>CM030873.1:2786498-12786498 GCA_018132145.1 Boehmeria nivea var. tenacissima
CATCCCGGCATCAAAACATAAATTGTTTGTAATATAAGAAAAGTGCGGAAAATATATTGCCACGGGTATTCTCTTCAATGGATACCACACACACCATCTCCGCCAGCTCCTACTCGTCGATCTTCATTGGCTTCTTACCTACAACACCGAGAACCTGTGAGTTGAAAAACTCAGTAAGGGCGAACTAGTCTACCCTAAATGGTATGCATCACATGATCACATATTACAACAATCACACAGAGAGTGGTTAGCCGTCCCATACCGACTAATACCCCTTTACACAACAAATGCATCAAAGTTGTTCTATTACCCTCGAGTATTCCCATGACTCTCAATTTCTCACTTTTTCACAGCCGAGTACATCGTACTCGGTTCACACAGCAGAGCTTCCTATTTCAGGTAGCTCTATCTCATCGCTTTAAGCATACTCGCATCACCCCCTGATACACCTTGCTCTGAGGAGACAACTCGGCTTCACTGGCGAGTTCCTTGCACACAGCTTCGCTCCTCGTATCGTCAAAGCCTCGTGATCAGTTATGGACCCACCACGCTTATTTATAGTCCTTATGGACGAATGTCTCGTTAGACTCTCTCCGGACTTAATGGTTTCACATAGAAATCATTTCATTAATCAATTTATCGAGCTCGACATTTTTTTATCAAGTCTGGGATCCACTGATGGTCACCGCGATTTCTCTAGCACGCAGGCAGGGAGAGGATCAATCTCCCGGCAGTCACACAGACTTCGTCTCACACTCAACTGGCCGGCTTGTGTGAGGAATAAGCTTACCCTCAAGGAGCAGGGCTCTCTCTCTCGGAGCCAGGGCTCTCTTCTCTTAGAGCTGAGCGGTACCATCGACTTTTATTTCAATATTTAGATTGAATTCGTTTACCTCCTATTGACTCCTGTCGGAGGATTGAGACTTATTTTAGATTTTCAGTCCCTCCCCTCTCGTTTACCTAGAAATCGAGACTTTTAAATCTGATATACTCTCCCCCGTCAGATCACGAAGCAAACGGAGATTTCGTATGTTTGAATCCCTTTGTCAGATCACACAGCAGACTGGGATTTAGTATCATTGAACCCTATTGTCAGATCACACAGCAGACTGGGGTTTTCACATTATTTATCCCCTCGTTAACTGGTATAGGAAATTGAGATATTGCAAGAGGCCTTAGATTTCATTTAGTCTTATTTATCTTTACAGATATCAATTGACGGACTACTCACGAGTCCCACACTTTGACTTCTTACGTTTTGGGTACGAGACCCTTTATTCAATCGTTCGAGGGGTTTATAGGAAACATACAATAGGCCGGGTAGGTTTTTCCCTACAAGATTATTCTGATGGACCACAGTCCGTGAGGCATAGTGCACGGGTAAGAACCCGGCTGTGCCATTAATATTGATGATTTACCGACCTCGGGGATCGATATCTAATTAATTTCACAATCCTTCAAGAAGTATTTATTCTTAATGATTTACTCATTATTAGTAAATCGAAGATTCAGCCTCTACTTTGGCATTCATAGCCTTAGTTGTCATTGGCGGCTCAAGGCCGTTTTCTTAGTCTTTAAGCTGTTTCTCTTTAACTTATAGGCTCGGCTTAGAGCCGACCTTCTGCTCACACTTGAGTTATAAACTCGGTGGAGATCGAGTGCAAGCAAACTCGCACTGATGAGTTTCATTACAGCTTATTTTCTTTTATTGAGGCTTATGAAAATCTAATCTAAATATTAGATCGTTTCCACCTACGGACGTTTTATTCGAGATTTATTCATGCTAGGGTTCTCTTTTGGCTATTAGTTATTTCACTACACAGCACAAAAGTATAACATTCACACAGCATTTATTCACAAAATACTAATGCACCCTAGCAACCATTTCACACATAGGTGCATCGCCACTTACAGTTATAGGCGTTGCGGCGGTTCCGAGATCTTTCCGGGAATGTGTTCTGAGCTCCGACCACCTTCTCGTCTTCTTTGTCCTTGAAGAGAAGACATGGCCTCGTTAGTTTGACCATCTCGTAAACACGAGATGAACTATCAATAGTTAATCACTAAATGCTCGGGTTTCCATCTTAAACTTTCCTAGACGATCTCTCATCTTTTAAAATCTTCGGACTATTCGAAGTCCGTCTGTGCTTAGAAAAGTCTAATCTAAACTTGATGGGTTTCTACTGACTTATTTTAGTTGGGCTACTTAAAGTGGCCCACTATAAGGTTCAAGGCCTTCTTACATATTTGACCTTGATACATATGGGCCTTAGCCACTTATGAGGCCCAAACTGGTAATTTGGGCTTCGGGCTAAAATAAGGCCCAAAGTGGCCTTCACAGCTTCCTTGCTGTTAGGCCCACTAAGGTTTTAGGTTTTCAACAAAGTGAAGGCCCAAAATAGCTTTCTCAATTTAAAACAGTTTGGCCCAACAAGCTTTGGGCTTTAAAACTAAGACAAGGCCCAAAATGGCCTTGACATTTTACACGTCTCTAAGACGAGACACTTGGTCCGTTTCGAGTTTTTGCAAAATACTTTTGAACACTAAGCTTATTTGATAAGCTTTCTTTATTTAAAAAGTGCTCATTAAATCCTTTTTCAATTAGAATATATTTTACAAATTGTTCTTTGGCTCGGTTTAGTGGTTTTCACGCACTATAACCGTTTCTTAAGAAAAATGCTCGGTTTCAAGGAAACCGAGTCTCGTTATACTTGAAAAAGCCCGTCTTAGTTCAATTAGAACAAATATGGTTCTCATCTCACTTATGTATGGGCTGGACCAAGTCCATTTAAGTCTCGACACCCGTTTTACATTAGTTGGAGACTTCCTCGAACCTTCGGTTTTGACTACGTTATGAAAACGTCGTTTTGAGCCCTTAAACTTAACTCGTTCTTTTATCATTTTTCAAAACTGATTAAGGGCAGCAAGCTTTACTTTTGAAAGCACATATGTTTGGTTCCCAAACCTATTTTGATAATAGAAAATAGAGTACACAATTTCCAATTTATAAAATCATGGCGTTTTGGAACTAGTTTTGCGACATCACGCGAAACCGTTGTTTTTCGGTAAAACGTTGTTCTTCATTTTTCCAAATCTCATTATTTACACTAAGACAGATTGCTTCTAGGTTCTAAGGAGATTTTTTCATTCCTTTTTGAAACCTTTCATTGAAGCTTTAAATCTCACGTGAAAACGATTCTCGAGCTAGACGCTTTCGAACCGTTTTCACGGTTTTGACCGAGACACTTATCTCTAAGTGTCTTTTCGGTTTCCATTTGGATTTTAACACAAAACTTAATAAAAAACAGTAAGTTAAACATTCAAAGAACAAATAAACAAATGATAATTTTACAAACTTAGGCTCGGATTTTTCAAGAGAAATTTACCAATTTTTATCTTTTGAAGGGTTTCACTTCGGTCTGTTGGAAACCGTCGTGTGCATGGCATTTTTGAAATTATTTTCACATTTTAAACGTAACCAAGCAGCCATGCAAACACATAGAAAGACAAATAAAAACAAGGAAATCCGAACCCTAAATATGCAAATCGAACAAACAATAAAAACACAACCGATCACGAGTTGAAATATCCGGAAGCTAGCCGATCTAGCTTCCTTAAACTCGTGTTTGGCAAACTTGAACCTTAAAGAGGCCATGTGCAACGATTACAACTCAAAGTCCTAAATACAAACATGGTTATTCTAAAGGAAAACCTATGGCTATCAAAGAAACCTCACGCCACTCAAGGTTAGACATATACCTAGCTTTTGGTTCGGGGTTTTCCTTGTTGCGCTACCTCCTTGGCCGGCTTATTCTTGATGGTTTGGCTCCAAAACCAACACGTGTGGTTTTCTCACTCTTAGAGGTTTTAGTTAGGTATTTTGATGTGTAAAAGTGTACAAAGACTAGAGCAAGGTCATGGTTTTTACCTTAGAACGAACTAGGGTTTGTCGAAGCTTTCCTTGCTTCTTCTTCACCTTGCTCGGCTCTTCTTTCTCCCTCTCAACCTTGTCTTTCTTTTCTTTGATTTCTTTCTTTCAAAGCTTTCTATTTCTTTTCTCTTTACTCTCTCTTTCCCACGGTTTTCTCTCTCAAAACTTTGCCAAGGAAAAGCAAAAATGGGAGCTTAAGGGTCTAAAATCCTTTTATACTTAGGTGAGTTTTTTTGAGAGAGTTTCACTTGTGTCTTTCTCTCTCTCTCTCTCTCTTGGCCAAATTTTCCACTCTCTCTCCTCTCCAAATATTTTAATTCCTCAATAAATCCAATTGATAAGTTTCAAGTCTCATCCCAGCCTCAATCTCGTCCATCAACCCATCCTACGGTTGAGGTTTAACAAGAGGAAAAACTTTTCACTTTTCAAGGCCCTCATCATTAAGTTGCATTCTCCAAGCAACTTAATGACTAGTCCTACTCTCTCTCTTCACCTCAATGGCCGGATATCATTCATGCATATTCTCCAAGATTTTAATTCCAATAATGCTAATTAATTGATAATTCCAATCAATCTTGGCCATTGATTTAAACTTGGTGGTTAAGGGATTTAAATCCTAAGGCTAGGATTCAACAAGAGTAAAAACACTAAGGCTTTCCATTTTCCGCTCTCTTTCTTCAAAAATGGCGCCCATGAGAACCATTTTTCTGATTGGTTGAGTTAAACGTGACATCAATGAAAAAAATCCTTAGATTTATTTCATTGGTCCATCACTTATCCCACTTAAACCACTTAAACACTCAACCAATTCATCTCACTTGGGCCCACGGTTTTGGGATTAGAAATGGGCCTAGAATCATTTCTTTACACACCAAGCCCACTAAGGGTCCATTAGGGATGGTTTTGGGCTGGCCCGAGGGGTCGGGAACCTTTCTCGAGGACCGTTTCCCTCGAAGAGGCCTAAACGCCCCTATTCCGAACCATCGGACGGAGTTTTGACCTAATGCCAATTTCGTCTAACCCGAGACTTTCTTATGTCACTAGAAACTTCTAACATACTGTTTAGAAGTCAAATATCAAATTATACGTGGTCATTGTGAGCTCGTTCCCTTTCTTTGACCGTGTTTGCACGGTTTATCTCGACTTTTCGAGTTTAAGCCGTTTCGGCTTCGTTTTAACTCGGAATGGTTTCAAATTTGAAACCAAGGTTAATTGATGCGATCCTCATAGCGAGAACCGGTGTTGTCGATCGTTATCCTGTTGGACGACACGTACTAGATAAAAACCCCGTCGAATGACTCGGTTAGGATGCTTGTTGCGATGCCACAACGGATGCGGAATAGCCGTTGATAAGTCAATGGGATGAGGAACGCCACAAACGGTTGCGGAAAAGCCGTTTGATAAGTTCAAGACGAATCGTCAAGCGTTGGACTTGAACGACTCAAGTTTCCGAGACGAACTCAGGAAGAAAACCCCAAAGGTGTTTTTGCCAAAATAACGTAGACTGCTTTTCTTATTGATGTTGGCCTTTAAATAGGCTAAGAGTTTACAACCCTAATTTACCAACTAAATAAATCAGAAATTCGGAAATATCCCAAAACAATTCAAAAAATACCAAAAATAATAAAGAAAACGCCTAAAATAAAATCTGAGCGATATTTCCTCGTGTGCGCACGATCGATCGGCAGCATCTAGGCGATCGATCGTCGCTGTCTCTGCCCACTTTCGCTCGCCTGCGCGCGAACGTTCGGCTAGAAGTGGCGAACGACTGGCGCTGTTGGCGATCGATCGGCCAATTTGGCGCGATCGATCGGCGCTTCCTCAGGTTGCGCTCGTGATCCTCCTGTTGGGCCGATCGATCGGTTGAAAATCCGCGATCGATCGGCTAAGGCTCGGGTTCGCCAATATTATTTGTTTCTAAATAATTCTAAAATGTTCCAAATGATTCTAAGTTCTAATTATTACATAAAATAACTCAAATGACAAAATAAAAGAAAAAGGCCTTCCACGAGCACTCAATTGCTCGTCTTGGTAACTTCACCCTCTTTACGTGCTAAACGACACGCTCCCTCTTCGGTCTCGGCTCGCCCATTACGAACATTCGTCTTCAAACGTCTTGAATCCGTAACGGTAGGTTGCATGCTGACCAGGGTCGCATCATTCTCCTCCTCTTCAAAGGGATTTGACCTCAAATTTGAATAGTGTTGCTCGCCCGGTATCCGAACCCAATCACCTTGCTCAATCGCGAACTTGCGATGCTTCTTATAATTCCACTTCGGAATGAATGGCTGCTTGATGCCTCGAAAGGATGGTAATTCGAGCGGCTTCGCATTCGCCAATTTCTTCTCAGCTTCCTGCAAAAGAGAAAACATAGTAATAGGAAATCTTTCACACTTTCTAAGGAGAAAACTTTTCCTTTGACTCTCTTTTCTTTCCTCTCCTTTGATTGAGTGTTTGCTCTCTCTTTCTTGTTTTCCCTCACCCTGTGTTTCGCTCGTTCTCCCTTGCCCACTCTCTCTAGGCTCACCCCCCACGCTAGTAGCCCCTCTTTTCTCACGCTCTCTCCTCTCATGCTCACGTTGAAGAAACTTTTGGTCTTCGAGGACTTGGCTAGGTATCAGTGGTACTAGAGCAATCGCCTTGCCCTTGTATGGCACGATATATTTGTTGGTGTAGCAATCGTGAGTAACACGTCGATCGAATTGCCAAGGTCGACCAAACAAGATGTGTGTCGCTTCCATAGGTACCACATCACATAGTACCTCGTCTTCATACTTGCCGATCTGAAATGACACCAACACTTGGTGCGTCACCATTATGCCTTCACTATCGTTGAACCACTGCAATTGGTAGGGTCGGGGATGCTCTATCATCGGTAGAGATAGCTTCTCCACCAAGGCCTCGCTCACCGCATTAGTGCAACTCTCCCCGTCAATTATCAAGCTGCAAACTTTCTCATTCACCTTGCATCGCGCATAGAAAATATTCTCCTGTTGGGCATCATCTTCATTCCTTGCTTGGGTACTCAACGCTCTCCTTGTCACCGCTACTAACCGAAGTGTCTCTCGGACCTCCTCTACTTCCAACTCCTCCCCACGATCCTTCTCCTCCTCTTCATCCTTCTTATACCCGCCGTCTGGCCTCATCAACATCGTCCGTGTGTTCGGACATTGACTTGCAATATGGCCACGTCCTTGACACTTGAAACATTTTATATCACGGTTCCGAGGGGTTGAGTTTTCAATTGTACCTCTAGTGTTGGTTGTAGGAGTTGAACTGGATGGCTTACTCTCCGGTTTGGTTGGAATCACCGTGCTTTCCTCTTTCCTCCTGGGATTAGGAGATTTCCAAGCGGCTCGATCGCTAAATCTGCTCCTCCTTCCACCCGACTTGAACTGTTTCTCCACTTGAATCGCCTTATGGACTAATTCCTCCATCTCCATGTAATGGTGCAGCTCCACTTCGTTGGCGATCTCGGTGTTCAGTCCCGCTAGGAACCTCGCCATAGTCACCTCCACATCTTCCTCTAACCCGAGACGGATCATTAATAATTCCATCTCCTGGTGGTAGTCCTCCACGCTCTTATTCCCTTACGTCAAGCGAAGCAACCGCTTGTGTAGCTCCCAATAATAGTGAGCCGACACAAAACGCTTCTTCATAAGGGCCTTCATGTCATCCCACGTTTCAATCGGTGGCTCACAGTTCCGTCGCCTGCTCGTCACTACCTGATCCCACCATGTAAGAGCGTAATCAGTAAACTCAGTGACTGCGAGTTTTACCTTTTTTCTGTCGGAATAGTGGTGGATGTCGAAGACGTTCTCGATCCTCTTCCCCCACTCCAAGTAAGCCTCGGGATCGTTTCATTCTTTGAACTCGGGTATCTTGGACTTGATGCTTCCAAGATTGTCATCTTCTCTCCGATTACCCCAACGTCCCTGTTCATATCTCCGTCTATCGGCACCCTCTTCATCATAATCAAAATCCTTAAACTCTTCATCGCCATAGTTCCGTCGTGGGTAAAGTTGAGCTCTCGGTTGTCGCGGAACTCCTTGGTTACCACGTCCATCATTGGGTCGCCGATTTTGATCGGCTTCTATGCGGCCCACTGTCTCTTGCATGTTGTCCACTCGCCGCATCAATTGTTGCAATTGGCCAGTTAACGCCTCCAACAATACACGGTTTTCTGGTCGGGCTCGGTCGCCCTGTACTCCGTCATCATCGTGATCTGACATGGTTAGAATGAAAAACAAAGAAAGGACCTCACAAACACTCCCTCACGTGTTTCACTCTTAAGAATGAAAACGCTCAGATGTCGCTCGTGTTTATCACTCAATTAATTGGCTTTTACCCTCAATGGATCTCACCACTCGTGCCTTTTACCTCTCAATTTCTCACTAAGTTTTCTCGAAAACTTGAAAGTGCTCAAGACACTAAAATGAAAACACACGACGACCTTTGAAACTTTAAACAACCAAAACACGCAAACGTTTACCGACGCAACACAACCCACAAACGCTTAAGAACACAAGGCGAATCGCAATGCCACCGAAACACACAGGACCAATGAACTCAATCCCAAACTTGTCTCTCTTTTTTTTTTTTTTTTGTAAATAACGGCACACACTTTTTTTTTTATGCCGTACGTTCTCTTTTTTTTTTTTAACGAAAATTGCAAGAGAAACCCTACGAAAAAGACTAATGACTCAACCTAAGAACGAAATACAAAGACTGAAATTGACAACAAAATTACGAACGATTCAAGAACATACTAACAGAAAATTCAAGAACCAACAAGAAGAAACAAGAACACAAGGAAACAGTTTTTTTTTTAACACTAAAACCTAGATTAACAGGAGACAAGATTCAAGAATTCAAAGGAAAGAAATTCAAGAATCAAAACAAAATCAATAAACCCTAGAATAGACGACTCTAAACAACTAATTGAAATTGAAATCCAAACAAGAAAAAGCCAAAGCTCTGATACCAATTGATGCGATCCTCGTAGCGAGAACCGGTGTTGTCGATCGTTTTCTTGTTGGACAACACGGACTGGATAGAAACCCCGTCGAATGGCTCGGTTAGGATGCTTGTTGCGACGCCACAACGGATGCGGAATAGCCGTTGATAAGTCAATGGGATGAGGAACGCTACAAACGGTTGCAGAAGGGCCGTTTGATAAGTTCAAGACGAATCGTCAAGCGTTGGACTTGAACGACTCAAGTTTCCGAGATGAACTCAGGAAGAAAACCCCAAAGGTGTTTTTGCCAAAATAACGTAGACTGCTTTTCTTATTGATGTTGGCCTTTAAATAGGCTAGGAGTTTACAACCCTAATTTACCAACTAAATAAATCAGAAATTCGAAAATATCCCAAAACAATTCGAAAAATACCAAAAATAATAAAGAAAACGCGTAAAATAAAATCTGAGCGATATTTCCTCGTGTGCGCGCGATCGATCGGCAGCATCTAGGCGATCGATCGGCGCTGTCTCTGCCCACTTTCGCTCGCCTGCGCGCGAACGTTCGGCCAGAAGTGGCGAACGACTGGCGCTGTTGGCGATCGATCGGCCAATTTGGCGCGATCGATCGGCGCTTCCTCGGGTTGCGCTCGTGATCCTCCTGTTGGGCCGATCGATCGGTTGAAAATCCGCGATCGATCGGCTAAGGCTCGGGTTCGCCAATATTATTTGTTTCTAAATAATTCTAAAATGTTCCAAATGATTCTAAGTTCTAATTATTACATAAAATAACTCAAATGACAAAATAAAAGAAAAAGGCCTTCCAGGAGCACTCAATTGCTCGTCTTGGTAACTTCACCCTCTTTACGTGCTAAACGACACGCTCCCTCTTCGGTCTCGGCTCGCCTATTACGAACCTTCGTCTTCAAACGTCCTGAATCCGTAACGGTAGGTTGCATGCTGACCAGGGTCGCATCATTAATTATATGATTATAAATCATAATGTAACCTCAAAAACAGATTACAACCCAAAAAGGGTCGTTTTTCTAAATTGGGCTAATTTTATAATTTCTTAAAAGTTTAGGGACTCGCGGTGCAATTTTACACTTTAAGGAGTCGATTTCAACTTCAATGGCCTCTAAGACATTAAGCACATATATTTCAATTATAAATTGGATCAAGCAATGTTTGGAGTGAGTTCTAACCACAAGATGAGATATGATTAATTTAACGAAGGGTCGTTAATTACAAAAACAATTAACTCGTTTATCGGAAAAGTACCATGAGAGATAACCCCGGGGGGTAGGGGTTACACCCTTGTTTTGAATGGATTTCTAATTTCTTAATTTCTAATAAAAAAAATTATTGGTTTGTAACCCGACCAAGTTAAGAACTCAATTCGTTTATCCTTTCCTATTCTTAATAAACACTTGAACCATGAATTGTCTTATGATTCATCAACCAAATAAATGATTTTTTTAAAAAACTTGTTCAAGCAAGAAGTGATCCCCTTTCTTGCTACCGATAGATCCCTATACATATTACTCTCATTACCTCACCCGATCTTATTTCTTATTCCAGAATTCCCTTTCGAAAATTTATAAAAATTTCTATTTTTATATTCTTATAATTTGTATGTGTATTAAACTACTTCAGTATCATATATTTTATTACTTTTACTTTATAGTTTACTCTTTCATTTTCTCTTAAAAAATTTCCAATTCAATAAAATATTAAATTAAAATATAATTTAAATTAAAATATAATACTAATAATAAGATACTATAAATGAAAGCCCCTTTCTTGCACCCATTTTCATTTTACATCACATTGTCGAAACAAAAATATTGTATCCAGCCATAAAAATTGAAAGGAAAAATTTGACCTATGAAACTACGATATGATATCTATAAGTTTCTAAAATATATATAATAAGGTAGGGTTTTTTGCACCTATGGCCCCTGAACATATCGCGTTTTCACTCTTTGGCACCCCATCTTTTTTTTTCATGGCATTAACCTCCCTGAATTTGAAAATCGTTGCATTTTAACCCAAATTGAAAACGCCGTTCAAAATTTGACGGAATTGTGCAAGTGATCTGCACATAGACGTTTATTTAAGGGTAAATATGTCATTTACTATCCCCATTCTTCTTCTTCCTCATTCTCTCGTCTTTTTCTTTTCTTTTTTTTTTCCCAAAAATTGATTTAAAGAAGAAGAAAAAAAACAAGTCCTCTCATCTGATTCTTTTTTTTCTTTTTTCAAAAACTGATTTGAAGAAAACAAAATTGTCAATGAGCGGAGATGAGCGACAACGTCCACTGTGACAACTTCACGGTGGCCCACATTGTGAATCGCGGCGGCGGAGATGAGCGGCCGACGAGCTCGCACACCGAGAGGCAGAGCACCAGCCGGACGCGCTTTCCGCTAGCGAGGAGCGAGTAGCGCATCGCCTTGTGGTTCGGCAGCGGCTCGTGCCCGATTCACCACTGCGCCTTCTCCACCATGTACGCATTGAAGTAGAAGCTTGCTGGCGGTATCGAGCCCTCCGATTTGGTTAGGATTTCTTGCTTGGTGAGGACCATGGAGACAGAGAAGAAAGAAGAGCTCGGACGGCGTCGTTTCGGGGGGTTGAAAGGGAATGGAAAGGTCGTTTCGGAGGCCCTAATCGAGCGCGCGCTCGAAGCACCAAACTCCGACGATGTTCACCGATGTGTGACGGGAACTGATGGGGCAAAGTGAGCAATGCCCAGATCTGCATTCTTCCCTTATAGGCATTGTGTTTATACGTATATGATATATATGTGATTGTGTGTGTGTTTGAAGAATTATGTTTTGTGTGTGTGTTTATATATACGTGATATGTGTTCCTTTGAAAATTGGTAATATGTTTGTTTTATAGGTTTTTGTTTTTTGGATATAGATCAGTGTTTTTGACGGTAAGAAAAATTATGAGTATAATTTGTTTGGTGCTGGTGGAGGAAGAAGAAGAGAATGATAAATTAATTATTTTTATTTTATTTTTTGTTATTGAATGACAAAACACCCTTAATTAGAAGCCCACGTGAGAAAGGTGTGCGAAATTTCATTTGAAAGTGGATGGCCGTTTTCAATTTGGGGCAAAATGCTACAATTTTTAAATTCAAGGGGTTTAATGCCAAGAAAAAAAGATAGGGTGGCAAAGTGTGAAAACGTAACAAGTTGGAGGGCCATAGGTGCAAAAAACCCAATAAGATATATATTGATCTTGCCTTGTGTTCTGGAATAAAAATAGTTAAAACGTCTCTTATGTTGTGACTTAGAATAAACTCTTTTCTGGAAAGAAAGAAAATAGCTATTTATTCCTAACTTTTTCCTATACTATATAACAAGTTAGGAACAAGAAGATTTAATCGGCAATATCGACAGATTACCGCGTAATCCAAAGATATATAATAATGAAAAACAAAAGCTTCACTATTCAAATTTTGAATTTTAATATCAAAATGGTGGATATAGTTATGATTCAAGGGGTTAAGTCCACATGCTTTTTTCTTTTGTTGATTTCTTATTGATTTGATTGCTATAATAAAAAATAGAAAATTAGGAATATTTTGAGATTCAAGTGGACAACTTATTATTATTCAGTATAAATGTAATAAACGTAATACTATTAAGTATAATATATAATAAATAGAATAAACATAATAGCAAATGGTCACCCTTATAAATAGAATTCATTATAATAAATTAAATTAATATAATTTGTTACTTTTTTTATTACAAATCAAATACAAATATAAAAAATATCTCTATTCTTCCTTTAAATATAAATACTACCGCGGGAGTTTTATGAAAAAGCCAAAGAGGGAAAAAAATTAAGAATGAAACCCTAATGGGTAAAAAAAAATTATTATTTGGCCAAATAATAAAATAATTGATATATTTAAAAAAAGAAAAATTATAAAAATACACCAATAGGCTCGATTTGAAAAGTTAAGAATTTTAATATAAATTTGGAGCTAGATTTCAATTCCTAACATACCTTAAAATTCAAAAGTGCAAAATAATATTATTTGCGTTGATATCTTATGCAGTCGAGAGTTGGCCAGATTTGGCGAAACGAAGGCAATTCTCTCTAAAAGATATTTATAACCAATATTACAATTAAAGAAATTTATCTAAAATAAATAAGGTTTAATTACTTGAAAAAGCGGTCTTGGATCAGGCCATTACAATTAAAGAAAGAGATCTTGGAAGAGATCTCTGTGAAAGCGAAGGGGCTGGACACGAGAAATCTCGTGTTGTAATTCACGAAGAGGAGACAAAGTAGACGGCGATAGTGTAAGGAGGGAGTCCTTAGCATATAAGACTGGGTGTATTGCGCTTTAAAGTAGTGAATCACTTTTCAATATCTGAGTGTCACTACGCAGACTTAGACTTTGTTGAACCGCGTTATCAATTCCTGATGTTGTTTATTTTTCACTGTTTATTTTTTTCTCATGTTCCATCTCGTTTTAGTTACTGTAGACTGTTCAGGTACACCAGCATATATTAGTGTTTTTTCAATTTTTACTCGAGAGAGATTGATTTGTACACTAGTGAAGCACCATCATCATATTAATAAAAATAATTCTATTCAACTCAACATTGCATTCTTTATTATAATAGTTTGTTAAATTCGTTCTCATTGTATTTTCGGGTTCAATTATTTATTTATTGTTATTCTATTAGAATTCGAGTTAGATTAGCTCGGTAATTAGGTCAAAATTCTCATGAAAATGATACCTATTCTCATCATTATATTATTTGTACTGACATTGCACATAATTGCGATTTTCGTGCAACAATAGGTGATAATAGCCTGTTTTCTCGGCTTCATTCTGCTCTATAAGTAACGGTTACTTATGGTGAGTTTTGGGCATATGTTTGGGGAGATTGCTAGTAGTAGAAAAAAGTGGAGATTATGAGTAAATATTTTCATTTGTCGTTAGATTTGATTTATCTTATTGACTTGAGTTATGAAGATATAATTATTTAACCGAAAGTTAGCGATCATGTATTAATCAATTCTTAAAATTAAGGCTAGAAAAATCCCGATCCTCGGCGTCCAGTTCTTGAGATGGTCCTCGGTCCGGCATTTTTTTTGCTATTTGGTTGCAACATCTTTCTCATGAACGAGGGTTTGTCTATTTTTACCTTGAACATCCAAAGTCATCAATTAACGAACATCAGAAATTGAATAACTGTTTCACACTTAAAAGAAGAAGCCAATACCTTTGACGAACATCAAACCATGCCTCAATGCCTGTATTCAGTGGGGTGAAATTTGCTTAAGCCCAGTTAAAATAATGACCCAACCTCTTTTCCCAAAATAATAATAAAATAAAAAATGTAAGGGAGAATTCAAACATTATTATTGTCAATCTTCCGTTTGGATCAAGGGTTCAACACAAGTTCAGATATTATTATTTCCAATCCTCTTATAGTAAATAGCATACAAGTTTTTTAGTTTTTTAAAAAAGTAGCACATGTTTTCAAAATATTTAAAAAATAACACTTAGTTACCAAGTTTATAACAAAAACTATTCGCTCATTTATAAGAGATTTTTTAATATTTTAATTGCTAAAATACTAAAAAAATTCTTATAAATTTAGGGTCGTAAAATTTTTGATAAGTGCTAGTTTTTAAAATATTTTTAAAAAAAGTTTGTAGCATAAATGGCTATTTTAGAGAGTTTGTTGTAAAAAAATGATCAATTAGGTAAATAACCATTTTGAATTGTGTGTTTTTAAAAAATAGCTACAGTTTCAAAAAATTTAAAAACTAGCATAAAACTATAAGAAATTTCTGACAATAACAAAAATACACATAAAAAAACTATCAAAAATTTCTGACACTAGGCAAAAATTTTGTTAGAAATTTCTTACATGGCTAGTTTTTAAAGTTTTTGAAACTGTGGCTATTTTTTAAAATCATTTTGTAAACAGTGGCTATTTTCTTAAAACTCCCTAAAAAAACAGGCACAGATTCATAATATTTAAAAAATAGCCATAAAAAATGTCTTGCAAATGCAAGAAATTTCTTAGCCAACAAATGAATATTTTCTTAAAATTTACATAAATTTTATTGTAATAAATTTATTACGAAAGTAATAAAATCTACAAATGACTATTTTCTTAAAATTTTAAAACATTGGCTATTTTTTTAATCATCTTATAAAAATGGCAATTTCCTTAAAATTTCCTTTAAAAAATGTGCAATTCTTAAAGAAATTTCAATTTTGGCCTTTTTATCCAATTCATCATTTGTGTAATCGATGTTTTTTTTTCGTCTAAAACTTATAAACAAAACAATTTTATACGTATATACAATGAATTTACCAATGAGAAAACATGCGATCTGCGTTTGCTTTCAACTAGTTTTAATTAAAGGCTTTTTTTGCAGCGGTGGCCCCTGACCTTTACCCACCTTTGCAATCAAGTACCTTATTTTTTTTGGACAATTGACTCCTTGACCTTTGATTTCTTGCATTTTTATGCAATTTCGTTAAAGCCCGTCAATTTTGGATGGAATTAGCCTCATGCCACGTTGGATGGAATTAAAATTTTGGGTTTGGTTTTTATGGTTTGATTTGATTCTATTTGCATTTTAGATAATTTGTTCTCTTTTTTTTTTTTTTTTTCTTTTAAGTTGTTCTTAAAAAATTCTAAAAATGGAGTTGGAATATTCTTGTGTTCTTGGTTTTTTTTTTTTTTTTGGAAATTTTTTAATCAAATTAAATAAATTGACCTCGAATAAGATGCCACGTGGCTTTCACATGTGAACTTCCGTTCAAAATTGACGGAATTTAACGAAATTGCATAAAAATGTAAAGAAATCAAAGGTCAATGAGTCAATTGCCAAAAAAAAAAACAAAGGTAAGGTACCCGATTGCGAAAGTGGGTAAAAGTCGGGGCCACCGCTGCAAAAAAAGCCTTAATTAAAATGCCTCTGCCAAGACAATAAGTTAGAGCCACAATCTTATCAGCATTTAAACACTGCATATCTCAAGTATGTCAGCAAATTTGTTGCTAAATTGGATCATGTATCTATCTTTTACACATCACGAGAACAATAAATCAATCAAAAATCAAGAATTTATAAAGACACAAGAAATGTGCAAACAACCTATATTTAACATATTATGACACAATTTGATTCACGACAACATTTAGTTACATTAACCATCTAAAATAGAATTTACATGACGAGTCAAATAGCAATGCTCACCCAAAGATATGCTTGCTAGATATCCTCCATAGAGCAAGCAATGCACGCCAAGTTGATACAGGTGTACTCTTTCAAGGTTGGTGCATCCCTGGAGTTCGCATCTAGAAATATTTTTCTCGTTGCCACTATTAGAGATCGCATTGTTAATCCTGGAATGACTACAACTTTCATTCAATATACTTGAATATTTTGAGGTCTCAAGCCCGCTGAAGTCAATAGGATCTGTAAATGTCCTCAAAGGATGGCAACTGCGGACAAGAGGACGCCAAATATTTTGTGCGTCACACGTCATACAGTCGAGAAACTGTCTTGACACATTCTCAAAGTCTGCATATCGATTAACTTGACCATAACAAGGGTTGGTCCCAGATATATTATGCAAGGGGCACTTCGGGCATATTTGATATTTTGTCGTCGATGAAATGTTTGATACAGGCATGAACTCACTCCATGCCTGATTTCTAGAAAAAGCCACCAAGGACTCCCCTGCGCTTGCCCAGAAATTTGCGACAGATACCATTAAAGAAGGCTCATGCCGAAACAGATGATTAGTTGCACCTGCAAGCAGTAAGGAATATGCTGCACTGATCCTGCTCATGTCGAAAGCATCACGCAGATTTCCGTTCATTTCAGAAACCTGAGCCAACATATCATTTGCACGAGTCTTATATGTTGAAGCCAGTGTTGTGTATGCATTCAGAGACAGATGGTGCAACGGGTGTAACCAATAAGTCGACTGAGCTCTTTCTTTATCACATTCTGATTGCTCATTGAGGACACCTCGGGTAAGTAGACGCTCAAGCTTCTCAGAACAAGATTGAGCATCACCAACTGACAGATAGTCGGCTACAGCATCATTTATATACTCTGTTAACAACTCAGTTACCTTGTCTTTGTCAAAAGCGCTCATAGAACTTGAAGAGTGAACATCGGCAACAGAAATTTCCTGGAGAAGGAAATTGCATAATGGTAAGTTCTTGTTCACGATACTCTGTTCCAGAAACTAATCAACAATTGTTTCAACACCTATAAAACGTAAAACAAAACATTTATGAAGATCTAGATGTATGCCAAAACAAGAGAAGAAAATATTTTAGGCGACTTCTTAAATACCTCCAAAGCACGGTCCACATTAGTTGGTGGCACAGCACTACATCGTCTACAACTGCATATAAAACGATACTTTGACCACAACTCCGACTGCCTCAAAGCCTGTTAAATAAGGATACAACCTACACAAATAAGCTAGGAACCTCGCTAATAATTTACAAAAAGCTTCACTAGCGCAAATCATAATAGCAGATCGCTGAAACACGATACTTAAACAACAAAATGACAAATCATGAGTCAAACCCTCTGGAATGTAGTCATACTACTGAACCACGACGGCTATGCGAATTCTATTCAGCAACACACAAGCGAAGCAAAAAAAATGTAAGCCAACAATTACCTTAGGCTGCAACAAGTCAGTATAAGCCACAGTGACTTCCTCTCCCTTCTTTATCCTCTTGATGCTCCGAACTGTAATTCTTGGTCCATAACCACAACTCTCTGACCCTCCAATTACTGTTTCACGTTTAATAAATAAATTAATAATAACAACCTATAAATCCTCTTTACCCTTACTCTTCTCTAACAATAATATAAAAATTAAAAAAAAAAAAAAAAAAAAAACAAATTGAAACCCTTTGCCAAAACATTATCGCTAGAATCACCACTCTCAATCTGCAACAAATTTTGAAGGAAAAAAAAAAAAACCCTCTAAGCTTGTGTAAAATAATTAATAAAGAACAGTAGAGAGAAGGACGATTGAGAAAGAGTCTCACTGATTGGGCAGCGTCATTGTCTCCGCTGCCGAAGAAATAGGGGATAATTTTCGAGGCCGTATCAAGCGACGACGTCGTTTCAGGCTCCGAAGGCAGTGAAATCCGATAACAGGCGTTGGGAGAGCAGCTATGGTTGATCCACGAAAACCTAGGGCCGTACACTGCGACGCCTAGGGAGGTGAGGCCGCTCTCGTCGCTTACCTCCACGGCGTTCGTCAACACAGCGCACAGCGCCGCCGTCGCCGTCGCAGCCGAGTCGGAGCGCTCGCTCATCGCCGCCGCCATAGCCCGAGCTCCGTCCTTGATCGCGTCGGCCACCCCGTCGTCGTCTTCGGCCGTCAGCTTGTGTCGGTTGGTGAGGAGGCCACCGGCGATACGGTCGGAGGCGGCGGCGACGGCGTGGGATCGGAGGAGGCGGAGGGCGGCGCGGAGCTCGGCGGAGGAGGAATGAGGGAGGAAGCGGGAGAGGGCAGAGTCGTAATTTGCGCAGCGGGAGGAGCAGTAGAGGGTGTTTGTTTGAGGGAGAGGGGCGAAGCAAGCGGAGCAGTGGGAGAGGAGGAGTGAGTGGTGGAGTGCGAAGGAGAGTGGCGGGATTGCATCAGCTATGTCTTGTCCGATTTCTATGTCTTCATTCGCTCTCATTCCAATCTCCATTGTTCTCACTCTCACGGCTCTGCGTCTTTCATGCACTACACAACAATACATCCTAGGTACTAGAGCATAGGAAATGTAAATACTAATGCTAAATTTAGGGGTCGTCTGGCAAACAGATTCAAATTTAAATTATTGTTTGGCTTAAATAATCTGATGCGATCCTCGTAGTGAGAACCGTTATTTGACGATCGTTTCTCGTCGGATGAACACAAACTGATTGGAGCCCCGTCTTACAACTCGGCTAGATAGATTGTTGCGATGCCACAACGGAGATGATAGATCCGTTGATAAATCTATGGGTCAAGGAACGCCACAAACGGTTGCGATGTAGCCACTTGATAAGTTCAAGACGAATCGCCAAGTAATTGCACTTGACCGATTCAAGTTCTGAGACTAACTCAAAGAGAAATTACTCACACAAAGTGTTTGGATAAAAATCACATAATCTCTTTTATTATTAACCTAAGGGACCTTTATATACCTAGTCACCAACTAATAAACTTATAAATTCGGAAACAGCCTAAAACAATTCGAAATTACCTAAAATAACCTAAGAAAACGCGTAAAAACTAGGTTAACAATTTCTGCGATACGGCGCGATCGATCGGCTAGAACGGGGCGATCGATCGGCTAGTCTGGCGATCAGTCGGCTGGAGTGGGCGATCGATCGGCCATGTCTCGGCTCAATTCCGCACTTCCACGCGCGATCGTTCGGCCAGGATGTGCGATCGATCGGTGCAGCCTCTGTCCAAAACTGGTAATTTCTCGCGATCGATCGGCTGGGGGTGGCGACCGATCGGTATAGCCTCGGGTTTTCTTCTTCTAAACTTCTCCAAAACAAGCCTAAAAATCCTAAAAGTGTTACAAAATGACTCTAACACTTATTTAAATAATACTTAATGAAAATGACACAAAAAGTATTGAAAATTCATCGACGAACACTTAGTGACCCGTCTGGCTTATTTTGTGGTCTTCAGTTGCTTGAATAACGTGCACGCACGCTGTCTTTGACTCTCTTGAATGTTCTTGTTCCTTGAAGAAACTCGCCATAAACAAGTTGAGTTGTTCCTTGAATCTCTTCGTACGCGCTCTCGTCATCGGACCTTCAGGTACCTCGATAATATCTCTCGGTTGGCTAAGCACGAGCGCATCATAATCTTAATTAAAAATATTATTTGGATTGTTGTTTGGGTAGATGTGAAATGTATGATTTTGAATTATAAAAAGAGTGGTTCAAATATCAAATCAAAAATTACTATTCAAAATGGATCAAACTGTTAAAATTTGGGGGGGGGGGGGGGGGGGGGGGAGGGGGAGAATTTAATGACTTTTTTCCATTTGGATTTTATCCAAAAAAAAGTTACCAAACGACGATTGAGATTGAAAAATTCGTTTGAATGGCCCAAGATGGGTTCAAACCCATTTGCCAAACAAGACCTTATATGATATAGAATATTCTAATGTATTAGTGTCATTATAAATGCTTATATTTATTATTGGATGAGTCGTAAAAGTATGTCAAAATTAAATATTTTTTTTAAATGATCCATGTTTCAAAAAATTAAAACAAATTATCACTGTAAAGAATTTTGTAACAAAAAATATCAAATAAATATTCATACATCTATAAACATTTGTAAGATATTATTAACACTTAAGAAAAATAATGAGTAAAAGTTGAAGCGTTACAAATATTTACAGATGTGTAATATTGTTTTATTATACAATTCGTAACATTGCTAATTTTTTAATTTTTTGTAACATGAGCTATCATTTAAAAACATAAATAAAGGCTATTGACTACAATTTTCTTTTATTATTTAGTTATACAACTCATTAAATATCATAAATATTAGACAATAGTAAAAAAATACTACAAATAGTAATAATGACCGTTCTATATAAAGGAATTTCTCATAATATAAAGTTACAATCGTAATTATTTTTATATTTAATGACAAAAAAAAAAGTCAATCAAAGCTCATTCTCAAGTCAAAATTTGACATTATGTTATACTTGATGCTAAATTTAGCAACAAGTTCAGCATTTGCAAACTTTGGCATTGAAAATAGCAGTGCATTAGAGAATAATTTTTTAACTCAAATGATAAATTTTGACATTGGAGCATCAATTTAACAATGCATTGGACATACTCTTATGAGCCTAATGCACGTACATTAATGCTACTTGTTTTTAATAAATAAGTAGAAATTAAAAATATTTAATTAGTATAAAACAAGCTTAATGCCTGAACCATGCTGCGAGTTTTTCATTTTTGATAAATCAGTAGAAACTAATAATATATGAAAAATATAAAAGCTATACAAGGTTAGAGGGATAATTTTATACATTATTATTATTAAATAAATGTAAAAATTACTTAGTTATGGCATTTATTTACTATCTAAGAAGTTAGATATGATCGTCTATACATGAATAACTTATCAAATTCAAAATTAAAAAGTGAAAGTCTAATTAACTCTACATGGGATTAATATGATTTTTTTTTTCACCAAGTCAAATTATAATGAGTATTAATAATATTTTATATTATTATTAAATATAAAATCTAATGTTGAAATGTATTTATTTGTTTTTGGACGTATTTACTATCTAAAAAGTTCAACATGTTCACCTGTTACGAAATTGTGAAGCTAAAAATTAAAAAGTAATAGTCATTATATTCTGCGCATAGTTTTTAAGAGAGAAAGACACGAAATTGCACGTCGTTTTATGCAACACCACATGTTCAAAATGACATAAAACAGTCAATAATAAGCGCCATTTTTGCTTAAGAAAGAGAGACGAATTTTATTCCCTCTATAAACTCGTGACCAAATAGGAAGGTTTGACAAGAATCTCGGTGAATAAGGTAATTGATTTTTATTAGCAAAAATTTATCAAATCGGAACCAATTAAGAGAGAAATTTTGGGTATAGGAAAATTTATAAAATTGGGAATAATTGGATGCAATATGGGTGGCAGGGTCTAAAAATGAGTCTAGATTCATGATTCTCAAGGTCAACATACACTCCGTCGAAAAAGGAAATCAAGTCGGCTGCGGAAAGTAATTAATTCCAATCGATTAGAGGAAATTAAGGGAATAATTCCTACCATTTTTTCTTAAGGGGCTTCTATTGTCACCCCCATTTCTGTATTTATACCCCTAAATAAAAATTAATTTTTTTAATATTTTTAATTATTTATTTGTATTTGTGTTGTTTCAAAAATTCCTTTTAAAGTATAAAAATTTGGTTTCTGTTAACTATTCCTTATTATGATATTATTTTTTTAGGATGCAGTTTTCTTTTTTTATTATCATTTGAGTATAAACCTCGTTGTAATGCACACCCTCTTTTCCCAAAACTAAACTTGCAGAGCCGCACACATCATTTTTTATATACACCAACGAAAATTGAAAATTATTTTTGAAAAAATAGTATGTGCGGCTCTGCAAATTTGGTTTTGGAGAAAGAGCGTGTGCACTACAACGAGGTTCATACTCAATTGATAATAAAAAAGAAAACTGCATCTCAAAAAAATAAAATCACAATAAAGAATGATCAACCGTTATTAAGAAACTATATTTTTATACTTTTAAAGGTATTTTTGAAACAACACAAATACAAATAAATGATTAAAAATATAAAAAAATAATTAATTTTTATTTAGGGAGTGTGGAGAGCAGAAATAGGGGTGGCAATAGAAGCCCCTTTTTTCCTGTTGTTGCCGAATTCTGTAGCCAAAGAAAGAAATAGATATGAGAGAAGGAAAGAGAGGAAAAAGAGAGGAAAAGAGAAAAAGGAAAATTTGGAGGGAGCACGAATAGAGATTCAAGGATGATTCTAAAAATCAAGGTAAGTTAAAGCCCCTTTTTCGATTTGTAATAACGATGTTTAGATTTACGCTAATTTGGAGGTGTTTCGTATAGTAAACGTGCATCGTAAGGGTGAATACAAAGAGATATCATGATATAATGATGTTCTTAGACTTTAATTAACTTTAGGAGGAAAATCGTAATATTTTTTTTTTAAACATAAAACTTATACTTCATAAATAGACATACATAAACTTGTAAAACAATAACTTAATAAAATTTAATCCTTGTAAATGTCATAAATGTAACATATAATATTTGTATCGAGACTTGAAACAAATTCATACGAAAACTTGAATACTTGAAATAAATAAATAACTTTTAGGGAATTTTAAGAAAATAGCCACTATTTACAAAAATAATTTTAAAAAAGGAAATTTTAAGAAAATAGCTACTGTTTACAAAATGATTTTAAAAAATAGCCACAGTTTCAAAAAATTTAAAAACTAGCCCTTTAAGAAATTTCTGACACGTTTCACAAATTTTTTACGGCACATTTTATGTGTAATTTTATTATTGTCAAAAATTTCTTACAGTGTGTAATGGCTAGTTTTTGAATTTTTTGAAACTGTGGCTATTTTTTGAAAACACACAGTTCAAAATGGCTATTTACCTAACCGACCCTTTAAAAAATAGCCACAGTTTCAAAAAATTTAAAAACTAGTCATGTCAGAAATTTCTGACAAAATTTTTGACTAGTGTCAGAAATTTCTGACAGTAATTTATGTGTAGTTTTGTCATTGTCAGAAATTTCTCACATATTTATGGCTACTTTTTAAATTTTTTAAAACTATGGCTATTTAAAAAAAAACACAGTCTAAAATGACTATTTACCTAACTGACCATAACTTTTAATTAGTGGAAAATAATTTGTGCAGTTTTCACATGCCTGCCTCTCTCGCCCTGCACCACTATAGCACAATCCAGAACTCAAACCATAGGTTTCTAACTACAGTACGAAGGAAAAATGTGTGAGCTAGAAGCCCAGTGAGTAACAACTATTTTATCAAAAAACAAAACTTATCCAATGCATTACAATTTATTCTTTATTATTCATACATCATTTTCTTTAACTTCCATCTTGCTTTATATTTCATCTTATTTTATCTTTCATTTTAAAGGATCCTCATAATAGTGTACGTACCTCGTGGAGCGTGCTAGAGCAACAGTCAACAAGGATGTACAAGGTCCTCTAAGACTAAGGTAAAAACATCATAATTTTTCATTAAAAATCGTCTCCTTAGTGCCATTTAGTCGGCACAAAGAGAACGGGCGGTACGACACAATTTTAACTTGCATTACCACTTGATTATTTAAGTGACATGCTTCATGATTGTAAAAACATCATAATTATGTATATAAATCATTATCATAAAATATGATATCATAAAGTTTGAAAACTTTCATCATATAACATATCATCATTCTTCATAAAACAATTTTGTCACATCAAACATTGCATAACATTTTGTTTTTGAACTACTTCATACTGTAGTGAGGTTGTATTAAACTTGAGTCGAGAGTTCAGGAGATTAACGGTTGATTGTGTCGAGAGCAGCAAAAATCTAATTTCATGGACTTAACATAAGTATTTATGCTAAATATAAACTCTAACTAAGAATACTAACGTTATATAGATATATGAATTTCCAGTTTAAAACAAAGGCCGTATAAAAATATTTATTTGAATAAAGATAAGTTTATAACGGTACGATAGTAATCACCGAAACGTTCTCAGATCGATTGGGAAGAGTACTATGGTCTCGCTTGATGCCCAACTTACCTAGACAAAACTCCCCGAGGTTCCCAAGTAAGTATGGAGGAGATCATAAAGCACGCCTTATGTAAAAATTAATCTTTCTAGACAGAGCGTTTTAGTTTTCTATAGTTGTACATTTACAAACTAGTTCTTATTAAAAAAAAATTCTTTCAAACAAGTATATTAAAAAAAGTGGGTTATTTTCTCCTTCAAAATTAGTTTAAAATTAAATACAAAATATTGAGAAATTTTTTTTATTTCGTAATATAGAAAAATTAGTAAGGAATCTGAAAAGATATTTTAAACAAACTTCCATTATTTTTAAAGATGTACAACTTTCCAGTTATAAATTTTTACTGAAAATGTAAGGATCATAGACTTTCTTTATAAGACAGATTCAGCAGTCTTAAGAAATTGAGAAATATATAAAAATAGAGACCTAATTTAGAAAAATTACATTTCATAAAAGTTGTTCAAAATTAATTTTTTTACATTTCATTAGTAATGCCCAAAATCGATTTGGCTTCAATGTATGTCAAAAATGTCAAAAAAACGAACTGCAAAAATTTTCCAAAAATATAAGAAAAATAAAATCCTAATCCAAGTTTAGTTTGAAGGTTCTTGATCTAAATATTCATAGAAAACCCTAATATAAATATTCTAACATTCAAAAGAAACGATAGTTATGATTGCAAACCTCTGGATTGATCCTAGCTTCTTGTAGCTTTAATTCCTTCGAAACCATCCTCGAACCTGTGTATCCTAACGAACACAATTCGGATTAACCTCGAGTAAAGATTAAGAAACTTAAACATAATGGGACTTCTTTTTACCTTGATTCCGGCAGAGTAATAACTCTAATTTCTCCTTTGATAGCTGGCCTTTTTCTCTAATTCTTCTCCAAAGACTTCTCTAAGTTCTCTCAAAATCTCTGCAGAGTTTCTCTCTTTTCTTTTCTTCTTTTTTTTTTTTTTGTGTGTTTGCTTGCTCTCAAGTTTTAGTGTGAGGAAGAAGTGAAGCCGAGATGCTCTATTTATATGGTAGGTGGGCATATAAGATGGGTGAGAGAAAATGAAAGAATTTCCTTGCTTGTTTCCCAAATTCTTACTCTCTTAAAATTTTCAGTAACTTCCTTTTTGGTTTGATTTCTTTGACTTTCCTTTTTACAAATTTAGACACAAATCTTTTCCACTTTCCTTATATAAATGACACATATCTCTTCTTGATTTGTCCAAAAATATTTTTCAAAATATCAAATTTTGACCTAATCTAAAATGGTAACTTTGTTAAGAGCAAAATCTTACCTATCTTGTAACATCCTTTGTCAAACCTTCCTAATTTCTTCTATCATCAAAACTACTTGTAGTTTTTTTTTTCCCTTAAGCCGTAAACTACATGTCATTTCTTCAACTAAACTACATACAATTTTTTTTGAAACTACATGTCGTTTATTTAATTATTAAAAGCTCTGACACTACTTTACTGTTAATTACGCTAAAGCATATAAAATATGACGAAATAAACATTGGGAAGATTTCCTATTTATTTAATTAAAATATTAGTGCTCATTACACTAAGTCGAAAAGGTTGGGTTTCTCAATCTCCCAAGCTTAGAAATTTTCGTCCTAAAAAATTAAGTATCGAGAATCAAAACAGTTTGGGATACTTAGCCTTCATATCATCCTTGCGTTCCCACGTGGCTTCTTCTATAAGATCTTAACTAACAGCATAACCTTATTTCTTAGCATTTTATTTTGTCTAACCAAGATTTTCACTGGCTTTTCTTCGTCCGTCAGGTCTTTATGGACTTCTACTGGTTCTTGGGTTAGCACATAGGGTAGGTCGGGCACGTATTGCTTCAGCATGGATACGTGGAACACATTGTGTACTGAAGATAGCTCGGGACTAAGAGGTGCCACTATTAGGAAAACAACATCTCCCACTTAAAATTCCAGGGGTCTTCTTCTCTTATCTACGTAACTCTCCTGCCGACTTTGTGTAGTCTCGAGTCTTTGTCAGATCATCTTTACTGCTTCCGTTTTCTCTCGGTAAGTCCGTTTGATTTAGGCTAGATTACTCAATTTTCATACCAATGGACGGGCGATCGACACTTCCTTTCACATAAAGCTTCATACGAAGCCATGACCAAAGATGCTTGGTAGCTACTATTGTACGAGAACTTGATTAGTGGCAACTTTGTATTCCATGATCCGTCGAAATTCATAATGCAACTTCTCAATATGTCTTCTAGCATTTAGATAATCCTCCTTGATTGACTATCTATTTGCGGGTGGAAATCTGTACTAAACTTGAGTTGCATTCCAAGTGCTCGTTGAACGCATCTCCAAAACTGCAAAGTGAACCGAGCGTCTCGATCTGAAATTATTGAGAGTGGAACTCCGTGTAAGCGGACAATGTTTGCAACGTAGATCTCAACCAGTCGTTCCACCGATAATGTGACTTTTGTCGGTACAAAATGAGCTGACTTGGTTAACCGATCAATAACGACCCAAATAGCGTTGTATCCTTTGACTGTTCTAGGCAATCCCATCACAAAATCTATCGTGATTTGGTCTTATTTCTATTCCAGAAGCTCTATGGGTTGTAATTCACTAGCGGGATGTCTATGTCCAGTCTTGACATTTTGACAAGTCAAGCACTTACTAACATATTCAACTACATCTTTCTTCATCTTATTCTACCAAAAATGCTCTCTTAAGCCTTGATACATCTTTGTTGCTCCTGTGTGAACTGAATAAGGCATGTCGTGTGCCACAAAAAATATTTGCTTCCATATTCCTTCATTGTTTGGCACACAGAGCCGTCCTTCCAAGTGTAGAATCTTATCTTCAGAGAGAGTAAAAGAGGTTTCCTTTCCTTCGTGAATCTCGTTCACTTTCTTTACCAAATCCGTATCAAGTGCTTGAGCTCTCTTCATTCCATCGAGTATGGTTGGCTAAATTGTTAAGTTTCTCAAACTTCCCAATACACCCTCTAGTTCTAGCTCATTTATCTCTTCTTGTAGCTTTGGGTGAAAAACATGTATAGCCATAAGTCTAGCTTCCTCTTTCTTACTTAGTGTATCGGCCACACTGTTTACCTTCCCAGGATGTTAGAGGATTTCACATTCATAATCATTGACCAACTCGAGCCATCTTCATTGTCTCATGTTGAGCTTCTTCTGAGTAAAGATATACTTAAGACACTTGTTATTTGTATAGATTTCACACCTTATCCCGTAAAGGTAATGTCGCTAGATCTTTAAGGCAAAGACCACGACAGCCATCTCTAAGTCGTGCGTGGGGTAATTCTTCTCGTGGTCTTTCAATCGTCTTGAGGCATAGGCTACTACCTTTCCGTTTTGCATTAAGACGGCACCAAGTACGACCTTCGAGGCGTTGCTATAAATGACTAACGGTTTGTCACTTGTCGAAATTATCAGAATTGGTGCACTTGTAGGACGTGTTTTTAGTTCTTAAAAACTTTCTTCGCACTTCGGGATCCACTCGTATTTCTTTTCTTTCTGAGTGAGGGCGCTTACCGATGCTGCTATTTTAGAAAATTCTTCGACGTATCATCTGTAATAGCTCGCTAAGCAGAGAAAACTTCTAATCTTAGTGGCACTTCGTGGGGCTTTCCATTCTTTAACTGCTTCAATCTTAGCGGGATCTACTGATATCCCTTCAGCAAACACTATGTGCCCTAGGAAATGGATTTTTCTTAGCCAAAATTCATACTTCGAGAATTGGCGTACAATTGATGTTCCTCTAAAGTCTGCAATATCAACCTTAAGTGCTTCTCTTCATACTCTTCCGATTCCTTGAATAGATGAGGATGTCATCGATGAACACGATTTTGAACTTGTTTGAATATTTGCGAAAGACACGGTTCATCAAGTCCATAAATATGGCAAGAGAATTTTTGAATCAAAACGGCATGACTGTGATCTCGTAGTGACCATATTGAGTTCTAAAGGTAGCCTTAGCGATGTCGCTGCCTTTTACTCTTAGATTATGATAGCCGGATCGAAGGTTGATCTTCGAAAAGATTGACGCACCATTAAATTGGCCGAATAAGTCGTCAATCTTTTGGAGTGAGTACTTGTTATTTACTGTTACCTTGTTCAGCTTTCTATAGTCAATGGACATCCTGAAACTCTCATATTTCTTCTTAACAAATAGAACTAGAGCACCCCATGGAGAGTAACTGGGGCTTATAAAGCCTTTGTCCAATAATTCTTGATGCTGGGTTTGAAGTTCCTTCAATTCTGTTGAAGCCATGTAATAGAGAATCTTCGATATGGGTCTTGTGCTAGGTAGTAATTCGGTTTCGAAAGAAATTTTTTTGTTATGGGAATAATCCTTGCAATTCTTGTAGAAAGACTTCCACGATTTCCTTCACGACCAGTGTATTATTCGGGTACAAATTCTCATATTTTCTTTTGTCCACTGTAGATGCTAGAAAGCCCATACATTCATTTGACAACATCATCTAGGCTTGTATAGCTAATATTATCATCTTGTGATTGTGTAGTGCTCTTTCTTTGAAAGCAAACTTCTCGCTGTCGTTGGGCCTAAAATTGACCCTTCGATTGTCTACAGTCAATGATAGCGTAGTGCTTCCCTAGGAAATTCATTCTCATAATGATATCGAAGTCTCTTATCGCTATTAAGTTAGCGCGTAGCGTAACACCATTTATCGGGACTTGTCGGAGAAAGAATTCTGATATAAGAATTTCGCTCGAAGGCAAGGCTGTTATCATAAACCTTGAGATCCTATCACTACTAGTAACTATGCTTAAAGGCATCTCTTCATGTTATTATTGCTCGTCTTGGCTTGTTGTTTTCTTAGTTTCTTGACCCATCATAATTATTATTTCCTCCTTCTTGGAGCCTCTTGTTTATATTTTTCTCCCGGTTCCTTTCATATATCCAAGCCTTGTGAAACTAGGCTTGTTCTTCCTTTACCTGTATCATTTGATATTTTGTTCTGAGTGCACGGGTTGCACAATCAGCCATAGTGGTTGGAGGTCCAGAACCACTAGCTTGGTCTTTAACATCTCCATCATCCTTCTAACATTCTTTTTCTCCGTGGATACCAAATGGGGACATAGTCTAGCCAGTTGGATAAACTGACTGCTTCAGCCACGGTCACGTTTTCTTATTTAAGCTCATTGAAATCCTTTTGCTAAGCACTCATGGCCCTTATGTTGAAGAATTTGGCGTTGAATTCTTCCACAAATTCGGCCAGGTCATCTGATTTACACTTCTCCTTAAAGTTAGTGTCTCTCACCAATAGCGTGGATCCTTCTTTAGTACAAAGGACACGCAACAACATTCATGAAATCTAGTATGACTTGCATCTAAGCGAATGATTTGTCTGCGACTAGTGGGTCAGGGGATCCTTCGATATTTGGCGCTTTTCATGCGTTTGAATCTCTCATATAGATCAGGGTTAGCAAGTGCAAGAGTTGTGTAATCAACTATGGGTTACGGTGCCAGCGGTGCTAGCGGTGCCAGCTGTGCAAGAGGTACAGGAGGTGGTGCCTTATCTTGAGCTTGAATTCGAGCATGCTGTAACTCATTTTGTTGCATTTCATTAAGCAGTGCAGCAAAGTCTGGTTGAGTGGGTGGTTGAGCTGCCAGTGCTGCATCGGTATTTCCTTTACTGTGTCCTCTTCCTCATGCGGCTCTAGGGTTGTTTCTTCCTCCCCTTCATCTTCCTTGAGGAGTAGCTTCTTATTCAGCCACATCTCTAGGTGTAGCTTCTTCAGCCATAACTTCAGGTGCAACTTCTTCAGCCACTGCCTGAGCGGTCCTTCTCCTTGTCTAATGAATTCGCTCTATCTCTTAATGTTGAAACAAATTATACTTTATCAACTCAAAAAACCAAGTTTCATACCTCATGTAGTACAAATTATATGATTGGAAAAAAATCAATCTTTTATTTAATAAAAAAAGAACTTATATGTAAAATGATAGCAAGGACCTTTATTGGACTTAAATCCGCTTAAATCATACTTAAGTTAATCTAAACATAAGTTCCTGATCTTTAACTCATTTCTTTGTCTTGAATCTATGGGCGTGTACTTCGGAACTTCTTTGTCAATGTCGAGACTGCTTGATATCTCTAAAGCTTCATTAATCCCAGCTTCCATGCTGTTTGAATTTATGAAAGTCATGAAAAGTATTCTTATTATATAATCCCTTCTTAAATAGCCAAACCAAATCATTCTGCTTTCATCTGGAGAAGCTAGCCTCAAGATTTCAGCCCTGAATCGTTCCACGTACTCTTCTACGGTTTCTCTAAAATATCGTTGCCCAGAGGTCTAGTTTACTAAGCAATGGCTTCTTCGTTCAGCTTCTGGAGTCGTTCCCATATCGCGACTCATTAGGGCTATGCATATCATAGTCCAATAATCATGTTCGTGGTGTCTTTCTTTTGGATCCACCGTTCTAATGCACTACCTCTTAACTGTGTAACGGCTAGGGTCTCTTAGAGTCTCTCGGGTACATGACAGACTTTGAATAGAGCATCCAACTCATAGATCCATGAGACGACCTTGTCAGGATCACTTCCATTGAAATTAGAGGCCTTAACAGCTATGAAAGCTTCAGTTACCATCCTATCCTCTTCTATAATCTTTGTAGATGCTACCATAGAGTCTATGACCTTACGTGTGTTAGAAGAAAAGAAAATAAAGAATATAAAAACTTACTTGAATTATGCCTACGGCCTTGAAAGAGGTAGCAAGGTAGGATGAAAGGAAAACCGCTCTGATACCAACTGTAACAACCCAGCTTTTCGAACCGTTACTTTACTTAGACTTTACTTAACTTTAGGAGGAAAATCGTAATAATTTTTTTTTTCTAAACATAACAGTTATACTTCATAAATAGACATACATAAAACAATAACTTAAGAAAACTTAATCCTTGTAAATGTCATAAATATAACATATAATATTTGTCTCGAGACTTAAAACAAATTCATACAAAAACTTGAATACTTAAAATAAATAAATAACTTTTAATTAGCGGAAAATAATTTGCATAGTTTTCCCATTCCCGCCTCGCTCGCCCAGCACCATCGTAGCACAATCTAGAACTCAAATAATAGGTTTTTTACCTACGGTACGAAGGAAAAACGTGTAAGCTAGAAGCCCAGTGAGTAACAACTATTTTCTCACAAAACAAAACTTATGCAATGCATGACAATTTATTCTTTATTATTCATACATCATTTTCTTTAACTTTCATCTTACTTTATCTTTCATCTTAGAGGATCCTCATCATCGTGTATATATCTCGTGAAGCACGCTCGACCAATAGTCAACGAGGGTGTACAAGGTCCTCGAAGACTAAGGTCAAAACATCATAACTTTTCATTAAAAACTGTCTCCTTAATGCCCTTTGGTCGACACAAGGAGAACGGACGATAAGACACAACTTTAACTTTCATTATCACTTGATTATTTAAGAGACATGCTTCATGATTGTAAAGTCAGTGAAACTTTAAAAATATCATAATCATGTTTATAAATCATTATCATAAAACATGATATCGTAAACTTTGAAAACTTTCATCATGTAAACATTCATCATATAACATATCATCATATCATTATTCATTATAAAACAATTTCGTCACGTCAAACATTGCATAACAATTTTTTTTTGAATTATTTCATACTATAGTGAGGTTGTGCTCACCTTAAGTCGAGAGTTTGGGAGATTAACGGTTGACTGTGTCCGGAGCGCCAAAAACCTAATTTCATGGACTTGTAAGTGTCTATGCTAAACATAAACTCTAACTGAAAACACAAAAATTCTATAGAGATATGAATTTCCACTTTAAAATAAAGGCCGTATAAAAATATTTCTTTGAATAAAGATAAGTTTGTAGCGGTACGATAGTAATCACTGAAACGTCTATGGATCGATTGAGAAGGATATTATGGTCTCGTTTGAAGCCCAACTTACCTAGACAGAACTCCCCGAGGTCTCAGGTAAGTGTAGAAGAGATCACAAAGCACATCTTATTTAATAACCAATCTTTCTAGACAAAACGTTTAAGTTTTCCATGGTCGTACCTTTGTAAACTAGTCCTTATTAAACAAAAATCTTTCAAATAAGCATATTTAAATAAGTGGGTTATTTTCTCTTTGAAAATTGGTTTAAAGTTAAATATAAAATATTGAGAAAAAATCTTTATTTCATAATACAGGAAAATCGGTAAGAAATCCGAAAAATGATTTTGAATAAAATCCTATTATTTTTCAAAGATCTTCAACTTTTCAGTTATAAGTTTTTACAGAAAACATACTAATCATAGACTTTCTTCATAAGGTAGATTCGGCAGTCTTGAGAAATCGAGAAATAGAGAAAAATAGAGACCGAATTTGGAACATTTGCATTTCGCAAAAGTTGCTCAAAATTATATTTTCTTCATTTTCTTCAGTTAATGCCAAAAACTGATTTGGCTTCTATGTATGTCAAAAACGTCAAATTCAGAAACGTAAGAAAAACAAAATCCTAATCCAGGTTTAGTTTGAAGGTTCTTGAGCAAAAATTCATTGAAAACCCTAACATGAATATTCTAACATTCAAAACAAATGATAGTTATGTTAGCAAACCTCTGGATTGATCCTAGTTTCTTGCGGCTTTAATACCTTCGAAACTGTCCTCGAACCCGTGTATCCTAACGAACACGATTCGGAATAACCTCGAGTAAAGATTAAGAAACTTAAACGTAATGGGACTTCTTTTTACCTTGATCCCGATAGAGTAATAACTCTAATTTCTCCTTTGATAGCCGGCCTCTTCTCTAATTCTTCTCCAAAGACTTCTCTAAGCTCTCTCAAAATCTCCGCAATGTTTCTCTCTTTTCTTTTCTTTTTTTTTTTACTTGCTCTCAAGTTTTGGTGTGAGAAAGAAGTGAAGCCAAAAAGGCAAAAGGCAAATGTCGAATAAAAAAGTCAAAAGTGGCTCTCGAACTTCGAGGAAAGCCCCGGCTATAAAGTTGAAATGCAGCAGGCTACGTTCGAGGGCGCATAAAAAGTGTTAGAGAAGCTTGATGCTCTTCACCCCGAGTAGAATGTCTATGACAAAGTCAAGCGCCAGAATTAGCTTTCACCCTCGACTTCTTTTGTATTTTTGCCTTTTTTTTTTTTTTGCCTCGGGGTCTTCTGGACGCCCATCTTTAATAGTTCCCCGATGATATTAATAAAACTTAGTTTTTGTTTTCACAAAATTGTCTAAGTGTTTATTTCCTCGCAACTCTAATTTTTGACTTTATCTTACACTATTTCACTTGGCTAACATGATCGAGTCCCTCCGGGATCAACCTTGTAATCGTAAGTCACATCCTCTTCGAGGATCACAACTCATCTAATCCATGCCCTATCTGAGGGTCATAATTAAAGTAAATTAAACGATTAATTAGACCGTAACACGAACATAATTTTTCTCGAAAAATGTTCTAAGTCACTTTGGGTTCTTCATTCTCCGAAGGATTATCCCGAACCAAGTCTCCTTCTCCGAACAAAGACCTCGATCAAATCTAATAACCGACAAATTTGTAAGTATCCTATTACTCGCATCGGTCCCCGATGCTCCTGGATAGAGCGTGACCACATTACTTTTATACATCAGTAATTAAGCTTAGTCCAATTTTTTCAAAATTTTTATAAGTCTTTCAATCCTCAGGGTTCCCTCTTTAAGCACATCTAGGTTTTCTATTTTCTTCGAAGTATAGAATGGTTCTAGGATAAAATTAGCCAAATACTTCCCAAGTTAATCCCCGAACAAGTTAAGACCTAACAAGAAAAACCTTTGTGTGCTAGAAAGCTTTAAGGATTAAAGCCTACGAAAGCACTCTGAACTCACGCATTCTAGCATTGTACGTCTTAGAAGTACCTATAGGGTGCACCTATTTATTCATGGTACCCTGGGCGCCCCCTTGTCTTCTTGGGCGCCGCTTCGCAGGCAATAAGACAACTGAGGGTAGTGTTTATAGGAATCATCAGCTTCACGATTCAATCCTTTATACACCGAGCTTATAGTCTACTCCGGTGACTTTTTGAGTTTATAGTCTACTCCGCAGACTTTTTTGAAGAAAAGAAAAAATAACCAAGAACTAAATATTTGGTACCATACTTGCTGAATCTTCATTGATAATTGCTCAATTACAAATTATATATTACAAGTGGAAAATAATTTATAGGCGAGGAGAGTCTACAGGTAATATATCATGAGATGCTCCACATTCCAAGGATGTTTTATGAGGACTCCAGCGAGATTCGCGAGTCGGTATAACCCGATCGCAAAACCTCGGTGATCTGGTAAGGTCCTTCCCATGAGTATTCGAATGCTCCAGCTCTAGGCTCCTTTGTGTTTGAAATACTTGCCTAAAGATGGTGTCCCCGACTTTAAACTTTATTTCTCTCACCTTGGAATTATAATACCTCGCCATGCGCTGCTTCTAGGCTTCCATCCAGATCCTAGCAACTTCTCTTTGTTCCTCGATCATATCTCTCTCCGCTGCCAAGAGTGAAGTGTTAGTTTCTTCGTCAAAGTTTTCATAACAAAATGAAGGAACTTTCACTTCAGCAAGAATCATCGCTTTGGTGCCATAAGCCATGGAGAATGTATTCTTGGGGGCGAAGTCTCCGAGGAACATTTAATGCTAGCACAAGCCCATGATCCTAATAGAAAATGAATGCCACATCATCATAGGAGCTTTCCCTGAACAGAGATGGGACGAGGATCGTCGAAGATGATCCTCGATTATACACCCACGATGATAAGCATGAAAAATGCCACCGAACGTAATATCGATTTTATGACAAGGCCCTTGGAGAGGGATTGACGGAAAAGAAGGCCGTGGATCATCGAAGATGATCCGCCCCTGCGAAGCTAGCCTCGGAGAGGAAGTAAGGACTTGACTCAAGACAGAGGGCTCGTCCCACGAAGCTAGTGAACCCCGATTAAAGATGAAGTCAACGCTTGGTAGTTTAGGTCTCTTTTTCCGTTCAGCTTTTCTATCCCCGATTACGGGAAATTTTGTAATTAAGCCCGTAAAACTCGCGATTGATGTAACCGTTAGGATATTCAATTCCCGAGTCATTAGGGAGAGATAAGTACTCATTTAATTCGATAATTACTCCCGATTTGTAGGAGATCGTGCGTTATGTTTTCTCTATCCGAACCTTAATTCCTCGACTATAAGAGGGAAATAGGGAAACTCGAGAAAAAGGGTTAGAATTTTTTATAATCAAATAATCGTAATACAATTATCAGTGGACGTAGGTTATTAGTCCGGAGGAGGGCCGAACCACTTAAAAAATTCTATTTATTTGATTGTCTTTCTGATCTAAATGGTGACTAAATTCATCTTTCATTGTCACATCACATCCTAGAGGTGCGGATCTCGTTGTTAGTTCAAATTTACACCAATAGATTGGCGGTAGAAGGAGGGCCTATTTCTCTTTCTTTCCAGCTTTCTGAGAGTTTACGTCGTGCCACGTGATTGGAGATCAATGATGTCGATGACTAAACGTGCGGGAAAGAGCCCGATGACCTCCGAGCAAGAGCAGCTCAAGCAAAGGCTGCAACACATGGAGGAATCCATGGCGCGGGTGAGCAGCATGATGGAGACTTTGGTGCAAAACCAAGGTCAGCCACCGTTGCACATTACTGACAGGAAGCAAGCGGATGTGCTTCGGGCACTGCTCCAGGCAGAACGAGAGAAGGCTGTGACCGAGGTGGCTGCCGGAGGTGCCACTGTGGCTGATCCGGAGGAAGAATCTGTTGACGGGTCCGAGGCTAAAACCCGTAACCCCCACAGCCGTAGGAAAACGATGGCGCACGAGCCCGGGGCACGCATCAGAAGTGTGCGGCTGTCGGTAGTCTGAGCCGGAGGTTCGCGACCTGTCGTCGTCGTAGTTGAGGATTCGGCCCAGTCTGGGTCTGTCTTTGACAGATTGGGCGTACTTCTACAAGAGCCAACAAGGCGTGCTCCCGCGCAACCCGCGGTCTGCATCAGAGGTGCCCGACCTCCGATGGTTGACCGACTCCGTGATGAGTCAGCTATTACCGCCCCCAGGAGGTAGACCCTAGTTCTCGCCCACGGAGATCGAACGTCTCCGGGCGCTCCTTGATGGGACTGCCCACGATGGTATTTTGGACAGGGATTTCACTCCCCTGACCGAAGATATTCTCGCCGCCTCCATCCCCGATCGACTTAGGCTGTCGAAGGTAAACTTGTTCGATGGGACCAGGGGTCCTTCTGACCATCTATGAATTTACTCCGTGTGGGCCAGTGCTTATGGCTATTCTGATGCCATCAAGTGCCGACTGTTCGATACCACACTCGCGGGCGAAGCACGCAGGTAGTGGTACAAACTTTTAGCCAATTCAATTGCGAGTTGGCAAGAACTAAGGGCGAGGTTTGCTTCGCAATTCTTGAGGGGCCGGAGGCACCTAAAGAATCTGGCGTACTTTGCCCGCATCAGGCAGAAGGACGACGAGACCCTCCAAACTTGGCTGATGCAATTCACCAAAGCTACGGTGGAGGTTAGGCCTCTATCTGATGATGCCCTGCTGCTGGCCGCGAATTCTGCAGTTCGCGAGAATACTACGTTCGTATTTTCTATTAATAAGAAATCGCCGCAGACGTACTCAGAGTTCTTGGATCGGGCCAGGAACTACATCAATACCGTGGCCTTGACTTCGAAGAAGTCCGGGGCCGCAAAGAGTTCACGAGGAAACCCCGAAGGGGACCGACAGAAGGAGAAGAAGAGACCTGCAAAGACCCCCGCAGGAGAAAGCCAACAGCATTGTGATGATAAGAGGCATCGCGACTCAGGTTCGGGGAAGGAGACAGCCCGAGCTTGTAAACAATGGTACGTCACATTACACGAGCTTACCGCCTCGATCTAGGAGATCTTCGTCAATTCGCGAAGCGAGGTTGATTTCTGACCCCCGTTGCCAATGAATGGGAAAGGTCCAAGAGAAGCATAAGGACAAGTTCCGCTTCTTCTACAACGCTCACGGTCACAATACTGCTACATACTTCGATCCGAAGGATGAGATAGAGTTTCTCATTTGTAGAGGAAAGCTCGCGAGTTATCGCAAGGATGCGGACCACAGAGCAAGGAACCCGCCCAACAGAAAGATCAAGGGCAAGATCCATACAATCGCGGGAAGCCCATATCATAGGGGACAGTCTCAGTCGATAAAACAACTATGATCGGGAGGTGCAACAGAAGCCTTCCGGAGGTGTTTTTTAAGTCGCGAAGGAAACTTCGCAACCCACCCCCATGAGGTGCTGTGAACGACTCTCGTTCATAGATATGGATGCCGAAGGCGTCCGATTTCTGTACCACGACCCCTAGTCATATCAACTATGATCAGAAACCATCTGGTCCACTACTGCCTTATTGACGATGGTAGTTCGGTGGATATCCTGTACATGGACGTCCTCGAGAAGATGAGGATTTGTCCCCAAAGCTTACGAGTGGCTGCAAGCCCGCTCCATGGCTTCTCAGGAGATTCTATCTTCTCAGGGGGAAGTATAGATTTGGCCGTGTCATTCGGCGAAGAGCTGAGGAGGACAACCACCAGTCCGTCTCGATTACGTCGTAGGAGGTCAAGGGTAGATCTTCTTATAACGTCATCATTGGGCGTTCTATCCTCGTGGCCGTGAAGACAGTCACTTCTATCTACATCTCTACATGAAGTTTCCCACACCTCGTGGCATCGGAGTCATCCGGAGGAATCAATATAAAGCTCGAATGTGCTATACGGCGAGCATCAGATCGGCTCCTGCGAACCCAAAAGGAAAGCGGACGGCCGGGGAAGCAGAGTTGGCCAAAGAGGAGGCCTTCACCATCGGGGTTCCCGAGATCCAGTATGAACTGGACCCCTGACTGTCGGCCCAATAGCAATTAATAGGCCCGGTCGAAGACACAGAGGAGGTGGGCATAGACAGCCTCCACTCGGCGCGCAAAGTCAAAATTGGGACTTGTCTAAGTCCATAAATGCGTTAGGCTCTTATTGCCTGCCTACGACGTAATCAAGACGTGTTCGCATAGAGTCACATCGATATGAAAGGGATAGAGCCCGAGCTTATGTGCCACTGTCTCAACATCGATCTTCGAGTCCCGACTCGACCGCAAAAGAGGAGACTACTCGACCCCGAGAGAGCCCAAGCGCTTAAAGGCGAAGTCGATAAGCTCATCAGGGCCGGTTTTATTTGCGAAGTGAAGTACCCGGCTTGGGTTTCGAAACCTGTTTTGATTCTGAAGTCAGACAAAAGATAGAGATGTTGCATGGAGTTCACCAACCTCAACGAGGCCTGTCCGAAGGATAATTTTCCGGTGCCCCGAATCGACCAGATGGTTGACGCAACCGCGGGTCACGAACTTCTTAATTTCATGGACGCATATTCAGGATACAACCAGATCCCAATGTTCCACCAAGATGAGGAACACATTGCATTCATCACCGATCACAAACTTTACTGTTACAAAGTCATTCCTTTAGGTTTAAAGAATACAGGGGTGACATATCAAAGGTTGGTGAACAAGATCTTCGCGGAGCTATTGGGAGTCTCGATGGAAGTCTACATCGACGACATGTGGTCAAAATTGCGAAGACTCAGGATCACGTCACGCATTTGGGTCAGACCTTCTTCATCCTTCGCCAAACCAACATGATGCTCAATCTGAATAAGTGCACCTTCGTGGTCAGAGCTGGAAGTTCTTAGGCTTCATGGTGAGTTAATGAGGAATCGAGGCTAACCCGGAAAAAATCCAAGCCATCCTCGACATGTGGTCTCCTCCGAGAGGAAAAGAAGTCCAGAAACTCACAGGGTGCATCGTCGCATTGAACATGTTTATATCTCGTTCGATGGACAAATTTCTTCCTTTCTCTAACATTCTTCATGGCTATAAGGAGTTTTTTTGGACCGATGAATGTGAACGAGCCTTCCATAAGCTCAAAGTCTACCTTAGGTATACCCCGATTTTGGCGAAGCCATTATTGGGGAGAAGCTCTTCACTTACCTCGCGGTTTCGGAGCATGCAGTTAGTTCGGTGTTCGTCAAGGAGGTTGTTGGAGTGCAAGTGCTAGTGTATTATGTGGGCAAGCGCCTTCTAGACGCTGAACTTAGATATCCTGAGCTGGAACGACTCGCCCTAGATCTTATCGTCTCGAGAAGGAAGCTTCATCATTACTTCCTAGCTCAGCCGGTGATTATTTTCACTAATCACCCGATGAAGCAAGCACTACGCAGATCAGAGGGCTTGGGCAGACTTATGAAATGGGCAGTCGAGTTGACACAGTTCGACATCCTTTACAAACCACGGACCATGATCAAGGGACAAGCCCTAGTGGACTTCATTGTCGAGTTTACTTTTCCTTTGAAGGAGGATCGGGATCGATAAATGGAGCTCTTAAAGTGGAAACTTTACGTGGATGGCTCTTTGAACGGGAATGGCTTAAGAACGGGACTCATGCTGATCAGCTCCTAGAATCATCGCATCAGTAGCGCATTACGGTTCACATTCAAAGCCTCGAACAATGAGGTGTAATACGAAGCGTTGCTGGACGACCTTAGACTCACCAAAGAACTTTAGGTAGACTCACTTCTAATTTTAAGTGACTCGAAATTAGTTGTGAGTCAAATTTCAGGCGAGTTCCAAGCCTACGATGATAGAATGGCAGCTTACCTGGAGAAGGTCAAAGCGGAGCTTCAGAACTTCTCCATGTAGGAAGTGAAACACATCGACCACAATGATAATTCGAACGCTGACGCTTTGGCTAAGCTAGCAACAAGTAAAGACGTCGACCTTCTACGTCTAGTCCCGGTTGAGATTATCCCTGAACCAAGTATTGCGAAGCGAGACTTGGTAGAAGCGATAGACTAAGAGCCTTCGTGAATGGACAAAATTGTCATCTACTTTGAAGGAGGATAAGCAGCCAGAAGATCGAGAACAGGCTCGGAGGGTCAGGTACCACTTTGAACATTACTTGCTGCTAAACGAAAAATTATACAAGAGAGGAGTTTCAACACCGCTGCTTCGCTGCCTCGACAACAAGTAAGCCAAAGAAGTCCTAAGCGAGATCCACGACGGAGTTTGTGGGAATCACACAGGGGGGTAGTCCTTCGCACAAAAGGCTTTGTTGCAGGGATTCTTTTGGCCCACGATGAAGCAAGGTACCGCCGATTACGCGAAGAAATGTGATAAGTGCCAGAGATACTCTGCGCTTATTAGGGCTCATCTCAAGTGGCTCACAGTCATTGTTTGTCCGTGGTCCTTCAAGAAGTGGGAAATCGACATCATCGGTCCTTTGCCCACGGTGCTCGAAGGGCTTAAATTCATCGTGGTAGCTGTGGACTACTTCACCAAATGGGCCGAGGCTATTCCTTTATCAGCTGTCACCGAGAACCTGTCGAAGTTCATTCGTGAATACATCATTTACAGGTTAGGGATCCCTCACTTCTTAGTCTCGGACAACGCTCTCCAGTTCGACAATTGAAACCTCTATGATCAGTTCGGCATCAAAAAAGACTTCTCAGCACCATATCATCCGCAAAGTAATGGTCAAGTTGAGGCCGTCAACATGATCATCAAGGTCGCCTTGAAGAGACATCTCGACACACTCAAAGGATGATGGGCCGCGGTACTGCCTTTAGTCCTTTGGAGTTTTCGTACCACGGCCAGAACGACCACTAGAAAAAATCCATTCTCTATGGCTTATGCCACCGAAGCAATGATTCTTGGTGAAGTGAAAGTTATTTCGTTTCGATATGAAAACTTCGACGAAGAAACTAACACTTCACTCTTGGCAACGGAGAGAGATATGATTGAGGAACAAAGAGAAGTCGCTAGGATCTGGATGGAAGCCCAGAAGCAGTGCATGGCGAGGTATTATAACTCCAAGGTGAGAGAAAAAAGTTTAAGGTCGGGGACACCGTCCTTAGGCAAGTATTTCAAAAGACCAAGGAGCCCGGAGCTGGAGCAATCGAATACTCATGGGAGAGACCTTACCAGATAACCGAGGTTCTACGATCGGGGACACACTGACTCGCGAATCTTGCTGGAGTCCCGATAAAACATCCTTGGAATGCAGAGCATCTCGAGAAATATTACTAGTAGACTCCCATCGCTTGTAATTATTTTCCTCTGGTATTATGTAATTTATAATTTAGCAATTATCAATAAAGATTCAGAAAGTGTGGTACCAAAAATTTAGTTCTCGGTTATTTTTCTTTTCTTCAAAAAAGTTTGCGGAGTAGACTATAAACTCGGTGTATAAAGGAATGAATCGCGAAGCAGATGATTCCTATAAACACTACCCTCGGTTGTCTTCTTGCCCGCGAAGCGGTGCCCAAGAAGACATGGGGGGCACCTAGAATACCACATAGGTGTGCCCTATAGGTACTTCGAAGACGTGCAAGGCTAGAATGCGTGAGTCGGAGGGCTTACGTAGGTTTAATCGTTGAAGCTTCCTACCACGCAAAAGTTTTTCTTGTCAGGTCTTAACCTATTCGGGGATTAACTTGGGAAGTATTTGACTGATTCTCTCCTAGAACCATTCTATACTTCGAAGAAGATAGAAGACCTAGGTATTCTTAAAGGGGGAACCCCAAGGTTTGAAAGACTTAGAAAATTTTTTAAAAAATTTAACTTAGTTTGATTACTGAAGCATAAAAGTAAAGAGGTCACGCTCTATTCAGAAGCATTGAGGACCGTTGCAAGTAATAGGATGCATGCAAATTTCATCGGTTATTAGATTTGATCGAGTTCTTCCTTCGGAGAAGGAGATTTGGTTCGGGATTATCCTTCGGAGAAAGAAGAATCCAAAGTGACTTATAAGATTTTTTGAAGAAATTATGTTCGAGTAATATTCTAATTAATCGCTTAATTTACTTTAATTATGACCCTCGGATAGGGAATGATTTAGATGTGCTGTGATCCTCAAAGAGGACACAACTTACAATTACATGTTGATCTCGAAGGGACTCGAACGTGTTAGCCAAGGCAAATAGCGGAAGATAAAGTCAAAAATTAGAGTTGCGAGGAAATAAACACTTAGTCAATTTTATGAAAACAAAAACTAAGTTTTATAAATATCATCGGGGAACTAGAAAAGATGGGCGTCAAGAAGACCCTGATGCAAAAAAAGGTCGAGGGAGAAAGCTAATTCTGGCACTTGACATCGTCATAGACGTTCCACTCAGGGTGAAGAGCATCAAGTCTCTCTAGCACCTTTTCTTCGCCCTCGAACGTATCCTCCTGCATTTCAACTTTATAGCCGAGGCTTTCCTGGAAGTTCGAGAGCCACTTTTTCCTTTTTTATTCAACATAATTGTCGAAGGCAGTGCTCTTCTTATAGTCTGCTACGACAGTACGGATCTTAGCCCTGGCTTCGTTGAGAGAAGCATCCATCTTTTTTAGCTCAGTGCTTACCACTTGGAGCTCACCCTCGACCGCTTGGAGCTTAGTCTCGGCCGCCTCTCTCAACCCCCTCTCTTCCTCGAGGACTTTCCATGCCTCATCGTGGGATGCACTCTCTTTAAGCAACTCCTTCCGGAGTTTTCCCACCTCATCATCGCGGGTCCTCTTGTAATCGTCTAACTTATTTAGGCTGTCGGTAGCTATGGCTATGGTCTCGGTTGCCTTGCGCAAAGTGGTATTAGCCTCCACGAGCTGCGCGACCAGCCTCTTGTTTTCATCGCGAAGTTGGATAAGGGCTTGTTTACCTTTGGCGAATGTGGCCTCCGTCCTTCGAGAGTAGATGAAGTTTGTGAGCAATGCCTGCATCGTTTATGGAGGTTAGGATCAAGAGATTAAGACTTATAAATTTTCGGAGAAAATATAAAGAGTCTTACCCTCGAGAGTATCCGCATCCCTTCTCGATTGCCGGCCTGGATTGCCTCCTTGGTCAACTCCTGGAAGCTTTTCTCAGACCAGATATCGTCTAGCATGGGACTAAGATCGGCGATCCAAGGGAACGGGCCCGAGGAATTAGAAGACGACTCACCACAAGGAGTCTCGGCCGGAGGAACCACAAAGTCCTTTAGTGGATCTTCATGGATTTTAATGGGGTCCCTCTTCATGGATTCTGCAGTCGGCTCCTCTTCTCCCGTTGGCGTCTTCGAGGTCGATGGAATCGGCTCTTCGCTGAGCTCGGTTTCAAAAGCACCCCTGTCAAAGGTCACTCCGTGCTCACGCCGAGTATGACTCTTCATATTCTTCAGAGACAGAGTTCCTGAAAGAAGATCACCTTCCATGGGCCGCTTTCCCTTGGCCTTGTCCCCGATGGAAGGTTTGGGGACGGGAATGGTTTTTGCTGTAGGTCTCGAAGGCATCGAACGCCCAAGGCGATTGAAGAAATCATCTACAAAGGCAACAAAGTAATACAGGTTAACATTTGAAATTTTTTCTAAAAGTATAAAATGCATCGTGTATCCATTTTGCAGGTAGCAACTACTTACCCTCATCAAGGATGATCGGTGTTGAACGTTCCGACCTAGGTTTAGTTTGGGTCAGTGCCAGAGTTGGCAGAGTCGGCTTCGGTGGAATATCTAAACCCAAAAGAGTCAGATCTTTATGTTCTTTTACAAGAAAATGCTCTACGACAAGAGAAGGATCTTGTGTCAGGACCACAGGGGGACTCAGCGTAGCTGAGGAACCACCTTCGCGGATGATTTCCTCTATAGCCCTCAATGTCTCCCAGGCAACCTCATTAAAAGAGCCTCCCTCGGAAACTGTCGTCGAGGAGGCCTCCGGGAGTGCTTGAGCCTTCTCAGACTCGGTGACGACCCGAGTCTGGGGAGTCGGAACATCCTCACTGCCGGAGGGAGGAGGATCCGATAGATCCATCTTCTAAGGAACTGGCTCTGACTCTTTCGTCTTTGTCTTCTTATTCTTCTTCCTCTTCAAAGGCTCTGGAGAAGACTCCACCTCGACCTCCTCTGTCGGAGACGGAGCAGGTATAGTTGTGGGCTTGGATGGAGCCAACCTCTTCAAAGAAGAGGCAGCCTTCTTCCTTTTTGAAGCCCCGTAAGAAGTAGACTTCTTCGGAGAAGGAGCCATACTCTCTTCGACCACAGCCGAAGATATCCCAATCTTAGATTTGGGTTTCTTCGAGGCCGGCACGTACGGACGGAGTTGGTTCGGGTCGAACTCCATACTGGTGGAGATCCACCAGTAGGTAACTAAGTTGCCCTCGTTGATGAGGGCCAGGATATCTCTGTCTTCATCTAGGAGGGCGAGGGCATCCAAAATCCTTTTTTGTTAATCACCAGACACCTCAGGTCGAATAAACGACTCTGCATCCAACCACAAAAAGGTTAGTCAATAAGAAACAATAAAGAAGATAGGAAAAAGAGAGATAAAAATTTAAGTACGGAACTCACCAGGGACGTTGTAGTTCCTTGGGACACTTTGGGCTCCCGCGACAGAACTAAATGGGTCGAAGTTACCCCCGACCCAGAAGTTCTTGTCTTTCCATCCTTCGCAGGAGGAGGACAAGTTGGTCATCATTATCTTCTTCTTCTCCTAGGGAGCCAAGAAGAAGTAACCAACTTTAGATTTCTTCGAGGAAGGCTTGTAAACATAGCAAACTTCCTCCGCGGTGAGGTTGATCCCGACCATCTTCCTCCACAGGATGTACATCCCCACTATGATATTGTAGGCGTTCGGATTTAGTTGGCTCGAGAAAATTCTATAGTGCGCGAACCAAGGAATGCAGCGGCAGCCTAGCCCCGTGCTTCATGATAGCCTTGTTGAAGGACACCAAAGGATATAGAGGACGGTTCTAACGTTCCTCCCCAGTCATCACCTTGGTCGTTATGTCCGCGGGCAGATGAAACTATTTCCACAAGTACCCCACGTCCACCTTCGTACAGGTAGAGACATTGGTTTCTACAACAATGATGGACGAGGACACCAAGTAAACCTGCTCGGCCGCCACGATTGTTGTCGAATCTGGTGGAGGCTACGAAGCAGCCGTCGATTGGGGTGGCTGCACGATTTAGCTTTGGAAATCCGCAGAGCAGAAGCCAAGGAGACTGGCCTCGAATCTGCGACACTAGAGAACCGCAAAGCTGGGCTGTCCACGAGGTTTGTCGGGGAAGATGGTCTTACAACAAAGGCCTTTCCTGTCTTTTTCTTCTTCTTCTTCTCATGATCCATTATCGAAGGCGATGGAGGGGCCGAAAGAGACTCTATCTCCACTACCGAAGACGACGGAGAGGGCACCGGCAAAACTAGTGGCGAAGGCTCCGAACGCTCAGATGAGGGTTCCGACCTAAACCGACCCCCAGAGGAAGACGTGCCGGATTCGTAAGATATTTTTCTAAAAAAGAAAAATGACAAAACCAGTATCTTAAAATCGAAAAATCTACCTAAATCCCTAAACTATTCAAAGAATAAGGGTTGAAGAGCGGTCATAGAGGACTTACTAGAGAATTGGAAAGGTAGAATGTTCGTGAATCGGATTGGTTTTTCGGTGAAGATTCTAGAGGAATCTGACGAAGTCTTTGAAGGCTTTAGGAAGTCAGGAGGGTTTTTGGAGCTTCAAAGAATATTGAATGAACGAAATTTTGAGAAGTTCGAAATGAGAGAATGAAGAGGGAATTTATAATTGTCAAGGAAGGCGAAGAGACGCGTGTGAACTGACTTCCTCACTTGCACCCTTTCACCTCTTCCCCCGAGCTTGAATTTGGACCGCCTCTTCCTTATCATCTAATGATTAGGAATCTTCAAAGAAAATCTCATCATGACCTAACGTCAGCAAATCCTGTCGAACGGCGAAAATCTCCCAAAAGGTGTCAGAGCAATAAATGCCAGTACATCAAAAGACACAACTTTGGACGGGAACTTTAGAGCTTTTCAGAAGGGAAACTTTACACGGAAGAAATCCCGCAAGGTACGATTCATACCTTCGGGATTGGGGGGCAGATGTTGTAAGTAATTTTTTGTCAACAAATGTAGCCTCGAGGGCGGAGTCTCCGAGGAACATTTAATGCGAGCACAGGCCCTCGATCCTAATAGGAAAGGAATGCCACATCATCACAGGAGCTTCCACCTAACGGAGACGAGACGAAGATCGTCGAAGATGATCCTCGGTTGTACACCCACGATGATAAGTAGGAAAAACGCCACAGAAGGCAATGTCGATTTTATGATAAGACCCTCGGAGAGGGATAGACGGACAAGAAGACCACGGATCATTGAAGATGATCCGTCCCTGCAAAGCTAGCCTAGGAGAGGAAGTAGGGACTTCACTCAAGACAGAGGGCTAGTCCCACAAAGCTGATGAACCCCGATTGAAGATAAAGTCCACATTTGGTAGTTTAGGTCTCTCTTTCCGTTCCGCTTTTCTATCCTCGATCGTGGGATATTTTGTAATTAAGCCCGCAAGACTCGGATTGATGTAACCTGTTAGTATATTCAATTTCTGAGTCATTAGGAGAGATAACTGCTCATTTAATAACCGCACATTTAATTTGATAATTACTCCCGATTTATAGGAGATCGTGCGTTATGTTTTCCCTCTCCGAACCTTAATTCCTCGACTATAAGAAGGGAATAGGGAAACTGAAGAAAGGGTTGGAATTTTTGATAATCAAATAATCATAATACAATTATTAGTGGACGTAGGTTATTACTCCGGAGGAGGGCCGAACCACTTAAAAATTATGTTTCTTTGATTGTCTTTCCGATATAAATTCTGACTAAATTCATCTTTCATTGCCGCATCACAACCTAGAGGGCGGATCTCGTCGTTGGTTCAAATTTACACCAACAATAATAACGTCATTTATTACCTAAGACACTTGTTTGATATAAACGTTGTACTAAACATATAATAGCATAACTTGTCTTAAAACTGAAAACAAATACTTAATATATAAATTAACTTAAAAATAAATGCAGAAACTATTTGCGTAGTTTTTACATTGCCCGCCTCACTCGCCTTGCGCCACCGTAACACAAACTATAATTCAAATCATAGGCTTTTTTACTTACAGTACGAACGAAAAATCGTGTGAGCTAGATGCCCAATGAGTAACAACTATTTTCTCACAAGACAAAAACTTGTGCAATGCATTACAATTTATTCTTTATTATTCATACATATATTTTTCTTTAACTTTCATTCTTACTTCATCTTTCATTTTAGAGGATCCTCATTATGGTGTCCTAACTCGTGGAGCGCGCTCGAGCAATAGTCAACGAAAGTGTACAAGTCCTCGAAAACTAAGACCAAAACATCATTAAACTTTAATTAAAACCTGTCTACATAATGCTTTTTGGTCAACACAAGGAGAATGGGCGGTACGACACAGTTTTAACTTCTGTTATTACTTGATTATTTAAGTGACATGCTTCATGATCATATAAACTTTGAAAAATAAAACATCATCATAATCATGCCTCACAATAACTTAAACATGATAACATACTTCTTTAAAACATTCATTATATATAACATATCATCGTATCATCATAGAATAATTTCATCACGTCAAACATTGCATAACATTTTTTTAACTACTTCATACTGCATGAGGTAGTACTCACCTCGAGTCTAAAGTTTAGGAGTTTTTAGTAACTTGACAGTGTCGGGAGCAGATGAAACCTAATTCCAAAAATTGTGTAAGTGTGAATACTATTCATAATTCTATCTTAAGGATACTAACATACTAGGAAAAGGGTGTAGTTAAAAACATAGTTTTATATAAAATGTCTAATAAAGATGAATTTACGACGGTGTTATAGTAATCACTAAAATATGCTCAAGTCGATTGGGAAGGGTACTATAGTCTCGCTTCAGGCCAACTTGCCTAGACAGAACTCCTCGAGCTTCTTAGGTAAGTGTGAAGAGATCACAAAGTACACATTATTTAAGAACCAATCTTCGAAACAGAGCGTTTCAATTTTTTTGGGTCGCACCATCGTAAACTAATCCTTATAAAAAAATTTCTTTTAAATATATATATATATATATATATATATACACTTAGAATAAATAGGTAATTTCTTTAAGAAATTGGTTCAATAATTAGATATGAATTCTTTTGAAAATTTTAAAAAATTTCGTGGTATATAACTTGGGAATCAAATCTAGAAAAACACTCTAAAATACTCCTATTATTTTTCAAAAATAAACAACTTTCTAGTTATACACGTTTTCAGAAAACATACAGGTAATATACTTTTATGAGGCATATTTGACCATTTATGAAAATTGGTGTGTACTATAAAATCGAGGTCGAATTTTGAAAAATCCTATTTCACAAAACTTTCCCAAAATTCAATTTTCTAAATTTTGTTAGTTATCATCGAAAACCTATTTGGGTTCTAGTTATGTCAAAAACGTCATAAACAGTATTACAAAAAAATAAGAAAAGCAAAACTTAAACCGAGTTCTAGCTTGAAGGTTCTATCATATAGAAAAACTCTAACATAGATATTCTAACATTCATAATAGGTAAAAATTATAAAATAAACCTTAGGATTAGTCCTAGCTTTGTGGGGTTTGACTTCTTCGAAACTGTCCTCGAACGCAAGTACCCTAACGAAGGCGAGTATCCTTACGAACACGATTCAGGTTAAACTCGAACAGGGATAAATCATAGCTTAGTATTACGAGACTTCTTTTTACCTTAGTCTCGACAGAGTATCGCTCTAATTTTCTCCTCTAACGGGTGACCTGTCTTTCAATCTTTTCTTCAATAATTCTTTCTAAGGATCTCTCAGAATTTCTACAAAGCTTCGCTTTTTTTTTTTTTCGCTTAAGTTCTCAAGGTTTGGTGCGAGGGAAAGAGTGAAGCCAAGGCCCTCTATTTATAGAGGAGAGTGGCCCCCATCAAGTGACGAAAATGGGAATGGATTTTCCCTTGCTTTGTTTCCCATATTCTTCACTTTTCCAAAATCTTGATATCTTCCTTTTTGGTTTGATTTCCCTTGACTTTCCTCTTAATAACATGTTGACAAATCTTGGCTTATTTGCTCATGAAAATGGCGCCCATGATCCATCATTATTCCTCTTGATATGCCAAACTTTATTTCCTAAAATCTCACCTTTGACCTATCATGAGTATTTTCTTTCCTGTGTGGTAAAATTTTATGTAACCATCTCCTAATCTCCTCTTTACTCTCTCTTAACTTTTGAGGTAATAAAATCTCCTCACCATTGACTAAAATGGCGCAACTTATGGATAAGAGGCAAAACTTATTTTTATTGCCCGGATAAATGCTAGAATTGCTTTATAGCTCAAACTACATGTAGTTTTTTTTTTACTAGCTAAACTACATGTCGTTTTTGCTAGTAAGTTTTACTCTGACACTATATATTTATTTAACATATGATGAAATATATATGTACAAGACATCGGGTTGTTTAATGATTCATATCTCTATTCCAAATGGGTTTAAATAAACAATAATAATAATATGACATCTACACGTGCATATAATAAATATGATGACTAAATAATAAATATGATGACTAAGCTAGTTGAAAAAAAAAATTCGATTATGATGACTAAGTTGGTTGAAGTAAACAAAAAAAAATTCAGTTACGATGACTAAGTTGGTTGAAGTGGAAAAAAAAATTCCAATTTTCTAATATACTAATGGTATGCACATTAGAATATTTTTTGTATTTTTAAAAATAATTTAATATTTTACCATGTTTGTATGTTATTATTGGTATAATATTTATGACCATGTTACTAATTAATTTATTTTTAAACATGTTTTTTTTTTTGGATTCTTAGCTGGGGATGGTAAAAAAAAAAACTGATCGATGGGGAATAAATTGAGGGTTCCTATTAGTTCTCAAATAGGGTACACAGTACTTATTCTGGTCCTTGCCCATTTTTTCCTCTCTTTCTATGAATATTAATAATCTGATATGATCTCCGGCGACTTTTTTCGGTCGTCGAAGGAGATAGACACTCTTCGAGCGAGTGTTGACTCCGAAGAATTAAAAAGAGAAAGAGAGACTAGAGAGAGGGAGAGAAAATAGAGACTAATACATTTCATTATGCAATTGTTCCATCTCAAATGGATTGTTACATTTATATACCTAATTAACTAAGTAACCAACTATGCCAACAAAAAAGAAAATAACCTAGAGGCTAGGGTGTACCACAATCGCTGTTTTTGTTTTTTTTAATATCCAACAGGCAACAACCACTTCAAACCTAACCTCTTCGGCAAAGGCTCGATCATCAAGTTGTCGTCTCCTCCGTCAAGAATGAGAACGATGGTGTTTGAAAAATAATGTAAGTCCACCTCAAAGGTGGTGGTGAATGGTGATGGTTGTTGGTTTTTGGCTTTGGAGATGAGTAGTTTAGGTTTTCAACATTTTTTTTTTGTTTTTTTGGTTTTAATCATATTTGAGTGTAATAAGACCTATCATAACTACTATACAATCTAATTAATATCCAATAATAAGTCTTAAAATTGTTGCCCACCGGTTTATTTTTTGGGAATTTTAAGAAAATAGTCATTGTTTATAAAATGATTTAAAAAATATCATAAAAAAATTCAAGAATTAGCCATATCAGAAATTTTTAAAATTTTTTTGCATGTGTTAAAAATTTCTGATAGTATTTTTATTTGTATATGTTTATGTATATTTTTGTTATTATCATAAATTTCTTACAGTTTTATGGTTAGTTTTAAATTTTTAGAAACGTTGACTATTTTTTAAAAATATGCAGCCCAAAATAGCTATGTACCTAACTGACCTTATTTTTTTTAAACATACTCGAATTGAGAATCCTTCATTTTTTTTAACATATAATCATCATTAAGGCGATATTATCTAATTTGAAATCACAGCACCTTTTGACATTCTAGCCATTTCTTTTTCTATTAGTACTTTTCTTTGCCTTTTTTTTTTTGTGGAAGCGGCTAGAATAGTGTACGATTTTTTGCACTATCGATAGTGCACGACTTATAATAGCTTAAAACATGTTTAAAAATAATTTTTTTCGACATAAGTACATTACATCATCTATTAATATGTTATTCATTCATTTATCAAATTTAACCAAAGAATTATGTTTAATCGGAGATGAAAAAGATGAAAAAAGAAGTTTGTCTTTTTAATTTTTTATTTGTTCTTTCTTTATTTCATCTCCAATTGAACATAATTTTAGTTTCAAATTTGAGAAATGAATTGATAACTTGAAAATAGACGTTGTAATGTACTTATGTGTAGAGAAAAATTTTAGTTTTATGTATTTTTTAAGCTATTATAAGCCGTACACTATAGATAGTGCAAAAAATCGTGCACTATTCTAGCCGCCTTTTTTTTTTTGTCTTTTACAATTTTTCTCTACTTGTCAAAGTGTCGATATCAATAAAAATTTTGTGCACTTGTTTCTTATCACATCTATGTGCTTTATACACAATTATGGCTTAATAAAATTGTTTATAGTTTTTTAAATTTAGGATTAATTATTCACAGACATTTAAACTGTCCAAAATACCCCTATTCGCCTAAATTTTATTACAATCTGTAACAAATATTGTTACGGATTATAACAATATTTGTTACGACATGTAACAAATGTTGATACAAATCGTAGCTGACAAATGTGTAATAACAATTAGATATTTTGTTACATATGTGTATCAAAATTTGTCTGTGATGGTCTATATCAAAAGTTGCTATTTATTTTAACAAAATTTATTACAGTATGTAACATTTGGTACCTTCCATACCAAATGACAAAACAGCCAATGCATAATGTATAAAAAAAAATAGCGAAAAAGAAAAATGGCTAATAACTTAATTATGATAAACTCATGTCAATTTCTTAAAACTAAGGCTAAAAACAGTTCATTTAGCCAAAAATATCATGTTTTTATTAAATCGTATAATAGAAAAAAAAAAAAGAGTAAAAGTAAAAGTTTTTGTTCATAGACTGAAAGACAACAAAAAATTTTGTGAGATCGACATGCAGAAACAGCATATTTTTTTAAATGAAAAATAAATTCTTAGAAAAACAGAAGAACCAACATCAGATGAACACTGACAAAAAAGAAAGAGAAACACAACTCATTTTTTCCAAACAAATTTTTTTGTGAACCATAAAACTAAAAAATGCGTAAATGACAAACTATAGAGAAACTCATAAGGGAAAACATCTGGTCAAGAGACCAAGATACAAAATTCTTATAAAATCCAAAGAAACAACATCATATTGACACCGACAAAAAAGAAAGCACAACCTCTGTTTCCCAAAGAATTTTTTTTCGTATACCCTAAAGATACAAAAATCTTAAAGGACAAAATATGGTGAAAACTATAAGAGAAAATATTCGTTCATGAGATCCAAAATAAAGATCACAAACATAACCATGACACTAAAGATTTCTAACAAAACCAATAGGAACAACAAATCGATTATTATTTTTTTTTCCAAAAAAAAAAAAAAGACAAACATGATAAAACACCAAGAATAAAAGATTGGCCCAGGATATCTACAACAAAAATATGGTCACCATGCATAAAAAATTAACATTTTTTTTTTCCTTAAAGGAGTAAACAACGAAAACCTTGAGAAGAAAAGATCTACTCAATAAATCAAGAGCAAAATATGGGAAATAATGTGAACAGAGATTAGCCAAAAAGAAGTGACAAAAAATCGAATTTTTTTTTAACAGAAAAAAAAAGAAGGAAACGGCGAAGAATGAGAAGCCAAAAGACGAAACCCTAGAAAAGGTTGACTCACATGAAATGACAAAAATACCCATCTATTATGGGTTCAACTTAAGGAGAATCAAAGGGCATATGCGAAAAAACACAAAATAGTGGTAAATTTATTGATAAACCCACTAAATTTGGAGACCTTAATAATTTTATGGGAGCATTCTCGTTTGGGGAACGACTAAAAAATAAAACGGTAGGAAAGAAATTGATTATCATTATTGGTTCTGAAGAGGGATACACAATGTCTAATATGATCTTTACCTCATCTAATAATCCATATTTTTGCATCTTCTCTTTCTCTGCGTAATCTAAAAGCTCCCCATATCACTCTTTCCTCTTTCTGCCATGAAACCCCACCAAACCCTAGTCATAGCCATCACCATCATCACCGTCCTCTCTCTCTCCTTCTCCTCTCCCTTGCCGCCACGGACTCCGGCGAAAACCCTGAGCCCCTCCAATGCCCGCCGCCTCTCTTCTCCATGCATAAAACCCCACTAAACACTAGTCCTTGCCGTTGCCGTCATTCTCTCTCTCTTCCTCACCGCCACGAACTCTACCGACGTGGCGGTCCTTCGCAAGCTCGTGCGAGGGCTCGAGAACCCTGAGGCCCGAGCTCCTCCAACGTCGCCGCCTCTCTCTGCCATAAACCCCACCAAACCCTAAGGGAAGAGAAGAAGTGGAACTATGGGTCTCGCCTCCGTCGCCACCACGGACTGTCTTTGAACATAATAGTTATCATATGCCCTTACTAAGAGCCAATAATTACACTTAAAAATTATTCCCTACTAGTGAGTTTTTTTCTTGTTTCCCACGTGAGAATCTCCCCATTTTATGGGAAAAAAAGTGTTTTAACCAATTTACTATAGAAACTATAATATTTGGCCTCTTCATTTTAGTTATATAGGATAATATGTATAGTAAGCCTAAACTAATGCTAATTCACATACTAACTAAAAAAAAAAAGGAAGGTTGTATTTCAAATTAAAGAAATGCATAAACTAACTTGAACCCAATCGTAAATCGATTTCACTAGTAAATTATTGTAAAATGCTATAAGAGATGAAACATGCACCAAGCCCTAAAATAAATGACCTAGAAGCAAGAAGACAACCAGGTGCGACAAAAACTGATCATACATATGCTTATTTCAATAAGACCTACGATCGACAAAAATTTCAAATCAATGTAGACCAAAAGATCAACAATATAGAGGCAACACAATACACCGTATAGAAACATTAAGGGTAAATTCTGTAATTACCCCCTCTACTAATGTTATCGTTTCAAAATACCCCCTATATTTTAATTTGTTAGATTCAATCCCACTGTACTATAAAAATATTTCATTAACCCTATTTTGTCAAAATTTTCGTTAATTCTTGCACGTGTTTATCACATAAAAACATATTGAAGGGTATTATTGTCAAAAGCACAAAAAATACTATATTACGTGCACTTATCATACATGATTATTACCAACACAATAGTAAAAATAAAAAAATAAAAATAGAAGAAACCCTTCGTCTCTCCACCTTCTTTTCTCACAATCTCCTCTAACATCTTCATTGATTCCCAACTATAACAAAATCAATTCCAAATCATTGTTTTAGAGCTTGCCGTAGAATATACACGCATTCAGTTAGGTTGATATCATGATGAGCTAAAGAGGCCCAATTCAAAGCCCATTGAGGAGCCCGAAGACGATCTAAGTAGCCCACGGGAAGCCAGCTGAAGACCCGCTTGGTGAATGCCAACCGAGTAACCCACTGTCGGACGGGTGACAGATACTAGCCAGGTAACCTCATTGCCGATCGGGTGGTCGTTGCTGGCTGGGCAACCCACTGCTGGACGGGTGACTGATGCCAGCCGGGTAACCCTATTGTCGGCAGGGTGACCGATGCTGATCGGGTAACCCTATTGTCAGTCGAGTGGTTGATGCCGGTTGGGTATCATTATTTGCTGGCCGAGTGACCAATGCTGGACGGATAACCCTATTGTCGTTCGGGAACTTATTGAGTGCCGAGAAAGCCACCTAGCAAAATCCAAGCATACAAGACGATGGTTATTCTATGGATTTTGTCGATCGAAGGCCATATTTGGTCTTAGAAGATAACAACCAAATTGACCACAGACCGTCACGATTGATAATTTCCACCTCGAAAAACTGACTAAGCAGAGGATATAAAAGAACATGGCTATTAATCACCACCCTCACGATCTTCAAAAACGGCCCATGATTAAACACTAAGTACGAAAAAAAGGCTGAAGAGGAAAAAGGAAAGGTCATTTTCTCAAGACTATAAATACCCAAACTCAAGAAACACTAAGGTATGAACAATTCATCCTAAAAAAAAAACCAAACTATTCACTCCATATTCAAGTTCACCCTAGCTGGTTTGAGCGTCAGAGTGTCTACACTCGAAAAACTCATAATGTCTTCTTCACGCTTGTTCTATCCATTTTTGCATAATAGAAATTCAACATCATTTGACCACGAAAGATTATCACGGTGCGAGGTTCAACGCCAATCAGAGCTGAGGAAGTGGCCATGTGTTGAAGTTACAATGATACAAAAAGACGTATCAACATTTTGGCTCTAAAAGGAGGGCGTTTGTAGAGTATCAGTCGCAAGAGCTCTCAACCCAGCAATAACAATAACCATGGCGGGTGAAAGCATGCAAAGATCTTAGTAAGAAGCTGACACTGTGGAGGCCCCAGCTCCCTGCCGGTCGAGAAGGAGGCTACTTGTGATGGCTAATTATCCACCTACCCGCGCTAAGAGGATGGAAGACACTGTACGTACATGGCCAGAACCACGAAGCGAGACTCCGAAAGGTTAGTTTTTGACCGACTAGGTGAAGTGACCAAGGACGAAGCAGAAAGCACCGGTGCCGAGTGCATTACAAAAGTGTGAAACTGAAGACTTACGCCATCATATCAATCAGCGTTGTGGTAAGGACCTTGGGTGACTAGGCAGGAATGGTGCACGAGAACAACAAACAGGGTCAAACAACTACCCACGCGATGGACAAGCAAGGAGTGGCAGAAGTCGTAATTGGGAGCCAACAGATCAGGACGACCCGAGCCGGCAGCTCCTCCAACGTATTGATAGGTTCGAAAGGGAACACAATCTAGCAGGAGACGTACATGAAATGATGCCAGACGCTGAGCCATCCTTCATGGCAGAAATTATTGCCGAGGAATTTCCAGAGGACCTTAAGATGCTACCTCAGAAATATGAGGATAGCGAGGGGAACCCTGTTAGCCGCCGTACCATATTTCAAACGTGGATGACTATCGGGCGAGCCACTCGGGGCATAAAATGCCAAGCATTCCCGTTAACATTATCGAAAACTACATTTGATTGGTTCAAAGCCTCCGATTAGGTTCATTTCATCATACAAACAACCGAAGAAGTATTTTTTGGCCCGTTTTGTAACATCCCAAATAAGGAAAAATAATATCATGTCCTTGTAGATCGTAAAGCAAGCGAAAAGTGAAAGTTTGAAGAAGTATCTAGATCAGTGTACAAAAAGTGCAAACAAAGTAGATGGACTCACAGATTTCGAGGCTCTCAAAGCCCTTCGAGAGGGATTACAAGGTGGAGAGCTCCTGAAATAAATGGTCCGACAAGCCCCAAAAACACTCGCTGAATTTCTAACACGGGCACAAGAATTCATCAATAAGGAAGAGTATTTCGGAGCAGAAAAGAATACCGAGGGGAAACCAAACGAAAGGTTAAAGGCAAAAGGGAAAGGGCCGATCCCAAGAAGACCAGAGTTGAACCAAAGGAACACAGAAACGCCCCTAAATTGCGGATAGCAGAAAAGTTCCAAACTTACACGCTGCTCAACACATCAAGGGATCAGATTCTGGTACAAATATAAAACAGAAATTTGCTCACACCCCCAGAACTAATGAAAGGAGATCCTAATAAGAGGGATCGGTTTAAATACTGTCTGTTCTATGACGATTATGGACATCTAACCACAGAGTTTTTTCAACTGAAAAAAGAAGATTGAGGCTTTAACTCAGAATGGAGTGCTCGCAGAATTTTTGGATCGAGTAATTGAAAATCACAAAAGAAATCAGCTGCCCACACAGTGGAGGAATGACAATCCAGCCAGACCTACTGAACAACAAAATCTACGAGAAATCTAAACTTTTTTTGGAGGACCATTAACAGGCGACTCAACCAGGGAATGAAAGAATTAGGCCTGAGTGGCCAAGGACGTGCAGGATGGGCATCACATCAATCTTACTAAGCATATCTCGAAAATCTCCAAAGTAGAGAATATTGAGATCACATTCACAGAGGAAATAACATTGAAAGTAATCCACCCACACAACGACGTATTGGTCGTTTTGCTCAAAATGACATATAATCTGGTCCAATGTGTTCTTGTTGACAATGGTAGTTCAGTTGACGTTCTCTTTGAAAATGTGCTAAAAAAATGAATTTAGAAAGAGCAAAGCTGAAACCGATCAGGACTCTCTCATACGGTTTTATTGGGGGAACGCGTCGATGTAGAAGGTGTAATCACTCTCCTCGTGACTCAAGGCAAAGCTCCTCGGCAAGTTGTGAGGATGATTGATTTCCTCGTTATTAACCAGCCCCCAGCTTACAACGTAATTCTAGGATGACCCACCTTGAATGGGATACGAGCCATAACTTCAACATACTATATGATCTTGAAATTCCCAACCTCATCGGGAATTGGCATGATATACGGCAATCAATTAGAAGCGCGAGCAATCTACGCGGCAGCAGTCGAAGGAGAAAAAGCAAAGAAGATGGTATCTACTGTCTACCAAACTAAAGACTCCCACCGCCAGTAGATCCCGAGCTGATACGAACCTTGGTTAAGCTCGACCAACAAGAGTAAAAGATCCGAAGAGGAAAAGTAGTAGTGAACGTAGAAGATGTGATCCTCGACGAAGCAAAACCCAAGAAGGTGGTCAAAATTACGGCAAGACTCTAACAATGATATTTGGCCAGCTTGAATCGTTTCTATGCGAGAATAAAGACGTCTTCGCATGGTCACACTAAGACATGCCTGCCATCGACCGAAAAATCATTATGCACCGACACAATTTTTGACCCGTAATTTAAACCAATAATCAAAAAGTGAAGATCCTTCAACGTGGAGTGCTACATGGCCATCCACGAGGAAGTGCAGAAACTGCTGGATGCTAGGGTTATTACTAAAGCTTATTACCCGGACTAGTTAGCCAATATGGTTTTAGTCAAAAGAAGGCCAACGGGAAATAGAGGATGTGAATCAACTATACTGAACTAAATAAAGCTTGCTAGAAGGACTGCTTTCCTTTGCCTCGGATTGATTAACTGGTAGATGCCACCACTAGATATAATTGTTAAACTTTATGGACGCTTACTTTGGTTACAATCAGATTCAAGTGCACTAGCCTGACCGCATCAAAACAGCCTTCATCACAGACATAGAATTGTTTTGCTGCAAAATGATGTTATTTGGGCTGAAAAACGCGAGAGCAACATACCAAAGACTGGTGAACAAGATGTTCACTAACCTGATTGGAAAAATGATGGAAGTGTATGTGGATAATATCTTGGTCAAGAGCCTTCATATGATCCACCATGTTAACCACTTGAAAGAAATGTTTGGACTCCTGCAAAGATACGGTATAAAACTGAACCTTGACAAATGCAAATTTGCAGTGACCGCCAGTAAATTCCTAGGTTACATCGTTAATCATAGAGAAATTGAAGCAAATTCGGAGAAGATAAAGGCGTAGGGACATGCGTTCACCAAAGAGGATCAAAAAAGTTTAGAGTCTGAAAGAGCGAGTAGCCGTCCTCAGCCGTTTTGTTGCCCGAGCAACGGATAAATGACTTCCGTTTTTCAAGCTTTGAAGAAAGGGAAGAACATGGACTGGAGCGGGGAATGTGAGGAATTGAAACATTACATGGGATGACCACCTCTACTAACGAAACCTAAGGAGAAAGAGAGTTTTTATTTGTACTTGACGGTCTCTGAACGCTCAGTTAGTGTCGTACTGGTCAAAGAAGAGGAAAAGACGCAATGACCGGTCTACTACGTAAGCAAGGCCTTGCTAGATCCAGAGACACGCTACACAAAAATAGAGAAGCTTACATTAGCCTTGGTCATGGTGGCCAAGAAGCTGCGACCATACTTCCAAGGTCACAAGGTGATCGTCTTGACAAGCTATTTGATGAGAAAGGTCCTCGAAAAGACGAACATGAAGAATCGCCATCTACGTAAACGAGCTGAGCGAGTATGGCATCGAGTTTAAGCCTCGAACTACCATCAAATGAAGGCTTTAGCAGATTTCATCATCGAGTTCACATACCAACCAGTAAGTGGCCCGATAGATAACTTGACCGGCACTCTACTAGCCATTGCTGAAGACGAATCAGTGAATAACACCAACGATCCACCAGTTGGCCGGGCTAAAAACATGCCGGCTGGCGAGGTAGGCAAAATGTTGACCAGCCGGGCTGGCAACACGTTGGCTGGTCGGAGAGCCAAAATTCTAGTCGTCCAAATAGGCAAAATGTCAGCCTATCCGGTTGGCAAAATACCAGCCGGTCGAGCTGGCGAAATATCGACCTGCCAAGTTGGCAACACATCGACTAGGCATGTCGATAACTCTCTTGAATGCGCGAACGGACCAACGAATTCCCTGGAAGACATTCTCCTGACCAAGCGCACCAAGGGACCCATATGCCAGCCCTAGTCAATGGATCATTATATGTACACGAAAGTGGAAATGGGATAGTACTCGTCGCCCCATAAGGAGCAAAAATCAAATATACTTTGAAGTTTGGCTTTAAGGCGTCGAACAACACGGCTGAATATAAGGAGATCATCGTTGGAATGGAGCTCGTAGAAGTAATAAAGGCAAAAGACTTGAAGAACTACAGCGACTCCCAATTGGTCATGAACCAATTCAATGGACACTACCAAGCAAATGACGACAACATGATACTCTACCTACAAAAGCTAAAAGAGCTATTGGAAAATTTTCACTAGGTTAGAGTAGAACAAATCCTGAGGCTAGAAAATAGTGAAACTGATGCCCTAGAGAAACTCGCTTTAGGAATGGTGACTGAGAATCCCGAGCGTGTGCCAATTGAATGGCCAAAAAATCCAACTATTGAACACCAGGGTAAGGTTTACAACATTGAAGTCGACAGACATGCTGACTGGAAGACCCCACTGGTTGAATATCTAAAAGAAGGAAAGCTTCCATACGACCAAAACTAAGCATGAAGAATCAAATACATGGAAAATCGGTTCCCCATAATCCACGGGAAGCTATACAAGAAAGGTACGAACAACCGTTCTTAAGGTGGTTGAATGATACGGTTATAATTTCATAAATTTTTTTATTCAATATTCTCACAATCAAAATATTATTATTATTATTATTTATTTGTGGTTTATTTATTGGTTTTTGTGTATTATGGGTCTAATTTGAGGTTGCACGTGAAACTGAGTGAAAACAGGACAAAAAGAAGCAAGAATGTACAGTGAAGAATCTAAAGATAATTTCAAAAGAAATACTTGGACTATTCTTGAAGATTCATATGAAATATTACATATCAAATTAAAGATCTATGCGCAGATTCGCCGAAAGTGAAGTTCCTGGGCGCCGCGGCGCCTCAAAATAGAGCCGCAGCTCGATGACATCATCATGCTTCGAAAATTCTATTTTGACCTAATTTCGAAGCCATAAACCATAAAACTGTAAATATAAGCTTATAACTCACGAAAAACATCATCTAAGTACTCAAGAACACAAGAGGAAGAGAAAACAAGACAGGAGAAGATTGAAGGCTGAAGATCCACCATGTGGAGGCTCCGGCAACCCAGTTTCTTTCTTCTCCCATTAAATTCTCTTTATATTTCAATTTATTATGAGTAACTAAATTTCCTTGTAGTCAAGGGGGCCTTGAAGCCCTGGTTGATAATTTGTGAACATTGTCTATATTTTATCAATGCAATTGAGGTTAGTTGTTCTAATGCTGTATGATAATTGTTTATAATTGAGTTTATTGAATGCCCATTAATTTGCTTGATTGTATCCATGTTGCTAGTTAGTGTTTGCGATTCGTAATCATGAATTCTAGCGTTAGTAGCGAATTGTGAGGAGAGCGTGTATTCACTTGCAATTTAGAACAAATCTAGGTTAAATTCTACTTCGTGAATTATTTGACTTAGGCCTATATATCTTGCTTCAGGCTTCATTCAATCTGTTTGCAGCACGTGTTGAAACAAATTGTATGTTAGGGATTAATTAAGCGCGTGAATGATTAATCTAAATTAGAAAAGATTGGTAGCCTCAACAAATTAGTTAATTTGACAGTTTGAGCACTGATTCATGTTAGGGTGGAAAGTTACCTCTTGGCTATGTCTTCTCATTGATTATTACTCGTATTTCATTTTGTTTTCTTTTAATTTTGCATAAATCTATTCTAAAACCCCCTTTTATTTATTCATTTAAACTTAATATCACTGTAAGTAAACCATGTCTCTGTGGGATCGACCATTGCTTGTCGCTATACTAATTTTAGTGTAGAGAACCGTGAGGTTAAATTTGACGTATATAATGATACCGTCATTGAATGAAGACAAAGCGGAATACGTGTTGAGCGATCCACGAAGGAATTTGTAGAAAGCATTCGGGAGGAAGAGCTTTGGCACATAAGACCGTACGAAAAGGCTATTATTAGCCCATCAAGAAAAAGTACGCACTTGACAAAGCAAAAAAGTGAGATAAGTGCCAAAGGTTCGCTCAACTCTCACATTAACCTCTTGTGCCATTAGTCTCGATATATGTCCCTTGGCCTTTCACCAAATCGGGGATTGACATTATTGGCTCTTTACGAATGGCCCGAGCAAATATGAAGTTCGCTACATTGGGTAATTAACTACTTCACCAAATAGGTCGAAGTCAAGCCACTAGCAAGAATCACCAAAGAAAAAGTGTCCCATTTTGTGTGGAAATCTATTATCTGTCGATTTGGAGTTCTGAAGTCCATTGTTATTGACAATCCCTACAATTTAATAAGTATAAATTGGACAAGATATGTTCATAACTCAGCATCCATAAAATGAACTCCGCTCCCTACCACACGCAGTCAAACGGCCAAGTCGAAGCTGTAAACAAAACTATCAAAGATTAAATTTGAAAGGAGCTTAGGTGGATGAACTTGCTGTGGGCCTACTGCACCACTCTGGGAACGACAATAAGAGAAACCCCATTTTACCTGGCATTTGGGCTCGAAGCGGTCATCCCTATAGAGATCGGGTTGTCCTCCTATTGAATAGATAATTATGACAAGAGGCACAACAAAGAGGGGATCCGGGTCGAACTCAATTTAATAGAAGATCGTTGCGACGACACGCAAGCTCGAATGGCAGCATACAAAAGGATCTCAAAATGTTATTCCAACCCAAAAGATCGAGTAAGGAAGTTTATGCAAGGGGACTTATTACTCCGAAAGGTGGTTCAAAACACCCGAGGCGGGGGGTCGACGTACTCGGATCCAGCTGGGAAGGCCCTTACAAAGTTTTCGTCCAAGTCCACGGCGCTACGTGCAAACTTGAAGAGCTGGATGGCACCCCGATCAAGTATTTGTGGAACGTTGGATAGCTAAGAAAGTATTATTAGTAGTCGCTAGTCATACTTTCGAATCAGTTATTTTGTCCTTAAAAAAATGCATTGTCGTTTTCAATTCATTTAGATTATGTCACCACGTTTCACGTCATGCAAACATTAGCAGTATTAGATTTCATGTAATCACGTTTATCTTAATGAAAGTGAATGTTTCTTCAATTTAATTCATTTTTACGTAGTTACTTCAATTATATTTTTTCCATTAATTTCATCAATGTGAAAAAGAAGGGGCTGGGTAGATATGATCCGAGATAATAAATTAAATTGATAGCATTTGCTAACGTTTAATTTAAGATTAATTAAACGTGAAAAAAAAATAACCAAGCATCAATACGGGTCGGGCCAGGGTGTATTAATTAGATAAGTCGGCGTACAACCAACCACTAAGATGCATTCGCCGATAGGATAGCCCAGCCGAAAATACTGGATAGGACCAAGTTGTCCCATGCCAAATGAGCCCTTCCGGCAACCACTAAAAGAGGCTAAGTGGCCCTCACCAGAACAAGACCTGCTGATATTGTTAAGATAGGTTTGATCAGTTTACACTAGAATAAGGCCCACTGACACTGTCCAGGTAGGTCTAACCATTTCCATCCGAAACAAGACTAATCGGCATCGTCCAGATAGGTCCGACCAGCCTCCACCAAACCACCATAACCGGTAAATTGCCGAATAGGCCAACCCAGCTCTTCGTTGGCCAAGTCTCATTGGCATAAACAGACATAATTAGACATAAAGAAAGTCATAAGAAGAAACAAAGCTCAGAGCAAAATGATATTATAGCCCAGGAAGAAGGATGTCTAACTTACCCAGCTAGAACAATTAAAAAAAAAAGGGATCACGTGGTGGATTATATGTTCCGACTAATGCTCAATCAGGCCAAATACTCATTCGTTTCAACGGAAGAAGCAACAAAGGTGAAGTCCTTAAACAATCAAAGGTATATCAACGAGCGAGAGAAATCCAGACTATATAAATAAATGACATGCATACTGAGAAAGAATATGAAACGAGATCAGGTTAGAAGGACGCAAAGAATTTATTAATCATAAAGAGAAAACTAAGCATGCAAATGGATGAGGGAAATCATTCCCAATCATAAATGAAAAAAGATAGACAAAGCAATTCATCAATTGTCATATGCGTACAACCTAATAAAAAATCTAGAAGGAACAAGAGGAGGCATAGTAGCATGACGGCATCCGAGTACCACCACATCAATTGTGACATGGGATAGAATCCTGGTCACCACCAGGAAGGCCATCATTGTCATCAGAATCTTCAAAATCATATGCGCTTGGAGACCTCGTAGGAGCTTTTCCCAAATCTCCAACCACCATCTCGGTGCTAATTGTCACCTCGTGAACTTGGCTCTGACCCAGCTCACAGCATCAGACGCTCCGCGCTGGTAGTGATCAATGGTTTCCCTCACGCTCTGCACTCAAAATTCTGCCGAAGCGTCGCTTCTGCCTTCTTCCCTCGTCTCTTGGATTTGGACATCCAAGTCTCCATAGTTCATCTCCGCCTCACACAGCCAACATCGCAGTGTACAGTTTTCCTGATGAAGCGATTCACAATCATCTCCCAATTCTTTCTCACGATCCCTTAAGGACTTCTAGAGATATTCAGCCCTGCCTATCTCCGAAGATCACGAGCCATCTTATCCGAACATTGAGCATCGATAGTGGCAACAACAAAATGCTTGGTGACATGGGAAAAACGTCCCATCAGCTGCAAAAGGCATAACAGTTATCGAGTGAAACCCTTAGGGAACTCAGACAACGATGGATTCACTAGGTTACTTCTTGCATCGGCATTCTTCTTTTTTGGGTCACGTATTATAGAAGGAAAGGAAAGAAGAAGAGAAAAATGAGAACTGAAAAGGAAAACAAGTATAGGAAATAAAGAAAATGACAGGCGAGCCAATTTTATAACTAAAGGAGCGTATTTGCGCAGTACGAGGATTGTCTGCGTAGTATGAGAATTGTTTGCGTAGTACGAGGATTGTCTTCCTTTCTGTTTCCTTCTTTGACAAGTTACACTCTACAGAACTCGAAGTCCCACGACGAAGTACTGGACAAGAAAAGGATGAAAAATCTCCTTTTATACCAAGACGCAGCTAAATAAAAATTCAAAATATTAGTTCAACAAAAAATCGTCAGGGCATTATTCTGACGCGAACAAAACACAACAATAAAAATATAGTCGAATCACAGAACTATTTTTCTTCTGTAGCAAAAAATCCGTTAGAACACAAAAAGCTAGAAAGACTCAAACAGAAAAACCCGAACAATATGCCAGCTAGTTTCCTCAGTGTGACAAAGCGCCACACGGAAACTGATGGGCTTATGTTGGGTCGATATCACAATAAGTTGAAGAGGCCGAATTTCAAAACTATTAAGGAGCCCGAAGACGACCTAAATGGCCCACAAAAAGCAGCTGAAGGCCCGCTCGGCGAATGCCGACTGGGTAACACACTGTTGGACGGGTTATTGATGCCAATCGGGTGGCCGATGCCGGCCAGGTAACCCATTATCAGCCGAGTGGCTGATGCCGGCCGGGTCATGTTTTTTGTTGGTCGGCTGACTAATGCCGGCCAGGAACCAATTGAATGCTGCCTGAGTAATCAAAGACCTGCCCGGTAGAATTCACACAGACATGACGACAGTTATTCTATGGGACTTGTCGATCAACGGCCAAATTTGGCGTTAGAAGATAGCAACCAAATTGACTATGGACCATCACGATTGGTAATTTCCACCATGAAAAATGGGTCAAAGCGGAGGATAAGAGAGAACATGGTGGCTAACCACAACCCCCGCGAACTTGAAAAATTATCCATGATTAAACACTAAGTTCGACAAAAAGGGTGAGGAGGGAGAAGGAAAAACCGTCTTCTCAAGTCTATAAATACCCGAACTCAAGAAATACTAAGGTACAAAAAATTAATCTCGACAAAAAACCCAAGTATTCACTATATATTCGAGTTCACCTTAACTGGCTTGAGCGTCAGAGTGTCTATATTTGGAAAAATCCCAATGCCCGATTCACGCTTGTTCTGTCCGTTTTTGCAAGATCAAAATTAAACATCATTGGACCAGGCAAGACTATTACGGTGTGACGTTTAACGCCAACCCGAGCTAAGGGAAGTATCCACGTGTCGAAGTTACATTGATACGAAAATCATATCAAATCGTATCAACACATTCAATAGGCAATACCCATCACATCACATAATCTAAAACATGTAAACATTTTTCTCCATCAATTTCTATAGATTCAAACAAAAAATTAGAGTGATTAGATTTCGAACAGCTCCGATGAAGCCCGATAAAGAATGATATTTGGAGTCACCACCTCTAAAATATGAGATTTGTTGTTGAGCGCTCAGATATATGCACTGTCGTCAAAGTAGCTTGTCTTGGGGATTTTAGGAAATGGAGGAGAGAGAGAAAGTGGTGAAGTGTGTACACAAACAAATCGCCGAATCTGGCTCGTCCTTGCGCTTGCTCAAAAGGTTTAGGTCAATGCCGAATTAGAGGGGTTTTTCATTTAGGGATTTGTTTTGGATTTAGGGGTTATCAAAGCAAAGGAACTTATGAATGAAACCTAACTTAATCAAACCATATCAGTAATATTACATAGTTCAAGAGAAAAAGGAAAACTGTTAAAGAAACCACAAGCAACTTGTGAATAAAAGCCGAACTTAGTAAGCTCATGTGATTTTGTGGTTTGTTAGTTTCTTTTTTATTCGTTTTGAATTTTTAAAATTATATGGAATTCATTTTGCAAACCTATGTTTAAAAAATATAAATATAGAGACTGAATAATAAATTTGTACTGAAATGCAAAATTTCAACTTCAGATAAGTGACACTTGCACAATTTTCGTTAACACACTAACGAAATAGAATCAATGTGTTGTTTTAAGAGTTAGAGGGGAACATATCTACCAAACTGAAATGTAAAGGACAATGTGAAATAACGCCGTTAGTATAGGGGTTACTTATAGAGTTTACCAAATCATTAATTCTAGCGGGACGAACACATAAATTAGATTAGAGAGTGGGGAGACCATCTCTATTATTATTAAATATAAAGAGTAAATACCATAAGTATCCTCTGTATTTAATAAAAACTCCACGTTTGTCCCTGAATTTTCAATAATACAAAAATTTACCCCATAGTTTCTTTAATTGAACGAAATATATACCTTGTTATGACTTTCTATTGATCAAAAAGAATAATTTTATTTCTCTAAACTGTCAAAATATTTTATTGTCTCGTAAACTGGTCAAACTGTGGAGCATGAAAATGTAGTTGCAGTATGAAAATGAAAAATTATAGTGAATACCCAATTTTTCACACCTAATTTAAATTAATACCAAATATTTTTAAAAATATAACAAAGTACCAAAGTTATTTAATTATTTACACAGTGGTAGCTAGTGGTAATTGACTTTATGACAAAAAACTTGTGCAAGTAATTAATGAATTAGTTAGTTACTTAACTACTTCAAAAAATTAGGTATTTATTTTTATAGTTATATAAATAAGGGTAACATATACAAATGTCCCCCGATATTGTACTATCCTTGTAAGTTGTACCTTGATGTTTCAAAACTGACACTTGTGCCCCCTGATGTTTGAAAACATTATAAGTTCACCAATTTCACATCAAATATTAACAAGAAAAAAAAAAAGATGAAACAGGGGGTATGAATACAAAATTTCAAAAGACCATAGTACATTTTGAGAAAAGAAGACAAATTAAGAGGGTGTTTGTGAAAATAAATATAGAATTAATTATCTATACAACTACTATCTGATGTTGTGCTATCCTTGCAAGTTGCACCTTAATCTTTCAAAACTAACACTCGTGACCCTTGATGTTTGAAAATATTACAAGTCCACCCTTATGTTTCAACTTACCCCATTATTATGTGGGGTGAACTCATAACATTTTCAAACATCAAGGAACATGAGTACAAAGCTTTTAAAGATCAGAGTGCAACTTGAGAGAAAAAAAAAAAAGACAACATAAAGGAGTGTTTGTAAAAATAGCTATAAGAATAATTATATGATTTTTGTAATTTTAAGTCTATTGATCTTTTAAAATTATATAAGTGTCATCTGATTACTGTTATTTTCTTAATTTCATCAATTTTTTAATGAATTGTGACGGAGGGGTATACCTAGAAGTTTTTAAAACACGAGGAGGTAATAATGTCATTTTTGGAATATTAGGGTGCAATTTGTGGCATTTGCATAGATAACGCAATTAATTACTCTAATTTTCTTAATTTAAGATGTTTAATCCTTAAAAAATCTGTCGGAACGAAAAAACTGGAAAGACTCAAATAGAAAAACCCGAAGAATATGCCAGTTAGTTTCCTCAGTGCAATAAAGCGCCACACATAAACTAAGGGGATAATGTTCGGTCGCTATCACGATGAGATGAAGAGGCCCAATTCCAAGCCCATTAAGGAGCTCAAAGACGATCCAAGTGGCCCACGGGAAGCCAGCTCAAGGCCCGCTTGGTAAATGCCAGCCGGGTAACCCATTGTCGGACGGGTGACTAATGCCGACTAGGTGGCCGATGTCGGCTGTGTAACCTACTACCGGCCGGGTAACCCCATTGTCAGTCAAGTAACATTTTTTGCCAGTCGGGTGACCAATGCCGGCAGGGAACCTATTGAGTACCACCCAGGTAATCAAAGACATGTCTGGAAACCTACTTGATAGAAATCCAGGCAGACAGGACGACAGTTATTCTATGGATCTTGTCAATCGACGGCCAAATTTGTCATTAGAAGATAAAAACCAAAATGACCACAGACCGTCACGATTGGTATTTTCCACCTCGAAAAACGGTCAAAGCGGAGGACATGAAAGAGTATAACGGTTAACCACGACGCCCACGAACTTCAAAAATTGTCCACGATTAAACACTAAGTATGACAAAAAGGCTGAAGCGCGAGAATAAAAAACCGTCTTCTCAAGTCTATAAATACCCGAACTCGAGAAACACTAAGGCACGAACAATTAATCTCGAAAAAAAAAAACCCAAGTATTCATTCTATATTTCGGTTCACCGTAATTGGCTTGAGCGTCGGAGTATCCACATTGAGAAAATTCCTAGTATCCCTTTCACGCTTGTTTTGTCCGTTTTTGCAGGATCAAAATTCAACATCATTGGAACACGAAAGACTATCACGATGCGAGGTTCAACGCCAACTTGAGCTAAGGAAAGCAGCCATGTGTCGAAGTTATGTTGATACGAAAAATCGTATCAACACATTCAATAGGCAAAACCTACCATAATACATAATCTACAATATGTAAACATTTTTCTCCATCAATTTCTATGTATTCAAACAAAAAATTAGATTGATTAGATTTCGATAATCTCCGACGAAGCCCGATAAAAAATGATATTTGGAGCCACCACCTCTAAAATATGAGATTTGTTGTTCAGCGCTCAGATCTACGCACTGTCGTCGATCTAATTTGTCTTGGGGATTTTAGGAAATGAAGGAGAGAAAGAAAGTGGTGAAGTGTGTACACCGGATCTAGCTCATCCTTGCGCTGGCTTGGAAGCTTTGGGTAAGTGCCAAAATAGAGGGGTTTTTCATTTAGGGATTTTTTTGGATTTAGAGTTGTCAAAGCAAAGGAACTTGTGAATGAAAACCCAACTTAATCAAATCATATCGGCAATGATTACACAGTTCAAGAGCAAAGGAAAATAGTAAAAGAAAACACAAGTAACTTGTGAATGAAAGGCCAACTTAGTAAGCTCATGTGATATTGTGCTTTGTTAGTTTTTGGGGGGGGGTTTTTTTTTTTTGGCAGTAGTTTTGAATTTTTAAAATTATCTGGAATTCTTTTTAAAAAATTATCTTTAAAAAATAATAGTACCAAGGACAAAATAATATATTTGTAATTAAATGCAAATTTTCTACATCATAAGTGACACTTGCACAATATTAGTTAACACACTAATGAAATGGAATCAATGAGTCATTTTAAGAGTAATAGGGGAATTGATCTAATAAATTAAAATTTATGGGACAATATGAAATAACTTCATTAGTATTGGGGGTATTTATAGAGTTTACGCAAGCATTAATTCTAACGGGACAAACACATAAACTAGATTAGAGAGTTGAGAGACCATCTCCATTATTACAAAACATAAGAGTAGATATCATAAGTATCCCTTGTGTTTAATAAAATTATACGTTTGTCCTTGAATTTTCAACAATACAAAATTTACCTCTTAGTTTCTTTAATTAAATAAAATATATACATTATTATGACTTACTATTGATAAAAACTATCAAAATATTTTAGTGTCTTATAAACTGTTCAACCAGAGGAGCATGAAAATGTAATTGTAGTATGAAAATGAGAAATTATAGTGAATACTCAATTTGTAACACCTAATTTAAATTAATACTTAATATTTTAAAAAATATAACAAAATACCTAAGTGATTTCATTACTTACACAGTGGTAACTAGTGGTAATTGACTTTGTGACAAAAAAATGTGCATGTAATTAATGAATTGGTTAGTTACTCAGTTACTTCAAAAAATTAGGTATTTATTTTTATTGTTACATAAATTAGGGTGATCTATGCAAATGTCCCCCGATATTGTACTGTCCTTGCAAGTTGCACTCGGATGTTTCAAAACTGGCACTTGTGCCCCTGATGTTTGAAAACATTATAAGTTCATCCCTTTCACATCAATTCTTAAAAAAAACAAAAAAAAAAAAGAAGAAGATGAATTCAGGGGTATAATACAAAGTTTTAAAAGACCAGGGTGTATTTTTGGAGGAAAAAAAAAAAAGACAACATAAGGGAGTATTTATGAAAAAAAATATATAGGAATTTATTATCTATATAGGGAAAAATTTTATAAATAGCCCACGTCGGTTGATATCATTCAAAGTTGCTCCTTAATATATTAAACGTATCAAATAAGCCCTTAAAGTTTGACCCGTTTGTTATATAAGCCCCTCCTCCGCTAGTCGAAGTGAACAGAAAGCTAATGTGGCTGCCAATTTGAACTTTTTTATTTTTATAAAAATCATATATAATTTGAAAATTTAACTCAGTACCCAAAATAAGTACATCTTTTCATTTTTAAACCCTAACACCCTACACATATCTTCTCTCAAAGTATCACTACCAAGAATAAATAGAGTAGCCCCGGTACCTTGTAAGCCTACTTTGTATCCATCTTTCCTTCACAATTTATTCCATAAACTCTCCTTCACAATCCATTCCATCCCACTTTTATATTTCTGCCATCAAAAGGATTAAAAATAATACTTTCAATCATCTTCAAACAAAAAACTACCTACGCTGGTTTTGCTAGCAAAGCATCTTTAAACAAACAAAAACTCATTCAACACTATATATGGAAATCTACAATGTTACCTTCAGAATGAAAATTCAAAAGGGAGATCCTAATAATTACACCTTATAATTACAATAGATCAATCAAACAAATAAAGAGAAAATTGTGGAATATTTAGAATGCTAAAATCAAGGCTTGAGAAGCAGTTAACAATAATTTGTAGTAACTGTGACCACGATTTGCAATATTCATCATCAAGTAATTGTGAAGCTAAATGGAGGCCAAAAAAAAAATCGCAACAGAACCTTAATTTTTGAAATAAATGATAAAATAAATCATAAATGTTCAAAACACAAATATCACAATAGATCTAAGCCTAAATCATGCCCTTTTCTCTTCCAATATACAAACACAAACATCACAATAAACCTAGCGCGAATTTCCCTTTGCGTGGCAAGGCTTGCACAACGGAACAGGCTTCGGTACAGAGGTAGGGATACGATGGTGCAGGTTTGGAGCTCGTAAGGACTTGACGATGGAGAACCCACGATGGGCTTTGCACGCTACGGTGAAGGCACTGCGGCTTGCAGGTGGCAATTGGCTACGACTCACAACGGTGTGCATATTAGGGTTTTGGGAGGGATAGATGAGTTAAAGAGATATAAGAGAGGAGACGAGGAAGATCAAGAGAAGGGGAGGAAGCTTGTCAGCGTTTGGGTATTAAGTGGTATTGTATGGGTGTTAGAGCAACTCCAATGCTTCCCTATTTTGGCGTGAAACAGTGGAAATTAGCGTGGATCAGTGAGATTTGGGTTCTCCAACCCATGCAGCAAACATTCCCTATTTTAGCGTGTATGAACAGTTACACGCTATATATAGCGTGTACTGTTCATTCTCTTTTTTTTTTTTTAATACTTTGTTATATTTATATTTTGGTCCTTTTAGTTCTTGTATATTTTATTTTTTACTCAATGTTAATAATTCAATATTAATTAGTCATATTTGTATAAAAATATAAATAAAATTATATCATTATTTAAAATTTGTCATATCTACTATAATATTTATTTAGTTGTAATTAATTAAAATATTTATTGTAACACTGTTATAAAAAGTGCTATAATTTAAATTTTCATTCGAATGGAAATTGCATAAACTACACACACATTACGTAGACTGAAAAATAAATATTAGTACTCTGGTAGATCGGATCCTGACCCTCCAATTATTGGTCAAGATCATTTGAGGGAGAAAACATTCGTTCTTGTTGTTGTTGTCGTCAACGTTTTTCTATAAATTAATTTCTTCCAGCTCGAAAATATTCACGTGGAAAAGGATCCTCAAGAGCTTCCACGTTCGTTGACAGAATTCTGTGATCCTCTTTAGTGCCTTTATGCTCCACAAGACGCTGCAACATATTCTCCACTCGTTGTCAATAATGGGTAGCGGACTCTAACCTTTGTTCGAGCCGTTCATTTGTTTCTCTCAACTTCTTAATATTCTTCTACCATTTTGTCATTGATTTTTTTTTATTTTGATTCCTTCACCCCAGTAGGTCGTTGCGATGAAGAACCATGAGAGTCGCCGTCATCCAAATTTATAAAAAATGGTGACAACCCCGGAGATGCTACTGCTGGCGAACCAGTAGTCTGATCATCCGACGAGTAGTAATTACCATTCTCCTTTCTTCTCCAACTTTGTCTCTCAGAAGTGCCGTTGTCCTTAAACTTTTCCAAATCTTTTAGCATTACCCATAGATGATCAAATTTGAATCCTTTATTATACTCGGGGTCCTTCATGAATAATGCCTTTGCGTTATTCATCTACAAACTCATTATGTATAAAATATTACACGATAACATCTTTCATCTACAAATGATCATTTGTGGGAGGAGTATAGTAATTCAAATGTTTAAATTATTAATGATATGCATGTTTTATTTTGTTTTGTTTTTATGTTTAATTAAATAAATATGTTGTTTGTACCTAGATATTAAATTGTGTGGTACTAATATTAGTAAATATTATTAATAAAAGTCATATCATTTTTGAAAATTTTTAGTACTTCATCCATATATCGTAAATAATAAAACTTACAAATGAGTTAGTAAGTAAAAGAAAAAGTTAAGTGGGGTGATATTGTTCACTCGAAAACACACGCGAATTTAACCGCAAGCGCACGGATCGTTCAAGTAATAAAGTGGACAAAAGAGTCCAGATATCGTTCCCACAGAGAACTAACTAACCTAATTAACTAAGTAACATGAATACTAAATGTCTACTTTATCTAGGTTAGCAACTTAGTTGAAGAATGATAAATAAACAAAATAAATGTAAACTAAAATACTATAATAAAACCTAGGATCAATTAGCTTCCTTCAACGTGTCCTCTATTCAATTAATCCTTAATATATCACCACAATTCTCAATTCTATGCTAGTCTAGGAATTTAACAACTAAGTCGCAGCTCTCGCTTATTGACCTAATTATGTATTCAATTCTAACTCACGCGTCCGTTTGTTGAAATTTAATACATTCACGCACGATTCCTAGAATCCTAAATCTATCACCTCCTGGTCCTTACGATTTACAATTCGACTACTTAGACTACTAATCTCCTCTCGGTCCTTATGGCGTGTCTAAGTTGTGTTTCTAGTTATTCACAATTCAATCAAATTTCCTCTCTCAAGTTTAATCAAATTGAATCTAGAGTTTCTATCTAATTTCTCAATTGCAAATATAAATAAATAAACCAACAAGAACACAAGTATGAGAATTGAGTAATTGCAGCGATTTATTAATGAAAATTATAATGGATTCGACATTTAGTTCGGCCAATCTCTCCTAGAGAGAGATTTAGCATCTTGAAACAAAACAAATAAATATATAAAATAAATTAGGGTTCATAATGACTACAAGAAATACAAGAGAATAAAATAAAGAGAATAGAGAAAACTCAAGGGAGAGTTGCAGGCAAATCCATCTTCATCTTCTCTTTGAAGAGCCAATCTTTCTCTTGGTGTTCTTGAGCTTTTTGTGGTGTTTCTCTGTGTGTTCACCTCTCTTTTTTTTTTTGTCTAAAACATGATATATTTATAGCCCAAGTGATTTGACTTAATTTTCCATCTTAAAACGAAGTTAAAACGTTGTCATTTTTGCATCAGTGAAGTTTGGCAGTCGTTCGGCTGAGCTTGGCGAACGATCGGCTCATAAAAATCCGATGCTGAAAATTGGCCGGGCTAACGTTCGCCCATATCAGGAGAACGACTGACCAGCTTGGCGGTTGATCGCCCCAAGGGGTTTTTTCGTGTTTCTTCACCCGGGCGATCGTTCGGCTGGATTTTGGCGAACGACCGGCGATGCCTTGGGTTTTTCATTCTTTTTGGCTATTTGGGCCGTCGTTCGGCCCATGATAGGCGAACGACTAGCTCTTGATCTTCCGGCTCTTGATCTTTCTCCTTGATTTTGCTTATTTCTTCTTCAAGATTTGTTCGTTTTTTTTTTTTTGGTTTCTTCGTCTCGATTTTTGTGTTTGTTCTCAAATCACCTATACACTCATAGAAATCATCAAAACGCATAAAACTTGAGGAAATTACAACGATTCAAGATAAAAATGTGATATATGAGTTAGTATATTGCTCACTCATTAGATATATATAAATAGTAGAAAGTTAATAAAAAGTAATTAAATAATGAAAGTAAAAGGAATGTAGAAAGAATATTTCTTCCTAGAGTGAAAATAGAGCATTGGATCGGAGATGAATTACTATTTGATAGTGACATTTACTTTATTTTAGAGTATTATTGTAATAGCCTGAATCAAGACCGCTTTTGCAGGCACTAATTTTCTATTTTTGACGCTAATGGCTTATAAGATTATCTTGGTTGCAATTATTTTAAGGGAAACTAGTTAGTTTCGTCAAATCTGGCCAACTCTCGATTTTGTAAGTATCAGTGCAAATAATGTTATTTTGCACTTTTGAGTTTAAAAACATCTTAGGAATTTATTCTGACTTAAAATTGATATTAAAATTCCTAATTTTACAAATTGTGAATGTTTGTGTATTTTCATAAGTTTTGAAAATATATCAATTATTATATTAGTGTTGGCTAGATAATTTTAATTTTTTTTTATGTCATTTAACCTATTAGGGTTTATCCTTTAACCCATCACTCCCCTCCCATGCCGTCAATCTTCCTCAATTAAAAAAAAACACTCTCTTTGCTCAGCTCTCTCTCTTTCTCCTTTTCTCCTTCTCTGCCCTACACCCTCTCTCTCCCCTTCCGTCATCTCTGTCGAGGACAGAGCCAAGGCCGTCGCTTCTTATCCCTGGCCGACGCCCACGAATCTCTGCGCGATGTCCCTCGCCGCAGGCCTATTCCTCGTCGAGCTCTCGCTTGAGCTCCGCGCCATCCTCTCTACGCGATCCAAGCCTCGCCTTGCTCAGTGCTGCCCTGCCCAGTCCCCGAGCACCTTGCACAGCCTCCGGTGCCAGCCCATCGTCGTAAGTGCCTCCCCGTGAAGCCTCCTCGCTTCGCTGCGACGACCCGCACTGCCTAGGCCCACACACCGCGCATCGCTCAACCACACGCCGTCGCGAGTGCGAGCTCCTCCAGCCCCGAGCCTCCGTGCGCCGCCCTTCACAGCGCCGACCCCGATCTGTGCACCTTTGCTGCACAGCCCAACTCTTCTGAGCCTCCGCGCGAGTTCCAACCCTCGCGCCTCGCCTCGAGCGAGCCCAGCCCCGGCATACTTCGCGCGAGCTTCGCCGTGCGCGAACTAGCGTCGCGCTCCCTGCCAGCGCCGCCCAGCCGCTGGCTAGCCCCGACGAGCCATGCCTCACCTCACCCGGCCTTCCTCGGCCTCGATCTGCACGCCTGCACCTTCGCGCGACTCTTCTGCGCACCGGCCCAGCCCGCCTCCCATGCCTGCAGCCGTCGCCTCTCGTGCGGCCCAGCCCTTCCTGCGCCAAACCTTGTCTCGGCCAACCCTTCTTGCGCCGCCCGGAGCTCCTCCCAGCTGCAGCCGTGCCCCCTCTGCGAGGCTCGGCCACGCCACAGTTGTGCCGAGCACGTTGTCGGTCGCTATTCGCTGAACTCGCGCTCGAGCTGTGCCCAGCAACTGACGACTGTGTTCCGCGTCGTCCGCCAGCGCTGTCTTGCTCCCCGCCACCTCGTCGACGTCGTCGCTGTCGCCGCGAGCCGTCGTTGCTCGCATTAGGTGAGCTGCTATGGCTGAACTCGTTTTCTTGTTGCGAGCATATTTTTGTTATGGTTTTAATGCAAACGTTAATTTTGGTTGGTTTGACATTTGGTGATATTGAGATTACTCGGTATTGAAATTTACACCGTTGTGAATATTTGAGTTAACTTGTCTATAAGGGTTGGCATTTAACCATGTTTGTGACCACGTTGGACTTGGTATTTCGTGTAAGTCGGCATAATGGGATTTTATGAATTTGTGTCGTTTTTGTAAAAATCAAATAAAATTTGAGGACGCTTGAATTAGTGTGTGAGTAAATGAGAGGATCGAGACTTTCTTTTTTAAGAGACTTAAGAAAACAATTTTTCTAAAAGGAAAATCTTGTAACTTTAAGGATTGGGATTTCACCACCGTTTTTAATCTAGTCAAATTGAGTGGTATTTCTTTGCAAATATACCCATTTGAACTTAAACCGATTCATCGAGACCGGATCACGGCTCTAAGCGTTCGCGTTATGTTTCCTATTTAAACTCGGAGTCTAAAATTGTTAAAGCTTTGTTAATCAAGAACTGTCTCTAAATGATTCGATTTTAATTCTCTTGAATGGTGCAGGACCGTCAACGAAGCTCGTACAACGCTTAACTCATCACCGCCTTTGTACTAAAGGTATAAGCGGGCGGTTGGAAACAAGATCCAAGCGTTATGACTCAATGACATCTTAAGTGACTTTTGTTTTAGTTCTAATGCCTAATATTATTTTGTGCGAGAACTGAGCCACTAAGGCTCAGTGTTGGCAAACATGTTTTGAAACCGATGATGATGAAATGTTAAATTATTAATGTGAAAATTATTCTACGTGATTGTTGTGATGAATTGTGACCGAAATTAGTTCGGTGCTGGATCGAATTAGGTGAAGGCTTCGGTCGGGATATCCGAAAAACAGAGGAAACTCTGCCGGTTTTTCGGCTCAAAGTTTAGACATTTTTATGGCTAAGTCAAGGACCACTTAGGTCCAAGAGTTTCTTTCTCACCTAAACCTGTCAAGCGACGTAACAATTAGTCGGGATTGACGATTAGGGATAAAACGACAACCACTGGGCGAGAATACCCCTAGAGGGGTTTCTCGACGAACCATTAGTCGTCCCACCGTCTAGAGTCCCATTCTTTGAGTCCATGATCTCCTAAAGTTTTTTTTTACTCCTGAATAATTAGTGGACGTCGACGTTGACCCTCTAATTCTTGTGTTTGACAGAAGTGTCACACAACATACTCCAAAGAGGGACGTCGGGAGAGGAAAACTGCGAGGACCAAGTCGGGGAGTTTAGGACCTCAGGTAAGTAGAGCTCCTCTGTGACACGAGTAGACTTGATCAGGCTTGAATATATTATGCATGTATTGAGATTGTATAAAGCCTGCGATGCTTCTAAAATTGTGGCTACTAAACTGTGTGGATCCCCATTCTTTCTAAGGTTGTGAGTACGGGTGTTTGATCGTGGTTGTCTTGTTTCTGCAACGAGCCTGCAGATATGGGATTGTATGTTCGTTTATAATATGTCGTGTTTTTTTCTAGGTGTGTTTTAGGGCGTGTGTTCATTTATATATTTATCTGTCTGTGGGTATGGGACCACAGACATAAAACTATCCGACTTTGTGGTTCAGGTTCTAGTGTAGGGTATGTGACTGTTTGTGTGTGTATATGTTAGTTTGACTTATTTGTCGGTGGATATAGGACCACAGACATAAAACTGTTTATGTTGTTGTTGAGATCTTATTGCACGATGAGCTAAATTCCAGAGAGACGCAAGGGGATTGAGGGTTTGATTCGAACGATTCCTCTTCGTCGCTGTGAACGTTCCAGATAGGCTCAAAGAGTCCGAGGAGTCGAATCGAATGATTCCTCCTTGTTTCTGCGAACGTTCTACCTAGGCTCTAGGAGTCCGAAGAGTCGAGTCGAATGATTCCTTATCGTCACTGTGAGCGTCCTAGATAGACTCAAGAAACGGCTTGAAATAAGGCCCAGCCTGAGCGGAAACACTATTAAGTTTTGGAACGATCGAATGTAAAGTAAAGCCAAGAGTTGCAGGGGCATTGTATTTTTTTGAAGGGCCCGGAAGGAGGCCGCGATCATGATCGGTTCCGAGATCGCCCGACGGGGCCATTGTCTGTGTGAGATTTCAGGACGACCCGAGGGGTCTCGAGGAGGTCAGTAGACGACCTTCCTCTCCATATGCTGTGTGCCGCGATCATGATCGGTTCCGAGATCGCCCGACGGGGCCATTGTCTGTGTGAGGTTTCGGAACGACTCAAGGGGTCTCGAGGAGGTCAGTAAACGACCTTCCTCTCCATATGTTGTGTGCCGCAATCATGATCGGTTATGAGATCGCCCGACGGGGTCATTGTCTGTGTGAGATTTCAGATCGACCCGCAAAAGATTCAAGATGTGTATTAAGTTCTACAACGACCCGCGAAGGGGTCAAGATACGTATTAAATTTGAGAACGATCCGTAAGAGTTCTAGATTGTGTATAAGTTCTAGATCAACCCGCAATGGGTCTAAGTGTGTATTAAATTCTAGAATAACCCGCGAAGGGGTCTGGATATATGTACGAGTTCTAGAACGACCCACGAGTGGTCTAAAGAAGGGGTGAGGCTAACGAGACCTCCCTAATTTTATAGAATCAAGAAGTCTTAAGTAGTAAACTGTATGTAAACGTATTTTGATAAGTTAAACCAGAGAGTTGTGAACTTGAGTGAGATTAGAACAAATTATGGGATTGACTTTTGAGTCGAGATTAATGGGTCATTAAGTCCGACCTCTTTCCATGCAACAACTCTTTTGCAGGTATTGTATATCGCATGGGATTAGCACTCTATCTCTGAAATCTACTTAGCAAGTAAGGTTGCTTAAGAGTGAAGTATACTCTTCGGACTATGACGACTCAATTGTCGAGTCCGTCCTTTTGGTAGATTATAGTATTGTGATATCTCTTGATTATTTGTTACCTGCAGACTTAGCAATTTATTTATTTAATCTACTTACTGGGCTAATAGCTCACTAGTGTGCCCGTGTCGCAGGTATCTTGTTACGAAAGCAAAAAGGGCAAGACGACAATGACGGAAACAGCGAATGTATACGGGACCGACCTGTAAGACCTTACGGGGACTACCGGCTAATCGTTGGCAAGAAGAGTTTAAAATTCTGCAATATTTTGTAAATGTTTAAATTAAATCCTTATGTTTATTATTAAAAGTTCAATTATGTAACTGAATTTAAAAAGTTCAAATTTGTCCGTATTTTTCGGAACTAAAACGCCGTTTTGAATTTTGGGTCGTTACAATTGTGTACTGTATTTTAGAGTATTCGATTGGAGATGGCCTTAGGGTTTAGAAATGAAAAGATGTATATATTTTGGGTATTGAGCTAAATTCTAGAAACTATTTAGGATTTTTATAAAAAAATATAAAAATAATAAAAAAGTTAAATTGGCAGCCACGTCAACTTTCCGTTCACTTCAACTAATGGAGGGGCTTATATAATTGACGGTTCAAACTTTGAAGGCTTATTTGACACGTTTTATATATGAAGGGGTAACTTGTGAATGGTGTCAAACTATGGGGGCTATTTATAAAATTTTTCCTCAATACAAATACCTTTGATGTTATGTTATCCTTACAAGTTGCACCCTAATCTTTCAAAACTAACACATGTGCCTTATGATATTTAAAAATGGGTTTTTTGCACCTATGGCCCCTCAACTTATCGGGTTTCTACACTTTGGCACCCCTTTTTTTTTTGGCATTAACCCCTCTGAATTTAAAAATCGTTGCATTTAGTCTCAAATTGAAAACGTACGTCCAAAATTTAACGAAATTTGGCACGTGCTTCACACGTGATAGCCTATTTGGGGGCATATTCCATCCAATTTTGGGCGGAAGTTTTCAATTTGAGGCTAAATACAACGATTTTTAAATTCAAGGTGGTTAATGCTTAAAAAAAAAAAAAGGTGCCAAATTGTCAAACACGCCAAGTTGAGGGGCCATAGCTGCAAAAAAAAAAACCCCTTTAAAAATATTACAAGTTCACCCTCTATGATTCAGTTTATCCCCTTATTCCGTGGGGTAAACTTGTAATGTTTTCAAACATCAAGGCCTATAAATAGAAAGTTTTAAAAAATAAGGATGCAACTTGAGAAAAAAAGACAACATAAAGGGGTATTTGTAAAAATAGCTATTAGACTAATTATTATATATTTTTTTATAATTTTAAGTCGTTTGATCTTTTAAAATTGTACAAGTGTCACCTGATTATTGTTACTTTATTTGGGAAATGGCTACAATAGTGCATGAATTTTTAAACTATCGATAGTGCATGACTTATAATAGCTTAAAAATATATATATAACTGAATTTTTTTTCCTACACAGTACATTACATCGTTTATTTTATGTTATCATTACTTTCTCAAATTTAAAACTAAAATTACGTTCAGTCAGTTATAAAAATAAAGAAAGAAGAAATAAAAAACAAAAAAGACAAACTTCTTTTTCTATGTTTTTCATCTATGATTATACATAATTCTTATGCTAAATTTAAGAAATTAATGGATAACATATAAATAGACGATGTAATGCGCTTAAGTGGAAGAATTTTTATTTTTTATTTTTATGTATTTTTTAAGCTATTATAAGCCGTGCACTATCGATAGTGCAAAAAACTCGTTCACTATTTGGAGCCGCTTCCCTTTATTAGTTTCGTCACCTTTTTTACGAATTGAGAGAGAGAGAGAGAGAGAGAGAGAGAGAGAGAGAGAGAGAGGGGGGGGGGTATCTATAAGTTTTTAAAACATCAGGATAGTAATAATGTCAGTTTTGAAACATTAGGGTGCAATTTGTAAGAAAAGCACAACATCGGAGGGGCATTTGTATAGATAATGCAATTAATTACTATAAGACGTTTGATCTATAAAAAGTGTGCCAACAAAATATTATTACGTTATTAACTCAATTATTTTTTTACGGATTGTGATGAAGGGGGCATATATATAAGCTTTTATAACTTTATGGGGCAAGAATGACAGTATTGAAATATTAGGGTGCAACTTGTAACAAAAGCACAACATCGGGGGCATTGTATAGATAACCCTATAAATTATAGGTATTTTCCTACTTCACTCTAAAAATTAAGGTACAACTTTTTGTTCAATTAAAAAAAAACTGAAGAATAAAATTTGTATTAGCATAAACTCAAGGTATAAACATAGAATTTCAATCAAACGTATAAAAATGTATGGTATTTACACAAACATAAAAATATACAAATAAACACAAAATGAAACCCAGACGGCAGAAAAGCTAACTCTTTTATTTGAAAAAAAAAATTAATAAAAGCAATATGAAGAATCATCAAAAGCAGCACCGTGACAGTCATTGACGACATATCATCCTTCACGTCGTCAAAAATTATGAGAGCTTACTACCGAAGACTTGTGAAATTTATTACTATTATCGTCTTCAATTTATTGTGAAAAGCAACTCTCCAAATGTAACCACTCCGATTCAAAGATTTACGCCTCCAAAAACTCATTGTTGAACCACGAAAGACTATCTTTATTAGCTGAGAGTCCAAAAGTTTAAAATGGCACTATAATCCAGCCTCACATACGAGAATATTGTGAGGCAGCAAAAGAAGAAAGGAAGCCCTAAGGAGAGAGAAAGTGAGAAACGTGTTAGACTGGTTATGATTTGAAAGCTACCCACTACGTGCTACTTAATGTCATCTGAAAAAAAAAATATTATCAACATCAATGTCATAAATATTGAATATTTTTCTATTAGTCTTTGACTTATTTCTATTAGTTTTGAGTTGATTAAGCTTTAACTTTGTACTTTATAGATTTAGATCAATTTGGAAAGAATGAACAGCACAATCATGTGTATATTAGAGCCGATTATATAAGTCGTATAGAAGTAACAAAGGTTAGAAAAGAAGTTACAATACGTCCCAAATAATTTTTCTAAAAAAGAAAATGAAAATAACTCAACATTTGGCACAAACCAAAACACCAATGGCAATTGCCTTTCATGCTGCAGAATGGTACTGTAGCACAATAAAGCAATGTCATTTCATTTTTGGAAGAGGCTGTGGTGGGGAATGTTTTTCGTTCCCTACCATAGGGAACGATCTTAAAATTCGTTATGGATGGTTAAGATTTTGAATTTCAATTTGCGATTTTTTTTAAAGTGGTTTCTTGGATTTTTTTTTCTTTTTTTTTTTTAGCATTTTGGTGGAAAAAACGCATTTCTTTTAGGGGGGAAATTGCATTAAAAAAAAAAGTGGGCCTAAATAGTAATACAGTAAAAATAAGGGGTCAAAAAATAAATAATTAAAGTTTTTTGAATAATTTTTAGCCACACATCCGCTCTCTATGGTGGAAAAAAAAAACATTCCCCACCATAGCCACATCCTTCATTTTTACTATATGTTTTTTTTTTTAATTAGTTTTGAATTGATTTAGTTTTAAGTTTTACTTTTTAGGTTCAGATCAATTTGGAATTTATGAACAACACAATAATGTGGATATTGTAGTGGATTAAATAAGTTGTGCAGAAGTAACAAAGGCTAGAAAAGAAGTTGCAACACTTTCTTAAACAATTTGTCCAAAACGAAAAAAGGCAAAAAGTAAAAAAAATATTGTAAAATATTGTGCCAAAAGCTTGTCGACCAATTTTAATGAAAATAATCAAGGACTCCATGATCCTAAGGTCAAAGCAAGCAGCAGCCTCAACATCTATAAATAGGTGTTGATTTGTGAAGTGAAACACGGCCGATTGAAGGAAAATACAAGGAGAGAAATACGAGAAGGAAATGAGAGGAGAATAGTTGTAGATGAGAGCAAAGAAATTATAGAGTGATTAATAAAATATTTTCTCTCCATCAATTCACTTCTTGTTCTAATATTTTGCTTCTTTACTTTATGTATTATTTACATAATAAAAAATATATTTTATATTATAGAATGATACCACAGCACTATGACGCAACGTCATTTCATTTTGTAGTACAAATTTGTCTACTTTTCTTACCACAAGACATGAAATTAATGCTACAAAATGGGAAACTAAAACTTAGGAAATTTTAGGTTTCTTTGACTCTGAATTTCACAAAAATCTTAGGTTCAATAAAATAGGTTTGTATTTAATTAGTCAAGCTCTTTTGGAGGGCAAAAAATACAGAAATCTTAGTGCTCAAAGTTCACTCGCAATCTTTTTTCTCACTATCTTGATTTTTACAGTTCTATAAATCTTGTTGTGGATTGTAATTCTTCGATTCTAATTTAGAGGTTGTTTGGTGATAGATTCAAATTGTTGATGCTAAAAACATGTTTCTAGTCTTGAGCTCTTCTACTCTTCGAGCATTTTCTTCTACTTTTCTAGTCTTCTACTATTCTAGTCTTCTCTTCTAGTTTTCTCTTCTACTCTTCTACTCTTCTACTCTTTTTCTCTTCTTTGAACCGCTCATCAAAGTCACATATCACACCGGTTTTGCCCACCAACATGGATCATTGATTAATTTAATTTAAATCATTTTAGGGCCCATTAGCAAAATAACCTGTTAAAATAACATCTTTTAAGAAAATGACCTAACTATTCAAAAATTAAGTTATTAGCCTCAAGCCCATGTGGACTGTCCAAAATACCCTTATTTGCCCAAATTTTGTTACAATCTATAACAAATATTGTTACTGATTGTAACAATACTTGTTACAACATGTAACAAATATTGATACAAATCGTAACAAACAAAAGTGTGATAAAAATGAGATATTTCACCCAAAATTTGTTATAATCTGTATGTAACAAATATTGTTATGGATTGTAACAATATTTGTTACAACAAGTAACAAATGTTGATACAAATCGTAACAGACAAATGTGTGATAAAAATTAGATTTTTTGTTATATATGTGTATCAAAAGTTGTTATCTATTGTAACAAAAATTGTTACAATCTGTAACAATATTTGTTACAGATTATAACAAAATTTGGACAAACAAGGGTATTTTGGACAGTCTAAATGTATGTGAATGGGTCTGGAGGCTAATAACTTAATTATGACAAACTCAGGTCAATTCCTTAAAATTAAAGCTAAAAATAGGCCATTTAGCTAAAAATCTCATCATTTTATACAGCCAAAAATCAAATTTGGTAGTCTCTTTTCAAAATAACTCAAATTCACATTTGGAACTTTTGCTATAGTAAAAAAAACATTTTTTCAAAATTTCAATTTAAATTTTCTCTCTTAAATCTCAATTCAAAGTTTTTTTTTCTTTTTCTTTTTCACGATATGTCTTCAAAAAAATTGTTAGCCAATTTCACTAAAAACAATTATCTTGATCCGCCCAGCTTGGAGTTGGTTTTCACTGGGGTTGCACAAAAAACTTCCCCCGCCCGTCCACCTGCCCACCCGACCGACCGGCCACCCGCCCGAACGGTCAGTTGACATTTCTTTTTGTAATTACTCGGGTGGCAACCACCTGATTGTTCCATTTACATGGGCGGGTGGTGGGTTATAGAGGTTGTGTTCGGACGATACCCACCCGCCCGAGGTATCTCCTTTGACAGCCTAATTGCCTCCATGTCTTCATACTGCAAGACAACAAATATTTTGCCTCATGTAATGAACAACTTAAAACTTTTGGCAAAGAAACAATACTTCAAATATTAGCTAATTAGAGATGCCTAATGATAAAGCCTCAAAATACAATGTCAAACGCCGGTGGTCTCACCAGTCCAAGCACTTTGGTGTAAAACTCCCTGCAGAGCCAGAGACAAATGGTTCAAAGCCATCAAAGGCACCTGATCGTGATGATGATCATTACGTTCCTCTTTGGCAGTGTTGCCCATTTGATGATCTCTTTGGTAATGAGTAACTTTCTAAATCGGCGAATTGATGGACACAATTTTTATAGCCAATTACCAAGGCGGTAGAGGGGCTAGGTATGGGGGTAGGGACACGTGGCATCAAGATTTGCATGGGAATAGGTTTTAGGGCCCACGTGTGACTATATAAACAAACACTTTGTGAACAATATGTGAATAGCTTTAATTTCAAATGTAGGAGATTTATGTGGTCTATTTTACTGTTCAGCCCTTGCGGACTTGGCCCTTCGATGTCTAGCCCTTGCGCCTTCGCCGTTGAGCCGTCCACCCGCCAATCGACTACCTACCCGACCGCCTACCCGCCACCCGCCCGCCACCCGTCCGCAAAACTTTCGGTCGGGTTTTGGCATATTATTTCCGCCACCGTCGGAATTGAGGATTCGATGCTCGGCACCCGACCAATGTTCACCCCTAGTTTTCACCAATTAAATACAAACAAGTAGAATCATGAAAATAGTTTCAGACTTCAGTAGAGACTTTACAAACAGTTTGCCATCGATGTCAGGCTCTAAGTTCTATTTATACTATACTCTCCATTTTCTTGAACTAGAGAGTCCTATAGCAGCCTTAAAAGGACTCGGTTTCAACATAAAAAATAAAAATAAAAAATCCCAATCTAACTCCAAACCCTCTAGCTTTGCACTGAGCAAATTTTATGGCACCCCCTGACCCTGTGGCAATCTCAAACCATATCCTCATATCAAGTTATGCCTCGGTCGGAATCGAATGAAGGAGCTTTTTATGCATCTTATAAATCTAATGGTTTGTCTGCGTCCCTTACCAGTATCATTTTCCGAGACCCTAGCAGAGAAGAATTGTTTTAAAACTTGTAAACATGACATTGTTTTTCCATTCGAGGCGCCAAGGACTTAAGCATAAGCATGCACAGCCACAAATTTCCACTCCTAAGTTCCAAAATGCGGATAGAAAGCAAGATCCCGATTTGCAGAAGCAAAATTTACTCGACATCCAGATGAAATAAACATGAATAAACCATATGTAATGGTCATTTTTACGCACAAGCCAGCCTATTTTGGACTCAGAACAGTCAAAAAGTATCAAGTCGATCATTCGAAGTAGAAATTTCTGATGGGAATTGCAAAGCTGATCCAACTTTCCATAAAGACGATACAGCACAAACGAACAAACAGTTCTCAACAGATTTTTACTTAAATCAGTAATGATTTATCAGGTGTTAACAATTTCAGTAATGTTTTTTGGTATGATAAAAAGTTACAAAACATAAATCCCAACTTGGGAAACAAAGATCTGTTTTTTGGTATGCATCCTTCAAATGTTCGAATCCTGTTCCAAAAGCGCCTAAAAAATGTGTTCCAAATTCAAGTGTGACCTGCTTCAGTTAGCAAGACAAATGACCAAAAAAAAAAAAAAAACCGATTGCATAGGGAAAAACCAGAAACTCACATCAGGCTATTGTTTAATCTTCAAAGCATCTTCTACTCGTTGAATTAGCTGAGCAGCATTCATAGCACCCTCCTGAAAACAAATCACAAGTCAACAATGCAGATTAGAAGTATACGATCTAGTAGATGTCCCTGATCACTCAAATTTATACGAAAAAAAAAATTCAGAAATTCCGTGAACCAGTGGGTTACATTGGTCCTAAACTGTGCGATGACTTTTAAGGTAAAGTCTGACCATCTAAGTAAGTAAAGTTTGGTTGTTCATGATGGAAAATTAAGATACAAATTGGGATCAAAAAGCAATCAAAAGGTTCCAAAAGCCAACTAATAGTTTAAAAATGTAAAGAAAGGAATGATAAAAAATAAAAAATAAAAGGCCAAATCAACTTACAAAGCGATCACAAGGTTTTCCATCTTTGAAAATGATGAAAGTCGGCAACGCCTCTATTTTGTATTTGTCAGCAATGGCTGGGTACTTCTCAGTGTCAATTTTAACCACTTGGACTTTATCATTCAGAGTAGCACTAACCTCATTAAGGATAGGAACCATGAATTGGCACGGGCCACACCTGTCGGAAAGAGATCATGTAATAACTCTTCATCTTTGTCACATTTTTTTGACAATTCTAGTATATGCACCTTCTACTCGAGGAATCGTCACGAGATAGGTACTGGAAAATAACAATGCAGAATGAAAATGACACAAAAGCAGTTTGATGTTGTACAAATTTATGCTCAGAAAATTACATATCGAGTATTAAGCGCTGTTCAATGATTAATGATACGGGGTGAGAAAACAAAGTGGAGTTTTATGGTGTTACTCAACATATAAGATAAAGGGCATTATAATGTTATGAAGTCCATACATCACTCGGCGAACTGATCTCGCAGATGCAATAGATAGATGAAAAAATCTTACCAGGTGGCATAGAAATCTACCAACACTGGTTTATCAGAATTGGCTAGCAAATCATCGAAGGACCCAAAAGTTTGCTTCTTTGCTTTGACCTACAAATTTAAACACCGAATTCGAACATAATTGAGCGACATAAAGATGCAAGCTAATAGAAAGAGGAACAGAATGTCACTGTGTCAATTCATTGGATAAAGATCTAACCAAATGGGATTAACTACAGCACTCATCAGTAATCATCATACCGCTACAAAGCTAACTCTTAAAACTAATCAGCATTCTTTCAAGCAATCAAGATGATAAAAATATCATATAACACAGATTCTACTGTACAAAGTACCCAAAAGCAATGATGCGAAACAAAGTAAAACTGCCATGGGTGAAAGATAATCTCTCAAACAAATGTCTTAAGTTTCAGCAGACTTCAAAAAGCTTATGATTTTAGGTTATAAAGTAAATGGGAAGCAATTTGAAAGGTACTACAATATTCACAATTTTTTTGCCTTATGCAGTGTCAACCACTTATTAATTTTTTTTTTCCCTGATAAGTACTGGGCTTGGAAAGATTGGTTTGAACACAACTAATTAAGAGAGAAACAACCATTAGCATGATTATCAATATTCTGAAACTACTAACATTTTCATCATTTTGATTAGCAAGATTTTCTTAGTTGTTTGGTTAACCAAATTTACCCCCAAATAATGAAGAATCAAAAAAGGTGAAATTGTAACAAAGCTGAAGCGAATGAGTTTCTGAAAAAAAAAATAAATAAATAAACACCAAGCTAAATTCAGAGCATTCCCAGTGAAGAAAATCCTAAAACGAAAAGACTCGTACCACGGGAAGACTTCGAGTTCGAGTCCGTAACGGAGCGAGAACCCTCTCAGTCCGAATTCGAACGGGAAATTGTTGCAGAGAAGAATATCTCGACGAAGAAGAAAAAGAAGGCAAGCGATTGGAAGAGTCGGAGCTGAGAAAAGGAATTGTGGAGGCCGAGAATGAGGCCGCCATTTTTTTTTTTTTTTCCTTCTTTTCTGTCAAACAAAGCGCAATACACTCTCCGTCTGGCTTTCGTTGGATAATCAGAAAATAGAGCGGAAAAGGACAAAGAAAAAAACGAGAAAATTTTTATGAAAATATCCACCAGGTGATTAGGGTGGTGAGCGGGTATGGATCGGGGTGACGAGGTCGATTAACTTACCCACTTTTATTTAAAAATACTTTTATTTTTAACAAACACAAAATAATTAAAAATATTTATGAGACACTCAAGTATACTGATTTTTTCCGAGAGAATGTAAAATAATAATAATATTAATATTAATATTAATATTAATAATAACATTATAAATATCACTTAATAATTAGAAGATTTTAACAACGTTCTTTTTTTACACATTATAATTTGTGTGCACTTCCATGTCATATTCATATAAAAGGATATGAATTCGCTGGCTTTAAATTAAGTGCATAGAGGACACTTTCTCAAATAATTTGATTATTTATGTCGTGTAATATCACGACAAAGTAACCATGTCATACAAATTTTTATTCTCGTTGGCTTTATGGAGGAATGTTTCGCCAAATGGTTATTTGCATTATAATATAATAGGCTGAAACTACGTCACAATACCCTATATCACGGTGGATGCACTAAAATAGAGCCGAATAACGATAATCGCCACAATCTTATGTAACGGCTAATAAAAATAGTGTAGTGTCAGAACAACAAATAGGTCAAATCTGCACACACCAACCGAGGTCACATCACCAGAATAACTCAAGGTCAAATCCATAAATGATGGTTTTGGACACGTATTAAAAAATGCAAGCTAGCTAAGAGTGTCGCTTCAAGTTTGAAATCTACGACAGCGTAAAAAGGTGTATTCGAGTATATGGACAAGTGTATAAATACCTGAATACACAAGAAAGAGAAAAGTACTGAAATATAAATTGCGCAAATGTAAGAGTGCGAAAGAAATAAAGGGAGATAAAATGCACGATAAGGACTTGATTTGCGAAAGAAATAAATGAAAATAAAGTGTTGAATAAATAAATTGAAATAAAGCATAAAACGATGGTCTGATTTGCAAAAAAAATAAATGAAAATAAAACACATGATGATGACTTGATTTGCAGAAGAAACAAATAATAAAAGTGCAAAATAAATAAATTAAACTAAAATGCAAGACGAGGGCCAGACTTGTATGACGAGGACGTGACCAAGCAAACCCGACAGAGGCAATACAAAGTACCTGTCAGACTCGTCACGAGAGCTCGAGCAAAGTTCATAATCTAGTCGCAAATCTTCAACAGGAAGAGATAGACACATTTGCAAAAGAGGCGATGCAAGAAAATCAGCAACCAAGGCTCGTTCATGTCATTCGGGCCAGCACTGATTAAAGCCCATGTTGAGGCACATCAATGGGCGCCACTTTTATTGTGTTGGACCATTTATATTATGCGTTTATTTATTGGGTCAGACTTGTTTAATTGGGCTCTATGTTTTTGTTTGTGAGCTGGACCTAAGTTAAATTACTTTACTAGCCTTAGTTACTAGTCTGTTCATTAATTAGGTTTTGGGTTATTTTTGGGATTTAAAAATAAGATGGCGCCATTTTGAATGAAAAAAGGCAGTATAATTTTCATCAATTACGCGTTATGTGTTCTGAGAGTTTTAACTCTTCTCTTTGATTCTTCGAAGACTAACACGGATTTACCGAAATTGCCAAAGGATTTACCTTGGACAACCCGAACAATACAAGAATTTGTCTAGTGGTATTCACTGGCTCATCGGACGGCTTTTCTGCAACCGTTTGTGGCGTCTCACGATCCATCTCTAACCTAAACTCGTAGAACAATCCAAAAGTCGAGCTAGCGCAGGTATTTGATCTCGGACAAATCGCCTGGGGTTCATATCATTGTAGAAGAAATAAATGTGCATAATAAGCATGATTAGTATTTGACATATAATATAATAATTCTAACATGCTACAATACAAAACAATATTAAAATATACTTATTATCACGTTATTAGAGCTAAAACATGTTCAACACAGCCGTGAACAACGACTGGTTTTGGAGTTAACTAGAGATATAAATGGTATCATTTGGGCAAATAACTATTGGTTTTTAACTTTTTATAGTATACCCATTGGGTTATCACTTCTAGGTGTTTATTTTATATTTTGAAGTCATTTTGGGGGCCAAAATTGCATTAGAAGCTGAAAAAATATGATTATGGTTGAAACTTTTTTTTTTTTTTTTACTAAAACAAATACCTAAAATGCTTGTAAAAATAAGGTGAATGGTAATATGTAACATATAGGCTATAAATAATATGAATATGTAACTGAGTTCATGTTATAGCACATTTAAGTGGACCAATTTCATGCTCAAAACCGTGTATAAAAAGTGTACTGATATAGTGCAAAATAAAATTTTGATAAAATAGGGACTAAGTGCGCCATATGATGGTATTGAATTTAGTGAGACTAAAAATGCACTTATTGATATAAAAATGGTTGCCCAAATTTTGGTAGAGTAACAACAGAGTATTAAGGATTTTTTTTGAAAAATTTCGACAGAATAACGACGTATTTTATAAAGCACAAAAATATCTATAAAAATCTAGGCATTATGACGACATAATAAGGACATAAAACTAGGGCACAAAAATAGCACAACAACTATATGGTACAAATAGGGCCAAAATAATGACATAATAGAGCCATAAAATAAACAAGCATAATAATAGCATAAATGAGCAAAAACATTAAGTTAAGTAGTGTGAGTAGATAAAAGGAAAAAAATCATTGACACCCCCTCACTTTTAGTGAAATACCAGGGACATCCCCTGAATTAAATATAATGCCAATCACACCCCTCTATCAACTTCTGGTAGTTAAAATATGTAAAATATTTATAATAACCCTAAAATCAGTTTATTAGTTGCTAAGAGTTTGTTTGTGGGGCTAGTTTTTTATTCTTAAGCCGTAACCTTCTATTGCTTCAAAGGTAGCCTTTGGCTTATGGGACAAAAGTTTTGTAAAAAAAAAAAAGGTCAAGTTGCAATGACTAGTTCAACATGAAAATATCATATATATATATATATATATATATATATATATTATTTTATGTATTATCATATGGTTCAAGCATGGGTCATATATATATAGAAAAATTTGTATAAACTTGAAAAAAAATATTTGGCTCATTGTAAAATTACATATATTAGTTCTTATAATTAATGAAAATGCAAACATATATATATATATATATATATATATATTTGTTTGGACATTTAAAAAGTAATGAAAATAAAATTCTAAAAATACTTGAGAAAGTAAGAAGTGAGAACTAAAATTTTTATGTTAGATATGGATATGTTAAAAATAAATGAGATATAGAGTATTCATAGATATGAGTTAACTAACTTTTTCAAGAAAAAAGTAACATTTATCAGTTTTGCTTGTTTTCTGCTTATTTTTATCATTTGAGGGCATTTAAGACATTTTTAAATTATGAAACAGCTATTTTTCAATGGAAACAAATGGAATCGACTTTGAGGGTGTCAGTGATATTTTTTAAGAAAACAAGGGGTGTTAGTGGCATTACATTTGATTCAGGGTGTTCATGACATTTTGCCAAAAGTGAAGGGGTGTCAATGATTTTTTTCCTAGATAAAAGGTAGAGTATAAACATCCTTATAATTGAAAACGAGCCTAATGCCCGCGCATTGCTGCGACTTTTTAATGAATTAGTATAAATTAATAACATCTGAAAAATATAAAAAGTTATATTAGAAAAGATAAATAAATGCTTATTAACATTTTGTGATTTGAATTCACTATTTTTTTTATTTCGAAACAAATACTTATATTCTATCAAAAGATAAAAACTTAAAGCAAGAAAGGATAATAATTAACTTGTTAAACAAGAGTTTAAATGAGAATAAATGAGATTTTATTCTATAAATGAGAATAAAGATATTAAAACAAGAGTTTTTAGGCATTTAACCAAATTTTTGGGTAATTTTTTTGGGATTTAGCCCTAAAATGTCGAAATTAAGGATTTAACCATAACATGTATACGTGTAAAAGTGTAACATTACATGTGTAACATTATGGCTAAATCCTTAATTTCGTGAAACTATGGCTAAATCCTTCAAACTTTACATTTAAAATGGCTAATTACTTAACTCGTCCTTAAAACAATCAGACTTAATTATCATGTTTTGTAATGAATAGAGTTTAACAATATTTTAATATATGTTTTATTATACCCACTGATTTAATATTTTTCTAAACGAATTAAATTTAACAAAAAATTAAAATTAATTATGTAATAATTATTTTATTAGATTATTTTTGTAAAAAAAAAAAAAAAGACAAATAAGTTGAATTATTGATAATCGATTAAATTTAATAAACATGGTTATGGATATTTTAATCAATGATTATACCAGAATAAAATTACTATCATAAACTACTTTCATATCCATATTGATATATTTATTTAAATCACTTGATAATTATTAATGGGAGATTTTGAGGATTGTCCATCTTTTGACACAACAATAATTTATTCCCTATGTGTCTTGCACTTTTAATTTAAGCTCCAAAATTTACACTACAAACATAGAATGGAAACAAAAGGATCACACCACTTGGGGCGTAAATTATTAAGTGGTACTATGGATAGGCATGCAAATACGGAACACACGGTAACGGGCAAAATTTTGCCCGGGAAAATTACCGGATAAAATCCGGGTAATACCTGGATTTTACCCGAATGGTAAAACTGAGTATATACCCGGACAATTCCAACCTTTACCCGGGATTTACCCGGTTTTCATGACTTTTTTTAGTAACGGCCACAATTGAATACGCTTATTTATGTGTCAATTTTTAATTGCTGTGCCATTGTGCCGGGTAGTGGCGTGCGCAAAGTATTGCAGTATGGCAGTGTGGCGTGCGTGAAGATGCTGTGCAGCATAGTGAAGTGTAGTGAATGTAGACAGTGGTAGCTGGGATGGTAGGCGTAGACTGTGGTTAGACGTGAATGAGCATTGAAGGGCATTGAAGGCTGTGTGACACACTCGGCATAAAGAAGAAAAAATATATTCAAACACTTGTAAACTCATTCAATAAATTGAGGAACTCGGCAATAAAAACTCATTTACTCTTAAAACAAAAAAACCATTATAGACAAGCGCTCCACATTTTTGTTGGCCTCCTATTCTGCAATAGGTAAGTTTTGTTTTTTTTTTTTTAAGTTTAATATAGTAAGAAACTTAGTTTTATGATTAGTTACATTATTAGTCATAACATTTAGTAAAATCACGTAATATTTAGTTTGATAATTAGTTAAAAATTACATAAATATTTAGTAGTTTAAATTTAGTTTAAATTATTAGGGTAAAATTTAAACAATAAGTAGTTGTTATTTTAGTTATTACATTACTAGTTATTAAAGTTTTGTTAAATGTTACTTAAATTCTTATTTGTTATTTTAGTTAAATTTTAGTTAAATTAGTAGTTTAGTTAAAATTTATAAAAATAGTCATTGTTATTTTATTTATTAAATTAGTAGTTATTAAACTTTTGTTAAGTTTTAGTTAAATGCTTATTTGTTATTTTAGTTAAATTGTTATTTGTTATTTTAGTTAAATTTTAGTTAAGTTAGTAGTTTAGTTAAATTTTAGTTAAAGCACTAGTTGTTAATTGTTATCGTACTTTAAATTTTGTTAAGTTAAATTATTATTTGTTATTTTAGTTAAATTTTTGAATAAAAAAATTAGTAGTTTAGTCAAAATTTATTTAATTTGTAGTTGTTATTTTAGTTTATTTTTAGTTAACTTAATGGTTGTAAAATTAGTAGTCAATTTTTCAATAATATTTTAGTTAAATATTAGTTGTAATATTTTCTTAGAATATTGTAGTTAAATTTAGGTTATTTTAGTTATTACATATCAGTAGTTATTATACTTTTTGTTAAATGTTAGTTAAATCATTATTTATTATTTTAATTTAATTAGTAGTTTAGTAAAATTTAGGTAATTTTATTTTAGTTCACTTTTTTAATTGTTAAATTAGTAGTAATATTTTACTTAAATTATATGAAATTAATAGTTGTTATTTTAGTTTAATTTAATCTGAATTAGTAGTTGTTTAATTACTACTAGTTTTTATTTTAGTTAAATTTTTTAGTAAAGTTTATTTAATTTGTAGTTGTAATATTTTAGTTTATTTTTACTTCACGTAATAGTTCTTAAATTAGCAATAATATTTTTAGATATTTTTTATTAAATTAGTTCAATTTTTTTTATAATATTTTAAGTCATATTTTAGTACTCTTTTAATTAATTATTTTTCGAACTTATTCTTATTAATTGCTTAGTTTAATTACTTGTTTGTATTTATTTGATGTTAGATATTGACAATGTATCCATACCAAGACTCGCAGGCGCAGTACAGCGACGACGATACTCAGGCAACCCACATCAGCCAAACGCAACCAAATGATCCGTGGGTTGAGGCGATGCAACAGCAGGTGAATGAATTCTTTGGTACCCCGCAGTTCCCTCCGCACACCTTTACAGATAGTGCTCTCGATCGTGCCAGCCACCATAGATTGGGACCTCATTCGACGACTTTACGATTAGCGAGAGGGGGCGGTACGACGTCCCAATATGTACCGACGGGCGGTTATTATCAGCAGATGCCGACATTTGCTCAATTTTCGGGGGCGGAACCAGGATTTGCTCTGAGCGGGATGCCGTCGACTTTCCCTATGCCCCCGTATACCGGGCCAACACCGGTCCCGAACATCCACCACTATCCACCGCCAACAACGCATACCTTATTCGGACCTGAGGTCGGCCGGTCATCAGCGACTGCGAAAGTCGATGGGTTATCGGACGGAGCGAACGCTGTCGGTTCATCAGCCCCAGCTCAACATGAAGAGGACGAGGACGAGGACGAGGAGGACGTCGATGAGGAACCGCAAGGCCGAGCTCCGCGATCGAAGCGAAAGAAGTCTGCCATATGGCATAGTTCTACGGAAGTAAAAATACAACAGGCGAACGGCACTTTTAAAACATACACGAAATGTAAAGGGTACGGGAAGCTATTGAGTGGTCATTCCAGTCAAGGGACCAACCACCTACGGTATCACATCGGAAAGTGTGATCAACTTGTTGACGGCGTACCTGTGGGTGAAGAGGCAGCGACATCTGGAGACGGGTCGTCCTCATCGTTTGACCTGATCGACATCGATGAGACCTTGCTCAGTTTATCATTGCGACATGCACGAGCTTGAACTTCGCCGATAATCCAGCTTAGGAACGACTTCCATGGCAACTATCAGCGCCCAAGTAGGACGACTACTCGGGGAGACGTGATCAAGTTCTACGAGTGGAAACCAACGGAGATTATTGGGAAATTTGTGGAGTCATCTCAACGAGTGGCGTTGATGAGTAGCGTATGGTCCAGTGGGACATCTTAAGACTACATATGCATTTGTAGTCATTTCATCGATAAAGATTGCAACGTTTAGAAGAGACTCATTGGGTTCAAAGTTATGGATGAAGATCATAGCGAAGAACATATCGCTGATCAAATCTTAAAAGCGATCAACGACTTTGGTGTTACAAGACGGATTATAACCATCACCATGGATAACGCATCTGCCAACGACCGAGCTATTAACATTCTCCGATGGGAATTGTACCCGATGTCTGACCCATTCTTCTTCCACAGTTGATACGTCGCACACATCTTGAACCTAGCAATTCAAGATGGCCTAAACGAGCTTCAATCCTCGCTTAAAGAAATTCGGAGAGCAGTATTATTTTTGAACGGCTTGCACCAACGCGAGGAGAGATGGAGGAGAGCGTGCAGCTCCAACGGTTTGGAGGCTAAGATGATAGGCCCAGAGATTCCCAGTCGTTGGAATTCCACGTACTTGATGCTGCAGAGTCTCATTCCGTTCCGCGATGTGTTTTTAGTACAATAACGAGAGGCGACAGAATATGCTCGGCGATAGGCATTGGGACGACGCTACCGTGCTATGCACGTTCTTTCACGTGTTCTACATGGCGACAACAAATCTGTCCGCATCATTGCGCCTGACATCTCCTATTGTCATGCATAAGCTGATCCTCATTGGCGAAGTCTTGAAGACATACAAGGGCCACCAATGACTCGAGACGGCCGTCGCTACTATGGTAGAGAAGTTCCTTAAACATTTTTATCCCTTACCACATCTCTACACTTTCAGTGTCTTATTAGATCCTCGGAGTAGAGTTTCTATTTTGAAGACGATTTTAAAGTTGTTGAAAAGGCAACTAGGTCCTGATTACTCGAGCGATCTGGAAGGCTACACGAATGCATTGCAAGAGGCCCAAAAACTTTACGAGTTGCGAGATAGGAGAACTGTAGGACAGGTCCTGATTGCGCAGACATCGCTAGCATCAGCTAGTTGGAGGTTACTCCGCGAACAGGGTCAGTCAGAGGACGACTCACCGTCAAGCATGAGCCCACCAGTACGACCCGAGCACAACGAGTTAAACATCTTTTTGAATGTCCAATTCAACGACGTGACCCACGACAACCTAGATCTGATAGCGTGGTGGCGGATTCATTCAGGACAGTTTCCAGTGCTACCTCACTTGGCTCGTAACATCTTCTTGATTCCCGTGTCATCAGTGTTTGCAGAATTTGCATTTAGCATGACGGACAATATTATAGATCACCATCGAAGCCGACTAATACCAAAGATGGTTGATATTCTGACAATGGGCAAAGACTGGAAATTAGCGGACCTGCGCATGCAAAATACGGTAGAACAACAAAATGCGGAGCTATTTGAACGGGTTCAACAGTGGACACTCCAGTGATGTCGGCCGGCCCCCTCCCTTGAAACGTCCACCTCGGAAGGGTCAGTTAAGGATTTAGCAATTTTGCAATCTATGTTTTAAAGATATAGCCCACATTTTGAGATATTAGCAAAATAGCCATCATGTCAACATCTAAAAACCTATGACTAAAGAAATAAAATTTGTGACTAAATAAATAAAATACACAGTCATAAAATTTGTGACTATAGTTACAAAATTTCAAAATATTTGAAATAAACACAATAAAAAATTTAAACATCCATTAACAAAATAACCAACTCACAAATAGATGATTGCCTATATAACCAATTTTATAAAACTTATTACTAAATAAAAAATATCTTATAAATAACAAAAAAATATGCAGCCAAAGAAGTCACAAACTAGAGAAACAAAATTTTAGACAATATTGTATGCAACAAACAATGAAAACATAATTCAAAAAACTAATGACTGCAGTCTCAAAAATTTAGACTTAAATGTATGGCTATTTTGCTAATAAAAGTAAAAATAGGCTAATTGTTAAAAACATATATAAAAATATGGCTATTTATTTTTTAAAATTTTTGTACTATTCTTTAGTTATTCAGACAAATGTTATTCATACTTTTTGTAATTAATCTACACGATTTTCTTGACTTTTTCTTTACAAATAACATATTATTACTTAAATTATCGTTATAATTTATAATATATAACACTTACCAAAAACTTAGGTAAAATCAATTTTATAAAATCAAAAAATTAATTAAACCTTAGAAGTTATAAACAATCAAATTAACTACAAAATTTTCTAATTATATCAATAAAACTAACACACAATCAAAAAAAATTTACAATTAATAAAATTAAACGTTACTTGGTTAATAACTTATAACTCCTAATTTAAACTTTTAAACTTATAAATAAATCTAAACAATAGTTAATTTTAAAAAAAACTTACAAATTATTATTAAAACTTAATTTTTAAAAAATTATTAAACTTAAGTTACAACTTATAATATAATTATCAAACTTAATTTAAAGTTAAAAAAATGATTATCAATATTAATATAATTTTAACAAACTTTTTTATTAAAAAAAAAAACCGAAAGAAAAAATTCTGGGGAATTTCGGGTAATTACCCGGGAATTACCCGACATTCCAATGTGATTATTCCCGGGTATTACCTAGGGGTGGCAATTCGTGTCGTGGGTCGTGTTCGTGTCGTGTCCTATTCGTCTCCAAGTAATTTTGAGTAGACCCAGACACGACCCATTTATCAATTGTGTCTGGAATGAAGACCCAGACACGACCAATTTATTTTTTAACAGACCTAGACACAACCCATTAAGACACGGTTATTATTCGTGTCTTAAGGGGTCGTGTAGACCCACGAACCCATTTATTTAAATGGGTCCAAACATGTCACAGACCCATTTTTAAATGGGTTTAAACGGGTCTTTAACCCGAGAAGACCCATTTTATCCCAAAAAGAATTAAGTACAAAAAACACTTAAAAATTAAGTGATTTATTCTAAAACATAGTTATAGTGTCAATATTAAATATAGCCACAAGTTAATCCCTTAAAACATAAATAAAAAATCAACAATCCATCAAGCAAAATCATAAACTAAAAATCCACCAAGCAAAACCATAAAATATAACCATAATGAACATAAAATAATCTATCAAACAAAATCATAATAAAACCTAAGTCACAACAACAACAAGATAAATAACAAGATTGTCAATCAAGGGGCGGATTTTGAAACATCTTCGGTGTTTGAACCTAACGAGGAAATGTCATCGTCCTTCAAATTGAAGTTAAAAAATAAAAAAAGAAAAAGAAAAAGAAAAAAAATACAAAATAGTTAAGAAATATAATAAAAATATATATATATATATATATGTATATATATCATATATGGGTATTAAACGTGTCATAATCGTGTCTATCCATTAAGACCCGTTTAGTAAACGTGTCTTAACGGGTCTTATTGTGTCATAATCGTGTCTAATTGGGTCTAATCGTGTTTGAGTGTTCGTGCCGTGTTCACCCATTATTTAATCGTGTTAATCATGTCCGACCCGGTTAGACCAAGACCCATTAAGGAAGGAACCAAACCCGCTTAAGTCGTGTCGTGTCTCGTGTCTGGACCCAGATTGCCGGCCCTAGTATTACCCGAGAAAGTGTTCCGGGTAATTTCTCAGTAATTACCCGAAAATTATCCGGTAGGCATTCCATAAAATAAGTTGGAATTTCATATTTTCATGCCTAACTAGGGATGACTTTATTTTGCAATCACTCATTCTATCATATCAATTATTACTTTTAATTATGTCTTTGTTACTATTAAACATGTTGGGTTTTTCATTTAAAGAAACAATAAAACTAAAACCATATTTCTATTATCATAAACTATCTCTAAATCTAGCTTGGTTATTATTATTATTATTTTTTTTTTAATTTCATTTCATCAACTATTGCTCTAAAGTACGTTTTTAAATGTTATCATGTATGGTCTTTTTTGTGTCTCTAATATCTATATATAATAAAAATGAATTAAAATAATAATAATAATAGTCCACTTTTTGTGAAATAATATAGCAATGGAAACATATAGAGAATTTTGCCAAAAAAAGAATAAAAAACAAAAACTAAATAAACGGTGCACACTGAAGGAAATGAGGGTTGATGGATAACCCTAAACGAACACTTGGGCTGAATTGATATAAAAACCCATCATTGCTTAGCACTCAATTCAGACATTTTGGTAATTTTTTAATCTCACACAATTTCTTTTTATGTGAAAAAATCAAAAAACCCCAATAAAAATTAAGATCACAACAAAAACTCTAAAGGATAAATTTTTAACTTCCATGTCACTGTAGAAACTATAGTGATATGGGTCTTACTTTTAGAATATTATATGAAATGAGCATTTGGATACCATTATGATGAAGTATAAGTAATAAATAACATGTGAAGAAGTGTAAGAAAGACTTAGGGTAATTGAGACCATATGGGGGACAAGGTAAATATTTGGAGGTTGAATATGATGATGGAATGTTACTGAAAATTTAGAGACAAGAGAGGAAAAATAAGCTTGTTGGAGAGAGTAAAGCTAGAGAGAGAAAGGAGGATTTTGGTATTTTGAGGAGAGAAAGGGAGAGGGTTGCGATTTGGAAGTGTGGGAGAGGTCATGTGTGACCCACTATGTGCGAGATGTGTCCTATTTATAGGATAAATGTCGAGTTATTATGGTTAAGTTGGTAAGTTTTCTTAACTAAACTATCGGCGGCTAAGGAAAATTGTTATTTTCAACTTAAGTTTAAGAGGGAAATTAACCAAGGAGATTTTGGTTAATTTTTTAGGAATTAGCCCTACTTTCATGAAATTATGGATTTAGCCGTAATATACGTGTATCATATTTATGTTACACGTATATTACGGCTAAATCTTTAATTTTGACATTCTAATGTTAAACCCTTCAAACTTTACCTTTAAAATAGCTAATTTCTTAACTGAAATCAATATAATAAGATATTTACTACTGGAAAACAATGCTAAATTACAAATTCCCCCATAGTTGAGCTTGGTGACCAAGTAAACCTTAACAATGATTTATTACAAGTTAAATGATATATTTTCTCTTCTTATATATTGCACACTTGCATTGTTAGTATACACTACATGAATTAAACGATGAATCATACAAATGGGTATAATTTGAATTTGAGAAATGATATGTATCAGTGATAATTCTTGACAATACTTCTATTGGCACCCCTTAAATTATATAAAAAATATATAGATTTTTGGGGTTGAAAAAACCCACTAACTTATTCTTGAAATGTCAAAGTTAAATCATGTAGTCCAAGTTTTTGTGTAATGATATTAACTCTTATATTTATTTTTGTAAAAGTTTCAATTAAAATGAAAAATTTGACTTAAATTAATTAGAAAAAATATCATCAAAATTGTTCTGAAAAAATATCTAACCCGATTAACCCAACCGAACCCAACCCGATCATGATCGGGTTGGGTTGGGTTGGGTTGGTTACAATGTAGGGTTGGGTTGGGTTCATTTTTTTTTCCAACCCGATGTGTTCGGCTTGGGTTGGATTGAAAGCTCCAACCCGTCCAACCCAACCCGTGCACACCCCTAGTAGAAATCAAAAAAGCTACCCACTCAACTCTTTTGTCTCTTTCGTTAGAAAAAAAAACGAAATTATTTTTTTCTCATAAAAATAACACAAATGAAATCAATGGTGGATTCAAAGGCACAAATCTGCTTACAAATTAAAGAAAAGGCTGCTAGTAATCTCTTATAATATTTTAATCTATTTTTTCTTCTTCTTTACTAATAAGATGTTAGACTACAGGTTCGATTTACGTATGTTAGGCGTAGGGGCAAGGGCAATAGAAACGCTGACGTTTAAGTAGGCGTGAGCTGGGGTGTGTGTGTGTCTGACGTGGATATTGCGAGACGTATCAGGTGCTGTAGTTTGTTAGGCTGACTCACGTGTACTCACGTAGGTGTGAAGAATATAGGGAACACGCTGAGGGTGTGAGGGGTACTGAACAATTTTGTATTTTGCAGAGCATTGCTCTTGTGGGAGAGACCCGAGCCTCTCAAAAGCTCGGTGAGATTATTCCTAATTCCTTCATCAATACTATGGTTATTTTGGTGTTGATTGCTTAATTTTGTTGATTATAAGTTGTTTGGTTATGGAGATTACCGTTATACTCTTACTGTGTATGTTCCTATGTGCTCTATTTGCTATTTGTGTGTATCAATTGGTATCAGAGCAGAACGAACCTGAGGAATGGCTAAGAATGCGAACCAGAGGTTGGATCAGGTGGAGTATGTGGTCGGGTCGGTGCAACAGGAGTTCCGTCGGTTGGAAGGATCAGTGCGAGAGGAGTTGCAGAGCGTCGGAAAGCGCTTGGAGCTCCTTGACGACCTTCCGTCACGACTCGAACACCTCATTAAGCTGCAGGAGGAATCCGCTCGGGGAGGGTCATCGGCAACCAAGAAGATGAAGGGCCCGACGATCTACAACCCCACTCCGATGGGGGACTCGCCGGGCTATGGGGGAAATTCTTCCGGATCCGGACTAGGGAATTGCCATGATTTCCGCATGCGGCGACTGGAGATGCCGATCTTCGACGGGTCGAACCCGGGCGATGGATCCTTAAGGCGGAGCGATACTTCACTCTGAATCATTTCTCGAACGAGGAGAAGTTAGAGGCAGCTGTGGTCGCATTTGAAGGGGATGCTCTGCTGTGGTACCAGTGGGAATGTAAGAAACAGAATATGATTCTATGGGAAGAGATGAAGTTGAGGCTACTTCGGCAATTTCGGTCGACGCAAACGGGCTCCCTTCATGAACAGTGGATTGCGCTGAAACAAGAGGGTAGTGTCCGCGAATATCGCCAAAAGTTCATCGAGTTAGCGGCACCATTAAAAAATATTCTAGAGGAACTGGCATTGGGCACCTTTGTAAATGGGTTGAGACCGGAGGTTAGAGCAGAGCTACGAATTTTGGAGCCTAGCAATTTGGGCCGGGCCATGGATATGGACCAAAGGATAGAGGAAAAGCTGAATATTGCTAAGGCCCAATAAGGAGGATCAGGGTTCTCTGCAGGTCGACCCATTTGGAACTCAAAACCTTCTTCACCACCGAACGAAGGTCACCGAAGCACAACCGGGAACCAGGCTATGGCCACGAGGAACTTTGGGGATATTCGCCGGCTGTCGGAGTCAGAGGCCCAAAAGAAGAGAGAACGAGGCTTATGTTATAGGTGTGACGAGAAATGGGTCTCGGGCCATCGATGCAAATGCAAAGAACTTAGCTTGCTTCTAACCCAAGATGAGGAAGACGAGGAGGTCGAGGAGACGATACCGGCTGTGGAGGCAGAACTGGAGCTTGAAACGGCGGAGATCAATCAGGTCATTGAAGTTTCCCTGAACTCGGTGGCTGGTCTTACCACCCCCTAGACCAAGAAGATTCGTGGGAATGTTCAAAACCAGGAGGTGGTTGTTTTGATAGATCCGGGTGCCACCCATAATTTTATCTCGCGGGATTTGGTTGACAAGTTAGAGGTACCCTTGACAAAAACGGAGGTCTACTGCATCACGATGGGCACCGGAGATTCCGTCAAGGGGAAAGGCATCTGTCACGGCCTCACGTTGCACCTGCAAGGGCTGGACATCGTCGATGATTTTTTGCCCCTGAAATTGGGAAGTTCCGACGTCATTTTGGGGATTCAGTGGTTGCAGACCCTGGGAACAACTCATACAACTTGGAAGTCCAAAGTCATAAAGTTCACTCTTGGTCAAGACACTATTACGCTTCGCGGGGACCCATCTTTGGGAAGGACCTTGGTTTCCCTCAAATCCATGATTCGGACTATCCGTCGAGAAGATTCTGGGCTACTGGTGGAGTTGAGCCAACTCGAGTGTGACGGGGCTAACGGTAGGGGCGATCCGGAGTTTTTGAGGGGAGTATTGGATAGGTACGAAGTGGTGTTTCAAACCCCTCAAGGGCTACCCCCGATCTGGGGCCACGAACACGGAATTATTCTGCAGGAAGGTTGCCCGCCAATTAGTGTACGGCCGTACCGATACCCTCACGTACAGAAGAATGAGATCGAGAAGCTCATCGCTGAAATGCTCACGGCAGGTTTTATCTGCATTAGTAAGACCCCCTATTCGAGCCCGGTATTGCTAGTCAAGAAGAAAGACGGGTCGTGGAGGTTTTGTGTTGACGATCGGGCCCTCAACAAGGCAACGATTCTGCACAAGTACCCAATCCCGGTTATTGATGAGTTGTTGGACAAGCTCGGCGGCGCCCGCGTCTTCTCCAAACTGGATTGGAAGTCCGGATACCACCAAATCCGAGTGCGAGAAGAGGACATTCCCAAAATGGCCTTTCGGACTCATGACGGACATTACGAATTCCTCGTAATGCCGTTCGGGCGCACAAATGCCCCTGCCACCTTTCAATCCTTGATGAACGACGTCTTCCGACCGCTGCTCCGGCGAACAGTATTGGTTTTCTTCGACGATGTACTGGTTTATAGCCCCACAGAAGAGGCTCATGAGACTCACTTGGTTGAAGTGTTGGAAATCTTGCAAAAAAATGCACTTTATGTTAACAGAAAAAAGTGCGAGATAGGAAGGCGTGAAGTGGGGTATTTGGGGTTTATCATATCAGGTCGAGGAGTGGCTGCTGATCCGGCCAAGGTTGACGCCATGGTCCAATGGCCGAGACCTGTTTCTTTGAGAGAGTTACGGGGATTCTTAGGCTTAACGGGTTATTATCTATAGTTTGTTGCAGGGTATGCTAGTATCGCTCTACCACTAACCGATCAACTCAAGAAGGATCGGTTCAGCTGGAATGACGAGGCGGATAAGGTATTCAACAAACTCAAACTCGCCATGACTCAAGTGCCCGTGTTAGCAATGCCCGATTTTTCTCAAAATTTCATCATTGAAACTGATGCATCCGGGTATGGTCTGGGGGCTGTTTTGCTTCAAGGGGAGCGACCAGTAGCTTATTATAGCCAGACGTTGGAACTTCAGGCACGCTTGAAGTCTATCTACAAGAAGGAGCTCATGGCAATCGTATTTGCGGTCCTTATATGGAGACCTTATTTACTCGGAAAGAGATTCGTGGTGCGAACAGACCAGCAGAGTCTGAAATTTTTGTTAGAGCAGCGGGTGGTGAGAGCCGAATACCAGAAGTGGGTCACGAAGTTAATGGGGTTTAATTTCGAGATACAATACCGCAGTGGAGCGAGTAATCGAGTGGCAGATGCGTTATCTCGTTTGCCGGAGGTGGTAGAGTGTTCCGATCTGAGCGTGCCACAGTGGCAATATTGGGAGACCCTTCAGTCCGAATTGGCGAACGATGAATTTCTTCACCAGTTAAGGGAGGACATCACGACAGGCACTCGCAATCACGCGGGATTTTCGGTGGTAAATGGGGTGCTGTACTACAAAAGCTGCCTGGTCATTCCTCGTTCCTCCAAGCTGATTCCACAAATCCTAGCCGAATTTCATTCATCACCCATCGGGGGTCACTCGGGGGAAGCTAAAACACACCAACGAGTGGCGGCGGAGCTCTTCTGGGTGGCGATGAGGGCTGATATCGTGAAGTTTGTAAGGGAGTGTGTTACATGCCAACAACACAAATATTTAGCCACCACCCCGGCAGGATTACTTCAACCGATTCCCTTACCGGCACAAGTGTGGGATGAGGTTACGATGGATTTTAGTGAGGAATTGCCACGCTCGGAGGGAGTGGACACTATCTTGGTGGTGGTGGACCGATTAAGTAAGTACGCTCACTTTATCGGGTTGAAGCACCCCTTTACCGCCCCTTCGATAGCCCGTGTTTTTGTGCAAGAAGTGGTCAAATCGCACGGTATTCCTCAAGCCATAATTTCATATCGTGATAGAATCTTTATGAGTAATTTCTGGACTGAGCTGTTCAAATTGCAAGGGACTGCTCTAAAACGCAGCACCGCTTACCATCCCCAATCCGATGGCCAGACCGAGGTGGTGAACATGAGTGTGGAAACGTACTTGAGGTGTTTCGCTTCGGGGCAACCGCGTTCTTGGGCTCGATGGTTACCATGGGCTGAATATTGGTACAACACCTCAACGCATTCGGCGATGCGTTGTACTCTATTTCAGGCCCTCTATGGCCGTGACCCACCCGCCATCATTCGCTATAAGACCGTGTCTACAACAATCTCAGCCGTTGAGCAGCAGTTGTCTGAGAGGGACGACATCTTAGATGATTTGCGCATGCACTTGCTCCGTGCACAACAGAAAATGAAGGTACAGGCTGATCGCAAGCATCACGATGAGGAGTACAACGTTGGGGATATGGTGTTTCTAAAATTGCAACCATATAGGCAGCGTTCATTGGCGCGACGTCGATTTGAGAAGCTCGCAGCCCGTTTCTATGGCCCCTACAAAATCATTCAACGAGTGGGAAAAGTCGCTTATAAGTTAGACCTGCCAGAGACAACTACCATCCACCCGGTGTTCCATGTCTCCCAACTCCGGCAGGCCCACGGCGTGTCCCACTCGTCCCCACAGCCCCACAGCTACCGCCACAGCTTACTCCTGAGATGGAGTTGCTTGTTGAGCCGGAAGAGTTGTTAGGGGTTAGGCCCAAACCACACAGAACAGCAGGGGAACTGGAGGTGCTGCTCAAATGGAGGGGTCTGCCAGAGTTCGAGGCGACTTGGGAAGATTTTCACTCGGTGCAACACCAATTCCTAGATTTTCACCTTGAGGACAAGGTGAAAGTTTGGGCGGCAGGTAATGTTAGACCACACGTTCGATTTACGTATGTTAGGCGTAGGGGCAAGGGCAATAGAAACGCTGACGTTTAAGTAGGCGTGAGCTGGGGTGTGTGTGTGTCTGACGTGGATATTGCAAGACATATCAGGTGCGGTAGTTTGTTAGGCTGACTCACGTGTACTCACGTGGGTGTGAGGAATATAGGGAACACGCTGAGGGTGTGAGGGGTACTGAACAATTTTGTATTTTGCAGAGCACTGCTCTTGTGGGAGAGACCCGAGCCTCTCGAAAGCTCGGTGAGATTGTTCCTAATTCCTTCATCAATACTATGGTTATTTTGGTGTTGATTGCTTAATTTTGTTGATTATAAGTTGTTTGGTTGTGGAGATTACCGTTATACTCTTGCTGTGTATGTTCCTATGTGCTCTATTTGCTAGTTATGTGTATCATAAGACTCATATCATGTAAGATGATAGGGGTGAAATCGATACGATTTTTTAGTTTTTTTTGGCATTTTTATAACCGAAACCGAATTATCGGTTTTCAAAATTTAATAATTGAAGCTGGTTTTTTTGAGGTAATTATCGATTGTACCAAATAACTGAAAATTCGATTTTTTAATTCGGTTAAAAACCGAATTCATAAATTTTGGTTAAAATTCGGTTAAAAATTCGATAATTCGGTTAAAAATCGGTTAAAATTAATTTTATGACAAAAACCGATCAATCGGTTATAATACTGGTTATTCGTTTATGTCGAAACTTGGTTGGAAAACTACACCGATATACTTCGGTGTATTCGGTTATTAAAACTGAATTTTCAATTTTTTTTTGGTTATTCGGTGTTCAGTTAAGTTTTTTTTTGGTGATTCAGTTCTTAATTCAGTTATTTCTATTATTATTTTCACCCCTTTAAAATGATTAAAAAGAAAAACTGATCAATGATATATAATATGTGCATACGTAATTACGTATTGTGAATGAGGAAACGAAAGTTTATTTTTCTTTTTTAATGACATGTGAATACAACTAAAACAAGTCATAAAATTTCTTTGCTCTGAAAAACAAGGCATAAGGTATTATGTATGAAAATAAACTATAAATCACAAAAAAAAAAAAAAAAAAACAAGAGCAAAATCATGTTCTGATGGAAGATGATAATGGGTGGACTGGGTAATTTAATTTCGTCTTTTTTCTGATAGAAGACGTTAATGGGTTAACTGGGTAATTTTTTGGAAGATGACTGGGGTGACTTTGGAAAAGCAAAAGCCAAGTTTTTGGTTCTGATATACTTTTTATTTTATTTTATAATTTTTTTTAGGCATCTTCTATGGTCAGTCACTTGTTTTGTGACTGACCGGTCAGTCAAGATTATATAGCATGATGTGTCGGTAAAATGCTTGTATGGTGGAGTAATAGAAGTAGGGTTGTAGGGGGTCATAACTTGGGAAGAAAAGGGCATTGTGTTTTTAAATGGTAGAAATTCATTCAACGTGGAAGTGTAGTAATTTCACATATGTTATTACCATATAAGACTCCCTTGATGTTGGTAACAGAAGTAACTGGAGAAAAAAAAAAAAGAGTAATGAATTGTGTGTTCAAGAGAACATGATATTGTTGCATGGAAAACCCATGTCTTGGGTGTTAGAATAGTGCCCGAAAAGGAGACTATTTTTATGATTTTGAATTTACTGATTAATAAAATAAAAGAAATTTTTCATGAATTGTTTGAGACTTTATTTCATTTATGAATATTCATCAATATCCATAATATATTATGTAACTTAAATTCTAGTATATAAGTGTGTTATATACAAAGGATTAGAATTTTGGTTGATATGTTTAAATGAGTCCGTGATTGATCAAGAGTGGGTGACTTGATCCGAAATCACATATGCGGTCCACTGACATATTGGATGCGATAACCTTATCCGGGTTGTCGGTGTGGTGACACTAAGTGGAAGCATTCTATATAATTAGATTATATAGGACATGGACCGACTCGATTCTGAAGTGTCGTTTAAGTACCGTTACGATACTCGTCTCGTAGTCATAAGATGATCATATGAGAATCGATCTTAATCCTGAGTGGCCACAGACCCCTAGGTTACGTTTACGGGCCTTTTGATTTGTTCGTTAAGGTCCATGATTGATCTGGGCTAAATACTTGCATTTTGGAGGTCCGAAACATGATCACTGGGGAATGGGGTTTCATAGATATGGAATCCAGCTTCTGATAAAAAGGAAGTTAAAATTGGTTCCCTTAATGTGTTGATTCTGGAACCGAACAATTGCGCGCACATTTATGATTAAGATCATAAATGAATTGTTCGCTAGTGAATCAATGGTACTTAAGGAACAAGATATGATCTGAGTGGTAAAACGGTAAATTCACCAACTCAAATCATGAACCAATCTGGAGGGTCGAATCTCATGAAATGATTATATCAATGGACAACTCACCGAGTAAATTATTCTAATAATTTCAGGAGTGCAATTCCGGGTTTTTAGTGGAGTAACCTCGGAATTAATAAATCAGATTTTTAACTAAAGAGTTTTAGTTAATTGTTTGTATTTATTGGAGCCTGAATTATTAGGTCCATGGTCCCCGAACCGACTTCATCAGATCGATAGAGATACTCTAATAATTAATAGTGATTAATTATATTTTTCTCACATTTATTGGATTAATAGTTAATTCGATAATAAATAATTAATTTTAGTTATTTATTTAATTATTAAATAAATAATGGTTAAAATTAATTTAAATTAATTTTGGAGGGAATTATGAAAATAGTTTCTCGCCAAAATTGATTTATTTGGGAGGCAAACAATTTAAATAAAAGAGTTTTATTTACTTGTTAAATTATCCAAGAGTTAGATAAATAAATAAATAAAAAGGAGGTATTTTGTAGAAATTCTAATTAGATTAGGATTTGTACAAATTTATTTAAAATGAGATAGTTATCCTATTTGGAATAGGATTCGAAATAATTAATCCTATTTAATTATCTAAGAGTTAGATAATTATCTATTTTAGATATTAAAATAGAATTATATTCTATTTTGAATTAAAAAAAAAAAGGTTTTACGATTTTTTTTAAAGATATATGTATGATATATCAAAGTCCAAATCCGATTTGGATTTGAAAACTTTTGACCAAATTTTATTTTTCGGTTTGTAGATACTAATTATATATATAATGTTATATATAAATAGTTTATATATATATATAGCAATTAGATTTATAAATTGGGTAAAGAGTTTACCGTTTAAGTTTTTAACTTTTATATATATATATATAATTATATATACGATATATATATATATATATATATATATTACGATTATATATATATCTAATAGGTTTGCGATTGAAAAAGCTTTCCACTAACTTTTCGGCAACTTAGTATAACATATATATATATTATTAAAAATATTTGATATTTTTAATATATCCAAAATAAATAATAATAGGTATTAGTTTGAATCCAAGTAGGACTTGGAATATACCTATTAAACACCTCTTTATTCTCTCTATAAATAGGACCCTATTCTAGAGAGAAAACCTAACTTTGTTAGATTAAACACACAAGCTCATAAGCTCCGTTGAGAGAATTTCTAGAGAGAGAAGCTCCCTAAATTGCCACCCTCTATAGCTATTCTTATAGCCTAATTATACACTAAAGTAGTGTGTGAGAAAAATTAGAGTGAGCCCACACTCTCGTCTCTTCCCGATCCGGAGGCACGGTTTGGAAGATTGTGGTATTGGCAAAGCAAGGATTCCCTAAGGCCGATAAGTTCGTTTCGAGCGTTCTCTTAGCCCAACCTTGGCGGTCTCGAAACGCACGGCGTGAAGAGAAGAAGTCAATCACTAGAATCTTCTTGGTAAAATTCTTGATCTCTATAATTTATTTATGAAATAAATTTTGTGCATATTTGTATGCTTGTTTGTTTTTCTAATAAAATTATGAAAAGATCCTTGTTCTATGTTCTTGATGGTTTGATCAAAGTGTTTGATTATAAATTTTAGAATACCATGTTTCCGCCTTACATAGAACTTTTACGTATTATTGCAAATTTTTTCCAACAACTGGTATCAGAGCGGTCTTAATTTTATTAGAAAATCAATTAATTTAGAATGTGATTCTAATTGCATTATTAAATGGCACAATAATTGTTGATACATGAGATGTATGTTTTGTTTGATTGTCATGTTGATGAATGAATCTTCTATTGGAATTGGTCGTTAATTATATGGTTCTTTTGGTTCAATTAGATTTTATGTTCGCCCTTAATTTGGGTTAAGAATTTTGTAAATTTTATTTTATTTTACATTATGTAAATTTATAAAATTATGTAAATTTCACAATGATCATCAAATCATATTCAAGAAGACTTTGAAGGACAAAAACTTAGAGTTTGGTGAAACTCTAAGTGGTGGATTTTGGTGGCCAAAATTCTAGGGTTTTGACCTTAGGATAGTCGCCACCATAGGAGGCAAAAACCCTAGGGTAAGACTCTAGGGTTGATTGGCCAATGATGGGCCCTAAACCTAAGGTTTTCAAACCCTAGGTTGCCCGGCCCATTAGAGTAGGCCCATAGGTTTATGAAACTTGGCCCGACCCAAAATTAAAAGTGTTTTAATTTTAGGTCAAATCCACAATGATGGACCCGAAGATAGACTTGGAGACGAAGCCCATGAAGAGGAGGCCCGTTAGATTAGTTTTATTTTATTTTATTTATTTATTTATAAAACCAAAGGAACTCGGTCAATTCCAATGTTTTATTTTTATACTATGTTTTTATAATATGTCATGCACGTCACATGTCATATAGTATAGGTGTGCCATTCAATATTATGTTCTGCTTGCATCATTTATTCATATTGTTAATGTGATCAATGTGTGATATGATTAAATGATGGATTGGTTATTTAAAAAGTGTTTAAAATTTGACCAACACAATTTGGGGCTTATTCAATTAAAATTACCTAAGTTGTTAGGAGTAGATTTTAATGAATAAGTTGAGCGGAGCGAAAAGACTTTGTCAAAAAGACCGATAAGAGGTCTAAGGTTTGGAGGGATTTAAGCGGACCATTGTGACCCCCCTTCTTACTTGGAAGTTCTTTTCGTGAAGTGAAACTATAGGTTATAATTTCACGTAGTACTAATTAGGTTTAATTAAACATGAGATGCTTTATAAACCAAAGATTAGTACGTCACGAAAAGACATATTCTAAGCATATTTAAAAGGGTTTTAAATGGGTAGCTTAGAATCATGTAGAAATTAATTCTACACTTTTTAGGTTAATAATTAGATTATAAACCTAAAATAAATTTCACCTAGTTAAATGTTAACTTAGGTTTAATAAAATACTATATTAATAGTGAGTTTATGGTCTCCATCGTTGATTTAGCACCGTGAGGGTCAAGCGGCGCCTCGAGGCGCTTCGATTTCGTCCCCCTACGGGTGGTGTCCGCTTGGCTCAATACCAAGGCTAAGTCTCATATGATAGATTTTTTGGATGTATTTCAAGTGTGACCTACCCTACGGCGGCACATCTTGAGTTAAGTCTGAGAAGTCGAAACGATGGGTTAACTCATAAGACAAATCAAATGTTGACTTGTCTGGCCAAACTTTCCCACTTCGGCATTTAATAGGCATGGAAATAAGAGTTATTTTGGTCGTGCTTATTAATCGAGAAGAGTCTCGGTTTGGTTAAGTGAATAATTGACCTACCCTACGGCGGCACTTTATTCATGGATAACCGAACTGTCGAGGGAATAATAACTTAAAGGTTTTAGTATTTTTCCCGTTGCATTCATGCATACACGTTTATTATTCCCGAAATCATGATGAATGTTTTGTCTCAAACTTTTCTAATTTCTATTTAATTTTATTATCAGCATTTTCAATATGTCGTTTGGAAATCCTATTACCGCTTTATTGTCCAAAGATGTGCTAACTGGGGATAACTTTTCCAAGTGGAAAAGTAACCTCAATATCGTGCTGGTCAGTGAGAGCATAAGGTATGTTCTTACTGAGTCACGTCCACCTGTTCCTGCCGCAAATGCTGCGCGGGCGCTCAAAGAAGATTTTGAGCGTTGGAACTCCTCCAACAACAAGGCTAAGGCCTACATGCTCGCAAGTATGTCTGATGCTCTGCGAACAAAGTTGGAGAACAAGGAGACTGCTGTTGAGATCCTAGACACTCTTCAAGAGATGTTTGGGATGAAAAACGAGCAAGCACGAATAGAAGCCACTCGCAAGTACATGAATGCGAAGATGTCTCCTGGAACCTATGTGAGAGACCACGTCATGATGATGACGAACTATTTCACAGAGGCTGAGTTGCACGGCGCCACTATCGATGAGGTGACGCAAGTGGGAATCATTCTGAACTCACTTTCGCCTGATTTTGTCCAATTTACGTCCAACTATATTATGAATAAGTTTAACTATGGACTTACTCAACTCCTCAACGAGCTCCAGACTTTTGAGTCTATAAGTGGGATAGCCAAGAAGAAAGGCGCGGCAAATGTTGCCGAAAGGGCCTCATCTTCTAAGGCCCAATCTAAAAAGAGAAAGGCCTCTGGCTCAAGTGGCACCAAAGGTGGACAGGAAAGCAAGTCCAAATGGAAGAGTTCCAATAAGGACACAAGCAAGCCCAAAGAAAAAGATTCCAAAAAGCCCAAGAATGCGAAAGAGCAAAAGCAAAGCAAAAATAGCAAAGGAAAGTGTTTCCATTGCGACGGTGAGGGACATTGGAAGAGAAATTGTCCAGGCTACCTCGCTGAATTAGCCGAGAAAAAGAAGAACGGTATGACCGATTTACATGTATTAGAAGCATTTTATGCTGAGGATACTTCCTCAACCTGGATAGTTAATTCAGGCGCAACTAATCATGTTTGTTCTTCTTTGCAGCTGCTTAGCTCTTAAAGGGAACTTAAAGATGGAGATCTTACACTGAAAGTTGACAATGGAGAGTCCGTTACAGTCAAAGCAGTGGGAGAAGCTCGCCTCGCATTCAAAAATAAATTTTTAGTTTTAGAATTAGTTTATTTTATTCCGTGTTTTAGGAGAAATTTGATTTCAGTTTCAGAACTATATAAACATTCCTTTTCAGTTTCATTTAATAATAATTCGATTATTATTTCGCGAAATAGTTTGGAAATTTGTTATGCAAATATGGAATATGGGCTTTATATTTTAAGACCAATGGAATCTTTTATCTTAAACACTGAAATGTTTAGAGTAGCAAATCCTAAACCTAACAAGAAACTTAAAGTATCAAGTGATAGTGAAACATATCTATGGCATCTTAGACTTGGTCATATTAGTCTAGATAGGATTAATCGACTAACAAAGGATGGTCCTTTGAGAGAACTAAGAGTTGGTTCTCTACCTGTCTGTGAATCATGTTTAGAGGGCAAAATGACTAAAAGATCCTTTTCGGCTAAAGGAGAAAGAGCCAAAGAACCACTTGAACTTGTTCATACAGATGTCTGTGGACCTTTGAATGTTCAAGCTAGAGGTGGTTATGAGTACTTCGTCAGTTTTATTGACGATTACTCTAGATATAGTTACATTTATCTAATGCAACGAAAATCAGAAACTTTTCAGAAGTTTCAGGAATTTCGTGCTGTGGCTGAAAAGTAATTGGGTAAATCACTTAAGACTCTTCGATCAGATCGAAGAGGTGGGTATCTTGATACTGAGTTTACCGACCATCTCATTGAGAATGGGATCTTGTCGCAACTCTCGGCTCCTGGTGATCCGCAACAAAATGGTGTTGCAGAACGAAGGAACCGAACCTTGTTAGACATGGTAAGATCCATGATAAGCTACTCTTCACTTCCAGTATCTTTCTGGGGCTATGCTATGAAGACGGCTATCGACATTCTAAATGTCATTCCGTCTAAGTCTGTTTCTAAAACGCCTTTAGAGTTGTGGAATGGTCGTAAACCTAGTTTACGTCATTATCGCATATGAGGGTGTCCGGCACACGTGCTGAAAAAGAAAACAATTAAATTTGAGTCAAGAACAGAAGTGTGTCTGTTCGTTGGTTATCCAAAAGGCACAAGAGGAGGTTTGTTTTATAGTCCTAAAGAAAAGAAGGTATTCGTATCGACGCATGCCACTTTTCTTGAAAACGATTATATGACAAATTATAAACCTCGAAGTAAGGTTGTACTCGAGGAAATGTTAGCACCCGCTTCTAATTTTCAACCAACAAGAGTTGTTGAGTTGAGAGAAGAAGAAGAAACCACAGTTTCTAATCAGGACGCTATAGTACCTAGACGTAGTGGGAGGGAAATAAGATTACCCGTCCGCTACCATATTGAGGCGAATGTCATTGTCTCTGACACAAACGATGACGATCCAATGTCTTTTAGGGAGGCAATGGATAATCCTGATATGGAGAACAAGAGACTATGTACTAGTTTATTAAGGTGGTGACCTAAATTTACTAGTATACACTGATTCTGATTTCAAATCAGATAATGACGCTTGAAAGTCGACGTCTACTTCAGTGTGTACTCTTTGAGAAATAGGTCTGAGAGGAATGTCTCATCTCCTTTAGGGCAAGTGGGAGATTGTTAGAATAGTGCCCGAAAAGGAGACTATTTTTATGATTTTGAATTTACTGATTAATAAAATAAAAGAAATTTTTCATGAATTGTTTGAGACTTTATTTCATTTATGAATATTCATCAATATCCATAATATATTATGTAACTTAAATTCTAGTATATAAGTGTGTTATATACAAAGGATTAGAATTTTGGTTGATATGTTTAAATGAGTCCGTGATTGATCAAGAGTGGGTGACTTGATCCGAAATCACATATGCGGTCCACTGACATATTGGATGCGATAACCTTATCCGGGTTGTCGGTGTGGTGACACTAAGTGGAAGCATTCTATATAATTAGATTATATAGGACATGGACCGACTCGATTCTGAAGTGTCGTTTAAGTACCGTTACGATACTCGTCTCGTAGTCATAAGATGATCATATGAGAATCGATCTTAATCCTGAGTGGCCACAGACCCCTAGGTTACGTTTACGGGCCTTTTGATTTGTTCGTTAAGGTCCATGATTGATCTGGGCTAAATACTTGCATTTTGGAGGTCCGAAACATGATCACTGGGGAATGGGGTTTCATAGATATGGAATCCAGCTTCTGATAAAAAGGAAGTTAAAATTGGTTCCCTTAATGTGTTGATTCTGGAACCGAACAATTGCGCGCACATTTATGATTAAGATCATAAATGAATTGTTCGCTAGTGAATCAATGGTACTTAAGGAACAAGATATGATCTGAGTGGTAAAACGGTAAATTCACCAACTCAAATCATGAACCAATCTGGAGGGTCGAATCTCATGAAATGATTATATCAATGGACAACTCACCGAGTAAATTATTCTAATAATTTCAGGAGTGCAATTCCGGGTTTTTAGTGGAGTAACCTCGGAATTAATAAATCAGATTTTTAACTAAAGAGTTTTAGTTAATTGTTTGTATTTATTGGAGCCTGAATTATTAGGTCCATGGTCCCCGAACCGACTTCATCAGATCGATAGAGATACTCTAATAATTAATAGTGATTAATTATATTTTTCTCACATTTATTGGATTAATAGTTAATTCGATAATAAATAATTAATTTTAGTTATTTATTTAATTATTAAATAAATAATTGTTAAAATTAATTTAAATTAATTTTGGAGGGAATTATGAAAATAGTTTCTCGTCAAAATTGATTTATTTGGGAGGCAAACAATTTGAATAAAAGAGTTTTATTTACTTGTTAAATTATCCAAGAGTTAGATAAATAAATAAATAAAAAAGAGGTATTTTGTAGAAATTCTAATTAGATTAGGATTTGTACAAATTTATTTAAAATGAGATAGTTATCCTATTTGGAATAGGATTCGAAATAATTAATCCTATTTAATTATCTAAGATTTAGATAATTATCTATTTTAGATATTAAAATAGAATTATATTCTATTTTGAATTAAAAAAAAAAGGTTTTACGATTTTTTTTAAAGATATATGTATGATATATCAAAGTCCAAATCCGATTTGGATTTGAAAACTTTTGGCCAAATTTTGTTTTTCGGTTTGTAGAAACTAATTATATATATAATGTTATATATATAAATAGTTTATATATATATATAGCAATTAGATTTATAAATTCGGTAAAGAGTTTACCGTTTAAGTTTTTAACTTTTATATATATATATATAATTATATATACGATATATATATATATATATATATATATTACGATTATATATATATCTAATAGGTTTGCGATTGAAAAAGCTTTCCACTAACTTTTCGGCAACTTAGTATAACATATATATATATTATTAAAAATATTTGATATTTTTAATATATCCAAAATAAATAATAATAGGTATTAGTTTGAATCCAAGTAGGACTTGGAATATACCTATTAAACACCTCCTTATTCTCTCTATAAATAGGACCCTATTCTAGAGAGAAAACCTAACTTTGTTAGATTAAACACACAAGCTCATAAGCTCCGTTGAGAGAATTTCTAGAGAGAGAAGCTCCCTAAATTGCCACCCTCTATAGCTATTCCTATAGCCTAATTATACACTAAAGTAGTGTGTGAGAAAAATTAGAGTGAGCCCACACTCTCGTCTCTTCCCGATCCGGAGGCACGGTTTGGAAGATTGTGGTATTGGCAAAGCAAGGATTCCCTAAGGCCGATAAGTTCGTTTCGAGCGTTCTCTTAGCCCAACCTTGGCGGTCTCGAAACGCACGGCGTGAAGAGAAGAAGTCAATCACTAGAATCTTCTTGGTAAAATTCTTGATCTCTATAATTTATTTATGAAATAAATTTTGTGCATATTTGTATGCTTGTTTGTTTTTCTAATAAAATTATGAAAAGATCCTTGTTCTATGTTCTTGATGGTTTGATCAAAGTGTTTGATTATAAATTTTAGAATACCATGTTTCCGCCTTACATAGAACTTTTACGTATTATTGCAAATTTTTTCCAACATTGGGTGCATGGAGTTTGTCTTGCACGTGACAGACCCGAAGTGGAAGTATTTATGTGTAGTTGCACAAACATATATCAATGAAGATACATAGATCGAAAAAGAAAACACACACACACTACAACGGAGGTAAGAAAGAAAAATGGTAGTGCTTTTCTACGTTCCCAGATGCACGAGTACTGTTCGTTGATTTATATCACTCACGATTTCTTCTACGCTAAAAATCCCTTTCTCCTAAGAATGAAGCCCCAATCTGCAATCTTCAATTTTCCCTTCAGCTAATAGCTTTTTTTTTGTCAACAAAAATGGAATGTTTAGCCCCCCTTTGTTATTCCTCATTTTATAATTTTTTTTTCTCTCAACCGGTTGCCAATACATGCCTACTTGGGCATGACCTTATTTACTCCTACTTTATTATCCTTTACTCTTACCCGTTCGATTTATTTACTAGTACAAAATGCTTTAATCGAACGGCTACCAATAACTTGACTGACGGGTCAGTCTTTTTCAAACTGCCTGACACAGCCAAGCCCTTTTTTTTATATAAGATTTGTTGCCCTTGCACGTGAAAAGGAATGTTTACGTTTAGTGAAAAATATTACGGTGCGTTGGATGTTTTCTTCCAATTTCAAGAGATAGTAGGCCCCGCATACATGCCATGTAAAAATTATCGCTAATGCATATCATTTCTCTTTGAATTTTATAATGAAAAATACGTGCAAAAATTTGGTATAGTAATAATTTTAGTAAAATTCTTATGAATATATATGGTTTATAAAATATGTATGATAAAATTTTGTTAATAAAAGTTAATATACATCTTAAAGAAAAGTTTTTTATGGAGAAGATTAATACATCTCATAGAAGTTAAAAATTTTCATGGAATGCAAACTATTCTCTGAGAAATTAGTCAAAACATATGAGAAAATTACTCTTGCGGAGAGTATTATTTGACTATAAAATACTTATATACGTACTATTCGTATATTAAATTTTTTTATTCAAAAATACGTGTACTTTTAATTCAGTTTTTCAAAAATACGAAATTCGAAAGATAATTCATGAGTATGTATGTACGTGTATGATAGTATTATACGTAAAATTGCTAACTAGGCTTGCTTGAACTCAAATTAACAAGGCTGTGACAATCTTCTCTCATTGTGAATGGTCAACAAGGAAAAATAATTTAATCATAAGTATATAGGTTTCTAAACCTTGAAGAACAACAAATGCTTCAGGCAAATTGTCCATGAAGGAAACACTTTTTAGGCACATCTCCCAGCTAGTCAATTGCCAAGATCTTCCCATCAAAAAAGTGTTACAAAACATAATAGAGTTACACTTTGTCGTGGAATGAACATCAGCGGAATATTCATCCGTCGCTTGTCAATGTGAAGGCCAAAAGAACAACAGTGATTGTAAAGAATATGGTTCCGCATGCAAACAACCACATGGTCCTGCTTGGCCCTCTACTCTGGCCCTCTTGGCTGCCTAGCTCAACCTCCTTCAGAAGATCTCTCACTTCATCCATGTCGGAGTCCTTGGCCGCATGAATTAGACGACCTTGAATCTTCTCAAGCATTGCGAGCTTCCTTTCTCTCAATGCACCCTTGGTGGGCCAGAGGAAACCCGTCATCTTCCAGAGGAGGATTCCGACGTAGATGGCCACAACACAGTCTACACTGTAGTGATGACGTTCACGTACTTCTCTCTGCGCGCTGTGCATCACGAGCATCCAAATGAGAGCTGAAGTAAAACCTCCGTACGCTTCCTGCATTGATTAACCTGTCCTTTAAATCCAGAGTGACATGGCTACTACTAGACAATAAGATAGGTTAGGTTTCAAAATGCACAATGCATATATATACCGTCCAAGCCATAGCAGTTAATACGGCAACCAGCATGTGGCCACTGTATATAAGGTCATTACATCCACCGCCAGCTTTTTTAAGCAAACTGTACCAAGTTCCTTCAGATGCAGTTGGACGTAAGAAATCTATTAGGAAACTCATTGACCCCCAATCCGGTTGATAATCATTGAGGTACGGTCCAGTATCAGCTGTTAAACACAACAAAGTAGTTTAGCTCTACCACCCCTTAATATTTCATAAGAGATAGGATCTTGATGGTACGAACAATGAACATAAACTTCAAGCTATTGCGAACACATCGTAACTACTGTAAGAACAAATAAGAGTGAATTATTAGGATTGTTTAATGTATTACAAGACTGATCTCACCACACATATCCATCCTCAAAACAAAAGTAATGAACAAAAGTTACAAAACAACAACGTAATTTCTTTTTTTTTTTTTTTTGAGACACAGGAATGTAACTTGATCCCCAAAAAACATGACAGAGATGGAAAAGAAACAAAAATTTAATTGAATTAGACTGGAGGGACAATATTAGAGCAGTCTTTGAGGTACAGTTGCATTTTGAACAACGAAGTACTGAAGACCGTAACGGAAGGAAATCAACCAAAACAAAAACTCACCATAAGCTATATCCTCTCGTATTATCTGACGTATAGCATTAGCATCAGAAGCATAAGGTACATAATACTTTTGAGCCCAGGGATGAGGATATGCAGGGACTCTGAACCGAGCAGTAGCACACCAAGGCCGTGCTGATGGAAGAATTGTTGAAATAAATGTTATGGCGCGAAGAAGACGGCCAATAGCCATGGTGAACATGTATCTTGCACCAAGTCCAAGGCCAGGAGCTTTAACGGAGTCGAATAGAACGGAGAATGCCAACATCATAAACAACATTAGGAAATGGTGCAGTCCTATTATACGGGCTCTCAGTATCGCGACGAGTGTGCGAGGAAGCTTCTCATTCAGATCAAGCAGCAACCACTGACCGGTGTCTGGGAGAGGAGGCGTGTCGCTGCCAACACATTACTAAGGTAATCAACGGGCTAATTGTAAATCTAATTCAGCATCAGAGAATTTGTGCGAGTAAATAAACCACAATAAAGTAAAGGGTCGCAAATAAAACTAAAACCATTTGGCAGTTCATGATTTTATCAACTGGCCTAAAAAAATCAAATTGGCAGACTACTCTTCCGAACAGAAAGCTAGAATATGCCATAAATCTTAGATCTATCTCTATTAAATATTTTTCATTATAGCTCTTAGTCAAATCAGAAGGTCCTGGGTTAGAGTCTTGAGACTAAAAATGAGGCCTTCATTCAAATTGTAACAGAAAGTAAATATTCACAAAAGTTTACTGAGTAAAACACATTCTAGTAATTCCTTTGTAATTAAATCTTACCAAAACAAAGAACAAAGATAATAGACATTTAAATCAGAATACTATTTAAAACTATGTTTCTTTTATCATTCAAATATGGTAAGTGGTAAAAATCTCTCTAATCCCACATTTCTCAGTCCAACGTTGCGTAAAAAAACTGAATCAAACTGATTCGTGCTATGAACAGAGTCGAATCCATTTCAATATAGGCCAAATACCATTAAATCCCAAGAGAACAACAAATGTCGAGGAAAAGCAAGTGTTTATCAGGCTTGGACTTTACTAATTCCGATATTTTCTCAATTGGCATCGCTTTCCATGTATGAACAAAGACCAGTCCTAGTAACTGAATAATAACTGATGCATTGTGAAGCATCCTAAAATAGAAAATAAAAATAAAAATTACCCTAATCTAGCCAAAGATCTAGAGTTGGCCTTCCAAAATAAGAAGGTCAAAAAGAGTCAATGAAAAAGATTGGTTTGATCCAACTAAAACAACAAGCTCAATACAGAGCCCAAGTCAGGTCCTTGAGGGTCGAACATTTTTCAAGCAAGAAATCAAGTTAGGAAATGTCGAAATTCAGGAATATTTTCCAAATCCCCACACAGATCATAGCTGGAGAGTGCTTACGAGTGCCAGTCGAGGCCGAGGACGGCGGTGACGAAGCGGACTGAGAGAGCTTCGAAGAGAAGAGCAGAGAGCATGAAGAGCATCGACGCAACGAAGGGAAGCGCCGACCGGAGCTCGGCAGACCAGTGCCTGTAGGAGGGGACTCGGCTTACGGCTGTCACCGCAAGCACCGTCCACAGCGCCGGCTGCAGCCTCGCGTGCCACGCCGGCGACAGGTGCCGGAGATAGTCCACCGCCACGTACGACATGGCGGCGATGCCCAGACCGCCAGACCTCACGGCCGCCGGCCACCGCATGGTGATTTTTGCAGGAAAATGGGACTGACTTCGACTTCTAATATCGTCTATTTCCAACTTGGGAATATTGGAAAAATAGCGGATGTATATTCGACCAAAATTTAACCTTCTTTGTCAGGAAAAAAAAAAAAAAAGAAAAAAGATATATGAAAATAATATGGCTATTTATTTATTTTTTTTTATCTATTTATTCAGTATACTCTTGTTTGTAAATATAAGTGAAAGTAATGAATGGAATAGATAAAGTAGTTAAAAAATAAGTCATTATATCTATGTATATTAAATGTATATTAAATTTATTATAGTTACTTTTAATTCTATTATTTTGTTTTATATAATAGACCAATACACGGAGTGTAATAAATATATATATATATATACATATAAAAAATTTTAAAATAATCTACGTGTTTTATTAAAAATCTAATTTTATTCTTATGTTTTTAATAATTACAAAATGATCTTTCAATTTTTTAAATTGATCTAATACTATCATTCGACTCAAATGGATCAAAAATAATAAGTTGAAAGACCCAAATATCCTTTAATAAATATTAAATTACATTTGTTCTCCCTTTTTCTCTCTCACTCTCTTTCCTCTCTCTCTCGTACTCTGTCACAAAGGTCCCAAGGCCATCACCCCACCACCGCCCAGGCCCACCCCGTCCACTGCTCCTCTGTGAATCGTGGGAACCCGCGCCCCTCCACATCCCTCTGGGACACGCGACGAACCGCGTCCCTCCAGCGGCGCCCCCGTGACCCTCCGACTCCCCGCAATGACCCACACCTTCGCATCCTTCCGAAAGCCCTTTGGACTTGCGAAGTTTGCTGTGTTGAGAAATGTGTTTGCTGGGTTTGTTGTTTTGGTGAATTTGCAACTTTTGTATTTGTGAATTTGTTGTGTTTGTCAGTTTGCTATGTGAATTTGTTAGGTTTGTTGTGTTTGTGAACTTGTTGGGTATATTGAGCGTGTTCTGGTTTTAAATTTGTTGGGTTTGTATCAAGCATGATCAAGGACAAGGGCAACGCAGACATTGAGGAAGGGGAGGCCGGCATTGCAACTTGGAGGACGAGGTAGAGGTCGGCGTCGAGAACAAACGGGATGAATGTCGCTGAATAGGAGTGGCAATTCGTGTCGTGGGTCGTGTCCTATTCGTGTCCACGTAATTTTGACTAGACCCAGACACGACCCATTTATTAATCGTGTTTAGAATTAAGACCAAGACACGACCCATTTATTTTTTACCAGACCCAGACACGACGCATTAAGACACGGTTACTATTCGTGTCTAACTATGTCTTAATGGGTCGTGTAGACCCACAAACTCATTTATTTAAATGGGTCCAAATGGGTCACACAATCCATTTTTAAATGGGTTTAAACGGGTTCTGAACCCATTAAGACCCGTTTATCCCAAAATGAATTAACTATCAAAAACACTTAAAAATTAAGTGATTAATGTACCAAAACATAATTATAATCTATCAATATTAAACTTAGCCACAAGTTAATCCCTTAAACATAAATAAGCAAATAAAAAACTAACAATCTATCAAGCAAAATCATAAAACATAAAACAATCCATACAATCCATAAAAGAAAACCATAATCAAACCTAGGTCACAACAACAACAAGATAATTAGATAAATAACAAGATTATAAGTCAAGGGGCGGAAGCGGCCGATTTTGAAGCATCTTCGGTGTTTGAACCTAACGAGGAAATTTCATCGTCCTTCAAATTGAAGTTGAAAATGTATTGTGTGAGGCTCTCAACTGTTTTTTTCAAGTCTACATATTAAAAATATCAAATTAGTTCAAATTTCATAATTGACAATATATGAAAATTAAAAATTTATTGTCGATACCTCTATCACTATATAGCCAATCCCTACAACAAACAAGTGCCTCAATCATATCGGGTCTAAGTGAACTACGATAACAATCAAGTACTCTACTACCAACACTGAAAGAAGCTTCTGAAGCCACCATAGACACAGGGACAACCAATATATCACAAGCCATACTTGCTAGAATAGGATACCGTCATTCATTTGACTTCCAAAATGTTAGAACATCTATATTCACAGCCCTACTCATTCTTGGCTCATCCAGATAAAGTTCCAACTCTGTCTTTTGTCCAGCGCATGAAAACTCCGAAGGAGACATCTCATCAAATTCCTATTTCACAAGTCCAAATAAAACAAAATCAACAAGTTATAACAGAAAAATTACATTCAACTATGTAATATAAATATAAGAAGACACATTACCTTGAAGTAGTCATCTGTCGTGGCCGATGTCTGCTTCTCATTACTGGTTGCAAAGGTATTTTTATTTGTTGATATATTTGCAACCATTTTGCTTTTGTACTCTTCAAAGAGGGAGAATAACTTATCTTTTTAAAGCATGTACTCTATGGAATTATGCCCATAAAGCTTTCTATAGCTATAATCAACAAATTAAAGCTTGTATCATGGATCAAGAACATATGCCACAGCCAATGTATGATGGAACTCAGACCAATACTTTTGAAACTTAAGCCACATTTGAATCGCCATGAACTTCAAGTACTCATCATCACCCTCTCTATGTTGTTTCAAAGTCGCACATATTTTGAAAATAGAAGGAAAATACAAGTTCTAAGTAGGATACTTGGTTCCGGAGAATGTGAGAGTAGCATCGTAGAATATTTTCAGAAAAGATTTAACTTTTTCAACTTTATCCCATTCCTCACTAGTAGGACAATGTTGGTAATTTGAATCACTCACTTGCAAGTGTTGGAAACAACGCCGATAATAAGAAGCACTCTCGAGCATAAGATATGTAGTGTTCCACCGAGTTGGCACATCTTGACACAATCCTTTTCTCTAACTTTCACCCTCTGAGACCATGTTCACACATGCCAAAATTTATTCCTTCCTAACTTGAGAGCCTTTGACATACTTCACATTATCACGGATTTTGCAAATAGAGTCATCAATTTGCTTTAAACCATCATGTGAAACAAAGCACCATCACAAACAAGAATTCCCTTCAACTTTAGTTGTTCTCTCAACATGTTTATTTTGATTATTTTCTTAATTCGAAGGGTAGTTTGGTCATTTCAGAAAAAAAAAATTTAAGCATTAGTTAACGCAAAATTGAGTTGAAGGATATTATGGTGTTGATTTAAAAAACTGAATATTTTAGAATTATCAAAAACACAAGGATAAAATTGGATTTTCGATAAAACAGAGGGGCTATTTAAAAAATATATATATATATATATATATATATATATATATATGGGGCCGGCCTAACAAATTCTGGGGCCTTAAGCAAGAGTTATAATCAGGCCTTCTAAAAAAAACTCTATAAATAACATGCATTGACATAAAAAAAATACAATCTTTTACCAATATATTTATTAATAAAAATACAAAAGAAAGTTAATTCAAATGAAAATTTAAACATTTCCGCTGACAAAATGCATACCTCTTTATTTGGTCACTTTCTTTGCATCCAAGTTATGTTTCTTTAATCTTGAAACTTAATGAATATGAAAAAACAAAAAAGAAAAAAAAGTTAACACTGAATATTTATTCAAAATTTATTTTTCTTGCCTTTAGAGACGCAAAAGTATTGATCTGATCATTGTATTTGAGCTCATCCAATATATTTTTTTCAACAGACAACATACCTAACCCAATCAGTCGCTCTTGCGACATCGTTGATCTTAAATAAGACTTTATTAGTTTCAATTTTGAAAAAATCCTCTCTACAAAAGCAACAGTAACTGGAATGGTTAGTCATATGTTAGGCTTAATAATAATAATAATAATAATAATAATAAGGATAATGATAATAATGGGTTTGGATTATTTCTTAATAAAGTTATGGGAGTTTATTTAGAACAATATTGGACTGAGAGAAGGCATTCAGAGAGAATTTGATAAGAATAATTAGGTTTAGTAAAATAGAAGTAGCTCTAGGAAGAATTGGAGAGTGGTTTGCCTCTCGAATGCAACCAAATCAATTCATCATTGTTCTTGGTGAGTGTTATATTTCAATTTGTTTGTGAATTCTTGTCTGGTTCTTATCAAATTGGTATCAGAGCAATGATCCCGGAAAATGGCTGCCAAAAAAGTTAACGCGCTCGAAGAAAAATTGGGAGGCGAAGTTGAGGCGTTGAAGAGCATCGTCGACGCCATGGGAAGACGTCTTTCTTCCATGGAAGAACGTTTTTCCAACATCGAAGCTATGATACAGAAGTTGACCGCGCTTCACGCCCAATCACTGCCGACCAAGGTTGCCGATGCGACGAACCAGACAATGGCAGCGACCTCCAGTGAAGCAACCACCGACGGCGGCGTGGAGCTGAGAGAGTGTATGGGAAAGGAGGCGGTTTCAAGCCCTAGGGATTGGCGAGGGCAAAGCAACAGGCTCGGGTTTGTAGGAGGAACTGAGCCTTCGTGGATCGCCATTGAGCTGGGAGATCCGGCGACGGAAATCGAAAGCCACAGAGGAGCGACAGCACGGCAGTCGACGTGGGGAACCGGAGAGGCGGTGTGCGGGTTTCGCGATTGGACTAGACGAACGCGTAAACCAGAGCTTCAAGGGGCGACCCAGGGCGGAGCCAGTTAGATCTGGGCTGGCAAACTTCAGGGACGACCGGCGTAGGGCGGCGTCGGCCTAAAGACGGTCGGCAGTGGTAGATTTTCGTCGGGCAAGGGCGGACTTCTCCGCGAAAGACCCGTAATGGGACGGGGTTGGGAGACCCAAGGCTTCCCCGGCTGATGGAGGGCAGCGCCGGCGAAAATCTGTCGGAGATTGGTGGAGTTCTTCGCGAAATCGATGAAATAAGGCGGGGTTGGGAGACCCAAGGCCCACCCGGCCAGATCTAGACCGGGGAACCTTCGGGCCGACCGACGAGAGGCAGCGCCGGCCAGGGTGGCGACGGCAACAACAGATTTTTGCATGAGAGACCAGGTCAGCGTCAACGGTGGTGGTTTTCTGCCAAAAAAAGGTGGCACGGGACATTTTTGGGCTGGTAAAGGCGGGATCCCACCTTGAGGACAAGGTGTCTTTTGGGGGGAAGTAATGTTAGGCTTATTAATAATAATAATAATAATAATAATAATAATAAAAATGATGATAATGATAATGATAATAATGAGTTGAGATTATTTCCTAATAAAGTTGTGAGGGTTTATTTAAAGCAATATTGGCCTGAGAGAAGGCATTAAGTGAGAATTTGGTAAGAATAATTAGGTTCTGAAAAATAGGAATAGCTCTAGGAAGAATTGGATAGTGGTTTGCCTCTCGAATGCAACCAAATCAATTCATCATTATTCTTGGTGAGTGTTCTATTTCAATTTGTTTGTAAATTCTTGTCTGGTTCCTATCATAATATTCTGTATGCAATTAGTACATTTGGAAAAGAATTCACCATTTTTATGTAATCAAGTGTTTCAATTGGACTGCTATTTCCCTTTGTAAAACTGCTCTTAATACTTTTAGTTTTGAAAACAAATCTAAACCATCAATGTCACAAAGTCCATCACATTTCAAAACATCTTCGAGATTAAAAGAATATCTTTTCAAAACATCTTCATCTACTGACTTCAATTTCTTAAAATAAAATAAAAATCTAAAAATATTTTCATAAATTTGAAATTGCTCAAATCTAGTTTTAAGTGACGAAATAACTTGGTCAACTATGTAAAGAAAATACCCAATTCGAAATGACTCTTCAGCATTTTGTATATGATAAGCGAGCAAAATACTTACTCATATATCGCAAATTCATGCTTGAGTTGTTGTTTAATTCCTCATGTTTATGTGATTTGCTGAGTTTTCTGAGTGTACAAGTGATTTAAGCATAGGTACGGAAATCGTGATGAAAAATATACAAAACGAAACATTTTGGAGCAAAGGAAAACCGGAAGAGAAATACAGATCCATCGCCGATCGATCGCGGTATATCAGCCGATTGATCGGTAGGAATTTCAAAGAACAGAAGCGAAAAGGCAGAAAGCTTGCCGATCGATCGCGTAAAACCAGTCGATCGATCGGCCCAACGATGAGAGTCACACAGCAGGAACGCCGATCGATCGTGGCATGCGAGCCGATCGATCGGGAGCCCAATGAAGCCTGAGACAGCGACAGCGCCGAGCGATCGTGGGAGTTATCCGATCGATCGGCCAAAGCACTTCACGAATTACGACGTCATTTTCCAAGCGTTTTAGGTTTCGAATTGCCACCAAAATTAGGTCAAACCTTGTGCTCTATAAATAGAACACAGTTTGGATGAAAAGGGGGACTTTTGACACGGAGAAAACTCGAGAGAACACAACAAAAGAAGATTGAACACTCATTGGAGCTAAATGATTCGCGAAGATCATCGATTTTCAGAGTTTTTCTTTACTCTTTATCTTTTCTTCTCATTTGATTTTATGTTTATCATGAACTCTAGAAATTGCTATTCTTTGTATATGATTATGAGAGGCTAATTCTCTCTTTCTCGGAGAGATTGGCCGAACTCGTTGTTGATTTTTTTCAATTATAAGTAATAAATTTATGCAATATTCAGTTTTTATGCTTGTGATTCTTGCTGGTTTATTTTATCTTCCGTTGCGATTGAGAAATTGAATAGAAGAAATTAGGTTCAATTTAACTAAACTTGAAAGAGGAAATTGGATTGAATCGGGAATAGTAAGAGCCACAATTTAGACACCATAAGTACCAAGAGGAGATTGGTAGTCTAGGTAGTCTAGTGATAAATCGTAAGGACCGAGAGGTGATCGATTTAGAACTATAGGAGTTGATCTTAAATGTATTTAATTCTAGCAAGCGGACACGTGAGTTAGGATCAAATACATAATTAGGTCAATAAGCGAGAGCTGCGACATAATTTATAATCTCCTAGACTAGCATAAAATTGAAAGTTGTGGCGAAGAGTTAGTAATTAATTGAATAGAGGAAGCATCGAGGGAAGCCAATCGAACCCAGTCTTTAGTTAATTGCGTTAATCTGTGAAATTTAATTATTTGTCATTTTAATTTAATTGCTTGTCTATTTTAATTTATAACATTCACTTGAATTCGATTTCTAAACAAAGTGATTCTTCATTAATCGTAGTAATTAGATATAGGCATTTTGTTCTCCGTGGGACGATATTCGGACTCACAATCCATTGTATTACTTGAACGACCCGTGCACTTGCGGTTATAATTCGCGTGTGTTTTCGAGCGAACAAGTTTTTGGCGCCATTTCGGGGGAACAAAGCGTCTAATTTTGTTTAATTCTACAATAAACGAGAATTATTTTGATTTAGAGCTTTATTTTATTTAACTAACGTTTGCCGGTCTCTTTTGTGCTTTTGCTTCATAGGTGTATGCCAAGGTCGAGTGGTCAAGGCATATTAGCACTCGATCCAGAGATTTAACGAACACTCCGGTCATTGAGAAAGATCAATTGAAACTTGTCATCCGAGTTCACAATGACTGACGACCCACCGGCTGTGCAATAAGCACGAAACACTAACGTTCTACAAGCTTAACAGGGGCAGCAACCTCAGAATGAAGCCCGTACGCTTCGCGACTATTTGAGGCCTGTAGTCAATGAAAATTATTCGGGGATTCGGCGACAGACCATCAATGCCAACAACTTTGAGTTGAAGCCTGGATTGATTGCCATGGTACAACAGCAACAGTTTGGGGGTTTGCCGTCTGAAGATCCTCATAACCACTTATCGTCATTCTTGGAGCTGTGCGACACCGTAAAGTATAATGGTGTGTCTCATGACACAACCGAGCTACAATTGTTCCCATTCTCTCTCCGGGACAAGGCTCGCACATGATTTCATACTCTACCAAAGGGGCCCTTTGGGGGTCTATCGAAACATGGGACGTGATGGTGCATAAATTCCTAACAAAGTTCTTCCCTCTACAGTTGACTTCACAGCTGAGAGCAGAGATTAGCCAGTTTCAACAAGGGGAGAGCGAATCACTGTATGATGCGTGGGACAGGTTTAAGGATTTGTTAAGGAGGTGTCCACAACACGGGTTCGAGTATGCCACTAGAAGTATGGTGGATGCTGCAGCAGGTGGTTCTGTAATGAACAAAACGGTTGAAGAAGCTTGTGATTTGTATGAAAAGATGGCCACGAGTCATTACCAGGCACCATCAGACAGAAATATTGGTAGACGAGTTGCAGGGGTTTTAGAAGTAGATCAGTTGTCTGCAATTCAAGCACAAATTTTGTCCCTGACCAATCAACTTGCTAACTAGAAGGGGCCAACCATGGGACAAGTAGCTATGATGCAGAGCCAGCCAGAGCAGGTACAACATTCAGAGGAACAGTTTGGGGTAGAAGATGTTCAGTTTGTGGGGAACAGGAATTATCAGTTTCGACCAAACAATAATCTGCCTGCCCATTATCATCTAAGGTTGAGGAACCACGAGAATTTTTCTTATAGTAACCCAAGAAACGCTCTGAATGCACCACCTCCAGGTTTCCAAGGGCAATCCTCCTCAAATTATAACGTGCCTGTGGAAAACAGGGCGCCAAATCTAGAGGACAACATTAATGCTTTTGTGAGCGAGTCAAGGAAAAGAATGGATGCTTACGACAAGCGCTTCAACAGTTTAGAGACTCATTTTGTAAACATGGGGTCAACAATCAAAACACTAGAAACTCAGATCGGTCAGTTGGCCATAGCAGTTCAAGAACAATCTATTGAGACATTTCCTAGTGATATAGAGAAAAACCCACAGGAATGTAAAGTTGTAACTCTAAGGAGTGGGAAGGAGTTGGGAGATAATAAAAAGGAACAGTTGAAAGAAGGTGAATTGGAGAAAGTAAATGAAGACACTACCCAAGTCACAAAACCTATAATTGTCACACCTGGTAACATTACCTTTCCTGACAAGCCGCCCAAGATAACCCATCCCCTTCCATACCCCCAGCGGTTCAAAAAGAAGATAATTGATGAACAGTTCTCCAAGTTCCTGAGTATTTTCAAGAAACTACAGGTGAATATCCCGTTTGCCGATGCTTTGGAACAGATGCCCCATTATGCCAAGTTTATGAAGGAGATAATGACTAAGAAATGGAAGATTGAAGAACAAGGGATGATCAACCTATCAGAGCAGTGTAGTTCCATCATTCAGAGAAAATTATTAGAAAAGCTGAAAGACCCAAGAAGTTTCACTATTCCTTGCTCGATTGGAGGCCACACTATTGAGAAGGCACTGTGCGACCTTGGAGCCAGTACTAATCTAATGCCTTCATCCATCCTTAACAAGCTGGACATTGGGGACCTCACACCGACATCGATCTCTTTACAGATGGCAGACAGATCTATTGCCTTTCCTTGAGGAATTCTTGAGGATGTGCTCGTGAAGATTGATAAGTTCATCTTTCTAGTGGACTTTGTGGTTCTCGACATGGAGGAGGATAGGGACGTCCCCATTATTCTTGGTAGGCCGTTTTTAGCAACGGGACAGGCATTGATTGATGTACGTGAAGGCAATCTCACTTTGCGAGTAAACTGTGAAGAGGTGAAGTTTAACATCCCTCAAGCTATGAAATTTCCATCTGAGAAACCCTCGTGCAAGCGAATTGAGGTGTTAAAGCCGTGTGCAGAAAAGTATTTTCAAGAGTTGATTCATACTAATCCATTGGAGAATTGCTTGAGTGAGTCATTATCTGAGGTAGATCTTGACAAAGAAACTCCAACTTGTGTTGATGGAGTGATTGAAACCATACTTGCCCTTGAAAACAAAGACGATGTGACAGTGATTGAGAAAGAAGTAAAGACTTCAGATGGTCTAGTGTTGAAACAACTGCCAGAACACCTCCGCTACTCCTTTTTGGGTGATGATGAGACGAAGCCAGTAATGATCTCATATGATTTAGCTAAGAAAGAAGAGCTAAAACTTCTTGAGGTACTTCGCCAACACCAATCTGCCTTCGCATGGTCGATCTCACACATAAAAGGAATTAGTCCCTCGATCTGTATGCATAAGATTTTGATGGAGGATAACTACAAACCCACTATTGAGCATCAGCGGCGGTTTAATCCAGCAATGAAAGAAGTGGTAAAGAAAGAGGTTTTGAAGTGGTTAAACGCGGGATTCATATATGCAATCTCAGACAGTTCTTGGGCCAGTCCAGTCCAAGTTGTTCCGAAAAAGGGTGGCATGACAGTGGTGAAGAATGAGAAGAATGAGCTGATTCCCACTCGCACCGTGACAGGATGGCGCATCTGCATTGACTACAGAAACTTGAATAAGGCCACCAGAAAAGACCACTTTCCTCTACCTTTCATTGATCAGATGCTTGACAGGTTGGCTGGCCACCAGTATTACTGCTTTCTAGATGGATACTCCGTGTATAATCAGATTGCCATAGCTCTTGAGGACAAAGAGAAGACTACATTTACGTGCCCGTATGGTACATTCGCCTTTCGCCGCATACCATTCGGCCTTTGCAATGCTCCGGCTACATTTCAGCGTTGTATGATGGCTATCTTCGCGGATTTGGTTGAAGATGTAATGGAGATCTTCATGGATGACTTCTCTGTTTTTGGCTCTTCTTTCGATCATTGTCTGACCAATCTGGGTAGGGTGCTGAAAAGATGTGAAGAGAAGCAACTGGTCCGAAATTGGGAGAAGTGTCACTTCATGGTCAAAGAGGGTATTGTCCTGAACATCTACCACCATCATTGAACGTAAAGGGCATTAGAAGTTTTCTGCGTCATGCTGGATTATATTTTCAATTCATCAAGGACTTCTCTAAAATAGCTCGATCATTGTGCAATCTCTTAGAGAAGGATGCGCCGTTTGAGTTTGGTGAGTCATGTTTACAAGCATTCAACATTCTCAAGGAGAAACTGATTTAGGCACTGATTATGGCAGTACCGGATTGGGGGTTTCCATTCGAAATTATGTGTGACACCAGCGATTTTGCAGTAGGAGCCGTGTTGGGTCAGAGGAAGGATAAGGTGTTTCGACCTATTTACTACGCTAGCAGAACGTTGAACGAGGCTCAAGGAAACTACACTACAACTGAGAAGGAAATGTTGGCAATTATGTACTCTTGTGACAAGTTTCAAGCTTACATAATTGGATCGAAAGTTGTGGTATTTACTGATCATGCCGCTATCCATTATTTGCTAGAAAAGAAGGATGCCAAGCCTCGTCTCCTTCGGTGGGTACTTCTCTTACAAGAATTTGATATGGAGATCCGTGATAAGCGTGGGGTAGAAAATGTTGTGGCTGACCATCTGTCGCGTCTCGAGGGCACAAGAGACAATTCTGAAACCTCACTTATACACGAGCACTTTCCAGATGAACAGATAATGGCTAGTCGCGACTACATTCCATGGTTTACGGATTTTGTGAATTACCTTTCCTGTCATGTGCTTCCTCCTGATCTGACTACACAACAACACAAGAAATTCCTCCATGATGCAAACTACTACCTCTGGGACGAGCATTTCTTATTCCGGCGGTGTTCCGACCAAGTCATCCGTCGTTGTGTCCCTGAAGAAGAGTTCTTTGATATCCTATACCATTGCCACTCCGCACCGTATGGAGGACATTTCGGGCCATTCGCACAGCTCATAAGGTGTTACAGTCTGGTTTTTATTAGCTATCATTGTTTAAAGACGCCCATGCCTTTATTATGAGTTGTGATCGATGCCAACGGACGGGTAACATATCCCGGCGACATGAGATGCCATTAACCTCCATTCTCGAAGTTGAAATATTCGATGTTTGGGGTATTGATTTCATGGGACCATTCCCTCCCTCTTTCGGGAATCTATACATTTTGCTAGCCGTGGACTACGTCTCCAAGTGGGTGGAAGCGGTAGCAACAACAACTAATGATGCAAAGGTGGTGGTTAAGTTCCTTTCCAAGAATATTTTCACTCGATTCGGCACCCCTCGAGCTATTATTAGTGACGAGGACACACACTTTTGTAACAAGGTGTTCGATGCCACAATGGCAATGTATGAGATCAAGCATAAGAAAACATTAGCCTACCATCCTCAAGCAAATGACCAAGCGAAAGTATCTAATAGAGAAGTAAAATCGATCCTTAAGAAGACGATACATTCCAACAGAAAAGATTGGTCGACAAAGTTGGATGATGATGCACTATGGGCATACCGAACCGCTTTCAAGACACCTATAGGAATGTCATCGTTTCGGTTGGTGTTTGGAAATGCATGCCATTTACCAGTGGAGTTGGAACAAAAGGCACATTGGGCAATTAAGAAACTCAATTTCGATTTGAAATTCACCGGTGAAAAGCATCTTCTAGACTTGAACGAACTTGACGAGATGCGTCTTGAGGCTTATGAGAGCGCTCGTCTCTACAAGGAAAAGACAAAGCGATGGCACGATAAGCACTTAGCCCGACGGGAGTTCGAAGAAGGTGCGAAGGTCCTTTTGTTCAATTCGCGTCTTAAACTCTTTTCAGATAAGTTGAAGTCCCGATGGTCGGGACCATTCATGGTGGTTAAAGTGTTTTCCCATGGTACCGTTGAAGTAAAAAGCGACGACGGGGTAACTTTCAAGGTGAACGGTCAACGACTCAAACCGTATATGGGCAATGAAGTTCGTCAAGTGGCTGCCATTACATTCGTCTGGTGAAGAGAAAGCAGCGTCAAGATGGACGTTAAACGGATCGGCTTCTCGTGAGGCAACCCGAGCGTTATTTTATGTTTTCGTTTTAAGCCTAGTTTCTTTTTATTTTTTATTTATTTTTATTTTCTATTTGAAAATTCAATATGGATTACTAATATTTTTGTTTTTGGTTTTCAGATGCAAAAAAAAAAAAAAAAATTCGACAACATAAACTCGACGCCGATCGATCGCCCAATTAAGCGATCGATCGCGGCTCATCTCCACAGGCGAACATCACCAGGGCTGAGTCCTAGCTGATCGGTCGGGAGATTTACGCCGATCGATCGCGAGAAGACACCATTGAGGACCAATCCGAAGTCGATCGATCGTAGTATCTTGTGCGATCGATCTCGCGAGTCGACTGAGGGAGCCCGATCGATAGCCGATCGAGCGCGAGCCTTTAGCCGATCGATCGGCGCGGCTCGCACAACACTAAAACAGTACGTTTTACTGTTTTCAAGGGCTTTTAACCTCAAAAAAAAAAATTCCTACTTCACCCACTTCGACCTCTCTCCCTTTCTCTCTCTCACCCAGCCGATCGTTCCTTTCTATCTCTCTCACTCCTTCTTCCCTTACCAAAACACACTATCTCACCAACCCATACAATCTCTATCTCAATCGCTACTAGATAACCACCCCAACACCCCCGCAGCCCATTACGCTCTCCCTCTCTCCCTCTCGCCCCCTTGCACTGCGCTCCCACCTGCCGAGCGCCTCCCTGTTCCTTCGCCGCGCTCATTCCCGCGTGCCGCTCTGCACCACCAACTCAAGTGCCGCTCACGCTCACTCGTCCGCGCTCCCATCCTCTGCCATGCTCGCACCTTCCGAACGCTGCTTTCACACAGCCCATACATGCATCTTCGACGCCGGCTATCTCTCGCTTTTCCGAGGTTTGCCATTTTTGTTCTCAGTGTCCTCTTTGTTGTCGGCGCGTTCTGCTGGGTAGTGGTTGTTTGTTTTGGAATTATTGCTGCATCATTTGTTTCGAGGGGTGGGAAGTCGTGATTCTCATGCATTATTGTGTTATCTAGCTCCGTTGGTGGTCGTATTTGTGAGTTATTAGTTGCGGTTCTTTGTTGTAGTTTTTGGGTCGGTTATCTACTACTCCATCATGGCTAAGCGAAAGACTCGAATGCCGTCTGAGATGGTGCGTCGACCCGAAGTGGTATTTTCCCAAGTGTTTGTCAATTCCAATGTCGAAAAACTTTATAAGCACTTTGTGCAGTCCGTCCAACCAACGCACGTGGAGTGTGACTTCGCTCCCGAGCCCAGTGACGGTCATTTGCAGGTTCAGATACGCCGGCTCGACTGGCAACGATTCTGTGATCAACCTTACGCAGCCAATGTGATAGTGGTCCGAGAATTCTACGCCAACACTCATTTTAACCGACCTAGAAATGTCGTGTTGGTTTGCGGCAAGGACGTTTCCTTCAGCTCGGCAATTCTACGGAGCATTCTCAACCTATCTACTGTGGCGAATGATGATTTTTATCGCCTCTTACATGACGGTGCAGACTATGAGGCTCTCTTGTAGATGGGTTTTCCAGGCTCTCATTGGTCTTATTCGGTCTCCAACCCAACCAAGCCACTGCATGTCTACGCCAATGCTCTCAACCGCTTTGCTCATGCGTGGTATCATTTCATCCGCCACAATCTCGTGCCGACCTCCCAGCGATCAGAGATAACCACTGACCGAACACTCCTCACATACTGCATATGCTCCGGCCGCTCTATCGACGCCGCCACGATTATTAAAGACTCCATTTGCCATCGAGAGAATCTTGGGCAATACCCGGCTGCACTCACTCATCTTATTCTGATCACATACTTGTGTGCTCAGGCCGGTGTGTCGATGAGTGACGAGGAAATGACCCTGGGGCCGAGGAAGTTCAACCTCGATAGTTTGATGCGATTCGAATAGTGGCCCGGCGGTACACCAGACCCTGATAGGATGGGCTTTGTGCCTTTTCCGAATCAACCTCCACCACTGCCACCACCCGCAGCCCCACCGCGCATTCGACATATGAACCTGATTCCGACTCAGAATATCGACGCCGGAGTTGATGAGGAACGGGAGCGCCGCCAAGCGGCGCGCCGATCGCGTCGCCAACCCCAGCTAGGCGAGGGCTTCTCTTCTAGTGCCCCACCATCAGAGCCCCATTCACTCGACTCCATCGCCACGCTGATGACTCCGGGTTTCGAGACCTTGCGTTTGGGTCAGGAGAATTTGCAGTTAGGTCAGGACTGCCTCCTTCGCCGTGTTTCCGACATGCAGCAACGCCAGTACCACCTTGCCCAGCACTTGCACAACCTTGGGGTGGACCTGTAGCACCAATCGTGGGAGCCATTCACCGAATACCTTTTGCAGCCATACCGCAGCCCTTCCCCGGAGCGACCCGACGATGGGTGGGATTCTTGGCCCGAATAGGCCCTAATTCCACCGCCTTATTTGCGACAGTGAGGACACTGTCTATTCCCAGTTTGGGGGGATGCCTTCCATGGCAAGGCCACAGCGACCAGAGCGAGAGGAGTCATCATTCTATCCTTATCTTCCATTAGTTTCATTTCAATTACTGTTGAACTATTTCATTTCCGTTTACTTTATTTTAGGTTATTAGGTTTATTTTAAGTTAGCTTATTTTCATTATGCATATTTATAAACTTTGTTATTGTATGAATTCTAACAAAGCGTTTAGTGTTTCTTTTATTTGTGCAATGGTGTGATTCGATGATGAGGACTGGCACGAAGTCGAGTCCTGCATTGTGTCGTAAGTTTCTCCCTTGCTGTGAGTATGACTTTGACAGTAAAATTAGGATTTGGCGATTTCCCCTTCTATGCACGTAATTATCTTCTCTTGAAATTCGACTGATGAATGTATGCAATAGAAGTTCTTCCTGATAATACTTGTTTGAGATCTCTAGAACCCGACCTTAGTAGTTTTTTAAGGCAAAATTCTAGTGACAAGAACTTGAGGAAATGATTAAGGCCATCTTTTGGACCGTTTGAGCCTAAAAAGCACACCTTTGACAATATATCTTTGCACCCATAGTTTTGAGCCTATAACCACCAATTTATTTCAGATTTTACCAACCTGTGGCATTTACACACTCACTAGCCTTGCACTATCCACAATCACCCTTGTTTACCTAGACTACAGTGCTTAATTTCGCATGATGGAGAGTGAATATGTTAACAATGTAAAGCCTTAAACCTAATTTCGTTATCCATATCCACAATAAAAATATTGGATCCCAAAAAAAAAAAAAAGAGATACGAAAGGTTGAAAGTAGGTGCATCCAATATTCTAATTCAGAAGGGTAATCCAAAATAAAGTTTGGGGGAAGGGGGGTTCTGGCATTTTGGTAATCGGTTGAAAGAATTGAAAGGAAAAGAAGGTGTGAAAAAGATTCAGTGGTGTTGCCGTAAAGTCATGGGTCTAGGTGAACTTCAAGCTTAAAAGTAACCTTCGACCTACCTTAGCCGAGGCCGCAATAATACAAGCCAAAAAGTCCTTTTGATCCTCAGTTACTTGTGTTCTACATTAGTGGAGATTAGCGAAGGGGTATGAAACATTAAGTCTTCTTGAGTATGCACTAGTCAATTGGATGAAAGAGGAGCCGCACACACACACTTGAAAGGCCATTTCTGAGGTAAGCTTGATTTGTCAGAACTCTAGTTGGGTGAGAGGACTTCGATACCACAAGGGAATCGGTGAAATGCCCCTGAGAACTATCCACGCCATGCAAGACAAAGAATCCGGATGTTGAAGTTAGAATCATACGTTGCTTTGTATTCATTTAGGATTACTCATTCATTTATTCATTCATCTATTCAATTATTCATTCCTTCATTCATTCATGTTTAAGATTGGAGTCATGCTTCATAGAATTAAAATTTGTGCTTCATTGTTGCTTGAGGACAAGCAATGATTTAAGTTTGGGGGTGTAATGAGCGAGCAAAATACTCACTCATATATCACAAATTCAGGCTTGAATTGTTGTTTAATTCCTCATGTTTATGTGATTTGATGAGTTTTCTGAGTGTACAGGTGATTTAAGCACAGGTACGAAAATCGAGATGAAAAATATACAAAACGGAATATTTTGGAGCAAAGGAAAAACGAAAGAGAAATACAGATCCATCGCCGATCGATCGCGGTATATCAGCCGATCGATCGGTAGGAATTTCAAAGAACAGAAGCGAAACGGCAGAGAGCTTGCCGATCGATCGCGTAAAACCAGCCGATCGATCAGCCCAACGATGAGAGTCACACAACAGGAACGCTGATCGATCGTGGCATACGAGCCGATCGATCGGAAGCCCAATGAAGCCTGAGACAGCGCCAGCACCGAGAGATCGTGGGAGTTATCCGATCGATCGGCCAAAGCCCTTCATGCATTACGACGTCGTTTTCCAAGCGTTTTAGGTTCCGAATTTCCACCAAAATTAGGTCAAACCTTGTGCTCTATAAATAGAATACAGTTTGGACGAAAAGGGGGACTTTTGACACGGAGAAAACTCGAGAGAACACAACAAAAGAAGATTGAACACTCATTGGACTAAAGGATTCGTGAAGATCATCAATTTTCAGAGTTTTTCTTTACTCTTTATCTTTTCTTCTCATTTGATTTTATGTTTATCATGAACTCTAGAAATTGCTATTCTTTGTATATGATTATGAGAGGCTAATTCTCTCTTTCTAGGAGAGATTGGCCGAACTCGATGTTGATTCTTTTCAATTATAAGTAATAAATTTATGCAATATTCAGTTTTTATGCTTGTGATTCTTGCTGGTTTATTTTATCTTCCGTTGCAATTGAGAGATTGAATAGAAGAAATTAGGTTCAATTTCATTAAACTTGAAAGAGGAAATTGGATTGAATCGGGAATAGTAAGAACCACAATTTAGACACCATAAGTACCGAGAGGAGATTTGTAGTCTAGGTAGTCTAGTGATAAATCGTAAGGACCGAGAGGTGATCGATTTAGAACTATAGGAGTTGAGCTTAAATATATTTAATTCTAGCAAGTGAATGCGTGAGTTAGGATCAAACACATAATTAGGTCAATAAGCGAGAGCTGCGATATAATTTATAATCTCCCAGACTAGCATAAAGTTGAAAGTTGTGGTGAAGAGTTAGTAATTAATTGAATAGAGGAAGTATCGAGGGAAGCCAATCGAACCTAGTCTTTAGTTAATTGCGTTAATCAGTGAAATTTAGTTATTTGTCATTTTAATTTAATTGCTTGTCTATTTTAATTTATAACATTCACTTGAATTCGATTTCTAAACAAAGTGATTCTTCATTAATCGTAGTAATTAGATATAGGCATTTTGTTCTCCGTGGGACGATATTCGGACTCACAATCCATTGTATTTCTTGAACGACCCGTGCACTTGCGGTTATAATTCGCGTGTGTTTTCGAGGGAACAGTATATTATCGCAATCAACACTTTCATCATATTGATCTTTTCTACGAATTACATGCTTTTCTTGAAATTTGGATTCTATTTCCATTTCATTTGCAATTTCTTTGACTGAAATCCCTGTAATTTTGAAAATAAGCAAGAAAACCTTTCAATTGATTAGCAACAATGTCAATATGCATATCTTCACTTTGTAAGCTTTTACTCACCGAATTAATAGAAAACAAGATATCAAACCAAATGGTCATATCTAACAAAAATTCAAAATTCTGCAGCTCATACTTTGCGAGACATTTAGCTTCACTCTTTATTTTAGGATCCTCGCTAGCTTCTCCTAACTCAAGCAATAATGCATCTCTTATTTTTGGGGCCTGATATCGAATTGTCTTAATACTTTCAATACGACTTTTCCAACAGGTTTGTGATAATGATTTAACAGTTAGATTAGATATATTACTTTTCAATATTTTCCATCTTTTGGTAGAATAAGAGAATAATGAATATATAAGTTGAAGAACTCCAAAAAATGATATAGCTCTAACAAAAGAGGTAGCAATATCATAAAGTACTAAATTAAGATTATGACATCCACAATGCGTATATAATGCTCTAGAATTTGTTTGCAATAATTGTTTTTGTAGACCTTGATGCTTTCCTTTCATGTTTGATCCATTGTCATAACCTTGCCTTCTTATATCATTTATGTCAAGTTTTACATTTTCAATTTCTTCTACAAGTGCACTAAAAAGCCATTTTCCAGATATATCATCGACTTGTAAAAATCCCAAAAAATATTCTTCTACCCTCACTGGACTAGTTGACATATCTACACACCTCAGTATGATAGACATCTGTTCTTGGTGACTTGAATCTAGAGTACAATCAAGAATGACAGAGAGATATTTTGCTTCTTTGATTTTTTTCAAAATTGTACTTTTGACTTCAGGTGCTAACGTTTGTATGAGCTCATTTTGAATCCTATGACCCAAATAATGATTATGAAGCTCACTATTTTGAATACGCCAGACATGTTCTTTCATTATTGGATCAAATTCAGCAATCATCTCAATTAGACTAAAAAAATTTCCCTTGTTCTCTTTGATAAATCTTTTTATTACCTCCACGAAATGCTAAATTGTTCTTACCTAGATTCTTAACTATTGCAATTATTCTTACTAAAACATTCCTCCAGTACTCTTTCTCGTTATTCATTCTTTCTTGAACATGTCTATAAATCATTCTATTTTTAGCCAATCTTAGCTCTAAATCAAACCATGAATTCATGTTAATTATGTTGTCATTACTTGTTTCATGGCTTTTGAGTTTTGCACCAAGATTTCTCCAATCATTCGTCCATCGTCTTATTGATTGTTTTTATGATGGATATTAAACAATTTACTACAAAAGCAGTATATTCTATCAAAATAATTTGAATACACCAACCATTTTCTATCATGTCTTTTTCCATTTCGTAGTTTTCCGATATAGTGAGCGGTGGAGAAATGCCTAGAATTTTTATCTTTTGGAAAGTTTATTTCACTCTTTCTAATTGAAACTTTTTCCGCTAATAAATCTCTTAACTTGTTATCAATATTATTCCATCTTCTCGGATCATAGACATTCATAGGCTCATCATTCACATCTTAATTTTCTAATTAAGTTTCAATTTCTTCATTTTATTTTTAAACTTTTTCATCAATTAATTCATTATCACACATTTTCTTATTCTCTATGACTTTTTCTTCCATCACATCATCATCTATTGTTGTCACATATTTCTTAATTAGATATTTATCAAGAGTCCCTTTTTGGGATTGAATCAAACTTTCTTCTAGCCTTTTTTTTCCCTCAACTTTTTCATATCTCAAAACTTATTTTCTACAAGTCATTTTTTTCTAATAAAACAAATCAACACATAAAGATAAAACAAGAATAAACAAATAGTAATAATGAAATATAATATTAATAACAATAATTAACAAATATACTTGAAAAGAAAATGAGTGAGAAAGATATAACCTGGAAATTTTATGATCAAAGAAAAAGCCTTCAATGGCTTTGGCTTTTTTTTTTCTTCAATTCTGATGACTTTTTCTTTCAAACTTTTTGCTTTGGTTCCCAAATTGTGATTTTTGTTTTTTTAATCCAGTGAGTGAATAGTCATATGAGTGAGTAAGTAGTCGTAAGATGATACACATATATGAGAGAAAGAAAGCACGAGAGAAAAAAAAAAAGGATTGTCTCGTAACCAAGTTAAATACAAAAAAGGTAGACTCAAGTATCCAATTTACAGTACTAATATGTTTTTTAGCAAAGTATCTAACTATTGATTCAAGTACACTAAATAAGTAACTTTTTAAGTTTGTAATTTCTCTTACATGCTCAATTCAAATACTACAACCATACTCCTATTGAAACATCTATTTGAAATTCAAGATTTTGTTAAACAATAACTCAAATAAAAGTTTTTACTTTTATTACCAAACAATCCTAATGTATTTCTTTGACAATTTTTGGTATGAAATGAAAAAAAAATAATTTCCTCTTCTCTTATTTGGTATGAATAATAAATTGGATAAATAGAAAATATTGTGAATTAAAAACATTTTTCTATCCTTTAAATAAATATTATTTAAAAAAGAAACATTTATTAAAATTATATTTTTAAGAATACTTGGGTAATTTTATATCACATACCGAGATTTATTTTTTCTCTCCACTAATCTCTTGGAGAAAGATTGAAATTGCATGAGACACAACTAAATTTTATCTTCTTATTTGTTTTCCTTCACTTTTCATCCCTACCAAATGATTAATTCATAATTTCTTATATTTCTCTTCTTCTTTCTTTCCTTCCACTTTTCTCTACCAAATCAATGGTAACGGATGGTGCTTCCATATTCCCTTTGTTTTAGGGAACATGAATATGGCCCTCATCCTAAGGCCCAACATAAGGTAATATTTGTGCTTGTCGTACGTGCGACCAATCAGGTGACTTTAGCTTATTTATTTTGTCAAGAAAAATAATTGAAAAAATCTATTCCTCAAAGGCTTCAATTGCTCTCTTCTTATTATCTTCTTCTTAATCATCAAAGTTGGTTTTCCTCCACATACTCAAAACATGTCTATGTTGCAACTAGAGAAAGCATGCATATAGCATTGTTAGGCTATCAATTGTTAACAGAAAATGATAATATAAATTATAGTCTTAACATGACATAATCAAGATGGCAAACATAGCTCACTACTTGCCTCCAACTACTTACCACCAGTATATAAACAAACAAATAATTTAAGAATTCTAATGTGCAATAGCTTATAAAATAAGTTGCATAAACAATTAATCGATGGCAACATTAGCAAGGTCATATGAAAATTCTGATATGAACCCCGCGCGTTATGCTCGTGATTCACGTTCTATTACAGATCATTCTACGGAATTAGGCTCGGATTGTGGATCGATTGGTGCTCGAACGGTCGCGAAAGTCCGTTCGATAAGCCGGCGAATGCCACAAGATATATTTTTTGTGTCAATGAGATAAATTCTCGTCTATATTCATTGGCCAAGGTATATCCTTTAGCGATTTGGTAAATCCAGGTTAGTTCTTCGAAGAACTTAAGAGAAGAGAATGGCTCTCAAAACACACAAGGTATTTCTGAAAATACGTCTGACTATTTTATTGATAAAGTTGGCCTTTAAATAGGGTACTTGGTTTACAACCCTAATTGGAAGCTAAAGACTTAAGAAATTCGAAATTTACCCTAAACAATCAAAATTACTAAAAATAAACTAATCAAAACACGTAAAATTTAAAGTCTGACGAACTCCCTTTCGTATTGGCGATCGACCGGCGCATTAGGCGACTGATCGGCCAGACGCGCGATCGATCGGCAGGTTTTAGGTGATCGATCGACGGAGGCTCGGACAGAATTGCGCAACATCTCTTTCTTATGGGCCGATCGATCGGCTGGAAGGTTGCGAATGATCGGCAAGCTCTAGGGTGGAATGCGCTGGGCTGGGCGATCGATCGGCTGGCAGGGCGAACGATCGGCAACGCATCTGCTTTCAATGCTAATTTCTATCTAAGCAATCTTCTGAAAACTACTAAAAGACTCTAAAATGTTCTTAACCCATATTTAACAATAATACTTAAATTACTTTAAAGAAATGTCTTTAATTTCTGGACGAACTCTCAGTGGTTCGTCTCGGCTTGAATGACATGCACAAGCCTTGATTGCTGAGCTCCTTTGATTGCTTCCTCTTGGCAGCGTCGACTTCTTGATCTTGAAGCTTTGTGATTAAGCTTTGGAGTTCTTTCTTGAATCGCTTAGCTCGGGCTCTCGTGACTGGACCCGTGGGTACTGTGTAACGCTCGCCATGGGCTTGTGTAGTCACGTCCTTGTCAATTTCCTCAAGATCTTCTTCTAGCTCCTTGCCTTTGACCACCTTCGCCCCGACGACGAACTCCACATCAGTCATTGTGATCTTAAGTGCGTTGCCCGAGCCAATATCCGCTTAAGGGAGTCTAACTTGGTTTGTAGCCTCATACAGTTGGGGAATGGAATCGTGGAAAATGGTTAGGGGACAACAATTAGTGCAAGAGATGAAGGGGATATTGGGCTCTTAGCAGGTGAAGTTGTGCTCTCGATGATAATTAGGAGGTTGGGGCTGATCTGAAGCTTACTTCATATATCGCAAGATGTAAGAAATGATTGTGTAATGAAATGAAACATTATGTGTTGTATTCTCGTTTATTCATGACTTAAATAGACAATATTAGTTGTAGAGATAATAATAGTGGAAATCAAATTGAATTTGGCATGTCAAAAAATTTCAAGTTGGACAAATTTTTTAAGCATTAGTAGATATGATCCTGTAATAGTGTGTTTGGTACCACACTAGGTTTTAGATTTAGGTTTCTAATGGTTTCACATTGATATTACCACAAGTAATCAGAGAATGGAATTGTAAACTAATAGGACCCCATTAATAGACCTACTACGATTTAGTGTACATAGGATCAGGCACGGATTTAGTAGGGACTAGGAGGGGGGGGGGGGGGGGGGGGGGGGGGGGGGGGGGGGGCATTTGCCCTCCCTAACTTCTTAAAAATTCATTTTCTTATCTCCAAATTCGAGAATTTTTTTAAATTATATCCTTTGTTTGTCCTTATTAGATGATAAACATTCATAACTTTACTTATAATTTTCTTAAAAACTTTCATTTCGCCCTCTATATATTTTTAATTTCAAATACTATACATTATTTCTTCTAAGACTTATAATTTTACCTTTACTTGATAATATATTTGAAGAGAACTCATATTTTAGTTACATTTTCTAAAATAGAATTGATTTATATTTTTATACCATATTTTAATCCAAATTTTATTATAAGTTTGCCCTTGCTGAACAAAATTTCTGGATCCGTCACTGTATAGGATCCAATAGAAAATTTTGTTTTAATGAATTAATTTCCATTAGCAACTTATTAGTTGTCAACTTTCTTATTATTTCAAAAAATCAGTAGTAATAAGGGAAATTCAGTGTCGAAACCACATCGTCTCACTAACCTAAACATTATTGGCATATTTTTGTCCGCCTTAATGTCACATATTGTCCACAACGGTTTAGCCTGTATAATGTTCATCTCCATTAGTAACCTATTAGTGGCCAACTTTCTTAATTTTTACTTCAGTCATAATCAAGAAAATTCATTGTCAAAGCCAAACCGTCTAGCTAGCCTAACATTATTGACATATTTTTTTCAGCCTTAATGTCGCATATTGTCCACAATGGTTTAGCTCGTATCATGTTAATCTCCATTAGCAAGCTATTAGTGGCAAACTTTCTTAACTTTTTTTAAAAAATTCCGTCATAATCATAAAAACTTAGTGTCGAAACCAGAACGTCTTGCTAACCTAAACATTATTGGCATTTTTTTTTTCACGTTAATGTCACATATTGTCCACAATAGTTTAGCTCGTATCATGTTAATCTGGCAACTTATTAGTGGCCAACTTTCTTTATTTTTTTTTAAAATTCAGTCATAATCAGGAAAATTCAGTGTCAAAAACCCAACATCTTGTTAACCTAAACATTATTGTCATATTTTTTTTTCCGCCTAAATGTCGCATATTTTTATAACATTAATAGGTATAATAAGGAAAATTAACTGTTGAAACCACAAAGTCACGCTAACCTCAACATTAGTGGCCAACTTTCTGAATTTTTGGAAAATTTAGGAATATTTTTCCCTAATTAGGAACATTAGGAAATTTTTTTACACACTTTCTCTTAATTAGGAAAATAAATATTTTGTGCTCCTACTGATGATGCACGTGTGGCCATGAAAAAGCATGTTGGAGAAGTCTCATAGAATAAGCACATGACTCACTACGTATGGGCTGGACTAAGTCCATTTAAGTCTCAACATCCATTTTACATTAGTTTGAAACTTCTTCGAACCTTTGGTTCCGACTAAGTTATGAAAACGTCGTTTTGAGCCTTTAAATTTAGCTCATTCTTTTATCGTTCTTAAAAATGATTAAGGGCATCAAGCTTTACATTTAAAAAGCATAAACTTTTGATTTCCAGACCTTTCTTGATAATGGAAAAATAGGTTTACAATTCCAACTTATAAAAACATGGAGTTTTTGAAACTAGTTTCGCGATCTCTCGCGAAACCGTCGTTGTCGGTAAATTGTTGTTCTTAACTTTTTCCAAATCTATTTGTTAATACTAAAATAATTTGTTTCTAGGTTCTAAGGAGATTTTTCACTCCTTTTTGAACCCTTTCATCGAAGCTTTAAATCTCATGTAAAAACGATTCTCAAGCTAAACGCTTTCGAACTGTTTTCACGGGTTTTGACCGAGACACTTGTTTCATTATGTCTTTTCGGTTTCCATTTTGTTTTTATCATAAAATTTAATTAAAAATAGTAACTTAAACATTCAAACAATAAATCAAACAAACCATGATATTAACACAAGTTTGGATTCGGATTTTTAAAAGAAATTTACCAAGGACAAACAAAAAGCTCAAGGGTTATAAAGAACCCGAACTCTAGACATGCAAGCCAAACAAACAACACAAACAACACCAAACACGAGTTGAAAGCTAGCCGATCTAGCTTCCTTAAACTCGTGTTCAGCAAACTTAAACCAATAGAGGCCATGCAAAACAATTACAACTCAAACCTATTTACAACCATGGTTAACCTAATGAACTTTAAGGAAAAGAAGGACCTCACGTCACTCTAGGTTAGAGATTATACCTAGCTCTCGGATTTTGAGTATCCTTCGGCGTGCTTCCTTCTTGGCCAAGTGGTCACCTTAGTTTTTCTCCAAACCACCACGTGTGGTTTCCTAACCCTTAAAGCAGAATGGTACAAGGTTTTGGAGCACAAAAACGTGGAGAAAAGGGCTAGCCAAGGTCACAGATTTTACCTTGGTGAACTAGGGTTTTCGAAGCTTGTTCTTGCTTCTTCTTTCTTTCTTTGCTCGGCCCTTCTCTCTCTCTCTATTAACCTTGTTTTTCTTTTCTTTGCTTTCTCACTCTCAAAGCTCTCTCTTTTCTCTTTTCTCTCTCTATTCCACGGTTTTTCTCTCAAGATTTTACAATGGAAAAGCACAACTGGGAGCTTAAGGGTCAAAAAAACTATTTATACTTAGGAGAGTTTTAGAGAGAAATTTCACTTCTCTCTCTCTCTCTTGGCTGAATTTCTCCTCTCTCTCTCTTCCAATTATTTTAATTCTTCATTTAAAATAATTCTTAGATCTTATAGTTCATCTTAACCCTTAATTCTTTACATCAATCAATCCTACGGTTGTAGTTTATTAAGAGGAAATCTTTTCATTTTTCAAGGCCCTCATTATTAAGTTGGATTCTCCAAGCAACTTAATGAGTTTTTTCTTCTCTCTCTCTCTGCTCCTCAATGGCCGAATATAATGTATCCCATTTCTCTAAATAATAACTCTAATTAAATATAGTTAATTTTCTATTTCGAGTCAATCTTGGCCCTTGATTCAAACTTGGTGATTAAGTATTCTAAATCCAATGGTTAGGATTTATCAAGAGCGTCTAGGTTGAACAACCTTTCAATTTCCTTTTCCCTTTCTTCAAAATGGCACCCATAATATCCATTTTTCTGATTGGTTGGGTTAAATGTGCCACTAACGAAAAAATCTTTGGATTTTTTCATTGGTTCTCTAGTTATTCTACTTAACCATTTCTCTACACATTGGGCCCACGATTTTCAGTTTGATTTTGGGCCTAGGATTATTTACTTAGCTCACCAAGCCCACTAAGGTTAATTAGGGACGGTAATGGGCTGGTCTGAGGGGTCGGGAGTCTTTCTCGAGGCCTGTTTCTCTCGAAGAGGCCTAAACGCCCCTATCTTGAACTGTCGGTCAGAGTTTTGACCTAATTCAAATTTCGTCTAACCCGAGACTTTAACGAGACTTATTTATGTCACTAGAAACTTCTAAAATAATCTTTAGAAGTCAAATATCAAATTATAAATGGTCATTCCGAGCTCGTTTCCTTTCTTTAACCGTGTTTACACAGTTTATCTCGACTTTTCAAGTTTAAGCCGTTTTGGTTTGTTTGAACTCGGAATGGTTTGCAATTTGAAACTGAGGTTAATTATATGATTATAAATCATATTGTAAACTTAAAAATATATTGAAAGCCAACAATGGTCATTTTTCTAAATTGGGCCAATTTTATAATTCCTCAAATATTCAGGGACTCACAGTGCAATTTGCACTTTAAGGAGTCGATTTCAAACTAAATGGCCACTAGGAAACTAAGCACAAGTATTACAATTATGAATTGGATAATGCAATAATAGGAGTGAGTTCTAATCGCAAGACGAGATATAATTAAATTAACGAAGGGTCGTTAATTACAAAAATGACTATCTCGTTTGTCGAAAAAGTACCGTAAGGGATAACCCCGGGGGCCGGGGTTACAGCCGGTATGTTGAACATCTAGATTTTCGCTGTTCACTATTGATGCCCACAAACGTCCCACCGCCACCTCCAGCACAACTGCTGTTTGCCATGGATAATAACAACAACATTAAAGCTTAAGATAGTTGACCGTGTTAAGGGGTAAAATACTAGAAATTATATATTCCAATGTAGTAATTGCTTTTGTATGAGTCTTTTGTTCTTATGTTGCCCTATTTTTCTTAGTTGGAAGTACTAGTATCTATTTGGAAAATGTGATGTATTGTGTTCGATAAATCTAAAAATTAATTCACGTAGTATTTATGGATAGCAATTTGATACTTAAGTAACAAAGGAATCTACATAAGCAAAATTCATTTAGTATTAACCATAATCACAATTCAATCAGTATCAAGTAGTTTTACATGTAGCCTGCACATGGTCGTGTGACAACCTTGTCAGAAGCTTACTTGGATATAGGCAAACGTATATTCAAATAACAAATTTTTGGCATAAACAGAGATGCAACTGAGTTATAGCCAACACATTAGTCATTTTTAACTACAAATTTGGGCGAAGGGTTCTTGCCATTCCAAGACTTAAAATCTTGGTTACTGGACTAAATGTATGTTTATCACGTTGGGGGAATAATCTTCGACGTGTCAGGCAATGCAAAAATTATGGTACATTTTATTCGAATTTGACAAGACAAGTTACTAATAATAGCTGCACTAGTAGGTAACACCTAGCAATACTTTGTCCTAACCTTCTCCACGATTTATGGCTTTAAGTGATTATACTGTTCCATATGGTTTAGGGTGCACGGAAATCTTAAGAAGATTGGGACTCAAGAACATGACTCTTCGTTATATGTATGAGGACTATGCATATGACCTGTCTTCTCAGCATTGAATGGGCAAAAAAAGAAAAAAAAAACTATCATCTTGGTCACACAGCTAGTATTTTCTAGGAGAGGAAATAGTCTTGTAAAAATATGGCATAAATAAAATTGCTAATTGATTTCGATGATAAATGGTAAATTTAATTCTCTTAATGGTGATAGTGTATGTTGGCGTTTGGTAAGTTATATTTAATGCGCATTTAAGATCAAGGAATGGCACATCTAAGACATATATAAGCTCATGTATCTCCATTTGCGTAGCAGAAAACAAATTCAAATGGTATTTTTGCCACTTCTCTCTTTACAGTTTCCATATCACTGGCAACCATTAGAGGCTCCAAATATTATCAACAGTAGCGGAGTCATAAATATCTTCAAGTGTATCCTTGTATGTGTTCAAAAGTATAAGTCTTCAACAACAACAGTCATTGGCCAATTCCCCTCCTCAAGTGCTCAAATGAGAAGTTTATGTTCTATCACATTAGTTTTGTTAACGTTCTCGTCAATTTTATTATGAAGTATATTTAGGGTGTCATACTTCATTAAAGTTCATTGAAATATGTATAACTAGGCAACACAACTTTATTACAATTATATATAATGTGGTCTCTTTACAATATTGCACCTCATTGATTTAGATATTCTTTGAACATGGCAAATGTTTTTTGCTTGTAATATAAAACTCAACAAACTGAATGTAACGTCACTGTAGAGATAGTACGATGAACCCTTATCGGTGTGAAGCTCGAGAAGTAATATCTTACTAAATAGGAAGTACTATACCCTTAGTGATAGATAGGGCCTTCGCCAACTGATATATTACAATTACTTTAGTACAATAATAAATGTTATGTGATTGCTATATTGGATGTGATGTAGTGAAGTAAGTAATAGTATTAGGATAAGGAATGAGGCTTATATGATATAGATTATTTACATAAGGCATTCTAAAATTCTGAGATATTGGTAATTAAGGGTATTGCAACTTATATGTAAAACTAACATTAGTGCAGTAATTAGGAAAGTATGTTTTCATTTCATTTTGACAATTCAGTAGATAAAACCTTTTTATTTTGTAAAAAAATTAGTATAATACTCATCAAGTGGTGTAATAAAAATCATTTAGAGGCAAAAAAAAGACCATGATATGGGTTATAAAAACCATGATGAAGAAACCCTTAATTACAAACTCTAAAAAATTCGTTAAGCCTCAAACTCCATTTTCATGCCTCCTACTAGCTAACTGTTTACCCCTGAAACAGACATGAAAAACTTCACAGCCTCGCTTGATTTTCTCAAGCTCGGAAAGAGCCCAACAATTGAGTCAGATGAGCTGACTCCATTTGCTGCATGTCTTATAACTCGATCAGAGAAAGGGCAGGCGACAATGGCATCCACTTTGGCAGCCGCAATCAAGGTTTGGGTGAAGAAAAAGGTTGGAACATGCGGGAAGTGTCTTGGTGAGGAGGCATGCCTTACTTGAAGTCAATACCATTTTCAGGTGGCAAGTAGTGAAAAAATGTGTTCGCATGAACGTGATGGTGGCTCAAGTATTGGACTACTTTGTCCACATGCAAGAGTACATAGACATTGTCTATCAACTCGTTCATGAAATTGGAAAATGTGCTGAACAGTTGGCTAAGGAGGGAAGTGCGTCCCCGTCCCTGACTGAGATCGTTGACCTTGATTAGGATGTCCACATTGGTTTTTTATGGGTGCAAATGTTGTGTGTTATATAATTGTGTTGTATTTTGTCAGAGTTTCTGAGTCATCATAGTTGGACTCATGTTTGCATGGTAATTTTTTATGAAGTAGATGTCTTTAGGGTTAGAATGTCATAACCGCAACATTGGTTTCATGTCAAAATAGGTTTAGCTCATGTTTTGGGGTCTAATATTTTAAGTAAGTGTCCTTGCACGGTCTGCTAAAGAAGTATTATTGGTGTTGCATTGAAGGGTCCAATTTTTTTTATTTATTTATTTTTTTGAGGTTTTATTATATTCTTTCTCTATGTATTAAGTCCATGATATATGAAATAAGGTCAGTAATGGGAAGTTATGTCTTTTTTATTTTTTCGTGAAATATTTGTTCTTTTAATATACAAAAAAGGCTCAACCTAATTTTTCATTTTCATAAGCTTCTGGACTCTAAAGATGACAACCAATGCTAATATATTGAGTTGTTTTGACAATTAATCTACAGTTAATATGTTTGTTTTCTGATTATATTAACCCGAAATTTTTTTGTATTTTGGTCAAATCAAAGATGCGCAGCAAAATATTATAACGTGGTAAATCAATTAACAATTAATAAAATACTACAAAGTGGATCTCATGAACACATTGAGTTACAAAAAATTCATCAAACAATTATCACATAGTTTAAGAGATAGAGTTTCAAAGAAATTATACCATAAGCTTTTGTATGGGTAAGGTGTTTTCGACCATCGAATGCCACCATTTCACTTCCCAAAGAGCAAATGTCGTCGTTTCAATTAATGGAAGAAACGTCGTCGTTCAGCCCTAAAGAAACAAAAAAGCGTGAACAAACAAACATATGTCAGCACAACTCGAGCATGTGGAACCGAAGATAACCGTTCCGTACGCAGGAACCAGGTGACGTGTGCTCAACACGTGAGAAGAATACAAGAGCATCATCAACGTCAGCCAATCCCAAAGAATCACATCCAAGACGTGATGAGAAAAGAGCGGAAAAAGCTAGACCCTAAAGAAATTCTAGAATTCCATGTAGTCGAAACTCTATAAATAGAGCTCACTTGTAATGAATTGTAACTTTTTGCCCACTTGAGAAATACAGAGTACTTATTCAGATCTAGTAATTTTCAAGAGAAAATTCCGGAACGAATTTTGGGATAGATCTTTTCTTTATAGATTTGATCACCCTGAATTCTCGAGTGACAAGCAAATTAAGCCGAGTACGATTAACTGTTTTGTTAGAAATTGGCACGAACAGTTTGGCACCGTCTACGAAAAACTAAACCTTTGGTTTCCTAAATTTCCTTTTTCATCAGATCGTAGATCTGATTTCACAGGTCCAATACTGAAGGATCTAAGAAGCGGAAAGAAGATGCGATGACGAGAAAGGACCAAAAGACGACGGAGGAGCAAGCTGGAACTCAAGATCAAGGCGTAGCTCCGGTAGACATGACCATGGAGAAAATGTTCCTGGCAACGATGCAGAAGCAGCAAGAGACGGAATCGCTCATGCTGAAGATGATGTCGGGACAACAAGCGTTGGAGAAGGAGCTGGAGCAATAGAAGAAATAGCTCGAAAAGGAACGAGAAGAACGTATAAGGGACGAAGGCTGGCTGAGAAACATTGAACTCCCGGATATTATAGGTGACGACGGAGACAAAGTGGAAGAACCCTATAGGCAAGCTCCACGCATGGCTGGGATTAAGAGAAATGCAAATGGGGCCGCCATAGATGAGCGAGTGGCCCAGATAGAGAAGGACACAATGGAAAAAGAGATCCGAGAGAAAGAAGAGGCAGAGAAAAGGCAATTCAAGAAGGTAAAAGATATTTTTGAAATAGGAATGTCGAAGGAGGACCTCTGGAAGGAAGTGCAGTACCAAGTAAAGGCCCAGTTTGAGAGCTCAGAAGTCAAGCCATAGTGGATCAAGCAATCCAAGAAGCACGAAACAAGATCCAATCTCCGTTTATAGAAGATATTTTGGCAGAAACAAAGCTGGATCGGTTCCAAGTTCCAGCAAATGAGACCCTACGATAGTAAGTCTGACCCAGTTGCATTTTTGCATTAGTTCCGACAGGTCATGATGTTGGAGACAAGCTGAGATCAGATCCTCTGGAAAGTCTTCCCGAGGGTGCTTACCAGAGCGACGACCTCACGGTTCAGCCAGCTAAGACCCAACTCAATCTCCAACTTCGATGAGCTAAGTGACAGTTTGATCTCACAATTCATCTACAACTGAAAACAGAAGGAGACCTCAGATCTGGTGGACACCAAGCAAAGGTCGCGGGAGAGCCTCAAACAGTTGCTGGAAAGGTTCACATCGGAGCTGAGTCAGATAGAGGGTTCGGACACTCGGGTCGCTTCTAGAATCTTTCCGAGACAGATTGAATTGTGACAAGGAGCTGTACGAGATTTTCGTGAGAAAGCCTCCAAACAGTATCCAAGAGATCATGGCGGAGGTAGGAGGCTATATCCGGGTAGAAGAAGTCAGACTGAGAAGGAACAAGCTGAGGCGCATGGAAGGCCGAGAAGAGTGAAGAGAAGATCCAAGGCCACGGGTCTTGACACGTAGGCCTTGGGAAGAGTGACCCAATCTTGCCGCTTGGAACGACTAGGATTGACCAGGGTTTCGATCTCGAGGAATAAGAGATATGACTGTTGCAGAGGTGGAGCTAGAGAGGCATAACAGGTGGCTCGCAGAGTTTAGGAACCTGGGGCTCAACTCACCTTTGAGCACCATCCTCATGAAGGTGAACAGCTTAGGAGTCCTCAGACCACCAAGACCGATCAAGATATCTCCAACAAACACGAGAGGAACAAATTCTATGATTTTCATCTAAACCACGGGCACACAATTAACGAATGCCTTACTCTGAAGGGGCAGATCGCTAAGTTGCTCAAGAAGGATCAGCTGCTGGAATTCTTGGAAAAAGACGGAGATCACAGGAGAGAGGAGGCAAGGCCAAGCTCGAGTGGAGGTGGAGGTAAAGTCCCCATAATTAACGCGATTCATGGCATAACTGCTCAGCAAAACAGTTCTGGGTATGGATTGTGCAATCAGGAGAGGATGAGGAAAGATCTGAAGGAAGTCTACACCCTACAAAGTGAGAAGATCTGCAGGAAGAAAATTGCCTAAATCTCATTTGGAAAGGAGGACTTGTCTAGAGTTCAGACGCCGCATGATGACCCGTTGGTCGTGACCCTCAAGATCCATGACTATGATGTGCAAAGAATATTGATCGACGGAGGAAGCAGTGTAAACGTTTTGTTTCTGGAAACGTTAAAAAAACTCTGGCTAGACGAATCACGGATCCAGAAGAGCAGTTCACCACCCATAGGATTCGAAGGAACCAAGGTAACCCCGATTGACATGGTTACATTAACAGTGTAAGCCACTACCAAGACGCTTGAAGTGGAGTTCGTCATAATAGAAGCCAGGTCTGCATATAATGCTATAATAGGGAGATGGTGGATCCACGAGATAGAAGGGGTAGCTTCCACCCTACATCAAGTTTTGAGATGCCTCTCACCAGATAGAATCAGGACGATAGATATTCGAGGAGATCAAGTAGCTGCTCAACGATGATACAACATCGCAACCCAAGAGGAGTTAGATTCGAAGGGGAAGCAATCGACAGAAGAGAGCGACTAGCAATCAAAGGAGGGCCCACCAGGGATCATCAAAAAAATAAGAAGAAGAAGAAAAAGAAGGCCCGGGGTAGACCTGACCGAGTCAGTACACTGCTTGCATGTGAGGGCCAATGCGTAGCCAGTCAAACAAAAATAAAGACGATTCGCTCCAGAGAGGAATAAAATAATAAATGACGATGTAGACAGATTGTTAGCCAACGAGATGATCATAGAGGTACAGTACCTCGATTAGGCCTCGAAAGAAAAAATAACAAAAAATGGAGAGTCTATATTGACTTTACTAACCTAAACAAGGCTCGTCCAAAAGACAGCTTCCCGATTCCAAAAACTAATCAGATGATTGATGCCACGGCATGCTTCGAAAGGCTCAATTTCCTAGATGCTTATTTCAGATATAACCAGATCTTTCTAGCATAAGAGGATCAAGAAAAGACTGCCTTCGTGACAGAATGAGGCATTTACTGCTTTAAAGTAATGCCCTTCGGGTTGAAAAATACAGGTACGACGTACCAAAGATTAATGAACAATATATTCAAGGACCTTATAGGGAGTATAATTGAGGAATATATTGACGACATGTGCGTCAAAAGCAAACAGAATGAGTCCCACATCAAGCATCTTACCACAGTTTTCGCGATCCTGCGCAAGTTCTGGATGAAGCTCAACTCGGCGAAATGCGCATTCGGAGTATCATCCGAACAATTCTTTGGACATGTGGTCGAAAAGCGAGAAATAGAGCCACACTCGACACAGATCAAGAACCTGATGACAGAACAGGAACCCAGAACCATCAAGGATGTACAATCCCTCATCGGTAAAATAATAGCTCTAAACCGATTTATTCCTCGAGTTTTTGAAAATTGCAGACCATTCTATAAAGCAATAAAAGGCGCCAAGGAGATCGACTAGGGGGAGGAGCAAAAGAAAGCCCTTGAGCAAGTCAGGAAATATCTAAACACAACTATAGAGCTGTCAGTTCTGGAGCAAGGAAAAGAACTCGACGCATATCTGGGTCAATCTGAGACCGCAATAAGTAGAGTACTATTCCGTGAGGAAAATAGAAAGCAAAAGGCAGTATTCTACATTAGTAGAATACTCGAAGACGCAGAACAGAGATATGGACCGTTAGAACGACTTGTGTTATCATTGCCGAATGTTTCGTGAAAGCTGGAACATTACTTCGAGGCCCATCCGATCGTGATTTTCACGGACCAACCTCTAAAATCAATCCTATCGAAACTGGATATCATGGGGTGGGTTGTGGGCGATGGAAATAGCTGGGTACAACTTAGAGATTCTACCTAGAACAATAAAAAAGGGCTAGATGTTGGCCAATTTCCTGAAGAAGTACACAGCAATTGGCATCGAAAACCCAGGAAGAGAAATGGAAGAAATCAGGTCGGAATGGCAGATGCACATAGACAGAGCCATGAATCGGAACGAAACCAGAGTCGGGATAATACTCAACAATAGTGAAAGAGTAACGCTTGAATTCGTACTCCAACTAAATTTTAGCTTTACAAATAACATGGCGGAATATGAAGCCTTGCTGATGGGCCTAAAGCTAGCAAAAGCCGTCAGAGCAGAAGTTCTAATCATAAAGAGCGACTCTCAACTGGTAGTGCGTCAATTTTTCGAAATAGATGAGGTAAAAGAGCCCACCTTAAAGAAATATTTTGCGAAAATAAAATAGTAGTCCGCGAAGTTCCATAAAGTGCAGGTGGAGTAGGTACCGAGGGAAGCAAATGAAGAAGCAGACTACCTAGCGAGGATGGCATTCGCAGACCCGGAAGAAGGCCTCTTCTGTATATCGACCAATCCTAGAGCTGAGCCAACCCAGCTACGAAGAAGAAGAACAAGTACGAGCAACCACAACAGTAAGCAGCATCGAACATGAGGAGGACAACTGGCAAATAGAAATCAAGAAGTTCCTGACTGCAGGGGAACTTCTGGAAGATAAAAAGAAAGCTAGAAGAATCCAAATCAAAGCCGCACGGTACACGATGATGGACAATAAGCTCTACCGAAAGTCATGGGATTGACCGATGTTAAAGAGATACCTGACGGAAAGATAAGGGCGAGAAGCGATGAGATAACTCCAAGAAGGGGTATGCAGCAACCACACTAGTGGTAGAAGCTTAGCTCACAAAGCAATGACGCAAGGTTACTTCTGGAAAAAAAATGTTAAGAGACACGGACCAGTTCGTGAAAAGATGCGATAAGTGTCATAGGTTTTCTCACAAGACCCTCATCCCAGCGAACAAATTGCATTACGTAGACAGCGCATGGTTGTTCCTCCACTGGCGGATCGACATTGTTGGAGCTTTACAATTAGCACCTGAAAGAAGAAAATACATGACCGTCGCAACAAACTACTTCACCAAATGGGTGGAAGCATAAGCGTATGCCAACATAACACAAAACGAGGTAATCAAGTTTATCTGAAAACACATTGTCTACAGGTTTGGACTTCCGCAAAAGATCATAGTTGACAACAGAATTCAGATTACCAGAAGAGCTGTGGAAAAATTATGTTCCGAGCACGGAATTTAACTAAGCTTCTCCTCAAGAATTTACCTACAAGGAAACGGGCAAGCCGAATCTTCCAACAAAATCATTTTCGAATGCCTCAAGAAGAAATTGGAAGATTAGAAAAGAAGATAAGCGGACGAATTTGCATAATGTTCTTTGGGCTTATTGCACAACAAAACGAACTGCCACTGGAAAAACCCCTTTTTCAATGGTATACAGAACAGAGGTGGTAATCCCCACTGAACTTTCATTTCCTATAGCCCGAACGGCCTTGACAGAATCCGAAAACAACAAAGGTGCAAGAATATTGGATCTGAACTTGATTGAAGAAAAAAGAGAAATGACTGCCATAAAAATGCTAGCCTATCAACAAAAGGTGGCCCAGTTACACCACAAGCAGATCCGAGAAAGATCATTCAAGGTGGGAGATCTAGTACTAAGGGAAGTCACATTAAATACCAAGAATCCAACTGACGGTAAACTTGGACCAACTTGGGAAGGGCCTTACAAATTGATTATGAGTCTACGGAAAATGAGCATATGGACTTAAGAGCGTGGTGGATCCGGAAAAAAAAAAAAATCCACAAGATCTTGGAACACAATGCACCTAAAAAAGTACTATGTATAAAAGCCATACATTCACAAAAAAAAAAAAGGGAGGGGGGAGGGGGAGGGTGGAGAGGCAAAATAATTTAGACTACAAAAGAATGTATCCGGCTCCCAAATAGTGAATTACGACCAAAAGTCAAGGCTAAGAGTGGACGTAGCCAATTTATCGAACCACTATAAAAACAATTGTGCCATGCCATTTATTTTTTACATATTATTTTCTGATCGTAACATCTGTCTAAACATGAAAAAACTTATAAAAACAATCCAAAAAACAAAGGAATAAAAGCTGAAAAATTATACGCAACCAATAATAAACAACGGATCGCTGAACAACAAAGAAAAGCAAAAATTACGGAACCCTATTAATGGGATGGCAAATAAGAAAAAGCCGCCCAAGAACTCTGTTAATAGTATGGCAAAGAAAAAACCGCCCCATAAGCCTATTAATGATAGGGCACCAATGGCAAACAAATATTGTAGAACCCTATTAATGGGTATGGAAAAGAAAGAGCCGTCCTAGAACCCTATTAATGGTAAGGCACCAACGGCAAACAAATATTACGAAACTCTATTAATGGGTATAGCAAAGAAAGAGCCGCCCCAGAACCCTCTTAATGGTAGGGCACCAATGGCGCAAAAGTATATCATAAAATAATATATATATATATATATATATATATATTCTGCAGAACAATGCTAATGGGAATAGCACGAAGAAAGCAACACCAGAAAGCTTCAACAAAGAAGCACGATGAAATGAAGAAAGAAAAAAAATGTGATGCATACATCGATCTTAACTTAAAGCAATTCATGTTAACGAAAGCCATCGTTCAGAGACAAATGTCCAAAAATTATGGTAATAATACAGATAATCATATATCACATAATAAATACATTTCACAAAGATTATTCCAGGAAAATAGAATTAGCAGAAGAGCCAGATAGGGAAAGCAGTACAAAGGAGAACACTTCACTCTTCTTCCAACAAAAATCAACATCAAGGTTTGACACAAGCAGAAGACGTGACATCCTGACAACCAATAACAAATGAATAAGTAACAAGTTTATTCTATTTCATTACCAAAAAAGTATATACATAATCATTGTTCTGACTCGAACCCTCTTCAACCATAGTTTCAAAATTATTTACAAAAAAGATCTAGATATAAAACAATCAAGGCAAAATCATTGAGATGGATACGTGGTAGCAAAAAGCTATCCGAATTGAAGTTGGGAGACGAAACCAGAGAAGGTTCAGGAAGATGTAGATTGGCTGGAGTACTTACGAAGCGATTGACGCTTCAAAAAGCCCGATCTGCTTCTCATATTCTTCTGGAGACTTGATACTTCTCTCAACAGGCGGGCGAGAACCTTCTTCAAATCCGGTGCGGAATGTATCAGCTTTTTTCACCTTTATAGCCTGATCTGCTGCTACTCTTTCTTGTGCCAAGGCAGTCTCCACGGAGTTGCGAGAAGTATCAAGCAAAGCTTGCAAACCCTTAACGCACGCGTTGTTTGAATCAAGTTGAAGCTGAAGGGTATGTTTAGCGACAATGGTATAGGCAACTTGCAATCGGAAGTGGCGCGCTTTGCGGCGCCCCAATTCCTTCTCCGCTTCCGCCAAGGAAAAGCATGCTTTCAACTCCTCAATCTCCTTCGGCCCAGTAGAAGAAGCAATAACGCTCTCCAGCATCCCAAGCACATCGTCCCTTTCCTCCAAAAGTGTCGTCTTCTAAATGACAGTGGCTTCCTTTTCCATTAACAGAGCATCCTTCTCCGCAATCAGGGCATCTTTTCCAACCATCATCTCCTTCAACTTTACCACGCGAGCCGCAATTCCGGCACCAAAGGAGCGCATACCCTCAATGAAATCATCTCCCTTTGAAGACAACTACAGAACAAAATACAAAACCAAGAATGAAGCTACGCGAAAATAAGAACAAAAAAAAAAAAAGAAACAAACAACAAAAACACACCTGGGAATCCAGCTCAACGAGTGGTAATGCCATATCAAGGATCGATGGAGATGAGGCACAACCAGCAGCTTGACCGACTGGCTAAGCAGGAATCAAATTCCAGCCTCATCAAAAGCAGAAGCCTAAAAAGCGGACAAATGCAACAACGGGAAGAATCAATAGCATACCAAAACAAAATAAAGATAGATATAATACATTCATAATTCACGTAATAGACATACCAACGGTTCGATAGCGGATGAGTGTACGACACCAGTAGCTGGCACCTCACTAAGCGAAGCAGTAAGAACGGTAAAAACCAGCTCCTTCTCCAATGCAAACGCCTTCTCCGAAGCCGTTTCCTTCCCCGATGCTGGTTCTTTCTCCGACGGGTTGATGACACCCGCAACAGGCAACTGGTCCGAAAGAGAAGGGCAATCGACCACATCTCAGCCAACGGCAACAGCAGAAATAACACCTTCCAAAAGAATTCCATCCGCTTAAGATAAACACCATTAAAACCAGTATATGGTACAGTATATACAAATAATATAAATAAAAATACTACATACAACTTGATCTACAGGTGCATAAACAGAACCGTCAACAGTAAGCATCTCGCGAACCTGCTCTATGCAAACAGATACAAACGGCAAAGCCATGAAAACAAAGAAAACAAGTAAGAAACTTGCCTGCACATTTCTGCCAGTAGGCGAAACTGCACTAGCATTTTCCACGTAAACCTCTAACTCAGGATTTTCAGTCGGAAGCTTCTCCTGCGTGGCGGGGGAATGGTAGGGGGCGTCGGAAGTAGCGGATGAGGTGGCGGTATCATTTCCTGGTCAGTTGAAGGAGGTAATGGCATCCTCTCCAAGTCGATGGTGAATTGCAGAGAACACAACGAGTCACCAGAAGGAGCCTTCGACTTCCCCGCTGAGTATTTCAAGCGGAGACCTACCCGGGATGAGATCCCGCTTGCAAGAGCTGGATCATGGGGGGCACTTAGTGCGGCGAGAAAGCGGGGCTTGATCTGCAGATTCAGGAGTTTCTTCCCGGATCAGAGAAGCGGAAAGCATAGGTGGGGCGGGAGGCTTAACGGTCACTGGCTTTCTTTTTCTTTTCTTTCCCTTATCACCACCAGACAAAGCCGCCTTCACGACAACAAAAGTATCTTCATCTTAAGGAATGGTTGGAATAGTCAGATGAGGTGCCGCCTGTTCTATCTCCGGAACCGAGGAGGATTCAGCGGGGGTTGAATGTTTGAAAGAAGGAAGGAATTACAGGGGGCGAGAAGGCTCGAGTGGTATGTCGCTCAGAACATGCCCAGATAAACAATGGATAGTACGGTCCACGTCGAATAGCTGGAAGGCACGCCAAAAGGATTCTTTGTCCACATCGGACATGGAAAAATCTAACGGACCCTTAATTTGGATCCGTTGAAAAAATCAAGCACTCTGGGAATGCAAACTACTGCAACCTTGGTCAGACAGATGCAGCAATGGCGGAGTAGGGACACTCGGGGCGACAATGGAAGGCTGTGATAGACTGGTCAAGATCGTAAAATTCATCTTCCAGAAGCAAAATCTGGAAAGAATCACCATGGTGGAAGATGCCGGACACATTGTAAATGTGAGTAGCCCACTTCTTCTCTGATGAATACACTGAGATATCGAATGCGCCTCGGTATGCAGCAGGTTCGACTGAGGGGTTGACGGTAAGATACTTCGTCAAGAAGTCAAAGCAACCACTTTTGTTGGTGCTTGACTCGGTACAAAGGCTGGAGATCTTCCGGTCTGATATCGAGACCTTCGAGTGCATGCATGAAGATCGCACAAGATATGATGCAAAAAATGTTCGGATTGATGGTGATGGGCTACGTCTTTAACAGACGAAAAATAGGTTGTAAAAGGGATTAAGAGGAAACCAGGTGGCGGCGATTTGTGGGAGTAAGAGACGTAGAGTGTTGGAGGAAGGTCGCTATGAATTTCTTCAATAGCATGGATAAGAATGTCCTCTAGGAATAAGTAATCCCGGGCGATCTCAGACACGGAAGGAGTGGAAGCAATGTAAACTTTGGGGGAAATCGCGGGGCCAATAAGCTTTGAAGCCTTGGGGACCTTAGAGGTTTTGGGAGCCATAGCTTTGTGGAACGAAGAAGCAAAGTTGAAAGAAAAAAAAAATAAGAAAGCGAGGGACTCAAAGACACGAAGAGCTCTCTGAGTGTAAGCGGTAAAAAAAGGTAGTTGTGGGAGCATGGAGAAGGTAGAATTTATACCGAGCACTTTCTCTTAAAAGAGGAAACTTTGTAAGGGAAAGTAATTTTGGGCCAGGGGAGAGTGGGCCCCTACATCAGAAGCCAGGACCGGGCCCTGAAATTCTTAAAGTTTAAACAGAAAATCATTCTTTTCCATATTAACATGTATTCACGAGTTATGGTAAACAACGTCGTTTTAATTTTTTCTAATTCACATTAAACTTATCGAAATGATATTATTTTAATTTGTCGATCAAGCGGCACCATTTTGTATATGCTAACACTGAAAGGAAAGCCATCTGGAAAGAAAAAAAAAGAGAATGCCCAACCTAAGTCAAGTACAGGCCCAACGGGGAAGTCAAGGCAACAAACAAACGAACAAGCGAGAGACGAACTGAGGGGAAACACTCAAGCAGGAAACTTAACGAAGGCAAAATCATAAGGCAAAAATAGAACCAATGAGCCAGAACACGGAGATAAAACACAAAAGGTAAGAAAGTGAAAGGAAAATACAGAACAGAACCAACTAACTAATAAAAGAGTAAAGGAAGGTAAAACATGCAACACAGTCAAATAAAGTTATTACATTAATAAAGTATGAGTTCTTGCAGAATATAAAAAAAAATACAAAACACAAGGAAGCGAGCCTTAAGAAGATGGATCCGCCTCGAGATCTTCCTCCATGTCTTCTGTCTTCACAATGAGATGAGGCATAGCGTGCTCAGCAAACTTGGAGGAGTCAACCTTGAAAGCTTCAACAACGAGTCCAGTTAGGGAAGAGGACGCATAAAAGGATCCATACTACCAGTCTCGAATCCCAATCGAAAGCCCAATCACTTATGCGCCAGAAGGTCATGGATAAACTCTACATATCTCTCGTTCACTCGTTTCTGTTTTGCCGCCAATGCAGCCTTATAGTATTTGAGAGATTCCGCTTTCTCAGTTTCAAGTTGCTCTCGGAGGGCAGCCTCAGAACGGGTCACGGCAGCCAGTTCAACTTGGACCGTGTTGAACTCTGCGTGAGTTATGTTCAACGGCGTCTAAAGAGTAACGGCTCTCTCCTCATGATGGCCGGCCCATCTCACCTCTCGGAGCCTCTCGTTCTCTTTCTTCAATGCCGCCGTCTCCGATTCCAAATGCTGAATGAATCTGTTCTAGCAGAGAATCTTGCTCTACAGCAGGGACGAACCCAGACGGAGCGCGCGTAGCATTCTCGATGTCAAACAAGAGCGCGTCCCTCTCTCTCTAAAGGTTAGCATGGATAATCCTCAGCTGATGAAGAGCCTTAATAATAGAATTATAGTTGGCCCGAAGAGAATCCTGCTCAGACCGTAAAGAATCTTGTTCTACGCGGAAGATATCCCGATCAAACACTAAATGCCCAGAGTGTTTGGAGGTACGCTCGTGAAGCCCTTTGATTTCTTTCTTAAGAGCAGCAGCTAAGGTCATTGTGCAATCCTTCTCAATAGTTCGCCGTTCTAGTTGGCGGATAGCGGCACTACTATAAAAAAAAGGGCAGACTTAAGGGCAACTTGGGCTCCAAATACAATAGCGTCAAAAGACAATTCCATCTGCTGCTTCACATCTGCGGGCGTCCATAATCCCTAGTGCATAGTCTTATCTCTTCGTCACGTCATTGCACCTTATGGGTCCTCCATCGATCTTGCGAAGTTTGGGATGCTAGTCCGTCGAAGAAGAAGGATCGGATGTCTCGGGATTATGATAGAACTGCGGTGGGAGGAGTCGATAGTTCTAAAAAGATTCTTGAATGACCTGATCAATCTTCTCAAACTGAGCAGTAGGCTGATAACCTTGGAAATCGGTCGCAGCAGAACCAGGAACAGAGGGGACCAGACCGGTTGGAGACGGAGGAATGAGAAGGCCTCGAACCTGAAAAAGAAGGTAAATCGTCAGGAGCAGAAGGAATAGTAGTCCCCTCCGCTGATCGATCCATCAAGAGCCTCCGGAGCCGTCCCCGAAGCCATAGGAATTTTGGCGAAAGAAGGAGGAACGGAAGCTGAGGCCGCACCCACAGCCGAACGATCATCCTCTCTCGGGCGCTTGCAAGCTCAGGACAATGATCCTTCCAGGACAATTATAACTGTATAACATAGTTTGGATCTTGATAAACATTCATTTTATAATAAAATAAAACATAAAAAAATTCATGAATGACTACTTATTTTATTAATATTCAAAAAATGATAAATACATCTTATTTAAAGGGCATATTCCTAAAAATCTCCCATTTTCCCTAAAGCAGATGGGTCATGTCTCTAAGTCCCATTCTTAATAGGTGTTTGTTGAATACCCATTCCGGCAGTGTCTTGGTGAACGAGTCCGCCAAATTGTCTTCTGAAGCAATCTTGACCACATTGATATCTCCTCTATACACGATCTCTCTGATGACGTGATACTTCCTCTCAATGTGCTTGCCCCTTTTGTGGCTTCTTAGTTCTTTGGAATTTGCCACAAATCCACTGCTGTCACAGTAAAGTGTTAATGGCTTATCCATGTCTGGAATAACTTCCAGATCAGTGTAGAACTTTTTAAGCCAAACTAATTCTTCAGCTGCTTCGCAAGCGGCTATGTATTCAGTTTCAATAGTAGAATCTACAACGTTAGATTGTTAACACTTCTCCAGACTATTGCAGCTCCACCAAGGGTGAACACTGAGTCGAATATCGACTTTCTTGATACCTTATCTGATTGGAAATTAGAGTCAGCGTATCCTAAGGGATTAAGGTCTCCATCTGAGTACACAATCATAAAGTTTCTGATTCTTTTGAGATACTTTAGGATGTGCTTGACTGCTATCCAATGTTCGATTCCCGAATTTGATTAAAATCGACTAACAACTCTCACTGCATAGCAGATGTCGGGTCTAGTGCACAACATAATGTACATTAGACTCCCAACTGCTGAGGCATATGGGATTCGTCTCATATCCTCCTCGTCTTGGGGCGTCTTGGGTGATTGCTCCCTAGAGAGGGTAACTCCATGTCGAGCTGGTAAGAGACCTTTCTTGGATTTTTTGCATCTCAAAGCGAGCTAGCACCTTATCTATATAAGATGCTTGAGACAATGCTAGGAGTTTGTTCTTCCTATCTCGTATAATCTGGATCCCAAGAACATAATATTCCAAATCTTTCATTTGGAATTGCTCGGCTAGCCAATTCTTTACTTATGATAATTTTCCTATCCAAATCCTAATGAGAAGGATATCATCGACGTAAAGGATTAGGAACACCATGCTTCCATTATTGATAAGCTTGTACATATAAGGCTCATTAATATTTTGTTCAAAGCCATAGGTCATGATCGTCTCATCAAGATAGCTATTTAGAAAAGCCGTCTTGACATCCATTTGCCAAATCTCATAATCGAGAGTAGCTGTAATGGATAAGAGGATGCATATAGACTTGAGCATGTCTATAGGAGATAAGGTTTTATCATAATCAACCCCTTCCTTTTGTGTATAACCTTTTGCTACTAGTCTAGCTTTGAAAGTCTCTACTTTCCAATCGATACCTATCTTTTTTCTTAAAAATCAATTTGCACCCTATAGGCCTGATATTCTCAGGTGGATCAACAAGTTTCCAGACAGAGTTAGAATACATTGATTCCATCTCTAGGGTCATGGCTTCGAGCCATTTGTCCTTGTCAAGATATTTCATCGCATCATTATACGATATAGGATCATCAACGTTAGTGTCAGCTACTAGAACATTTGTTTTGCCTTCATGTCCGTACCGGATAGGCTGTCTCACAGTCCTCCCACTACGTCTAGGTAACGTGATGTTTTGACTAGGACGTGTAATGTCATCTTCTTCCCAAATTTCAACAACTCTTGTTGGTTGCGGTGTGATCACATCACCTCGTAATTCATCAAGAACAACTTTACTACGAGGTTTGAAGTTTGTTATAAAGTCATTCTCAAGAAAAGTGGCATTTGTTGATACATACACTTTTTTATCTTGAGGACTATAGAATAAACCTCATATTGTCTCTTTGGATACCCCTCGAATAGATACACTTATGTTCGCGAATCCAATTTCTTGGTTCCACTCTTTACCACATTAGCGGGATACCCCCGTATGCGAAAGTGTCGTAAACTAGGTTTGCGACCATTCCACAACTCTAACGGAGTCTAAGAGACTGACTTTGCCGACAAGACACTCAAAATGTCGTTTGTCGTTTGAGGTACGTATCCTCAAAAAAATAATGGTAATGAAGAGTAGCTTAGCTTAGACCTAACCATATCTAACAATGTCCAGTTTTGTTTCTCCACAACACCATTTTGTTTCGGAGTGCTGGGTTATGTTAATTATGAGAGAATCCCATTCTCTAAAAGGTAGTCCTTGAATTGAGTATCATGGTATTCTCCTCCTCAATCAGATCGAAGTTCTTTTAGTGATTTTTCTAATTACTTTTCAGCTACGGTTCAAAATTCTATAAACTTTCCAAAAGTTTCACATTTTCTTGCCGTTAGATATGTGAAATCATATCTTGAATAGTCGTCAATAAAGATGACGTAGTATTCATAACCTACTCTAGTTTGTACATTAAGTGGTCCACAAACATCCAAATGTACTAGCTCAAGTGGTTGTATGGTTCTTTTCCCCTTTGCCGAGAAAGGTCTTTTGGTCATTTTGCTTTCAAGGTAAGATTCACAGATACGGAGAGTTCCAACAGTTAGTTCTCTCAAAGGACCATCATTTGCAAGCCTGTTAATTCTATCAATGTTGATATGACCAAGCCTAAGATGCCACATATATGTGTCTTTTGTTAGATTTAGGTTTAGTTTTTTTTTTTTTTTTGCAAACATTGATTTAGGTTTAATTACTTTAAACAGTTTGGTACTATATGAAACATTTTCATAGGGATTAAGGATATACAACGCGTCTTCTAAATTAGCATAACATAAATTGAGACCATTCTTTGAAATAAAAATCTTATTATTATTAAAAGAGATCCCAAAGGATTATTCAACTAACATTGAAACAGAAATCAAATTTCTACTAAAGTTCAGAATAAAATAAACATTTCCTAAATCTAAATATCTTACTCCAAACTGAAGACGGGCTCTCCTATGGCTTTGACCGAAACTGTTGCCCCATTGCCAACGCGCATTGTCAGCTCCCCTTCAACAAGTTTTCTAAAGGATCTAAGAAGCTGCAAAGAAGAACAAACGTAGTTAGTCGTTCTCGAATCAATTATCAAGAGGAGGTATTAACATCTACTAACATAGCCTCTAAAACATGCAAATCAGATTTACCGCTTTGACGCTTCTTCTCAGCTAGTTCGGCTAAGTATTTGGGGCAGTTGCATTTCCAATGCCCTTGCACATCACAGTGGTAACATTTTCCTTTTGGGTGGCTTAGCACCCTTCTTCTTTGTATTGGGCTTCTTGTCCTTTGGATCTTGCTTAGGTTTTTGGGCTTTACCTCCACCCTTTCCACTAGAACCTCTTTTTCTCTTTTTGGACTTTGAAGAGGAGCCTACTGCAATATTTGCTTCGCCTCCTCCTTTGGTAGTCCCACAGATGGACTCATAAGTTTGGAGTTCATTCAAAAGCTGACTCATCCCATAATTCAGCTTATGCATAACATAACTACTTATGAAATGATTGAATTCTTTGTGCAGCGAATTTAGCATTATGCTGACCTGAGTCGGTTCATCTAGTGTAGAGCCGTATAGCTCAGCTTCATTGAAGTAATTTGCCATAGTCATTACATGATCTCTGACATGAGTACCAAATCTCATCTTGGTATTCATATACTTCTTTGTGATTTCATGGCGTGCTTGTTTGGATTGTTGTCCGAGCATTTGTTGTAGCGCATCCATGACTTCAAAAGCCGTGTCTTTGCCTTCCAATTTGCTTTGAATAGTATTAGACATACTAGCGAGCATGTACCCTTTGGCCTTGTTGTTTGCAGCGATCCATCTATTATAGACCTCGCGAGTCCTTTGGGTAGCATTGGCCGACGATTCTTGAGGATGCTCCTCAGTGAGAACAAATCTTATGTTCTCGGTGATAACGATGATATTGATGTTGCTCTTCCATTTAGGGAAGTTTTTCCCAGTAAGGGTTTTATCAGTTAAAAGGGAAACAATTAGATTGGATGACATTTTATGAATTAAATAAAAGCAGAAATAAGTATATTTTGTGTTTCGATGTTTATAATGCAAATAAATGCAATTTAGGAATTAATATTGCATGAATGCAGAATATAACGAAAACAAACTATGAAACCTACTATTCCATCAATAATTCAGCTAACCACGTGTAAACTGCCATCGTAGGGTAGGTCAATTTACACGCTTAGCCAAAAACAAGACTTCTTCTTGATTAAATAGTATTTAACGACATTTTGTTTTATACTAATTAACTATTGAGTCAGAATTTGGTCAATAGAAACAATTTTCTTTGTTCTAAACAAATTATCGTTCCGAAACTATAGACTTAACTCTAGAGTGCCGCTGTAGCGTTGGTCAAAGTAGAAATACATCTAAAGGTTCTATCCACTAAATAGAAATCTGGCCTTGTTATTGAATTAGACAAACACCATCCGTAGGGGGATGATCAAGAGTCGCGAGGCGTTGCCTAACTCTCACGATTGCTAGATTAACGATATTGACCATTGGTTTTGTTTTTAAGATAACCATGATCTCTATGGTATATTATTTATTAATATCTCATATTAACAAATAATTATAATTTAGATTTGGTTAGAGGGGTCAAGTGGGCCAGACCAGATGAGTAAAGAGATGTGATTCATTCTCAACTGCCTGGAAAATTTTGAAAAATGCTACTTTTGGACAATATGTTTTAAAACATGCCACTTCAAAAAAATATTTACATCCATGTCACTTTTTGGTAATTAATTTGACCAAATTGTCCCTATTTTTTTAACAAATAAGGAAGCCAAGAAGAGGGTATGGAGGTAATAGAATAATTTGATAATAAAAAAAAAAGTAGACATATAATAACAGCATAAGTTACAAACTTGATCTCATGCCAAATTTTAAATTCAAGTTTGTAACTTATGCCGTTATTATATGTCTATTTTTTATATTATCAAATTACTATATTACCTCCATACCCTCTTCTTGGCTTCCTTATTTGTTAAAAAATAGGGGCAATTTGGTCAAATTAATTACCAAAAAGTGACATGGCTGTAAATATTTTTTTGAAGTGGCATGTTTTAAAACATATTGTCCAAAAGTAGCATTTTTCAAAATTTTCCAAGCAGTTGAGAATGAATCACATCTCTTTACTCATCTGGTCTGGCCCACTTGACCCCTCTAACCAAATCTAAATTATTATTATTTATTAATATCTCATATTAATAATCTTACAACTATATATTTAGAATTTAGAAACTCTAATCTCACATTTAATCAAATAAACAATTTATTCGATTATTATTTAACGTGAGTTTTCCATGATTATTATCCAATTTTAAACTTAAATCTAATCTAATTAAAATCTTAATAATCAAAATCAATGCGACATGTTATAATGTAAGGACAGAGACACCTAATCTATATGATACGTTATAATGCATAGATATATTATAATCATTCATCTCATAAACATACAGAACATCGATAACATAAAATTTTAGAGAATTGACTGGGTCCCTTTGGAATATTACAACCTAAGAAATCTAAAATAATAACAAATTACAATTAAGTCTTCTTGTTGGATCGGGATTTAGATCTTCAAGTTCTCCATCGGGTCCAATTTTGATCGGTTTTGGATTTAAATCCAATTTCGGGTTCTAAAACCCTACTTTTGAATTTAACATTGCCAAATAAATTATTTTCAAAAAATAAATTTATGGAAATTCTAATACGGTTCGAAATTTGGTGAATTAGCCAAGTAGGCGGAGCCCCCGGAACAATCCCAAGCTATCGACATAGTAGGGCGCGCAAAATGGCAGACGGGCGCACGGCAGGGTAGGCGGGCGTACATGCTGTGCGATCGGGCGCAGGGGACAGTAGGCGGGCGTGCGGAGTGGCAAGCAGGTGTGCACAGAGTTGGCAGGCAGGTGCACGAAGTTGGTAGGGCGTACGTAGAGTCGGCAAAGCACGTGCGGAGTCAGCAGGCGGGCGCGCACGAGCTTGTTACGGGATCACTCAGTACTGGCAGAAGTGCGTGGGCTTCTGACGGGAGTGTGTGCTGACACGGCACGTGCGCGAGGCACAGGCAAAGTCATTGGGATACTCTGTACGTGCTGTGACAAGCGATCGAACACACTGGCAAGCGCACGGGCAGGCAGGCCGTGCGATCGGCATCGCATGCGAGAGTGCGAGCGAGCTGTCGGGAATGTGGTAGACGCGATCAGCATTGCGGGTGGGCGCACGGGACGATCGACTGCTCGATCGGCCATGGGTTGTTTGCGATTGCAGCAACTATTGGGGGGGGTTCCGGATTAGTGCGATCGGGCATCGCAACAATGGTGCATGTAGACGAACACTCGAGCGCGCGATTTTGCGGGTAGGCCGCGCGATCGGGAGGCTCGGGTATGCGAGCAGGATGGTGTCACGATCGAATGGTCGTGAGTCTACCTAAATGGCACCGGCGACAACGGTTGTCACTGCTGTGGATTTTCCTATACACATGTTTTTTTATTCCAAACAAAAATTTGTACAACAATTACATAATTTGATTCCAAAATAAAATTGCATAAAAAAACCTAACCCGTTAAATTGGGCGAACAATTTTTCTAAAGCCGAAAGATAAATTTCAAAAGAACCATATTATTAACGATCAATCTCATCCATACATTTACGTATTCATCTCATGAAAAATAATAACATATTGACAACCAATCTCATATAGTATAATTGTGCCTATCCAAAACATATCAAGCAAAAAGTTGGAAAACAATATATTTCATAACCTGGCTCTGATACTAGTTGTTGGTTTTCAGATTACATTAACCCAAAAAATTTTGTAATTTTGATCAAATCAGAGATGCGCATTGGAATATTATAACGTTGTAAATTAATTAACAATTAATCGAATACTACAAAGTGGATCTCATGAACATATTGAGTTACAAAAATTTCATTAAACAATTATCACATAATTTTAGAGAGAGAGTTTCAAAGAAATTACACCATGAGCATTTTTCAATCAGGCCGATCTTGATAAACGGACACCGTACGTTGTGAAACCACCAAGGTTGGGCTCGCGTTTGTCCTATGTTTATAACGAGTTTACCGGTCACTTCACGATACCACAATCTTCCACTCCAGTTCTCAAATCTCGCTAAAATACGAGTGTAGGCTCTCTCGATTGTTTTTTTCACTTAAAACAAGAAAGAACATTTTTCTCTCTTGCTTATAGGGGGCGGCGGCTAGGCTTTTGGAGGAGAGGAAAAATCATTTTTATCAACTAAAAACTATAGAGAATTATTTGGTATTCCAACACATGGAAAAATTAGGTTAAATTGTGTTGCAACAAGTGACAAATTTATAGCCACATGTGGGTGTAATTTTCGGCCATGACTGTTAGAATAGGATTAGGATTATTCCAAATTCAAAATTAGGATTTATCCTAAAAAATTATTTTCGCAAACCAAATAATTATTTTAATAATTTTTGACCAAATAATTATTTTAATAATTTTATGATTTTGAATAGGATTAAAAAAAAACTATTTGTAATCCTTATCCACTTAAAAAAATAGGGTAAATTATTTTCCAAAAAATAAAATGCCCATTTTTCTTATTTCCGTTTAGTATGTTTAAATGGAACAATTTTTATTCCAACAAGGTCTAAAATTCGCATATTAGCCCTTGCAACAATGATTTGATTTATCAAATCCTAATCCAATTAGGATTTGAATCAAAATTAAAATATCTCATATTTTGAATTGTGATTATCTACTAATTAGATAATGAATACCAAAATATTTTTAAATTTAACATTTAAATATAAATTGTAAATATCTTATATTTAGATAATTTGTAAATTTAATAATCTAATTATCAAATAACAAATTAATATTTTATCCCTAATTTTATCTCTAAAATTCGCACATCACAAGAAGTGGTCTCCTTGTGGTGTTTTTCTTATCTGTGGTCCTAAACATAAATAGTGAGAAAATAATTAACTCTTTAATTATCCAATGAGAATACCAGCTCAATTTTTTAAGACGAAGTAGGGATTATGGACCCGAATTCGAGCTCTAATAAACTTGAAAAATTAAATTAAAACTCTTTAATGTAATTAGCTATTTATTAAACCTGAGATTACTCCACTATAAATTCGGGATTGAACTCTTTACACGGATATTATTTATATGATCAAACTTCTTCGGATTGTTCGTTGATATAACCATTTCATCATTGTCGATCCTTCACTTCACAAAATAGTTCGTAATCTAAGTTAGATGAAATTACCATTTTACCCCTCGATTACGTCTTGTTCCTTAGGTACCATTGAGTTCACTAGTAAACGGTTAATTCGAAGTTACTTACGAATTAGAGCGCTCAAACCATTTAATTCTAGAAGGCAACACATAAGAGAACCATTATTACTTATCAATTTGTGAATACCATATCCGTAGTTCACATTCCCAGCCTCTGCGAACTACTGGATTCTAAAGTGCAAGTGTTGGGCCTAATTGACTTTAGGCATCAACGAGCATCAATTCATAGAAAGAGTCTATGAATTACTCAGGATTGAGATCAACCATCATATGATCATCGATCGAACCCAAGTTAGAGTCTTCATAACGGTGCTTAAATGAAGTTTGTATATTAGGTCAGTCCATGTTCTATATAATCGATATTATATAAAATACCTCCATTTTAGTGTTTCAGACACTGACCTTCCAGATCAGAGGGTCACGTTCATAACGTCATGGACAATATTAGTGAATTCCAATCAGAGAGATCTGTACTCATTGATCTATCACTGACTAGTTTAAATATGCTATCATATAATTTTAATCCTCATGTTTGTAAAACTCTTCACATACTAAAATTATAATTGTATAACATACTTTAGATTTTGATAAACATTCATTTTATAATAAAATAAAACATAACAAAATTCACAAATGACTAGAATAACCAGAGTGGGGTGCAAAGCGTTCCTTAGAATAATGCTTGATCGGGATAAAAATTTGTGGTTAGCGTCATCATTCAACCAAGGCCATAATCATGAATTGGCTGAGCCATCAGAAATTCAATTTCTTCCCGAACGTAGACAAGTCCCATATACTTCGCTTGGGAAAGAAAAATTGATGCATCATGCGGGGATACGCACAATGAGCATCTTGGATTACATGGCACAACAGTATTCTGATCGTGATCGACTGTCATTCCTATTAAAGGATTTGTACAACAGGTTAGGAGAAGATAAGCGATCTACTGCCACCAAAACTGAAAGCGAGGGGGCACTAGGTTATCTGGCATGTTTGACTATAAGAGATGAACACTTTCTTTCTAGGTTCAATGTTGATGAAGAAGACATGCTACATACAATATTTTAATCCGAAGGGATGTCTCGGTCTGATTACAAATATTTTGGGGAGGTTTTAGTATTCGACACAACGTATAGAATAAACGTGTTCAACAAACCACTTATGATTTTGGTGGGTGTGAATCATCACTTCCATGCGGTTATTTTTGGGGTGGTTCTTCTATCTGACAAAACCACCTCTCATGGATTCTACAATAATTTCTAGAATGTATGGATAGAATCCATGCCAAGGTTGTTATCACTGATGGTGACCTTGCCTGCATGGTGCAATTTAATAATTATTGCCAAACTAGTCCACCATCTTTGATCGTGGCACTTAAGTTCAAATGCAAGCACTAATGTACCAATCAGAGAATTCAAGATTCAATTTTTAAATTTCAGTGTAAGGGTTGACCTTTTAGAAGCTAACCAATTGCATAACAATGTAAGGGTTTCATCGATATACAAAAATCGTACATATTATGTAATGGGCGTGAAGGAGGCATGGCGGGCTGTGTGTGTTTAGTGGTGAAATCGTCTTATATTTCAGTGTGTCTAATGTTTTGTATTCTTCGATCGATTTTAGATACGGAATCTCGCAGAATGTGTTTGCTTTCTAAACATCACCTCATGTACGAATTCATTGATTCACACTTTTGAGTAGTGCGCATGCCCCCAAAGAAGTGACCATGTAGAGATGTCTTTTCTCAGTCTCTTCTTAAAGGGTCCTTTTTACCCTATTCACAATGCACGTGAAAGCACATCATTATGCACCACATGATAATCACAAAAAAATGATCCAATCGTCCCATACCAGTAGACTTTTGCACTTAAAGTAAACATCATTGCACATACATTATCTTTCTTTCTTAATTAAGTTTACATCTCAGCTGGTTCAATCCAGATTTTGATGCTTCTCAGCTGGTTCAATCTAGATTCTTGACATTGTTTAGGTTTGTCTGGGATCCAATAATAGCCACCGCAATCATAAGGCGCCAGTCGGGAATGGGCCGAATTCCCGGCCATAAACTCCATAGGTGTTGGGGACAACTCACCGCAAACACATATGCCCCGGACATACCACCGTCGGCCATCGGGAGTATCTGGCAGTGCCATCGACAATTTCACGTTTTATGCAGTTTTATTCACGTAATCATTCTTCAAGTGGATTATTATTTCACGAGGGACATAAAGTCCTTTCAGAGATTTACCCGCTCCACACGAGCGGGCCTTAGCATTAAAACCTTATATTTAATCCACATTCATAACTCCGGGTAATTATCATAATATTGGGTCTGGGGCATCTCATTCATTTTCAGTTAGCTTAAGTGGGTAAAAACCCATCTAACTTTTTTCATTATCGAGGGCGTTGGACCTATTATCTGTTGTAAACTTTTCATCTTTACCCGGGTTCGACCTAGTGTCTAATTATTGTCGAACACTTATGCATATCAAGAAAACATAAACAAGATGATAATTAATTATTACAACACTAGGCAAAAAATACACAATAACAATAATGAGCAAAACATCCTCGTTCTTGTGTCGTAGGTGCCGATTCCACTTCCTATTTGTCGAATCGGGGGTCTCAAACTTCGATTTGATTCCAAGGTCGTTCGTACAATTCTGGGCTTTAAATTCCTTAACAATAAGAATGTTTATAGATTATAAATTCTTCAAATATCCCAAAAATATCAAAATTTGGGTTTGGGTTCTCAAACGGGTCAAAATGAGCCTAAATATCTTGTTCGGGACGAAAAACGGCTTAATTGGGCCTAACGGATTTTTAGCCATCTATGGGGGACTTTTCAACCCCTAAACTTATTTTAATAAACCCTATCTTGCTCAAAAACTATGTTGGTCACACAAACACTTGACAAATCCCCATCACAAATTATTCTCATTTTCTCAAAAATACTTTGTAATCAAAAGAGTCTTAAATCTTGTCAAAACATGGACCGTTACGAGAATCGGTACTATTTCAGATAGAAAACTTGTATCGACACGAAACCAATGGAATTGGAAAATATTTTCATGGATCTTTCGAAAGAGCTATGGTATGCTAGGGTTCAGATTTTATACTTTGGAGAAAAATAGCCCGAAAGCAGATCTTCAAAAGAGTTCCCAGCTTTTAGACAGATTTTAACCAATCTTTGAAAAAATTTAACTAATTGTAGAAAAATCATTTTTGAGTGATTCTTAGTCCTATGGGAGGATAAAGAAGTCTAATTTTCTGAAAAAATAATGGTCTTAACAAAACTTGGTACATTTAGTACAGAATACTAAAAATTCGTTACTATATCCTTAAACGTCACAATTTCAAGTGTTTTGCAAAAACCTTCATTTTTTCTTGCTCATTCAAGCGAAATCTTCAAGCAACTAAGATTACCCATTTAAGCATACATTTTTCAACATCAACATGAACCAATGTGTAGTCTTTTTCAAATCTTTTTTCCTTCTTTAGGCATGCGAGTATGAATCCTCCTTTTTAATTTTTCATTTTTCAATCACAATTAATCCTAAAACTTGCTAAAACGTCGACTCTTAGAAGAATGAGTGTTAAAACTTGTACAAAACTCGTATTGACACGAAACCAGTTGCTTTAGAAATTATTTTCATACATCTTTCAAATGAAATACTGCTTGCTAGGTTTACGCTTTTTTAATTATTCTAAAAATGGACCGAAATAAAGGTTTATTCAAAAGGGTTCCAAATGGCAGATTTTTAAGCAAATTTTGAAGAATCACTTCTAATTATAGAAAAATCAGTTTGGGTTGATTCTTAATCCTACGGAAATATGAACAAGTATATTTTCAAGGAAAATTAGGCTTAAAGCCAAAAGTCACTTAGGACGAAACTGAAAATTCCGTTTTTGCCACTATTTTGATAGAACGTTCTAAATTTATTCTTTTGAATATCAATGACCAAAAATTCATACCACAACCATTCTCACCTTAATATTCCATCTTTAAACAGGAACATACTCATGACCACATCTCTAATAAGTCTTAATCTCTCAATATTCACATCATATTACTAAAAATCCTTCTTGACTCCTTAAAATAACACATTCTTAAGAACTTATAAAACTTTGAGCTTAAGTTGAGGATTTTACCTTAGCTTTCTCCTGGTTTGGATTTTCCTTTGCTTAACCTCAAGAATGGCTAGAACCTTCTCACAATAAGATACTAATCATAAGTTAGAACAAGCTCTAGTTCATTAAGGTGATAACAAAAGAGTAAAAGAATATTAGTTCTTACCTTAGAGCCTTACGTTCTTCTCTCTCTCTTTTCTTCTTTCTCTTCTCTTTTCTTCTTTCTTTTCTCTCTCTCTCTCTACTCTCCTCTGTCTCTCCTTTCTGCTTGGTGGTCGAATTTTGGCTCAAGTGAATGAGGCTTTTACACTCTCTCACTTGTTTTAACTAAGTCTAGCATAGGAATTAACTAAAAATCAAGCCATTTGTCACCCTAAAACCATGCATGGTGACAAATCAACTACAAGGGTCAAACAAGGGCTACATGGCTGATAATTCAACCCTCACATGCTAAAAATTTCGTGCTAGCTTCAGCCACAGCTGTTCCAAAAGCTGAAATTCCCGTTGCGCTCTAGTTAAACACGTTTTGTTGCGTTTTAGTCACTTTCTAAAGAACTATCATTTTTAAAGATATATTTTAAAAACTCTAATTATATTCCACTAATATCTACTAAAATAAGCTATACTAGAAATTTTTAGAATTTTATGAGCCTGTTTGCTATTTTTTCGAATTTTTCCCGCTTGACACTGAAAAGGCGATATTTCACCGAAAGTGCCCTAAATAGGCATCGGAATGACCTCAAACTTTCTAAATGACTTCAAAAACATTAATAAATATGATATTAGGTCTCAAAAGGCCAATTCATGACTTATTTTGAGAACTTTCATTTTTTGGCCAAAAGTGTAATTTTTGAAAATTCTGGGCACTTTTTGAAAACTCGGGCCGTTGAATAGTTTTAACCATACCAAGGTCATTTAGGGAATTCATTACTCAAAATAATTAATTATGATCATCTTAGAGGCATTTCCGATAAACTTTGAAAAAACTACTATTTTACCCTTCGAAACGTAATTGAATTTTTCCGGGGTTTACAGAAACTCATGTCATTCCTCTATTAGGATTTTTTTTATCAATAACTTGAATTTATAAGATTTTTTTACAGTATATTCTAGGAAGGCCCAAAATTCATATAATTAAATTGGGCCTTTTAAAAAAATTTAGAGTATGAAAGTTATTTGGGCTGGAGGGAGGGGGGCTAGGGCCCCAATTGAAGTCAAGGTACCTCCATCCCTGCCACTACGAACACTATAAGTGATCAACCCCATTGTACATGCCTTCCAGCCAAACCATCACTCTTCACTTGACTGAGACCAACTACTTGACATGGCACTAGCAAGTTCTAACTGTTATGGTAGAGGATGGTACAATAACAACAAGGTCCAATGCAAACTCTAAGGAAAATTTGGACATGTAGTGCAGAAGTGTTATTACCTCTTCGACATGAACTCCACTGGTGTTTTATCTAGTAACAATCAGGCTAATGAACCAACGAATAACAATGGAAACAACTTTGCTATGACTTTCTTTGTGGGAGCTCATGAGAGTCTCAATGACAACAACTGGCTCTCACACTCTTTTACGATTAACCACCTGATGAATGATCTCGCTAGTCTCAAGATTGTAGCTGAGTATCTTTGCAACAATGACCGATGCATATTGATAATGGAGTAGGTTTGCACATTGTTTATATTCGTACCTCAACTTTTTCTTGCTCTAAATTTGGGCTTCCTTGTAATAGTTTTCATATTATGTGGTCAAAGCATAAATATTTAATGATAAGTACTTATTATTTAATTTCTGAGAATATAAAATTATTTTCAAGAGCATTATAATTTAGTTGTCGGGGACGGATTGTGGACTATGGACTTGTTGGAGTAATATATGCCACTAGAAAAAGATAATTTTATTTCTCGTTCAAAATATTATAAAAGACTACAACACTATAATTTTGAACTGCCCTCTCTTTCTGTCTAGAAGCAGCTTCTATTTTATACTGTCATACACTAAGAAGCTTTGCTTCTTTTAACTCTCTCACTCTCTATTTTTTCTTTGGAGAGATGTCACTACTACACTAATGGCTTTTAACGACAGTCAAAAAATTATTTAATATGTTTTTAACATCATATATCCATTTTTTGTTGATGCAGGTACTGTCAAAAATCCGTGTGTTGTTAAAACTTTATATTAACGTCAATTTTTAATTATGTGTCCTGAAAAACATTTAACAAGATTCCACAATTGTTGTTGAAGGCTTTTCAATAATATTTTTTCATACTTTCAACAACATATACTCATCATATGTTGTTAAATATGAATAAGGTCAGTCACAAAATATTGTCTAATGATTTTGAGATCATTGCTTGCCATATGACATGAATTTATGCTTCCCGCCAAGATACAGCGTCATTTTTCATTGGCAATGATTACTACTACACTATCCCATTTGTGTAGTAGTGTGTTTTTCATTGGCAATGGTTACTTCTTCATATAGGAGTTTGGAGACTTGTTGATCAAGTCTTAATTAGGCTTGTATGCCAAGTGACCAAAACTGGGTCACCAAGTCTTTGGACTTGTGAAGCAAGTCATGAAAAGACTTGAACATCAAGCTTCAAAGCTTGGTCAATAAGCCACTATTTGGTGGCTTTTACATAGTTTTTTTAATTATTTTTTTACCTTACCACAAATGAAAATAAACAAGTTTAATATTATATATAAATATATATATATATATATATATATAATTCAACATGACCCATGAATTCAAGTTCTAATAAACTTAGTATTTTTACAGTTTATTAACCTTGAAATTACTCACTTTAAACTCAGTCTACGCTCTCAAAATTCGTGTAACATATTTATTCAACGAGATGTGAATAGTCGATTGATATAATCATTAAATAAAGTTTAATTCTCATAGATCATTGACAATCATAGCCAAGAAAACTACAGTTTTCCCCCTCTAATTATGTCTTTGTCCTTAAGTATGCTTGATTTCACCAGTAAATACTTATGTAGTATTTGGTTGGCATGGAGAATCTTAAATGTAATCATAATCGTAATTGTAATATAATGGATTAGGAATTAGAAGAAAACACAAAATTGATTCAAGTGTTTCGTTGCATTTTTTAGATAACCCGTAATCGAAGTGTATTTTACTGAAATACCCTTAATTTCTGACAAAATAATAAAAAGATAAGTCAAAATTAAAAAAAAATCAAACTATCAAAATTAAACACACAAAAAACACCTAGACTAGAAAATAAAGAAATCAAACCCAACCAAAAACACAAAATGTGGTGAATAGTACTATTGTTGAAATAATCCAACAAAACAAAAGAGTCCAAAATATCAAAAAAGTTGTCAACAAAATATAGTGAATAGCGAAGGCGGAGGGCGGAGAGCGTGGAGAAGGCAAAGGCGGAGGGTAGTGGGCAGAGGACGGCGAAGCTAGAGGTCGACGAGGGCAGAAGGAGGTGAAGGCAGAGGGTGGGGGCAAAGGCGGAAGGCGTAGGGCGGAGGGTAGAAGGCAGAGGCGAACGCAGAGGGTGGAAGATGGAGGTGAAGGCGGAGGGCGGAGAGCGAAGGCAGAGGGTTGAGGGCAAATGGCAAAGGCAAAGGCGAAAGTGGAGGGCAGATGTCAGTGGCAGAGGGCGAAGGGCGGAGGGCAGAGGCTGGAGGGCAGAGGCGGAGGGCGAAGAGCGGAGGGCAGAGGGTGGAGGCGGAGGGCAGAGGGCGGAGGCGGATGGTGTAGGCCAGAAGACAGAGGCGAAGGGTAGAGGGTAGAGGGCGGAGGGCGGAGGGCAGAGGGTGGAGACGGAGGGTGGAGGATGGAGGTGAAGGGCGGAGGTCAGAGGCAGAGGCAAAGTCAGAAGGTAGAGGGCGGAGGCGAAGACGGAGGGACGGAGTCGAAGGCGAAGACAGAGGGCGGAGGGTGGAGGGCGGAGGCCAAAGGGCAGAGAGCAGAGGCAAAGGTGGAGGACGGAGGGCAGAGGGCGGAGGCGAAGGCGGAGGACAGAGGGCAGAGGTCAACGGAGGCGGAGGGCGGAAGTCGGCAAAGACGGGGCAGAGGACAGAGGAGGAAGAGGACGGTGAACGTGGAGGAAGAGAATATAGGGAGAGAAATGGAATTTTTGGGTCATTTATAAAGGAATGATGTTTAATTGGTAGGTGGGATGTAATTAGGATTACATCAAAATGGGTGAATGAGATTTACAATGTAAAGTCATTACCATATAATTTTATCAAGGAAAAATACCATAAATGACCCCTGAGTTTTTGGGTAATACCACGACCTCTCCTTCAGTTTACTATAATTCCTTAATTACCCTTAAATTTTTAAATTCGGTTCAATTTTAACCCTTCCGTTGACTAAGCGTTGAAAAATGGTGCAAAATGTCACTAATACCCATATGCAAAAGTACATCATTTTGACTTAATATCAATAAATTCATCAGATATATATTTTACTCTTGCAACCAAACACTACAACTGATTTCAACAGATTCATAAAAAAAAAAAAAAAAAAAAACTCAGAAACGCAAACCTCACCGACGAACCCCCAACCTCACTGACCCGACCTCCGGCTCTGCCCCACCACCCACGAACGCCGACCCCCGTCCCTCGACCTCTAAAACCAGCCTTCGCCGACGAAACCCCCAACCTCTGCCCCCGCCTCCGCCTCCGCCTCTAACCCCAGCATCCCGCCCTCAAATCTCCAAGCCCGAACCTCAAGCCCGCGAATTCCGCCCTCAATCTCTGCCTCCGCCCTCAGTCTCCGCCTCCGACCAACGATCTCCACCTCCACCCCCTATCTCTGTATCTCTGTCTCCGCCCCCCCCCCCCCCCCCCCCCCCTCCCTCCCCTCCCGGCCTCGATCTCTGCCTCCACCCCTGCCCCCAGTCTCTGCCTCCGAGTCTCTGACCTGTCCTCGATCTCCGCCTCTGCCTCCGCTTCCAATCTCCGCCTCCCCTAACCGAGAGCAAAGTCTGCTGCCCCTAAACCCTGACCCCCGTCTTCGCGTGACCCCGAAACCCCGACCTCCGAACCCGTCGCTCTGCGTAAACCCCGACCCTTGACTTCGCATGACCCCAACCTCCAAACCCAGATTTGACCTCCATCGACTCTGCCTCCCGCCTCCGCACGAACCCCGAACTCCGACCCCTGTTTCCCGCCTCCGCCCCCAACACCCGTCTCCGCCCCTGATCTCCCGACCTCTGCCTCCCGACCCAACCGAGTTTTTTTTTTTTTTTTTGGTTTTAGGCTTTTAGGGATTAGGTTATTCTTAATCTGGAATAGCTAACTTGGCAATTTTTATACTGGATAAGTGACATGGCAATAAGGGTATTTGCGGAATTTCAAAAAAAATTTACGATTTTTTCAACGCTCAGTCAACAAAAGGGTTGAAATTGGACCGAATTATAAAACCAAAGGGTGATTTTGGAATTATAGTAAACTGAAGGAGGGATCGTGGTATTACCCTGAAACCCAGGGGTCATTTATGGTATTTTCCCTTTTATCAGCCAAATATTGTAAAAGAATTAATTTAAAGGAATGAGCTTTCCTTTGCAAGTCATTCCCTCCAACCAAACACCACCTTAATTCATGATTATCTTACGAATTAGAACTCTCAAATTGTTTAATTTCATTTTTCAACACTCAAGGGAACTATTTTACTTCTTTGACAGAAGTTATAAATTCCATATATGTTAATCACATATTCTTAGTGCTAATGGACTATCAGACTTCAAAAATTCAAGTATTAGGCCCAATATCTTACGAGCGGTAACAAACAAATTGAAAAACATGTTTATCCAAAAGGGAAGTCGGTTACTACTTAGGATTGTGATTGACCTTCATATATCATTTTGTAACTTTGATTCGAGTTTTTATAACAGTATTTAAATAAAGACTTTAGAAAAAAGTCGGTTCAAGTCCTATATAATCTTAATTATAAAAATACCATCACTTAATGACTTCACACTGATAATCTAGATGAGATCATCACATTTATAATATCAGAGTGATTTCCAATCAAACACCCGCACTTTGATTAATCACGAACTAATTAAATATATTACACTTATAATTTTAATCTTCTTGGACATAAACTATTTATGTACTAAACCTATAGTTACATTAATAAATTTAGGATTTTTAACAAACATTTATTTATAAATTATATATAAATTCAACAAATAATTTATTAAAATTTAAAAAATAATTTACAATACATCTGATTTAAGGGCATTAATCCTAACACCATTCTCTCATGTTTGTACCAACTTTGCAAATATTAAAAAAAAATTATTAAAAATTCATTTATAGACAAGTTAACGGACATAACTGAACAATTCAGCTGCAATTAAGAACCAGTGATCTTGACTTGAAAGTTACCCTAAAAAACAAAACTGACCTTAAAGTTGTCTTCTTTTTAAAAATAATAATAATAATAATAATAATAATGATATGCTACTGTTTCATTAGTTTAGTATGAAAAGTTTTTGCATATATTGATTCCAATGTAATATTTAAAAGTTCTGTGATTACTATTTTAACTCATTACCTTTTTCTATTTTCTTTATATTATTATTATGAGAACCTCACCTTCTCATAAGTCACATTAATGGTGAGTGCTACTTTGTTTTTAACTTCTTTGTATTCGTTTTTTCTTTTGTTAATAAATCTCAGCATCTCTCTTAGAAGAGATAAAAAAAGAAATCAACTTAGTTAATCAACTGTGCAAACTTTGCTCTCATGTATTCCTAAAAGTGTTTGAAGATTTAAAAAAATTGGAGAATGCTAACTTGGTGATATATATAACAGTATCTCAAAATGCAATGCTATTTTGGAGCATTAATGTCAAAATTTGATATTTTCATACAAAAATTGTTATCTAATTAGACAATATCACTTTTGGTGTTAATCAAATCCAACAAACGCAATAAACATAAAATCTTCATAGAACCAAAAATTGGTCTTATGAAATCAAAATCCGAGTTCATCATACTTTATTTCAATTAAAAAATAAAATAAAATAAAACTCAACAAGACCACCACAACAACAACGATAACAACATATACAACAAAAACAAAGTCCAACAACATTCTCACATGAAGGAATAGGTCTTGCCGGATTGCGAAATGGTGACCGATAACTCTCTCAAGATCATGGCACCGAGAAAGAGGTTTGTCAACATGGTCAAAGGCTTTGGGTTTGTATTACCTTTGTATGCATATTTGTGCAAACCAATTGCACATGAACAACTTCTGGGTGATAAGAAATGAAAGAGAGAGAAGAAAAGGAGGAATTTTTAGTATTTTTGTTAAGGTGTTTTTTTTTTAATATTAAATAAAATTGCCTCATAAAAGTGTCAAGAAGCACATGCTATTTTCCTTCTAAAATTAGACAGACGTTTCCAATTAAGGTGAAACTGGAATGATTTTAAATTCAGAGAGATTAATTTAAAAAAAAAAACCGAGTGTCAAAGTGTCACAATGCGATAAATTAACAAAAAAAAAAAAAAGGAAAAAAACAAACAAACAAAGCCTCAAAACAAAATATATATTCTTCATATATTATATAGGCAGCCGTAGAGTTAAAAGCAAGGAAATCACAATATATTATAAAAATTTGAAGCAAAACTATTAGTACGTCTGTCATTTACAATCTATATATATTTAGGCCAACTTATAACGGGGTAGGATATATTTTGCTCTGTAATAAACTTGAGAACACACACCAAAATGAATTGGTCCAAATACTACAAGGGATTTGTGCTGTTGAATATCTTGTTGGGCTTATTGATTGCAAGTTGTGCACAATATGATCATGATCATCATGATGATGTTCGTGACCCCACTGATGGATTCACTATTGTCCCATTAACAGCGAAGAATTTCAAGTTGGATAAACCCTACAATGATCCTCTCAAGGATCGTTACAGCTACAGAGATGGAGTTAGAAGGTTTTGGGTGTACAATAACGACAAGCCCTTCAAACCCTCTAGCAATACTAGGCCACGGACTGAAGTACGCATAGCTGTATGTAATTTCTCTCTCTCATATCACCCTCTAGTTGCTATAAATTCTGAGGATAAATTGACATATATGGAAATTTGCCCAAAAAAAAAAAAAGAAATTATAGTACTAGAGTAGATTATAATTCATAGTGAAAGTTGTTTAAAATGAAGAAATATACAATTTTTTTTTTCTTGTAGGTGGTTTTGTAATTAATGACTTTTTTTTTTTTTCTCTTTTTGCTCCGTTTACTTGTTCTTTATATTATTAGGCTTGTTTTAGGGGTTGTTTGGGTATGAGTTTAAATACAAAATTGAGATCATTTTAATTTGAGTTACTATTTGGCAAAATTTTGAATCTAATTGTTGTTTAAATAGGAGTTTGATTGTAATATTTGAATATTTACGAATTGAAAAACTTACTTTCAATGGTAGCAAGAATACTTGAGTCAATTTTTTTTTACGAGTAAAAAACATTGGTTTGTCTTTAAGTTGCTTTAGGAATTAAAAAAGTTGCTTTTAGATGATATTAAACTAGTTTTTATGAGGGCATTAATAAACATCACAAGCCCCTCTTTTTTCTAGTCCAACTAATTATTCAACGCCGTAAGTTACTATGTAATGCTAGGTAGAGATGCCAAATAAACATCTACTTTAACAATAGCAAATTAGACGTACAATAAAATCACTATAAATTAATAATTTTAGGACTAAGAAATATTATTACTTTAGTGAATTATTAATCTAGCACGTTATACCTGAGTTGGGACCGGCTAAAATTATAATTTAATCGAGGTTATTAATTTATCAAGGTTTTGTTGTACGTACATACATGTATACAGAATTTTCTACATCATGGAATTTTTTCCCCTATAGGGTTATGATTACTCTTCTGGGGTTTGGCAATTTGAGGGCTATGCTTTTGTACCCAAAGGCACCTCCGGCGTCACCATAGTGCAGATCCACGGTGCAGCCCAGGGAGCTACGTCTCTGCAGCTACGAATATACGACGGGGACATGAGGTACTACAAGTACAATCTGGTAGCTAAGGACCTGTACGACAAGTGGTTCAGAGTCAACATAATCCACAATGTCGATGAAGGGAAGATCACAGTTTTCATCGACGGTGTAAAGAAGTTTGTTGTAAACGATCAGGGACCCGGCGATCTGTATTTCAAGTTTGGAGTATATGCCGCTCCCGCTAAATCCAGCGATTACATGGAATCAAGGTGGAAAGACGTTAAAATCTACAAAAAGTGAATGTAAAATACACTCCTGCTATGTTATCATCAGTTACCTAAATATGTTTAGCCTTGAGGCAGATCCAGTGGAGTTTTATTTGATTGCAGATTTTCTTTTTTCATAGTAACTAAAATCTATTAAGTTAATCGCTATTATAAATATACTCTGAGAAAATTACGACAAAGAACCTTGTTATTTGAGAACTAAAGACAACACTGACTGAAAGTTTTACTTGAAAGCACCTTCTCACAAGCTATTAGTAAAGTTGAGCAATCCGCTGATTCTTATTATTAATCTTATAGAAAAATTGCACTACAATAATCTGGAACCTCATTCTTAAATTTCTCAAAAGTAGGTTGAAAAACAAAAAAAAAATACTAAAAAATCAGTAAGAGACACCTAGAATACTATGTCAAACAATATTATTAAACCACCCTATACAGGAAAGCCCATAAATAGAATGAATGAAATGGTAGGACCAAAAATCTATTGAAACCTTCCAAGAATTAAAGAAAAGGGAAAGCTATTGGATAGCTATAACCCGCCACAAGGAAGGCAGCACCATTCGCCAATCCGGATAAAGAGTCGCTGCAAAGGGTTCGGAGGTTCTTCGTCGTCTGAAGATGGAGACGGCAACGGAAGCTCAGGCGGCAGATGCCGATGAAATGCATCAACTGCAGCAGCAACGCCATCTTCATTCTCGATCAACTTGGCTATCTCAAGTGCTCGAGATTTAAGCTACATAGCAGAAGTCAAAACAGGTTAAAACAAGACATTTCTCGCTAAAGAATTACATTATTGCACTGCAAAATGGCAGTTTGAGCTGTATCAAGAATGAATAAAACTAATTACTAAAAATTAGACGGTATTACAGCTTGAAAATGTGAAAGATTCATAATTAGGCTGCTTTGAAAAAAGTATTTCGGGATAAAGATTCATAATGTCCCCACTCCCCACTTTTAGAGCTAATTTTCTCAAAGATAAAGGTCTACGTCACATACACTCTTTTCTATAAAATGAAATTTTAGATAAATTGTTTTTGTTGCCTGTAAAAGCAAGGTACAAGTTAGGTGTGTACCTCTGGCTGCAGCATGAATCGTATGGCGTTGGAGAGGTTTTCGACACTCAGCTGAGATATTGGTATAGGTGCGGGTCCCAAACCCCTTTGATGTATTCTGTCACCCCAAAAGAATTGATCTCCGAAGAATGGAACTATTGTAGTTGGACACTGTAATCATTCGTACTATGGATGTTAAACACAGACAATACAATTATAAGACGGATTTTACAATAAAGATAATAACCGCATTGGCCAAAGTTCTGCATTAGTTTGCCACTAAGTTCTTAAAGACTCTTGCAAAATCTTGAACCAAAAATAAAAAAATAAAAACCTTACTACTCGAATATTCGAGGAAAAGCAAAGAGGGAGGCACAAAATGAGAACACTACCCCTGCTCTTAGTCCTGTAGCCGTGGTCCCTGCTCCACCATGATGAACCTGCATATTTTTTCAGAGTAAGGTTTCTTGTACACAACACGAAACTAGATCCTTCGGTTTGATGGACTGAGAGGTGGGAAGATGGAGAGGTGGAAGGAGACAGTTAATCCCTTGTTTGGTTAGAGGGAGGAGAGGCTCTCCCTCCAGGCCCACAGAAAATTTATCTATTTACTAGAGGAAGGATGCATCTTCTCTATCACCTTTAAGTAACATACATTCTATCCAGCCACATAAACAAATAACAAGTAACAAAAATAGACAATATAGTAATTATATAAATAAGTAGAATCCTCTCCATCCTCCTAACCATCTCCATCCAACCAACATAATCCAATAGAAAAGTCTACCATCAAATTACCCTCCATTCGAACCTTAGTATTAAATTTTGGCATTCTCAAAAGTATAATTATCTAGCATGCTTAGTCAATTAGCAACTACTATCCTAAAAGGTTCGTACAATGGCATTCAGTCTCCATTGGTACAAGTCACAACAATCATGAAGAAAGAGATCATACAACTCACCACCGCTGAACATTGAGGAAACAGCCAATCATGCGGGCAATCTTCCAGAAGGAAAATGTCGACCGGAATTTCTGTTACTGGACAATTAAAACAACAAATAAACAATATATATATATATATATATATATATTTTAATAAGACTTTAAATGGCTCTATGTGGCAATATCTGACTAGGCTTTTTGACTGAATGGCATACATATTTTCTTTCATCCTCTTTACTTCATTATTTAACTGATTAAAAAAAAAAAAAAGAATTAGCTTGAAATGAGTTACTTACAATTGCCAAGGTCTCCCCAGCCACGGTCAATAATTCCTCTTTGTCCTGTGTCCTTCAATGCCTCTAGTATAATATTCGAGGTTTTCTCGGAATCTTCGAGAGGCTAGATAAGGAGCAATATAAATCAGTACCTTTCCAGAATTTAGAACAAAAGAACACAATTACAGTCAACAACCCAATTAAGGGATGTGGGGGATGTGATTGACAATACTATTAAACCTTTATATATAAAGAGAGACCATAAGCCAAAGAAAGATATATAAAGTTTCTCATAGGTTGGCTGGATTGATTGTATATTTTCTTGTTTGATTGTAATCAAAGTATTAATATCTAAGAACTGTGTGATCAAAGCTAAGCCCCAACGAAGACTTACCAACCCTTCTTAGCATACATGTGTAGAATTCAAGACAATATTGTGCATGTCAGATCACATGAATTAGAATAATTGACAATTTGAGAACTCATGGAAACCAATGCTACAAAATACCTAAGATGTGCCAAATCACCAGTATGAAAATATATAAAATCAATATTTGGTAAACACAGAGAACTGTTATCGAAGATTTTCACGACAATAACAGGCAACTAAAAAGGAGACAAAAAAATCACAACATTAAGAGCAAGATTTAAGCCAATCGATTTACACCTATGCATGCATTAATTTTGGTGAGATCAACATACCATACTACCAAAACCAATATATATAGGTTTAGGCCCCTTCTGAATCCACTGGACGAATTTCTCTTGTGGTTGATACTTCGACCCAAGATTTAGGAAACAATACCCCACAACATCAACCAAGGGACCCCAATCTGCATATATTTTGGTATAAAGTCAAACTCTCCACGATAAGACAGAATAAACATGAGCATTTGGCATTCCAAAAGAAGCAAGCAAACAAGAGGAGTTTAGATGAATGAAGTCTGTAACTCAAAATTTTCAAATGAATTGGACTCTTAGCATTATTGTATTAATATATATGGATGGCTTATTATCTCAAATAAGCAAAAAAAAAAAAAACCTTACCACTAGGTTTTGCAACAACATGAGGACTCCACATATAGCCTGTTGGGAAATGAGATATTGATCCATTATATGTGCTGAAATATGCAATGGGAGGAAGCTTCAACTTTCTTTTCCTGAAGTCATTGATATATCCCCTAATGCCCCACCATATCAGTAAGTCCACAACGAGATATGAAAGCTGGACTCGGGCAACAAAGATAATTCAGAAAAATTAATTGCAATGGTTGGTTCATAACCAATTTTACAAGTGGAACGAACAAGGATGCACATACCCAGTAGCCAGCACTTTGAGGTACGCGTGCCAGTGGATGAGGAAATTCATACGTTGGCCTGCCTATGGAAACCCAATTTAGATTTTTGCAAACGAAAAATGAAAATACATTTGATCCATAATTTAGAAACATTGCATTCACATGCTTCTGAAATTATACTATTTAACTTCTTTCCACTTACATTCCTATGGTTGTTCTCAACTCCAGAGTGCTGATTTATTTTATTTGTCAAAAATACATCAATAAATAAAAACCGATAAAGATCAATGGGATAGGGGTGGACTAGTGTAAACAGCCAAACGAGATAAATAAACATAAGAAAAGGAAACACACAAACTCACGTCCACGGCATTGTGAAGAAAATGTGAAGGGGTACACCAAGAGCTTCCGCAACATGTGCATGTCCTGTAGCCCAAAGCACAATTAAAGTCTATACATAATGTTTACAATTACTTTAAGCTGAAAAATACTATTGTTGTTTAGAAATAATACATAAAATAAAAATGATGAGCAATAGTGCAATACTAGCGAAGAAAAATAGTGTCACTCAACAATGGTGTAGGAAAAATAATGCAACCAAAGTTGCACAACGGATTCAACTTCTAAATGCTCACCATAAGCAGGAGGGTTTGCAATAATTGCCTGCGCTTGAAAGGGAATACCAGTTTCCAAATCTGGTTCCGTGCAAGCTGGAAGAAGAGATTCGATAATTGCTCTCAGTTGCTTCCTCTGGAGTGATATTTCTTTAGGTCCAGATGGGATGAGACCTTTATTTCTAGCCATATCTAGAAGTGTTGAAAAATTAGAAACAAAAGAAACATATTATAATCTAAGAACAAAACATTTTACGGACAAGTTCAAAATGTTAAAAACATTACAGGTTTTTTTCGATTTGTTTCCAGAGTTTCTCAAAAGATCGAGTTGATTCCACTATTTTGGGTCAGGAAATTGTATCATTCTCCATTTAACAATCTCTTTAGTGGCTAAACCATACTGAGGATTCAATTTGGATACTCTAATTTTTCTTAGGAAAACGGAGGACAGAAACATGATAAATTCACTAACAATGTCTGAATGCATTTAAAAAGGTTAATTCTCAAGATCATAACATTTCCACTCATCAAGTTCAAGACCAATCGTCACAGATAGCGAACTAATAACGACTCAAAATGGACCAGTAACAAGTTTAATGGAAATCGATCAACAGGAAAAAGAGAAAAGCGAATGCAAAAAAAGTTTCAAATTAGGGACCCCCTTACATCCTGCCAAAACCCGAGGGTCGCCACCCAAGGGAAAGAACTCTATGCCAGCTGATCTTACAAAAGTGCTGAAGTTAGAATGAGTTGCCAGCCTAACATGATGACCAAATTCCTACAAGTAAAATTACGTCAGCATTGCGCAACCTGCGAGATCTATAAACAAGTTGCATCAAAAAGGAATAATAGATTTTTTTTTCAACAAGAACGATACACAGATCAGTGATATTAATACAGACACCGTATAATGCAACAAAAAAAAAAATCATAAAACAATGTACTTTTTACACGTGCCTGAAGTCTCTTCGCCATAGCCAAGAAAGGTTGTACATCTCCTCTTGTTCCAACCACAAGTATGACTATTTTCAATCTTGGAATGAACTTATAAGACTCAGAAGCTAAGCTGTCAAGAAAGAGAGGTGACCCTTCTCCACCATCAAGCTCTAGCAGCTCAGAAGCACTTTTAGCTAAATCAACTTCTACGGTTCCATCGTTTTGTATCTTCACTAGATTGACAATTAGTTGTTGCTGAAACCCAAAACAAGACTAATCAGTATTTAGGAAAACCAAATACGGAAATAAAGAAGGAAAATAGAAAAGCATAGTAATCGGAAAACAGACAAAACTTTGAACATTAAAAAAAATTAAGATGAGTTATGAGCAGATCAAGATCCCAGTTTCTGCTGTCAAACGAAAAACTCTTTGCTCATTTTCAATATATAGACTTAGGATAAGACTGTCAGGCTTTTGTGTGCTCTCTTATTCTCTATTAAACAATTATTTGTTTATGTTTGTGGAGGGTATCCCTTCCTCTCCGTTGTACTACTTTTTCGAGTGATCGCTGAAATATGTTTCTTCTTTAAAGGAGAAAGAAATGCAGACTTTTTGCTGAAAGAAAATCGAAACCTATCGTACAAACCAAAAATTCCAATAGTAAGATGTCCATATTCCACTTTCCACATAAGGTATTACATGATTTGGAAAACAAAATTGAACCATCCATGTCAATTTTCATCAAATGCTAGAGAAAACAGAAGACGCGTAATTTATGTTAGTCTATGGCCGTAGGGGTTGCTAACTAAAAGCATCACTGCGTGCATACGATAGAAAACTAACACGCCGCAATTTAAATGTTACAAGCAGAACAAAATCTGAAATCAAATGCATTCATCTACCTTTTCGCGCTCCGACAATCTATCTAGCTTCTCCGTCATGGATCGCGAGAATATGATCCCATGATCATCACTTACCAAACTTCTATGAGTGCCAACAGGTGTAGTTGTGGAATGATCCAAGCCTTTAACAACAAAAGACTCATACGTCAGTGCAAAACATAATAAACACAACATCTTCTTAGCAATACAAATTATATTCACATGAATATCCACAAAAGAACATTCCTTAAAAAAAAAAAAAAAAAAAGTCAGCAAAGTCTCTAAATAGCAAGCAATGCAGCAATACCTTCAACTACAAAATCAGTAGTATCAAGATTTAAGTACTGATAAGCAAAAACTATTGAAATGCATAGCAATACACTAGTAAGCTATTTTCACTACCAAGTTCCAATTTTCTTTCTTTTTTTCTTTTTCCGACAATAAAGAGTCGAGATTTCTCCGGCGGCACTAACCTTTCCGCGGCGAAGAGCCAAGATTGAACTCGTTCTCAAGAACTGACCATCGCCGCGAAGAATTGGGCCTCTGATTCTCTTTTTCCTTGAAAGAAGTGGCACCCAATTGCTCGTATCTTGAGTTCTTGTTATCGAATTCACTAACATCTTCTTCTTTAGCGACTCGCCGTCGATTATCATCATCGCCATTACTTGCCATTTTTCCACCACTGAAACTCCACAAATCTCTGAACCATTTAACCAAATCAGCTGCTCAATTGCCACTCAACAAAATCACCATGGAAACAAAAAATCATCTCAAAAATCAACAACAAAATCACTGATTGTACGAAAAAGGAGAGGGAAAAAAAAGGGTAGATAGGAAACAGGAAATTATGGAAAAGTCTCTGCTTTTTTTCTTTTTTCTTTTTCTTGAATGGAATTGACCGATGTGTGACCCCACCAGATGGTCAAAGCGCATTCCAAGAACGTTTGGTTGTGTGATGCAAATTGTGTAAATTCCGAGCAATATACTAAACCAACCACGATCTACTGTCTCCCAAATGGTGTCTTCTTTGCTGTTCCACCAACCATATACTGCCACGTCGTCGAACTGACATTTAGAGTTGACAGAGAAAATGTCCGTTTAACTCTCCGTTTAAAGACTACATTAATAATTTAAAAAATAATAATAATTTGACAGAAAGAAACTTCAAAAGACGCGTTGAAGTTGCCGAACATGAATTTTTTTAGTTATACGAATTCCATCTTTAGGAATAATACGATGGAGGTGAGCAAAATTTACTCTGATGATTGAAGTAATCTTACGTTATGTTTCGTTTTGTCACTGAGTGCTTGCAAATAAAACAAAATTTCAAATCTCAAATGATTTTTTTTCCCCTTCTTTCAGATTAAACGGTTGTCTAATAGCAAAGGACATGATCAGTAAAAATAATATAAAATATGATAAAAAAAATAAAGAAAAGAAAAAATAACAAAAAAATTATAAAACCATTGTAGTGCTATCAATAACAGAGTAGAGTTAAAAAAAAAAAAAAAAAGAGTTCAAGCTTTATCAGCTGTCCGACCATTACAGTACACAGTGAGGCTAGTAAAAGAGCATAGGATAATAAAATCAATATTTTTCTCTTATACCCAGTTATAAAAAAGAAAATAATAGGGAAATTCTCTAATACCCAAAGCCATACCCGATTATTGCAGACCATTGCTCAGTTCACTGCAAGGTAAAATCAAATACCACGACCTAATTTTGTCTTAGCGCGAAATAATATAAACATGAAAGATGAAAGAGGTGAGTGAGTGGGAACTGGGGAAGATTGCTTTTGGGTTTGTAGGTGTGTATTTTGTTTGGGCGAACTGCAAAATGGAGCCACTTTCAGATTCACTTATTAATTTTGGGCCCGTTGGGTTTTTAGCCATTGACTATTAATATATATAGAGTCAAATTAGGATCAAATATTACATAGGGAGATTTTGAGGAATACCTCAAAATTAGACACTAAATGATCTATATCTTACACAAAATGCACTTTTAATTTATACCGCACTTTTAATTTATACCGCATTTTTTTTAGTACTTTAAATTTTAAAGGACAAAATTACCCTTATTATATCGGGAAAATAGTCAAAATGACATAACCAAATATCAAAATTTATAAAATGACTTTTTCTTTTATATTTTTTTTTTATTTAACAAAATCTGACATAGCATAATTAAGTTTAATTAATTTTCTCATTACTCTGCTTATCTTTTCTCTCTCTTTCTCAACGAGTTTACTTCTCCTTCATTCCACTTCCACGACAAGGAGCCTCCACGACCAGCCCCTCTCCTCCCACTTCCTCTTTCTCCTCTCAGCCCTCCCCTGCACGACCAGCCCTTCTCCTCCCTTTTCCTTCTTTCCCTCTCTTCTTTCAAGCACCGTCGAGTGCCGCCGTAGGTCGAGCGCCACCGCCGTGGGTCGCGTGTTGTCGCCGTGGGTTGAGGAAGCACGCTAAAGCACTGCCACCGTAGGTTGAGCGCCGCCGCCGTGGGCCGAGGAACCACCATTGAGCGCCGCTACCGAGGGGTCGCGTGCTGTCGCCGTGGGTCAAGGAAGCACGGTGAAGCGCTGCCACCGTAGGTCGAGCGCCGCCGCCGTGGGTCGAGGAACCCAATTCTCCCCGAGCTCCCCGAGCCCCCCCAATCCCAAAAGAACAAAATCTGACATAGCATAATTAAGTTTAATTAATTTTCTTATTACTCTCCTTATCTTTTCTCTCTCTTTCTCAACGAGTTTACTTCTCCTTCATTCCACTTCCACGACAAGGAGCCTCCACGACCAGCCCCTCTCCTCCCACTTCCTCTTTCTCCTCTCAGCCCTCCCCCGCACGACCAGCCCTTCTCCTCCCTTTTCCTTCTTTCCCTCTCTTCTTTCAAGCACCGTCGAGTGCCGCCGTAGGTCGAGCGCCACCGCCGTGGGTCGCGTGTTGTCGCCGTGGGTTGAGGAAGCACGCTAAAGCACTGCCACCGTAGGTTGAGCGCCGCCGCCGTGGGCCGAGGAACCACCGTTGAGCGCCGCTACCGAGGGGTCGCGTGCTGTCGCCGTGGGTCAAGGAAGCACGGTGAAGCGCTGCCACCGTAGGTTGAGCGCTGCCGCCGTGGGTCGAGGAACCCAATTCTCCCCGAGCTCCCCGAGCCCCCCCAATCCCAAAAGAACATGTGGCGTGCAAAGAAGATGACCAATATTGGCCATGAACGACCAATATTAAGAACGACCAATATTGGTAACTGAACTACCAATATTGGTCGTTCATATTGGTAACTGAACGACCAATATTGGTCATTCATATTGGTAACTGAACGACCAATATTATGAACGATCAATATTGGTAACTGAACGACCAATATTGGTCGTTCATATTGGTAACTGAACGACCAATATTAAGAACAACCAATATTGGTAACTGAACGACCAATATTCACAACTGAACGACTAATGTATTTATTGCTCTTTTATTCTTAAAAAAAAAACAATTTTCAAAAGTAATTGTTTTTGTTAGAAATAGTGTGTCACACTTTTATTTCTATAATTAAAACATACTTTGAAATTATTTGTTTTTATTTCTTCTTTTCTAACAATTGAAAGATTTTTTTTTTAAAAAAAGGTATTGAAAAGTAAAAAAAAATACAAATAATAATTAGAACGACCAATATTGGTCACGAACGACCAATATTGGTTACTGAACGATCAATACCCATAACTGAACGACCGATGTATTTATTGCTCTTTTATTCTAAAAAAATAATTTTTAAAAGTAGTTGTTTTTATTAAAAATAGTGTGTCACGCTTTATTTCTATAATTAAAACATACTTTGAAATTATTTGTTTTTATTTTTTATTCTCTAACAATTGAAAGATTAAAAAAAAGAATTGAAAAGCAAAAAATAAAATAAAAAATAATGTAATAAAAAAAATTTCTATAATAACTGAACGATCAATATTCTATTATAATAAAAAAAATTTCAAAAGTAATTGTTTTATTAGAAATAGTGTGTCACACTTTTATTTCTATAATTAAAAGATATTTTGAAATTATTTATGTTTTAATTATTTCAAAGTATGTTTTAATTATAGAAATAAAAGCGTGACACACCATTTCTTATAAAACAATTACTTTTAAAAATTATTATTATTTTTTTATAATAAAAGAGCAATAAATACATTGGTCGTTCTTAATATTATTTGTATTTTTTTTAACCTTTTAAATGTCTTTTTTTTTTAAATATTTCAATTGTTAGAAAAGAAGAAATAAAAACAAATAATTTCAAAGTATGTTTTAATTATAGAAATAAAAGCGTGACACACCATTTCTTATAAAACAATTATTTTTAAAAATTATTATTATTATTTTTATAATAAAAGAGAAATAAATACATCGGTCGTTCCGTTAAGAATATTGGTCGTTTAGTTACCAATATTGGTCGTTCATGACCAATATTGGTCGTTCTAAATATTATTTGTATTTTTTTTTTACTTGTCAATACCTTTTTTTCAAAAAAAAATCTTTTAATTGTTAGAAAAAAAGAAATAATTTCAAAGTATGTTTTAATTAAACAAATAAAAGTGACTATTTGAAAAATTATAGAAATAAAATCAATGTCCTTTTTTTTAAACTTTCAATTATTAGAGAAGAAAAAATAAAAATAAATAATTTGAAAGTATGTTTTAATTATAAAAATAAAAGCGTGACACACTATTTCTAATAAAACAATTACTTTTAAAAATTATTATTTTTTAGAATAAAAGAGCAATAAATACATCGGTCGTTCAGTTATGGGTATTGGTCGTTCAGTAACCAATATTGATCGTTCATGACTAATATTGATCGTTCTAAATATTATTTGTATTTTTTTTAATTTTTCAATTCTTTTTTTTTTAAATCTTTCAATTGTTAAAAAAGAAGAAATAAAAACAAATAATTTCAAAGTATATTTTAATTAAACAAATAAAAGTGTGACACACTATTTGAAAAATTATAGAAATAAAATCAATATTTATAAACTATATTTTTTTTAATCTTTCAATTGTTAGAGAAGAAAAATAAAAATAAATAATTTCAAAGTATGTTTTAATTATAAAAATAAAGCGTGACACACTATATCTAATAAAACAATTACTTTTGAAAATTATTTTTTTTAAGAATAAAAGAGCAATAAATACATCGGTCGTTCAGTAACCAATATTGGTCGTTTGTGACCAATATTGGTCGTTCTAAATATTATTTGTATTTTTTTTAATATTATTATTTTTTAATATCTCTAAATAATTTAAAAGTATGTTTTAATTATAGAAATAAAAGCGTGACACACTATTTCTAATAAAACAAGGGTCAGTTAAGCAACTAGTCATTTTAAAGGTAAAATTTGAAGGACTTAGCCATAGTTTCACAAAATTAAGGATTTAGCCAAAACGAGTAACATAAAATGTTACATGTAACATATATACGTATAAAAAGTGTAATATTAAATGTAACGTTACATGTAACATTACATGTAATGTTACACTTTTACACGTATATATGTCACATGTTACATGTTATGGCTAAATCCTTAATTTCGTCATTTTAGGGCTAAATCCTAAAAAATTATCCAAAAATTTGGTTAAATGCCTAAAAAACTCATAAAATAATTACTTTTGAAATTTGTTTTTTTTATATATATATAATAAAAGAGCAATAAATACATCAGTCGTTCAGTTATGGGTATTGGTCGTTCAATAACCAATATTGGTCGTTTGTGACTAATATTGGTTGTTCTAAATATTATTTGTATTTTTTTTAACTTTTGAATGCCTTTTTTTTTAAAAATCTTTCAATTGTTAGAAAAGAAGAAATAAAAACAAATAATTTCAAAGTATGTTTTAATTATAGAAATAAAAGTGTGACACACTATTTCTAACAAAAACAATTACTTTTGAAAATTATTTTTTTTAAGAATAAAAGAGCAATAAATACATTGGTCGTTCAGTTGTGAATATTGGTCGTTCAGTTACCAATAATGGTCGTTCATGACCAATATTGGTCGTTCAGTTACCAATATGAACGACCAATATTGGTCGTTCAGTTACCAATATTGGTCGTTCATAATATTGGTCGTTCAGTTACCAATATGAACGACCAATATTGGTCGTTCACTTACCAATATTGGTCGTTCTTAATATTGGTCGTTCATGACCAATATTGCTCATCTTCTTTGCACGCGACATGTTCTTTTGCTGGTGGGGGGACTCGGGGAGCTCGGGAAGGATTGGGTTTTTTTTTTTAGAAAATCGCGAGAAGAAACTGAGATTGGAAAAGTTAGGGGATGAGGAAAAGTTACTTGAGACTAATTATGGAGAGCTCGAGGAGGATTGGGGTTTTTTTTTTTTTTTTAGCAAATCGCGAGAAGAAACTGAGATTGAGAAAGTTAGGGGAGGAGGAAAAGTTACATGAGACTAATTAAGGACTCCTCATTAATTCCTTAACACTTAACTAATAACTCTTTTAATAAAAAGAGGTTACTCTGTAAATAAAAATATTTGAAAATCTATTTTAACAATTAAATATCTGTTTAAGTTATTTTGCCAATAGACTCTATTATATCCCTTTCTTTTCTCAAGAAGCTTTCTTCGAAAGCTTGAAAAGCTTCAACAGCTTCAACAATGGAGTCGTCTCTGTAACTCCATCAACGTCCAACCTCCTACATCTCTTGCCAGAGCTCGCCGGAAAACTAGGCGGCGCTTGAGCTTGAGAAGTTTTTTTCAAGTTAATCGGCGCCATTTCGAGATCTTTCTCCGTCGAATCGTTCCTCCGCGACAGCACTGGAAAAGCTGAACTATAAATAGTTCCTCCCCGATCTACATCGAAAAAACGTAAGTGTTAGCGATGGATTTTATTTGGTTTGGTAGTTCATTTGTCTGTTCCGCAGTCCCAAAAAAATTTGAAAAAATGGTGTTTGTTTGTCTTTCATTTTTCATAATAGAAAGTGATGAGTTTTGGATTGCTTTGGTAGTGTTTGGTCATGAAGAATCTGATTGAATGAATATTGTAATGGTTGAAGGATTCAGTGGTATACGTTCTTGTAATTTTTTTCATACCCATGGTAACTCAGCGGGTCACCAAGTAGTAACTCAGTGGGTTAGCGAATCAGAAAGTTGAATTTAGTAAGTTACCATCGTTAAACTCAATTATCTTCTAAACTTAGTCATGAAATCAATTGGTTTAGTGTTGAACTAAATGGTATACCGAATCAGAACTTATCAGACAAATGAATTGCCTAAAAATTAAATGGTATCTTAGTGGGTCACCAAGTCGTAACTCAGTGGGTTACCGAATCAGAATGTTGAATTGAGTAAGTTACCATCCTTAAACTCAGTTATCTTCTAAACTTATTCACGAAATCAATTAGTTTAGTGTTGTACTAAATGGTATGCTGAACCAGAACATATCAGACAAATGAATTGCCTAAAAATTAAATGGTAACTCAGTGGGTCACCAAGTGGTAACTCAGTGGGTTATCGAATCAGAAAGTTGAATTTAGTAAGTTGTCATCCTTAAACTCAGTTGTCTTCTACCTTAGTCATGAAATCAATTGCTTTAGCGCTTTACTAAATGGTATACTGAACCATAATGTATTTAACAAGTGGATTACCTCAAAATTAAATGGTAACTCAGTAGGTCACTAAGTGGTAACTCACTGAGTTACCATAACCAGCGTGTTAAATTACCATCTAAAAATTCTTATTTTAAACCTGAAATATATATATTAACATCAAATTCAGTAGGATTTTTTTAAAATTAAAATAGTCATGGTTACTTATCAAGTTAACCCGTTATGTTTGTTTGCAGATATGGATTTAAAGATCAATGTGTTTGTCAAACATAGTGGACGATGGGACGAGAAGAACTTCTATGTAGGCTTTACAATGACTGGAGTACTAGTTGACACTCGCTGCACATATAGAGAAATGGTGAAGCTACTAATTGAGAAGATTTTTTTGGAGCCGCCAATGCACAACATTGCGGTAGAGTATCAAATTCGAGAAGGATCACATAGGATAAGGATCTCGAGCGACTATGATGTTTTGTTTTACTTGGAGTTAAAAAAAAAAAGACAAGGATTTAACAAGCTTCCCTTTGTGTGTTACTGAAGATAAAGAGCTTGAGTTGATGGATACAAGATTTGGCATTTCAAATGAAGCAATCAACAACATGTCAACTACAAAAAAGACTGTAGACCATGAACAACACAGTGAAACTATGGCAACGGAAGCCGAACTGCTTGGGCCTGAATTAGATGACGAGGAATCTTCAAGTCCTTCTAATTTTGGTGACACTATTGGTCGAAGTAATAGTCCAAGAAGAAGAGTGAAAAGGTTGGATGAGATTCTTAGTACTAAAGAAGTGCAACCTGTGATTGAAAAAGAAACAACATGCATTGCAGTGGAACAAGTATTCAAGAATAAGGATATGTTGAGCAAATCACTTAGGATGATTGCAATCAACAATAAATTTCAGTATAAAACATAAAGATCGTGCCAAGAGAGATTGGTTCTCACTTGCATTGATCCAAGTTGCGAATAGTACATCAGAGCAAGAAGGATAAAAAATAGCGACTTGTTCATCGTTAAAAAATATGTGGACAACCACAATTGTTCTTTGGATGTCGTAGTGAGAGAGCATCGGCAAGCAAGTAGTCAAGCGATTAGTGATTGCATAAAGTCAAAATACATGAATCATGTACAAAATCTGCAGCACAACATCCAAAAATGTCCTAGAGTTGTTTGATTTTAGACACAACTTCTTTTGATAGATACAAAGAATTGACTTGTGTATATGCTTGGAGATCGAGAAAACAATAAAAAGTTACTTTTTTTTTTCTAGATTTGATGTAGATTTATGCTATGTTAATTTGCTAGATGTTCTACTAGCAATGAACATAGACATATATAATTCCTTTTTCATTTCATTATGTTTGAGATAACCTTTGCAGTGAACATGGCTATATACATAATGGTTTAATAAACTCAATGCGTTAACAGACAAAAAATGGAGTTATCTAGCGACTTAATAGGTAAATCATTATGTCACCTTTTGGTACCTCGGTGGGTTACTTAATGGTAACTCAAGACTCAATTAAGAGCTTCAGGTTACTTAATTGGTAGTTTAGTGCATTGTAAGTAGTAACTCAGTGAGTTACCAACTAGTAACTCGGTGAGTTACTTACTTATTGTTATACCATTAAGTAACTTATTAAACAAACATGTTGGGTCACTGTTATCAGCTAGTGACTTAATGCGTAAATCATTAGGGAATGTATTGGTACCTCAATGAGTTCATTAATTCGTAGTATAATGCGTTGTAAGTAGTAACATAGTGAGATACCAAGTAGTAACTCGGTGGGTTACTTATTGTTATGCCATAAAGTAATTTTTTAAACTAACATGTCTGTTCTATCCTAATTTTGTCTAGATTTACTTTTTGTTTATGTACAACTACTAAGAACATAACATCATTATGCCTCTAGTTGCTTTCATTAATTACAGCCCACTCAATTGCTTCTTGGTTTTTCTTGTAACTGCTTCTTGGTTTGGCTCATCTTCCATCACTCTTAAATTGGCCCACCACATCCATCACTTTAGAATTCCTTCTTGTAATTGCTGCAACTGAAAAAGCACCCGTGGTTGATTTAAAATATAAGACATCAAATTATTAGACGATACTATGAAAAAAAAACACATATAAGCATAAGTCACATTCTAAAAAAGAGTATAATAATATGAAAGCGTGTATCATATGAATACCTTTTGCAGCAGTAAACTAAGACTTCAAAAATTTTATGAACCAGACAACAAAAGTCTACTTCTTCATTTTTATGTATACTATCATGTTATTTGGGTCCACCACTTTCTTCTTCCTCCTTGGTGGGACCTCCGGGTCACTTGTATAATTCTTTTCCAGCTTTTTAATGGCTTGATTGTATAGATGAATTGTAATTTTTTTCCTATAAAATTCTATTGGCTTTCCGTCGAAGAAGTCACATGGAGAATCAAACATCAAAGAATGCGCAAATAAGATGACATATATGCCACAATCTCCGCTGCACAATAAGAAAAAAGAAAAAAGAAATATAAGTTCAATATTAACAAACTAATTTATATGAAAACGTGTCTATTTAAACGAAAACCCACCCATTTTGTTGTTGTGGAATGTCCTTTACTATGCAGTTTTGGAACATCGTGATCTTACTTTTTCCCCAATTGAGATCCGGTCTTCATTCACTGAATTTCCTAGACTCTAACAAATGAGGCAACAAAATAGCCATGAGAATGACAGTTTCTATGCATTCTTGATCAATTTTCTTGGAACGCAAAGAGTTGAAGACGTTGAGCCTACGTTTTTCCAAGTCTAGTTCACCCAAGATCCAATGCTTCAACTGTTCCATTTACATAGAAATGTACACAAAATCTATATCCTTCCATGGACTACCACAATACATGTATACCACAATACATGTAGTGCCCATTAATATAGTCCTGTAATGTAGAGTCCTTCTCCCAGATGTAACCTTAATCATATTTACCACCTAATTGACTCCAAAGACCTCGAATCCTACTTTGAAAAAGCATATCTGTAGTTGTCGACCTTTTTTTGGTTATCTCGGGGTAATACTTGAACTTCTTCCTTAAATAGTAGAATGCCACATCAAGATGCTGAAAAAAAAAAACAAAAATAAAAATGATCATACTTACTGACTTATGCTTGAGATTATCAACAAGCTATAGCAGCCAATTAGTTAATAATCAAGTGGTAACTCAGTGGGTTACCATTTGGTAAACCAATGAGTTACCAAACTAGAATCTATATAGCTTTGATAATTCAGAGTTCTACCATAAATATATATTGAAAATATAATAATAGAAGTTAATATACTTATCGTACATGAAAGTGGCTCAGCAGGTTTCACCCAAGTATAAAACCAATACTTATCCGCACAACATGCAACTCCAAAATCAAAAAGAGGATCTATTACTTGCTCATCATCTTTGAACTTTTTATATCTACACAATCAAATGAAGGAAGATGATGAGTTAACAAATTATAATATGAAACGAAAATAAATAAAGCAATCAAATATACTAACTTATTTTTTGGAATGTATCCTCTATCAAACCACTTATTGAAGTTCTCTATATCTTCTGCATTGGGATCTTTGAAAAAATCATTTGGAAAAGCACATGTTTTTTTTTTACAATGGGCTTCAAAGTCTTTTGATCTTCAATCTGTCTCATTGTCTGGGATACCAACTCGGCATAATCAACTTCGACGACAAACGGTGAACTAACTGAGTCGAGTTCTTCGTATAAACCTTGACTATTCTTTGCTGCCACTTCTTGAGTAGGATCAATGTTGTTTTCAACATCGGCATCGTAGTTTTGGGTACTTTGTCTAATTTCAATTTCATGATCTGTCCCTTGGGAAGACTGATTAATATAACTAGTAAATTGTCTAGAAATCAAAAAGTAACTCGGTATAAATCAAACATAGAAGTTATATTCTTGAAATCAACCAACCTTAGTTTCTTGAAAATCAAGACCGACAACTACAGTTTTCCCATCAACATTCTTTTGCTTCTGAATTTAAATTATAAAATCTAATTAACCTTATTTATAAAATCTTTAAAAAAAATGAGTATCCTATCTTTCTTGTTTCTAAAAATTAATGTGAGCATGCCACAACTTTAACAAAAAATAAAAATTACTTAGTTAGTCCAATAATCTCATTAGCTTTTGATAATTACTAACCAACTTGGTTACTCAACCATAATGCACATAGCTAGGCATCAAATGATAAATCAGTGGGTTATCGGATAGTAACTCAGTAGGTTACATATGGTAGATCAGTGGGTTACCATATAGTAACTTAGTGGGTTACCAAATGGTAACTCAGTGGGTTACGGAATGGTAACTCAGTGGGTACCTACTGAATTATGCAACCAGAATACAAATAAGTTGTTGAAATTGACCAACCTTTGAAGTTTTAATGTTAGCAGCTGCTAGCGTACCACCTTCACTGTCAACTTTCTCTAGCCTCTGAAGTACAAGTTACAAAATCTTATTACTCTTGAATGCCAAGAGTGTTTGCAAAAGTAAAACTAAAAGAAGTTAGTAATTATTTACTTGAGGCGTGTTCCCAATACCATATTGGCACACTAATTGAACAACGGCATCAAGATCTTCCTCAACAGATTGTTTTGGTTCATTTGGACCATTATACAACTTTTTGGAAATTTCTAAAATCATATTGCCAAGAAAAGAGAACTGTGAAGAGAAGACACTTCTCATGGAGGATAATTCTTCAAATAATTTCTCTCGATTTGCTTTCAAGTAGTCAAGATTATTCTTCATCTCATGGCAATATTTTGCAAACTCAACAAAAGAAACCTTAAGAAAACAACACCAAAAGAAACAAAATCAGTTGAGAAAAAAAAAACTATTTAATTTTAAAAACATAAATAAAATCGTTATCAACTTGAAATGTTGAAATTGCAAACATACACATCCATTAGACTTGAACTTTCGAACTTTTTTCCTTGAAGATAATACTTCACTTAATTTTCTCTTATTGGAGGGAGAAGCTAACTTAGTCTCCTCTGTAACTGGGGACTGAGAATGAGTTGGAACCATCTGAAAAGGGATAAAAAAAAAAGACATATAAGAAAGAAATCAAATTCATAGAGACCATAACTGAGTTAGATTCTAATGCATTGCAAAAATATGTGTCTATAATGAGTTACCAAAAGAAAATGCTATGAAAATAAATTGGCTTTTTTCCCTCTTTCATTAACATAAATATTTTGACAATAGACCATGAATAACAAAATTTGATACCAATTAAGCTATGCTCTGCGAGGCAATGTTGCGAGTCTATTTTCCTCTTAATTTTTTAAATTGCAATTCACATGAACCTCTAAACAAGTAACAGACACAGAGACTTAAAAGCAATTAAGCTATATTATTATAGAATATGTTATATTGTCACATTTGATCCGAATTACAAAATGCACAGTTTGGTTTTCAAATTGAAATTCTCAAGACAATGAAGAGGAAAATTCGCGAATAGAAACTAAAACACTAATCTTCCACCAAATTTGGTCCGTGAAGAGGAAAATTATAGATAAAGCAGGGAAAAAATAACATAAGAGAAAAATATGTGAAAACCTTGGTCAGTATGGTTAGCGGAACGGTGAACGGTGAGCTCTCGCAAAGAACGGTGAACGGCGAGCTCTCGTGAACGGTGAGTTCTCGCAAAGAACGGCTCGGCGGCAAAAACAGTGGTCAGCGAGTCGCCGAGAAGAGTGGTCAGCGAGGAACGATTGGAGCTTGGTCAACGAGGTCATACGGCGAGAAGTGGTCGGAGGTTGGTCAACGAAGAGTCGTATTTTCGGTGTAGAGAAAATGGGTCGGGGTAGAGAGAGAGAGAGCGAGAATAGAAAATGAGGTAGGGTTTCTAAAACCCCTTCAAAGAAGGGGTGTTTTCGTTATTGCAGCTAGAAGAAAAACGCTCGGGGTATAAATATAAGGGCTATCAAATTTGGCTTTAATTTGCAATTTTACCTATTATTCATGGCTTACAACATATATTAAAACTATTCATTCTATAAATTATTAGTACTAAAATACCCTTAATAAATACCCGATCCATAACCCAATTTCTAATATATATATATATATATATATATATATATATATATCATTAACAACCCCTAACGCTAATCTCGGCAAGAAATAAAAAAATAGTTATTGAATCTAAAATTATGATTTGGCTGATAAAATGAATTTAAAATACAAATCAAAACAACTCTCACATATCTTTCTCACTCTCATTGACGTCAAATCCTTCCTCAGCACGCTTATCGCTCATCGTAACAAGTAATATAATGAATTGTGAGTCCGAATATCGTCCCACGGAGAACTGAAGGCTAAAAATATCTAATTACTACAACTGGTAAAGACTTATTTTGTTTAGAAAATATAACTTAAAATTGGTGGATGAATGAAATAAATAAAATAATAAATACAATTAATAAATAAATAACTCAAAATTCACTAATTAACTGAATTAACTAAACCTAGGATCGATTAACTTCCAATGATATCTCTTTTATTCAATTACTCACTAACTCCCTTCTACAATCATCAATTCTGTGCTAGTCTAGGAATTTATGAATTACGTCGTAGCTCTCGCTTATTGACCTAATTATGCGTCTAATCTTAACTCACGCGTCTGCTCGCTAGAATTAAATACATTAAGCTCGATTCCTAGAATCCTAAATCGATCACCTCCCGGTCCTTACGATTTACAATTCGACTGCCTAGACAACCATTCACTTTCCGGTCCTTATGGCATCTAAGCTATGTTCTTATTATTCCGGCTTCAATTAAATTGCCTCTTCCGAGTTTAATCTAATTAAACCTAATTTTTCTACCCAATTTTCCAATTGCAAATAGAAAATAAATTCAACCAATAAGAACATAAGCATATGAATTGAATATTGCAGAGATTTATTAATGAAAATCAAATAAATTCAACATCAAGTTCGGCTAATCTCTTCTAGAGAGAGATTTAGCCTCTCATGGGTAACAATAAATCAATATAAACAATGGAGTTCAAGTTCATAACTAGAAAAGTAACATAAGAAGAGATGAAGAATAAAGGATTAGAATAAACTCTAAGTCGACTAGTCTTCGACCGCTTTCTTGAGTCTTCTTCTCCACGAAACAGCTTGTTCTTCTTCTTCTTCTTGAGTTTCTTCGTGAGAATTTTTGAGTTTTTCTCTCTCTAAAGTTCTTCTTTCTTCGTCCAACTGTATTATATTTATAGAGCACATGTTTTGACCTAATTTTGATGGAATTTCAGAGTTTAAAAAGTCAAGAAAAACGATGCCGTTATGCATCAAGAAGTTTTACCGATCGATCAGCTGAGTCCCGCGATCGATCAGGGCTGACTCCGTGAGGCTTCGTTGGATTTGGCTGATCGATCGGCTGTTATGTCGCGATCGATCGGCGCTGTCGCTGAGTTCTTTGTAAACTCTGGCCGATCGATCGACGTGTATTCCGCTATCGATCGGCATATGTTCTCCCTTCTTTCCACTCTAATGCAATTACTTGGCCGATGATCGACAGCTTGTGCCCGACCGATCGGCGATGGTTTTGTCATTTATTTTTGTTTCTCCTTTTGCTCCAAATTGCTCCGTTTTATGTGCTTTTTCATCTTGATTTCCGTACCTGCGCAGAAATCACATGTACACTCACAAAACTCATTAAATCACATAAACTTGAGGAATTTAACAATAATTCAAGCCTGAATTTGTGATATATAAGTGAGTATTTTGCTCGTTCATCGCTCTCCCATTAGATTCAAAATTAAATTCCCAAATTTAACCAAAGAAACGACTCGAGTCCAATTCACATTTAATCGAGTCATCTTGCTGCCCCAAACGACTAAAGGAGAAGCAATCCATCGATGACGACAACAAAGCTGATGCCAATACACCACAACACCGCCTCTGAGACATTGACGGACAAGCTCGTCGATTGCAGCAAATGAAAGTCTTGTTGTAATCATCGTAAACATCGATGTGAATATTCATGGATTATTTAAATATGATATTAGATTATTTATTATATAATTATTTTTATGTTTCAACCTTTTAGCATGTATTCCCTTTTTTTTTTTCCTTTTTTCAGGAGTTCTTTTTAGAATTTAATATTTGAATATGAATATCATATTACAAAACTGAGAATAAATTAAGGGAAATTTTGAGGAATACCTCATTCTTGACATAATGATAATCTATACCCCATGTGTGTTGCACTTTTAATTTATACCCCAAAATTTACACTACAAACATGGAGTGAAAAATAAAGGTAGCACACCACATAGGGTATAGATTATTAAGTGGCATCAAGAATGATTTTATTTTGAAATTCTCCCATTAATTAATAATTTTAGTCAGCCCAGTAAAAACCAAGGCCAGTGGATCTTGCTGGACTTTCAGGTTAGTTTCGAAAACTCTGAGCTATATATAGAGTCCAAATCTAACAATTTTAGCTCTAACATTGTGGGCTTTTGCAGTATCACCTGGGGCTCTTGAGTAGGGGTGTGCAAATAACCCGCCAACCCGAACAACCCGCTTAACCCAATCTGAACCCAACCCAAATAACCCTAACCCAATCCAACCCGATGCGAAATTTTAACCAACCCAACCCAACCCGGCATCTTAGGGTCGGGTTACGGGTTGTGATTTCTAAGGATCGGGTTGACCCAACCCAACCCGATCCTTAAATTATATTTAAAAAAAAAATATGTAGATTTTTGGGGTTGAAAATGTTTTAACCCACTAACTTATTCTTCAAATGTCAAAGTTAAACCATGTAGTCCAAGTTTTTGTGTTATGATATTAACCCTTATATTTATTTTTGTAAAAGTTTCAATTAAAATGAAAATTTTGACTTAAATTAATTAGAAAAAATATCATCAAAATTGTTTTAAAAAAATATCTAACCCGATTAACGCAACCCAACCTAACCCGATCATGATCGGGTTGGGTTGGGTTGGGTTGGGTTAGTTACAATGTAGGGTTGGGTTGGGTTCATTTTTTTCCAACCCGACGTGTTCGGATTGGGTTGGGTTAGAGGCTGCAACCCGTCCAACCCAACCCGTGCACACCCCTACTCTTGAGGCAGTTTACAAGCAGGCACATGGAGAGGATATCTCTCCTGAGGGTTCTTTTTCTCTGTCTCACGATTTGGTCATAATGTTCCTAAATTTGTTTCGACCCTCTTATGTTTTCAATATCTCCGGCATATGTGAATAACATGTTCTTTTTTTTTTTAGAAATCGATTTCGAGTTTTGTATTTGCTTTTAGTTATTTATGATTTGCCGCTTATGTTTTTTTTTCCTTATTTTTGGTTTGGGTTCCAAAAAAGATCTCCTCTGGCCTTGGGGTTTGCCAATTTTGTGTTCAAAAAAATATTATTTCTGATTGTTTTTTGTTTATTGGCTAAATCCTCATGGTTTTTTTGGTCCCATTTGTTTGTGTGGAAACATTGTTATGGCTGTAGTTGTTTGATGGATTATACAATCGGATTATGCAGATAAGTTTCTGACTTTTTTTTTTAAATATTCAGTTTTTAATTTTCTTAGTTCTGATTCTGTTATTGTTATTTTCTGTTCGCATTTTAACTAACTTTGTGATCCATTTTTTTTATTACTCGGATGCTAACTATCTACTCACTCTTATGGAAATCTGGTTCTTGGTCTCTTACGGATCATAATGTTATTTATCAAAGCTAAGGTAGTGTTTAGTTGGCAAGGAGAATCGTAATTGTAATAGCAATCGTAATTGTAATGTAATGGAATAGGAATTAGAGGGAAACAAAAAATCGATTCAAATTTTTGGTTTTATTTTTTAGATAATCCATAATCAAAATATATTTTACTAAAATACCCTTAATTTATGTCAAAATAATAAAAAAATATAAAAGTCGAAATAATCTAAAAGAAATCAAAATATCAAAATTAAATTCTGAAAAACAATCAGAAATCAAACTCAACAAAAAAACACAAAAATGTCAAACCCATTAATAGTACCATCAAATTCAACGTAGTAGGAGACTAAAAAAATCAAATCGAAAAGAGAACAAATCAAAGCCTCATCAAAATTAACATATAAGTATACAAATTTTCATGGGTTCATATTAATCTTCCTATCAAATCGTACAATTTAAAGTCCTGCAAAGATAGAGCCAATTTCTGGTTTTGGTTTGTCTCTTTCGAACTTTGTAGAGACCGTCAAGTAAATTGTAGATCCTATCCTCTTCTTCCTATGGAGAAAGTTTTCATGCCTTGAAAACGTTGCATAATAACTTCATTATCCAAATTGTTGAAGATATCTTTCTCAATGTACACAAGTAAATTGTCATTCATCCACTGATCTCCCATTCGATTACGCAATCGATTTTTGATAACATTCATAGCACAAAATACTTTCTCCACTGTAGCCGTAACAACTGGTAAAATTAATGCCAAGGTAATAAGCCGATAAACTAACGGATAAACGCCATTCTTTTTTGTCTCCACCATCTTCTGTGCAAGATCCCCAATATTTTTCAACCCCAAAAACTGCTTGCTAACCCGTACATCTATTATGTATGTTTGAAGTTGATCATCAAGTACTATGAGCTCTATGTCAAAAAAATCTTCTGGGTAATACTTTGCAAATTGGATTAACTTGTTTTTATCAAAAGCCAAAAAAGAATCATTTGGATTTAAGCATGCCATACAAAGAAGCAAGTCAGTGTTTACCTCATCAAATCGATCATTCAACTCTTGAAGTTGTATATCAATGACGGAATAAAATAACTCCACTCGAAAGTGATGCAAATTTGTAATTTCTTGAGCTTTACGGCGTGATCGGCATCTATTCACAAAGACTTCTTCTATATTTGGAATTTGTATATTATATCTTCCACAAAATGTAAAGACTTGATCAAAAAAAGAGTCCCATCCATTGTCTCTCATAATCTATAGTTGTTGCTTGCATACTTTCACCAAGTTCATTGCATTTATAATGTCTTGATCTTTCCTCTGAAGTGCGTTTGATAATTCATTGGTAACTCCCAATATAGTTTTCATCAAATGCAAACTGAATATAAAATCAAACGATAGCATCGATTCTAACAAATTATTTGCTTCAGATATTTGTTCAGAGTTTGTTCCATCATCTACAATAACATCAAGGACATCAACTACAGATGAGAAAATTTCACCTCTGTTTGGCAAAAAAAAAATATATATATCGTAGGTGTATGGTTATAGGCATTCACGATTTTATAAAGGATGTTATAGAGTTTCAATCGTAATTGGACTAGTAAAATACGTGGGGGCTGCGTGTAAAAAACAAAAAGAGGTTAGGGCTTGGGCTTCAAAATTCCAAGGTTTGTTAGGCTTGGGCTAATGTTGTGGGGCTTGGGCTTTTTATTCTTAAAATTGTGGGGGGGCTTGAGCTTTCTTTTTTATAGTAATTTTAAGGGACTTGGGCCATTTATATGGGTGTAATCCAAAGAAAAAAAATTTGAGTGGGGTCTGAAGCCCCCACTGGCATGTATATGCCTCCGTCCCTGGAGGGAGACAACTTGGCTTGAACGGTAAAAGGAGAGAAAAATGGACAAGTTCAAGCTTCTAGTTTGGACGGTTGAAGGAGAGGAATGGACGCCGGTGGAAATTAATGACGAAGGCGGAGGGCAAAGGGTAGAGGGCGGAGGCGGAGGCAGAGGGCGGGGGCGAGTACGGGGTCAGAGGGCTGATGGCGGAGGAGGGGGCGGAGGCGAAGAACGAAGGACCAAGGTAGAGGGCGGAGGACGGAGACTAGCAGGCGGAGGTGGAGGGTGGAGGCAGGGGCGGGGCTAGAGGGCGGAGGGCAAAGACCAAAGGGCGGAGGACGGAGGACTGAGACTAGAGGGTGGAGGCGGAGGTGGAGGGCGGAGGTGGAGGAGGAAGATGACAGAACGTGAATGAGGAGGAAATAGGGAGAGACATGGAATTTTTTATAAATTTAGAAAGGAATTGTGTTTCCTTCGTAGGTGCCTAGGTGGGATGTAATCAGGATTACACCAAAATGAGTGAATGAGCTTTACAATGTAAAAATTATTCCCATTTTATTTTATCAATCAAATATTGTAAAGGAATTAATGCAAAGGAACGGGCTTTCCTTTACAGCCAATTTCTTCCAACCAAACACCACCTTGTGTTCTCTCTGTTTTCTTTTTATCTGTCCTGCGATGATCGGCTGAGATTTTGAGTGTGTTTTGTTTCCAATATTTATGGCATCATCTGTTTGCCTATGATGATCATGCTAGGATTGTAATTTCTGTTCTATTTGGAATTTTTGGGTTGGTTTTCTATGTTCTGAGCTTCATTGTATTTATAATACGTGCATGTTCATCAGGTTTCCAGTATTTATGTGATAATTCCAATTTGGTTTGCAATATTTATGTGATAATTTCCTGTTTGATTTTGAGTATATGTATGTTGCTTTCAGAACATTTCTTGGTGTTACATAGTAATGAGAAATTGAAAGGAAATTTGAGCCAAATCTTTTAATTTTTTTTCTCTGTTTCTTTGAACATAAGATAAATAATTTCTATTTTCTTTTAACCTTTAAACTCTGTTAAGCACATAGTTAAAGACTTAAAATTTATACTTATATTTTTTTTTTCTGTTCTGACATGTAGGACAACACAAAATAAGCTTATGGATTGTGTGTATGTGTTTTTTTATTTATTTATTTTATTTCCTTATTTTATTGCTTCTGCTTTTATCATGATTGTTTATATTGGTCTGTTATCAAATTAGCCTGCTACTAATTTTATTTTTATCCATTGATCAATATCTTTTTATTGATATTAAGGCAATAGAAACACAAAAATATATATGTTAGTTAATTATCGAATACATAATATATATTACTAGAATATAATATCTACAATAAAATCATTTTGACTTAATAAATGAGATGAGTTGACAATAGTCATCTTTTATTCAAAATTAATTTGCTATGTGACTTTCTGTTCTTTAATTGCAATTCACAAATTTGCTATACTAATAGCTTTATAAGTTTTTTTAATATGTGAAAAAAAAATTAAATTAGATGACACATTGAAGCAATCAAATGGTAAATTACATATTGAACTGCGTAGTAATATGATGTGGTGTATTGCTTGATAAATTGCATGAGCAGAAAAAATAAAGAGTAATTTGTACTAGTGCCCCTTGGCGTTTTACACCTCATATTCAATTTTCTTGGCATTTCACTACAAATCAATGACGGCTGTTAAAAATTTGATAGAAAACACGACCACGTGAATCTCACGTGAATTACCTAAGGGTAGAGATGACTTTTTACAATATTCTTCAATCTTCATTTTTAAGAGGATTCTTATTTTAAAAACAAAAACAAAAACAAACACGTGAGAACAATTTAAAAAGGGTACTTCTGTGATGGGTTTTTTTTGTGGTGAGAAATAATTCTGGACCGTCAGATTCATTTTTTCGGTGGGTCCCGCATCTTAAAATTGTGAATCTCAACATTCAAAATTATTTTCCACCACAAAAAAAATCCACTACAGAATTTTCCTTTAAAAAGAGCTAATTGGACACTAATGAAGGCCATTCTCTCCACACCTAATGCTTATTTTGTTATTGAGAATTAAAAAAGAAAACTAAAAAAAAAAAAAAAGAAGAAGAACGCCTATTGGGCAGTGGGCACCATCTTCTCAAACTCAAATCAGTAGTCAATAAAGTGATATGGCTTACGTGAGTAAAAACCCAAATCACCAAAAAGAAAAATTTAAAACCTTTAAAAAAAAATCTCCTCATTTCTTCACATCCACCAGATGAAGATATCATTGGAACTTATAATCACAACAGCTAAGAAGTACTTGCAAGATAAATCTGCCAATGTATCGAACCCCATGTTGGTGTGGAATTTAAACCAACGACGAGATCCGCACCTCTAGTGTGTGATGCGGCAATGAAAAGTAATAAAAAAATTTTAAAGCGGAAAATAAACACTCGGAGAATTTTTAGAGTGGTTCGGCCCTCCACAAGAGTAATAGCCTACGTCCACTGTGTTTATGATATTTCATCTTTTGAATCTTTTCGTTTACAGACTATTCTTTTTCTCCTCTTTTTTCCCCGCCCCCTTTATCCTTCGCTCCCCCTTCTTTTATAAGCGAAGAAGGGAGCTACAGTTATAAAAAGACAAAATGTCAAATCCCCTGAGTCACGGGTTTGGTTCACCTAATAAAGCTGCCCACCTGCCAGGAGCAGTTATCCTGAATTCGGCAGGGTAAAGCTGTTTGCTATAGTGAATTCCCTGCTCGGGGGAGAATAATTGAGGTCTGCGACCCCGCGGTCAAACGCTCTACGACCGAGGGTCGATGACTCCGAGGGCCGGGTCTACGTTGACTGTTCCTTCATCCGCGGCACCCTCCTCCGGGGGTGACTTAGCCTCGGGGATCTTTAGTCTTTATACGCCGGCCCGTCGTAAAAGGGCTTTCCAAGAACTCCCTCTTTTGATGGTGTTCTTCCTTCGGGGGTGTAGGATCGGGGGTCATCTTCGATAATCCTCGCCAGTCCTTATCCTGAAGGGAGTTCTCACGATGTGATGACTTTCGCTTGGTTCTGTGGAGTCGGAGGTTCTGGATTTCTCGAAATGACTAGGGTACCGCCCTTGGACTTACTAACTGACGAGAAATCGCTGACAACATCTGCCCCCCAATCCCAGCGGCGCGAATCGCGTTGCTTGGGATTTGTCCTGGTTGAAGCCGAACTGCTAGGAATGCCTCTCCTGCCGCGGAGGACGCCATTTGCGCAAGCGATTCCGGCTGCGCCAAATCTTCTGGTTGCCTTGAAGGAAGACACTCTCTCTGGTAGAGAAACGGTGTCTGATCTCTACGGGACTTAATGCCCCTCCAGCCCTGACTTCGCTGGCTCCGGCATCATCCCAAACCTCGCTTTGCCGGAGAGTCCGTCCGTGCTTTTTTTGATCGTGGAACACAGTGATTACCTATAAACAGAGAATTGGTTACGCGAAGTATAAGTTTTAAAGTTTAAATACTACCTTCTTCACGCTGTGGCCCCCGCCTGTAGGATCAAGTCCCTTCGGGATTATTCCCACAGTCGCTCGTCGTGTCCTCTCCGAGGACTACAACTCTTCTGAAACATACCCTCTCCGAGGGTTATAATGGGCAAAATAGACGATTCGGTATCAGATCGGGGCCTGAGCATACCTCCGTGAATGCACTGTTTAGTCGCGAGTTGTTCCTCCTACGAAAGATTGTCCCGAACCAGGCTCCTTTGGGGGTATACTCTTGGTCCGATCATACTCGTCGAGATTTGCGAGTATCCCATTGCTTGCATCGGTTCCCGGTGCTTCTGAATGGGGTAGGGCCTTTCGCCTTATACACCAGTGGCTAGACTATCCTTTGAAGGATTCTTGTCCCTTCCGCCTCAGAGTTCCTCCTTTGAGCGCACCTAGGTCTTCTACCTCCTCCGAAGAATAGAATGGTTCTAGGAGACAATTGTCCCAGCTTCCCAAGTTAATCTCTGAACAGGTTTTCATCGAAGGAAAGACCTGACAAGATAAACCTTTGTGCGGTAGGAAGCCTCAACGGTTGAAGCCTACGTAAGCCCTTCGGACCTACGCGGTCTAGCCTCGCACGTCTTCGAAGTACCTATAGAGCGCATCTATTTATTTCTGGTACCCCGGATATCCCTCAGCGGCCTGAATGCTCCGCGGTCAAAAAGGGCCGTTGAGTGATGCTTATAGGATTCATCCGCTTCGCGGTTCCATCCTTCATAAATCGAGTTTATGTTCTTTGCCTGTTAAATGGCTACGAGGCAAGATCCCTGCGAGACGGTGATCTTGTCCCGCGGATATCCCTTGAGTGGGCGACCCAGTTGCCGTCAGATGTGCTTTGGTATTAGAACGAGCCGTCTTTTCCTCTTGGCGCGCCTAGAGTCGCGCTCGGAGTGCGCGAGGGCGCTCCGCGCAGGCAAGAGTAGGGGCTCTCGAAGACGTGACTCCAGGAGGCAGTTGACTATCTCCGGGAACGTCCTCCGATCAAGTATTTCACTTTTGCGCCGCGGGCTCAGTCATGCTGACAGCAACGCCCCTTCTCCAGGCTATTCGGCTGCTGCGTTCTATTGGCGTGGGCCTTGAGTTTGGTCGTCGAGGCGACCTTGCTCTCTTCGCCAGCAGCTGCTCAGGCGAGATTCGCGGGTCTTGTGGTCTGCCCTGATACTGGAGATATCTTCTTGGTTGGCCTTGATAGCACCTCCGGGGGTTAGTACTATGCCGACTTCCCGTTGACTTGACTAGAGCCATGCACAGCGCGTTCGAGAACATTCCGTGCTTGGCAAGAGGATGTGACCACCTCTCCTTGAGAATCAAAATCGCTCTAACTGCGTCGACCGTGGTCAGAGATCTCAGGTTTTATCTCCCCCAAACTACCTCTTCTGCGCCATTGGTCTGTGACCAAGTAAAAACCTCGGGGCATATAGATGCCGAGGGCAGGGAAGAGGTGGGAGTGGCAAGGCTAACTCCCACAGTCCTTCATACTACAATCACTCGTGAAACCGGGTCATCACCGGACACCGAGGCCTTCCGGGGCGGTCCTCGGACTGCGACGGAGCATGCCTCAGTAGTTCCGGGGGATGTAGACCCAGTTCGCCTGATGTGGAAAGAGTCGTTCTCTTTTGCTCGCTAGCGGTTGGTCGTGATCTTCCGGTTTGGACCACTGGCGGCTGTGCTCCTCCGGTCCGGGGCCTGCGGATGGTTCATCGCCAGATCTCCGGCTGCGATGGGGCTCGGCCTAAGCCTGTGATCCGCCAGTCGGCGGGTTCCGAGTCCGTCTAGGTGATGTCCTCGGTAGCCACCTCAAGTGCGGTTTGTTCCCGTCCCGTTTAAAACCGCGTCTGGAGCTCTTCCGCTTATCCCTTGCCGGTGATGAACTGCAGATGCTGGTGGTCATGATTCGAAGATCTTCATCATGCTGTTCATCGGGGATATGGGGTTTTGGACGCTCCTTCTTTTAAGCTAGATCTGACCCAGTTTGGGGTTCATGGGGTTTCTTTCCCGTTCGCCAGGTCGTTGGCGCCATGATCTCCGATCACAGGTGACGACGAGACTTCTGGAAAAAAGCTTGAAAGAAAAATGGAATGAAAGGGCATACCCGGAGGTTCGGGCCGGCCCTCCTTCTAGCGCCATTCTGTTGGTATGGAATTTAAACCAACGACGAGATCCGCACCTCTAGTGTATGATGCGGCAATGAAAAGTAATAAAAAAATTTTAAAGCGGAAAATAAACACTCGGAGAATTTTTAGAGTGGTTCGGCCCTCCACAAGAGTAATAGCCTACGTCCACTGTGTTTATGATATTTCATCTTTTGTATCTTTTCGTTTACAGACTATTCTTTTTCTCCTCTTTTTTCCCCACCCCCTTTATCCTTCGCTCCCCCTTCTTTTATAAGCGAAGAAGGGAGCTACAGTTATAAAAAGACAAAATGTCAAATCCCCTGAGTCACGGGTTTGGTTCACCTAATAAAGCTGCCCACTTGCCGGGAGCAGTTATCCTGAATTCGGCAGGGTAAAGCTGTTTGCTATAGTATATTCCCTGTTCGGGGGAGAATAATTGAGGTCTGCGACCCCGCGGTCAAACGCTCTACGACCGAGGATCGATGACTCCGAGGGCCGGGTCTACGTTGACTGTTCCTTCATCCGCGGCACCCTCCTCCGGGGGTGACTTAGCCTCGGGGATCTTTAGTCTTTATACGCCGGCCCGTCGTAAAAGGGCTTTCCAAGAACTCCCTCTTTTGATGGTGTTCTTCCTTCGGGGGTGTAGGATCGGGGGTCATCTTCGATAATCCTCGCCAGTCCTTATCCTGAAGGGAGTTCTCACGATGTGATGACTTTCGCTTGGTTCTGTGGAGTCGGAGGTTCTGGATTTCTCGAAATGACTAGGGTACCGCCCTTGGACTTACTAACTGACGAGAAATCGCTGACAACACCCCACACTTTCGATATTTGCACAGCGTTAGGGGGTCACGATGGCGGAGTTAGAGCGAGGACGGTGACGTAAAGGTCGCGAGGTCTCGAGGGGGGTCATGGCGATGGAGTTCGTGCGAGGATGGCGTCGTGGGGTCGCAGGGTCTCGGGGGGTCACGGCGGTGGAGTTCGCGCGAGGATGCCATGGTGAAGGTTACAGCTTGGGGGGTCACGGCGGTGGAATTTGCACGAAGATAGCGCCGTTGGGGTTTCATGGCAATGAAGTTCGCGCAAGGATGCCGTCGTAAAGGTCGCAGGGTCGAGGGGTCACGGCGGTGAGGTTCGTTTGAGCCACTGGGTTTCGAGTTTTGTTTTACTATTTTTATTTGTTGATATGGGGTTTCAGCCGCTGGGGCGAATTTGTTTTTGTTTCTCTACGGCGGGGTTTGGTTGCGACGAGCGTAGGTTGCAGCAGGGTTTAGTTGCATGCAGGTTTTAGCTCTCAGCGAGGTTGGGTCGTCGATGGGTTCGATCTGTGGCGGCCTTGGGTTGCGGCGGGGGTTCGGTTTATGGTGGAAATTGTTTCGTTGATTTGGTGGTGGGGGGTAAAAGCTAATTTGGTGTTGATTTAAAAAAAAAATGTTTCTGAATATTTAGGAATAAAATTTATGAATTAAGAAAAAAAAGAAAAAAAAGAAATCAAGGTTAGATAAGAAGGAAGAAGATGATCAATAGTAAAATGACCTAAATGTCTTTAATAATAGGTCATGTGATATGCACATGTACGATTCTAATTTTAGACAGAACTTATCAATTTATAGTGATTTGTCAAAATTTTTGAAATCAAGGTGTAATTTGTCAAAAATTAAATATATGGTGTAAATTATCAAACACGTAAAGTTCAGGAGTCACAAGTGCAAATTAAGCGGTGTTTATTTACTCTTTTAAAAAAAAATTAAATATGTAGTTTTTTTTTTCAAACAAAAGATTGAATTTATTAATTAGCTTAAAAAAATATTAAGACCGCTTTTTTTTTTTGATAAAAATTGCGTATCCTTTATTGATGAAGCTCAAGCATTAGGATTGATGCAATGAAGAATACATGAAGGACACTCATACAGCCAAGTCATATTGCTGGCAAAAGTTACAAACTCTCGGGCTAGCTTATGGGCCACTTCGTTGCTCTTGCGAGGAACAAGTGACAGGTGCCACCGCCAAGCTCTGAAAACAAAAACTTAATGTCGAAAACTAAAGAATCTATAACTACATAACTGTTGTTAATCTTAATGAAATATAAAAACTAATTTCAAATATCATAAATAAATTTTTAAGTAACTATTATTTTATTCTAAAGTTGTTGATATAACTTTTACACTATAATTAATGTTACTTTAATAATAGTTTTTTATTATTTTATATGAAACCAATTGACCTTTATCTGTTCGATTTCACCGATTGCACGCAAACATTTTATCAAACAACAATGAAACAATTTTTTCCTTTCTTTTTTTCCTTTTTTTATCAAGATTTTGTTCTCCAATTTTTTTTGGTCGTAAAATAATACACTTTCTGCTTTATATAACTTTTTATATATTATTAGTTTTCACTAAATTATTAAAAATAAAAATCCCGTAGCAACGCGGAGGCATATTAAGCTCGTTTCTAAATTAATCTATATATATTATTTATTTATTTTTAAATTAAAAAATAAACAAACAATTAAAGAGCAAACTTAGATACATAACAAAAATAATAAATTTTTTGAAATTTGGAAAAGAAAATATAGAATCATTAAATATAGTTGAATTAAATTTTTTTATTTAGTGGGAAAAATTGTGAAAGAATTCTCAAGGGTTGTTTTAAAATTTGTTTAAAAAGCCCCGCTCGACCCTACGAGAGTCCGTCCGCTGCAACGCGCGGGTTTTTTAGCTCGTTATTTATAAGTAATTTGTTTTTGTTAACAATTGTAATGAATCTAGCTATTTTTTTTTATGCTTATATGATTTATTAAATATATGATTTGGTGACCCACTGAATTACCATTTGATAATCTACCGAGTTACTATATGATAATATACTCTCTTTTTTTTCTTTTTTGCTACGAGTTGACTTGGTGATTTCATAACTTATAGAGAAGCCATTTAGTAACCCATTGAATTACTATTTACCATTCGATATCATTGTATGGCATTTGAAAGATTGTTAACGTTAAACATCTCTCATACGTGAATATTATATTAAGCTAAACACACTTTATGTATAATATTGGATGAAAACAGAATCAAATGTCATCTACTTGGAAGATAATTTACCCTTATAAACTACCAAATAGCATTAGGACAAAACTACAACAGTATAGAGTATCTAATATACTTTCATATATATAATGTAATTGTATTTTAAGATACCAAATCCCGCTACGCATTTCATCAAACAGTTGGTCTGCATTCTCTATTTTACCAAAAAGCAATAAGCACTTAAAAAACTATTCCTCGTAATGTTTTAAGAACCAAAGCCATGTTCTAGAGCAGATTAATGTAGCTGCTTCGCCAAATTCTGTGATCCCATTTGCCAAGAAACTTTAAACAGAAAAGCAAACGTGAAACTATCTGCTAATTCTCCTTTGTCTTTCATTGTAATTAATAGCATTCTCTCGTATGTCATTCTTTCCAAATCTTCTTGTACACACACACACACACACACACACATATATGTATATACATATTTACGCTAGTTCTCACAAGAAAATTCTCGCAAAGACTTTGTACAGTCGTGCCTCGCCCTCGCGAATCGAACAATTCATCGGACTCAAGCGTCGCCGTCTTAAACTTCATGTCGTACAGCTCTGCCGCGGTCAGTGGCTCTGATGATTCACGAGCTAGCACAGAAGGTCAATGTTGGTGGAGTTCAAAGGACTTCATTGTCGAGGCTTCAAGCTTTTGGAGAAGGAGATTTGTGTTTTTTCTTAACAGGGGTAGTTTTTACTTTAAAATTCTACGAGTCATGAAAAATGGTGTATAATTAAAAAGTTCTGTACAGGGACATAAATTATTACCCAAATTAAGGGCATGGGTCAAAATCCCCCTGTTTGTTTCTAATCATACAACAATTAAAAGATTCTCGGGGCTGGGCGTTTCGGCCGCACAAGGCCGAAACGTTTCGGCCCTCGTTTTTTTTGCGTTTTTCTATGCGAAACCAAAAAAACGCATTTTTTAATGGGTAACAATGAAATTATTTTTTGAATATTGGGCCATAGTACAATTTAATTAAAAATGAGGAGCAAAACGCAAAAATAAAAGCCCAAATTGCAAAAATCAGAGGGTCCACAACGATGGGACAGCCCCTGCAGGCGTGGGGCCCGCGCATCAGGGGCTGTCCCCCACGCTCCCCTTAGCGCGTGTACATCACGCGCCATTTTTTTTTTTCTATTTTTTTTTTTTTTTTGTCTTTCACACTTTTTTTTTTGCTCCCCATTTTTTGTTTTTATTTCTATTTTATAAAAAATCTTTTCATACCAAATAATTTTTAAAATTCTTTGGATATTGTCTTATTTTTATATTTTATGTTTAAAATCTCATTTGATTTAAAAATATAATTTTTTTTTCTAAAAAATATAATTTATGATTAATTAAATGGTATGAATTTTAGCTTAATATATTTATAATACAAATATATGGTTGGAAAAAAAAAATACTCACGTGCATGGCACGTGCCTACAACTAGTAACCCCAAAAAGCGTAATGAATTTTTTAAATTTTAGTTATAACACTTAACGATGTCAATGAGAGGATTTACCGTTAATTTCAGTCACAAATTAAATGATGTGGCATTATATGTTTGGAGGCACAGCAAAAGGGAAGGGATTTAGGAGACAGCTGATCTCGTTGATTTTTGACTACTTGATTGATCAGACAGTTTGTTGTATTACGAAAATGGTTAGGGACCGAAGCTTCGCGTTGTCTATCTGTGTGTGAAGCCAAACGACAACGTCATTTTTGTCTGTTTTGGTCTGATGTTCTGACAATATTTTAACGTTCGGCATTGAAATTACCACTTTGAGAAATTGAGTAAATAGCTATTTATTTATGGGTGAAGTAAAAAAGTATTCAAAATTTATACAATAATAACAATTATAATATGAGAAATTATAGTGAATACTCAATTTTTAAAACTTAATGTAAGAGCATCTCCAATGCAATGCTAAAAAGATGTGCCAATACTAAAATTTAGCATTTGAGAGAAAAATATGTCCTCCAACCCAATGCCATTTTTAGTGCCAAATTTGGCAAATGCCAAATTGAGTGCCAAATTTGGCACCAAGTTTGGCATAATGCCAAATTTTAGCATATACTTTTAATAATTAAATATTCAAAAAGCACACAACTTCCAACAAAATAATAATTGCTTATTACTACTAATTGACTTTTTTTGATTTCTACACCTAAAAAATAATAAAATAGTATTTAGCATTGATAATGCTAATTAAGTGCATTGGAGTAAAAATTCAATGTCAATGCTATATTTGGTATTTTTTCACTTTTTGGTGCTAAATTTAGCATTGGCATTGGCATTGGCATTGGAGATGGTCTAAGTTATTACCCAATCTTTTGAAAAATGTGATCAACTACCAAAAAATGCAATTACTTACACAGTAGTAAGTGGTGGTAATTCACTTTGTTACCAAAAGTATGTGCAAGTAATTTACAAACTGACTAGAAACTCAATTACTTCAAAAGTCTGGCTATTTATTTTTATTGTTATATAAATTCTGGGTATTTGCCTACTTCACCCTTATAATAAATACACAAAATTTTAAAATAATTGGTCACTAATTTAATTACCACTAATTATCATTATGCAAGTAATTAAATCACAAGAATATTTTGCTATATTTTTGGGAATTTTGAATAAATAGCAACTGTTTACAAAATTATTTTAAAAAATAGTTACAGTTTTAAAAAATTTAAAAACTAGCCCTTTCTGAAATTTCTGACACATGTTAGAAATTTCTTACAGCATATTTTATGTGTAATTTTGTTATTGTCAGAAATTTCTTACAGTGTGTTATGATTATGGCTTTTTTTGAAAACACACAGTGCGAAATGTCTATTTATCTAACTGACTCTATATTTGTTGAAAAATTGGATATTTATTTTAATTAGGTGTTAAAAATTGAGAATTCAATATATTTTTTTCTTTATTTAATGACGTCTGAAGAAAATAGCCAACGTTTTCATTAATTAAGAAATTAGTCATTTTTTTAACTACACGACGATGTGTATTTATCTTTATGTCAGTAACGCCCTTATAATTTATCATTTAGTTCAAACATATTCATATAGTAAGTCTTATATGAGGTTTAACCTTTTTTAGGTAATTTGATGAGAACATTACATGTTTTATAAGTTAAGATTTTAGATTTGTCTCGGTGATAAATCTTATTGAAAAAATTGAGAACTTTCTTGCTAGACTTAGAACCGTTTCTTTATTGTTAATTTTTCAGATGCTACCCGACATTTTTATAGAACATATGCATATCAGTTTAAATTTTTTGAACAAGCTTTCCAACATTATATTATATGCATCAATCGAATTAGTACATAGAAAGTTTTGACTGATTAAAGTTTAGTACGTGAATATTCCCGCGAAAACAACATAGTTATGCACGCTATAACATAACAATGTCACAGTTACTTATTGTAAGTGGATTTTCGTCCTCGGTCGTAGCTTCGGGGGCGAAGTCCCTGGAGAGCAACAGCCACGAGGGAGAACGCCCGGTATCAACGCAGCATTGCCACGCCATCAAGGAAGCTATCATCGGGGATGTCGGGCGCTAAAGTTGTCGGAGATCACCCTCGCTCCAGCACACACGAGGAAGTCAGTGGGGGCATCACCAAAGGTGGAGCCCATCTTGTGATAAGATCCTCGGAGAAGGATAAGTAATCAAGAAGATCACAGAAGCCCAGGGATGGACTAGACCCGCGATGGTATCCACAGGGGGGGGGGGGGGGGGGGGAGTTAAGGGATAGTCAAGACGAATGGCTTGACCCACAAAAGCTAGAGATCCCCGATCGAAGACGAAGTCCGCGTGTGAATATTTAGACTGGGTCTCTCCTTGTGATGATGGATTGACCCCGATTGTGGGGATGTTTGACAGGTACCGTAGACAGCCCGTTTCCAATGTACGTTAGTAATTAGTTGGTAACCCACTCCCATAATTCAGGGAGGGTATGGTCGACTGTGTGTTTAGGTCACCTAACCCCAGAAATTAAGGGATGGTTTGTCAGGCGTCATTAATGTTACCTTCCCCTCTATCCTCTCGGCTAACCAATAAAAGGAAGAGTAGGAGAAGGGAGAAGGGGTTGGAAAAAATTTCAGCCAGAATTCTCTGTAAGAAACTTACTTGAAATACCAGAAAAAATGGATGTAGGCTATTAATCCAGAGGAGGGCCGAACCACTCTAAAACCACCGTGTTTCTAATTTTTTCGGTTAATTCTTCCCGTTTCATTGCCGCACCACAGCCTAGAGGTGCGGATCAAGGTGTTGGTTCAAATTTCACACCAACAACTTGGCGCTCGAAGGAGGGCTCGGCGTGAATCTCCGCTCTTCCTTCCAGATTTTCTTCCCGCTCCCTCCAAGTTGACTACAGTGTTATTTGATCAAAGATGAAGGGCACCCAACCTTGTGAGCAGCGGCAAGAACCACATGACCTCTGAGCAGAAGGTGCTTGAGGACGGAATCCAGCACATGGAGGAGTCCATGGCAAGAATGACCCAATTAGTGGAGACTTTGGTACAAAACCGAAGTTAGCCGCCGCTTTGGACTGACGCGGAACAGGCCGACGTGCTCCAGGCATGGCACAGGGTCGGCGGTGAAGACGCTGCCGCCGTGCTTGAGGCCGTAGGCATCAACGCGGCGGTTCAAGATGAGGACTCCGGCGGCAACCTCGAGCACGCAGCCCGCAATTCCCACCGCCGGTGAACTGCGTCGGATCAGAGGCCCGCAGCTCGCTCCGGAGGAGTGCGGCTGCCGGATGACCAAGTCGGACCTTCGCGCCCCGCCGCCGAAAGAGGTGTAGCGCCGGCTCAGCCTTGCTCAGTCCTTGATAGATTGGGCCCTTTGCCGTAAGGGACTGCAAGATATGTTCCTGCACATGTTGGGGTCCGCATCAAAGATGCGCGACTCCTGGTGCGCGAGCGACTCTGCGAGGGTTCAGCTACCACCGTTAGTAGCAGGCAGACAGCAAAGACCCACGAATTCTCGCCCGCGGAGACAACAAAGGGAACCTTGAAGGGGACCGTCGGAAGGAGATGAAAAGGCCCGTTGAGCTCCCCGCGGGTGGCAGTTAGTAGGCCCGCGAGGAAAAAAAGCCTCGCGACTCGGGTCTAGGGCCGAGGCCAGGGGAGGTCCGAGCTCGCAAGCCGTGATACGACAGGGACCAGGAGCTCACTGCCTCGATTGAAGAGATCTTTGTCAACTCCCAGGGCGAGGTTGCCTTGCGACCCCCTGTGCCGCTGAAGGGGAAGGTGTTGGAGAAGCACAAGGATAAGTTCTGCTTGTTCCACAACGCGGCCGGGCATATGACTGCGACCTATTTCGACCTGAAGGATGAGATAGAATATCTCATTCGTCGAGGGAAGCTCACGGGGTACTGCAAAGACGCGGACTATGGAGCAAGAAATCTGCCCAACCGAAAAATCGAAGGCGAGATTCGTACGATCGCGTGAGGGCGTTATCCTGCGGGGCGCTCCCAACGGTCCATGATGGATTAAGCCCGGGAGGTGCGGCAGAAGCAGTCCGGGGGAATTTTTCAGGTTACGGAGGCATCTTTGCAACCCCCTCGGAGACCTGTGAACGAACTCAAGTTCACAGACGCGGATGCCAAAGGAGTCCGGTTCCCGCATCACGATCCCTTTGTCATTTCCGCAATGATCGGGAACCATTTGGTCCACCGATGCCTGATTAACGACGGCAGTTCGGTAGACATCCTGTACTTGGACGTCCTCGAGAATATGAGGATTAGTCCCTAGAGCCTACGAGCAGCTGCCAGCCCGCTGCACGGCTTCACAGGAGACTCTATCTTCCCGGAGTAAAGCATAGAGTTGGCCGTCTCGTTTGACGAAGAGCCAAGGAGATCAACCGTCATGTCCAACTTTATGGTGGTCAAATGTAGGTCTTCTTACAACGCCATCCTCAGGCGTCCGACCCTCGTGGCCATGAAGGCGGTAACATCCATCTACCACCTGTGCTTGAAGTTTCCCACACTTCGCAGCGTCAGAGTCGTCCGGAGAAATCAGTACGAGGCTTTGATGTGTTACACCACCAGCGTCAGATCGGCTTCTGCTCACTCGAGCGGAAAGCGGACAACCGGGGTGGCAGGTCTGATAGAGGGTGAGACCCTTACTATTGGGGTTCCCGAGGCCCGGTGCAAATTGGACCCACGACTACTGGCCCAATAGCAATTAGCAGGCCCGGCTGAAGACACCGAGGAGGTAGAAGTAGATAGCCTCGACACACCTCGTAGAATCAAGATTGGGACTTCATTGAGTCCAGATGTGCGCGAGGCTGTCATTGCTTGTCTTCAACGGAATCGAGATGTGTTCGCATAGAGTCACAGCGACATGAAGGGTATCAGTCCCGATCTTATGTGTTACCGTCTCAACGTCAATCCTCGGGTCCCGGCCCGGCGGCAAAAGAGGAGACCACTCGACCCTGAGAGAGCCCAAGAACTTAAAGACGAAGTCGATAAGCTCATCAGGGCCGGGTTCATTCGCGAAGCGAAGTACCCGGTCTAGGTCTCGAATCCTGTTCTGGTCCCGAAGCCAGACGGGAGATGGAGATGCTGCGTGGACTTCACCAACCTCAACGAAGCCTGCTCGAAGGATAGCTTTCATGTACCCCGAATCGACCAGATTATTGATGCGACCAAGGGCCATGAACTACTCAGCTTCATGGATGCATATTCTGAGTACAACCAGATTCCCATGTTTCCCCGAGACGAAGAGCACGAGGCGTTCATCACCGATCGTGGCCTTTATTTCTACAGGGTAATGCTTTTTGGTTTGAAGAACGCAGGGGCAACCTATCAAAGGCTGGTGAACAAAATCTTCGCGGAGCTGCTAGGAATCTCGATGGAGGTTTACATTGACGATATGTTGGTCAAGAGTACAGCAGCGCAAGATCATATCGCGCATCTGGATCAAACATTCTTCATCATTCGACAAACCAACATGATGCTCAACCCGAGCAAATGTACTTTCGCGGTAAAAGTTGGGAAGTTCCTAGGCTTCATGGCGAGTCAACGAGGAATAGAGGCTAACCCGGAGAAGATCCAAGCCATCGTCGACATGGGCTCCTCTCGAAGAGGGAAAGAAGTCTAGAAGCTCACGAGATGCATCGCTGCGTTAAACAGATTTGTCTCCTGCTCGACTGATAAATATCTCTCCTTTTTTAACGTTCTTCGTGGCAGCAAGGAGTTTGCCTAGACCGAGGAATGTGAACGAGCCTTCCAAGAGCTAAAGATCTATCTAAGGCATGCCTTGGTTTTGGCAAAGCCATTGACAGAAGAGAGGCTTTTCACTTGCATCGCGGTATTAGAGCATACAATCAGTTCAGTCCTGGTCAAGGCGGCGGTCTGAGTGCAGGTGCCGGTGTACTACGTCAGCAAGCATCTTCTCGATGCTGAACTGAGATATCCTGAGCTCGAACGACTCGCCCTCACTCTCATCACCTCGACCAAGAAGTTGTGGCATAACTTCCTGGCTTACCCGGTGGTCGTACTCACTAACCACCTGATGAAATAGGTGCTGCACAGACCAGAAGTCTCGGGCAGACTTGTAAAATAGGTGGTCGAGTTGACACAGTTTGACATCCTATATCAGCCACGGACTGCAGTTGAGGGACAAGCCCTGGCGGACTTCATTACCAAGTTCACTTTTCCTTCGAAGGAAGATCAGGATAGGCAAATAGAGCCTCCGAAGTAGAGGCTGTACGTGGATGGGTCCTCGAACGAGAACGGTTCTGGAGTGGGGCTCATGCGGATTAGCCCCAAGAATCATCACATCGGTAGCGCACTGCGATTCACCTTCAGAGGCTTGAACAATGAGGTGGAGTATGAAGCTTTGCTAGCCGGTCTCAGGCTCGCCAGAGAACTTCAGGTAGATTCACTCCAAATTTTCAGTGCTTCAAAGCTAGTTGTCTCTCAGATTTCAGGCGAGTTCCTAGCCCGCGATGACAAGATGACAGCCTACCTAGAGAAGGTCAAGGCAGAACTTCAAAACTTCTTCAGGCATAAAGTAAAGCATATCGATCGCGAGGATAACTCGAACGCGAACGCCTTGGCGAAGCACTAGTAGAGACGCAGAGCTCCTTCGCCTAGTCCCAATCGAAATCATACCCGAGCCAAGTATAACGAAGCGAGACTTGGTAGAGGCGATCGACTCTGAGCCTTCGTGGATGGATGATATCGACGTCTATCTGAAGGAGGATAAGCTGCCAGAAGATCGAGACCTGGCCCGAAGGGTAAGGTACCATGCTGAACACTACATACTGCTGAGCGACAAGTTATACAAGAGAGGGGTTTCGACTCCGCTGCTTCGATGCCTCAACAACAAGGAGGCCAGGGAAGTCCTCAGTGAGATTCACGACGAAGTTTATGGGAATCACGATGAGGGGCAGTCCTTCGCACATAAGGTATTGTTATAGGGATTCTATTGGCACACGATGAAGCAAGATGCCGCTGATTACGCGAAGAAATGTAAAAAGTGCCAGAGGTACGCTGCGATTATTCGTGCTCATCCAGAGCGGCTTACAGCTATTTTTTTCCCATGGCCCTTCGTAAAGTGGGGAATCGACATCATCGATCCACTGTCAACGGCGCCCAGAGGGCTCAAGTTTACCGTCGTAGCGGTAGATTACTTTACCAAGTGAGTCGAGGCCATTCCCTTGTCCATCATCACCGAGAAGAACCTGACGAAGTTTATCCCTGAGTATATCATCTACAGGTTCGGTATACCTCAATCCCTGGTTTCGGACAATTCTCTCCAGTTCGATAATCAGGCGGTCAAGGACCTCTGTGATCAGCTCGGCATCAACAAGGACTTCTTAGAACAGTACCATCCGCAAAGTAATGGCAAGGTTGAGGCCGTCAATAAGATCACCAAGGTTACCTTGAAGAGACGCCTCGACACACTCAAATGGCGATTGGCCGCGGAGCTGCGTTTAGATCTTCGGAGTTATCGCACCACAGCCAGAACGGTCACCCGAGAAACTCTATTCTCCATGACTTACGGAACCAAAATGATGATCCCCGCGGAAGTAAGAGTTCCCTCGTTTCGATATGAAAATTTTGACGAGGAAACTAACACTTCCCTCTTGGCTGCGGAGATAGATACCATCGAGGAGCGGAGAGAGGTCGCAAGAGTCCGAATGGAAGCCCAAAAGCAGTGGATGACAAGGTATTATGACTCCAGAGTGAAAGAAAGAAAGTTTAAGGTCGGGGACACCGTCCTCAGACAAGTATTTCAAAACACCAAGGATCCAAGAGTTGGAGCACTTGGATACTCATGGGAGGAACCTTACCAAGTCACTGAGGTTCTACGATCGGGAGCTTACCGACTCGCGAACCTCGCTGGGGTCCCGATTAGACATCCTTGGAATGCGGAGCACCTCAAGAAGTATTACCAATAGGCTTCCCTCGCTTGTAATTTGCTTTCCCTCTTGTATTGTCATTCTTTTGTAATTCAGTGGTAAATGAATAAAAGTTCGGCAAGTTTGGTATCAAGCGTGTTGTGGAAAAAAAAAATCTGCGAAGTAGACTCTAGACTCATAAAAGTCTATGGAGTAGACTCTAAACTCGGTGTATAAAGGAAAGAACTACGAAGCGGAAAATTCCTAGAAGTACTACCCTCGACTGTCTTCTTGTACGCAAAGAAACGTTCAAGAAGATAGGGGGCACCCGGGGTACCACAAAGAAATAGATGCGCCCTATAGGTGCTTCGAAGGCGTATGAAGCTAGAACGCGTGGGTCTGAAGGGCTTACGTAGGCTTTAATCGTTGAAACTTCCTACCGCACAAAGGTTAGTCTTGTCAGACCATTCCTTCGAACCAGGAAACCTGTTCGGGGATTAACTTGGAAAGTCTGGCTAATTCTCTCCTAGAACCATTCTACTCTTCGAAGAAGATAGCATACCTAGGTACGCTTAAAGGAATGACTCCAAGACGTGAAAGACTTAGGAAATTTTTAAAAAAAATTAGACTAAGTCTGATCACCAAAGCGTATAAGTCAAGAGGCCATACCCTATTAAGAAGCATCAGGTAACGTTGCGAGTAATAGGGTGCTTTCAAATTTCGTTGGCTATTAGATTGGCCAAGGTCATTCCTTCGAAGAAGGAAGACAGGTTTGAGTCACGGTCTAAATAGTCGCGTAATTTGTTTTAGTTATGACCCTCGGAGAGGGCATAATTCGAATTGTGATCCTAGTAGAGGATGCAGTTAATTCTAACAGTTGATCCCGGAGGGATTTGATCGTCTTAATTAAGCAAACAAATTTATGAGTTGCATAAGAGGTAAATATACACTTGTGTGAAAGCAAAAGCCAAGTTTTATTTATTTATGAGAATGAAGGTACAAACGAAGGGCCTCAGGTTAGACCCCAGAAGAAAAAACAAAAGAAAACCAAAAGCTAAGGAGGCGGCTGCTGAGGCAGACGCGGGAATTCGCGCCTAACTTCTTCGATGAAATTCCACTCAGGGTAAAGGGCCTTGAGTTTATCCAGTACCTGATTGGCACCGTCGAAGGTGGCCAACTTGATCTCATTTCGGTAGCCCACGCTCTGGTGAAAATCGAAGATCCATTGTTGTCTCCTCAGTTCGATAAAATTATCGAATGCGGGGCTCTTTTTGTACTCAGTCACGGCTGAGCGGATTCTGGCCTTGGCACTGTTGAGGTCAGCCATGGTTCTGTTGAGTGTGCCTCGGGCAGTTTTGAGCTTGCCCTCGAGTGCTTGGATCCTCGTCTCAGCTGCTACTCTCAAGCCCTTCTCTTCCTCGAGTGCTACCTCGAACACTACCTTCTCGGAGAGAGAGCTCTATTCGCAAAGACGACGCTCTTCCTCCAGGGCCTTCCACGCCTCTTCCTGCTGGGTCTTCGCCTGAGCCAGCCCGACCTCGAACTGGGCTTTTGCCTCCGCGCGGCCTGCTTTCTCTTTTTTCAACTCCCCCGGAGTTTGGCCACCTCCTCCGCGTGTTCCCTCCTGCGATCTCTGGAGCTCCTGAGGCTTTCATTGGCTAGCTACATCATTTTCGTTGAAATGTCCTCCAGGAGGAGGCGTCGCAGAGCTCGGCAGCGAGCTTCTCTTTCTCTTCACAGAGGCGAAGCAGGGCTTTCCTGCCTTGGGCGAAGATGGCCTCGGACCTCCGGGAGTAGGTGAAGTTGGCAAGGAAAGCCTGAAACAACCAGAACAGTTAGAAACGAGCGTATTGGTCCTTTGAAGGAGAAAGCCTGGGCAAATCTTACCCACTTGAGCAGCCGCATGCCCTTCTTGTTGCCGGGTTCGAGCGGCTCCTCGGATAGCCGCCTGAAGCTTCCCTTGGACCAGATTTCATCCTGCATAAGACCGAGATCTGGCATCTAGGGGAAGGACCCCGAGGGAGTGTACGACCCTTCGCCGAAAGGAGTCCTTGCCGGTGGAACTTTAAAATCCTCCAAGGGATCCCTGGCAGGGGCAGAACCCTCGAGGAAACCCTGGGGCGAAGAAAAGCTTCCCGGCCTTGGGCGAAACAGGGCTTTCTTGCCTTGGTCGAAGATGGCCTCGGACCTCCGGGAGTAGGTGAAGTTGGCAAGGAAACCCTGCAACAACCAGAACAGATAGAAACGAGCGTATTGGTCCTTCGAAGGAGAAAGCCTCGGCAAATCTTACCCATTTGAGCAGCCGCATGCCCTTCTTGTTGCCGGCTTCGAGCGGCTCCTCGGATAGCCGCCTGAAGCTCTCCTCGGATCAGATCTCATCCTGTATAAGACCGAGATCTGGCATCCTGGGGAAGTACGACCCCTCGCCGAAAGGAGTCCTTGCCGGTGGAACTTTAAAATCCTCCAAGGGATACCTGGCAGGGGCAGAACCCTCGGGGGAACCCTGGAGAGCCCTAGCGGACTCTACCCTCGAGGTCTCTATCGTCAATACCGCTCTCCTTCGGGGGCGGAGTTCTCGAAGGAGGAGTGTCTTCCGCCATTTATTTCTCCTTGGCCTTATCTCCGGCGGAAGACTCGGGGACGGGGGCTGAACGGTCGGGGGTCCCTGCCGAAGGCGAGGACCCCAAGAGGCCAAAATTTTGTCTGCAGACAAGAAGCAGGTTAGCGTCGGCTAATATTAAAGTTGGATTCCACAACTTTATTTTTGCAAAAAAATAATTACATACCGTCGTCGAGGACGATGGGGGCAGAGCACATCATCCCAGGTGGGATTTGGGTCGAATAAGGCGTCGTTTGCCTCGGTGGAACATCTGGTCCCGAAGAAGCCAGACCTGCGTACTCCACCGAAAAGTCCTCGACGCTCGGCAGGGGATCTTGCGCTAGAGCAGTCGGAGGGCTCTTTGCGACCGGAGGAGGTTCGCGAAAAATTTCATCCGTGGCGACGAACGCCTTCTGAGCAACCTCGCCAAATGAGACCCCCTCACGAGATTCTCCCAGGGCCCTTGAGAGTTCTCAAACTCTGAGGCGGCTTTTGCTGGAAGCGCCTCAGGGTCCTTAGATCCTAGGACAGCCCCGGTCGGGGAAGCTAGATCACCCTCGCTCCTAGAGGAAGGGGGATCAGAGGGAACGACCTCGCTAGAGGCTCCTCGCCTTCATCCCCTGCCTCTACTGTCGTAGGCGGTGGGGCCGCGGACTTAGAAGACGCGGGCTCTTCGAAGACGAGGCCGCGCTTTTTCTTTTCGGCGGCTGGGAGGCAGTGGTTTCCTTCGGCTGGGCGGCCTCGGTTGAAGGCTCCGCTACAGTCTTCGACTTCTTCAGGCCTGATTTTTGCCCGCGGAGCTGGTCCGGGTCCAACTCCATTCGAGTGGAAATCCACTTGTGAGATACCAGATTGTCCTCGATGACGAGGGCCCGAATATCTCTACCCTCGTTCGGGGAGGCAAGGGCAGCATAGATCCGAAGTCCTTAGGCCACGGTCGCTGGAGTGCGGTGGAAGGACTCTACGAAAACACGGATATTAGGCAAGAGAATGCAGCGAGCAGAATGAAAAGAGCTAAGTAAGGAGCTTACCAGGAACATTGTAGTTCCTTGGGATAGGTTTGGCTCCCTCCACAGAGCTGAAAGGGTCGAAATTCCCCCCGACCTAGAAGTTCTTGTCCTTTCATCCATTGCAGGAGGATGCCAAGTTTGTCATCATGATCCTTTTCTTCTCCCAGGGCATCAAGAATAAGTACCCCACCTTCGACTTCTTGGAGGAGGGCTTGTAGAGGTGGCAAACCTCTTCCACTGTGAGGTCGACCTGGAATAGCCTCATCCACAGATTGTGCATCCCCATCATAATTTTTTAGACGTTTGGGTTTAGCTGGCTCGGCGGGAGGCCCCAATGGGCAAGGACTCCTCGGACGAGGGGATGCAGTTGGAGCCGCCCCGTGGTTCATTATGGCCTTGTTAAAGGCCACCAGCGAGCGGGGTGGGCGGTTGGAGCGCTCCTACGAGGACATCGCCCAGGTGGTTATGTCCTCGACGAGTGAAATTGCACCCGGATGTGCTCCATGTCATTCTCGAAGCACGTTGAGACTCTGCTCTCCTCATCGATGGTGGGCGAGGGCGACGCAAGGACGGGGTCATCGGCCGCGATCGTTTGCACTCCCGGTGGTAGCTGCGCAGCGGCTATCGTCTACCACGATTCGATGGGCGTAGCCTCGGCCACTTGTGAACCCGAGGCTGAGGACTCAGGCTGAGTAGCCGCGGCTCAAGAGGACCGCGAGGCCGAGCTGCCCACGACAGTCGCCAGGGACGAAACTAGAGCGGCCAAAGTCTTCTTCGCCGCTCCCTTCTTCTTCTTCTTTTTACTTGTTGCCGCTGTCGGAGGCGGTGGCGAAGAGGGCGCCACTGGCGAAATCAGTAGCGTGGGTTCGAAGTGCTCGAAAGAGGGCTCGGACCTAAACTGAGTGCCAGACGAGGATGATGTAGACTCGCTAGACATTTTTTGAAAAAGAGAAGTACTGTTCAGACCCCTCAAAACCCCAAAAAATGCTCGAAATGATTAAGTCCTAAACTGCCCTGAGAGTGGAAATCTAAGGTGAGTTCGAAGAACTTAGCAATAGGCAGTGGTAGTGATGGCGGAAGAACGTCGAAGAAATCTTCGGAAATCGGAGAACAGAAAGTGAGTCGAAGTTTTGAAGAATCAGAAAGTTCGAGATTTTTCAAAAAAATGGCGATCGGTGCAAAAGTTCGTGAAATGAGAGGAATGAGGAGATTTATAGGCGAAAAAAGGGAAGCGAAAAGGCGATATCTCCTCATGCCTTTTTGCCCCAAACCCCGAGCATAATTCTGGACGTCGGATTGGAATCTTCCCCTCATCATTAACGGCCAGGGATTTTCGAAGAGAATCTCATTATTACGTGACGTCAGCTAATCCCATAGAAACAGCGGAATCCCAAAAGGTGTCAGGGCATTAACTACCCTTCATTCAAAAGGCACGACTTCTCAAGAAGGAAACGTCCCAAAGAAGGAATCCCAGAGGGCGCGCTCGAGTGCCGCATAGAAAATATGCAAGTATCCCCGAGCCTATATCTCTATACGACCCGTTTACCTTGCCTTCATTAAAATCCACTCTAGAAACAAACTAAGGATTCCACCACTTGATTTCACCACTTAATTTATCTCGGCTACCTAGACCATGCTTATCTCTCAATCTTACACCGACCTAGGTTATTCTACCTGATTACCGGTCGTTTGAATGTTCCCCTCTCGAGTAATGGTCCTCACAATCTAAATACATTCAATTAACATGCAATAATTCATAGGCAAATCATTTGCAAAACACAATTGAAATAATTAAACCCGAATAGAATAAACAAAAGGCAATGAACTTGAATTAAATACATCAAACTTGAAATAGCATTCAACAATCGAGATTCATCTACACCGTAACAAATAAAAGTACTAGCCACTCATAATTTGGCTCATAAATTCGAATAAATTGAATAAACTAAATCAAACAAACCGTTGATGCCGAAAACTGATCAAAATTGATCTGATGCTCTTCAATGGTTTTCAACTTTCTCTTCTAGCTTTTTCTTCCGTTCTTTTCTTCTTTTTTTTTTTTTCTTTTCCCAAGTGTTCCTTTGTAGCCTAGGGCAATTTTCGGCGAAGATTTGGGGTTTTTCCATATTTTCTCACGAATTTCGAAGCATACGGCCCAAATATCTGAAGTAGCGCCGCGGCGCTGCGATATAATTTTTTCTTGTTCGGGGTTTGGGCGCCGCGGCGCTGGTGGAATAGGATTGCAGCGCTGGTGATGCTGGGTCGAGTGCCGCGGCATTGGTGATGGCGTCGCGGCCCCCAGGAGCTACTGTTTTCGCCTCTATCTCTCAGTGCCGTAGCGATGGCAAGGTGGCACTGCGGCGCTATTGTTGTTAGCCCGTTTTGCGCCGTTTTGGCTCCACTTTGCTCCGTTTTAACTCCCGTTACATTAAGCATAAATTACCGTATTTTTCTCATTTAAACACTTGGAATTAGGGGTTTTCTCATATCAAATTCTATGTAAACTTGTGAATTATCAATTTCTCAAGGAAAATCAAATTCTTTCTACTATATTATAATTTTCTATGAGTTTTCAGTTTTGGGAGTTTATTGTAGCTACTAGAGATTTAGGATTTTTCTTGATGTTCATACAAATTGCTTTAGGCATATAATGATTATGATGAATTATAAAATTATAGGTTTGATATTATTAAACATATGAAATTTTATATTATTTCGATCATCAAATTAACATGGTGAATGGTTAAGATTGTCTTCAATGAATATATGATTATGATTTTCATTATGAGGTTAGAAGATGATGGAATTTAAGAGAAATTATAGCACTTGAAGTTTCTAAAAGTTGAAAGGTTCATGATTAATTTTCTGAGTTTTCCACTTGGGGAGATCTGGTTTTACCAAGTTTTCAACTCGAGGATGTTTTTTGATTGAGTTTCACAGTCGAAGAAATTTGGTTTGACCAAGTTTCCAACTTTGGCAGTTTTTGAACGAGTTTCTAACTCGGAGAGATCTGGTTTGACCAAGTATCCAACTTGGGGATTTTTTTTGACCGAGTTTCCCACTCGAGAAGATCTGGTTTGACTAAGTTTCCAATTTGGGGATATTTTTGACCGAGTTTTCCACTCGGGGAGATTTGGTTTGACTAAATATCCAACTCGGTGATGAGTTTACCCCTCGGGGAAATCTGGTTTGGCCAAGTATCCAACTCGGGGATTTTTTTAGAAGCGCGCACCTTTTCTTGCTCGGAAGTTTGTATCTTCCGTTTGATCTCACATAAGCATGTAGCTTCTCATTTTGTGGAAGCACGTAACCTCCATCACGGATTCTTTTGAAAGTCCATAGCTTCCCGCTCTTTTTTTTTCTCACTAGATGCACGTAGCTTCTCTCACTCGGAGGTCAGCATCGTATGTTTAATATTATAGAAGCCCATAGCTTTTCACTCTGTTGAAGCGTGTAGGCTCCCTCACCGCATCTTTTGAAAGCCCGTAACTTCCCACTATTTTTTTCTCACTAGAAGCGCGTAGCTTCTCTAACTTGGAGGTCCGTGTCCTTTATTTAATCTCATAGAAACCTTCGGCTTACTGTTTAATATAAACTTTCAATTTGTTCTACTATTGCTATCTCTACAAAAATCACATAAAGCATTGTTAGTATTTCTTCAGTTTAGGTTTTTAAAGTTTTAAAATTTCAGTAAGCTATATCCTTTGTCATCCATCCTTGTAAAATATCAAAAGAAAAGGCACATAGAATAATTGACACAATTGTTTATAGTCGTTCGGTCGTAATTCACTATTATAATGTACTTTGTAAAACTTTATTTATTCTCTATTTTTATATCTATTCTCCTTTTTTTTTTCTTGCTATACACTTATTTACCTCCCAAACCCAAATCACTACACATAGTACTTCTTCAGATGCACCGTGCTCAATGAGCTTGCTATCTACTTTTCTGGGTTGGCTACGAATCGCAGTCCATAAGCGCCTTTTCCATATACCTTGATTATTTCATAAGGTCCCTCCAAAGTAGGACCAAGTTTCCCATCAGTATGATTCTTGTTATTTGTAGTTACTTTCCTCAAGACTAAATCCCATACTTGGAATGACCTCTCAAGGATGCGCTTATTGTACAATTCTGCCATCTTCCGCTGATAAGCCTGCATTTTTATAGCCGCTATTTCTCTTTTTTCTTTCATGAATTTAGAATTCCTCCACATAGCTTCCTCGTTATGCCTCGACTCAACTAAAACGGATCGAATTGTTTGATAAGAGAATTGTTTTGGAATAACGGGTTCGGTTCCATTGCGAACGGTATTTCTCTTGTAGCTGCCCTTTTGGTAGTTCTATAAGCCCATAGAACATTTTGCATCTCCTCTGCCCATGGACCTTTTTGGTCCTCTAGCTTCTTCTTGATACATTCAAAGATGATCTTATTGGAAGACTTAGCTTGCCCATTCCCTTGCAGATAGATCCTCAATGAAAAGCTCAATTGTATTCCTTGACCGGAACAGAATTTCTCCTCGTTTCTACTGATAAATTGCTTTCCATTATCAACAGTAATCTTTTGTCAGAGCCCAAACCTACATATGATGTGCTTCCAGATGAATTTAATTATATATGTATGTGTTATATTTGTATACGCTGCTGCCTTGACCCACTTTGTAACGTAGTCCATAGCGACGATTGCATAAAAATAAAACTCTTTTATTTTTATTCATAGAATTCGCCCATTTAGGGAAAAGGATGGAAAAATATTTCCCTCTAAAATTCAATTGAATTAACTCTTACCATTCTTTATTTAACTCTTAAATAAATAACTACAATTAATTTATATATATTGTGCGACTATATAATTAATCATCATTAATTATATAATAAGCATCTCTCTATTAACTTTTCAGAAGTCGGCCCAAAGACCATGGACCTAATAATTCAAGTTCCAATAAATTAAGATAATTAACTAAAACTCTTTAGTCAAAAATCTAATTTATTAATCCCGAGGTTAACTCTTGAATTTATAAGATTAATTTACTCGATGATTACGTCCGCTAATATAGTTATTTCATGAGATTTTCCCTCTAGATTAGTTCACGTCCTGAGTGGGTAAAACTACTATTATACCCCTTGAGTCATTTCTTGTTCCTTAAGTACCGTCATTTCAATAGTGAACGAATCATTTACGACATGATCGTAAATGTGTGCACAACCGTTCAGTTCCAAAATCGACACTTTAAGGGAACCAATATTAACTCCCGCTATGATTGGAAGCTGGAATCCATGTCTGTGAATATCCTATTCCCCAGTGATCTCATCCTGAGTTCCCAAAATGTAAGTATTCGTTTCAATTGCGATAATGGCATTTAATGAACAAATCAAAGAACCCGCAAATGTAACCTAGGAGTCTGTGGCCACTCAGGATTGAGATCAATTCTTGTATGACCATCTTGTGACTTCGTCAGGAGTACAGTAACTGTTCTTAAACGATACTTTGTAACGAGTAGGTCAGAGTCGTATATAGTCTAACCATATAGAACGCTTCCACTGAGTGTCACTACACCAACAGTGTTCTGCGTATGTGATTTTGGATCAAGCTATCCATTCTTGATCAATCACCAACCATCGATTTAAACGCATTTACTAAATAATTTGATATTTTATAAAACACTTATAAATATCAAAACTTAGTTACATAACGCATTATGATATTTAATGAATATTTACGTAAAATAAAATTTCAAACAAATGAATAAAAATGTCAACTTATTTTATTAATCAGCAAATGATAATATTACAAAATAATATTATAAAAATCTAACTCTTAGGGCAACATTCCTAACAGTTTTTGGGTTTATCTTACCTGGTTTTGAAATGAACACATTGAACTTGATTAGTAGTTGAGAGAGACTGATTGAGCTTGGCTAGCTCTGTTTAGAACTTGATGGTTTTTCCGCTCTTTATGACAAGAATCTTGCAAGGTTTTGCTTGCTATTTCTTTGTAACATTTTTTTTTTTGAATTTATGTTTGGTGGAACTCAGAAAGTCTGTTGTTGGAAGGAAAGATAAATCAATTTGTATTTTGAGTGACTTGTTATGGTATTTATGTGTCGAATTAGCTAGAATGATTGTTGTTTTGTTCAAGGTGTCTAATAAGATGATTTAGAACAAGTCCTAGAAATTTAAACCTTATTTGCTCTTATTTGTTCTGGCTTCTGCTAATTATTGTCCTTCAGTGGTGGCTCTTGCTAATTTTGTCCTCCAGTGGTTGTGTTATAGTTAAAAGTATCTTGAAGAATTGTTTACTTGTGGAGCAATATCTTTTTTTCCTTTGTAGTGTCGTTGTGGATATTGTGTAGATTTTGAGGTTTGGTTTGTTTTAGTGGTCTTGATTAATGAAGAAGAGAAACGATTTTGGCTGTCATGAAAAGTTTTTTTGCTGGAAAAAGTTGAGACCTAGTGATGAAGTAGGCTAAATTTGGTTGTAATGTCATGAATTTTAATAAAAGATTAATATACTTTGTAATTGAAGTGGTTTTGTTCATGATGATTTATTTTTTTAACATTTCCTTTACCATGCAACTTCTAGGCACATAAAAAAGAATCATAATTTCAATTTTGGCCTTTAAGAAATTACTAGAAGTTGGACTTGCTCGTTGGATATGATCGAACTTCAAAAAATACGGTCGTTGTTCTGATAGAAAGACAAGGAAAATGAATAATGAGGATAACGATCCTCTCAAGTCAACCAGTCACAATATTCGATATTTAATACATAGTTACAATAACCAAGAGTTAGTAATTAGTGCACCTTTAAGAGCTAATAAATCACCTCTTATATTGTTTTTAGAAGATTTGTTCATAAAACTAATAATTCATTTCTTAGGTTGTTTTGAAAGATTTTATTTTGTTGGATTACCATATTGATGATATGCTTATCTTGAGATGTTAATAATACATTTTGGAATAAATAACTTTTGGAACATTCAACTTGTTCTCTGTCTATTGCTTCGATTTTTCTATTGAAAAATTATAATAAATAGTCATTTTTTTAAGTTTTCAAATGATAGTCTATGTTTCAAACAAAAAAATCATGTTATGAATTAAAAAACTAGCCAAATTTATAAAATATTTTATAACATATCAATTTTTATTCATTTTTAAAAGTATTAAACAATATATTATAAATGTTAACAGATGTGTAAATATTTGTTTGACATTTTTTGTTACGAAATTCTTTACAGTGGTAAATTTTTCTTTTCGAAATATAGATTATCATTTAAAAGACACATTTAATTTTGACATATTTTTGCAACTTGCCCTTTTTTATTTAAATGTAAATCAATATTCATTGTTCGGCAAAAAATAGTTAAAAATATATTTATTAAAACTGTAAATTATTTTGTTTACTTTTAATATTTTTTAACTTCCAAACAGAAGAGGAAAAAAAAAAAACTGTATGGATTTCTATTTTCATTCCTCTGTGATTTTCTAATTTCAAAACACTAAGTAAAAAATCTCAACTTTCTTTCCTCCATATTTTTCTCTCAATTATTTATTTATTTATTTTTTCATCCTAAAATCTTAGTTTCAAACATAATCTTAAAGTTTTAATGAGCCCCTTTATTAGATTAGATCCAACAGGAACGTTCATCGTTCTTTATTTATTCCGCACTGGTATTTTGGGTATTCTCATTTGGCTTCGTAACTTTGCTATGCATTTTTCTCTCTATTTAATAATACACAATTGAGGATGCATAGAGGGTGGAGAGTTGGATGGTGTCAGCAATTAATTGTTGAAGCCCTTGATATAGAATACCTGCTCTTTTGTTTGAAAAAAAAAAAAAAAAGGGAGAAAAAAAAACCCACAGAAATTGTTATATGCAAACTCTTGTCCTATTTCATGTGACCTGGTCCAATATTTTCCAAAAGTGGACACTTTTGTGAAGATAGAGATGGGGAGTAAGCTTCAAACTTCAGGGGATGGATGATACCTTTAAAATCGTATGTGTTTAAATAATACAAATGCCAATTGATGGGATTTCCATTGCTTAAATGGATGAACAAAAGCAAAAGAATAAAAAGGCTTTATTGCACTGATACCCCCTAACTATACGTGTTAGAACACTTTGGTACCCCAATTTTTTTTTGGCAAAGTGCTCCCCGAATTCATAAATCCGTCACAATTTGCCCCAAATTAGTAACGCCCGTCAATTTTTGGATGGAATAAAACACGTGCCTAACACGTGCATACTCGACGAGGGCAGGCTTCGTCTTTTTATTATTTTGGCATTAAAAAAAAAAGAAAGCTTACATATGCTATTTTGGCAAATTATTATTATTATTATTATTTTTTTTGCATTTTCTTGTTCATCATCTTACGAACAAAAATTTGCAGAGTTTTTGTGTTGATAAATGAATACCTATATATCCCTATCTCCATTGAAACTAAATCAACAACACAACAGAGTTTTTATGTTGGTAAATGAATATCAAACCCTCAATACCAGCAAAAAAAATTCAACCCAGAGCAATAAACAAAAAAAAAAAAATCAATCCAGAACAATAAACAAAAAGGTCATCACTCCATTAACAGCATCACCAAACCCTCAACACCAGCAAAAAGAAATCAACCCAGGACAATAAACAAAAAAGTCATCAACATTTTGCAAACCCCACGGTGACGACCCACGGCGACTCCACGGTGACCCACGGGGACCCACGGCGACCCACGGCGACTCCACAGTGCAAACCCCATGGCGACCCCACGGTGCAAACCCCACGACGACGACCTACGGCGACTCAAAATCTGGACCCAGCGCGGAGAAATTAGAGCAAAGATCTTCGCGCGACAAACCCCTAAACCATGGCAACCTAAACCCAAAAGAACCCGCCCGACCTCCGAGCTCAACCGCGCCGCCCTCGACCTTCGATCGCCAAACCACAGCGCGGAACTCCCCGCGTGACGAACTATGACCCAAAACCTCTTGATCGAACCTTTTTTTTTTTTTTTTCAAAAAGGGGAAGCTGGCGTTGCCAGAGCGCCTTGCTGTCGCCGTTAAAACCAAAGATCAGGAACGCCGGGTGCAACGGAGAGGCAGCGCCGACACCGGCGCCGGTCGGAGCTTGGACTCGATGAAGACGGAGCTCGACGCCATGAGGAAGCAGTAGAAGGGGAGCATAGGCGTGCTGTCGGAGGATGAGAGCATGGACTCGACGAAGACGGAGCTCGACGCCGTGTGGTACAAGGGGAACAGAGGCGAGGACAAGAGCGTGGTCGTGGTGAGAAAGTGAAGAAGAAGAGGAGGAGGAGAGAGAAAGAAAGAGTGGGTTTTTATTTATTTATTTATTTATGTTTTTATTGGAAGTGTTTTTGAGTTGGAAAAAGACCACGTTTGCCCTCGTCGAGTATGCACGTGTTAGGCACGTGTTTTATTCCATCCAAAAATTGACGGGCGTTACCAATTTGGAGCAAATTGTGACAGATTTATGAATTCGGAGAGCACTTTGCCAAAAAAAAAAAAAATTGGGGTACCAAAGTATTCCAACACGTATAGTTCAAGGGGTATCAGTGCAATAAAGCCGAATAAAAACTATAATGTGTGGGATGTAAGTAATAACCAGAGACAAGACTTAAAAAAATAAATAAATAAATAAATAAAAATGAAGAGCTGTAACCAGATGATACAGAATATTCTTTTCCGCATAAATAATGCAACTTTCCATTGGTTTGTTGTAGGCCATGAATTTTGCCGAAAGCAGTTGGTTGTTTCTATCCCCTGGCAAAAGAAGTCAATGAGAATATGACTCTCAATAAAAGTCACTAGTTGTGAGCGTTCAATTGTGAATAATCTTTTTGTGTTTTCGATTCTTGTTGATCCACCAACTAAAGAAGAAAGTAAGCCGCGTTGAATGGAATATAATATTTTGGCTCGCGTTGAATGGAATATAATATTTTGGCTTACTCATCGCAAAAAGAGGAACAAGGAATTATGTATTGGCGTAGCCTTGCTAAAAACGTCCAACGAGCGATCAGATTCTCTCTGCTCCTTTAAGTGCTTAAAAAAATATCTCACCACTAGCTTAACCAGGATGTTTAGTAGGCATGTATCTTCAATGGGAATCATATTGCGTTGTTTGTTATTTGGGTATTCTATTTTCGTGGGTACAAGATTATCTATAAAAAAAAAAAGATAATCCGGATATCATGGAGGGAAATGAGTTTGATATCATGAATTCATTTTACAAATTATACTAGACTTAATTATCCTTAGTTTTTAACCTAAAATCTTACAAAGCTCATTATAAGAACCCATCCACATCTATGAGAAGGAATTAAGTATTTATATCAATATCTAAAGCTAGAAGTACTAGTAAAATTTGGTACGTATACCTACAAATATAGCACTGAGGGATGTAATCATTTGATATATATGTGAGTGTATACTTGTTTGTTACTGTAATTAGTATATATTAATGTTTGATGAATGAAGTCTAGGTCTTATTGATGGTGTGATTGTTGATTGTACTTATTATATTACTATTCTTAATTATACAGATTAATTTCTACTTAGCATCAGAGTGCTTATACTAATATATGAATCCTTTTTTTTTTTTTTTCAATCCATCAAAATTTAAGAATTGTTGCTTCGTTGGTTAAGTATATGACGAAACTGAATCATTTTTTTTTTTGTTTATTTTATACATAATTGTGATCAGACCGACTTATTCTTCAACTTAGACGATGAAATACAAATTTCATTTTACGAAGAAATTATTGGGATACGCGTAATTAATGAATTTTATTTTAATTAGGAATTTATTTAGGATAACTACTCTTTTGTTTTCCTATTAAGAGATTGAGACCTTGCATTAGAAATCTTTTATTGAATGAAATTTAGGAATTTTATTTTTTAAAAGCAGAATGTTAAAGGGTGAAGTAGGCAAATACCCAGAATTTATATAACAATAAAAATAAATACCCAAACTTTTGAAGTAATTGATGTTGGTGTATAATTTGAACCAACGCCGTGATCCGCACCTCTAGTGTGTGTTGCGGCAATGAAGAGTAATAAAAGTTTTTTTTGGAAAATAATTACACAGAAGAATTTTAAAGTGGTTCGGCCCTCATAGAGAGTAATAGCCTACATCCACTGTGTTTTTGATATATTCGTCACTGAGAGTTTTACAGAGTCAGTTTTTCCAACCCCTTCCCCTTCAACTTTCCCGCCTTTTATACTTATCCGGCAAGAGATAGAGAGGGAAGTGCATTAAATGCGCCCCACCTAATCGCCCTTAAATCAAGGGATTAGGTGGCCTTATCTTAATCGGCCATACCCTGCCCAAAAATCAGGGGGTTGGTTACTAACTAATCACTTCATGTCATTCACCGATGAGGCCTGTGCAGTGCCTGTCAGAGGGAGTTACTATCGGGATTATCCGACTATTATTGGCTGCGCTCTACCTCTTGTCCGGGGTTCTCTTGCTTCGCGAAGAGTCCCTCGAGCCTCCTGGTCCATCGGGAGCATGATGCTGGCTATAAGGTCCATAAGTCCCCGAGCTTGGAGGATCTCCATTCCACTGGTCCTCTCCGAGGACTCAGCTATGTGTCGAATTATACCTTCGGGGTGGTGGCTGTCAACCTTCACTATGACGTGGCAGTTCACTCGTCACGAGGAATCTTTCTCCAGAAGCTTCTCGCCTTTAGTGAAGGCTTTCTTGAAAGGAGATCCTCGAACAAAAATCGGCTAACAACATCTGCCCCCCAATCCCTGAGGACACGTGCCGTGTCCTCTGGGATTTCTTCCTGGGTACGATTTTCCACTGAAGAGCCGCGCCGTTTGAGTGACGGGCATTTAATGCTCTGACACACTTTTCGGGGAGTATACACTTTGCCTTTCTCGGTAACATATGCTGACGTCAGGTAATAATTACCCCTTATCGAAAATCTTCCCAATCGTTAGATGTTGATGGGGATATTCTTATCCAACGGTCTATGAGCGAGCTCGAGGTCCGGAGATGAAATGTTGTGAAACGAAAAGGCGGAAGGCGAAAAGACGCGAAGTGACTTCGCCATCTTTGTCTTCTTCGCCTATAAAGCTCTCCTCACTTCTATTTCTTCAAACTTTTGCTTCCTTCGACATTTCTTTCTGAAAACTTTCCGACTTCAAAATCGCTCACCCGCATTCCGACGCCCTCCGACGTTCTGCAACTCTTCTACGACGCTGCGACTTTCCCGGAGTTTAAAGGTGTTGCCGGCATTTCCGTCTTGTCCTTCCTGGTAAGTCTTCCGTTTACTATCCTGCCCTCTCTTTCTTGCGTGGGGTTCTCTTTTCTGTTGGGGGTGACTTTGCGGGTTTGTCGTCGTCTTCAGAAAAGAAAATGTCTCGCTCATCTTCGCCTCCTGTCGCCGCTGGGCGCGAAGCCGGCTCCGACATTCCGCCGGCAGTATCTCCGCCAGCACCGCATGCCGCCGCTAGAAAGGCGAAGAAGAAGGCGAAAGCTTCATCGGCTGCGCCGGGCTCAGCCTCAGAGCCCGCCATGGAGAGACCCACCGGGTCTACCGCCACCGCCGCTGCTTCTCGTCCCAAAGCAGCTGGAGAGGCCCGACCGTCGGGAATGTCATCCGCCGCCACTCTCCATCCCCCGGAGACCTCGGCCACCCTCGCCGCGGATGATAAAGTTTCTAGATGCTCCGAGGCCGACGTAGAGCACATCCGTAACCAGTTTCACCTCTCCGCGACCATCACTACCAGGGCCATGTCCGTGGAGGAACGTTCAACACGCCCTCCGCCGTTGCAGGTGGCCTTCAACAAAGCCATCATGAAGCACGGGGCAAGACTCCCGCTCCATCCCTTGGTTCGCGGGGTCTTGGCGCATTGGGGCCTTGCTCCCAGCCAGCTTAACCCCAACGCCTACAAGATCATGGCTGGAATGCACATCCTTTGGGGGGTGTGGTTCGTGGAGGATGTAACCGCGGAGGAGGTGTGCTACCTCTACAAACCCTCGTCCAAGAAGTCCGAGGCGGGGTACTTCTTCTTGGCGCCGTGGGAGAAGAAGAAGATCCTGATGACAAACCTGTCTTCGTCTTGCGAGGGGTGGAAAGACAGGAACTTTTGGGTCGGGGGAGATTTCGACCCATACGGCTCCGTAGAAGGAGCCCCGACTCTCCCGCGAGCATTCCAAGTCCCTGGTGAGTTTGGATTCTCACGATCTTTTTCATCTTTCCTTTTATCGTATGCTGTTGTACTAACTCCAGTGGTTGTGAATAGGTTCCTTCGTCCGTGCTTCTGTGACCGCGGCGCAGGAGGAACGGATTAACAGCGCCCTATCCTTCCCCGATGAGGCTAGGGACGTCCGGGCCCTCGTGGTTGAGGATAATTTGTTCTTCCATCGGTGGATCGGGACCCGTATGGAGCTGGATCCGGACCAGCTTCGCGGTCAGAAGTCGGGGTCTAAGCAGACCAAGGCTTCAGCGGGGGCTTCTGGGAGCACGCCCGCTCCCCCTCCAACCAGAAAGAGGGCGGCCACTTCTTCGAAGAAGCCCGCCGGCTCCAAGATCGAGGTTGCTCCGCCTCTCCCCCCATCTCGAGAAGCTGAGAACGAAGAAGAGGCCTCAGAGACATCCGAGGAGCCCCTCATGCGGAGGAAAAGATCACAGACGGAGTCTGCCGCGGCTCCAGAGGTCAGGCCTCCCGCGGTTCTTCAAGACCCGGAGGTTGCCGAGACAACCCTCGGGGGTATCCCGTTTGGTGAGGCGGCACGCCAAGTGCTCTCCGATGCCGCGGACATCTTTAGTGAGCAACCGCCTGCTCCTAGCCCACCAGCTAACCTGGCGCGGGATCCTCTATTAAGCGTGGAGGATTTCGTGATGGAGCCGACCGATCCGTCTCCTTCAGGTGCGGCTCCAACACCAGATCGGGCGACGCCTGCTGGGCCTTCGACCCAGTTCGCCCCGGGAACACGCCCAACGGTTCCCATCGAGATAGATGATGGTAAGCAACTTCTTTGCGCACGTTTGTTTTGACGTTAAGCAGGGACTAACAAACTTTATTTACATATGAACTTTTCGGGAGGCTATGGTCGTCGCCTTCGGGGAATGCACCCAGCCGACCGACCCCTCCCCGCGAGTCTCCCATCAAGGACAAGGGTAAGCGCCCGATGGAGGAGACCACTCCTTCCGAGGCCTCGTCTTCGGAAGAAGTGGAAGCACCACCTACGGCGGGCGCTTCTTCGCGAGCTCAAGCCTTGCCGTCTCCGGGGAATGATCTCACCGAGAATCCTCCGAGTCCTCCTGCGAGAACCAACTCCGCCAGAGACCCGTTGGAGGACTTCGAGGTTCCCCCAGCTGGGGCTCCTTTTGGAGCGGGGTCGCCTGCCCCGTCCGGGGGCTTCCCCTGGATGCCAGAACTCGGCCCTATGCTAGATGAGCTCTGGTCGGAGGAGACCTTCAGGCAACTCTCCGAGGGACCGCTCCAGGCCGGGAATCGCGAGGGCATGAGGCTGTTCGCGAAGGTACGCCCCTTTTCCGTTTGTATTCCCTTTTGTTTTGTCTTGTTACTAATCTTAACTGTTGCAGGCATTCCTGGCGAACTTCACCTACTCCCGGAGGTCGGAGGCAATCTACGCCCAGGGACGGGATGCTCTACTCCAGGCTCGAGAAGAGAGGGAGAAGCTCAAGGCTCAGGTCCGCGGACTTTCGGACGAACTTCGCGAGCTCCGGGCTCAATCTGACACGTCCATCAGAATGACGGACCAAGCTACCCGGAGCTTAGCGAAGACGAGGGAAGAGCGGAAGTCCTTCACGGTGGAGATCGCTAAGCTTCGGGAGGAGCTGGAGAGAGAAAGGGAGGCCCATACCGAGACTAAAGTCCGATTCGAGCAGGAGCTCGCTCAGGCAACGGCCCAGCAATCAGAAGCGTGGGAGACTCTGGCTGAGGAGCGCCGTGCTCGCGAAGAAAGCATTCTCTCCGAAAAGGCTGTCTTCGGAGCCACCCTCGAGGAGGAAAGGGCCTTGAGAGGTGCGGCGGAGTCGCGGGTCCAAGCCCTCGAGGAAGAGCTCAAAGCGGAGCGGGGGAACAAACAGCTGGTAGAGCACGAGCTCAACGGGGTCAGAGCGAGGATACACTCCGCAGTGGCTGATTTTAAGAAGAGCCCTGCGTTTGAGAGTATCATAGAGCTGAGACGACAAGATTGGCTCGCCAACTATCACCAGAGCGCGGGGTACCGGGACGAAATTCTTCAAGCTATGCTCACAGGCGCCAACCGGGCTTTGGACAGACTCAAGACCCTTCACCCCGAATGGGACTTTGTCGAGGAAATCCGCCGTGAGTATCCGCGACCCCGACAGCCACCTCCGCAGCATCCGCCTCGGCCTTAGGCTTTTCTTCTCTTTTTTTTTTTTTTTTTTTTTTTTTTTGGGGTCCTTATATGGACGCCCGCCCTTTGTACAGTTTCCCTTGATTAATAAATGACAATTTTTTCATTCATTTCTTAAACTGATCAAGTTCCTTCGGGATCTACTAACTAACTCAGTTAACCGATCGTCCCTTCGGGATCCGATCAGTCAACTAAATCCCTTCGGGATTTTACTAACTAATTCATCAAACGATAGTCCCTCCGAGGCTATCCGTGATTAGTTTCGGTCCCTTCGGGACTGCATATCCTCTCCGAGGGTATGTTTAACGAGTGACTTCGTATTTCCCACGCTCTGGCCTACTTCGTCTGCCTCGGAATTCTTCCTTTGAGCGTGCCTAGTTCTTCTATTTTCTTAGAAGAATAGAATGGTTCTAGGAATAAGTTAGTCTGACTTCCCAAGCTAGTCTCCGAACAGGTTTCCTTCTTCGAAGGAATGCTCCTGACAAGATAAGCCTTTGGGATAGGAAGTCTTAACAAGTACGGCCTGTGTGAGCCCTTCGGAACTCACATGTTCTAGCCCCACTTGCCTTCGAGGTACCTATAGAGCGCATCTATTTTCCTTCTGGTACCCCGGATGCCCCCCGGCTTCTTGATCGCTTTAGCGGTCGAGAAGACAGGGTAGTGTTTTTAGGATTTATCCACTCCGCAGTTCTATCCTTCATACACAGAGTTTAGAGTCTACTCCGCAGACTTTTAATTGGACGCATTTGGAAACATAAAATATTTTTTCATTCATAAATAATTTACAAGTACAAATGTGAGAAAAATTATAAGGAAATAAAAATACAAATTAAGGGAGCCTACTGATAATACTTCTTGAGATGCTCCGCATTCCAGGGAAGTCTCAGTGGAATCCCGGCGAGATCCGCGAGCCGGTAAGCTCCCGATCGCAGAACTTCGGTGACCTGATATGGCCCTTCCCATGAGTACCCCAACGCCCCCGCGCCTGGCTCCTTGGTATTCTGGAAAACTTGTCTGAGGACGGTGTCCCCGACTTTGAACTTTCTTTCCTTTACCTTAGAGTCATAATACCTCGCCATACGTTGCTTCTGGGCCTCCATCCGTATCCTTGCGATTTCACGCCGTTCCTCGATCATGTCTCGCTCCGCGGCAAGGAGCGAATCGTTGACCGTTTCATCGAAATTTTCGTATCGGAACGAGGGATTTTGACTTCTACTGGAATCATCGCCTCTGTGCCATACGCCATGGAGAATGGTGTTTCCCCGGTGGCCGTCCGGGCAGTAGTGCGATAACTCCAGAGGACCAGAGGCAGCTCCGCTGCCCATCGCCCCTTGAGGGCGTCGAGTCGCCTCTTCAACGTGGTCTTGATGATCTTGTTGACGGCTTCGACTTGGCCATTACTCTGCGGGTGGTAAGGTGCAGAGAAATCTTTATTGATGCCAAACTGGTCGCAGAGGTCTCGTACAGCTTGGTTGTCGAACTGAAGGGCGTTGTCCGAGACCAAGGATTGAGGCACCCCGAACCTGAAGATGAGATGCTCGCGAATGAACTTCGTCAGGTTCTTCTCGGTAATTGTGGCTAAAGGGATCGCTTCGGCCCACTTGGTAAAGTAGTCCACTGCTACCACAGCAAACTTGAGCCCTCCGGGCGCTGTGGGCAGTGGTCCGATTATGTCGATCCCCCATTTGGCGAAGGGTCATGGGCAGAAGATGAAGGTGAGTCGCTCCGGGTGAGCTCGAATGAGCGCAGAGTACCTCTGGCACTTATCACACTTTTTCGCGTACTCAGACGCGTCTCGCTTCATCGTGGGCCAGTAAAATCCTTGCAACAATGCCTTATGAGCGAGTGATTGCCCACCCGAGTGGTTTCCACAGACTCCGTCGTGGATTTCATTAAGGACTCGCTTGGCTTCTTCGTTGTTAAGGCAACGCAGCAGCGGGGTCGAGACTCCTCTCTTGTACAGCTTATCGTTGAGCAACAAGTAGTGCTCGGCGTGATATCTGACCTTCCGCGCTAAGTCTCGGTCTTCGCTATAGATTACTAGCGAGTTTACTTGGAGTTCTCTGGCGAGTCTTAGTCCAGCGAGAAAGGCTTCATACTCGGCCTCGTTGTTTGATGCCCTGAAAGCGAATCGTAGGGCGCTGCTGACTCGATGATTCTCGGGGCTGACGAGCATAAGTCCAGCCCCCGAACCATTCTCGTTTGACGACCCATCTACGTAGAGTTTCCACTTCGGGGGTTCGACCAGACCATCTCGATCCTCCTCCGAAGGAAACGTGAACTCGGCGATGAAGTCGGCAAGTGCTTGCCCTTTGATCGCTGTCCGTGGTTGGTACTGGATGTCGAACTGGGTCAACTCGACAGCCCATTTGACAAGTCTGCCCGAGGCCTCCGGCCTGCGCAGGACCTGCTTCATAGGGTGATTAGTGAAAACTATCACCGGGTGAGCCAGAAAGTAGTGGCGAAGCTTTCTGGTAGAAACGATGAGGGCTAGTGCTAATCGCTCTAGCTCCGGATATCTCATCTCGGCATCAAGAAGACGCTTACTGACATAATACACGGGCACCTGTACTCCAGCCGCCTCTTTGACTAGCACTGAACTAGCCGCGTGCTGGGATACTGCGAGGTAAGTGAAGAGCTTTTCTCCTGCCACTGGCTTCGCCAGGACGGGAGTATGACCAAGGTAAACTTTGAGTTCTTCGAACGCTTGTTCACATTCGTCGGTCCACACAAATTCTTTACTGCCGCGGAGAGCATTGAAGAAGGGAAGACATTTATCAGTTGACCGAGATACAAACCTGTTGAGGGCTGCAATGCATCCGGTAAGCTTCTGAACTTCTTTCCCTCTCCGAGGAGCCCTCATGTCAATGATAGCTTGGATCTTCTCACGATTAGCTTATATTCCTCGCTGACTCACCATGAATCCCAAAAACTTGCCAGCTCTAACGGCAAAAGTGCACTTGTTTGGGTTGAGCATCATGTTGGTCTTTCTTAGGACTGAGAAAGTCTGATCCAGGTGCTCGACGTGGTCTTGCGCCTTCGCGCTTTTTACTAGCATGTCATCAATGTAGACCTCCATCGAGACTCCAAGCAACTCCGAGAAGATCTTGTTCACCAACCTCTGATAAGTTGCGCCCGCGTTCTTGAGGCCAAACGGCATGACCTTGTAGCAGTACAACCCCCGATCAGTAATAAAAGCCGTGTGCTCTTCATCACGGTGATACATAGGGATTTGGTTGTAGCCAGAATATGCATCCATGAAGCTGAGGAGCTCATGGCCCGCGGTCGCGTCAACCATTTGATCGATTCGGGGCACTGGGAAGCTGTCCTTTGGACAAGCTTCGTTGAGGTTGGTGAAATCGATACAGCATCTCCATCTGCCATCCGGCTTGGGAACCAGCACTGGATTAGAGACCCATTCCGGGTATTTTGCTTCGCGAATAAATCCGGCCCCGATGAGCCTATCAACTTCATCTTTAAGAGCTTGGGCTCTTTCGGGGTTGAGAGGCCTTCTCTTCTGCCGACGGGCCGGGTGCCGAGGATCTATGTTGAGGCGGTGGCACATCACATCCGGGTCTACACCCTTCATATCGCTATGGCTCCATGCAAACACGTCTCGGTTCCTCCGTAGACAAGCAATGATGGCCCTGCGCACCTCGGGGCTTAAAGAAGTCCCGATTTTAACTTTTCGCGCGGTGCCAAGGTCGTCTATGTCTACTTCTTCGGTGTCCTCGGCCGGGCCCGCTAATTGCTATGGGGTCGGGAGTCGAGGGTCCAGCTTACTCCGACCTTCGGACATGCCGATAGTTAAGGTCGCCTCACCCAAAGCAGCTTCTTCGGCCGTGCGCTTCCCTTTTGGGTCGGCGGGGGCCATTCTAATGCTCGTCGTGTAACACATCCGGGACTCGTACTGATTGCCCCGGATCACTCCTACACCACCAGGCGTAGGGAATTTGAGGCAGAGATGGTAGATGGAGGTGACTGCTTTCATCGCCACTAGCGTAGGTCGCCCAAGGATGGCGTTGTAGGAGGAATTGCCCTTAACCACCATGAAATTAGAGATGGTGGTTGATCTTGTTGGCTCTTCGCCGAATGAAATGGCTAATTCTATACTTCCCTCCGGGAAGATAGAATCTCCTGTAAAACCGTTTAGCGGGCTTGCGACAGCTCGCAAGCTCCGAGGGCTGATCCTCATTTTCTCGAGGACATCCAAATAAAGGATGTCCACCGAGCTGCCGTCGTCCACCAGACACCGGTGGACGAGATGATTTCCGATCATCACAGAAATGACGAGCGGATCATGGTGTGGAAAACGGACGCCTTCGGCATCCGCGTCCGAGAATGTGAGCGTGTTCACGCTCTTCTGGGAGGGCTGTGGAGACCTCCGCGACACATGGAACACTCCTCCGGAGGATTCTTGTCGCGCTTCTCGGGCGTAACCCTTCATGGATCGCTGGGAGTGCCCCCCAGGATAAGGACCTCCCGCGATCGTCCGGATTTCACCGTCGATCTCCCGGTTCTGCTGGTTTCGATTATTGGGATTCGTCTCTTTGCGATATCCCTCAAGTTTCCCTCGGCGGATGAGATATTCTATCTCATCCTTCAGGTCGAAGCAGGTCGCGGTCGTATGTCCGGCCGCGTTGTGGAACAAGCAGAACTTGTCCTTGTGTTTCTCCGGCACTTTCCCTTTCAAAGGTGCAGGGGGTCGAAAATCAACTTCGCTTCGCGAGTTGACAAATACTTCTTCGATAGAGGCCGTTAGTTCCTGGTATTTTTCATACCGCGGCCTGCGAGAGCGAGAGGCGCCGGACCCTGACGAGGGGCCGGAGTCACGAGGTCGCTTCTCGTCGCGAAGTTGTCGATTGTGACCCGTTGAGACTTCGACCGGCCTCTTATCTTTTCGGCGGTCCCCTTCGGGGTTGCCGCGGGGTGCCTTTGCAAAGACGGACTTCTTCGAAGTCGCCGATTCCGCGTTGATATAGTTCCGCGCCCGCCCCAAGAAGTCAGCATACACCCTCGGGGGTTTTTTGCTGATGGAAAAGGCAAAGGGAGTGTCTTCGCGAACCGCAGAACTAGCAGCCAGGAGTAGGGCATCATCGGATAGATGTCCCACCTCCACTGTGGCCTTGGTGAACCGTTGTAGCCAAGCTTGTAGGCTTTCGTTCTCTCCTTGCTTGACCCGGGAGAGGTATGCCGGGTTCCTGAGGTGTCTCCGACCCCCCAAGAACTGGGCTGCAAATCTCGTCCTCAAATCTTGCCAACTTCCGATAGAGTTGGCTGGGAGCCGATACCACCATCGGCGGGCTTCTCCCGATAAAGTGGTGTCAAAGAGCTTGCACCAGATGGCTTCCGGATAGCCATAGGCGCGCGCCCATGAAGAGTAAACCCCTAAATGGTCGGAGGGGTCTCCGCTTCCGTCGAACAGGCTCACCTTTGGCAGCCTGAGGCGGTCTGGGACAGGAGTTGCCAAGAGAGCTTCCGTGAGAGGGGTTAAGTCCCCATCTAGGATCCCATCGCGGGAGGGCTCACTAAGAATCCCGCGGATGCGCTCTATCTCCGCGGGGGAAAATTCCTGGGACATCTCGGTCTGACGACTAGCGTCCGTGTTGACCGACCCCTCGCGGAGGCGCTCCCTCACCGGGAACCGCATGTCTTCGGGGACGGCTCCAGGGCGCGCTGGGGCTCTCTGGGTAGTATCCCGCTGAAAAGGGCCTAACCTGGCAAACACCGAACCAGGCTGGACTGGCGCTACGCCTTCGACCATGGGTCTAGACGGTCCGGCCGGGTCGGTCGGTATCTGCTGTCCTCCAGGATGGGCGGTGGATGTAGGAACTGGCGCAGTCCTACGCCGACGGGACTGGAGAGCCCCGCGCGCCAGGTCACACTCCGACGAGCCCTCTTCAGGCGTCGTTTCGACGTTGCCTACGTTCTGGAGGTTATTAGCAACCTCCTCGGCTCTTCGCCGTGCTCGGAGCACACTTATGTGCTCAGCGTCCGTCAAAAGCGGAGGGGAACTTTGTTTCTGAACCAGAGTTTCCATCAATCCGTTCATTCTAGTCATGGATTCTTCCATGCGCCGGATTCTTTCCTCGAGCGCTTCTTGCTCAGCAGTCAAAGGACTTTTACCGCTACTTCTCAAGATGGGCCCCATTTGATCTCCGATCAACTAGAGCGATGAGAAATAGAGAAGGCAGGGAAAATCTTTCAACTACGACGGCGGAGCGCCGCCCTCCTTCTAGCGCCAAGCTGTTGGTGTATAATTTGAACCAACGCCGTGATCCGCACCTCTAGTGTGTGATGCGGCAATGAAGAGTAATAAAAGTTTTTTTTGGAAAATAATTACACAGAAGAATTTTAAAGTGGTTCGGCCCTCATAGAGAGTAATAGCCTACATCCACTGTGTTTTTGATATATTCGTCACTGAGAGTTTTACAGAGTAAGTTTTTCCAACCCCTTCCCCTTCAACTTTCCCGCCTTTTATACTTATCCGGCAAGAGAGAGAGAGGGAAGTGCATTAAATGCGCCCCACCTAATCGCCATTAAATCAAGGGATTAGGTGGCCTTATCTTAATCGGCCATACCCTGCCCAAAAATCAGGGGGTTGGTTACTAACTAATCACTTCATGTCATTCACCGATGAGGCCTGTGCAGTGCCTGTCAGAGGGAGTTACTATCGGGATTATCCGACTATTATTGGCTGCGCTCTACCTCTTGTCCGGGGTTCTCTTGCTTCGCGAAGAGTCCCTCGAGCATCCTGGTCCATCGGGAGCATGATGCTGGCTATAAGGTCCATAAGTCCCCGAGCTTGGAGGATCTCCATTCCACTGGTCCTCTCCGAGGACTCAGCTATGTGTCGAATTATACCTTCGGGGTGGTGGCTGTCAACCTTCACTATGACGTGGCGGTTCACTCGTCACGAGGAATCTTTCTCCAGAAGCTTCTCGCCTTTAGTGAAGGCTTTCTTGAAAGGAGATCCTCGAACAAAAATCGGCTAACAACAATTGAGTTTCTAGTCAATTTGTGAATTACTTGCACATGCGTTTGGTAACAAAGTGAATTACCACCACTTACTACTATGTAAGTAATTGCATCTTTTGAGTAGTTGATTACATTTTTCAAAAGATTGGGTAATAACTTACATTAAGTTTTAAAAATTGGGTATTCACTATGTTTTAGATATTCATTTTCCATTAAATAATCATTCTGAAGTGTTCTATCAAGTAATTTTGTTTTCAAATATAATTTTAAATTGATTGAAATGCCTTCCTCTTTTTCCAATCATACAAGTAAAACTCAATTTTACTTTAAGATATAACCATCGATTTAACTGTTATTATCAAATTAGATAAAATATCCTATCTTGAGGGCATATTTGTCAAATTGATAAAATAACATTATATTTTAATGTTTAACCAAATTATATAATCTAGCATTTCTAATAATCTTAGTTGAAAGTACGCTTTTCAACCAAACCCTATGATTTAAAATACCTGGAGATCTGATTACTACAAAAAAATTCCTAAGTATGGTATTGCTAAAGCCACTCCAATAGTAATATTAAGGACTAATTACAGATTTATACTCCACCAGTGCAATATTTACAAAAATATTCGTCTAAATTAGATATTTACATCAATATTCAAACTTTCTTTATTTAGTTTATGCATATTTTTTTATTACCCACTTACCCTCCAATTGGATATCCTATTGCTTTAACTCGGATTTTTCATAAATAGTTTGCATTTTTTTCCTTTCTAATTATAAATGGCACAAGTTTTGTGAAAATCGTTTTAGATCTCATTGAACGACTTTGGCCCAAAGTTTTCTCTTAATCTGTTTTCAACATCAATAACATATTATGCTATAAATATAATATTGCCAATGTTATAATGTACACGATGTAAATACTGTAAATATAATAAACACATTGCACGTATGAACAACATCAATATAGCAAATATTATATTATCCAGGTAATATTATATAAACCAAAACTACGATAGATCACACATTAAATTCAACAAATTTAATGAAAAATGCCTGTTAGATGAAGTTTCCATCCCAATGCAAAAGAGATATTCAATAAATAATATATTGGCTAGTATATATCATATTTTTAAACAACAAATTCAGTAGTTATTTGAAATGCAATACATATCGGTAATACTGTAAATGTTATATTAAGCAAGAAATATTACATATACCGTGACTATAATATTTTTTCGAGATAATATTAATCAATTCCTGTTATAAATCAATTCGGAGATAATATACCATAACTATAATATTAATCAACTTCTATTATTTATTTATCAGCATACCTTTTTTTATTTTTGAATCCCACAATAATAGGAATTTTGTTTTGAATTTTTTTGGGTAATATCCATTTCTAAAATTGGGATTTTTTTTTGGAAACCGGGTCTAGAGTCCTCTTTAGTAATTACACACCTTATAAAATATTAATGTAAATATAATAAACACATTTCACATATTAACAACATCAATATAGCAAATATTATATTATCCAGATAATATTATATAAACCAAAACTACTATAGATCACGCATTAAAGTCAACAAATTTAATGAAAAATGCCTGTTAGGTGAAGTTTCCATCCCAATGCAAAGAAGATATTCAATAAATAATATATTGAATGGTATATATCATATATTCAAACAACAAATTCAGTAGTTATTTGAAATGCAATATCATATCGGTAATACTGTAAATATTATATTAACCAAGAAATATTACATATACCGTGTCTATAACATTTTTCTGAGATAATATTAATCAATTCCCGTTATAAATCAATTCCGAGATAATATACCATAACTATAATATTAATCAGCTTCTATTATTTATTACTCAGCATACCTTTTTTATTTTTGAATCCCACAATAATAGGAATTTTGTTTTGAATCTTTTTGGGTAATATCTATTTCTAAAATTGGGATTTTTTTTGGAAACTGGGTCTAGAGTCTTCTTTAGTAATTATACACCTTATAAAATATTAATGTAAAAATCCTAATATAGAAATTAGATTTGTAAATATCTAATTTAAGGAGACTAATTATAATGGGTACTTCTGTCATGGAAAATGAAATAAAAACCCATCCATGGGAAATGATTTTGATTGGTTGTTATTTGAAAGTGTGTGAAAAATAGTATGCAGCTTGCCACATTTGATTATTGTTTAAATGTTATAAAAAAATAAAAAAAACAAAAGTGTTTCTCCTCCTTTGAGTGTAACTCTCTCTGTTCCATGGCTACTCTGAGCTTGCGGACCTCGTCGCCGGCGGCGAACTTGGCGAGGCAGATAGCGCAGTCAGTTAATTTGGGCGCCAAATCGGCGATGAAGTTGAGCTTCGGGAGGGAGCGGAAAGTCTTCTTCTTGAGGCTTTTGTTCGGCGGCGAAGGAAGGCGCACCGGGCGACGGCGACGAGGATGACGAAGAAGTCGGAGTCGACGGTGGGATATGCTAGTGGCGAAGGCGGTGGAGACGACTCGGCGGCGGGCGACGAGTTGAGACCGCCGAATCTTTGAAACTGCGGATCTAAGAGACGATAGTGACGGTAGTTTGAAGCGGTCCGGATGGTTGCTCCGAAGCTCCTTGATGACGGCAATGCCGGTTCGAGATCGGACCAAATAAAAAGCTCTTCGACGACAACGATGAGGATTGCTTCGAAGCTCTTTGACGAGGCAATGGCGGTTCGAGGTCGGACCAAATAAAAAGCTCTTTGACGACGACGATGGGGTTTGCTTCGAAGCTCCCCGATGACAGTGATGGGGTTTGCTCCGAAGCTCCTCAACTACGGTAACAAAGATTCGCGGCCAAGCCAAAAGTTTGCTCCGAAGTTCTTCGACAATAGCGATGACGGTTCGAGGCCGAACTTCTCTACCATCATCACCAACCAGACTTCGGTCGGCGATGACGTTGTAAGGAAGCGACGGCGTGCACGGATGAAGAGCAGAGATACAAATCCGAGCTGAAAAAGGGAGAAAATATCGGGTGGAACGCAGAACATAATAATATTTGTGCACCTGCAAGAACATCCAATTACAACTATCAAACCATTTCCCATCAGTCTATCCTTTGATCATTTCCCATGTAAGAAGTTGCGATTATAATATTCTCCCTTTGTAGAAAGACAAGAAAACATAAGTTTGTGGCAAAATATGTTTATCACTAATTCCAAAGTTTTGTTAGTGGCTTTTAATTTTTAATTTTGTTGAGAAAATCGAACACCATCTTCACCTTTTGGAAATGATCATTGTTGGTGGATTAAGTCGTTACGTTACCGTTCCAATATAACTTTTTCCTTTGCGAATATATTATACCGATAAATTCACTTAAATCTACTGGGCATCTTTCGTGTACTGCAAAATGCCTGCGGTTGTCCCGATTGGATGTAATAAGATATGATTTATTACATAAGATTGGATGTGATTGTATATATTGTTATAATGTGTTAGATAAAATATTATATTGGATTATATTATATTTCAATATATTTAGAATAAAATGGTAAATATATTAAAAAATTATTCAATTCTATCTATAATTTTTTTTATTTAAGATAAATAAAAAAATCATTTTTTTTAAGTCCGTCCCACCATGTCATGTCATGGAATTACTTTTATCTTATAATCGTTTTATATGACATTACTTATCACATGAACATATGATAACATTGCGGGCTCAGAATTAGTTAATCCCATCTAATACATACAGTAAACATAAGATTCGAGTAAATTTAGATTATCCTTATTAGATTGAGGGATAATATAAATTTTACAATGACCGTACACATCTATGATCAACATAAACCCCCTCGCTATAGTCTTAGTAAACGGCGTTTTTGGGTCTATAACTAGATGATAAAATCCTTTGCCCGCCATTTAATGATGTTTCTATGGTAATAATCTCAAAAATTATCAAGATTACCAGTGATTGATCATATCAAAATTTCTTTGTCTGACTTAGAACAAAAGTAGAGTGGATTAAGACTCTTGAGTTAACAAATAAAAGATTTATTGTTCTCTTCCAGATAAGGAAAGCTAGTAGTACGATTATGTACGATTAAATTTTCTTTCTTCATTACTTTCTTGTCAGGATAAATTTTAAAAATTCCCCCCAGCTTGTGCTATACCTTGAACGTTGCCCCAAGCTTTTAAAAACCTGCGACTCTCCCCATTCCCCCAAGCTTCAGTTCTTTAATTTATCTACAAAATTGGTGATGTGGAAGTAAATGCGTAATAGAATGAAGGGCAAAAGTGTAATAGAATGATAGAAGTCTGTTAGATATTAAACACATAAACAAAAGAAATTATGGTTCCTACATCCTAAGTCTCTCGATATTTGCAAAGAAAAGGAAAGGTTAAAGAAGCGGTTTGGCTGTGATTTTTGAAGAAATCAGAAGAATTATTGTTTGCGCGCTGATTGAAGTTTATGGTCGTGTTTATTTGTTTACTTTGGAAGAATTAATTATTTGACTAATTATGATATGTTATTTTTTGTTTTTTGTTTTTTTTTGTTTGTTTGTTTTAGAACTCGTTTTTATTATGACTTTTCTTTCCCCCTCCATTAAAAAAGCTATCATAGAGTGGATAAGAGTTTTCGTTGGTGGGTTACACATTTACAATTAGTCTATCCTCATTCACAATTTCTTTTATTCTAAGCAAAGGTGGAAGGAAAAACGTCACATGAAAATTGAAAAAAATCAGATTAAAAAGAAATTCATGATCAAAGCAAACATAATCCTAATTGTAACAGCAACTCTCCCTTTCAAAAATTTCTTAAAAAATAAAAATAAAAATCTTCGACAAGCCTTGATTAAAGAAAAACTCCAAGATTTGAGCTCTTTGTCACGTCCTTACCGATCTAGCACGCAGCAAGGACCGTGCGGCACCCAACACCTACGAATGGTACTGAGTCAGCCTTCCCGACGGGGCAACTGTCGACTGGTTTCGCCCTGCCTTGGGCTCATCAGGGGAACGGCTTCAGTTCCCAACCAGTTTATGTACGGATGGCCTAGTCCCTTCCTCACCGTCAAGTCCACGACTAGCGACAAGCTCCCCGCATTTAACCGGGTCGGCATGCCTGAACTCCGAAGGGTCTTTCCAACTTGCGTCCTACACGCACCACTGAAGCGCGAACCCCACCCAGTCTAAGCAACTCTACGGTGGCCCCATGACAGGTCACGGCCGTCAAGGAAACGGTCCGTGACACTCTCCCCCACTCATAAGGGTGCACGCCCTCGTGCACCGAAGGAGATTCCCCATGATCGCCTAGTGTCACTTTAGTGAGGCTTTCCTAGTGCCTCTACTCGCTTTGGCGACATCGGCCGGCTCACTTTGAGCACAGCCTATCGCTACTCACGGCAACTGGCTCCCCCGAGCGCTTACGCTTGCCTAGCGATCCCCTCCATCACCGAACGAGGCTCCCTGCCTACTCAAGTTCGTCGAGCGCTTGGCGAGACTTCTTGCTTCACCGGGTCTGCTCTGATACCACTTTGTCACATCCTCACTGATCCAGCACGCAGCAAGGACCGTGCTGCACCCAACACCAACGAATGGTACAGAGTCAGCCTTCCCAATGGGGCAACTGTCGACTGGTTTCGCCCTGCCTTGGGCTCATCAGGGGAACGGCTTCAGTTCCCGACCAGTTTGTGTAGGGATGGCCTAGTCCCTTCTTCACCGTCAAGTCCACGACTAGCGACAAGCTCCCCGCATTTAACTTGGTCGGCATGCCTTAACTCCGAAGGGTCTTTCTAACTTGGGTCCTATACGCACCACTGAAGCGCGAACCCCACCCAGTCTAAGCAACTCCACGGTGGCCCCGTGACAGGTCACGGCCGTCAAGGAAACGGTCCGTGACATCTTGCTCGAGGTGCTTAAGATGTGAAAGAATCATATACTTTCCTCTGTAATTACTCGACCCTTTGGCGGGTCTAACATCGTTTCCGATTCCATCACTAGCAGCAGAAGAAGATGAGACAAGTTTGCAAAAGGCTTTAAAATAAAAAATAAAAAAACTCACTCTCATTTATGACCTCTCTAAATCTTTGTTTCTTTTCTTTATTTTTTTGGTAATTGACGCTCGTAGTCCTTGCATCTTTAAGCTTTATACACAGTAGTCCTTGACTAATTTTAATAGGCAAAAATCTCTCCAAATTTTTTATTTTTTACAACAGTAGTCTAATTAGTAACAAAGTTACTTTGAGACGGAATATTTTCACGTGACCAGATATTTATCTAATTTTCCCCCAATATTTAGTTAAAAAAAAAACAACACCAACAAAAACTAAAAATTAATCCCAAACCAAAAAGGAAATTCAAAACCCCATTATTATTTTCTTCTGTCTAAAATCTGGATAAAATGTCTCTTGTTTGATCTGGTTTTTTCCGTTCACAATCCCTGACTACAAAAGAGCAAAACACACAATATGTTATAGAGAGAGTTGCAAAAATAGGCTAAAATTAAATGTATCTTTTAAATGATAGCACATGTTTCGAAAAATTAAAACAAAATAGCTATTGTAAAAAATTTCGTAACAAAAAATGTCAAACATATATTTACACATCTATAAATATTTGTAAGAATAGTTTAACACCCGAAAAAATAATGAGTAAAAGTTGAATTGTTATAAATTTTGTGTAACACTTTCTTGTTATATAATTCCTAACATTGCTATTTTTTTTAAAATTTTTTGAAACATAGGCGAATATTTGAAAGAATTAAAAATATTTGGCTAGTTATTACAATTTTCCTATGTAACATATATGGAGTGTTATATATATATATATATATATATATATATATATATATAGATATATATATCTTATAAATGGGGGTCTTCGTCCCCGTTTCGTCCAAAATGCGCGTCGCGTTTCGAAATGAGTTTTTTTGACGTTTTTCTCGCGAAACGTTAAAGGGTAAAAATGAATTTTTTTTTTCAAAAGTTAGGCAATAATATAATTTAGTTAAAATATAAGACGGAAATGCAATACAACAGGGACCAAATTGCAAAAACTAGGCAGAGCAGATAAAGACAGCCCCTGCAAGCATGGGGCCCGCGTGTAAGGGGCTGTCTCCCACGCCCCTTGTAGAGCACGCGCCGTCCTTTTTTTTTTTCTCCCTTTTTTCTTTCTTTTCTTTTCTTTGTTTTAGTTACTTTTTCTTTTTTTTTCTTTTTTTTTTTCCTTTTCACACTTTTCATTAATTAATTAATTAATTATTTATTTTAGTTTCTAAATTTCTCTCTATTTTTTAATTTTTATTTATAATTTATAAAAAATCCTTTCCATACCAAATAATTTCTAAAATTCTTTTTCAGACCTTTTTTTTCTCTTTTTTTTTTTTCTTTTCTTTCTTTTTGTTATTTTGTTATTTTTGTTATTTTCTCTTTTCAGACTTTTCATTATTTATTTGTTTTAGTTCCTAAAATTCTCTTCATTTTTTTATTGTTATTTCAAATTTATAAAAAAAATTCTTTCCATACCAAATAATTTCTAAATTTTTTTTATACCTCTTTTTTTTTTTCTCTATTCTTTTCTTTTCTTTATTTTTGTTATTTTTTTGTTAATTTTCTTTTTTCCCCTTTCACACTTCTCATTTTTTTTTATTTTAGCCAAATGAATTTTTATTTGCTTTTGCTTACAAAAATTATAATATTTGATGAAGATTACAATTCTCTATATATATATATATAATAAATAAAAATGGTCGTTTCGTTCCATAATGATAGACATGCATATATATTTTTTTTTCGGTTTGTTTTCTTCAAAATTTGTTTTGTTAGTGAAGATAAAAAAATATATATGTGCTTAAAAATTGTTAAATATATTTATTATAACTTTAGTTTGTTGCCTAATTTTTTATCTTCTCTCTCTATTTTTAATTTTAAATCATTTAGGTTTTCTCGGTTTTGGCTCCGGATCTTGATGAAAAAAATGTGTCTATTTGGGGCTTTCTTGAATTTCTTTACAAATTATTAGGGACTTTCTTGTAAATTTTTATCTTTTAAATTCTTTTGCTGAAAATTGTTCTAACCATTGTTACTTAACTATAATTGCCTCGAAAAAATTATTTATTTATGTGATTGGATTTAATTTATTTTCTTAATCTTTTGACTCCCATTATGATATGTTTTTTTCCAATAAAAATGTTTTTTTTTCTTTTGTTTTAGTTTTTTAATTCTTTAACATAATTTCAAAAGTGTTCCAAAATTTTTATTAAATAATATATCGTCCCCTAAATTAGTTTAATAAACTTAAAAAATGTGAAAAATAAAAACAAATTACACGGAGCTCGTGCTATGCGCGTGGCTAACAACTAGTGTATATATATATATATATATATATATATATATATATCTAAATAAGTGTAAAATTACTTATTCTAATCTGTCGTTCAATGTATAACTTCTATGACCCACAATTTATCTTCCTTTCCATGGCAATAGTGACTTTGAATCCGACTGCCGCTGGGCGCTAAGTGTAGATATGTCGATGGAGGTACCTCACAGCGATGAATCAGCCATTGCCTTGAAATACCAAGCCAAAATCATGTCTCTGATTCTTCGATTAGAATCGATAAAGTTTGTTGAGGCTTAAAGCTCTTCGTAGGCGACCACTTGAGAGAGAAGATTTGTCAAGCAATTACGGTTGAGAAAGAGATCACCGTCGAGAAGTACTTCCTCAACTCATTTTATCCAAAGTCCCAACAATCTTCCTCAACTATTTGAAGAAGAGAAAGTGTAATGGATTAAGTTAAGACTACTGTTATTTTTAATTTTGAGACAAATTTCTAGTATTAGTAACTTGGTTATGAATATATTTGAAGAGTGAAATTTGCTTTTGTTTCGTCAAATTTGGCCAACTCCAAATTGTATAAAATATAAGTGGCAATAATATTATTTTACAATTTTGAATTTCAAAGCATGTTTGGAATTTAATTTTAACTCAAATCTGATATTAAAATTCTTAACTTTTCATTATGAGCCGACTGGTGTATTTTCACAATTTTTGAAAAATACACCCATTATTTTATTATTTTTGCCAAATAAATCCTAGTATAAAAGCCGTATATAGCAATTAGAGTTTCATTTCCTACTCTCGTTGTCCCCCCTCCTTTCTCTCAATCACTCACTCCCTCTCTCTCTCTTTCTATCTCTCTCTCTCTCTCTCTCTCTCTCTCTCTCTCTCTCTCATTTCTGTACTAATCTCTTTCCCTATCTCACAATCTCAATCTCTCTCTCTCTCTCCCTGTCTAGTCCTCTCTCTCTCTCTCCCTGTCTAGTCCTCTCTCTCTCTCTCTCCCTCTTTCCCTTGCCTCCGCCGGCAACGAAGTCCAGCCACCGTGCTCTCCGCTGCCCAAGTCGTCGCCACCACATGACCTCTCCCCGAGCCTTTAACGCCACGCCGTCGAGCATCTTACTATGCAAGACACCACGCCTACATGCTGCTTCCTACTGCGCGAATCGGAGAGCACCCAGCCTTCGTTCTCGTACAATGTCGTAGCGCACTACTACGCGCCGCTGAGATCCGACAGCCCTGGCCCCAACCCCATTCGATGCCCTTTCCTCCGTGAGACCGACCTCAGCCTGCATCGTCCGTCACCTCACTAGAGCTCTACCTTGTGGATGCCCAACCTATAGGGATCCGAGCTTCACCACTGCCGCTGATCTTCGCTCCAGCCCCGACATCAGTGCACGCAAGCCCCACAAACTCGACATCCAGCTCGACTCTATGCTACTCGGCCTCCTGTGAACAGCCTCAATCTCAACCCTAACAAACCTCCACATCGTTTCTCTCGCGACGTATGATAGATATTATAAGTTGTAACCACACTGCCCATTGTTGTTTATGTGCCGTCGGTGAGCTAGTCACCAAAGCCATCTCGTCGACGTCGTCCCTCCATCTAGAATAACGACATGCTTGTTAGTCAGGATTGACGGTTACTATTAAGGCAACAACATACGGGCCAAGAATATTCCTAGGGGAGTTTCTCTACGACCTATCTGTCGCCTCTCCATCTAGGGTTCACTTCTAATGACCCGTCAACCCTTAGGGTTTTCTATATCTCGAATGACTAATAAACCTTGGCATTGGCCCTCTGACTCTCATATTGGATAGAAATACCACATATCATAATTCAAATAGGAACGCCGCTCAGAAAAGACCGCGAGGACCGAGGCCAGAAGCTTAAGACCTAAAGTAAGTGGACCTCTTCTGTCATATGAGTAGACTTGACCATCGTCAAATATCTATTTGCATTTATGAACTTTGTGCTAGCTTGTGACGCTGTAATCTAGTGTTTATATAGATTAGTTGTGGTGTTATATAGAAATGTTTCGAAACTATCTGAGGGGCCTAATTGAAGTTAAGTAAGGATACTTTAAAAATAGTAAGTGCGCACACATATACTTTGTGAGGTAGAGTCGTGGTCTAAGGGCCTTAAAATGAGATTCGAGGTGAGTTGCGTTTAGACCAAGGATTGAGTTACAAATGGTTAGTTAGGAACTTTAATTCTCACGATTACAATTTATTATTGTAATTTTTATTTATTGAGCTTATAGTGAATGTAATAACTTATGTCCTTAATCTACTTACTGGGCTATTAGCTCAATAGTGTACTTGTGTTGTAGGTAAGTTGAAGAAGAAGATCGAGGGCTAGGTGGCAATGAAGGAAGACGGCGACTGCATAAGGGACCTACCTTACGAGCATCGTGTGGACCACTAGCTAACCGTTGGCGAATTTTTTTAGAGCCGCATTATTGACGTTAGTGCGTTGACTCAGGTCATTTTTCATTTTATTACCTTCAATAGCTACGACGAGGCCCAACTTATTGAGGGTAGTACTTGAGCTTCCTAAGGCCATGGAATACGAGGCTGAGGTACAATGATAGTAGTCGGAGGTGTTGCATCGCCTAATGGAGCAATTGGGACACGGAGCCTTACTTCTTCCTCCCTCATCTCCAGCTAATGCTTAAGGGTAAGAAGGGGGCGAGAAACTTCCAGAATATCCAAATCCAACTCCAAAAGCTTACATGACTCATCCGGAGATAGCTCTGATCGCTGTAGGAGGCCCCCAAGACGAGGTAAAGGTTATGAAATATCTCAACCCTGCACTAGATACCCCTTACCCCGTAGGCCATCATATACCGACATACGTCATTATCCACCAGTAATGCAAGCCTCGGTCCCTGCGATTCGACCTCCAGCATGCGGTTTGGTACCGCTTTCTAATGAGCAAGGGGTTCCAATGCCACAAATGACTTTGGAGGTGGTCTACGAGAGGTTTTCTAGAGGCTAACCTTAATCGTTCGATAACGCCTCAGATCCTTTTGTAGTCGAAGAATGGATAAGTCGAGTAGAACTTATCTTCGACATGATGTAGATTTTTTTATCATGAGAAGGTTTCATGCGCGGTCTTCATGCTTAATAATTATGTGCGATCCAGGTGGAGCGTGGTGAAGCAGACGGAGACGTCACAACCATGACTTGGGCCAAGTTCTAACGAGTCTTCCACGAAAAGTATTTCAGCGAGGCCGTATAGAACAACAAGATGAGCGAGTTCATAAATTTGCATCAAGGGAAGATGGGTGTGGCTGATTATGTCCTGAAACTCGCACAGTTGGTTAAGTTTGCCCTAGATATAGTAGCTATTGATGCAAGCTGGAAGAACAAGTTCATGTGAGGCTTGAACTATGACATAACCCGTTCTGTTAACACAGGTGGGGAAGGACCTACCAGTTTCGCAGATTCTGTTTAGCTTACCTTACGCTTATAGTCTTGGGAGACTAAGCACGAGAAGAAACCCTATCAAACCACTCATCACAGTCGGATGAAGCGCAAAACATGTCTCACTTTAGTCGCCTATATTATGACAGCTTCTCTTTTCTTCGGCCTAATAATGGGCACTTGCTAAATCACGCTCCGCATTCTAACCACTAGAGTGGGCCCAGCACTAGCGACAAATGCACAAGGAGATCAAAGCCCTACGGCCGGTCAACTGAGGAGAAGAAATTTGTGCTCTTCGTACGATAGGATTCATTCGTGAGAGTGCCGGATCAACAATCAAGGGTGCTATTGTAATGGTCTGAAACTAAGACCACTGTTACGAGTAATCAATTTATATTATTGAGACATATTATCTCGTAATATTGTATTGATTATGTTTAATTTTGAGGAAAATTACAGTCATTTAGTCAAATCTGGTCAGCTCTTGATTATGTAAAAATAACATTGCAGATAATATTTTTTTTATTGGATTTTAAATCATGTTAGGGATTCAATTTCAATTTGAGATTGATATTAAAATTTCTAGCTTTACAATTGGAGACGATTAGTATATTTTCATGATTTTTGAAAATATACCAATTAATTTATTATTTGCTGGCCAAATTATTTAACCCATTAGGGTTTTTCTTTCTTCCCATTTTTCCCACCCACGCTGTCACTCTCCTTCTCACACACAAAAAAAAGAAGTAGAACCTCTCAGCTCTCTCTCTCTTCTTCTCTCCTTTTTGCCGAGCCCATCCCTCACTCTCTTCTCCCATTCTCGCCGGCGACGGCCGCCGTTTGCCCAGTCGTGCGAGGCCCCTATCAGTGCCGCCACTCGCCAGCCGTGCGAGCCCTCTCCGCACCTCCTCCCCGCTCGAGCAGCCGAGCTCCGACAAAGCCACAGCACCGCGCTCCTCCGTGCACGACCCAGCGCGCACAGCCCCGGCGAGCTCGCGTCTCGCCTCGCCTCGCCCATCCCTTCCCGGGCTGGCCTCAGCTACCTGCCTCGCGAGCTCCCTCGCCGAGCTCGCCCAGCTCTCCCGCCGGTGATGAGCCAGGTCGACGCACGGCCTCTGGCGCTGGTCTCTCGCCGCTCCGCGCCGAGCCCTTCCATGCCGTGTCGCCGCGCCGCCCAGCTCGCGCCTCAGTGTCGCTCGAGCTCGCGCAGCCCCGCGCGAGCAGCTCTGCGCCAGCCAGCCCTCTCCACTCTGCTTCCGCGTGAGACCAGCGAGCCTGCGAGCTCACGCCTCTTCCTTGCCCGTCGTTGATTCGTGCTATCAGGCGAGCTCGTCACTAAAGCTATCTCGTCGACATTGTCGCTGCCGCTGCGAGCCGTCGCTGCTCGCGCTAGGTGAGCCGCTTTAATCGAACTCGTCTTGTTGCGAGTATTTGTTATTATGGTTTCATTGCAAACATTATATTTGGTTGGTTTGACTTTTGGTGATATTGAGATTGCTCGGTGTTGAAATTTACACCGTTATGTATATTTGAGTTAACTTGTCTATAGGAGTTGGCATTTTACCGTGTTTGTGACCACCGTTGGACTTGATATTTTCATGTGTTTTTGCTTTGATAAAGTTTTCGTTTACTAGAACCTTTGCGATTTGTTGGATAATCTATAATTTGAAAATTTATAGTTTGAAAGCTTGTGCTATGTCGAGTTTAGAGTTGTAATCATTAAAAAGCTTAAATTAAATAATGGGTTGGTTTTGAGCTGAGGCTTGAAAGCCCAGTATCTGTCCAAACTAATGTGTGTATATGAAAGTTGTTACTCTTGGTGATTTGGTAGTTGTTTAAGTTTATGAAATAAACTTTTGTTGGTCTCGTCCTGCTTGGTAATGGTTTTGCCTCACTAAAAAGAATATTGTTGATAATCACATTTTTGCGGGATTGTAATTGCGAGGATTTTGGGAGTTGTTTGTTGTTTAATCGTGCGGGAATCTAAAATGTCCTTTTGGAATTGTGGCTAAAATATTTTAGTTAATGTACTAGTTCAAGGGACTTGATATTTCGAGTATTTTTGCATTATAAAAGTTTGTGGTTTTGTTTCGTTTTAGAAATTTAGAACTCACCAAGAAGTGTCGTTTTTAATATATATAAAATAAATTATGACCAGAGCACGTAGCGACGTAGCTCAATTTATCTTACTTGGCAAGATATTGAGAATTTTCTTAAATTAAGAAAATTAATAAAAGGGAAAATTATGTGATCTTCAGGATCGGGTTTTGCACGCGCCTAATAATCTAATTGTACTGGGTTGTGTTTTTGTTAACTTGCCCGTTTGAGCTTAAAGCGAGTATCGGATCGCGGGTCCGAGTGGTTCGCATCATGGTTTTGTTTTAGCTCGAAACTTGATTCGATTTCTTTTATTCTCGCAAATTGTGCAGGAACGTCAACAAAGCAAGTTCGAACGCTCAACCCTTCACCGCCTTTTTATTAAAGGTATAAACGGCGGTCGGAAACAAAGTATTGGCGCTAATCCACGACGATGTTCTCTGTTACTTTCTTTTAGTTTAAATGTCCGTTGGTCCAATGTGAATCCGAGCCGCTGAGGCTCGGTGTTGAATTATGATTATGTTTGAAATTAAATACGATAAATGAATAAATTGTCTGTGTGGTTGTTGTGATGGACTGTGACCGAAATTAGTTCGGTGCTGGGTTGAAATTAGGTGAAGGCTTCGGCCGGGATATCCGAAAAACAGGGGAAACTCTGCCGGATTTCCGGCTCGAATATTTAGTACGTAATAAAATAAAGTCAGAAACCGATTAGTTTAAGGAACTCATTTCTCACCTAATCTAGTCAAACGAAAAACCCGATAGTCTGGATTGATTGTTAACATTAAGTCAACGACACTCGGGACGAGAACACCCCTAGAGGGGTTTCTTAACGAACCAATGGTCGTCCCACCGTCTAGTGTCCCATTCTTTGAGTCCAACTCTTAAAGTTTCTTTCCTCCCGAATATTTAGTGGACTTTGACATTGACCCTCTAATTCTCGTGTTGGATAGAAGTGCCACACCACATTCTCCAAAGAGGAACGTCGGGAGAGGAGAACCGCGAGGATCAAGTCAGGGAGCTTAGGACCTCAAGTAAGTACATTTCCTCTGTGACATGAGTAGACTTGATCAGGCTTGAATATATTATGCATGTACTGAGATTGTATAAAGCGTGCGACGCTTCTAAAATTGTGGCTACACATGTGTGGATCCCCATTCTTGCTAAGGTTGTGAGTACGGGCGTTTGATCGTGGTTGTCTTGTTTGTGCAACGAGCCTGCAGGTATGGGACTGTAGGTTCGTTTATGACATGTTGTGTTTTTCTAGGTGTGTATTGGTGCGTGTGTTCATTTATATATTTATCTGTCTGTGGGTATGGGACCACATACATAAAACTATCCAACTTCGTGGTTCAGGTTCTAGTGTAGGGTGTTTGGCTGTTTGTGTGTTTGTATGTTAGTTTGATTTATTGTCGGTGGGTATGGGACCACAGACATAAAACTGTTCCTGTTGTTGTTGAGACTTTATTGCAGGTCAAAGAGAAAACTCTAAGACAAGCCAAGGGGAGCGAAAGCAATGTATGTATACGGGTAGAGCCCGACGGGGCCGCAAGTCATAATCGGTTCTGAAATGGCCCAACGGGGCCACTAATTACATTTTGGGACGGCCCGAGAGGCCTCGGGGAGGTCGGCGGACGACCTTCCTCTGTGGGAATATTTTGATAATTTGGTAGGGCCCGACGGGGCCGTGATCATGATTTAGTTCCGAAATAGCCCGACGGGGCCATCATGTATGACAGATTTCGGAACGACCCGAGGGACCTCACGGAGGTCAACAAACCACTTTTTAGAACGGTCCGAGGGGCCTTGGGGAGGAGAGCCACGGCCCTCCCCACAGTTTATGATGTGACAATCCGGATCGGCCTGACGGGGCCGCGAATCATGATCGGTTCCGAGATCGCCCGACGGGGCCATCGTGCGAGGTTTCGGAACGACTCGAGGAGGTCGGCGGACGACCTTTCTTTGTATGTGTAGTTTGATTATCAAAGAGGGGCCCGACGGGGCCGCGATCATGATTCGATTTCGAAACAGCCCGACGGGGCTACTGGTCATGAAAGGTTTCGAAACGACCCAAGAGATCTTGAGGAGGTCGGCGGACGACCTTCTGGAACGACCCGAGGGGCCTTGGGGAGGAGAGCCACGGCCCTCCCCACAGATGTGACTTTGACGATCCGGATCGGCCCGATGGGGTAATTGCATAATCAATCCGAAACAGTCCGACGGAACCCCAGTCGTGAGGAGCTTCGGATCGACCCACAGAGGGTCCAGAATTGTATTAGTTCTAGTATAACCCGTAATGGGTGTAAATGTATATTAAATTCTAGAACGACCCGCGAAGGGGTCAAGATGTGTATTAAGTTCCAGAATAACCCGTGAAACGGTCTAGATGTATATTAAATTCTAGAACAACCCGCGAATGGGTTTAAATGTGTATTAAATTCTAGAACAATCAGCGAATGGGTTTAAATGTGTATTAAATTCTAGAACAATTCGCGAAGGGATTTAGAAATATGTATAAGTTTTAGAACGACCCGCGAGAGGTCTAAAAAAGGAGTAAGGCCGATGTGACCTCCCCAATATTAAAGAATCAAGAATTCTTAAATAGTAAATCGTGTGTACACGTATTTTTATAAGCTAAGTCAGAGAGTTGTGAACTTGAGTGAGATTATAACTAAATATGAAATTGACTTTTGAGTCGAGATTTATGGGTCGCTAAGTCCGATCTCATTCCACGTCACAACTCTTTCGCAGGTATTATACCCCCGCGCAGGTTTAGCAACCTATTTCTAAAATCTATTTTGCGGGCAAGGTTGTTCAAGAGTGACATTTACTCTTCGAACTATGATGACTCGATCGGCGAGTCCGTCCCGTTTTATTAGATTTTTGTGTCGTGATATTTTGGTTGTTTATTGCCTGCAGACTTAGCAGTCTATTTATCTAATCTACTTACTGGGCTAATAGCTCACTAGTGTGCTCGTGTCGCAGGTAGCTTGTCACGATGCAAAAAGGGTAAGGCGACAATGACAAGAGCAGCGAGTGTATACGGGACCGACCAGAAAAATCTTGCGTGGGCTACCGGCTAATCATTGGCAAAGAATGTTTTAAATTCCGCATATTTATAAATGTTTAAATTAAATTCATTTTGATTATGATGAGGATTGATAACCCTTATGTTTGTTATTAAAAGCTCAATTATGTAACTTATTTTAAAAAGTTCAAATTTGTTCGTATTTTTCGAGACTAAAACATCGTTTGGAGTTTTGGGTCGTTACTGTATAATTGTGGCAAGTCGAGCCACTATGCTAGAGAGTGTCGAGAACTAGGAAGCCAAGCTCGAAACTCGACGAAACCTAATACCAATACTCGTGTTTTTGCCATCATAGAAGGCGAGTCGACCGCTGGAACGTCAATAGTTGTCACAGGCCAAATCTCTATAGTCAATACTTTTGCTTACGTGCTCATAGACTTAGAAGCCTCTTTAAATCCCTTGGGGCAGAGAGTTTCAAATTTAAGGTGTACTCTTTCAACCCCCTGGGGTAGAGAGCTTCAAATTTAAGGGTCGCCTAGGGGATTAGCTACACCCATAATTTATGCTCTTCAAGCGTGAAAGATGTTTGATTGTGGTTATCACGGTTTCCTCGCTCATATTGTAGACTTTTCCCAAGTGGACACGCGCCAACCTTCAGATATCCCGATCGTAAAGAATTTTCTCTATGTTTTTCCTGGAGAATTTTGCATTGGTGCCCCCTTAACTACACGGGGTGTGGCAAGTTGTCCCCTAATCTTTAATTTTTAGCATAATGCGTCCCAAATTCAAAAATTTTGGTAATCTTTTAAAAATAGATAATAGACGTTCAAAATTTAACGGTTCTTGCCCGGCATATCTCTAGCACGTGAGCTTATGAGAGCATTTACGACATATCACTTTGATAGATAATATATAATAATATTTAGGTCAATTGTCTAATTTATTTCTTCTTCCCTGTTTTCCCTCTTTCGTTTCCTCTTTCTTCTTCTCATTCTTCTTATCTTTACACTTATGACAGACATATTATTTTTAGAATTCATAAAGAATCAATTACCAAATGCAGGAATATAATTACATACTTCAACCAAATTCATATACAACAAATAGAGTTTGACAGCATGTTTACTAAATGCATTAATACCAAAATTAAACCCAAAAACCAAATCTGAGACCAAGCATCATCAAAATATGATTTGTTTATGTGGTTGTAATCATTTTTTGCGCTCTTAACGTTCTCCCTCTCCTGCTAGTATTTTCTTTTTTGATGTTTGGAAAACACAAACCCCAATCAATATAAACAATCACAATTGCCCACCAACGAGCAAGTGACGAACCATAAATCGTGAGGAAACGGCAACGCAAAAATTCAACAGCGGCGGGAAGACTCGTCGGTAACTCGTGTTGGGATTCGACAGCGGGGGAGAGCGGAGCATCGCGATCTGAGTTGGGCAAACATAGGTTCAGGTCGAAGATCAACTACGGCAACCCTATTGTTCTCTTGTTATGTCTATAATTTACTAACTTTTAGTGGTGATTCTTTTATTTTGTTTTATTTTTCGGCATTTAGAGTTTGGGTTTTCAATTAGAATGAACAAGACGAAAAGTAAAGACTAAATTATGTCGCACGCCTCAAAAGCCCTTTGCCATGAGCTAAGCTCTGCCGTGAAGGCCGTAAGGGCCTAAGGTAATCTCGATCACTGGCGCAAAGACGCTGATATTGAACGGTTGTATCGGATCGATCAGAGGATAGTAGAAGGTAGGTGGTTGATCGGATCGAAGTTAGAGATTGAGGTTTTTACAATATGAGGTTTCTTTCTCAGCAACTCTTGCCATTTTCATTTGGTTTTTCTCTCTGGTTTTGAATTTTGAGTAGGTTGAACAATGCAAAAAAGGGCTAATATCATTTTCTTCACCAAGCACATTTTCTTTTCTGAATACACACCTAAGTCACCAAAAAGCCACAAGCTTGTCTGCTTGTAATGGATATTTTCTGGTTTTGTTGTTATTGTGACGTAGCTTAATGACATGGGCTAATATAACTAATTTTCTGGTTTTGTTGTTGCTGGGAAGCTTTGATCCCCTGTTGGAAGCCAACTTTTTGATGAATCAACTGAACTGATTTTCCTTGAAAAATTAAAATTAAAATAAAATGAAAAATTAAAACCTTTTGTAGAATCACCCTAATAATTCATACCACCAAATAGGAAATAAGAAATTACAGAAATTGCAGTGTATTAATAAGAAAATGAAATTGACAGTAGATGATAAGTTTTTTTTTTTCTTTAACCACCCCGTAGACCAATGGCTGTCGACATGAAGCTATGTATTTGAAAATCCTTCTAACTTGCACTTGCATCAATTGCAAAGAGACAAAAAAACTGCAAAGAGAGAAAATAAGATAGAGCTCCTCGTCAAAGAAGAGGAATTTCTCATCAATCAAAACCCAAAAATAGAAACAACATGCAAAGGATTTTGTGGGTATTGTTGAAGAAGAAACAACATGTATGTTTTGAAGAAGAAAAGTTCAGAGGACCCAAAAAAATAAAAAATAAAAAAGAAGAGAAAGTGATGAGGATTGAGGAAGATAAAAAAGGAAAAAGAAAAAAGAAGAAGATGATTAGTAAAATGACCCAATTACCGTAAAAAATAAGTCATGTGAGATGCTCGTGTCAATTTCCGTCCAATTTTTTTACGTAAGTTATCAATTTGTAGTAATTTTCCAAGAGTTTCGAAGTCAGGGTGCAATTTATTAAAAATTAAATGATAAGGGATAAATTGCCAAACACATGAAGTTTAGGCACGCGCTAGTGCAAAATACTTGTTTTCCCGAAGATTTTTTGGGATTACCTCCCGACCGTGAGATTGAGTTTTTTATTGAACCATTATCGATTACCACGCTAATATCTAAGGCGTCACATCAATGGCCTCGATGGAATTAAAAGAATTGAAGATTCAGTTACGGGAGTTTCTCGACAAGGGGTTTATAAGACCCAGTCACTCGCCATGAGGAGCGTTGATAATCTTTGTCAGGAATAAAGATAGATCTATCCGGTTGTGCATAGATTATCGAGAGTTTAATAAAGTAACTATAAATAATAAGTATCCACTTCTGAGGATCGAGGACTTGTTCGACCAACTTCAAGGGTCGTAAGTGTTCTCAAAGATAACAATCGGGCTATCACTAGCTAAAAAGAACGAGGAAGACATGCCTAAGATTGTCATCCGTACATGTTACGGTCATTATGAGTTCCTGGTGATGTCTTTCAAACTCACCAATGCCCCGACCGTCTTTATGGATATAATAAATCATGTATTCGAAGACTATCTCAACAAATTTCTCATAGTCCTTATCGATGACATCCTCGTTTATTCAAAGACAAAGGAGTAGGATAAGGAGCATTTACGAGCCATTTTATATAGGTTAGCGGAGAAAAAGCTTTGTACAAAGTTCAAGAAGTTTGATTTTTTGCTGGAAAATGTCTCATTTCTCGGTCACATGGTGTCTAAGGAAGGAATTTTAGTGGATTCGTCCAAGATTAAAGCCGTAAGTTCCTCGAAATAGTCCATGACAGTCACATAATTTTGTAGTTTTTTATGTTTTGCTGGGTACTATAAGCGATTTATAGAGCGGTTTTCCAAACTTACTCAATCCTTGACTTGCCTAACTCGATAAAATATCAAGTTTTCTTGGACTCCGGCATACAAAGAGAGCTTTGAAGAGCTCATAAAGCGTCTCATAACTGCCCAGTATTGACAATCCCTACAGGAACTGCTAGATTTGCGCTTTATTGTGACCGTTCAAAACAAATATTTGGTGAAGTTTTGATGCAACATGGGAAAGTAGTGGGTTATGCATCAAGACAACTCAGGGACTATGAGACCCGCTACCCTACCCACGATCTTGAGCTAGTGGCAGTTGTGTTCGCCTTGAAGATTTGGAGGCACTACCTATATGGAATACACTGCGACATCTATACGAACAACAAGAGTTGGCAGTATATCTTCACATAAGGAGAACTCAATAAAAAGATCTCAATGTATGAAAAAGAAGATAGCTCATGTGATTCATTCTTTATGACTGAATCAAAGAAGGGAAACTTTTTGACTCGAGTTTGGAGGAGATTCGGTATGAGATTATCAAGGAACGGAGGGAGCACTTCCAAATAGCCGAAGACAGAGTTCTTCATCTAAACGGAGGATTGTGTGTACCAGATGACGCGGACCTAAAGTACCAAATTCTGAACAAAGCTCACAAAGCTTTTTATGCGATACATCTGGGCGCAACCAAGTTGTACCACAATTTAAAGGAATATTAATTGGGATAATCATAACCCTTGAGTCAAAGAGAGGGAAAAAAAAGGGTAAGCTATACAATCTTACACTGTCTGGATAAGGTGATTGTCTAATGTGATGGTTCCGAGACTGTGTTGGTATGGGATTGTACAATTAAGAAAGTTCGAAGCCGTCATGGTATGGAACGGTACAGTTGAAGAGGCTCTTAAAATATATGATAGTACTACATATGTCAACAAGATGCATCTTTCTTTCGGGAGCCCATCTCGTAAGAACTTTGAAGTTAACCTTGCTTGACTTAGAGCGATTTCCAGATGGGTAACCACATAAGAAGTTTTTTCGGGTACCGTGCAAGTGAGGACAAATCATGTTGAAAGGACTCGTATTGTCCTGTGGGGAAAGTCTTCGATCCAGAAAGCAGCCATTACAATTAGTATCAGAGCCTTGACCCAATCGGAAGTGAGGCCAACAAGGAAGTTGGGCCCCAAAAGAAGGGTTGATTGTGACAGTCAAAATCCCTTGAGCCAAAAATAGGGCAAGAAAGGATAAGTTGTATAATCCTGCACTGCCAAGGTAAGATGATGGTCTAATGTAAAGGTTCTGAGACTGTGTGGGCATGAGACTGTACAATTAAAGAAGTCCATGGCCATGTTGGTATGGTATGGTACGGTCGAAGAGTGGCTTAAAAGATATGATGATACTACCTTTGTCAACAAGATGCATCTTCTTTTTCGGAGCCTATCTCGTAAGAAGTCCAAAGTTAAACTTACTTGACGAGGAGCAATTTCAGGATGAGTAACTTCTTGTAAGTTTTCTCAAGAAGCGAGCGAGTAAGGACAAAGCAAGTTGAAAGGACTCGTGCTGGCTTTTGGTGACAATATTCGATTCGAAAAGTAGTTGTTACATTAAAGGTGGCCAGGTCTAAAGAGAGACATGGTGGAATTTGTAGGGAACTACCTTACCTACTAGCAGGTGAACGCTGAACATAAAAAACGTACTAGGTTACTCCAACCCCTTGACGTTCCTGAGTGAAAGTAGGAGCACATGTCAATGGACTTCGTGTGTGGCCTACCAAAGACAAGTACGTGGCACGTTGTTTGGGAGATCGTAAATTAGCTCATAAAGTCCGCACACTTTCTCCATGTGCAATTGACGTACTCCATGGACAAATTGGTAGAGATTTATGTTTAGGAAATTGTGAGGCTCTATATGGTACAAGTATCTCTAGTCTCCGATCGAGATAACAGGTTCACTTCCATGCTTTGGAAGAGTTTTCACAAGGCTATGGGGATCCAACTGAAGTTTGGCACGAAATTCCATCCCCAAACAGATGGCCAAACGGAGTGTACTAACCAAATTCTTGAAGACATGCTCCGTGCTTGTTTATTTGATTTCCAAGGATCTTGGAGCAAGTACATGCCTCTAATCGAGTTCGCCTACAATAATAGCTACTAGATGACAATCCAAATGGCTCCATATGAAGCTTTCTATGGTCGGAAGTGTCGCTCTCCCTTCTATTGGCATGAAGTCGGAGAGAGAAAAATTTTTGGCGTTGAACTTACTTCTGTGGCCTTTGAGAAGATTCAAAACCGCATAAAGGTTTTTCAAAGTAGACAAAAGAGCTATATTGACATCTGATGCCGAGTTTTAGGGTTCGAAGTAGGTGACAACATATTTTTTAAAGTGGCCCCAATGAAAGGAGTCGTGCGTTTTTGAAATTAAAGAAACCTTAGCATAGGAACCTTTGAAATCATTGATAGGATGGGTGAGGTTACTTATCTTTTAGCCTTACCACCCAATATTGATAGGCAATTCACATTGTTTTTCATGTCTCTATACGTACGAAGTACGTGGCCGGTCCTAGTCACATTTTGCGCCATTAGGTTCTGGATATCGAGCCTAAAACGACCTATGAGGAGAAGCCTATATGGATCCTAGATCAGAAGTACAAGGAGTTGAGAAAAAAAAAACTTCTCTCTTTTTCCCAACCCGACCTTCTCTCTCTCATTCTTTCAATAGCCTCCGTCACCAACCTAGCCTAGCCTCCGACCCTCTCTCTTTCCCTCTCTCTCCCTCTTTTAATTATATGCTGATTTCTCATTAAATATTATTTTGTTCTAAGTAATGGTATTTGTTTTTCGGAAATGACAATCTGAGTAATAGTGACAGTGCTTATGTACCCGCATTGCAGCAGGTTTTTTTCCGGTTAATGAAATATTAAAAACTAATAATATTTAAAAAGTATCAAAATCTATGTAATATAAAACACGTACTAGACAATAAAGTTTATACACATACTAGACAATAAATTTTGTATACAAATATTTGCATATTTTTATTTAATAATACTGTATATTAAATACACAAAAAAAAAAAGATTTTTAAGAATTTAACTAAATTTTTAGCTAATGGTTTGGGAATTAGTTCTAGTTTCAAGCAATTAAGGGTTTAGCCGTAACATACGTGAAACATAATAACATAATATATTACATATGTAACATAATATGCTACATGTGTAAGATACATATATCATATTTATGTTATACGTGTAACATGTGATGTTACACGTATGTTACATATAACATATTATATTTATGTTACAGCTAAACCTTTAACTTTAACATTCTAGGGCTAAATTTTTCGAACTTTACTATTAAAATGGCTAACTTCTTAACTGGCAAAAAAAAAAATCGTAATAATAATTATGATGTCATAATTTTTTTTTTATTTTGTTAACATTTGTGTGTGTGTGTGTATGTATGCACATAAATGATAAAGAGACAATTGTTGAGTATTTTTACTTCTTTTCTTCTTCATTGTAAAATTAAAGTGAAAAGCAAAAGTTGGTAATTTTAATTTATGAAAAAAATTGTCATATTTTTATTTTATGTGGAAGAAATGGAAAACTAAATTATTGACTAAGATCAATTAACATAGTTATAATCTTTTTATGAAGTCAATATGATAAAAAGAAACTAATATATGATATTATAAACTATTTGTACATCTAAAGTTGTTATTTTTATATGATATCACAAGATGTAAAATTACGAACAAACTAGCAGACGAGGGCATATTAAGGGCGACAACCCGTTGCATATCGTGGTAGCAGCTATGGTTAAGTCTACTCGTGTCACAGTAGAAATTCATTTACTTGAGATCCTGTCTCTCGCCTTGGCCATCGCAATCTTTCCTCAATGGCGTCCCTTTTTGAAGTTTGATGTGTGACACTTCTGTCCAACATAAGAAATCGAGGGAATATGCCTAGGTTTACCAATCATTCGCGAGAAACGAGACTTAAAGGGTCAATGGACCAATAGAAGAGAACTCTAGACAGTGGGATGACATATGTTTTGTCGAGAAATCCCTCTAGAGTTATTCTCGTCTCGAGTGTCATCGCTTTATCACTAACCATCAATCTCGAAAAATAGACATGTAGCTAAACTGAATTAGATGAGAAAGGAAAATCTTTAAACGAATTGGTTTAAAAAATCCAGCAGAGTTTCCTTTGTTTTTTGGGCATCCCGGCCGAAGCCTTCACTTAAAATCAACCCAGAACCAAATTATGTTTGGTGACAATATTTTCAACAACAATTACAGAACAATATAACACTTTATCATAATCGGTTTCAAAACATCATTGCATGTCAACACCGAGCCTCTGTGGCTAGGACTTCACACAATAGCAACTAGCAACTAGCTTGAATATAAAGTCATAGATGACATGATAACGCACTTCTTGTTAGCAGTTATTTCTGCTCGCTTGCTATTACCTTTAGTGTAAGACGGTGAGGGGTTGAGCATTCAAGCTCGCTTCGATGACAATCCTGCACAACTTGAAGAAACAAGAATTTATAGTAAAACAAATGTACTAAGATCGACTCTTTTTTTTTTTGATTAATTTCATAATTGATTAATTAAAATCATAGACATGGCCTAAACATTCTAAGTTGATTCTCTTTTGAACTCTAAGCTTCGGTGCAAAAACAATAATTCAAAAAAATATACCAAAACTCGTGCTACCAAAGTCCCCTAAACTTTGCAAAGGTTTTACTAAAAGCGAGCAACACAAACATCATTAAAATTATCCAATCGCTTCAAAATAACAATCTATCACAGGTTTCGAGTTTAAACAATTATTTACACGACCAAACGCTTTGTAACCAAATGAGTTTCTAAGATGGATTAATGAAAATGTAAATGCCGTCATAATCACAATTTTGCATAAGTAAAAATTCTCAACAATAATATTCTCAGAAATATAAATTTCACTAACAGAACACCGAACTAATCGAGGCATTAATCCGAGCACGACTATTGTAATAAAAAACTAACAACATGCTGACAAAATATAAGACATTATTTGAAGCATACAATGATGTTGTAACGAGCACGAGGTTTACCTTTTACCTCGGTGTCAGCTAAGATCTTGATAAGCGAGGAAAATACTCACTCATATACCGCAAATTCAGGCTTGAATTGTTGTTAACTTCCTCAAGTTTATGTTATTTGATTAGTTTTGTGAGTGTACAGGTGATTTAAGCACAGATACGGAAATCGAGATGAAAAAGTACACAAAACGGAATATTTTGGAGCAAAGGAAAACTAGAGGAGAAATACAGACCGAACGCCGATCGATCGTGGGATATCAGCCGATCGATCGGCAGGAGTTTCAAAGAAAAGAAGCGAAAAGGCAGAGAGCTTGCCGATCGATCGTGTCAAACCAGCCGATCGATCGGCCCAACTATGCGAGTCACACAGAAGAAGCGCTGATCGATCGTGGCATGCGAGCCGATCGATCGTGAGCCCAATGAAACCCGATACCGCATCAGCGCCGATCGATGGCGGGTTATCAGCCAATCGATCGGCCAAAGCTCTTCACGCATTACGACGTCGATTTCCAAGCGTTTTAGGTTCTGAATTTCCACCAAAATTAGGTCAAACCTTGTGCTCTATAAATAGAACACAGTTTGGACGAAAAGAGAAGACTTTGGACACGGAGAAAACTCGAGAGAACACAGAAGAAGAAGATTGAGCATTCATCGGAGCTGAAGGATTCGCAAAGATCATCGATTTTCAGAGTTTTACTTTACTCTTTATTTCTTCATATCTTCTTCCCATTTGATTCTATGTTTACCATGAATTCTAGAATTTGTTATTCGTTGTATATGATTATGAGAGACTAATTCTCTCTTTCTAGGAGAGATTGGCCGAACTCGATGTTGATTCTTTTCAATTATAAGTAATAAATTTATGCAATATTCAGTTTTTATGCTTGTGATTCTTGCTGGTTTATTTTATTTTCTGTTACAGTTGAGAGATTGAATAGAAGAAATTAGGTTCAATTTAATTAAACTTGAGAAAGGAAATTGGATTGAATCGGGAATAGTAAGAATCACAACTTAGACGCCATAAGGACCGAGAGGTGATTGGTAGTCTAGGTAGTCTAATTATAAATCGTAAGGACCGAGAGGCGATCGATTTAGAACTATAAGAGTTGAGCTTTAATGTATTTAATTCTAGCAAGCGGACGCGTGAGTTAGGATCAAACACATAATTAGGTCAATAAGCGAGAGCTGCGACATAATTTATAACCTCTTAGACTAGCATAAAATTGAAAGTTGTGGTGAGGAGTTAGTAATTGATTGAATTGAGGAAGCATCGAGGTAAGCCAATCGAACCTAGTATTTAGTTAATTGAGTTAATTCGTGAAATTTAGTTATTTGTCATTTTAATTTAATTACTTTGTTTATTTTAATTTACAACATTCATTTGAATTTATTAATCGTAGTAATTAGACATAGGCATTTCTTCTCCGTGGGACGATATTCGGACTCACAATCCACTTTATTACTTGAACGACCCGTGCACTTACGGTTATAATTCGTGTGTGTTTTCGAGCGAACAGATCTCGACATGGTAGATTCGAGGCGACGTCGTGGAAAGGACGACGACAGCAAGCTTGAGCTAAGCTAGGTAGCATTGGGGCTCGGACGAGATCGAGATGGCCGTGAGCGAGGCAAGGCTGGGCCGAGCAATACGACAGGTAGTCGGCACGAGGTTGTTGGCGATGCAAAAGACTCACCCTGCTCGAGGCGATATGTGGCTTGGTTTGTACAAAGAGGCCGCGTTCGCCGGGGGCTAGGATCACACGGACGAGTTGTCGGTGCCAAGGTTGGAGCACGGCCCAAGTAGCGCGGAGGATCCGAGCACTATAGCACTATGACGAGGTGTAAGAAAGAGGCCAAGTGCCGAGACGAGGCAAGCTCAAGGTAGCTGGATGAGGCACAGCACGCGACGGAGGTAGAGGTTCACTGGGGTTGTGCGAGAAGTACGGGGTAGCACAGAGGAGGCAGCTCACAGCGAGGGCCGACGCCGGAGCAGGAAAGAGAAAAGCGAGAAGGCACTCGAGCTCGCCAAAATCATGCAGATCGAATATGCGATAACAGAGGCGCGCTCGGGACAGAGCTGTGCGCGAAGGTTTGCTAGAGCTTGGGTTTTTGGATCGCGTCCAAAGACGGGATTGACAGCACTTTGCTCTCATGACCGTGCGTGAAGGCGGAGTAGTAGGGAGTTGTGTGACTCGAGTACGCCGATATTCACATAGGGAAGGAGCGGCGGCGATTGGCTCAGTGGCCTGTATGAGCAAGGCAAAGTGAGAGAGAGAGAGAGATAGAGATAGAGAGTTGGGCAGAGAAAGAGAGAGAATGGGCTGACTACTTAGGGAGAAAGGGAGAGTGACGGGGTGGGGAGGTGAAAGAAAGTTAATGACAAAATCCTAATTGGTTAATGGCATTTGGAAGTAAGGATTATTGGGCCAATACTAATAAAATAATTAGTATATTTTCAAAAGTTAAGAAAATATAATAATTGGCTCAATTTGTAAAATTAGGAATATTAACATCAATTTGTAGCAAAATTTCAATTGTTAACCTGATTGAAATTCAAAAGTGCAAAATAACATTATTTGCACTTATATTTTTTGCAAAATCAAGAGTTGATCAGATTTAATTAAAAAAGATCAAATCCTCTCTCTACAAGATATTCATAAGCAATTTTACTATTGCAAGTAATTTGTCTCAAAAACAAAAAATTTATTACTTGTAAAAGTGGTCTTAGTTCAAGCCAATACAATCCTACTCCTTTACAAATGTTTCATCCTTGAAATTGGAGCAAGAGTAAGTGAATCTCTCTCATTGCACTCTCAAGCTCCCATGTTGCCTCTTCTTTAGTGTGGTTTCCCCACACAACCTTTACCATGGGGATAGTCCTGTTTCTCAACTCCTTGCCCTTTCGATCTAGAATCCGAAAAGGCTTCTCCTCATACGTAGCTCCATTCGCAAAACGTGTCTAAGATCGGCCACAGACTTCATAAGCATAGAGACGTGGAAAATGTTACGAACAGAGACCATCTTGGGAGATAAGGTGTAAACCCCGACTCCGGGGTTACCTTACTGACTCCATGCTAGGTAAAATTCTCGAAAATGAATTGTATTTTGTAAACTCCGACATTTCTGTGAATGTCGTCTCGAATCATCAAATGAAGTATGAAATTTCAATTTTATTACTTATTTTATCCATTAAGAAATAAGTTTATTATAATAGTGGACACAAAAGCAAAGTTTGGCTTAATTTTAAAAAATTACACAATAGCCCCTGAACTTTTAAAAAATTATATTTTGGCTCAAATTTTAGAAAAACGACCCTCGACAGTCATAACATTTTTTTAAGGCTAAAAAAATTACTTAAAGTCACATAATGGGCCTTAGTCGAAAGTTTGGAGTCATTCCGAGCTAAAACGAAGCCGAAACGAGAAGATTTCGGTAAAAAACAGGATTTTACCGTAAAGAACGGAAAAATCGTGATAAAGCTCAAAAAGGACCACAAAGAGTTAAACCTAACTTCTAATTATATGTTTAGAGGTTATTAGAAACAAATAATAGTCTCTTAAAGTCTCTGGATAATAGAATTCAAGAATAAGAATTATCGATTACGGTAAGTCAAGAAAATGACGATTTAGTCACCGTTAACATGAAAATAAGTTCTTTGGGATTTTTCTTGATAGCAATCAACCCCAGAACACTAGATAAATATTATTCTACTAATAATTGATGAGGATAAATAATTTTTCCAATTTATTAGTGCAAAGCCGTGGGCGACACTAAGTGAGAAATAGATTTTCTCTAATATTTATATTCTAAGCACAAATAGCATAAATTAAGTAAAATGGTGTAATATTTGAGAGTAAATCCGATTTTCACCAGCCCTTAGTCATCTTTGAGTCATTATTTGATGGGAAAGGGGTTGTGACAAGGTGTTGGTCAAGTTTGAGGAGCTTTTGACAAGTGTCACGAAAGTTAAAGCATAAAAAAGTTACTCTTGCTCCATCATAGCCTTTAGATGAGATACCAAGTGAAATCAATGGCCAAAAATTATGCAGCCCATATTAGATCAAATAAGAATTTATGTTTTTGGATAAGGTTGGAGGAAAATTAACTAACCATGGTTTGATTTGAAGAGGAGAGAGAGAGAGACTAGCTTTATTTAAGTAAGCTTACTCAACAAGCTTCCCAATTTACATATAAAAGGGATACTAAGATCACAAGGTCTCATTTTTTTCATTTTGCTCAGCCAAATAGAGAGGAAAGCCGTGCTTAGGGTTGGAGAGAAGAGGAAAGAAAAAGTGCAAGAGAAATGGAGAGAGAGAGAGGGGTGGATTTGCTCAAGGAAAGGAAGAAGAAAAAGCCTACAAGTTCAAGCCATTTTCCAAGCGTAAATCTAAGGTAACGTAGCTAGCTTTTCCTATGGTTTTAGTTTCTTAAAAACACTTATTAACCTTTCATTTAACCTCTTCCCTCAAGTGTTAAAGGTCACCAAGAAGGAGTTTTGGAAGAAAAATCTTAGAAGGAGGTCGGTCAACTACGCAAGAGAACGAGCAAAAGTTCAATCCTTGAACTTAGGTATATTTCTTAAAACCCTTGTGAGATTTTAATTAGTTTTAAGTATAGCTTTCTTAGGTAAAGTCTTTGAATGTATTTGGTTGATGAGAATATGTTGTAATAATTAGGGTCTTTAGCTTGCTTAAGTTAGTGAAAATCCAAAGCTAAGCTTTATAAGGCTAGGCGGATTTTCTCTAAGCTTGCATCGCGGTTCTTGTGCTCGTGAGCGTGAACCACGGTTGTGCTTGCCTTTAGATTCCCATTTATCTTCTTGCATTCTTTAGATTCTGCTTATTTATGTCTTGATGAAGGGATTAAACTGATTACAAATGGTTTTACGAGCATGACAGTTTCCAACGAACCGTCGTGACAACCGTAGAGAAAATTTTCATAAAATTATGCTAAATGTAAAATCCAACCAAAATGAGTTCTTAAACTATTTGAACACTTTGAAATGAAATTATAAAATGATTTTAGGCTCTAATAGCTTCTTCCCTCAAAGTGTTTTAGAGATTAGAAAAGAGAAATATCAAAAAGAATTTCGTATGCTAAATGTTGGATTAAAATATTAAGTTTACGATAAGTAAGTTTTTGGACTTTGGTAAACTTTGAAATTTGAGCTTTAATGCTCTTAAGTAAGTTTATAAAGATCATTAAGATCACTTTTATACTTTAGTCTACTGTTCTTAATGTGTTTTTGTAAAGAAAAGAAAGAAGTTTAGAAAAGAAAAGACGCTACATGATCGGTTTGAATAAAACCGTGATTGAGCTAGAAAAACTCGTCGTTTTCAAAGTTTAGATTTCGAACGGACCTTTAGCGCTTCGATAATGGTTTGAGATAAGGATGAAATATTTCCTTAAATACCTAGAAGCTACTGTCCGTATAGTAAAAGTGTCATTTAAGAAAAGATAAGGAATTACATTAAAACGACGTTTTCTAACGAAACCATAACCAAGAGCGCGGTAAAACCACAAGAGTGGTAATTAGAGTTTTAATTGAACGAACATGGAATTTTCAGTCTTTATACCTTTAGAAAATAATTTTAGAAATTAAATATGATTGATATTTAATTTGTTTCGGCCAAGACTCGGGTTTGGACCTTTAAAATCTGAAAAGTCAAACCCGAGCCAAGTTGACCATGATTTTTCAAGAGTAAACTTCTTAAAGCCCTAAAAGGATTTTCATGGTCTTGGATAAATCAAATGGTCTTAGAAATCATATGTTAGACCTAAGAATGACCAAGTAGGAAATTTAGATAAATTCCTAAACCGTAAATAGTGAATAGTACTAGTTGACCCTCGGGATTGCTCGGTAAGCTCCCGAGGCGCGTCGGGAGTACCAATCGGGGTTCGAAATAGTCCAGAACCTAAGTAAGGTTTAGTAAACGTTGGTAAAGTCTCCTAGGCATCCCGCCTTGGTAATAAGATAGTATAGAAAGTCCCGATCATTAGAACATTTAAGTTAAGAATTAGTTTCGCTCTCGGTTAGCGAGACAATCAAACAAACGAGACTCAATTCCTTTGTATTGAAAGGACTAAAGGATGAAGAAGTGGTCGGAGCTCGGATCGTTGCTCAAGAAAAGCTCGAAGAAACTCTATCACTTACGCAAGGTAAGTAGCAATGCACCTATGGCACCAAGTTGTGTGTTTGTGCTTATGTATGCTTGCTTATTAGTCTTGCACTTGCTATTTCTGATAACCGTATCGTGCGAATGTACCTGTGTATTGTGGAACTAAAAGAAGTAAAAAACCGTACCAAGCCTTAGAAAGAAAGTAAATAAAAGAAATTAAGTAGAGCTTTGTGTCTAGAATAAAACGTGACTAAAACATTAAAAAAGTCGGACTACAGTCCATTAAAAGAATTGGAGCCGGGTTTCGACCCGAGCAAGTTTAGGGCTAGAAAGACAACCAAGCCTTGTTGTTTGTTGATCGTAGAAAGCCCGACGAATTCATTGTCGTGGGTCCTGGTACCCTGATATAAGAGGTTCAAACCCCAAGACTCTAGAAGAGCCCGGTTTCATATGACCTTTCTTCGTTAGAGAAAATGGCGCCTCTTGTTTGACCCCAATCCTCCGAGAGAGTGGAAGACGGGTCATAATGTACAAATATAATAGAACATAAGTCGATGGAACCGCTAGCTCCAAGAGAGAGCTATATTATTGATTTTCGGGAGATTTGGACATCTCCCGTAGTGCGCCTCAGTATTAAGACAGAAACGGCTTCCATCAGTGGATCCCAAACAAAAGAAAGAAAGAAAGAAAGAAGAGTTAACCCCAGAGGTGGTGACTCACAGAAAGAACGGTTTGTTAGGGTTTGACCATCCGAAGACGATCAAACTCTCTATCTCTTGCATTGTGAATGGTTGTTGCATATATGAATCCTTGTTGCATTGCATTGCATCGTTAAGATAGAGTAATTTTGCCCTTACTGAGTTTATCAACTCATTAGTTTTTCCTCAGTGTTATAGGTAAAGGAAAAGATAAATCAGAAGATCTGTAGAAGTAGAGCTGCTGGCGATGGGCGATGTGTGTGGCAACCCAAGAAGAGAAAGAACCCGTGGCATATATGTTTTAAATTTCGCATTTTGTATTTTGACAACAAAGATGTAATATTGTGACCTGGAATAGATCCCGAGGCCCTAAACTTGAGATAAAGTGGTGGCTCTTTCCCTGAACTCAAGAGAAGTCAGGCAATAGTATTTTGATTTAGAAAAGTACTTTAACTTCCGCAGTATAAAAAAAATTACGAGCTCGTTATATTATAAAGTGATTTGTGTTTTACGTTTTAAGTAAGATTAATAGTAGTAAAGAGGAAAGAAACCCTATCGCGGCCTCTGGCCGAGAGAGTTGGGTCGTGATAGAATTTTTGGTATCAGAGCCCGGGTTTAGCCGATTCTGAAGACTCGCCACACACGTCTTCTCGCAAGCAAGTAGATAAGTTTTAAGAGTAGTTTGTTTCTATATTAGTTACGGCTTATAGTTATATATTCTTGACATTTAGATTCTTACCGTATAAGACGAAGTAACAATGCAGGATTTCTGAGGTAGGTCAGCCTTCACGTGAGCCGTCAGTGGACTGAGCCAACATATCACGATTGGACCCGTCCGCGCTATTAATGCTTCGGCAGATTACGTGCGCTTGATTCCGTCGCACGCACCCACTTACTCAGGTGAAGCTGACACTACGCCTTTTTAGGAGTGGGAGGCACCAACTCTTGGATGGATGAGATCTCTTCGTATTCCAGAGGAGTACCGGGTCGAGCTGGCTCAGACCTTACTCCGAGGAGTCGCCCTCTACTGCTGGTATGACAGAGAGAACTGGGTAGGACACGAACGTGGCTGGTTCGTCTTTCAGGCTACCATGATCGCCGTCTTTCACGTGGTCGATGACATGAAAACATGGACTCGTACAGCCGAGAGGTTCTGCCAGCGCCCTGGAGAGACTATCCGTTCATACTTCGACTGCTTTGACCTCGAGATAGTTGAGATAGATCCCATCTTTAGCATCAGTGAGCTACTTGTATGCAGATCTTTTCACAGGGTATTCATCCGTACTTCCGACCCTCTCACCCATATCCCCCTTTTCGAATGATAGGAGCTATGAGGAGATCGTACCTTGCATACGCGGATAACATCTACCCTCTGATACCGTGCCTCGAGAACGTGGCACCCAGATTCGCACAAGCTCATCCCAAGCCTGCCCCAGCTGCTCCGGCTCAAGACGTGCCTCATGACAGAGACAGTTCAGAGGACGACGACTCTGAGACTGAGTCAGAGATGGAGATCAACGGCGGTGATCCTGATTCCAACCCATGCCAAGATAATTAGACCATTAGGACATCACATACATAGGACTAAAATACTTTGTGAAGCGCCTTTTTGACCACATCCTAGTTTTTCTCGCTCTACTTGAAGCGACTTACGCTTTTAATTATTATATATATATATATATATATATATATATATATATATATATATATATACGACTAAAAAGAGCCATAGATGCCAGTGAACCTCCGTTTTCTTTTGTTTCTTATTTCTCTTTCGAAATCTTGTACAATGAACGGAGATATATGTATATATGTTAAACAGTGAAATAAAAATAAAAATTCTTGCCAGCTATGCCTCATTTGTTATAACTAAATTTTATTTTGGGAAGTCTTCGGCCTTACTGCTTGTCTACTTATAATAAATCAAATAAAAAAAATTGGTCAAATAGGGAACTCACGAAATGCGTGCTTACAGGACATAGATTGAAGATAACAAAACCATGCCGCCAAGAACTATTCCAGAGGTTGTGCGCCGTGAACTAGATGAGGTATGAAGATTACTCGAAGAACAGCAGAACACTGCGCAGCAAAGGGACAAGTAGATCTGTGCTCAAACTACAACACTTGAACTACTCCTCTACCGCCTAAATCATATGGCCAGACTACCACCCGTACCTCAGGTGCCTGTTGCACAGGAAGTGTCAAACCCTAGAGCAGCAAACCCTATTGCACCAGAGGCACCTAGAGCAGTCGAACAAGTTGATGAGTCGATCTACGAACGATTTAGATGCCAGAAGCTGCCTAAATTTGACGGGACTCCTGATCCTGCTACTACTGAAGAATGGATTAAATGCCTCCAACACATCTTCGGTTACATGGGCCTTACTGATGATGAGAAAGTCGCGTGCGCCATCAATCAGTTAGACAAAGAACCAATGTGATGGTGGAAAGTAGTTGGACAAATAGAGAATGTCAATACTATGACTTGGGAACGTTTTACCAAGTTGTTCCGCTACAAGTATCTCAGAGAATCCCGTTTGGCTGGAAAGGTCTGAGAGTTCCTAAGTCTCCGCCAAGTAAGAATGTCAGCGGCAGAGTATACCACTAAGTTTAACGAGTTGGCGCGCTTCGCCCAACCATAGTCCCTACGGACGATGCCAGAAAGATGAAATATGTGCATGGGTTGAGGACCGAGATAGTGAAACAAGTGGATAGTGGGAATAAAGGGCCAGAATCCTATGCCGATGCTGTGCAAAGAGCTCTGAGAAACGACAGATGGGATAGACAGGAAGACAGAACCAGTGAAGAAAGGACAGATCGCCCGGGTGATGGACAAAATAAGGAGATCAGATACGAGAAGAAGAAATAGTTTCAGTCTCGCATTAGAAATTTTTGCAAGAACAACCGCTTTAACTTCAAGAAGCGAGATTTTAGCAAGGATAATCTGGGACAGAGAAATGAGAATAAAAACAAGAGTGGAGAGCCCAAAAGGGAACAAGACAGAATAGAGACAAGAAACGTGAGAGGGCGTTGGACGTCCCGTGAAGAAAGTGCTCGAGAAAGGACATCACTAGTTCCTCAATGCCCAAAGTGCCAGAAAATGCATTCCGAAGAATGCCGATTTGAGACCACACGAGGCTGCTACAACTGTGGCCAAGAGGGGCACATAGCCCGCAACTGCAAGAACAACGCCACCAAGGCCACAGAGTCAGCCCCTCGCGGTCGTCCAAATGCAAGGGTGTATAGCTTGAATGAGGGAGACATCGAAGTAGGCCCTTGCACATCTGTCTCAGGTCAGCTTCTAGTCTCCAATCTTAACCTATTCTCACTCATCGACTCTGGAGCGACACATTCATATATCACCAAGCATCTTGGCGACAAGCTGGAAGGTAATAGAAGAACCATCAGTAGTCCTTTTGTTACCATTACTCCAGTAGGTGATGTCTATAAATCAATGTCTTGGTTTAAGGATGTGCCAATCAAGGTTGGAAATTCCATCTTTTACGGGAATTTGGTGGAAATCAAAATGCGTGATTTTGATGTAATCCTCGGGATGGATTGGCTTAATGCTTATTATGCAATGATAGATTGCCATAGAAAGCGAGTGCACTTTAGTCCACCAAATGCGAAGCCATCTGATTTCCAAGGAACTCCGCGTAGCCGGTTAGCCCCGACAATTTCTGCGCTTCAAGCTAGGAAGCTGCTCGATAGTAGATGCCAACGGTACTTGGCCAACATTGTCGATCATACGAAAGAGCGAGAGTTAGTGCTGGAAGACGTGTCTATAGTACGAGAGTACCTGTCAGTCTTCCCAAACGACCTTCTAGGGTTACCACCCGATCGAGAGATCAATTTTTGCATAGAGTTGTTTCCCAGAACCGTACCTATCTCCCGAGCCCCGTATTGTTTAGCTCCAGCCGAATGAAAGAGTTAAAGGCACAACTCGAAGAGTTGATTGAGAAAGGCCTTATCCGACTTAGCCATTCCCTGTGGGGAGCACCGGTCCTATTTGTTCGAAAGAAAGATAGCTTGCTGAGACTTTGCATAGACTACCAGGAGATCAACAAGGCGACCACTAAGAATAAGTACCTGCTACCGCGAATCGATGACTTATTCGATCAACTAACCAGATCTGCGATATTTTCAAAGATCGATTTTAGATCCGGCTACCATCAGTTGAAAGTAAGAGAAAAAGACGTTCCAAAGATAGCTTTTCGTACTAGATACGGGCACTATGAATTCTTAGTTATGCCGTTTAGCCTCACCAATGCTCCCGCAGCTTCATTGGACTTAATGAACCGAGTGTTCGAGGATTTTCTAGACAAGTTTGTCATCGTCTTTATTGACGACATCTTGGTATATTCCAAGAACAAGGAAGAATATGCCCAACACGTACAGTCAGTGTTACAATGACTACAGACGAAAAAGCTTTACGCGAAGTTCAAGAAGTGCGAATTTTGGATTGACAAGGTTGTCTTCCTAGGACAAACCATCTCTAAAGAAGGAGTTGCAGTAGACCCCGCCAAGATTAAGGCCGTCATAAGCTGGCAACAGCCGAAAAACGTGATCGAGGTGAGAAGCTTTCTGGGATTGGCAGAGTATTACTGCAGATTTGTTGAAGGATTTTCCAAGATCGCGAGCCCTCTAACGGCCCTAACCTGCAAGGAGCATAAGTACGCATAGACGGAACCTTGTGAAGGAAGCTTTCAAGCGGTGAAGAAACGTTTGACTACCGCTCTCATACTCGCTATTCCACAAGGAAACACTAGATTCGCCATCTACTGTGATGCATCAAAGTTAGAGTTAGGGGCCGTACTTATGCAACACGTCAAAGTAATTGCCTATGCCTCGTGAAAATTGAAGGAATACGAGACCCGATACCCCATTCACGATATGGATTAGCAGCAGTTGTGTACGCCTTCAAGACTTGGCGACACTACCTATACGGTGTACATTGTGATATCTACACCGATCACAAAACGTTGAAATACCTGTTCACACATAAGCAACTAAATATACGTCAAGGAAGATGGTTGGAGGTCCTCACGGACTAGGAGTTCACTATCCATTATCATCCAGGAGAGGCGAACAAAGTTGCAAACGCACTAAGCCGGAAATCCATTGGAACCCTAGCAATGCTGCAGGGACTTCAAAAAGAATTATTAAAAGAGATCATAGATTTTTAACTAGTGATAGTGTGTGTAGTGTTAGGAAGTCTCCAGATGTGTCCAGTAATACTAGACGAGATACGGAGTTTGCCAGTAATCAGGAGGGAACCTTAGAGTTTAAAGGATGCATTTGCGTCCCAAATGGCCCTAATTTCATAGAACAATTACTCGAAATAGCACATCAGACGCCTTACTCGATGCACCCGCACCCTGAAGTCACAAATATGTATCAAGACCTCAAACGGCGATATTGGTGGCCTGGCATGAAGAAAGATGTGGTTAGATTTGTGGAAAGATGCCTCATATGCCAACAAGTCAAGGCCGAACACCAAAGACCTGCCGGAATGTTACAGCCACTGGAAATCCCCGAGTAGAAATGGGACCAGGTCACGGTGGATTTTGTCTCTGGACTACCCAAAATTCGGTAGAATCATGATTCTGTTTGGGTCATTGTGGATCGTCTCACCAAGGCCGCTCACTTCATTCCAGTCAACATGACTTATACGATGGATAAGCTAGCAGAGCTCTATGTTCAAAACATAGTAAGACTTTATGAGTGCCACGATCAATCGTATCTGATAGAGACAGCCGCTTCACGTCCAAATTTTGGAAAAGTCTCCAGACCGCGGTTGGCACAAGACTCAAGTTCAGCACCGCATGCCATCCATAATCGGATAGACAGTCGGAGCGGACAATCCAGATATTAGAAGATATACTTAGAGTGTGTGCGTTGGACTTACATGGAACCTAGGAAAGATTTCTTCCGTTGACCGAGTTCGCATATAACTGAAGTTATCAAGCGACCATTGAAATGGCACCATACGAAGCATTATACGGAAGAAAACTTCGTTCACTAGTGCATTGGGATGAATCGGGAGAAAAAAGATACTTGGGTCCAAAATTGGTAGAGCAATCCACAGAAGCAATTAAGAAGATCCGACAACGGATGAAAACAGCCCAAAGCCGGTAGAAGAGCTATGCCGACAAGAAGAGACGCCCATTGGAGTTTGAAGTGGGGGACAAAGTATCCTCGAAAACGTCTCCAGTCAGAGGAATCACGAGATTTTGTAAGAAGAGCAAACTAGGCCCTCGATACAATTGACCTTTCGAAATTCTTGATAAAGTCGGCAAGGTAGCTTACCGATTGGCGTTACCACCTGCAATGGCTGCAGTACATGACATATTTCATGTGTCCATGTTGAGAAAGTACATAGCCGACCCCACACACATTCTTAAGTACCCAGAGGTGGAGATTACAAAAGATCTCAACCACGAAGTGCAGGCCCAAAAGATTTTAGACCGCATCGAGAAGCAGTTGAGAAAAAGAAGATACCACTGGTCAAGATACAGTGGAAGGGACACACAGTCGATGAAGCGGCATGGGAACGAGAAAGCGAGATTTGAGATAGATACCCAGCCTTATTCTAAGTCTTGGGGATGAAACTTTTCATATTAGTAAGGGATTTGTAACCCCCGACCCTAGGATTACCCTACTGACTCCATGCTGGGTAAAATTCTCGAAGAATGAATTGTATTTTGTAAGCTCCGCCATTTCTGTGAATATCGTCTCGAATCATCGAATGAAGTATGAAATTTCACTTTCATTACTTATTTTATCCATTAAGAAATAAGTTTATTATAATAGTGGTAACAAAAACAAAGTTTGGCTTAATTTTCAAAAATTGCACAATAGCCCCTGAACTTTTAGAAAATTATATTTTGGCTTAAGTTTTAGAAAAACGACCCTCAAAGTCGTAACATTTTGGCTAAAAAATGACTTAAAGTCACATAACGGGCCTTAGTTTAAATTTTAGAGTCATTCCGAGCTAAAACGAAGCCGAAACGAGAAGATTTCGGTAAAAATCAGGATTTTACCGTAAAGAACGAAAAAATCCTGATGAAGCTCAAAAATGACCACAAAGAGTTAAACCTAACTTCTAATTATATTCTTAGAGGTTATTAGAAACAAATAAGAGTCTCTTAAAGTCTCTGGATAATAGAATTCAAGAATCAGACTTATCGATTACGATAAGTCAGGAAAATGATGGTTTCGTCACCGTTACAATGAAAACAAGTTTTTTGGGATTTTTCCCGATAGCAATCAACCTCGGAACACTAGATAAATATTATTCTACTAATAATTGATGAGGATAAATATCTTTCCCAATTTACTAGTGCAAAACCGTGGGCCACACTAAGTGATAAATAGATTTTCTCTAATATTTATATTGCAAGCACTAATAGCATAAATTAAGTAAAATGGTGTAATATTTGAGAGTAAATCCGAATTTTATGAGCCCTTAGTCATCTTTGAGTCATTATTGATGGGAAAGGGGTTGTGGCAAGGTGTTGGTAAAGTTTGAGGAGCTTTTGACAAGTGTCATAAAGTTAAAGCATAAAAAAGTTCCTCGTGCTCCATCCTAGCCTTTAGATGAGATACCAAGTGAAATCAATGGCCAAAAATTATGCAGCCCATATTAGATCAAAAAAGAATTTATGTTCTTGGATAAGGTTGGAGGAAAATTAACTAACCATGGTTGGATTTGAAGAGGAGAGAGAGAGACTAGCTTGGTTAAGTAAGCTTACTCAACAAGCTTCCTAATTTACATATAAAAGGGATACTAAGATCACAATGTCTCATTTTTTTCATTTTGCTCCGCCAAATAGAGAAGAAAACCGTGCTTTGGGTTGGAGAGAAGAGGAAAGAAAAAGTGCAAGAGAAATAGAGAGAGAGAGGGGTGGATTTGCTCAAGGAAAGGAAGAAGAAAAAGCCTGCAAGTTCAACCAATTTTCCAAGCCTAAACCTAAGGTAACTTAGCTAGCTTTTCCTATGGCTTTAGTTTCTTAAAAACACTCATAAACCTTTCCTTTCACCTCTGCCCTCAAGTATAAAAGGTCACCAAGAAGGAGTTTTGGAAGAAAAATCTTAGAAGGAGGTCGGTCAACTGCACAAGAGAAAGAGCAAAAGTTCAATCCTTGAACTTAGGTATATTTCTTAAAACCCTTGTGAGATTTTAATTAGTTTTGAGTATAGATTTATTTAGTTAAGTCATTGAATGTATTTGGTTGATGAGAATATGTTGTAATAATTAGTGTTCTTTAGCTTGCTTAAGTTAGTGAAATCCGAAACAAAGCTCTATAGGACTAGGCGGATTTTCTCTAAGCTGGCATGGCGGTTCTTGTGCTCGTGAGCGTGAACCACGGCCGTGCTCGCTTTTAGATTCCTATTTATCTTCTTGCATGCTTTAGATTCTGCTTATTTATGTATTGATGAAGGGATTAAACTGATTACAAAAGGTTTTACAAGCACGACAGTTTCCAACGAACCGTCGTGACAACCGTAGAGAAAATTTTTATAAAATTATGCTAAATGTAAAATCCAACCAAAATGAGTTCTTAAACTATTTAAACACTTTGAAATGAAATTATAAATAGATTTGAGGCTCCAATAGCCTCTTCCCTCAAAGTGTTTTAGAGATTAGAAAAGGGAAATGTTCAAAAGAATTTCGTACGCTAAATGTTGGATCAAAATATTAAGTTTACAATAAGTAAGTTTTTGTGCTTTGGTAAACTTTGAAAACTTGAGCTTTAATGCTCTTAAGTAAGTTTATGAAGATTATTAAGATCACTTTTATACTTTAGTCTACTGTTCTTAATGTGTTTTTGTAAAGAAAAGAAAGAGGTTTAAAAAAGAAAAGACGCTACATGATTGGTTTGAATAAAACCGTGATTGAGGTAGAAAAACTCGACGTTTTCAAAGTTTAGATTTCGAACGTACCTTTAGCGCTTCGATGATGGTTTGAAATTAGGATGAAATATTTCCTTAAATACCCAAAAGCCACTGTCCGTATAGTAAAAGTGTCATTTAGGAAAAGATAAGGAATTACGTTAAAACGACGTTTTCGAACGAAACCATAACCGAGACCTCGATAAAACCACAAGAGTGGTAATTAGAGTTTTAATTGAATGAACATGGACTTTTCAGTCTTTATACCTTTAAAAAACAATTTTAGAAATTAAATATGATTGATATTTAATTTGTTTTGGCCAAGACTCGAGTTTGGACCTTTAAAATCTGAAAAGTCAAACCCGAGCCAAGTTGGCCATGATTTTTTAAGAGTAAACTTCTTAAAGCCCTAAAAGGATTTTCATGGTCTTGGATAAATCAAATGTTCTTCGAAATCGTATGTTAGACCTAAGAATGACCAAGTAAGAAATTTAGATAAATTCCTGAACCGTAAATAGTGAATAGTACAAATTGACCATCCTCGGGATTGCTCGGTAAGCTCCCAAGGCGCGTCGGGAGTACCAATTAGGGTTCGAAATAGTCCCAAACCTAAGTAAGGTTTAATAAACATTGGTAAAGTCTCCTATGCAGCCCTCCTTGGTAATAAGATAGTATAGAAAGTCTCGAGCATTAGAACATTTAATTTAAGAATTAGTTTCGCTCTCGGTTAACGAGACAAGCAAACTAACGAGACTCGATTCCTTTGTATTGAAAGGACTAAAGGACGAAGAATTAGTCGGAGCTCGGATCGTTGCTCAAGAAAAGCTCGGAGAAATTCTATCTCTTATACAAGGTAAGTAGCAATGCACCTATGACACCAAGTTGTGTGTTTGTGCTTATGTGTGCTTGTTTGTTAGGCTTTTACTTGCTATTCCCGATAACCGTATCGTGTGAATGTACTTGTGTATTGCGAAACTAAAAGAAGTAAAAAGCCGTACAAAGGCTTAGAAATAAAGTAAATAAAAGAAATTAAGTAGAGCCTTGTCTCTACAATAAAATGTGATCTAAAACGTTAAGAAAGTCGGACTATGGTCTGTGAAACTGAGCAAGTTTAGGGCTAGAAAGACAACGAAGCCTTGTTGTTTGTTGATCCTAGAAAGCCCGATGAATTCATTGTCGTGGGTCCTGGTACTCCGATACAAGAGGTTAAAACCTCGGTACTCTAGAAGAGCTCGGTTTCATGTGACCTTTCTTCGTTAGAGAAACTAATACCTCTTGTTCGACCCCAATCCTCCAAGAGAGTGGGCGACGGGTCATAATGTACAAATATAGTAGAATGTAAGTCGATTGAACCGTTGGCTCCAAGAGAGAGCTATATTATTGATTGTTGGAAGATTTGGCCATCTCCCGTGCGTGCCTCAGTATTGAGACAGAAGCGGCTTCTATCAGTGGATCCTAGAAGAAAGAAAGAAAGAAAGAAAGAAAGAAAGAAAGAAGAGTTAACCCCACAGGTGGTGACTCACAAAAAGAACGGTTTGTTAGGCTTGGACCGTCCGAAGACGTTCAAACTCTCTATCTCTTGCATTGTGAATTGTTGTTGCATATATGAATCCCTGTTGCATTGCATTGCATCGTTAAGATAAAGTAGTTTTGCCCTTACTGAGTTTATCAACTCATTAGTTTTTTCTTGGTGTTATAGGTAAAGGAAAAGCTAAATCAGAAGATCTATAGAAGTAGAGCTGCTGGCAGTGGGTGATGCGTGTGGCAACGCAAGAAGAGAAAGAACACGTGACATATATGTTTAAAATTCTGCATTTTGTATTTTGAGAACAAAGATGTGATATTGTGATCGGGAATAGATCCCGAGGCCCTGAACTTGAGATAAAGTGGTGGCTCTTTCCCTAAACTCAAGAGAAGTTAGGAGATAGTATTTTGATTTAGAAAAGTACTTTAACTTCCGCGGTATAAAAAAAAATTACGAGCTCGTTATGTTATAAAGTAATTTGTGTTTAACGTTTTAAGTAAGATTAATAGTAGTAAAGAGAAAAGAACCCTTGTCGCGGCCTCTGGCCGAGAGAGTTGGGTCATGACATAAGGCCAAACGATAAGCAACCCCGCTAACCCTATCGAGAAATTAAAAGGGCCCAATATACCTAGGACTAAGCATTTATTATTATTATTATTATTATTATTTTCAAAACACATGAATCCCTTCATATGTGTCACTTTAAAAGCACATGGTCACCCACTTCAAACTCTAAAGGTCAGCATCGGAGCCGCAAAGCTCTTCTGTCTACTTTGAGCAATCTTCATATGGCTTTGAATCTCCTCGATGGCCATAGACGTAAGTTCTAGAAGTTCTGAGCCCAAGTTTTTTTTTCTTTTTGCTTCATGCCAATGGAGTGGAGAGCAACACTTCTAACTATAGAAGGCTTTATAGGAAGTCATTCAGATTGTCGCTTGAAAGCTATTACGATAGACAAACTCGATTTGGGACGGGTACTCGCTCGAAGAGCCCTAAAAGCCCAAGATGCAAACGCAGAGCAAGTCTTCTAACGCTCGATTACTGGGCTCTGCCCCATTCATTTCGAATCCTTCCCTCTGTTACTGGAGGATTCCGTTTCGGGTCTCCTCCAATTAGAGGTAATAGTACTGCCCTTCGACTATCTAAGGGTCAATATATAATTCAGGCTCTTATGATCCGAATAGCGGTCACAGTGAATCACATAAAGGTAGTGTTCTATGACCATTCAGGGCCATTTATAGGAACTAACGGCCTCGATCTTTGCAAAACCACACGCAAAAGCTCTTCGAGCTCCTCATTTGTCTTCGAAAACAAGGATGTCGCTATCTAGTTATGTCAAAGAAGCCTAGTATATTAAGGCTATACAAAACGAATATCCTCGCCCTCGTGGACTAGAGCCTAGTCGACATTCCCATTAGGATTCACATTATAGGATTATTTGTTATTGGTATGCCCTTAACGATCTTTGATCTTTCTAAAACCAGCTATCAAGCTTCTTAGAGTGACCATGGCATTCCACGATTTGACGATTATATCCTTTAAGAATTTACATTGACAATGACGGTCATTGGCCTCAATACGAGGTAGCAGGGGTAACGGAGAACTACCACTATAAAAGAGTGCGTTCTTTGGATGTTTAGCCTGAGCCGTAGGACTCGCCTTAACCTTCTAATCTCGTTCCTGCCATTCTACTAGAATATACCTGCAATCAATTTGACGAAATTAACATCTTGTGGCTCGAGGGAATCATGCTTGTGCATACAGGGTTGTCTACAGGACCGGCTAAACCGTAGCTCTAATACCAACTTTGTAATGACCTAAAATGTACAATGAATATTTTAGTAATATTATCTAAATATACTATTTAGTTTTAGAATGAAATCAATATTCTAGTTCCAAAAATATGGACAAATTGGAACTTTTTTGCCTCAATTTACATTTTTACTTATAAACCATAAAATCTAGTTGTATTCCCATATCATTTAACAACTAGTCCAAATGTGGGGTTTCAAAAGTGCGAAAATTATAATGTCAATTGTCAATGATTAGATAGCGGTCCACTTACGCTGCAAAGGTCGGTCCCGTATGCACTCGTCGTTTTCCATAATTGCCGCCAAGTCTTTCAGCTTTCCATTCAACTTACCTGTGACACGAGCACACTAGTGAGCTAATAGCCCAGTAAGTAGATTAGGTACAAAGATCGCGAAGTCTGTAAACAAGCTAATAATTGAGTGAATACAACCTGTATTCAATAAAGGGACAGATTCATCAGTAAAGTCATTGCAGTTCTAAGAGCAAATTTATTCTTTCATAATCGCTCACTTTTTATAGTACGTTAAGTATATTTTAGAAGCATGTTACTAAATCTACACGGAGTAAGTGCTTTGTAAGAGGGTCGTAACCCGGAGCGAAATAAAACTTTAAGACTAAAGAATCGTAACTTGCGAGCCAAGCTCTTCATCTTCAAATCCCTTCTTATGATCCATAAGCTTTCGACATATCTCATAAATATATGTGTGCACACAATTTACTAATTTAGAGTCCTTACTTGACTTTACTAAGCCCTCGAGAAATTCTGAAACTCTAGTATGCTTCGTTCGGGTCGGTCCTACTTCAGGCTGTCACGTAACTTCAATATGCCCCAGTTCAGGCAAAGCCTCCTTTCAGGCCGTTTCGGAATTTTACCATCCCCCGTTTTGGTCGGGCCTCCGTACAGGCCGTTTCGAAACTTTATCATGCCCTCGTTCGGGTTGGGCCTTCGTTCAGGCCGTTCTGGAATATTATCGTGCCTCCCTTCTGACCGAACCTCCATTCAGGCTGTTTCGAAACTTAAGTATGCCCTCGTACGGGCTACGCCTCCGTCCAGGCCAATTCGATACTCGAGTATACCACCGTCCTGGCTAGGCCTCCATTCAAACCAATCCGATACTCGAGTACGCCCCCGTACAGGCTAGGCCTCTGTCCAGGCCAATCTGATAATTGAGTAAGCCCCCATGCGTGCTAGGCCTCCGTTTAGGCCATTCAAGTACTCGAGTATGCCCCCGTGGGCGCTAGTCTGAACTCACATATTCCAACCAACGCTAACTACTTCTATCGATAAGTGAAATTTAATTTCTATGGTCCCATACCCATAGACAAGCAAACACACACACATACACACAAATACCCCTTCGCATAAACATAGCTATGACACAAACAAACATATAATCTCATACTTGTAGATATGTAAACTAACAAGACAAATAGGAACATGAGCCTATACTCACGCACCCAAAGCAAACACTGCCAACAATTACACGATTACATTTGTTCGCATATTTAAGAAACTCCACTATAAACAACATATAAGGTTACGTAAAAATACGAATCATACAAAATGAAACTAATATAATTCCTCGCACGTGAACAACAAATTCGTTCACTCACAATATGTATTATGAAACCTCAATACAATAGGCCAAGTTGTAAAATTACGCACAAACTAGCAAACGAGGGCATATTAAGGGCGAAAACCCGTTGCGTACCGTAGTGAAAGCTATGGTTAAGTCTACTCGTATCATAGTAGAAATCCAGTTACCTGAGGTCCTAAGTCTCTCGTCTTAGCCTTTGCAATCTTTCCTCAATGGCGTCCCTCCTTGAAGCTTGAAGTGTGGCACTTCTATCCAACACAAGAAATAGAGGTTAGGTCAATATGCCTAGGTTTACCAATCATTCGTGACAAATGAGACTTCAAGGGCCGATGGACCAATAGAAGGGAACTCTAGATGGTAGGACGACATATGTTTCGTTGAGGAATCCCTCTAGACATATTCTCATCCCGAGTGTCATCACTTTATCACTAACCGTCAATCCCAACTAACAGATATATCGTTAGACTGAATTAGATGAGAAAGTAAAATCTTTAAAATAATTGGTTCCCAACTTAGGTTTAATAAGCGTTTAATTTTGAGCCGAACATCCCGGCCGAAGCCTTCACCTAAAAACAATCCAACACCGAACTCTGTTCGGTGACAATATTTTTAACAACAATTACAGAACAATATAACACTTTATCACAATCTACACCGAGCCGCAGTGGCTAGGACTTCACACAATAGCAATAGAAATTAGCTTGAATACAAAGTCACAGATGACATATTAATGCACTTCTTGCTAGGAGTTATCTCTGCTCAGCTGCTATTACCTTTAGTGTAAGACAGTGAGGGGTTGAGCATTCAAGCTCATTTCGATGACGATCCTGCACAACTCGAAGTAACAAGGATTTTTAGTAAAATAACTGCACTAGGATCGGCAGTTTTTTTTAAGATAAATTTCAGAAATGATCAATTAAAATCACAGACATTGCCCCAACATTCTAAGTCGATTCTCTTTTGAACTCTAAGCTTTTTGGTGCAAAAATAATAATTCACAAAAATATACCAAAATTCATGCTACCAAAGTCCCCTAAACTTCACAAAGATTTTACTAAAAGCGATCAACACAAACATCACTAAAAAATCCAACCGCTTTAAAATAGAAATCATTTACACGACCAAAATTTTTCCAACCACATGAGTTTCACACCAAACTAAGATGGATTAACGAAAATGTAAAGGCCATCACAATCACAATTTTGCATAAGTAAAAATTCTCGATAATAATATTCTTAGGAAATAGAAACTTCACTAACGGAACACTGAACCAATAAAGGCATTAATCCGAGTAGGACCAACATAATTGAAAATTAACAACACGTTAAAAAAATATAAGCCACTATTTGAAGTATACAACGATGTTGTAACAAGGACGAGGTTTACCTTGGGGTCGGCTCGGATCTCGACGTGGTAGATTCGAGGCGACGTCGTCAAAAGGACGACGACAACAGGCTCGAGCTAACCTAGGCGGCATTCAGGCTCGAATGATAGATTAAGGAGGCCGTGAGCAAGGCAGGGCTGGGCCGAGCAGCACGAACGATTGTCAGCTCGGGGTGCCTGGGGATGAGAGGAACTCGCGCTGCTTGTGGCTATGTGCGGCAGGCCGTGTACGCCGTGGTCTGGGCTAGCAAGGAGGAGTTGGGCCGAGCACAGAGGTGCTCTTGCCTGGCTTGAAGTGTTGGCGTCGAGGCTAGAGCACGGCCCGAGTAGCGCAGAGATGCTGAGCACTATGGCATCGCAATGAAGCGCACGAAGGAGGTCGAGTTCTGAGATAAGGCATGCTCAGGGTAGTAGGAGGAGACGCGGAGCACGACGGAGATAGAGGTTCATCAGGGCCGCTCGAGCAGTGCGAGGTAGCGCAGAAGAGGCGGGTTCCAGCAAGGGCTGATGCCAAAACAGGGCAGAGAGGAGCGAGGAGGTGCTGGAGCTCACCGGACTTGCACAGATCAAACACGCGACGACTGAGACGCGCTAGGGATGGAGCCACGCGCAGAGGTTTGCTAGAGCTTGGGCTCGTTGGATTGCGTCCAAAGATAGGCTGGACGGCGCTGGGCTCTCGCGACCGTGCATGAAGACGGAGCAGCTGGAAGCTGCGTGACTTAGGTACGCCGGCATTCACACAGGGAAAGAGCGGCGATGATGGGCCTAATGGTCAGCTTGAGTGAGGCAAAGTAAGAGAGAGAGAGTCGGAGAGAGAGAGAGAGAGAGAGAGAGAGAGAGAGAGAGAGAGAGAGAGAGAGAGAGAGAGAGAGAGAGAGAGAGAGAGAGAGAGAGAATAGGCTGAACACTTAGGGAGAAAGAGAGAGTGACGAAGTTAGAGGGGAAAGAAAGTTAACGACAAAACCCTAATTGGTTAATGGCATTTGAAATTAAGGTTTATATGGCCAATACTAATAATATAATTAGTTTTTTTTAAGTTAAGAAAATATACTAATTGTCTTAATTTGTAAAAATTAGTAATTTTAACAACAATTTGTAGCCAGACTTCAATTCCTAACCTGCCTTAAAATCAAAAAGTGCAAAATATTATTATTTGCACTTATATTTTTTACGAAATCGAGAGTTGACCAGATTTGATGAAGCGAAATCAAATCCCCTATGTACCAGATATTCATAACCAATTTTACTATTGCAAGTAATTTGTCTCAAAAATAAAAATTAATTACTTGTAAAAGTGGTCTTGGTTCAGGCCATTACGAAAATCCTTCTTTGATCTCAAACCAAACCAGTGCCTCTGGTCTGAAAGACCCAATACCATCTAACACAAACAAAATCTTGAGCTCTTCACAGACATTCGCAACAACAATCCAAAAGGCTTCTCCTTTTACTCTTTGTAGTCTTTCTTGCTATGGTCAAGCCAAATATAAGTTTCGACACCCAAAAGAGTCCCTACAAAGCTATCATATTCCTTACACAAAAATCAAATCTATATTTGTAGTAACAACAAAGCATGATAAGATCAAACCAATTTCAAATTTGATCCAAAAATAATATCGGGATCAACAATCAACAGTGAATAAACTTGAAAACCTAAAGGGAATCGGCAATAGCCATCGTCCACAACAACAAACCCGGATCGCCGCCCACTATAATCAACCTAAGACGTCACTTTGCCTGAGCCACACATGACGCTTCTAACCTAGATCGGAGAACCATAGCCTAACTTTGATCGCACGAGCGAAAGAGAAGCGCGAAGAAAATGGCAAAGAGCGCGAAGAAACCCTGGAAAAGTGCATAGAGAAACGAAAGAGAAGAGAAAGAGAGGTTTTGTTTTTTGAACCCACAAAAAAAAAAGGAACTTCGGAGAGAGGAAGGGTTGGGTGAGTAAACTGACAATAATACCAATATTTGATGGGTTGCAGTGGATTTATAATTAGGGAATTTTGGCAAATTCAATAACATATGTGTAACGACCCGACTTTTTCGAGTCGTTACTTACTACTTTCTTCAATCATTTTCTAAAATTTTTCAATAATTTTTTTTTAAAATACTTTTAGAATTTACTTATAAGTGTTGCCGGCTATTTTTTTCCTTCAAAATAACATAATAGTAAATCCAAAACTCATCAACATATTATGTCTACTTAAAATCTCTTTAAAATAGCTTGGCTTCCTTCATCGGCCTATTCAAATAAGAAAATAACAACTATGACAGAAATAAAACGATAAATAAATCCTTAAATCAGAGCCTTTAAATCTTTGCGGAAACATTTTAGTGGTTAACCAGTTCCCCTCGCCTTGCATCCTCGACACTGCCACTGCACAACCATCGCATTTTCATGCCGTAGGTTTCTTACCTACAGTACGAACGAAAAACTTTTTGGTGAGCTAAAGCCCAGGTGAGTTACAACTATTTTTCCACAAAATAAGTTATGCAATGCATGACCATTTAGTCTCAATTATTCTTTCTTTCGTTCTAACTTTCTAATTCTCATTGTCTTTCTCATTCTTATTCTCATTTTCTTTCTTTCTATGGGATCCCCTTGTGTATACTTACCAAGCGCGCTTGACCAATGGACGACGAGGGGCGCACATGTCCTCGACGACCAATGGTCCATTCTTTCTTTCTTTATTTCTCACTCCCGTTGTTGCCTCTCGGTGGCTCGGAGTTTATGAGTGCTAGTAACCGTACCTATATTGCCCTTAAGTCGACTCAAGATAACGGCATCATATAAACCTCACATGGGAGGGTGGTACGACATGTCTTACTAACTTAAGTCTCAGTTGTTTATTTAAGTGACATGCAATTGTGACTAGAAATAAATAAATACCATAATTTGCATAGAGAGCAACATTCATTCATTCTTTTCATAAATAAAATATTATGAAACACTTTTTCTTTCTCATTCTTCTATTTCTTGAAAACATCACATAATAAATTGACACATGTAAAACAATCAATTCATAAGCAAACAGCACAATCATATAATTCATAACATGGCATAACTTTTAATTTTCTTTGAAACTAATTCGCACTGTAGTGAGGTTGAACTCACCTTGCTTCTTTTTTCTTTGAAGACTAGAAAATAGCTTAAGTCTAATCTCATTCTCGGCGTCGTCCGAAACCTAAAATTTATAACTTGCGTAAGAATCTAAACCAATATAACTCATCAAATCCTATCAAGGCCCGAATTCTTCTAAACTGCATAATTATGAAAATTTATAGTTTTACGCTATACTTTACCAAAACAATTTTGACCCCAGAATTAAAATTGACGATAAAAATAACCATCAATAAAATCATACTTAAATTTCCAGTTCATTAACACGTGAAAATAAGTAACTTTTACTTCTAGACCGTGTCAAAAATCAGTTTTTATCTTTCTCAAAAACGATAATAAAAATGAGGGGAAGAATTGTAATTTCTATTTATTTCTTGAATAATGCGGTTTCTGGACAAATAATTCAAAGATACTTATAATATTTTTTAAAAGTCTAAAACTTTCCTCTTTCAAGTTTTTACAGAAAATATTTTTATCTTAGAGTTTCTTCACAAAGTATATTTTAGATTAATAATTGTACTGCATATTTGACCATTTAAACGATTGAGTTTAAAAAAATTCTAAACTGTAAAGTTGCTCAAAATTAAATTTTCTAGAACTTTTCTTTTATGGTCAAAGATGGATGCTACATCTAAACTGTTCAAAATCTGCCGAAACCTAAAATCTATCCAGAACAATCCAAAAACTGTTCCGACGACTCTTGGTTCCGAATTTTTCAAAAATTATTTACTTATCCAATAGTTCTAAAATTTTATGCACATAATCTCGACTCATATATCATCATATATAAAAAGTTTTAAACACAAATGAGACTGTTTGTTTCATAAAATAATGTGAGGAATTCGACCTTATTTCTAAATCTCAAAAATCCTAATCGGGTGCATAGAACGGGCATTCTAGTACCGATCTGAGCACACCGATCAATTAAATCAGAGCCTAAATATGATACATTATCATATAATCATACTCTAAAGTTTTAATTAAGAGATTACCTTCGTGGCTGAAGATCTCTTCGAAATTCTCCTTTTTGACGTTCGTTGTCTGCACGAAACGTCTCCGAATTAGTACTAATTTTAACACCAAAATTCTAAACCATAAAGGGCTTTGTCTTACCTTAATTTTCAGATTCTCTTAATAAAAATCTCTTTAAAAAAATCAACCTCTAACTTCTTCCCCTTCTCCTTCTCCTTCTCCTTCTTTTTTTCTTTTTACTTTTTCTCTTTTCTCTTTTGAGGATGTAGAAGAAAAATACATATATATAGTATGATTCTAGAAACTCTAATTGTGATACATTACTCTAATTTTATTTAATTTAAAATAATAAATATTTTTCATTTTATGTGTATTATATATATATATATATATATATATATATTCGGCCAAACATGAAAACGAAAAGTTCGGCAAACTTTAACTCTATATATATATATATATATATATATATATTTTAAACCTTTACGTATGTACATGTGAATTTGAAAACACACATATATATATATATAAATATATATTTAAGAAAATCGTTGTTTTATATATTTTTTTAATTGCCTTTTTATGAAATATAATATAATTAATATCCATAAATCTCTCATAATATGTATTTATTAGGGGAGTATTTATTTCCTACATATCTCCTCAATTATCTCCACCTCCTTTAGTTTTGGTAATTATCCCGACTAGCTCTTTTTTTTTTTTGAATTAATAAAAGCATCTCTTTAAAAATAATAAAATCTTCTAATAATTATCTAGATAGTCTACTTGAATTTGAATAATAGAAATAATTTCTTCCTAATTTATTCCAAAGAAGCGTGTAAAGATATTAGGGTATCACAATATGCAAAAATTATTGAAATGGCCCAAAAACGTATTAAGCTAGTCTAACTTTTCAATGGGGCAAAACAATCTTTTGAAGTGGATGCTTACAACATACATACTCGTTTAATTGTACTTTAGAATCTTTAATGATAGTCTTACTCGCTAATTTTATTTTGTTTCCATATGAAAATTCACTTAGTTTTGTGTGTTGGAATATATATGTCCTAGAAAAAGTGATATTTTATTTCTCACTCATATATATTATTATACAAAGATAATAACATTATTACAATTTGACTTCTCACACTACTGCAACATTCTTCTTTCAACAACTTCTCACTCACAAAGATTTGCTTTGTTTTTCTCTCCAAGAAGCTGTGCTTCTTTCTTTACTTCTCTCTTACTTCTGTTCTTCTCTTCTCCAAATGAGCAGCCTATTTATAAGAAAATGAAAGCTACATGGTACCTCCTGTGTAAAACCTAAATGAAAGCTGCAGAGTGCTACACGCCTAATATAATGAAATTTGCAGGATGCCTTGTGCATAAAATAATATATATATATATATATATATAAATATATATATCCCTTTCCCCCTTTAAACTTGTTTTATAATACCAAGTGAGTTTCTTAGTCTGATAAAGTCTTCTTGCTTTAGTGGCTTCATAAAAATGTTAGCAATTTGAATTTGAGACTTCACGTATTTAAGTTGCACTTCTTTACTAGCAATGCCTTCTCTTATATAGTGATTATGAGTATCGATATTCTTACTTTGATCATGAAAAATTAGATTCTTTACCAAAGCAATTGCTGACTTGTTGTCGACACAAATATCCCTTGGATCAATCTGTGAAATTGCATGATATGTACATGCAGTTCCAGTAATAAACTCAGCTTCACATGTTGAAAGTGTAATAATCGACTGCTTCTTTGGTAACCAAGCGAATGTGGTGTTTCTAATAAAAAATACAAAACTAGTTGTGCCCTTTTCATCGTCCATGTTACTAGCCAAATCATTTTCGTTGTAGCCAACGAGTTTGTAATCAGCAGAAACTAAATAAAATAAGCCAAAGATGATTGTACCTTTGAGGTCTCGAAGTATACTTTTGGCTGATTTAAAATGAGTAGTTGGAGTTTCCGTAGAACAAATGACAAGTCTGTTTGCGTAGAGAATATCAGGTCTTGTACATGTCAAATACCGAGGCTTCCAATAAGTCTCTTAAAAAGTGTCGTATCCACCTTTTCTGCTTCATCATCATTGGAAAGTTTAATCTCGCATTCAATCGGTGTACTGACTGTGCTGCAACCATCCATCTTGAATTTCTTATTATCTTCTTTGCATAGCTTTCTTGGGAGATAAAGATGCTATCTTCTTTCTGCTCGACTTCGATACCGAGATAATACGCCGTATCTTCTTTTGGCATTCTCTTGCTCTTAAGCGTGCTTCGTGCCATATCAAGAACAACTTGGTTCTTTCTTTCAGCGACTCTATTTTGTTGAGGAGATCTTGGAACAGTTAAAGGGTCATCAAATACCATTGGTTCACAAAATTCTTGAACTTCACAAGAAGAAAATTCTCCTCCTCGATCAAATCTCATGGCCATCGGCCTGATTTTTTGAGAAAATATAGCCGACTTGATAATTCAAGCAGTTAAGAACCTAATAGTGTCTATTGGAGATTAAGGATACGTACATCAAGGGCTCCAAACAAAAAAAATGTCATTTTGACCCCTAATTCGAAAAAATTAAGAAAATGATCACCAATTTAAGATTGGAATTAAGCAATAATGGATATATTTAGCCTAAACCTAAATTCTGACAAATTCAGTATTGAATCATAATATTTGAGAAAGATATAAAATAAACTTTGAAAATTCACATTTGAGCTTTATACATTATATATTAATGTAATCCAGAAAGAAAACCCATGAAATAGATAAAAAAAAATAGAGTAAAATTTTAGAGGGGACTAAATTGAAAGAAAAGTTTCCCATCGGGGCTGAAAAAAAAAACCTAAACTCAAATATCAAATAAGGTCACCCAACATGATTAAAAAAAAGAAAAAGACAAGCATAATCAATTAGTTCAAACAAAACTTAAAACAAAGAAATTTGGAGATTGAGACTTAATTGAATTTGGTCATATAACTTTTTCAAAATAGAAAACTATATATTATCTCAAATTGAAAGAAAAGTAGGACTGGCTGAAAAATTCCCATAAAAGTTTAAGGAAATCTAGTAGCACCTCTGACATGGACAAGATATCAGGAAGAATGATTTAGCATCCAATTTGGCAGTTAAATAACATTTCACAAGTGACACAAAGCGAGATATGTTTTGTTATGTGACATCTTATGTTACTTGTTAGAATTCCCTTTGTAGCCTGAATTATTTATGTTTTCTTTTACACTTGTCATCCTGGTTTTTATTCTTCCACTAGTAAGTAAGGAGTAGGCTCAAATCTAAAACATATTAATGACAATGAATATAGAATTGGATTACTTTCCCTTCAGATCAAGAGACTTAGCTCAGGCTTTGGCATTTAAGGAAACCTGGTAGGGTAGAGACTAACCTCGAGACCTTTATGTGAAGCTTGAAACCCTTCAATACTAGATGAATTGCCAATAGTCTTTGATCCAAATTTTGGAGAGAAAGTGATTCGAAACATTGTTCGATAGATCGGGAGTTTGAATGTGGAACGATGCTATCCAAATTAGTGTTCGGCAGATCGGGAGTCTAGATGCAAAATATCACGATCTAGATCGGTGTTTGCTAGATCGGTAGTCTGAATGCCAAAGAAAGAGATCTCCTCAGTATTCATCCGATCAGGGATTCAGATGAAGATTGAGAGTAAAGCATCGGTATTTGCCAAATTAAGATACCAGTTCCATATCCCAATTACAAAAGGTAGAGCCTTTTGGCCTAGTTGTTCCCCAAAACAAATATTTTGTACAACCTTTATGATTCGATCCCTCTAGAGGCTAGAATATTTTTCCCAGTCTCCTGGAATGATAAAGGACCAAAATGTTGTCTAGTAGCTAAAACCAGGTTTAGTCATAGCAAAAAATGTTTTATCAGTCCTTCGAGATCTCAACGCTTATGTGCTAATAACTTCAAGCACCTGTAAGCTTAACAATAAGTGTACTTCGGGATGACACCAAGCGATCGATGAGTAGGTAGAACAACCTTATTTAGAGGAGGACTGATAAGTACCCAAAAGTGTACTTTCAATGTGCTTAATTGTATAATTTATTAGAACTGTTAAAATATAAAGGAATATGTTCAAGAATTTTAATGGTTATAATTTTTTATGGATTTATTTTAGTTTGTTATAATTGAATTCATATTTAATTTTTGTTCAATTTTATTTTCAATGTTGAAAGTAGAAGAGATGGCTTCGCCCATTCTTCCACGAGCACAAGGTACACTTCCGCACACAGCAGCGCCCAGTAGGCACGTCGTCCCACGTTCACCAGCATGCGAGTAGCGTGCATCTGTTCACCCTAGCCAACTTCGTCCAAGTAGTTTAGCTATCCTCTAATTAGAAGCAAGTTTCAACGTAAGCTGGCCCATATGTTCCCCAAGTCTCGCTCAACGCAACAAGTCCTTAACCAATTCCTATACGCCACGCATCCACCCCATTCGAAAGAAGTGAATGAGCGCGCGACACATGGCAAGCCCGAACCAATATTTATCTCAATGTTGAATTCAAGCCAACTCCGAATTTACCAGTTCAAATGCCAAAATATCTCTGAAAATTAGTTTTAAATTATATTATTTTGTATTTCCTTTTTCAAATTTCATTTCCCTTTTATTAACATCTCCTAAACACTATAAGTAAATGTGTTGGCTAGCGTTTGTAGGACCATTAGATAGACAACTAATTTGTCAATAAATACTCTCTTATTTTCTTCTCATATTTTCTCTGTAGAATTTTGTGTGAGTATGCATTAGAGGCTATGTTAACTTCCTAGCAAGGATAGGGATGATCTCAGTTGCGTAATATCTCTATCCCAATTTTGATTTAAATTATGTTCTTCAAGATTAGATTTTTACTATGATCTAAGTTCTTGTTTATTTATTAGAAATCATATTCTTTTATTTTCTTTTGAATTTAGCGTTGCTTGGTTTAGAGAATATAATTTTATTGATTTGCTTATTTCGTGAGTTGTTCTTCTTCAACAATGTTGTAAAATTCATATTGTTAATTTAGAAATTGCTTATAGAATAGGTGATTGAATGTTTATTTTGCCTGATTATACTGCGTTATTGTCAATTTTGATATATTATCGATATAGGATGGTCTATGAAATTTATATTCATTCTTTTAATTGAAAGAGCTTTTTCATAGTAAAATATATTTGTTTTATATTGGATTTTAATGCCATATTTTTCAGTTACTTGTTTGGGATGTGAAACTTCCAATCGAGTAATAAATAGAAATCAAAATTGGTATTAGTTAAGTGAAGCAATTCAGTAACCCTCGACGCCTTGTTAATTTTTTGCATGATTGTCTATTTAAGTTTCTTTGCTTTTCTTGATTCAAATTTTCATTGGTTTTGATATTTTTATTTTTATTTTTATTTTTTTTGGTATGGAGTCCTATTAGTTGTCTCTTATTTTGACATCGTCATAGAGACGGCTCTCCTTCTGTTACGCTACCACGATTGTTGTAGCTATTGCACAATTTGGGTGTGATCAAGGACGTTAGCCGATAGATGCTTTACAAATGAGTTGGCTAACTCCACGTCATCGCCTTACATATATAGATATGTAAGATAACATTATGTAATGAGGCTTGGTAAGACATATGATATTGTGCAATGAGTTTGTGGTCCTCCTGTGAGGTATTAACGAGTTTTGGCTTTGTGGAATCAACATTTGCACGCAACCTTGTATTGTGCATTATAGTGGATTTTCATAAATGTGGGCATGAATGTAAATTTTGTGTTGTTAATAGTGTGTTAGTTCATGAGTATGAGATACGAGCATTTAGGTCTTCGTTTGTGTTTCTAGTGTTTGAATTCACAAGTATGGGATTGTGGATCGTAGTGTGTTATGTAGGGAGTGTGCGCGCGCGCGCGCGTGTGTGTGTGTGTGTTTTGATTTTACGTGAATATGGGACCATGGACATTTAATTTTACTTGTTGATTAAAGTGGTTAGTGTTGGTTGAAATTGGTGTGTTCTTTAAGGGCCTGAACAGAGGCCCAGTCCATAAGGGGCATAGTTGAACTTTCGGAACGACATGAACGGAGGCCCAGCCCGCACGAGGGCATACAAGGTATCAGAATGGCCTGAACAGAGGCCCAGCCTGCACGGAGGCTTGCCAAGGTAATAGAATTACCTGTATGAACAAAATGTTTAAGGAGCTGATTGGAGACATCATGGAGATGTACATCGATGACATGTGCGTGAAGATAGAGAATAAGGAATCTCACATCGAACACCTTACAAGAGTCATTTCGATTCTCTAAAAATACAAAATGAAGCGGAATCCGGCAAATGCGCGTTAAAAGTCTCATCTGGACAATTCCGGGGACATGTGGTCAGCAAGCGAGGGATAGAACCGCATCTAACGTAGGTGAAGAACTTGATGAAGGAGCAAGAGCCTAGAACCATCAAACATGTTCAATTGCTTATTGGGAAGATCATGGCATTGAATTGGTTTATCCCACGTGTTTTCAAAAAATACAGGCCTTAATTCAAGGCTATCAAGAATACGAAACAGAAGTGGATTGCGGAGAAGAGCAGAAGAAAGCCAAAATAGGGAGAGGAGCATATCAGAGAAAACCTAAACTCCATAATGGAGCTGTCAATACCAAAATAGGGAGATGAGCTGTAAGTGTATCTAGGTCAGTCCAAATCGGCGATTAGTAGAGTTTTTTTCGAGAGAGGAACAAAAAATAGAAACCAGTTTCTATATAAGCCATCTACTAGAGGATGCAAAACAAAGATATTGACTGTTGGAACGACTTGTGTTATCATTGCTGAATGTTTTGCAGAAGCTGAAACATTACTTCGAGGCTCATCCAATTGTGATTTTCATGGATCAACTACTAAAGTCGATCATGTCGAAGCCTTACATCTCAAGCAAAGTCACGAAGTTTGTAGTGGAAATAGCCGGATACGACCTAGAAATTTGACCCATAATAGCAAAGAAGGGACAAGTGTTGGTATACTTCCTCAATGATTACACGACAATAGGAGTGGAAAAATCAGAAAGAGAAGTGGCGGAAGAGAAATCTAAGTGGTGGATGAACAATAACGGAGCGAAGCACCGCAACGGAGAAGGACTGGGAATAATCCTCGACAATGGCGAAGGTGTGGTACTTGAATATTCCCTTCATCTGGACTTCAAAGCAATGAATAACATGGCAGAGTACAAAGCTTTGCTAACGGGATTGAAGTTAGTGAAAGCAATCGGGGCTGAAATTTTAAACTTTGGAAGCGACTCCCAACTAGTTGTTGATCATTTCACCAAAATCTACGAGATAAAAGAGTCTACACATAAGAAATACTTTTCGAAAAATAAAAAATAGGGCGCAAAATTTCATAAAGTGTATGTGGAACAAAACCCAAGGGAGGCGAATGAAGCGGCCGACTGCCTGACAAGAATGGCTTTCGGAGATTCGGAAGAGTGACTGTTCCGCATAGCACCGATCTTAGAATGAAAGAAGCCCAGTCACGAGGATGAGGATTAGGTGCAAACATTGACGACTGTGGGAAACATCGAGCAATAAGATGAGAGTTTGCAAACAGAGATAAAGAAGTTCCTAACAGCAGGAGAACTGCCAGAAGACAAAAAAGAAGCTAGGAGAATACGGATCAAAGCTGCTCGATATACAATGCTCAATGGAAAATTCTACCGGAAGTTATGGGATAGACCAATTGTCAAAAACTGCCTGAAGGAAAGAGAACGAAGAGAAGTGATGGAATGGATTCATGAAAGGGTGTGCGAGAATCACACAAGAGGAAGGAGTTTAGATCACAAGGCGATGACTCAAGGGTACTTCTGGCAAAAAATATTGGGGGATGCAGATCGATTCGTAAGGAAATGTGAAAAGTATAAGAGATTTTCCCATAAGATGCACGTCTATGTAGGAGCTCTATCTTTGGCACCTGGAAGAAGGAAGTACGCCAGTGCTGCAATGGATTGCTTCACTAAACGGGTCGAAGTAGGCGTACGCCAATATAACATATGACCGAGGTAATCAAGTTTATCTGGAAACACATAGTTTGTAGGTTGGGGCTCCCATAAAAAAATGCACCTGATAACGGAACACAATTTACTAGGCGAGCAGTAAAGAAATTCTGTTCTGGACATAGAATCCAATTGAGTTTTTCGACCAAAATATACCGATAAGGAAACGGGTAGGCCGAATCTTCAAACAAAATCATCTTCGAATGCATAAAGAAGAAGTTGGAAGATCGAAAAGGAAGATTGATCGAGGAATTACAGAATGTCCTATGGGTATATAGGACGACGAAGCGCACGGCCACCGGAGAAACGCCCTTCACCGTGGTGTATAGAACTGAAGCCGTAATCTCCACACAATTTTCCCTTCCAACAGCTAGAACCACGTTGGCCGAATCGGGATATAAGGAGAAAGCAAGGCTGACGGATCTGAACCTAGTCGAAGAAAAAAAAAAGAGATAGCAGCGGTAAAGATGCTAGCTTATCAGTGGAAAGTGGCAAAGCAATACGACAAATAGATTTAAGAAAGGTCATTTGAAATAGGACTTGGTCCTGAAATAACAGCAAACACTAAGAATCCCACTGATGGGAAGCTTGGACCAACAAGGAAAGGGCCATACGACGGCATCAAGGTATTCGAAAAAGAAGCATACGGACTTAAATGCGTGGTAGATCTGGAACTGAGAATTACAAGCTCCTAGAACACAATGCTTTTACAAAAGTACTACGTGTAAAGAAAGTCTTCCGTGTAAAAAAAAAAGAAACAAAAAGAAAAAAAAAAAGAAGAAATATGTAAACAAGAAGGAAAAATGTATTGCGCAGAACAAGCTTAGTGAATTACAGACAAAATAAGGGCTAAGAGTTGATGTAGACAATTTGCCGGTATACTATAAATAGCTATGTTAATTACTTCTACCGCTTTTATTTTTGTTAAAATTGCATTATTCAACTAAAGCAGAAACATGCATTTAGCAGCGCGAAAGGATTAATGAAACACGACAATATTACTACAAACGGATTGATAATACAAAAGTACGCCAGCTACCCAAATGGTAGACCAACTTTATATCAAAATCGCATGGGAACGTCTAACCACCGGTCCCGTCCCATTATATATACGGAATCGCGCCGGTTACCTATAGAGTAGACCTGATATGTATCGAAATCGTGCAGGATCGCCTAACCAGTGGTCCCGTCCTATTATATATACAGAAACATGCCGCCTACCCACAGAGTAGACCTGCTACGTATCAAAATTACGCGGGACTGCCTAACCAACAGTCCTATCCCATTATATATACGGAATCATGATTGCTACCTATAGAGTAGATTTGCCATATATCAAAATCGCGCGGGATCACCTACGTGAACCCCGACTCCCCAATGTTCTGAAAATGTTATGATGAATAAACCATTGTGTATTTCTTGTAAATTATAAAGAGTACGAGAATGTTTTCTTTCCATAAAATCCTTCGCGAGTCCGAAACCCTAATTCGACTAGTTAAGACGCAATTAGTCGAATTACTGAAATAAGAGTTATTAAATAATTAGTTTTATGAACGAATGAGTTTAATATCAAATCTTCGTGACTAAAACAAGGATTTTGTTTTAAGAATTCTTGTTGCGGCCAAAAATTACGCAACGAGCCCAAAACTTTACAAAAATTATATTTTTGGCCCAAATTTGGAAAAGATGGAGAAAGTGATCACCAATCAAGGAAATGAATTTTTATTGAGCTTATATCATTTTATTAAGCTGAAGTATAAAATTTGAGGCCAATCCGAGGCCAAACGCAGAAGTTACAGTGAAATTTCGAGAAAAACCGCTATTTTCTGACCGAAATCGTAACACCAAGGAAAACTAAGAAATGAGCTCTATAAATTCAAAAAATGTAGATAACATATTATAATTGGACAAATAAGGTTAATAAAGAAAGAAATGGTGCTATAGGGGCTAAGAAATAAGTTTTGAAATATAACAAAGGACTATGTTGTTAAGGGTTTATTTCGGTGGACTAAAGTGCAAATTTCGTAAAAGAAGTAAGCACGACAGGTTTCAGCTTCACATGGGTAACTATGAGCTGTGCTTTAGATATTAAACCTTATCCTAGGATGGCTTAGTAAGCAAATTAAGCACGAGGTGTCAAATTCAAGCTCGAGGTTGAAAGGCGATTACCTCGCCGTGACGTCGTCGGGACACACCAACTGGCTTAAATTTTTACTTAAATAATCAGCCTTAGCACAAAAGTAGAACATTAGATACAGAATCGAAAGTGAGGAAAAAGGGCAAGAGAAAGAAAAGAGAGAAGAAGAAGAAGAAGAAGAAATCGACGAAGAAAATGTTTAGTTTAAGCAAGCTTGGTAAGATTTTTAATACCTCCTTGCTTTCAACTTCTCTCAAGCACACTTTCAGCACTTAATAACTCTCTTTATTGTGTTTTAAAGTATTGAAAAGCTTGGAAAAGTGTTTGGAAGAAAGTTCCACAAATTCAAGCAGAAAGGAAAAACACCAAAGGTAGAATTCTTCTCCTTAAAAGCCATAAATTTCTTCTAGTGTTTTAAGATGATTTGGAATAAAATATGATGTGGTTGATGTATGAATATGTTGGTGATGATAAACTGATTTACGGATGAATTTATGTTGGATTGATGATAAAGGAAAATTAAATCCTTACTTGAGAAAGGAACTTTCAAAGTTGAATTAAGTATTGAATAGTTTGTTTTTGAACGTAGGTCTACGTGGAGAAATTTTTGTGAATTTATAGGTTTTATTGAAGTTTGAAGTCTAAATTAGTGAATAAAGCTTTAAAAATAAGTTTTGTGGTGTTATAGCCCAAATTGGTGAAAATTGGACAAGCACCTGGGCTAATGGGCGCTGTGGGCGCGCTGCTTGGGCACTGTAAGGGCACAGAGCTGCCTGCCAGTGTGCCCAGCGCACTAGGCGTGCGTTAGACACGCAGCGCACACGCCAAGCGCCCAGTGCGCCCGTCAGGCATGCAGCGCATGAGTCAAGCGCTTAGCGCACGCGCCAAGTGAGCTGCCTGTTCCTGTACGCAGGCCAGACGCACCGCCTGCACTATGTGCGTGTGCCAGGCGTGCTCCCTGCGGCCCGTAGGCAGCCCGTACGCGCCCGCTGTGCCTCGTATGCTTATGGTTCACACCAAATGTTATTTTAAGCTGAAAATTGACCTATTTGGGATATTTTCATAATATAAATGTCTTTTATTTAATAAAATGAGTTTAAATCAATATGAAATGTTTTTTAAGCATAAGCTAAGTGAGTTAATGGACTAATTAAGGCTTTATTTTATTGGTCAAGGAACTCTGAAAAGTCCCGGACCCAAAGGCCTTGAAACCTAAGCCGAAATGGCTTGGATTGATGGACAAGTGATCGAAGTAAGTGGACGATAGACCTACAACTCAAGAAGTGTGCTATGTGTTGCATTATTACGTGCTTGGTTTTGTGCAATTTATGATTTATGCTTAGCTCGATAGTAATTAAAGAATAGGCCCGAAACCCCGGTAAAACACACAAAAAAAATAAATCGGGCTTGTTCCCGCCTTAAATAATACGTAGTATGGGCCGTAACCTGAAAGGTGAATCAGATTGTTTAAAAGTACACCGAGCCTTATTTGTTGATATCAAACGATCTTTTACGATGGAATAATCTTAGGTCCTTGGACCAAAGATAAGAGAGGTTCATGAGACGGACATCATTAGTTGCCGGATTCAAGCCTGAGCATGATGTCTTAGCGACTCCAGATTCACGTCCCGAGCGCTAATTGAAATGTTGAATGACATTGATGACAACAAGGGTCGGGATTTAACCCCAACCTCTCAAGAAAGTATGCATTGTGGCTCGGTTGCTTGAAATGATAAGATACTGGGGGTTGTTGATTGTCAGTCAACAACATAAGATAGAATTATGAAACGATATCGATGGTACCAGTATCCTTTGAGACCATTACTCCTCTTATAAGTTTATGAAAAGGAATGTAATGACGAAATATATTAACGGAGCTTGCTCTGTCTCAAGAGGAGTTATAGCAGGGAGATGCTCCAAAAGGTGAGCTGGCCTACTCCCCACTTGGCGCCATTAAAGTAAAGTTGACAGTACCATTACTGGATCCCAGGCAATAACTAAAATGAAATCACAATCGCCGAGACATCTACGAGAATGGCTGAGGAGAACGCTAATAAAGTATGAATTATTATGGAAAGTTCTAGAAGCAGGAATCAATTGGTATGGGACGGTTGATTTCTTTCTACTTATTTTTTCCGCTTTAAATAAATATTCATTGTATTATTGTAATGTTGCATCAGCACGATTCCTAAATTAGTTAGTTCGTCACTTACTGAGTTTAGCAACTCACTATGTTTCTTGATGTTGTACATAAAGGTAAGCTCCAAACGTAATGACGTGGAATCTTCGAGGACTGGAGAGCATGTATGTGGACAAGACCTGCGACAACACCGAGTCTATACCTGGACCTCATATATATGTTTTGTGATAAAATATATATACAAATGTATATGACATAAATATCTATGTTTCACTTAATTACTCTATGTTATAAAAAAAAAACGCATGCATTATTTTGCTTATATTATGTTGTGATTTACGAATTTAAGTATGAAAGTATGATGTTAAAGCCATCGCGGCTCGTGCTAGCGGGTCGTGACAGCCTAACCAGCGGTCTCGTCCCATTATGTATACGGAATTGTACCGGCTACGTACAGAGTAGACCTGTTATACATTGGAATCACGCGGGACTACCTAACCAGTGGTCCCGTTCCATCATATATACAGAATCGCACGGTACTACTTTACAAGCAGACCCATCTAACTATATATATATATATATATATATATACACATAGAAAAGCACAGAAAAATCGAGCGAAAAGCGTATTAAAAAGAAAATACCACGACTAGAAGAGTACAACAATTCAACTAGACAGAAAAGAAATGAGCACGATGTCATCCACATATTATAAGAAGTGTACATAAATCAACTTCTTTGTAATACAAGTAACAAAAGACCGGAAGGCAATGATCATCCAATAGTTGGTATGACTGTTAAATGAAGATATTACTCATGACAAAGTTATTATCGGTTACCCGGAATGACATCAATTTTTGAGTAGTGCACATAAATACTTTACAAATATTGTCTTGGTAAATTAATGCAAGTAGTGGAAATAGATGTAAATAAAGATAGCGAGGATAGGAAGCAAATAAAGGCCAACACTTCACTCCTCTTCAAACAAACTAACCTATTCAACATCAAGACTTAGCACTCGCAGAGAAAATATCATCCTGAGAAAACCAACAACACAATAAAACTAGATAAGTCAAATATCATTTATATTTGAAATCATTAGAGTATTTACATGATACTATTTTTATCAAAGTCAAAAGAGCAAGTCCATAAAAAACAAAATTACAACCAAAATCAACAAAAATACAAAAGATGTCACTGCTGAGGATTAGTTGAAGCAAAAAAGTTGTCCGGATGAAAGCTGGGTAATCTGACTAACGAAGTGTCAAAAGATGGCAAATGAGCCTAGATACTTACAGAATGGATAACATAATTGTACAACCCAATTTGCTCCTCGTAGTATTCTGGCGACTTAATACTCCTCTCATGGACGGGGCGTAATCCTTCAACAAAACAATTACGGAAGGCTTCGCACTTCTGCTTTCAAACGTTGATCAAACGCCGCCCTTTCATGAGTTAGACTAGCCCGACAGAATCCCTCGCAGAGCTAAGTGCCATTTGAAGGCCTTTGATGATATCCTCTTAAGCTTGAATTTGATTGAGCAAGCATTGCTTGTTCACCACCGCTGATGCCACCTGAGATTTTAAATGAAGGACCTTGTAGAACATCTGGTCCTTCTCAGCCTTGGTATGGATGAGCTCTACCTTCAACCTCACCATTTCCGCATTTTGACCAGTCATGGAGGCCAAAAACCCTTCTAGCTTTGCTATGGCAGCATCTTTCTCAACAAAGGTCTTCTTCAGCTCGGCTTCACGGGCAATAATCTCAACAGTGACGGCCCTCAAATCGCCCACAAATTCATCCCCCTTGGTCACTAGGTGCACAAAATAGGTAATTAGTCGCAAAAAATACAACAACACAATTCAAATCATACAAACACACACACGCAAAAAAAAAGAAAAAAAAAAAAGAAAAGGAAACTTGCGTAACTAGTTCAACCAAGGGGGAAGCCATATCAAGAACAGGTAGAGCTAAAGTAGAACCGACTCCCTTCTAAGAAGGGCGCGCCTTTTTGAAGAGCTGAAGGCACCAAAAGGAACGGCCTAACACATATAACATGTGGAATTAACAAATTAAGGCAGAGCACAAACCACATTATACATACCGATTAGTTTGTCGGAAGAGGGTTAGCATCTCCAATGCCAGAGACTTGACCAAAATGACTCGCCGGGAGAGGAGGAGGCAACACAGCTATAGGAGTTTCCTCCACCTGAAAGGAAAAACATACAACCATGACTAATAATGAAAGGAAAAGGACAGATAACAAAAATAGAAATGGAAAGTATTATCAGAGTAGTCGCTGGCAAATCTGTAAGAAGGGTCCCTTGGATGCTTTCCACCAGAACAGTTGGAGCCTCTATCAAAAGGTAGCACAACATCTTTGGAAGAAGGAAGGCCTTTACCAACCTTTTTTTATCACAATTTTGGGGTAAAGGACGCCCCCAGCAATAAGAACGTTCGCCCCCAGATGTTGCGGCCCTTTTCGAGCAGAAGTAGGCAGTTGAATAGAACCACTCGTCAGCGGCTAATCAAACCGGCTCTTAGTACGTCGTCCTTTATAAATGATGAAGTCATCGGTGATGGAGGGGCTACGCGCTTAATAGCCATATCCTTTCTTTTTCTTTTTCTTATTGCTCCAAGCACAGTCGCTGCGCTGCCAAGGAAACTTCAGTATCATCCACAGTTGGGATGTGGAGACTAGTAACCTCTTCCTCCAGCTCTGAATCCAGAGAAATAGGAATTGGGATAGAGAAGGAAGGAGCAGGCATAAACTTTAGGGGCCGCGAAGTATCGATCGACAAGCCGCTGGAAACAAGACGGGGAAGGCGGGAAGGCATCTTCTGGCTTCAACAAACTTGAAGGCAAACCAGAAGGGAATCCTATCCGCGTATTATAGGTGGAAGTGTAACGGAACTCGAACTTCGATCCGTTGAAGGAAATAGAGCTAGGGTGCGAACTTTTTTTAGAGGGGTATTGGCGATTTAGGCAAGATGACACCACACTTGAAGAGAAAACGACAGCTCCGGGTTCTTCGGGTCGCAGTGGTCCTCGATGGGAAGAGAAATCTCGAAGCAGGATCCATGGTTGAAAGTTCCCAACACATCGTAGCTGTGTTGGTCACACTTCTTTTTTGACGAATATGCCGTGATATCAAACGTACCACGGTGCTCGGCGAGTTCCACAGAAGCATTCACTGTGAAATACTTTATCAAAGACTCAAAGCAACCACCTTTACGATGCTTTATGTGGTACAAATGCATGACGTCCTTAAGGCGGATGTCTATGTCCTCTACGGTGCGCATAAACGTCCTCAGGGTGGTTGTTGATGCCCTCTACAAGATAGAACACATAATATATTTGGGTGAATGGTATAGGGAAAAGTCTGAACTAATGAAAAGAAAGAAGTGTAAAAGGGGTTAAGAGGGAAGCAAATGGAAGCGATATGTGGAAGAAAAAGATGAAGGGTGTTCGGAAGAATCAGGCCGTAAACATCCAGGACAACACTGACACGAAGTTCTACATGATCAGGGATTAAATAATCCCTTTTGATGTCATAGATGGCCAGAGCCGAAGATGGGTATATTTTGGGCAATAGGGCAGCCATTGCAGGGAAAGGAAAAAGAGGAACAGAAAATCGACAGAAAAAAGATTACCAGAGAACAGGAAAAGACGGAGGTTTGAAAGCACGAAAATAAAGAAGGGCAATAAGGGCAACTTGGAGAAGAAGGAAGGTATTTATGCTGAGACACTTCCCCTTAAAAATGGTATATTTTTCAAGAGAATAACTTATAGGTCGTGGGAGGAGATGGGCCGGAAGCCCATCCAAGGTTTCGAGATCGAACATAGCATAATGTCGTAGCCCGTGGAGTTATTTATTTATTGTTGTACGACGCTATATTTTGTCTAAATATTAGTTTAGGTTAAAAAAAAAACCTTCAAAGAATGCCAGGTTAATGGTAAAGTCGTGTTGGAGCAATGAAGTAAATGATGAAATGATATGTAGGTTCAAAGAAATTCAAGGAATGACTTGTAGTTTAGCCACTTAAGGGAAAACTTCATGTAGTTTAAAATAAGAGGAAAAACCACATGTAGTTTAGCAGAAAAACCACATGTAGTTTAACAGGAAAACCAAATGTAGTTTAACAGATAAATTACATGTAGTTTAAGGCCAGGGGAAATAATACCAGATTTATGATTTTCGGCATAATTAAATCAAACAAATTTTTATTTTCCACCCTGTAAACGGTGCCCATTATGGATAAATATGAGAGGATTTTATCTCCTTAATTATCTATAGAGGATTTAAATTAAATACATAAGATTTGAAATTATCCTTTAGTTAAGATTTGATTTGGATTTGATTTACTGAATTCTGAAGAGGTCAGGATCATATATTCCCTCTCTCTCTACCCTAGGCTCCACGCCCTTTATAAATAGGGCCTTAGGCCTCACTTTTTTGACACCAAAATTAAGAACTCGGACAAAAAAAAAAAAAGAGAGAGAGAGAAAGGAAACTCTGAGAGAAATTATGAAGAAGTTTTTTTGAGAGAAAGGCCGACCAATTAGTGAAGGTTTAAAGGGTTACTCTGCCCAAGTGAAGGTATAAACAGATCCCCTTACCTTTAAGTGTTAAAATTTTAATCTAAGGTTAATCTAAACAAAATGTTAGCTAGAAAAAAACAGTGTGTTTTTAGGACGTTATTGAAGGAAATCAAGTCTCGAAAAGCTAAGGATTAATCCGAGGTTTGCTCTCATGACCTAGCTTTAGATTTTGAATTTTTGATTCCCAAATTTAGGGTTTCCACGAAATTTTGACCAAAAATCCTCTATGAGCACGAAACTAGTGTTTTTAAGCTCCCTCCTGTTGTTCTGATATTTTTGTCCAATAAAAGGATTTTTCCTCCACCCAAGAAAATTCTTACATATTTCTTTATGAGTCTATATCTTGTATAAAAAATTTCATTTTTTTAGAGTTATAGAATAATTATGAAAAATTCGGAACCGAGGCTGCGTAAACCGTTCTAACATTGGACAATTTGCGCAGTGTGTATTCTGGCGACTTTTGAACAGTTTATATGACGAATCAGCTTTCTATATCAACTAAGAAATTTCAAAAATTAAATTTTAAATAAGTTCCGTGAAATAAAATTTTCCTAAATTCGGCCTTAAATCTCGTATCTATCCTAATTTTTCAAAACCGCAGAATCTACTTTGTGAAGGAAGCCTAATTTCCACATGTTTACTATAAAAACTTGAAACTGATAAGTTGTAGATTTTTCAAAAATAAAAGAGGTTACTTCAATACGTTTTTCATGATCCTTTACGGATTTTCTGAAATATTAATTTAAAATTTGGCCAAGATTTTAGCACCTAAATTTTAGATTTATTTTCCAAAAGAAATCAACCCATTTATTATCCTATTGTCATTATTTGTAAATAAAACTTTCAATAGGGACATATTGCAAATTGTGTGAAATAAAAACCAAAACACTCTGTCTCGAAAGATTGGTTATTAAATAACGCGTATTTTGTGATCTCTCCCACACTTACCTAGGAACCTCAGGGAATTCTGTCTAGGTATGTTCGGCTTGAAGCGAGACCATTGTATCCTTCCCAATCGGCTTGTGACGTCTTAGTAAATATTATCACCCTGTTACAACTTATTCTTGTTTAAAATATTTTTAAGCGAAATCATTTTTAAAGTGGAAACTACATCCTATTAGAATGTTAGTCTTTTACATAGAGTTTAAGAATGAGAACTATACTTACGTCCATTTGAAATTAGATTTCCCGCTACCGACACTTCGCATCCGTTAATTAATCAAACTCTCATCTCAAGGTGAGTACAACCTCACCATAGTGCGAAGTACTTCAAAAAAAAATATGTTATACAATGTGTTCTGTGACGTATGTTTTATGAAACATGCTATGATGAAATGTTTATATGATGAAGTTTCAAAGTTTATAAAATCATGTTTTCATAATTTATAAACATGATTATGATGTTTTGAAAGCTCATCGTTTTTATATTCATGATGCAAGTGATAACTTAAGTTAAAAATGTGTCGTATTGCCCGTTCTCCTTGTGTCTATCTACGGGCATTAAGGAGACAGTTTAATGAAATGTTTCTATTCTTCTTATGTCGACCTAAGGGCATTAAGGAGACAATTTCATAATATCTTTACGACGTTTTTTCCTTAGCCGCGAGGACTTGTACACCATTGTTGACTATTAGTCGAGCACGTTCCACGAGGTACGTACACCATGATGAGGATCCTCTATGATGAAAGATAATGAAAGATGACGAAATGAATAATAATTTGTCATGCATTGCATAAACTAAATTTTGTTAGAAAATAATTGTACACTAGGCTTTCAAGCTCACACGTTTTTCTTTCGTACTATAGGTCAGAAACCTCTGGTGTGATTCTTAGTTGTGCTACGGCGGTGCAAGACGAGCGAGGCGGGTTATGGGAAAGCCAGAAAAATATTTCCACAAATTTAAGTTATTTAATTTATTAAGTATTAATTAAGTTGCAAGACAAGTTTTATATTATTATGATATTTATTTTTCTTACGTAATAAATTTTGTTACCATTTTAAAAGAATTATTATGTCATCTTACAAAGTAATATGCTCAAAAAAATTTATTACGATTTTCCTACCTAAGTAAAGTATGTTTTAAGTATAGTAACAATTCACAAAGTCAGGTCGCTACAGATGATATCAGAGCGGTTTTCCTACTGTCCTACCTCGCTACCTTGCACAAGGTTGTTCAGTATAATTCAAGTAAGTTTTCAAAATTTAGTGTTTCTACTTTGTTTAGCACTTGCGATGAAATTAATGTATATAAAAATTGTGACATGTACGCAAAAAACGATAGAGGACCGAAAGACAACTTAGACCTTGAGAAATGACGGACTTCCCATCGAATATGAGCAACTTAAGCAAGCTTTTGGTATGAAAGCACACGATAACCAAGCTATTCTCTACTTGTCATGTGGACGAGCACCCATGCATGGATCTCTTTTTCACAACACGTCTGTCCCGACCACGTCGCCGGCGCCGCCGCTCGCCGAGCTCGCGCTAAAGCTCTGCCAGAAAAAACCCCTCGTCGCTTCTCCCGTGTCGTCCAAGGGGCCCGAGGGTTAGTAACCTCAGCCTTGCTGCCCAATGCAATTTTCGTGCTGCCGAGTGAGCTCGTCGACGTCGTCATTACCGTTGCGAGCCGTTGCTGCTCGTGCTATGTGAGCTCCTTGTTTTTTTAGCTTAAGAAATTGTGGTGATATGCTTAGTTGTTTGTGCATTAGTACAAATCCATATGTTAATTTTGGTTGACTCTTTGGCATTTCATTAATTATAATTGTTTGGATCAATATATGTCCACACGAAAATTGGCTTATTGTTGTTCAATGGTTTTGATGTTTAGTCAAATACTTGAGAAGGATATTTTGTGATGAGATCGATACTCAACATTCTTTGGAGCTTTCGTTTCCACTAAAGATTTTATCATTATTGGCATGTAATGTTCAAATAAGAAGTGTGTTACTCGTGGTGCGTTGTGCTCATCTACATTTGAAGTTTGGTTATAACTCAAAGCGTTAATTTTGGTGTCGAGGTACACATTTCCAAGAATTTTTTGGGTTTAGTTTTATGTGTGTTGCGCAAGTTTTAGTGAATTTTTGGTTGGATTAACTTGTGCTAAGACTTAAAAATTTGTAAGATAAATATCGCGAAAAATTTATGAGTTTTTGTGTTGGCAGTCATTTTCGAAGCCAATATAAACGAAAGGAGCAATTTTTTAATCTTATCCGCCAATCTTGTGAAGGGATGATGTAACGACTCAAAACGTACACATATAAAGTAATGTAAATCCGTATAAGACATAGGTAAATTAGATTTTTTTTCAAGTCCCAAAAATACGGTAGAATTTGAACTTTTTACATAACGATAGAAAGACACATTTAAATGCCTAGCACGAGTTGTAACCGTGATCACACGACCATCAAAAGAGTTTACACGTGGGTTTTTCAAAACAAAAACGTCAACTCCGAAAATAGTTGCAAACGGCTAGCGAGCTGTATACCCGACACTCCGAAGGTCGGTCCCGTATGCACACACCGTTATCCTCCCTTGTCGCCCAACTTTGTAGCTTCCCCTTCAACTTACCTGCAACACGAGCACACTAGTGAGCTAGTAGCCCAATAAGTTGATTACGGAAGTATAATACTTTACATCAAGACTTATTTAAATATATGCACATAGAATTTATAACTGAGTCAAAATAAGTCTATCCTCCTCTAACTCGAGCCTCATTTGGCTCAATAATGACTCCACCTCAATATCATCCACCATTGGATTCATCACAAGACTCTTGAACTCAATCTCCTTGATTGAGTTATGTGTGCACACGGCTTTCAAGTTTAAAGGATCATTACTAACTTTGAGCTGGGCCCCTTGAATTATACCAAAAGGTGGTTCACTGACCCCCATGAGGTCCATCGGGTCGTTCCGAAATCTGTCACGGTTGGTAGCCCCGTCGGGCTATTCCGGAACAAAATCATGATCGCGGCCCCGTCGGGCCCTACCCAAATAATCAAAGTACTCACACAGAGGAAGGTCGTCTGCCGACCACCCCAGGCCTCTTGGGCCGTCCCGAAACGTGATAAGTGGCCCCGTCAGGCTATTTCAGAACCGATCATGACTTGCGGCCCCGTCGGGCCCTACCCATATACATACATTGCTTTCACTCCCCATTGACTTGTCTTAGAGTTTTTTCTTTGACCTTCAATGAAATCTAAACAACAACATAAATAATTTTGTATCGGTGGTCCCATACCCACAGACAAGAGACACATACACACATTCACAAATGTACCTAAAAGATATGTAGACTCGCAACCCCATAATTACGAGTTAGAAGAAAAGGTATAAGCACGTGAGCCCATACTTACGCACCTAGGACGCTAATTATCATAACCAAACACTCACAAGATCATAACAAGGACAAACAATCAAACAAGGTAAAGTATACTCGTGTTACAGAGGAGATCCACTAACTTGAGGTCCTAAGCTCCTCGCTTCGGCCCTCGAAATCCTTTCCCTAGGAGGCGTCCTTTCTCGTGCTTTGTGTGAGATATTTCAATCCAACACGAGCATTTAATGATCAACGACAAGGTTTACCACTAATTATTAGAGAGGAAAGAACTTGAGGTTGTTGGACTCAAGGAATGTTACTCTAGACAGTGGGACGGCTAATAGTTGATCCAGAAAACCCCTCTAAAGGTATTTTCATCCCAAGTGTTGTCATTAAATTAGTTTAGGTGAAGATTGAGTTCTTAGATATAGATGGACAATGAATAAATCATGAAAAATGCATTGACTTCGAGCCGAAAATCTGGTAGAGTCTCCCATGTTTTTCGGATATACTGGCCAAAGCCTTCACCTAATTTCAACCCAGCACCGAACTAATTTCGGTCACAGTCTATAAAAACAACAACTAGAATAATTCAACACAATATCAAAGACATTTCAAAATATCATAATAACAATAATTCTCGAGCCTCAAAGGCTTATCACATAGCATTTTTCTCAAAGATCTCAACAATATTAAATTCAAGTCATACCTCTAACGTCCTATCATTTTACGATAAGAACTCGATTTCGGCCCCTCGGTTATACCTTTAGTGAACGAAGGTGAGGGGTCGTGCGTCCTTAAGAGCTTTGGTGGTGATTCTGCACAATTTTGACATAATAAATGGATCGAATCAAGTTTCCAATTTAAATGCAACACGATGTGAAACACTTGGAATTGTAACCCAAATCGATAACTCATTTACATTTAAAGTGGGCATAATTGCCAAATTACAACCTCACACGGTTTGATTAACGATAACGAGCAAAATTTTATTTTCGAAAAGGCTCATTTAAGACTTTTCAATCTTGAAAAATCTTCATCCTCGCAAGTCCGCTAAATCTCTATATTATATTTCCAAATCACGACAAAAGGGAAAATTAAAGTTCCCGCGCCACTAAGCACGGTAAATCTAGGGATTTCTTAAATAAAAATTGGTGTGGAAACAATCACTTGATCATGTAAAGTTTGCCGTACTAAACGTATTTCAAACATGTTCGTTACTAATTTGCAAACTTTAAATGTCAAAAGCTCAAGGTAAACCCAATTAAAAACGACCTCTAGGCGCCTAACAAGTTCAAGCCCATAATGAGATTCTTTAACTCAAACAAATTTTATTCACCCAAAGCAACATAATATAAATTTTGAGACGATGCTTTACAAAACAAGCCGCGGATAAGATAAAACTTCGTCAAAAACTTAATCAACGAAAATCAAGTATCTTTAAACAACCACAAAAGGAAACGAGGCTCACTAAACTCGAGCAATTGTGGCTCGAAGAAGGGTGTTGCGACTATCGAAAAAATCCAGTGGTGGAGCGAAGCGACGACGAAATCTAAATGACAATAAAAACAAGAATTAACCCGCCGCAATTAAAAATCTAAGTTTGAACATTCGACGACAACGCGACGGACACGGAGTCTACCTCGGTGTCGGTTCAGTAGCGCGAAGACTCAAACGATGGCGGCGTGAGGGAGACGTCGGCTTTGACGGCGACGAGCGAGAAGAGCTCGACACGAGAAAGGGGCACGGCTGCTGCCCGGAGAAGACCGCGGCACGACGAGGGTTATCTGGGTCGCGTGGGCTGCGCGAGGAGAGATCCTACGAGGTGGAGGTCAGACGGAGCCAGAGCGGCGTCGGGCCTAGCGTGTGCAGCTGGAGTGATGTCGGGGTTGAGTGGTGCTGGCGAGCGGGACGGCGCGAAGGACTGGGCTCACAGGAGGAAGGGAAAGGCGCGCGGGGGCTCGCGCTGGCAGAGCTGCTTGTGCGGGCTGGGAAGGCTCGAGGTCGAGCGGCGCTGGCGGCTGGACGGCAAAGGTGGCTGGGCACGCGAGCTGGGAGGAGATGCGGCAGCGCTGGCGGGGGCTAGGTTGGCCGGCGGAGAGAGGGAGAGAGAGAGAGAAGAAAGGAAACAAAAAAGAAGAAGGAAAAAAAAAGAAAATTTTTTAGAGGGAGGGAGTGGCATGGTCGATTGAGAGGGGAGAGGAGAGAAAATGATGTAGCCCAAGTAAGCTTGGGCTCAATTGGGCCAAAAATGGCCAAAATTGACAAATGGAAATTCAATTAACTTTTTCTGTGTAATATTAAAATTTCACACGATATTTGAACACATAATCTTAGGAATTTTAATATCATTCTTGAATCAAACATAAATTCCCAACACGTCCAAAAATTCGAAAATGCAAAACAACCATACTAATTTCGTAATTTTACCCGTAGTTCCAAATTGATCAGATTTGACGAAACTGGCCAATTTTTTCTAATTAGTCACAATTGAGGCAAAATACTACTTAACTAACTAGCACAGCGCTTTCAAATTCAGGTCCTTACAGATGATTATTGTATTTTTCTTAGATTCTTTGCTTGACTTGTTTCGTGACTTGGTAATTTAAAAGGGGGTTTTACCTTAACATGCTTTGAAATTTAACGATTTAAACAAAAGCGTCGTTTTGAAACTATTATTGTGAAATAGGAGCGCTTGTCCTGGTTTAGGAGTTGAACCAAGTTGTTGAGACTGGGCCAAGGATTCTAATACCTATGCCATGATTTCTAGTTAAACTTGAAGATTGTTTTATTAAAGCCCTTATCGATAAATCACTTTTAGTTAATATTTATCCTTTTAGATCTTTATTATTTTAGGTTATGTAGGATCGCCGACGAAACGGTTTCGATGCCCCATCGACCACTAAAGGTATAAACGGGCAACTACAGGCGATTTTCAGTTTAGAGAACTAATAATGACTTGGAAGTTGATTTAATTTCAGACGTATCATTATAATTATCGCTTTTTTCGTGTAGAATCCGAGCCACTGAGGCTAGGTGTTGAATTATGATTATGTTTTGAAATTAATTATGAAATCGTGTGCGTGATTGTTGTGACGGATTGTGACTGAAATTAGTTTGGTGATGGGTTGATATTAGGTGAAGGCTTTGGCCGGGATATCCCAAAAATAGAGGAAACTCTGCCGAATTTTCATCTCGAAGTTTTAATGCTTAGTACAACAAAGTCTGCAATGAATTAGATTTAAAGAACCTTTTCTTGCCTAATTAAATCAAACCTATACTCGTTGGCTATGGGCTGATGGATAAAACTAAGTCACTAACGAATGGGACGAGGAAACTTCAAATTTATAATTTGATATTTCGTTCGTCCACTCTTGGTTAAAGACCTGCTTTGAGTAGTCTGTCAATCATTAGAGCAATTCTTTGATTTATGTCTAGTGGAAATTAGCTTTTGACCCTATTACTCGCGTGTTGGATAGATTTATCGCACGATAAGTTTCAAGGGAGAACGCCACTAGGAGATAGCCACGAGGATCGAGGCAAGAGGCGTAGGACGTCAGGTAAGTGGATCTCTACTGTGACATGAGTAGACTATACCATGCTTGAATTACTTGTGCATGTGCTGAGGTTGTATAAAGCAAGCGATGCTTCTGAGTTTATGGTTGTTGAATTTTGTGGATCATCATTCTTGTTTTAACCGTGAGTATGGGCTCTTGATCTTATTTTCCCTTATTTGGTCAACAAACCTGCAAGTATAGGATTGTAGGTTTGCGTATGATGTAACGTGTCGTCTGCGGGTGTGTATGTTTGTATGCTAATCTGTCGGTGGGTATAAGACTACATACATTAAACTACCAAAACTCTCGTTGTTTAGATTTTAATGCAAGCTGTGTATACTTGCTTGTGTCTATATCTGTACAACTTATCTGTCGGTGGGTATGGGACCACATACATAAAACTACTTAAATTTTGTTGTTGAGATCTTATTGCAGGATGAGCTAAATTCCAGAGAGGCGCAAAGGGTCCGAGGAGTCAAGTCAAACGATTCCTCCTCGTTGCTAGGAATGTTTTAGATATGCTCAAAGAGTCCGAGGAGTTGAGTCGAATGGTTACTCTTCGTTGTTATGAATGTTCCGGATAGGCTCAAAGAGTCCGAGGAGTCGAATCGAATGATTCCTCCTTGTTATTATGAACGTTCCAGATAGGCTCAAGGAGTCTGAAGAGCCAAGTCGAACGATTCTTCCTCGTCACTGTAAACATCCCAGATAGACTCAAGGAACGGCTGAAATAAGGCCCAGTCCGAGCAGAGGCACTCATAAATTCTAGAACTGCCTGAAATAAGGCCCAGCGTAGTGGAGGCACTCATAAGTTCTAGAACTGCCTGATATAATACAAGGTGTGTATACTTGCATGCGTATATATCTGTATGACTTATCTGTTTGTGAGTATGGGACCACATACATAAAAGTAATTAACTTTTGTTGTTGAGATCTTTTTGTCGGATGAGCTAAATTCTAGAGAGGCGCAAAGGGTCCGAGGAGTCGGGTCGAACGATTCCTCCTCGTTGCTGGGAATGTTTTAGATAGGCTCAAGGAGTAATGCAAGGTGTGTATACTTGCGTGTGTATATATCTCTATAACTTATCTGTCAGTGGGTATGGGACCACATACATAAAACTACTTAACTTTTGTTTTTTATATCATATTGCAGGATGAGCTAAATTCTAGACAGGGGGAAAGGGTACGAGGAGTCAAGTCGAACGATTCCTCCTCGTTGCTGGGAATATTTTAGATAGGCTCAAGAAGTCTGAGGAATCAAGTCGAACGGTTCCTCTTCGTTGCCGTGAATGTTTCGGATAGGCTCGAAGAGTCCGATAAGTCGAATCGAATGATTCCTTCTTATTGTGTTGAACGTTGCAGATAGGCTTAAGGAGTCTGAAGAACCGAGTCAAACGATTCCTCCTCATCACTGTGAAAGTCCTAGATAGACTTAAAGAACGGCTGAAATAAGGCCCAGCTCGAGCGGAGGCACTCATAAATTTTGGAACTGCCTGAAATAAGGCCCAGCCCGAGCGGAGGTACTTATATGTTCTGGAACTGCCTGATATAAAGCCAAGGAGTAGGGGAGCACCGTAAGTTTCTGAAGGGCTCGAATGCGGGCAACGATCATGATTGGTTTTGAGATCGCCCGACGGGGCCATTGTCTGTGTGAGGTTTCAGAACAACCAAAGGGGTCTCGAAAAGATCGGCATACGACCTTCCTCTCAATATGCTGTGTGTCGCGATCATGATCGGTTCTAAGATCGTCCGACCAGGCCATTGTTCGTGTAATGTTTCGAAATTGCCTGAGAGGGCTCTAAGAGGTCGGCAGACAACCTTCCTCTCAATATGCTATGTGCATCAATCATGATCGGTTCCGAGATCGCCCAACAGGGCTATTGTCTATGTAAGGTTTCAGAATGAACCGAAGGGTCTCGAGGAGGTCGGCTGGCAACCTTCCTTTCCATATGTTGTGTGCCGCGATCATAATCGGTTCCGAGATTGCCCGACGAGAGAGTTGTTGCGATGGGTTTCAAAACGGCCTGATGGGACCATTGGCCGTAAATAGTTTCGAAACGGCCCAAGGGGCCTAAATAATCACTCCTCATAGTTTATGATTTGACGATCTGAATTGGTTCCACGGGATAAAGTACAACAATGAATTCTGAAACGACCCACGAGGTCACTGGCCGCAAAAGGTTTCAGAAAGGGTAGGGAGGCCCAAAGATGATGAGTCTTCATAATTATAAAGAATACCGGGACGGTCCGAGAGGCCAAGATTCATAGCATCTCCTGAATTATCCCAACGGGGTGATTGCACAATCAGTTTCGAAAAAGTCAGACGGGACCACTATTCGCAAAATGTTTCGGAAAGACCTGAGAAATTGTCAAGATGTGTATTAAGTTCTAAACAACCTATAGGATGGTGTAGAATAATAGTAGTTCTAGAACGACCCGAAGAGGGTACAGAGTTGTATTAGTTCTAGAACGACCCGTAGAGGGTCCATAGTTGTATTAGTCCTAGAACGGCCTGTAGAGAGCTTAGAGTCGTATGAAATCTAGAACGACTCGTAGAGGGTTTGGAACTATGTGAGTTTTATTCTGACCTACGAAAGGGTCTAGAGGCATGTAAGTTCTATAACGACCCGCAATAGATTAGACTTGTCTTAGGTTGTTGGAGTTTTGGAATGACCCGTCAGGGGCTAGATTGGTCAGGAGACGTCACATTGTGCTTAATACGATTAGGGAATCTTAAATATGGTAAATCATGGGCACACGTACTGGTCGTCAGGTTCTACATTTGTCAGGAGACGGCACATTGGGAATGGTGAATATTAGCATTATTTGATAATGGCGAATTATACTCTCAGGTCGAGAGTAATTAGTCGTCAAGCCCAACCTAGTATCGTGCCATAGCTCCTTTGCAAGTAATGTGCCTTTCAAAGCATTAATGCCAAATTACTAAGTCCATTCTGCAAACGAGTTTGCTATAGAGTGACTTTAATCTTCTAGACTACGATGACTTGATCATCGAGTCCATATTTATATTAGACTATTGTGGTATAGCGCCCTACTTTGGTGATTATTGTTGCTTGTACATAAACTTAGCAATATCTGTATTCAATCTACTTACTGGACTATTAGCTCAGTAGTGTGCTAGTGTCCCTGGTATCTTGTCACGAAAGTAAAAAGGGTGAGACGACAATGATGGGAATATCGAGTTTATACGGAACTGATCAGTAAAACCTTACATGGACTACAGGCTAAAAGTAAATCTATTTTGGTTATAGTGAGGATTGGTGAACCACATGCGTAGTATTAAAAGCTTCATTATGTAACTTAATTTTAAAAAGTTCAAATTTGTCCGTATTTTTCGGAACTAAAACACCGTTTTGAGTTTTTATTGTTAAAGAATTATTATGTCATCTTACAAAGTAATATGCTTAAAAAAAATTACTACAATTTTCCTACCTAAGTAAAGTATGTTTTAAGTTTAGTATCGGTTTGAAAAGTCAGGTCGTTACAGATGGTATCATAGCGGTTTCTTGAAATCCTACCTCGCTACCTCGCATAAGACTTTTCAGCACAATTCAAGTAAGTTTTCAAAATTTAGTGTTTCTACTTTGTTTAGCACTTACGATTAAATTACTGTGTACGAAAATGGTGACATGTACGCAAAGAAAGACTGAGGACCGAAAGACAACTTAGGCCTTGAGAGATGACGGACCTCCCGTCGAATATGAGCAACTTAAGCAAGCTTTTGGGATGAAAATATACGATAAACACGCTCTTCTCTACTAGTCACGTGGACGAACACCCATGAATGGATCTCTTTTCAATGCAACTGAAAGGTCATGTTTTAGCAAGTTATGAGCGTAAACAAGGCACCCGGCTAACGACTCTTAGCACATGATGGGTGAGGCGTTGCACCATTGCTTTGATGTTGTCTTTGTGAAGCAAGAGATGAGGATTGACCTATACCGTGCCCGCTCAGCATTGTGAGTTGGGAACCCCAACAAAACACTTGAAGTGTGCGGATTTCGCTTAAAGGAGCAGATTTTCAATCGACCACGTCAATGTACAAATTTTAGTTTTCTAATATGATTTAACTTGATTTGAAACCAAGTTATACAAAAAAAAAAATTACCTGTACCATGCCCGCTCAACATTGTGAGTTAGGAACCCTAACAAAACACTTAGTGCGCGGATTTCACTTAAAGGAGCAGATTTTTAATCGACCATGTCAACGTAAAAAGTTTGGTTTTCAAATATGATTTTAACTTGATTTGAAACCAAGTTATACAAAAAACTTTTTTTTTTTTACCATTTTCAAGTTGTTTCAAGCCATTTTTTTACGAACCTCGTACTCTACGAAGTTTAAGTTTCCAAAATACGAAATTTGAAATGGTTCTAAAATAACCCTTATATTATAAGTTGAGAATGTCTTTTACGAAATTTAAAATGGTTTAAATAATCTTTTAGACCATTAATGTATTTTAAGATTTTAAGAATATTTGAAAACTTAGTCATTTTCTAAACACCAAATGTCTTTCCTGATTTTAAGTTATTTATGCAAAAGTATTTATGTAAAGAAAAATTATTTTCATTTAAAAAAATATACATATCTTTCATAGTAAATTTAAATTGTATTCTTTCAATGATTTTGAAAATATTTATGTGATGAGATTTTTTTTAGATAAACTATTCATGTTATGCTACGTTGCACTTATGTTACAAAATAATTTTTTTTTAAAAACAAAAAAAATTTCTCAAATGTATTTATGTTTGTTATGATGACTTTAAAAGTCTTTATAATAAGATTTCATTTTAAAGTATTTTTTATGTCACGTTTATGCTAGAAACAAAGTATTATATTAAGTTTTTATCTTATTTAATGTTTATTACAAAGAACAAAGAAGAAAAAAATTTTGCTCCATGTTTCTATGATTATCTCCGAAAGAAACTATTGTTTTACTTCACATTCTTAAAAATGCATCTGTAAGGCATGAAGGACACAACTTAAATTGAGTACTACATTTCACCTCAAAACGGTAGACATCCCAAGAGGACTATTCAGACATTAGAAGATATATTACAAGCCTGCGTGATCAATATTGGTAGATAATCATATTAGAAGCTGCCATTCTCGCACAACTACTATCAAGCCTCCTAAGGCGTGATCTCATACCGCACTATATGAAAGAAAATGACGACCTTCGGTCCATTATTATGAAACCAGACGATCCGACCTTGACCAAACAGACTTTACGAGATAAATGACAGAAGAAGTGAAGATGATCCGACAGAGAGTCGACTGAAAATATGTGCCAATAAAAGAGGAGACCCTGTGTGTAATGGCCTGAAACTAAGACCATTGTTGCGAGTAATTTATTTCTATTATTGAGACATATTAGCTCGTAATATTATATTGATTGTATTTAATTTTGAGAGAAATTGCAATCATTTCGTCAAATCTGGCCAGCTCTTGATTATGTAAAAATGACAGTGTAGATAATGTTATTTTCGCATTGTTAGATTTAAAATCATACTAGGGATTCAATTTCGAGTTGAAATTGATATTAAAATTCATAACTTAACAATTGGAGCCTATTAGTGTATTTTCATAATTTATGAAAATATACCAATTATTTATTTTGTTGGCCAAATAAGCTTAATTTTAAAATGAGTTTTAACCCATTAGGGTTTTCTCTCCCCCTTATTTTTTCCCTTAATAGCCGCCGCCCTCCTTCTAAAAAAAACAACTCTCTCCATTTCGATCTCTCTCCCTCTTTTTCTCCTCCCTTTCACTGCCCGAGTCTCCCCTCCCCCCCTCCCCCCCCCCCCCCCCCCCCCCCCCCCCCCCTCTCCTCCCCCCCCCCCCTCATCCCATTGCCTCCGCCAGCCATAAGTCCAGCCCGCCGCCCGAAAGCCCAGCCACCGTGCGTCCCCACTGGCGAACCCCGCCCACAACCGCGCAAGGTCCTGATCCACGCCCTAGGCCTCGCCTCAAGCTCTGCGCCTCCTCGCGAGGCCCAAAGCCTCCACCGCGCGTCGCCTTTGCTCCGACGCAATCCAGCAGCGGCGATCCCTCGCCAAATCGTGGCCGCGCCTCCTTGCGGACTGGCGAACCCCGTCTCGTCACCCCGCGGAACCCTGGTGAACTACGCCCCGCGCCGCTCCCTAGCGCGTCCTCCTTCGCGCACTGGCCCAGCCCGCCTCCCACACACGACGCCGCCTGCTCTTCGTGCGGCCCTCGCCTCCTCGGGCACTCCCTATGCCAGCCAGCCCTTGCCACTCTGCTTCCGTGCGAGATCAGCGAGCTTGTGAGCTTGCGCAGCCCGCGCCTTGCCCCTGCGAGACCCAGCTCCGCCTCGCCTCGCCCCAGCGAGGCCCAGCTCTGCCTCGCCTAGCCCCGGCCGTCTCTGGGCAGCAGCCACGCCGCCGAGCACCGCCTCCTCACCCGCGCAGCATTCTCCGTCAGTCGCGCCTCTACGTCACGACGCACGAGGCCTCTTTACGCAGCCCTCGCCGCGCGAATTCGTTACGCCACCAGCCACCTCGTGCAGCTTGGCCAAGCCCCGCCTCGCTCATGGCCACCTTGATCTGTCGTTTGAGCCCGAGTGTCGCCTAGCTTAGCTCGAGCTCGCTGCCATCGTCTCTTCAACGATGTTGCCTTGAGTTAGCCTCGTCGAGATCCAAGCCGACACTGAGGTAAAACCTATGGCTCGTTACAACGTCGTTGTGTGCTTTGAATGGTGTCATGATTTTCAGCGCAGTGTTAGTTTTTGATTGTGCTAGTCGTGCTCGGATTAATGCCTCGATTGGTTTATTTGTGAAACTTTCTATTTTTAGAATTTCGTGGTTGGGAACTTATTTACACTAATTTGTGATTTGTGTGGACTCACATGTTTTAATGATTTTATTTAAGTGTGACTTGAACTTATTTCGAGATTGGTATAATAAACTGTTTTAGAGTCTTGTGAATTATAAACGTGTTGAACTTGCGACTTTTAGTACTTTGGCATTGTGAAATTCGTGGGATTGTGTCATTTTGGAAAATAAAATTATCAAGAGGGGTAATATTATTTCGTATTTTGGAAACCATGTGAAAACTATGATGGTGTTTGAGGTGTTCGGTTTTTGAAACTCACTGTGGTAAACACATAAGGGCAAGGTTAAAATTGTGCTCGTTCACATGCTTTTGATGATTTGTTTAAAAGTGAATTTAAAAGTGTTTTTGCATGTGTTTTAGGATAACGTTTGGCTGGACGAAATTATACGAATGCTTGAAAAACTTTGGTTATTATTGACTTAAAATATCACGGCTAACGGGCTAGTATGAGTTAACATGATTTAATAGGCTTGGTGTTTTATTATGTTTCATGGCCTTGTTGAACTTGTTAATTTGAGTGCCTTTGAATCATTACCTTAATTGACAAGAGATTTAAAATTTTCTTAAATTAAGATAATTAATAAAATGAAAATTGTGTGATCTTGAGGATTTGGTTTTGTTGCACAAGGCTTAGTTGTATTGGATTGTATTTTTGTAAGCGTGCCCGTTTGCGCTTAAAATGAGTATCGAGTCACGGGTTTGAGCATTTCGCGTCTTTCTTTTGTTTAAGTTTGAAACTTGATTCGAATTCTTTTATTCTCATGCATTGCGCAGGAACATCAACAACGCAAGTTCGAGCGCTCGACCCTTCACCGCCATTTTTCTAAAGGTATAAGCGGGCGGTTGGAAACAAGATCCAAGCATTAAGACTCAATGACATGTTATGTGACTTTTGTAATTAGTTTAGACGCCTATTATTTTATTTAGTGTGGGATCCGAGCCATTGAGGCTCGGTGTTAAATTATGACTACGTTTTGTGATAATTAGTGTGAAAATTATTCTGCGTAGTTGTTGTGATGGATTGTGACCGAAATTAGTTCGGTGCTGGGTTGAAATTAGGTGAAGGCTTCGGCCGGGATATTGGAAAAACAGGGAAAATTTTGCCGGATTTTCGGTTCAAAGTTTTGACACTTTTTATGGCTAAGCCAAGAACCATTTAGGTCCAAGAGTTTCTTTCTCACCTAAGTTAGTCCAGCGACGGAACCATTAGTCGGGATTGACGGTAAGTGATGAAGTGACGACACTCGGGACGAGAATACCCCTAGAGGGGTTTCTCGATAAAATTTTGGTCGTCCCACCGTCTAGAGTCCCTTTCTTTTAGTCCATATACACTTGAAGTTTATTTCCTCTCAAATAATTAGTGGAATCAACGTTGACCCTCTAATTCTCGTGTTGGATAGAAGTGTCACACAACAAACTTCAAAGAGGGACGTTGGGAGAGAAAGATCGCGAGGACCAAATCAGGAAGCTTAGGACCTCAGATAAGTGGATCTCCACTGTAGCACGAGTAGACTTTACCGTGCTTGAATTAACTGTGCATGTGTTGAGATTGTGTTAAGCACACGATGCTTCTAAAATTATGGCTGTTAAATTATGTGGATCTTCATTCTTGCTAGGGCCTTGAATACGGACTCTTGATCATATTTGTCTTATTTGTGCAATGAGCCTACAGGTATGGGACTGTAGGTTCGTTTATGATTTGTTGTTTTTTTTTAGGCGTGTATTGGTGTGCGTGTTCATTCATATGTTTATCTGTCGTTGGGTATGGGACCATAGACATTAAACTACTCAACTTTCGTGTTTCAGGCTCTAGTGTATGGTGTGTATTTGTTGTGTGTAAATATGTTAGTATGACTTATCTGTCGGTGGGTATGGGACCACAGACATAAAACGGTTCTGTTATTGTTTAGACTTTATTGCAAGTCAAATAGAAACTCTAAGACAAGCCAAAGGGAGTGAAAGCACCGTATGTGTCTAGGTAGGGCCCGACGGGGCCGCGAATCATGATCGGTTTCGAGATCGCCCGACGGGGCCATTGTGTGAGGTTTCAAAACGACTCGAGGAGGTCGGCGACGACCTTTCTTTTTATGTGTAGTTAGATCATTTGAGAAGGGCCCGACGGGGCCGCGATCATGATTCGGTTTCGAAACGGCCCGACGGGGTCATTGGCCGTGAAAGGTTTCGAAACGACCCAAGAGATATTGAGGAGGTCGGCGGACGACCTTTCGAAACGGCCCGAGGGTCCTTGGGAAGGAGAGCCACGGCCCTCCCCACAGTTTATGATGTGACGATCCAGATCGGCCCGACGGGGTAAGGTGCAACAATAAATTCTGAAACGACTCGATCGGGTCACTGGCCGTAAAAGGTTTCGGAAAGGGCAGAGGCCCAACGAGGATGAGTCCTCACAATAATAAAGAATATCGGGACGGTCCAAGGGGCCAAGATCCATAGCATGTCCTGAATTAACCCGACGGGGTGATTGCGCAATCAATTCCGAAACGGTCCAACGGGATCACTGGTCGTAAAAGGTTTCGGAACGACCCGTAAGGGGTGTAGATGTGTTTTAAATTCTAGAATGACCCATAAAGAGTCAAGATGTGTTCTTAAATTCTAGAACGACCCCATAATGGGTCTAGATGTGTATTAAATTCTAGAACGACCCGTGAAAGGCCCAGAAAAGTGGTGAGACTGACGAGACCTCTCCAATATTTTAGAATCAAGAATTTTTAAATAGTAAATCGTGTGCGCACGTATTTTTATAAGCTAAGTCCAGCGTTGTGAACTTGAGTGAGATTAGAATAATGTATGAGATTGACTCTTGAGTCGAGATCAATGGGTCGTTGAGTCCGACCAAGTTCCATGTCACAGCTCTTTTGCAGGTATTGTATCCCGCGTAGGTTTGATACTTTATTTCTTAAATCTAATCCGCGGGCAAGGTTGATTAAGAGTGACATTTACTTTTCAGACTACGATGACTCAATTGTTGAGTCTGCCCTTTTATTAGATGATTGCGTTGTGATATTTTTGGGTTGTTTGTTACCTACAGACTTAGCAATTTATTTATCTAATCTACTTACTGGGCTAATAGCTCACTAGTGTGCTCGTGTCATAGTTAAGATAAAAGGAAACAAAAGGGCTAGGCGACAACGACGGTTCAACGAGTGTATACGGGACCAACCTGTAAGAACTTACGTGGACTACCAGCTAATCATTGGTAAAGAAAAGTTTTAATTTTCACAATATTTTGTAAATGTTAAAATTAAATCCATTTTGGTTATTGTGAGGATTAATGAACTCTATGTTTATTATTAAAAGCTCAATTATGTAACTTAATTTTTAAAGTTCAAATTTTTTCGTATTTTTCGAAACCAAACCATCGTTTTGAGTTTTGGGTCGTTACACTATGAGTTCCAAGTTGGAGACGCTGTACATTTGAAGGTATCACCATTCAAGTGTGCGATGCGGTTCGAATATAAAGCAAAATTAAGTCCTAGATATGTAGGATCTTTCGAGAACATCCCAACAAAAAAGGGACCGTAGGTACAAGCTTACCATAGCCCTGATTTTTTAGTTCACAACGTGTTCTAAGTGCCTATGCTCAAGAAGTACGTGTTGGACCCGAGTCAAGAACCAAAAGAGGTACAATAAGCCCTATCGTACGAAGAGAAACTCGTGAAGATCATGGACAGAGAAAACAAGGTGTTAAGTTTCAAGGTCATTCCATTAGTGAAGGTCTTATAAAAGAATCGAAGATATAAGAAGCCACTTGGAGGCACGAGAATGACATGAGAGCTCAATACAAAGAGTTATTTTAATTTTTGATACAAAAATTCTTCAAGGTGGGAAGGTAGCATACAAGATAGCTCTCAGCTCTGAGTTATCTTCAGTACAAAATATGTTCTATAAGTCCATACTAAAGAAGTATGTGCCTAACCCATACCATGTATTAACCCATGAATCAATAGAAGTCCAAGAAGACCTGACATACGAAGACAAACCAGTGAAAATTCTGGATAGGCAAGGCAAGATGCTACGGAACAAGGTTATACCCTTGATTAAGGGGTTACAAACGAACCACAAGATAGAAGAAGTGATGTGAGAACATGAAGATGATATGAAGGCAAAGTATCTCAAGTTGTTTTGATTCTTGGTACTTGATTTTCGAGGACGGAAATTTCTAAGGTGGGGATATTGTGATACCCGACCTTTTTATTCTATTCCAATATAACATTCACAAATAGTTGAGTTTAATAAATGGGAAATTTTTCTTGATATTTATGTTATGATCTTCACATTAATTGTTTTAATGCAAGGTTAACAATAAAGTTGTGTTGGAGCAATTAAGTAAATGATGAAACAACATGTAATTTGAAAGAAATTCAAGGAATGACTTGTAGTTTAGCCACTTAAGGAAAAACTTCATGTAGTTTAAAGTTAAAGGAAATACCATATGTAGGTTAGTAGAAAAACAACATGTAATTTAGCAGTAAAACCACATGTAGTTTAACAGATAAACCACATATAGTTTATAGCCAGGGGAAATAATACGATATTTAAGATTTTCGGGACAATTAAATGAAACAAAATTTTATTTTCCCACCTTGTAAATGGCGCCCACTATGGATAAATATAAGAGGATTTTATCTGCTCAATTATCTCTAGAGGATTTAAATTAAATAATTAAGATTTAAAATTATCCTTTAATTAAGATTTGATTTGCATTTGATTTACTGAATCCTGAAGAGATCAGGATTAAATATTCTCTCTCTCTCTCTCTCTACCCTAGGCTCCACCCTCTCTATAAATAGGGCCTAAGGCCTCACTTTTTTTGACACCAAAATTGAGAGTTCGAACAAAAAAATAAAAAAAAACGTGGAGAAAATTCTAATAGAAATTATGAAGAAGTTTTTTTTTTGAGAAAAAGGCTGAGCAATTAGAGAAGATTTAAGGGGTTACTCTTCCCAATTGAAGGTTTAAACAAATCCCCATACATTTAAGTTCAGAAATTTTAATCTAAGGCTAACTCGAAAAAAAATTTCGTTAGGAAAAAACGTTGCGTTGGAAGGATGTTAGTGTAGGAAATCAAGGCCCAAAAAGCTAAGAATCAATCTGAAGTTTCTCTCATGAACTAAAATTAAATTTTGAATTTTTGATTCCCAAATTTAGGGTTTCAACGAAATTTTGACCAAAAATCCTCTATGAGCCCGAAACTAGGATTTTTATTCTCCATCACGCTGTTTTGATATTTTTGTCCAATAAAACGATTATTCTTGCACCCAAAAAAATTCATACATGTTCCTTTATGAGTCTATATCTTGTATTAAAATTTTATATTTTTCAGAGTAACAGAATAAGTATGAAAAATTCAGAACCGAGGCTACGCAAACCGTTCTAAGACCGGACAGTTTGAGTATTCTGGATTCTAGCGAGTTTTAAAATGTTTTGATGCCGAATCAACTTTTGATGTCAACTAAAGAAATTTATAAAATTAAATTTTGGATAAGTTTTGTACAATAAGATTTTCCTAAATTCGGCCTTAAATCTCGTATATATCCTGATTTTTTGAAACTGCAGAATCTACTTTGTGAAGGAAGTCCAATTTCCACACGTTTTCAGTAAAAACTCGTAATTGAAAAGTTGCAGATGTTCCAAAAATAAATGAGGTTACTTCATTGGACAACGCAATACGCTCGGCATCAGATTAGGGAGGAAAGTGAGCAGAGACAGAAAACGAGGACTCTTTTTTCCTATCAGAAGATCTAAGAGCGTCGAAGCCGTCATAGAAGCACAGTCAAATTCTGGCAGATTCTGGCACAAACATCATCCGTTAAATTAGATTTTTACAGTTCTTTAGAAAGATGATTAGCATATTTCGTTAAATTCTTCATGGATACTTTGGATAAATCTTAAGATGGACTAAACCATAAATAGCTTGGAAGTTTTATGAATTGAGCGAAACACCATCGTTTTGAAACTAATTTTGTTAAATTAGAACAGTTGATTCAGTTTAGAAATTAATTGAGTTATTGTGGCCGAATCAAATTTTCAAGAAAAAACTACAAATCTGTATTGATTTGACTTAATATTCATAATTTATATATCCACCACATATGCACGGCAAGGCAAGCCCCTTGCAATATTAAAAAAAAAAAACAAAGAGTTAGGATTCAGGAGTGAAAGATAGGGCTATACCTAGACTCCTACTCACATCTCATGATTAAGCTTGACCTTAAGTGCCTTGAGATAGTTGTCTTAGTATGCCTCACATGACTCAACTGAATATGCTACCACTCCAAAGGGAGTTTTTTAATTATTTTTACTACAATCATCAAGATAATTTAAAATGAAGACAACAATTTTAAGTTAGTTGTGGGACTTCAAGAAAGAGGTGAAGTGACAACTCTTGTGTAAGAGAAAGTCATCATACTCATTATAGTGATCAAAGAGTGTAAAAATTAGCAAAACTCTCTCTTCCTCTCACCCTCCATCCGCGCCATCCTCTCCATAGAGTACTATTTTTATTTAAAAGTGAGAGAGAAGAAAAATGAAAAATATATAAGAAATACTAGTATTATTGTAGGACTCCATCCCTTCTCTCTCTCTCATTCCCTCTAAAAAAAATAGTTCTATATCTCTAAAATCTTCAACAATGTCACTTAGAGAACCCAACTAACGCTAAAGTGATCTTGGACGAATCTAGAGAAGAAAAGGAGGGACTAAGCACACGTCATAAGTCTCTAAGCTAGTTGTTATTCAATTTAAATATTTTTCTCATTTATAGTTATTGTAACTAATTTACATAACCACTTGGTGAGATTTAATCTTCTAGAGAAAAAACAATCAAGAAGAGATATTTACTAGAATGTCTAGACAAAAAAGTATAATCATTAACATTTTTTTATTACTTAATTACTATATTTCTTTCAAGCTTATTTAACTAAAACAAATATTCAATATTTATTTGATGTTATATATAATATTAGAAAGTTCAAATGACATTGTAGTTGAACAATATGGTTCAAAATGTTAAGATAAATAAAATAAACAAAAGTACTTTATCTTTTGTTACGCGTGAACAACAATAAAGTTTTAGACCGAAGAAAAAGGAACAACTTTAGTGAACAACGATTTTTTAGAATCTCCTTAAAAAAAGGTAGAAAAAGTAAGATTAAGATAAATGGACATTTAAAGGTTAAGTTTCATTAACTTTGACGTTAAATTTGAGTATGATAATGAATGAATTAGACTTTGACCAATAAAAGAAAATTATTTATTTCAGTGATTAGAGTAAGTCATAATAAAATATTTGAAAACTGACATTGTGCCAAAAATATCAATATTTTATGTTTTGGGTCAAAATTGTAAATTTCACAAAATATGAAGATCTTTTTGCAATAATATTGAGAAATAGGTCTGATTATTATTATTCAAAACCTATAAAACTTCTTGTAGTAAAAATAGACTATTTGTTCCTAAAATATGATTTAGTTATTTCTACATTTTTAAAAACAAGATATCTATAAATTAATTTGGAGATTTTAAAATGAATCTAAAATAATTTATTGAGATTTGTTATTATTATATATATATATATATATATATATATATATATATAAGTCTTATTAGATTAAAACATCTAATACACAATTGTATCTTATTTTAGCTCATAAGTAAGTAATGGGCCACCTAGTCCCAAATATACAAAGGGCTATTTACATATTTGTTCAAAATAATAGTGAATATTACATATAAATTCACTATCTATATCATATATAAAATAAGTTCAATCTAGTTATTTACAGTACTAAAATACCCTTACTATCTAAAAAATCCATATCCACATCGAAATATTAAGAAAAAAAATCGACTTATTTTCTAGAATTTTTTTTTTTTTTTGCTAAATCCTAATTTTTGGATTGGGTTTAGGGAATTTCAAATTTTTTTGAAATAAACTCATATCTCACCAGGATTTCAAAAAATTGACAATGAAATATCATTTTTAAAATTGAATAACGCATGTTTTTATGATATATTCAAAATGAAATATCGTAGTGCAAATTTAAAATGAAATATCATATTCAAAATAAAAAAAATGTGACAGTTTGGTATATACGAATATATATATATATATATATATATAATATCATATTTGAATATTAAAATTTGAATATGTGAATAAATTAGATTGAAACTAAAACTACGTATTTTTTTTTGGATCTATAATTAATTAACAATCTCCAAAGTCTAAATATTACGGGATCTATTATATTTGAATATTAAAATTTGAATACGTGAAAAAATTAGAATGCAATTACACGTGAATTGGAATTATAATTTGTTCAATCCTATAGTTGGGGGGGGGGGGGGGGGGGGGGGGGGTGTGGAATAATAACATTAAATGCAAAAAAGATAATTAATGGAAAAAAAAGATCTTGTTGGGAAAGTTAGAATGCAATTACACGTGAATTGGAATTATGATTTGTTCAATCCTATGGTCGGGGGGTGGGTGGGGGTTGTGGAGGGAAATAATAACATTAAATGCAAAAAAGATAATTAATGGAAAAGAAAAGATCTTGTTGGGTGATCTAAACACAAATGATGATAACACAATATATTAGGGGTATTATAGTCCGATAAAAAATGCCACCTAAGCTTAATGAATTACTGTGAAAATACTTATAGATTTGTCGTAGAATATAATATACTTCTATAATTTGAATGGTTATGTAATTTCTTCATATACAAATGAACTAGTTTTAAGCCCATTAGAAATACTTAATGGGCCTAAACGACTCAAGTTTTATAAATTATAATATTTGAATTGCCACCATAAGGTAAATGAGCTTTATGAGTCTGTACCTTAGATGATGTTAATTAAGCATACACAAAGATTTAATAACATGTTAAGACTAAGGGGTTGATTAAAAATATGTTATTATGTAATCAAAGTAACTAAATTAAGTAATCTATCAAATTATATAATTTAGTTAAGAGATCAATATTTATTGTTTATATTTTTGAATTAATCAATCTTGACGATTATTAAGTAATAACGTTGTAATTAATTTAAATTTGATTATTTTAAGATTGTGTTTATGTAGAAGTTAATCAATTTTAATATAAAATTTATTAAGTAATTTATTAATAAAGAGACTAGTTACCTTAAATTACATTAGTAATTAATCAAGATTAGTAAAAATTTAACCTAAGTAATTAGTAACAATAATGTTACATTTGTTAACTAATTCTAAGAGATAACTAATTAAATTATTAATTAATTATTTTTAATTAATCAATTGATTAGTTTTGCGTGATTATATCAACTCGACTTAAATAGAAAACCGATTGATCTATTGTTGAGTTCTAATAGTATTTGTAACTCACTCATCTACAAATTAAGTAGCTAATAAGCAGGAAAGATACATGATCGCGAGCGTTAGAAAAATAAAGTACTCTTATTACAAAGATACTAAGTGAGTACAAATCTCACCTACAGCAACGAATAGTTTTCAAAATAAACTTATGTCATTATATTTGTCATGTTTTCAACATGTTATGTGTTTATATATTCACTGCGATGTTTATGAAATGAAGATGTGTTATGTGCTATTTTTTAAACTATATTGGCATATATTCTAAACATGTTTATGCGTATTATATTTTATCATGCTCATTTAATGTAAAGATAAGGCCAAAAAGTTTTTAAGAAGTTAAGGTATCATACCACCCTCCACTTAGATGATGTTTACTGAACGAAATTATTTGACCGTAGCAGTCGGGGACCTTGCAAACCTTGATTTTCCATTGGTCGCGCGCACTCGGTACATACGCATAGGGGATCCCATTACAAGAAAATATTTTCAAAAGCATTCATTATGATAACCCTAATTTCATATGCAACAAATTTTGAAATAATATATATTTTAATTAATTTGTTTACAGTACTATGTGTTAAATGGATTGATTAAATTTCTATAAATGAAAATTGTAGTTTAAAGGGTAACTACGACAAATTATTCATAGTTAACCTAATGCGAAAATGACGTGTCGTTTTTTTATAAAACGATGCGAAAATATAAATGGCCACTCGATTTAACTAAGGAATAAATTATATGTCACAATTATGAATCTACTATGTGACAATAATTATTTTTATATAATTTAAAAAATAATTATTTAGATCATAAATAAAATAGTGCAAAAAGGCTAGTTTCGAAAAATTTAAAAATATGAAATTAGGTAAAAACATGAACCAAATTATGATTGATCAATCTTTGGAATAAAATTTGATAAATGACCCCTTATGGCCGAAATTTTGAGAGGAAAAATAGAGAAAAAAGTCAATTTTTATCTCCTCGTCTAACTTTAATTAATTGGTGGTTGGATGGTAGGAGGACTAGGAGTTAATTAAGAAATTAATCCCACTCCATTGAGACTGAAAAATTCACCCATTAAGAGGTTTAAAAGCTGAAATTTGTTCAGTTTTAATCCCTTTCTAGAACCAAAACCAAAGAGAGAGAGAGAGAGAGAGAGAGAGAGAGAGAGAGAGAGAGAGAGAGAGGGAAAGAAGAAGAAGAAGAAGAAGAAGAAGAAGAACAAAATAGGAGTTCTTCATTGCTTGAAGATCTTCAAGAGGTAAAAGTCCACCTTTTAAACCCTAGATTTATTTTTTAGCAATGCGTATTGTCTTATATCATGTTTAGAATATTTAAGAATGCCTTAAGGATTGAAAGAAAATGTTTATTTATTATAAAAGCTTTAATGTTAAGTGCTGAAAATTTTTCAGCTTTCTTCCTAAGATTATAGCTATTATTTTATGTAGATTTAGGGCTCTATAAATCAATAGAAAAATTATATATGTAGATTTATGTATGTTATTTTAGTCTGTAAATTTTTATGACCAGAAAATGTGCAACTTGTCCAGAATAAATTCCGGAATAGGAACTATCCAGTTCTTAGCCTTTAGCGGTTTTCTTTTTTCAGATTTTTCTTTATCTAGTAGAATAAAATCATGAATCTATAAATATGACTTTTTTTTGGGGTAGATGTATATCTTAGGAGTTTGCGTATAAAACTTTGAACCAAGTTGATGCTTGTAGAGTTTTTTAAAAATAAAAAATGCAGGGTTGCCACATTCACTTTTCTGGACATTACTTTAGGTGTCTTTCAAAGATTGAAATTTTTGGCATCAAATGAATATCTAGAAATTTTTTGAGAACATAGAGCTGTAGAAAAGTAATTTTTTATCATGTTTTAATGATGACTATTTTTAAGAACTTATTTCCTTAATGAAGAAAAATAAGATTCAAAATTTTTATAAACTGCTGCCGTGTGAAGGAGATATAAAACTCGATGTTTTTTAGAAAAATATCTACTAATAGAAGTAGTAGATTTTTAAAAATAAATGGAGGTTACTTCAGAAAATTTACAAAAATATTAACCGTTTGTCCAGAAAATGAAACCCATTACGGTTTAGGGATAAGTTCGTGTTTACGTTTTAACGACTTAGAATTTGATTTTGAAATATTTTAATAAGAGAAAAATATTTTTTTTGTTAATTAAAACTTTTAATCTGTAAAATTTTGTTAATTTAAAAAAAATAATCTTTTTGTCGAAATTTATTCTTAAAGGACTGAAGTGCAAATTTTTATAAAAGTAAAGACTAAACTATAATTTTCAAAAGTTAAAATTCGAAGAGAAAATGTTTAAAAGATTAAACATAATAAAGGAATTCTAAGAGTTTAAAGGTTAAAGTTAAACTCTAAAAAAGTAAAAGACTAAAGTGTAATTTTTATAAAAAGGTCTAAAGACTAAATTGCAAAATTTATAAAAGATTAAGGACCAATCTATAATTTCAGTAAATGTTAGTAAATAAAGAAACTAAAATAGATTATCAATAAAATACAGTTATGTAATAAGTACGGTACAATTTAAGTAGTCTTGTCAAAAAGGTAGACACTCAAGAAAAACTGATTAACGAACCACTTCGTGACTCCTCCATACGTATCTGGGAACCTCGGGGAGTTCTGTCTAGATAATTCAGATTTTAAGTGAGACCTTAGTGACCTTATTAGTCTATTTGGAGATTATTTATTGAAATACCTCTACATTGTTACATAATTAATTAAAACAAGTAAACTGTAAAACTCTTGACATAATTTCACGTTATACTAGGATCGAACCTCAAATATATAAGATAGATTCTGTAACCTAGATTGAACATAGAGAATCTATTCTAATCCTCTATAGTGAATTTTAAGTTACGCAAATCGAGGTGACCAAGTCTCCAAACGTCCGAGTTCGTTTCAATTGTCGAACATTCCAATGTGAGTACAATATCACTACAGTACGGATTTGTTCAAAGAAAAATAAACGATATGCTTTGATACGATGACAATGATATGCTTTGATATGATGATAATGATATATTTCGCTATGATTATAACGATAACATTTATATGCATGATGTATATGACCTTGTTATAATCTCTAGATAAGCATCACTGAATTATGATATGAAGATATGATGTTGAGTTATGAAATGTCACGATGGATGTCACAATTTAATAAAGTGAAACTTAGGTTTTAATGCCGTATTGTACCACCTCAGAAAGATGAGGTTGATTAGACCGTCATGAGTTGAGTTAAAGATAATATAGGGATGTCTATATATGAAGGATCAATGACCACCGATGACCTGTACAACCTCATCGTTCACTGGTTTAGCGTGCAATTTGGTACATACACTTATTATGATGAGGATCCTCTAAGAAAGATTAGTAATGGATCAAATAATCGAAATTAATTTTGGTCATGAATTACATATCATGTTTTGTGAGTTTATGTTGTATGTCACGGCGCTTTTTAGGCCACTTATTTTTCATCAGTACTGTAGGTAGGAAACCAATAAGTTGATATGATGGGTTGGAAGGCGATGGTGCGATGAGGTTCTGAGGCAAAGGGTTATAGTGACCACTACTTTCTGCATATTAATTTTAAGAGTTATTTTTATTATCCTTTATGTTTAATACTTATTAAAAGTTATAAGATTATGTTATGATATTAAATTAAGTATATTTAACTTTCGTGAACTTATATTTCTATAAACGTTAGTTGCACGTCTATTAAGGTATAAGTATGAAATATAAGTTACAAAAAATATTGTCCTTTTTACGATATATATTTTGTGAGAATTATGTTTGTACTCACTAAGCGAAAAGCTCACTTAAGTTGGTCGCATTGTAGGTAAAAAATATGCACCATTATATTTTGACAAATTGGACAAGCGACAATGATGGATGTTTGGCAAAGGGTAGATTGGGCAAACCACAAGAAAGTCTTTCACGTATATTTTATGAAATATTTTGTTATGGTCTTCAAGGAACATTTTTATAACTACGTCTTAATTTCCTAATGTCATGCTTAGCTAAAATAGTACTAGTAATTGAAAATATGGATTTCAAACTTCATGTTATGGTTATGTATCAAGACAATATTATTTGCTTGCAGATTTTGTTCTACTATTTCTATATGTTATTTGCTTTAACAAAAAACTAAAGAGTTTTAAGAAAGATCTTAAGTTAATAAGTTACTCATATATTATGTAACAATGTTTAAAATAAAATTTATCTGAAATTTTGAGAACTACGTTTTAAATGATAATTAAAGCTAAAGTGACGGTCCGATCAGGTCGCTACATTTATTTTCATTTTTCCCTTAATTTTTTCCCTATAATTAAGGGGTTTGAAATAAAACTCTTAATTTTTTTCCCTATAACTAAGGGGTTTGAAATAAAACTTGATAATTCATTACCATGAACACCAATTAATATATATTGTTTTCTTTTTTCTGGAAACAAATCAAGTTTGTAATACATGTAAATAACAAAAATTTGGGTCATAATTTCTCCAAGTTTCAGAGCTGCCTAATATATATACTAAGACTTACCTAGATCTAAAGGGTAAAAATGTCACAAAATAAATACCACATAAGCAATGTGAATTGATATGATAATACTTAGAAATGTTAAACATGTGTGTAACATAGAGTTGTACGTTGACTCATTGCATAAGAAGTTCTATTGATTACTGAAATAATCTAATCCACAACTAGATGTGATAAGTATAAATAAGACTGATATAGTCTAGATAAGGAATTATAGTTATATCAACTAATAGGAATAATAGATTAATATACTTTTTAAACTTGAATAAATATATAAGCTCCTTCATTACCTACAAGTGGAAATGTTAATTCCCAAATTGACGATTAATATGTCATTCAAAAAATAATATCAAATTACAAATCATATATATGTATTATGCCAATCATAAACAGATAGCTGTATGCAATAGGCATGAGACGGACGAGTCTTCCAACCTATATAATATATCAGAATCAACTTTTCAAGTTGCCAACTTGGCAACATTGTGAGTTGCAAAATTTGCAATTCCAGGAAGGACACTGAGGCTCAACAAAGATCGAGCATTGTTATCGTTTCAAAAGACTAGGGGGGGTGAGGTTTTGGGGTGTTTTGTGATTTTGATTTGAGATTCACATAGGGGATTTTTGCGGTTAATTTTAGGGTTTTTTTTTTCAATTCTTTAGTTGTGGCATATGATTTAGAGAAATAGATATTAGGAGAGAAGGGATATGTTTTTTTTTTTTCTTTTTCTCTATGTTTACCCATTTATGCATCTGGGTCGATAATTCGAGTATATTTTAAGACGGTATAATGGTATTATTGTTAGGGTGATTGAATAGAGTCAACATATCTTGTAAATAGTGAATATATGTGTAATATTGAGTCATAATATAATAACATATGAAAAAGACCCAATTCATAATATGGCATAATGAACTGATGCTTGATAACATATATTATGGTCAAATGAGTTTGTGGTCGTCATGGGAGGTATTATGCTAGTTTTGGCTTTGTGGAATCGACATTTGTACGAAACTTTGTATTGTGCCTTATAGTGGATTTTCATAAATGTGTCAATGAATGTAAATTGTGTGTTGTTGATAGTGTGTTGGTTCGTTTGTAACGGATCATGATCATTTAGGTCTTCGCTTGTATTTCTAGTGCCTGAATCCACAAGTATTTCATTTTGGACTCATATTCATCTCGTGTCTTGGATCTACTTGTTCTTTAAATAGAGTCTTGATCATTGTTCATCTCGAACTTGTTCTCGACAAAATTAGAAAACATCATATTGGTATACACCGTGTTTTCTTTTGAGCTTGATCAGGAACTCCTTGATCGTCCAAGCCATTATTGATCACCTTCACAGCCAAATGTCTTGTATCGAAATGTTTTAGCATGGATCGTAACATGATCGATATTTTTGTGTTTTCCTTATTCGATGGATTTTGCAAAAAAGTCAATTGTACTCTACTTAATTAGCTTTGCACTCGAGAATTAAGGGTGATCAGATCAAGAAAGAAAAGATCATTCCCAAAATTCTTTCCGGAATTCTCTCTTTAATCTCACTAAATCTTAACATGCTCTGTATTCCTCAAGTAGGCAAAAAGTTACAGTTCATTATAAATGACCTCTATTTATAGAGTTTCGGTTACAATGGGATCTAGATTTTCCTTAGGGTCTAATTTTTTCGCCCTTTTCATTCACGCCTAGGGCGTGATTATTCTAATATACTGACGTGGATGATGCTTTTCTATCATTCTCACATGTTGAGCACATGTCGCTTGGCTTCTACGTGTGGAACAGTTATCTTCAGATCCACACGCTCGAGTCTTGCTGATGTCTGCCTGGTTATTTGCGAATTTACCCTAAAGTAAGTGAAACGGTGACGTTTTACTGATAGATCATAAATTTACCTATTTTTAGCATGCAATTACTCCTAAATTTATATTAAAATACTTTGAGTTTTTGTCTTTATTAGTGATTTCTTTGACAAATAGGTTAATTGGGAGAAATGAGAGCAAATTGACCAAAAAAATAAGAAAATTCGGAGTAATTTGAGTTGAGGAAAAAGCAGGCTTCATTTTGTGATAGAAATACGTGAAGATTTCTGAAAATTTTATATAGCTATAGCATATCAAATTAAATACTATCGAACGAGTTTTGCAACGGTGTATCATATGTATGATTCTGGTAAGTAACGAAGAAGATATGCTTATTTAAAAATTAGCGCGTGCAGTCTCTGGGGACCGCAGCGCTACTTCTGATTTTGGCCGCAAACATTGCGAAAAAGCCCCAAACAAACCGAAAAAGCCCAATATTACCCTAATTTGACCTACAACTATAAATAGGACATTGAAGACTCAAAAGAGGCATCTTCCATTGGACTTAGAGCATCTACAAGAGCAATTGGAGTCGGTCTTCGAGCCGTCTAGTCGCTCGAGATATCATATTTCTTCTTTACCTTTTTCTTTTATTATTATTATTATTATTATTTGATATTGTAGTCCATATCATGTGTGACTAATTCTTTTATTTGTTAGGGTGTAGATGGATCTCAATTATTGATTGTTATTTCAAAGTTTAGTGTGTTTAATTCAAGTTCATCATTGTTCGTTTACTCTATTCAGATTTAATTGAAGGGTGAAGTAGGTAAATACCCAGAATTTATATAACAATAAAAATAAATACCCAATTTTTTTAAGTAATTGAGTTTCTAGTCAAATTGTGAATTACTTGCACATGCTTTTGGTAACTAAGTGAATTACTACCACTTATCACTGTGTAAGTAATTGAATCATTTGGATAGTTGATTAAATTTTTCAAAAGATTGGGTAAAACGTACATTAAGTTTTAAAAATTAGGTATTCACTACAATTTCTCTTAATTGAATCAGTTTTATTTTGTCATTGATCTGTCTATGAATTTATTGCCTTTGACTTGATTGTATCTAGATTGTAAGGATTATTACTCGAGAGGGAAACATTCGAGCTGTCAAGAATCGGGTAGAATAGCTTAGGTCGGTGTGAGATCGAGAGATAAGTATAATTTAGGTAGTCGAGATAATTTGAGTTGTGAAATTGAGAGGTGGAATTCTTAGAGTATCTCTAGAGTAGAACATATTGAAGGTAAGGTTAACAGGTCGTATAGAGATATAGGCTCGGGGACATTTGCACATTCTTTATGCGGCACTCGAGAGAGGGTATAGAGATAACTCATTGCTCTAGGTTAGCGAAATTGATGAATTAGAATTAACGCACACTAACACGGTGAAATAGCATCGTAATTGAGTGAAATCGAAACCCTAGCATCGTTCTTCTAATTAATTTTTTGTGTTTAATTTATTAGCTAGTTATTCTTGTTCGTTCTAATTTAATATTTCAATTTTGCTTATTTTAATTTCTATTTATACTCGAATTTCATCGGTTAGATAAAATTGGATATTGAATCGCAATAGCTAGTCTTTATTCTTAACGTCAATCTTCGTGGGTACGATATCCGGATTTTTCTAGTCCACTTTATTACTTGAGCTATTTGTGCACTTGCAATCATAGTTCATAATTTTTGCAATAAGTTTTTAGCGCCGTTGCCGAGGATCGTACAACTAAGAATTTGGCTAATATTGTAGCGATATATCTTATCTTAATCTAAGCATTTATTTTATATTGTTTTAATTATTATTTTTTTCAGTCTTTGGATCACATGGTTTCTAAAGCACAAGTAAATTAAGGTATCACATGTGCCGAATGATAAAGGATCAACAAGTGATCCTTTAGTTTGTGCAAGGGATCAACGAACCATATTTCATTGCTTGGGAGAGATATCAAGTCATCCTTCAAAATTTTCCCAACCATTGTTTCGCTCGGGAAGGTCAAGTGCTCAACTTTCTAGATGGGCTTATGTAACACCCCCCTAACGTAATTATATTTAAAGCATGCTTACGTTACAGGGTAATTACTCACACATAACTTTATAAAAACTTGAGACCAATTTGAACATTTCAAAATATTTTTATAAAGACACCATGCAGTGTTTATACATCTAAAGTATTTCTAAAAGCATTTGTTCAAAATATACGTATAAGTATTCGTTGAAAATAAAAGTATTCCGTAGTTTAGTTGTTATATTTGTAGAATACATAAACAACACCAAAAAGTTTCCCACGAGGTCATAGTCATCCAATATGTATCAGATCATGGGCTCGAGAGCTCTCCAGTCAACGTCATCAATATTCACAGTATGTTTTCATTCTCTGCATCACAAGAACACTAATGAGCGATTGCTCAGTAAGTAAAAACCAATGCTAAATGCATACGATTTAAAACATGTCATTTTCTATTTGTCATTGCACCGTAAATTTTATAAAGCATCTTTGTAACCATTCTAGTCAAATACACTTAGTTGGGCCCATAACGTGCTCGACTCATCGCTGGGGCCAGTAGACGATTTTATTTGCAAGACCTATTACATGGTGTCCAAATAAATCATATCAGAGATGGTGACATGTCACAAACATAATCGCCGTCATGTGGGGTTTTATAAATCACATGTTCCCTTGCGATCAACAAGGGACTTCCCACACCGCGCTGAAAACTTATAGTCCCCTTAAGTCGGGACTTCAGAGACAGGTCTACCGCCTACCCAAACCCAACAAAGAATTGATACACAAAACATAACATGGAATCATACGGTACAATGACTCGTTTCACAATTTGTAGAACTTAAAGAATCATTTACTTTTACATGCGTAATGACGTGATGTTGTGAATGCACATGTGATCGTCAAAGACATAGTAATGCATCAAATGTAAATTAAACATATAGCACGTACTGTCCTTGTAATGCAGTTGTGTGAGTTTTTACTTACTTTAATCGTGATTTCCTTGACTAACCAAAATAGTGCTCGATCAAAATCCGGTCCGAAAATCTTCGACGTGCTCAGCTACTGAATTTCAGAAAACATATTCAAAGTAATATAAATCTTCGGTTTACATTTTTGTCTTTCAATGTTTTAAAACTTTATCAATGTTAGATAATCAAGACACTCTTTGAGTTAAGACACACACATTAACTTACTGACCCACTTATCACCATATTAATTTACTCGATTAATTTGTTAGTACACAATCTAGAAATGTGACAATCAAATTTAACACATAATTAATTTTAACAAATCACCTAACCGAATAATAAACAATGTCCAAAATTTTTCGTTATAGTGTACCAGACATGCTAAAATATCTGATAAATAAGTTTGTATATAATTCAAGTTCCACTATTCCTAGAGTTTCAAACAGTAAAATTGGTTGTTTGATTATCTTAAGGACAATATGATATTTCTCTCTCTCTCTCTTTTTTTTTTTTTTATACTAACCGATTATTCTACAAGCAATATAAAGAAGTCTTGTTTAATAGCCAATTACTTTTCAAGAATATAAATACTTACATCACTATTTTTGTTTTTTTTTTCAATTGATAAAGTTTTACGTACTATTCTTATATATAAATTCTATAAATACAAAGTGATTGGATTATGAACAAACTCTAACTTTTATTCACTTTGTTTCTATAATACTATGTATAATAACCATGACATGAGTAACTTATTCATTTATATACATCTAAAGAACTTAAAGCTTACAGTATTGAAAACTAAGGTTACTTAGAATATGTATTTTAAATAAAACAACCAAACTATTAATAAATTAAACAAAAGTGAATGATGAATATATATTTAGATAGGAAAATATGAAAATCAAAACAGTTTAAGAAGCACTAAAGATCTAGAAGGTGTCTTTTACTCACATATATATTCATATGTAAATATTTGAAGAAATAATTTAGAAAGAATACGGTTATAAGGGATATTCATACCTCTTAACTTCTCAATATGAGGTGTAAAAGAAGTCATGTGCTTGATTTGAACAATAGAATCACTTAGAAAATTTAAGTGGAGAGAAGAAATTGTAGTCGGCCAACAAGAGATAGTAAGAGTATTGTTTGTTAGGGTTAGATATATATCAATACTCTGTTAAAGAAACTTGCCGACATAAATTACTTTTAACTATTTTACATTCTTAATTAAGATATATATGTATATTATAAAGACACTATTTAGTTAAAATAAAATAATAAAAATAAAATTAAAAACTATTGTTATATTTCAAATCTAAGTTCGTGACTAAAAGTTATCAACCCACTTTTTATTTTTTTAAGCACATTGATATTTCGACCCGCTATCTGATCGGCATTGTAGATAAGAATAAATATAAAAACAAAGAAATATTATTTAATAAAATTTAATAAAAATAATTGTAATAAATTCTAACTAATTTGACTAGCTTCATTGCATATTATTATTTCTATTTTGTAATTCATTGTAAGTTTCTATAATGAAAAGCCAATGCATGATAATTTATTGTTTTAAGCTAGTTTTGTTATATATCTTGCCATCATTGTTAACACTATCCTATGGGGATTTTCGGGTCATCACAGCTTACGACCGAAACAAGAATTTTGATGGAAGGAGCAACTGGTACCACCTCTCTCTACGACTAACCGCAGACGAAGCCAGTTTTCAATTAGCAGAATTAGCCGGTTATGACTATCAATTGTTGAATCCTCCGAAGGCCCATCGTTATTTTGAGGAAGAAGCAAACGACTCGACTAGATGGCAAGACCCCTCGAGCCTGCTAACAAACTACTACAAAAGCAATGAAGAGTTGAGCACAAAAGAAGGAGAGTATGAAATAGTATACGATGGTAATTCAAGTGAGCAGGAGACAAAAGCTTTGCTACAAAACAATGAAACACTAAACGAATCTTCTCCTCTCGAGATTCACATCATCATGCCGCCACTGTTCATTAAGGAATATTCATATGAAGATCGAATGTGGCCAGCATCCTCTCCACCATCATTTGGACCATACTTTATAGCCTCCCAAGCACATCCATCCAAGAGAAGTTCCCTTGCACACACGTTTAATGTACAGCTAAATTTCGCCAAACTTGAGGGCATCTACAACCTAGAGCCATAGGACGTGTTGTATGACACTTACTACGGGAGGAAGCCACTATCTGATGATCTAAGTGCGACATCACAACCACTGTTCTATGAAGAAGATGTCGTCCACTCATTCAGCGAATCCATGATGCATTCACTTAGATGGGTGGTACCCATCCAGGGAGTATTTCTAACCCACTTATTTTTTTTATTGACGTTGAGGACAATGCAGATTTTAAGTGCGGTGGAAAATTTTCTTGGATTTATATTTAGTTTATTTTTTAGTTTGTTGCTTTCTTAGTTTTATCTATTGCTTTCTTAGGCTGTTTGAAATTATTTTAAGATTAGTTTGTGTCATTAGGTTAGGTACTCTCTTTACAATGGTGCGATTGTTTTGGTAAGTTTAGCCGATGATAAGAACCGACAGTTTTTTTAAATAAAATCATGATGACTAATTGTGAGTATTTGATAGCGTTAGCATTTGTTAAATAATTGGGAACATGATTGTTCATCTTGCTTTTAGTTCTCTCACAACACATTGAGCACATAGTCTTGACCTGATAGTCTGAATCCTTGGAGATTTATTTATTATTATTATTATTATTTTTTAGACTACGTTACTCTAGAACTTGGTCGAAAGCTCTCTTGAAGCGAAATCCTAAGTCACACACATTAGGAGAAGGACGTAAGCCATCTTTGGACCGTTTGAGCCTTTCTAGCTTACCTAGTTAATAGCAATATATCTTTAGTCACCCACTTTGAGTTTAAATTGATGTACTCATTTGATTATTCTCACATAACTCAAGCCAAGACAAAATGAAAAAAAAAAAAAAGTCTTAACCCTTAGGCCGTAACCATATCAATTGCAACCAAAAGAAGGGATCAGAAGTGAAAAAGGTAGTCATCAGCACCGAATCATAATTATAAGAATTTAACATTTGGCAAGTAGAAAAAAAATATGAAAAAGTGAGCCATGTCTCACAAATAAAAGTTTAAAAATAAAAAAAGGAGAGAAAAGAAGCCAAGTGTGAAAAAAAAAAAGAACTCAGTGCTAATGACATATGGCAAAAGTAAAGTGGACCAACGGGTGATAAGAAAGTAGAAACTGAGATGATTAATGTGCTTATGGTATTGAACTCACTATTATCCAAATGACATACCTTAGCCGAGGCCTTAGATTACAAGCTATTAAAGACCTACTGACCCGTGATCGTGATAGTGACCTATATTAGTGTAGAGAGAGAGTCTAGGGCAAGCCTATAGAATAATGAACTATAATACACATTATTAATTCTGGCCCGCATAAAATTGATTCAGGGTGGAAGCTTAAAAGGTGATTGGCTAAACACACACACACACGAGAGACTATAAGTGAGAGAAAACATAAAAGCGACTGATAATTGACACTTCCGTGGCGCTTGATTTCATTATAAGATTGGTCTCTTTTTTCAAACTTATATATTATTGTTGAATAGAGCCACCCATGCTTGAACCGTAACTTGAGCACTGTGTTTAGAGAGTTTAGAGAGTCGTATTTTAGTTATGATTAGTTTGGTTTAGATGTTTTGCTTGAGGACTATCAAAATCTAAGTGTGGGGGTATTTGATAGATCGTAAATTTACATATTTTTAGCATGCAATTACTCCAAAATTTATATCAAAACACATTGAGTTTTTATCTTTATTGGTGATTTCTTTGAAAAATAGGTTAATTGGGAGAGATGAGAGCAAATGGATCAAAAACAAGAAAATTCAGAGTAATTTGAGTTGAGAAAAAAGAAGGCTCCACATTGTGATAGAATTACATAAAGATTTTTGGAAGTTTTACATAGCATATTTTTATATCAAATTAAAGATCTCCGAAAGAGCTTTGGAACGGTATGTCATATGCGCGATTCCGACAAGTAACAAAGAAGATATGCTAATTTGAAAATCAGCGTACGCAGCCTCTAGGGACGGCAGCGCCCAAAACAAGCACAATGTCGCTACTTCCGATTTTGGCCACAAACATTACGAAAAAGCCCCAAACACTCATAAGAAGCCAAATATTACGCTAACTTGACCTACAACTATAAAGAGGAGATTGAAGACTCAAAAGAGGCATCTTCTATTAGAATTAGAGCATCTACGAGAGCAATTGGAGTCATTCTTCGAGCCGTCTCGTCGCTCGAGATATCAAATTTCTTGTCTGCCTTTTCCTTTTTTTATTATTATTATTTGAAATTGTAGTCCACATCGTGTCTGACTAATTCTTTTATTCGTTAGGGTGTATATGGATCTCAATTATTGATTGTTATTTCAAAGTTTAGTGTGTTTAATTCAAGTTCATCATTGTTCGTTTATTCTATTCAGGTTTAATTGAATCAATTTTGTTTTTTCAATGATTTGCCTATGAATTTATTGCATTTGAATTAATTGTATCTAGATTGTATGGATTATTACTCGAGTGGGAAACATTTGAGCGGTTAGGAATCGGGTAGACTAGCTTAAGTCGGTTTGAGATCGAGAGATTAGCATCGCTTAGGTAGCCGAGATAATTTGATTTGTGAAATCGAGAGGTGGAATTCTTAGATTATCTCTAGAGTAGAACTTAATGAAGGTAAGGTTAACTGGTCGTATAGAGATATAGACTCGTGGACACTTGCAGATTCTTTATGCAGCACTCGGGAGAGGGTATAGAGATAATACGTTGCTCTAGGTTAGCGAAATTGATTAATTAGAATTAACGCACGCTAACACAACAAAATAGCTTCCAGTGAAATAAAAACCCTAGCATCGTTCTTTTTATTCATTTTCGTCTTTAATTTATTAGCTTGTTATTCTTGTTCATTCTAATTTAATGTTTCAATTTAGTTTATTTTAATTTATCGTTATACTCGATTAGATAAAATAGCATATTGAATCGCAATAGATAGTCTTTATTCTTAACGACGATCCTCGTGGGTACGATATCAGGACTCTTCTAGTCTATTTTATTACTTAAGCGATTTGTGCACTTGCAAGCATAGTTCATAATTTTTGCAACATTTATCCTTTAGTAGATGAAACGGTGGTGTTTTCGGTGCTGGGAAACACCTGACGCATACATAAAGCCCCATTTTTTTTTTGAGAAGTGACGAAAAAAAATATTTTTTGACATTCGAAGTGACTTTTTGAGAAAAAGAAAGACACTTTCGTATAGTCCTCTTGGAGATTCGAATAGCCAGTTCATCTCCTGAGTTTCTGATTCGTTAGTCTTTTGATTTCATGATGGCTTCCGGTAATCCATCTTCTTCCGGTAAGTGTGACGGATCTTCCTCTTCTTCCCCAGTTCATTTTCCTCTCTTGTGTTATACTGAATGTGCCACCTTATCGAATGATATCCTCGCGCTTAATATCTCAAATCCTTCTATGCGTTTGGTGAAGATTCGACCCGTTCGAAATCTCAACAAGCTTTTGCAGACAAAGGAATTTTCTTCCGAGAGTTTTTTTTTCTTTTTTTTTTTTTCAATTGATGCCTTAAAGTTCCGCCCCTTCTATTCCTTCGAATTCTGGTTGACTTCTTCAATCTCGTTCGTCTGGCCCCCAGCCAAGTTTCTCCGGAGGTCTATATTATTCTAATAGTAATTTATTGTTCTCAAGAAAGACCTTCTCTTGGGCTTCCCAAATTGACTCTTTTTGACCTCATCGTCTGTTACTACCATGCTCTGGCATCTAAATCTCATTCCTTACTCTTTAGACCGGTTCCCTGCGGTAATTTCGATTTTGCTCAATTTCGCACCTAGAGTGTGAGGGTTCTGGCCAACTGGCATCGTCGGCTGTTCAGAATCGTCAATGGGATGTGGTCCACTAATTACAAGGAATGTCCCCTATCTCAGGTTCTGTTTATTCATACCGACGAGAATATCTCGACTTCATCCCATTGATCCCTTTGTATCGCTCGAAAAGTCATTCTTCACGGGATCATCCGTTAGCGATTGTTTGCCTCATTCTCCATTGTCTCAGAAGAAATTCGCCGGCTTCCAATTCGCAAGCCCACTTACCAAGAGTTCAGATAAGAATTGATGGAACAAAGTGTGAGGGAATGAAATGCTTCCACTTTCGTTCCGACCTCCACTTCAGTTCCTCCTGTCCCTGCTTTAGTCTCTGGAGCTCGTGGGGCTGTTTCGGCAGATCCTGCCATGCCTTTGCCCCGGGAGGCCGAACGCCCCATGGCGGATGACCGGCCCACTATGGACGCCGCTTCTTCTTCCGAACCTGACAATTATTCTTCTTTTTCAGGTCAAAATCCTTCTTTTGCTCAATTTTTGCCCGCCTCAGTAGATGCTGCTTTTGGCTCTTCTTCACTTGATTATGTGGTTTATTAGCCTAGCCCACGACTTCAGAAGATCGAGCAGACCGTTCAAGAGAAATTCAGTCTATTTTGGCTCCTTCCTCTACAGTTTTATCCTGAGCCTGATATGCCCAGTTCTTCTTCCACGTCTAAGTGGCGCTATGAATTCCGTAAGCTCGACGGGGAGACCGTCAAATATTGCGATGTAACGAAGAGGTCAGACTGTGCTCTCGGGATTCTGGGTGCTCTTCACACGCTTGCGGACGTAGAGCAGCAAATAGATCTTTCCTTCAATTCCATCATATCTGGGTCCCAGTTTTCCCTTATGTCCGCCCATTCTATAATAGTGCGGCTATCCGTCAGCTAGAGAGACGGACCATTGAAAGGGATTATGCATCAACCATAGCCATCACACTAAAAGAAGAGATTTAGGGATTGCACCAGCGAGAATCCCATCATTCAAGCAAGCTAATCGCAGAGCGAGATGCCTTCCGAGTAGAGCAAGATGCTCTCTAAGTCGACCGCGATTCGATTTCCGAGGAACTCCTCCAGTTAAAAATCGTTTATGCCAACCTTAGGAGGAAAAGAGACTCGCTTTGGCATGCTAGTGAACAGGTTCAACAAGGTCAGTCTGACTCCGTTCCCATCACTAAGCCAGACTCACTATTGGAACAGATCCAATACTTGGAAGCGGAAATGGCGGAGCTGAGATCGGCGAACGATTAGTTTCAAGAGGCGAAGGGAGCCAATCACCCTGAATTAAGGAACATCATCCTTCATTCAGAGCTGAACTTGATGCGCTCAGAGTTCAATGTTGTTCTTGTTGAGTTGGCTACCGTAACTCTTTTTGAGGCTTCGATCCGTGAAAAGCTGAAGTCAGAAAAGAAAGAGTCTCGCAGGCGTTATAACGAGGCGCTTGCATTGGAACAGAAGTAGGTCGATAAAATATACGCTGAGTTTCTGCAAGATCGCCTGGCGAAGAAGTGTCTAGGTTTCTGGTTAGGGTGTTGAGATGAGGAGCATGGACCCCACGGTCCATCTGCTTCCCCACCCAAATTCCTTATTCGAGGCCTTCAAGGTGGACGTTGAAGATGCTGAGCCTCGGTTTGCTGATGGGTCCGAGGATGAGGTTGAAGAGGAGGAAGCGGATCCCCTTTCTTAGGTTTAGATTTTTCTTATTTTGTATTTTCTTCATTGTTGTATTTTCTTATGAGACCGAACTCATGTAATTGTAAGACTTCTTAATTTGAAGTATTGATTTGCCTTTCTTTTATTTCCAATCGCTTTTTTGTTTATTCCGTTCCGCCTTTGTTCTCTCCATTCCGCCTTCCTTTCTTTTCATCTTTTTGGTTTATCTTTGTCTTCGTTTCATTCTGCATTTTTTTATTTTGTCTTTATTTATTTTCCCACCTAAAGGGTATCCCATCGATTTGCCTTTTGTTGTTTTCGCTTCGACTTCTATTGAGCTTTTTGTTTGGTCCATGTCGGGATGGGCTTCATCATTCTTCTATTTTTTAACGAAGATTTGCCCTGAAAATATTGTACGTGAAAAATGACGTCGTGTAATTACAAGTCAATAAATTAAAATGACATCGTATAGTGTGGACTGAGAAGTCTTATTAGATGTGGATCTTTGAATTGGGCTTTAGGGCCCATTTATTCTCGTGGCCCAATGGTACTTTCTCTTGAAAAGTTATCATTCCTAAGGGGAAGTATCTCGGATAAATTCCTTTCTTCTTCTCCAAGCACCCCTTATTGCCATTTCTTGCCATCTTTGTTCAAAAAACCATTTGTCTTCTTGTGTTCTTCTTTTGTGTCTTGACCTTCGCTCTGCACTGTCGTGGCTCCCAGCTGTCTCTCCCAAAATGTATACTACGTCCGCTCTATCAATTTCTAACGTCGTCGAGGATTACCTGATTCTTGAGGGTATTTTGATTCACACAGTTAAGGATATTCATAATCCTCTTCCGCCGAATAATCTTTGACTTCTTCTTCCCCAGCTTGCCTCTGTTCGACTTCCTCTAAACCCCTTCTAAAGCTCCTTCTTTCGCCTTTTCAAAACTTGGCCCTTCATTATTCATCCTAACATCTATCGCGTTCTTTTGTGCGCTATCTTTTTGACCTTCTATACCTATATCGCGTAAAGGCACCGTAAAAGTGGTTGCTTTGAGTTCTTAACGAAGTATTTGTCCTTAAATACTTCGGTTGAACTTGCCGCTCACCGATGTACGTTCGATAGTACTTCTTACTCTTTGGAGAAGAAGTGGGCCATCCATGTTTTTGACGTGTCTGGAAACTTTCATTTCGGGGACTCTTTTCAGATTCTGCTTCCGAGTGAGGATTTTACGATCCCTATAAGCCTATTCCAGTCTTCCGTCGCCGTTTGAATGGCCCCTATGCTGACATAGCGAAATCCCTCCCGAACAAGGTTCAGGTTGTCTGCACTCCTGGAGTGCTTGATTTCCTTCAGTGGGTCCAAGTATGTGGTCCGTTAAACTTTTTTATGTCTGAAGCTGACAAGACTTCTTTCTGGTGTGCCTTCAAGCTTGCTGACGCAGGGTTGACGGTTCATCGTTTTCCTAGGCAGGTTTTGAGCGGTATCCCACTTAACGCTTCTCGGCTATTATAATTTCTCCCCTCCATCCCCCGTTCGGCTCCTACCGATATTCGCTCAAACCCGAAATCAAAAGGTGGGCCTTCTTATTTGGCCCTCTGTTCTATTCCGAGGTCAGAGGATATTTTTGATGCCGCTGCAGCGGCCATGGAGGGAATGCAAAAAGAAAAAGACAAAGAAAACCTGTGGCTGCTAAACCCCCGGAAGTACCTGAGGCCGAGTACGAAGTTCTCTTGGCCCGCCGATCCAAGCTCCGCCATGATGCAGCGCAAACAGGTGGTCCTCTGAGCCCTCTTCGTGCAGATGCCCCTGCTTGTAGGGGTGTTCTTCGTGTAAAGATCCTTACGGGCAAGTTGGTGGTTTCTTCCAGAGTTTCACTGTCTTCCTTACTGTCTTTGATTGTTTTTGAGATGACGTCATCATAAAAGGATTCGACTTCTGCCGACGAAGTACCGACTACTGATGTTGATCCCTTTTCCTCAGATGGGGCATCAGAACAAGATCTGGCTTCTGTTGTTCCTACCACTTCTTTGGGTCAAGTGCCGGCTACTGTCATTGACCGTACTTCTGTAGAGCCAGCGGTACGTTTATTGTATTGATATGTAGTGTGTTATGTTTTTCATTTACCTATTTTTGTGTGTTTTTTATTCTTTTTGTTTTGTATTTTTTGTCGTTAGGTTGCTCCTCCTATCGATGCTGGGACTTCGGGTCCAGTTCCTACTGTTGAACAGGCCGCTGGTTCCGTCTCGCGGCCACCGGTTATTGATCTAGCATTTATCCCTGCCGAACTAGTTTTGTAGGTTTTGCTTTAGTTTCCTTCTATTTTGCTGACTCTATTCTTTATGTAGTTTGATTTGTTTTGAGTTTGTCGTTGTGATTGTCATGACTTTTGTTCGTTCTGTACAGCTGGTCTCGAAGGGAGATGAATTTGGGGGTGGTTTGAGGGCAGTTGCATCTGGGATCGTGGCCCGTGAAATGGAACTGAGGAAGTTAATGTCGGAGAAGGACGCCATTATAGCTGAGAAGGATACACTACTGACAGAGAGGGATGATATTATTGGGAAGCTGGAGGCTCTTGTTGCTTCTTCGGCAGGGCCTGATGAGATTAACGTGTTGAAGTTGCATCACTCCCTGATCGAGGCTGAGAAAGAATTGGAGTATCAGAAGGCTCGCCATTTTCGGCTTCAAGTGGCTGCTACCATGGTCGCGAAGCAAACCCTTCAACATCAGATCCAGTCCGATTCGGTAATTATAAGGCCACTCTTGCCCAAAAGATGGCTGTTACGGATCAGAACATAAAAGTCAAAAAGTCTGAAGCATTCCGCGCTAGATTTGAGGAGGGGTTGCGCCTGCCAAATAAGAGGAGCATCAAGTGGACAGAAGACTATGATGAGCAGATCGGGTTGTATGAAAACATCGATCGCTTCTTAAGTACTCCAGCACACTTACATCTACCTGAATCTTAGTTGGTCAGGTCGCCTATTTTTAATCCGGATAGCTTTTTTGCTCCGTTTGATCCGTCCTAATGACTTTTTCTCTCAATCTTTTGTATTTCCAATACTTTATGGTAATTACTATTTTGCACTTGTGAACGAAGATTTTTCGTGCTTGGATAGTTTATTACTTTGTCGTTAACAATGTTGTGTAAATACTTTTTGGTAATTAAATGGAGCAAAAGTATTACTTATCCATTTTGTTTTTGGTTGTCAGGATGGCATGTCCTCGAGACTTGTTAAACCTTGATGCTGGTTGAGTTGGAAGAGGATTGAAGTCTTTTCCTTGATATGCTTTTCCGATTCGCCACCCTGCTTATTTTCTTTTCTTTTCTTAAATACAATATTTGTGGAATGTATGTAAATTGTTTGATTGCAATAAGTCTAGTAAATTCGTGTAACATCTATGTAATTATGAGTGATTGATTCCAACCGCCTGGTACCGGTTTGTCGAGTTGATGTTCTTCTTTGAATGAGATGTTGATGTTTCGTGCTTTCTTCCGATCTGTTAGTCTCCTGCAATTTCTTCTTATTTGACTCGTATGTTTTCTTGTGATGTTTACTTGCTTGCTTTTTTTTTTTGCCTACCATTTTGCTCTACCCATTAACATGGTTTCGAACTGTCAATTTGAATTGACCATTGCTCCCTACCCATTAACAGGGTTTTTGACTTTGGATTTGTAATGACCATTGCGCCCTTGACATTAATAGGGTTCTAGACTGTGGATGTGTATTGACCATTGCGTCCTACCCAATAACAGGATTTTGGACTGTGCATTTGTGTGTAACATTGCGCCCTACCCATTCACAAGGTAGGTTCCGGATTTCTGATTTGTATTGACCATTGCGCCCTACCCATCAATAGGGTTTTGGACTGTGGATTTGTATGCACCATTACGCTCTATGCATTAACGGGGTTCCGTACTGTGGATTTATATTTTGCTTTCCCTTGTTTGCGTGGTATCTCCAAGCTCACCTCACCTCGTGTATTGCTTCCTAGTTTTGTTTGCTTTTAATATCTTCAAGTTCTGTGAATTTATTCCTGTTCAGACAGAAATTTAATTAAAAGATATAAGAAGTAAAAGTAATTGACACAGTTGTTTTACAATGGTTTGACACAATTATTGAGGTGCATGATACATTTCTTTCAGCTTACATTGTTTGGCCCATTCTCTCTCTCTCTCTCTCTTTATTCTTTTCTTTTTTTGTGAAAGCATGGCCTATGCACATAATACTTTTTTAGGTGCATATTGTTCCAAGAGCTCGTAATTTTTTGTTTTGGATCCGTCATGCTCTTGAGTTCATATGCTTCTTTGCCATAGACTTTGATTACATCTTAAGGTCCTTCCCAAGTTGGCCCAAGCTTCCCATCAATGGGATTCTTTGTTTTCGCCGTCACTTCTCTCAGAACTAGATCGCCTACTTGGAATGATCTTTTATGATTTGTTTGTTGTATAATTCTGCCACCTTTGTTGATAAGGTGTCATTTTTATTGCGGCCATCTCTCTTCTTTCTTCAATCAAGTTCAGATCCAATAGCCTTGCTTCCTCATTGCTTATAGACTCTGTCAAAGCCATTCTAGCTGTTGGGAAGAAAAGTTTCGTGGGGATCAGTGCTTCAGTTCCGTACACTATTGTAAAAGATGTTTCCCCGGTGGCCATTCCCTTTGTCGGGCAGTATGCCCAAATGACATTTTGAAGTCCTTTAGCCCATCTTCTATTTTGATCATCCAACTTCTTCTTGGTACATTCGAATATGATTTTGTCGAAGGGGCGGCTTGCCCGTTTCCCTATGGGTAGATTCTTGACGAGAAGCTTAGTTGAACTCCATGCCCGGAACTTAATTTTTCTATTGTTCTTCCAGTGAACTGTGTTCCGTTGTCAGCCGTGATTTTCTGTGGGAATCCAAACCTACAGACAATATGTTTCCAAATAAACTTTATTACCTCAGTTTGTGTTATGTTGGCATATGCCTCGGCTTCAACCCATTTGGTAAAGTAATCTGTTGCAACAGTTGTGTACTTCGTTCTTCCGGGCACCAAGGGTAAAGCTCCCACGATATTGATCCCTCGGTGGAGGAACGGTCACGTGCTGACTACGTAGTGTAGCTTGTTTGTAGGGATGTGCGTTTTGTGAGAGAATCTCTAGCATTTGTCACATTTCTTCACGAATTAATCTGTGTCCCTCAACATCTTTAGCCAGAAGTAACCTTGCGTCTCTCAACATCTTTCGCCAGTAGTAGCCTTGCGTCATTTCTTTATGAGCTCAACTTCTTCCGCCGGTGTGGTTGTCGCACACTCCCTCATGGATTTGTCTCATCACTTCTAGGCCTTCTTTTTTCATCAATCACCTTTTAAGCATTGGGCCGTCCCACGACTTCTGATAGAGTTTGTCATTCATCATTGTGTATCGAGCAACATTAATTTGAATTCTTCAGGCTTCTTTTTACTCTGTGTAGCTCCCCGATGGTTAGAAACTTTTTAATTTCTGTTTGCCAGCTTTCTTCTCCTTGCTCGATATTTTCTATTTTTGCGAAAGCCTGTATTTGGTCCTCCTCTTCGTAACTAAGCCTGTTCAGTTCCAGGATCGGTGCTAGGTAATATAATCCTTCTTCTCGGTCTCCAAAAGCCATTCTTGCTAGATAATCTTGGGATTTGCTCCACCTACACTTTATGGAATTTTACGAACCACTTTTTCACTTCCGTAAAGTAATTTTTTAGGGTGGGTTCTTTTACCTCATAAATCTCGGCAAATTGATGCACGACTAGTTGGGAGTCACTTCTTATGTTTAGCATTTTCGCTCCGATAGCCTTTGCTAACTTTAGGCTAGTTTACAAGGCTTTGTTCTCTGCTATATTGTTGGTGGTATTGAAATTTAGTCAGAGGGAATATTCAAGGATTACTCCCTCGCCGTTGTCGAGTATTAACCCGACTCTAGCTCGGTTCCGGTTCTTTGCTCATTCGATGTGCATCTGCCATTCCAATTTTGTTTCTGCCACCTTTTTTTTTTTTGGGGTTTTCGATGCCAATCGTTGTATATTCATTTAGGAAATCAGCCAATAGTTGCCCCTTCTTCGCTGTCCTCAATCGAATCTCTAAGTTATGCCCGACTATTTCCACTGCCTACTTCGTGACCCGTCCTATGATATCCGATTTTGATAGGATTGATTTTAGGGGTTGATTCGTGAAAATCACGATTGGATGGGCCTCGAAGTAATGTTTTAGCTTTCGTAAAACATTTCATAATGATAATACAAGTCGTTCCAACAGTCCATATCTCTATTCCGAGTCTTCTGGTATCCTACTTACGTAGAACACTGGCTTCTGCTTTCCATTCTCCTCACGGAATAGAAATCCGCTCATTACGGACTCAAACTGACCCAGGTATACGTAAAGCTCTTCTCCTAGTTCCGGTACCGACAGCACTACAGTTGTGTTCAGGTATTCCCTGATCTAGTCTAGAGCTTTCTTTTAGTCTTCCCCCCAGTCGACCTTCTTCGTGGCTTTGATTGCTTTATAGAATGTGCCTTTGATTGGTTTATAGAATGACCTGTATTTTTCATAAACTCGAGGAATGAAACGATTCGGAGCCATTATTTTACGGATGAGGGATTGTATGTCTTTGATCATTATGGGCTCGTGTTCCTTCGTCAGGTTTCTGATTTGCGTGGGGTGTGGCTCATGTTCCTAGGAATTGTCTGAATGAGACTCCGAATATGCATTTTGCTGGGTTGAGTTTCATCCTGAACTTCCAGAGGATTACAAAATTCTCAATGTGGAACTCCTTCTTCTTCGCTTGACGCACATATCATCGATACAAACCTCTGTTAAGTCCCAAATCAGATCTTTGAACATCTTGTTCATCAGTCTTTGATATGTCACTCTGGCATTTTTTAGTCGTTCTGTCACGAAGCCTGTCTTCTTTTGATCTTCCTTCCATTCTTCTTTTCTACTAGGACCACATTTGAAATCTAATCAGGGTGCTGAACCTCCCTGATAATTCCGTTCGCTAGCAATCTATCAATCTCATCGTTAATGATTTTATTTCTTTTCGGAGCGAAGCGTCTTTGTTTTTTATTGACCGGCTTCACATTGCTCCTCACTCCCAGTCAATGTACTAACTCGGCCGGTTCAACCCCGACCATGTCTTCGTGTGTCCATTGGAAGACGTCGAAGTTCTACTTTAGGAATTTAATCAGCTCTTGCTTCTCTTTTTCCGGAAGGAGGTTACCCATTAGTATTGTCCTTGTTGGATCGTTTAGATCTACCAGAACGGCCATTACTAACGTTCAACAAATCTTAAGCCACTCTTTAAACAAAACCCAAAATTTCTGTAAATCATTTTCAATGTAAAAAAACTACAAAAGTATGTTTGTAATCCTAACAAAAAAAGAAACCCTCAACAAATTTGATCAAAACCTACCAGGAACACAAAATCCACAAATTTTGATACAAAAACCCTAACTGTGTTTAACTCTAATCAAACCACAATTTAAGCTGATCAACCTTAAACGTATATTTACCTATACTTAAGAAAAGGTGTTTGACCAATTAAGATTGCCGGAGTTTCACCAAAATCTCGCCGGAGAAGGAAGGTGGAGAGAAAAGATGAGATCAGCTCATTTTTTTTTAAAGAAAGAGATAAAGTGAAAGAGGATGGTGATTCCAAAGTAAAACATTTAGAGTTTAAAAATAGACCCTAGAGACTTGAATTCTCAGGTAAAAACTGATTTAGGCTGAATTTGGGCTCGAAACTCGTTTTTTGACAAACGGGTATTTAAAGACGCTCTCGGGAACATAATTTTTTACTCGGGACTCCATTTTTAACGTTCTTTGCCTCGTTGAAAAGCTTATGAAAATATCTACCCATAAAAGTCTTAAAAATCACATTTAACTCTTTTATTTAAGATGTTAATTATCAAGCATAGCCGATCATCATCTTGCCGTCACTTGTCAAAATACTCAAATCAAACAGATAAGGCATATATACATACTCATGAAAAATTATATATTCATATCATATAATACAATAACTCAGTCATAAATAAACTCATAAATAAATTCATAAACAACTCAGTCATAAATAAATTCATTAATTAATACAATAATACAATATATTCATTAATTACCAAGTAGCGGGCCTTACAACCACCATCCCTTTTGAAAAGTTTTATACTCAAAACGCAGAATAAAGCATGGTACTTCACCATTTCCTCTTCTGGTTCCCACATCGCCTCTTTGACTCGGTGATTTTTCCAAAATACTTTCAGTAAGACTATCTCTTTGTTCCTTAACTTCTTATCCTCACGGTCAATAATCTAAACCGATTGCTCCTTGTAGCTCAAATTTGCTTGTATTTGCAAAACTTGTGGTTCGATTGCATGCTCGGGGTCGACCACATACTTCTTGAGCAAGGATACATAGAAGGTATTGTGAATAGCCGACATTGTTTCGGTAAGGCAAGCTCGTAAGCCACAACGCCAATACGCATCACGACCTCGTATGGTTCCGCATAATGAGGACTTAGTTTCCTTTTTCTTGCCGAAATGCATAACTCCCTTCATCAAAGCAACTTTAATAAATACAAATTCTCCAACCTCAAACTCTAGTGGTCTCCGTCATACATCCGCGTAACTCTTTTATCAGTTCTGAGCTGTGAAAATTCATTGTCTAATTACCTTGATTATCTCAGTAAAGTCGTCAATTAACTTTGTCTTTCGTTGCAAGTCTCATTCTAGCACTTTCTTTTCACCGGCCTCATGCCATGTGAGTGGTGATCTGCACCGTTGCCCGTACAACGCTTAGTGTGGAGCCATCTAGATGGTTGCCTATAGCTATTATTGTATACAAACTCAGTGAGTAAAAGGAACTTACTCCAACTTTCCTTGAAGTCTAAAGCATAGGCTCTCAGCATATCCTCTAAAACTTGGTTCGTCCTCTCCCTGTTCCTATCGGTTTGAGGATGAAAAGCTATGCTATACTTTAACTTTGTTCCCAAACATTCCCGAGCACACTTCCCAAAGTGTGAAGTGAACCTCGTGTCACGATCTGAAATGATGGATTTGGGAACTCCATGCAATCTGACAATCTCTTTTACATATAACTCTGCTAGGTGCTTGAGTGTGATTGTCTTCTTAATCGGTAACAAGTGGACTGATTTGATCAATTAGTTAACGATTACCCAAATTATATCATAGCAGTTGCTCGTCCTCAATAAACCCACAATAAAATCCATGGTCATATCATCCTATTTCCACTCAGGAATAGCTCTCTTTTAGGCCTCTAATGTTCTGCCTTCACTTGCTGACAAGTAAGGCAAGACTGAACATATTTATCTACGTCTCTCTTGATGTCACTCTATCAAAAGTTACTTCTCAGGTTGTACATTTTGGTGGCTCCTAGATGTAAAGCATATGGTGTGTTGTGAGCCTCAGTCATCAATTGCTTCCTAAGCTCTCCGTCATTTAGCACACAAAGCCTAGTGCCAAAGTATAACATCCTTTGGTTATCGATTCAAAAATCCTTATGTTTCCCTTCCTGCATGCCATCCTTAATCTTTTATAGTTTCTTATCTCGATCTTGCTTCTCTTTCATGCTGTCTATCACTAAAGATGTGATCGTCAAAGTGGAGAGTCGGCTCGTCATCAGCTCTAGGCCAAGACTCTTTATCTTCACTCTTAACTATTGGGGCATCGCAGACATAGACATCAAGGCTGTTGAAGACTTCCTGCTCAAGGCATCTGCTACTCTGTTTGCCTTATCTGGATAATAGAGGATCTTGCAGTCATTGTCCATCACCAACTCTAACCATCATTTCTGCCTCATATTCAACTCCTTCGGGGTGAAGAAGTACCTTAGGCTTTAGTGGTCAGTGAAGATCTTACAATGCACCTACTGTCGCTAAATCTGTTAAGCAAACACCACTGCTGGTAACTCCAAATCATGAGTGGGGTAGTTCTTCCCATAGTCTTTTAGTTGTCTCAAAGCATAGGCTATCACTTTGTTTACTTGCATCAAGACCGTTCCAAGACCCATCTTCAAAGCATCGCAGTAGAGCACAAAGCCCTCATTGCGCTCGGCTAAAGTCAAGAGAGGTGCACTCGTCAACCTCATTTTTACCTCCTGGAAGCTCTTCTCGCACTCCATAGTCCAAAAAGGTAGTCAAGAGAAGGTCGAGTTTGGAAAACCCTTCAGTAAACTTACTGTAATACCTCGCCAATCCAAGGAAACTACGGAATTCTATTGCATTCGTCAGTCTTCTCTGTTCTTTTACCGCTTCTACCTTTTCTGGGTCAACCATACGATCATCTTTTTAGATTATATGACCAAGGAATGCCATTTGATCTAGCAAAAATTCACATTTCAAAAATTTTGCGTAAAGCTGGTGTTCTTTCAACGTCTAGAAAACTAACTAGAGATGTTATTCGTGATTTTCCTTTAAATGAGAGTAGATGATGATGTCATCAATAAAGACCTTGACAAATCGATCAAGAAAATCGTCGAATACTCGGTTCATCATATCCATAAGGTTGTTGGGGCATTCGTCAAACCAAATGGCATGACCACAATCTCATTGTGGCCATATCTTTTCTGGAACATAGTCTTCTGTATGTCTTCCTCCTTAATCTTCAGTTGGTGGTAGCTTGATCGAAGGTCAATCTTTAAAAATACTGTCGCACACTTGAGTTGATCAAACAAGTCATGTACTCTTGGTAGTGGATACTTTTTCTTGATAGTTACTTTATTCAACTCTAGATAGTCGATGCATGGCCTCATCGATCCATCTACTGAGGCCATACTATAAGGGGCCTTCGAGATGAAACTCGTTCCGAGCATTACTTTAATCTCAAACTCGATCTCCCTATCTGGTAGCAAACCCGAAAGGTCCTCCAAAAACACTTCGAAAAACTCTAGTAATACCAGTACTTCATCAATATTCATCTTTCCTTCCTTCTTCATGTCCACAATGTTTGCTACATGTCCACAATGTTTGCTAAGAATCTGGTGCACCCATGTTCTAGAAGTCTCCTCGCCACGAATGCCGATAGGAACATCTTATTTTTCTTCCTCATATTCCCTATGAAGACAAAATATTTGTTGTCTTGTGGATTAAAGACAACCCGTCATGGTCGATAGTCAATCGATTCGTTATACTTACTGAGGGAATCCATCCCTATGATCAAGTCATAATAGGTCATCTCGAGTATTACCACATCGGTATACAATTCCATATTTACTATGTGCACTGCCAGCGCCCGACATCAATGAGTACACACCATAATCTCTCCGAAAGGTAGTTTGGTGTAGAATCTGTGACTCAAACTTTCATGTGGACTGTCTAAGGTTCTAGGAAATGTATGTGTGACTCCAGTGTCAAATAGTTCGTGCCTGTATAGAACGTGCTAGAGTAATAGTAGCTGCTTGAGCAGATCTAGTAAGATGAGACCCTCGATACACTGCGCACAAAAATATTTTTTCACAGTGTCAAGGGCTTTCTCCCCTCATAGCATAACACCGTTATTCAAGGCGGAGATCTTTGAGTAAGCAACGAACATTATCCTCCTCTTATGATGTCGTGTTCAAGCATAGGCGGATCAATCTGCAAAACTCCTACATAAGTTCCGTCATCGTCGTTGAACCTTGTTAGAGGTCCTCCAAATTACTCCAGTATTAATTTATGAGGTTGGAGTTGAATAATCACTCGTTAAACTCTACAGTGAATTCCACCCATGTCATCTTCTCGATGTCATGCTTCCCTTCCATAGTCTCTGACCAGATGCGGGCGTCTATGGTAAGGCTGAAGGAAGCACAACAGACCTTCTCATTGTCTGTCAAGTCAACTCCCTCTACGAACTCACGATGGTCTTAAACCATCCTCGTCTACTAGGAGCTCAGCTGCCCTGTCAAAACTGCCGCCTTGACTTTCTTTCATAAAAGCAGTGGAGGCTCACAATATACCACAGGTCGTGGAATGATAGGAGGAATAACTGCAGCCTTACCCTCAAAGTTATTTTCGGTCTCTTTTTCGTGAGTGGGGCCCGGTCCTCTGGTCCTAGAGCCGTTGCTCTATTTGTAGCCAATTCGGCGATATGTCAAGACTGATAATCCAGTTGTCTCTAGAGATGACGGATGAGCTCCAACTCTAACACATAGGCGTCCGATGCGATCGCTGGTTGAGGTTGTGGGATTGGCGGACCGTTGGCTACATAACCCTGGGGACCCCCGGGCTCGACGTGAGCATATTATTATGCAGGTCCTCTTATACTGCCCCTACCACGTCTGGGCCCCGTCCTCGTCCTTGTCTTAGTAGGGTCTCAATTTCTAGTCACTGTCTATAAGCCAAGCTTATGCGTTCTTTCTATTATAATAATGTCAGTAATAACTCACTTGTCCCAAAACAGATAAACATCCAAGTCTTAAAAGATACTAGTGTCTATACTAGTTCATAATCTACTAAGCGGGTAAAAGATGCGCTTATTTGGAGGTTGCTTTAACGATGCGCAGTGGTGGCGTAGTGGGGTTTCGGGAAGCCTGGGCTCTGATACCATATCTATAACGACCCAACTCTCTAATGAAGATTATTACAGTACTTTACTATATATGCCGAAAATATTTATAACACTTTATTAATTAGAAAACGTAGTATAAAATTTTTCTTCGGTTTCATAAGTTTTCAAGCATAGTTTTCTAATTACTGTATCCAGACTTAACAAAATAATAACGTTTTTTTATTATGAAAGCGAGGTTTCTAAGTTTCTCATAAAAACATCACGAGAACCCATCAACACCACCTGCCATGCTCATTGCCGCCACAAGCATCCACTTCAAGCATGGGCCTTGCCCCTCGAATCTGCACATGCGAGAAACTTATAAGCGAAATGCTTAGTAAGACACTTTATCTTTCTCACAAAAATCATCCCAATCAAAATGCGATAATTAATAACAATATCACTCATAACTAAAATATTATTTGATTTTGTCGAAAAACATAACTCAATTATATACTCATCATATTTATCATTTTTAGATCATTATCAAAATAACTCAAAACTCATCTCAACTCAAATTTATTCATTTTATCTTTTGGGCTATGTGACGATGTACCAATACGCGCGCGCAACTAGGTAGACGCACAGGAGCTAACCGTAACGTTAAACTCGGCAACTCACTCGTAGAGTAGCTAGTCCTGACACTGTATGTATCATCATCTAAAAAGGGACTCACTATGGGATAAAAATTAGGGACTCACAACCATTGGGGCTCACTCCCAGATACACGCCACTATTATCTTCTTTAACCGTTTAGGAAGAAAAGTAAACAAATCAATTAGCTATGATATGCGTATTTTACTCAACATGCTAATATCAATCAATAATTAATATAAAATCTTCTAATTCATTCGCTTCTATCTCTCATAAGATCATGAATATTCTCAACAAGCACATGATTACAAAACATTACTATAAACTCTCAATTCATATATCAATTCTCAAACATCACAATACTCACTCATAAATAAAGTTATTTTAATATCTCATCAAGCTTGGTTTTTTCTGATTTTGAACTAATATATGCAGGTGAGAGTGTACTTACCTCGATCCGTGTGTAAAAAAAAATTGTAGAGGTTAGGTGATCATGGCTGAGACAATTTCAGTACATATGTTTACTGCGATTTTTAAAACCATATACTCAAAATTTTAGAATGAAAAACGCCGCTTAGAAAATTCATAATTTATTCTATAACACTCAAAAAATTATGAAACTTGTGGCAAATTGAAGACGACAGTAAACCCTATCCTTTCCCATATTAAATGATATATTTTGAAAGTACAAACAGTGCTAAAACAAGCCCGAAATCAGGCAGATCAGAGATGTGTTTTTGGAAAAGCTGGTAGATTCTTTCTTCAACTTTGAAAATTCATAACTCACTCTAGAAATAAGCCTTTTAAGTGATTCCAGTTGCTGAACGACCATTAGGGAGTCTATATTTTTCACCTAAAACAATTTTTCTAAATTCTTTTCCAACTATTCTAAGTAATTAAAAATATGCAGATAAGTCGTTGATAAAAATACTAGCGTTCAACAAATCTTAACTCACTCTTTAAACAAAATCCAAAACTTGTGTAAATCATTTTCAACATTATAAAATTACAAAAATATTTTGTAATCCTCACAAGAAACCAAATCCTCAACATATTTGATCAAAATCTATTAAGAACACAAAATCTCCAAATTTTGATACGGTTTAACTCTAATCAAACAATAATTTATGCTAATCAACATTAAACACATGCTTACCGATACTTAAGAAAAAGTGCTTGACCACTTAAGATCGCAGGAGTCTCGCCGAAATCTCACCGGAGAAGGAAGATGAAGAGAAAAGTTGAGATTTATTTTCTTTTTTTTTTTTGTAAGAAAGAGATGAAGTGAAAGATGTTGGTGATTGTAAAATAAATATTTAGAGTTTAAAAAAAGACCATAGAGAGTTGAATTCTGGAGTAAAAAGAAATTTGAGCTGAAATTGGGCTCGAAACTCATTTTCGCGCCCATACAGGTATTTCAAAACGCTCATGGGGTCATAACTTTTGACTCGGGGCTACATTTTTAACATTCTTTGGCTCGTTGGAAAGCTTATGAAAAGATCTACCCATAAAAGTAAAAAAAAAAAAAAAAAACACATTTAACTCTTTCATTCAAAATGTTAATTATCAAACATAGTCGATTATCGTCGCACCGTTACTTGTCAAAATACTCAAATCAAACATATAAGGCAAATACATGCTCATGAAATATTATATAATCGTGTCATATATCTAATAAAATAACTCAATCATAAATAAACTCATAAATTATTAAATTTGAATTATCAAGATACGGGCGTTACATAAACACTATAAATAGAGGTGTTAGCTAGAGTTTTTATAACCCTTTTACTTTTATATTACTTCATCTTTCTCTTGCTATTAGTTCTCTTATTTTTATGAGAATGTTGTTAGACTAGAGCGAGACGATGTTAGAGATGATCTTAATTATATTTCTTTTCTGTCTCAATTTTGATTCCATATTTGTGCTTCAATGTCTTAATTTTTGTTATAATTTTGCTCTTATTATTTTTATCAAGTAATTATGTTCTATTTTTCATATAGGTCTAGTCATGCTCTTTCGATCTGCGATTTCTTATGAATTTTAATTGTGATTGATTTGTAAGTTAGTCTTTTACTGCAAGATGATCAATTTGATATATTGTCGATTTTAGATGGCTTATGAATATTCAAATATTTTATTTTATATGTGTAATGGCTTGAACCAAGACCACTTTTACAAGTATTTATTTTCTATTTTTGAGAAAGATGACTTGTAACAATATCTTGGCTGCGATTAGTTTGAGAAAAAATTGTTAGTTTTGTCAAATCTAGCCAATTTTGACCGCGTGTGATTATTAATGCAAATAGTGTTATTTTTGCATTTTTGAAATTCAAAATATTTTAGGAATTTTTTTTACTCGTAAAATTCCTAACTTCTCGGATCAAGCCAATTGGTGTATTTTTATAATTTTTAAAATACATCCCTTATTTTATTAAATTTGCAAAATAGACCATAGTATAAAACGCCTATTTAGCAACTAGGATTTTGTTTTCTCTCATTCTCTCCCCTCAAGTGCCGCTGCCCACCTCCCCTCACCATCTCCTCCTCAACTCCGGCCAGCTACCCATGTCCAAGGTTGCTGCCAGCACAGCCCTGCCTTGGCGCGTTCTGTACCGACCCAGCCCTCTACGGGGTATCGTCTCACTACAGCACCCTCGTTGCCGACCTCGCACCATCGTCCTCACGCCGATGACTCGCGTCGCCCCTTCACAGCACGGAAAGCCCACTGTTCGCCTCCTCGTCATGAGCTACAAGCCCGATCCGTGCCCCGCCTTTCTTCCGCGCCACCTGCACAAGGCCCTATCGGCGGCACCAATCCGCCCGAGCCTTTGCGTGCCTCGTCCTTGCATATCCCACCCCTACAGCATCTTGCACTCTTCCCAAGCCGCGTGAGGCCCTGATCTGTTCCACGAAGCCGTCAGCCCGCGTGGTCCGTCGCCTCGTCGGAGCTTCGCCTCTCGCAGCTCAACCAGTCAACAACCAGTTGCGCTGCCTTTGTGCGGTCACCGACGAGGCCGAGCACTCGAGCCCAGATCCACGTGCATTCGTGCGCTCCCCAGCAATAGCATCACTTCGTCATGTTGTGGTTGCGAGTGCTGCCGTGACAGCAAACAACCGCGCGCGAAGCCTAAGCTCGCCGCTTGAGCCTCCCGGCACTATGCGGCTTCTTCCGCTCACACCCACATCTCCCTAATGCACCACCATGCTGCCTTGCGATAGCCAAACCTCGCGATCTCAGCGCCGTAATTTCGCCTTTTGTACGAAATTTCTAGAGAGCCTAGCTTTGTCCTCCACATCAAACCCACGCGTCGCGACAAGCTCAGCCTTATTTACCTCACCAAGCGCGAGGCGGCATCGCATTGCTCCCTTGTTGCTCACCGAGCCCCTCGAGCCGTTTTGTGGCAAAACTGATGCCCAAACCAAAAGTTGAATTAGGTCTCAAACCCGAGGCGACATTATTGTATGTCTTCGTTCTCGACTGAGAATTTTTATTGTGTTTAATAATTTTATTGAGAGCATTGTCGTGTTTGGATTACTGCCTCTAGTGGTTTGGTATTTCAATGTTCTTGAGTTTACTTAGTTTTAAGATATTATAATTGTGTTATAATTGCTTATTTGGCGTCTCGTAATGTTCTTAACGTGCTTTTCGACCAATTAAATGTAATGAGTTCAAAATTATAGTGAGGTCTTAGTATATTATTCTTGTTCCTTAAGTCGTTCGAATACTTAAAATTTCATTAGATACCGGTTTGGAACATCACTTTAATTTCTATGATTTTGACATTGTCGTATTTTGGGACCTAAATTTATAAAATTTTAAGAACGATGGTTAATGTATGACGTTCGACTTGTCGGGTTGTATAGTGGCTCGAGTCATGAAATCTTGTTATTACGGCAAAGCCGAAACAGTTGGGGGCTTTATGTTTTGAGCAAAATGGTTTTATTTTTTGTTTAAATCAGAGCTTGGATTGGTCAACGCTCTTGATTTTAAGAATCATGTGTAGTTCTTTTTAGTCGTTTCAAATCCTAATTATTTTGAGTTACGTAGGATCTCTGACAAAGCAAGTGCGGACGTTCAACCTTTCACTGTCTTTCGCGAAAGGTATAAGCGGGCAGCCAAAAGCGATTTTTGATTTAGAGAATCAATGGCGACTTGGAATTTGATTTAATTTCAAATGTATCATTATTTTTATCGCTTTCTTTGTTTGGAATCCGAGCCACTGAGGCTAGGTGTTGAATTATGATTATATTTTGAAATTAATATGAAATAGTCTGTGTGGTTGTTGATAACAAAGTGTGACCAAATAGAGTTCGATGCTGAGTTGATATTAGAACCTTTGGCTGGGATGTCCGAAACATAGGGGAAACTCTGTCAAATTTAAGCTCGAAGATTGAATACTTAGTAAATTAAAGTTAGAAACTGATCAGTTCAAAGAATTCCTTTCTTACCTAATCTAGCCAAACAATAGAATTGTTAGTCTGGGATGATGGTTAACATTAAGTGGACGACACACGGACGAGAATACCTCCAAAAGAGTCTCTTGACGACCCGTCCGTCGTCCTTTGTCTTAGACCAGTTTTTTGAGACTTGTCAACCCTTAGAGTTTTTCTTCCCTAAAATGACTACTAAACCTTAGCGTTGACCTTCTGATTCTCGTATTGGACAGAAGTGTTACATACTCTTTTACTTTTTTTAAATCCTTTTATTTTTTCTAAATCCAATCTTGAATGATACCTAATTCCATTTTAATATCCAAAATAAATTTGGAGATAACTATCTCACCATTAGATGATTAATAATTATTTAATATTTAAAATCATACTCCTTGTAGAATTACTATCCCTTATTTAAATAAAGATGTATCTAATAGATAATTATTAAATCTTTTCTATAAATGTCTAACTATCAGATAATTATATTCAATATCAAAAATAAAAATCTAATGTTCATTTTTTCAATTAACATAAATAAATTATTTCCAAGAGCATTATAGCTCGACTATCAAATACAGAGTGAGGACAATAGACCGATGAATTCAAGCTCCAACAAACTATGATAATTAATCAGAACCATTTGATTAATTTTTCATTTTATTAATCTCGTATATACTCAACTAAATAACTCGAGACTAAACTTCTCAATTTTAGAAAACGTATTTGTTCAATGAGATGTGAATAATTCCATTCATATAATCATTATATAAAGTTCAGTCCTCATAAAATGTTCATAATTTAAATAGAACAAAAACTTCAATCTCATGTATACAGACTTTTTATGTACTAAGTCATGGATTCATTACTATATTTTGAATTTTTAATAAACCTTTTATTGTTATAATAAAAATTAAACAAAGAAGATTCACGAATAATATTTTTCTTCTAATTGATTTAACTAATTTATAAGTACATCTTATTTAAGGGCACTATGCCTAACAACTCCCGTACTTCAACGTCAAGGCAAACCCCAAATATTAAGATAAACTTGTTGATTAATTCAATTAGTAACGTGTATAAAACTTCTACTGGCATTGCTTTAGTCTGTATTCATACTTGTTGATGATAATAAGAATGACGTGATAATTATCATTGTTGATGATAACAATGACGTGATGATGATTATTTTATAATGTTTTGACCACGTAATGTTGACACATAGAGATATTATATATGGACATACGATCGATGACCTAATGTAGATTGTTAATGATAACAATGACATTGTTATTATTATTTTATATTTTTTTAGCCGCATCACATTGACACACAAATATACTAATGGACGTACGATCAATGACATATCAAGGATTAACTCAGTTTTATTTATCTTCTAGCTTGAGTCCTTCCACTAGAACCAATTTCCTTCTGGCAGTTGAAGTAAACGGCAGCCACAGGCAATCCCAAATTGTAAATCTCAGCAAAGTCTCGGGTGACAAAGTTCTGACGCCATCCTGGCGCATATACAGTCTGCCTCCCAATCTGACGGAACAACACAAGCACAAAACGGTGAATTCCCACAGTTGGTCGCGGACTCTCGTAGCACACCACCTCTTGTCCTAAAACAAGTTCAATGTACCTTAGCAATTAGTACTAATTAAACATTATGATTACCAAAAAAATGAAAATAAATTTCTACTTATCTTTATACCACTACTTTTTGTAATTAAAATTGCATAATTTATTAGATAGTTGCCTTAATCTAAAAGTATTGCTAGAAAACAAATAGTCAAAGTAAAAAATGAGTGAGTAAAAGCTAAATAAGTTTTTGTAGAGTTGAAGAAATATGGCACTTCATAAATGGATTTTTAGATAAGTTAAATTTCTAAAAAATCTCAAGATTTAATTGAAATTGTCAATGTAACTCTATATAGTCTTCATATCTCAAAAATTATTTTTCAATTTTAGAACCTATCCTAATTGATCTTTGAGTCTGAATTTAGTCAAATTGATATGTTGAAAGTCAACACTCCAAGATCAACACTAACTCGGTCAAAGACAACACATAGAACATTCCACTCATCTTAGGTACCAAATATCGTATCAGTTGAGCAACAAGTGGATGCTTATGGCATGACGTCGACTGGAGGATCTAGTTGTGGCGAGCTTGAGTTTAAATTCTAGGGTCTATTAGAGGGTCAAGCCATAGAGGATTTTAGTTTGGACTTCATGGTACGATTAGAGGACTAGGTTAGCCATGAATGACGCTTGTTGTCGTAGCTGCCATGGTCTAGCAAAGTTTGGATCCAAGCCATGAACCAAACCCGGTTTAGGTCACTTGAGAAAGAACCCTTAATAGTCCTTGGACAAGTCACTGCCATCATTTGTGGCAAGGTCATCCTGGTGCTGGTTGAATTCATGGGTTTTTTTTGTAGTTTTTTCGTAGCATAAGAAATCTTGTCAGCGTATTCGACAATATAAAATTTTGGGGCCAGTTTCTGGAATTCCCATACCATAAATTTGATTTTCTTCTTCTTCTTTTTTTAATTATCCTTATTAGTTTTTCATAATTTTAATTTTATCTAAAAAGGTAATTAGGTTATTCATTAACAAAATTTAAAGGCTTTATAACGTCGAGTTCTTCAGCATTGACATCATTGCTAACCCTAGTTAGGAACTAAACGAAGGTCGCGGGTGGCCTCTTTCGAATGGGATAGGAGAATTGGGACTCAGGGCGTATACATCTGCAAGCCGCCATGTGAGTGTTATCATCGCTACAGTCCATTAGTAAGTTTTTCACCTTGTTGAAGCAATTTACCTACTTATTCAATGACTCTCTCTCATGCTGCTTTACTTTGATGAGGAACACTTTATTTTTCATGGGGGATCTTGGCCCAAACAAAATTGGCCAAGAATGACTGTCTTAGATCATCCCAACATGCAATAAATCCTTTGGGAGTCTCTTAAACCAGCGCTTTGCATTGTCGATTTACATCGAGTTAAAGGCTCGACTTATAATATGGTCGTGGACGCTATAGAGATGCATCCATTTGGTAAACTTTCCCAGGTGCTCCTACGGGTTAGTAACCTATCGTAATAAGGGATGGTTGGCATCTTGATCCTCTAAGGGAATGGTGTTGCCATTACTTTTGTTGAGAAGTGGTTGTTAGTTCCCATCATGATATATTCAATAAGATCTTCTATCTCCTTCAAAACGATGTACATGTTATGGCACATTTCATCCACGGTAGGGTTTGTGGATTGAGTCGAGCTCGTCATAGAGCTATCGAGCATGATTGCAGTATTCTTACGAGCACTCTGATTTGCTAGCAGAGCAGATCTTGTCGAACCTAATCCTCCATCGTATTCAGGATTGTTCCCCGACCTTTACAAAACATTCTGACTCAATGGATGCTGATTCACTGGCTGATTGGAATCGGTTTGCTATTTAGCTTAAGGCTTTTTCGCAAGGCATCTGCTTCCAGATCAGGAATCTGTACGATCGTGATTCTGTCTGATCTACTTGTCAAATCGTTGTTGGTTGAGGAGTACGTTCCTCAGGCTAGAGTTTGGGTCCTCTGGGATTCAGTCCTGATGGTTTTGGTCCTCCGTGGCCTCATCCTGCTAACGGCTCTCCTCCATATGCTATTGTTGTTCATGGGCACAATCTTTTTGTGACGGCACCTGGAGCATATGCTTCTACTATTTTGGGTGCACAATGTCGGCTACTTACGTTGCAACTCCTCCTACATGAAGGCCATCTCCTTGGCTAGTTCAACAATTTGCTCGACGAGAGCTTGTTGATTAGTATTGTCTTGTTTACCCTTAGACTTTGATAGCTGAGTAGTCTTTTTTCTACTACCAGTCATTTTTGCACGACTTTTTGTGAAGGATTAAAAGAGAAGGGTTTTAGTGATGTGACTGTCAACGTTAATCGAAAAGCATAAGAGGTTTGGGCTCTCCTTCTAGCACCAATTTGTTGATGGTGAAATTTGATCAACATAAATATTAACACTGAGAATCAACAAATGCAAGTTGTAGTCCTACAAGACACCTTACGACGGTTTCAGGCCAAAGGAAGGGACTAGCAGTGTCACCGGCTTCAACTCTCTGTTGCTTAAGTTAGCAAGCTTGTAAAGATAAAATAGAATAAAGTATGATTCGAGTGGAACTGCTTACCAAATGACACTTATTTATAGTACCTGACTGACAATGTTTCCTCTTCTTTGAGATATCGAACCAAATAAAGAATTATCTGAAGTTTGTGAGACTTGATTAATATATTCAGTATTTATCTATTAAGATATCAAAAAATATCCTTTTATTTAATTGAATTCTGACTTACCTCTTTGAGATTAGTCAATTCTATCACTTAGAATTTTTAGGATTTAATGAACGCAACGGTATGCTTACGCGCGGAGAATGTCGTCTGAGTGCAACTATCATCCTCGGGACGGGTATCCCTTGGGTAAATTGGGCCTTCTTCAAATATTATTGTTTAGACTCCTCGGTTACGAGCATTAAGACTCTCTCGGGACTGAGTGCGTGGAACGCCCGACAACAACCATCATTATAATTTTTTTTAAGAGTACTGTTAATTGTTACTATTTTTAATTTTTTTTTTCTGTTATAAAATTTGTTCCAATGGTTATTTTATAATATTTGGAATATGGGCTACTACTTAGAAATAAAATCTGAAACGACAAATAAGAAATTATTCTTTAGGGAAAGTACCATAAATGACCCCTGAGTTTTTAGGTAATGCCAAGACCCCTCCTTCAGTTTACTATAATTCCTTAATCACCCTTAAGTTTTTAATTTTGGTTCAATTTTAACCCCTCCGTTGACTTGACGTTGAAAAAATCGTGAATATTTTTTATAATTCCAAAAATACCCTTATTGCCATGTCATTTATTCGATATGAGAATTGCCTAGTCAGCTATTCTAGTTTAGGACTCATATCCTAGTAAGCTATTCTAGTTTAGGAATGACCTAATTCCTAAAAGTCTAAAACCGAAAAAAAAAACACTCAAAAAACAGAGGGAAAAAAATTGAAAAAACGAAACTAAACTTAGGGGAGAGGCGAAGGTGAAGGTCAGGGTCGAGAGGCGGAGGTTCGGGGTTCGGGGGCGGAGGCGAATACAGAGGCGGGAGGCGGATGATCGGGGTTCAAGGGCGGAGGCGGAGGTGGGGGTCAGGGGGGCAGAGGCGAGGGTCGGGGTTGGGTGGTAGGGGGAGGGGCAGAGGCGGAGGTAGAGGCGAGGGTCGGGGGGGCAGAGGCGGGGTTCAGGGGGGCAGAGGCGGAGGCGGAGGTGAAGGCGGAGGCGGGAGGCGGTCGGGGTTCGTTGGCTCAGGTTTGGGTTTTTGAATTTTTTTTTTTCTGAATATGTTGAAATCAATCATGGTGTGTTGTGGGCAAGGGTCGAACGCGGAGGTTGTGGGTGGGGCTCGGAGGCGGAGGTTGTGGGCGGGGGTCAAAGGCGGAGGTCGTGGGTCGGAGAAGAGGCGGAGGCGGAGTTTGTGGGTCGTGGGTCGGAGAAGAGGCGGAGGCGGAGTTTGTGGGTCGAGGATCGAAGGCAGAGGTTGTGGGACCGGGTTGAAGGCGGAGGTTGTAGGCGAAGGGGAGGGGGGCGGAGGCGGAGGCGGTGGTGGGGGCGGGGAAGGCAGGAGAGGTGGGAGGTCGGGGATGGAGGCGGGGGTCGGAGTTCGGCGTGTGGGTTCGTGATATTGGGGGCAGGGGAGGCGGGAGATCGGGGGCAGAGGCGGGGGTTGGGGTTTGGGGGAGTGGGTTCGTGAGATCGGGGACAGCGGAGGCGGTGGGTCGCCGCGGTGGCGGCTGTGAGTAAGAAAGGAAGGGAAGGAGTCCGGGGGCAGTGGCGGGGGAGGCGGGTTTGGTTTTTTTTTTTTTTAAATGTGTAATGGGTGTATTGGTGTTTGGATGCAAGAATAAAATGACATTTTAATAAATTATTGGCGATAAGACAAAACGACGTAGTTTTGTATTTGGGCATTATTGACATTTTACACTATTTTTCAACGCTTAGTCAACGAAAGGGAACGTTAATGGAATTTCGCATAAACTCAAGGGTGGTTTATGGTATTATAGTAAACTGAAGGAGCGGTCCTGGTCTTACCCAAAAACTCAGGGGTCATTTATGGTATTTTCCCTATTCTTTATAATTAAAAGTAAGTGAATAAAAGTAATTTCACTTTTAGTTTCTCAATTTCTTTTTCAAATCAATACCAACATTTAATCAAAGTGTTTCTTTTGTAACTAAAAATCATGAATTAAAGTTTCTTTGTTTCTTGTGTAGAGAAAAAATAGTATATATACACGGGGGAGCTAAGATCCAAATATTTTTTTTTCTACCTCTACAAATTTGAAACTACAAGCTGTGATGTGTATTATAACTTACCGTAGCTTGCATCTGTGGTTGCTGGAATATCAGTTACCAACCTGCGATAGATAAATATGAATAAGAACCATCATACATATAAATATTGCAATCATAATATTGGTAACATCAGAAACTTGTACAAGTTATATATGTGTAGTACTAGCATTACGAGTAGAAAAGAATACAAATAATTAATCATAATGATTTTAAAAATAAAAAAAATTATTTATGGTTCTTTAAAATTTAGGTTTTCTTTCAAAAAAATAAGGTTTTTTTTTTTTATTTTAAAATTTTTTTTTCAAAGTTTTATAAATTCTCTTTCTCTCTCCAATAAAATTTAACTTTTCTTTAAAATTTTAAATTTTCTTTTTCTAAGTTTTATAAACTCTATCTCTCTCTCTCTCTCTCCGAAAAAGTGAAATGGAATTGCTGCCTCGGCTTCTTGACTATTTCTTCAGTGTTTTCTCGACGACGGTCGAATCTAATTTTTCTCACTCTCGGTGTGGCATTCTCGATTTTACCGTCAAATTTCTCTCAAAGATATACTTATTTTTGCTTTTTTAATTAAACTTTCACCGTCTTGACTCTAGTTTTCATAACAAACATTCAATTCACGATTTGCTTAATTTTGCTTTTTTATTTAAATTCAAAACATGCCGTCCAACTTTTCAAATGATTTTACAAACTTCATACTTGGATGGAAAAGATAGAGCGTACTCTCAATTGGGAGGAACTCTTTTATACTTTAAATGGAGAATTTCCTAAACTAGACTTATCAAATGATTCGTCAAGACTCATTGAAGCTTATGATCGTTGGATGTCTGATGATCGAGTGCTAAGGATATCTTGCTGACCAATCTCGCAAATGAGATCAGGAAGATAATGATGACCAAGAAGCATGCTTCTGACATCATGGATGCTTTTCAGTGGATGATGGGATTATACTCAGAAGTTTATAAATTCTCGATGTGTCATCAATTGAGACATGTCCTTCAGATTTATAAATAGATGCATTATGCATACTTGTATGGCTCAAAACTTGATTATGGTATGAGTACTTATTTGATATTATAATTGTTACCTGATTCATTGACTACTACATGAAAAATATCATTGAGTTCGATGTACGACTTCTAAACGACAAAATGGAGACATATGTGAGAAGTTGAACGGATTTGACAAAGACATGAAAGCAAAAATTCTCGATGTGTCATCAATTGAGACAAAAAAAGTTTTGGAAATAGGAGAGCCTGTGAACCCCACAAGCTCAAGCGTAAGAAGACAACAAACTATAATGAAAAGTGTTATCATTGTGCCGCTAAAAGGCACTTGAAATGTAACGTAGCTGGCTAAAATACATAGCCGATCCAGGTGAGAAGAAGCATTAAAATGGTAAATTTGATTTACTGATTTTAGAAGCTTTGTTAGTAGAAGTTAGCTCATCTTATTTGATAGTTGATTTAAGAGCAGCTAACCACGTTTGTTGTTCTTTACAACTTCTTAATTCTTCAATTAAACTTGGTGAAGGGGAGCTAACTGTGCGCGTTGGCAATAGGGCGTCGATTTCAGTCAAAATCGTAGGAGAAGCCCATCATCACTTTATTTTTTTCCAAACTTTAGTAGAAATTTGATTTCTTTTTCTTTATTAGTTCATCAATCATTTGGAATTTTTTTTCATAATAACAAGATTTTCATTTCAAAAAATAGTTTCCATTTATTTTCTAGTGATTTAAAAGATAGATTCTATGTCCTTAACCATTTGAAAATATTTCTTAGAATATTGAATTGTTTAAAGTAGCTAAATCAAAATCTAACAAATGACAAAAGGTCGATAGCTATTTAGAAACATATATGTGACATCTTAAGTTTGTTAACATTAATCTAGATAGGATTAACAGACTTGCAAATGATGGTCCTTTGAGCGAACTAAGAGTTGGTAACTCTCCATGGCTGTGCATCGTGTCATGAATGTAAAATGACCAAAATACATTTCTCTGCAAAGGATCAAAAAGCCACACAATCGCTTAATATAGTACATTCGAATCCGTGTAGCCTACTTAATTTGCAAGTAAGAACTGGTTATGAATAGAACGTCAATTGCATTGATGACTTGTAAAGATATGAATCAACATACCTAATGGCTATGAAATCTAAATTTTTTCGAAAGTTCAAAAAATTCCATTGCAAAGTTGTAAAGCCATTAGGAAAATCGCTTAAGGAGCTTTGATCCAATCGAGATGGAAAATACATTGACATTGAATTCAAGGACTACCTGTTAGAAAATTGGATCCTCTACAACTTACAAAATCGCACACTACGGAACAAAATGACTAGGTCCATGCTTGGTTACTTCCCATTACATTTATCTTTTGGCTATATGCGTTATAGATGGAAAATAACATTTTGAATGCCATACCATCCAAGACAACCTCTTCGACACTTGTAGAGTTACGTAATGGACGAAAACCTAGTTTGCGTCACTTTTTTATTTGGAAGTGTGTCCTATTTATGTTTTTAAAGCGTGATGCCGAGAAGCTTGATTCTCGAATGGAAGTATGTCTATTCGTTGTTTACCCGAAAGGGACAATGGAGGTTTGTTTTATAGTATGTTGAGACAAGAAGTTATTTGTATTGACAAAATCCTCCTTTTTTTATAGAATGACTATATGATAAATTTAAACCTTGTAGAAAAGTTGTTTTAGAGGACATGCGAGGCGATGTTATCACTTAGCAACCAACAAGAGTTATTGAAATAGGGAAAAAGAAGAAGCCACACCTCCGAGTAAGAAAATCACAGAACCTAGACACATGAGAGGTTTAATAGACCAACCATTCACTATCGAAGAGACGGTGAAGCAAATGCTTGTAGTAATCCGTACAAATGATAATGATCCTTTATCATATACCGATACAATGAAAGATAGTAAAAGGACAAATGGCTCAAAGACATGAACCTAGAGATGGAATCAATGTATTGCAATACTTTACGGGAACTTGTAGATCCACCAGAGTATGTTAGGCTCACAGAGTGCAAATAAATATTCAAAAAAAAAATAAAGAAGTCGATGGAAAAATGGAGACTTTCAAAGCTAGAGACATAGTAAAGGCTACACACACAAAAATGAGATTTATTATGAATAGACTTTCTCTTTTGTACTCATGTTGAGGTCTATAAGTATTATTTTATCCATAGTGACCACTCCAGATTACGAGATCTAATATATATATGTCAAGGAAGCCTTTATGACTGGCTATCATGAATAGTCCATCTATATGGAACAACCAAAAGGGTTTAGGGTTACTTAAGTCAATCCATAGATTAAAGCAAGCATTAGGTCTTGGAATCTTAAGTTTGTGATACGATCAAGACCTGTGGTTTTGAGCAGAATGTTGATGAGCCTCGTGTATACAAGCTCATTAATGACGGTTGCGTGGTGTTCTTGGCACCTTACGTAGATGAAATTTTACTCATTCGGAATGATGTAAAAGTCTTATCTATAAAAGTGTTATCTAAGGTAAAGGTTTGGCTGACCTAGAAACTGTAAATAAAAGATCTAGGAGAGGCAAATTATGTTCTAAGGCTCTCAGTAATCCGAGATAAGGATAACAAACTTTTAGCATTACCTCAAGCAACTTATATCGAGAAGATGCTAGCTCATTTTTTGACAAAAATTTCCAAGAAGAGTCTCTTGCCGATCCGACATAGAGTTCACCTTTCTAAGGATCATTCTCCTAAGACGCCCCAAAAAGAGGATAATATGAGGCAGGTTCCATACGTGTCTGTAGTTTGGAGTGTAATATATGTTACGTTGTGCACCATATCCGACATCTACTATGCAGTAGAAGTTGTTAGTCTGTACCTATGGTAGAACATCGGACAACAGTGAAGCACATTCAAAAGTATCTCGGAAGAACAAGAAATTTCATGCTCTTTTAATAACTTGGACACCTAAATTCAATAGGTTACATTGACTCTGACTTTTAGTCAGACAAGGACTCAAGAAAGTCAACATATGGTTCTATTTTTACCCTTGGTAGAGCACCAGTTGCCTGAAGAAGAGTTAAACAATCAAGCATTACAGGCTTAAACATGGATAAGCCACTAACGCTCTAACCGTGACAACAATGGAGCCGTGGCCAATTCCAAAGAATCTAGAAGCCACAAAAAAGACAAGCACATTGAGAGGAAGTATCACCTCGCTAGAGAGATTGAGCATAGAGGAGACGTAAGTGTCGTCAAGATAGCATCAGACGATAACCTGGCGGACCCATTTACCAAGACATTGCCAGAGAGGGGTATTCAATGAGCATATGCTAGAAATAGGCATAGACTAAGATAAGTGTCCCATCTTCTTTAGGACAAGTGAGAGATTCTTAGGAATATTCCCTTTAAATCAGGTGTTATAAATATTTTCTTCAAATCAATAAAAGAAGTAGTTATTTGTGAATTTTATTTTCTTATTTTATTATAAAATTGAATATTTATCAAAAAGTCATAATATGTTGAAATAAATTTTAATGTATAATAAGATTATATACAAGAGATTAAATTTATAAGTCAATATATTTAAATGGGTTCATGATATATCAAGGAGTAAGGATCTCCTCGATCTTTATTCATTAATATTGTCCATGAAGTTATGAATGCGACTCTCGTATTTGGACTGTCAATGTATGTGACACTAGAGTGAAGGTATTTTATATAAATAAGATTATACAAGACTTTGATCGACCTTATTCTTGGATCTTTATTTAAGAATCATTAAAAATATTAAAATCAAGATCATTAGATTATCATATAAAAGTTAATCAAAATCATGAGTAATTTACATGATCTTCGTTTGTATTAACTAGCTTTTTTGTTTGCTTATTACGCCCCTAAAAGCAATTGAGCCTAATTGCACTTTGGAAGTTCATACTTCACTGGTACTGGGAATGTGAATAGCAAATATAGTTTTCACAACTAAATAGTTAAAGTGGTTCCCTTAAATGTTGACCTTTGGAACTAAAGCGCTCTAATACGTAATTAAATTATTAATAAACCATTTAATAGTAAACTCAATAGTACTTAAGGAATAAGAAATAGTCAATGAGTAAGCCATTAGTGCTGAATTAATGATCATATAATGTTTATATCAATGGAAAATTAGCATGACATCAAATAAATAGTAAATATTAGGTTTGAGAGTTTAGTCTTGGGTTTTTAGTAGGACAATAACGAGATTAACAAATAAAAAAATATATAATCAAAGAGCTACTATTAATTTTTCCAAGTTTATTAGAGCTCGGATTCACAGGTCCATAATCCTCACTTCATCTCAACAAATCGAGCTAATATACTCTAAAAATAATTAAGAGTTAATTATTATTATTATTTTATTTTCACACAATTATTATATATTTATATTTTTACTACAAATATAAAAATATATCACAAGGACATTCCTCGTTGTTGTAGGTGCCAACCATGGGTGAATTATGATAGAATTTTAATATTTTTTGAATTTGATAAACTAATTATTGAAATTATACATAAATAAATAATTTAAATATGAGATATTTATAAAAAGTTATTTAAAAATTAAATATTTAAAAAACATATTTGATGATTATCTAATTAGTAGATATTGGTCATTCAGATTAAATTTGTGATATTCTAATTTGATATTAATCTTAATCAAATTGGGTTTTGTAACTCAAATCACTTGACCAAAGGGGTAGTGAGTGAATTTTAAGCGAGAGGGGACAAAATAAAAAGTTTTCTATTTTCTCAATTTGTATGCATTTCTAATACACTTTTGGTCACTGATATTAATGTATCTGCGACAAAGTGTGGTCGCTGAAAGTGTATGACGACCAAATTCTTGGAGCGAGAAAATTTCCCTCCTCCGATTATTATCAGCGGCCAACATTTGGTCGCAGATAATGTTGATCACAAAAAATTCCCGCGTAACAAAATTTTTCAGCGACCAAATATAGTTGCTGATAAATTTCGGAAAAAATCCCGCCAAATGCATATTATCAGCGACCATTTTTTGGTGTCTGATATTTTTATAATGGTCGCTGATATTTTTTGTTCTGAAAATATCAGTGACCAAAAGTGGTCGCTGATAAATATGGGTAGAAAAATATCCCGCGAAAACAAAAAATTATCAGCGACCATTTTTGGTCACTTATGTTTGACAATTAAGTCATAGCAGCGACCAAACGTGGTCGTTATAAGCGACCAAAAGCGGCCGCTGATTTTTGGGCCCTTAAAAGCTCTCGTGCTTTACTTTTCTCTGTCTCTCTCCTTTTAGGTGATAAATCTATCGCCTATTCCTCTGCGATCCCCCGCCGCCCTGCTTTGACCCGTCCTACCTCTGGCTGCCGTAGGTCTCCGCCCCACCGCTCCAAGGCCGACTGCTGTCGGTAAGTGTTTTATTGCTATTTTTTTCCGTCTCTCTTCTTTTGTTTTTGTTTTTTTTCCATTTTTTTAATTTACTAGGCAACAGCCACTTTGCTGACTGCCTTACCTATTGTCGCCGGCAGTACTGCCCCGTCTTCGACCGCCTCTGTCCTGGTCGTCGCACTGCTGCCGGCCTTTGCTTCGCCACCGGTAAGGCTTTTTTTTTTTTTTAAGTTAATCCAAGTGAAGATTGACTTTTGTTGGCAATTCAAAATAGTTTAGTGACCATTGACCAACATATATTGCCATGTGAAAATGATTAATATAATATTTCTCTTTGGTCGTTTATAGAAAGAAAGAAAGGAAAAAAAAAAGCTTTCAATCATTTAATCTATTGAATGCGCATTCTGATTCTAAACATCCCCAACTATATTGCATGTGGGTCAATAAACATGAACCCAGCCGGCCGTCGCTTCACCGTTGTTAAATTTTTTTTTCTTTTGCTTTAGTTTTTTTATTTGTTGGAGTAAATTTGTTTTTAATCTTTTTATTTTAATACTGCTGCAGCCAGCCTCGCCAGCCCCAGCCCACCTCTGACCGTCGCCGCTACCAGATGCCTGTCGACCGCCGTTTCGTCGTTCGTCGGTAAGCAAGTTATTTTTTTTCTATGAAATTATTTGTGGTTGCTCGGCATAATTATGGGCTTTTGGTTGGAAAAAACAATATTAGGCAGTTTTGTAGTTGTTTCGCAGATTTGTAGAATTTTGGTTATGAAAAATAATTAGGTACTTTTGTGGTTATTTGGTAGTTTGTGGAAGATTTGTGGGATTTTGATTGCTTGGCTATTTGTGTGAGATTTTGGTTGCTTGGCAGTTTGTCGGATTTTGGTGTGGATAATGTGATTTGTAGATTTGTATGGTGTTGTGGAAAAATAATAATGTATTTTTATGGATGTCATTTGCAGGTTTGTGTAGTTTTGTGGAAAAATAATAGTGTAATTTTGTGGATTTGAGTTTATGAATGTAGTATGATTTGTGAAATGCAATATGTTTAGTTGGTGAATGTGGTTTTTTAACGTGATGCATGTATTGAAATGTAATTTTTGAATTCGATAGGGTGTGTTTTGTATTGAAATATTAATAAATAATATTTGATTAGTTAAATAAGATTTAGTAAATTAAAAATAACTAATAGTTTTTGGTAAAAAAATTATACTTGGACGAATATATAAAGTTAAATTTGTAAATATGAAATTTTATGAATTAAATGTTAAACTATTAACAAATAATTAGTAAAACTAAAAATAATTTAATGAATTAAAATAAGAACAACTAATATTTAAAATAATACTTTCTCATATTCCGTTAACTATTCGTCGATGGATAAGAGTTTGATAAATTTAACGAATCGCTTGTGCGATGAATAATGGCGGGGTACTGATGAATTTATGGCTCTTGCATCTCGTCACAGTAATTTAGAAGGAAAAATACGATGTTCGTGTAAAAAGTGTGTGAATCAAGAATGGATGAAGCTGAATAGAGTTGAGGCTCATATTATCGACAACGGTTTAAATCCTAATTACAATGTGTGGATTTACCACGGTAAAAGGAGCGACGTTCCTCAAAGGGTGATTTCAACTGGCGGTGCAAGTACAAGTGCTAATGTTATTAGAGATGAAATGGCGGACGCTCTCTTGGACTTGGCTAATGAAATGAACTTTGAATCAGAAGATACAGATGGTAGGACTGAAGAGGTCGACGAAGAAGCAATGTCATACGAGGAGCATTTCGAGGAACCCCAGTCCAAGCTGTGGCTAAGATTCACAAAGATGTCTTCGTTGAATTTCCTTGTTAAACTAATGCATTTAAAGGTTATGCATGAGTGGACAAATCAATCGTTCGACATGTTGTGCAAGTTGTAGAAGATTTCACACCCTGAAGGAAATAAAGGTCCAGATTCATACTACGATGCGAAATCAAAGTTGCGGGATATAGAACTAGGATACGAATCCATTCATGAGTGCAAGTATGATTGTGCTCTTTTTTGGAAAGAGAATGCTTTGGCTGATTGTCGTCCTATATGTTATACTAGTCGATGCGTTCCGCGAACAGAAAAGGGAAAAAAAGTTCCGCACAAAGTGTTGAGGTACTTTCCTATCAAGGCATGCTTACGGAGATTGTATAGTTCGTGACATACAGCAAGTGCTATAAATGGCACCAGAGAGGAAGAGAAGTTAATCCTAGAGTAAGGCGTCATCCCATCGATGGTCAGGCGTGGAAAGACTTTGACAACTGTTACCCATAATTTGTAGCTGATCCATGTAACGTTCGACTAGGGTTGGCTGCTGATGATTTTAATCCATTTGGTAATATGGCAATCTCATATAGTATGTGGCCAGTTGTTATGAACGCTTACACCTTGCCCCCTTAGGTGTGTTTGAAAGCCCCCTACTTGATATTAACGTCTCCTGCGAAGGACGTGGATGTTTTCTTATGTCCATTGATTGACGAGTTAAAGCAATTGTGGGATGAAGGTGTTGTAGTCAAAGATGCTGTCTCCGGGAAAAATTTCAAGTTGCATGCTGCCATACTCTCGACAGTGAATGATTTTACAGCACGGAGTAGTTTATCTGAGTAGAGTGGACAAGGTTATAAGGTATGCCCAACGTGTAACGATGGCACACCAAGTGTAAGATGTCGAAGCAAGACTGTTTACGTCGGTCATCGTCGATGGTTGGCCATATCGGACCCATTCAGAAAGAATTTATGCTTCAACGGTCAATAAGAGAAAGCGAAGCCGTCTCGCCAATTGACTATAACAGATATTCTTACACAACTGTCGCGTCTCCCTGATGGGGTCCCCAGTAGACAATAAGAGTTTAGGGCGAAGAAACGCAAACGAGATCTAAGCTTGTTGAACTAGACAAAAAAAAAGCATTTTCTTTCAGTTGCCATACTAGCCGCATCAACCCTTCAAGCATAATCTAAACGTGATGCACATAGAGAAAAAATGTCTGCGATAGTCTACTTGGCATAGTGTTGAATATAGATGGAAAGCCTAAAGACACAGACAAGGCGAGACTTGATCTAATGGATTTGGGAATCAGATCAGAGCTTCACCTCTACAAAGAAGGCAATCGTTGGATGAAGCCGTACCCTAATTTTGGCCTTACTTCGGAAGAACGTAAGGAATTCGGCAAATACATCAAGTTAGTACGGTTTTCAGACAATTTTGCATCAAACTTGACAAAGAACGTGAACAATCATGATGAAAAGATTATGGGTTTGAAATTGCACGGCTGTCATGTCATAATGCAGCGTCTGCTTACCCATGGCATAAGAGAGTTTCTTCCTAAGGATGTCAGTGATACTATAGCTGAGTTGAACAGCTTCTTCAAACTAATATGTGCTCGGACAATTAGGGTCGCTGAGTTGCGGGAGATACAAAAGAATGTTTGTCTTATTCTTTGCAAGTTAGAACTCCTGCTCAGCGACTAGTTGCGACTTCTCATGGCGGTGACGCAGGGGGTCAGGACCCTAATCGCCTTCGTCGTCTTCCCACACAGTGCGAAGAGCTTGGTACTATTTGTTAAATCAAAAACTAATTTATACGATTCCTTTGTGACACGATTGCAGTTAAAATTTTATTTTTCTTGTTTAATTTCAGGGGCAACGCATGCAACGTTCAAGAGGAAAGGAAGAAAATCAAACAAGCTCATTACATTGGAGTAAGCTCGTCAGTAGAAGGAGAGTGACAAAGTGAATATGGAGTTTGATGAGGCTGAAACATACAAAGCGGTCGGGGACGAAGCATCGCACTTCAACAATGCCATCGGCATGAGCGTTCGCGGTCTACTGAAGCCGTATTTGTTCCAACGGACTGATCAACCTAGGGAGGATCGTGATTGTATCTGGCCAGAAATTAGCAGTCAGTTCAAGCTGAAGGACTCAGTTGAGATGCAAGCCAGCATAGAACGTCAATCGAGAAAGTTGCTAGCCGAGTGGAAACATGACTTGCACACGCATTGGAAAAATAATAGTCGAGGAGCACAGAGAAGAGGCGGTGAAGAACCTTCGGTATCACAGTTGTGATCTCAGCACCTGGCAGCGCTACATTACTCGCATCAACTCCGAGCGATTTCAGGTAAATTCTATTATTGTTATTTCTATACTTTTTTTTTCTTTTGCAAATTGTGACTGTTAAACTACTTATAATTTTTTTTAATGTTATGTACATACGGATCTTGTCAAAGAAGAACAAGTCCAACTATGAGAAAAAGCAAACGAAGCCAAGACACGGTACCAAGTCCTTAGTTGCCTATCGTTTTCAAAAGGTATATCCAAAAATATTTTATTATATTTATCTTAGATTTCTATTAGGTTGTTTCTAATTGTAAAGCTATTATATTGTGTAGAAGAACACGCAGGGTCGATTTCAAAACCATGTAGACAACTACCAAGAGAGGCACATGAAGAAGGACAAGTGGACTACGGACGTTGCAAAGATTCGATTAATGAGTATCATATTTAAATTGTTATCATATATAAATAAATATGTAATATATTAAGGATGCCAATTTTACTAAGTTTGTTGCTCGTTTTTCTAATACAGCAGAAGATGTCGAAGACTTGATAATCGCAGGCGACGCAGGACCCAGCTACCCAAAAGACTGATTAAGAGATTATGACCGACGTCGTTAAGTCTAGAGGTCATCACATCGTCGGCATCGGACCAACACTTCCATGCTTAACCAACGTGGCAGCTTATTGTCCGCGGAGGAGGTTAATGCAATCAAGGTAGAACTGGCGACTATGAATGCCGACTATGCCAAGTTTTTAAACTATATGGCAAAACACCATCCAGAGTCGATCCAAGGTCGCGAGCCGCCGCCGCCACCTAGCATGCCATCATCATCACGCCAACCACGTCCTCCCATCGGGCTTGATTCCGGTGGTGACGATAATGATGATGAGGAAGAATGCGAAGATGCAAATTTAGACGATGAGTGATTCTCTAACTTTTTTTTTTAGGTAATAGTACTTATATACTTATGACATCTTTGAATTTGGTCAAAAGCATATATTAGTGACATATTTTCTAAATATTTCTAATATTTTTATTCATACTATCTTAGATTATTAATTAGAATTAATTATATTTATCTATTTTAGTATTTTTCAGATTATTTCACATTTCAAACTAAAAACAAAAAAGATTAAATGTTAAAAAAAATAAAAAATAAAAATAAAAATATCAGCGATCAAATCTTTTTGTCGCTGATATTGAACTATCGCTGACTATCAGCGATGATATTGGAATATCAGCGACCAAACTTAATCGCAAATAATTTTTGAATTCAAAAACCAAACCGAAATGAACAATGACAATAGCGACTAATTTTGCAACCAAAATTTTGTAGCTGGTAAGTATATGTGTCCAGTTATCAACGACCAAAATTTTGGTCGCTGAGAAGTATCAGCGATCCAAAATTAATTTTCAGCGACCAAAAATTTGGTTCCCGATACTACAGTTTATTGTAGTGAATATCGGCCACCTTTCCCCTCTCCTTGCCTTATATATATGTGCTCCAATAGCATAAAATAAATTGTAAGCAGTTCAAAGATTTGGTCTACAGAAACTATGTGAAATTCTCTCTTGCCTTAGAAAAAGAATTTTTTCCCCTTCCCTTGTACATCCAAAACCGTTGACCGCCTTGAGCAAGAGAAGAGAAAATCTTCTTCTCTTGATTTGTGTGAGAAAATTAGAGCGAGCCCACGCTCGTGTTCTAGGATCGATCTAAGAGTTTGAGGGGAAGACTACAGTGTCGAAATCTTAAATGATAAACTTGTGTGAGCATAGGAGATCAAATCCAACTTTTGTGGTGTCATAACGTATGGTGTCAATCGAATGAGTCAATAAATTGGCCGATCAATCAATCGATGGTATAAAATTTTCGGTTTTTATATGAAATAGCCATCCATTTATGTTAGTTTTAAAGATCTAGCCTCTGTTTACTTTTATTTATAAAATAGCCATACATACGTGTCTGGATTTTTGAGACTGCAGTCATTAGTTTTTTGCTTTTTTTTTTAATTTAGTATTTATTGTTTGTTGTAGATAATATTTAGTCATAGATTTTATTTCTTTGGTCATAAATTTTTAGATGTTGACATGATGGCTATTTTACTGTTATTTTAAAACGTTGGCGATATTTCTAAAACATAAATTGCAAAATGACTAAATCCTTAACTGGCCCTAAATTTTTTATCTTTAAACTTTATTTAATTAGTGATAATTAATTATTAAAAATTTTGTAATATAACTTGCCCCTGAGATCGTTCTTCGTTATTTATTTAACTGATTTAAACACATTATTTCTTCCGTTGCCCTTTAATTGATTTGATCAATCTTTATCACTATTGATAATTTTTAAAATTATTACCAACACAAAAGAAAAGGGGAAGTGTTTGGTACTAGTGTTAGCATTTTTACTATTTTGCATATTTCTTATTCATGCGTTCATTTCTTTAATTTTAGAGGTTTTCTGTATTGTTGTTAAATTAATGACTGCGTGACCTTGCAAAGCTAATATAATGCCTCCACTAGTTTCGAATCTGAGGAAAAACAAAAATTATGTGAATATTTTTGTGGAAAGGAAATGAAAGAGCTGGAGTTGAGAATTTTTTTTTTATTATTACGTTTAATTTTTTTTTTTTCAGGCATCAAGCACTAAAGAATAAAACTGCGTTCCAATATAAAAAGAGAGAGAGAGAGAGAGAGAGAGAGAGAAGAAAAGAAAAAAAAAACCTTGCTTATATTAATGTTCGGAAGTGATTGGAAAATTTTGTTTATGAACATTTGTGCAGTTGGAGGTTCAAGTGAGGAAACTGTCAACAGGGCCATTCCTAACCTCCCTACCAGTGTTGGACATTATTGAATTTGGAGCAGAAGTAGGAGGTGGAGGAGAGCAAAGATACAATATATTTGACTTTTTTCATTAATCGAGAAGATTAGTAACAATTTGATAGATGCCATTATTTTCTTTATTGATGCAAATGTAATCTTGTTGTTGAGAAAATTATATTGTTATATTTTGATACTATCTCTTTTTATTAGAAAGATTCTGTATAGTTAAATACAATTTTCAATTTATTTTTTTATATGCTGATTAATGTTGTATGTACTGTGCATTACAAAATATTAATGTATTTTATATAACTAAAAAAGCAAATTTTGTATGCATAATATTCAAAAGTGTCAAAATTTGTAACAATTAAAAAGTGCCATATATTTTTTACGACACTTTTAAAAGTAATGTGTTTTTATACCATATTTAATTTCTAGAATTTAAAAGTGTTGTATTTCATTTGTGATATTGACTATTGTGACACTTTATACAAATGCCGCAAAATTTTTTAGGGCACATTTTTTGGTTTTATTTTTGTTTTTATTTTTGCTTTCCGCCGTTATAGCCACTATTTTCACTAGTGAAATAAGTGTACTAATTTTAGGTACATTTCCCAACAATAATGTGTTAGTAATGGTGACAGCTTGAAACGGTTGGTGACGAGTCGAGATATAAGAACTGCGTGACAAGTACAAATCATACGTACCAATGCAAATATTCCCTGAAATTGGGGCTACTTGGGCTAGGAGAATCAGGATCAACCATAACCTACAGTTTTTTTAATTTTAAAAGTAAGACACGATGAGACAAGTGTGTATATATATATATATATATATTAACCGTTGACAAAATGAAAGTGACGGAAGCATCGGAAATTCAGATACTGAAATATTAACTATATACCAAAGTGTAGACGTGTCTGAGATCATCTCCCCCAATATCAACTTTAGGAGGGTTGATGACTTGGGAAGGCTTTAGTTCACAGCCGTTGTTGACAAGCTTATTGCCGTAAGTGACCCTAAGAGAGATAGACTTTGTGAATGGGTCCAAAACATCGTCTATTACTCGTCCCACGACAAGAGCGTCTGTAGACATGGTAGCTATGTATGAAAACTTTTCAAGAAACTATTAAACAAAAATGGAATATATATATATATATATAGGCTAGTTTACAGCTTTGGTTTTTACATAATGCATGCGAATTGGTGAAGGTTGGCTATTTATAGAAGTACTTTCTTACTCGCTTTAATGTGCAACTATAGATAATAATGTCAATTCCTATAAGATTCCTTCACATGACAAACTCGTATAAAGTAGAGAAGCTCCCATTTTTTTATTTTTTTATTCCAATTCGCTAGTTTCAGTCAGAAGTGCTTTTTTAAAGTATGTTATGTACTTTCTGGTCTGGTGCAAAGATTAAGTTGAAAAGTGAATCAACTTTAATAGTTAGCACTTTTATATTGATTGCAACTTTAAAATTTTGTGCAAGAAAAATTTCGAATTAGGCCCGTGAATCTGCATCTTTTAATATTAGAGCCTAAGCTTCAAACATGATTACTCTAATTTTAATTTTTTGTTCTTTTCTATTTCGTTGTAAGAAAAGAACTGGCAGCAAAATAGAAAAACTTAAAAAAAAAGCCAAAAAAATTAGAAAAGGCCTGAATCTTGGTTGTTTTCTGTAACGACTCCGACTTTTCGAGTCGTTAAACATATTTATCTTACTTAACATAGCTTGTGAAAAATGCTATATATATATATATATATTATTTATTTAACTATTTACAAAAATAACTTGGACTAAGTTACTTTAAATAATACTTTCTTAAAATAGATCTTATTAATTTAATCGTAGTGTGGAAAATGATAAAAGCGTGGTTTCTCTATGCCCCGTACCTCGCCGCATCGAATACTGTCGCCGCACAACCTATGAAAGTTCATGCCATAAGTTTCTTACCTACAGTACGAACGAAAATTTGTGAGCTAAAAACTCAATAAAATACAATTATTCTGGCACAAAAATCTCGATATGAAATGCATGACCAATTAGGATCATTTATTCATTATATTACTAATATTTCTTAGATGATCATAACCATATAAGTGCACATATCGAGTTGTGCTACGAACCAATAGGCAACAAGTGTGCACTGGTCCTCAACGACCATTGATCCGTCATATCATATCTTTTCTTTCATAAAGGCCACTCTATATTGCCCTTAGGTCAACTTAAGGTACGGGTTCATAATCTCACCGGTAAGGGTGGTACGATAGAATGTTTAAACTTATGTTTCACTTATTAATTCTTGTGATATACAACGTGACATAGCATAGATAATCATTTCACACTACAAGAAACGAAGTTATTAATGACCACAAAAGTACTCACTGATATTAGTAAAGTGATCACTGATACTTATCAACGACCACAAAAGTGGTGGCTGATACTTCATCGCTGAGACTTGTGACTACAAAAAGTGGTCGCTAATTTTTTGGTTAGACCGACGAAAATTTTTTCATCTTGTTATTATCAGCGACCACATAATTTAAAATAGTGGTCGCCGATATATTTTTTTAAGAAATTATTTTATTATTTTTTAATTTTTTAAATTAATTTTTATGTTTTATAAAAAAATTATTTTTTTTACATTATTATTTTTATTTTGTTTAGCTCATTAATTTTCTAGTTCTAGGATAGAAACACAACAACCTATACTAATTAAGCTTAATTTTAACATAACTCAATAGTTTTTCAATTACAATAATAAACTAGCATATTTACAACAACAATTTTTAGCCAAAGAAATATAGAGAAAGAGGCAAAGGGAGAGGGCAATACACAGAAGAGAAAAAGAGAGAGATAGAGAAAGAAGTTTTAGGAGAAATATAGCTAAAATCTCAGGTAGAGGTTATTTATAGACAGGATTATCAATGACCACAAAATTATCTCTGACCACTTTTTGTAGTCGTTGATAAAAATTTAAAATATTGAAATTTCACCAAAAAAATTGGCAAAAAATTACCGCCAAGATTATCAGCAACCACAAGAGTAACGGTGATAATCTCGAATATTTAAAAAATATATATTTTAAATATTAAAAATACAAAATAATTATAATAAAAATAATTTTTAAAATAATTTATGAATAAATAAAAATAAAATCACAATGAATAGTTGATAAATATTATAATAAATGTAAAATAATTACAATCAAAATAATACTATATTATAAGTAAATATATAAACTTTAAAAATTATTAATAAATTATATATTTTATTATATACTAAAAATTATTATTTATTAGTTATAAAATTACAAGGATATTTACCATTGCAATTTTCTATGAAAAATTACAAGGATATTTTTAATTTTTTAATCTTTAAATTATTCATATTTAACAATTTATATCATTATTAATTTATAACTTATGTGATTATTATTTATTATATTTTAAATAATGCTTATTATTATTTACATTTTCTATTTATTATATAATTTTAGGAAAAATTTGAACAAAAGTATCAGCGATCACTGTGTGATCGTTGATAATCCAAATTGAGGTCATTGATAATTTTTCGCATAAAAAATTTGCCGAATATTTGTGCGGCAAAATATCGCCGACCATAAATATCGGCGACCACTTTTGTTGGCACCGATACATTTGCTTTTGGCAGAAAATTACGCGCCATTACCAGCGGTCTTAGAAATTATTAAAGGCCACAATATGTGGTTGCTGATAGTTTTTATTTTCGCAGGAGATTCTCCCGCCATGTCTAGTGGTCGCCGATGTTATTAGCGATCATAAAGTGGTTGCTGATACTATTTCAGCGACCACTTTTTAGTCGCTGATACTTTTTTGACCAAAAAATTGCTTGTGGTCGCTGATCACTCTCTGTGGCTGCTGATACTTTGGTCGCTAATACTATTTTTCCTTGTAGTGTTATTGTAACGTTCATATGTTAGTCCAAGATACTTGCTTAGAGATTATAAACAAGGTCAAGAATGTAATTTTATAATCATAATCCTCATCACATACTTGAAACATGACATCATCATACACATGAAAATATAGCATTATCATGACAAAGCATTTCATATTTTTATTTCAAACTAATCCGTACTGTAGTGAGATTGTACTCACCTTGGTTGCTCGAAAACTTAGAACTTTCGTACTTCAGTGCTTGGTCACCTTGGCGCTCTAAAATCTACGATCATAACATAAAGTTAAAACTAGTCCGTCGAAGAATCCCTTAACCTAAATAAACTCTCTAAGATTTGATTCTAAGTAACGCTTGGCGATTAATGTTAAAACTTTTCATAATTGAAAGTTTCAAAACGATTACATGGTAACGTAAATATGTTCACTAAGAAGTCCCCAGATTGACTGAAAAAGATACATACTATGGTCGCGCTTAAAATCTGACTTTCCTAGATAGAATTCTCTAAGGTTCCCAAGTACGGAGAAGATCACAAAGTAGCCTTATTTAAAACTAGTCTTTCTTAAGCGTTGCTCTTTTGATAAGACGACTTGGTTAACATTTTTTGTATAATCAAATAATCTATTTGTATAAAGTAAACCTTAATTATAAAATTTATTTATTTATTTTGATCTAAACTGAAATTTTGTTTTAGACTCCACACTTTTAATAAAATTACATTTTAGTCCTTAAAGTAAGAATTTCAACCAAAGCGCCCATTTATAAAATCGTTTCAAATTTTACTAGTTAATAATATATATAAAAACAAACATTTTACTCTTTAGCATTATTTTAAAATTCGGATTCAAAGCTTACGAAAAATAAAAACGAATTTAGTGTCTAATTTTAATTCTATTAGATATTTAATTACGCTTGAAATCTTGGAAATTTTTTTAAAGTAACTCCCTATGATTTTTAAATATCTATAACTTTTTAGCTATATACTTTTCTAGAAAATCAGCGCATCGTAACATTCTTTCATAAGGTAGAAACAGACATAATGCTTTAATCACGTATTTAGTCAACTTAGAAACCGATATGGCAAAAATTTCATTTTTAAAGAGTTGTTCAAAATTTTATATATATATATATATATATATATATATATATTATAATCAAAACCTAGTTTTTTCGTTAAAATGATCAAAATCTATAAAAATCTTCGGTTCCTCAGGCTGTACAAAAAACCGCATTGAACACATTGTGGTTTCCAAATTTTAAAAATTAATTTACACCTCAATAAATTCTGAAATTTCATATATAACACCTATACATATATATATATATATATATATGAATTTACCTAAAATTTATTTTTGATAGAAAAATTCGCTTCATACTATTGTAGTGCATTGTGAAAACTGCGCAACCTATACATCCGAATTTTTTTTACGAAATCTACGTATCATCTAGGTCTAAACTTTTACAGGCACAAATTAGACATATCAATAGGAGTCTTTATTTATTATTTATTTTTTTAGAGCCTTATAAAGTCATGAAATAATGGGCCTAAAAACGGGCAAAAAGAAACGAAAATTCCAGCATCATAAGAGCATTGCATTTTGACTCAAAAATTTCCATTGCGTTTTATCATGCTCCAATAGTTTAGATCCAAATTTTACACAATCAAAATCAGAAAAAATACATCAAAATCCAATCCAAACAAAATCTAGAAGTTGAAGGCTCGATTTACTACCTTTAAATCCTCAACCAATCCATAGAACTCCTCCGATTCTTGTTAAACCCACACAATTTTTAAACGGTTACTCCGGATTCGACTTATCATTTCTAAAACTCATGAGAGGCCTTATTTACATTAAAATTTTGAATGAAAGTCCTCCAAAGGTGGCCGGCGTCCTTTGGGTTTTTTTTTTTTTTTTTTGCTCTTTTTCTTTCATTTTTTTCTTCTTTTTTCCTTCTTTTTCTCTCGTCTTTTTTGGTGCATCGCAAATCATGGGGGAGGTTTAATTTTCAGCACAAATAGCCTCAAATGGAGTAATGGACGTGCAATAGGTTGAAAAAGAGAAGGAAATTAATTCCTAATATTGCCTTTTAATGTCTCTAATCAAATCAACCAAGTTACCCTTTTCGGTTTGCTTCTTAGTTGGTAAATCTTGCAATGTATTTGAATATAATCTTGTCTTATTCACCTTTGAAAATGTGCCCATTGTAAGCCTATTTATGCTATTTGATCATGCCTAAATTGTGGAATAGATAAAGCGGTCATTGGTAACATAATGAAAGCGGAATCGTATCCACGAGGAGGTAAAATTAAATAACCAAAAACTTGAAACAAACTTTAAGAGGTAAAAAAAAAACAATAAAAAGAATGAGAATTTAAAATTAAAGAACACAAAATTAAGATTAAGCGAACAATCAATAAGAAAATCAAACGAGATATCTAGAATTCCTTAATTATTTCATTTAACTGTTTACAATTATGATTCATATAAATCAATTGCAAGTTTCACAGCCCAAAAAAGCAACGAAAAAATATGACATCAAAGATCTAAAATAAGATAAATATATTGTGATATGAAAAATCTTTTTCGAATAAAAAAATAATATTTATTCTATACGCTATCTTAAGTCGACAAGATATTAATTAGATCATCACGCAGTAAAAGACTAGTCATATACAACATAATATTCGAATATTAATAAGCTATCTAGAATCGATAATATATCAAATTGATCATATTGCACTAAAAGACTAACTTACAAACCAATCACAATTAAAATTCATTAGAAATTGTACATAGGAAGAGCATGACTAAACCTATATGAGAAATAGAACATAATTGCTTGATGAAAATAATAAGAGTAAAATCATAACAAAAATTGAAACATTGAAGCACAAATTCGGAATCAAAATTGAAACAAAAAAACTACATAATTAAGATCATCTCTAACCTCATCTCTCTCTAGCCTAATAACATTCTCATAAAAATATGTGAACTAATAGCGAGAGAAAGTTGAAGAATTATAAAAGTGAAAGGATTACAAAAACTCTAGTCAAAACCTCTATTTATAGTGTTTGGAAGTGGCTAATAAAAAGAAAACTAATAAAAAATGAAAATATAAAATTGAGATAATTTCTTTTGGAGATATTTGGCAATTAAATTGATAATTCAAAGCTCGGATATGAATTCTACTCTTAGAAATATTGACTCAGAATGAGCCACGTAGCGTGCTTCGATTAGTGGCTTAGGAATAGAATGGCCATGTGGCGAGTTGAGATTGGTGAAGGCTAGTGGAAGTTGACCGAAAATGGGAGAAATCTAGGCCCACCTATGTATGAAACAAGCTCTTGATTGGGCGAGGATATGCTGTGGGCCTGGCTGTTGGCAGGTGTGAAGAGACGCACACAACTCTCGCGCGCTTGTGGTGAAGAGGACGCGCCCTGCAATGTGCACGGTGGGAAGGAATCGCGCCTCTGCGAGCATGGAGGAAGGAAGCAGAGCCGTGGGCCCTGCTATTAGGTGATGTGGCGCATGGCAAGTTCTTTTCAGCTGTGTGATTTTGAGTATTTTTAGCTCAAGTTTCTTAACCTTCTACCTTGCAAAATAAAATAAACCCAAAATTAAGTACTTTTAAGATTGACATATACTAAAACAAATATTATCCAATAAAATTTATAATTACTGAAAATCATGAAAATATTTATTTATACTCAAAATAATTATAATAAATGTATAAAATTAAGCTCTTCAAAGCACGTTTTTGTGCACTTATCACAACACCCGGCCAGCTTATTACTAGTCTCTAGCAATTCAAGCAAAAAACAGTCTCTTCATAGAAAATAATTATAACAATGCCTGAGCACTATAATAAAAAAGGGTTAGTAAGCATCGAAATTCGCTATCTAAAATATTCCGGTCTTAATAACTGAGTTTGTGTGTGTGTGTGTGCTCTAAACCATAACCTTGTTACCATACACCATAACATATATGCTTTGGAAAATCCACCAAGTAAGGCCTCAACTCCTTATCCTCACAGGTTTTTGAGATTTGTTTTCTGAGTTCAATGGTTTTACTCATGGAGTCGGAAAGACGAATTAGTTACACTCAAATGCGACGGCAAATATTTAGGACAAGCAATAATCATTGATAAAAAGATAAGTTATCACATACTCAGAATAATCCATCAGTCAAACTACAACCAACTTTCAGGATTTCATAATGGTCAACAAGAAAAATTAGAATAGTGAATGAGAGCCATACAATGGAAATACCTATGAAAATTAGTCATGTCCTTCTTTTTTTTTTTTTTTTGACAAGAGAATGATATTTTTATTTATTTTTTCTCTCTTTTTTTTAATATACTTTTCTCTCATTGTTTATTTTAGAACATTACAAAATTGATCCAATACAATAATAAAGGTTCTTTAAAAAGATAATGTTCCTATTTGGCTAAAAATTCATCCCTCCAGCATATGTTCAATATACCACAAATCATGTAATGATGTTTTAAGCAACGATTTTACAAATTCTAAAGATCAAGTAAAATTACACCTAAACATGAGAATTTCTCTAGGCCAAATGTGTTAATATCCATCTTACCATAAGGTTTAGTATGTGCATAAAGAAAAAATCCAAGAGTCACTTCCTATTAATTAAAATAGCAAAAAATAACGCAAAATAAACAAATTGATATCATACTCAGGCAAAATCACAAAAATGTTCACAAACAATGATTATATACGCATGAATATGTTCACCGCAAAAATTTTCACAAACAAGGACTATATAAAGCGAAGAGAGTTAGGTAAAGAAGACACCTGAAATTTCCTGAAAATATATCACAGTATATATAGCTCGAATTTCCTGAAAATAGGTCTCCAAAAAGAAAAACACAAACTAAAAAGAAAACAAAAGAAATAAATAATTAGAAAAGGATACGAGGGTGTATCCCAAATGAGTTTGGCTTATGTCGCTCGGTGAAGGCTTCTTGAAGCGCGGTTACCAACACTCAAGCTTCTTATCATGTGAGTCTTCATATATTGGAGAGTTGATGCATATCTCACAAGAATAAAATAATTTTAGGAAGCTTGCAATAGAATTGAGTATCTTTGGCACATCTTCCTTGTCTAAATGTGTGTCGATCATTTGATAATTTGAGCAGAGGGCTTCGAGGTCTGTACCACTTGATATCCCTTTGGGTTTGATGAAGCTTGAGATGTAGTTTTCCCTTTCTCTTGAATGGCCAAGGCATTGGTCAACTCCATGAGATGACTCTTGATCTCTTTGTTTTCTTGCATCAATTGCATCATGAAAAGCTCGAACTCTTGGTTCATCTTGTGTTGCGCTTAAATAAAAGCATGCAAGGTATCCTCAAGAGAACTCATCGACGGTTGTGCGATGTATTGAGGGCCAGAATATGTATTTGGTGGATGTTGTTGTTGGTTTAAATCCCGCCAATTGAAGCTTGAGTGGTTTTGCTTGCTTGGAATATAATCCTCAGAGTAAAGCACGTAAGGCTTCGTTTAAGACCCTAAAGTATTACATTGTTCCATATACACTCATCTCATCTTACTATAAGTCACAAAATCATGCAGTTGATGACCTACTCCTCCGTATATGAAGCAAGTAATGTATATTTCCACCTTGGCGACCGCATGGATACCTATACCACCTAGTGATTTGAGGGCCTTAATTTTCTTTGTTAGGTTTGCAACGTGCACCTTAAGATTTGCCTATTCTCCTAGATGGTAAACTCGAGTTTTTTGGGACCTATTGGTGCCATCAGTAGCACTCGGTCCACTCCAGGTGTTTGATTCTCCGCTAGATCACTTAGGTACTCTGAAGCCTCATCAGGGTCTTTGTGTAGGAATTCTCCATTGCAAATCTCATCAGCGAATCAGCCCGCTCGTATCACGAGTCCCTCATAAAAGTAGCTGACGAGGCGCTATGTCTCAAACCTATAGTGGAGACAATAATTTAACAGATCTTTGAATCTATCCTGAGCTTGGTTTATAGTTTCACTTTATTTTTTAGAGAAACTAGAAATCTGCCTGTTTCAGGTCATTGGTCTTGTGGTGTGGGAAGTATTTGTGGAAAAATGCCATGTCATTTTATCCCATGAACCAATCGACCTAGGTCTGAGGAAGTTTAGCCAAGACTTTGCTTTATCTTTAATGGAGAATGGGAAAAACTTCAACCTAATAGTGTCTATGGCTTCGGTACGGCTATATAAAAAGGCCACCACCTCCTTGAATGCCCTAATATACACATAAGGGTTCTCTTTCTCTAGCTCATGACAGGTTGGTAGAAGTTGGATAATACTAGGCTTGAAATTAATTTGTGGCATATTAGGAAGAAGCATAATACATGATGGAGTGGTGATCTGTGACAGTCATAATCCAAAAAGAGGGCAAGACAAGGTAAGTTGTACAATACCGCACCTGGGTAAGGTGATGGTGTAATGTAAAGGTTCCGAGGTTGTGCTGGTATGGGACAGTACAGTTGAGAAGAGGCTTAAGAGATACGATAGTACTACCTATGTCAACAAGATGCATCTTCTTTTTCGGAGACCATCTCGTAAGAACTCTGAAGTTAAGCGTGCTTGATCCGAAGCAATTTTAGGATGGGTGATCTTCTGGAAAGTTTCCTGGGAAACGTGCGAGTAAGGACAAAGCACGTTGAAAAGACTCGTGTTAGCCAGTGGGGACAGTCGTCGATCTGGAAAGTAGCCGTTATTATTGATATTAAAGCCTTGACCCAGCCGGGAGTGTGGCCGACGCCCTACAAGGGAATCGGGTCCCTAAAAGAAGGGGTGATTGCGACAATCATAATCCCTTGAGCCAAAACAAGAATGTCACGAGAAATCGTAAAACAGGTGTTAAAACGTCTTGTTTTACAAAATTGAGTATTATTGGCATTTTTTGACACTTCGATGAAGGGTTAAAATTAAGGAATAATCTCCTTTCTAAACTTAAAAGTTGAAACCCTTAAATGTTTTGATAATAGTAAAATAACTAGTTAAAGTTAAAGCTCAAAATAACGTTTTCAATTCAAACCATAATTAAGAGTTCGATGAAATCTCAAAGTTCTGTAAAATGAGTGTTATAACTTAAGTGGTCATGAGTCCAACCCTAACACATTGAGATGAGGACATTGGGAGTTAAAATGAGCTAAACAAGTATTATCAACCAAAACGCAGACTCGAATTCCTCAAAACAGAGCAATTTCCATAAAACAGACATCTTACGTTTTGGATAACTCAAACGAACCTAGCAACGTTTTTATAAAGTAGACCCTAGTTTGAAAAGGGCTAAAATGGTCTTATATCTTGTAATTGACCTAGAGATATGGACACACCAATATATTAGACTAGTTCTTGATCTTAATAATTAATTATATACGAAACGACTTGGAGTAGCTCGAAAAGCCCCGAGGTGCACGGGAACACTCATTAGGGTATCAGATCAACTACCGAGCTAATATAAGGTTTGTCTAACCTTATGTAGTGTCTAAGGCAGCCCTCTTATCTCGAAAGACAACTTAGAACACCCGAGCAATTAAGTTTTAAACTAATAGAATAGTTCTGCTCTCGCTGTGACGAGACAAGTGTATTAACGAGACCGTGTCTTTATATTATTTAACGATGAGTCAAAAAGAAAGTTGTCGGAGCTCGGATAGCCGCGAAACTCACTCAAGTAAGTGGTGATGCACCCACAACACTTAGCTTATTTATTTAATTGTGATTGTTTGCTAGGGTTTGCATTAGAATTCCCGGTTAAAGATTATGTGTCTAGATTATATGCTATTATGAAGATTCTTATCTAGGTCAATCGATGATTATATGAAGGTTGATCAATATCCTGAGTAATTCATAGACTCCTTTTATAGATTGACGGGTTCTTTAATTTGTTCGTTAAAGTCCAAGGTCAATTAGGCCCAATAATTGCATTTTGTAGGAGCAGGGAATGTGAATTATAGATATGGAATTCAAAACTAAATTGTAATAATAGTTCCTTATGTGTTGACTTCTAGAACTAAACGGTTCGAGCGCTCTAATTCATAAGTAATTACGAATTAATCGTTCACTAGTGAAATCAATGGTACCTAAGGACCAAGATATAATTAAGGGGTAAAATGGTATTTCACCCGACTTAGATTATGGACCATTTAGTTAAGCATCATCAATAATGTAATGATTATGTCAATAGACCATTCGCAAAGGTTAATCGAATAAATAATATATGTGCAATTCGAGAGTTCAATCCCGTATTTTTAGTGGAGTAATCTCAGGATAAATGAACATAGGATTATATTAAAGTGTTTTAATTTAATTTTCTAAATTTATTAGAGCTCGAATTCACGGGTCCATGATCACCGCTCAGTCTCAATAAATAGAGCTAGAATTGTTGTTGGATAATTAAGAGTTAATTATTTTCTCACTATTTGTGTTTTTGACCACAAATAACAAAAAAAAAACACAAGGAGGTCCCTCCTTGTAATAGGCGCATATTAGAGGAAATTTAAGAGAATATTATTATTTTGTAATTTGATAATCAAATTATTAAATTTACAAATTATTAATTTAATTAAATATAAGATATTTATGATTTATATTTAAAAGTTAAATATAAATGAGAGTTTAGTATTAATTATCTAGTTGGAAGATAATTATAAATTATATGAGATATTTTATGTTGATTTAAATCCTTATAGAAAATCAAATCCTTGTTGCAAAGGGTGCTTAACGAATTTTATAGCATTAAAAGGAATGTGAATAATTCTTATTTAAGTTTATTTTAGATATGCTAAATAAAATAGAAAAATATGAATTTATTTTTGAAAAATTAATGGCCTTAATTTCTCTATATTGGTAGCCGAATATTACAGCAAAGAAAATGGGAAAAAAGTTTCTTAAATCCCAATTTTGTTATTTAAATTATGAGATAATTATTTGATAAAATATACTTTTTTTGAAATAATTAAAAAGATATTATCTGGTTTAGAAATTAGGAAACATCCCAATTCTATTCCAATCCTAATACCGAATTTTACCCTACTCTGTGGCTATAAATATATCACTTGTTGCAAGCCAAAATAAACTAAGTCATTCTAAGTGTTGGATTACTAAAACCCTGCCAATGATTGCCGCCCTCTCTAGCCATGATCGCCGCCCTATAGTGAGAGGAGAGAAAAATTTTCTTCTCTTGTTTTGTGAGAAAAACAATAGAGAGAGCCCACATTCGTATTCTAGTTAGATTTGAGAATTGGAGCAGAAGATTGTGGTGTCGAGGATTGAAAAGTAAACTCGTTGTGTGCATAAAAAAACGTGAGCCCATCCTTTGCGGTCTAATAACGTACGGTGCCCGATCATCGAGTTCGTAACTATCAAAGAAAGCTCAAGGTAAAATTTCTTTGTAACCATCTATTTAAATATGTGATAATTGTTTTAGAAAATTTTTGTAATTTAATATGTTCATGAGATCTACTTTGTTATTTTCAATTAAACATTAATTGAATTGACATGTTATTTTATTTCGATGCGCATCTCTTATTTGATCAAAAATGCAAATTTTTATCGGATTAATGTAATATGAAAATTAACAATTGGTATTAGAGCTGTCATGTTACATATTGTTTTATAACTTTGTTGCTTGATGTGTATCGGATGGGCACAATTATTTTACATGAGATTGATTGTCAGTATGTTATTGTTTTCATGTGATGAATGTTTGAATGTATGAATGAGATTGATCGCTAATTATATGGTTCCTTTGGAATATTTTTTTTAGCTTTAGATCAAATTATTCACCCAAATTTTATTGTTTGAATGTTATTTTCTTCATGCGATTACATGCCCTGCCGTCCCGATCGCCCGCCCTCATATCCGATCGCACACCCTGCCTCCTGATCGCCCGATCACACTCCCGAGCCCCATTCCCCTCGCGCTGTCTCTCGCTCACCTATCGTACTCCTGTGTACTCCGCACTGCCTACACCTCGCGCGATCGCGCTCCCGTGCACCCTGCACTGTGTCCCGTTCCAGATCGCTCGCCTAGAGTTTCCCCGCGCTGCTTCCCACTCGCTCGATCGCGCTTCTGAGCCCCTCACGCTGCCTCCTGCTCCTGATTGCAGTTCTAGCCGACCTCCCGTACGCCCACTTTCACGACTTCATGCTTGTTCACACTCACGAGCCTATCAAGTGCCTGCTCGCGTGCCCAGCCGCACGAGTTTGCTGTTGGAATCGTTCCAACAGTACTCGAGCGCTCGGTTAGCACGTGCTTGCGCTAGGGATTGTACTATGGGCAATGCCTAGGCAACAAGGTGCACTGTTCCATGCGGTATTGGGATTTCTTGCAGCTAGCTTTTGGAAAACAATGTCTTTTGGCAATGTTAGTTTCAAAATTGGGATTTTGAACTAGAAATCGGACCTCAGCCCAAGTTTGTGCAAAATTGGGCACGATGAGACGAACTCGAAGATTTGAAGCCCAAATCCAAGTTGAAGACCTTACATATTTATTTTTTATTTTTGGTTTTCTTGGGTTGTAATATTTCTAAATGGATATGGTCAATTCTCTATTTTGTTTTATTTTTCTCTGATGTTATTTATATTTATATGCTAAATGTGTATAATATGTCCATGCATTATAACGTGTCATATATATTAGGCGTGCCTATCCTTGCAATATAACATGTCGCATATACATTGGTTATTTAATTTTAAATAAATTAGAACATTAGATTAGAATTATGAATTCTATTTAACACTAGGTTTATTAATATGAGATATTAATAAATAATCATAGTTTGATTATTTTGTTCCTAAAATTAAAATACTATTTGGATAAATATTATCTGTAAAAATAAAAACATTGGTCAACACTGTTAATCTAGTAATCGTGAGAGTTAGGCGACGCTTCACGGCGCTGGATCATCCCCCTACGGATGGTGTTCGTCTAATTCAATACCAATGCTACGTTTCTAACTTTTGTTGATAGAACCTTTAGATGTATTTCTAATTTGACAGACCCTACGGCGGCACTCTAAAATTAAGTCTAGAGATTCGAAATAGTGAATTGTAAAATTAAGAAAATTATTTTCTATTAACCAAATTCTAGTTACGATATTAGTATAAGACAAGTTTTGTTGATTACTAATTAATTAAGAAAAAATCTTGTTTTGGCTAAGCGTGTAAACTGACCTACCCTACGATGGTAGTTTACATGTGGTTCGCCGAATTATCATTACAATAATAGGTTTCACAGTTTGTTTTCCTAACATCATTCATTTATGCACTTTTAATCCCTAAATTGCATTTACTTGCTTTATAAAAATTCAAACGCAAAAATGTACCTATTTCTTCTTTTACTTAATTCAGAAAATGCCATCCAATGCATTGGTTTCCCTTCTCACTGATAAGAGCCTAGCTAGGGGAAAATTCCCTAAATAGAAAAGCAACATTAACATCATCTTCATCACTAAGAACATAAGATTTGTTTAAAAAGAGGAACGTCCACAAGAATCTGCCTCCAATACTAGCCAGCGGACCAACGAGATCTATGATAGATGGATCGCCGTGAACAACAAGGCCAAATGGTACATTCTCACTAGTATGTCTAATAATATATGAAGTAAATTGGAAGCAAAGACACAACTTTTGAGGTCATGGATGCGCTAGAACAAATGTTTGGACAACAGTCCGAGCAAACACGCCATGAAATCACAAAGAAGTATATGAATACTAAGATGAGATCTGGTATTCATGTCACAGACCATGTGATGACTATGATTAATTCAATGAAATTGTGTTACATGGCTCTATACTAGATGAACCGACTCAAGTAAGCATAATTCTAAATTCGCTACCCAAGGAGTTCAACCATTTCATAAGCAATTATTTTACGCACAAGATAAATTATGGGATGAGTCAACTTCTGAATAAACTCCAAACTTATGAGTGCATCTGTGGGACTATGAAGGGGGAGGGCGAGACAAATGTTGCTAAAGGCTCCACCTCATAGTCCAAAAAGAGAAAGAGAGGTTCAGCTGGAAAGGGTGGAGGTAAAGCCCAAGCAAGATCCGAAAGACAAGAAGCCCAATACCAAGAAGAAGGGTGCTAAACAATCCAAAGCAAAATGTTCCACTATGACGTTGCCGAGGCATTATAAATATAATTGCCCCAAATTCTTAGGTGAACTGGCTGAGAAGAAGCGTCAAAACAGTAAATTTGATTTGCATTTTTAGAAGCTTTGTTATTTGATCCAGGAGTGACTAACCACATTTTTTCTTCTTTGCTGCTTCTTAGATCGCTCATAAAACTTGTTGAAGTGGAGCTGAGTATGCGCATTAGCAATGGGACAATAGTTTCGGTCAAAGCCATAGGAGAAGCCCGTCTTCAGTTTGGAGCAAAATATTTAGAAATAGTAGAAATTTGATTTCTATTTCAACGTTAGCTGAACAATCTTATAAGATCTCTTTCAATAATAATAAGATTTATTTTTCAAATAATGGTCTCAATTTATGTCTTGTTAATTTAGAAGACGGGTTGTATATCCTTAATCCTTATGAAAATGTTTCATATAGTACTGTACTATTTAAAATAGCTAAAACTAATCTAACAAAAGACAAAAGATATATAGTGATTTAGAAAATATCTATGGGATCTTATGCTTGGTCATATTAATCTTAATAGGATTAGCAGACTTGCAGATGATGGTCCTTTGAGAGAATTAACAGTTGGAACACTCCCAGTCGATTAATCTTGCCTTGAAGGAAAAAATAACCAAAAAGCCTTGAAGGCAAAATAACCAAAAGACCTTTCTCAGCAAAGGGGCAAAAAGAAACACAACCTCTTGAGCTAGTACATTCAGATGTTTGTGGACCACTTAATGTACAAGTTAGAGGAGGATATAAATACTACGTCAGTTTTATTGACAAATATTCAAGATATGCTTTCGTATATCTAATGGCTAGATATCTGAAACTTTTGAAAAGTTTATGGAATATTGAGTTAAAGCTGAAAAGAAATTAAAAAAATTACTAAAAGAGCTTTGATCCATCGAGGTGGAGAATACCTTGACACCCTATTCAAGGACTACTTTTTGGCGAATGAAATTTTCTCACAATTAGCGGCACCCGATACTCTAGAGTAAAATGGTATTGTAGAGAGACCGAACCGTACTTTGGAAGATATGGTTAGCTCCATGCTTAGCTACTCTTCATTACCATTATCCTTCTAATGATACGGGCTGCAAAGGCCTAACGATATTTTGAATGTCGTACCATCAAAGTCAGTCTCATCGACTCCCTTAATGTTGTGAAATGGTCGTAAACGTAGCTTGCGACACTTTCGCATATGAGGCTGTCCCGCTTATGTACTCATGAATGGAACCAAGAAATTGGATTCGCGAACGAAAGTGTATCGGTTTGTGGGCTATCCGAAAGGGACTACAGGAGGTTTGTTCTGTAGTCCTCGAGATTAAAAGGTGTTTGTATCAATAAATGCAACTTTTGTTTAGAATGACTATGTTATAAACTCAAACCTTGTAGTAAAGTTGTTCTTGAAAAATTGACAAGAGTTGATGAAATTAGGGAAAAAGAGAACACTACTCGTCCTAGTCCAAATATCACGTTACCTAGACGTAGTGGGAGGACTGTGAGACAACCCATTCGGCACGGACATGAAGACGAAACACATTTTCGAGTAGCCGACACTAACGCGGATGATCCTTCATTGTATATTGATCAGATGAAATATTTTGACAACAACAAATGGCTTGAAGCCATGAACATATAGAGAATCAATGTATTCTCACTCTGTCTGGGAGCTTGTTGATCCACCTGAGAATGTCAGGCCTATTGGGTGCAAATGGATTTTCAAGAAAAAGAGAGGTGTTGATGGAAACGTTGAGACTTTCAAAGCTATAGTATAAAAAGGCTACATAGAGAAGGAAGGAGTCGACCATGATGAAACTTTCTCTCATGTGGCCATGCTCAAGACTATTTTCATTCTCTTGTCCATAGCAGTCACTCTCGACTATGAGATCTAGAAAATGGATACAACTACAGTCTTTTTAAACGGCTATCTTGAAGAATCCATTTATATGGAACAACCATGAAGGGTTCAAAGCACATGACCAAGATAAGAAAGTCTAGTAGTTGCTTAAGTCCATTTATGGACTAAAGCAAGCATCTAGGTCGATAAATCTTAGGTTTGATGAGACGATCAAGACCTATAGATTCAAGCAGAATGTTGATGAACCTTGTGTATGCAATATTATCAACGGAAGCGTGGCATTCCTAGTTCATTACGTTGAAGATATCCTTCTCATTGGGAATGAGATAGGACAGTTATATGAAGTAAAGAATTGGCTGGCCGAGCAATTCAAATGAAAGATTTGGGTGAGGCAAGTTATGTTCTTTGAATTTATATTATACGTGATCGGAAGAATAAACTTCTAGCATTGTCTCAAGCATCTTATTATGATAAGGTGCTCGCTCGCTTTGCGATGCAAAATTCTAAGAAAGGTCCTTTACCGACCCGACATGGAATTAACCTCTCTAGGAGCATGTCTCCCAAGACGCTCATGAGAAAGAGCAAATGCGACGAATCTCATATGCTTCTGCAGTAGGGAGTCTAATGTACGCCATGCTGTGCACTAGACCCGACATCTGCTATCCAGTGGGAGTTGTTAGTCCGTTTTAGTCAAACCCGAAAATCGAACATTGGACTGTAGTGAAAAACATCTTCAAGTATCTCAGGAGAACGATAAAATTTATGCTTGTGTACTCAAATTGTGACCTGAATCCCTTAGTATACACTGACTCTAATTTTCAATCAGGACAAGGACTCGAAGAAGTCGAACGTTCGGCTCAGTGTTTACCCTTGGTGGAGCATTAGTAGTCTGGAGAACTATTAAACAATGTAGCATTGCAGCTCCACCATGGAGGCCTGAATACATAGCCGCTTGTGATGCATCTAAAGAATTAGTTTGGCTCAAAAGTTCTATACAGATTTGGAAGCTATTCGAGATATGGATAATCCACTAACGCTTTAGTGTGATAACAGTGTAGTAGGTGGCAAATTCAAAAGAACCTAGAAGCCACAAAAGGGGCAAGCACATTGAGAGGAAATATCACCTCATCAGAGGGATCGTGCGCATAGAAGATGTCAACATGGTTAAGATTGCTCCAGAAGACAATTTGGCGGACCCGTTCACCAAGACACTGCCAGAAATGGCTTTCAACAAACACCTATTAAAAATAAGACTTAGAGACACGATACATAAGCTTTAGAGCAAGTGGAAGATTGTTAGGAATATGTCCTTGAAATCAGATGTAATAATCATTTTCAGAATATTAATAAAAGAAATAGTCATTTCTGAATTTTGTTATATTTTATTTTATCATAAAATGAATGTTAATCAATATCCAAATATATTAGTACGATTATAATTTTAGTATGTAAAGAGCTTTACGTACGAGAGGATTAAAATTAACACATTTGAACTAGTCCATGATAGATCAAAGAATACTGGTCTCTTTGATCGGCATTCACTAATACTGTACATGACGTTATGAACGTGACTCTCTAATCTGGAAGGTCAGTATGTGAGATATTAGAATAGACGTATTTGATCTAATAATGATTATATAGGACTTGGACTGACCTAATCTGGAAACTTCATTTAAGTACTGTTATGAATATTCTGATCTAGGTCAATTGATGATCATATAAAAGTTGATCTAAATCACGAATTCATAGACTACTTTTATGGATTCACTGGTTCTTTAAAATTCACTCAAACTCTTAAAATCTAAATTCTACCTATTTTTAAATTTTACCTTTTTGGATCCGTTTTCAATAGTGCTTTTGGATTTAACATTGGGAGAATTTCAAAATAAAACCATTCTCGATGCCACTTAAAATCTATACTCCAAGTGGTGTGCTCCCTTTGTTTCCTCTCTATGTTTGCAGTGTAATATTTTAGGTATAAATTAAAAGCACACACATATGAGGCATATATTATCATTGTACCAAGAATGGGGCATTCCTCAAAATCCCCCTTTAACATTTCAATCACAACTGTTCAAATCATTCAATGCATTTCTCTTTCTTTTTTGTGGAAACCTTTCTTATTTATTTTATCACCATATCAAATCATTTATATAGTCAAACACAATTTCAATTCCTAATTCAAATTGTCCAATTTAGAATTTTTTAATTCAAATGAAAAAAGTTCAAATTGCCACAAACCCATTTGCGAATGATCTTTTAGTCCATTTTTCACACCCTTTTATCTTTTAAATAAAAGAGATCATTAAATATATAGCCATTTTTTGAACGAGGTTTTGAGAAAATATCTAATATTTCGATTAATTAAGAAAATAGCCGTCCCCTAAACTGCATGATGTTTGTGATTTTACTTTTATGCCCTTAAATGTTATGGGTTTATAGCTAATATTCAATTTTTAGAAACATTGATTGTTTCCTTAAAACATGTACTTGAAAATGGCCCAATACCAATAAAAAAAATATTCACCATTTTTTTAAAATTTAAAGTCCTTGTATTTGGTATGTAGCCTACTTGCTGGCAAGTTGGCAAAATGCCCAACTATTTAGCTGGGTATATTGCCGACTGACCAAAAACGAGTGTTTACTTAAGGGGGGAAAAGAAAAAGAAAGTTGCATGCATTTTCTTAAATAAGATCTGAAATCGGACCATTTAGCTATCTGCCCCTATTAAATTCTTACCTTTCATCGTCTTCTAGAATATGAAGTCTTATCGCAAATGTTGTACTTGATTAGACTTTCTCTATCATTTTTCTTTCACTATTTATGATTGATATTGATTTCTTGATTAAAAATTGTGCCCGCGCTTTTTTTACGAACTTTTTTTTATAAATTTTTTAATACAAACTCATGTGTCATAATATTATTAGTGAATTTTTATTATTTAATTAGAAGGATGCTAATCAAAACATGACACATCGATTACCATATAGGTTAGTATTAAAAAGTTGATAAAAGAATTGGTATATCTAGCATTATTCTTACGTAAATAAGTAATTTGCACTCCTTTGTCCGATGTTTCAAAAATATCTTTAAAAATATAAAAATTTGGTTTCTTAATCACGGTTAACCATTTTTTATTCTGATCTTATTTTTTTGGGATGCAATTTTCTTTTTCTATTATCATTTAAGTATGAACCTCATTGTAGTGCACACCCGCTTCCCCAAAACCAAACTTGCAGAGCCGCACACACTATTTTTTCAAAAATAATTTTCAATTTTCGTTGGTGTGTATAAAAAATAGAGTGTGCGGCTCTGCAAGTCTGGTTTTGGGGAAAGAGGGTGTGCACTACAACGAAGTTCATACTCAAATGATAATAGAAAAAGAAAACTGCATCCTAAAAAAATAGGATCATAATAAAGAATGGTTAACAGAAACCAAATTTTTATACTTTTAAAAGTATTTTTGAAACAACACAAATACAAATAAATGATTAAAAATATTTAAAAAACTAATTTTTATTTAGGGGGTGTGGATAAATTAAATGGGGGTGGCAATAGAAGCCCCCTTGATTTATTTTTCTTGAAAAGTGATTACATTCAGGCAACAAATAGAGTCCCAATGTAGCTAAGCCATATTGGCTCTCTCGCCTTCTTAGGATTTAGAGCTACTTGCTTCCTTGTTTGCTTGTGTTTTGCTTGCTTTAATTTGGTTAGTTAATTTTATAGCTGACCTAAACTTTCCAATTCTCAGACGTTGACAGGCTTAAACACGCAGTATCACCTTGTGATTATGGTGTAGGAGCGAGCAGCTTCACTCCAACGCAATGGTTTGTGAGAGATACGTTAACGATGATTTTTATCGTAAAAGATGAAATTATCTCCGAAAAATCCCAGCTAAGCGAGGCTACTGGCTAGGTGAGTTGTGATGCACAAAAATGCTGAGAGATGACTTGGCATAGTGGTAATCCACGAATTGTGAGCTATTGGGGTGAATCAAACTTTATGTCTATTTTGGATTATTGGTTTGAGGATCAAACAAAGTAGATAAAGAGATAGCAGTACGCTTCAAAAAGGAATATAACATTTTAATTTGGCATAGAATCGAAAAAAGGAAAAGGAAAAAAAAAAAAAATCTTTATGTATCCTTTGATTCTTTGTACCAGTACAACGTTAACCAACTTTATCATGAAGTATATTGGTTCTTGATATTTCCAGAAGAAACTACACACAAGTAGTCTGCGTTATAATGGTTATTTTTTTCTCACTTGTCGCTATTTTCTATCTTGTACCAATTACACAATTTGCACATTTTCTTTCCAACAAAAGGAATAAGAAAATATCCCGCAAATAAAAATATTAAATGGTGAATAATAGACTATTCGAATAAAGAATTTTTTTTATAAGATATCAATCAATCAGGAAAGCCAAAATTTTACTAGAAGAGTTTCGGCGACTGGAAAAATTAAGTCGCTAATCAATCGTGTACGTCGTAACAGATAGACATCCGCAATTGATAATTTCACTCTCTGATATTCTGAAATTATTTGTGACTTTCGCACATAAGTTACCGACGGCACCCTTGAATTTTTTCGACGAAAGTATTTGCAGCTGATTTATCTGTAGCATATAAGTACTATCCGCGATTAGTAGCGGATACTGTCTTAATTTTCTAGAATATCATAGTTACTTTGAATTCATTATTATTATTATTTTTTCTTAAATTGTTTACAATATTAAATATTATCTATCATTAAAATTTAGTAATATAATTTTTGTGTATAGTAATAAGGGAATTTTAAGAAAATAGTCACTTTTTAGAAAATAATCATAAAAAAAAATAGACACAATTTTAAGAAAATAGCCCTTTCAGAAGTTTATTACCTTGGTCAGAAATTTTTTCAGCAAATTTTATGTATAATTTTTCTATGGTAAGAAACTTGTACCAACATGTGTAAGAAACTTTTTATGGCTAGTTTTTAAATTTTTTAAAACTGTTATTGTTTTTTTAAAAACACACTATCCAAAACGACTATTTACTTAATCGACTCTTAAAAATATATAATAAAAGAACTAATATATATATAGGGTTAATTTCTCATTTGGTCCCTGAACTCTTACTCAGGTGATAGTTTGATCCCCATTATTTTTTTCTTAGCTGTAGTAGTCCTCAAACTTTTTAATTGTTACTGTGTCGTTAAATTTCAAAATTTCCGTTTGTTTTCTAACAGAAGGATCACACAACTAACACGTGCTTTGGGTTTTAGAAGAAAATACCAAAAATACTCTTAGAGAAATAATAACATTGAAAAAAAATAACAGGGTTTTGGAAAAAAAAAAACCGTGTAAACTAATTCTCTTAGTTTGAGTGTTTTTGCCTCTTGATAGCGGGAAAAAAAAGTAAGATGACAACCAGATGAAATCCCTTAGTATTAGTGTTTTTGCCGCTTGACCCACTGTAATAAGAATAGAAAAGCTTGAGCTTGAGGCGGAAACTCAAATAAATAACAAACTACAACGAATCCCACTGACCAACCTTCAAGATTGAACCCCGCCGACCAATCCCACTACGAACAGCCTTGACATCGAACCCTTGCCGTGAACTCCAACTAAACTCTAAACCCCCGCGCCGATCAAAACCGAAACCACCGCGACCCCCTGACCTACCCAAATCCCGACCTCTGCGAGCCTTGACCGCTGCGACCCCAAGCTGAGCGACCCTGACCTCCACGCCTTAGCGACCCCGACCTCCAACCTCAGCACTCCGCGCCTCCCTGACCCCGACCTTGACCCTCTGCGCCTCCCAGACCTCGGACCTCAGCTCCCGACCTCCGACCTCCGACCTCCATCCTTCGCACCTCCCCGACCTCCGACATCTGACCTTCGTCCTCCATCCTTCATACCTCCCCGACCTCCATGCCTTCCCACCTCCGACCTCTGCCCTCTGCGCCTCCCTGACCTCCAATCTCCACCCTCTACTCCTCCCCGATCACCGACCTCCCTCTCTACGCCTCCCCGAACTCTAATCTCCGGGCCTCCCCACCTCCGACCTCTGCCCTCTGCGCTTCCCCGACCTCAACCTCTTACCTCAACCCTCCACGCCTCCCGACCTTCGACCTCCTCGACCTCGACCTCCCCGACCCCGACCTCTACGACCCCACGCAGAGCGACCTTGACCTCCGAAGTTTTTTTCACCAAAACCAAAACCTAGGCACTAAATATTAAAGGGTATTTTTGGCATTTAAGTTTAGGACTCGAGGCATGTGCAAGTCACGTGGGAAACTCGTTAGAATTCAAACGACGTTTTGAAATTTAACGGCACAACAACAAATAGAAAGTTTGAGGACTACTACAGCTAAAAAAAAATGGGGATCAAACTGTCACCTGATTAAGAGTTCAAGGACCAAATGTGCTATTAACCCATATATAAAGCAAAAAATATTACAAAATTAATAATAAAAGCACTAGTATAAAAGAAAAAAGGACTACAAATACATAAAAATAACATACCAATGTATTATGAATATCATTAAAACATAAAATATCTCAAAACATAAAATATGACAACAGCTAAAATAAATAGTCTGATAAACCCACAATCATCCTGTATATTAACGACTCCTGGGTACCTGATGTGAATGTCGAGTGCTTGCTACTGACATCCAGTACCACTACTATTTGCAACATCCGTAGAGGGCCCGCGCAGTGCGCCGGGGTAGAAACTCTGTCGTTGCATGCTCTGGTTCTGCAGTTGCATGCTCCGTTGCCTTACGATGATGCTCAATATGTGTCAGTCGTTGGTTCGCCTCGGCAAGCTACTCACGTAGAATATCGGCGTAAAGTAGTCCAGACTACGATGCCTTCACGATCGTTAATGCAATTCGATCCCTTTCCTTCATGATTGGTTCAAATTGGAACTTATTGTCTTGTCCTTCAATAGACGTGCCCTATCATGTTAGCCTCGAACTCATGGCGTTCTCCTACGTCACTGGCGTCTAAGATGGGATTTGAGAGAAGAGGTCATCTCGTTGACTAATAATTTGCTCCTTTAAACAATAAGACTACAAAAGTTAGTATTCTATAAATATATAACCTTAAAAGCAAACACTTACAGATTATAGGAGATTTACATATTTTTGTCCTGCTTATTGAATCTGTCGGCCACCTTTATAATGTACCTCTTGATGCATCTCAATGGGACTCGGGGACGCCAGTAGGCCTGTACATTGGGCGGTTTTTCGATTTTTTGGGTGGTTTCGAAACTCTAATTTTGAAAACCAAAAACCCCTAAAAACTAGCGGTCAGTTTCAGTATTTTATTTTGGTTTTTGATCAGAATTTGGTCGGTTTTCGGATAACCCAAAAATTACTATCAATTATTGTGTAAGGTGCACTTGAACGATTCACGAATCTTCCAGCAATAGTATCATTCTACAAAATACCAATGGTGAGACTAAACTCGATGAATTATGCGACGCAGTTAATTAATTTGCAATGAAGATGTACAATGTATCATACTATAAAGATAGATAGATAATTGCTTGAGGTTTGAAACAACGACAATTAGTCTCGACCATGTGAAGATCTCGTCGAATTTTCATATCTTCTAAATCTAATCTAGTTGTGTCCATGCCCTCTGGACTTTCAACATTGTCTAACAATGTTTCTAGACCAATGTCGCATATGTTCCTTTTTTCATGCATGACATAAATATTATGGCGTAGCAACAATTTATTCCTGTAGTAGAGTTAAACAAAAATTCTCCATTTGAAAAATTCAGATCGCGCAAATCCTGTTTTCTCATTTTTCTCCCAATTTGACCAAACAAAGAAGGTATGCTTTACAAATTCATTAAAACCTCATATTTTCTTCGTCTTACCATTAAAATATCGTGACGTCCTCGAATGATGATTAGTTTGTAAGAACTTTCGATGACCTCAATATGACAACTTGTCCCTCAAGTGAATAGAAGATGTATCTACATTGCATGTGATGCATGCTTTATAACCACTGGTACTCAAATCAATAAGTACTCATCTATACGCAAGTTATTCACTGTCCATACAACGCACATGTTGAACTTTTCTTTTGATACGTAGTCCTATGTGTCAACTCCTATCTCCCTGTTCGCTCTTTTCACACGTGAATTATAACTACAAGTGTACGGATCGTAATAAGTAATATAGTGGTTTGTAAGAGTCCGGATATTGTACCCATGGAGAACTAAAGGCTAATAATATATAATTACTACGACTAATAAAGACTTGTTTTGTTTAGAAAATACAACTTAAAGATGGCGAACAAATGAAATAAATAAATAATAAATTCAATAAATAATTAGATAACTCTAAACTAATTAATTAACTCAATTAACTAAACCTAGGATCGATTAGCTTCCCTTGATATCTCTTTTATTCAATTACTCACTAACTCCTCTCTACAATCATCATTTCTATGCTAGTCTAAGGAATTTATGAACTATGTCACAGCTCTCGCTTATTGACCTAATTATGTGTCTAATCCTAACTCACAAGTCCGCTCGCTAGAACTATACACATTAAAGCCCGATTCCTAGAATCCTAACTCGATCACCTCCCGGTCCTTACGATTTACAATTCGACTACCTATACAACCAGTCACCTCTCGGTCCCTGTGGCATCTAAGTTATGTTCTTATTATTCTCGATTCAATTAAATTGCCTCTTCCGAGTTTAATCCAATTAAACCTAATTTTTCTACCCAATTTCCCAATTGCAAGTAGAAAATAAATTCAACCAACAAGAGCATAAGCATATGAATTAAATATTGCATAGATTTATTAATATTAAATAAATTCGACGTCAAGTTTGGCTAATCTCTCCTAGAGAGAGATTTAGCCTCTCATGGTTGACAATAAATCAATATAAATAATTGAGTTCTTGTTCATAACCAGAAAAATAAAAGAAGGATAAATAAAGAATAAAGGTTTAGAATAAACTATAAGTCGACTAGTCCTTGACAGCATCCTTGAGTCTTCTTCTCCACGTAACAGCGTATTCTTCTTCTTCTTGAGTTTCTTTGTGAGAATTTTTAGTTTTTCTCTCTAAGGTTCTCCTTTTCTTCGTCCAAATTGTGTTCTATTTACAGAGCATATGCTTTAACCTAATTTTGGTGGAAATTCGGAGTCTTAAAAGTATGGAAAACAATGCCGTTTCGCTTCAGGAAGATTTGCCGATCGATCGGCTGAGTTCCGCAATCGTTCGGCGCTAACTCTGTCTCGAACATCAATGGAGGCCCGATTGATCGGCCTGTATAGCACAATCGATCGGCGATCTCGCTGTGATTGTTGTAAGATTCGATTGATCGATCGACTGCTATGTCGCGATCGATCGGCACTGTCGCTGTGATTCTTTATAAACTCTGGCTGATCGATCGACACGTATTCTGCGATCGATCGGCGATCGTTCTGCCTTTTGCTTCTGATCTTCAAAATTCTTGCTGATCGATCAGCGATGGCTCTATCCTTTTTCCTATTTTTTTTGCTTCGCTCCAGATTGCTCCGTTTTGTGTGCTTTTCATCTCGATTTCCGTACCTGTGCTTAAATCATTTATACACTCACAAACTCATCAAATCACATAAACTTGAGGAATTTAACAGCAATTCAAGCCTGAAATTGCGATATATGAGTGGGTATTTTGCTTGCTCATCACACCCCCAAACTTAAACCATTGCTTGTCCTCAAGCAACAATGAAGCACAAATTTTAATTCTATGATTCATGACTCCTATCTTAAAAATGGACGAATGAATGAATGAATAAACCTAAAAATGAAAACAAAGCAACATATAATTCTAACTTTAACATCCGGATTCTTAGTCGTGCATGGCATGGATTAGTTCTCAAGGACATTTCACCGATTCCCTTGTGGTATCGAAGTCCTCTCGTCTAACTAGAGTTTCAACAAATTAAGCTTACGTCGGAAATGGCTATTCAAGTGTGTGTGTGCGACTCCTCTTTTATCTAATCGACTCCCGCATACTCAAGAAGACTTAATGTTTCACACCAAAGAGAAACACCATAAGCCCGGCCATGTTGCTAATCTGCACTAATGTAGACAACAAATAACTGAGGATCAAAAGGACTTTTTGTCTTGTAATGTTAAGGCCTCGGCTAAGGTATGTCAAAAGATATATTTATAAGCTCTAAAGTTCGCCTAGACCCATAACTTCATAACAACCAATGACTCTTTTTCACCCCATTTTTTTTCTTCTAATTCTTCCAACCGACTACCAAAACACCATGAATTCATCCCCCCAAACTTCGTTTGGACTATCCTTTTCGAATTAGAATATTAGATACACCTACGTTCAACTCTTTTTATTTATTTATTTAAATTTTTTTAACTGTGCAGGTGATCCAATACTTTTATTGTGAGTACGGGTAATGAAATTAGGTTTGAGGATCAAACATCTCAAACATATTCATTCCTTATCATAAGAAATTAAGCACTGTAGTCTAGGTGAACAAGGGTGATTGTGGATAGTATAAGTTTAGTGAGTGTGTAAAGATCACGAGTTGGTAAAATCTGAAATAAAACGGTGATTATAGGCTCAAAAAATTTAGGTGCAAAGGTATATTGTCAATGGTATGCTATTTAGGCTCAAACGGTCCAAAAGATGGCCTTAATCATTTCCTCAAATTATTGTCACTAGGATTTCGCCTCGAAAAGCTACTAAGGTCGGGTTCTAGAGATCTCAAGCAACTATTATCAAGAAGAACTATCAATGTCATACTCACAAAAAGGGAGAAACTTACAACACAACGCAAGACTCGACTTCGTGCCAGTCCTCATCATTGAATCAAGCTATTGCACAAAGAAAAGAAACATTAAACGCTTTGTTAGAATTCATACAATGGTAAAGTTTGCAAAAATGAATAATGAAAGCAACAACTAACTCAAAATAAACGTAAACAACCTAAAAATAAAGTAAACAAAAATGAAATAGTTCAACAATAAATGAAATAACAACTAATGGAAAGTAAATATAGAATGATGAACTCTTCTTACTCTGCTCACTGTGGCCCTGCCAGGCAATGGAAGGCACCCTCCCAAACTTTTGATAGACAGTGTCCTCACTGTCTCGGCTAACGCAGGGGAAGGATGTCTACTCGGGCCATGAATCTCATCCATTGTCTGGTCGCTCCCGTGAAGGGCTGCGATACGGCTGCATAGAGGTACTCGAGAAAGAGCTCTCTTGGTGGGTGCTTCAGTTCCACCTCAATGTTATGTACGTGCTGGGCAAGGTGGTACTGGCACTGTTGCAGGTCGAAAACACGGCGAAGAAGACAGTCCTGACCCAACTGCAAGTTCTCCTGACCCAACCGCAAGGTCTCGAAACCCTGAGCCATTATCGCGCCGATGGAGTTGAGTTAATATGGCTCGGATTGTGGGCATTGGAAAAGGAGCCCTCTCTGTTTGGGGACTGGCGACGCAATCTGTGTGCCGCTTGTCGGCGCTCCCATTCCTTATCAACCCCGTCATCGATGTTCTGAGTAGGAATCAGGTTCATATGCCAAACCCGCAGTGGAGCTGCAGGTGGTGGCGGTGGTGAGGATTGATTGGGAAAAGGCACAAGGCCCATCCCGTCTTTGTCTGGTGTACCGCCGGACCACTGTTCGGATCGCATCAGACTGTCGTGGTTGAACTTCGTCGGCCCCAGGGTCATTTCCTCGTCACTCATCGACACACCTGCCTGAGCATATAAGTACGTGATCAGGATGGGATGAGTGAGTACAGCTGTATATTGCCGCATATTTGCTCGATGGAAAATAGAGTCTTTAATGATCATGGCCACGTCGATGGAACGGCCGGAGGATATACAATATATGAGAAGTGCTCGGTCATTGGTTATCTCTAATCGCTGGGAGGTTGGCAAGAGATTGTGGCAGATGAAATGGTACCACGTATGAGCAAAGCGGTTGAGAGCATTGGCGCGGACATGTAGTGGTTTAGTTGGGTTGGAGACCGAATAGGACCAATGGGAGCCCGGAAAACCCATCTCCTGCAAGAGAGCCTCATAGTCTGCACCTTCATGTAAAAGTCGATGAAAATCATCATTCGTCACAGTAGGGAGGTTGAGAATGCTCCTTAGGGTTGCCGAGCTGAAGGAGACGTCTTTGTTGTGTACCAACACCACATTGCCAGGTCGGTTATAATGCGTGTTGGCGTAGAATTCTCGGACCATGACAATATTGGCGGCACAAGATTGAGTACACAACCGTTGCCATCCGAGCCGTCGTATCTGATCCTGTAAATTACCGTTGCTGGGCTCGGGAGCCAAGTCACATTCCACATGAGTCGGTTGGACTGACTACACAAAGTGTTTGTTGAGATTTTTGTCATCATGATTGACAAACACCTGATAGAATGCTGGTCGGTGAACCATCTCCGACAGCACTCGAGCCTTCTGCTTAGACATAATATAGATTAGCAAGTAAACCGACAATGAAAACCACCACAGATCAGAGAAAACCAACCAAATTCGTAATAAATAATTAGCAGCAAGAAGCCCACAAAATATGACCACCGATGTAGCTAGATATCACAATGATTCACAACGTTCGAATGCCCACCCCTTGAAACAAATAATTTAGCAAACAACACCAAAACGGACAACCAAAACCCAATAATCCCTCCAACAACAATACGACCAAACGGAGGATAACAAAGCCAAACCTCTATGGTGATGACACGGGAACGGAGGATGGGTTTGGCTACTGGTGGCATGATGGCATGAGTACAGCGGATCGCGCGGTGCTCGAAAGAGTAAGGAGGGCGCAACACACGGGATGGCGCTGCAGAGGAGCGGAGCGGTGCCCGAAAGAATGAGGCACAACAGAATATGACTCGACGCTCGTGAAGAGCACGGTGCAAGGGGACGAGAGAGAGAGAGGTGGGGCACGGCGATGGAGCACGTGAGGCTGTGCTCAAGAGGGAGAGTGTGGCGCAACAGGCTCGGGGGCGTTTGGGTGGGGGTTGTAGTGGAGAGAGATATGGAGGTGGAGAGAAACGGGTTGAAAGATGGAGTGCTTGAGAGAATAGAGAGTGGCGAATGTATATGTCTCATCACGTAAACTGAGGAATTTACTATCAATGATGTCCTTCTGAATAACCCTCTGCTGGTTTTCTTTATTCTCATCTTATTCGTCCACTCACAAGCCATTATATTATCGTCCTCTAGGACCACGCTTATCATTATCGTCCCTCAGGGACCATCTATCTTATCGTCCGAAATGGACCGCTTGCTGTGAGTGAATTACTATGTTCCCCACACACATGATGTCCCAGAGACCAATTCTTGTGTGGCTTTCTATGGTTATCATAATGATATTCTGATAAAAAGATCCTCGGTAAACCTGCTTTGACATATACATAAAGGACAATCCCTGTTATAATGATTTAAAGAATTTATATACTTATATATCATAATTACGGCTTCAATCCTGGCTACACTCCCTCATATCATTATATCATGGCCCCAGGCCTTGGCTAAATGCCTCTACTTTATCATATCATGGCTGCTACGCCCATCGCCGATTACGGCCGCTACTACCAATATACTACCTAATTATCTTGTCAACTAATAATGAATTACTTCTCCATATTATGGATTGATTATACTTGCTTGGTGATTATGTAATCACACGTACTTTCTTGACATGATAGCAAATTACTTGTTTACATACTTCGTGCATTGAATTTGATTACCAAATACATGTTCATGGTCAAGATATTGAATACTTCATGATATCATCAATATTCACATTCCAAGTACGAATTTGGCTTATTTTACTATAAATCACGGATATTATTCCTTAACCTCTTAACTTGGATAGCTTGTGCTATGGCCATCATCGGGTTTTCTACAACCCGTTCGTCTTTTCATTTCTTGCAGATACTGACTCACATAGCGTAGGGTAGGGGTGCTTCCCTTCGTGGTTGTCACCCCAGCTCACCATCCAGCATCTCACTGTGGGGATACAACTATAGGCTCATTAAATCGGGTTGACGATCTACAAATCCAGTGCCTTATCCAAATCCAGTGCCTTATCCGAGACTAGTGCCGTACTTGATCGAGGCCCAATTTGACGAGCTGGGCCCAAATAATACCCCACACTAAAGGCGACTCTATCCGGGAAGTCTTTGAGTGTGGAACCGGGCCGAATCTGTACGTACCCATTCACTCCCACAAATTTTACTCCCCACATTAAAGGCGACTCCGCTGGGGAGTTGAGCTACGCGAACTCTTGTTATGACTGAGACCGGGCAAGAAGCGGGAAGACAGACTCACAGCCCATCATCGGATGGCGGCCAAGAAACTCCACCACCTGATCCGATGAATGTCGCACAAGCCATTCAAACCATGAGACAAGAACAAGCAGACATCCTCAATACCTTGCAGGACCTTCGTAATTCTATCGAAGGTCCTGAAGATCGACAACCAGATCTTACCATACCGGCTGTCAACACTCAACAGAATCCCGACAATCAACACCTCCAGTCGGAGGTAGACGCCGATCAGCAGTTTCTGAACACGACGGTGCCTAATTACCAACCTTACTCTGCACCGTCTGCGTTTGTAACTTCGGTGAAGCCAATTCCAGTACGAGCTTTTGCTGCACAACACCATCAATCCATAACGAACATCCATCAGCAGCTACCTACATTGGCAGCGGCAGATAATCAACATTATTCTGCCTCGAATATCATAGTTGCTGCAACGAATCCCGTCCTGATATCTGCTGCTGCTCCATACCATTTACAACCAGTGACGAAAACTCATCAACGGTTTCCTACATCGACAGTAGCAGATAGTCAACGCAATCTTGCTCCAAGCGTGATAGGGACCATGGTTAATCCAGTCCTGAACCATGCAACTGCTTTATGTTATTTAGGACAATTTGATCAATCTGCTCACAATCAGCAAGTTATTCATAATGCACGCCGACTGGACCAACCTGTCATCAACCAGCCAGTCGATGTTGCTTCCAATTAACAAACTGTTCATTATGCTCGCCGGTTGGATCAACCTGTCATCAACCAGCCAGCCGCCGATGTTCAAAATCAGCTAGTTATTCACCATGCACGCCGACTGGACCAACCTGTCATCAACCAGCCAGTCGTCGTTGCTTCTAATCAACAAGCTGTTCATTATGCTCGCCGGCTGGATCAACCTGTCATCAACTAGCCAGCCGCAAATGCTCAAAATCAACTAGTTATTCACGATGCACGCCGACTGGACCAACCTGTCATCAACCAGCCAGTTGCCGTTGCTTCCAATCAACAAGCTGTTCATTATGCTCGCCGACTGGATCAACCTGTCATCAACCAGCCAGCCGCCGATGCTCAAAACCAGCAATTTATTCACGATGCACGCCGACTGGACCAACCTGTCATCAACTAGCCAGTCACCGTCGCTTCCAACCAACAAACTGTTCATTATGCTCGCCGGTTGGATCAACCTGTCATCAACCAGCTAGCCGCCGATGCTCAAAATCAGCTAGTTATTCACGATGCACGCCGACTGGACCAACCTGTCATCAACCAGCCAGTCGCCGTCGCTTCCAATCAACAGAGTGTTCATTATGCTCGCCGGCTGGATCAACTTGTCATCAACCAGCCAGCCGCCGATGCTCAAAATTAGCTAGTTATTCACGATGCACGCCGACTGGACCAACCTGTCATCAACCAGCCAGTCGTCGTTGCTTCCAATCAACAAGTTGTTCATTATGCTCGTCGGCTGGATCAACCTGTCATCAACCAGCCAGCCGCCGATGCTCAAAACCGCAAGTTATTCACGATGCACGCCGACTGGACCAACCTGTCATCAACCAGCCAGTCGCCGTCGCTTCCAATCAACAAGCTGTTCATTATGCTCGCCGGCTGGATCAACCTGTCATCAACCAACCAGCTGCCGATGCTCAAAACCAGCAAGTTATTCACGATGCACGCCGACTGGACCAATCTGTCATCAACCAGCCAGTCGCCGTTGCTTGCAATCAACAAGCTACTCATTATACTCGCCGACTGGATCAATCTATTATCAACCAGCCAGCCACTGATGCTTCAAGCCAGACTGAACAACCTATTTACAGCCAGCAGGCAGCTAGTGAAAATAATCTCGCAGCTATAACATATAAGCTGTTGCACATAACAACAAATCCTCAACAGCAGCAGACTATCCCGTTACTTTGGGATCATGTCCTAACAACAGCAGGCCCGTATGCAAATCATCAACGACAACAAGTTGCCCATCATAATCAATTTAGACAGCACCAAGTTGCTCCCATGCAATGTCAAGATACTTCAATGCTACATCAGCAACCTCAAGTTGTCCTAGATGTTGATCGACAGTTCCAAACTGTTCCTATTATCCAACAACAGTCACAGTCTACTCCATCGGCAGTTCTTAATGCGAAGCCTACTGTTACCATAACAATATCAGAAGACAAAGAGTCTATCTTAACGCAAAAGGATGTCCTCGCATTACTACAACAAGAACTACAAAAGTCTTCAACGGATGATTTCAAGTTCATCCTGTTGCCACCATATCCGACGGAGCTATGTCATACGCCCTATCCTCAAGGATACGAAACTCCATGCTTTACTCTTTTTGACGGAAGGAAAGGGAACCCAAAGGAGCACATCAGTCGCTTCATCGATTCACTTGGCCAACATGCCAGAAATTATGATCTTCGGATAAGGGAATTCTCCAAATTTCTTACCGATCGAGCTTACACCTGGTACACTAGACTTGCGTCAAGATCCATCAAACATTGGGACGAAATGGTGGCCAAGTTTTGTCGAAAATACTTCCAAAATAAGGAGAAGACTACCATCATCCACCTCAATAATACTAAGCAAAGACATGACGAAAGTTTGGTTGATTTTGTCAAGAGATTCCGAGATATCGCCCTTGACTGTTATGAAGAGCAGGACAAGCAAGCCTTGGTAGACATCTGTATCAACAATATCATCGTTGACTACCGAGTCCACCTTGAAAACCTTTCAATTAGTCAATTCTCCAGGCTAATTGAAGCCGCAAGAAAAACATCTGTCTCGGTAGAATTAACATCACAAAATCATGATGGTTGGAAATTTGACAAAACAAAAGTACCACATGTACTTGCAATTGCTAACAGGAAGCCAAAATTATCGCCGAAGCCTCAAGGCGCTTATCAAGAAGAACGTAGTGACTCATACGAAGACTCCGGAATTGGCTATCTCGTCGAGAAAGAAAGCGATCCCGCAGGTGTCCTGCAGTGCCTTGCACGAACGAAGAGTTCTTTGCCATACTCGACTAATGGATCGAAGATGGAATCGTGAAACCATTGGAGGCAAGATATCACCAGTTTGTGGGTCATTCAACTCTCTGTTGCCAAACTTTGAGAAAGATTTTTCATGCAAAGATTAACGACGATACACTCATGCTCTCACCATCAACGGAAAGTAGTTAAAACTTTATAACAGCTGAGACAACTAACTGGAGCAACCATTGTTTATATCACCAGGCGAGGATGACGCCGTACCAATGTAAACGACTAAGAAGCGATTAGTTTCTTTTGTCCACAACTCGAGGTATGGCTTTCCGCTCACAACTGACATATACTATTTGCAAAAAAAAAAAAACAAAAAACAAAAAACAAAAAAAAAAGTATGTCTATATATAAAAAAAAAAACAACAACAACAACAAAAGAGAAGAGGAAATGAAAGTTCATCACTTAAGTATGACTTTTCCATTCACAAAGGATGCATATTATTGTCTATAATTGCACAGACCTTTTTCTTTTCTTTTTCTCAAAAAAAAAAAAAGCGTTTTAGCTAAAAATCGAGTTTCTTGTGAATTATAAACCTATGTTAATATTATTTTAAAATATATATATATATATATATATATTACATATCTACAAATATATATAATATATATGTATATATATGTATAGTATAGTAATGATCTATGAAAATTTTACAATTATGTGCATATATAGGTATACATATGCACCACTGTCATTCATTGCTGTTTTATAGCGTTAAAGCAATTTTTGCAAAACCAACATCACTTGTTACAATTATCATGTTCTAATCTTTTATTCGTCTTACTAATATTGTCAAGTTTATTTGGCAAAATCGTAACACTATAACCATGAGTTCATTTGTTTTTATTATATATATATAAAAAGAAACTGAGAGTGAAGCAAATATTCGAATATTACTATTTAATTATTAATTTGTTGAATGCTGCTAACATGGTTTATCAAGTGATCTTTACAGGGATATGCAAGTGACGAAGTTGCTCACAAAAAATAAAAATAAAAAATAAAAATAAAAATAAAAAAATAAAAAAGAGTGACTTATATATAACTAACATTGATTTGTCTCATGCTTATGTTACCTAAGTGCTATTTTATGATTTGCATAATGCCTGCTCTTTTGATAACATGGTAATAATGTATAGGAATTCTTTTGGGTAAACAAGTCAATAGTTATTTCCATTTGCATCAATTAACAAATTCATCTAGTTTAGTTTGATGTGCCCATGCTAGCTCGTAATGATCAATATGGCTATCCTAATTACATGATTCAACATACTAGCAAGCATGAGTTCTAGCATAGTAAAATAAAGTAGGGTCCAAATAGTTACTAATATAAAGTTTGAAAATCCGAGTTATACAACCATAGTAGTAAATACAAAATAAATAGCCGATATTAATCTAAATAGTCCATATGCTACTTCAATACTAATATACATATATATATATATATATATATGAATGCAAATACATTGTTTTATGAGAAAAACATGAAGGATGTCTTACCTCACGGGCTCTCATAGTGGCACTCGGGGCACGGGCGCCCCACATTCGTTTGCTTTCCGCTTTGGAGTCAACGACGTACTCGAAGAGACATCGCCTTGCTCATAAAGCGAGGCCTAAAAAAAACGACAACAGGAACGGAAGTTAGAAGATGATCCAATCAAAATATCACAACATAAATCAAAAATGAACTATTCAAGAGGAGAATCGCAACAAAAATCAAGATATGGTTAAATAAATTCGTCAATTCACACTAACATATTATTTTTCATTTGAAAGGGGCATATAGCATCACACTGGGGGCTAAATTTAATTTCACCAAGTGAAATTAAATTTAGTTACTAAAAAAACATACAAGCTCATGCACAAAGGAAGACATGAACCAATCAAAGCCAAAAAAAAAAAGAGTTGGAATACGAAGGACAAGGCAGACCGAGCTCACCGCAACCGGAGAACAAGTTCGCAAACTCAACTTTACGATGCTTCAAGTCCAGGCTGTTGACAACTAGGTGCAACGCACAAACCAAAAAAAAAAGGAGGGGCGGGAAGCGGTCGACTGGTTACTCGAAACGGTCGATCGGTTCTTCAAAAAATAAAAGGGGCCGATGTGCAAAAGAGGAAAGCCGAGCTGCTCAAATTCGAGATAAGTTCAGGCCGAAACAAATCCAAAACTAATTCTACTTCAAAATCGATCCGAACAAGCATAAGGTGCCTACAACAACAATAAACCAAGGAACGGAAACGAAAACACAACGGAGCATCAAGACAAGATCAACCAAGTCAGCTAAAAGCCAAACGATCAAGGAATGTATAAAAAAAAACCGTATGACGACAATACCGCTGCAAACACGACCATAGAAATACAACTAAAGCACAAAGAACAGCCAAGAGAAAGGCCAAAAATAACGATCAACACCAAATTTCAACAACAACGAAGCATGTGGCCACAAGATCAACATAGCAAATCAACATTTACGAAGGTCGAAAGAGGAATCGAAAGAAAATTTTAGGAAAACGAAAAAAATACCTCAAGGACAATCGATGGAACGACAAGGTCGCAAACGGCAGCGAGCAAACTCCGAATGATGTCGTGGAAGCAATAGCAAGCTCGAACGTGCTCAGAGCGGCAGTGAACGATGGATAATCGCCAAGTTCGCAAAGGTAAAGGGCAGCTGTCGAGGTCGCAAGCAGAGGAAACGAACAGCCCCGAATAGTGACGAACGGCGAAAAAAAGCTCGAGGGGCCCGGAGCAATGACGAGCAAGCCCGAAAAAAAAATAAAGGAGCGGAACGGAACAGCGCGAGCCCGAAGCAACGAAAGCCGAGCGCTTACCCGGTGTAAAAAAAAAATCGAATCAGAGAACAAAAAAAATAGAATATCAGAGAACCATATAGGAGAAGGAACGAGAAGCATTACCGTGGACAAATTGGGCATCCGTCGGAGCTCCGAATGACGGCGAGTGAAGAAATCTGAGTGGGTACGAGTAGCAAACGATCGGTGAAAAAGCCCTTGTGGCCCGGAGCGACAGCGAACGACTACGGGGCTTGAGCAGCGTCGGAGCTCCGAACGGCGGTAAACGGCAGCAAACAATAAATAGACCCAAATGGGTCTTGGCAATGGCAGACAACAACGAGTGAATGAGCTAGCAAGCGAACCACAGTCGCCGAAGTCCCAAACGCCAGATGACGTGAAGGGCAGCCGTCGAAGTCTCGAGCGGGGCCAAGCGAAGAATAGCCGTCGGAGCCCCGAACGGCGGTGGACGAGGAAGGTCGCCAAAGTCACAAGCGACAGACATAAAAGTCGCGATCGACAATGACCAAATCCAAGCGAAGCTCGAACTGTGGCAAGTAGAGGGCAATCGAATCTTCAACGGTGGACGCCAAAGTCGGATGGACCCAAATGGGTCTGAGCAAAAGATGGCTAAACCTCGAGCAGACGGTGAATGATAACGAGTGGAGGCCTAGCGAATGGGCTCGAACAGCCCTGAATGACGCACGGTAAGGAGGTCCCGAGAAGACCCGAACGGTGACAAAGAAGAAGGGACTGACCAGCGAAGAAAAAAAAAAGAAGAAGAGGAGAGGAGAAGGGCAAAACAAAAGTGGGGAAAGGCCATTTGATTTTCTTTCTGATTTTTGAAGGAAACCTAAACATCTAAAGAGGTATTTGATTCTCCCTTTTTCCTTCACACTGCTCAAACTTAGTAGGAGAATGGTAAGCTATCCTCCCTCTATCCCCTGCTTTCTTCCTTAACCACTTCACCACCATTTTTTCTTTTAGGAAAGTGCTTAACTTATATAGTTCAGAAGCTTTCAAAAAAAAAATTTGGCTTAGTAATTGACCAAAAATAGCGTTAGTTTCTTGTCACATTTAGAAATATATAAATATATATATATATAACAGAACAAGATATTTGGGCCATTTTCTTTACACAGCCGAATTTAAAAAAAAATCAGCATCATGGCAAGTATAAGAATATGTTTTGATTAGTGCCTAATGATAAGTGAACATAATATTTTGCTTTATTATTTCGCGGGAACCTCACCAATACTAACTTGTTTATTTTGTTTTGCGAGCTTGCTAATGTCAATATACACGAGCTCAAACGCGAAAAGTACCACTTATCGTATATATTAAGTTCAAGTGACCAATTTGTAATTTTTCTAAAGTTCAAGTGCTCTTGGTGCAAATTCTAATTTCTTTCTTATTTGACTCTAAAATCATGCTTCAATCAATTTTAGGCCACATTACTACTTGTTTAAACCTTAAAAATTATCTATCATTGATTCCTTTGAATAACAACATTTATCGGCTAAGACAAATGTCAGAGCGTTGTGGATTAAGTGACAATGCATGTAACGATCCCAAAACTCAAAACGATGTTTTAGTTCCGAAAAATACGGACAAATTTGAACTTTTTAAATCAAGTTACATAATTGAACTTCTAATAATAAGTACAAGGCTCATCAATCCTCACCATAATCAAAATAGATTTAATTTTAACATTTAGAAAATATTACGGAATATAAAACATCTCTTTGCCAACGATTAGTCGGTATTCTACGTAAGTTCTTACAGATCGGTCCCGTATACACTCGTTGTTCCCGTCATTGCCGCCTTTCCCTTTTTTCTTTCGTGATAAAAAAAAACCTGCGACACGAGCACACTAGTGAGCTATTAGCCCAGTAAGTATATTAGATGAATGAATTGCTAAGTGTGCAAGTAAGAAATAACCAAAAATGTCACAACACAATAATCTAATAAAAGGACGGACTCGACGATCTAATCATCTTAGTCCAAATAGTAAATGTCACTCTTAAACAACTTTGCCCGCCAAATAGATTTCAGAAATAGATTGCTAAACCTACGCGGGGTATAATACCTACAAAAAAGTTGTGACGTGGAATGGAGTCGGACTAGCGACCTATAATCCTCGACTCAAAAGTCAATTTCATATTTAGTTATAATCTCACTGAAGGTCACAAATCTCTGACTTAGCTTATAAAGATACGTGTGCACACGATTCACATCTAGACCCCTTACGGGTCATTCTAAAGCTTATACACAATCTAGACCTTGTTGATAGTCAAAATTTAACAAAGTATAAAATCGAGCCCAAGCTTGGAATTAAGTCATACGGGCCCCAAAGGTACACCAAAGTCCATTAAAACTCGTCAAAACCCATTAAGCCCATCCAAGCCCAAAAGTCCATCAAGGCCCATCCAAAGATTCATTAAGGCCCATTAAGCCTACCGAGGCCCAAATCACATCAAAAAAGCCCATGGAAGCCCATCAAGACCCAACAAACTAAGGTAAGAATTCTCAACTCATAGGTTAAATAATTATGTGCTAATCTTTGAATTTTTTTGGAAAAATCATACAAAATCACTTACTTTGAAAATAATAAATATACATTTTACCAAAAAAAAAGCACATAATTATTTAATCTAGGGACCCAAGCCCACAAAGGGGTGATTTATTGGGTTATGGAGTGGAAGGCTCAAAATATTAAGTAAGGCTAACAAATAGAATCATATTTAGAAGCTCATGAATTTTACTTGGAAAAATTCATAAGCACATTTTTAAGTATGATATTTGTTTGTTAGATTAAGAAAATAAATGACCTCATTTTTTAACACTATTTAGACACCATTTAATCAACTTTACAAAATCATGTGACACTTGTGACTTTACACATTTTGGACCACAAAATTTATTAAGCCCACATGAGTCTATGGCAATCATGTAAGCTAACCCATGGTGGCATTCCATCTAAAATATTTAAAATAAACCCTTCTCCACCATTAGGAAAGACGGGTGTGGAATTAGTATTTTAAAATAAAATGGTGATTTGTTGGCAACTTAAATCCCTATTGGTTGAAATCCTCATGCTTATCCACATCTCCTAAACAACCTCCTAGGAAAAATTTTGATGTCTTTTTTTTTACTTGGTGACCAAGAAATATAAACCCTGCCTTCTTGTAATAAACCATAGTTACTTTAACCAAAGGAGGTGATTTTTCTTAACTACATAGGTTAAAAAAAGCTCACCATACCTTATCTTCTTATCATAAACTCTAGTTACTTTAATCAAAGTTAATTCCCCTTAACCAAATGAGTTAACAACCTTACCATAAACTCATCTTTTTATCATAAACCCTAGTTATTTTAACTAAAGTTAATTACCCTTAACCAAGTGAGTTAAAAAACTTACCATAGTTACCTCCTTTATTTTCCTATAAATAGGAGAAGAAAAGGAGGGAGAAGGGAGAGAAACCATCACCATCAAAAAACAATATTCCTTTTACCATCACCATCAAGAGTTCACTTTTACCACCACCATCAAAATAATATTTTTTTTCATTACCATCATTTTACCATCACCAAACAAAAGTCATCCTTATTCTTCTAAACATTCTTCCAAAAGCTTCCAAAACTTTGATCTCATAAAAAACCACCATTCAATCATTACCATAACCTCATGATTGCTCATTAATAAAAGTTGTCCAAATACCCCTAAGTGTCATATGTAAATATTTTACAATCATGGTGTCAAAAGCTTCACAAAACAACTGAAAGAGGTTTATTTATTCTCTTTACCTTACATTTTATTTGCTCCCACTCTATAATTTAATATTTTTGCCCATTCATGATCTTACCCATATTCCATAATTAGTTTATCGTATTACTACTTAAATAGGTCATGTTTTAGCTCATATTATCTTATCATGCTTTCATTTATCATTATACCATATTGCTATACACTATATGCTATGTTATATATTACTATACATATATATATACACATACCATCATGTCATATATATCATACATCACCACATTATGTAATAGGTACATAATAAGTATCATGTCATGCTATGCTATCATACCATATATACTATACATTATATTATATATCATATATTAAGTACATAATAAGTACCATATTATACTATATATTACATATTATATATTAGATACATAATAAGTACCGTATTATACTACTATATTTCATATACTATATATATACTACATTATATATATTAGGTATATAATAAGTACCATATTATATTATACTATTACATTATATATATATATATATATATATATATTCATTCATAATCTAAAACCTGTCATCTAAGGATTTGACTTCCCTGTGTTTTATCTTTCTTATTTCTTCAGTCATTTAAATTCTCGCAAATCAGGCCATGCCCTGTGCTTTATTTTCTTTATTTCTTCAGTCATTTAAATTTATGCAAATAAGGCCATGTCCTGTATCTTATTTTCCTTATTTTTTCAGTCATTTAAATTCTCGCAAATCAGGCCCTGTCCTGTATTTTATTTTCTCGCAATTTACATTCTCATTTCATTTAAGGCTGACGAGTTCATAACCTTTTTATATAAATATGGCATGATCACCATTTATCATTAACATTTATACATGTCATGTCATGCTAGTTATTTACATACCATAGTCATAGACTTGCTCATTATACATGTTTACATACTTGATATAGTCTTGGTTGTATTGAAAATATGTCTTACTTGATTAGATTTTTTATTTGTCTTAATCATATGCTTTATTTGATCACGTGATTATTGTTTACTTTATTTGAATAACGTGGCTATATGATTACTAGTTTTATTAGATTATTATATTCATATGTTATAGCTAGAACCCAAAATACTATATGAATATTTATTTTATATATCATGTAGAATAATCATGATAGGGCCCACCTTACGCACTTATATGACATTGATTGACTACATGCATAGTCCTAGATCTAGAAACCGTCCCAAGTGTATATGTCTCATCACGTAAACTGAGGAATTTACTATCAATGATGTCCTTCTGAATAACTCTCCGTTGGTTTTCTTTATTCTCATCTTATTCGTCCATTCACAAGCCATTATATTATCGTCCTCTAGGATCACGCTTATCATTATCGTCCCTCAGGGACCATCTATCTTATCGTCCGAAATAGACCGCTTGTTGTGAGTGGATTATTATGTTCCCCACACACATGATGTCCCAGAGACCAATTCCTGTGTGGCTTTCTATGGTTATCATAATGATATTCTGATAAAAAGATCCTCGGTAAACCTGCTTTGACATATACATAAAAGATAATCCCTGTTATAATGATTTAAAGAATTTATATACTTATATATCATAATTACGGCTTCAATCCCGGCTACACGCCCTCATATCATTATATCATGGCCCCAGGCCTTGGCTAAATACCTCTACTTTATCATATCATGGCTGCTACGCCCATCGCCGATTACGGCCGCTACTACCAATATACTACCTAATTATCTTGTCAACTAATAATGAATTACTTCTCCATATTATGGATTGATTATACTTGCTTGGTTGATTATGTAATCACACGTACTTTCTTGACATGATAGCAAATTACTTGTTTACATACTTCGTGCATTGAATTTGATTACCAAATACATGTTCATGGTCAAGATATTAAATACTTTATGATATCATCAATATTCACATTCCAAGTACGAATTTGGCTTATTTTACTATAAATCACGGATATTATTCCTTAACCTCTTAACTTGGATAGCTTGTGCTATGGCCATCATCGGGTTTTCTACAACCCGTTCGTCTTTTTATTTCTTGTAGAAACTGACTCACATAGCGTAGGGTAGGGGTGCTTCCCTTTGTGGTTGTCACCCCAGCTCACCATCCAGCATCTCACTGTGGGGATACAACTATAGGCTCATTAAATCGGGTTGACGATCTACAAATCCAATGCCTTATCCAAATCCAGTGCCTTATCCAAATCCAGTGCCTTATCCGAGACTAGTGCCGTACTTGATCGAGGCCCAATTTGACGAGCTGGGCCCAAATAATCCCCCACACTAAAGGCAACTCTATCCGGGAAGCCTTTGAGTGTGGAACCGGGCCGAATCTGTACGTACCCATTCACTCCCACAAATTTTACTCCCCACAAACCTCTTAGGGGTCGTTCTAGAATTTGATACACATTTAGACTCATTACAGGTCGTTCTAGAACTTATATATATCTAGACCGTTCGCGGGCCGTTCTAGAATTTAATACACATTTAGACCCTGTCAGTGGTCCCGTCGGACCATTTCAGAATTGATTGCGCAATCACCCCGTTGGATTAGTTTCAGGACATACTACGAATCTTGGCCCTTTAGGCTGTCCCGACAATCTTTACAAACATGAGAACTCATCCTAATTTAGGCCTCTGCCATTTCCGAAACCTTTTGCGGCCCGTCGGGTCATTTCGGAATTCGTTGTTGTATTCTATCCCGTAGGGCCGGTCCGGATCATCAAATCATAAACTGTGAGGGAGCGCCGTCTGTCAGCCTCCTCTAGGCTCCCTGAACCGTTCCAAAACCTTTTACTGCGAATGGCCCTGTTGGGCCGTTTCGGAACCCATTGCAGCAACTGTCCCATCGGGCCAAGCCTCTTTTCAGGCCATTCCAAAACTCTAGTGTACCCCCGTTCCGGTTAGGCCTCCTTTAGGCCGTTCCAGAACTCTAGTGTGCCCCTGTTCGAGCTAGGCCTCCTTGCAGGCCAACCTATACTCATTCATTCCAAGTAACGCTAATCACTGAGAAATTTAATGTCCATGGTCCTATACCACAGATAACCAAACACACACGCAGATATTCAAACATACAAGTATAAGTTTCAAGTAAGCTTCGAAACTACATTAACCCTCTTTAGGTATGCTAGGACACGCTCGTAGACTTATAATAATGATTAGCTTGCCTAATCCCTCCATGCCTTCTTGTAGGCCTATCAGGATTTTAATGTAATACAAGAGAAGGACTTAATTGCATTACCTTCTCGGGTCCCCTGAGTAGGATCTTCCCCCCTTGGCCTCATCTTAGTCCCTTACAAATTAATTAGAACTGAACATCCAACTTTAATCGGCTAACACGCTGTTATCCTAAAGTATTATGTCTGTGGTCCCATACCCACAGACAGATAAACACATTCAAAGAAAACAAGTATAAGAACACACACATAAGTGATAAAATAAGACAAACAAACCTACAGCCCATACTTATAGATTTGTTAAATAACAAGACAAACAGATATGTGAGACCATACTCACGCACCTAAAAGTAATCAACAATAGTAACAATAAGATTCAATAATATTCAATCCATCACACTCCAAGAGAGAAATCATACATATACCCAAAGGTATTCACACAATGTAAAGTCTACTCGTACCACAGTGGGGATCCACTTACCTGAGGTCCTAAGCTCCTTGCTTCAGTCCTCAGAGTCTTTCCTCAGCTGCGTACCTCCTCGTGCTTGGCTTGAGATGTTTTCGTCCAACGCGAGTATTAAAAGGTCAACGCAAAGGTTTACCACTAATTATTGGAGAAGAAAGAACTTGAGGTTGATGGACTCAAGGAATGTAATTCTAGTAGGATAATTATTAGTCCCTCGAGAAAACCCCTTTAAGGGCATTTTCATCCCTAGTGTTTTCATTGAATCTTTAACCGTCAATCGCGACTGAGAGTTGGGTCATTCGATTAGTTTGGCTTGAAATTGGGTTCTTAGAGACACATGGACAATGATTAAATCATAAAAAGTACTTAGACTTTGAGCCAGAAATCTGGTAGAGTTTTCACTGTTTTTCGGATATCCCAGCCGAAGCCTTCACCTAGTTTCAATCCCGTATCGAACTAATTTCAGTCACAATCAATCACAACAATCACGCATCATAATTTCATTAAATATTACCTGAGTCTTCAAAATGTAAATAATAAATCGACTACAAGCCTCAGCGGCTTAAATCCCACACAAAAAGAATTTCTAACAATTTTAACATTAAAGCCAAAAACTTAATAGCCGTCGCATTGATAAATTGGAAGTCGTTTCTGTTCGCCCGCTTATACCTTCGGTGCGCGACGGGGAAGAATTGTGCGTCCAAACTAGCCTTGTTGGCGTTCCTGCACAATTCGACGGAATAAAGATGTAATGACCTGAATTTAAAAGCACTATGCCAGTTAATTAATTTGTATTTTTGCCTCAGTTGTGACCAATTTGTAAAATTGGCCAGTTTCGTCAATTCTGGCCAATTTGAAAATATGATTTAAACTATGAAATTGGTATGGATATTTTGCAAGTTCGAATTGTTAGGAATTTATTTTATTTCGAGAATGGCATTAAAACTCCTAACTCTCGATGTCCAAATTACGTGTGCAATTTTATAGTTCACGGAGAAATTTTACCATTCCCGTTTGCAAAATTTTTTGGCTATTTTGGCCCAAATTGAACCCAAGCCCACTAGGGCTACTCTCTCTCTCCCTCATTCTTTTCCCTCTCAGCCGGCCAAGGCCCCTCCCCACCCTCACAAATTTTCTTTCTTTCTATTCTTCTCTCTCTCTCCCTCTGCCGAGCATTCTCCACCCCTGCCGTCGACCGGCCCAACCCCTGCCGGTGCTGCCGCCTCCCCCCCTCGCACGCTCAGCCTTCTCCTGCTCCCGAGTCTGGCCGCTCGGCCTGACGTTGTCTGAGCTCGCTCCGCCTCTGCATGGCCCCTCCGCGCGGCCCGGCCACAGCTCCGGCCCGCCTCCCACCGCGCTGGCCCTCAGCCCACAGCTCCGCAACCCGCGCAACTCTGACGGTGCTCCCCCTGTGCTGCCCAGTCGCGAGCGCACTCCTGCGAGCCCAGCCGCTGCTTGCCGCCCCTCGTCCCGCTTCACGAGGCCCCGATCTGCGTGAGCCCAGCTCGACGAGCCTCCGGCAAAGCCCAACCCTCATCTCTGGCACTACCGTTGTGCGACCCAGCGAGTCCGCGCTCCCTCCGCACGAGCCTCCACCCCCACGCTGCCTCGAGCGTGCTCCGCGCCTGCTTAGCCTCTGACTCCACCGCCTTGCCTTCGCGCGAGCTCCTCCACGCGACACCAACCCGGGCTGCTCATCCCACCTTCGCGCCGATGAGCTCGAGCCGTGCCTCTGCTCCGTGCCTCTCCACACGACCGAACGCTGCTCTCCTCCGCAAAGTCGTTCAAACCCCGCTGCCATTCACACCTCGGTTAGCCTCAAACTCGATCCGGAACCTAACGATAATTTATTTTCGCGTTAGTAATGGCTGTTGATGTTTTGTATATTTTAGATTCGCGACCTTTAACCCTCGTTACGCTTAGTGATCGGCTTAAATTATTTATATCAAAATGTGGTTTTCGATTATTTATGCGAGGTTTTGGCAAATGTATCGATTTAATGTAATGTTGTGTTCGTGTGAAGTTGGGCGTTTGGGCATATAGCGTTGATCAAGCTTCCTTTTATTAGAACCCGATATTTGCCTGAACTAATGTATGTAAATAGAATTTGTCACCCTTAGTGATCTGGTGGTTGTTTAAGTTTATGAAATAAACTTTAGTTGGTCTCGTCCCGCTTATCAATTGTTTTGCCTCACTGAAAAAGATTATTGCTGAAAATCTTATTTCTGAGGGATTGTGATTTCGAGGATTTTGGGAGTTGTTTGTGGATTAATCGCGAGGAAATCTAGAATTCCTTTTGAATCGTGGCTTAAAGATATTTTTGGTCAATGTATTAGTTCGAGAGACTTGATGTTTCGAGTTTTTGTCGCATTGCAAAAGTTGTGTTTTGTGTTGATTTAGAGGTGTCATGTTTAAAGTGAAATATGACCCGAGCACGTTGCGAGGTAGCACAACTTTTTATTTGTGAACGCTTTGTTGATATTCAAGTGCATTCGAGTTGTTGTCTCAATTAGCAAGAGATTGAGAATTTTCTTAAATTAAGAAAATTAATAAAAAGAAAATTTTGTGATTTGGAGGATTTAGTTTTTTTTCCCGAGCTTTGGTTGTGTTGGATTGTAATTTTTGCATATGTGTCCGTTTGAGCTTGAAACGAGTATCGGGTTACGGGTTCGATCGTTTCGCATCATGCTTCTTGCTTAAGTTCGAAACTTGATTCAATTTTACTTATTCTCACAAATCGTGCAGGAATGTCAACAAAGCAAGTTCGGGTGCACGAACGTTTGCCGTCCTATTCCGAAGGTATAAGCGGAGAACCTATAGCGGATATCGATTTAGAGAACCAATGACGGCTTGGAAGTTGATTAAATTTCAAATGTATCATTGTAGTATTGTTGTTGTCGATTTCTTTATGTAGGATCCGAGTCACTGAGGCTCGGTGTTGAGTTATGATTATGTTTTAAAATTAATTGTGATAATCATGAAACTGTTTATGTGGTTGTTGTGAGGGATTGTGACCGAAATTAGTTCGGTGCTGGGTTGAAATTAGGTGAAGGCTTGGGCCGGATTATCCGAAAAAACCGGGAAAAACTCTACCGGATTTCCGGCTCGAAGTTTAGATACTTTTTATGGCTAAGTGAATGACCATTTAGATCAAAGAACTCATTTCTCGCCTAAACTAATCAAGCGACGTAACCATTAGTCAGGATTGACGGGTAGGGATAAAGTGATAAAACTCGAGACGAGAACACCCCTAGAGGGGTTTCTCGAAGAACCATTGGTCTACCCACCGTCTAGTGTCCCATTCTTTGAGTCCATTAACTCTTAAAGTTTAATTCCACTCGAATATTTCGTGGTTTTCGACGTTGACCCTCTAATCCTCATGTTGGACAGAAGTGCTACACATCAAGCTTTAAGGAGGGACACCACTGAGGAAAGATTGCGAGGACAAAGACGAGAGACTTAGGACCTCAGGTAAGTAGATCTCCACTGTGACACGAGTATACTTTACCATGCTTGAATATATTGTGCATGTGTTGAGGTTATATAAAGCGTGCGATGCTTCTAAAATTATGGCTACCAAACTGTGTGGATCCCATTCTTGCTAAGGTTGTGAATACGGGCTTTTGATTATGTTTGTCTTGTTTTGTGCAACGAGCCTGCAGGTATGGGACTGTATGTTCGTTTATAATATGTTGTGTTTTTCTAGATGTTTATTGGCTCGCGTGTTCACTTATATGTTTAGCTGTCGGTGGGTATGGGACCGCAGACATAAAACTACTCAACTTCGTAGCTTAGGTTCTAGTGTAGGGTGAGGGTCTGGTTGTGTGTATATACGTTAGTATGACTTATCTGTCGGTGGGTATGGGACCACAGGCATAAAACTGTTTCTGTTATTGTTGAGACTTTATTGCAGGTCAAAGAGAAAACTCTAAGACAAGACAAGGGGAGCGAAAGCAATGTATGTATACAGGTAGGGCCCGACGGGGCCGCAAGTCATGATCGGTTCTGAAATAGCCCGACGGGGCCACTTTTTACGTTTCGGGACGGCCCGACAAGCCTCGGGAGGTCTGCAGACGACCTTCCTCTATGGCAATACTTTGATCATTTGGGTAGGGCCCGACGGGGCCGCGATCATGATTTGGTTCTGAAATAGCCCGACAGGGGGCATCATGTATGACAGATTTCGGAACGACCCGAGGGACCTCGTCGAGGTCAGCGAACCACTTTCCAGAACTCCCGGTGGGGCCTTAGGGAGAGAGCCACGGCCCTCTCCACAGTTTATGATGCGACAATCCAGATCGGCCCGACGGGGTAAAGTGGAGTAATGAATTCCTAAACGACCCGACGGGGTCACTGGCCGTAAAAGGTTTCAGAAAGGGCAGAGAGGCCAAAGGAGGATGAGTCCTCACACTCATAAAGAATGTCGGGACGGTCCGAGGGGCCAAGATCCATAGCATGTCCCGAATTAACCTGATGGGGTGATTGCGCAATCAATCCGAAACAGTCCGACAGAACCCCAGTCGTGAGGAGTTTCGGATCGACCCACAGAGGGTCTAGAATGATAGTAATTCTAGAACGATCCGTAGAGGGTCCAGAGTTGTATAAGTTCTAGAACGACCCAAAGAGGGTCCAGAATCGTATTAGTTCTAGAATAACCCGTAATTGGTGTAAATGTCTATTAAATTCTAGAACGACCCACAGAGGGTCCAGAATCGTATTACTTCTAGAATAACCTGTAATGGATTTAGATGTATATTAAATTCTAGAACGACCCACGAAGGGATCAAGATGTGTATTAATTTCCAGAATAACCCGTAATGGGTTTAGATGTATATTAAATTCTAGAACGACCAGCGAAGGGGTCAAGATGTGCATAAAGTTCCAGAATAACCTGTGAATGGGTTTAGATGTGTATTAAATTCTAGAACGACCCGTAAGACGTCTAGAATGTTTATAAATTCTAGAACAACCTGCGAATGGGTTTAAATGTGCATTAAATTCTAGAACAACTCGTGAAGGGGTTTAGATATGTGTATAAGTTTTAGAACGACCTGCGAGAGGTCTAAAGAAGGGGTAAGGCCGATGTGACCTCCCTAATATTATAGAATCAAGAATTCTTAAATAGTAAATCGTGTGCACACATATTTTTATAAGCTAAGTCAGAGAGTTGTGAACTTGAGTGAGATTAGAACTAAATATGAAGTTGACTTTTGAGTCGAGATTTATGGGTCGCTAAGTCCGAACCCATTCCACATCACAACTCTTTTGCAGGTATTATACCCCGCGCAGGTTTAGCAACCTATTTTTGAAATCTATTTCGTGGGCGAGGTTGTTTGAGAGTGACATTTACTCTTCGGACTACGATGACTCGATCGGCGAGTCCGTCCCTTTTTATTAGATTATTGTGTTGTGATATTTTGGTTGTTTATGACATGCAGACTTAGCAGTTTATTTATCTAATCTACTTACTGGGCTAATAGCTCACTAGTGTGCTCGTGTCGCAGGTATTTTGTCACGAAAGCAAAAAGGGTGAGGCGACAATGACGGGAGCAGCGAGTGTATACGGGACCGACCTGTAAAATCTTACGTGGGCTACCGGCTAATCGTTGGCAAAGAAAGTTTTAAATTCCGTATATTTTATAAATGTTTAAATTAAATCCATTTTGGTTATGATGAGGATTGATAATTCTTATGTTTGTTATTAAAAGCTCAATTATGTAACTTATTTTAAAAAGTTCAAATTTGTCCATATTTTTTGGGACTAAAACATCGTTTAGAGTTTTGGGTCGTTACAAAAGATCTCTATCAATATATATTAACAAGAAACGATTCTTCGGACGGAGAGTTTTAAGAAACTCTAGCTCCGGGTTATACTAAAAAGTATAATATTGGCACTAGGAAGTTCAATTCGGTCACAACAAATCGATTAACTTCTAAACCGAACCAATTGTTCTAATATCACAACAACTAGTTTCAAAACAACGATTCTTTGCCCAATTCGTGAAACTTCCAAATGATTAAAGTTAAAACCTTTCTTCGAGATTTCAAATAACAAAACTAAAGTGTTCATAAGAAATTTAACGAGGTATGTAAATATATATACCGAACCCAAAATTTATAACTTCCACACAATCGGATTATCGAAAACAAATGAGCCGACATGATCATGAATCCTTTAAAAATTATAAAACTAGATTCGAGCTCGCCAACGCCACCAAAATCAACACAGTTAACAATTTACTTAACCCGCACAATCACTTGGCACTATATATTGCAATGTTTACTTTCTAATAGAGATTTCACTTTATCGCGAGACTTTCAATGTTTAAGGCCATTAAACAACAATACAAAGTAAGAATTTGTGCAAAAACATATTGACTATCTACTTAACGATTTTGCAAAATATTTACTTTCAAATGACGACCCAGTAATTTATACATCGACACACACACAATCATTTCCAAACTCAACGTGAATAAACCATAAAAATGAGCACATTAATAATATCTCATCCACACATTATTGAACACGACTAGAAGAATATATCACAATCGCTAAACACATCAAGGTCTAAAACGCAATAAAGCAAAATAAGGGTCTCAAGTCGAGCTCAAAGCTCACCTAGCGTGAGCAACGGGGCAGCGAGTTCGTGTCCGAGCAAGTATGCCAGCAGTAGAGTCGGTCCGAGACGGGTCACAGTGGTGCAAAGCTGTGCAACTCAGAGCACACGAAAGAGGCACACGCTGAGTCCACACGTTGGCGCGGAGACCGAAGGAGGCCGACAGTGGCTCGGCTTACTAGAGCGCCGGCGAAGGGCAGAGGCCGCGCGGGTTTGACTGTGCCAGGGAGGCTGGGCTCGCGCGAGGAGCTGCAGTGCCGTGGAGGTGCGGGAGCTCCGGCATAGCTCATTGCCGGTGAGAGGGCTGGACAAGCTTGAGGAGGGAGATCACGAGGCAGGTGGCTGAGGCTAGCACGGTAGGGGCTGGGCGAGGCGAGGCGAGGCGAGACGCGAGCTCACCGGGGCTGTCAGCGCCAGGTCGTGCATGGAGGTGCGCGGGGCTGCGGCCTTGTCGGTGCTCGACTGCTGGAGTGGCGATGAGGCGCGGGGAGGGTTCGTGCGGCTGGGCAAGCGGCGGCTATCACCGGCGAAAATGGGATAAGAGAGTGAGGGATGGGCTCGGCAGAGGGAGAGATGAAGAGAGAGAGCTAAGAGTTTCTTTTTTTTTTTTGTGAAGGAGAGTGACAGCGTGGGTGGGGAAAATAGGGAAGAAAAGAAAACCCTAATGTGTTAAATATCATTTTTAACGAAAGCTTATTTGGCCAACAAGTAATAAATTAATTGGTATATTTTTAAATCTATGAAAATACATCAATAGGCTCAATCTGAAAAGGTGGGAATTTTAATATCAATTTCAAGTTGATATTAAATTCCTATCATATATTAACATTCAAAAAAATACAAAAGTAACATTATTTGTACTATTATTTTTGCACAATCAAGTGTCGGTCAGATTTGCCGAAACGAAAGTAATTGTCTCCAAAATGTTCATAACCAAGTTACTAAATACAACAAATTTACCTCCAAAATAGAAAATAAGCTCCCGTAAAGGTAACATTGGTTCAGGCCATTACAATGCACTAAATTAAGTGATTAAGTGTCCCGACTTAGTATGAAAAGGATCGTAATAGAAGTGGAAGCCTTCTTGGCTGACTAAATTTAGAAAAAGAGAGAGAAGAGAAGAAAGAAAGAAAGAAAGAAGGAAACAAAGAAGAAGAAAGGAGGAAAGGTAAAAGAACAAAGGTAAGAACTAAATGGATTTGGTTCTTCCATGGTGTTCTATTAATATTTATTTTCTTGAAATCTTAAGTATATTTATGTTCATGCAAGATAAGGAAAAACAAGAGTGAAGAATTTGTTACAAAGAAAAATGAAAAGTGTCAGAGGACTTCTACAAAGAAAAAAGTCTTGCTCTTAAAGTAGTCAAAGATTTTAAAGAGATAACGTTGCAAGAATTTGTGAATATGAGCTCTCTCTTTCTTTGGTATGAAGTAGATGTTCTAAATGCTTAAAAAGAACAAGAAAAATAGAAACAAGTAAAAGCACGTAGGAAGATTTCAAGTTTAAACAATTTGGAAAAATTAGAACTTGAGTGCCAAGATTTTGTGTGAGTAATTTTCCTAGTAATCTAAATATTAAGACATGATCTAAGACATGTTTATGACTTGTAAGAAGTGTTAGATTGCAAAGAAATCAGTAGGCCTGTACATTAGTCGGTCGAGCAGGTTTCGAAACCAAAACGTGTGAACCCGAGCTCGGTCGGGTATGGCGTTGCAGGAATTCGAAGCCGACCAGTGAAGCTTCGGTCGGGTGGCGTTCGGGTGTGCTTTTGGCCCAAAATACCAGAATCCATATTTTTGGCCCAAAATGCTGTTTTTGGCCCAAATTGTAAGCCCAAAATCCAAACTCAATATTTTTGGCCCAAATTACATTGCGAAAAGTCCAAAACTATGAATGCATATATCACTTAGAACTTAGAATCATTGTTGAAAGCCACTATTATTGGGCAATGGGCACGAGATATAGAACTAATAATCATTGGACTTCTCAATTTTTCCACATCATTCTGATTGGAAACTCTTTTCTTCTCGTGATTGCTTGTTTAATGTTGAATTGTTTAGTGCTTGAGAGTTTTGTTTGAGCAACACTGAGTACGAAGTACAAACAACACAGTGTCCAACACAAAGTCACAAACTTGAAAAATACAACCAAAACTTTAATACTAATAAAATAGTCATGAAGGCTGAATGCTGAAGCTTTGACTGTTCTGATTTTTTTTACAAAAAAAAAAACCAAAACAAAACAAAACTCACTACCGTGCTAAGTGTCGCCATTAATGTTGACTGCCGAGACCGGCGCCGGCGCAACATGGAGCGGTAAGACCCGAGACGAAGAGAGACAGAGAGCCTAGAGCCGAGAGACGATAAACGGAGAGAGAGAGAGAGAGAGAAGGGCGGAGCCGGGGAGAGCCCGGAGCCGAGCCGAGATGAGATAGCAGAGTAATGGATGTCGGAGGCTAAGTGTCGTCTTCAGCTATGGCTGACGACGGCTCGGAGCGATGGAGAACGGCGTGGGAAGGAAAGAAATGGCGCGGGGTAAGAACTAAGAGAAGTGAAAATGAAATAACCCTAGTATTTAACACTTAACTTTACCAATATTTGTAAAAACAAAAACAAAAAAAACAAAAAAAATTGAATTTCACCATGATCGGTCGGGCCGGGAATCGATTGACGACCAAAACGTGCACCCGACCACGACCGAATACGACGGTAATTCAGACGGTTTTCGTCCGCCACCCAATCTGACGACCATGGTAGCCGACTCGTCGGTCAGTTTCTCAGTCGGAGCTACTTCGGGGTTAGAAATTTCAACAGTTTGTGCAGGGCTAGAAATCAGTTTGGAAAAAAGTTTAGTTAATACATACTCAAAAAGAAGAAAAATTGAGCTAAGAAACTAAAACTTTGATATAAGAAGTTTCTAAGAAATTTAGTGTTCAAACTTGATGCAAGAGTCCTATATGATATGTGCGTGAAGCTGATTTGGCTAGATCAAGCATTGGTGGAAGTTTGGTCAAATTGTAAGAGTTGAAATTTTGCTTGAAATCAGTAAAAGAGAATCCACATGGTCAAATTTTAAAATACATCACTTCATTAGGAAACAGAGCTTATTTTATGATCAATGTTCTATTTAAGACTTGTGAGTAGTGTTAGTTTGAATAAAAATTTAAGAAGATGAAAGTTTGGTTAAGTTGAAGTTTTGGGACTAAAATGAAAGATTTTAAGCAAACCGGGTCAAATTTAAAAAGAAAAATTTTGGCCAACATTTGTTTGTAGTCACACATATATAATAAAAGGTTTTGTAAAGTTAGACATTATTTTGAGGTGGTTTGAATCAAGTTGGAGCGAAAAATCAGAAAGCAAAAACAAGAAAAACTCATTTTTGTAGCAGTGGGCGCATCTGAGGCCCATCCGGGCACACGTACCCACACACGAGGCCTTCCGAGATGTGCACTGGCCTTCTGACGCGCATCTAGCGCGTACAAAACACTTCCAGCATGCGCGCAGCCTGCACCTAGTGCGCACTCATGCACACGTGCAGCGCATCTGGTACGCGCGCAGGCTACCCAGATGCAGCGACCAGCGCCCACTCAGCACCAAAACGTGCCAAATCTGAGTATGATGTTGGAAGCTGGTTTAAGTTATCTGATACTTAATTAAAGAAAATGATATGTTAATTAAATAATTGGATATTCTTATCGAAACCTAAGGTTGAAATTAAGGTTCAAATACCCTTAAATAGTTTCTAATAATGAAAATATCTCTAGTATCCGAGCCAGAGCTAAGTGTGTTATACAAGTGCCTGAACCATATTTACGACGAAAATAGAAGTCGGATCCGAGTCAAAACTAAGTGTGACATTAAAAGGTGCCAAAATCGTACGCACGGTGAAGATAGAACTGTATGCTGCGATGCACCTACGACATCAAGATCGCATGTGTTTGAATGATTGATAGGATGTTCTTATATTTCTCCCAATAATAAAATACACAGGCGCGGATTAGGGAAAGATATATTCACAAACTAAACTAATTGTGACTCATAAACCTTATTAAGTTTTCGTATCATAACTAATGAACTATAACCACCTGAGCCTCTTATGATGATGTTGCCACCTATATACGAGAAAATGACCTCAAATTGATGGATTAAGTATTTCAGAGGATCGTTAGAGCCGACGTAAGTAACTGCCAGATTCACAAACGAGCGGAAAATCGGGGTTGTTCTAGAGTAACATCCCGAATAATCACAATAACACATTATTGGTTTAAGTTTGAGATATCTCGGGATTAAACCTGGAGATGAAAGATTTTTCTCTAAAGTGTGATTATGTGGCTCGGTTTCCTAAAATAATAAGTACTGGCAGTTGTTGATTGACAGTCAACAACATAGGCTCAGTATATTATCAAAAAGCTACAGAGTCGTGGTGATATAAAAGAATGAGAAATACAAGGAAGAATGAGAAACACTTTATGGTGTCGATGGTACTAAAGTGAGTAATCACATCAGAACTCCTTGTAAGACTCGGGTTCAGTTCTGAAGCAGCTCCATTAGGTGAGCTTAGCCCACTCCCCGCCAGCGCGCCAATAGAACAGAAGTGTCATAAGCAGATGCCAAACACAAGAAATGAGACAGAACGATCAAACGAAGTACGACCAAGGTTGGAACGATCGGAATAAGAACAAGTTAAGAATCAAAAATTGTTTAGTGAAGAAACTACATGGTATGAGAGAACTTGATTCTATATATTGTTTCCTTGTAATAGAATAAGTGTTTTAATCACCCGGTATGGGACGGGTGAATGTTGCTGCATTAGAATCCTACTAGGAAATTCTTGAACGTTATGAATGTCGTGGCATTGCATAATATTATTTAGTTAGTTTCACGCTTACTGAGTTTATCAACACATTAAGTATCTTAATGTTGTAAATAAAGGAAAGTCGAAGATCGAGTAAGTAAGCAAAAGGACGCCGAGTCGAAGAAGAACACATGTGTACCATATCTGCGGAAAGAGTTGAACGACCCAACTCATATTTTGTTATTATGTTGATTTTCATTATTTAGTAAAACCATATGTGAAGAAGTACTTTTAGTACTATATACCGCAGCGTAAAACAAAAACAAAAAACAAAAATGTATCCGTGTATTCTAGTATTATATTTTGAGACTCACAGATTTAAGTAAAGTATTATACCAATGTTGACGCTATAGCCAGTACTTCTGATGTCGTAGTAGTTCAGCCCTCTCTCGCCTCCTATGAAGTGCATGTGCTTTTTGATTTGGGTTCTACTCATTCCTTTATTTCAACTAAACTGACATTGAGTATAAGGAGAGATAAGGATAGAACCCCAAGGATTATTTGGATATCTCTACGTTCGATTTAGATTTTATTGTCAGAATTTTTCTTGAGACAAATTCGATATCGATCAATGGCGTCACACTAAAGGTCGATCTTATTGCAATCAAGATGAAGGACTTTGATATCATTCTAGGAATAGATTTCCTAGGAAGGAAGAACGCGATCATCGACTGCTACTACCGAATGGCGGTCTTTCAAGCCAAAAAATGGTGGAAAGTTTTCCTTTAAAGGAAGGTCATTGCTAAATCATAAAATGATAATCTCGACCATGCACGAAATCACAAAGGATGTCGGCCAATGGATGTATGGGCTTCCTGGCATCTGCTATAGATAAAAGCAAGGAGAAGAAGTTAGATCTGACAGAGGTACTAGTCGTGATAAAGTTTGTAAAAGTGTTTCCTAGGGAGCTTCCAAGTCTGCCCCCTGCATGGTAAATCTCTTTCGAGATTGAGCTACTACCCAGAACGAGGCCAATAACAAAGATACCTTATCGCTTGGCTCCTATCGAATTGAAGGAACTCCAAATGCAGCTTCAATAACTTCTGAATAAGAGTTTTATCGGCCCTATCAATTTCCCGTGTGGCGCTCCAGTTTTGTTCGTCAAAAATAAATATGGAACCTTTAGGATGTGCATTGATTATAGAAACTTCAACAAGGTGACTATAAGTACTCATTCCAAAAGATTGATGACCTATTCGACCAACTTAAGGGGAGCGCCAGTGTTCTCAAAGATTGAACTCTACTCTAGCTATAATTAGTTAAGGGTAAAGGATGACAACATTGCAAAGAGATCGTTTAGGTCACGACATGGCCATTATAAGTTCATAGTGATACCCTTCAGACTCACAAACGCCCCTGTCGTATATATGGACCTCATGAGCGGAGTTTTACATGAGTATCTCGATGAGTTTGTCAATGTCTTCATCGACGGCATTATTATTTACTCGAGGAAACACAAAAGAACACCAAGAACATTTGAAACTAGCGCTCTAGATATTGAAGGAATATCAATTGTATGCCGAATTCTCGAAGTGTGAATTTTGACTGAGCAAAGTTTATTTTCTCAGGCACGTAGTTTTTGGTGAGAGAATATTTGTGGATCCTGGGAAAATCGAAGTGGTGAATGATTGGAAGGCGTCGCGAATTGTCACTGAAGTTAGGAGTTTTCTTGACTTAGCATGCTACTATAGAAGATTCGTTGAAGGATTCTTAAGTATAATAGCTCCGCTTGCCGCCCTCACTCGAAAACGGAAGAAATTCGAGTGGTCGGAGAGATGTGAAGAGAGTTTTCAGAAGTTGAAGCGCTGACTGACAACCGCACCAATATTAATAATTCCGATGAGTGGCGAGGCACTAGTCATTTTTAGTGACGCCTCAAAAGTGGGACTTGGTGTAGTTTTAATGTAGAACAAAAAGGTAGTAGTCTACTCCTTCAGGCAACTAAAGAGGACGAATAGAACTATTCAACACACGACTTGGAAATGGCAGCTATGGTCTTTGCCTTGAAGATTTTGGCATACTACCTCTATGGGGTGAGATGTGAGATTTTCACAGACTATGTGAGCCTCAAATATATCTTCACTAAGAAAGATCTCAATATTAGACAACGAAGGTGCTCGAGTTGGTAACAGACTATGATTATGAGATCCACTATCACCCAAGAAAAGCTAATAGTTTCGCGTATGCGCTAAGTAGAAAAGAAGAATCCAAACTCATGTCTATACAAACTCTTCACCCTGAATTGCAAAAAGAGATTAATGAGCTCAAAATCGAACTCATAGTAGGATGTATAACGAATTTGACAATCCAATCATTATTTTGATAGATTGAAAAGATCACAAGCGCTCGATCCCGAGCTAGTCCAAATAAAGGAGAGGATTAGCGAATGAAATGAAATGTCTTGCACGCTTTTGGAGAATGGAATTTTACTTCTAGAGGGAAGACTTTACATACCAACTGATGAGGATATACGGAAACAAATACTCTCTGAAGCTCACGAAACTCCTTATTTCGTCCACACTAGGAGAAAAAGATGTACCAAGGTCTCAAAGAAGAATTTTGGTGGAATGGAAAAGGGCTGGATATGTTAGTAGTGTCGGATGCGTCAGAAGAGCAAAGCAGAGCATAAGCACCCCGCTAGCGAGTTGCAGCCCATAGAACTCTCAGAATGGAAGTGGCAGTAAATTACAATGGATTTCGTTGTAGGATTATGAAGGACCGTTGAAGGTTATGTCGTAATTTGGGTTGTTGTGAACCGACTGACCAAACCGGCTGCTCACATCATACCAATCAAAGTCACCTTCTTAATGGAGAGATTGGCTGAGATTTATATAGTGCGACTCCATGGTGTACCTATTTTGATTATTTTTTATCGAGATACTTATCTCATCACACACTTCTGGAAGTGAGTACAAAATGAGTTAGAACACAACTAAAGTTTAGCACGGTTTTTTACCCCCAAATGGATGGTTAGTCTAAAAGGACCATCCAAACATTAGAAGACATGTTACGGGCTTGTGTAATGGATTTCAGAGTGTCTTGGAATACAAAATTACCGGTGATAAAATTCTTGTACGATAACAGCTACCAAGCCTCCCTATAAGTGGACCCGTATGAGGCCTTATGTGGAAGGAAGTGTCGATCCCTAGTTCACCGGTACGAAGTTGGAAAATCTAGTCTTGAGCAAACATATTTTATGAGTGAGACGACGGAAGCAGTGAAAACGATTCGGCAACGGCTTTAAATTGCATAGAGTCAACAGAACAATAGATTTTATGGCAATAAGAGACGAAGGCCATTAGAAATCCAAGTAGGAGAAGTCTTGCTTCTCAACATGGCTCCACTAATAGGCGTAATGTGGTTTGGGAGGACAGGAAAGTTAAGTCGTAGATACGTAGGATCTTTGAGATCGTACACATAATTGGAAAATTGGCTTATAAGTTGGCCCTTAGCCCTGTGACCTTTTGCATTCGCTACCCCAAGTTAATTTAATTTTCGGTACGAAAATTCTATAAAAAGGGGAGATTGTAATATGCGCGACTTCAAGTTCTTTTTATTATTTTTTTCAATTTTCGAGACGAAAATTCTATAAGAATGGAAGATTGTGATAACTCGACCCATTTTACTCTATTGATAAATAAGTATTTAATTTATTTATTGAAATATAATTCTTGTCATGATAACTTTGTTGTTTAATTTGGAGTAGTTTAATCGAAAAACTATAACAAATTAACTATCTACAATGATTGTAAAAACTACACGCACTTTTGCAAAAAATGACAAAAATACATGTAGTTTTATATATAGTCAGAGTGCTTAAAATAACTTCAAAAATAGCCTCAAGATAGCACAAGTAGGTGCCTATATGGAGTGAAATTGGACTAAAAAGGTGTCCAAATACAATAAACCTAGTAGTCAACTATGGTGCCAAAATAGGAAATTGGGCTTTCTATGCAAAAGACATAATTAATTCGCTTCCCATTTCAACATTGTGCACGCCCATTATGGATTATTTGTGCTGAAAATTAAACTCCTCCCATCACTCCTTACAAGCACCAAAAACCTAGATAGAAAAGTAAGAGAAAAGAGAGAGAAAGAGAAAGGGAGAAACTTAAAAGAACATCATCTAAAGGAGGCCGGCCTATAGGGGAAATTTTAGAGACTTTATTCAATCTCTAAGGTAAGATTATGTCCTCTCAAAAGTTATTTTCAATGCTAGTTTTGATTTGATTCTTACATGGTACAATGTTTCTCTGAAGCCTTCAAAGGTCAATCAAAAAAACGAAGGGCTCAAGAAAGAATATACCTTTTAAGTAGAATTTTGAAGCTCTAATATGAATATAGAAGACCTAGGTTGATGATGATTAAAATTGTGCTTACCTAGAATATTTAAAGCTAAGATTTATATGCTAGAATGGATGTAAAAGATGCCAAAAATTTTGGTGTACTCTACCGGTTTTTGGACAAAAATCAGGGACTTCTATTAATATATGTAAACATGTCTGTAGAATTTCAAACCTAGATGATGTGTAGATTTTCCTAAAAAAACTCAAACGTAAAGGTTATAAAGAATCCCAATGATTTACGGTATTTTTTAGGGTTATATGATATGGATTTTTGAAATCTATGAAAATGAATTCGCATGGACGCAAAAATCTATGGATTTGAATATTATTTTTAAGGTTCCATAACTAATCGTCGAACTTTTTTGCACGTGCTACCACTATTTCTAGATTAGGGCAGCCAGTTTTTGAGCATTTTGACCATCTTAGCGACAAAATTAGATTTTGGCTATAAACAAAAAAACAATTAGAAAATTAAATTTTGAATAACTTTTACGAAATAAGATTTTTCCCAAATCTATTTCTAAGTTGATGAAAAACGTTGTTAAAGTCGTATATTTTATTGTGCATTACGATCCGATGATTTTGTGAAAAAGTTTATAACTGAAAAATTGTAGATCTTTTAAAACTATATGGAGTTACTTCAGAAAGTTTTCCCAAATTTTTAGCATAATTAAAGATTTTTTAGCATAATTAAGGATATAAAATAATCAAATTTCGTCCCATAATTTTTGGGTAAGCTATAGATTTGATTTTTAAAATAATGCAGAAGAGAAAAATGTTTATTTATTTTTATATATATTAATGACCTAAAAATTTTGGGGCAATTTTATTAAAGGGCGTTTTTGTCAAAATTCTTGCATGAAGACTAAATTGTAATTTTGTTGAAAGTATAGCGTCAAATCTAAAATTTCAGTTTAGATCACTTAATAAAATAAATAAATGAATTTTTTAATAAAGGTTCTTTTCCGCAAATAAACTATGTGGTAACACGGAGCGTTTTAACCAAGTAGTTCTGTCAAAAAAGCAACGGTCAAGAAAGATTGTTTTTAAATAAGGTATACTTTGTGATCTCCCATGTACTTATCGGGGAACCTCGGGGAGCTCTGTCTAAGCATGTCAGGTTTTAAGCAAGACCATAGTATCATTTCTAGTCGATCTGGAGACTTCTTGGTGAGTACATTTACATTATCATGTGATCGTTTTCAAACTACTAATCTTGAAAAGTTTTAACATTAATCACCAAGCATTATTTTAGAATCAAACCATAGAGAGTTGAATTAGATAAAAGGATTAAAAGGGTTAAAAGGACTAGTTTTAACTTTATGTTATAGTCTTAGGTTTTAGAGCACCAAGGTGACCAAGTACCGCAGTACAGAAATTTTAAGTGTTTGAAAAACTAAATTGAGTACAATCTCACTACAGTATGGATTAGTTGAAATAAAAGATATGATATGCTGTGTCATAATGATGTTATTTTTTATGTGCATTATGATGTTGTGTTACATGTATATGATAATAATTGTATTATGATCTATTATTTTATGTATACTATGTATCCTTATTTACCCCCATCCACTTGTTTACAGGAAGTTCGTGCGTTTCTTGGACATGCGGGGTTTTATCGCAGGTTTATCAAGGATTTTTTCAAAGATAGCTCAACCGCTATGCAAGCTGTTGCAAGTCCACATTGTTAAAGGCATTCCACAGGTGATAAGCTTGTCATTTGAGTAGTGCCATCGCACTATCGCAATTCCAGTTCTTCAAAATTGCGACTAACCCTACAATTGTCATCATTCTCTCTCTCTCTCTCTCTCTCTCTCTCTCTCTCTCTCTCTCTCTCTAACTCCCACCCCCTTTACCACCTTCTGACCTCCACTCCACCATCCAATATCTATCATCTCCATCAAACACTTTTACATCCTCTATCTTCTCTTTTCCTTTACCATGCTGTCGCCGCCACCCATCTCCACTACACCGTCGCCGACCTCAACCATGCTGTTGCCGCCTCCATTCGATAACTATTAATGATAACACACATGTCGATCTTTCATGTGTGGGCTGTCATGATTTGGAAATTTTATGTCAATATGAGAGATAGGAGGGGCAATGTTTCTCGCATCCGTGGGAAAGATGTTCTCTTTGATACCCTCTCCATCAACGCACTGTACAATCTCCTCAACTACACTCACTCAGGTTAGATATGCTCGATTTCTCACTAGTGACTTTAAAGACCACGATGTCATTCAGCATCTTTGTTATCCGAATGTGCAAGTCCCATTTGTGCAAGGTTTGTTCAATAACATCAAGCAAGCTAAAATGATGAGAAGTGTCAAAATCATGTACTTACTTTGAGGCCACCCACATAACTCAATTGAGCTATTGTCATAACTTTACTTAGGACAGCACCCTTCAAGTTTATGCCATTCTCCTAGGGTCCCCTCTTGATGTGGGATGTGTTATTCAAGATAACATCCTCCACATCTAAAAGGGGTCAGCAAATAGTAGATTGGCACATCCCATTGTTATCACTGCTCTATGTCTTCAAGCTGGTAAAGAGGTAACCAACCATGAGATCGAGGCCTCTACCCAAAAGAACATCAAGGGATCGAGATTGACACATATAAGGAAGACGATGAGGATAGAAAGGGCCAAGAAACCAATGCAACCAACGATCATGAAGATGTGGAAGTTGAGGATGAAGGAAATGGATTAGATCATGCTTGGACGGCAGGTGTTGATCTCAGTTACAGTAACTGTCCCTACAACAAGATTATTTAGTGCAACAAAACAATTATTTAATTAGGCAACAACAACACCAAACGGAGTATTTCTAGCAGCATGCTAACTATGAGCTAGCATACACAGCGTCAGTTAATAATTTTCACGGCCGTTGGGAACTCAATCAGGATCAACTGATGATTTTTCCACTACCACAACTATACATGACACCCAGCTCCGCAACAACCACAGATACCGCCAGATGCAAAAGCTTGACCGCCTCCGCCCCAGGGAGTCTTTATTACCTTTTCCTTACTTTTTCATATATATATTCTCTTTCGAGTTGTGCGCATTGAAGACGTTCCTTTGTCTAAGTGTGTGTGTGTCGTGTGTTTGTTTTGGGGGAGGATGTCTAAATCTATCTTTATTTTGAATTATTGCAGTCAACTTTCGTTTATAAATTACTTCATTTATTTATTTTTATTATGTTGTTATTTCATAGCATCAAGACACATTGGAGAGATTATGGACCGTTGAAAATTTCAAGTATCTGATAAGAACATGAATGTGAGTATAGTAACTATTTGGAGTGGATTGTGTATTTGTTGTTTGAGTGATTGACTCTACCACTTGCATTGCCATACTTATTAAGTTTGAGAGAGTGCACCTTCTAGTTCCACCACGACAACTAGTATACTTAGAAAGGAGTTATAAATACACATATATATAGCTTGGTTGATTGTTACGCTAGGCGAAATCTTAGGCAATTCAAACTTAGCTGAATTATTTAGGCCATATTTAGACCGACTAAGCCTTTCAAGCCACCTTAACATGATAAATCTCCATAGTCACATGCTTGAGCCCTAGGTATGTTCGCAGTGATTATTGTTGAGTTTCTAAACTTGTTGTAGTCCAAGCCTAGTAAACAAGCCCAAGCTCATAGTCCAAAATCTTCTAATGTTTGTAAAGGAAATAAATATATGGTGTATAAAGTTTGTACGTGTCTAGTTGGAAATATGTGTTAAATAACATGTGGTTGTAGTTTCTTTCATACAACTATAAATAGACTTCTCCCCTTAAGTTGAAAGGACAGCAAGAAAAAAAAAAGGGGCCAAGGAAAGAAAAGAAGAAAGAGGGAAAAGCAACAAAGCATCTTTTGTGAGTTGTTAGAAAATAGTGTCAAGGAGTTTGTGGATAGTGTGGGAAATGAAAATAGTGGTGTAGCACTTTGTAATATTTGAGTTAGAAATAAAATTATATATTTTATAGTAATATATTTTTCTCCAACAGAGTGGTATCAGAGAGAGGTTATTAGGTCTCTTAAATTTTTGAGTAAGCTCTGTGGTTGTAGTTTTAACTAAACTTCCACATCAGAAAAAACATAAAAATAAAAATAAAAATCTCTTGAGATCTTATAAACTCAGTGAGTTAGAGATTTAAGTCCCCCTAAATTTTTTAGCGTACTAGATTTATTCGTGCAGTTAGAATTTTTCAAATTCTCACTCAAATTATGGCGAATCGTGGTTTGGCATCCTTTCAAGTTCCAATGCTCAACAACAATAAATTTGACAATTGGAGTGTCAAAATGAAGGCACTTTTTGGAGCTAATGTTGGGGAGGTCGTAGAAAACGGCTACAACGAGGTAAAAGACGAGTCGACAATATCCTCGACACATAAGGGTAGTTTAAAAGACTCGAGAAAGAAAGATAAAAAGGCTTTTTTTCTCATCTATCAAGCACTGGATGGTTTTCAGAATATCTCAAATGCAGCATCTGCAAAGAATGCATGGGAGAAGCTTCAAATCTCCTACAAGGGAGAGGAGAAAGTGAAGCAGGTGCACCTTCAAACTCTAAGAGAAAAGTTTGAATCACTCAATATGCAAGAAAATGAGTCAGTTTCTGACTACTGCTCTAGAATTACAGCTGTTATCAATCAACTAAAAAAGAACGGCAAGAAACTAGAAGATGTCATAATCATTGAGAAGATACTCCACTCTCTAGATTTAAAATTTGTAACAATTGTGCTACAATTGAAGAAATAAAATATTTGATAAAATGACCATTGAACAATTGATGAGATCATTACAATAATATGAACAAAAGAAGAAGAGGAAGCAGAACACTATAGATCAACAACTTCTCAAAGTAGAAGTCAAAAACAAGGCAAAAAGTCAAGGGAACAATAGAAGCCAATTCAGTCGCGGTTGAGGTCATGATCGAGGAAGAGGCCATGGTGGAGGACGAGAAAGAGGCTGTGAAAGTAGACGTGGTTAGAGTTCGAACAACAACTTCAACAATTTCAACAACAATCAGGAGAGAGTAGAAAGCTCAACACGACACCGAGGAAGAGGCAATTACAACTCGAGATATGATAAGTCTCAAGTTGAATGCTACAATTGCCATAAGTTTGGTCACTATTCTAAAGAGTGTAAAGCTCCAAATAACAAAGTCGAAGAGAAGGCTAATTATGCCGAAAAAAAAGCTGAGGAGCGTGGTATATTGCTACTAGCTCGAAATGCCGATGATAGAGCCCAAGAAAACACTTGGTACCTTGACACTGGTGCAAGCAATCATATGTGTGGGAGAAAGAGTATGTTTGTGGAGCTTAATAAATCGGTGAGTGGAAATGTCTCGTTCGGAGATTATTCCAAAATTCTAGTCAATGGAAAGGGTAGCATACTTATGCGCCTAAGAGACGAAAAACATCAATTTATTTCCATTGTGTATTACATGCCCAACATGAAGAACAACATTTTGAGCTTGGGACAACTCTTAGAAAAAGACTATGACATTCACATGAATGATTGTAGTCTTTATATAAGAGACGCAAACAATAATTTTATTGCAAATGTGCGAATGTTAAAGAATAGAATGTTTTTTATCAACATCCAGAGTGATGTGACAAAATATCTCAAGATGTGTTGCAAGGATTCCTCTTGGCTCTGGCATTTACGATTGTGCTATATTAATTTCAGAAGTTTGGAGCAGCTCTCAAAAAGAAGATGGTAAATGGCTTGCCATGCATTAACCACCCTGATCAACTTTGTGAAAGTTGTCTTCTTAGAAAGCAATTCTAGAAAGCTTTCCACAGGAATCTCACTCAAGAGCTGAAAAGCAAATTGAACTAATCTACACTGATATTTATAGACCAATCAAGCTAAGCTCTTTTGGTGCTAGCAATTATTTCTTACGCTTTATTGATGATTTTTCAAGAAAGACTTGGGTTTATTTCTTGAAGCAAAAATCGAAGCTTTCAGTGCCTTTAAGAAATTCAAAGCAGCTGTCGAGAAAGAAAGTGGTTGTGAGATCAAGGCCATGAGATCTGATCAAGGAGGAGAATTCACCTCTAGTGAATTTCAAGAATTTTGTGAAGCCAACGGTATTCGGCGACCCTTAACCGTTCCAAGATCTCCTCAACAAAATAGAGTCGCAGAAAGAAAGAACAGAAGTGTTCTTGACATGGCATGAAGCATGCTTAAGAGTAAGAGAATGCGAAGAGAATTTTGGGCTGAAGCTGTAGCAATTGCTGTCAACTGGTCCAACCGAGCACCGATAAGAAGTATGTGGAATAAAGCTCTACAAGAAACTTGGAATGAAAGAAAACAAGGCATTTTCCACTTGAGAATTTTTGGTAGTATAGCATATGTTCATGTACCAGATGAAAGAAGAGGCAAGCTAGATGATAAAAGTGAGAAACTTATCTTTATTAGTTATGACATGAACTCCAAAGGCTACAAGCTATACAATCCAAGCAATGGAAAGACGATCATCAGTCGTGATGTAGAGTTTGATGAAGAAGCCAGGATTTTGACTCTTAAGAAAACGACTTCAACTTCTTCTCTGGTTTTGAGGAAGACGAATAAGCAATAGTAAAGCAACTACACCAATTGCTTCACCGACGCCACCGATGACCGAACTCACCGCCATCTTTCCTAAAAGAAATAAATAAAAAAATGTATGAAGAGTCTCCAAGATCTCTATGAAGTCACTAAGAGGCTTGATAATCTATTTTTTTTTGTCTTTTTGTCGATTGTGAACAGGTGAACTTCCAAGAAGCTGTGGAAGAAGAAAAACAGAGAACTGCAATGAATGAAGAAATTACGGCCATAAAAAAGAACGACACATGGGAACTCGCTTCAATTCCAAAAGGTCACAAAGCCATAGGCACAAAATGGGTGTTCAAGGTGAAGAAAACTGCTAAAGGAGAAATCAGGAATTACAAAACACGACTAGTGGCAAAAGCCTACAGTCAGAAAGTAGGGATCGATTACGATGAAGTTTTTGCTCCCGTTGCTCGATTAGAGACTATACAGCTAATCATCTCTTTAGCCGCTCAGAAAAGTGGAAAATTCATCAATTGGATGTCAAGTCTGCGTTTTTTGAATGGAGTACTTAAGAGGAAGTCTACATTGAGCAACCAATAGGTTATATAGTGAAGGGACAATAAGACAAAGTCTTAAAATTGAAAAAAGCCCTTTATGGGTTGAAACAAGCGCCAAGAGCGTGGAATAGCCAGATCAACAAGTAACTTGAAGAAAATGGTTACAGAAAATATCCCTACAAGCACGCTCTCTACATCGAGATCAAAGATGGAGATGTCATGATCATTTTTTGTATGCTAATGATCTAATCTTCACATGAAACAACCCAAGTATGTTCAAAGAATTCAAGAATGCGATGACAAGAGAATTTGAGATGACTAATATTAGGCTCATTACGGATTATCTCAGCATCGAAATCAAGCAAAAAGAAGAAAGTCTCTTTATCCCTAAAGAAAGCTATGCGAAGGAAATACTGAACAAATTCAAGATAGAAGATTACAAGCCAATAAGTACGCTGATCGAGTGCGGAATTAAACTTTCCAAAGACGATGAAGCATAAAAGGTGGATTGACACTCTTCAAGAGTCTTGTTGGAAGTCTGCGATATTTGACATGTACATGGCCTGATATTGTCTATGCAACTAGACTTGTGAGTCGTTACATGAAAGCTCCAACGACCACTCATTTCAAGTCCGCCAAGAGAATTTATTTCGATATCTTAAAGGTATAATCGATTCTGGCCAATTCTATTCAACTTCTACTGATTACAAGCTTGTTGGTTACAGCCACAGTGATTGGACTGAAAACATTGACAATAGAAAAAGGACAACTCGTTTTGTGTTTTTTATGGGAGACACTGCTTTCACTTGGTGATCAAAGAAGCAACCAATTGTTACACTCTCAATATGTGAAGCTGAGCACGTCACTCGAACCGCATGTACTTGTCATGCCATTTTGTTAAGGAACTTGTTGAAAGAATTAAGCATGTCCCAGATTGATCCAACAGAGATCTATATTGACAACAAGTCAGCAATCGCTTTGGCGAAAAATCCAGTCTTTCATGATCAAAGCAAATATATTGATACTCACTTCCACTGCATAAGAGAGTGTATTACAAATAAGAAAGTGCAATTGAAGTATGTGAAGTCTCAAGATCAAATTGCTGACATTTTTAAGAAGCCATTAAAGCCAGAAGACTTTGTTACATTAAAACAATCACTTGGTATAATAAAACAAGTTTAAGGGAAAGTGTTGAGTTTCTAAACTTGTTGTAGTCCAAGCCTAGTAACTAAGCCAAAGCCTATAGTCAAGAATCTTCTAATGTTTGTAAAGGAAATAAATATGTGGTGTATAAAGCTTGTACATGTGTAGTTAGAAATGTGTGGTAAAATAACAAGTGGTTGTAGTTTCTTTCATACAACTATAAATGAACCTCTCCCCTTAAGTTGAAAGCACGACAAGAAAAAAAAAAAGGGCCAAGGAAAGAAAAAGAAGAAAGAGGGAAAACAAGCAACACTCCTTTAGAGAGTTGTTAGAAAATAGTGTTAAGGAGTTTGTGGAGAGTGTTGGAAATTAAAAGAGTGGTGTAGTACTTTGTAATATTTGAGTGAGAAATAAAATTATATATTTTCTAGTAATATATTTTACTCCATTAATTATGACCTTAAGCCTAACCGAATATCATATCCTTACACGTACCTGAAGCGGTAACGATTAAAATACAGTGAAGTAAGGGTTACGAAACAATAAAATTCCAAGAATTTTTGGTCTAGGTTGAAACAAAAAAAAAATCTCCTATAAATAAAAAAAGTATATAGAAAACATCAAATGTATGGTAATCTATAGAAAATATATATATATATATATATATATATATATAAGTAGGCTTAGATCGAAAATGCTAAGCACTCTGGAGTAACTCGGGATACCTCAATCGTCATAAAAAATAATAAACGCTTAAGGATTTTGAGCCACCATATAAAAAATATTCAAACCTTAGCCTTGCCTTACGTTACAAGCTAATAAAGACATATTGACCCTAGTTTATTTTGACCTACATTAGTAGAGAGTGACATGAAAATCAAGCCTATGATAATATAATGTCAACATAACCCAATCTGAGAGGAAAATATAGTATTAAAACTAGTGGTGCACAATGGAGAGCTTGATGGTTTAGCGATAGCAAGGTGAGCTGAAAATGAGGTGCATCGTGCATTTGAAATTTCTTTGAGTTGCGATTTAAGCAACTTTTAAGACACCAAGGTGAATAAGTAGATGGTCCATGGTTTCGATTTTAGTGTTAGTTAAAGTGCCACAATCATTTAGGTCAGGAGATATGCTTGCATGAGGACGAGTAAGAATTAAGTGCTGGGGAATTTGATAAGTTCGCATTTGTATACATATTTATGTTAAATCAGCTCACATTTATGGTATTTTTAAAGACATAATGAGGTTTACTTGACAAGTTTTTGCTTTTGCAGGTCAATTCGATAGTGTACATGTGGAATGGGCTGAGACATAGCAAAACGAGCAGTTTTGCTATAAACTGAGGGAAGCGACGTGTCGCTGACATTGGGAGATGCAACGTTGTCACAAACTCCGTGTTGCTGTTTAGAAGAGCCACAGTGCTATTACGATGGCAAACTCCGAAAAATAAAATTTGACCTAGCTTCAAAGCAAAAAAAAAGCTAGAACTATAAATAGAAGCTTGGAGACCATGAAAAAGGGACTTTTGGGCACTCAATTCTTCATCAAAGAAGCATAGATGCAATGAGACGAAATGAAGCCAAACTAATTACCATGTGGAATTCAACGATGACATTAGTTTTTCTCTTACTCCTCTAAATTCTTTGTGTTCTTCAATTTTAGAAAGAGTAGCTGATTTCTTGTAGTCATTCTTGAAGCCCGAACTTGATGAATTGTGAAAGTTGTTGATTATTTTAATTCAATTAGAGGTTGTTTGTTTTTAATGTTTCAATTCTTTATTATCGGTGACTGAGTTAATTACCTAGCCAATATATTTCTTGATTTTATTCATCTTGTTAGATCAGGATTAAGGGTTCATAATCTTTATTTCTTAATCAAAGTAGCGAATTGTGAGGAGAATGCATGTTCACTCGTGATTTAGAAACAAGCCTAGGAAAAACTGTCTAAGTGGATTGTTTATTTTATACCACTAATCTTTTACTTAATGCTTCATTCAAAATGTTTATAACGTGCGTTGGAATAATTTGTGTTATGGATTGATTAGGCACGTGCAAGATTAATATAAATTAGACTAGACTGATAATTTGAAGAAATTAATTAAATCAACAGTGTGAACAAGGAATTGTAGTTAGAGTGGATTCTAAATACTAAAGTCTTGGCTAGTTTTTTTTTTTAATTTCCTTTTAATTATATTGTCATTTTTTTGTTGCTTTATTTGCAAAACAAAAAACCCTCTTTTATTTACTTCAGCAACCGTGTCTCTGTGCGATCGACACTTTCTTTTCATTATACTAGCTTTAGTGTTGGGTCCGTGAGGTCTAAATTTGACGAGTTTCAACGTCATAGGGCGAGAAAGCCAATCTCGTCAAGTCGGGGTCCCGAGGTCCAAGCAATGCCATCCTATGCTAAGACCACATTTAAGCTCCCATGTATTTCAACTACTCTCTTGACAACTTGGCGAGATACTTTTTGTGGTCTAGTAAGCAGCGATATTTAGCCATTGGGGGCTTGGGCTTCGGTAGAATGGATGACTATAGATCCTTGTTGGCCAAGATGGGATGGGCTTCAGTATCAAAAAAGGAAGAAATTACACAATCATTCAAAGTATAACAACATATTACACACTATGGCAAAAATACAAGTATTATCACAGTAATTCAATAAGCTTATGTGGCAATTTTTATTGGACAATAATACACCTTAATTTGTGATTTTGGATCAACCCAATCGGGTTTGTATTTGTTTATGGATTTTTTTTCTTATTTAATATACTAAACAAAAACGAGTAAGGGATGTTGATGAAAAACCGGTGAAAAACAAGTAAATAACACATATTTATTGAAAATGAAAAACCGGACAATTTGATATGTTAAAAAAATAATACTGTAATATCATATTCAAAATTGAATATGTGTATTGCTTTGATATTTCATACATATTCAAACACTAGATATGCTCTTTTTTTTTTTTTTTTGCTATAATTAATTTACAAATAATCTTATATATAAAATACGTATCTTTATCTCAATAAATAAAATCCTCCATATATTACTAGATTTATGGGATCTATTATATTTGAATATTTGTACAAATTGAATTATTTGGTATTATACGTGAAAATATTGTAATATGATATTCAAAATTGAATATGTGTATTGCTTTAAAATTTCATATGTATAGAAACGCTGAATATGTTTTTTTTTTTTTCATACGTGTAGAAATAGGTTGTGGCATTTCTAAGGAGTCTGGCATCGTTGTAGAGGCTGGTGGCGGAGGAAGCAAATGAGGCAGAGGCTGGCGTATGTGCGGAGGCGGGGGACGGAGTTTGTGTGGAGGTGGGTGCAGGGTTTTCAATAGAGATTGGTGGTGGCCTTTTGTGAGGAGGCGAGGGGCGGCGTGTGTGTGGCGGCGACGGACAGCGATGGCGATTCTTAACGAGACAGGGGCGGTGTTTTTTGGGAGTCAAGGGACGAATTTTTGGAGGAGGGTTTAGTTTTTTTTTTTTTTTTTAACTATTCGATTAGAATGTGGAGTGATTTCATTAAAAAAAAAAATTGAAATCCCACAATTAATTCCAAAAAAAAAAGGAAGGAAATTTATTTTTTTTGTTTTGTTTTTTTTTTTTTTTTGTTACATCCTTCCGTTTATAGATCCGGATTGTTTAGCCTATTAGCCCATCAACGGTATTATTGATACTATCAATTAGTGCTTGAACTGATTTAAAATATCTTGCAAATCTTGAATTAATATGTAATATCTAGTCATATCTTGAATATATATGTAAATAACCCTAAAAAAAGAGTACTCTATTTGTAACGATAACGACAAATAACTGTTGTAAAGATCAAACTCGTCAAACGTGGTGATTCCCATGGTGGAAAGCTAATATGTCTATTAGAGATCTGATTTTGAACAACTCATGCTAATGGGAGAGATATGGTCGTTTGGGGGCGGGACAAATGGCTGAAGCAAGAGTGTCTTTAGTCCAATTGGTAGTGCCTCTCGAGCCAAACTCAAGGTTGAAGAGATATGGTCGTTTGGGGCGGGACAACTGGCTGATTTAAATGTTTCAAACCTGTAATAGGTCTTCCATAGGTTCATTCTAGAAGTAGCTTCGATCATAGTAGCAGCAAAAAATAGAGAAGCTAGTGAGGAAGATAAACCATCTAGACTTCAAAAAAAAAAAAAAATTGTAGATTTTCCATTACAGCAGCATACCGGGTTGATCAACAAAGCCTTTCTCTCACAAAGACAATGTGGAAACAAATTTGGATAACCACCCTTCCGAAGAGAGAATTTTTTATCTGGAGAATAGCAAGGAATAGCGTTTCCACCTTATATAATCCTATGAGAAGAAACATAACCAGAAGCGCAGACTGCTAACTTTGTGACAAACAAGGAAGAATCTGTGGTTCATAACTTCAACTCATGTCCTTTTGATAGATCGGTGTGGTTCGGAACAAGGAAGACTAGACTACTGAATTTGAATGAGTTGGCCTGTGTCGTACACTTCACAGTGGCATTGGCCAACCCAAATAATTGACGCTCATCAAATGGCTTCATTCCATGGGCGGAATTTGCCTTTAGATGAGATTTGGAAAGTAAGGAACGAATCATGCTTTATGGGTTTGAATCCAGCCCCGACGATGACCATTCTCGGGATCAAATCACGTTTGCTTGAGTGGATGGCTTTCTCCAACTCTGATCTTCTTGAAGCTAGTGATGTTCTAGGGCTTCATCAAGACACAGACAAAGTGGAAACCGCCATATGTAAGATTCATTAAAATTAACGTGGACACGGAGCGTGGTCTAGTGCAGTAAGCAACTCTGACAAATTTTATTCAAAGTCCTGTCAATCTATAAGCACAAAAGCCGTAATTAGGGTCGTTTAGTAAGTAATTCTGACAACAGAATTTAGAATTCAAATTATTTTTATTTGAGTCATAATTTGAACCATAAATCAAATAAGAATTTAAGTGCAGTACTTAAATTAAGATTAAAAGAGAGAATATTTGCATTCAAAATTAAATAAAGTTGCTTTTTTACTGTAGTTGTGTTGAAAATTTGAGTAGTTTGTCAAAAAAAATATTAGTACTAAAGCAATGATACTTAATCAAATTTTTGTCTTAGTTTGTCAAAAAAAATATTAGTACTAAAGCAATGATACTTAATCAAATTTTTGTCTTAACTGCTTACCAAACAACTTCTAATAACCTTATTAACGTATTGTGGATGAAGCAGTTTCTAACCACCAATCTCAAATTCGGCAACACATCAAGAACTCGTTTGAAAACATGAAGTGAAACCTTTAGTTTATATTAAATATATAATAATCGATCAGCTTATTTCCGTCGCATCAACAATTGGGAAAAGAAGCTTGCATTTCTAAAATCTACATATTAACATAATTACTAACCTAATTCAGTCGATGAAGTTTTTCAGTTCAGTAATAAGGATTTCCCCTTCATAATCCAGGTTGCAAGACCCTTTCTATCTCAATACCTAAATCTGCCATTGCTTAGGATCATTGCATAGGAACGTCATTTCCGAGATCAGAATCTGACACAATTTTTATTTCTCCGCTCTGCCTAAATTGTTTTCCAACTCTACCACTGAAAAGAACGAACTCTCCGGAGAACTCGTGGCGGTCTTTGCTTCTCCTCAACCGGTATGACCTTTTCCATTAGCTGCAGCAAAAGTATAACATAAGTCAACATCATCTCCACCTTCAACTACTGTTTAACTAACATGAGCCATCACTTTCCCTTTTACTAGTACATAGGTTATGTAAAATATAAAACAAAAAATACAAAACCAGAATAAATATGTGCACGTTCATCTCCACCTACAACTACTTTTCAAGCAACTAGAAAACGTAAAAATGAATGAATATGTCATTTCTATTGCTCTAGAGACAGCCTTAAGAACATCTTCCCACTCACAAAGGAATATCACATATGTACTTGCATTGATGCCCAAAGGATTAGTTGCCAGAATTCAAGTTTCAATTGGTAGGTTAATATGAAAATTTCTTAGATGCCAAATTGTCTTGCTACGTCTTCTATTTCAGCTCAAGAAAACTCAGAAGAGAAAAACCCGTCTAAACCAACCAAGGCACAACAATATTTCAAGGTTATAAAATCCTTGGAATAAATGGATGAAAAATCAGTTAATGAATTCAAAACTTTAATTACCAATACACACAGACACACCATTGTTATTGTGCGTTTCTTATGTTATCTGTCAGATGACTAAAATTTAATGGTAGACATTAGACGCAACGGTACCTGCTTAAATCTTTCCTTTGTTCTCTCAATCTGCAAAGGAGAAATTCCAAGAGTCATACACATATGCATAAAACCAATTTACAATATATACAAGTAGGAAGCATATATATAGTCTTGCCAATATATTACATTGCTCGTCAATGAAGTGCATAAAATACAAAGACTCAACAATTAGCTTACAGAAGTATATAAGTTATAATAGGAAAGTCTAAATGCATCTTGTAACTATGACCGTGAAAGCACATCAAGACAGTCATCAAGCTCCTCACACAGATCCCCATTTACATCTTTTCCTATGCCATGAATGAACAAACTCATGTATATCCACAGGGTACAAAATGTGGCTACTTATTTGTATCTCCAAGACCTCTAAAACTGATACAAGTTTTCCTTTACCTTCTCTTTGAGGAGCTGCTCGTTCTCCTCCTCAAGCCTCACTGCCAAAGACTCCAACTCAACTTGGTACGCCTGAATCCAAAATGGCATCAAAGAAACAGAAAAAATACTCAAAAAAAAAAAAAAACAAACAAACAAACAAACACCAATCTAAACAACCATTTGATCAAGCTCACCTGTTTCCTCTCTCTGGACCGAGCAGCGGACTCCCGGTTCTTGATCATCCGCCTCTGCCGCTGCTGAGCCGCCTTATCTAGCGGCTCCATAACCCCTCTCCCCCTCTTCCCCCTCCCTCCCACCACCTCAATTCCATTACCGAACCCAACAACAGAACCTTCCACGCTGTCCAGCGCCTGGAATGAGCTCTGCGACCCGGCGTCAAATGAGAAGATCCCTCCGCTGAGCCGCTCCGTCAGCGGCGGAGTGGCGAAAGCCAAATTCTTTACATCAACCTCATCGTCTTCCTCGTCGTCCTCCGACAAGGCGGCTCCGGCGCCGGTCTTCGCCAGGAGAAAGTCCTCGAGCGTCATGACGGCGTCGGAAGCCTCCTCCTTGCACTCCTTGCTCCTGTTATTGCTCTCTCCCGAGACGATCTCTCTCCACACCTCGTCCACCGTCTTCGAGGCGTTGGAGGAGGAGCTGTTGACGCCGCCGGCGGGCTCGATGGCGGCGGAGGCGTCGACGAGCCTGATCTGAGCGTCGACGAGTGTGGAATCTCCGGCGGCGGTGGCGTGGCGGAGGAAGTCTTCGACGGTCATCGGATGAATGGAGACTGAATTCGCCGGCGTCGGTTGGGGCTTCGGCTTGGAGGACCCGGACGAGGATTTCCGCGAGAGATCCGAGCTTCTCGAGCTTGGCGATGCCATGACCTTCGACGACGCCATGGTTGGACCAAGGACACTACTCTCTCTCTCTCTCTCACTCTCTCATTCTGAGTTTCTAGGGTTTCGTATAAGCTTTATGGTTCGAGATTGGGATCAGAGACTGTTACCAAACAAAACCCCAACAAATGGAAATTATGTAAACTCAGAAAGGAATCAAAATCACCGCTAGAAAAGGAAAAAGCAATGTGTTGGAGAGTACTGGCAATTGGAAGCCGGCTCTCCGACCATCGACAGGGAGTTGTTGAACTTTGACCCCTCAATTTCAAAACAGTCTCATTGGTAATCCATAAACTTGGAAATTGTGTGATTTTGCCCCATCCGGCCAAATTATAAATCATTTATTAGCCTTAAAACAGATTACAATTCAAAAATCATCATTTTTCTAAATTTAGGTCAAATATGTAATTTCATAAAAGTTTGGGGCTCTTCGTGCAACTTTGCACTTTTAGAGTTAAAAGCCAAATCTACGGCCACTATAATTTCAAACTAATTATTCTAATAGATAAATCGGGAACGAAACAAACAAGACATGTTCTATTATTGAAAACCTCGAGAATCGAAAAGTTCGATTACAAGTCGTGTTTTCTCTAATTTATACAGGGAAGTACGAGTAGTAAGATAACTCCGAGGGCCGAGGTTACAACTTCTAACTAGCCTATCTGTTGGTAGATTTGGCATACACTCATGGAAGATACTTTGCCAAATAAGAGTTCTTTCATAGGGGCATGCATATTATACCTTAATATGTTATACCTTAATATGTTAAGCGTAAACTTACTTACCAAACCCTTCCATGTTCTTTTTTGTCAAACTGATCATATATTTGTCAATGGGTAAATTTTCATGACGAAAATAATATTCCACCTGCAAGACATGCTAGCCACAAGATAAAAGATTATTCACGCTAGAATAACTCTTTTTAGTTCCAAACTTTAAATCACGATACTCCTTGTACTTCACAATCACGGTTCTTAAAGTTGGTCAATCACAATTCTAAATCGATCCTATAACCAGGCCGGTGCAACAAACTATTGGAGTTTCTCACCCCAATCCCAACCAACCGATTTGCATACGCAAATTGATAAACCTATCGTGTATTAGCCTGCAAAGGCTTGTCCTTTATTCATATTACAAGGAAATCAAGATCCTGGCATTCTAGCGGTGGAGATGAGACGACGACGATAGCAGCTGCGGCAGCGGCGATGAAGTGGTTAGGATTTGCAAGTCAGGGTCGCACGTGGTCTGGGGTTCGCGTCGATGGGTGGCGCAATAAGGGGCGAAGGAGTCGTCTGCGTCTTGAAGGCAAACCCTTGACGTCGCACAGGAAGGCAAGCGGTGACGTTGATAAAGGTATGAGCGCATGCTGGCGTTCGCAGTGCGGCTTGGCCATACTAAAGTAGTGGAATATTGGCAAAGAAAACGTAATATAAAGAAAAAGAGAAGGTTTCACATCTTTATATCAATAGAAGGACAGAAAACAATGAACTTAACTTTCAGACCAACAATAGATTCCACAATATGTTACAAACCATGAAGTTTCCTAACATTGGCTTTCTCAAGAAATTAATTTCGAATCTCTCCCAAAAGACTTGGCTCTCAATTTCTATTAGTTCATGTCACAACCTGTTACTACAAGTCACAACATCTTTTCATACTTATATTCACGTACTCAAACCTCTAAAGATCAAAATACATAATCAAACTACACAGATGCGATTTTATTCACAAGTTACATAAGCTTTACATTACATTACTTTTTCTTTATATACATCAACACCAACACATAATATAATATGAGCTTAGTCCTTCTAATCTTGTATACTATTCTTTCTACATATGTTCTTCTTAACTCAGCTTTCTTGGCCTCTTATTCTACTTTTTCTTTTTTCCTATCTATAACACCAAGAGCCTATTGCTTTGCTAAACTTAGTAAGCGCTAAACTAACTACACATTATATGCCATGAAAAATGTTACAACGCATCCTTAGACGGTATTATAATGCAATAGCACAATCAAACTCACTTGTCCCATACAAGGTCAGTTAAAAATGGCTTAACGTATGCTCAACGAATATAGAGACTAACTCTTCTATACAAGCTAGTCTCTTCATACAAATATTTTTGTTACGTATGATTCTTTGACCAATTCTACATTATGTCATCTTCATGATGTTACTGACCGCTGCTTCGCAGCATCTATGTCAGGGATCCTTGTATGATACTCTCTAGACTTTCTTTCTTTCTTTTTTATGGTTGCACTAGTAGGGAGTGGGCCAGTTCCTCTTTATGGAGCATCTCCAGGCAATAGACTCAACTATGTACCAGTCTAGCTAGAGTCTTACAAGGAGTTATTGTGAAGAACTCTCGTTGTGAAACCCAACCTTTTTATGAAATTTCTATTCCAATCTAATGTTCTCAAATATTTAAAATTTAATGGACAAAAAATTTTCCCGACATTTATTTTATAACTGTCACATTATATATTTTAATGAAATTAACGGTGTAGTCGTGCTAGAGCAATTAAATTAAGTGCAATTTAAGTTACACACACTATGTTAGTCGCCATTTTTAGGGTTTAATGGAGAGATTTTATTCTCCTCAACTATCTCTAAAGAATCTAAATATATTAGGAAGGTTTCATAAAAAAAAAAATTACCGAAAAAGAAAGAAAATGCTCTAGTAAAAGTTATTATTTAAGTTAAGTCAAAAGGTGAAATTTTGGAACTATTCCTATGTATTTTATGTCCAACCAAACCTGAGAATAGGAATTGTCATTCCATTGCATTCACATTCCACCAAACCAAACGCCCTTAATGCATTTCAAGCTTTTAAGAGAGTTTGAAATCTTTGTGATTTTCTACACACTAAATGTCTTTTATGATTTTAATTGACTTAAATCAAAGTATTTCTATGAATTAAAATTATTTTTATTTTAAAAAATAAAATTATTTACCTAGTAAATTTGTGTTGTATTCTTTCAATGATTTTGAAAGCATTTATGTTATGAGATTTTAATGTCTTTAGATAAATTATTTCTATTATGTTATGTTACGCTTATGTTAGAAAAATATATATTTTTTAAATATATTTATGTTGATTTCTATATGATGATTTAAAAAGTGTTTGTAATAAGATTTTATGTTAAGGTATTTTTATGCGACATGTATGCTAGAAAAAAGTATTCTATTAAGTTTTATATTTTATGCCAAAATAAAATTAGTCATGTATTCCATTGATTCTTTAAGAATTGTGATCTACGTTTAGTTATTATGAAGAACGCTAATGTGACGACTTTACTAGGTAGATTGTAATAGATTTTCAGTGGAAAACCTAACAGAGATACATATAGCATACATAGTTCGAGTCAATAGTGTACCTCTTTCAATTATCTCTAATCGAGATGGTCAATTCACTTCAAAATTTTGGAGGTGCATACAGATGGCACGAAGGACACAACTTATATTTAGTACTACGTTTTACCTCCAAATGGTAGACATCCTGAGAGGACTATTGAGACATTAGAAGATATGTTACGAGCCTGTGTGATAGATATTGGTGGACCATCAAATAAGAAGCCAGCATTGATAGAGTTCTCGTACAACAACGACTATGAAGCCTCCTAAGACATGGTCCCGTACGGAGTACTATATGAAGAAAGTGACGATCCCCAGTCTAGTGGTATGAAATCAGAACAATCTACTCTTTAGAGACAGACTGTATGAGAGAAACAACTGAAGCAAAAAAGACTGCTTAGATTCAACCGAAAACAAAAACTATGCCAATAAGAGAAAGAGACCCTATGACTTCCATGTTGAGGATGCGTGCATCTAAAGGTATTACCACTCTAGTGTGTGAGATAACAAAATGAATAATGGAAAAAAATTTGTCATGCATTACATAAGCTATGTGTCACGACCCGCCTCGATGAGCCGCGACATTTCATTTACTTACTTTACGTATACTTGCAATACTTAAACTCATAAAGCAGAAAATATTAATACAAACATAGTGCACAATTTTTTTTATAACATACATGTATTTACATTAAAGTAGTTGTGATCACAGTCTTTCATTCATGTACTTTTCAAAACCAACATAAAACATATATGTGAGATAGGGTCTTCATTCAGTCTGTGCCACACATACCTGTCTCTGGCTCCGGCTGCTGAACTTATTCTATCTTCATTTTACCCTGTCTACAATATCAAGAACCTAATGAGTTGCTAAACTCAGTAAGGACAAACTAACTAATTCTAAATGTCATGTCATGATATATCATGATATGCATATTACAACAATTACATACAATATACGATATGATTAAATCTAACTTATGTATAGAGCCGCCATCTGAGACTGATGACCCCCTTTCAAACATAAAACTTGTCTGTAGTCTGGGATCCACTAACAGTAACCGCATCTTAAACTTGCATTAGTTGCCTTGGCGAGGAGTGGGCCAAGCTTATCTGAAGCATCTCCCGGCCCATCATCTCCTCGAACAACATTAACTGAAGTACTCGGGTCGAAGATCTGTCTTCACACCTTATAAGGAGGAGTATCTTAAGATCCCCTTGCGGGAACAACGGTACCGTCGACATCATTTTCTGACATGTTGAACTTGCTGGCTATCCCGGAGCCTTATTTGAAAGGCGATTCTGAGCCATTGTTTCTTGAAAGTTAATTGTTCGGGTTGATATCTCACTCACTGTACTCATTATAGTCCTGTGACAGAACTTTATCTAGGGACTCAAGTCGCTAGCCCGGCCTATCGCGTGACTCGCTCGGGATTTGAATCCGACATTGGTACGACGACTGATCATAACTCTCGATGTTTCTCGATCCAAGGATGCGAGATAATTTAAGCGTATGGTGTTTAACAACACAACAAGGCTCGGTTTCTTTTCTAGGTCATACTCTACCTTTTAGCTTAATGGTTAAAATGGTGCTAAGATTTATTGAGCATTTATCTTACTTAATTATATTAATCCTGGCTCGGGCCTAAGTATTCATTACTATCGGGATTATCATAAGCAATATATGAATTAAACGATGCACAACAACGTCTAACAACCGCACATAACTTGATGTTGTAGGTGCATTGTCACTTACAAGTTGATGCACCGATTACGGCTCTCGCAGCCTATGCTTGTTCTTCGTTCCTTTTGTAGCAAATTCATGCGCACGTTTTGCCTCCACGGTTTCGCTCCTAAGGGTATAATTCAAAAGTGTCAAAATTCGCTTCTCTACTTGGTTTCTAATTGTACCACAAGCTAACAAATCTGTGGTGCATGCTAGTTATGAACGGGAATATATTTTGGCTCAACAGGCTGATTTTAGAACCTATTTACTGGTGTTCTGCGGCAACCGGTCAACCGCTTGGAGAAACGGTCGATCGTTTCATGATGGACGCTTAGCAGAAAAACTAATATAACACCCTTCACAAGAATGCGCATAACTTTATGTTTCGGAGTTGGATCGATACGAAACTGGTGGCATTGAAAACTAGACTCAAAGAGTTTTCTTTACAATAGTTGCATGATAGGTTTTGAAATTTTTATGTCAGTCCTAAAGGGCCCAAAATCAGTGGCTTAAAAACCTACTGGTTTTAAATCAGTTTTTGTACAAACTTTGAAAGTTAATATCTTTTAGCTCCGAACTCAAAATCAGCTAATTCTTGATCCCGTGAAAAGCTTATTAAGTCCATTTTATTGTAGAATACATGTTTTATATTTTTATCACTGAAATTTATCCAAAAATCTAAAAATACTTGCAGATATAAAATATGCAGAAAGTTTCTTGAACTAATCTTTGAAAAAGTGTATCTTTGTGCTCCATTAGTCAAAATGCTCATAAAATGATTCATTGGAAAGCTTGAGGAGTCCATATTAAATCTTTAAAACTAATTGGATTATATTTATAGCTTAACTTTATCAAAATGATAAAAATAGTTTTATTATGCTGAAAATACTCATGACTTATTCTTTTGAAACTTTACTTTTGATTCACTTACAACCTCTTGTTCAATCCATTAATTCTTTACTAAAACCTTTCTTTAGTATAATATTATGCATGTAAAAACAGTATGAAGCCATGAGATAATCTAGAGCGTTGATGGAATACAAAAATGGTTCGGAATGCAAATTTTTTAATCATAAAAAATGCAGAATCGGTCGACCGTTTCATGTTACACCAGTATTCTCTTTTCTTTTGCATAATGCTGGTGGCTCGGATTTGGTTGATTTTCGATCTTCTCCAAAGTTCTAAAAATATACAAACATGCTTGAAAACTTTGCTCATGTACATAGTAACCTAGAGTTTAACTCAAATCACATGATTTCATAAATTCATACTTTAAGTTCATGTTTTATAAACGTAAACTCTTATTTCAAAGCTTGCATTTTCTTCAAAGTTCCTTAAGAACATAAATCACACAAGCATGCAGCCAATATCTCAATATCATCCCATACATTATGTATAAAATAGGATGACAGAAGAGGCAGATGAGATTATACCTCACTTATAGTTGTAGAATTTATTTTCACTTCGACTTGAAGTTCTAGAACAACTTCCAGCTAGAACATGGAACTTTGAGAGAAGAGGAAATGAACTTAGAATCTGACTTTCTTAGGTTGAAATGAGAATTTGAGAAAAGTTCCTAGAGCTCTTACCTTGTACTTGAAGAGTGCAAACCTCTTCACAAGAGCATTTCCTTTCTCCTTGAACACTTAGAAAAATTCTCTCTAATTTTAAGCTCTCTTTTGATTCTCTCTTTAGCTTCTGAATTTAGGAGATAAAAATGACTTTCTCTCTCCTCTTTTCAGCTATAAAGGTCAGACTCCTTGGTTCCATTTGACAAAGGTTGAGTTAAACAACTCAAGAGGTGATTTAAGGCTTTATTTTGACACCTACCCAAAGTTTTGCTACCATTCCTCTTAAACTCAAAGCCACCTTGCACCAAGCATGAATTTAACTAGACAACTCACACCATTCAGCCACAATTCTGTAATGGAAGTGTAATTGGCTTAGTTTGGATCTAATTTGAAGCTAGTTACATGAACTAGTTTAGTTAAAATCCAACTAAAGTATGATTTGACCAATTAGGTAAAAACACATGTTAAAATCCAAGCTTTAGATCCTCTTGACAACTCAAAATCCACTAACAACGCAGCTAAACAGCTGTAGTAGAGAGTTTTCCATAATAATTTTTCTTGATCTCTTTAACCTAATTTCTTTTCACAAATCCTTTCCTTATAATAAACTACGATTATTCTCAAATTTTCATAATTTTTTTATATTTAAAATAATTTTTTTTGTATTTTACGATTTCGTCCGATTTTACCGAAATTTCTTCTGTACCGATTCATTTGAGCTCGGATAGGCTTTAAACTTGATATATAGCCTTAAGATATATCCAAATAAATATGAATCCAATTCTTACTTTCCAAATGAGCTCATTTCTTTATATTGTCCAAATATTGGGTCAAAATACAATTTCTTAAAAGTACGGGGACTTAATAGCAATTATATATTTCTTGCTTTTTCGACATTGAGTGATCTTACCAAGGTACTACTAATCGTATCTTGACTTTATAATTCCTTGATCGGGGTCAGAGGTCATCCCTTATGCATTTTTAGTAAAATCCGAGAGTTCGGCTCGGTTAGGGTTACGAGTCGGGATTTTTGTGCGGACCTTAAACGAAATATTCTTAAATAAATATGAAATCATTATGGAAGAGTGGAATTTGATATTTTATTAAACTATAATATCTTCTTTACACTTGAGATGCGAAGCACACTAAGTTACACTATGTTTTGTGAGAAAATAGTTGTAATTCACAGAGATTTTAGCTCACATATTTTTGCATCATATTGTAGGTAAGAAAACTATAATGTGATGTTAAATTGTGCAACACCGGTGCAAGGCGAGCGAGGCGGAGAATGAGAAAGCCATAAAATTATTTTTGTAAATAAAAGTTATTATGTAGTTATTTTTTTCAATTATGTTTCAAGACAAGTATTATATCATTTCATGGTTATGACAATTATGTTAAATAAATTTTTTAGGTAATAAATCATATTACTATTCTTAAAGGTATTATTATGTTCTTTTTAAAGTATATATATATATATATATATATATATATATAATATAAAAAAAAGTAATGATTTTTCTTCCTTAAAGTAAAGTAAAGTTTAAAGAAAAGTAACCGTCCGTAAAGTCGGGTCGTTACACTCGTTGCTCTTGGTCCATCAAGAGTCTTACATGGAACTAGGGTCACAAAGGTCTAGCAGTACCATCGGTATGAGTATCTTCTCTTTTACTCTTCTTTATATCTCACTTCTTAGATGTCTCTAAAGGTGACACATTCTCTAATAACCTTAGCCTATTTTGTTAACAAATAGTCAGTAATCCCCTTTTCCTTATTATTTCAGGAAACTAAGCCACACACCTCTGAGTCGGAGAGAATCGTTCAACTTCATGTTGAAATCCCAATTTTACTTAAAACGCATTCTCGGGTTGTCATTGAACACGGCGATCACTTATGTCAACCTTTACATCTCTCTGAGTTCCTCAGCTTGGTATTGTTTTCCATACAACGGACATCCACATCATCGAGAATAAGGCCGGGGAGTTTACATTTTACGAATTACGACACAGAGCCTTAGTCAGTCTTACGAGCAACTATTAGTTTAACTAGTCTTTAATCTTGACCTGGTTATTTATCGATTAAGGTTGGGTCAATTGTTATGCTATCAAGAGCAACAAACATAAAAAGGTAGTACAAAAAAATGCAGTCTTTCATAATGGGAAATACAATTATTCTTAGTGTTGCAGGTGAATAGTAACTTATAATTTTTCCTTTGAGGTCGTAAATCCGTATCCGACAATGTCCCTATATCCTTCAAGTTTCGTATTCTGTCTCGGGTCTCAGTCCTACGAGTTCCAAAGCCTTTGACCATGAAATCTATTTATTATTAGACTTTTCTTGTTTCAAACTCAAAAATATTATCCAAAAATCGAATAAAAAACTTAGCAGTTGGACCAATCTTCCAAGTCTTTTGACCATTTACCGTTGTAGTCTCTTTTCATAAATATCTAAAAAATTCTCCCATAATTCCTTCAATACAACTTAGAACTTCCAAATTGTCCATCAAATCTACTTCCAATACGATTTTCTAAACTTGAGCATCTAGTTTTCTAAGTTGTCTTTATTTTTCTAAAATATGTTTTTAGGACAAATTCATCGACTGAAATGAAAACGAGCATAATTTTCTATATATGTAAAAAAAAAAAAAAACTTAGATTGACTTGACATAAGTTGCATTAAAAAGTAAAATCATTGTTCCAATAAGCTACTACACGCCAGGTTTGGAAACCTTAAATACCCCGAACATCAGTTGAGTAGATTTTGTTTTAGATATGTGACCAGATTTCAGAATCAGTTTTGAAAAACCATAACTAAGTCTAATAAATCATTTTGAGTTGATTATTGATTCTATGTAAAGCTAAAAGAGTCTATAATCTTAGAAAAACAATGTATAATTCATTTACATGCAACAACCTACTCAAAATTATGATTATTCATAGTAGTTTCCAAAAATTGCATGTTTTATAGTTTTAACAAAAATAAGTGTTAAACTCTTTAAAATTGCACTCTCAATTTATGCAAAAGTTCATGCACCATTAATACCGATTTTGTTTCAAATGATTCAAGTCCAATTTTTAATACTTAGGCCGAGTTTAAAACATGCTAAATTTACTAATAATCTATGTTAAAATTTTTAATTCTCAATTTTATACTCGCGGATGAGTTTAAAACTAAACAATTTGAACAATACCACCATATATGCCCAACTATTATTTTTGACCAATATTCATTACCAAAAACAGATCTTACAAGCTATAGTCCAAACGGTTTCTGGGGGAGAACCTTATCTTATTTCTTGTAATCATCTTGACTTTAAACCTTCAAAAGCTTATTCTTTACAATTCTAACTCTTTTGAGCTAGAGTATTGTGAGATTGCATTAACAAATTCATACTTAGCTTTAGAATCTTAAAAAGGAGAAGAATTAGAAAAGGCGTTTCATAATGAATCTTGTCCTTACCTCAAGCATTGTTTTCCTTCCTTTCTTCCTCTTCTCCTTGTTCTTATTTCTTCCTTTCTCTTTCTCTCTTTCTTTCTCTTTATTTCTCTCTCTCTCTTTTCTTTAATTTTCAGAGCATCTCTCTCTATTTTTCTCTTTTTTGATCATCTAAAATGGTGCCAGTAACTTAATAAATTAATAGCCCTTGCCTTATTATAGGTGTATTTTGACACCTAAACCATTTTAAATTGCCACATTTTCTTTGTTTTCGACAACTCAAAACTTGATCACCAAGTTTAATCTACACGAGGATAGCTCAAACATGTTGTCTCCCACGTTGACATGGGCTAAAAAGTTCTTCTTAAAGTATTTTTAAATGTTACCGTCCCTTTTTCCATATTTTTCTTGATGGATTTTACTTATATATATATATATATATATATATTGAAATACTCTTTTGAAAATATTTCAAATTTTTCATAACTCAATTACTATACCAATTTTTACTGTTCGTAGTATGTTGTAAAGAAATCTTTCTATAACCGCATTTTTATAACTCAGATAGCCCTTAAAATTAACTTTTAGTCTAATCATATCCATTAGAGCTTAATTATTAGCTAGTTCTAATTGGTTATTATTTTTCTTATTTTCTAAAATTTGGGCCGAAATTATAATTTTCTAAAAGTTCAAGGGCACTTAGTGCAATTTCAAATTCTTTGGCATTTTGACACCGTGAATCTTCTGTAATCGAAAATAGACTTTATTAAGCTCATTTTGTCATGAAAATTCTTCTTTGATCTATTATCTTCTAATTCTAAAACTGTCAGCAATTACTGAAATTTTGGAGATAATTACCAGATTAGGCTTTCCAATAGACTAATTAGAAAGTCAAAAATAATTCTACTTATATTATCAGAAAGAAAAATAAACTTAACTTTGAAAACATTCTTTATTAATATGAACAAAACTACAATACATTTACATTCTCGGCCTAGGCCTATAAATAGATCGGTTTGAAAAGTAGTGGGGTTATAATCCCTACCCCTTCGCCTATAATAGTTTCACCCTCAAAACTAAAATAGTTCTTGGCATTTTTTTCAACAATTTGCTTTCCAGTTCTCGAGTAGCCTCGTCCACTCGATGTCCTTTCCACATCATCTTAGCTAGTGGGATGTTCTTATTCCGTAGTACATTTTCTTTCAGTTCTGTGATCTTTATCGGGTGCCTCACGTGTTTCAAGTCTTCAGTGATCTTAACCTCATAGTGCTTCAAACACATGATATGGATCGCTGATATACTTCCTTAGTATTGGGACATGGAAGACTTCGTGTAAGCCAGACATGAGCGGCAATACAACTAAATAAACCATCGCTCTTATCCATTTTAAGATTTCAAACAATTTTACGAATTTAGGGATGAGCTAGCCTTTCTTTCTAAATCTCATAACACTGTCATTGGGGATATCTTTAGAAAGACCAGGTCTTTTACGTCAAACTCAAGTGGTAGACAATGATGATCGATGTAACTCTTGTCACAGCTTTGCGAGGTCTTCATCATTTGTTGAATTATTTGAATTTCATTGGTCGCCTAATTGAATAATTCTAGTTTTAATTTTTTCTTTTTGCCAACCTTGTGCTAATGAATTAATGTACGACATTTCCTTTTGGATAAGGCTTCATACGACACCATATTGATGGTCACTTGAATGTTGTTATTGTAGGAGAACACGACTAATGAAAGGTACTCATCTCACACCCGTAGAGAATCTAAAGTTTAAATCGTACGCTCGGACTACCCATCCAATTGAAAATGGTACGCATTGTTGAACTTTAACTCTATTTTGAGCTCTTAACGCAAGCGTTCCAAAAATTTTAGAGTAACTCAATTGTCGGGATCAGACACTATCAACTTAGGCACTTCTTCCAGTCTGACTATTTCTTAGATGCATAGTTCTACCAATTTTTTTCAAAGTTATACGTTGGGCAGAATGGGATGAAATGAGTTGTCTTCGTTAAACAGTTTACTACAATCAATATAGAGTCCTGATTCTTGTTTGTTTGTGGCAATTCAGACTCAAAGCTGATGGTGACTTGATCCCACTTCCATTCTAGAATTTCAGATGGTTATAGTAGTCCTATCTGTCTTTGGTGTTCTGCATTCACTTGTTGATCGGTGAAGCACCGTTCAATGTATGCTATTACATCCCTCTTCATCCTGGCCACTAGTACTTTTGTTTCAAATCTTGGTAGATTTTGGTGCCCTTTTGGTGCATAGAGTAAGGTGTCCGATGTGCTTACTCCAAGAGCTGCATCTTAAGTTCATTGTTTGGTACAAATATTTTTCTGCTAACGAGCAAGGTCCTATCCTCTACTAAAGTATATTCTTTTCATATTTCGTGCGTACCTCGTAAACAATTTCAATAAGCTTCTCATCGTCATTATAGGCTTCCGTGACCTTGTCAAGGAGCACTAGGTGCGCATGTAGGGCATGTAATCTTTCTGTCACAATTTGGAGTATGAGATCCTTAATCACTTTCTAGAACAGTTTTGGCAAACCTCATAATGACATATGCGAGTCAGAGGATTTTTATCTTAATGCATTCTCTACCTTATTTGCCTTACCCAGATGATAGTGGATGTCAAACTCCTAGTCTGTGAGTAACTCTATTCACCATCCTCATCTAACATTTTACTCATTTTGCATAAACAAATACTAAAGCGTCTTGTGATCAGTGTAAATACAACATTATATTCGTACAAATAATTCCTTTGCTCTTCATGGGTTCTATGAAGTCTGCTAGAGTATTAATTATCCCAAATGGTATTACAAGGTACTATAATGCTCGTATTAGGTACGTAAAGTTGTCTTTTATATGTCCTCGCTTTGTATCTTTAATTGACGATACCTTGATCTTAGATATATTTTTTAAAATACTGCTAATCCAGCGAGCACAACGAACAAGTAATCATCGATTCTTAGAAGATAGTATTTATTCTTGATCATAACTTTATTTAATTCCTAGTAACCAATGCACAATCTAAGTATGGCATCCTTCTTTAAAAAAAAATACAAACATAGCTTCCTAAGGTGAACAATAGGCCTAATAAAGCCTTTCTTGAAGAATACTTCAAGTTGAGCCTTCAACTCCTTGAACTTGTCTTGAGCTAATCCATAAGGTGCCTTGAAGACATGTGATGTTATAGAAATTAATTTGAACGAGATTTCTATTTCTCTATCTGTTGAAGCACCTTGTACATCTTTGAAAAATACAAAAAGATACTGATGCATAATTGGTACATCTTTATGGTCTAGTGTCTCTTTCTTGGAGTCATCAACAATACTTGCCAAGTACCCACAACATTCACTTTATAGTATTCTTCTTGCTCTAAGGGCCGATATTATTGAGACTGGCCGATTGCGAAATGTTACTCAGAATTAGAACCCCTCCTTCTCTGGTGGCTAGAATAAAACTTGCTTATTTTGACAATCAATAATTGCATGATGAGTGTTGAGCTTTTCCATACCTAATATCACATCGTAGTCGCTCATCTTAATGACAATCAAGTTAGTGTACAAGAGTTGTGGTCCTAAGTGAATGACTAAGTTCTTGTACCAAGTCGTGGATTCTAAGACGACATTTATGAAGAGGCATCTTAGTTATAACCTAGTTCTATTTACCCTTCTCGGTACTTTTCTCAAAGTAAAATAATGTATTGTAATAGAGACTATGAGCATATAAAGAGATAAATTAGCAACATGGAGATAACTTGTCACAACCATTGAATTTCTAGCTTTCACCTCGTTTTCTCTCAGACTGAAGACTCTAGCATTAGGTCAGAGAATAATCCTTGTTGACACTTCCTTCTTCGCCTGGTTCCAGCATTCTTGAGAAAAATGGCCTTCACAATTATAGCAAGCTCACGATCCAACCTGATGTTCCCCACTATGAATCTTCACACATTTTGAGCACTATGATGCCGAGTCTATTCTCGTTCCTCGAACCTCTTCTTGGCATCCTCTAACTTGAGCTCATTTATTGGGCCTTTAATTCTCTTCTTCCAACTGTTGCAAAAACGGCCCATTTGATTGGCCTCTTTGTGGTGACGAGTATGGTGTATTTATCTTAAAGTTCTATTAAACTTCATATCTTGGCATTGAAATCTCGCTCTATTGTTCTGGCTTGTGTTGTAGGAACGGGCTCCTAAACTTTCAACTTTGCTAGGTACCACTTTCTCTCATGTCGCATCCCATCTTATGATGCAGAAGGCACTTTGGAATGAGTCAGCACATGATCGTAGTCTGTTTTCTCCTCTATCCTTTTGTTTGAACACATCCAATATGAATCCTTGCATATATATTAATTTCTTTGCTTCATCAGAGTCCACCGATGTATTGGCATAGCAGACTTATTCTTCTCCGAAGCGAATACCGTTACTATCAAATTTTCTTGGCGCAGGTCGATGAATTCCCACACTTTGGTTGCCAGTCTAGCTTCGTTCAGGTACTTTCAATGGGACAATTGAGAGAACCATATCCAAGTCATTGTTTAAAAGTTTTGGAAACTAGTTCTCACCAACACATCACTTCTTTATCCTATTCATTCATAACACGAGCTACCTGTTCTTTACCATTTAACCTCATATATTGAACAATGTGTTGTACTCTCTTAACCCAATCTTCAGCCTGTGCTTGGTCCATGGTGCCATCAAACCATGACATTTTTTTATGACGGAACCTCTTGTATACAGGTTATCATGACCCGTTATCACAGGCCGTGACGTCTTTCCATACTAATTATACGCATACTCAAATCCATAAGACAGAAAATATATTATCAACGCATACGCAAGAACCTTTTTTTTTTTTTACATAAACATATATAACTTTGCAATACGTTAATATAATTCAAATTACATCATACATGCTTTTTATTTTCATATACAAAACCATTAAATAATATGAGCTCCTACTGGTCGGGGCAACACATGCTCTTCATTGCCTCAACGTCCTTTGTACTTCTGTTGTACCTTGGCCTTCCCATTTCCTACAAAACCAATAACCTAGTGAGTTGCTAAACTAAGTATGCATCAAACTAACTTAATGTACATGCCATGACAATAAACATACAATGTATTCCTAAGTAGGGTTCTAATGGAACATATGAAACATACTCATCCGTCTCATACTGGGTGGGGCATGAATAGGCTATCGTAGGTCAACCAATCATATGGACTAATTGTTCCATAGCAGCTAGTCACTTCATTCAAACAAGTTTATCTATCATTTCTTTCTTTTCTGTCTACTTCTATACTGCTTAATACCTTCACCTTTTGTCTCTGATCGCTCTTTTAATTCATCTCTGTCTGGGTTCAACTAATGATACTTTTTATCTTTTCTTATTTGATGAGTGCATCAACAAGGAGTGGGCCAACTCCTCTAGGTGCAGAATCTACTGACCATTGGACTTAATTTAACACTAGCCCGACTAGAGTCTTACGAGGAGTTTTCGAGGAATGACTTACCTTGATTTTGGCCTAGCCAGAGTCTTATATTGAGCCAGAATCTCAAGGGACTATTAGTACCATCGACATGAACAATATTGTCTTTAATCTTCCTTATCTCTCCCTTCTTAATAGTCTTTGAGCGTGACTCTATTCTCAAGTCTGTTATCCTGAGCCTATGGTATTGATAGATAATCAACAACTTCGGTTCCTTATCATCTAAGGAAACCGTTTCGAACGTCTAGCATTTGGAGGAGTTATATTACATCGAATATTTTCGACCTTCGTTTTGGCGAATAGTAAAACTAGTTCGGGAGAACAACTGAGCTCGTTTTGTGAACAACCAAATTGATCTAACTAACAACTAAGCTCCTTCTGGCAAACCAGTATGTCGATCTTGAAAACAACTAAGCTCATTTCGGCAAAGAGATAGGTCGAGTTGGCTCATTTTGGTGAATGGCTTGGTTGATCTAGAGAACATCTAAGCTCGTTCCAATAAATGACTAGGTCATTCCGGATAATAATTTAGCTTGTTCTGGCAAAATGAGCATGTCAATCTTGCAAACACTAAGCTTGTTCTAGCGAACGGCTAGGCTAATCTGGCAAACAACTATGCTTGCTATGGTGAACGACCATGTCGATTTGGAAAACACTAAGCTCGTTTTGGAAAATGCCTAGCTCAATTTGGCTAACCACTAAGCTCGTTTTGGCGAGCAGCTGGGTTGATCTGGCAAATAACTAAGCTCAATTCAGTGAATGACCATGTTGATCTGGCAAACAACTAAGCTTGTTCTAGTGATAAACTATGTTGATTTGAAGAGCAAGTGATTCACATTGCGATTTCCTCCAAATTCTAAATGTAATAATAAACAATGACTTAATTGTGGTTTCTATTCTACTAGATTTGTTAAAAGGCCAAGGCCCTTGGCTAAGTTTTATGAGTGGCAGATATGTCTGCTCAACTTTATCTTCCCCTATTAGTTTGTTTAATTACTGATTGGCCTATTACCGATAAAAGAAAATAAGGGAATATAATTCAACACAACAACACCATAGCAACAAAATGATCAAAATGAATATTTGGCATTGTAGGCGCGTCGCGACTTACTTGATCCGTTAAGACCAATGAAATGTCCTTCGATACCGGATCACAAATTCACAAATTTCGAGTACTTATCTTCACGTCTTCTCCTAATCGTCGCGTATCCTTGAATAGTAAAATCCATTTTTTTAGTTTTGTCGACCCGCACGAAAAATAGCAAAGTTTTCTAGAAAATTCTAATCCAGACGAAATAAAAAAGCATTGAAAACTAGTTTCATAGAGCTTTCCAATGAGCTGCCACCTGCAATATTTTGAATTCATAAATCATCCTAAAAGTATCTCGTAATCCAGTCTAGTAGACTAGATTTTTTTAGAAGTTAACAATCACAATTAATTCCACAAAGATCCTTTTTGATGATTCTTGGAGTCATGGACAAGTAATTGAATCTAGATTACTGTAAAAGCCATTGTTGAAGCATTTAAAAGCTGAAGATTATATAATAATCTCCACTTTTTACAAGTCGTCTAAGATGTCCTTTTTCCTACAACTTTTTGGGCACTGCGGTGCCAGGAAACTTCATTTTCGGTGACGTTGCACACAAATTTTTAATTCATCGTAACTTTTTTGTTTTAACTCTGATTGACGCATACGAACTACCATTGGAAACCTCTTTCAAAGATATTTAATTTGATATGCAATGCATTATATAAAACTTCTGGATTCATCAAGATATTTCTTTTGTAAATAGTCTATAGGTTCTCGACTTCACATTCTTGCTACTTTTTGTTCTGTTTTGACTCAGTTTCGCGTACAATCTTAAATTAGACCTGTATAACACAAAAGCCAATAATTAAACCACAAGTTAATAATAAAATCTTTTTATTGTGATAATATTGAATAACAAATATATGGAATTATAACCGTATCAGTATCCTATGAAGAAATGGGTTAAAGGATTCCTTGAAGATCTTTGCAAAAATGCTTGTCTGGGAGAAAATCTTTGCACTTTAGTCCTTTTAAAAATTCTAAATGCTTTCCCGAACTCTTTTCAGTATGTCAAATAAGCCTAATTTTTTTATAGGCTACCTTGATCAATTAGAGCATAAGTATAAATTGGTTTTCCAATTGGTGATTGTTTACCTTATTTTTTAAAATTTAAGCCAAAACTGTAATTTCGCAAAAGTTTAGGGTCCTCGTTGCAATTACTAATTTTTTGGCGTTTTGGTGCCAAGACTCTTCTTAAATCACCAATATACTTAATTTAGCTCATTTTCTCTTTAGAATCTTTCTAGCTCAATTCTCTTGTAAAATCATAACCGTTTATTGTTACAAGGCTTTCAGAGATTCTTACTTGATTAGGGTTTCTACTAACATAATCTTAAAGTCAATAATAAATCTACTTATCTTATCCGAATGAAAAATCACTTTAGAGAAAGCTTTCATTTTTAATATTCAAGGAATACATATCACATTCTTGGTCTTAGCCTATAAAAGCGCCGGCTCATAAATTGTGAAGGTTACAGTTCACATGAAAATCAGTGGTGGTCAGGTTCAAATATCCTTAATATTGATACATGAAACACGCTATGCATATGGGATAACTATGGTGAGAATTTAATAGCCATAAGCGAGTGGTCTCACCCTCTACTATGTCGAAGGTTCTCGTCTATCTTGATCATACACCACAGATTTGTGTCAGGAAAATGAAGTCTCCGACAATGAAGTCTAGTAGTTGTCTACTTATATCCGCATAGTTCCTTCTCGACCTGAGCAATCTTAATTTATTTTCAAATTACATAGAAAGCTTTCGTTGTGTTGTAGATGTCAAAAAGTTTAGGACTATTATAATCTTCTTTTTTTTTTTTTTTGCTCATTACAGAGGCGACAACAAGGTATGTTGTGTTAGATACTTAAAGGTTACGATGTGCACACTTGGTAAGTAATTAGTATTGTTAGCAAAATCTACAAATGGAAGCTATCTTTTCCATTTCCTTAAGAGATTATGGGTGCATGCCATGAGCATGTATTCTAAGATTCATGCGACACATTCGGACTATATATATAACTGTCAGAGGGTCGAAAGCATCACCCACGTCAAATTTAATACACATAGCTCATCGTAATCCTTTCCAAAACATAAGGGTGAAATGAGCAGCTAGACTAAAATAATTGACACTAAAATTATATGCAACTTGTAGAGTTCCAAGTATTTTAGTGAGTATTACTAGATATAAAATAAGCTTACTTGATCAGCTAGTTAATGACTATCCAGTTTGCATCTTTCCTTTCATGAGATTGAGGCAGTCACACAAGCAAAATCTATAGTGACATAACTCCTTTCTAATCCCGATGTTTCCCAATCTCTAAGCTTTCTAATGGCTTCTAGTGCTCAATATTGACCATCTGACATGATAAAAAAACTTATCAAAATATTGCCACGTCAGAGTCTATTTTGTGCCACTAGTATTGTTGCATAAAGTCGTGGTATATCTTCATACCATCGGGTAAAATGCGAACTAGGGTCGACGAGTCTCATATACGATAATCCCACATAGGATAGAATCCACTTCAACTATGAGTCTTTCATTGTAAATTAGGAACTCATTTGGTCCTACTTATAAATCAATCTAGTTTTTTTTTCCTTATTGAATTGTACTCCAAGTCTGTTGCAACCTTTTTTTTCTTTCCACTAGCTTTGCTTCACTAACAGTATTGTGGATGCAAAAGTAATTATGTTGTTTGTATAAACATTCTATCATCCTCATGATATTCCAAGTCAGTGTTTCCAATAATAAATGGTCTCTTCCACATCTAGAGGAAAAGATTGGACACAATACAATGAATCTTTCAGCTTGGCGTATTTGCCATAACGGTTGTTTTGCCCTAATGATGTTGAAGGTTGAACTAGTAATCTCGTATGTTTTTTAACGATCTACATTGTCTCAGATTTAAACCTTCTTCATGAACATGCACTTGAGGCTTTTAGGGTCGACTAACACCTCAAAATTCACGTTGTAAAGGTAACAACATCAAACCTTAAGTACGGGAATGACTACCACTAGTTCTAGGTCGTGGGTAGGGTAATACTGCTCATATGGCTTTAGCAGCTTAGAAGCATAACTACAACCTTTGTTGCATTATACTTAAACAGCCTAGTCTGTTCCAAGATGAATCGGTGTACACTCATTATACTCCGCCTCTTGCTCGCTGCTCGCCTTCGCCGCCGCTTCACGCTCGCCTCCACCGCCACTCTCTAAAGTGGACTGAGAGAGATAGAGAGAGAAAGTGGGCTGGTTTGGCTTTCAGAGATAAAATTCGAGAAAGAGAAAATGAGAGAGACAGATGAAGAGAGAAAGTGGGCTGGTTAGGCTTTTAAAATTATATTTTTTGTTTACTTTTTTAAACTTTTATAGTCAAAAAGACCAAAATATCCTCTAAAAATGCCTCGCAGACAAGTCACGTAGGGATTTCCGTTCAATTTTGGACGGAATTAAGGCCAATTCAACGATTTTGTGAGGAAGGGGACCCGATTACTGAAAAAAAAAAAGGTTAAGCGCCGCATTGCAACCGCACTATAAGGTGAGGGGCCACTAGTGCAAAAAACCCTTAGATACATCGATCTATAATTTTAATTGTCTTATATATAAAGCTCTTGACATACTAAAATTATGGTTAACAAGCACATTTTGGATATTTGAAAAAAATCCATTTTAATTATCAAATAAGACAAACAGATTTACAATTAATATTGAAAAAATATTCATACATATTTTTTTTGTTCATTTTCCTATAGTTTCCTAATAAAACGCATATATATATATACACATATGTATAGAAAAATAGCAGTTGGGATGTCAGTATCAAATAAAATCCTAAAAAGGGAAAAATAATAAAATTAAAAATAGAAGATTTCACGTCTTTATAACCGAAAAATAATGAACTTAACTTCCAGACTATCAATAATTTTTACAATCTACTACGATTCAATGAGTTTCCTTACATCGGCTTTCTCAGTAAATCTATTTTGAATCTCTTCCAAAAGACTTGGCTCTAAACTCTTTTAGTTTCATCATTGGGTTTTAGTGACAAGCTCTTAATGAACGATAAAATAGAGGCAAATATGTTAGCAATATTGGAGGTTTCGACTCCTAGATTGGTGCAATTTTCGTGGCAAAGACATTGGCAGAGAATAAGAAACTGAGCACTATGATCACATTTAGAGCAACTGCGTTACCAATACGTAGTTTAGCATGTTTAAATTATCGTATTGCATAATACAAAAAGAAATTTTATTTGAATAGGAATTATGCTATCTTTTATAAAAGAAATCCTTTATATTAAATTATATTATCAACTCTAATATCTAAGATCATTTTCAATGTTTTATTTATTAGCTTATACACCTATAACATAATGCAATCTCAATACATTACATTAAAATTCAATATGGTAAATGATATGGTTATATTTTCATGTACTTTAGCATTAAATAATCTCATGTTTAGTATATTTTATGAATTATTTGTGGTTTATTTATTGACATTTTGATTTGGCAGGCTTAACTAGATGTAAGTGCGCGAAACCGAATCAAAACAGTGCAAAAATATCACAAGCATATTTCAATGGATGTGTCTTAAAGATTTTATACATTTTAAACGGCTTGTTGAACTCAAATTAAAGATGTTTGAAAGAACTTTCCAACATTAGGTCATATGCATAAATCGGAGTTAAAACGAATAAGTTATGGTGAATTGAAAATTGGTGCGCAGGCTACCAGAAAGAGACATATCGCCGTTCAAGAGTTGTGTGTCGCCACCCAAATATGCGAAAAACAAAGAGTAAATTATGGGAGATGCGTCGCCATCATGCAAAATCAGCTCGAAAACCCTAGTTTTGACCTATTTTGAAGCTCAAGCCTTGGAGGATATAAATACAAATAGTACACCACGAAAAGCAACTTTTTGAGCATTCAAAATTCATGACAAAAGAGTAGATGGAGCGTGAATAGTAAAGACGACACGAGTTCCCTCTATTTTCTCCTTTACTTCTTTGTGTTCTTAATTTCATTATGAGTTGCTAATTTTTTTCTAGTCAAAAGTCCTTAAAACCCTAACTTGATGAATTGTGAACATTGTGGATTATTTAATTAAAATTTGAGGTTGTTTCTTCTATTCTAGTCGTTAATTATCAGTGATTAATTTGGCTAAAGGGTCCATTAATTTGATTAATTTCATGCACATAAGTAGATTAGGGTTAAAGATTCTTAATCTTGAAATATTGGTCAAAGTGGCGAGTTGCAAGGAGCGCGTGTAACTTGATTTAAGAACGAACCTAGGTTAGATTTTCTGTGTGAGATTGAATTTTCACTTAATACTTCATTCAATACCTTTGCAGTACCTGTTGGAATAAATTACTTGTTAGCGATTGATTAGGTGTGTGTTTAATGAATCTAAATTAGACAAGACATGTAATATCGATAGTTTAATTAAAATGAAAAATTTTTATAACTACCCCATGTACTTAAGGGATTGTGTCACTATACTATTTCTACTTCAAAACGTCTCACCCAACACACCAAACATTAAAGAAATTCTCAGTTATCTCCTTCCGTCCAAATTTTTCGTTAAATAGACATGTAAATGGCACATGATTGTAAATTTAAAAGTATTTTGGAACAATAACATCATATTAATAATATGTATTGTTTATATAATTTTTTTATTTATTTTTTCCTCAGTAATAACTAATAACAACACAACCAAAGAAAAAAAAAATTCTCTTTCTAAAATAGCTAATGTAATGGTCTGAACCAAGAGTACTGTTACGAGTAGTTAATTTATGCCATTTTTTAGGCAAAATATCTTGTAATATTATCTTAATTTGATTATTTTGAAGAAATTTGGCTAGTTTCGTCAAATCTGACCAACTCTAAAATCGTGTAAGTAGTAATGCAAATATCATTAGTATTGCATTTTTGAATTTTGGACTGGTTAGGAATTGGTTTCCAACTTAAATGTTATATTAAAATTCCTAACTTGGAAAGTTCAATTCATTAAGTACAATTTCATAATTTTTGGAAAATTATACCAATTAAATAATTTAATCGGCGAATTTAGTCCAACTGAAACAAGGGTTTATTTTACTAACCCCCCATCCCCTCCCAATCTCCCACTCCCCACTTCTCTCTCTTCCCCCGTCTCTCTCTCTCTCTCTCTCTCTCTCTCTCTCCCGTTCAATCCTTCTCCCTTGCCGACCTTATTTCTCCCCCCTCTGCTCCGACCGACCACCACCGACCTGAGCGCCACCCAGCCCAGCCACCCTTGGCCCTCTTGCCTACGACTCCACGTCGCCCTTCCTCTCCGCCGACTAACCCTTCGCACGAGACCCGCGCAATTAGGCCGTTGCATTTTCCGCCCCGCCACGCTATCAGCCAGCGCGCACAGCCTGAGCGTGCAGCGCCTCCCCAGTCCCCTCCGTGCGCCCCTGCCTACCCGCGCCATCCCTTTCCATCGCTCAGCCTCGCATCGCCGCGTCGCCTCTGCTTGCTCTGCACCCAACTCAGCATCGTTTCTTCGCAGCGAGCCACGCCGCCCCCCACGCGCGAAGTCTTGTGCACCCAGTCTCACTTCTTCTTGCGCCACGCCACCAGCCATCGCACAAGATCCGACGACCCAGCTACTACTGTCGCTACGCGAAACCCTGCCGGCCTTCCTCTGCTGCCCAGCGCCTTGCCGCTTAGCCCCGCTCGAGCCGCAACTTTTGAGCCGGCCCAACTATTCACGAACCGTCGCGCGAACCCAACCCATTCCACCGTTGCGCTACCCATGCAGCCCCCGAGCCTCTGCGCGCCTTCTCCGCCCTGAACAGCCCATAAGCTGCCCCGCTCAGCCTATATTCCCACCGCCACGCCTTTTGTTGTTTCCCCGTGCTGCTGCTGCTCTGCACGCCAACCTTGCCTCCTTGTTGTTCCACCGCGAGGTCGAGCGTGCCACAATCGTTCCTGGGTAGCAGCCGTGCCGTCTTGTGCGTGGACTTTGAGTCTCGTCAGCACACGTCGCCATGCGTTGTCGTTGCCTCGGTTCTGCCACCAAGACGAGATTTGACCAAACACTGAGTTAAAACTCATGCTCGCTGTGACACCGTTAGGTGTTTTGATTCGCAAGATTTTATTTTTAAGTATGTCGCTACTTTCTCGATTTCATTGTTCATGTTTGAAATAATGCCTCATTTTAGCTATTCTTTATCCATCAATTGTAATGTGTATAATTGATGAAGATTAGCGTTGAAAATCTTCTTTTACGTGGGATTTTGATTGCAAGGATTTTAGAAAATTGCTTGCGGTTTAGTTGTGCGGGAATTTTGATTTCCATTTGATTCGTGGTTATGTATTTAGCGGTGAATACACTAGTTTGAGTTAATGTATTTTTGTGGTTTGGTATTTTGTTTTTATTTCATTTTGTGGCCATGTTGGACTTATATTATCGAGTGTTTTGACTTTATAAAACTTTGTGGATTTATGACGTTTTGGAAACCAAAACTTCTTCAAGTGGTATCATTCTTAAATTATCACTCGAGAATTTAACCAATCAGCAAAAGTTATTGAAATCAGGTCGCGGGTCCAAGTATTCACTTCCTTGTTTTTCTTTGAACTTGAAACTTATAGCAGTTAATGCTTTAAAACCGAGAAACATCGAGGTGACTCATTTCTTTATTATTCTTTCTAATTGTACAGGAACGTCAACAAAACAAGTTTGGACTCACGACCACTTCGCCATCCTTCGCCGAAGGTAAAAGCAGGCGATCGAGGACAAATTCAAGTTCATAAAGAGTTTGTTTTTTTAAATAGTTGAATTTTTAGTTCTTTAAACCTATATTAATTGCTCCTATATGGGATTCGAGCCACTGACGCTCAGTGTTGAACTATGTTTATGTTTTGAAACAGATTGTGATAAATGAGAAAATAGTCTGCGTGGCTATTGTGATGGATTACGACCAAAATTAGTTCGGTGCTGGGTTAAAATTAGATGAAGGCTTCGGCTGGGATATCCGAAAAATAGGGAAAACTCCGCCGGATTTTCGACTCGTTGTTTAGACACTTTTTATGGCTAAGTCAAGGACCATTTAGGTCCAAGAATTTCTTTCTTACCTAAACTAGTCAAGTGACGTAACCAATAGTCAGGATTGACGGTTAGCGATAAAGTGACGACACTCAGAACAGAAACAAGCCTAGAGGGGTTTCTCGACGAACCATTAGTCATCCCACCATCTAGAATCTCATTCTCTGAGTCCATAAACTCTTAAATTTTCTTTCCTCTCAAATAATTAGTGGACTGGACGTTGACCCTCTAATTCTCGTGTTGAACAGAAGTGTCACACAACAAACTTCAAAGAGGGACGTTGGGAGAGGAAGATCGCGGGGACTAAGTCGAGGAGCTTAGTACCTAGTTTAAATAGATCCCCACTGTGACACGAGTAGACTTTACCATGCTTGAATTAATTGTGCATGTATTGAGATTATGTTAAGTATACGATGCTTCTAAAATTGTGGTTGTTAAACTATGTGGATCTTCATTTTCGCTAGGGCCGTGAATACGGGCTCTTGATCATGTTGTCTTGTTTATGCAACGAGCCTATAGGTATGGGACTGTAAGTTTGTTTATGATATGTAATGTTTTCTAGGTGTGTACTGGTGCGTGTGTTTATTTATATGTTTATCTGTCGGTGGGTATGGGACCATATACATAAAACTACACAACTTAAGTGGTTCAAGTTCTAGTGTAGGGCGTGTGTCCGCTTGAGTGTATATATGTTGGTATGACTTATCTGTCGGTGGTTATAGGACCACAGACATAAAACTACTTAACTTTTGTTGTTGAGATCTTATTACAGGATCAGCTAAATTCCAGAGAGGTGCCGAGGAGTCGAGTCGAATAATTCCTCCTTGTTGCTTGGAATGTCTATATAAGCTCAAGGAGTCCGAGAATTCGAGTCGAACGATTCCTCTTTGTTGCATGTGAATATTCCATATAGGCTCAAAGAGTCTGAGAAAACGAGTCGAATGACTCATCCTTGTTGCTGTGAACGTTCGAAATAGGCTCAAGGAGTCGAAAGAGTAGAGTCGAACGATTCTTCCTCATCACTACGAGCGTCCTAGATAGACTTAAAGAACAGCCTAAAATAAGGCCCAACCCGAGCGGAGGCACTCATAAGTTCTGGAATAGTCTGATATAAAGCCAATAGTTTCAGGAGCACCATACGTTTCTGAAGGGCTCAAAAAAGGGGCCGCAATCATGATCGGTTCCGAGATCACCCGACAGGACCATTGTCTGTGTGAGGTTTCAGAATGACCCGAGTAGTATCGAGTAGGTCGACGGATGACCTTCCTCTCCATATGTTGTGTGCCACGATCATGATCGGTTTTGAGATCGCTCGACTGGGTCATTGTCTGTGTGAGGTATCAGAACGACCCGAGAGATCTTGAGGATGACAACAGAAGACCTTCCAGAACGGCCCAAGGGGCATCGAAGAGGAGAGCCATGACTTTGACGATCCAGATCAGCCCGATGGGGTGTTTGCGCAACTAAATCAAAACAGTCCGACGGAACTACTGGTCGTGAGCAGTTTCGGATCGACCCGCAAAGAGCCTAGAATGATAATACTAGAATGACCCGTAGAGGGTCTAGAGTTGTATTGGTTCTAGAATGCCATGTAGAGGGTCAGCTTATTTGCAAGTAATGTGTCTTTCGAAACTTCAATGCCCAATTACTAAGTATACTCCACAGACAAGTTTACAGTACAGCGACTCTAATCCTCCGGATTGCTATAACTTGATCGTCGAGGCCGTTTTTATATTAGACTGTTGTGATATGGTGCCCTATTTTGGTGATTATGTTGCTTGTGTGTAGACTTAGCAATATCTGTATTCAATCTACTTACTGTACTATTAGCTAACTAGTGTGCTCGTGTCGCAGGTATCTTGTCAAGAAAGCAAAAGGGCGAGGCGACAATGACGGGAATGGCGAGTGCATACAGGACCGACCTGTAAGACCTTATATGGACTACCGGCTAATCGTTGGCAAAAAAATTTTTTTAGATTCCGCAATATTTGTAAAGCTTAGAATTAAATCCATTTTAGTTATGGTGAGGATTGATGAACCTCATGCTCGATATTAAATACTGGATTATATAACTTAATTTATAAGGTTCAAATTTATCTGTATTTTTCGGAACTAAAACAACGTTTTGAGTTTTGGGTCATTATAAATAATATAATCAAACTCTAATATATATATATAAAAATATATATATATACACACATATATATTATATAAAGAGTGCTAAAATATAAGGTGTGTATTATATAATCCACTCTTATGTCTCCAACAAAAGAAATTCAAATTCCCAAAGGGAAACCCAAAAAATACCACTACTCCAAACACGCAAAGAGAGACACACAGTATATTTTAGCACTCTTGATACATTATATATATATATATATATATATATATATATTATTAGGGTTTGATTAAGTTATCTTTTTTAGAAATATACTTTTTTTTTCTTTGGTTTTGCTATTACTAAGTATTACTACAGGAAAAAACTAATAGAAAAATTATAGAAATAAAACATATCAATAAAAGGATGTTATTGTACCAAAATATCTTTAAATTTACGACCATGTTCCATTCACATTTCTATTTAACAGAAATTTTGGACGGAAGGGGTAACTGAGATGTTTTCATTGTTTTGGGTGTTAGGTGAGAGGTTTTGAAGTATATAGTGACACAACCCTCTAAGTACATGGGGTATTTATAAAATTTATTGAATTAAAATTAGTAGTGGATAGTAACTCTTGGCTAAATTTCTTATTTATTGATTTACTGTTTACTAAATCGTATTTATTCATAACAACCCCTTTTTATATATTGACGCTTAATTAACTATAAGTGCATGGTAACCATGTCTCTAAAAGGTCGACCATTATTCTATCTCTTTTAATTTTTAGTGCATAATATTATGATATTAAATTTGGAGTATGTAATGACACTGTCATTAAACCAAACTTTTCCTGAAAAGCTATTTAAAATAACTCTTTGTTTAATAATCTTATTATATCCATGGTTTAACACAAGTCTCTTTATAAATAACCAAGATCTGACAATGGCAATATGTACTATAAGTGCTCCAAGAAAATAAAGCATTTGAGTTATCTATACATTGTCACATCGTTATATTCACACATGCCATACCCATAAATAAGAGTGAAAGCAAAACCCCGTGAATTTTCTTATAAAAATTGAATGGACTGAGAGCCAAAGAAAAAAGCTACTTCTCATATGCATAAACAACTAAAGAGGAGATACAAACTAGGACTGAAATCGGTTCGGTCGGTTCGGTTTTTTGACTATTTTTACAACCGAACCGATTTATTCGATTTTGAAAAAATTTAAACCAAAATCGGTTTTTTTGGCCGAAAAATCAAACTGAACCGACATCAAAATTTCGGTTCGGTTCAGTTATAATTCGGTTTTAACCGAATAAGAATGGGATTCGGTTTTAACCAAATTTTCGGTTAAAATTCCGTTTTAACCGAATAATAGGCCCCTGTGTAGTTTTTATTTAAAATTAAAAAAAAAAGATCTCATCTCACTCATAATCTGATAAAATAACAAAGCATAGCATAGTATCAAGTCCAAATACATATCACATACTACATAAAACTCTAGTAGTCCACATTCCACACACAAACCCACCAGCAAAAAAAAAAAAAAAAGTCCACACACAAACTAACAAACATATTATCCAAATTACAAACCAAGCAAGCAAATATTCTTAGCTAAATAATTAAACACAAACAGTAAGCAAGCAAACAGTTCATAAAAATCAAATATAAAGAGAACAGAGTTTATAAATTTAACGGCCAACTTCTCTTTAATCATCAGTCTCTTGCAAGTTATCACTATCCGTGGTAGAAGATTCTTCATCTACATAATAACATTAGCCAAAAGTTAGATTTTAAAACATCAAATGAAATAATAAAATAAATTATGTTGAGAGTTTATACCTGTTTCCACTAAAATAGAATCCTTGAGGGTCTCAACCTCATCCATAAACTCTCTACACACAACTGAGTCATGGTTAGAACTCAACCAGCTCTTGGTACAAATCAGTGTCTCCACCGTTTTAGCAGTTAATGAACTCTTAAAAGGATCAAGAATACGACCACTTGTAGAGAAAGCAGATTCTGAGGCAACAATTGACATTGGAACCGCTAGCGCATCCTTTGCAATCCTTGAAAGCATCTTGTATTTGTTGGAATTAATCCTCCACCAACCAAGTATATCAAAGTTCTCAGAAAAGACATCCTCATAACTTTCAACTAAGTATCGCTCAATATAATTCTTGTCCCCTCCTTCTTTGACTCTTTTTTCCTTAAGATATGTCATCCTTACACGATTTTTTGATTCATCAAGAGTTGGTGTACTTGATGCTTTTTTTTGAATCGTGTTGTTAGGAGCAGACGAAGGTGGTGGTGCAATGTCATTATACTCCTTGTAGAGCTTCTTCAAAGCAGCCTCAATATCAAGCACCATTTTCTCAGCCTTATCTGCTCCATACATAACTCCAATACAATGTTGAACATAATCCAACTTGTATCGTGGATCAAGAATCAAGAATCAATCCAAGGAACATGATGAGATTCATTTTCTCTGGATTCCCCCAATACTTGTCAAACTTTTTCTCCATACTTGTTGCCATTTGACACATAGATTGTCGGGATCTTCGGAGAGAATGAGTAACTCTTGCTTAACTTCACAAATCTCATTGAAGAAGAGATTTGATGTGGCATACAAAGTACCACTAATCTTCAAAGTTAGATCATAGAATGTCTTCAAGAACCGCACAAAAATCTTTGCATTTTCCCAATCCAATTCAACAGGTGGACCTTCTATCTTTGCATCATCAAAATGGCTTCAGTAATAAAGATCATCTTCCATCTTCTCAAATATTTTTTGGTACTTCAAAGCAGCCTCTAGCATCAAATACGTGGAGTTCCACCTCGTTGGAACATCCAAGCACAAAGGAGCCTTCGATTCAATTCCTTCTTCTGCTACACACTCTTTAAGCCTCTTGAAGGTATCTCACAGCATTCTGAATGCTTGCAATAGAAGGTGATATCTCCTTCAAACCATCATTAACAATGAGGTTAGTGATGTGACAAACACACCTCATATGAAGCATGTCACCGTCTAAAACCAATGTCCCCTTCTTTTCCTTTAATTTTTTCCTTAGCTTCTCAATGGCCAAGTCATTGGATGATGCATTATCCATTATGACTGTAAGAAACTTCGTAATCCCCCAATCATTAAAGCAATTAATCAACTCATTAGCCACGGTATCCCCTTTGTGATTAGGGACTTGAAAGAAGCCAATAATCCTTTTTTGCACTGTCCAATTATCGTCAATCCAATGCGCAGTCACGCATATGTAATTCATGTTTTATATTGACATCCAAGTATCAGTAGTCACACTAATATGACATTGCCTCATCACCTTTTTTAGCTTATGTTTCTCTTCCTCATATTACTTACTAATATCCTTCGCTACAGTAATTCTAGAAGGAGAAACAAAATTTGGGTTCATGTACTTTGAGTACTCCCTAAACCCTTCCCCCTCAACATGCCGAAATGGAAGCTCATCAAGAACTATATACTTTGCCAATGCCTTCCGAAACCCCTTCTTATTCCAATGCATCGCTAATAGTTCAGTTGAACTAACCTCCTCCTCACCATGCTTTTGCTTCTTGTAGAAAGCTAAGATTTTTTTTATCCTTCTCGACCTCCGAATAGAAGGGACCCTTCATGCAATTCAGCATATGCCCTTTCATTGTTGACGTCCCATTCTTCTTTGGATCAGAAGCATAAGAATGAGAGCAATAGTTGCAAGATGCTCTTTTACCATCCCTGATTTCGTAAAATGCTCCTACACTTCCGATGCGTTAAGTCGTCGTTTCTTCTCATTCTCATCGGCCTTATCTTTTTGCAAATTAGTGTCCCCAGTCTCAACATTTTGTTGAGATTCATTCAATGAAGGAAATATTGTTTCAGATTCGCCATTGGTGGTACGAAGTGACTCAGCTTCAGTAGTAGAAGCCATCATACTGAGCAAGAGCAACAAACAATAGTCAACCATTTTAATAAACAAACAAACACACAAGCATTTGAATAGAAAACACTCAAACAGGGTAGCACTAGCAAAAAGTCTAAAGATCTGAAATAAAATAAGAATGTTATATTGTTATTACAGTTTACACAACATTTTCTAAACAAAAAAAAAAACAACCAAAAAAAAAAATCTAACAAGTTCATAACAAAGTCTAACAAGTAAGTAGTAACAAACTCACAAGTCACATTGTCACAAGTTACAACATTAAATTTAAATCGAATCTCTAACTAACAAGTAACAAACAAAATCTAAGAAATTTCAAGGTAAAGCCAACGATGATTGTTTTTATATATATATATATATATATATATATATCAACACAAAACACAATGATGGCAGATGGTTTAAATAGCTATTATGAGCTTTGCTTCCATAACCACAGCACAAGCAAATCGGCATCTCAAAATTTTCAGACCACATCACAAGCAAATCGACATCACAAAACCAAGCACAAGTAAACAAAGCATAAGATTTATGAATTATGAGCTCTGCTTCCATCCCAAAAGACTAAACAAAATGACTCCAAAACTAGACAAAGCACAAACAAATCGGCATCACATAACCACAGTACATAACCAAGCAGAGGAAAGCCGGGGGACGGCGGAGGGAAAAAAAGAAAAAAAAAACTAACCCAGAGGCCGGAGCAGGGGATCACCGGCTCGGCGGGACGCAAGTCGCAAGGAATAGAGGGCCGCAACAATCCGATAAGGGAGCGCCGAAGCAAAGGAGACGCTGACGACATCAATCTCCGACAAGGGAGCAGAGGCCAGAGGGTGCACTGTGTGCGTGAGTGATTTTTTGGCAAGAGGGAATTGAGTCTTGAGGAGCGGCACTAGTTTTAGATTTAGGGTTCACTTGACTTTAGAATAGATATCAGTAAATGTAAAATAAAAATTTAAAAATATATATATATACAGACAACACAAAATTCAGTCGGTTCGGTTTCAAAACAAAAAAATATTAGAACAACCGATAACCGAACTGAATTTTTCAGTTGGTTTCGGTTATTGGACCGAATTTTTTCGGTTGCAAAAAAAATTGAAATTTCGGTTCATAATCATTCGGTTCGGTTGGTTTTCAATCGGTTTTTGGTTTTTCGGTTTAAAATTTTCAGCGCTAATATAAACCATTGCATTACTATCACCTTCGCTACTAGTGATAAGCATTTACAATACTGCAGTCGTAAGAAAGAAATTTTTTCTTTACGTCTATCTGAAAATAATGACATTTATTTAAAATACTGCAGTTGTAAGAATGAAGGACTCAGTAAATTAATTTTGTTCTCAATCAGTCTAGCAACACATTAGAGCTACACAAGCATTCTACAAATTATGTTTGCCACGCAATAAATAAATAAAAAGCATTCTACCACTTCATCAATGTACTAAAACACATGAAATCAAGGGAATAAAAAGTACCTTTCTACTTGTTGTCAGGCTTAGCTGTTCAGTTTTCATTTATTTCTTTATCCAAGATGAGTAACCAATAGAGGAGGTGAATAGGTTCTAAGAATTTTAAACGAAATAATATGCTAAATGAAAATAAATTAAAGACACAAAACTCAATAGGAAATGTTAATGTTTATGTATGGTGTTTTGTTTAGCAAAATCATAAACTCATAATATTTTCTTATTACTTTATTAATCTTTTTTTATTGGAGAGAGCTAGTTGATTTGTTTGATAGACTGGTCGTATTTTAACGAAAAGGAAATGGATCTTAGTGATACGTTGACTAGCAAATGAATCTGAACAGTTTGAAAAAATAGGAGAGGTGTTCTTCAAAAGTATTATTCATAGGTGTTCGAACTTGATTTGTTTATGGCAGGATTATTTTAAGAGACTGTTGACCTTTGAATTGATGTAATTTGAAAATAGTAATGATTATCCGTTCATATTGGAATAAATTGACCAAATTAATTGTTGGAGATTCAATGTTCTTTCTATGAAAGCTTTTCAACTTTACTCCAGTTTTTGATCATTTTATTGTGAAGATTGTGAAGAACGTGGTAGATAAGCGTATTGAATTATTGAGAGGGTGCTTTGTATGTTCTGAGTGGAAAACAGTTTAGAGTTACATCTTGTATGAGAGAAACATTGAGAGAGTGTTTTATTCATGTAATTGAGAATATTGGTGAGTAATATCTCAGGTGTGTGATTTGTAAGAAGTGGTGATCTCGTCAAAGTAGATCACTTGGTTGGCAAGGATGATAGCGATATAGAATATGACAGAGACCATTATTGTATAAGTTCAAGTGTCCTTTATGAAGTTACTAATGGATCTTTTTCATCTGTGTGGCCTCGTGGATGTAAGCATAGCAAAACCGCGTTATCAACTTTCTTGTGTCTTTTACTTTACAAACCGCGTTAGCACATCTTTCAATAGTATAGCGGTAATTGAGTTTTCTAACGAAATATTTAATATGCTGATAATTACACTAAATAAGATTATAAAAGTCTAAAACAGAACATTTATCATAATTTGGAGAATAATAAATGCGTAAGCACGGACGAACATAAAATATACTAAAATATTTAAACTGTCGTCGTACGATAGGTCAATTATACACTTAACAAATCAAGGCTCTTCTTGAATAAGAAGCACGATCAAAATCACTCTTGTTTCCATACTTATTAAATGCCAAAGTTGAACAGGTTGGCCAGATAAGTCAACATTTAATTTGTCTTCTGATTTGACCCATCTTTTAGACTTCTCCTATGAGATTAAGCCTTGATATTGGGCTTAGCTGTCACCACCCATAAAGGGACGAAATCGAAGCACCTCGAGGCACCGCTTGACCCTCACGGTTCTATACCAACGACGGGGACCATAAATTCATTATTCATGTAGTATTTTATTAAACTTACGATAAAATGTAACTAGTTTAGATTCATTTTGGTTTATAGTCTAATTATTATGGGGATCAAGCGGGCGGGTACAGAGCATCGAATCTTCAATTCTGACAGGTGGAAGGTGGCGGAAATGATATGAAGAAATCCGACCAAGGTGTTGTGGACGGGTGGCAGGTGGGTGACAAGTAGGTGGTCGGGTGGAAGGGTGTGGGCCTCATTATTAGCCCTACTATTTTGCGCACGGTCGGGTGGGTGGGCGGGTCCAATATTTTGCGCACCCCTACTATTTATTAACCTAGAATATATAGAATGAAATTCTAGTGATTCTAAACTACCCAATTAAAAATCATTTTATGCTTACATGACGTCTTCTCGTGACGCGCTAATCTTTTGTTTATAAATCATCTCATGTTTAATGAAACCTAATTAGCACTAGCCAAAATTATAACCTCTAGTTTCACTTCACAAAAAGAACTTTCAGGTAAGGAGGGGGGGTCATAGAAGTCCACGTAAATTCCTCCTAACTCGGCCTTTTTGGCAAAGTTTTTTTACTCCACTCAATGTATTCATTAAAATCTACCCTAATAACTTAGGCAGTTTTGATAGAATAAGCCCCAAAATAATGTTAGTTTAATTTTAAACACTTTAGACAATTACCAATCTTCATTAAATTATATTACATATTGATTACTTTAACAATATGAATAAATGATGCATGTAATATAACACTGGATTTGACTAAATTCTTTTAGTTTTAAAATATAAAAATTTAATAAAACTCTAAAATATAAAAATTAAATAAAACTCTAATCTAATGGGGCTTTTTTTCAAGGGCTTCACCTCTAAGTCTATCATTGGGTCCAACATGGGTCAGGTCCATCGATGTGGATATTTTCTCCAAAGTTAAGTAAACCCTAAAATTAAAGTCAATTTTAATTTTGAGTCAGGCCAATATAGGTTCCACAAATGTAGGGGCTACCAATAATAGACTTAAAAACCTACGGATTTCAAACCCTAGGTCTAGGGCCCATCTATGGCCAGCCAACCCTTGGGTGAACCCTAAGGTTTTGACCATAAGAAGGGTGGTCATCCTAGAGTTTTAGCCTCCTATTTACGCCGGCCATCCAAAGGTTAAAAAAATCTTAGGATTTTGGCCAGAAAAATCCTCTACCTTAGGCTTTGCCAAACCCTAAGTTTTTGTCCTTCATCGCCATCTTGAACTGTTTTGATGATCATCGTGGAACTTACATAGTTTTATAAATTTACATAATGTAAATAAAATATAATTTACAAATATTTCTAACCCAAATAAGGGCGAACATCAAATATAATTGAACAAAAAGAATCAAATAATTAATCAAAAAAAAATTCAATAATAGATTCATTCGTCAACATGACAATCAAACAAAACATACATCTAGAGTTGTCAATTAGGGCTCGGCCCCGTGGGCCGGTTCGAGCCCGGCCCAAAATATGTGTTAAATGGGCCGGCCCGACCCATTACTGTAGCAAACGGGCCGTCTTGGCCCGGCCCGTGGGATATAGTGGACCCAGGCCGGGCTCGATGATGTAGGCCCGCGGGCCAGCCTAGCTCGGCCCAAACATAGTATATGGGCCGGGCCAAGCCCGAAGTACATATTTTTGCCTGAATGGGCCTAGCCTGGCCCTTTTTTTTTTTACATAAAAAAATTATTGCACTTTTGTGTAAATATCATTTTGTGTAATATAAATAAATAACATTTTTCAATATTTATTTTATCTTTCCACATACAAACAAATAGATTATAAGAAAAGACTACTCAACTCTTTTTATCTTCAACATTATCAATTTATCATTTATAATATACAACCAAATTATACACTATTCCGGAATATATTCTTCCACGCATCCAACAAAATTACACACTAACCAATTAAAGAAGAAAAGACTACACATCGTTTTTTCTTCTTCTCTCACATTATTACATATAAGTGTACAACCAAAACAATGAAAACAAAAGACTACTCATCTTTTCTTCTTCTTCAACATTATCATATATCACATACAACAAAATTACACATACTTCTGAAATATATGCTTCCACACATTTAACCCACCCACCTACACACTAACCAATTAAAGAAGAAAAGACCACATCTTTTCTTCTTCTTTCACATTATTACATACTAGTGTACAACTAAAACAATGACAAGAAAAGATTAGTCATCTTTTCTTCTTCTTCAACATTATTATTTATCACATACGTACAAAATACACACTATTTCAGAATCTATTCTTCACAACACCAAACCAAACTACACACTCTACTATTAAAGAAGAAAAGTCTAGTCAATGACTAGAAATAAAAACTCAAATCACTATCTCATATCAAACACTCTACACAAAACTTTCTTTCCTCTATAAATAGAAACAACTTCTTCCCTAGTCTCTCATTCACATTCACACTTTCACTCACTTAAGAATATTGTCTCTCACACCTTACCACTCTTGTAGAGATATATTTTTCATATCAAAACAACTTCTCTAAAGGTATATTCGACGTTTGATTGTTTGATTTTTAATGAGGCAGTCATAATCTATAAATAAAATTTATCTTTTCATTCTCCAACAAAAATTCCTCTAAATGTTTTTTTTTCAATTTTTTTAATTTTTCTACATGTTTTTAGAATAGGCCCATATTGGCCCAAATGGGCCCGGCCCGTTAGGCCCGTTTTAGGCCTGACCCACGAGGCCCACAGGCCGGCCCGAACTTCTTATAATTGGGCTTTGGATCGGGCCGGGCTTGGGGTTTTCATTGTTCGAACCAGCTGGCCCGGGTCGAAAAAAAAATAAGAAACAGGCCGAGCCAAACCAAGGCCCGAACGGGCCAACCTTAATGTCATTTAATTATACAATTATAATCTATTAAAAATTAATTTTTCAATAAAATTAAGACCACTCTAGTACCAATTATTGAAAAAATATAAAAATGTTCTATGTAAAGTTAGGGCTGTATAAAAAAATACTGCACAAGCAAATCATACTGTTTTTTTTACCGCATCGCATATAATATGTATGTGAGGACTGCGCCAATTTTTAATAATATCGGTGCGGATTTTAGGTTTAAAAAATTCAAAACTGGTTTAAACTGCAGCGCACCAAATTTCAACATTTTTTTAAAATTCTTACACCATAATTCCAGAAAACTTAATCCTTAGTCACCGCACCCGTCGGTCTTCCCTTCCCTCTTCACATAGCCCAAGCCGAGGCTTTCCTTCTCAATGTGAACAGCACCTGCGGATGACGACAACAGATTTCGATGACTCTTCCACATGTGCGAGTCCCGCAACCACCCTCGATGGGCGAAACTCCTCCTTGTACAACCTCCCCCAACAATTGAAGCTCCTCCTCGCGCAACTACTTTAGACAGCCGACACAACTCCTTGGCAGGAGTGCTCCTCGTCGCGCGACCACCCTTGACAGAGGTAGGCTCCTTGATAGGTACAGATGGTGTGTCCTTGAGACTCAAGTCACGATTCTCCACAACAACGGCTCTGAGGTAGATTTTTTTGTTCACCTCTCTTGACCATAACGTGGAAGTTTGGTTGCAATTTTTGGCTTTGGCTAACTATAGAATTTTGGCTATGGAAATATTGTATCAAAAATCACTATTTAAAGTTCAATTTTGTGGCATATATGTTCATGAACGATGGTGGTTTGGTTATAGTTTGTTTTGTTCTAGTTTCCATAAAAATGGCTCATCAAATTCATAAACCAAAATTAAGTCTCTGCTTGTTTTACTGCGATTTTTGGTTTTGAAAATCTAAAAATTAAAAAAAGCAGTGTTGTTTTTTTACATATAATTTAGCCAAATGTAAAACGGAAGCATGGTATATCAAAATTTTTAATTAAATACTTTAATTGAACCATAAAATCATATCACATATGATAAAGAATAGAGAAATTATAGTGAATACCCGATTTTTAAAACTTAATGTAAGTTATTACCCAATCTTTTTAAAAATGTAACTAACTACCCAAAAGATGGAATTACTTACACTTTGTTAAGTGGTGGTAATTCACTTTGTTACCAAAAGCATGTGCAAGTAATTCACAAATTGACTAGAAACTCAATTACTTCAAAAGTTTGGGTATTTATTTTTATTGTTATACAAATTCTGGGTATTTGCCTACTTCACCCTAAAGAATATTAGCTAAAAATCTTTTCATAACTTTATTCGAAAATAATATAGGCATAAAATTTAAAATAAATTCTAGATATCAAGAATCTTACGAAGAAAATTTCAATGTGAATGTGTCCTTCACTCTACAGCGTGTTTTTCGAGACTGCAAAGGTTGAGCTATGAGAATGCTTGAAACGAGCTTATTGGCCATAACGAATCCTAACTGTTCTACCCTGACTAAATTCTTTCACGTAATTTTCATGAAAGTGAAATTTAGATATTTGTTTCATTTATTTAAGTGCAAATGAATTACTTGAATAATTATTGCAATGAGTGAATATTATGAAAGAATATTTCTGGAGAATCAGGCGCATTTGTTTAGAGGGATTGAGGGATTTATCCAATTTATTTATCAAAAAAGCCAAATAGGTGGTCAAGATAATTATTTGATGGTGTAGTCGATGAAGGTGGAAAATTTGGAGTTTTATTCCCTTGATGTACGACCATGAAAAAAAAAAGAGCCATAATCTATTTTGAGAAAATCCATATATAGATAGCGATCATGCATGACCAACCAAATAACAACGTCGAGGCACCTAAAGATCCGATGACAAGAGCACGCACAAAATGATTCAAGGCGCAACTCACATTGTTCATGAAGAACTTCTTCGAGAATTAAAGCCAGATACAAGCACTCAGGTCCGATTTGTGCTCAAGTAATTCAAGCACTTGAAGATCAATCGGCATCCGGGACAAGCAATTAAATGCTCGTAGAAGAATTTTAAAGACATTTTATTATAATTTTGTTATGTTGAGTTTCTAGTATGATTTGTGACATTATTAGAGGTTTAGGAATAATTTGGGCAGAGGTTGTACTGCAAAAGGCGACAAGTGGGCGGCATGGTGAGGCGCGGGACGACACATGCGCGCACAATGAGCAGCGCCTCGGCACATCCAGACAGCGCCACGGAGCCCATGTGCGCCCGGGCCACTGCAATTTAAGCCTGGCAGTGCTGCGGCGCCCGATAGGCAGCGCCCACACGCGCATGCAAGGCTGATGACACTAGCGCTGCGGCACCGGTGTAGCAGCGCTGCGGCGCCCACGTGCGAATGGGCCTAAGGCTTGGGCCAAACTCGGGTTTTTGGAGTATTTTTTCATGCTTTTTGTTTGGGTTTCGAAATAATTAGGGTTTCTGTTTAGTTTAGGTTGCAGTTCGCATTTTTGCTAAACACTTTGTGTGAGTTTATTTCTCTTTGAGAATTCTCAGAACTTGAATCGATCAAGAGCGCCTTGACGATTAGACACCGGACTTATCAAACGGCCTCTTCACATCCGTTCTGGCGTTCGTCATTCTGCGGACTTATCGACAGATTACCATTACCATTGTGACATCACTTCGAATCCATCCTAGCCGACTTTGGACAGGGCTTTTATCCAATTGTTCGAGTCTAACAAGAAAGCGATCGTCCAACGCATTCCTCGCTAATCATATCAAGTGGTATCAGAGCTTAGGCTATTTCTTTTTTGGAATTTTCTTTCAATTTCAATTTCAATTGTTTAGAGTTATATATTCTAGGGTTTTGTTCTTGTGTTGGTTCTTGAATTTATTCATCGTGTTATTGAACCGTTCTTGATTCTTGTTTGTGTTCTTAATTTGTGTCCTTAGTCTTCATCTTAGCTTTCTTTCTTGTAATTGGCATTTTAGAGAAAAAAAAAATTGTCGCCCATTACTATTTAAAAAAAATGTGTTTTCTTCACAAGGAAAAGAAAAGAGGGCTATTTGAGTTTGAATTTTAATTGTCGAAGGTCAAAAATTGTTTAGTGTTAGGGTTACCATTGTGAAGTGTTTTCTTTGCGTTACGTTGAGTTTGTGGTTTGTTTGGCGTCCTCGAACGTGTTGGGAATTGGTCTTTGTTGAGTTCAAGTCGTCAAGTTTACAACTCTGTGTCTTGAATACATTCAAGTTTTCGAGAGGCTTTAGAGGGAAATTGAATGGTAAAAGGCACGAGTGGAGAGATTAATAGAGGGGAAAAGCTAATGTTGAGTGATAAACACGAGCGACGTTTTATGCGTTCCAAATTCTTAGAGCGAAACACGTGAGGGAGTGCTTTGAGGTCCAATTTTTATGTTGTTATTCTAACTATGTTAGGAAGTAGAGAAGACGGAGCACGTGATGAGCGCGCTAGACCGGCAGATAACAACGTCATGATAGAGGCACTACGGGGACAAATGCAAACTTTAATACGTATGATGTCGGATATGAGGGAAAAAATGGGTGAGATGAAGGCAGAGAGAAAGCATGGAGTGAATGAAGGAAAAAGGAACCAAGTCACTCCGCGTCAACAACGAGCACAACCGCGACAAAGCTGAACGACATGGAGGAAGATTTTGAAGCAAATGACTATGATGAGAGAGGTCTCGACAAACGGCGATATGAGCAAGGATGCCGAGATAACCGGAGAGATGATGACAAACTTGGAAACATTAAGTCGAAGATTCTCTAGTTCTAAGGCCGAAATGATCTCGAGCCTTACTTGGAGTGGGAGAAGAGGATCAAGAATATCTTCGACATCCACAACTATTCCGACGGAAAAAAGGTAAAACTCGCAGTCACTGAGTTTACTGATTTTGCGTTTACATAGTGGGATCAGATTGCAACAAACAGGCGGAGGAACCGTGAGCCACCGATGGAGACATGGGAGGATATGAAAGCACTCATGAGGAAGAGTTTTGTGCCGGCTCACTACTACTGGGAATTGCACTAGCATTTGTTACGCTTGACCCAAGGAAGCAAAAGTGTAGAGGACTACCACCAAGAGATGGAGCTCTTGATGATCCGCCTCGGCTTAGAGGAGTATGTGGAGGTAACAATGGCCCGTTTCTTAGCGGGAATGAATACTGAAATTGCCAACAAAGTGGAGCTACACCACTACATAGGGATGGAGGATTTGGCTCCATAAGGCGATCCAAGTGGAGAAGCAATTCAAAACGGGAGGTAGGAGGAGTAAATTCGAGGGACCGACCCGTATGAAAACCACCCGTGGCAAAGAGGCATGACAAAGCTACTCCAGCTCCAACAAAACAGGAGAATAAACCCTCAAGTTCGGTACCTACAAGCAGTGAAGGTACCATCGAAAACTCTTCTTCTCGAAATCGTGACATTAAGTGCTTTAAATGTTAGGGGCTTGGTCACATTGCTTCCCAATGTCCAAACAAATGGACAATATTGATGAGGCCTGATGGAGAGTATGAGACGGAAGAGGAGGAGGGAGACGAAGATGATGAGTTGGAAGTGGAAACTGTCAGTGAGACGCTTGGGCTAGTAGCAGTGACAAGGAGAGCTCTGAGCGCTCAAACAAGAAACCAAGATGATATGAAACGTGAGAACATCTTCTATACGCGCTATAGGATCTACGACAAGATTTGTAGCTTGATCATTGATGAGGAAGTTGTACGAACATAGCAAGCGAAGCCTTGGTAGAGAAATTAGCCCGATCGTTACTTAAGCACCCCCGACCTTACAAGTTGCAATGGTTAAATGATAGCGGAGGTCTGAAGATGATGCATCAAGTGTTGGTGTCTTTTCAAATCGGCAAGGACGAAGATGAGGTACTTTGTGATGTGGCTCGATGGAGGTGACACACATCTTATTAGGCCGACCTTGGCAGTTTGATCGGCGTGCTATGCACGATGGATACACCAATAAATACACTATACCCTACAAGGGGAAGCTTGTCGCCCATGTTCCATTAACCCCTAGCCAACTTCTTGAAGACCAACATTTTCTTCAAAGTGAGATTGAGAGAAAGGTACTAGAAAACGGAAACACAATGAGTGAAAAGAGTGAACAACAGGAGAGTGAGGTTGTGAGTGAGACAGCACGAGTGGAAAAACAAGAGAGACACAAACACTCAATCAAAGGAGAGAAAGAAAAGATAGCAAGAAGAAAAGTTTTCTTCTTAGACAACATAGTATTGAGAAGGCCTTTCTTTCGGGCGAGCCAATGATTTTACTTGTGTACAAGGAGGCTACCCTTTTTGCTAATGCGCAAGGTGAGGAATCGCCTAGCGCTATTGTTTCTCTTTTGCGGGAATTCGAAGACGTGATGGAAGATGAGATGCCACCCGAATTGCCACCCATTCGGCGAATCGAGCACCAAATTTTTTTCGTACCCGGAGCCACTTTACCAAACAGACCCGCCTACCGAGACAATCCAGAAGAGACAAAGAAGCTGCAACTGAAAATAGAAGAGTTACTTTCCAAGGGCTATATTCAAGAGAGTATGAGTCCTTGTGTCGTGCCTGTGCTACTAGTGTCAAAGAAAGATGGGTCATCAAGGATGTGTGTAGATTGTCGTGCAATCAACAACATTACGGTAAAGTATTGCTTTCCTATTCTCGATCAGATGACATGTTAGATGAGCTTGTTAGAGCATGTATGTTCTCTAAGGTAGATTTGAAGAGTGAATATCATCAAATTCGCATGCGTGAGGAAGATGAGTGAAAACTGCATTTAAGACTAAGCATGGGTTGTATGAATGGTTAGTGATGCCGTTTGGTTTGACCAACACACCTAGTACATTTATGCGGCTCATGAATCATGTTTTGCGTCCATTCCTAGGCAAGTTTGTAGTTGTCTACTTTGATAATATCTTGATTTATAGCAAGTCCTTAGATGAGCATGTAGAACATCTAAAACAGGTTTTTATGATTCTTAAGCAAGAGAAATTATATGCTAATCTCAAAAAGTGCACATTTTATACCGATCATATTATTTTTCTTGGATTTATTGTTAGTGCTAACAGAGTGCAGGTTGACGAAGAGAAAGCTTGAGCCACTCTAGAATGACCAACACACAGGTCCGGAGCTTCTATGGCTTAGCGGGATTTTATCGCTGCTTCGTTAGAGATTTCAGCACAATTGCCGCCCCCTTCACTAAAGTTATGAAAAAGAATGCGCCTTTTCAGTGGGGCGAAGAACAAGAGAAGACTTTCCAAGAAATCAAGGATCGTTTGATCAATCCACCGATACTAGCATTACCAAACTTCGACAAACCGTTCGAAGTATAGTGCGATGCATCAGAAGTGGGTATTGGAGCGGTTCTTCTGAAGACTGAGAGAAGTTAAGTAGAGCGGTTCTCAACTACCCTACTTATGACAAGGAGATGTATACATTCGTTAGAGCATTGGAGACGTGGCTACATTACTTGTTGGTGTGAGAGTTCGTGGTCCACACCGACCATAAGTCCCTCAAGTTTCTGAAGGCACAACATAAGCTCAATCAACGCCACGTCCAATAGATTGAATTCCTAGATCCTTTTCCATACGTCATCAAGTATAAACAAGGTAAGGAGAATGTGGTAGCCGATGCCCTTTCTCGAAGGTATGCACTTCTTTCAACTCTTACAACCAAGCTTTTGGGTTTTGAACATCTAAAAGAGTTGTATGTTGATGATGATGATTTTGGTGATATTTATGCCTTGTGTGAAAAATTTAGAAAAGATGATTTTTATAGGCATGATGGGTTTTTGTTTAAGGGTTCTAGGTTATGTGTACCACAAAGTTCGGTTAGAGAGTTATCGGTACGAGAGGCACATAGTCGGAGGATTAATAGGACATTTTGGGGATATCAAAACACTTGAGATCCTTCACCTACATTTTTGTTGGCCACGTTTAAAACGTGATGTTGAGAGAGTCTGTGAGAGGTGTATCAAGTATAAGCAAGCTAAATCTAAGTCAAATCCTCATGGTCTTTACACTCCCCTTCCAATTCAGAAGGCACCTTGGGTAGATGTATCCATGGATTTTGTCCTTGGGTTACCTAGGTCGCGTCGAGGTAGGGATTCGGTGTTTGTCGTGGTCGATAGGTTCTCAAAGATGGCGCATTTCATTCCATGTCACAAAACTGATGATGCGTCTATTATGGCAAAATTGTTCTTTAGAGAGATAGTTCGTTTGCACGGTCTACCTAGGTCTATAGTGTCGACAGGGATGTCAAGTTCCTTAGTTATCTTTGGAAAACCTTGTAGGCCAAAATAGGTACCAAGTTGTTGTTTAGCACAACGTGTCACCCGCAAACCGACGGGCAAACTGAAGTAGTCAACAGAACCTTGTCACCCACTTACCATATGTTAAGTTTTCTTACAATCGGGCTGTATACTATGCTACAAAATTTTCGCCCTTTGAAATTATGTATGGTTTTAACCCATTGACTCCTTTGGATCTGTTACCTTTACCTTTATCTGAGCGTGTGAACTTATACGGGAAGACGAAGGCAGAGTCCGTGAAAAAGATCCATGAAGACGCTAGGCGGAACATCGAGAGGCATACGGAAACGTTGTCAAACAAGCCAACAACGGACGTCGGGAGGTTGTATTCGAACCCAGAGATTGCGTTTGGTTACATATGCGCAAGGAACGGCTTCCTGACCAACGAAATCGAAGCTTCAACAACGGAGAGATGGTCCTTTTCAAGTCACAAGGCGAATCAACAATAATGCCTACCAACTTGATCTACCCGGTGAGTATAATGTGAGCGCAACCTTTAATGCTGCAGATTTATCACCTTTTCTTGCATATTCCGATTTGAGGGAAAGTACTTTTAAAGAGGAGGAGAATGATGCAATCATGCATGGCTAACAAAGTAACATCGTCGAGGCACCTGAAGGTCCGATGACAAGAGCACACACAAAACGATTCAAGGAGCAACTCACATTGTTCATAAAGAACTTCTTCGAGAATCAAAGCCAGATACAAGACTCAGATCCGATTTGTGTTCAAGTAACTCAAGCACTTGAAGATCAATCGGCATCCGGGACAAGCAATTAAATGCTCGTTGAAGAATTTTAAAGCCATTTTATTGCAATTTTGTTATTTTGAGTATCTAGTATGATTTGTGACATTATTAGAGGTCTAGGAATAAGTTTGGGTGGAGGTTGTGCAGCAAAAGACGGCAAGTGGGTGGCAGTATGCGCCATGGTGCGGCGCAGGATGACACAAGCACGGGTAATGAGCAGCACTGCGGCGCCCATGCACGCCCGGGCCAGGCACAGCTACTGGGCACCCCTCCCCAAGTGCCAAGGCGCTGCGATCTAAGCCTGGCAATGCCCGATAGGCAGCGTCCACGCGCACGTGCAACGCTGATGACACTAGCGCTACGGTGCCCACGAGCGAATGGGTCTAAGGCTTGGGCCAAACTCGGGTTTTTGGCGTATTTTTTATGCTTTTTGTTTGGGTTTAGAAATAATTAGGGTTTCTGTTTAGTTTAGGCTGTAAAAACTATCTAAAGGCCAAATTTGAATGAATAAAGCAGTTCACATTTTTGCCAAACACTTTGTGTGAGTTTATTTCTCTCTGAGAATTCTCAGAACTTAAATCGATCAAGTGCACCTTGACAATTCAACATCGGACTTATCGAACGGCCTCTTCACATCCATTTGTGGCGTTCTTCATTCTGTGGACTTATCGACGGTTTACCATCACCGTTGTGGCGTCACTTCGAATCCACCCTGACCGAGTTTGGACGGGGCTTTTATCCAATTGTTCGAGTCCAATAAGAAAGCGATCGTCTAATGCGTTCCTCGCTACAAGGATCGTATCAATATATGTATATATCTAAATCATTGATATATAGTCAGGGAAAAAGTTCTTTTTCTTCTCTTTCTGTATTTTTTCACACAGAGAAGAAAGCTAGTCAAGGAAAACAATTCTCTTCCTCTAGCCCAAACCCTAAGCACCATCTTCCCTAAAAATAAAATAAAATAAAATACCAAGCCAAGGCCGACCATTCAAGGAGGATTTTAGAGCAAGGTGTTATCACGAAGATAAATACTTATATCCTCAGTGAAATTTGATTTAGAATAGATGTTAACCCTAATCTACGCGTCGTCTGTTTTGTGTAGTCTAGAACGTACGACGTATCTCACAATTCTGTCACCAAGATCAAAGGTGAAACCCTCCCAACACTCTTGTTTATGCTATAATGATTTGATAGAAGTATATTTTTATCTACCCGATCAAGAATTGGAATTTTGGTATCATTCGTGCACATTTTAATGCTGAAAAATTCGAGCAGTTTCTGTCTAGTTTGAGTAGCAAATTTTGTAGGCTTATAGCACTTCATAAATTTGGAAAAAATTTTTATGGAAGTTTCTTTATGAATTTTGACTACGTACAAATAAGTTTAAGGTTCATTTGATGAATCTGTTTTTTTGTACAAATTTTTTCGTAAGGACTGCATAGTGAGATTTCCAGCCGTTTGTACTTTGCAAACCTAGATTTGAAATTATTATGTAATATGTAAATGATTTTATTTGGACATAAAATTTTTGTAATTAGAATTTTAATAAGTTAAGATAATTCACGAATTTTTATAGAATTTTCCAGCAACTTTAATATTAGTTTTAATTCAAAATTTTAAGAGCAAACCATCAAAACTAAAATCCTTGTTTAAGGCAGAATCGTATTACTCAATTTCGAGGATTTTTAAGGCCGAATTATGTTGAGACCATAAACAATAAATATTAGGATTCTTGGTCAAAAATTCTTTTTAAAATCTAATCAAACCCAATTCTTGTAAAGAAACCATATTTTAGAAATCTAATCTGTGAAACGTCTTTAAACAAGAAATATATATTACAGAAAATAAGTATCAGTCTATTCAGAAAGTTTTCCGAATATGTTTTACAGAAATAAATACGATAAAAAGACACTTTTGCCCCTGACTTTCCTTAAATAACTAGAAGGGGATAAAAATAGAATTTTAAAAAGGTCCAAGAAGTAAAAATAATAGTTTTAAATAATCTTTGACTCTATAAAATATGATTTTGATCCGAATCAACTCGTTTTGGTCAAACGGGTTAGAATCGAAGGGTAAAAACGTAATATCACATGGAATAGAGATCAAACAAGAGATTTTTCAAAAAGCCCTAAGCCCATGAAGAGTCAATACCCAGTTAGACAAATTAAGTCTAGTATGAATGCTTATGATCGATTTTTATGTTAGGTCTCGAGTGTAACGACCCGACTTTTCGGACCGTTACTTTACTTTAAGGCGGAAAAATCGTAACTTATTTTTTTTCATATACATATACTTTAAAAGGAAAATAATAATACTTTTAGGAATAGTAACATAATTTATTACTGAAAAAAAACTTATTTAACATAATTGTCATAAGTATAAATGATATAATACAAGTCTTGAAATAGAATTGACAAAAATAATTCCGTAATAACTTTTAGAGTACTTTGCATTTGTGCCCCTAAACTTTATTAGGTATGACAACTTGCACCCTAATCTTTTATTTTTGTCTTATTACACCCTAAATTTTAAAATCGTGGCAATTTGCGACAAATTGATAACTTCCGTTAGTTTTTTAACGAAAAATGAGCCATGTGACTCGTGCATTTATAAGGATATTAACATCATTTAAAATGTTATCTTCATCTCCTCCTCTTCTCAGTTAAAAAAAAAATGACCGGTAACAACAACTAATCTCAGAGACCAAAACATAAAAGCATAGACCTAAAATAATCAAACCGTGATTTTGCAACCTTCCAGAGACTCCGCACTGTAGGGGACAACGTGATTCCACGACCTCATGACTCCCTGACTCTATGCGACTCTGGACCGCCGGCGACGCTGTGGTTCCACGACCCACCGTCCAACCTTGTGACTCCACGACCCCCCGCCGACTCCGCACCGCCGGTGACACCTTAATTCCGCGAACCCCTGCGCAACCACGTGACTCTGCCACCCCCTGGCGACTTCAAACCGTCAGTGATGCCGTGATTCCACGACCCACTTCACGACCCTGTAATTCCACAACCCTCTGCCGACAACATCGTGACTCCGCGACCCTAGTCCAGATCCGGCGAGCCCAAGCTGGATTTCATCGACCCCTTCGAAGCTCGGCGACCCACATGATCCTCGAGCCGCCCCGTTCTCCTCCACTGCGCGATGCACGCCAGCCTTCAATCGTTGTAGAATATCGACGCCGATGACGACGAGCAGAAGTTCAGCAATGGTGGCTATAGTGGTCCTCGCCGGAGTTATAGTGGGCTTTTGGATTTTGGTTCCTTCATTATCTTCCTCCTAAAGGCGGTGGGCAACAAGTCTTCTTCCTCTTTATCATCCACAAGTACAACACAATAATACTTGTTTCAACAGCCTGCCTTTTTGCCTCACAAGCCACTTGTACATTTTCTTCAACTCTCTTGGACAAGAATTGCAATTGTGCTTTCCAACTCAATTTACTCAACTCCAGTTCTAAAAACCAACCCATATTCATACAAAAATAGCCTCGAATTTCACAAAACAAAGAAATAATAATAAGAAATGCGGAGGCTTGTTGAGTTTTTTAGGAAATAGAAACTAAGCAGAAGAAAAAGACGTTGTAATTTTATTTATGTGGCATAAGCCATTACTATATATATAAATAAAAACATAAAATCCTATTCTCAATTAACGAAGTTGTGGTGCGCTTTTGGCTTCTAGTCCTTGCCGGGGACTATTACGACTCCATGAAAACAAAGCAAAACAAACCATCTTCTAAATCAGCACAATTCCAAACTCAGATCAAACACAAATATCACGACTCCAACGATTAATCACATCAAAAATGAAAAATTCAAGACGATTAACCTCTCAATCAAACAAAAAAATAAGCAGGATTTGCTCCTCTTCTTTATCATCTCCTTGTTCTCGTTGTTGCAGCGGCTCGATCTCATCGGACTCCGTCATCGTCCTGCTTTTCCCGACCTCCTCTCGAAACTCTAGCGACGCCATTTTATCGAGTGGTGGCGGCTCGTTATCGAAAATGTAAACCTTCAAACATTTCAACTTGAAGGTGAAGAAGTAAAAAGGGAAAATAAAATAAAATAAATCAAATATAAAAAAATTAACTAAAACAAAGATAATATCAAAGAAAAGACAATAGTGCCCATATAAAAATTCACATGTAAATCACGTGACCAATAATCTGTCAAAAAGATGACATAAGTTATCAATTTGTATCTATTTGTCAAGATTTTTGAGTTTAGGGCGCAATGTGCTAAAAATTAGACATTATAGGGTAATTTGTAAAACGCGTGAAGTTCAGGGGCCACCAGTGCTATTTTTGTGACTTTCTCATTCCCCGCCTTTGTACAATCCAACAGCACACCATAGGTTTCTCACCTACAGTACGAAGGAAAAACATGTGAGCTGAAACCCAGTGAATTACAACTATTTTATCCCAAAACATAGTTTATGCAATGCATGACAAATTTTTCTTCATTATTCATTTCATTATCTAACATTATGTTTCATCATCGAGGATCCTCATCATGGTATACGTACCTCGTGGAGCGCGCTCGACTAATAGTCGACAATGGTGTACATGTCCTCGCGGCTAAGGCCAAAACATCGTAGTCATATCATGAGACTGTCTCCTTTATGCCCTTAGGTCGATACAAGGAGAACGGGTAGTATGAAACAGTTCTAACTTTGGTTATTATTTAATTAAATTAAGTGACATACATCATCATCAGATAGTCATTAAATTTTAAAAACATCATAATCATGTTTATAAATTATTATTACAACATATGATATTGTAAACTTTGAAAACTTTCAAATTGTAAACATTCATCATTCTTAATATGCTTTACATAACATACATACGTCACATTATACATTGCACAACATAATCTTTCTTTTGAACTACTTCATACTGTAGTGCGGTTGTACTCAACTTGAGTCAAGTGTTCTTAGACTTAACAGCTTGGTAGTGTCGGGAGTCAAAAAATACAATTTTATGAATTAACGTAAATATCTATATTAATCATAACTTCTTGCTAAGAGTACTACTATTTTATAAAGATATGTAGTTTCCACTTTAAAAATAGGTTTGTATAAAAATTACCGAAACGTTACCAAGCTGATTGGAAAGGGTACTTGGTCTCGGTTCAGGCCTAACTTACCTAGACAAAACTCCCCGAGGTTCCCAGGTAAGTGTGGAAGAGATCACAAAGCATGTCTTATTTAAAAAAAAAAAACCAATCTTTTTAGACAGAGCGTTTCAATTTTTCATAGTTGTACCATTGCAAACTAGTAATTAACAAAAAAAAAATTCAAATAATTATACTTAACCAAATAGGTTATTTTCATTTTGAAAATTGGTTTAATATTAAATGTAAATTCTTGAGCAAAAATCTTAAATATGTAATACAGAAAAATTAGAAAGTAATTTGGAAAAACGTTCTTAAAAAAACTCCTATTATTTTTTAAAGATCTACAACTTTGCATAAGTGTTTACAGAAAACATACGGATATTTGCTTTCTTTCTAAGCCAAATTCGGCAGTTTTGAAAATTAGTTATATTCAAAAATTGAAGTCGAATTTAAAAAAAGTGCATTTCACAAAAATTGTTCAAAATTAAACTTCTTAAATTTCATCAGTAAACGAAAATAATTGATTTAGCTTATAAGTTTGTCAAAAACTACCAGAAGCACAAGTTGTAAAAAATTTTAAAACAGTGATGAAAAGCATAACCCTATTTTGGTTTTAGTTTGAAGCTTTTTAAACCAAAAATTCATGGAAATCCCTAACATTAACATTCTAACATTCATAATCAGATCGTAAAACATAAGAACAAATTTCGGGATTGAATCCTAGATTCTTGAGACTTTGATTTCTTAGAAAACATCCTTCAAACGCGTTATTCCCAAAGGACATATTTCGAGTTAACAACTCGGATGTAAGGCTTGAAACCTAAACGTAATTAAACTTTATTATTATCTTAATTTTGACAGAGTAAAAGCTCTAACCTCTTCATAAAAATTGGCCCTTTAGTCCAAATTTTCTTTAGAATTTTCTCTTTGAATTCTCTCGGAATCTCGATAGAGATTTCTCTTCTTCTTTTTTTTCCTATGCTTGAGCTCTCAAGTTTTGGTGTGAAGAAAATATGAAGCCAATGGCTCTATTTATAGGTGCATATGGCACATACAAAGATGAGAGAAAGGGAAATAATTTCCCTTGATTGTTTCTGAAATCCTTTCATTCTCAAAATTACAGTAACTTCCTTCTTCGATTTGATTTCTTTTGACTTTCCTTCTTATAAAATTAGACTCAATCTTGTCCACTTAACTCTTATAAATGGCACCTATTGACCCTCATAGCTCTCCTTGATTTGTCCAAAAATACTTTTTAAAATTTACCTTTTGACTTAATCTAAAAGACCATTTTTACTAAGAGTATTTACTTTCCTATTTGGTGAAATTTTTTGTCAAACCTTCTTAATCTATTTAGATTCCTTAAATATAATTAAGGAGAATAAAATCTCCTCCTTTATCCCTTAAAATAGCGCCTAACATAGTGTGAGAAACTTAAATTTTATTTAATTTAATTACTGCGACACGACTCTACCGTTAATTGCATTAAAATATATAATGTGACAATTTTAAAATAAATATCGGGAAGACTTCTCGTTCATTAAATTCCAAACATTTGATAATATTAAATTGAAATAAGAATTTCATAAAAAGGTCGGGTTTCACATCGAGAGTCCGATCCGACAAACTAATTAGTTTATCAACCTTCCTTTGTCAATCAAGTTGAGTAAAATCTCACCTATACTACAAATGACTTTGAAAAAAAAATCATATGATGATATGATGTATGATGATATGATGATATATGTATAAATATATATATATATATATATATATATATATAATGTCTTAATGACTATACGATGATGATGTTGATGATAAAATACTGATAAGATGATATTATGATGATGATCATGAAATGATAAAACGTATGTTTACAATATGTTGATATGTTATGTTATATGTTGTCACAATGTATGCCACTTAATAATCAAGTGAAAGATAGGATAATAATTAATGTGTAGTACCACTCTCATAAGTGGGGTATGTTATGATGTCGCTACTTCAGCCGACTTAATGGCAATATAAGTACGGCTCAAAGAAGAAAAAAAAATTTATATTTGTAATACGATGATAGAATAATAGACCATTGGTCGCCGAGGATATAGTGCACCCCCTCATCGTCTATTGGTCTAGCACGGAACCCAGTACGTACACCACGATGATAAAGATCCTCTAGTAAAGATTTGTAATACACTAAAAATACTAATGAAGCATAAATGGCCATTCTTTGCATTCAAAAATATTTTGTAAGAACTACGTTTGTATTTCACTAGGGTTTTAGCTCACATGTTTGTTCGTACTGTAAGTAAAAAGTCCTTGGTGTGATTTCAATAGGCTAAACGGTGGCAGTATTGGAAGACGAAACACGGGCAGAAGGACAAACAACCAACAAATCATTTTCCGCACTAGTTTGAATATTTTACTTTAATATATTTCATGGATTTTCTAATAAGTTATTTATTACTTTTAAATACAGGTCATGTTTTTTGCCATAGTCGAGCCACAAGATTTTCAAGTTCAATTGAATTATTTTATTTTAATTTATTATGAAAAATTATATTAAAGTTATTTTCAAAAAAATTCCTGAATTTTTCACATAAATAAGAAGTAAGATGTATGTCGGGAATACGAGAAAGTCGAGTCGTTACACTAACGTTGTCGATACCACAATCTTCTAATTTATGCCTCTAGATTAAGAATTGACCAAAGAGTCGATTAACTCTTATTTTTTTCACTCTAATTTTATGTATATTAAGGTTGTATTATCACTAAAGGAAGGTGGCAATTAGGAGAATTTTTCTCTCAAAAAAATCTATCATGAAGGGTTCTGTGTCATTTAAATAAATTTTAGCAAATCCTAATCTAACTAGAAAAAATACATTATGTTAATTTATTCAACTCTTAGATAATTTACAGTAAAATAAAACTCTTTTAAATAAATTGATTGCTGCCCACGTAAGCTTATTTTTGTGGGTTATTATTATAAGCTAATCTTTGTGGGATTATTATTATTATATTATTTTTTCTAAAATTGATATATAATTAATTTTAGTCATTATTTATCAAACAATTACATATAGAATTAAAATTAATTATCTGCTGTCGGTTTAAACTACTCATCTGACAAATATGAGAAAAACACAATTAATCACTATTAATTAATCATCATTAATTATTAAAGTATCTCTATCGATTGACAGACTCGGTTTTGGGACTATGGATCGACATAATTCAGGCTCCGATAAATACAGATAATTAAAAATATGATTTATTAATTCTGAGATAACTCTACAAAAAAACCCAAAACCACAGTCCTGAAAATTATGTGAATAATTTACTTGGTCAGATTCGACCCTCCAGATTAGTTCATGATTTGAGTTAGTGAATTTATCGTTTTATCCTCTAAATCACATCGTGGTCCTTAAGTACCATTGATTCACTAGCAAATAATTCATTTATGACCTACGTCATAAATAAGTGTGCAATTGTTTAGTTTTAAAATCAACACATTAAGAGAACTAATTTTAGCTTCCTTGTTATCAGAAGTTGGATTCCATATTTATGAAAATCTCATTCCCCAGTGATTATGTTATGGACATCCAATATGTAAGTATTTAACCTAGATCAGTCGTGACCATAACGAACAAATCAAAAAGGCCTATAAACATAATCTAAGAGTCTGTGGCCACTCAAAATGAAGATCGATTATCATATAATCTTCTTAAAACTTCAAGACGAGTATTGTAATAGTACTTAAACGATACTTCAAAATGAATCGGTTCATGTCTTATATAATCTAATTATATAGAATGCTTACACTTAGTGTCACGACACCGATAACTCAGATAAGATTATCGCATCCAATGGTTAGTGGACAACATATATAATTTCGGATTAAATCATCCAATGTTGATCAATCACTATAGGATTTAAATGTATTAACAAAAATTCTAATCCAAAGTTTATATACTATAATTTCGACAATATAATATAGTATAAATATTGATGAATATTCATATATAAAATAAAATCTCAAACAATTCAAGAAAAAAATACTTTTTATTTAATTAATCAGTAACTTCAAAATTACAAAATTAGGCTGTTTTTAAGCACTGCTCTAACAGCAGTCTGTACCTCTACTTTTTACAATGGTATCTTTCCATGCAATTAATTTGATACTGGCTTATTTGTGTGTTTTATCAAATAAAAACTGGTATTGGCTAATCCTGTAGGGTTGTTGCAGTCTTTTGCAATGAGTTTAGCTCTCAAACTATTAAGGAACATACAATGATAACAATGCTAATTAACTAACCTTTTTCTTTTCTCAAAGGGAAGATTCTAAAATAGTCCATGAGTTTTACCAAATATTCAGTTTAATCCCTCTATTTTTAATCATTCCTAAATGGTCTTTCAATTTTTTAAATCGATCTAAAAATATCTTTTACATTGACTAAATCTTAATTTTTTTCAAAATGGAAAAATTACCCTTTATAAAAACTATTAATTTAACCTCAAAAATGTTTAAAAAGTTCGTTTATACCCAATATTAGGTATAAGTGTAAATTTAAAAAAAATATTTAGAAAATAAAAGTAAAACATTTGGTATAAGTGTCATTTTTATAAATATTAGAGGTTGGATTAAAAATTATTATTCAGGGTAGTTTTGTCATTAAGAATAATTTTAAGTTTTAATCAATGCAAAATGATAGTTTTAGACCGATTTGAAAATCTAAAGGATCATTTCATAATTACTAAAAATAGGGGGATCAAATTGAATTTTCAATAAAATTTAGGAGTTATTTTAAAATTTTCCCTTTATCAAATGATGTGTTAAAATATTATGCTTGTTTAGTAAATAGCTATTTTGGACTATGTGTTTTTAAAAAATAGCCACAGTTTAAAAAAATTTAAAAACTAGCCATAAAATTGTAAGAAGTTTCTTACAATAACAAAAATACATATAAAAAACTGTAAGAAATTTCTGACACTAGGAAAAAATTTTGTAAAAAATTTCTTACACGGCTAGTTTCTAAAATTTTTAAAGGGAAAATCCCTAAAAAATCCCCGAGTTTTACCAAAATCCTAGTTTCATCCTTATGTTTTTTAAAATTCCTAAATAATCCTTCACTTATTAAATTTGGTTCAAAAACATACCTTATGACAAATTTGAGTTGACTTAACTACATATATTTTATAAAAATGGCCGAACTGCCCTTAGAATTAAAAAAAAAAACGCCCCTAGCGGTGGAGGTAACTGGAGGGGCAAAAACGCTCAGCCTCCTTAACATCCCCAGCCTCACGGACAAAATGCCCTTCTCCACGACGGGAGAGGCATTGATCTTTGCTACCGAAGAAAAATTGATCAGTAACACAGCAATTTTTTCTAGCAACCACACTCTAACAATTCCAAATCACCGACTCCCAAACTCTCAACCCAAACAAGGCCACATTCTTCAGCAAAAAGTTTGAGTTTCTAAACACCAATCTAACTATCAACCGCAGTCAAATTAATTTCAATGACTAAAACGAAACTCAACCATCCAAAACCTATAAACTAAATTCAACACCCAAAAGAGAAAAAGAAAAACCCTTTCTGGTTTTGGAATTACCGTCCAAAGTGGGCCGTCGGTGATGGCAAAGACCGAGCCGAAGAGAAACTCGGAGACCTTCGCCACGAGGCCCTTGGCATACTTGCCGTAGTTTCTGAGCACGTGCTTGGCCAAGGCTGGTCGCCGAGCAGGTCCAAGACATTGTCGAGGGGCGCACTGGCGACGGGGATGCCCGACTCGTCATTCTATGCGGCGGCGAGCGTGGGTCTTGGAGACACAACGTGGGACGTCACCGGAAGAGTCACGGCGTGCGGGGCTGGCGCGGCTCAGCGAGTTTCGAGCATGGCGACGCCGTGAGCTTAAGCGCGCGGGACCTTCGAGTTTTACGCGACGGCGAGGCGTGGCGGATCGGGACTGGAGATGTGCGGATGGGCACTGGGTGAGGCAGAGCGCGTCGAGTTCGTGGCATCGCGGAGGTAGCCGAAAGCAGTGCGGCTCAGGTTGGCCGCGGATTGTTGGCGAGGAGGTTCGCGGGGTCGGAATCAGGCGGCAGCGCAAGGAGGCGAGTGGCTGCGTCGAGTGTGAGGAAGAGAGAAAAATGGGTAGTCCTGTGAGAGTTGAGTTGAGATGGAGGGGGAGAAAAGAGCTAAGGGCTACAAATAATTTTATGGGTATAAATGTCATCTTATGTGGTAAGTTTGACCAAATTCATGACAAAGGGTAATTTTAGACCAAATTTAACAACTAAAGGATTGTTTAGGAATTTTCGAAAACATAAGGACAAAACTAGAATTTAGGTAAAACTCAGGGATTTTTTAAGGATTTTCCCTTTTTTAAAACTGTGGCTATTTTTGAAAATCATTTTATAAATAGTGACTATTTTCTTAAAATTCCCTAAAATATTTGCTGATATATATATATATATATATATATATATCACCTTTATGCCATTATTTTTTATGAAAATTTTGTTGGAATGTTGCCCTAGAGAGTAGGTTTTTGTAATATTAGTTTGTAATATTATTTGCTGAGTAATAAAATAAGTAGAAATTTTTATTATTTTATTTGGAATATCATTTAACATAAATATTTATTAATATCTAAAATGTGTTATGAAACTATATTTTGATATTTATAAGTGTCTTATGAAATATCGAATTGTTTAGTTAACATTAAATCATTGGTCAGTGATCGATCAAGATTGGATAGCTTGATCCGAAATCACATACGTGGAACATCGTTAGTTTAGTGACACTCAGTGCGAGCATTCTGTATAGTTAGACTATACACGACTCGGACCGACTAGTCACGAAGTATTGTTTCAAAACCGTAACTATACTCGTGATAAAGTCAAAAGATGGTCATATGAGAATTGATCTCAATCCTGAGTGGCCACAGACTCCTTGGTCACATTTACGGGTTCTTTGATTTGTTCGTTAAGTGTCATTATCGCAATGGAAACGAATACTAATATTTTGGGAACTCGGAACGGGATCGTTGGAGAATAAGGTATTCACAGACATGGAATCCAGCTTCAAATCAAAACGGGAGTTGATATTGGTTCCCTTAAAGTGTCGTTTTTGGAACTGAACGATTGTGCGCACATTACGATAGTAAATGAATCTTCACTAGTGAAACGACGGTACTTAAGGAACATGAAACGACCCAAGGGGTATAATGGTAATTTCACCTACTCGGGACGTGAACCAATCTGTTCATGTAATGACTATCTCAGTGAACTACTCATCGAGTAAATTATTCTGATAATTTCGAGAGTGCAATTTCAGATTTTTAGTGGAATAACCTCGAGATTAATAAATTAGAATTTTGACTAAAGAGTTTTAGTTGATTTTTTAAATTTATTGGAGCTCGAAATATTGGGTCCATGGTCCCCGGACCGGCTCCGTAAAAATCAATAGAGAAAATCATTTTATATAATTAATGTTAATTAATTATATAGTCTCACAAAAATAAATTAATTCCAATTATTTGTTTAAGTGTTAAATAAATAATTAATGAATTAATTTAAACTTGCTTTAGGTAGGAAATAATTTTTTCCTACACAAGTTATAGTGGACGAATTTTACAACAAGAATAAAAGAGTTTTATTTTTGTTTTAATTATTTAATTATTAAATAATTATCTTATTTAATCAGAATTAGAAAAAAGTCATATTTGACTAATTCCACATGATGTAGGCGTTAATTACTTTTGGTATTATCCCATGATTTAGTCATGTAGATAATTTTAAAGATCACACATTATCTTTATTTAAATCAATTAAGATAATTATGAGATAATTATCAAAAATAATTGAATTTTGAAATAAAGATAATTATAACAGGCAGAGACTTTTTCTCAGAGAAAAAGTCTCTCCTAAAATGCGCCAATATTGAGGGGAGTGAACTAAAAAATAGCCCACTTCTCTCTCCTGCAAGATTCTAATTTAAAAAGTCTATATAAGATTTCTCAGAAATTTTTCAACCTAAGATTTTTTCAGAGAGTGAAAAACCTAGCTTCAGAAAGTTTTCTCCAGAGAGAAAAACAAGAAAAAATTCACCCACCACCCTAAGAGCAAGAGAAAAATATTCTTCCTCTTGTTCTTGTGAGATCTAAGAATAGAAAGCCCACACTTTCTTCTCTGTTAATTTGGAGAACGGTTCGAAAGATCGTGGTATCGATTCAAACAAGATCAACTCCTATAAGCCAATTCCAAATCAAAGACCTTGGAAGGGTTTGGAATTGGTTGGACAATTTGATGGACTCGTTTATAGACCGATTCGTCTAGGTATATTTCGATTTCCTATTCTATTTAATCTGTTTTAGTTTATGTGATAAATAAAATCAGATTGGTTGTATTTTCGTTGAACATGAAATCTGTTTGTCTATGCTGATTCGCGATTTTAATATGATATTCAGTTTTAAATACGGTATTCAATTTACGATATGATATTATATTCGCAATATGACAGTGCGTTTTTATTACAATATGATTGGTTAGAATCGCATAAAAATTTTTGAAATTCACGCTTCCGCCCTAGCATAGACCTTTCCTTCAATTGGTATCAGAGCCTAGGTTACAATTTCATGTTTAATGGATTTGCTTTGAATATGATTCGTTTCTTGCATATTGAATGGCACAAATAATTGAAAAGCATGTTGATGTGTTTTTTATTATTATTTGTTCAATTGTTGAATGTATGGTTATTGGAATTGGTCGTTAAGTATATGGTCCTTTTGGTTTAGAATTGTTGTTCGCTCTTAATTTGGGTTAGGATTTTTGTAATTTATGTTTACTGTAAATTTCAAATGTTCTGTAAAATTTTGTAATTTTTGTAACCCGACAAAGAACGACAAACAACGAAGATGACGGCACGGCGGCTAGAAGGCAGGGGACGGAAACGCTAGGGTTTGACCCTAGGGTAGCCGGCCTCCTTAGATGGCGCAAACCCTAGGGTTGGACCCTAGGGTGGCCGGCCACAATAGGCCCAAAACCTAGGGTTTGTGAAACCCTACGTAACCCGACCATATTGTGGTAAAGCCCAAAATTATTTTGGGCTAGGCCCAATAATTAAAAGTGTTTTAATTGAAGCCTAAGCCCATCAAAGAAGGACCCAAAAGGAAACAAGGACAAGAAGCCCAATTAGATTAGGGTTTTGTTTTGTTTTTTATTTTTGCTTATTTATTTTGTAAAATCAAAGAGACCTGGTCAATTTCAAATTTTATTTAATTTTATTCTATGCTTTTATTATATTTCATGATCATTATAACATGTCATATAGCATAGGAAGTGCCATTCAATACATACCGTATTCATTCATTTTTCATATTTAAATTATGATATTAATTTTGTAATATGATTAATGATGGTTGGCTAATGTTTAAAAAGAGTTTTTAAATTGATTATCCAATATGATTGCGGGCCATATTCAATCAAAATTATCTAATTGGATTAGGATAGTTTTAATGAATAAGTTGAACGGATCGGAAAGGCTTTGTCAGCAAGACCAATAAGCGGTCTAAGGTTCGAAGGGTCTTAAGCGGGCCTCGTGCCCCTCCTTCTTTCCTGGGAGTTCTTTTCGTGAAGGGAAGCTCTAAGTCAATCTATATAGTTCTAATTAAGTTAATTAAATATGAGATGATTAATTACAAGATTAGAATTTCACAAAAAGAATAATTCTAAGCATATTTAAAAAGGGTTTTAAATGGGTAGCTTAGAACCACTTAAATTCAAGTTTAGGTTGTTAATGAGATTTGTGAACCTAAAATGAATTTTACCTAGTTATTCAAACTAGGAGTAATAAAATGCTATTTGAATAGTGAGTCCTAAAGGTCTCCATCGTTGATCTAGCACCGTGAGGGTTAAGAGGGGCCTAGCGACGCTTCGATCGTCCCCCTACGGAAGGTGTTCCCTTAGCCCAATAACAAGGTTAGGTTTCATACAATAGACTTGTTGGGTGTATTTCAAGTGTGACCTACCCTACGGCGGCACATTTGAGTTAAGCCCAATGAGTTGAAATATGGGTCGATTCACAAAATGATCAAATGCTGAGTCGTTTGACCAAACCCAATTCGGCTTTTAGTAAACGTGGAGATAAGAGTTTTTTCGGACACGTCTATTAATCGAGATAGTCTCGGTTTGGTTAAGTGGATAAAGTGACCTACCCTACGGCGGCACTTTATTCATGGTTAATCGAATTGTCGAGGGAATTTTAAGCAAAGGGTTTTTCCAAAGTATTTTTCCCGCTGCATTCATGCATTCATGTTTAATTTTCCGCAAAATACAATGAATGTTTATTTTCCCAAAGCAAATTTTAATTATGTCTTTATTTTATTTATCAGCGAAATATGTCAATGGGAAACCCAATCACTTCACTCCTCTCTCGCGATGTGCTCACGGGTGACAACTTCCAGAAATGGAAGTCTAACCTTAACATCGTGCTGGTCTCAGAAAGCATAAGGTTTGTGCTTACTGAGAATCGTTCACCCCTCCCAACCGCGAACTGTTCGCGGACGGCGAAAGAAAGTTTCGACCCCTGGGTTACCTCTAACAACAAAGCCGTTGGCTATATGTTAGCAAGCATGTCTGATGCGTTGCGAACCAAGTTAGAGGGCAAGGAGACTGCTTTGGAGATCATAGATGCCTTACAGGAAATGTTTGGCAAACAAAGCGAGCAGGATCGCATTGAGTTAACCCACAAATACTCAAGTGCAAAAATGCGCGCTGGGACTCTGGTGAGGGATCATGTCATGCTGATGACTAATTACTTCACTGAAGCGGAACTCCACGGGGCTCAGATTGACTAAGTAACGCAAGTGGGGATTATTCTGAATTCCTTGTCTGCAGACTTCATTCAGTTTACTTCTAACTATATAATGAATAAACTGAACTATGGTCTCTCCCAGCTCCTCACCCGAGCTACAGACCTTGAGTCAATCTCGAGGCAGGGCAAGATGAAGGGATCGGCAAATGTTACCGATCGGGCTTCTTCTTCCAAGGCCAAACCTCCTAAAAGGAAGGCCCCTGCACCATCTGGGCCAGGACAAGCCAGCTCATCCAAGGGGACGGGTCCCGCGAAGGAAGAGAAGAACAAAAAGAACAAGAGCGCCGAAAACCCAAAGCCCACGAAGGCTAATGAGCGCCCGAAAGCCCAAGCTCCTGCAAAGGGAAGTTGTTTCCATTGCAAAGAACAGGGTCACTGGAAGAAGAACTGCCTCTTTATCTTTCAGAGCTAGAAGCAAAGAAGAAGAATGGTGCTTAGCTCATGGAAGGAGCTTGAAGACGGGGAACTCACGTTTATGGTCGGAAATAGAGAGTCGATCTCAGCCAAAGTAGTCGGAGAAGCTCGTCTTGCTTTCGGAGAGAATTTTATCTTAATAAAATCAGTTTATTACATTCCTTGTTTCAGACAAAATTTGATTTCTGTTTCTGAATTATGCAGACAATTATTTACCATTTCATTCAATAATAATGAGATTATTATTTCTCGTAATGGTTTGGAATTATGTCGTGCTTGTTTGGAATGTGGGTTGTATGTTTTAAGGCCTTAAGAATCTTATTATTTTAACACTGAAATGTTTAGAGTAGCCAATCCAATTTCTAACAAGAAACAAAAAGTATCCAAAGATGATCAAACATATCTATGGCATCTTAAACTTGGATATATAAGTCTAGATAGGATAAACAGGTTAACAAATGATGGTCCTTTGAGAGAACTAAGAGTTGGTACTCTACCCCTTTGTGAATCCTGCCTAGAGGGCAAAATGACCAAGAGACCCTTCTCGGGTAAAGGGGAAAGAGCCAAAGAACATTTGAAGCTCGTTTATTCAGATGTCTGCGGACCTTTGAATGTTTAAGCAAGAGGTGACTATGAGTATTTTGTCAGTTTCATTGACGATTTCTCTAGATATGCATAAATCTACCTTATGCAATGGAAATCAGAAACTTTTGAGAAGTTTAAGGAATTCCGTGCAGAAGCTGAAAAGCAATTAGGTAGGTCATTAAAGACCTTCCGATCAGATCGGGGAGGTGAATACTTAGATACTGAATTTACTAACCATCTCATTGAGAATGGGATAGTTTCACAATTGTTGACTCTTGGTGATCCACAACTCAATGGAGTTTCTGAAAGAAGGAATCGAACCTTATTGGATATGGTTAGATCCATGATAAGCTATTCTTCACTGCCAGTGTCGTTTTGGGGCTATGCAATAAGGACGGCGGTTGACATTTTGAATGTCGTGCCATCCAAGTCTGTTCCTAAGACTCCCCTGGAGTTGTGGAATGGTCGCAAACCTAGTTTGCGCCATTATCACATATGGGGATGCCTAGCATACGTACTAAAGAAAAAGACGGGCAAATTAGAATCCAGAACAGAAGTATCTCTGTTTGTTGGATATCCTAAAGGGACGAGAGGAAGAATAATCTATAGTCCAAAAGAAAAGAAAGTGTTTATGTCGACGCACGCTACTTTTCTTGAGAACGATTATAAGAATAACTTTAAACCTCAAAGCAAAGTAGTGCTTGAGGAAATGTTAGGGACCACTTCTACTCCTCGACCAACAAGAGTTGTTGGATTAGGAGGTGAAGAAGCAGGACCTTCTTCGTCTCAACCAATAAGGGTTGTTGAATTGAGAGAAGAAGGAGAAACCACAGTTCCAAGTCAGGAACCCTCGGAACCTAGACATAGTAGGAGGGAAATACCATTACCCATTCGCTACTGAAGGAAAAACGAGGCAAACACTGTTGTATCTGATACGAGCGATGATGACCCTATCTCTTTCCAAGAGGCAATGGTCAATCCTGACAAGGAGAAATGGCAAGAAGCCATGAACCAGGAGATGGAATCGATGTATTCCAACTCCGTCTGGGAACTTGTAGACCCACCTGAAGATGTCAGGCCCATTGGATGCAAATAGATCTACAAGAAGAAGAAAGGTACCGATGGAGAAGTTGAAACCTATAAGGCTAGACTCGTGGCAAAAGGTTACACCCAGAAGGAAGGGATTGACTATGAGGAAACATTTTCTCCTGTTGCTATGCTCAAATCCATCCGCATACTCCTCTCCATAGCTACTAGTCTCGATTACGAGATATGGCAACTGGACGTAAAGACAGCATTTCTGAATGGCTATCTTGAAGAGGAGATTTACATGTCTCAACCAGATGGGTTCATAAAAAAAGGCCAAGAGCAGAAAGTCTGCAAGTTGCTTAAATCCATTTATGGGCTTAAGCAAGCATCTAGGTCTTAGAACCTAAGGTTTGAAGAAACCATCAAAACCTATGGTTTCGAACAAAACGTTATGAGCCTTGTGTTTACAAACTCATCAATGAACAAACTGTGGTATTTTTAATTCTTTATGTTGACGATATACTACTTATTGGGAATAATGTATTAAAATTGTCAGAAGTAAAGAACTGGCTGGCCGAGCAATTCCAAATGAAAGATTTAGAAAATGCAAGCTATGTTCTTGGAATAAAAATCCAAAGGAATAGAAAGAACAAGCTACTAGCACTGTCCCAAGCATCTTATGTTGATAAGGTGCTAGCTCGATTTTCAATGCAAAGCTCCAAAAAGGGTCTCTTGCTGATCCGACATGGAGTTTCCCTCTCAAAGAAGCACTGTCCTCAGACACCGCAAGAAGAAGAGGATATGAGACGGATTCCATATGCATCTGCAGTTGGAAGTCTAATGTATGCGATGTTGTGGACTAGACCGGATATCTGCTATGCAGTGGGAGTGGTTAGTCAGTTCCAATCAAACCCTGGTTCAGAACATTGGGTAGTAGCGAAACACATCCTCAAGTATCTTAGGAGAACGAGGGACTATATGCTTGTATATTCAAGTGGAGACTTGAATTTACTTAGATACACTGATTCTGACTTTCAGGCTGATAAGGACTCTAGGAAGTCTACATCCGGATCAGTGTTTACTCTTGGTGGTGGAGCAGTAGTCTGGAGAAGCATTAAGCAATCTAGCATTGCTGACTCAACCATAGAGGCTGAGTACATAGCTGCTTCAGGAGCAGCTAAGGAGGCTGTTTGGCTCAACAATTTCTTGATTGGTCTAGAAGTTGTTCCAGAAATGGATAAACCCATCACCCTTTATTGTGATAATAGTGGTGCTGTGGCTAATTCAAGCGAGCCTCGAAGCCACAAGAGGGGAAAGCATATAGAGAGGAAGTACCACCTCATCAGAGAGATCGTGCACCGGGGAGATGTCAACGTCACGAAGATCCAACATTGGAAAACCTAGCAGACCCATTCACAAAGACTCTAACTGAGAAACAATTCAACAAACACTTAGAGGGAATGGGTCTGGGAGATATGTCTCGCCTCATTTAGGGCAAAGTGGGAGATTGTTGGAATGTTGCCCTAGAAAGTAGGTTTTTTTAATATTAATTTGTAATATTATTTGCTGATTAATAAAATAAGTAGACATTTTTATTATTTTGTTTGGAATATCATTTTACATAAATATTCATTAATATCCAAAATGTGTTATGAAACTAAATTTTGATATTTATAAGTGTCTTATGAAATATCGAATTGTTTAGTTAACATATTTAAATCATTGGTCGGTGATTGATCAAGATTGGATAGCTTGATCCGAAATCACATACGTGGAACACCGTTAGTGTAGTGACACTCAGTGGAAGCGCTCTGTATAGTTAAACTATACACGACTCGGACCGACTAGTCACGAAGTATCGTTTAAGAACCATTACTATACTCGTGAAGTCAAAAGATGGTCATATGGGAATTGATCTCAATCCTGAGTGACCACAGACTCCTTGGTCACGTTTACGGGCTCTTTGATTTGTTCCTTAAGTGTCGTTATCGCAATGGAAACGAATACTTGCAGTTTGGGAACTCGGAACGGGATCGTTGGGGAATGGGGTATTCACACACATGGAATCCAACTTCCAATCATAACGGGAGTTAATATTGGTTCCCTTAAAGTGTCGTTTCTTGAGTGGTCTAGAAGTTGTTCCATAAATGGATAAACCCATCACCCTTTATTGTGATAATAGTGGTGCTGTGGCTAATTCAAGAGAGCCTCGAAGCCACAAGAGGGGAAAGCATATAGAGAGGAAGTACCACCTCATCAGAGAGATCGTGCACCGGGGAGATGTCAACATCACGAAGATCCCGACATTGGAAAACCTAGCAGACCCACTCACAAAGACTCTAACTGAGAAACAATTCAACAAACACTTAGAGGGAATGGGTCTGGGAGATATGTCTCACCTCTTTTAGGGCAAAGTGGGAGATTGTTGGAATGTTGCCCTAGAAAGTAGGTTTTTTTAATATTAATTTGTAATATTATTTGCTGATTAATAAAATAAGTAGACATTTTAATTATTTTATTTGGAATATCATTTTACATAAATATTCATTAATATCCAAAATGTGTTATGAAACTAAATTTTGATATTTATAAGTGTCTTATGAAATATCGAATTGTTTAGTTAACATATTTAAATCATTGGTCGGTGATTGATCAAGATTAGATAGCTTGATCCGAAATCACATACGTGGAACACCGTTAGTGTGGTGACACTCAGTGGGAGCGCTCTGTATAGTTAGACTATACACGACTCGGACCGACTAGTCACGAAGTATCGTTTAACAACCATTACTATACTCGTGATAAAGTCAAAAGATGGTCATATGGGAATTGATCTCAATCCTGAGTGACCACAGACTCCTTGGTCACGTTTACGGGTTCTTTGATTTATTCGTTAAGTGTCATTATCGCAATGGAAACGAATACTTGCATTTTTAGAACTCGGAACAGGATCGTTGGAGAATGGGGTATTCACACACATGGAATCCAACTTCCAATCATAACGGGAGTTAATATTGGTTCCCCTAAAGTGTCGTTTCTGGAATTGAACGATTGCGCGCACATTTACGATAGTAAATGAATCGTCACTAGTGAAACGACGGTACTTAAGGAACAAGAAACGAACCAGGGGGTATAACGGTAACTTTATCCAGTCGGGACGTGAACCAATCTGGAGGGTCGAATCTCATGTAATGACTATATCAGTGGACTACTCATCAAGTAAATTGTTTTGATAATTTCGAGAGTGCGATTTCGGGTTTTTAGTAGAATAACCTCGGGATTAATAAATTAGAATTTTGACTAAAGAGTTTTAGTCGATTTTCTAAATTTATTGCAGCTCGAAATATTGGGTCCATGGTCCCCGGACCGGCTCCGTAAAAATCAATAGAGAAAATCATTTTATATAATTAACGTTGATTAATTATATAGTCTCACAAAAATAAATTAATTCCAATTATTTATTTAAGTGTTAAATAAATAATTAATGAATTAATTTAAACTTGCTTTAGGTAGGAAATAATTTTTTCCTACACAAGTTATAGTGGACGAATTTTACAGCAAGAATAAAAGATTTTTATTATTGTTTTAATTATTTAATTGTTAAATAATTATCTTATTTAATCAGAATTGGAAAAAAGTCATATTTGACTAATTCCACATGATGTAGGCGTTAATTACTTTTGCTATTATCCCATGATTTAGTCATGTAGATAATTATAAAGATCACACATTATCTTTATTTAAACAATTAAGATAATTATGAGATAATTATCAAAAATAATTGAATTTTGAAATAAAGATACTTATAACTGGCAGAGACTTTTTCTCAGAGAAAAAGTCTCTCCTAAAATGCGCCAATATTGAGGGGAGTGGACTAAAAAATAGCCCACTTCTCTGTCCTGTAATATTCTAATTTAAAAAGGCTATATAAGGTTTCTCAGAAAATTTTCAACGTAAGATTTTTTCAGAGAGTGAAAAACCCTAGCTTCAGAAAGTTTTCTCCAGAGAGAAAAATAAGAAAAAACTCGCCCACCACCCTAAGAGCAATAGAAAAATATTCTTCCTCTTGTTCTTGTGAGATCTAAGAATAGAAAGCCCACACTTTCTTCTCTGTTAATTTGGAGAACGGTTCGGAAGATCGTGGTATCGATTCAAACAAGATCAACTCCTATAAACCAATTCTAAATCAAGGACCTTGGAAGGGTTTGGAATTAGTTGAACAATTTGGTGGACTCGTTTATAGACCGATTCGTCTAGGTATATTTTGATTTCCTATTCTATTTAATCTGTTTTAGTTTATGTGATAAATAAAATCAGATTGGTTGTATTTTCGGTGAACATGAAATCTGTTTGTCTATGCTGATTCGCGATTATAATATGATATTTTGTTTTGAATATGGTATTCAATTTACGATATGATATTATCTTCGCAATATGACATTGCGTTTTTATTACAATATGATTGGTTAGAATCGCAAAAAAAATTTTAAAATTCACGCTTCCGCCCTAACATAGACCTTTCCTTCAAATTTTTGGTAGATTAATGTTGCTTGGGATTTTTAGCATTGCCGTCGCATCATTTTTTTAACTTTCATTAGATTAGTTGTGAAATCTTCAACTTCTGGGAAAATTAACTTACCTCTACTCTTTTTTTCTTTTTTTTTTTTCTGAATAACTTACCTCAACTTACATTACAAGGAAAGATAAAAAAACAAACAAACAAACAAAAAAAACAAACAAAAAAGCAAAAAAAAAACAAAACAAAACAAAACAAAAAAAAAAAACAAACACAAGAAATCATATAACTGAATACAAAGAGATTAAGACACTAGAATAAGATATTCCAGCAATTATACTCTTCACACTTTAATTAAACAAATTACTTTGCTAATAAATATTATTTGTTAATTTCAACCAAACTTTTCTCGATTCTCATGTTTTGCACAACAAATATACAACTTTTCTCGCGCACCTTTTTTTTATTTATTAATGAAGTATGAATTAAATCTAAGCATTATGTGGTCCTCGTTCCTTGTCTTTTCTGTACGTCTGTTAGTTAGTTGTCTGTGGTAGTCTTGTTAATTGGAGACGTAAAAGCAAAAGGTTAAAATGGGACCGAAGATAAAAAGAAAAGCTGAAAGTAAAAGAAAATAATGGCACTACCTTTCACTTTATAAATTCAATATTACTTACGCCAAATTCCTTTCTTTTTTTAAATCTTCCAAGTTTCTTTTTTTACAGTTTTATTACTAAAAAAAAAAGGGGGGTCAATTTGAAATCAGGTCATTTTTTGTCCGTATTTTAAAGAACTAGCCCATAAATTGAAAAATTAACAAAATAACCATAAGTCCAACATTAGAGTTCTAAATGGTCCAAAATACCCCCACAAAATGAGCTTAAAATCAGTCTGAAGTTTATCTTCGTTTTCTCGAGCAGCCACCGCTGACAAGCCACGAAACAACTCTGATTTTGTTGTGACTGAATCAACAGTGTCTCAAGACACTAACATTGAAGAAGAAATGAATCTCTAGAATTCAAAGAAAAACCAAAGACTTGGCTCTTTAGTCGGAGAAGAGAAGGTTGCATGGACAAAGGATCTAAATTTAGATATGAAATTAACAAAACTCGTGATAATTCCGAAAAAAAAAAAAAAAAAAAAGCTGCGTAGTTGGGGGTTGTTTTGCAGAGAAAAGAGGTATAGACAAAGTAATGAGATAACTTGGACACAAGCAGAAAGAGAGTTTTCTTATTAGGCAAATCAAAGTGGGTTTAAACATTATTCAAGAAGGAGTGAACAATTAGATTTGTTGGGAACAAATTGTATCGTCATACCCGCAAATTACACTAAAAACGCAAACGCATAAATAGTTGAAACACAAATATTAAAATAGAAAAAGACGCTATAATTTAAGTTGTTTAAGAAAGTTCTACTATAGGTAGAATTTTTTACACTTATATTTTATAAAGATTACACACTCAATAATCAAGACTTATACATGTTTCATCAACTCCAAACCCAAGTATATCCTTTATCTATTTCTCTCACACTCACACATAATTTCTCTTATCTTCTCTCGCTTCTCTCTCTTGGTGCGGGTACTAGTCTTTACTCATCACAATGGGGATATTCACACTATTCAATACTAACAACTGCTTTTGTCAACTATTTTCTACGCTCACAACCTCACATTTTCAATGGTGTACACCCTTTAGTAGCTCTTCCGTTTTCATGTCCACAACTGCACACCTTTAGAGACACATGAAAACACATATTTATAGGTGCACATGGGTATAAGCCCATTACTCACACACAAATCAAGTTTGGGTATTTGCATTTTTTTTTTCATTAATTCTTTTATTGCCCAAATTTCAAACTTTCATAAACCAATAAAAAATAAATATTCACAAATTCAAAAATTAAGTCAACTGTCCTAGCAAACTCCATCTTGACTTAGGATTTTCTCTATCTCAACTCATACTGCTTCACTGTATCTCGGGGATCTATCGTTGACACCCATCCTTCCACCTTTTTTGGTAGGTGTCACCATTAAATAATCAATAGGAGTGAACGTGCGTTGAGTTCAAGCTCTCGTCCAACTTAAGGCACCAAACCGACTTCATCTCCTTCTCTCTTGTTTGGATCGAATAAGTTGTGCGTTCAAATTTAGTCTTGTCTATCATCTTTTTACTCTTATTACTTCGCACCAAAACATCTTCCACGATACTTCGTCAAATACCGAAGTTCTTCAGCTTATCGAACCGCTCGATTTCAAACTTCAATTTAGACATCTTTGTCAATTTTTTCACTATCTCCACAGCCAAAACTCTGATACCGCCTGTTGGAAAAAAAAAATTATAACAGCCACAATGACACCTAAAACACTAACGCACACGTAGTGTAAAGACAAATAATAAAACATAAAATACGCAATGATTTAAATGGAATGGAAAATTTCTTACGTCCACTATTTATTGACCTTTGTCTATCTCTATCACCAACATAAATCCAATTACACTCTTTATTTTATCTTTGACACCCGCACAAAATTTCTCTTCTCTTCTCTCGCTGGCAACTAGTTTCTACTCATCAAAATGAGGCTACTCACAGTCTTCAATACTAACTCTCGTATTCTCAGTTGTGAAGACACTATTAGTAGCTTTACCATTTTCATGCCCATAGTTGCACACTCTTAATAACACATGTGCACATATATATATTGGTGCAAATCTGAGCTATCCCCATTATTATCACACAAAACATCTTTGGCAATTACCTTTTTTTCTTTTAATTCTTTTGTGGCCTAAATTTAAACTTTTCTAAAAATCGAAGATTGAGTCGACTTTCGTACCAGATAATTTGTTGATACTTGTATGCTAGCTTTGTGGACTGATAATATGGAAACAGAGGCTTCATAGTTGTGCTCACGAGATTTGGTCCTTTGCTTTCCATGGTGGCAGCCAAGCTGTGGGACTGCCAGATTGCTTTGCAATGGTCTTTACATAAAGAATAGCACTCAGTGTCCATTGTTTGTGATGCCAAGCTAGTAGTTGAGGCTAGTTGAGGCTTTGACCAACAAGAAACCACCAAATGATTGAAGTTCAAAATCTAGTTGTTTTTGCTACTATGGGAATTATTCCACATTTCGCTACTATCGTTTTAGTTTGGATTCCAAAAGTATCGGCTCATAACCTATTTGATTGGGCCTTTCGTGCCATTTACTAGGAGAATTTTGAAGAATGCCTTCTTTCGAAATATTGGTAATTTACGTCATTTTTATGTTGCACTTTTAATTAATGCCTCCACTTTTACATTATAAACATAGATCGTAGAAGTCAAAAGAGCACACTACTCGGACCATAAATTATTAAGTGACACTTAAAATTGTGTTTTTTTTTTCAATTTCCCCAACAATAAATTGCACATCTGATTGTTTTTTAGTAAGCACAAGCTTATAAACCCGCGCGTTGCAGCGGTTTTTTAAAATAAAATAATAAAAATTAATAATATCTGAAAAATATTAAAATCTATATAAGACAAAAGCAATATAAACAATAAATTTTATGTACAAATATTTAGAGATGTATTTTATGATATTATATCTTAAATGCATAATAAAATATTGATAATATAAATATTGTGCATAGACGATAAATATGCAGTTTTTGAAATTTTCTACTTCCTCTTTTTCTTCTTCTTCTTCTTTGCTGCAATGTTAAAGTGAAAAAAACAAAAGTTAAAAAACTTAATTTAGCAAATTAATTGTCATAATTTGTATTTAGGGTTAATTAGAAAATCACGCAAAGAATTTGTATTTCACATTGTAACTCATTTTTCAAAATTGCGTGATAAAATGTTATTAATTATACATTTTACTAAAGTAATTTCTATTATTTGTCAATTAAATTATTAGTCAAAAAATATTTATACCTTCAAGTTACTTCTTAGTTTTTGGATCGAAAGCTTTGGCGGTTGGAGGCGGCAACGAAAGCATATTCAACGGTTGGTCGTCGAATATTTTTATTTAAATAAATTTGTTTAAAAAAATTTTCAAAGGAGGAACAGTTTGCGAAGTTAATTCAATCAACAATTAATTATCATTATTACCTCCATTTTTATTATATATAATGCAAACTGTTAGAGTAATGCCCAAAAAGGAGACTAGTTTTGTTATTTTGAATTTGCTGATTAATAAAATAATTAGATTTTTTCATGAATTTTTGAGACTTTATTTTATTTATGAATATTCATCAATATCCATAACATATTATGTAACTGAAATTCTAGTATATAAGTTTGTTATATACAAAGGATTAGAGTTTTGGTTAATATGTTTAAACGAGTCCGTGATTGATCAAGAGTTTGTGACTTGATCCGAAATCACATATGCGGTCCACTAACATATTGGATGCGATAATTTTGTCCGGGTTGTCGGTGTGGTGACACTAAGTGGAAGCATTCTATATAATTATATTATATAGGACATGGACCGACTCGATTCCGAAGTATCGTTTAAGTACTGTTACGATACTCGTCTCGAAGTCATAAGATGATCATATGAGAATCGATCTTAATCCTGAGTGGCCACAGACCCCTAGGTTATCTTTACGGGCCTTTTGATTTGTTCGTTACGGCTCATGATTGATCTGGGCTAAACACTTGCATTTTGGAGGTCCGGAAAATGATCACTGGGCAATGGGGTTTCACAGATATGGAATCCAGCTTCTGATAAAAAGGAAGTTAAAATTGGTTCCCTTAATGTGTTGATTCTGGAACCGAACAATTGCGCGCACATTTATGATCAAGATCGTAAATGAATTGTTCGCTAGTGAATCGATGGTACTTAAGGAACAAGATATGATCTGAGTGGTAAAACGGTAAATTCACCAACTCAGATCATGAACCAATCTGGAAGGTCGAATCTCATGAAATGATTATATCAATGGAAAACTCACCGAGTAAATTATTCTAATAATTTTAGGAGTGCAATTCCGGGTTTTTAGTGGAGTAACCTAGGAATTAATAAATCAGATTTTTAACTAAAGAGTTTTAGTTAATTATTTGTTTTTATTGGAGCCTGAATTATTAGGTCCATGGTCCCCGGACCGACTCCATCAGATCGATAGAGATACTCTAATAATTAATGGTGATTAATTATATTTTTCTCACATTTATCGGATTAATAGTTTAATTCGATAATACTAATTTTTAGTTATTTATTTACTTGTTAAATAAATAATGGTTAAAATTAATTTAATTAATTTTGGAGGGAATTATGAAAATAGTTTCTCGCCAAAATTAGTTTATTTGGGAGGCAATCAATTTAAATAAAAGAGTTTTATTTAATTATTAAATTATCCAAGAGTTGGATAAATAAATAAAAAAAAGAGGTATTTTGTTGAAATCCTAATTAGATTAGGATTTGTACAAATTTATTTCAATAAGGATAGTTATCCTACTTGGAGTAGGATTTGAAATAACTCGTCCTTATTAATTATCTAAGGGTTAGATAATTATTTATTTTGGATATTAAAATAGAATTAGATTCTATTTAAGATTTGATTTAAAATTATATATATATAATATATAAGTTAAAATAAGAATCGTATTTTTGTTTTTTTAAAAGTTCGGCAAGGCTTTGTCACTTTTACGCTTTTAGGCATATATATGTATATATGATATATATATATAATTAAAATATATGATATTTTAATATATTCAAAATAAATAATAATAGGTATTAGTTTGAATCCAAGTAGGATTTGGAGTATACCTATTAAACACCTTCTTAATCCCTCTATAAATAGGACCATATTCTAGAGAAAAAACCTAACTTTGTTAGATTAAACACACAAGCTCATAAGCTCCGTTGAGAGAATTTCTAGAGAGAGAAGCTCCCTAAATTGCCACCCTCTATAGCTATTCCTATAGCCTAATTATGCACTAAAGTAGTGTTTGAGAAAAATTAGAGTGAGCCTACACTCTCGTCTCTTCCCGATCCGGAGGAACGGTTTGGAAGATTGTGGTATCGGCAAAAGCAAGGATTCCCTAAGGCCGATAAATTCGTTACGAGCGTACTCGTAGCCCAACTTTGGCGGTCTCAAAACGCACGGCGTGAAGAGAAGAAGTCAATCACTAGAATCTCATTGATAAAATTCTTGATCTCTATAATTTATTTATGAAATAAATTTTGTGCATATTTGTATGCTTGTTTGCTTTTCTAATAAAATTATTAAAAGATCCTTGTTCTATGTTCTTGATGGTTTGATCAAAGTGTTTGATTATAAATTTTAGAATACTATGTTTCCGCCTTGCATAGAACTTTTGTGTATTATTGCAAATTTTTTCCAACACAAACAACATATATTCTTTATTTTGAGTTTGTTTTTCTGATTTTGGGTTTTAAATCTTTAATTTACAAATTGTTTTCGACGGATACATAAACCATTGATTTTGATGGTTTTTTTTTTTTTCATCTGAGGCACTATTGGTGGCTTTGGATTTTAACATTTTAAGCATAAGCTTTCTCTTTCTTTAGAGAACCGAAGCATATATAATTACAGAACAGAAACTAAGCAGAGGGGAAAAAAGGGTGAGAATTAGATAAGAAAACCTACAAAATGCAAATGTACATTTTTTTTTCTCTACTGCAAATCAGACCATAAAATGCCTTATCATTTATAAGAAGAAATTGCATAGAGAAATGCCGTTTCTACGGCTTTCTAGATAACTCCAAGGCTATATGGTTTTAGTTACCCCAAAAGAAATTTTTTTCTTAGATTCCAGTACTCAGTAAATCATTAGAACGTAACGTACTCGAACATTTATGTTGGCCCAATCAATTTTGCCGGCCAATATGTTAGATCTGGGAAGTTATTATTCTGATGGATCCATGCTCATGGTGCGTAGACCGATATGGTGGCGGTAGAGGCAAGGTCGGCGATGGCGGATACCAGAATGGTGATGATGGCAACAACCAGATGGACGACAACACCTTTAGGTGCGGCTTTAGTTGTCAGCGAGCAGTGGTCTGCTATATCTAAACCAAGAAAGAAAGAAAAAAAAAATAGAAGACGAGATGAAAAATCGAAAAAGACCCAAACAAGCCAAAATAGCTGTGATATTTATGGAGAGCAATTTTGTAAATTGACCAATATCAAGTTATATGGGTCTTTCCTCTAGTATATTATGAAATGTTTATATGGTCAAATCTTGCATGTACAAAAATTTGAATAAATTACAAATAACAAAGACGATTAGTTTATTAAAAAATGTGTTACCACTGTGTAACATAATCAATTACTTGCCTAGAAAATTTATTATCAAACTATTATCATTGTTGATGTGTTTTTTCATCACTAACTTCATGTGGGGTCGCGTGAGTCATGTACTCTGACAAGCGTGCAAGGAGCCATGTGCTGGGTTGCTTGATCGTTGACTTTTGACTTCGATTCGAACTTTCCTCAAACCTTCAAATGAAAGAGCTTGCTTAGAAGAGGGGGTGCACGGGGATGTTCCCGGTGTGGGCTCTCCAACGCTCAAGTCAATATAGAGCTCGAGTATCGAAAGTGTAAGTGTGGTAGAAAAAGTGTTTTTACCCGAGCCTCTCAGGAAAATACATACTTATAGAGGTGGTCTGAGAGTGAATAGGGATGGGTTTCCTGCCTCTGAAATTTTCTTATTTGGATCAGAGACAAGTTTCCCGAAATTACTCGTTGTAATTGGCCCTCTGTCATTGCTAATTGTAGGAATATTTCTTCTTTAGTAGGCGACTATGCACAGTCCTCGCGTCATGGAGTTTCGGGAGCGCGTGGTCCTGTCGGGCACCAAGTCGAGTAACTGGCTGAGCACGCGAGCATGAATATAGGAAGGAACGTGGTAGGGGCGTAGGCACACCGGCCGCCTGGCTGGCTGCTAGCTGCTAGGCTAGGCGTTCGGCTAGACGCCAAGGTGAATGAACGGGCAGCCATGAGGTGCCCGGGCGTGCTGTCCGGCTATCAGGGCAGGATCAAAATTAAGTTAATGTCTCCTTTCAAGTCCCATAAAGGACTTAGCCACTTCTAATCCTAATTAACTCCATGGGATAGTCAAACTTGCTATCTGTGAGGATTATAATGAACATATCAGTAAGATTATGTTTGGTATCAATTTGCTCTCCAAGATGTCATACACTCAATCACATCTCTTACAAAATGTAATTTATGTCAATGCGCTTAGAATGCTTATAGAATACTTTGTTTTTAGACACACAACACTTTGATTGCCATAATAGACAACCAAAGACTCTTGTTTAATTCCAAGCTCAACTAGCATTTCCTTTAATCACATTTCTTCTTTCACTGCTCCAGTGACCGCAATGTACTTAGCTTTAGTGGGCAATCTCTTCTATAGTGACATGGTTTCTTACACTGACAATTACCATTTGTTTATCCTTTCCCTTCGAATCCCTTTTCTCTTTTCTACCCCTAATAGTTAAACCCTTCTAGAATTATGAAAATCTTTACCAAATTTGATATCAAGTTATTTAAACTTAAAATCTACTTGTACATCTTCTCAAATCAAAGACTCTCAACCATATTTCGTCGTATCAACAAAATTTGAAAAAGATTTTGGTAAATAATTCAAAATAATTATTGCTTTATCCTCGTCCTCAATTTTAATGTCAACATTAGCAAGATCTAATATCAATTTATAAAAATCATCCCAATTTTCGACAAATACTCTTAGATTCGTCGTGAGCAGTTGATCCAGTTTCTGCCAAAGTCTCACCGCTCTTGACTCGTTGAACACTTCACTCAAAACCTTGTCAACAAGTTACAGTGTGAGAGTCGAAAATGTCAATTCTATCGTCTCCGGTTTCTTATCAACTGTTAGGGTTGATGTTAGTTCCTTTTCACCTTTTAGGGCTTTGGCGACCTTCTTTTGTACCAAGATTACGTACATTCTGCCCTGCCATAAGCCAAAATCTCTCTTGCTTTCGAATCACTCAACATCTATTTAAGTTATCATCATCGGGCTGTTTTTAACTCAGTTTTTATCGAACCTGGCTCTCATACCAATTGTTGTGAAATTGGTATCAATAATTCAAGGAAAAAACTCCAAAATTCAATTACCCAAATTGAGCGATGAATCATCGACAATCAACACCAGATCGAGCGAAATTGCAAAGAAGACAACCAATGAAAAATTACTGAAAAGTAAACAAGGCAAAACAAATAAGTGGCTCGGTATAAATCGCCTACATCTACTGTTAGAGACGCTATTATTGATCTTCTCTTTGAGTACAAGTATAAATCCCAAAACTGAAAAACACTTAAAGAATTCACAGAAGAATATTCCTGAACTTCGTTTGAGTTCTTTGACAAATTAGCCCAAAAATCTCACCAAGTTCTAATTTCTAATTCTCAGTCCGAATACAATTATACTTTCCCATAATTCTATTAAGCTCTCAACAGTACAAAGATAGCCCCATAACTCACTGGTCTCTGTCCTTTAATTGTTGTTGTTGAGTCGGTGTAGTTGAATAATAATACCACTGACTTGCTGATCATTGTTTGATGAAGACTTTGCCGATGTGGCTAATTGAATGAGTCAAAGCTGAGGAGGACAAGTCATAAGGTGCAAAGAAAACTAAATACATAGCATTCTGTATATGTTAATTAATAAGATCAAGATCAATCAGTATAGATTTATTAAGAAATAAGGCTTAATATAAATATATGGATACCCTTTGTTTGGGGTATCAATTCAAACCATTCCATCCTATTTTTTGGGATGTAAAAAATAGTTTGAAAATGGTTTGGAATGGTTTAAAAATAGTTTGTAAAAATGATGTAAGAATGGTTTGACTTTATTGATTTTGAGGTAGTATGAATGGTTGAGATTTAAAGATATTGTATAGAGATTTGGAAAGTTGAAAAAAATTGTTGAAAAAAAAATGAAATGGAATGGAATAGTTTGAAGAATTTGAAAAGTTTAAAAAAATGAAAAAATAGAATGGAATGGAATGAGAGAAATGGGTTATACAAACAAATGGAATTAGGATTTTCTAGTACATCGTAAAACAAAAACTTATTAGGGAATTTTAAGAAAATAGCCACGGTTTACAAAATGATTTTAAAAAATAGCCACAGTTTCAAAAAAGGTTTAAAAACTAGCCATTTCAGAAATTTCTGACGTGTGTCAGAAATTTCTTACAACAACTTTTATGTGTAACTTTGTTATTTTCAGAAATTTCTTACATTGTGTTATGGTTAGTTTTTAAATTTTTTTAAACTGTGACTATTTTTTGAAAATACACAGTTCAAAATGGCTATTTACCTAACTGACCTAACTTATTATGTAAATCTTTTTGTGTGTTTAAATTTATTAACAAATTGTTGTTGAATTAACTCTTTATATGTCCAATTTCTTTCGTAATCCAATTCAACCACTTATGAATATTAGAAGGTAGTTCTACTACTGTCGCTAAGTTCAAGCCAATCTATGCCTCCATCAAGAGCTTCGCTCCATAGCAACTTCATAACTTCGTCACTACTCGACATCCTCATCTACACAACTGAGATCTCCATTCCCTTCTAGGGGCTTCTTCGATCTTTTTTCTTTTCTTTCCCTTTTTATTTTTTTATTACAATTTATTAAAGGCTTTACCAAAAGTTTAGAGTTAACAATTCCGTCAATTGTTAACATAATTTGTATACAATTATATGGCAATATTTGATAAAGAGAACAGTTATTGTAATAATAGAATTGAACAAAGAATTTACTTTCAATTATCGTTCCAAACGCAGTTTCTAAAATCATAAGTCCAAAGATAATTTCAAAAAGCCATGCTCCAATAAAGAAGCATAACTTATAGCAATTGACTAAGCGATATTTAAAGTAGTGATACCTAATTTCTAACACTTATAAATATCTAATATTTGAAAAATATAATAAAATACTCGAGTGATTCAATTATTTACACAGTGATAATTTGTTGTAATTGACTAAGTGATTAAATCATAAGTAAGTAATAAATGAATTTTCTAGTTTCTCAACTATTATAAAACTTTGGGCATTTTGTTTTATTGTTGTGTAAATTTTAAGCATTTTTCATCGTCACCCCATAAATTATTAATTTAAACTTTCTAATTCTTATATGGAGGTTAAATAGCATAAAACAACACATAATATATAAACTAAATAAAATTGGTGAAAAAGCATAATGAGATAACATTTAAATTCTTTCCCATTTCTAGAATTAAAAAATAGGTTGGCGAAAAGCATTTTCTACGTAGGGAGATTATTATTATTATTATTATTATATATATATATATCAAGATAAATAGATATTTACAGGAGATTTTTAAGGATTTAACTAAACTTTTGGCTAATTTTTTAAGAATTAGCCATAGTTTCATGAAATTAAGGATTTAGCCGTAACATAATATGATACACGTATAACATACATGTATCATATTATATTACACATGAATCATATTATGTTACATGTGTAATATATTGTAAGTCCCGCATTACGTCTAGCCTAATTTTGTATAAAAAGTTATTGTGCAAGATTTTATCCTAGTATTTTTTTATATATACGTAACGTCCCAAAATTCAAAACGGTTTTTAGTTTCGAAAAATACGGTCAAATTTGAACTTTTTAAATTAAGTTACAAAACTGAGCTTTTAATACTAAACATGAGGTTCACCAATCCTCACCATAGCCAAAATAGATTTAATTTTAACATTTACAAAATATTATGGAATAAAAAGATTTTCCTTGCCAACGATTAGCCGGTAGTCGATGTAAGATCTTACAGGTCGGTCCCGTATACACTTGCTATCCCCGTCGTTGTCACCTCGCCCTTTCGTTTCCTTTATCTTACCTACGACACGAGCACACTAGTGAGCTATTAGCCTAGTAAGTAGATTAGATAAATAAATTGCTAAGTCTACAGGTAATAAACAACCCAAAAATGTCACAATGCAATCATCTAATAAAAATACAGACTCAACAATCGAGTCATCGTAGTCCGAAGAGTAAATATCACTCTTAATTAACCTTGCCCGCGTATTAGATTTCAACATAAAGTATCAAACCTACGCAGGATACAATACCTGCAAGAGTTGTGACATGGAACTTAGTCGGACTCAACGACCTACTAATCTCGACTCAAAAGTCAATCTCACACGTTGTTCTTATCTCACTCAAGTTCACAACTCTCTGACTTAGCTTATAAAAATCCGTGTACACACGATTTACAGTGTAAGAATTCTGATTCTATAATATTGGAAAGGTCTCGTCAGCCTCATCCCTACTCGAGACCTCTCACAAGTCGTTCTAGAATTTAATACACATCTGGACCCATTCTCGGGTCATTCTAGTATTTGATAAACATTCTAGACCTCTTACGGGTCGTTCCGAAACCTTTTGCGACCAGTGGTCCCATCGGACCTCTTCGGAATTAATTGCGAAATCACCTCGTCGGGATAATTCGGGACACGTTGTGGATCTTGGCCCCTCGAGCCATCCTGTTATTCTTTATGATTATGAGGACTCATCCTCCTTGGGCCTCTTTGCCCTTTCCGAAACCTTTTGCGGCCAGTGACCCCGTCGGGTCGTTTCGGAATTCGTTGCTGCAGTTTACCCCGTCGGGCTGATCCGGATCGTCACATCATAAACTGTGGAGAGGGCCGTGGCTCTCCTCCCTAAGGCCCCTTGGGCCGTTCCAGAAGGTTGTCCGCCGACCTCCTCAAAATATCTTGGGTCATTTCGAAACCCTTCACGGCCAACGGCCCCGTCGGACCGTTTCGAAATTGAATCATGATCGCAGCCCCGTCGGGCCCTTCTCGAATGATCAAACTACACATGCAAATAAAGGTCGTCTGTTGACCTCCTCGAGTCGTTCTGAAACCTCACACAATGGCACCGTCGGGCGATCTCGGAACCAATCATGATTTGCGGCCCCGTCGAGCCCTACCCAGATGCATACTATACGCCCGCAATAAGATCTCAACAACAAAAGTTAAGTAGTTTTATTTTTGTGGTCCCTACCAACTGACAGATAATTCATACTAATATATACACACACAAACAGACATGTCAATCCCGAAAAATTCAATTACGCTTCGTAGGGCAAAACGGTAATTTTTTTAAAGTTTATGGAAAATGTCTCTAAGGCGATTATAATTACTTATTTTGAGTAATGAATGCCCTAAATGACCTTTGAATGGTTGAAATTATTCAACGGCCTGAATTTTCAAAAAGTGCCCAGAATTTTCAAAAATTGCACTTTTGGCCCAAAAATGAAAGTGCTCAAAATAAGTCAAGAATTGGTCTTTTGAGACCTAATATCATATTTATTTGTATTTTTAAAGTTGATTAGAAAGTTTGAGGTCATTCCGTCGCCTATTTAGGGCAATTTCGACGAAATATCGCCTTTTCGACGTGAAACGGAAAAAATCCGAAAAAATAGCAAACGGACACGTAAAATTCTAAATATTTTCAGTATATCTTATTTTAATATATATTAGTGGAATATAATTATGTTTTTTCAAATAGAGTTTTAAAAATAATAGTTCTTTAGAGAGGGGCTAAAATGCAACAAAACGTATTTATCGGGGGCAAAATAGGAATTTCAGCTTTAAGTACAGCTGTGGCTGAGACTAGCTCGAATTTTCTGCATGTGAAGGTTGAGTTGTCAACTATTAAGCCCTAAGTTGACCCCATTTTCGGAGCTGTCTCCTTGCATGAAACTTTAAATGACATTTGTCATGAAATTTAGTTAAAACCTAGGTTAAGTTTGATTAAAACAAAATGTGACAGTGTAAATCCTCATCCACTTCAGTCCAAATCTGACCAACAAGCAGAAAAGAGAGAGAAGAGAGTAAAGAGAAAGAAAACGAAAGAAAAGAAGAGAAAGAAGAAGGAAGATTACAAGAAATCTTAAGGAGCTAAGGTAAGTTAATGTTAGTACTCTCTTTTTGTCACCTTAAAGAACTAGAGCTTGTAAAACCTATGGCTAGTGATGATTGAGCTCATGGATTAGCATTTACTTGTGAGAAATTTATAGGTGTTCTTGAGGTTAAGCAAAGGAAAATCAAGACCAAGAGGAAGCTAAGGTAAAATCCACTTTTAAGCTCAAGTTTTGATATTTCATGAAAATGCATGAGTTGAATATGAAAAATCTTTGGCAAGGGGAAATAAATATTAGAAGATTAAGACTTGATACTGTTTTGGTCATGTGTATAGTCTTGTTAAGGATATAACCTTAAGTTGAGAATGGTTTTGGTATGAATTTTTGGTCATTGATGTTCAAAAGAATAAATTTAGAATGTTCCATCGAAACAGTATAAAAAATGGAATTTTCAGTTTAGTCTTAAGAGACGTTTGTCTTTAAGCTTACTTTTTCTTGAAAATAGACTTGTTAATCTTTCCATAGGATCAAGAATCACCCCAAAATGATTTTTCTATAATTAGAAATGATTTTTCAAAGTTTGCTTAAGAATCTGCATTTTGGAACGCTTTTGAATAAACTCTTATTTCGGGCCATTTTTAGAATAATTGAAAAACTTTAAACCTAGCAAGCAGTATCTCATTTGAAATATGTACGAAAATAATTTCCAAACAACTGGTTTTGTGTCAATACGAGCTTTGTACAAGTTTTAGCACTCGTTCTCGTAACAGTCGATGTTTTAGCAAGTTTTAGGATTAATTGTGATGTTTAAGGATATAGTAACGAATTTTTAGTATTCTGTACTAGATGTACGAAGTTTTGTTAAGATCATTATTTTTAAAAAAAATTAGACTTCTTTATCTTCCAACAGGACTAAGAATCACTTAAAAACGATTTTTCTTGAATTAGTTAGAATTTTTCAAAAAAGGGTTAAAAATCTGTCCAAAAGCTGGGAACTCTTTTCAAGATCTGATTTCGGGCTATTTTTCTTAAAAGTATAAAATCTGAAACCTATCATGCCATTACTCTTTTGAAAGATCCATGAAAATTCTTTCCAATGCCGTTGGTTTCATGTCGATACAAGTTTTCTATATGAAATAGTACCGATTCTCGTAACGGTCCACGTTTTGTCAAGTGTTTGTGTGACCAACATAGTTTTTGAGCAAAATAGGGTTCATTAAAATAAGTTTAGGGGTTGAAAAGTCCCCTATAGATGGCTAAAAATCCGTTAGACCCAATTGAGCCGTTTTTCATCCCGAACAAGATATTTAGGCTCATTTGAACCCGTTTGAGAACTCAAAACAAAAATTTTGATATTTATGGATATTTAGAGAATTTCTAATCTATAAACATTCTTATTGTTAAGGAATTTAAAGCCCGGTATTATACGAACGACCTTGGAATCAAAACGAAGTTTGCGACCCCCGATTCGGCAACAGTAAGTGGAATCGGCACCTACGACACAAGAATGAAGATGTTTTGCTCATGATTATTATTGTGTATTTTATGCCTACTGTTGTAATAATTAATCATCGTCTTGTTTATGTTTTCTTGATATGCTTGATTGTCCGACGATAATTAAAAACTAGGCCGAACCCGGGTAAAGATGAAAAGTTTACAACAGATAATGGGTCCAACGCCCTCGTTAATTAAAAAGTTAGATGGGTTTTACCCGCTTAAGCTAACTGAAAATAAATGAGATGCCCCGGACCCGATACTACGATAATTACCCGAAGTTTTAATTGTGGATTATCTATAATGCTAAGGCCCATTCGTGTGGAGCGGGTAAATCGCCTAAAGGACTTTATGTCCCTCGTGAAATAATAATCCACTTGAAGAATGTATACGTGAATAAAACTGCATAAAACATGAAATTATCGATGGCACCGCCAGATACTCCCGATGGCTGACGGTGGTACGTCCCAGGCATATGTGTTTGCGGCGAGTTGTCCCCAACACCTATGGAGTTATGGTCGAGAATTCGGCCCATTCCCGACTGGCGCCTTATGATTGCGGTGGCCATTAGTGGATCCCAGATAAATCTAAATAATGTCAAGAATCTGGATTGAACCAGCTGAGACAAATGTAGAAACATCAAGAATATGGATTGAACCAGCTGAGATGTAAACTTAATTAAGAAAGAAAGATAATGTATGTACAAATGGTGTTTACCTTAATTGTAAGGGTCTACTGGTATGGGACAATTAGATCCTTTTTGCATGTTGCATAATGATATGTTTTCACGTGCATTGCGAATAGGGTAGATAGACTTCCACTTACTGAGTAAAATCTCATTAGGTGTTTCTTGTGTTGTAGACACAGGTAAGCGACCGAAAATGGAGTAAGACGGCGGATGAAAGTCGAGAGAGCCGGTGAATGTACATATGGACCCGACCTGTGAATGGCATAGAATGCCGGCACCCAGTATATTTAAGTTATTTTGATTCTCTTGACAGAAAGAGAAAAGTTTAATTCCGTCGTATTTTGGGACATTAATTATGTATTATGTCTTTTAAAGGCTTAAAATGGTCATGACTATATTGTATAATTATTATTTTCCCATCTTTGAATTTATAATATTCTAAAATGATATATAAGCATGGTTTATGAACGGAAAAAGGGTTGGGGCCCATTCCGGGCGGGTCGTGACATATTTTATGGTATCAGAGCTGTGGTTTAGCCGTTTCTGCAGACAAACCCATATGTACAAGCTCACCGGCCTCGACATTCACCGCTGTAAGTATTTTTTTGATTCTAGAACTTAGTTTTACGATTTAGTAACACGTATGTTATTCTTTTATATATGTGTTACTAGACAGCTAGTTTAACCCATCAAGCATGCCGCCCCGTCGCTCAGTAGTTGAAGTCACTCGGGATTTAGAAGCTATGCGTCAAGCCATGGAAAGACAGGCAGAGTATGCTCGCCAACGTGATGAGTGTCACGCTGAAGAGATGAGAAGGAGAGACGAGCAGCTGCAGCAGCAGACAGAGCTCATAAATCGCCTCGTACAACAACTAGGGCAACAAGGCCCGAGGCCAGCCCCGCCAGCCGACGAACAACCTCCTCTTGTCAATGACCCAATCGCCCCTGAAGTGCCGGCAGATCACAATCCGGCACCAGCAATCCCAGAGCCACCACAAAATTTGGCACTGATGGAGCCAATGTATGAGAGATTTCGTCGCCAGCAACCTCCAACCTTCGACGGGTCTGCACCCTTCGATTGCTGAAGACTGGATCAAGCGAATCCAGCGAATCTTTAATTTCATGCGATTAAGCGATGAGGAAAAAGTCATGTGTGCAGTAAATCAACTGGTCAAGGGAGCCAGTTATTGGTGGGACTTGGTGGCCCAAACGGAAGACGTCACGACCATGACGTGGGCCTAATTCCTAAAGCTTTATAATGAAAAGTACTTGGGGGAAGCTGTGCGAACCAGAAAGGTTCATGAGTTCATGGAATTAAGGCAAGGGAATTTATCTGTAGCCGAGTATGTCATGAAGTTTGAAGAACTTGCCCGTTTTGCACCAAATGTGGTGCCAACAGATGAGGCCCGGATGAGCAAGTTTTTGCACGGGTTGAGACTTCAAATAGTTAAGCAAGTTGACTCTGGGGCCACTGGACCCCAAAGCTACGGAGATGCCGTTCAACGGGCTTTACGTCAAGACGGTTGGGATAGGAAGGATGACGGAGGAGCCCATGGGGATCGAGCCGGAGGACTTGATACGAAACAAGATAATAGAAATAAAAGTTATGTACAGGGACAATCCTCGAGCCAACATAGAAGACTCCAGAGGAACTTCTCTGGACAATCTCAAAATCAAAGTCATGCAGAAGCGAGGGGACATTCAAACCGAGAAAACACCAACAGTCGAAACAAAAAACGACCTAGAGAACATTCGACAAGCGATGTGACTCAGAGGCAGCAACCCCGTCAAGAGGCTCAATACACTAGAATTCAAGATGCAGCCTGTACTAGGTACGGAAAATTTCACAACGGAGACTGTCGCATACGAAGCAACCAGTGCTATAACTGCAGGAAGGAAGGGCACTACGCAAGGGATTGCCCGAGCCAAGCAGGGGCAGAAAGACGAGCGGTTAATAATCCAAGACCCAATGCCAGGGTTTACAGTCTTTGCGAAGGAGAAATAGAAGCTGGACCATCCACCACAAAAACAGGTACCATGCTTATCGACTCTAGTGCATTGCATTCTCTTATCGCTACCAATGTAGCAAGTTATATAGACTAGAAGATAGAAGTGTTCTTGCAACCGTTCCATACAGCAACTCTGGCAGGAGCCTTGTATCACTCTAGATGCGGGCATAGGCCCATGTCGAAAAGAATTAACGATAAGATCTTATACGATATAGTTATAGAAACCATAGTTAAGAGGCAATCGTAGGCGTAATTTGACGAAGCTCACATTACGCGGAGATCGAATGACAGCAAACAACTAAGCAATTGATGGAGATAAACTCGAAAAGATGACATCGAGAAGCAGAAGATTTACCCTACCAAAGAAGCCACCTGGAGACTCGCATGAGGCAGGAGTAACCCAACATTGCTTTAAGTTTCGAGGACGAAACTTTTATAAGGGGGAGGGGATTGTCAATCCCGGAAAATTCAATTACGCTTCGTAGGGCAAAACGGTAATTTTTTTAAAGTTTATCGGAAATATCTCTAAGACGATTATAATTACTTATTTTGAGTAATGAATGCCCTAAATGACCTTTGAATGGTTGAAATTAATCAATGGCCTAAATTTTCAAAAAGTGCCCAGAATTTTCAAAAATTGCACTTTTGGCCCAAAAATGAAAGTGCTCAAAATAAGTCAAGAATTGGTCTTTTGAGACCTAATATCATATTTATTTGTATTTTTAAAGTTGATTAGAAAGTTTAAGGTCATTCCGTTGCCTATTTAGGGCAATATCGGCGAAATATCGCCTTTTCGACGTGAAACGGAAAAAATCCGAAAAATAGCAAACGGGCACGTAAAATTCTAAAAATTTCCAGTATATCTTATTTTAATATATATTAGTGAAATATAATTATGTTTTTTCAAATAGAGTTTTAAAAATAATAGTTCTTTGGAGAGGGGCTAAAATGCAACAAAACGTATTTATCGGGGGCAAAATGGGAGTTTTAGCTTTAAGAACAGCTGTGGCTGAGACTAGCTCGAATTTTCTGCATGTGAAGGTTGAGTTGTCAACTATTAAGCCCTTAGTTGGCCCCATTTTCGGAGCTGTCTCCTTGCATGAAACTTTAAATGACATTTGTCATGAAATTTAGTTAAAACCTAGGCTAAGTTTGATTAAAACAAAATGTGAGAGTGTAAATCCGCATCCACTTCAGTCCAAATCCGACCAACAAGCAGAAAAGAGAGAGAAGAGAGTAGAGAGAAAGAAAAATAAAGAAAAGAAGAGAAAGAAGAAGGAAGATTACAAGAAATCTTAAGGAGCTAAGGTAAGTTAATGTTAGTACTCTCTTTTTGTCACCTTAAAGAACTAGAGCTTGTAAAACCTATAGCTAGTGATGATTGAGCTCATGGATTAGCATTTTCTTGTGAGAAATTTATAGGTGTTCTTCCGGTTAAGCAAAGGAAAATCAAGACCAAGAGGAAGCTAAGGTAAAATCCACTTTTAAGCTCAAGTTTTGATATTTCATAGAAATGCATGAGTTGAATATGAAAAATCTTTGGCAAGGGGAAATAAATATTAGAAGATTAAGACTTGATACTGTTTTGGTCATGTGTATAGTCTTCCAACAGGACTAAGAATCACTTAAAAACGATTTTTCTTGAATTAGTTAGAATTTTTCAAAGAAGGGTTAAAAATCTGTCCAAAAGCCGGGAACTCTTTTCAAGATCTGATTTCGGGCTATATTTCTTAAAAGTATAAAATCTGAAACCTAGCATGCCATAACTCTTTTGAAAGATCCATGAACATTCTTTCCAATGCCGTTGGTTTCATGTCGATACAAGTTTTCTATATGAAATAGTACCGATTCTCGTAACGGTCCACGTTTTGTCAAGTGTTTGTGTGACCAACATAGTTTTTGAGCAAGATAGGGTTCATTAAAATAAGTTTAGGGGTTGAAAAGTCCCGTATAGATGGCTAAAAATCCGTTAGGCCCAATTGAGCCGTTTTTCATCTCGAACAAGATATTTAGGCTCTTTGAACCCGTTTGAGAACTCAAAACAAAAATTTTGATATTTTTGGATATTTAGAGAATTTCTAATCTATCAACATTCTTATTGTTAAGGAATTTAAAGCCCGGTATTGTACGAACGACCTTGGAATCAAAACGAAGTTTGCGACCCCCGATTCGGCAACAGTAAGTGGAATCGGCACCTACGACACAAGAACGAAGATGTTTTGCTCATGATTATTTTTGTGTATTTTATGCCTAGTGTTGTAATAATTAATCATCGTCTTGTTTATGTTTTCTTGATATGCTTGATTGTCCGACGATAATTAAAAACTAGGCCGAACCCGGATAAAGATGAAAAGTTTACAACAGATAATGGGTCCAACGCCCTCGTTAATTAAAAAGTTAGATGGGTTTTACCCGCTTAAGCTAACTGAAAATAAATTAGATGCCCCGGACCCGATACTACGATAATTACCCAGAGTTTTAATTGTGGATTATGTATAATGCTAAGGCCCATTCGTGTGGAGCGGGTAAATCGCCTAAAGGACTTTATGTCCCTCGTGAAATAATAATCCACTTGAAGAATGTATACGTGAATAAAACTGCATAAAACGTGAAATTCTCGATGGCACCGTCAGATACTCCCGATGGTTGACGGTGGTACGTCCCGGGCATATGTGTCTACGGTGAGTTGTCCCCAACACCTATGGAGTTATGGTCGGGAATTCAGCCCATTCCCGACTGGCGCCTTATGATTGCGGTGGCCATTAGTAGATCCCAGATAAATCTAAATAATGTCAAGAATCTGGATTGAACCAGCTGAGACAAATGTAGAAGCATCAAGAATCTGGATTGAACCAGCTGAGATGTAAACTTAATTAAGAAAGAAAGATAATGTATGTACAAATAGTGTTTGCCTTAATTGTAAGGGTCTACTGGTATGGGACAATTAGATCCTTTTTGCATGTTGCATAATGATATATTTTCACGTGCATTGCGAATATGGTAGATAGACTTCCACTTACTGAGTAAAATCTCATTAGGTGTTTCTTGTGTTGTAGACACAGGTAAGCGACCGAAAATGGAGTAAGACGGCGGATGAAAGTCGAGAGAGCCGGTGAATGTACATATGGACCCGACCTGTGAATGGCATAGAATGCCGGCACCCAGTATATTTAAGTTATTTTGATTCTCTTGACAGAAAGAGAAAAGTTTTAATTCCGCCGTATTTTTGGACATTAATTATATATTATGTCTTTTAAAGGCTTAAAATGGTCATGACCATATTGTATAATTATTATTTTCCCATCTTTGAATTTATAATATTATAAAATGATATATAAGCATGGTTTATGAACAGAAAAAGGGTTGCGGCCCGTTCCGGGCGGGTCGTGACAAGACACACACACCCTGCACTAGAACCTGAACAACGAAGTTGAGTAGTTTTATGCATGTGGTCCCATACCCACCGACAGATGAACATTTAAATAAATACATGTACCAGGACATACGTAGAAAACACAACCTATCATAAACGAACCTACAGTCCCATACTTGCAGGCTCGTTGCGTAGCAAGACAAACATGATCAAAGCTCATATTCACGGCCCTAGCGAGAATGAAGATCCGTATAATTTAAGAGCCACAATTTAGAAGCATCGTATGCTTACCATTATCTCAGCACATGCACAATTAATTCAAGCAAGTAAAGTCTACTCGTGTCATAGTGGAGATCCACTTACCTGATGTCCTAAGCCTCTTGCCTCAGTGCTCGCGGCTCTCTCCTAGTGGCGTCGTCTCTTGAAACTCGTCGTGCGGCAAATCTGTCCAACACGCGAGTAATAGGGCTAAAACCACTTTCCATTGGATATAATTCAAAGAATTGCTCTAAGAATTGTTGGACTACTCAAAGCAGGTCTTTAATCAAGAGCGGACAAACGGCATATCAAATTATAAGTTTGAAGTATCTTCGTCCCATTCGTCGATGACTTAGTTTTATCCGTCAATCCCATAGCCAACGAGTATATTGTTTGTTTTAACTATGCAAGAAATGGATTCTTTAATCTAATTATTTTCCGACTTAGTTTTACTAGGCATCTAAACTTCAAGCTGAAAATCCAGCAGAGTTTCCCCTATTTTTTTGATATCCCGGCCGAAGCCTTCACCTACTTTCAACCCAGCACCGAACTAATTTCGATCATAATCTTTTCAACCACAATCACACAAACAATTTCACAACTATCACAATTAATTTCAAAACATAATTATAATTCAACACCGAGCCTCAGTAGCTCGGATTCCACACAAAGAAAGCGATAATAATAATGATACATTTGAAATTAATTCAACTTCTAAGTTGTCATTGGTTCTCTAAACCGAAATTCGTCTTTAACTGCCCGCTTATACCTTTGGTAAAAGACGGTGAACGGTCGTGCGTCCAAACTAGCTTTGTTGGCGTTCCTGCACAATTCGAAGGAATAAGGATTGAATCACTTATAAACGGTTCTGGAATTTACAAGCTTTAAGCAAATAAAATTTTGAGCTTAATTGCAAAATACGACACGAAACGCTTGGTCCCGCAACCCGATCCAACAACTCGTTTATAATCAAAGGGTATATTTAATAAAATACAACACAACACGATTGGATAAAAAGTCGGGTAAAACCGCACAGTAATATTGCAAAATTTTCTCTCTTATCCTTATATATATAAAAAGTCATCCAAACTCGAATCTCACGAAGGAAAATCATTTCTAGAATTTCTAAAATTAGAAAATCCCAAACCTCATGCTAACTCATACTTTAGTTAAACATCTTCTAATTATTTTTATAACAAAGATATAACAATCACCCGAAAAGCAACTCTTTACGATTGCTAATTTCTCGAGCTGTATTCTCTAAAACGACACTACCTCAAGAACTTTATATTTTCAAACCGACACTAAGCCACGAGAATTTACAATGCCTAAAACAATCAAAATATCAAGTTCAATGTGATCGCAAAACACACAAAATTTTAAACTCGCATATAATTTCTCCATTAAACAATTTGTTAAATTTCATACATTCACAACTCCACAAAAATCAGATTTTCCAACAATGATATTTCCAATGACACTAATCTTTTACCGAAAATGAAGGACTAGCCCAACGAGGCTCTACTTAAAAATATGAAGCCTTTCGAACTAGTAAACTCGTTGAAAATTTAGTGTCAAAAATCAAATTGAATTCTAAATTCTCGCACAACTTAAACCACACGTAACATCTCAAACCTCTCACAATCACAAATCCGCAAAGAATATAATTTCCTACAATAAGGCTATCCAAGCAAACATAATCAGCAATTAAATGGACAAAGACTCACCAAAACTTAGCCAATGCAAACCAACAAAAGGCACACCTCTCAATTAAATGTCATTGCGAGTTTTCGAGGGTCACCGAAGATGAAAGGGAGCAACTAAGGCGAAAGAGCCTCGACTAGGTCATGTCGGGGCTGGGTTGCACTGAGACTCGGGACTGGCATGGGATCTCGATGCTGCGCGAGGGATGACGTGGTTGGAGGAGCTCGCACTCGCGATGGCGCAGGGCTGAGCGACGTACGCTGTATGGGAGATGCATAGAGTCTCGCGGGGTCACACGTTGCCATGTGGAGGAGTTGAGCAGAGGCGACAATGGCGCTTAGGCTCGCTGGGCTGCTTGGCGCGCGGGCTTCTGACGGGTCAGCTGGGCTGCGCGTGGAAGAGGGCCGGAGGAGTCAGGATTGTACGGGGCGTAGAGAAGAGGCCGAGCGCCAGGACGAGGCAAGCTCGGGGTCGCCGGAGGAGGCGAGGCCCGGGATAGAGGCAGAGGTTCACTGTACGAGCGGCACTGAGAGGCTGGGCTGGCGAGGCTCGTGGGCTGTGTGAGTGCGAACAGGGCTGGCGGAGGCAAGGAGATTTGGCGATGAGCAGGGCCGGGTTTGCGCGTTGGCGAGGCGGGCTAGCCGAGCGGCGCGAGGCGGCAGCACGCTCGGGGTGAGGCCATGCGTGGAGGGGACACAGGGCACGGGGCACGGCTGGGCTCGCCGAAGTGACCGAACGGCACACCATCGGCAGCTTCTGCTGGTGTGGCTTGGGGGGGGGGGGGGGGGGGGGGGGGGGGGCGGGGAAGAGGAAGAGGGCGACGACGTGAGGGAGGAAGAGCAGAGAAAGAAAAATAACCCTAATAGCTTAATGGGCTTTTTATGCTAGGGTCCATTCCACAAATTTAATAAAATAATGGGTGTATTTTAAAAAAAAATTATGAAATTACAGCAATTGGGTCAATTTGTAAAGTTAGGCATCTTTGATACCAATTTTAAGTCAAAAATAAATTCCTAACACGTCTTTAAACTCAAAAGTGCAAAATAACAATATTTGCACTAATATTTTAAAAAATTGAGAATTGGCCATATTTGACAAAACTGACTAATTTCCCTTAGAATAATTGCAACCAAAATAATCTAACAAGCCAATAGTCTCAAAATAGAAAATAAATACTTGTAGAAATGGTTTTGGTTCAAGCCATTACAAAATATATATATATATATATATATATATATATATATATATATATATATTAGTTTTTCCCTCCATCGAAAATTACGAATCTTTTGACGATGCTTCTGAAGTCATTTTTATGCTAAAGGGTAAAATCGAAATTTGGCTCATTCTTGCACTGAGACGACCAGAAGGCTTCCTAAATCATTCGGATATCAGAATTTATTGGCTTAGTACATTTTAAAAGGTCAAAAATGGTCCCCGAACTTTTTAAAATTATAATTTTGGCCCAATAGTTTGAAACCAAGAAAAATAGCCGTGAAAATCAAAATTGACTTTCTGATGGTCTCTAATTATAATATTGGGCCTATGAATAAAAGTAGGGGTCATTCTGGTATATAACAAAGCCGTTACGATCAAATTTCAACCGATAATGGGCCGAATCATAAATTCGGAGAAAAATAGCACATGAAACGTAAATTTATAAAAATATCCTGGATGTCTTATAATATCATATAGGGTTAGAAAATAAATAGAAATCTCGTAAAAAAAAACCCTTGTATACTTTAGTTGTTCTTGTTAAAGGGATTAAAACACAAGAAAAAATCATTTATGGGGCTAATTTGTAATATATGCAAATAAGAGGCATGAAACCTTGTGCTGGCAATATTTTTTCAGAGTAAAATGGAGGGTTTACTCAGATCTTTACATCTTTCTTATGCTTAGTCAACATAGAAGGGAATATGTAGACAAGTGGCCATGATTTAACTAGGGCTAGTTTTCTTTTTTTATTAACTAACGATGCATCAAATAAGTAAATAAGTAAGAAGCCATTTACCTCAGCCAAACCTACCGAGAGAGAATAGAAGAACAACAACTAGAAGTTCTTGGAAATTTAGGAAGAAAGAGCTTGAAGTTCAAAGCTCAATCTTGGTAAGAAAATATTTCTTCCTCTCTTTTATTTATCTATTAGGTCATTGTTAAGAGGTTTTGTTATATTGTTTATCAAAGAAATGATAGAGTTAAATGCTAGGATTTCAGGTTAGAAATACTTATGAATGTTTGATCAATGTAGATAATCTAGACTGATGTTTAATATTTTAGTGTGTACTTATGGTTACTGTAGAATTAATAAGATGACAAACCCTTAGACTTTTGTTGTATGGTTGCATGCATGAGATTTTTAAAGAAAGTTGGTAGAGTATGGTGTTTAAACAAAACTTAGAACAAAACCCCGACCAATTTTCTGAAAACATTAATTTTTGACTAGGTAACGACATGCATTGATATATCATTTATTTTTACCTAAAATTAGACTCTTGTAGCTTTTTATAGAAATGAGAAGCATATAAAAATGATTTTTGTAGAATTATTTTCTATTTTTCAAAGTTAGATTTAGAATTTTCTCTTAAAACTAAATATAATTTAATTAATCATATTATCGAGTATGTTTTGGCAGATTAATGATACAAATTATATTTTCCTTAAACTAGACTTGTTTATCTTTCTACACAAATAAGAAGCACATAAAAAGAATTTTTCTAAATTAATTAAAATTTTTCAAAGTTAGATTTAGAAACTTCCTGGGCTATACAATCTAATCTAGAAATCCTATGTATCGGGCTATATTTCAAAAATATAAAGGTGCTAAAACCACGTATGTAACTACAATAGTAAATTATCTTTGAGTCAAGTTTCTAAACCAACTAGTTTTGTAATTTTTGAACGTCCGAGGAATATTTTACGAATATTCTCGTAACGGTCGGCGAAACTGAAAAATAGGCAGTTTCTCAATCTAGAACTAATACAACTCTGGACCCTCTACGGATCGATACGAAGCTCCTCATGACCAGTGGTTCCGTCGAACTATTTCAGAATTATTGGACAATTACACCATCGGGCTGATCCTGATCGTCAAAGTCACAATTATGGGAAGGGCCACAGCTCTCCTCCCTTGGGCCCCTCGGGCCGTTCCGAAAGGTCATTTGCCGACCTCTTCAAGACCCCTCGGGTCCTTCTGAAACCTAACACAGACAATGGCCCTGTTAGGCAATCTCAGAACTGATCATGATTGCTGCACACAACACGTAGAGAAGAAGGTCATCCGCTGACGTCCTCGAGACCCCTAAGGTCGTTTGGAAACCTCACACAGACAATGGCTCCGTCAGACGATCTCAAAATCAATCATTTTCGATGACCGGTATCGCGGCGCTACTGTTACAGCGCCGCGACACTATTCTTGAAACAGCATGGCGCCACGGCACCAACACTAGTGCTGCGGCGTCCAGGTAGCAGCCATTTTCTTGAAACACAATAGCGCCGTGGCGCTACAATACTAGTGTCGCAACGCCACCACAATGGCGCTGCGGTGCTCGAGCCAAAATAGACCGTCTTAGGCGAGAATTGCCGCGAAAGAGTTCGTGTAACGATTTAAAACTCAAAACGATGTTTTAGTTCCGAAAAATACGAAAAAATTTGAACTTTTAAAATTAAGTTACATAATTGAGCTTTTAATCATAAATATAAAGTTCATCAATCCTCACCATAATCAAAATCGATTTAATTCTAACATTTATAAAATATTGCAGAATTTAAAACTTTTCTTTGCCAACGATTAGCCAGTAGTCCACGTAAGATCTTGTAGGTCGGTGACGTATACACTCGTTATCTCTGTCGTTGTCGCCTCGCCCTTTCGTTTCCTTTCATCTTACCTGCGACACGAGCACACTAGTGAGCTATTAGCCCAATAAGTAGATTAGATAAATAGATTGCTAAGTCTGCAGGTAATAAACAACCAAAGCATGTCACAACACAATCATCTAATAAAAAGATAGACTCAACGATCGATTCATCATAGCCCGAAGAGCAAATGTCACTCTTAATCAACCTTGCCCGCGGATTAGGTTTCAGAAATAGGATACTAAGCCTGCGCGGGGTATAATACGTACAAAGGAGTTGCGACGTGGGAAGGAGTCGGACTTAGCGACCCATTAATTACGACTCAAAAGTCAATCTCATATCTTGTTCTAATCTCACTCAAGTTCACAACTCACTGACTTGGCTTATAAAAATACGTGTGCACACGATTCATATCTAGACCCCTTACGAGTCGTTCTATAACTTAATACACAATCTAGACTTCTTAAGGGTCGTTCTAGAATTTTATACACATATAGACCCATTCACGGGTCGTTTTAGAATTTAATACACATATTTAGACCCATTGCGGGTCGTTCTAGAACTTATACACAATCTAGACCTCTTACGGGTCATTCTAAAATTCATACACATCTTGACCCTTTCGCGGGTCGTTCTAGAACTTAAACACTTCTAAACCCCTTCGCTGGTTGTTCTATAATTTATACATATCTAGACCTTTTCACGGGTCCTCCCGAAACCTTTCGCAACCAGTGGTCCTGTCGGACCGTTTCTGAATTATTTCGCAATCACCCCGTTGAGCTTTGGGACATACTATGGATCTTGGCCCCTTGGGCCGTCCCGATAATCTTTATAAATATGAGGACTCCTCCCCCGTTTTGGGCCTCTCTGCCCTTTTCGAAACATTTTGCGGCCAATGACCCAGTCGAATCGTTCCGAAATTCATTGTTGCATTCTACCCCGTCGGGCCGATTCGGATCGTCAAATCATAAACATGAAGAGCGCCGTCCGTCGACCTCCTTTAGGCTTCCTGAGCTGTTCCGAAACCTTTCGCGGCCAATGGCCCCATCGGGCCGTTTCGGAACCCATTGCAGCAACTGACCGTCGGGCCAGGCCTCCTTTCAGGCCGTTCCAGAACTTCAGTGTGCCCCCGTTCAGGCTAAGCCTCTTTTCAAGCCATTCCGGAACTTCAGTGTGCCCCCGTTTGGGCTAGGCCTATTTTCAAGCCGTTCCAAAACTCTAGTGTGCCCCCGTTCGGGCTAGGCCTCCTTTCGGGCCAATCTGTACTCATTCAGTCCAAGTAATGCTAATCACTGTGAAATTTAATATCCATGGTCCTATACCCACAGACAAGAAAACACATTCAAAGAAAACATGTACAAGAACACACACACACAAGCAATAAAATAAGAAAAACAAACCTACAATCCCATATTTGTAGATTTGTTAACTGACAAGACAAACATGAACGTAAGCCCATACTCAGGCACCTAAAAATAATCAACAATAGTAACAATAAGATTTAATAATATTCAATCCATCACACACCAAGAGAGAAATCATACATATACCCAAATGTATTCACACAATGTAATCTACTCATGCCACAGTGGGGATACACTTACCTGAGGTCCTAAGCTCCTCACTTTAGTCCTCATAGTTCTTCCCCAGGGGCGTCCCTCCTCATGCTTGGCGTGAGATGTTTCTGTCCAACACGAGTATTTAAGTGTCAACGCCAATATTTACCACTAATTATTGGAGAAGAAAGAACTTGAGGTTGATGGACTTAAAGAATGTGATTCTAAATAGTGGGATAACTATTAGTTCCTCGAGAAAATCCCTCTAAGGGCATTTTCGTCCCTAGTGTTGTCATTGTATCTTTAACTGTCAATCCCGACTGACAGTTGGGTCATTCGATTAGTTTAGGTGAAAACTGGGTTCTTAGACACACATGGAAAATGATTAAATCATAAAAAGTGCCTAGGCTTTGAGCCGTAAATCTGGCAGAGTTTCATGATTATCACAATTAATTTTAAAACATAATCATAATTCAACATCGAGCCTCAATGGCTCGGATTCCAATAAAGAGAGCAACAATAACAATAATAATGATACATTTGAAATTAAATCAACTTCCAAGCCGTCATTGGTTCTCTAAACCGATATTCGACTTAGGCTGCCCGCTTATACCTTTGGAATAGGACGGCGAACGTTCGTGCGCCCGAACTTTCTTTGTTGACATTCCTACATGATTTGCGAGAATAAATGAAATTGAATCAAGTTTCGAACTTAAGCAAGAACCAAAGCTCGTGCAAAACCAAATCCTCTAGATCACACAATTTTCTATTTTTTTTTTAATTTTCTTAATTTAAGAAAATTCTGAATCTCTTGCTAATTGTGACAATAACTCGAATGCACTTGAATTTCAATAAAGCGTTCACAAATAAAAAGTTGTGCTACCTCACGACATGCTCGGGTCAGATTTTACTTTAAACATGACACATCTTGGTGAGTTCTAGATTTCTAAATCAACACAAAACACAAACTTTTGCAATGTGACAAAAACTCGAAGCATCAAGTTTCGCAAACTAAAACATTAACCAAATTATTTTACCTCGATCCGATAAACTTAACACGAGTATCTCACACATTGAAAGCCATTAGATTGTCAAACTTGTAAATTTTTCTAAAACTATAGATTAGCTTTGAAATTGACAAAGACTCTAAATTTGTGAAATTACCGTGATAATTTAAAAGGATTATAAACACAAACAACTTCAAAGTCTTGGCACAACTCTACAAAATCGCGCAAATATTCTAGAGTACACACAAACATACTAATATACATTTATGAAATACTTGTGAGTCAACACCATGTCAACCTTGCATCTACACAATCCTCAATGATATAACTTCTCAAAATTAGGCAATCTTGAGAACCTCAAAATTTCAAAACAATCAAGGTACTAAGCCGCGATAATTTAAATCGGTCAAATGTCAAAATTTTACAAGTCTTAACACAATTCCAACTAACTAAACAATTACCAAAAGAGTGCAACCAAAATCAAATTTTAACCTCGCATTCATAAATTCACAACGATTTAAATTTCAACACCGAGCAATCTCAATATCATCAAATGTCAAACCAACCAAAGCGCTCAAATTGAACACAACCATAATTAACATTCAAGTTAGAAATAATATCAACAATTAATCAAAAAGATCAAAAGAGTTCGACCACAATGGCTCATCTAGCATGAGCGACGAGAGCTCGAACGTTTGGTGTGGCGTACTCAGAACGACGTTGTCGAAGGGTCGACAGTAGTGACACGGACGATGGATCGAGGTGGCTTACAATATACAACGGCACTGGTCTCACCAATGTGAGGCCGCGCAAGATGATAGCGAGGAGGCGCGAGGCTGGCCATGCGCTCGTCGGAGCCCGACAACTGTGCGGGTCGAGTCTCACCGGGGTCCGAGGGGCTGGGCGACACGGCGAGGACCGGCAAGGCAAGAGGCAGGCCGAGCTCAGTGGGGTTCGGGCTGCTTGGGTCTGGCGGAAGTTCGCCGGAGTTGAGAAGGAGGCGCGCGGTATCATCGAGGGGTCGAGCTCGCTCGACGAAGGTCAGCGGGCAGAGCTGCACTGAGGGTGCGTGGCAGGGTCGTGCGTGAAGGCTCGCGCGATAGAGGCGAGCGAGCTCGGTGGCGGAGCAGTACTGCTCGACAAAGCCCAGCGGGAATGGGCTCGCGCAGATCGGGAAAGGGTGCGCTGGAAAGGGCAAACGAAGAGGGGTCATCGCGTGAGGCGGCACTGGTTCATCGCCGGCGAGAAGGCTGGGTGGCTTGGCGTCGCGCAGTAGGCACCATAGGAGCTGCGCAGTTTCCTTGCACGACGGGAGGTAGGGCCGGCTGGTCGGCGGTCGGCGCAGCGGTGACTGGCGCCACTGTGCTACTGTTACAGCGTCGCGGCGCTATTCTGGAAGTAACCATTTTCCTGAAATGTTGTAGCGCCGCGGCACTACAATACTGGTGCCACAGCGCCACCATAATCGCACCGCGACGCTTGAGCCAAAATAGACCGTCTTAGACGAGAATCACCGCAAAACCGTATGCGACTCCGTAATCTCGCTCGAGCCACGTGCCCTAAGTGCCACAAGTGCCCCTAAAGGCGCCAATGGCGCCTTTACAACCTCACTGCCCACGCACCATACTTCACGCCACGCGAGTGCCTGCGTAGCGATGCAACTCGCTCGGGTTCGAGCTCGGGCTCGCGTTCGCAAGTGAATGCTCGCACGAGTGCGTGAGCATGTGAGTGTGCCACCTTGCACACTCCTTGCTAGCACTTAATTAACTCCACTAGGTACACAATCACTTATAAAGAGCTCAACCTCTTACTAAGTTACCAATGTAGGACTTTTCACAAAGTTTGATAAAAAAAAATTATCAAACTTAAGTTAAAACTTAAAACATAATTATCAAACTTAATGTAAACGTAAAAACATAATTATCAAACTTAATTTAATTTTTACAAACCTTATTATTAAAAAAAAGCATTATAAAAAAATTATTAAAAAAATAACCAGCATTTTTCCTGGTAGTAACCTGGTTTTACCCGGGAATTACCCGGGTGTTCCACTAATATATTCTCGGGTATTACCAAAAATGTTTTCCGGATAATTTCCGAGTAACGGGTATTACCCAAAAATATTTTTCTAGGTAATTGGTAATACCCGGTGTTCCATAATTTCACGCCTAGTAACAATCCAAAAGCTATAATTCAATCTCAATAAAGGTGCACAAGACTTAATGTAATGACCTGAACCAATTCCAATTTTTGCATATTTGTTTTCTATTTTAGAGATTATATTGGTTGCAACTATTTTTGGGAGAAAATTATTAGTTTCGTCAAATCTAACCAATTTTGATTGCGTATAAATATTAATGCAACTAGTGTTATTTTTGTATTTTTGAATTTTAAGAAATGTTAGGAATTGATATTTAAGCCCATACGAATATTAAAATTCTTAACTTTTCAAATTGAGGCTATTGGTGTATTTTTATAGTTTATGAACATATACCAATTATTTTATTATAATTTGGCCAAATAAACTCTAATTTAAAATGTATTTTTTTAACCCATTAGGGTTTATTTCCCCTCCCTTTCTCCCTTCCACAGCCCTTCGTCTCTCTATCTCCCTCATTTCTGCCCGAGCAAGCCTCTTTGGCGAGACGCGCTCCACCGCACGCGAGCCCAGCCTCGCTTGTCGCGCAGAGCTCCCCACTGGTTGCTGCCCGAGTCTTCGCCTCGTGAGGTCCAGTTGCGACACCTAGCCCTGGCGAGCCTCCACCTCCGCGCAATGTCAGCACAGCGAAGCTCCGCGCCGCCTTCTCGCACAGCCTCGAACAACGCCGAGCTCCGCCCAACGCCGCCTTCCATCCACACGTCAACCCACTCCGAGCTCTGCGCTCTTCCCACCTTTGCGCTCAACCCAGCATGCCCGCGCCTCTGTTCTAGCAGGCCACAATGCTTGTGAAGCTTCGCGTTCTCGTTGAGGGACCAGCGAGACAACACTGCGTCTTTATGCTGCGCTCGGCGAGCCCAATATTTGGGCAACTCACAACCCGCAGCTTCCACACCGCTATTGCCTAGACCGCCGCCACCCTCGGTGCACCTCTTCCGTCGTAATTTCGCCGAGCTCCCCTGCACGCCGCCACCCTGCACACTACCAGACATAGCTCTGGCACCTTTGCAGCTACTTAAGCGCTATCGTACGCACGATGAGGTCCATGACCCTCTCCCTGTTGGGTTTTGTTTACACTGAACTACGTGTGTTGTGTGTATGTGCAAGTGAATGTGTTATAAATTAAGTTTTAATTACCCTTTTAAGTTTTGCAAAGACTTTGTAAGTTTTTAAAATTAACTATTATTTAGGTTTATTTATAAGTTTGAAAGTTTAAATTAGGAGTTTTAAGTTATTTATCAATAAATGTTTAATTTTATTAATTCTAATTTTATTTTGATTCTATTTTAGTTTTATTGATATATTTAATTAATTTTGTAATTAATTTGATTGTGTTTAACTTCTAAGGTTTAATTAATTTTTTGACACTATAAATTTCATTTTATCTAGGTTTATTTTAAGTGTTATATATTATAAATTATAATGGTAATTTAAGTAATAATATTTTATTTGTAAAGTTAGATTAATTACATAAAAATATGAATAACAATTGTCTTAACGAATAATGAATTAAAGAATGGTACAATATAAAAAAAATTATACAATTAATAAAAAAAATCATAGAAAAACCACTGCCGACATTATGAGGAGGACTTTTCGAGGGAGGGGGCCGGTCGACTTCACTAGAGCGTCCACTCTTGAACCCGTTCAAATAGCTATGCGTTGTCTTGTTCTACCATGTTCTGCATCCGTAGCTCCGCTAATTCCCAGTCTTTGGTCAATGTCAAGAATCTCAACCATCTTTGGTATTAGTCAGCTTCGATGAGCATCTATAATATTGTCGGCTATGCTAAATGCGGATTTTGAAGACACTTATAACACAGGAATCGAGAAGATGTCATGAGCCAAGTGAGCTAGCACTGGAAACTGACTGAAATGAATCTGCCACCGCACTACCAAATCCAAGTTGTTGTGTGTCACGTCGTTGAATTTGGTATTCAAAAAGACGTTTAACTCTTTGTGCTCGGCTTGTACTGGTGGGCTCATGCTTGACGGCGATTCATCCTTTGACTAACTCTATTCGCGGAGCAACCTCCAACTAGCTGATGCCGGCGATGTCTGCGCAATCGGGACTTGTCCCGCAATTCTCCTATACCACAACTCGTAAAGCTTGTAGGCCTGTTGCAAGGCATTTGTGTGGCCTTCCAAATTGCTCAAGTAATCAGGACCTAGTTGCCTTTTAATCAACTTTAAAAATGCCTTCAAATCAGGTACTCTAAGAGGATCTAATAGAACACTGAAACCGTAGAGATGCTGTCAAGGATAAAAATATTTAAGGAACTTCTCTACCATAGCGGCAACGGCCCTCGCGAGTCGTTGGTGGCCCTTGTATGTCTTGAAGACTTCACCAATGAGGGTCAGCTCGTGCATGACAAGAGGAGATGTTAGGCGCAATGATGCAGATAGAGTCGTTGTCGCTGTGTAGAACACTGAAGGAATGTGCGGAGCACGGTCGCGTCGTCCCAATACCAGTCGCCGAGCACATTCTGTCTCCGCTTATTATTGTAACAAACAGTGAACACATCTTAGAACGGAATTAGACTATGCAGCATTAAGTAAGTGGAATTCCAACGATTGAGAATGTCCGTGGATATCATCTTAGGCTCCAAATCGTTGGTGACGCATGCTCTCCTCCATCTTTCCTCACGTTGGTGGGAGCCGTTCAAAAATAATACGACGTCCCGAATGTCTTTAAGCTAGGACTGAAGCTCCTTCAGGCCATCTTGAATTGTTAGGTTTAGGATATGTGCGACGCAATGGCTGTGGAAGAAGAATGTGTGAGACATCGGGTTCAATGTCCCTCAGAGAATGTTAATAGCTCGGTCGTTGGCGAATGCGTTATCCATGGTGATGGATATAATCCGGCCTGTAACGCCAAAATCATTGATCGCTTGTAATATTTGTTCAGTGATTCGTTCTCCACTATGACCTTCATCCATAACTTTGAACCCGATAATCTCTTCTCAACGTTCTAATCTTTATCGGCGTAGTGACTACAAATGCAAATATAGTCGTGAGATGTCCCACTGGACCATACGTCGCTCGTCAACGCCACTTGTTGATTTGTCTCCACAAACTGCCCAATCAACTTCGTCCGTCTCCACTCGTAATACTTGATCATGTCTGCCCGAGTAGTCGTCCTACTTGGGCACTGATAGTTTTCATGGAACGATGTTCGTACCAGCCGTTCCTAAGCTGGATTGTCGGCAAAGTTCAAACTCGAGCCTGTTGCTACGATAAATTGAGCAAGTGCTCGGTGATTCCGCTGCTTGTCATACGATGAGGACGACCCAGCTCCTAATGTCGCCCCCTTCCCATACACCGGTACACTGTCAACAAGTTGTTTACACCTTTGGATGTGATAACGGAGGTGGTTCGTCCCGTGACTGGAATGACTAGCCAATTGCTTCCCGCACCCTTTACATTATGCAATCACCTCATTGGTGGCGTCCGTCTTTGTACTTGTATTTTCGTCATACTCTGCCATACGGTAGACTTCTTTCGCTTCGGTCGCCGAGCTCGGGCTTGTAATTGCTCATCGACGTCCTTCTTGTCCTCGTCCTATTCATGCTGAGCTGGGGCTGATGAACTGCCTACGTCAGCTCCGGCTGATGACCCGCCGACCTCAGGTCCAAATGAGGTCCGCGCTATTGGCGGTGGATAGAGCTGGATGTTCGGGATGGGGGGCATAGGAAAAGTCGACGGCATCCAGCGCGGCGAAAAATCTGGTCTCGCCCCCGAAAATTGAGCAAATGTCAGAATCTACTGATAATAACCGTCCCCTGGCGGATATTGGACTGTCGTACCGCCCCGGCCTGTCTGTGGGGCCAACTGTAGAGCCGTAGAAGGACCACTCAATATATGGTGGGTACGATTGAGCGCAGTATTTGTAAAGGTGTGCAGAGGGAACTGCGGGGCACCAAAGAATTCATTCCCTTGCTGTTGCACCGCCTCAACCCACGGATCATTAGGCTGTGTTTGGCTGACGTGGGTTCCCTAAGTATCGTCGTTATTGTACTGGGCCTGCTTGTCCTAGTATGGATACATTATCGATATCAAGCAAGAAATAAATACAAACAAGTAATTAAATTAAGGGCCAATTAAGCAATTAGCCATTTTAAAGGTAAAGTTTGAAGTATTTAGCCATAGTTTCGCGAAATTAGGGATTTAGCCATAACATGTAACATTTTTTGCAACATGTAACATATATAAATGTAAAAAATGTAACATTAAATGTAACGATACATTTAATGTTACATTTTTTGCACGTATATATGTTATATGTTACAAAAAATGTTACATGTTATGGCTAAATCCTTAATTTCATAAAACTATGGCTAAATCTTAAAAAATTACCCAAAGATTTGGTTAAATGCCTAAAAAACTCTTAAATTAAACAATTAATAAGAATAAGTTTAATAAACAATTAATTAAAATAGCACTCAAATATTACTTAAAATATCACTAAAATAATTTAACTAATTTAATAAAAAAAATAACTATAAACATTTCTACTAATTTAAGAACTAGTAAGTGAACTAAAAATAAACTAAAATATAACAACTACTAATTAAATAAATTTTAACTAAACTACTAATTTAACTTCTAGTAATTTAACAACTACTAATTTAACTAAAATTAAACTAAAATAACAACTATTAATTTAGTAAAATTTAACCAAAATATTACTACTAATTTAACAATTACTAAGTTAACTAAAATAAAATAACCTAAATTTTGCTAAAATATGGTAAGTGACAACAACTCCTAATGAAATAAATAAAATAAGAACTACTAATTTAATAAAATTTAACTACAATAAAATTAACTAGTACTAAATCAAATTAACTACTACAATAAAATTAACTACAACTAAATATTACTACTAATTTAACTACTAATTTAAGTAATGAAATAAATAAAATAATAACTACTAATTTAAGTAATAATATTTTTTAAACTACTAGTTTAACTACTAATTTAATAAAATTTAAGTCCTAATATTATAACTTCTAATGAAATTATAAATAACAAATACTAATATATAGAATTCATTATCGAATTTTTACTACAATTTAACTAAACTACTAATTTGACTAAAATAACAAATAATAATTTAACTAACATTTAACAAAAGTATAATAACTAGTAATATGTAATAAATAAAATAACTAGTATGTTTTATAAAACTAATTTTAATATAATTACAAATTAACTAATTAATAAAAGTATAATAACTAGTAATATATGTAATAATATTTAACTAATTGTTTAACTAATCATAAAACTAAATATTATGTGTTTTATAACAAATCCTAATTTCACTTATAACATAATTACTAATTACATTTAAAAACTAAATTACTTATTAGTTATTACTTATTAGTAAATATTATAACTTAAAATAACGGTTTTTTAAATAAATAGCCATATTTTTATGTCTGTTTTTAACAATTAGCCTATATTTATTTTTATTAGCAAAATAGTCATACATTCGTGTCTAGATTTTTGAGACTGCAGTCATTAGTTTTTTGAATTATGTTTTTGTTGTTTGTTGCAGACAATATTGTCTATAATTTTGTGTCTCTAGTCATGAAATTTGTGACTTCTTTGGCTGCATATTTTTTTTTGCTATTTATAAGATATTTTTTATTTAGTAATAAGTTTATGAAATTAGTTATATATGCAATCATTTATTTGTGAGTTGATTATTTTGTTAATGGATGTTTAAAATTTTTATTGTGTTTTTTTTTTCAAATTTTCTGAAATTTTGTGACTATAGTCACAAATTTTATGACTGTATATTTTATTTATTTAGTTACAAATTTTATTTCTTTAGTCATAGATTTTTAGATGTTGACCTGATGGCTATTATGCTAATATTTCAAAACGTTGGCTATATCTTTAAAACATAGATTGCAAAATGGCTAAATCCTTAACTGGCCCTTAAAATAATTATGTGAAAGTAAACTAACAAAATATACTCAAACTAAACAACTAAACTAATATACGCAAATGCTTGCAAAAAAATTACAAAAATAAACTTACATTAAGCAAAATATGAAGTCGGCGCGTTGGCCATCTTTTCCTTTGCCAAAATGAAAATTTTTTCCTTTGCCAAAATGAAGAACAAGATTAGAGCACAGGTTGTTCTGGCACAAGCAAATACTTATTTTCCTTGCCGAACATCACACTTTATAGCACCAATTTTTTTTTTCCTACTACTGATTAATGAAGGCCTCAATTACTCCACTGCACCACATTGACGCCTATTGCTAGCACCAGCCTTCAGCTGTTCATGCCCCAACGCACTGCATGCTGACCACAGACCACTATCCCCAACGCACTTCACGCCTACTGCCAACACCACTGTACTGCCAACACCACTACTGTCGCCGCTACACGCCACAAGGCCTTTGAAGACAACAACAATTATTTGGCAAGTGTTGCACAGTGCACTAGTCGTGACTAAAAAAGGTTGTGTGGAATATATAATACCTGGGTAAATATCGAGTAAAAATCGAAAAAGAGCCGGGGAATCATTACCGGAAAAAATTTCGAGTAATACCCGGTTTTACCTTCCAGGTAAAATCTGGGTATTTTCATGCCTAAGAGCAACTCCAACGCTCTCTAATTTAGCGTGGAACAGGAGTATTTGGCATTGAACAGTGAGATTTGGGTTACTCCAAGTCTCCAACCCATACTCCAATTCTCCTCTATTTTAGCGTGTGTGAACAGTTGCACGCTATATAGAGCGTGTACTGTTCATACTCTATATATTTTTTTTTTGGATATTTTTAATACTTTATTATATGTAGGGTGGCATATATAAATAGTAGAAAATTAATAAAAAAGTTATTAAATAATGAAAGTAAAAGGAATGTAAAAAGAATATTCCTTTTTAGAGTGAAAATAGAGTATTGGATTGTAGATGAATTACTGTTTGATAGTAACATTTACTCTATTTTAGAGTATTGTGTACTGTATTTTAGAGTATTGGGTTGAAGATGGCCTAATTGTTACCCATTGGTATATATTTTTTACCATACCCCAATTGAGAATCCTCCTTAAAAGAACATAGATTTGTAATTTTGGCTTTTGTTTATTTTTTATTTCCTTTTTTGGCAAAATTTCTCTTGTACTTATTGGTTGTGACAGTTTGCGTTCCCTCTCATAATTAAAACACTAATTACTGCACCGAATCCGCAAAATTCTGTCCAAAAGCTAGTTATGGTGTTGGAATTTCTGATGAACAGAGAATGTGCTGTCCACTTGTTTCAAGTACCAGTCGACAAATCTCTCCCATTGAAAAATATTAGTAAAGAAAAATGGACTTCCTCAGGTTAAGGTTAGTTCAGTCAGATTTTATTCCTTTATAAATCATAACCCGAGTATCAATGTAAGTAAAACTATGCATATATTGAATTGAATAAGCGAAGCATAGATTTTTTATTTTGCTCAAAACGAAGCATTGATTGAATAAATGTCTTTGAGGTTGAGTCTTTAGAGACTGCATGCTGATAATCACAAAGCTAATCATTTTAGAATAATAATGCCCATCATCGTTCACCAGAGGGAGCTAAACCCAAATGTGTCCACCTTCATAGAAAAAGGAAAAAGAAGAAAAAAAAAAAGGCCAAAGTGTTTTTCAACGAGCAAAATGATTCTGACTTTCCACTGTGTAAAAATAATGAAAATCAAAATAAACACACAACCTCCAAGATCTGCTCTGTCACCCATTCAAAAAATAAAAATTAAACGCTTTGCCATGAAAAGCCAAGCACACCTGACATTTTTACCAGCCCCTCTCTCTCTCTCTCTATCTTCTTACACAACCTACTTTTGCTTTTCCTCTCCTACCTCTCCCTCACATTTTTCAAAAAAACCCTCTTTTCCTTTACTCCGTGAACCAGAGCCCAAACAAATTAAAAAATTAGACATATCAAATTATTTATTTATTTATTTATTTTTTATATGAGAGAAAAAGAGAGAGCTTTTTTTCACCAATTACTCGCCTAATCAAAATCCCACTTTGTCTCTTGCAATAGAGAAGAACTCAAGAGTCAAGACTACTCAATGAAGTCCTCAATGCCTATCACCTTGCTCTCTCTTCTACTCCCTCTACTCTTTCAAACTTCTGAATCTACAACAATACTTGTAGATGGAGTTTCCCAATGGAAAGACCCCATTGTTCATGTTGGAGATTCTGTCAGTAAGTTCACTCAAAATCCCCTTATTTGGCTCAACCATTCAAATATTTTCATTTAAATAGTTTTCGAATTTTGTTATCCTAAAATTGAAAACATTTAGATTTTTAAAGGCGAACACTGGTTAAGTCTATTATCTCATACCAACTTATGCAAGCGTTCTGTTGTTGGCAGTTTTCAAGCACAAATATGACTACAGCCTCTACATTTTCCAGAACCAAAGAGCCTTCAATCTCTGCAACTTCACTCAGGCCACGCTTCTCAGCAAAACCAACTCCACATACACGGTAAAAAAAAAAAAGAAAAAAAAAACTCTCTCTCTCCGTTTCGGTCAGACAAACACACAAGCACCTTGTGCGCTTCTCCTCTTAATAAAAGCTCCAAAATCTTTTTCAGTGGCACCCATCGCGCCCAGGGTTCTTCTACTTCACATTCAGAAATGACTCTGTGAAAGCAACAACATGCCAACTGGGAGCTCAGAAGCTGGCCATCAGAGTCTCAGCGGCGCCGGAGAAACCATCGGTTCCGCCGGCCCAGGCACCGGATGCGGGCGCGGTGGGGGGGTCGGCGCCGGGGTATCCGTGGCCGTTCAGGCCGAAGCAGGCGTCGGCGTCGGCGTCGCCGCAGCCGGCAGCGGCGTCGCCGGGAATGATGGCGACAGTGGTGCCTGACAAAGGCGGCGGAGGTGTTCCGTTCATAAATAGCAATCCAGCAGTTCCTCTGCCCACAGGAGAAGTTGACTCTGCTACTATTACGCCTTTGCCCATCTCCTCCGCCATGGCACCACCAAGCCAGGTACTACACTAACCACTCCTCCTCTCCCCCCCTTCTTTTTTTTTTTTCACAAATATAACCTTTTCTTTTTAGTAATTATGATCATATTTGATAGGAAATTAAAAAAAAAATTATTTTTCAAAAAATAGCACGGTTACAAATAATTAGAAAAATAATTATTTTAAAATTTTTTTACAATTTCATAATTTTATTATTGTAAAAAAAAATAATTTTATGTTTAATTTTTAAATTTTTTAAAATTATAATTAATGTTTAAAAATATAATATCTAAAATAATTATTTACCTAACTTACTTATTTATCATTTTTGTTTTGGAACATTTTTTTTGTACTTTTGGAAAAATATATATATATATATTATAATATCCTGATGATTGGTTTATTAGTGAGGGAAGCTAGAATAGTTTTCTGGCTGTAAAGCAGTGCAATTGATTTTTATCCTTGTAAATAGTTGAATAAAATAAAATCAAATGATATAGCTGTAAATTTAATTTTTGAGGTACTAGATAGGAAATATTATTTTCGTCTCCAACCTTGTTGTTTACAAACTATGTCATTGATGAAATATCAATTTGAAACGTTTTACGAATTTTTTTTTGTTTAAAGAAATTTAAAATTTGAATGTTTATCACGGTTCCTCATATAATATGTTTTCTTTCCCTCTTTTATTGTACTTTTCTTTTTCCTTTTTTTTTTTCCGAAAACATACAATTTGAGTTTTAAAACATTTTGTACATGGTCTCTTCTGAAGCATACATGTGAGACAATTCAATTCGTTATTTTAATCCAACATTAAGGTTAAATGCTTCGACTAGGAATAAGTTCTCTCTATGTTACGACTCGCTTCTATGTGTAAATGATTCATAAGTGGATGGTTTATATACATTATTCTCAAAAGATATTACCCCCCGCTTGCCCCCCTCATCCTACTCATTCCATTCCATTCTATTTTTTCACTTTTTTCAATCCTCCAAACTATTCCATTCCATTCTAATTTTTTCAATCATTTTTTTTCAACTTTCTAAATCCCTATACAATATCTTTAAATCTCAACCATTTATACCACCTCAAAATTTGCAAAGTCAAACTATTTTTCAAACTATTTGAAATGGTAAAAAATGACCAAAATGATTTTTCCAAACACAATGTTATTATGAATATTCAATAATCCATGTAAGATAAATTTATAACTTATAAATAGCTAATAATCATGAAGAAAAAGTTTGTATATACATGTACTACTACATCAAGAGCTCAAATTTTTTTTGTTTTTTGTTTGTTTTTGTTTTGTTTCGTGTTTTTTTTTTTGTTTTAGTTTTTTTTTTTTTTGTTTTTAGTAGTAGTAGTAGTAGTTGAACTCAAGGTTTGATTGGGCTTTGATGATAATTTTGGGTGTCATTGCAGGTTGTGATGGGGCATTTTGCGGTAGAATTAATGTCTTTGCTTTGGATGGTTCTGCTAATGGTGTAAAAGAAAAAGTTGAGAGAGAGAGAGAGAGAAATGGGTAGAATTTATGGATGATATGTTGTGAACTTGTAAGGGGTTTGTTTAATGTGCAGAAAAAATTGTTATGGGTGGATTTGAGTCTAAAGTAGCTTTAAGGAGTGATGATTATACCATGTATTGTGGATGCTCTCTTAGACCCTACTTTGGAATCATTGGCCACTTTTGGTCCTTTGGTTTTGCCTTGCATTCGATTACTCCTTTTTTTTTTTTTTCAACTTTGTAGCATCTTTTTTCTTTTCTTTTATTTCTCTTCGAAACTTTTCAATTGGGGTATGTTTAAACCGACTGATAGAACAAAATCTCCCAAGGGCCAAGGTTATCATGATCTCAACAAAATTGCATAAGGGATACAAGGTTTTTTGGAATCTTCATTGGTAGGTTTTTTTTTTTTTTTTTCCTTAATTTTTTTCTTTTCTTTCTTTTATTTTATTTCTCTTACGAAACTTTTCAATTGGGGTATGTTTAAACCTACTGATAGAACAAAATCTCCCAAGGATTTCATGATCTCAACAAAAGTGCATAAGGGTTTCATACAAGGTTTTTTGGAATTTTTATTTCTAGTTATTTTTTTCTTATTTTTATTTTATGATGGGAAAAAATTTTCGATAGACATATTTTCTTAATAAATCTGATAGGCTAAAATCGTTTTTAATAAAGAAAAAAACCATATATATATAATATAGAAATTATAAAATAAATAATTATTTTTTAAAGGATGACTTAATAATCGACGTTTCTATTAGTTAGGGAAATTTATGATTAGTTTCTTAATTTTTAAAAACATTGATCATTTTCTTAAAACATAAAATCAAATATCAAATAAACCTATATATATATATATATATTTCAATATGATGAAATATATATATATATATATATATATATATTTATATATTTCACTATGATGTTGTTGGGATCAAAGAATTGGCATAATATATTGATTAAAAAGTTAATCCACGGTGAAACAACAAAGTAGGATACGTGGGGTATACTGAAAATAACGAAAGATTGCCCAAAAAGAAGAAAAGAAAGATATACGAACATGAAAATAAAATAAAAAGAAACCTCGTCTTTGTACCCAAATTCATAGCCAAATACATTTCATTATAGAGCTTTTATTAGCCAACTGAAGTAGGAAAATACTCAAAATTTATATAATAATAAAAATAAATACCTAAATTTATGAAGTATAATTGAGTAACTGGTCAATTCGTTAATTACTTGCACGTGCTTTTGCTAAATGTTGATGCAAAAAACTTAATACAAGTTCGCACAAATAAATGAGCATGTTTAATACAATGAGACATGTTATATTTATAGATGGAGTAGCGGATTGGATCTGCTGTTTGGGTGTTGACGCGGGTTCGTTTCCTTTAGCCACGTGGTGTCTCGCGTATGGACATATGGGTCGTACCGCCTGGCTCTGTAATCCGTGGTAGCGTCATTGTTTCGGGTACTAGCGGGTAGTTGGCGACGCGTTCTGACGTCCACAATGGTTGCGAGTAGGTTTGCGTACTTGGCTTGCTTAGGGGACCACTGTCCTTAAGGACTATGCGGTTCTTGCTTAGCACGCACGGTCTTGGACGTGCATGGACCTACTTAGCGGGTACTTGCTCGGCACGTCCTAGCTTGGAAGTTCTTGGACTTGCTCGACAGGTACTTGTTAAGACGTGTGCGGCAAGTACTTGCTCGAGCCTGCTTGCCCCTGCTCCAGCACGAGTATGCTCGGCCCTGCTCCGGCGCGAGTCTGTTCGACCATGTTCAGTCCTGAGTCTGCTCAGCGACGAGCCTGCTCGGTCTTGCTTCAACAGGAGTCTACTCGGCCGCGAGTCTGCTCGGCCTTATTCTGACGCGAGTTTGCTCGGCTAGGTTTGCTCGTGAGTCCAAGAAGACTTGCACCGAAGCAGGACCGAGCAGGCTAGAAGCCGAGTAGACTTGCATCGAAGCAGGACCGAGCAGGCTCGCAGTCGAACAGGGCCAAGCAGACTTGCACTGAAGCAGAACCGAGCAAGCTCGCGCTTGAGCATGACCAAGTAGGCTCATGATCGAATAGGGCTGGCTCGGTTCGGTCACGAGTTTGCTCGGCCCTTTTCTGTCTCGAGTCTGCCTGGTCATTAGTCTATTCGGCCCTGCTCCAGCGCTAGTCTGCTCGCCAATGTTCGGTCCCGAGTCTGCTCGGTCACAAGTTTGCTCGGCTCTGTTCAGGCGCGAGTCTGCTCGGTAATGTTCGGTCCTGAGTCTGCTTGGCCCTATTTCGGCGGGAGTATGCTCGGCCATGTTCGGTCGTGAGTATGTTCGATCGTGAGTATGTTTGGCCCCGAGCTTGCTCGATCCTGCTCCAGCGCGAGCTTGCTTTGTCATGCTTTGGCGCGAGCTTTCTCAGTCCTGCTCCGACGCGACCCTGCTCAGTCTTGCTCGGTCCTGCTTCTGTGCGAGTCTTCTTGGCCATGTTCAGTCACCAGTCTGCTCGCTGAGGTTGAACCGCCACCAAAAGACTACGGCCTATAAGACTAAGGTCGAATCGGGACTAAGTGCAATTTGGCTCCGGTTAACGAAGCGCGTTTTGACTAAGGTCGAACCGCCACTAAAAGGATATGGCCTATACGACTAAGGTCGCATCGGGACTAAGTTCCATCCGCTCCCAGCCAACGAAGCAAGTTCCGACTAAGGTCGAACCGCAACGAAAATGATTCAGCCAACACGACTAAGGTCGAATCGACATCAATGTCCAGTCGACTTTGGTTGAATCACAATATGTGGCTGCAAATTAATTTTTTGTATAAGAATAAAAGTCTCGCCATCGATTACTATCAATCAAGAAACTTGAGGGGGGGGGGGGGGGGGGGGGGGGGGGGGGGGGGGAGGGGGCTAAAGTTGGTGGATACCAACATGCTCAATAATGGCATATGGAGAAGGCCCAAGTCTGTGAGTGTGTTGAACAAACTCTGCTTGTGCGAACATCAAGTTTTTATATCTTGCGTGCTCGCGTGCTTGTTGAACAAGCTTGAACTCCAGCAGGGTCGACGAGGCTTGACCTGTGCCCCTATGACGCAGGCTCCAGCCTATGGAGGCTGGGCAAGCTTTTGCCTGAGCAGCCTCGCGACCGAATAGGGCCGAGCAGACTCATGACCAAATAGGGCCAAGAAGACTCGCACTGAAGCAGGATCGAGTAAGCTCGCATGGAAGCAGAATCGAGCAGGCCCCCGCAGAAGCAGGACCGAGTAGGCTAGCAATCGAGTACACTCGTATTGAAGTAAGACCAAGCAGGCTCGTGCTGGAGCAAGACTGAGCTAGCTCGTGGTCGAACAGACTAGCGACCAAACATGGTCGAGCAGACTCGCGCCAAAACAGGACCGAGCAGATTCATGGCCAAGTATACTCACGCCGAAGCACAACCGAGCAGGCTCGTGGCCGAGCAGAGTTATGACTGAGTATACTCGGGATCGAACAGGGCCGAGAAGACTCGTGACCGAACAGGGCTAAGAAGACTCACGCCGAAGTAGGACTGAGCATGCTCACGGTCGAGTAGACTCGTACTGAAGCATGACCGAGCAGGCTCGCGGCCGAACAGACTTGCAACCGAATATGGCCGAGCAAACTCGCATCGGAACAGGGCCGAGCAGACTTGCAGCCGAGTAGACTCGCGCTGGAGCAGACTCGTGACCGAGCAGACTTGTGACCGAGCAGACTCGGAGCTGAACACGGCCGAGCAGACTCGCGCTGGAGCAGGGCCGAGCAGACTCGCGCTGGTGCAGGGCCAAGTAAGCTCGAGCAAGTACTTGCCGAGCTCGTCTTAACAAGTACCTGTCGAGCAAGTCTGAGAACGTCCAAGCAAGGACGTGCCGAGCAAGTACCCGCCAAGTAAGTCCAAGCACGTCTGAGCTCGTGCGTGCCAAGCAAGAACCGCATGGTCTCTAAGGACGGTGGTCCCCTACTCGTGCCAAGTACGCAAACTTGCTCCCAACCACTGTGGACGTCAGAACGCGTCACCAACTACCCACTGGCACCCGACACAACGACGCTACCACGGATTGCAAAGCTAGAAGGTATGACTCGTATGTCCATACGCGAGACACCACGTGGCTAAAGGAAATGTACCCGCTCGCTACTCCATCTATAAATATATGACCGATCTCGCTGTATTAAACGTGCTCATTTACTTGTGCGAACTTGTATCAAGTTTTTAACATCAACAGTAACTAAGTTAATTTCCACCACTTACCACTATGTAAGTAATTCAATCATTTGGGTATTTTGTTATATTTTTCAAAAGATTTTTAATATTAATTCAAATTAGATGATAAAAATTAGGTATTCACCATAATTTCTTTTATTAGCCTTATGGAGGAGGTATTATAGAAGTTTTAAATTTCAAATAATATATCTTGACACAAATCAATAAAAAAAAAATAAAGAAAGCGGGACGACGGTGACACTTGAAGTTTGCCGATTCGTTTGGTAAGGTCACCGACGATCTCCCTAATGACTAGCCATACTCAGCCTTTAACTTCATATGGCATTCCGCTTGCTATTATATGATCCAACTATGTTCTCTTCTCTCGCTCTCTCTCTCTCTCTCTCTCTCATCTCTTCTCTATCTATTTGGTTGAAGCCAAAGACAACGATGACGTCAAAGAATAAATGTGATCTCATTGACCATCTCAAAAGAGAGTTTGTTCCTGCAGCTTATATGTAGCTGAAATGCCATGAATAAAGTCAGGTAATATTGCAAGTTTTAAAGTCACTCTAACCACATCACAGCCAAACAAAAAAAAAAAAAGCGACAACAACAGGGCTGCAAAACGATACCGGTGTGTAAATTCAATGTTACTTGTTCTTCTTGTATCGTTACTTTGCATGTGACACAATTACACATGGGGTCAGAATAAAATATAGAATATCAATGTAAAATTACCAATCTGCCTTTCCCATTTCATCCATTTAATTTTTTTTTCAAATATACAATCATATGAAATTATATGTATGTCCAAATCTGAAAAGTCTATTGACTTCGTAATTGCTGCAGCCGTAAATCACCTGTCTTGCCCCTTGTTTGGGAAGAATATTTTGTCCATTCCATACCATTCTTTGTGATAGAAAGAATAGTTTGAAAATTGTTTGGAATGGTTTCAAAATGATTTGGAAAAATGATGTTGAATGGTTTGACTTTGCGAATTTTGAGGTGGTATAAATGGTTGAGATTTTAGATATTGTATAGCGATTTGGAAAGTTTAAAAAAATGGCTGAAAAAAAATAGAATGGAATAGAATGCTTTAGAGGATTAGAAAGGTTGAAAAAATAAAAAAAAATAGAATGGAATGGAATGGGTAAAATGGGGGGAGCCAAACGGGGGGGTTAAATTACCGAATATTGTACGAGAAACGACAAATACAGCCGGACATGTATGGTATTTTACTTGTCTCATTAGTGCTCCAACTTTCTTTGTGGAGCATTACAGACGCCTGTGTGTGTGCAGCTAAAGAATTAGTATGTGAAGCAACTAAGGAATCAATATGACTTAAAAAGTTCTATACAAATCTAGAAGTAATTCCAGACATGGATAAAGCACTAGCGCTTTACTATGATAATAGTAGAGCGGTGACAAATTCCAAAGAACCCAGAAGCCATAAAATGGGCAAGCATATTGAGAAGAAATATAACCTCATTAGAGAGATCATGCACCGAGGAGACGTCAACGTAGTCAAAATTGCTTTAGAAGACAATTTGGTGGACCTGTTCACTAAGACACTGCCATAAAGGGTTTTCAACAAGCACCTTTTAGGAATAGAACTTAGGGCGCGTTTGGTTTAGTGAAATGAGTCGAGAATTAGAATAGGAATGAGAATACAATGTAATAGGAATGAGAATATTATTCTGATTCCAGTGTTTGGTTTATAGTGACTTGACACTAGAATCGGTACTAACATGTTTTGTTAGTCATTGGAATTAATACAATATAATTATTTTGACAAAAGTACCATATATTTATGTAAAATAAAAATAATTGAATTTTAGTTTATAGAACTAATGAAAATAATAAAAGTCCAATATTTATGATTTTCAAAAATTTCCTCTTTGCCTCGTTCGTTGTTTACTTTGCTTGTACTTTCTGTTAATTCTCAAGATGTCAATCAGGTATAAAATTAATGGTTTTTTTTAGAGGAAGGAAGAATTGTAATGGCAAGCAAGACTAGGGTTTCGTGAAAATAAAAATGCTATACGACATAGATATTTTAATCAACAGCCTTTTTGTAGTTCTAGAAAAAAAGGGATATGTGAAAGTAGGTGGTTAAAGGTTTGGCCCAGTGAGATATGTGAAGATAAGAAAATTATAAGGTAAATAATAGTTTTTAAAAGGGCTATTGTATGTGATTTTTTCGCCCGAGGTCGTAGATTCGAGGGCGTAGTCCCCAAAGAGCAACGACCACGAGTTAAAGCCCCAATTGATAGCACAACATCGCCACATCATCAAGGAAGCTTCCCTTGAGGAGGTAAAGAGTGAGGATTGTCGGAGATGACCCTCGATCTTATACCCCTGAGGATGGCCAGTAAGAGAGTCACTGAAGGTGGTGCTAATTTTGTGACAAGACCCTCGGAGAGGGATTAATGGACAAGAAGACCGCGAAGCCTTGGAGATAGTCCACTCCCGCGAAGCTAGCCTCGGAGAGGGAGCAAGGACTTCACCGGCAGCGGAGGGTTCGACCCTTGAAGCTGGCGACCCCCGACCCGAGCTGGAGTCTGCGCACATTGTAGTTTAGGTCTTACTTTTGTAATGATCGACCACCCCCGATTGTGGAATGTCTGACAGGTACTGTAGACGTTTTCATTTTCAATGTAATTAGTTGGTAACACAATCCCGTAATTCATGGGAGGTATGGCTGATTGTATTTTAGGTCACCTAATCATGTGAATTAAGGGATGGGATGTAAAAAACTTACAACCGTACCATCTCTCTCCAAGTCTATAAAAGGAGGAGAAAGGGAAGCGGTAGGGGGTTGGAAGATATTTTGGTCGGAATCCTTTGTAAAAGAAAAACCCACCGGAAATATCAGAACAATGGACGTAGACTATTTCTCTGGAGGAGGGTCGAACCGCTTTAAAACTTCTCGTCTATGTTCTTTTTTCGGCCAGTACTTCTATTTTCATTGCCGCATCATAGTCTAGAGGTGCAGATCATGGCGTTGGTTCAAATTCCACACGAACAACTTGGCGCTAGAAGGAGGGCCCATCCTTGATCGGAGATCGAAGGCACCTACCACCAGGAGCCGTGGCAAGAGTCCGATGGCTGCCGAGCAGGAGCTGCTCGAGCGGAGATTGAAGAACGTAGAGGATTTCATGTCACACATGAGTAACATGATGGACACTTTGGCTCAGAATTAGAGTCAACCGTTATTCCTCACCGGTGAGGAGCAAACTGATGTACTCCGGATACGGCAGTAAACGAATTAGAGGAAGACCGCTGTCGAGTTAGCCACCGGAGGTGGCAACCCGACAGAATGGGAGAGGTCTGGCTGCGAGTCAGAAGCTGAAGCCCGCAACCCCTGTAGCCGGAGAGACGCACCACCACAGAGACCTGCGGCCCACTCCGGAGAAGTGCGGCCGTCGGCTGTTTGAGTCGAAGATTCGGGAGTGGCCGCCAAGGCAGAAAACTCGGGCCAATCCAGGTCTGTCTTTGAAAGACTGGGCCTACTCCCCGAGAAGCCAGTAAGACGTGCCCTGGTACCACCTAGGGTCCACATCGGAGATGTGCGGCCCCCGGTCGTGGACCGGCTCCGCGATGAGTCAGCTACCACCACCACCAGCATACAGACCCAGGAGTTCTCGCCTGCAGAGATTGAGCGTCTTCGAGGGCTCCTCGACAGGAGAGTATGTGATAGTATTTTGGACAGGGATTTCACTCCCCTGACTAAAGACATCATCAATGCCCCCATCCCCGATCGACTCAGGTTACTGAAGGTAACCCTGTTTGATGGAATCGGGGACCCTACCGACCATTTAGGAGTTTATTCCTCATGGTCGCACGCTTATGGCTACTCTGACACCATCAAGTGCCGGCTCTTAGATACGACACTCGCGAGTAAAGCCTGAAGGTGGTGGTATCGTCTGCCAGCTGACTCCATTACGAGTTGGCACGATCTGAGATCGAGGTTCGCCTCTCAATTCTCGGGGGGTCGGAGACACCTCCAGAATCCTACTTACGTCTCCCGACTCAAGTAGGGAGATGGAGAAGGCTTGACTGAAAAGATTTACCAAAGCCATGGTGGAAGTGGGGCATTTGTCTGACGATTCCCTGCTGCTGGCTGCCAGCTCCGGGGTGCATGAGAATACGCCCTTTGCGTTTTCGATCAACAAGAAACTGCCCCGGACGTACTCGGATTTCCAAGAATTACGTCAACGCCGAGGCCCTGACTTTGAAGAAGTCTGAGGCCGTGAAGACCTTCTGAGGAAAACCCGAAGGAGACCGACGAATGGAGATGAAGAGGCCCGTGGAGAACCCCGCGGGAGCTAGTCGACAGGCCTACGAGGAGAAGAGGCCTCGCGACTCAGGGGTGGGGTTTGAGGCGAACCGAGCTCACAAGCCATGGTACGGTAGGTACCAAGAGCTTACCACCTTAATAGAGGAAATCTTTGTCAACTCGCGGAGCGAGGTTGATTTTCGACCCCCTGTACTGATGGAGGAAAAGATACCGGAGAAGCAGAAGGACAAGTTCTGCTTGTTCCACAATACTGCCGGACACACTACTGCGACATGCTTTGACCTGAAAGATGAGATAGATTATCTCATTCGCCGAGGGAAGCTCACGGAGTACAGTAAAGACGCGGATCACGAAGCAAGGAGTCCACCTAACTGGGAAATAGAGGATGAGATTCGTACGATCTTCGGAGGCCCTTATCTTATGGGGCAATCTCAACGGGCGATGAAGGAGTACGCCCGAGAGGTGTGGCAGGGGGTTTTCCAAGTCGTGAAGGTATCTTCGCAACCCCCTCGCAGACCTGTGAACGAGCTCGCGTTCACGGACGCGGATGCCAAAGGCGTCCGATTTCTGCATCACGACCCCCTGGTCATTACCGCAATGATCGGGAACCATTTGGTCCACCGGTGCCTGATTGATGACGGCAGTTTGGTAGACATCTTGTACTTGGAAGTCCTAAAGAAGATGGGTATTAGTCCCCAGAGCCTATGAGCAGCTGCGAGGCCGCTCCATGGCTTCAGAGGAGATTCTATCTTTCCAGAGGGAAGTATAGAATTAGCTATTTCTTTCGGAGAAGAGCCGAAGAAATCGACTGCTATGTCCAATTTCATGGTGGTCAAGGGTGGATCTTCCTACATCATTGGGCATCCTACCCTTGTGGCCATGAAGACAGTGACTTCAATCTACTACCTTTGCCTGAAGTTTTCCACACCCCGCGGCGTCGGAGTCGGCCGGGGGAATTAGTATGAGACTCGGATGTGTTACACAATGAGCATCAGAACGGCTTCCGGTGACTCGAAGGGAAAGCGGACAACCGGGGAAGAAAGATTGGTTGAAGAAACCTTTACAATTACGGTTCTTGAGATCCGGTATGAACTGGACCCCCGATTGCTGGCCCAATAGCAATTAATGGGCCCGGCCAAAGACACTGAGGAAGTAGGCATAGACGGCCTCAACTCAGCTTGCTGAATCAAGATCGAGACTTTGCTGAGTCCAGAAGTGTGCAAGGCTGTCATCGCTTGCCTGCGGAGAAATCGAGACGTGTTCGCATGGAGTCATATTAATATGAAGGGGATAGACCCCGAACTTATGTACCACCGTCTCATTGTTGACCCTCGGGTCCTGACCCGACGGCAGAAGAGGAGACCCCTTGATCCAGAGAGAGCCTAAGCACTTAAAGACAAAGTCGATAAGCTCATCAGGGCCGGGTTCATTCGCGAAGTGAAGTACCCAGTCTGGGTTTCAAACCCTGTTTTGGTCCCTAAGCTAGACAGGAGATGGAGATGCTGCGTGGATTTCACCAACCTCAATGAAGCCTATCCGAAGGATAGGTTCCCCGTGCTCCGAATTGACTAGATAGTCGATGCAACCGCGGGCCATGAACTCCTCAGCTTCATGGACGCATATTCGGGGTACAACCAGATCTCCATGTTCCACCGTGATGAGGAATACACGGCATTCATCACCGACCGCGGACTGTATTGCTACAAGGTCATGCCCTTCGGCTTGATGAATGCAGGGGCAACTGATAAGTGAGCAAAATACTCACTTATATATCGCAAATTCGAGCTTGAATTGTTGTTAAATTCCTCAAGTTTATGTCATTTAATGAGTTTTGTGAGTGTACAGGTGATTTAAGCACAAGTACGGAAACCGAGGTGAAAAAGTACACAAAACGGAACATTTTGGAGCAAAGGAAAACGAGACCACATAGACAGAGCCATCGCCGATCGATCGCGGCACAGCAGCCGATCGATCGGCAAGAGTTGCAATGACGAGCCACAAAAAGACAGAGGAATCGCCGATCGATCGCGGCTCATTAGCCGATCGATCGGTCGAAGTTCAAAGAATGCAACGAAAAGGCAGAAGGAATGCCGATCAATCGCGGCTCATTAGCCGATCGATCGGCTCAACTACGCGAAGTCAACCAGAAGCAACGCCGATCGATCGTGGAATTGAAGCCGATCGATCGGGAGCCACAATTCCTGAGAACGCGTAAGCGCCGATCAATCGCAAGTTAAGCGCCGATCGATCGGCCAGACCTCCTGAAGCAGTACGACGTCGTTTTCCAAGCGCGAAAGGTTCCGAAATTCCTCCAAAATTAGGTCTAACCTTGTGCTCTATAAATAGAACACAGTTTGGACGAAGAGGAAGACTTGGAAGAAAAAGAAAGACACTTGACACGGAGAAACTCAAGAGAACAAGAAGAAGAAGATTGAGCGTTCATCGGAGCTGAAGAATTCGTGAAGATCATCGATTTTCAGAGTTTTTCTTACTCTTATTCTCTTCGTATCTTCTTCTCTTTTAATTCTATGTTATTCATGAACTCTAGAATTTATTATTTACTGTACATAATTATGAGAGGCTAAATCTCTCCTTCTAGGAGAGATTGGCTGAACTCGATGTTGATTCTTTTCAATTTTAATTAATAAATTTCTGCAATATTCAGTTTATATGCTTGTGATTCTTGCTGGTTTATTTTATTTTCTGTTGCAATTGAAAGATTGAATAGAAGAATTTATGTTTAATTTAATTAAACTCGAAAGAGGAAATTGAGTTGAATCGGGAATAGTAAGAACACATATTAGACATCATAAGGACCGAGAGGTGATTGATAGTCTAGGTAGTCTAGCTATAAATCGTAGGGACCGAGTGGTGATCGATTTAGAACTATAAGAGCTGAGCGTAATTGTATTTAATTCGAGCAAACGGATGCGTGAGTTAGGGTTAAATGCATAATTAGGTCAATAAGCGAGAGCTGCGACGTAATTAATAATCTCTTCGACTAGTATAGAACTGAAAATTATGGTGATGAGTTAGTGAAGGATTGAATTGAGGAAGCATCGAGGGAAGCCAATCGACCCTAGTATTTAGTTAATTGAGCGAATCCGTTGCAAATTTAGTTCTTGTCAATTTAATTTCATTGTTTTGTTTATTTTTAATTTATAACATTCATCTAAATTCGATTTCTAGACAAAATAGTTCTTTAGTAATAGTAGTAATTAGACCTAGGCATTTGTTCTCTGTGGGACGATATTCGGACTCATAATCCACTGTATTACTTGAATGACCCGTGCACTTGCGGTTACAAATTCGCGTGTGTTTTCGAGCGAACAAGTTTTTGGCGCCGTTGCCGGGGAACAAAGCGTCTAACTTTGTTTAATACTACAATAAACGAGAATTATTTTGATTTAGAGTTTTATTTTTACTTAACTAATGTTGCCGGTCTCTTTTGTGCATTTGCTTCGTAGGTGTATGCCAAGGTCGAGTGGTCAAGACATATTACCACTCGATCCAGAGATTGAACGCACACTTCGGTCGTTGAGGAAGATCAACAGGAATTTGTCATCCGAATTCACAATGGCCGACGACTTACCGGCTGCGCAACAAGCACGGAACGTTAATGTTCTACAGGCTCAACAGGGGCAACAACCTCAGAATGAAGCCCGCACGCTTCGAGATTACTTGAGGCCTGTAGTTAATGAAAATTATTCGAGTATTCGGCGACAGGCCATCAATGCTAACAACTTCGAGTTGAAACCCGGATTGATCGCCATGGTACAACAGCAGCAGTTTGGGGGTTTGCCATCTGAAGATCCTCATAACCACCTATCATCCTTTCTGGAGCTGTGCGACACTGTGAAGTATAATGGTGTATCCCACGACACAATCAAGCTACAATTGTTCCCGTTCTCTCTCCGGGACAAGGCTCGCACATGGTTCCATGCTCTATCAAAGGGGTCCATTGAAACTTGGGATGCTATGGTGCAGAAGCTCCTTACGAAGTTTTTCCCGCCACAGATGACTTCGCAGCTGAGAGTTGAGATAAGCCAGTTCCGACAAGGGGAGAGCGATTATGATGCTTGGGACAGGTTTAAGGACCTGTTAAGGAGGTGTCCACAACACGGGTTCGAGCTATGGTTTCAAGCTCAGACATTCTACAACGGTTTGAACTATGCCACTAGAAGTATGGTGGATGCTGCAGCAGGTGGTTCAGTGATGAATAAGACAGCTGAGGAAGCATCTGAACTTTATGAGGAGATGGCCACGAGTCATTATCAAGCACCATCGGATAGGAACGTGGGTAGGCGAGTTGCAGGGGTTCTAGATGTGGACCAACTATCCGCCATTCAGGCTCAGCTAGCCTCACTCACCAACAAGCTGTCAAGCCAAAAAGGGCCAACTATGGGACAAGTAGCGGCAATGCAGAGCCAGCAAGAGCAGTCTTCGCAACAAAAGGAACAGTGTGGGGTAGAAGATGTTCAGTTTGTGGGAAACAGGAATTATCAATTTCGGCCAAACAATAATCTGCCCGCTCACTACCACCCTGGGTTAAGAAATCATGAAAACTTCTCCTACAGCAACCCAAGAAACGCCCTGAATGCACCGCCTCCTGGTTTCCAAGGGCAATCCTCCTCAGATTACACCATGCCTGTGGATAAGAGGGCATCAACTCTGGAGGACAACCTCAACGCCTTCGTGAACGAATCAAGGAAGAGAATGGAGGCGTATGATAAACGCTTCAACAGTTTGGAGATTCAGTGCACGAATATGGGAGCCTCTATCAAAACTCTGGAAACTCAAATTGGACAATTGGCCATGGCCGTTAAGGAGCAAGCAACCCGATCTTTCTCAAATGATGTAGAGAACAATGTAAGGGAATGCAAGGCAATCATGGTAAAGGGTGGCCCAGAAGTAAAAGCAACAATGGAGAGTAATTGTGAGGTTACGGCTCTGACGAAGGCCAAGAAGGAAACACTCACAGGGAGAGTTGAAAAGGAGCCATTTACACCAGGGAGAATAATGTTTCCTGACAACCCTCCGAAGATTACCACGCCACTCCCGTATCCTCAGTGCTTCAAGAAGCAGACCCTCGATGAAAAATTCACTAAGTTCCTTGAGGTGTTCAAGAAACTGCACATCAACATTCCATTTGCAGATGCCTTGGAACACATGCCAAATTATGCAAAGTTTTTGAAGAAGATGATGGCAAAGAAGCATAAAGTGGAAGAGGTCAAGATGGTCTGTTTAACTGAGGAATGCAGCGCATTAATCCAAAGGAAGCTATCGAAGAAGGAGAAGGACCCCGGAAGCTTTACCATACCTTGCATGATCGGCGATACTACACTTACCAATGTACTTTGTGATTTGGGCGCAAGCATCAACTTAATGCCGCTATCCATCTTTAAGAAGCTTGGACTCCAAGAAGCAAAACCAACAACCATAGCACTACAAATGGCCGACCGCTCCATCGCCAAACCATGGGAAGTGATTGAAGATGTGCTCGTAAAAGTCAACAAGTTTATCTACCCGGTAGACTTTGTTGTATTAGATATGGGAGATGATAATGAGGTTCCACTAATCCTGGGACGACCATTCTTGGCCACGGGCAGAGCCTTAATTGACGTCGAAGCAGGTTGTCTCACGCTTTGAGTGGACAATGAGCAAGTCCACTTTCACAAGTCCCATTCAGCCAAACCATATGAAAGAAAGCCCATGAGAAAACAAGAGGAGGTAGACGAGAAAGCAGAAAGAATGTCTGAATCCGAAGGCAGCACTCTACAGAAAGAGCCAACCAAACCGGGTTCGATGACAAGACGTTTACGGTTATACCTCAAACGTCTGAAAAGGCGTGGCAAAACCCCGAATACCAAAGTCGTGCCAACAGCTATTCCAGCCGCAGATGAAATTCATAACAGAAAGCATCAATTCGCAGTAGAATTACTTGGGCAACCAAGAGATTAGAACAACGAGTGAAGATGCAGCGTCAAGATGGACGTTAAACGGATCGGCTTCACGGGAGGCAACCCGAGCAGTATTTTATGTTTTCGTTTTTAAGTTTTGTTTCTTTTTATTTTTACTTTATTTTATTTCCATTTTTATTGTTTTATTTTCAGTTTTTAGTTGAAAGTTCGATATGATTACTAATATTTTTTGTTTTTGATTTTGAGTTAAAAAAAAAAAAGAGGCTACACAGATTCAGCGCCGATCGATCGCACCAAAACAGGCGATCGATCGCGGCTCATCCCCATCGCGCACTTCACCCAGGCAGAGCCATAGCCGATCGATCGCGGAATCTTGTGCGATCGATCGCGATGAGACACTAGCGACAGACAAACATCAAGCCGATCGATCGCAGAATCTGCTGCGATCGATCGCGAGAGAGCCGATCGATCGCGAGACGAGGGACGGTCGATCGGCAAGTCGCAAAAAGGTCTGAAACGCTGCGTTTCACTTCAGTTCGAGGGTTTTTAACATCCCCACTTCGCCAGATGTCCTCACATTCTCCTTCTCCCTCACAAAAATAAAAACACTCAGCGCGCACCCACAAATCAGGATCGTTCCTCTCATACCCAGCCGATCGATCTTCCGCCCCTTAATCCCATCCAAACACCATCTCCTCTCTCACCAGCCCATCTCTCATCAACCTCACACCGTTAGTGCCCCTTCTCACCCCTCGCACAGCCACTGTCTTGAGCGCAGCCCCGCCCTCAGTCGAGCACCCTCTCACCCTTCCACCGCGCGCCGCTCAACCCCCCGCCGTGCCCTCCACGCCGCGCACCGCCCCGTCCTCGGTCGCACTCCTCGCGAGCCCTGCGCGCTCTCCTGCCGCGCCAGCCATCCCGTCTTCGCGCCATCACTCGTCCGCGCGCCATCCCCCACAGCGCACCGTCGGCTATCTCGCGCTCTTCGGAGGTTTGCCAATTTTTCTCTGTAGCCTCTTGGTTGTCGGCAAGTTTTGTTGGTTGGGTTGTGGTTCTTTGTTTGGATTACTTGCTGCTACAATTATTCTGCGGGGTGGGAGTCGGTGATTTTGGTGCATTTTTGGATTTTTTAGCTCTATTGGTGGTCGTCTAGTGGGTTTGTTTTGCTGTCTATTGCTGCGGGTTTGCTTCGTGTGCGGCTCTGTGTTGTGATTGTTGCGTTCAGTTATTGACTTCTCCGTAATAGCTAAGAGAAAGATAAGAGTGCCGGCCGAGATGGTGCGCCGACCCGCCGTGGCCTTTTCTCAAGTGTTTGTCAATGCTGATGCCGAACGCCTCTATAAGCACTTTGTGCAGTCTGGCCAACCAACGCACGTGGAGTGCGACTTCGCGCCCGAGCCCAGCGACGGTCACCTACAGGCTCAGATACGCCGACTCGGCTGGCAACGGTTGTGCGATCAACCTTGCGCAGCCAATTTGGTCGTGGTCCGGGAGTTCTATGCCAACGCACACTTCAACAGACCGGGCAATGTCGTGTTGGTTCACGGCAAGGATGTGTCCTTCAGCTCGGCCACACTCCGGAGCGTTCTCAACCTCCCAACGGTCGCGGATGACGATTTCCATCGTTTATTACACGAGGGTGCCGACTATGAGGCTCTTTTGCAGGAGATGGGCTTCCCAGGCTCCCATTGGTCTTATTCGGCCTCCGACCTGACCAAGCCACTGCATGTCCGTGCCAACACTCTCAACCGCTTTGCGCATGCTTGGTATCATCTCATCCGCCATAATCTCATGCCGACCTCCCAGAGATCGGAGATTACAACAGACCGCGCCCTCCTCACCTACTGCATCTGTTCCGGCCGCTCCGTCGATGCCGCCACGATCATCAAGGACTCCATCTGCCATCGGGCGAATCTGGGGCAGTACCCGGCAGCACTGACTCATCCGATTCTGATCACCTACTTGTGTGCTCAGGCCGGTGTGCCGATGAGCGATGAGGAGATGACATTGGGGCCGAAGAAGTTTAACCCCGACAGCCTGATGAGATTTGAGCAGTGGCCCGGCGGTACCCCCGACCCTGACGGGATGGGCTTTGTGCCTTTCCCCAATCAACCTCCGCCCCCGCCACCACCCGCAGCCCCACCGCGCATTCGGCACATGAACATAATCCCGACGCAAAACATCGACAGGGGAGTTGATGAAGAACGGGAGCGCCGCCAAGCAGCGCGTCGGTCGCGTCGCCAAGTCCAGCCAGGCGAGGGCTCCTCATCCGGTGCCCCAGCACCAGAGCCCCATTCATTCGACTCCCTCGCCGCGCTGATGACTCAGGGTTTCGAGGCCCTGCGGTTGGGTCAGGAGTCTCTACAGTTGGGTCAGGCTAGCCTCTTTCGCCGTGTGTCCGACATGCAGCAGTGCCAGTACCACCTCGCCCAGCATGTGCACAACCTGGAGGTGGACCTGCAGCACCAACCGAGGGAGTCATTCCCCGAGTACCTCTTGCAGCCATACCGCAGCCCGTCCCCGGACCGACCAGACGTTGAGTGGGAACCTTGGCCCGAATAGGCCCCCCTTCCACCGCTTCATTTGAGACAGTGAGGACACTGTCTATTCCAAGTTTGGGGGGGGTGCTTTCCATTGCATGGCAAGGCCGCAGCAGCCCGAGCGAGAGGAGTCACAATTTCTATCTTTATTTTCTATTAATTGTATTTTCATTATTATTGAACTATCTCATTTTCATTTATTTTATTTTTAGGTTATTAGGTTTATGTTTATGTAGCTTGTGTTCATTTATGCATGTTAATAAACTTGGCTATTTTATGAATTCTAACGAAATGTTTAGTGTTTCTTTCATTTGTGCAATGGCGTGAGTCGATGATGAGGACTGGCACGAAGTCGAGTCCTGCGTTGTGTCGTAAGTTTTTCCCCTTCTTTGAGTATAACATTGATAGTAAACTTAGGATTTGGCTATTTCACATTCCATGCACGTAATATTTCTCTTGAAATCCGACTGATGAAAGTATGCAATAGAAGTTCTTTCTGATAATGCTTGTTCGAGATCTCTAGAACCCGACCTTAGTTGCTTTTCGAGGCGAAATCCTAGTAACAAGAACTTGAGGAAATGATTAAGGCCATCATTTGGACCGTTTGAGCCTAAATAGCACACCTTGGACAATATGTCTTTGCACCCATAGTTTTGAGCCTATAACCACCATTTATTTCTGATTTTACCAACCTGTGATATTTACACACCCACTAGCCTTACATTATCCACAATCACCCTTGTTCACCTAGACTGCAATGCTTAATTTTGTATGAAGGAGAGTGATTAGGTTAACAATGTAGAGCCTAAAACCCAATTTCGTTACCCGTATCAACAATAAGAATATTGGATCGAAAAAAAAAAAAAAAGGTATCCAATGTTCAAATTTAACAAGGGCAGTCAAAACGAAGTTTGGGGGAAGGGTGGTTTGGTGTTCTGGTAATCGGATGGAAAAATTGAAAGGAAAAGAAGGTGTAAAAAGATTCAGTGGTGTTGCCATAAAGGCATGGGTTTAGGTGAACATCTAGCTTAAAATTAACCTTCAACCTACCTTAGCCGAGGCCGCTATATTACAAGCCGAAAAGTCATTTTGATCCTCAATTACTTGTGTTCTACATTAGTGGAGATTAGCGACGGGTTCGGGCTTATGGTGATTCTCTTCGGTATGAACCGTTAAGCCTTCTTGAGTATGCAGTAGTCGGTTGGATGAAAGAGGAATCGCACACACACACTTGAAAGGCCATTTCCGAGGTAAGCTTGATCTGTAAAAACTCTAGGAGGATGAGGACTTCGATACCACAAGGGAATTGGTGAAATGTCCCTGAGAAATATCCATGCCATGCACGACAAAGAATCCGGATGTTGAAGTTAGAATCATACATTGCTTTGTTTTCATTTAGGATTATTCATTCATTAATTTATTCATTCATTTATCCAATTATTCATTCATTCATTTATTCATGTTTAAGATAGGAGTCATGCATCATAGAATTAAAATTTGTGCTTCATTGTTGCTTGAGGACAAGCAATGATTCAAGTTTGGGGGTGTGATAAGTGAGCAAAATACTCACTTATATATCGCAAATTCGGGCTTGAATTGTTGTTAAATTCCTCAAGTTTATGTTATTTAATGAGTTTTGTGAGTGTACATGTGATTTAAGCACAAGTACGAAAACCGAGGTGAAAAAGTACACAAAACGGAACATTTTGGAGCAAAGGAAAACGAGACCACATAGACAGAGCCATCGCCGATCGATCGCGGCACAGCAGCCGATCGATCGGCAAGAATTGCAATGACGAGCCATAAAAAGGCAGAGGAATCGCCGATCGATCGCGGCTCATTAGCCGCTCGATCGGCCGAAGTTCAAAGAATGCAACGAAAAGGCAGAAGGAATGCCGATCGATCGCGGCTCATTAGCCGATCGATCGGCTCAACTACGCGAAGTCAACCAGAAGCAACGCCGATCGATCGTGGAATTGAAGCCGATCGATCGGGAGCCACAATTCCTGAGAACGCGTAAGCGCCGATCGATCGCAAGTTAAGCGCCGATCGATCGGCAAGACCTCCTGAAGCAGTACGACGTCGTTTTCCAAGCGCGAAAGGTTCCGAAATTCCTCCAAAATTAGGTCAAACCTTGTGCTCTATAAATAGAACACAGTTTGGACGAAGAGGAAGACTTGGAGGAAAAAGAAAGACACTTGACACGGAGAAACTCAAGAGAACAAGAAGAAGAAGATTGAGCGTTCATCGGAGCTGAAGAATTCGTGAAGATCATCGATTTTCAGAGTTTTTCTTACTCTTATTCTCTTCGTATCTTCTTCTCTTTTAATTCTATGTTATTCATGAACTCTAGAATTTATTATTTGCTGTACATAATTATGAGAGGCTAAATCTCTCCTTCTAGGAGAGATTGGCTGAACTCGATGTTGATTCTTTTCAATTTTAATTAATAAATTTCTGCAATATTCAGTTTATATGCTTGTGATTCTTGCTGGTTTATTTTATTTTCTGTTGCAATTGAAAGATTGAATAGAAGAATTTAGGTTTAATTTAATTAAACTCGAAAGAGGAAATTGAGTTGAATCGGGAATAGTAAGAATACAACTTAGACATCATAAGGACCGAGAGGTGATTGATAGTCTAGGTAGTCTAGCTATAAATCGTAGGGACCGAGAGGTGATCGATTTAGAACTATAAGAGCTGAGCGTAATTGTATTTAATTCGAGCAAACGGATACGTGAGTTAGGGTTAAATGCATAATTAGGTCAATAAGCGAGAGCTGCGACGTAATTAATAATCTCTTCGACTAGTATAGAACTGAAAATTGTGGTGATGAGTTAGTGAAGGATTGAATTGAGGAAGCATCGAGGGAAGCCAATCGACCCTAGTATTTAGTTAATTGAGCGAATCCGTTGCAAATTTAGTTCTTGTCAATTTAATTTCATTGTTTTGTTTATTTTTAATTTATAACATTCATCTAAATTCGATTTCTAGACAAAATAGTTCTTTAGTAATAGTAGTAATTAGACCTAGGCATTGTTCTCCGTGGGACGATATTCGGACTCATAATCCACTGTATTACTTGAATGACCCGTGCACTTGCGGTTACAAATTCGCGTGTGTTTTCGAGCGACCAGCAACTCACTAGAGGCTGGTGAATAAAATCTTCGCGGAGCTACTGGGAGTCTCGATGGAGGTTTACACCTAGATCAAACCTTCTCAATCCTTCGACAAACCAATATGATGCTCAATCTGAGCAAGTGCACCTTCGCAGTTAGAGCTGCGAAGTTTTTAGGCTTCATGGTGAGTCAATGAGGAATAGAGGCTAACCCGGAGAAAATCCAAGCAATCCTCGACTTGGGGTCTCCTCGGAGAGGAAAAGAGGTCCAGAAGCTCACGGGGTGCATCGCTGCACGAAACATGTTTGTCTCTCGTTCAACCGACAAGTGTCTCCATTTCTTCAACGTTCTTCGTGGCAGCCAGGAGTTCGCTTGGACCGAGGAGTGTGAAGGAGCCTTCCAAGAGCTTAAAGTCTACCTTGGGCATGCCCTGGTTTTGGCGAAGCCATTATCGGGGGAGAAGCTCTTAACTTACCTCGCAGTGTCAGAGCATGCAATCAGTCCAATGCTTGTTAAGGAAGCAGCTGGAGTACAAGTCTCGGTGTACTACATCAGCAAGCGTCTCCTCGACGCGGAACTCAGATATCCTGAGTTGGAACGACTCGCCCTCGCCCTTATCATCTCGACCAGGAAGCTACATCATTACTTCCTGGCTCATCCGGTGGTCGTATTCACTAATCACCCGATGAATCAAGTACTGCGCAGATCGGAAGCCTCGGGCAGACTTGTGAAGTGGGCGTCGAGTTAACGCAGTTCGACATCCTATATCAACCGCGGATCGCGATCAAGGAGCAAGCCCTAGCGGACTTCATTGCCGAATTCACCTTTTCTTCGGAGGAGAATCAGGATGGGCAAATGGAGCCCCCAAAGTGGAAGCTGTACGTGGATGGATCCTGAACGAAAACAGCTCAGAAGCAGAGCTTATGCTGATCAGCCCTGAGAATCATCGCATTAGCAGCGCACTGCGATTCACTTTCAAGGCCTCGAACAATGAGGTAGAGTATGAAGCACTGCTAGGCAGCCTCAGACTCGCCAGAGAACTTCAGGTAGATTCACTTCTAATTTTCTCAAATTTCAGGCGAGTTCCAAGCCCGCGATGATAGAATGGCAGCTTACCTGGAAAAGGTTAGAGAAGAACTTCAAAACTTCTCCAGGCATGAAATAAAGCATATCGACCGCGAGGATAATTCGAACGCGGACGCCCTAGCAAAGCTAGCCACCAGCAGAGATGCGGAGCTTTTTCGCATGGTCTCGATCGAAATCATCCCCGAGCTAAGCATCGCGAAGCGAGACTTAGTAGGAGCGATTGACTCAGAGTCTTCATGGATGGACGATATTGTCATCTATCTTAAGAAGGATAAGCTGTAAGCAGACCGAGAACAGGCCAGGAGGGTCAGGTACCATGCTGAACACTATTTGCTGTTGAACGATAAGTTATACAAGAGAGGAGTTTCAACTCCGCTACTTCGATGCCAAGGAAGCCAAGGAAGCCAAGGAAGTCGTCAGTGAGATCTACGACAGAGTCTGTGAGAATCACACTGGGGGACAGTCCCTCGCACACAAGACTCTGTTGCAGGGATTCTATTGGCCCACGATGAAGCAAGATATCGCTAATTATGCGAAGAAGTGTGATAAGTGCCAGGGGTACTATGTGCTTATCCGAGCTCGTCCAGAGCAGCTCACGGTGATTTTCTGCCCATGGCCATTCGGGAAGTGGGGAATCGACGTCATTGCTCCGCTGCCGATGGCGCCCGGAGGGCTCAAATTTACCGTTGTAGCAATGGATTACTTCACCAAATGGTGCGAGGCTATTTCCCTATCTGCTATCACCGAGAAGAACCTACAAAGTTCATCCGCGAACATATCATCAACAGGTTCGGGATACCTCACTCCTTGGTTTCAGACAATGCTCTCCAGTTCGATAATCAGGCAGTAAAGAACCTCTGTGATCAACTCGGCATCAACAAAGACTTCTCAGCACTATACTATCCACAGAGTAATGGCCAGGTCGAGGCCGTCAATAAGATCATCAAGGTTACCTTGAAGAGACGTCTCGACTCACTCAAAGGACGATGGGCCGCGGAGCTGCCTTTAGTCCTTTGGAATTATCGCACCACAGCCAGAACAGCCACTAGAGAAACTCCATTGTCCATGGCTTACGGCACGGAGGCGATGATTCCCGCAGAAGTGAAGGTCCATTCATTTCGATGTGAAAATTTCGACGAGAAAAGCAACACTTCACTCCTGGCCGCAGAGAGAGATATGATTGAGGAGCAGAGAGAAGTTGTGAGAATCCGAATAGAGGCCCAGAAGCAGCGAATGGCGAGGTATTACGACTCCAAAGTGAAAGAGAGAAAATTTAAGGTTGGGGACACCGTCCTCAGACAAGTATTTCGAAACACCAAGGAGCCAGGAGCTGGAGCGCTTGTATATTCATGGGAGGGACCCTATCAAGTCACCGAGGCTCTGCGATCGGGGGCATATCGACTCGCAAACCTCGCCGGGGTCCCGATCAAATATCCTTGGAATGCGGAGCATCTCAAGAAGTAGTACCAATAGGCTCCTATTGCTTATAATTTATTTTTCCTCTTGTATTGTTATTCTTTTGTAATTCAGCTATATTTTAATAAAATTCAACAAGTTCGGTGCAAAGTCTTTTGTTCTTAAAAAAAGTATGCGGAGTAGACTATAAACTCATAAAAGTCTACGTAGTAGACTCTAAGCTCGGTGTAAAAAGGAATGAATCGCGGAGCGAATGGTTCCTAAAAACACTACCATCGACTGTCTCCTTGTCCGCGGAAGCACTCAAGGAGTCAGGGGGCACCCGAGGTACCACAAAGAAATAGGTGCGCCCTATAGCTACTTTAAAGACGTGCGAGGCTAGAACACGTGGATCCGGAGGGCTTACGTAGGCTTTAATCATTGAAGCTTCCTACCACACAAAGGTTTGTCTTGTCAGGCCATTCCTTCGGAGAAGGAAATCTGTTCGGGGATTAACTAGGGAAGTATTTTGGCTAATTTTCTCCTAGAACCATTCTATTCTTTGAAGAAGGTACAAGACCTAGCTATGCTTAAAGGAGGAACTCTGAGGTTTGAAAAATTTAGGAGAATTCTTAAAAAAAAAAATTGGACTAAGTTTGATCACCGAAGCGTGTAAGTAAAGAGGCCACACCCTATTCCGAAGTATCGAGGACCGTTGTGAGTAATAGGGTGCGTTCAAATTACGTTGGATATTAGATTTGACTAAGGTCATTCCTTTGAAGAAGGAACTTGGTTCGGGATACTCCTTCGAAGAAGGAAGAACCCAGACTGACTTGGAGCATCTTTTGAAGAAAGGTATGTTCGAGTTATGGTTTAAGTAGTCGCTTAATTTATTTTAATTGTGACCCCTCGGAGAGGGCATGGTTCGACTTATGATCCTCGAAGAGGACGCGATTTATTTTAACATAGTCGATCCGGGAGGGACTTGATTGTGTTAGTCAAGTAGAAAACGAAGTTAGAGTTGCGAGCTGTATAAGAAATAAAGACTGACACTTTTGTAAAAACGAAAACTAAGCTTTATTTATTTATGAGAGACTACAAGAGGTGGGCGTCTGAAAGACCCCGAATGAAAATAAAAGAAAAATACAAAGAGGCGAAGGTGGCTAACTGGATGGTGGCGATGGCCGAGGAAGAGTGCGCCTAACTTCTTCGAGGAAGTTCCACTTGGGGTAAAGAGCTTCGAGCTTATCCAACACCTGATTGGCACCATCAATGGTGGCCAGCTTGATCTCGTTTTGAAAGCCCTCGATCTGGCGAAAGTCAGAGACTCACTGCTGCCTCCTCAATTCAACGAAGTTGTCAAAAGTAGGGCTATTTTTAAAGTCAGCCACGGCAGAGCATATTCTAGCCCTGGCACCGTTGAGATCAGCCTCGGTCCTGCTCAGAGCACCCTGGACGGTTTTGAGCTCGTCCTCGAGTGCTTGGATCCTCGTCTCGGCTGCCACTCTCTGGTCCTTCTCATCCTTGAGTGCCACCTCGAAAACTGCCTTCTCAGAGAGAAGATTTCCCTCGCAAAGTCGACGCTCTTCCTCAATGGCCTTCTACTCCTCCTCCTGCTGCAGTCTTGCCTGATTCAGCTTCGCCTCGAGCTTGGCCGTTACCTCGGAGCGAGATGCTCTCTCTTTCTCTAACTCCCCCCGAAGTTTGGCCACCTCCTCGTCGTATTCTCTCCTGCTGTCTCTGGAGTGCCTCCATCATCTTTGTGGAAAGATCCGCTCGGGAAGAGGCCTCGTTGAGCTTGGCGTCCAACTTCTTATTCTCTCCCTGAAGGTGAAGCAGGGCTTCTCTACCCTGGGCGAAGATGGCCTCAGATCTCCGGGAGTAGGCAAAGTTGGCAAGGAAAGCCTACAACAAATAAGGTGGTTAGAAATAAGCGCATTAATTTTTCGCAGAGAAGAGCCTCAACGAAACTTACACTCGAGAGCAACCGCATACCCTTCCATTTGCCGGCGTGAAGAGGCTCCTCGGAAAGCCGCTTGAAGCTCTCATCTGACCAAATCTCCTCCAGCATAGGACCGAGATCGCAGACCCAAGGAAAGGACCTCGTGGGAGTGTATGAACCCTCGCCATAAGGAGCCTCGGCCGGAGGAATGAAAAAATCCTCCAGAGGATCCTTGGGAGGAACTGTCCTCCCCGGGGGATCCTGGGGAGCCTCAGCGGATTCTTTCCTCGAGGTCTCCCCGACTAGTGTCTTGGAGGACGATAGAGCCGCCACTTCAGCGCGATGAATGTCACTCTCCTTCGGGGGCAGAGTTCTGGAAGGAGGAGCGTCTTTCGCTATCCGTTTACCCTTGGCTTTGCCCCCGACGGAAGATTCGGGGACAGGGGTTTGACGTTCCGAGGTCCCTGCCGAAGGCAAGGGACCCAGTTGGCCGAACAACTCATCTGCAAGCATAAAACAGGTTAGTATCAGTTGTGAAAGTTTCATGTTTTACATCATTTTGGTCTTTATAGATAAACAACTGCTTACCGTCGTCGAGGACGATGGGAGCTGAGCGCCTCGACCTGGGCAGAGTTTGGGTCGAAGATCTGGCAAGCGAAGTCTGCCTCGAAGGAGCCGGGTCTTCTTGCCCTTCCACCAGGAAATCCTCGACGCTCAGAAGAGGATCTTCCACCAGGGCAAACAGCGGGCTTGGTGCAACCGGAGGATGTCCTTCGCTGAAGATCTCCTCCGTGGCGTTGAGCGCCTGCCGAGCAGCTTCGCCAAAGGAAACTCCCTCAGGAGTCATCGTCAGAGGAGCCTCCAGAGGCGTCTACGAGTTCTCTGACTCAGGGGGAATGTCGGTTTGAGAGGGTAAAGCAACCTCGAGAGTCGACCTGGACTCCGTCCGTGATCTTTTCATCCTCACCAGAGGCTCTTCCGGAGCCTCATCCTCATCTTCAGCCTCCACTGTCGGAGGCGGTGGAAAGGCTCTTCGAAGAAGAGGCCACGCTCTTTCTTTTTGACAGCCTAGAGGTAGTGGCCTTCTTCGGAGGGACAACCCCAGTCGGAAGCTCCGCGGCTGTCTTGGACTTCTTCGGGCCCGATTTGTGCCCGCAGAGCTGGTCCGGGTCCAACTTCATGCGCGTGGAAATCCACCCGTGGGCGATCAAGTTGTCCTCGGTAATGAGGGCCCGGACGTCTCTACCCTCCTCAGGGTATGCGAAGGCGATTAGGATTTGTTCGCCTTGATCCTGGGTCACAGGGTTGCGAAGGAAGGATTCTGCACGTAACCACGAATGTTAGAGAAGAGAATGCGGCAGGCATAAGAAAATAGAGAACTAAGTGAGAAGCTTACCAGGAACATTGTAGTTCCTCGGGACGGGTTGGGCTCTCTCCACGGAGCTGAAAGGGTCGAAGTTACCCCCGGCCCATAAATTCTTGTCCTTTCATCCCTCATAGGAGGATGACAAGTTGGTCATCATAATCTTCTTCTTCTCCCAGGAGGCGAAGAAGAAGTACCCCACCTCCGACTTCTTGGAAGAGGGCTTGTAGAGGTAGCAGACCTCCTCCACGGTGAGGTCGACCTCGAACAGCATCTTCCACAGGATCCCTGCCATGATCTTGTAGGCGTTTAGGTTCAGCTAGCTCGGCGAGAGGCCCCAAAGGGAGCCGCGCCCCGTGCTTCATTATGGCCTTGTTGAAGGCCACTAGTGAATGCGGCGGGCGGTTGGAGCACTCCTCCGTAGACATCGCCCAGGTGGTAATATCCCTGGGCAAGTGGAACTGCTCCCGAATGTGCTCCACGTCATCATCGGAGCACGTGGAGACCTTGTTTTTTACGACAATGATGGGCGAGGGCGCTGTAAGAATGGGGTGTTTGGCCGCGATCATTTTCGCTCCCGGAGGTAGCTGTGGAGCGGCTGTCGCATGGCACGACTCGACGGGCATAGCCTTGACCACCCATGAAGCGGAGGCCGAGGATGCGGGCCTTGAAGCCGTGGTTCCGGAGGATCATGACGCCGAGCCGCTTGCCACGGTCGTCGGAGAAGGAACCGGAGCGGCCGAAGTATTCTTCGTCGCTCCCTTCTTTTTCTTCGTTCCCTTTTCCGCCGTCGGAGGCGGTGGCGGCGAGGGCGCCACTGGCGAAGCCGGAGGCGTCGGTTCCGAGTGCTCGAACGAGGGTGTTGACCCAAACCAAGCACCCGACGAAGATGACGCAAAATCGCCGAAAATTTTTTCTAGGAAGGAGATTACCTCAATCAGATTCTCGAAACCAACAAAACTCCTCAAAGTATCTATGCCCAACACCATTCGGAAAATGAAAATTTGAGGTGAGTTCGAAAAATTACAGGTAAGGTGGGAGTGAGGACGGTAGAGAGAGTTCAACGAAGGTTACTGGAGACGAAGAACAGACAACGAGATCGCTTGGGGTTTTGAAGAGTCTGAGAGCTCGTGGATTTCAGAAAAATGACGATTTGTGCGAAAGTTCAAAAAGTTAGGGGAAGGCAAAGAGGCAAAGCGTCGTTCGCGCCTTTTCGCCTTCTGCCCCAAAAATAAATCTGGAGCGTTCGTTTCGAATCTTCTCCTCTACATCCGTCGGTTCGGGATTTCGAAGAGAATCTCATCATAACCTGATGTCAGCAAAGTCCCATCGAAACAGCATAAAACCCTAAAGGTGTTAGAGCATTAAATGCCTGTCTATCAAGCGGCGCAATTTTTCAAGAAGGGAAGCGTCCCAAGGAAGGAATCCCAAAAGGTACGGTCGTACCTTAGGGATTAGGGGGCAGTCCTCAAAGAGCAACAACCATGAGCTAAAGCCCCAATTAGCAGCACAACATCGCCACATCATCAAGGCAGCTTTACTAGAGGAGGTAAGGAGCGAGGATTGTCGAAGATGACCTTCGATCTTATACCCCTGAGGATAGCCAGTAAAGGCATCACCGAAGGTGGTGCCAATTTTGTGATAATACCATCGGAGAGGGATTAATAGACAAGAAGACCGCGGAGCCTTGGACATGGTCTAGTCCCGTAAAGCTAGCCTCGGAGAGGGAGCAAGGAATACACCGGCAATGGAGGGTTTGACTCGCGAAGCTGGCGACCCCCGACCCGAGCTGGAGTTTGCGCACATTGTAGTTTAGGTCTTAATTTTGTAATGGTCGACCACCTTCGATTGTGGGATGTTTGATAGGTACTGTAGACGTTTCAATTCCTAATGTAATTAGTTGGTAACCCAATCCCGTAATTCAGGAGAAGTATGGCTGATTGTGTTTTAGGTCACCTAATCCCCTGAATTAAGAGATGAGATGTAAAAATTCTACAACCGTACCCTCTCTCTCTAAGTCTATAAAAGGAGGAGAAAGGGAAGTGGTAGGAGGTTGGAAGATCTTTTCGTCGAAACCCTTTGTGAAAGAAAAACCCACCGGAAATATCAGAAACAATGGACGTAGGCTATTTCTCCGGAGGGGGGCCGAACCACTTAAAAACTTCTCGTCTTTGTTTTTTTTCCGGCCAGTACTTCTATTTTCATTGCCGCATCACAGTCTAGAGGTGCGGATCACGACGTTGGTTCAAATTCCACACCAACAAGGGTAATTTAGGCAAAATATATTTTAGTAAGTTTGAGAATTAGAAAGGAATGATCATTCCATAGGTTGAGTTGAGAAATATTGATTATTATATATGTTGGAATGAATATTTCATTGAAATAGATATTACTATTTATTTTTTGTCCAATCAGACATTAGAGTAGGAATTGCAATTCTATTCCATTCCCATTCCTCCAAATCAAACGTGCCCTTAGAGACATGACACTTCTACTTTAAGAAGAGTGGGAGGTTGTTAGAAATATATCCTTAAAATTAGATGTAATAAATATTTTTCATATATATTAATAAAAAAAGAAGTCATTTGTGAATTTTGTTTGTTTTATTTAATATAACATGAATATTTATCAAAATCTAAAATATGTTAGTACGATTATAAATTTAGTATGTAAAGAGCTTTACATACTAAAGGATTAAAATTAAAATTTTACATATTTAAATTAGTCCGTGATAGATCAAAGAATACGGATCTCTCTGATCATTATTTACTAATACTGTCCATGACGTTATGAACGTGAACGTCTGATCCGGATGGTCAGCGTCTAAGACGCTAGAATAAAGGTAATTTGTATAATGTTTATTATATCGGACTTGGACTGACCTGATCATAAATACTTCTTTTAAGTGTCGTTATAAAGATTCTAATCTAGGTCAAACGATAATCATATGATGGTTTATCTCAATCTTGAGAAATTCATAGACTGCTTTTATGGATTGACTAGTTTTTTGATTTACTCGTAAAAGCCCAAAGGTACTAATTGAGCACAATACTTGCATTTTATGAGCCCTCAATTCATAGAGGCTGAGAATATAAATTATAGATATGGAATTCACAATTGAATAGTTAAAATAGTTCCTTTATGAGTTGACTTCTGGAACTAAATGGTTTGAGCGCTTACTTACGAATTAACTGTTTACTCGTGAACTTAATGGTACTTAAGGGCAAAGACATAATCAATGGGTAAAAGATAATTTCACCAGTTTAGATTATAAGCCATTTTATCAAGGATTGACAATCATTCAATGATTATATCAATGGACAATTCGAAGAGCAAATTGAATAAATAATATCTGGGCAATTAGAAAGTTCAGTCTCAGATTTTTAGTGGAGTATTATCGGGATTAATAAACAGAGACTTAGATTAAAGAGCTTTAATTTAATTTTTTAAGTTTATTGTAATTAATGGTTAATTATTTTATCACATTATTAGTATTTGTGTTTTGGACCATAAATAGGAAAAATATCACAACGAAATCCCTCATTGTGATGGCGACAATTTTGAGGATATTTTAGAGATATTTTATTATTTTGTAATTTGATAATTATATTATTAAATTTATAAATTAATAATTGATTTAAATATGTGATATTTATGATTTATATTTAAAAGTTAAATATAAAAAGAGTTTTTGCAATAATTATATAGTTAGTAAGATAATTATAAGTTTAAATAAGATATGAGCTATTTTATTTTGATTTAAATTCTAATTGGTTTAGGATTTGAACAATTAATTCCTTGTTGACAAGGTGATGAGCGAATTTCATAGCTAGAAAAATAATGAGAATTATCTTTATTTAAATATATTTAGATATATTAAATAAAATTGGAAAATAAAATTATTTTTAAGAATAATAATTGCCCTATTTTTCCAAGAGTGGCCGAATATTTGAGTAAGCCAAAATGGAAGAAAAAGGTTTCACGAATCCTTTTTCTTACTTATTAATATTATTAGATAATTATTTGGTCAAATATAATTTTTTAAAAATAATTAAAAAGATATTTCCTATTTTTAAAATTAGAAAACATCATAATCCTATTTTGCCTCTAGTTGCTGAATTTTAACCCCACTTGTGCCTATACATATATCTTTTATAGCAAAGAAATATAACCTTAGTCATTCTAATATTTGGTTTGTTAAAACTCTGTAATACTCTTTCTAGACTTTAAGAAAGAAAAATATTCTCTCCTTCATCGCCCATTGTTGTTGCCCCCTATAGCAAGAGAGGAAGAAATATTTCTTCTCTTGTTTTGTGTGAAAAAAATTGATAGAGCCCACACTCGTGCTCAAGCTAGATCTGAGAATTTGAGTGGAAGACTATGGTTTCAAGAAGTGACCAATTAACCCGTTATGAGCGTAAGACAAACGTAGGCCCAACTTTGACGGTCTCACAACGTATGGTGCCCGATCAACGCAATCAAGAACATCAAGGAGATCCTATGGTATAATTTCTTGATCACTTTCTATTTAATTACGTGATAATTATTTTAGAAAATTTTTGTAACCCAATATGTTCATGAGATCCACTTTGTTGTTTTTAATTAATTGTTTAGAAAATTTCTGTAACCCAATACCACTTTTATTTGTTCTGCTACGCATATTTGATTATTGTAATTCGATTACCAATACTGTTAAGACGCCATATCACATGGCACCGTCTGAATTGAAAGAAGTAAAGACCCAACTTCAAGAGTTGATTGATAAGGGCTTTATACGCCCGAGTTCTTCACCTTTGGAGGCCCTAGTGCTTTTCATTAAAGAGAAAGACGGGTCAATACAAACTCTAAATAAACTACTAGGAACAAAATAGGGTCATCATGAAGAACTTATATATGTTTACCATGAGCGACGACTTCTCCGATCAACTCATAAGAACGACAACATTCTCTTATATCAGCCTTTATTTCAGCTATTGTGTGATCAAGGTACTAGAAGAAGTTTTCCCAAAGATGGCTTTTGCACGCATTATGGACACTATAAGTTCTAGTGATGTCCTTGAAACTCACTTCTACCTTAACTACAATTATGGACCTCATGAGCTTGGTCTTCAAAGAGTATCTTTACACGTTCGTGATCGTGTTCATCGATGACATCGTCATATACTCAAACTTTAAAGGGGAGCACGAGTGACATTTTTATCTTATATGCCAAATTAATGAGGTAAGAATTTCAAAAGATGCATGAGTAAAAACTATATGCCAATTTAATGGTAAGAATTTTTGTTCGACAAGGTAGTCGTTCTCGGTTACGTAGTGTCTAAAAGTGAAATCACAATGGACTGCACAAAAAAATAAAATAAAAATTGACGCCATAACTCTATGGCAATAACAAAAAAATTAAAAAAAAATGTAATAGAGGTTAGTAGCCTTCACTAACTGGCAAGATACCATCGCCAATCCGTCGAATATTTTTCCAAAACAACCTTGCCTATGAACCCTTTAATCCACAGAGGCCATAAGTATTGTGGACTGGAGCGTACAAATATAGTTTCCAAGAGCTGAAGTAGAGGTTGACCACTGCACTAGTACTAATCATCTCAGGAGACCTCAGAGGTTTATCATTGTTTTTTATTTTACGCATGAAAGTTTGGTCTCAGACCAGTCTTGGTGAAACATGGTAAAGTCGTAGATTAAGCCCTTCGTAGACTTAATGATTACGAGACGTGATACCTCTCCCCCCACCCCCCTCCACCTCAATACATTTCTTGAAACTAGTTGCGGTCATATTCGCTTTGAATATTTGGAGGCCGTACCTCTATGGGGTTCAATACAATATTACACCGACCATAAAACTCTCAAGTACTTGTTCACTTAGAAGAAGTTGAATGTATGACAAGGGATGTGGTTGGAGTTATTTAATGATTATGATTGAGAGATCATTACCCCTAATAAAATCAAATAAGGTCATTGATGCACTGAGTTACAATCGAAACGGAAATCTAATGTCATTATGTGCCCTGCCAAAGGTATTATAGAAAGAAATCAAGATATTCGGCCTACAGCTAGTATCCAGACGAAGGTACGCACTGCACGTACCCTCGCTATGTACGAATCGAGTAAAAAAAAGCTGATCAAATGTTGTATTCACTATGCTCCGATACGACTAAAATGTATCAGAACTTAAAAAAGCCACCTGCGAGCTGGGGATTAAAATGAGGGAGGAGTACTCGACCTTATTTTATGTTTTGTGGATGAAACTTTTGCGAGACAGAATCGAGAGTAAACGTCATGAAGTACAATAGATTATATGTCTAAATGTTAGATCATCTAATTCACATTTTTACGTGATGAAACATATACGAGTTTAGCTATTCAATGTGTTAAGTCGTTAGTATAGAGGCATTTACGTCTCGAAGGGCAAAATGGTAATTTTTTAAAATTTGTCGGAAGTTCCACTAAGGTGATCTTATTGACTTATTTTAAGTAGTGAATTCCTAAATGGCCTTGGTATTGTTAAAACTGTTCAACAGCCCCAGTTTTCAAAAAGAACCTTGAATTTTCAAAAATTGCACTATTGGCAAAAAATAAAAGTGCTCTAAATAAATCATGAATTGATATTTTGAGACCTAATATCATTGTTATTGATTTTTTTGGTGTCATTTTCAGAGTTTGAGGTCCAACCGATACCTAAGTTGGGGAATGCGAAATATCGTCTTTTTAGTGCCAAATGGAAAAAATTCGAAAAAATAGCGAACGGGCACAAAAAAATTTAAAATTTTTTATTATAGCGTATTTTGGTATATATTAATATAGTCCAAATAAAATTTTCTCAAAAGACCAACAAAAGTTATAGTTGTTTTAGCAAAGGTTTGAAACGCAACAACACGTAGTTTTTGGAGGCAAAATGAGAATTTCAGCTTTATAAAGAGTTGTAGCTACAGATAGCACATAAATTAAATAAGTGAGGGTTGTGTTGTCAAACATGCAGCCCTTATTTGACCCTTGTGGTTGAGCTATATAGGGTTACAAATGGCATAACCCTTAGTTAATATCTAGATTAGATTTGGTTAGAGTAAGGATATGAGCGTAAAACCTTTCAGTCTCTTCAGCACAAGGCCGACTAGCAGAGAGGCAAAGAGAGATAGGAGACTAGAAAGAGAAAGAAGAGAAGTGAACCTAAAGCTCTAAGGTAAGATTAAGTATTTATTTCCTCTCCCTTTGTTATATTTTGATGAATTAATAATGATAGAGCTTATAGTACTTCTTGTAAGAAGATTGTAGGTAGTCTTGAGGCTCAGCAGAGGAAAATCCCAAGCAAGAGGAAGCAAAAGTAAAACTCCATATCTAATGCTCAAAGTTTTAAAAATTTATGAAAATTCGTAGTTTGATGGTAGGATGGATCTTGACACTTCAATGCATGACTTAGCATTTTATATTGATCTAAACTAGGCATTTTATGAATGATAGACATCATTGAGTTGAGTTATTTGATGCTTGAAATCATGCATGTGCTCCATAATGTTTAAGCATTCATCAAAGCTTCATGCATGTGTTATTTCATGAAGAATTTTTAGTGAAATGATGTAATATTAGAAGATTGAGACTTGATAGAGATTTGGTCATGAGTATAGTCCTTTTAAAGGATAAAATATTAAGTTGAGAATAGTTGTTATACAGATTAATTAGTAGGTAATTCTCAAAAGACCAAATTTGACACATAACGAAACTGTGATAAAAACCAAAATTTTCAGTTTGGTTTGGGAATTCTTTTGACTTTAACCTTGATTTTTCTTGAAACTAGAGTTTTTAAGCTTTCCATATGATAAAGAATCATCCAAATATGATTTTTATACAATTAGAAATATTTTTTCAAAGTTTAATTAAAAATCTATCAATTGAAGTCCTTTTGTTGAACTCTTTATTTTGGGATATTTTTAAAATAATTAAAAAATCCTAAACCTAGCAAGTAGTATCTCGTTTGAATGATCCATGAAAATTCTTTCCAAAATCACTGGTTTCGGGTCGATATGTGTTGTCTATAAATAATTACAATTGTTCTCGTATTGGTCGATGATATGGCAAGCTTAGAACCCATTTTTACTTGGAAAAATATTTGATAAAATGAATAGAATTGGTTTTAGAGATTTGTTAAGTGTTTGAATGACCAACTTAATTTTTTATTATGTTAGGGTGCATTAAAATAGGTTTAAGGGTTGAAAAAAAAAACCTCGTTATTAACAAAATAAACCCACAAGGAAGGCATCGGGGCATGTTGAACGCGCAGCTGGGTGCTGCGCCAAGCACCGCGTGAGCGCACAATAGTGCATGCGCTCCCAACACTGCCACTAGTGCCCATGTCATAACTATGGGCCCAGCACCTGCACCTCTGCACATGACCTTACCTCAAAGCCCAACGCCTTCGATGGGCTTGCTGTGCTCCAAACTCACCGTTGGGCGCTGCCCAAGCGCCATGAACGCTGCGTCAAGCACCGCGCGTGCCCACATTGGCGCCTGCACGTCCAATACCACCACCTGTGCCCACGTCATGCCCGCGCACCCAGCATCTGCACCCCGGCCTCAACGCCAGCGCCCACGATGGGCTTGCTATGTATCCAACCAGTGTGTCGGGTTAAGCCTCCGTGAGCAAATAGGCCAAATTAAGCCCATTTTTTCCCCAAACAAAGATGCTTAGGCTTGCTTTGAACCGTTTGACCACAAAAAACTAGTTAGTGCTTGTAATGGCCTGCACCAAGACCATTTTTATAAGTATTTATTTTCTAATTTTGAGACAAATAACTTGTAAGATTTTCTTCATTGTGTTTATTTTGACGAAAATTAGTGAGTTTCATCAAATTTAACCAACTTTTGACTGTAGATAAATATTAGTACAAATGATGATATTTTGACTTGTTAGACTTTTTGGACTTGTTAGAATTGATTTCTAACTTTTCAAGTTCAAATTATTAGTGTAATTTCATAATTTTTAGAACATTGTACCAATTAATTATTCTAATAGGATAATTTTTGCCTAATTTGAAAGCCCAATGTCACTAGGGTTTCATCTTTTTCCCATCTCCTCTCTTACCACCCCTCACTTCTATTTCTATGTCTCCCTCTTGTCTCGTTCTCTCTCTCTCTCTCTCACATCTGCCAAGGTCGCGTCTCGCCAGTCCTCGCTAGTGCATAAGCCTCGAGTTAAGCCTTCCAGTCGCGCGAGGCCCACTAGAGTGCTGCCTTTCCTTCGCGTGAGTCTCCTCGTGCGAGACGAAAACCAGCTTCATCTCGCTCTCCTTCGCGCTTATTTCTGCCAAGGAATGTAGCCCCTGAGCCTCCAACTCCCCGTCAGCGTCACTCAGCCTAACGCACCCCGCTGGTACCGTCCAATCGCGAGCGCACCTCGGTGAGCCACACCTCGCCTCGTTCGGCCTTTACCGGCCCTAATCTACGCGGTTCTGGCCCTCTGTGTACTCTGCCGTCGCTGCTCTGGTGACCTCAGTATGGCGTCGCGTCGCTCGCTCTCATCTGAGCGACTCGGTCAAGCTCCACCTCGCGCAAATTCTGCTGTCGCGCTGGCGATTTTCAATAAACCTAGCTGCTGGTCGCCTTCTCTCTGGCCACTCGAGAATTCCAAGCCCGCTGTTTTTTGTGTTCAGAACGCCGACAAAGAAAGTTTGAATGCATGATCCACTACTGTCCTTTTCTAATAATTACCATACATCAAGCATTAAGGAGGGATGCCGCTAGGAAAAGACTACGAGGACTGAGATGGAAAGCTTAGAACCTCAAGGTAGTGTATCTCTATTGTGACAGGGTTAGACTTAATCATAGCTCCCACCACTGTACGCAATAAGTTGTCGCCCTTAATATGCCCTCGTTTGCCAGTTTGTGCGTAATTTTACAATTGGCATATTGTATTGAGGTTTGATAATACATATTGTGATTGAACGAGTTTGTGGTTCATATGCAAGGTATTATGTTATTTTCGATTTGTATGATCAGAAATTGTATGTAACCTTGTATGATGTTTATAGTGGAGTTTCTTAAATATGAGAGCAAATGTAAATTGTGTATTTGTTGGCAGTGTGTGCTTTGGGTGCGTGAGTATAAGCTTACTTTCCTATTTGTCTTGTTAGTTAACAAATCTATAAGTATGGAATTGTAGGTTTGCTTGTGTTATTGCTATGTTTGTGTGTAGGAGTATTTGTGTATATATGCGTGCGTTTGTGTGTGTTTGTTTACTTGTTTATGGGTATAGGACCATGGACATTAAATTTGACTTATCGGTTGAAGGGGTTAGCGTTGGTTGACATGAGTGAGTTCATACTAGCTTGCACGGGGGGATACTCGAGTACTTGGAAGGCCTGAACAGAGGCCTAGCCCGCACGGGGGCAATACTTGAGTACTTGAATGGCCTGAACGGAGGCCTATGTCACGACCCGCTCGCTTGGCTGAGGCCGCGACAGTTGAGTACAAACTCCTTTTCATCCTATCGTAAACACTTTTAAAACACTTTCAATGACATCGTCATACATATATATATATTTATATATATTGTAATGCGAAAGTGTTAAACATCTTTCATAAGTAAAAGCCACTAGCGCAGAATGTAAATACGTTTTACACACACGTAATAAATTCTTGGGATCTCATCCCGGATTCAAAACAAAATATTGTCTTTCAAATAAAAAGTGTGGAAATATAATTTAAATACCACGGGTTTTTACTTGCTCCTCGAGCATACTACACACATCACCCCTCGTCAGCTCCTAGTTTTTGACTTTCACTGTCTTCTTTTTTACGAGTAGGTGACTCGGCCCCTTTTGACGAGTCTGTTGCACACAGCTCCTCCCCGTAACTACAAGGCCTTGTGATAGGTTATGGACCCGTCATGCTTTTTTATAGTCCTTCTAGAGGATTTGTCTTGACAGACTCACTCCGGACTTAATGGCTTCACACAACAATCATTTTATTATTTATTCGAGCTCGACACTTTTCTAAAGTCTGGGATCCACTGATGGTCATCGCAATTTCTCTAGCGCACAGGCGAGGTGATGGCCTATATCCCGACAGTCCCTCAGACTTCATCTTACACTCAACTGGCCGGCTTTGTGTGATGAATACGCTCATCCTCTAGGAGCGGGGTTCTCTCTCTCGGATCCAGGTCTATTATAAGAACGGGAATTAGTCTAATCTATTATTTGGCCATTTCTCTAGGTCTATAGTAAAATACAAGACCATGTTAACCCTTTTTAAACTAGGGTATATTTTTATAAAAACGTTGCTACGTACATTTTAGTTGTTAAAAAACGTGTTGTGTCCACTTGAAGGAAAATGCTCGGTTTTAAGGAAAACCGAGTCTACGTTTTGATTGAAAATACTTTCTTAGCTCATTTTAACTTTCAATGTTCTCATCTCAATATGTTAGGGCTGGAAACAAGTCGATTTAAGTTATAACACCCATTTTATACAATTTTGAGATTTCATCGAACTCTTAAATACGATTCGACTCGAAAACGTCATTTAAGCTTCTAACTTCTAATTTGTTCTTTCACCATTTCAGAATCATTTAAGGGTAGCAACCTCTAGGTTTTAAAAGGATATTATTCCTCAATTTTTACCCTTTATCGAGGTGTTATAAAGCCCGTAATACTAAACTCTACAAAATAAAATGTTTTCGAAACTAGTTTTGTAGTCTCTCTCGAAACCGTTATTTTGAGCTAACATCTATCTTTAACTTTTCTCAGACAACTTTGTTAATAGTAAAAACAGTAGCTTCTAGGTTCTAAGGAGGTCTTTCAATCCTTATTGTGACTTTTCATTGAAGCCTTAAGCTTACGTGAAAGCGATTCGCAAAGCTGACGAGACACTCGTATCATCGTGTCTTTTTGGTCACCAATTGAGAAATAACTCAAAATATATTTCAAAACAGTAACTAAGTGATCAAATAAGAAATAATAAAATCCATTTTAATCTACACAAGGTTGAGGTTCGGATCTTTGAGGAAAATCATAAAATTTTATCTTTCTTAGTGGTTAACACTTCGGTCCGCTGGAAATCGTTGTGTGCATGTTTGTTTTCAAAACCATTTCACATTTTTAGCCCATAAAAGCGGGCACACAAGAAATGGAGAGTCACGCTAAGGGTGGCCGAACCCTAGACATGCACACACATACTTATCTAGCCGAACACAAGTTGAAATATCCAGAAGCTAGCCTTTCTAGCTTCCTTAAACTTGTGTTCGGAAAAATTGAAACAAAAAGAGGCCATGCACAACAATTACAACTCAAAGTCCTAAATACAAACATGGTTATTCTAAAGGAAAACCTAAGGCTAAAAATGAAACCTTACACCACTCAAGGTTAGAAGGTTTCTCTCTGCTCTAGATCCAAGAGTGTGCCAAGATCTTACATCTGTCTTCAATGTATCTGGCTGATGGCCCAAGGTGGTGTCAACAGGTATATTTAGCTCTGGTTCGGGGTTTTCCTTGTTGTGCTACCTCCTTGGCCAGATCATTCTTGAGGGTTTGGCTCTAAAACTACTACTTATGGTTCTTTGACCTCTTAGAGCAGAATATAAGGGAAGTTTTGGTTAGCTTTTTGAGACACAAAAGCATAGAAAAGACTAGAGCAAGGACACGGTTTTACCTTGGTTGGACTTAGGGTTTTCGAAGCCTCCTTCTTGCTTCTTCTTAATCTTGCTCGGCTTCTCTCTCGCTCTCTCAAGCCATTCCTTGCTCTCTCTCTCTAAGCCTTTTCTTTTCTTTGTTCTCTCAATCTCCCAGGCTTTTCTCCTAAGGTTTTGGAAAAGAAAAACTAAAAACTGGAGCTTGAGGGTCTAAAATCCTTTTGTATGTGTGAGAGTTTCTAGAGAGAATTGCTTGGTTTCTCTCTCTTTCTTTTGCGTAATTCTCTCTCTCTCTCTCTCTTCTCTAATCATTTAAAATCCTCGATTAAAAATAAATAATCAATCTCAATTTCTCATCTCAACCCTCCATTGTTTTGATATTCTTATCCAAAGGTTGAGACTTTACAAATGCATAAAGCTCTTGTCTTTTCACCTTCTATTTCTCTATCCTCTCTCCTTATCAATAAATTTCTCTTCCCAACACCATAATGAAATTTCCTCTCCTTGGTGGCGGAATCTTCTCTCCCTCACACTCTCTTGATATTTGCTCCAATGAAATAATAATTGAACACTACTTCAAACCAATCTTGGCCCTTAATTTAACCTTAATGATTAAGCATTTTAAATCAAATGGTTAAGAATAAACAAGAGTAGCAAGACTCATGAATTTTCAATTTCTCTTCTCTCTCCTCTGAGTTGGCACCTAATATTGTCCAACCTCTGATTGGTTAGTTCAAACCAACCACCAATCACAAAATCTTTCGAATTATTTCATTGGTCATCACTTTTGCACTTAATATCGTAAATGTTAGAATAATAATTTCTAAAATTACTTGGGCCCACGGTTTTGGCCATAGTTTTGGGCCTTGGATTAATTTCTATGGGCAAGGCCCACTTCGTGGTTGTAATGGACAGTTTTGGGCTGGTTCAATGTGCACGTAATGACTAAAATGTCCTTTCTTAGTCTACCGTTCGCGGTTTTGACATAATTTGATTTCTTTTTAACCCAAGACTTTATGAGACCTTTCAATTTCACAAATAACTTCTAAAAATACATTTTAGAAGTCAACTTTAATTTAATAGTGGTCATTCTGAGCTCGTTCAATTCTTTAACCGCATTTACATAGTTTTTCTCGACTTTTCGAGTTTAAACCGTTCTGGCTTCGTTCTAGCTCGAAATTGTTTCAAATTTGAAACTAAGGCTAATTATATGATCATAAATCATATTGTGGCTTTAGAGCAGATTACAACCAAAAAATGATCATTTTTCTAAATTGGGTCAAATTCATAATTTTTTGAAAGTTTAGGGACTCACGATGTAATTTTGCACCTTAAAGAGTCGAATTCAAATCTAATGACCACTAAGAATTCAAACAGAAATATTGCAATTGTAAATTAAATAATGCAATAATGAGAATGAGTTTTAATTACGAGACGAGATATTAAATTAATTATCATAGAGTCGATAATATAATGACGTTTATCTAATTCTATTGAGGAAGTACCGTAGAAGGATAACCCCGGGGACAGTGGTTACAGCCTAGCCTACACGGAGGCGATACTCGAGTACTTTAATGGACTGAACGGAGGCCTAGCCTGCATAGGGGCGATACTCGAGTACTTGAATGGCCTGAACGGAGCCCTAGCCTGCACGGGGGCAGACCCGAGTACTTGAATAGCCTAAACGGAGGCCTAGCTCATCTGAGGGCAATAATCGACTTTCATAAGGAGGGTGACAATGGGTATTCTTGAATTTACTGAAAGCTTAATTGTAATGATCGATCCCCACGTTTCACTTTCCTCCTAGACCAACTTCTTAGTGCTTAACTAATTAAATAATTCACCTCATTATCCACTTATCGAGCTTGCAGCTCACTAGTGTGCTCGTGTTACAAGTAATTTGAATGAAAAGCTTAAGAGTTGGGCAACAACGATGGAAGACGGCAGGTGCATACGGGACCAACCTTGGGAGCGTCGCATGGACCACCGACTAGCCTTGGGCAAAAGTTTTTGAAGCCGCATTTACCTTTCAACAAATCCTCATATAAAAACTAATTTTGAATGTTATGGGGTCATGATTGAACCTATTTTTTAAGTACTAATTTATATTTCTCATTATTATGTTAAAAGTTCAAATTTAACCTTATTTTTTTGGGACATGAAATACTGTACAAAATTATTGATCACTTATAATATATGAACCCTGATGATATTTTATTCATCTTATGTTTTTGGTCATTACAGTGATATGTTGGGATATTTGAGGGCAATTCTAATCTATAAATGTTCCTTTTGTTAAGGATCCGGAAATCGAAAAAGCGACCTCAAGATTGGATCGAACCTTGAGACCACCAACTCGACAACTTGTAAGTGGAACTGACATCTACAACACAAGAACATTGATGCTCTACTTATGATTGTTATTGTGTATTACATGCCTAGTGTTGTAATCATTACTTATTGCCAGCTGATTTATGTTTTCTCGATATGCGTAATTTTTCGGCAATAATTAGACATTAGACCGGACTTGGGTACAGATGAAAAGTATATATAGAATAGATAATGGGTCCAACGCCCCTGTTAATTAAAAAAAATAGATGAGTTTTTTCCCGCTTAAGCTAATTGAGAATCAATGAAATGTCCCCAGACCCAATATTATGATTAGTACCTAGGGTACGGTAAAAGTGGATTCTATATGAGATTTAATGGCTGAAGCCTGCTTGTTGGAGCGAGTAAATCCCCGAAAGGACTTTATGTCCCTCATGAAATAATAATCCAGTTTAATAATATTTATTAGAATAAAACAACATAAAACGTGAAATTGTGGATTGCTTCGCCAGACACTCCTAACAGCTAACAGTGGTATGTCACGGGCATTTGTCACTTTGTCTTTGCGGTGACTTCGTCCCCGACACCAATGGAGTTTTATGATCGGGAATCTCGCTCATTCTTGACCTAGCGCCTTATCGTTACAGTGGCCATTAGAGGATCCCAGAAAAATTTAATTAATGTCAAGAAGCCTGGATTAAAGAAGTTGAGATAAGCTCGGGGAGCATCAAGAATCTAGATTGAAACAGCTGAGATGCAGTCAATTTTCCAAGTCTTGGGTTGTCAAGTCCCAGATAGACGATTTAGTAAACAAATAAGGTAATGTATATTAGTACCAGTTTGTACAATGATGAATGATGTTTGTTTGTATTTTATTTGTGATTATTATTGTGTTGCATTTTGATATGTATTCACGTGCATTGCGGATATGATAGATAAACTTACACTTATTAAGTAAAATTTCATCAGGAGTTTCTTGTGCTGTAGATCAAGATAAGCGACCGAAGATGGAGTAAGACAATGAAAGAAAGCCGAGAGAGCTAGTGCATGTACATATGAACCCAACTTGTGAAGGCCGAGAAATGCCGGCCCCCGGCACGTTAAAGTTATTTTGAATTCTATGGACTAGAAAAAAAAATTTAAGTCGTATTTTTTAGCATTAATTGCGTATTATGTCTTTTTTAAGTTTAAATCAATCATGATCATACCTTATTGCATTTTATTTTTGCATTTGCACTGTCTTAAAATAATAAGTAAGCATAAATTATGAAAGTAAAAGGGTCGGAGTTCGTCTCGGGCAGGTCGTCACAAAAGGTCACAATTGTTGTTGATCCATTATTTCGTCCTATTGTCATCTAGCATATTGGAACTAATGTCGATGATACAACGCGAGCTCCTATTCAAGTCTTGTGTCTGATTTTGCAATCCATAATGCTGATTGATGTCATTGATGCTCTGGTTATTGGAACTAAGAAAGACGCTTGCTGTTGTTGCTGACAATTATGATAAATCTCCTTTGCAGCATATGATACCTGTTTAAGTAAATATCAAAAGATACTTCCGGCTATCACACTCTACCTCCCCTCTTGATATTTTCTATTCTAATAATGTCGAGGAGTATTTTCTATTTTGTTGAAATCTTACACATCGACAAAAATTGTAATGTAGAGATTCTATTTTGTATCATAGTTGTATGATAAGTCTATTGTAATCATAGTCCAATAGAAGAAGTTTATTTTATTGTCAAGTTTACATTTTATCAAATGAATAATCAGACTACGTGTTAAGGTGTCTTGAATTGCTAAATCATATGTACTAACGTAGGTCCAGTTTCAGCATTAATTGTACTTAATTGCTCCAAGCTATCTATGACATTATTCCTAATAGTTAGTAAATTATCCATCTCCACACTATATGCAATATATTCCGAAACACTCTTATTATCACTATACACACGTTTTGGCATCAAACAGAGAGTAACTTCAAGCCAAGGCAAAAGATAATACGAATTAAAATACGCTTTTCGACGGTCATATGGCAAGCAATGAATATGTGCTTTGCCAAAAGCACTCACAATTTTGACAATTTCTTGTGATGGGTTATATTCCCATGATGTTGGCAAAGGCCTATATGACCCCATTTCAAACTTCTCTTGATTTTCTTTAATTTTATTTTGTTTTTCATGTTAGAGGGAAATCATTAATGGAGTTAGAGTTAGGACTCAAAATCACCCAAACAAGGGATGATCTCACTTCCGCCTCCCACTTTCGGATGGCCAAAGACCCATCAAGTCCTATTTTCATGTCCAGAGAAACCGAAAGCAAATTCATCCTCACTGCTCATCTCAAAGGTTAGCTTTTTTTTATTTATTATTTTTTTAATTTCTTGCTGCCTATTATATGATTTGATCACTTTCACAAATTTTCAAATGGCAAAGACCCATAAGGTCCTCTATTATAACAGTACGAGGAATTTTGAGTAATGCTCCTCTTTTGGCACAATGATAATCTACGTTTTATGTGTGTTTATTTTTAATTTATATTCTAAAATTTACAATATAAGTATAAAGTGGAAACAAAATAAGTATATTATTTGGGGTATATATTATTAAATGACACTATATATCATGTCCGGAAAAAAATAAATTGATTTGAAAACATCTGTACATCGAGGTACGTTACACAAGTGTTTTATTGTAGTGGAATACTATAAGGTATATATTCTATTGTATCGTAAAGCAGTATTTAAATCTTATTACAATATTTATAGGGTGAAGTAGGCAAATATCCAGAATTTATATAACAATAAAAATAAATACCCAAACTTTTGAAGTAATTGAGTTTTCAGTCAGCTTGTGAATTACTTGCACATGCTTTTGGTAACAAAGTGAATTACCACCAATTATCACTATGTAAGTAATTGCATCATTTGGGTAATTGGTTACATTTTTCAAAAGATTGGGTAATAACTTACATTAAGTTTTAAAAATTGAGTATTCATTATAATTTCTCTATTTAATATAAGTCATTTTTACAAGCAAGCACGGATCTTTTTTAAAGGACGAGAAGGGGCTATTGCCCACCTCAACTTTCAAATATTTTAAAATTTACCCCTGTATCAAATATTAATTTTTCATATTGTTTTCCCCTTAACTTTTCAAAATTACAAAATTTATCTTATATAGTAAATATTTTTTTGGGTTTGTTGCAAAAATAGACTAAAATTGAATGAATCTATCAAAAGATGGCACATATTTCAAAAAATTAAAAAAATTGTCATATTATAAGTGTATAACATAAACGTGTCACATAAAATATTACACATCTATAAACATTTGTAAGATATTGTTTAACGCTTCAAAAATTGATGAGTAAAAGTTGAAGTGTTACAAAATATCTTACAAATGTGTAATATTTTGTATGACATATTTCTGTTATACAATTCGTAATATGGCTATTTTTTTAATTTTTTAAAACACTTGTTATTTTTAAAAAAACATAATTTTTTTTTTACTATTTACTACAATTTCTTTTCTTTTCTTTTTTTTTTTTTTTTTTACATTTTCCGTCCCCATATTTAAACTTATGTTTTTAAATATTTAAATTTACCTATTATTTTAAAGAAATTTTTATGTACTCAAATCTTTAAAGTATTTAATTCAATTCACATACTGCTGAATTTTTTCTTTAATATCCCTTTAGCTCTTGATAAACGAGGGTAGATGACATAAAATAACACAAGTTTAATCGAAATGTTTTAATCATACTCTCATTTGTTTATAATGTCATTTATAGATAGAGTTTTGATTCATGCCGAAATTTTCTCTTTTACAAACTTAAAAATAAAACAAGGTAAATGTAAGCTAAGTATACTAAAATTAATATTTTCTAATTCACATATGATCAATGGAATTTATAGCAATATTTGATTAAAGACTGAACAATTTTAATAAATATCACAATTAAACATTTAAAAAACTACACTTTCGTTCATACGTCATATTAGAATTGAGATAGAAATATACTCCTCACAGAATGTGTTTGACATTTTTTAACAGAGATTTTCATAATGACATAGTTGTAACTATTCTGAGTATGGTGACTTTGTCATTTTTCCTATTTACAATACAATATTACCATATAATTTATGTCACGACAGACTATGCAATTCTCTAAGAGCGAGTTGACCTAAAATTCAGGTTTTGGAAAAGAACATATTGGGATTAAGATAAATGAAGACGGGACACAGATTTCCATAAGGTTGGAGAAGCCAGTTCAAGAGATGGTTATGTCAAGCTGGATGGTTCAAAAGAAAGAAGTGGAATTGAAGGGGTTTGTTAGAGCCTTTCAAATACCAAGTGGGGTTGTTTTGGATAAAATCAAGGCCAAGTTCAATGAGCAAGAGTCGATCCTGACAATCCTAATGCCGAAATTGGCCAAAGGAATTCGAGGGGGTGGGATTGAGGAAGTGAATGAAGAAAAAGTTGTTGATAGAGATACTGATAAAAAAGTTGGAGAAACTAGTCATGTCATGAAAAAGATGGTTGACGAAGAGATGTCTAACAATGAAATCAGTACAAATGTTCTAGAAAAGGACAATGTTGTTGGAGGAAACACTAATTATGAAAATGCTAAAGAACCAAAGCAAGGAACAACACAAATAACAAACAAAAGTGTAGTTGAAGAAGAGCAAAAGATTGGAAAGAGCAAAGAAACGGAAGCAAAAGAGAAAGTAGTTGTAAGCTATAAGGAGCCAAAAACAGAGGATTCCAAAGAGAAAGCGATGGACCAAGAATATGATGATGTCAAAAGCAGTGAAGAAACCGAGAAAGACAAAGGGAAAACCGAATCTCAAATAGCAGAAGACGAAGCCACAAAAGAAGCATATTATAAGAAACCTTCCACAATAAGACCAAATGAAGAAACTAAGCAAGGGAGAGAATTGGTTATGCCAGAAGTGAGAAACCCTTTAATCGAGTCTCATGCAATCAAGCAGCAAACTCAGAAGCCAAAAGTGCACGAGAGTGGTGATATTGGAATGGACAGTAATGACTCTTACAAACCCGATCAAATCATTGAGAAAATGAAGTCTATTGGTAGCCTTGAGAAAGTCGAAAATGAGCTTTTAGAAGATATAGAAGCTATAACTTGCTCAAGTGAACATGAGTCTGATGGCTTACCGAAACAAGGTTTAGAGGAATGTCGCAACGACACGACTGTTCCCAGAGAAAAGGAAAGGCGCAAAATAGAAAATGAAGTTCAAGAAACAACAAAAGTTGGAGAAGAGCATGCTGATCAGGATAAGAAGGCCAATGTTAAAGAATCATATCAGAAAGAGGAGACTCAGGAAGAGAAGCAAAAGAAGCCTAATTCGAGAAAGATCATGCTACGTAAGCCTTGTGTCATTGCAGGTTCTTCAATTATTGTCTCTCTTGTAGTGATTGCTATCCACTGGATTAGATCGAGAAAGAGAGAAAATCAGTGAACTTTTTATCTGTTTTCTTCCCTCTTCTTTTTCTTAGAACAAATCATCTTCCTCTTCTTTTTTTTTTTTTTTTTTTTTTGTCTGTTATTAAAATAAAATCTATGATGTGATGAATCAACACATGATAATTTTTTAGTTCAATCTAGACCTTCCATGAGATAGAGAAATTTTCTCTAAGATGAATGCATTGCAAAAATTTAAACCCCTGGACGGAAAAAGGATTTAGTTGTGAATAATAATGCGGATTAGTCCGACTTTATCTTTTAGATCGAAACCACTTGTCACAAGAAAACACACTTTTTAAGGGAAAATTTTTATAAAATGACTCATCATATAGCTCGTATTTTAAAGGGTGAGTTGCAAAAATAGGCCAAAATTAAATGTTTGTTTTAAATGATAGCCTATGTTTCAAAAAATTAAAAAAATAGTCATGTTACGAATTTTATAACAGAAAAATGTCACACAAAATATAACAGATCTATAAGTATTTGTAAGATATTATTTAACACTTCAAAAAATAATGAGTAAAACTTGAAGTGTTACAAAATATCTTACAAATATTTACAAATGTATTATATTTTGTATGACATTTTTCTGTTATATAATTCGTAACATGGCTATTTTTTTAATTTTTTGAAACATGGAATGGACTTTAAAAATAAAATTTTTTTTTTGGCTATTTCCTACTATTTCCCTATTTTAAATGATAACTTACAAATGTAACGTCTTAAAAATCTCATATCATTACAAAACCATATAAAAATGACCATTCTGTTTAAACAAAACAGATGGAAGTAACAAAATATATGATATCTTGACCTTCGAAAAACCTCTAAATATGGATTAGTCCAACTTTGTCTTTTAGATGGAAAGAACAAAATTATCATAAGAAATCACACTTTTTTAAAGGATAAATTTTATAAAATGGCTCATATCATATAGCTCGTGTTTCAAAGTGGCAACAATCAAATATAACATCTTGAAAGCTTGTGCTATTTCGAAACCTTAAAATGACCACTTTCGTTGAACAAAACATATGGAAATAACAAAATAGATGATATTTATGTAACTGGTGATATTTTCACGTTATAAAAACATCTTTTTTTTTTTTAAGAAAAAGGAAAGGGTGCGGTTCATTAGAAAACAACTCAATCGCAAATGTGGCAAGAGTTTTGTATCACGAGAGTCGAAAAATCACTATAAGAAAATGTACTTTCGGTGACGAGCACTGTTTGGAAATAAATCCTAACAATGTTTTGTCGTGGAAAATATTTTGCAACTCAAAAACACATTGTGACAACATGTCATTGCCGTTGTCTTTGGCTGGAAATATCCCGCCAATTGGAAATGCAATGGCATGATGTTATCCGAAATTGCACGGGACAATTTAGTAATTTTGCCGCCGTTGGTTTCTTCTATTTGCACACCCTCTCTTGCAACAATTAGGGCTAAAAATTAACGACGAGAACAAAAACGCATCATCGACTACATTGGTAACAATCGTAGCTGATTTTTTTCATGTCCATATAAGTAGGTTGTTGTTATTGTTTTTTTTTTTTTTGTTTTTTTTTTGTTTTTTTTTTTGCGCTCCCTCTCTCGCAAAAGCCCTTGGTTTCTCTCTCTCACACGCCCCTACACCCATCATTTAATACCTCTCCCTTTTATGTTTCGAATAAATGATTCAATTGGTAAATTTCATTATGGTTTCAGATTTAAACCGTATGATATTTGGCTTTAAATGTTATTACCAATACCGATAAAATGATTAGTAACGAAAATAACGTTTAATATATATATATATATATATTGATGAAATGGTAAGATTATATAAATGAGTGGATATTATACTTCATAAGAAAACTACAATAACTTTAGTGTTGTTCGATTAGAAACACTACAATAAGATTTTTGACACTCGTACTAAAAAGCTACACGTAGTGTTTAAAGGAAAATGACACAAAATGGAATGTAGTTTTCTAGAATATCCCATGACATTCAAAATGAGAAGAAAGACCTAAGTGAATTTTGAGGAGGAGATTTTATTTTTCCCTTAAAGCCATAAACATGAATGGAAATATTAGAAAGAATATCCCATCAAGAAAGAGAATTTATCTCTTTCTTAGTGAATTTTATCAAATTGAGAGACAAATTAGAGAGAAATTATGACAAAGAAAATTGGTCAGTGGAGCTCTATAATGGCCAGCCTTAGGCAGGTAAATTTGGTCCAAATTTTGACTGGTGCATGCATGGAAAAAAATCCACCCGAAAACGAAACGAAGCCAATTGTGGAAGGTGTATTGTTTTCACAAAGAAAGATGAATGAATAAGAAAAGATTTTGAGGAATAGAGAGAAAACAGAGAAAAGAGATCAGAGAAGAAGAGAAGAAAGAGAAGGGAGAGACCGATTTTTTGTAAAGGAAATAAAAAGGAGGCTTCTGAAGATTAAAGTATGAAGTCTAACTGTTCATGAACTAGAATATAGATATTCATATTTGTACTAATTCCGATGCATTTTCGTGTAGAGATCGAGCTTCGAGTAAAGTACTTTGAAGCAAACAAAGACTATTGAGGGTAACTTCAACTATAAACCCTTTGAGAATTATTTTATGGGTGAAGTATGCAAATATTCAGAATTTATATAATAATAAAAATAAATACCCAAATTTTTGAAGTAATTGAGTTTCTAGTCAATTTGTGAATTACTTGCACATGCTTTTGATAACAAAGTGAATTACCATCACTTATCACTGTGTAAGTAATTGCATCATTTGGGTAATTGGTTACATTTTTTAAAAGATTGGATAATAACTTACATTAAGTTTTAAAAATTAGGTATTCACTACAATTTCTCTTATTATTTTTTATTGTAATAGATTAAGATTTATGTTTTGATTTGAACGAGTTGTATCCTCGAATTGGTGGTAGAATGCCCATTCAATACAACCGATTAGAGTTTTTAGACCTTTGAAATATGTGACTTTCTAATATTATATTTCATGCGGCAAACTATTTTATTGGCATTTGAAAGTATTTTTGGACATTAATCTATGGGTCTAATAGAGTGTAAAATTTTAAAATTGTTGGATGTGTAATAATATTTGAAAAATTCGGACCCAACGCTGCCCGGACAGTTCCTAGACCGTTCACGGCATATAAAGGTTTTTGGCAATTTTGACAAATTTCAGTTAGGCCTGGATTATTATTTTTTTTTTACCAACAACAAGAAAATGTACGAAATTAAAAGATGATTAATTTTTGTGTATTGAATTTCTGTAGATTTGGACTTTAAGATTCTCAAATTGATGAATTACAACCTGGTCCAAAACTACGTGAATGAAGAACCCTAATTTTAAAACGTTTATTGCAAAAGGTTAAAACTTGAGAATTATAGATTTTTTCAAACTATTTTGGGTTTCTTTAGAACTCGTTTCCAAAAAACGAACTCAATTATTTATTACACTAAAATGAAAATTTTATCCTAGATTTTAATTTGTAGATTTGCATAAGTTAGAAATTGATTTTTAAATAGGTCAAGATAAGATTTGCTCAATTAATTTTTTTTTTTAATGTATTTTCATCTAGAAATTTCAGATCGATTTGGTTGAAGGGTATTCTTGTTATACATTTTAATTTCACGGTTCAAATTGTAACTTTTTGAATAATTATTTTAAAACAGTAAATTTTCATATTCGTGCAGTTTTGATGAATTCAGATCCTAATAGGATTTGGTAAGTTAGCTCGAGCTAGATTCTTACAACAAAAAAAAAAAAAAAAAAACAATTTTAGGTTTCAGACACCGTCGAGAATGAGAGTTAGATTTGTAAGCTATTTTGCTAGAACCTAATAAACCAATGTGAGCACAATCTCATCACAGTACAGATTTGTATGAAAAGAAATTGATATGTTATACCTTGTCATAATTATGCCCTTGTGATGTTTTATTTTATGTTGAAAGTTTTTTGAGAAAAGAAGAATTGGTTTTTTGTTCATGATGTTTACATAAATGTTAATTAAGAAAGAAAAAAGAAAGTTTATTTTGATGTTTTTATATTTAGAATTAAAGAGTGTATGATGTTCTTTATGTGATTAGGTCTAATTATTACTTTATCATGATTGCATGTCACCTAAATTAACAAGTGAGACCAAAATTTATTAGACGTGTTGTGCCATCCTCGTATGTGAGGTTTATATAATGTAGTTACCTTGAGCTGACATAAGAGAAATAGAGATACGGTTATTTGCACACATAAATTCTGAGAAACATAAAGGCAACAATGGAAATGAGATACCAATAAAGAAAGAAAGAAATAAAGAATGGAACTTTGGTTATCGAGGACTTGTGCACCACTCGTTGTCCATTGGCCAAGCGTGCAACCCAGCACGTACATACATGAGGCTCCCATAGAAAGTATAAGAATGAGAATGAGAATGAGAATGAAAATTAGATACAAACAAAGAATAATTGAGCACAAATGACCATGAACTGAAATTATTTTTTTGAGCAAATAATTGTAACTTACTAGGCGTTTAGCTCACCAAATATTTTTCGTTCGTACTGCAAGTAAGAAACTTATGACATGATTATACAATAGTTTGTGCAGCAATAATATCGAAGATGCTAGGCAAAGAGATTTAGTTAACAACCTTTGAGTTTTCCGTAAAGAATGAAATGATATAATTTGAGAATTTATCATAAGCATTTTCATCATAATTTTTATTAGTATCATTATCCTTTACGAGAATAAACCTATGTCTTGTGACAAGTTGTTTTTAGGAAATTTCTATATGATCTAGCATAGATATTTTATTATGTTTAATTTTGCTATAATGTTATTATCTACTTATGAAAAAATGCTTGTTAGTTTGTAAAAGAAAATTTTGAAATTAGCTTAAAAAACATTTGTGAGAAATGTTAAAAGAATGCAGTAAGTAACGACTTCAAAAAGTGGGTCGTCACAATTAGTATCACAGTGATTATCCTCATATCCTAACTCGCTTCTCAACACAAGGTTGCTCATCACAACTCAAGTAAGCTTTTAACTTATATTTTCCTATATTTTATTTTAGAATAAAGAATGGAATTAATGTAGACAAAGATTGTGATGTGTGCACAAAAGAAAGAAGAAAATAAAAAGACGACAGAATCCTTTAGTGCTGTTAAGCCTACTTTTTTTATAGCATAAAGTTACCATGTTAGTTTCCATTTTACTCATTCCATTTCATTTTATTTTTTCATTTTTTTCAACTTTCCTAATCCTATAATCCATCACATTCCATTTTTTTTTCAACTATTTTTTCAAGTTTTCAAATTCCTATACAATATTTTTAAATCTCAACCATTTATACCACATCGAAATTTGCAAAGTCAAACCATTTTCAAATCATTTTTTCCATCCCAAGGCATGGGATGGAATGGGCAAAATGGGAACCCCAAACAAGGGGTAAAGTAAGTAATGGCTTCGAAAAGTCGGGCTGTTACACGTCACGTCCTATCCCTCTCTTTCTACCTATCTTTTCTATCTCGTCCTCTCTCCTTCTTTCCTTCCCATATTTTTTACGACCGCTGCCGTGCACATCTCCGGTGCAGCTGCTCAACCTACTCCTGAAACCACTAGACCCTGACCTTATTTGGCCCTAGCCTTGTACATCCTAGCGCCAGCTATCGATTCTGCATGCCTAAGCCCCGTATACCCGATGCTGCTCGCCTATAACCTAACCCCGATGTTCGAGCTCGCTTGAGATTGGAATATGCCACACAACACCCCACCTACAGCATCCCATCGAGTAATAAGTTGTTTTTCTTTTTTCCTTTTTAATTTTTTAATATTTTTAGGAATTCAATATTAAAATTTAGTCGCTGATTATTTGTATGAATAAGAACTATGCATCGTGGATTGTTTATTTTGTACATGTTTAAGTTTGTCACAATGTTTGTATATTATAAAACTGGTGATATTTGGAATTTATTGTAATTATTAGAAATTATAAGAATATTTTGCATTTTTGAAATATTTGGTATTTTTTTAATATTTGGAATATTTCGAACTGTTGAATTGTTGGCTTCGGTATTTAGGTTTTTAGAATATATGATATTTAGTGTAGTTGGATTTTCTAATTTTTTTGCTTATATATTGAATCGTTTTGAATAGTTTGCAAACTATTTGATATATTTGCAGTTGTTGGACTAACTAAAATTATTGGCATTTTTTAAATTAATGGAATGCAATTAATGGAATCTTTACGTTGATTTATTAATTTGGTTAACAAAATTTACAATTAAAATTTACTACGCTTTAAAATTTGGGCATTTCTACAATATTCCACTTAGTAGTGTGCCTATATAATACTAAAAAAAATGTGTAGTAATGATTCTTATACTATTAGCAGCAATGATTTTTGGCTAATTGCTCCATACAGAATTAGCCAAAAAAATTATAACAAATACATGAATATTTTTTGATAAAATTTCTAATAAGTGTTATTCTTTTTTGGGAAATTTTAAGAAAATAGTCACTTTTTAGAAAATAATTTTAAAAAATAGCAATGTTTCAAAAAAAATTTAAAACTAGCAATTTCATAAATTTCTTACGCGTGTCAAAAACTTTCTTATAGCAATTTTTATGTATAATTTTGTTATTGTCAAAAAATTTTAACATGTGTTATGACTAGTTTTTAAATTTTTTAAAACTGTGATTATTTTCTTGAAACACACAATTCAAAATAACTATTTATACCTAATTGACCATTCTTTTAATATTTCAAAACATGTGCATTTTTGTAAAAGACCCTCTTAGCTTTTATTTATTTTTAATCACACAAAACTTTATATCAAATTGCTACGTTTTTTTTAGCTTTAAATTGGGTGTTTTTTTCTTTTCTCTTTTTTCATCTTTTCCTCTTTTTGTTACTAGAATTTATGCAAGTCACTTATTTGCTGGAGAGAGTCTTTCAATTCTATGGTGGTTAGGTATGTAAGAGAGAGAGGCTAATAATGGTCACGTCACTCTTGTAGATGATGTTATAAGCCCACAAAACTGTATTATTATCACAAAAATTAAATATAAGAAAGTGATGGATTGCCATAAGGCTACCAACAACATTAATAACAACAGCTAGTGGGAATGACATGATAATCTTTCATTAGAAAGATATATGATGTAAATATGATTCTTAAATAAAAGTAAATAAACAGGAAAAAGAATTTAAAAAGTTTGCCAATTGATTTCGTCAAACAAAGTTTTTTTTATTAAAAAATTATAATAATACTCAATTTTAACCTCTAGTACAAAGAAATACTCAATAATTTAAAAAATATAACAAAATATACAAGTGATTTAACCACTTATATAGTAATAATTTATAGTAATTAACTCAGTGTTAAAAATCATATAAAAATAATTAATAAATTGATTAATTACTAAATCATATTTTAAGAATTTATATTTTTCTTGGTGTAAATTTTGAATTTTTTATACTTTATTATTATTTTTTTTTTAATTTTTTCGGCTAATAGATGAGATATGAGTTTCCTTATAAAGAATGAACGGAATAAGAAGATGGAACCAAACGGTTATGCCAATCATTGGGTGAACTTTTACGCTCTTGGCAAACCCCATCTAATTTTTTTTTTTTTTCAAATTATTGCATAAAAAAATGATCCTCCTACCAAGACTATACGAACACTAGTACATAATTATAAAATATAATATATATTTCTCTCATTAACTAACGTAGACCACAAAAACTTGAAGAAAAAAGATTGTGATGTGATGTGATGTGATGTTTTGATTTGATTGAGTAGGAAATTACTAGCCATCGGACAGTGAACGTTACTCGTTATGTATTTGACATCATTGGTAGGTAGCTACGCATGATAAATGGTTAATATAAAACATACGCGAGGATTAACTTTTTATTAGGCAACTCCTCTTAAACTATCTTATTTTATTTTATTCTATTCTAAATTATTCAAGTTTTTAATCTTACAAATTATTTTATTTTATTTTTTTTTTCAACCAATTTTTTTTCAATTTTTCAAATTCGTATACAATATTTTTAATTCTGAACTATTTATATAACCTCAAAATTCGCAAAGTCAAACTATTCTACTCATTTTTCTAACTATTTTCCAAACCATTTTGATCATTCCAAAAAATGAGATGGGATGGGCAAAATAGTTTGCCCAAGCATAAGGTAAAAGTCGATCAACATGCGTTTATCTATGTTTTAAATTACGATTGATATTTGCACTTGTTTTATGAGAAAAATAAGACGATAAAAAAAGAAAACATATATCCATCCCAGATACTGCAATATATCATTAGACATATTAGCAATTTTTTTTTTGGAGTAATTTGTACTACTGGTGTTTGAACTTGTCACGGTTTAACAAGTTACTGCATGATATATCTGAGCCTTATTCAAATAAGACTGGATATATATTCTTAATATGTATACGTAAGAGTTCGTTTTTTTAAATTGTATTTTTGGGTCAAAACGTGTGTTTGTGTCAAATATATATATATATATATATATATATATATAATATGTTATATGTATTGTTCTTTTTGTTCAATTTTCTTTTCTTTAATTTGGAGCTCTCGCCCATGGGCCACACACGCCTAAAAGGTTGCACATGTCTCCCTACTCAGTCATGAGATGCCTTTTGAGCTCTTGGAAGCTCTCTTCGCATGCATAGTCGAAGAAAACTTGCTATTCTTTCGAGTAAGGTAGGTTTAGGGTAAAGCGAGCTTGGAAAATCCTTATACGGATAGCCTATAGTATCTAGCAAAATTCAAGGATACTACTGTAATCGTTTTGGGTTGTTTCCAAGAACTTACGGCCTCCATCTTTAGCGAGTCCACAAAAATTCTATCCTTAGACACCATGTGACCAAGGAAAGAGACCTTTAATTCTAGCCAAAATTCACACTTCTAAAACTTCACATATAGTCTTTTCTCGTCTAGTCTCTAAGAGACGGCTCGCAAATGCTCCTTACAATCCTCATTTGTCTTAGAATAGAAAAAATGTCGTTAATAAAAACTATAACAAACTTGTCGAAATAGTCTTCAAACACGTAACACATTAGATCCATAAAGGTAGTTGGAGTATTTATAAGTCTGAAGGAATTAACAAGGAACTCATAATGACCGTAACAAGTGTGAAAAGTGATCTTTGATATGTCATCCTCGCATAATTTTAGCTGGTAGTAGCCCGATCGCAAGTCTATCTTTGAGAGCAAATGATCGAACAAATCCTTAAATCTCGGAAGTGAGTACTTGTCTTGATGGTTAGTTTATTTAACTCTGGATAATCAATGCATACTCTCATAGATATGTCTTTCTTCCTTGTAAAGAGTATCGGGGCCTTCAAGGGTGAGTGACTGGGTCTGATGAAACCCTCGTCGAGAAACTCTTGCAATTGAATCTTTAAGTTTTTTAGTTCTGCCAAGACGATGCGATGTAGCGCTTTGGATACTGGGGCGTACTCAGTAATAGCTCGATTGTGAACTCTATTTCTCGGTTGGGAGGTAAATCAAGAAGCTCTTCACGAAAGTAATTTAGGGTATTTCCTATAATCGGAATATCCCAAGCTTGAAAAGTGTCATCTCGAAGGGCATGATTAGTCCTCCAGGTGACCCCTTAAACTCGAAACTCTCCTCCCAATGAGGTCGAAACAATACAATCTTGCTTCTATAATCAATTGCCGCATGGTATCTGAACAACCAATCCATGACAAAAATTATGTCAAAATCCCGTATTTAAAGGACATCGAGATCTACAGATAATTCACGACCGCTTAGTAAAATAGGGACATCCCTAAACCAAAGTCGCTACTCAATGGTCTCACTGGGATGGCTGTTGAGAAACATTTTCTTAAGTCATCAAATATTTTATCTAACATCTTCAAAAATCTCCTCGTAAATAACAAGTGAAATGCCCTTGAGTCTACTAGTGCAAAAGCAGAAAATGTTGCCTTGTTCTAGGGCCCACCTTAGCATGTTGGATTAGTCTTGAACTTTTCTTCAAACTTTGTTTCCTACAATTCCACGTGCAAGGCACATTAGATGAAATTTGCATAGCTTGTGGCCCCTTCCTTGTTGGTGTCAACATAGCAGACTATTTTGGTTTTCAACCCTCGCATGAATTTGTTCTTTTGGCTAATGCAATGGCTACTCTGTTTGGTACGACTCAGCCAATTGATCAAACTTATGTACATAATCAGCCATACTTATCTTGTCTCGGTGTTGAACTCGTTTATCCCCCTTTCTACGCTGCATCGTTGAAATACAACTCGGAGAAGACCCGTCGGAACTTAGCCCATGACATGATTGAGATATCTCGCGTTTGCTTCACCACGCTCCACCAATATCTTTCATCTTTGTTGAGCATGAAGACTGTGCAAGATACTTTATGGTGGTTGGTGATCAGAATCATATCAAAGATGAGCTCTATACTGCTCATCCAATCCTTAGCTATAAGAGAATCTGTGGCGTCATCAAAAGATGAAGGTTGAGCTTTTTGGAACTTCTCATACACTACTTCTAGAGTCAATTGAAATATTAGGACCCATTTGGCAAGTGCATACTGTATTAGGCCAAGAGTTGAAGGTTACTTAATAGGAGCTGGAGAACGTATCATTATGGGCATTTGGGTATGCTCTGATTTGAATAGGTTGTGGGAAAAAAAGGGCGGCCATCGCAATGCAAAAAAATTGTTTCAGCCCCACTCCCGCAGGGACTTCAAGTCCTGCCAGGGCTACCCTTTGATCATCCATGTTTACCCCATGTTGATCCTCAGCGACCTAGGTTGAACTAGCATGTTCGAATAACCTTTCACCCCAAATTAGTTCTTGAGCAGACAGCGGGGAAAATGCTCCAATATGTGGCTCATTATTATCAACTGCTCACATTGTAATTCGGATTAGCGTCACATGGTTGTGCGAAGCTCAGCCACTTCACTTGGAATGGGTGGTACCAAATGGTCTCAATCTACGCAATATTTAAAGCCATTTGTCTAACACTAATGGAAAGTAAACAACCGAATGCTTGACATGGCCTCTATGCTACTGGGAAAAAAGAGCATTGTAGAATCACATCTATACATGGGCGTATATTCACATATGTAATGATCCTTCTATGAGGACGGTATAAGAATCATGTCAATCATACATTGTAATCCTTCAACGAGGAGAATAATAGGGGAAACACTAACTACTAGTCGTCTTTCCTCATATCGTTCTTATATCGATTAATCATATTTCTAACTAGTCATGCCAAAAGAGGCATGTTATAGTAAGGCTACACAAAAGAAGCGAACCATGCCCTTGAGGGCTAGAGCCTAATCGGCATCCTCACTAGGATCCTCGTCTAAAAAATCACGCTACCCATCATGCGTTTCTAAACGTGCATTCGCGTGCCCTACGCATCACTGCGCCGCATCGCCGGACGCCCAGTGCTTCACCTTGTCTTAAAAAACAAGTAAAAAGGTCATCATAAAAAGACCAAAAAATGCCAAAGTGCAAAAAAAAAAAAAAAAAAATTGCAAGTGTTTGGGTTTGTTTTAGGTTAAATTCAAAAAATCCCCCCTCTACCAAGAGGTGTGTTTCACTTTGCCCCCTTAACTTTTTTTTGTTACTTACGTTCCCCTTTTACTTTAGAAAAAACTCAAACACATCCTTCTGTTAATTTTTCGGTTAAAAACCTACATGTGTTTGTCACATTCTAATTATTTTGAAGGTATAATAGTAAAAAAACTACAAATGAATATACTAGTATTATTAGGGAGTTAAGATCGCTCTCCTTATTTAATAATTTGTTAACCTTTTCTTTTTTAATCTTTTTTCCTCTTCTCCACTATTGTAAATATATATATATATATATTGCAAACACACAAAGTTGCTGCAATGAATGATTTGGTCAAGTAAACTAGAACGGGTTCATCGCGAGATTCTTCGAGGAAGGCGAGGTTCGCAATGGCTTTTGGTTTTCAGATTACATTAACCCGAAATTTTTTTGCGATTTTGATCAAATTATAGATGAGCAGCGGAATAATATAACGTGGTAGATCGAATAACAATTAATCGAATACTACAAAAGTTTAAACAAACAATTATCACATAATTCATGAGTTAGGGTTTCGAAGAAATTATACCATAAAGTTTCTTCGATTAGGACGATCTTGATAAAACGGATACCGTACATTGCGAGATCGCGAAGGTTAGGCTCGCATTTGTCCTACGCTCACAATGAGTTTACTGGTCACTTCAATGTACTATGATCTTCCAATCTAATTATCAGATTTCGCTAGAACACGAGTGTGGGCTCTCTCGATTATTTTTCTCACTTAAAATAACAAGATAGCAAATTATTGTTTCTTGCTATAGGAGGCGTCGGCTAGGGTTTCCGGGAGGAGAGGAAAAGCGATTTTAACAGTTAAAGGCTAGAGAATTTTCGGCATTCTAACACATGGAAACTTAGGTTATTTTGTGTCGCAACAAGTGACAAATTTATAGTCACAAGGGGGTGAAAAATTAGGCCACCACAGTTAGAATAGGATTAGGATTAATCAAAAATTCAAATTAAGATTTACCCTAAACTATTATTTTCACAAAAAAATCATCGACCAAATAATTTCTTATTTCCATTTAACACATTTAAATGGAACAAATCCTATTCCAATTAGGTTAACAAAATCGCCCATCAAGCCTTGCAATATTTGCTTTATTTGTTCAATCCTAATCCAATTAGGATTTGAATCAAAATTAAAATATCTTATATTTTGAATTGTGATTAACTACTAACTAGATAATGAATACCGAAATAATATATTTAACATTTAAATATAAAATATAAATATCTCATATATATATATTGTAAACTTAATAATCTAATTATTAAATAACAAATTAATAATTTATCTCTATTTAGTCTCCAAAATTTGCCCATCACAAGGAATGGTCTCCTTGTGATATTTTTCTTATTCGTGGTCCAAAACACAAATAGTGAGAAATAATTAACTCTTAAATTAACCAACGAGAATTCTACTTCAATTTATTGAGACAAAACGGGGACCATGGACCCATGAATTCAAGCTCTAATAAACTTGGAAAATTAAATAAAAACTCTTTGATATAATTACCATGTATTAATCCAGAGATTACTCCACTATAAATTTGAGATTGAACTCTGTAATTTCACGGATATTATTTATATGATTAAACTCTTTAGGGTTGTCCATTGATATAATCATTTCATGATTATTGATCCTTCACTAAATGATTCGTGATCTAAGCCGGATGAAATTACCGTTTTACCCATCGATCACATCATCTTCCGTAGGTACCATTGAGTTCACTAGTAAACGGTTAATTCGTAATTACTTACAAATTAGAGCGCTCAAACCGTTTAGTTCCAGAAGTCAACACATATGGGAACCATTATTGCTTATTAAGTTGTAAATTCCATATCTGTAATTCACATTCCTAGGCCCTGCGAACTGTAGGATCCTAAAGTACAAGTATTGGGCCTAATGGACTTTAGGCTTTAACGAGCAAATTAAAGACCTCATCAATTCGTAGAAGGAGTCTATGAATTATTCAGGATTGAGATCAACCATCATATAATCATCAATTGACCCAAGTTAGAATCTTCATAATGGTGCTTAAATAAAGTTTCTACGTTAGGTCAGTCCAAGTCCTATATAATCAATATTATATAAAATACCTCCACTCTAGTGTCTAACACACTGACCTTCCGGATAAAAGGGACACATTCATAACGTCATGGACAGTATTGCTGTATTCAAATCAGAGAGATCTGCACTCACCGATCTATCACGGACTAGGTTAAATATGCTATCATATAATATTAATCCTCATGCATGTAAAACTCTTCACATACTAAAATTATAACTGTATAAATAGTCATTTTATAATAAAATAAAACATAACAAAATTAACATATTGACTACTTCTTTTATTAATTTTTAGAAAATGATAAATGCATTTGATTTCAAGGGCACATTCCTAACAATGGCGACGAGTTGAGGTCGCCCAAGTCGCGGGGGCTATAGGTGGTTGTTCTAGATGTCGTCGGGGTTGGGCGAGGTTATCGACATTCGGGCGAAGGTCGTTGAGTGCGGGCAGTGTTCGTCGGGGTTGAGCTAGGTCACTGGGAGTTTAGAGGTGGTCGTCGAGGTCAGGCGGAGGTCGTTGAGGGTTAGGCGAAGTCGCTGGGGGTCGCCGTAGTTTCACGAGTTCGTTGGGGTTTGGGCTCGGATGGAAGTTTCAGACCTTGGTTTTTTTTTCTTGTGATTAATGGATAGCAAATTAAAAAATGGACCAGATCGATGAAGAGGGAAAGCAAAGAAAAAAGATAACAAAAATGAAAATGAAAATATAAAACAAAAACAATACCAAAAGAAGGACAAAATAGTCATTCTAGTTTTAAATGCATACCAATCAACAAATTAAGTGACACGTGGAAGTTTTAAATAGAAAAAATAAACATAAGGACGTGTTTAAGTTTTTTCTAAAGTATATAGGGAACGGAAGTAACAAAAAAAAAATTAAGGGGGCAAAGTGAAACACATCTCTTTGTATATGGGGGATTTATGGAATTTAACATTTGTTTTAATTTTGTGTATATGTTCTTATGTTCTATCCATTTTTGTTGGGCTTGAATTGTCTCATAGTGGAAATTGAGGAGTGCTAACGTCAGACGCAACTGATGCTAGCATATTTCTTGTTTCACAATCATTACTCAGGAAACTCTTATTGGTTTTACTACATTGTTAAGAACTAAAAGAGAATTGTTCGAATGGGAAAAAGGCTAGAGTGTGTAAGTTTATTCATGGGAAAAAGACATATTCTTAAACACGAGTATTGAGTGAACATCTTTGAGTAAAACACGTAAGGGAGCGATGTTGTGAGGTTCTCTTTATTTTCACTAACTTTGTTTTGAAGTGACTATACCGAACGACATTGGTTGATGTTGTGTATGCAAAGAGCGTTGACTATTCAAGCAACAAAGGAGGATGAAGAAGCACAAAGAGAGAGTATTTTTTGTACACAATTCCACGTGAAGGACAAGGTATGCAATATGACATGTCTGACATGTCAGCAAAACAAGTGTAACATCATATGTTGACGAGGACTAAATAAATTCAACAACGCTTGTTGCGTGTCATGAAAAGTAGTAATGACAACGCCTAGAAATCAAGCGTCATGTAAACTTGATTTTCCATGGCGCTTGACACAAACTTACAATGACAGCCGCATAGACAATTTTTGCCTTAACGTTGCTACTTGTTTTTCGTGACACGCTTGAAACGTTGTTGAACACCGTCCTTTTAGTAGTGCCTTGACGGTTAGACTTGTGTGAACATAGCAAGCACTACCATGATAGAGAAGCTAGCATTACTTTCGCCTGAACATCCTTGACCTCATAAGTTGCAATGGATCAACGATAGTGGATTTATAAAGGCAATATCGTCTTGAAGCCATTAAGGATCGACAAATACAAAGATGAGGTTGTTTGTTATGTGGAGCCAATAGAGGTAGCACACATGTGGAAAGAAAGCAACTTCATGATCGAGAAGAAAAAGAGAGGAAAGAGCTTCTTGAGTGATTGGAAGATGACATAAAAGGACTGGTATTGCAAGAAGCGCTTGAAGATAGAAGGCCAATTGTTGTGAGCAAAGAAGATGAAGACAGCTTGGAGAACATAGAGGCAACAAAGAAGAGTTGTAATGTGGAAAGAAATGATTAAACAGTAACTCTTCAATTTTTGAGTTCATTTACTTTCCCATTGCTTGATTTGAGGACAAATCCATTTTAAAAGGAGAGGAATGATGAGAGCATCGGAGAGATCGATCGGGTTGTTGGGCTTTATCCAAACTTGGCCCTTTGCGTCAAAGCTTGCAAAACTCGAACTGATCAGAAGCCCATTTAAGCAATAGCGTAGATTTAATAATAATTTATTTTAGTATGTATTTATAATTTATTTTATGTATTAGGACAGACTTATTATTTGAGCTTCATTGCTTATGTTTGTGGGCTAGGTTTATGTTTAATTACTAAAGTAGCCTTAGTTATTAGCCTTTTAATTAATTTGGTTTAAGGGTATTAATTAGTTATTATAAAATTTGGATTATTTTATCAAACACTTTGTGTGTCTAAGGGTTTACCTCCTTCCTTTGGTTCTACTAGAGCCGTAGAGGATTTACCTTGAACCAACATTGATTTATCAAAATTGTCAAGGATTTACCTTGAACATCCCAAACTTAAACAAGAATATATCTTGTGGCATGAACCGACTTTTCAAACGGCTTTTTCATAACTGTTTGTGGTGTCCATCATTCCACCTTTCGAATCTAAATCATAGAACAATATGAAATCGAGCTAGCTATGGTGTTGGCTCTTGGAGCAAGTTGGCTAGGTTCATATCAATTGCCATGTAGTGAGCAACTAAAATGTGAGTTGTTGTACTTCGTCTCTATGATGGGTTAGACATGAATTTTTATTCTAGCTTTGTTCCCCATAATTCCTAGTGGTCCTTCTTTACCAGTGTCGTATAGCAAGCTATTTTTAATCTTCGCATGAACTTGTTCTTCTAGCTAGTATCAGTAGCTATGTGTGCGCGAATTAAACACTTAAACAAGTTTGAGCACATAACCAGTCAAGCCTATCTTCCCTTGTTGCAATTTGATGAACTCATATACCTTGCTAGTTGATGCATTTCTCATGTAAGATATATTGAAACTCAGCCTACTAAATTATCGAGACTTCTCGGGTTTGCTTTACCATGCTTCACCAATATATGTGCGTCGTTGTCAAGCATGACAATTGCGCACGATAGTCTCTCATGGTTGGTGGTTTCTGTCAATTCAAAGATGAGCTTCATACCTCTAATCCACTTTTCAACTGTAAGTGGATCCGGGGCATTGTTAAAAGATGGAGGTTGGACCCTACGGAACCCTTCATACACCGATGCTAAAGTCATATGTCACATTATGACCCTTTATCAAGTATGGGGTCCAGAAGGTTAGGAGCTGGTGGTACTGATGGACTAGGTAAGGCTCACACTCTAAGTGCTCACGAAACTCAGCCAACACTCTTGATATAACTGGTCATAGAATGGCTAACTTAGAGAGGGTGGCACACTAAATGGCATGAGTTAATGCACAATGTTAAAGCAATATATCAAACATAATCCAGAGGGTAACAATCTGTCACTCAAGTCTCTATACTTCTAGGGTAATAAAGCTCTTGAATAGTGCGTTTATAAGTGGACACATATTTGTACGTATAGTATTCCTTCTATGAGGGTAGTTCAAAGCACCGCGTCCGCATTTATCATAATCCTTCAATAAGGGGGAAAAAAAACACTAACTATGGTTCAGTTGTCCCCAAATCATTACTATACTGGTTAGGCATATTGCTATCTTGTTATGTCAAAGAAGCCTAGTAAGTTAAGGCTATACAAAAGGAATGATTCATGCCCTCGTGGACTAGAGCCTGTGCGGGTTAGGAATTTAACGGTCAAAACATTGTCGTTTTATCCTCAAAATTCCTCTTAAGTTAATGGCATTTAAACAAATATAATAGATTTAAGAATTAAGTCACAAGCTAGGTACATGACAATAAATGAGGAAAGTAGGAAATTTGGAAGGGAAATCTAGATCCCTAATATTAACTCAAATCAGATCAAACTATATCATTGACTAAAGCCTATAAATAAGAGGGATTGTTTGAACAATCTAACTTTTCGCTCATTTCATAAATCCTAAGCAGAGATTTAGAGAGGTAGCCTATAGAGAATTTCTAGAGAGATTTCTTTGTCTAAATCCGATCTAAGATTTGTTCATTTCAATCAAGAGCGAATTAAGTTGAATACTCTTAACTGTTTAGTCAGATTCTGACACAAACAGTTTGGCGCCTTATGTGGGAAATAAATCCGTATTTTTTAGAAGAAAATCTAAAAAGGAGAAGAAGAAGAAGAAGAAGAAGAAGAAGAAGAAGATGGCGAAGAAAAGAAGAGGAAAGAGAAAAAGAAGAATCTCATCATATTCTACATCTCATTTCATTCACAAAGATCATAACTCAATAAATCTGCGAATTTCATAGCATAACAGATCGACCAGTGTCACGAGTCATGACAAATAAGATTCGCAAAGTTTTCGGAATAATATTCTGATCTTAAAATTCTTTTTCTACTTTTTTATTTTTCGTTCATATTAGAACATATTGATTTGTAGCATTCTATATAATGCAAATGAAAGATAGAGAGATAAATATGCACGTGTGTGAGAGAGAGAGAGAGAGAGAGATTAAGTGTATATACCAAAATGTGATTAAGTGTAAGAACTTCAATATACCAAAATGTGATTATATAAGTAGAATTTGTATATAGAAAGAGAGAGAAAAAAATTCTGTAGATGTGAAAATAAAACGCTCATGGAACTGTGTCCAATGAAAAAATGATATAACTATATGTTTGAGTAGAATATATGAATATAGAAAGAGAGAAATAGGGGTTGTTGAAAAAGTTTTTGTATATATAGAAATACATATGTTGTTTGATTTGAAAAAGAGTCAATGGCTAGTGGCAGACAACAACAAAATTTAGAGTCGTTTCGAACTTCAAAACACTGCTTCGTCTTCATTGAAGTTGTGGGCATCGTATTCATTAATGTGATAGGATATGATTCACTAATCCATCTCCACCACCAAAACCGAGTTCAAAGGCGAAGCTTTCTCGTTTTTCCGTGGTGATCGGAGAAGTTACTAACAACACTGTAAATCCCTCAAAGTTATTAAATTATTACAAGAATTTTTGGTGCAAAGAAAATAATTTTGGTAGGTATTTGTATAAATTTTGTCTTTCTTTGGTCTAAATTTATAAAACATTATTTCTTTTTCCTTTTTCTTTTCTCTTTTTTTCCTTTTTTTTTTCTCCTTCTTCTTCCCCTTCCCCGTTACTCTGTGTGTGTCTCTCTCTATCTCTATCTCTCTTTCTCTCTCCTCTTTTATTTTCAAAATTCTCCAAAATTTCAAACTCCCAGAACTTTCTCATCCGAGGTCCGATTGACGCATACTTAGTATCGTTGGAAAGCTCTCGACGAGAGAAACATTTTGAGAGGTCATTTAACACCGAAAACTGCTGGAATCATGCCACCGCCGCCGCCATCTGCCTCGCCGCCACCGTCCGCCAACGCCGGTCTCTTTTTCTAAAATTTTTTTAAGGGTTTTGTAGAGGGCGTCGAGGGCAGCAAAACCCTCAAGAATTTGTCCGATCTGACGCTCGATTCTTCTCCGCGAGTTGCCTCAATTTACGTGTTGCCCAACAGGCCCAGTCTTTGATTATCGCGTAAGAACAGTCATCAGACTCGGTTTGACGAGACGAACCCAGCGGTGACCTCCGTTTCGCAAGATTCGGCTCCGGTGAAAAAGTCAACTGTTTGACTGCTCTGCACATATATCGAGATATGGGTTCTATTATCAGATCTCGTCCTTTTATCTAATAGATTTTATGAATGTTAGAAACTTACATTTAGGGCAGTTTGAAGCTATATAATTGATTGATATTAGAGATTATGACTTGAATAATTAAAATTGTGCCTAATTGGACTAATCAATTATAGACGGCTAATAAGAAATTTAGTAAATAACGAACTATTTGTGTGCAACTGAGTTTGTGACTATGAGGTCGTGAGTGTGATATCCCCGACCCATTTATTATATGCATTATGACATTTATGGATTTGGACGAGGGCCCCCGACGCGTGATGTGACCTGTTGACTTTGACCGTGATTGCCGTTGACGAGTGGCTGGCTGCTGCGTAGTATGCATCGGGATGACCACAGTAATTGAAGTACTAGAATAATATAGGGGAGCGATTTGAGAGCCCTCAGCGTACCGGTCGTCTCGACATCCACGCCAGACCGGGTTACGGATAGGGATGTTTGGTCCACCTGCAGTCAGTCTTATGGCATTTCTTGAGGATTTAGGGTTATTCTCAGTACCTATTGCGTGCTACCGATCGTTCTCTAGTTTTGGACTTTCTTTTGGTAATTGAGAACTTTGACTTGTACTCTTGAGAGTTGATGAATAATTTGACAGTAATTATATCCGGTATACAAGAAAATTGGTTAGAAAACTAACTTAATGAATAACCGGACTAATTAAAGGTTTGACTAAAGAGATTTTGTAATAGGATTTCCTACTGGCTCGATGAGCTCACCCCTCTTTTTTCCTCCCCCTTCTCAGAGGTGTATAGTGCGACTTATCTGACGAGGAGCAATAGACTTCTGATTGGGACGGGTAAGGCGTTTTCCCGTCTTGCTTCTTCATAAGTGTAGGTTCTCTTTCGAGTTTTCAGTTCAGACTTTAAAGACTGGATGACTGTATAATTAATTAATTTGAGCGTTTGTGACCGATGAGGACTTTTAACTTTATTTTCTTGTGGTAATGTATTAAACTGTGGATTTTCTAACTGTTTTAATTTTATGTTAAATCCCATGGGTAAATTTCAAGTCGTTATTTTTACATTTTATTTATTTGCATGACTTTTTATTTATTATTCCATTAATTCTACTGACCCCCTATTAGGGGCCTCGTAGATTTTGGTATCAGAGCCTAGGTTGCAGAAATCTAGGAGTACATCACCACCTTTTATTTAATAAAATGTTTCGATAAATGTTTTCGTTTTGACGAACCATTGGTCACTTTCTAACTCTAATTATAATTTTAAGTTCAGTCATCATTCCTCGCACTCAACAAAACGCTGACGAGCGTGAACCCGAGCCTACCTTTAACATGGAGCAGATGACTGCTTTTCTACAGAGTCTTCAACAAGCAGCTAGTGGCTCGAGTTGACAACCAGATCGTCACAAATTGCTTAAGGACTTTAAGGAACAGAATCCATCTTCCTTTGATGGGAAGCCTGACCCAGTAGCAGTTTAGGATCGTCTGGAGAAGGACGTTTCTCTCCTTACGGCGCTTGCCACAACTGCGGACAAGTCGGACACTTCAGACGCAACTGTCCTCAGCTACAGGGACAACAATAATAGTCGACCGGAGGATTCAATCAGAACCGGCCTATGTTTCAACAGAGCCCTGCACCCTCTTATGCTTCAGCCTCACAGCCTCGACGTCCTCAGCAGAACTTCTATTATCAACAGCCGAGGCCCCAACACTCTGGATTTTAGCCAACTCAGACAGTCCATATTGCTACTCCGGCAACTAGCAGCCGAGGTAGCTTCTAGCCTCAGGGGAGTACAGGATCCAGTGGTAGTCAGCATCGAAGGGGTCATGGACGGCAAGGACAGGGCAGAGGTAGAGGACAAGCTTATGCAGTCGTGGTTTAGGAGGACGCAGGCAGGACATCGTTGATGGTATGCTCCTCATTTCTCAATCTTGGGCTCACGTGTTGTTTGACACAGGAGCCACTCATTCTTTTGTTTCGGTATCCTTAATACAAGCATTACAGTTGGATGTGGAGAATTATGAAAGTCCTTTGGTATTGTCAACCCCGATAGATGGATTGTTAGAGGTGACTTTGATTTGTAAGATGTGTCACCTTTTCATCGGAGAACATCGATTCTCTACTGATTTGTTTGTCTTGCCGATGTCCGAATTTGATGTGATTTTGGGCATAGATTTGCTAACCAAGTATCAAGCCACGGTGGATTGTTATCGGAGGCGAGTTATTCTCTGGAATAAGCGTGGCCAAGTCGTGGAGTTTCAAGCAAACCGCGGAAGGTTCGTGTTTCCCCCGATGCCTAAATCTCTTTTGGGCGGATGCCGTAATTTGGAAGGAATGGGAATGTTGTTTGCTCTTAATGGAGAAAGAGGAGGTGAAAGTGCAGACTCGTAGTGGTTAGTGAGTTCTTGGACGTGTTTTCTCCAGAACTTTCCGGACTTCCTCCAGAATGAGAAATCGGGTTCTGCATTGACCTCATTCCTGGAACATCTCCCATCTCAATAACACCGTACCTAATGGCGCTGGCTGAGCTTCCAGAGTTAAGGACTCAACTCGATAATCTTCTGGACAAAGGATTTATCAGGCCGAGCACTTTGCCGTGGGGAGTTCCCGTTCTTTTTGTCAAGAAGCATGATGGGACCTTACGACTTTGCGTGGATTATTGCCAGCTCAACAAGGTCACTATAAAGAACAAGTGCCCGTTGCCTCAAATTGAGGACCTTTTTGATCAACTTGGTGGATGTTATTACTTTTCAAATATCGATCTACGGTCCGGGTACCATTAGTTAAAGATCCGAGAGGCTAACATCTCGAAGTCCGCGTTTCGAATACGATATGGACATTTCGAGTTCCTAGTCATGCCTTTTGGTTTGACAAATGCTTAGGCAGCCTTTATGGATTTAATGATCCGGGTTTTTCGGTCTCATTTAGATCGGTTTGTCGTCGTTTTCATCGATGATATTCTCATCTACTCGAGAACCCAGGAAGAACACGCCGAACACCTGAGAGTAGCTCTTCAAATCTTACGAGACCATAGCCTTTATGCGAAATAAGAGAAATGTGAATTCTGGATGATAGGAGTCAAGTTCTTGGGTCATCTTGTCTTACAAGGAGGAATAGCGGTAGATCCCTCCAAGGTGGAAGTGGTGTTGAATTGGGATCGGCTCCGAAATGTGACGGAGATTAGAAGTTTCCTTGGGTTAGCCGGTTATTATCGACGATTCGTGGAGAACTTCTCAAGGATTGCTGCACCTATGACGAAGCTGACAAGAAAGGATATGTCGTTTGTGTGGGATGACAAGTGTGAAGAAGCTTTCAATGAGTTGAAACGACGCCTGACAAGTGCACCAGTTCTAGTGGTACCGAATCCCGAGGTGATGTATACTGTGTACACGGATGCCTCTCAAAGTGGATTAGGTTATGTGCTGATGCATAAAGGGAAGGTGATAGCATACGCCTCTCGCCAATTGAAGCCTCATAAGCATAACTACCCGACTCATGATCTTGAATTAACAGCCGTGATCTTTGCTTTGAAGATTTGGCGTTGCTACCTGTGTGGCATAAGGTTCGAGGTATTTTCAGACTATCAAAGCCTCGAGTACCTGTTTACTCAGAGGGGTTTGAATCTGAGACAGTGAAGATGGGCTGAATACATGGTGGATTACGATTTTACCCTTCAGTATCATCCGGGGCAAGGCCAATGCAGTGGCAGATACTCTGAGCAGGAAGAGCCATGGATTAATGGCGTGTCTTGCACTCGACTCTTGGAAGAACTCGGTTGCTATTGGGCATTACAATTTGGAGTACTATAAAGATCAATATAGAGATTGTGCCTACAATGTGATAGTGGTTCCATCGACGGTACTGCAAGTGAAACAGAGTCAGTGGCAAGATGAGGAGTTGCAGCAAATCTGGAATCAGCTTCAACGGTGTGAACAACTAGATGGATGGCAATTGAGCGCCGATGAATTCCTTCTCTTTAAGGAAAAGCTTGTAGTAGCTGCAGATCCTATGTTGAGAGGAGCTATCCTACACAAGGCTCATCGTTCTAGATTTGCCATACACCCTAGTAGTACGAAGATATATCATGATATGAAGAGACAGTATTATTGGTCTGGGATGAAGTCTGATGTAGCTATGTTTGCGAAGAAATATCCGACGTGTCAGATGGTCAAGGTTGCACACCAGAAGCCAACTAGAGAGCTTCGACCTTTGGAAATTCCAGAATGGAAGTGGGATTGTATAACCATTGACTTTTTCATTGGGTTACCCCACTCTCACGAAGGACATGATGAAATTTGGGTGATTGTAGATCGACTTACCAAGACGGCTCACTTCATAGCCATACCGACCGATTATAAGGTGCCTAAACTCTGCAAGTTGTACAACGATCGGATCGTTAAGCTTCATGGAATTCCAGTTTCCATTGTATCTGATCGAGATGCCCGCTTTACCTCTAAGTTTTGGAAAGGATTACACAGGCTTTGGGAACGGAGCTTCACTTGAGTACAACATTCCACCCTCAGAATGATGGACAATCTGAGCAGACTATTCAGATCCTAAAGGATATGCTTCGGGCCTGTGTACTTGACTTTAGTGGAAAGTGGGAGGAGCAGTTACCTTTCACAGAGTTTGCATACAACAACAATTACCAAGCCAGCATCGGTATAGCATCATATGAGCCGTTGTATGGTCGACCTTGTCGATCACCTGTTTGTTGGGCCGAGCATAAAGATTACATTACTCTTGGGCCTGATTATATAAGAGACACCACTGAGGCTGTCCAACTAATCCGTGAACGGCTCAAGATGGCCCAAAGTCGATAGAAGAGCTATGCTGATAGACGAAGTAGACCGTTGGAGTTCATGGTTGGAGACTTTGTCTTCCTGAAGGTTAGTCCTATGCGTGGCGTCACTCGTTTTGGAATCAAAGAGAAATTAGCTCCTCAGTTTATGGGTCCATTCGAGATAATAGAGCGCGTGGGACCACATGCCTATCGTCTCGACCTACCTCCTCACCTATCGGACATTCACAATGTGTTCCATGTGTAAATGTTAAGGAAGTACGAGCCTGACCCGTCACAAGTCATCATGTGGACGAAGATACTGCTCTGGGAAGACTTGACGTACGAGGAACAACCAATCATGATCTTGGACCGAGAAGTTAAGGTATTGCATCGTCGAGAGATTTCTCTTGTGAAGGTGTTGTGGCAGTACTACGGAGTTGAAGAAGCGGCTTGGGAGTTGGAGTCGGAGATGAGAGAGAAATACCCTTTCTTATTCTGAGTTTTGTTGTAATCAAATTTCAGGGACGAAATTCCTTAAGGAGGAGAGGATTGTAAAGCCCTCAAAATTATTAAATTATTACAAGGATTTTTGGTGCAAAGAAAATAATTTTTGTGGGCATTTGTACAATTTTTGGCTTATTTTAGTCTAAATTTATAAAACATTATTTCTTTTTCCTTTTTTTTTCTTTTTTTTTCTCCTTTTTCTTCCCCTTCCCCGTTACTCTCTCTCTCTCTCTCTCTCTCTCTCTCTCTCTCTCGCGCTCTCTCTCTCTCCTCTTTTATTTTCAAAATTCTCCAAAATTTCAAATGCAAATAACTTTCTCATTCGACGTCTGATTGACGCATACTTATTACAGTTGGAAAGCTCTCGACGAGAGGAACATTTTGAGGGGTGGTTTATTACCAAAAACCGTCGGAATTCACCAAAATCTCGCCGCCGCCGGCCTCTTTTTCTGAAATTTTTTGAGGGATTTTGTAGAGGATGTCGTGGGCAGCAAAAGCCCTCAAGAATTTCTCTGATCCGATGCTCAATTCTACTCTGGGAGCTACCTAGATTTACGTGCCGACTTCGCCGTGCGAATTTACCGTGTCACCCGATAGGCCCAGTCTCCGATTGTCGATGAGGACAGTCATCAGACTCAGTTTGACGAGATGAACCCAGCGGTGACCTCCATTTCGCAAGATTCGGCTCTGGTAAAAAAGTAAACTATTTGACCCTTCTTGCACGTATATTGAGGTAGGGGTTCTGTTATCAGATCTCGTCCTTTTATCTCATAGGTTTTATGAATGTTAGAAAGTGACATTTAGGGCAGTTTAAAAATATATAATTGATTGGTATTAGGGATTATGACTGCAATAATTAAACTTGTGCCTATATGTACTAATCAATTACAAACGGCTAATAAGAAATTGAGTAAATAACAAACTATTTGTGTGGAACTGAGGTTGTGACTGTGAGGTCGTGAGTATGATATCCCCGACCCATTTACTATATGCATTATGACATTTATGGATTTGGACGCCGGCCCCCGACGCATGATGTGACCTGTTGACTTTGACTGTGATTGCCGCTGACGAGTGGCTGGCTACTGCACAGTATGCATCGGGATTACCACAGTAGTTGAGGTACTGGAATAGTATAGGGGAACGGTTTGAGAGCCCGTAGCGTACTGGTCATCTGGACGTCTACGCCAGACCAGGTTACGGATAGGGACGTTTGGTCCACCTGTAGTCGGTCTTATGGCATTTCTTGAGGATTTTGGGTTGTTCTGAGTACCTGTTGCGTGCTAGCGGCCATTCTCTAGTTTTGGACTTTCTTTTGGCAATTGAGAACTTTTACTTATATTCGTGAGAGTTGATGAATAATTTGACAGTAATTATATCCGGTATAAAAGTAATAAAATTGGTTAGAAAACTAACTTAATGAATAACCGGACTAATTAAAGGTTTGACTAAAGAGATTTGGTAATAAGATTTCCTACGGGCTCGATGAGCTCACCCCTCTTTTTTCCTCCCCATTCCAAGAGGTGTACAGTGCTACTTATCTGACGAGGAGCAATAGACTTATGATTGGGACGTGTAAGGCATTTTCCTCTCTTACTTCTTCACAAGTGTAGGTTCTCGTTCGAGTTTTTGGTTCAAACTTTAAAGACTAGATGACTGTATAATTAATTAATTTGAGCGTTTGTGACCGATGAGGACTTTTAACTTTATATTCTTGTGGTGATGATTAAACTGTGAATTTTTAACTGTTTTAGTTTTATGTTAAATCCTATGGGTAAATTTTAAGTCGTTATTTTTACTTTTTATTTATTTGCAAGACTTTATTTATTATTTCATTAATTCTACTGACCCCCTATTAGGGGCATGACAAGAAGAATGAGCTTTGTTTCATGGTTCGGACAGTAGTGACAATAGATAGATTTATTTTGAGTCAATCATTAAGTCGTTCATCGAAGAAATGACAACAATACCAGAACGATGGATTTCCAAAACAAAATTACGAAACGACGACACTCCAGAACGGTAGATCTCCGTACTGACGATACTCTGGAACAACGGATCTCCGGAACGAGATTATGAAACCGCAAAACTCTAGAGCAGCAGATCTAGAAAGAAGAACACGGATCAAAGATTTGCTGAACGAGAGACTCCATAGCGAAGAATGCAAAACAGCACTCTGGAGTAGCGAGTCAAAATGAAACTCTAGAACGACGGAGCTCCGGGATGACGAGTCGGAGCGAAGGCCTCAGAATGAGATTGCAAAACGACGGAACTCTGGGATGGCGAGTCAGAACACAGGCCTCGGAATGAGATTGTGAAACGATGAAGAGAGGTCTACCATAACAGAGACTCCAAAGTGTGAAGATTGTGGAACAAAGACTTTGGAGCAGGGGATCTCGGAACGAGTGATCCAGAACAACTACACCGGAATGATGACTACAAAGACTACGACTCCGAAACAATCCGGTCTCAGAGCAAAGAATCTGGAGCAACAATAAAGGAACATTAAAAAACGCAACAGTGGCACGAACGGGGATTTGGATGGGATAAGGTGAAGTTATTTGCAGAGATATCAGCACCGGCGTTGGACATTGGTTTAGTGGAGGTAAAGTCAGCATGTGATGTGGCTAGGTTGAATGATGCAAGCATGAACTCCGACGAATTCGTGGCGGAGGCAAGAAGCTTTGGAGATAATCATTATCTATAAATATATAGATGTGTGTATATAAAAAAAAAAATATATATATATATATATATATACATACATAACACTCAACTAATATACCAAGCTATAGCTGAAGAGTTTCAGACGGAAAATGCAAGCTTTTAGAGTTTAGCTATTTCGGTGCTAAGGAAAGAAGAGAGTAATATTGCATATGCGGGGTTAGTCTTTCAGGGGCAAGTGGTGAAATGGGCCTGGGATTGGAGGATGTTTGAGGCCAAGCAATAACTATAATGGGTGGTGACAAGTTTTGACTCAAAGCCGGCACAAAAAAAAAACAGAAAACAAAAACAAAAAACAAAACAAAACTACCTAGTGCGGATGTAGTGGACTTTAAAAAGTTGCTACTTTAGTGCATGGCTATAAATTGGTTTTAGACGGAAACTGATTTGGATTTGATTTGGCAGGACAAAGTTTGAGACAACAGAATAGGAAAAATCACGATGACACAGAGAAGTCCTATAAATACTTATACATATATATATATATATATATGCATAATAAATATATGTTTGTTTTATATTGAGAACGATATTGGACTAATGATAATTATTTTATGTGCCAAATAAACGGTGGACTGCTTGGAATTAACAAAAAATACTAAAAAAACAAAAAGAGAAAAAGGATACGGACCTCTAGTGAGAGAAGCAGGTGCTACTAGTGAGAAAAACAAAAGAGTGGAAAGCTACAAGCTTTCGAAAGATGCAGTGAGGGAGGCTACGTGCTTCCACGAGTGTATGAAAGATACGGACTTCTGAAGTGAGATTACAAGAAGGATATAGACCTCTTAGTGAGAGAGGCTACGTGCTTCTAGTGAGAAAAAAAATAGATAGGGAAACTACTGGCTTCCAAAAGATTCGGTGAGGGAGGCTATGCGCTTCCACGACAGTATGTAAGATACGGACTTCCGAAGAGTGAATAAATGAGTAGCAATCTCAGTATCAAAGCTTTTCCGACTCATCTGAAATATGGTTCCGAAAACTACGAAAAACCTTAGTGGGAATCTCTATATCGAAGGTTCCCCCGGGCCATCCGAAAAGTGGTTCCAAAAATATAGAATAGTCTTGGCATACTGAATCTTGGCATAGTACCGATCGATAATAAAATTTCGAATCGAAAGAAAAATAAGCTACGAACTCACATATATAAATAAGGCAAGTAAGAAATTTGGAAGGGAAATCTAGATCCTCAATATTCCCTCATATCATATCAAACCATACCATTGACTAAAGACTATAAATAAGAGGGAATGTTAGAACAATCTAACTTTTCACTCATGTCATAAATCATATGCAGAGATTTAGAGAGAGATTTCTTTGTCTAAATTCGATCTAGGAGTTGTTCATTTTAATCAAGAGCGAATTAAGCTGAGTACTCTTAGATGTTTAATCAGATTCTGATATAAACAGAGCCTAATCAGCATCCTTATTAGGATACACGTTTAAAGGATCATTTTTTATTAGCATCTACTTAGCGACCTTCATTCCATGTAAAGTCAGCCATCATGCTTCGTCAATTGGCCATGGCAGCCCATAACTAACGGGGAACGCCCTTTAAGAACTAGCACTAATGGTAAATCGCGACTGACTACCTTTAGCCTCTCTCAATTGAATTAGAGGCAGCAAAGGTCTACAACTTTGACCGACTTCATTCGTTGGAAGGTGGCTCAAGCCCTAAGACTCGCTTTAATTCTCTCATGTTGTTATACTAGTCAAGTAGACCAGCAACTATCTATTACTACGTTAACATTTATTAAGCGACATGCTAGGCACATGACAATAAATGAGGAAAGTAGGAAATTTGAAAGGAAATTTGGATAAATCTAATGCTCCAATATTCACTCAGATCAAATTAAACCTTACCATTGACTAAAGCCTATAAATAAGAGGGATTGTTAGAATAATCCAACTTTTTGCTCATTTTATCGACGTTCAAGTCATCGTAACTCGCAAGGTTAAACTCAATCTTTAATACTCTTGCCATTTTTATAGTCTAGTAGTTTTTAGAAACATGATACTAAATCAATGCGGAGTACAAAACATTACAAAAGAATTGTAAAATGAAATGAGGTCAGACTTAACGACAAATGAATCTCGACTCGAGAATGAATCTCGTCTTTTTCTAATCTCACAAAAATTCACAAATCTCTAACTTATGTCCTTAATGTATGTGTGCAAATGATTTACTATTTAAGGATCATTACTTGAATTTCTAAAGGCCACTCGCGTCGTTCTAAAACTTCTTGTGGCTAGTGACCCCGTCGGGCCATTTCGAAACCGATTGCGCATTTGCCTTGTTGGGCTAGTCTGAGACCTGCTATTAATCTTAGCCCCTTGGGCCATATTGGGACTCTTTATATTTGTGAGGACTTGTCCTCCTTTGGGCATTTCTATCATTTCTGAAAACTCACGCGACAAACTATCTTGTGGGGCCATTTCAGAATTCTTTGTTATAATTTACCGCGTCAAGTCGATCTGCATCGTTAAATCACTGTGACTCACGAATCTAATGAAGCTAGGGAGTGATCACTGGTGCTAAGAGAGAAAGAAGCGTGAACATTGAGTGGCTCATGCCTAGGGGCACATAGATGAATCCATCCCATGCTAGAACAAGAGCGATTATGAGACTTTGCGGGTATGGGACTTTGCGGTTGAGGTACTCTGAGATCGTGCAAGTATGAGACTATACGGTTAATGAGAGCTTAAAGGATTTGATCAGTATTACCTACACTAATAAGATGAATCTTCTTTTCGAGAGCCTGTCGCTTAGGAACTCCACAGGTAAGCGTGCTTAATTTGAAGCAATTAACTCCTGGGAAGTTTTTTCAAGAAGCGTGCGAGTGAGGACAAATCATACAGAATGGACTTTGTTGGTTTATGGGGCCAATCGTCGATCCAAAAAGCAATTTTAACAATTGGTATCAGAGCATATCTTCTCTCAAGACAATATGCTTCGGGAACGAACCAAGCGAAAGCTAGTAGGCAGGTGACACTTGAATCTGATGAGGGTATAGAGTGAGCGCCGAAGCAATGAGAAAAAGAATGACGGAGAACAAGTACCTCACACTTAGGAGCACATGGATGAACTAATCCTATACCAAAATGAGAAGGATTATTAGATTGTGCGGGTATGGGACTGTGTAGTTGAGAAACATTGAGACTATGCAAGTATGGGACTGTACAAGAGCTTAGAGACTTGGTAGGTTTTACCTTACAAACAATATTCATCTTATTTTTTGGGAGCCCGTCGCTTAGGAACTCAAGTGTGGTTAACTTGGAGCAACTTGGGATGGGTGACCTCTTGGGAAGTTTTTCTAGGAATCGTACGAGTGAGGACAAAGCACACTGAAAGGACTCATATTAGTTTACTAGGCTAATCGTCGATCCAAAAAGTAGCTTTTAGAATCATATTTCGTGAGGAGGACAATTTGCATGCTTCCTCCAGGCTCCTTGAATTGTTTACAAATCTATCGTGGCAAGTGGCCCTATTGGGCAGTTACAAAATCAATTGCAACAACTGTCCGTCGTCCTATTTCAAAGCGTAATGTGACCATTAGCTCCACGGGCCTTCCTATAATGACAGTGTCATTATATGAACCAAATTTATCCTAACAATCTGCAGCGGCGGCAAGATTGTCCCTCACCCGCATCACCATTAACAGAACCATCACCTTCTCCTCTTTATATCCAAGCTCACTGGTAACAAAAATAATATATTTAATTCAAAAAACACAAACATCAAGAAAACCCAATTTCTCAAACTGAGCGAATTTTAGGTGATTGGGTTCGAAAATTTTAAGGATGAGTGAATCGTGGTCTTATCGCTGCTGCCAAACAACGGCTGCCCGCTGCCACCCTATCATTGACGCTGACAAGCGTAGCCCCTTCGTCTCCCTCACTCTGAACGATTTCTACGCCTGCCACTCCGTCGCCCACTCCTCCTCCTACGTCACCAACCCCCGCAGCTCAGGCTCTTTAGCCAGTGGTGGACCTCACTCCCCCTACCCAGCCCCTCGTTGTCGTCGTTGTCATCAACGGCTTCACCGACGAGTCCTCCTGGTTCGTCCAGCCAACGTCTGTCTTCCTCGCCTAGTCCAGATTCGAACGTCTAAGCCATCTACCACTAGGGCCACAGCTTCTCTGATTGCCTCGTCGCTCACATCCCCTACATCAACCCTATCGTCGTTGATGGATGCTTTAATGCTCTGTTTTTTTATTATTTTTTTCTTGCTAATTTGTTCGATGCTTTCGAGGAAAAAAGATGGTGATGTTTGTTTTTATTTTTCTTAATAGTGGAAGAAGAGAGAGGGACAAAAACAAAATTTTATGGATGAATGGTGTTTCCATAGTAGCTTGGATGTAATCACGATTACACCAAAATAGGTATATGAGCTTTACAATGTAAAATTCATTCCCATTTAATTGGACAAACCAAAACACTATAAATGAAATAATGTAGAGAAATGAGCTTTCCTTTATAGCACTTTTCCTCCAACCAAACACTTCCTAATTTCATTGATTTGCTTATTTTTGTGAGTTGGTCTTTCACTATAATATTATCAATTTGATATATAGCCGGTTTAGGAATTACTTATAGAATAAGTAATGGAATGTTTATTTATTTTATTAATCCTCTACTGCATTATTATCAATTTTGATATATCGTCGATCTAGGATGGTCAATGAAATTTATATTTGTGGTTTTAATTGAAATAACTTTTCATAATAAATATATTTGTTTCATTTTAGATCTTAATGTAATATTTTATGGTTGCTTGTTTGGGATGTAAAACTTGTAATTGAGTAGTAAATTAGAATTGAAATTGGTGTTAGTAAAGCAAATCAATTGAATGACTCCGAAGCCTTGTTAATTTTCGTCATTGATTGTCTATTTTATTTTATTTGCTTTCTTTGAATCTAAATTTTCTTAAGTTTCAATCTTTCTATTTTTAAATTTTAGTTTTTCCTCTTAACGTATGTTTTGAGTATATTGGTTTCCTTTTTTTTCATCTATTTATGGATACGAATCTGCTTCTGTTGTGCTACTGCGACAGCTTTAGCCATTGCATAATTTGGACGTGATGAAGAAATAAAGAGAAAGAAGAAAAAACTAATAGTCGAAGACTCCACGTGATAGTTCTTCAGCCTTGCCCCATCTTCTTCCTTCCTAGTTTCTCTGTTGATTATTTAGGGATATAAATATGCTTTTCATGGTGGTCTAGCTTCTATTTATGGGCCTCAACTTTTTGGTTTCAAATTAGGTCAAAAATTGGATTTTTGGGCTGCTGACGTCATGGTAGAGTGGCAGCACTATGCGGTGTTGCGGCAGTGCAAGTAATTTGCGTATTGTAGCGCTTCTTACCAGTGAAGTGGCGCGCATGATATTCAAATTATCCTGGCTGCGATATTTAGCATTGCGGCACCAAGAGAATGGGCGTGCTTGATACGTAGCAGTGTCGCGGCGCTGCGAAGCAGCAATGCGGTGCCTAACAAAGTTATTCAATTAGGCCAATGACGGTGATGCAGTGCTAAAGAACAGGGTCATAGCGCCCAGACTTCATTCTTCTCCAGATAACTTGCTTGTTTAACTTCGTTGGGGTCCATTTTCTCGCGTAGATCTTATATTGACATAAAACATAAAAAACGCATTAACTAGACCATATTATAATATCGAAACATCATTGTTGTGCGGTAGTTAGATGTAGAATATATAAATATGAATTATAAAATTCCCCCACACTTAATTCTTGCTCGTCCCTATGAAAATGTATTTCCTAACTTATATGATTGTGACATTTTAATTATTTTTGAAACTGAAATCATATAATCTTTACTCATTTGCCTTTTTCCCTCAAAGATTTGTCTTATTGCAACTTAGAAAACTATCAAATGTATGTTGCGTTTCGTTTTCAACTTGCCTAGTCACGTCGGATTGTCTTATTCTCAATTGTATACCACTAGTTCTCACACTACACTTTTATATCGAATTAGGTTATGCTAACAAAATATTCTCATACGCTCAGTTTTCATGTCACTCTCCACTAATGTAGGTCAACATAACTAGTAGTCAATAGGAATTTATAAAGCTTGTAACATCAGGTCGGCCTAAGGTTTGGAAATTTTGGATATAGTGAGTTAAGAACCTTAAGCGCCTAATATTTTTTCCTGACGATTGAGTTATCTCAAATTACTCCATATTTTTAGAATTCTCAATCTAAGCCTACTTCAATTCCACGGTTGTCAATTTATTTCTTTATTAATCCTTATGATAACCAATTCCCTATACTTGTGTTTCTATCTTTTTGGATTATTGGAGGGTTTTTTTTAATCTAGACGGAGAAATTTTATTATCTCGTAACTCGGACTTGAATGTATTTAATCATTATCGCTTACGGTACGGGTACAATTCTGCTGTTTATGCTGACTTACGTGACAAGAACTGAGGAATATACGCTCACAAGCCATGTCGGCTTGGGAGTCTTAGCTCCTATAGCTCGTGTCACCCTTGGTTATTCTATGATATCGTTGCCTTCGAACATTGTTCATGAACATACTGGGTATGTTTCATTCCATTAGAGTGGTTTCTCCAGCTCAGCCTCGTTCCCTTGATAATCGAGAAGAGAATTCTCGAGGAATACCATCCCCTCTCCGAGGATAGTTCTCTATGTTCCTATTTGCCCTAAGTCTTCTTCTTTCCTGCATTATCTTTTTCAATTAGCTCGGTGAGCTTCGGCATAGTGTGGCTTCAATGTGCCATCTGGGTCGGGCTATTTTTGGTCATGAGAGTGGTTTCTCCACCCTGCTTGTGTGTTACGAGATCACAAGAAGACTAAGAGAGCCGCGGCCGCCACCTTCACTGGCATCTTTCCAAACTAGTTTGGTGCATTCATCAGATTTGTTTTTCCTCCTTACTCTAGTTCTCCTAGGCTCCCAATGTTTTGATGGCTATTAGCTCTTTAAAGCCTTCTCTCCAGAAGAATCCTTTTTCCATTACACTTTTATTGAGCTGATGCCTTTCGAGTCAGTGAAAGAGGGAGTTTTCGCTTACCGGTCAATTTCTCCGTACGAGACTAATCCTAAGTCATGCTCCATCTATGCCTATTTGGCTCTTCGTGTGATGGGGCAATTCCCGAGAAAAGGTCCTGGAACTAGGGTCTATGTCCTCAGGGTCAATTCACTTGGTTATGGTTTGTTTGGTAACTCTTCGCCTAATGGTGGTTTTCTCTTTCTTGCCGCCATATCTCGTCTTCTCTCGGGATTTTGTTAGCTAGGTCAGAGGTGCTCGCAAGGTCCACCTACTGCGTTGTCGCTGCGATCTGTGCAGTACGCTTTGCTAAAAGAATGTGCCAAATTTTCGAGCCTTCTTCCTTATTCTCAAATCGCGGTATTTTCTGATGAGAGAGTTTCTAAACTTGGCGTTCGGGTCGAGAGGCTTCATACCTTCTTGGGGACGGTGTTTCTAATTCCTCTTTGTCGGTCCTCTTCCTCGTGTGCAAACTGCATTATTCGGTCTGATGATATTTGTCTCTTGCATCTGGGTCTTTAGGATTTAGTAGCGATCTATTTCAAGGCATTTCTGTCGTGGAGACGATTTTTCCTCTTAACTTCAGTTTTCTCATATCACATGGAAACCCAAAAACGTAATGGCTTTCCACTTTCTGCGGTATCTTTTCGAATAGGTTTGGGAAATTTTTCACCGTGAGAGTTGTTTCTCCACCCGGGTCTTGTCCGTTTGGATCATTAAGCAAGCTACTGACACCATGGATGCCACCTCTTCTAATCCTTTCTCATGGGCCAATTAGGAAAGTTCTTAACCATTACAGTGCTTTTACTGCTTGACCCTAGTTCTAGTATGTGGTCAATGTCCTTTGTTCTTTGTAGCATTCTTCTCGTGAAAGGGGGAGGTTTCTATTTCTCTAGCACCTATTCCTTGGCTAATGCATTTTTGGCCGGTGAAAGAAGGGGCCATGAGGACTACACAAGTAGCCGAGAGGGCTCTATTAGTTTAGAGGGGTCATGCGATTAGAGTTAAGGTCCTCAAGGTTCCAGTTCACTAGGTCTCGACCTCTTGGTTCTCGTCCATCCAATTGCGATCCCTCTTGCTAGATATCTCAATCCGTCCTCCTCAAGCCTTTCATCACCAAAATACGGGGGATCACGTTTTTTTTTTTTGAGGCCAAAGTCGATTAGGCTCACACAATCTTTTGCTAAACTAAGCCTTCACCTATTTCAAGAAAGCGATGAGGCGCGATGAACTTAGTGCAGACTCGAGCACCCTCTCGTGGATAGAGTGAGCGGGTCGAGTCCTCGCAAAAGCTTGTGGCATCGTTGTTGTGATCTGCAATGTATCTTTTGCTGAGATGACGAGCCAACTCTGCTGCAGTTCTCCCTTGCGTTATTCTTCGAGGAGTCGTAGCTGAGGAGGTCCGAGTGTTCTTAACCATTACAGTTCTTTTGGCAACCGAGATAAGACAATAACGTTACCAATCCCAAGAGATGATCAAAAGCTGGAAACTATTCCTCGGGATCCCTACTTTGCGTGGTCTCTCATCTAACTTTCCATCACATTACTTTTGTAGGTCCAAAGAGCTTAACCTACTTTTGCGCCTAGAGGTGCTCCACCACGTCTTTTCTTCTTCAACCAGCAGCGCTTGCACATTATGTGCTTCTGCAGCTTTCCTCCTCGTCCGTCGACATTTTCAAGCTGACCCGAGCAATCTATTGATGTTTCATCAAGGTAATCACTCAACTGGTCGATTGTAGATCATTTTTCATAGGGAGTCTATTCCTTCCACTTATTCACTGGTTAGGCTGGAAAGTATTCCGTCCCTCGATAAATAGTGGGGAAGGTTTTCTAGGATTCAAGCGGTCGTCGATCGAGGTCGACGGCTCGACAAAGGTCTTAGATGGCTTTCTCTGGGTGGAGTAAGCGAGTCGGGCGTCTAAGCGAGCGTATCGGTGGACCTCCGTGGACTCATAGCTGTTGACATGACCCGAATTCTTATCCTCTGCTCCGTTAAGGCGAGCAGTGTTTCGCCTTCGATCGTGAGTGAAAATCTATTGGCAGAAGGTGGGTCGTCAATTCTCAGCATGACGACCTTTACGAGAACTTCTCCCGTCTTCTTGTGGGGATCTTTAGTTTTGTGTAGTTCTCCATCAAACAGGAATACGATATTTAGCCCGTTTGTCACAATAGCGCCGATGGTAGGGATTGTGCACTACCAAGTCGACTTGGAGCGTCGAATAGACCCCTTGGTTGAGCCCATTATTTTTCTTGGGATGATTGAGCGACGGGCAACTTGGTGAGTACACGTACGGGCATTGGCTGGGGGAACTCTTGCTCAGCAAGTGCCCTTCCCGCCATCGTCAGCTTTTTCTGAGGACGTGCGTTCATCCCCTAGGCCTAGAGTTTGTGAGGTGGGTGCCGTCTTCATGGTGTTTAAGAAGGGAGTTCCTAAAGCTGATATATGAGTCTGGGGAGTTCCTTTACCCTCAGGGATGGTCCTCCACGTTCCTCCTCTACTGATGGTCGTCTCCACTTATATTCACGTACGTCACCACTACGGGTCTGCTCTGAGGGCATTAAACTCTCGCTCTCTCTTTTAGAAGGGTTTGTGGCTGGAAACAACTATGGTTTTTCGTTGGGTAGAAGGGTTGCGGGCACTCTTTCTAACCCCAATATGTTGATGTTGGAACTTTATCAACAAAAAGATCGTCAGAGTATGGTGAAGGACCTGCAAAAATGAGTAATTCGGGCCACTTTGTCATTGGCTAGAGGTGTTTTTCGCTCTTTCAAATTAAAAGTTTGAATGAGTGTTTTTTTAGAGTAGAGTGGTGATTTTTTTTTCTGGGTATTTTCTTCATTCCTTTTTTCTTGGGCCTTGGAAGCATTTTATAGTTGTTTTTGGTAGATATTGTGCCTTGATTTTTTTTCTGGAATCATGTGGGCTCTAACACAGGCGTGTTCACTGATTCCACCTTTGCATGTAGTCGGTACCTTGCTTTTGCATATGGATAACGATTTGTCAGGGTTCAAACCTTGAAGACTTGCTTTTAGTCTGATCGAGGTAAGGTAGTCCACAACTTTATCCCTTGATTTACGGAAGAGTTGTTCCCCTTGTTAAGAATATTCCCTTGAAACCATATGTAATAATCATTTTCTGAATATTAATAAAAGAAGTAGTCATTTGTGAATTTTGTCATTTTTTATTTTATTATAAAATGAATGTTTATCAAAATCCTAAATAGGTTAGTACGATTATAATTTTAGTATGTAAAGAGATTTACGTATAAGAGGATTAAAATTATAAATTAACATGTTTGAACTAGTCCGTGATAGATCATTGAGTGCAGATCTCTCTAATCGAAATTCACTAATACTGTCTATTTTTGAACGTGACTATCTGATCCGGAGGGTCAGTGTGTGAGACACTAGAGTTGAGGTATGTTATATAATATTGATATAGGACTTTCACGGATCTTGAAACTTCATTTAAGTACTATTATGAAGATTCCGATCTAGGTCAGACGATGATCATATGATGGTTAATCCAAATCACGTGTAATTCATAGACTCCTTCTATAGATTGATAGATTTTTTAATTTGTTCGTTAATGTCCAAAGACGATTGGTCCCAATACTTCCATTTTAGGAGCCTGCAGTTCGTAGGGACTGGGAATGTGAATTATAGATATTGAATACACAACTTAATAGTAATAATGGTTCCTTATGTGTTGACTTATGGAACTAAACGGTTTGAGCGCACTAATTCATAAGTAATTACGAATTAACCGTTTACTAGTGAACTCAATGATACCTAAGGACCAAGATATAATCAAGGGGCAAAATGATAAATTCACTCGGTTTGATTATGAACTATTTAGTGAAAGATCGACAATCATATAATGATTATATCAATGGACTATTCATAAAGATTAAACGAATAAATAATATCTATAATATTCGAGAGTTCAATCCCGTATTTTTAGTGGAGTAATCTCGGGATTAATAAATGGAGAATCACATTAAAGAGTTTTAATTTAATTTTTCAAGTTTATTAGAGCTCGAATTCACGAGTCTATGGTCCCCGCTCCGTCTCAACAAATTTAGCTAGAATTCTCATTGGATAATTAAAGAGTTAATTATTTTCTCACTGCTTGTGTTTTCGACCACAAATAAGAAAAATATCACAAGGAGCCCACTCTTTGTAATAGACGCAAATTAGAGGATAAATTTAAGAGATTGTTATTTTGTAATTTTTTAAATAGATTATTAAATTTAGAAATTATTTAAATATGAGCTATTTATTATTTATATTTAAAGATTAAATATAAAAGGTTGTTTAGTAACAATTATCTAGTTAGTAGATAATCACAAATTAAATATGAGATATTTTGTTTCGATTTAAATCCTAATGGGATTAGGATTGAAAAATCAAAACTTTGTTGCAGAAGTGATGGGCGAATTTTAGAGGATAAATAGGAATGAGAATTATTTTATTTTAAATATATTTTTGATATATTAAATAAAATAGGAAAATATGTATTTGTTTTTGGGAAAAATATTTGCCCTATTTTCATATACATGGCCGAATATTATAGTAGAGAAAAAGAAAAGGAAAAAGTTTCCCAAATCCTATTCCCTGCTTATTTAAATTAGGGTTAGTTAAGTAAATAGCCATTTTGAACTGTGTTTTCAAAAAATAGCCACAGTTTCAAAAAATTTAAAAACTAGCCATTACACACTGTAAGAAATTTCTGACAATAACAACATTACACATAAAATGTGTTGTAAGAAATTTCTGACACCTGTCAGAAAATTCTGAAAGGGCTAATTTTTAAATTTTTTGAAACTATGGCTATTTTTAAAATTATTTTGTAAACAGTGGCTATTTTCTTAAAATTCCCTTTAAATTATTAAAATAATTATATGGTTAAATGTTATTTTTTGAAAATAATAAAATTGGATATTTACTATTTTCGAAATTGGAAAACATCTTGATCCTATTCCACCTCCTGGCCGAATTTATGCGCTACCATGTGGCTATAAATACGTTACTTGTTGCAAGCCAAAATAACCTAATAATTCCAAGTGTTGGATCACTACAACTCTGTCAATTTCTCTGCAGCTAAAAAGAAAAGAAAAAGTTTTTTTTTCCTCCCTCTACACACTAAATCACTAAACCCCCTATAGCAAGAGGAGAGAAAATTTTCTTTTCTTGTTTTGTGAGGAAATCAATTGAGAGAGCCCACACTCGTGTTCTAGTAAAATCTGAGAATTGGAGCGAGAGATAGTGGTGTCCAGAAGTGACCGGTAAACTCGTTGTAAGCGTAGGACAAATGCGAGCCCAACCTTGGTAGTCTCACAATGTACATTGTCCGGTCAAAGTAATCAAGATTTTCAAAGAAGTCCTATGGTATAATTTCTTTGAAATCCTCTATTTAATTATGTGATAATTATTATAGAAAATTTTTGTAACTTAATATGTTCATGAGATCCAATTTGTTATATTCAATTAATTTTTAATTGATTTACCACATTATTTTATTCTGCTGCACATATTTGATTTGAGTAAAATTATAAATTTTTCTGGTTAGCGTAATCTGAAAACTACACCCTTGGTCGAAGCACGGTGCTCGATGACTAGCACTCCTCCCGAGGTCCATATATCCCAAGGTCATTCCTTGGGCGTGGTCCAAGGTCAATTTTCAAGTCGGGGGTGTGGACCTCGTGGTGATCGCTCCTTGGGATAAGTTGACCAATTGGGTTTTAAGGTTTCGCCAAGTGTGTATGGCCAGGATACCTATTCTCCGGTCAAAATAGCTGTTATTGAAATGCCAGATAACAAGTTTTGTTCTTATTAAAATTTTTTTTATTGTCCAAATAGAATTAGGGTTAGAGTACCATGGTAATTAGGAATAAAGTCTTCATGGGAGTGATATTTTACTCACAATTGTCACAAAATTATATACTTGTGATTCTGTCCATCAAGAATGAGATGCACCCCTAAAGGCCCCTAGACCAGATGTGATATATGGATCTTCTTTTAGAAGTTATTGGAATATTTGGAGATCAAGTGGTTGCTTCTGTGTAGGAAATTTTCTAATCAAACATTAATTGTCCTAACTCCAAAGAAACCAGACGCTTACTATTTTGAAGCTTTTCCACCTATTAGCCTCTATAATTTCAATTACAAAGTGGTCTCGAAAACTATCACCAACTGTATACGTCCATTTTTTCACGAACTTATCTCTCCGTTGCAATCAGCTCTTGTGACAGGTTGATGGATAGCGGAGAATACAGTGTTAGTTAACAATTAGTCAGCATGATCAAGAAGAAACGGAAAGGAAAAGGGCTCTTTTGGGACAAAAATTAATATGAACAAGGCATACGACCGGCTTGAATGGTCTTTTATTGAGAGAGTCCTCAAAGCCTTCGGTTTCGAAAATCATTCCTGTGACCTTGTCATGTATTGTGTCAAGACAGTGTCATTCTCGGTTATGTTAAATGAAGCCCTATTTCGGATTTTAAACCGGAGAGGGGTATCCGTCAAGGGGACCCACTTTCACCATATCTCTTTACTTTGTGTTTGGAGATACTTTACCGCCTGCTCCACAAATCGGAAGTCAGTGACGATATTATTGGAATAAAGATTGCCCGGAATATCTGAGGATTTTGCGTTTAATATTCGTCAATGATACCTTTTTGTTTTGTAGGGCTAATGAAAAGAATGTAGGAGCAGTCATGCAATGGCTTAATACTTATGAGCCTTAGTCAGGTCAGATGATTAGCTTAAACAAATCGAGTTTATTTTCTCCTCAAATGCTTCACAAGAGATTCAAAGATAAAGATTGCCCGGAATGCTCCAACGATTTTGCATCTAATATTCGCCGATGATACCTTTTTGTTTTGTAGGTCTAATGAAAAGGATGTAGGAGCGGTCATGCAATGCCTTAATACTTATGAGTAGTCTTAGTCAGGTTAAAAGATCAGCTTAAGCAAATCGAATTTATTATTCTCCTCAAATGCTTCACAAGAGATTCAGATAGTAATCACTTTGATAACAGGATGGGAAGGATGAAAGGAGATGAAAAATACCTTAGTAACCCTATTTTCTTCTCAAAGAACAAGGCTGCTAATTTTGCATTCATTAAGAAGAAAGTAGTTGCTCGGGTCGAAAGTTGGCAAGCCAAACTCTTGTCCAGAGCTGGCCGTACAACACTGATTCAGGCAGCCGCGATGAGTATTCCTACTTATTCTATGTCATCCTTTCTTCTTTTGAAAAATTTATGTAGTGCGTAAATTTTGGTAGAAGGGGAACGCGACTTCAAAGCATTTCCTAGCTCTAAAAAGTTGGGAGGCTATTTGTAAACCGAGGGAGCAAGGAGGGATGGGGTTTAGATGGTTTTTTTTTTTTTAAATTTCAATCTAGCTTTAATAACAAAGCTAGGCTTGAAAGTTGTTTCAGATGAAGATGCCCTCTGGGTGAGAACCCTGAGGCGAAGTATTATTGTTCTTAGAGGTTTTTGGACATCCAAGCCAGAAACAGTGATTCCTTCATATAGAAATGGATTCTAAAGTTCTTATCCATTTTGACAAAAGGATGTTTCGATATTGTTGGAGGCAGAGAGAACATTGATATCTGGGAGAGACCTTAAGTTCCGTGGATTCCTACCGAAATCCCTCGAGCTTTCTTCAATCCTTCCCACCTAAATCCGATCCGGCATCCACTAGACTTTTCCAAAGTCTAACAACTCTTTATACTGGGATCGTGTATTTGGGATACCGACCTTCTCCGCTGTCTGTTTGATGGCCCTTCAGCGTTGGCGATAGAAAGAGTTCGACCTCTCCCTATGTCGAGGAGACCGTGGTACGAACAAAGCAGGCGATTGGAAAGGTACAAGAGTAGATGTCAGAGGTACCCAATGATTCCTTTGTATGGAAAGGTACTCAGTTGGAAAATTGGATGTCAAATCTGCTTATAGATTGATTTTGGAGACTGTGGTACGAACAAAGCAGATGATTGGAAGCGACTCTGGAAAAGCCCCCTTAATTTTAACCTCAAAATCATGTTGTGGTGAGTAGCTTTAGACATACTCCCACTTAGGGAGAAGTTAGCTCAGGTGTGTCCTCTTCCTTCGACTAATTGTGTCCTTTGTGGCACAGACAAAGAATTTGTTGATCACCTTTTTGGCAAATGTAATTTAGCTAGAATGGCCTGGTTTCAGAGCCAGTGGACACTCAGAATGGATGTGGTGCACTTTGATTCGGGTCATGATTTTATTCCATGGGTACTGAGTTTCAAGGATGATGCTCTGACTTGCTTTGCTGCAATGCTAATTGATCATATTGGGAGAGGTAGAAAGGCTTCCTTGCATTCAAAAGTGAATCCTGAGCCAGGTGCTACCAGGAATCAATTCATTGGACCAGAACGAGTCTATAATCCAGCCCCTGGGAGACTCATGGCTGAGTTCCGTTGATGCTTCCTATGTCGACGGTGAGACTGGTCTGGGAGTTGTTATGTCTGAACAAAATGGAGCTCCGGGCAGAAAGTGGGCTAAATGGTGTAATGCTTCTTCAGCTACTGAAGCGGAACTCTTGGCGGTTGAGTTCGGGATGCTTAGGGCGCGCGAGGACGGGATGCAGGCGATCAGAATGCAATGTGATTCCTTGACAGTGGTGCAAGCTCTCAACAGTAGTCGTAATCCTCCAACCGGAGAGTGTGCTGGGGTATTGAGGCTAAAGCTAGTTTTAATGAGAGTGGCTTTCTTTGGATCCCTAGATCAGACAAGTTTGCAGCCCATGATTTGTCTGTTAAGCTCTCCGTTGGTATCGATGATTGAGGTGACTATCCCTCTGTGACAGTCATTATGTTTTCCTGTTTGAATGAAGTAGTTTATTCAAAAAAAAAAAAAAAAAGATCACAACAAAACGTGTGTAAACAGTAAGGGCAATTCATAAATTTTTAAAACACAAATGAGAACAGTTTGTTCGGTTATTGTGTAAAATCTATATTGAGGATGGGCAAAAATAACTCATTACATGGTATAGGTGTGCATTGTCGTAAATTTGCGTCCTAAAAGATTGTTAAAATTTTAAAAGTAAAATTAATTTTTAATAGGAAAATAGATGTTCAATAAAAGGCTGTAAAAAAAAAAAAGTCATAGTTGAACATTTGTTTTCCGAGTAAAAAAAAAAAAGTTATAACTCTTTATTCCAAAGGTCAAATCCAATTTTAATTGTAGTTTACTAGTTAAGAATCACATTTCACAGTTGTTTGACTCAACCGGCTTGTGACATGGGCGAATTACCTTTGTTTGGTTTGGCCATTTTGGCTTGGGATGGAAATGGGATGGAAAAATAGTTTTAAAAATGGTTTGGAATTATTTGAAAATGGTTTGTAAAAATGATGTGAGAATGATTTGACTTTGTTGATTTTGAGGTAATATGAATGGTTGAGATTTAAAGATATTGTATAGGGATTTGGAAAGTTGAAAAAAGTGGTTGAAAAAAAATGAAATAGAATGGAATAGTTTAAAGGATTTGAAAAGTTGAAAAAAATGGAATGGAATGGAATGGAATGAGAGAAATGGGGGAAACAAACAAGGGGTTAGTTTTCTGTCTAAGAATTGCCGTCGATGTGTTAGTTCACTGTTCATGTTGTGACCTCCTTTCCATCATTAAAGAAAACGAACAAAATGCAAGAAGCTAAAGTGGTCAAGGAAGCATTTAGACGGTCAAGATATTAGAGCTGAATTATGTAATTGAAAGTTATTAATAATAATAATAATGATAATAGAGATTTGTAGTTAAATGGTCTAATTTTAAAACATATATAAAAGAAATTTAATAATTTTTGTTTTTTATTTTTTTTAAGTGAATGATCCATTTTCGGTATTTAAATTATTTATAATGGTTAGTAGACAAAATAATAGCTACACATTGATATATTTTGTCTATTTAACAAAAACGAATCATACACCTAACTAAAAAAAAATTGTGGTCATTTTGTTGATATGGTCTAAAAAATGATCTAGCTACCAAAATTTCATAATAAAAATAATAATATACTCCTAAAGGGCTACTAGAGTTTTGTTTAATAAAATACAATTTCAAGTCTCCTTCGCATCTTTTATCATCTTTCAGAGTCAACTAAAAATTCATGCACTTCTTTTTACATCAAGTCGTTGTCAAAACCTGTCCTTGTACATTAAAGAAGCAAAATTTGTGCCGTGCAAAAATACTAATCAAGGTGGAGCATATCCTAAAATAATCATTTCCACTCTTTTTATTTTGTGGTACGAATGAATAATTTGTTAAAAATAGCATAAATGACCATCAGGAACTCATAAGTATTGTGACGAGTATATAAAACATGAATAAGGTAACATGTTTTCAGATTGCGAACTACTACAGAACATAACACACACACAAGAATATGGGCTCGTAGGTTTATGCAGCCCAGTATTAGGTGGCACCACATAAGTCATAACACTAAAACTATATGTAACTCTTATTCTTATTTAATTAAAACGAGGTCTACAACATGACATGAATTAGAAATAGATTAGTGATATACATCGCAAATAAATCTTGATACAAAAGCCACCAAGAGTTTTGATTCATAGTGAAGAAATCTTCATGCACAAGCATCAAGAAATTAAAAGAATGAGAGAAGCAAAATGCACAAGGTCATCTGCGAGTCAATTTCGACTTCTCGGGATTCAAGGCAAAGGTGAGCCTTGACCATCACTTCTTTAAACAAAGCCACTGAAAAGAAAACAATCCCAGTTACTCTTGCTAGTCAAAATTAACGAATGTCCCACTCAGCAATAACTGGACAATTAACCACAAAATCTCATGCCACAAAGAACAAACTGGCTTCTTAGCTGAAACTCATCTGCTTTCAATTGGGCAGTCAAGTCCGAGTGGGATTGCTAGATTCTTTGGCTGCAACTGCACTAAGCCATAGCAGAAACAAGATGCACAATGCCCAGATATTTGGTTATACAAAACTCAACAATAAAAATACAGCTAAAAAATAATTAAAAAGAAAACTGCAGATTATGGACTGAGAAAAGTATCACACTGCAAATGTAATCCTCATATACCCCTCTAAATCTCTTTACACAAATATGTGGTGAATACATACAAAGAAACCTGTCATCTTATACTCTTCTTTTCATTTTTTTTTTTTCATATATATATATATTTTTCATTCTCAGCAACATCCCTCTTTGATCGGCATTGTCAAATTAACACTAAATATCTCTCAATTGGAATAGTTTGTTCTCCCCAGGGAGTCAAGCCCCTCCGTGCGGCTCCTCACAATTCTGTGGAACACATCTCTGATTTGCCTCTCCAATGGGTCCAACCCGTCCCGAAGCGCCTCGCAGACCCGTGAGAGCTCCTCCACCCGCTGCTGCATCTCTGCCGCCTTCTCCTCTGCCAGCGGAAACTGCACCGAGTCCGCCAAGTCACTCATCACCCGCGAGCACCTCTCGATCTGGTGAATCTCCCTGAGCAGACCGCACGCATTGCGCCGCTCCCGACGCTTGGACTCCTCAACAATCCGGTCATGGAGAGCCATCATTGGCGCGGCCCACGGTAGGTGCCGCGCAGCCGAGAAGTGGACCTGCAGCCCGCCCCGGTCCTGGCAGGGTATGGCGGCGACCAGAGCCCACATTGTGAAGAGCAGAACCGAATTGACTGCAAACACTGCAACGGCCAACCCTCCTGTCGCCACGACCTCGTTGGCGCGCGGGGCCGCCACGTTGCTGGCGATGGCCTGCAGCTGCCGCGCCGCCGACCACGACCGCGACACGCTCCACGACAGCGAGCGGAAGTGCCCGACCTGCCGGTGGTTGCTGCTGTGGCCGCTGGCGCTTCCGGTGTTGCGGCCGAAGGAGCGATTGCGGTGGGCGATGGCAGCCGCCGCGCCGGCGGAGTCCTTCTCGTCGAGCATGGCGATGGCCAGATCGACGAGCGCCTTCTTGGCGCGACGGAACTGACCCTCTCCGAGGCCGCCGGCTCTCCGCCCGGCGAGCGCGGCGAGGACGATGTCGAGGAGGCCGTGCCAGTGGCGGATCTGCTCGATGCCGTCCCTGATCGCGTTGCAGACGTCGAGGGCCTTGACGCTGCGGTCGAAGTATTCGACCACCATGCGGTCCATCGGAGGCCTCGCCGCCGCCGAGCGGTGATTGGAGAGCAACGCGCGGAAGTCCTCCTGGCAGCAGAGGAAGGCGTCGAGGAGGCTTCTCACCCACCGCAGAGACATGACGTCCTCCACTTCCGCCGACGAGATCTCCGCCGACAGTTGCACGAATCTCTCGGCGATTTGCCTCTGGAAGCCTTCGAGCTCCAGCTCTAGACTATTGGCGTCCATGGCAGCGCTGCCTCGTCCGATGATGCTGCTGGCTATGGCGAATCCCTGGTAGTCCGTCGCAGGCATTCTCACATCGACTGCTCTAATAATATCAATTACGCACTTTGGGTCACAATTTGAGATTTATGTGATTCCAACACAGCGAAAATTTATAGGAATTGGGTAAGAAGCTTGATTCTTTATAAGAAGGAGACGGGGGTTTGGGTTTGGTTTGGGTTGAGAGAGAGAAGGAAAACCCTAGCGGTTTTATTGGGGGATGGGGGGATTGGGGATTGGGAATTGGGATAATTACACCGCGTAGTGAAATGGTAGTTGGAAAGGAGACAAGACAAAACAAGCTGAGAATTTTTCAGAATTAGAGAAGAGAAGAAAAGAAAGGGTCTTCTTTCTTACTTTGGGGTTGAAGTTGAACTAGCCCAGCCACCAAATTTTTTATAAACAATAGATGTGTCCCCTTCAAAGTTCAAACTATCAGGCCCTACTACTAACTAATTAAAAAAATAGGGGATTCTCAATTGCGGAGCCAGCAAAAACTAGATCGGCGAGAAATGAGTTTTAAGTGTTTTGTTTTTATTGGATATTAACCGAAAATGCATAAAACTAGTATAGGTTTTTGCTAGAGTGGTGCCAAAAAAGGTGACTAATTTTGTAATTTTGAATTTGTTGATTAATAAAATAAAGAAATTTTTCAGGAATTGTTTGAGGCTCTATTTAATTTATGAATAGTCATCAATATCCATAACATATTATGTAACTGAAATTCTAGTATATAAGTTTGTTATATACTAAAGATTAGAATTATGGTTAATATGTTTAAATGAGTCCGTGATTGATCAAGAGTGGGTGACTTAATCCGAAATTACATATGCATTCGACTGGCATATTAGATACGATAATCTTATTCGGGTTGTCGGTGTGGTGACAATAAGTAGAAGTATTCTATATAATTAGATTATATAGGACACCGACCGACTCGAATCCGAAGTATCATTTAAGTACAGTTACGATACTCGTCTCGAAGTCATAAGATGATCATATGAGAATCGATCTTAATCTTAAGTGGTCACAGACCCCTAGGTTATGCTTACGGGTCTTTTGATTTGTTCATTACGGTCCATGATCTAAACTAAATACTTGCATTTTGGAGGTCCGAAACATGTTTACTGGGGAATGAGATTTCACAGATATGGAATCCAGCTTCTGATAAAAAGGAAGTTAAAATTGGTTCCCTTAATGTGTTAATTCTGGAACCGAACAATTGCGCGCACATTTATGATCAAGATCGTAAATGAATTATTCGCTAGTGAATCGATGGTACTTAAAGAACAAGATATGATCTGAGTGGTAAAACGGTAAATTCACCAACTCAAATCATGAACCAATCTGGAGGGTCGAATCTTATGAAATGGTTATATCAATGGACAACTCACCGAGGAAATTATTCTAATAATTTCAGGAGTGCAATTATGATTTTTTAGTGGAGTAACCTTAGAATTAATAAATCAGATTTTTAACTAAAGAATTTTAGTTAATTGTCCGTATTTATTGGAGCCTGAATTATTGGGTCCATGGTCCCCGGACCGACTCCATCAAATCGATAGAGATACTCTTATAATTAATGGTGATTAATTATATTTTTCTCACATTCATGAGATTAACAGTTTAATTCGATAACAAATGATTGATTTTAGTTATTTATTTAATTGTTAAATAAATAATGGTGAAAATTAATTTAAATTAATTTTGGAAGGAATTATGAATGTAGTTTCTCGCTAAAATTGAATTATTTGGGAGGCAAGCAATTTAAATAGAAGAGTTTTATTTAATTGTTAAATTATCTTAGAGTTGGATAAATAAAAAATGAGGTATTTTATTGAAATCCTAATAAGATTAGGATTTGTACAAATTTATTTAAAGAGGGATAGTTATCCTACTTAGAGCAGGATTTGAAATAACTAATCTCTAATTAATTATTTAAGAGTTAGATAATTATCTATTTTGAATATTAAAATTAAATTAAATTCTATTTAGGATTGATTTAAAATAATATATATATATATATATATGGATATATATGAAGAGTTTACGTTTTTTTTTTCATATATAAAAATCCAATTTCAAATTGGATTTGGAAAGTTCGGTTGGCTACTTTGTTTTTAAGATCGATTTTATTATATATATATATATATATATATATATATATATTTATTTATCTATAATAGTAATACACCAAATCGGCTTTGAATAAAAAGTGCCGAATGTTGTTTTCAAATTCGTATATATGAGATATATATTAATATATAACCAAATAAAAATCATAATTGCCTTTTTCAAAAACAAAGCTGCCGAAGTTGGTTTTAAATTTGTACATATATTATATAGGGAAGATTTGGGTTTTAGCCAGTTTTAAGCTCATGTTTCAAAAATTCAGCCATAGTTTCACGAATTTAAGGAATTAGCCATTTTCGTTGTGTAACAATTTTTGTTATCCGTGTAACAATTTTTATTACCCGCGTAACAAAAATTGTTACTGGGCGTAACAAAAATTGTTACACGGGTAACAAAAATTGTTACATGGGTAACAAAATTTATTACACGGATAACAAAAATTGTTACACAACAAAAATGGCTAATTCCTTAAATTCGTGAAACTATGGCTAATCCTTAAAAAAATTACCAAAAATTTGGCTAAATCCTTAAAAATCTCTATTATATATGTGATTTATAATATATATAATTAAAATATATAATATTTTAATTTATTCAAAATAAAAAATAAATAATAATAAGTAATATTTTTTATCCAAGTAGGACTTGGAGAAGACATGTTAAACACATTGTTATTCTCTCTATAAAAATGACCCTATTTTATAGAGAAAAACCTAATTTTGCTACACCAAGCATACAAGCTCATAACCCTCATTGAGAGAATTTCTAGAGAAAAAAAGCCCCCTCAATTGCCACCCCCTATAGCTATTCTTATAGCCTAATTATACACTAAAGTAGTGTGTGTGTGAGAAAAATTAGAGTGAGCCCACACTCTCGTCTCTTCCCGATCCAGAGGCATAGTTTAGAAGATTGTGGTATCGGCAAAGCAAGGATTCCCAAAGGCTGATAAGTTCGTTTCGAGCATTCTCTTAGCCCAACCTTGACGGTCTCGAAACACACGGCGTGAAGACAAAAAGTCAATCACTAGAATCTTTTTGGTAAAATTCTTAATCTCTATAATTTATTTATGAAATAATTTTTGTCCATATTTGTATGCTTGTTTGTTTTTCTAATAAAATTATGAAAAGATCCTTGTTCTATGTTATTGTTGGTTTGATCAAAGTGTTTGATTATAAATTTTTAAAAATATCATGTTTCTGCCTTACATAGAACTTTTGCATACTATTGCATATTTTTTTCAATAGTTTTATCTCACACAAGTATTATCAAATATTCTTAAAGAAAAAACAATTTAGTTTTCAAAATCAAACTTTAATTTCTCGACAATTCGCTGACTTCCTACCCGTCAAAATCTAATTGAATCTCCTTTCTCCGATCACGGTGATTTCAATCTCCCACAATCCTTTTTCTCAGGTCAATATCATCTCGCTCATTGTGAATTAATAGTCCTAGGCTCGAAATTTCTCTTTCGTAGCTACTGATTCGTAGCTTAGGGGTTAGGAAATTGGAGATTTGAAAAAATTAGAGTTAAGAGATGAACAATCAGAAGAAGAGGGATTTCCATCCAAGGATGCAAGCGGGCGGCTTAATCAAGAAAAGATAAAGATTGAAGTATTGCTCAGAATGACAGAGAAGTTTGATGAGTTGTTTGGCTGTTGCTACGTAGGAAGTTGTCGCGCATGAGGAGTAGAGTCGTAGATATTCTACCATTTAATCTAAGCTTGTTTGTGAGCTCTGTTTAGTTCCTTTGTGTAGACATCTATGACTTATTATCCTACATAAGAGAATTCTTATACCTCAACCTCCTTTGCTAATTTTTAGAAGAAAACTCAACCCTTTGTTTCATTCATTCTTTTGAAGTTGTAAAGTATAGTATTGAAGTTGTTGCTCATGTCACAATTAACCCTCTAATATCATATTTTGGATGCTGCACATAGATTATATTGTAGGAAAAATATGCAAAAGTTCTATATAAAATGAAAGCACATTAAATTAAAATTTTTAATCAAACTATAAAATAATATCACATATGATAAAGAGCATAAAACAAGGATCTTTACATAAATATTATTTAAAAATAATCATGCAATCATATGTGCACAAAATTTATTTCAATAATAAATTATAGAGTTTAAGAAACTTACAAAGAAAAATTCAATATGATTGTGATTCACTACACGTCGGGTATTTCGAAATTGTCAAGGTTGGGCTAATAATATATGCTCGAAATGAACGTATTGGTCTTCAAAAATCCTAGCAGTGCCGAAACCATAAATTTCTAAACCGTCTACTCGGATCAGGAAGAGTCTAGAGAGTGTGTTCACTCTTATTTTTCTCATACTAATTTTGTGTATAATAAAGCTATATTACTAGCTGGAAGGGGCAGCAATTAAGGGAGTTTCTCTCTCTAGAATTATTAAAAAAAAGGCTTTATGAGCAAATGTGTATCTTTCTAAATGTATTATAATATATATATATATATATATATATATGGCAAAGGAACCCTAAGTTTATTAATTTTTGGGTGTATATTAAAATATTAAATATTTTAATTATATATGTATAAATTTCTATATATATATATGTAAAATTATAACATCATGTAAGCATCATATAGTTAAAAAAATGATTATTTCCTTAATTAATAGTAACATTGGTTGTTTTCTCAAAATGACATTCAGAAAAATGACTATTTGCTCAATAATCTCTTTATTATTGTTGTTGTTTTTGTTGTTGTTGTTATTATTATAAACGTGTCGAACTTTTTAAAATCATTTCGAATAAAGGATTTGATATACATATAATATATATATATATTTATTTATTTATATATATATCTCAAAATATAAAGCCTAAAACCTTTTTTTAATCTAATTCTAAGTGGAATCTAATTCCAAATCAATATTCAAATCCTACTCCAAGTAGGATAACTATTCCTTATTTATATAATAGATAATTATTCAATCTTTTAAATAAAAGATAACTATTATATAATTATTCACTCTCCCAAGTAAATATCCAATATTTATTTATTTTAATTAATTTAAAATTTTAATAATCATACTATTAAGTTATCAAATTAATTAAATCTCTCATAATTGCCTATCAGATTAAATTATTAATATGATAAATATGAGGAAAAAATAATAAATCATAACAAAGTAACAAAGTATCTCTATTGATCTGATAATGGAGTCAGTCTAGAGTCCATGAAACTAATAATTTGGACTCTAACATGTACAAATAATTAACTAAAGCTCTTTAGTTAAAAACTTAATTTATTAATTTTGAGATTACTCCACTAAAAATCTGAAATTGCACTCAGAAAATTACCAAAATAATTTACTTGATGGGTTGTCAACTGATATAATCATGTCATGAGATTCAACCCTCTAAATTGGTTCATGATCTGAGATTTTTATCCTCGGATCATATATTATTTACTAAATACTATTGTTTTACTAGCGAATAATTCATTTATAATTTAGATCATAAATGTGCACGTAATTATTTGGTTCCATAATCAACACATGAATGGGTTTTCCCAGTGATCATATTCCGAACCTCCAAATACAAGTTTTTGGTCCGGATCAATCATAGACCGTAACGAACAAATCAAAAAGACCATAAACGTAACCTATGGGGTCTGTTACCAATAAGGACTAAGATCTATGGTCATATGATCACCTTATACCGCGATACGAGTATCATAACGGTGCTTAAAAAACAAAACGGCTCATGTCCTATATAATATAATTATATTGAATGTATCCATACCGACAACTCGGATAAAGTTATCAAATTCACAATGTCAGTAGACTAAGTATGTGATTTTAGATCAAGTAACCCAATCTTGATCAATTATAGACACTGAAAAATTCTACCCTTGTATAAATAAACTTGTATTGAAATTTAAGTTGCCATGATATATTTAGGATTTTAATGGACATTCATAAAAAAAATATTTAATATTTCATAATAATTAGTTCCTATTTATTTATAAATAAGCAAATACTCAAAATTTTCTCTTTATCATTTTTTTACATAAATACCATACATGTTTTGATGTTGTCATACAAGTATAGCAAATCCTAAGCTCAAAATTTAATAACTTAATAGATTATTTTCCGCGTGGCTAACATTAATTTTTAATACTTAAAAAGAAACATTATTTTTAATGACCATGCACTTTATTATTGATAAACCCAATGGCTTTTCAAGTGATATTTTTTACTTTTTGAATAGAACGGGTGCAGACGTGCAGTAACAATATAACTTTTTTCTTTTTTCTTTGTTGGTATTATAAATGCATTCTATTTTCACCACTAAATTATAGGTCAAACGTTCCGTCCATAATTCTGATTACATCCCTAAACTGATTATCTTTAGTACATTTGTCAATAATCAATAAAAAATTTGACAAAACTCAAAAAGTTAATACATAATATGACTTCGTCAATAGAATAACAATAAAAGAATGGGCCAGTTAAGGATTTAGCCATTTTGTAGTCCATGTTTTAAAAATATAGCCCACGTTTTGAAAAATTAGCAAAATAGTCATCAGGCCAACATCTAAAAATCTATGACTAAAGAAATAAACTTTGTGACTAAATAAATAAAATACACAGTCATAAAATTTGTGACTATAGTCACAAAATTTCAGAAAATTTAAAATAAACACAATAAAAATTTAAACATCTATTAATAAAATAATCAACTCACAAATAAATGATTGCCTATACAACTAATTTCATAAAATTTATTACTAAATAAAAAATATCTTATAAATAGCAAAAAAATATGCAACCAAAGAAGTCACAAATTTCATGACTAGAGACACAAAATTTTAGATAATATTGTCTGCAACAAACAACAAAAACAGAATTTAAAAAACTAATGACTGCAGTCTAAAAAATCTAGACACGAATATATGGCTATTTTGCTAATAAAAACAAACATAGGCTAATTGTTAAAAACATACATAAAAATATGGTTATTTATTTAAAAAACCGTAAAAGAATGAACATTAATACCAAATAAATTATTTTATGAGACTTAAACTTGACAATTGCTTAGATAATCAATTAATTTAAAGACATTATAGAAATTGTGGATTAAAATAAAAATTAACCCGGCAAAAATAATTAAAATCAAATAAGCAAATAAATAAAAATTATCGATTTTAACCCACGCAAAAAAAAAAAAAAAAAAGAAAGAAAAATGATGATTTGTTGGTTGGTGTTTGTAACATTTAAACGCGGCGCACACGGCCTAGACACGCACTTATATTTTGCGCTTTTTCTGACCAATGATAGCCCTAAAAGAGCAATGGATGATGGACTGTGGGTCAAGACTCAAGATTACTTAACATAAAAAAGAGGACCAAAAAAAAAAAAAAAAAAAAAACAGAAGCAAGAAAAAGAAAAGAAAAAGAGCGTAGACCAGCACGAATAACAAGAATCAGACAATGATAATCTATATTTTATAGGGAATTTTGAGGAATGCCCCTTCTTGATACAATGATAATCTATATTTTATTTGTGTTGTATTTTTAATTTATATCTCAAAATTTACATTATAAATATGAAGTGAAAATAAAAAGAGCACACTACTTTATTAAGTAGCGTCAATAATGACTTTATTTTAATATTTTCCCTTTTTTTCTTGTATTATTATATTTAGGCTTTGTAAACTAAAGCAGATGAAAAGGAATATAAAAGGCCATAGAAAATAAGAGAGAAATATTATAGTGTTTGGTATAATAGGAAGTAAACAAAAAAGTTTAATTAGATAATTATTATCTTATCTATTTATTTTATTATTAGAATTTAAAATATGAAAAATATGGTAATTTTACACTTAAAGAAGTTGAAAAGAGTGTGATAACCCGACTTGTCGTAGGTACGATTACGCAATAAAATAAATATTTGCATATTTTTATTTCCTAACTATTTGTGAAATTATTTTCATTATTCAAAAACTACAACACAACAATGTAGTTTGAATAAAAGATAAATAAAACTACGATATTTAGTCGTGTTTAGTTACAAAATAAACTACACGTCGTTGTTTCGAACTACATATAGTTTGGAATTTGGTCATTCGATTAAATAAAAAAGGGCAATCTATTTTTGAATGAAATTAGAAGAGAATAAATCTTTATATTTCAAGTAAAATTTAGGTTAAAATTGCCTAGGTTGCACAAAAAAAAAAAAAAAAGGAGATTTTTATTGAGGTAGGGATGACTAAAGAGTGCTATATTATAAGACAAATTTTGAAGATTCAAAATTTAAATAAATTTGGAGTAATAGACCATATTAGGGGCAGCAATTTGGGCATTTGATGGCTGAAAATATTGGTTCAAAATTTAAATTTTGAATAAATTTGGAGAAATAGACCATGTTAGGGGCAATAATTTGGGCATTTGGTGGCTGAAAATATTGGTTCAAAATATAAAAGTAATGCCAACTATTTTCATTGAGTTAAGGAGTCATACTTTGGTGAGTTATTAGGCAATTAAAAGGGCGGTGGGGGTAATTATTGGATTAAATTTCTTGTTTTGGGGGCTGTAGTGTACGGTTTTGTGTGGCGAAGGAGATGACATTGGTTTTCATTTTCAAGTATCCCAAAAGACCATCCAAAGCTTAGAGAGAGACAAAAAAAAAAGGAGAGAAAGAGTGAACGAAGAAGAAGGATTTAGAGAAGAAGAATCATAGAGCAAGACCAGCCCTATTGGTAAGAAAAGATAAATTTTTTCCCTCTTAATCTTTTGGTGATAGAGTCATCTTTGTGTAAAATTGAAGTTATTGATCGAATCGTTGTATTTTACACTCTGTATGATTCGCCGACCGTGCTTCAATCTATCAACTATAAACTGAAATTAATCCTAAGTATGACTCTCATTATGATATTTGATGATTTTTGGCTTGCTTTTTAGGTTAGAAATTCGAATTTGATTGGTATGTGTAAAAAAAAAAATCACGTTAAGACAAAAGTGTAGAATGCTTAAATTTATTCCTTGATTTTTCTGGTAATGTTATTCAAATTTGTAGCTTTTCAAGGCTTCTAAAATAGGCACAAAAATCAAACGTGTTAACTTATATGCCTATTATCAGCCTGTGCATTTTCACTTCCCAATCTTGTGTATCTGTTCTAGAAAAATTTGGAACCCTTTATTTCTCATATTTAGGATTTTGTATTTTGAATATTAGAAATGTTATTGTTTAATATAACAAATGACACTCTCTAGATTTACTGATTTTTCTAGAATTATGTATGTATATTATGATATTGTCTATAAAATTTTAGAGTTAGATAATGAACGGATTAATTTTAAAAATTCCGAAACCGCGATATGCTCGTGATATCGAATCTGGGTAGATTGCGCAGTTATTGGTCTTAACAACTTTTGAATTTCTAAACCACAAGTGAAAATTTTTCTGTGAATATGATGACTTAGAAAATTAAATTTTAAACATCTTTTTAGAAATAGAATTTTTTCCATCTCTGGCTCCTTAATAGCGAAAAATGCGTTTTAATCTTTGTTTGAGTTTCTGCCTTGTGAAGGATCTGTTGGATCCGTTCATTTCCTGAAAAACTTCGTCGAATGAGGAATTTAGATCTTCAAAAGTTAATGGGGGTTACTTCATAATATTTTTCCGGTTTTGTGCAGAATTAATGAAAATTTGAATTAAAGTTTCTTTCTTAATTTAATCTTTAATTTTGATGAGTTTGTAATCCGAATTTTAAAAGGTTATTGAAGAGAAAAATATTTATTTTGATGCATATTATTGACTTGAAAATTTTGGTTCAGTTTTGTGAAAGGGTATTTTTATCATAATTTTCATATACAAGGACTAAAGTGCAATTTTTTAAAAGTTCAAGGATTCATATGAAAACTTTATTTTTAACCAAAATAAATGAGAAATTTACACTTTCATAAATAAAATAAAAGGATTATGTGATAAATAAAGGTTAACCAATTAGTCTTGTCAAAACAACAAATGTTTAAGAAAGATCGGTTTTAAATAAGGCTTACTTTGCGATCTCCACCGTACTTACCTGGGGACCTCGGGGAGTCCTGTCTGGGAAAGTCGGACCTGAAGTGATACCATAGTATCATTTTCGATTGATATGGAGACTAAGTGGCAAACACCTTTATGTATTACATGATTGCTTTGAGTTTTGTTTGACGTAATTCAAAGCATAAAATAGAACAACGTTTCTAGGCTAGGTATTTGAAGAGCACTTTGAGATAAGTCTAAGCTTTTAGCATGTATGTACCTGACGCGACTTATAATTTAGATATTAAGAACCGAGGTGACCAAGTATCGAAGTCTAAGGACTATTACCTTTTCTTCAAACAACCAAGGTGAGTACAATATCACTATAGTACGATTTGTTCAAAATAAAATTATATGATACGCTTTGCAATGATATTAATGATGATGTCTGCATGCATAATGTATGAGATTATTTGAGGTTAAGTTTGTATGATATGTGAGATTATTTGAGGTTAAGTTTGTATGATATGTGATTATAGTTTATTATTGCATATAAATTATACAATGATACGTTAAAGGTATATAAATGATGTTCATGACTTTGTTTATAAGTTCTAAGAAAGTGTCGTTGAGCTATAATATGACAATATATAAGATCTGATGATATGATGTTAACTTACTAAATGTCACAATGCATGTCACGAATTAATAAAGTGAAACTTATGTCTTAAGGCCGTGTCATACAACCTCAGAAAGTTGAGGCTAATGAAACCGTCCGTTGAGTCGACTTAAGGGGAATATAGGGAAGTCTATACAAAAAGATATGTTATGAAGGATCCGTGATCGACAAGGATCTGTACAACCTCGTCATTCACTGGTTCAGTACGCAATTCAGTACGAATATCTTTAAGAAGAGGATCCTCTAGAAAAGATTAATAATAGATTAAATAATCGAAACTAATTTGGTCATGCATTGCATATCATGTTTTGCGCGTATTAATTGCATGTCATTGAGCTTTTAGCTCAATTAGTCTTTCGTCCGTACTCTAGGTAAGAAACCTAAAGTGTGACGTACCATGAGTTGGAATTCGACAGTGCTTGAGGTGGCGAGGCGAATGAAAACCAATATCTTCTGCAATTTATTTATATGATGTGTGAAATTATTTTGTGTCAAAGTTTTATTATATTTCATTCACGAGACCTCTTAATTCATAAACAAGCTTGAGTTAATTATAAAGTTTAAAAAAAAAGTAATTGGTATTTTGACAAAATTTTAGTAAGTAAGATATGTAAGTTTGACGGCTCGAAAAATCGAATCGTTACAAATAGTTTTTCATTTAATTTTATAAGGATAAAAAAGAGTGAGTCTCGCATTCATTTTTTTCCCTCTCTTTTTCCTTTCTTCTTCTTTTCTTTTTTACCAATCAAGAACATTTGTTAATTTTTGTCCAAATTTCCTTTTACAGACTTCTTCTTTTTCATTTTTCCACCTTATCAAACATATATTCAGAGGTTTTTCGATAGGTGGCCCCTAAATTTATGGGGTATTGGCAAGTTGCACCTCATTTTTTTTTTCTTTTAGCAATCAACTCGCTTAACTTGAAAAAGTTGACAAACCACTATAATTTTTTTTGTTGCACTGGTGCCCTGAATCATACGAGTTGACACTTTGGCATTTTTTTTTTCTTTTGGTATTGGCTCCCTGAACTTGAAACTCTCTTGAAATATGTCCCAAATTAGAAAAGGCCTGTTAAATTTTAAATAAATTTTCCACGTGACTTTCACGTGACCCTTTTATAGAAGAGTGTTTTAGTCATTTTATAGAAATAAAAATAATTTAGTCATCCTTCAAACTTAAAAAAAAAAGCACTAAAAAAATAATAATGAAAACCACGTCACCATTTTCCATTATGCACAAATTTTTTTTGCATGATCTCTCTGTTGAATATTAAACTTGTTTATTAGTAAGGTAAAAATAAATAAATAAAAAAAGCCACATAGGCTAGGCATGTAGTCATCAAGCTTTGAAGCTTGATTACCAAGTAGTAAAAGCTTGCTCACCAAGTTTGCAATCTTAGAGACCAAGTAGTGAAGACTTAGTGCACAAGTCTTTGTTGGCATATTAGATAAGTCTAAAAGACTTGATGAGCAAGGCTTTGTACTCCTATATAAAGGAGCAATTGTTTACCAAAGGAACTCACCACCACAACAACCATCCAAAGAAAAATAGAGATTGAGAGAGTTAAAGAAGCAAAGCTTCTTAGTGTGTGAGAGTATAGAATAGAAGCAAAGCTTCTAGAGAGAAAGAAAGGGTGGTTAAAAAATTGGAAGAGTGTTGTAGTATTTTGTAATAGTTTTGAGTGAGAAATAAAATTATTGTCTTTTTCTAGTAGCCCTCATATTTTTTTTTACTCCAACAAAGTGGTATCAGAGCGAGGTTATTGGGTCTCTTGATTTTTGAGTATGCTATGTGGTTGCGGTTTTGACTGATCTTCCACATCAGAAAAAATTTCTTGAGATCTATAAACTCAGTGAGTTGAAGAGTTAAGTCCCCCTAAGATTTTTGGGCGTGTCAAATTCATTTGTGCAGTCAAAATTTTTAAATTCTCACTCAAGTCGTGGCAAATGGTGGTGTGGCGTCGTTTCAAGTTCCAACACTCAACAACAATAATTTTGACTACTAGAGTATCAAAATGAAGGCACTCCTTGGAGCACACGATGTTTCAAAGGTCGTAGAGAAAGGTTACGACGAGGTAAAAGACGAGTCGCGATATCTTCGACACAAAATGATAATTTAAAAGACGCAAGAAAGAAGACAAGTAGGCTCTTTTCCTCATCTATCAAGCGCTAGATGATGACAGGCTTTGAGAAAATCTCAAATGCAGCATCTGCCAAGGAAGCATGGGAGAAACTTCAGACCTCGTACAAGGGAGAGGAGAAAGTGAAGCAGGTGCGCCTTCAAACTCTAAGAGGAGAGTTTGAGTCACTCAACATGAAAGGAAATTAGCTAGTGTCAGACTACTACTCTAGAGTTCTAGCAGTTACCAATCAGCTGAAAAGGAATGGAGAGAAACTAGAAGATGTCAGAATCATTGAGAAGATGCTGCGCTCGCTCGACTCAAAATTCGAGACAATCGTCACAATAATTGAAGAAACAAAAGATTTGAAAGAAATGACCATTGAGTAACTGATGGGGTCATTGCAAGCATACGAAGAAAAGAAGAAGAGAAGGCAGAGCACCACAGGTTCAACAACTTCTTAAGACAGAAGTCAAAGAAAAGATAGACAATCAAGGCAACAATAGAAGCCAATTCAGTCGTGGTAGAGGGCATGATCGAGGAAGAGACCGTGGCGGAGGACGAGGAAGAGGCCGCGGTGGTGGACGAGGTTGGAGTTCTAACAACAACTTCAACAACAATCATGAGAGAGCAGAAATCTCAGCACGAGGCTGAGGAAGAAGCAATTACAACTCGAGATATGATAAGTCTCAAGTTGAATGCTATAATTACTATAAGTTTGGTCACTATTCAAGGGAGTGCAGAACTCTAAATAACAAAGTCGAAGAGAAGGCCAATTATGCCGAGCAGAATACTGAGGAGCGTGGTACATTGCTACTAGCTCGAAATGCTGATGATGGAGCCCAAGAAAACACTTGGTACCTTGATACTGGTGCAAGCAATCATATGTGCAGGAGAAAGAGCATGTTTGTGGAGCTCAATGAATCAGTGAGTGGAAATGTCTCGTTCGGAGATGATTCAAAAACTCCAGTCAAGGGAAAGGGAAAGATACTTATTCGCCTAATAGATGGAAGACATCAATTTATTTCCAGTGTCTACTATGTGCCCAACATGAAGAACAACATTTTGAGCTTGGGACAACTCTAAAGGGAAAGGCTATAATATTCAAATGAAAAATCGTAGTCTTTCTATCAGAGATGCCAACAGCAACTTCATCACAAAAGTGCCAATGTTGAAGAATAGAATGTTTCTGATCAATATTCAGAGTGATGTGGCAAATCTCTCAAGACGTGTTACAAGGATTCCTCTCAGCTCTGGTATTTACGATTAGGTCATATCAATTTCAGAAGTTTGGAGCTGCTCTCGAAAAAGAAGATGGTGAATGGCTTGCCCTGCATTAATCACCCCGATCAACTTTGTGAAGGTTGTCTTCTTAGAAAGCAATTCACGAAAAGTTTTCTACAAGAATCTCATTCAAGAGCTCAAAAGCCACTCGAACTCATCCACACAGAAGTTTGTGGGCCAATTAAGCCAAGCTCTTTTGGAGGTAGCAATTATTTCTTACTCTTCATTGATGATTTTTCAAGAAAGACTTGAGTTTATTTTTTGAAGCGAAATTCAGAAGCTTTCAGTGCCTTTAAGAAATTCAAAGCAGCTATCGAGAAAGAAAGTGGCTATGAGATCAAAGCCATGAGATCTGATCGAGAAGAAGAATTCACTTCTAGTGAATTTCAAGAATTTTGTGGAGCCAACGTCATTCGACGACCTTTGACTGCTCCAAGATCTCCTCAACAAAATGGAGTCGTAGAAAGAAAGAATAGAATTATTCTTGACATGGCACGAAGCATGCTTAAGAGCAAGAGAATGCCAAAAGAGTTTTGGGCCGAAGCTGTGGCAACTGCTGTCTACTTGTCCAATCGAGCGCCGACAAGAAGTGTGTGGAACAAAACTCCGCAAGAAGCTTGGAACGGGGAGAAAGCCAGGTATCTCCCACTGAAGAGTTTTTGGTAGCATTGCTTTTGTTCATGTACCAGATGAAAAAAGAAGCAAGCTAGATGATAAAAGAGAGAAACTCGTTCTTATTGGCTATGACATGAGCTCTAAAGGCTACAAGTTGTACAGTCCAAGCAATGGAAAGACGATCATCAGCCGTGATGTAGAGTTTGATGAAGAAGGTGCATGGGATTTTGACTATCAAGAAAATGACTTCAACTTCTTTCCCGATTTTGAGGAAGAACAAGCAACTGAAGAGCAACCAACAGAAGAGCCGACTACACCAATTGCTTCATCGACGCAAACTGAAGACCGAAACTCACCACCATCTTTCCTAAAATAAAGAAATGAAGAACGTACAAAGAGTCTCCAAGATATTTATGAAGCCACTGAAAGGCTTGATAATCAAACTCTTTTTTGTCTTTTTGCTGATTGTGAACCGGTGAACTTCCAAGAAGCTGCACAAGAGGAAAAATGGAGAACCGCGATGGATGAAGAAATTGCGGTCATAAAGAAGAACGACACATGGGAACTCAGCTTCAATTCCAAAAGGTCACAAAGCCATAGGCGTAAAATGGGTTTACAAGGTGAAGAAAAATGCCAAAGGAGAAATCGAGAAGCACAAGGCAAGACTAGTGGCAAAAGGCTACAGTCAGAAAGCAGGGATTGATTACGATGAAGTTTTTGCTCCCATTGCTCGATTAGAGACCATACGGCTAATTATTTCTTTAGCTACTCAGAACGAGTGGAAGATTCATCAGATGGATGTCAAGTCTGCTTTTCTGAATGAAGTTCTTGAAGAAGAAGTTTACATTGAGCAACCAATCGGCTATATAGTGAAGAGACAAGAAGACAAAGTCTTAAGGTTGAAGAAGGCTCTTTATGGGTTGAAACAAGCACTACGTGCGTAGAATAGCGGGATCGACAAGTACCTTGAAGAAAATGGTTATAGGAAATGTCCTTACGAACACGCTCTCTACATCAAGATCAAAGATCAAGATGTCATGATCATCTGTCTGTATGTTGATGATCTGATCTTCACAAGAAACAATCCTAGCATGTTCAAAGAGTTCAAGAATGCAATGACGAGAGAATTCGAGATGACTGATATTTGGCTCATAGCGTATTATCTCGGCATCGAAGTCAAGTAGAAAGAAGAAGGCATCTTTATCTCACAAGAAAGCTATGCGAAGAAAATATTGAAGAAATTCAAGATGGATGATTGCAAGCCAATCAGTACACCGATCGAGTGCGGAATTAAACTTTCCAAAGACGATGAAGCAGAAAAGATGGATCTGACACTCTTCAAGAGTCTCGTTGAAAGTCTTCGATATTTGACGTGTACAAGGCCTGATAATCTCTATGCAACTGGACTTGTGAGTCGTTACATGGAAACTCCGACGACTACTCATTTCAAGTCTGCCAAGAGAATTCTTCGATATCTCAAAGGTACAATCGACTTTGGCTTGTTCTATTCAATTTCTGCTGATTACAAGCTTGTTGGTTTCAATGACAGTGACTGGGCTGGAAACATTGGCGATAGAAAAAGCACAACTGGTTTTGTGTTTTTCATGGGAGACACCGCATTCACTTGGTTATCAAAGAAGCAGCCAATTGTTACACTCTCAATATGTGAAGCTGAGTACGTTGCTGGAACTGCATGTACCTATCATGCAATTTGGCTAAGGAACTTGTTGAAAGAATTGAGCATCTCCCAGATTAATCCAACGGAGATCTGTGTCGACAACAAGTCAGCAATTGCTTTGGCAAAGAATCCGATCTTTCATGATCGAAGTAAGCATATCGACACTCGTTACCATTTCATAAGAGAGTGCGTCACAAGTAAGCAAGTGCAATTAAAGTATGTGAGGTCTCAAGATCAAATTGCCGACATTTTTACAAAGCCGTTGAAGACATAAGACTTTGCTGGAATACGTCATTCACTTGGAATTATAAAACAAGTTTAAAGAGGGGTGTTGAATATTAAACTTGTTTATTAGTAAGGTAAAATAAATATATAAAAGAAGCCACATGGGCTAGGCATGTAGTCATCAAGCTTTGAAGCTTGATTACCAAGTAGTAAAAGCTTGCTCACCAAGTTCGCAATCTTGGAGACCAGTAGTGAAGACTTGGTGCATAAGTCTTTGTTGGCATATTAGATAAGTCTAAAAGACTTGATGAGCAAGGCTTTGTACACCTATATAAAGGAGCAATTGTTTATCAAAGGAACTCACCACCATAACTACCATCCAAAGAAAAATAGAGATTGAGAGAGTTAAAGAAGCAAAGCTTCTTAGTGTGTGAGAGTATAGAATAGAAGCAAAGCTTCTAGAGAGAAAGAAAGGGAGGTTAAAAAAATTGTAAGAGTATTGTAGTCTTTTGTAATAGTTTTGAGTGAGAAATAAAATTATTGTCTTTTTCTAGTAGCCCACATATTTTTTTTTACCCCAACACTCTCATCACATTTTTTTTCCAAGCCATGAAAAGCTACTACTCAAAAATTGAGGAATATACTACCCAACTAAAAAAAAATAAATGAAACACCAAATATCTAAATCAGACAAAAAATCAGGACAAATACCAAAGCCAGATCAAATCATACTAACAATAAAAACAGATCAAGTATTGAACCAATCAAAACCATAACTAGATAAAGTTAAAGTTTGCAAAAAAGAGAAAGCAAGAAGGAAAAGAAAAAGAAGGAAATATCACAGTAAGCTAATGGGTACTTGGGTCGACGAGTACTCCGATAGGCATAGGACGACAAAGAGCACGTCCAATGCCGGAGAGAGTGATGCCCGCCGCGATTGCCTTTGTGCACTAAGCTTGAACGTTCTGCCTTAAATGCCTTCATCATCGCCACTTTTTCCACTGAAGGTGATGACCAGATCCACCATCACCGCCCCCCTCTGTTGCCATACCCAAATATCATATCTCTCCCTTCTCCAAGATGATCTCTAGATCACCTTGCAGTTGTAGCACTTGATGTTCTCGTGGACCCAATGAAGCCATGAATGCAGTGGTCCACGAAGGCATCTGATACAAATGGTACAACTAATGAAACGACTGAGTTTCCAGCCTCGAAACACGACGTAGCTTCAACAGCCAACCCTCTAAATCAGACGACAGATCGTCCAATGTGCACGAGAAGGCTTCCTGAGGGTTACCGCAATTGAAGACAATTTCCAAAGATGTGTCATTTTAGCTCTCTAATTGGATATAGTTTGACATGTCGTTTGATCTCTAATTGTCGTTGTTTTTCACGTTGTTCTTGAGACCTTGTTATTACATATATCAAATATGGGAAATGAAAAGTCATTAACATATTGGCTGAACTTTTGAATAATATCTGGTTTCTCATCTCCTTCTTCTTTTTATTTTTATTTTTTTTATCTCCTATTGGAATCTCTTGCATCAATTGGTGCTTTCATTCCCTTCCTACCTCATGGCCACAAATGCCAGCAGCAAAACGGACGAGCGTTTGGATCGTATTGAATCTGGCTTCGATTCTGTGCTCAAGGAAATTAAAGCACTCCATGCTCAAAACCAAGTTTACCACACCAGCTTTGCCACCGTTTCCGATGAGCTCTGAGCCTTGTCCATCCAAATTGTCTTTGCTCAATCGCATCCACCTTTCTCGTACCACAACTCAGCCTCCCCTTCTTTGGGAACCTCCGCGTCAACCCCAAAACCACCAGATCCAACATCCGCCGACCATTCTTCACCATCCCTATCACTTAACCAGCTGAAAGGTATTCGCCTTGATGTTTCTCGATTTAGGGAGGGGTGGGGATGTATGTGAATGAATACCCAAAATTTGTCAATACTTTGATTACCACAACGTACTTGTTGAACAACGGATTAAACTTGTGAGTTTTTATTTTGACGGGAAAGCCTTCTCATGGTTCCAGTGGATAGAACGCCACAATCGTATTTCCGATTGGGACTCTTTTCTGGCCGAGCTTTCAGTTCGATTTAGGGCTACCCAAGTTGATAACGCTAAGGGACTATATCTAAACTCACTGAGACAGGGACTGTTCTCGAGATACCAAGAGCAGTTCGAGTTTCTTTCTGAACGGGTCTCTGGTTTTCCCAAACGTTTTTGTTGAATTGCTTCTTGTCCGGGTTGAAACCGTCGATCCGCTATGAGGTCAAATCCCTCTAACCCACCTTCTTGTCGGTGGTTTTTCGTCTCATCCAACTGCAAGAGCGGAAGCTCCTTTTGGCTAAACCACCTCGCCTTTACTCTCCACTTCCAACACTGCCTACTCCCTCATTTCTTTATCCGAAACTAGCTCTACCAACTACCTTCCAATCTCTACTCCAACTCCGAAACCACCAAATCCACCCCTAACAACAACGCCTAATTATCGCTCCCGTCCCACACACCACCTCACCCAAAGCCAGCTTCAAGAAAAAGGGCCTCTGTTATAAATACACTTTTGGCCATAAATGCAAGCCGTTCTTTAACATTCCGAGAAATCATTGGGCTGTCCTGACCTTGTTGATTTTGATAACCCCACAGGGATTAGCCTTCACGCATTGGCCGGCTCGACCGACCCTCATACCCTTCAATTTATTGGGTACATTAATGGAAAATCGATCACAATTTTGGTGAGCTCAGGGAGCACCCACAATTTCATACAGCCTCTCATTGCCACTCTTTTTATAATTACCCGTTACTAATGCCCTGTTCTTCGATGTAACGGTGGGCAATGGCTCTACTATAAAATGTAGCAGTAAATACTGCGCTGTTCCACTCACTGTCCAATGCTTGACTTTCATTGTTGACTGTTTTGCTACTCCAATTCATGGCGTCGAGCTCATTCTTAGTGTCGAATGTCTTCGAAGCCATGGTCCGGTGCTTTTCGACTATAATGCCTTGTCTATGACCATAACTACCTCTACTGGCCAAACCACACTTCACGGCCAAAATACGTTCCAACCAGCCCCCATCACCTATTCCCAACTTTGCCTCCTCTACAAACGTGACTCTATCATTTGCTCATTCCAAGTAACCCTTTTACCACTCACCACCACAACACCTACTACTTTTCCACAAGACACCGCGCCACAAATCACTCTCTTACTTCCTGAGTATGAGGATATATTCCAAGAACCCACTACCCTTCCTCTGTACCGCTCTATCGATCACCACATCAACCTTATTCCCACCGCCCCTTCTTTCTCCATTCGCCCGTACCGTTACCTGAGATTCCAAAAGGAAGAAATAGAGAAACAAGTTGCCGAGATGCTGAAATCAGGAATCATTTCCAGCCTTTTCATGTCGCCCGTTCTTCTTGTTAAAAAGAAAGACGGTACGTGGAGTTTTTGCATTGACTACCGCTCCCTGAACATCATCACCATTAAAGACAAGTTTCCCATACCTACCATAGATGAGTTGCTTGATGAACTTCATCACGCTGCTATTTTTTCTACGCTTGATTTACGTGCAGGTTACCACCGAATTCGCGTCGCGTCCTCCGACACTTTCAAGACGACTTTTCATAATCACCACAGCCTCTATGAGTTCCTCGTCATGGCATTTGGGCTCACCAATACCCCGGCCAGTTTTCAGAGCCTCATGAATTATGTTCTTCAACCATTGCTTCGCAAGTGTGTAGTTGTCTTTTTTGACGACATATTGATTTTCTCAGCTAGTTTAGATGACCACATCCAACACTTGTGACTTGTCTTCCAACTCCTCAGTGACCATCAATTGTTTACCAAACTCTCCAAGTGTATATTCGGGAAGCCTTCCATTCATTACCTCGGCCACGTGATTTCGACTACCAGTGTGACCATGGACCCTTCTAAGATCACAGCTATCCTCTCTTGGCCTGTGCCTACAACCACCCGTGAGATTCGAGCCTTTTTAAGGCTCACGAGCTACTACCGCCGCTTCATTAAAGGGTTCGCTTCCCTTTCAGCACCACTGGCGAACTTAGTGACCTCGACTCCTTTTTCTTGGACACCATTGGCCACCTCTGCCTTCCTCGCCCTCAATCGAGCCATTACCACAGCCCCTGTTCTCGCCCTTTCGGATTTCTCCTTGGAATTTATTGTTCAAACCGATGCTTCCGGGCTTGTGATTGGTGCCGTGCTTCTTCAACTTGAGCACCCTGTCGCCTACTTTAGCAAGAAAATGTGCCGTCGGATGCGTGCCGCCACCGTTTATGTCTGTGAACTCTACGCGATCACCGAGGCCGTTAAGAAATGGCGACATTATCTTCTCGACAAACACTTTACCATACGAACTGACCAAAAGAGCCTCTGTTATCTCCTTAGTCAAGCGATCCAAACACCGAAACAACAGTTTTCCTTTCTAAATTGCTTAGCTTCGACTATACCATCTCCTACAAGCCGGGGCCTAATAACGCAGTGGCGGATGCCTTATCCTGCCACCCTGAGCATGCCTCTTTTTATACGCTTGATGCCTTTTTTCATACGCTTGATGCCTCTTCTGTGCTTCCCCAGCTTCTCTCTGACATACAAACCGAACATGTAAGTGACTCCTTCTATGTCGAAATTCTTCTTCGCCTCCATCAGCAACTGTCCGCAGTGACTTACTATACCGCGCGGTATGGAGTCATCATGTATCGGCATAAAATATTGCTTTCCGCTACATCACCCTTACGTGTGCCGATTATCACCGAGCTACACTCTAATATTTTGGGCGGCCACGCGGGCATCCAATGCACCATTACGCGAGTTCAATGTTCTTTCTTTTGGTCCACTCTCCGCAAGGACATCATCTCATTTGTTTAGCAATGTTTCACCTGCCAATCCACAAAGTATTCAACCCACCCTCGATTTGGCTTACTTCAACCGCTTTCTTTTCCCCGGAATATTTGGGAGGAGATTTCCATAGATTTCATCACAAGTTTACCATCCTCGAATGGCTCGACGACACTCCTTGTCATCATCAACTGCCTCTCTAAGTATGGACATTTTCGTCCTTTGCCCATGCCTTACATGGCTACCAAGGTTGCTGCTCTTTTCTCCAAGGAATATTGCTGCCTCTACGATTTTTCATAGATCATCTTCTCTGATCGTGAGCCATTTTTATAAGCCTTTTCTGGTCTGAACTCATGAAACTGAGCGGCACAACTCTCCAATATTCTACCGTGTTTCACCAGCAGACCCACAGCCAACAGAGGTAACAAACCGCACACTTGAGCAGTATCTCTGGTCCTTCAACTCTACTCACCCGCATCGTTGGTCCGACATTGTGCATTGGGATGAGCTTTGGTTCAATACCTCCTTTCAAACATCTATTGGAACTACCCTTTTTTGGGTTATCTACGGACGAGATCTGCCGTCGATCGTTGACCATTTGGCTCCTCATTCTTCTTTCGATTCCGCTTAGCCCGAGATTTTTGATCATCATCAAATCCTTCATCAGCTTCGGATCAACCTTGAATCTGCCCAATACCGGATGAAGAATAATGCTGACAAGCATCGCAAATATGCTATCTTTACTGTCGGAGATTGGGTCTTCCTCCGTTTGTACCCATACCGTCAGCACTCCGTTGCTCGCCGTGCCTTCCACAAGCTTTCTAATAACTACTATAGACTGTTTCGCATCACCGCCTGCATCGACGAAGTCACCTACCACCTCGATCTCCCTCCATCTTCTTCGATTCACAACGTTTTCCACATCTCACTCCTCAAGTTGTACAAAGGCCCACTGCCCGTCAAGATCCTACCTTTACCACCTGCTCTCACAACGCCTCCCTCTGTGCTAGAGCCCACCTCAATTATAGCTCGCTGCGTCGAATGACATCGCTGTTCCTTAGGTTCTCATCGTTTGGGACGGACTCGGCACCGACGGCGCTTATTGGGAGGACGAGCAAGCTTTCAACACCTCTTTTCTCAACCTCGACCTTGAGGACAAGGTCTTTTTTGAAGGGCATGGTATTGATACAAACGGTATAACTAGGGCTATTAAAAAATAACTGGAACCCGAAACCAAAACCGCTCGAAAAAAATGAAGTTTTGGGTGCCCAAAAAAATTTGGGCGATTTTGGTAATTATCGAAAAGTTTTTGGGCAGATTTTGGTTTTCAAAAATTAAGTTTGGGTAATATCGAAACCGCCCAAAATTTTGGGCTCTTTTGTCAGTTTTGCCATAGGCTTTGAAGCCCAATCCTCTACAAGCCCCCTTCTTCGACCTCCAGCCCCTGACCCCCAAGCCCACCGACCTCCGAGCCCTCCGATCCCCGATCGCCGAGCCGCCGACCACGAGCCCTACGTTCCCTGATCACTGAGCCCCACTCACCCCGACCCTCAAGCCCCGCTAACCCTGAGCAACCCGAGCCCTCCGATCCCCGAGCCCCCGGACCCCAGCTCCGTTAAGCCCGAGTCCTGCTTTTCCTAAGCCCCCCGACCCTACCCGAGCCCACGACCCCAAGCCCCCCGACCCCGGCTCTGCCAACCTCCAGCACCTCCAGCAGAGCACCACCGACCTCCACCTCCTGAGCCGTGAACCTCCAGCTCCGAACAAGTAAGCCGTCTATTTGTTTGTTGTTTGCAAAATTTTCCAAAAATTTCATGGTGAAAATAGCAAATTGGATCAATCTCTTGTTTCTTTGTGAGAAGAGGAATCTGTACAAGCTTTAGATATGTTGTTTTTGGTTTTACAATTCCCATGAATGCATAGTGTCCCAATATGTTTGTTAGTTTCAAGTACTTGTCAACTTCTTTGGGATAATAGGAATCCACATAAGCTGTGAGCTGTGAACTTATGTGAGTTGTAAATTGTGATTGTGAATTGTGTTGTGAACTTATGGTTGTGAGTTGTGAATTGTGAATTTGTGCCTTCCTCATCGCCACTTCTATCATTGAAGGCGATGACCAGATCTACCATCACCGCCCGTCTATTACGATACCCAAATATCAGATCTCTTCCTTCTTCGAGATGATCTCTAGATCACCTTGCAGGTGTAGCACTTGATGTTTTCGTGGACCCAATAAAGCCATGAATGCAGTGGTTCACGAAGGCATCTGATACAAACGGTACAACTAATGAAACGACTGAGTTTCCAGCCTTGAAACACGACGTAGTTTCAACAGCCATCAAATATGGGAAATGAAAAGCCATTAACATATTGGCTGAACTTTTGAATGATCTCTGGTTTCTCATCCCCTTCTTGTTTCTTGTTCTGATCTCCTATTGGAATCTCTTGCATTAGCATTGGAGTCTGGCCACCGAAGAAGTGGTTTGTAGCAAGCTTGGTGAAGGGGTTGAGCATCAGTAGCGAAAGCAGCGTAACGGCACATATATATTACCGGTCTTCCCGTTTGGAAATGAAAGCAATTGATTACGGCCTCCAAATTATAGAAGGCCTCAAAATATTGAGTATTTCATTAATTACTTTTATTATTATTTATCAAATTAAAATTATGTAGGAGATTACAAAAATCTAATTGTAAATTATTCTTAACTATTAACTGAATGCTATAGATTTTCTAGAGAAAAAAAAAAAAACAAATTCACTTTTGTTTTCCAATTCCTAACACAATTAACAACTAAAAAACCCCACAATAATAGCCAACAATAATATCTCATTATACTCGCACTAGAATTACAATAATAGCATTTTTTGGAAGATGATGTTTGTTTTAGTTTTATAATGTATCTTTTTATTATTCAATTTGTTTTTCTTTTTCCCTAAAACAATGAGTTTAGTATTTCTTTGTTCATGGATTGATTCAAGATCTCGAATATTAATTGAACTACCAAAATTCAAAATATTTGGTTTATAAAGAGACTCTTAAATCTTTTAGATTAATGCCGCATATTAGCTTCAGCTGTCACTGCGCGTGAGAACACCTCACGAGCAGGCTCGCATTGACGATGGCGGAGGCTTGGAATTGGCGGTGATTATGGTTAGACCATTGTGATGAGGAACCCAAATCAACAGGTTAGAAACGCACATCTCTCCTCTTTACAAACCCAACCCCACATATCAAAACCTCTAATTTTTCAAGGCTCTTCAACATTTAAAGCCTGCACTGCAAAAATAGCCAACAGCATATGTAAGTTTCCTTCTATGATATTTTTTCAAAAAATCTTAACCTTTCTTTTTTCTCATATTGCATTTTCTTGAGAATGGTTCTACTCACGTACCCTTTTTCTCTCTTAAACACCTCTTTAATTTAAAATTTATTATTACTAAAATACATTATAAAATTAAATACACAGTCAATTAAAAAAGAAAAAAAAAACTACTTTTTTTCACACACCCTTCAACCACTTTTTAACAAAAAGTTAAAAAAAAAATCCTAATGAACAAACTTTTTTGCAAGAAACACAAACATTTCGTTGAATAATATATATACTAATTTTTATTAGTATTTTTGAATGATATTTTTGTTGTTTTTATCTACTGATTGCAATACTCCTTGTTTGTGAACATGTCCATGTTTTTATTATCTAGATTTTATCTTATATATATACTTCTTGATTAGTTGAGTTAATATTTTTAAAAATAAAAAATATATATTGTAGAAATAAATTAGTGGGTGGAACAAGAATAAATAAACCTTGTAAAAATAAATTAGTGGGTGGGTTTCGAAAAAAAGAATGAGTAAAAATAAAGCTTGTAAAATTAAATAATTGAGTGGGTTCACGAAATAAATAAATAAACCAAGTGGATGGGTGAGGAAAACTATATTTTAAGAATAAATTAAACATAGTCTAACAAGTTATAGAGTGATGGGTAATTTTGAAATTTAAAGGAGTGTGAGATAAGTAATTCTAATTTATAATTTAAAATATAGTGTGTATTTAGAAAAGAGGTGTGAAGAGTTTAGAGTGGTGTGTAAATAGAACCACTATTTTCTTAATTATTTGTATTATTTTTTGCTCCTTTTAATGACCAAGTATGCCCTCTTCACAATGTCATGTGTGAAGCACGTGATCATTTCGGTTAGAAGTTTCCAATTCAGGCCACATTGTAGGATTCCCAAATTCAGAGAGCCAGTTGTTGGTAATAATTTCAAAAAGATCAAGAATTATAAAAGATTAATCAAATCAATTAATGCGCAGCAAAAGGAATAGCATGGTAAATCAATTAAATAATTTAATCCAAATTAACAAAGTATCCACATGTTGAATCACAAAAATTTTAAAAAATAATTATCATGTAATTAAAAAGACAAAAGAAATAACATGGTGAATCTATTAAACAGTTTATAAATTGTTAACTCCTTCTATTGAGACCTACATTGTGAGTGTTGGGAAATTAATTTTAAAAATTAATAAAATTGCAAAACTTGATCCAATCAAATCATGCGCAATAGAATAGAAAACATGGTAAATCAATTAGAAAATCTACGCAAAACTAAAAAAGTAGATCTCATACAGATATTGTACCACAAAATTTTTCTAACTACAATTATCAAATAATTAAATAGGGTAAGAATCAAGAAATAGGGTATGCCAATATTGAGCTCGCTAATCTTAAGCTCACAACGAGTTTACAAATCAAGCTTTCGATATCAAAATCTTCCTCTCCAATTATTAGTTCGAGAATAGTACTTGAGTGTCTCTCTCTAGTTTTCTGGAAAAAAAAAAAGAGAAGAAAATTTTTCTCTCTCTTGCTATAAGGGCCGGTGGTTTTGTGAGTAATGGAGAAGGCAAAAAGTTTTTTTTTTTAAAGGCTAGAGAGATGTAACACCCGTCTAACCTAACCATACAACTCATGTATGATTAAGTTAAGAGGAGTTACCTTTCCACAAACAATATTTATTTTCTTTTTAGAATTGTGGGCAAATTTGAACTTTTTAAACTTCTTATGATTATAGTTTTATACATATTTAATAGTACATCTGAAACCAATTGTCACTGTTATAAAATGCATATATGTATAACAAAATAGTATGAAATCTCAAAATATGCCTATTAGGTCAAAAGCTTCCATATACAAGTACTCGACGGTTTGAATTAGCATTCAACTAGCGTCTACCAGTCTAATCATAAAGAGATGCATTCTCATATGTACCACAAGAACTATGTGAGCTAAAGCTCGATACTATGAGATACACGTACGCTTCATCATGAAAATACTCAAATATATATATATATATATATATATATATATATTTATAACCGTACCTAGCATAACATCAAAACATAACGCGCACATAGTCGTGTACAATGTGGGTCACTCGTCTAGGCCTAGGAGTAAGCATGCATGTGTATTGTCAGACCTCGGCCATAATAAAAGTATCCCAATCGTACACATGAGAAACAGTAGCTCCCGATCCTAGGAATTTCAAAGGTCTGACAAGGTCTTATGGGACCAATCCTATCCTACAAGACATTTTAGTCCCCCAATCTTAGAAACTAATAAGGTCACATACATATCAACTCTAAAATGCATAAACTAGTAAAATAAGGTACCTCATATATTTTTTTTTAAAATGATGCAATGCTCAATCAATGAAAACAATTATGCCAAGTAGCAATATCATATTGTGCTCTTGTCATACAGCTGAAGTGAATTCTTGTTTACCTTATCTTATTGGGTAACTTAGCAAACGATCCCATTTAGCCTCCTCAGCGAGCAAAGTGTGCTAAACACCTAATATATTAATGCAGATACACTAATTATTCCAATGTTGCAACCTATATATGCTATAACATTCAAAGAACTCATATCATGCCAACTATAGGTTAATATGTTATCCAACATTTAGATTATAGAACTCATTGAGTGGTTAAACCTTATTGACCTCAAAACAGAATTATAACACTTAATAAAATGCAACTAGGTCCAAAAAATACACCTTAGTGCACTTTGTGACAAATAGGAAGCCTAAAAGGCACAATTTTGATTAATCTAGTTCGTTTCGGTTGAAAAATCAATCTTTAATCTTTAAAATAATTTTGGCAGCATCTGCCCTGTTTTATTAACATAACCAAACTGTGAAATCATGAAAAATTGCTCATTTTTTCCAAATCATCAACCGAAAATAACCAAAGCTCGAGCGAAGCACGAACGTTGTAAACTAGTTCTGCTCGCGTCCAACTCGGTTCAAACCATCAAACCAACAACAAACACACTCATGTAGGATTTTAAGTACACTTCAATTACAATTTTAATCATCATAAAACTCACACAAAATATTTCAAGAAGTGCAGCAACACAATTAAAGTCAACCTCCCATAATCCTACAAAAACTAGCTTAACCTAGTCTAGTTTCAGCTCTTTTCTAGTTCCAGCCATAAAAATAATTAACCAAGCCATCATGCAACTATAAAATACATTAAATTATGTAATCAAATGAATATAAAATAATTTACCTTTTATCAAACACTTTGTGTTCAGATTTGGAGCTTAAAATCCATAAAAGAAACCGAATGAAATCGGACGAAGCTTTTCGATTCTCTAGGGTTGTTTTCAATTCCTCAACAAACCTGTTAACTTCCCAAAGCTTAGGATACCTTCCTAATACATTAAGAATGGTAAAACCATTAAAGAACCTATAATTCTCAGTCTGGAAATGTAATGACCCAAAATATAATACTAATAAAATACAATCATAGATCATTAATCAAACTAATCTATAACTATATAAGATATTCTATATCCCAAAAATATGGATAAATTTGAACTTCTTATATTATGATAAAAAAAAAGAAATACTTTAATTCCTAAGCACGGATTTCCAACCGTGACCCCCTTAGTCATCAAAAATAGTTTCCCAAGAGGATTTGTCAAAATAAGTTTATGGCTTCAAAAATTTTTCCATCGGCTAGCCGGCGGTCCACATGATGCTCACAAGGTCAGTCTCGTATGTACGCTGTAACCCCCGACCCCGGGGTTACTCTACTGACTCCATGCCGGGTAAAATTCTCGAAGAATGAATTGTATTTTGTAAACTCCGACATTTCTGTGAATGTCGTCTCGAATCATCGAATGAAGTATGAAATTTCACTTTCATTACTTATTTTATCTATTAAGAAATAAGTTTATTATAATAGTGGTCACAAAAATAAAGTTTGGCTTAATTTTCAAAAATTACACAATAGTCCCTGAACTTTTAGAAAATTATATTTTAGCTCAAATTTTAGAAAAATGACCCCGACAGTCGTGACATTTTTTTAAGGCTAAAAAAATGACTTAAAGTCATATAATGGGCCTTAGTTTAAAGTTTGGAGTTATTCCGAGCTAAAACGAAGTCGAAACGAGAATATTTCGATAAAAATCAGGATTTTACTGTAAAGAACGAAAAAAAAAATCGTGATGGAGCTCAAAACGACCACAAAGACTTAAACCTAACTTCTAATTATATTTTGAGAGGTTATTAGAAACAATAAGAGTCTGTTAAAGTCTCGGGATAATAGAATTCAAGAATAAGAAATATCGATTACCGTAAGTCAGGAAAATGACGGTTTAGCACCGTTACCGTGAAAACAGGTTCCTCGGGATTTTCTCTGATCGCAATCAACCCCAGAACAGTAGATAAATATTATTCTACTATTAATTGATGAGAAGAAATAATATTTCCAATTTATTAGTGTAAAACTTTGGGCCACACTAAGTGAGAAATAGATTTTCTCTAATATTTATATTCCAAGTACTAATAGCATAGATTAAGTAAAATGGTATAATATTTGATATTAAATACGAATTTCATTAGCCCTTAGTCATCTTTGAGTCATTATTTGATGGGAAAGGAGTTATGGCAAGGTGTTGGTCAAGTTTGAGGAGCTTTTGATAAGTGTCACAAAAGTTAAAGCATAAAAAGTTTCTCTTGCTCCATCCTAGCCCTTAGATGAGATACCAAGTGAAATCAATGGCTAAAAATTATGCAGCCCATAATAGATCAAATAAATATTTTTGTTTTTGGATAATGTTGGAGGAAAATTAACTAACCATGGTTGGATTTGAAGAGGAGAGAGAGAGAGACTAGCTTGGTTAAGTAAGCTTACTCAACAAGCTTCCTAATTTGCCTATAAAAGGGATACTAAGACCACAAGGTCTCATTTTTTTTATTTTGCTCAGCCAAATAGAGAGGAAAACCGTGCTTAGGGTTGGAGAGAAGAGGAAAGAAAAAGTGCAAGAGAAATAGAGAGAGAGAAGGGTGGATTTGCTCAAGGAAAGGAAGAAGAAAAAGCCTACAAGTTCAAGCTATTTTTCCAAGCCAAAACCTAAGGTAACTTAGCTAGCTTTTCTATGGTTTTAGTTCTTAAAAACACCTCTAAACCTTTCCTTTCACCTCTGCCCTAAGGTGTCAAAGGCCACCAAGAAGGATTTTCGGAAGAAAAATCCTAGAGGAAGCCGGCCTAGGACAAGAAAGAACACCACGAAAAAGTTCAACCTTGAACTTTAGGTATATCTCTAAACCTTGTGAGTCTTTAGTAGTTTAAGAAATAGTTCTTATTTTGGTATGACCATTGGATGTATTTGGTGTTGATATGTTGTAATAAGTAGCACGCACGGTGTTTTGCTTGGTCAAAATCCGAACACAAGCCTAGGTGGAAGTTAGAAACCCTAACTTCTGAGGCTTGTGTGTGTGTGTGTGTGTGTGCTGATAGTTTTAGCTAGCTTTAATGTCTTGGCCATGAATGTTTCTTTTAGCTTCTTGCGTGCCTTAGACACTGTCCATTTATGTCCTTGAGGAAGGGATTAAAATGGTTAGAAAAGATTTTACAAGCATGACGGCTTCCAACGAACCGTCGTGACAACAGTAGAGAATTTTTTTATAAAAGTGAGCTAAATGTAAAATCCAACCAAAATGAGTTCTTAAATTATTTGAACACCTTGAAATGAAATTATAAAATGATTTTAGGCTCCAATAGCCTCTTCTCTAAAAGTGTTTTACAGATTAGAAAAGATAAATGTTAAAAAGAATTTCGTACGGTAAATGTTGGATCAAAATATTAAGTTTACGATAAGTAAGTTTTTGGACTTTGGTAAACTTTGAAAACTTGAGCTTTAATGCTCTTAAGTAAGTTTATAAAGATCATTAAGATCACTTTTATACTTTAGTCTACTGTTCTTAATGTGTTTTTGTAAAGAAAAGAAAGAGGTTTAAAAAAAGAAAAGACGCTACATGATCGGTTTGAATAAAACCGTGATTGAGCTAGAAAACCTCGTCGCTTTCAAAGTTTAGATTTCGAACGGACCTTTAGCACTTCGATGACGGTTTGAAATAAGGATGAAATATTTCCTTAAATACCTAGAAGCTACTGTCTGTACAGTAAAAGTGTCATTTAAGAAAAGATAAGGAATTACGTTAAAACGACATTTTCTAACGAAACCATAACCGAGAGCTCGGTAAAACCACAAGAGTGGTAATTAGAGTTTTAATTGAACGAACATGGACTTTTCAGTCTTTACACGTTAAGAAAATAATTTTAGAAATTAAATATGATTGATATTTAATTTGTTTTGGCCAAGACTCGAGTTTGGATCTTTAAAATCTGAAAATTCAAACCCGAGCCAAGTTGACCATCATTTTTGAAGAGTAAACTTCTTAAAGCCCTAAAAGGACTTTCATGGTCTTGGATAAATCAAATGGTCTTAGAAATCATATGTTAGACCTAAGAATGACCAAGTAAGAAATTTAGATAAATTCCTAAACCGTAAATAGTGAATAGTACAAATTGACCCTCGGGATTACTCGGTAGGCTCCCGAGGCGCGTCGGTAGTACCAATTAGGGTTCGAAATAGTCCCGAACCTAAGTAAGGTTTAATAAACCTTGGTAAAGTCTCCTAGACAGCCCCGCCTTGGTAATAAGACAGTATAGAAAGTCCCGAGCATTACAACATTTAAGTTAAGAATTAGTTTCGCTCTCGGTTAACGAGACAAGCGAACTAACGAGACTCGATTCCTTTGTATTGAAAGGATTAAAGGACGAAGAAGTGGTCGGAGCTCAGAGCGTTGCTCAAGAAAAGCTCGGAGAAACTCTATTGCTTACGCAAGATAAGTGGCAATGCACCTATGACACCAAGTTGTGTGTTTGTGCTTATGTGTGCTACTTTGTTAAGCTTTTACTTGCTATTCCCGATCATCGTATCGTGCGAATATACCTGTGTATTGTGAAACTAAAAGAAGTAAAAAGCCGTACCAAGCCTTAGAAAGAAAGTAAATAAAAGAAATTAAGTAGAGCTCTGTCTCTAGAATAAAACGTGACTAAAACGTTAAGAAAGTCGGACTACAGTCCGCAAAAGAATTAGAGCTGGGTTTCGACCCGAGCAAGTTTAGGGCTAGAAAGACAATCAAGCCTTGTTGTTTGTTGATCCTAAAAAGCCCGATGAATTTATTGTCGTGGGTCCTGGTACCCCGATACAAGAGGCTAAAACCCCGGGACTCTAGAAGAGCCCAGTTTCATGTGCGCTTTCTTCGTCAGAGAAACTAACACCTCTTGTTAGACCCCAATCATCCGAGAGAGTGGACGATGGGTCATAATGTACATATATAGTAGAACGCAAGTCGATGGAACCACTAGCTCCAAGATAGAGCTATATTATTGATTGTCAGGAGATTTGGCCATCTCCCGTGGCGCGCCTCAGTATTGATACATAAGCGGCTTCCATCAGTGGATCCCAGACAATAGAAAGAAAGAAAGAAGAGTTAACCCCAGAGGTGGTGACTCATATAAAGAGCAGTTTGTTGGGGTTTGTTCATCCGAAGATGATCAAACTCTCTATCTCTTGCATTGTGAATTGTTGTTGCATATATGAATCCTTGTTGCATTGCATTGCATCGTTAAGATAGAGTAGTTTTGCCCTTACTGAGTTTATCAACTCATTAGTTTTTCCTTGGTGTTATAGGTAAGGGAAAAGCTAAATCAGAAGATCTGTAGAAGTAGAGCTGCTGGCGGTGGGCGATGTGTGTGGCAACCCAAGAAGAGAAAGAACCCGTCGCATATATGTTTTAAATTCCGCGTTCTGCATTTTGACAACAAAGATGTGATATCGTGACCGGAAATAGATCCCGAGGCTCTGAACTTGAGATAAAATGGTGGCTCTTTCCCTGAACTCAAGAGAAGTCAGGAGATAGTATTTTGATTTAGAAAAGTACTTTAACTTCCGCAGTATAAAAAAAATTACGAGATCGTTATGTTATAAAGTAATTTGTGTCTTACATTTTAAGTAAGATTAATAGTAGTAAAGAGAAAAGAACCCCTATCGCGGTCTCTGGCCGAGAGAGTTGGGTCGTGACATACGTCGTCTTCCTTCATTGCTGCCTAGCCTTCGATCTTTCCCTTTAACTTACCTGTAACATGAGCACACAAGTGAGCTAATAGCCCAATAAATGGATTAAGACATAAGTAATAACATTCATCACAAATTCAATAAATCATAAATAACACAATAGAATGTCCCTATAGAGAAATCAAGTTACCAACCCATCGATTGCAACCCGAGTTATAGATTTAACCCACCTCTGGTTTCACTTTAAGACTTTACATTACGACCTTACTTTGCCAAATATACGTGTGCGCATGACTTATTATTTTAAAGGATCCTTACTTAACATTCATTTGGCCCGTCGGCCATTCAAAACCTTTTGCGGCCAATGACGCCGTCAGGCCTTTTAGGAATTGATTTCACATTTGCTCCGTCGGGCCTATCCGGGACTTATAGCAATATTGGGCCCCTTTCAAGCCTATCCGTAATTCTTTGTCACAATGAGGAAGAGTCGCTCAACTCGAATCCTCTGGCCCCTCGCAGGCCTATCTGGACATCTTTATTGCATTGTGAGGAGGGTATTCTACCCTGGCCTCTTTTAATTCCCTTACAGCCTAATTAGAATTTAACGCTTGACTTGAGTTGACTAACACGTTATCCTAAAGTTTTATGTCTAGGTCACATACCCACCGACAGACAAACACATTCAAAGAAAACATGTAAAAGCACATATACACACAGAAGTAGTAAAATAAGACAAACAAATTTACAATCCCATACTTGTAAATTTGTTAACTAACAAGAGAATTAGGAACGTGAGCCCATACTCACGCACCCAAAGCAGACACTAACTTTTACAAATTAACAATGTTAAACGAAGAGCATCATAAGTTTCAGGGGATCCCAGCACATACAAAATCAATTCAAGCACAGGTAAAGTCTACTCGTGTCACAGTGGGGATCTACTTACCTGAGGTCCTAAGTATGTCGCCTGGGTCCTCGCGATCCTTCCTCAGTGGTGTCCTTCCTTGAAGCTTGATGTGTGGCACTTTTGTCCAACACGAGAATTAGAGGGTCAACGCCTAGGTTCACTAATCACTTGCGAGAATGAGACTTAAAGACCGATAGACCAATAGAAGGGAACTTTAAACGATGAGTCGATAAACGGTTCGTCGAGAAGTCCCTTTAGAGGTTTCTTATCCCGAGTGTCGTCACTTTATCACTAATCGTCAATCCCAACTTACGAACACGTCATTTGACTAGATTAGGCAAGAAAAGAATTCTTTGATAAAAAATGCCCTTGACTTAGTAATAAAAAGTGTCTAAACTTCGAGCCAGAAATCCAACAGAGTTTCCTCTGTTTCTCGGATATCCCAGCAGTAGTCTTCAGCTAGTTTCAACCCAGCATCGAACTCTGTTCAGTCACAGTATTTTTCAACCACAATTACATGGCACGATTTCATAATATATCACAACAAATTTCAGAAATAACATAACTAATCAACGCCAAACCTCAATAAATTGAAAACTAAAATAACATCAAAACGTCATCGCATTTCTATACTAGAAATCGCCTTTGTTCAGCCTCTTATACCTTTACTGCACAAAGGGTGAGGTATTGCACGTCCGAGCTCGCTTCATTATTGTTCCTGCACAACTCAAAATAGTTAGAATCTACAATGACATAGGTTAATTAGGAACAGTTCTCGAATCAAGAGGTTTAACAATTTCAAGCTCTAAACAAATTGGAATGTGCCACAAATATTGGATACAGTGACTTGTCCCCGAGACGATAACGTCTAATCCAACAAGTTCGTCGTAGATATTATAAAATTAGAGTCAAATGGCAACATGCACAAAAATCGTGGAATTGTAGCTACTCTCAAAACGATCCTTTATCGAGATCTACGGTTCTTAGCTTTGATCTAACAAACGCACTAGAAATCATGACTTCATAGCCACGACTCAGTTAACATCTAAATTGACGCAACCATTCCAAATTTAGAGAATTTGTTTAAAAACAACAATCTCATTTAAATAACAAAATCCACGTGCCAACAAAGATTTAAACACAACGCAGTAGTCCTTCCTTCACAAAATTGGTGAATTACATTGAAAAGTTGATAAATTTTAAAAATCATAGATATTGCCCCAACAACTTGATCAATGCTCCAAACCAACACATTGCTCTAAACACCTCCAACCCCTCCCCTTCCCCCCCCCTTCCTCCGCCCTCCCTTCTTTTTTTTTTTCCTTTCTTTTATTGGCTTTGAAAATGGTAGCGAGCGCCAACACTCATAATATTGCCACTGTTCGCTCGAAAACACACGCGAATTATAACCGCAAGTGCACGGGTCGTTCAAGTAATAAAGTGGACAGAAGAGTCCGAATATCATTCCCACAGAGAACTAACTAACCTAATTAACTAAGCACTATAAATACTACTAAATGTCTACTTTATCTAGGCTAACAATTTAGATAATGAAAGATAAATAAAGAAAATAAGTGTAAACAAAAATACTATAAATAAAACCTAGGATCGATTAGCTTCCCTCAACGTGTCCTCTATTCAATTATCGTTAATATCTCACTACAGTCCTCAATTCTATGCTAGTCTAGAAGTTTATGAATTTTGTCGCAGCTCTCGCTTACTGACCTAATTATGCATTTGATCCTAACTCACGCGTCCGCTCGCTAGAATTAAATTCATTAAAGCTCGATTCCTAGAATCCTAAATCGATCACCTCTTGGCCCTTACGATTTACAATTTGACTACCTAGACTACCAGTCACCTCTCGGTCCTTATGGCTTCTAAGCTGTGATTCTTGTTATTCCCAATTCAATTAAATTGCCTCTCTCAAGTTTAACCTAATTAAATCTAGAGTTTCTATTTAATCTCTCAATTGCAAATAGAAATAAATAAACCAACAAGAACACAAACATGAGAATTGAGTAATTGCAGTAATTTATTAATGAAAATTATAATAGATTCGACATTGAGTTCGGCCAATCTCTCCTAGAGAGAGATTTAGCCTCTTGAAACCAAACAAATAAATATATAAACTAAACTAAGGTTCATAATGATTATAAGAAATATAAGAGAATAAAATAAAAAGAATAGAGAAAACTCAAGTGGGAATTGCAGCAAATCCGTCTTCATCTTCCCTTTGAAGAGCCAATCCTTCTCTTGGTGTTCTTGAGCTTCTTGTGGTGTTTCTCTTTGTGTGAACCTCCTCTTTTCGTCCAAACTGTGTTCTATTTATAGAGCACATGCTTTGACCTAATTTTGGTGGAAATTCGGAGTCTTAAAAGTCTGGAAAACGATGACGTTTTGCATCAGGAGGTTTTGCTGATCGATCGGCTCAGTTCCGCGATCGATCGGCGCTGACTATGTTAGGTTTTGTAGGAGTTTGCCGATCGATCGGCTGCTATGTCACGATCGATCGGCTATATTGCGGGCGATCTTCTGAAATAGTGCCGATCGATCGGCTGGTCTGCCGCGATCGATCGGCGGTCGCTCTGTCTTTTTGCTCCTATTCTTTGAAATTCCTGCCGATCGATCGGCTGATGTACCGCGATCGATCGGCGATGGCTTTGTATTTTTTCTTCAGTATTCCTTTGCTCCAAAATGCTCTGTTTTGTGTACTTTTTCATCTCGATTTTTGTACTTGTACTTAAATCACTTGTACACTCACAAAACTCATCAAAACACATAAAACTTGAGGAAATTACAACAATTCAAGATGGAAAATATGATATATGAGTGAGTATATTGCTCACTCATCAGCCACAACATCTATTTAACGAATTTCTATGTTTTGCACAAATTAACTTGTAACGACCCAAAACTCAAAATAGTATGTTATTTTAATACTCGATAATATAGTATAATTTATAAAATAGAGTAATATTTTTCTTCTGAAAATATGGATAAATTTGAACCTTTTGCATTAATACATCTATTGAACTCTTAGTATACAAGCACGGGAATTAACCATGTTTTTTCAATAACAAAAAGATTTAGTATTAACCGTTAATTTAAAAAGTGCGAAAATTAATATTACTCATTACCAACGATTAGACAGTAATCGCATCATGTAAAAGCACATATACACACACAAGCAGTAAAATAAGACAAACAAATTTACAATCCCGTACTTGTAGATTGTTAACTAATCAAGACAACTTGGAACGTAAGCCCATACTCATGCACCCAAAGCAAACACTAACATTTACAAATTAACAAAGTTAAACGAAGAGCATCACATGTTTCAGGGGATCCCAGCATATACACAATCAACTCAAGTAAGGAAAAGTCTACTCGTGTCACAGTGGGGATCAACTTACCTGAGGTCCTAAGCTTCTTGCCTTGGTCCTCACAGTCTTCCCTTAGTGGTGTTCTCCCTTGAAACTCATTGTGTGATAGTTCTGTCCAACACGCGAGTAATAGGGTTAACAGCCACATTTCTACTAGTCATTAAATCAAAGAGTTGTTCTAAGGATTGACGGTCTACTCATAGCGAGTCTTTAAATAAGTGTTGAAAAGCGGGATAATGAACTGCTAATTTTAAGGTATTCTCGTCCCGTTCGTTAATGACTTAGTTTTATCCATCAACCCGTAACCAGCTAGCATGTTGGTTGATTTAAATATACGAGAACAGATTCTTCGTTTGAACTAGTATTTTGAAATGATTTTAGTGAAAGCTCAAACTTCGAGTCAAAAATCCGGCAGAGTTTCCTCTGTTTTTCGGACATTGCGGTCGAAGCCTTCACCTAGTTTCAACCCAACATCGAACTCTGTTCAGTCACAATTTCTCAATAACAACCACATTAACAATTTTCTTAATTTATAGCACTCGAATTTAAAACATAATAGACATTCAACACCGAGGCTTAATGGCTCGAATTCACCCTAGACCAATGGACATTTAAACCAAAAAGAAAGTCACACAGAATGTCATCGTGGGTTAGTGCTAATACTTTACGGACTACGATGACTCAATCGTCGAGTCTGTCCTTTTATTAGACTATTGTGTTTTGATATCTCTGGGTTGTACGTTACCTGTAGACTTAACAATCTATTTATCTAATGTAATGACCTGAATTTCAAAAACACTATGCCAGTTAATTAATTTGTATTTTTGCCTCAGTTGTAGGCAATTTGTAAAATTGGCCAGTTTCGTCAAATCTGGTCAATTTGGAATTATAATTTAAACTATGAAATTGATATGGATATTTTGCAATTTTGAATTTTTGGATGTGTTAGGAATTTAGTTTACTTCGATAATGGTATTAAAATTCCTAACTCTCAGTGTCCAAATTACGTGTGCAATTTTAATATTTCACGGAGAAATTTTACCATTCCCGTTTGTAAATTTTTTTTTTGGCTATTTTAGCCCAAATTGAGCCCAAGCCCATTAGGGCTACTCTCTCACTCTCTTTCTTTTCCCTCTCAGCCGACCAAAGTTCCTCCCCACCCCCACAAAATTTTCTTTCTTTCTTCTTCTCTTTCTCCCTTGCTGAGCACCCTCCGCCCCTGCCGCCGGCCAGCCCAACACCCGCCAGCGCTGCCGCCTCCCCCCCCACCTCGCGCGCTCAGCTCACGCTAGCCCCCGCCAGGGCCGGCCTCGCAACGTCCGAGAGCATGCCACCGAGTCCCTTCTACTCCCGAGCCCAGTATGTCAGCCCGACGCCGCCTGAGCTCGCCCAAGCCCTGCGCGCTTCTCCCTACGACCCCGCGCCACTCGCCATCTGCCTGAGCTCGCCCAGGTCCCGCTCGCACCTCAGCGTGTCGAGATGTCACGCTCTTCTCTGCCCGAGCTCGCTCCACCTCCGCACAGCTCTTCGCGCGGCCCGGCCACGATCCGCGCGACCTCCTACTGCGCTGGCCGTCAGCGTACAGCTGCGCAGCCCCGCGCAACTCTGGCGATGCTCCCCCTGCACTCCCTAGCCGCTAGTGCACTCCGACGAGCCCAGCCATTGCTCGCCGCCCCTCACCCTACTACTCAAGGCCCCAATCTGCGTGTTCCTAGCTCGGCGAGCCTCCGGCGAAGCCCACGCCTCGTCTACGGCACTGTAACCGAGCTCCCCCGCACGCGCGCCTTATCGCACCACGCTGCGACTACTCGGGCAGCAACTGCGCCATCTTGTACCGAGTCTCTTCACACGTGGCTCCGACGAGATCTGTGCCACTCACGCCGTCATCGTTTCGAGTTTGCCACGCCAAGTCTCTAATCGTCGTCGCGCGTGCTAGGTGAGCTCGTTGTTTTTGAGCTCAAGAAATTGTGGTGATATGTTTAGTTGTTTGTGCTGTAGTATAAATCTATATGATAATTGTGGTTGACTCATGTAACGACCCAAAAACTGACACGTAAAAGAAAATATAAATTCGTAATAAACATAAGAGATTTAACATTTTTCAAGTCCAAAAAATACGGTAGAATTTGAACTTTTTTACATAACAATAAGGAAATTCATTTAAATGCCTAACACGGGATGTAACCGTGACCACACGACCATCAAAAGAGTTTTCACGTGGGATTTTTAAAACAAAAACATCAACTCTCAAAATAGTTGCCAACGGCTAGCGGCGGTATACCCGACGCTCCCAAGGTCGGTCCCGTATGCACTTGCCGTTATCCTTCCATGTCGCCTAGTTTTCCAGTTTTCCCTTCAACTTACCTGCAACACGAGCACACTAGTGAGCTAATAGCCCAATAAGTAGATTAAAGATGTATAATACTTTACATCGAGACTTATTTAAACATATGCGTATAGAATTTATAATTTAGTCAGAATAAGTCTACCCTCCTCTAAAATTGAGCCTCCGGCGGCTCGATCATGGCTATACCTCAAGACCATCCAATGTTGGATTCAACACAAGACTCTAGAATTCAATACCATCCAATGTTGGATTCAACACAAGACTCTAGAATTCAATCTCCCTGATTGAGTTACATGTGCACACGACTTTCATGTTTAGAGGATCCTTATTAACTCTTAACTGGGCCCGCTGAATCATGCCGAAAAATAGCTCACCGATCTCCACGAGGTCCCTCGGGTCGCTCCGAAATCTAACATGGCTGCTGGCCCCGTCGGGCTATTTCGGAACGAAATCATGATCGCGGACCCGTCGGGCCCTACACAAATGATCAAGTTACTTACACAGAGGAAGGTCGTCCACCGACCTCTCCTAGGCCCTCAGGCCGTCCCGAAACATGATAAGTGGCCCCGTCGGGCTATTTCGGAACCGATCATGACTTGCGGCCTCGTCAGGCCCTACCCGTACACATTCAGTGTTTTCACCCCTCTTGGCTTGTCTTAGAGTGTCTCTCTTACCTGCAATAAATTCTCAACAACAACAGAAATAGTTTTATGAGTCCCATACCTACAGACAGGAGACTCATACACGCAATCACACATGTACCTAAAATATATGCAGACTCGCAACCCCATAATTGCGAGTTAGAAGACAGGGTATAAGCACGTGAGCCCATACTCACGCACCTAGGAAACTAACATCATAATTAACATTTCACGATATGACAACAATGGGAAACAATCAAACAAGGTAAAGCCTACTCGTGTTACAGAGGAGATCCACTTACTTGAGGTCCTAAGCTCCTCGCTTCGGTCCTCGAAATCCTTTCCATAGGGGCGTCTCTTCTCGTGCTTTGCGTGAGATGCTTCTGTTCCACACGAGCAATTAATGATCAACGCCAAGGTTTACCACTAAATACAGGAGAGGAAGAACTTGCGATTGGTGGACTCGAAGAATGTGACTCTAGTTAGTGAAACGGCTAATAATTCATTGAGAAAGCCCATCTAAGGTTGTTCCCGTCCTAGTGTTGTCATTGGATTAGTTTATGTGAGGAATAGGTTCTTAGCCTTACACGTACAATGATTAAATCAATAAAAGTGCCTAGGCTTCGAGCCGGAAGTCCGGCAGAGTTTCCCTTGTTTTTCGGATATCCCGGCCGAAGCCTTCACCTAATATCAACCCAGCACCGAACTAATTTCGGTCATAATCCATCATAACAACAACTAGAGTCATTTAACACAATATCAAGACATTTCCAAAATTTCATAATAACAATTATTCTCGAGCCTCAAAGGCTTAACTCATAACATAATTCTTAAGGATCCCAACAATATCCTTACTCAAGTCACACTTCCAATGTCGTATCATTTTACAACAAGAACTCGATTTTTGGCCGCTTGGTTATACCTTTAGTATACGACGGTGAGGGGTCGTGCGTCCTTAAGCACTTCGGTGGTGATCCTGCACAATTTGGCATAATAAAATGATCGAATCAATTTTCGAACTTAAATGCAACACGATTGGAAACACTCGGAATTGTGACCCAAATTTATAACTCATTCACATTTGAATGGCCTACTTGCCAAAATACAACTTCACACGGTTGAATAACCAATAATGTGCATAATTTTCTTTTCGAAAAGGCTCATTCAACTAGTTGATTTTTGACAACTAAATCTCCAAATCAAACTTTCAAAACAATATCACTTGGCAATTTTATTTTTATTTTTATTTTTATTTTTATTTTATTTTATTTTTATTTATACATGTATATATATATATAGATATTTTTTTTTTCCAAAACCACGTCTAAAAGAGAAAATTAAGTTCCCGCTCATCTAAGCACAGATAAATCGGGAGATTCAACGATTACAAATATAGTGCGAAAAATAAACACTTAAACGCGTGAAGTTTGCCGCACAAAAACGAACTCCTAACTTGTTCGTTACTAAATTAGCACACTTTAAGGTGTCAAAAGCTCAAGGTAAACCGAATTAAAAACGACCTCTAGGCGTCTAACAAGTTCAAGCCCATAATGATACGATTCTTGAACGCAAACTAATTTCATTCACCCACAACACGTAGCATAAATCTCATTACAATCCTCACGAAAACAAGTGGTAGACAAGATAAAACTTCGTCAAAATCCTAACCGACGAAAATCAAGTATTTCTCAACAACCATAAGGGTAACGAGGCTCACCAAACTTGAGCAATTGCGGCTCGAAGAAGCGCGTTGCGGCTGTCGAGAAATTTCAGCGGCGGAGGGAAGGGACGACGAGCTCAAAACATAAACGAAAACAAGAATTAACCCGCTCAAATTAAAGATTCAAAATGAACATTTGACGTCAACGCTGCGGACACGAAGCTTACCTCTGTGTCGGCTTCAACGACAACGTGCGAAAAGGGGTTCGGCGCGAGGAGGGGCACGGTTGCTGCCCGGAGAGGACCGTGGCGCGATGAGGGGCTGCGGGGTTGTGCGGCTATGCGAGAGGGACTGGCCGGAGCTGAGGTGGCTGGCAGCCGGCAGAGCTCGCACGGAGGAGCTCGGCTGCAATGTGCGGAGGCTGGGTCGGCGCGCGGAGGGTTGAACGGCTCGGCGTCAGTGAGCGCTCCGGCTGGGCTACGCGCGCGAGACAAGAGAGGCTTGGGCTAAGTGCTCTCGCACTTGGCGAGGTCGGGTGCGGCTTGGTCGGCGCTAGTAGCGCGTGCGGAGGCTGGGCGAGCTCGACGGAGAGGCGCGCTGCTGCTCGGCGTGCGGAGGAAGCATGCGGGGCGCGAAAGGGAAGGAGAGGCGCGCGGGGGCTCGCGCTGGCGGAGCTGCGCGTACGGGATGGGAAGGCTCAGGGTCGAGCGGTGCTGGCGGCGGGACGGCACAGGTTGCTGTGCACGCGAGCTGGGCGGAGGGGCTGCAGCACCGGCGGGGAGGAAAAGGGCTGGTTGGCCGGCGGAGAGAGGGAGAGAGAGAAGAAAGGAAAGAAGAAGAAGAAAAAGAAATTTGTGAGAGGAAGGAGGGTTTTGGTCGGCTGTGGGTGGAGAAAGGGAGAAAAGAAAAATGCCCTAATGGGCTTGGGCTTAATTGGGCCAAAATGGCCGAAAATTGACAACGAAAATACAACAAATTTTTTCGAGAAATTTAAAATTGCACACGTTATTGGAACACATAAACTTAGGAATTTAAATATCATTTTCGAATCAAACATAAATTCCTAACACGTCTAAACTTTTAAAATTGTAAGATAACCATGCTAATTTCATAATTTCTCTCATAGTTCCAATTTATCAAATTTGACGAAACTGACCAATTTTACAAATTGGTCACAACTAAGGTAGAAATACAAATTAATTAACTAGCACAATGATATTAAATTCATGTCATTACAATCCTACCCCCTTACAAAAGTTTCGTCCTCGAAACTTAGAACAAGTGAGGGTATTTCTCTCTCATGGCACTCTCGAGTTCCCAAGTTGCCTCTTCCTTGGCATGGTTTCTCCATTGAACCTTAACCATCGGAATGGTCCTATTCCTCAGTTCCTTGTCCTTGCGATCTAGAATCCGCGATGGATTCTCCTCGTAAGTAGCTTCTGGATTAATATCTAGGACCTCATGACGTAGAACGTGACTGGGATCGGGCACATACTTTCTCAGCATTGAGACGTGGAATACGTTGTGGATCGAGGCCAAGCTAGGCGGTAGAGCCAAACGATAAGCAACTTCACCCACCCTATTTAGGATTTCGAAATGTCCTATAAATCGAGGGCTAAGCTTGCCCTTTTTCCCGAATCGCATGACACCCTTTATTGGTGCTATCTTCAAGAACACATGATCGCCAATCTCGAACTCTAACGGACGACATCGGACGTCCGCATAGCTCTTCTGCCTACTCTGAGCGGTTTTCATGCGACTCCGGATCTTTTCGATAGCTGAAGAGGTGAGATCCACAAGTTCAGGACCTAGAAACTTCCTCTCTCCAACTTCGTGCCAATGGAGAGGAGAACGACACTTGCGGCCATAGAGAGCGTCGTACGGAGCCATTTGAATCGTCGCTTGATAACTATTGTTGTAAGCAAACTCGATCAAAGGCAAGTACGTGCTCCATGATCCTTGGAAATCTAAGATACAGGCACGAAGCATGTCTTCGAGCGTTTGGTTGGTACGCTCTGTCTGACCGTCGGTCTGTGGATGGAACGCTGTGCTAAACTTCAACTGGGTCCCCATGGCCCGATGCAAGCTTTTCTAAAACGCGGAGGTGAATCTGGTATCTCTATCAGAGACTAGAGAAACGGGCACTCCGTGAAGCCTAACCGCCTCCTGTATATAAATCTCTGCCAATCTATCCAAAGAGTACGTCTTTCGCACTGGAAGAAAATGCGCTGACTTTGTGAGTCTATCTACAATCACCCAGATAGAGTCGTGCCCCTTACTAGTCTTAGGTAGACCGCTTACATAGTCCATAGACACGTGTTCCCATTTCCACTCTGGGATATCGAGGGGTTGGAGCAACCCGGCGGGTTTCTGGTGTTCAGCTTTTACCTGTTGACAGGTGAGACACCTTCCCACGAACTCCACCACATCTCTCTTTAGGCCTGCCCACCAGTAATGTTCCTTTAGGTCGTGATACATCTTGGTGGTACCAGAATGCACCGCATAAGGTGCTGTGTGGGCTTCTTTAAGGATTTGGTACCTTAGGTCTCCATTGTCCGGAACGCACAATCTTCCGTTCAAGCGGAGAGCACCGTCCTCTGCTATCTGGAAGTCTTCCCTCCATTCCTTGACGATTTCATGACGAATTTCTTCTAAGTACGGATCGGAACGTTGTTCCTCCTTAATCTAGTCGTACAAAATGCGTTGGACGATAAGAGTTGAAAGGCTACCTACTATGATCTCCAAGCCCATATCTTTAATCTCTTTGGCTAACTCTGAGGGTATTGCTTGAAGTGACATGAGCGTACCCGTGCTCTTTCGGCTTAAGGCGTCCGCTACCTCGTTAGCTTTCCCAGGGTGATAATGAATATCACAGTCATAATCCTTGACGAGCTCTAACCACCTCCCTTGGCGCACATTAAGGTCTCTTTGGGTGAAGATGTATTTCAGACTCTTGTGGTCTGTAAAAATGTCGCAGTGAATCCGATAGAGGTAATGCCTCCATATCTTCAGTGCGAACACAACCGCCGCCAATTCCAAGTCATGGGTAGGGTAGCGGGTCTCGTAGTCTTTAAGTTGTCTCGATGCGTAAGCTACCACTTTACCGTGCTGCATCACAATAAAGCACAAACCCAGTAGTTCCCGTGGGAATTGTCAAGACTGGGGCCGATGTGAGACGCCTCTTGAGTTCTTGAAAGCTCTCTTCGAATGCCGGAGTCCAAGAAAATTTGGTATTCTTCCTCGTTAGGCGAGTCAAAGGTAGAGCGAGTTTAGAAAATCCCTCAACAAAGCGCCTATAATACCCTACTAGGCCCAAGAAACTACGAACTTCTATGACAGTCATGGGCTGTTTCCATGAACTCACGGCTTCGATCTTAGACGGATCCACTGAGATCCCCTCTTTAGAGACCATGTGTCCCAAAAATGAGACCTTCTCCAGCCAAAACTCGCACTTCTTGAACTTTGCGTAAAGCTTTTTCTCAGCTAGCCTAAGCAAAACAGCTTTCAACTGCTCCTCGTGCTCCTCTTTCGTCTTTGAATAGACGAGAATATCGTCAATAAAGACTATGACGAACTTCTCAAGATAGTCTTCGAAAACACGGTTCATCAGATCCATGAACGCTGCCGGAGCGTTAGTGAGTCCAAAGGACATCACCAAGAATTCATAGTGGCCATAACGAGTGCGGAAAGCGGTTTTGGGTACATCTTCCTCGCGTATCTTTAGCTGGTGATATCCCGATCGTAAATCGATCTTCGAGAACACTGACGACCCTTGAAGTTGGTCGAACAAGTCCTCAATCCTGGGAAGAGGATATTTGTTCTTTATGGTTAGCCTGTTCAGTTCCCGATAATCTATGCATAAACGCATAGATCCATCATTCTTCCTGACAAAAAGCACCGGTGCCCCCCACGGTGAATGACTGGGTCTTATGAAACCCTTGTCCAGCAACTCTTGTAGTTGGATCTTCAATTCTTTCAATTCTACCGGGGCCATCCGATACGGCGACTTGGACACAGGGGCGGTACCGGGTAATAGTTCGATGACGAACTCAATTTCACGATCAGGAGGTAACCCTAGAAGGTCTTCGGGAAAGACGTGGAGGAAATTCTTCACGACCGGGATATCCGAAGCTTGACGCGTGTCTTCTTGGGACACATCTACGATGTGGGCGAGGAAGCCCTGACAACCACCGTCAAGCATCTTACGTGCTTGAAGAGCAGAGATCAAGGGTATGGTCAACCCCTTAGGTGACCCTTTAAACTCAAAACTTTTTACTCCAGGGGGTCGAAAAAGTACGCTCTTTCTCTTACAGTCAATAGTAGCATGGTACTTGGATAACCAATCAATGCCTAGAATGATATCAAAGTCCCGTATCTCGAGGACTACAAGATTCACAGCTAACTCGCGACCACTCAAAAAGATGGGAACATCTTGGAACCAAAACCTAGACTGCATGATCTCACCCGACGGTATAGCCGTCACAAAAAGCTAGGCCAAATCATCTGATTTTCTATCTAGCTTCTTTACAAAACCACCCGCAATGAAAAAGTGGGATGCCCCCGAGTCTATAAGGACATAAGCAGTAGTGTTAGCTATAGAGATCTGACCTGTGACAACGGTTGAAGGTCCTGCAGCCACCTCCCCTTCAGTAATAGCAAAAACCCGGGCATTCGGCTTCGCTTGATTCTCACCCTGGCCTCGTTGACCTCGAGCTTGGGCACTTGGTTCTCTGCACTCCCTCGCAAAGTGTCCCAACTTGCCACAGTTGTAACATCCTTGGTTATTACTCCGGCACTCTCCACGGTGGTACCTGCCGCATTTGGCACAAAGGGGCACATTAGCATCATGCTTCTTTGCTTGAACGGCCCGATCAGGAGGATTAGGTCCTGACTTGCGCTTGCCACCAGAGTTGTTCCTTCCAGACTGATTGGAACGCTGGTTGTGGCTCGATCGCTGATCATCACTAGGGCGCCGCAGTAGGTAGTTACCGCGATACGAGCGGCCGAAGCGAGATCTATTCTGAGTATTATCGGATCGAGGCAGATCCGACTTAGGTTTCTCCTTCTGCTTGGTCACCCAAGACTCTGAGCGCAGGGCTCGTTGGACAGCATCCGCGTACCTAGCGGGTCCCTCTCTGCCTGTATCAACGAAACGAGCTATGTAAGAGTTCAAGCCCCTCATGAACTTGTTCTTACGGCTCGTATCGGTAGCTACAATGTCTGGTGCAAATCTGGCCAACTGATCAAATTTTAAGACATAGTCTGCGACGCTCAGCTTCCTTTGACGTAAATTGATAAACTCGTTCATCTTACTATTTTGAACGGCCTCGCTAAAGTACTTCTCATGGAAGACTCGCTGAAATTCGGCCCAAGTTATAATACTGACATCCCGAGTTTGCTTAACCACACTCCACCAATAACGCGAGTCTTTATTGAGCATAAAGACGGCGCACGAAACCTTCTCATGGTCTGAAATTTGCATTATGTCAAAGATAAGTTCTACGCGACTTATCCATTCTTCAGCAGCGAGAGGGTCCGGAGCACCATCAAATGATGGAGGTTGGGCCCTACGAAACCTCTCGTAGACCGCCTCCAAGGTCATATGTGGCACCGGTACTCCTTTGGCATAAACGAGTTGTGCTAAACCAGGTGCTGGAGGTCGAATCGCCGGAGCATGAGCATGCACCATCGGGGGATATTGTGGCATGCCCAGAATATGATGTCCCGCGGGGTGAGGGGCATTCATTGCAGGGTTAGGGTACACTGCTGCCCTGTCTTGTACTGGAGGGCCTTTCGCGAGAATCGCCGCTACCCCCGGATGGACTGCCTCGGCTTCTGGAACTGGGTCTGGGTACTCAGGCAGTCCCTCGCCCTCAACTTGCCCTTAGGCATCAATCGGAGGTGGGGGAGGGAGGGGTAAGGCCCCACGACGCATGTGCTCCATTAGGCGATTCAGAATCTCTGTTTGCTGTCGCTGGATTTCAGCTTGGCGTTCCATGGCCTCACGAAGGTCGGCCACCGCCCTTGACAGATTTGGTCTCGTCATAGTCAAAGAGAAAGAAAAAGCCAAGCGACCTGAGTCAACGCACTAAGGTTAAAAATCATTACATGACCAGACAAAAGAATGCAAGGTACAAGACAATCATCATAATAGAATCAGGGATGAGTCATGTTATCATCACATAACACTAACAAATACTAATTAACCATACATAATTGCAATGCAAAAGGAGCTATATAAGCATCACTACAAAATAAAAATCCTTCATAGAGGATGACACAACACATAGCTAGTAAAACTTAATCTCTACCACAATTAGCCAACATAAGAGTACTAACTATTAGTTGCTACTTGCGTCATTTCTGCTCCAGCTAGGTACAAAGCTAAGCTACTTTAAACTCATACACATACGACTACCCTAGGGCTACGAAGTTGGGGTTAGTGTCTCCACCAATACGATCTAACTATCATCCTCGTCGGGGTCATCCTCCTCCTCTGAAGTGTCCTCCATCGTCGGCGTATCGCTGCCGGCTCGGAAGTCGTCCACGTATGCACCTATCTCGTCGACATACTAACGCTCCAGGCGCATCGCTACATCTCTAATGGAAGTCAGACTCTCAAAAGTGGCAGGCGAACCATGAGGACGAAAAGGGGCCATCAGGCCTCGATAATAAATCTCGTGCAGCCGGGACTGCGACAGGACCGTAGGGCTATCCTCCACTATCTCACGCGTGAAACGCCTATGGTACTTGGACACACGCTCCCTCTGTTTCTGGCCCCACGTCCTCACCGCTTCGTCCCACACTCGGCGGCGACTGAGAGGGTCGAATGACTGCTGCAACACCTAACAGAATGAATGCCAATTGTGGTCCGCGGCTCCTCCTGGCCTCCTAGTGACAGTCCTCCACCAACTAAGTGGTTCGTCCCTCAAGAACCCGACTGCAATAGAAATCCAAAGGTCACGGGAGACTCCATCTTCCTCCATCCTAATCTCGAACATATTGATCCAATCACGAACGGTCATGGAGGCATCCTGTGTTAGAGCTGGAAATTGTTCCCTACGCAGAAGATTGGTGATGTCAGCCATAAATTGGCGGGTCGCGCTGATGGAAGATTGCGGCTGTTAGCTGTGGCTCTCGCCTGGAGCGGATGGTGGAACCGGGGGCCTACCACCTGAGCGACTGCGCTCTCTTGTGGGCTGGCTAGAGTTCTGAGACTCATCTCTCTCTCCTCGTCCTGCCATCGTAGAGTAAAATCCTGCAAGTATTTCAACCAAAATCAAGAAGATATAGCTCGTGAAGTTAAAGGAAAGGCACTCACAGTGGCGACAATGAGGGAATCACAGTTGTGCATACGGGATTGTCTGCAGAACTGGCTAAACCTTGGCTCTGATACCAACTTTGTAACGACCCAAAAACTGACACGTAAAAGAAAATATAAATTCGTAATAAACATAAGAGATTTAACATTTTTCAAGTCCCAAAAATACGGTAGAATTTGAATTTTTTTACATAACAATAAGGAAATTCATTTAAATGCATAACACAGGATGTAACCGTGACCACACGACCATCAAAAGAGTTTTCACGTGGGATTTTTAAAACAAAAACATCAACTCTCAAAATAGTTGCCAACGGCTAGCCGGCGGTATACCCGACGCTCCCAAGGTCGGTCCTGTATGCACTCGCCGTTATCCTTCCATGTCGCATAGTTTTCCAGTTTCCCCTTCAACTTACCTGCAACACGAGCACACTAGTGAGCTAATAGCCCAATAAGTGGATTAAAGATGTATAATACTTTACATCGAGACTTATTTAAACATATGCGCATAGAATTTATAATTTAGTCAGAATAAGTCTACCCTCCTCTAAAATCGAGCCTCCGGCGGTTCAATCATGGCTATACCTCAAGACCATCCGATGTTGGATTCAACACAAGACTCTAGAATTCAATCTCCCTGATTGATTTACATGTGCACACGACTTTCATGTTTAGAGGATCCTTATTAACTCTTAACTGGGCCCGCTAAATCATGCCGAAAAATAGCTCACCGACCTCCACGAGGTCCCTCGGGTCGCTCCGAAATCTAACATGGCTGCTGGCCCCGTCGGGCTATTTCGGAACCAAATCATGATCGCGGCCCTGTCGGGCCCTACACAAATGATCAAGTTACTCACACAGAGGAAGGTCGTCCACCGACCTCCCCTAGGCCCTCAAGCCGTCCCGAAACATGATAAGTGGCCCCGTCGGGCTATTTCGAAACCGATCATGACTTGCGGCCTCGTCAGGCCCTACCCGTACACATACAGTGTTTTCACCCCTCTTGGCTTGTCTTAGAGTTTCTCTCTTACCTGCAATAAATTCTCAACAACAACAGAAATAGTTTTATGTCTGTGGTCCCATACCCACAGACAGGAGACTCATACACGCAATCACACATGTACCTAAAATATATGCAGACTCGCAACCCCATAATTGCGAGTTAGAAGACAGGGTATAAGCACGTGAGCCCATACTCACGCACCTAGGAAACTAACATCATAATTAACATTTCACGATATCACAACAAGGGGAAACAATCAAACAAGGTAAAGCCTACTCGTGTTACAGAGGAGATCCACTTACTTGAGGTCCTAAGCTCCTCGCTTCGGTCCTCGAAATCCTTTCCCTAGGGGCGTCTCTTCTCGTGCTTTGCGTGAGATGCTTCTGTTCCACACGAGCAATTAATGCTCAACGCCAAGGTTTACCACTAAATACAGGAGAGGAAGAACTTGCGATTGGTGGACTCGAAGAACGTGACTCTAGTTAGTGAAACGATTAATAATTCATTAAGAAAGCCCATCTAAGGTTGTTCCCGTCCTAGTGTTGTCATTGGATTAGTTTATGTGAGGAATAGGTTCTTAGCCTTACACGTACAATGATTAAATCAATAAAAGTGCCTATGCTTCGACCCGGAAATCCGGCAGAGTTTCCCTTGTTTTTCGGATATCCCGGCCGAAGCCTTCACCTAATATCAACCCAGCACCGAACTAATTTCGGTCACAATCTATCATAACAGCAACTAGAGTTATTTAACACAATATCAAGACATTTGCAAAATTTCATAATAACAATTATTCTCGAGCCTCAAAGGCTTAACTCATAACATAATTCTTAAGGATCCCAACAATATCCTAGCTCAAGTCACACTTCCAATGTCGTATCATTTTACAACAAGAACTCGATTTTTGGCCGCTTGGTTATACCTTTAGTATACGACGGTGAGGGGTCGTGCGTCCTTAAGCACTTCGGTGGTGATCCTGCACAATTTGGCATAATAAAATGATCGAATCAATTTTCGAACTTAAATGCAACACGATGGGAAACACTCGGAATTGTGACCCAAATTTATAACTCATTCACATTTGAATGGCCTACTTGCCAAAATACAACTTCACATGGTTGAATAACCAATAACGTGCATAATTTTCTTTTCGAAAAAGGCTCATTCAACTAGTTGATTTTTGACAACTAAATCTCCAAATCAAACTTTCAAAACAATATCACTTGGCAATTTTATTTTTATTTTATTTTATTTTTATTTATATATATATATATATATATATTTTCCAAAATGACGTCTAAAAGAGAAAATTAAGTTCCCGCTCGTCTAAGCACGGATAAATCGGGAGATTCAACGATTACAAATGTAGTGCGAAAAATAAATACTTAAACGCGTGAAGTTTGCCGCACAAAAACGAACTCCCAACTTGTTCGTTACTAAATTAGCACACTTTAAGGTGTCAAAAGCTCAAGGTAAACTGAATTAAAAACGACCTCTAGGAGTCTAACAAGTTCAAGCCCGTAATGATACGATTCTTGAACGCAAACTAATTTCATTCACCCACAACACGTAGCATAAATCTCATTACAATCCTCACGAAAACAAGCGGTAGACAAGATAAAACCTCGTCAAAATCCTAACCGACGAAAATCGAGTATTTCTCAACAACCATAAGGGTAACGAGGCTCACAAAACTTGAGCAATTGCGGCTCGAAGAAGCGCGTTGTGGCTGTCGAGAAATTTCAGCGGCGGAGGGAAGGGACGACGAGCTCAAAACATAAACGAAAACAAGAATTAACCCACTGAAATTAAAGATTCAAAATGAACATTCGACGTCAACGCTGCGGACACGAAGCTTACCTCGGTGTCGGCTTCAACGACAACATACGAAAAGGGGTTCAACGCGAGGAGGGGCACGGTTGCTGCCCGGAGAGGACCGCGGCGCGATGAGGGGCTGCGGGGTTGTGCGGCTGCGCGAGAGGGGCTGGCTGGAGCTGAGGTGGCCGGCAGCGGACGGAGCTCGCGCGGAGGAGCTCGGCTGTGGTGTGCGGAGGCTGGGTCGGCGCGCGGAGGGTTGAACGGCGCGGCGTCAGTGAGCGCTCCGGCTGGGCTGCGCGCGCGAGACAGGGGAGGCTTGGGCTGAGTGCTCTCGCACTTGGCGAGGTCGGGCGCGGCTTGGTAGAGAGAGAAGGGCTGGTTGGCATGCGGAGAGAGGGAGAGAGAGAAGAAAGGAAAGAAGAAGAAGAAAAATAAATTTGTAAGAGGGAGGAGGGTTTTGGTCGGCTGTGGGTGGAGAAAGGGAGAAAAGAAAAATGCCCTAATGGGCTTGGGCTTAATTGGGCAAAAATGGCCGAAAATTGACAACGAAAATACAACAAATTTTTCCGAGAAATTTAAAATTGCACACGTTATTGGAACACATAAACTTAGGAATTTAAATATCATTTTCGAATCAAACATAAATTCCTAACACGTCTAAACTTTTAAAATTGTAAGATAACCATGCTAATTTTATAATTTCTCTCATAGTTCCAATTTATCAGATTTGACGAAACTGACCAATTTTACAAATTGGTCACAACTGAGGTAGAAATACAAATTAATTAACTAGCACAGTGATATTAAATTCATGTCATTAACTAGCACAGTCAGGTCGTTCTAGGTCCTAACTATTTTGAGTTACGCAGGAAATTCAACGGAGCAAGTTTGGACGCACAACCCTTCACTGTCCTTTACGAGAGGTATAAGTGGGCGATCAGAAACAGGATCCGAACATTAGAACTCGATGACGTTTATGTGACTTTTGTAATTAGTTAGATGCCTATTATTTTTGTGTGGGATCCGAGCCACTGAGGCTCGGTGTTGAATTATGATTATGTTTTGAAATTAATTGTGATAACTGTGAAAATATTTCTTCGTGGTTGTTGTGATGGATTATGACTGAAATTAGTTCAGTGCTGGGTTGAAATTAGGTGAAGGCTTCAGCCGGGATATCCAAAAAATAGGGGAAACTCTGCCGGATTTCCGACTCGAAGTTTAGACACTTTTTATGGCTAAGTCAAGAACCATTTAGGTCCAAGAATTTCTTTCTCACCTAAACTAGTGAAGCGATAGAACTATTAGTCGAGATTGACGGTTAATGATGAAGTGACGACACTCGGGACAGGAATACCTCTAGAGGGGTTTCTCGATAAACCATTGGTCGTCCCGACTTCTAGAGTCCTATTCTTTTAGCCTATAGGCACTTGAAGTTTCATTCAACTCAAATAATTAGTGGACTTCGACGTTGACCCTCTAATTCTCGTGTGTGACAGAAGTGTCGCATAACATACTTCAAAGAGGGACGTCGGGAGAGAAAAACTGTTAGGACCAAGTCGGGGAGCTTAGGACCTCAGGTAAGTAGATCTCCACTGTGGCACGAGCAAACTTTACAATGCTTGAATAAATTATGAATGTGTTGAGATTATATTAAGCATACGATGCTTATAAAATTGTGGCTATTAAACTGTATGGATCTCAATTCTTGCAAGTGCCGTGATTACAGGCTCTTGATCACGTTCGTCTTGTTTTGTGCAACGAGCCTGCAGGTATGGGACTGTAGGTTCGTTTATGACATGTGTTTTTCTAAGCATGTATTAGTACGTGCGTTCATTTGTATGACTTATCTGTCTGTGGGTATGGGACCACAGACATATAAACTACTCAACTTCGTGGTTCAGGTTCTAATGTGGGGTATGTGTCTGTTTGTACGTGTATATGTTAGTATGACTTATCTGTCGATGGGTATGGGACCACAGACATAAAACTATTTTACTTTTGTTGTTGAGATCTTATTGTAGGATAAGCTAAATTCCAGAGAGACGCAATGGGATTGAGAGGTCGAGTCGAACGGTTCCTCTTCGTCACTGTGAACATTCCAGATAGGCTCAAAGAGTCCGAGGAGTTGAGTCGAATGATTCATCCTTATTACTGTGAACGTTCTAGCTAGGCTCAAGGAGTCCGAAGAGCTGAGTCGAACGATTTCTCCTCGTCACTGTGAGCGTTCTAGATAGACTCAAGAAACGGCCTGAAATAAGGCCCAACCTGAGCGGAGACACTCATAAGTTCTGGAAGGATCGGATGTAAAGTAAAGCCAAGAGTTGCAGGAGCACCGTATGTTTCTGAAGGACTCGGAAGGGGGCCGTGATCATGATCGGTTCCGAGATCGCCCGACGGGGTCATTGTCTGTGTGAGGTTTCAGAACGACCCGATGGGTCTCGAGGCGGTCAATAGACGACCTTCCTCTTCATATGCTGTGTGCTGTGATCATAATTGATTCCGAGATCGCCCGACGGGGTCATTGTCTGTGTGAGGTTTCAGAACGACCCGATGGGTCTCGAGGAGGTCAGTAGACGACCTTCCTCTTTATATGATGTGTGCGGTGATCATGATCGATTCCGAGATCGCTGACGGGGCCATTGTCTGTGTGAGGTTTCGGAACGACCCGATGGGTCTCGAGGAGGTCGGTAGAGGACCTTCCTTTTCATATGTTGTGTGCTGCGATTTTGATCGATTCCGAGATCGCCCGACGGGGCCATTGTCTGTGTGAGGTTTCGGAACGACTCACAGAGGGTCCAGAGTCGTATTAGTTCTAGAACAACCCGTAATGGGTGTAAATATATATTAAATTCTAGAACGACCCGCCAAGGGGTCAAGATGTGTATTAAGTTCTAGAATAATCCGTGAACGGGTTTAGATGTGTATTAAATTCGAGAACGACCCGAGAATGAGTCCAGATTCGTATTAATTCCTAGAACGACCATAAGATGTCTAGAGAAGAGGTGAGGCTGACGAGACCTCCCCTATATTTTAGAATCAAGAATTCTTAAATAGTAAATCGTGTGCATACATATTTTATAAGCTAAGTCAGAGAGTTGTGAACTTGAGTGAGATTAGAACTAATTATAAAATTGACTTTTGAGTCGAGATTTATAGGTCGCTAAGTCCGACCCCATTCTACGTCACAACTCTTTTGCAGGTATTATACCCCGCGCAGGTTTAGTAACCTATTTCTGAAATATATTTCGCAGGCAAGGTTGTTTAAGAGTGACATTTACTCTTCGGACTACGATGACTCGATCGACGAGTTCGTCCCTCTTTATTAGATTTTTGTGTGGTGATATTTTGGTTGGTTATGACCTGCAGACTTAGTAGTTTATTTATCTAATCTACTTATTGGGCCAATAGCTCACTAGTGTGCTCATGTCGCAGGTATCTTTTCACGAAAGCAAAAAGGACGAGGCGACAACGACGGGAACAGCGAGTGTATACGGGACCGACCTGTAAAACCTTACGTGGACTACCGGCTAATCGTTGGCAAAGAAAGTTTTAAATTCCGTATATTTTATAAATGTTTAAATTAAATTCATTTTTGTTATGATGAGGGTTGATAATCCTTATGTTTGTTATTAAAAGTTCAAATTTGTCCGTATTTTTCGTGACTAAAACATCATTTGGAGTTTTGGGTCGTTACAAAGTTAGTATCAGAGCCACAGTTTAGCCGGTCCTGTAGACAACCCCGTATGCACAAGCGTGATTCCTTCGTTGTCGTCAATGTGAGTAACCCTTACTTATGTTTCACGAGCTTCGAGATATTAAATAAAAAAATAAAAATAAAATAAAAAAATAAATTAATTAATTGCAAGTATACTCTAATAGAATGACTGAGACGGGATTAGGAGAATAAGCTGAGTCTTAGGGCTCGAGCTGACCGTCTGAAGAACACGGTCGTTCAAAGTGGTTATGCGCCACTAGTCATTCCACCCCCCGAGTGGGGACAGTGACCGTAAGTCGTGATTTACTGTCAGGGTCATCCTCAAAGGATATGCGCCTCAAGTTGTCTGCCGCCAATAACAACTAAGGCTGTGAATGCCAAAGTAGACTGGGGTTTTCTATGTTTTAACCCCCTTGTCTAATCACACAGCAGACTAGGGGTTTTCTCATTATTTATCCCCTCGTTAACTGGTTAAGAGAAAACCAAGATATTGCAAGAGGCACTGGATTTCATTTAGTCTTATTTATCTTTAAAGATAACAGTTGATGGACTACTCACGAGTCCCATACTTTGACCTCTTGCGATTGGGTACAAGACCCATGGTTTATTCGTTCGAGGGGTTCACAGAAAACATACAATAGGCTGGGTAGGTCTTCCTATAAGATTATTCTGACGAACCACAGTCCGTAAGGCGTAGCGCTCGTGAAAGGACCCGGCTGTGCCGTTTGTATTATGATTTACCGACCTTAGGGATCGATGTCTAATTCTCTTTCACAATTCTTTAAGAAGTATTTAATCATGATAATTTACTCATTCTTTAGTAAATCAAAGGTTCAGCCTCTACTTTGGCATTCACAACCTTAGTATTTATTGGCGGCTCGAGTCCGCATTCCTTTGTCTTTAAGCTGTTTCTCTTTCAATTATAGGTTCGGCTCAAAGCCGAACTTCTTCTCACACTCGGGTTGTAAACTCGGTGGAGATCGGATACGAGCGAACGCGTACCAATGAGTTTAACTACAGCTTATTTTCTTTTATTGAGGCTTATGAAAATCTAATCTAAAGATTAGATTATTTCTAATTACGAACATTTTATTTGTATTTTATTCATGCTAGGGTTCTCTTTCGGCTATTATAGTTTATCCACTACACAGCACAAAAGTATGGCATTCACACAATATTTATTCACAAAGTACTAATACACCCTAGCAAACATTTCACACATATATACACTCGGTGCTGTAGATGCATCGCCACTTACTGTTATAGGCGTTGCAGCGGTTCCGAGGTCTTTCTGGGAACTTGTTCTGAGCTCCGACCAACTTCGTGTCTCCTTGTCCTTGAATAGAAGACATGGTCTCGTTAGTTTGACTGTCTCGTAAACACGAGATGAACTATCAATTAATTTTCTAAGTGCTCGGCTTTCCATATTAAACTTCCCTAGACAGTTTCTCGTCTTTTGAAATCTTCGGACTATTCAAAGTCCGACTGAGCTTAGGAAAGTCTAATCTTAACTCGATGGGTTTTCTAATGACTTTCTTTGACTGGGCTACTTAAGGTGGCCCACTACAAGGCTCAAGTCCTTCTTACATGGTTGGCCTTGATGCATTTGGGCTTTAGCCACTTCTCAGGCCCAAACAGGTAATTTGGGCTTCGGACTAAAATAAGGCCCACTAAGGATTTAGGTTTTCAACCAAGTGAAGGCCCAAAATGGCCTTCTCAATTTAAAACAATTTGGTCCAACAATCTTTGGGCTTTCAAAACTAATACAAGGCCCAAAATGGCCTTGACATTTTAAACATCTCTAAGACGGGGTCACTTGTTCGTTTAATTAATAAGCCCTCTTTTATTTAAAAAGTGTTCTGAATCCTTTTTTTTTAATTGGGATATAATTTACAAAACGTTCTTGGGTTCGGTTTAGTGGTTTTCACGCACTATAACCGTTTCTTAAGAAAAATGCTCGGTTTCAAGGAAACCGAGTCTCGTTATATTTGAAAAAGCCCGTCTTAGTTCAATTAGAACAAATATGGTTCTCATCTCGCTTATGTATGGGCTGGACCAAGTCCATTTAAGTCTCGACACCCGTTTTGCATTAGTTTGAGACTTTCTCGAACCTTCGGTTTTGACTACGCTATGTAAACGTCGTTTTGAGCCCTTAAACTTAACTCGTTCTTTTATCGTTTTTCAAAACTGATTAAGAGCAGCAAGCTTTACTTTTGAAAGCACATACGTTTGGTTTCCAAACCTATTTTGATAATAGAAAATAGAGTACACAATTTCAAAATTTATAAAATCATGGCGTTTTGGAACTAGTTTTGCGATCTTTCGCGAAACCGTCGTTTTTCCGTAAAACGTTGTTCTTCACTTTTCTGAATCTCATTATTTACACTAAAACAGATTACTTCTAGGTTCCAAGGAGATTTTTCACTCTTTTTTTGAAACCTTTCGTCGAAGCTTTAAATCTCACGTGAAAACGATCCTCGAGCTAAACGCTTTCGAACCTTTTTCACGGGTTTTGACCGAGACACTTATCTCCAAGTGTCTTTTCGGTTTCCATTTGGATTTTAATACAAAACTTAATCAAAAGGAGTAACTAAACATTCAAATTATCAACCAAAAAAACCATGGTAATTTCACAAACTTAGGCTCGGATTTTCAAGAGAAATTTTCCAAATTTTATCTTGAAAATGGTTTCACTTCGGTCTGTTGGAAACCGTCGTGTGCATGGTGTTTTTTTGACAACATTTTCACATTTGAAACACAATTGAGCAGATGCAAAGACATCAAAAGACAAACAAAACAAGGAATCCAAACCCTAAACATGCAAACTAACCATACAACAAAAACACAACCGGACACGAGTTAAAATATCCGGAAGCTAGCCGATCTAGCTTCCTTAAACTCGTGCTCGGCAACTTAAACCTTAAAGAGGCCTTGCAAAACAATTACAACTCAAACCTATTACATCCATGATTATTCTAAAGAAGGCTTAAGGGAAAGAGAGAACCTTACGTCACTCTAGGGTTAGGGATTATACCTTGCTTCGGATTTTTGAGCTTTCCTTTGACGTGCTCTTACTTTGTCCGAGTAGTCTCTAGGGTTTGCCTCCAAACCACCTTGTGTGGTCCTTCAACCTCTTAGAGCAGAATGTTAAGGGGGTCTTGGTTAGGTTTTAGGGTTACCAAAAATCATGGAGAAGAGCTAAGACAAGGCACGAATTTTTTTACCTTAACGAACTAGGGTTTCGAAGCTTTTCTTCTTGCTTCTTCTTCTCCTTGCGCGGCTTCTTCTCTCTAACTCTAGCCTCTATTTTCTTTTCTTTTCTTTGCTTTCTCTTTTACTCAAAGTTTTCTCTTTTCTTTTCTCTCTCACTCTCCCACGGATTTTCTCTCAAACTTTTGCCAAGGAAAAGCAAAAATGGGAGCTTAAGGGTCTAAAATCCTTTTATACTTAGGTGAGTTTTTAGAGAGAGTTTCACTTGTGTCTTTCTCTCTCCCTCTCTCTCTCTCTCGGTCGAATTTTCCACTCTCTCTCCTCTCCAAATATTTTAACTCCTCAATAAATCCAATTGATAAGTTCCAAGTCTCATCCTAGCCCTCAATCTCTTCCATCAACTCATCCTACGGTTGAGATTTAACAAGAGGAAAACTTTTCACTTTTCAAGGCTCTCATCATTAAGTTGCATTCTCCAAGCAACTTAATAACTAGTCCCACTCTCTCTTTTCACCTCAATGGCCGGATATCATTCATGCGTATTCTCCAAGATTTTAATTCCAATAATACTAATTAATTGATAATGCCAATCAATCTTTGCCATTGATTCAAACTTGGTGATTAAGGGATTCAAATCCTAAGGCTAGGATTCAATAAGAGTAAAAACACTAAGGCTTTCATTTTCCCTTCTTTTTCTTCAAAATTGGCGCCCATGATGACCATTTTTCTGATTGGTTGGGTCAAACATTTCACCAATGAAAAAAACTCGGATTTATTTCATTGGTCCATCACTTATCCCACTTAAACCACTTAAACACTCAACCAATTCTTCTTACTTGGGGCCCACGGATTTCACTTTGATTTTGGGCTGGCCCACTAAGGGTCAAGTAGGAACGGTTTGGGGCTGGCCCGAGGGGTTGGAAACCTTTCCCGAGGCCCGTTCCTCTCGAAGAGGCCTAAACGCCCCTATTCCGAACCATCGGTCGGAGTTTTGACCTAATTCAAATTTCGTCTAACCCGAGACTTAACGAGACTTACTTTTAGTTACTAGAAACTTCTAAAATACTGTTTAGATGTTCAAATGTCAATTTATAAGTGGTCGTTCCGAGCTCGTTCCCTTTCTTAAGCCGTGTTTACACGGTCGTCCCGACTTTTCGAGTTTAAGTCGTTTCGGCTTTGTTTTAACTCGGAATGGTTACAAATTTGAAACTAGGGTTAATAATATGATTATAAATCATGATGTACCCTTAAAAACAGATTACAACCCAAAAATAGTCGTTTTTGTAAATTGGGCCAATTTTGTAATTTCTAAAAAGTTCAGGGACTTACGGTGCAAATTTGCACTTTAGGGAGTCGATTTTAAAACAAATGGCCACCAAGAATTTAAGCACAAGTATTCTAATCATAATTTAGATAATACAATGATGGGAGTTATTCCTAATCGCAAGACGAGGTAAAATCAATTTAACGAAGGGTCGTTAAAAACAAAAACGACTAACTCGTTTGTCGGAAAAGTACCGACAAGGATAACCCCGGGGGCAGGGGTTACACATACTTCGTAAACTTTCACTTTTTATGCGTCGGTTTCGTGGTATTTCGTTGAAACCTAATTCTTTTCCAACCAAATGAATTACTAACCTTTATTCCTCTTATAAAATATAAGGTAAAGTCAATAAATGACATTATAAAGAAAAGATTCTAATATACTTAGCAAATAATTATTTCATAGAAGTAAACCGAGCTCAATCAAGTTTACCGAGAAAATGCGAAAGAAAACGTCCTGCTTGCTTAGGTTGCTTTGACTCTTTTTCTTTTTTCTCTTTAACTTTAAAAGGTGTTTGAAATGAAAGAATCCATTGAATAAAGTCTTTTTGGCCTACTTCACGTGTCCTAAAAAATGCACCGATTTTCGTGTTTTAGCCATTTTACCGAACTACTAACAATGAAGGTGAAAATGCACAAATACTGCACATTTACCATTTAAATGCACATAATATAATTTCAAATACTATTTAGCACACTAAGCTTCTTCGTTGAGGAAACCAAAGCTTTCACGTTGCATAAGATTACTCACAAGACGTTAGTAGTAAATAAAGTTCAAAATCGAAATGTCTAAATTTGAGCAAATAGGCATGTAGCATATGGATGTGAGATGATTTATAATGCATGAAAAGTGTGTTATTATTGGCTAAGCTTGTACGTGAGAATCTCAAACATCACAATCTTCTACCCTTTATAAAAGTTTTATCCTCAAAATTTACTCACCAAATAGTATTGGTTGCTTTTATCTTGTTTAATCTTTCCTCTATCATGTGATCTCTTCAACTGCATGATTCTTCCAAAGTACCTTTACCAATGAATTTTTTATTTATTTCTCAGACGCTTTTCTTTGACTAAACTTCATCTTTCACACGATTTAAATGTGGATGTGAAAGTTGATTTTGCTTAATTCTCTCAAGTAGTGTAGCTTTTAAAGACATAGCTGATAATCTTTCAACTGTTCCCATCAGAACAATCTCAATTTTCAACTTCTGCAACTCAAGTAACAATTGTTTTGGAGCTATTTTCATCGTTAAAATGCTTGAAGATGACTTTCTACTCAAGGCATTAGCTACCATATTAGCCTTTCTCGGATGATAGTTTATTGCACAATCATAACCAACTCTAACCATCATCTTTGCCTCATGTTTAGTTCTTTTTGTGTGAAGAAGTACTTTAAACTCTTGTGATCCGTGTAAATCTCACATCTTTCCCCATAAAGATAAAGTCTCCTAATCTTTAAAGCAAAAACAACAGCTGCTAACTCAAGATCGTGTGTTGGATAATTCTGCTCATAATATTTAAAGCGAAAACAACAGCTGCTAACTCAAGATTGTGTGTTGGATAATTCTGCTTATAATATTTTAGTTGACAAGACGCATAATTACGATTCCAATCTGCATAAACACACATCACAATTCACACTTTGAGGTATCACTACACACAACCAAACCCTCTAGAATTTGTTGGAATGGCTACAATTGGAGTAAATACTAATCTTTATTTTAATTCCACAAAACTTCATTCACAAACATGGTCTATTAAAACTTTAACATTCTTCCTCGTTAAATTAGTGAGAGATGAGACAATCTTTGTGAATCAATCAACGAATGTCATGTAATAGCCTATTAACCCCAAAAAACTTTGAATCTCAAAAGGCGCATTTTTCCATAAATGCCAACAGACGCATTTATCAGCCCAAAAGGCATAACTAGAAATTCATAATGCCTGTACCATATTCTAAAAGTTGTCTTTTGAATGTCTTCTTCTTTAACCTTTTACTAGCCTGATCTCAATTTAATATTGGAAAACACTAACGCCCATTGGATTTGATCAAACAAGTCATCAACTCTTGTCAAAGGATATTTGTTCTTTATAATGACTTTATTTAACTATCGGTAATCTATACACAATCTCATTATACCATCTTTCTTTTTAATAAAAAACACTGGAGTTCCTCATGGTTGGCAACTAGGATGTATTAATCCCTTGTCTAACAATTCATGTAATTGGACCTTTAACTCCTTAAATTTAGTCGGAGCCATCCAATGTAGAGCTTGTGAGATCAGTGATATTTCAGGAACTAAATCGACAACGAATTCAATCTCCATTTCATGTGGTAACCTTGGTAAATCTTCTTGAAATACCTCAAGGAATTTTCGAACTGCTAGAACATCTTTTGCCTTCAAGCATTCCTCCATTTGATGTCAACCATACTTTCTAAATAACCAGTACACATATTGTCAAGTAATCATCTCACTTTCAATGCAAATATAAATTGGAGTCCTTAGCTTATGACTTGTACCAATGAACAAGAACTGTTCTTCCTCTAGTGGTAGAAACGTCACTATCTTTTTCTTGCAATCTATAGGGGCATGGTACTTAGACAACCAATCCATTCTAAGAATCACTTTATAATCACGCATATCAAGCACAGCTAAGTCAATAAAAAGTTTTCTATCATCAACTAAAATAGTGCAACCATGAACAACTTGGTCCAAATTCATTAACTCTCCTGATGAGAGTGACATATTATACCCGACATCAAGCTTGTCGAATGGTTTGCTCAATATTCTCACGTATATACAAAATTAGTAGCCAATAATAACCATATATAGTTTAAATAATAGTAATACATAAAATACAGATTATGGATTGGTTGATCTTCTCCACCTGACGAACATTGTACATAAAACGTCATTGGAAACTATTTAAACATTTGCTCTTATACTAAACTTTGTAAAACCCGCCTAACTTAACCATACAACTCAAGTATAATTAAGTCAAGTAGAGTTACTTTTCCACAAACAAGATTTAGTTCTTTTTAAGAATTGTTTGCAAATTTGAACCTTTTTTTTTTAAGTTCTTATGATTATCGTTTTATACATATTTAATAGTACATTTAAACAAATTGTCACTGTTATAATATACATATCAATTTTATAATATACATATCAATGAGCTACTCGAATAAATAATATATGTGTAATTATTCGAGAGTTCAGTCCCGATTTTTAGTGGAGTAATCTTGGGGTTAATAAACGGAGAATTAAATTAAAGAGTTTTAATTCAATTTTTCAAGTTTATTGGAACTCCAATTCAAGGGTCCATGGTCCCTACTCCGTCTCAATAAATCGAGCTAGGAATCTCATAAAATAAGTAAAAGTTAATTATTTTTTTCTCACAATTATTTATATTTGTGTTTATAACCACAAACAAGAGAAAATATCACAAGGAGATTCCTCCTTGAATACGCGCAAATTTGAGGACAATTTATGAGAGAATTTTATTATTTTGTAATCTGATAATATAATTAATAAATTTATAGATTAATAATTAAATTAAATATTACAAATCTACTAGATATATTTAGAATTTAAATATATAAAGAGTTCTATGAAAATCATCCAAATAGTAGAAAATTACCAATTCAAATAGCATATGAGATATTTTATTTTGATTTAAATCATAATTGATTAAGGATTTGAAAAATCATATCCTTGCTACATGTCATGGCCAAATTTTGATGCTAGGAGAGAGAATGAGATATTTTTCATTATTTCTATTTAAGTGTATTTTGATACACTTAATAAAATAGGTAAATAAGAATTTGTTTTTTCAGAAAAATAATTCCCTTATTTTGCCCAATGTTGCCAACCACGCTATGGAAGATTAAAAAAAAGGAATTGTTTCCTAAAAATCCTAATCTTGCTTATAATAATTATGGATATTTATTTATTTAAATATTAATTTTTAAAAATATTAAAAGAGTTATTTTCTATTTGTGAAATTGGAAAATTTCCTAATCATATTCCTAGTGGTTGACAAATTTTTAACCCTAATGTGTGCCTATAAATATATTCTTTTGTAGCACGGCAATTGGTCTAAAAAACTCTGTCAGTTTCTTTATAGAATTTAGAAAATAAAATAAAATTCCTCTTCCCCTCTAGCCTATAAACGCCGACCACTCTAGAGCAGGAGAAGATCAATTTTTTTTCTCTTATTGTGTGTGAGAAAAATAAGAGAGAGCACACACTCAATTTCTAACAAGATCTGAGAATTGGTGTAGAAGACTATGGTGCCGAATATGACCGGTAAACTTATTGTGAGCGTAGGACAAAGAAAGCCCAACCTTGACGCCTGATTAACACAATCAAGAAAATCAAGAAAAAACTTATGGTATAAATTCTTGATTGCCTTCTATTTAATTATGTAATTATTTATTATAGAAATTTTTGTAGTGAAATATATTCATGAGATCCACTTTGCTAGTTTCAATTAATTTTTAAGTAAATTACCACGTTAAATTTTTCTGTTGCACATACTCTTATCTGATCAAATTTTGCAAATCTGTTGGGTTAATGTAATCTTATTACCAGCAACTGGTATGAGAGAGGTCATGCTACATATCGTGTTATAATTCATATGCATGATGGATTACGGAAGGGCATAAATTAATTAATATGAGATCGATTGTCAATATGTTATTGTTTCATGTGATGAATGTTGAATGTATGGATAAGGTATCGTTAACTATAATGTTTATTTCGAATTTTTATTTTGGCTTTAGATCTCTTGTTCGTCCTAATTAGGTTAGGAATTTTTGTACAAATTAATAGATCAATTGTTCGCCCAATATTTATGGGTTAGGGTTTTATGTAATTTTTATTTTGCAATCAAATTATGTAAAAATTGATCGAAGGCAAAATTTTGCAACAAAACCTGGGGTTTTGAACCCTACGGTACGAACCAGAACCCATGGCAACAGTGACTGTTACTACTTCCTGTGCTGTATAGGTCGGCGCACATCGGAATAACTGCAAGGATGCCCTGTGCTCTACCTCGTCCCTCCATGCTCACCCTGCCGGGCCTTTCTACGCCCCAACAGTCCCTGCTATAGCTCTCGTGCGCCAAATTGCCCAGTCAGGCCTTCCGGATGCCGTCCTGCCAGACCTTCTCCGTGTGCCTAGTGCCCGAGTCAATCTTTCTATGCCTCTCACATACCCAGCGGGCCCTTTTCGCATTTCCCAGTTGCCTCCACTGATGATCCCACGCTGCTGGAATCGTTCCAGCAGCCCCTGCACACGTCTAGAGGTGTGGGTGTGCTGCGAGAATTGTTCCAGCAGCCTCCATGCGCCTAGGCAGCGCGCTTCTACGCGCTTGAAAGTGCTCGGGGCAACACCGATGGTGTCTGGCCACTATTCGTAGCGCACCCGGCAGTGCCTAGGATGCTGCCTTGGCAGCGGCTCCGCCGTTCCGCGACGTATAGGGTTTGCCACCAGCGTTGTTTTTGCAACGACGTCGTGTGGTGACGTTTGTTCAAAATTAGGGTTTTGAACCCGAAATTGGACCTAAGCCCAAGTTTGTGAATTATTGGACCCAACGATTGGACTTGAAGATTTGAAGCCCAAGCCCAAGTTGAAGACCTTATAAATTTATTTCAATTTATTTTTAGGTTTTCTTGGGTTGTATTTTTTCAAAAGAGACTACGCCAATTCTCTATTTTATTTTACTTCGTGTTATTTATGTTTATGTAAGAAATTTTTATAATATTATCGTGCATTATAACATGTCATTTAGATTAGGTGCGGCTATCCTTGTATTATAACATGTTGCATTTATCATTGAATATTTAATTTTAATTAAATTCGATTTGAGTTTTAAATTAGGTAATAATCAATGGAAAACTCATAATCAATTTTTTTATTGTTTAATTAAGAAAATTGAAATGAGATTTGAATTTTGAATTCTTTTTAATCCTAGGTTTATTAATATGAGATATTGATAAATAATAATAATTTGATTATTATGTTCTTAGAATTAATATACCATTATAAAGATAATTGTTTTCTATAAAAAAACTAAACCAATGGTCAACAGTGTTAGTCTAGCAACTGTGAGAGTTAGACGATGCCTCGCAGTGCTTTGACTTCATCCCCTTACGGGTGGTGTTTGTCTATATCAATATCAAGACTAGGCTTCTAATTATTTTGTTGATAAAGTCTTTAGATGTATTTCTCGTTTGACCGATCCTACGACAGCACTCTACAGTTAAGTCTAGAGATTCAATACAGTGAATTTTATAAAATGAAGAAAATTATTTTCTAGTGACCAATTCTAGTTATGATAGGTAGCTAGTATAAAACAAGTTGTTGCTAATACTAAATTAATCAAGAAGTCTTTTTTTGGCTAAACGTGTAAACTGACCTATGCTATGTAGGTAATTTTCACGTGGTTAACCAAATTATCTTTAGAATTATGGTTTATTTTCCTAAATTTGTGCATTCATGCATTTTATTCGTAAATTTCATTTATTTGGTTTAGGAATATTCAATGCAAAATTTACTTATTTTTGCTTTTATTTGATTCAGAAAATGTCATCCAATCCTATTGTTTCTCTTCTCACTGATAAAACCTAACTGGGAAGAACTTTCCTCAATGGAAAAGCAACACTAATATCATCATTATAACCGAAAACATACAATTTGTTCTCATTGAGAAATGTCCTCAGGAACCTTCCTCTAATACTACACAACGAGCCCATGAAACTTATGATCGATGGGTTGCTGAAAACAATAAAGCCAAATGGTACATGGTTGCGAGCATGTCTCATACTTTCTGAAGCAAACTTAAGGAAAAAGACACGGCCTATGAAATCATGGATGCACTACAACAACTGTTTGGAGGACAGTCTAAACAAGTGCATCATGAGATCACAAAGAAGTACATGAGCACTAAGATGTGATCTCGTACTCATGTCAGAGATCATGTGATGACTATGGTGAATTACTTCAATAAGGCCGAGTCAGCATAATTGTGAATTCACTGCTTAAAGAGTTCAATTACTTCACCAGTAGTTAAGTGATGCATAAGCTAAGTTATGGGATGAGTAAACTTCTAAATAAACTTCAAACCTATGAGTTTGTCTATAGGACTGCAAAAGTAGGAGGCGAAGCAAATGTTGAAGGCTCCTCTTCAAAGTTCAAAAAGATAAAAAGAGGTTTTGGTGGTAAAGGTGGAGGTAAAGCTCAAAAGCTCAAGCAAAATCCAAAAGACAATAAGCCCAATAATAAGAAGAAGTGTTAAAAAGTCCAAGGAAAAGCATTTTCATTGCAACGTGCAAGGGCATTAGAAACGCAATTGCCCTACATAATTAGCCAAATTGGCTGAGAAGTAGTGTCAAAACGATAAATCTGATTTGCACATTTTAGAAATTTTGTTAGCAGAGGTTGATGCTTCATCTTGGATAATTGATTCAGGAGCGACTAATCACGTTTGTTATCCTTTGAAACTAATTAAATTGTTTGAGAACTTGCTGAAGGGGATCTGACAATACGCGTTGGCAATGGGGCGTCAGTTTAAGTCAAGGCCGTAGGAGAAGCCCGTCTTTAGTTTAGAAGAAGATATTTAGATTTGAGAAATGATTATTTTATTCCGAACTTTAGTAGAAGTTTGACTTCTGTTTCTTTATTAGTTGAATAATCACTTGAATTTCTTTCAATAATAATAAGATTTTTATTTCAAAGAATTGTCTCCATTTATGTTTAGTTACTTTGGAAGACGAGTTGTGTATTCTTAAGTCTTATGAAAATGTTTCTTATAGCACTGAACTGTTTAAGGGAGTGCAAACATGAAAAAAAAAAAAAACCTCATATTTATACCATTCAAGTGTTACTGCCCTAGCTACTACTGAGTCCCACCCAATAGAGAGCTGCAGTAACGCTACGTTGAGCCCACTGGAGACGCATACAGTTTTCAGTCCATGGGTTAGCATATACATAGACGGGTATGTAAACGTGTAAGACATTATAATAACATATCTTACTATGCTATGTGCCATAGAGGTATTGCAAAAAAATAAATAAATAAACAAAAAAAATTTAGGGGTTTTTAATAGCGATTTCTTGGCCTTTTTTATTTTTCGCAAAAAACACACTTTTTGGGTTAAAATGAATTTCTTTTTTTTTTTTTTTTTACAAATGGGATCCAAGTACAAATTTATAAAAATTCAAGGATGAAAAAAGAAGATAAAAAGATACTAAACAAGAAGTAAAAATGAACATAATGCAAAAATAAAAAGGGAAAGGCCATGATGCAGGCTTGACGACACGTCAAGGCCTATGCTTGGGCACCACTTACGTGCTCTACAAGGCGCATGTAATGCAAGTGCCAACCTTTTTTTTATTCTATTTTATTTTTTAAATTTATTCAAAACTTTTTGGGGAATTGAAAAAGAAAGACGTACTAAGTGTCGCATAATAATTTAACCATAAGTGTTGTACTCATTTAATTTTTACTCTATGTTAATAGAGTAAACGTAAGAGTATACATTAAAAGTACAACAAAAAAAACGATATAGATAATTAATATGTCTAAAATAAGGTATTCATTAAAATCCCCCAAACTTTTTCATAGTTTCACTTTACAACTGTTTTGTTATAGTGTTGGCCTCAAAAAGTTTTTTCGGACCACAATTATGATTTTTGGCATTCTTTTCAAATATATTTTGCTATACTTATTTAAGCTCAAACAATCTTTATTTTTATTTTTTGCTTTCTTTATTGGGCTCATTTGCTAAATAGCCACTTGAAAGTCAATGTTTTAAGAAAATGGCCTAAGAATTCAAATATTAAGTTATTAGCCTCAAATCCCTATAAAATATCATTTTTATCCATCATCACTCTTCTTCCAACCTCATGTATCAAAGGACAAAAAAGTCAATACATATTGTCTAAAGGCTAATAACTTAATTATAACAAACTCAGGTCAATTCCTTAAAACTGAAGTTAAAAATAGGTCATTTACTTAATAATCTCTTCTTTATTTGTGGTTATTCGAGTGTTTTCATGTTTATTTTGTTCTATATTCTTAGCTTTCAATTTTTATTAATCGCTATATAGATATCGAATTTTATCACATACACTAACATTTTTTTTTTCGCTTTTATGATAAAAATAACCTTTTCCCTAATTTTTTTTTCATTTTGTAAATTATACGATTCAAACAAATTTATCACATTTGTACGGACACGTTGCAAGTATTATTAAATTAGTCTTCTAGTAGCAATAAAACCCTAGTCTTCGCTGGCGCGTAAATGATAAAAAATTAAAAACTGACTCTTTCTTCTCTTCTCTGCTTCTAGAAAGTAAAAAGTGATCGATGACGTGGATTATTGAAATGACTTGAGTATCCATGTGAATGTAGAATACAGAAAGAAAGAGCGTGTTAATAAATTTATCCCAAACCCTTCACACGAATCAAATCCATAGTGGCTCTCCACAATAACTGGTGGGTCCCTTATAGTGATGATCTTGACATTGGGACCCATCTTATAGCTCCGAAAAAGAATAGTATTATTCTCAGAAAGAAAAAAAAAAAAAAGAATAGTATTTAATGGTATTTATGTTTCTAAATCAAAATATCTTTAAGAGATAATGATATGCGCGTAAGAATCACTTACAAAATTTGGTTGTAGGAATGTATTTACTTATTGTTCTTACGCATGTAGCACTTCATGGCATGTTTATGCTTCGTTTTTTTCTTTTATTTTACTCTTTCAAACAATATATATATATATATAACTATATATATATATATATATTAAAATTATTTTCATTTTAGGAATGGTTTTCCATGATCATACCAACGGATTCCGACTATTGAAGAAAAATTATCGTAAGTTTAGGTCACTGATTTATATATCAAAAAGAAATTGACCAACCGGGTATATTAGGCTGAAAGTGAAAATAAGGAGAATTGTAAAACAAATACCACTTAATAGTTTGAGAAATTGTAATAAATAGTCAAAATTTTTAATGTTTTAAAATGATAGCTTATGTTTCAAAAAGTTATAAAAATATCCATATTACGAATTATATAACAGAAAAATACTATACAAAATATAACACATCTGCAAAAATTTGTAAGATATTTTGTAGCACTTCAACTTTTACTTATTATTTTTTTATATGTTAAATAATATCTTACAAATATTTACAGACGTATAAATATTTGTTTGACATTTTTTGTTGCGAAGTTCTTTACAGTGGCTATATTTTTAATTTTTTGAAACATTGACTATCACTTAAAAAACACATTTAATTTTGACATATTTTTGCAACCCACTGTAATAATTTATGCTTCAAATAATGTGCATATTTTGTTTATACTCTATGTTTGTAGTGTATATTTTAAGATATAAATTAAAAATACAACACACATAAAACATAAATTATCATTGTGTCAAAAAATTTGCATTTCTCAAAATTTCCCAAAATAAAACCCTTATGATATTCCGATGGTTTTCTATTGTTTAAGCTGGCATAAAATAGTATATAAGCTTTAAAATCCTAATAGTCATGTGACTAGTTCCCTAAAAAGAAAAAAACCATATGATAGGGTATAAGTTTCAAGAGAAAATACAATAAATGACCCCTGGGTTTATGGGTAATTCCACGACCCCTCCTTCGGTTTACTATAATTCTTTAGTCACCCTTAAGTTTTTAAGTTCGGTTCAATTTTAACCCTTCCGTTGACTAGGCGTTGAAAAATGGTGCAAAATGTCAATAATACCCATATGCAAAACTACGTCGTTTTGGCTTAGTATCAATAAACTCATAAGATATAAGAAAATCTTATTCTTGCAACCAAACACTACACAGTTTCAAGCCAAAAAAAAAAAAAAAAAAACTAAAACCAAACAATATTGAGTCGACTGATTTCAACAAATTCAGAAAAAAAAAACAAAAAAACTGAGAAACGCAAACCTCCCCCGACCGGCCGACCCTAGCCTCCCGCCTCCGCCTCCGAATCCCGCCTTCGCCTCCGCCTCCGCCTCCGCCTCCGCCTCCGCCTCTCGCCTCCGCCTCCGCCCCGACCCAAGCCTCCTGCTTCCGCCTCCGCCCCATCCCCAGCCTCCGACCTTTGCCTCCGCCCCTGACCACAGCCTCCCACCTCCGCCCCGACCCCAGCCTCCCGCTTCCGTCTCCGCCCCATCCCCAGCCTCCGACCTTTGCCTCCGCCCCTGACCCCAGCCTCAACAAATTCAGAAAAAAAAAAAAAAACAAAAAAACAAAAAAACTGAGAAAGCAAACCTCCCCCGACCGGCCGACCCTAGCCTCCCGCCTCCGCCTCCGAATCCCGCCTTCGCCTCCGCCTCCGCCTCCGCCTCCCGCCTTTGCCTCCGCCTCCCGCCTCCGCCTTCGCCTCCCGCCTCCGCCTCCGCCTCCCGCTTTCACCTCCGCCCCAACCCCAGCCTCCCGCCTCCCGCCTTTGCCCCGAACACCGCCTCCGCCTCCGACCCCCGACCCCAGCCTCTCGCTTCCGCCTCCGACCTGACCTCAGCCTCCCGCCTCCGCCCCCGACCCCAGCCTCCCGTCTTCGCCCCCGAACCCCGCCTCTGCCTCTGCCTCTGCCTCCGCCCCCTAACTCCGCCTCCGCCTCTGCCTCTGCCTCCGCCCCCTAACTCCGCCTCCGACCCTAGCCTCCCGCCTCCGCCCCTGAACCCTAGCCTTCCACCTCCGCCTCCGACCCTCTGAGCAACCCCCGAACCCCGACCCTTCGAACGCCGACCCCCTGAGTCTCCGCCTCCGCCTCTGAGCAACCCCCGAACCCCGACCCTCCGATCGCCGAAACCCCCGACCTCTGAACCCTTTGAGATTTTTTTTTTTTGTCTTTCATTTGGTTATGATATTTTAGGGATAAAGTTATACCTAAACTAGAATACCTTATTTGGCAACTCCTATTATGTATAGCTGATGTGGCAACAAGGGTATTTCTGGAATTATAAAAAAAATCACTAGATTTTCAACGCCTAGTCAACGGAAGGGTTAAAATTGAACCGAACTTAAAAACTTAAGGGTGACTAAGGAATTATAGTAAATCGAAGGAGGGGTCGTGGAATTACCCATAAACCCAGGGGTCATTTATTGTATTTTCTCAAGTTTCAAAAACAGTATTATTAAGCAAATGATTATTTATATTTTTGCCCCTGATTTTATGCTATCGTCTTAAAAGCACCGCATTTTTTGTGGTACTTTTATCCTATGATATTCTAAAAAAGTAGCAACAGCACCCTTTCTATCTATTTTATTAATAGGAAAATGATCGAGACAAAATAATATTAAAATTTATATCGCTAAATTTTAAAGTTTTCACTAATACCTTAATTCACAATTTCAACAAATACAACATAAATTCTATTTTTTTAAAAATAGAAAATTTTAAGAAAATAGTCACTATTTATAAAATGATCTTAAAAAATAATCACAGTTTCAAAAAATTTACAAACTAGCCCTTTCAGAAATTTCTGACAGCAATTTTATGTGTAATTTTATTATTGTCAGAAATTTCTTACATGTATTATGGCTAGTTTTTAAATTTTTTGAAATTGTGACTTTTTTTCCCAACACACAGTCCAAAATGGCTATTTACCCAACTGACCATTAATTATAAAATAAAATAAAAGCATTCTTCCTCCATGTTTTTCTCCATCCACACGATATAAATAAAAAGCAAATCGCCTTCATAAAAAACTGAAACCCGCATTCCCGCCTGCTCAAAACCGAAACCACCCAAAAAATTGAAGAAAATAGTAAACTGAAATTTTTTTGAGCAGTTTTGGTTTTTACCGAAAAATTTTTGGGCGGTTTTGGGTTCTAAAATTTAGATTTTGGTATACTAGAACGGCCCAAAAACATATAATTTTATTTTTATTTTTAATATAATTTTATTTTCTTATTGTCATTTCTCTATTAAAAAAAATACCTCATTAATATTCTTACATATTAACTTTTGCTTTAATCTCATATTTATATGTAAATATAGCAGTTTTTTGCTTTTCAAATATAAAAAATAGTGTAAAAATTATCTTTTATAATTAGCATAATGTAACAAAATAACGATAGATTTTTTTTTTGTAAACCGCCCAAAACCCACCCAAAACCGAAGAAACCGCCCAAAGATATTTTGGGCGGTTTTGGTTTTGAGATTTTAATTTTTTGTTGCTCTACCAAAAATCGAACCACCCAAATATGCGAAAACCGCCCAATATTCACCTAGTTCTTTCTATAAGACCTTTCTCTCTCTAACCTACAAAGCCCGACAGACAGTTGTTATGTGTGATTGGATTCCCCTTCAAATCTTAAATCTTTTTCACAGCATTTTCTTTTATTAAGTGGAGAAAATACCACAATATCCCTTATGTTTGGTTGAAATTTCACACTCTCCAAAATATATCCTTTCATTAAAAATTTTCCAAACATATCTAAAAGAATCTAAGGGGCCGGAGCGTTCCGTCCGCGCGTGGCTGAAACGTTTCGTCCCTGTTTTTTTTTTACGTTTTTTCCGTGCGTAACCAAAAAAAAAAGTATTTTTTTTAAGGGGTTAAAGTGAAATTTTTTTTTTTTTCAAAAAATTGGCTGTTATATAATTTAATAAAGGGACTGAAATGTAATTAAATAGGACCAGAATGAAAAAAAAATGACTTAAGTGCAAAAAACAAAAGCCCCTGACACGGGCCCGCGTGCGTGGGGCCCGCGTGTCAGGGGAGCTCCCACCCCCTTTCTGGCGCGTGAATTACACGTGCAGAGCACGTGCCCAATACTAGTTCGTTGTAAAGACACTGTATCCTTTATTTTTAATTTTTGAAATAATAGAACTATTACAAATTCTCAAAAACTTAATCACAATGATGTCAAAAAGAAAAAAACAAACACCTTAATCACAAACCCAATCCCTTCATCACCATCAATCACAATCCTTAGGACGAGCAAAAGCACGAGTCATGCACAACGACGCCGACACCGATGCACAACGACCCAAGAGAATTACGACAACCATAGCCCCCAACTCGGTCACCGTACACAACGAGGTATTCGATGATAGTCCTAAGTGTTCTCATATATATGTTTTGGGTATTGTTGAATGGATTTAATTTTTGGGATGAGGCTTGAACATTTCTACAAAATTATAAACGTTTATTATTTATAGGAATATCTCCATTGAGTATGGATTGACCCAATGTCACGATCTGCCCGAAACAGGCCGCGACCCTATTTCGTTCCTAAACCATGCTTACATATCATTTTAAGACAACATAAATTCAAAAACAGAAAATAATAATAATAATGCAGTATGGTCATGATCAATTTAAGACTTTAAAAGGCATAATACATTATTAATGCCCAAAAATACGACAGAATTAAAACTTTACTCTTTCTGTCAAGAGAATCAAAATAACTTTAATATGCTCGGTGCCAGCATTCTACGGTCTTCACAAGTTGGGTCCATATGTACAGTCACCGGCTCTCTCGACTTTCGTTTGCCATCCTACTCCATCTTCGATTGCTTACCTGTGTCTACAACACAAGAAATTCTTAGCGAATTTTTACTCAGTAAGCGGAAGTCTATCAACCCTATTCGCAATGCACATGAAAACACATAATTATGCAACATACGATAATCAAACAAAAAGGATCTAACTGTCCCATACCAGTATACCCTTGCACTTAAGGTAAACATCCTTCATTACTGCGCAAGCTTGATTATGACATACAATATCTTTCTTTCTTAGTCAACTCGTATACTTGGGATTGAGAAATTCCAAGCTTGGAAACATTTGGTTTCCCTCTCAGCTGGTTGAATCTAGCCATTTTGACATCGTTTAGATTTGTATAGGATCCACTAATGACCACTGCAATCATAAGATGCCAGTCGGGAATGGGCCGAATTCTCGACCATAAATTCCATTGGTGTTGGGAATAGCTCACCGTAAACACATATGCTTGGGACGTACAACAGTCGGCCATTGAGAGTATTTGGCGGTACCATCGACAATTTCACGTTTTATGCAGTTTTATTCGAGTAATCATTCTTCAACTGGATTACTATTTCACGAGGGACATAAAGTTCGTTTAGGGATTTACCCGCTCCATACGAGCAGGCCTTGGCATTAAAAATCTTATGTATAATCCACATTTAAAACTTCGGGTAATTGTCATAATATCGGGTCGAGGCATTTCATTCATTTTTAAATCGCTTAAGCGGGTAAAAAAAAATCATCCAACTTTTCAATTATCGAGGACGTTGGACCCATTATCTATTGTAAACTTTTCATCTTTACCCGGGGTCGGCCTAGTATCTAATTATCGTCGGACAATCAAGCATATCAAGAAAACCTAATCAAGTCGATAGTTAATTATTACAACACTAGGCATAAATTTCACAATAACAATCATAAGTAAAACATCCTCGTTCTTGTGTTGTAGGTACCGGTTCCACTTACAAGTTGGCAAATCGAGGTCCCAAACTTCAATTTGATTCCAAGATCGTTCGTAAGATACCAGGCTTTAAATTCCTTAATAATAAGAATATTTATAGATTTGAATTTCTCCAAATATCCCAAAAATCTCAAAATTTGGGTTTGGTTTCTTAAACGAGTCAAAACAAGCCTAAATATCTTGTTTGGGAAAAAATGGTTTAATTGGGCCTAACGGGCCCACGGTGGCTCGACCCGACACGGTGGCGGGCACACGGCACGCCCTTTGTGGGCCTAGGCAGTGCTCAGCAGCGGGCGAGCGGTGCCCGGGCAGCGCCCAGCAATGCGCCCGCGGGGCGCTTGGCAGCGCACTATCGTGCTTAGTTGCACACTTTTCCGGATTTTGCTAATCTTAAACCTATTTAAAATAATCCTAACATGGTTAAAAATTATTTTGATGATTCAAACACTTAATAACTCCCCCAAAACCAGTTCTTTGCATTTTATATTTTCCAAAGAAAAGAGTCCTAAATCTTGCTAAAACGTCAACCGTAACGGGAAAAATTTCTAAATAATCCTTGAGTTTTATCAAAATTCTAGTTTTATCTTTATGTTTTTCAAAATTCTAAAACCATTCCTAAGTTGTTAAATCTGAATCCAAATTATACCTCCTGACATGTTTGGGTTGACTAAGACATACGCATTTTTCCAAAATGGCCAAAATACCCTAAAAATAAAATGTGAGAAAAAAATTTAACTAAAAGGCATTACACCCATCTTCATCCTCCTCCAGCCCTTATCGTCCTCCTCCTTCTAGTTCAAAACAACCATGAATAAAAAAAAATTCAAAAAATTCGCACAGATCTAATGCACAAATCTATTTTACACAAGTTTTACAAACAATGGTGGTAATGAGAATTGTGGTAATGCACAAATCTAATGCACAAATCTATTTTACGTAAGTTTTGAAAACAATGGTGGTAATGAGAATTGTAAAGAGAAAAAGAGAGATTTATTTTCCTTAGCTTTATTTGATGGTATTGAAGTATACTCAATGTGTTTAGGATTTTTTTTTCTTCTTTTTTTTTTTTAAATTGAGAATTATAAGAGCAATTTTAAATCCTAATACCCAAATGTGTTGTTGTCTATGGGGTCAGAGCATTTAATCATTGTTATATGTTTTTATTTCTCTCTCTGACGAGCTTTGCTCATTCGATCTTCCAATACCAGCCTAGTAGCTCTTACATCCACGGCACTGAGGTCTAGCAGATGGGTATGGGTGTTGTAAGTGGAAGAGATGATGAGCGGTTGGGGTTCTATGTTGGCCTCGCTGAGTTGTTGGGATTGGCTAGAGCTATGCTGGCGACATTGAGGCGGATGAGTGTGGAGTAGTGCTGTGCTGGTTAGAGATTTTGTTTTTAAACCGTGAAAATCTTAACAATGAGTGGTAAAAAAAGTGTTTGTTTTGGCATTTTTTTTGGGTTGATATTAGTGTCTTTTTACACATTAATTTTGACCAAAGCTGACATAAGAGATAATTTTGGACCGGATATAACAACTAGGAGATTGTTTAGGAATTTTGAAAAACTCAAGGACAAAACTAGAATTTTAGTAAAACTCAGAGATTATTTAGGAATAAACCCTAAACTGTTACGAGAACGAGCGTTATAACTAGTACAAAACTTGTACCAATGACTTTGGAAAATATTTTCATACATCTTTCAAATGAGATACTACTTGCTACGTTGAAAATGTTCTAATTATTCCAAAAAATAGCCTGAAATGAAGGGTCTAACAAAAAGGCTTTAGAGGAAGATTTTTAAGCAAACTTTGAAAAATTATTTCTAATTATAGGCAAATCATTTTGGGGTGATTCTTAATCCTTTGGAAAGCTTAACAATTCTATTTTCAAAAAAAAAAAAAAAAATTAAAGCCAAAACCATGTAATAAAATTCAATTTTTGCCACTGTTTTGTCAAAACGTGTTAACTTTGGTCTTTTGAACATCCATGACCAAAAATTCATACCACAACAATTCTCAACTTAAGATTCTATATTTAAACAGGAACATACTCATATTAAAATCTTTATCAAATCACAAACTTCCATTTTATTTCACTTTACTTAATATTTTTCATGATATAACCCATGCATTCTCATGAACTCTCCAGACTTTAGGCATTAGTTGTGGATTTTACCTTAGCTTATTTGTTGTCTTGATTTTCCTTTGCTTAACCCTAAGAATACCTAAAAATTTCTCACAAGTAAATACTACTCCATGAGCTCTATGATTATTGGTTCATTAAAGTGACAATAGAGGAGGAACAATAACAACAGTTATTACCTTAGATCTTTAATATTTCTTATCTTCCTTCCTCTTTAACTTATCTTCTTTCTCTCTTTCTCTTCTCGAAATTTTCTCCTACTGGTTGGATTTTTGTTGAAGTGAATGAGGATTTTACACTCTCACAGTTGTTTTTACAAAGTTTAGCATAGGAGTTATCTAAAATTCCTTCCATTTGTCACTTAATTCTCATGCATGGTGACAGCTTATAAACCAAGGTCAACTTAGGGCCATGCAGAAATTCATTATAGCTTCAGCCCTAGCTCTCCATAAAGTCAAAATTCCTATTTTGTCCCCGACAACCATGTTTTGTTGCGTTTTAGTCCCTCTCTAAAGAAACTATCATTTTTATAGCTCTATTTGGAAAACTATAATTGTATTCCACTAATATGTACTAAAATAAGCTATAGTGAAAATTTTTGGAATTTTACGAGTCTGTTTGCTATTTTTTCGGATTTTTCCCGTTTGACACTGAAAAAGGTGATATTTGGCCGAAATTGCCTTAAGTAGGCATCCAGATGATCTCAAACTTTTCAAATGACTTCAAAAACATTAATAAACATGATATTAGGTCTCAAAATACCAATTCATGACTTATTTTGAGCACTTTCACTTTTGGGCCAAAAGTATAATATTTGAAAATTTTGGGCACTTTTTGACAATTCGGGCCGTTGAATAATTATAACCATACCTAGGTCATTTACGGAATTTAATACTCAAAATAAATCATTACAATCACCTTAGAAGCATTTCCAATAAACTTTAAAAAAATTACCATTTTGCCCTTTGGAACGTCATTGAATCCATAAAGATGACGAGCACACCTGAAGAGCTAAACTCCTAATTATATTATCACCTAACATGTGAAGTACAAGATCCGGCCCTTAGGCATATCATTTGGTGCACTTCAAGACGGTATGGAATTTTCTGGGGTTTACACCCAAGCTACGATTCCACAAAATAAGAAAACAAAGTTAGAGGCTAAAGAGAGACGTCTTTGGCTCTCCGATGCCTAAGTCAGCACAATGGGTGAGTGTAATTTTAGGAAGAAGTTATGAAGTGAGAAAACCTTATCAATCTTGAACTATTTATAATACCCATCCAACCTAGCTTATTCTTTGGGGAGATCGTAATCATTTATAATACACAGCCGACCTAGATTCTTCTTCACCTATTTATTGCCTTGATTTAAGAATATTTGAATATCTCTTTTAATTATCTCTATGAGATATTAGAAACTATTTTTAATTTTTAAAATTGATTTTTACCCTTTTGGGATAAGTCAACTCCGTTTATCTTTTCTTAATTTGGAAGTGCATCCCGCATAAATTATGCCTCTATGAAGAAAGATTAAGAAGATCTCGTAATTGTGGATCTCCTCGGGCCTGAATAACCTTTCCAAAATTACCCCCGATAGTTGACCCTTAGTTTTTAGAGGGTCAACATTTGTTGTGTCCTTGAGGCTCTTTGTATCGAGAATGTTTTTTTGTGCTTTCTTGAGGAGTTTGTATCTCTTTGATTCTCGGACTTTAGTGCCTTGTTGAGGAGCCTGTGTCTCCCTGAGTTGTTCTCATGCTTTAGTGCGCTTTTAATGGGACGTATATCCCCAAGTTATAATGCTAAGAATTTTTCATCCCCACATGAATACATCTTTTCTTAAAGAGAAGTGTAACGACCCGACTTTTCGAGCCATTAAAGAACATACCTACTTAACATACTTATATCGTAAAAGGGCAATTTATATATTTTTAAACTTATACTTTAATAAACTTGCAACTGATGTTTATAGAAGCAATATAAGTTCACGAATATCAAACGTACTTAACTTAATTTTATAACATAATCTTATGACTTTTAATAAGGATGAAACATAAATGATCTTAAAAATAACTTTTATAATTAATATACTGAAATAGTGGTCACCATAACCCTTTGCCTTAGCACCTCATCGCACCGTCGCCTTCCAACCTATTACATCAAGTCCTAGGATTCTCACCTACAGTACGGATGAAAAACAAGTGAGCTAGATAGCCTAGTGACGTACAATATAAACTTTCAAAACATGATATGCAATGCGTGACCAGATTAGTTTGGATTATTTGATCTATTACTAATCTTTCATAGATGATCCTCATTATAATAAGTATACGTACGGAATTGCGTGCTCAACCAGTGAACGATGAGGTTGTACAAGTCGTCGGCGATCATTGATCCTACATATCTTTTCATATAGACCGTCCTATATTACCCTTAAGTCAACTCAATGGACGGTCTCATTAAGCTCACCTTTTTGAGGTGGTACGACACGATATAAAACCTAAGTTCAACTTTATTAAATGGTAACATGCTTCGTGACATTTCGTATCTTAACATCCTTGTAGTATAATAGAATAATCTCATATCATACATTCATGGTATTAGTGTTATCATACATCTTGCATAATAATGTTATTGTAACCCCGGCCCCCGGGGTTATATCTTACTGTAGTTTTCCAACAAATGAGATAGTTGTTTTTGTAATTAACGACCCTTCGTTAATTTAATTATATCTCGTCTTGCGATTAGAACTCCCATCACTGCAATATCCAATTTATAATTAGAATACTTGTGCTTAATTTGTTAGTGGCCATTCATTTTGAAATCGACTCCTTAAAGTGCAAGATTGCACCGTGAGTCCTCGAACTTTTAAGAAATTATAAAATTGGCCTAATTTAGAAAAATGACCCTTTTTTGGGTTGTAATCTATTTTTAATGTTGCAATATGATTTATGATCATATAATTAACCTTAGTTTCAAATTTAAAACCATTCTGCGTTAAAACGAAGCCGAAACTGCTTAAACTCGAAAAGTCAAGATAGACAATGTAAACATGGTTAAAGAAAGAGAACAAGCTCGGAACGACCACTTATAATTTTATATTTTACTTCTAAATAGTGTTTTAAAAGTTTTTAGTAATATAAGTAAGTCTCGTTGAGTCTCGGGTTAAACAGAATTTGAGTTAGATCAAAACCTCGACTGATGGCTCGAGAAAAGGACGATTAAGTCTCTTCGAGCGAAACGGGCCTCGGAAAAGGTTTCCGACCACTCGGGCCAGCCTATTACCGCCCTAAACATCAATTAGATTGTGTTAAGAAACATTTCTAGGCCCATTTCAAAGCCCAAAACAGTAGGCCCAGGTGTAAGAAATGGTTGAGTGCCTTAATGGCTTCAGTGATGTCAAAAGTGTTGAACCAATGAAATAAATCTAAAGAATTTTTCATTGGTGGCACATTTAACCCAACCAATCAGAGAGTGGGCCATTATGGGCGCCATTTTGAAGAAAGAAAAGGGAAATTGAAAGGTTTTTCAATTTAGGTGCTCTTGATAAATCCTAGCCTTAGGATTTAAAATACTTAAACATCATGTTTAAATCAAGGGCCAAGATTTAGTGAAAATAACCAATTTAATTACCAATGATGGAATAAATATTTGGATAACATGAATGAATAAGGTTCAGCCATTGAGGAGAGGAGAGAGAGAGAGAATGTCACATTAAGTTGCTTGGAGAATGCAACTTAATGATGAGAGCCTAGAAAGATAAAAAGTTTTCTATTGATAAACTAATGATGAGAGCCTAGAAAGATAAAAAGTTTTCTGTTGATAAACTACAACCGTAGGATTGATTGATGTAAAGAATCAAGGGCTAAGATAGACCATAAGACTTATCAATTATTTTAATTGAGGAATTAAAATAATTGGAAAAGAGAGAGAGGAGAAATTCGGCCAAGAGAGGGAGAGAAACACAAGTGAAATTCTCTCTAAAACTCTCCCAAGTATGAAAGGATTTTTGACTCTTAAGCTCCCATTTTTTGTTTTTCCTTTGCAAAAATTTGACAGAAAAAACGTGGAGATAAAGAGAGGAAAGAGAAAAGAGAAAAGATAAAACTTTGAGTGAGGAAGAAAGAAAAGGAAAGAAAGTGGAGGCTAGAGTTCGAGAGTGGCCGAGCAAGGAGAAGAAGAAGCAAGGAACCTAGTTCACCAAGGTAAGAAAACCGTGTACTTGGTTTAGCTTTTTTCCATGTTTTTGTTCTCCAAAAACCTAACCAAAATCTCCCTAATATTCTGCTCTAAGAGGTTGAAGAACCACACAAGGTGGTTTGGAGAAAAACCCTACAGACTATTCAGCCAAGAAGGAAGCACGCCGAAGGACACTCAAAAGATCTGAAAAGCTAGGTATAATCTCTAACCCTAGAGTGACGCAAGGATCTTTCCATTTCCTTAAGCTCATTAAATTAACCATGGATGTAAATAGGTTTGAGTTGTAAGCATGCAAGGCCTCTTTAAGGTTAAGTTTGACGAACACGAGTTTAAGAAAGCTAGATCGGCTAGCTTTCGGATATTTCAACTCATGTTCGGTTGTGTTTGTGTTTGTTTTTGTTTGTTTGGCTTGCATGTCTAGGGTTCGGGTTCCTTGTGACCGTAACCCTTGAGCTTTTGTTTGCCTTTTTATGTGTTTGCATGGCTGCCTAATTGTATTCAAAATTCAAACAAAAATTCAAAATAACCATGCACACGACGGTTTCCAACGAACCGAAGTGAAACCGTTCAACAGATAAAATTTGGTAAAACTCTTCTAAAAATCCGAATCCAAACTTGTTTTAATATCATAGTTTGTTTGATTTGTTGTTTGAATGATTAAATTACTATTTTTAATTAAATTTTATGATAAAAACAAAATGAAAACCGAAAAGACACAATGAAACGAGTGTCTCGTATAAAAGCCGTGAAAACGGTTAGAAAACGTTTAGCTTGAGAATCGTTTTCACCCGTGATCAAAGCTTCGATGAAAGGTTTTGAAAAAGGAGTGAAAAACCTCCTTAGAACCTAGAAGCAACTTACCTTTTCGTCAATAATGAGAATTGGAAAAAGTGAAGAACAGCGTTTTACCGAAAACGACGGTTTCGTGAGAGATTGTGAAACTAGTTTAAAAAACGCCATGTTTTTTACAAGTCGGAATTGTGCAACTTTTTTCCATTATCAAGAAAGGTTTGGAAACCAAATATATGCTTTTCAAATGTAAAGCTTGCTGCCTTAGGCAATTTTAAGAACGATAAAAGAACGCGCTAAATTTAAAGGCTTAAAATGACGTTTTCATAACTTAGTCGGAACCAAAGATTCGAGGAAGTCTCAAACTAATGTAAAACGGGTGTTTAGACTTAAATGGAATTAGTCCAGCCCATACATAGTGAGATGAGAACCGTAGTTGTTAAAATTGAACTAAACGGGCTTTTTCAAACGATACGAGACTTGGTTTCCTCGAAATCGAGCATTTTTCTTAAGGAACGGTGATAGTGCGTGAAAACCACTAAACCGAGCCCGAGAGTATTTGTAAAATGTATAATAGTTGTAAAAGGATTTAAAGAACACTTTTTAAATAAAAGAGAGCTTATTAATTAAGCTTAGTATTTGAAAGTATTTTGTGAAAATACTAAAACGGACAAGTGTCCCGTCTTAGAGACGTTTAAAATGCCAAGGCCATTTTGGGCCTTGCCTTAGTCTTTGAAGCCCAAAGCCTGTTGAGACAAACTGTTTTAAATTACGATGGCCATTTTGGGCTTTCACTTTGTTGAAAGCCCAAACCATTAGTGGGCCTAACAGCAAGGAAGTTGTGAATGCCACTTTGGGCCTTGTTATACTCCGAAGCCCAAATACATTGTTTGGGCCTCAGAAGTGGCTAAGGCCCATATGTATCAAGGCCAAATATGTAAGAAGGCCTTGAGCCTTGTAGTGGGCCACTTTAAGTAGCATAATCAAAGTAAGTCATTAGAAAACCAATCAAGTTATGATCAGACTTTCTAAGCTCAAACAGACTTTGAATAGTCCGAAGATTTCAAAGACGAGAGACCGTCTAAGAAAGTTTAAGGTGGCATAGTTAACTCTCGTGTTTACGAGACGAGCAAACTAACAAGACCATGTCTTCTATTCAACGACAGGGAGACACGAAGGTGGTCGGAGCTCAGAACAAGTTCCTGAAAAGACCTTGGAACTGCCGCAACGCCTATAACTGTAAGTGGCAATGCACCTACGACACCGAGTATATGTGTGAAATGTTTGCCAGGGTTGCATTAGTACTTTGTGAATAAATGTTGTGTGAATGCTATACTTTTGTGCTGTGTAGTGTCTAAGCTATAATAGCCGAAAGAGAACCCTAGCATGAATAAATCTCGAATAAAACGTTCGTAATTAGAAATAATCTTATCTTTATATTAGATTTTTATAAGCCTGAATAAGAAAGAATAAGCTGTAATAAATCTCATTAGTACGAGTTCGCTCATACCCGATCTCCACCGTGTGAGAAGAAGGTCGGCCTTAAGCCAAACCTAAAATTAATTTATTTATATTATTGAGACATATTAGCTCGTAATATTATATTGATTGTGTTTGATTTTGAGAGAAATAACAATTATTTCGTCAAATCTGGCAAGCTCTTGATTATTTAAAAATGACAGTGCAGATATTGTTATTTTTGCATTGTTGGATTTTAAATCATGCTAGGGATTCAATTTCAAGTTGAAATTGATATTAAAATTCATAACTTTACAATTGGAGCCTACTAGTATATTTTCATAATTTTAAAAATTATGCCAATTATTTATTATAATTTGGCCAAATAAACTCTAACTTAAAATGTTTATTTTTGCCCATTAGGGTTTTTTTTTTCCCCCTTTCTTTCCCTCTCAGCCGCCCCTCTCACTCTCTCTATTTCTCAGCCACACTCTCTCTCTCTCCCTCCCTTTTTCTTCCTCGCGTCTGGCCGGCCACCCTCTTAGTCGGGCTGCCGCTCGCCGCCGCGCCCAGCCCCCTTCGCGTGCAGCCCCGACTTGGCAAGCCCAGCGCTCCCCTGCGAAGCCCAGCGCCGGCGAAGCTCCGCGCCGCCTCCTCGCACAGCCCCGACGCCCCTAGCTCGCGTCGACCCTCCGAGCCTTCCCAGCCCGCACGCGCAGCTCCGCAGCGCGAGCCCCCGCGCGCCTCTCCCTCCCTTTCGCGCCCCGCGTGCTTCCTCCGGACGCCGAGCAGCAGCGCGCCCCTCCTTCCGAGCTCGCCCAGCATCCGCGTGCTTCCTCCGGCGCCGATCCAGCCGCGCCCGACCTCTGTCAGCGCGAAGCCCAGCTCCCCCACCGTCGCGCCTCCAGCAGCGGTCCCGCGCCACTCGACCGCCCGAGCTCCGTCCGAGCTCCGCAAACAGCGTGAACCCGAGCTCCTCCGCGCCGCGCCGCCGCGCCACCCGACCAGAGCCTCTGCGCGAGCGCGACCCCTCCGCCTCGTCGCGTCTCCTGGCACCGGCAATCAGTTGTGCGCGCGAGCTCCGGCGGTCCCGAGCTCAGCTTGTCGCCGTTCGGCCTTCCCCAGCCTCTCGCGTAGCCACGCTCCCTCTCCGCGCCCAGCGCGTGCCTCCGAGCAGCCCAACCCCGAGCTCTGCTCGTCACCGACCACCACTGCTCCGGGCTCCGTGGCATAACGCCGGCTAGCCCCTCTCGCGCTTTGTCGAGCTTGTCTCCATGCCGCTACGCGCCTACTTGAGCCGGTCTTGCTCGCGTCAGTGAGCCTCGCATTCTTTTTTGGTGGTTGTGCGTTACTTGTTATTCGTTGATAAGTTTTGAGCAAAAATCTAGTTTGTCTGCGGCTTGATTTTGGTGAATCGTTATGTCGAAATCGGTGTTGTATTGTGGTGTGTGAATAAAATTAGTTTGAGTATGTTGGTCGTATGCTTGTGGGTAAAATTGATTAATGTTTCGTAATCGAGTCTAGCTCGACCTATTTTCGAGTATCTTGGCGTTGTGAAAGTTGTTAATTTGTGCCGCTTAGTGCGTTATTTTGGTCAGTCGCGATGGAATTGATTTGAGATGGTGTGAGTTTTATCTTAACGGTTCATTGTCGTGTGGTTATTGAAATTAAGAAATAAACATCGGTTGATTTTATTTCTTTAATGGTGAAATCTATACTCGCAAAGATTAGTGTTTTGGGTGATATTATTGTTTTGAAAATCCGATTTTTGTGGAAATCGTGAATGTACAAACTTGAGTAAATTGCTTAAGGAAGCGATTGTATGTGAGTTGGAACTTTCAAATTTAGAAACTTACAAAAGGAATTTCTAAAGGAAGATTTTGCAATCTTGAGGATCGTGTCTTGCTCAAACTTTATAATCTACTTTTTATTGGATTTGTATTTTGTAAACTTGTTCGTTTGAGCCTAAAACGAGTATCGGGTCGCGAGTTCGAGCGTTTCGCGTTATACTTTCGTTTGAGTTCGAAGCTTGATTCGATTTCTTCTTCTATTCTCTCAAATTTTGCAGGATCGCCACCGAAGCACTTACAGATACCCGACCCCTCACTATCGAATACTAAAGGTATAACCGAACGGCCGGAATTGAGTTTTAGTCGCAAACTAAAACGACATTAGAGTGGTGACTGTAATTTTAGATTTGTTAAAATCCTTAAGAAAAGTGTTTTGTGATAAGCCGTTGAGGCTCAAGAACTTTGCGATTTTGAAATATTGAAATGTCTTTATATTATGTTAAATTATTCTGTGTGGTTGTTGTGATGGACTGTGACCGAAATTAGTTCGGTGCTGGGTTGAAATTAGGTGAAGGCTTCGGCCGGGTTATCCAAAAAACAGGGGAAACTCTGCCGGATTTCCGGCTCGAAGCTCAGACACTTTTTATAGCTAAGTGAAAGACCATTTAGGTTCAAAGAATTCTTTCTCTCCTAAACTAATCGAGCAACGTAACCATTAGTTGGGATTGACAGTTAGGGATAAAGTGACGACACTCGGGACGAGAACACCCCTAGAGGGGTTTCTCGACGAACCATTGGTCGACCCACAGTCTAGTGTCCCATTCTTTGAGTCTATTAATTCTTAAAGTTTCCTCCCTCTCGAATATTTTGTGGACTTCGACGTTGACCCTCTAATTCTCGTGTTCGGCAGAAGTGTCGCACCACATACTCCAAATAGGGACGTCGGAAGAGGAAAATCGCGAGGACCTAGTCGGGGAGGCTTAGGACCTCAGGTAAGTGGATCTCCACTGTGACACGAATATACTAAGTGGATCTCCACTGTGACACGAATATACGATACCATGCTTGAATATATTATGCATGTATTGAGATTATATAAAGCGTGCGATGCTTCCAAAATTGTGACTGTTAAACTATGTGAATCTCCATTCTAACCAGGGCCATGTATATGGGCTCTTGATTATATTAGTCTCGTTTGTACAACGGGCCTGCAGGTATGGGACTGTAGGTTCGTTTGTGACAGGTGGTGTTTGTCTAGGTGTATATTGGTGCGTGCATTCATTTATATGTTTATCTGTCTGTGGGTATGGGACCACAGATATAAAAATTACTCAACTTCGTGGTTTAGGTTCTAGTGTAGGATGTGTATCTGTTTGTGTGTTTATATGTTAGGATGACCTATACGTCGGTGGGTATGGGACCACAGACATAAAACTGTTTATATTATTGTTGACACTTTGTTGCAGGTCAAAGAGAAAACTCCAAGACAAGACGAGGGGAGCTAAAGTAATGTATGTATATGGGTAGGGCCCAACGGGGCCGCAAGTCATGATCGGTTCCGAAATAGCCCGACGGGGCTGCTAATTTTGTTTCGGGACGGCCCGAGAGGCCTTGGGGAGGTCGGCGGACGACCTTCCTCGGTGGCAATATTTTGATCATTTGTGTAGGGCCCGACGGGGCCGCGATCATGATTTGGTTCCGAAATAGCCCGACGGGGCCATTATGTATGACAGATTTCGGAACGACCCGAGGGACCTCGCGGAGGTCAACGAACCATCTTTCAGAACGGCCCGAGGGGCCTTGGGGAGGAGAAACACGGCCCTCCCCACAGTTTATGATGTGACGATCCGGATCGGCCCGACGGGGTAAAGTGCAATAATGAATTCTGAAACGACCCGACGGGGTCACTGGCCGTAAAAGGTTTCGGAAAGGGCAGAGAGGCCCGAGGAGGATGATTCCTCACAATCTTAAGGAATATCGGGATGGTCCGATGGGCCAAGATCCATAGCATGTCCCGAATTAACCCGATGGGGTGATTGCGCAATCAATCCGAAACAGTCCGACAGAACCACCGGTCGTGAGAAGTTTCGGAACGACCCGATGGGTCTCAAGGAGGTCGGTAGACCACCTTCCTCTTTATATGCTGTGTGCTGCGATCATCATCGATTCCGAGATCGCCCGACGGGGCCATTGTCTGTGTGAGGTTTCGGAACGACCCGATGGGTCTCAAGGAGATCGGTAGACGACCTTCCTCTTTATATGCTGTGTGCTGCGATCATGATCAATTCCGAGATCGCCCGACAAGGCCATTGTCTGTGTGAGGTTTCGGAACGACCCGATGGGTCTCAAGGAGGTCGGTAGACGACCTTCCTCTTTATATGCTGTGTGCTGCGATCATGATCGATTCCGAGATCGCCCGACGGGGCCATTGTCTGTGTGAGATTTCGGAACGACCCGATGGGTCTCGAGGAGGTCGGTAGACGACCTTCCTCTTCATATGTTGTGTGTCGCGATTGTGATCGATTCCGAGATCACCCGACGGGGCCATTGTCTGTGTGAGGTTTCGGAACGACTCATAGATTGTCCAGAATTGTATTAGCTCTAAAATAACTTCTAGAGAGATCAGAGACACATGAAATTTCGAACGACCCGTAGAGGGTGTGGAACTGTGTGAGTTTTATCACGATCTACAATAGGATTTAGAGGTATTCACGTTCTATAACGACCCGAGAATGGGTCTAGATGTGTATATAGTTCTAGAACGACCCGAGAATGGGTCTAGATGTGTATATAGTTCTAGAACGACCCGCGAACGGGTATAAATGTGTATTGAATTCTAGAATGACCCAGGAGAGGTCCAGATTGTGTATAAGTTCTAGAACGACCCGCAAGGGGTCGGGATGTGAAACGTGTGCACATGTATTTTTATAAGCTGAGCAGAGTTGTGAACTTGAGTGAGATTAGAACAAATTATGAAATTGACTTTTGGGTCGAGATTAATGGGTCGTTGAATTCGACCTCGTTATATGTCACAACTCCTTTGCAGGTATTGTATCCCGCGTAAGTTCAGCAATTATATTTGAATTCTACTCCGCGGGCAAGATTATTTAAGAGTGTCGTTTACTCTTCGAACTACGACGACTCGATCGTCGAATCTATCTATTTGTTGAATTAAAATATTGTGATACCTCTTGATTGTATGTTACCTGCAGACTTAGCAATTTATCTATATAATCCACTTATTGGGCTATTAGCTCACTAGTGTGCTCGTGTCGCAGGTATTTTATTAAGAAAGCAGAAAGGGCGAAGCGATAACGACGGGAACAGCGAGTGTATACGGGACCGACCTGTAAAACTTTAAGTGGACTACCGGCTAATCGTTGGCAAAGAAAAGTTTTAAATTCCGCATATTTTGTAAATGTTAAAATTAAATTTATTTTGGTTATGGTGAGGATTGGTGAACCTCATGTTTAATATTAAAAGTTTGGTTTTGTAACTTAATTTAAAAAGTTCAAATTTGACCGTATTTTTAGGAACCAAAATACCGTTTTGAGTTTTGGGTCGTTACAATCATAATACTAACGGCACACCCGGATCCTTACCCGTGCGCTATGCCTTACGGACTGTGGTCCGTCAGAATAATCTTGTAGGAAAACCTACACAGTCTATTATTTGTTTGCTGTGAACCCCTCAAACGATTAAATCATGGGTCTTGGATCCAAACGCAAGAGGCCAAAGTGTGGGACTCGTGAGAAGTCCATTCGGTGTTTTGAAACCGTAAACTAAAATTGTAAAAAGGCCTCTTACAAAATCCCAGTCTGTTGTATGATCAGACAATGAGGTTCAAATATACTAAATCCCTATCTGCTGTGTGATTTGACGAGGGAAAGTATATAGAATTTATAGTCCCGATTCCTTGAAAAACGAGACAGGAGAGAGATAAGCCTCAATCCACCGACAGGGGTTGATCAGAGGTAAACGAATACTATCTAAATATCGAAATGAATAAAAGTCGATGGTATCGCCCGGCTCCAAGTGAAGAGAGCCCTGGCTCCGAGAGAGAGAGAGCCCCGCTCCCTAAGGGTGAGCTTATTCATCATACAAAGCCAGCCAGTTGCGTGCGAGATAAAGTCCGAGAGACTGTCGAGAGATAAGCCATCTCCCCGCCTGCACGCTAGAAAAATCGCGGTGACCATCAGTGGATCCCAAACTTGACAAAGATATTGAGCTCGATTAAATAAATAAGTAACGAAATGATTACTGTGTGAAAACATTAAGTCCAGAGAGAGTCTAACGAGACGTTCCTCTAGAAGGACTATAAATAAGCGTGGTGGGTCCATAATCCGATCACGAGGCCTTGTAGATACGAGGAGCTATACTGTATGCAAGAGACCCGCTAGTGCAGCCGAGTTGCCTCCTCATAGCAAGGTGAACAAGGGGTGTTATTCGATTGTGCTTAGTGCAACGAGCTTGAGCTACCTTGTGTAGGAAGCTCGGGTGTGTGAACAGAGTACGAAGTAATCGGCTGCGAAAAAGTGAGAATTGAGAGACATAGGAACACACGAGGGTAACAGGCCAACTTTGATGCATTTGCTGTGTAAAGGGCGTTAGTCGGTATGGGACGACTAACCCTTCTCTGTGTGATTGTTGTAATATGTGAACTTGTGATGCATACCATTTAGGGTAGACTAGTTCGCCCTTACAGAGTTTATCAACTCATAGGTTCTCTGTGTTATAAGTAAAAGCCAATGAAGATCGACGAGTAGGAGCTGGAGGAGATGGTGTATGTGGTATCCGTTGAAGAGAATACCCGTGGCAATATATATTCTGCACTTTTTGTTAAATTATAAACACCTGTGAGCTTTAAGACTTGGATATGCAACATTATTATGGTAATAGACTCTATGTGAGTCGTATCTTATTTTGAGACTGGGACGTAATCCCGAGGACTCCTGTAATGACAAGCATGTAATATTATGCTAGCAACTAGGCACCAATAACTTTAAGTATTATTTATAGTAAAGACTTCCACATTTAAAAAAAAATACACAGAATTTCCACTTTCAAAGTTTAAAAAGTTTACGAGAGTATGAAAATGAGTTTGTACTCTCCTGTCGCTGCCGCGGCCGAGCCGGCGTGTCATGATAGTTACCATTATCATCATAGCGAAACATATCATACAAAAGCATATCATTATCATCATATCGAAGCATAACATTTAATCATATCAGAGCATAGCATAATTATCATGACAAAGTATATCATTTATTTTTCTTTGAACAAATCTATATTATAGTGATATTGTACTCACCTCTGAATGTTCAACGGTTGAAACGAACTCAATCGTTTGGAGACTTGGTCACCTTGATTTGCGTAACCTGAATTCAATATTGAGGATTAGATTAGATTCTCTATAATTGATCTAGGTTCTAGAATCTATCTTACCTATTTGAGGTTCGATCCTAGTATGACGTGAAAGTATGTTAAGACTTTTACAGTTTACTTGCTTTAATTAATTATGCAACAGTGTAAAGGTATTTCAATAAGTAGTCTCCAGATCGACAGATAAGGTCCCTAGGATCTCGCTTAAAATCCAACTTATCTAGACAGAACTCCCTAGAGTTCCTAGATACATATGGAGGAGTCACGAAGTGCCTCATTAACCAGTCTTTCTTGAGCGTCTGCCCTTTTAACAAGACTACTTAAATGGTACCGCACTTATTGCATAACTGTATTTTATTGATAATGTATTTTTTTCTTTACTTATTAACCTTTACTAAAATTATAGGTTGAGCATTAATTTTTTAAAAGATTTACAATTTGGTCCTTAGACCTTTTCATAAAAATTACACTTTAGTCCTTTACTTTTTAGACTTTCACTTTAACCTTTAAACTTTTAGAATTCCTCTATTAGTTTAATCTTTTAAAAATTTTCTCAATAAATTTTAACTTTTCAAACTTACAGTTTGGTCCTTATTCTTATAAAAATTTGCATTTTAATCCCTAAAAAGTAAATTTCGACAAAACACCATTTCTTGAAAACTAACCAAATTTTCCAGATTAAAAATTTTCATTCAAAACAAATATTTTTCTCTTATGAAGTTATTCCAAATTCTGATTCTAAATTGTTCAAACGTAAACACGAACTTAACCCTAAATCGTCAAGGGTTTCGTTTTCTAGACAAACAGTTCATATTCTATACAATTTTTCTCAAATAACCTCACTTTATTTTTGGAAATCGACAACTTCTAGGTGATATTTTTCCAGAAAACATCAGATCATAATGTTCCTTCTCATGGCAGCGGTTTATAAAACCTTAAATCTTATTTTCCTTATTTAAGGAAACAAGTTCTTAAAAAAGGTTATCACTGAAACATGCTCAAAAATGACTTTTCTGCAGCTTTATATTCTCAAGAAAATTTTTATATGTCGTTTAGATATAAAAAAAAAAAAATCAATATTGAAAGACACTTAAAACTACCCAGAAAAGTGAATCTGGCAGCCCTGGGTTCTTGATTTTTTAAAAATATCGACAGACATCAACTTGTTATAAAATTTTAGACATAATCTACCATAAAAAAAAAAAAACAGCATTTACAGATTCAAGGTTGGTTTTGGTCTATAAAATAAATCAAAACTTGAAACAAAAACCATAAAGACCTAGAACTAGATAGTTCCAACTCCGAAATTTATTCTCGACAAGTCACACATTTTCTGGTCATATAATTTTACAAGCTATTACAACATACATAAATCGACATACATTATTTTTCTATTGATTTATAGATCCATAATCTACATAAAATAATACCTATAATCTCGGATTGAAAACTAAAAAATTTTCAGCAGTTAAAATTAAAGTTTTAGGATAAATAAGCATATTCTTTAAATCTTTTAAGCATTTTTTGAATACTCTACACATGTTATATGAAATATACATTACTAAAATAAATCTAGGATTTAAAAGATGGGATTTTACCTCTTGAATATCTTGAAGCAATGACGAACTCATTTATATTCTTCTTTCTTCTCCCTCTCTCTCTCTTTCTCTCTCTCTCTCTCTCTCTTTCTCTCTCTCTCTCTCTCTCTCTTCATTTTTTTTTATTCCAAGGAAGGGATTAATCTGAGAAAATTTCAGCCCGTATTCCTCCTTAATGGGTGAATTTTTTAGTCATAATGGAATGGGATTAGTTTTCTAATTAACTCCTAATTCTCCTACCATCAAACCACCTATTAATTAAGGTTAGGTGAGGAGATAAAAATTAAATTTTTCCTCTCAAAAATTCGGCCATAAGGGGTCATTTAACAAATTTCTGTTTCAAAAATTGATCCCTCACAATTTGGTTCATGTTTTGGTATTTTTTAAATTTTTCAAAAATAGCTTTTTTGCACTATTTTATTCATGATCTAAATAATTAGTTTTTAATGATATTAAAATAATTATTATCACATATTAGATTTATAATTGTGACATAAAATTTACTAATTAGTTAAATCGAGTGACCATTTACGTTTTCGTGTCGTTTTATTAAAAATGACGCGTCATTTTCATATTAGGTAGACTACGATGAAATTTGTCGTAATTTATCTTTTAAACTAAACTTTTCATTTATTGAAATTTAATTATTCCATTTAACACATAATAATGTAAATAAATTAATTGGAATATTTATTATTTCAAAATTTGATACATACGAAAATAGGGTTATCACAATTTCTTTAACTTATAGGATTTTCGTCCTCGAAAATTAGTACAAATAGTTGTAAATACAAGACAAAGTTAGGGAAGTCACACATTACACCTCCCCAACTTATAGAATTTCGTACCAAAAATCAAAATAATTCAGAGTACAGAGTCTTCATGTCATCTTCACGTTCCCGCGTGGCCTCTTCAACCTTGTGATTTCTCCTTAAGACCTTATGTAACGACCCAAAACTCAAAACGATATTTTAGTACCGAAAGATACGGAAAAAGTTGAACTTTTAAAATTAAGTTACAAAAGTAAGCTTTTAATATTAAACATGAGGTTCACTAATCTTCATCATAACCAAAATATATATAATTTTAACATTTACAAAATATGCGAAATTTAAAACTTTTCTTTGCCAACGATTAGCCGGTAGTCCACTTAAGATCTTACAGGTCGGTCCCGTCTACACTTGCTGTTCCCTTCATTGTCGCCTCGCCCTTTTTGATTTCGTGACAAGATGCCTGCAACACGAGCACACTAGTGAGCTAATAGCCCAGTAAGTAGATAGATAAATAAGTTGCTAAGTCTGCAGGTAATAAACAATGAAGAGATATCCCAAGATTATAAATTAACAACAAGACGGACTCGACGATCTCGTCGTCGCAGTCCGAAAAGTAAACGACACTCTTAACAATCGTGTCCGCGGAGTAAATTTCAGAAATAAGTTGTTCAACCTACGCGGGAGACAATACCTGCAAAAAGAATTGTGACATGAAACGAGGTCGGACTCATCGACCCATTAATCTCGACCCAAAAGTCAATCTCATGTTTTGATTTAATCTCACTTAAGTTCACAACTTTCTGAGTCAGCTTATAAAAATACATGTGCACACGATTCACATCCAGACCCCTTACGGGTCGATCTAGAACTTATACACAATCTAGACAGCTCATGGGTCGTTCTAGAATTCAATACACATTTAAACCCATTACGGGTTGTTCTAGAACTTATTCACAATCTAGACCTCTTACGGGTCATTATAGAATTTAATACACATTTATACCCGTTCGCGGGTCGTTCTAGAACTTTATACACTTTTAGACCCATTCTCGGGTCGTTCTAGAACTTAATACAAATCTAGACCCTCTAGGGGTCGTTCTAAAACTAATACAACTCTGGACCCTCTACGGGTCGTTCTAGAACTATACAACTCTGGACCCTCTACAGGTCGTTCTAGAACTTTATACACTTTTAGACCCATTCTCGAGTCGTTCTAGAATTATAAACATTTTAGACCTTTTACGGGTCGATCCGAAACTTCTCACGACCGGTAGTTCCGTCGGACTGTTTTGGATTGATTGCGCAATCACCCCATCGGGTTAATTCGAGACGTGCTATGGATCTTGGCCCCTAGGACCGTCCCGATATTCTTTATGATTGTGAGGACTCATCCTCCTTGGGCCTCTCTGCCCATTCCGAAACCTTTTACGGCCTGTGACCCCGTCGGTCGTTTCGGAATTCATTACTGCACTTTACCCCGTCGGGCCGATCCGGATCGTCACATCATAAACTGTGGGGAGGGCCGTGGCTCTCCTCCCCAAGGCCCCTCGGGCCATTCCAGAAGATAGTTTGCTGACCTCTTTGAGGTCTCTCGGGTCGTTCCGAAATCTATCATGCATGATGGCCCCGTCGGGCTATTTCGGAACCAAATCATGATCGCGGCTCCGTCGGGCCCTACTCAAATGATCAATGTATTGTCACAGAGGAAGGTCGTCAGCCGACCTCCCCAAGGCCCCTCGGGCCGTCCCAAAACGTAATCAGTGGCCCCGTCGGGCTATTTCGGAACCGATCATGACTTGCAGCCCCGTCGGGCCCTACCCGTATACATATATTGATTTCGCTTCTCTTGGCTTGTCTTAGAGTTTTCTCTTTGACCTGCAATAAAGTCTCAACAACAACAGAAACAGTTTTATGCATGTGGTCCCATACCCATCGACAGATAAGTCATACAAACATATACACACACTAACAGACCTACATCCTACACTAGAACCTGAACTACGAAGTTGAGTAGTTTTATGTCTGTGGTCCCATACCCACCGACAGATAAGTCATACTAACATATACACACACAAACAGACCTACACCCTACACTAGAACCTGAACTACGAAGTTGAGTAGTTTTATGTCTGCGGTCCCATACCCACCGACATATAAACATGTAATTAAATACACACACTAGTACACACCTAGAATATAAAACATATCATAAACAAACATAAGTCCCATACCTGCAGGCTTGTTGCACAAACAAGACGAACATGTTCAAGAGCCCGTATTCACTTATTTGACTACTATGGAGATCAACACAGTTTAACAGCCATAAACTGAGAAGCATCGTATGCTTAAGACAATCTCAACACATGCATAATATATTCAAGCATGGTAAAGTTTACTCGTGCTACAGTGGAGATCTACTTACCTGAGGTCCTAAGCTCCCCGACTTGGTCCTCGCAATTTTCCTCTCCCGACGTCCCTCTTTGGAGTATGTTGTGTGACACTTCTGTCAAACACAAGAATTAGAGGGTCAACGTCGACGTCCACTAATTATTCAGGAGGAAAGAAACTTTAGGAGATCATGGACTCAAAGAATGGGACTCTAGACGGTATGACGACTAATGGCTCGTCGAGAAACCCCTCTAAGGGTATTCTCGCCCCATGGTTGTCGTTTTATCCCTAATCGTCAATCCCGACTAATTGTTACGTCGCTTGACAGGTTTAGGTGAGAAAGAAACTCTTGGACCTAAGTGGTCCTTGACTTGGCCATAAAAATGTTTAAACTTCGAGTAAAAAATCTGGCAGAATTTCTTCTGTTTTTCGGATATCCCGGCCGAAGCCTTCACCTAATTCAATCCAGCACCGAACTAATTTCGGTCACAATCCATCACAACAATCACGTAGAATAATTTTCACATTAATAATTTAACATTTCATCATCATCGGTTTCAAAACATGTTTGCCAAGACTGAGCCTTAGTGGCTCAGTTATCGCACAAAATAATATTAGGCATAAGAACTAAAACAAAAGTCACTTAAGATGTCATCGAGTAATAACGCTTGGATCTTGTTTCCAACCGCCCGCTTATACCTTTAGTACAAAGGCGGTGATGAGTTAAGCGTTCTACGAGCTTCGTTGACGGTCCTGCACCATTCAAGAGAATAAGAATCGAATCATTTAGAGACGGTTCTTGATTAACAAAGCTTTAACAATTTTAGACTCCGAGTTTAAATAGGAAACACAACGCGAACGCTCAAAGCCGTGACCCGGTCTCGATGAATCGGTTTAAGTTCAAATCGGTATATTTGCAAAGAAATACCACTCAATTTGACTAGATTAAAAACAGTGGTGAAATCCCAATCCTTAAAGTTACAAGATTTTCCTTTTAGAAAAATTATTTTCTCAAGTCTCTTAAAAAAAGAAAGTCTCGATCCTCTAATTTACTCACACACTAATTCAAGCGTCCTCAAATTTTATTTTATTTTTACAAAAAAAAAACGACACAAATTCATAAAATCCCATTATACCGACTTACACGAAATACCAAGTCCAACGTGGTCACAAACATGGTAAAATGCCAACCCCTATAGACAAGTTGACTCAAATATTCACAACGGTGTAAATTTCAACACCGAGTAATCTAAATATCACCAAATGTCAAACCAACCAAAATTAACGTTTGCATTAAAACCATAACAAAAATATGCTTGCAACAAGAAAACGAGTTCGACCCTAGCAACTCACCTAATACGAGCAACGACGGCTCGCGGCGACAGCGACGACGTCGACGAGGTGGCCGGGAGCAAGACAGCGTTGGCTGACGACGCGGAACACGGTCGTCAGCTGCTGGGCAGAGCTCGAGCGCGAGTCCAGCGAATAGCGACCGACGACGTGCTCGGGACAACTGTGGCGTAGCCGAGCCTCGCGGAGGGGGCGCGGCTGCGGCTGGGAGGAGCTCCAGGCGGCCCAAGAAGGGTTGACCGAGACAAGGTTCGGCGCAGGAGGGGCTGGGCTGCGCGCATGGGATGCGGGCTGGGCTGGCATGCAGAAGAGTCGCGCGAAGGTGCAGGCGCGCAGATCGGGGCCGAGGAAGGCCGGGCGAGGTGAGGCGTGGCTCGCCAAGGCTAGCCAGCGGCTGGGCGGCGCTGGCAGGGAGCGCGACGCTTGTGCGCGAACGGCGAAGCTTGCGTGAAGTACGCCGGGGCTGGGCTCGCTCGAGGCGAGGCGCGAAGATTGGAACTCGCGCGGAGGCTCAGCAGAGTTGGGCTGTGCAGCAAGGGCGTGCAGATCGGGGTCGGCGCTGTGAAGGGCGGCGCACGGAGGCTCGGGGCTGGAGGAGCTCGCACTCGCGACGGCGTGTGGCTGGGCGACGCGCGGTGTGTGGGCCTAGGCAGTGCGGGTCGTCACAACGAAGCGAGGAGGCTTCACGGGGAGGCACTTACGATGATGGGCCGGCACCGGAGGCTGCGCAAGGTGCTCGGGGACTGGGTAGGGCAGCACCGAGCAAGGCGAGGCTTGGATCGCGCAGAGAGGACGGCGCGGAGCTCAAGCACGAGCTCGGCGAGGCACATCGCGCTGAAATTCGTGGGCGTCGGCCAGGGACAAGAAGCGACGGCCTTGGCTCTGTCCTCGACAGAGATGATGAAAGGGGAGAGAGAGAGTGTCGTGCAGAGAAGGAGAAAAGAAGAAAGAGAGAGAGCTTAGCAAAGAGAGTTTAGTTTTTTTTTTTTTTAATTGAGGAAGATTGACGGCGTGGGAGGGGAGTGATGGGTTAAAGGATAAACCCTAATAGGTTAAATGACATAAAAATAAATTAAAATTATCTAGCCAACACTAATATAATAATTGATATATTTCAAAACTTATGAAAATACACAAACATTCACAATTTGTAAAATTAGGAATTTTAATATCAATTTTAAGTCAGAATAAATTCCTAACATATTTTTAAACTCAAAAGTGCAAAATAACATTATTTGCACTGATACTTACAAAATCGAGAGTTGGCCAGATTTGACGAAACTAACTAGTTTCCTTTAAAATAATTGCAACCAAGATAATCTTATAAGCCATTAGCCTAAAAAATAGAAAATTAGTGCCTGCAGAAGCGGTCTTGATTCAGGCTATTACACCTTAACTAATGATATAACCTTGTTTCGCAGTATATTGTCTTCTCTATCCAAGATTTTTACTGGCTTTTATTTGCACATCAGGTCTTCATAGACTTCTATCGGCTCTTTGATTAACACGTGAGATGGGTTAGGCACGTACTTCTTCAGCATAGGTACGTACGACCAGTCAGGGCTAAGAGCTAGTCTGTAAGCCAATTTTCTAATTCGTTCGGTACTTTCAAAGGTCCCACATACCTTGGGCTGAGCTTTCCCTTCTCTCCAAATCTCATTACTCATTTGAGTGATGCTACCTTCAAGAAAATAGTGTCACCAACTTAAAACTCTAGCGGTCTTCTTCTTTTATCGACGTTACATATCTGTCAACTTTGGGCAGTCTCGAGTCTTTGTCAGATTATATTAACCGCCTCCGTTGTTCTTCTTGCGAGGTCTGCTTGATCAAGATTGTAATGTCCTACTTCATACCAATGAACTGGGGATCGGCATTTTCTCTCATATGGAGCTTCGTACGTAGCCATGCCCAAAGAGGCTTGGTAACTATTGTTGTACGAGAACTCGACTAAGGATAACTTCTCATTATCCTCCGAAATCCATAACACAACTTCTCAGTATTTCCTCAAGAATTTGGATGGTCCTCTCAGATTGTCTATTCGTCTAAGGGTGAAAGGCCGTACTGGATTTGAGTTGTGTCCCTAGAGCTCTCTGTACACATTTCTAAAAATGCAAAGTACAGCGAGCATCGTGATTAGATATTATGGACTGCGAAACTCCATGAAGAGAAACAATATTCGCAATATAGATTTCGGATAATCTCTCTACAGAGAACGCTACTTTAATCTGTATGAAATTTGCTGACTTAGTTAATCAATCCACAACAACCCAAATAGTTCTAGGTAAACCTATGTTAAAATCCATGGTGATTTGATCCCATTTGCATTCTAGTAAATTCATGGGTTGAAGTTTGCCAGTGGGATGTTTGTGTTCAGCCTTAACCTTTTTGCCAAGTTAAGCACTTACTAACATATTCAGCTACAACTTTTTTCATCTCATTCCACCAAAAGTGTTCTTTTAAGCCTTGCTATATTATGTTTGCTCCCAGATAAATAGAGTAAGGTCTTTCGTGAGCTTCGAAAAGCATTTGTTTCTTTATGCCTTCGTCATTTAGTATACAAAGTCTTCCATCCAGATGTAGTATTCCGTCTTCAGAGAGCGAAAAATTCGATTCCTTCATTTCCAAAATGTCATCCCTGATCTTCACTAACTCAGGATCAAGCAACTGAGCTCCCTTTATTCCTTTGAAAATAGTAGGCTGAGTAGACTGAGTAGGATCAAGCAACTAAGCTACCTTTATTCCTTCAAAAATAGTAGGCGGAGTAATTAATTTCGTTAGGCTTCCTACTATAAAACCGAGTTCCATTTCGCTTATCTCCCTTTGTAGCTATGGGTGCATAGTGTGAATGGACATAAGTCTAGCTCCTTCTTTTTTGCTTAGAGCATCAGCAATACTATTCATTTTTCCCGGATGATAAAAGATTTCACAGTCGTAATCCTTAACTAATTTCAACCATCTTCGTTGCCTCATGTCAAGCTCCTTCAGAGTAAAGATATACTTGAGGCTCTTATGATCCATGTAGATTTCGCATTTTACTCTGTAGATGTAATGTCATCAAATCTTCAGAGAAAAGACCACAGCAGCCTCTTCTAAGTCATGATCTAGGAAACTTCTTACTTAAGTCACACTCCGAGGTACCTTCTAGTTGATCAAAGTTTCAATCTTAGCGAGATCTACATATATTCCTTTAAATGACACTACATGTCTTAAAAAATGCACATTGCTTAACCGAAATTCGAACTTGGAGAATTTGGCGTATAGCTTATGCTCCTTTAGAATTTGTAGTGTTATCCTCAAATGTTCCTCATGCTCTTGTTGGTTCTTCAAAAATATTGTCATTGAAGATGATGACAAACTTATCTAATTACTCACGAAAAATTCTATTAATTAAATTCATAAATGCAGCTGGGGCATTGGTAAGTTGGAAGGGCATTATAGTGAATTCATAATGGCCGTACCCCGCTCCAAAACCAGTATTGGCCATATCTCCATCCTTTACCCTTAATTGATGATATCTGGATCGGAGATTAATCTTTAAAAAGATTGACATGACTTTTAATTGGTCGAATAAGTCGTCAATTTTGGGAGAGGATACTTGTTCTTAATGGTAACCTTATTGGGCTCTCGAGAAAACGATGCACATTCTAAAAGTACTGTCTTTCGTCTTCATGAAAAGAACCGGAGCGCCCCACGGAGAATGAGTAGGATGTATGAAACTTTTATCTAGCAATTCTTGCAGTTGTGTCTCTATTTCCTTCAATTCTGCCAGAGCCATTCAGTAGAGAGAGTTTGAAACAGGACCTATTCCGAGTAGTAACTTGATCCCAAAAGAAATTTCCCAAACTAGAGGTAAACCTAGCAATTCTTCTAGGAAAATTTCTACAAATTCCCTTACAACAGGCACATCGGCCGGGTCTAACCCTTCTTCTTTACTCTTGTCAACTGCTGAAGCTAGAAAGTCCATACATCGCTCGTCAACATCTATTGTACTTGCATTGATGAAATTATCATCTTGTGGTTGAGCAGTGATCTTCCTTTAAAAGCAAACTGTTCTCCACCCTCTGGTTTAAATGTAACCTTGGGATGCTGACAATCAATAATCGCATTGTGCTTTTCAAGAAAGTACATTCCTAGAATGACATCAAAGTCCTTTCATCTCAATGGCTATTAAGTCAGCGCGTAGTGTAACACCATTTATTATTATCGAAATTTGTCTCAGAAAGAATTTCGATTGTAATATCTCGCCAGAAGCAAGACTGTCCTCATAAGCTTTGAGGTTCTATTACTACCATTACTTAAACTTAGAGCCAACTTAGTTGAAATGAAAGAATTTGATGTACTCGAATCAAATAACGTATATACTTCATAAGGATTAAGCACAGTCTGACCTGCCATGACACTGGAGGTACTAGCAATCGCATCTACGTTGGTGTAAGCGTACAGTTTTGCTTGAGGCATTGGTGCTTCTAACCTTCCTTGAGCGATAGTGGGTCCTTCTATAATAGGTTGCATGGCATTCAATCGAGAGGTAGTGTTTCTTTGCTGGAGTTGGTTGCCCTAAAAGTGATTCTACTTAGGGCAATCTTTGAAAAAATGTCCACTTTGCCTACAGGCGAAATAACTCAAAGTTCCTTTTGTACATTCACAAGGATGATTCTTGCCATAATTCTTGTATGGTGACAGAGAGGTGAAATTGTTCATCTTATATGCACATTTCTGTTTTCAAATGATTGATTTCCATTAGGCTTTCCCCTCTTCTTGTTGTCGTGGTTGTGATTATTGGATTGGTTGTTGTTGTTGTTATTGTTCAAGCTCCTTTGCCCAGTTTGGTGATTGAATCTGTCACACCGTGAGGCTTCTTATTTTCTTCGGTTTGTTTCTCTTATTCTTTTCTTTCTTACCAGCCTTAGAATTGGGCTCGTTCCTCCTTAACTTGGGCTAATTGGTACTCAGCCCTCAGTGCTCTTCGCACACAGCCTGCTACTATTGTTGGAGTGTAGTATCCACTATCGATTGCCATAGCGAGCTCTAGTTTGAACATTTCCATCATTCTTCTCACCTATTCTTCTTTAGTTGTCACAAGACGAGAAAGAATCGTGCCAGTTGATTGAACTTAATAATCGTGCCAGTTGATTGAACTTAGTAACGGCCTTAGTTGCCGTCATAGATCATTGCTTCAGAATGTTGAAATTCCTTTGTTGCACACTCATGGCCAGCATGTTGAAGAACTTGGTGTTGAATTCTTCTTGAATTCTGCTCATGTCATTAATAGCAAGCGTCTTTCTTCATATTAAAACATACGCAACGCACTTTCTCTTGATTCATCAAATTCATAAAGTCCATAATGACTTGTACACTGGACATTTATTCGTCTGCTATCAAAGGGTCGGATGAACCTTCAAATTTAGGAGTATGAGCAAGCCTGAATCTCTTATACAGATAAGCCCTTGGATGTAATACAACTGCAAGATTGGCAACTGGTTGGGGTATGGGTACTAGGGGAGGTGGGTTATAACTATAGGGCAACAATAGGATTCTGATGAACACGTTGCTGCCGCAACTCAATCCTTACATCCTGAATTACTCCATCTTGAGCTTCCAATCATTGTTGTAAAGCTACTACAAGATTGGCCAAATCCAGTTGACCTTGAGCTTAGGGTTAAACTTGGGGTTGTTCTACTGGAGCTGGGGGAGGATTGATGACATTAGCTCTCTCGTAACCTCTGCCTCGTGCTGTTCTCAGGACAGCTCCTCTTCCTCTACCCCTTCTTCAACTAACAGCAGATTATCGTTCATACTGATGACCTATTTCTTGAGCCACCACGTTGCCTTGTCCTTCAGCAACAAACTAAATTACTCTAACCGTAGCTCTTGTTTGGTGTCTACGTTCCATTTTCTGACTTCTCACAAAAGTATATTCTTATGTTAGTATTAGTTGAAGTAGTATCAATCTTCTCCATTGGAAATTTCCTCTTCTGAAACTTCATCTTCTTTAAACTCTTTGCCATTATGTTCCATTCCACCAAGCCCAGGCTGTACTAGCTCGGAATCATTGACTGCATGTAGCACGCTGCAAATGAAGTGCCATATATCAGTCCAAGGTGCCTGGTATTCTGAGAATAGAAGGTCTGCTTCGGACAGTCTATCCCAAAACAGATGAATTAGTGCTTGATCGGAGATTTCTTGTGGTTGGACTTTAATTATCTGTTCCCTGAATCGCAGTGCGTAGTCCTTCACGCTCTCCTCGGGACTCTTTCTCTAATTTACTGAGCGAGATTGGTAGATATCCATCCTTTTTTCTTGTTCCAGTACATCAGCATTATACTTCTGTCGCAGAGCCATGCACATGCCATCCCATGAGGCATGAGCAGAAGTACCTCTTTGTTGAATCCACCAAGTAAGAGTTTGTCCCGCCAACTTCATAGAGGCGAGATAGACTTGGAGATGCTCTTCTATGTGACAGGTGATGAACAAGGTGCCAATGGTATGCTTTCATTCGTAAAGCTCTTCCGAATAGTATCCGTCGAATGTGGAAGGATTAGTTTCAATGAAGGTTTCGGTTGCTTCATGACCCTTTTGATCTGTTGACCTCTAGTCATCGTCATTACATCTATAATAGTATAATAGAGTAAGAAAATATTGGGATAAAATAAGGATTCTAAAACACTTATTGAGTTGGAGTGGTCAACCTTCTACAAGAGTACGAGGTAGGGTATCAGGATAACCGCTGATACTAATTGCAACGACCTGAGTTTTCGAGCTGTTAAAGCACATACTTACTTAACATACTTATATCGTAAAAATAGCAATTTAATTTTTTTTAAAACTTATACTTTAATAAACTTGCAACTGATGTTTGTAGAAGCAATACAAGTTTACAAATATCAAACAAACTGAACTTAATATCACAACATAATCTTAGGACTTTTAATAAGGTTGAAACATAAATGATCTTAAAAATAACTCTTATAATTAATATGCAAAAACTAGTAGCCATCATAACCCTTCACCTCAGCACCTCATCGCACCGTTGCCTTCCAACCTATCACATCAAGTCATAGGTTTTTTACCTACATTAAGGATGAAAAAAAAGTGAGCTAGATAGCCCAGTGACATACAATATCAACTCAAAAATCATGATATGCAATGCATGACCAAATTAGTTTAGATTATTTGATCTATTACTAATCTTTCATAAAGTATCCTCATTATAATAAGTGTACGTACCGAATTGCACATTGAACCCGTGAACGACGATATTGTACAGGTTATCGACAATCACTTATCCTACATATCTTTTTCATATAGATTGCCCTATATTACCCTTAAGTCAACTCAAGGGACGGTCTCATTAACCTCATATTTATGAGGTGGTACGACAGGACATCAAAACCTAAGCTCCACTGTATTAAATGGTGACATACGTCGCCAAATTTCATATCTTAACATCTTTGCAGTATAATAGAATAATCTCATATCATACATTTGTGGTATTAACGTCATCATACATCTTGCGTAATAATGTTATCATTATCATCATAACGAAGTATATCGATACAAAAGCATATCATTATCATCATATCAAAGCATAATATTTCATCATATTAGAGTATAGTATTATTATCATGGCAAAGCATATTTATTTTTCTTTGAACAAATCCGTATTGTAGTGAGATTGTACTCACCTCGGAATATTCGACGGTTGAAACAAACTCGGTCGTTTGGAGACATGATCACCTTGATTTGCGTAACCTAAATTCACTATAGAGGATGTGAATAGATTTTCTATATTCGATGTAAGTTCTAGAATCTATCTTACCTATTTGAGGTTTAATCCTAGTATGACGTAAAATTATGTTAAGACTTTTACAGTTTACTTGCTTTAATTAATTATGTAACGGTGCAGAGATATTTTAATTAGTCTCAAATTCGATTGATAAGGTCACTTATGTCTCGCTTAAAATCCGACTTATCTAGACAGAACTCCCCAGAGTTCCTAGATACGTACGGAGGAGTCACGAAGGGCCTCATTAATCCATCTTTCTTGAGCGTCTGCCCTTTTGACAAGACTACTTAAATGGTACTGCTCTTATTGCAAAATTATATTTTATTGATAATGTATTCTATTTCTTTACTTATTTTCCTTTACTGAAATTATAGGTTGATCATTAATCTTTTATAAGATTTACAATTTGGTCCGTAGACCTTTCAATAAAAATTACACTTTAGTCCTTTACTTTTTAGAGTTTCACGTTAAGCTCTAAACGCTTAGAATTTCTCTATTAGTTTAATCTTTTAGAAATTTCCACTATGAATTTTAACTTTTAAAAATTATAGTTTAGTCCTTATTCTCATAAAAATTTGCACTGTAGTCCCTTAATAATAAATTTCGACAAAAACAAAATTTCTTGAAAATTAACCAAATTTTCCAGATTAAATGTTTTCATTAAATCAATTATTTTTCTATTTGAAAATTATTCCAAATCCAAATTCTAAATTGTTCAAACGTAAACAAGAACATAACCCTCAACTATCTAGGGTTTCTTTTTCTAGACAAACAGTTGATGTTCTTGAAAAGGTTTCTGAAGTAACCTCCCTTTATTTTTTAAAATCAACAACTTCTATTAGGCGATATTTTTCCAGAAAACTTCGGATCATAAAGCTCCTTCACAAGGCAATGGTTTATAAAAACTTAAATATTATTTTATCTTGATTTATAGAGCCCTAAATATACATAAAATAATAGCTATAAACTCCGACAGAAAACTCAAAAATTTTCAGCACTTAACATTCAAGATTTTAGGATAAATAAAAAAATTCTTTATATCGTTTAAGCATTTTTAAATACTCTAAACATGTTATATGACAATATACATTGCTAAAAATAAATCTAGCGTTTGAAAGATGGGGTTTTACCTCTTGAAGATCTTGAAGCAATGAAGAACTCTTCTATTTTTTTTATTCTTCTTTCTTCTCTCTCTCTCTCTCTCTCTCTCTCTCTCTCTCTCTCTCTCTTCTTTTTATTTTTTTATTCTATTGAAGGGATTAATCTGAGAAAATTTTAACCCTTAATCCTCCTTAATGGGCGAATTTTTTAGTCCCAATGGAGTGTGATTATTTTCTAATTAACTCCTAATTCTCCTACCATCCAACCACCTATTAATTAAGGTTAGGTGATGAGATAAAATTGAATTTCCGCTCTCTTTTCCCTCTAAATAATTCGTCTATAAGGTGTCATTTAACAAATTTTTGTTTCAAAAATTGATCCCTCACAATTTGGTTCATGTTTTGACCTAATTTGGTATTTTTAAATTTTGTAAAAATAGCCGTTTTGCACTATTTTATTCATGATCTAAATATTTATTTTTAAATGATATAAAAATAATTATTGTCACGTACATATTAGATTTATAATTCTGATATAAAATAATCGAGTGACCATTTACATTTTCGAGTCATTTTATCGAAAATGACATGTCATTTTCATATTAGGTTAACTACGACGAAATTTGTCGTAATTTACCTTTTAAACTAAACTTGTCATTTATTAAAATTTTATTAATCCATTTAACACATAATATTGTAAACAAATTAATTGAAATATTTATTATTTCAAAATTTAGTGCATACGATAGTAGGGTTATCACAACAAGATATGAGGTCTGTCTTATTCCGAGTCCTGAATCTAGTTCCAATTGTTATCTCCCATTCGGTTCCTTTTCGTCAATTGGAAGATCCAATTGTTTGGAAGGTCACAAAAAGTGCTATTTCGTAGATAATCACATATTGAGATTAAGACTCTTCACCTTAGATGTTAGAGAGATAGTTCAAGATGATCGAGATAAAAATGGGTTTTCTAGTTCCTAGGGTCCTTGTTCATAGGGTCCTTAATTTGCTTAGTCTTGGTTCTCTATCTCAGTTCTTTTACTCCTGCTTCACTCGCTCACGTTTACATGCTCGCTCTTTTGGACAATCGGGACTAGAGTCCTTTTTGTATAGTGTTTATTTTTCTTTATAGGGGTTCTTTTTTTTTTCTTTCTTTTTTTTTAAGACTACATTTTTGTAACATTTCAGTTGTGTTGAAATTTTGCTAAATGTTGGGTCCATATGAGGTCTGACTCCCAACAAGGTTTCCTGGAAAACCTAAAAATGAGTGGGATTTAGTTCCTGATTAGGTTCCCTTTAATAACCTTTGATAGCCCATATGAGAGATTTTTCCTACCGAGTAATTTGGCTTATGTGCCTTATAAGAAAATTTTTCTTAAAAATCTCTAAGTGTTAGTCTATGACTTCAGAAGGCATTGTGCCCCTTGAACATTAATATTGAAACTTTTCTGTGAAAAGTTAATACAGTTGGTCTTATGACCCGACAACTATATGTTTTCTAGGGAACCTTTGCCCCCTACGCGCTAATATCAGAATCTATCTATGGAAACTCTCAAAAATTGATTAGTTCTATAATACCTTATAGGTAAAAGAAAAACAACTACTTTTATTAATTAAAAGTTCCTTTTAAATTTTATCAATCTATTCAGGGGCCTTTTAGTCATCGTAATGACTCTTCTTTTGCCCTTTAAAGCACTCAGACCTCGAGTGCCTGCCTCTCTATGAGCTGTTGACGGTTAGAGATTGCTTCCTTTTCTTGTTGTCTTCCTCTAACTGATTTGACATATCAGCTAATTTCTTAGGCTCCATGAAATCGGGCTACATGTGCTGGGAGTCAGGTTCTAGATTTAGAGAGATCCGAGGTATATTCTCTTTGACCTTCTTAGTCTCTTGATTTTAGCTGCCGCCATGAAAAGCGTCGAGGATCAGGGTTTGGGTCTTCAAGGTTCTGGTTTAATTGGTCCTGAAGATCGGAGTTTCGCTCTTTAGGGCTTTGATTCACTTGGTTTGCCATGTCAAGAAAATTTCATTCTTGACATAGCAAGTCAGTACGATGATCGAGCAAAAGACTCCACCTAGGTACAAAGATCAAAGTTGTCCCACAATCTCTTGCTAAATTGGGACATAATTTTTCTGTAAAACATTACCAGACCTTGAAGCGAGTATGATTCTCATGCCATTTCTGTCTACTTGCGACTAGGACTAGGAAAGATCAAACCTACTTTAGTAGTATTGCAGCTGACCGACAGATCTGTAAAGAAATCAATAGGTATAGTTGAAGATGTATTGCTACAAATCGACAAGTTAGACAATAAAACCTACAAAAATTAAGGGCGAACAACATATATAAATCCAAAGCTTAAATTCCAAAGGAACCATATAATTAATGAACAATTCTCAACCATACATTCACAATCATCACATGAGCATAAAATAACATAGTGACAATCAATTTCATACAAATTAAATTATGCCCATCCAATAAACATATCAAGCATGAAATTCAAATTACAATACAATATGTAACATGACCACTCTGATACTAGTTCATGGTAATTCAATTTCACAAATCGAAGATTATTGCAATTTTTTTTACCAAACTGGAGTATGTGCAACAAAAGGAATAATATGGTAATAAATAAAATAATTAAATTGAACTAGACAAAGTAGATCTTATGAATATATTAAATCACAAAATTTTTTCTAACAATAAATATAACATAATTAAGTAGAATAAGAACAAGAAATTATACCATAAGTTTTCTTGAATTCTTAAAGACTTGAATAGGTCACAGTACATTGTGGGACCGCTAAGGTTGGGCTCGTAATATCCTATGCTCACAATGAGTTTATTGGTTAAGCTTTCGACAACTTCTACTCCAATTCTCAGATCAAGTCAAGGACTTGATAATGGCCTCTCTCAAATATTCTCACAAAAACAAGAAAAGAATAATTTCTCTTCTATTGTTATATAGGTCGGAAAATTTTTCTACAAGGGAAGGAGATAATTTTTTCTTTTCTAAAATCTAGAGAGAACTTGACAGAGTTTTAGCATACCAACAATAGAAATTGCTTAGATTTTTTTTTTCTTTTGTGGTAGTAGAGCACTTATTTATAAGGCTAGGGTAGGGCATATTTTCGGCCATGATAACGAGTTATCCCTTTGAAATTTTCTATTTTCAAAAATAGCAACTATCCAAAAAACTATTTTTAAAAAATAAATAATTATCATACAATTATTATTGTATCCAAATTAGGAGTTAAGAAAATAATTTCTAATCTAACCTGGACTAGGGTGGCCGGCCTTATATAAGAAAATTAAGAGAAAATATTTCCAATAAATAAATCTCTATTTTCCTAATTTACTAAGTGTATCAGAATTACGCTCATATTGAGATAATGAGAAGCTTTTTCAATTCCCTCTCCTAAACCCTAATATGCTCTTATCATTGTAGCAAAAGATTTGATTTTTTTAAATTCTAATCATACTAAAATTTAATAAAAATAAATATCTCATATTTAATTTAAATGAGCAATTATCTACTACTAGATAATTACAAAAATTCTTAATTAATATTTAAATTTTAAATATTCCTTATATAAATATCATATTTAATTTATTTAATAATTATTAATTTTAATAATCAAATTAACAAATTACAATACAATAAAGTTCTCTCTAATTTACCCCAAATTTAGCGCCTACATAAGGAGGTATATCCTTATGATATTTCCTATATTCTGTATTCTAAAATACAAATATTAAATTTAGTGAGAAATTAGATAATTAACTTTGAATTATTCTTCGAGAATCCTAGCTCGATTTGATGATACGGAGCAAAAATCATGGACCCGTGAATTGGAGCTTTAACTTGGAGAACTAATTAAAACTCTTTAATTAAATTCTCTGTTTATTAATCCCGAGATTACACCACTATAAATCCAAAAATGAGCTATCGAATTACGCAAATATTATTTATTCAAAAAACGTTGTGAATTGTCCATTTGATTTAATCATTGCATGATTGTCGATCCTTCACTAAAATATTCATAATTGGAGCCGGCTGTATTTACTGTTTTACCCATCGATCATATCTTAGTCCTTAAGTACCATTAAGATCATTAGTAAATGGTTAATTCGTAATTACTTATGAGTTAGACTGCTCATACCATTCAGTTCTAGAAGTCAACACATAAAGGAACCACTTTGACTTTTTAGTTGCGAATTCTATATCTGTAATTCACTTTTCGAGCGTCAATGAATTGTGAACTCCCATAATGCGAGTATTTGGTCTAGTTGCTTTTTGGGCCGAAACAAGCAAATCAAAGAGCCCGTTTAATCTAAAGGAGGAGACTATGAATTACTCAGGATTTAGATCGACCATCATGTGATCATGTGGTGACGTTGACTTGAATCTTTATAACGGTGCTTAGATAAAGATTCTAAAATAAGTCCAAGTCCTATATATATTTTATTATGTAAAATAATGAAATACCTTAATTTTAGTGTTATATACACTGGCCATCCAGATTAAACGGTCACGTTCATAACGTTATGGACAATATTAGTGAATAACGATCAAAGAGACCTTATTCTTTGATCTATCATATACAAGTTTAAATATGTTAACCTATAAATATTTTAGTCCTCGATCTTATATGTAAAACTCTTTACATACTGAAACTATAGTTTAGTTAATATATTTTGGATATTAATAAATATTCAATTTTGTAGTAAAATATAATAAACAAAATTCACCAATAGCTGCTTCTTTTATTCATTTTTAGAAAATAATTAAATCATTTGATTTTGAGGTCATGTTCCTAACATAATGGTCTGATGCATATTTTTTTTTTGGAACATGACATTTGAGGTGAATGTTTTTAACATCATCAAACTACTAAAAGATAACAATGAGTGCGTTCACACCTATATGATAGACACACTTGTCAAAGAAAATGTTGACTTGCAGAAGAATCCCAACTTCCTTGAAAACTTACTCCAAAATTCTTATTGTTCTTATATAGTTGAGATAGCCGACTTATCAGCCATTTTTTAAGACTCGCAAGATAGTAGAATTCAATTTTGGCTACCACGCATTAAAAATTTACCAAAAGAAAGTTAAAAGCCATAACCATCTACTAAAGAGACCCCCCACCTCAATCTAGCTCCACTTTTGGAAGGTCTAAAACATGCATTCTTGGGATGTAATGGCCCAATATTTCGAAGTCATTACTTACTACATTCTTTATTATTTTATTGAAATTCCTCATAAGTTTTTTTTTTTAACTACTATTAAACTTTTCTTATTTGGAATCAACAACTATGCATATTTTGTTTATATAACTTATTATAAAATTAAACTTAATAAAATTTAATTATTCAACCAAACTTAAAAACCTCTTTGTGATATCTTGCCCCATTTAACAAGCCCATGAAAATAAAAGGTAATTATAACGGTAATAGTAATAATAATACAAATAAATTCTTAAATCATAGTATTTAAAATTTGCAAAAAACTTAAGTGGTCAACCAGTTCCCCTTACCTCGCATCCTCGACACTGCCGCCGCACAACATATTGAATCTTTATTCTATAGGTTTCTTACCTACAGTAGGGACGAAAAATATATTTTGGTGAGCTAAAAGGTCAATTAATTGTAACTATTTTCTCACAAACATAAGTTATGGAATGCATGACTTTTTAGGCTCAATTTTATGGAATGCATGACTTTTTAGGCTCAATTTACTTTCCTCACTTGTCGTTGCCTCTTAATGGCTCAGGGTATATGAATATCATCAACCATACCAATATCGTTATTTATCGACTCAAGATAAATCGGTTGAGTAGAACCTATTTAAGAGGAGTGGTACAACACAACCTACTAATTTAGGTCTAACTTTATTATTTAAATGACATGCAACGTGACAGCATAATAAAGTAAGTACAATTGCATAGAAATAAACATTCATCCATTCTTTCTATATATAGAAAATCATATTACACATTGTCTTTCTTGTTCTTTTCTTTCTTAAAATATCACACATACAACGTAACAAACTTTGTCTTGTGTAAATCATTTAATTGTAAACAAACATCATAGGCATAGCATCATGACATAGCATAACTCTAATTTTTCTTCAAACGAATACCTATTGTAGTTGAATTCATCTTGTTTTTCTTTGATCTTCTCGAAATGACTTAAAAATCTATTCTCATCATAATTTGCCGTAAGAAATCTAAATTGAGATAACTCATCAAATCCTATCCACACTTCCTCTAAATTTTCAAATCCTAAAAATTTAGAATTTGACAATATACTTTTCAAAATTTATAGTTTTGACCCCAAAATTAAGATTTTCAAAGAAATTGTCCATTAACAACATTATTTCAAATTTTTCAGGTTTCTAATACATATAAAAATGAGCAAGTTTTGCGTTTGGATCACGTCAACAATTAGTTTCCATCTATCTTGAAAACTGTAGACGAAATAAGGATCAAATTGTAATTTCAGTGTATTTATAAAAATGAAATAGATTCTAAGTAAATGTTCGAAAAGACATTTAATACTTTTCAAAAACCGACAACTTTCATCTTTTGACTTTTTATAGAAAACGTATGTACCGTAGGGTTTCTTTGCAAGGTAGATTTCAAACTCGGTCCTAAACTGCTTGTTTGACCCACTTAACAATCAAATTCTGAAAAACTAAAAACTATGATATTGTTCTCGATACTCTCTAGGTCAGCCGCAATGATCATTCGCGACTTGAACAATATCGTCTCGCAATTCCTACGGAATGCGCCCTTAGGTGATGAAAGCCCATTGCCGAAGGACTAGGAGGAGCCGCAGACTATAATTGACAATCATTTTGCCAGGCGCTCGAGGAGTCATTTTACCGCCTTAGGCACCTTCGAGAGTGGGAAGGCGTTGGTAGGATGTGGGCACAGCAGTATAGGGAGCATGTGTCTCGATACCATGAGCACTTTATGTGCCAGATTGTGGACAGTCTCATGATCGTGGCGCAACATCAACTACATGATATTTATTACCGGGGATTGATGGCCAGATTCTATCCTCTTGAGCCCTATAACTTTTGGGAGATTACTTGCCATTAGGGATGCAACAATACGCTTGGAAAATCAGTACGTTCGCGAGCTGTGCACGTATGTTAGGGACTTTAGAGACAAGAAAAACCCGCTAGCGAGGATACTGATTAGGCCCTTATCTACAAGGGCACTAAGCACCTCTTTGAAGCCTTAGTATAGTTAAATGAGTCTCTTTTTAGCATAGTTTAGTTATGATATCTAACCAGATTAGCAATGATATACGAGTAGCTAGCTAGTAGGTAGTGATTATGTTTGACTAATTCTATATTTTGTATCATTCTCTTTGAAGGATTTCTAATTATGACTGTTGTGATGCTTGAACTATCTAATTGAAGAACTGCTAGGAATTGTGAACATATGTTTACTAGTATTGTGTACTGTTTAATTGCTATGTCCTTAATAGTATGAAGATTTCTTTGTATATGCATTCCCTTGTTTACATTACACAACGATATTAATGATAGCGCGTTGACTCAGGTCGTTGTCATCTCACTTTCCTCAATAGTCATGACACGGCCAAATTTATCGACGGTAGTGGTTGAACTCTGTGAGGCCATGGAATGCCAAGTCGAGGTGCAACGACGAAAGTCGGAGGTGCTAAATTGCTACTAGAGCACCTCGTGAATTTATATATTAGTGGATTTCTATATGAGATTTATGGCTAAGGCATGCTCGTTGGAACGACTAAATCCTCAAAAGGACTTTATGTCCCTCGCGAAATAATAATCCACTTGAATAATATTTACTCGAATAAAACAACATAAAACATGAAATTATCGATGGCACCGCCAAATACTCTAATGACCGATGGTGGTACGTCTTGGGCATTTGTCATTCTGTGTTTGCGGTGACTTCGTCCCCCACACCAATGGAGTCTTATGATCGGGATTCTAGCCTATTCCTAACCTGGCGCCTTATAGTGGATCCTAGACAAATCTAAGCAATGTTAAGATGGTTGGATTGAACCAATTAAGTCAAGCATGGGAGCATCAAGAATCTGGATTGAACCAGCTGAGATGCAAACTAAATATTTCCAAGCCTTGGGTTCTTCCAATGCCAGGTATACGACTTAAGAGAGCAAGAAAGGTAATGTTTGTTAGGACATTTTGTACAATGATGAATGAGAATTGCTTATAGTGCAAGGGTTAACTGGTATGAGACGGTTAAATCCTTTATGTGTGATTGTTATTGTGCTGCAAAATGATATGTATTCATGTGCATTGCAGATAAAATAGATAGACTTCCACTTAGTGAGTAAAATCTCATTATATGTTTCATGTGTTGTAGATCAAGGTAAGCGACCGAAGATGGAGTAAGACGGCAGGAGAAAGTCGAGAGAGCCAGTGAATGTACATGTAGACATGACCCGTGAAGGCCGTGGAATGCCGGCACCTGCCACATTGAAGTTATTTTGATTCTCAAGACAGAGAAAGAAAAATTTTAATTTAGTTGTATTTTTTAGTATTAATTATGTATTGTCTTTTAAAATTTATATCGGTCATGACCATACCTTATTATATTTTATTTTGTATTTACATTGTCTCAAAATGATATATAAGTATGGATTATGGTCGCGGCCCATCTCGGACCAGACGTGACAACTAATAATGACAGATAGTAAAAAAAATATTATCGATATGACATAATATCAGAAGATCGGGATATCACAACTTTTTTGTATTTTAAAACTAAAGTGAGAATCATAGTATTTTGAACAAATAAATGTGCATTCAATCCTCCTGAGACGATGCTCAGTTTCTAGACCATTTTATTACTTGTAAGAACTCGGAGGCAAAGACTAGCAAAGTTCATCATTCAGTGATAGGGTGCTCATAGAAAAGAAGGTGTCGCCCAACGAGTGGCAGATTTTTAGAGTCTCGCTCATAGATAGAGGAAGAGTACGCGCGCTAGCGCGCTACGGCTGATGCAGGTGATTACATTGGATAGCCCTTTGGGCAACCAACCAAACCCGGCACATCCAATTTCGATCAACAACTTGGAGGTGGACTTGCAAGCAATAATGTGATATTATCAATAAATTTATTTAACAATTATTTAGGATAGAACATAAATTGTGGGACAAATTTCTTAACGTCATCTCCCAACAAAAAAAAAAAAACACTCTTTCTTTTACTCTATACTCTATTATAGACTAAATATCATTATCAAAGTTCATAGCAAAATAAAAAAAATAAATAAATGTCACTATCAAACATTATTTGTCTCCAACTCATTTTTTTATTTTTAACTCTTTAAAAAAAAAAAAAAAAAAAAACTCCCGCTATATTCCTTCTACCACCAGTTTTTTAGTTACTTTTTACGAATGTCATAAGTGATAAGGCTTTTATGCAAATAATGAAGTACTTTATAGTTATATTATCACTTCTCGTAATTTATTTTAAAATAAAGAATGAAAATAGAGTTTTGGATCGGATAAGTTTTACTATACTTTTTTTCTTTTATCTTTTCCATTTTAGAGTGGATCTCCTCTTTTGATGGACAAAGTTCCAATTTTTTGTCCAAATATTCCTGAGAGTTTTTCCTCGATGATTTTAGGTCCGTAAGTTGAGGTGGTATTTGCAAGAAATCTGCAGTTAATCGGCTGTTGGTGAGATTTTTGGTTAAACTGATTTATGTTGATAATGGGACACATTTTCTGTGGTCTGCTATCAAGACCTCATGAAGTCCCCATAGATAACAACACCCCACCCCACCTCATCATCCAATCCAATAATCCATCAAACACTGCCAGAATTTTGACCCTTGACTAATCGTTATGTTTTTATTTATTTATTTATTTTTTATCTGACTGCCATGATACAAGTCTCAATCTTACTATGTCCCCAAGCATACTAAATCAGATTCCCAGATAATTGCTTTGACCCCACTCCAGTTTGGACAAATTCCATACTCAATGCAACATCCTTGTTTGATTATTTGTTTTCTGTAAAAACTCTAGTAGGCAAACAAAGGCAGAGAATGAAGAGATGTTACTGTGTTAGATAAAGGAGACAGAATGGTCATATTTATTTTGTTTAGCAATGTGACTTAAAAAAAAATACACCTGATGATCTAAAATTAAGCATTATCTAGTGCATCTTCAAAAAAATAAATAAATAAATAAATAAAATCTTAAAACCTTGATCACTAATCCAACATTGCTTTACATTCTGAAATCCCAAAAAGTGACCAAAAAAACAGAGGCATATAGACCAACAAATATCTGGGGCCAAAACGATAGGGGCTCAGAGATAAAAACGGGCCACATGGAATGCTAAACTGAAGACAAAGCAGTCTCCAGCCTACACATGATTTATAGGCCCCTTTAAGTAAGTTAATCAGATGGGTTTGTTTCCCAAACCGACAATAATAAAAAAGAAAAGGAGCAGCAAAAAAGTAGCCATTCAAGACATGTGGTAATTCAAGCAGCTTATAGAAAATGTTAGTTCAGTACTCACTTTGATTTACAGGGAGATGGTGGTAAATCTTAACTAGCAATCAATGTACTTATGTGTCAAAATCAAAGAATTACACTATCAATTTAAGACTTAAAAGTTCTTTTTCTTAAATTCACTCAATGAGGTCGGCTTCTGATTAAGCAAAATTTCTGAGGCGTGAAATTGAGCAAAATAAAGATTAACCAACTTTTTTTTTTTTTTTTTTTTTTTGCAAACATGATTAACCAACTACTTACGGGTACGCTTTTGGTGCAACATATTGTATTAGAAAACATAATACAGTGTTTGGCATATTTAAACTACCGTGTTATATAATATGAAAAATACACTTAATACAATATAAATTGTATTATCTAATACAAACGAAATCCTCAGTATTAAATTGTGTTATCTATTCTAATATCTAAGATTTTTTTTTTTCATTAGCTTATATGATATATTTAAACAAAATACAAACTTTATAAGCTTAAACACGTATAAAATAATAAAATACAATAGAGTGCGATAAAATACAATACAGTACCAATTCTGTAAACCAAACATTCCCTAAAAAGATAAGTTGAACAGACTAATAAAAAGAGGGGTTTCAATTGCCACAACTTGCCTTTATTTCACTCTCTTTGGCCACAACATCAGCCACAAAGACGCTACCCGAATCACACCAACCGCCCAGAACATCTCTGTTATGGCACTGCAATAATGCACAAAAGTAGTGAGATTGCATTGTCAAATAAGTGCACCTAAATTGATGTTCAACGAGAACCACTCGACCTAATAATGTCCCTCCCAAGTAAGTTCAGAATAGTATGTTGATCCACTTAGTAAAATAATATAAGGCCGTAATCCTTTACATTCATTACAGGAAAAAGAAAAATGTAGTAGCAATATTGTTATTTTTTTTTTCCACCAACAATAAAAAACAAGAAAATACAATATTATACCTCTTTTAATCTCAAACCAACTCATATCCAAATTATTCTTATAAGAAACTGACACTGACGTGAGAAAATGTAAAATACTACCCAAAATCATACGGGCTTCAACAAATGGTGAGCTACAAAGACAAAAAACCATTTGTTTGAAAACAGACCGAATTTGAAATTTTGCACTGTCATGTGCAAGAAATAAATAAGCATTGAATTAACCTATCTTTAATTCGGAAAAACATGCATTCATTGAAGTAGAAAAAACATATACACAAGGAGGGGCGGAATAATCCTCCAAAAAACTAGAGAATGAAAATAGAACTACTTTTATTTTTTAATTATAATATCTTATAAAGATCGGAGCCTAATTCAATATTTTTATTTGTAATTTCCATGTTAATAATGTCATATCAAATTTGTCTATGTTACGAATAAATGATAGCTTATTCCTCAAAGCAAATGATATTTGCCTTGGTACTTTTAAGTGAGCAATATATGTTCATCGAGTTCAACGGAGAAGAATATACCTTGCTAAAGCCAAGCCAATTCGAGTCTCCCCTAAATGAGAATATCTTATCACTTGCTTTCCAGTCCCCACAAAATGCCTGCAAATACCCATACTTTAATGTGACAATCCTAGCAATCAAACAGAGAGCGCGAAAGAAACTACAACAATTCATCAATCATCAATTAAAAAAATAAAAGAAAGAAAAAAGCTATATCACAGCCAATATGTAAAACCAAAGCATGCACATCTCCGTAGAAATGAGACTGCAATCTGGGAACTATAAAGAAAAGAAGAATTCGCACACCAAGTAACAAAACAAAAACTAGCAATGGAATATGTTTCATTACATATAACTAAACATTAAACAGTACAAAGAACTGTTCAGAAGAAAATGTTTGACCGTAGCTGATGCTACAAATACAGACCTTAGAAGGAAAATCAAAGCTTTTTTTTTATTTTAATGCAAAATTTAAAAAACCTAAAATAAGCTATCAAGCAACATGAAAATGCGGGAAAAGGGAAATTGGCTAGAGTAACAATAAAAAATAAATAAATAAATAAAAAATAAAGAAAAAAAAAATTACCTCGTAATCAACTCCTTGTATATAGATATAGTCAGGATCAATAGACGAGAAAGCAAGTCCAGTTATCTGCAATACAATGGACGGTAGAAGAATTAGGTAATAGTCATTATATAAAACCCAAGAACGTAGACCAGCAGGAACTTTTGGTAGCTTAGCGAAACAAGGCAATGGGGGAAAGCTTCAGTGTGGCAAGAAGACACATTTTAGTAGGTGGTGGAAAAGGATCATATGTTATACCGGCATTTGACCAAATTTACACATCAAGAATGGCCTTTAAACAAGTTTCAATATCTTTTCAAAACTCAAACTTATCAGTTATTACCTCATTCCAATATGCCTAAGGCCCCAGGGAATTCGTACATGAAGCTCAAAGAGTTTGGACATAATTGTTGAAAGAAGTAGCAAGGAGAGTCACAAGTCCTAAACTTTGGTCCGGCCTGTGTTCTTTTTTGTTTTCCTCTCTCTCTCTCTCTCTCTCTTCGAAGGAAAATCTTTGTTTTCTAGTACATAACAAATTACTTTGCAAATCGCATCATCTATCATTAAAGAGCTGTGTAGAGGGACCATAGGAACGCTTTTTTCTAAACAAGAGACAAAATATTATCAAAGATAAAATTAATTACAAAGAACAGATAAGGTATCCTCCAATCATGCTAGACATTTAGTCTAGTTATGGACTAAATTCTTTCTTCCTAGAAAACAACCATAAAACTTCCCAAAAAATGATACTATCCCACAAACTTTCTACATGATCTTCTTAACTTCAAAAATTCTCTTACTGGCATGTTCCAGCAAAAAAAATATCTTTACACCATATATACTTTACTAAAGAGCTACTGCAGAGAAAATGGTTGACTAACCTCATATTTTGAGCAGTGCACCCACCGTGATAACGCTGACCATCTACATATATACAAATGAAGAAAATAAATAATTAAATAAATAATGCATCACATTAACTGTAGAAGAAATGTTAACATCTTATGCTCTATTTGGGTTCACATGGTTAAGGAAAATAAGAAAAGTCCCACAAAATACAATGGTCTATCTCAAATCTCACATAGAATACACAACTCAATGTCTCCATGAATCTTTATGTTGGGAATAATGGATGCTACAAATGCAAAGCGACATAGGATTGCAAAGAATCTTTCATCCTTTTCTTTCTTTCTTTTTTTTTTTTATGAAAAAGAGACAAAGCAAAGAATCCTTCATCTTGTGGCTTGTTATATCCTAATAATACAAAATGAAAAGACACACGATGGAAAACAATTTCTAATCAAATGTTTTGGCAAGAAAGTTCTTTTTTGTATATTTTGGTTTTTGTGTTTCATGTAAAAATATTGGTTCTCTCGGTTGAACACTAAAATTGAATCCTATGTCCAATCTTAGAGCATCTCCAATGCAATGCCAAATTTGTGTGCCATTGCCAAAATTTGGCATTTTGGCATAAAAAGCATTCTCCAGTGCAATGCCAAATTTGGTACTAAATTTGGCAAATGCTATACATCGTGCCAAATTTGGCACCAAGTAAAGCATAATGCAAAAATTTAGCATTTGAAGTTGAGTATTGATTGGTCAACTTTTAGGCATTTAATTAAAAATTAATATTATATTCAAAAAATTTCCTCTTACCAAGAAGTCATTATGACTATTTGTAGTCTTATTTACTATTGGTTAGCATCGACTACTTTTATTGGTTTTTGCAACTAAAAAATAATAAAATAACAAAATAGCATTTATGCATTAGAGCATCAAATGTCAAATATAACAATTTTACCTTTTTGAGTGCCAAATTTGGCATTGGCATTGGCATTTGCATTGGAGATGACCTTAGAGGCCATTGTATAAGTGGGAACCAAATGAAATAGTACCATGTCTTGCTCATTTCTCTTCACATTTTTGCTTTATTGACAATTTAAACAATGGTTTATGTAGAAACTATAAACAATCTGGTTTTGATATTTACTACCCTTTCCCAAATAATCGTAAAAATTTTTTTAAAAAAAAATTAAGAAAGAAAGAAAGATACTATACTGTTCGACAGCTAACTTGCCTCATTACAGACACAGAAAATGGATAAGTTTATAATTGGTTTAACAGCACTAACCTGCGAGGATCATAGATAGTCACAGTACGATCAGCTCCGCCCACCGCAATATTACCAGTTGAAGAACTGCAGACAGCATAGTAAATTTCACCAACAGATCCACAAATTCGCTGTAGGCAACCACCATTTTCTTTCATTCTCAAGTCCCATATGGTCAACTATAGTTATGTGAACACATGAAATAAAAACAAGTTAGCAAATGAAGAATACAGCTAGTGCCATTATTTAGAAACCATACATCGATTCATAAATTACCTGGCAACCTTCAGTAACAGCTAAAATAGAACTTCCATTCTCATTATACAAATTTTGTATAAAGCTCACTGCTGATGGATACAAGAGTCTGTGTAAATGTGGCCAGACACAGATCAAGAAGATCAAGAGAGTTTTCCACATAGGTGGAGCTAAAGAATTCATCTCAAATTAGAATTAGAGGGATCCCAGAAAATGGACATGATAGAGCACGATTATTTGAGATGAACATTCAATAAAAGCATGACTAATACGTATCCTTATGTGATTTGGTCATTGAAGGAAAACAATCTCCTTTGAACACACCAACAAATAACAGTCAATTTCTCCATAAGGGTGATTTTGCTAATAGAATGTTAATTTTACAGAAAAGTGTTTACTCCTAAAATTTAGAATATAATCATGATCAGTTGCCGCTATTATAAGAACAACAGTCACGAAGCGGTTGACAAATTTAAGTGAAAGCGGGAAAGAACGAAACAAAAAGAGGACATGTAACACTTACGTACGTAATGTCTGCACATGGATATCCTGATCATAAACATCAATGGTCTTACAGAAGCTACGTGCCACAGCTGCCTGATATAAGAAGTTGATTAGTCTCTCCTAATAGAGGGTTAAAGACTTGAGCATAGAATGAATCTATATTCTACATGACGTTGGGTCAAATCTTGATAAAGGGTATGCATTGTAATCTCAAGAAAATTATGGTAAGGGAGAATTAAAGAGTCAACATTTTATTGTTGTCAGAAAAAAAGATCAAGAACAATAAAACTTCGATTTAAAAAACTCCCAAAATCACCCAGCCCATGACTACTAAAAGACTTCAAATCTAAAATGAAGGAAAACGTTCTTAGAATTAAACATAGTTAGGCATGTTTTAGGATGTTTTTATGGTGTAGTCTTTTTATTTAAACATAGAGCTTCTCTGGTTCATTAGGACATAAGTTATACATTTATACAAATAAGAAGTTATCCCAATATTTAGGATTTGTTTATATGGTTCTACTTTTTTACTAATTCGCCTTTCTTTTATTGGGATAAGTCAAGTTTAAGTTTTATTTGGATAACATAGTTAGATAAAAGTTTTGCTTTTTTACGCTCTTAGGCTTTTTACTTTTTTCATTGCTGGCTGAAATGAAAGCCTTCATCGCTGATTTTATCAATCTTATCCAGCCTTCATTGCCGATATTATTTTTTCGATCTTATTCAGCCTTCATTGCTCATTTTATCTCATCAAACGTATTCAGCTATTTCCTTTTTCATCGATTCAGCCTTAACTAGATGTTTTGTCCCATGGATTCGGCCTTTATTGTTGATTTTTTTATCAATATTTTTACCCTTCATTGTTGTTTTACTCTCTAGGTAAATAACCTTTGTCTGGCCTTAATTGCATTAATTAATTCCACTCTACTTGTCTGCCTCTTCTGCGATGTCTGAGTATACTAAGACAAACACCAAAACTATGGCTCAATTTGACATAAATATGTGAGTGGAGATCTGCATCACATAGAGGCTGGCTACTGTTTTAATGGTAAAATTTGGTGAAAGAGGTCTTAGCTGGTCTAGACTTTTGTCAAAGTGGTCTTAGTGGCAAAAGAAGAGCTGTCTCCACTCACCGCAGGAATCCATACTCAAGCTTCTAGCAATACAAGAATCAACTTTGGTGTCCGATGGTAGAAAGACAACGCGCTGAAACCGTGGAACTGCATGAAACACCAGCTCACCTGTGAAAAGTGCTCAAAACTTCATGGCAAGCCTCCAACGTTAAGTCAAGCTCATCTCAATCAAGTGATGAAAAGCCTTAACAATAGTCAGTTAAATTCAACCAAGCAGAAGTGCAGAGCGTGCTAAAGAACATTACCCTACACGTCCAAGCTAGAATCCAACTTGAGGGGGAGTGTAGGAAACATGATCAGGCGTGTTTTAGGTGCTCATCTGGTACAAATTAGGAAATAAATTATACATTTATTTAAATGAGAAGTATTCCTAATACTTTAGGATTTGTTCATTAGGTTCAATTTTTTATTGCTTCACATTTCTATTGTTAGGAAAAGTCACGTTCAAGTTTTATTAGATAATATAGTCAATAAAAAGTTTTGCCACTTTACATTCTTAGGCTTCTTAAGGTTTTAAGTATATTGTTTTTTACATTTTTAGTGCAATGAAACTACTACTTCCGCAATTCTGTTAATTTCTCTTATACCCATCTCTTCCTAAAACTCATAAAAAATAAATTAAAAAAAAATACTCTTTGACTACTATTTCTTCAAACAATCAACCCAAAAAAAAAAAAAAATACTACCTTCAAATGATGTAACACAATGGAATCAACTAGATCAATCTAAGAACAAACAAAATTAAAAAGAAATAAATCAATAAATAACAGAATACCATAGACCATTGCGTTGGACTGAAGCAAAGTCCTGCCCAGCTGCTTTCTCCAACACCATAATCACAAGGTGATACTGCGTATGTAAGCCTGTCAACGTCTGAGAATTGGAAAGTGTGGGAAAACGTAGTTTAGATTTTTAAATTATTTTATCAATTTATTTAAGTGTAGAGCTTATCCAATTAAATATGAGATAAGTTAATTGTAGAGTTATATTTAATTTGTTTTATTTAAATTTTAGTCATTCATTATCCTAATAGGATTCTTTATATTAGGTTTAATTGTTTTAGTATTTCACGTAAGTGTAATTCAATTAGGATTTCAATAAGTTAGAATTCAATTAGGATTTTATTATTTAGGTTGCTATTATAAATAGTGGGTTATGCCACACTAATGTAATTCAACCAATTCTACAAAGATGTAGTCAATAAAGTTTATTGTTCTTCTTCCTCCTCTTTTCTCAACTTTTCTCTCATTACTTTTATTAATTCTTCTTCTTCTTAGTTCTCTCTTCTACTATGAAATCACTACTTCCGCAATTTTATTCTTCTCAATTTTCCTTCTTAAAAACTCACATGGTATCAAAGCCAAAACCTTTGAGAAGCATTCATTACTATTTTTTTTTTTGCTTCTTATTCTTATTCTTATTCCACTCATTGCTGGCTTTTGTTGCCTTCAATATTGTTGTTTTTGAACAGCTTTCATAATTGATTTGACCACTTTTATTCAGCCTTCATTGCTGATTTTATCAATTTTATTCTAGCCTTTGTTGCTAATTTTCATTGATGGTTGAGCGGCCTTCATTGCTGCCTTCCTTGTTTTTGAGTGCCAAGCCTTCATTGCTGGCCCGTTTTTTTCAACTTTTTCTGCTCAGTCGGCCTTAATTGCTGACTGTTTTGCAGCTTCAATCAGCCTTAATTGCTGGTTTTTTTTATTGATTCAGCCTTAATTGCTGATTTTTGAGTGCCAAGCCTTAACTGTTGGTCGTTGTTTTGATCTCAGTCTTAATTGCTGATTTTTGAGTGTCATGCCTTAATTGGTAGTCTTTGTTTTGATTTCAGCCTTAATTGCTGATTTTTCTATTGTTTCAGCCTTAATTGCTGATCTTTTTATTAAAAATTTTGGCTTTCATAGCCATATTTTTCTTTCTTTACTATTTCGGCCTTCATTGCCAATTTTTATTGCTACTCTCTGTTGCGGGAAATTTTGTTTCTCACATTTTTTGCCATTTATTTTTCCCAATCCACCTTCACCCCTTATTGCAAAAATAGCTCTCGACAACACAAAAGAACACCACAATCTTAGTGCAACTTGAAAAAATTGTAGGTGACAAAAAGCCACCCCACAAGACTAGCTCCTAAAGTGTTTGGGTGTCAATGCTTTGTTCACAGTTAGGCTCAAGATCAACAAAATTTTAGGAAGCCTTCTCTTTAGGGGGGGAGTAATCAAGAGGAAGAGAAGTTTTGGGATTTGGTCTTGCCATTACCAATTGACACCTACACCTGATCACATCAGTCATGATACATCTACACAAGAATGTCTTAATGCTACACAGCCAATCATAGAAGTATCATCACAAGGGGGAGAATACACGCCAAACAATACAACTTGAACTCCAAGTCTATACTAGACGAAATCATTCTCAAGCTAAGCAAAGCATCATAACTAGAAGTTTGATTGGTTTGGTCTGTGACATTTAGAAGACTCGAGTTATTTCAATAACAAAGAGGTGAAAGAAAATTTTAGCTCTACTCAACGAAGTCAAGTGAAATAGTCAAGCGATTGTTCTTCGACATATTCAAGACGAGAATTTGGCGTACTAAGGAGCCATATCGTGACATATCCAAGCTGGAATCCAGCTTGAGGGGGAGTGTGGGAAAACGTAGTTTAGATTTTTAAATTATGTTGTCAATTTATTTAAGTGTAGAGCTCATCCAATTAAATATGAGATAAGTTAATTGTAGAGTTATATTTAATTTGTTTTATTTAAATTTTAGTCATTCATTATCTTAATAGGATTCTTCATATTAGGTTTAATTGTTTTAGTATTTCACGTAAGTGTAATTCAATTAGGATTTCAGTAAGTTAGAATTCAATTAGGATTTTATTATTTAGGTTGCTATTATAAATAGCAGGTTATGCCACAATAATGTAATTCAACCAATTCTACAAAGATGTAGTCAATAAAGTTTATTGTTCTTCTTCCTCCTCTTTTCTCAACTTTTCTCTCATTACTTCTATTAATTCTTCTTCTTCGTAGTTCTCTCTTTTACTATGAAATCACTGCTTCCGCAATTTTATTCTTCTCAATTTTCTTCCTAAAAACTCACATAAAGTTTAGGTCAGCTATAAAATTAACCAACCAAATTAAAGCAAGTTAAACACGAGCAAACATGGAAGCAAGTAGGCGAGAGAGCCAATATGGCCTAGCTACAGTGGGACTCTACATTTGTTGCCTGATTATCATCACTTTTCAAGAAAAATAAATCAAATAGGTAAAAGTGGCATTTGACAAAAGGGAGTGCAAATTACATATTTACATGAACCTAAAGAGTGGGCACAATTTTTAATTAAGTAAACATCAACTCTATCAATATCAATCATAAATAGTGAATAAAACTTTTGTGATAAGACTATCGATATTCTAGAAGACGATGAATGGTAAGAATTACAAATAGGGGCATAAAGCTATATGGTCCAATTTCAGATCTTATTTAAGAAAATGTATACAACTTTCTTTTTCTTCTTCCCCCTTAATTAAACACTTGTTTTTGGTAAGCTTACTTCTCGTGGTAAGTCGGCAATATGCACAGCTAAATAGTTGTTGGCATTTTGCCAACTTGCCATGGCAAGTAGGCTACATACCAAAAACAAGGACTTTAAATTTATTTAAAAAGAAAACAAAAATAAAAACAAACAAACAAAAAACAAAATTTGAGGATTTTGTTTCAGAAAAAAAAAAAGTGTGAAAAATAGACTAAAACATCGTTCGGCATACGAGTTCAAATTGTGGCAATTTGAAACTTTTTCATTTGAATTAAAAAAGAGCAGAAGAATAAGTAAGAACATACCATAATAAGGAACGGAAGCTCCATAATATTTTTTTAGCTTCATAAATATAAGAATAAGTAAGAACATACCTTTACCATTAGTATCTAGTTTAGACACGATAACATCACCATAGGAATCAACACTTCCCAGCAGTAAATAGCCATTACCTACAACTCATAGCCAAACACCCTAAATGAAATCATATGGAAATATAATATTATATACCATTTGTTTGCGTCAAAATCACAACAATACCATTATCTATCCCTCTATATTTCTCAATATTGAGTAGAAATTTGTTAACCGATATATCTCTCAATAATCTCAATGTAAAGTCACTTACTCTCACTTTCAGCAAGCACAATAGTCTGAATTTCCGAACGATGTGGGCAGCGGTTCACCAGGGAAGATTTAGAAACCTACAGAGTACATAGAATAGACAATATAACTAACAATACATTCATAAGTAGACGGAGGAAAGTGGATGTTTATGCATAGATTGAAAATACCATCCATACCTCAATAATCGTAGGGATTAGGAGGCTTTCTTTCCCCTTGCTTATGAAAGAATCTTCCAATGGAATCTTCAAAGAAAAGGGGACACAAAAAAAACTTTTCTATAAACACTCTACTATTTTAGTGACAATAAAGCCACAATACAAAAATGAAGAGAACTTCAACTCACTGTTATCCAAAAACTAGTTAGTACAACTGACCCCATGTTTGGGCAAACCATCCCACTCCTCCCATTCCATTCCATTTCCAAACCATTCAACTTTCTAATCCTACAAAGTATTCCATTCCATTCCATTTCTTTTCAACCCTTTTTTTCAACTTTCCAAATCCCTATACAATATCTTTAAATCTCAATAATTTATACCACCTAAAAATTTGCAAAATCAAAGCATTCAACATCATTTTTTTTCAAACCATTCCAAACCATTTTCAAACTATTTTTTCTATCCCAAGTAATGAGATGGAATGGGCAAAATGCCCACCCCAAACAAGGGGTTGAATATCTACATTCTACAATTATTTTCAAACTTATTGTTCTCTCTCTACAGCTCTGTTCCAGGCATGACTTTTCTTCGATATTCATATTTATGAAGGAAATGCATTCAAGAAAACAATCTATTACAAAAATAAGTAAAAATCTCGCCGAGCTGATCATTAACTTAGGAAAATAACCACAAATGAAGCAAGTAATCAAAACCATCCAAATCAAATTGAAGACAATAAATTTCTGAGTTCAGTCTTATAAAAACTATACCAACTGCCAAATTCAAGAAACCACTCAGCTAAAATTCGTAAAAAATTTGAAAAAAAAAAAAAAATCATAGACCCAACATGTATATACCTGGAGTTTGAAAACTTGGCGACCGGAAGCAACGTAGACCCAAGAAGACGAAGCATCTTCGGAAAGCTGAGAAAGGCAAAGGAATGAGAAGAGTAAGCGAGGGTTTGAGAGAGAAATGGGAATTAGGGTTTGGAGGGATTATGTACGTATTGGTAGAGATATACATGAAGAGCAAGGCGAGAAGAGTGAAGATTTGCGGGAGACGGATCAGAGATGAGAGTGGAAGGAATCACAGCCTTTCTTACACTCTTTGCTTCCAACATTTTTACACATTCACGCTCACTCCACTATACTCTGCCGGGAATGGAATGCTTTATTTATATATATATATATATATATATATATATATATATCTATACTATACTTAAAAGAGCCAGTAGGCTCAAATCTATATCTATACTATACTTAAAAGAGCCAGTAGGCTCAAAATTTTCGTCCCCGTTTCGTCCAAAACGCGCGTCGCGTTTCGAAACGCGTTTTTTTAGAGTTTTCTATTCGAAACTTAAAAAAACGCGTTTTTTTAATGGGTATAAAAGAAATGTTTTTTAAAATTTTGGGCCATAACATAATTTCAGTAAAATATAGGACCCAAATGCAATAAAATTGGGGCAAAATTAAAAATTTTTCTGCTCAGCAGGTGGGACAGCCCTGCACGCGTGGGGCCCGCGTGGCAGGGGCTGTCCCCCCACTCTCCCTTCCAGCGCGTGCAAAAGCACGCCCAGCCCTTTTTTTTTTTTTTTTTTCTCTTTTTGTTATTTTCTTCTCTTTTTCTTTTCTTTATTTATTTTTTCTTCTTTTACTTTTCACACTACTCTTTTTTTAGTCTCCAAAATTCTCTTTATTTTTAATTTTTATTTGTAATTTATAAAAAAATCTTTCCATACCAACAAAATTTTAAAAAAATTCTTTTTTATAGTGTATTATTTTTATATTCTATTAAGAAACCAATTTTATTTAGAAACTTAAATTATTTTTTAATAAGAATTAATTATTATTAAATTAAAATTTATTTAGAAATACTTTTAATTTTATTTATTCAAGTCTTTACAAAAATATACTTTATTTCAATCTTTTAGATATTTTTCTTGTTATGTACGGTTATATTTTTTTATAATAATTTTATATATTCCTTATTTTTATTTATATGTCAATTTTGTTATTTTGTTATTTTTTAAAACTTAAAATTAAATAATAAACAATTTTGATCATTAATATGTGTATTTTCTCAATTTTTTTTTGACAAATATGCTTTTAGTTTTTTTTTTTAAATTTTGAGGCTTCATTACAAATTATTGGGAGCTTTTTTAATAAATTTTTTATCTTTCTAAATTTTATAGCTCAAAATCTTTCTAACCGTTGTTTCTTAACTATAATAGCCTCGAAAAGTTTATTTATTTATATGATTTGATTTAATTTTTTTCTTAATCTTTTAACGCTCATTATGATATGATTTTTTTCAATATAAATATTTTCTTTTTGGTTTAGTTTTTTTATTCTTTAACATAATTTTAAAAGTGTCACAAAAATTTTATAAATTATATACTACCTCTAAATTAATTGACATTATATTAATATTTTTTGTCAATAGAATTTTAACATAAATATACATTTTTTAAATTTACGTTAATAAAAATTATTATATTATAAATAAATATGTCGAATACGAAAAAAAAATATGCGGAGTTCACACGCGCATAGCGCGTGGCTAAAAACTAGTATATATATATATATATTTGGGCTCATTTGGTTTTTAGCCATTTACAACGTGATATTTACATATATATTCAAAATATGGGTAGATATTACATATTAATTCAAGATATGCAAGATATCTTAAATCGGTTCAAATGTATACTTAGAATACCAATAATATCCCTAATTATTTTGCATACCCGAATCCACTACCTTTAAAAAAAAAAAAAAAAACTAAATCTTAATTTTCGGGGTAACGGATTTGAAATTTTTTTGAAATTGAAATAACCCCCTTAAGTTCCACCGAGTGAATTTGAAAAAAAACCCTAAACTATGAACCTCCCCCGCCGTTCTCACTTTCGCTCCCCAACCTCCTAAAAATCGCCGGCCCGCAACACCTCCGGCCTCCGCTGCAACGTCGTCTCCTCTTCCTCCGACAACCGTTCGCAACATTTGCCCCCCCGTCTCACTCCGTTTCCTGCCCCAAAAAGTTCAACCGCCGGTCTGCAATAACGCCGTCTCCACATACGTTCGGCCGTCGTCTCCGATATGGCGAGATTCAAGTACACAACCCCATCAGGTGGTGCAAGGAAACGTTTGCGGGAGGAGCAACCAACGGACGGCCGTAATGACAGTGATACAAATGTCTCAACACCAGTGACGACTCGGAGACGGACAAGATCAACAACCGCCTGCAATGAGAATGTAATCGAGATAAACACTGATGTGAGTTTTTTTTTTTTGTTTTTCTAATATGATAATAAAAATGTTACATAATATTTTATTTCAAATATAATATTCAAATTTGAATATCGTGTGTGGCATTTTGAATTGCATCTCTTGTTTGATTTTTGGTACCGACTTCATTTCCTTTGATTTTTTTTTTTCCGAATTGTAATATTAATATTTAAATATGATATTCTGAGATTGAGTTGTGCATAAAGTTTTATGAGCAAAATCCTCCAACAAATTATTGCATTATTTAATATAGTATTCAATTTCGAATATCATATTCATGCTTGCTCTTTACCTTGGCTGCTTAGACACATTACTTTAGTTCGTCTTAAAGAATCGAATAAGGAGTTAGATTTTTGCCATAGTACGGTGATCTGTTCCATTTTAAATTCAATCTATTATTTTGGTTCGTTTGTTTTTTTTTTTTCCTTAAATGTAATATTAATACTTGAATATCATATTATAAATTTAAAGTGTTCGTTTCGATGTTTGGATATGCGAAAAACAAAAACTCCTGCAACAGGAAATAGCGAAATGTAATTCCATCGAAACGAACACTTGAATATCGTGTGTGGCATTTGGAATTCCATTTCTTGTTTGGTTTTTGGTACCGGCTTTAGTTCTTTTATTTTTTTACTGAAATGTTATATTAATATTTGAATATGATATTCTGAGATTGAGTTGTGCAAAAAGTTTTATGAGCAAAATCCTCCAACAGATTATTGCATTATTTAATATAGTATTCAATTTCGATTATCATATTCCTACTTGCTCTTTGCCTTGGCTACTTAGAGACATTACTTTAGTTCATCTTAGAGAATCGAATTAGGAATTATATTTTTGCATTAGTTCGGCAATCTGTTCCATTTTGAATTCAATATATTGTTTTTGTTCCTTTGATTTTTTTTTTCTTGAATGTAATATTACTACTTGAATATCATATTATAAATTGGAAGTTTTCGTTTCGATGTTAGGATACGCGCAAGACAAAAACTCCTTCAACAGAAAATAGCGAATCTACTGATCCTCCAATGGAGGTAACAACTTGAAAAATCTGTCCAACTACATTTAGAATATGCTATAACAATTGTAATCATAAAAACTTGTTTCATTGTGCAGGATAATGATACAGATGACGCAAATTCTATTGACTCTCAGGACATTGAACCAGTTGGCGAAGACCGCAGCAATACTGAAGAACAGGTGCAAATTTGATTAATCTGACAGTGGACTTTTTTTTATTGGAGAATATAATATTTGTCGTTTTTTGTTAAATTGAATATGATAATCATAATAGGAACGTCTAACAAATTTCAGCAAGTAATGACTGAATCTAATAACTTGTTCCATGGTACAGGACAATGAATCAGATGACGAAGACTGCAGCGATACTCAAGATCAGGTATAATTTTTATTAATTTGTCCTCGAATCTTTTTAATTCAATAATATAATATTTGTAGTTGTATGTTGAATTGAACATCATACTCATAATACGAAAGTCTTGATAAATTCATATAAATAATGGCTGAATCCAATAAAATAGCTTGTTCCGTGTTGCAGGATAATATATCAGAAAACGAAGACTCTAGAAACACTGAAGATCAGGTATATTTTTTGTTACTAATATGAATATATGAGTGCAAACGAAAAGCTTAATATGGTATAATTCATTAAAACTTGCTTTGTTATGCAGGATAATGAATCAAATGAAAAAGAAAGCAATGACACTCAAACAAAGGTTCATTTTCGGATACTGTCATTTGAATCCCCTATTATTAGTTTTAAAAATTCAGTGAAGTTATTTCGTGAAATGCAGTATTCATATTTGAATACCATATTGTAAAATTATATAACACTTTGTGTATGCCTTAAAATGAAATACATAATGGATCTTAAATGCAGGTTCCCCCCCCCCCCCCCCCCCCCCCCCCCCCCCCCCGCCCCCCTCCCTAGTTGTTACAAAAAGTCAGTGGCCAGCTTATCTACGGATAAATAGCTACTCAAAGCTTGAAAGTATCGAGTTGCTGAAAAATAGATTTTCAAAACAAAAGCACATACTTGAACATGTGAAATGTGGGTGCTTCAAGCATATGATAGATCTTCCACTAAGCCATTTTCACTGCAGCTGATGAAAGAGCTAATCAAACGATTAGTAAAAAGAGGTAGTGATAGTGAACTTTGGTTCAACATTGGTGGCAAGGTTGTGAAATTCGGATTAGAGGATTTTGCAATCATAACCGGATTGAAATGTGAGCCGTGCAATGATATTGAAGTTGGTGGGAGCGATGGGGGTCATCTAAAGAAAAAAATTTTCAGGAGCAACACCAAGTTGAACATAAGGCTATTCAATAGCATATTCCTGAACCCACTTAAAGCTTCCGACGATGAGCTTGTACAGTTAGCAAATCTATATTTGCTAGAGAACGTAGTTTATGCGAAGCAGGAAGCCACACAAGTTGACCTCGATGCCATGGCGATGGTCACCAATGAAGCGGAATTCAACAACTTTTCATGGGGGACAAAATCTTTTGAGTACACCATAAAGTCAATACGGAATGTCGTGAAGAACATGGGTTCCTGCACAAGCAACGTTGGAGGATTCCCACAAGCTCTTTTGATTTGGGCATACAAGACAATACCTATGTTGAGCACTATGGGATTTGCCACTAGATGTGGCCATAACATGCCTCAGATGCTGAACTGGATTGGGAAAAAACAAACCCGAAAGCAGAGTTTGGATGATGTGCTCGACAACGATACTGTAAGGTTTTTTTTTTTTTCCTTCAAATGTTAAAAGCATATATGAACTACATGAAATAAGCAGAATCCTGATATGATATTAAAATTTGAATATGCTATTACAAATTATTATAAAAGGAAATATATATTATATTAACTAAATATAATAAGAATAATTTTGATTTGATTTTTAACTTTGAATATGTTATTACAGATTGCGGTTTAGGAAATGAGAGTGGACCCCTCCGCGCAAATGGATAAGAACAAGGGGAAAAGGGCGGTGAATTTTGATGAAGGCAATATCATCGATGATGAGGACGGTATGACACAAAACCAATCATCATTCAGGGACCGTGGTGTAATGATGATTGACATGTATGAGATGTTGAAATATACATGCAAAACATTGTCACTAGTTAAAGCAAGGTTGGGTATTGAAGACAGTGGTGAGGTATTAAATAAATTTTGCTAATATATTAAAATTTGTCATTCTCTCATCACATGAATAAATGCTAATGATGTGTTTACTTGTATATAGATCCCAGATTGTGTTTTCCGCAGTGATATTTTCGCTTTTGAAAAGCATCAAGGAATAAGGCAACAACAGAATAAAGAAACATATGTGGGAGAAACATCGAACGCAATGTCAGGTCAAAATGAAGCCACTTTGCCCGACGAGGATGCAAACGAACTCTGCCATGACAAATCACAAACTGAGGAACATGTTTGTGTCGTTAATATTTAAAAATTAATATTACAAATTACAATGACTAGATTGTAAGGCTATGTTTTGGATAACTACAAAAATTGCAACAAACTGACCAGGTCATAGGTGGTAAAACACACTAGGATGGTGAGCAAATGGAAGATGTTGCTGAACCTCACGGTACAACTCCAGATCGTGTCGCAAAGGAGCATTGTGGAGCAAGTGATATTCGTCACTACGAGCAAGAGACGCTTGCGACCATTTTAAAAAGAAAGCGAGTAGCTGCAGCTGCAGCTGCCTATAAGTCTGACATCGCGAGCCAAAAACAACAAACAAGCCCTCATATAGAGGAACCAATTGCTCCAATAAAGGTAACAACAGTAGTTGTAAAAGTATAATATGGTAATATAAACATAATATAATATAATATTAAATATGTTATATTGTACTTGTGCAGATTGTATCGTTTGCAAAACCCGCAAAAAATGGGAACAAAAAGGTTGGTGGACAGGCAAACATTGTTGGTGCTGGTCCAACTCAAGCTCTGATTCGGGAAAAACGTATTACGCGAAGAAGTGCTATCATTAGAGAGCCATTCACTACACAGTTTGGGTCTGCTGATAAAGACGCAGACAAAGACTAGAACGTTTGGCATATATGCTCATTTAGCTGTTTTATATAATGTTTCTTGATAGTCCTTATTTTGGTAACCTCATAATGTTTTTTTTTTGAATCTAGACTACCTCATATGTAGACTACAACTTATGTGTGTGGAGTTTATGTTAGTTTATGACATATTATTAACATCTTTAGTTATTATATCAGTTTTAGTTATTTGTGTCAACTTTTATTATTTTTCATTCAATGGCATACAAAATCTGAATATTGTAATTTAAATGAATGTAAAGCATGCCAATGACATGTCTAAATATTGAACTAATATAAAGTTAGTGGTAAAAAAATATATAGTACTAAACAAAATATTTAAAAAAATATATATATTTTAAAAACTCCGCATCTTTAAAATTGTATTTGTTGTATATTTTTTTTTTTGATACTAGTTTATCGTCTCATTTAATATTTAACGAAAATAAATATAATATAAAGAGACTTGCCTAATAGTATTATAGAAGTTGGAACGTGTAATATCAATAAAGAAAAGTGATATTAAATACCATTGGAATTCTAAATACCACATAAAACTGGAATACCATATTCAAATTTGAATATCAAATGATAAAGGGAATTAAAATTAAGTCCAAATAATGAAAAATTCAACCAGAAATAATCAGACACAGGTTTATTCCGACTTATTGTAGGCAATTTATATAAACATTGAACATGACAAATCAAGATATTTAGTCCTCCATATTTCCATCATTTTTGGTCAGGGACTCCATAACAACCTTGTATGGGTTTGTGCAAGCTTTTCGATTGTGACAAGCTTTTCCGCAACGCCGACACCTATTGGAACTAGTCTTCCTCTTAAACTCACCAACAGATGGAAACCGTTCCATTTTTGGCCTACCAGCCGACCTCTTTTGGATAGGAGGAGCAACCTTTACGTCTTCCATTTCACCATCGGGAATCCACTGGTCCTTATCTCCAATAGGCATCACTTTACCAGCATACGTAGCCTGCAAAATTGACGTGTGATAATATTCTGCTACATACTGGTACGGTCGAAAGTTCTTCCTACGTAATACGGCGCATGCATGAATACATGGTATTTGCTCGTGATCCCAAACATGACATGAGCATTTCATTTCTCTAATATTAACAGTAAACTGCTTTCCTTCTTCATGAACCCCATAAATATGGAAGTCAACTGCGCTCACCTGTAAAAATTTGATATAATATTATAAATCTAATATTGATTTTTGAATATTTAAATGATTTCTTACAAAAAAGGACACAGCCAACGAATCCACCTGCAGTGGCCTACATAGCTCGTAACGCTCCCTCAAGATGCGCTCAGCCCATGTAGTAAGAGTTGTGAAGGTCGAAAGTGAAGACGCATGTCTATCACAAAACCAATTTTGGAGTTGATCACGGTAAAACTCCGCAAGCGCACATATTGGCAGTCCCCTTGCCTCTCTAAAAACAGAATTTAATGACTCTGAAATATTTGTGGTCATTATATTGTACCTGTACATATAATAGTACCAACATATGATAAAAAATACAAATTCTGGTTCAAAGTAAAAAGAATCGACAAAATAAATAATGGACAGAAGCTGTTCGAAAATACCTGCGTCTTCGTGAAAAGCACCGAGCCCATCTAGAAAAGCCTACCTCAAATAGATATGGTCGAATACCCGGATTTATCAAGTCTAAACGTCGCATGTGGCGACTAAATTCAGTTGTTTGGTATGCGCGAGCACAAGCGTGAAAAGCGTTAGCCATGGCAGGTTCATGGAACCTTGTCTTAAGATTCTGTAATAAATGATAGTTGCAGATAACATGGGATGCTTCTGGAAATGCATTTTTAGCCCCCTTGGCAATGCTTGCATGTCTATCAGACACAATAACTAATTCTTCCCGCACTCCAATCGCGTCTTTTAACTTGAAGAAGAACCACTCATACGAAGCGTCATTTTTAGAATCCACAATTGCCATAGCCAATGGGAAAATCTAGTTGTTCCCATCAAGTGTGCAGGCAAGAATCATGCAACCCTTGAATGTGCATTTTAAAAAAGTTCCATCAACAGATATTATAGGACGACTATGCTGCCACCCTTCAATTGATGCACCAAGTGACATAAAGAAATATTTAAAATGGTCAGCGTTGTCCACGTAAAAATCCACAAAAGAACCTGATTATCAAAACAAAAAATATATAATGATATAGCCAATGGAAAACAATGGGAACAGTACAAAAAATGAAATATCATATACTAATTGGAATATTACATATTTACAAAACAAAAAATCAGTAGCTTGATAGATATATAACCTGGGTTTTTTTCCTTTATTGCTTTGGCAAAAAGTGGCAGTAATGCATATGAGTCACTAGGACTTCCACGAATACGGTCAAGTGCACAAGCTCGAGCCCTCCAAGCCTTTTGATAGTTCACATTTATGCCATATTCCATACGCATGAAATCGACAATATCCATAGGAGTCATTACGGATTCGGAACTTCCAATCAAGCGCATCATAATGCATTCTCCGATCATTTGGGCCGACGCCTGACGATGTTCGGAACTGTGGGAGTCCAACGAACATGTGTGTTCGGGCTCGTACTTCCTAATCATAAAAATTTTGGAATTCTTCAAGGCCGAGGCTTTTAGAGACCATTTGCATTCATCATCAACACACACGATAGTCATATATTGCGAGCTGGATTTTATCACCTTGAATTGGAAATTATTACGCAAAGCAACCATATTGATCACCCTCTGTAAATCATCCTTCGATCCATACATCGCGTCCACTGTTAACTCGTAATCTTCGGGCAAATTTGACACATTGAAATATTCAACAACGGGGATGCTACTCTTTTCATCATCATTCGTCTCGCTTTCCATTTCAGCTTCCCTCGAACTTCCGACAACTTGAACGTCCGATACAATCAAGGCGCAGCTAGTGTCTCTAACGCCCCGTGCCATATTTAAATACCACAGGACATCACGATCTTTCTTTAATTCATATAATCCTTTCGTGAAAGAGTCCCTGTCCATATTGACACAAAGATGCCATTTTATCAAAGGATCCAACCTCAACTCGCTAACCAGCAGCTGGACCAGCTTCACTAATGATTTGTCGATATCTGTCACTAATCCCATCATACGGTAATCGACATAGTTACTACCCGATGACCATTTTCCATCGTATAATGCAATAAACGATACCGATGGCATTTTAAAAATTCTACATAAAAATATAATCATGTCAAAACATACATCATAAATATTATAATACCAAATATAACATTCTGGCATTTCTAACAATACGTTCGACCCTAAATATATTGGAATACCATATTACAAAAAAAAATATATCTGAAAAAGCGTTTATACAAACAGAGGTGAAATGATCACTTTATATCCATAACAAGAAATTGTGACTGTTCTTCGTAACAAGAAATTAACACTATAACAAATACACACACACACACACGTTAGAAACAATGAAAATTCTAACCTTGGGGAAAAGAGGCACTGAGAAGTGGAACTGACAAAAGAACAATGGTATTCTCAACACGTTATACCCAATCTATTTGAATATCATATTATAAATATAATATATTTAATAGTTATTAGGCAACTAAATGGTTACTAAAAAATGGAGACTGGTCTTACTAAAATGGTGACATGAGCATCTACTCTAATCAGTTTAACACATATAAAAATCACAAATATGTAAAAACGTGAATATATCAAAATAGAAAGAATGAAAATTCTCACCTTGTGGAACGAATGTAAAGTGAATAAAACGATTGATAGTACGAAGGGGACAAATATTCAAGAGCTAATGAGGAGGAACAGTGGTCTTCAAAATTAATACCGCCAGAATATAATTTTTAAATTTGAATAAGAAATATATTAATAAAGGGACAAGGATACATTCACTAAACGTATTGATGCTGTATTTAAGGGTTATAAAAATACCCACCTCCACTTATTACGTGATCTTTGAGGTTATACGAAAAAAAATTCAAATTGGCAATTTGTGTTAATATTTCAAACGAATTTAAATCTTTACTGTGATATAACTAAGTTACAAATAATCTTTAAATAACAGATTTCCCAATATTACGGGAGAGAAGGAGAGGGAGAGCGAGGGAGTTATTACGGGGGGGGGGGGGGGGGGGAGAGAGAGAGAGAGAGAGAGAGAGAGAGAGAGAGAGAGATGAACGGAAGAGAGAAATCAAGATGGAGTTACTTACTACGGGAGAGACCCACAAACCCGATTGGTATACCCATGAATTCGAAATTAAGGGTATAAACGTCTTGTTCAAAATGCCACGTATGCTTGTTGAACTTAGCTGAGATTAGTTGTGTTTTTTGAATTAATATGTAATATGTTGATATAAAGTGAATTATCATGTAATTTCTTCATTTACAACACCATCTTTTTAGAAATTAGCCCAAAAATTCAATAATTGAGAATATAGCCATCAGGCCCATTTAGTAAAAGGAAAAATGCCAAAACTATTCTAAAAAATTAAGAATGAAAGAAACCCAAAAATTACAGATCAAAGAAAACCCCAAGTCATTATCGTTGAGTTTTCGATTTCGAGCCCAAAATCTAAAGTCGACCCCGACTTTATGGCGATGGACGTGAAGGATTCTGCCGGAGGGAGAGTTCGTTGCCGATGATAGAAGAGTTTCATTGCGACGGACGTGAAGGAGATGCTCGATTCGGAGTTTTGCCATCGCCACGCAGCGTTGCTATAAGCAATCGCTGAACTTGAAGACCACTAGCGGAATCGGAAATTCCCTAGCAATGGCCTAGGATTTGGATAAAGGTAAGATTTACGAAATTTTCTTTCCTTTGATTTGGGGTTTTGGAAACAGCGAAAAGTGGTTTTTTTTTTCCCTTTTTGTAGTTGAAAGGTTTTTCTAACAGAGTTTGTTCAGCTATATTCTTCCACTTGTTCGAGGGTGCCACTGAAGAAGAAGCGCGAGTTCAAGTGGTCGATGACGAGGAGGCTCGGCCTGCACGCACTGGCGAGATGCGCGAGGAAGCAGTCCTTCGAAGTTTAGACCCGCAGTTGATGTGGATATTCACGAAGCGGATCGGTCTTCTTCGAAGTTTAGCTTCATGGATGAAGACTTAGGCTCCCAGAATAGAAAGTTTACAATTGGGAACTACAAGTTGACTAGAAAAAGCATTTAGGAATTAGGTGATTGAGTTTCTCTGTTTCTCTTTGGGGTGGCTTCAATTTGTGAATTACTTGCACTTGTTTTTGGTAACTAAGTGAATTACCATCATTTATCACTGTGTAAGCAATTAAAGCATTTGAGTAATTGGTTACATTTTTCAAAAGATTGGGTAATAACTTACATTAAGTTTTAAAAATTGGGTATTCACTATAATTTCTCTTTTTTTTTCTTTTTTTGAATCGATGTGACGTGGGTTGTAGCATAATGAAGCATTGGTTTATGTGTTTGTGTTATGATACAAAGTTTTATGCTTTTACACATTTGATATTGTGTTTGGTTACAAAGTGTCAACTTGTGGTTGAAATGGGCAGACGTGGTTGTGACAAAATTGTTTGAAGAATATATCAAAAAATGTAACAAGTGTAACAGAATTTTGTAACATATATTGCGGATCGTGATCTAAGTAACCATCAGTTTTCCATAGGCAACAGAAGTAAAGCAAGAAGAAGAGGAATCATCAGAAGAAGAAGAAGAGTCGGAAAGTGGAGAGGACGAGGAATAAGAAGAAGAGGAATCGGAAAAAGAAGAAACCAACAAGCGCATAGCAAAAGTGGTTGTAAAAACAACAAAACAACAAACACCAACAACAACAAAACTATTCTGAACATAAACTTGTTATTAAAATATTGAAACATAAACTTGATACAAAAAAACACAAAATTGTTTGAAGAATGTTACAAAACATGTAACAAGTGTAACATAATTTGTAACATACATTAAGGATCGTGATCTAACTAATCATCCTTTTTTCTACTTGTATTAACAGCACAGCAAGAAGAAGATCAGAAGAAGAAGTAGAGTCAGGAAGTGGAGAGGAAAAGGAATCAGAAGAAGAGGAATCGGAAGAAGAAGAAGAAGAAGAAGCAGAAGAAGAAGAGCAGAAGAAAAATGAAGAAACAAATTGTGTTTCCAGAGATATCAATGGAAGACCAACAAAAACAAACAAATCAGACAGCTCAACAGCAAATCATACATGAATATAAATTTTGTTACATGTAACAAATTTTGTTACAAAATATAACAAACTTTGTTACAAAGAGTAATAAGTTAAGACCAATGTAACAAAAAGAAGAACAACAATATGAAACAAATGTACGAGTTTCATGGAAAACATCATAATTTTTTGTAACTCACATTCTTTTCGAATTTTTTTTTAAAAGAAAGAGTAAAGAATTTCAAGGTATTAAGCGTGAAGTGTGTGCGTGGAAATGTCAAAAAGACATTAAATAATTATACTAAATTTGTTAACATATATATTTTTTTAAATTGTAACAAATTTATGACCAACAAAATTTGTTACAAATTTAAAATTTGTCAAAATAAATCCAAAAAGACTAAAGATCGTATTTCGTTTTATCCTCATAGTCATCAACAAAGCCAATCATAATAAAAGAAACTATGATACATAGTGTTCATTGAATAATTAAAACTCAATCAGTAGCCTGAAGAATTAATCGACAATCTGCGCAAAGAGCTAGTCGACCTTCATGATCTTGTCATCGTCGCTAGCCGGAATTGTGCTCTTTAGAACTTCAATTTGTTGAAGACCTTCTAGCACGTACCTCTGCGATTGCCACACCTCCGCTGCGTCATGTAACAACAGAGCCGAAGAGTCTTCACTCTTAAGTTCCTGAAGAAAAAGCCAAAAAAAGGAACGTCCTACTGGCGGTGAAATCTTTCGTGGATGAGTATGGGAGCGAGGTTGTGACACGAATAAAAAAACACAATAGATACAAATAAATAGCATATACCACATTTGAGAGTAAAAACTAACAATATGACAAGTCATAACGCATCATACTAGAATATATAGGAGCAGAACTCAAAGACGTGCCAAATTCAAATTCAGCCATACCTGTAACAATAAAAGATCATTCTTTAACAAAAAATGTTACCAAAAAAAAGAAAAGAAACAATCAAACAAAGCATCAAACAAATCAGCAATATAACAAAAAAAAATACCAATATCAAACAGTAAACATATACAAATAATCAATAAATATCATATAAGTAACATATATTGTCTTTTAAGTTTTTTTTTTTTTTTGCTTTTTGTTATTTTTGTAACAAAATTTGTTATATCTGCAACAAAATTTGTTACGACCGCAACAAAATTGATTATCGATGTGACAATTTTTGTTACCGAATAATTTACTTGAAAAATGACACTAATTTAGTGTTTTAAATTTTTTTTGTTTCTTTATTTTTATAACAAAATTTGTTATAGCTATATAGAACAAAAAATAATTTTTGTTACAGAATAATTGACATGTATAGAACAAAAGAAGCATAACCAACAACAAAAAAGGTATTCTGAACATAAACTTCTTATTAAAAATATTAAAATATACACTTGTTACAAAAATTACAAAACTGTTACAAGAATATTATAAAAAAATGTAACAAGTGTAACAAACTTTATAACATACATTGAAAATTGTGATCTAACTAATCATCCATTTTTCACATGCAACAACAGCACAGCAAGAAGAAGATGAATCATCATCAAAAGAAGAAGAGTCATAAAGTGGAGAGGAAGAAAAATCAGAAGAAGATGAATCAGAAGAAGAAGATACCAGCAATGACAAAGCAAAAGAGGTTGCAAAAATAACAAAACAAGCAGAAGCAACAACAAAAAATATATTATGAACATAAACTTATTATTAAATATTGAAGTATAGACTTAATTAAAAAATACAAAACTATTACAAGAATGTTACAGAAAATATAACAAGTGTAACAGAATTTTTAACATACATTTACTGATCGTTATCTAACTAATCATCCGTTTTCTACGGGCAACAACAGCACAACAAGAAGAAGAGGAATCATCATCATCAGAAGAAGAAGAGTCAAGAAATGGAGAGGAAGAGGAATCAGAAGAAGAAGAAGAAGATTGTCACGACCCGCCCGGTACGGGCTGCGACCCTTTTTTCGTTCATAAACCATGCTTATATATCATTTTAGAATATTATAAATTCAAAGATGAGAAAATAATAATTATACAATATGGTCATGACCATTTTAAGACTTTAAAAGACATAATACATAATTAATGTCCAAAAGTACGGCGGAATTAAAACTTTTCTCTTTCCGTCAAGAGAATCAAAATAACTTAAATATGTTGGGTGCTGGCATTCCACGCCATTCACAGGTCGGGTCCATATGTACATTCACCGGCTCTCTCGACTTTCATCCGCTGTCTTACTCCATTTTCGGTCGCTTACCTGTGTCTACAACACAAGAAATGCCTAATGAGATTTTTAGCCATCTATAGGGGACTTTTCAACCCCTAAACTTATTTTAATGAATCCTATCTTGCTCAAAAACTATGTTGGTCACACAAACACTTGACAAAACGTGGACCGTTACGAGAATCGGTACTATTTCATATAGAAAGCTTGTATCAATATGAAACCAACGGCATTGGAAAGCAATTTCATGGATCTCTCAAAAGAGTTATGTCATGCTAGGTTTCAGATTTTATACTTTTAAGAAAAATAGCCCGAAATCAGATCTTGAAAAGAGTTCCCAGCTTTTGGACAGATTTTTAACCCTTCTTTGAAAAATTCTAACTAATTCTAGAAAAATCAGTTTTTTTGTGATTCTTAGTCCTGTTTGAAGATAAAGAAGTCTAATTTTCCGCAAAAATAATGATCTTAACAAAACTTCGTACATTTAGTACAGAATAGTAAAAATTCGTTTCTGTATCCTTAGACATCACAATTAGTCCTAAAACTTGCTAAAACGTCGACTGTTACGAGAACGAGTGCTAAAACTTGTACAAAGCTCGTATTGACATGAAACCAGTTGCTTTGGAAATTATTTTCATACATATTTCAAATGAGATACTGCTTGCTAGGTTTAAGATTTTCCAATTATTCCAAAAATGGCCCAAAATAAGAGTTTATTCAAAAGAGTTCCAAAAAGGCAGATTCTTAAGCAAACTTTGAAAAATCATTCCTAATTATAGAAAAATCATTTTGGGGTGATTCTTGATCCTATGGAAAGATTAAAAAGTCTATATTTAAGAAAAAATAAGTTTAAAGACAAAAGTCAGTTAGAACTAAACTGAAAATTCCGTTTTTGACACTATTTTGATGGAACATTCTAAATTTATTCTTGTGAACATCAATGACCAAAAATTCATACCAAAACCATTCTCAACTTAAGGTTATATCCTTAACAAGACTATACACATGACCAAAACAGTATCAAGTCTTAATCTTCCAATATTTACATCATTACACAAACATTATCCTTCTTGAAATAACATATGAATTCTTAAAAACTTATAAAATTTTGAACTTAAGTTGTGGATTTTACCTTAGCTTCCGCTTGGTTGATTTTCCTTTGCTTAACCTCAAGAATACCTACAAACCTCTCACAAGCACGTTACTAATCCATAAGCTCTACATGTTCTAGCTCGTCAAAGTGATCAAAAGGTGGAAAAGAACACTAGTTCTTACCTTAAATCTCTAAGCTTTCTTTTCTTTCTTCCTATTTCTCTTTTCTTCTTTCTCTTCTCTTCTCTTCTCTTTTCTTTTTTTTTCTTTCTCTCTACTCTCCTCTCTCTGTTTTCTGCTTGGTGGTCGAAGTTTGGCTGAAGTGAATGAGCATTTTACACTCTCATACTTGTTTTGACCAAACTTAGCCTAGAAATCATCTAAATTTCATGCCATTTGTCTCTTAATTCTCATGCATGATGACAACTTCGAAATGGGGTCAACTTATGACTTAATGGTTGACAACTCAACCTTCACCTGCAGAAAAATTCGAGCTAGCTTCAGCCACAGCTGTTCTTAAAGCTGAAATTCCCATTTTGCCCCCGATAAATACGTTTTATTGCGTTTTAGTCCCTCTTTAAAGAAACTATAACTTTTAAAGCTCTATCTATAAAAATATAATTATATTCCACTAATATATACTAAAATAAGCTATACTGAAAATGTTTAGAATTTTACAAGCCTGTTTTGCTATTTTTTCAGAATTTTCCCATTTAACACCGAAAAGGTGATATTTCGCCGAAATTGCCCTAAATAGGCATCAGAATGACCTCAAACTTTCAAAATAACTTTAGAAATATGAATAAATATGATATTAGGTCTCAAAAGACCAATTCTTGACTTATTTTGAGCACTTTTATTTTTGAACCAAAAGTATAATTTTTGAAAATTCTGGGCACTTTTTGAAAATTCAGGCCGTTGAATAATTTCAACCATTCAAAGGTCATTTAGGGAATTCATGACTCAAAATATGTAATTATGATCGCTTTAGAGACAGTTCCGATAAACATCAAAAAATTACCGTTTTGCCCTTCGAAGCGTGATTGAATTTTCCGGGGTTGACAATCCCCTCCCCCTTACAAAAGTTTCGTCCTCGAAACTTAAAGCAATGTCGGGTTACTCCCCCCTCATGCGAGTCTCCAGGTGGCTTCTTTGGTAGGATAAATCTTCTGCTTCTCGGTGTCCTCTTTTCGAGTTTATCTCCATCAATTGCTTAGTTGTTCGCTGTCATTCGATCTCCGCGTAATGTGAGCTTAGTCAGATTACGCCTACGATTGCCTCTTAACTATGGTTTCTATAACTATATCGTATAAGATCTTATCGTTAATTCTTTTCGACATGGGCCTATGCCCGCATCTAGAGTGATACAAGGCTCCTGCCAGAGCTGCTGTATGGAACGGTTGCAAGAACACTTCTATCTTCTAGTCTATATACTTGCTACATTGGTAGCGATAAGAGAGTGCAATACACTAGATTTAATAAACATGGTACCTGTCGCTGTGGTGGATGGTCCGGCTTCTATTTCTCCTTCGCAAAGACTGTAAACCCTGGCATTGGGTCTTGGGTTGTTGTCCGTTTGTCTTTCTGCCCCTGCTTGGCTCGGGCAATCCCTTGCGTAGTGCCCTTCCTTCCCGCAGTTATAGCATTGGTTGCTTCGTATGCGACAATCTCCGTTGTGAAATTTCCCGCACCTAGCGCAGGCTACATCTTGGATTCCAGTGTAATGAGTCCCTTGACGGTGTTGTTGCCTCTGAGTCACATCGCTTGTCGAATGCTCTCTAGGTCGTTTTTCGTTTCGATTGTTGGTGTTTTCTCGGTTTGAATGTCCCCTCGCTTCTGCATGACTTTGATTTTGAGATTGTCTAGAGAAGTTCCTCTGGAATCTTCTATGTTGGCTCGAGGATTGTCCCTGTACAGAACTTTTATTTCTATTATCTTGTTTCGTATCAAGTCCTCCGGCTCGATCCCCATGGGCTCCTCCGTCATCCTTCCTATCCCAACCGTCTTGACGTAAAGCCCGTTGAACGGCATCTCCGTAGCTTTGGGGTCCAGTGGCCCCAGAGTCAACTTGCTTAACTATTTGAAGTCTCAACCCGTGCAAAAACTTGCTCATCCGGGCCTCATCTGTTGGCACCACATTTGGTGCAAAACGGGCAAGTTCTTCAAACTTCATGACATACTCAGCTACAGATAAATTCCCTTGCCTCAATTCCATGAACTCATGAACCTTTCTGGTTTGCACAGCTTCCCCCAAGTACTTTTCATTATAAAGCTTTAGGAATTGGGCCCACGTCATGGTCGTGACGTCTTCCGTTTGGGCCACCAAGTTCCACCAATAACTGGCTCCCTTGACCAGATGATTTACTGCACACATGACATTTTCCTCATCGCTTAATCGCATGAAATTAAAGATTCGCTGGATTCGCTTTATCCAGTCTTCAGCAATCGAGGGGTCCGCAGACCCGTTGAAGGTTGAAGGTTGCTGGCGACGAAATCTCTCATACATTGGCTCGATCAGTGCCAAATTTTGTGGCGGCTCTGGGATTGCTGGTGTCGGATTGTGAACTGCCAGTACTTCAGGGGCGATTGGGTCATTGACAAGAGGAGGTTGTTCGTCGGCTGGCAGGGCTGGCCTCGGGCCTTGTTGCCCCAGTTGTTGAACGAGGCGATCTATGAGCTCTGTCTGCTGCTGCAGCTGCTCGTCTCTCCTTCTCATCTCTTCAGCGTGACGCTCATCACGTTGACGAGCATACTCTGCCTGTCTTTCCATGGCTTGACGCATAGCTTCTAAATCCCGAGTGACTTCAACTACTGAGCGACGGGGCGGCATGGTTGATGGGTTAAACTAGCTGCCTAGTAACACATATATAAAAGAATAACATACGTGTTACTAAATCGTAAAACTAAGTTCTAGAATCGAAAAATACTTACAGCGGTGAATGTCGAGGCCGGTGAGCTTCTACATATGGGTTTGTCTGCAGAAACGGCTAAACCATAGCTCTAATACCATAAAATCTGTCACGACCCGCCCGGTACGGGCCGCGACCCTTTTTCCGTTCATAAACCATGCTTATATATCATTTTAGAATATTATAAATTCAAAGATGGGAAAATAATAATTATACAATATGGTCATGACCATTTTAAGACTTTAAAAGACATAATACATAATTAATGTCCAAAAGTATGGCGGAATTAAAACTTTTCTCTTTCTGTCAAGAGAATCAAAATAACTTAAATATACTGGGTGCTGGCATTCCACGCCATTCACAGGTCGGGTCCATTTGTACATTCACTGGCTCTCTCGACTTTCATACGCCGTCTTACTCTATTTTCGGTCGCTTACCTGTGTCTATAACACAAGAAACACCTAATGAGATTTTTAGCCATCTATAGGGGACTTTTCAACCCCTAAACTTATTTTAATGAATCCTATCTTGCTCAAAAACTATGTTGGTCACACAAACACTTGACAAAACGTGGACCGTTACGAGAATCGGTACTATTTCATATAGAAAGCTTGTATCGACATGAAACCAACGGCATTGGAAAGAATTTTCATGGATCCTTCAAAAGAGTTATGTCATGCTAGGTTTCAGATTTTATATTTTTAAGAAAAATAGCCCGAAATCAGATCTTGTAAAGAGTTCCCAGCTTTTGGACAGATTTTTAACCCTTCTTTGAAAAATTCTAACTAATTCTAGAAAAATCGTTTTTTTGTGATTCTTAGTCCTGTTTGAAGATAAAGAAGTCTAATTTTCTGCAAAAATAATGATCTTAACAAAACTTCATACATTTAGTACATAATAGTATAAATTCGTTACTGTATCCTTAGACATCACAATTAATCCTAAAACTTGCTAAAACGTCGACTGTTACGAGAACGAGTGCTGAAACTTGTACAAAGCTCGTATTGACACGAAACCAGTTGCTTTGGAAATTATTTTCATACATATTTCAAATGAGATACTGTTTGCTAGGTTTAAGGTTTTCCAATTATTCTAAATATGACCCGAAATAAGAGTTTATTCAAAAGAGTTCCAAAAAGGCAGATTCTTAAGTAAATTTTGAAAAATCATTCCTAATTATAGAAAAATCATTTTGGGGTGATTCTTGATCCTATGAAAGATTAAAAAGTCTATGTTTAAGAAAAAATAAGTTTAAAGACAAAAGTCACTTAGAACTAAACTGAAAATTCCGTTTTTGACACTATTTGATGGAACATTATAAATTTATTCTTGTGAACATCAATGACCAAAAATTCATACCAAAACCATTCTCAACTTAAGGTTATATCCTTAACAAGACTATACACATGACCAAAACAGTATCAAGTCTTAATCTTCCAATATTTACATCATTACACAAACATTATCCTTCTTGAAATAACATATGAATTCTTAAAAACTTATAAAATTTTGAACTTAAGTTGTGGATTTTACCTTAGCCTAGAAATCATCTAAAATTCATGTCATTTGTCTCTTAATTCTCATGCATGATGACAACTCCGAAATGGGGTCAACTTATGACTCAATGGTTGACAACTCAACCTTCACATGCAGAAAAATTCGAGCTAGCTTCAGCCACAGCTGTTCTTAAAGCTGAAATTCCCATTTTGCCCCCGATAAATACGTTTTGTTGCGTTTTAGTCCCTCTTTAAAGAAACTATAACTTTTAAAGCTCTATCTGTAAAAATATAATTATATTCCACTAATATATACTAAAATAAGCTATACTGAAAATTTTTAGAATTTTACAAGCCCGTTTGCTATTTTGTCAGATTTTTCCCGTTTAACACCGAAAATGTGATATTTCGCCGAAATTGCCCTAAATAGGCATCAGAATGACCTCAAACTTTCAAAATAACTTTAGAAATATGAATAAATATGATATTAGGTCTCAAAAGATCAATTCTTGACTTATTTTGAGCACTTTTATTTTTGGGCCAAAAGTATAATTTTTGAAAATTCTGGGCACTTTTTGAAAATTCAGGCCGTTGAATAATTTCAACCATTCAAAGGTCATTTAGGGAATTCATGACTCAAAATAAGTAATTATGATCGCTTTAGAGACAGTTTCGATAAACTTCGAAAAATTACCGTTTTTCCCTTCGAAGCGTAATTGAATTTTCCGGGGTTGACAAAGATGATGGTGATGATGTAAAAAATAAAGAAACGAGCAAGGGCAAATCAAAGTGGTTGCAAAAACAACAAAACAAGCAGAAGAAATAACAAAAAAGGTATTATGAACATAAATTTGTTATTAAAAATATTAAAACATATACTTGTCACAAAAAATACAAAACTGTTACAAAGAATGTTACCAAAAATGCAACAACTGTAACAGAATTTGTAACATACATTTACTGATAGTTATCTAATTAATTATCATTTTTTCACAGGCATCAACAGCACAGCAATAAGAAGAGGAATCATCATCAGAAGAAGAAGAGTCAGAAAGTTAAGAGGAAGAGGAATCAGAAGAAGAAGAAGAAGAAGAAGAAGAAGAAGAAGAAGAGAGAAATGAAGACACATTTAAGGGCAAAGCAAAGGTGGTTGCAAAAGCAACAAAACAAATAGAAGCAACAGAAAAGGTATTTTGAACATAAAATTGTTATTAAATTATTGAAACATAGACTTATTACAAAACTATTACAAGAATATTACTAAAAATGTAACAAGTGTAACAGAACTTGTAACATACATTTATTGATCATTATCTAACTAATGCCAATAATACACAAATTGTTTGAGTTCTTGCACGCTTGGTGGGCGGACTTTGTATAATTTCAGCATCAGGCTTTGCTGGTCTCTTTTTTTGTGTTATTATTGCCTCTTCAAAAAGGATAATTAGTTAGATCACGATAAGTAATGTTTGTTACAAATTATGTTACACTTGCTACATTTTTTGTAATAAGATTATGTTGCAATATTTAATAACAAGTTTAGGTTCATAGTACCTTTTTTATTGTTGCTTCCACTTGTTTTGTTATTTTTGCAACTATTTTTGCTTTGGCCTTACTGGTTTCTTCTTCCTTTTTTTTTCCCCTCTTCTTCTTCTTCCTCACCGCTTTCTAATTCTTCTTCTTCTTCTTCTTCTTCTTCTTCTTCTTCTTCTTCTTGTTGTTGTGCTGTTGTTGCCTGTTCAAAAATGATGATTAGTTAGATCACAATCAGTAATGTATATTACTAATTCTGTTACACTTGTTACATTTAAATATTTAATAACAAGTTTATGTTCATAGTGCTGACCAAAGAATGACTAACCAATAAAAGGGGGGGGGGGGGGGGGGGGGGGGGGGGGGGGGAGGGGAGGGGGGGGGCGCGGGGGATTTTAATTGGTTATGAGATTAAATTCTATCAAATCTAATTTTATAAAACTAATTTAATAAAGTTCAATATGCTCAAATTAGTTGTGCTAATATTTATTTTAGCAACTATTTAAGAACAAAATAAGATAAGTAAATAAGTAAAGAGTAAGGAGAAAAGAGTGAAAACTATATGCTTATGGAGCTTCAATCCGAAAAGATCTATGTCCCCTGTTACCAAGCTCTCCGTCACGAGTAAGGCCTTTGTCCACTATTGCGATCGACTTTCGGCTCGATCTACCATGTACATTTGTCGAACACCTTACGGGCACACTCGAGGATTACCCAATCCTCTTCACAATTAACCCACTGAAGTTGCGTCGGGTCTTCGATAAACCCCTTTGTAGAAACCTCGACTAACTCTCACAAGAATAGTACGGAAAGATGATGAATACAATAAAGCTCACTAACTCTCTCAAAATATAAAATATTACAAGACAAATCTATGAGAGAATCACTTTAAGTATTTGATAATGATTGGCTCAAAAGTGTTTTTGGTTTCTTTCTCGAAAAAGATGCACAATGATATAAGAGAATAATCAAGAGAAAAAAGAAATGAGTTTGTAAGGTTTTTGCTCAGCGAATATCAGAATATTTCGTTATCTTCCTTGGAATGAGCAAAATATAACTTAAACCTTTTATATGTGGCTCAAAAACACAATTTTAAGTTTGAATCAGCGACCGAAACGGTCGACCGCTTCGCTAACCGGTCGACTGTTTTAATTGCCAAATTAGACAATAAAATGGCTACTTGCAACAGATCGTTTTGGATCCGTTGCAGGGGAAGCGGTCGACCAATTCGTGGAAGCGGTCGATCGGTTCGTCAAATTTTGCCTAAAAACAAGACTTTTAAGGCAGGAAACGAACCGATATAAAAATGTGCTTAAAATCAAACTTTGAGTGTGACATTTTTTTTAATAAAAATGATCCTTTAAATAATTTTAATGATAATTAAGGATTAAATGATTTACTTTGAATTTTCATAAAGTAAGACAAGAATGCTCAATATAAAAGTTCAAAGTAATTTTGCTTTCTTATCATGAATTCATTTGCCTTAATATAAGACGTGACTATAGAAGATTAAGGCTAAATGTAATTCGTTCAATTTCAAAATAAATTAATTAAAAAGATATTTAATAAAAGAAAAACTTAAGCCAAATATTATCAAGTGCTTAAAAGATAATTTTTCCTTATATTAGGATTTCCTAATCTTGCTTGCTCTTCATTCTTGATTTTTCTTGATGTAATATCATTTCAATATTGGTCTACTTGACATTTTGCTTCATGCACACTTGACAAACATATTAGCAATAAAACTCATCGTGTTTGCCATTATCAAAATATTATGTTAACTTTGTGACATAAGCCAACAATTTCTCCCTTTTTGATAATCACAAATAAAATGATTGCAAACATGGAGAGTAAATAAGTTGTAGACCTTGTGTGATACTTTCAACTTTAGACCAAGATTTTTCCCCTTACTTTGTGCTTAAAATGTGACATTCAATAAGAATGCAAGTAACAAAAATAAAGCAATCATGCAATATTTCTCCCTTTTGGCATTGATAAAAAAAATTGGGGAAAAGGAAAGAAGAAAAGCATGAGAAAGACATGAGTATAGAGACTTGAGACATAAACAATGAATCCAAGGTGTAAGGAGATAACAAAATAAGGCCAAAAGTATCTAATAGTCATAGTTAATAAGTTCATAACAAACTAATACGAGGCCGAAATACAAAGAGAAAAATACAATAAAGAGTTCATACATCTCAATTAAAGTAAATAAACTTTAATTGAGAGCATGTAGAAACATCTACTCGAAGGGCGGCGGTGGTGGTGGCGGAAGGAAGTGAAAATACATGTTGTCGAAGAAAGCTTGTTGATTGAGAGCCATGGTGTTGAAGGAGGAAGAGAGCTCGGTGAGGCATGCATCAAAGTGATCAAAACGAGTGTTGGTGGCACCGCGAAGCTCATCAACCGTTCCGGTGAGTGAGTCAAGGCGAGCTTGCATCATGTTGTAGTTCTCTTCGGTGAACCGGAAGGTACCCGATTGTGGGCCACCGGCTTGCCCCGGGGTAGTATCCGGCGACAGTGTCAAGCTCTGCTTCGATTTCATCTTCATCGTCATCATAGGCGCGAGAGGAGGAGCCTTGATTCTTTGGAGAAATGAAAGACCATTGATCGTCGGGACCTTTAACGATGTGCATTTGGTGTAGGGTGGTCGCATTCATTGTACTAACTTTGATAATTTGGGCTTCATTTTATAGAGGAACACGGTGAGCACGGAGAAGCCTAGTAATGACGGCGCCGTATGGAAGAGCGGCCCGTTTTTTTAATTTGGCAACCATAATGAAATTTTCAGTGATAAAACCAAGTGAAGGCCTCCTTTTCAACATAATGCTATCAATCAAGATGTAATCGAAAGCACTAATCTCATCACGATGCCCCGACCTAGGAAGAATGATGTATCCGATGATATGATGGATAAATTTGGCGGTAAGATTGAGATCTTTGGCTTTGAGCTTAATGGGACCAACTAACCTTCGCCCGGAGAGTCTCTCAATGCACTCAAGTTGATCAAATCCTTCAACTTGAGGCCATCCTTTCTTTTCAAACACACATTCCCCATTTAGGTGGGTTCTAAGGAGCCTATCTAGAACTTGATAGTTAAATGTGATTTTGACTTTCTTAACACATGTGACATACCATTGGTTGTCAATTTTAAGGCTCTTATAGAATTCCTTCACTAACTCGGGATAATATGGTTCACGAAGACTAACAAATTCAACCCAACTTTGATGATCAAAGAGTTCTAATATACCAAAGTCCTCAAAATCATCAAATTTAATGAATTTTCCACCTAAGACCAAAGATGTATCAAAAGATGGAGGATCATTATACCTCTTCAGAGAATAATCGCTTGAATCCTCTTGACGAACCGTTTTCCTCTTTCTTTGGTGGTCACTTGCTTCCTTCCCATGGAGCACGAGAGAATTTGGAGAGTTTTTGAAAGAATTTGTAGAGAGAGAAAGTCAGGGTTTTTGATGAAAGTTTTGAATGGATTTGGAAGATTTGAGTTGTTTGGGATGAGGATTTTTAGTGGATTTTGATAAGAAAGGTAAGTAAAAGGGTTTGAATGGATGAAATTTGAAGAAAAATGATGAAGAATGACATTTTTAGAGAGAGAGATGGTGTTTTTCGCGGTTTTGAGTGAGAGGGGAGGAGAAAAATAAGAGGAAACAGCCCCTTTTCGTGATTAAAAATCGCACCAGACGAGGAACCGGTCGACCGGTTCCTCCATCCAGTCAACCGATTCACAACGAAATCCCAAAAATCTAGGCATGCAAGAACCGGGCGACCAATTACCAATCCGATCGTCCGTTTCACAATTCGGTCGACCGTTTTTCCATCCGGTCGACTGCCAGAGACGGTGCGGAAATGATTTAACCCATCCGGTAGACCACTTTACATCCGGTCGACAGTTTTCCCCATCTGGACGACCGGTTTGTCATTTGGTCGTCCGGATTACCCAAAAAAAGATAGATAATCCTAATTTAATACTTAAAATGCTAGAAATATCATACAAATGATGCAAATCAAATTAAAAATATATAATTGAACAATATGTGTATGATTTTAAATTTATCAATCAAGCAATTTCAGATATATCAATCAAACCAAGTCCTCTCCTAATAAAAGAAAGTCTTTCTAATGTGACAAGTTTTGTAAAAATATTGGCTAATTGTTTTTTGGTGCAAATAAATTTCAAAACGATATCACCACGTTGCACATGATCACGCAAGAAATGATGTCTAATTTCTATATGTTTGGTGTGTGAATGCAAAACCGGATTTTTTGACAAGTTGATGGCACTTGTATTGTCACACATGATTGGAGTGTAAGAAAATGAAAGACCATAATCATGCAATGTTTGTCTCATCCAAAGAACTCGTGCACAACAACTAGCCGCCGAAATATATTCTGCTTCGGTAGTTGATAGAGCAACCGAATTTTGCTTTTTGCTAAACCAAGACGCTAATGCAAAACCTAAAAAATGACATGTGCCACTAGTGCTTTTCCGATCAATTGAGCAACCAGCCCAATCGGCATCGGAGGAACTAAGTAAATCTAGATGAGACCCTTTAGGATACAATAAACCTAAATTCTTTATTCCACTAATTTAGCGAAGAATGCATTTGACGGCACTAAGATGGGACTCTTTGGGATTAGATTGAAAACTAGCACACAAGCCCACACTAAACATGATATCGAGTCTACTTGCGGTTAAATAAAGAAGGGATCCGACCATACCTCGGTATTTTGTCGTATCAACCGCAACATCATATTCGTCTTTGTCAAGCTTTATTGAAGAACTCATGGGTGTGTTCATTGGTTTGCATCCTCCATTTCAAACTTCTTGAGCATCTCTTTTATATACTTAGCTTGGTTGATAAAGATTCCTTCCTTGGTTTGTTTGATTTGAAGTCCAAGAAAAAAATTGAGCTCTCCTATCATGCTCATTTCGAACTCGCTACTCATACTCTTAGCAAAATCCCCACAAAGAAGGTCATTAAGAGCACCGAAGATAATATCATCAGCATAAATTTGTACAATAATCATATCATCACCCTTGACTTTTATAAAAAGAGTAGTATATGCTTTTCACATTGAAAAATCATTTGAAATAAGAAATTTGCTTAATCTATCATACCAAGCTCTAGGAGCTTGCTTTAACACATAGAAAGCCTATTTTCATTTAAAAACATGATCCTGATACTTATGATTTTGAAAACCGGGTAGTTGTTCTACGTATACTTTCTCTACAATGTATCCATTTAGAAATGTACTTTTAACATCCATTTGAAAAAGGGTGAAACCTTTATGACAAGCAAAGGCAAGTAGCATTCGAACGGATTCTAAACTTGCGACTAGTGCAAAGATTTCTTCATAGTCGATACCTTCTTCTTGATTGAAATCTTAGGCCACTAATCTAGCCTTGTTTCGCATAGTCACACCATTTTCGTCGTGTTTGTTTCTAAAGACCCATTTGGTTACTATAACGGATTGACTACTAGGTCTAGGAACTATATCCCAAACATTGTTTCTTTCAAATTAGTTTAATTCTTCTTGCATAGCTAGAGTCCAAAAATCATCATGTCTGCTTCTTTAAAATTCTTTGGCTCCACTTGTGAAACAAAAGTAAAGTTTCTACAAATGTTTCTAGGTGAAGTTCTAGTAGTCATTCCTTTAGAGGGATCAGCAATAATAAGGTCTTTAGGGTGATCGGAATTATACCTCTATTCTTTTGGTAGAGGTTGACCACTTGAGATGTCAAGTTGCAAAAGTTCCTCTAGATGTTCTTGGTGACTCTCTTCGTGAACTTCCGCAATCTCTACTTCTTTTTCCGATTCTTTCTTGTCCGATTGGATAGTAAGTTCCTCAAGTGAGATTTTTAAATCTACATAATGAGAAGCACTACCTTTCTCTTTATCAAGAGAGTTAGATTCATCAAAGGTAACATTAATAGATTCTTCTATGATTAGTGTTCTTTTGTTAAATACTCTATAGGCTTTCCTAGAACTAGAGTATCCGAGAAAAATACTAATAGCGGCTTTTACATCAAATATACCCAATTTATCTTTTGTGTTCAAAATAAAGCATTTACAACCGAAAACTTTAAAATATCCAATGTTTGGTACTCTACCCTTCCAAAGCTCATAAGGAGTTTTGCATTTCTTTTTGGCTACAAATACTCTATTAACCATATAACAAGCGGTATTAACTGCTTCGGCCCAAAAATATTTAGGGAAACCATTTTCATTTAGTATAGTGCGAGCCATTTCTTGTAATATATGATTCTTTCTTTCTACTACACTATTTTGTTAAGGTGTTCTAGGAGCCGAAAAGTTATGATCATAACTAGTGTTATTACAAAATATTTCAAATGCGATCACTTCTAACCGATGTTATAATATAACCTTTTTCATTTTGAACACGTTTACAAAAAAATTTCAAAGATTAACAAGGCTTCATCTTTGAATTTCAAGAAAATAACCCATGTAAAACGTGAAAAATCATCAACTATAACAAAAGCATAATGTTTCCTCCAAGACTAGCGGTCCTTGAAGGACCAAATAAATCCATATCTAAAATTTTTAAAGGTCAAAAGGTAGAAAAATATTGTTTACTTTTAAAAGAGGTTCTAACTTATTTTCCTAATTGACAAGCTTCACAAATTTTCTATTTTTCAAATATTATATTTGACAAACCTTTGACATAGACAGTTTTTGAAATTCTTGAGATTAGATCTATGCTAGCATGTCCAAGGCGCCTATGTCAAAATCAATGGTCATCTTTTAAAGTAGTAAAATATTTTACATCAATGTGATCATGTGCAATATCAATGGTATAGACATTATCATTTCGGCTACCCATAAACATGACTCGAGTTGATGTAGCATCTTCAATTTTGCTAGATGAAGAATCAAATACTATACGATAACCTTTGCCACATAATTTACTAATACTTAGTAAATTATGATTTAAATTATCCACTAGTTGAACATTCTCAATTGAAGGAGAAAGTGTATTACCAACGTTTCCGAAACTAAGAATCTTTTCTTGTGAGTTGTCACCAAATGTCACATGTCCACCGTCTTTGTTTGTGAAACTAGAGAGCAATGAGAAATCTCCGGTCATGTGCTTTGAGCATCTGCTATCAAGAAACAACTTGCTCTTTATTTTTTTTGAGTCCTACAAAAAGAAAATTCAAGTCCTACAAAAAGAAAATTCAAGTTTTGATCTTTGGTGCCCACACTAACTTGGGTCCAATAGTAATAGTGGTTGTGGATTTTTTGATCCACTCATATTTTGAGCCATGACTCATACTTTTCTTGATACGACAATCGGATGAGGTATGACCATGATCATTGCAATAGTAACATATAATACGTGCTGAGCTTGCAGCTTTGACAAAATAGTTAGCAAGTAAATTTTGTTTCAAGGTTGGTTTAAAACCAAGTCCTCGTTTGTTGAAAACACACCGTTGTTCACTAGTCATCATGTCAAAAGTTTTCTTTCCTAAAGTGAATTTGTGAACAACCTTTGTCAAATCATCCACTCTTTCTTTTAATGAAATATTTTCATTTGTCAAACTTTCATTTTCTTTTTCTAAGGCCGAAATCTTTTCTAGCTCAACAGAAAGTGATGTATTTTTCTTTTTCAAGAGAATGGCTTTAGTCGCAAGCTTTTTGAAATTTGTAAGAAGTTCATCATATGCAATGGATAACTTGTCATATAAACTATTATCATCAACTAGAGAGTTTTGAATTTCTACCTCATCATTTAGTATCATAAAGCATATGATGGTGATTTCTTCTTGCTTCTCCTCTTCTTGATCCTGCTCTTCACTATTATCTAATGTAATCACTTGAAGAGCCTTCTTTTTCTTTATAAATTTTCTTTGTTGTTGTTGATGTTGTAGTTGTGGACATTCATCCCTTTTATGTCCGGGCTTCTTGCATTCGTAGCAAATGATAGGATATTTGTTTCCTCCCTTGTCGTTTTTCCTTAGTGTTTTTTCGAAAGCCTTTGAAGCGATTGAATTTCCCAAGAAGAGCCATGAGATCCTCAATTTCGCTTTCGTCTAATCCTTCACTCTTATCCTCTTCTTCGGATGTTGATTTTAAGGCAATTTGTCTTTTTGGCCTCTCTTCCACTTGATCTTTGCTATTCGAAGTTTTTTCTTTAGTTTCTGCCATGTTAAGCTCATGAGTCATTAATACACCATAGAGCTCTTCAATAGTGTATTTTTGAGTGGTCTTCGTTGTCTCAATCACGGTCTTGAGTGTGGTCCATAACTCCGGCAAAGATCTAAGAATTTTACTCACAAGCTCATCAAGTGCTTTCAATCTATTAACAATACGAATATAGTAATCATGTCTACAATGGCCTCATTTTCTTTCATGAAGAAGTTCCCATGCTTAGTAACTAGCACATTGATTTTAGTTTCTTTGACTTGACCAGTTCCTATATGAGTGATTTCAAGTAAGTTCCAAATGTCTTGTGCGGAATCACACAGGCAAATGCGAATGAACTCATTTTTGTCTAGTGCACGACACAAAACATTTTTAGCTCTAGCATTTAGAGAAAGTTTTCTGTTATCTTCCTCCTCATACTCATGCTTTTCTTTCAAGACCAAACAATCGGTTTTTCCTCTTCTTTGATAAGCTTCATAGGGACATAATGACCGTTTTCTATCACTTTTCAAATATTATAATCAATAGGTTGGATATAGATGGTCCTCCGAGTCTTCCAATAGTTATAGTCATTTCCATCAAAAAGTGGAGGCCGGATTATGGAATGCCTCTCTTGAGTGTAAAATCTAGTACTAGCCATGCTCTAGATTTTGAAATCTAAATGAATACAGTGAGTAACATTGCTCTGATACCAATTGTTGACCCAAGAATGACTAACCGAAGGGGGAATTGGTTATTAGATTAAATCCTATTAAATCTAATTTTATAAAACTAATTTAATAAAGTTCAATATGCTCAAATTAGTTGTTCTAATATAAATTTTAGTAACTATTCAAGAATAATATAAGAGAAATAAATAAGTAAAGAGAAGGAAGAAAAGAGTGCAAACCATATGTTTATGGAGGTTCGATCCAAAAATATCTACGTCCCCGTTACCAAGCTCTTCGTCACGAGCATGGCCTTTGTCAACTATTGCGATCGACTTTCAGCTCGATCTACCATGTATATTTATTGAACACCTTACGGGCACACCCGAGGATTACCCAATCCTCTTCACAATAAACCCACCGAAGTTGCTTCAGGTCTTCGATAAACAACTTTGTCGAAACCTCGACTAACTCTCACAAGAATAGTATGGAAAGATGATGAATACAATGAAGCTCACTAACTCTCTCAAAATATAAAATATTACAAGACAAATCTATGAGAGAATCACTTTAAGTATTTGATAATGATTGGCTCAAAAGTGTTTTTAGTTTCTTTCTTGAAAATGATGCACAATGATGTAAGAGAATCATCAAGAGAAGAAAGAAATGAGTTTGTAAGGCTTTTGCTCAGAGAATATCAGAATATTAAGTTATCTTTCTTAGAATGAGCAAAATAGAACTTAAACCTTTTATATGTGACTCAAAAACACAATTTTAAGTTTGAATCAGCGACTGGAACGGTCGACCGCTTCGCTATCCGGTCGACCGTTTTAATTGCCAAATCAGACAATAAAATGGCTAGTTGCAACAGATCGTTTTGGGTCCGTTGCAGGGGAACCAGTCCACCGGTTCGTGGAAGTGGCCGACCGGTTCGTCAAATTTTGCCTAAAATAAGACTTTTAAGGCAAGAAATGAACCGATATGAAAATGTGCTTAAAATCAAACTTTGAGTGCGACATTTTCTTAATAAAAATGATCTTTTAAATAATTTTAAAGATAATTAAGGATTAAATCATTTACTTTGAATTTTCATAAAGTAAGACAAGAATGCTGAATATAAAAGTTTAAAGTAATTTTACTTTCTTATCATGAACTCATTTTCCTTAATATAAGATGTGACTATGGAAGATTAAGTTGTAAATGTAATTCGTTCAATTTCAAAATAAATGAATTAAAAAGATATTTAATAAAAGAAAAACTTTGAGCAAAAAATTATCGAGTGCTTAAAAGATAATTTTTCCTTACATTGGAATATCCTAATCTTGTTTGCTCTTCATGCTTGATTTTTCTTGATGTAATATCGTTTCAATATTGGTCTTCTTGATATTTTGCTTCATGCACACTTGACAAACATATTAGCAATAAAACTCATCTTGTTTGTGAATATCAAAACATTAGGTTAATTTGTGACATAAGCCAACATATAGTACCTTTTTTGTTGTTACTTCTGCTTGTTTTGTTGTTTCTGCAACCATTTTCGCTTTGGCCTGGCTAGTTTCTTTCTTTTTTTCCTCTTCTTCTTCTTCTTCATCTTCGGATTCCTCTTCCTCTCTACTTTCTGATTCCTCTTCTTCTTCTTCTTTTTCTTATTCCTCTTCTTCTTTCTGTGCTGTTGTTGTCTGTTCAAAAATGATAATTAGTTAGATCACGATCAGTAATGTATGTAACAAATTATGTTACACTTGCTACATTTTTTGTAACATTCTTGTAACAGTTTTGTATTTTTTGTAACAAGTTTATGTTTCAATATTTAATAACAACTTTATGTTCGTAGTACCTTTTTTGTTGTTGCTTCTGCTTGTTTCGCTTTTTTTGCAACAATTTTTGCTTTGGCTTTGCCGGTTTCTTCATTTTTTTCCTCTTCTTCTTCTTCTTCTTCTTCTTCTTCTTCTCCTTCATCTTCTTATTCCTCTTCCTCTCTACTTTCTGATTCCTCTTCTTAATCTTCTTCTTCTTATTCCTCTTCTTAATAGATAAGAAGGCGCCAGAGTTGCAACGGAGATAGAGTGGCGGCATCGGCCACTATCATATGGCGGTAACGGCGATCAACTGATCAAATTGAGCTCCAAAACATCGACTTTATTGAAGAAAATCGAATGAATGCCCGCGAGGAAGTCATGAGGCAAAACCACAAGCTCAAAATCATTATTTATACCAGAAAAATCGAAAAAAAAAAACAATATGTATTTGAAAGATAACTTAGAACAAAGAATTGACGAGAATCGCGATTGAAATCAACAGATTTACGAAATCACTAATCTGTTTGGCAAGAAAGAAAGTGAAGAGAAAAAGAACGGGAAAACAGGAAAGAATAAATATATTTTCCAATAAGTACAAAGTAATAAAAGTCAAGGGCAAAATAGACAATTTATCATGTCAAAAATTAAAAATAAATTCGAAAATGGCTATATTCTTAAATGTAGTAAACAATGGCTAAGCCTTAATAAATTATGTCAAAGTTTGGCCAAATCCTCAAAAAACTCAATATATATATATATATATATATATATTTACTAGCTGAGTTGTACACGGGAGATGCATTTTAATTTTATATGATAAACTCAACAAATTATAATTTAAGTATATGAATAAATACATTTTAAATTTATCAAAATCATATATTTTTGTAGTAAAAAAAAAGTCCAAGAATAAAATCAAAACCAAAAAGAAAGAAAAACACCAAAAAAAAAAAGAGAAGGGAAAAAAAAAACAAAAAGGAAAAAAAAGGATAAAATTTGTCAAAATTATATATTTTTTGTCATAAAAAAATACAAAAATAAAATCAAAACCAAAAAAAGAAAGAAAAACAAAAATTAAAAGAAAAAGAAGCAAAAAGGAAAAAAAAAAAAGAGAAAAGGAAAATAAGGGAGGAGAAAAAAAAAAGGGAAAAAAAAGAGCTTGCACGCGCCCATATGAAAGAAATGGAGAAAAAAAAAGAGGGAAAAAGAAAAAAAAAACAAAAACAAAAACGTTCCCGTACACTACACGCACCCATAGGGGCGAGTGGCGCGTGTAGCGCACGTGCCCACCAGGCGAGTTATTCGGGCCTAACGCGTTGTGGGGCCTACGTCAGGCCCTTTTTTGATAGCTCTTATATTCTTTTTTTTTTTTACTTTTTTGACTCTAAGTTTTATATTATTCTTACTGGGGCCCAATTTTTTACTAAGAAAGAAAAAAAAGTTCATTTTATCCCAAAAAACCGTTTTTTTTTCCCGAAAAATGCAAAAAAAAAAAAAAAAAAAAGTCCGCGAAACCGCTTTGAAAAAACGTGACGAAACCCACTAACGAAACATGTTTGGCAAATTATTTATAGTTATATATATATATATATATATATATATGCATTTCTATCCTAGAAAGTTGTTTTCCTATGGTATTAAGACGAGTGTTAGTAAAATTATTTTGTTGTACTATATTCTTAACGTTGATGGAATAATCTTCATTTGTATTTTTATAAGCAGTAGCTTTAACTTTTTTATTATAATAAGGAATGATCAATTTCCTAAGGGTGTTCAGATTCAATTTCCCAAAAAAAATGAAATTTTGGGTACCTTAAAAATTTTGGGCAGTTTCAATAATTACCGAAACTTTAGTGGGCAGTTTTCAGTTTTACCGAATTAAATTTTGGTAATACCGAAGAGTCCATTGGAAAAATAACTTAAAGAGATATTTAAATTATTAAAATAGATTTCTAAATATTTTTATTTGCAGAGTAACCTCTTTTTATTAAAAGAGTCATTAGTTATGTTGAGGTCCCTAATTAATGAGGAGGAGAATCATTAATGAGCCTCAACTAACTTCTCCTCCCCCCTAACTTTTTTCTCAATCCCAGTTCGAGTCCTTCTCGCGATTTGCTCAGAGAAAAAAAAAAAAACCCCAATCCTTCCGTAGCTCCCAGAGTCCCCCCACCCACAAAAGAACAAGACTGTTGCGTACAAAGAAGAGGAAGTTATCTCATTTAGTGCAAAGAATAACCTTTTAAGTTGTTGAAGGTAAAGTTAAATCTTACATTTATTTTTTGTTTTGATTGTGGGGACTTTTTAATTGGTTATCTCTCCCTTTGCTAAATCTTACATTCACTTCTGTGTGAGAAATAATTGAGTTTGAGAGGGAAACAATGAAGTTTTGAACTCACCTGGTTTAGATCTGGGTTCGTGACCGCGCGACCAAAAAAAGGTATTTATGGTCGCGCAGTTTTATTTCTTTGATCGTTTGTAAAAATGGTCACGCAGGTATTTATGGTCTCTCAGTTGTATTTTAATGGTCGGTTGTAAAAATGGTCGAGTAGGTATTTATGGTCATGCAGTTTTACTTTATTGGTCACTAGTGAAAATGATCGCGCAGTTATATTTAATAGTTGCGCAGTACTGTATATTGGTCGCGCAGCTATAGTTTTTGTTGTAATTTGAAAAATTTTGAGTAATTATTCTAAATTTCCAGGTATGGGCCGTATATTTGTCTGTTTGGAATACGATGGGGAGTGGAAAAACTTGAACAGTTGTTGGAAATGGGTTGGAAGTGGTTTGGCAAGGGGCTTGAAGCATCAAGTTTTTGAATGTTGTGGAGACAATTTACAAGAGAACATACATAAAGGAAAGTGAGTATACACTTAGGATTACACATAAGATTATAAGTAAGCGGAATAAGCATAGTTGTCCAATCCGTATTTATGATGATGATGATATCTCTGACCTCTTAAGTCTCTATGAAGATCAACATGAAATTACTATACACGTTGTGCTTCAACCGAGGAAAGATAAAGGAATATGTATTGCTAACGATGACGATGGTAGCAATTTTGATGTTGGTGGGAGGTGTTTTGTCGACGATTATTTTGGACTTCACATTTTAGAGAATGGTAATTTTGAAAACAAGGCTTCTCAAGATTTGTTGTAGATATGCGGTGTTAATCCAATTTACTATCCGCCGCAGATACGCAGAGGTATCAGGGATAATAATGAAGTGATATGCTCTAATCCTACTCCAACCAACTTATCCCGTGCAAGGCTTGAAAAAATTTGTCGCTCAAAACACAAGCGCCTGTGGCGAACTGTGACGTGTATTTCACCATCCTACGTCAGATGACACAGAATATCTCGTCCATGTGCTACAATAAACATAGGTCAATCAATATGGTATGGTTCAATAAGTATAACACGTAAAGTGAAAGAAATTAAAAAACAAGGGTGAAAGTTACCTCACTGTCTAAGTAAGTTTGTCTACCGATCAAGTCCTTAAAAAAGGATCTCCTCTGTCGTTGCATCGCGCAACGGACACTATCATTGGCTCTCGAATTGTCGTGATACCAATAGTTGAAAGCTCTGACAAGAGCTTGTCAGCCGGCTCAAAGGGATCAAATGTTACTTTTTTCTTCTTCAGAAGGAACTCAACGTAGGGAGATTGATAGCGTCGACCTCTCTTTCTTAGTCGACGTCCTTCAGAAGCAATCACTTCATCATATCCGCTCTCAACAGCTGTGACACCATCAAATATCGGAGTTAGTGGTGTCATAACTGTATTACTCGTACATGGCTGAGCATCTAGGGCTTCTTGCTGGTCTTCATTCGTCGGAGGTATCAGCTCATCACCTCGACGGGCATCAACCTAAGGCTCTCCAATATAAGAATGCTGCTCATCGAGTGCTTCTTCATTCCTCGGTTGACTACTAGACATAATATGTTGTATGATCACGTCTAGCTTCCTATCGAGCTCGGCTTGGACTGTGCCTTGCTTCTCCATCATGTACATGAGCTGCTGGGTTTGCCTCTCCATGATGGTCTGCCTCTCCAAGATCTTCTGGAGCTCTTGGTTCTGCCTTTCCATCAAATTCACGAGCTCCTGGTTTTGCCTTTCTGTGATACCAAGCCGAGCGTCAATATATGCTCGGAGTTCATCAATGCCTCTATGTACAGTACCATGCGTCAGAAGAGGACTCCTATCATGATATTGTTGAGACGGAGAGCTGCCTCTACGTTCAGCCTCTCTCTCCTCAGCATGCTCCATCTGCTCATGAGGACGAGTCGATGTAGGCTGAGGAGGAGCTAATGCAAGCTGAGGAGGAGGAGTCGATACAGGCTGAGGAGGAGTCGATACAGACTGACGAGGAGGAGTCGATGCAGGCTGAGGAGGTAGAGCTGATGCAGACTGAGAATGAGGAGTCGATCTAGGCTGAGGAAGAGGAGTTGATCTAGGATGACCGTCCCTTTCCTGCTGTTCCGTAACCACAGGAGATGAGCACAACATGACTCCACCGGACAATAATTCTGTCAGCCGGTCAACAGTATCATCAGCAGCATCCTGCGGCATCTGAAAGCCAACATAGTATCACTGTTGTCTTTTCTCGTCAGAGGGCTCAAAAATAGGAACAATAGTCAACTGCATAATAATAAAACAACTGTTATCATTGAAGACAATAACAAAAATAAGAAAAAGTCAAATAACTAACTAAATTTAAAACGCGCGACCAATCTCCAATAAAATGGTCGCGCAGTTTAAATGCATTGGTCTCGCTATATAATTATTGGTCGCACGGTCTAACACTAATTTTAAACTACAGCTTAGTGTACCTCGTGATCTTCCAATATATCTTTAAGTCATAGAGATTTTGAAGTCACAATGTTGGTTAATTCGTATCGCAAGCAACGAGGCAATTTGCCCGGATGGACATGGTTGGCAATAATATCCCCTAGCTTCAGGATTGCCTGAATTGCCCAAACCTGAAAAAAAAAAATTTATTTGTCAAAGTTAATTTTCCATCACATTCAATTATAAAAAATGAAAGTATAAAAACCAAGAAGATCGAACCTGAAATATATGCGCGCAACCATAAAAGTTATACTTCTCCGGTGCGGTCTTCTTCGTCTTCTGCCTATCTTCATACTTGGCTTTCAAATCAACGCTCAAGTAATCATCAATTAATGAGCTCAAAACACAAATTACCCCAAGGAAAGTGATTCAACAACTCTAGATCCATGACAATTTGGAAATACAATGGATCGATGTTCTTCTTGGGGTCCTGTGCCATCAAAAACCCGATCAGCAAATAAACAAATGTTACCCTAACTTTTTTTCTACTCCTATCCTTTGAATCCATACTTACAAACTTTTTCTTAAGTTGGTCTAATGTCACTCGGGCTCCTACTCCAAAAAGTTCATCCATCAGACAGTTGTCTTTTGTAACTCATTCTAACTCTGACTCAGAAGGTCGACGCCCGGTCTTCAATCCAGACGTCAATGCAAACTCTTTTAATGAAAATGTAATTGGTTTTCCTCCAACTACGAACCATATATCCTGCTTCTTTGATGTTTTAAGCTTATGTTGTAAAAGATAATGGACCAATTGTCTTGAGCAATCCCACTTCTGAGGCCAATCAATGAAATGCTCGAGCTGACTGTATGTACGAAAAATACTTAACTCGTTTGCGTTGAGATTCTCTTTAATCGTCCGCAACACATCTACTCGAGAACGAATTGTGATTTTCGCTGGAAAAGAAGCTTTTCCAGTAATTTCCAAGCGAAATGGTGGAAGTTGTGCTGCACATACCTTGCGAAGAACCTGCCAAAAAGAACAAAAAATAATAAAATTCAACTTTGAACAAAAGCAATCAATGGCCAAACAACCATATTGATAAAGATCAATTTACCTCATTATGAGCAAATTTTGTTAATTATAGTACATTTGCAGATAGAGGCGAGTTTGCAGCGTTTTGGGACGTCATTGTCGTATTTTTGCATCAGAGCAATAAAATTTCAAGAATTTAAAAAGGTAATGAAACTGCCCATTTTTTCTTTTCTAGCGATCGTTCGCCTCAACTTGGCGAACAATCAGCTATGAAACTGCCCTAATTTTTTCTTTTTCAGCGGTCGTTCGCCCCAACTTGGCGAACGACCGGCTATGACACTGCACTTTTTTTTTCTGGCGATCGTTCGCCCCAACTTGGCGAACGATCGGTTATGAAAGTGCCCTAATTTTTTCTTTTCTGCCAGTCGTTCGCCAAGTTGGGGCGAACGACTGGCTATGAAACTGCCCATTTTTCTTATTGGTATAATAAATGAACGACCAATATTGAACGGCTAATATTAGTATTATAAGTGAACGACTAATAACTGAACGACTACTGTGAACGACCAATATATCCAAAATAGGTCGCGCGAACGATAAACCAAACCGACGTGCACCGGTAAATATTGGTCGCGATCATTTCCTACCACATACATTTCGTTTTTGTAAAACATACAACAGATGATGTGCATTTGCAAACCCTAAAAAAAATTTCTCAGGTGCTATGTAAGGGAAACTCTGCTATGGAAACCCTAAAAATAAAAAATAAAAAATAAAAAAAAGGCGTACTGAGGAAGAGCTGAGGAGACGGAGACGAGAATGGCCTTTCTTCTCGGTTAGAATGAGAGAGAGCTCGAGTGCGAGGGAGAGAGGAGTCCCCGAGAGAGAGAGCAGAGTGTGAGAGATGGGGGGGGGGGGGAGGGGAGGGGGAGGGGGGAGCAGGGGGCTGCGATTTGGGGGTTTCCGCTCGGGGGGAGCTCTATTCGTGAGGGAGGGAAAGGGAAGAGTCGAGAGAAAGAAAGAGGAGGAATAAGGGGACTCGGGAATAAAGGGGGATTCTAATTCTTTAATTAAGAGACTCATTAAGAGATAATTAAATTTTAAAAGTGCCATATCAGATGTTTTAAATAAAAGCAAAAAATCAAAAAAAGAAAAAGTCATTTTATAAATATTGATTTTATGTTATGTCATTTTGACCATTTCTCCAATACCGAAACAGCCCGAAATCCCTTGGTTTTAGATTTTTAGGTTTTAGTCAACGCTTAACTTAGCCTTAGCCAGATGACAGACCGACACCCTCTTCCTCGTCAAGTCCGAACCCAATCAGCCCCCAGCTGACAACCGCCACGCCGGAACGCCGTTTCCGGCTCCCCGTCCTACGCCCTGCCCCTCCACCGTGTGCGAAGCTCCTCCGAAGTTCGAATGGTCAAACCTCCTCTCAGCCCTTCGAGCCCTGCCGTTCGAGCCTCCCCGTCGTTCGAGCCCTGACCTTCGAGCCCAACCGTCATTTGAGCCCCGTCCTTCGAGCCTAGGCATCGTTTGAGCCCCGCCCTTCGAGCCTAGCCGTCGTATGAGCCCTCAGTCGTTCGAGCCCCCCGTCGTTCAACGAGCTTTCCCGCCATTCGAGCCCCGTCGTTTGAGGTAATAGTCTCTACTCTTTACTATACAAAAAATAATCTCTGATTAGTAATTGTGGGTGACTTTAGAAATAATATTATTAGCTGTTAAGTGTGTATGACCATCTCCAATACATATTCGTCGTATTGTTGTTGATTTTGTTGATTTTTTTGAGTAGTTCCAATATTATTAGTTGTTGATTTTGTTGAGTATTATCTTACGACAAACACACTTTTGATTTTGTTGAGTAAGATTCTGAAGAAAGTTATTAGTGGTAGAGTCTTTGTATCGATTATGGTTTAGTGTTGAATAATGAAAGATATTATTGTATAATGTATAATTGTATGTAGATTTGTGACTGTGTCTACTGTCTTGTGTATTGTGTAAACTATAGATTTGTGGGTGTGTGACTCAATGACTGTGTGTATATAAATTTTCTTGTGATTGAATTGTATTTAAGTGTATATTGTGTCTTGTGATTGAATTGTAATTTATTTTTTTGTTTATGCCTTTGTGGGTTGTGATTAGAGACTTAAATGGAAGATTTAGAAGCTGAAATTCAAGCTTATATTGATGATGAAAGTGGAGTTGATGAAGCACCTAGTGAAAAACAAGGGAAAAAAGAAGATTTTAGTTTGAAATTTGAAAATTTTTTACCTTGATTGAAGGGAGAAATCCTTCAAGGGCTGCTTGTAATTTTTGCAAAAAGGACTTAGCTTCTAATGTCAAATGATGTGGAATTAGTGGTAGTGGTCTTTTGAATCACCATAAGCATTGTGAAAAGAATCCTAACAATTGTAACGTAAAGAACCAAACGGTCTTGGGATTTGAACCAAAAAAAGAAGGGCATAGAGATTGTGGTCAATTAGTTGCTATACAATTCAATAAGGAAGCTTGTAGGTTGGCTCATGCAAAATACATTGTGGTTAATGAATTATCATTTCAGCATGTTGAACATGAAGGATTTAGAGAGTTTGTTCATATGCTAGAGCCTAGATTTACTCTTCCATCTCGTGTCAGGGATGCAAGAGATATATTTCAACTTTATTTGGATGAGAAAGAGAAGTTGAAGAAGCTTTTGAAGGACGAGACGATATCAATCACCACTGACACATGGAGTTCTATTCAAAACATTAACTACATGTGTATTATTGCGCATTGAGTGGATAGTGATTAGAAATTACAGAAAAGAATTATCAACTTTTGTCAAATAACTGATCACAATGAGGAGACAATTGGGGCAGAGTTTGAAGGTTATATTAATACTTTGGGAATTCAGAAGCTTTTTACAATTACGGTTGACAATGTATCCTCAAATAGTACAGTCATTGACTACGTAAAAGAGAAATATGCACTTAAAAAAGGTGCACTTATCTTGGACGGCGAGTTTCTACACTTGAGATGTTCCGCTCACATTGATAATATGATTTTCCCAGAAGGTTTGAAGAAAAAGCATCGCTCGATTAATAGCATTCACAATGCGATAAGATATGTTTGATCCTTTCCATCTAAGTTGTTGAAATTCAAAGAATGTGCAGTAAAATGAAGGATCGAGTGTAAAGGACTTTTGACATTAGATGTGTCGACTAGGAGGAATTCTACCTACTTGATGTTGGAAAATGCGGTGAAGTTTCAAACGGCATTCAAGAGGATTGTAAAGGATTTGAACTACATGAGTTACTTTTATGAAAATGAGAAGGATGGACCACCTTTGTTGGTAGATTGGAACAATGCAACAATCTTTGTGAAGTCTTTGAAGACTTTTTCTGACGTGATGTTGAAATTTAGTGGGTCAACCTACGTAACTTCCAATTTGTACTTTTTAGAAATTTGAGAATTTCAAAGTGACTTGCAAGGGTTGGCAGATGATGAAGAAAACTCAGAGTATTTGACAATATGGCTACTTTGATGCAAAAAAAGTATGAAAAGTATCGAGGTCAAATTGAAGGAACGAACGTGCAATTGATTATTGCTACCGTCCTTGATCCACGTTATAAGCTTGAATTCATCAAACATTCTTTCGAGATGTTTTATGATGTTAATGAAACCGCAAAGCTGGTGAAGAAAGTTGAATCGACCTTGTGCAACATATTTGACCACTATAATGAGAACTTTTTTGGGGTCAAGAGAGCAACAGATTCGCAAGTTACCTCCGAGTTCAGTGATGGCGGTTCTAGTGCTACAAGCTCGAGTTCTCAACCTGAAAAAGTGATGTCCAAATTTTTATCCAAGTGGCATAACAAAGATGGTTGTAGAGTGAAGAATGAAGTTAATAAAAACTTAGAGCAATGTGGGGAAGTTTATATGTAACGACCTAACACTCAAAACGGTGTTTCAGTTCCGAAAAATAGAGACAAATTTGAACTTGTTAAATTAAGTTACGTAATCCAATTTTTAATACCAAGCATGAGGTTCATCCATTTTCACCATAAGTAAAGTGGATTTAATTCTAAACTTTACAATTATTGTGGAATTTAAAAACTTTTCTTTGTCAACGATTAGCCAGTAGTCCACATAAGGTCTTACAGGTCGGTCCCGTATACACTCACTATTCCTATCGTTGTCGCCTCGCCCTTTCATTTCCTTTTAGCATGCCTGCGACACGAGTACACTAGTGAGCTAATAGCCCAGTAAATAGATTAGGTAGATAGATTGCTAAGTCTTCAGACAACATACAACCAAGAGATATGACAACACAATAATCTAATAAAAGGACGGACTCGACGATTGAGTCATCGTAGTCCGAAGAGTAAACATCACTCTTAAACAACCTTGCCCATAGAGTAGATTTCAGAAATAGTGCGCTGAACCTACGTGGGATACAATACCTGCAAAAGAGTTGTGACGTGGAATAGGGTCGGACTTAGCGACCCATTAATCTTGGCTCAAAAGTCAATCTCATATTTTGTTTCAATCTCACTCAAGTTCACAACTCTATGACTTAGCTTATAAAAATACGTATGCACACGTTTTACTATTTAAGAATTCATGATTCTATAATGTTGGGAAGGTCTCGTAGAACTTATAAACATTCTAGATCTCTTACAGGTCGTTCTAGAACTTAATACACAATCTACACCTCTTACGGGTCGTTCTAGAATTTAATACACATCTAGACCCATTCGTGGGTTGTACTAGAACTTATAAACATATTGACCCATTTGCGCATCGTTCTGAAACCTTTTTGCAACTAGTGGTCCCGTCAGATCATTTTAGAGCTGATTGTGCAATCATCCCATCGGGATAATTCGCAACATGCAATGGATCTTGGCCTCTCTGACCGTCCTGGTATTCTTTATAATTATGAGGACTCATCCTCTTTAGGCCTCTATGCCCTTTTCAAAACCTTTTGCATTTCAAAATTCGTTGCTGCACTTTAATCTATCGGGCCGATACGAATCGTCAAATAATAGACTGTGAGGAGCGCCGTCAGTCGACCTCATTTAGGCCCCTCGGGCCGTTCTGAAACCTTTTGCGGCTAATGGCCCCTTCGGGCCTTTTCGGAACCCATCGCAGCAACTGCCCCATCGGGCGATCTTGGAATCGATCATGATCGCAACACACAGCATATGGCGAGGAAGGTCATCTACTGCCTCCTCGAGACTCGGGTCGTTCTAAAACCTCACACAAACAATGGCCCCGTTGGGCGATCTTGGAATCGATCATGATCACGGCACACAGCATATGGCGAGAAAGGTCGTCTACCGACCTCTTGAGAACCCTCGGGTCGTTCTGAAACCTCACACATATAATGCCCCGTCAGGCACCTCGGAACTGATCATGATCGCGGCCCCCTTCCGAGCCCTTCAGAAATATATGGTGCTCCTGCAACCCTTGGCTTTACATATGATCGTTCTAGAACTTATGAGTGTCTCCGCATGGGCTGGGACTTATTTCAAGCCGTTCCGTGAGTCTATCTAGGACGCTCACAGTGACGAAGAGGAATCGTTCAACTCGACTCTTCGGACTCTTTGAGTCTATCTAGAACGTTCACATCAACAATGAGGAATCATTCGTCTCGACTCTCCAGACTCTTTGAGCCTATCTGGAACATTCACAATGACGTAGAGGAATCATTCGACTCGACTCCTTATTCCCTTTGCATCTCTATGAATTTAGCACATCCTGCAATAAGATCTCAACAACAAAAGTTAAGTATTTTTATATCTGTGGTCCATACCCACCGACAGATAAGTCATACTAACATAAACACACGTAAGCGGACACATGCCCTAAACGAGAACCCGAACCACTAAAGTTAAGTAGTTTAATATATGCGGTCTCATACCCACCGACAGATAAACATATAAATGAACACACGCACCAATACACACCTAGAAAAACACAACATATCATAAACAAACCTACAGTCCCATGCTTGTAGACGGTGGGAGGAAAGAAACTTTAAGGGTTGATGAACTCAAAGAATGGGACTTTAGACGGTGGGACGACCAATGGTTCATCGAGAAACTCCTCTAGAGGTGTTCTCGTCCCGAGTGTCATCACTTTATCACTAACCGTCAATCCCGACTAATGGTTACGTCGCTTGACTAGTTTAGGTGAAAAAGAAATTCTTGGACCTAAATAGTCGTTGACTTAGCCGTAGAAAGTGTCTAAACTTCGAGCCGAAAATTCATCATAGTTTCCCCTGTTTTTTGGATATTCCGGCCGGAGCCATCACCTAATTTCAACCCAGTATCGAACTAATTTCAGTCACAATCCATCACAACAACCACACAGACAAAAATTATAAAATTACACCAATTGGCTCAATTTGTAAAGTTAGGAATTTTAATACCAATTTTAAGTCAAATAAATTCCTAACATGTCTTTAAAGTCAAAAGTGCAAAATAACATTATTTGCACTGATATTTTACAAAATTGAGAATTGGCCAAATTTGACGAAACTGACTAATTTCGCTTAAAACAATTGTAACCAAGATAATCTAACAAGCCAATAGTCTCAAAATAGAAAATAAATGCTTGTAGAAATAGTTTTGGTTCAGGCCATTAAATTATAGCACTCAATTTCACATTTTAAAATGGTATATGCTGAATTCAGCAAAGTGTAAAGTGTGATCCGTTATTGCTCGAGATGTACTAGCAGTACCTATGACTATGGTTCCATCCGAGTCTACATTTTTCACAGGAGGCCGCATTCTTCATCCATTTAGGAGTGCACTAAGCTCTACAATAGTGGAAGGCCTTATTTGTCTAAAAAATTAGTAGACTGCAAACAAGCAACCAATTGTGATCAAAGAGTACATTGATGAAGCTGAAGTTTTAGAAACATCAGAACGCCTTGAGGAAGGTAATATAAATCGGTAACGATATTATCTTTGTATTGTTTGTTTATATCTTATAATATATTAATCTAACATAAATTTTATTTTTCTGCTAGAAATCATTGCATCATTAAAGGCTAAAGTTTCAACTTCGATGATCCCACCTCCTCCTCGACCACTTCATTTTAGTTTAAACTATTTTAGAGTTTGATTATATTGTACTTTGTAGTATGTTAAGTATATCATATTTATGTTGTAGTGTTGAGTATGTTGTTCTTGGATTTTCTTTGTTATGTTGTAGTCTAGACTATGGACTATTAAGTATCGAGTACTTTTCTTTTCTTTTCTTCACAAGTTCTTGTAGTTTGTCTTCACAAGTATGGAATTTTTTGGTTATCCGAAAGCCGATTAAATTTAGACCAAAAACTGAAACTAAATACCTAAACCGATCGCTGTTTTTTGGGGAGTTTTATGTTATTAAAAATAGAGTTTTGGTAATTTTGATAATTATCGAAAATGCCCAAAAAACTGAATAACCACCCAATGTGCAAGCCTAAATCTTACTTATATATATATACCTACTAAGGGAGAATCCGTTTCTCCCCTTTGCCCAAAAAACGCCTCACAAGGGATAGCATGCAGCGTCCCTTGCGGACAACATGTGGCATCTCTTTTTTTTTTAATTTGCATTTAAAGATTTATTTTGGGGGTTTTTGAGAAACTTTAGAGAGCTTTTCTGTAAATTTTAGGGGACTTTTTTTCCAGATTCTTTCTCCTCTCTCTGTCTTTTTTACTTATTTGTTCTAATCGTTTCAATAGCTTTTTTTTTAAGTAATGATCTAAAAAAAATATTATTGACATGGTTGGATTCAGAATCTCTTTCTCAATCTTTTGACACCTATTTTCATATATATATTTTTTACCATAACTATTTTTTATTTGTTTTATTTGTTCTGAGCTTTTATTTTTATTTTTTAAGTTTAAAATTTTTTCAAAAGAGCTCGTGTGTTTATATTAAATGTTAAATTTAAGGGAAGATTTAGTTTTTAGTCATTTTTAAGCTCAAGTTTCAAGAATTTAGCCATAGTTTTACGAAATTAAAGAATTTAACAATATTATTTTACATGAATTCTACATGTGCTATCTACACGCACATAGCGCGTGTGCAAAAACTAGTCTAAGTATACTAAGTCCCTATGTGTTTCTTCCCATTTGGGAAAGAAACGGCTCATCATAGGGTGATACGTGGTGCCTTATATGTACCTCACGTGGTGCACCTTTAATTTTCTTTTTTTTTTTATATATTTAATTTTTTTAATGAAAAGATTGCAAAAGGGGGCTTATTTTAAGGGTTGTACCGAAAATATTGGGGGGGTTTTTAGCAATTTTTGAAGACTTTTTGCAATTTCTCTCATCTCTCCTACTTTTTCTTTTGATTGTTTTAACCATCCTTTCTTTGTCGTAATGATCTAAAAAAAAACAATTTTTGACAAGGTTGCGCTTAAAATATTTTTCTCGTTCTTTTGACACCCACGTGTCGTCCTCTTGTGAGGCGTTTTAAAAAATTTAAAAGAGCCCCTTTATTTATATTAAATAGTAAATTTAACCTATCATCTATACAAGTATAGTAAGGCAGGATCTGTTTTTCCAACTTTGCCAAAAAAGGCCTCATCAGAGGATAACACGTGGCGTCTCCTGCAGACGACATGTAGCGTCTCATATATATTAAAAAAATTTCTTTAAAAAATTGCATTTAAGGGCCTATTTTAGGAGTTTTTGAGAAATTTTAGTGGCTTTTCTGCAAATTTGGGAGGATTTTTTTCAAATTCTCTCTCCTCTCTCTTTCTAAACTTTTTTGTTCTAATTGTTTCAAAAGTTATTTCTTGTCGTAATGAACTAGAAAAAAAAAATTCTTGACACGTTTGGATTCATAATATTTTTATCAATATTTTTGACACCCATTGTCATACACTTTTTCTTACCATGACTATTTTTTATTTGTTTTATTTCTTAAAATTTTTAAAAGAGCTCCTATGTTTATATTAAATGATAAATTTAACCCTTCAATTATTCAAAATTATAAAAATATTAGTTTAAAAAAATTTTAACAAAAATATACTTTATTATTTTTCATCATATTTTTCATTTTTTTATATTATTTTACAGGTACTCTACACGCGCAGAGAGTGAGTGTAAAAACTGCTACCTATACTAAGAATGAATCCGTTTTTTCCATGCTTGCCAAGAAATGCTTAAGAAGGGGACGACACGTGGCGTCCCCTATGGACGAACGACATGTGGCGTACTCTATCTTTTTTTTAAAAAAAATTCTTTAAAAAATTGTATTTGAGAGCCTATTTTGAGGGTTTTTGGGAAATTTTAGAATGCTTTTGCACAAATTTGGGAGGACCTTTTTGCAAATTTTTACTCTGTTTTTTTTTTTGTTTAATCGTTTCAACAGCTTTTTTTTATCGTAATAATCTCGAGGTAAAAAAAATTGACACAGTTGGATTTTGAATATTTTTCTCAATATTTTGACACTCATTGTCATATACCTTTTTTATCATAACTATTTTTATTTGTTTTATTTGTTATAAGCTTTTTTTTAAGTTCAAAAAATTTAAAAAAAGCCACTGTATTTATATTAAATGATAAATTTAACTTCTCATCAATTATTTAAAATTACAAAAATATCAATTTTTTGAAAAAAAAAATTTAACGAAAATATATTTTATTATTTTTTTATCATATTTTTCATATGTTATATTGTTGGGAATTTTAAGAAAATTGCCACTGTTTATAAAATTATTTTAAAAATAGCCATAATTTCAAAAAAATTAAAAACTAGCACTATCAGAAATTTCTAACAATTTCTAACACGTATTAAAAATTTCCGACTGTGATTATACGTGTAATTTTGATACTGTTAGAAATTTCTTATAGTAATTTTGGCTAGTTTTTAAATTTTTTGAAACTGTGGTTATTTTTTAAAAACACATAATATAAAATAACTATTTACCTAATTGACCTTATGTTATTTTAGACGTGCGCATGTATAAAAATTAGTATATATATATATATATATATATACTAGTAAAAGCTAGCTGGATTTTCCAAAAAAAAAGCCTTCTAAATATATATGAAAATGAAATTAAAAAATATATGTCAGAAAAATGTGGTAATTAAGGGTTGAGCAGTAAGAGGAAAAGTGATTAAAAATAAGATTTAATACACGCGTAATAAATTTTAATACATGTGTAACAAATTTTAATACATATGTAACAAATTTTGATACACATGTATCAAATATGAAAACGATTAATTTCTTAATTTTGTGAAACTATGACTAATCCTTTAAAAAAAAAAACTAAAATTTTGGTTAAATCCTTAAAAATCTTATTTTTATTTAATAATCTATTAAAAATTTGGTCAGTTAGGTAAATAGACATTTTGAACTGTGTGTTTTTTAAAAAATAGCCACAGTTTCAAAAAATTTAAAAACTAGCCATAACACAATGTAAGAAATTTCTGAAAATAACAAAATTCCACATAAAAATTGTCGTAAGAAATTTCTGACGTGTGTCAGAAATTTCTGAAAGGGCTAGTTTTTAAATTTTTTAAAACTGTGGCTATTTTTTAAAATCATTTTATAAACAGTGGCTATTTTCTTAAAATTCCTATACAATAAGAGCCCATAAATTCAATATATATATATATATATATATATATATATAGCTAGACGTAAATTTTTATGCTCGAGTGATAAAGAGAATATGATTGAAGTTAGATACAGTATATATATATATATATACTTTTAATCTTCACAAATAACACTATTGTCTTAGAAAAAAAAAAAGTACTACGAAATTTTTTAAAAATATTTTAGGATACCAATCTTCAGGGATATCAATTTTTTTCAAACAAAAAAATCAAATCACAAAAAAAAAAAAAAAACATAACCAAATGGATGTCTAGATTAAACAAGAAAATTGCATTCAATGACTGTGAAGGAATTTTTTTTGACACTCAAGTAATAAGAAAAATAAAATTATTATAAAAGAGAAAATAAAAAAGACTTAAAGAAAAAAATATTTATTTTTTATACTACTTTTAAAAAAGGGGCAAAAAATAAAAAGAAATATTTATTTTCTAATCATTCTTTAAGATATTAATATATAGATACATACGAATTTTTTTTAAATCTAATAAGAAAATGAATATCACAATGGGTGGCTATAGATTAAGCACGAAAAAATAAAATCAACAGTAGTACGGAAAAAGTTTTAGACACTCGAGTGATAAGAAAAAGATAATTTAATCAAAGAGAGATTAAAAAGAGAGAAAAAAAGACTTATATGCAAATAAGATATATTTATTTTTGAAGGCTTGTTTTAGGGGCCTAATTTCTATGGCCGATGCAAAAATAAAATAAAAATAAAAATTTGTTGGCTCCATCTTTATTGTGTTTGCCGACTGTGGGACTAAAAATGACGAAAGGAATTTTTTTTTTTATAAAAATGGAACCAACCAGGGGTGACACATGTCGCTCCCTGGTTGATTTGGGGACGAAACGTTTTGGACGAAAAATGAAGTGGCTCAAGTAATAAAATTAGGGTGAAGTGGCTCAAGTAATAAAATTAGGGTGAAGTATATATATATATATAATAGGATGAAATAAGAAAATACAAAAAATTAACACAATAATAACAATAAATTTCCAAACTTTTTAGGTAATTGAGTAACTAGTCAATTCGTTAATTACTTGTACATGTTTTTAGTAACTACGTTAATTACCACTAGCTACCACTATGTAAATAATTCAATCGCTTTTGTAATTTGCTATATTTTTTAAAAGATTGAGTATTAATTTAAATTAGCTATTAAAATTTAGATATTCACTATAATTTCCCTATATTTAATAATGTAACTTTTGCACTAAGTATCTCCAATTGTCTTAACGAGTATTTCAAAGAAAATATTAGGAAAAATTATTGTTTCACACCATATTTTTGTGCTATTTTTCCTAAATGCTATTCATTTTTTTATGCGTTATATTTTTGCTCCTTATTTCTTGAAATTGTATCAATTTGCACCATTCGTCCAAATCTATTTAGTTTTTGCCCCCCGATTTATTTAAATTGTACTAATTTGCCTCATGTGTTCAAGTCTCTTGAACCACTCTATAGTGAATCAACCTTGCATACTCTCAATCAGCAAGCCCTCTTATTTTTCACTTCGGATTTTTGTTTTTAGTGAGCTAAAATCACGAATTAAGGAGAGGAATAAACCCTAATTCGACTAAGCTCTCTCCTAATTACTCTTTTTATTCAATTTACTCTTTTTATTTATCAATAATTTATCAATAATTGCTCTTTTTATTTATCAATAATTGCTTAAATGCCATTAAATCAGACAAAAACTAAAGAGACTTGAATAGAGAGAGCAAATTGGTACAGTTTCAATAAATCGGGACGTAAAAATTCAGCGCATAAAACAATATGGTGCATTTAAGAAAAGTAACACAAAAATGAGGTGCAAAACAACGATTTTTTCAAAATGTTATTTTTTCAATTTAAAATGTAATAATTATTAAATTTGACATTCATATATGTCTAATATAGGTCAAAAAATCTACAAGTATGCGATTGTAGGTTTTTTGTGCTACGATTGTGCTTGTGGGTGTGCGTACTTGTATGCATGTATGTGTCTTTGTTTATTAGGTATGTCATTATTTGTCGTTGGGTGAGGGACCATAGACACAAAACTTTCGGGTATCACCATATTGATTGAATGAAGTCTGGTGTGAAATCCTGGGAAAGTCCGCAAGTGACTTAGAAGAGGCAAAGGTAGAAACCCTAGAATGGCTCATAAGTTCCGGAATAGCTCGTAAGAGACCCTAGAATGTAAGGCAAGCAAATCCTTCTCAATATCGCTAGGGTTTCGGAACAGCTCCCAAGGGACCCAAAATGGTAAGGCAAGCAAATCCTTCTAAATATCATAAAAGTTTTCGGAACGGCTCGCAAGGGGCTTGAAAAAGTAAGGCAAACAAACCCTTCTCTTCAGATATATCAGTATCCAGCAAGGCTTGCAAGGGGCCTAGTAAGGTCTGACGAGTAAATCTTTCTTATAGTGATCTAGACAAGGATCCTGAGCAAATCGTGTAAACATGTATAGCTTACTATTTCAAAATATATAGGGGTATACTAACGAAGCTGAGAAAGTATCAAGGCTGTCGTGAAATACCAGCATACTATTGTTGGGTTTGAGTTTTATATGTTTAACTATATTTTTCCTTCCTCGTATTTGTAATACTTGATCACTTCCAGTCGTTGTAGTAATGTGCTCATATTGCAGGTAAGTTGAAGGGAAAGCTTGAGGGTTAGGCGGCAATAAAGGAAGACGACAGGTACATATATGATCGACCATGGAAGCGTCACATGGACTGCTGGCTAATCAATAGCAATAGATTTTTTTGAAGCTACCATGTTTTGAAAAATTTATATTAGAATTAAGAGTTGGAATATTTTAGGAACACGGCTGCAACACGTGGTTACGTAGAACTAGTTATGCAAGTTTGAAAAGAGTTTGAATTTAACCATATTTTTGGGAAATAGAATACTCTACTAAATTTCAATATATATATATATATATATATTTATATCATATGGATTCTTGTGTTGATTTAATAGCGTGATGTTTCGGGTCGTTACACTTATGAAAAAAAAAATTACAGTAGTAACAAAATTTGTTATCAAGGTAATAAAATTTTATTACTAGTAGCAAAATTTATTACGATGATCACAAAATATGTGATCGTAATTAATATACAAAATGACATTAAAATATTTAGATTAGATACATTGAAGTTCTAAGAGCATGATTGAAAAACATTTCGTTTTGATAGTCGGTATAAACTCAACCACAAAAATTAATAAGAGTAAATTATTTAAAGATAATTGTTCTCAATAATATACTATATAATTTGATTTCGAAATAAACAAAGAAAAAAGTGTTTCAAAGGAAACTAACAAGTGTTCAATCCAATGTCTAAAGTTTGTAAACTAAAGTTTGAGTTTTTAATTATTAGATTTCTCTATATCAAACTCCATTCAAATGTTCAATCCAATGCTCTTACACTTTTTTTTACCGCCTCTAAAGTATGAAAACAAAAAATAAAACAAGTTTATAATACGTCAACTTTTTTAATCTCAACTTTTTCTCGTCAACAAAACTTATGCTTTGGAAAAACCATCAAAATAAGACATTTTGAATGGTTATAAATTTTTTAAATTTCAGGGTGGTATAGATGGTTAAAATTTAACGATATTGTGTTGAGATTATGAAAGTTGAAAAAAAAAATGAAAACATTTGGATGGGAAATACAAATAAGGGATTAAGATATCCAAATTTTATAGAGAGAATTGCAAAAAATATCATTAAGTGTCATTTAATAATCTATGGCTCTAATTTCTACTCTATATTTATAGTGCACAATTGTAGTATAAATTAAAAGTACAACACAAAAAGAAGTTAGATTATTAATATGTCAATAAAAAATATTCTTCAAAATCTCACTATTTTATCAATACATCCACTAAAATGCCTAAACTTTCGCTGCAAGGACAATTGAAAATAATAATTAAAAAAAGCCCAATTCCATTCCGGCCAATTCCGACTGACAAATTTATAACTAGAAAAAAAAATCCCAAATCAATAAATTGTTGGATTTTAATCAATTCAAACAATTGGAAATCGGATTTTGATACTGTTGGTGTAAAATTTGAACCAACGACGAGATCTGTACCTGTGAAAGTGATGCGGCAATAAAAACTAAAAGTTAGTCGAAAGAAATAAAGAGAGAGAGAATCTTTTAAGTGGTTCGGCCCTCCTCCAGAGTAATAGCTTACGTCCACTGAGAGTTGTATTTTCTTATTTGGAATTCTGATACACAATTGACCAACTACCTTTTCCGTCCTATCACTCTCCTTTTATCGTCGTGGAGTGACAGTTCCGGAGAAGGAAAGCATAACCCACGATTCCTTAAATCTCGGGAATAATTAATAAATAAATGCACAATAATGGTGCAGTTATTTCTCCCTAAAGACTCGGAAATATCCTAGCGGTTATATTAATCGCGAGTCTTACGGGCTTAGTTACAGAATATCCCACGATCGGGATTAGAAAAGCGGAACAAAAGAAAGACCTAAACAACTACGCGTGGACTTCATCTTCGATCGGGGGTCACCAGCTTCACGGGTCGAGCCTTCCGTCTTGAGTGAAGTCCTTGTTTCCTTTCCAAGGCTAGCTTAGCGAGGTTGGATCATCTTCGAGGGTCTTGTCATAAAATCGACACAACTTTCGGTGGTGCTTTTCCAGCTTATCTTCGTGGGTGTAGAATCGAGGATCATCTTCGACAATCCTCGTACATCCTTCGTCCAAGGGAAGCTCCTATGATAACGTGGCATTGCTTTGCTGTTGGAATCAGGGGCTTGTGTCCACATTAAATGTTCCTCGGAGACTTCGCCCTTGAAGCTACATTCGCTGACTCACTAATAACATCTGCCCCCCAATCCCGAAGGTACGAATCGAGCCTTGCGGGATTTCTTCCTTGATGCTCTGACACTTTTCGGGAGATTCCCTCCGTTCGACTAGATTTGAAGACGTTGGGTTACGATGAGATTTTCTTCGAAAATCCCTGACCCTTCAGATCCGTCGCGGGAGCCCAGAGTGTCTCCGAGGAACTACAACGTCCTTGGTGAGCTCCATACTTGAATTTTTATTTCTCATTTTTCCTTCTTCTTTGTTGCCGGCCTCGAGTAATCTCACGTCTGTACACGTCGGCCTCAAAGAAACCCAAGTTCAAGGTCAGGGCATCTTCGATTGCGGCCGAATAGAGCGTTGCTTCTTCTACAAACAAGTTCATTTCCTCCGGGGGTTCAAAAAAGATGAAGGCTGCCTCTTGTTCAAAGAAGCCAGCTCCGCCTAAGCCCGCGGCTATACCCGCTCTGTCTTTGATGGAGGAGGTCGAGGTCGAGTTTTCTCCAGAGCCTGTGAAGAGGAAGAAGAAGAAGACGGAGACAAAGGAGTTGGAGCTAGCTTCTGCGAAGGTAGCTCCATCGGATCCCTTAGAGGATGTTCCGACTACCCAAGCTCGGGTCGTCCCCGGGTCTAAGACCACTTAGGCGCTCCCGGAGGCCCCCTCGATGACAGTTACCAAGGGAGGTTCTCTTGATGACGTTGCCTAGGATGTATTGTATGTTGCGGATGAGGTCATCCGCGAAGGTGATTCCTCAACTACGCCAAACCCCCCTTTGCCTCAATAAAAGATCCTTCTCTGGTCGAGGAGGATTTCTTTGTTAGGGAACAGATAAGTCTGACTCCACCGGAGTCAGATGTTCAACCGAAGGTAACTTCGCCAGCCCAGGCACCGGCCAAAACTACTCTTGGGTCAGCACTTTATATTCCGATCATGAGGAACGGGAAGGTCTAACTCCTCCGGAGTTAGATGTTCCACCGGAGCTGACTCCGCCAGCTCCGGCACCGACCCAAACTATGCTTGGGTCGGGACGTTCAACACCAATCATCTTTGATGAGGGTAAGTAGATGTTACCTGCAAAACAAACACACGATGCAAAAAATTAAAATAAAAAATAAAAAATTCAATCACTAACCTATCTCGCTTTGTTGACTTTGACTAATGCGATCGAGTCCCTCCGGGATCAATCATGTAGTCGTAAGCCGCGTCTTCTTCGAGGATCACAACTTATTTAAATCATGCCCTCCCCGATGATCATAATGAAAGCAAATTAAGCGATTAATTAGACCGTAACACGAACATACTTTTCTTCGAAAGATGCTCTAACTTACTTTGGGTTCTTCCTTCTCTGAAGGATTATCCCGAACCAAGCTCCTTCTCCGAAGGAATAACTTGATCAAATCTAATAACCGACGAAATTTGAAAGCACCCTAGTACTCACATCGGTCCCCGATGCTTCTTAATAGAATGTGGCCTCTTTACTTTTATGCTTCAGTAATCAAACTTAGTCCAATTTTTTGAAAATTTTCACAAGTTTTTAATACCTTGGGGTTCCCTCTTTAAGCATATTTAGGTCTTCCATCTTATTCGAAGCATAGAATGGTTCTAGGAAAAAATTACCAAAATGCTTCCTAAGTTAATCCCGAACAGATTAAGACCTAACAAGAAAAACCTTTATGTGGTAGGAAGCTTCAACGATTAAAGCCTACGTAAGCCCTCCGGACTCACGTGTTCTAGCCTTGCACGTCTTCGAAGTACCTATAGGGCGGACCTATTTCTTAATTGTACCCCAGGTGTCCCCTTGTCTTCTTGAGCACTACTTTGCGAGCAAGAAGGCAGTCGAGGATAGTGTTTCTAGGAATCATCTGCTTCGCGGTTCATCCCTTTTATACACCGAGTTTATAATCTACTCCGCAGACTTTTTTTTTTTGAGAGAAAAGAATATATAGTCAAGAACTAAACTTTTAGTACAAAACTTGCTAAATTTTCATTGATAATTGATGAATTACAAATTACATAGTACAAGAGGAAAATAAATTACAGGTGAGGGACTGCCCTCTTGCGTATTCCACCGACTTCATCGTGGATCTCGCTTAAGACTTCTCTCCTATACAATTTGTCGTTCAGCAACAAATAATATTCAGTCTGGTACCTGACCCTTCGGGCATATTCTCGACCTTTTGGAAGCTTATCCTCCCACGATCATATGGATCTCGCCCACGATCTCTCTGTTGGGCGAGTCCATTGCTTCGCGGTCCACATCCTTGCGGTAACTCGTGAGCTTTCCTCTGCGGATGAGAAATTCTATCTCATCCTTTAGATCGAAGCATGTTGCGGTCCTGTGACCGTTAGCGTTATGAAACAAGCAGAACTTGTCCTTATGCTTCTTCGGGACCTTCCTCTTCATTGGCAATGGGGGTCGAAAGTCAACCTCGCTCCGCGAGTTGACGAAGATTTCTTCAATCGAGGCGGTGAGCTCGTGGTATGTATCGTACCGTTGATTACGAGCTCGAGCCGCCTCGTTCCCCGGATGTGAGTCGCGATGCTTCTTATCATCGCGGGGCTGATGGCTTCCTCCTGCGGGAGTCTCCGTAGGTCTTTTATTCTTCTTCCATCGGTCCCCTTCGGGGTCTCCTCAGGAAGTCTTTGTGGCCCCGGACTTCTTTGAAGTCAAGGCCTCGGCGTTAATGTAATTCCTGGCCCGATCCAAGTAATCAGAATACGTCCACGGCGGTTTCTTGTTGATAGAAAACGCAAACGGCGTATCCTCGTGAACTGCAGAGCTCGCGGCTAGTAAGAGGGCATCGTCAGACAAATTACCTACCTCCACTGTGGCCTTGGTGAATCTTTTTAGCCAGGCCTGGAGGATCTCGTCGTTTCTCTGTTTAACTCGGGAGAGGTAAGCTAGATTCTTGAGGTGCCTTCAGCCCTCCAATAATTGTGAAGCAAATTTCGTCCTCAGATCTTGCCAACTCGCGATTAAGTTGGCTGGAAGTCGGTACCACCACCTGCGTCCGTGCTTCGCCCACGAGGGTGGTGTCGAACAGTCGGCACTTGATGGCATCAGCATAGCCATAAGCGTAGGCCTATAAGGAGTAAATCCCCAAGTGGTCAGAAGGATCCCTGGTCCCGTCGAACAGGCTTACCTTCGGTAGCCTGAGTCGATCAGGGGTGGGGGCAGAAAGAAGAACTTCGGTTAGGGGAGTGAAATCCCCATCCGAAATACCTTCGCGGATGGTCCCGTCAAAGAGCCCCTAGAGATGTTCTATCTCTGCAGGCAAAAACTCATGGGTTCCCTGGGTCTGGTGGTGGTGGTGGTAGCCGACCCATTACGGAGTCGATCTATCACCGAGGGTCGCGCACCTCTGATGCCTTTCCCGTGTTATGCCGGAGCTCGCCTTGCTGGCTCCCGCGGAAGTGGGCCCAATTTGTCAAGGATAGACTCAGAGTGGGCCGAATCTTCAACTATGTTGGCTGTAGGTCGCGAACCTGTAGCTCAGACCACCGGCGGCCACACACTTTTGGTGTCCGCGGGGTTGCTCGTCTTTATAGTTCTGCGGTTGCGGGAATTGCGGGTTTCAGCGTCTGACCTGTCAGCTGCATCTTCCTCGGAGTCATCCGCGATATCGTCTCCGGTAGTCACCTCGACCGCAACCTTCTCCCACTCTGCCTGGAGCCGCGCTAGGAGCACATCTGCTTGCTTCGCATCTGTTAGGAGCAGCGGCTGACTCTGGTTTTGAACCAAAGTCTCCACCAGTCCGCTCATTTGCGCCATAGACTCCTCCATGCACCACAACCTTTCCTCGAGTTGCTCTTGCTCTGAGGTCATTGGGCTTTTTCCATTAAGTCTTATCACCGGCGCAATTGATCTCCGATAAAGTGGGACGATGAAAGCTTCTGGAAAAGATTGGAATGAAAACTGGAAAGAAATGGCAGTGGCCCTCCTCCTAGCGCCAATCTGTTGGTGTCAAATTTGAACCAACGACGAGATCCTCACCTCTGAAAGTGATGCCGCAATGAAAACTAAAAGTTGGTCAGAAAAAATAAAGAGAGAGAGAATCATTTAAGTTGTTCGGCCCTCCTCCAGAGTAATAGTCTACGTCCACTGAGAGTTGTATTTTCTTATTTGGAATGCTAATACACAATTGACCAATCCCCTTTTCCGTCCTATCACTCTCCTTTTATCGTCGTCGAGTTACAGTTTCGGAGAAGGAAAGCATAACACACTATCCCTTAAATCTCGGGAATAATTAATAAATTAACTGCACAGTAATGGTGTGGTTATTTCTCCCTAAAGACTTGGAAATATACTAACGGTTATATCAATCGCGAGTCTTACGAGATTAGTTACAGAATATCCCACGATCGGGGCTAGAAAAGCTGAACAAAAGAAAGACCTAAACTACCATGCGTTGACTTCATCTTCGATCGGGGGTCACCAGCTTCGCGGGTCGAGCCTTCCGTCTTGAGTTAAGTCCTTGTTTCCTATCCGAGGCTAGCTTCGCGGGGGTGGATCATCTTTGAGGGTCCGCGGCCTATTCGTCCGTCAATCCCTCTTCGAGGGTCTTGTCATAAAATCGACACCACCTTCAGTGGTGCTTTTTTGGCTTATCTTCGTGGGTGTAGAATCGAGGATCATCTTCGACAATCCTCGTCCATCCTTCGTCCGGGGAAAGCTTCTGTGATGACGTGGCATTACTTTTCTATTATAATCGGGGGCTTCTGTTCGCATTAACCCCTTGTTTGGGGTGGCCATTTTGGCCATTCTATCCAATTTATTGGGATGGCAAAAATAGTTTGAAAATGATTTGGAATAGTTTGAATATGGTTTGTAAAAATGATGCAAGAATTGTTTGACTTTGTTAATTTCGAGGTGATATAAATGGTTGAGATTTAAAGATATTGTATAGGGATTTAGAAAGTTGAAAAAAGTGGTTGAAAAAAAATGGCATGGAATAGAATGGTTTGGAGGATTAGGAAAGTTGAAAAAAATGAAAAAATAGAATGGAATGGGTAAAATAGGTACCCCAAACAAGGGGTAAATGTGCCTCGGAGACTTAGCCCCTAAAGTTACATTCGCTGACGAAAAATTACTAACAACAGATACGATTTTCAAAAATTGAAAGAAAAAAAAAACATTGTGTTCCCAGCTTTTTTTAAGCCCTTATAATTGACAGAGCAAGAATTTGTACTTGATATTATCAAAGGACATGTCTCTATAGACGTATTTCAAATTGGAAATACTTAGTCGATTTGGTACGACTATAGGACTAAAAATCTACCTTTAGTTACATCTATTATGCACGAACAATCAACTAAACAACTCTCTCAAACTTAGAGATCCCATATTTGCTGACAACAACCTCATAACGAGCACTCGTAGACGTCACAAAAGTGTACCAACAGCATGATGGCATGAGCGACCATGCTCGCAGGGCCAAAATTTAGTTTGATCTCACAACTTCAATCTTCGATGACTGTTTGTTTAAAGCACCTCATCATTTTTAGCAACAAGTTCGCAGGAGATATAAATCGGCTGATCTTTAGCAGCTCGCAACTATCGTTGCCGATTGAAGCTCGTTCTCCTCGTCATCTCAAGCCTTGATCTGAAATTGAAGTCCACGAGCTAAGTTGTCTAGTGTTTTTTCGTTGATGTTTAATCCTCAAGTGCGATATGAGTTTTTTCAGTGCTAAATGATTTAGGGTAGACAAGATGATCACTCAAGTTTGAATGGCTAGTGTGTTTATTGAAATTCCATGTTTCTATCTCAAGTCCTTGGTCAAACCCAAATAAAAAAAGATGCTCTGAAAACTTCGGAAGGACGATTTTTGGCAGCTTTGCTAGGGTTTTGCTGAATTCAAGCCGCCGTCACCCTTTTCGATTCATTCCGGCATTCTGTTTCCAATTCTTGCTTTTATTGTGAACCATCTCATCTGCTTTCTCATCACCATGGAATCTTCTTCAACCTTACGAAAAGATGCACCGGAACTTCCAAAGCAATCCTACGCTGCCATTGTGGGAAACGAATCTCTGGCTAATTTTGATTCTAATGTCAGCACAGGATCACTATCTCATCACGGAGATGTTATTTGTATCAAGATTGATGATCAAGCTTATTTTAGAAGAGTTTCGCTCTGTCAAAATTCGCTCACTGGCCGACCTACGCTAATTAAAGGCGAAAAATCGTGGAAGTACAAAGATTCGAAAAGTAAACTTCCAAAAATTTGGAAGATAACAGAAAATTGGAGAATGATATCGCTTGGACGGGGTTTCTTTATTTTCACTTCGAAAAAGCTGAGGAAAAAGAATGGATTTGGTCAACAAGATAGCTTGCGTGATTCGCATACAATCATGGAGTGCAGACTTTAATCCTAATAATCAATGTCCAACCAATGCTCAAATTTGGGTTAAACTGCTTGAATTACCTTGGGAATATTGGGACGCAAGCATTTTCATGAACGTGGCTCGAGGTATTGGAGCACCCTTAAAGATTGACAATGTTACTTTGGAAGGAAATTCCGGCCACTTTGCTCGGGTTCAGGTTGATGTAGATTTATCTAAAGAGCTCCCTGAATCGAATGAAAAAGACACAAGTTCTTTACTCATGTGGAATACAGATATATCCCATTATTCTGCAAACATTGTATGGCTGTTGGTAACTCGATCGCTAGTTTAAAAAAGAATCCGAACTCTCGTAAAGAAGACAAAAATTTTCAAACAAAGCATCAAAAGGTCCCCCCTACGTCTGCTAAAAATGCCCCTAAACTCCTCTACCGGTGAAAACTGATTTCGAACACGTCTCTGATAGAAGCCCCTCATGTCGCGGACTCAATGATCGATCCTGTAGAAAATTCTAAACAATTGACTCCAAATCCGTTTAGAATTGATACCTCTATTAACGTCCATGAATACCCGCCGGCTCTCTTGTCCAACAGTAAGACTTCGTCCATACCTTGTGATCTAGCTGTTGAGAATCATCTTACGCTGAATGATAAGGAGGACTCAGGTACCTATATAGAAAGTTTAAAATAAAAGGGAAATTGTAGGAAATAGCCAAAAAAAAATTTCGTTTTTAAAATACTGCTCATGTTTCAAAAAATTAAAAAAATTAGTCATGTTACGAATTGTATAGCAGAAAAGTGTCACACAAAATATAACACATCTGTAAACATTTGTAAGATATTATTTAACACTTCAAAAAATAATGAGTAAAACTTGAAGTGTTACAAAATATCTTACAAATATTTACAAATGTGTTATATTTTGTGTGACACTTTTCTATTATACAATTCGTAACATGGCTATTTTTTTTTTAAATTTTTTGAAACATTGGCTATCATTTAAAACAAACATTTAATTTTGGCCTATTTTTACAACTCACCCAAAAAAAAAACTCCTTTCCTCAACTGCTAGAACCGGCAAAGAAAGTTTCAGATGAATTGCCGCTTTCAAGTGATGACACAGTTCAGCCCTCTAACTCAATGAATATTGCCTCGAAGAATGATCATGGTATAAACCTTACTTTGGATTTATCAGGAGCTATTATCCAAGACATTGTTATTTCTTCAATAAACCCAAGCCTAGTGGTGACTGTAGATGTTGCTTTTGTTATGTCAAATTCTTGGGCGGATCTTGTGGACCAGAAAGATGAGATGGTGAATAAACAATCGAGGAAAACTGGAAAAAAAAAAAAGCCATTTACTTTGAGCGGCCGTCTTCGGAGAGGTCATGTTTCAAAACCTTCCTCATGAATTTTATTTTTTGGAATATTAGAGGAATAGCTAATAGATCTTCTAGAGATACTTTGTTTAGTTATTATAAACAAATATTTTCGGATGTGATTTGTCTAGCTGAACTCATGATGAATCCCGATGAATTTTCTGTTAATTTCTTACGCACTCTCAATATGAAATTGAGTGCTTTTAATTCCCTAGATGGTTGTTCTAAAATTTGGATTTTTTTTCTCTAATAATATTCAAATTCCTATTGTTGTTTCTAATTCTGATCAAGAAATCACTTTGGACTTTGGTAGTGCTCCTCGTTCCTATAGAGGACTTTTGTTTATGCCAGCATTTTTATTTTGAGGCGACGAAAGCTTTGGGATGTAATAAAAATTTTGGCTCCCTCCAATATGCCGTGGCTCTTAATTGGTGACTTTAACGTAGTTATTGGGTCTCATGAACGTAATGGAGGCCGTCTGCCAAACACCATAGCTTGTTCCTATTTTGCCAATATGATTTCAGACAATGAGCTTCTTGATATTAAGACTAAATAATCACAATTTACTTGGGCTCGCTTTTCCTCTCGTGGTTACATGGAATGCTGTTTACATAGAGCCCCGTCTACAATAATCTTTGGTTGGACTTCTGAAGTTCAATGGACTACTTTACAATGCCTAGATACTTCTTAGATCATAATCCCATTGTTATGTCATGTTTAGATAATCTTTAAGGGGGACCCACTCAATTTCGATTTCAATATATGTGGATTGAACACGAGGACTTCTTGAATTTTATTTCAGGTAAATGGCATTCCTACCCTGCTTGTTATGGCATGAAAAGCTTTTTGTTCAAATTGCGAGCTCTTAAACGAGACCTTAGAAGCTAGAACAAAGAGGTATTTGGAAACGTTCATCTTCGGTTTAGGTCTGCTAAAGAGAATTTAGAGGATATTCAAATTAAAATCTCAAATGATGGCCATTCGAAGGAACTTTTCAAGAAGGAAGTTGAAGCTCATGAAGAATTAAACACGGCTATTAATCTTGAAGCATGCTTCTTCCGTCAAAAATCGAGTTTCAATTGGTTGGAAAATAGTGACAGAAATTCCTCTTTCATAAGATGGTCTGTAGTAAGAAGAAATTGGCAGGTGTCTCGATGCTTCATATCGATAATGAACTCTGTACTGATAAAGATAAAATTAAGAATCATGTGGTGGACTTCTACTATGATCTTTTTAACAACGATCTCCCAAGGGACTCCTCGGCTTTTCAAATTATAAACAAGGTTATTCCTTCATCTGTGTTGGAAGACAAAAATGTGGCCTCGACTCGTATTCCGACTTCTAAGGAAGTCAAAAATACTATTTTCAATATGAGTGCTTCTAGTGCCTCGAGCTCGGATGGATTTAATGTTGTTTTCTATCAGTCATGCTGGGATATTATTGGTTCTAATGTCGTTGTGGCTGTTAAAGAATTCTTTATTACGGGCACTATCCCTAATAATTTAAACTCAAATTTAATGGTTCTTATTCCAAAGCCAGATTTAGCTGCGTTGCTAGATAAGTTTCACCCGATTGAGCTGGGAAACTTTATAGTCAAGGTTATTACAAAGATTATTGCTGAAAGATTAAACCCGATCACTGACCGTATTATCTACCCAAATCAATTTGGCTTTATCTGTGGAAGGCGTATTCATGATTATATTGCTTTAGCTTCAGAAGAAGTTAATTGTTTGGACGATAGCTTCTCTAGACACCATATGGCTATCCAGATCGACATTGTCAAGGCTTTTGTCACGAAGAATTGGAACTTTATCATTCAGGTTATGCAATGCTTTGGGTTCTCTAACAAGTTTTGCAGTTGGATCAAGTATTCTTAACTCAGCTAGAATTTCCATTATTCTCAATGGACTTATGACTGGCTTTTCTAGGTGTTCTCGAGGGGTTAGACATGGAGATCTCCTCTCATTATTGCTTTTCAACATTGTCGAAGATTTCTTGAGCAGATATCTTATGTCTCTTTGAAATTTGTGTCACGACCCGTAACAGCTTTATCATCTTACAATCATCGCATGCGTATATTTAAGTTATATATGTTTGTATATATATTCATCAGAAAACATATATATGAGGTCCGGGTATAGACTCACTGGCATCACAGGTCTTGTCCACATGCACGCTCTCTAGTGCTCGAAGATCCCACGTCATTTCATTTGGAGCTTACCATTATCTACAACATCAAGAAACATACTGAGTTGCTAAACTCAGTAAGTTATGAACTAACTAAACTATGAGTCGTGTCGATGCAACACTACAGTAATACAATGAACTTTTATGTAAAGCACAATAAACAAGTATAAAGAAATCCATTGTCCCATACAGATTGACTCCTACTTCTAAAACTGTCAATAACAGTTCATGCTTTATTAGCCTTCACCTCAGTCATTCCCGTAGACGTCTTGGCGATTATGATTTCATTTCAGTGATTGTATGGTATCCACTAATGGTACCCAAAACTTTACTTTAATGACGCCAAGCGGGGAGTGCGCCAGCTCACCTTTCGGAGCATTTCCCTGCCATGCTCCGCCAATTCATTTCATCGTTACTTTCCTTTTCGTAAACATGTAAGAGGAGATATGGTCTCAAAAGACGTTGGTACCATCGACGTTGTTTTAGAATTCTATCTTATGTTGTTAATGACAATCAACAACCCCCGGTACCTTATCATTTCAGGCAGCCGAGCCACAAAACATACTTCTTGAGAAGTAACAGGTTCGCAGTTAAATTCCAACCCTTGTAGTCCACAATCTCGTTCGACATTTCAATTACATTAGCACTCAGGGCGTGAATCCGGCGTTGCTAGTACATCATGCTCAGGCTTGAATTCGGCAATTAATGATGACCGTCTCATAATCCTCTCTTACCTTTGGTCCGAGGACCTAAGGTTATTTCATCATAAAAGAATTGTTTCATAGCAACAAACAAGGCTTGGTGCACTTTTATTCTATCCGATTAAAATATCGAGACGCGCCCCGTAGTGCGTATTATTTAATGCGGGTGAAATCCAAATTTATCTATATTATATTCATATTACTGAGGCTCAGGCCTATTCTTTAAAATTTCTATTGGCTTGAGTATAAATCATGGACTGCACATAAACCTAGCACATAATAATGCAACATATAGCATACTTCTTCAGTTGTAGGTGCATCGTCCACTTACTTGGATCACTTGTTTGTAGATCTGGGCCGTTTCGGCTTAAGTTTCAAGGTCTTCAGGTTCGAGACTTTTCCACGTTCTTTGACCAGTGAAATAAAACCTTATTTAGTCCATTGACTTATTTAACATGGACTTAAAAATCATTTAAACTCTTTTTATTAAGTACAAGTCATTTATATCATAAAAATATCACAAATATGTATTTTTTGGCTTAAAACGACATTTGGATGGAGTTCGGGGTACCGGGTGTGATTCTAGTGCGAGCCGACAACACACGAGGCACACCGGGTGCCTTGGGTGTGCACATGGTGCAGGCGGCGCACCTGGCACAGGTAGCACGCTTGGCGCGCGCGGCGCACCTGACGAGCCTATTGAACGCCTGGCGCCCGTGTTGCGCACCTGCTACACACATCGGGCAAACTGGCACCGCGAGCACAATGCCCAGGCAAAGCGCCCACAGTGCCCATTAGCCCAGGTGCTGTCCAATTTTCATCAATTTGTGCAATAACACCACAAAACTTATTTTTGAAGCTTTATTCACTATTTTACACTTGAAAACATATCAAACTTCAATAAAACTTACTAAATCACATAATTTTCTACACTTAGACTTATGATCAAACACAACATGTTCAACACTTAATTCAACTATGTAATTTCCATTCTCTTTGTTATCAACTCATCAAATATCCATCTATAAATCAGTTCATCATGACCAATATATTCATACATCAATAAATTCCAACCAAGGGTACTTGTATAAGTTTAAACATTTAAGGGAAGGATTTTTCCTTTAGTAATTTTCTTTTCTTTCCTACCTTTAACTCTTTTAGCTTGAAGCTCACAAATATCCACCGCCTTTTCTTTATGTTCAAGCATTAAATACCCAAAAAAAAATACTTAGCTTGAAATCATATTACAAGAAGAAGTATTAATCACTTAGCTAGCTTGCTCTGAACGAAGCTTTTCTCTTGTTCACTTTCTTCTTCTTCTTCAACTACTTCTTGTTCTCTCTATTTTCTTTTTCTTGCCTTTTTCCTCAATTTCTATACTCTATTAATTTTCTAAAGTCGTGCAAAGGGCTGAATAACACAGGTTTAGGCTTTAATATCTTCATGTATCACTAATCTCATCATGATGATGTGTTAAACTTTCCACCTCAAGCTTTAAAATTATCAACACCTTCTGAAATTGCCACCACTTGCTTTTATTACCGAAATAAACATTTAAAAACATTGTCCTTAGTTACATTTCAAAACCTATTTATTAGTCCATCTAGCACAATTTCTTTCTTTAATCACTTTATTTCTCTAATTATAAAACATTACAAAGATTTTCAAAATTTATAGAGCTCATTACCAATTTTTCTTAGGTTTTACGATTTCAGTCCCGAAATAGTAGTTTTTGCCGAAATTTCATCTTAACTTCTTCGTTTGACCTCAGATTGACTTAAAATGTTATACTTGAGCTTAATATAATGATATAAGCTAAAAAATAATTCATTTCCATGATTGGTGATAATATTCTATATTTTTCCAAATTTGGGCCAAAATACAATTTTCGTAAAATTTCGGGCTCGTCGCGCAATTTTGGCCGCAAAAAGAATATTTAAACCAAAATTCTTGTTTTAGTCACCAAGATCTAATATTAAACTCTTTTCCTGATATAAATAATTACTTACTCACCTTTATTTCAGTAATTCAACTAATCGCGCCTTAATTAGTTGAATTAGGGTTTTGAACTCGCGGGGGACTTTGTGGAAAGAAAACATTCTCATACCCTTTATAATTTACACTAAATATACAACGGTTTATTTATCATAACATTATCTGGACGTTGGGGAGTCGGGGTTCAAAATTTGGGAGCTCTCTTTTTTTCTTTTGCAGGTCGAAATCTGTCCTTGTCATCCCATCCCTTATACACTGATGATATTTTGCTTTTTGTGTGAAGCTTTTAAAAGGAACATCGAGTCTATTAAATTTGCTTTTGATCTGTATGGGAACTTGTATGGACAAGGGTAAATCCAGATAAATCCAAGGTGTATTTTGGTAAGTCAGTCTCGAATGGTTTGCGAACTAGTATATCTTTAATTTGGCAGCTTAGAAAAGATTATCTTGCTTTCACTTATTTGGGAGTCCCTCTTGTTAAGGGACGCCTAAAAAAAGAATACTTCTGTCCCATGAGTGATCATATCAAGTCTAAGCTCGCGAGCTAGAAAGGAAAAGCACTCTTTATGATAGGACGCCTCCCTCTTATTAAATCTGTGATCTCGGGCTCATTTACTTACTCTTTCTTTATTTATAAATGCCAAATGCTATTGTCAATGATCTTATACCTACATCAGGAATTTCTTGTAGACTGGCTCAATTTTCGAAAGGAAAGTGGTGAATGTAGCTTGGCACAAAGTCTGTAAGAATTTTTCTGATGGGGTTTGGGCTTCAGAGACTTATCGATTTCAAATTTAGCTATTTTTTAGAAAAATGACGTGAGACGTGTACGTTAAAGACAACTGGGCTTTAGAGCATCTTAGAAAACGCTTTCTTATGGACCTTCGTATGCCAAAAAATCCTAGTTTGGGCTCTTCTATATGGGCCAGACATTTTTTAAGGAATTTTAGAGGAGTCAAGATGGCTTCCTAGGGCGAATTGAAATTTGGACTTCTGGAAAACGAATTGGCTGGGATCCCTAATCAAAGATATGCTTCACCTTCCTGATCACGTTCTCAAAAGATTAAAAGGTTCCATCTCTGATTTCTGGGCGGGGTCATTGGGCTATTCCGAGCAGCTTCTCTAAGAAGTTTCCAGAAGTTTCCAAGGTAGTCTCTCAAACTATACTAGGGCCTCATAATGGGGATTGTCTTATATGGACGCTATTTATGGATGGGGAAGTTCCAGTAAAAGGTTTATTAATAACCTTGCTAGTTTTAGTTATGAGGAAATTTGGTAAGTATTTCACAAGTGCCTGCCTACAGATGACAACCTTTCCAAATGGGGTATTCAGATGCTAAGTAGATGCTGCCTCTGCTAGAAAGATTCTGAAACTATAAATCATGTCTTTATACAATGTCCTTTCGAAAGAGATCTATAGTCGGCTCTTAGCAATTGGTTTAGTAAATCTCTTGATCTTTCTGAAAATTTTGATCTTTTTGAAAAGGCAATTTTGGAGAAATTTAGCCCTCGTATTCGATCTCTGTCGATTTCTAATATATTAGCTATCTCATGGGAAATTTGGAGAACTCGCAATAGTTGTATTTTTAAAGGAAAAGAGACGAACACTTTCTCTTCACGATCTTGGAATTTTGGCATCGCTGAGAAAATGTAATAAGCTTATTACGGGATGTATGTATATACAACATAGTCAGGAGGAACTTATAGTTCTTCACAATCTTGATATCAAAGGGCGTTCTTCTTGCAGTCCTTTGATCACTCAAGTTTCGTGGAATCTTCCTTAACCCGAATGGCTTAAGGTTAATATTCATGGATCAGCTAGAGGAGCTCCTGCGAGATCTGGTTGTGGTGGCATTTTTTGAATAATTAGGGGTTTTGTCAAATGATGCTTCTGTCACGACCCGCTCGCTCGGCTGAGGCCGCAACAAGAGAGTATAAACTCCTTTTTATACTCTCGTAAATACTTTTAAAACATTGAAAGTAGAAATTATGTATATAATTTTTTATAATGCGGAAGACTATGTCATAGAAAGTATTTACAACATAATAAGATCGTTCAAACACATTTCACTACAATAATATTAAATAACTTAAATTCTTAGAAGGCCTCGGGATCATGTCCCAGCCTCAAAATGTATTATGGTTTACAAAGAGTTTATTATCATAATATTACATCATCCAAGTTTTAAAATCCTGGGAATCTCTTCCTGGTGTCAAAAACCATATACTGTTTATAACATAACAAAAGTGTAGAAATATAATTTTACGGGTCTTCTTTTTCGTCATATGCCACACACACCATCCCTGCCAACTCCTACTAATCTGTCTTCATCGGCTTCTTATCCACAACACCGAGAAACCTATGAGTTGCTAAACTCAGTAAGGGCGAACTAGTCTACCACAAATGATATGCAACACAGTTTGACATTATGCAACATACATACAGAAAGTTAGCCGTCGCATATCGACTAACACTATTTACACAACAAACATATCAATGATGACCTATTACCCATGTGTTTCCCCATGTCTCTCGACCCTTTCTTATTCACAGCCGAGTACATCGTCCTCGGCTCATACACAAGAGCTTCCTATTCGAGGGAGCAGGGCTCTTTCTCTCGGAGTCAGGGCTCTCTTCAATTAGAGTCGGGTGGTACCATCGACTTTTATTTGTTACAATATTTAGATTGAATTCGTATACCTCTGTCTACTCCTATTGGAGACTAAGGCTCATTTCAGATTTCTATCCATCCATCTCACTCTTGAGGAAGTTGGGACTCTCAATCTGTTATACATCCCCTCATCTGATCACACAGTAGACTGGGATTACAAGTATGTTTAAACCCCATTGGATGTTCACACAGCAGACCAGATTTCACAATAGGCACCTTTACAGTTTTTAATTAAGGTTTTCAAGCAATAAATGGACTTCTCACGAGTCCCACACTTTAGCCTCTTGTGTTTGGGTCCAAGACCCTTGATTTAGTTCGTCGAGGGGTTTCACAACAAATATACAATTAGGCTGGTTAGGTTTTCCTGCAAGATTGCTTTGGATGGACCATAGTCTGTAAGGCACCGTGCACAGGCAAAGACCCAGCTGTGCTGTTAATTATAGTATTTTATCAATCCAATAATCGACATCAAACTCATTTCAAGATTCTTTAAAGAATTACTCATTCTTTAGTAGTTAATGTTTTAGCCTCATCTTTTGTACTCACAACCTTTGTCTAATCATAGCGACTCAAGGCTCTTTCCTTTTTCATTAAGCTGTTTCTCTTCCAATTGTATAGAAGCATGGCGTAATACTGACTTCCTTCTCACAACTGAGTTAGAAAACTTTGTGGAGATCGTGTACGAGCGAACTCATTTCAATGTGTTTTATTTACAGCTTATTCTCTTTTATTGAGGCAATTCTAATTTCAATTTAAAGATTAGACCATTTCTAGTCTCATATACTTTATTCATAATTTATTCGAGCTAGGGTTCTTCTTCGGCTATTATCGTTTAAATACTACACAGCACAAAGTTATAACAGTTGCACATCATTTATTCATAAATCATTAATGCAACCCTAGCAAACAATTCACATATACACTCGGTGCCGTAGGTGTATCGCCACTTGCCTTTGTGGGCATTATGGCGGTTTCGAGGTCTTTTCATAAACTTGTTCCGAGCTTTGACCACTCTCTTTGTTTGAAATCTTAGAACTATTTAAAAATTCATCTGGGCTTAAAGAATATCTAATTTAGACTAGTTGGTTTTTCTGATGGGCTTACTTTGATTGGCCCACCTTAAGCGGCTCACTATTTAGGTTCAAGGCCCTATTACAAATTCGGCTCCAAATCGTAAAGGTCTTAACTATTTAGGAGGCCCAAATGATGATTTGGGCTTCGGGCTAGAATAAGACCCAAAATGGCTTTCACAGTTTTTAAACTACTAGGCCCAGTAAGGTTTGGGGCTTCTAACAAAGTAAAGACCCAAAATGGCCTTCACCGTTTTCAAACTACTAGGCCCGACAAGGTTTGGACTTCAAAGATTACTATAAGGCCCAAGATGGCCTTCGTATTTTAAACATCCTTTAAGACGGAAAAGCTTGTCAACTTTAACATTTTTGCAAAATTCTTTTGAACACTGAGCTTGGTTAATAGCCTTTTTAAAATTGTGACTAGGATATATTTCACAAAATATTCTTCGGCTCGACATAGTGACTCAAAATGTGACATATCCATTTTTAATGAGAAATGCTCGGTTTTAAGGAAATCCGAGTCTTATTTTGTTTGAAAAGCCCATTTAATTCATTTTACCAATTATTGTTCTCATCTCACTATATTTGGGTAGGACTATGTCCATTTAAGTAACAACACCCATCTTACATAAGTTTGAGATTTCATCGAACTTTCAATTTTGGTTAAATCGTGAAAAACGTCACTTGAGCCTCTAACTTTAATTTGTTCTTTTATGGTTATCATGTGAGGGCAGCAAACTTTAAAATTCAAATAATACACATCTTTGATTTTAAACATTCTTGAGGTACTAAAAAAATGCTCATAATATCCAATTTTGCAAAATAAGGCATTTTTTAAACTAGTTTCGCAGTCTCTCGCGAAACCGTCATTTTAAGTTAAACGATGTCTTTAACCTTTTTCAAACCACTTTATTAATCATCAAAAGAAGTAGCTTCCAGGTTCTAAGGAAATTTTTTTTTCCACTCCTTCTTGTGACCTTTCATCAGAGCCTTGAATCTTGAATGAAAACGATTCTCAAGCTAAAAGCTTTTGAACCGTTCTCATGAGTTTTTAACCGAGACACTCATATCATCGTGTCTTTTCGGTTACCATTTAATTGCTAATCAAAATATGTTCCAAAATAGTAACTAAATGATCACTTAAGAAATAAAACAATCCATTTAAATTTACACAAAGTTGAGGTTCGGACTTTTTGAGAAAATCATCAAATATCTTCATAGTGGTTAATTGTCACAACCCGCTCGCTCGGCCGTAGCCACAACAGGAGAGTAAAACTCTTCTTTTCTACTTTCTTAACACTTTAAAACAATTTCAATGATGTCGTCATATATATATATATATATATATATATTTTTTTTTTTTTTTGTAATTCGGAAGTTTTAAAGACCATTCTTAAGTAAAAGCCACTAAGGCGGAATGTAAATACGTTTTATACATACGTAATAAATTCTCGAGATCTCGTCCCAGATTCAAAACAAAATATTGTCTTTCAAATGCAAAATGCAGAAATATAATTGAATTGCCATGGGTCTTCACTTGCTCCTCGAGCATACCACACATATCACCCCTCGTCAGCTCCTAGTCTTTGACTTTCAGTGTCTTCTTACCTACAACACTGAGAAACCTGTGAGTTAATAAATTCAGTAAGGGCGAACTACTCTATCTTAAATATGCCATGCAACAATCACAAAACAATGTACCATACAATACAAATAGAGAATTAGTCGTCCCACACCGACTAATTCTCTTCACAAAGCACTAAGCTTTCTACTCGATTCTTTATCGTCGTATCTCGTCTTTTACTCTTTACTCACATAGTCGTTTACTCACTGAGGTTATACCTTAACCAGGCGGCCTCTTGCACACAGTCTTTCTCGTTTTACTCTATCTTTGAGGACCTATCTTTAACCAGGCAGCCTCTCGCACTTCCAGCCAAACGGCCAAGACTGTTCAACCAAACTCGGGAAGGTTTCCTTATTCCAGGTTGACTCTCACACCGCTAGTCGTATAATCAAGACCATTCGGCTCAACTCTCTGAGACCCCTTAATTCAGGCAGTCTCTCACACTACTCATTATCACACGGTTCTTTCTTCGATAATCTCATCAGAGGGGAAAGAGGTTCGATCGCCGTGGGACGATCGAACACTTGCCATGGTCTCAGTTCATGGTGTCACTCTTCAGAAGCTCTCATTGGTTTATGGGCCCACCACATTTCGTGTGAAGTCCTTCTAGAGTGCTCTCTTCAGAGCTAACTCTGGACTTAAGTTTTGACTCGATAACTTGCCGTTATAATGGCTCATCATACATATATCTTTATTCTTTCGCTTTACTTTGTCTGGGATCCACTGATGGTTACCACAATTTCTCTAGCGCGCAAGCGGGGAGACGACCTATCTCATAGCAGTCATTAGACTTCATCTTATACTCAACTGGCCGGCTTTGTATGAGGAATAAGCTCACCCTCTGGGAGCGGGGCTCTTTTTCTCTGAGCCAAGGCTCTCTTCTCTTGGTGTCAGGCGGTACCGTCGATATTTTTACAATTTTATTCTCGTTAAACTCTTGTCGACTCACTTGGAGGACTAAGGCTTATTTCAGATTCTTACCTGTCATACTCTTATAAAGAGGACTAGGATTTCTATCTGATCTTTTATCCCCTTGTCAGATCACTGAGCAAACTGGGATTTTTATGTTCTTTGTCCTCTTGTCAGCTCGTTAAGAGGACTTGGATATTGCAAGAGGCCTTAGGTTTTGATTAGTTTCAACAATCTTAAATAACATAACAGTTAATGACTACTCATAAGTCCCAAACGTTTTGGCCTCTTGCGCTTTAGGTTTGAGAACCCTTACTGTCTTGTTTAGGGATTTCACAGCAAATGCAACAACAAGGCTTGGTGAGGTTTTGATTCTAACTCTCACTTTACTTTTATCATTTGCTTTCTTTCTCTTATGATTATTACTGAGAGTGCTCGGGTTAGAACCCGGCTTATGTTTCCCGCATGGGCTAACGCCCGGCGTCGCCTTCTCGCACCGGTTGGAACCTGGCGAGGATTTCAACATGGAACAAGGTTCATTTCTTTAATGTGTCTTATTCACATTTTATTCAGTCTTATAAAAGACTTGTCTTAGTTAGTTTTCTAATATTATACTAATATCTTTATAACTCTCTTTTAGGGTTTTCAACCGGCTATTATCTAATTTTAGTACCACACAAGATATATATAGACACAAAGTCTTTACCCGAAAATTCTAATGCAACCTAGCAAACAAGCACAAACAAACAAACTTGGTGCCATAGGTGCATAACCACTTACTTGAGCGGGCTTCCCGGCTATCTGAGATCGTCTTAAAAGCTTGCTTCCGAGCTCTGACCACTTTCTTATTGACTTGTCCTTATTTAATATAACGACATGGTCTTGTTAGTCGCTTGTCTCGTTACATCAAGAGTGAAACTATTCTATTACTTTACACTTAATCTCGGTGTTCTAAGTCGTCTTTCCATATAATGGGGCTGCCTTAATCACTACGTAAGGTTAATCAAACTTTAAATGGGTTCGGTGACTAAACTAATACCCTAACGAGTGTTCACGCGCATCTCGGGGCTTTTCGAGCTACTCCAAGTATCGTATCGCACTATACTTAATTCATAAGTGCGGGAACTAGTCTAATATATTATTTGGCCATTTCTCTAGGTCTATAGTAAAATATAAGGCTATTTTAACTCTGAAAGAACCGTTTTGTTAGTATGTGTTCCTTGTTGATGTCAGAACACTTCCAAGGAACACAGAAAATAACTAAAACCGAGACGATAAAATAAAAGACGTGAACAGTAACCAAAAAGTACAACAAATAATAAAATACGGCACAAAGAAATTGGTTACACAGTTCGCCTTTCGCCTACGTCTGCGGGGCCTCGCCTAGATGAAACGATCCACTAGAAATCTAAAAAACGAGAATGATCGGACTAATACAAGACTTCGACTCTCCTCGTCACTCCTAGCGATCTACCCTTGACGAGATACCCCCGCCTTACAAACAAACCCTTGACGAATCACACATCCCGTGTAATTCTCTCACTAATTTCCCGTTACAAAGTTCACTCAATACACTCACCAGTACGGTTTATAGAACACAGTGTGAGCACCACTCACCAGAATGTAAACATAAACCCAGAAACTCACAAAGCACTAAACTCCCTCACTCTCTCCAGGTGACTCTCTTGCAGTTCTCTTCGACAATCACCAAATAAACTAGATGGAGAAGATGACTAGATGACCAAGAATAATCTGAAAAAGGAGAGGCAATAAAGAAGCAATAATAACTTGGTCAAAGATGATTATTTTCAGATCAACATAATCATCAATGTCAACAACTTATATCTTCACGCGTACTAGCTCTGTGTTCGATCACCCCGTGATATATAAGGTAACAAATCTTCCAGGTCAGCTCTTCACTCACGAACTTACCAAATAGAGACTCAGTGCTCGAACTCCGCGTTATATAAAAGGCAACAAATCCTCTGGTCAGCTCAGAGCACACGTACTTACCATATAGAGACTCTGTGTTCGAACACCGTGTGATATATAAGGAAACATTTACTCCAATATTCCTTAATAAATTCCTGATTCAATTTTCTCCAAAGATGCTCGAAAAACACAATAATGAATCATAATATATTCATCGAAGACAGCCAATATTAGTCATAGAAAATCAATAATAATCATGAGTAATTAAGAATGATTTTACCAGTTAAAAATTGTCAATCACCATTAACACTAACAAACTCTTTTCCAAAATAGGGTGTACTTTATAAAAACGTTGTTACGTTTGTTTTAGTTGTTCGAAACGTGTTGTGTCTGTTTCAAGAAAATGCTTGGTTTTAAGGAAACCGAGTCTACATTTTCATTGAAAATACTTGCTTAGCTCATTTTAACTTTCAATGTTCTCATCTCAATATTTAAGGGCTGGAAACAAGTTCATTTAAGTTACTACACCCATTTTACACAATTTTGAGATTTCATCGAACTCTTAACTACAGTTCGACTCGAAAACCTCATTTGAGCTTCTAACTTCTAATTTGTTCTATTTCCATTTCAAAATAATTTAAGGGCAGTAACCTCTAGGTTTTGAAACGATATTATTCCTTGAGTTTAACCCTTCATCGAGGTGTTACAAAGCCCGTAATACCAAACTCTACAAAATAAGACGTTTTCGAAAATAGTTTTGCAGGTCACTTGCGAAACCGTTGTTTTGTTCTTAAGTTTTTCTTTAAATTTTCTTAAACAACTTTATTAATAATAAAAACAGTAGCTTCTAGGTTCTAAGGAGGTTTTTCACTCCTTATTGTGACTTTTCTTTGAAGCCTTAAGCTTACATGAAAACGACTCACAAAGCTAAAAGCTTTTTGAATCGTTCTCACTAGCTTTTGTTCAAGACACTCATATCATTGTGTCTATTTGGTTACCATTTGATTAATAACTCAAAATATATTTAAAAACAGTAACTAAAGGATTAAAAAGGAAGTTTAATGGTCTATTTTATCATACACAAAAGTTGGGGTTCGGATATTTGAGAAAACATCAAGTTTTATCTTTCTTAGTGGTTAACACTTCGGTCCGTCGGAAATTGTTGTATGCATGTTTGTTTTAAAACTATTTTCATGTCCATAAACACAGCCATGCAAACATGCAAACAAAAACAAAACAAAAAAAAAGGAGAAGAAGAGCCACGGCTTTGGTGGCCGAAGCTCTAGGCAAACAAACACATCTCGCCATACACAAGTTGAAATATCCGGAAGCTAGCCTTTCTAGCTGCCTTAAACTTGTGCTCGGCTTCTCTTAAACCAATAATGGCCATGCAACTAATTTATTACAACATATCTCTACAGAATACATTCATGGCTATATCTAGAAGATCTAAGACTAAAAATAAAGCTCATCAACCCACAAAGTTTAGACTTTGTACCTAGCCTTTCGGTTCGAGGTTTTCCTTGTTGTGCTACCTCCTTGGTCGGCTTGTTCTTGATGGTTTGGCTCCAAAACCACCACTTGTGGTTCCTTGTCCTCTTAGAGCATAATATAAAGGAGGTTTTGGTTAGGTATTTTGAAACTCAAAAGAATAAAAAAGGCTTGAGCAAGGTCACAATTTTTCCTTGGTGGAGTTAGGGTTTTCGAAGCCTCCTTCTTGCTTCTTCTTCCTCTTGCTCGGCTTCTCTCTCTCTGTCTCTCTCAAAATTATTTTCTTCTCTCTCTCTCTCTTTCACTCTTGGATGTTCTCTCTCTCTCTCTCTCTAGATTCCAAAAATGGGAGAGCAAAAATAAGGACAAGAGTTGTTGATGTCTTTTTATAGACAACCAAAGCTTGTTGGACAAGCTTCCTATCCTTTCACCTTCATTCTCTCTTTCATCTCTCTTGTCGTGCCCTTTCTCTCTCTCCTCTCTCATTTTTGAATTTCAATCTTAAATCATTACACTCACATGCTTCTAGGCGCTTAATCTCAGCCCTCCATTATTCACGTCAATCCATCTAATGTCCTAGATTTAGCAAGAGTAAAAAGCTTTTAATTTTTGTCTTTTTTCTCTTTATCTCTTCCTCTTGTCTTTTCTTTTTAACCTTTTCTTTTTGTCTATTCATTAGTTTCTCTTCATTATTACTACCACCTTCTCTATCTTTTTCTTGATATTTGCTCCAATTAAATAATAGTTATTAGTCATTAATCACCACGATGGACCAATCTCGGCCCTTGATTTTATCCTTAGTGGTTAAGTATCTAGAATCCAATGGCTAGGATAAAAGAAGAGTAACGAGGCTAAAACTTTTCATTTTCCTTTCTCTTTCTTCAAAAATGGCGCCCATGATAGCCCATTCTCTGTTTGGTTCGTTCAAACTAACCACCAATCACAAAATCCTTATAATTATTTCACTGGTCATCACTTTTGCACTTAATGGTAAAATGTTGGAATAATAATTCCTAAGACCACTTGGGCCCACAGTTTTGGCTCTTAGTTTTGGGCCTTGGATTAGTTTCTATGGACAAGACTCACTTGGTAGTTGTAGTGGACGGTTTTGGGCTGGTTCAAGGGGTCGGGAATAGTTTCTGAGGCCCGTTCTTGCACGTAATGACTACAAAGCCCCTTCTTGGTTTACCGTTCACGGTTTTGACCTAATTCAATTTCTTTTAACCCGAGACTTTACGAGACCTTTATATGTCACAAATAACTTCTAAAAATAAAGTTTAGAATTCAACTCTAAATTAATAGTGGTCGTTTTGAGCTCGTTCTATTCTTTACCCGCAGTTACACGGTTTTTCTTGACTTTTTCGAGTTTAAGCCGTTCTGGCTTCGTTCTAACTCGGAATGGTTTCAAATTTGAAACTAAGGCTAATTATATGATTATAAATCATATTGTTGCCTTAGAAACAGATTATAACACAAAAAGGGTCATTTTTCTAAATTAGGTCAATTTTTTAATTATTTGAAAGTTTAGGGACTCACGGTGCAATTCTGCACTTTAAGGAGTCGAATTCAAATCTAATGGCCTCTAAGAATTCAAACACACTTATTCCAATTGTAAATTGGATAATCTAATAATGAGAATGAGTTCTAATTACGAGACGAGAAATTAAATTAATTATCGAAGAGTCGATAATACAATGACGTTTATCTAATTCTATCGAGAAAGTACCATAGAAGGATAACCCCGGGGGCTGGGGTTACATTAACACTTCAGTATTTAACATTTATAGCACATAAAAGCAGCCATGAAAACATGCAAATAGTGAAAACAAGAATCAAGAGTCATGGCCAAAGGTGGCCGAAGCCTAGACATGCACAGCCACATCTAGCCAAACACAAGTTGAAATATCCGGAAGCTTGCCTTTCTAGCTTTCTTAAACTTGTGTTTGGCTATCTTTAAACCAAAAGTGGCCATGCACAAAACAATTAAAAACAAGTGTCCTAAATACAAACATGGTTATTCTAAGAAAATCTAAGGCTAGAAGAAAGCCTCACACTACTCAAAGTTAGACTTTATACCTAGCTCTTCGGTTCGGGATTTTCCTTATTGTGCTACCTCCTTGGCCGCTAGTCCTTTAGGGTTTGGCTCCAAAACCATCACTTGTGGTTCTTTGACATCTTAGAGCAGATTATAAGGGAAGTTTTGGTTGATTTTTTGAGATACAAAAACATAGAAAAGACTAGAGCAAGCACATGGTTTTACCTTGGTTAGAACTAGGGTTTAGAAGCTTTCTTTTGCTTCTTGTCTGTCTCATTGCTCAGCTTCTCTCTCTCTCTTCCTCTCAAAGTCTTTTTCTTCTCTCGCTTTCTCTCTCTTGGTTGAATTCTCTCTCAAAGCTTTGAAAATGGAAAAACAAAAATGGGAGCTTAAAGATCTAAAGTCTTTATATATGTGTGAGAGTTATTTTAAGAGAAAGTTTACTTCTCTCTCTCTCTCCTTCGCCGAACTCTCTCCCTCTCTCTCTTTCAATTATTTTAATTCCTCATTTAATATAATTATTAAGTCTCATGACGCATCTCATCCCTGTATTTCTTTACATCAATTAATCATATGGTTGGAGTTAAGCAAAAGTAAAAACTTTTCATTTTGCAAGGCCCTCATCATTAAGTTGCACTCTCCAAGCAACTTAATTGTGTTATTCCTTCTCTCTCTTCTCCTCAATGGCCGAATTTCACAACTTAATATTCTCCAAATATTTATTCCAACAAATATAATTTAATTTGTTATCTCATCCAAATCTTGCCCCTTGATTCAAACTTAATGGTTAAGTATATCAAATCCTATGGCTAGGATTAACCAAGAGCACATAAGTTGAAAACTTTTCATTATCCCTTTTTCTTTCTTCAAGAATGGCGCCTATAATGAATAAATATCTGGCTGGTTGGTTCAAATGTGTCACCAATAAAAAGATTTTATTCCTTTAATTCCATCAAATTACTCATCCAAGTTTCACAACACTTGGGCCCACGGTTTTGGGCTTGGAAATGGGCCTAAGACTACTTCTTAACACTCCAAGCCCACTAATTGTTGTATAAGGTCGGCAATGGGTTGGTCCGAGGAGTCGGGAACCATTCCCGAGGAGGCCCGATTTACACGAAATGACCTAAACACCCCTTTTTTGAGCCATCAATCGTGGTTTTAACCTAACTTGCATCCGTTCAACCCGAGACTTAATGAGACTTACCTCGGTTAGTAGAAACTTCTAAAATATAGTTTAGAAGGCCGTTCTGAGCGCGCTCCATTCTTTAATCGCGTTTATACGATTTTTCTCGACTTTTCGAGTTTAAGCCGTTCTGGTTTCGTTCTAACTCGAAATGATCTCAAATTTGTAACTAAGTTTAATTATATTATTATAAATCATATTAAGGCCTTAAAAATAGATTATGACCCACAATGGGTCTATTACAGGTCATTTTCCTAATTTTAGGCTATTTATGTAATTAATTAAAAGTTCAGGGACTCACGTGCAAATTTTACACTTTAAGGAGTCAAAAATCAAATTTGACTGGCCATTAAGAATTTCAAATGCAAATATTCTAATTTTGAAATTAGATAATGCAATAACGAGCTTGAGTTCTAGTTACGAGACAAATATTGAATTAATTACTGAGAAGTCGATAATACGTTACATTTATCCTAATTTTTCGGAAAAGTACCGTAGAAGGATGATTCTCGGTTTTCTTAGAAACTAGATTTGCTTTTGAAGTTACACTTTTTGGATTTATGATTGCTGTAGAAATGGCATATAAATTTGGATGGAATTCGCTTTGGATAGAGACTGATTCTTCATACGTTGTTCTGATAGTTAAAAATAGGAAAAAAAAAACCCATTTGCACCCCATATTTGTGCTACTTTTCTCGATAGCATCATATTCTTTATTTTCGACATGCTTGCACCCTGAATTATATAACGTCGCCAACTCTGTACCGTCCGTCCAAATCCGTTAGTTAAATGATGATGTGGCACTAAAAAAATTATAATTTGACCCTTAATTTAAGTAAAAATTGCACTAATATCCTAAATCTTTAATAATTTAACAAAACAAATTGAACCATTTAAAAAAACCCAAAATTTTACTAATTTTTTGCCAAAAATTTGAAACAAAAACATTTAAAAAGAAAAAATAATAATTTGACCGTATAAAACTTTAATATTAAACAGAGAGAAGAGCTCAAGTGCACGACTTCCACTCACCATCCATCCCCATCTTCTTCCCACATTCCAACCTCTGTCAAAACTGGCTGGCTTCCTCCAAAAGACCAAAAAAAAAAAAAAAGCCAGCCAGCCAACCGGTAAAGCTCTGACAATTTGAAGATGGTTATGGAGAGAATTTGGGAAAGTCGCCGATAGTTTTTTTTTCACTCAGAAAATGCTCCAAAGGTCCAAGCTTCTGTTTATTATTGGCATGTTTTGGAAATTTATGACTCTTAAGTCTTAATGCTTAGTGCAAAGAACCCAAAAAAAAAAAAAAACAACAACAACAAAAAACAAAACAAAAAAAACACAGAAAGAGAATTTTGAAGAGAGTAGTAAAAGCCAAGCCAAGGGCCAACCCCACTATGAGACAATCCCAGTTGAACATATAGCAAAAAAAGGAGAAAAGAAAAATATTATTCCTCGAATGAGGCGAGGCGGCGGTGCTCGACTTCGCGGAGAAGGAACAACCGGTGCGGAGGAGCTTGGGGTGCTGGACAGGCTCGGAGGAGCCGTCGAGCGAGGTCTTACGCGGAGGAGATGTGGAGCGTGGTCTTGAGCGGAGGAGGCGAGGTGGCGGCGCTCGACTTCTCGGAGGACCAACTGGAGCGAAGGAGCATGGAGCAACCGGTGCAGAGGAGCTTAGGATACTAGAGAAACCGGTGCAGAGAAAGCTGATGGAGAGAGAGAGAGATTTAGGGTATTAGTGTAATTTTTAAATAAATCAAAGATCAAATTATAATTTTTTTAGTACTACGTCATCATTTAACTGACGGATTTGGACGGATAGTGTAAAATGGTATAAGTTAAATAATTCAGGGTGAAAACATGCCGAAATTAAAGAATAGGGTGTTATAAAAAAAATAGCTCAAATTCGAGGTGCAAATGGGCATTTTTTTTCTTAAAAATACCTTGCATAATGTTCCCTGGAAAATAAAAAACAGATGGATAAGAGCTCTCCGTTATGTCACAAAACTGAATGTTAGAGTTTCTCACATTTATAGAGAAGGAAATTGCGTCGCGGATAAGTTAGCTTCTTAGTCGATTAATGGTGAATTTAAAACATGGTGGTTTTAGGCTCCTAATTTCATTCAAGGCTTAATTTACAGAGACATAGTTCTTTTACCTTTTTATAGGCTTAGGAATTTGCATTCTTAGCCTTGGATCATGCACTCTATTTTCTTTTAGAAGATTTTTCCATTGGATTTTGTCTTCTTAAGGTTTTAATGTGGCACCATTTCATCGGTAGATCCCATATGACAGTTTATTTTGGTGTTGTTTTTCTTTTATTTTTTTTTCATCTTGCCCATCTTTTGGGTTGTGACAATTTTTGATTGTTTCTTTTTTATGTAATATATTGTGTAGCGGCAAGTTAGTTGAGTCTTTTTCGGATGATCAACCTAGTTGGTAAGCTGACAAAGTTTAAGCGTGTGTCAACCTTGTTGAGATATGTTCTTAATTTGTTATCCCCTACGACAAGAGAGACAAATGTATTTTTGTCCATCTATGTAAGAATACTAGTCTAATGGCTAGTTTCTTAATTTTTGAAAAACGTGGACCATTTACTTGAAAGTTAAGCTGAAAAAAGGCTAACAACCTAACTGGTCCATTTAATAATTCATTAAATTTATAAGATGATATATTACAAAGAATTTTTATGACCCAATTGATATATAAATTAATAATTTTGTAATATGAAAAAATTTGTAACTATATTAAGAAGAATTCACAAAATATGTATAGAATATTACTTGTTCTTTGTCAAAATTGATATTGATATCAATTTACTTAGTTAATAAATACATGAAATTGTAATAATAATTTGTAAAACAATTTATGTATAAATATATTTGAATATGTAAGAAAAACTACCTCAACAAATTAGTAATTTATTAATTTATCGATAAATTGATACTTTATAAATTTATTGATCAATAATAAAATTAATATATTTCCTTGGTCTCATTGTTATTAGCTAATAAAAGCAATTAGCAAGCCCTACTGGAGTTTGTATTTTTGCTTTAGAAGAATCCATATTCCACAACTTTTTGGACAATAATTTGCATGAATGTCATTTGTTGGACGATCAAATACAATATGAACAATTTTTATAAAAAAAAATAATAATAATAAATGTGCAAGTCAAAATCCTTGAGGCAAAATGACAAAAAACGAATGATTTGTGCAGTATCTCATCATATGAATAAGGTTAAGTGTAATACTTTATAAAATACTTCACTCATTTTCTAATGATATGAGCTCATTGGATAAAAGTCAAGAGTAAAACCGCAAGAATATAGGTGCAGAGAGAGGACAATAGTATACTAAGTACAGGCGTGAACCATTACAAAATTTGTGGTTTGATATAAAAATAGAAATGAGGCAATCAATGATAGATCCTCTAGAAATTAAAAAAGAAAACGAATATATGTATTTTCTCTTCAAGAATAATAATTAAATACAGAAACAAATATTACACCAAAACTCTATATCTTAATAACTTTCACATAGAGAAAATTTTAAATTTGTTGAGGTATTTCTGTTTATAACGAAAAATAATATAGTTCAACTCTAGGATTCGTCACATGCAAAAAATCAGTTAGAGCATATATAGTACAATACCAAATTGACATGCTAAAGCCAAAATTTAGCATTTGAGTGAAAAAATTATTTTTCAATCTAAGACCATCTCTGAAGTAAATGCTAATTATGTCAACTAAATTTGACTGTTAAAATGTAAAAAATGTTATATTTGACATTTGATATTCCAATTCATTAATGTCATTTTAAATACTATTTTATTATTTTATTATATTTTCATAGTACAAACCAATAAAAGTAATTAATGCTAACCAATTATAAGAAAAAATTATAAATAATCATTATGGCGTCTTAGTAAGATGAAATTTTTTTAATATAATATTAATTTTAATTAAATATCCAAATATTTTACTTCAAATGCCAAATATTTTGTATCATGCTATACTGGGTGCTAAATTTGGCACTATATTGCATTTGTCAAATTTAATGTCAAATTGAGCACTGTATTGTAGAATATTTTTTAGAGAATTTTAAGAAAATAGCCACTGTTCACAAAATAATTTTAAAATATAGCCACAATTTCAATAAATCATAAATTAATACTTTTATCGATAAATTGAAAAGTTACTAAATTTAAATTTTTTTCATTCAGAAGTTATTAATTTACAGAAATTTTACTGTATTTAGTGCTGATCCAAATGCAAGGAAAAAAAAAAAAGAAATATAACAATACATAACGTAAATAAATCATAAATTGGGTCAGTTAAGTAAATAGTCATTTTGGACTATGTGTTTTCAAAAAATAGCCACACTTTGAAAAAATTTAAAAACTAACCATAACACACTGTAAGAAATTTCTGACAATAACAAAATTACACATAAAATGTGCTGTAAGAAATTTCTGACACGTGTCAAAAATTTCTAAAAATGCTAATTTTTAAATTTTTAAAACTGTGACTATTTTTTAAAATCATTTTGTAAACAGTGATTATTTTCTTTAAATTCTCTCATAAAAATTTGACATTATTGAAATCAAATCCAACCTGCCGAACCTATCAATATCTCTTTATATAACTTTTGACACTCACATTATTTATATAATCTCCTAAAAACCTTTACAATTGTGCTTTTTTGTTAGACCTTTTGTTAGGTGTTTTTGTAGAGCACCTGACCTATTACAGCATACATCATGCATTGTTATTTTTTTATTTGTGTTACGTCTTATAATAATATTTTAGTTAATTATATTTTTATTTTAATATGTTGTTGTAGTTTAGAAATCAGCATACATATTAAATAAGTAGCTCAAATAATTAAAAAAAAAATACTATTAAGTAAATCGTTTTTGTTTGCTTGGAGTCTACTTTTAGTTTGATTCAGTAAGCATTTTTGGTTGGCTTACAATTTGATATGAAACGCATAAACATATATGTGAATACCCCAAATGTACAAAAATTAAAATATAGTAGTTAATATATCAGCATCGATATTATTAAACAAATAATCGTTAATTTTTAATAATATTCTTCAGAAAATAATTAATGTGTTTATTAATTAAGTAAGTAGTTATTTCTTTAATTATTTGTTGATATAATATTACCTTTATACCCCTAATATTTTTGTTTGCTAATGATTAATTTCTTAAATTTTTTTTTAAAACATTAATAATTTTTTTTGAAACATTGGCAAGTATCAAAAAAAAAAAAAACCTTATATAATAACTTAACTCCAACAAAACAGCAACAATAAAAATAAATTGTATGATTTAATCGTCAAATGTCACTTATTAATTTGTTATATTATTTTGACTATGCGTCTTATTGTTAATTATTTGACTTTAATTAAGGAGAGAATGATCCTAATCATATAGGTCCGTTTGATTACACTTTCATTTTATGTTTTTTTTAAATGAAATTTTAAACAAAATTCCTAAAAATGCTTTTGGTAAATATGTTTCCATTTTTTTTTTAATTGGAAGCACATTTTTAAAAAGGATGATCTATCAAATACCCCTGATGTTGTGTCATTCTTGCAAGTTGCGTTCTATTGTTTCAAACTTGTCCCATGATATTTTAAAAACTTAGATCGTCACAATCCATAAAAAAATTGACGGAATTAAGAATGTAACAATAATCAGTGGCACTTGTACTATTTTTAAAAGATCAAACGTCTTAAAATTACAATAAAATATAATAACTAATTTTAAAATTATTTTCACAAACATCCCATTATGTTGTCTTCTTTTCTCAAGTCACCCTCGATATTTTTAAACTTTGTTCATATAGCTTCATTCCGTCTATTTTCTTAACGAATTGAAACGGATGGAGTGAACTTGTAACGTTTTGAAACATCAATGACCACCTGTGTCAATTTTGAAAAATGAGGATGCAAATTACAAGGATTGTACAACATCATAGTGCATTTATAAATATAATCCTTTAAAAAAATACATAAAACAAAAAATTATTGTTTCTATTTTTTTTTAATAAAACGCCAAGCATTATATATATATTTTTTTTATCCTTATACTTTCTATATACTTTATCTTTACATATTATCTCTTTCACTCCCTTTATGCTAATTACAAAATATAATTTATGTTGTCAGTGATTTTTCGTCAGCGGATGTGTCTTCGGGGGCGGAGTTTCCGAGGCACATTTAGTAGAGGCACAAGCCCCCGATTCCACCAGTAGAGCGATCCCACCCCATCACAGGAGCTTCCCCCAGGCGAACGGATGAAGATTATCGAAGATGATCTTCGATCCTGCACCCCCGAGTATAAACAGAGCACCGCCGGAGGTAGTGCTAAGTTTCTAGCAAGCTCCTCGAAGAGGAGTTGGCGAACAAAAAAGACCAAGGATCCCCGAAGGTGATCAATCCCCGAAGAACTTGCCACAGATGAAAGATCGCTCAAGACAGACTCGGCCCTCGAAGCCAGTGACCCCCGGTCACAGAGAGTCTGTTCGCGGTAGCTTAGATCTCAATTATTTTCCCGTCTTTTTAACCCCAAACAGGGGATTTACTGAAACAGCAGCTTTATCTTGCAAAGTTCAGGATAACTGCTCCCAGCAGATGTGCAGCTTTATTAGGTGAACCAAACCTGTAAAATAGGGGATGGGGTATTTTATCTCTTTCGGACTGTAGCCTCCTTCTTCGATCTATAAGAGAAGGAGGGAAAGAGGAGAAAGGGATGGGGGAAAAAACAATAAGAGTACAAGGAGAAGTCCAACACTACAGTGGACGTAGGCTATTATTCCGAAGGAGGGCCGAACCACTCTAAAAACTCTCCAGCCTTTTTACCTTTCCGTTCAAATTTTATTATCATTGCCGCATCACATCCTAGAGGTGCGGATCTCGTCGTTGGTTCAAATTCCACACCAACAGATTGGCGCTAGAAGGAGGGCCCGCCACTGCCTTTTCTTTCCAGTTTTCGTTTCAAGCTTTTTCCTGGAAGTTCTGTCGTCACCCATAATCGGAGATCCATGGCGCCGGCGACCAGGCAAACGGGAAAGAGCCCCTTGACCTCCGAGCAGGAGCAGAGGATGAAGAACATGGAAGACTTCATGTCGCGGATGAATGACATGATGGAGACTCTGGTTCAGAACCAGAGACAGCCGCAGTTCATCACCAGCAAGGAGCGAGCAGAGGTACTCCGGGCGCGGCTACGAGCAGAGCGAAGGGAAGCCGCGGCTGAAGTGGCTACCGGAAACACCACCGAGGCCGACCTGAAGGAGGCGATAGCTGGCGGATCAGACGCTCTAGCCCACCACCACCGCAGCCGGAGGACTACGACGGTGCGCGAGTCCGCGGCCTACACCGGAGGTGTGCGGTCGTGTCAATCCCGAAAAATTCAATTACGCTTCGTAGGGCAAAACGGTAATTTTTTTAAAAAGTTTATCGGAAATGTCTCTAAGGCGATTATAATTACTTATTTTGAGTAATGAATGCCGTAAATGAATTTTAAACGGTTGAAATTGTTCAACGGCCCGAGTTTTCAAACAGTGCCCATAACTTTCAAAAATTGCACTTTTGGCCCAAAAATAAAAGTGCTCAAAATAAGTCTTGAATTGGTCTTTTGAGACCTAATATCATAGTTATTGATGTTTCTAAAGTCATTTTGAAAGTTTGAGGTCATTCCGATGCCTATTTAGGGCAATTTCGGCGAAATATCACATTTTCGGTGTTAAGCGGGAAAACTCTGAAAAAATAGCAAACGGGTTCGTAAAATTCTAAAAATTTCCAGTATAGCTTATTTTATTATATATTAGTGGAATATAATTAGATGTTTCCAAATAGAGCTTCAAAAATGATAGTTTCTTTAAAGAGGGACTAAAATGCAACAAAACGTATTTATCGGGGGCAAAATGGGAATTTCAGCTTTAAGAACAGCTGTGGCTGAGGCTAGCTCGAATTTTCTGCATGTGAAGGTTGAGTTGTCAACCATTAAGCCCTAAGTTGACTCCATTTTCGGAGTTGTCACTATGCATGAGAATTAAGTGACAAATGGCTTGATTTTTAGTTAAAAACTAGGCTAGCTTTGGTGAAAACAAGTGGTAGTGTGTAAATCCTCATTCACTTCAGCCAAACTTCGACCACCAAGCAGAAAAGAGAGAGAAGAGAGTAGAGAGAAAGAAAAAAAAAAGAAGAGAAGAGAAGAGAAAGAAGAAAAGAGAAAGAGGAAGAAAGAAAAGAAAGCTTAGAGATTTAAGGTAAGAACTAATGTTCTTCTCCACCTTTTGATCACTTTGATGAGCTAGATCATGTAGAGCTTATGGATTAGTACTTGCTTGTGAGAGGTTTGTAGGTATTCTTGAGGTTAAGCAAAGGAAAATCAACCAAGAGGAAGCTAAGGTAAAATCCACAACTTAAGTTCAAAATTTTATAAGTTTTTAAGAATTCATATGTTATTTCAAGAAGGATAATGTTTGTGTAATGATGTAAATGTTGGAACATTAAGACTTGATACTGTTTTGGTCATGTGTATAGTCTTGCTAAGAATATAACCTTAAGTTGAGAATGGTTTTGGTATGAATTTTTGGTCATTGATGTTCACAAGAATAAATTTAGAATGTTCCATCAAAACAGTGTAAAAAACGGAATTTTCAGTTTAGTCTTAAGTGACTTTTGTCTTTAAGCTTATTTTTCCTTGAAAATATACGTGTTAATCTTTCTATAGGATCAAGAATCACTCCAAAATGATTTTTCTATAATTAGGAGTGATTTTTCAAAGTTTGCTTAAGAATCTGCCTTTTTGGAACATTTTTGAATAAACTCTTATTTCGGGCCATTTTTGGAATAATTGAAAAATCTTAAACCTAGCAAGCAGTATCTCATTTGAAATATGTATAAAAATAATTTCCAAAGCAACTGGTTTCGTGTCAATATGAGCTTTGTACAAGTTTTAACACTCATTCTCGTAACAATCGACGTTTTAGCAAGTTTTAGGATTATTTGTGACGTTTAAGGATATAGTAATGAATTTTTAGTATTCTGTACTAAATGTGCAAATTTTTGTTAAAATCATTATTTTTACAGAATATTAGACTTCTTTATCTTCCAACAGGACTAAGAATCACTTAAAAACGATTTTTCTAGAATTAGTTAGAATTTTTCAAAGAAGGGTTAAAAATCTGTCCAAAAGCTGGGAACTCTTTTCAAGATCTGATTTCGGGCTATTTTTCTTAGAAGTATAAAATCTGAAACCTAGCATGCCATAACTCTTTTGAAAGATCCATGAAAATACTTTCCAATGCCGTTGGTTTCATATCGATACAAGCTTTCTATATGAAATAGTACCGATTCTCGTAACGGTCCACGTTCTGTCAAGTGTTTGTGTGACCAACATAGTTTTTGAGCAAGATAGGGTTCATTAAAATAAGTTTAGGGCCCTATAGATGGCTAAAAATCCGTTAGGCCCAATTAAGCCGTTTTTCGTCCCAAACAAGATATTTAGGCTCGTTTGACCTATTTGAGGATCCAAACCCAAATTTTGATATTTTTGACATATTTGAGAATTTCTAATCTATAAATATTCTTATTGTAAGGGAATTTAAAGCCCGGCATTGTACGAACGACCTTGGAATCAAATCGAAATTTGCGACCCCCGATTCGGCAACTGTAAGTGGAATCGGCACCTACGACACAAGAACGAAGATGTTTTGCTTATGATTGTTATTGTGTATTTTATGTCTCGGGTTGTAATAATTAATTATCGTCTTGTTTATGTTTTCTTGATATGCTTGATTGTCCGACGATAATTAGATACTAGGCCGAACCCGGGTAAAGATGAAAAGTTTACAACAGATAATGGGTCCAACGCCCTCGTTAATTAAAAAGTTAGATGGGTTTTACCCGCTTAAGCTAACTGAAAATGAATGAGATGCCCCGGACCCGATATTATGATAATTGCCTGGAGTTATAAATGTGGATTGAATATAAGGTTTTAATACGAAGGCCCGCTCGTGTGGAGCGGGTAAATCTCCGAAAGGACTTTATGTCCCTCGTGAAATAATAATCCACTTGAAGAATATATACGCGAATAAAACTGCATAAAACGTGAAATTATCGATGGCACCGCCAGATACTCCCGATGGCTGACGGTGGTACGTCCCGGGCATATGTGTTTGCGGTGAGTTGTCCCCAACACCTATGGAGTTTATGGTCGGGAATTCGGCCCATTCCTGACTGGCGCCTTATGATTGCGGTGGCCATTAGTGGATCCCAGATAAATTTAAATAATGTCAAGAATCTGGATTGAACCAGCTGAGACAAATGTAGAAGCATCAAGAATCTGGATTGAACCAGCTGAGATGTAAACTTAATTAAGAAAGAAAGATAATGTATGTACAATGGTGTTTACCTTAAGTGTAAAGGTATACTGGTATAGGACAGTTAGATCCTTGTTGTATGTTGCATAATGATATGTTTTCACGTGCATTGCGAATAGGGTAGATAGACTTCCACTTTCTGAGTAAAATCTCATTAGGTGTTTCTTGTGTTGTAGACACAGGTAAGCGACCGAAGATGGAGTAAGACGGCGGATGAAAGTCGAGAGCGCCGGTGAATGTACATATGGACCCGACCTGTGAATGGCGTAGAATGCCGGCACCCAGCATATTTAAGTTATTTTGATTCTCTTGACAGAAAGAGAAAAGTTTTAATTCCGCCGTATTTTTAGACATTAATTATGTACTATGTCTTTTAAAGTTTTAAAATGGTCATGACCATATTGTATAATTATTATTTTCCTATCTTTGAATTTATAATGTTCTAAAATGATATATAAGCATGGTTTATGAACGAAAAAAAAAGGGTCGCGGCCCGTTCCGGGCGGGTCGTGACAGGTCGCTGGTGATCCAAGCCAGAGGTTCGCGACCAGCCGCCACATAGCCAACGTTTCAGCTCACATCAGAGATGCGCGGCCGCCGGTGGTCCAAGCCGGAGGGTCACGACCAGCCGCCGACGTTCGAGAGGAATCAGCCTGTTCCAGGTCTGTCTCTGACAGACTGAGCCCATTTCCGCGGGATCCAACAAGACGTGCCCCTGCACAGTCCGAGATCCGCATCGGAGATGCGCGACCTCCGGTGGTGAATCGATTCCGCGAAGGCTCGTTGGCCGGAAGACGGTAGACGTCAGCCCTGTCAATCCCTATTCTTTCGTGTTTTCAGCTTCCGTATTCCCCGAGGTTTTCATCACCCTTTGGTCGGAGATCGGAGGCGCCGATGACGCAACTCGGTCGGAAGAAGCCTGTGGCTTCCGATCAAGGTCGACCTGGGCCTAAGAAGATCTTAGCTCAGAAGCAAAGTTGGTCACCGCAGCATCTTATATATGTGTTCCGGGCATGGCTTTGAGCGGGGCAAAAGAAGGTCGTCATCGTAGTAACCGCCGTAGGTATCAACGAGGCCAACCAAGGAGATATCTCTATTGTCAGGACCGACGCTAAGACCCGCGAATCTCGCCGGGGCAGCCGTCGACTATCCACAAAAGGTCGGAACGGCTGTCGTCACCAGGGTCCGCATCGGAGGTGCGCGACCACCGGTTACTCGCGGAGTCAGAACGGCCGCCGTCATAGTCGAAGATTCGGCTCGGTCACATTATTTCTGACCAAGCTGGGCCCGCCTCAGAGGGACTCGACAACGCGTGTCTCCACATAACTCAGGGTCTGCATCGTAGATGCGTGACCCTCGTTTGAAGGTCAACTCCGCGGTCGGTCAAAACCACCGCCAGTAGGCAAACCCCGGCAACCTCGAAGTTCTCGCATGCAGAGATCAAACTTCTTCGGAAGACCTCTCAATAAAACTGCACGGGGAACGAGACAGCCCATCAGAAGCCGCAGTGCGACAGGCAGTGACCTTGTCGCCCCAACCAAGAGAGATCCAAATGCTAGATCCTCTAGTCGCGGAAGGGCTTTCTCTCTCTTGTAATTAATTTCTTGAGTTATGTAATTTATAATTCAGCAAATTCGATATCAAGAACACAATTCTCAACTATTTACTCTCTTCTCAAAAGTCTGCGAGGTAGACTTTAAACTCATAAAAGTCTGCGAAGTATACTTTAAACTCATAAAAGTCTGCGAAGTATACTCTAAACTCGATGTATAAAGGAAAGAACCGCGAAGCGAAAAAATTCATAGAAGCATCACCCTCGACTGCCTTCATGGCCGCGGAGCGGTCAGGCAGCCTGGGGGGCATCCGGGGTACCATAAAGAAATAGGCGTGTTCTATAAATACATCGAAGACGGGAGAGGCTAGAACGCGTGGGTCCAGAGAACTTACGTAGGCTTTAATCGTTGAAGCTTCCTACCGCACAAAGGTTTTTCTTGTCAGGCCAACCCTTCGTAGAAGAAGGCCTGTTCGGGGATTAACTTGGGGAGCATTTCGTTAATTTTCTCCTAGAACCATTCTGCTCTTCGAAGAAGGCAGAATACCTAGGTATGCTTATTTGACCAATTTTGATCACCAAAGCATAAAAGTAAAGAGGTCAATGGTTAGATTTGACCAACGGCAGTCCTTCGGAGAAGGAGCCTGGTTTGGGATAATCCATCGGAGAAGGAAGAACCCGCAGCAGCTCAGAGCATTTTTCGGAGAAAAATTTGTTCGGGTCGCAGTCTAACCAAATCGCTTAATTTGCTTTTATTATAAACCTCAGAGAGGGCATGATTTAGTCGAGTTGTGAACCTTGGAGAGGACGCGACGTGCGACTACATGGTTGATCTCGGAGGGACTCGGTCATGTCAGCCGGTGGCAACAGCGCGGAGCAGGTTGGTGCTTAAATTCATAAAATGCTTCACGTGTTACGGGTGCTCGTTTTGCAGTTAACAGCCGCTTCCCATCAACGAAGATGATCGGAGTCAAACATCCTGGTCTAGGCATAGTTTATGGCGGTGCCAGAGTTGGCGGAGTCAGTTTTGGTAAAGCGTCTGACTCTGAAGGAGTCAGATCTTCCTGTTCCTCTGTTAAAAAGCCCTTGACCAGAGAGATGTCTTCCATCGAGGCAACGAGAAGATTCAGCATAGCCAAGGAATCATCTTTGCGGATGGCTTCCTCCGCAATGCTTACCGCATCCTATGCGACGTCATCATAGGGGCTTCCGAGAGCACCTGAAGCCTCAAACTCGAAGACGGCTCGAGCCTAGGAAATCCTAGTATCCTCACTCCTAGAGGGTAGAGGGCCCAGCGGCGGTAAAACTTAGCAATGTTGTTGTTGTTTGTTGTTTTTTGTTTTTTAGGTCAGTTAGGTAAATAGTCATTTTGAACTGTGTATTTTTAAAAAATAGCCACAGTTTCAAAAAATTTAAAAAATAGTTATAACACAGTGTAAGAAATTTCTGATGATAACAAAATTACACATAAAAATTGTTGTAAGAAATTTCTGACACGTGTCAGAAATTTTTGAAATTGCTAGTTTTTAAATTTTTTGAAACTGTGGCTATTTTTAAAAATCATTTTGTAAACAGTGGTTATTTTCTTAAAATTCCCTTGTTTTTTTTGGTTTTTTGTTTTTTGTTTTTGTTTTTGTTTTTTGTTTTTGTCTGTGTACGTGTTTGTTAAAGAACTAGTAGGTGGAGACTTCAATTAAACGACAAGCTTAAAAAAAAAAAAAAAAAACCTTTTTATTGAGTACATATATGTAATTGGCTCTTTAATGAGTAAGGGTGTTGACACGTGAACTACATATACTATATTAGTTGGTTATATAGGTCGCCGGATTTCCTTGAACCGGTCAAACATATATATATATATATATATATATATATATATATATTATTGATTAGTTAGGTAAATGCTGTGTTTTTTCAAAATAGTCGCAGTTTTAAAAAAAAAAAAAAGCCTATTATTATTATTACAAACTATGGTGTGGTTGATAGTTAGTCTCCAAGTTGAGAACCAACTTCTCATAATAATTTATCATAATTATAGCACTCATCTGTCAACGACATTGATAGTTAATAGTTAATTCACATAAACGACTTGAATTTCTGCTTTCCAGTAGTTATAATTATTAATTAATTTATTAATTAATTAATTTATTTTTCTCACTTCAGGTACTAATTCGTGCACGCGTGGCAATATGCATGTACGCGCTTACATAAGGGCAGTTGTGTGGTCTCGAGAGTCCAGAATCACCTGGAGGGCACATTCGTCATTTCGCGGATCAAGTAGGGGTAAGATTGTAATTCTGAAGTCCCCAACATCCTTCTATCATGACAGCGTGACCCATGTTATAATTCCACTCTCATGCAACCACCCCACTCCTCATTAAACAAAGCAATCACGACCATTCACGATTATCATGATCATAATCAACTGCATCAACGGCTCAGAACAAACGATTGTGTTACACCATACAATATTGCCATAGACAAAATTGCAGAGTATTTGAAGAAGGATTTTTTATAATCGCTAATTTATCGTCATTTGCGACAAATGATTTCATTTGTTGTTTTTTGCGTAACAATGAAAATGGGTAATAATAATCCTTCACGTTTACGTCTAGATTTCGACTAAAGATGAAATTATTGTAACTCCAAGCACGTATAATCCAAATATATATATATATATATATATATATATATATATATAACTAGCTTTGTATTGTGGTCACACGGACGTAAATGCGTTATAAATATGTTACATACAACCACATATATTTTAAAGTAGAAAAAAAAATATAGAATTCAAAAATGAAGCCGAAAAATTGAAAAAAAGAGAAGAAAAGATGTTGTGTTATTTTAGTGTCGATAGTTATTTTTAGAAAACATATTTTGTTTGATATTATTTTTTGATGATGATAGTTTATGATACTCTGGCGTCAATTACGGAGCAAGAGATTGTATTTTGAAGATTTTGCCCGGTGTTTCTCAAGGTGTTCGACAAGATGTTTGGTCCAAATTTGTGAAAGTCATTGAAATCTCAAAGATGTAATTATATATAATTCAAATGAAGATTACAAACGATATATGACTTCAAGAAGATTTTATTCCACTAGATTTGCGCTCATAATGTGCCACTATTTTAGAAGATTTCAAGGGGGACACACAAAAGGAAAGAAATCTCAAACTAAAGGATAATGTTTTTTTTTTTGGTTTACATTATTGGTCTAGTTTTTTGGCGTGTGAATATCTGTCTTCAAGGGTTAATGGTTGTAATAGTTACGAGAGCAAGTGTAATTTCTAAACAGGCTTTCTTTTGTATTTTGTGAGAACTATTTTGAGTGAATTAGAGAAACGGGTCTCGGGAGAGATCTCTATAGTAACAAGGAGATCTCAGACACGATGCGATCTCGTGTTGTCATTCATGAAGTTGAGACAGAGAAAAACGATGACGGAGTAACGATGAAGTCCATAGGAGTATAAGACTGGGTGTACTTCGTTATTATAGTAGCGAATCACTTTTCATCATCTGTACGTGGCCCCACAGACGTGGACTTGACTGAACCACGTTACCAATTCTTGGTATCATTCATTCTCTATTCTCACGTCCATCTCATTTTTATGTAAGGGTGTTTAAAAAACTGATAGAGCCAAATGAAACCTACTAAATCAATCTATACCAAACCAAACCAATTTAAAACCAATTATTATTGGTTTGCTTTGGTTTTTTAAGATTTTTTAAATTATAATTAGCTTGGTCTGTTTCATGTTTTACCTTGTTACAAACTAAACCAAACTTCAATATGCATATATATATATAATTATATTATATCTACATACATATAAATTATTTAGAATTTCAAGAAAATAATCATTTTTAGAAGGCAATTTTAAAAAATAGCAAATATTTCAAAATTTTAAGAAAGTAGTCAATCATAAATATTATTTATTATCTTTATAAGAAATTTATTACTGTAAATTATATGTATAATTTTATTATAGTAAGAAATTTCTTACATTGGTAATAAATTTTTTATGATTTTTTTTAATTTTCTAAAAACTATGACAACTTTTTAGAACTCATCATTCAAAATGGCTTTTTGCCTGACCTTAAACTATTTAATAATTTTTTAATATATTTAAAATAATTTTTTAAGATTTATAAATACTTTTTTTTTTTTGGCAGAATGATAGATAAAAGGTATTAAAAAAATCCAAATGACATAATCCATCATTGACTTTCTATATTATTTTTTCTCTTGTAATATCTTATTGACTTATTCGATTATTCTCATTAAAGACTTCATCATATTTACCGCCACTAACAAATCTCTAGCTCATTATAACAAACTATCACTATATTATCCATTAATTGTCTCATATTAAGTTCCAATGTTATTCACGCTCAAGTTAGGGATTCTCATTGTTTTATTAAGTTCTCAACTTATGTCAGCCTAAATTTAATAAAAAGGCTCAGACTGATTAAAAAAACAAACCAAACTAATTATAATTTATTTAGTTTAGTTTGGTTTGGTTTTGATTGTTTAATTGGATTGGTTTGGTCTAAAAAGTCACCAAACCAATTATAAAATTAGTATGCTTTGATTTAGTAAAAATTAATGGTTTGGGTTTTGTTGGACAAAACTAATAAAATTGTTTCTATTATATAAAGAATTCCTAACTTTCGTATAACAATGTTCAAGAACACTACTGCGCATATTAACTTTTTCAATTGGTATTAGAGTGGTGTCACTCTAGAATTAGAATTTTTAGGGTTTTCTAATCTTTTTGTTTGAGATGGATTTTTTTTTAAGGAAGGGGGCTCTGTTGGTCTTCCACCCCCACTTAATGGATCAAACTACACTTATTGAAAGGCGAGAATGAAGGCATATATCAAGGCCTTTGATGAAAAACCATTGATAATTTATTATTTTAAATTAGTTTTGTGCATAAAACCCTCGTGTTTAAGTGTTAAAAATGATAAAATAAAATATTTTGTCATTGTTTTATGTTATGTTAACGCAAAAGAGAAATATGAGGCAAAAATGTGCAAAATTATGACAAATTGGAAGAATTGGCTATTGCAAGTATACCATTATTGTACTTAAGTAATATAATGATGAGTGAATATCATTCCCACGAGGACTTTAAACAGAATAACACGCTACTCTAACCTAATTCTAATTGAAAAGTGAAAATAGAATATTTGGAATTAAAAATAAGATAACAGAGATTAAACTGTGGATTGATTCCCTAAAACCAACAAAAGCAATAAAGATTAAGAGTATATCAATATTAAATGACAATATGGTATCTAACTTCACCGATATCTAATTACTAGAAGTTTTTATCCCAATTCAACAATTTTTCTACTCCCATGGTTACAACGAACTTGCTAATATATTAATTAATTTCTGTCGAGCACAGATTAGTCTAATCGTAATACCAAATTTTTATCTGTTGATCTCAATCATTGAATATTAGATTGCTTTTGTAATAGAAATTCATAATGCTACATGATGAGTGCATCTTACACACTCGTTAGTAGCTAAATTATACTTAAATCCGAGGCAAATCCTCAAGTTTTGTGTCTATTTGATGTCGTTTTGAGCATATGTATGTCTCGTAAAAGATTAAGCAAACGGGAATGAAAATCGAGAAAAAAAAAAAGGCATGGGAAATGAAGATTTTCTTAAGCCCATCGCGATGCAACCAAATTTCATGGCATTGCAATGAATTAATGTGAATTTCCAGGAGCAATCAACGTGTTCTGATTGCATTGCCATCACTCTGATCGTATTGGCAACGTGGTCTGATGGTATTTCCATCACTCTAATAGCAACGCCATAAAATTTGATAGTAACGTCATCGTCAGAACAATGGAAGCTATAGCAATGCCATGATCACCCCTCCCATGTGCTTGAACCAAATTTTTGGCCCATTTTGAGCCATTAGATGAAGAATGAAGGACCAAGATCATCCTAAAACACTAGGGCAACCTCATTAAGAGAGAATGGAGGCTAAAAGTTCATGGGAGACTAATTTTTGGATTCTTGAAGACACAAAGAGAAGCTATGGGAGAGAGATTCCATTGGATTTTAGCTTCTTCAACCACCATTTTCACGAGCCTTTGAGCTCATTAGTATTTGATTTTCTTATTCATTTTCCTCTATTTACTTTGCATTGAAATATTATGTGTTTTTGGATTTGTATTTTATTGAAATAACTTTGTGATTGACGTTTGGATTTAAGGGTGATGTAGCTCACCCTTGAAGTGCCTTGAACTATGAAGTTGATTAACTGATGTTTTGTTCGTTCCATTGTGATTGCTTGGTATTTGTTGTCTTTAATCATTTTCTAATTTTCCTTTGCCAAAGCTATAAAATGGTTAGGTTGTTGTCGAAAATTAATTACTTTGGGAGATTAACATAGCTTGAAAAAATATATTAAAATCCTCGTATTAGCATTCACGTCTAATTTAACCTTGTATGAGGAGGAGATATGTGATTAGAAAATCTTAAGAGGGGACTTAAAGTGTGATTAATTAACTAGTTAGTTAGAGATAACAACTCGATAAATCTAGATATGTAAATTCTCATTCACGATCGGAAGAGGTGAATGAGATATATATTAGGCAAGATTTGGTAACCTCTACATGACAACTAAATCAACATTGTGAATGTGAATCATAGCTAGTAGTGGGTAGAGACTCTTCGATCTTATCGTTATTATTGATTTTTCTTACTCACTTTACTAACGTTTATTTATTTTTTGAATTGCTAAATCCCCTTTTAATTTCTGTTTATTTAAATACTAGTTTATTACAACCGTATCTCTATGTGATCGACCCCTAGTCTACGCTATACTAGTTTTAGTATAGAGAATTATTGTGATGTTAAATTTGGCATATCTAACGACACCGTCACTATTCAAGGATTTCAACCATCCTGATGTTGTGTATGATAGATGCCATCACACCGATAATATTTCAAGGCGTAATGAGATGCCTTTGACCAATATTCTTGAGGTTGAGGTATTTGATGTGTGGAGGATTGATTTCATGGGTCCCTATACCCCATTTAACAACAAATATATCCTCCTAGCGATAGACTGTGTTTCTAAATGGTTGAAGCAGCAACAACACCCACGAATGATGGTAAGGTAGTTCTTAATTTTCTTAGGAAGCATATCTTTATCTGCTTTATAGTGCCATTCGCCATCAGCAGTGACGAAGGAACCCACTTTTGCAATAAGCAGTTTGAAGCACTCTTGGCAAAGTATGGTGTCACTTATGATCGCAAAGCTCTTGGAAATCATCCACAATCAAATGGGCAAGCAGAAGTGTCAAACCGCGAAGTGAAACAAATTCTAGAGAAGAAAGTAGGCAACTCGTGCAAAGATTGGTCGAGACGACTTGATGATGCTATATGGGTATATTTGCACATAATCGTTTTGGGAAGAGTAGCGCCGCAATACCCAAGGTCCAATGTTGCGATGCTTGTTCACGATCCCAAAAAATTTTAACTGCCAAAGCCCCTGCTCTCTAACTTCTAACCCTAAAAATAAAAGCTTCTTCGACCCTCATTCTTCTCTCCTCCACTACAAGACCAAAAATCATCATTTCTCCCTAAATTTTGCCCACCTTCACTCTCCCCAAAAACCACACTGCAACCATCTATAGTCTCCATACCAACCTGCTGGGCCTCCTCATCGTTTCGCAGCGGTTCATCGGTGATCACAACCACATCAAGTTCACACATACTTATTCTTATCTTTAAGGTTTTTCCTTAATTTCCATTATGGTTTTGCAACTTTAGATTGTGAAAATAATGTTTTGAGATATGAAAGGCAGTTTAATTCTCATAGGTGACGGCTAGACTCCGGAATTTGTGCTTACTTGTGAGAGGAGGAATAGTTGTTTGGTGATTTTGTGCAAGCTTATAAGAAAAAATCTGTATATTGTGCATATTTGTAGTGATTCTCAAGTGTGGTTGTGATTGTGATTTGTGTAACAAGGGCTTCTTTGATTGTGAAAAGAGTTTGTTAGTTTTTTTATATTGACATTTTGTTTAGAAAACTTATTAGAATATATTGATCATATTTTTTTAGATTGTGAAAATATTTTCTGTACAGTTTTAGAAATTATTTGAAGAAAATCGGACGTGTGTTTTATTGGGTGCTACTACTATCGGTGATACAACACCATCTACAACAAGCAGTTTCGGAATGAGAAACTTCTAGTTCGAGTTTTGCTCCGGATTTGCATTGATTTGATGCTGAATATTAAAGGAAACATTGCCCTTTATTGGCCTGTGATTATTTCAATCATTATGGATGGTTTTTACCTTGGGAAAATGAGAAACTTACCTTTTCTCTAAATATGAAGTTTCTTGTTTGGCTAAAGCTCTATATATATTGCTATAGAGAGCTGCAAAACACGGGAGGACAGAGCTTATTGGATATTTAGAAAGTTGTTCGTATGTGCTTTAAGAGATGTGAGTGAAAAATACTTTTTGAAGTCTTGAGAGAAAAAAGAAAGGTGTTCTTCATGGTGTTCTTATTAGTGTCAATGGGAAATTGATGAGTTATTTATTGGGTGTGTGAATTTTACTCCATGCTTGGGTTTCATTGTATAATATATTTGTGAACTTTAGAGATAATATTACAGAAAGTTTATTTTTATATTTTCTGAGGAATTTATCTTGTTTTTTGGGAGAACTAATTTGAGAGAATTGGAGAAGGGGATCGAGAGAGATCTCTATGAAAGCGAGGGAAGCTCAGACATGAAAGGATCTCGTGTTGTAACTCACGAAGAGAAGACGAAGTAGACGGTGATGGAGTAAGGAGGGAGTCCTTAGCGTATAAGACCAGGTGTACTTTGTTTTGATTTAGTGAATCACTTTCCACCATCTGGGTGTGGCCTTGCGAACGTAGGATTGGGCGAACCGCATTATCAATTCTCTGTATCATTTATTTTCAACTGCTTATTTTTTGTTCTCACATTTTCTCATATTTATTTTATCCATCTCTCTGTGGTTTTCCTGTGAGTGTTACGACACCCATAAGAACACCGTATAACAAAACAGTTTTTTCAGAGTCTCATTTTGATTGAAAAAGGATTTAGGAGTTAAGCAATGACGGAGCCGATGATGAAGAAAAAGGCCAATCGGTGCTTCAACAGTGGGGCTCAAGAAACTTTATCTAGAAAAAAAACCAACACCTGTGGAGGAGGAAGCCTAAGTGTATAGCAAATTCTTTGCAACACAAGCCAAGATGGAGAAATTTGAGGATATGTCCCGTATAAGATAATGTATTTGCGAGATCTAGTCACAGGACCGAGGTACATGGACCCATTCGGGGAGATCACATTAAAATATGACGATGACATTAGGAGCCGTTTTGTGAGGCTATTGCAACATGCAGGGTGTAAAGTATCGTCAGAGAATCCTACGACAATGTGCTGAATAGCAGAAGACACAAAGTTAATGTCAGAGGAAAATAGGTCTTGTTTTTGGCGAGAGACATAAATGAAGTTCTATGAACTTCCTAATTTTGATCGAAAAGAGGAATAATATTGCCAATTTCAGTTGTTCGATATCTATTATGATTTGGTTCACGGCCGCATATGCCTGTCAGGAGCACGATGGATGATGAGGAATATAACTCAACACTAGTCAAAACCAACAATGCTAAAAATACCCAAGCTTGGATGTATTTTATAGTCACTCATCTCCTACTAGTCAAAAACTTCTCTGAAGTCACTAGAGATAGGACACTGCTACTTTATGCCATCTTAAAGGGGACGTCAATAGACGTGGGACAAATAATTTTGCTAAAAAAACCTCCATGTGGCTCAGCAGACAACAAAAAGAGGTGTTGCCACCCCTTAGTGTTATTATGGAGCTATACCGTCATGCGGGTGTCGAGATTATGTAGCTGTACCATTGTTATTATCGAGGAACTTACTGCAAGCCAGTGTTGTCTGACGCACAAGAGGAATCACAAGCAGATGAGCATATGCAAAAGCTAAAGGAAAACTTCCATATTCTCACGCAACCATGTCACGACCTGCTTGCTCGATTGAGGCCGCGGCTGGAGAGTACAAACTCCTTTTCATACTCTCGTAAACACTTTTAAAACACTTTCAACGATAACGTCATATATATATATATATATATATATATATATATTGTAATGCAGAAGTTTCAAACACCTTTCATAAGTAACAGCCACTAGGGCGGAATGTGAATATGTTTTACACACACGTAATAAATTCTCGGGATCTCGTCCCGGATTAAAAATAAAATATTGTCTTTCAAATAAAAATGCAAAAATATAATCTGAATGCCACGGGTCTTCACTTGCTCTTCGAGCATACCACACACATCTCCTATTGTCAGCTCTTAGTCTTTGATTTTCACTGTCTTCATTGACTTCTTACCTACAACACCGAGAAACCTATGAGTTGATAAACTCAATAAGGACGAATTAGTCTACCCTAAATGATATGCATCACAAGTTCATATATTACAACATATACACAGAGTGGGGTAGCCGTCCCATACCGACTAACGCCCTTTACACAGCAAATGTAACAAAGTTGACCTATTACCCTTGTGTATTCCCATGTCTCTCAATTCTCACTTTTTCACAGCCGAGTACTTCGTACTCGGTTCACATACCTGAGCTTCCTACGCGAGGTAGCTTGATCTGGTTGCACTACGCATACTCACACAATACCCCTAATTCGCCTTGCTCTGAGGAGACAACTCGGCTTCACTGGCGAGTCTCCCACACACAGCATCGCCCCTCGTATCTATAAGGCCTCGTGATCGGTTATGGACCCATCACGCTTCTTTATAGTCCTTTTGGAGGATTTGTCTTGTTAGACTCACTTCGGACTTAATGGTTTCACACAACAATTATTTTATTGTGTTAGTGTTTTTGTTGATTAGCATTTTAATTAACAAAATCACATTTCATTGATTGATGATATTTTTGATTGCCTATGTCTAATATTGAAGATTACTATCGTTTTTGGATGAGTTAGGGTGTTTTCTTAAGTGTTCCACGCAGTGTTCAAACACTGAATATATGCAAGTGAAGATGTGAAATTGGTTGACTTGGACAAATTTGATTGACTTTCTTGATTACATTCTTCGGATGATTGATTCATTTCATTATTTTGAATATATTATTCAGTATTAATAGGTGTTGACATTCATGTTGTGATATGATTTTCTCTCAATGAAAAGTCAAGGATGTTTGGTGGTTTTCGGATATTCTCTTACCAAATATGTTTGGAACTTTCCTTATGTGTTCACGCATTGTTGCGACGCCTGATGTATATATTGCAAGTCTGATGGTTGTCTTGATTGTGTTTCTTTTTATATTCACGCGAAGTGCGAACACAGAGTATGTATATGGCAAGTCCGTGTGCTGAGCTGACCTACAAGATATTGTTTCCTTATATATCATGCAGAGATCGAATACTGAGCTGGAACACGTGGATATTATTACTGTTCATATGGATTATTATTTTGATCCGAAAATAATTATCTTCGACCAAGTTTTTACTGCATGTTTAATGTCTTTCCTTTTGGAGATTATTCTTGGTCATCTTATTATCTTCCCCAGCCATTTATCTGGAGCTTGCCAAAGAGAAAAGTACGAATGATACAAAGAGTGAGTTGAGTGCTTATTCATAATCTGGATTTAACTTTGTATGGGATATATACTCTGATGAGTAGTGTTCTTCACGATGTTCTATAAACCGTGTGAGTGTTAGCACGTTTTGAGTGAACTTTTGTATCGAAAAATTGGTGAGTGATTACATGGGATGTGTGATTTGTAAGGCGAGGGGATTGATAGGATAAATGCAGTGCAAATGCATGTGCCGACAAGTAATATAATGGACAAAGAGTTTGTGTATCGATCCATCGAGGACTATTGTTGATTACAAAAGTAATAAGTCGAATTCACTATTTGAAAGAATAATGAATTGGAATAATGCAACAAAAAAATAGAAAAACAATGCAGAAAATAAACAAGTTGTTGATTACGAAACTAATATGTCGAATTCACTATTTGAATGAGGCCTCTTCAGTTTGATTCATGAAAGATCCATTAGCCGCTGCATTTACCAGATTTTTAGTGGCCGGTGTAAATCCAATATAAAAAGTCTGCAGCTGCATCCATCGTGGTAATCCGTGTTGCGAACATTGCCTGAGCAGCTCCTTGAATCTTCCCCACACTTCATAAAGCGTTTCTCCATCATACTGTGCGAAAGCAACTATCTCATTGCGCGGTTTGGTTTGTTTCTCCAATAGGAAGAACTTAGATAAGAACTTTAAGCACAACTCCTGCCATGTTGTGATTGAGTTGGCCGGTAGAGAATTTAACCAACTCTTGGCAGCATTTCGTAGCGAGAATGAGAACAAGATGAGGCGGATGGCATCTTCAATTACCCCATTGTATTTGAATGTGTCGCACAACTCCACAAAGTTAGAGATGTGGTCCTTAGGGTTTTCTATGGGTGGTCCGCCAAACTGAGTCGTCTTGACCATCTGAAGAATGCCAGACTTTATTTCAAAAGTGTTTGCAGCGATAGTGGGCTTGCGAATTGCCAAGTGAATCCTTCCAACCGTGGGCTGCATATAGTCCATCAATGTTTTCCCCTCATTATGTACGGCTTCGACTGCCGGTGCTATATTGTGCTCCTCCGCCATGGGATTTTTGTATGTGGTGAAAGCGGAGGTGTTGATTTGATCTTTAGGTTCAAACTCGGGAAGCCCAGCTGCTGCTACACGAGTTTCTTTGCGTAAGCACCTCGCGGTTTTCTCGATCTCGCTGTCAAATAGGAAGAGATCCGCACCACCCGACCTGCGCATAAACCTGCGATAAAAGAAAAGAAAATCAAAATAAATAGCCGAAAATCCAAACTAGTGACTCAATCGATCGTTCGATATCAAGGCCAGTCCCCGGCAATGGCGCCAAAAACTTGATAGGCTAAATGCGATGCAAGTGCACGTGCCGACAAGTAATATAGTGGACAAAGAGTCTGTGTATTGAACCCTCGAGGACTATTGTTGATTACCAAATTAATAAGTCGAATTCACTATTTGAAAGAATAATAAATTGGAATAATGCAACAAAAAGAAAAAGAAAAACAATGCAGAAAATAAACAAGTTGTAATTCGATGATAAGTGTACGATTTCACCTCACCTAGCTATGAACAATTGCTAACCTAATCAGTTGATTTATTTTGCTTTGATGATGACAATTCGTTAACATGACTATCTATTTCTCTCGAACACAGATGACCCCACCCTACGTCTAACAAAGTAATATCGTCTCTTAAATTCCAATTACTTTAATTTAACTAGCATTAAGCACAAGAATTTAATGTCACATAATATTGATTACTATCTCTAGCAAATCATAAATTATGTTGTTCAATCATATGATCATAATCTTATTCTTATCTCTAGAATGTTGAACGAAACACAACACATTATTCACAAGGTGCGAAAACTTATGGAAGCTTTAAGCAATAGATTAAACAATCATAAAAAAATATGCAAGAAACACCAAATTGACGAAATAGCAATTAATCCATAGCATCGGTTTGACTACATTGTAGCCATAGATAAATAAACTTAGTCCCTAATGAAATTAAATGAAACAATCAACAATAATCTGTTCATAATGAAAATTAAGAAGTGAAACGAGAAAGAACGATGGTGACGATGTTGAATGAGTCCGTATCGGGCACACGTTCCTCCACCGTCTTCTCCGAGCCTCCAATCTTCTTCTTTCTCTCTCAAAAGTCTTAGAATTGTGTTGAAAAATTGAATCCCCTTGTGTTTTAGGGCTTCCTAGAATTTATAGCACTTGATTTGGGTCAAATTGGGCTTAAATTTGCCAATCGGGTCTGTTTGGCACGTGTCGGGCACTGCAGCGAAGTTATTTGCACGCTGCAGCACTGTGTTATTTTCCAGGTGGCGCTGCAGCCCTATTTTAACTGTGCTGCAGTGCCTAGGGGCTGTAAAATCTTGCTCCTGATGGCGTTGTAGCTCCATTTTGCCTATGCTGCAACACTACTTTGTCCAATCTTCACCCAAATGTCTCTTTTTGGCCTCAAACATGTTCCAAATGAACCTAACACAATCCAAAAGTCATTCTTAGCTAAAAGTAATCAATTATTATTTTTAAATCATCAATTCAATGGCATTTTATTATTTTGAACAAATCAAACAAATAGAAAATAAACTAAATAAATTCACAAATTGTTAAATTAATTAAATAAAATGCAAAATAACACTAAGATGGAAATAAAATTTACATTTTATTATCTCACCATGCACCTAAAAATCATGAAAAACTTGATAAATATGGGATTTATCACACCCCCACACTTATCTTTTGCTTGTCCCAAGAAAAACCTAAATGCAAACCTATCGAACAAACATCTTACCAATCAAGCTTCGTAAACATGTCGGGTTTCAAAGAATCAATGTCTCGATATATATATACAAGAGTTCAAAAATGTCATGTCGAAATCAACACTCTCTCACCATACGAGGTTACATCTTCTAGCCTAATCATGCATTCTCTCACTCTAGCCCTCTCATGTGTGTGTGTGCAATGTCGTCAATCATTCTCAAGTGTCGGTCCCGAATAGAATTATGCAAACTTAAGATTTAGAGATTTTGATTTGTGATTTTTGTTTTCATCGCCCCATAAGCTACCAATCATCTCTCTCTCCACTAATGCAGATTCCTCGCACCCTTAAAAGTCGTTAGGACTTTTCAAGCTGGTAATGTTAGGCTTCGGCTAAGGTAAGTCAAATTTGAATTTGGTGACTCATTTACCTATGGACATTGACTACTACACATTGTCATCGATTTTTTTTTCTCATTGTTCTCTCTTAATGACTCTGCCTTTGCCCGTCATTAGAACCTTTTTGAGACTTGAACTACACTTGGCCAATTTTTGCTTTCCTTTTTTTTTTTTTGCGCCACATTTGTTTGGTTGTGTTGGAAGGTTCTAACGACGGTTGATTGACATGTCTGTTACCTCGTTTTCTACATAATATTTGTGTATGTGCTAAAGTACGGGTTATGACATGGTCTCTCTTTTAGGCTAGCTAGGGTAATTAAATAACGAATTAATTCAATAAGGCTCAATGGGGTGACTAGGGATATTGTTTTACACGGATAGTTTTTTTTTTAAGGCTCTAACGATCGGAATGTTGGCCTATGTCATTCTCCTAAAAACGCTTCACCTAGGATTTCGCTTTGAGAGAGATTTCAAACTAGTTTTAGGACAACGTGTTTACAAAAATTTTCTTCAAGACTTAACCGAGAATTTCTTGATTACGTGCTCAATGTGTGAGAGTTTGTGAGTGAGATATGCAATCCTAAACTAGTCAACTTCACCAATTCACAGCTTTCAAGTATTTCATTCAACATGACATGAAGGAGGAAAAGAAACGAAATATAAGAAGAATATGACATTTCAACTAATCCACCCAACAAACGTCTAGTTGACTCAATTTAAAGGACTGATCGTTCCTATATGCAATGTATGAATGTAGTGATGATGTGAATGCCAAACAAAATAACCAATGCATGAAACACAACCTAAACTTTTTTTTTAGTACTTATACCCCTACGCATAAGATAATGCAATGAAAATAAATAAGGATATAAATACTCCCTCTATGGGTACCCGCCCATCAATCGCTTGCAGTGTGGCGTTGCCCATTTGGACGACGCCCTTCGGTTGTTGTTGCTGAGATGCCTATGTTGTTGCGCCTCCTCTTTTTCAACTTCTTGGTCACCTCGGTGACCATCTCCTTGAATCTCTTCACACAACGTTCTTGAACTTTCCCTTCTTCTTCTTCTTTCTCTTCGTGGTAGGAGGGGTGGAATCCGGTAGTGGTGCAGCTGCTTCTATGTAAAACACCTCATCACTATCGGGGTGTTTTGTGGCCTCGAAGACTTTGAATGTCTCCTCCTCTCCTTGCACGCACAGCTTGAGCTCTCCTCTTTGGATGTCTATCAGAGTACGTCCAGTTGCCAAGAATGGTCGCCCTAAGATGATAGGAATATTGGTGTCTTCTGCCATATCGAGAACTACAAAATCGACAGGGAATATGAATTTCCCCACTCTTATGAGCACGTCCTCAACTACGCCTCTTGGGTACTTGATTGTCCTATCTACCATTTGGAGAGTGATGGTAGTGGGCTTCACTTCTCCTAGCTTCAGCCGCTTGTAGATCAAGAGAGGCATCAGATTTATGATAGCTCCTAAATCGCACAACGCCTTCTCGAACACAATGTCGCCAAACACACAAGGGACTATGAAGGACCCCAGGTCCTTGAGTTTTGGCGGGAGCTTCTTTTGGATCACTGCAATGTACTCTTCAGTAAGTGCCACGGTTTCAAATTCCTCCAACCTCCCCTTTCTTGATAAAATCTCCTTGCGAAACTTGGCGTAGCTCGACCTGTTCTCTAATGCTTCGGTGAAAGGGATGTTTATGTGGAGCCTTTTAAACACATCTAAAAACTTCGCAAACTACTTGTCGAGTTTGCCTTGCTTGAGTCTTTGCGGGTAAGGGATACCTGGCGGTTGTGGTTTTTCAGGAATTGGCTCGGTTACCACTTTTTCAGATACTTTCTCTACCACGGGTTCTTCAATCTCTTGCGGTCTTGATGGCTCTGTCACCTCTCTCCCTTTCAGCTTCTTTCCCCATCGCAAGACAATTGCATTGCACTGCTCATTTGGATTCACTTCTGTGTTGCTTGGCAGTGATCCATTTGGTCTAGCATTCTAAGCCATAGCGAGTTAGATGATTTGAGCTTGCAAACTTCTAATTTGCGCTGATTGATTCTGAAGCGCATTCTTCATTTCATCCATTAATTTGGTAGTGTACTCAGCCATCTTGCCAATTAGATCTTCGAAATGACTTGTCTTTTCTTGTGGAGAAGGCGCTTGTTGGAATGGTAAGGCACTTTGGTTGTTTCTCCACGAAAAGTTCGAGTGGTTGCGCCAGCTTAGATTGTAGGAGTTATCGTAGGCATTGTTGTTTCCCACGAAGTTGGCTTGCTCATACGGCTCTCTCACGAGAGGAGTACCCACTTGGCATGCTTCACTTTGGTATGGTCCATGGCACCATTGACATGAGGCAATAGCATTTACCCCAAGTTGTGCTCCTTGTAGCTGACGAGAAAGACTGGCAACCTGCTCTGTCAATGCTCTAATGTCGTCGATGTCTACTATGGCTACTTGCCTCCTCAAGATTGTCCTTTTGGAGCCCCTACCTTCATTATTCATTGTCATCATCTCAATAAGGTTGAATGAGGCCTATTCAGTTTGATTTATGAAAGATCCATTAGCCGTTGCATTTACCAGATTTTTAGTGGCCGGTGTAAGTCCCATATAAAAAGTCTGCAGCTGCATTCATCGTGGTAATCCGTGTTGCGGACATTGCCTGAGTTGCTCCTTGAATCTTCCCCACACTTCATAAAGCATTTCTCCATCATACTGAGCGAAACCAACTATCTCATTGCGCAGTTTGTTTTGTTTCTCCAATAGGAAGAACTTAGATAATAACTTAAAGCACAGCTCCTATCATGTTGTGATAGAGTTGGCCAGTAGAGAATTTAGCCAACTCTTGGCAGCATCTCGCAGCGGGAATGGGAACAAGATGAGGCAGATGGCATCTTCAATTACCCCATTGTATTTGAACGTGTCGCACAACTCTACAAAGTTAGAGATACGGTCCTTAGGGTGTTCTGTGGGTGATCCACCAAACTGAGTCGGCTTGACCATCTGAAGAATGCCAGACTTTATTTCAAAATTGTTTGCGGCGATGGTGGGCTTGCGAATTGCCGAGAAAATCCCTCTAACCGTGGGCTGCATATAGTCCATTAATGTTTGCCTCTCATTATGTGCGGCTTGGGCCACCGGTGCTATATTGTGCTCCTCCGCCATGGGATCGCTGTATGTGGTGAAAGCGGAGGTGTTGATTTGATCTTCAGGTTCAAACTTATAATACAATAATGAGAATGAGTTCTAATTACAAGACGAGATATTAAATTAATTATCGAAGAGTCAATAGTACAATGACGTTCGTCTAACTTTATCGAGGAAGTACCGTAGATGGATAACCCCGGGGGCCCGGGTTACACACCGCCACCTTTATCGACAAATGAATAATGGTGGAGCCATATGTCCGCAACATGAATTTTTTTTCTGTAGAATCAACATCAGGCATCCATCGAGTAGCGAGCTGCTTTTAAGGACAAATAATGGGTGGCGCACTCAGATGTTCAACAAGATAAACATTAACTGAGATGATCCAATTGTTTTCATCGTCCCTCCGCCATTCATGCCTTTCACCGCTATCCCACCACTACATTAGAGATGATAAAGTTGATGAGTGGTCGCTGATAAGGAATCTGATTAGATGGGCAGCGCCCATCCAGGGAGTATTTCTAATTAGTCGTTTGAATTTGTTCTTAATTAGTTCATGTCATTAAATTATGATGTCTTTACAGTGGTGCGGTTATTTTGGTAAGTGTAGCCTATGACAAGAAACGACAAAATCTATTCAAATCAAAATTTCATAATGACCGACTTGAAATGTATTATAGCTTTTGCACTTAGATGATCGGGTATCTTGAGGGTTGTTGTTGCCCTTAGTTCACTCACAACACATTGAGCACATATCCATGACACACTAGTCAAAGCCCTTAGAATAGATTTATACTATATTATTCTAGAACTTGTCCGAAAACTATCTTGAAGCAAAATCCTATATCAAATACGATTAGGGGAAGGCTATAGGCCATCTTTGGACGTATGAACTTTTCTACCCTATCCAATTGATAAAAATATATCCTTAGTCACCCATTTTGAGCCTAAAAATGTCACCACTTGTTTGTTGTCACCTAACTCAAGCCTAGAAAGAAAAAAAAAAGTCTCAACCTTTGGACCAAAAGAACACTAATAGCAAACAAAAGAAGGGACGAAAGTGAGTTATTTAGCATAAAAACTTCAGGGAAAAAGTATAACATTTGACAATCTAATTTTAAAAAAAAGGCCTAGTGTACCACTCAAATAACAAAATAGATGCTCATGACGATTATCAAAAGTACAACTGACAACGGGTGAGAAGGATAGTGGAAACCGAGGTAGTTAATATGCTTAGGGTAACAAACTCACTTATATCAATATGACATACCTTAGCCGAGGCCTTACATTACTAGCTCATAAAGACCTACCGACATGTGATTGTGATCGTAACCTACATTAGTAGAGGGAGAGTTTAGGGCAAGCCTATGAGATAATTACAAATTATTTGATTTTAGTCCAGACAAATTTATCCGAGCGTGAAAGATTAAAAGTGATTGGCTAAAGAACACAAACAAAAGAGACTAGAGGAGATTCCAAACTTCTGTGGGCTTGATTTCATTCTGAGTTGGTCTTCATTTTTGCAAATTTTCTTACTTATTATTGAAATGAGGAACCTATACATAAACCTTAACTTAAGCGCCGTGTCTAAAGAATTTAGAGAGTCATGTTGGTTCGTTCAGTTTGGTTTAGATGTTTTGATTGAGGACTATAAAAGTCTAAGTGTGGGACTATTTGATCATTCATTATTTTACAATAGTTTTTGTGTGCAAAACCCCTGTATTTAAGCGTTAAAAACGATAAACTATGGAAATTTGTGGTTATTTTATGTTATGTAGGGGCAAAAGATGAAAAGGGGGGAAATGGCAAAAATACAACAAAATAGAAGAATTGGCACCAGCAGCGCTGCGACGCCACTGAAAAGGCCTACACACATGCTCTCCACGGGCTACAATAGAACTCACTAGCGTCGTGTGGCGCTTGTTAAGCAGGACCGCCACGCTAGTACAAAAGGATTGTGGTACTGCTCTACGAATATAGGTCGTACAATTGCAAATTGGCCTGAAAAAGAGCAAAACACCCAAGAATGCCCACAATTGACGAAAATCGTAAGAGAGACCTAAAACATGGAAGAAAAGACACTTAGAGTAGCTTTGAGGGCGTGTCTAAGGCAAAAGCATCGAGTTGTAGGTGTACTCAAGCAACAGAGTCTCCCTTCACCTTCACGGTCCTTTTTTTCGTTCTTTCTTCTTTTTTTTTTCCTTATGAACACTTATTTTGAATTATTTACTATGAATTCTGTTATTTTCGAAGTTTTCAATTCAATTAATGTTTCGATTCAATTATGTTGATCAATTTGATTCAGTTTTAATGCTTGCATGAAATTGACCACTTTATGCATGAAGTTTGGTGTTCAATTATAGGTCGAGAGATAATAATTGAAACGTGATTTTATCAATTTGGCATAAGAAGAATATTATTAGGCTAGAGGTAGCTAGTACACTTGTGTAGAATTGTCAAGTCATGTTAGCATAATAATCTAATATTTAATACTTGAGATCGGGAGATAAAAACATGGTATTAGCATTAGACAAGTCGATACTCGAGAGAGATTTATTAATATATTAGTGAGTTCGCCATCACCATAAAAATAGAAAAATTATTAAATTGGAATAAAAACTACTAGTAATTAGGTCTCGATGGAGTTGGATGCCCTAGTGTCGTTATATATTGTTAAAGTCATAAGTTTTATTGCTTTAGTTATTTTTAGTCATTTATTCGTTAATTTAATCGCCTTTATTTTATTCTTAAATCCAACTATTTTGTTTTTACTCGTCAATTAGAATTAGGGTTAAAGTAGTGGGATCCTCGTGGAAACGATGCTTACTCATCAGTATACTACTTGATTACGACAATTGTATACTTGCATTTTTGTGCAATAGGCATGGAGGACAGTTTTCACTTGATGGAGTCACCCAACCATGATGGATGATCAAAGCAAGACCGTTCCGAAACCCGAATTGAAATGATTCATTAAAGAAGACAAGTTCATGAATAGTAACTCGAAGGCACTCAATGCAATTCGTAACATAGTGGATCCTAATCAATTTAAGATGATCTCAGTGTGCGATTCTACCAAGGGTGGATGAGAGATCCTTCAAATGGCAAGTGAAGGAACTGACACTATTCGCTTGTTAAGACTTCAACTCTTGGTCACAAAGTTTGCGAATATCAAAATTCACAAGGAGGAGACAATTGGGGAATTTAAGGTAAGGCTCTATGACATTGCTAATGCGGATTTTGCTCTTGAAAAAAGGATGTCCTAAGAAACCTTGGTGCAGAAGACCTTGAGATTTCTCATAAAGTCACTACCATTAAAGAGGCGAAAGATGTTAGAAACATGAGATAGAGGAATTGATGGAGTTGCTTCATACCTTCGAGTGGAACTTAGCGAAAGAAAAGACATGGAGAAAAATAAGGGAATAGCCTTGCAAGCCAAAATTCAAAAAGACAGATTGGAGTCAAACATTGATAAAGATGAAGAGCTTGTTGAGTCCATTGCCCGGTTGACAAAGAAACATGGACAAGTAATGAAAATGTTAAACAGAAGTTCCAGTGGTGGTATTCCACATCGTGTCCTTAACACTTTGCAGAACACCCGGAGTTACAATCTGCCAAGGAAGAATAAACTTACTAGATGAGGATCAAAATTAGGGTCCAAGAATAAACGCATACAATGTAAAGAATGCAGATGATCTATTCATATTTAGGCCGAGTGTGCAAACACTCTAAGAAAGCAGTAAGTCCTTCAAAATGTCATGTAGTGATGAAGTTTATGACAAATATAGAGAATTAGAGGATCGTATCAATAATAATGTTATTTTTGCTACTAAATTAACCATGGAAAAGACCAAAGGAGGCACTATTTTACATGATGTTCCCATCGATGTTCCTACAAATGTTTCAGCCTATGATTGTGAGAGCAACAACGACAAGGATATGACCGAGGAAGCCATCATACAGTTATACAGAACTATGTATCAGAAGTGGATAGAAGTCGCCAAGGTGAACCAAAAGCTAAACGAGCATGTTGTTCAAATGAATGTAGAGAAGAGAGAGCACCTAAAGAAGATTGCGGCTCTAGAAACTAAACTAGCAGAAAGCAAGAAGGTCCTTGCAGAGATAAACAGTAAATTAGAGCAGATGAAGAAATCCACTCAACTCGAGAACTTCCAAATTGGACCAGATATTGATTATTGGTAAGGCTACTAGTGATCATGTTGGTCTGGGATATATAAGTGAGAGTTTTGGATAAAAGATGGTGTTTGTTTAAGCATCCTGAGTAAAGAAACCAGAAGTGGTCCAGAAGAAGACTGGAACATACTTAGGAATGCGTACTGGAACATCGGCAAGAAGGTAGATTTCGACATGCCACTACTACGAGCGCATCGGGCACATCAGACCTTATTGTTTTCAGTACTTAGCAGGTCTCATCAGGATTAACTAGAAGAAGCCACACAGCCAGAGGTCAAACAAACAAGTTTAGGTGTAGAAGCCGGATTTACGTTGTAATATGATATACATTCCTTTGAAAGATGTGAGAGAGACCATAATCAACATGAAAATTTTGTGGAAAACATGTAGCTGACTTGCAGGGAATTATACCTTTTTTGTGATGTTCTTTCTTATATTCCTTGATAAGTTTATTAGGATATTCCTTAAGATGTTCATGAAGATGTTCCTTGAAATCCTCAAGGTGTTTAAGCCTCAACTATTTATGCTCCAAAATGTGATCAAGTTGATGTTTCAACTATCCAGATCGATACTGAAGGAGTTGGAGATTTGAGTCAAAGAAGGAGAGTACACAACCATTTACTTTGGTTGGCAGAAAGAGGCTATATGTTTGACCCTAAAGACAACAATTATTATTAATGATTTGATGCTTTTTGTTGACATTATTTTGGGTAGTTTGTTAGTCTTTTGGGTTTTGCCAAAAAATACAAACGAGGGATATTATTAGTGTATTTGAGTAGTGGTAGTTATTTTTGGCAAAACATATTTTGTTTGATACTAGTCGATGTACGCGCTCCGGGCGTGTCAAATTTGATTTTTTGTTCAATTTGTACTAGAACATCTCAATGTGAAATAATCTATATTACTTAAAATTTGTTCGTAAAAAGAAATATTATTTTAGTAAAAATTGTAATATTAGCATTTAGATCTGAAAAATATTGGTAAAGGAAAAGAAAAATGAAATACAAAAAAATGAGAAGAAAAAATTTAAAAAGAAAAGAAAAAGGAAAAAGTCGGAGCAAAATGCGATTTTTTTAAAAATTGGGTCCATGTACAAATATAATATAAAGAGAGCGCTTAAAAATAAATAAAGAGGGAAAAAAAACAACAAATAAGAGAATTGGGAGGACAGGCACGTTGGGTCACGCGCCCGTCAGTCACGTTAGAGGGCATGATGCACGTGGAGCCCGCACATCAGGACCCTTTTATAATTTCTTTTTGGCCCCTCTTTATTATTGTTTTGACCCCGTATTTTTATTATATTACTATATTGATCCAATATTTTAAAAAAGTTTCATTTATGCCCTTAAAATACGAAAAAAAAATACGAAAATACTTTGCAAAAAACGGCCGAAACTCATCCTTACTTTTATTAATTGTGTATGATGATATTTTGATGATGATTAAGTTTATGAGACTTGGGCGTCAATCAAAGAGCAAGATATTTTGTTTTGAAGATTCTTGCAAGACGTTCCTCAAGGTGTTTTAAACAATGTTCACTTCAGATTTTGTGAAAGTTTTTGACCTCTCAATGATACGATTATTATAAATTCAAATGAAGATTATAAAATATATTTGACTTTTTAGATATTTTATTTCGTTAGATTTGTGCCCATAATGTGCCAAGATTTGATGAGAATCCAAGGGGCATGGACAAAAGAAAAGAAATCTCAAAATGAGATTGATTTTCTTTTGCGTTTTTGGTCTATTTTTTTGGCATGTGATTATCTCTCTACAAGGGTGAAGTGCTGCAATGGTTATAAGAGCTTGAGTGAAAATTTGCATAGAAGGTTTTTTTTTCTTTTTGTATTTTGGGAGAATTATTTTGAGTGAACAGAAGAAAGGGGTCTCAGGAGAAATCTCTATGGAAAGGAGAGGATCTCATGTTGTCATTCACGAAGAGAAAAAGGACGACAGAATAAGAAGAGAGTTCTTAGAATTATAAAATTAGGTGTGCTTCATTATTATGGTGAGAATTACTTTACATCATCTGGTGTAGCCCTACGGACGTAGGCTTGGCCGAACCGAGTTACCAATTCTTGGTGTCATATATTTTTCGTAGTTTATTTTCTATTCTCATGTCCATCTTATTTTATATTTTTGTTCTAAAAGTATTTGTGACTGTCGTAGAATATTCCATACAACAATGTTGAAGAACACCACATATTAGCTTTTTTAAAGGAGATAAAAAATTTAAAAATAAAGTAAAATGAAATAAATAAATAAACCTAAAAGGGATTTGACCCCCTCAAAAATGCATTTTTTGTTTTAAAAAAAAAACAGACATAGAAACGCGTAGAAACCACTTTCAAACAAACAGCCGAAACTCCTTAGTAGACACTCATTCATGCTTTTTAATGTTATATATATATATATATATATATTATTTGTGTGTGTGTGTGTTGTGTGTGTGTAACAAAACCAGTTATTCTTTCAGATTCTCAAGTCTATGCTAACCTTGTTAGGTTACATTACTAAGCGACTAAGTTGATTTATATATAGAATAATCAAATAATGTAAGTAATTAGACAATACAAACACTATGGCTACATAATCGGCCTTGATATAAAGAAAAAATAAATCCATCCTAACTAGTACCACCAGTAATTTCCTATTGCTGAAGCAATTTTTGTCACCACCATAATTTGGTCACATGACTGCGTATTACGAACAAGTGAATGTTGAACAAACTCAAACCTTGATTTGAACTTGGGCTAGAACTTAAATGTAAAATAATAAAGCATAGAGAGAGCGTTGATGTGAACCTTGCTAAGTATAATGCGACCCGTAATCGAAATGGAACTCAAGATCGTTTTATGATTAGATTTGGGTGGAAACCTTGACATGATTCATATCGAAGCACAAACCTTGGTATTTTAAAGATGCCAGAAGTAGGAATGGATTAACTATTAGATAAGTCAAAAGGGTGAACGCCACAAGAAAATGCTTGATAAGTTCAAATAAGTTAAAGAGCCAAAGAGAAACACTCTCAATTTTTGGAGTAATGATGGTCTAATTATTTTATTGACTTATGAGCCTTTAATAGGTTGAAAATACATTTAGAAATGTCCTAAAATAGCTAAAGATGCTTTCATAATGCGTCAGGAAAGCTCAATGGCTGATTTGATAGCCTTAAATGTTATAATAAAGTAAAAAAGTTGACTACTAAAATTTGCCTTAGGAAAACTAGCGTATTTGGCTCACATAAAACGAAAATAACCTAAACATAATATAAATAAAATCTTTAATGCATATATAACTATATCTCTTGCTGTCCATGTCATCTATAGGATGACTGCCCTTGTCGCCTTCTCGTCAGGCTTATTTTGAACAAGCTTCAATAGGATGGGCCATTTCTTGTTGAATCCCAGCTCTTCCTCTCAAAAATTTTGGACAATTTTGTTGAGCTCTTCCTTGCCTTTTTTATGCTTTGATGTGCTTGCATAATTTCCCTCCTTTTAAAATTTTTTCCTCAAATCCAACAACGGTGCAACAAAAGAATTCAAACATTGACGTGTTAAAATTGAATATCGTCTTACATAATAATTCATCAACAAGATCACCTTGTTTCTAGCCATTGTCTTCTCTTCTATGCTTATAGACCATTTTTTTCTTTATCGGCCCTTTTTACGTATCAAACTTTTGCTGCATATTTGATTGATCTTCATACATTTGCATTGATGTTAAATGAATAAGGGTGATGGTTTGATTATTATCTATGAAATAGTACTTGTTGGTAAAGCCATCATGCTTTACTTTTCTATCATATTTCTATGGTCACCCAAGTAGAAGATGTGCTACTTACATTGGAACTACATCACACAACTCTTTATCTTCATAGCTCCTTATTCGGAATGAAACAAGAACTTGCTTCTTACTTTCATTTTGTCACAGTTATTCAACCATTGAAGCTTATACGGATAAGGATGATTGATTGTCAACAACTCCAATTTTTCTGCCATCATAGTGCTAGAAACATTAATACAACATCCGCTATCTATAACCATGTTACACACCTTGTCTTTAGTATGGCAACCAGTATGAAAAATATTGTCTCATCGTTATTGAACATTATCCTCCATTTTAAAACTCAATACACGCCTCGTCACCAATGCATCTCCTTCCACTGGATACTCTACATTGGCATTGTTATTATCTTCAAGTGGTTGTGCAGGGTTTGTGTCTTGTTCATCATTAATGACAATCTCACTATCATCCCGCATCACCATGGTCTTTCTATTTGGACATTCACTAGCCATATGCCCCTTATCTTGACATTTAAAGCACATCATATTACAATTGCGAGTAGGTTTTGTCTTAGTTGAAGCTTGTGTATTTTGTCTTGGTTGAAGCCTGTGTACTGGCTGCGGACATCCTCATTGATGCTCAATCTTCCTCACCATCAAATCTGCCACAAAATTCCCCTTTGAAGTCCTCTTCATTGTTTCTCGGTTGAACTCTCTCCCTTCTTCTCACATTAGGAGCTGATTGTTGGTGCTCACGTCTGGCATTTTCCACTTCATCCAACAGTTCTTGAAATGGCTCTAATTTTTTTCCTCAACATCCGTCTCATTTTTTCCATCAAATTCTTATAACCAATATTTGATCGGCCCCACCTTGAGTATCCTCGTTGTTGTTACGAAACATGATTTCTGCAAGAATTCGCTAGAGCAAAAGAAAAGATCTTGCAACTCTCTCCCTTATGTTTTTTTGCTTGAAAGTTTTTTATTCACTCGACACTCGTGTAAGTTCACAAAGAACCAAAAAGAAACACTCTTAACTTCTGGAATAATAATGATCGAATTATTTCATTAACTTATAAGCCTTTAATAGGCCAAAAATACATTTGAAAATGTCCTAAAATAGCTAAAGAGATGCTCATATGACTATCTCCAATGCAAAATGCCAATACTATTGCTAAGTTTTACACAAAAAAAGTAAAAATGGTATATTTGAATTTAAGTACTCCAATTCATTTTTGTTATTCTAAATGCCATTGATAATTTTATTAATTTTTTAGTAGCAAAATTCATAAATGATAATTATAGTCAGTAATAAAGAAGAGTACATGTAACAATAATTACATTTTGGTAGAAAAGAACTTTTTATATATATAAAATGGTAGTCATCATTACTTTTACATAAGAAGTTAAAAAGTCAACCAATAAATTATCAAGGTGAAATGCCAAATTTTTTTCATAATGCTATTCTTTATGTAAAATTTGGCACCAATAATAACATTTGCCAAATTTAGTACCAAACATAGGATTGCATTTGAGAGCACTTTTTGTTTGAAAATACTAAATTTTGGCATTAGCATACCAAAATGGCATTGAATTGGAGATGCTCTAATTCGTATGGAAAGCTTAATGGCTGCTTTGATAGCTTTATATGCAATAATAGAAAAAAGAAAGTTGACTACTAAAAATCTGCCTTAGTAAATTTTATTTTATTTTTGCTAATAATACATAAAGAAAATTAATCTAAACATGACATGAAGTAAATACATAACACTTTTAATGCATAATTGACTAGATCTCTTGCTGTCCACGTCCTCCATAGGCTGATTGCCCTTGTGGACTTCTTGGTAGGCCTTTTTAGACAAGCTTCGATAGGATATGAGCTATTTCTTGTTCAAGTCCTACTCTTTCTCTAGAACCTTTGGAAAATTTTACTAAACTTGTGTTTGCCTTGTTTATAATTGGCCATGCTTGCATCAGGCACCGAGTTCCCGACATGTGCACTCTAATGCTCAAGTTAGTAAACTTGGCATAAAATACTTAGCATAGTGTTTGAGTAATATGAATTTTGTACCTTTGCGCTTTAGGGTTCGAGTATTTATAAACTCAATCAGTAAGGTCCTTTGCAGTAGATTGAATACATGTCGATTAACGATCTCAAGTAATATTAACAGTGACTTCATCAAAGTAAGACTGATTATGTGATAGTGGCTTTGACTTAGTTAGAAATGCAATGTCGATTAGCAACAAATTCCAGATTTATAAAGTTACTAGCTTTATTGGTATGTAACTATGTTAGGAATATGCCTTTGAAATCATATGTAATAATCATTTCTGAATATTATAGAAATAGTTATTGTAAATTTTGTTTTGTATAATATTATTATAAAATAAATGTTTATCAATATTCAAAATATGTTAGTACGATTATAATTTTAGTATGTAAAACGTTTAACATACAAGAGGATCAAAATTGTAAATTAACATATTTAAATTAGTCCGTGATAGATTAAAGAATAAGGATCTCTCTTATCGGTATTCTCTAATAGTGTCCATGACGTTTTAAACGCGACCCTCTGATCTGGAAGATCAGTGTGTGAGATAATAGAATTAAGGTATTTTATATCATGTTAATTATATAAGACTTGGACTGACCTGATCATGGAAACTTCATTTAAGTACTGTTATGAAGATTCTGATCTAGGTAAATTATTGATCATATGATGGTTGATCTATATCCTGAGTAATTCATAGACTTCTTCTATGGATTGATTAGTTCTTTGATTTGCTCATTAAAGCCCAAAGAGAATTAGGCCCAATACTTGCATTTTACGAACCCGCATTTCATAGGGTCTAAGAATGTGAATTATAGATATGAAAATCACAACTGAATAGTTAAAATGGTTCCCTTATGTGTTAACTTTTGGAACTAAATGGTTTGAGCGCTCTATTCGTAAATAATTACGAATTAACCGTTTACTAGCGAACTTAATGGTACCTAAGGAATAAGATATAATCAAAGGGTAAAATGGTAATTTCACCTGGCTTAGATTATGAACCATATAGTGAATGATCGACGATCATGTAATGATTATATTAATGGACTATTCGCAGTGCTGATCGAATAAATATTATATGTGAAATTCAAGAGTTCAGTCTTCTATTTTTAGTGGAGTAATCTCGGGATTAATAAACGGAGAATTATAGTAAAGAGTTTTAAATTAATTTTATAAGTTTATTAGAGCTCCGTCTCAGTAAATCGAACTAAAATTCTCATTGGATAATTAACAGTTAATTATTTTCTCACTATTTGTGTTTTGGACCACAAATGAATAAAATATGACAAGGAGTTCACTCCTTGTCATAGGCGCCAATTATAAGGGCATTTTAGAGAATAATATTATTTTGTAATTAGATAATTAGATTATTGAATTTACAAATTGATAATTTATTTAAGAGCCAGTTAAGAAATTGGTCATTTTAAAGGAATGTTTGAAGGATTTAGCCCTACAATGTCAAAATTAAGGATTTAGCCTAACATACGTGCAATATAATATGTTACATATAACATACGTGTAATATAATATGTTACAACAGTAACATAATTATGATACACGTATGTTACACGTGTAACAAATTATGTTACACGTGTAACATATTATCTTACATGTATATTACATGTAACATATTATGTTACACGTATGTTACTGCTAAATCCTTAATTTCATGAAACTATGGCTAATTCCTAAAAAATTAGTCAAAATTTTGGTTAAATCCTTAAAAATCTCTTTATTTAAATATGAGATATTTATGATTTATATTTAAAAGTTAAATATAAAAAGAGTTTAGCAATAATTATCTTGTTAGTAGATAATTATAAATTTTAAATAAGACATAAGATATTATATTTTAATTTAAATCCTAATTTGATTAGGATTTGAAAAAATTAAATCCTTGATGCAAAAGGGAGATTGGCAAATTGTATAGCATTGAATGAGAATTATTTTTATTTAAGTGTATTTTAGATATAATAAATAAATGGTAACTTAAGTAAATAGCCATTTAGGACTATGTGTTTTTAAAAAATAGCCATAGTTTCAAAAAATTTAAAAACTAGCCATAACACATGTAAAAAATTTCTGACAACAACAAAATTACACATAAAATTACTATCAAAAAATTTCTGATACGTGTATGAAATTTCTGAAATGGCTAGTTTTTAATTTTTTGGAACTAAAGCTATTTTTTAACATCATTTTCTAAAAAGTGGCTATTTTCTTAAAATTCCTATCAATAAAATAGGAAAATAGGAATTTATTTTGAGAAAAATAATTGCGCTAGTTTCCTTACGGTGGCTGAATATTTTAGCAAAGAAAACGGAAAGGAAAAAGTTTCTTAAATCTCATTCTTGCTTATTTAAATTATTAGATAATTATTGGTCAAATATTATTTTTTGAAAATAATTAAAAGAGATATTTCCTGTTTCAAGAAATATCCTAATCCTATTCCAAACCTACATGCCGAATTTTTACCCCATCATGTGGCTATAAATATGCCACATGTTACAAGCCAAAACAATCTAAGTCATTTCATTTGTTAGATTACAAAAAGAGTAATTTGCACTAGTGCCCCCCTAAACTTTACGAGTTCGGCAACTTGCCCCTTCATCTTTAATTTTTGGTTAGCTGCACCTTAATTTTAAAAACATTGGTAAATCACTAAAATTGATAACTTCCATCATAAACTTGGACGGAATTCGGCATTTGAGTCTCACGTGAGTCATAATAAAGGGCATTTGGGGCATTTCTTTTCTTTATCCTTTCCTCTTCTTCCTCTGCCCCAATCTCATCTTCTTCACCAAGCCCCCCCCCCCCCCCCCCCCCCCCCCCCCCCCCCCCCCCCCCCTCTTTTTTTTCTTTTGGCGAAGGCCATAGGCTTCCCGATTATAACAATGGCAACGAAGCCCGTGAGATTATAAAAAGAAACTCCAATGAGATTGACCAGTGGATATCCGCTAGATAAAGGCCACAGAGGTCGAACCGAACATCGCCATCAAGTCCGAGAAGGACGCTAGTGCGGGGTTGCTGGGCATTCGCAGGGTCTCGTCGTGAAGCGGTCAATCGGAGTTCGCACAAGGATGGCAATACGAGTCGCGGTGCCTTAAGGAATCGCGGGGTCGCTGGTGGTCGCGAATCTCCCTAGGGGGTCTCGGGGGGTTATAGGGTCCTTGGGGGTTGCTGAAATCATGCTAGTGGTTAGAGTAGCATCACGAGGTCGTCGGGGTTAGTAGGATCTAGTCAGATCTTGTCGAGGATTAGGGTTGCGCTGGGGGCAGAGGGCGAGATCGAGGGTCAGAGGTTGAGATCGAGATTGCGGGGTTGCACCGACGGCCGTAGAGGCGAACTTTTGAGACGGAGATACCATGATGTCGATATGGCAGTGATAGTTGTGGTACGCCGGCAACAGAGTTCTCTGGCGTCCCATTGTTTGGAGGATGAAGGCACACGGTAGAGAAGGGCGGCACATGTTTGAAGAAAAGCGAAAGCGAGCGAGGTCACGATCAAGTCCAAAGCCGCAGTGACCTTGTCATCGGAGGAATCGCCGCCAACTTCATTGTCACTAGCAACGAGGTTGAGTGTGACGCCCCTAATTGGGGGTCAGTAGAATTAATGAAATAATAAATAAAGACTTGTAAATAAATAAAAAGTAAAAATAACGACTTGAAAGTTACCCATGAGATTTAACATAAAACTAAAACAGTTAGAAAATCCACAGTTAATACATCACCACAAGAAAATAAAGTTAAAAATCCTCATCGGTCACAAACGCTCAAATTAATTAATTATACAGTCATCCAGTCTTTAAAGTCTGAACCGAAAACTCGAAAGAGAACCTACACTTGAAAACGAGCAAACAAAGAAAACGCCTTCCGAAATTCGAAGAAGAAACTTCTACTCCTCGTCAGATAAGTTGCACTGTACACCTCCTGGAAGGGGGAGGAAAAAGGGGGGTGAGCTCATCGAGCCCGTAGGAAATCATATTACCAAATCTCTTTAGTCAAACCTTTAACTAGTCCGGTTATTCATTAAGTGAGTTTCTAAACAGTTTTATCACATTTGAACATGATATAATTACTGTCAAGTTATTCAATCAACTCTCACGAGTATTGGTCAAAGTTCTCAACTGTCAACAAAGTCCAAAACTAGAGAACGGCCGGTAGCACGCAACAAGTACCGAGAACAACCCTAAATCCTTAAGAAATGCCATAGGACCGACTACAGGTGGACCAAACGTCCCTAACCGTAACCCGGTCTGGCGTGGACGTCGAGACGACCGGTACGTTGCGGGCTCTCAAACCGTTCCTCGATACTATTCCAGTACCTCGAGTACTGTGGTCATCACGAAGCATGCTGCGCAGCAGCCAGCCACTCGTCAGCGGCAATCCCGGTCAAAATCAACAGGTCACATCATGCGTCGGGGGCCCGCGTCCAAATCCATAAAGTCATAATACATAATACTAAATGGGTCGGGGATATCACACTCACGACCTCACAATCACAATCTGATAATCATTTACTTCATTTTTCATTAACCGTCTATAATTGATTAGTCAAATTAGGCATATTTTATTTATTCTAGTCATAATCTCAAATACCAATCAATTATATATATTTAAACTGCCATAAATGTTAGTTTCTAACATTCATAAAACGTATCAGATAAAAGGACGAGATCTGATAACAGAACTCTTACCTCGATATACGTACAAGAGCGGTCAAACAGTTGACTTTTTCACCGGAGCTGAATCTCGCGAAACAGAGGTCACCGCTGGGTTCGTTTCGTCGAACCGAATCCGATGACTGTCCTCACTCGACAATCGGAGACTGGACCCGTCGGACAACCCGGTAGATTCGCAAGGTGAAGTCGGCACGCAAATCGAGGCAGTTTCAGGAGTAGAATCTGCACAAACGGAGACCACCGTTGCGATCAGTGTGACGAATCGAGTCAAACGGTAGTATTGGTTCGTAAAACAGAGGTCTGGAAGTACAGGTCAATTTTAGACATAACTAGTATTTTGTGCGCAAAACGAGGCAGCCAACCGGACGTTTTTCGGACCTGCGAAAAGTTTACTCAACCTATTTCGACCCTTCTAAATCCAATGGTGAGGTCAATTTCATCAAACAACAACTAGAACATATCCAATTTCATCAATAAAGTTCTAAACTTCAAATAGAAATTAAACACTCACCGAGCGTCGGATCAGAGAAATTCTTGAGAGCTTTTGCTGCCCACGACTCCTTCTACAAAACCCCTCAAAAAATTTCAGAAAAGAAGGCCGGCGGCGGCACCCAACGGTGGCGAGGTGGAGGGCGGTGGCAGCGGCGCGATTCCGGCGGCAATCCACCAATCAAAATGTTTCTCTCGTCGAGTGCTTTCCAACGGTACCAAACACGTGTCAAACGGGCGTCGGATGAGAAAGTTATGAGTGTTTGAAGTTTGAGAAAATTTGAAAAAAATATATTAGAGGAGCGAGAGAGGAAGAGTGCGAAAATGGAGAGAGATGAGATAGTGAGAGTGATGAAGAACAGGGAGAAATGAGAAGAAAAAGAAAAAGAAAAAGGAAAAAGAAAAGGAAAAGGAAAAAGAAGTAATGTTTTATAAATTTAGACCAAAATAAGGCAAAAATTATACAAATGCCCACCAAAATTATTTTTTATTGGTACTAAAAATCCTTATAATAATTAGGCGCAAGTGAGAGAAATTGGTTGACTGTTCAAATGGTTTAAGTGGGTTAAGTGAAGAACTAATGAAATAAATCCAAGGATTTTTTTATTGGTGGCACCTTCAACCCAACCAATCAGATAATGGGCCATCATGGGCGTCATTTTGAAGAAAGAAAAGGGAGTTGAAAGGTTTTTCAACTTAGATGCTCATCTTGAATCCTAGCCATAGGATTTGAATCCCTTAACCACCAAGTTTGAATCAATGGCCAAGATTTATTAGAATTATCAAGTAATTAGCATTATTGGAATTAAAAAAATATGCATGAATGATGTTCGGCTATTGAGGAGAAGAGAGAGAGCAGAAGAATATTCATTAAGTTGCTTGGAGAATGCAACTTAATGATGAGTGTCTAGAGAAATGAAAAGTTTTCTCTAAGTAACTCTCAACCATAGGATTGGTTGATGAAAGAGATCAAGGGCTAGGATGAAACATGAAACTAAACAATTATTTTAAATGAGGAATTAAAATATTTGGAGAGGAGAGAGCGTATAAAATTCGGCCAAGAGAGAGAGAGAGAGAGAGAGAGAGAGAGAGAGAAAGAGACAAGTGAATATTCTCTCTAAAACTATCCTAAGTATAAAAGGATTTTAGACCCTTAAGCTCTCATTTTTGCTTTTCACTTGCAAAAGTTTGAGAGAAAAACCGTGGAATAGAGAGAGAAAAGAGAAAAGAGTGAACTTTGAATGAGAAAGAAAGAAAAGAAAAGAAGTTGGAGTTAGAGAGAAGAAGCCGAGCAAGAGAGCAAGAAGCAAAGAGAACAAGGCTTCGAAACCCTAGTTCACCAAGGTAAGAAAACCGTGACCTTGACTTGGCTCTTCTCCTCGTTTTGTGCTCCAAAAACCTAACGAAATATTCTTATTATTCTGCCTTAAGAGTGAAGAAACCACATGTGGTGGTTTGGAGGCAAACCCTAGAGACTATTTGGCCAAAGCAAGAGCACGACAAAGGAAAGCTGAAAAAAATCCAAAGCTAGGTATAAATCTCTAACCCTAGAGTGACATGAGGTTCTTTCTCTTTCCTCCAAGTTCATTAGGTTAACCATGGATGTAATAGGTTTGAGTTGTAAGTTGCATGGCCTCTTTAAGGTTTAAGTTTGCCGAACACGAGTTTAAGGAAGCTAGATCAGCTAGCTTCTGGATATTTCAATTCGTGTTCGGTTGTGGTTGTGTTTGTGTTGTTTATTTGGTTTGCATGTCTACGGTTCAAGTTCTTTGTGATTGTTTGTCTTTGATGTGTTTGCATGACTGCTTCTTTGTGTTTAAAATGTGAAAATGTTTTGAAAATTGCCATATACACAACGGTTTCCAACGGACTGAAGTAAAACCATTCAAAAGATAAAATTTGGTAAATTTCTTATAAAAAATTCGAATCCAAACTAGTGTTAATATCATGGTTTGTTTGATTTGTTGTTTGAATGTTTTAGCTACTGTTTTTAATTAATTTTTGTATTAAAAACCAAATGAAAACCGAAAAGACACTTAGAGACAAGTATCTCGATCAAAATCCGTGAAAACGGTTCGAAAGCGTTTAGCTTGAGAATCATTTTCACGCAGGATTAAAAGCTTTGATGAAAGGCTTTAAAAAGGAGTGAAAAATCTCCTTAGAACCTAGAAGCAACCTGTTTTAGTGTTAATAATGAGATTCGAAAAAAAGTGAAGAACAACGTTTTACGGAAACGATGCTTTCGCAAAAGATCGCGAAAAACTAGTTTCCAAAATACCATGTTTTATAAATTGAAAATTGTGTACTCTACTTTCTATTATCAAAATATATTTGGAAACCAAACATATAAGCTTTTCAAATATAATGCTTGCTGCCCTTAAGCAATTTTAACAATGATAAAAAGAACGAGTTAAGTTTAAGGGCTCAAAACGACATTTTCATGACTTAGTCGAAACCAAAGGTTCGAGGAAGTCTCAAACTAATGTAAAACAGGTGTTAAGACTTAAATGGACTCAGTCCAGCCCATACATAGTGAGATGAGAACCGTAGTTGTTCAAATTGAACTAAACGGGCTTTTTCAAACAAAACGAGACTCGGTTTTCTCGAAACCGAGCATTTTTTCTTAAGAAATGGTTATAGTTTGTGAAAATCACTAAACCGAGCCCAAGAACGGTTTGTAAATTATATCCTAATTGAAAAAGGATTTAATGAACACTTTTTAAATAAAAAAAGAGCTTACTAATTAAGCTTAGTGTTCAAAAGCATTTTGTGAAAACGTTAACGGACAAGTGTCCCGTCTCAAAGACGTTTAGAATGTCAAGGCCATTTTGGGCCTTGTCTTAGTCTTTAAAGCCCAAAGCTTGTTGGGCCAAACTGTTTTAAATTGTGAAGGCAACTTTAGGCCTTCACCTTGTTGAAAGCCTAAGTTACCCGTTTAGGCCTCAGGAGTGGCTAAAGCCCATTTGTATCAAGGCCAAATATGTAAGAAGACCTTGAACCTTGTAGTGGGCCACTTTAGGTAGCCCAATCAAAGTAAGTCAGTAGAAAATCCATCAAGTTTAGATTTGACTTTCTTTAGCTCAGACGGACTTTGAATAGTCTGAAGATTTCAAAAGACAAGAGACCGTCTAGGAAAGTTTAAGATGGAAACCCGAGCACTTAGAAAATCAACTCTTATAGTTCGGTCTCGTGTTACGACACGGTTAAACTAACGAGACCATATCTTCTATTCAAGGACAAGGAGCCACGAAGGTGGTCGGAGCTCAGACCAAGTTCCCGGAAAGACCTTGGAACCACCGCAATACCTATAACTGTAAGTGATGATGCACCTATAGCATCGAGTGTATATATGTGTGAAATGTTTGCTAGGGTTGCATTAGTACTTTGTGAATAAATGCTGTGTGAATGCTATATCTTTGTGTTGTGTAGTGAATAAACTATATTAGCCGAAAGAAAACCCTAGCATGAATAAAATATGAATAAAACATTCGTAATTAGAAATAATCTATTCTTAAGATTAGAATTTCGTAAGCCTCAATAAGAAAAAATAAGCTGTAATGAAACTCATTGATACGCGTTCGCTCGTATCCGATCTCCACCGAGTTTACAACTCAAGTGTGAGAAGAAGGTCAGCTTTAAGCCAAACCTATAATTGAAAGAGAAACAGCTTAAAGACAAGGGAATGCGGCCACGAGCCGCCAGTAAAAACTAAGAATGTGAATGCCAAATTAGAGGCTGAACCTTTGATTTACTAAAGAATGAGTAAATCATCATGAATAATTACTTATTAAAGGATTATGAAAAGAATTAGATATCGATCCCTGAGATCGGTAAATCATAATGCTAACGGTACTGCCAGTTCCTACCCGTGCGTTATGCCTTACGGACTGTGGTCCGTCATAATAATCTTGTAGGAAAACCTACCCAGCCTAATGTATGTTTGCTGTGAACCCCTCGAACGATTAAATCATGGGTCTCGAACCCAAATGCAAGAGGCCAAAGTGTGGGACTCATGAGAAGTCCATTCAGTGTATTAAAATCATAAACTAAAATTGTAAAGAGGCCTCTTGTGAAACCCAGTCTGCTGTGTGATCTGACAAGGGGGTTCAAACATACTAAATCCCAGTCTGCTATGTGATCTGACAAGGGGATTCAAACATACTAAATCCCCGTCTGCTTTGTGATCTGACGGGAGAAAGTATATCAGAATTAAAGTCCCAATTCCTCGGCAAACGAGACGGGAGGGACAAAAATCTGAAATAAGCCGCAATCCTCCAATAGGAGTCGATAAGAGGTAAACAAATACAATCTAAATATTGAAATAAAAGTCGATGGTGCCGCTCGGCTCCAAGAAAAGAGAGCCCTGGCTCCAAGAGAGAGAGCCCTGCTCCTTGATGGTGAGCTTATTCCTCACACAAGCCGGCCAATTGAGTGTGAGACGAAGTCTGTGTGATTGCCGGGAGATTGATCATCTCCCCGCCTGCGCGCTAGAGAAATCGCGGTGACCATCAGTGGATCCCAAACTTGACAAGTTGTCAAGTTCGATAAATTAATTAAATAATGAAATCATTGCTGTGTGAAAACACTAAGTCCAGAAAGAGTCTAACGAGACATTCCTTCAGAAGGACTATAAATAAGCGTGGTGGGTCCATAACCGATCACGGGGCCTTGACGATACGAGGAGCAAAGCTGTGTGCAAGAGGCCAGTAAAGCCGAATTGTCTCCTCAGAGCAAGGTGAATTAGGGGGTGATACGAGTATGCTTAGTGCAACGAGATAGAGCTACCTTGCGTAGGAAGCTCGGTTGTGTGAACTGAGTACGAAGTACTGGGCTGTGGAAAAGTGAGAATTGAGAGACATGGGAATACACGAAGGTAATAAGACAGCTTTGTTGCATCTGCTGTGTAAAGGGTGTTAGTCGGTATGGGACGGCTAACCCCTCTCTGTGTGATTGTTGTAATATGTGAACTTGTGATGCATACCATTTAGGATAGACTAGTTCGCCCTTACTGAGTTTATCAACTCATAGATTCTCGGTGTTATAGGGAAGAAGCCAATGAAGATCGATGAGTAGGAGCTGGCAGAGATGGTGTATATGGTATCTGTTGAAGAGAATACCCGTGGCAATATATTTTTCGTACTTTTGTTATATTACCAACAATTTATATTTTTGATGCCGTTGCGAGATCTTGAGAGCTTTATGACTTGATTTGTAATATTATGGTAAAAGACTCTGTGTGAGTCATATCTTATTTTAGACCGGGACGTGATCCCGAGGACTCCTATATTACAAGTATGTAATATTATGGAAGCATCTATGCTCCAACGACTTCAAATATTATCTATAGTAAAGACTTTCGCATTAAAAAAAATTTACACAAAATTTCCGCTTTCAAAGTTAAAAGAGTTTACGAGATCTTGAAAATGAGTTTGGACTCTCCTGTCGCGGCTGCGGCTAAGCCGGCAGGTCGTGAAAAGGTTTATTTAATTTTAGCCTATTGTTGCGGCTCACTCAAAATTGTTGGGGATTTACCCACAAAGATATATAGCAAAAGTATTTCTCTTAAAAAGAAGGAAAAAAAAAAAGCTTAAATGCACCCTATTCTTGTGCTATTATGTTTAAATGCACCCTATTGTTTTAAACACTACATGTTTGCACCCTAATCTATTGAAATTATACTACGTTACACCCTCCATCCAACTCCATTTTCTTTTTAAGGAAAAAAAAAACACTTAAATGCACCATATCATTTGTGTTATCATGTTTAAATGTATCATATCGTTTAAACACTACACGTTTACACTATAATCTATTTAAATTATACGAGGTTGCACCTTATGTCCAACTCTGTTTTTTATTACGTTATAAAAGTTGATGTGGTTCTGAGATAAATATTTTGAGAGATTTTAACTCTATTTTTTGCCATTGATTGTAGTAAATTATATTGACACTCAAATATTTAATTTTCCTCCATTTCTCCAAGAATATTTCAATTTATCGAGTGTTAACAAGTGAAATTAATAGCTTCAACCAAGTAAATATTGACATTATATATTGAAATTAATAGTATTATGAAGCTATTAATTTCAATTATTAGCACTAGATAAATTGAAATATTCTTAAAGAAACAGAGGAAAAATTTATATTTTAGTGCCAATATAGTTTGTTATAGCTAATGACAAAAAGTAGAATTAAAATCATCGAACATATTTGTCCTCGCACCACATTGGCTTTTATAACGTACAAAGAAAACGGAGTTAGACATAAATTTTAATAATTTGGGGTGCAAACGTGTAGTGTTTAAATAATGAAGTGCATTTATACACAACAACACATGAATATGGTGCATTTAAACACAATAATACAAAAATGAGGTGCATTTAAGTATTTTTTCCTAAACAGATAACGGAGTTAGAAAAAAGAAGGTGCAACGTCGTATAATTTCAATAAATTAAAGTGCAAACGTGTAGTATTTAAAATAATATGATGCATTTAAAAATAATAGCACAAAGATGAGGTGCATATTAGTATTTTTTTATTTATAAAAAGAAATGTTAAGCTACATGTTCCTTCTCAACGAGACCCAAAAAAACTGGGAATGGTCAGATAGGACTGCAGAGATACGCCCCACTGTACGTCAATGGACCACATTGTACCGAATCCCAACCCCATCCAGCGGCGCACGCTTTTAACAGCACGCGGCTTAGTGGAGTCCGAAGGTAACGGAAACGGAGGGGACATGGGCTGAGGCTGAAAGAAACGGCAAAGTCAATGCCAAAGTCAACAACCAAGGGTATAATAGTCATTGACAACAGCCCAGTTGTGGACAAATAGTAACTTATATATATTATTATTATATTAAAAGAGAAAAGAATGGCAAACAAGAATAATAAAATTCAGGATTAAGTAAATTAATTAATTAAGCATTTAAGCCTTACTCTTTCCTGAACTAGATTTAATAGAGAGTTCGAGTCCGGGACCTTAGAGAGAGGGAAGACTTTTTAGAGAGAGAAAGAAAGAGAGAGAGAGAGATAAAGGTGAAGAGAAGAGGGTGAGGTTCGAGCTGGTTTGCCTGGTTCTGATCTTCACGGCGGTTTCTTGAATCGGAGAGTCTAGTCGCTGAATCGTCGTCGTTTTTTTGATTTCTGGAAAATCTGTGTAGATTCAGTTCTGGTCCTGTTTGTTTCTCGAGAAAATTCGGAGTCTGGTCGTGTTCTTCACTTTTCGCCATCTCATATCCGCTTCGTCTCGAGGTTAGTTTCTGGTGCTCTTCTCTTTCAGCTCCGTTTCGAACCGTAGGATCGTTTGAAGTTTGGTTCTTTGAAAGCTTCGTCGCAGAGGAGTTTCGTTTATTGGTGAGAGAGAGAGCGTTAAGTTCTGTTTGGTTGGTGTCGGAATTCGGAAAAGTTGCTGAGCGTAGTTTTTTTCTTGGGGATTTTTTGTAGAAAAGAAAAACAATAGAGATCTGTGTACCGAATTAGTTGGTTTCTGAATTTTTTTTCTTCTGTTTAGGATTTCTCAAGATCCTTGGAAAACCGGAATTTCCTAATGATTTCTCTCTCTCTATTTTTATTTTTTTATTTTTATTTATTTATATTTTTTTGCTTTCTTGGCAATTTTTGTTGGGGGTTTTACTTTGTTGCTAACCTTTAATTTTTCTATCTTTGCCGAGTGAAATGATTTTTTTTTAACAGAGAATTGATTTGTAGGGTTTCAGGTGCTACACTGCAGTGTTTCCATCAGAAAGCTTTGATCTTTTGTGGTTTTTAGCGATCTTTGCTAGGGCTTAGTCGATGACGGTTCTTTGATTGTGTCAAGTCACAATTTGGGTGTTTTGTTCGCTTGTTTAATATCTTCGTTTATTTACCATAGTTTTCAAGTTTTTTTTTTGGTGCCTGGTATTTTGTTGGGTTGTACCCAACTATGGAGGTCTTTTTTCTAGAAATGGTAATTTAAGTACTGGCATATGGGTATTATAATCTGTATAAAGATGTCTGATTAAAGTGTATTACTCAAGACCACTTTAGCTCCATGTGGGAAGCTTTCTTTTAGGAGAATCTCTTTTACTTGTTTGTGCTTTTCCTCCTATGTCTTCTTTCTCTTTATTTTCTTAATTATTAAGCATTTAAATATGGAACTTTGAACTCAGTTCCTTTTTTTGCAGCTTGCCAGTGCTTAATGGTCTGCAGTCTTTTTCTGGAGTAAAGTGGAGCACAATTTATGCTACTCTCTTGAATCAACATATCTTGGGCAATTGGCACTTTGTTTAAATGTCGTTTCGCAGTATTGTTCGTGATGTTAGAGATGGGTTTGGAAGTCTATCTAGGCGAAGTTTTGAGGTGAGACTTCCCGGCCACTGTAGGGGCAAATCCCATGGCTCAGTACATGAGTTGCATGAGCAGCCTATGGTGATCCAGAACAGTCGTTGGGCTAGTCTCCCACCTGAACTGTTACGCGATGTGATTAAAAGATTAGAGGCTAGCGAGAGTACATGGCCTGCTCGCAAACATGTTGTCGCATGTGCTTCTGTTTGCAGGTCGTGGAGGGAAATTTGCAAAGAAATTGTTAAAAGTCCTGAATTCTCTGGGAAGATTACCTTCCCAGTTTCTCTGAAACAGGTGAGAAAGTTTGGACGTTTTTGTACCCAATAACACTTATTTTAGGACATTTTCTCTTAACATTCCATTACCTAGTAGCCACCTTTTGTATATGGTAAATTTATGTGGACAGAAGTAATAAGCAAACTCCTAGGTGATTCACTCTTGAGACATGCTATTCTGCGTCTATTTGAAAACTGACACATTTTGATGTCATTGCCACTTACAGCCAGGGCCTCGGGATGGTGCCATTCAGTGTTTTATCAAGAGGGACAAGTCAAATTTAACTTACCACCTTTTCCTCTGCCTTAGCCCTGGTAAGCTTCGTTGTGCTCTTCAGTGGTTTGGTTGGTGCAGTAATTGTACTAATCTTAATGCAACCCTTCTTAATGTTTGCTTAATGGGTATAATAAAGATAATATGGGTGTCTGATTAACTGGCCTAAAAGGAACTCGATGCACTGTGTAATAACAGTTACTGTATTTATTTTGCTATGTTATGGGTGTTATATGGAAATTAGTTTTTGAAAAGCATGTGCGTGTGGGAAATGATGCTGAATATAGATGCATGATATTTTTGTTGGTTACACCTACTACATTATGGAGAAAATAGGGACTAACCTTTCTTCATTTACTATGTTTGTGGTTATAAGTTTCACGGGGTTGAATTTCATAGTTTTTGGACTGGAATTCTACATTGAATATAGGTAATCATTAAAGGGGCCTTATATTTTCCACCAGTAGATAGTCCCTATGTCTTGCTCAATAAGTGTGCGGATGTTTGCTAGTTGACTTCTAGCTTTTCTCGATATCGGTAATTAGCAAGTTCCCTGAATTATCAAATTGGTATCTTTACAACTTTTCGTGAACTTCTTGAAACTCTTGGTGTGTACACTTCTGTAAACTAACTAATGGTACAGGCTTTCTAATTCTGTTGACGTTATTCTTCTTATTATAAAATATCAGAAGCCATTTTAGTGTGTCTCAGTTAACAAATGCCTGCATCTCAACTTCACGAATGGAATAAAATATTTGTTAGAACCAATATTGCTTGATATGCATGTACTGATGATGATTCACGGCTTCACCTCGTCTTGCCCATCTTCCACCTTTTGCTCTGAATGCATAGTTGAACTTTCTCTTGTACTTTCTATTTTTTTTTTATTATTCACCTTCTAGGAGAGCTTGTTCCTTTAATGTTTGCTGAGTGATATTTTTCTTTTTAATTGATTTGATGCTTGATGGAATTTTTATGTTGATACAGTGAAATCATTTGAAATTTTTGTCATCTATGTAGTAAGTAATTGAAATTTGTTGCTCAATACAAGTATATGTTTCTCTCAATTTTTGATGTCTCTAATTATATTATGATTTTATGATTATATATATATATATATATATATATATATATAAAGTTGATAAGCATATGTTACAGTAAATGCTTCTCTTGATTTTCTTTGCATCTTGTCATTTTATTCATAACCTATGGATTCCCATCTGATGAGTGCACTGGTGTTGCAGCTTTGCTAGTTGAGAATGGGAAGTTTCTTCTTTCTGCCAAGCGAACAAGGAGAACTACTTGCACGGAATATGTGATCTCCATGGATGCTGATAACATTTCGCGATCAAGTAGCACTTACATTGGAAAACTCAGGTACTCAATTTTGCGAGTGATTTTGTTGCTGTTAGCGAGTGATTTTTATTGCTATTATCTGATGAATCTTTATACCTCACTTTGAAAAGGAATTACAATTATAGAAAGCTCATATAAGGCTGTTTTGAAGCAAATAATAAGTAGGGTATGATTGTTTTAAATCTTGGGTAAAACTAAAGAGTATACTTGAGTACTGTATATTTGCTTCTTGGGTGTACCATACCTCGTGTTTTGGGTGAACTTTTCCAAAGCTGGCAATATTGTTACAAAATTTGTACGCGAGCAATGTGACTGAAAAATATGGATCATACACATATGTGCTTGTTCTTGCACATGTCTTGCTCGTATATGCCAAAATAAGAGGTTGATACATGTAAACAGATGCATGCTTTTTAGCCACCAGCTTGGTCAACACCTAGCATTTGGCTGAAATGCTTCATTCTTATTTTTTAATGCGTTCTTTTGAGGCAAGTAATGTTAATTGGTCCTCTTGTTCTGTTTTCTTCCAGCTACACCATGTTTCTTGGCTTGGCACTTTTGCAGTACAGTATTGTTGTATAAGAGTCTAAGATGGTTGGTCTTTAGCTATTGAGACTCGAGGCCCTAAGTGCTTAGATTTATCCCCCATGTTTTCTGCCCCTATAAGTATTAACAGTGAAAAATTTACATTTTTAGATTTTGATTTGAATTTGGGGAAGTGTTCGGATGCCTGGTAGCATGAAGTAATGCTTATTCTTGGTTGAAGTAAAATGCTCATATTATTTGTTCCTTTCGTTCCAGGTCTAACTTTCTAGGCACCAAGTTCATTATATATGATACTCAGCCCCCATACAATATAGCTCAACTTACGCCACCTGGCAGAAGCCGCAGATTCTACTCTAAAAAAGTTTCTCCCAAGGTCCCGACAGGGAGCTACAACATTGCCCAGGTCACATATGAGTTAAATGTGCTAGGCACGAGGGGTCCACGCAGAATGCATTGCGTCATGCACTCAATCCCCACCTCGGCCCTAGAGCCTGGTGGTGCTGTCCCAGGCCAGCCTGAGCTTGTGCCGCGCTCCCTCGAGGATTCATTTAGGAGCATCTCTTTCTCAAAATCAATTGACAATTTAACTGAATTCAGCAGTGCTCGTTTCTCTGATATAGTTGGTCCCCGCGATGAAGACGATGAGGGCAAGGAGAGGCCTCTGGTTCTTCGAAACAAAGCCCCAAGGTGGCATGAACAGCTGCAATGCTGGTGTCTTAACTTCCGGGGAAGGGTGACAGTTGCCTCCGTTAAGAACTTTCAGCTAATTGCCGCAGCACAGGCTGCTGCCGGTGCGCCAACGCCATCGCAGCCGGCCCAATCTGACCATGACAAGATAATTCTCCAGTTTGGCAAGGTGGGGAAGGACATGTTCACCATGGATTACCGTTACCCATTGTCCGCATTTCAGGCTTTCGCCATCTGTTTGAGCAGCTTCGACACCAAACTGGCATGTGAATAAAAGAGACGAAAATGAGATTATGGGTAAGAAATAGAAAGGAAAAAGAAAAAATAGTTGGCAATGTTACTTCTTTCTTTCTCTAGGGCTTTTTATATAGAATGTTGTTGTATTATGAAGTCATGGGTCAACTCATGGTAAGACTGGGAACTCCAGTGCAGAGACAATGGGAGAGAGAGGTGGAGCCTCTTTCTTTTCTTTTTTATTTTTAATCTTTTTAATCTCTTGGCTTAGTTTGCTTTGATTGATTCCCTTGTATGTCTTCTTTCTCATTTATATTTTTGTTGTTATATAATATGACTAGACTTGAAAAAGGTCTCTATTCGGTAGGCTTTTAATATGCGACTTTTAGCTTTCTAACTATCTCATCATCGCGTCATGCCTATTTATTATTGGATTTAACATTGTCAAGTATCATAATATGACGAACTAGAGGGAGAAGGTTTTCACGTGGGGCAACAACTTAAAAGAGAGAAGTTTCCCAAAAAAACAAGTTATTATTTTGAGCTACGCTTCTCGCAGTGAATTTCTTAGGGGATCCATATTTTTGGGTTTCATTATTGGCTTATCAAAGTGTTTTATGTTCTCGTTAAATTTTGGGGATTGTGAGGAATGTTCAATTTTATATGCATTAATAATAAATACTTTTTTTTGTGTGTTGTATTTTAAAATTATATTTTAATTTTTACACGACTAACATAAAGTAAAAATTAAACCATTTAGGATATAAATTATTAAGTTACATTAGAATTTTTTTTAACAATTTCCCTCCAAATTTTCTCATTGGGATTTACTTAGTAAATTATATATATTTATTTTAATTGGTCATACTCTGTCCTCTTTGGTGAAAATTAAAGTGTGATGATAATTTATGTAGGGATAAAATCTTTGTTCAAGTATAGAAAAATTATTTTCATTATAATTATTTTTGTAGTGCTATATAACATTAACCAGGAAAAGACCCGAACATAGCTTGATTGTCAAAATTTTCCAACATGGAGATTGAGACACAAGTTCAAATCAGAAGTGTGCTTCAATATGTAATACTTATAATTATTCTAAATAAATTAAAAAACCAACTGGAGAGAAAAAAAATCAAAACATTTTGTGGAGTATACATATCGATATAAAGATCATGCAGTATTCTACGATACAACAGTCTCAGTTCCTTGAGTACACGTTCATGTCACTATAGTTTTTCTCAGTCATGACGACAACAACATTAGACTATCTCCAATGTAAATGCTAATATTAATATTAAATTTGACACAAACAAAAAAAATAAAAATATTATATTTGACTTAAGGTGCTCTAATGCATTTGTGCTATTATAAAATGTTACTTATTATTTTATTATTTTTAGAGTAAAATTCATGAAAAGTAAATATTATAAGCCAATAGTAAAGAAGATTACATATAATTAAATTTTGGTCTAAGATAATTTTTTTAATATAAAATTGTAATAATTATTACTTTTACATAAAAAGTTGAAAAGTTAACTAATCAATGATCAGTGTTAAATGTCAAATTTTTAGAATAATGCTACACTTTGTGCCAAATTTAATACCAAAAATAACATTTGCTAAATTTAATATCAAATATTACATTGCAATGAAAAACACTTTTTGTATAAAATACCAAATTTTGACATCGATATTGCATCGGAGATGGTCCTGCACACGAAAAAGAATATCGGAATGTCTCAACAGTGGTTGCATTGTTTAGAAGATAGGAACAAACAAAAGTCGAGACTTAATTGCACAAATAAAAGTCAAATTGTGAAGGTGATTTTTGTAATTGAATAAAAGAGGAAGAGTAATGTGGAGAATAAAAGATTGACTTAGAACGAGTCTTATTGTTATAAAAAGGGTTGAAAAATAATTCATAGATCAATTATTAGATTTATGAAAGGCATGAAACATGATACCATGGCACATACCTTCTTCTGAAATCAACAAGGGTTTTCGGCTCATTATTGTGGTCCTTAATTATCTACTCCTGCACTTGTTTGACATTATATATATAAATATATATATATATATACATATACATATATATACACGTGTGCGTACATATTTATTTTTTTGCTTGGATTTTAGTAAGACATATATAAGCTACAAAATTTGGCATATACAAAGCTCAACTGTGTTGACAGGCTGTGCCAGTGATCAAACACCTTGTCTATAATCAAATGAAATCACATGCATCTTAAGCCATCCATGGATTTTTCTTCATTAGAAGTAAAAGCTCATTTTTCATTACTTTATGGAACTTGTTTTCAAATATTTTGTCAGTTTCCAACTGAGTGCTATTATCCAGTTCGAAGTTGCTTTTCTTCTTACAGTTGAAAGGGAACTATCAAAATGGGCATAAAAATTTTAGCTACCTATTAATACAAAAAACTGTAATGTCAATTGAAAAATGATAGTTTACTTATCACATCATTTAACTATTAAATAATGACAAAAATATTGAAAATACTTGTAGCTTTACTCATCCTTTTATCTGAATTTCGTTCGAAACGAGTTTTTAATTTATTTTATGTTCACATGTGATTTTCAATATAATGCACTTTTCTAGGAAAATTCTGTAGTGGGTTTTTTTTTGTGGTGAAAAAAATTTTGAATGGTCAGATTCACATTTTTAAGATATGAGACCCACCGAAAAAGGTGAATCGGACGGTCCAGAATTGTTTTCTACCAAAAAAAAAAAAAAAAACCCATCACAGAAGTACCCATTTTCTATGATATCGTGCTTCTATAACTTTCCGTCCATAGAGCCAATTACCAATTTAAAATAATGGGAAAATCGTAAACCATTTAAAGCGGGTAAATTAACTAAATAAATCATTTTAGAAAAAAAATATTTTAAATTTTAGTCAATGTTTTAAAAAATTAAGACAACAATCATAGTTAAGTATAAAATGCATCCTTCACAACTATTTGATGACTATTTTTTTTATTTAAATAAAAACAATGGCCATATTTAAATCATCTCAGCAAAGTGCCTATATAAAATAAATAAAGAAATTTTTGGCTAAATGACCTTATTTTAGCTTTAGTTTTAAGGAATTGACCTGAGTTTGTCATAATTAAGTTTTTAGCCATTTTCTTTTAACTATTTTTTAGACACTATGCATTGAGTGTTTTGTCCTTTGTTACGGGAGATAACAAATGTTACAAACTGTAACAATTTTTGTTACAATAGTTAACAACTTTTGATACAGACCGTCACAGACAAAATTAGATACATATATGTAACAAAATATCTAATTTTTATTACACATTTGTCTGTTATAATTTGTATCAACATTTGTTACATGTCGTAATAAATATTGTTACAATCTGTAACAATATTTGTTACAGATTGTAACGAAATTAGGCGAACAAGGGTATTTTCGGCAGTCCGAATGTATGTGAATGGGCCTGGTGGCTAATAACTTAATTTTTGAATAGTTGGGTCATTTTCTTAAAACATGTTATTTTAATAGGCCATTTTGCTAATAGGCCATTTTTTTTTTATAATTTCTCTTTAAAATCTAACCGTTTAAACAAAATCATTACTAGTGTTAGGAATAGTGCTCTCAAATGAGATGTTATGTAATATATTTTTTAAATTTAATAAAAGAAGTAGACTTTTGTGAATATTAATTTTTTATACTATATATATATGTATTAATGTAACTATAATATATTATATAAAGATATTATATACAAGAGGATAAAAATTGTAGTTTAAAATATATAAATTTGTCGTGATTAATCAATGTATTTTGATTGGTAATTATTTATAAGATCTACTGACATTATGAATGTGATAATCTTATTCAAATTATTAATGTGGTGACAAAAGTGGGAGTATTTTATAGGAAAAATTTCTATAAAAATCTATGAGTTTTATCGAAATTCTAGTTTCGTCCTTATGTTTTTGAAAATTCTAAATAATCCTTCAATTGTTAAATCTGGTCTATAATTATCCTTTATCACAAATTTGGTCAAACTTAAGGCGTAAAATGACATTTATACCCATAAAAAGACAAAATTATTTGCAACTCAGATTGGTCCTCTCCGTTGGTTACCCCTTTCTTGGTTTCTTCGTTAGGGGTTTCGGCCACAACCAAAAGGCTTAGCTCTAACTTTTGATCCTCAATATCAACATAGCACTTGCCTTCCTACCAAATCCCTTGCTTTAGATACCTTACATTTCGGTGTTGATAACATGGAATTCAAACTCCTTCTTACAGATTTTCCTAATAGTGATAAGCAGGAGATCAGAGAGCCTCAAACTCCTTCCCTCTGTCTCAACTCTCTCTCACCCCGACCCCTACGAAACCTACCGCCGGGGAACCCACCTCGCCGCGAACCACACTGCTGTGCCGCCGCGCTGCCATGAACTACCCGGACCCCTGTGAAACCCACCGCCACAACCTTTGCGAACCCACCCTGTCAAGAACTACCTCGACCCCTGCGAAACTCACCGCCACAACCCAAGCAAAACCCGCCGCCGCGACTGTTGGTTTTTGAATTATATTAACCCGATAAAATTTACAATTTTGATCAAATCAGAGATACGTAGTGGAATAAAATAACTTGACAATTCAATTAACGTTTAATTGAAAACAACAAAGTGGATCTCATGAACATACTAAGTTACAAAATTTTTCTAAAACAATTATCACATAATTAAATTGAGGGTTAGAAAGAAATTATACCATAAGCTTTCTTTGATGATCATGAACACAATGATTACGCACTGTACGTTGTGAAACTGCCAAGGTTGGGCTCGCGTTTGTCCTACGCTCACAATGAGTTTACCGGTCACTTCTCGACACCATAATCTTCCGCTCCAATTCTCAGATCCCACTAGAACAAGAGTGTAGGCTCTTTCTATTTTTTTTTTTCTCACAAAACAAGAGAAGAAAAATTCTCTCTTGCTATAAGGGGCGGCGATTATTGCTAGAGAAGGAGGGAAGAAAACTTTTTTCTTTTGTAAAAGCTAGAGAGAAATTGGCAGATTTTAGTAATCCAACACATGGAATGATTTAGGTTATTCTGGCTTGCAACAAGTGACATATTATAGCCATATGGTAGGGGATAAATTCGACATTTAGGTGGAATAGGATTACGATGTTTTCCAATTTAAAAAATATGAAATATCCCTTTCAATTATTTCAAAAAATAATATTTGATCAAATAATTATCTAATAATTTAAATAAATAAGAACAGGATTTAGGAAACTATTTCCTTCCCTTTGCTTTGCTATAATATTCGGTCACTATAGGAAAATTGTGACAAATATTTTTCCTAGAAATAAATTCCTATTTTCCTATTTTATTTAGTATATCCAAAATACTATTAAATAAAATAATTCTCATTCCCCTTAATGCTTTAAAATTCGCCCAACACCCTTTGCAATAAGGATTTGATTTTTCAATCCTAATCCTATTAGGATTTAAATTATAATAAAATATCTCATATCTTATTTAAATTTATAATTATCTACTAACTGGATAATTATTACTAAATTCTTTTTATATTTAACATTTAAATATAAATCATAAATATCTCATATTTAATCATTTCTAAATTTAATAATCTAATTATCAAATTACAAAATAATAATATTCTCTTAAAATGCCCTCTAATATGCGTCGATCACAAGGAGTGACCTCCTTATGATAGTTTTCTTATTTGTGGTCCAAAACATAAATTGTGAGAAAATAATTAACTCTTAATTATCCAACAAGAATTCTAGCTCAATTTGTTGAGACAGAGAGGGGACCATAGAACCATGAATTCGAGCTCTAATAAACTTGAAAAATTAAATTAAAACTCTTAAATGTAATTCTCCGCTTATTAATCCTGAGATTACTCCACTAAAAATACAGGATTGAACTCTCGAATTACACAAATATTATTTCTGCGATTAACCTTTATGAATAGTCCATTGATATAATCATTACATGATTATCGATCTTTCACTAAATAATTCATAATCTAAGCCGGGTGAAATTACCATTTTACTCCTTGAATATACTTGGTCCTTAGATACCACTGAGTTCACTAGTAAACAGTTAATTCGTAATTACTTACGAAATAGATCGCTTGAACTGTTTAGTTCCAGAAGTCAACACATAAGGGAACCATTATTACTATTTAGTTATGAATTCCATATCTGTAATTCATATTCCCAGCCCCTACGAACTGCAAGTTCCTAAAATGCAAGTATTGTGCCTAGTTGACCTTTGGCTTTAACGAACAAATTAAAGAACCCGTCAATCCATAGAAGGAGTCTATGAATTACTCAGGATTTAGATCAACCTTCATATGATCATCAATTGACCTAGATCAGAATCTTCATTACGGTACTTAAATGAAGTTTTCAGATTAGGTCGGTCCAAGTCCTATATAATCATTATTATATAAAATACCTCCATTCTAGTGTATCACACACTGACCTTCCGATTATTGGGTCAGATCATAACGTCATCGACAGTATTAGTGAATGTCGATCAAAGAGATCCGTAATCTTTGATCTATCACGGACTAGTTCAAATATGTTAATTTATAATTTTAATCATCTTGTATGTAAATCTGTTTATATACTAAAATCATAATCATACTAACATATTTTAGATTAATAAATAATAAAATAAAACATTATAAAATTCACAAATGACAACTTTTTTATTAAAATTTTAAAAAAAGATTATTACATCTGATTTCAGGGCATATTCCTAATAATCTCCCACTTGCCCTTAGCAGATGGGTCATGTCTCTAAGTCCTATTCCTAATAGATGTTTGTGGAAAGCCCTTTCTGGTAGTGTCTTGGTGAATGAGTCCGTCAAATTATCTTCTAAAGCAATCTTGACAACATTGACATGTTCTCTGTGCACGATCTCTCTGATGAGGTGATATTTTCTCTCAATGTGCTTTCTCCTTTTGTGGCTTATGGGTTCTTTGAAATTTGCCACTGCTTCACTATTGTCACAGTAATGCGTCAGTGGCTTATCTATATTTGGATAAAGTCCAGATCTGTGTAGAACTTTTTAAGCCAGATTGATTCTTTAGTTTCTTCATAAGCGGCTATGTATTCGGCCTCTATGATAGAGTCTGCAATGCTAGATTGTTTGACACTTCTCTAGACTACTGCTGCTCCACCAAGGGTAAACACTGAACCGGACGTCGACTTCCTCGAGTCCTTGTGTGATTGAAAATCTGAGTCGACTCCTTCCTTTTGCATGTAGCCTTTGGTTACTAGTCTAGCTTTGAGAGTCTCTACTTTCCCATCAACACCTCTTTTTTCCTTAAAAATCCATTTGCAACCGATGGGCCTGACATTCTCAAGCGGATCAACAAGTTCTCAGATAGAGTTGGAATACATTGATTCCATCTTCAGGTTTATGGCTTCAAGCCATTTGTCATTGTCAGAATCTTTCATCGCATCATTATATGATGATGGGTCATATACGTCAGTGTCGGCTACTAGAACATTTGTTTCACCTTCATGTTCGTAGCGGATTGGTTGTCTCACATTCCTCCTACTACATCTAGGTAATGTGATATTTTGACTAAGACTTGTAGTGTTCTCTTCTTCCTAAATCTAAACAACTATTGTCGAATGTGGTGCGATCACATCGCCTTGCAATTCTTCAAGAACATCTTTACTTTGAAGTTTGAAGTTCGTAGCTTATTCATTATCTAGAAACGTGGTGTTTGTCGATATAAACACCTTTTTATCTTGAGAACTATAGAACAAATCTCCTCTAGTCCCTTTTGGATAGCCCACGGACAAACACACTTCCGTTCGCAAATCTAATTTCTTGGTTCCACTCTTGACTACATGAGTAGGACACCTCAATATGCGAAAGTATCACAAACTAGGTTTATTACCATTCCACAACTCTAAGGGAGTCGAAGAGACTGACTTTGATGGTACAATATTCAAAATATCCTTAGCCGTTTGCAATGCGTATCCCTAGAAGGATAATGGTAATGAGGAGTAGCTAAGCATTGACCTAACCATATCTAACAATGTACGATTCCGTCTCTCCGTAATACTATTTTTCTCTGGAGTGCTGGTGCCATTAATTGTGAGAGAATCTCATTTTTCAAAAGATATTGCTTGAATTGAGTGTCAAGGTACTCCCCACCTCGATCGGATCGAAGCTCTTTTAGTGATTTTTCTAATTGCTTTTTAGCTTCGGCTCGAAATTTCATAAACTTTCCAAGATTTTCAGATTTTTTAGCAAGTAAATATGTGAAAACGTATCTTGAATAATCATCAATGAAAGTGACGCAGTATTCATAACATCCTCTAGCTTGTACATTAAGTGGTCCATAAACATTCGAATTACTAGCTCAAGAGGTTGTGTGGCTCTTTGCCCCTTTGCAGAGAAAGATCTTTTGATCATTTTGCCTTCAAGGCAAGATTCACAGACAGGGAGAGTTCCAACAGTTTGTTCTCTCAAAGGACCATCCTTTGTAAGTCTGTTAATCATATTAAGATTAATATGACTAAGCCTAGGATGCTACAGATACGTTTCTAAATCACTATCTACCTTTTATCTTTTGTTAGATTTAGGTTTAGCTACTTTGAATAGTTTAGTGCTATATGAAACATTTTCATAAGGATTAAGGACATACAACCCGTCTTCTAAATCAGCAAAATTGAAAAAGATCCCAAAGAATTGTTCAGCTAATATTGAAACATAAATCAAATTTCTACTAAAGTTTGGAATAAAATAAACATTTATTAAATCTAAATATCTTGCTCCAAACTAAAGACGGACTTCTCCTATGGCCTTTACCAAAACTGTCGCCCCGTTGCCTACGCGCATTATCAGCTCCCCTTCAGCAAGTTCTCTGAACAATATAAGAAGCAATAAGGAAGAACAAATGTGGTTAGTTGCTCCTGAATGAATTATCCAAGAGGAGATATCAACCTCAACTAACAAGGCTTCTAAAACATACAAATCAAATTTACCGTTTTGACGCTTCTTCTCAGCCAGTTCGGCTAAGTATTTGGGGCAATTGCATTTCCAATGCCCATCAACGTTGCAGTGGAAATATTTTTCAGTATTCTTGTTTGCCTTCTTGCGCTTAGTCTTGCAGGGCTCACTAGATTCACATTTCTCCAATACTCTTTAATTTCAACTGACGGTTTTTTAGTAACTTTTACTTTATCATCACCGAAATTATTCAGTTTGTCATATGTCTCCAATTCATTAGCCAGAATTTGTACTTCAAACTCAACATTGTTTGTTAAGTCAATGAATCCCTTAAAACTTTCAAGAAGCGAGTTTAATATCATATGTACCCTCGTTCCGTAGTCTAAGTTAGAGCCACAGAGATAAGCTTCTCGCATCTATTTATCCATTTGCAGAACATTCTCACAACACCAATTCCAGTAACATAGTTAATGGAAGTAAACTTCTGGGTCCGATCATATCGGAGCGGTTTGCGGTATAAGCCCAACATCAGCTGAAGTGAATCCATGATATTAGAAGCACGCTTCTTGTCAACCATTTTATTCATAATCTTATCAGGCATGTTAGTCAGCAAGATGTCTTTAGCATATCGATCGTCTGACATCCATGATCATAAGCTTCTATGTGATTTGGAGAGCTTTCAGATAAATATAGTTTGGGACAATCTCCATAGTGAACATGCGAGATCTCTTCCCAATGAAGGGTCAGTTCAATGTTCCCCATGCATGTAGTAAAATCAGGGAAGAATAATTACATATTACTAACTAAAAAAAAAAAAAAACTTTCAAACCACAAACACATTGGCTTATTTCATCCATTGCAAAATTTTTGAGTTTTTTCAACATAATATAAATGGGGATCTACATTAACTGCTTTGAACGAGCATATTATCCATCTTAATTGGATCTACATTACCCAGTTTAATTGCATTGAATCCATCTTAATCAAAAAATTCGCAGAAAAGAATAAAAAAAAAAACAAAAATCGTGTAAGACCAATGTTGATGTTCTTCGCTAGCCGCCGCGGGGTCTTTGCCAAAATCAGCCTAATTCTCTCGCTTCTTCCCTCTTCTTTTCGTCTCCTACTGAGAACTCTTCAATCTTCGTTCCTGTTGTTATTTGGTTCAGGAAGAAACAAAAGGGGCTTAAAAACCCTAAACATAGTCCCTATCAGCATATAAGGTAGGTGTTTGGATGCAAAGACATGAGAAACTCAATATATTATCCACGTTTTTATCGAGGGTATTTCGGATTATTTAAAATTCTCATACAAAAATTTCGTCTAAAATCGATCGGAAGGTATAAAACAGACACATTTTAACAAACAGAGGGACTGTTTGGTAATTATGAAAAACAGAAGGTCAAAACTCGATTTTTGGTAAAACTCAGGAACAAAATTATAATTTCCCAAAATTCTTTAAATTCTAAAATTATAGTTTAGTTAGCATATTTTGAATTTTAATAAACATTCAATTTTATAATAAAAATAAAACACACAAAATTTACAAATGATTACGATTTTTTTAATTTTAAAATAATATTTAATACATCTTAAAGCATATTCCTAACATGAGTCATAGCTTAGATGATGAGCAAGATACTCAGGTAATCCTAACTTTGTTTGAAAAAGAAGTACCTCGACTGCCTAATCATATACCTATAGAGATGGCACATTAATTTTCCTACGAGATGGAGAAATTAAAATGAAAAATAGAGTAGGAATATGGACAAGTTCTATTCTCCTCACGAGACTAGAGCCGGGATAGGAGATGTAATTATTCACACATTTATGCTCCATATACTTTATTGTGAAAATTACTATTCTATTTATTTTTTTACGATGCTTTTTTGCTTTTAAAATTTATGTTCTTGCTTGACACTTTAATAGAAATTTTTATAAGACAACAATTAATGGCCAATTTTTTAGGATTCTGATCAAGAGTGGATCAAGTTAATTTAAAGCTTTTGGCGATCAGGGTCTTTTGAAGTTTGTTTGTACCCTATGTTTATAGTGTAAAAATTGGGACATAAATTAAAAGTACAACATAAAAAGGATATAAGTTTTTTAATATACCAAAAGATGAGCATTCGTCAAAATTTCACTTTTCTATTAGGCGTTTTGTTTCAAACAATTGATCAGTTACGAAAATAATTATTATAATAACCAATAGATTGACAAGTAATTATATAAACTAATAATCTTGAAACCAAGAAGAATTATTAATTTATTGAATTATTAATTTATCAAAAATTAATCAATTTTTTTTATTTATATAGATATTTTTCGTAGTTATCAAAATTTATGCCATTTTAACATCGTTTTACAAACTTTTTTTATAATTTCATGTATTTGTTAAGCAAGTAAATCATTAATATTTAAAAAGAACAAACAATACTTGATATATATTTTGTAAATAATAGTCTAACAGTTTTAAAAATTTTGTATATTAAAAATTATCAATTTATATATCAAGTGGCTCCTACGGATTTCTTGATAATGTATTCTTACAAATTTGGCGAAAATTTAGCAGATTAGGCACGAGCTCAGCCATGCTAAAATTATAAGTGAATTTATCGAGTATTAATTTATCGATGTTTGACTGCAGCTAGGAAATGCTCTTGAAACCTTAAAGAATTCAATTTCTTCTAGTGTTTTATTCTTTTTTTTTGTTCTTTTTTAATTTATTTTATTTTCTCTTTTTATTTTCCTATGTCGCTTCTTTTTACTCTTTCGAGTCTTAAACATGCTGAAAATATGCGTTGGAGCTCACATTATGGTACGTTTGATGTTTGTTTAATTAACTGCCATGTTCTCAATTACCTTGCAAGTCTTTGAAACGATCTTAGACGATGGTTCTACCTCTAATCAAAGTGGTGAACTAAATAGCATATTAGTTTTGATGCAATCAGTTGAGTTTCTATTTACTCTAAACTTGATGAAAACCATAGAACTATGAATTACTAAAGAGTTATCAAAAGCTTTGCAAAAGAATGATTAAGATATAGTAAATGTTATGGCTTTGGTGAAGATATGTAAAGAAATACTACAGATGATGAGAGATGATGAATGAAATTCTTTTTCGAAAGAAGTTTCTTCTTATAGTATAAGACACAATATATCGTTCATGGCATAAATGATATGTTTATAGCACGAGGTAGATCACAATGAAAAACTCAAAAAGTTACAAAGTTACATCACTTTAATGTTAAACTATTTTATTCTATCATTGACATGCAATTGTAGGAGTTAAATGATCGCTTCATTGGAGCGAGTACTAAGTTGCTTCATTGTCTAGCATGCTCGTGCCCTGGTGACTTATTTTCTTGCTTTTGACAAGAAAAAATTGATCCGTCTTGCTGACATTTATCAATAAGGTTTTCTGCCACGTAGCTCATGAAACTTAATGGCCAGTTAGAAACTTACATCCTACATGTGCGCTCTAGCAAGCAATTTGTTGAACTGAAAGGAATTGGAGATCCTAAAAAGAAAACGGTCAACACCAGAAGAATGAGATGGATCTATTGATTTACTTGCTCTTGACACTCGCGTTAATCCTACTAGTTGCTGCTGTTAGTGTTGAGAGAGTATTTTTAGCTATGAGCATATAGTGAAGAATTATCCGCGTAATCGTATCAGAGATATATGGATGAATGGTAACTTAATAGCCTACATGGAAAAAGTTATTTTTATTAAAGTTGATAACGAGGTATTCAAACGATACTATCGAAGAATAAAACCTCGTCGAGAACGGTTGTAATTTTTTATTTATTTTATAAACCGAGTAAATGCTATATTTTTTTACATGCAACTAGTAAGCTTCGTTCATAATGCGGCCCACTAAAATCAAATCCTGAACCGTACTTGGACAAATCCATTTGCTCAATCTGCGCAAACCCACTAATGAAGTTCGCAGCTCTTGCGAATCAATGCATCCTGCAAACTTGGAAGATCTTGTTGCGAAAGAGAGAGTTAAGGGTTGCAAATATTTGTCTTTTATGGGTATAAATCATTTTACGTGTTAAGTTTGACCAAATTTGTGATAAAGAGTAATTTTAAACCAGATTTAACAATTGCAAGATTATTTAGGAGTTTTAAAAAATATGAAGACGAAACAAGAATTTCGATAAAACTCGGAGAGTTTATAGGAATTTCCCTTTTTGAAAACGTTCAACTTCTCTATATTGACTTTTTACACACAAAAAAGTACGTATTATATAGTTCCTTTACAACGTAGATTTCAAATTGACTTATATTGTAAGTTTGACTATCTTAACAATCGAATTTGCAGAAAATCAAAACTAAAAGTTTGTTCGAAATTGAATTTCCTAGATTTTCTCTCATGTGGACAAATATTTTATAATGGTACATTATAATAATTCTCGAATAACGTCGGTCAAAGTCATGTATAATCTTTATTATATAAAATACCTCAATTATAGTGTCACACACAATAGTCATCTAAATCAGGTGGTCACGTTCATAATGTCATGGACAGTATTAGTGAATACCTATTGTTGTCAGTGATTTTTCGTCACCCAGTGAGTCCGAGGGCAGTATCCAAATCGTTTTCAAGAAGTCCAGAAACCCCGACTCTACCAAACCAAGCGAAAGCCACCCCTCTGCGGGAGCGCCCTTCTGGGAAAGGACGGAAGAGGATTATCGGAGATGATCCCCGATCCTACGCCCCCGGAGGAAAAACACTACAAGGAAAGAACTTCCAGAAAAGCCTTCCTGATGAGGGGCCGACATTTAAAGACAAAGTCCTCAAAGGCGATATACCCCCGAAGGAGTTTGCCACAAAGGAAGGACCATTCGACGGAGACTCGGCCCTCGGAGTCATCGACCCTCGGTCATAGAACGTTTGACCGTGGGATCACAGACCTCAATTATTCTCCCTCGGGCAGGGAATTCACTGTAGCGACAGACTTATCCTGCCGCAGTCAGGTTAACTGCTCTCGGCAGGTGGGCAGCTTTATTAGGTGAATTAAACCCGTGACTTAGGGGATTTGACAGTTTGTCCTTTCTCAACTGTAGCTCTCTTCTTCGCTTATAAGAGGAGGAGGAGTGAAAGATGAGGGAGGAGGGAGAGAAAAAAAGGGAATACTCTGTAAACTCAGTGGAAAATATATCAAAAAGTACAGTGGACGTAGGCTATTACTCTCTATGAGGGCCGAACCACTTTAAAATTCCTCTGTGTAATTATTTTGCAAAAAACTTTTATTACTTTTCATTGCCGCATCACACACTAGAGATACGGATCACGGCGTTGGTTCAAATTATACACCAACAGCTTGGCGCTAGAAGGAGGGCCTGAACGACTTGAACTAAACGTCCGGGCAAGCCCTTCCATTCCAGTTTTCTTTCAAGCTTTTTTCCGGGAGTCTCATCGTCACCTATGATCGGAGATCATGGCGCCGGCGACCAGACAAACGGGAAAGAAACCCCATACATCCCAAGTTGGGTGATAGTTAGCGTAAAAGAAAGAGCGTCCAAAACCCCAGGTCCTGGATGAAACAGCATGGTGAAGATCTTCGGCTCATCATCACCTACATCCGCAGTTCATCACCGGCAGGGGATGAACGGACGAGCTCCAGGCGTGGATCCGGGCAAAGGGGAACAGGCCGCCGCTGTGGTAGTTGCCGAGGGCATCTCCGAAAGAGACCCGAAGCCAACCACCCGGCGGGGGACACGCTCAAGCTGGCCGCTATCACAAGTGGAGATCTAACAGTAAACCTCCCGGAGGACTGGCGGTGGACCTTCCGGAAGCCCCGAAGTACAGAGGCACATCCATTAATGGCCCAAACCGGAAGATCACGACCAACAAAGGAGTTCTACTCTTTCCGCATAAGGCGAGCTGGGTCTTTACCTCCGAGAATCACTGAGGCATGCTCCGTCACAGACGGAACGCCGCCCCGAGTGATCACGACGCCAGACGGTGACCCAGTTTCACGAACGGCTGCAGTCCGGAGGACTGCGAAAGTTAAGCCTCGCCTCTCCCACTTCTTCCTGGTCCTCGTTGATAATGCACCCCGAAGTGTGTCTTTTGGTCGTAGACCAATGGCGCAGAAGAGAGGGTTTGGGGGAAGACAAACCAGAGGTCTCTGACCACAGCCGATGTAGTCAGGGCATCTCAGATTCTCAAGGAGAGGAAGCCGCACCTTCCGGCCAGGCACGGGATGTCCTCGTACGCGTCGTGCATGGCTCAAAGCAAGCCGGCGGGAAACAGGCATAGCACTAGCCCCCAAAGAGGCTATCGGAGTCGAGTGAGAAGGTGCCTCTGCTACCAGGGCAGACCGCCAGACCCGCGAATCTCGCCTGAACAGGAGATTGGCGAGAAAAACAGTCGCCACAACGACAACCCCCTCTTACTCACTCACCAAACACCGTCGTTTTCGCTCCTCGCCCAGTACATTACAGCCAGTACTCTCTTGTTAACTCGGAGCACCCTCAGGCACTCCGGACATGGCTCCAGGCGTGCCAAAACGAAGAGACGGCTCGATCGACCACCAAAGTACATCTGACGGCAACTGAGTCGCCCGCGATCAGAGGTTGTCCGCGGGGTAAGGTTCCGGAGGGATCTTGCAGCGTAGCCAGTCAGCCGGCCAAGACCTCAAACTCGATGTGTAAAGGATGGAACCGCGAAGCGGATGAATCCTATAAGCATCACTCAACGGCTCTTCTTGACCGCAGAGTCTTCAGGTCACTTGGGAACCTCCGGGGCACTAGAAAGAAATAGATGCGCTCTATAATTACCCCGAAGGCGAGCAAAACTGGAACGTGAGAATTCCGAAAGGTTCGCGTAGATTTTACTCGCTGAGGCTTCCCACCGCCGAAAGATGAATCTTGTCAGGTCTCTCTCTCGATGAAAACTTCTTCGGAGATTAACTTGGGAAGTTGGGCCAAATGTCTCCTAGAACCATTCTATCCCTCGGAGAAGGAAGAAGATCTAGGTGCGCTTAAAGGAGGAACTCCGAGGCGGAAGGGACTAGAATCTCTCGAAAGATGGTCTAAACCGCCGGTGTATTAAGACAAAAAGTCCTGCCCCATTCAGAAGCACCGGGAACCGCTGCAAGCAATGGGGTACTAGCAAATCTCGATGAATACAAGATCTAACCGAGTACGCCCCCGAAGAAGCCTGGTTCGGGATAATCCTTCGGAGAAGGAACAACCTGCGACTAAACAGTGCATTCAAGGAGGTATACTCCGGTTCCAATCTGATGTCTAATCGTGTAGTTTGCTAGGTATAACCCTCGGAGAGAGCATGACTCAGACGAGTTGTAGTCCTCGTAGAGGACACGACGAACGACTATATGGATGATCCCGGAGGGATTGGATCATATAGTCGGAGGTCACAGCGTGAAGAAGGTAGTATTTACACTTTAAACCTTATACTTCGAGTAACCAATGATCTCTTTTATAGGTAACCACGGTGTTTCACCATCAAAAGAAGCACGGACGAGCTTCCCCGGCAGAGCGAGGATCGAGATGTTACCGGAGTCAACAAGATTTAGGGCCAGAAGGGCAATTGTTCCCGTAGGGATCAAGCACCGTTTCTCTATCAGAGAAATCAATGTTAGAGGAACGTCTGGTTCCGGAGGAATTAGACCTCGTTTCTCCGTCAAACGGGATTGCTTTCATACTAGGCCGCGAAGATTCGGTGCAGCTGAGGTTGCTTCCACGAGGCTTCCTTCGCGGCAGGAGATGCATTCCCAACAAATTGGCCTCAATCAGGAGGAATCCCAAGCAACGCTAATCACGACGCTGGGATTGGGGGGCAGATGTTGTCAGTGATTTTTCGTCACCCAGTGAGTCCGAGGGCAGTATCCAAATCGTTTTCAAGAAGTCCAGAAACCCCGACTCTACCAAACCAAGCGAAAGCCACCCCTCCGCGGGAGCGCCCTTCTGGGAAAGGACGGAAGAGGATTATCGGAGATGATCCCCGATCCTACGCCCCCGGAGGAAAAACACTACAAGGAAAGAACTTCCAGAAAAGCCTTCCTGATGAGGGGCCGACATTTAAAGACAAAGTCCTCAAAGGCGATATACCCCCGAAGGAGTTTGCCACAAAGGAAGGACCATTCGACGGAGACTCGGCCCTCGGAGTCATCGACCCTCGGTCATAGAACGTTTGACCGTGGGATCACAGACCTCAATTATTCTCCCTCGGGCAGGGAATTCACTGTAGCGACAGACTTATCCTGCCGCAGTCAGGTTAACTGCTCTCGGCAGGTGGGCAGCTTTATTAGGTGAATTAAACCCGTGACTTAGGGGATTTGACAGTTTGTCCTTTCTCAACTGTAGCTCTCTTCTTCGCTTATAAGAGGAGGAGTGAAAGATGAGGGAGGAGGGAGAGAAAAAAAGGGAATACTCTGTAAACTCAGTGGAAAATATATCAAAAAGTACAGTGGACGTAGGCTATTACTCTCTATGAGGGCCGAACCACTTTAAAATTCCTCTGTGTAATTATTTTGCAAAAAACTTTTATTACTTTTCATTGCCGCATCACACACTAGAGATACGGATCACGGCGTTGGTTCAAATTATACACCAACACCTATCAAATAGATCCTTACTTTTTGATCTATCACAGACCAGTTTAAATACGTTAACCTATAATTTTAATCCTTTTATATGTAAAATTCTTTAAATTCTCATATTTGACTTTTAATAAACATTCAACTTTATAACAAAAATAAAATAAAATTCATTGTGGTGGTTTTTTTTTTAAATTTAAAAAATATTTGATACACCTTAAAGCATATTCCTAACATGAGTAATAGCTTATTTGCTTATGAGCAAGATACTTAGGTAATCCTAACTTTGTTTGAAAAATAAGTGCCTCGACTGCCTAATCCTATGGCTATAGAGATGGCACATTAATTTTCGTACGGCATGGAGAAATTAAATGAAAAATAGAGTAGGAATATGGACAAGTTCTATTCTCCTCACTAGACTAGGGCGGGGATCGGAGATGTAAGTGTTCACCACATTTCTGCTCAATATACTTAATTGTGAAAATTACTATTCTATTTAGCTTTTTACGATGTTTTTTTTTTTGCATTTTAAAATTTGGGCCAGTTAAGTAATTAGCCATTTTAAAGGTAAAGTTTAAAGGATTTAGCCATAGTTTCACGAAATTAAGGATTTAGCCATAACATGTAACATTTTTATGTTACATGTAACATATATACGTGTAAAAAGTGTAATATTAAATGTAAAGTTAAATGTAATACATGTAACATTACATGTAATGTTATATTTTTACACGTATGTATGTTACATGTAACATAAAATGTTACATGTTATGGCTAAATCCTTAATTTCAATATTTTAGGGCTAAATCCAAAAGTTTGGTTAAATGCCTAAAAAGCCCTTAAAATTTATGTTGTTGCTTGACACTTTAATATACATTTTTGTGAGACAACAATTAATGGCCAATTTGTTAGGATTTGGATCAACAACGGGTCAAGTTAATTTGAGACTTTTGGAGATCACGGTCTTTTGAAGTTTGTTTGTACTCTATATTTGTAGTGTAAAATTTGGATTATAAATTAAAAATACAACACAAAAAGGACATAAATTATTAATGTACCATAAGATGAGTATTGGTTCTCAAAATCCTCCTTTTCTATTAGATATTTTTTTAAAACAATTGATCGCTTAAAAAATAATTGTTATGATAACTAAATTACAATCGTACAATAAATTGATAAGTAATGAAAACCTCTATAAATTAATAATCTTGAAACTAAAAAAAAAATTTATTAATTCTGTGAATTACTAATTTATCGATAAATTAATAAATTTTTTTATTTATATAGATATTTTTCGTAGTTATTAAAATGTCTGCTATTTTAGGGCCAGTTAAGAATTTAGCCACTTTGCAATATATGTTTTAAAAATATAGTCAACATATTGAAATATTAGCAAAATATAGCCATCAGGTCAACATCTAAAAATTTATGACAAAGGAAACAAAATTTGTGACTAAATAAATAAAATACACAGTCATAAATTTTGTGACTACAGTCACAAAATTTTAGAAAATTTGAAATAAAGACAACAAAAAAAAAAAACTAAACATCCCTTAACAAAATAACCAACTCACAAATGAATGATTGCCTATACAATCAATTTCACAAAACTTTTTACTAAATAAAAAATATTTTATAAATAATAAAAATAATTAGGCAGCCAAAGAAGTCATAAATTTTATGACTAGAGACACAAAATTTTAGACAATATTGTCAACAACAAACAATAAAATCTGAATTCAAAAAACTAATAACTGCAGTCTCAAAATCCAAACATGAATGTATGACTATTTTACTAATAAAAACAAACATAGGCTAGTTGTTAAACACTAACATAAATATATGGCTATTTATGATAAACACCTGCTGTTTTAATATTGTTTTACAAACTATTTTTATAATTTCATGTATATGTTAAGCAAGTAAATCCACGTCGTCATTAATATTTAAAAAGAACAAACAATACTTGATATATATTTTATAAATAAGTCTAAACAATGTTAAAAGTTTTTTATATTAAAAATTATTAATTTATATATCAAGTGGGTTCTACGAATTTTCTTAATAATGTATTCTTATAAATTTAGCAAAAATTTAGCACGTTAGGCACGAGCTGAGCCATGCTGAAAACATAATTGAATTTATCGAGTATTAATTTATCGATGTTTAACTGGAGGAAGGAAATGCTCTCGAAACCTTAAAGAATTTAGTTTCTTATGGTGTTTTTTTCTTTTTCTTTTTTAATTTTTTTAATTTTCTTTAGGAAAGTTTTTTCCGGTTAGGGTTATCCATAATGAGGGAAACAATCGAGTTTGATGACATTTTCTGAATTAAATAAAGAGATTTTTAAGTATTTAACCTAACTTTTAGCTAATTTTTTAGAGATTAGCCCTAATTTCATGAAATTAAAAGATTAACCATTTACTCATTTAATTTAAGGGTCAGTTAGGTAAATAGCCATTTTGAACTGTGTGTTTTTAAAAAATAGCCACAGTTTCAAAAAATTTAAAAACTAGCCATAACACAATGTAAGAAATTTCTTACAATAACAAAAATACACGTAAAAATTGTTGTAAGAAATTTCTGACACGTGTCAGAAATTTCTGAAAGGGCTAGTTTTTAAATTTTTTGAAACTGTAACTACTTTTTAAAATCATTTTGTAAACAGTGGTTATTTTCTTAAAATTCTTTTAATTTTAATTTATAGATATTATACATTGACTAAAATGTCCCTCAGCATTAGTTCTTTAGTTCTCCTGCACTGTTGCGTTCTCCTCTTCGTGTTTGGTTTTCAGCTCTGTCAGGCTCGCGAATTTCCTTCTCTTTTCTCCCCGATTTTATCTGGAGAGCGATTAGCTTTAACAACACGAACTAGAAATCGATGGATCAGTTGTTAGTCCCTGATCAATAGATCCATGCAGTGGCGAATCGTCGCATACCACGGCGACAACGAACCAGAAATCGTCGATTCACCGGCGTCGAACTATAAACCTTTGCCTGCCTAACCGTAGCTATGACAGATTGAAGTTGTGGAGAGGCTTCGCCAAAGCTCTTTGTGGAGTGGTTGATATATATTTATGTCAGAGAAAATTTTTGAAGCTCGTGTTTTCTCTGAACGGTGAAAAATGGCTTTGGGGCTTAAGCCTCAAATTAGTATTTTAAGTTTTACATGGAGATTTTGAATAAAGGGCGAATCATTTTTATAGTTGGGTAGAAGTGAAGATTTTGAGCACTAGTATTTGCCCATTTATCAAAATACGTATGTTGTTTTGAGATTAAATTTTTATTTTTAGGTGTAGAGCTATAAAATAAACTCTGATATACTTTATCTATATAATCGCCACTTCTGCTTTGGGGAAAGGCTTTTTGACAGACTGATGGGAAAAGATCTAACGGTTGTGATTCAATGAATAATGAGGTGGCGATCAATTATTATTTAGTTGTTCATGGTGTGTTGTAGAGGAGTAAAAATTCGATAAGTCACATATTTACTGTTGAGGATGCCGTTTAATAATTATAATGGGTTATAATATATATTTTTGGGGAGAATCAATAAGAGGGTTTGAACCTTATTCGCATAGTGTTAAATTTTTATGAGAGGGTGTTTGACGGCCGATGTGCAAGGCAGTGAATTTAGAATTGAGTGATTGTTGGTGGTGCGAGTGGTTTATTTTGCATGGTAAGGAGGCAGGTGCTTGTAATAGTTGAGTTGCGGAGACATGACGACGACGATTTATCCGACAGATTGTAATTTGAGGTATTTTCCTTTGTTATTTTGGGGGTGATTAATCTTCCCTCTTATTTGTTGTTATGTTGGCCATTTGCGTTTTTATAACTAGTGTACGTGATAGTGATGAGTATCGTGAGGCAGAGTTGAAATTTGGCTAACTAAACAGTGAGATGTGTGTTTAATCACGAAGGACTTGAAAATAAAAAGTAATTTATACTAGGTGTGTTCAAACATTTTCCGTTAGTTTTGGAATATTTAAGAAACTTGAAATTGAAATTTGAGAAGATTATAAAATTGTTATAAATCATATTAATCTTTTTCATAAATACTGATAGGAGTTTCCCATTTATCGGTAGTCATGTAAGGATTGCATATTTTTATATTCCACTGATTATAAAGTTTGCATATTTGTTTCATTATGTTGGTTATGACTGTGGTGTGGTGCTTATGTTGGTAGTGGATATGTATTGGTGGTAGTTCGTATGGATTTACAGAGCATGTAATATAAACTGATGTTCATGGTGTTAGAGTGCAAGTTTATTGTTCTTTTTATCTGTTTATGAGGAAAGTTTGTGATATGAATGAAATTTGTGTAAGGCACACAATTTGCATGTGATAAGATAGAAATTGCAAAAGATAATGTATTGTACGCCCTTTCATGTGGTAGAGGGACATTTTGGAGGTCTGATATAGCAATTGTTGTGATAGGTTTGTAATTTTATTGGGTTACATTTAACAGTGGGCTATGAAATAAAGAAGATAATAGTTGAGCACACATCTTTGTTGTGAAGCACGTCGTAATAAAATACTTGGTTGAAGAAGAAGATTGCAAATGGGCGCAAGAGTGATGGTTTAAGGTAGAATAACATTATAGGTTCGTATATTTGCTTAAATATGATAAAATAAGTATATATTTTTTCCACTAGCATGATTGTAAAATATTTTTGTAGGGATGGGGCGGAAGAAGTACTACGTCATTTTTCGTAGTAGGGAGCCAGGCATTTACGAATGTTAGGAGGATTGTCAGAAACAGGTGAGTGGATTTTGTAACTGTTGTTGTAAAGTATTTGCAACAGCGGAGGAATCTATCGATGCTTATGAAGGTTATTTTGAACCCCAAAGCCGTATCAGCTCATTAAGCTATCAAGCAAATGCTGGTTTTTCTATTGGAAGTGGTGCAGACAGCAATAATGAGCAGAACATTAGAGAAGGACGTGTTGGTTCGGTCCCCATGATATTTGGTCAAAATTGTCCACCTGTTGTGCAATTTGAAGAAGGTACTTATGATGGCACATCTGTAGCAGATAATGGAAAACGATCAATACGTGAGGCTTTTACCGTAGGATATTTCATTGGTGCCATGGCTGCACGTAATGTATCGGATAGCAATCATTGTCGTCCTATGAAATGAAGAATTAAGTAAGTATGGTCAATCTCTGTGAGAGTTAGATTGATCCGTTCTAATGAAGCGTGTGTGTTTGTATGTTTTTTTTATGTAGTTATGACTTGTAATCCGTATAGAATTAGTAATTTACGGGTGAAGACATATTTTCGCAATATATTGATGCATATTATTATTTATGCGGTAACCCGTTTTTTTATGTAAACTTTGCATACTTGCATTTTTCTTAATTTGATCTTCCCTAAAGTTACGTATGTATGACGAAATTGTTAACACTTGCGTTTTTGGATGGGAGAAATTGTTAGCAACTGAACCATAAGATGTGTATGTATGACGAAATTGTTAACACTTGCGTTTTTGGACGGGAAAAACTGTTAATAGCTGAACCGTAAGATGTGTATGTATGACGAAAATGTTGTAGCTGGGATAGAAGTAGAAATTGTAATAAATTGGAGCATGAAATTGTTTGAATTATAGTTTTAGTAAATGCATGAACATGTATTTGTGAGTGGTGAACAAATTTTGGTGGCAAGGGTTAATGATAGTAGAACGCATAACAATACATATGTGCCATTTTTTTGGGCAGAACAATCCGACACGATTTCATTTATGAGAGGACAATTAAAATAAGTCAAAGTAGCTCCTAATACATTATACATGATAAAATCAGGGAAACAAATTATTTTACAAATAGTGCCCAATACATTGGGCAGAACATGTATTTATTTTTTTTCACATGATAAAATAACAAGGGAAAGAAATTATTTTACAAATAGTGCGCAATACATTAAACATCAATGGCGAGAAATAAATAGTTAATTAACCCGATCCAGGTTTGTTAGTGACGTCAAAGTATTTGGTTGGTAGTTTTTCTCCCATGTGGGGTGCTATTAGTTGATGAGTTTGGCTTGTGGTTGGTGTCTTTAAGCCTAAGCTATTTCAAAAGAGAAGGCAGATGTTAAAATCATTTGTGTGGTTAATAATGGAAAAATAAGCAGTAGAAAGTAATGTGACAACGCGAAGCACCTCGTACTCTAAGCTCTGAATGACTGCTGTTGATTGGCGAAGCTTCTCCTTACTTTGTATAATTTTCTATAAGAGAACGTGTTGCATACCACTAACCATTTGCAGCAACTTCTTTGCAACTTCTAACTCAACCTGTTACCATATATAGATTATCACTATATGTATTTAGTTATTTGAAGATTGCAATAAAAAATTAGAAATGAACTTCGATGTTTAAATAGGATTATGAAATTTTTTAGTACTACAATTATGTGTTTGCGACGATTTTATTTGAACATCATACGTATTTCACGTCTTCTGGTATTTCAACGTGGTTGATTGATACATCATTCGGTATTTGGATGATATCAGTTTCCCCATAGATTGTGGGAACAAGTAATGTCCATGGCGGTAGTGGTATGTTTATTTCGCCCCCCACTTTGTGATCAGTTGATGATAATGATCCGTCATGTCTGCGTTGTGAGTTTGACGAAGGGCCCTGTTGATTTGTTGCAAATTCAACAATATAAATAGGCAATACGTTAAATATGCGCAAGAGTTGAGTTGGAATTATTGTCCTTAATATCAATAAATTAGAAAACACTTTGGGCCAGCTTTATGCGATGCAAAATTTGAACGAATGGATGGCTTACCTTTTTTTGTAAAAATTCTTCATATGACTTGCTCCCTTTCTGTATGTAGCAGTATGCAGACCTTCCCGTAGTTGCCCAATTTGAATTATTGACTGCCAATAAATTTGGTGACAACGTGGACTGTGGTGGCGGTTTGGGTACAAGTTGTTGTGGCTCTGCCAAACTTTGCTATTTTACGCGTTCGCCCAGATAACATGTACCCCCAAACGGAGTAATGAGCAAAATCCTTGTCTTCGTTTTAGCAGCAGTTGTCTGTACATAGTTTGGCAACTCACAGTCGCGGCCCCAAGGATTCCAAATGACCCATGAAGAAGTGAGAAGTCATTTGTAACTATTCTATTTATTTGACGCTTCATAGAACCATTGTAAGCAGGTGACTATGATATAGTGAAATTACCTCAGTGGTATCCAGAGTACAAAATTTTGCTATGTAGTAATCTCTCATGAGCTTGTAAGCTGATGTTTGTAGAGAAGCAAGCTTCCAATGGTTCCCTCTTGGAAAGGACCTGTGCGGGGCAACATCTTCAAATAAACGAATGGCTGGTATGTATTCTCTTGCCCAAACCTACGAATACAACATAAAACATAGGACGAATGAGTCAGTAGGAAGCGTTTAACGTCTGGAACCGTAAACGAAGAACATTTTAACATTTACCTCCCAAGAGGAGGAGATTCCACCAATAGTATCTTTGACGCCCCTACATAAGTCATCCATTTGGTTGAACTGGAATGCAAGTGCCGCAGTGGCCCAGTTTAACTGGTTTAGCCTGTCCACATCCTGCACGATAGATAGATAGTGTAGTGGAATTTCATTTGAATCTTCAGCAAATAACACGGCGCCGATGAAAACTAGTACAAATGCTCGAAGAACAAAATTGGTTGACTCGTCTTCGTTACAGGGCATATCTTTGTAATTTTAATACATCCACTCCGCACACACATAACGTCTCGTCCATGTGAAAAATGGTTGTCCCATTAAACGACAAACGAGAGAATGATTCTTATGGATTTTCCTACCAAGTTGAATATCAGTCCCTCCATCTTCAAGACCTGTTATTAAAGTGAAATCCTTTGGTGTCATTGTCATTTCTCCGACTCCGTTGAACCAGAACGTATGGGTTGTATCCCACCAGTGCTCAACTAGGACGTGAATTAACCCAACATCTAGGTCAGAGCCTAAGATGCTTTTTATGCATCGATCGATCCCGCAAATGTCAACTTTGTCCCGAACTTTAGTAGGTAGTTTACCGTACCATTTCATAACTAACTTAGGATTTCCACAAGCTTTATCTCGTTGTTACGTCCCTGTGACATAAACGAATGGAGCACAACATACATAACAGAGAAATTAGAAGAATATACATATGTAACTATGGCCGTAAGATGGTCAAAAATTAGTTTGAAAATTTGTATTCACAATTACTAGCAGTAGCGAATTCGAAGAGCGACTAATTAAAACAATCAATAAATTAAAGGTCAGTAGAGCAATCATATTTTTTGATTTATTATTTTTTTCACCACAAATGTTTTGTACTTATTTATCGATTCAAAAAGAAAGAAACAGAAGTTGACATTCCAATTTTCTATTCCTATACCTCTATATAGGTTTTATAATACCTGAGAAGAAACATGAGACTTAGAGTCCAACAACACCGGTCTAGAGAAACTGTCATATTGATTATTGGCCTTCCGCCTAACCCCACAACTGGCCAATTTGATTCTTTTTGTTCCCTCTTTAGTTATGTTCAATTTATGCGAAGACGTGGAAGTCCATGTCATCTTCTTCTTCTCAAGCGGAAGCGACAAAGGACAGGTTTGACAACGCTTACTCATTCGACGGTGTTTGAGAAGATTTGAGGTACTTGCATGGACGATAATAGATCAATCCTTGTGGGGAAGAAGGGAGTCTTGCTTCCCTTTACAAATATTGTCCACCGTTACAGAAGTGGTCGGACTTTACGAGCTGGCAACCCTAAGTTTCCCTGCGGCCTGCGTGATAACTTCTGCAACTGAGTTAATGATTAATGGGCCAAGAGAGGAAATGTTGATTACGAATGGATGCCGTCATTGGGCTGTCCTTTGGAGTCCAGTCCAAGTTAGATTGGGCCTACATGTAATTCGACATATATAAATAATGGCCCAAACATAGTATAGCTGACATTTTATACTTACAATTGGCGATAGATTAGTTGATTAAAAAAAATAAGCTCTAGATTTGTTATAAATACGATACATCATATAAATGCATAAATTATATAAGATTAGAAAAAGCATTAAAAAATTAAGATAAAGAAGCATTGTAAATTATTTTTTGACTTTAATCCTGTAATTAATAAATGAAACGTGATAACTCTATGAAAATTAAAGTTATCCATTTTGTTTTTGTCATTAAATCATAGTTTTAGTCTTGTTTCATCTTGTTTTGAGTTATTATTAGCTTGGTTTCAATAAATTTCTTCAATATCATACTACAATGTTAGTTTGCTGGTTTGAATCATGAAATTTGAATGTTGAGATGTATATTTGGTGTCTAAAATTCAGGTGGAATGGCTGAGATTATGGACGCATTTTTCAGGCTTTAGTGGCTGAGATTTTCAGTCAATAAATGCAGTGGAAAGTCAACCAGAATCAACCAAAAAGAGAAATTAGGAGAATTAATGATAGAAAATCGCCCCTATTCCTTCCCTTATAAATAGAGGCATAAGCCTCACTCACTCCTCACACCAAAACCTGAGAACTTCAGAGAAAAAGAAAGAATGAGAGAAAAAGAAAGAATTCAAGAGTGTTCTTGAGAAGTTGCCATAGTAGAAAGATCTAAAGGTCACTCTACCGAGGTTAAGGTATAACGAAGCCTCACATGTTTAAGTTTAATGTTTATTCTGAACGAGGCTAACTCGAATTTATCGTTTATAGGATTCGAGCGTTCGTGGAAACTCGAAGAAAAGCCAAAAACACTCAAAAGCGAATTCGAAGGTTTGCATTCTAGTCACCTTGAATTCTAGAATATCGAAGTTAGGATCCTTACGTGTTAGGATTTCAAGATTTAAAATCCGATTTAAATTCTACGTTTATTTTTGTTAAAAATTGATATTCCACCCTTTTGATGAACTTAAATGCCGAAATTCGATTATATCATTAGAGAACGTAGGATATTACATTTTGAGAAAGTTTTGCGAAATGACATTTTTTTTAAATCGCTGTCCCTGACCTGATAAAATATGATTTTCTTATTTCGTTGTAATAGATTTATGAAGAAAGTGTATAATTGGTAGGTTTTTTGAAAAAGTATATAACTGGAAAGTTTCTCGCTTTTACAAAATAAAGGGAGTCTCTTCAAAAGGTTTTGATAAATTCGGCCTCTAGACCCCTTTACTATGAAATTTTACTAATAGTTTATTTTTTAATTTCCATTTAAGTAAATCTATTTTATTAAAATTATTATTTAAAAAATGGGTCTATTATATACTAAACAATCCCTGTGGAGACGATAATCATACTCACTATTATATTACTTGTTACGATTACGTGTACTTGCGTACAAATGAGATTAATATATTGATCTATTAATCACAACAAAATGTTAAGAATTTTATATTACAAACCATTTTTTGAAGTTGTTAAAAATTTGTATATGCGATTTGAGTAATGTTATAGTATATATGTAATGTTTTGATGTGTAATGTATTATGCTATGCGTAGACGACACAATTTGGCCGAAAGAAACCACTTAAAATTGTATTTATCATACCATGGATGTCGATTACACTAATGATAAATGTCAAAAGAAAGACCAAGTTGGACATTTGTTGGGTATTGCAAGCACAACCTTGTTACCTCACACATTGAACGATGGGCTGCCATGATAAAAAAATAACCCGATCATATATCTTAAAGTGATGAGAAATTTAGAATTTCTGATTCAGAAGAACAACAGTCACATATAAAGCCATTCAAAGTCAAAATAAGCCAGTGAATAAAAGTTTTATCAGTCACTTTAAAAGGAAATGCTTTAAGGACATAACATTTAACACTAACATAATGTACCTATACTAAGTGGTTTCAAAAGGGCTGAAAATAGATACACAGACATTACAACAGAATTTAAAATTAATACAATTTGACTACATCGTATAAAGTTGTATCGACTTAAGCTATGTATTAAACAAACTTAATCAGGGCATTCCATAAGGTGTTCCCCAGTCTGATGTACAAAACGTTGTCATCTCTTCCTCTACGACGTCTACACCTGTCGTTTGATTGAGGTTACTAGATGTTTCGTCAATTGAGGTCGGGGTGCCATCAATTTTTTCACCAATGACAATATCGTCAAATATTGCACTTGCTGATCCAATTGTACTATAACGGGTTAATGAGCTTCTTTGCCCGTATTGAAAAGAGGACGTGGTTTTGGTACTACTGCTTTTACTGCGACGACTGACTTTAGCTTTTTCTGGTGTCTCAGTTATTTCTGCCACCTTGCGAAGTTTACGAGTTTGAACGACAGCCTTCTTCGTTGAATGTCTGTGACCACGCCAAGAGTTTGCGTTTGTACTTCGCCTTGGCCATAGACCTCGCCGACAATTCTGGCCGGACATCCCGTTAACAGACTCATCCCCCAAGCTCGGTGTTCCAGATGCAGCTTGATTCCTAGCAGCCCACATATCTGTCAACTTTGATAGCAAGATGTCTAAATTGTCTTTGGCCGCTACAGACATCTCTTCATCTCTACAATTATAACATGCAATGTCGGCGCATCGCATGTCAATAGCGTCCATCATATATTGCTCTGATATTTTTCCACTTCCTGTGACGTCCTTATCCTCTTTTGTCTTGCACACCTGAGTTTGGTTCATATTCAGATTTCCATCTCTAAGGTTATTCATATGATCGAAATTGTCATATGCCATTGCAACTATTATTGAACCGCGACGGACATACATTCACGAATATGTCCCTGATGAGTGATTAGCAGAGATGCGAACAAATATTTCATATTTCATGGTTCTATTTTAATATGTGCCTATGTAACATTTAACCAAAGTTAATGATCTTACAAACTATTCCAATTTGCTACTTTATAAATGTTGAATTCTACATATGATACGGTTTGAGATAAAGCATAACATATAAACTTACCATTTACGTTGGGCCGACGATTCGCCTTTGTTGCCTTAAATTTTTTAGTAGTTCTTTACTCTGGTTGAAGTCGATCCTCGAATTATGAGAGAGAAAAGGTGAGACCTTTACAACAGGCCTATTATCTATGCCCCACTGAGTAACTTCATTGATGGGTGTGTTTAATGTAGCTTAAATTTTTTTTAAGGTATCATGTATTCCAAGAAGTAGTCAGTAATTGCTACAAGCGCGTAGCTGTAGGCTACTTAAAAGAGATGAAATGACAGGCTGCAGTAGATAAAGTCGTGTTTGCTGCTTAAGTAATTAATTGGACTCGAAAGAAGATATATGCGTAAGTAAGACTCCAAGTAAGACTCTCATACTTCAACTATGAGTGTATTAATAATTTAAGATGACGTGGACAACAAATAGGGGCACATGAATTGACTCGATACGAAGATATATCGGTAACAAAATAAAAACTCTTTAAGTAAGAAACATGTAATACGTGTACTATTACTTTGGATTATCGATTTCCCAATTTATGGAAGAAGATATAGTTTTTTTTTTTTATTTCGACACATATATTCACTCCAATTTACATACTCAATTGCATGTATTATGACTTTACCGAATTCGAAATAACAATTTAAGAAATTTGTTTGTAAGGAATTTGTTACTACCAGTTTTAAGTGTAATTTTATTATTGTAAATAGGTAGTCAGCGGTTAGTAACGAATTCACGTACATATAAAACGGTTAAATCGTAGTTAAATTTGTCATCTCAGTTAAGTAGTAAACGGTTAGTTACCACTTAGTACTGAATTCAATTAAGTACTAAACGATTAATTCGTACTTTATTCTCATCTGAGTTAAGTAGATTACGGTAGTTACCAGCTAGTTGCGAATTCAATTAAGTAGTACATGATTAATTGGTACTTTATTGTCATCTCAGTTAAGTAGTAAAAGGTTACTTATTAGTTACTTACGAAATCAAATTACTACTAAACGGTTAATTCGCAGTTTATTGGCCTCTCAGTTAAGTAGTAAACGAATAGTTTTCAGTTACTTACGAATTCAATTAAGTAGTACACGAGTAATTCGTAGTTTATTCTCATCTCAGTTAAGTAGTGAATGATTACTTACCAGTTACTTACGAACTCAATTATTGATTAAACGGTTAATTCGTAGTTACTTCGCCTCTCGGTTAAATAGTCAACAGTTACTTACCAGTTACACTTACGAATTCAATTATGTATTGCACGGTTAATTCGTACTTTATTTTCCCTTAAGTTAAATAGTAAACAGTTTCTTAGCAATTGCTTCCGAATTCAACTAACTACTAAACAGTTAAGTCGTAGTTTGTACCGAATTCAATTATGTAGTAAACGGTTACTTACCGGTTACTTACCACCATATATAAATACTGAATTTGAGAAAATAGAAACTCTCAGTAAAAAAAAAATTTAAAAAAAAATACAAAGTCCAAATATCAAAGCACAAGCAACACAACAACAAAGCATGGAGTTCTTTTGTGTTTTTTCTTTCTATTTTTCGTACACAATTTAGAATTTGGATTTACCCATACTTCATGATTTAAGGTTTGGTTCCAGAAGTACTCTTTTATTTATTATTTATTTCCAGTTCTTGGCCACTCTCTCTTATCTTTTCTCTTTTCAACAATATTCTGTACATGACAATCACACGTTCCAACAACACTTCCTTTTTTTTTCAATCCAAACAAAAAAAATATTTCTATTATAATACACAAAGGTAAAAAAGGATGAATATTATAAAGTAGGCTTGATTATTATTTTCTAAATCTGTGCAGCAGCGCTCTTGATCTGTTTGTATTTTTACGGCAGACAAGATTAGGGAAATATCAATACCTTAGTTTTGAAAGGAAATTGAGCTTATTAATAAAAAAAAAAGATAAAACTTAAAAATCCAATTAAGAAAAAGAGTATAATTGAAAAATAAAATACTTAAATTAAACTAGATGAGTTGGCAAATTAAGTGTAATGCCATGTCACATGCCATGTAATTTGGGGTGGAATATTTGGGAAAAACTATTCATACATTGATATTTCATTAATGCAATCAATCTGCTTGCATTTATATATTCTATAGTATACCATATGAGAATATACAAGTATGGTTGTAATTTGTACAAAATATTTACAACAAGTGATCTACAATGTACCGTGGGAGGGATATGATGATAATCTTCAACGTGGCTATGCCCCAAATATAATGATTGGACAACCACCAATTTCCCAACTTTGAGCTCAGTAAACATATGTATTATATTGCACTACTATAGGGTATAATCACTTATTTCACTCTATATATATATATATATATTTTGTGGGGTGAGGTCTATTCAATGATCTTATCTGTAATAATTAGTTAAAGATTGTGTACTTTACACACCGCATGGTTCAGCCAATGATAATAACACAAAAAATTGGAAAGTTCAGGCCATGGGAACATTATAGTTAATAGGGACTACTTAAAAGCGGCGGTTCTAAGTGGTCTTAATGTGTATATGAGTACTCATTGTTGTAACTCTAATATTTGAGTTATCTCATTCAAAGAAATTCAATAATCACCGGAATAGTTACCAATGAACCAAACAAATAAAAAATACTTAGCAATGAACCAAACAAATACAAGATATATTAGTCACTCTAGTTAGTGAAGGTAAACTAAATTTTACTACTGTCACTTTATTGGGACCCGCAATAAACATCAAATCATCACCAAATACCACAAAAGAAGCGGGATTTTGAAGTTTGTTTATGTGTGAGATTGGGCGGGAATTACTTTCAGACCTCATTTACACCAACAACAGACACTTAACAATTGATGTTGTATAGTGCGAAGAAACAAAAAAGGAACAAAATTGCAGAGTCTAAATGTCGAAGGGTACGACCAAGTTCTAGTAGTCATTTACACCAACAACAGACAACAGAGATAGGTGTAATATTTTGGAACATATTTGTTATACGCAATTAACATAAATGTTAGGTGCCCCTTATTAATTCGTGACCAGGCATTCATGAAGCAGCATTGAAGGCATGATGCTTTGGACTCCCAAGTTCAGACTTTTCACCCTTAAAGAATCGAAAAAAGTTTCATAACTTCGGTAAGAATTGGAGAATTTATTGATATTAACGATTATGCCAGTATTTTTTTAAAGTTTTCATTTGCAATATTTTTGGACAAACGATTATGCCACTTAAACAAACTTTTACTATGTCATGGAACGTTTAAAATAGGCATATTATATTCTGTAATGTTTACTACTCGAGTTAATGTGCATCATTAATTATTTCATTTATTATTACTTTTAATAATTGTAATACGCTATAATTAGGGGCACAAGAAAAATAATATTTTGCCATGGATACAGCACCATCTGAAAGAGCAAGATTTGGCTCTGATCGTCGTCAGCACACTGAATTTGGAAGTAGTAGCACATGTGTAGATCATGCTACAATGTCGCAGACAAACGAGTTCATGCAGAAGGAGAACAACTTCCACCGAACGAATAAATTTGACATAGAACCAGGTTGGGGCCTACACAATTTGACAAACGATACGTTTGAGTGGACAAGTCTAATGGTTGAGCTTGACTTACAGAAAGCTTCGTATGAATTGCAAAGTGCCGATTTGATTCAGAAGGAGTTCTCAACGCTGTCCCAAGCAGAGAAGTTTTTATGTTTGTAATCAAAGGCCATGGGATTTAGTGTGAGGAAGAGTCATAAACGAAAGATACCTAACGGGGAAGTGAAAGGTAGAACGTGGCTGTGTTCAAAAGAAGGGAAGAGAGACGATAAGTTTCTGAACATGTGTGATAGGAAGAAAGAGCCCAAGTCTTTGACGCGTGAAGATTGTAAAGTTGAATTTCGCGTTAATAGATCAAGAGGCACAGAAAGATGGGTGGTGAAAGAGTTTGTCACACAACATTCGCATCCACTAGCGATTGCAAAACATATTCAATATTTGCGTTCCAATAGGCAAATAAGTCACGGAGCATTAAAGACTGCGAAATCACTTAAGTTTGCCGGGGTAAGAACGTGCCACATCATGGGTTATATGGCCAACATAGTTGGGGGTTTTGATAACGTGAAGTTTATAATGAAGGATTTGTACAATAAACTAGCAACTGATGAGGAATTCCAAGTTGATGATTTGGACGCCAATAAGGCCATTGGATATTTGGAGCACAAGTCAGAGATGGATACCAATTTTTATGGGAGGTACACAGTCAATAGCGAGCGTCGTTTACAACATCTGTTTTGGGCTGATTCAATCTCTCGATCTGATTATAAGATTTTTGGTCATGCTCTCTCGTTTGATACAACATATAGATCGAACAAATATGGCAAACCGCTTCTTGTATATGTAGGTGTCAATCATCATTTTAAAACAACAATCTTTGCATTAATGTTGTTGGAGAATGAGACGGTTGACTCTTACAAGTGGGCATTGAGCACTTTTGTTGAATGCATGGATGGCGATGCTCAATGAGTACATGCCAAACACAGTACACCGGTTATGTAGCTTACACCTCCAACAAAATATTATCTCTAACATCAAGTCACCGGCCTTCCCAACAGCGTTTACAAAGCTAATGTACCAACACTACTGTGAGGCCGAGTTCGAGTGCAATTGGTCAATGGTTGTAAAGGATTTTGGGTTGCAAAATAATCGGTGGATCGCATCAATGTATAAGAAAAGACAAAGTTGGGCAGATTCTTTTTTGAGGGTGAACTTCTTAGCTGGAATGAGAACTACTCAAAGTAGCGAGGGAATGCATGCATATTTGAAATCAAAAATCAAATGTACAACCAAGTTGACAGGTTTCGTACGAGGGATGGAAGGAGCCTTGGCTTGGCTTCGACAAAAGGAAGCGGAGGATGATTACATTTCGGGGAACATGAAGCCTGTAACAAATGTCACCAATATGACAGAAATAGAAGTATTGTTCAGCGAACTTTATACTCGAGAAATGTTTTTCAAGGTGAGAGATGAAATCAAATGAGAAGGGCAGTACATTGTCAAGGATGTTCATTATAACAATGAGGATATGACATATTTATTGACAAAGTACACAACTAAACGTATCGTTCACCAAGTTAATATTGACAACGCCAGCACGATGTTCAATTGCAGCTACAATTCATTCCCAACAACCGGCGTATCATGTCGCCATATTTTTGCCACATTGAAAGCAATGCATGTGATGACCGTGCCGGAGCCACTGTTGTGCAAGAGGTGGATGAAGAACGCAAAGGTAATAGCTGAACATAACCAAAACGCACCTCAAATTATGCCTTAGGAAAGGAAGTTAGTGGAGAAGGATGGTAGGTTTGGACATTTGATGAGTAAGTTGTCTGAGTTAGCATACCTTGGAGAAGAAAATGAAACTTTATTCAAAGCAGCTACGGTGGAGTTCGATCGAGCTAGAGTGCTTCTAACAGGAATTTTTGCACAAACAAACAACACAAAAAAAGACGAACAAGGCCTATGAAATCCAAGAGATGTTAACAACCCCGCATATTCCTAATGCTAAAGGAAGCGGTGGTGGTGGAAGATTTGGAGGACGACCAAGAAAGAAGTGCAGTAATTGTCAGAGAAGGGGGCACAACAAAAAAACTTGCAAGCACAAAACAAGAACTGCTGATAACGATGGTGAAGATGATACACAAGACTTAGGGGAGGATACACAAGACATTACAGAACAAAATTTTACCTTCTCCGCTAATTTAACACATGACCATGGCGAGGAACCTTGGTGGGGAAAACGATTTGGTATACGATAATGATAACTTACTCCATTGCAGACTGCAACGTAGATGATTATGAACTATACTTTCAGCACTTCGCAGGTAATTGCATATATGAACTTTAATATCAAATGTTTTACTTGTTTTTTTTTTTTTCATTTTTGGCAAATTGATGGTAAATATTCTTCAATTCCATCTACATTTTGTGTGTCCTATGTAATGATTATGCCCTTGTGTCAATCTGAAAGGGATCAAGTACATAAATGCAACTACCCCATGTTTTCTGTCTTAACCAAAATTCAGTCTGCTCTGTTGCTCATGATTTCCAGCTACGTTATTTTGAAAAATGACTTCGGCAGTTTAGTTTCACTCAACAAATTTTCATGGATTTTCTCTAATTTTCATATTGCCTCACTATAGGCTCTGAAATTAAAGTTATAGTTTGCTAACGCTCGTACAATGTTTACAATGTCATTTACCCTCCAATACTAATTTTTCTACCAAAGCTATATTCACTTTCTGGCCTTAATTGTACAAAATCTTAGTACACAAACTCTATACATTTGCAGTCTGTGCTAATTTTCTAGCCAAATTTTTTACCAAAATTAAATTCATTTGCATATGTACAATTGCTTTCAAGGTCAAAAAGTGATATAACGCTATATATATATACACAATTATAATATTATAACATTATAACATAACTCTGCGATCATGTGGTCCTAAAAATATGATTATGAAAATACCTCACAGTTATAGATGTATTTATACAACCTCGATGATTTCAATAAACAACATCACATATGTAATTCATACATATCCATTAGTCAATGCCCATCATGTTCAGTATACAAAAGTAACTGAGTATTGAGGAATTACATCCTTAAAGGTTAATGATAGTTGACATGTACATAATCACTATATAGATATATACTAGCAACACAAAAAATATACGTTACGAGCAATATCAATTGCGTTCTTTGTAAACAAAATGGATAACAAAGATTAATATGCCCAACAAAACACAAACTGCAAACATATAAATACTACATATTTTTTCTTTCACAACTGATGTTTATAGTTTTCAAAAAATCTCTTTCCTCAACCTAATAACCATAATTGCTGCCCTCCTTAGTTGCCCTACTTCAGCTATCATCACGAATTAAATTTTCGCTTCTTATCATCACTCAAAGGCTCACTTGTATATGCTTTCGGATCAAATTTTCGCGGATCACCAACCACTCGCGGTGCAGGTAAGGTAAATGATGCCTGCGAGTGTGCAATCCTCTTCAGATCAGTAAGCTTTTTGTTATACGGAGAGAAGAACACCCGCAACACCAAACTTAGTCGCTCCTCATCGCTGTCATACTAAATTGCAAAAAACACTTGTCGTAACTCCGTCAGATTATATAAAAAAAGTAAGAAAAATTAAACTAATCATACTTACACGCTTCCCGTGTGGAAAATACGACACCTTCGACCCTCCTACATCGTCTTTCTCACAACTTTCAATGTTGTTGGCCACAAATATTCCGCAGTCACTTCCGTTCGTCTGTTGAGGAAGCATTGTCATGAGCCGCTTCTGAAACTTGTAAAAAGACCAACCGGCCGGCTTCTTTCGTAATATTTCTATCTGGAGGGCGGTGTCCAAGCTTGCCAATTGAAAATAAAAATATGACTCAACCACTAGGTAACTTGCAAAATGAACGAATATGACATTATAGTAATTACCACATCAATCACTAGAACTTTAGCAATAGATTCATTTCCATATAAAAGAGAATCCCAAATCTCCACAATAAACTCCCTCAGACGAACAACAAATAACACCCAGTGGTCATCCTTATGGATGGGTATACAAATCTGTACACAAAAAGACATTATTATTATCAATCCCCACAAAAATTATAAAAAAAAATGAAAAACCTTACTATTTCCAATATGTCAAATTACCTTTTCGCAAAGTTCCAACGGTCCCATACAATTTTCAAACACTTTATGCCTCTTAAAATGATCTTCTATCGACCGAGTGTTCCCAATGGCTTCCGTCTAATGCAATATTAAAATTTCTTTATAGATCATTACAAAACCGTCTTTCTTAATCGGTATGCTAAGTAATTCCAACTTCACATATTACCATAATTTCCAGTCACATCAAAATTATTTTGATCCAATTTATAATACTTTAAATCAAATAACGTCAAACTTAAAGTCATGCGCATCGTTAAATGCCATGTTCCTTTCTCATTCTGACCACGAGTCTTTCTTGTTAGGAACACGCAAATGACTTCCTATACCTACACAAATTTATTCAACTATTGGTCCACATAAAAAATAAGACAATATGCCCTTACAATAACGTAATTTATTTTCAAAAAATACCCCGCCGTTTAAATATTGAAAGGGCCGGAGAGACATCATCTGGTGCCTTGTAAGGTGCGTCAATTCTCCTTCCACAATCACTTCACTGGTTCAAACATTACAAAACACATTTATTCAGTAAAATGTGAAACAAATTTAAACAAACCAAAAACTGGATCATTACCCAGAATCACGTGGAGGGTCGAAGATGTAGTTAATCAACTGTAATAGTCGGGGGTCAACGAAGGCTTTGCCTACAAGAAAAGGTCCTGCTGCATACATGGTGGGCTTACTCTCATACCCTTTACCAAATCCTGAACCACTCGCAGGAAACATTCTTTTACCTCTGCAAATCTCCCTCTCTTCAACTTTTACACCTTCATTGCGTGGGATAACCTTCAAAAATTAGAACCAATTATTATATGCGGTCATATAAATATGCAAATATGTATAACAAATTATGTACCTTTAATATATCTCACTACCGTTTCGCAACCCTTTTTCGAGAATAAGGTTGATCGACTCTTGTGAGAATCACTACGTGACAAGAGTGTCGAACGTTCTTCGTCTTTTCCGCTAACGTCACTTTGACTTTCACATAAATCGACGTCCTTTAACAAAAAAAAAAAGAAAAATATTAAATTTAGAATTCAATGCCTTCCCATTGATATTAATCTCATGCCCATCATATACTACCATGCCTTCATATTCAATGTTATCAAAAATGGACCTTTCAAATATTTAACAAACAACAACAAATTGAACTACAATCAAACCTGTTCAATCCCATCAACATCATATTTTTCCTTCGCCAAACCACTTAATTTATATACATGCATCTTCTGCTTAGCATCATCAATTATTTCGTCCTCCACCACCATGCCTACAATAATGGATATATTTACATACCATACATATTATTGTACATAACAACTTAAGAGGAACCAGAAAAATAGCATTCTCCCTAAACAATAATGCAAAATAAACTATAACACAAAAGTCCATTTTTCAACACCAATACTAGGACCACCAATTATTTTCTCCTCATTACGATAACGATGATTCGCATCTTCTCGTAGACCGCGGACTTCATCAATTAAGGTCAACAGAGCAATCTTCATAGTCCTCACTTCCAATTCTAAACAACTTAACTTGTCATACGCGCTTCTTGCAAATGCATCTGCAATATAGCGCTGAGAGCATATACAAATTAATAACTAATTAAAGCAATTTTAATTCTTTCCAAATTACACAACTACCTAGTACACACTAAACTAATAACTGCAGAACAAAGTTAATTTCTTATTTTTGCATATATAATCATCTCTATTTTCAGACTATGTTTTAAATCATCGTTCTCTCCAAAATTATGAATAAATAACAAATTTCTCTCTTCACACCATCTTCAAACACAGCTACACAAACCCAAATAGGAATGCCTACACAATTAAGAATATTCTCCTTACAATCAAAATCAAAAAACAAAAAATGCTAACTCACCTCAACATCAAGAGTTGGGGATTCTAGTTCATCTAAAATACGGACTCGCTCCGTATTTTCCATAGCTGCATCAACGATTTTTACGAATTTAGAAAAGCGGCGTCATAAAAGAGCAAAACCCTAACACTAATCGACCTTTTAATCCCTACCCGACCTTTTGGGATATCATTAAAAAAATATTATCCTACTTAACTAACGGCCATTTAACGCCGTTTCTCTCCAAGAGGATAAAAATACAGACAGATGTAAATTAACAAACGAATACAAGCATAAATCTCACAACTCAATTTCAAATCAACGATTTGTATGCATCTTTCTCCATCAGTCTGTCAAAAAGCCTTTCCCCAAAGCAGAAGTGGCGCTATATAATATATATGAGATATCAAATTGTTTTTTTGATTTTGAGTAAGATTTTTTTTTCTTTCGTTAACGAGGTAAATTGAGTTTTTGATAATGGTAATAAATTTGTTACAATGGTAGCCAATCTTGTAATAAAATTGGTTACAATTGTAATTGTAACAAACAATTGTTACAAAATATATTACAACTGTAACAACTTAAAAATTTATGCGTAAAAAAACAAATTTAGGGGTAAAAAAAATTATAACAAAATTTATTATCAGATAATTTACTTTAAAATATTTTCTAGGTTCAAGTCAGTTTTCATGTTTATGTTTGTAACAAAATTTGATACGACCGTAATAAACTAAAAAGGCCACGGGTGTTAAAAAAGTTGTAACAAAATTTGTTACCACCTTAGCATACTAAAAAGGCCACGGGTAAGAGAAAAGTTGTAACAAAACTCAGTGAAACAAAATTGTAATTTTACTGTTATAAAAAATTATTATCACCGTAACAAAATTATTATTTTACGAGTAACAAAAAATTCTAACAAAATTTCTTATTATCACTGTAACAAATTTTGTTACAACACTCACAAAATTTGTTACCATTGTAACAAATTTGTTACCATTATCAAAAACTAAATTTACCTCGTTAACTAAAGAAAAAAAAATTCTTACAACTTTTTTCTTACCTGTTGCCTTTTTAGTTTGTTATGGTATTAACAAATTTTGTTACAACTTTTTCCTCACCTGTGGCCTTTTTAGTTTGTTACGGTCGTAACAAATTTTGTTACAAAAATTAACATGAAAAATGACATGAACCTATAAATTATGTTAAAGCAAATTATTTGGTAACAAATTTTGTTATAATTTCTTTTTACCCCTAAATTTGTACTTTTTATCGCAGCTATAACAATTTTTGTTACAATTTTTCTACACATAAATTTCTAATTTGTTGCAATTGTGACAAATTTTGTTACAATTGTAACAGATTCTGTTACATTTTTTACCTGTAAATTTGTATTTTGTTACCGTTATAACAAATTTTGTTATAATATTTTTTTTACCTCTAAATTTGTAATTTTGTCGCAACTGTAACAATTTTTCTATGCATAAATTTCTAATTTTGTTATAGTTGTAACAATTTTGGTTACAATTGTAACAAATTCTATTACAATTTTTTACCCGTAAATTTGTATTTTGTTACTGTTGTAACAATTTTTGTTACAATTATAACAAATTATTTTACAATTTTTTACCCGTAAATTTGTATTTTGTTACCGTTGTAACAATTTTTGTTACAATTGTAACAAATTATTTTACAAATTTTTACTCGTAAATTTGTATTTTGTTACCATTGTAACAAAAATTTGTTACAATATTTTTCTTAAGCAAACTATTTAGTTATAAATTTTGTTTCGAATATAACAAATTTTGTTACAATTGTAACAAATTTCCTACCAGTTGTAAAATTTGTCAATTTTCATGATCTTTCTCATGTGAAGATATTTATCAAACACATTGCATGCACTAATAAGAGGTAGCTGTCGTAGTAGTGGACACCATGACCACTGTCTCCTCAATTTCAAAATAAAAATCAAATTTGTACGTTTAATACATAGAAACACATGTGGTCATGTGCACCTAATTATGTGTCATCCAACAACAATCACGCTTTTACCTAAAGAAAAAAAAAACCAACAACATTCACACACTGTTTTTTTCTTCTTCTCTATTCACGTAGAAACAAAGTAATGCATTCACAGTCACAAAGACACATAATGGAATGTGTATTTGCAGAAAATAGCGCAACTCATCTCTCTCCTCTCCAAGCCCTCATATCTCTCTCCTCCAATCCGCGCGATTAGGACTTTGCAACGAGTAAGGGCGAACAACAACAAGACCAGGATTTCGTAACGAGCTTTGATCGATCGAGGCAGTCGGTCTCTTGATCTAATCGAGCAGTTGTAGAACCTCGTAGCAGAGATTTTCGTTCGCGGGATCAATGGCGTTCAATGGAACTCCTTCTCCGTCAAGGACGAACTCTTCCTCCGTTGGCTCTATAGTAGCCCCCGGCAGAAGCCCTACGGATTTTTTTGGGTCGCACGCGTAGGGGTAGTTTCGTCTTGATTTTTTTTTGGGCTTGGGCTGAATGGCTAAAATGCTAATTTCGGGAATCTTAGGGGAAAATGGTCAAAATGACATAACATAAAATCAAAATTTATAAAATGACTTTTTCTTTTTTGATTTTTTTCTTTTATTTAAAACATCTGATGTGGCATTTTTAAAATTTAATTATCTGTTAATTAGTCTCTTAATTAAAGAAGAGTTAATTAAAATTAAAAAGAAAATCCTTCCCCTTCCCTCTCTCGAACTCACTCCCTCACGAACAGAGCTCCGCCCCCAACGGAAACCCCGAAGTTGCAGGCGCCCCCCCTTCCCTCCCGCACTCGTCTCCGTCACACTCTGCTCTCTGTCCCTTGCACTCATCTCCGTCTCCTCGGCTCTTTCTTGGTACGAATTTTTTTTTAGGGTTTCTATAGCAGAGTTTCCCTTCCATAGCACCTGAGAATTTTTTTTAGGGTTTGCAAAAAACAAAATCTGTTGTATGTTTTACAAAAAAGAAATGTATGTGGCGGGAAATGGTCGCGACCAATATTTACCGGCGCGCGTCAAATTGGTTAATCATTCGCGCGACCAATTTTGGATATATTGGTCATTCGCAGTATTAGTCGTTTAGTTATTAATCGTTCAGTTATTAGTCGTTCGCAATATTAGTCGTTCAGTTATTAGTATTAGTCGTTCGTTATTAATATCATTATTAGTGGTTTAGTTTTGGTCCTTCATATATATACCAATAAGAAAAAGCGACAGTTTTCTAGCCGGTTGTTCGCCCCAACTTGGCGAACGACCGGGCGAAAAGAAAAAATTAGGGTAGTTTTACAGCCGATCGTTCGCCAAGGTGGGGCAAACAATCGGCAGAGGAAAAAAATAAGGTAGTGTCATGGCCGGTCGTTCGTCCCAACTTGGCGAACGACCGCTCAAAAAGAAAAAAATATGGCAGCTTCATAGCCGATCGTTCGCCAAGTTGGGGCGAACGATCGGTAGAAAGAAAAAATGTGCAATTTCATTTACCTTTTTAAACTCTTCAAATTTTATTACTCTGATGCAGAAATTAGACAATGACGTCCCAAATCGCTGCAAACTCGCACGTATCTGCAAATGTACTACAATTAACAAATTTTGCTCATAATGAGGTAAGAAATTGATCTTTATCAGTGTGATTGTTCGGCAATTGAATGCTTTTGTTCAAAGCTGAATTTTATTATTTTTTGTTCTTTTTGGCAGGTTCTTCGCAAGGTATATGCAGCACAACTTCCACCATTTCGCATGGAAATGACTAGAAATGCGTCTTTTCCAGCGAAAATCACAATTCACTCTCGAGTAGATGTGTTACGGATGATTAAAGAATATCTGAACGCGAACGAGTTAAGTATTTTTTGTACATACAGTCAGCTCGGGCATTTCATTGATTGGCCTCAGAAGTGGGATTTCTCAGGACAATTGGTCCATTATCTTCTGCAACGGAAGCTTAAAACATCAAAGACGTAGGAGATATGGTTCGCAGTTAGAGGAAAACCAATTAGGTTTTCATTAAAAAAGTTTGCATTGACGTCTGGATTGAAGACCGGGCGTCGACCTTCTGAGTCAGAATTAGAAAGAGTTACAAAAGACGAATGTCTGAAGGATGAACTTTTTGGTGTAGGAGCCCGAGTGACACTAGACCAACTTAAGAAAAAGTTCTTAAGCATGGATTCAGAGGCTAGGAGTAGAAAAAAGGTTAGGGTAGCATTTGTTTATTTGCTGGCCGGGTTTTTGATGGCACAGGACCCCAAGAAGAATATCGATCCATTGTATTTTTAAATTGTCATGGATCTAGAGTTGTTGAATCGTTATCCTTGGGGTAATTTGAGTTTTGAGGTCATTGCCAATTACTTGAGCGTTGATTTGAAAGCCAAGTATGAAGATAGGCAGAAGATGAAGAAGACCGCACCAGAGAAGTATAACTTTTATGGTTGCGCGCACTTATTTCAGGTTCAATCTTCTTGGTTTTTATACTTTGATTTTGTTTGATTGATGGATTTCATAATTAAATGTGGTAAAAAATTAACTTTAAAAAATATTTTTTTTCAGGTTTGGGCAATTGAGGCAATCCCGAAGCTAGGGAATATTATTGCCAAATGTGTCCATCAGGGCAGATTGCCTCGTTGCCTGCGATACGAATCAACCAACATTGTGACTTCCAAATCTCTACGACTTAGAGATATATTGGAAGACCCCGAGGTTCACCCCTGCAGTTTAGGCTTTCTTTTGAACTGCGCGACCAATAATAGTTAGCGCGACCAATAATAGTTAGCGCGACCAACTATTTTGAACTGCGCGACCCTTTTTAGTAGAGATTGGTCTCGCGGTTTAAAATTCAGTCGTTGTTTGACTTTTTCTGATTTTTGTTATTGTATTCAAGGATAACAGTTGTTTTCTTATCATGCAGTTGACTGTTGTTCCTATTTTTGAGCCCATTGATGAGGAAAGACAACAACGATACTATGTCGGGTTTCAGATGCCGCAGGATGATGATGATGATACTGTCAACCGGTTGACAGTATTATTGTCCGGTGGAGTCATGTTGTGCTCATCTCCAGTGGTCACGGAACAACAGGAAAGGGACGGTCCGTCTGGATCGAGTCCTCCTCGTTAGCCTGTATCGACTCCTTGTCGTCACCCTGCATCGACTCCTCCTCAGGCTGCATCGACTCCTGCTCATGAGCAGATGGAGCATGCTGAGGAGAGAGAGGCTGAACATAGTTTCACCTCTCCGCCTGAACAGTATCATGATAGGAGTCCTCTTCCTACGCCTGGTGCTGTACATAGAGGCATTGATGAACTCCGGGCATATATTGACGCTCGGCTTAGTACGACAGAAAGGCAAAACCAGCAGCTCATCAATTTGGTGGAAAGGCAAAACCAAGAGCTGCAGAAGATCACGGAGAGGCAGACCATCATGGAGAGGCAAAACCAGCAGCTCATGCAGATGATGGAGAAGCAAGGCACAGTCGAATCCGAGGAATGAAGAAGCACTCGATGAGCAGTATTTATCTATTGGAGAGCCTCCTGTTGATGGCCGTCGAGGTGAGGAGCCGATCCTGCCGACGAATCAAGAGCAGCAAGAAGCCGTAGATGCTCAGCCATGTGCGAGTAATATAGTTGTGACACCACTAACTCTGATATTTGATGCTGTCACAGCTGTTGAGAGTGGAGATGATGAAGTGATTGCTCCTGAAGGACGTTGGTTGAGAAAGAGAGGTCGATGCTATCAATCTCCCTACGTTGAGTTCCCTCTGAAGAAGAAAAAAGCAGCGTTTGATCCGTTTGAGCCGGCTGACGCAGATCTTGTCAGAGCTTTCAACTACTGGTATCATGACAATTCGGAAGCCAATGATAGTGTCCGTTGCGCGATGCAATGATAGAGTAGATCCTTTTTTAAGGACTTGATCGGTAGACAAACTTACCAAGATAGTGAGGTAACTTTCACCCTTGTTTTTTAGGTTCTACCACTTTGCCTGTTATAATTATTGATTGACCTATCCTATTTTTGTTGTAGCACGTGGACGAGCTATTATGTGTCATCCGACATAGGATGGCGAAATACACGTCACAGTTCGCCAAAGGCGCTTGCGTTTTGAGCGACGAATTTTCTCAAGCCTTGTACGGGATATGGGATGAGATTGGTAAACCTCCCCGCGACTACGAATTCTCCGATGTCATTCTGGAATATACAATCGGGGTTAGACCACAACGGGGAAGGGATTGGTCCAAGTGCACAAAATTTTACATTCCAGTGAATGTTAGAGGAAAAAACCACTGCATCTTAGCAGTGGTTGAGCTTCTAAGTTGGAGAATTGTTGTCTACGACTCAATCCCGTGGGTGACTGGATCTAAGCAGGAGTTAGAGCAGCATATGATGCCTTACACCACTATTTTTCCCCTACTATTGTAGAGAACTGAAAAGTTTGAAAGCTACAAGGACAAATTCGGTCGCGATATGAAATTAGCAAGCGTCTCCAGGTCGATTGTACCAATCAATGCTCAAACGTGAGTGTACGATCCATTTATGTTTTCATGTTCAATTAAGTATATTGTCCTCTCTCATTTCAATACTATTTGTTACCTTTTGTATTGCAGGGGAGATTGCGGGGTGTATATGCTGAAAACTTGTGAACTCCTCTTAGCGAGTATGCTGCTGTCTCACGGTCGTCACTTAAATGACAAAGTCATGGACACAATCCGGATGAAATATGCAATCGATTTATATACTTATTCTTGTTCCTAGTTTTTATGTATTATTGACATATATTTTGCTAATCTTACTTTAGCGCGACCATTTTACAAACTGCGCGACCATTTTATAAACTGCGCGACCATTATTGATCCTTTTTAATTTTATTGGTCGTTTTTTATTATATTGGTCGTTCCTATACTATTGGTCGTTTTTTTATTATTATGGTCGTTCCTATATAATGGTCGTTTTTTATTATATTGGTCGTTTTTAATTATATTGGTCGTTCAGTTGAATAATATTGGTCGTTGACCCATATTGGTCGTTTAGTTGAATATTGGTCGTTCGAAGACCATTGGTCGACTTTTAAATGCCTTTTTTGAAAAAAAAATAAATGAAAACTTTCAATTGTTAGAGAATAAAAAATATAAACAAATAATTTAATTAAACAAATAAAAGTTGTGACACTATTTAAAAAATCATATAAGTCAAATGAATATTTACAAAATGCTTTCATTTTTTTAAATCTTTCAACAAGTAGAGAAACACAAATAAAAACAAATAATTTGTTTTTTATATTATAGAAATTAAAGCGTGACACACTATTTAACATAAAATAATTACTTTTGAAACTTGTTTTTTTTCCTATTAAAATTTAAAAGATCAAAATACATTGGTCGTTCGCTAATGGGTATTAGTCGTTCAGTTACCAATAATGGTCGTTCAAAGACCATTATTGGTCGTTCAGTTACCTATACTATTGGTCGTTTTTTATTATTATGGTCGTTCCTATATTATGGTCGTTTTTTATTATATTGGTTGTTCTTATATTATTGGTCATTTTTAATTATATTGGTCGTTCAGTTCTTATATTATTGGTCGTTTTTAATTATATTGGTCATTCAATGACCATTATTGGTCATTCCAAGTGAATTTTTATTATTGGTCGTTCAATGCCAATTATTGGTCATTCACTTACCCAAATTGGTCGTCCACTTTTCATATTGGTCGTTCGTAGTCATTACAAATACAACTAATTGTCAAATAAAATAATTAACATAACATTAGTCAAATTCAAATTAAACATTGGTCGAACTCTGTGTACTCTGGCATCTTTTCGCATTGTGTCCTAACGCACTACATAAACTACATTTATAGTTCTTCTTGGGCAGCTCTCCTTGAGAAGGAAATCGAGACATTCTCGGTCTTCCTCTTTTTGTCTCCATATCAGGCTCTAATGCTTTCATTGCTCTAATTGCTTCAGGGATGTTGGTCCACTCCTTTTCTGAGGGGACGGGATATATGGTTTCTGCATATGCCAACATAAAATACTGAACACTATAGTATTCAGAACAGAGAGAATATACAACTTCACCAGTGTTGATGGGTTAAAATTGTCCTGCTGCTGCTATGGCATGAATGCATGGAAGCTTTTCAACCTCAAAATCTTTACATCTGCAGCTCTTTGATCTTAAATTGACAATTGTGCCGAGGTCCCCGCAAATCAAATGATATTCATTCTCATTCAATTGGCGTGGCTTTAATGAACCTGCATTATCCTATCTATCTCTGATAAGAGCTTCTCTTCTCGGTGTAATTTTTCCTGTCATATTCAAAGAATCTCGACGACGTTCAAAGAACCATTGTCCCATCGTGTACAAGACAAAATCAATCAACATAGTTATTGGATACTCTCTTGCCACCCTCATCATATTATTCACTGTCTCAACTATGTTAGTTGTCATAACCTCATACCTGTTGCCTTGGAAGTGAGCTCTTGACCATTTTTCAAACTCCACCTCCTCCTCTAAATACTTAGCCACCCTGGGGAATCCTTGACGCAGTTCATCGAAGTGTTTATTAAATTCTTTAACACGGTATGCTTCTGCTGCTCTTTTATATATTCCAATTGAAGCACCACTTTTAAAGCGATGCCTAATATTCATTGAAACATGACAAAAACATGCTCCATGCTTTTCCAAAGGATAAATACTCCTTACTACATATTGGATGCTTTGATTTCTATCAGAGATGAAACACAATTCTGGTTCGTCAGGGACTAACTCCTTCAACTTCTCCAAGAACCAAGCCCATGATGCATTGTTCTCACTATCAACTACCCCCCAAGCAATCGGGTACGAGTGATACTTACTATCTTGTGTGGCTGCAACAAGTAACACTCCTTTGTGCTGGGTTTTGATCCAAGCTCCATCTACACCGATAACTTTTCTCATGAATCTGAACCCTCTAATTGCCGCTCCCAAATCCATAAAGAAGTACTTGAACTTATTATCAGAATCTAGTTCAATATGGGTGACTGTGCCTGGATTGACTTCTTTTAAAACATGACAATAAGAGGGGAGCATGCCAAAACTGTGTTTAGGCGTACCTCTGATGAGATGTTGTGTAAATTTTCTTGCCTTCCACGCCTTCCAGTAACTACATTGAACTTTTAGCTGTTCACGCACATATCCCATGAGAACTTTGCTTTCGGTGTTTCCTTTATGTCCGTGAAGTGTCCTTGCATGAGAGCTCCAATAACACGACTAGATGCTTGTCTGTGGTGGATTGATCGGTTCATCAACGTACAAGAGTGGAAACCATTGCATTGATGAATAACAAAGAAATTTGAGTTAGGCAATTTCCTAGCACGTAATCGCCATAAGCAATTATCATCAACGCATCTAACTTCCTTCAATGCTTTCGTTGATTTATACGTCTTCATTTCAAACTTTCCATTAAAGGCGACAAGGCTTAGCTTTAAATTCAAATCTTCTTTGCTTTCAAAGTTTTGACCCAAAGCAAAATCAGATCCATCATGCCTACCATCACCAGAGGAATAAGACCGAAAAATATTTTCTTCCGCCCAATCAAATTGTTGAAATGTGGTATTTTGATCATCAACGAACTGATCAACAACTTGCCGAGGAGACTGAGGCATGTTATCATTTCCTTCCACATCAAATCCATCACCTGGAGTTTGATCATATAAGTTGGTTGGAGTAGGATTAGAGCATCTCACTTCATTGTTATCCCTGATACCTCTGCATATCTACGGCGGATGGTAAATTGGATTAACACCGCATATCTGCAACATATCTTGAGAAGCCTCGTTTTCAATATTATCATTCTCTAAAATGTGAAGTCCAAAATAATTATCGACAAAACACCTCCCACCAGTATCCAAATTGCTACCATCATCGTCGTTAGCAACACATCATCATCATCATAGTGATATCATTTTGATTGGACAAATACAGATTGGACAATTATGCTTATTCCGCTCACTTATAATCTTATGTGTAATCATAAGTGTATACTCACTTTTCTTTATGCCTGTTCTCTTGTAAATTGTCTCTACAAAATTCAAAAACTTGATGCTTCTATCGACCATGAAGCCCTTTGCCAAACCACTTCCAACCCATTCCCAACAACCGTTCAAGTTTGATGTAATATTTAGTAAAATGATGTAATATTTAGTCTGATAATTAGTTAAAAAATTCATCAATATTTAGTAGTTTAAATTTAGTTTAAATTATTATGGTAAAAGTTAAACAAGAAGTAGTTGTTATTTTAGTGTTTACATTACTAGTTATTATAGTTTTGTTAAATGTTACTTAAATTCTTTGTTGTTGTTTTAGTAAAATTTTACTTAAATTAGTAGTTTAGTTAAAATTTATAAAACTAGTAACTTTTTATTTTATTTATTAAATTAGTAGTTATTAAATTTTTGTTAAATGCTTATTTTTTATTTTAGTTAAATTATTACTTGTTATTGTAGTTAAATTATTATTTGTTATTTTAGTCAAGTTACTAGTTTAGTTAAAAATTAGTTTAAGTGTTAGTTGCTAATTGTTATCGTACTGTTATTTTTGTTAAGTTAAATTATTATTTGTTCTTTTAGTTAAATTTTAGAATAAAAAAATTAGTAGTTTAGTTATAATTTATCCGCATTTGTTGTTGTTAGTTGACTTTACTTTATTTTTAGTAAACTTAATAGTTGTAAAATTAGTAGTCATTTTTTTACTAATATTTTAGTTAAAATATTTACTTACAATATTGTAGTTAAATTTAGGTTATTTTATTTATTACATAACTAGTTATTATAGTTTTTGTTAAATGTTAGTTAAATCATTATTTGTTATTTTAATTAAATTAGTAGTTTAGTCAATTTTAGGCAATTTTATTTTAGTTAACTATTTTAATTGTTCAATTAATAGTAATATGTTAGTTAAATTATATTAAATTAATAGTTGTTATTTTATTTTAATTTAAGTTCATTTAGTAGTTGTTAAATTACTAGTAGTTTTTATTGTACATAAATAATTAATAATTTTTTTTAAAATTTGTAGTTGTTATATATATATATATATATATATTTATTTATTTTTTTACTTCACCTAATACTTCTTAAATTAGGGGTCAAAATTTTAAGTCATATTTAAGTCATATTCCACCTAATAAAATTAGTTCATTTTTTTTACTATTATTTTAAGTCATATTTGAGTACTGTTTTAATTAATAATTTTTCTAACTTATTTTTATTAATTTCTTAGTTGAATTACTTGTTTGTATTTATTTGATGCTAGATATCGACAATGTATCCATACCAAGACTCGCAGGTGCAATACAGCGACGACGATACCTAGGCAACCCACATAAGCCAAACGCAACAAAATGACCCGTGGATTGAGGCGATGCAACAGCAGGGGAATTCATTCTTTGGTGCCCCACAGATCCCTCCGAACTCATTTACAGATAGTGCGCTCGATCGCGCCGGTCATATATTGGGTGCTCCTTCGACGGCTCTACGATTGGCCCCACAGACGGGACGGGGCGAGACGACGTCTGAATATCTACCGACGGGTAGTTATTATCAGGGGATGCCGACATTTGCTCAATTTTCGGGGGGGAGACCAGGATTTGTTCCGAGCGAGATGCAGTCGACTTTCCCTATACCCCCATATACCGGGCCAACACCAGTCCCGGGCATCCACTAATGTCCACCACCAACAACGCGGACCTTATTCGGACCTGAGATCGGCGGGTCATCAGACAGAGTGAACGTCGGCGGGTCATCAGATAGAGTGAACGTCGGCAGGTCATCAGATAGAGTGAACGTCGGCGGGTCATCAGACAGAGTGAACGCTGCCAGTTCATCAGCTCCAACCCAGCATGAAGAGGACGAGGACGTCGCTGAGGTACCAGAAGTCCGAGCTCGGCAATCGAAGCGAAAGAAGTCAACCGTGTGGAATTCTATGACAGAAGTACAAATACAACAGGCGAACGGCACTTTTAAAACTTACGCGAAATGTAAAGGGTGCGAAAAACTATTGAGTGGTCATTCCAGTCAAGGGACCAACCACCTACGTTATCACATCGACAAGTGTGATCAACTTATCGACGGTGTACCTGTGGGTGATGAGGCGGCGAGATCTGCAGCCGGGTCGTCCTCATCGTTCGACCCGGACCAACATCGACGAGACCTTGCTCAGTATATCATGGCGACAGGCTCGAGTTTGAACTTCGCCGACAATGCAGCTTGGGAACGGCTGGCACGAAGATCGTTCCATAGCCAGTATCAGCGCCCAAGTCGGACGACTACTCAAGCAGATGTGATCAAGTATTATGAGTGGAAACGGACGGAGATTATAGGGCAGTTTGTTGAGTCATCTCAACGAGTGGCGTTGACGAGTGACGTATGGTCCAGTGGGTCATCTCACGACTACATATGCATTTGTAGTCATTTCATCGACAAAGATTGGACCGTTCAGAAGAGACTCATCGGGTTCAAAGTTATGGATGAAGGTCATAGCGGAGAACAAATCGCTGATAAAATCTTAAAAGCGATCAACGACTTTGGCATTACAAGCCGGATTATATCCATCACCATTGATAACGCATCCGCTAACGACCGAGCTATTAACATTCTCCGATGGGAATTGAACCCGATGTCTGACCCATTATTCTTCCACAGTCGATACGTCGCCCACATCTTGAACCTAGCGGTTCAAGATGGCCTGAACGAGCTTCAGTCCTCGCTTAAAGAAATTTGGAGGGCCGTCATTTATTTGAACGGTTCGCACCAACGCGAGGAAAGATGGAGGAGAGCGTGCAGCGCCATCGGTTTGGAGGCTAAGATGATAGCCTGGGACATTCCGAGTCGGTGGAATTCCGCGTACTTGATGCTGCAGAGTCTTATTCCGTTCCGCGATGTGTTTACGGTTTGGTACAATAACGAGAGGCGACAAAATGTGCTCCACGATGAGCATTGGGACGACGCTGCCGTGCTATGCACATTCCTTCAAGTATTCCACACGGCGACAACAAATCTATCCGCATTATTGCGCCCAACATCTCCTATTGTGATGCACGAGCTGATCCTCCTTGGCGACGTCTTCAAGACATACAAGGGCCACCAACGACTTGGGACGGCCGTCGATGCTATGGTATCGAAGTTCCTTAAATATTTTTATCCCTTACCGCATCTCTACGCTTTCAGTATTTTATTAGAACCTTGAAGTAGAGTTCCTGGTTTGAAGATGTTTTTAAAGTTGTTGAAAAGACAACTAGGTCCTGATTATTTGAGCGATCTGGAAGGCCACACGAATGCATTGCAGGAGGCCTACAAGGTTTACGAGTTGCGGTATGGGGGAACTACAGGACAGGCCCCGATTGCACAGACGTCACCGGCATCAGCTAGTTGGAGATTACTCCGCGAACAGAGTCAGTCGGAGGACGACTCGCCGTCAAGAATGAGCCCACCAGTACGACCCGAGCACAACGAGTTAAACGTCTTTTTGAATGTCCAATTCAACGACGTGACACACGACAACCTAGATCTCGTAGCTTGGTGGCGGATTCATTCAGGATAGTTTCCAGTGCTTACCCACTTGGCGTGTGACATCTTATCCATTCCCGTATCAACAGTGTCTGCCAAATCTGCATTTAGCATGGCGGATAATATTATAGATCCTCATCGAAGCCGACTAAAACCAAAGATGGTTGAGATTCTCACAGTGGGCAAAGATTGGGAATTAGCGGACCTATGCATGCAGAATACGATAGAACAACACAATGCGGAGCTTTTTGAACGGGTTCAAGAGTGGACACTGGAGTGACGTCGGCCGGCCCCCTCCCTCGAAACTAAACACCTCATAATGTCGGCGGTGGTACCAAGCTATGGAATATTTTTTTATTACTTGTAAAAATATTAAATTTTGTACTATTTTTTAATTATTAAGACAATTGTTATTCATAATTTATGTCATTTAGGTAAGACAATTGTTATGCATAATTTAGGTAAAATCAATTTTATAAAAAAAAACAAGTTAATTAAACCTTACAAGTTATAAACAATCAAATTAAGTACAAAATTTTCTAATTATATCAATAAAACTAACACACAATCAAAATAAATTTATGTTTAATAAAATTAAACATTACTTGATAATTAACTTATAACTCCTAATTTAAACTTTCAAACTTATAAATAAACCTAAACAATAGTTAATTTTAAAAAACTTACAAAAACTTATAAAATAATTATCAAAGTTATAAATAAATCTAAAACATAATTTTAAAAAAATTATCAAACTTAGGTTAAAACTTATAACATAATTATCAAACTTAATTTAAAGTCACAAAAATAATTATCAATATTAATTATTTTTACAAAGTTTTTTATTAAAAACAACATTTTAAAAAATTACCGGAAAAAAAAAACTATTTCCGGGTAATTACCCGGTTTTACCCGGGAATTACCCGGCATTCCAAGAGATTTGTTCCGGGTAAATACCCGGAGAAGTATTCCGAGTAATTTCCGGGTAATTACCCGGTTCTTACTCCATGGAACAAGTTGGAGTTCCAATATTGCACGCCTATGTGCGACCAATAAAATAAACTGCGCAACCATTTATAACTGCGCGACCATTTTTTACATTGAACCAAAAAATTTAAACTGCGCGACCATTAGCACCTATTTTTTGTCACGCGGTCACGAACCCAGATCTAAACCAGGTGAGTTCAAAACTTCATTTTTGTCCTCTCAAACTCAATTATCTCTCACACAGAAGTGAATGTAAGATTTAGCAAATGAGAAAATAATTAAAGAGAAGAGTCTCCACAATTAAAACAAAAAATAAATGTAAGATTTAACTTTACCTTTAATAACCTAAAGGTTCTTCTTTGCACTAAATGAGAGTAAAGGTAGGGGGAGTCCTCTTCTTTGCACGCGACATGACTGTTCTTTTGCTGGTGGGGGGACGAGCTCGGGGAGGAATGGGTTTTGTTTTTTTGTTTTTTTCGAGCAAATCGCGAGTTTAGTTGAGGAAGGGACGGGGAACTCGGACGGAAGGGGGAGGAAAGTTAGGGGGAGAGGTTAGTTGAGGAAATTAATGACTCCTCATTAATTCCTCAACACTCATTAATGACTATTTTAATAAAAAGAGGTTACTCTGCAAATAAAAATATTTGAAAATCTATTTTAATAATTTAAATATCTCTTTAAGTTATTTTGCCAATGGACTCGAATCTTGAGCTAAATCTTTGAAAGGTGAGCTTTAAATTGGCTAATACCCTAACCAGCCCTTAAATAAAAGCACAAGTAAGTTAATTTTGAATTGAGTGTTTACCATGCAACTAAATTCAATTTAGGAATAAAATGCATGAATTCAAAGACTAGAAAAAAAAAAAAACAAACAAACAAACCTCGAGAGTTTTTGCATACCAAAATTAAAATTTCTTCGAATGAATTTTGTGCTAGTAGAGCACATATTTTTAGGGCTAGGGCTAGGCCAAAATTCGGCGACAATGGAAATTATGGTTTTAGGAAATTTCCAATTTCAAAGTAGGAATATCCAAAAAACCGATTTCAAGAAATAAATAATTATAAAATTATTATTATTGTATTCAAATTAGGGATTAAGAAAATAATTCTTAACCTAATTTGAACATGGAGTGGCTGGCCATTTAGAGAGAAAATAAGGGAAAATATTTTCTAAAAAATAAATTTCTATTTTCCTTATTTATTAAGTGTATTAAAAATACACTCAAATTGAGATAATAGTAAACATTTCATTCTCTTTCTTAGCCATAATATGCGCTCATCCTAGTAGTAAGGAATTTGATTTTTCATATCCTAATCCTATTAGGATTTAAATCAAAATACTATATCTCATATTTAATTTAAGTAGACAATCTACTAATAAATAATTATTAAGAACTCTTAAATAATTATTTAACTCTTACATAACTGTTATAAATATCTCATATTTAATTTACAAATGAATAAACTTATATAAAAAATGCCCCAAAGTTGGAGACTACACAAGGGAGTGTTTTCATATTTGTGGTATAATTATTATATGAGAATCCTAGCTTAATTTACTGAGACGGAGCGGGGACCATGGACCCGTGAATCTAAGCTCCAATCGAAAATTAAATTAAAAAATCTTTAATTAAATTTTTCGTTTATTAATCTCAATATTACTCCACTAAAAGTGCGGAATTAAACTATTGAATTAAACATATTTTTTAATAAAAAATATTAAGAATTGTCCATTAATATAATCATGACATGATTATCGATCATTTACTAACGATTCATAATCGGTGCTAGTGTAATTACCGGTTTACCCCTCGATTATTTTGTAGTCCTTAAGTACTATGAGTTCATTAGTAAACGGTTAGCTCATAATTAATTATGAATTGAGTGCTACAAATGTTTAGTTCTAAAAGCTAACACTTAAGGGATCCATTTAAATTTTTTTTAGTTGTGAATTTAATATTTGTAATCCACATTCCAGCACCAATTAATTGCGGACTTCTAAAATACAAGTATTGCCCAGTTGCTTCTTGAGCCAAAACAAGCAAATCAAAGAACTCGTTAATCCAAATGAAGAGTTTATGAATTACATAGGAGTTAGCTCGTTCATCACATGATCATCTAGAGACCATAAGTCGAATCTTAAAAAAAAATACTTAAATAAAGATTCTTGAATAAGGTCGGTCCAAGTCCAGTATAATCTTTATTATATAAAATACCTACACTATAGTCTCACACACATTGACTATTCGAATCAGACGGCCACATACATAACGTCATTGATAGTATTAGTGAATACCGATCAAAGAGATCCGTTACTTTTGATCTATCACGGACCAGTTTAAATACGTTAACCTATAATTTTAATCATTTTATATGTAAAACTCTTCTTATACTAAAATTATAGTTTAGTTAACATATTTTGGATTTTAATAAACATATAAAATTAAACAAACAAAATTCACAAATTACTATTTTTTTAATTTATTTTTAAAAAGTATTTAATACATTTGATTTTAATGACATATATCTACACGAGTCATGTGAGCAACATATTTAGGTAATCCTAACTTTGTTTGAAAAAGAAGTGCCCCAACTGCCTAATCCTATAGCTTTAGTGATGGCAAATTAATTTTCCTACCAGATGGAGAAATTAAATGAAAAATAGAATAGGAATATAGGTAAGTTCTTATCTCCTCACGAGACTAGGGCGGGGATGGAAGATGTAATTATTCACCACATTTCTATTCTATTTAGGTTTTAACAATGGTTTTTTAGCTTTTTAAAATTTATATTGTTGTTTGACACTTTATTTTATATTTTTGTGCGACAACATTTAATGGGCAATTTGTTAGGATTTAGATCAAGAGCGGATCAAGTTAATTTGAGGCTTTTGGCGATCAGGGTCTTTTGAAGAGAATACTATAAGTGTTCTAGAGCACAATTAATATTTGGCATTTTTTATTGAGAGAATTGCAAAACAAGATCACTCTAAGTACCACTTAATAATTTATGTTTTAAGTAGTATGTTCTATTTGTTTGTACTCTAAGTGTAAAATTTAGGATATAAATTAAAATACAACACAAAAAGAATATAGATTATTAATGTATAAAAAAAGAGCATTTCTAAAAAAATTCCTATTCTATTACGCATTTTGTTTCAAACAATTGATCGGTTAAGAAAATAATTATTATAAAGATCAAACAACAATTCGTACAATAGATTGACTAGTAATGAAAATCTCTATCCATTAATAATCTTTGGAAGCAAATTTTTTTATTTTATTAATATAGTGAATAAATAATTTATCAAAGATATTTTTTGTAGTTATCAACATGTGTATCATTTTAACATCGGTTTACAACAGATTTTCATAATTTCATATTTGTTAAGTAAGTAAATCCACTTCGACATTAATATTTAAAAAGAACAAACAGTAATTGATATATATTTAAGAAAGTAGCCTAAACAATGTTAGAATTTTTTATATATTAAATTATGAGCTAGTTAGGTAAATAGTCATTTTGGATTGTGTATTTTTAAAAAGTCATAGTTTTGAAAAAATTAAAAACTAGCCATAAAAAGTTTCTTATAGATGTAAAATATTTCCTACCATGAAAAAATTAGACATAAAATTTGCTATAAGAAATTTCTTACCAAGGTAATAAATTTTTGTAATTGCTATTTTCTTAAAATTTTGAAACTGTGCCTATTTTTTAAAATTATTTTCTAAAAAATGGTTATTTTCTTAAAATTCTCAAAAATTATTAATCTATATATCAAGTGGGTCTCAAGAATTTTCTTGAAAATATATTAATTTATCAATTTGGCAAAAATTTAGCACATTAGGCACAAGCTAAGCCCGACTAAAAATATTATTGAATTTATCGAGTATTAATTTATCAATGTTTTGTTGTTGCTAGGAAATGCTGTTTAAGACCTTAAAGAATTTAGTTTCTTCTAGTGTTTTTTCTTTTTCGTTTTTTTTTTCAATGTCTCTTTCTTTACTCTTTTCGAGCCTTAAATACTGGTAAAACGTGTTGGGGCTCACATTATGGTACATTTAATGTTAGTTTAATTAACTAGCATGTTCTCATTCACCCTTCAAGCCTTTGAAACGATCCTATATGATGGTTCTACCTCTAATTAAGCAAAGTTGTAAGTAAATAGCTTCTTGGTTTTGATGCAATCATTTGAGTTTGTATTTATTCTACACTTGATGAAAACCATACTAAGAATTACTAAATGGTTATCAAAAGCTTTGCAAAAGAATGATCAAGTTAAGTGAATACTATGATTTTAGTGAAAATATGTAAAGAAAGACTACAGATAATGAGAGATGATGGATGAAATTCATTTTCGAATAAGTTTTTTCTTATAGTATAAAACATAATATTATCTTTCATAGCATGGATGATATGTTTATAGCTCGAGGTAGATCACGACGAAAAGCTTAAACAATTACAAATATGCCTCACTTCCGTGTTGAACTGTTTTATTCTATCATTAACATGCAATTGCAAAGTTAAATGACCGCTTCACTGAAACGAGTACTAAGTTGCTTCTTTGTATAGCATGTTTGTGCCCTGTTGACTTTTCTTTTTTTAAGCAAATGAATAGGACAATAGGAGCTCATCCCAACAAAGTTGGCACACGTTTAAGAGACTGAAAGCATCCCAACAAGGTTGGCACCCTAGTAGATCCTCCACCAAAGCCTAAACGAAAATATCATAAATAAAGAAAAAGATTACAAAATAGTTCAAAACATCCCAAAAGGAAGGGAAAAGGAACACCAAAAGCAAAAAAATCATATAGGATCTACCCACATTGTGTGATGCCTCGTTAAAACATTCTAAAGGAAAAACCTACTAGAAAAAATCCTAGAGTATGAGAAAAGAGTACATGACACCTATAAAAAGGAAGAGGAACCAAATCTCTACCGATGAGGTTCTTCAAGAAACTGGGTTCTGAAAACCACCATAGACCCTCCGGTAGATGAGTTGCTATAGAACCCAATTTGTTTGTTACACAATTTCCTTCCATCTATATGTGAGAAATACAAATATTCATTAAATTAGCAAAATCAAGAGCCCATAGCCATCTATTTTTAAATCTCCAAGGTACATTAGTATTTATGGGTTTGTTGATGGTCAAAATTTAACAAAGTATGAAATTGAGCCTGAACCCAAGGTTAAGCCATACGAGCCCCGAGGGTCCACCAAAGTCCATTAAAACTCATCAAGACCAATTAAACCCGTCAATACCCATCAAGGACCCATTAAGGCCCATTTAGCCCATCAAGGCCCATCGAACCCGTCAAAGCCCATAAAAGCCGGTCAAGGCCCAATAAGCCCGTTCAGGCCCATTAAACCCGTCAAAACTCATTAAAAGTCTATCGAGGCCCGTTAAGCTCATCAAAGCCCAAATCTCATCAAAGGCCCACGAGAGCTCATCAAAAGTCTACTGAGGTCCAGCAAGCTAAGGTAAAATTCTCAACTCATGGATTAAATAATTATGTGCTAATCTTTGCATTTTTTTTAGAAAAGTCATGAATATTTTATAAATTTACTTATTACAAATATATTTTTACCAAAAGTACATAATTATTTAATCTAGGGACCCAAGCCCATAAGGGGTGACTTATTGGGTTATGGAGTGGAAGGATCAAAATATTAAGTAAGGCTAACAAATAGAGTCATATTTAGAAGCTTATGAATTTTACTTGGGAAAATTCATAAGTACATTTTTAACTATGATATTTGTTTGTTAGGCAAAGAAAATAAATAACCTCATTTTTTCAATACTATTTAGACACTATCTAACTTTGTCAAATTTCTAATTTTGAACATTTTTTCACATGCAACTTATGAATATATGAAAAGTCCATCTTTTATCACAATAATCCATCAAAATCATCTTCTTACCATATAAACTATAATTATTTTAACAAAGGGGGTAATTTTCCTTAACTACATGGGTTAAAAATCTCACCATGGTATATAAACCATAGTTATTTTAACCAAAGAGGTAATTTTCCTTAACTACATGGGTTAAAAATCTTACTATGGTATATAAAATCTAGTTATTTTAACCAAGAGAGTTAATTTTTTCTTAAATACATGAGTTAAAATCTCACCATCTTTACTCTTTAATTTCCCTATAAATAGGGTCCTTACCATCACAAAAAAGGAAAAAGAAAAACCATTACTAACATAATCACATCAAAACACCAAACACCAATCCAACACCATACTACCCATAAGCCAACATTCTCTCAAAATCTTTTTTTTTCTTTCTCACACCTAAACCACCCAAAACCCACAACACACCAAAAATTCTCTTTTCTTTTATTCTCCTCATCATGCTTCCAAACATTCCATCAAAAATATTCTACCATCATAGTCATATTTTATCCATATAATTCCTCTTTCTTTCTCTCTAAAAACCTCTTTCTTACTAAAACTTCCAAACTTTAGTCTACCAACCAAAATGGTTATCCTTTACTGTCCCAAACATTCTCCAAAAGCTTCCAACATTTAAGTCCACAAAAGTCATCATCCAATCATTGCTTTAGTCATTATTAACCAAGTTGTCCATATATCAAATATAAGTGCAATGTGTTACATATTTTGCAACTATGGTATCAAAAGCTTCCTAAAACAACTAAAAGAGGTTTATTTATTTTATTTACCTTATTTTTTATTTACTCCAACTCTATTATTCAATATTTCTGCCCATTCATAATATAACTCATATTATATATTAATGTATTATATTATGCTTTAGCTTATATCATCATGCTATATTTTAATCCATATTACATATTATCATCATATCATATTGCCATATCATTATTACCATACCATATTATGTGCTCTATATATCATTATATTATATATATCCATATATATCTACTATCATGCCATATATATGATACATATTTTTATATAACTTATCAGGTACATAATAAGTACCATATTATAATATTCTATTATACTACATATTATATATTACATATTACATTACATATTAGTTACATAATAAGTACCATATTATACTACTATATTACACATACTATATATACATTATATATATTAGGTACATAATAAGTATCATATTATAGTATGCTCTTATATTATAATCTAAAACCGTAATCTGAGGATTTGACTTCGTGTTGTCCCGGTGACGTGACCTCTATCAGTGTATGTGGATTTGACCCATGCGTTGTCCCGACACTCTACCATTTCTTTATATTCCTTGCAATTTACACTTATAAGTGTTTTCCACCGCTGTAATGAAGCTCAATAGCTCCGCTTCAAAGGTGAATCCTACTCCCAATGGAACAACGAAACAACCTTTCACAAAACCTCTGCAATTTCTGAAGACACCTCCAGAGCTTGCCAGGCCCAGAGCACCTCTAGCAGTGCTATCAATATTGACATTGATCTAATTCGGGGGAGAAGGGTTCCAGACGACCTGGATAATTAACCCACTCTTCGAAGCTTTTCCTTTCAAGCCCATATCATGAAGAATAATGAAATCTTCCTGGCAATTTTGCATAGGCGCTTATGAGTTCTTTTATAGTCGCCAAAACCCACGCTTGAAGAGAAAGAATAAAGGCTTCCATTCCTTCAAAAAGCGCCAAATTTGAGCCATAAGCCCTAACAGACTGCGAAAACACTGGCCATCCAAAGAGAAAACACTTGCAGGCTAAAATTTTCCTTCATAGCTTTGAGGAATAAGTTTTTCAAATCTCCCAAAAAAATCTAGACTGCAAGAAAACCAAGTTTTGAGCTGTCTCCATATTTCCTGAGCAAAACTGCAATGTAAGAAGATGTACTCGAACTCTGAATGTTTGTTTCAAACTCTGCAGCAACTCACCGTATTGAAACCTCCACGGGAAAAGGGCTTCATCAGTTGAAATCCTACGGAGAAGAATTTTCCATACATATAAAGAGCGTCTCAGAGGAATAAAAGCCAAAGCCATTTACCCCAATTAACCGAGTTTGACGAGTACAAATATTAAAAAATGGCTCTACAAGTGACCTCTCTGGTAAGAGAAAGGGGACCACACCAGGCTATCAGAACTAGGTGGTCCTAAGGTAGTCTTGCAGATTTCACTATAGATCTCGGGGAAGTTGTCTTGGAAGATTTTTTGAATAGACCAACCTTCTTTAAAGAAGTCTGAAATTGACGCCTCAAGACCCCTTCGTGTATTGACTTATTTTCTTTCTTTTGACAATAATAAATTAATCTGTCTTGCTCAATTTTATCAAGAAGATTTTCTGTCCTGGAACCTACATCCTATATGTACGCTATAGCAAGTGGATTGGAGATCATGCAAAGAAAATGGTCAAGACCAAAAGATATCAGATGTATCCGTTGATTTACTTGCTCTTGACACTCAAGTTAATTCTACCAGTTGCTACTATTAGTGTTGAGAGAGTATTTTCAGCTATGAACATATAATGAAGAATTGTCTGCATAATTGTATCGGAGATATATAGATGAATGATAACTACTCGATAGTCCACATTGAAAAAGATTTTTTTAATAAAGTTGGTAGCGAGGTATTCAAGCAACGTTATCAAAAAATAAAACCTCGTCATGAAAAATTATAATTTTCTTTTATTTTATAAATTAAAGAAATGCTATATTTTTACCATGAAACAATTAAGTTTCGTCCATAATGCGGCCCGCCACGAAAATCAAATACTGAACCCGTACTTGGACAAATCAATTCGATCAATCTGCCCAAATGCAACAACGAGTTCGCAGCTCTCGCAAATCAATGCACCGTGCAAACTTGGAATATCTTGTGAACAAGACAAACTAAGCGCAAAGAAAACGGACAAAGAATCAGTAAGCTCGAGATCATTCACAATTTTAATACAATTGAATGTGAAGATTAAATTCTGGCGGCCAAACACAAATAGGAACCCTTGGCGCCAAGAGATTTTAGCATTTATGGGTAGCTTTATTGTGCATAATTTTGGGTGTTATGTCTTTAAAAATTTTGATATGTCGTTCAATATTCACAGAATAAATACTATATCGATGAATGACCTGTTCGTACTCGAGCCATACATATATGACACAGTGAAGAATAATTCCAGACATTTTAAGTGATTTTTGTTTTCTATAATTTTAATTTATTGATTAACCGCAATGTATTATTTTTAATAAAATTAGGAGCTTAAAAAACATTAGGGATGCCAATTTTTTTAGAACACGTGTGGCAATTATTTTGCACGCGTTCTTAATATTGGAGTCTTATAAAATAGAAAAAATGCAAAAAAAAAAAAAGAGAGAGAATGTTGTTGCCTTGTTGTTATGCATGTTAAATAGCCTTGGATTGGACAGCCTCTGTCGCGTTCATTGAGGAGATTGTGGAGACACGATCTCAAATATCTAGTGTGTGTTCGGACTGGCGAAAATCTAGTCTTGCTTACCGCCATGCATGGTTATTGGATTTGTGCTCTCACCACCTCCGCATCGCGCTCCCAGCCACCTATGTCGCGCTTTAGAAGCCAGTCCGAGTTGTGCATTGTCGTTAATGACGGAGGAGAAGAGTTAAAGAGATTTTGGGGTCTTTTCTTTTCTCAAGTGAAGCACAAAAAGTAATTTTTTTCATTTATAATTTTGTAAGAAAATAAAAAGAGAAGATGAACTGATTCTTTTATTTTTTTTACTTTAATTTTTTGCGTTAAGTGATTGAAATACCTTTATGTAAAGGGTCCCATGCGGATCACAAGATAAAATTCGTTCAATTTAAATACAAATTAGACGGAAGTATGTAACTGCAACGGTTTTCCAGGAGTTCAATTGTCAAAAAAAAAAAAGATGAAGTATCCAATTGCGAAAGGGCCTCTGCTCCTAAAAGCCCTACTAAGCTAGTTGTGCACATGTCAATTTAAGAGTGAAAATAAGCGTCAAACGATCGGGCCATTTCTTAATACGCCGGGGCATTTCATTTTATATCATGTATTCAGTCTCTTTGTTTCTTTTATGTGTTTAATTTATCCATTAATTGCATTTCAGAAAATATACATATTCATTGTTTTTGAGTTAAATGATGCTAACGAGTTTTATTAGTGGGTGTCTTTTTTTTTTTTGGGGATTTCTAATCATTCTATTCTTTGTAGTATAAAATTCAATAGTCGTCCACTTCTTATTAAATAAGCCTTTACAAATTTAGTAACTTAATAATATAAGATCAGAGCTTTCTAATCCCTGAAAGGCTATAAGCTTGATTTCTTGGACAATTGTCAAAGTTATTAGAGTAAAATAAAAATTTGTTGATGCATATTTGCCCAAATCAAGCATGGGTCGATTTAGTTCCCGTCAGTTAGATTTCAAAACCAAATCAAAAGAATCAACAAAAGCACTTGAAAAGTTTATTGCTTCGATATTAGTCAAAACGACGTATAAGTAAACATGATATCAAAGGGGGAAAAAAAAGTCGATAGCACATCCATATGCACTTCCTCCGTTATTCCCAACATGTACTATTAAAAAAAACAAAAACAAGGACATTTATAGTTTTCTTATACATATATGTTGCTTGTCTTTTCTTGCATTAAGGTGGCTGATAAATTCATGGTGTGCTACCAGTAAAGCCGAGTAGCCCAATGAGCTGACTGAAAAGACTACCGCCGGCAGTTGGAATGCCGACATAGACATCGACATAAACAAGCTCTCTCGCTGTAGCATATTTAGTGCAGATCATAAGACCAGCAATATTTATAAATAATATGATCATCGGAAGAGCTACATGCGATCTGTTAATGTTATTAGCCATGAAATATTGGCAGCCAAATTTATTGTGTTGAAGCTCAAATTCTCTTGGATATATGGGATATGTGGTAATGGTGATGAGAACCTATATGTATATATATAGTAGTTTAATAACTTATGACCAATTTCCAAAAAGAACGAGCACGATGCGATACAAAGATCTAAAAGGATATACCTTTAATTTAATTTGAAAATGAACCACTTCTAGAGCCTAGCTAGTCCTATTGATAACTAACAAAATTATTTAGCATTTCTTGGATTTATTTATTATGATTATTATTTTTTGTTGTTGAATGAAAATAATAATAATCATAATAATAAATGAGCAGACCCTATGGCACGTCCAGGATTGTTTCCCAGCATATCAAACAAATTGTGACTCAGCGAGTGATGAATCACAGGTTGATTGGCGGCAGTGTGGTTAGCCTTCTGTTCGCGTTGTTGTTACCACATCCTTCGTCTTTGCCTATGGCTTATCGTGAGGCGTTTGCTTCTAGATCGGTAATTGGCTAGGGCTTGATTCTTGCCCGTCTATTCACCCTGTCGGTTGAGGAAAGAGGCCCTTGGATTAGCGTTCAAGTCCTTATAGTTTCGGTCCCTACGGCTTCGGTCCTCTTTGTTCCTGTCATGCTGGCGGTTCTTTTTTTCTTGCAACTCCTATTCATGGTCCCTATCGTCTTGCCCCCGCTCTCGGAGTATGCGCTCTTGCACCTTTGTGCTGTGCAACGTCAGCTGATTGCGCTGCAATTAAAAGATTGTCTTCTGTATTAGCGTTAAACCCTTCTTGTGTTCGGCAATTTATTCAGCAAAAGCATGTTAGTCAGTCTGTCCGTGCATGTTATTCAGCAAAGACTTGGATGGCTCAACAGTCTTTTTTCTACCTCTAGCCACTGTTGCATGGCCTTTTGTGAGGGGTTAACGAAGGATTTCATTGATTTATGGTTGACTTATAATCATAAAACATTAGGGCTTTGGGCCTTCCTTCTGGCGCTAGTTTGTTGATGCTAGAATTTCGTCAAAGAAAAATTCGAAGCAGTCAAGTCAATCTTGTAAAATAGAACAAATTAACGTCAAAGGCAACAGAGGGCATCGACAATGTCGCTAACTTTAGCTATCTGATGCTTAAGTCAGTAAAATGTTGTAGAGAGAAAGGTAAGTAAAGTGTGATTAATTGAGAATTGCTTATCGAACGACACCTTTATATATTACCCAATCGCATTTCTTCTTTTTTGAGGGAACAAATTAAATCATGTTATATCTTGACTTGTTGGGATTTGAATATGTTTCATAATTATTTCTTAAGATATTCAGTGATATTTATTAATTATTTAAATATGTTTCGTAATTATCTTTTTGAGATTAGTCAACCCATAACTCTATCCTTTATGAACGCTTCAGTACGCTTTTTATGAGGTGAGATGCGTCAATTTGCAACTACCTTTCTCGGGGACTATTGTCCTTTGTGATCTTGAATCCTGTGGATCCTATTGCGATTTGTGGAATGTGGATTCTCGGTAGCGAGCGGCTCTGGTTACTGGGGACTGCAATACCTCTATACCTCTAAGATCATGTGGGTCTTGTCAGGTTTTGATGGGCTTCGGCTCTTTGTTTCGGATCACCCTGTGAGTCTTCAGGTTGTAAGTCATCTTGTATCCTTGCCCACGAGTATTCTTTGGTTCTTCGCGTCCGAGGTGCTAGAACAAAAACTACCCCGATAACAAATTGAATTAAGAATAAGCGCATTCCAAGAAAACACGCCAAAGAGACTCATTAGTTCTTTGCCAGAGACGACGTTCAAAACATGATTGAATTACAATAGCTTGCAAAGCATCATCATTCATTAAGATATTAACATTGACATTTTAATCGCTGAACAAAGACATACAATATATCAAATGATCATATAGCAATTTTCTTGAAAAAAATAAATAAAATGAGCTTATTCACTATCATTCACCCATGGGAGAAATTCGATATAATCAGCTAATTGCTGTTGTTATTTTATATATTATTGCAAATACAGAGAGGATAAACGATTTGCATACAAACAGAAACACTTTCGAAACTATATAATTAGCTGGCGCGCCTTGGCTTTATATCCATGTCGTCCATTCCTACTCGACATTATTTTAAAATATATATAAACTTCATAGTATATTAAAAGTTTATTCCGATATGCTATATAGTATCTACTTTATTAATGAAAATCAAATACTTTTTTAATAATTAATAAACAAATAAAGAATCCAATTTCATTTAAAAATTAAAAGGGTAAAATTGTCCATAAATAAAGACACATGTTCAAAATTGGGTTAGATGTAAATATCTTGATTTATATTTCTTAGATGAAATATTCTCTTAAATTGAGTGTATATTTGTAATTCTAATATAAAATTATAGTGTATATTATATTTTTTTTTGTAAGTAAATTTTGTATTATTAATTAGGACTCATATGGATTTCACAAACTACCCATAAACACTAACAGATTACAGATATCAGCTTCTATTGAAAACTTGAAAGAAAGGCCTTTCTTGAGACAATTTCAAAGTTCAAGGGGATTGATGGATGACTTCTAGAGTAGAGGGTTTAAAATGAAAAAATGGTAAAGTTGATGGGTAATTTTTTATTTAAAAAAATTAAAATCAAATAGTAAAAAGCCTCTTAGTAAATAATAGGAAAAATCATAGGGTGCAAAAATGTCATTTTTCCTAAATAATATATTGTCAGTCTTAGGTCTTTCTGCTGTGTCTTAGAATCGGACCACATATTTATTATCAGTCAACTCCACTGACCTAACTATACACTCACTCTCTCTCTCTCTCTCTCTCTCTCTCTCTCTCTCTAATTTCTTTGCATTCCCATTGAAAAATATTAGAGTTGTAATTAATTGTTTAGTTACTAGTGTGATTAGTTAGTTAAAAGTTGCTGAGCTGTCAGTACTTGTAACGAACACTTTCTCTGCACTAGCTATTTATATACAACTAGTTAATAAGTGTTTTCGCCTCGAAAAGTGCTAAAAAGGGTTCTAGTGCTCACGAAACAAACTCTCACAAGTACAAATTCAATTATAAAAGTTTACAAGACCTAAAGACTTGAGACATAAGTGCATAAAATTTGAAAAACATCAAGCATAATCGAGAGTATGAACCTCTCACTCAATCAAGTCACAATCACAAATTTTTAAAAAGAGCTCATCAAAAGTAATTCATCTTATCAATGACCGATAAAACTAACACTAAACGCAATAATCACTCCTAAAATGCAATGAACATGAATTAAAAATAACTAAATGAAAAATAGGTAAAAGATAGAATTGTACCCCCAAACTTAAAATGGACAGTGTCCTCACTGTCTACTATATTGCACAGGTTAAGAGTACTTACCTTGGGTTGCCTCCCAAGAAGCTCTACGTTTAACGTCGAGCTCGACTCGGCGTCACCATAAGTCTTCAAATAGCTGCTTCCGCCCATAGTACGTGTCATACAACACGTCCCACGGGTTTTAATCTTGAACGCCCTCAAGCTTGGCAAAATGTGGCTTTCTGAATGTACGTGGAAAAGGACTTCTCTTCGATTTGTGTGGGTGGGAAGTTTTGAAGGAATTTCCAAAAGATGGTGGTAGAGGCGTCGTCCATAAGTGATATTCACTTTTGGAATCTTCAATGGTCAGTGACAACGTGATGTCAGGAGTCTCGGAAGGAGATGACTCGTCGTCTAATTTGTGAGATGCGATCAGGCCTTCGGGCATCTCTGCCGTGGAATCCTCATCAAATGTGACAACATCGTAATATTCCTAAAGTTCGCTCGGCGTCTGATCGCTTTCACACTCTGCCTCTTTTGTCACGGTCTCGTTGGAGTTTGTAGGAGTACTACTCAAGGTTGACAACTCCTTTTGGATTTGATAGAGTTGGAGTTGTACTCTTTTTAGTTCATCTCTCCTTAACATTGCTGCGATTGAATCTCCTTGAAGTATCAGTGTTGTTGACACAACTATTTGGAGATTATCTAGTTGAGTCTGCAGTTGATCGATTTGTTTTCTTCTTTGCTCTTCTTCATGCAGCTGTCTCGCTTCCAAATATGGTGTGGATTCGGTGTGTAACTCGAGGAAGCACTCTATTGTCGGGTTTAGAGGATCTTGGCATGTCGCCGGGTTGTATATCTCCTCCTCAAAACATTTATATGTTTTTGGAGGATTCTAACATTGGTAATCGTACCCAGCTAGATCTTCTAGGTACCGGTAGGCCTCGTCCACGGTGAAATTGTAGAAAGAGGTGATAGTTCCTCTTTCCACCCATTCTCGTGTTGCGGTGGTGAGCCCATCCAAGAAGTTCATTAGTTGACCCTCTCAGTTGAAGCCGTGGTAAGGAAAGTCCCGGAAGAGGTCCTTGTATCTCTCCCACACATGATAGTAAGGCTCGTGATTCCTTTGCACAAACTGTAAGATCTCTTGTCGATCCCACATTTTTAACCTCCTGCAAAACAAAAACAAGATAGCATCAAAGAAAATTTTAAATTGAATAAAAACAAACTTTTTTTTATGCCTTGATTAAAGTTTCTATCGTTCTTCACATTGTTAATCAAATTAGGCCGTTTTGTTCCCCGGCAATGATGCCAAAAACTTGTTCCCTCGAATACACACGCGAATTTAACCGCAAGCGCACGGATCGTTCAAGTAATAAAGTGGACAAAAGAGTCCGGATATCGTTCCCACGGAGAACTAAATAACCTAAATAACTAAACACTACGAATACTAAATGTCTACTTTATCTAAGCTAGCAACTTAGATGAAGAAAGATCAATAAACAAAATAACTGTAAACAAAAATACTATAAATAAAACCTAGGATCGATTAGCTTCCCTCAACGTGTCCTCTATTCAATTATCGTTAATATCTCACCATAATCCTCAATTCTATGCTAGTCTAGGAATTTAAGAACTAAGTCGTAGCTCTCGCTTATTGACCTAATTATGTATTCAATTCTAACTCACGCGTCCGCTCATTGAGATTTAATACATTCACAAACGAATCCTAGAATCCTTAATCGGTCTCCTCTCGGTACTTACGATTCAGAATTCGACTACCTTAGACTACCAATCTCCTCTCGGTACTTATGGCGCCTAAGCTGTGATTCTTGTTATTCCCAATTCAATCAAATTGCCTCTCTCAAGTTAATTCTAATTGAATCTAGAGTTTCTATCCAATCTCTCAATTGCAAATAGAAATAAATAAACCAACAAGAACACAAACATGAGAATTGACTAATTGCAGCAATTTATTAATGAAAATTATAATAGATTCGACATTGAGTTCAGCTAATCTCTCCTAGAGAGAGCTTTAGCCTCGTGAAACCAAACAAATAAATATATAAAATAAACTAGGATTCATAATGATTACAAGAAATACAAGAGAAGAAAATAAAGAGAGTAGAGAAAAACTCAGGTGAGATTCGCAAGCAATTCCATCTTTGTCTCATCTTTGAAGAGCCAATCTTCTCTTGGTGTTCTTGAGCTTTTTGTGGTGTTTCTCTCTGTGTTTGAACCTTTTTTTTTTCGTCCAAACATGATATATTTATAGCCCAAGTGATTTGATCCAATTTTCCAGCTTGAAACGAAGTTAAAACGTCATCGTTTTTGCATCAGCAAAGTTTGGCGGTCGTTCGGCTGAGTTTGGCGAACGTTCGGCTCATAAAAGTCGATGCTGAAAATTGGCCTGGAGAACGTTCGCCCAGATTGGGAGAACGATCACCCAGCTTGGCGAACGTTCGCCCGAAGTTGATGAACGTTCGCCTCAAGGAGTTTTTTCGCGATTCGTTACCCGGGTGATCGTTCGGCTAGATTTTGGCGAACGAGCGGCGATGCTTCGGGTTTTTCCTTCTTTTTGGCTATTTTGGGCGGTCTTTCGGCCCATGATGGGCGAACAACCGGCTCTTGATCTTTCTCCTTGATTTTGTTTACTTCTTCTTCAAGATTTGTCCGTCTTTTCGGGTTTCTTCGTCTCGATTTTCGTGTTTGTTCTCAAACCACCTATACACTCACAAAACTCATCCAAAATGATAAAACTTGAGGAAATTACAACAATTCAAGATGGAAAATGTGATATATGAGTGAGTATAATGCTCACTCATCAATAGGCATTGGGCTGTAGGCCTAATAGTTTCATTTGTTCATAGACCTCACATGCTTTCTCAACTTTTCCATCTTTAGAATACCATTGTATTAAGACTGCATATGTGAACTCGTTTGGAGAAACCCCATAATCCTTCATCTTGCCAAACTAGTCCAAAGCGGAGTCCAATGTCCCTTGCACGCAATAAACTTTCATCAAACTCGTTAGAACAACCACTTTCAACGGTTTTCCACAACTCACCATTTCATCTTTGACCTTCAACGCTTCATCCATATTCCTCTGCTTTTCACAAGCCAGGATCACACTCGTAAAAGTATACTCCGAAGGAACCCAACCCCTTTCCCTCATCTCCTTCTACAACTCAGAAGCCTCCCTTGAATTGGGTTTCTCACAAATTGCCTGTATGGCAATACAATAATCCAAGGCGTCAAGTTCCAAGCCTCTCGCCTCCGCTTCTCTGAAGTACATCTCCGCCTCCTCTGCTCTCTCTTCCTTCCAGCAAGCCTCCATCATCACAACTACACTCACACTATCCCTGAAAACCTCTCTCAAAACAATCTCATTGTACAACTCTTGAGAATCCGACGCAGAGCTAAAGACAGAATCCGAGGATACAGTAGAGACGGGGATGGCTAGGATGTCCTTGGCAAACGTCGCGACAATTGGGAACATCGACTCGTGCGATTTCCACCACTGAAGAATGTCGAAATCCTGTTCCGTCATATTTACCCAAGATATGTTGAGGTAGCAACGAACATCCGAACTTTGTGACAATGGAGATGAAGGAACCGAAGAACTCGCTTGATGTGTGTTCTTTCTAGCTTGAAGTCTGGATATTGAACACTTCATTGGCGAAGGATGTGGGGCTAGTATAGCATCTGGCGGTTGCATTTATCCTCCTCTAAACTCGTCCTCGTACGTCTTGTAGAATGCTAAGAACTTTTCCGTTATAAAATTTTATAATAGAAAATTACTTTAAATTTTGTTATGTTATATTCTTACAAATATTTTGTTATATAATAAATATTTTTTTATCAATTATGTGTATTTTTTATTAATAAAATATATTACAATGACGGCTTTTTAATAATTCGAAACATTTACTTTTTTTGAGAAATTATTAAGTAAATAGTCATTTTTAAATGATATTTTAAGAAAATAGTCAACGTTTTCATTAATTAAAAAAGTTATAGTCTTAATTACACAATGATGTGATATGCCTTTAGTTCTTTAACGGGCTACTAGTTTCTTAATTTTTAGAAATATTAATCATTTCCATAAAACACGAATAACAAAAAAAAAATTTTAAGAAAACAATCATTTTTGAAGGGTGATTTAAAAAATTGCCAGTGTTTCAAAATTTTAAGAAAATAATTATTCAAAAAATTGATTAACTTAATAAGAAATTTCTTATAACAAATTTTTTGTGTAATTTTGTTATGGTAAAAAAATTCTTACTTTTGTAAAAAACTTTTTATGGCTATTTTTATTTTTATTTTCTAAAACTGTGACTATATTTTTTAAAGCACACACTCTAAAATGATTATTTACCTAACGGACCTAATAAAATATATCTAAATACCAAAGAGACTTTGTTTTTAATAAAACTTAAACCTGTTATGGGATAACTCTTTGTATTTGTTACAAGAGGATTCTCGGTTGGGGAACGTTTAAAAAAACGAACCGGTGGGGAACGATTATAGAAATGAACCGATGGGTAACAATTATTATTGGTCATTGATGAGGGTATATGAAACTTAGGGCTTGTTTGGTAAACGGGTTCGGATTCGTTTTGGGTAATCCGAACAAAATTGTCAATTTGAATTGCCGCTTGGAAACTCTTCTTTTTTTTTTTCGATAAAATCTAAATGGTCAAAACTCATATAAATTCTTTCCATTCTCAAAATTAAATGGTTTGAATCCATTTTCAATATTTTTTTTTAATTGGCATTTCAACCACTATTTTCATAACTCAGATTACATATTTCTTTTTCTATCCAAACAACGATTCAAATAATATTTTCAGTTTAGATTATTTGAGGCAAATGATAATTTAAATTCTTCATTCAAATTACACAATTAAAATCCAATTCAAATGATAAGTATATTTCTTACCTCACCTAATAATAATGATAAAATATCATAGAATTAAAAAAAAAAACATACCATTCATTTGTACATCTAGCACTAGATCTGCCTTTGCCTTTTGCTCCACCGACTGTACTCCTTTATAACGACGACGGCCTTTCCTTCCTCCATTTCCGGTGACCTACAGTCGAAGCCAAAGACGACGATGATGACCACAACAACGACGAGGAGGACGAATATGAATTAAGTGCATTTATCAAAATCCTCATTGTCTTAAAGAAGTCTCAATTGCAAAAAAAAAAAAAAAATGTTTTCTTTTATTTTATTTACTTATTTTTAGCTTATTTCAATATGTTGTAAAGTTTTGCTATTGTGTTAATTCATTTGTCTCCTCATGTAGTGCTCCGCCACCAGGTGTCGTGACTCAGCCACCACGCACAAGATGACGATCGCCATCGGTGGGTCCAGGGGCGGAGGTAAGTAACGCCGAGTGTGGGCTCAAGCCCATACTGAAATTTTGAAGCCCATTTCATTTATTTTAAGTTAGAATGGGAAAAAAAATTAAACGTTGTGGGCTTTATTAAAGCCGAGCCAATGTGTATGTGATGTGTGCCATATACATTGCTACGAAAAAAAAAAACCCTCAATCAGGCGTGTGTTTTACGATTTAGAGTGAAATCGTTGAACAAGCGCACAGATACCCAGAAAATTGAGAGAGAAAAAGAGAGAGAAAGAGAGAAGAATAGGGAAAATAAATTAGGGTGTTTTGTGGTATTTTCTACATTTGAGAATACAAGTTTGTCGGTTAATTTTTGTCTAGTATTTGCGAGATTTTGGTATCTCATTCGTGGCGATTCGGGTGCCGAACCTAGTGATTCGAATTGTAGAGTCCTATCTTTGATCACTTTGGTGGGAGCAGGAGCGGTCTGAGTCTCCAACAAAAATAAAGAACAAACTACAAAGTAGGTACAATTATTAATAGGGTGCTTCTCTATCCTATTGTAAAAAAATAAAAAACAAAAAAACAAAAAAAACAAAAAAGAAACAAAAAAAATAAAAACAAAAACAAACAGGAAAACTTGTCCAGTCGGTCTATATAAACAAATCCTTTACTAACGCATTCTCTTTTAGATCACGTACACACCATTACTCTCAAATTTTCTAGTCGAAACTGAACATACTGTTCTTAGATCTTATATCAATATTTGATCATCAATGTTATAATATTAATAAATATAGATGCACACAAATTAAATTGGCCAATCACTGAACACATAACAACTTTTCAATAATATATTTTTTTTCTAGAACTTTTCAATAACGTGTTTTCTATTACTTGAGAATTTAAGGTTTTTGATGACTTTTATCCCAAAAAAAAAAAAATAAAACAAAACAAAACCGAACTGTTCATATAGAAAAATTAGAATCGTGAGTTTTTATTGAGTTTCTATTAATGGAAATAAAAACTGAGGGCATTTTAGGAAAAATAAAGATATAAATATGAAATTTTAAATTTAAAAGAAAAATTATATTAAGGGGTGTGTATAGCAAATTGAGGGGTATAAATAGAAACACCCTTCTTAAAAAATAACACATTTTTTGTTCTTTTATGTAATAATATAAAGTAGGTGCATTTCAATCTTTCAAATAGCGAATAATATTTTTTCTTACTACAGTGATGGGGAGATATTTTAAAAGGAAGTCAGAGAGTACACTTCCATGTAAAAAGAATGTTAAACTATCAAAATCTAAAATAGAATTTAACTCTGTGGATCTCCCAATGAATCCTAGATTGAGGCGTCTAATAATGGATTATGATCCTAATATTATAGATCAAGTTCAAAGATTTTATATGCAAAAAGGTCTTTGTCAACCAACAAAGCATGAGTTTCTACTGAAACGATTTGGAAAAGAACTAAGAAGATTTAATCCTTCATGGTTTAAGGAATTTTCAGATTGGTTGGAATATAGTATAAACAAAAACGCTGCATTTTGTTTATACTCTTATCTTTTCAAGTCGTATAATGAGGAACAAGCAGGTGGAGATTCTTTCATCGCCACAAGATTTACTAATTGGAAGGGAAAAAAAAAAGATTGCAAGTTCATGTTGGGGGTCCTAATAGTTCTTATAATGAAGCTCGATGAAGATCTGAAGCTTTGATGAATGAAAAGGAACATATAGAACCTATTATCTTAAAGAAAACAACACAAGCTCGTAATGACTACCGAACGCGCTTGAATGCTTCCGCGGATTGTGTTCGATTTCTTTTGAGACAAGGTCTCGCATTTTGTGGTCACGATGAATTTAAAGACTCAAGCAATCAAGGTAACTTTTTTGAACTTTTGCGAGTTCATGCTTCTCACAATGAAGACATCAAAGCTGTTGTGGGACAAAATGCTCCAGAAAATCTCAAGTTAACATCTCTAGATATTCAAAAGGAGATTGTAAATGCTTTTGCTATTGAAACTATCAATGGAATTATTAATGATATTGGAGACGCAATGTTCTCGATTTTGATTGATGAATCTTGTGACATCTCAATGAAATAGCAAATGGCAGCGGTTTTACGTTACGTGAATAAAAAAGGGCAAGCTGTTGAACGTTTTTGTAACGACCCGACTTTTCGAGCCGTTAAACATAAATTTACTTATCATGCTTATATTTAAAAAAAAAAGGCAGAATTTTTTTTTTTAGTACTTATACTATAATAAACTTGCAACTAATGATTATAGAAGTAAAATAAGTTCATAAAGTCAAACATACTTACTTAACATCATAACATAGTCTTATGACTTTTAATAAAATGGAACATAAATAATAAAATTTCTCTTATAATAAATATGCGGAAATAGTGGTCACCATAACCCTTTGCCTCAGCACCTCATCGCACCGTCGCCTTCCAACCCATCACATCAAATCATAGGTTTCTTACCTACAGTACAGACGGAAACAAGTGAGCTAAAAAGCCCAGTGAAATACAACATAAACTCACAAAATATGATATGCAATGCATGACCAAATTAGTTTCGCTTATTTGATCTATTACTAAAATCTTTCCTAGAGGATCCTCATCATAACAAGTGTTTGTACCAAATTGCGCGCTGGACCAGTGAAGGACGAGGTTGTATAGGTCCTCGGCGATCACTGATCCTACATATCTTTTCATATAGACCGCCCTATATTGCCCTTAAGTCAGCTCAAGGGACGGTCTCATTAACCTCACCTTTCTGAGGTGGTACGACACGATATTAAAACCTAAGTTTCACTTTATTAAATTGTGACATACATCGTGACATTTCATAACTTATCATATCTTCATATCATAAATTAACGACGCTTGTTAGAGATTATAACAAGGTCATATACATCATGCATATAAATGTTATCATTATAGCGAAACATATCGTAATCATCATATCAAAACATAGCATTATCATCATATCAAAACATATCATATCAAAGCATATCATATTAATCATGGTAAAGCATATCATTTATTTTTCTTTCTTTGAACAAATCCGTACTGTAGTGAGATTGTACTCACCTCGGAATGTTCGACAGTTGAAACGAACTCGGTCGTTTGAAGAGTTGGTCACCTCGATTTGCGTAACCTAAATTCACTATAGAGGATTAGAATAGATTCTCTATATTCGATCTAGGTTCTAGAATCTATCTCACCTATTTGAGGTTCGATCCTAGTACGACATGAAATTAGGTTAAGACTTTTACAGTTTACTTATATTAATTAATTATGTAACAGTGTAGAGGTATTTCAATAAATAGTCTCCAGATCGACTGGTAAGGTCACTAAGGTCTCGCTTAAAATCCGACTCATCTAGACAGAACTCCCCGAGGTTCATAGATCTAGATACGTACGGAGGAGTCACGAAGCGCCTCGTTAACCAGTCTTTCTAAGACTACTTAAATAGTACCGCACTTATTACATAACTGTATTTTATTGATAAAATATTTTATTTTATTTTATTACTAACTTTACTTAAATTATAAATTGGTCCTTAATCTTTTATAAAATTATAATTTGGTCCTTAGACCTTTTTATTAAAATTGCACTTTGGTCCTTTATTTCTAGGATTTCACTTTAACCCTTAAACTCTTAGAATTTCCTCTATTAGTTTTTAATCTTTTTAGAAATCTTCTCTTTGAACTTTAACTTTTTAAATTACAGTTTAGTCCCTACTTTTATAATAAATTACACTTTAACCCCTTAAGGATAAATTTTGACAAAAACATCCTTTCGTGAAAAATTAACCAAAATTTTCAGATTAAAAGCTTTCATTAAAACAAACATTTTTCTCTTCTGAAATTATTTCAAAATCAGATTCTAAGTTATTCTAATATAAACACAAACTTAACCCTAAATAGTCTAGGGTTTCATTTTCTGGAAAAACGGTTCATATTCTGAGAAATTATTCTAAAGTAACCTATATTTATTTTGAAAATAAACAACTTTTATTAGAGGGTATTTTTCCAGAAAACAATCGAATCATTTAGTTTCTTTAAAAGGCAGAAGTTTATACAAACTTAAACCTTATTTTTCTTCATTAAAGAAACAAGTTCTTATGAAAAGTTGTAAGTGAAATATGTCCAAAAATAACTTTTATACAGCCCTATATTCTCAAAAAAAATTTCTAAATACCGTTTAAATATCAAAAGTTTTAATATTTCACAAACTCCTAAAACTGCCCATAAACGTAAATCTGGCAGCCTTTCATTCTTGATTTTTTTAAAATTCTACATTCATCAAATTGTTACAAAAATTTATATACAATATCCTAAGACATATATCATCATAAAAATCGGCATTAACAGATTCAAAATTTTGATATACGAAATAACTCAAAATCAGAAACAAAAACCCAAAAGACCTAAAACTGAGCAGTTCTTACTCTCGAATTTATTCTGGACAGATTACACATTTTCTGGTCATAAAATTTTACAGACTATTACAATATACATAAATCTACATACATGATTTTTCGTTTGATTTATGGAATCCTAAATATACATAAAATAGTAGCTACAATTTCGGGCAGAAAGCTGAAAGATTTCCAGTACTTAAACATTCAAGGTTTTTAGGATAAATAAACATGTTCTATAAATCTTTTAGGCATTCTAAAATATTCTAAACATGATATAAAACAATGTACATTGCTAGAAATAAATTTAGGGTTTAAAAGACATGATTTTACCTCTTGAAGATCTTGAAGAAAATGAAGAACTCCTTCTACTATGCTCTTCTTTCCTCTCTCTCTCTCTCTCTCTCTCTCTCTTTTTGTTCTAAGGGAGGGATTAAAACTGAACCACTTTCAGCCCCTAGACCTCTTAATGAACGAATTTTCGAGTCCCAAAAGAGTGAGATTAATTTCTTAATTAACTCCTAATCCTCTTACCATCCAACCACCTAATTAATAGAGTTAGGTGAGGAGATAAAATTTTTGACTTTCTCTTTCATTTTCCCTCCCAAAATTTCGACCATAAGGGCTATTTAATCAATTTTTGTTTCAAAAATTGATCTCTCATAATTTGGTTAATGTTTTGACCTAATTTGGCATTTTAAATTTTGCAAAAATAGCCTTTTTGCACTATTTCATTCATGATCTAAATAATTATTTTTAAATTATATAAAAATAATTATTATCACCTATTAGATTCATAATTGTGATATATAATCTATCACTTAGTTAAATCAAGTGACCATTTACATTTTCATGTCGTTTTATCGAAAATGACACGTCGTTTTCGTATTAGGTTAAATTACGACGAAATTTGTTGTAATTTACCTTTTAAACTAAACTTTTCATTTATTGAAATTAAATTAGTTCAATAAGAAAATATTGTAAACAAATTAATTGAAATATACCTATTTTAAAATTTGTTGCATATGAAATTAGAGTTATCACAGTTTTATTGGTATTGAGCATGTCACTAGTACCACAACTCTTTCACTAACGGCTGCAATTGATAACTTATTTTCAAGGCATGGGTTGAGTATATCAAGATTGCGGGGGGCAAGGTTACGATGGGGCCAGTAATATGCAAGGTGAGCTTAATAGTCTAAAAACTCTTATTTTGAAGGAAAACTCATGTGTTTTTTATATTCATTGCTTTGCTCATCAACATCAGTTAGCTCTAGTACATGTGGCTAAGAAACATATTCAGATTTCATCACTTTTTAGCGTGGTTGGTAGTCTGGTGGATACCGTAGGAGCTTCAGCTAAACGTTTTGACATTCTTCAATATAAGAAAGCTGATTTAATTGCACAAGCAATAAAAAATGGTGAGATTGCTAGTGGACGCCTGGACGGGGATTGAATCAGAAAACTTCTCTGAAACATTATGGAGACACACGTTGGGGCTCGCACTATGGCACGTTAATTAGTGTGCTTACCACGTTGTCCTCTATAGTTGAAGTCCTTGAGATGATTGTAGATGATGGAACGTATTCTGAGCAAAAATATGAAGCAAATAATTTACTAGTTTCAATCTCATCTTTTGATTTTGTGATTAGACTCCATTTGATGAGAAATATTTTGGGAGCTACACAAGAGTTGTCAAAGGCATTGCAAAAGAAAGATCAGGATATTGTAAACGCCATGAGTTTAGTCAAGGTGTGCAAAAAGAGGTTACAATTGATGCAGGATAATAAGTGGAATTCTCTTCTGCAAGAAGTCGCCTTATTCTGTCAAGAGCACAACATTGATATTCCCAACATAGATGCTATCTATAAAGCACAAGGTTGGCCCCGTCGGAGAGCACAAGAAGTAACAAATGCACACCAATATCGAGTGGAGTTGTTTTACTCTGTTATTGATATGCAACTTCAAGAATTAAATGATCGATTCACTGAGGTAAATATTGAATTGCTTCTTTGTGTAGCTTGTTTGTGTCCAGATGATTCATTTCATGCTTTTGATCTGGTAAAATTGATAAAATTCGCTAAGTATTACCCGAATGATTTTTCTGCGACTAAGCTTGAATTCCTTAAGGATCAACTTGAAAACTACATTGTTGATATACAACAAAGTGAAGATCTTGCATATTTAAAAGGTATCAATGCTCGAGCACAAAAAATGGTAGAGACAAGAAATAATTATATGCATCCACTAGTTTACCGTTTGATTACTTTAGTATTGATTTTACCTATTGCAACAGCTACCGTGGAGAGAGTATTTTTTGCTATGAATATTGTGAAAAACAGGTTGAGAAATCGTATTGGAGAAGAATGGATGAGTGATAGTCTAGTTGTGTACATTGAGAAAGAATTTTCAGATCGTGTAACGAACGAAGACATTATGCAACGCTTTTAGAAAATGAAAACTCGTCATCACCAATTGTAATGTGTTTTATTGCTGTTTTAATGTGCTTATCTAGTTTTATTTTTATTTTATGTTTTGCTAAAAAATATGTGTTTAGTTGTTCTTGAATTATACTGTGATTTAGTTTATAAGCTTTGTATGTTTAGATTGTATATTATTTTTTTAATTAAAAAGTACTTTGGTGTACGCCCATACTGAATTTTATTGCTGGCTCCGCCACTGGATGGGTCAGCGAGTAAACGGTGACGATGTCCGATTTTGTGGCTTTACTTAGTAGCCTTTAACAGTTTGGAGATGAAAACCTTATTATTAGATTTTTAATATTGGCATTTTGTTTAGCAAAATCATTTGAACATATTGATCATATCTTTTTAGATTGTGAAAATATGAAAAAAATTTTATTTTTACCCCCTATACTTAAGGTGTTGTTTTATTGTGGTCCCTATATTTCAAAACATCCCATTTTCAACCTTAAACTTTAAAATTGTGTCACTTTGCCCCCTCTGTCATATTTTCGTCCAAAATTTAACTGAACTATGAACACGTGGACGAGACACGTACAAAAAACAAGGGTATTACTGTAACTTCATTTTATCTTTTTTTTTTCTCAAACAATAAAATAAATGGTTAATTTCATCATTTCCCCATCTACTTTAATCCGAATATCAAATTGCCCCTGTACTTCAATTTGTTACAATACTCTTAAAACGTTTCAAATTTGTTCTTCCGTTAACTTTTCCATCCAAAGTTGTAATTTTCTATCAAAAGTTGTCATGTGTCACATAATTGGAGAGTTTTTTGTGCATTTGTAGGTGAAATTATGTTTCTGCCATTGTTTGATACTTTTCTTTTCTCAAGGTGGTGGTGGTTTGTTTGTTTGTTTGTTTTTTTTTTATTTAGAAACACTTGATTAAAAAAAGAGTAATTTGCACTTGTGCCCCCCCTGAACTTTACGTGTTTGACCATTTTTTCTCCTAATCTTTTATTTTTGGCAAATTACACCCTAATTTTGAAAATTTTGGTAAACCGTTACAAATCAATAACGGACGTCCAATTTTGGACGGAATTCCCAACCCACGTGCCCTGCACGTGATTTGACAAGGGCATTTTTGGTAGTAAAAAAAATAAAGAGTCTTACTTGGGTGCTTAAAAAAGCAATACATTGTTATGATAGACTTGATGTAGATAATTTTTTTCTTGCACCTTTTTTTATTTTTTTATTTTCATTTGGCCATCAGCTTTTTTGTTTTATTTTTTTGAAGATGATCACTTTTGCTTAATAAAAAAAAAAGTTCCTTCCATGATTCTCAGTTTCTCACATGTGAATGAAATTATGAAAATATGAGAGCCAAATAAACTGAGAAGAAAATTTTCGCCATGGCCAGGATAATCATAATGAAGACACAACAATGGACTCAATGGCAACCCAAGTACCCAACTAGCCAACTCTAATGGTGATCTTTACTATGGTGTCATTGATTGATTTCACCAAATTCATATTCAAATGATTTTAGATGAACAAAAAAAAACACACACATTTTGAGTTTTGATTTTTACAAAGAGATGAAACTCGTTTCCAATACGAGAATTTTTTTTGGGTTTTTGAAAAATTTCATATAGACATATTCCCTTTTCTTGAGTAATTTTTTTTTCTTTTTTGTTTACAGAATAGTTGAACTTCATTGAGATGGTAAAAATTAGATCGAATCCATACATAACAAAATCTGGGAAATTTGCAAACCCACTGCCCACACGGGTAGTCAATCCTCAATGACTTTGAAAAGTAACTAAACTTCTTGAATCTGAGAAGAGATTCAAAACCAAAAATTAACAAAAGAGTTCCACAATATAATTTTCCATAGTTTCTACTACCAATTTCTCGGTCTCTTTCAAACAACCCATTCTCATTTTTCCCTCAAATATCTTTTCTTTCTCCACAAAAAAAGCTATTCACTTTCCCTTAAATCCCACAACTTTCTCTCTTGATCTTCAAAAAGACACAGACACACAAAGACTAAGCCAAAACCCAAACCCAGACCCAAACCCAAAAAAATGGAAGAGACCATGTAGGCGAAGCCCTCGGACGACGTGGTCCTCAACATCTTCGCCAAGCTCGAGGATGACGAGGAAGAAGGATCGCGCTTTTCAACAAAGAGCTTCTTCAGTGGTGGTCGCAGCGCCGGCATCGACGTGGAGCTCGACGATTCGTTGTCGTCAGCATTGGCAAAGAAGAGAGCTCAGTCGAAGATCGGGCAAGTCGGATAGATCTGGCCATCCTGGAAGATCCATCGAGATTCGTTCACACAAACGAAAACTCTTCTTCGTCTTCAAAATCTTATCTCTCCTTTTTATCTTCCAAACTCGCCGTCTCAATTCGCTCTCTCTCTCTGTCGCTCGTCTTCACCAACCCGCTCTGATCAGTATTTGGAGCCTTTGACTCGCATCGCCATCCTCGTGCGAACTCCGCTTGACCGCTTCACGGCGAGACCTAGCAAATGCCCGACAACCCCGCGTCGGCGTCCTCGTCGCGGACTTGATGGCGATGTTCGATTCGACCTAGGTGGCCTTTATCTCGCGGATATCTGCTGGTCAATCTCGTTGGAATTCCCGTTTGTAACCTCCCGAGCTTCGTCGTCATTGTTGTCGTCGGGGAGCCTATGGGCTTATGTCGCAGATAAAAGAAAAAAACAAAAACAACAAAAAGGAAGAAGATGAGACTGGGGAATAAGAGGAGGAAAGGATAAAGAATTGAAATGACCCAAATGCCCTTTATTACGAGTCATGTGCGACTCACATGTCGAATTCCGTTCAAGTTTATAACCGAAGTTATCAATTTGTAGTGATTTGTCAAAATTTTCGAAATCAGGGTGTAATTTGCCAAAAATAAAAGATTAAGAAGCAAGTTGCCATAGCCCGTAAAGTTCAGGGGGCACAAGTGTAAATTACTCTTAAAAAAATTTATTTTTTTCTTCAGCTAAAAATTTGATAATTTTAGTTTTATTTTTTTGTGCTAGAAACAATTGATTGAAGAAATTTTTTTTTTCAATCAAGTGTTTCTAGCATTAAAAAAAAACCTTAAAAGAAAAAACATATCAAATAGGGGCAAAAACATAATTTCACTTACAAATGCACAAAAATCTTTCTAATTATATGACACATAACAACTTTGGATGGAAAATGACAATTTTGGACGAAAAAGTTAACAGAAGGACAAATATGAGACGTTTTAAAAATATAGAGAACGAATGTAATAAATTAAAATATAAAGAAAAATTTGAGATTTTGGTTAAAATAAAGGCGGAAATGATGAAATTAATCCTAAAATAAAATCCGAACCTTTCCAAAATTAAAAATCCCTCTCGAAGAACGTGGCTGAAACCCATCTCCATACTCCCACGCGCAGCCATCGCAGAAGCTCGCCGGAACCCCCTGCCCTCCTATGCTCCCAAATCGTGACACCTTGAGCCTCCCGAGCCGCCGCCCAGATCTGCGAATAGGACGATGTTGCCGCCGTCATCAGGATTTGAATCTCAAATCACGTTTTGGGGTATGCCGTGAGCCGCCGCCGCCGCCGCTTATCGTCGGGCGTGGTTCGTGGTCATGTCTGGTTGCAAGGTTGGAGATGAGGCACTGATCTCTGGTCATGGCGGTGGCTGAATCTCTATCTCTCTCTCTCTGATGTTTTTGATACCAACAAAATCCGCAAAACAAGGAAAAAAGGAAAAAGCTGTGGAACCACCAATGCCTATTTATTGTTTGTTGAAATGCCTGAGCGGACAAATATGGTGTTTGTTAAAATTTTATGGGGTTTTATTTATTTATTTTTATTTTTTATGGAAGCTAATGGTTTAGGAGGTGGGTTGTTTTCTACCATGGGTTATGGGCTTGAAATGACTATGCAACACCAGCAGCAAAACCCTCAAAGTTCTATTCCTCTGCCATGCGTGATATGAGTAAAGAGTTAACAAAAAAAAAAACGATGCTATTTTATATTTCTTTTATGGCCTTTTCTGTGGTCAGTCGGCACCTATATCGACTGATCAATCCTGCAAAAGGGCATGAATATGTGTTCGGTAAGTGGCCACAAAATTTGACATTGTGGTTAGGTGATATTGGACAGTTGGCAGTTAGCAGCAGGTATTGGTGGTCCCTAGTATAAATTTTTGTACTATTTTATTAGCCTTTATTGTGATCCCAAGGATATTTGTGAGATGTGAGGGTTAAATTTGTAATCTTGAAGTCTAATTCAAAGAAAGACGTAATGAACATGTTGTATTGTTGAGTGCATGCATAGTAATTTTTACACTATAATAAGTAATGGAAGGTGAAATAAAGTAGACGTCGTTATTTCGCATAAAATATAGCTGCACGTTGATTTTAGGCTGAAAATGTACTTCTTTATATGTTGTAAGAACTTTGAAAACAGCAAGCCTCGTATTTGAGCAATGCAAATATAGTGTTTGTCAATATAAAATTCGGTTACGTAGTAATTTTATTTTGTCGTTTGATAGTTATTCTTAGTGGCATAGTGATAATTCTGTTATGGCAATGCTGTTAGATAGATAAAGTATTTGGATGAGTAAAATCACATAATAAAGTTGAAATGCATGGAATATAATTGTTTGAAGACACGAAAATAGAAGAATTATATAATATATACATCATTGCCGCGTGAAAGCCGCAACCGTAGCCGGTGGTATCTCTGCATGGAAATCGAACAAAAAAGTTAGTGTGTAAAACATTAAGTCGTTAGATGCATAAAGGCTGATATTATGTAAGAATGATATTTACTGAATTCTTGTGTACTACTGAGGAAGTGCTTGTCCATCTTCATAACCATGGAGAGTGTAGGGGTAGTAGTCGTCTTGTCCAAGAAAAAACGTCATATCTGTAGACAAACCCATAGTGGATGTAGTTTGTTGAGAGAAATTGGTTTGAATCAGTGTTGGTGTCGGTGTCGGTGTTGCTGTTGGTGTTGGTGTTGATGCTGGTGTTTGTGTTGATGTATAGTAATCATGTTGATTACTTGTTGATGCGTCCTTGAGTTGCTTTTTGATGCATGTCGCCTTATTATGGCCCAAATGGTTGCACAATTTGCATCTCTTTCAGCGAACTTCACTAGGCACTTCATTGTTAGTGGTTTTAGATCTTGTAGCATCCTTTTCCCGACCTTTGGTCTTTACTTTGACAGGATCTCTAAGTATATTGTTGTTGTTTGAGGAATATACACCAAAATTGTCGGTTGATGTACCAACAACACCTTGCCTGACCTGGAACAGATTCTTGAACTCTTGAGTCTTGGCGTGCATTTTGTTTCTAGCTTGTAGAAAGGTGTCTTCATACTTTGATCCATAGAATCCCAAATTATTAAAGTCGGAGGTCAAAGTGCCGAGGCGGTCAATCTCTTTGAAGTCTGGTGCATCCATTGTTGGTGGTACAACAATATGCGTTCGGTAGGATTTGGCATTTTTGCGCTAGCACGGCCTGATCAAAGATTTAGGGAGGTTGACAATGCTCAAGTGCTTGATGACTGCAAATATGTGGCGGCAAGGTATCCCATCTGTTTCCATCATAAGACATGTGCAGCATATGTGGTTCGTAGAAGGTGTGTAACTAACACGGTAGCGAACTTCACCAATTTGATATTTTGACAAATGGTAGACTCTGGAGTCAGGCATCAAACCAATTGTATTTACTGAGAATGAATTCTGTCCAAGAATTTGTTTTGCAATTAGGTCGTATACATTTATTGTGACAACTTGAGCCACTTCTTCAAAGATCGGTCGTAGTGGTTCGTTCGATGGAATATTAGGTTGTGTGTGATTCGTTGTGAAATCATCTTGTAGTTCAGTATGTCGAATGTTCTGAATAGCTTGATCAATATTGGAAACAAAGTCGCGAAGAAGATGCTTACTATTTAAGAAACGTCTCATGTAAGAATTCATGGACTCACACCTTTGAGTTGAACGCATGCCTTTAACAAATTTGCCTCTTAGAAACGTCTCTGCCCAGTTTTTCTTCTTTGCATACGTAAATGTTGCCCACTCATTGTTTTGCAAGTCATGGTTTTCTATCGCTGACTTCCATAGGCCTTCCCAGTCATCTTCGATGTAATGATTGTACAAGAACTTGGAGAATTGTATTTTGAATTCTCCATTTGAAACATTAGACCCTGCATTTATAGCGAGATGCCAAGCGCAGAGCCGATAAGTAGCATTTGGCAACGACGATGCGATTGCTTCGTGCATGACGTGGTCACCATCAGTGAGAACTACTTTAGGTTGTTGTCCGTTCATGCATTCCAAGAACTGTTCTAATACCCATGAAAAAGTTGAGATAGTTTCGTCAGACAAAAGTGCAACACCAAAAACAACTGTGCGGAAGTGGTGATTAACTCCCACAATTATCAATAGCGGTTTGTTGTAAGCATTTGTTCTGTAAGTTGTGTCAAAAGCCATGACATCTCCAAATACCCTATAATCGCTTCTGCACGTTCCATCCGACCAAAATATGTTGTGCAACCTGTCTTCGTCATCCAGATTAAACCTGCAAAAAAAATTCTCGTCCCGTATTGCCAAGCACGTCAAGTATCCAAGTGCCCCCTCGCTATCTGTCTCGTTACCAATGGCTCGTCGATCGGCAGCTAGTTTGTTGTACATATCTTTACGTTGAAAAGGCAATCGATGGCGGCCCCCAAGCTGCTGGGCCATGTAATCCAAAATGCTCATGGTGCGTATACCTGCGCGACGCATTGATTTTGCTTGAGCAAGCAATGATTCAGGTATGTCGCGGTGAGATCGCAGTAAATGTAGCTCTGAAGGCGATGCTAAGTCATGGTTATGTTCAGCGTTAAAGGAAGTTGCAATCCACTGATGAGTTGATTTATTTGCACCCAACTCTTGTAATAGACTTGGGCGCCCTCTTCCTGTTTTCATGTTCTAACCATTTGCGTAGCCGGAACCCTTCTCTGGAGCATACCCATCGGCGTTGGTATTCGACATGATCTTTATCCTTGAGGACGTTGTCGACCCTGACACTGAATCCTTTCCACCGTGAGTACGAGTAGTAGAATTCTTTCCAGTGCGTTAGAGACGGAAGAGCCTTACCGATTACATCGTCAGCAATTATTTCATGAGCATGCTTTGTTATACCCAACAAAGAAATCAAACCTGTCCAACCAACTTCATGATCGTCTTGGATACGACCTCCCACTATGGCTGCCTCCGATGACATATATAGTTCCTGTTCAAGGCATCATAAGGAGAATATAATAAGTCGTCTTGCTTTATACTTTGCATGTTTTCAAACTCATGCATAATAATTTATGTTGTATTGGCTATGACTAGTGTAAGGAATTTTCAGTATGTTGGGCCCATTGGATTTATTGATAAAGACACATATTTTGATTGACAATTTTTCACTAAGAATACGAATGTCAACGTACTAAATATTTAGTAGGGCCATTAATTAGGTCCATCAACATCATTTCCAATTAATAAAGCAATAATGTTGAAATAAGATTCTGATTAGTACTTAACATGGCAATATGTATCCCAAAAAAAAAACTATATTCCTACATGATTTCTATGAATATGATATAGAGAACTAATTGAGCAAACGTTCACTACCGTAACGACTTTATTCATGGGAAAAAAATATTAGAAGTGATATTTATGAAGTAATAAATATAACGTAAAATCATTATAACCACTAACAATTTGAACAGATAAATTGTCTCGAACCATACACATATCAAAATATTCCCTCCAAATCTAATAGTCCTTCTCGTGGCAACAGTTTTGTTAATCAAATTTTTTTTTTAAATTTCCAACCGTCCCACTACAATATCAATTTTAATGTTCAGTGTATCGTTGTAGAATAGTTATTACATCAACATAAATTAACAAAGAAATGAGAAGGTTGATTGGTAGTAATTTTCGAATACATTTAATTAAAATACCTATGAGATGATTACATAGATAACCCAACAACTACAATACATCACAGTACAAACATCCCAACAAAACACATGAACAACATTACCACCAAGATGATCTAGAGATATATATTACGTAGCATAGACACACACATTTCCTATATTCCCTTATGGAACAGGACAAAAAGATTACCATGCCTATATTATAAACTTAGTGACTTAGTCTAAGATTTCTACTATACACCCATTTTTTTTTTTTTTGCTTAATCAAGCTCCACAATCTCCGTCTGCTTGGGCGACATGCTACCTTCACTTGCCAGCTGCTGAGCAATTCGGCCTATGTCCTCCACCAATAGTCCGATAGTCTCAATATATTATTGGATATGGTAAATCCCTCCTAGGACATCAGATACTAGTTCATCAACACGATAACTCTTCTTCACGACTTGTCGCTTGAAGAGAGACTCACCATCTAGCATAGAGTCCCTCTTCAAGCACCCGCGACACTTTCCACGGGTCCCTCGGCTTTTCTTTCCCTTGACCTTATGCGATGCAGTTGACAAAGCAGCGACTGGGCTCTTGCCCTTTTCGGGAGTACTACGTCGGGTCGGGGTGACTTCCGGCAGTTGAGGGAGCAGCATGATGGAGTCGGTGACAAGTGGTGGAGAGGCGGTTATCTCATCCATTGTGTTTTCTGTGTTGAAAAAGTTTGCGGGTTGGGCGCATAATTTGTAGGGCTTCGTTAGGTTTTTCTGGCTAAAGTGTTAATGGTTTGAAGAGATATTAATGCGTGTGTGTTGAAGGAATTCATTACATTCTATATATATATTGTTACGTAAGGTTAATAGTGTCATTTTCAATATTTATTGGCACGTACCACACGTTGATCAAATTTTGTAATTCATTAAGGGCAATAGAGAGTCTCAAAATTTATTAATGCATTATTTCTACTAAATCTTCAACCAATACCGTAATTATAGAGTACGGTCATCCCCTTACTTTTACATAGTCCTGTAATATAAAATTAGCAACCTACCCCTAGACTTATCAGTCTATCTACACCTGCAAAATAGTAGGAGCTGTAGTTGTTACTGCCAAAATCTCAAATGATTTACTTTCATGGCCAGACCTATCAATTTTAAATCCCTCAAATCCGGGCTCTTCGTAACGTCAACTCCATTACATTTATTTTCATTGCTTCTCCATTACGCTAAGTAAATCATGTGACTAATACTACTCCATCTAGTACTAGTGGTTAGTAAAAAGAAATAAGATTTTATAACCGATTATTAGCATCCTTTACCACAGATCTATGTGGTTAATCCCTATTACATTTCGTAAATATCATGTTTAATTCAATATGGTCAGTATCACTATCATCACGGACCACGAAACAACATTTGATTTTAAGCAACAACAAGAATACATTTATATTGTGATTGATACATTATATGAAAATTTGATATGATACACAAAATATTTTACAAAAAAAAAAAGATGATATAAACTGAGTAAACAAACTTTGTACTATGATATAATATTGAACATCCAGCCTCTGTCGTTGGAGGAGATACTTGGCTCCAAATATATTTCCCACACTATATATATAATTTGTGTTTGGTTGAGCTAAGGCAGCACCAATGGCATTCTTGTATTCTATATATACTTGTAAATTTGTATGGTTGGATTTCTCTTGCATCATTTATTGATCCAAAGTTTTTTGGTCATTAGTTTTTTCATATAAAAGGGTTGTTAGCAATAAATATTAACATTAATGGTTCCCGTGATTTGTTGACTAGGAGGCTAGTCAAAAGTTTAAAATTCAATAATGTTTTTTACTCAACACTAGATTTTGACGTATTTTATCAAGTTAAAAAAAATCCATGACTATTTGGAAGATCAATGAACTTGTTAACAACTATTTGGTACAGCATGTGGCCCATGTGTAAAGGTACAATTTTATAATTAATTTTTGATTGGACTATCCATACCAACCATATTAAAGTCAACCAAATATATTATGGTAAATCCTGATACTGTGATGGTAATAATTATGTGAAGCATAGTACACCTATTACAATAAAACAATCTATGTAGGATTTTAGAAGATGATGTTGGGTAATGAAATTATTTCAACACGCAACGTTACTTCAGAGAGTGGACATCATGTCAAAATCTATCCAATAGGTATGTGTCAGTTGATAATGGCATAAGAGTAAGGTTCGTATGGATTGAAATTTTTTGGAGTAACACATGCTATTACAATCAAATGAAAACCGTCAATATTTTAAAATTTCCGCTGGACTTTCCACCATTAGAAACTAAATTGTTTGAGGAAGTTGTCGGCCAATTTAGTTAGTGTACTTTTAATATAGTTTCATGTACAACTAAACAACTACGATCAAATTGGGTGGGTTTGCCGTAGTTGCAGGAATTGGAGATATTAAAACTTTGCATGACAACGAGCTCAAGTCTAGATGTCCCTATATTATGTATACTACAATGTATGCAAAATATTGGAGTAATATAATAGATAAAATAGTTACGATAATAGTATGAAAATACACCAACATAAAGCTTAATACATCAACTTCATCGCTACCAACCAAAACAGAGTACATCATATAATTTGCGAAAATAGTAGTACTTCATATTACTACTATGACGATATACTATAAGTGAATACAACATTAGTACTAAAATACGGTAGACGACTGCAAACATGAAAATAGAAAATGGTTGCAATTAACAGTAGCCGACGGCGGTGACATATATATTAAAGGGTTATGCGAGCTGGTTGTTGTTTGGCATATCCTCGTACAGTTGTTGGTGGTGGACGTATGGAGGGGCCGTTGGCAGTAGGAGGGAGAAGCGAAATTCGAGATGCTCCATATAATGGCGGACACCCTCAGCTTTCAGCTCTGTTACGAGAGTTTGCATTGTATGGTAGTCATTATTCCAAGCCATCCTATTTGCTCGGATTGTAGATTGTAGGTCATCAATCTTCTGTTTAAAACGAATGATTTCTCCGTCCATAAATTTTATGTCTGCCTCCTTCTGCTTATTCTCTTGCGACAGTTTCTCACATTCACGCTTCATAACCAGCAACTCATAATCTTTCCCGTCAACCTCTGTGTACAAGTTGTTGATGAGCTCTATAGCATTATCTGGAAGTTGGCGGACAGGTCCTCGAACATAGTCGTAACACTCTATGGGTGTTTGTGGTGACTTCCGGTTACTGGAGATGAAAGGCTCTCTATTATTGATGCTCCCAGATGGCGAGGATGAAGATGACATTGAGTTGGGGTAATGAGTTCTCTGTAATCAAATTTGTTCTTGTGTGCAGGAATAAGTGAGTGCGTTGTGGTGCTTTATGGTCTTTGCAAATTCATATATATGTGCAGTGGGTATTTTGCCACGTGAAGTATAAATTGCTTCATTAAAAAAGAACCAACAAATTACATACGTGTTACCCAAAGATGCAAACTTTGGGAATAATAAAGATTTATTTTTTGGAATAAAAATAACGTAGCTATGTCTCACAAATTAATATAACACTACAAAATTAATCATCCAGTCATTCATGTGAAAATTAATAATGACAAATAAAAAGCAAATGGACCTAAAGTTTGGTATTTTAATCCACTTAAATTATGGTACGCAATTTTTTTTAATTTGACCGTAAAAAATTATACTAATTTTTTAATGGTTGCAATCCATAATCAATCGATTAATCCTAGTACTTCAAAATAATATAGATGTCCTAATGATTCATTGGACACATTTTCTAATTACGTAATATTATAGTGGTCTTTTTTTTTATTTTACGGTAAAACGGAACACTAATTTTTCGAAACCTCATATAAAGGGTTACGATCTATAATCAATCGATGACTCATTGTACTTCAACATAATATACATGTCCTAATGATTCATTGGACACATTTTCTAATTACGTAATGTTATAGTGCTCTTTTTTTTTTTAACGGTAAAACATAACACTAATTTTCCGAAACTTCATATCAAGGGTTACGATCAATAATCAATCGATGAATCATTGTACTTCAATATAATATACATGTCGTAATGATTGATTGGACACATTTTCTAATTACGTAATGTTATAGTGTTCTTTTTTTTTTTAACGGAAAAACAGAACACTAATTTTCCGAAACCTCATATCAAGGGTTACGATCAATAATCAGTCGATGAATCATTGTACTTCAATATAATATACATGTCCTAATGATTCATTGGACAAATTTTCTAATTACGTAATGTTATAGTGGTCTTTTTTTCTTTTTTTTTAACGGTAAAACAGAAGACTAATTTTTCGAAACCTCATATCAAGGATTACGATCAATAATCTATCGATGAATCATTGTACTTCAATATAATATACATGTCCTAATGATTCATTGGACACATTTTCTAATTATGTAATGTTATAGTGGTCTTTTTTTTTTTACGGTAAAACAGAGCACTAATTTTCCGAAACCTCATATCAAGGATTACGATCAATTATCAGTCGATGAATCATTGTACTTCAATATAACATAGATGTCCTAGTGATTCACTGGACACATTTTCTAATGACGAAATGTTATAGTGATCTTTTTTTTATTATTATTTTTTTTACGGTAAAACAAAACACTAATTTTCTGAAACTTCATATGAAGGGTTACGATCTGTAATCAACAGATCAATCCTAGTACTTCAAAATAATAAAGATGTCCTAATGATTCATTGGACACATTTTCTAATTATGTAATGTTATAGTGGTCTTTTTTTTGTTTTTTTGATTTTTCCGGTAAAACAGAACACTAATTTTCCGAAACCTCATATCAAGGATTACAATCAATTATCAGTCGATGAATCATTGTACTTCAATATAATATACATGTCCTAATGATTCATTGGACAAATTTTCTAATTCCGTAATGTTATAGTGGTCTTTTTTTTTTTTTTTTTTTTTTACGGTAGAACAGAAGACTAATTTTCTGAAACCTCATATCAAGGATTACGATCAATAATCAATCGATCAATCCTAGTACTTCAAAATAATATAGATGTCCTAATGATTCATTGGACAAATTTTCTAAATACGTAATGTTATAGTGGTCTTTTTTGTTTTTTTTTTTTTACTGTAAAACAAAATACTAATTTTTCGAAACCTCATATCAAGGATTACGATCAATTATCAGTCGATGAATCATTGTACTTCAATATAACATAGATGTCCTAGTGATTCATTGGACACATTTTCTAGTTACGTAATGTTATAGTGATCTTTTTTTTATTATTATTTTTTTACGGTAAAACAAAACACTAATTTTCTGAAATCTCATATGAAGGGTTGCGATCTATAATCAATCGATGACTCATTGTACTTCAATATAATATAGATGTCCTAATGATTCATTGGACACATTTTCTAATTACGCAATGTTATAGTGGTTTTTTTTTTCTTTTTTTTTTATCGGTAAAACATAACACTAATTTTCTGAAACCTCATATCAAGGGTTACGATCTATAATAAATCGATGAATCATTGTACTTCAATATAATATACATGTCCTAATGATTCATTGGACAAATTTTCTAATTACGTAATGTTATAGTGGTCTTTTTTTTTGGGTAAAACAGAACACTAATTTTCCGAAATCTCATATCAAGGGTTACGATATATAATCAATCGATAAATCCTAGTACTTCGAAATAATATAGATGTCCTAATGACTAATTGCACACAAACGCAATGTTAAAGTGTTCTTTTAAAAAAATAAATTACTATTAAACACAACGCTCATTTCCCGACACCACCTATCAAGGGTTACCATGTTTACTTAATCGATCAATTATTGTACTTCAATATAATATAGATGTCCTAATTATTATCGCACACATTTTCTAATTACGTAATGCTATGGCGGCCTTTTTTTTTAATTTACCGTAAAACACAACACTAATTTTCGTTTTATTATGATATAAAAATTATCAATAAATCATTGTAGTTAAATATAATTTAGATGTTCTAATGATTATCGCAGACCTTATCTACTTAAGTAATGTTATGGTGGTTTTGTGTTTTTTTTTTTTTCGAAACAACATTTTGGACAAAACTATCTTTTTTTCCGACACCACAATTCACGGGTTGCAATCTATTACCTTACAATCTAATGACTTCATATATTACTTGTAGGTTGTCCTTACTTGTATTTGGCTCTGTCCAATCTAAGTACAAGTTGATTGGACATTTATTACTTATCAATATTTTGCCTACGATTTTCCCTATAATAACAATGCTTCATAGACAAGGGTTAGGTTACCAACTTTTTTTTTATTTTCCTCAGACTTTGGTTAGTTTTGTATACCATTCAGTATAAAGTCCCAAACGTTGGTTTGACCACTCTAATGACTTCAAAAAAGTGATTGTTACTATTAATTACTATATTCATGGAGAGTACAGTTGCAGCAAGTTTGACATCCGACTCACCATCGTCGGCAGTGGTGCTTCCATTGTCAGCCAATGCTCCGCCATGGTGCCCTAATTGCGTTAAACTACAAGAGAAAATAGCATTGCTACATAGGCTTCTTGGCAAAGCCAGTGACATCACTCAAAATAGTTGCATCATCGTGAACTCGCTGAAACTCGCATTAGATGATATTCTTTTTGTTGTTGGAACGAAGTCTCGTCAATGCCAGCATATGGAAGAGGATCTAGAAGAAGTCTCCTATGAGTTAGCCAGGGTAGAATCTGATTAAATATTATACAATGCAAGAAAAAAAAAACATGAAGCTATCATATCTTTCTTAATCTCCATTCCTAGTTAATATGCAACAGCCATGTTATATGGTTTATAATAATATTTTAGCACTTACCACTCAAATTACAAGCATTTGTTTAATGTGAAAAATGTTTGAAGCTGAGATTTCAAACCCTCTAATGGTTTTCCCGCCATGTTTTGTATGTAATATTGTATTTATTAATTAATGTCTAGTCACATCAAAAATCTATTGACACCGAATAGTGTAGTCTCCCACACGCTTTCGTCCTTTCAAAGGGCTCGGGAAGGGAGCTTCACCAACTCAAAATAAAAAGGCTGAAATTTCCTTATCTTGTAAACCAAAAGAACAATCTAGCTAATGAGAACATTGTTCAACCCTACCCTGCAAAAAAATTATCTTCGACTCGCATTTCAGAGTCCTGCATGACTTCATCGTCGTCGTCAACAAACCAGTGCGGATGCTGCAAGTTGAGAACCGAAAATGCAGTCTATGTGGGGTCATTTTAATAGCTCAAATTAGTCAGTCCTACCAGAACCCAGGCAGAATTTATTACAAGTGCGAAGCCCATCCTCGTCGTGGTCCTTACTTCTCGTGGTGGGATGAGTACCCTACAGGCAGCCAATAATCATCTTGGAATAGTAATGAGGACGAGTACATTTTAGATGAAGACAAGCTAAGTGGATGGATATCTCGCCTTGAGGACAGAATGATAGCACATGCAAATCTTTCCAAATTGTTGCTTATTTTGTGCTTCTTTAACATTATCTGTATATTAGTGGTTCTGTCTTATCTGTAACCATATTAAAATTGAAATATATGTATGTTTTTGTTGTGGTAGCTTGCGACTGCATCCTCTAGTATGATCGTTTGTGTCTGTTTAAATATTTAATAACTGGTTGGGGTTGTCTTCAAAATCGATATAATTTTGCTGGGTTTATGAAGCGAATAGAACTATGTTTAATTCTATTTAATAGCTGGTTGGGGTTGTCTTCAAAATCGATATAATTTTGCTGGGTTTATGAAGCGAATATAACTATGTTTAATTCTTATGGCGAAAATGGAAACAATTTTATTTATTAACCCATGACGACATGTTGGGCCTAGGTACAGCCCGATACATACATAAAAATGTTACCAACATTTAAAATTTGCACAAATAACTTAAGTTCAGTACTGGCTTATAAATTTGATAAGCATAATTACAATCTGTCATTGGAGACAGTAAAATTTATAATAATGATAACGCTGCTATGAAGTACATAGAAAGGGGTCTGTTGTAGTGGAAAATAATAACATAAATGAGGTGAATTATGTCTACAAATATTTATGTGTTAATTTTTGTTTCTTTCTAAGACGAGACCAGAATTCTCGTCGCCTCTTCTTAGTTGCAAGTTTCCAAGCGGCAATATTCTGCGTTGGGTTTAGGAGCTTAGTGTAAAGCGGGCGACGCATAAGCTCCTTACCAATAGTCCTGTTAGATACTAGAGAGAGTACCGACTTTGAGTCGTTTGTAACTTTTGCTCCGCATTCGTTGAATACAGATCTCAATATTTAAAGGCCAATTTTTAATCGCTCTTCAGATGATGTAAACTGCAACATATCCATTGCCATTATCAACTAATATCATAGGAAGATCAATATAAATAATAAGGTAATAATTTTAAAAGAACCTCATCAAGGGTGCCTGTTACTACTGCTTTCATGTACTTCATCAGAAATATACCACAGTCGTACAAGTTTTGTTACTCAGGAATATCACAGGCCACTTTAAACAAGTAGTCGTTGTAGTTACCGCACGAGTCCTCTACATTACGTGCGTCTAACTTAAACTCTTTAGCAAGCATGCCACCCTGTAATAATAATGCTTTAGTATCACCAACTACTGAAATGTACATCTCGACACTAACTAATCTTATAAAAAAAAGGCAACTAACTAGTTTTATAAAAAAAAAAAACAAGTACAGCTTTTTGCAACACAGAATTGTGGCGCATTTTTGTTCGTCCGTTTCGCAGCGAATCCCAGATATAGCAAACTTGGTCTTGTCTATTAAATTCTCCCCTTATCCAATGTTTCTCATCAAGATCCAAAAGCGGGACAATAACCTACGTCAGCACTGAGACTAAGTAGATAAAAGATATTGAAAAAACTCCATATGTGTTTTATGTATGTTTAGTGTCATTTACCTTATGACATTTACTCAACGGTATGACATTAACATCATCATTCCTTGCATGCTCTAATATTTGTCCATCTTTCTACAACATTGAGTGAGAATGAATTCTTACCATACTTCATGAAAGGCATGCTAAGAGAATGGAACTGCTTATCAACACCAATTGCCAATTTCATAACTAACCTTTCTTATTGGCAGTTCCACACGGCAACAAGGCATACATCCCTTAAATTTCAATTCTTCTTCCGCACTCAAGATCATAGCGTATGCAGAAAGTAACTGCAAAATGAACGACGACCACATTATCAACATATTATTTAAATGTATGTAAAACATCAACGGTCTAAAATGTTTCAAAAAAAAATAACAAACCATGTAATCAACTTCGTTCTCGGGCAACAACCCACAAAAATATAATCTTGCAACTTCAAAATTGCCTCGCCGAAATAAAGCCTCACTGATACAAGAATTATTAGGAATTTCAAAATAATGCAAATCGGGAAAATAACATTAGGCCATACAAGATAATATTATCCCACTGTGTTTGCATGCATAAGTACATACGTCATTGACCGACTACTATCTGCCATGTAGCATAGTAGACAAAATTCATTCACATCCATAGGACATGCAGATTTGAATGCTCCAGCAATCTTGAAGCCACTACGGACAAAATCTCTGTATAACTTATGTCCGTCGCTATTTTGCATTTTGGACAACGTCTCCTGACATTAGAAACCGTCATCTACATCATTAACCCTCAAGTTGTTATGTAAACCTCCATCAAATTTATATGTAATTAACTGCAGTTCCTCTTGTTTGCTTTCTGAATGCTGAATTTCAGTTTTATTCACATAACTCCCCAAGCATCTTGTGATGGTTGCCATCAATTCCTCGCCTATTCGTCCAACCTCACTCCGCAAATTACCCTCGAGAGAATTGCTTATACTATCAACACGTGACCTCAAGTCCCCAACTTGGTTTGAAAGTTCCACAATAGATTGATTTGCTCCTTCGTAATTGCTTTCAGTTTGTTCCTCGCATTCAGTCTGTCTTTCAACACTAGAGATGACCTATATTCACACACAAAATTTGTCAACCACTAAAATCTTCAGTCCATCATATCATTATTTTAATAAATAAATTACCTTAACTTTGTCATATCCACCATTTCTCTGAATCCATTGTAACATTGTCTTTGTTTCTTCCTCACACCACCAATTGATCGGAGTTAATGTTCTATCCACGTAACGATAATAGCCCTCAATCTCGCTGAAGTAAAAAAGCTACAATTGAACATATAAGATTCTCATTAATGCTAGGCATACAAATAAACAAACTATGCGTCATTGAAAATTACCATCATTATTACCTGGAAAAAATATATACAACAACATAGGTATTGGGACCTCCTTTCCTTGAACCGTCGAACACTTTCCACTAAATATCTCCACGAGGTGGATGCCCAATTTTTCCGCCTCACACTATTCCAGCAATTCATCCCCTTTAGACTTTGTTCTAAACTTCTAACAACATTTAATGATGTCGTAGGCATCAATAATGTCCCAGTAACAAAAAGTACAAAATTAATAACAAACATTTCCGGTTTCTCCCCTTTTTCCAAAGTAGATTGAAGATCATTCAATGACGTTCTGCTCATAACGCTATCGCTCTTACTGCTATCTGTTCCATTTGGCTCAGTTATATCCTCTCCACCATCCTCGAAGCCCATGACTTTCCCAAACACATGACTATTTAACTTTAACTTTTTCCCACCGACCTCAATTGACGCATCAATTGGGTTGAATTTCTCAACTATCCACAGGATTAAATCTGTTCGCAAATTACATTTCTTCATACCCAACAACTTGCCAAACCCCATCTTAATAACTAAGTCTTTCGAATCCTTGTTCAAACATTTTATCACAAAGTAAACCCGCGTTGGCGAGCACCTTGTGTACATTTTTTTCTTTGATTTTGATTTCTTTATACCTTCTGATGCATCCATTTGCCTATGTCTCAACAAGACCAATATCATTAATAAGTTGTATTTCTAATCACCTATCTAATATCTTAATTTATTCCATATATTACACACATATAAATTTCATATTTCGTTCACTTGTGGAGTTTGTATCATTAAACAAAACCATTAACCTACAAACAAATTAAAGCAAGTGAATCACGATTTGTCCTCACATTCAAAAAATATTTGGAAATTTAGTAATCTTTTGGTCGCTTCCCCGATTAATTTAAAGCTATATTCAATCCTACTTGTTAATTAAAACCCATTCTCAAGTCCATTATACTCTGGTCATTTTTAATCTAGTGTATCAAAGTCTCACTATCAATTTCTACTACAACCTTATAAATCTCATGAAACAGACAAATTAACATCAAAAAATTATGCTAATGCGTACCGTTCTCCGGCGTCTCTCGAACTCGTAAATAACAATTACACACTTCATCGGCGTTGTAGATTACACTACTGATTAGGAGCCTTTGTTCCAATGACCACCACTTAGTCTATAAATGAAATTAGATCACTACCCAACACATGACGCTTTACCAAAATTCACCCATGTAGTCTTTATTTTTTTACCCTGTTGCCTGTTGAAGGTGTGCTTTATGTGCCCCTACTTGACCCTATATGGAAGTAGGCTAAGCGTAAACGTCCGATCTCAAATTTTTTACTTCAACCCATATAGTCATTACATCTAATGGCTGAGGTTTTAAGGACTGATTGGTCAGTCCTTCACTTAGTGACTGACCACAGAAAAGGCCTTCTTTTATTTTGCAAAACAATAAATAAATGGGGTCTAATTGATGATTGTGTCAGTTAGGTAAATAGTCATTTTGAATTGTGTGTTTTCAAAAAATAGTTACAGTTTCAAAAAATTTAAAAACTAGTCATAACACAATGTAAGAAATTTCTGACAATAACAAAATTACACATAAAAATTGTTATAAGAAATTTCTGAAAGGGCTAATTTTTAAATTTTTTTAAAACTGCGGCTATTTTTTAAATTCATTTTGTAAACAGTGGTTATTTTCTTAAAATTTCCTTGATTATTATGCATAATCAGATGCTGATTTTTACTGCTGTAGTTGTGGATGAGGTGTATTTAGTGCCTAATTGTTAAGTTTTAACGTTTTGATTCTTTCAAACAAGAGTTTTAGGTTTGTTCTCAGCAAAAAAAAAAAAAAAATTAGGTTCGTAGCTAAACAAAACTAAAAAAATAAATAAATTAATTAAAGAAATCGATTTTTAATATAATTTTTTTTATTTATTTAGGAGTACTAATGTAATAGCACATGGTAAGATGCACTTAATACCTTGTTTTTGACGAAAAAGTGGACCGGGCAAAGTGACACAATTTTAAAGTTTAAGGTTGAGAATAAGACGTTTTAAAATATAGAGATCACAATGAAACAACACCTTAAGTACAAGGGATAAAAATAAATTTTTTCTTGAAAATATTTCATGTTGAGTTTTAGAAGTTTGTTTGAAGAAATCTGGACAGGTGTATCATCAGGTTTTACTATCGGTGTTGTTTGAAGAAATCTGCACATGTGTTACATCGGGTGTTACAATGGGTGACACAATATCTATTTTTGGAAACCGAATTTTGAAAAATCGGGAAAGCGTGTTTTGACCAGATCTAAACAGGATATTACCCGAAATTAAAACGGAATACTGCCCTCTTATTGCCTGCTCTAAATTTGACCATTATGAAACTATTTTTTGGTCAAAAAATGAGAAACCTTCCACTTCTCTCAAAGGAAGTTACTCATTCACTTTTGTGCTCTATATATTGCTTATTGGTGAAGACAAAACATGGTTATTGTTCATAAGAGCTTTGTGAGTGCTTTTTATTGTATTGTGAGCTTGAGATGATTATTATTATTATTTTTTAGAGATAAAACACATATGTGTGAATTGTAAAAGGCAATGGGATCTTATCGGGTTTAGATCACTAGGAGTACAGGTAGGCGGCAACTCGTTGTATGAGGGAGTTGTGTGGAAGTCCAATTGTACTCGTTTCAAGACTTTGCTGGTGGATATTTTTCATCTTGGCGTGACCTCGTAAACGTAGGCGAAGCCGAATTCCGTTACCAATTCTCGTATTACAATTGCTTTATATTCTGCACTATTTATTTACTGTTCTTCGCTTTTATTTTTATCCATCTCTGGTATCTCAGCGGGTGTCTGTAACACCCAACGGAACAGCCGACTAAACAATTCTGACACTTTTTATCACAGTAATAGTAGCAGCGATGACTTTGTGCTCGGCTTGGATGACGGACTCTTTACTGGTAAAGAATCCCTCCATTTTCTTTTTTACTTTACCTCTCTAAATTAAGTATCTGAACAAGCCCCCCTTTCCTTTGTAGATGTGAATCGTGATTGGGTAGATTTTATTTTATTTTTTTTTTTGGTTTTTGAACCTTGCAGGTGATGCTTATTTATTGAGTTACTAATCCACTAATACTGTTTGCATTGCTATTACATTTAAAATACGACCCACGCAAGTAAGATTTATTTCACACCGTTATTTGTACCCATAGTTTTTTGTTTTTTTGTTTTTTTGTTTTTACTGTTCCCAAATGAGAATCCTCCAATTTCACAATAACATTATTTATTATGAAAGCGTCTGTGGTGGGGAATATTTTTCATTTCCTAGGGAACGATCTTAAAACATTTTAGGAAGAGTTTAAGGTGGGGGAATGGTTTTCGTTCCCTATCGTGGGGAACGAAAACCATTCCTCACCACAACCGCTTTCTATGAAGTCTTAAGATTGTTCCCCACGATAGAAAACGAAGTGGGGAACGATCTTAAAACTTATTATGGGTAGTTAAGATTTTGAATTTGAATTTTTTATTATGTCTAGTATTATTCATATGAACAAAATAGGCTAGTTTGGTTTTTAGTAATTTTCAATTTCGTATTTCAATAAAATGCAGTTTCTTGGATTTTTTTTAGCGTTTGCTGGGGAAAAAAACGCATTTTTTGAAGAGGCAAAAGTGCAATTTTTTTTAAATGGGTCTAAATAGTAATACAATAAAATAAGGGATCAAAAAATAAATAAATAATTTTTTTTTTAATAATCTTGAGCAACATATTTGTTCCGTATGGTTGAAAAAAACGTTCTTCACCACAGCCACAGCCATTATTATGTGGGGCACGAATTCTATTGGGGCACGAATTCTATTGGTTCATAAAGGGTGGGGCGCACAATTACTAATGGACCTGCATTCATTAAATTCTTCCTCCTAATGCTATTAACACACCCTTTAGAGAGAGAGGGGAAAAAAAAAAGAAAAAAAGATATGCATCATCTGGGTTTGATGAAAAAAATATGAAAAAACAAAAATTTTACTCGTTTTATATTCCCCCCCCCCCCCCCCCCCCCCCACCCCCCCCCCCCCCCCCCCCCACACCCCCCCCCTTGAATCTACTGTATCTATCATCAAAACTATTTCATGAGCTCAAATATTTCATGGCAACAAAGTCATCGTGGGCAGGCCCTCAGCGGCGTTGCCTCTTTGTCCCTGTTGTCCTCGACGCCCTTGCTGCGCCATCATCTCTAGGGAAGGCCGCAACTTCGCCTACACGATAGGTAGAGTCTCTCTTTTTGGATTCTAATTTTTTGGGTTTTAGATTCTTATGTTTCCTTCAAGAAAAATATGGCAACTCTCGTCATTATTCTTAGGTTCTCAAACCCATTAATGTTTATGCAGATTCTCTTGCATATCTTGTTGAAATGAAGAGTTTCAAATATTCTAAAAATAAAATAAAATTCTCAACGTGCTTCAATAAAGGGGACTAGATCTGATTTTTTTATTTTATTTGGAGACTCATGTGTCATTATTAAGATTTTAGAAATTGAAAATATATAAATGTGGATCTATAACTCAGATTCTGAATCATGAGATGACTTTTTTTTTTTGTTTAAGTGGAAAAAAAAAAGTAAGAAGAGGAAAAAGATGAATGGCACTGCATCAAAAGAGATGTCTTCTTCTTCACAAAATTTTTTTTTAATTACTGAGTTATTTTGGTTAATAATAAGGTGTAGCAAGAGTGTATGATTTGATGTATTATCATGTTTTGACACCCAATAAGAGATCATAAATCATTCCCCATGATGGGGAACGAAAAATTGGTTCTCATGTGAGAATTTTCCTTATTTACGTGACTTCAAAATAAACATGACATAAAACAAAACGAGGATGCCCACAGCAATGTTAGCAACTACCGAAATCGCAAGTGCAAGAACTATTATAGTCGCCGAGTTATTCTTACGCGATCGGGATGAAGGTTTTGGTTTTGTGGCATTAATCAAACCCTTGTTTCCAAATGTGTTGACCACGGCCCGAGCATTAAATGTGAGAATGACTCTAGAGAGACTATTGTTAGCTAGCAACAACCAATTCAAAGATCCCAAGTGAGCAAGAAATTCTGGTATCTCGCCTGACAAATTGTTGTTTGAGAGATCCAAAACTTCTAACACTCTTAGTCCGGAAAGAATATTGGGAATAGGACCTTCAAAGAGGCTGTTGCTGAGGTTCAAAGCAATCTGCAAATTTGGTGGCATCTTCAGTTGATTTTCTCTGAGTTGAAGCTCCAAGAGCGAATTCATTCTACCGATGGTGACGGGTATGGAACTATTGAGATGGTTGCCTCCTAAGTTAAGGTTAAGAAGGTCTTTCAAGCTCGAAACTGAATGCGGTATTTGACCAGTCAGAGAATTCCAACTCATATTCAGGATTGACAGCTTCTGAAGTTGGGTGATTTCAGTTGGGATTTCACCTGAAAGATTATTGATTTGCAGCTTTAAGACTTGAAAACGGCTAAGATTACCAAGCTGCGGTGGAACCGTCCCCATCAGGCGATTCTGTGCTAAGTTCAACAACGCTAGACTCTTACACAAACCCAATTCTGAAGGAACAAACCCAGTTAACTTATTGTTGTCCAGTTCCAAGTATGCTAGCCTCTGAAGTGTTGAAAAGCCTGCTTTAGGAATCTGCCCGTCGAGCGAGTTGCTTCCCAGTCGTAGTCGGACTAAGCTCCGAGAAATATTAACCGGAACAGGCCCCTCTAAAGTGTAAAAAGACAAGTCAAGAGTCGGCAAATTCGGCCTGGAAAAAAGGCCCGAAGGAATTGATCCAATTAAATTGTTATAACTAAGGTCAAGATTTCTAAGAAACTGGGTGATTCCACTGGGAATTACACTAGTGAAGTGGTTCTGACTGGCTGCGAATCGCCATAGAGTTGTGATATTGGAAAGGCTATTTGGGATTTCTCCAACAAGCTTATTGGCGGAGAGAATCAAGACCTCCAACTTGGAGAGCTCTCCAATTCTGTTGGGAATAGACCCGGAAAGGCTATTTCGGATAAGATCAAATTGTGTTAAATTTTTTATAACCCATTATTTCTTCAGGAATTTTACCAGTGAAATTATTTGATGAGTAGGAACAGAACCAACGAAGTTGTTGGCACTTAGATTCAAGCTTATAAGACTATCCAATCCCTCTAACTCTAAACCAATATTTCCACTCAAGGAATTGAAAGACAAGTCTAAAAACTCCAACCCAACAAAACCAACAAATTTAGGCAATGAACCAACCAAACCGTTCCTGCTAAAGTTGAGACTCCTCAGACCACCAATTGTTCCCTAACCAGTCATGAACCCATCTGGGATTTCGGTCAAAAGGTTGTTTGACACATCAAAAGCCTGCAAAGAATCAATCTCACAAACAAGAGGCAAAAAAAGTGATGAAGAAATTGAATACCCAGATAGAGAAATCACATTCACAGAAGTGTTACTTGGGTTACACTTTATTCCCTTCCATGAACATGGCTCTTTGTTGACATCCCAGTGAAGAGCACTAATGTTGAGCTTTTTAGAGAGATTGTTCATGGAGGTTCTCTGGTTGGAAGATAGCTGAGACAAAACAAAAGGACAACAAAACAAGACACAAAACAAAGAGTAGAGAGGAATATTTATTTGTTTCAAAGTGACCATTTTTCGCAGTACAATATGTCTGCACTTGTTTTTCTATTTCTTTCGTTCTTTCTTTTTTTCTCCTTCTATTGACAAACTTAGGTGTGTATATGCGTTTCTTTGTCTGGTTTTCAGGTAGAAAGAGAAGATGAGATCAAGAAAATATAAGGTTTTTGGAGAAAGTTAATGGATTTGAGAGAATAAAAAAAGGGAAGAGAAAGATCAGAAAATCCAATTTGAGTAACGCATTGAAGAAGTTCAGAGAGTTTCTTATTACGATCAAAGTTAGAAGAGAGAAAAGATAATTCTTTGTAATGAATGAATGAAGTAATTAGTACACTTATTAACTAGCTGTATATAAATAGCTAGTGTAGAGAAAGTGTTTGTTACAAGTACTGACAGCTCAGCAACTGTTAACTAACTAATCACACTAGTAACTAAACAATTAATTACAACTCTAATACTCCCCCTCAAGATCGACTGTGAATATCCTTCACAGACATCTTGGATAAAAGTGTAAACATGCTTAGAGCTGGTAAGGGCTTTGTGAACATATCAGCAAGTTGATGCTGAGAATGAATGGGTAAAAGCTTGATGGAACCTGCAGCAACTTTGTCCCGAACGAAGTGACAATCAATTTCGATATTTCTCGTACGTTCGTGAAACATAGGATTGGAAGCAATGTGCACAGCAGCTTGGTTGTAACAAAAAAGAAGAGCAGGGGACGAAATAGGAATCTGAAAATCGCGAAGCAACTGATCCAACCACAAGTGCATTAGTAGTTGTAGCCATGGCCCTATACTCAGCTTCGGCAGAGGAACGTGAGATACTAGATTGTTTCTTAGCATGCCAAGAAACAAGTGAGGAACCAAGGAAGACATAAAAGCCGGTGACACACTTCCTCGTATCAGGACAAGTAGCCCAATCAGCATCAGAAAAGGCTTTGAGTTGCAAAGCAGTGGTAGAGGAAGAAGAATCAGATGCAAAAAAAATAAAATAAAATCCTTGACCAGGATGTCCTTTAATGTAGCGTAAAAGATGATGAGCCGCCTTTAAATGTGGCTCGCGAGGCTGAGAGACATATAGTTTGTAATCATTATGAATTAATTTTATATATTTATTTGTTTGGTTTCATGAGGCTAAATCTCTCTCTAAGAGAGATTAGCCGAACTCAATATTGAATCTATTGTAATTTTCATTAATAAATTGCTGTAATTAGTCAATTCTCATGTTTGTGTTCTTGCTGGTTTATTTATTTCTATTTGCAATTGAGAGATTGGATAGAAACTCTAGATTCAATTAGATTAAACTTGAGAGAGGCAATTTGATTGAATTGGGAATAACAAGAATCACAACTTAGGCGCCATAAGTACCGAGAGGAGATTGGTAGTCTAGGTAGTCGAATTCTGAATCGTAAGTACCGAGAGGAGATCGATTAAGGATTCTAGGAATCGTGTGTGAATGTATTAAATCTCAACGAGCGAACGCGTGAGTTAGAATTGAATACATAATTAGGTCAATAAGCGAGAGCTGCGACTTAGTTCTTAAATTCCTAGACTAGCATAGAATTGAGGATTATGGTGAGATATTAGCGATAATTGAATAGAGGACACGTTGAGGGAAGCTAATCGACCCTAGGTTTTATTTATAATATTTTTGTTTACAGTTATTTTGTCTATTGATCTTTCTTCATCTAAGTTGCTAGCCTAGATAAAGTAGACATTTAGTATTCGTAGTGTTTAGTTAATTAGGTTATTTAGTTCTCCGTGGGAACGATATCCAGACTTTTTTGTCCACTTTATTACTTGAACGATCCGTGCGCTTGTGGTTAAATTCGCGTGTGTATTCGAGGGAACACCTATGTTGTGGATTTTTTGGCGCGGATTGTTACAATTTCAGCAATATGAAGATGCTTTGAAGTTATTTAATGAGGCTGTTGAGTCCGGCGTATCAAATATTTTCACGTTTAATAATCTTTTGTATTGGCTTTGTGAGGTTGGTAATTAAAATTAGTGAAGCTAGCAGTTTGTGGGATAAGATTATCAGTAAGGGCATGGCTCCTCATATAATACCGTATAATAATTTTATAATTGGCCATTGCAGAAAAGGGGCTATGGATGTTGCAGATGGTCTCTTCGCAGAGATCCCGGAAAGGGGTTTAAAACCAAATGTTGTCACATATTCCATTTTGATGCATGGTCACTTTAAGAAGGGCCAAGTGGAATGTGCAGCCGAAATGTTTGGCCGAATGATGGCCGAATATATAGAGCCCACAGAATTCATCAATGGTTTGTGCAAAGTAGGCCGTACATCTGAAGCAAGAGGCAAGATGAAGAAATATGTCGATATGGGCTTTGCTCCTACATGCAGGACTTACAACAGCATTATTAACGGTTTATAAGCATATTATAAGCATTTGTTGTTTCTTTCATAGTTATCAACAACTCAGCATATGCTTGTGTTTAAGGAAAACCCTAAATACCAAAGTCTAATCGCAGTTGGACCACAGAAGAGATAGAACGGTCGGTCCAACCCCTGTGGGACTCAACAGGATTCATGTCCATATCTCTTTTGTGGCGCAACCACTATCGGGATACATAGCATCGTTTAATACAAAATATATCATTGTTGAATCCACTCTTTGGAATGTCTATGTCTTGAAGGACTTGAATAAGACCCCTGAAATTGGACGAATCCCCTAGTCGTGCTGTTTCCGATGGCATTCCTCAAGGTATTATAGTGGTAAAATCTTTTAGAGAACACTCTTTATCATAGCTCTCGAGCATTGGCGCGGGCATTGGCGAGCATTCTTTCAATGATACAAATTGTTAAAAAAAATTGTTAATTAAGCTGCCATTTACTGGCGCAAAGGCTTACCAGTTACTACCAACCAACTAGAGTCATATATTTGATGAGAAGAGCACCCTAAAAAAGAGAGGTTATTTGGTTTTTTAGTAATATTTCGAGGAAAATCCATAAATGATCTCCGAATTTTATCAAAATTTTAATTTTTTTCCTATGCATTTTTCATTAGTCTTAAATAATTTTTCTATCGTTCGAATCAGTTTAAAAGCATTCTTGATAAGAAAGTCATTCTAACTAATACTTAATTTTTTCCAAAATAATCAAACTACCCTCTAGGCAAACTATAAAAAAAAATGTACAAGAAAAATAATTAGAGCAAAAAAATCAAATTCATCATCCAAAATCAAGAAATAAAACATATCAAACAACAAATGATCCAAAAAGAAAAAATCTCAGAATTCTAGAGCCTGACCAAGAGAGTCTTGAGCCTCGTGAGGACTAATACCCATGAAAAAGGGAGACAAAAAAAAAATCTTTTTTTCTTTTGCCATTTATTTTTTCTGAGCTTTTACGTCTACCATTTTCATTTTCTCTCTCTCTTTGCCCAAGGCAGCATCTCTCCCTCTCTTTGTTGTTTGGATTTTTTAGTGAACTCTCCTTTTTTTCTCATACCAACCCATACACAAAATAATAAAGGAAAAAAGAGAGAAAGAAACGATCTTTAGAAGCTCTAGAGAGCGACAACGGACTTGAACGATCATAAGAAAACCGTAATCGAGCCGAACATCGTAAAGCCCATATTTGGCTCAATAGTAAGTTTTCGAGCTTGAATTGAGCTCGCTTGAAACTTGAGCTTGATGCGAGCTCGAAAAAAGCTTATTTCAAGCTCAAGCTCCAAATGACTCGTTTTGAGCTTGATTCTCTAATAATTTTTGTAACAAAAATTAAATTAAGCAATAGTACAACACCACTAAAAGATTGTATATTAGTGAACCAATACTCATTAGAAGTTCAACAATACAAGTTATCCGCATTCAAAGTTAGAGTTCAAATATAAATTGACGAACTAATACTCATAACAAGTTTGACAGTCTTAAATATTATATAAACGTACAATATAGAAACAAACTCTCAAGCGAGCTTATAATCTAAGTCTTAAACGAGTTAGCTTACAAACTGCCGAATACTTCCGAACTCAAACTGATTACCTTATTATTATTATAATTATTATAATTATTTATTAATTTTGATCAAATTTGAGTCAGTTAATCATTTTAAACCTAATTTAACAATTGAGAAATTATTTAAAATTTTTTAAAAAATTACATAGACAAAACTAGAATTTAAGTAGAACTCACTAATTATGTTGTCATTGTATAGCAGCTTTGAATCTCAAGCTGCAAGAGCTACTTTTCAAAAAAAATAGAAGAGATACCACATTCAAGTTTGTATCATTTTTGTCAGACTTCTTTTTCATTCTATTCAATGTTACTTTTGTGAAAAATGGTAGGATCGAAATTTATTTATTTATTTCTTTTTTTCTACTATTCAAGACTTTTGATTTATAATTTCTCTTATCTCCATTCGGCGTAAGAGAGTAGCAAAGTCACTGATTGTCGCAAAGACTTTTCGACAGTAGTGTATCAGGTTCATTGCTCCTATATTTAGAGGTTATTTGATTAGCAATTAAAATAAAATAAATATTTTAATTGAAGTATTTTTATTACAATATTAATATTTTTTGACAAACTATTTAAATTTTTAACTTAACTACTTCTATGGTGTTTTGAGCACTCTTACTAAAGTAATTTCTTTTTTTCAATTTTCAATATAAATTTTCTGTTTTACGATCTAAATTCAAATATTACAACCAAACTAATATTGAAACATTAATTTAAATTATAAAGTTTTGTCAAATAATAACTCAAATCAAAATTATCTAAATTCTTTTATTTGAAATGTTACCATCCCTAAATATTTTTATTGAAGATAATAATGATTATTTTAATTGATATTGGTAGTTTGTATTTTTATAACAAATAATTTTTAAAAAATAAATTAATATTTCTAAAAAGTTGAAATTTAAAAATTAATATAACATTTTATTGGGAAGATTTGAGTTTTAGTCATTTTTAAGCTCATGTTTCAAAAATTTAGCTATAGTTTCACGAATTTAAAAATTAGCCATTTTCGTTGTGTAATAATTTTTGTTACATCCTTAAATGGCTAATTCCTTAAATTGTTATCCAACGAAAATGGCTAACTCCTCAAAATTCGTGAAACTATGGCTAATCCTTAAAAAAATTATCAAAAATTTGGCTAAATCCTTAAAAATCTCCATTTTATTCACTATGATAACATTATAAAGCTATTGACAACTTTTATAAGTAGTATTTTGGTTTTGTTGCATGATCTTTTGAATGACATAATGTATCATCCACGAAAACATGATATGCTTACTATTGACTATAATGAATAGTCCAGCGTTTTATCATAATCTGAATATGAGTATTACTGTATTAGTATAGTTGGTATACCAAAATATTTTTTGGTAGTTACATGCTCGCAAATTAATGGGCGGTTTAGGCTTGAAGTGCTTTTTAGGTTCATATTTTAAGAATTTAACCTTAATTTCATGAAATTAAAATATGAATCATTTTCATATTTAATACCCTTGTATTATATTTTAATATACGTATATCATAAATATGATACACATATATCATATTTGACTTTAAGTATTCTAATGTATTTTTGCTATTATAAATACCATTTATTATTCTATTATTTTTAATAATAAAAAGAAATAAATATTATAGTCAATAATAAAGAATACTCCATCAAACACTAAATTTTATTTTGGTAGAGTAGTCTTCATTATTTTTACATAAAAAATTGAAAACTAATCAATCATACTATAATGTTATACTTAATGTTGAATTTTACATTAAAAATAATATGGACCAAATTGTGGTATTATATTAAAGAGCACTTGTTATGTAAAAACACTAAATTCACACCAAAATAATACAACATTAGAAATGCTCTATCCGCCTAATTTCAATATTGTATAAGGAGCAGATTTTCCAAAAGCTATATTTAATACGAAAAACCATCATTACCGGAGAAGCCAATAGCCGCTGAAGTCAATCGCCATTTGGCATTTAGTCAGAAAGTCATTCTCTCGCATTACGCGTGTTTGAACAAGGGAGAATTTTAAAATAAAACCATTTTTTATGCCACTTAATAATCTATACCCTATGTAGTGTGCTCCTTTTATATTCACTTTATGTTTATAGTGTAAATTTTAGGGTATAAATTAAAAGTGCAATACATATGTGGTATAGATTAACATAGTATCAAGAATGAGGTATTCCTCAAAATCCCCATTTGAACAATCCCTGCTAACTATAGTCAAGCGTGGGCTCCATAATTCGGCCGAGCCCACATATTAAACACACCCACACATAAAAAATAATAATAATAATTTGCAAAAATTTAAAAAAGAGCCCAGTAACTCTTGCATTTTTCCATTTGAGACCCTAAACTCTATAAGTCATCAATTATTCTCCTTGAACTTGAAATTTTTTCTCAGAAAACACCTTCTGACATATTTTTATAATTAACCTTTTTTTTTGTGAGAACTAGTTTTATTTTTAAGGATAAATTCTATGAATGCGCCTCTACAATAGACGTTGTTTCACATTGCCCCCTAATGTTTAATTTGTTAGATCGGTTCTTTCATATTATAAAACTGACTCAACACATCCTTCCGTTAATTTTTTTCCATTAAAAACTTCCACTTGTCAATTAATTGATTGATATCTATCTATTTGAAAATAAAATTACTCTTTTACCCTTTAATTTCATTTTTTTTTATTTTCTTTCTCTCCTCCCTTATTCTCCTTCTTCCTTTTTCCCAGAACCCCCTTGACCAACAAATTAGGTCCCACTTTTTCTAAAGAGAAGCATCTTCTTCCTCACGAGCACTAACTTCCCAATGCCCTTCTTATAATAATTTTTTGCCTATCCAACATTGCCAAAGAGAAAAAATAAAATTCTAGAGGACAAAACCCAAAAGTTAAAATAATAAGAGCATCTCCAATGCAATGTCAAATTTGTGTGCCAATGTCAAAATTTAGTATTCTGGCATATAAAGCATTCTCCAATGCAATGCCAAATTTGACATTAAATTTGGTAAATGCTATACATAGTGCCATATTTGACACCAAGTATAGCATAATGCCAAATTTTGGCATTTGAAGTAGAGCATTGATTAGTCAACTTTTAGGCATTTAATTAAAAATTAATATTTTATTCAAAAAAGTTTCATCTTACCAAGAAGTCATTATGACTATTTGCAATCTTATTTACTATTGGTTAGCATAAACTACTTTTATTGGTTTTTACAGCTAAAAAATAAAAAAATAACAAAATAGCACTTGAAATAGCATTTGTGCATTGGAGTATCAAATGTCAAATATAGCATTTTTACCTTTTTGAGTGACAAACTTGGCATTGGCATTAGCATTGGAGATGACCTAACCACTAATAGTCTAATATGCGTACCAACTCAGAATTCGATAAGTTGAATATCTCTAACAAAACACAGCACAATAATTTAAATCTCAAAATAACTATAAAAAAAACCCATAAATTAAAGCAAAAAATAAACCCATATTCTAATTTTCCCCATTCTTATGAACCAAGAATAAGTAGAGAACAACCAAAAAAAAGAATCATATATCTCTCATCTCTCCCACGATCTCTCAGCGGAGAATAAACACTCCGTCTTTGTGGTCAAAATCAACGACGTTGGCGGTTTGGGTCGGATATGCTCGGATTAAGGCTCATTGGGCTCGGGCAACGATCGGAGCACGTGTGTTGCATGATGTTAGTTTGCTGATCTTGAATGCTTGTGAGTAGTAAACTTGCAGCCTTGAACTGAAAATTATTTTTGGTTCAGTGGGTTTTCAGTATTTTGCGGCACGAGGTAGACCTCCAAGTTCAGATCTCTCCAAGGCCTGTGCCGGAGATTTTAAGTACGGCCCCATCTCCCTCTAGACCACAAAGCCATGGATATAAAGCTAGAGGCTCAAGAGCAAAACAGTTACAACCAAAACCAATATAAAATAAGTAAACAAATAAATGTAAGAAAAAAAACCCAAAACGAGGAAAAAATCGTGAAGAGCAATGCACATGTGTTTGAATGTATGCCCTAGGAATTAGGTTTTTTTGTAATATTGTTGTAATATTATCATTTGCTTATCAAAAAAATAAGTAGACATTCTTATTATTTGTTTGGAATTTTATTTTACATAAATATTCATTAATGATCTAAAATATGTTATGAAACTGAATTTTGATATTTATAAGTGTTTTATGAAATATCGAATTAATTTAGTTAACACTTTTAAACAAATGGTCGGTGGTTGATCAAGACTGGATAGCTTCATCCAAAATTACATACGTGGAACACTATTAGTGTAGTGACACTCAGTGGGAGATTTCTGTATAGTTAGACTATACACGACTCAGACCGACTCGACACGAAGTATCGTTTAAGAACCGTTGCAATACTCGTGGCGAAGTCAAAAGATGGTTGTATGAGAATTGATCTCAATGCTGAGTAGCCACAGACTCCTAGGTCACATTTACGGGATCTTTGATTTGTTCGTTAAGTGCCATTATCGCAACGGAAACAGATACTTGCATTTTGGAAACTCGGAACGGGATCGTTGGGGAATGGGGTATTCACAGACATGGAATCCATTTTCCAATTATAACAGGAGTTAACATTAGTTCCCTTAAGTATTGATTCTGGAACTGAATGGTTGTGCGCATATTTACGATCATATCATAAATAAATTGTTCACTAATGAAACGATGGTACTTAAGGAACAAGAAACGACCCGAGAGGTACAACGGTAATTTCACCTACTCGGTACGTGAACCAATCTAGAGGGTCAAATCTGATGTAATGACTATATTAGTGGACTACTCATTGAGTAAATTATTCCGATAATTTCAAGAATGCAATTCCGGATTTTTAGTGGAGTAACCTCGGGATTAATTTGCAATTTTGACTAAAGAGTTTTAGTCAATTTTCTAAATTGGTTGGAGCTCGAAATATTGGGTCCATGGTCCCTGGACCGGCTTCGTAAAAATTAATAGAGAAAGTTTAGAATACAATTAATGTTGATTCATTATATAGTCTCACAACACACAAATTAATTCTAGTTATTTATTTAGGTGTTAAATAAATAATGGTGAGAATTAATTTAAACTAAGATTTTGGTGGGAAATATTTTTCCTCCATTATTCAATATGGGCGAATTTTTCATGTAAAAAAATAAAAGGGTTTTATTTTTATTTTAATTATTTAAATGTTAAATAATTAATCTTTTTTTAATCAGAGCAAGAAAAAGTCTTGTCTGACTTTTTTCATACAGTATGCGCCATTTTGGGATTGTGTTATCCCTTGATTTAGTTAATTTGTTAATTAAATCAAATTAATAAATATTAAGATTTAAATTAGATTTAAATCACACAAATTAATTCAATTGAAGATAATTATGAGGTAATTATCTAAAAGAATTAATTTTAATAAAAGATATTATTTATCTAGATGATACTTTTTCTCAGAGGAAAAAGTCTCTCCCTGTAGGCGCCAATTATAAGGAAGAGTGGACTAAATTTTAGCCCACTTCTCTCTCCTTTCTCTCTCTTTGATTAAAAGCCCTTTAGGGTTTATGAAAAAGTAACATAAGATTTTTCTAAGCAAGAACCCACAGAAAGAAAACAGAGAACTTTTCCTCAGAGAGAAAAACCTCTCCAAGTTTGCCCACCACCTTAAGAGCAAGAGAAAAATATTCTTCCTCTTGTTCTTGTGAAAATCAAAATAGAAAGCCTACACTTTCTTCTCTATTGATTTGGAGGACGGCTCGGAAGATTGTGGTGTGGATTTCAATCAAGATCAACTCCTATAAGTCGAATTTAAGTCAAGGAACTTGAAAGAGTTTAGAATCGCTTGGACAATTTGATGAACTCGTTTATAGACCGATTCGTCTTGGTATATTTCGATCTCCTTTTCTAGCTAATTTGTTTTAATTTATATGATAAATAAAATCAAATTGGTTGTATTTTCGTTGAGCATGAAATCATGATCTTTGTTTGTCTATGCTGATTTGCGATTTTTAATTTGATATTATGTTTTGAATACGATAGTGAATTTGAGATATGATATTTTTTTCACAATATGACAATGCGTTTTTCTTTCAATATGATTGGTTAAAATCGCATGAAATTTTTTTGAAATTCACGCTTCCACCTAGCATTGACTATCTTTCAATTGGTATTAGAGACTCGGGTTGATAAATTTCATGTTTATGTTCTTGTTTGAATGAGATTCAATAATTGCATTTTGAATGGCACAAATAATTGAAATGCATGCTGATGTGTTTTTTTTATTTATTTTTATTGTTCAATTATTGAATGTATGATTATTGGAATTGGTCGTTAAGTATACGGTCTTTTTAGTTTAGATTTGTTGTTCGCCCAAAATTGGGTTAGGAGTTACTGCAATTTTTTTTCCAAATTTTTCCTTCTGTAATTTTTTTGTAAAAATTATAATTCCTCAGCGACGGCGATGACGGTGGTGATGGCGGCGGCAGCGGCTCTACGGGTTAAGGCCGAAACCCTAGGTTTTGACCCTAAGGTGGCCGGCCACCATGGGTGGTGCAAATCCCTAGGTGAAACCCTAGGGAGACCCGCCCATTAGGGTTGGCGCAAAACCCTAGAGTTGGAGTCTAGGGAGGCCCGACCCAATAAAGCCCAAAACCCTAGGGTGGGCTAGCCATAGTGGGCCTAAAATCTAGGGTTGAAACCCTAGATGTCCCGGCCCATTATGGCAAGCTCGAGCCCATTTTTCCGGCCCGGTCCAAAATTAAAAGTGTTTTAATTAGGGCCCAAATCCATCTGAGACAAACCGAAAAGGAAGATAAAGCCCAAAAAGAAAGACTTAGAGCTAGGGTTTTATTTTTATTCTTTAATTTTATTTTTGGGTTACTTAATTTGTAAAATCAAAGGGACCCTGTCAATTCCAATTTTATTTTTATTTTATTTTATCCTATGCTTTCTTATTATGTCATGAACATTATAACATGCCATATAGCATAGGTTGTGTCATTCAAATCAGGCCGCATTCATCAATTATTCATATTTTTTATTAATGAGATTAATTTTAAAATATGACTAATAATGGTTGGTTAAATTTAAAAATAATTTTTAAAGGAAAATTCCAACTTGAATGCGGGATTATTCAAATTAAAATTATCTAATTGGATTAAGATAGATTTTAATGAATAAGTTGAACGGATCGGAAATGGAATTTTATCAAAAAGACCAAACCGATCTAAGGTTCGAAGGGTTTTAAGTGGACCTCGAGCCCCTCCTTGTTTCCTAGAAGCCCTTTTCATGAAGTAAGACTATAAGTAAATCAGCGTAGTTCTAATTAAGTTAATTAACATGAGATGATTAATTATAAGATTAGAATTTCACGAAAGATTAAAAGGATTTTAAATGGGTAGCTTAGAATCACGTAAAAATTCAAATTTAGGTTATTAATGAGATTAGTAAACCTAAAATAAATTTAACCTAGTTAATTGAACTAGGAATAATATAATGTTATTTGAATAGTGAATCCTAAGGTCTCCATCGTTAGTCTAGCACCGTGAGGGTTAGGAGGGGCCTAGCGACGCTTTGATCGTCCCCCTACAGAAGGTGTTCTCTTAGCCAAATAACAAGTCTGGGCTTTTAACGATAGACTTGTTAGGCGTATTTCAAGTGTGACCTACCCTACGGCGGCATATTTAAGTTAAGCCCAATAAGTTGAAACGATGGGTCGATTCACAAAACGATCAAGTGTTGAGTCGTGGATCGTTTGATCAAGCCCAATTCGGCTTTTAGTAAACATGGAAATAAGAGTTATTTCGGGCACGTCTATTAATCGAGATAGTCTTAGTTTGGTTAAGTGGGTAAAGTGACCTACCCTACCGCGGCACTTTATGCACGGTTAATAGAATTGTCGAGGGAATTAAAACAAAGGGTTTTTTCAGGTATTTTTTTCCCGCTGCATTCATGCATTCGCGTTTATTTTCCTGAAATTGCAATGAATGTTTATTTTTCCAAAATAAATTTTAATTATGTTTTTATTTTATTTATCAGCAAAAATATGTGTATGGGAAACCCAATCACTGCACTCCCCTCTCGCGATGTGCTCACAGGTGACAACTTCCAGAAATGGAAGTCTAACCTTAACATCATGCTGGTCTCAAAATCATAAGGTTTGTGCTTACTGAGAATCGTCCACCCCTCCCAACTGTGAACTGTTTGCGGGCGACGAAAGAAAGTTTCGACCGCTGGGTAACCTCTAATAATAAATCCGTTGGCTATGTGTTGGCAAGCATGTCAGATAGGTTGCGAACAAAGTTGGAGGGTAAGGAGATTGCTTGAAGATCCAAGATGCCTTACAGGAATGTTTGGCAAACAAAGCGAGTAGGCTCGTATTGAGTTAACCCACAAATACTTAAGTGCGAAAATGCGCCTTGGGACTCCGGTGAAGGATCATGTCATGTTGATGCTTATTTCAGATTTCTGTCCTTCCCATCTCGTTTACGGAGGAATCAGGACTTTAAATCTGATATACTTTCCCTCGTCAGATCACACAGCGGGTGGAGATTTAGTATATTTGAACCCCTTTGTCTGATCACACAGCAGATTGGGATTTCACAAGAGGCCTCTTTACAATTTTAGTTTACGGTTTTAGAACACCGAATAGACTTCTCACGAGTCCCACACTTTCGCCTCTTGCGTTTGGGTTCAAGACCCATGATTTAATCGCTCGAGGGGTTCACACCAAACATACAATCGGCTGGGTAGGTTTTCCTACAAGATTATTCAGATGGACTACAGTCCGTAAGGCATAGCGCACGGGTAAGGACCCGGCTGTGCCACTAGTATAATGATTTATCGATCTCAAGGATCGGTGTTTAATTATATTCACAATCCTTTAAGAAGTATTCATTCTTAATGATTTACTATTTCTTTAGTAATTCAAAGATTCAGCCACTACTTTGGCATGCACAGCTCCATTACTAAAAACAGGTGCATCAGTGAGTGCATTCAGTCGCGAAAAATCACTTTCAGCGACTGATTTGTGACATAATCAGTCGCGGAAAGGCTTCCGAAACCATGAATTTTTGCTAGACTATCCGCGACTGATTAATGAAAACAATCAGTCGCGGATAGTAAAAAAAGTGGAGGGGAAAGTTCGCGCGAATCGGCGGCACTATCCGCGAGTGATTTTTTTTTTAATAAGTCAGTCGTGGATATGTTATTGTCGAACGAACCCGTCGTTGGTGAACCCTTTTCGGCACCAAAATTTCTTGCAAACCATAGTATTATCCGCGACAGAAAAATCACTCGTGGATAGATCTTTCTACGAGTGAATAATCGATCGCGGATAGTTGCACAACTGTGGTGACCAGTTCCCGAGGCAAATTTTACGCACGCGATAATAACTACACTTATTCGCGAATAATGTTTCACTCGCGGAAAGCCTATCTGTGAGTGATTTTTCAGTCTCTCTCTCTCTCTCTCTCTCTCTCTCTCTCTCTCTCTCTCCCCCTCTCCCTCTCTCTCTCTCTCCCTCCCTTCCTCCCTCCCCCTCCCCCTCCCCCTCCTCCTCATCCCCCTCCCCCTCCCCCTCCCCCTCCCCCTCTCTCTCTCTCTCTCTCTCTCTCTCTCTCTCTCTCTCTCTCTCTCTCTCTCTCTCTCTCTCTCTCTCTCTCTCAGCCTAGCCGTCGCCGCCGTGAGCCTCCACTGTTGCTCCTCCGGGCCTTTACCGCCTCACCCCCAGAGCCTGCGCGCGGTCCCTGAGAGCCCTCGATGCTTCTCTCCCCCACTTCCATGGCGGCCGCCACCGTGCCCCACCCGGCGTTCCCGCGCTGCCGCCGTGCCTCTGCGTCCCCGCCTGCCGTGTCGCCGTCTCTACTGCGGCCTTGCCACCGCTTGCCGCCAGGCCCGCGCTGCTGCCGTGCCCCTGCCTGCCATGACCTCGCCTGACCCGCCCGCCGTTCCCACCGCGCCGTTGTACCCCGCCGCTGTCCTCCCGACCTCGCCGATAAGTTTTTTTTCATAAATTTATTTTTTCTTTAAATTATTTTATTATATAATTTGTTTTATTTTAGTATTTGTTAATTATTATTATTGAATAGATGTAAGTATTAATATTAATTAGATATTAAAATTACTAAAAATAAAATAAATTTTTTTAAAAATTAAATAAATTATTTTCAAAATTACTAAAAATTAAGTTAAATATTAAAAATTAAATAAATTATTTTAAGAATTACTAAAAATTAAATTAAATATTAAAAATTATTAAAAAATAAATAAAAAACTCTAAAAATTAATGCATAATTAAAAATTTAATAAATAATTCTAAAAGTTACTAAAAATTGTAAGAGATACTAAAAATTATTAATAAATAAATAAATAATTTTAAAAAGTAAATATTAGAAAAAATTAAATAAATTACTAAAAATTAAATAAATTATTCTAGGAATTTACTAAACATTAAATAGTTGATTAAATTTGATCGTGAAAGATAGATTAATTAGTTGATTAAATTTATATTAAATTTACAGATCAATCATAGATAAGAGTTGTGCTAAGTTAACAAATAGATTAAGCAAAGAATATGCCGACGGAGCGAAGGCGTTTTAAAAAATGTCGAAGTCGTATGCAGACGATGAAGGGAGAGCCTCATGTCCGTGCACAAACTGTTTGAATACGAAGGCTCAACCAATTAAAACAATATTTCATCATATTGTTCAATTTGATTTCGATCAATCGTATGATGTTTGGGTCAATCATGGTGAAATACTTCCAGGTTTTGAAGATATTGAACAATGCTAAGTAGACAGTGATGGCGAAGAGGATAACGATGACATTGATGAGTTACTTCATGATGCTTTTTCAACTTCAGACGATGAAGAACATAATGAGGATGAAGGGACCAATGTAAGTGGTCGACATAATAATCCTGACGTTGAACAACTATTCGTCGACATGGAGAAGCCGGTAGTTCCAGGATGTGAAGACTTTTCAGTTTTGAGCTTCCTTTTGAGGATCATGCATGTGAAAGTATCTTGTAAGATGACAAACATGGCAATGGATATAATGTTGCAGTTGTTAAATGAAGCGTTTAAATTTGCAAATTTTTCAAAAAATCATCACGAGGCAAAAAAATATCTGCGTTCACTTGGTTTACGGTGCGAGTCAATCCACACTTGTGAAAATGATTGTGAACCATTTTGGAAAGACAACGAAGATATGCAGTTCTGTCCCATTTGCAAAAGTAGTCGCTGGGTTGAAAAGAGGACTTCACATGGGAAGAAGGTTCCAAAGAAAGTTTTGCATTATTTTCCTGTTACTAGTAGATTGAAAATACTCTACAGCTCGAGACACACAGCTAAAGAGATGAGATGGCATGTCATGAATAAGACGAAGAATGATGGGATTATGAGACATCCAAGTAATGGAGAGGCGTGGTCTCATTTTGACGCAACGTTCCCTGAATTTGCTAAAGAACTGAGAAATGTTTGACTCGGGTTCGCAAGTCATGGTTTTAACCTGTTTAGAACTATGAGCTTGACGTATAGTATGTGGTTGGTGTTGTTAATACCTTATAATATGCCGCTGTGGACGAGTATGACGGAACAATATTTTATGATGACTTTGTTGATTCCAGGACCAGATTTTTCAAGAAGAGACATCGATGTTTATCTTCGACCGCTGATCGATGAATTGAAGATGTTGTGGGAAATTAGAGTGGAGACATACGATTGTGTGTCGAAAGAAAGATTCAACATGCGTGCTGTTCTTATGTGGATAGTTAATGACTTTCCTGTGTACGGGTACTTATCTGGCTGGAGTACCAGCGGGTAGAAAGCATGTCCTACCTGTAATGAAGATATAACTTCTGTTCGTTTGAGAGACAAGTTGTCGTATGTAGGTCATCGGCGGTTCTTACCAACTGACCATCTGTGGAACAAGTTGTGCGATTTCCGAGGTCGTGAGTGCTAGAACGCATCAAGGTATTGAAGATGATTATTACGAATATTTGGAAGAGGTCATCGAGTTACTCTACATTAAAGACTATCGAGTCGTCCTATTTAAATGCAAATGGTTTGATACCGATCGGTGAAGGAAACACGTCATCTATGAGCCGCATTGTATTAGTATCGATACAAGTCGTGAAGCGTATAAAGAAGATCCTTTTGTGTTTGCAACTCAAGTGCGTCAAGTATTTTATATTGACGATCCAAGCGAGTCAAACTCAAATTGGAAAATCATACAAATATTTAATCATAGACACTTGTGGGATATCCTTGACAACAAGAAAGACGTTGATCATATCTTGGATGAATTTGGTACAACTTCGGATTCGCTCGCTATGTCGGTTGAAATAACTGACTTCAATAACGTAGCATTTGATCATGACGATGTGCCAGAAGAACTTGTAGATCATATGTCATCGTCAATGGATAACGATGATTCCAGTGATGATGACATAGATGCTGATGATACATTAGAAGAATACAATGACGAACCAAGTGTTGGTCATGATTCTGATGATAATAACACGATAATTGAAAGCGATACGGTTGAATCAGACTACGAGGAAGAATAAATATGCTAACTAGGTGTACTATTAAACAGTACATATCTATTAAATTATATTTATTATTTTGAATATATTATAAATTGTATTATGATGTTTTTTCTTTTAATAATTAGTTGCATATAAATATGTTACTGTTTCTGATTGTATGCATGCCCACTACCACTGCTGGAGGCGGATCTGGCGATGATCCCACACGCCCACCATTCCTTCCGTTAGGATGCGGCACTGACTCTTCTTCGTCGTCTACTTCAGCTCAAGAGCTTAGACAACCACGTCACGGATTAGTTCGACAAGATCCGGCCGAGCTTGAGGCTACTGATACATACAAAATTCTATACAATATGTATACTATATTTAAGATTAATGTTTTAATTTGAATATATGTTTAAATGATTTTACAGGCGCTCCAAGAAGACGTGGTCCAAAGCACGTTCCCGAACATACGCAAAAGCATCAGGACGCCTTCTGATGGCGCGACCGGCAACACAGCGCGACAGCCTGATATGCCAGACTCTAGCACCCAGGATCTGCATGAGGATTAGAGCTACATTTCAGACATTTTAGATTTTTTTTAGTTTAGTTGTTGACACTTTTATGTTTTTATGATACTTGAACTATTAGTGTGTTTGTTTTATGTATTTGAATTACTCTTATTTTTATATGCATTATAGCGTTTAATTATTATATTACATCATTTTATTAAAAAAATTAAAAATTAAAATCAATTTAAAAAACATTAAAAAGCTGAATTAAAAAAACAATAATTACCTGCGAGTGAAAAATCACTCGCGGATATAACACACGAATTACTATCCGCGAGTGAAATATCACTCGCGGATAGTTATCAGTGACTTATCCGCGACTGAACTATCAGTCCGGATAAGTCACTGGAACGTATTCGCGAGTTATAAATCACTCGCGCATAAGGTCATCGTTTTATTTTATCAGTACCGGGATAGGTATCTGTCGTGGATATTGTAATTATCTGAGAGTGAAATTTTTTAGTTGCAGATTCCTTATCTGCGACAAAAAATTCGGGACTAATTAGCGACTGAAAATTTCAATCGCTGATTCTCTTTCGCGATTGATTATAAATCTTCCACGACTGTTTAATCAGTCGCAGAAACCCTATTTTCTATTAGTAGCCTTACTTGTTACTGACGGCTTAAGGCCGTTTTCCTTTGTCTTTAAGCTGTTTCTCTTTTAATTATAAGTTCAGCTTAAAGCCGACCTTCTTCTCCTACTTGAGTTATAAACTCAATGGAGATCGAGTACGAGCAAACTCGTACTAATGAGATTTATTACTGCTTATTCTTTCTTATTGAGGCTTATGAAAATATAATCTAAATATTAGATTATTTCTAAGTACGAACATTTTATTCGACATTTATTCATGCTAGGGCTCTCTTTCGGCTATTATAGATTATCTATTACACATCATAAAAGTATAGCATTCACACAATATTTTTTTACAAAGTACTAATGCAACCCTAACAAATAATTCACACATATACTCGGTGCTGTAGGTGCATCATCAGTTACAGTGGTAGGTGTTGCGGCGGTTCTAAGGTCTTTTGGGAACTTGTTCTGAGCTCCCAGCACCTTATTGTCTTCTTTGTTCTTGAACAGAAGACATGGTCTCGTTAGTTTGCCCTTCTTGTAAACATGAGAGCGGACTATAAGAGTTAATTTCCTAAGTGCTCGGGTTTCCATCTTAAGTTTCCTAGACGGTCTCTTGTCTTTTGAAAGCTTCGGACTATTCAATGTCCGTCTGAGTTTAGGAAAGTCTAATCTTAACTTGATTGATTTCGACTAACTTATGCCCACAATAAGATTCAAGGCCTTCTTACATATTTGGCCTTGATACATATGGGCCTTAGCCATTTCTGAGGCCTGAACGAGTAACTTGGGCTTCGGGGTAGAATAATGCCCAAAGTGGCCTTCACAGCTTCATTGCCGCTAGGCCCGCTAATCGTTTGGACTTTTTCAACAAAGTGAAGGTCCAAAATGGCATTCACAATTTAAAACAGTTTAGCTCAATAAGCTATGGGCTTCAAAGACTAGGGCAAGGCCCAAAATGGCATTGACATTTTAAACGTCTCTAAGACGGGACACTTGGTCCGTTTTAACGTTTTGGCAAAATTCTTTTGAATACTAAGCTTAATTTATAAGCTTCCATTATTTAAAAAGTGTTCATTAAATCCTTTTCCAATTAAGGAAATAGTTCATAAAACGTTCTTGGGCTCGGTATAGTGGTTTTCACGCACTATAACTGTTTCTTAAGAAAAATGCTCAGTTTCAAAGCAATCGAGTCTCGTTTCGTTTGAAAAAGCCCGTCTAGTTAAATTTGAATAATTATGGTTCTCATCTTACTATGTATGGGCTAGACTAAGTCCATTTAAGTCCCGGGACCCGTTTTACATTAGTTTGAGACTTCTTTGAACCCTTTGGTTTCACTACATCACGAAAACGTCATTTTGAGCCTTAATGTTAGCTCGTTCTTTTATCGTCCTTAAAATTTATTAAGGGCAGCAAGCTTTACATTTGAAAAGCACCTATGTTTGGTTTCCAAACCTATCATGATGATAGAAAATAGGGTGCACAATTCCGACTTGTAAAAACATGTTGTTTTTAGAAACTAGTTTCGCGATCACTCGCAAAACCGTCGTTTTTTGTAAAATGTTGATCTTTACTTCTTCCGAATAACATTGTTAACACTAAGATATGTTGCTTCCAGGTTCTAAGGAGATTTTTCACTCCTTTTTGAAACCTTTCATCGAAGCTTTAAATCCCGTGCAAAAACGATTCTCAAGCTAAACGCTTTCGAACCGTTTTCACGAGTTTTGACCGAGATACTTGTTTCTAAGTGTATTTTCGGTTTCCATTGGGTTTTTATCAGAAAAATTTATTAAAAAAAAGAGTAGCTAAAACATTCAAGAAACAAATCAAATAAACCGTGATATTTTCACAAACTTGGATTCGGATTTTTACAAGAAATTTACCAAGTTTTACCCTTTAAACGGTTTCACTTCGATCCGTCAGAAACCGTCGTGTGCATGGCGATTTTTGAAACTATTTTGACCTTTTGAACACAAATAAGCAGCCATGCAAACACATCAAAGACAAACAAAAAGCTCAAGGGTCACAAGGAACCTAAACCCTAGACATGCAAGCCAAACAAACATAATCACAACCGAACGCGAGTTGAAATACCTGGAAGCTAGCCGATCTAACTTCTTTAAACTCGTGTACAGGAACTTAACCTTAAAGAGGCCATGCAACTTACAACTCAAACATATTACATCCATGGTTAACCTAATGAACTTTGAGGAAAAAGAAAGAACCTCACGTCACTCTAGGGTTAGAGATTATACTTAGCTTTTTGGATCTTTTGAGTGTCCTTCGGCATGCTTCCTTCTTGGCCGAATGGTCACCTTGGATTTGCTCCAAATGACCACGTGTGGTTTTCCTACTCTTAAGGAAGAATAATACATGGTTTTGGGTTAGGTTTTTGGAGCACAAATACATGGAAAAAGCCAAGCCAAGGACACGGTTTTTTCTTACCTTAGTGAAAGATAGGGTTTTGAAGCTTTCCTTTGCTTCTTGCTCTCTTGCTTGACTTCTTCTCTCTCTCTCTCTCTCTCTCTTTGTTTCAAACTTGATTTCTTTTCCTTGTTTTCTCTTTCTCTCAAGCTTTCTCTTTTCTCTCTCTATCCCACGGTTTTCTCTCTCAAAATTTTGCCATGGAAAAACACAATTGGGAGCTTAATGGTCAAAAAAACTATTTATACTTAGGAGTGTTTTAGAGAGAATTTCACATGTCTTTCTCTCTCTCCTCTTGGCCGAAATTTGCACTTTCTCTCCTCTCCATATATTTTAATTCATCATTTAATATAATTATTAAGTTTCATGTTTCATCCTAGCCCTTAATTTCTTTCATCAACCAATCCTACGGTTGAGATTCACTTAGAGAAAACATTTCATTTCTCTAGACACTCATCATTAAGTTGCATTTTCCAAGCAACTTAATGACTATTCTTCCACTCTCTCTCTTCTCCTCAAGGGCCAAACATCATTCATGCATATTCTCCAAGATTTAATTCTAATAATTCTAATTAATTTTTAATTCCAATAAATCTTGACCGTTGATTCAAATTTGGTGATTAAGGGATTCAAATCCAACGGTTAGGATTTAACATGAGCATCTAAGTTGAAAAACCTTTCAATTTCCTTTTTCTTTCTTCAAAATGGCGCCCATGATGGCCCATTTTCTGATTGGTTTTGTTAAATGTGCTACCAATGAAAAAATCCTTGGATTTATTTCAATGGTTCATCACTTATCCCACTTGAACCATTTAAAATACTTGACCATCTTTCAATACATTGGGGCCACGGTTTTGGGCTTGGAAATGGGCCTAGAATTATTTCTTAACACATCCAGCCCACTAAGGTTAATTAGGAATGGTTAGGGGCTGGCCCGAGGGGTCGGCAATCTTTCGCGAAGCCCGTTTCTCTTGAAGAGACCTAAACGCCCTTATCTCAAACCATCGGTCGGAGTTTTGACCTAATTCGAATTCCGTTCAACCCGAGACTTTAACGAGACTTACTTATGTCACTAGAAACTTCTAAAGTTCTGTTTAGAAGTCCAATATCAATTTTAAGTGGTCGTTCCGAGCTAGTTCCCTTTCTCTAACCGTGTTTATACAGTTTATCCTGACTTTTCGAGTTTAAGCTGTTTCGGCTTCGTTTTAACTCGGAATGGTTTCAAATTTGAAATTAAGGTTAATTATATGATTATAAATCATATTTTAACCTTATAAACAGATTACAACCCAAAAAATGGTCATTTTTCTAAATTGGGCCAAATTTGTAATTTTTTAAGAGTTCAGGGACTCACGGTGTAATTTTATACTTTAAGGAGTCGATTTCGAATTAAATGGCTGCTAAGAAAATAAGCAAAAGTATTCCAATTATAAATTGGATAATGCAATGATGGGAGTGAGTTCAAATTGCAAGACGAGATATAATTAATTTAACGAAAGGTCGTTAATTACAAAAACGACTATCTCATTTGTCAGAAAAGTACCGTAAGGGATAACCCCGGGGGTCGGGGTTACAAATTCTTGAAATAAAAAAAGAGAAAATTGTGTAAATGACCATCTATAAAACACACTTTGAAGTTATTAACCAAAAAATTAAAAAAACTAAGTTATTAGTCTTTTTCTTTTTTAGTTGTATTTTTAGAGATTATGCATTGATTTTTCTGCCCTCACACAATTGTAATATTTTTGTTACAATCTATAGCAAAATATGTTACAGATTGTAATAAGTTTGTTACATTTGGTACAATTTATTGTCTATTCTGTTACAATGTGTTAGAAATTTATTACACATCGTTACAAAATTATTACGATGAACAAATTCGTTAATAATATCATAAGAAATTTGTTATAGATCGTAAGAGTTTTTGTCACGACCTGTAATAATTTTAGTTACAATAAGTAATAAATTTTGTTACGTTCTGAAAAACACAAACACGAACCACATATGAAATCTTTCCAAAATACAAACCAAACCTGGAAAATGCAGACAACACCAAAGAAAAATTGTCCTCAATTTTTATTTTTTCAGCAACCAATCAACCAGAAACTGAAATTGAGAGAGAAAAAGAAAAAGACACAAACCTATGGCACATCCTCTGACGAAAGGAGACCAACTTCTGCTTGAACTAATCTCTTGATCGTGAACTAATCTCTCAGTGGCGGAGAAGCTTGAAGGCTTGCGCTTCTTAGTATGGTGGTGTACAGATCTGAAGTTTAGGCAAGCGAAGGAGCTATGATTCAATCGATCTTGTGGCTACGAGCTGAGCTATCATGGTGGATAGAGAAAAGCTTCAAGAGGGAGAAGATAATGTTGGTTGAGAGAGAGAGGCAGAAACTTGTTTGGTTTGAGGAAGAAGGAGGGGTAATTTATTATATTTAGTAAATAGAAAAGTTGACTAGTGGCTAATAATTAAATATTTTAATTTTTTGATCATTTGCTTAAAATATGTGTAACGACCCAAAAGTCAAAATGGTGTTTTAGTTCTGAAAAATACGGAAAAATTTGAACTTTTTAAATTAAGTTACATAATCAAGCTTTTAATACCAAGCATGAGGTTTATCAATCCTCACCATAACCAAAATGTATTTAATTTTAATCTCTAAAAAATATTACAAAATTTAAAACTTACCTTTGTCAACAATTAGCCGGTATTCCACGTAAAGTCTTACAGGTCGGTCCCGTATACACTCGCTATTCTCGTCATTGTCACCTCGTCCTTTTGCTTTCGTGACAAGATACCCGCATAACTCAAAATAATTAGGACTTGCAACCACTAATAAGAACTAGACATGATTCTTAAAATCAAGAGCATTGGCCAATTTGAGCTCCGATTCAAACAGAAAATAAAACTATTTCGCTCAAAACATAAAGCCCCCAAATATTTCGACTTTACCTTAATGACAAGATTTTGTGACTCGAAGCACTATACAACCTGACAAGTTGAACATCAGACATTAACCATCGTTCCTAAGATTTTATAAATTTAGGTCCCAAAAGACGACAATGTCAAAATCATAGAAATGGAAGTGATTTTTCGTTCGAATCAAGAAACCATAAAGTGTTTTAAAATTCATAATTGTCACCGTAAAAATCTTGCCACGAGTACTAAATTTATTGTCTAACCAATTCTAAATCTTGGTACCAATTTAAGCAACGAAATAATACACTAAACCTACATGGCCAAGTTTTACGCTCAATATGAATGGGTTGATGAGAATGTACAAACCGAATCCTGAAGCTACATAATTTTCTCAATTAGAAAAATCCTAATTCTTATACCAGCTCAATCACACACTGATTTTAACAAAAAATCACCCAAAATGACAATTCTTGCCAATTCGTTAAATTCATGAGTTATACTTTTGAAACATCATCTCTTGATGAATTTTAGATTTCCAAAAGAAACAAATCCACAAAATTCTATAATGCCAAAACAAATAAACGAGTTCGACAACAACGAGCTCACCTAGCGCGAGCAGCGACGGCTCGGGACTTGGCGTGGCAAACTCGGGACGACGACAGCGAGCTCAGCTGATGTCGAGCAACTTAGCTAGCCTTGCGGTACTCGAACATGACTCCGGGTGGCTATAAGCTGCGCAACGGACAAGCGCTGCTCGAGGTTGTGCGCGGCTTGGGTGGCGCGAGGAGGCCACATGGGATGTGGGCTAGGCTCGTGGAGGACCTCGTCAATGCTGACTTCCTCAAAGGAAAGACAAGCGGGTTCATGTCTCTCCGGCAACGGCACGGCGAGGGCAGAGCCAAGGCTGTGCGGGGTCGTGGTCGTTGGAGGTCTGGCTGGGCACGTGAGAATGCGAGGCTTCGCGGGTCGTGCGATACTGGGCGGAGACCAGCAGCGACACAGGGGCGCGGGGCATGGGGTGAGGCCTGGCAATGCGAATCTCGTGCGACTGTGCGAAGGGCGGCTGACTCACGGCACGCGGGAGCTTGGGCCTGTCGGAGCTGGGTGGAGGCACGGAGGACTGGGCAGCACGTGGAGAGGCTGGGCCTTGCGCAGTGGGGCTGAGGCTGTGCTCAAGCACACACGGTGGGGAGGGCGGCGTGTACCTGGCTCGAGGCGGAGGAGGCTTGGCAGCAGGGCGGAGGCGCAATGGCTGGGCGTGGGTGTCGGTAGAGGTACGGGAAAGAGGGAGAGAGAGTGAGAGAGAGATGGGGTAGGGGAACGGTGACAGCTGTGGAGGGAAAAAGAGGGGAGGAGAAACCCCCCTAATGGGTTAAAGCCTATTTTAAATTAGAGTTTAATTGGCCAAATTATAATAAAATAATTTGTATACGTTCATAAATTACAACAATACACCAATAGACTCAAATTGAAAAGTTAGGAATTTTAATATTTATTTAGAATCAAATATCAATTCCTGACATGCCTTAAAATTTATAATACAAAAATAACACTATTGAATTAATATTTATACACAGTTAAAATTGGCCATATTTGGCAAAGCTAATAATTTTTCCTTTAAATAATTACAACCAATATAATCTCACAAGCCATATGTCTCAAAAATAAAAAATAAATCCTTGTAAAATTGGCCTTGGTTTAGGTCATTACAACATGATTTCCAAATGGCCATTTAACAAATGATCCCAAAGAAGAAAATATTTTCTTATTTAATTATACGATTATATTTTGAGTACAATTAATTAAAGAGATAAATATGTAAGATTTTATTTTAAAAATTCTACATTAATAATTCACCCATTGTTGAGTTTTAGAGAGAAATAAAAAGGGAATTTTTATTTTAGAAAATTTTCTTTTCCCATTGTTGTAAGCTAGTTTTCGTCCGAGAATATATCATCAAGGGTGTCGTCCCCGAAGACGAGCAGCCTCCGGAGAGAGTGTCCAAGTGACGACGAAGCTTCGCCACGTCAGCAAGAGTGTTAACGTCTACGGTACCAGAGAGTGCGGGTTGACCTCGCGCTTGTATCTGCAAGGGTTGTTGGAAGAAACAACCCCGAAGGTAGATCTGGACATGAAGCAAGGTCCTCGGGGAGAGATCGATGAGCTGGGGATCCCATAAGCCCGGGGACGAGTGGAATTCGTAATCAGCCTCACGTTCGCGGAATATCAGGAGAGTCGGGGGACTCCGCGCGAAGCGGGAGGTCCCCGGATGAGGGGTAAAGCACGGGGAGCTGCAGTGAGATCACTCCCAATGAAATATACCTCTGACGTATACTGTAGATGCCTCACCTGTGAAAGACGTGAGTTGATTAGTTAGTAACCTACCCCCTAATTTTAGAACAGGGTATGGTCGATTAAGATAAGGCCACCTAATCCCCTGATTTAAGGGAGACTAGGTGGGGCGTATTTAATGCACTTTCCTCTCTCTCTCTCTCCGGACTTCTATAAAAGGAAGGAAAGGAGAAGGGGAAAGGGGTTGGAAAAAATTACTCTGTAAATTCCCAATTTGGAAATATGATAAACACAGTGGACGTAGACTATTACTCCGGCGGAGGGTCGAACCACTCAAAAAATCTCCGAGTATTTATTTTCCGTTCAAACTCCCACTATTCATTGCCGTATCACACGCTAGAGGTACGGATCACGGCGTTGGTTTAAATTCTACACCAACAGCTTGTCGCTAGAAGGAGGGCCCGGTCTGACGACCTCCGTCATTATTTTAGACTTTTTCCCGCTTTCTCTGTTACTCATCGTGCTACTTGATCGGAGATCAAATGGCGCCCAATTTGAGAAGCAGCGGTAAAAGTCCCTTGAGCTCCGAGCAGGAGATGCTCGAAGATCGAATCCGGAGCATGGAGGAATCCATGGAAAGAATGACCGGATTAGTGGAGACATTGGTTCATAACCAAAGTCCACCTCCACTTCTGACTGACGCTGAGCACGCGAATGTGCTCCGAGCGCGGCGGAGGGCTGACGACGCAGCTGTCGACCTCCGGGCCGCAGGCGACGTCAACGCGACTCCTGATGAGGGTTCATCAGGCGGTGATCCCGCACACGAGACTCGCTCTTCCCGCCGGCGTAGGAATGCGCCAGCCCAAAAGTCCACCACCTGGTCGGGAGGGCCGCAGTTACTGGCTGACCCGGCAGGACCGTCACGCCCCGCGGCCGAAGGCGGGACGCCAGCTCAGCCCGGCTCGGTGTTTACCAGATTAGGCCCTTTGCAGCGGGATACCACCATGGGAGCTCCTGCGCGGGTTGGGGCCAACCCCGTAGATACGCGACTCCCGGTGCGGGAACGCCTCCGCGAGGACTCGGCCACCACTGCAACTAGCCGGCAGACCGAAGCATCCCAGGAATTCTCACCCGCGGAGATAGAGCGCATTCGCGGGATTCTTGGCGAACCATCCCGCGATGGGATCCTAGTTGGGGATTTCACTCCCCTCACAGAAACCCTCTTGGCAGTCCCCGTTCCCGATCGTCTCAGGCTACCGAAGGTAAGCCTGTTTGACGGGAGTGGAGACCCCTCCGACAATTTGGGGATTTATTCCTCGTGGGCGCGCGCCTACGGCTACCCAGAGGCCATTTGGTGCAAGCTTTTCGACACCACCCTAGCAGGGGAAGCCCACCGATGGTGGTATCGACTCCCAGCCAACTCGATGGGGAGTTGGCAAGATTTGAGAACGAGGTTTGCAGCCCAGTTCTTGGGAGGTCGTAGACACCTCAAGAACCCGGCGTACCTCTCCCGAGTCAAGCAAGGAGAAAACGAAAGTCTCCAAGCTTGGCTCCAACGTTTTACCAAAGCCACGGTAAAGGTGGGGCATTTGTCTGACGATCCCCTACTTCTGGCCGCAAGTTCCGCAGTACGCGAAGACACTCCCTTCGCTTTCTCTATCAGTAAAAAACCCCCGAGGGTGTATGCTGATTTCTTGAGACGTGCTCGGAACTATATCAACGCGGAAGCGGCGACTTCGAAGAAGTCCGGCTTTGCGAAGGCTTCCCGCGGCAACCCCGAAGGGGACCGCCGAAAAGAAAAGAGGCCTGTCGAGGCCCCGACGGGCAACAGTCGATAGCCTCGCGACGAGAAAAGACCTCGTGATTCCGGTCCGTCCTCGAGGCCCGATGCAGTTTGCTCTCGTAGATCACGGTATGACAAATATCATGAGCTGACTGCCACCATCGAAGAGATATTCGTCAGCTCGCGGAGCGAAGTTGACTTCCGGCCCCCCGCACCTTTGAAAGGTAAGGTGCCAGAGAAGCACAAGGACAAGTTCTGCTTGTTCCATAATGCAGCCGGGCATACGACCGCGACTTGTTTTGACCTGAAGGACGATATAGAATATCTCATCCGACGAGGAAAACTCGAAGGATACCGAAAGGAGACAAATCCTAGGAACCGGGATCCACATAACCGGGAGATAAAGGGAGAAATCCGAACGATTGCGGGAGGCCCTTATCCTGGGGGGCACTCCCAACGATCTATGAAGGGTTACGCCCGAGAAGCGCGACAAGAGCTCTCCGGAGGAGTGTTCTATGTGTCGCGGAGGTCCCCATAGCCCCCTCGGAAGATCGCGAGCGCGCTCACCTTCTCGGAAGCGGATGCCGAAGGCGTCCGTTTTCCACATCACGATCCTCTAGTCATCTCCGCGATGATTGGGAACCATCTCGTCCACTGTTGTCTGATTGACGATGGCAGCTCAGTAGACATCCTATATTTGGATGTCCTCGAAAAAATGAGAATCAGTCCACAGAGCTTGCGAGCTGCCGCAAGCCCGCTGCACGGCTTCACAGGAGACTCTATCTTCCCGGAGAGAAGCATAGAGTTAGCCGTCTCGTTCGGCGAAGAGCCCACAAGGTCAATCGCCGTTTCAAATTTTATGGTGGTTAAAGGTAGGTCTTCCTATAACGCCATCCTCGGGCGCCCTACCCTCGTGGCAATGAGAGCGGTCACTTCCATCTACCACCTCTGCCTTAAGTTTCCCACTCCTGGTGGCGTCGGGGTCATCCGGGGGAATCAATATGAAGCCCGGATGTGTTACACGACGAGCGTTAAGTTGGCCCCCGCCGAACTGAAGGGGAAGCGCTCGGCCGAGGAAGCTGCTTTAGGTGAAGAGACCTTCACCATCGGCGTGTCCGAGGGTCGAAGCGAACTAGACCCTCGGCTCCCGGCCCCAATAGCAGTTAGCGGGCCCGGCCGAGGACACCGAAGAGGTAGACGTGGATGACCTTGGCACCGCACGGAAAGTCAAAATTGGGACTTCGTTAAGTCCCAACGTGCGCCGAGCCATCATTGCCTGTCTACGGAGGAACCGAGACGTGTTTGCATGGAGCCACAGCGATATGAAGGGCGTAGACCGAGATTTGATGTGCCACCGTCTCAACATAGATCCTTGGCTCCCGGCCCGCCGGCAGAAGAGAAGACCCCTCAACCCCGAGAGAGCCCAAGCTCTCAAAGATGAAGTAGACAGGCTCATCGGGGCCGGGTTGATTCGCGAAGCAAAGTACCCGAACTGGGTCTCCAATCCGGTGCTAGTCCCGAAGCCGGATGGTAGATGGAGATGCTGTGTGGACTTCACCAACCTCAACGAAGCCTGTCCGAAGGACAGCTTCCCAGTGCCCCGAATCGTCCAGATGGTCGACGCAACCGCGTGCCATGAGCTCCTCAGCTTCATGGATGCATATTCTGGCTACAACCAAATCCCTATGTATCATCGGGACGAAGAGCACACAACGTTCATTACCAATTGAGGGCTATACTGCTACAAGGTCATGCCGTTCGGCCTCAAGAACGCAGGTGCGACTTATCAGAGGTTGGTGAACAAGATCTTCGCGGATTTGCTTGGAGTCTCGATGGAAGTTTACATTGATGACATGTTGGTCAAAAGGTCGAAAGCACAAGACCACGTCGAGCACCTGGATCAGACCTTCTCCGTCCTCAGGAAGACCAACATGATGCTCAACCCAAATAAGTGCACTTTTGCGGTTAGGGCGGGCAAGTTTTTGGGCTTCATGGTGAGCCAACGAGGAATAGAAGCCAACCCTGAGAAGATCCAAGCTATCATCGACATGAGGCCTCCTCGGAGAGGAAAAGAAGTCCAGAAGCTTACCAGATGCATTGCAGCACTCAACAGGTTTGTATCTCGGTCAACTGATAAGTGCCTCCCTTTCTTCAACGCTCTCCGCGGCAGTAAAGAATTTGCGTGGACCGACGAATGCGAACGAGCCTTCGAGGAGCTTAAGGCTTACCTCGGTCATACCGCTGTTCTGGCTCAGCCATTGTCGGGGGAAAAGCTCTTCGCTTACCTCGCCGTATCCAAGCATGCAGTTAGCTCGGTGCTGGTCAAGGAAGCCGATGGAGTACAGGTACCAGTCTACTACGTCAGCAAACGCCTTCTCGACGCCGAACTAAGGTATCCTGAGCTAGAGCGACTAGCCCTTGCCCTCGTCGTCTCTACCAGGAAGCTTCGCCACTACTTTCTGGCTCACCTAGTGATAGTCTTTACCAATCATCCGATGAAACAAGTCCTGCGCAGGCTGGAGGCCTCGAGCAGACTTGTCAAATGGGCTGTCGAGTTGACTCAGTTCGACATCCTGTACCAGCCACGAACGGCGATCAAAGGACAAGCGCTAGCCGATTTCATCGCCGAGTTCACGTTTTCTTCGGAAAAGGATCGAGATAGACTGAACGGACCCCCGAAGTGGAAGCTCTATGTCGATGGGTCCTCGAACCAAAATGGTTTGGGGCCCGGGCTCATGCTCGTCAGCCCCGAGAATCATCGAATCAGTAGCGCATTGCGATTTGCCTTCAGGGCCTCGAACAACGAGGCTGAGTACGAAGCATTTCTCGCCGGCCTAAGACTCGCCAAAGAACTTCAAGTAGACTCGCTTGTAGTCTACAGCGACTCGAAGCTGGTGGTCTCGCAAGTTCTAGGCGAATTTCAAGCCCACGATGATAGAATGGCCGCGTATCTAGAGAAGGTTAAGGCCGAACTACGAAACTTCCCGAAGTACGAGGTGAAGCACATTGACCGTGAAGATAACGCGAACGCTGATGCCCTAGCGAAATTGGCTACCAGCCGGGATGCGGAGCTCCTTCGCCTGGTCCCGGTCAAAATCGTAGCAGAGCCCAGTATCACAAAGCAGAATTCAGTAAAGGCGATCGGTGCTCAACCTTCATGGATGGACGATATTGTTATCTACTTGAAGGATGACAAACTGCCCGAAGATCGAGACCTGGCGCGAAAAGTCAGGTATCATGCCGAACATTACCTGCTGCTGAACGACAAGCTTTACAAGAGGGGGGTCTCGACCCCGTTGCTGCGTTGCCTCAACGACGAAGAAGCCAAACGAGTTCTCAGTGAAATCCACGACGGAGTCTGTGGGAACCACTCGGGAGGACAATCACTCGCGCACAAGGCGTTGTTGCAGGGATTCTACTGGCCCACGATGAAACAAGATGCTACCGAATGTGTGAGAAAGTGCGACAAGTGCCAGAGATACTCTGCACTCATTCGAGCTCACCCGGAACGACTCACCATCATCTTCTGTCTGTGGCCCTTCGCAAAGTGGGGAATCGACATAATCGGGCCACTGCCCACGGCGCCCGGAGGGCTCAAGTTTGCCGTGGTAGCAGTGGACTACTTTACCAAATGGACCGAAGCGATTCCCTTGGCCACTATCACCGAGAATAATCTGACTAAGTTCGTCCGCGAGCACCTCGTCTACAGGTTCGGGATACCCCATTCCTTGGTCTCGGACAACGCCCTTCAGTTCGATAACCAGCGCATGAGGGACCTCTGTGATCAGTTCGGCATCAATAAAGATTTCTCCGCACCATACCACCCGCATAGCAATGGTCAAGTCGAGGCCGTCAACAAGATCATCAAGACCACTCTAAAGAGACGACTCGACGCACTTAAAGGACGGTGGACAGTGGAGCTACCCTTGGTCATCTGGAGCTATCGCACTACGGCCCGAACGGCCACTAGAGAAACCCTATTCTCCATGGCTTATGGCACAGAAGCGATGATGCCGGCAGAAGTAAAGGTCCCATCTTTTCGCTACGAGAATTTCGATGAAACGGTCAACGATTCACTTCTTGCCGCGGAGCGGGATATGATCGAAGAACGGCGAGTAGTCGCTAGGATCCGGATAGAGGCCCAGAAACGACGTATGGCGAGGTACTACGACTCCAAGGTGAAGGAAAGAAAGTTTAAGGTCGGGGGCACCGTCCTCAGACAAGTATTCTAAAACACCAAGGAGGCTTCAGCGGGGGCACTGGGATACACATGGGAAGGGCCTTATCAAATCACCGAGGTTTTACGATCGGGAGCATACCGACTCGCGGATCTCGCCAGGATCCCGGTGAGACTCCCCTAGAACGCGGAACATCTCAAGAAATATTACCAGTAGGCTCACCTAACTTGTAATATTAGTTCTTTGTAATTTTACTCATTTGTTTATTTGTAAACTATTTATGTATGAAAAGTTATATATTTTGTATCTCCAAATACGATTCAATTGAAAGTGTGCGGAGTAGACTATAAACTCGGTGTATAAAAGATAGAACCGCGGAGCGGATAAATTCTAAAAATACTATCCTGTCTTCTCGGCCGCGAAGCGCCCAATAAGCCGGGGGGCATCTGGGGTACTAGAAAGAAAATAGATGCGCTCTATAGGTACCTCGAAGGCGAGCAAGGCTAGAACATGTGAGTTCCGAAGGGCTTACACAGGATTTACTCGTTGAGACTTCCTACCTCAAAGGTTTGTCTTGTCAGGGTTATTCCTTCGTAGAAGAGAACCTGTTCGGAGACTAACTTGGGAAGTCAGACCAACTTATTCCTAGAACCATTCTATTCTTCTAAGAAGATGGAAGAACTAGGCACGCTCAAAGATCCGAGGTACCAGAAAGAAAATAGATGCGCTATATAGGTACCTCGAAGGCGAGCGAGGCTAGAACATGTGAGTTCCGAAGGGCTCACACAGGCTTTACTCGTTGAGATTTGTCTTGTCAGGGTTATTCCTTCGTAGAAGAGAACCTATTCAGAGACTAACTTGGGAAGTCAGACCAACTTATTCCTAGAACCATTCTATTCTTCTAAGAAGATGGAAGAACTAGGCACGCACAAAGGAAGAATTCCGAGGCAGACTAATTTCTAAAAAATTAGGCCGAAGCGTGGAAAATAAGAGGTCACTCATTATACATACACTCGGAGAGAGTATGTAGTCCCGAAGGGACTGTCATTTAACGAATTAGTTATTTGATCCCGAAGGGATTTAGTTAATTGAGCGGACCCCGAAGGGACTGTCATTTAACGAGTTAGTTTTTAGATCCCGAAGGGATTTAGTCAATTGGCAAACGATGAAAATGGGAAATTAAATCCTTCATTAATTGTGGAAAATTATACAAAAGGTGGGCGTCCAAGATAAGGACCACGAACAAAAAAAAAAAAGATACAAAAAACTCTAAGGCTGAGGCTTCTGTGGGGGACGCGGCATCTCGCGGCGAATCTCCTCAACAAAATCCCACTCGGGGTGGAGGGCCTTGAGCCTGTCCAATGCTCGGTTGGCCCCTTCGACCATGGCCTGCGTGATCTCGTTCCGATACCCCACGCTTTGATGGAAGTTGGCGAGCCACTGTTGTCTCCTCAGCTCTATGAGATTCTCAAACGCGAGGCTATTTTTGAAGTCGGCCAACGCGGAGCGAACTCGCGCTCTGGCCCCGTTGAGATCAGCCTCGATCCGCCGTTTCTCCCCTCGCTCTTCTTTGAGCTCTCCTTCGAGGGCTTGAATCCTTGACTCTGCCGCGCCTCTCAAATTCCTCTCCTCTTCGAGTGCAGCATCGAACGCGGCCTTCTCCGAGAGGATGCTCTCCTCACGAATTCGGCGCTCTTCCTCCAGCGCGCTCCATGCCTCCGACTGTAGGGACCGCGCCTGAGCCAGCTGCAGCTCGAGCCGGGTCTTGGTCTCCGCGTGGGCCCTCCTCTCTTTCTCCAACTCCTCTCGGAGCTTAGATGTCTCCTCCACGAAGGCTCTTCGCTGCTCCCTTGACTTCACCATGCTCTGGGTAGCATGGTCCATCATTCTGTTGGACAGCTCCGATTGAGCTCGGAGTTCTTGAAGCTGGGCCACGAGTTTCTCTTTCTCATCCCGGAGCTGGAGCAGAGCGTCCCGACCTTGGGCATAAATTGCCTCGGTTCTGCAGGAGTAGAAGAAGTTGGATAGGAATGCCTGCATAAACCAACTGCTGTTAGCAGAAGAAGAATTTAAGAAAATGAAGCGGTTCGTCGGTTCTCACCTGTGCAAAAAGCCGCACCCCGTCTCGGTTCCCGGCTTGGAGAGGCTCCTCGGAGACCCTCCTGAAGTTCTCTTCGGACCAGAGTTCATTCAGCAGTGGACCAAGCTCTGGCATCTCGGGAAACGCCCCCGAGGATGTATGCGACCCCTCGCCGAAAGGGGTCCCCGCAGGAGGAACTCTGAACTCCTCCAAGAGATCCCTCATGGGGATCGTGCGGTCAGGAGAGCCTCGTGAGGTCGACCCGCTGGTCTGGACCTCTGAGTCTGGGGCTCTGGAGGACGGTCCCGCGGCACCTGCAGGAGTGGTTCCGCTCTCCGCCTGGGGCGTAGGTCTCGAAGGAGAAGAAGAGCCTTCCGCGATTTGCTTCCCCTTCGACTTATCCCTAGCGGGAGAATTGGGAGCACGAGCCGCGGGATCAGAGGTCCCCGTCGATGGCGGGACCCCTAGGAGCCCGAAAATCTCATCTGTAAATAATAACGCGCGATTAACGTCAGTCTGGCATATGAAAAACCTAGATTCGTAAAGAGAGTGCGCTCGTGAATAAACTCTTACCGTCGTCGATGACGATGGGGACCGTGTGTCGCGATCCTGAAGGAGCGCGCGACAGGGTTCCCGCGGGAGGCGTAGGCTGCCGCGAAACGTCCTCCAAAGGACTCGGACTCGCGTGTTCCCCAACGAAGTCATCCACGCTTAGGAGTGGGTCCCGAGTCAAGTTTGTTAGTGGGCTGGGAGCGGTCGGCGGGTGTTCCCCGAAGATTTCCTCTGCGGCCGATAGGGCTTGCCGAGCGGCCTCACCAAAGGAGGCGTCCTCGGGCGTCGTCCCAGGAACGCCCTTGTCCTGAGAGGCGACCTTCGAGACCTCTGGAACCGCCGCTGGTTCCGTCCTCGATCGCTTCCTCCGAGTCAGAGGCTCCTCTGGAGTCTCTGGAGCCTCATCTCCGTCCTCGGCCCCCTCGGCGTGGAGCAACCGCAGTTTTGGGCGCGACAGGCCTCTTTGAGGAAGTAGCCGCCCTCTTCCTCGTCGGTAGGGCAGAAGTGGTCGCACCCTCGGGGGCCCCTGTAGGAACTTTGGGCTGCTTCGGGCCCGACTTCTGTCCGCGAAGCTGGTCCGGGTCCAGCTCCATGCGAGTCCCGATCCACCCGTGGGCGATTAGGTTGTCCTCGATCACGAGGGCCCGGACGTCCCTGGCCTCGTCGGGGTAGGCTAGAGCGATATTAATCCGCTCTTCTTGCTCCACGGTCACGGAAGTGTGGATGAAGGAATCTGTACATAGCCATGGACGTCAGTACTGCGACATGAAAAAAGAGAGAGGGAAAACTGAGAATCTGGAGACTTACCAGGAACTTGGTAGACCCGCGGAATGGGCGGAGTTCCCTGGATGGAGCTGCATGGGTCAAAGTTCCCCCGACCCAGAAGTTCTTGTCCTTCTATCCTTCGCAGGAAGAGGACAAGTTCGTCATCATAATTTTCTTCTTCTCCCACGGTGCTAGGAAGAAGTAGCCGGCCTCGGATTTCTTGGAGGAAGGCTTATACAGGTGGCATACCTCCTCTACCGATATGTCCGCCTCGAACCACAACCTCCACAGGATGTGCAGCCCCGTCATTATCTTGTAGGCATTGGGGTTGAGTTGGCTCGGCGCGAGTCCCCAGTGGACTAGGACCCCCCGGACCAAGGGGTGCAGCGGAAGCCGTGCCCCGTGCTTCATGATAGCTTTGTTGAAAGCTACCCTGGACCTGGGCGGACGGTTTGATCTCTCTCTCTTGGACATCGCCCAGGTGGCAATGTCCTCCGACAGGTAAAACTGTTCCCGGATGTGTTCCACGTCCTTCTAGGAGCAGCTGGAGACTCGAGTCTTCGCGGCGACGGCGGGGTGCGAAGATTCTGTCGTCGTCTCGACCGCCCGAGGGTCTAAAGAACTTGCCGTCACCGCCGCAGAAGAGTTAGGAGCGGCCGGATTCTTCGTCGATTTCCCTCCCTTCTTCTTCTTCGCCCCTGCTGTCGAGGCAGAGGGTGGTGGAGCCGCCGCAGGTGAAGCCCGGGGCGAAGGGTCAGGACGCGCAGGCGACGGTGCGGACTCAAGTCCGGCGCCGGGAGAAAGTGGTGTCGAGTGAGACATTTTATCTGAGGACGCCGAAAACTCCGGTAAGTCACCCCATAAAACCCCACGCAAGAAAGAAAAGAAGAGAAGTTCTGCGCAAGAAAGAAAAGAGGAAAAGGTTTTTGCGAAGTCGGAGGACTTACCTAAAATGGTCAGAAACGTCGAGAAAATCTTCAAACTCCGGGGAATTCGCAGCGTTGCAGAAGGTCGGAGAACGTCGGAAAACTCGGGAAATACTTTGGATTCGTAAGTTTTTGAGAAAAATGGCGAAGAAAGCAAAAGTTCGGAGAATGGGGAGTGAGGAAGGATTTATAGGCAGAGAGGGCGAAGTCCTTTCGCGTCGTTTCATCTCGCGTCCTTTCGTCTCGCGTCGTTTCATCTCTGAGCCTCGAGCTCGAACCCGGGCCGTTGGATGGGAATCTTCCCATCGCCATCTAACGGTTGGAAGGGTTTGACAAGAGGTAATTATTGCCTGACGTCAGCCAATGTTACCGAGAAAGGTAAATTCCCTGAAAAGTGTGTCAGAGCATTAACTGCCCGTCACTCAAACGGCGCGACTTTCAGTAGAGAAGCGTACCCAGGAAGAAATCCCAGAGGGGGCGGCACGTGTCCTCGGGGATTGGGGGGCAGATGTTGTAAGCTAGTTTTCCTCCGAGGATATATCATCAAAGGTGTCGTCCCCGAAGACGAGCAGCCTCCGGAGAGAGTGTCCAAGTGACGACGAAGCTTCGCCACGTCAGCAAGAGTGTTAACGTCTACGGTACCAGAGAGTGCGGGTTGACCTCGCGCTTGTATCTGCAAGGGTTGTTGGAAGAAACAACCCCGAAGGTAGATCTCGACATGAAGCAAGGTCCTCGGAGGGAGATCGATGAGCTGGGGATCCCATAAGCCCGGGGACGAGTGGAATTCGTAATCAGCCTCACGTTCGCAGAAGATCAGGAGAGTCGGGGGACTCCGCGCGAAGCGGGAGGTCCCCGGATGAGGGGTAAAGCGCGGGAAGCTGCAGTGAGATCACTCCCGATGAAATTTACCTCTGACGTATACTGTAGATGCCTCACCTGTGAAAGACGTGAGTTGATTAGTTAGTAACCTACCCCCTGATTTTAGAGCAGGGTATGGTCGATTAAGATAAGGCCACCTAATCCCCTGATTTAAGGGAGATTAGGTGGGGCGCATTTAATGCACTTTCCTCTCTCTCTCTCTCTCCGGACTTCCATAAAAGGAAGGAAAGGATAAGGGGAAAGGGGTTGGAAAAAATTACTCTGTAAATTCCCAATTTGGAAATATGATAAACGCAGTAGACGTAGACTATTACTCCGGTGGAGGGTCGAACCACTCAAAAAATCTCCGAGTATTTATTTTCCGTTCAAACTCCCACTATTTATTGCCGTATCACACGCTAGAGGTACGGATCACGGCGTTGGTTTAAATTCTACACCAACACTCATTAATAAATTTGGGAGAATATTATAACTGGTCCCCTATAATTAGATATTTACAAATCTAATTTCTATATTACGGTTTTTACATTAATATTTTATGATGTGTGTAATTACTATATAGGACTATAGACCCAGTTCCTAACCCAATTTTAAAAATTGATATTACCCAAAAAATTTAAAACAAAATTTCTATTATTGTGGGATTCAAAAATAAAAAAAGGTATGGCCGGACCTTCCCGTTCAAAATTATTGTGGGATTCTCCCCTATTAACGCACATAAACCATAACCTCCTCTTTCCCGTTCAAATTTTTTTTCTCCTCCCAAATCAAAACCTAGCAATCTTCAAGCCCTAGAAATCTTCAAAATCTCGTCGCCTATAAGCTAAAATGGCGAGAATGAAGACGATGGCGAGAAAAGTTGCTGGGCATACGAAGAAGCTGGTCGCCGAAACCAGAAAGTCACCCCGGGCCGGACAATCTGAAAGATTCATTGCCGGAGAAAGCAAGGAGAGAATGGCCGGACCTTCTAGAGTACCCAGGATCGAAGGGGAGAATGCTGAGGTTCATAAGCCGGTAAGCTGTGATTCTATCACCGTCTTTATGATATTTTTTGATAAATTTTACATGTCGAATATGTGGGTGATATTGGTTGGAATATAAAATATTGATCGACTGCAAATGAGTTTCATGGGTATGAAAATCTCAAGGCTTCTGTTTTTTTTTTTCTAATTTTTTAATCTATTTTTCATTCCAAAATATTTAGTGGGTGAAGGATTTTAGGTATGGATGTGGGTAGTTTATTGCAAGAATTGCAAAAAACAAAAAAAAACAAAAAAGGAAACTGAGCGGTGTAAATATATCGTAACATTGCCCAAATATAATAGTAGATTTGAGTACCTATGTGTTTTAAATATTTTCTTTTTGTTGGTCATCTTTGATGTTCTTGCTTATACATATGTTCTTCAGTTCACATTCTATTTCTTTGTTTTTTTTTTTTTTTGGTGAAATCAATGTATATAGTAGTTTTAGTTTATATAATATGACGTGGATAATATAATATTTACTATATTGATATTGTTCATATGTGTAATGTGTTTCTTATATTTACAGTATATACAGCGTATGCACTATAACATTGACAATATTATATTTACAGCATAATATGCTATTGATGTGGTCAATTTGAAAAATTCATGAATTTAGTCTTTGTGAATATATTATTTCCCGGTAAATATAAGATTAGCTGTAAATTGAGCGCCCATATTTTTGTTGTGAAAATTTGAATTTGATAAGAAAGTTAGAGAGAGTGAACATTAAATCTCTGAATATCAGCTACGATCAAACAAATAAAAAATGAAACTGATGTTTGCAAAAAAAAAAAAATTGATTTCAAGGAAATAAAAGCACCGGATACCCAATTGGAGGGTATATATGTAATAAAAAAATATCTGAAAATTTAAATAAGGAAAAATAGATTATTAATGTAAATATCTAATCTTGTCAAATAATTTTGTAAATATCAGGTTTAAGGAATTTAGATATGTAATTATTCCTACTAAATAATACAATTTATTTGTAATTGGTGCTCATAGCATAGCGGAAATTTAGAGGCGGATTTTTGTTCAAAGGCGGATTTTTGTTTCCTTAATATTTTTGTTGCATTTGAAAAAAATTAGACAAAAATTGCTACTCTAATGAATTGTAAAGGCAAGCATGATTATCACTAAACTAGCATGTATGGCCCATAAAATATAGCATAAAATAATATATATTGTAAATTTGGCGCGGTGCGATTTAAACCGAATTTCATTTGCCTAAAATTAAAAACTGCACATTTTTGTAAATCGGTTTGGTCGTTGAACTAAATTTTTTATTTTACTGACTTAGATGTCATTGAATTTTAGTGTGGTGCGGTTTTTAAATATGTTTGATTCGGTTATCCGAGTTTTTCTTACATGCTAGAAAAAATTCTCTTAGAGCGTCTCCCAAAATAAATAATAATAAAAAAAAAACACTGAAAATTCTCTCCCTCTTCCTAAAAGCCATAAACCGTCCACTCTTTTTAGAAAAAAAATTTTGTTCTTCCCTTTTGTGTGAGAAAATACCTAAAGCGTACCCATGTTCAAGTCCTTCTTTGATCTAAAAATCCAAGTGGAAGACTTTGCCCGTAAACTCGATCAAATATAGGGAGCAACTATCCGTCGTAGAGTGTTTTTGTTGAAGTCATATTTTACGTGGAAAATTTTCTGTACAAGTTTTCTCCCCTTAGTCGAATTTTATATTTAAAATTATATAATAACTTTTGTTTCTTTTCAAATATCACCATATGAGTATGAATTGATTGTAATTTGATATTAAGTATTTGTTGCAATCATTTAGATCCTATTATGTTCTTCCATATTCCGCTACGCATAAAACATAATTTCCCTGCAACTAATAGGGTAATCTTTAGGTGGTCTATCGCATAATTTCCTATAATAACCGCCAAAATAAATTGAACCTCATTATGGGAAAAAAGATGCAGAAAATTGGCAAAAAAAAAAGGGAAAAAAAAGAACTGAATTCTATTGAGTCTATGTTACAAGAAACTACAACATCAACAAAAAAAAGTTGCAAAACTTAACAAAGGATCTCCTGGAAATCAACCCATTCCATTCAAAATCCACATTGGAAAAAAGCTTTACCTGATCTTGAAACAAACCAGTCACGACTACTCATACATATACACACGCCAATCCCACACTGCAGCAAATTACATGAAGTCCTAATCAACAACAATACAAACTCCTTTTTAAATACAGTTCATATGTGGCAGATTATCTCACTAGTGCTTCTAAAAAACAAGTTTTTTTGAGCCATTGGGAGGGCTCAATTCGCCAGCTTCTTGACAGATCAACGAAAGTGAGCACACATCTTAGCCTTGCCGCGGTAATAGCTTCGGAACTTTATCAGAAGCTTTTACGAGAATTTTCCTGGAGACATGTACAATTATGTGATTGTACATGGTAAATCATAAAAATGAGTTGAGTTTCACATGATGTTTCCATATTGCGAAGCAAAACCCGAGGACTTAAGCAGAGTCACACAATTCAATACCTCTCTCTCACAAAGGTAGGCCTATATTACTGCTATAAGTACTAAGTTTCTACCAAGGGTTTAGAAGTCTTGCTGAACTGGTGATCAAGGCAACTTTTATTTGGCTTTTCTTTCTTTTTTTTTTTTTTTTTTTTTTTTTTGATAAAAGAAGATAAGGATGGATTGCCCAAGTCTCTCTACTCTTTACCCAACCTACATAATAATAATAATGTGGGTTGATTTGGCATAGTGGTATATATGTCATAGTGACAATTATGTGAATTTAATAAATGTTACAAAGGGCTTTTGTTTAATAATAATACTAAGTTCTATTATCATGTGGCTTGCTAACACCTCAAATCCTAATTTGGCCTCTTAGAGCATAGAATTTGTTATTTAATAATTGGATGGTTTTACTTTAAATTCGAGAACATTCCGAGTTTTGGATGTTTCTCCAGTGTTGGGTTTAGTTTTCTTTTGAGAAAATAATTTTCTAAGTTAGTGGTTTTTGTAACAGTTGTATCCTATACATGTCTGTCATGGTGTTGCAAATAATCATAACATAATCTTCACCGAATTTATCCATTATTTAGATAGCTCGCCGCCGCCTCAATTCACATTTTTTTCTTGAAAAAAAGAGTGAATCTTCGTAGACCTAACCAAACAAGATTGCAAAAGAATGGTGACCCATATGTGTAGACTATGATATTTGTGGGGGCAGAAAGAAACTTCCCATCTCGAAACTGTTGGTGGAGCACTAAATATCTAAAGTGACAATTTATGGGTCTCTAAATAGTGTTTGGTGGTATGGATTGCACTAGGACTTGTATATATATATATATAATTTTTTTTTTTTTGCACTAGGACTTGTATATAGTGATCAATATAATGCCACAGCTTAATGGAAGATAAACTAGCACAAATATGGACTTGACACTTACCCTTGCTTGGGGTGGGCATTTTGCCCATTCCATCCTATTTATTGGGATGAAAAAAATGGTTTGAAAAAATGATGTAAAAATGGTTTGACTTTGCTAATTTCGAAGTGGTATGAATGGTTGAGATTTAAAGATGTTGTATAGGAATTTGAAAAGTTGAAAAAAATGATTGAAAAAAAAAAGTAGAATGGAATGGAATGGTTTGTAGGATTAGAAAAGTTGAAAAAAATAAAAAAAATAAAATGAAATGAAATGGTTGAAATGAGTGGAGCAAATACGCAAAAATACTCAAGGGAATGTAGAACTACAGTTTGCCTATGAGATAATTTTATTACATAACAATTTTTTGTTTTTGTTTTGGGAGAGATTTTGACTAATGCCTATCTTTTGACATACTGTTGATGCATTTCTTTTTTTATTTTTTATCTTTTAATTTTTGTCTCTATTTTTGTACTATAAACATAAACAAAAATAAAAAAGCATAATATTTTAGGCATAAATTATTAAATTGTGCACAAATTAAATTTACAATTATCCATTTGTGATTTTTATTTTTAAGTAAATTAATTAGATCAGATAAGGTAAAAAGTTTTTTGGAGGTGTTGTGATGTCCTTCGTATATAGGGGACACCAATGTGTCTTGGTTGGATGGTGGATTGAGAGGATGCAACAGACTGTTTTCTAGATTGACGACTGACCCTACAAACTAAGACGAGTGTTTTCAGCGTGCTTTGCACTCACTCACATGCTTCTAGAAAGCTTCGCAAGAGATCGCCCATCCCATACTTGCTATACGTCAAGCATGTTTGACTCTCCCTGATAAAACTTCTTTATCTACGAGCTTCTGAAAAGAAGATGCATCTTGTTAGTGTAGGTAATGCCCATTAAATTATTTTAACTCTCCTTAGCCGCACAGTTCCATGACTGTATAGTCTCAGAGTTCCTTAATTGCATAATCCCAGACCTGCACAGTCTCAAAATCTCTCTCGTTCTGGTGTAGGATTGGTCAATTCAAGTGTCCCTAGCCATGAACCGCTCATTGTCCGTGCTTCTTGTTCTCTTTGCACCGACAATCACTCCTCTCCCTTGTTAATTTTAAGCATCCGTTCACGGGCCGCGTCCTTATTTTCTTCGACCTTTACTTTTCTTTTGCTTAAAACCACAAAACATAAATTAATTTATTGAACACACATGCGTATTTTTTTTAAGCTACATACTTATACTTGTTCGAAAATATAGTCATCACGATATATATATATATATATATATATATATATTCATGCTTAAAATTGTTTGTAGTTTTATCGTAGTTCAAAATAACAAAATGCATATATATACTCAGTCCACATACATCGTTTCTGATTCCTCGAGATCGAGGCTCCTTTGTTATTCCATCTTCTTCCTACCTATATCTATAAAATAAGGAAACCTAATCAATTTCTAAATTCAGTAAGGGTAAACTACACTATCTTAAAAGGATGCCGATGCAGCATATAAAAAAACCAGACAAATCTTATACAAGAATTCTAGTAAAAGCACAATATAAAGGATCAACCATCCTATACTATTTGACCCTTGCCACATAAGTACTAGTGCTATCTTTTTCTTTCCGATCATATTCCTCAGCCCCTTTGCCGTCTTGGTGTTGTTCTATTCTTACTTTTCTTTTGTCTGGAATCCACTAATGCTAACTACTATTTCTTTCTCTTTTTCTTGGTGCTTAGCAGAGAATGGAACAACCTTCTTGGAGCATCTCTCGACCTAACTCCTTGGTGTCTCCGGGATGGACCACTACCGATATGCAATAGATGAAATAGGCATTTTGTCTAGCGAATAGGGTTAGAAACCACTGCTCGCTTGACTAAGTTTTCACCGTGTTTGGGACAAGCCTTGGCTGACATGTTGTGGTACCATCGAAACGTTTTAGCTTAAACTAAGTCTAGTTTCATTCTCGGTCCCTTCTAATTTCTCAGGCAAGACTGAGCCATTACAAACTAACTTGAGGGCGAGTTTGAGACAAAACTCTTTATGCTTTTGTCGTGGATTTTAACGCACTATGCTTTATCTTTGCAGTACTCGGGACATGACTCCAAACTATATGACTCATCGCGCTTAGGAATGGAATTCGACATTAGTGATGTTTAGTCTGACACCCCTCATTTACTCGAGTCTGAAGACTCTAATTTGTTTTTGCGTTAGGAATACTAATCACAACATATTCTCATTCGGCTGGATTTCAGTTTTGCCCTATCTGGTTTACTTATTGGGAACGAGTCCGCTCGAACAAATTTTATCAAAAAGAGAGAGGAACTCCTGATTTATCTTTATTATGTCATTTATTACCGTGCACGGCCTATTTTATATTTACTACCAGAATAACATGAAAGATACATATTTCATAACATAACATAGAACAAGGCAAATAAGTACAAAAACATAAATACAATGCCACTTTATTAAACATCAAGTGTCATAGGTACATCATCCACTTACTTGTGTGGAACGATTGCTACGAAAAGATTATTGTTTCGAGGTCCTTAGCTGATTCACCGAACTCGTCCAATATCTATTTTCTTTTAATATGAATGGATAAATACTTGTTAAATCCTTTTTATCCCAAAAATATCAATTAATATTTCCTTAGGATTAAAATCAATTTTCTTCTCACTATTTGACTTACTAACTTTGACCTTTTTTCATTGTTTCTTCCAAAATTAATTTAATACAACTCTCGACATCCAACATGTCCATTACATCTGTTGATGATGAAATTTCGTCAATAGGAAGAATTACACCTAGAACTATTAACTCAAGCTATTGTCATGTAAAACACAAAATAAAGGTCAAAGACGAACGGAGGGCACCGGGGGTGTCGCCAGCTTTGGCTCTCTGCTGCTTAAGTCAAGGTTCTTGTAGAGAGTGAAATCGATGATTTTATATTTGTGAGGAATTGCTTACCAAACAACACCATTTTATAGGACCCGACCAACCTAATTTCCCCTTCTTTGAGGAGGTCAATTCAAATTAGGAAATATCCTAATTTAGTGATATTTTGATATATTCTTTAACTATCTCTTAAGATATCGAAAATTATCGACTATTTATTTGAGTTAGAACTTATCTCTTTGAGATAAGTCAACATGAGATTCTATCTCTTGATTTTAGATATCAAGATGTATGTACTTAGGTACGCTTACTGAAGGAGAATGATGTTTGGTCATGACTGTCATCCTCGGGATAAATATCCCTCTAACCATGTGGTGTTTCTTCAAATATTATATATCGTATTCCTCGATCATGAAGGCTATGTCCATCGGAACTGAGTACGCTATGCGGGGAATACTCTACCCCCTAGTTTTGAGTGGCTCAATCATTATTGGACTCTCGAGACTCTTCGCTTTGAGCAGGAACAAATTAAATTCAAAGTCTTAAACTTTGAGGGCGTTGTGGCCTTCTACAAGAATAAGAAGAAGAAGTACAATGAGGTCGATAATAAAGAGAAATATCTATTGGCCAAGTCGGAGAAGGCTAATGATGCGATCGCGAAAGTAGAGAACAGGCTACGTCAAGAAGTATATGGAGGCATCAGTCAAGGGTCAAGAGGATTAGCTCGCTACTCTGCTGAAGGCCAAGGAGGAACTTAAGGAATTGAAAAAGGACATCGGCAATAAACTTGATTATGCAGTGAAGGACACTGTTATCCTAGATGAGGAATCTGACAAAGCTAAAAAGAAAACTGATAAGGCCCTGAAACTTCGCGATTAGGCTAAGGCTCATGCTTGGGTTCACTTGGTCGTGGATGATTTTAAGGCTTCGACTGAATTTGTAGAGCTAAAGAGATCTCTCATTAGAGATGGGTAGAAATAAGAGCTTAATTGTGCTCTCTCCAAGCTTCACTCTACACATCTTAAGTGGAACGTGTACACAGAGATGAAAAAGACCATGGCTCAGCCGGATTCTTCCAAAGGTGTCCCACCCTCGAGTAGTCCTTGTGTGGCTCCTCCTCGTCCTCATTTTCCTCCTCTTCATCGTGACCTTAAATTTATACAACCCCCTTCTGCTAACAAACCCAAGACCTGAAAAAGCAACTAATCTACTCTGGTGTTCCTAACGAGTGGTTTACACGATAGACTACGTCAGGCGAGAACACTAGTAATGCAGTGAATGGATAAATCAAACAATGAACGAAATAAAAGTAAATTAAAATAAATAAATGACAGAGGAATTGATAACACGGTTCGGCAACTTGTCTACGTCAGCGGGGACTTGCCTAGATGGTGGAAAGATATTCACTATGAAACCTGGAAATAAGATCTTACAACACAAGGACTCCCTTCTCATAACCTGTCACCGTTTAACCTCCGTCTCCTTTGTTGTGAGCTTCCACAAAAGCTCTCCTTGTGTTCAAGCTCCCATCATTCCCACTAGAACCTCTCCCGAGGCCCTTTCTACCAGTTCACTCTCCATCTCACAAAATACAAAAAGTATGAACTCTTTTTTTTGAACTCTCAAGCTCTCAAACCCATACAATGATAAAATCCAGTAGAGAGAACATAAATTCATGCCTAATGATCAGAAAATAATCGTTAAAGTACATGAAAAGAAAAGGCTATATCCTTAGGTTTATATACTTTTCCTTTTAGGGTTTTCTTCATTGACATGGAATACTTCTAGGGTTAAAATCTTGCTGGACGTGATTCTCTTAATTCAAATATATCTACAAATCTGTAATTATCCAATTAAATTCGAATCTAGCAGATTTGCAACTGCCTCCACAAAATTCGGAGCTGGAACACTTTTTGGAACATCTTCAATACCATCACACCAGAAGTCAAACTTGATAACAGATATCTCCGGATTCGTGCCACAATTTCAAATAGCATATATCACAATCGATATTAGCTTCACATCAAAATATATGTTTTGCCAAATGCCATGGCAACAACACATACACTAACAAGACCAACCCTCATGCTGTGTAAAGAAGTAGAAGGAAAACTTTTGCTTTTGTTTTTTACTTTTTGTTTTGTAACTAAGTGTCATGAGGAGACATGTTTCAAGGCAATTAATAGTGGAGTCCCTTAATTTTATACTTATCGTTATTTGATGCTTGGCTTTCACAAGAAAGCATGCTTTACTTATGCATGATATATATATATGTATATATATATATATATATATATAAACGTGTTTAGCCCGAGTACTTATTCGCTTATGTGCGAATTTCTTTCCACAATTTTTTCTAAGTGTTAAAACATGAGATTCAATCTGCTTTCTATGAGAGCTTCTCGCGACTAATATGATAGGTATTTGGTTCCTGAATAGTTCCTTTTGGTAAAAAGTACTAAAAATTTAAAAAAATAGAGTATAGAAATATTTGTTAGTTACTTGGTGCCGTCTATCTCCTTGTATTATAATAAACTTAGTTAATTAGAGAACATTAAGTGGGAGTTGAACTAGAGACTCGGCCACGAGGGTGATGCCTCACGTGATAACGACTTTTGTGCCGTGAAGGGCTTAATTGCCCTAGTGGCTTAAGTGTTGTAAGTAGCTTCAATGTCTTCGAGTGGCTTCAATGTTGTGGAGTAGCATCTTTCGCGAGGGGATCTGTGATCCCAACTCAACAAAAAAGACTTAAAATGATAAGTAAAATACTACAATAACAAAAACAGAATAAAAATTTGGGTATTTAATCAAAAGGAAATTAGGGCCTGAAGCCTATAAATAACCACTGATTAAATGATAGAGATTGCTAACTAAGTGTAAACATCCCAAGGAAAAGAAAAAAGAAAATTTGAACTTTTCTTTGATAATAACACTTGAGGTGCTCGGCATTCAAATAATGCTTCTCTAAATTGCCCAAGAGGTCCGCGATGCGATAAGTTCTTTGTCCCATGACTTTAACTAGTTAGTAAGGACCTTTCCATGTATCTCTGACCTTCCTGAGTTTCCTGACACTTTGCTGATTGAGAAGATAATCTCCTCCGCATTTTTATAGCTCCTCTCGTGGATGAGGAACTCGCCAAATATCTATGACGACTTCTTCTGAATTAAGCAAGCAAATCTTGACTCGGGCAATATATAGCAACTTGAAGCCACGAGGGTGTTGTCATCAATGCAGTTGATAACCCATATTCGTTTACTTATTTTGTATCGAATTACCTCACAAAAATCATGTTTTGATATCATAACGTGGTCTAGTTGATGCATTTTTTTTATGTTTTAGATCAATATAAGAGTTATGTGTGGAAAAGAACCAAAACAGAGCAAAAAAAAATTACTAGTTTAGGAAAAACACGTTCTAGGCACCACGGCGCCATTAGGTGTCGTGCAAAAGGATAGCTTATGAGCGCCGCGTCGCTACTTCTAAGCACCACGGCACCATTAGAGGTCGAGCAAAAAGATAGCTTCTAGGCGCTGTGTCACTACTTCTAAGCACTGCGACATCACCACACATCAAGCAGCGCTGTTGCAGCCCGAAAAAAAATACCAAGCTTCTAGGGGGGCGCGTCACTGCTCAAGCACGCCGCGATGCCAATTCGACAAAAGCTGGACAAATTCTTTTAGCGATGTGGCGCCATGATGTCAACAGCTCTGAAAATTCTAATTTGATCTAAATTCAAAGCCAAAGAGGAGAGGACTATAAATAGAAGCGAGAGGATCACGAAAAATAATCTTTTGCCGCTTAAAACTTATCAGAGGAAGCTAAGAAGGAAGGAGGGGAAGCAAGGCTAAAGAACTACCGCATTGAGTCTTCCAGCTATCAGTTTTTCTCTTATTCCTCTTTATTTCTCTGTGTATTTCAATTAAAGTATGAGTAGCTAATGTGCTTGTAGTCTAGGAGGCCTTGAAGCCTAACTGATGAATTTTGAACACTGTTAAATTTCTTTATTTTAATTTTAGGTTGTTTGATTCTAATGTTTTAATACTTTGTGTCTGTGATTGAGTTGATTAACTAGCCAGTAATCTACTTAATTGCTTTCACTTGCTAGTTAGGATTTGAGATTGCTAATCTTGATTTCTAATACATAGTAGCGAATCATGAGGAGAGCGCATGTTCACTCATAATTTAGTACAAACCTAAGTTAAATTTTACCCCGTGGATTATTTAAGTTAAGCCGTATGTCTTGTTTCATGCCTCATTCAACCTATTTGCAGCATGTGTTGGAACGAGATGTACGTTAAGGATTAGTTTGCCGCGTGAATAATTAATCCATATTCGAAAAGATTGGTAACCTCAATAATTTGACCATAATTGATAAAATTGACAGTGTGAATAAGGATTCATTGTTAGGGTAGATAGTACCTCTGGGCTATGTCTTTCATTGCTTGAACTCTTTTAATTAACTGAGTTTCCTTTTGGTAGTGCAACAATCAATCATCAAAACCCCCATTTAATTATTATGTTTATTTTTATTATTGGTGTTAGCGACTGTGTCCTTGTGGGTTTGACCCTTGCTTTTCATATACTAGTTTCAATATATAGAACTGTTAGGATAAATTTGGTCCAAGACTGCATTCTTGGTCTTATTCAAGCGGTTGACTAACTCCTTCAAAATTTTACCCTCGCGCTGCTATGAGAACCATTTTGTTCTTCGTTGAGTCCTTCACACCAAAAAAATTGGTCAGGAATGACCTTTCAGATCATCTTAGAAGGTAACATATTCTTTTAGAAGTCGATTGAACCAGCATTCTGCATTTTCGGTTAGGGTTGAGTAGAAGGCTCGACACATGATGTGCTCGTGGACGCGGTAGAGTCGCATCCACGAGGTAAATTTTCCTATGTGCTCCGATGGTCGTTGATGGTCTCGTTGTAGTAGGCAATGGCTGGCATCTTGAACCTATCGGAGAAAGGTTTTTCCATCACTTTTGCGAGTAGGGATTTTTCGTTCCCAACATGACATCTTCGATGAGATCTCCTCTCGACTTTATGAGGATGTGCACATATCAGTGCAGTTCCTCTATAGTTGGGTTTGAGACGCGAGTTGCACTTGTTGCTGTGCTACCGAGAGTGATAGCAGTATTAGTGTGAGCGCTTTGATTCGCTTGTAGGGCGGGTCTCGCCGGACTAGATCCTTCGGTGACCCATGGTTGCTTCTCTGCCTGTCAAACATATTTTGACTCAGCAGACGCTAATTCACTGTTACAACTCGTTATTACAAACTGCAATGTCTTTGCATGTTAATTATACACATATTCAAATCTATAAGATATAAAATACATTACCAACATACACACATCCATTACTTTTTTTTTCTTTTTCTTTTTATACATACACATATTTTACATTAGCTTAATATAATTCAAATTACATTATACTTGCTGTCTTTTTACATATACAAAGCGAAGAAAATAATATGATCCAGGTCAATCTACTCTTGCCCACTAGTCGGGATTGCATATCCTCTTCGCTGACTCGAAGTACTTTGGTCTTCTGTTCTATCTTTGCTTTTCCCTTGTATACTACACGAAACTAATGAGTTGCTAAACTCAACAAGCGTGACACTAACCTAATACTATATGCCATAACAACAAACATACAACGTATTCCTAAATCGGATTATAATTGAACATAATAAACATACTCACAAGTCCCATACTGAATGAGGTTTAAATTATATATCCTATGTCAACAAACAAAGAGACTAACTATCCTATACCACATAGTCCCTTATTTTAACATGTTTATCTATCATTACTTGTTTTTTTTTCTTTTTCTGTGTTTATTAATATCTTCACATTCTGTCTCTAACCGCTTTTTTGTGTCATCTATGCCTAGAATCCACTGATGGTACTTTCTATCTTTTGTTATTCTGATTATGGGTGTCAATTCGTGTTTCGTTCCGTGTCGTGTCCTTGTTGTGGAGACATTCTTTCGACCCAAACACGAAGCGACCCATTTACTTATCGTGTCCAAAACTTGAATCCAAACACGACCTATTTAATTTTTGTGTTACTCAGACACGACCTATTTAACAATCATGTCTTAATGGGCCGTGTCAACCCAAATTTGACCCATTTGATAAAAAGATCTTACCGGGTCTTACAACCCATTTAGACCCATTTTTTACCCATTTAAATTTTATTACAGCCCATATAAACACATTTAGGACCCAAATTTAAAATCAAAAGATAATCTTTATTACAAAACAAACACATGCTAGATCAAGCAAATTAATCCACAAACAAACAACTACATGTGCAGGCTGAGCTTGCGAGATGAAGTCTTCATTGTCATCATTCAAGCTAAAATTGAAGATATATTGTGTAAGATCCTATATATCTTCACATCAATCTACATCAAACGTTCAAGATTAGTTGAAAGGTCATAAGGAGAATAAAGAAACTGCTCAAACTAACTCATTTAGATAGATATAGACAATACTAAAAAGTTCCATTCAAATTTAATAGCTATAGGGCAAAATCCAGGTATGAAGAAGCCTTTTATATACCATGTACCAAATAAACATCAACATGTAAAGATTGACCCAATCAATAAAATAAAAACCAAAGCAGACTATTATACTAAAATCCAAAGCAGTACTAAAAACCAAAAGGCTATTAGAGACACGATACATAATTTGTAGTTGCCTTCTATTTTTATATAGAAATTACATTAAAAAGAACGCTAGTAATAGCTTCTGGTTGTGACATTAGTTGCTTTAAAATAAACATAGGTTACTGCCATATTCTATTTTTAATTCTTTAGAAAGAAAAAACTTTACTCATACCAAAATGCTTCATCTTAAATGAAGAAAAGATAAAAGTTTCATCTTGCATACCAAATTGTGTCCCTAACTTCAAGAAGGCGGCGGAAGCTCGACGAGAGAATGATGAAAGCTCGATGAGAGGGCGGAGTCTCGCGGTGGAGTCTCGGTAAGAGCGCGGTGGAAGGCGAGGCTAAAGGGTAGAGTCCTGGAAAAGGGACGGTGGAAGACTGGATGAAAAGACAGAGTCCCGCAACAGGGCAGCAGAGGTTCGAAGTTGGCAGCTTTCAGAGGGAGGCTGAGAGGATGCAGAGTGATGAGCGGCTAGGGCTACACATAAGTGAGAGAAAAGAGAGAATGGCGTAAATCCTAAGAATAATGTTGACTGGTGTAGAGTGTTGGACGTGTTGGGCTTGTGTGGAGGAGTGTTGGGCTTAATAATATGTTGAATTATAAAAATAATTTAAAATTAAAGAAGAGATATATACTTTAATTATCGTGTTAATCGTGTCGACCCACTTAAGACCTAAACCCATTAAGGTTGAACCTAGACCCGTTTATTTCGTGTCGTGTCTCGTATCCAGACCCGAATTGCCACCCCTAATTCTGTGGACGCGTCGGCAAAAAGTGGGCCAACTCTACTGGATAGAGCATCTCCTGGCCAATGGACTCAAATCAGCGTCGTCCTGGCTAGAGTCTTATGAGGAGTTCTGGAGTAAGAACTCATGTTGTTTCTGGCCTAGCCAGAGTCTTACAAGGAGCCACAGTCTTGAGGGGGAACACTAGTACCATCACCACGAAAATTATTATCTTTTACTCTACCTTATATCTCCCTTCTTTTCTGTCTTTGAGAGTGACTCTATTATCAAATTTGATATCCCCAGCCTATGTTGTTGCCGAAAAATCAACAACCCCTGGTTTCTTATCATTTTAGGAAACAATTAAACGCCTAGCTTATGGAGGAATTGCATCAAGCGAAATATTCAAGAACTTGGTTCTAATGCACAATGGGCTTGTTCTTGCAAATGATTACACTGTTCTGGCAAGCAACAAATCTCATTATGACGAACAACTAGGTTGATCTAGCAAATAACCGAGCTCGTTCTAGCATACTACAATGTCGATCAGGCAAACAACTAAGCTCGTTCAAGGAAAATGCTAGGTCGATTTGGTAAACATTTAATCTCGTTCTGGCAAACGACTAGGTCGATATGGAAAATAACTGAGCTCGTTGTAGAGAACTGTAATGGCATAAACCAAGACCATCATTACGAATAATTATTTTTAGTTTTGAGATAATTTAGTGTTATCGTAACTTGGTGACGAGTATTTTGAGGGGAATTATTGTAGTTTCATCAAATCTGGCCAACCCTTCATTGTGTAGAAATAGTGTAGGAAATAATATTATTTTTACATTTAAAAGAAAAAAAATGTTATAAATCCAATTTCTAGTCGAAATTGATATTAAAATTCCTAAATGTACAAATTGAGCCTATTGGTGTATTGTCATAATTTTTTAAAATATACCACTTATTTTATTGTGTTGGCCAAATATACTTTGATATAAGATATTGATTATTATTATTATTATTATTATTATTATTATTATTATTATTATTATTAATCTTTTTTATCTGATTGTCAAGTTTAACCCACTTATGGTTTTCTTTTTCTCTTTTTCCCTATTATAGCCGCTACCCGCCTTCCTTTTCCCTATCTCTCTCTCACTCAGCTCACTCTCTCCCTCACCCATCTCTCTCGCCCAGACCCCATCGGAACTGCCTTTCCTCCTCGCGCGTGACCGTGTGAGCTTTAGCCCTCTGCGCTTCCCGCCAACTCGACCAGCGCGTGAGCCCAGCTCCGGTGAGCCACTCCACGCTGTGTCTTCGCCCAGCTCCACTTCGGTCTGAGCTTCTATACGTAAGCACACAGACCCGTGCCTCTCACCCTGCGTGTGGCCCCGTCTCAATTACCATGTGCTCCTTCACGTCAACGCACTACGCGCCTCCTTGTCACGAGCCGTCGATGCACATGAACATTTGTGATGCGAGCTCTTCCATGCCTCCTTCGCCACCAGTGCCGTCGCGAGCGCGAGTATTGGGATTTCACCAATGTTTTTAATCTAGTCCAATTAGTGTTGTCAATTTGGGCTCGGGCCCGTGGGCCGGCCCGAGCCCGGCCCAAAATATGCTATAAATGGGCCGGGCCGGCCCGGCCGGCAGAATATAGTGGGCTCGGGCCGGGCTCAATGATGTAGGCCTACGGGCCGGCCCGGCCCGGCCCGAACATAACATATGGGCTGGGCCGGGCCCGAAATACATATTTTGGCCCGAATCGGCCCGGTCCGGAACCTTTTTTTTTAATTGCACTTTTTTAAAATATCATTTTGTATAATACAAACAAATAACATTTTTGAATATTTATTTTATCTTTCTACATACAAATAAATAATTGATAAGAAAACACAAATTTTTTTTTTATCTTCAATTTTATCAATTGATCATTTATAATATACAACCAAATTGTACACTATTCCGGAATATCTTCTTTCACACATCTAACTAAATTACACACTAACAAATTAAAGATGAAAAGACTACACATCTTTTTATCTTCTTATCTCACATTATTATATATAAGTGTACCACCAAAACAATAACAAGAAAAGACTACTCATCTTTTCTTTTTCTTCAATATTATTATATATCACATATAAACAAATTTCACATAATTCCGAAATACATGCTTCCATACATCTATCTCACCCAACTACACACTTACCAATTAAAGAAGAAAAGACTACACATCTTTTCTTCTTCTCTCACATTATTACATACATACAAAGTATACACTATTTCGGAATCTATTCTTCACCACATCCAACCAATTTACACACTCTTCCATTAAAGAAGAAAAGACTAGTCACTGATTAGAAAAGACAACTCAAATCACTATCTCATATCAAACACTCCACACAAAACTTAACCACTCATCTTTCCTCTATAAATAGAAACAACTTCTCCCTTACACTCACACTCACATTCACACTTTCACTCACTTAAAGAATATTGTCTCTCACACCTGACCACTCTTGAGGGATATATTTTTCGTATCAAATCAACTTCTGTAAAGGTATATTCGACGTTTGATTGTTTGTTTTATTTTCGTTTACTAGACGTGTACAAGTCTATTAATCATAAATTTATTATGTTGTATGTCAGTAATGGCATACGGATCAGGGTCAAGAATGCCCCCTAGAATCCCTGACTTTGACGAGTTCGAAGAAGAAGAAGATGAAGTCGAAGTCCAAAGCCCAAACCGTGGAGTAGATGGAAATTCCCTGACTAAGTCGTAGGCAACAACGGCAGGAAAAAGAAAGAAGCCGGGCAGAAGGTCTGATGTTTGGAAAACTTTCGAAATAGTTTCCATCACCCAACCCGATGGCTCAATCAAAGAAATGGGTGTCTGTATGTTTTGCAAAGTCAAATATACTATAGGCTCAAAAGGTGGCACATCTCATATGAGAAGACACATTCTACAATTTACAAAAAGCCACGGAAGTGCTTCTGACCCTCGTCAAACCACCCTAAACTTTTCTCCCACAGAAGGAAACCTTACATCTTGGTCTTATGACCCAAATAGGGCACGCGAGTTGCATGCCAAATATATAGCACAACCCCAACTGCCACTTAGCATAGGTGATTCCCATGCATTTGAAAAATACATCCAAAATGCATATAATCCACAATTTAAGAGGGTCTCTAGGAATACCGCATGAGCAGATTGCATGAAAGTTTTCAATGAGATGAGGGTCAAACTCATTAATGAGTTCAACACTTGCACAGCTACTGTTGCTTGCACATCAGATATATGGAGTGGTCGCACGGAGAGTGGTTACTTATGTGTAACCGCTCACTACGTTGATAGGAGTTGGTCTTTTCAAAAAAGATTGATTGCATTTAAGCAGATCCCATTTCCACACGATGCTAATGTCATATACAGTACCATTATGGATGTTTTTGATATTTATGGCATTAAAGACAAAGTTCTTAGTTTAACTTTTGATAATGCTTCTACTAACAATGCTGCAATTAGACTTTTTAAGAATTCTCTTAGACCACCTCATGGCGGGACTCTCTTTCATCAAAAGAGTGCACGCCACATCATCAACTTATGTGTCCAAGACGGGATGGAGCACTTCAAAGACTACTTGAATAACATCCGGACAACTTTAAGCTTTATTGCTAGCTCAGGCGGCCGGCTTCAAGAGTTTTCACAACACTGTACTTGTTCTGGCATCACACCTAGAAGATTCCCAACCGATGTCCCAAATAGGTGGAACTCGACTTATATGATGTTGGAAGCTGCTCTACCCTACAAGGAGGTGGTTAGTTCTTTCTTCAATACCAGATGCCTAGATGGTATGTTAACGGATTTGGACTGGCAAATCGGTACGTGCTTCTACTACTTTTTGAAGGTGTTCTACGATGCCACTGTCCAACTATCTGGTGTGTATTATCCCACTTCACCTCATGCATTACATAAACTATTTGATATTGCAAAGGCATTTGATCTGCATAGAGGTGTAGACATGTTTGCACAGTGTGTCGAGTTCATGGAGGCTAAGTTCAAAAAATATTGGCAACGGGTTCCGCCTCTATATTGTGATGCTGCTGTACTTGATCCCAGGGTGAAACTACAGGGGGTGGAATATATGATAAATGGATCTCATCCAGACTCTCTGTAACATCTGATATGATTACAATTGATACTGTAAAATCTGATATGTTTAAATTGTATGATGCTTACAGAGAGAGATATGGAGGATCTCATTTATCAGCCCCTGCACCATCAATGTCCAGTGTGACCGTACCATCCGGCTCATCATGGGAAGAAATGATGAATCTTCATGGTATTGGTTTTGGCAGTTCGTCATCATCTTATACCCGGTCAGAATTGGAGAACTATTACGAGACCAATTTCTCAGCTTGTTTTGCTATTGGACCATATGGGCGTCATGATTTTACAAATTTTGATCTTTTGTTATTCTGGAGCCCAATCAACTGCATTTCCTGTTCTTTCTAAAATGGCTCGTGATATACTAACTACTCCAGTTTCTACTGTTGCTAGTGAACAAGTTTTTAGTAGCAGTGGCAAGGTACTTGACGAAAGACGAGCTCGACTGGGTAAAGATATTTTGGAGGTGTTGATGTGTGTCAAAGACTGGGAAGATGCCCGCTGAAGAGAGCAACAATTTGTGGACGACATGGTTGGTGATTTTTCAAACTTAGATATTTCGGAGGCTTCCAACGCGACTGGAAGTAATACTATGTAATGTTATTGAACATTTTTTTTTCTTTTTTTTTCTTTTTAATTTGGTCTGTAATAATTGAACAATTTTTTCTTTCGCTTGTTTATTTCATGTTTGTAAGTTTTTCTGACTGTATTCTTTTTTCCTTAACAAGGTTTTATCCCATTGGGTTTTCCTTATAAGGTTTTTAATGAGGCAGTCATAATCTATAAATAAAAATTTTCTTTTCATTCTCCAACAAAAATTCCTCTTAATATTTATTTTTTTCTCAATTTTTTTAATTTTCTACATTTTTTTAGAATGGGCCCATTTTGGCCCGAATGGGCCCGGCCCGTTAGGCCCGTTTTAGGCCCAGGCCCGTGGTCCGGCCCACGGGCCGGCCCGAACTTTCTTTAGTTGGGCTTTGGACCGAGTCGAGCTTGGGATTTTCATTGTTTAGGCCGGCCTGGCCCGGCCCGAAAAAAGTAAGAAACAGGCCGGGCCGGACCAAGCCCTAATGGCCCGACCTTAAGTGGGCCGGGCCGGCCCGAGCCCGGTCCGTTTGACATCTCTAAGTCCAATTGAGTTGTAATTATTTGCAAATATACCCGTTTGAACTTAATCGATCCATCGAGATCGAATTACGGTTCTGAGTGTTCACGTCGTGTTTTCCATTCAAACTCGGAGTCTAAATTATTAACGCTTTGTTAGTCAAGAACCATCTAAAAATGATTCGATCTTTATTCTCTTGAATTCTGCAGGATCATCAATGAAGCTAGTACGAACGCTCAACTCTTCACTGCCGTTTTACTAAAGGTATAAGCAGGTGGTGGAAAACGAGTTCTAAGCATTATGACTCGATGGCATCTTATGTGATTTTTGTTTTAGCTCATATGCTTATTAAAATTTTGTGTGGAATCCGAGTCACTGAGGCTCGGTGTTGAGATACAATTATATTTTGAAATTAAAAATGATAAAGTGTTGAAAAAAAATTGTGACCGAACAGAGTTTGGTGCTGGATTGAAATTTGATGAAGGCTTCGAAGTTCGAAAAACAAGAAAAACTCTACCGAATTTTTGGCTCGAAGTTTAGATGCTTAGTAAAACTAAGTCAGAAATCAATTAGCTCAAAAAGTTCTCTTCCTACCTAATCTAGTAAAAACAAAAAAAAACCATTTATTTGGGATTGACGGTTAACGTTAAGGCGGCAATATATGATACGAGAATACCCCTAGAGGAGTCTCTCGGTGGCCCGTCAGTCGACCCTCCGTTTGGGAATCACTTTTAGTAATCCGTCAAACCTCAGAGTTTTCTTTCCCTCGAATGACTAGTAAACCTTAGCGTTCACCCTCTAATTCTCGTGTTGGACAGAAGTGTCACACATCAGGCTTCAAGGAGGGACGCCACTCGGGAAGGATGACAAGGACTAAGGTGAGAGACTTAGGACCTCAAGTAAGTGGATCTTCATTGTGACACGAGTAAACTTTACCATGCTTGAATTAATTGTGCATACGCTGAGATTATGTTAAGTAATAGATGCTTCTAAAATTGAGGCCGTTAAACTATGTAGATCTCCACTCTCGCTAAGGCTGTGGATACGGGCTCTTGATCATGTTTGTCTTGTTTGTGCAACGAGCCTGCAGGTATGAGACTGTTGGTTTGTTTATGATATGTTGTATTTTCTAGGTGTGTACTGCGTGTGTTTATCTATATGTTTATCTATCGGTGGGTATGGGACCACAGACATAAAACTACACAACTTCTGTGGTTCAGGTTCTAGTGTAGGGCGTTTATCCGCTTGTGTATGTATATGTTATAGACATAAAACTACTTAACTTTTGTTGTTGAGAGCTTATTGCAAGATGGGCTAAATTTCAATAAGGCACAAAGGGTCCGAGTAGTCGAGTCGAACGATTCTTACTCGTTGCTAGAAATGTTCAAGATAGATCAAGGAGTCCGAGAAGTCGAGTCGTATAATTCTTCTTCATTGCTCGAGTCGAATGCTCCTTGTTGCTGTGAATATTCTAGATAGGCTCAAGGAGTCGACAGAGTCGAGTCAAATGGTTCCTCCCCGTCACTATCAGAATCTTAGATAGACTCAAGGAACGGCCTGAAATAAGGCCCAGCCCGTCCAGATACTCTCAAAAGTTCTGGAACGGTCGGATATAAAGCCAAGGGTTGCGAAAGCACTGTATGTTTCTGAATGGCCCGAAAGGGGGCCGTGATCATGATCGATTTTGAGATCTCCTGACGGGGCCATTGTCTGTATGATGTTTCAGAACGACCTAAGGGGTCTCGAGGAGGTCGGTGGACGACCATCCCCTCCATATGTTGTGTGCCGTGATTATGATCGGTTCCGAGATCGCCCGACGGGGCCATTGTTTGTGTGAGGTTTTGGAATGACCTGATGAGTCTTCAGAAGGTCCACAGACGTCCTTTCGGAATGGCCCGAGGGGCCTGGTGGAGGAGAGTCATGGCCCTCCACATAGTTATAACTTTAACGGTCCGAATCAGCCCAATGGGATGATTGTGCAATCAATCCGAAATAGCTCGATGGAACTACTGGTCGTGAAAAGTTTTAGATGGACCTGTAAGCTACACTTGTGATTGAGCTATCACCAGTTAAAAATACACGAGGAAGACATACCCAAGACCTCCTTTCGTATTCTATACGATTACTATGGGCAATTTGTAGCGGGGTTCTCCAAGCTTGCTCTACTACTGGCCCACCTCACTCGGAGAAATAACAAGTTTTCTTAGACTCCGTCGTGCAAAGAGAGCCCTCAAGAGCTCAAAAGGTGCCTCACAACTGCTTTAGTGTTGACAATCTCCACGGGAACCACTGGATTTGTGCTTTATTGCGACGCCTCAAAGCAAGTATCGAGTGCAATATTGATGCGACGCGGGAAAGTAGTAGCTTACATATCGAGATAAACAATGATTATGAAACTCGTAACTCTATTCACGACCTCGAGCTTTTCACAGTTGTGTTTTTCTAAAATAAATCGAATCACTACTTTTACATTATTCGTGGTGATTGCTACCCATATCATAAAAGCCTGTATTTTCAGCTTGTCAAAGACTGTGGCTGTGGTATTCATTACTGCCTAGGAAGAAGCTAAGAAGGTAGCAAGCACTTGGAGCCGAAAAACTTTCAAATGGATGGGACGGAACACACCAATTGAGCATTAGAACACTTGCTCCGTGCCTGTATTTTGATTTTCAGGGTTCTTGGAGCGAGTATTTACCCTTAGTCAACTTTGCCTACAATAATAGTTATTAGGCGACGATCCAAATAGCTCTCTATGAAGCCCTCTATTATCGGAAGTGTCGTTGTCCTCTCCATAGCATGAAGTAGGTGTGAGAAAAAATTTTCGCTTAGAAGTTGCGGAACTTAGTTCTACGGCCATCGAGAAGATTTAGAGTCGCATGAGGACCGCTAAAGAAGACAGAAGAGCTATGCGGACATCCGATGCCGACCCTTAGAGTTCGAAGTTGGTGACTACGTGTTCTTAAAAGTGGTACCTTTGAAAGAAGTCATGCGACTTGGAAAGAAACTTAGCCCCAGGTATTTGAGACCCTTTAAAATTCTTGACGGGGTAGGTGAGGTTGCATATCGTTTGGCCTTATCGCTGAACATGGCCTCTGTTCATATCGTATTTCACGTTTCTATGTTGAGGAAATATGTGACCGATCCTAGTCACATTTTGTGCCATGAGGCCTTGGACATCGAGCCTGAAACTACTATCGAAGAGAAGCCTCTGCCAATTCTAGATTGGAAGGATAAGAACCTAAGGAATAGGGCTATCCCGATGGATAAGGTTGGGGGGGGGGGGGGGGGGGGGGGGGGGGGGGGGGAGGGGGGAGAGGGTTTAAATCACACTGAAAAAGAGAAAACATGAGAGCTGGAGACTGCAATGAGAGAGAATATCCATACTTGTTCTACATTACAGGAACAAAACTTTTAAAACGGGGTATGATTGTAATGGCCTGAACCAAGACCATCATTACGAATAATTATTTTTAATTTTGAGATAAATTCCTTGTTATAGTAACTTGGTGACGAGTATTTTGAGGAGAATTATTGTAATTTCGTCAAATGTGGCCAACCCTTGATTGTGTAGAAATAATGGAGGAAATAGTACTATTTTTACATTTAAAAGAAAAATATATATTATAAATTCAATTTCAAGTCGAAATTGATATTGAAATTCCTAAATGTTCAAATTAAGCCTATTCGTGTATTTTAATAATTTTTGAAAATATACCACTTATTTTATGGTGTTGGCCAAATAAACTTCGATATAAGATACTTATTATTATTATTATTATTATTATTTTATTTGTTTGTCAAGTTTAACCCACGTGGAGTTTTCTTTTTCTCTTTTTCCTTATTACAGCCTCCACCCCCTCTTTTTCCCTATTTTCTCTCACTCAGCTCACTCTTTCCCTCACTCATCTCCCTCGCCTAGACCTCTCCGGCGCCGCCCTTTCTCCTCTCGCGCGATCGCTTGAGCTCCAGCCCTTCCCACTCCATGCCAGCTCGACCAGCGTGTGAGCCTAGCTTTCATTGGCGTCAGCACCTCACCGCCTAGGTCTCCGGGCGCCTCTCGCCTCACCGACACCGCTCGGCTTTCCTCGCGTTTCTTTCCCAATACGTGCCTACCTCCGACGAGTCACTCCATGCTACGTCTCCGCCTAGCTCTGATCCGAGCAGAGCTTCTATGTGCAAGCACCCAGACCCGTGCCTATCACCTCGTCGCGTGGCCCCGTCTCGGTGACCCCGCGTGCCTTCGCATCACCGCATGCCGTGCCTCCTTGCCTCGAGTATCGATGCGCATGAACCCTTGTAACGCGAGCTCCTCCCTACCTCATTTGCCACCAACACCGCCAAGAGCGTGAGCTCCTCTACGTCAATGACATACGAGACGAGAATACCCCTAGAGGAGTCTCTCGATGACCCGTCTATCGACCCTCTGTCTTGGATTCACTTTTAGTAATCCGTCAGTCCTTAGAGTTTCCTTTCCCTTGAATGACTAGTAAACCTTGGCGTTGACCCTCTAATTCTTGTGTTGGACAGAAGTGTCACATACCAGACTTTAACGAGGGACACTACTCGGGAAGGACCACAAAGACTGAGGTGAGAGAGTTAGGACCTCAAGTAAAAGGATCTCCACTGTGACACGAGTAGACTTTACCATGCTTGATTTAATTGTACATGCGCTGAGATTATGTTAAGCATACGATGCTTCTAAAATTGTGACTGTTAAACTGTGTGGATCTCCACTCTCGCTAAGGCCGTGAATACGGGCTCTTGATCATGTTTGTCTTATTTGTGCAACAAGCCTGCAGGTATAGGGCTATAGGTTTGTTTATGATATGTTGTGTTTTCTAGGTGTGTACTACTGCGTGTGTTTATTTATATGTTTATATGTCGGTAGGAATGGGACAATAAACATAAAACTGGACAACTTTCGTGGTTCAGGTTCTAGTGTAGGGCATCTGTCTACTTATGTGTGTATATGACCACATATATAAAACTGCTTAACTTCTGTTGTTGAGATCTTATCCCAGGATGAGCTAAATTCTAGAGAGACGAAAAGGGTCCGAGGAATCGAGTCGAATGATTCCTCCTCGTTGCTAAGAATGTTCTAGATAGCTCAAGGAGTTTGAGAGGTCGAGTCAAACGATTCCTCTTCGTTGCTGTGAATGTTCCAAATAGGCTCAAAGAGTTCGAGGAGTCGAGCCGAATGATTCTTCCTTGTTGCTGTGAACATTCTAGATAGGCTCAAGGAGTCCAAAGAGTTGAGTCGAGCGGTTCCTGCTCTTAACTATGAGCGTCCTAAATAGACTCAAGGAACAGCCTAACAATTATTTCCTAACTAATTGTGAAATTATCTTCTTTATTCAAAAAACTACAACAAAATAATGTAGTTTGAATAAAAGATAATTAAAATTATGACATTTAGTCGTGTTCAATTATAAAATAAACTACACGTCGTTGTTTCGAAACTACATGTAATTTGGGATTTGGTCACTCGATTCTCAAAAAAAATATATATGACAATAAAATAAATATTATTGGCACTGTTTTTGAATAATATTATAAGAGAATAAATCTCTATATTTCAAGTAAAATTTAAGTTAAAATTGCCTAGGCAGTAGATAGTACACCAAAAAAGGAGGAGATTTTATTTAGGTATGACTTACTAAATATGGCTATATTATAACAACGAATTTTGAAGAGTCAGAATTTGAATAAATTTAGAGAAATAGACCACGTTAGGGGCATGAATTTGGGCATTTGGTGACTGAAAATATTAGTTCAAAATTTAAAAGAAATGCCAACTATGATAAAAGTCATACTTTAGTGCGTTATTAGGCAATTAAGGGAGGGTAATTATTGGGATTAAATCCCTTATTTTGGGGGCTATAGTATGAGGTTTTGGGTGCTTTGAAATATTAGAAATGTTATGATTTTATATACCAAATGAAACTCTCTAGATTTACTGATTTTTTTGGGAATATGTATATATTTTATGATATTGCATATCAAATTTTGGAATTAGATAATGAATAGATTAATTTTGAAAATTCAAAAACCGCGATATGCTCGTGATGTCGAACTTGCACAGTTATCGGTCTTAACAACTTTTGAATTCATAAACGACAAGTGAAAATTTTGGTACTGTTTTGTGAAAGGGCATTTTTGTCAAAATTTTCATATACAAGGTCTAAAGTGTAATTTTTCAAAAGTTTAAGGACTGAAATGAAAATTTTAATTTTAACCAAAATAAATGAGGAATTTATACTTTTATAATTAAAATAAAAAGGATTGTGTGATAAGGCTAACCAATTAGTCTTATCAAAAGAACAAATGTTCAAGAAAGATCGATTTTTAAATAAGGCTTACTTTGGGATCTCCTTCATACTTACCTGAGGATTTCGGGGAGTTTTGTCTAAGAAAGGTAGGCCTGAAGTAAGACCATAGTATCCTTCTCATCGATCTGGAGACTAAGTGGCAAAAAACACCTTTATGTATAACATGATTTCTTTGGGTTTTGTTTTACGTAATTTAAACCATAAAATAGAACGATGTTTCTAGGTTAGGTCTTAGAAGAGCAATGTGAGTTAAGTCCAAGCTTTTAGCAAGTATGTCCCTAAAGCGACTTATAATTTAGGTAGCAAGAACCGAGGTGACCAAGTACCGAAGTCTAAGGACTATTACCTTTTTCCGAACAACCAAGATTAGTACAATCTCACTACACTACGGATTTATTCAAAATAAAATTATATAATATGCTTTGCAATGATATTAATGATGATGTTTGCATGTATAATGGATAAGATTATTTGATGTTAAGTTTGTATGATATGTGATTATATTTTATTATTGGATATAAATTTGTTTAGGACTTCAAGGATTTTCTGCTCTCTTTCTATCTAGCAGCAATCGACGCCTTTTCCTAGCATGAGTTGAAACGGCCACAGCGGAAAGGGCACAGGCGAGACCAAGGATATCATTCTATAAATTACCACAAGGATTCATTAAGGCAATAGGCAAAGTAGCTCAACGAAAAGAAGGCGAAAAAGTAGGCAATGGAGCAGTAATTTTTGGTTATTGAGCAACCATAAATCATTTAAGTCATTGTAACAATAACATTTGAAGCAGGACTGATATTATACATTTGAATAAAACTTTTTAAAATTTATGGAGCAACAAATCCACCAGCAGCAACGCCATAAGCATCCGTGGAACCGCAAAAAAACAGCACCAGAATTTCATCTCCTACGAAAGCCTCATTAGCAAAGAGGATCTTCCTCCTTAATCTTTCTCTGATGATGCACTAAATTAAAAAAAACAAAAAAAAACAAACAAACTTCTGTACAATGACAGTTGAGTAATTACCTATATCCAAGAAAATGCCACAAATTTGGTTCGAACTGTGAGTCTTGGAAAACAACTTACACACAAGAGGCCTGAGAATACCACAAGGGTAGATCAGTAAACATGAAATAAAGCGAACAAAAGCACAACGAACAAACTAATTCCTAAGGGTAGCCCAATGCAACAAGACGGGAAAAAGAAAAAAATTAAAACTGCAAATAATAACCATGACAACAAAACAACAACTTACACCCGAGAGGCCCCAGCATAACACAAAGGGTAAATCAACAATACAGAGCAGAGAAAACAAAGTCACAACCACCACCATGGAACTTTCCCTTCCAATAAAATCAAATAATCAGAGGAAACAAAACAAAGCTTGGTAAGACAAGAAGGAAAGGCGATATTGATAGGAAAAAATATGATGCAATTTGTTGCCTTGTTAAAAAAGCACAAAGAGGCATGGCAAGTCCTCAAAAAAAAAAAAAAACCACATCAGTTCAATCCTCAATAAATCTACCACAAAGGAAATAAATATGAGAACGAATTTGTGGAAAATAATATATATCAAATGTTGGGCAACGCCTCACCAAGCACAAATAAAATAACCCATCAATAACTTAAAAAAAGGAAAAAAGTCAAGAGCCACGTTCCTGGCCGTCTCACCAATCACAAATAAAATAACCCATCAATAGCTTTAAAAAAATAAAAAGAGTCAAGAGCCAAGTTCCTTCTATCCATGTGTTGATGTTCAAAATAACTAAAGGAAATCCAGCGAACAAAGATGTATATATGCATTGGGGATCAATGCAACAAGAATAACAGAAAGGACAAAAATCGAAGAAGGAAAACTCAAAATAACAACCACCACAGCAAAAACGGAGGCAAATTATTAACGAAAGACCAGTTCAGAAGTGAAGGATTCAAAAGACACTCTCAAAGTTTCAAAAAACATCGAATCATTAGGAATCTAAGACATTAAGTACAAGCGAACATGTATGACTTTGCAATATATGTATATATATATATATATATCTAGAAACACAGGATCCCCATTCGCCATATCACAGACGGATATACTAACCTGGCGATATCTTTGTTCGCTCTTCAAGACCCTTTCTTTCACCCATACCGCTTGCCTCACCTCTATTTCGATAGGCAAAGGAGCAAATAGAGAAGGGGAGCGGAGAAGAAGGGAGACCAGTGATGAGGGTTGCTGAAGATAGAAGACGGCGAGAATGGCGGCGGCGGAGGTTGCACGAGCGAAGAAGAGAGCATCAAATCCGAGAATAGGCACTTCTTGTCGACGGCAGACCAGCAACCCACCCAAACACCGACGGAAGGACCGGCGCCCTCAATAATAAAAGGGCAGTGAGTAGGGCAAATCGGCAGACCAGAGGAGCACAGCGACGAAGAAAGAAAGGGCAGCGAGGACGGCTTAAGACGACGACAGCGTGAACGGCAACGACTGCGCTAAAGTCGACCGAGCTTCAACCCACAACAATCCAGCGAAGCGAAAGAGAACGGAGAAAAAGAGAGAGCGAACGGTAGTGACGACGCGAACGGCGGCGACGGTGCTAAAGTCAACCGAGCCTCAACCCACAACAATCCAGCAAAGCGAAAGAGAACGGAGAAAAATAGAGAGGCAGAGTAAAGAAGAGCGATAGGTGCGCAGCTCTAGAAAAGGGAAGACGGCGGTAGAAAAGAGAAGAAAGGAACGGCAGGTAAAAACCCGCGCAGAAACGGGTTTCGAACCCGCGCGAAAAAAACCTTACGAAACTGATTAACGAATCATACACGGCAAATTAGATTTTAATTCCCCAAAAACAAAAAAAAAAAGAGAGAAGAAGAAAGCTAACACAAGGCATTGAAGGAAAAAAAATTGCTTTGTGTGTTAGATAAGAGTGGTTTGTACAGTGTCTACTCATTTTAACTATTTGGGTTTACTAGTGTGTGTTTTATTTATGTGATTATGGTCTTGTATTAAATATTTAATATAATAGAAAATTTATTTATTTGGGATTGTGATTTTGGTATTTAGAGTCAAGTGGTGTTCAACAATTGGTATCAAAGCCACATTTAGGGTCTCTTAAAATTTTGAGTATGCTTTGTATTTGCGGTTTATAACTGATCTTCCACATCGCAAAATATTTCTTGAGATTTTTTGCGTGGTTTGTGGTTACTTTGTGCCACATCATTGAGGACTATTTGTGGAGGAGTTTCTTTGTGTTGTGTGTAATTAGGGACTCTGTAAGTTTTTTGTTTTCGAACAAAATCTTGTTTCGGTACTGCCGTAGTCTTGCCAAAACGATGAGTGACCTTCAAATTGTTGGAGGAATTAAGAAGCTCAACGACCAAAATTACAACAAATGGACGACATGTATGGAATCATACCTGCAAGGTCATGATATTTGGTAAATCGTTAGTGGTAATGAAACTCCACAATCACCTAATAGTGAGACCGCCTCGAAGAAGTGGAAAGTTAAAGTAGGGAAGACCATGTTTGCTATCAAGATCACAATAGACGAAGAAATGTTGGAGCACATAAGGGAAGCAAAAACACGAAAAGAGGCGTGGAATACGTTCAAAGCACTTTTCTCACGAAAAAATGACATGAGATTACAACTCCTTGAAATAAGTTGTTATCTGTCAAGCAGAATGATTTGACGATTAATCAGTATTTTCACAAGGTGAAGACTTTGTGTAGAGAAATTTCTGAGCTAGATCCTGATGCTAAAATCGCGGAAGCCAGGATGAAATGTATAATTATTCATGGCTTAAAGCCAAGGTACTGAGGGTTTATTACTGCTGTACAAGGTTGGCCTACTCAGCCGTCTCTTGTAGAATTTGAGAATCTACTTGCAGACCAAGAAGCAATGGCCAAAGAAATTGGTGGAGGCTCACTCAAAGGTGAGGAAGATGTGCTCTTTACCAACAAGAATAGAGAGCGGCCCGAAACAAATACTGGCAAATGATCAAAGAGAAGCGATGACAAATGAGGTGGTCATCACTAAAGCCCTCATTCAGGGGGAGCTCAGAAAAATGTAGACAAAGGTTATCCATCCAAACAAAAGAAATGGTCTGATGGTAATTGTCACAACTGCGAAAAGAAAGTCCACATGGCGAAAGATTGTTGGTCCACGAAGAAAATGACCAAAAGCAATGCAACCACCTCCAAGACGGAGAATCGGAGTGACGACGAGTGGGATGTCATCACATCATTTGCAATAGAAGAAGAAGAATTGACGCTCGCAGTGACGGTACCGGGACAGATTAATTATGAGAAGGATTGGATCATCGATTCTGATTGTTCAAATCATATGATCGGAGATGAAGACAAGCTGTAGGAAATTACAGAGTACAAAGGAGGCCATGTGGTGGTGACGGCCAACAACTCGATGTTACTAATTGCCCATATTGGTAAAACAACTATTGTGCCTCGTTACAGTCCTAACGAGATACCGCTTCAAGGAGTCTATCATGTTCCACGCATGAAGAGGAATCTGCTATCAGTGGCATAGTTAGCATCATCTGGTCAATCTGTGTTATTCGGTCCTCAAGATGTCAATGTGTATGAAGATCTCAAGATCACGGTAACGTCAACAATGGTGGGACAGAGGTTAGAGTCTGTCTACGTAATGTTAGCAGAGTTTGCCTATGTAGATAGAACTCGAAAGAGTGAGACAGTAGATATATGGTGTAATGACCTGAACCAAGACCACTTTATCAGGAACTTATTTTCTATTTTTGAGACTAATGGCTTGTAAGATTATTGTGGTTACAATAATTTTGAGGGAAATTATTTTAATTTCGTCAAATCTGGCCAATTTCTAATTTTGAAAATAGTAATACAAATATTATTTTGTTTGCATTTTTGAATCTTTTTGACATGTTAGGAATTAATTTTCAACTCGAAATTTATACTAAAATTCCTAATTTTTCAAGTTTAGCCCGTTAATGTATGTCCTTAATTTTTGGAAATTTTACCAAAAACCTTATTTTATTTGGCCAATTTGACCAAATTTTAAAGGCCCACTTTTCACCTAGGGTTTTATCTATTTTTCTCTTCTCCCCCCTCCCTTTCATCAGCCGCCCAAACTCCCTCATCTCTCTCTCTCTCTCTCGATCACTCCCCATCTCTCTCTCTCTCTTCTCAATTTCGCCAGCAGCCAGCTCCGCCAATTCCCTCCTCAACTCCGGCGAGCGTTCGCCCAGCCATCACTGCGCGAGGACCCGGCTCGCCGCGACCTTCCTCATCCCCGCGGCTCTTCGCCAGCGCGTCAGGCCCGCGCTCAGCTCCGGCGACGCTCCGCCATCGCGCAACCTTCCTCTGCGGCGAGCCCAGCCCTCGAGCGACGCCGGTGTGCACGAAGCTCTTTGCGTCGCCCAGCTCCTCCGCGCAGCCTCCTGCACGAGGCCCTCGACGAAAGCGTCTCCAGCGCGCTGCCCCGAGCTCGTCAGCTCGCCCTTCTGCCGTCGCGCCTCCATCCGGCAGCCACCCGCCTCGCGAGCTCCCTCCCCGAGCTCGCCCAGCCCTTCCGCGGCGATGAACCGCGCCGGAGCTCCCGTCTCTCGTCGCGCCGCGCCTCCTCTGCTCGTGAACAGCGAGCTAGAGCTCGCACAACCAGCGACTAGCGAGGCTCGGCCTTCACGCGCCGTGCCTTCCTCGCGCCGGCGTCGTGTGACTCAGACCTCCTCCGGCGATCCCAGCATCGCGCTCGCCTTCTCGGCCACGTGTGCGCGAGATTAGCACAAGGCCAACTCCGGTGAGCCTCCCTCGCAACCAACGTGACCCCGTGAGCCCTCGCGTGTCTCACGCCAGCCCTGAACGACACTTTCCTCCGCTCAAAGCCCGTGGGTCTGTGCTGTTGCCTTGTGCCACGAGCTGTCGCACCCTACGTGGCGCTAGTAGCCGCAACGAAGTAAGTTTCGAGCTCGAGTTGGCACCGTTGCGTGTTTTTGGTTCGCAAATTCGAATTTCATCGTGGTTTATAATCTTTGAAAATTGTGGCGTTTTCGGCTTAGTGCCATAATTATTTTGAAACTTCGACGTTGTTAAGATTTTGGTTGGTTTTATTTCCTTTAATGATGATATTTGTACTCTCAAAGATTAGTGTTTTTGGTTATATTATCGTTTTGGAAAATCTGATATTTTGTGGAAATTGTGAATGTACAAACTTGAGAAATTTATTAAGGAAGCGATGATTTGTGAGTTGGAACTTTCAAAGTAGAAAACATACAAATAGAATTTTCTAAAGAGAGATTTTGTAATCGTTGAATCTCTAGATGTACCCGTGCTTAGACGAGCAGGAACTTAATTTTCTCTTTTTAGACGTTGTTTTGGAAATCTAAAATTTACCAAGAGATGTTGCTTCGGAAGTTTAATTTGGAGATTTAGCGGACTCGCGAAGAATTAGTTTGTAAAAATTGAGAAGTTTTGAATGAACTTTTCAGAAAAAGAAAATGATGCACGTTCTTGTTAAACTAATCCTGTTGGGTGGTATTTTGACAAATATGCCTATTTTAAATGTATATGGGTTATCGATTCGGGTCACAATTCCGAGTGTTTAACAACGTGTTGCATTTAAATTCGAAACTTGATTCGATCCTTTTATTATGTCAAAATTGTGCAGGATCACCACCGAAGCACTTAAGGACACACGACCCCTCACCTTCGTTTATTAAAGGTATAACCGAGGGGTCGAAATCGAGTTATTGTTGTAAAAGGATACGACGTTAGAGTTGTGACTTGAGTTTTTATATTGTTGAGATCTTTGAGAAAAATGTTAAGTGATAGGTCTTTGAGGCTCGAGAATTATTGTTATTGTGATACCTTGAAATGTCTTTGATATCGTGTTGAATTATTCTGATTGTTGTTGTGATGGACTGTGACCGAAATTAGTTCGGTGCTGGGTTGAAATTAGGTGAAGGCTTCGGCCGAGATATCCGAAAAACAGGGGAAACCCTGCCGGATTTTCGGCTCGAAGTTTTTTTACGTAGTAAAACTAAGTCGGAAACAAATTAGATTAAAGAATCCATTTCTCGTCTAGTTAAATCAAACAATATGCCTGTTGGCTATGGGATTGGCAGATAAATCTAAGTCTCCAACGAACGGAACGAGAACACTTCAAATTTCAATTTGATATTCTATTTGCCCACTCTTGGTTAAAGACCGGCTTTGAGTAGTCCGTCAATCATTAGAGCAATTATTCGACTTTTGTCTAGTAGAAAGTGGCTTTTGACCCTATTACTCGCGTGTTGGACAGATTTGTCGCACGACGAGTTTCAAGGGAGGACGCCACTAGGAGAGAAAGAGCCGCGTGGATCGAGGCAAGAGGCTTAGGACCTCAGGTAAGTGGATCTCCACTGTGGCACGGCAAACTTTACAATGCTTGAATAAATTATGAATGTGTTGAGGTTATATTTAGCATACGATGCTTATAAAATTGTGGCTATTAAACTGTATGGATCTCAATTCTTGCTAGTGCCGTGAATACAGGCTCTTGATCACGTTCGTATTGTTTGTGCAACGAGCCTGCAGGTATGGGACTGTAGGTTCATTTATGATAGGTTGTGTTTTCTAGGTGTGTATTGGTGCGTGTGTTCACTTATATGTTTATCTGTCTGTGGGTATGGGACCACAGACATAAAACTACTCAACTTTGTAGTTCAGGTTCTAGTGTAGGGTGTAGGTCTGTTTGTGTGTGTATATGCTAGTATGACTTATTTGTCTGTGGGTATGGGACCACAGGCATAAAACTGTTTCTGTTGTTGTTGAGACTTTATTGCAGGTCAAAGAGAAAACTCTAAGACAAGCCAAGGGAAGCGGAAGCAATGTATGTACACGGGTAGGGCCCGACGGGGCCGCAAGTCATGATCGGTTCCGAAATAGCCCGACGGGGCCACTGATTACGTTTCGGGACGGCCCGAGAGGCCTTGGGGAGGTCGGCGGACGACCTTCCTCTGTCGCATTACTTTGATCATTTGAGTATGGCCCGACGGGGCCGCGATCATGATTTGGTTCCGAAATAGCCCGACGGGGCCATCTTGTATGACAGATTTCGGAGCGACCCGAGGGACCTCGCGGAGGTCAACGAACCACCTTTCAGAACGGCCCGAGGGGCCTTGGGGAGGAGAGCCACGGCCCTCCCCACAGTTTATGATGTGACGATCCGGATCGGCCCGACGGGGTAAAGTGCAATAATGAATTCCGAAACGACCCGACGGGTCACTGGCCGTAAAAGGTTTCGGAAAGGGCAGAGAGGCCCGAGGAGGATGAGTCCTCACAATCTTAAAGAATATCGGGATGGTCCGAGGGGCCAAGATCCATAGCATGTCCCGAATTAACCCGATGGGGTGATTGCGCAATCAATCCGAAACAGTCCGACGGAACCACCGGTCGTGAGAAGTTTCGGATTGACCCGAGAAGTCTCAAAGAGGTCGGTAGACGACCTTCCTCTTTATATGCTGTGTGCTGCGATCATGATCGATTCCGAGATCGCCCGACGGGGCCATTGTCTGTGTGAGGTTTCGGATTGACCCGAGAAGTCTCAAGGAGGTCGGTAGACGACCTTCCTCTTTATATGCTGTGTGCTGCGATCATGATCGATTCCGAGATCGCCCGATAGGGCCATTGTCTGTGTGAGGTTTCGGAACGACCCGTAATAGGTCTAAATGTGTATTGAATTCTAGAACGACCCGTAAGAGGTCTAGATTGTGTGAATAAGTTCTAGAACGACCCGTAATAGGTCTAAATATGTATTGAATTCTAGAACGACCCGTAAGAGGTCTAGATTGTAAATAAGTTCTAGAACGACCCGTAATGGGTCTAAATGTGTATTGAATTCTAGAACGACCCGTAAGAGGTCTAGATGGTAAATAAGTTCTAGAACGACCCGTAATGGGTCTAAATGAGTATTGAATTATATAACGACCCATAAGAGGTCTAGATTGTGTATAAGTTCTAGAACGACCCGTAAGGGGTCTGGATGTGAATCGTGTGCACACGTAGTTTTATAAGCTAAGTCAGAGAGTTGTGAACTTGAGTGAGATTAGAATAAATTATGAGATTGACTTTTGAGTCGAGATTAATGGGTCGTTAAGCCCGACCTCGTTCCAAGTCACAACTCTTTTGCAGATATTGTATCCCGCGTAGGTTCGACGCCTTATCTCTGAAATCTACTTCGCGGGCAAGGTTGCATAAGAGTGATATTTACTCTTCGGACTATGACGACTCGATTATCGAATCCGTCCTTTTATTAGATTATTGTATTGTAATATCCATTGATTGTTCGTTACCTGCAGACTTAGCAACCTACTTACCTAATCTACTTACTGGGCTATTAGCTCACAAATGTGCTCGTGTCACAGGTATCTCGTCACAAAAGCAAATAGTGAGAGGCGACAACGACGGGAACAGCGAGTGTATACGGGACCGACCTGGAAGATCTTAAGTGGGCTACCGGCTAATCGTTGGCAAAGAAAAGTTTTAAATTCTGAATATTTTGTAAATGTTAAAATTATATATATTTTGGTTATGATGAGGATTAGTGAACCTCATGTTTAATGTTAAAAGCTTTGTGTTGTAACTTAATTTTAAAAGTTCAAATTTTTCCGTATTTTTCGGTACTAAAATATCGTTTTGAGTTTTGGGTCGTTACATATGGCATTCAAGGTTAGGACACGTCGGCTATCACAGTTAAAAGTGATGATGAAGAAATCAATGCTCAGACGACTTCCTCAGCTTGAAGTCTGAGAAGACACGATTTTTGCTGGGTGTCAATACGATAAAGCACATCAATTACCATATGATGAATCAAAGTTTAGAACGAATGCGTTGCTAGAGCTAATTCACTCTGATTTTTTTCGACATGTCAAACAACCATCTATCAGTGGATTGAGATACATGGTTTTGTTAATTGATGACTTTTCCAGACATACTTGGGTTTTCTTTATAAAAGAAAAACCTGACACACTTTCAAAATTAAAAGAGTTCAAATAAGCTGTGGAAAGAGAAGTTAAAAGAAAAATTAAGTGCTTGCGCACCGACAACAGGGGGGGGAAGGGGGGGGCGTATACATGTCAAATAAATTCTCCCAATACCTCAAAGAATGCCAAATACATTATTAGATGACTTGTCTAAATACACCATAGCAGAATGGTGTAGCCGAAAAGAAAAATCGACATCTCGCGGAGACTTGTCAGAGTATGATACACACTAAGAATGTGCCAGGGAGTGTATGAAGATAACAGCTCATGTTATTAATCAGCTTCCCCAACCAAAGCTTGGGTTTGTTTCACCATTTGAAAAATTATGGGATGCTAAACCCACAGTTAGTCACTTCTGATTTTCGGTTGTGTTTGCTACGTGTTTGTGCCAGATTACCTATGTAGCAAATTCGGCAAGAAAACGGTTTGTTGTATCTTTGTCAGATACAATGATTGGCGAAAGGGGTGAAAGTGTTGTGATACTACTACTGGTTGGTGTTATACATCACAGAATATGGTGTTTGATGAAATATCTTCTTGGTGGTCATCTACCTGATTATAAGGAGATTGAAGATCAACTACAACAAATGGAAGAACAAGTTACCGATGTACGACCAAGACCAGGAGCAACCGAAGAATCTGATGATGAAAATGGTGCAGAACAAGGAGATATAGATAATTCCTAGAAAACCGGCATTTATCAAAGACCGGTTGAAGATATCGAACCTATTCAAGAAGAAGAAGGTTCACAACCAAAACTTAGGATGTCGACCAGAATACGAGAAGCCAAATCTCATGTATGCTAACGCAGTCATAGCTGAATTCGAGATCCTGAAGGAGCCAAAGACGTTTGATGAAGCATCTCAGAGCCCTAAATGGATCAAAGCAATAGAAGATGAAATCACTGCACTCGAGCAGAATCAAACTTGGGAACTCGTGCCCAAACCAACAGAGGTGAAACTAATTTCTTGAAAATGGGTGTACATGATCAAGACTGGCCCTGGCGGATTGATTGAACGGTACAAGGCGCGTCTAGTTGCTCGTGGCTTTTCTCAGCAATGCGGACTTGACTACAATGAGACATTTAGTCTGGACCGTATGAGTCCTTCTAGCACTTACTGCTAGTAAAGACTGTAGATTGCGGCAGATGGACGTGAATAATTCCTTTCTACATGGAGAGTTGGGTCGAGAGATTTTATTGTTAAACCATGAGATTTTGAGAGTGGAGCTCATCTTGAGTATGTGTATAAGTTGAGAAAGGCACTCTAAGGGCTAAAACAAGCACCGAGAGCATGGCACAGAAAGACTGTTGAATTTCTACCTAGAGTGGCTACTCTGTGGCACATGCTGATGCTAGCTTATTTGTCAAGGCTAGAGAAGGAAAGCTAGTAGTAGTGCTAGTCTATGTGGTTGATTTGATTGTCACCAGAGACGATGAAAGAGAAATTCATAGAACGAATGTAAATTTATCTGTCCGCTTCCAGATGAAGGAAATTGGTGAGTTTAAACACTTTCTAGGGCTCGAGGTCAATTGTATAAATGAAGGTTTACTTCTTTGTCAACAGAAGTACGCAAAATACCTACTACAGAAATTTGAAATGCAAGAGTGCAAGCCTATTTTGACTCTGATGGAAGCAAATGCCAAGCTGTGCATATACGAAGGCAAAGACTTGGTAAACAGGACAATGTATTGACAACTACTAGGTAGTCTTGTCTACCTAACTTTGACTCGACCTTATATTTCTTTTGTAATTAGCATTGTGAGTCGATACCTGTAGAATCCAAAGAAGTCTCACTTGGAAGTTGTGCGACGTATTATGAGATACATCAAGTATACAATTGACTATGGTATTTTGTATAAGAAAGGAGAAGATTCTAAGTTAGTCAGTTCTTGTGACGCTGATTGTGCAGGAGATCATGATACGCGTCGATCAACAATGGGATACGTGTTCAAGCTCGGATCTAGAGCAATTTCCTAGTTCAGTAAAAGGCAACCAACAGTATCACTTTCAACCACAGAAGCTGAGTACAGAGCAGCGGCGATGGCGGCATAAGAGAGCACATCAACGTTTGATTATGCTATGCCACTTTATTGTGACAACCAATCGGTAGTCCGTTTGGCAGAGAGCCCAATGTTTTATTCTGGGACAAAGCATGTAGAGGTGCATTATCATTTTATCAGAGAAAAAGTATTGCAAGAAGAATAGAGATGCACCAATTGAAGACAGATGACTACGTTGTAGACTTGTTTACTAAAGGACTGAACAGTAGCAAGTTTGAGAAGTTTCAAAGCTAACTCAGCATGACTCGTCGAGAAAAAATAGAAGCCGGTGTTGAGGGGGAATGTTAAAAGTCAAACACCTGCTAGCCTATACATCCAAAAGTCCAAGTCTAGCCCAATAAATTGCCTAGCACTCGGCTTGGACGGTAGATCGTGGTGACCGTGAGCTAGACAGAGCTCGAGCAACCAGAGTTCGCGTGCGTTGGCGAAGAGACATGACGTCCGTTGGCACTGAGGAGTGCAAGGTCACTGAGACGGGGCCACGTGACGAGGCCAGAGGCAGGGGAGCCTGTGCGGAGCTCGACGTGGGTCAACGGGAAGAAGAGTCGAGGCCGGGATAAGCTTGGCGTGGTTTGGGGCTGTGCGAGACAGCACAGATCCAGGCTTCACACGGCTGAGCGACGGTTAGTTGCAGGAGCAAGGTAGCGAGAAATCTGCGAGGAGACGGCGGTGGCGATGGGCTTGGTGGCCGACGAATGAGAGGGAATCCTAATTGCTAAAAAAAGCTTTTATACTAGGTCTCTCTGTTTTTTTTTAAATTATTAAAATACATCAATAGGTTCAAAATAAAAAGTTAGAAATTTTAATATCAATTTCAAGTTGAAATTGAATTCCTAACATAGAAAACTACATTATTTGCACTGATATTTTACACAATTAAGAATTGACCAGATTTGACGAAACAAGAGAAAATCTCCCTCTTAAAAGATACTTATAACCAATTGTAATATTACAAGCAATTCTTCTCAAAATAGTAGAAATTAATTGCTCGTAAAATGATCTTGGTTTAGACTTGATAGAGTGCCAATCTCTACTAATACACAGAGGCTTAGAACTTCCTTCTCTAGTGGCCTGGACACGATTAGTTGGTTGGTTGAATTATCCACTATAGCAAATGACGACAAACCCAGACAATCGGTTGGAAAACAGTGGTGACACGATTAAACTTAAGGAAAATATCACAAACTAAAAAAAGAAAAATAGCCACAGTTTAAAAAAATTAAAAAATTGGCCATGTAATTTTTGACTAGTTTCAGAAATTTCTGACAGTAATTTTATGTATATTTTTGTTATTATCAGGATTTTCTTACATATTTTATGGCTAGTTTTGAAATATTTTGAAATTATCTCTATTTTTTAAAAACACATAGTTTTTAATTATTATTTATCTAACTGACCCATTTTTCAGCGGGATATTATCTGATATAAATTTGAATTAAAGTATAATTTAAAATTAAAAAAAATTCTTTGAAAAGGCATTTAAAAATAAAAAAGAAATATTAAGAGTATTTAAATGAATTTTTTGGCAATATTTAGCTATTGAAATTTATAAAATTTAAAATTAAATAAGTATGCACTTCTTATGATAGAGTTTAGTCTTTTAATTGATTTCTGTAATATTTTTCAACTTAAGAAATTTGCAACAAATAGCTCAATTTCTTTTCTGTGTTTTTAAAAATAACAGATGTTTCAAAATATTAAAAAAAATACTAAGTATTTCTTAGAAGTTTTATGACACAACAAAATTTTGTATATTATAAAATAAAATGTATATTGTCCACTTAATCTGTGGGTGAGTTGCAAAAATATGCTAAAATTAAATATTTGTTTTAAATGATAGTCTATGTTTCAAAAAATTAAAAAAATAGCCATGTTATGAATTGTATAATAGAAAAATATCACACAAAATATAACACATCTGTAAACATTTATAATATATTATTTAACGTTTCAAAAAACAATGAGTAAAACTTGAAGTGTTACAAAATATCTTACAAATATTTACAGATGTGTTATATTTTGTGTGACACGTTGTTATACAATTCGTAATATGACTTTTTTTTTAATTTTTTGAAACATGAACTGTATTTTAAAAATGATTTTTTTTTTGCTATTTCCTACGATTACCTATAAGATAAAAAGTTAAAATAATATTTTATATGTTATAAAGTTTCTAACAAATATTGTCTATATATATATATATTATAAAGTTTTTGACGAAGGCTATTTTTTAACATTTTTAAAATAGGTCCTATTTTAATCACAAGCCGTTTTATTTTTAGATACCTTAATTTAAAATTCATGCTTTGAATCAATAAATGTCGCGAACTTGATATGCAAATAGTATTTTTATGTTTTTTGTTTTAATTTTTATATCGTTAAGGAAACTTTTATTGTTATTCAAATTTTGCACTTCAAATTCCTACATTATAAATAATTAGTGACGGTTGCACTTATTTTATAATTAAAGAATTCACATGTATATCATAATGAAAAAATTAATTACTCATAGTGTAGGAAATTCATATTTGTTGCTCCAAAATCGGTGTTTCTATATTTGTGCCTACAGTAGAAATGTGGATTGTGGGTAGGCATGTACAAATGGAGACGGAGAATTACCTGTCTTTTTACCTGGAGGAAAAATCCGGACAATACCCGATTTTTACCCGGCGGATAAAAACCAGGTATTAACCGGTTTAGGTCTTGATTTTTCCTAAACAAAAATTTACTCGACATTTGCCCATCCTTTACCCATGCAATTTTTTGATTTTTTGCTTCATTCTCAGCCCCGTGAACAAACAGTAGTGCCCATGAATGCACAATTCTCAGCGTGTGATTGTACAGTGTAGCCTAAAAACTTGTATAAATACCCCTTTAATATCGTCGTGAATGCACAATGCACAACATTATCTATATTTTATCTCCTTCTCGATTAGTTTCAAACATATAGCTTGGTTCATTCTTCGAAGTTGGGCCTTAAGAGCACCCTTCCCAACAGTTTTGGAGATGTTTCAGTAAATACTAACGCACTATTACGAACTTATTCTTATTAATTAGTTATATTATTGAAATAATTATATTACTTAATTAGTTATATTAATTGGTTGCTTTAAGTATTCTTCGTATTTAATTAATTATTGAATTATATAAATTTTTCATTTATTTAATTTGTAATTGTAACTAGTTATTAAATTTGAGTTATATAGAGGAAAAATTTTATAAATAGCCTCCATAGTTAGACCCCTCTAACAAGTTGGCCCCTAGTGTATAAAACGTGTCAAAGAAGCCCTTATAGTTTCTTCCGTCATCAATATTAGCCCATCCGTTATAAAAAATAGACGGAAAGCTGATGTGGCACTAATTTTTAATTTTTTTACTATTTTTTAATGATATCTTTTACAAATAAACCTTAAACGATTTAAAAAATTTCACTTAATGCCCAACTATTAAAAATCCTAAACAAATTTATCTATTAAATTAAAGAAAGAAAAAGAAACATTTTGGCAATGCAAAAGATGATCTCCCCTGCTCCGTATAACTCTGAAATGAGGTTCAGGGGATTTGCACTCCTTATCTCTATTACAGTTGCTACACAATTGCTTCACGAGATCCTCATACTTCACATGCATAGATACAGCGCAGGCAAGAGAAACAGATAAAGTAAAACACACAAAAAAGGAAAATATTATGGGACAGGATAAAAAAATATAAATATTAGTGAACTCGCTTCTCGGTACAGAGATTACTGATGTTTCCTTTGGTACATCTCCTTCACAAAAGCTGCATATTCCGCTCGCCGCACTATTTTCAGGAAGGAGTTTTAAGCTAACAAAACATTTTGATTCTAGGTAATACTATTTACAGAAAATCACAAAGGACAGTAACCAGCAAACTCACTAACAAAGGACAATAAGACAATAATAACAAGACAATTGCAGCATTTACTATATAAATCATTAGAACTGATGTTAATCACCATCAAACTAAGAACCAAGTTTCATGATTGTTTTTTTCTAAAGGAATTTGACACACTCATAAACTCTAGCAATCAATAGATATAAACAAAGTTCTGGAAAACTTGAAATTTTAGTGCGGCAGTGACTTAGTTGGGTTTCAATGTGGGTTGAGTTGGGTTCGGACGGCCGGATCTAGGGTGGCGACGGGATCGTGGTTCGAGGGTTGCGGTGGCGAGTCTAGGGTTTCAAGGGACGGTTGAATATTGCACCCCTGTGCCCAAGCCCCTTCGCGCCACGTGCATCTCGCCCGGCGCCGCCGCCTCAAACCCTCGAAATCTAATCCTGCCGACGCCGCCCAAAATTTAAAAAAAAAAATTAATGTGAAAAATAGCAAAAATAAAAATCTCAGAAGCTCGAGCCCACCACCGCATCTCGCTCGATCTCGCCGCCGTGCCTCGCCTGATCTCGCCGCCGTGCTTTGCAATGGTGGAAGAAGGCTTGGTGGGTTTGTGAGGAAGAGAAAAGTAGGTGAAGCTGAGGTTTGGTGGTTCACTGGTTTGTGAAGATTTGAGTTTTGAGAGAGATAGAGTGACGAGTGAGAAGAGTTTTTTTTTATAGTTTTTTTTAATATTTTTTATTTGTGGGGGTAATAAATGAATGTTTTTAGAATATTTGGAATTTGTCTATATATTATATCATTAAAAAAATAATAAAATATCAAATATAGGTGCCACATCATAATTCTGTTAGCTTTTACTAACGGAGGTGCTAATATTGATGACGGAACAAACTATAGGGGCTTCTTTGACACGTTTTATACATTAGGGGCCAACTTGTTAGAGGGGTCTAACTATGGGGGCTATTTATAAAATTTTTCCTTATATAAACTTATAGTCTTAATTTATAGGTTATAACTTTATATAATTATAGTTAAATTATATTAAATTTTATGCATGATATATTACTAGTTAAATTTTATTCAAATGTTATAAGTTATAATCTTAATAAGAACTGGTTTGCACACATTGGGCGATTTAGAAAACTAGAATGTTCTGCCTAGAAAGATTAGTTTTTAAATAAGATAGGCTTTGTGATCTTATCCACACTTACCTTGAAACCTCGGGGAGTTTTGTGTAGGTAAGTTAGGCCTAAAGTGAGACTATAGCACCCTTTTGAATTGATCTGTGGATGTTTTGATGAATACTAACGCACTATTACGAACTTATTCTTATTAATTAGTTATATTATTTAATTAATTATATTAATTAAATATCTATCTTAATGGTTATTTTCGTTAATTTTAATCTTAATTTTTAGCTTAATTATTAGGTATAATTTTTAGCAAAATTAATTAGTTTGACTATTTGCTCTTTTTTTTCTTCTTAATTTGACATTAGATTTCGAAGATGTATCCTTATGAAGACTCGTAGCTAGTGTTCAACGACGATGAGACTCAAGGAACCCATATTAGCCAAACAGAGGAACAGATCCCTGGGTTGAGGCGATGTGGTAGGAAGGTCTACGCTTGAGGCGATGAGGCACACAGTTGCCTCTACATAACGACACAGATAGTTCCATAGATCGTGCCCAACTGATCTTGTTTGGTCCATCTACGGCTTTGCAGTTGGCCCTACAGACGGGAGAGACTAGTAGCTCGTCCCATGTTCCGTCTTACGGCAGTTATTATTAGATGCTAACTTTCGCAAATGATGCGGACGGGAGACCATCATTTGAGACTTTAGGGATACCGTCGTCTATCCCTATGCCTTCATTTACCGGTCCTAGCCATGTCCTGACTGTGTAGTTATGTCCACCGCCAACAATAAACACCTCATTCAGACCTGAGGTTGGCGGTTCATCAGGCGGACCTGACGTAGGTGGTTCATCAGCCCCACCTCAGGATGGAGACGACGGGGAGAGAGACGACATCCATGAGGAAGTAAGCGTCCAAGCTGTGTGACGGAAGAGAAAGAAATCTTTCGTGTGGTTAAGTATGACACAAATACGAGAAGCTCAGGCGGATGGAGATTGGTTTGCGCGTTTGATCAGGAAGAGGAAGAGTCGTCGTCCATCATGAGCCCTGTAGGAGCAGCCGAGAACAACGAGCTAAATGTGTTTTTGGATACCAAGTTCACATACACTCGGCATGACAACCTGGATTTGGTCAAGTGGTGGCGGAATCATTCAGGCCAATTTATGGTGTTATGTATGTTGGCTCGTGACATCTTCTAGATTCTTGTGTCTACAGTCCTTGTAGAATTTGCATTTAGCAAGGAAGCCGACTAACGCCAAAGATGGTTGGGATTCTGACACTGGTTAAAGAATGAGAATTAGCTCAGATGCGGATGTCGAACAACGTCGAAAAAGAGAATGCCGAACAACGTCGGGTTGATGAGTGGATGCTTCAGCCATGTCGCCCTGCCCCCTCCCTCCCAGTGCCCCCCTCGGAATATAGAAATTGGTTTCGGTCCGAATTTTTTTTTATTTTTTGATTATTAGTAAAAATTCTTTATATTTTCCTATTCTTTGATTCATTATTCATTAAGATAATTTTACTAAATTTTTCTGTAATTAATACTTATTCATTGAGAATTTTACTCATTTTTCTGTACTTATTCTTTATAAATAACATATTTACCAAATTACCATTATAACACTTAAATTAAACATTACAACAATTAAATTCAAACTTAAACCTTAAAAATAATAAAATTAAACCTTAAAACAATTAAATTCAACCTTAAACCCTAAAAGACTTAAACTGAAACCTTGTAACACTTAAATTAAACCTTAAAACAACTAAATTAAACCTGAACACAACTAAATTAATAATAATAATAATAATAATAATAATAATAATAATAATAATAATAAAAATAAAATTTCGGGTTATTTTTGGGCCTGGTAATTACCCATTTTCTAAGTAATTACTTGGTAAGTTGTGATCGGGTAAATCCGATTAATTACTGGGAAATTACTCGGTAATTTTCACCGGGTAAATTTTTTTTACCTGGATGTGCATGCCTAATTGTGGGCATATCAATGGAAGCTCCAAATCAATAATCATTAGGTCTGCTCACTCATTCATTTGTTATTTCTGTGATCATTGATTATATAATTTTATGATTTAGTTTAATCTAAATATGAATATAACCGATCTTGATATAAAAAATTAGGAGGTAACACGAAACAATAATCTTCAAAACGACTGTGCATATCCTACATAGTTGTCACATCATATAAGATTTATTGGACGAGAAATGTGTGACAACCTGGAAACTTTGTGGGTTGTGAATAGGTTTAGATTTTAGTTTTCTTTTGATTAAGTTCTCTGGATTTATTTTGTTGTGGAACCAAAACCCTAGCTCAGAAGAATCTAGTTGCACTTAACCTTGCATGCATGTCCATTTGGTTGTGTTTGCTCTTGATTGTTTTCAAGAAACCATGATATCTAATAAATGAACTTTTCAACTTGGTTTTATCATGGATCTACTGCATACATGACATTTTTAAAGGTTAAAAAGAATAAAAGAATTGCATGCATGTCGATTTTGTACAAACTAAAGAAACTTGTCTAAAGGAAAGTCTTTAAACTTGTAAATTCTAGTAACTTGAGCTTTAAAGCTCTTTTGTAAATTATCATGGACAATTGGAACTCCTTCTAAACCCATGATCTACTTCATGAAAAGTGTGTTTTGATAAGAATAAGCAAGAACCTCTAAAGGTAATGAATGCATAGACAGTTTCTAGCAAAACATTGAAACTAGTTGAAGATGTCTTTAACTTTGTAATTCTGGTAACATGGATATTTAAAACAACGACGATGGTTTGTGTTCAGGATTAAAACCACCTGAAAAACTGAGAAGCTACTGCCCACAAATTGTGTTTGGCATTTAAAGGAAAGAAAGGTAAAGATTTAAACTTAAAATGACGGTTTCACGTGATACCAAGAAACTAGTTAAGAAAACGTCTGAATTTGTTAAGCTTTGGTATTATTAGTTTGTAAAAGATTCAATGTGGGTTTTTAATAAGGATTAAAGCTCCTTAGAAACCTAGAAGCTATCGCCTAATAAATGTGTTTTGACACAAGTAAAGAAAGTTAAGGACTTAAGCTAAAAACATCGTTTTCGAACAAAGACTGTGACGAAGAGTTCGGTAAAATGTCAAAGTTTTATGGATAGCATTTTTATCTAACTGAATCTGATTTGTAGAGTACTTATACTTGGAGAAAATGAATTTATAAATTAAATATGATCTATATTTAATTTATTTAGAGAAGACTCGGACTCGGACCTTTGATCCGAGAACTTAAACTCAAACCAAGCAAATCATGATTTTAAAATAATAAAGTTGGACTTAGTAAAGTTTTACTAGTTCATCATGGTCTTCATAAGTTAGAAGGGTCTCTAAATTGATGGTTAGAACTAAGAATGACCAAGTACGAAATAAGTTTAAAGGTACCGAGGTGTACCGAGATCGACCTTAGAATTGAGAATAGTGCGAAACGACCATCGGGATCGCTCGTAAAGCTACCGAGGTGCACCGAAAGCACCTTTTAGGGTTTTGGTTAGTCCCTAACCTAACTAAAGTTAATTCAGCTTTATTTAGTGGTTAAGAAAGCCACGTACTATTAAGGAATAGTTTAGAAATCCTGAGCACTAGAGTATTAAAATAAATAATTTATTCCTCTCTCAAAGTAACAAGATAAGCAGACTAACAAGACTGAATGCCCTTTTATATAAAAGACTAAAAGACAAAAAGTGGTCGGACCTCGAAGTATTATTCAAGACAATCTCAGAAAGGAAAAGGCTTAACGTTTGCTAAGGTAAGTGACAATACACCTACGACACCGAGTTGTGGGATTGCGCTTGCGTGCTAGGGTTTGTGTTTGTGAATCCCGATAAACGAATTATACTTATGTGTTGCTTGCTATCAGCTTAAAATGAGTAAGAAGCCGAAGTAAACCCTAGAAAAAATGAGAAAGTAAAAGTAAAAGTAAATGAGAAAGTGAAAGGAAAAGTGAATGAAAAAGAGAAAGTGGAAGTCAATAAGTAAAGCCTTGATTTTGAATAGGATTTGAATAAAATGTGAATAAAACATAAACAGAGAAGGAAATGTGAATAAGATTTAATAAAGTCAGGCCTCGGCTTGTGCGAGAAACTAAAGCCGGGTTTCGACCTGAGCAAGACTTCGGATAAAATGTTACTGAGCCTTCACTACTAGAAATGAGGTCTTCCCGAGGGGACTATCCACGAATGATTTTTTCAGTCGTAAAGGATGCCATCTGCGATTGCTTTTGGAAAATATCAGTCGCGAAAATTAGTGCTATTTGTTGTTTTTTTTCCTTACTTTTCGCTACTGAAAAATTAAAATTTCAATCGCTATTTATTGTAAAGAAGCGCCAAGTTTGTGCCGAGTTGGCGGGAGCATTCCGCGACTGATAACTCAATCACAGAAAGTCATAAAATTTGTCGCTGATAACTATACGCTAGAAATTTGCCGAGAATTTTATTTATTCCATCTATTCCTATTCTGTGACTATAAATTAGTCAAGGAAGGTTATTTGGTTTCTCATCTAAAATACACGCGCTTTCTTAAAGCTTTCCGCAATCGATCTGCCACTTGTGAAAGCCTCTTTTTGCGAGTGAATTTTCAGTCGCGGAAAAGAGACTGATAAACGAATTGATAGCTCTAAAAAGGTATCATTTCACCTTTCAGCGATTAATAAATTACATGTGGAAAGACCCATCAGGGAGTGAAACATCAGTCATGGATAGATTTGCAAATGTTAGCACAAAAAATGAGGTAGTCTTTTCGACTACCCTTTTCCGCGACTGGAATTTCACTCGTGGATGGGTCTTTCCGCGACTGATCAGTCATCGCTGAAAGGTTTTGACTATTCATCTTCGCCCACACTCTCATTAAAGTTATTCCCTCACTGTACTTGTAACGACCCGAACTTTATGATGACTTGATTATCGAGTCTGTCCTTTTACTGACTATGTTGATATGATTTCTATTAGTTGATATATTACATGTAGACCTACAATCTTCGTACCTAATCTACTTGCTGGGCTATCAACTCACTAGTATACTCGTATTGCATGAATGTTAAAAGGAAGATTAGAAGGCTAGGCGATAATGATGGGAACAATTGTTATATACGGGGCCGACCTGAGAAGGGTTACGTGGACTACCGATAAACCGTTGGCGAAGAATAATCTCGAATTCCGCACTTTTGAAATTTGTGATTTAAAATTAATTTTGTTGGTTATTGTGAGAACATGGTGATTTCCATGCTTTTGTAGTAAAAGCTTAACAAAGTAGATTAATATAAAAAGTTCAAATTTGTCTGCATTTTATGAAGAAAAATGTTACTCTATGTTCTAAATCATACTAGACTTTTTTGAATTATTATTAAAATAATGTTTAGCGTTTTTGGGTCATTACAAAATTTAAGTGATATGTATAATCAGAAATTAAAATTTAATTCGAAAGAAAATGATAATTTTAAGTCAGAACTCAAATTTTATTTGGTTTTGACTAAATTGATATAGTTTATCAAGTTAAAAATTATCATTGAAATTTATTTAATGTTAAGTCCAAATGAGTATAATCTCTACATGATGGAGAAAATAACTATTACTTAAAAGAATTAGTATTAAAATTGTTATAGAGATCTCTGTGCATAATTAAAAATATGATTATTTAAAATGTGATTGAGATCTTTACGAATATGATTACTTAAATTGCGCGCATAATCACGCTTTGGTATTTCTAGATGCTTTTACGTGATGATATATGTTATGAACTTCCCCCTTTACCAGATTGTATGAAATGATTAATGTTTTTACTGTATACGAATATGACCGTATGGGATAATAATATATGAGCTTCCCCTGTACAATATTGTCTAGGTTGATAATGAATTCCCCATATATGATTATGACCGTACGGGACGTTTATATATGTATGATTTTTAAAGTTTTTCAAGTACCACCTAAATAGTCTCAATGGTCGTTTTAAGAGATTTGATTACCGGTAGTAGGACTAATTATGCCAACGCATATAGATGCATATTTGAAATTCGAAGCGCGTTGATGCATAGAGCAGGGCCAACCCACGAAGAACAACGCTAATTAGCGAATTTTTGGATTTAAACCTAATATTTCGTACTTTTATACTAAGTTTGGTAAAATTAATTATTCGGTATCATAAAATATGAATTTAATTTTACGAGTCTTTGTCCAATTTCATCCAACTACGTAGATTTATGCTAGATTAGGAAAAAAATGGTATTAAAAGGATAAATTAGTAGAAAGACAAGAGGATAGCCAATTCAGATCAGAAGCACACAAAATTGATAAGAGAAAAGGCGAGTTGGACTTTAATGAACGAGAGACTTACATGATTTTCGACAAGCTTTACGGAGATGCCAACAAATTCATTCTTCCTCTTCAATTTTTTCTTCTATTCTTTATAGTCTCTCAATTTATTTTGTATCAATCATGAACCCTAATTTAATAAGTCAGATTTGGTATTGTTTGGCCAAAAGAGAGTATAATTATCTTCTTCTGGAGAGATTAGCTTAAATCAATGTTATCTTTTTTAATTATTTTATCAATAAACTGATCCATTGTTTATGTGTTTATACGATTATTTTTAGGTTTTATTGCACTTGGGAAATCGGGTCAAATTACTATGTTTGCATTGATGAAAATCGAAAGAGGCAATTGAATCGAAATGAGATAGCAAGTCGCCAAGTCACATAGTTTAGGAATCCGTATAAACCAGAAGGTGACTAGAACTCATAGATAGTCGAAGCTAACCCATAATAAATAGGAGGTGATCGGACTTAGATCTCGAATGCCATTCATAATTTTTAATGATTTTTAGTGAGTGGATGTTTTAGTTACAATACAAGAAAATGGTTTATCAGTGACCATTTTCAGCGACCATAAATATGGTCGCTGAAAGTCCGCCGCTGATAGTCAACAACGACCACCGAATTTATAGTCGCTGATCTTAGCAGCCATAAAAAATGGTCGCTGATACTCTTTACTGGTCGCTGATACTTTCATTTGGGCTGACCAAAATTTTGAATACTAGCGACTATTTTGTTTTAGAAATGATCACCGTTATGTTATTTTTTATATTTTTATATTATTTATTTTGATTTTTTTAAATTTTAAATATGCTTTATAGATTAATTCAATCATATCATTTATTGAATATGTATGTGTTTTTATTTAAAAATTAATATAATAGAAATCAAATTAATGAATTACAATCTACAAATCATATATAAATTAAAATCATAGTCACATAACAGCAAAAAGTTATGAAAAATTGTAACTATCAAAATATGTCCATCAATCTATAAAATAGTCTAATATAGTAACTAAAATATATACCATATCAAAAGACCTAAGAACATATATATAATAGATAAAGTCAAGTAGGTCGCTAGCTACCAGTATCTGCAATGTCCACGTCACCATCAGCTCCAGTCTGATCGTTATATGATGGTGGCGGTGGTGGTGGCAGTGGTGGTGGCTGTACTCGAGATGTACCACCTATAGTTGAAAATTGGAACGGCTCGATGAATTGCAGGTGTGCAGTCGCATCAGGTGTAATGGCCCGAATCGCTGCGAATAACTAAGCATATTGTTTGTGACCCGTGATAAATTTTGAGCCACTTTTGGTGGCATCGATGGTGGTGTCATAGTCCGAGAAGTTGAGGAAACATGATCCCCGGTACGGACGCTCTTCTTTGTATTTGGACCGATGCTGATCAAATGTCTATAATCTTGGCCGAGTACGTCGGTTAGAATCTCCTTGTCCGTTTTACGCTAAGACAAATCCTGAGTTTCCTACATCTGTTGAAGTTGAGTCATCTTTTCTTGAGAATAACAATAAAACAATTGAGATTATTATAGTTATCAATTAGAGTCTAATAAGATTAGAACATTATAAAATTACTATGTGAACTTACATGGCAAATCCGAGCTTCCTCTGTCACCCATGTGAACTTATTTTTTTGCAACGTTGTTGTTCGTAATTGCCGATCGGACTCTGTAGTTATCCTTGCGTATTCTTCTGTTGCTTATAGGTAAATAATTAAAATATTAAGTAGTTATTGACGTCATAGAAATTATGAATATGTAACCCCAGCCTCCAGGATTATCCCTTACGGTAGTTTTCTGACAAAAGAGATAGTCGTTTTTGTAATTAACGACCCTTCATTAATTTAATTATATCCCGTCTTGCGATTAGAACTCACTCCCATCAGTGCATTATCCAATTTATAATTGGAATACTTGTGCTTATTTTCTTAGTGGGCATTTAATTTGAAATCGACTCCTTAAAGTGCAAAATTGCACCGTGAGTCATGACCCTTTTTGGATTGTAATCTGTTTATAAGTTTACAATATGATTTACGATCATAAAATTAACCTTAGTTTCAAATTTGAAACCATTCCGAGTGAAAACGAAGCCGAAACGGCTTAAACTCGAAAAGTCGGGATAGACCGTGTGAACGCGGTTCAAGAAAGGGAACGAGCTTGGAACGACGACTTATAATTTTATATTTGAATTGTAAACAGTATTTTATAAGTTTCTAGTGACATAAGTAAGTCTCATTAAGTCTCGGGTTAAATGGAATTCGAATCAGGCCGAAACTCCGACTGATGGTTCGAGATAGGGGCATTTAGGCCTCTCTGAGAGAAATGGACCTTTCCCGACCCCTCGGGCAAGCCTATTACCGCCCCTAAACATCAATTAGTGGGGTTAGTGTGCTATGAAACAATTCTAGGCCCATTTCCAAGCCCAAAACCGTGGGCCCAAGTATGAGAAATGGTTGAGTGCCTTAATGGCTTAAGTGATATGAAAAGTGATGAACCAATGAAATAAACCTAAGGATTTTTTCATTGGTGGCATATTCCCCAATCAGAGAATGGGCCATTATAGGCGCCATTTTTGTAGAGAGAGAAGGGAAAATGAAAAGTTTTAGTCTATTACTCATGTTAAATCCTAGCCATTGGATATGAATCCCTTAACCACCAAGTTTGAATCAAGCGATAAGAATTATTGTATTTGCCAATTAAATGAGATTATTGGAATTAAAATCTTGGAGTATATGCATGAATGAAGTTCGTCCATTGAGAAAAAGAGAGAGAGAGAGATGAAATAGTCATTAAGTTGCTTGGAGAATGCAACTTAATCATGAGTGTCTAGAGAAATGAAAAGTTTCCTCTAAGTAAATCTCAACCTTAGGATTGGTTGATGAAATAGATCGAGGGCTAGGATGAAACATGGAACTTACAATTATTTCTAAGTGACGAATTAAAATAATTGGAGAGGAGAGAGTGTGTAAATTTCGGCCAAGGAAGAGAGAGAAACACTAGTAAATTCTCTCTAAAACCACGTTAGGTATAAATAGAGTTTTGACTCTTAAGTTCCCATTTGTACTTTTTCTTTGCAAGAGAGAGAAAAACCGTAGACATAAAGAGAGAAAAGAGAAAAGAGAGAACTTTGAGTAAGAGAGAAAGAAAAGAAAAGAAGTTGGAGTTTAGAGAAGAGCCGAGCAAGAAAAGAAAGAAGAAGCAAGGAAGGCCTCGAAAACCCTAGTTGTCCAAGGTAAGAAATCTATTACCTGGACTAGTTTTTTCTCCACGTTTTTGTACTCCAATAACCTAACCAAAACCCCCTCAATATTCTGCTCTAAGTGGTTGAAGAACCACATAAGGTGGTTTGGAGGCAAACCCTAGAGACCATTCGGCCAAAGAGAAAGCACGCCAGAGGAAAGCTCAAAATTCGAGAGCTAGGTATAACCTCTAACCTTTGAGCGGCGTGAGGATATTTCTAATCTTTAGATTAACCTTGGTTTAAAAAGGTTTGAGTTGTAAGCGTGCATGGCCTCTTTAAGGTTAAGTTTGCCGAATAGGAGTTTAAGGAAGCTAGATCGGAGCTTCCGACTATTTCAACTCGTGTTCAGTTGTATTTGTATTTGGTTGCTTGCATGTCTAGGGTTCTTTGTGGCCCTTGAGTTTTTGTTTTGTCTTTTGGTTGATTGCATGGCAACTTAGATGTGTTTGAAATGCAAAAACGTTTTCAAAATCACCATGCACATAACGGTTTCTAACGAATTGAAATGAAACCGTTCAAAAGATAAAATTTTGTAAACTTCCTCCAAAAGTCCGAATCGAAGTTTGTGAAAACTATCGTGGTTGTTTGATTTGCTGTTTGAATGTTTAGTTACTGTTTTTAATTAATTTTTATGTTAATATTCAAATGGAAACCGAAAAGGCACGATGAAACGAGTGCCTCAGTTAAAACCTGTGAAAACGGTTCGAAAGCGTTTAGCTTGAGAATCATTTTCACGCGGGATTAAAGCTTCGATGAAAGGTTTCAAAAAGGAGTGAAAAATCTCCTTAGAACCTAGAAGAAACTTATCTTTTGTTAACAAACAACGTTTTACCGAAAATGAGGTTTCGGGAGAGACCGCGAAACTAGTCTAAAAATGCCATGTTTTTACAAGTCGGAATTGTGCACCTATTTTCTATTATCAAGAAAGGTTTGGATAAAGCTTGCTGCCTTGAGCAATTTTATGAACGATAAAAAAATGAGCTAAATTTAAAGGCTTGAAACGACGTTTTCATAACTTAGTCGATACCAAAGGTTCGAGGAAGTCTCAAACTAATGTAAAACGGGTGTTGAGACTTAAATGGACTCATTCCAGCCCATACATCAAATTGAATTAAACGGACTTTTTCCAACAATACGAGACTCGATTTCCTTGAAACCAAGCATTTTTCTTAAGAAACGGTTATAGTGTGTCAAAACCACTATACCGAGCCAAAGAATATTTTGTAAATTATATCCTAGTTGAAAAAAGATTTAATGAACACTTTTTAAATAAAGAGAGCTTCTTAATTAAGCTTAGTATTCAAAAATATATTGTGAAAACACTTAAACATACAAGTGTCCCGTCTTAGAGACGTTTAAAATGTCAAGGCTATTTTGGGCCTTACCTTAGTCTTTGAAGCCCAAAACGTGTTGGGCCAAACTGATTTAAATTGTGAAGGCCACTTTGGGCTTTCACCTTGTTGAAAACCCAAACCATTAGTGGGCCTAACAGCAAGGAAGCTGCGAAAGCCACTTTGGGCCTTGTTCTATCCCGAAGCCCAAATTAACTGTTTGATCCTTAGAAGTGGCTAAGGCCCATATGTATCAAGGCCAAATAAGTAAGAAGGCCTTGAACCTTGTAGTGGGCCACTTAAAGTAACCCAATTAAATTAAGATAATAGAAAATCCATCAAGTCAAGATTAGACTTTCCTAAGCTCAGACGGACTTTGTATAGTCCGAAGATTTCAAACGACGAGACACCGTCTAGGAAAGTTTAAGATGGAAACCCGAGCATTTAGGAATTAACTCTTAATAGTTCGCTCTCGTATTTACGAGATAAGCAAACTAACGAGACCATTTCTTCTATTCAAGGACAAGGAGACACGAAGGTGGTCGGAGCTTAGAACAAGTCCCTGAAAAGATCTCAGAACCGCCGCAACGCCTATAACTATAAGTAGCGATGCACCTACAGCACGAGTATATGTGTGAAATATTTGCTAGAGCTACATTAGTACTTCGTGAATAAATGCTGTGTGAATGCTATAATTTGTGCTATGTAGTGTATAAACTATAATAGCCGAAAGAGAACCCTAGCATGAATAAATCTCGAATAAAACGTTCGTAATTAGAAATAATCTAATCTTTAGATTGGATTTTCATAAGCCTCAATAAGAAAGAATAAGCTATAATAAATCTCATTGGTACGAGTTTAGAATAAGCTATAATAAATCTCATTGGTACGAGTTCGCTCGTACTCGATCTCCACCGAGTTTTAACTCAAGTTTGAGAAGAAGGTCGGCTTTTAGCCGAACTTATAATTAAAAGAGAAATAGCTTAAAGACAAAAGAATGTGGCCTTGAGCCGCCAGTAACAACTAAGGCTGTGAATGCCAAGCTAGAGGCTGAATCTTTGAATTACTAAAGAATGAGTAAATCATTAAGAAAGAATACTTCTTAAAGGACTGTGAAAAGAATTAGTCATCGATCCCTGAGATCTGTAAATCATAATACTAACGGCACAGTTGGGTTCTTCCCCGTGTGCTATACCTTACGGACTGTGGTCCATCAGAATAATCTTGTAGGAAAACCTACCCAGCTTATTGTAAGTTTGCTGTGAACCCCTTGAACGATTAAATCATGGCTCTCGAATCCAAACACAAGATGCCAAAGTGTGGGACTTATGAAAAGTCTATTCGGTTCTTTAAAACCATAAACTAAAATTGTAAAGAGGCCTATTGTGAAATCCCAGTTTGCTGTGTGATCAGACAAGGGGGTTTAAACATACTAAATCCCCGTCTGTTGTGTGATCTGACGAGGGAAAGTATATTAGATTTAAAGTCTTGATTCCTCGATAAACGAGATGGGAGGGATATAAATCTGAAATAAGCCTCAATCCTCCGTCAGGAGTCGATAGGAGGTGAACGAATACAATCTAAATGTTGAAATAAAAGTCGATGGTACCGCTCGGCTCCAAGATAAGAGAGCATTGGCTCCGAGAGAGAGAGCCGCGCTCCCTGAGGGTGAGCTTATTTCTCACACAAAGCCAACCAGTTGAGTGTGAGATGAAGTCTTAGGGACTGCCGAGAGATAGGTCGTCTCCCCGCCTGTGCACTAGTGTCCATAAGTAAATCCCAGACTTGATAAAGATGTTGAGCTCGATTAAATAAATAAGTAACGAAATGATGCTGTGTGAAAACATTAAGTCCGGAGAGAGTCTAACGAGACGTTCCTCCAGAAGGACTATAAATAAGCGTGGCAGGTCTATAACCGATCACGAGGCCTTATAGATACTAGGAGCGATGCTGTGTGCAAGAGACTCGCCAGTGTAGCCGAGTTGCCTCCTAAAGGCAAGGTGAACAAGGGGTGTTATTCGATTGTGCTTAGTGCAACGAGATTGAGCTACCTTGTGTACAAAGCTCAAATGTTTGAACCGAGTACAAAGTACTCAACTGTGAAAAAGTGAGAATTGAGGGACATGGGAATACACGAGGGTAATAGGTCAACTTTAATGCACGTGCTGTGTAAAGAGCGTTAGTCGGTCTGAGACGGCTAACGCTTCTCAGTGTGATTGTTGTAATATGTGAACTTGTAATGCATACCATTTAGGGTAGACTAATTTTGCCCTTACTGAGTTTATCAACTCATAGGTTCTCGGTGTTGTAGGGAAGAAGTCGATGAAGATCGACGAGTAGGAGTTGGCGAAGATGGTGTGTGTGGTAGCCGTTGAAGAGAATACCCATGGCAATATATATTCTGCACTTTTTGTTATATTATAAAAATTTTATGTTTTGATGCTGGGACGAGATCCCAAGAGCTTTAAGACTTTGATATGTAATATTACTATGGTAATAGATTCTTTGTGAGTCGTTTCCAATTTTGAGATCGGGACATGATCCCGAGGACTCCTAGTAATATTATGGCATCATCTATGCTCCATCAACCTTATTACGTTATAAGTATCATACATATAAAGACTTCCGCATTTAAAAAGCAAAATACGCGCAGAATTTCCACTTTCAAAGTTTAAAAGAGTTTACGAGAGTATGAAAATGAGTTTGTACTCTCCTGTCGCGGCCGCGGCCGAGCCGACGGGTCATGACAGAATATAAAATACAGTAATGCACACATATCATCACCTTAGCAAACCTATGAGCCGTGAATGACTTAGAATCTTGCGTGCTCTTGGTTTTCCTCTTTGTGTAATTCGTCTTTTTCCTTTATGATATTTCCGACGTAGGTTAGAAACAAAACATACTAAATCATTAGTAATAAATTAATTATTAGGTAAAAGTTAAAAACACATTTATACCTTGAATTTGTATGAGCTGATGTGCGAGAGGTAACGATGCTAATCCTGGATGGTCCGTAAGCTTTATGGCTTCATCTTCTGTGTCGCCTCAACTCTAAACTCGGAAGACACCTGGTCATAGAAATTATGCAAGTCGTGCTTCAAATATACTAGGCACTTGCGCGTTTTTTGGAAGATGGACCCACGATTCTCAGGAGTATCCTGGATGTTAAATTGACTGATCATCCGCTACTAATTAAGATTGCACTACGCTAGTGGTTGCACTATCCATCTAAAGAAATAAGGTTGTAGATAATCTCTGGTGGTCATCTCTTCGCATTATTATAATGTGCAATCTCAATGCCAACAGCCTTGTAGATGTCGTCGATCGTGTCCAAAATAACCTCTTCCCATCCACCTACTATCGAATTTCGGGCCTCATATAATGCTGTCAGGCGGTTGCCCTTTCTCTGTTTTCGCTTCTTTGAGGATGATCCTTCATCTTTAAAACAAAAATGATCGCAATACTCATTAAAAAGTATTAAAAAAAAGAAAAAAAAAGAAAAGAAGGTAACAAAAGTTAAACAAAAAATGTTACCCAACTCATCACAGAGTGTAGGTAGTGAACCCGAACGTCTAGAATCCTCACCACCACCATCGCCATCGTGGCTACAAGCAAGTGAGCCAGCAGTGGCCATTCTATTTATTTATTTAATTTTAAATTTCATATCTCTAACACTTGGCTATTTTAAGAAGTTCATGAATCACTAACAATAATAACTAAAAACAACCCACAATCCAAAATTCTACAATTGAACACAAAGATTATCCAATAACTAACAACAACCCACAATCCAAAATTACAACAATAACTAATAACAACCCACATAATAAAAAATTACAACTATAAGTAACGACAGTATAATCCAAAATTCTACAATTGAACACAAAGTTTATTCAACAACTAACAACAACCCATAATAAAAAATTACAACAATAACTAACAAGAACCGACAATCCAAAATTACAACTATAACTAACAACAACTGACAATCCAAAATTCTACAAATGAACACACAGTCTATCCAATAACAAACAACAATTACTAATAACAACCCATAATCCAAATTACAACAATAACTAACAACAACCCACAATCCAAAATTACAACTATAACTAACAACAACCCACAATCCAAAATTAAAACAATAACTAATAACAACTCACGATAAAAAATATATAACTATAAATAACAACGCACAATCCAAAATTCTACAATTGAACATAAAGTTTATCCAATAACTGACAACAAACCACAATAAAAAATTACAACAATAATTAACAACAATAACTAACTAGAACCCACAATCCAAAAATACAACTATAACTAACAACAACCCACAATAAAAATTCTACAATTGAACACAAAGATTATCCAATAACAAACAACGACCCACAATCTAAAATTACAACAATAACTAATAATAACCCACAATCCAAAATTACAACTAAATTTATCAAACTAAAATCAAATCATTCAACACAAATTTATCCAAATAAAAGACTAACAAATTTACTTTAGATTACCAGTGAGATGAATAAGTAGTACAATAGAGAAAATGCTATATTGAGTAAACATAGATCAAATTAATTGAGCAAATATATGTTTATTGAGTAAAATCTTACACTGCTTGGGTTGCTGACCACGCCGGGAAGTAGCGGAGTAGAACGAAATAGCTTGTGAAACGTCGACCGCTTGACTTCGAGTGCAACGGAGATAGAGAGGAACGACAGGGGCATCACGGGGAGAGAGGTAGAGCAGGGAACTGGGTAGGGCGGCGCACACGGGTTTTTTTGGCTTTCCGCGTGGCAGGGTTTTGGGCAGAGGGGCCGGCGTGGTCGGGGTTTGGGCAGTAGGACCGGCGTGCTCGGGGTTTGGGAAGAAGGGGCCCGCATGGCTGGGGTTTGGGCAGAGGAGGCCGGTGTGGCCTAGTTTGGGCGGAAGGGGCCTGCGTGGCTGGGGTTTGGGCAGCGGGGCCAGCGTAGCATGGGTTTGGGAGGAGGTGGCCCGTGTGGCTGGGGTTTGGGCAAAGGAGGCCGGAGTGGCCGTGCTGTAGATGGAAGGGGCCAGGGTAGCTGGGGCTGGGGTGTTCGGGCTTTGGATGGAACGGGCCAGAAGAGCCAAGGCTTGGACTGAGAGGGCTAGAGGTGCTAGGGTTTATGCGGAGGGGGCTGAGGTGTCAGGGCTTTGGGAGGAAGGGGTCGGAGTTTGGATAGAGGATAACTGATCAGCTAGGTATCAGAGAGAGAGAGAGAGCTATAGAAAGGTGAAGCTATTTGGAGAGAAACGAAAACAATCTAAGAAGAAACCTAACTGGTGACATTCTATCAACATTAGCGACCATTAACGGTCGTTGAAACTTATGTGGGACCAACAACCGCGCGTGAATGAAATTTTTGCCCAAAATTCTTGTGTGCTTTTATTATTAGCGACAATTAGTGGTCGATATGAATAAAAATTTTTGAGGCAAATACTTGCACCAAATTGGTGGTCGCTACTTAGTTTCAGTGACTACTAATGTTCGCTGATTGTCTATTATTAGCGACCAGTTATAGTAGCTAAAGTTTTTTTTTTTTTTACGAAAGAAGACCAATTTGGTCAGTTTTTATTTTCGGCGACCACTAATGGTCGTTGATAACTGACAATCAGCGTCCAGTTCAATTTGTCACTGATATATATATTTTTGTTAGTGTTAGGGTAGTAATACAACGAGATAAAGATGTGGAAGCTGCAATAAAGTTCATCAATTCCCTAGACTAACATAGAGGGAACCTAAGCGATCTATGGTTTTAATTATCAGAGCTTAATTTTTGTGTTTAATATTGCTTTGCTTAGTTAGTTTAGGGTTTTGTTTAATTTTGCAATAATTACTCCCATTGTTTGTTTAGCTAGCCTAAGAGGGCGTCATGAGGATGTGGGATGGCCTGAGGAGAATTTGATTTTTAAACATAATAGCTGATGCAGCAAACGATCACGATAAGTTTAAGGGCAGTTTGAGAGCCTATTATTTGAAACAGGTTCTTAGACGGCTCAAATGGGGGTGTCAAAGGGAGATTATATGAAGTTAGATTGTGATCAAGTTTAAAAATGGTTTGAGTGGCCTAAAAGGTAAAGAAAGCATTATATCGAAAGGAACTTAGAGCTTGCCTAGCTCAGATACATTTCCTAAGAACAACGAAAGTTTATATCAAAGATAAATAAATAAATAATGTAATTTATTGGTTCGAGTAGCCTCGTGGACAAAGAGATAGTCTTGGAGTTGTATGTAAACCCTAAATTCCCTAATAGACTTGATAAACCTGAGTTCCCTCGAGTTCTATAGTAGAAAACTTTATAATTGTTAGTTGCCTACTGATTTTCAACTCATTAGTGTGCTCGAGACTACAAGAATTTAGGGTTTTGACGACAACGGATTCGATAATCGATGACGATATGTCGTCACCAAAAAAGAGTCAACGACGAAAAATTAGAAGGGAAAACAACTTTTCATTTTTTGCGTATGCCGACGACATGGTTTCAGAGGGAAAATTCCCCGCAAAACGAATTATTTTTGGCGATGATATGTTGTCGCCATTGTCCAAAAGACACTTCGATTTTCCTAGATAAAATGTTGTCATCTCCAAACCTTAATAGCAATGACGGCGATGACGTTTTTGCATCGGCGACGACATGTCGTCGCCGATGGTTTTTGCTATAAACTCGTTTTTCATCGCAGGAGTGAGTTAATTCTGAGATAACCTACTTCTTCTCCGTCTCTCCTGACCATCTCCCGTCCCTCCTGACCCTACGTTGTCTTTCTCTCCTGCCCATCCCGTCTTACCCGTGCCACGTCCCTGCCTTCGTACCCGCTCCCATCCCGGCCCCACCCACCGTTCCCCGCCCTTCCCGTCTTACCCCGGCCCTACGTCGCTGTTCCACGCCCCTCCCATTCTACCCCGACCCTACGCTGCCGGTTCCCACCCCTCCCGTCTTGCCCCGGTCCTACCCTGCTCGTACTCTCCACTCTTGTCATACCCCGGCCCCACGTCACCGTTCCCTGCCCCTCCCGTCGTACCCCAGCTCCACGCCGCCGTCCCCCGCCTCCGACATGCCGCCCCCACTGTTAGCCGCCTCTCTCTGGTCGTCCTCTCTGCTCGATGGCCAGAACCTGCCGTTTCCCGCTGCTATCCGCCGTCCCCGCCGCTGTCCGCCACTGTTTGCCGTCCCCGCCGCTGTCCGCCACATTTCTTCTCGGTCTCTCGGTAATAACAAAAACACATTTTGTCTATGATGTTGTTTAAATAAAAATTATACAAAAATAGGTGAAAAGTTTTGGGATATGTGATTTTGTATATGTTGGATAATATATAGATATGTTTTGAAAATTTTAGATATGTTTTGGATATATTTTGGAGATGTTTGGAAATATTTTGGATATATTTTGGATATGTTTTGGAAATTTTGGATATATTTTGGACATGTTTGACATTTTGATATGTTGAAAATTTTTGGATTGTTTTATATTTCGGATATGTTTGAAATTGTGGACAATTTATTGGAAATTTCGGATATATAATTCGATAATTTAGAGAGGATATATTAGATTTGTTGTATATGTCTGATATAATTGATATGTTGTACATGTTGAATATGTTGAGTTTGATATAATATGTTGAGAATATTAATATTATTATAATTATATGTTGTTAAATTCTAGTTTTTATCTTTTTATATCGGTTATGGATGGTAAATAGATTTAAGAGCAATTCTAGAAAAATAATGATTAAAACATGTTATTATTTATTATGACTAAAACATATTTTTTAATAAAAAATTAGGGTCAGTTAGGTAAATAGCCATTTTGAACTGTGTGTTTTCAAAAAATAGCCACAGTTTCAAAAAATTTAAAAACTAGCCATTACACACTGTAAGAAATTTCTGACAATAACAAAATTACACATAAAATGTGCTGTAAGAAATTTCTGACACGTGTCAGAAATTTCTGAATGGGCTAGTTTTTAAATTTTTTGAAACTATGGCTATTTTTTAAAATCATTTTGTAAACAGTGGCTATTTTCTTAAAATTCCCAAAAAATTATGACTTAAACTTATTATTTAATAAAAAATAATGAAGATTAATTATAGATAAAAATATTTAATAAATAATGAGCTCCAAAAAGAGAGAAATTTTGATGCTTATGAATTGAAATGGTGTAGTAATTTTTAAAAGGTAATTGGAAGAAAAATAATGACTAAAACATATCATTATTGATTATGACTAAAACATATTTTTTTAATGAAAAATTATGACTTAAACTTATTATTTAATAAAAAAATAATGAAGATTAATTATAATTGAAAATATTTAATAAATAATTAAAATATAACGATAAATGATATAATAATTATTAGAATTGAAAATATATGTTTTAATTAATAAATAATTAAATACAATTATTAAATACTAGAAAAATAAATAATTATTAAAATTAGAAATATACATTTTAATAATACATAAATAACACTAATGTTGTGTAAAATAAAATAATCGGTTAATAGGTTGACACAATTAGCCATGACGATAGACAAGAGTTGGATTCAATTGAGAAATCGAACATTGGACGCGTACGGGACCGACATGTTGCAATTCCTTGACATTGCTGGCCGTCATCTTAATTAAGATGGAACAGTAAAATGTCTGTGTAGAAGATACGTAAACAAGGAATTTCATACTTAGACGTCCTTGAAGCGCATATAATTGATTATGGTTTCATCGAATTTATACAAATTGGATATGGCATGGTGAAGATGCGGTTTATCCGACAGCTTCTGTCGTCGATACGTTTGTTTTCGGTAGAAATTATGCGCCATTAACATTGGTCGCAGAAGATTATCAGCAACCACAATATGTGGTCGCTGATACTTTTTATTTGCGCGGGAGACTTGCCCGCCATGCATAGTGGTCGCTGATGTTATCAGCGATCACAAAGTGGTTGCTGATACTGTTTTCAGTGATCACTTTGTGGTCGATGATACTTTTTTTACCAAAAAATTACATGTGGCCGCTGATGAGTATCAGTAAGTGGTTGCCGATAATGATTATCAGTGACCACAGAGAGTAGTCGCTGATACTTTGATCGCTGATACTATTTTTCTTATAGTGGTGGTGGAAATTGTGGGTCTTGAGGCGAGGAAGTAGCTGATGCAATTGAAGCAGATACTGTAGCTTTTGATAAATCAACAGCCATCTGAACACTCTTGCTAAGGATAGGGCCAACAACTTTCTTGTGTCCATGGCTAGATCGCAAAACACTCTCGCTAACCTCTACCTCTATCTCTACCGTGCGAATGTCCTTCGTTGACCTAGCATTCGAGGCAGCTTGTGAAGCCTGCGCCCGCTCAGTCTCTATCTTTTTCTGAAAAGAAATCTCATTTCTTAAATAATTAAACCCTTAACAATAATTCATAAGATCTTTAAAACTAAAATATGAACATATAATTGCCTTAATATGTCATTCGTCCACTGGCCACCCTTGAGGTGCTGGTTTTTCCAATTATCCATTGTTCTTTGCGGTTCTCCAGTGTCTTTATTACACTACATCATGTAGCTAATAATGATTAGGTGGCGATTACTTAAAATTTAATAATCCAACTTTGATTCATCTTGTCAAATCTATGAGAAGCATGTGATTTCAACCCTTGATGACTCTCGGTCTTCTTTTTTGTGTGATTCTACTTGTTTCCTGCTCTTATTTTTCGCATTTCAAACAACAATAGTTTACATTAGTGTTACAAATTACATCAACACAATTACAACATTAAAGAAGTTAGATAAACTTGGAATTCCTAACGACAAAAGTGCTCAATACACATATGCCAATCAACCATGGTCTTAACAATCTTCAAACTCGACATAGAAAGCACTCGTCCAAACTCAGAACTGTGACATGGCTTCTCGCTTTACCATAGCCCTAACATGTACTTTATCCTTAAAATAAAAGATCTGTTAAACCATGAAATAGATTTGCGCTCGCAAGTCCTCAAGCGCGCCAACCGATGAGATGACTGATGTTCTTATGGAGTTAGTTAATGAATCTTTCACTAATAAGGGGAATAACAATAGTAGTAATGACCTTGTCGATGATGGATTGACAGAGTATGAGAACTTGTTTAATGACCTACAAGCTGAGCTATGGCCTGGTTGTACGAAGATGTCCGCTTTGAATTTCATGGTTAAGTTGACGCACATTAAAGTGTTGAATAAGTGGACAAATACTTCGCTCGATCAGTTGCTAGAAATGCTTAAGATTTCCTATCTAGACGGAAACAAAATACCAAACTCACACTATGATGCAAAGAAGAAGTTGCGGGGTCTGGGTCTCGGATACCAGTCAATCCATGTTTGCAAATATAATTGTATGTTATTTTGGAAAAAGAATGAAGATTTGCAACGTTGTCCTATATGTATGACGAGTCGATGGGTAGAAAGAACCAGGAAAGGAAAAAACGTTCCACATAAAGTGCTTCGTTACTTTCCACTGAAGGATCATCTCCGTAAATTGTAAAGTTCAAAGCATATCGCGAAAGATACACAGTGGCATCAGTGGGGTAGATCAACAGAAGATGGTGTTATGCGAGATCTTGTTGATGGTGAAGCTTGGAAAGAGTTTGGTAGATGATTGTCTACATTTGCAGTAGACGCACACAAGTTGAAGGAGTTGTGGTCAGAAGGTATTGTGGAACAAGACGCCTGCAATGGTAACAACTCAGATTGCGAGCTGCTTTGTTATGGACTATTAATGATTTTTTCGCTAGGAGCAGTTTATCAGGTTAGAGTGGCCAGGGTAACAACGCTTGCCCAACATGCAATGCAGATACGCCTAGTGTCAGAATCAGGAGCGAAAGAGTTTATTTTTGTCATAGGCATTGGCTTCCGATAAACCATCCTTATCGCAGGAGCAAAAAATTCAACAGCAAACCGGGGAAAGCAACTACGCCCCGGACGAGGACAACTACAATAATACTTGAGAAACTTCGGCGAATCCCCAGAAGAACTCCTGAGAAACATCAATATTATGGAGGAAAAAAGCGTAAACATGATCCAAATGAATTGAATTGGTCTATGAAGAGTATTTTCTTCAAGCTAGAGTATTGGCCTCATCAGTCATTTAAAATATAATTTGGATGTGATGCATATAAAAAAAATGTATACGACAGCCTCTTGTGTACGATTTTGAACCTCGAGGGGAAGACTAAGGATACAGATAAGGCTCGTCTAGACTTAAAGAACATTGGAATTCGACCAAAGTTGCACCTTTGCAAAGAAGGCGATCGATAGTATAAACCACACGCTAATTTCACATTGACTGTCTAAGAACACAAAGAGTTTTCAAACTACATCAAGTTCGTTTGTTTACCTAATGATTTTGCAGCGAATTTAACGAAGAATGTAAGTGATTCTGATGGAAAGATCTCGGCATTAAAGTCACATGATTGTCATATCATGATTCAGCGATTGCTTGCGCTCGGTACTAGGAAGTACTTTTAGAAAAGAGGAACGAGAGACCATTATTGATATTTGTAGTTTTTTCCAATTAATTTGTGCTCGAACATTGCGTGTTGACGACTTGAAGGCGACACATGGACGCATAATTTCAATATTATGTAAAATGGAGTTGCTATTTCAACCAGAATTTTTTGACATAATGGTACACTTTGTACTGCATTTGTCAGAGGAAGCGATAAATGGAGGTCCTGTTCAAAATCGTTGGATGTATCTGATTGAGAGGTACATCGGGACCCTTAAGAAGTATGTTCGTAACTGTGCAAGACAAAAAGGATCTATAGCAGAAGGTTATGTCGTTAGCGAAGCTTTAACGTTCTGTTCAATGTACTTTCACGATCTTGAAACACGATTTAATCAACCTAATGGACATATGGGAGACAACGTCAGCGTGAATTCTTTGTATTCTCTCATCGTTGTTGACTACTTGGGAAATCGACTCATTTACAACTTGAGAACAAGGAAAGACAAAAGGCATAATGGTATATTTTAAATAATTGCTCATAGATTGACGACTTTAAATAGTAAGTGAATTTTAACATATTCTTTATTTATCGTATAATGTCTAATTTGAAACATACTAACTTATTTTGTCTTCGTCTAGAAAGCGCCTTAAAGAATTAGAAAATGCTGGAATTGTCGACATTCAAAAGGCACATGAACATAACTTTTCGATTTTGTTCTCAAGACGTATCTGGGGGCTCCAAAGCAACAACCCAGGAACGGTTTCTACCGAGTTGTTTTCTTTGGCGTCTAGGTCACTACCAATAGTTTTGTCATCTACGGCATGTATTGTAGACAAGGTTAAATATGTGAATTGCAGGACGCAGAATAGTGGAGTGTATGTTTCTGGTATAGGCGCAGAACTTTTTACGGCAAGCTTGAAGAAATCATAGTGATGCAATATTTGGAAAAATGTCGCGCGATATTGTTTCATTGCAAATGGTTTGATACTGACCCTAGAAAGAAACGACTGAACGTTGTGAAGAACATTACAAGTGTTTACGTGAATGGGGAATGGTACAAGAATGATCATTTCTTCTTGTCACTCAAGCACAACAACTTTTTTTATACAGAAGATCTCTTAAATAGCCCTTCTTGGAAGGTAGCTCATTTGTCTGCACACCGTCATGTTTCAGATTTACCCAAAATCGAAGAAAATAGTGATTTGTTTAGTCTGAATCCTACGACTCCTGCCCCTCCTAGCTTTGAATTGGTGGTTGAACTTCCAAATATTGAGTCTATATCTTATCAACGAGAAGATGCTCCACCAACGACTGTAGTAGATGATGAAATAATATCCATAGTAGAAACTGGTGATTAAGATATAGACGAGGACGTTAAAGTAGATGATACAATCATTGAGTACGTTGACGATGAAGATTCTGATGATTCAGACTACGAACAGGGCGACGTCTCTTTAGATGTTTCAGAATCAGATGATGAGTAGATGATTTGCTATTAGATGTAATGATTTAGAAGATGTAAAAATAAAAGTATTGTTTTGTTGCTATTAATTTTAAGAATATTATCTAAATTCTTTAATTATGCTTAGATTTTTCGTGTTCTGGCTGATATTATATCTCGTTTGCATAGAGAGGATGGAGGTGCCGAGGGTCCACGCCAGCGGCGTGAAAATAGAATGCAATGCGAGGAAGGTAAATATTGTATATTCAATGTATACTAATAATCTATAGTAAAATGCTTAAGTTTTTGTTTTGTTTTTTTTTTGTTTTGTAGTTGGTGTACCTTCTGATACCACCAAACAATGTCATCGCAGCCGCAATAGGGGCTTGAATGTCGTGCGATGGATGATAGAGAATCTAAGAAAGAAGTTGTCTGGTACCTTCGATGAGGGTAAGACGTACAAGGCCATTAGTGATACGCACGCTAACTTCAACAATCAGATTGGCTCATGTATCAGGGATCTTATGGATCATTAGTCCCACGATGGGATTTACAGCACAAGGACTTTCGAGATCAGGTTTGGCACAGGACACGCAACGTTTTTGAGATTATCGATGATGCTGAGCATCGGGCTTCCGTCGATCGACAAGCACAAAAAGCATTATGCGATTGGAAGAACGACTTGGTCGAGTGAAGGAAAGGGATGATTAGCGAAATAGGAAGCATAGAAGCGGGCAAGAAGATAAAACATCCATCTGTGAAGACACAAGAGCTTTGGAAAAGGTGATTGGGATAGATACATTCAGATGAATATGTGGTATCTTCTTTTATTTAATGAATATTCAATCTAGATGATACATTTTAAGTTTAATTTATCTAAAACATTTTTTTTTTGGTTTAGAAAATGTTTGAGAGAAATTCACGCAACCAGGGTAAGTGCAGACAGCTAGTCAGCGCGGATCGTAGTCAATCCCGAGACTTTGATTTGAAAAGGTTCGCAGTAAAGTTAATTATATTTGTTTTATTAAATTAATATATTTAAAAAAATATTGTTGTTTGAAATTTGTCTTTGTATTTCGTAGAGGGACGCAGCTGGACGTATGTAGAGTCCGATCGATTATTTTCCCGATCGACGCTTGACTCTGAAAGGGTGGAACAGCGAGCGTGCTAGGGAGCTTCAAGTATGATAACTTTATTACTATAATTATATTACTAAATATTTAATTAATTAACACATATCTTAGATTTTCTCAAAAATTTGTTCTTTTGTGTTAGTGCTTTGATTATTGGCATTTTAATTGACAAAATCATATTTTATTGATTGATGATATTTTGATTGCCTATGTCGAATCTTGAAGATTGTTGTGTTTTTTTTGGATGAGTTGCAGTGTTTTCTTACGGGTGTCGCACGCAGTGTTCGAACACTGAATATATCTGGCAAGTGAAGATTAGTTGACTTGGACGAATTTGATTTATTTTCTTGATTTCATTCGTCGGATTATTGATTCATTTCATTATTCTGCATATATTATTCGGTCTTAATGGGTGTTGACTATGCATGATATGATATGTTTTTCTCTCAATGGAAAGTCAAGGATGCTTGGTGATTTTCGGATATTCTCTTACCAAATAAGTTTGGAACTTTCCTTATGTGTTTCACGCGGTTTTGTGACGCCTGCTATATATTTGGCAAGTCTGATGGTTGTCTTGATTGTGTTTCCTTGTATATCACGCGGAGTTCGAACACGGAGTTTTTATATGGTAAGTCCGTGTGCCCTGAGCTGACCGGAGGATTTGTTTCCTTATATATCACACGGAGTTCGAACACGAAGTCTCGATATGGCAAGTCCGTGTTTGAAAAGTTGACCTGGAAGATTTGTTACCTAATATATCACGCGGTGATCGAACACAGAGCTGGAACGCGTGAAGATATTGCTGGTGACATTAATGATTATGTTGATCCGAAAATAATCATCTTTGACCAAGTTATTATTGCATCTTTATTGTCTTTCCTTTTGGAGATTATTCTTGGTCATCAGGTCATCTTATCCATCTATATGATCTGATCATTTGAAGAGAAAACTGACGTGAATTACCTGGAGAGAGCTGAGTGCTTTTATACTTTTCTGGGTTTATTTTCTGGTTCATGTTTACACTTTGGTGAGTGGTGTTCACACGCTGTTCTATAAACCGTGCTGGTGAGTGTATATGGTTGAGTGAACTTTGTAACTGGAAATTGGTGAGAGATTACACATGATGTGTGATTTGTAGACGAGGGGATCTCGTCAAGGGTTTGTTTGTAAGGCGAGGGGATCTCGTCAAGGGTAGATCGCTAGGAGTGACGAGGAGACGGCGACGAAGATTGAGAGGGAGTCGAAGTCTTGTATAAGTCTGAGTATTCTCGTTTTGAGATTTCTAGTGGATCGTTTCATCTGGGCGAGGCCACGCAGACGTAGGCGAAAGCCGAACTGCGTAACCAATTTTTCTTGCGTCATTTTATTTCTTTGCTACACATTTTGGTTACTATTCACCTCACTGTTCACTCGTTTATTTTACCATCTCGGTTTTAGTTATTTCCTGTGTTCCTTGGAAGTGTTCTGTCACTAATAAGGAACACCTACTAACAAAACGGTTCTTTCAATTGGTATCAGAGCGGGTCGTTTGTGCTTTAAGCGAGATCCGTGGTTTTTCAGATCCGTTTTGACGAGATGGACTTTCTCAAAGAATGAGGCTCCGTTCAACGTCCACCATTGCTTGATGGAACAAATTATTCCTACTGAAAAGCACGCATGAAGGCATTCATCAAGTCAGTTAATGAGAAAGCATGGAAGGCGATTTTGACTGGTTGGGATCATCCTATGACAAGGAACGATAAAAGAGAATCTGTGCTAAAGCCCGAGGTTGAATGGACTGCAAATGAAGATAAGTTGGCGAATAACAATTCGAAAGCCTTGAACGCCATTTTCAATGCCGTTGATGCGAACCAGTTCAAGCTGATTTCAACATGCGAAACGGCTAAAGAAGCATGGGAAATCCTTCAAATTGCTCACGAAGGTACAGATGCCGTGAAACTCTCTAAATTACAGATTCTTACCACTCATTTTGAGAAACTCAGGATGCAAGAATAAGAGTCCATCACTGATTTCAACTCTAGATTGTGCGACATTGCCAATGAAGCCTTTGCGCTTGGTGAGAAGTTCTCGGAAGAAAAGCTAGTTAGAAAGACGCCTAGATCTCTTCCAAAGAGATTTGCATATAAAGTTACAGCAATAGAAGAGGCAAAAGACGTTAGCAGCATGAAGCTCGAGGAGTTGATGGGATCTCTTCGAACGTTTGAGATGAATCTCAGAGAAGAGAAATGTGCTAAAAAGGCTCAAGGGATCGCGTTTCAAGTCGAAAGTCATAAAGAGAAGACGGACTCAATCTGTGATGATGATGATCTTGCTGAATCAATTGCTAAGATCATTAAGAGATTGAACAAAATCAACAGAAGTGGTTCAAGAAGTGAAAATCCGGGTGGAGTTTCAAGCAATGTTCCAACACCCAAAAGGAACACCTCCTCTAATGCTGAAAATTTTATTGCAGGAACAAGAAACAGATTCGGTGGAGGAAATAATTCAGAATCTTATGTGAAGAATAAAGGGATTCAACGTATAGAATGTAAAGGTTTCGGTCATATGCAAGCTGAGTGTGCAAACACACTGAAGAAAAAAAACAAGTCGATGAATGCTACTTGGAGTGATAGAGATTCAGATTACTGCATAGATGATGAATCTAATTTTATTGCTTTTGCTTCTAGAACTGATGATGCAGATAGAAATGGTGGTGCTGGTCTCTCAAAGAACACGGCAGGTTTCACTAAAAGAGTTCCAACACTGACTTGCGAAAGCAGCGATGATGAAGACCTAACTGAAGAAGAGTTGATACAAGCCTACCGGTTGATTCATACCAAGTGGACCGAATTGACAAAAATCTGTGAGAAGATGTCTGTCCAAATTAAACAATCCAACATTGAGAAGAATAATCTACGGAAGATAAATTTAGAATTGGAGTCTAAATTCAAAGAGAGCCAAGATAGTGTTGCAACACTCAAAAGAGAACTTGAGAAATTAAAAAAATCGGTAAAGATGTTAAATTCTGGTTCTTCTAAATTGGATGAAATCTTGGCTGCAGGAAGAACAGAGAAAGAGCATTTTGGTCTTGGGTATAACGGACAGACAGGAAGCAGGCAGACAGTATTTGTCAAAGGTAGCGCATCTGGAGTCAATAAAGAAGAAGTTGTGAAGGGCAAAACACCAGTTGAAACACCAGTCAGAACACTTACAGTTATGAAATCTGGAAAAGCAAGTGTTGCTACACCAGTGAGAACACCAGTTGTCGTTACATCTGTTGCAACACCAGGCAGAACAACTACTACATCATCAGGAAGGGTGAGAGAAAAGCGAAGGATTCCAACTTGCCACTACTGCAACAAAAGAGGACATATCAGGCCACGATGTTATCAGTATCTTGCAGATCTAAGAAAAGTTGGAAAGAAGACGTCACATAGCCGGAGATCAACTAAACAAGTGTGGATGGAAAAGTCAAATTTACACTATAATATGGCTTGCACTTCTTTGAAGGCTGTGAAAGATATGAATGTTAAAGAGAAGATTTTTCGCGGGAAGCAAGTAGCTGATATGCAGGGGGAGTTAAACCTTTGTGGTGATGTCGTTTCTAATGTTCCAACAAGTGTTCAGGTTAATGATTCCACTACCCGTTTCGATATAGGGGGAGCTGAAGAATCAAGTAAGAAGCATGAAGAAAGGGAGAGAATTCCATCGTTCTTGATATTCTTTTGCCTTTTTTTGGCAAAAAGGGGGAGTATGCGTTAGCTTCCGGGGTTTTGCCAATCAAAAATGCCGAAGGGAGAGATTGTTAGTGCTTTGATTATTGGCATTTTAATTGACAAAATCACATTTCATTGATTGATGATATTTTGATTGCCTATGTCGAATCTTGAAGATTGCTGTAGTTTTTTTGGATGAGTTGCAGTGTTTTCTTGCAGGTGTCGCACGCAGTGTTCGAACACTGAATATATCTGGCAAGTGAAGATTAGTTGACTTGGACGAATTTGATTTATTTTCTTGATTTCATTCGTCGGATTATTGACTCATTTCATTATTCTGCATATATTATTCGGTATTAATGGGTGTTGACTATGCATGATATGATATGTTTTTCTCTCAATGGAAAGCCAAGGATGCTTGGTGATTTTCGGATATTCTCTTGCCAAATAAGTTTGGAACTTTCCTTATGTGTTTCACGCGGTGTTGTGACGCCTGCTGTATATTTGGCAAGTCTGATGGTTATCTTGATTGTGTTTCCTTGTATATCACGCGGAGTTCGAACACGGAGTTTTTATATGGTAAGTCCGTGTGCGCTGAGCTGACCGGAGGATTTGTTTCCCTATATATCACGCGGAGTTCGAACACGAAGTCTCGATATGGCAAGTCCGTGTGTGAAAAGCTGACCTGGAAGATTTGGTACCTTATATATCACGCGGTGATCGAACACAGAGCTGGAACGCGTGAAGATATTACCGGTGACATTGATGATTATGTTGATCCGAAAATAATCATCTTTGACCAAGTTATTATTGCATCTTTATTGTCTTTCCTTTTGGAGATTATTCTTGGTCATCAGGACATCTTCCCCATCTATATGATCTGATCATTTGAAGAGAAAACTGACGTGAATTATCTGGAGAGAGCTGAGTGCTTTTATACTTTTCTGGGTTTATTTTCTGGTTCATGTTTACACTTTGGTGAGTGGTGTTCACACGGTGTTCTATAAACCGTGCTGGTGAGTGTATATGGTTGAGTGAACTTTGTAACTAGAAATTGGTGAGAGATTACACATGATGTGTGATTTGTAGACGAGGAGATCTCGTCAAGGGTTTGTTTGTAAGGCGAGGGGATCTCGTCAAGGGTAGATCGCTAGGAGTGACGAGGAGACGGCGACGAAGATTGAGAGGGAGTCGAAGTCTTGTATAAGTCCGAGTATTCTTGTTTTGAGATTTCTAGTGGATCGTTTCATCTGGGCGAGGCCCCTCAGACGTAGGCGAAAGCCGAACTGCGTAACCAATTTTTCTTGCGTCATTTTATTTATTTGCAACACATTTTGGTTACTGTTCACGTCACTGTTTACTCGTTTATTTTACCATCTCGGTTTTAGTTATTGCCTGTGTTCATTGGAAGTGTTCTATCACTAATAAGGAACACCTATTAACAAAACGGTTCCTTCATTTTGTAATATATAGGAGAAGATAGTGGATTCACAAACACAATGGACTCAGAATCCCACTATGAACATCACCGATGACGACATTATCACACAAACGCTCCAAGTACGACGTGACCACACCACCGGCATCGGTCCTACACTACCAAAGAGAGTGACACGGAATGCTAGTCGCTCTACAGATTCAGCTGATGTCCCATTTACATCGACTCTAGCTCCACAATCAACGTTCCCACCTGAGCTTCAAGCAAGCCTTTGCCATTTTCTAGGCTCATTGATGGCATCGCACCAAGTCATGGTCGACTAGCTTTGGAGGATCAACCCAAAATTTCAAGCTCCGACCGTCACCTTACCGCCTTTTATCGCCATGGGTCCTCTGACATCTACCATTCCACAGCCACCTTAGCCAGCAGATCAGGAGATGCATGATATCGACGATGAGGACGACGGTGATGATGCCGACTTAGGACTATCATAGATGCTTGTATATGCTTTGCGTATTCTATATATATGTTTATGTATTTTATTATATTAGAATTCTTAAATTATGTTTATTAGTGCTTTACGTGCTTTATGACATCTATATAAGCATTTACTTTTAGCTACTTATTATCTATTAATGAAATTTCTATTTCGTATTAATTATTAATTATTATTATAAATTAATAATTATTAATTGTAAAATGATTTGGAAAGAAAATTATATATTTTTAATAAAAAAATGTAAAAAATTTGCTTAAAAAAAAACACTTATCGGCGACGAAAATTTCCAAATTTTTTTTTGTTAATGGCCCTGTTGTCATCACTTCCGATGACTTTTGGGCGACGACTTTTGGCGACGACATATGTTATCGCCAAAAAGCGTCAGCGCCGTCGCCATTTATCGTCGCCGAAACGACAATTGGTTTCGGCGACGACTTTTTGACCTATGGCGACGATAAATGTCGTCGCCGAAAACCTTGTTTCCAGTAGTAGCTAATGAGAGGTCTAGAGTTATACGACAACGATGTATGGGCATGGCCCGACCTCAAGAGAGTCATCTAACTTTTATTTAAGTATTTGAAGAGTCAAAAGTTTTAAAAACTTCTTTTTTTGAATTTGATCCAAATTGTTTTCCTTCGAAAAAGTTAAACAATGTTTATTGCTTCTCTTAATTATAGAACCTCCTCAAAAAAGTTTGATATTTTCCTAGATTTTTACATATAAGTTTTAAACTATAAACTTTTTGAATCATTGATGCAAAAGCCAAGATCAATCGTTGCAATATAACGGCCGACAACCACATTTGATATGATATTATATGTTTTGGATCTATGTCCTATGATTTTGCTCTTCGAGTTTACTCCAAAGACCTCTCACCATTGTGATTTGTGACGTGAGTGAAGCACCTAATAAAGGTTGTACTCGACCTGACCCAAACAATGTAGGACTGCAAGGCTTGGCAAAAGAAATTTTGATTGCCACAATCACCCTACAAAATTGGCGATCATGGAGGTATAAGGCTCATGATCAGATCATTGAGTCGAAAGATAAGATTAAAAGGTTGAATATTATAGTATCATATCTTACATTGTCAAACCTCCTCTCTCAGTTTATTTATTTATTTTATTGTTTTGCCGAGAACTAATAAATTAACAGTGTATAAACCTATAAACTAAATGGTTTTTTAATTTGATCTGTATGGTTTCTAAATTTGATTTGTATTGGCTTTTAATGGTCAACGACAATTTGAATTGCGCAAAATATCCATGATTGTATGGACAATCTAAATGGTTTTAAGAAAAAAAAAATGACACGACTACGAATGAATAATACATCCATTTCATACATACCTAGATACAAACACGTACTTATATATATTTGGATACAGTAGTGAGTTCTGGAAATTACATAGGTCTAAGTCAAGACCTAACGGGCCCAGAAAGTGGAGGAATAACATACAAAAAAGAAAGGGAAATTAATAGGTATATGTAAAACAAACTGAAAAAGGGTGAGATCCTGGCTTTCCTAGTACATATGTACTAAGAAGGCTAAACTATGTGTGGCACAACCTTACATGGATGAGAGCTTTTCATGCCTTGGATTATGGCTTTTGCATAAAGCCAAAACTCAGGTACATTTATAATTTCACTGCGCACTACATTATTGATGTGTAATGCACTCAATGATATTTTCCTGCTTGCAATCTTGTCTTCCCTCATTTGTTTGATGTTCTAGATCTTCTTTATTTTTCCCCCACAATACGCTGTAGAGCCCTCCCACCAGCAAAATCGTCCCACCAACGCTGCAAATGAAAAGTTGATTTTGGTACATGAATAGGAGACATTTTCAGCTCAATGTTCTAAGGTAAAAATAACGATTATTAATAGGGAACTCTTGATGAAGTAAATAATTACAAAAATAAAAAATAAAAAAAAATCAAGTAGCCTTTTAAAGTTTATAGTATGTAGGGCTTCCCAATCGAGGGCAGTAGTATTCGTAAATTATAATTTTTAGACTAGTATCTCTTCCACGTGACATACTAGTACATGGAAGAGATATAGAGCTTAAGACAAATTAAACAATAAATGTTGAGCCCCTACTTATCAAACACAAAAGCCAACATGCTAATACTAAACATAATGTTAGGATAGTTGACTAAAGTATATTTTTTTAGTATGTGATATTTTTGGGAAACAATGAATTAAATGGAATAAAAGAGAAAGTGAACCTATTTATATGTGTTTGTGACAAAGAGAAGGATTTATGTGGATATCAGCTCAAAGAGATGAGAGGTGAGGGAAGCTAATGTGAGTATGTCACAATTTAGAACGTGAGACTACGTACGTGGTTGGAGATAGCCGGTCAAAGCAATTGTGATTGTGAAAGATGTTATTGTGCGAATAACGGGAGTAGAGATTTGATGGAGAAAACCTATGTCGCAAGCACAAGCTACTATATCAAGGGAGAGGCTGAGAACAAGAAGATCGAGGAAAAAGAGGAGAAGAAAAAGTCGATTTGTCCTGTTAGGTTCGATGAGTAGTTGAAATCAACGTCATTTGTTTTTTTTTTTTTTTTGTCTTTGTTTTTGTTTTGTTTTGTTTTGTTTTTTTTTTTGTGTTTTGTTTTGTTTTTGCTAAGTTACATCATAACGGTTTGTCGACTTCTCTATCGTAACTGAAACTTTAATGAACTTAACTCATGAGCGAATATTGTGCTATTTAATCAAGGCAATGTAACTATTGAGACGATCATATTATTCTCATTAGCAAAGTCCCACGGATATAAATATCTAATGTTAAATAGTTGGGTCCGTAAAAAAATAGCTGATGTTGGAAAAAAAAAAAAAATATATATATATATATATATATATGCATTTGCGCACCTTCCCAAATAAACGGCTTCTTTCCAAAGGAATGCGGAGATGATTGCTGTGATGATTAGTGCTAATGGAGTGAATAAAGCTGTGAAAACAGGGCCTTTCTTCTCTATTGCCCAAACTTGTAACCAATATGTTATGCCTGTTACAATTATTCCCTGCCAATAATGTCACACTTGTGAATTAATCATTACCATGACTATCCACATGTTTGTTTCTGAATTCTAATCATTGACTCAAATTTCATGATTATCTTAGATGGTGCATGCTGATTGCATCATCCTTGGGAACATACACTCATATGTATTAGCAATAATAATGAAACAAAATAAAACATTTAGTGGAATAAAAAGATAAGAAGCCTACAAAATAATTAAAATCACTTAAAACTGCAAACTGATAAACTATTATGTAAATTGTATCATTTAGTACATATTGCAATTCTCAGCTAAATATATTAAAAGAATGAGTGATCCATCCTTTTTCAAAGGCACAAACGTTAAGAAAAAACAGAGAGAGAAAGAGAGAGGGAAAGAGAGAGAACTATTGTTTAATGGAAATCTTAATTTGATGGGCTATAGTGTAGAAGATGGATCCACTAAGCTGGTTTTCACCAGTCTGACATCATCGGAAAAAGAAATTTACCCTGTGAATTTTTTCTCCACTGTACTCTTCTTTTTAATATTTCAAGATCTTAATGTTTCAAATGCCCATTAATATATAGATATGATTATAATAAATTAAAATAGAGAAATTATATTTACTATAATTAAGATTCAGCCAAAAAAAAAAAAGGTCTCCAGTCTTACTTTTCTCTCTTTTTACTCTCCTCTCCCACACAGTCTCATTCCACATAATATGATTTTTGCGTTTTAAAGAATAGGAACATCAAACCCTCTGGAGTGGCTCTTCCAATAAAAAAGTTAACATACAAATGTTCAAATCTTAATGCATGTATATTTTTTTTTTATGGAACTATATAGATAATAATTGTTGTGTTTCTACCCTTAATTTAATATGAAATTATGGGTAATTTGTATAGAAGAAAAACATAGAATACATACACAGTATGCCACCGAAAGAAGATGAATGTCCCAACCAAGTTTCCAGGATGACGGGTTTCTGTCCATAGCAATGGCACACAAGGCAGATTGAATGCAGCTAAAAAAGCACTGAAGTGTGGTAAGCCTTAATTTGGCTGGATATTGCTTTACAACATGACCCTACAACACAGGAGCGCATAAATGTATAATGATTCAAGTATATCCTAATATCAAGCACGTGTTAAAAAAAAGAGTGAATTATCTAATTAAATGAGCTATTTTGAAAAAGGGAAATTGTACTAAATAGTCATTTGTTTAATGTTTTTAAAAAATAACAAGTGTTTAAAAAAAATTATAGAAATAGTCATATTACGAATTGTATAATAGAAAAATATCACACAAAATATTACACATCTATAAACATTTGTAAGATATTTTGTAACACTTCAACTTTTACTTATTAATTTTTGAAATGTTAAACAATATCTTACAAATGTTTACAGATGTGTAATATTTTGTATGATATTTATGTCACATATACAATTCGTAACATGATAAATATTATTTAATTTTTGAAACACTTGCTATTTTTAAAAGATTCATTCAATTTTTGCATATTTTTGGACTCTCTTTTAGTAATATAGGATAATGTTCAGAGTTATACATTCTAATATTTGATACATACAAAATTTATTTCTATACTTGTATATTCTTATATTCGATTCCTAGAAAATTTGGGATAAAAGGTCTGTGCCCACCCTTGCATTTTTTAAATATATATAGTTCAGGCTTGTTGGTTAGTGTCTCAATTTTGTGATTTATGATTAACGAGTTGATTCTCATTTATCACCATTATTTTATCCATTATCTTTCTATAATATATATATATATTATGGAGAAATGATAAGAGACGACCACATCGTTAATGTAATTGAAAAGATTTTTAATTATTAAAAAATAATCATTAGTTATTAATGCTTTTTTTTCTTTTAATTATTGGACCATGACTATCTTTTTAAATTTTTTTAAACATAGACTAAAATTTGAAAAATCTCTTAAAAAATAATTTATTATCTAATTGACTCTATATCTATGTTTAAAAAAAGAATTGAGAGTCCAATTAACTCAAATGACTAAGTGCAAGAAAAGAAAAGAAAAATAACATAAAAATATTAAAGAATGAAAGAGCACATAGAATTAAATATGTTAGTTTTCTAGATATTCTATTATACATTAACGAACTTTTTATGATAATCGGGGCAGTTCTTTTAAAATTCAATTTTTGGGTATTTATGTAGGATTCATGATAGTGCGTGGGAAGAGTAGATAGTTAGAAGAGTGATACTAGGGGGCCCCTTTGTTTGCTTGGTAGCGACGGTCATTTTCAAACTATAGACATGTGGGAAAATCCTATACACTGAATGGGAGTGGATATAAAAACCACACGTGCAAAGAAAATTTTAACACATATGTATTATTTTATAATAACTAGTTTTTTATACATGCGCGACGCGCGTGTGGAGCACGTGTAAAATAACATAATAATAAAAAAATATTATAAAAAAAAATAATAAATTATAGTTTTGTTTATTTTTAAAAAAAATTGATATTTTTATAATTTTTAATAATTAAAGGGTTAGATTTATCATTTAATATAAATACGAGGGCTCTTTTAAAATTTTTCAAATTTTAAAAATAAAAATAAAAGCTTAGAACAAAGAAAATAAATAAAAAATAGTTATGGCAAAAAAAAGTATATGACAATGGGTGTCAAAAGATCAAGAAAAATATTCTGAATCCAACCGTATCAAGAATTTTTTTTTTCGAGATCATTACGTCAAACAAATAGCCGTTGAAACAATTAGAACAAAAAAAGTAAAAAAGAAGAGAGATGAGAGAGAAATTGCACAAAAGTCCCTTGAAATTTGCACAAAAGCCCCCCCAAAATTTCTTAAAAACCCCTAAAATAAGCCCCTAAATGCAATTATTTTTTTTAAAAGAAAAAAAAATAGAGGGCACCACGTGTCGTCCATAGAGGACGCCACGTGTGGCCTTCTCCTTTACGTTCCTTTGGCAAAGTTGGAAGAATACAAACTTAGTAAATATAGTAAGATAATTATTATGTTTTTAATTTTTACCAAATATATGCGAGAGTTTAGGGGGAGCATGTTATAGGGTACTTCTGTAGTAGTTTATTTTTTTATTTGTGGGAAATAATCGTCGATCGTCACATTCATCTTTTGGGGTGATTCTGTATTCTTGAAAAAGTGAATTTGATGATCCAAAATTAATTTCTAAGAAAACAAAATACAAAACAAAAAAAAGTAAAACAAAAAAACAAAACTCGTTAAAGAATTCTCCTTTTATACCTGCAAAATAAGCCACAAGGACCAAGCGGTGTTGGCTGAGAGCATCATTAGCGAGCCTTTGATGCAATCTTTTGTGTGGTAATTCGTGCTTGACTTGAAATGATTTTGGTGGTCTTCATTGGTGCTTGTTGGATTCCAATTCATTATGAACCTCAAGGGAGGTCCTTTCACAAAGGCAAACACCAATGCCCCTGCAAGACTTGTTGCTGAACCCACTACCTTTGCCATTCCATGCACGTGCCTAATGGAAATGCTCTCCATTCTAATCATATATCCATTAATAGTTAAAAAAAATTAATTTGTCAATACTCTTACAGGAAAAAATAAAAAATTGAAATTTTGCTGTTTTGACCAATAAAATTTAAAATAAAATGGTTCTTCTCTAGTTTGGTCATGATGATATCTCACCTTAGCAGAGCAGCCATGACAAACGTGATGGCCGGAATTGCGTTGGTGGTGGCCGCAGCAAAAGTGGCAGAGGTGTTGTTGATGGCAACATAGTAGATATTCAAGCTCAGAGTGATGCTAAAATTCATATATTATAGTTAATAAGCTTGTTCGGACATGAATAGTTGTAAGAGAAACTCAACCAATTTTAAAATATATGTTCACATGTGTATTATATTCTACTTCTTACCCAACCAAAGAGACGAAGAAAATTTTGCACAACAAAGTGTATGATAGAGGAGCAGCTTTCCCTCTGGAAATCAAGACAGAGCAATCGTACCAATAAGACTCAATCTCAAATAAAAGAACAAAAAAAAAAAAGTAATGAGTTTGTTTTCATGCAACCTTTCGAAGACGATGGCGAAAGGAGCCAGGGCAAGGGTAGCGAACGCTTGGCGATAAACCACGAAGACTAAAGGATTCATTCCCTCTGAAATGGCAGCTTTGGAGAACAAGGCCATGCCTGCATACACACACTGTATGAAGACCATGGCAACATACGGCTTTTGGTTTTCCATCGCCATGACATACCCCACCAAATTACTCTTCATCTTGCAATAGTACTTTGTGCTTGAGGACTCCATTTGGACAAGGTTTTTTTTTTTTTTTCACAGGTTGAAAAGTTGTGGATTCCCTCTCTTTTTCTACTACGACAACGCACTCAAAAAGGTTATAGTTCTCACGATCAATGACGAGAATTTCCAATATAGTTTCTCTCAAGACTTGTTCACTTTTATAGCCATAGCATTGGTCACCTTCCCTGCTTGGTTTGTCTTTTTATGTACAACATGTTATGACCCTAATTAGATAAAGTTGCATTAATGAGTTACACTAACTAAATCAGTTAGATAAGGTAATATCATTAACGAATTGAACGCTATTGGCATATTCGAGCTTGGTGGTTACGTAGCAAAAAGGAATCGGCGTGGGGCTAAAGAGATCAAAATCTATGGAGATTATTCACACGTGCTTTCAAAGTTTAGGGTTTTTAATAACGAAGGCCCTGTCCTCTTCGCATAAATGCATTTGGGTATTCAACTTTTTCCTTCTTTTGCCAATTGGAACCTGATTTAGGAAAATCTTTGCAATTGCGTACTTTTGTCTATATTCTATCCAATTTTGTTCGGATTTTCACACGTGAGATGCATATGAGGCCTTTTTACACCTTTTTACAGGTATCAATGGTCATTTAGCATTAAAAAAAAAAAGAGAGAATTATAGTTAATACCCAATTTTTAAAACACAATGTAAGTTATTACCCAATCATTTGAAAAATATAACCAATTACCCAAATGATGTAATTACTTACACAGTGATAAGTGGTGGTAATTCACTTTGTTACCAACAGCATGTGCAAGTAATTCACAAGCTGACTAGAAACTCAATTACTTTAAAAGTTTGGGTATTTATTTTTATTGTTATATAAATTCTGGGTATTTGCCTACTTCACAAAAAAAAAAAAAAAATCAAACAAATAAAATCAATCACAAGAACATTGAAGCGAAAACTAGCAAACGAAAAAAAATCCCCAAAAAACAATCTCAAATAAACGATCAAACTAAAACCAAAAAAGAAAATACAAAACTAACATCAAATTCCCAAAATTTCCTCTTACTTGTTGATGTTAGAATTGTTGAAAAATTTTATTCGGATTTCCTCAATTAATGGCTTGAATCACGCACGAAAAGCTCTCCTTAAATGTTATTTGCACCCTCTCAAATGCTTTGTGGGTTCGAATGCAATTATGCCACAGGATACGACAAGCCTATAATCAAATCCACAGCGAAGCACTAGTGTTAAAAATGCTCACAAATGTTTTATTATAGACATCTTTTCAATTGAAGAGTCGTAACTCTTCACTGACAACAGTCAAATAACGGTTTTTTAACTGTTGAGCGCTGTGGCACTAACGTACTCATCAAAAAATGCGAGCTCCTGTGCGCCGAGGCTCTCCCGGCGCTACCCCGTAGGCACCGCGGCACCGGCGAGAATCACCACGAGAGAGTTCGCGACTCCACGAATACAGTGCTCTCGCTCGAGCCACGTGCCGTAATTGCCACAAGTGTGCCTTTACAGCCTCACTGCCCACGACCACGTCCCGCCCTGTCCCGTCGCGCGCGTGTAGCGACGCGCAGCGTTTGGGATCGAGCTCGCATTCGCATACGCGAATGCTCGCAACGCGGGCAGGTATGTAGGTGTGCCATGTGGCACACTCTTGGCTTGCACTTTACACAAACCCACTAAAGAACTTTTTCCTTAAAAAGAGCACTTTTTCTTTATAAGTTTTACATGTGGACTCTTTTCTCACATCATATTTCCTCTACACACACAAAACTTAGCTAATTATTGAGCAAAACACAACAATCCTCCACTTGTTTGAAAATGAGCTAATTACACTTCAAAAGCAAATAAGCAAAGAATGTTAATACAATAAGGTATCTTTCGATTTGAACCTTACCTTAGTGAAAGCACCACAAAGCCTTGACGAAATCTCAGGTAGCATAAAAATTTTGAACCAACTAATTCTTGTGACAAGACCAATGATACATATCACATACACTCTTTAGGATTTCTTATCGACACCACTCGCTTAGCATCGTTAATGGCCATGTGCAAATCTAATTCATGAACTTTTTCGTGAGAGAAACTCCAACTCTCACTTAAGACGGCACCATCTCAGAGTCCATATAGGTAAAATTCTTACAGTATCTCTGTTGCGTTATAGATACTTGTCCTCAAAGACTGAATTTCATTAAGAGTTTAAAACTTAACCCTCCAACTGTAACAACCAACACTATTCAAATATTCACTAATTTTTAGTGTTGTCACCATTTACTTATCAACGACTTGTTTGTACCCATTGAACCTAAGACTAGTCATTTCCTAGTATTATTTTGGGTTGCCATCGTTGGTGAACCTTTTACTCAATGAGCTTAAGTCCCATTCCTCTCGAAGACTTTTTCACTAAATCTCTTGTAAGAGGTTTTGTGCAAGGATCAGCTAGATTATAGCTTGATCTCATAAATGTGAGTGAAATTATTCCATTCTTGATTAATTTCCTCACATACTCATGTCTATGACTTATGTGTCTAGATTTTTCATTGTGCATTTCATTGTACGCTCTAGCTAAAGTGGTTAGACAATCACAATTTATCGACACCTTCAACACAGTCTTCGAAGCCAACATGATATCTTTTAAAAAATCCCTTAACCACTCAGCCGCTTGTCGCACTGAAGCCAGAGCCACAAACTCTGATTCCATGGTTGAATGTGTTATACACATTTGTTTCTTGGACTTCCAAGAAATTGCTCCACCAGCAAGTGTAAACACCCAATCCGTGGTAGATTTATTATCTTCCACACTCGATATCCAACTTGCGTAGTTAGATCCTTCTAATATCGCAGGGAAGCTTGAATAATGGAGACCAAGATCTTTGGTTTTCATTAGATAATCAAAGACCTTACCAATGGCCTTCCAATGTTTAATACTTGGATAGCTAGTAAACCTGCTTAGTTTACTAACTGTGAATACTATACCGGGTCTAGTGCATAGCATCAAATACATTAGACAACCTGTAGCATTTGCATACTCAATTTGAGCTACTGCTCGTCCACTATTCCTTTCAAATTTAACACTTGGATCAAACGGGGTATTCGATTCTTTGAATTTCAAATGTTTGAACATGTCTAATACTTTCTCAACATAGTGTGATTGACATAGTTCATAAGTCCCACTATTTTGTTTCACTTTGATAACCAAAATAGTGTCTACTTGTCCAAGGTCTTTCATCTTGAAAGTGGAGCTTAGAAACCACTTCGTTTCTAGTATGCCTTTCATCTCATTGCTAATGATCAGCATATCATCAACATAAAGACACACATAAATCACAATGTTTCCATACATCTTTATATACAAACATCTATCAGAACTGTTAAGAACAAATCCATAAGAAAGTATGACAGTGTCAAACTTTTCATGCCATTATTTGGGTGTTTGTTTCAATCCATACAACGATTTTACAAGCTTGCATACCTTATGTTCATTTCCCGTTAGATAAAAACCTTCTGGTTGCTCTTTGTAGATCTCCTCATTGAGATCTCCATTGAAGAATGCCGTTTTGATATCCATTTGATGAACATATAGGTTGTGCAAAGAAGCTAAAGTAAATAATACTCTTGTTGTTTTTATTCTTGCTACCGGTGCATATGTATCAAAATAATAAATTCCTTCATTTTGTCGAAAGCCTTTGGCTACTAATCTAGCTTCGTTGGTCTTTAAAGTACCATCATTATTTTACTTCCTCCTAAATACCCACTTACACCCAATGGGTTTAGACCCGGGTGGAAAATTAACAATCTCCCCAGTTTGGTTTGACATAATGGAATCCATTTTATCTTCTATTGCATCCTTCCAAAAAGCCAAATCCCTTGAAGTTATAGCTTCCTTAAAAGTTTTAAGATCATCTTTCACTTGAAGAGTGATAGATACCTTCCGGATAAAATGCTCCCTACTTCCTTCTACCATGTATAACGAAATAAGTTGAGAGTCTATCTCGTCGGGTCCTAAATCTTTAATTTTTCGGACTCTTTTGCCTTTTCGAAAGCTCTGGTTATTTTTCAACAATCCTTGAAGAATTATCCTCTCGAGAATCTTCAATGATAGAAGCTTGAGAATTCATTCCTTTAGTGGTTATATTATCAAAGAACTCCACATTTCTAAATTCTACTATTACATTAGACTCCAAATCTAGAAGTCTATATGCTTTGCTATCTGAGGCATAGCCAACAAAAGAACTCTTGATCCCTCTAGTACCTAACTTGATCCTTTTAGGATATAGGTTCTTATAGTAAGCAAGACACCGAACACTTTAAAATACTCTATATTGGGTTTTCTTTCCTTCCATATCTCATATGGAGAGGTTTGATTTTTCTTTCAATGAATTCTATTTAGAATATGACATGCAGCAAGCAAATCTTCACCCCACAAATTAAATGACAATTCAAAATGCATCAACATAGCATTAATCATTTCTTGAAATGTTCTATTTTTACGTTCCGCTAAACTGTTTTGTTAAGGTGTACGTGGAGCTGAACATTGATGTATATTTCTATTTTACCTAATTTATTTTCTACTTATGCTTTATACACTTTAAAGGCATGGAAAGCTTCATCTTTGTGCTTTGATAAAAATACATATGTGAACCTAGAGCAATCACCTATGAAAGTGATAAAATACTTATTAAAACCTCTAGTTAACATGCCATTAAATTCAACTATGTCGGAATGCACTAGATATAGCAAATTAGTACTTCTCTCAACACTATGGAAATGTTTCTTAATCATATTTGATTTAATGCAAATTTAATATTTGTTGAAATTATTAACACTACATTTAATAATTCGTTTCATATTGTCAATATCAATGTGAGCTAATCTACTATGCCAAAAATAGTGGAATCAACTATATAAGCAGAATACACGCTTTTATTATTGATAACAACATTGTCACTAGTACATAGTTTGACCATTCCCTCACTAGAATAGCCTTTGCCATCAAACACACAATTACGGGACAAAAAAAGCTTACCCGATTTAAATACAGATTTAATACCCGGTTTGCTCAAAAGATCCCTACTAACAACATTCCAATTCATTTCTAGAACATGAAATACATTAGTCAAAGTGACTCTTGTACCATTAATAAACACTATATCCACATTTTCAATTCCAAGCACCTTGTAGCGACGACTTCTTTATAAGTCTTAAACAATGACTTATTGTAGGTCTTGAACATGAAATACATGATTCGAACTTCTTTGTAAGGCTTGAACAACGACTTATTGTAGGAAACGTGAACAATATAGCACAAGTGTCATACCACCATATAGGAATCTTGCTTTTGACCCCCAAGATCTCGCTCAAAGCAGTGATGATTTCATCCTCGGTCGAGGTGGCATTTACTTCATTGGTATGGCCCTTTCGGTGCTTGTACTCACAAGAAAAATGTACATACATAGCAACCTCCTTTAGGCTTTTTAACTTGAGAATTCTTGAACTTGTCTTGATCTTTTTTAGGACCAAGTTTTTTCCCATTGTTCTTCTTGTTAGACTTATTAGGCTTGCTCACAACGTTAGCCTTAGAATTCGTCCAAAGGTTCCCCCTCTTAAGTTTGTCTCTCACCCTCGATTCCTCCTCGATTCGTAGGTGTTCTTGCAAATATTCCTAGTAATAATCATCGGTGTTGTTAAGAAGCTTCTTCCGATAACCATTCCAAGTCGAACGAAACTTTGCAATAATTGCACCGACTTGAAACGTCTCGGTGATGTCAATCTTAACTGCCCTTAGTTTGTTAGCTAGAACTTGCAACCATGCACTTGAACCAAAATAGGTTTATCATCAACCATCTTAAAATCAAAGTATTTTGAGATTAAGAACTTTTTGGTACCTTCCTCCTCGGCCTTATATTTGAACTCCAGCGTATTCCAAATCTCCCTCGCCGATTGCATATCGATGTAGAGATCGTAGAATCGATCGGAAAGAGCGTTGAGGATGTGCCCACATCATATGAGTTCGTCATCCTTCTATTTCTTGTGCTCTGCCTTTAGTTCGTCAGAATCTTCATTGGTGGGCTTGGGGGGATTAGCTCAATTCAGGGTCAAGCACGTAGAAGATCATTAAGGCCAATCAGAAGAAATTTTAGTATGTCTTGCCAAAGGGTAAAGTTCGTCCTGTTGAAGTGGTCCAACTTCACGACGTCTTTGATTCACCAGTTTGATCATCGCCATGAAGGTTTCCTAATCCATAATGTTTAAGATTGTTGCAAAATTTTCTTCAGAGTTCCTCAATTAACATCTTGAATCACGCACGAAACACTCTCCTTAAATTGCACCCCTCTCGAATGCTTTGTGGGTTCGAATGCAAATACGTTGTAGGATGCGACAAGCCTATAATCAAATCTACACCAAAGCACTAGTGAGAATTCAATCGTAGACAACAATAGTGTTTGGAAGTGTTTCTATATGTTTCCTTATGTGTTAAACATGATCGAAAATGTTTTATACAGAGGAAACGACATCTTTTCAGTTTAAGAGTCGTAACTCTTAAGTGAAAACGGTCAAATAATGATTTTTTAACCACTGAACGCAGCGGCGCCATTACTTGGCGTCGTGGCGCTGTCTCTGTAGTGTAGCGGTGCCAACACACTCACCTGAAAGTGCAAGCTCCTGTGCACTGTAGCTCTCTCAGCAGTGCCGAGGCTCCAAAAGAGTTCCCGAGGGCCGCGGCGCTGCCTCATAGACGCCGCGGCACCGACGAGAATCGCTGGAAGAGAGTCCGCGACTCTATAGACGCAGCGCTCTCACTCGAGCCACGTGCCCTAAGTGTCACAAGTGCACCTAAAGGTGCCAATGGCACCTTTATAGTCTCACTACCCACGACCACGACCCGTATCGTCCTGTCGTGATGTGCCGTGCTCGGGCTCGCGTTTGCTTTGCGCGAACGCTCACCATGCAGGCAAGTGCGTGAGTGTGCCATGTGGAAAATTCTTAACTTATACTTTATACAAACCCACTATAGAGCTTTTTCCTTATAAAAAGCACTTTCTCTTTATAAGTTTCTCATGTGAGACACTTTTCCCACATCACATTTCCTCTACACACACACACAACTTAGTTCATTATTAAGTAAAACCCAACAAGAATTTCGTCAACAGTGAAATTAACACTGAGAATCAACAAACTCAAGCGTAACTCTTGCAAAACACATAACAAAAATTCGCGACCAAAATAGGGTACTAGGGAGAACCAGCTTTTCCTCTCCAATGCTCAAGTCAACGATCTTGTAAAGAGAGAAGTAGAGAATTTGAGATAAATGTGAATTCCCTTACAAAACTACACCTATTTACAAGACTCGGACAACCTATTTTTCAATTCTTCGAGGATGTCGAATCAAATAAGGATCTTGATTTGGTGTGATTTGAATATATTCTGTAATTTTTAACGTCCCAATGCACGATACTAATAATACACTACAATAGTTCATATATCTTAAATAGTTGGCAATTTTATAAAGTGTTTCATGTCCCAAAAACTATGGTCGTAAAGTGTTTTATGTCACAAAAAAATACGGTTAAATATAAAGCTTTTACATTAAATCGCAATATTCACTTTTACTACTAAAACGCAAAATTATAATAGTGAACCCATAGTACCCAAAAACTAGTTCGAATATGGATGTTTTCAAAAGAATGTATGGCTTCAAAATTCCTTGCCAATGGTTTTCCAATGATCCATACGACACTCCCAAGGTCAATCCCTTAAGCACTCTCTGTTATCCTTCATTGCAGCCAAGCCCTCAAGTTTTCCCTTCAACTTACTTGCAGCACGAGCACAATAGTGAGCTAATAGCCCAGTATGTAGATTGAAGACATATGGAACTAGGTTAACAAGAAACAAAATAAATTGATTGTAGAGTAATAAAATACATGTCGCGAGAATCAAACTTCTCGACCAATCGATCGCGACTCGATCCTTGGTCTAAACTCAGCCATGTATTTCCTAAGTATAGAGATGTGGAAGACATTTTGGACCGAGGCCATATTAGGTGGTAATGAAAAACAATAAGCAACCTCACCCACCCTATAAGGAACTTCAAATGATCCAATGTAATTTGGAATCAGCTATCCTTTTTTTCCAAAACTTATGACTCCTTTCATAGATGCCACTTTTAAGAACACATTGTGATAACCCTATTTTGTATGTAACAAATTTTGAAATAATAAATATTTCAATTACTATGTTTGCAATATTATGTGTTAAATAAATTTCAATTAGTGAAAATTGTAGTTTAAAGGATAAATTACGACAAATTTCGTCATATTTAACCTAATATGTCACGATCTGTCACCACGAGCCGCGACTTCTTTACGAGCTATTTTTAACATATTTAAATTCGTAAGTCTCAAAATATAATATTAGAATACTTGCATGCATTATTGTTGTATTTTTATTTTTTTTAACCTTGCAGAACATAATCATTTAAAGTATATCCATACATATGATTTTACTAAATATTACAAACCAACACAAAAATATATTATGAGTCGGGTCGTTCAACTCGTCCCACTTGTCTGGTCCACATGTGCTATTCTTCAACTCGGCATCATTTTCTTCACTTACTCGATCTTTGACATTTCTTTATCTACAACATCAAGATACTTAATGAGTTGCTAAACTCAATAAGCACGAAACTAACTAAATAATATTATGCATATAACATAACATTCATAACGTTCAAGACAGTCCTAACAAGAATCTAATGCAGCAACATTCATCAATCCCGTATTGGGTGACTTAAAATTTATTCTATCTGTAGAGGGCGAAAGTTTTTGATATACGACGAAGAAGAAAAGCGACCTAAGTCCACACCCAAAGACTTCCCGGGTAGAGTTGCCTTTAAATGTGAGGGGATCGTTTTAAGCCCGACTTGTCAAATTGGGCTTCGATCAGGTATGACACTAATCTTGGATAAGGCACTGGTCTTGGATAAGGAACTGGATTTTTGGATCGTCAACCCGATTCAACAAACCACAAATAGTTTCCCCACCATGAGACACCAGGTGGTGAGCCGGAGTGACAACCACGATGAGAAGCACCGATACCCTACACTATGTGACTCAGTATCTGCAAAAAATGAAAAGACAAATGGGTTGTAGAAAACCCGGTGATGGCCATAGCACAAGCTATTGAAGTTAAGGGGTTATGGCATAGTGTCCATGATTCGTAGCAAAACAAGCCAGATTTATACTTAGAATGTAGAATAGTAATGTTGCAATGACTCGGCCATAGTTATATATTTGGTAATTAATTTCAATGTACGGAACACGTAATTAGCTTATAATCATGTATAAAATAATAATCAGATTATCCATTGTGTGTGATCAGGTATAATCAATCCATATTATAGAGTAGTAATTCATTATTAGTTAATAAGGTAATTTAGTAGTATATTGGTAATAACGACAGGAATCGGCAATAGGCGTAGTAACCGTAATATGATACAGTGAAGGCATTTAGCCAAGGCCTAGGACCATAATATAATAAGATGAGGGCACATAGCCGGGATTGAAGCCATAATTGTAGTACATTAGTATATAAATTCATCAAATTATTATAATAAGAATTATCCTATACGTATATGTCAAAGCAGGTTTACAGAGGATCTTTATATCAAAATATCCTTATGACAACCAAAGAAAAAAGCACACAGGAATTGACATTGCCATATGTCTGGGGAACATGGTAGTCCACTCACAGTAAGCGGTCCGTTTTGGACGATAAGATATATGGTCCCTGATGGACGATAATGATGAGCGTGGTCCCACAGTACGATAACATAACGGCTTGTGAGTGGACGAGTAAGATGAGAACAGCGGAGGGTTATTCAGAAGGACATTATTGATAATAAATTCCTCGACTCACATGACAAGACATCTACATTCGGGACGGCTTCTAGGTCGAAGGCTATGCATGTAGTCAAATAATTTCACATAGGTGCGTGAAGTGGGCCCTAGCATGATTATACTACATGACATATAAAGTAAATATTTATACAGCATTCTTAGGGTTCTAACATGAGAATATGAGATATTATAGATTAATAAAGCGATTAGTCATGTAATCGTTTTATTCCAAATAAGGTAAACAAATAAACATGTGATAGGATATAATTGAATCGAGCAGACGATTAAGGTGAGTAAAGACCTAATCAAGTAATACTCATTTTCAATGCAATCAAGCTATATCAAATAAAGCATGTGAACACTTATAAGAAGCAAAGTATGCAAACATGTATAATGAGCAATTGTATGACTATGATATACTACTAATTAGGATACCATGACATATATGAATATCGATGATAAAATAATATGAATAGAATTTGACATAATATGAAGTAACCAAATGATATGAACCCGTCGCTTTAAATGAAGTGTATAGGGACACTTCACCGAACGGTTTGATTATTTACGTCATACAATATCACAGTAAAATAACCATATCATACAACGCCCTATTTCCGTTGGCTTTATAGAGACGTATAGGAACGTTCCACCAAACGGTTGTTTACATCATAATGTAACGGGCTAGAACCATGTTACGATGCCCTATATTAATATGGCCCGAATAAGGGTAACCGCCACGATCTTAAGTAACAGCAAAAAAAAAAAAATAGTACGGTGTCGGGACAACACATGGGTCAAGTCCACTTACACCGACCGAAGTCATGTCACCGGAAAAGTACGAAGTCAAATTCTCAGATGACGGTTTTAGACATGCAATACGATATACGGGCTAGCTAAGTGCGTTGCTCCGCATTCGTAACATACGGTCAATAAAAAGGGTATATTTGAATATATGGACAAGTGTACATATATTCAAATACACAAAGAAAAGAAGAGCACTGTAATATAAATTGCGGGAAGATAAATTACAGCAATGTAAATTGCGTGAATATAAATTGCGGGAATGTAAATTACGTGAATATAAATTGTGAGAATGTAAATTACAAGAATATAAATTGCAAGAATGTAAATTGCGGGAATATATATTGTAAGAATGTAAATTGCAGGAATATAAATTACGAGAATAAAAAGAAATGGTACAGTGTCAGGACAACACATGGGTCAAATCCACATACATTGACCGAGATCACGTCACTGGGATAACACGAGGTCAAATCCTCAGATGACGATTTTTAGATTATAAATAAATATATACATAGTATGATAGTATAGTATAATATTGTTCTTATTATGTAACTAACATATATTATAATATAATATATAATATATAGTATAAGGTATAGTAGTATAATATAGTACTTATTATGTACTTAATATATAATGTAGTGATGCATAATATATATATATATATATATATATATATATATATATATATATATAACACAATAGTATATATGTGTATGTGTAATATAGTAACATATAATATAGCATATAATGTATAGCAATATGACATAGTTATAGTATATGACAAAATATAGATAAAAGCATAATATGATAATATGAGCTAAATTAGAGCACATTTAAGTAGTTTTATGATAAACTAATAGGTAATATAGGTTATATTATGAATGGACAAAAATATTGAATCATAGGTTGGGAGTAAATAAAAAGTAAGGTAAAGAGAATAATTAAACGTCTTTTAAATATTTTGTGAAGCTTTTGACACCATGATTGCAAAATATTGACATATGACACTTGTGTTAATATGTAGACCACTTTACTGGTAGGTGTATATAATGACTAAAGTAATGATTAGACGATGATTTTCTGAGCTTAAAGTATTGGAAGCTTTCTTTGGAGGATGTTTGGAAGAGTAAATGATGGTTTTCTATTGATAAACTAAGGTTTGTAATTTATTATTTTTTTTGTGAAAAAAAGAGAGACTTCTAGAGAGAATGAGAGAAAGAGAGCTTTTTTTTTTATGATGATTTTTTTATGCTGAGGACTATGATATGAATATGTTGGTGATAATTTTTTTCTCCTTTTTTTCCTTCCCCTTTGATGGTGGAGGGGGGCTCCTATTTATAGGAAAATCAAGGGGTTTAAAGTTGTTAGATTTTTTAACTCATGTGGTTTGTGATTAAAGAGAGTTACCTCTCTTGGCATCCTTTGGTTAAAATATCTATTGTTAATTATTTTAATCATTAAGTAATAAAGAGATAAGGCTTTTGGTTTCTTGGTGAGCAAGTGAAAAAATATCAATGCATTTTGTGCTTATCCAAAAGAAAAATATGATGATGTGGAGAAATACTAGGTGGCTAGTTCTTATTGGGGGAAATTCCATATATATATATATATATATATATATTTAGTGATAGAGAAGGGTTGGTATATCATTTATTTTAAATATTTTTAGATAAAATACCATCATGGGCTAGTTACATGATTACTATGGACTCATGTGTGTTTAATAGGGTTTGTGGCCCAAAGTGGATAAAAAAAAATCACAAGAGTCACATGATTTTGAAGGTATAAAATTGATTCATGTTAAGTGGTGTCTAAATAACATTAGAAAAGTGAGGTCATTTATTTTCTTAATCTAACAAACAAATATCATACTTAAAAATGTGTTTATGAATTTTCCCAAGTCAAATTCATAAGTTTCTAAATATGACTCTATTTGTTAGCCTTACTTAATATTTTGGGCCTTCCACCCCATAACCCAATAAATCACCCCTTGTGGGCTTGGGTCCCTAGATTAAATAATTATGTGCTTATGTTAGAAGTTTCTTTATTATTTTTTCAAAATAAATGTTCATGATCTTCTAAAAAATGTAAAGATTAGCACATAATTATTTAATCAATGAGTTAAGAATCTTTACCTTAACTTGTTGGGCCTCAATGGGTTCTTGATGAGCTCTCATGGGCCTTTGATGAGATTTGGGCTTTGATGGGCTTAACGGGCCTTGATGGGCTATATGGGTCCTTAAAGCCTTAGTGGGCCTTGATGGGCTTAACGAGCCTGGGTAGGCTTTTTAATGGATTTTGACGGGTTTTATGGGCATTGATGGGCTTATTGGGCCTAGACGGGCCTTTATGGGCCTCGATGAGCTTATGGGCCTTGACGGGCTTTTATAGGCTTTGATCAACTTTCGGAGTCCATATGACATAATTCCGAACTTTGGGCTCGATTTTATATTTCGTTAATTTTTGACCATCAACATTTAGCTCCATTGAGCAAATGGGTCGTGCAGTGTAACGAGGTGGGCCGTTTGCTCAACAAAGAACCTGTTTCAAACAAATATGGACAAAATTTAACCAGATTGTTAGTGAAATTTTAATATCGTCGACAAATCACCTCTTCGTGTTTGAACTTGTGTGCGCCTAGTTGGCGAATCTTGCAAAATAAAATAGACGAGTTAGTATCGATAAAATATTGTTTCGTAATATAATGTACATTCGTAATTAAAGTCTAAGTATGTACACATGAATGTATATATATATATACATGTATATATATATGTATATATATTTGAGATATCGTATATAAAAGGAAAAAGAAAAAAAAACTTTAAACCAACTATTATTACTACAACTGGCCAAAATAATGCCAGCATACAACACTTACTATTATTATTATTATTATTAATAAAAAAAACTTTAAACCAACTATTATTACTACAACTGGCCAAAATAATGCCAGCATACAACACTTACTATTATTATTATTATTATTATATGTTAAACTTCAAACTATAAAAGAATCATATATTCATATATCTCGTATGTATATTCATATATATATATATATATATATATATTAGAAAAACAAGAGAAAACTTTTGAGGTTAAATTTGGTAAGATACAAAATGCCTTTTAATTTATCATTCAACCCTATTTGTGAAAACTTCACAGGTTATTGGGCTAAAAATAATATTTTTAAACACTAAACCCTATTGTTGTATCAATGATAGGAAAGTTTGACTTTTCCTGGGTTTGTTTGCTAGTAGTGTGGTCGAAGAAAGAAGAGAAAAAAGGAGAAGGGAGACCGAGGAATGGGCAGAGAGAGAAAGGGAGAGAGAGAGAGGGGGTGGCAGCCAATAAAAGTTTGCCATTTTCCTACTAGGCTCGGGTGGTGTGAAGGAAAGACGGAGGGATTTCAAGCACAAAATGACCCCTTCAAAAACCATGGCTCAAGAATCCATTTTTCCCATTGCTTTATTCGGCCAAGGTTCGTTCCAAATTTTTTTTCTTCGATCGGCTCGTCTTCCATTCGTTGTCGCCTTGGTCATTCTGGCGGTACTGGTTCCCCTCGGCCAATCGCCGTTGCGTTTGTTTGTTGGTACTCTGACAGCCGTGGGTCTTCGCTTGCTTCTACTCCAGCAGCGTGGGGTCGCCGTCCAGATCGGTCTTGCCTACCTTAACAGCCGTGCTCTCCACTGTTCGTGGTTTGGCCGTCCTCCGTTCGGTGTTTGGAGCTTTAGTGATTGCCCAACGGTAATACCTCTTCCTTTGTTTGGTCCTTGATGTTCTGTTTTGCCCTTTTTTTATTTGATTTTTTTTTTGTTCAAGATGTACTCGGCTACACTCTGCTTGTCGGTTTCATTGTTGTTTCGTTCTTCATTTCCTTTTTAGGCTTGCCTATTATTGCTTCGAGTTACTCGAGCTTTTCTTGGCCAGTCGTCGTTACTCGGGGCTGCTTGTGACCTTGGCAGCCGCCTTTCACTGTTTGTGTACTTGGTGATTATCTTTAGCTTGTTGTCGCCCCGAACCTGTTTGACTTTGCCGTTACTGCCACTATTTCTCTCGGAGCTTGCTTGCTGCCATTTGCAACCTCGTTATTCTGTCGACTATTTGTAACTCTGGTAAACACCCTGGTCTTTCCTTATTTGTTTTGGCTTGTTTAGAACTTGCTGTTGTTTGTGATATTTGGGTCTTCCTTGTTGTTTGTTATCTCAGGGCTATGTTCATTGGTCTTCTGCTTGCCGTCGGTTGTTTTGCTTGGCGTCGTTCGGGCTTTCCTTGGGCCTATCCGCTGTGGTTCCAGGCCACTCGAGCCTGCCCGCCGTCTACACCCGTTGCCATTGGGGATCCTTGAGCTTTTTTCATCACTTGTTTTTGTCTTGGCAGCCATCTTCAAAGTACTTTCTTTTCCTAATTTCCTCCTTTTTTTTTTTTGACCTTGTATTAACCCGGGTGTACAATCTCTTTTGTTTTTTTTAGCTAAAGCTTGAGCAATGGAGCGAACGGGGGCTGCTCTAGGAGATCCTAGCGATGGAAAATCTAAAAGGTAAAGTTCTAAAATGGAATATAGAATTCGAGAATACCTTAGTAATTTGATGGATTGTGACCCTTTACGGGTGCTGGGTTGTTGATGATTTATTGTGGCTTGTTTCTAGCCGTTGTGTCATTCTGCGATGTTAAGATTCGCTCTTTAATTGCTTATTACAATGTTGTCTTGGATATGCCCTCTGTTGTTTTGCTTCTGTATTATTTCTCGTTCTTGAAGAAAATATACTGCTGAAATCTAGCTTTTTATCATGCTGTTACACGGCTGACTTTTGTTTGGCTATCACTTGACTGCCCTTTTCGCGCCTTTCAATTTTTTTTTGTTGCTATCGTAGACGCCCATGGCTTGCTCTAGTTGGCTTAGTTGGGGTTTGATTATATGCTCTTTGTATTCGTGCTAGTCGTGCCTAGTTTCCTTTTTTCTTCGCGATCTTTAACTTGTTTCAACTTGTTGCGCGCCCTCTTTTTTTTTTTACATAACCTTGTGGATCTTTAAGTGACTATATTTAATTTCACCTAGTGAGATTAAATTTAGCCCCCAGAGCAGTGCTACACTTTTTGCCGGAAAAAAACAAAAAATATTAAGAGTGAAATAATGGATTTATCATACCTTGTCGTTTGTTGCGATATGCTTCATGTAATCGTCTTGGATTATCTTTTTATTCTCGTTCTTGTTTTTGTTTCTACCGTTCTTCTCTCTCTTTTTTTTATTATTAGGCCTCGCTACGTAAAGCAAGACGATACTCCCTCTAGCGTGTTCCGAGTGTTTAAAAGAAAAGCGAGCAAAGGCAGCAACACTAGTATTACTTTGACATCTCCCGATGCCAAATCCGATCAGCCTGTGATCGACGCAACATCTCTAGCCGTTCGATTTCCCGGAGGATGGGTGATTACCTTGTCACTACCCTCGTCTAGCGAAATCGTCCCTTTTGCACAACCCGAACATGCAGCTTCTCTGGTTTCTTCGATTCCCGACATAATTTATTTAGTATGTTATCAACATCTTCTCTCTTTCGTCTTTTTTTTTTTTAACATCATCTCTTCTTCTTTGCAGCCTTATGCTCCTCTGGCATGACCTGCTCCTCAGGATCCTACTCGTGTGGATTTCGTCTTGAATGTCCCGACCGTTCCTCCAAATTTTGAGGATGTCATCTCACCGGCTCCAGTCTCTCAAGGCTCTTTTCCTCCAGGCATAAGTTACTTAGTGAATGCCCTTCATATGGGTGTTTCACAGGAGATTGATGGCCCATCCACACAAATAATGCACGATAGGCATGCATTTTCTATGCCAAAAGGATCGAGGCCCGTCGAGGCCACCCGAAGGTTGGCGGGATTTTTGAGTAGGTTTCATAGTGAGTTGGCCTCATTCATTCCAATTACTGGTTTTGTTCGGTTGTCCGGTCGCACCGCCCTATTTCGTGGCATGATCATTCCGGAGGAGGGATTCGGCCCTTTGACAGATGCTTTGGTGCGCTATGTGGATTTCTTGGGCGGTTGCACAGCTTCGTCTTAGCTTAGACCCATGATCATTGGCGGGCTGAGCTTGGTCTTCTTTGTTATTTGCTCTTACACACTTGATTCTTGCACGGAGAATATCTTTCTCGCTATGCGGGACGTGGTGCGAGATGCCATCAGATGGCATCAAGGCAAACTTCGTAATTCGACACTTGAGCAACCTTGCTTCCTATTTCTGTCGCTATCACGGACTCGCTGTAGAGATAGTCTCTATGGACTCGAAAGTAGTGGCTATTGAAGATCAAGTGGTTTGGCTTCACAAGAATTTGGTGGAATCTGAGCAGTCCCTAGCTGAGGCGAAGGCAGCCCGTCAAGGCTTAGTAGGTTAGCAAGGCTGTATAATTTAGCTTAATGGTCGCCTTGGTTTGTCTTCATCCGACCATCGATTCTCCTGTGGTCTTTCGTTGGCTTGATATTTGGTTATCTGGTCTTTTCCATCATATTGTGATTTCTCGCTTGGTTTATCTGGTCGGTTGGTTGGTTGAATTGAGTATACATTTCTCTATTGTCTACAGGTTGGTTTCCCTTTTGGTGGCAATAGCATATCTTGATGTTCTGTCAAACTAGCAACAAATACATCTTCATGATATCGGCAGTTTTGTATGCTAACCGGCAATGTATGAGAAACTTTTAGACTCAAATTTTTCAACCATTTATGTGTATTACTGTTATGTGTTTGTAACAAGAATTTTAGGCATTTCTCATTCCTTTTTTTTTTTTTTTTGCTAAGACTTATGATCTTAAATGTGTTGGTTGTGCAAGCTAGCTTATCTATGTTGACTGATGCAAATCAGAGTTAAACATAATCATGTTTCTTTTGTGCAAACTATATTAGCTGTGGTTGACATCTTTTATTTTATGCAAAATGCTATCATGACTTCCTACCAGGTTAATGTTATACTTTTATCAACATGCAATAAAATATATAAAATTATAGTATCCACTTTCGTGGGCTCGACTCACCAAGAAAGGTCCCTTCCCTATATGGTGAGAATTTTGAGGGGCCAGGAAGTTGTCGTCGCACATTCTCGGCAGTTCTATAGACGATGTTCCCTCGTTTGAAGATCCAAGGGGTCACCCTTTTGTTGTAGGCTTTCGTGGCACGCCCTCGATAGAGTTATGTGCATCAGCTTGCCTCGTTTCGGAGTTCTTCTGTGGCTTCTAAATCAAGAGCCCTCATTATTGCGCATGCATCAGCATCCCATTCAACATTGTTTATTAACACCACACGAGCAGTCGGCACTAGCAATTCGACGGGCGAAACTGCTTTCGGACCGTAGACCAGAGAATATGGTGAAAATCCGGTCGCGGTCCTTGATGAGGCTCTACCCGCCCTCGTACTCGTGCACCCTTCGACTAAGAATGCGAATTAGTGTCTTGTTGGTGGCTTCGGCTTGCGCGTTGCCTTGCGGATAATAAGGTGTAGACCGGCAGTGTTTGATCCCGTACTTGACGAGCTTGCAATGAACTTGTTTGTTGACGAAAAGGGTCTCGTTGTAGCTCACGATTTTATACGGGATTCCAAAGCGGCATACCAAATATTCACGAATAAAATTGGCAATGACGGTACCGGTAGTGTTCCTTAGAGGGACTGCCTCAACCCATTTAGTGAAATATTCAGTGGCAGTGATGATTCAGATATATTAATTAGAAGCAGGTAAGATTGGCCCAATGAGATCAAGCCCCCAAGTATGAAAAGGCCAAGGAGCGCGCATGTCTTGCAAGGCGTGAGCGGGTTGATGAAGAAGGTTGTAGTGGATTTGACAAGCATGACATTTTTGGATGAAGAAGGCGGCATCTTTCTTCATAGTTGGCCAATAATAGCCGAAGTTGAGCAACTCTCGATAAAGCTACTTTGTCGCTTGGTGTTAGGCACATTCTCCGTCATGCATTTCTGTCATGACTTCTCGGATTCGGAAGCATTCAATCATCGGAGAGATGTACCATTGTATCCTTGGTGAAATAGTGTGCTCCCTTCAAGAAAGTATCTTTTAGCCATTCTCTTGAGTTGATATGCTTATTTGGAATCCTTTGGAAGGGTACCGTCGAGAAGTTACTCAATATACAGGGCTCTCCAATCTTCGATGATGGTGGTGGTAAGAACTTCCTTTGTAGAAAACAACATTCTGGACAATTTGCTTGTAACGAGTCAGCATCTTTCTTCATTTCGGGCCAATAGTATCCTTTCCGCTCTAGTCAACGGTATAAACTAACGACGCTCTCCACTCTAGATGTCGGCTCATGCATCTCTTCGAGTTGCTCATTCGCTTCTTCCTTGCTTATACAGCGTGCCAAAACTTCCCAGGAAGTCGTTCGTAAAGCTTCCCTTCAAGCAGAGCATATTCTTTCAAGTGTTTTGGCCATCGCTCGATGTAGTCAGCCGTGAAAGACTTTTTGATCGGGCTCCTCCAATCTTCGGGTTCTTCGTCTTCTTCTATGTATTCTAGAACATACTCGTCCTTTTTGATGACAGAAACATTTGTAGAACCGCTGGTGAATCTAATTCGAGATCCGAGAGTAGCTAGGGCGTCAGCGTATCGATTTGATCCGCTACTCGTGTATTCAATTGAAAATTTTTGGAACTTTTTTTATCACTTCTTGAGCAGCGGTGCAATATGGTGCCAGAACAGGGTTCCTTGACGAAAACTCGCCTCGGACTTGCTTGATCACCAAGTTGGAATCCCCGATAATGCGAAGGCTTTTAGCTCCTAAGTCATATGATGTGCGTATCCGAACAGAAAAGCCTCCTACTCAGCCATATTATTGGTGTAGGGAAATTTTAGTTGAAGAGACCACATGAAAATGTACTTCTCTAGGCTTGTGAGCACTATTATGGCACCTCTTTTTCCCCCGGTAGCTGATCCATCAAAGAAGAGTATCCATGTTCTCTTTTCTGAATTGAATGAGGTAGCATTCATTAATGTTTCGGGTGCCCTTGATGGCCGTTCTTCATCCACTTCTTCTTCTATTTCTCCTAAGAACATTGTGACCATGTCTATGACTGCTTGACTTTTAATTGCTTTTGGCACCATGCATGTGATGTCAAAGTCAGACAATTGGAGCAGCGACCTTGCTAGCCTTCCAGAAAGTACAGGCTTCGTCAGGAGAAAGCGGATGGGGTCAGATTTCACCATCAATTGTAATTTTTGAGCGAGGAAATAGTGGCGAAACCATTGAGATGCGTATACCAAAGCAAGACAAGCATGCTTCTATATAAGATACCGCTTTTCTATGTCATGAAGCTGTCTACTAACATAGTAGACTGGTTTCTCCTTGCCTTCTTCATCTTCTTGTGCTAAGAGTGATCCGATAGCGTTTGCTATTGTGGCTAAGTAGATCAACAGAGGCTTTCTGGCGTTCGACGGTTACATAATTGGAAGTCTTAAGACCAAATTCTGAATTTTGAGATAAGCTGCTTGATGCTCTTATGTCCATTTGTACTTAGTATTTTTCTTGAGAAGTAGTGCAAATGCCCTTGTGAGTTCGGCCAACCCTGGGATAAATCTTCTTATGTATGAGAGTTTCCCGAGTAGTCCTTTCAGTTCCTTCAACTTAGTTGGTGGTGGCGTGGATGAGATAGATTGTACCTTTGACGGATTAACATCTATCCCCCTTTGATGAACAATAAACCCAAGGAACTTGCCAGCACTTACTCCAAAAGTGCATTTCTTTGGATTCATTTTCAAGTTGTGGAGTCGACATCGCTGTAATATTTTCACAAGGACTTGCAAATCGTCTTCAACATTTTTGGCCTTGACAACTAAGTCATCAACATAGTCTTCAACTTCTTTTCCCATCATGTCGTGGAATATGGCCGTCATGGCCCGTTTGTATGTTGCTCCAGCGTTCTTCAGTTCGAATGGCATCACATTGTCGTATAAATTTCCAAAAGGGGTTCGAAACGCCGTCTTCTCGGCGTCTTTGGTTGCCATTTTAATTTGGTTGTACCTGCTGAAGCCATCCATGAAAGAGAACATTCTGTGGTTGGAAGTTGAGTCGATGAGAACGTCCATATTTGGCAGCGGGAACTAGTCTTTTGGGCATGCCTTGTTTAGATCTCGAAAGTCAACGCAGATCTAGACTTGTCCACTCTTTTTCTTTACTAGCACGATGTTAGCTAACCAAGTAGGATGTTTAATTGTTTTGATAAATTCGGTGGTAATGAGCTTTTCTACCTCCTCCTTGACTTGTGCTTCGATGTCCGGATGTAAATTTTGTTTTCCTTGCTTCATCGATTTTGATCCTGGTTCGATACTAAGAGAATGACATACCATCTCGGATTTAATCCTGGCATTTCTTCATAGCTCCATGCAAATACATCTTGATACTTCTTTCACAGCTCAGTAAGCTGTTGTTTTTCATCGAAGAACATCTGACTATTGATAGACATTGGCCTTTTGATGTTGGGATCGTTACTGAGATTGATTTCTTCCAAAGGTTCGGTTACTGAGGCAACAGCATCTTGCATAGTTTTTGGAGCCAGCATTGTCTTCTGTGTTTCTTCTTCAGAAGTGCACAAACAATCTTGTTCTTCCTCTGTGGAGGGGCTTTCCCATGTGGCGTGGGTCGGCCTTGCACACCGTTATAAGCGGTAAACAAAGCGCCATTCCGGGAGAGAGATTTTTGTGCATTTTGGTGTTTTTTGTCTTGGAATATCCACTGTGGCAATTTTTTTGTTCTTTGCTTTTTCTTCTATTCCAATTTCATCCTCAAGTCATCATCGGAGAGATCCTTGATTTCGTCCCAATTAGGCAGCATTGTCCCAGTGGTTCGGAAAATAATTGCAGGTCCGTTCTAAGTACATTCATCGTAGTACTGACAATCCACATAGTGAGTCTCTGTCTTATAAAAGGGAGTTGGATTGGCAGGAATTCTCACAGCTTTCTGGCCGAGCCTTCCTTTAACACATTGATGGTAGGTGGAGCCCATTAGCTTGTGATTGTTGAGTCATGGCCTTCCGAGTAGTATAAGATAGCTCACATCGACATCAAGGACATGGAACCGGGTTTCTGACTGGATGGGGCCAACTCGGAGATCAAGTTGAATGAATCTCATGCACAACTCGGAGGCCAGTAATTTGGATTTTGTTCTTGATGATGCGCTTGAGGGGTATTTTGGCAGAAGTAAACACGGCCAATGGCACGATGTTTATTGATGAACCAGTGTCGACAAAGGCTCTTCTAATGTGAACTTCGTTGATCCAGGCCTCCAAGTATAATGGTCGGCGATGGTTAGAGTAAGGAACTTCCATGTCTTTATCTGTGAAGGTGATGGAGTTGGTGCTTTCAAGGAAAGCTTTAGTCGCAGCAGCTTCGTTGGCATAGCATTGTGGTTCGTATTCAGCGGAGATCCTCATCAATACTTCTGTGGCGGTCGTTCTTGCTTGAATTCCAAAACCCAACTGGTCAAAGAGAGATTTGAACTTCAGACTTTTATGAAGGGATCGAGAAATGGCAACACGTCGATCTTTTGAAGGGGGATCCTCGTCTTTTATGTCATGGATGACCATAGAGGCGTTCTCTTGGCGCTGAAGCTTGAAGTCAGTCTCTTTTGCTTTCTTTGGTTGGGTCGTTGGTGCCTTAGAGATTCCATAACATCCTTCCTTGTCTTGATTGTTGTTGACCGCATTGCTTGCTATGACTTGGTCGTCATAAATGGATTCTGTCAGTTGTTGACTCTTCGAGTACTCCTCATAGGCATCGAAGTTGAAATATAAACTTTCGATGATCTCTTCTTCTTGATTGGATCCGATGCTTTCCCACATATCTTTCTCGTTTAATAGATGTCTCTTCTTGGGTGGCAAGTCGCCGTTGAAAAATATTGGTAAGTTGATGAAGTAAGGCAGCGAGAAGTTTGGTATCGTCACCTTCACGGTGAACGACTCTTCTAACCATTCATTTGAGAAAGAATAATTGACATGCCTAAAGAAAGATTCAGTTAGGAGTAGTGGATCTTCATCCATGCAAAAGATTTCATCAAAGGAATTTTTTCACTTTAGTGAGTGACTGATTTTGCAAATGCTTGCGAGGTCATCATAAATTTCTTCAATGGAGTCAGTCACGTTGCTTTGCTTCTCCTTTTCGTCAAAACTTATTGGCAACTCACCAACTTACGTTGTGTTACTTTGTCGCTTGGTCATTGACAATCTCTTGTCTGTACGTTAGAACCTTGAGTTTTCTTCTAAATCACCTTCCCATACCGTCGGCTTTGGGAAAGGGTCTAGATAACTTTTCGGGGATGAGTATTTGCGTGAAAATGCCATATCACACCCTCAGTTAGGTTCCCAGATTCCACCGTTAGGTTTTGGATCGTTCCTCCATGGTTGAGAAACGTCGTTGTCGCTTTCATCTATTTAACCTTCTCTGATGTGACTGATCATGGCTACGACTTCTTTTCCTTTATGTTGTGGCTGAGGATTAGAATCAATTGTTTGTTTTTGAGAAGAGAGCTCTAATGTTCCATCATTGATTTTCTCATAGAATATTCTTCTCAAAGTTTGGCAGCCAAGGGTTGGATGGCCTACATACTGATGATAACGGCAATATTGAGGATTCTTTTTATCTTCATCAGTGAGATCGTCTCTTGCTCTGAATGTCTTTACTATACCAACAACAATCCATTGGTCGAGTACGGCATAAAATTCTTCGTTGGTGCAAGGCACTAGAGGGTAGATACATAGTTTTCTTCTTGGGTAAGGAGTCGATGATGTGTCATCTTTTGGTCTTTGAAAATTTCCCGCTGCTGGGCCAATCCTTTCTCCTTGATAAGATCCACCTCTCCCTCCTCTATTTGGATTGAATCTTCCTCCTCTTGGTGAGTTGAAAAGACGGGTCCTTTCCATTGAATAAGTTCTTATAGACCTTGGTGGTAACATTTACTTTGATTTAGCGGCTACGAACGCTTAAGGCATTTCTTCCCTTTTAGCCCTCCATCCTCCTCGACTTGGGGATGCGATTTTCACTGATGCTGAGGTTCTTCTTGCATCTTCAATAAGTTTGGAAAATTGATTGATGGAGAGATTTTTCAAATGCACTCGATACTCGGTGATGATGTTATTGACACAGATATCCACTAAAGCATGTTCGTTTTGCTCTTCGTAGCAATCAAGGGAAAGGTCTCGGAATTTCTTCACAAAATCTACTAAATCTTCACCTTGTCTTTGCTTGGTATTGCTGAGATGGATGATGGTAGTTCTTTCTTTATTTTGGAAGTATTTTCGGCAGAACTTGGCTACCATCTCGTCCTAGTCTCGGATAGATCCTGGCACGAGAGTAGTATACCAAGTATAAGCTCGGTCAGTGAGAGACTTGGCGAACTCCCTTAGACGAAGATTTTGGTTTCCAACATACTGACCAAGTGAGTCGATGAAACGACTAATATGTTCCTTCAAATTTCCTTTCATCCCGTCAAAGAGAGAAAAGCGTGGGGTCTCGTATCCTTGAGGATATTACATTTGGTACAGTTCCGTTGGGTATGACGGTAGTGGAATGAACTTGAAATCATATTTTAAAGACTTCTGTAGTTCTTATCAGAGTAGACTTAGGACATCATTTTTTGTTAAGGCAGTTTCTTGATTTTCGGTCCTTGGTGTCTGGGTCATGCATCTTAGATTTAAAGTTACCGATGGTGCGGACTGGTACCGCCGATGAGTAGTAGGACCAGCTTGAAACTGCCGGTGGTCGCCTGAATTAATATGAATTTGTTGATGTGGCACTGGGGGCATCTCATATGACATGTGGATATCTGGATATATATGATAAGTGGGCGCCTGATGATGTAGCTTAGCTTGTCGCTGGTAGTGTTCATCAGGTAAGATGATATGTGGGTACCCTTGATCAAGGTCTTGCGGCGCCATAACACTCTGCTGCTGTTAATAAGCCTCCACTGCGGGGTCTGAAGCATTTGCACGGTGGAAGGGTTGCAGACCTGTTACGTACGGATCAAACGAGACATTTACTCCGGTCGAGATAGGTAAGATTTGCACGGTGGGATGAATGCCTCGCTCATGCCTTGCACAGTAGAAGGGTGGCAGACCTGTTCTGGGTAGACCAAGTAGGGCGCTTGCTCCAGTCGGAACGAGTAAAATTTGCACGGTGGATGGAATAGTGGCAGGAACGGTCTACTCCACATTATTACTTGCATGGTAGAAGGGTTACGGACCAACCATAATTGGAGCAAGTGGGACACCTACTCCAGCTGAGGCGGGTAAGATTTGCACGGTGGATGGAATAAGGGCTTGCTCCAGCCTTGCATGTTAGAAAGGTTGCAGACCTGTCCTAGATGGAGCAAGTACCCCACTTGCTCTAGTCGGGATGGGTAAGATTTGCACGGTGGATGGAATAGTAGCGGAAGCAGCCTCTGATTGAATCCCCGTAGTAGGATTGTTGATATTGGCGGCTGGCCGATTTTCTACGGGTTGATCCAGCGTCTCTGTAGTGGGATACAACACTGGTTGGTGAACAAGTTGGTCCAGCTGTTGCAGATCAACAGTGGATTATAAATGACATGTAGCAGTAGCGGGTGCCTAGATGCGTGTCACCGCAGGCTGAGCATGATGTAGTATTAATGTCGATGCCATGGCGGGATTTTTTGCTGATTGATCATAGTATGATGAGGGACCCGATGCCAAGGCAGAATTCGTTGCGGTCATCGAAGAGAGCAATTGTTGGTAAGTTTCTGCCATTTGATAGAATGGGTGTGCAGCAAAAGCTCTTACTGGAACTGGTTTTACCGGAGTTACGAATGCGGATGGTGCAAAGTAAGGTTGGTAATCAGGCACTGCCGTGTTCAGAAAGTGCCGATAGGCGTCCATATCAGATTGATGATGTTGATTGTCGGGATTCTGTTGGGTGTTGGCAACCAGTATGGTACGATCAAGCCGTTGGTCTTCATTTTCTTCATTGGGACCCTCGATAGAATCATGAAGGTCTTTTAAGATGTTGAAGATGTTTGCTTGGTCTTCCCTCATGGCCTGAATGGCTTGTACGACATTTATCAGATTAGATGGTTGAACTTCTTGGTGGCCATCCGATGATAGACCGTTAGTCTGTCTTTTCGCTTCTTTCCCGATCTCAGTCACAATAAGAGTTCACGTAGCTCAACTCCCTAACGGAGTTGCCAAAAAATTGTGGGGGGCGAAAGTTTTGTTGATGTACGACAAAGAAGAAAAGCGACCCAAGTCCACACCCAAAGGCTTCCCGGGTAGAGTCGACTTTAAATGTGAGGGGGTCGTTTTAGGCCCGGCTCGTCAAATTGGGCTTCGATCAGGTATGGCACTAATCTTGGATAAGGCACTGGTCATGGATAAGGCACTAATATTGGATACGGCACTGGTCTTGGATAAGGCACTGAATTTTTGGATCGTCAACCCGATTCAACGAACCACTAATAGTTTCCCCACAGTGAGACGCCGAGTGGTGGACCGGAGTGACAACCACGAAGGGAAGCACCCCTACCCTATGCTATGTGAGTCAATATCTGCAAGAAATGAAAAGATAAATGGGTTGTAGGAAACCCGGTGATGGCCACAGCACAAGTTATTTAAGTTAAGTGGTTATGGCATAGTGTCCATGATTCGTTTAAAAACAACTCAGATTTATGCTTAAAATGTAGAATAGTAATGATCCGGTGACTCGGCCATAGATATATATTTGGTAAGTAATTTCAATGCACGGAACACGTAATTAGCATATAATCATCTATAGTATAATAATCAAATTACCCATTGTGTGTGATCAGGTATAATCAATCCATATTATAGAGTAGTAATTCATTATTAGTTAATAAGGTGATTTGGTAGTATATTGGTAATAATGACCGGAATCGACAATAGGCGTAGTAACCCTAATATGATAAAGTGAAGGCATTTAGCTAAGGTCTGGGACCATAATATAATGAGATGAGGGCACATAGCCGGGATTGAAGCCATAATTGTGGTACATTAGTATATAAATTCATCAATTTATTATAATAAGAATTATCCTTTATGTATATGTCAAAGCAGGTATACCGAGGATCTTTATATCAAAATATCCTTATGACAACCATAGAAAAAACCACACAGGAATTGACATTGCCTATGTGCGGGGAACATGGTAGTCCACTCACAGCAAGCGGTCCGTTTCGGACGATAAGATATATCGTCCCTGAGGGACTACAATGATGAGCGTGGTCCCGGAAGACGATAATATAACGGCTTGTGAGTGGACGAGTAAGATGAGAATAGCAGAGGGTTATTTAGAAGGACATTATTAATAAATAAAAATTCCTCGACTGACGTGATAAAACATATACATTCGGGGATGGCTTTTAAGTCTAAGGCTATGCATGTAGTCAAATAATGTCACATAAGTGCGTGAAGTATGCACTAGCATGATTATACTACATGGCATATAAAGCAAATATTTATATAGCATTTTTAGGGTTCTAACATGTGAATATGAGATATGATAGATTAATAAAGCGAATAGTCATGTAATCATTTTATTCTAAATAAGGTAAACAAATAAACATGTGATAGGACATAATTGAATAGAGAAGACGATTAAGATGAGTAAAGACCTAATGAAGTAATACTCATTTTCAATGCAATCAAGGCTATATCAAATAAAACATGTGAACATTTATAAGAAACAAAGTATGCAAACATGTATAATGAACAATTATATGACTATGATGTATTACTAATTAAGATACCATGACCTATATGAAAATCGATGATAAAATAATATGAATAGAATATGACATAATATGAAGTAACCAAATGATATGAACCCGTCGGCTTTAAATGAAGTGTATAGGGACACTTCACCGAACGGGTTGATTATTTACGTCATATAATACCACGTCAAAATAACCATGTCATACAACGCCCTATTTCCGTTGGCTTTATAGAGATGAATAGGAACGTTCCACTAAACGGTTGTTTGCATCATAATGTAATGGGCCGGAGCCATGTCACGATGCCCTATGTTAATATAGATGATACACTAAAATGCGGGGTCGAATAACGGTAACCGCCACAATCTTAGGTAACAGGCGAAAAAAAATAGTACGGTATCGGGACAACACATGGGTCAAATCCACCTACGCCGACCGAAGTCGCGTCACCGGAACAACACGAAGTCAAATCCTCATATGACGGTTTTAGACACACAATACGATACATGGGCTAGCTAAGCGCGTTGCTCCGCATTCGTAACATACGGTCAAGTAAAAGGGTATATTTGAATATATTGAGAAGTGTACATATATTCAAATACAAAAAGAAAAGAAGAGCACTGTAATATAAATTGCGGGAAGCTAAATTGTAGGAATGTAAATTGCGTGAATATAAATTGCGGGAATATAAATTGCAGGAATATAAATTGTGAGAATGTAAATTACGGAAATATAAATTGCGGGAATATAAAAATATTAAATCATAGAGTGGGAGTAAATAAAAAATAAGGTAAAGAGAATAAATAAATCTCTTTTATTTGTTTTGTGAAGCTTTTGACACTATAACTGCAAATCATTGACATATGACACTTGTGTTAATATGTAAACCACTTTAGTTGGTAGGTGTATAAAATAACTAAAGTAATGATTGGAAGGTGATTTTGTGAGCTTAAAGTGTTGGAGGCTTTCTTTGGAGAATGTTTGGAAGAGTAAAGGATGGTTTTCTATTGATAAACTAAGGTTTGTAATTTTTTTTAGTGGAAAAAAAGAGACTTCTAGAGAGAATAAGAGAAAGAGAGCTTGTTTTTTTTTTTATGATGATGATTTTTTTATGGTGAGGACTATGATATGATTATGTTGGTGATAATTTTTTTTCTCCTTTTTTTCCTCGCCCCTTGATGGTGGAGAGAGGCCCCTATTTATAGGAAAATCAAGGGGTTAAAAGTGGTTAGATTTTTTAACTCATGTGGTTTGTGGTTAAGGAGAGTTACCCCTTGTTGTAAGCTGATTTTCGTCCGAGGGACTAGCGTCGGGGTGACGCCCTCGGTAGAATGCGACCTCGAAAGAGAACGCGAAGGGTGACAGCGCGGCATCGCCACGTCATCGAGGAAGCTAGCATCGAAGGTGTCAGGGGCAGGGGTCGTCGGAGATCACCCTCGAACTGACACCCACGAGTGTGGTGGATGGGGAGCACCACCGAAGGTGGATCCCCGCTCGAAATAAGGCCCTCGGAGAAGGGCAGTTAAGCCGAAGACCCCAGAAGCTCGAGGATGAGCTAGACCTATGGTGATGTCCGCCGAAAAGAGAGAAGATCAGTCGAGACGGAGGTTTCCCCATGGAGCTGGGGATCCCCGGTCGAAGATGGAAGTCCGCAAGTTAGTCTAACTTGCCTTGTAATGATTGATTAACCTCGATGCTAAGGATATCTGACAGGTACTGTAGACGTCCTGTTTCTGATGTACGTGGGTAGTTAGTTGGTAACCCATTCCCGTAATTCGTGGAGGGTATGGTCGACTATGTGTTAAGGTCACCTAATCCCAGAATTTATGGGATAATTTGTCAGGTGTCATTAATGTAACCTTTCCTCTATCCTCCGAAAAGTCTATAAAAGGAAGAGGAGAAGAAATGGGAGGGGGTTGGAAGAAAAAGGGAAAAAACTCTGTAAAACATTTTACGAGAAATTCCTTAAACAGTGGGCGTAGACTATTACTCCGTAGGAGGGTCGAACCACTTGAAAATCTACCGGTGTTTTGCTATTCCCCAGCGTAATCTTCTTATTCATTGCCGTATCACAAGCTAGAGATACGGAACACGGCGTTGGTTCAAATTTCACACCAACAGCTTGGCGCTAGAAGGAGGGCGCGAACCTCCGACCTTGTGGCTACCTTCTCTTGTAGTTTTCTCATGCTAACTACCGCGCTAACTGATCGGAGATCAAATGGCGCCCAAATTGAGAAGCAGCGGCAAGAATCCTATAACCTCCGAGTAGGAGGTGCTCGAAGACCGAATCCGGCACATGGAAGAGTCGATGGCGAGAATGACCGGATTAGTAGAGACTTTGGTGCATGACCAAAGCCCACCGCCACTTCTGACTGACGCGGAGCATGCTGATGTGCTCCGACACAGCGCAGGGCTGACGACGTGGCCACCAACTTCCGGGCAGTGGGCAACGTCACTGCGGCCCAAGATGAGGACTCGGGTAGCGATCCCGCATGCGAGGTCCATAATTCCCGCCGCCGGAGGAATGCGCCAGCTCAGAAATCCACCACTCGCTCCGGAGGAGTGCAGTTGCCTGCTGACCCAGCGGGACCGTCGCGCCCCGTGGCTGGAGGCGAAACGCCAATTCAGCCCGGCTCAGTATTTAATAGGCTTGGCCCTTTGCCACGAGATATCGCGGGGCGCGTACCTGCACTCGCGGGTGAAGCCTGCCGATGGTGGTACCGACTCCCAGCCAATTCGATCGGAAGCTAGTAGGATCTGAGAACGAGGTTTGCCGAACAGTTCTTGGGAGGTTGTAGACACCTCAAGAACCTGGCGTACCTCTCTCAAGTCAAGCAGGGGGAACGGGAGAGTCTCCAAGCTTGGCTCCAACGGTTCACCAAGGCCACTATAGAGGTGGGGCATTTTTCCGATGATGCTTTGCTTCTAGCCGCGAATTCCGCGGTGCGCGAAGATACCCCCTTTCGCATTCTCCATCGGCAAAAAACCTCTGTGGGCGTACGCTGACTTCCTGGGGTGAGCTAGGAACTACATTAATGCAGAAGCATCGACTTTGAAGTAGTATGGTTCTTCGAAGGCATCCCGCGGTGACCCCGAAGGGGACTGTCGGAAGGAGATGAAGAGGCATGCCGAAGCCCCAGTGGGTGGCAACCGGTAGCACCGTGACGAGAAGAGGCCCCGTGACTCTGCCTCAGGACCAGGGTAGTCCAAACTCGCAGGCCACCGTACGACAGGTACCAAGAGCTCATGGCCACCATCGAGGAGATCTTTGTCAGCTCACGAAGTGAGGTTGACTTTCGGCCCCTGCACCCTTAAAGGGGAAGGTGCTGGAAAAGCACAAGGACAAATTCTGCTTATACCACAACGCGGCTGGGCACACGACCGCAACTTGCTTCGACCTAAAGGATGAAATAGAATATCTCATCCGCCGAGGAAAGTTCTCGGGATACCGCAAAGAAGCGAATCCCAGAGAGTGAAACTTGCCCAATCGAAAAATCGAGGGCGAAATCCGGACGATCGCAGGGGGCCCTTATCCTGGGGGGCGCTCTCAGCGGTCTATGAAAGACTGTGCCCAAGAAGTGTGGCAGGGGTCCTCCCGAGGAGTGTTCCAGGTGTTGCGACAGTCTCCACAACCCCCTTGGAGGACCACAAGCCAGTTCACATTCACATACACGAATGTCGAAGTGTTTGATTCCCGCATCACGATCCCTTGGTCGTCTCCGCAATGATCGGGAACCACCTTGTTCATCGTTGCCTGATTGATGACGGCAGTTCAGTGAACATCCTGTACTTGGATGTCCTCGAAAAAATGATGATCGATCCATAGAGCTTGCGAACGGCCGCGAGCCCGTTGCACGGCTTCATAAGAGAGTTTATCTTCCCGGAGGGAAGCATAGAGTTAGCCGTTTCGTTTGGTGAAGAACTAACAAGATCGATCGCCATGTCTAACTTCATGGTTGTCAAGGATAGGTCTTCTTACAACGCCATCCTCGGGCGTCCTACCCTCGTGGCTATGAAAGAAGTCACTTTCATCTACCACCTTTGCCTCAAGTTTCCCACCCCTAGCGGCATCGGAGTCGTCCGAGGAAATCAGTATAATGCCCGAATGTGTTACACGACGAGCGTCAAATCGGCTCCCACTGACTCGAAGGGTAAGCGGACGGCCGAGGAGGCTGCTTTGGGAGAAGCGACCCTCACCATCGGCATATCAGAGGCTCGATGTGAACTGGATCCTCGCTTGTCGGTCCAATAGCAATTAACGAGCCCGACCGAGGATACAGAAGAGGTAGACATTGATGACCTAGGCACGGCTCGTAGAGTTAAAATTGGGACTTCGCTAAGTCCCGAGATACGCGAGGCCGTCATTGCCTGCCTACGGAGAAATCGAGACGTGTTTGCATAGAGCCATAGTGATATGAAGAACATAGACACGGATTTGATGTGCCACCGTCTCAACGTTGATCCTTGGATCCCGGCCTGACGGTGGAAGAGGAGGCCGCTCGACCCCGAAATAGCCCAAGCCCTTAAAGTCGAAGTCGACAGGCTCATCAGGGCCGGGTTCGTTCGCGAAGCGAAGTACCCGACTTGGGTGTCCAATCCGGTTCTGGTCCCGAAGCCACACAGGAGGTGGAGGAGAGGTGTGTGTGGACTTCACCAACCTCAATGAGCCCTGTCCGAAGGACAGCTTCCCTGTGCCCCAAATCGACCAGATGGTTGATGCCACTGTAGGCCATGAACTCCTCAGCTTCATAGATGCATATTTGGGGTATAACTGGATCCCAATGTTCCATCGGGACGAGAAGCATACCGTATTCATCACTGATCGAGGGTTGTATTGCTATAAGGTCATGCCCTTCGGCCTGAAGAACGCAGGGGCAACTTATCAGAGACTGGTTAACAATATTTTCGCAGAGTTGCTAGGAGTCTCTATGGAAGTGTACATTGATGATATGCTAGTCAAGAGTGCAGTGGCGCGAGATCATGTCACCCACCTAGATCAGACTTTCTCCGTCCTTCGGTAGACCAACATGATGCTCAACCCGAATAAGTGCACTTTCGCCGTTAGAGCGGGAACATTTTTAGGTTTCATGGTAAGCCATCGAGGAATAGAGGCTAACCCGGAGAAGATCCAAGCCATCCTCTACTTGAGGCCTCCTCGAAGTGGAAAAGAAGTCCAGAAGCTCACGGGATGCATTGCCGCATTGAATAGGTTTGTCTCCCGTTCAACAAACAAATGCCTCCCTTTCTTCAACATGCAGGCAGCAAGGAGTTTGCATGGACCGACGAATGCGAACGGGCCTTCGAGGAGCTTAAGGTTTACCTCGGACACACCCCGATTCTGGCGAAGCCGTTATCGGGGGAGAGGCTTTTTACTTACCTCACGGTGTCCCAACATACAGTCAGCTCGGTGCTCGTCAAAGAGGCTGCTGGAGTCCATGTGCCCGATTACTACGTCAGCAAACGCCTCCTCGACGCCGAACTCAGGTATCCTGAGCTGGAACGCCTCGCCCTTGCTCTCGTCGTCTTCACCAGGAAACTTCGCCACTACTTCCTAGCTCGCCCGGTGGTGGTTTTCACCAATCACCCGATGAAACAAGTTCTGCGTAGGCCGAAGGCCTCGGGCAGACTCGTCAAGTGGGCAGTCGAGTTAACACAATTCGACATCCTGGCAAGCGTTAAAAGACTTCATTGCCGAGTTCACCTTTCCTTCGGAAGAGGATCGGGATGGGCAAAGGGAGCCCCCGAAGTGGAAGCTCTTCGTGGACGGATCCTCGAACGAGAATGGTTCAGGAGCAGGGCTCATGCTAATTAGCCCCGAAAATCATGCTAATTAGCCCCGAAAATCATCGAATCAGCAACACACTGTGGTTCACCTTCAAGGCCTCAAACAATGAGGCAGAGTACGAAGCCTTGCTGGCCGGCCTCAGACTCGCCAAAGAACTTCAGGTAGATTCGCTTGTGGTCTATAGTGACTCGAAGTTGGTGGTCTCTTAAGTTTCGGGCGAGTTCGAAGCCCGCGATGATAGAATGGCAGCTTACCTAGAAAAGGTTAAAACAGAGCTTCGAAACTTCTCAAGACATGAAGTGAAGCACATCGACCGCGAGACTAATGCGAACGCGGACGCCTTGGTGAAGCTAGCTACCAGTCGAGACGCGGAGCTTCTCCGCCTGGTCCCGTTTGAAGTCATCTCCGAACCAAGTATCGCGAAGTAACACTCGATAGAGGCAATCGATGCACAACATTCGTGGATGGATGAAATTATCGTCTATTTGAAGGAAGACAGGCTACCTGAAGATCGAGACCTGGCACGAAAGGTTAGGTATCATGCTGAACATTATTTGCTGCTGAACGGCAAACTTTACAAGAGAGGAATTTCGACTCCTCTGCTGCGCTGCCTCAACGTCGAAGAAGCCAAGCAAGTCCTCAGTGAGATCCACGACGGAGTCTGCGAAAATCACGCCGGTGGGCAATCGCTTGCGCACAAGGCATTGTTACAGGGATTCTACTGGCCCACGATGAAGCAAGATGCCGCTGAATATGCAATGAAATATGATAAGTGCCAAAGGTACTCTGCACTCATCCGAGCTCATCCACAACGACTCACGGTCATCTTTTGTCCATGGCCCTTTGCGAAATGGGGGATCGACATCATCGGCCTGATGCCCACAGTGCTCGGAGGGTTTAAGTTCGCCGTAGTAGCGGTCGATTACTTCACCAAATGGACCGAGGCGATTCCCTTATCCGCTATCACCGAGAAGAACCTGACAAAGTTCATTCGCGAACACATTATTTACAGGTTCGGGATACCTCACTCCTTGATTTCAGACATCGCTCATCAGTTCGATAACTAGGTTGTGAGGAATCTGTGTGACCACTTCGGCATCAGCAAAGACTTCTCTGTACCATACCACCCACAAAGCAATGGCCAGGTCGAGGCCGTCAACAAGATCATCAAGACCACTCTGAAGAGGCGACTCGATGCACTCAAAGGGCGCTGGGCCGCGGAGCTGCCTCTAGTCCTTTGGAGCTATCGCACCACAGCCCGCACGACTATTAGAGAAACCCCATTCTCTATGGCATATGGCACTGAGGCGATGATTCCTGCGGAAGTGAAAGTCCCCTCATTTCGCTACGAGTGTTTCGATGAAGCCGCCAACAATTCACTCCTGGCCGCGGAGAGAGATATGATCGAGGAACGAAGAGAAGTCGCTACGGTCCGGATGGAAGCCCAAAAACGACGAATGGCTCGGTACTACGACTCCAAGGGGAAGGAAAGAAAGTTTACGGTCGGGAACACCATCCTCAAACAAGTACTTCAGAACACCAAGGAGCCTGAAGCAGGAGCATTGGGATATTCGTGGGAGGGACCCTATCAAATCACCGAGGTTCTGCGATCGGGAGGACTTGCGGACCTTGCCGGGATCCCGATCAGACTTCCTTGGAATGCAGAACATCTCAAAAAATATTACCAGTAGGCTCCCATCGTTTGTAATTTATTACCCCTCGTATTGTAATTCAGCAATAGTTAAATTAAAGAAAATCTCCGCACATATTCTTGAATACCCTTAAAAGTCTGCGGAGTAGACTATAAACTCAGTGTATAAAGGATAGAACTGCGAAACGGATGAATCCTAGAAACACTACCCTGACTGTCTCCTTGATCGCGAAGCACCCAAGAAGCCAGGGGACATCCGGAGTATTAGAAAGAAATAGATGCATTCTATAGGTATTTCGAAGGCGAGCGAGGCTAGAACACGTAAGTTCCGAAGGGCTTACGTAGGCTTTATTCGTTGAGACTTCCTACTATACAAAGGTTTATCTTGTCGGGTCATTCATTCGAAAAAGGAAACCTGTTCAGGGACTAACGTGGGAAGTTTGGCTGATTTGCTCCTAGAACCATTCTATTCTTCTAAGAAGATAGAAGACCTAGGCACGCTCAAAGGAAGAACTCTGAGGCAGATCTGACAGGAAGATTTCTCAAAAATTAACCTACCTGGTCGCCAAAGCGTAGAAAGGCAAGAGGCAACGCACTGTTCATGAGATGGCCCTCAGAGAAGGCATATTTCAAACATCAATCCCGATGGGATTTAGTCGTTAATTGATCCAGAATGGATTTAGTCAATTAATGATTGATCCGAAGACAGTAAATAGACAACAGTGAAATCCAATTCCTATGTTTTATTTATTCGAAAAAATATTACAAGAGGTAGGCGTCCAAACTAAGGACCCTAAACAAAAAAAAAAGGATAATCATAAATAATCAAAATAAAAAACCCTAAGGCTGCGGAGGTGGCTATTGCTGGCGACGCGGAAGCTCGCGTCTAACCTCTTCGATGAAGTTCTACTCGGGGTGGAGGGCCTTGAGCTTGTCCAGCACGCGGTTAGCTCCGTCGAGGGTAGCAAACTTGATCTCATTGTGATAACCATCGCTTTGTTGGAAATCGGGGAGCCATTGTTGGCTCCTCAGTTCGATTGGTTGTCGAACGCGGGACTGTTCTTGTAATCTGCTATCGCGGAGCGAATTCGCACCCTAGCCCCGCTGAGATCAGCTTCGGTCTGGCTTAATTCGCCTCGAGCTGTTTTTAGCTCTCCCTCGAGGGCTTGAATCCTCGACTCGGCCGCACCTCTCAAGCCCCTCTCCTTCTCAAGCGCAGTCTCGAACACCGCCTTCTCGGAGAGGGAATTCTCCTCGCTAGCCCGACGCTCCTCCTCCAGTGCTTTCCATGCCTCCGTTTGCTGGGTCTTCGCCTGAGCCAGCCCCAGCTCGAGCTGGATTTTTGACTATGCATGGGCCACCCTCTCCTTCTCCAACTCCTCCCAGAGCTTGGCCATCTCCTCCGTGTGTGCTCTCCATCGATCCTTGGAGCTCCTCAGGCTTTCTTGGCCAGATCCATCATTTTTATGGAGAGGTCCTCTTGAGCACAGGCATCTTGGAGCTTGGTGGCGAGCTTCTCCTTTTCCATTCGGAGCTGGAGCAAAGCGTCCCTGCCCTGGGCGAAGATCACCTCGGTCCTGCGGGAGTAGATAAAGTTGGAGAGTTGTTGGCAACAGAGTAGAGATAGCAGATCGGAAGAAAAGGATCGTCAAATCTTACCTTCGTGAACAGCCGCACTCCATCCCTGTTGCGAGCTTGGAACGGCTCCTCGGAGAGCTTCCTGAAACTCTCCTTGGACCAGATCTCGTCCAGCATCAGACCAAGTTTCGGCATCCAAGGGAAGGACCCCGAAGAAATCTGCGACCCCTCGCCGAAAGGGGTCCCCACAGGAGGAACTGATAAATCCTCCAAGGGATCCCTGGCTGGGACCGAGCGATCGGGTGAACCCTAGGAAGCCCCAGCATGTTCTTCCCTCGAGACCTCCGTGCCCGGATCTTTGGAGAAAGACGGGCCCGCTGTGTCAGCTGGGGCGGTGTCGCTCTTCTTCGGTGACGTGGGTCGCAGAGGAGTAGGGTCTTCCGCTACTTGTTTCCCCTTGGACTTGTCCCCGGCGGAAGATTCAGGGACGGGGGCTGAGGGGTAGGGGGCCCTAGCCGAAGGTGGGGACCTCAGGAGCCCGAAAAGCTCATCTGCAGGCAATAAACAGGTCAGTATCGGTTAATTTTGAAACAGGTACAACCATAGATTTGCGAGAATGGCAATCGCTTCCCGTCGTCGAGGACGATGGGAGCATAATGATGCGACCCTGAGGAGGGTTGAGTCGAGGGCCCAGCAGCTGTCGCCTGCCCCGGTGTAGAGACCGTCCCTGAAGGAGATGGATCGGCTTGCTCCACCGCAAAATCCTCGACAGTCAGCATAGGATCTTGGACCAGGGCCGGTGGGGGACTTGGAGCGACCGGAAGAGGTTCGCGGAAAATTTCCTCTGTCGCAACGAACGCCGTCTGAGCCGCCTCACCGAAGAAGACTCCGTCATGGATCACCGTCGGGGGATTCTCCCGAGGCGCTCGCGAGTTTTTAGACTCTGGAACGGGCACGGTCGGAGGCACCTCAGAGTTCTTGGCAGTGGACGCTGTCCCAGTCTGAGGAGACTCAACTCCTTCGCCCGGGACAACGGGGCAAACAACCTCAGGAGTCGGTCTGGACTCCGTCCGTGGTCGTTTAAACCTCGCAAATTGTTCCTCTTCGCCCCCGAGTCTCACCGTCAGAGGCGGTAGAGTCACGGACTTGGGAGATGCGGCCTTCTTCGAGGGCGCGGCCGCGATTTTTCTTTTCGGAGGCCGAGGAGCGTCAGTCTTCTTCGACTGCTCGGCCTGAGTCGAAGGCATCCCCGTAACCTACGTCTTCTTCGTGATCGGTTTTTGTTTGCGAATTTGGTCTGGGTCCAACTCTATCCGAGTGGAGATCCACCGTACTCCACCAGGTTGTCCTCAGTGACGAGGGCCCGGATGTCTCGGCCCTCGTCAGGACAAGCAAGGGCGGTCGCGATTAGCTCGACTTGCTCCCGGGTCACCGAGGTGCGGAGGAAGGTTTCTGAGCACAGACCCATGTTAGTAAAAGTAGCTTGAAATGAAACAAAAGGGGGAACGCCAGTCAAGGTACTTACCAGGAACGTTATAATTCCTCGGGACGGGCCTTGCTCCCTCCACGGAGCTAAAGGGGTCGAAGTTTCCCCCAACCCAGAAATTCTTGTCCTTCCATCCTTCGCAGGATGATGACAAGTTCATCATCAGGATCTTCTTCTTCTCCCACGGTGCCAAGAAGAAGTACCCCACCTCGGATTTTTTGGAGGAGAGTTTGTTCAGGTGGCAAACCTTCTCCACCAATGGGTCGATCTCGAACCACATACTCCACAGGATGTGCATCCCCGCCATTATCTTGTAGGCGTTGGCGTTGAGTTGGCTCGGGGCGAGGCCCCAATGGGCTAGAACCCCGCGGACCAGGAGATGCAGCGGGAGCCATGCCTCATGTTTTATGATAGCCTTGTTAAAGGCTACCAAGAAACGAGGTGGACGGTTGGAGCGGTCTTTTCGGTATATCGCCAAGGTGGTAATGTCCCCCGGCAAGTGAAACTGCTCCCTGATGTGCTCCACGTCGCTCTGGGAGCAGCTGGAGACTCTGGCCTCCGCAGCGATCGTGGGAGACAGGGACGCCACGACGGGGTCGTCGGCCGTGATTGTTTGAGAGCCAGGAGGCGGTTGCGGGGCGGCTGAGGTCTCCCTCATTTCAACGGACGTCACCTCAACCGCCCTGAACCCGAAGCCGAGGCCTTGGACTGAGTGGCTGCGACTCCCGTATACCTCGAGGCCGGGCCGCTCACTGATGGCACCGCCGATGAGGTTAGAGCGGCCGAGCTCTTTTTCGCTTTCCCTTCTCTCTTTTTCTTCGTCCCTACTGCCGCCGCCAAGGCCGGTAGTGAGGGGTTGGAGCGCTCAGACGAAGGCGCGGACCCAAATTGGGCGCCGAAAGAGGACGACGTCGAGTTATCAGACATGTTTTCTGAGAAAAAGGGAGACTCCGATTATACACCTCGAAACCTCAAAGAGAAGAATTCAGGAACGGCTAAATCCTAGGCTACCCGAAAAGCAAAGGTCTGAGACGGGTTCAGGGGGCTTACCGATGATGAATGAGCGAGTAAAGAGCGCCGAAAAAAATTGCAGAACGTCATAAACTTTAACACTTGCTCGTAGGAATGTCGAGAGGTAATTGAGCTCGAAGTTTTCAGAGTAATGGCGAGTTAGGCAAAAGTTCGAAAAATAGAAAGTTGGAGAGAATTTATAGGCAAAATGAGAAGGTGAAGAGGCAGGGCCTCTTTGCACCTTTTCACCCTCAAATCTCGAGCGCATTTCTAGAGCGTCGGATGGGAATCTTCCCATCATCATCTGACGGCCAGGGATTTTTTGACAAAAATGCCATTATTGCTTGATGTCAGCATATCCCATCGAAAAAGGCGGAGTCTCAAAAAGTGTGTCATGAAATTAACTGCCCGTCACTCAAACAACACGGCTTTTTAGCAAAGAAGCATTCCAAAGAAAGAATCCCAAAGGGCGCGGCACGTGCCCTCGAGGATTGGGGGGCAGATATTGTAAGCTAATTTTCATCCGAGGTACTAGCGTCGGGGGTGACGTCCCCGGTAGAATGCAACCTCGAAAGATAACACGAAGGGTGACAGCGCGGCATCGCCACGTCATCGAGGAAGCTAGCATCGAAGGTGTCAGGGGCAGGGGTCGTCGGAGAGCACCCTCGAACTGACACCCGCTAGTGTGGTGCATGGGGAGAGGGCACCACCGAAGGTGGATCCCATCTCGAAATAAGGCCCTCAGAGAAGGGCAGTTAAGCCGAAGACCCCAGACTCGAGGATGAGCTAGACCTATGGTGATGTCCGCCGAAAAGAGGGAAGATCAGTCGAGACGGAGGTTTCCCCGCGGAGCTGGCGATCCCCGGTCGAAGATGGAAGTCCGCAAGTTAGTATAACTTGCCTTGTAATGATTGATTAACCCCGATGCTAAGGATATCTAACAGGTACTGTAGACATCCCGTTTCTGATATATGTGGGTAGTTAGTTGGTAACCCACTCCCGTAATTCATAGAGGATACTGTGTGTTAAGGTCACCTAATCCTGGAATTTAGGGGATAATTTGTCAGGCGTCATTAATGCAACCTTCCCTCTCTCCTCCGAAAAGTCTATAAAAGGAAGATGAGAAGAAAGGGGAAGGGGTTAGAAGAAAAAAGGAAAAAACTCTGTAAAACATTTTACGAGAAATTCCATAAACAGTGGACGTAGACTATTACTCCGTAGGAGGGTCGAACCACTTGAAAATCTATTGGGGTTTTACTATTTCCCACCGTAATCTTCTTATTCATTGCCGTATCACAAGCTAGAGATACGGAACACGGTGTTGGTTCAAATTTCAGACCAACACCTCTCTTGGCATCCTTTGATTAAAATAACTAGGGTTAATTATTTTAATCATTAAATAATAAGGAGATAAGGCTTTTGGTTTCTTGGTGACCAAGTGAAAAAATATCAAAACCTTTTGTGCTTATCCAAAAGAAAAATATGATGATGTAGAGAAATGCTAGGTGGCTAGTTCTTATTGGCGGAAATTCCTTGTATATATATGTATTTTCGTAATGGAGAAGGGTTGGTATATCATTTATTTTAAATATTTTTAGATAAAATACCATCATGGGCTAGTTACATAATTACTATGGACTCATGTGGGTTTAATAGGTTCTGTGGCCCAAAGTGGATAAAAAAAAATTCACAAGTGTCACATGATTTTGAAGGTATAAAATTAATACAAGTTAAATGGTGTCTAAATAGCATTGGAAAAGTGAGGTTATTTATTTTCTTAATCTAACAAACAAATATCATACTTAAAATTGTGTTTATAAATTTTTCCAAGTCAAATTCATAAACTTCTAAATATGATTCTATTTGTTAGCCTTACTTAATATTTTCGGCCTTGCACCCCATAACCCAATAAATCGCCCGTTGTGGGCTTGGGTCTCTAGATTAAATAATTATGTGCCTTTGTTAAAAGTTTCTTTGTTAATTTTTAAAATAAATGTTGATGATCTTCTAAAAAATGGAAAGATTAGCACATAATTATTTAATCAATGAGTTGAGGATCTTTACCTTAACTTGCTGGGCCTCATTGGGTTTTTATGAGCTCTCATTGGCCTTTGATGAGATTTGGGCTTTGATGGGCTTAATGGGCCTTGTTGGGCTATATGGGTCCTGAAAGCCTTAGTGGACCGTGATGGGCTTAACGAGCCTCGGTGGGCTTTTTAAATGGTTTTGATGGGTTTTATGGGCATTGACGGGCTTATTGGGCCTAGACGCGCTTTTATGGGCCTCGATGGGCTTATTGGGCCTTGACGGGCTTTCATGGGCTATGATGAACTTTCGGAGCCTATATGACTTAATTTCGAACTTTAGGCTCGATTTTATATTTCGTTAAATTTTAACCATCAACATTTAGCCCCCTGAGCAAATGGGTCGTGCAGTGTAACGAGGCGGGCCGTTTGCTAAGCAAAGAACCTGTTTCAAACTAATATGGACAAAATATAACCAGATTGTTTGTGAAATTTTAATATCGTCGACAAATCACCTCTTCGTGTCCGAACTTGTGTGCGCCTAGTTGGCGAATCTCGCAAAACAAAACAGATGAGTTAGTATCGATAAACTCGTTTCGTAATATAATGTACATTCGTAATTAAAGTCTAAGTATGTACACATGTGTGTGTATATATATATATATATATATTTGAGATATCGTACATAAAAGAGAAAAGAAAAAAAAACATTTTATGAATACGATATAAACTAGTCATCCCGCACTAACTAGTTCCTTCACTGAACATTTTATTGTTTTAACTTGTTCTTCTTCTGAATCGTTCCAACCATGGTCATACTTCGTTCGACAGTTGTTACTATCTTCTTATATCTGGGATCCAATGATGTTACTTCTTTTATGTTCTAATTCTATTGGTGCGCTGGCGGGGACTGGGCAGCTCACCTGATGGAGCATCTCTTGGCCTACATACTTGACTATGCTCCGGCACTGAACCCGAGTCTTACGAGGAGTCCTGAAGTGATTACTCACTTTAGTACGATCGGCAACATAAAGCGTTTCTCATTCTTCCTTATATCTCTCGTTCTTTTATATCACGGTGACTTTGTAACTTTTTGATCATATACTGAGCCTACGTTGTTGATTGATAATCAACAGTCCCTGATCCTTATCATTTCAGAAAACAAGTCACATGATCACACATTAGAGGAAAAAAAAGTGTTCACCTCCGGGTTAAATCCCAAAGTATCTCAACTTAACCCATATCGGGCTGTTATGGTTGTTCGGGATGTTACTCCAAAACCACCCTGATGTCCCGCTCGTTCTTGATTTTGGCTGTTACTTATGTCTGCTCTAACCATCCTCTAGAATACCTTAACCTATTGGTGTGAGGGCATTTACTCATATATAGCTGGCAACATAATCAAAAGAGACTCATGTGGTTAAAGTTCCTTAGTTATGATATGAAACTTTACCAAGTTTTATGAGTCACAATTAGTTTAGTTTGAGCATATTTTTTACCCTAATCAACGATGTTTTAGGGACGCGCCTGTGTATTTTACTGTCGGGAGAAATGTAAAGACATCCTATCAAGCATTCAAACACATGTAATCTTGATGTCATAGGTGCATCGCTACTTATAGTTCCGTCTTTGTTGTGCGTACAGTTCCGGCACCTTTATGTCCACTTAGTTTAGACTCGGATCTAACTTCCTTCTTTGTCATAAAAATGGTTCCGGCACTTGTAACGCACTTAGTTCTGGTGTGGATCTTGAAGATATTTACATTATAAGAAACTATTTAGTGGTAATTTAAGCCGTAATTTCTTCATTAGGATATGATTTCTTTAATTAAGTGCTGGATACCTTAAATCGTATTCTGACATCATACCAAGACCTAAAATCTTGTTTAAATATTATTTAAGACATTTGGCGCGTGCAGAAATCTTTTCGTGCGGAGAAAATTCGATTCTGGGCAAAGTTGGTAGGATCTCGCATATTTTTGTGCTTCGTGGGCGCTGGCCGTTGTATCTAGGCAACTTGCGCGCGCACCTGTTGCGCGGCATATGCACTAAATGCACGGCGAATGCGTTCTGTATGCGCCAGATACGCGTTGAGCGCGCCGGATGTGCGTTAGAAGGCCCGTGCGTGCCACAGAAGACCTCGTGCACAGGCCGGTTGCACCATGTCAATAAGGCTTTCAACTCTATCAGGAGCCTTTTTATACTAAGTCTTAACACTTAAGCACTTGATATAGTGCATTTCCACTTAATCCTCTTTGCTTTAATATTTATTTTTACTAATTTGACACCTAACATGTTTATTGACACCTTGCTTGTCAAGGCCTTGCTGCATGCACAATGGAATGTTAATGGCCTAGTTACACAAACTATTCCTTTTGCTTAGAACTCAAAACTTGGTTCTAAGTAACCAAACTCTAACTAGATCCAACCTATCATTGACACCTTAAACCTTTGACAACCATGGCTTCCTTAAATGGTGACAATGCAAAAGCAACCATTTTCAGGGAAAAGTGGGCTGTAGAATAGCTGTCTCAAAAGTTTTTGAAAATGCCCCTTTGGGTGAACTTTTTTGCATTTTAATCCTTGCGAGTATTCAGATTCCTATTCGGATTTTATTTTTTTAAATATCTTTGTAGGTTCCTCTCTTATATGTTAGAAGAATTCTTTATAGAATTTTTGCGATTTTTCTAAACTCATTTGCTATTTTTTCCTTAATTTACGGTTAGGTACTAATTCCGTCGAAATATCATCATAACTAATTCGATAGAGATCATTTGGCCTTGAAATTTTATTTCTAGGCTAATTATGTCCACATGAGCCTTTCATTAAATCAATTTTGATTTGGTGACCATTTACTTAATGTTTACACCTTAGGGACCAATTTTAAAATTTTTTGAAAGTTCATGGGTTCTCGGTGCAAATTTCAAGTTCTTTCTTATTTGAACTCGAAATTATACTTGAATCACTTTTAGGCCATAATAATACATTAATCAACCTCGAAATTGATCTATCGTCGATCCCTTCAAATAACGAAATTTGTCGGCTAAGAATTGGTTATTATTTTTTCGAGTTATTTTTCTAATTTTAGCCTTTCTTAACCTAATCCATAAAATAACTTCTTTATACTTATCTCTCTCTCTATATATATATATATACTTAGAGGAATAAAGAGATAATATAACTGAAGCAAGCATTATTTATTTATAATTGCGGAATTTATAATCCATGATATATTTTCGGGCATCGGTAAAAAAGTTGACCAGCATAAATTTGTAGGGTGACATAATATGAAAATGACGTTTTGTTTTTGATAAAACGACACGAAAATATAAATGGTCACTCGATTTAATTAAGTAGTATATTATATGTCATAATTATAAATCTAATATGTGACGGTAAGTACTTTTATATCATTTTAAAATAATTATTTAGATCATGCATAAATAGTGCAAAAAGACTATTTTTGTAAAATTTAAGAATACCAAATTAGGTAAAAATATGAACCAAATTGTGAGGGATAAATTTTTGAAATAAAAATTTGATAAATGACCCCTTTATGGCCAGTTTTCAAGGGGGATTTTAGAGGGATAAAGTTAAATTTTTATCTCATCACCGAACCTTAATTATTAGGTGGTTGGTTGGTAGGAGACTAAGAGTTAATCGAAAAATTAATTTCACTCTATAAGGGCTGAATAATTAAGACTATTAAGGGGGTTTAAAACTGAAAATATTTTTAGTTTAATCCCTTCCTAATAACAAAAGGCTAAAAAAAAGGAGAGAAAGAGCGAAGAAAGAAGAACAAAAAAAAAAAAAAGGAGTCCTTCACTGTTTTCAAGATCGTAAAAAAGTAAAACCTCATCTCTTAACCCCTAGACTTATTTTTAGATATGTATATTGTCATATATCATGTTTAGATTATTTGAAAATGCCTACAAGATTGAAAGAATATGTTTATTTATTTTAAAGCTTGAATGTTACGTGTTGGAAATTTTTCAGTTTTCTGCCTGAGTTTATAGCTATTATTTTATGTAGATTTAAGACCCTATAAATCAAGAAAAAAATCATGTATGTAGAGTTATGTATGTTATAATAGCTTGTAACATTTTATGACCAAAAAATGTGTGATTTGCCAAGAATAAATTCCAGAGTAGGAATAGTCCAGTTCTAGGTCTTTATGATTTTGGTTTCATGTTTTGATTTATTTCATGGATCAAAATCTTGGATCTGTACATGCTAATTTTGGTGGTGGTAGACGTATGTCTAAGAAGGATTTGTATAAAAAAATTTTGGGCAGTTTTAGGTGTCCTTCAAATTATGAAATTTTGATATCTAAACGACATTTATAATTTTTTTTTTGCGAACATAGGGCTATATAAAATTCATTTTTGAGCATGTTTCAGTAATAATTTTTTTTTAAGAATTTGTTGCCTTAATGAAGAAAAATATTAACAAATCGTTGCTTTGTGAATGAGCTATATGATTCGATATTTTCTGAAAAAATATCCCCGTATAGAAGTTGTGGATTTTAAAAAATAAAGAGAGGTTACTTCAGAAAATTTTTCCAGAAAATGAAACCCTAACTAGTTAAGGGATAAGTTCATGTTCATGTTTGAACAATTTAGAATCTATTTTTTGAATAAGAAAAATGTTTCTTTTAATGAAATTTTTAATTTAGAATATTTGGTTAATTTTCAAGAAACGACATTTTTGTCGAAACTTATTTTTAAGGGACTAAAGCGCAAATTTTTATAAAAATAAGGACTAAATAATAATTTTACAAAGTTAAAATTCAAAGAGGAAATTTCTAAAAGATTAAAAATAATATAGGTTATCTAAGAGTTTAAAGGTTAAAGTTAAACTTAAAAAAAATAAATAAAAAGTAAAGAACTCATGTGCAATATTCATGAAAATGTCTCAAGACCCAATTGCAAATATTTTAAAAGATTAAGGACTAAACTATAATTTCAGTTAAGGTTAATACGTAAAGAAAATAGAATACATTATTTATAAAATAAAGTTATCTAATAAGTGTAGTACCATTTAAATAGTTTAGTTAAAAATATAAACGCTCAAGAAAGACTGATTATCGAGGCACTTATGACTAATCCGTACGTATCTACGAACCCTTTGGAGTTCTGTTTAGGTAAGTCAGATTTTAAGCGTGACCTTAGTGACCTTATTAGTCGATCTGGAGACCACTTATCGAAATACCTCTACACTGCTATATAATTAATTAAAGCAAGTAAACTGTAAAAGTCTTAGCATATTTTTACGTCATACTAGAATCGAACCTCGAATAGGTAAGATAGATTCTAGAACCTAGATCGAATGAAGAGAATCTATTCTAATCCTCTATATTGAATTTAGGTTACATAAAACGAGGTGACCAAGTCTCCAAATGACTGAGTTTGTTACAACCGTCAAACATTTTCGAGGTGAGTACATTCTGACAACAGTATGGATTTTTTTAAAGAAAAATAAATGATATGCTTTGCATGATAATGATATGCTTCTCTATGATGGTGATGCTATGCTTCGCTACGATAATGATGTTATGCTTCGCTATGATGATCATGATATGCTTCGTTATAATGATAATGCTATGCTTCGCTATAAAGGTAATGATAACATTTATATCCATGATATATGATGACGTTAATGTCATAAATGGATGATATAAAATTATTCTATTATACAACAAAAATATTAAGATGTCAATGATGTATATGACCTTATTTATAATCTCTAGATAAGCTTTTTTTAATTATGATATGATGACATGATGTTAAGTAACGAAATGTGAAGACGTATGTCAAAATTTAATAAAGTAAAACTTAAGTTTTAATATTGTGTTGTACCACCTCAGAAAGGTTAGGTTAATGAGTCTGTCCCTTGAGTTGACTTAAGGGTAAAATAGGGCGGACTATATGGAAAGATATGTTATGTAAGATCAGTGACCGTCGAGGACTTATACAACTTTATTATTCACTGGTTCAGTGCGAAATTCAGTACGCACTCTTATTACGATGAGGATCCTCTAGACAAAATTAGTAATTGTTCAAATAATCCAAATTAATTTGGTCATGCATTAAATATTATGTTTTGTAAGTTTATATTGTATGTCACTAGACAATTTAGCTCACTTATTTTTCGTCTGTACTGTAGCTAAGAAAGCTATGACTTCATGTGCTTGGTTGAAAAGCGACGGTGCGATGAGGTGCTAAGGCGAAGGGTGGTTATGCTGACTACTAATTTTCGAATATTAATTATTGAATTATTTTTAGTATCATTAATGTTTCAGTCTTATTAAAAGTCATAAGATTATATTATGATGTTAAAATAAGTATCTTTGATATCCGCAAACTTATATTGATACTATAATCATCAGTTGCAAGGTTATTAATGTATAATTATTAAATATAAGTTCTTTTAAAACAAAAAAACAAAAAAAATGCTCTTTTTATGATGTAAGTATGTGTTTTAACGGCTCGAAAAGTCGGGTTGTTGTAGTTAGTATTAAAGCGGTTATTGTGACATCCTACCTTGCACTCTCGCATAAGGTCGACTGCTCTAACTCAACTAATTATTTTAAAATCCTTATTGTATACCATTATTCTCTTACTATTACATTATTATAAACGTAATGTCAATGACTAGAGCTTAACGAATCAGCAGGGATCGTGAAGCAACTAATGCCTTCATGGCAACTTATCCTCCCACTTTCGATGGATACTATCTGGAAGAGCTTCACGAGTGGAAGCATACCACTAGTACCTAGTTCATCACCTATCACTTAGAAGAGCACGACAAAGTCCATTCGTCTCTATGAATTTGGCAGGATATGTTCTTAGTTGGCGGGTTGAATAGAGAGGCACCTCTTCTCATGCCTCATAGGATAGCATGTATATGGGTTTACGACAAAAGTATGATGTTGATATACTGGAACAAGAAAAAAGATGGATCTTTACCAAGATCGCTCAGAAAATGGGAGAAAGAGTCCCAATGAGAGCGTGAATGGCTATACGCTACGAGATCATGCAAGCCCAACCGCGAGAAATCTCTGACAAATACCAATTCATCTATTTATGATGGACTCCCAGAAGCAGACTGCCCATTAACGGAATACTAGGCAACGTGGGCTGACATATATCACTTTATTTGCAGCATGTTGCATGTAGTTAATGATTCCGAGCCATCACAGCCTAGAACTGCTCCAATGGAACATAGTGGCGAAGAGTCTAATGAAGAGGAAGATACAAAAGGGGACATTTCAAGTGGAGAAGATTAAAGACTTTTAGTTAATTAAGTTGTTTTGATGTCTTTTCTTTATGTTGTTTTGACTAGATGCCCTTTAAAAGTTATCTGTTATTAAATAGAGATTGTGGACATGAATGTTATGAATGAATGTAATGAATTTATGATTATATATTTTGAAATAATGAGTATCTGCTGTGTTTATAACACATCGTGACTGATATATGGATATGTATTCAATGAATGATAGTGCTTGAACAAATACTACTATAAAAACTTACTTTTGTGAGAAGTCAAAAAATGGAACATAGACATTAAACAAGATTTCCGAGGTGAGTACAATCTCACTATAGTACGTATTAGTTCAAAGAAAAATAAATGATATGTTTTGCTATTAAAATAAGGCTATGCTTTGATGTGATGATAATGATATGCTTTGATGTGATGACAATGTTATGTTTCGCTATGATGATAATGATATACTTTGCTATGATAATAATGCTATGCTTTGCTATAATGATAATTTTATACTTCGCTATGATGATAATGATAGCATTCGTATGCATGATGTATGATTATATTAATGCCATGAATATATGATATGAGATTATTCTATTATACAACAAGAATATTAAGATGTGAATAATGTATACGTCCTTGTTTATAATCTCTAGAAAAATTGCGTTGAATTATGATATGATGACATGATGTTAAGTTATAAAATGTCATGATGTATGTCACCATTTAATAATGTGAAACTTAAGATTTAATGCCGTGTCGTACCACCTCACAAATGTGAGGTTAATGAGAACTTTCCTTGAATTGATTTAAGGGTAATATAGGGCGGTCTACGTGAAAAGATATGTTATGTAAGCTCAGTGACTGTCGAGGACCTACACAACCTCATTGTTCACTGATTCAGTATGTAATTCGATACGTACACTTATTATGATGAGGATTCTCTAGGAAAGATTAGTAATAGATCAAATACTTTAAACTAATTTGGTCATGCACTGCATATCATATGTTGTGAGTTTATATTGAATGTCACTGAGCTATTTAGCTTACTTGTTTTTTGCCTGTACCGTAGGTAAGAAACCTATGAGTTAATGTCATGGGTTGGAAGGCGACGATGCAATGAGGTAGCGAGGCGAAGGGTTACGGTGACCACTAATTTTCGCATATTAATTGTAAGAGTTATTTTTAGTATCATTTAATTTATCCTTATAAAAAGTCATAAGATTATGTTTTGATGTTAAGATAAGTATTTTTGATTTTCGTGAACTTATATTAATTCTATAATTATTAATTGTAAGTATATTAATATATAACTATTAAATATAAGTTTTTTTTTTAAATGTTGCCCCTTTTACGATATAAGTATGTTAAGTATTTATGTGTTTTAACGGCTCAAAAAGTCGGGTCGATACATACATGGCCACCCATAATGAGCTGCAGGGGTCGGTGTCGTATGTCTGCATAGCTCTTTTATCTATTTTTAGCAGTCTTTATGCAATTTTGAATCTTCTCAATGATCACAAATGTAAGTTCTACGAGTTAAGGGCTCTAAAATTTGTCTCTCCAACTTCATGCAAATAAAGAGGAGAACGAAAATTTTGACTATAGATAGCTTAGTAAGTAGCCATTTGGATTGTTGCCTAATAGCTATTATCGTAGGTGAACTCGTCTACGAGTAGGTACTTGCTCCAAGAACTTTAAAAGATTAAGATGCATGCTCGAAGCATATCTTCTAACGTTTGATTGGTGCCCTTCGTTTGGCCATCTGTTTGAGGATAGAAACCCGTGCTAAACTTCAATAAAGTTCACATAGCCATGTGCAAGCTCTTCTAAAATGCAGAAGTGATATTGGTACTCCGTGGAGCCTCATTGTTTTCTGAAACATAGATCTTTGCTACCATATCCATGGAGTAAGTCATCCACAATAGGAGTAAGCTTGCCGATTTCGTGAGTTGATCCACAATCGCCAAGATGACATTGTGTTCTTTACTTGCTTAGGTAGACCACACATGAAGTCTATCGACATGTGCTCCCACTTGAACTCAGGCCTTTGATGTTTACTTCACTTGCTGCCTTCATCTGCTGGCATGTGAGACACTTTTCTACGAATTAAGAGAGTTTGCTACTTTGTTCGCCTTCCCCAGGTGGTAGTGGATATCTGAGTCTTAGTCTTGGATGAGCTCAAGCCATCTGCCTTTGTGCATATTAAGGTCTCTCTGTGTGAAGATATACTTAAAATTTTGGTAATCCAGATAGACATCAAAGTGGATCCCATATAGGTAGTGCCGCCAAATCTTCAAGGCTAACACGACTACCATTAGTTCAAGGTCATGAGTAGGGCAACGTGTTTCATATAGTCCTTGAGTTGCCTCGATGCATAGGCCACTACCTTTCCATGTTGCGTGAACACGGCACCCAATCTCTGTTTCGAAGCGTAGCAATATAGTGCAAATCCTATGGTCAGCGTGCATATTATCAGCATTGGGACGGTCGTGAGACGCCTTTTGAGATCTTATAAGCTATCTTTACACGCCGCGGTTCAAAAAAACTTACCATCCTTCAGAGTAAGGCGGGTTAAGGGCAGAGCAAGCCTGGAAAACCCTTATAAAAAATGCATATATTAACCATTCAAACCTAGAAAACTACGGGCTTCGGCGACCGTTATGGACAGTTTGAAAGAACTCACGGCTTCAATCTTTGACGAATCTACCAAAATTCCATCGTTGGAAACCATGTGACTGAGGAAAGAGACCTTTTCTAGCAAAAACTCGCACTTCTTAAACTTTGCATAAAGCTCTTTTCCTTGGCTAGCTTTTGTAAAATGACTCGCTAATGCTCGTTATACTCGTACTTTGTTCTTGAATAAACAAGAATGTCGTCAATAAAGACGATAACAAACTTGTTGAGATAGTATCCAAATTCCGGATTAATTAGATCCATATAGGCAGCATGAGCATCTGTGAGTCCAAAGGACATTACTTGGAACTCGTAGTGACTCTAATGAGTGCAGAAAGCTGCCTTTGGTATGTCTTCCACGTATATTTTTAATTGGTGGTAGCCCGATCAGAAGTCTATCTTCGAGAAGATTGATAAACCTAGCAGCTGATCGAACAAGTCCTCGATTCTCTAGAGTGGGTACTTATTATTTATGGTTAGCTTATTCAAATCTTGAAGCAAGCCATTGGCTATGTATAGACGGAAGAGACTTCAAGATGCTACTCTAAGAGTATACTTGTCCTGCGTGTTGTCGATTTAGCATTGCCCGTCAATCACGTAACTAGTAATCATGTTGTTTGGTTAGACTAAATGAGAAAATGTGTACTTCTAGCTAGAAATTCCTAAACAAAGCAATAACTACTCAAATTGAAACTAAAACTAACTACTAAATGGTTGTCGTATGTTTTGAACTAGAAATCATTTCTGATCGCCCTCATATACCTTTGTTGGACAATGAAGATGGATTCGGCATTCAACCTTGCTTTGTTAACACTCTTATACAACTCAAAAGAGTTAGGACGTACTACGACATAGATTAATTTATATAAGTTAAACAATTTGATTCTCAAGTAAAACTAGAAAAATGCAGCATAAATATTCGAGATCATGGTTTTATCTCAATAAACCGATAAATGTTCAAACCGACACTATCATTCAAATAATCTCCTTGTCGCCTCTCCTCCATAAGGAGTCTCGTGCACTAGTGCCTCCTCCATCTATCTATGAGTGTTGCCTTCTCTTCAAAGCCTTACTATTGGTGAGCCAAAGCCAGTCTCGTGCCGCTCGCTCGTCTCTCGCGTGAAGAGCCCAACAGAAATAAGGTGGACCTAAAATGCCGCGCGACCCACGTCACTGTTGCGTATTCTCGCAGCACACAGAGCTTGTGAACCACGATCTTTCCACGATCACCATTCAAGAAAAATCCTCGATCTTTCCTGCCATCCTCCGCCACGCTATACTCCAATGCTTCCATGCTACAATGATCTCATGCCGTACTCGCCTCACGCTGCTGCCTACGAGTGCATACGAGCTGCAACCGCAGCCTCAACAAGCGACTGTGGCAAGCTGCACTCTTTCTCGACCTTCGCCTGGCACGGACCACTTCACTACGTCTTGAGATAGTGCGCTCGAGTCTTCCTGGCCCCAATCCACTACCGACCTCGTATCGTGCCAACCCACGAGTTGTGGAAAGTTTGCACGAGCTGAGTTAATCGGATTTAGTTTTGAGTCTCGTCAAATAATTGTTTGTTTTTTTGTTACTTGTATTCTTTTGTAATCTTTTGACAACCGATTTGTATGACTAAATATGTGTTGTATGACATTTAGTGACTCTTATTTTAATAGGTGACTATGCCGAATGTTTTCAAAATTGAGGCATAGTCTTGGTTTGAAATTTTGCTTTGACATTTTTTAGGAAGTCAAGTTTAGTTTTTGTATAGGGTATACACTCACTTAAGGTCATTTAAAATTATAATTTGGAGGTTTCCATTTGACGTCCTCGATTACGCTTTGATATAGGTTTCAAGCCCAATGGGGTCAAAGACCTTACTTTAAGATAAAATTGGGTCATTACAGTAGTCTTGTATCCACGATTTTGTGTGTCTATACTTTCATATTTATGGGTGTTTGACTGCTTAGACTGGCCGCTATCGTCATGAGATAATTTATTTCGATATTAATTGATTAGACTTATGGTTGTGAAAAACTTGTCAATATGTATTCTATTCCTCAAGATCTATTATTTAGTTGGATTCATATATATGGTATATTAGCTCCTTTAATAATTAATAATGTTCATTTAGGCCTCGAGATTTACCATTGAGAATGTTGTGCGTAACTAATTTGTGTTGTGATCGATGTTGAACTTTTGAAGTTCACCTTCCGCATCTAAATTATAATCTTAATTAAAGTGTGGGCTCAAGCGAATAAATGTTAGAGGCCTTAATTTGATGACTAGTAATAGTAGAGTCATGTGATTTAAATTCTAACGCCTTTGAGTTACTAAGCGCTCTCGATGAAGCAACTTCGAATGAGCAAATCCTCATTATTCTACGTTAAAGGTATAAACGAGGACGCATCACACACATCATCTTTTGTGTGCGTGCATGGATTTTCTCTTCTCATGTGATGTCTCAGTTAAGTATTGTTTGATCACTTTTATGTTGTTAATTAATTGTGATGCATTAGTGTCGACTCACATTTTTACTTGTCATTTTTTTAATAAATCTACAAGTATGAGATTGTGGTTTTGTTTGTTACATGTCTCTTCTTGTATACGTGCTTGTATGTACGTAGATTATTAGTTGGTGGGTTTGGAACCAAAGACATGAAACTTTGATATAGAATTGTGTTAACTGCATGAATTTTGGCTTGAGATTCTAAGAAATCAAGCAATGAGGTTAAGGAAGAAAATCCTCCTCGTAATGCTATATAAGTGTCTAGAACAGCTCGCAAGAGGCCTTGGAAATTTAGGCAAACAAATCCTTTTCAATGACGAATAAGTTTCCAAGACAGCTCGAAAGGGGCCTGAGAAGTTCAGAAAAGCAAATCCTTGTCATGCATTATATAAGTTTTTTGAATGGCTCACAAGGGCCCGAGAAGTTCAGGCCAGCAAATTCTTCCTAATAGTTTTCAAATCAAGGTTTCTTAACTAGTAAATCGTGTGCTCAAGTACCTTTGTCGAATTAGTTATAAAAATAATAACTTAAGTTGAGACAAGAAAAGGAAGCGATCGATTCGCAAGTCGCGATTAATTTAGTCATTGACTCCGAGTTCATGTCATGTTATGACTCTTCTGCGAAGTATTGTACCCTGCGTATATTTAGTATCCTATTTTTTGAAATCTGTAACCCCAGCCCCTGGGGTTATCCTTTACGGTACTTTTTCGATAGACGTGAGAGTCGTTTTTGTAACTAACGACCCCTCGATAATTTAATTTAATTTAAATCCCGTCTTGCGATTAGAACTCACTCCCATCATTGCATTATCCAATTTATAATTGGAATACTTGTGTTTGATTTCTTAGTGGCCATTTAATTTGAAATCGACTCCTTAAAGTACAAAATTACAACACGAGTTCCCGAACTTTTAAGAAATTGCAAAATTAGCCCAATTTAGAAAAATAAATATTTTTGGGTTGTAATCTATTTTTAAGGTTACAATATGATTTATTATCACATAATTAACCTTAGTTCCAAATTTGAGACCATTCCGAGTTAAAACAAAGCCGAAACGACTTAAACTTGAAAAGTCGGGATAAACCGTGTAAATACGGTTAAAGAAAGGGAACGAGCTCAGAACGACCACTTATTATTTATTATTTGACTTCTAAAATAGTATTTTAGAAGTTTATAGTAACATAGGTAAGTCTCATTAAGTCTCGGGTTAAACGAAATTCGAATTAGGTCAAAACTCCGATCGATGGTTCGAGAAAGGGACGTTTAGGTCTCTACAAGAGAAACGAGCCTCAGGAAAGGTTACCGACCCCTCGGTCCAGCCCATAACCATCCCAAAATAACATTAGTGGGCTTGGAGAGTTGAAAAATAATCTTAGGCCCAAAATCAAAGTGAAAACCGTAGGCCCAATGTGTTGAGAAATGGTTGAGTGTTTAAAATAATTAAGTGGAATAACTAGTAAACCAATAAAATAAATCCAAGGATTTTTTCATTGGTGGCACGTTTAAACCAACCAATCAAGTAAGGGGTTCTTATGGGCGTCATTTTTGAAGAGAGAGCAGGGAAAATAAAAAGTTTTAGTCTTATTACTCATGTTAAATCATAGCCATTGGATTTGAATCCCTTAACCACCAAGTTTGAATCAAGGGCCAAGATTTGTTGAAATGACCAATTAAATGACATTATTGGAATTAAAATCTTAGAGAATATACATGAATGATGTTCGGCCATTGAGGAGAAGAGAGAGAGTGGAAAATAGTCATTAAGTTGCTTGGAGAATACAATTTCATGATGAGTGTCTAGAGAAATAAAAAGTTTCCTCTAAGTGAATCTCAACTATAGGATTGGTTGATGAAAGAGATTGAGGGCTAGGATGATACTTAGAACTAATCAATTAGATTATTGAAAAATTAAAATAATTTGGAAGGAGAGAGAGATATATATTCGGCCAAGGAAGAGAGAGAAACACAAGTGAAAATTCTCTCTAAAACTCTCTCAAGTATAAAAAGGATTTTAGACCCTTAAGCTCCCATTTTTCTCTCCCTTTTCCAAAAACTTGAGAGAAAAACCGTGGGAGAGTGAGAAAGAAAACGAAAAAGGAAGCTTAAGAGAAAGACAAAACAAGTTTGAAAGAGAGAGAGAGAGAAGAAGCCGAGCAAGAGAGCACGAAGCAAAGGAAAGCTTCAAAACCCTAGCTTCACTAAGGTAAGAAAATCTATGATCTTGACTAGCCTTTTCTCCATGTTTTGTGCTCCAAAAACCTAACCAAACCTTATTATTCTGCCCTAAGAAGTAGGAAACCACATGTGGTGGTTTGAAGCAAAACCAAGGTGACCATTTGTCCAAAAAGGAAGCACGCCGAAGGACACTCAAAGTCCGAGAGCTAGGTATAAATCTCTAACCTAGAGTGACGTGAGGATCTTTCTATTTCATTAAGTTCATTAGGTTAACCATGGATGTAAATAGGTTTGAGTTGTAAGCGTGCATGGCCTCTTTAAGGTTAAGTTTTGCTGAACACGAGTTTAAGGAAGCTTGATCGGCTAGCTTCTAGATATTTCAACTTGTGTTCGATTGTGTTTGTGTGTGGTTGCTTGCATGTCTAGGGTTCGACTTTTTGTGACCCTTGAGTTTTTGTTCTGTCTTTTGGTTGATTGCATGGCTGCTTAGATGTGTTTGAAATAAAAAAATGTTTTCAAAATCACCATGCACACGACGGTTTCTAACGAACTGAAGTGAAACCGTTCAAAAGATAAAATTTGGTAAATTTCCGCTTAAAATCCGAATCCAAAATAGAGTAAATATCCTGATTTTTTTTATTTGTTGTTTGAATGCTTAGTTACTGTTTTTAATAAAATTATATGTTAATATTCAAATAGAAACTGAAAAGACGCAATGAAACAAGTGCCTCGGTTAAAACCCGTGAAAACGGTTCAAAAGCATTTGGCTTGTGAATCGTTTTTGCGCGGGATTCAAGTTTCGATGAAAGGTTTCAAAAAGGAGTGAAAAATCTCCTTAAAACCTAGAAGCAACTCATCTTATTGTTAACAACGAGATTTGGAAAAAGATAACAAACAACGTTTTACTGAAAACGACGGTTTCGCAAGAGATCGCGAAACTAGTTTAAAAAACGCCATGTTTTACAAGTTGGAATTGTTCACCCTTTTTTCTATTATCAAGAAAGGTTTGGAAACCAAAGATATATGCCTTTCAAATGCAAAGCTTGCTGCCCTTAAAAAATTTTAAGAATGATAAAAGAACGGCTTAAATTTAAAGGTTCAAAATGACGTTTTCACAACTTAATCGAAACCAAAGGTTCGATGAAGTCTCAAACTAATGTAAAACGGGTGTTGAGACGTAAATGGACTTAGTCCAGCCCAAACGTAGTGAGATCAAACTCATAGTTGTTTAAATTGAATTAAATGGGCTTATTCAAATGAAATGAGACTCGGTTTCAAAGAAACCGAGCATTTTTAGTAAGAAACGGTTATAGCATGTGAAAACCACCATACCGAGCCCAAGAGTATTTTGTAAAATATATCCTAGTTGAAAAAGGAATTAACGAACACTTTTTAAATAAAGAGAGCTTATTAACTAATCTTAGCGTTCAAAGGTATTTTTGCAAAAATATTAAAAAAGACAAACCTTCCGTCTTAGAGACGTTTAAAGTGCCAAGGCCATTTTGGGCCTTGCCTTAGTCTTTGAAGCCCAAAGCTTGTTGGGCTAAACTGTTGAAATTGTGAAGGCGATGTTGGGCCTTCGCTTTGTTGAAAAGCCCAAACCATTATTGGGCCTCACAGCAAGGAAGCTTTGAATGCCATTTTGGACCTTATTCTGGCCCGAAGCCCAAGTTACCCGTTTGGGCCTCAGAAGTGGCTAAGACCTATTTGTATCAAGGCCAGATGTGTAAGAAGGCCTTAAACCTAGTAGTGGGCCAGATGAGGTGGCCCAATCAAAATAAGTCAGTAGAAAACCCATCAAGTTAATATTAGACTTTCCTAGGCTTAGTCGGACTTTGAATAGTCCGAAGATTTCAAAAGACGAGAGACCGTCTACAAAAGTTTAAGATGAAAACTTGAGCACTTAGAAATTAACTCCTAATAGTTCGCTCTCGTGTTTACGATACGTGCAAACTAACGAGACCATGTCTTCTATTTAAGGACAAGGAGACACGAAGGTGGTCGGAGTTCAGAACAAGTTCTCGAAAAGTCCTCGGAATCGTCATGACACCTACAACGGTAAGTGGTGATGCACCTACGACACCGAGTATATATTTGAAGTGCTTGCTAGGGTTGCATTAGTACTTTGTGAATAAATGTTGTGTAACTGTTATATCTTTGTGCTGTGTAGTATATAAATTATGATAGTCGAAGGAGAACCCTAGCATAAATAAATTACGAATAAACCGTGTATAAATAGATATAATCTAATTTTTAGATTAGATTTTCATAATCCTCAATAAGAGAGAAAAAGCAGTAATAAAACTTATTAGCACGAGTTCGCTCGTACTCGATCTCCACAGAGTTTGTAACTCGAGTGTGAGAAAAAGGTCGGCTTTAAGCCGAACATATAATTAAAAGAGAAACATCTTAATGACAAAGGAAAACGGCCTTGAGCTGCCAGTAATAACTAAGGCTGTGAATGCCAAGATGGAGGCTGAATCTTTAACTACTAAAGCATGAGTAATTCTTTAAGAATTGTGAAAAGATTTAGACACCGATCCCCGAGATCGATATAACATAATAATAATGGCACAGGCAGGTCCTTACCCGTGCGCTCTGCCTTACGGACTGTGGTCCGTTAGAATAATCTTTAGCAAAAACCTACCCAGCCTATTATATGTTTGTTGTGAACCCTTCGAACGACTAAATCATGGGTCTCGGACCCAAATGCAAGAGGTCAAAATGTGGGACTCGTGAGAAGTCTATTTGGTGTTTTAAAATAGTAAACTAAAACTATAAAGAGGCCCCTTGTGAAATCCCAGTCTACTGTGTGATTAGACAAAGGGGTTCAAACATACTTATCATCCCAGTCCGCTGTGTGAACGGGCAAGAGAATAGTTATCAAATTTTGAGTCCCGATTCCTCGACAACGAGATAGAAGGACAAGAATATGAAACAAGCCTCAATCCTCTGACAGGAATCGATAAGAGGTAAACAAATACAATCTAAATATCAAAATGAATGAAAGTCGATGGTACCGCTCGGCTCAAAGAGAAGAGAGCCCCGCTCCCTTAGGGTGAGCTTATTCCTCACACGAAGCCGACCAGTTGAGTGTAAGATGAAGTCTGAAGGACTGCTGGGAGATAGGCCATTGCCCCGCCTACGTGCTAGAGAAATCGCGGTGACCATCAGTGGATCCCACACTTGACGAAGATGACGAGCTTGATTAAAAAAGTAACGAAATGAATGTTGTATGAAACCCTTAAGTACGGAGTGAGAGTCTAACAAGAAAAATCCTCTAGAAGGACTATAAATAAGCGTGGTTGGTCCATAACCGATCACGAGGCCTTGATGATACGAGGAGCGGAGCTCTGTGTAAGAGAATCTCCAGTGTAGCCGAGTTGTCTCCTCTGGGCAAGGCGAATCAGGGGTGTTATACGAGTATGCTTAGTGCAACGGGATTGAGCTACCTCCCGCATGAAGCTCGACTGTGTGAACCGGGTACGAAGTACTCAGTTGTGAAAAAGTGAGAATTGAGAGACATGGGAATACATGAAGGTGATAGGTCAACTTCATTGCATTTGCTGTGTAAAGAGTGTTAGTTAGTATGGGACGGCTATCCCTTCTCTGTGTGATTACTGTAATATGTGAACTTGTGTTGCATATCATTTTGGATAGAGTAGTTCGCCTTTAGTGAGTTTATCAACTCATAGGTTCTCCGTGTTGTAGGTAAGAAGCCGATGAAGATTGATGAGTAAGAGCTGGCGAAGATGGTGTGTGTAGTATCCATAGAACATGATTACCGGTGGCAATGTTTTCCGCACTTTTGTTATATTATAAACATTTTATATTTTTTTTATGTCGGTACGAGATCTCGAGGCTTTAAGGCTTGGATTTGTAAAACTATAATGGTAATAGACTCTATTTGAGTCATATCTTATTGTGAGACCGGGACATGATCCCGAGGACTCCTAGTAATATCGTTTGTAATATTATGGCAGCATCTATGCTCCATCAATCGTATTATGTTATAAGTATTATATATGATAAAGGCTTCTGCATTAAAAAAAATACAGAATTTTCACTTTCAGAGTTTTAAAAGAGTTTACGAAAGTATGAAAATGAGATTGTACTCTCTTGTCGCGACCGCGGCCGAGCTGGCGGGTCGTGACAAAATCTGCTTAGCAGACTATGGAATAAGCAAGATTATTAATTAGTGAGTTTGACTCTTCAAACTGATATGACTTCAAGATCAAATTTATCCTCTAAATAAACAATATGATATGGTTTCTCTCAATTGTCATATTCTTTGTAGACTTAGTAATCTTTTTATTTAACCTTCTCACCGAGCTATTTGCTCATTAGAGTGCTTGTGTCGCATGTAAGTTAAAAAGGAAACTAGAAGGCTACACGACAATAATGGGAAATGGCGGGCACATACGGGACCAAGTTAAGGAGAGTTACCTGGAGACCCGCTAACTAATGGCAGAGAATAATATAAATTTTTGCACTTTTGAAATTTTGCGAGTAAAATAAATTCTTTTGGGTTATACTGAGAATATCGTGTAGTATTTTTTCTTATTTAAATTAATTGATGTAAAATATTCAAATTTGCCCTTATTTTGTAACTAAAGTATTAATTTATTTAAAAACTAAAATTATGTATTTGAATAATTCTAATAGTATACTTGTTGAAAGTCTTGAATCGTTAAAAAGTTTGTATCAGTGCCAAGGTTTAGTGAGCCATCTAGATAACCCGATATGCACAAGCATGATTCCCTCGTTGTTGCTATGATGAGTAACCTTTCCTTTGACTTCAAGAGTTATTAATGTTAGAAATATACCCTTGAAATCAAATGTAATCAGCACTTTCTGAATATAAATAAATGAAGTAGTTATTTATTAGTTTTGTTTATTTTATTTTATTATAAAATTGAATGTTTATTAAAGTCCATAATAGGTTTATATGATTGTGATTTTAGTATGCAAAGAGTTTTACATACAAGAAGATTAAAATTCTAAATTAACATATTTAAATCAGTTTGTGATAGATCAAAGAGTAAGGATCTCTTTGATCGAAATTCACTAACATTGTCCATAATGTTATGAACTGATCTGTATGGTTAGTGTATGAGACACTAAAGTAGAGGTATTTATATTATACTATATTACTAAAGATGAGGGGAAAAATATTGTAGTTTCTACAGTGCCTCGACAATTAATAAAAATGCCCTTATTTGGCTATTGATTAATGAAGGCTATTTTCGTCAATTTGCTTCTTATCCTCCACTTTTTTTTTGCTACTAACTGTTCGGCCCATTTAAGTGGGTGCTTGCAAATAAATGGTAAGCCTTTTTTGGCATTTCTTTATGATATTTTCGATACTTGTGGTCTAAAATATAAATTTAAATAATTACAAGAAAATGAAATAATTAACTCTTAAATATTTCACGAGAATCGGAGCTCGAATTATTGAGATGAAGCGAAGACTATGGATATGTGAAATCGCACTCCAATAAACTTAAAAAAATAAATTAAAACTTTTTAATAAAATTCTCCGTTTATCAATCTTGATATTGCTTTACTAAATATCCGGGACTGAACTCTCGACTTACACATCTATTATTTATTCGAGACACCCAATCGTTAGTTGATTTAAGCGTTACATGATTCTCGATCATTCACAAATGGTTCATAAACTAAGTCAAGTGTAGTTACCGTTTTATCAAATTTTAAAATTAAAACATTTTATTTAACACATTATATAACATAAATTTTCATAACATATTCACTTAAATTAACGATAATATTTTCAACAACATTTTAAGAGTCCGTAAACTAAATTATAAGTAACAGTAATAACACATTCACAATCCCTATCAATATTACACATTCACAAATTTTGCTAGGGAGGGAGGGAAAAGTTTGCAAGAATCCGTGCTTAGATTGTTGTTGCTGATTCGAATCAGCGATTACATTGTAGTCGCTATATTGTATTATCAATATTATCATTGAAAATTTTCGCTTTACAAAAGGTCTGTAGTCGCCATTTATTATTAGCGATCACTTTGTGATCGTTGATGTTGTAGTGCCCGATATGATCGGTCCTATTTCACATCCCTAGGTTCTATGCCGTAGTTTCTCATCATATATTCTACAAAAAAAAAATGCTTAGTATTTTTTAAGTTGATACATTTTAAGGTCAGTTAGATAAATAGCCATTTCGAATTGTGTGTTTTCAAAAAATAGCTACAGTTTCAAAAAATTTAAAAACTAGCCATAACACATTGTAAGAAAGTTTTGACAATAACAAAATTACACATAAAATGTGCTGTAAGAAATTTTTGACACGTGCCAGAAATTTCTGAAAGGGTTAGTTTTTAAATTTTTTGAAACTGTGGCTATTTTTTAAAATCATTTTGTAAACAGTGACTATTTTATTAAAATTCCCTACATTTTAATATCATAAGGCCATGAAATGGAATCAGAATCTCAAATTATGGGTTTGGTGGTCTCCTTAAAAAAAATGTCGTGTACAATATTGTAATAACCTGAAACCGAGGCTACTTATACGAGTATTTATTATGAATTTTCAGACAAATGCGTTTTTAATATTATCATGGTTAATTTAATTTAAGGGGAGTTAGTCAGTTTCGTCAAATCTGGCTAACTCATGGCCATGTATAAATATCGGTGCAAAATATTAATTGTGCGTTTTTGAATATTTGAGCATGTTAGGAATCAAATTTCAATTTGAATATGATATTAAAATTCCTAAGTCTCGGTGTCCAATTACTTGTGTAATATTAAAATTCACGGAAGAATTATACCGAAAATCAGATTCGTCAATTTTTGGTCAATTTGCCCCAAATTGAGCCCAACCCATTAGGGCTTTTTCCTTTCCTTCTTCCCCTCTCCACAGCCGGCACACTCCCTCTCTTTTTCTCTTCATCTCTCTCAATCTCTCAGAACCTCTCCTCCCCACTCATTGCTGCCGCCGTGCACCCAACCAAGCCGGCCTAACCCCGCTCGCGCCCTGTCCCCTCGCCGCGACGCCTGCGCCAGTGCTCAACCGACCTGCGCAGCCCCCGAGCTCCCTTCGCTCGCCTCCTCCACGCACGACGCCGACGAGCTCAGCCCGAGCTTCGCTGGGCCTCCTCCGCCCAGCTCGCGCCTCCGTACGCCGGAGCACCAAGGCTACTCCCTCGCTCGCCCAGCCCCCGACTCGTCACGCCGCCTCGAGCGCTTCCAAGCGCGCTCAGCCCTCGAGCCGCGCCTCTGAACCGCGCCGCCTCCTCGCACAGCCCCGACTCCCCCAGAACAAGCCGACTATGCGGCGTGCTTCTCCATCGCGCCGCTCAGCCACAGCCGCACCGTCGTGAGCACGAGCGCGAGCTTTCCGCGCGCTTCCTGCAGCGACCCTGCTCGCACAGCTCCGCCTTCGTCAGCCCAGCCTTCACGCGTCGTCGTGCAAGTCCACCTCCGATCCGAGCCTCCCTGCACGAGCTCTGCCTGAGCCTCTGGTGATACGCCTCCTCGCGCCGACCAGCTGCTACCTCGTCGAACTCACCGGAGCTTCGCCTGCTCACGGTTGCCCCGATCTGGCCGCCGCCAAGTTTCGAGCTCACGATCCCACCTTCTGTGAGCCCGAATTAAAGCAGCCTCGAGCACGTCTCGTCTTTGCGGTTGCAGTTGCCGTGAGCCTAGCCCGAAATCCTTACCGCCGTCTCGCCATCATCGGACTTGTGGCGAAGCTCGTCCTGCAGTCCTCATCTCACAGTCGCACCGCTCCTCGTCGAGCTGGCTACTTTTCGTGCTCGGTGAGCCTCGAACCCATGATATCACAATATTAAAAGTATTGGATTGCGTTTTGCTAATAGTGTCGTCCTCGCTGATGTATTCGTGGTCGATTGTTTGTTATTCGCAAAGTTGCTTAGTTTTGAGTTAACAAAGGATGAAATTTCAAGATGCTCGTGGTTTTATCATTGGTCTTTTTGAGATGGTTTTTGTGTTTCTTTATAATTTATTTATGTTAGGTTCAAAAGTGTGTTTGTGCGTATTCTAAAATATTTGCGCGATTGTGTGGAATTAGGCCAAGACTTTGAAGTTGTTTATGATTATGACCCTTCTGAATTACCACGGTGATTTCACAATTTTGGAGTCTTTGGCTAATTCAAAGCTAGCTTATTATTTGAGAAAATTTACGAGTTTGACTATTTAATGGCACTCAATGCGTGTTATGCTCGTGTCAAGTTTTTCGGATCGAGGTAAAATAATTTGGAAAATGACTAGTCGAGGAGAATAATGTTTCAAGTGCCTCAGCAATGTAAAATGGTTAAAGTTTGTGTTGTTTTGGAAATCTAGAAATGTCGCTTTAGAAAATAATTAGAGAATTTAACAAGTTGACAAGGATTTTTTCTTTTGTGAATGTTTTGTAAAAAAAAAATAAATAAATAAATAAATAAATTCGAGTACATTTGAATCATTATCCTAATTAGCAAGAGATTGAGAATTTTCTTAAATTAAGAAAATTAATAAAAAGAAAATTGTGTGAGTTTGGAGATTTGGTTTTTTTGCACGAGCCTTGATTGCCTGGTTGAGCTTAAAACGAGTATCGAGCCGCGGGTTCGAGCGTTTCACGTCTCGCTTTTGTTTAAGTTCGAAACTTAATTCGATTCTTTCATTCTCGCAAATCGTGCAGGAATGTCAACAAAGCAAGTTCGGGCGCACAAATGTTCGCCGTCCTATTCCAAAGGTATAAGCAAGCAGCCAAAGGCGATTTTCGGTTTAGAGAACTAATGACAACTTGGAAGTTGATTTAATTTCAAATGTATTGCTTTTATGGTCGCTCTCTTTATGTGGAATCCGAGCCACTGAGGCTCGGTGTTGAATTATGATTATGTTTTGAAATTAATTGTTACAATTATGGCATCGTCTGCGTAGTTATTGTGAAAGATTGTGACCGAAATTAGTTCGGTGCTGGGTTGAAATTAGGTTAAGGCTTCGGCCGGGATATCCGAAAAACAGGGGAAATTCCGCCGGATTTCCGGCTCGAATATTTAATACGTGATAAAATAAAGTCAGACACCGATTAGTTTAAGGAACTCATTTCTCACCTAATCTAGTCAAACGAAAGGCCCGATAGTCTGGATTTATTGTTGCGTTAAGTCAACGACATTCGGGACGAGAATACCCCTAGAGGGATTTCTCGACGAACCATTGCTCGACCCACTGTCTAGTGTCCCATTCTATGAGTCCATTAACTCTTAAAGTTTCATTCCTCTCGAATATTTAGTGGACTTCGATGTTGACCCTCTAATTCTCATATTCGACAGAAGTGTCACACCACATACTCCAAAGAGGGACGTCAAGAGAGGAAAACCGCGAGGACCAAGTCGGGGAGGCTTAGGACCTCAGGTAAGTGGATCTCCACTGTGGCACGAATATACTTTACCCTGCTTGAATTAATCGTGCATATGTTGAGATTATGTTAAGCATTCGATGCTTCCAAAATTGTGGCTGTCAAACTATGTGAATCTCCATTCTAGTTAGGGCCGTGAGTATGGGCTCTTGACTATGTTTGTCTCGTTTTGTGCAACGAGCCTGCAGGTATGGGACTGTAGGTTTGTTATAATATGTGGTGTCCTTCTAGATGTTTATTGGCTTGTGTGTTCACGTATATGTTTATCTGTCTGTGGGTATGGGACCACAGACATAAAACTACTCAACTTCGTGGTTCAAGTTATTGTGCAGGGTGTGTGTGTCTGTTTGTGTGTGTATATGTGTTAGTATGACTTATATGTCGGTGGGTATGGGACCACAGGCATAAAACTGTTTGTGTTGTTGTTGAGACTTTATTGCAGGTCAAAGAGAAAACTCTAAGACAAGAAAAAGGGAGCGAAAGCATTGTATGTATACGGGTAGGGCCCGACGGGGCCGCAAGTCATGATCGGTTCCGAAACAGCCCGACGGGGCCACTGATTTCGTTTCGGGACGGCCCGAGAGGCCCTGGGGAGGTCGGCGGACGACCTTCCTCTGTCGCATTACTTTGATCATTTGGGTATGGCCCGACGGGGCTGCGATCATGATTTGGTTCCGAAATAGCCCGACGGGGCCATCTTCTACGATAGATTTCGGAGCGACCCGAGGGACCTCGCGGAGGTCAACGAACCACCTTTCAGAACGGCCCGAGGGGTCTTGGGGAGGAGAGCCACGGCCCTCCCCACAGTTTATGATGTGACGATCCGGATCGGCCCGACGGGGTAAAATGCAATAATGAATTCCGAAACGACCCGACGGGGTCACTGGCCGTAAAAGGTTTCGGAATGGGCAGAGAGGCCCAAGGAGGATGAGTCCTCACGATCATAAAGAATATCGGGACGGTCCGAGGGGCCAAGATTCATAGCATGTCCCGAATTAACCCGATGGGGTGATTGCGCAATCAATCCGAAACAGTCCGACGGAACCCCAGTCGTGAGAAGTTTCGGATCGACCCGCAGAGGGTCCAGAGTTGTTTATTTCTAGAACGATCCGCAGAGGTTCCAAAGTTGTTTAGTTCTAGAACGACCCGCAGAGGGTCCAGAGTTGTTTATTTCTCGAACGACCGCAGAGGGTTCAGAGTTGCTTAGTTCTAGAATGACCCGTAGAGGGTCCAGATTTGTATAAGTTCTAGAACAACCCTCGAACGGGTTTAGATGTGTATTAAATTTTGGAATGACCCGTGAGAGGTCTAAAGAAGGGGTAAGGCCGATGCGACCTCCCTAATATTATAGAATCAAGAATTCTTAAATAGTAAACCGTGTGCACACATATTTTTATAAGCTAAGTCAGAGAGTTGTGAACTTGAGTGAAATTAGAATAAAGTATGGGATTAACTTTATCGAGATTAATGGGTCGTTGAATCCGACCTCGTTACATGTCACAACTCCTTTGCAGGTATTTTATCCCGCGTAAGTTCAGCACATTATATCTGAATTCTACTCCGCGGGCAAGATTATTTAAGAGTGTTGTTTACTCTTCGAACTACGACGACTCGATTGTCGAGTCTATCCATTTGTTGAATTATAATATTGTGATACCTCTTGATTGTATGTTACCTGCAGACTTAGCAATTTATCTATCTAATCCACTTACTGGGCTAATAGCTCACTAGTGTGCTCGTGTTGCAGGTATTTTATTAAGAAAGCAGAAAGGGCGAAGCAATAACGACGGGAATAGCGAGTGTATACGGGACCGACCTGTAAAACTTTACGTGGACTACCGGCTAATCGTTGGTAAAGAAAAGTTTTAAATTCTGCATTTTTTTGTAAATGTTAAAATTAAATTTATTTTGGTTATGGTGAGGATTGGTGAACCTCATGTTTAATATTAAAAGTTTGGTTTTGTAACTTAATTTAAAAAGTTCAAATTTGACCGTATTTTTAAGAACCAAAATACCGTTTTGAGTTTTGGGTCGTTACAAATATATGCAATATACATATATACATTCACATACATATTATATATATATATATATATATATATATATGTGGGTGTGTGTGTGAGATATTGAAACGGCCAACATTAAGCATGATGTTATATCAAGAGACTTGGAAGAAGTTGCAAACAATATATACTTCAAATGAATGATCATATGATCATAAAACAACAAAAGGGTGAGAAAAAAAAAACAAAAAGAAAAAAAGAAATATTTCTTCGTGTAGTTTAATCATGATTGTCAAGGAAGATTGTGACGAAGGGGGAAAAAAAACGTATATACGCGTGTTGTTGTTGTTGCTGCTTTTATTTATTTATTTATTTACTTTTTTTTTCTTAATAAGAATAAAGTTAAAGGTGAAACAAAAGGGTTGTTTGTTCGGACAGCCACAAAAACAGTGTTTTAAAAACCCACATGGCATGACATATGAGATGGAAGTGCAACCTCACATGGCCTCCATGTTACTAAAGAGCTTTACTGTCCACATAACATTCCTTTGGTGTCCCAGAAGTGGAGATTTGGGCTGCCATACTTGGCACGTCAGCAATAACCTTGACAATGTATCATGCATAAATGATAACAATAAATAATTTATATATACACAAAATGTATTTGTATATCCACACATATATACAATAGCTAAACAGCTGCTATACTTATATTAATATGTATGCCAACCTGCAAAACCTCCTCCTTGTCTCACCAAAAACTAGTGTACCCAACTTCCATGCCATTTCTAATACATTTGCTTGGCTTAGCTGTTTCCTTTAAAACTAAAGTTTACAGCTCATTATGTGCAAATGGGTGCTAGATAGTAGATACAATCTCTTTTGTTTTTATTTTTATTTTTTATTTTTTATTTTTCTTACTTCTTAAGCTCCTTTTTTTTTTTCATTATAATTTGCTCCTTCTCCCACGTTCATTTTTGCCCTAAAGTCCAGCAGGTCAAAAGGGTAGTTTCTTTCCCAACGGAAGCTAAATACTCTCTTTTAATTAACCCTCTTAAAAACGCTTGTTTCAAGCTCGATTTTATTAACTGAAAAGTACGACTTTGCTACTAGTTGAAATAAGCGACAATTTTACATGTCTCTAGATGATATTATATACCCAGAAAATAATCAGTTTGATATATATGAAACATTTTATATTTGCAATCTTCTAATTAGAAAATATGAATTAAATCACCGTAATATAAAATTTTTCCTTTTGTTTTGAATCATATATATATGCATCATAAAGTGAATCTCAAGTTTCACCTTCTATGTAGCGGAAGGCACCTGCTCCGCACGTGTAAATTATTCATTATTTGATATAACATTTTGAAGTATAGGGCATAGCTCAGGCGGTAAGTAGCATATTTACAGTTGTACATTTTTTAGTTTGATTCTTATGGAGGTAGGAAGCGATTTCTATATAAAGGTAGGAGGAAGAGCAAAAATTATTTTGGCCTTGGCCCACCCTCTTAGTTTTTTTTTAAGTAAAGAATTAAGTGATAGAGAAAAAAATGGTCTATTTTTTAATAAAAAATAAATGTAATGTATACCATATAAATACATTATTATTACTTCAATAGAAAATTAAAAGAAATCTATTTTTTATTTGATAATTTTTCGATTTATTTTTCACGAAAATAGTCAACATTTTCGAACATTAAGAAACTAGCAATTAGTCCCTTAGAGAACTAACGGTCTATATGTAAAATTACAAAATCATACAGTTAAATAAATTGATATTTTCTTAATACCTCTTTAAAACATTAAACAAATCTTAGACTTATTTAATTAAATAGCCCATATTTTAAGTACTTTGAAAGATAAATAAATTATGATAATTATATTAATCATCATTCCAGAATTTTTTGGCTCTATCTTAGTTATCAACTAGTCATTCAATTGCCACCTTAGTTATCAACTAGTCATTCAATTACCACCTATTTTGTTAAAATTCATAAACAGTTGCTACTTATTTCAATTATGTTAGATAAATTGTTCTACAATTTAATGATTTCGTTTCTGGAATTTCTAAAAAAGGAGAGGCTGTCGTGTTTTTTTTCCCTACATTAAATGATCATATTCAAACAAGAAAATAGAGGATTTTATCAGTGTAAACCATTTAACAAATTATGGATATAAATAATACAAAATTTGATATTTGATCAACAATATATAATATTAGATCCAAAAATAACAAAAGGTCATGCAAATGATGAGCACAAAGTTTTTTTCTAAAAGAAAGGTTTAAGTTTAACTACTCTTAAAAAAATTATTAAAAAAAAAAAAACGCACACATACACACAAAAAACCACCAACAGTTTGTAGAAAATAAATGAGGGAAAAAAATTACCAAAAGTCTGAATACTAATTTGTAGAGATACTTAACAAAACGTTAGGCAAGCGATGGATTTGTTAAAGGATGCATGCTTTTCATATATACTTTTCACGGTTTTTTTTTTATTTTTCGAAGTGGAGCTCGTAGCTGTTATTATTCCTAGTGAAAAGGCTCCGAAATACATTTGGACTAGGTTATTGATTGAATGCGACTCAATTTATTTTGCCCAAGCCTTTCAACAATCCCTAACTTACTATTCCATAAAAATGGCGCAACAGGTGACTTCGTCCTCTCAATCTCAAGAATTCAATTAATGTTTCGGCCTCACATATTTTTTCGGGAAGGCAATATGTCTACGGACAAGCTAACGGGTTGGGCAGGCAAGCACATGTCCAACAGGTGATATATTAGTCGCGAATAGCCTTTGTTATCTGTGAGTGAAAATTTCAGTCGCGGATTCCTTATCTGCAGCTAAACATCCGCGACAAAGTAGCGACTGAATTTTTCAGTCGCAGAAATCTTTTCGCGACTGAATTTTTCTTTTTTGCGACTGTTTAATCATTCTCGAAAATCCTTTATCCTACTAGTGTGAATAGCAATATATAATCTTTGAATATCATTTTCAATGCAATGGATGCAAATCAGTTCAAGTTGATGTAAACATGTGAGACAATAAAAGAATGATGGAAGATTCTACAGAAGACACATGAAGGAAGAGATGCGGTAAAACTTTCAAAACTTTAGATTCTGACAACTTACTTCGAAAATCTCTGGATGAAAGAAGAAGAATATATCAACGAGATCAGTGCAAGACTAATTTATGTTGCCAACGATGCCTTTGCACTTGGAGAGAAGTTTTCAGAAGAAAAGCTTGTATGGAAAATACTCAGATCTCTACCTAATAGATTTTTCCTACGAAGTCACCGTCATAGAAAAAGCGAAAGATGTCCAAAAGATGAAGATAGAGGAATTGATATAGTGCTTTTGAACCTTAAAGATGAATTTGGAAGAGGAGAAAGGAGACAAGAATGCTAAAGGGGTCAAAGTCGTGCGGAGGAGACAAAGTCACTCTATGATGAAGATGATGATCTCATTGAATCTATTGCCTTACTAACCAAAATTTTCGTAAGCTAAGTTAGCAAAAAAAAAAATCGTAAGGTCATTAAAAATTTGAACAAGAGGAACAGAAGAGGTCCGAAAAGCAGATATTCAGGTAGTGCTTCAACTGATATTCTGACAGGTGGAAGGAATACTTATTCAATGATGAAAATTTTGAAACAAGTTTCATAAATATATCATGTGCATGGTACATCCAAGAGTCGATTATGAAGTATATAGGAATACAACGTGGAGAGAATGAAGGCCTCGTACATATATACAAGCGGAGTGCAACACACTTAAGAAGAAAAAAAAAGTCCCTTAATGCAACATGAAGCGATAGAGACTCTGACTGTAGTAAAGAAGAAGAAACTGACTTCATTGCTTTTGCATCTAGATCTACTCAAACAAATGTTGTAGGAAGTACGAGTTCATCAGTTATCCCTTCTGGTGTTTCAACCGATTTTTCATGTGGCGGTCAAACCCTTAATTATGAAAGCAATGATGTTAAGGGTCTCACTGGAAAAAAAAACGTTACATGCCAAGCGAATTGAACTGACCAAAGAAAATGATAAGTTGTCCTATCATGTTGTTTAAATGAATATGGAGAGGAATAACCTCATGAAGATCATCGCCGATCTAGACACAAGACTAAGACAAAGTCAGAATGAAGAAGCAGACCTCAATGTAGAACTAGAGAATATGAAAACGATAAAAATGTTATTTCTGATTCTTCTAAATTCGATGAAATTTTGGTTGTAGGGTGATCAAATAAAGAACATTTAAGACTTGTTCATACTGGTAAGACAACTGGTGGTCAAACTGTATTAGTAAAAATGGAGCACTTCTATAGTTAAGTAAGATGAAGAAGTAAAGATAGAACACCAATTGTGATATCATAAATTATGAGAAGAAAGAGATGGATTCCAATTTTGCAACAGAGGATGAGACATCAAACCACGTTGTTAGCAATATCTTGCATATTCTAGATGAACATATCAAGGGAGATTTTCAACTCGGAGGCAAGTCAAGAAAATGTGGGTGAGAAAATCTGAGACCAAGTGCAATTTGTCATTCACTTCCTTGAAAGCTAGTGCAATGCAAGAATCGTACATTGACAGAGGATCTTCAAGATATATGACAGGAGAAAGGGTGTTCTTAGAGAATTTTCAACCTATCGTTCAACAACATGTAAAACATTTCTAGATAGTGTCTTAGTAAAAAATATTGTTAAGGGTAATCTTAGTGTTCTTAGTTTACCTAAACTAACATATGTTTAGCTTGTTGAAGGGAGGAAAGTAAATCTTACTAGCGTCAGATTTACCAAAAGCAAATGCCTACTAGTTAATTATCCAGACAAGTGTCTTACGAAAGGTGTTCGCATATTCGATAATCACTATCGTCTAACAACTGTGACAACATGTCATAAGGTGGGAGTTGATGACACTGAGCTGTGGTATCACAGACATGGTAATGTAATCTGTGACTGTTATAATGCCTTGAGTCGAAAAGAGGGAAAGACAAGATAAGTTGTGCAATCCCACACCGTCTGGGTAAGGTGATGGTCTAATGTAAAAGTTTTAGGGCCGTGTTGGTATGGGATGATACGGTTCAGAAGAGGCTTAAACGATAAGATGGTACTACATATGTCAACAAGATGCATCTTTTTTTTTTTTGAGAGCCCATTTCGTAAGAACTCCGAAGTTAAGCATGCTTGACCCAGAGCAATTTCAAGATGGATGAACTACTGAGAAGTTTCTTGGGAAGCGTGCAAGTGAGGACAAGGTATGTTGGCTTGTGGAGACAGTGGATCCGGAAAGGAATCGTTACATAAACTATAAAAGCCTGAAGAAAGCTATATTAGTTGGTGCTATTCGTTGGTATTCCTTACCTAAAAATAGAGGCTTGAAGGTTTTGCAATCCATCTTGAAGGAAAGCAAGTCAATGTGTCTCGTAAGGTGTTGCAACACCTAGTTACAACCGGTGCTTGAATCCAAATATGGATATCATTGATCCTATGAAGGTTGAGAGCATTGGAGGAAAGAGATATTCTTTCATTTGTGTGGTTGTTTATTTGTTTTTTTATAAGTGAATTTTATACGTGAAAAATCATATTTTTTATGTGTTCATAACTCTGATGTTCCATATTAAAAACCAAAGTTTTAATATCGGAAATATTGTGCGAATTTGAAGTGATCATAGAAGAGAATTTGAGAAAGCCTTTTTCGTAGAATATTGTGATAGGCATAGGATAGCTCATGAGTTTTTAGCTCCAAAGACACACGAGAAAAATAGCATAGCTAAGCGGAAGAGTAGAACAGTCCAAGCAATTACACGGGTCATGTTAAATGTGAAAGGTATTGCTTACAGATTTTGGGTTGAACACCGCATGCTATACCATCAACCGAGTTTACTTGAGGTAGGGCACAAGCATGACTCGTTATGAGATTTGGAAAGGATGGAAACCAGATGTTAAGTTTCTTTTTATGTTTTTGTAGTATTTGTTATATTTTGAATGACTAGGAACAATGAGGGAAATTATATTCAAAGAATGATAAAGCGGTATTTCTTGGGTACTCTACCAATAGCCGTGCATACAAAGTGTACAATAAGAGAACACTTCAAGAAAAATGATTATCAGCGACCAAAGTATCAGCGAACAAACATTTTTGGTCGCTGATATTGGAATCAGCGACCAAACTATGGTCGCTGATAATAATTGGATGAAATGCATTTGACAAAATATTAGCGACAAGATTTGGTCGCTGATATTACAATATTTGCAACAAAAATTGGTCGTTGAGGTGATATGAGAGACCAAATTATTGGCAAGAGAAAATTCCCGTGCCGAATTATTATCAGCGATCAAGTTTTAGTCGCAAATAATGTTGACAAAAAAAATTCCCGCACAACAAAAATTTTAAGCGACCAAGTATAACTGCTAATGAATATTTGGAAAAAAAAATCCCACCAATTGCATATTGGTCACTGCCATTTTCATTGGATAAGTATAAGCGACCAAATTTGATCGCTGAAAATTTCTCAAAAAAAGATCCCGCGCAAAAAAAAAAAAAAAAAATTAGTCGACGATTTTTTCCGCAAAAAGATGACCTTAAGTCATATCAGCGAGCAAAAGTGTTCATTATTAGTTACCATATTTGGTCATTGATTTTAGAGGCTTTTAAAAGCCCTTGTGCTTCACTATTCTTCTTCTCTCTCCCTTCTAACCTCTAAGTCTCTGCCGCCCACTCATCCTCTTCCCCTCCACGCTCCTCCTCATTCTAACCTCTAAGCCTCCTCTGTGACCGGCCCGCTGTGAACTGTCCCACCTCTGGACGGGCCATAGCTCTCCGCCCGCTGCATTAGTAAGCCAGCCGCCGCCTCTATAGTACCAGCAGTATGTTTTTTTTGTTTTTTATTTCTTTTTTTTGTTTATTTTTTTGTTAATTTGTTTTTCAATTTTCACAATAGCCCTGCCGCCGGCCGCCTCGCCTATTGTCGTCGCCAGTGCTGCCCCTTCTTCGGCCGCCTTTCCTATTTGTCACTGCCTCGCCGTCGGCCTTCTACTTCACCGCCGGTAAATTTTATTTTGTTCTTTTATTTTCTGTTTTTTTTAAGTTAAATTCGATTTCAATTTTTGGGCAATAGCCAAACCCCCAGCCGGCTCGCCATTGTCGCCGCCGGCTCTACCCCGTCTTAGGCTGCCTCTCTCATTGTCGCTGCCCGCAACCGGCCTCTGCCTCACCGCCAGTAACCTTTTTTTCACTTTTTTTGTAAAGTTAATTTGTGTTTTGAAATTTTGGCAAAAGCCCCGCTGTAGGCCGCCTCTCCCATTGTCGTCGCTAGTGCTTACCTGCCGCAGGTCATCGCTTCACCGCTGGTAAGTTAATCTTTCATGACATTTTTCCAATATTCATTTGCCAAGCCTTTTCTTGATTCTGTAAAGGATAATATACTTGTACAAGTGTAACAGAGACACGAAGTTAATTGATTATTAAGAGGAAAAAAATATCAATGAATGTTAGAGATAATGACACCGTTTGATCACAAGCATAATTTATCCTTATATTATTAATATATAGGAACAACAAGCTAGAAAGCATGGGATTGTGATATTTGAATAATTAAAAGCCAATCATGTCTCATGTGCTCGGTGACAATCCTGGAAACCATTTTTTTTTTTTGCTTTTGTTTTATTTTTTTTATTTGTACGTTAGAGTAATTTTTAGTTTCAGCTGCCCGCCGACCGCCTCACTTTTCATTGGTGGCAGCTGCCCGCCGGCTGCCATTACATTGCTCGCCGGTAAGCAAGTTCTGTTTTTTTTTTCCTCTATGTTGTTTACTGTTGCTTGGCAGAGTTGTGTGCTTTTGGTTGTTCAAAAAAAGTATTTTGTAGTTTTGTGGTTGCTCAGCAGATTTGTGGGATTTTAGTTCGGAAAAAAAAAATTAGGTAGTTTGTGGAAGATTTGTGGGATTTTGGTTGCTTGGCAGTTTATGGGATTTTGGTTGCTTGGCCATTTATGGGATTTTGGTGCAGATTTGTGTGGTTTTATGAAAAAATAATAATGTAGTTTTGTGGATATGTGATTTGTAGATTTGTGTAGTTTTATAGAAAAATAATAGTGTAGTATACGCAAAAGTCTTATTAATAAATCAGTAGAGTATTGCATCTTTCTTTTGCTTTTTTTTTTTTCTAAAGCAACAAGTGAGTATTATAATATATGTCATTGTTTGAATTTTAGTTGATTTCATTTTTTTTATTGATCAAACTCACATAACTGGTCACATAACTTAAGCTAAATATTTTTTTATTAATAATGATAATTCGGGCTCTTGTGCGTAGCTAAATTAACTTCTATAACCAATGATTTCAAGAAGTATTTGAACACTACTATAAGTTTGGTATTTTACTAGGAGAGTACCACAAACTACAGTTTCTCGTTCCAAAATTTGACATCTTTGGTAAGTTAAATAAGGGTTTAGTAAATTAAAAAGTAAAAAATAAATTATTAATTATTAAATTTTAAGAATTAAATATTAAATTATTAACAATTAATTAATATAACTAACAATTGTTTAATGAATTAATAACTTTATATAACTAAATAAGAACGACTAATAACTAATACTTACTAACTAATATATTAGACAATTACAATTTGAGTTCATAATTGATCATTTGTCTTTCTCTGATTCCATTAACTATTCGTTGATGGATAAGAGTTTGATAAATTTATCGAATCGCTTGTGCGATGAATACTGGCGGGGCACTAATGAATATATAACCCTTGCATCTCGTCATGTTAATTTAGAAGGAGAAATATGATGTCCATGTAAAAAGTGCATGAATCAAGAATGGTTGAAGTTGAATAGAGTTGAGGCTCATATTATCGACAACGGCTTCAATCCTTATTACAATGTGTGGATTTATCACGGCGAAAGAAACACCGTTCCTCAAAGGGCGATTCCAACTGGCTGCGCAAGTACAAATGCTAATATTATTGGAGATGAAATGGTAGACGCTCTCTTGGACTTGGTTAATGAAATGAGCTTTAAATCAGGAGATGCAAATGATAGGAATGAAGAGGTCGACAAAGAAGCAATGTCGTATGAGGAGCATTTCGAGGAGCTCCAGTCTAAGTTGTGGCCAAGATGCACAAAGATGTCTTCGTTGAATTTCCTTATTAAACTAATGCGTTTGAAGGTTATGCATAAGTGGACAAATCGATCGTTCGACATGTTATGCGAGTTGTTGAAGATTTAATACCCTGAAGGAAATAAAGTTGCTGATTCATATTACGATGCAAAAGGGAAGTTACGGGGTATATAACTAGGATACAAGTCCATTTATTTCTGCAAGTACGATTGTGCGCTTTTTTGAACGAGAATGATTTGGCTTATTGTTGTCCTATATGTCTTAATAGTCGATAGGTTTCGCAAACAGGAAAGGGAAAAAAAGTTCCGCACAAAGTGTTGAGTTACTTTCCAATCAAGGCACGTTTATGGAGATTATATAGTTTGCGACCTACAGCAAGTGCCATAACATGGCACCAGAGAGGGGAAGAAGTTGATCCTGGACTAATGCATCATCCTGTCGATGGTCAGACGTGAAAAGACTTTGACAACCATTACCCATAATTTGCAGCAGATCCACGTAACGTTCGACTAGGGTTGGCTGCCGAAGATTTTAATCCATTTGGTAATATTCTATATAGTATAAGGCCAGTTGTTATGACCGCTTACAACTTGCCCGCTTGGTTCTATTTGAAAGCCCTCTACTTAATGTTAACATTACTTATACCCAGACCATTTGCTCCTGCGAATGACAAAGGATGTTTTCTTACGTCTGTTAATCGACGAGTTGAAGCAATTGTGGGATGAAGGTGATGCAGTCAAATACGCTGTCTCTGGGACAAATTTCAATTTCTGTGCTGCCATACTCTGGACAATAAATTATTTTCCAACGCAGAGTAGTTTAGCTGGGTGGAGTAGACAGGGTTATAAGGCATGCCAAACGTGTAATGATGAGAAACCAAGTGTAAGATGTCGAAGCAAGACTGTTTATATTGGTCATCGTAGGTGGTTGGCTACATCACACCCATTTAGAAAGAATCTACGTTTCAACGGTAAACATGAGAAAGCGAAACCGCCTCGGCCGCATCAACCCTTCAAGCATAATCTTGATATGATGCACATAGAGAAAAATATATGAAACAGCCTACTTAGCACAATGTTGAATATAGATGGCAAGTCCGAAGATACAAACAAGGCGAGACTTGATTTAATGGATTTGGGAATCAGATTAGAGCATCACCTCTACAAAGAAGGCAATCGTTCGATGAAGCCGCACCCTAATTTTAGCCTTACTTCGGAAGAACGTAAGAAATTCAACAAACACATCAAGTCAGTGCGGGTTTGGGATAGTTTTGCATCGAACTTGACAAAAAACGTGAACGATCAAGATAGGGAAGATTACGGTTTGAAATTACACGACTGTTATGTCATAATGTAGCGTCTGCTTGCCCCTAGCGTAAGAAAGTTTCTTCCTAATGATATCAGTGATTCTATAGCTGAGTTGTGCAGTTTCTTCAAACTAATATGTGCTTGGACAATTAGGGTTGCTGACTTATAGGAGATGCAAAAGAATGTTTGTTTGATTCTTTGCGAGTTAGAACTGATTTTTTTTTCCTCCAACATTCTTCGATATAAAGGTTCATTTGGTTTTGCATATGCTTGAAGAAGCTATTCAAGGAGGCCCTGTCCATACTCGATAGATGTACCCTTCTCCTATACAAGTACACTTAAACAATATGTAAGAAATCGTGCGCGTCTAGAAGGGTCCGTTGGAGAAGGATTCGTTGTCAATGAAGCATTGACATTTTGTTTAATGTACATAAGTGATATCGAAACAACACATAACATACCTAAGCGTCATGAAGGTGGCAAGGAGACATTAGAATCGAAGACATTATCAATGTTCCAGCATTGCACACATCTCATTGGAAGAGGTATTGTTATACTACTCAACGATAAGGCACGTCGAAAGACACAATGATATATACTTAACAATTGCGACGAGGTCGATAAGTATAAGGTGTAAGTATGGAAATTTTATTTTTTATTTTTCAATTATTCCTCGACGCCTTGATGATCTACCTAACATTGTGTTTTTTCTATAAGGAGCACAAGTTGGAACTGAGAATTAATGGCACGGGAGATCTCGAGAAGGCACACATTGATAGTTTCCCAGCTTGGTTCCTTCAGAAAGCGTTTAACTTGAGTCAACAAGGAGCACCTGATATGACTGACGAGTTATTAATATTAGCCATGGAATCAATGCCTACTACCTTGTCATTCTCTACGTATGTGGTCAATGAAGTTAAGTTTGTATGTCGGAAACCTAATGCCAATAGGAAGACGCAAAACTCTGGTATTTTTGTCGTAGGGTAAGAGGCCACACCGTTCTACGAAGTGCTAAAAGAGGTGTTGGTAATACAATATGCATATGGTTGTAATGCTATTCTAATGCGATGTAAGTGGTACGATACAGATAGTAGAAAGAAGCAGTTGAAGGTAGTAAATAACATCACTAGCATATACGCAAATGCTAAGTAGTATAAGGACGACCCTTTCATACTCACAACACAAGCACGCCAAGTATTTTACACTAATCGAGCCGATGCCCGAACCTGTGGAAATATACTCGAGAAAGTTCGAGCTGTTTGTGGAGCTACCACCAATTGATTATATTAATTTCCATCGCAGTGAGGCACAACCAGTACTTGTCTTGGACGATAATGTTATAGCTCTCGTAGAGACTGACGAAGAATTTGACAATGATGATGATAATGAAGATACGTAATTGCATTATCTTGACGATCAAAAGGAAGAAGAGTTCATTGAGGATGAGTGTGATGCCACGGATAAAGACACTAACACTGATAACAACTCAAACACTTCAGACGATGATTAAGTTACGCAAAAGCTTTAATTACTTTATTATGGTTCATTTGATTTATTTTTGTTACTAAATATCATTATATTTCTTACTTATTTTATTAATAATTTGTCTTGTACATATTGATGGCCACTGTTGGTCCTGCTTAGCGACTAGTTGCTACCTCTCATGGCGGTAACACAGGGGGCTAGGACCCTGATCACCCTCGTTGTCTTCCTGCGCAGTGCGAAGAACATGGTACTATTTGTTAAATCAAAAACTAATTTATATTGTTCATTTATTACACATTTGCACTTATAAATTTTATGTTTCTTGTTTAATTTCAGGGGCGACAATTGCAACGTTCAAGAAGAAATTAAGGAAATCAAACAAGCTCATTTAATTAGAGCAAGCGCGTCAGCAGAAGGAGAATGGCAAAGTGAACATGGAGTTTGATGAGGCTGAAACATACAAAGATTTCGGCAACGAGGCATCGCACTTCAACAACGTCATCGACATGACCGTTCGCGGTGTATTGAAACCGTATTTGTTTCGATGGACTGATCAATCAAGGGAGCATTGTGATTGTATATGGCCACAAATTAGCAGTCAGTTCGAGCTAATGGACTTAGTTGAGATGCAAGGCAGCGTGGAGCATCAATCGAGGAAGTCGCTAGCTGAGTGGAAGCATGAATTGCACACGCGTTGTAAAAAAAATGGTCGAGGAGAACAGAGAAGAGGTGGCGAAGGACCTTCGGCATCCCAATTGTGATCTCACCATCTGGCAGCGCTACATTATTGACATCAACTCCGAGCAATTTCAAGTCAATTCTACTATTGTTATTTCTGTACTTTTTTTTTTCTTTTGTGAATTGTAACTGTTAAAGTACTTATAATTTTTTTTATTGTTATGTACATGCAGAACTTATCGAAAAAGAACAAGCCCAATTACGAGAAAAAGCAAACGAAGCCAAGACACGGTACTAAGTCATGTGCTGCCTATCGTTTTCACAAGGTATATCCAAAAATATTTAGTTCTGTTTATATTAGATTTGCATTACGTAGTTTCTAATTGTAAAGTTATTAAATTGTGTAAAAAGACACACAGGGTTGACTTCAAAGCCATATAGACAACTACCAAGAGGACAAGCACATGAAGAAGGACAAGTGGACTACGAACATCGCAAAGCCTCTATTTGTGAGTGTCATATTTAAATCATTGACATATATAAATAAATATGTAATATATTAAGTATGCCAATTTTACTAAATTTGTTGCTCGTTTTTCTAATACAGTAGAATATGTCGTAGATTTGATAGTTGCAAGCAACGCATGACCCAGCTACCCAAAAGACTGATAAAGTGATTATGGCCAACCTCGTCAAGTCTAGAGGTCTTCACATCGTCGGCATTGGACCAACCTTTCGAAGGTCTATGCTTGACCAGTGTGGCAGCTCGTCGCAGCCATCTTCTGAGCTGCAGGTGTCTACGGAAGAGTTTCATGCGATCAAGGCAGAGCTGGTGACTATGAGGCTTACTACGCCCACTTCTTCATCTATATGGCAAAACACCATCTAGAGTCGATCTAGGGTCGTGAGCCGCCGCCGCCACCTAGCATGCCATCATCACGCCAACCATGTCCTCCTACCGGACTTAATTACGGTGATGATGATAATGATGTCGAAGAAGAAGAACACGTAGATGTTGAGTGATTTTCTAACTATTTTGTTTTTTAGCTAATAATACTTATATATTTTTGTCATCTTTGAATTTGGTCAAAAATATATATTAGTGACATATTTTGTAAATAATTCTAATATTTTTATTCATACTATCTTAGATTATTAATTATTTTTATCTATTTTATCATTTTTCAAATAAAACAAAAAAAGATTAATGTAAGAAAAAATAAAAAATAAAAATATCAGCGACCAAAAGTTTTGGTCCTGATATTGAACTATCGGGGACTATCTCCGACCAAAGTTTAGGTCACTAATATTGGACTATCAGCGGCCAAACTTGGTAGCAAATTTTTTTTTGAATTAAAAATCCAAACAGAAATGAACAATGACAATAGCGACCAAAATTTTAGTCGCTGATAAGTATCTGCGCCCAGGTATTAGCGACCAAAGATTGATTTTCAGCGACCAAAAATTTGATCGCTGATAATACAGATTGTTGTAGTTGAATAAGATATGTGATATGGTAACTATGATCTAAGCAAAGATATTAAAACTTTTTTTGCAAAAGATGAAATTATATATTTAAAAGATTTCAATCAAAATGTTCCACAAGATGTTATAGACAGTGTTTCTACTGATGTCATGCAAAATGTTCTAATTGAATAAAAGAGTAATGAAGAAAAAGAGGATCAAGTAACCAGATGCCCTTCCTCAAGAGTGCAGACGAATCATCCAGCTAATGTAGTAAATCGAAACATAGAGAATAAGATTCCAACAAAAAAAAAAACCAAGAGTAAATCATCGAGATATTGTTCACTTTGTTTACTTCACATAATTTTTAGAGCCCAACATTGTTTGTAGAAACCAACATTTTTCGTGAAAGTACGTAGATGGCATTTAGAGGGAGTTAGATACCTATCTGGTTTTCTTGATTCCGATGTTGTCGATCCAGGTCTTCAAGGTGCCTCTAGCAGTGTTCCATTTGGTGGTCTTGCTACTCCTGCAGAGGTATCTGATGTCCATTTTACCAATTCTCAATCTGGTTATCATCTTGTTGAGCGTTTTATTGGCCATGTCCCTAAAGACTCTGCTCTTCTGGATAAATCAAGTTCTTGAAGTTGTTTGTGGATTGATATACCCTTTTGCGTTTTTCCTTTTGCTGGCAAAAATGAGGGAGTAGTGTGTGTACATATATATATATATATATATATATATATATATATTGGTTTGTTTGTTGCTAATACTTTAGATAACTATTTATTACAAATACTTTTATTATGTGATTTTGCCAAGCAAAAATGCCAAAGGTGGAGATTGTAAGTATTTATGAGTTAGCATTTTGTTTAGCAAAGTTATTATTTATAATATTTTCTTGTTCCTTGATTATCTTATCTTGATTTGGAGAAAGTAGGTTGGTGATTCGATTAATAAACTTGTTAGGTTTTTGTGAAAGTAATGTGGATCTTAGAAATATGTTGACCAGCAAATAAATCTAAGTAGTTTTTTGTATTTGCTTGAAAAGCTTGACAGATATTCTTCAGAAGTGATCTTCGTTGTTGTTTTAACAAGGTCTTTTTCTGGCACGATTATTTCAAGAAAATATTGACCTCTGAATTGGTACGAATTGGGTGAGATTTTTGCCACACGAATCAAAGGATGTTTTTTCTTAATTTTGATCAAGTTTATCGTTCATATCGAGTGATTTTGACCAAATCAACTGTGGAAGAATCATTGTTCTTTATATGGAATCTTTTCAACTTTCCTCAAGTTGATTGCTCTTTTTATTCCGAAAGTTGTAAAGATCATAGTAGACGAGTGCATTATATTTTCAGTCAATGCTTTGCATGTTTTCTGAGTAAAAAGGGTGAAAAACACTTTTGAGGTCATCTTGAGTTAGAGTAACTTTGAGGATAGTGTTTTCATTCGCAGTGTGTTCATTTTTGTAATCAGTATAACTGATTAGTAGAATTTCTGGTGTGTGAATTGTAAGACGAGCAAATCTCGTTAGGGTACATCACTAGATTGACGGTGGTGACAGCGACTTAAAATAGGAGGGAGTACATCTTATATAAGTCTTTGTCTCTAATTGTTTTAAGTTTCTAATAAATCTTTTTCACCTGGGCGTGGCCCCCGTAGATATAGGCGCAACAGAACCGCATTACAAATTTTCTTGTTTCATTTACTTTTATTCTGCACTCATACATTTACTATTCATATGTATATTTCATCTCTGTTTTTGCACTTGTGGTGTTCCGTGTGAGTGTTACAACTAATTCTGAACACCGATAAAACAACAATAGTTTACCAAACCATTCTTTTTTTTTTTTAATACAATATGTCCAAGAGACCATGTTTTGTTAGTTCTGATTTTTTTTTTCTTGAATGAAACGGCTCTTTAGGAACGCATCCTAACAAGGTTAGCACATGCTTGATTTATCGAAAGCTTCCGAACAACGTTGATCCTCCTCCGAGAAATTCACTAAAGAGACCGTAAATCTATAAATATAAAAATAAAAAGTTACAATTGTTCAATTAAACAACCTCAGTAGAGGAAGAAGAATCCAAAAAAGAAAAACAATATAAGCGAACTAAACAATCCTATAGGGTCTACCTAAAGGAATGGGGCCTCGTTAATACTCTTTTTCAGAAAAACCCAAGAAGGAAAAAAATCTGGAAAAAAAAAAGGAAAAAGTGTGCATGAGCCAGGATTAAGAAAATTGGAAATAAGGAAGATCAATGTGATCTCTATAGACTAGAGTAGCCAAATTGTCTGAAATTCACATCCACCAAATCTGATTCTGATAAGAAGAAGCCATAGAAGCCAGCTTGTCAGCAACACAATTTCCTTCCCGATAAATGTGCGAGACTGTTACATTCATGTTTGTAGCCATTTTAACAGCTCTCAACCAACGGTTCCTAAAACGCCATGGGATTCTGCCAACACCCGAGTTGAAGAGATGAACCAGATGCATAGAATCCGTTTCCACCCATAAATTCGACCAGTTCCACTCAGAAGCTTTTTCAATAGCTATAACAAAACCTATAGTTCAGCTTCAAAGGCAAAGCAAACGCCAAGACCCCAGGAAGAAGTAGCTTTAGTAAAAGTTAAAACCACGAGATGTTCTAAAATCCTGCCACAACTGCCCGGGCCAGGGGAGGCAACTGATTTACCACGTAATTAATACTACAACGCATTATTCGACATGATCAATCTCTTCTAATATTGATAATTTTTGAAATTGTTCCATCATACTGTTCGAGGAAGGGTTCGATCAAGTTGAAAGATAACACTGATTCATTTCTGTCCCATAAATTCTCAGTATTGTATTAAACACTTTGATGTGCATATATGTACAATACATCTATAAATTTCCATATTGTTTATTAAATTTATAATTGGGAGTACTCAAAACATCCTCTTGTTTTGAGTTGATATAAATTAACAACCAGGATTCTTTGCATAAGATACGAATGGAACGTACTTTTCTCTTTATCATAATCTCATTTCTTCTTTCTTCTTTTTTTCTTTTTTTTTTTTAATAAAGCAGAGAACTAGGAACGCATCCCATTTCCCCTATCTATGAAGTGCTTTAATAAAAACTTCAAATTTTTAAATAAATAACTGCCTGGAGCTGAAGGCACTTCCTCTTTCATTAGAGAGAGAAACTTCTAGAAAATTACTCTTTAGGGTTAGATAAATATTTATCCCTTTTTGTGACATAAGGTGGCAAGTTATCTGTCTCCAGCTATAGTAGAGATTAGAGAATTATGTGACAGCAAAGCACAGACATAAAACAAACTGAGTAAATTGTAATGTATTGTCTTGTTTGCAAGTCAAGCAAAATACAGTATTAAAATAAACGAAATACCCACTAGTCGTCTCATCATCAGTTACGTACTCTCTCTCTCTCTCTCTCTCTCCTCTGTTCACTTAATTCATACATCATATTTGCATATACATGTATATATAACGGAAAAAGCTAAAGAGAAGATACATAAATCCTCTTAATAATGCAAAAGTATAAGCTACTAAAATGTTAGTTTTGATTTTCTTTTTTCTCTCAGATAATGTATACAGTTTTTTTACTTAAAAAATTAAAGATGAGCCAAGTCTAAATCAATTCTTTTTAATCCCCTATTTCTCAAACTTAAAGATGAGCCAAGTCCTAACTGTAAATAATTAAATATATATATATATATATGACTAGGACATAATTACCGGCCATTTAATTTTCTTCCGAATGCTTTTTAGTTATCTATCCTTTGTTGTATATTACTAAGCTACCCTTCTGTTACCGTTAATATATGGTTGTTATAAATGTTTAAATGATGTCTCAGATCTTTTGCTTGATTAGAACACCTTTACATGTGATACCCATGTCATTGATATTGTATTTTGAATTTGCAGCTGATCAAGGAATACTTTAATTATAAATATACAATTAAGCTAACCTCCAGCTACACAAAATTAAAGAAGCGGAAAGAAAAAAAAAAAGGAAAAAAAAAAGGAAGAGAGAGACAGAGAGGTTTAATCTATATGATCCACGGTGATTTGATTATGAAAACAATTAATAATCAAATTGATTGGTTCGGTGACTTTGGTCCCACTTCCTCTGCATTATATGTTGCCCCCATTATTAGTTCATTTGTTTTTCCTCTCCAATAATTGAACCTTGAGTTGATATTTTTTCCTCTCCAATAGTATATATATATATATATATATATATATATGCACACACTAACAACCTAGATAAATTATTATCTTAGTTTTGTTTGGTGGTTAAGTAATACTGTTTATCTAGGTTTATTTTTGTGTACCAGAATTCCCTGCCAGGAATATAGTGGCCAATTGAACTAAGGCTCAAATTATGAAAGTTTTACAACCATACAAAATACAACTTCATCCTAAAGTCCACCACTCTGAAAGCACGTTGTGGGGACATCCAAGTTATTGGAAGTTTTAATCCAATACACGAATTTTCCACCCAAAAAAAAAGGAAAAAAAATAATTCACACTTTTCTTTGTATTCAAGCAATAATAACTAAGATCTCGTCAATAAAAGAGTGATTAGTATTAAGTCTGAATAAAATATTGATGAGTCGGTCAGTTCAAATACTCTGAAAACTAAAAATTATACGTATTATCCTCTAATTAATTTTTGATAAGTCGCAGAAATAGACTATTTTTTAGGAGTTATTTTATAGGGAATTTTAAGAAAATAGCCATTGTTTACAAAATGATTTTAAAAAATAGCCAAAGTTTTAAAAAATTTAAAAACTAGTCATGTAAGAAATTTCTTATAAAATTTTTGCCTCGGAAATTTTTAACAGTATTTTTATGTCTATTTTTGTTATTATCAGAAATTTCTTATAGTTTTATAGCTAATTTTTAAATTTTTTGAAACTGTGACTATTTAAAAAAAAAAACATAGTCCAAAATGGCTATTTACCTAACTGACCATATTTTAAACAATACTCATCATCTCTTTGAATTTATTCATTTTTTTTAAATAAACATCTTAATAAATTTTATAAAAAAAAATGTATGAATTTTTTTTAATATTTCGAAACACGGCTATTTCTAAATAAAATCAAAGTTTAAAAATTGAGAAGTTGTTTTAACTTATCATTAATTACATTAGTAAAATTTCCTACTTTAAATCCTACCACGGAATAAAGATGCACCGGCCTGTTGTGTAAAAGTACAAAGCATGAGTATTTAATAATTCTCAACTCCACTAGCTAGTTGCTAATTAAGTTAAGGTGTGAATAAAGAATAAAAATAAAGTCATGTGTGTGTGTTTGTGTATAACGAAATATTGTGAAAAATAGGTGATTAAAAATTGTAGAAAATTTTAAGTAGCTCAATACTTAGCATAAGTTTCTTTTTCGTAATTAAATATTAGCTTTTCTCGCCTCTAGTTTGGGGTTGTTTACTTTCGAACTCATTGTATCTTCCTCTTTTTCTGTCCCCTTTTATTTTTATAAAATTTTGGCCTTTTAAAAGATTTTTTAGAACAATATCAAACTTAATTGATAGGCTCGAGAAAAATAAAGTGTGTTAACTTTGTTATGATAGATTTTTAAAATGTCATTTCGATTAATAAATAATAATTAAAAATTTACCAAATAATAAAGTGAAAAAAAATATATTTAAATTGGACACTACAATTAATATATATACACACACATTATTTTAGAAATTTAAGAAAATAATCAATTTATTAGTTACTTTAATATTATAATGATAGTTCAATTAGTTGCCATTATAAAAGTAACTAAGTTACTCAAGTATATAGTTATAATTTTCAAAACATCATATATTTATTTTCGTAAGTGTTGAAAATTGGTGTGTACGTCTTATAACTTCTCATAACAAAAATAATATATTATTAACATACTATGGACAATTAATTTCTTATATGGCCTGTTAAAAACTCCTAATTTTCATATTCAAGGACTCTAGCAGTACTAGAAAGAGATCAGGATGAATATTTTGAAATGCTAAACCTTTTTTTTTTATATCGAAATGAAAATTCAAATATCGCTATCTGAAAGGCAAATCATTTCAAACTACCAAGTGCATATTAAACTGTATATCTTCAATATGAAAACTAAGTAATAGAAAAATGGCACGTTGAAACACTTGTATGCCCAGCAAGAATTTCATGGCCAAAAAGCAAAAGAAGAGGCATGTTATTGACAGATCATATATATCGTATACATAGTGCATGTAACATTGATTAACAACTCATAAAGCTACCGTGGCCTTTATATGTAAAATTTTATGGTCCCAAAAAAAATTCCAAATAATTTGCAAATCATGGCCAAAATTATTGTGCGTGAGATCTCGTCCCTCAAAATTTCCAAACCCCATTTATTATGGTTAGTTGCAACCTAACTGAATTGGTCACACTTTATTTCTTCTCAATAAATATGGCTTGGCCCTAATTAGAATGACCTTTGTCAAACTATTATGATTCAACTATATATTACACTTTCTTTACAATAATATTATCCTCTATATATTCGATAAGTTTTAATTAGCTCTGGAGTTTATGCTAAATAGCACATTTATATCATTAATTTGTTGAAATATAAAAGTATCTCTTATATTTTTTATAAAGGTAAAGTAGGAAAATACTCATGATTTATACAATAATAAAAATAAATACCCATACTTTTAAAGTAATTGAGTAAATAGTCAAATCGTTAATTACTTGTACGCGCTTTTTGATAACTAAGTTAATTACCACCAGCTGCCACTATGTAAGTAATTGAATTACATGGATATTTTATTATATTTTTCAAAAGATTGAGCATTAATTTAAATTATGTGTTAAAAATTGGGCATTCACTATAATTAGAAGTATGAAAATACCCAAATTTATAAAACAGTAAAAATAAATACATAAATTTTTGTAGTAATTGAGTAACTAGTCAATTCGTTAATTACTTGCACACATTTTTGGTAATTAAGTTAATTATTACTACTAGCTACCACTATGTAAATAATTAAATCACTTTGGATATTTTGTTATATTTTTAAATAATTAAGTATTAATTTAATTTAAGTGTTAAAAATTGGTTATGTCAATTGCGTATTCACTCTAATTTCTCAAGTATATCTTATAATCAATTATATGGTTATGTCAAACAGTTATATCCCCCCACGTGGCCGCAAGAGATCCAAACTCTCATCTATAGGTTGAGTTTGAAGACAACATGTACACACACATACATGTATATATATGTCTACGAGTTTTCGTATATAATTTTTTATGGAAGGTATATATGTGCATTATACGTGCTTGATTAGTATTGCATTTTTTTTTAGCATCACATTTTTTAAAGTTCGGGACAAAAGGTTAACGCTTAATTTCAATTAGGTCAATGAGGTACTGTGAGGGTAATTTGGTAATGTTAACAGAAACCATAACGCTCCCATTAGCAAAGCTGACCTACAAACGGGCCGACTTGTGTTATCCCCATCTCGTCCTTATCTATTAATGTTCCCACTTTGATATTTGATGAATTCAGCGAATTCACTTTCAATTATCAACGTAATTAAAAATGAAAAACGAAAAAAAAAAATTAATAAAGTTTTTTCTCTTCAGATTACATATAATTACATATTTAACTACACTACACACATTAATCTTCATTTAGAGCTCTTGCTATAAGTAGGACCACATTATATTTTTATACCTCTAAATAAGATAAATGCATACACAAAAATTTAAACCTAATCAATCAATCTCCGTGTTGTAAGACTTTGCCACTAGTACTAACTCTCGGAAAAATATACGATTTAATATAACTGAATCAATATTATATATTTCTAAGCCATTAAGTTTTTAATGATTATTAAGATGCATATTTTTTATATTTAGTCATTTTTTTTAACATCATGTTTGAAGATAACCTACATTTTAAAAAATCAATAAACTAGCCAGTAGCCAATACAAAATTAAGGATATAAATATAAAATCAATGCATTTATAAAAATGACTATTTTTTTAACTAATTAAAACATTGACTTTTTTTTGAAACATTATTTAAAAAATCACTATTTACTTAAGAATTTATAATAATTACAACAAAACCGACATAATATGTAAAAAGACAATGTTGCGTACAAACTGATCTTTATCTCTGTATTAGGCACTAAGGGATGATTTCATTGCCACTCTAAAAGAATTTAAATAATATTGATTTGAGTTATATAATTTAAAATTTTCACTAACGGTTTAAAATAGTTTTTTTTTTTTTTTAAAGAAGAATACATTACGAATGCAACCCTCAATCAATTACACTTACTAAAAAAAACTTATATTCTAAATTACTTATTGAAAATCAATCGTATTACCATATAAATAAATGTTTCGGAGTTTAAACCTTATACATATCAATTCATATATAAGAAGGCGTGCTGCTCCTTTTCTTATACTAAAATCTTAATTTTTCTACCACACTTTTATTTTTCATTATATATAATTGCCAAAAAATAAATAATAAGTTTCAACTAACAATAACAAGAAAAAATAAAAAAAATAAAAAAAATAAAAAGATTCTAGCTCTAAAGGTACCCTAAAATATCACTTCTTCTTCTTCTTATTATTATTATTTTTTTTTTCCAAACTATTAAACTAATCGTGTTTACAACAATGACAGGCAAACCGGCCACCTAGATCAGAATTAAATTATAAAGAAAATCACCATCATATTCAACCCTCTTAAGCTCCAACAGAATTCACTTCTCTCCTGTTGTGTCCCAATATATAATTTTCCCATTTCTATTCTTTTCTTCAGCTGTAATTGCTACAGGGAAGAGAGAGAGACAGAGAGAGAGCGCTACAAGTATAGTATCCGCTGATGGGAGACGCAAGTGCTACTGCCTCTGAGGCTCCGGTGGGGCTGCAGCCGCCGCAGACGTTGCGGCGGTGGCGGTGGCGGAGGATCAAGAACTACTACTTGTTCATGAAGGTCAAAATGGCGGCGGAGTCGTCTTGTCGGCGAATAATTCTGCTGATCAAGAAGACCGCAAAGGCGGCGAGAATATACTCGACGAGAGCGGCGGCAGCGGCGGCGGCGGCGGCGGCGACCGCAATGTTAATTTGAGCGGAAACCGGTGGCCTCGCCAGGAGACTTTGGCGCTCTTGCAGATACGCTCTGATATGGACGCCACTTTCCGTAATTCTAGTCTTAAAGGTCCACTGTGGGAAGAGATTTCAAGGTATAAATTAATTGTGTCCGTCTTTTTTCCTTTTTATTCTCTTTTTTGAAATTTGAATTTCCTAGCGAAGAGATAGATTTCATTAAGTGAATTTAGTTAGGAAGTAGAGAGGGATAGAGAGAATGAGAGAGAGAGATCTAGGATAATAATATTGATTTCTAAATGTCCTTTATTTCATCCATTATTTTTCATTCGGATAATTACATTCTTCTTATGGTGTGGGATATTCAAATCATGTTTTTTGAGATCAAAATGTATTACTAGTTTTTTGATTGAGCTGGCAATATATCATGTACGATACCTTTTTTTTTTTTCACAATTGAGTTCATCTTTTTTGTGGGTTCATTTTTCTGACTTGAATTTCTGTATCTGCTTTATTTCTTTTATTAAAATTTGAACTCTTAAATACCATTCCATTAATCTTCTTCTTCTTCTTCTTCTTCTTTGGCTTCATCATATCAGTTTTGCATGGATGAAGGATATTATATGATGAGAAAATTTAAAGTATAAGAAAGTGAGTTAATAGGAAAGAGAAACACTGTATTATCCACATGGTATGCTTAATATAACAGTGAGTAATAAAAAAAATTAAGTAATTAATTTCTGAATTCCGGACACTAATTTTCTGCTATAGCTTATTATTTTTGTTATCGATCATTCTCTCCCACAAAAATCACCATGTTTAGATTTCAATGGTGATTGGATATAATTTCTTCACCATTTTTTAATTATAGTACTTCAATATTTTATGTGGTTGATGTTGAAAATAGGAAGGAGAGTAGCTAGCAAATTTATCATCTTTACGATAAAGTTTATCTTCTAACCATTTTTATTTGTATGTATAACAAATTAATTAATCGATCTTTTATCAGGAAGCTGGCAGAGCTTGGTTTCAAAAGGAGCGCCAAGAAATGCAAAGAGAAGTTTGAGAATGTTTACAAATACCACAAGAGAACCAAAGACAGCCGTCGTGCCATCGCCGGAAAATCCGACGCCAAAACCTACCGGTTTTTCGACCAATTAGAGGCCTTTCACCACCAAAACCACCACCCACCACCACCACCACCAAAGCCACAGCCCAATACAATTAGTACCACAGCACCACCAACACCACCTTCATCAAACCCTCCAATTGGCAATACTACTATTCTCTCTCACAATCTTATCTATGCCACTTCAAATCCTTCATTAATTGCCACTACTGTGATCCCTCCAACAACAAACAACATTCAAGAAGCCAAAGTTTCAAATTTACCACAAAATCACCACACAAACCACTCTACTACTCATCAGCCGGCCCCCGTGTTCTCTAGCCCGGCATCCTCGTCGTCGTCGACGGCGTCGGACGAGGAGTTCCAGACCCGGCACAAGCGAAAGCGGAAGTGGAAGGACTTCTTCCGGCGGCTGACGAGGCAGGTGGTGAGGAAGCAAGAGGAGATGCAGAAGAGGTTCCTCGAGACGTTGGTGAAGTGCGAGGGCGAGAGGGCCACGAGGGAGGAGGCTTGGCGGGCCCAGGAGATGTCGAGGATCGGGCGCGAGCACGAGATGCTTGTGCAGGAGCGGTCCGCCGCTGCCGCCAAGGACGCCGCCGTCATTGCGTACTTGCAGAAAGTCTCCGACGGCGTCTCGATCTAGACCACAGCGCCAACATCCCTAATGTTACCACCACTGTTCCATCAAATGCCAATCAATTCTTCTCAATCCACAAAACCAACGTCAACAATCCCAACCCCGTTTCGCTCCCGCCGTCGTCGAGGCCGCCTCCGCCGCAAACTAGTACTACTTTCGAGACCGATGCCGCCGGTTGCTGCCGCCGCGACTCCGCCGACAACTCTAGCGACTAGGCAAGGTAATTTCGTCAACTCCTCATCTACTGTCTCTTCAAGCCGGTGGCCTAAAACGGAAGTCGAGGCTCTGATAAACCTGAGGACAACGCTTGAGCTGAAATACCAAGACAACGGTCCGAAAGGGCCGCTTTGGGAGGAGATCTCGACGGGGATGAGGCATCTCGGCTACAACCGGAGCGCCAAGAGGTGCAAGGAGAAGTGGGAGAACATCAACAAGTACTTCAAGAAGGTCAAGGACAACAACAAGAAGAGGTCCGAGGATTCAAAAACCTGTCCCTATTTTCACAAGCTTGACGCATTGTACAGAGAGAAGACAAAGAATAGTAGTAGTAGTACTGATCAAGGCCACCATCAACATCTCGGTGGTGTCGTCGGCGGGCCGGAGAAAGCGGCTCCGTTGCGGTTCGGAACCGAGCCGCTGATGGTCCAGCCGGAGAGGCAATGGCCTCTTCATCAGGAGAGTAATTGGGACATTCCAATGAATTCCGAGGAAGAAGAAGAGGAATTAGAAGGTGATGAGGATAGGGATAGTAGTAGTACTGAAGTGGAGGAACATCGCCATGAAGAAGGCACAGGAAATGGTGAGAGCTATGGGATAGTTGCCAACAAACACTCTTCAATGGACATGGTTGAGTGAGACAATGGTCACGAAGCTTCTTTCGGGGAGAGAGAGAAGCAAGATGAGTTTGACGTGAATTAAATGTGTAATTATTACATGATGGTAAGAATCACACGTTTGTTGAAGGATATATAATGTTGTAACATTTTGGGGAATCTTTAGGTTATAGGGGTAAAAAAGAAAAAAGAAAAAAAATACCCTAGATGACGATACCCTAGATGTTGCTCATTAATCAGTGGAAGAGAGGAGGAGATATGAAAGATCATACTTAAGAATTTTGTGTTGAGTTTTGCTCCAAAAGATGGTCTTTCTATGTGTGGGGTCAGATTTCAATACATATGAGTGTTAATTAATGAGTTGGAGAATTCCGATAGTCACATTTCAAATACAAATGGGTCGTCTTTTTAATTATTAGTGGGATCAAAGTCTTTAATAATAATTCGTTTTATATTATACAAGGAGAGAGAGAGAGTAGTTTTGTATTTATCTTTATGTATCTTTTTGTTCATAGAGGGATGGGGATTCCACATGGGGGAATAAAATAATTAAAGAAAGTTGTAAGTTTCTTTTATTTTCTCTTCACATAAATGTGGAAGGCGATTTTTTTAATATTACAGTTTTAAATGACACTCTCCGACAATTCAAGAATAAAATATTGATATAAAAGCTAACAAAATGAATGCATATCACTAGCTAATTAAAATGAAAAAGAAGATGGAAGATCAGAAAGATATATATATATATATATATATATAGAGAGAGAGAGAGAGAGAGAGAGAGGGAACCGTTAACTTGCTTGCTTGAGTAGTTTTGTAGAAAAGATGGATGCTTCTAAGAAAGATGGTTGTTAGTTGTGGATTTCTTGGACGTGCAATTCAACTAATAATGATGCAGTAAAGTTATATGTAAACATTTCTAGCTGTTTTAAAAATTTACAGACCTGACATGTAGATGCTGTTTGAATCACAAAGCGTATAAGAATTCTCATATAATATTCCCATGGAGGTTAATAAAAATTAAGGCATAATTAGCAAGCATAATAAGATGCTTACCGTCTCTTTAACTCTTCTGCAAGCCCCTAAACTGCTTGAGGAATCTCTCCCATAAATTCTCAAATAATCATATAGCTCATTTATCTCTACAGGGTACGTATAAGAATATATCTCACATGCTATTAAATAAAACTTTGATTTCAGAGAAAATTGTATTATTTATTTCTATTTGATATTTTATATATATATATATAGCTACATATAATTGAAGCTCTGAATTTATTTATTTATTTTGTAATTCATTATTTTTATTTTTGTACCGAAGGTATAAACGTAAAGAAATGTCTCCAAACTAATTTTCTAATCATAGGGTTTGTACTATTATTACATCAATAAAATTTGTATTTAGAACACATCATGCCTTGTTTTTAATAATTAAGCATTACAACAATACCAAATATCTCACATGTTCATTATTATATACATAAAAAGAGAACTTATACGTACAACACTACAATAAGAGCATTCGAGAGTGCAGTATATGCACAGACTGATTTGCGACTTATTTTTACCCAAATCAGTTGCCGAAACGTTTGATTCCGCAATTGATTATATTGTCAGTAGTGTTAGGAATGGTGATTAGTTTATATTATAGGCCGCTGAGCTGTACTCATGGTCAAAGGCTCATGTTAGGACTGATCGAATAAGCTGACGTGTTAGAGTTTGTTGTTGAGTTAGTTAAGTTTACTATAATATAAATACTATAATGTAACTAATTGAATAATAATAACAGAGTTAGTTTTTCTTATCATTAATTGTTTCTCTCTCTTCGTTCTCCTTCTTTCTCTGGTTTCTTCACATGGTATCAGAGCGTTGAACGATGCCAGAGAACTCGACTACCATTGATGGGGCTTCAAGCTCCAAATTCTCACCTGTTTCGTTCTCGAACACCTCTGTTATTCGCCTCGACAACACGAATTTTCTCGTTTGGCGCAAGCAGGTTCTTTCTGCTGTCAGAGGCCACAAGCTTCTCGATTTCGTTTTTGGTACGAAGAGTCCGCCATTGAAGTACCTTCAACCAGATCATGAAGCTCAGGGAAAAGTAAATCCAGATTTCGCTGACTGGGATCAACAAGATCAGTTGTTGCTATCGTGGATTCTCTCCTCCATGACTGAAGGAGTCTTAACACGTGTAGTGAATTGTGAATCTACTGCTCAGGTCTGGTCTACTCTTGATCTGTATTTTGCTTCTCAAGTTCGTGTGAAAGTTTCTAAGTATAAAGCAGAATTGAAGAATCTGAAGAAAAATGCTCTATCGATGAATGATTATCTCTTAACTATTAGGCTAATTGTTGACTTGCTAGGTCTTGTTGGAGAAAAAGTTGAGATAAAGGAACATATTGATTTAATTTTTGCTGGACTTGGTGACGATTATGAGAATTTTCGGATGACTTTTGATATGCGTAAATGCTCGGATTTGTTAAGTGTTGAAGAGGTTGAATCTCTCTTGCTCACTCAAGAGGCAAGGATTGAGAAAAAGAACAAAGTCTTGGATGTTTCTCAAGGCTCGATCTCTGCCAACTTTGCTGGAGGTCAACAGCAAGATAAGAATAGAGCTTTCTCTTCCAATGGTGGTCCTATTGGTTATCCTTCAGGCAGAGGAACTCAACGCGGTGGCTATCGTGGACGAGGACGATCTGGAGGCAATCGTGGTGCGTGGAACAACAATAGACCTCAATGCCAACTTTGTGGCAAAACAGGACACACAGTCCTCAAATGCTACTATAGGTTTGACCAGTCATTCCTTGGTCCTGCTCAAGCTCAGAACATGAACTATGGTAGAGGAGGTTCTCAGTTTCAGCACAATGGCTCAATGCCTCAGGCTAACTTGTCTGTTTTTGCACCAGCTGAGACTCATCTTGCTCACTCTCCCATGAATGCGTATTTTGCTTCTCCTGAGAGTGGCTAAGACACCAATTGGTACCGCAATTCTGGTGCTTCCAACCACATTACATCCAATGCAGGGAATTTGGTGACTAAGTCAGAATATGCAGGTTCAGATCAGGTTTTGGGAATGGTATGTACTTGCCCATTCAACATGTTGGTCAATCCTCTTTCTATTCTCAAAACATGTCAAAAGTCCTGTCTTTACACAACCTATTACATGTCCCGCAAATTACAAAAAATCTATTGAGTGTCTCTAAATCTTGTCATGATAATAAGGTCTTTTTTGAGTTTCACTCACACATGTGTTTTGTCAAGGATTCCACATCCAAAACTGTGCTACTAGAAGGGAAGCTCAGTAATGGATTGTATGTCTTTGACCAAGCTCAGCTCAAGTTTGTTCCAACGCCTCCCACTTTACTCAAGCCTGCTCAGTTGCCTCTAACTAAGTCACTTAATTCTACTCAATCATTGTCATCTACATCTACTGTTTGTTCTTCTAATAATGCATTACTTTCTCAAACAACAAAGTGTAATGACTATGAACTATGGCATCGTCGCCTTTGTCATCCTTCTTTCAAAGTTGTTAATTCAGTATTGTCTTCTTGTCATGTTACTGTCGCAAATAAAACAAATAATTCTGTTTGTAAAGCATGTTGTTATGGCAAAATACATCAGTTCCCTTTCTTTCCTCTGATACTGTCTACACTATGCCTCTGCAATTGATTCATTCTGATTTGTGGGGTCCTACCCCTGCCCTCTCTAGTAGTGGTTATCGTTACTACATCAGTTTTATTGATGCTTATTCTCGTTACACTTGGATTTACTTACTGAGAAACAAATCTGATGCTCATGACACATTCAAGCTCTTCAAGAATCAAGTTGAGCTTCAACTTAATCATAAGATCAAAACATTACAAACTGACTGGGGTGGTGAGTACAGACCCCTTTACTAATCTTCTTCAATCTTGTGGTGTTCATCATCGCCACTCCTGTCCACGAACACACCAACAAAATGGTGTGGCTGAGAGGAAACATCGCCATATTGTTGAGAATAGTCCCACTTTACTTGCTCAGGCTTCTATGCCACTAAAGTTTTGGGATGAAGCTTACCGATGTGCTGTGTATGTCTATAACAGACTTCCCAGACCCTTGTTGAATCAGAAAAGTCCTCTGGAGGTTTTATTTAATCAGAAACCTTAGTATAGTTTCTTAAGGACGTTTGTTGTGGCTGTTATCCAAACTTACGCCCATATAACACACATAAGCTTGCTTTTCGTTCAACTTTGTGTACATTGCTTGGTTATAGCTTACGGCACAAGGGCTATAAATGTCTTGCACCTAGTGGCAGGATTTATATTTCCAGGGATGTTGTTTTTATGAGCATTTGTTTCCTTACTCATCTATACCACAATAGACATCTTCAGAGGCACAGACATCCACTCAAGACTGGTTTACCTTTTCTACTGCTGGTCTGTTGCCTTCAGCACATGTACCTCTGTCAGCACAGCACTAAGCTGGACCCACAACACCTCTCCCAACCACTTCTGACCAGCCTGCTGCTCAGACCAGCACTTTTCAGCCTGCTCAGGTCAGCACTTTTCAGCATCCAACCAATCTAAACCAGTCACTTTCTACTTCTGAAACAAGTGTTGTGGTCCCAAATGATCAGCCCTCCTCTTCACACGGTGCTCAGGTCTTGGTTGGTCCTGGTCCCACTAATAGACACATGATGGTGACAGAGCTAAAAATGGCATTCATAAGCCTAAGGTCTTTAGTGCTGTCAAAGAACCCTTAAGTGTCTCAGATGCCTTACAACAAGAAGAATGGAAAAGAGCTATGCAAGAGGAATTTTTGGCACTAGTGCGTAATGCAACTTGGACATTAGTTAATCTTCCTCCTGATAGAAAGGCAATAGCAAGCAAATGGGTCTTCAAAGTCAAAGAAAATCCAGATGGTTCAGTTAACAAGTACAAGGCAAGGCTAGTTGCTAAGGGGTTTCACCAAGTACCAGGTTTTGATTTTAATGAAACGTTTAGTCCTGTTATCAAACAAACAACCATTAGAGTGGTTTTGACTATTGCACTTTCCTCTGGTTGGAGAATAAGGCAATTGGATGTGAATAATGCCTTCTTAAATGGAGATTTATTAGAGGAAGTCTATATGACACAACTACAGGGGTTTGAGGATCCAAGAACTCCTTCTCTTGTGTGTAGATTGCACAAGTCCTTGTATGGGCTTAAGCAAGCTCCAAGAGCTTGGTTTGACAAGCTACAACAGGCTCTTTTCCAGTTTAGTTTTTCCTCTTCCAAGTCAGACCAGTCACTTTTTATTCGAATTACTCCAAAGCATACTACTTTCATACTAGTGTATGTTGATGATATACTAGTTACAGGAAGCAGTTCTGATGAAATTGAAGCCTTAGTAACTCAACTCAGTACAGTGTTTGCCATGAAAGACTTGGGAGTGCTCAATTATTTCTTGGGAATTCAAGTTAAAGAAACCAGGAATGGTTTTCATCTTTCTCAAGAAAAATACATCAAAGATCTTTTGAGCAAGTCAAAAATGCAATTTGCTAAGTCCTGTTCAACACCTATGACTAGTGGGTTTAAGATGACGGCTTATGGAAGTGATCCAGTGGAGAATCCACAATTGTATAGAAGCATAGTGGGAGCCCTACAATATGTGACAATCACAAGGCCAGAACTTTCATATGCTGTAAACAGGGTTTGACAATTTATGCACAATCCTCTTGAGTCACATTGCAAAACTGTTAAAAGAATCTTGAGGTACTTAGCAGGCACAACACAATATGGACTCCATTTGAAAAGGTCTCCAAATCTCAACATTACAGCTTTCTGTGATGCAGATTGGGCCTCAGACATTGATGACATAAAATCCACCACTGGTTTTGTTGTCTACATGGGTTCAAATGCTATATCTTGGTGTTCGAAAAAGCAAACAACAGTCTCTAGATCTTCTACAGAAGCTGAGTTTCGAAGTCTAGCAAGCACTGTTGCTGAGATCACCTGGATTCAGTCCCTTCTAGCTGATTTACAAATTACTCAAACACGAATACCAGAAGTGTGGTGTAACAACTTAAGCACTATCCAACTTGTAGCTAACCCAATCCTCCATGCTCGAACGAAACATGTAGAGCTTGATCTTTACTTTGTAAGGGAAAAAGTAGCTCAACGAAAGTTAGAGGTTAAACATGTACCAGCATTAGACCAAATTGCTGATATTTTGACAAAAGCCATTTCTAGTTCTGTGTTTCCAAAGTTCAGAGACACACTCACAGTGGAATTGTTACCCACTGTGAGTTTGCAGGGGGATGTTAGGAATGGTGATTAGTTTATATTATAGGCTACTGAGCTGTACTCATGGTCAAAGGCTCATGTTAGGACAGATCGAATAAGCTGACCTGTTAGAGTTTGTTACTGAGTTAGTTAAGTTCACTGTAATATAAATACTATAATGTAACTAATTGAATAATAATAACAGAGTTAGTTTTTCTTATCATTAATTGTTTCTCTCTCTTCGTTCTCTTTCTTTCTCTGGTTTCTTCACAAGCGGATAGTAAAGAAAAATTCACAAAATGTCCCAAATTTTCGTGCAACGTATGGCGACTGATTAATCAATCGCCAATAAAAATAATAATAATAATAATAATAATAGCTTCAATCTCCTATTGATAGAAATTTTACAGTAATATTTTTGAGATTCCAGCTAGGATTTCCCACGGCTAGTGATCATCCGCGGAAAAGAATTTTGATGATAAGTGCTTCCGCAATTGATCCATTAGTCAGGGAAAAAAATTTCACATTCGAACGGACATGTTGCCTAGCTCACTGCGATGTTGTTACCACCTTTCGTAATTGATTAATTGTTTGGGATAACATTATCTAATAAGTTTAGAGAATGAATAATAATATATTGATTAGAAAAGAGTAGTAGTTATACTACTTCTGATACAAGGCGAGAAGAGTAATTTACTGATAATAGAAAACAGGAAACTACTAAAAATGTATAGCAGATATGCTAATACGCCCCCTCAAGATGGTGCTCAAGTGGAGACACCAATCTTGTTACATAAGTCAAGTAGCCGTGGTCGAGCTAGCGGTTTGGTGAGAACATCAGCGAGTTTCCCCGCCCCAGAAATATGAACAACTCGCAGAGCACGAGTCTGAACCAAGTCACGGAAAAAGTGGTAGTCGATCGCTAGATGTTTCATGCGAGAATGAAACACTAGGTTGGCACAAAGATAGGTGGCAGCAAGATTGCCCGAGTAAAGAGTCGGAGTAGCCAAAAGTCGGACGCTAAGTTAAGAAAGTAGATGTTTTACCCATTCAACTTCTGCGGCGGCGGTGGCAATGGCGCGATATTTAGCCTCGGTGGATGAGCGAGCCATAGTCCGTTGTTTAATGGAACTCAATGAAATCGGGTTGGCACCAAGCAAAATGACATAGGCTCCAGTTGACGTGCGGTCATCGGGATTGCCACCCAATCTACATCCGAGTAGCCATGCAACGAGAACGGAGTGTTAGAGGATAGATGAATACCGAATTCGCAAGTCCCATTAAGGTACTGGAGGAGACGCTTGGCCGCACCCTAGTGAGTCGTAGTGGGCTTATGGATGAATTGAGACAGCTTGTTCACAGCGAAAGCAATATCCTACTGGGTCATGCGTACGTGTTGCAATCGTCCAATAACCTGCCGAAATAGAGTAGCATCAACCGGAGGAGTGCCGTCGTGCGCAGACAGAGGACACCCAACCGCTAGAGGAGTAGTGACCGGTTTCGACGTAAGCATATTGTGGCGGCCAAGTAACTCAATAACATACTTTCGTTGAAAAATAAGAAGACCGTTCGATGTTGATAGAACCTCGACACCGCAGAAAATGGACAAGAATCCTAGGTCCTTGGTGGAGAACGTCGAGTTAAGCTGGCGAATGATATTGGATACCACAGAAACATCACTGCCAGTAATAATCAAGTCGTCAACATTAACAAGAAAGTACACCAAGTACGAGCCTTGCCGCAAGATAAATAGCTAGGTGTCCACCCAAGACGTGACAAAGCCAAAGCGGAGAAGAAATGACCGAAGCGCATCATACCAAGCACATGGGGCTTATTTCAGCCTATAAATGACCTTTTTGAGACGACAAACATTATTTAGATAAGCAAAGTCTTTATAGCCCATTTGCGTTGAAGAGCAAGGCTGACAATCGTGCGTAGCGTAGTTGGCTTCACAACCGAGCTACAAGTCTCATGAAAATCGATACCAGCGCGCTTTGACGCGTTCAACTGATCCATCCGGATTGCGTTTTATGAGGAATACCCATTTGTTACCGATAAGACTTTTGGTTGGTTCGGGAGGAACCAGCTCCTATGTACCATTCCGAATCAACATTGCGAACTCATCATCCATAGCCTTTTTCCAACGAGGATCCTAGATTGCCTAATTAACATTGGATGGCTCAGTTTCGGGAGAAACGGAATTGAGGAAGGTGTATTTTGGGTTAGGTTTGGTGATGAGGTTTTTGGATCGGGCGGATGAGGTCAGGGGTGGTGGCTGGGTCTTGGATGATTGGGTTGGGATTGATTGGGATGGAGTCGGGTGTGCTGCCAGATGGGTAATGGCCCAGGAGAGAGGAGCTCTCAATACCGCAGGATGGGGTCCAGGAATGTATGTTCCTGGGAGATGGGTTCCCGTGGGAATAGGTTGAGCTGGCATGGATGTGGCCGGCTGTGATGGTAAGGCGGCGGAATATGGTAGAGGACCGCCGTAGTGAAGCGTGCTCCGAGCTGGTGTCGGGATCGGCATGGTGTCCACGGTATGTTTGGTTGGAGTTGGTAGTAGACCCTGAGAATATGAAAACGGAAAGACAGACTCAACAAATTTGACGTGACGAAAGACAAACAGGCAAGATGTGGACTGATCGTAACATAGAAAGGCACTTTGTGTTAGGGAATACCCGAGAAAGATACATGCTCTAGACTTTAGTTCTAGTTTGTGAGAGTTGTATTGCTGAAGCCAAGGAAAGCAAACAACCGAAAACGCAGAGTTTAGTGAAATCAGAGGTCTTTTGGAAAAGGGTGTCATAGGAGGAGGTCATGCCAAGATTGGCCTTCAGCATACGGTTTATAAGGTAGACAGCGGTAGCAAAAGCATAAGGCCAAAATGTGGAAGGAATGGTGGAATGATAGAGAAGAGTCATCCCAGTTTCAACGATATGGCGATGACACCGTTTAGTGAAACCGTTATGTTCGGGTGTGTAAGGGTTGTGGTAAGGTGAGAAATATCTGTAGAGCTAAGAAATGAGCATAGAGCAATGTACTCTTCGCCGTTATCAGAATAAAAGCATTTGATGGAGGCTTTAAAGGCAATAAAAGTCCGGTAAACATCAAATTTTCATGCAAGCGGATAAAACCATATGTACTTAGTAAAGTGATCCACAAGAATTATATAGTATTTGAAACCGTCGATCGATGTAACGGGAGAAAGACCACAAGTCAGTAAACACAATATCTAAAGGGCAAGAAGAAGTAATAGACGAATGATAAAAAGGAAGTTTTTGGCTTTTATTCATATTGCATGAATTACAAGTGAAAGTTGATAATTGTTCCATAGTAAAAGAAATCCTAAGAGAAGACAAAAAACGACGAAATGTATTGATTGACGGGTGACCGAGACGGGAGTGCCAGGTGACTTCAGAGGGGACAAAGTGGTTAACAAGACTGTATGGGTAGTGGATCGAACACATCGTGGCCAATAGTAAATAACGTCCTTATACTCCCCCTGAATCAGAGTAACTCCCGTTCGACGGTCCTGCACCTGAAAAAAAGAATAAAAAAAAGGTGACCGCAACTGGGTTAGTGGAACAAAGTGAAGAGACTGAGATAAAATTTTGTGACATGTTTGGAACATAAAGGATATGTGTAAGGTGTAACGGAAAAGAGCTAGTGGAAAGAGATAATGAACCAATGTGAGAGATTAGCAAGCTCATGCCATCCCCAATGGTGACGCCCTCGGAGTGAGTGTAAGGCGTATGGAGTGACAAGTTCACGAGGTCAGAGGTGACGTGATGTGAAGCATCAGAGTCTAGAATCCAGTCAGAGTAGGTCGAGGGAGTCTATGGGTAGATAATTGTATAAGCATGTGGTGTAGACTGGGGAGTCGAAGCACCGCGATGAGCCCATGTCACGGGCAAATAGAGGTTACACTGAGTAGCCGAGTGACCTTGTTGTCTACAGATCTAACATTTGCCGAGATACCCTCGGCTGGAGCCACCCGTCAGTGGAGTCGGAGGTCGCGAAGACCACGGTTGTGTCGGTCGCGGCAACTAAGGTTGTTGAGGAGCAGAGGGGGGGAATCGCTGCAGGTTGTTCCTAGAGTGGCCGGGAGAATTCCCACGGTGCCGGGGCTGCGTGGACTCCTGTACCGGTGCTACAAACTCCGCTACCGGAGCCGGATTCGGGGTCTCGGGCTTTAAGGCAAAGTTGGCCTCATAATTCAATAAGTGTTCAAGCAGCTCATCAAATGTCACCAGGGATTCACGGACTTGGAGGGCGTGAGATAATTCCTTATAATGATCATCGAGACCATCCAAAATACGAACCGATAGTTCATCGAAATCAACATTGACATTCATGAGCGATAAAGTGTCAATGTTGACTTTGATGTCCTGCATATACTAGGTGATCGTGCTGGTAACTTTATGGGGACGAGCGAGGTTGCCGCACAATTGCATAATAAGGCCGCGAAACGAAGAGGCATAATTCTTTGCAAGCAGTGACCATGCGTCATAGGAAGTCAATGCTGAGGAAATAAACGGAAGTATAGTAGCCGAGATTGATCCTATTATTGCATTCAGCAACAATTGATCTTGCCGAATCCCGTGGTCATACGCGGGATTCGAGATGGGAATGGTAGAGTCGGCATTAGCGGAGTCGGCCTGAACGAGCATAGGCGGAGGACACGATATGGTACCGTTGACGTAACCAAAAAGGTTGTAGCCAATAAGGAGCGAGTTAAACTGGAGTCGCCATATCGGGTAGTTCGTCGCCGTTAATTTCAACGGGGCATGGATGTTAACATTGAAGGCTACAAGAGGTCGGGGTTGTTCCGGTGCCAGGACCGTGATCGGCGGAGGGGACTGCACGGTCGCAGTGGAGACCGATGATAGGGTTGACATGGCTGTTGGTGTGGTTGCTGTCTACGACGCGTAGCGAAAAAAAAAAGGTGATTAAACCTGCTTTGATACCATAATAGGATTAGAGAATGAATAATAATATAATGATTAGAAAAGAGTAGTATTTATACTACTTCTGATACAAGGCTAGAAGAGTAATTTACTGATAATAGAAAACAGGAAACTACTAAAAGTGTATAGCACATACGCTAATATTATCCACATTGATAATTCGTCATGAAAAGTTATAATCATTTACACACGGCAATATCGAGGAAAGACTTTTTGCAAACACTCTTCTGCGACTGATCGACTTAGTTGTGAATACATCTCTTACACAGATACACTTTCTCTCTCAGCTTCCCCTTCACTTCAAAAATATATTATAGCGACCACATTATCAGCAATAATTAGTGGTCGCGGAAACTTATTAGCGACCATATTTTTGGCGCAAGTATTTCCCCCAAAAATATTTATCATTAGCGACCATTAACGGTCACTAATAATAAAAGCGTGCAAGAATTTTTTAGACCAAAATTTCATTCCCACAGTACGAGGTCCCACAAGAGTTTCAACGACCATTAATGGTCACCAATGTTGATAAAATGGACGCCACATTAGGTCTCTTTACCCCGATTCTTTTATTTTTCCTATCTATTTCCTCTCTTATTTACTATGTCTCTCTCTCTAAAATACCCGCTGACCACATGCCCTCTGCCCAAACCCCAACGCCCTTCGCCCAAACTCCAACCACCGCTGACCTCCCTACCCTCTGCCCAAACCATGACGCCCTCAACCCCAAAAACCTCGCCCTCTAAAACTTATACGCGACCCCCTTTTCTCCTTTGCACGTGGTCCGCCAAACCCCGATCACTGCCCAAATCATAGCCACCGCCGGCCTTCCTCCCTCAGCCCCGAAACCAGACCGCGTAGCTAGACCCCCCACGAAACCAAACCCCATGCTAAACCAGACATTGCCATGACTCCCAGGCTTTGTCGAAGCCAAAACCTCCGCCAAACCGCCTTCATCTTCCTCCGTCCCGGTAAATTGCACAAGTCTCCTTCTCGTCTTCCTTATGTAATTTGAGAGGTTTTAATTTTATTGATTCTTTTATTTTTTATCACTTTCTGTGATTTTTTTATGGTTTGTTTTACTGTGTTGTTGTTATTATTACTTGAATTTTAGCGTATCTTTTTTGTTACTGTGTTGTTGTTATTTTTACTTTGACTTTTGCATATCTTTTTGTTTATGTGTGCTGAAATTACAGGATTTAACGATGTTGTCGCCAAACCCCAACCTCCCACCAAAGCCTTGCGTGACGCCACAGTACCCAGCGGCTCTTCCCAGCGGGTCCGCTGCTGTTCTAAGGTCCCTCCCAAGCACCAGCCGATTTGAGGTCCGTCATTCTCTTTCTTTTAGTATTAATTATGTGTTGAAAATTTTAGTTTAGTTGGATAAATTTGTGCTTTGGACTGTGGAGGGTGAAATTTAACCCTCGTTGGATGTTGTTAGTAGCCACGATGGTGATGATGTTCTTCATATCTGCTTGGCTTACTTGCTCGTAGCCACGGTGGTGATGGTGGTGGTAAGGATCCTAGATGTCCTTGGTCGCTACCTAGTCAATGTGGTGAGCCTGGTAACGTTATGTTTTTACTTTTTATTTTAACTTAGTTCTGTCATTTACTTCATACTAGATTGTGATCATGTTGGTTTTTATAGGCGATGAATCATCCTCGAAGAAGATGAAAGGGGGAAAGGGCAATCGCCTAGTTGCATTCTATAAGACGAGAAATTCGATACTAGACGGACGGTTGGAGGTTATTTTGGACACGATCGACGACACCTACAAGGCTGCTAGTGCTAAGGCTACACATTATAATAATGCGATAGGGATAGCCACTATATATTGTCTACGACCTTATTTCCTAAGGTCGACAGAGCAACCACTAGCGCAGCACAATCTTATTTATGAGCGGATAAGCAGCGAGTTCAACATCGAGGATACTCCTGTAAATTGTGAGTCCATCTTCTGATAGTCGCGTAAGTACCTAGCAGATTGGAAGCACGACTTGCATAGGTACTGGGACAAGGTGTCTTCCGAGTTGGGAATTGAAGCGGCATGGAGGTTGAAACCGGACAGCTTACGAACGCTCAATTATTGGTATCGTTACCTCTCGCACATTAGCTCTACCAAGTTTAAGGTAATTATGTTTTTTAACTTTTAGTTAATAATTAACTTATTACTAATGATTAAATATGTTTTGTTTCTAATCTATGCTAGAAATTTCAGAGAGGAACAAGGCGAATTGTGCAAAGAGGAAAACCAAGAGCATGCAGTTTTCAAAGTCATTTGTGGCTCATAGGTTTTCTAAGGAGATCACATATTTATATTATCATCTTTTATATTCATTATTTGTATGAATTTAGTAGTTATTTAACAAGCTTAATTATTTATAAGCAACAGAAGAATGCACAAGGACAACTACAAAGTCTGATCGATGATCGATAATTACACAGAGCAGCATTGCAAAAAAAAAAAAGAGTGGGTTACCGAGGAAGCTTGGATTTGTCACGTAAGTTCACGTTCATTTTTAAATGTGCTTTAATCTTATTAGACGCTAATTGATAACTATAATATACTTAATTGTTTTATTGTTGTTCCCAGGAGAAGATGACTCAACAGCGGCTTATGTAGTTAACTCAACATCCGTTTCAACACAAGATAGACAAGGAGATTCTGAAGGACGTACTTGGACAGGATTATGGATGTTTGATCCGAATCATCCCAAAGATTAAGCTGAGCGTCCTCACGAAGGATCATTTTGGCTCGTCTTCACAAACTTCGACATCCAGACTCTGACATCATATGCGATGCCACTAACAGTGGCTCAACATTTAGCATGGGTCGATGCGTATTACGCTCAACTATTCGAAGCGCCGGCCATTGCACCTGAAGTGACAGCACACCTACAGTTAATCAAGCCGTTCCAATTTTCTTACGGACTTGGTGTACCTCCTGTACAACCTCTATCTCCGGCACTAAATGATCATACAAGAGCTGACGGTGACGACGAGGACAAGGACATTGCAGATCTTGGTAGCTAGCTCGATTTATATTATCTATTAGGTTTTTGGATATAAATATGTACTTTAGTTACCATGTTCGACTATATTATAGATCGATGGACATTTTTAGTTAGTTACTATTTTCATAGTTGTTATGTGACTATAGTTTCATATGTCATTCGTAGATTGTATTTTAATTATTTTGAATTCTTTTATTATTAATTTTTAAATTGTAAGTACAAAAATTTGATAAATACTCACTTTAGAGCACAAAAACATGGAGAAAAGCTAGCCAAGGTCACGGATTTCTTACCTTGGTGAACTAGTGTTTCGAAGCCTTGTTCTTACTTATTCTTCTTCTTGCTCGGCCACTCTCCAACTCCAACTTCTATTTTCTTTTCTTTTCTTTCTCTCTCACTCAAAGTTTTCTCTTTTCTCTTTCTCTTTCTCTCTCTATCTCCACTGTTTTCTCTCAAATTTTTGCAAAGGAAAGGAAAAAATGGGAGCTTAAGAGTCAAAACTCTATTTATACCTAAGGTAGTTTTAGAAAGAATTTACTTGTCTTTTTCTCTCTCCTCTTGGCCGAATTTTACACTCTCTCTCCTTTCAAATATTTTAATTTCTCAATAAACTAATTGATAAGTTCCATGTTTCATCGTAGCCTTCAATCTCTTTCATCAACCAACCTTACGGTTGAGATTCACTTAGAGGAAACTTTTTATTTCTCTAGGCACTCATCATTAAGTTGCATTCTTCAAGCAACTTAATGACTATTTTCCACTCTCTCTCTTTTCCTCAATGGCCGAACATCATTCATGTATATTCTTCGAGATTTTAATTCCAATAATGTCATTTAATCGGTAATTCGAATCAATCTTGGCCCTTGATCCAAACTTGGTGGTTAAGGGATTCAAATCCAATGGTTAGAATTTAACAAGAGTAATAAGGCTAAAACTTTTCATTTTCCCTTGTCTCTCTTCAAAAATGGCACCCATAATGAGCCATTATCAGATTGGTTGGTTTAAACGTGCAACCAATGAAAAAATCCTTGGATTTTTTCCAATGGTTCACTAGTTATTCTACTTAAACTATTTGAAACATTCAATCATTTCTCAACATATTGGGCCTACGGTTTTTACATTGGTTTTGGGCCAAAAATTATTTCTTAACATACCAAGTCTACTAATTGTTGTTCAGGGGCAGAAATGGGCCGGCCCGAGGGGTCAGGAACCTTTCCCGTGGCCCGTTTCGCTCGAAGAGATCTAATCGTCCCTTTCTCGAGCAATCGGTCGGAGTTTTGACCAAATTTGAATTCCGTTTAATCCGAGACTTAAAGAGACTTACCTATGCTACTAGAAACTTCTAAAATACCATTTAGAAGTCAAATATAAAATTATAAGTGGTCGTTCCGAGTTCGTTCTCTTTCTTGAACCGTGTTTACACGGTTTATCCTAACTTTTCGAGTTTAAGCCGTTTCGGCTTCGTTTTAACTCGGAATGGTCTCAAATTTGAAACTAGAGGTTAATTATATGATAATGAATTATATTGTAATCTTAAAAAAACAGATTACAACCCAAAATGGTCATTTTTCTAAATTATGCTAATTTTGTAATTTCTTAAAAGTTCGGAGACTCACGGTGTAATTTTACACTTTAAGGAGTCAGTTTCAAATTAAATGGCTACTACGAAATCAAACACAAGTATTCGAATTAGAAATTGGATGATACAACGATGGGAGTGAGTTCGAATCGCAAGACGAGATATAAATAAATTATCGAGGGGTCGTTAATTACAAAAATGACTATCCCATCTATCGAAAAAGTACCGTAAAGGATAACCCAGGGGCCGGGGTTACACATGACCTTGAAATGATTAAATAAAATGGGCGAAATTAAATCAAACTAAATCTAATTGTGATAATTTGGCATCGAGTTGTATATGAACTAATAAACAACCTTTACAAACCCTTTTCTTGATTATTGAAATCAACTTTTCGATAACTAGCCTCGGGTTTTCGAATTAAAGATTTCAGAGGGCCTTAAAGGTCAACGTAAGCTACCGTTTATTTGAACTTGTGCAAGAAACCGAGGTTGCTCTAGATCCATGTCCTAAGAAACCACCTGTTTATGGTTTCTTAGAGTATCATGGCCCAAGATTTTAGCACGCATGCATAAGGCTCCCTCCAAATTAGTACTCAGTGGCTCAGTTGCCTTAAATGATAAGGAAGCAGGGTTCATTGATTGCTCATCAACAATATAGACTCAAGAAAATAACCATAGAAAGCCACACAAAGAGACACACAATAATGAGGATACAAGGATGAGTTAAGGATTATCATGTCAATGTACTAACGGTCCTTCAGGTCCACAAATCCATGTAAGACTCCAACTAGGCCATACTTAGCGTCGAGTCCCTCAACTGTAACTCCACGTAAGACTTTGGCCAGGACAATGTTGTGTCAAGTTCATTGGCCGGGAGATGCTCAACATAAAGGGCTGGCCCACTTCTCGCCAACACGCACAACAAGGAAAGAAAAAAGCTAATTGGTACCATCAATGGATCTCAAACGCAATTACTCTACAAACGGTCAATGATAAGAAAATGATCATATAGAGGATAATAAAACTCAAGGAATTAAAAAAGTGATAGAGTTAATCGTATGAATGGGCTAGTCAATATGGGACAGCTAGTCTCTCTAATCTTTTATTATTTATATTAAGCCATATGTGTCTAGCCTGGTATGGGACGGGCAAACTTGTTTGAATTATGCATTAAATTCACGTGTGTAGAATTACATTGTTTTCTTATTTGTTGGCATGGTATATAGGGGTTTGTTTGGTTCATGCTTACTTAGTTTAATGTCGAGTCGATGAAGAGCACGTGTGGATAGACCAGTAGAAAGTATAGAAGACCCAGCTCATAGTATTTTTTTGGATTAATTTTTGTGCTCTATATTATATTATGAAATAGTGATTTAATCTAAACTATACCTAGGTATTGTAATGTAAATTGTGTATGTAAAAATACAAAATAAAAAAATGCATGAGCAGTGGCGGAGGCAAATAATGCCGAGTGTGGGCTCAAGCCCACACTGAAATTTTGAAAAAAAAAATTAAATAGAAGGCCTGATAGTGGGCTTTGATTAGGCGTGAGGTTTTAACATTGTGGGCTTTGATTAAATAGATGGCCCATGTCCTGTATAATGTGCCCTTATACAATTAGGCGTGAGGTTTTTGCTGCTACGAAAAAAAAAATTAATTATGCGTGAAGTTTTATTAAATCGCAGATTGAAGTTTTGTGAAGAGCACACGAATACCAAGAAAAGTGAGTGAGAAAAAGAGAGAGAAAGAGGGAAGAATAGGGGAAAGAAATTAGGATATTTTGTGGTGTTTTCTATATTTAAGAACAATATTGCCTACTAATTCTTTGTCTAATCTTTGTGAGATTTTGGTATCTCATTGGCAGTAGTTCGGGTGCCGAAGCTAGTGGTCCGAATTGTAGAGTCCCCTCTTTGGTTACTTTGGTGGGAAAAATACGGTCTAAGTCTCCAACAAAAATAATAAACGAATTGCAAAGCATGTATAATTATTAAAAAGTAGCACATTTTTTGTTCTTTTGTGTAATAATACAAAGCAGGTGCATTTCAATCTCACAAATAATGAAATAATTTTTTCCTTATTATAGATGGAGAGATATTTTAAAAAGAAGTCAAATAGTACACTTCCATGTGAAGAGAATGCTAGACTATCAAAATCTAAAATAGAATTTAACTCTGCGGATCTCCCAACGGATCCTGGATTGAGGACTCCAATAATGGATTATGATCCTAATATTCGAGATCAAGTTCGAAGGTTTTATATGAAAAAAGGTCCTTGTCAATCAACAAAGCATGAGTTTCCACTGAAATCATTTGGAAAAGAACTAAGAAGATTTAATCCTTCATGGTTCAAGAAATTTCCAGATTGGTTAGAATATAGTATAAACAAAAACGCTACATTTTGTTTATATTGTTATCTTTTCAAGCCGTGTAATGGGGAACAAGCAGGTGGAGATTCTTTCATCGCAACAGGACTTACTAATTGGAAGGAAAAAAAAAAGATTGCAAGTTCATGTCGGAGGTCTAATAGTTCTCATAACGAAGCTCGACGAAGATCTGAAGCTTTGATGAATAAAAAGCAACATATAGAAGCTATCATCTCAAAGAAAACAACACAAGCTCATAATGACTACTGAACACGCTTGAATGCTTCTGTGGATTGTGTTCGATTTCTTTTGAGACAAGGTATCGCATTTCGTGGTCACGATGAATCTGAAAACTCAAGCAATCAAGGTAACTTTCTTGAACTTTTGCGATTTCATGCTGCTCACAATGAAGAAATAAATGCTGTTGTGAGACAAAATGCTCCAGAAAATCTCAAGTTAACATCTCCAGATATTCAAAAGGATATTGTGAATGCTTTTTCTATTGAAAATGTCAATGGAATTATTAACAATATTGGAGATGCATTGTTCTCGATTTTAGTTGATGAATCTCGTGACATCTCAATGAAAGAGCAAATGGCAGTAGTTTTGCGTTACGCGAATAAAAGAGGGCAAATTGTTGAACATTTTATTGGTATTGAGCATGTCACTAGTACCACAGCTCTTTCACTAAAAGCTGCAATCGATAACTTATTTTCAAGGCATGGATTGAGTATATCAAGATTGCCGGGGATAAGGTTATGATGGGGCCAGTAATATGCAAGGTGAGCTCAGTGGTCTAAAATTCTTATTTTGAATGAAAACTCATGTGCTTTTTACATTCATTGCTTTACTCATCAACTTCAGTTAGCTCTAATACGTGTGGCTAAGAAGCATATTCAGATTTCATCACTTTTTAGCGTGGTTGGTAGTCTAGTGAATACTGTAGGAGCTTCAACTAAACGTTCTAACATTCTTCAATATAACCAAGCCGATTTAATTGCACAAGCAATAAAAAATGGTGAGATTGCTAGTGGACATGGATTGAATCAGAAAACTTCTCTGAAACGTTATGGAGACACACGTTGGTGCTCGCATTATGGCACGTTAATTAGTGTGCTTACCATGTTCTCCTCTATAGTTGAAGTTCTTGAGATAATTATAGATGATGGAACGTGTTCTGAGCAAAGATGTGAAACAAACAATTTACTAGTTTCAATCTCGTCTTTTGATTTTATGATTAGTCTCTATTTGATGAGAAATATTTTGGGAGCTACACAAGAATTGTCAAAGGCATTGCAAAGGAAAGATCAGGATATTGTAAACGCCATGAGTTTAGTCAAGGTGTGCAAAAAGAGGTTACAATTGATGCGGGATAATGGATGGGATTCTCTTCTGCAAGAAGTCTCCTTATTCTGTCAAGAGCACAATACTGATATTCCCAACATGGATGATATCTATAAAGCACGAGGTAGGCCCCGCCGGAGAGCACAAGAAGTAACAAATGCGCACCAATATTGAGTGGAGTTGTTTTACTCTGTTATTGATATGCAACTTCAAGAATTAAATAATCGATTCACTGAGGTAAATACCGAATTGCTTCTTTGTATATCTTGTTTGTGTCCAGATGATTCATTTCATGCTTTTGATATGGGAAAATTGATCAAACTCCTAAGTATTACCCGAATGATTTTTCTGCGGCTGAGCTTGAATTTCTTAATCAACTTGAAAACTACATTGCTGATGTACAACAAAGTGCAGATTTTGCATATTTAAAGGGTATCAATGCTCTAGCACAAAAAAATAGTAGAGACAAGAAAGAATTATGTGCATCCACTAGTTTACCGTTTGATTACTTTAGCATTGATTTTACCTGTTGCAACAACATCCGTGGAGAGAGTATTTTCTGCTATGAATATTGTGAAAAACAGGTTGACAAATCGAATTTGAGAAGAATGGATGAGTGATAGTCTAGTTGTGTACGAATTTTCAGATCGGGTAACGAACGAAGACATTATGCAACGCTTTCAGAAAAGGAAAACTCGTCGTCACCAATTGTAATATGTTTTATTCTTGTTTTAATGTGCTTATCTAGTTTTATTTTTATTTTTTGCTAAAAAATATAAGTTTAGTTATTCTTGAATAATACTGTGCTTTAGTTTGTAAGTTTTGTATTATTTTTTTTAATAAAAAAGTACTTTAGTATACACCCACACTGAATTTGACTGCTGGCTCCGCCACTGTGCATGAGTGTACTTTTGTTACTGTATTTTGTACTTTTTGATTTTAAGTATGCATAGTGTAAAAGACGTCGTAGCTGTAATAGTGGGAATTAATTTTGAACTTCTTACCGATGTTCTTCGCAATTCTTCGAGCATGAAGAATATCTTAAGCTTTGCTTCGTTCATTCATGATATTTTGGCATATGAATCGTGAAATTACAGTTGCAATCAAGCGTGTTTTTTTTTTTTTTTTTTTTTTAGTTTTGCGGTTTCAGATTTTTAGGTGTTTTCGCATGAGAGATTTCAATGATAATAGGGAGTTTGTATTTGGATGTGGAGTTTTTTTGCTATGTCCGAATCAGTACTAAGTGGCTCAGTTCCCTTAAATGATAAGGAAGCAGGATTCATTCATTTCTCATCAACAATATAGACTCAAGAAAATAGCCATAGAGAAAGTCACACAATGAAACACACAAGAATAAGGATACATGGATGAGTTAAGGATTATCATATCAATGTACTAACGGTCCTTTGGGTCCACAAATCCATGTAAGACTCTAGCTAAGGCCATACTTTTAGCGTCGAGTCCCTCAACCGTAACTCCACGTAAGACTTTGGCCAGGACAATGCTCAGTCAAGTTCATTGGCCAGGACAATTTTTTTTTTTTTTTTTAGTTTTGTTTTCGCGTGAGAGATTTCAATGATAATGGGGAGTTTGTATTTGGATGTGGAGTTTTTCGCTATGTCCGAACTTTACTGGGGTTATTTTGGTATTTCAAATGTATGTAAACAAGCTTGATAGCTATTTACTAAATTTTTGCATTCGTGTGCTGATTGCTCTAAACATCGGCCTCTAAATTGCCAATTGCCTTACGTGCGCTTAATTAATTTGCCTTTTAAATTCTATTTTTTTCATTTATTACTTTCTTATTTCCTTTTTAAACTTCTTCAGTTATAATCTAACGCCATTTTAAGCCCTAAAAAAATTTCACAATTCTTATTCCAAAAGTCCCACCAAAAATATTATATAACTTTCGTTTTTTAAGTTCTTTTCTTCACTTTTCTCATCAAGTTTTTCATGTTGCAATCCAACTATACATTCACTGAAAAGAGTATTGACGATACTATTGACAATTAAATTATTATGTAATTAGTATTAGTAAAATAAAAACTTATGTAGGGAGTAATTGTAATATGATGAGACACATTTTTATTATAAGTTTTTTGCATCATTTTATAATTTTAGCCCATTGCTTCATCAGATTATATCTGTTAAGATTTCATTGAGTTTCATCACAATTTTATGAATATCACCCATAGATTTCACGTCTTTTCAATAAAAATTTTACATTTAAAAGTTCTATACATCACGAAATCATTTACAAACATTTTAAACAACTAATAATATAAGAATTAAAGAAATGATGCACGGTCAAAAAAAAATTTCATAAAATAGTGAAAATGATGTGATAAGTATATACTTAGTGAAATATAGACATATGCGTACAAAAAAATTATATTATGTAATTAATAAATAGGACTAGATTCTACGTTAATCTGACCACTTTTTCTAACAAAATATTTTGATTGTGTAACGTTACTTTAAGTAATGAAGAAAACATTTCGTTGGCCCTATTAGTTTTACCATACTACTTTATCATTATTTTTCATCTTTCTTTTTCTTGTTTATTTTATTAAAAGAAAATAAATTAAATAGATAAATATAAATATTCTGAGAGATTAAAAAGAGTAGTATAGAGAATCAAATTGGGTGGTGGGTGATATGTCAAAGGAGAGGTGTATATATGCTGTGATTGCTGTCCCTTAGATAAGTGAAGAGAGATAATTAAAAGGACTTTTGGTGAATATATTGCCATATGTGATGGCAACAGAAGCTTTTATGTCTTAGACTGTAGCAGTGTAACAGAATATTTATTCCCATCCGTAGGTCCAGTCTTATCAAGTATCTGTGGGACACCATGCTTAATTCAACAAACGAGAAAAAAGAAAAAAATAATAAATAAATGTAAACCATTTTCAGACTACTATTAATTGGCGAAAAAAATCAATTTTATTTACTGTAGTACTCTTAAAAGATATACTGTGATATTAACTCAATTTAATCAATTGGAGTACTTGATGAGAAACAAATTCTCTTCAGCTTCAATTTCTATATAATTTATGCATTGTGGTAAAAATAAAACTAAAAATAATAAGAGCTTGTTGAATAAATAGTCATTTTTTAGATGATATTTTAAAAAACTAGCCAATGTTTTAATTAATTAATAAAGTAATTATTTTCTTTACTATATGATGGTGTGGTGTTGACTTTATGCCCTTAGTTTTTTAAGGAGCTAATGACTAGTGTCATAATTTTTTGAAACGTTGACTATTTTCTTAAAACATGAATTAGAAAATTGTTAAATACCAAATAGAACCCTCAAACAAATTGTTTTTGGTACTATTTCCGGATTGTCCAAGTAGTAAATTAATGAAAATTTTGTGATGCAATAAGTAAATGACAGCACTAATGAGAAACATATACTCAATTTTGTGAATTTATTTTCATGTGTTTAATTTGTGAGGAATATTTATACTATTTAATTAGTCTTCTCTTTGTCTTGTATGAATATATATATATATATATATATATATATATGTGTGTGTCTGTGTATGTATGTAAGTACAGAAATATTGTTTGATTTTACCAGAGAAATATACACAAATATGTACAACAATATGGCATTACTGATTATTAATGAATAATATAACAAGGACAAAAGCACATGAAATAGTAATATATTTAGTAATTTTAACCTTCATAAAATAAAATATTAAATAATCGGAAATCAAAATGCACTCATTATTATCTGTAAAGGGCAAAAATACATTTTATAACACTGTACTTCTGGAAGCTATATTAATTAATACATATGTAAGCGTGGTTTTACGAAAGTTAAGAAGGAAAAAAGATCGACAAGGAGATCAGTATGAGTATAATGTATACGTGGGTTTACACTATATATTCTTTCTTCACCATAGAAAATATCATTGCGTACAACGTGTATACGTGGGTTTACACCTAATACTGTAATACAATTGATTAGTTCTAATTATCTCTTCTTTTTTTTTTTAACAAGTTCTAATTATCTCATTAGAACAAAAGAAATAAACACAATGCTTATATGCGCTGAACAAAATGATTTAAAAGTCTGAGCTCATGCTGGTAAATTTGTTATAAATAAGTCAAATGTATAGTTATTATAGAAACCCTAAATAGATCAAATATAAACAATTATTAAGTACTGTATATATATATATACACACACATATATATAAATTTGTGCTCTAGTTCTTTTTGTTTCCCTCTCCTTTTTCTTGTGGTTTTGCAGGTAGAACGCGACAATCGAGCCTTATTATAAATCTTATGACAATTAATAAAAACGAAAGTTATTTAGATTTTTATGGTGACTAATGATGTATCTGAAATGGAAGAGATACATATTAAAAACAAAAATAGAGTCTGATTTATCGTACGCATTCCCTGTCCAAATTGGCTCATTTTATCGTAGAAACTCCATGTCAAATTAATTAAAGTAAAACGATATGAACTAATGATAAGATTCAAATATATTGTTTAAGAAAAATGTATATGTACACATCGTGATAAGGCTTCTGACTAGCAAGGAAAAGTATATATAGAAGTAATTGAAGGACTACTCTACCACAAAAATATAAGGGGTTGCAATTTCGTGTCGCGTTTAAATCGTGTTCGTATCTTATTTAATTGTGTATAATAAATTTTGGTATGAACTCATACACAATTCATTTATTAATTGTGTTGAATATATTGCTTTAATTATATCACTCAATTACGATCAGTTTATAAATCGTGTCAAATTATATTTAAATAGGTCGTGTTACACTCATATTTATTGGTCTAAAATAGTCATTTCTTAACAAGTCTTATCTTTTATCGCGTTTACTCATTATTTAATCGTATTAATTGTGTACAATGTGATAAGACCTAAACCCAATATATATATATATATATATATTACACTTACACGCTTAAGCTTAGACATGATTTATCTGAAACTCCTAAAAAACACCACACACGCTTATCCGTAAGGTATCTTTCTAAACTCTTATATATAGAAAATCTTCATGATTAATCTATATTTTTCCTGAAAGTTTAAAAAAGAGAAACAGGTCCTTTTCTGGTACTAACATCTATGAATTTAATGAGGGAAAAAGGATCACAGGACACATACAGATAAAAAATAAACCGGTGCGTCAAAATAGAAAGAAAAATAATTTTAAAAATAAAATAAATAAAAAGAAAATAAAGAAATTGTAAGATTCCCTTTTTGGTGGACCCTATCGAAGGGTCCATGACTGCATGTGATGTTGGCATATTGTGGGTAGCCCTCTGTTCCAAAGGCCTTTGCCTTATTGTCCCCTCCCCCATTTTTTAAGCTGTAATGCACTACATTTTCCAGAGCCCTCATTATTCTCTCTTTTATATATACATATATATATATATATATATATATTTTTTTTTTTTTTTTACCAGTAAGTGTTCTCGGTAAAGTTTGTTTTGTACCATTGATCTGGAATCTTTTTACCTTGTTTGTTTGAAGAGTAATACTCTGTGTCATTTACTATTGTAAATTTTTTTTTTCATATTTTATTGGAAAATTACATCAATAATACTTTTTTTTTTACGTTTTTTTTTAAATAACACGCAAGTCTAAATAGTAAAATAAAATACTTATGACAGAAAAATGTAAAATATTTTTTGCCATAAAATCTTAACAAGTACTATTTTTTTAATACTTTAAAACATGTATTATTTTTTGAAAAATTCATTTAATTTTTTATTTATTTTTACAAGTCACTCTATTTTTTTAATATTTATTTATCAGATCTTTTTCTTAATATTCTACGGTAAAAAAATTGCTGGAAAATGATGCTTTAGTACTATATATTACCGATAAAATAAATAGAAGACAACAACAAATTATACAATATTTCCCTTTTTCTTCCGGGGGATTAATATTGAATGGATTTGATGATAAATCAAAAAGGATTAAGAACGAAAAGAAAAAAAAAAAAAGACTAAAACAAAGGCTAATAACCATTACTCACACTTACACCACCATGAGCGAATGTAGGGAAAAAAAAAAAAAGAGTGAATAAAAATTACAACACTAGTTCTCTCACTTATTCTTTGGAATGATCTAAATTAACCCCCCCTGATCTTATCTCTCTCATTTCCTGAACTTATTTATTTAGGAAAAAAATAAATAAATTATAAAAATAAACATATAATCTCACCGATGACTATATGCTACAAATTGAAAACCCTCTCAGACCCATGTGTTCCCTCTCTTTTTTTTTCTTTTTTTTTTTTTCTTTTTTCAACGTATAATCTTTCTTTCCAATGTATCGTTTCTGCAATACCTTTTTAAACTCCGAAAAAAAAAAAAAAAAAAAACTTTCGTCATCTCAATAACTCCGCCGGAAAATTCTTCCCATTACATCGGCCGACAACCCCTCTCGCGCGCGCCGAGACTCTGCCAAATTCTCATCAATCACTTTCTCTCTATCTCACACTCTCTTACCACTACTCGGCCGCTCCAACCGAATTCGGTTTGGACGCGACCAACTCGTAGTTGTTCCCACCTTCCTCTTCCTCCTCTTCTTCCTCGTCCTCGTCCTCTTCCTCGTCCTCGTCCAGACCCCGATCACTCTCCCCCGGCGCTGCAGCGGCCGAAGAAGGATCGTTCTGGCCTTCCTGCCGCTGCTGCTGCAGCGGGGGCGGAGGAGCCAGCGGGGGCCACTGCTGCTCCGGCTCCACCATCAGTGGGACTGTATTGATCTCTCCGACTCCGACACCGCCCCCGCCGCCGCCGGCCTTCATCCTCTCCCTATAGATGGCGTCGAGCTGGCTGAAGTAAGGGCAGGTTTTGGAGTCCTCCGGACGGCGCTTGCTGCTCTCCTTGACCTTCTTGAAGTACTTGTTGATGTTCTCCCACTTCTCCTTGCACCGCTTCGCGCTCCTGCTGTAACCCATCCGCCTCATCGCCGCCGAGACCTCCTCCCACAGTGGCCCCTTCGGCCCGTTTTCCTGGTACTTCTCGTCCATGCTCATCCGCAGCTTTATCAGGTCGTGCACCTCCGTCTTCGGCCACCGCGACGAGCTCGTCGACCCACCCGTCCCTAAGTTCCCGCTGTTGCTAATTAACGCGGGTCTTTCTTCGTCAACAACGACGTTGTTGTTGTTGTTCTGAACAACAATGTTTCCGACGGCCCGGCCGGCACCGGCTTCGTCTTCGGCGTAGCCACTGGCGCCGGCATTTGAACTGGCGCCGGCGGTGGCTGAGGCGGAGGGATTACCAGTGGTGATTGAACATTGACCACTTGCAACGTCGAGGGGGTGACAGTAGCTGTGTTTGTATTTTGCGGGGTCTGCTGGCCGTCGGAGATCTTCTGTAAAAAGGCCATGACAGCGGCATCTTTGGCGGCGGCGACGGAGCGTTCCTGGGCGAGGATCTCCCTCTCCCTATTGATCCTCGTCATCTCCTGAAGCCGCCAAGACTCCTCTCTGGCCATTCGCTCCTGCTCCCGCCTCTCTATCGCCTGGAGGAACCTCTTCTGCAGCTCCTCCTGGCGGTGGATCACCTCCTTCATCAGCCGCTCGAAGAAGTCCTTCCACTTCCTCTTCCTCTTCCGCCTCCGGTGCTCCCCTCCCCCTTCCGCCTCCTCCGCCGTGTCCTCGTCCACGTCCGTCGACGAAGACGACGACGTCGAGTTCGACATCAGGAGATCCCCCGACAAGTCCTGCAGCGCCGCGGCCGTCGTCGCGGCCGCGCTCATCGTAGGGTTTGTTGGGGCAGCGTGGGGTTGGAAAGGAGTTTGTAAAACATTGGTGGTCACTGATGGAACAGTGATATTATTAATATTGGTAGTAGGAGTAGTGGTGGTGGTGGTGGCGGTGGTGGTGGTGTTGATTTGGTGATGAGAGACCGTTGTTAGTGGCGGCGCGGCCATTAGCGCGGTGGCTTGAGCTTGAGGTTTATGCTGCGCCGATATTGCGGCGGAGGATGGTGGCGGGAGTTGCTGCGGCGGAGGAGGAGCGAAGGCAATGGGTGAGGGTTGAGACTCTAAAGCACTCAATTGGTCGAAGAAGCGATAGGTTTTGCCGTCGGCTTTGCCTGTACGGCCTTCCTTGGTTCGCTTGTGGTACTTGTACACATTCTCGAACTTCTCTTTACATTTCTTGGCGCTTCGCTGATACCCCAGCTCGGCTAGCTTCCTGAATCAATTCATAGTATATATAAATATATACACATGAATATGTGATTATTATTATGATGATGATGATGTTGTTGTTGTTGGTGAATCAGACATATATAATATACACAGTTGAGAAAAGAAATATATAATTATTATTTAAATAAAAAGGAGGAGGAGGAAAAAGAATTAATCTCTATTGTTCTTGAATTCAGCAACAAACACAAACTGACCATCGGTGCACAAACACACATTATTGCATAGAATATGCTTGAATTACGGTCATGAAAACAAGGAGGTTTAAGAGATTTGTTATTATTATATATTATTGGTTGTCTTAATGTAATAGAGTTTAATTATTTATGGGAGTAATAATTAATATTTTATATATATATATATATATATGTAAGGTATATATATTTTTCACACGAGTACTATTAGACACGATTTTTTGACAGACAATGAATTGATGAAGAAAGTAACCTAACATGGAAAAATTATGTGTAATGGAACCAAATCCAAGTTGGAACGAATTTATTCTCCATCTTAATAACTTATATTTCCTATTTTCTTTCTGATGATGAGTAATTTTCATGATTTAAAAACAAACTGAATGAGAGTGTATAGTACAACTGAACAAGTGAGACGAGGGAGAAGGAAAAGGAGAAAGCAAAAACTCATGTTGCTAGAATTTATTCATCAACTGCATCATTCTTCTCTCTCTTTGGGAATAACAAAATTTAAATAAATAAAAAAGAAAGTGAATTCTTGAAATTGAAACCCAAAAAAAAAAAAAAAATCTCAATTACACCTAGCTGCATATAGTTATATAGCACATATTCCAAAATTCTACTTATATACACACTATATTGCTCTTTTGCTCTTAGATGATCATCATCAAATTCACTCCCTTCAACTTATAAGCTAATCAAAACAAAAAAATTGATGCCAAAATTTTAAGAAATATGACATATATCAACCCAGAAAGAAAAGAGAGAGAAAGAGAGATATATATGATAAACAATAATTAAATCAAACTCTAATTCATCCCACCCAGATCTTAACCCTATATGTGTATCACCAAAACCCAGCTCATCAAAATTTCAGATTTTTCTCCCCAACCCACCCAAAATGAAAAAAGAATAAAAAAAAAAAGGGACCAATACAGCACATATATCATGATGTCCTTTTGCATACACAAACATACACATGACATACACACATACATACATATGTATTATACACACACACAATTATTGTTTTCTGACCTGGAAACTTCTTCCCACAAAGGACCTTTGACGCTAGCATCCCGGAAAACGACATCCATATCGGAGCGTATCTTCAAGAGCGCTATTGTCTCTTGGCGAGGCCACCGATTTCCGCCGAAGCTCCGGTCGCCAAATTCATCGCCGCCGCCGCCACCGCCGCCTAATTTCATCCTATCTTCCTCGCTGCTGCCATCGTGGCGGTGCGCAGCGGCAGCACTGCTCGCCGGCGCCGCCGCCGGAGCATCACCGGAGGAGCTTCCCAAAGCTGTGCTGCTTGAGTCCCCTAGCATATAGGAGTACTCTTTCTTTTTTTGGGCTCTATTCTCTTTCTTCTCTGCTGGTGGTGTTGGTGATTGTGGTGATGTTGTTACAAGCAAATTAACTTGGAGCTGAAGGGGAAAAACAAATAAGGGGAAATAATAAAAAAAAATTAAAAATACAACATCATGAATATCATCCCGAAAAGGATGGTGAATTCTCTAAGGGTTTTATGCAGATGGGGTATATGGTGAATTTATTAAATTTATTTCGGTGGGGGTGTTGGGAGAGAGAGAGAGAGAGAGAGAGAGAGAGAGAGAAGGATCTCATTGTCAATCTCAAAAAAATGTTATTAGTTTATATTTTTATCATATTATTATTATTATTATTATTTTACTTTTTCGCTGTGGAATCTTTTAGTTTTTTTTATATATTAATAAATGGCTTACAAAAAATATAAAAAGAAATGAAAAAGGAGCACTATATACGGAGACATCACTTGGGTTTCTCTCAGTAAAAATAATAAAAGTGGCACAGAAAGATGTATACAAGAATAATTAAATAAATACATCAATACAACTAGAAATAACAAAAGAAAAGCAAAAAAAAAAATCACAGAAAGATGTATACAAGACTAATTAAATAAATACATCAATACAACTAGAAATAACAAAAGAAAAGCAAAAAAAAAATGTTAGTGGTCTTTTTTTTTTCCTCTTTTTTTTTTTCTTACTTAGGCTTCAGGCATTTTTGAACAGCTGCGCATAGAGACGATAATGATAATAAGTTGGTTTTTGTCTGTCCAGCTAAATTTAGTTAAAAGCCGGCCCATGTAGGTCAGCTTTATTCATATCATTTTTATTTTTTATTTCTTGTGTGAATTTTTTATATTTTATTTTTTTCTTTTGAGGGGTGAAGGTAAAGAAAGGAGCTCAACCTAGCTTTGTCTTGCTTTTTATTTTTATTTTTTTCATGTGGGTGTTAGGGTTAGAGCCTTAGAGCGGCTTTTTTATTTTTGGATTTCAGTGGCGGTTGGTCACACAATGAAATTGAAATGACCAAAACAACCCTAACATGCTTCCCATTGACCCTTTTTAATCATTGAAGCTAATCTGATGCATTTTTTTATTCTGTGTGAATCGGCTAATTAAGTGATCTGGGGTCATAAAATCAAACAATTTTTTATACACCCCTTGGAGATTTTGTCATGCCCAAAATACCCTTTTTTCAGATTTTAATGAGAAGATAATAAATTGACGGAATTAAAATTAAAATAAAATAAAAGGCTTTAATTTTCAACATGATGGGTGCGACTGTAGTACTCTACAAGTGGTGTAATGTAAAGGGCCTACTGTGATTGTGACAATTGTATAGTTTGACGAAATTTTCTCATCATAATTGAAAAAGGGAAATTCCCTTCCCTCTCAAACCAAAAATAAAAATAAAAAAATCTATGGATATATTTGAAATAAAATTATAACATTAATAATAATAATAAGACAATATTTAGTGGGTTCCACTGTTGAATTAAACTTGGTTAGTCGGTCATGTTATTAGGCCTAGCCATTTATGAATAGAAGTAAATGGTGACCGATTCGGTTGGGTTATCGACCTACCGTAATAAATGGTGTGGAAATTTGGACGGTCCTGATCTCACGATCACACATGATCAGAAATTTATTAGGGAATTTTTGGGACCATTTAGCCCATCTTGGCGTTCTAATTTAATGGGCAATTTTTCTCTAATTCTGTCAAGATCAAATCTTGCAAGCCATACACACAATTGTAGCACCATTTTTTTTTTTTAACATTATTAACGTGGGTACTTCTGTGATAAATTTTTATTTATAGTGAAAAATAATTCTGGACCGTCAGATTCATTTTTTTAGTGAGTCCTATATCTTAACAATGTGAATCTAACCATTCAAAATTATTTTTTACCACAAAAAAATTCACTAGAATTTCCCATTAACGTTACGTTTCTTTTTCAGATTTTAAATTAATTCTGGGCCTTTTATCTTTGTGGCTTATTAATTTTTTTTTTTTTTGGGTAATAGTGACTTCCTTTCTGTCATAAGGTTTGTTATAGATTTTTCTGATTTTTCTTTTATAGTAATGCAAAATAGTCCAATCATACTAAAACACTGCTTAAATTGGTCGATTGCTATTATTTGCTTTATGACAAGATAAACTTTAACATGACTGCAAAAAACTTCCAAAATAAAATATATTAATGTAATAAATGTTGAAACTAAAAAAATGCCAAAACACCTTGGGAAGAAGAATTTAATTTAGCTAGAAAAATATGTGATGGATATATTTATTATTTTAGTACTTTATTATATACAGTTTGTAAAAAGATAAGATCTAAATTCAAAGAAGAAATTCGAGAATGTAAGAAAGGAGAAAAAAGGGAACAATAGTGTGAATGATGAAACAATTCACTCCTTTTAAACTTGTGGTTCTTAATGGTTTTGAGTTGCATGTGGTGGACTTTTTATTCAATAAATGTAAATACACGTCAACCCAAAACGAACAATCTCACGGCTAGTAGTAACTTTGAAGTAGGAAAAAAAAAAAGATACTAAATACTATTCCTTTAAATGTATATTTTAACTACCTTTTATATATGAGATAATGGCACCTTACAATCATAGTCCCAATCATTTTTATTTCCCATTTTTTGACCTCGGACTACAAAATATATATATACTGAACTAGTTTGGTATATTTTTGGAATATTGGTTTTGGATTTTCAAACAACTTACAAAAAACAACATTATTTCTTATTAAACTTGGTTGTAATAGTTTGCTATGTACAAAAAGAAGAAGAAATAAATCAAACAGAACCTAAAATCTCAATTTTTATACTTAGGTTGAAAATTAATGGTTTTTTACCAGATATTGTCACCTTGCATTATTTTAACAGCACAATAAAAAAGCCATCATTATTGTAGGAACTATAATAATAAACTTGTCATTGTACTTATGGATTACAACTTTGAATTTATAGTGCTGTTATGAACGTAAGATATTAAGTAAAAATAAAGAGAGAGAGAGAGAGAGAGAGAGAGAGAGAGATATATATTAAACTGTTTAGCTTTAGTTTAGGGTAAATTTCTTGTGTTGTTTTATTTTTCTTTCTTTCTCTATTTATTTATTTAATTTATTTACTTTTTATATTTTTCAGTCATTTCAGTAACTGGATGAATTTAGAGAGAGATAAAGCAAGAATAATAAATTGTCTTATTTTAGGAAATTTTCTATTATTATTTTATTTAAAAAAAATTTCAGATGAATTTTTTTTAATAAAAAATAATTTTGAATCGTCATATATATCTTTTCAATAAATTTTACAGCTTAAAAAACAAATCTAACAATCTATAGTTATTCTCCATAAATATATATATATATATATATATATATAAAAGTACCAGAAAATCCTCCTTTTATTTTTCACACTTTCTTTGTTTATTTGTTTAATTACTTTTTTACATTTTTCAGTCATTTCAGTAACTCAATTATTGAGTCCTTAAAAAAACAAAACAAGTGGGATTGCCCAGCACTTATAATGCAACGGAGTAGGGCCCACCCCAATCAATAAGCCATTAAATGCACAAATCATAAGAGATCAACTTTTGTGTATACAAAGTATACTTATCATGAGGCACATGTACACACAAAATGAAAACCAAAATATAATAAGTAAATAAATAAACAAACAAGACATACATGAGAATCACGGAAAAGGGGTATTTTGGTCAACTTGCAAAGCGGAAGCAACTGGTAAACCGTAAAAGCAAGGGTAATAAGGGCACTTTTGGTAATAGAAAAAAAAATGCACGAGAAGTAAGAGGTTGAGTGGCTAGGAAGATAAAGGTCGGAATTTTCTTTTAAACGAATAATAACAAAAGTTAAATATATATATATATATATGTATATATATATATATATATATATATATATTGCGTACCGTTTGTTTTGGACAATGGTGAATGTTACGTAATTGACAACTCCAAGATTTTACTCTCTCATTAATTTTATTTTTTCTCTTTTTTTTTCTCTGATTAATCAAAGGTATAATAAGGAAAGGAGCATTAAAGTAGTCTTTTATCACTAAGATTTTAGAATATTACTTTTTTTTTTTTTTTTTTGCAATGACTCTAAAATTTTAGAATATTACTTCAAACAAACAATCTCTTCCACTTCTACCAAAGAGATCGACAAAACCTTCGATAGACAAAACCCAATGAAAAATTCTACCAAAGAAAAATTTTACTAAAGTAATATTGTATACGTATTTTGCAAATTCTTCTTAAGTTATAATTTTTTTTTTACATCAGAAAATTTATATTAATTTATATATCAGATGCGTACTAAGGAATTTCTCTACGATGTATAATTTTAAAAATTCAACAAATTATTAAGGGTCGGTTAGGTAAATAGCTATTTTAGATGGTGTATTTTTAAAAAATAGCCACTGTTTCAAAAAATTTAAAAACTAGCCGTAAAAAATTTCTTACATGTGTAAAATTTTTCTAAAATGGCTATTTTCTTAATTGTAAAATTATTTTTTAAAAAGTAGTTATTTTCTCAAAATTTCCAATTATTAATTTAGCATATTGAGTGCTCGAGTTGGGATTGACGAATGGCGTGCCTAAATATGAAATTGTGTGTAATTTTTCAAGAAAGTAATGAGTGAAGTTATAAGAAATACTCAGAAAAAATAGCGAATATTTTGAAGTAATTGAATAATTAACCAAATCATAAATTACTTACATATATAAGTTTCTGAGGACCCAATTAGTTATTATCACCAATTACCACCAAGTAAATAATTGAATTACTTGGTATTTTATTATATCTATTAAAAATTGAGTAATTATTTAAAAAGCCAATTAAGCAATTAATCAATTGATTTGATTTCTTTTTTTGTTTTATCGGTTTGAAAATTTTTCTTGAACTTGATTAGCACTGTAGTTTAAGGCTTAATAAAATAATGTTGCTAGATAATCCAAATTTAAATAGGAAAAGTTGAAACTCAAAGTACATTAAATACAATTATGGGGCGATCTATTTATATAAGAGTAAAAAAGAAATGCTAAGATAGTAAATGATATAATCATAAATAATTAACATATTATAGTAATATTTTATATGTACAATTTTTAATATGTATAGAACTTGTAAGTAAGTTTGATTTGGTTTAGTTTTTTAGGAGTGTACATAAATAAATTAATTAAAAATTAAAAAAATCAAACTAAGTTGAATTAATAGTATTCGGTTTGAACTTGGTTTGATTTAATTTAATTTAATCGGTTGTGTTTAGTGTCGTCAATTTCTTGAACACTCCTAACAATCGCATCTAAGCTAGAACGGTTATCACACTTTAGAAACATTTAAAAAAAAGAAGATAGGAGTGTGAATCAATTTTCTTTATTTATTTTCAATGTTATACAATTCTCATCATTTGAATAAACTGCTGCTGTAAATATTTAACTACTTAATGCTAGGAGATTACTGCTAGGAGATTATATATATGCTCATGACTAAGCTTATCAACGTTTACCACATAAACAATACAGTATTACGAACCGCATAGGTTTTTTTTTTTTTTTTTTTCAATATGGTGTAATACATTATTTCAAAACTATATATATATATATATATATATATATATATATAGCCAAGCAGCAGCATGTTTTCGTATTTTTGAATTAGATGCAATAATTAATTTTTTAGTTTTGCGCGAGGGGCTTAATTAATTAGTAGTATCCATTCATAAATCATAATAAGGTCATTACCAAGGCCAAAATGTTAAAATTAAATAATCGAGAAGGACATTTGGTAGTTAATTTTATTAATCTATCTTAGAAGCTTGAGTTAATAGGAGAGTGATGAAAAAATATATTATAATTCAACAGGCATAACTGAATTATTTTAAAAATGGAAAAATTTAAAAATGGCAAATATATATATATATATATATATATATATATATATATATATATATATATAAAGAATGACATTTTGATGGGCCAGGTGCCCCTGAAAATAAGCTGCATCCGCCCCCCTAAGTACTCCGTAAGATACCAAATATTTTAACTTGATACAATATCTGAACCTAAAATATCATAACATATAATATGTGACATCTATAGCATAGTCTTAAGGGAAGCAATCTTATCAATAAGATAAGCAAGGAAAAATAAAGTAATCATGATTATGATCACCATGCATCATCATCATCATCATTGTCAAAGTGTATGCTTTTTGCCAAGTATGCATACACACACACACACATATATATATATATATATATATATATATATTGTATATTTAGAACTGAAATTATTTACCGAGAGGTTTGTATTTGGAATGCTTCGTTGGCAGAATAATATATTATGTTAGCCTGGATAAGATAGATGCCTTTGGCTTGGCTTTTCATAAATCTTCTCTCACTTAGCCTAGCTGGCTAGAGATGCTCTTATATATATAAATATGTATACGTATATATATATATATATATAATTATATACTTTTCAAACTTATTTAATAGTGAAAAAAGAAAATATCACCGGCGAGAGTTAATTCGGGTGACAAAATCCTCCAATATGAAGGTTAATTGTTCAATATCAAATTCTTATGTGTATTTCCTTTTATATGAAAGTGTATATTTATAATGTGGTTGAGTTCAAAATATTTGTGGTTCATGCGACTACTGATCTTTAGGTTATTTACTAGTGTACTTAAATTGAGGTTAACTATTCGATATGTAATTTGTGTAATCCGTCAAAAAATTATAAACAAAAAAAAAAAGAAATAAGAAAACATCTAAAATCTACCATTCAATTAAAATAAATAATAAATGCTATAAAGTAATTTAAAACTAGTCAATTCATAAATGATTTTCATATTTTTTCTAAGGATTGATCAATATCAGTAATTACTATTCATTATCACCAATGAGAAGGGGAATTTAATTTCTAGCAAGAAAAATGTGTGATGGATATTAAATATCATTAATTACTATTAATTCAATATTTTGTATCTATGTAGAATCTCATTTCTCTCCCTCTCTCTCTCTTGTGCATGGAATCATCTGAACTGCCCTGTCATTTTGTAATAACAAGGCAATCAATCACATGGCAAACCTAGATTGCTATGTAGTTGTAGAAGTTTCAACCCCATGCTGTGTGTAATATACCAACTTGACCACATACGTACATTTGGTGATACGAATGTGTATATATATATATGTGTGTGTGTGTACTTATTGTCAATATATTGATAGATAAGAATTTGACTTTTAACAACAGTGTTGTTGTTGATATTAATGCTACGAGCAATAGTTAGCGCTGTATAAAGTACTTTTCTTTTTTTTTTTTTTCATTTTCTTAAATTTGTCTCCGAACTATAAGTCTATAATAAAGTATTCTCGTATATTTGAATATGCAACAATTAAATGAGCTACATCAATGTAATTCTGTAAAGTATGCATTTGTTTTTTAAAATGAGTGGTTCTCTTTAGTAGCATTTTAGTATTTAGTAGTTGACATTCTTCTGAGAAGTAAGCCTGAGCTCTCAAACGAAACCATTTGATTCCTTTTTTTTTTTTTTTGGTAGACAGATTTAATTAATTACTTCTTGATCACCAAATAAAATAAAGATAAAAATTGTAATATATTCCTAGAAACTAGTTAGAACTATTAATCTATTGGTTGCTTTGTTTTATTATTATTTTTATTATTATTATTGCGGTTGGCCTCACCTGAGAGTTGGAAAATAGAAGAACAAAATGGTTCCTTGTGTCAGTAAAAAAAAATTAGAATAGCCATCCAGTCTTTAAACTAAGATCTAATGAGATTAATAATTAAGCAGGTGAATAATTACAACAATGCCAAGCCTTTTCTTTTTCCTTTTTCTCTTTCTTTGCTTTTTCTTTTTTGGTAAATGTTAAATTTTAATCAACCCTAATTACGCTTTAAGCCTAATCTTTCGCCTTTCTTCAAGAGAAGCAGACACAGTATCGTGTGCTGCCACTAAGATTTTCTTTAAGGATCAGTTCGGCCTTGGGATTATTTATTTTCCCTCTATTTATATATTTTCGTTAAGATCTTCTAACTCACCAAATTTTGATTTGCAGATATGCAAATGACATGTCAAAGCATATAAATAAAAAAGCTAATATAAAAGATGTTCTTCTCGTTGACCTTGCAAATTAGACTCATAAACTTACACTTTCTTCGAGGTACATGATTTTTAGAGAACATACCATATTTTTCTTTGTATTTCATTAAAATATAATTATATATGTTCCATCTTCACTTTATAGCAATACAATTTTTTTTTTAGTTTTTTTAATTAAACTAAATAAAATTATATTTTATTTTGATTTTTAGTCAAAAAATACAAAAATGTTTATGTTGTTTCTACCTTTTTTCAGGTAAAGTAGAGAAATATACAATGCTTAATTGAAGTAATTGAATAACTAGCCAATTCATTAATTACTTGCACATGTTTATGACAATATAATTAGTTAACCCTAATTACTATCCCATAAGTAATTGAATCATTTAAAAAATTTGAGTAAATATTTAAAGAAATATTTGACCAAACTTTTGGCTATTTTTTTAAGGACTAACCATAGTTTAATAAAATTAAGAAATTAGTCATTTTCATATTTGATACACGTGTATTATATTTTGATACGTGTGTACCATAAATATAATACACACATTTGATACATATATATTATATTTACTGTACACGTATATAAAAAATATGATACACGTGTATCAAATATAAAAATGACTAATTCCTTAATTTTATAAAATTATAACTAAATTCTTAAAACACAAGCCTAAAAAGGGCTAAAAGCCTAAACCGTCCTTATTTAAATTAGGTGCTCAAAATTTATTTACTATAATTTATTATTATTATTTCTCTACTTAAGTAGTCTACTGTAGAATAAAGAATTTGGATATTTTAAAGAAAATAATATTTGATTGAACAACAAAAAACTAAAATAAGGTATTCAGTTAAAACAAAAACAATAATTAATAAATTTAACATTATTAAAAAAAATTATGTTTTTTTTTTTTACACTGACTTATACTTCTCTCTATCTCTATATATGTGTGTCTTTCTCCCTCCTTTTCGAGCTGAATATGTTTTGTGATTCATCAATAAAGACTAAAGGCGTATATAATTAATTAGTATAAAATAGTAAGTGGCTACAGATTGTCCAACTAAGTTTTTTCCCTGTCATTTCAACAGCATTACATCATAATCATCGTCTTAAAATGATGAGGCCAGTAATTCTTTCTGCTGAGTTAAAAAATGTAACAGAGCCAATATTCAGTAATCATTATAGCCAATTATTTGCTCTGGTAGGTAAAAACAGTGACTCTGCGACAGACTACAATGCAAAACTGTAAATCTTGTAACGAAATATTATAGACACACACATATATATATATATATATAATATAGTATTTTATACTGCATATATTAATTCCATTATCAGTAGAGAACAAATCAATTAAAGGAATATGTGAAAAATAGAAAAGAAAATAAAAATAAAAAGAATTGGGTGGAATGTCAAATTAGGGTTAGAGAGAGAACAAAATAACCATTTGCATATAAGAAAAGAAAGCAAGAGAGAGAAGAGAAAAAAAATTGTCAATTTTTTTTTATTTTTTTAAATTTCAGGGGTGAAGAGGTGGGTTGGCTTTGTGAGGGGTGTTAAATTACAGAGGCCCATTTGGCTAAAAAAGGTTAACAAATGTAGACAAAAGGGTTTACTTCACATGGGTTGTGCATGTGATGTGAATGTACATTCACACACACCTTCTGTCTGTCTACCATGTGGCTTTAACCTCTCTCTCTCTCTCTCTCTCTCTCTCTCTCTCTCTCTCTCTCTGCATTCATCTGGCACCAGCTCACCACCCCACCACCTCCAACTTGTTTATGTTCTTTTTTTTTTTCCTTTTTAATTTTTCCTTCTTTTTTTTCCTTTTTATTTCCCATCCGTGGAAAAGGTTTTGTGCATTACACATTTTTAAGTAGCCCAATTAGCAGTATTTAAACATGGAGCAATTGTTGCTTATATTGCCCTTTTTATGGCTGCTGTGCAGATAGACTAGATTTTATTTTATTTTCTAGATTAGATTTATAGCATTTGTTTCTTGATCATCAAATAATGATAATCGAATAGAACAAGACAATTCTATAGTAGAACAATTCTCTCTTAGGGCGTAAAAGACAATATGTCAATATTGCATGTTGTGTATTATTGTACGTATGCACTGTAATTTTATGAATGATGAGAAATACATGGTGCGAATATTGGTTCAGATATACTATACCACATAAATCTCAACATACATATATAGTAGTTGTTTTGGAATGTTATATTTGGTAGTCTTTGATACTAGTCACCCATGATATTGCCAACAATTCTTCTAATTAGTCTATCAACTATTATCACTATTGGACACGATTGAGATATATGAGAGTTTATATGGTATTATTACATATGTTATGATGGTACTATGTAAACAGTACATGAGGTAAAAAAATTTAATGGTACTTTTTAGATAGTTTTCATAGTTTCTCTTTAATAATATTTCGGCTTAGAAAACTTGCCATCAGGACCAAATACATACATATATATATATATATATATATATATATTTATATTTGATAAAAAATCACGAGAAAGACTGAATTAAATTTTACGCCAATAAAAAAAGTGTTACATTTTTAAGGTGGAGCCACAATGGAGACAAAACCCTTTAAAGCTTCGTCAAGTACTTATGTGATTAAGAAATTGTCACGTCAGTTAATGAATAATATTTGGTGCAAGCAATGTTAACATATCATCTTTAAGCATGTTTTAAGACTTTGCCAAACTATATTATTCTCCTTATTATTATTATTTTAGGACTTTGCCAAACATAATTACATTTGGTCTTTTTCCTTCCACCTGTTATGTCCCTTTTAAAAGCCACTAACACACAAAAGAAAGTAAAGTACTAATAGAAGCAAAAGAATTATATACTCTAGTCATTACAATGATTATTCTTGTAAGTGACCGCCGTTATCTTCACCAATAAACTTTGATTATGATTTAATAAACCCAATCCCTATGAACTTTTGAAGTGGTTTGTTCAGACCAATGTTGATGATTATTTCCTTTAAGACCTTTCATGTGTGCATATTTAATTAGAATTAAGTATATATATATATATAAAGTAAACAACTTTGGGTTTCAACCGTGAATGTAAAAATTATTACATTTGAAATATTATATTGACTGTGGAGTAAACAAGAAGCAATAGACCCATGTGCCAATATTACATATGCTCAATTATCTATCTTTTTTATTTTCTCACTGATTGTAAGTAACGGAAAGAAATCTGTAGAACATGAAAGCATGTGCATGAGATTAAACTGTACAAGCTTTACAAATAAAATAACTATCATAAATAATAATAATAATAATAATAATAATTAAATAATAAAGTGAGCAATTTTAAAAAGAAAACTCAATCTGGAAAAAATGTTTTCGGCTATTAAAGAAAACAGAATTAGGACTACATATATTATTTATTAAAAGTTTAAACACTGTATATTTTATTACTGTATTGTGAGAAGATATTTTGCATTAGCACACGATATGTGCGAAATACTAAAGATTGGATAGCTAGTGATTAATCGCCCTGATATTATTCTCGAGTTCCAACCGAACGTGCTAAATTTTAACTTCTAAGTTGCTTTAGTGCATCAAATTAAACTTAAGCGTGTTATTTAGGATTAGGTCGTGCTTATTACAATATTGGGCTGAATTGTAATTATTTTTTAATAATATTTTGGGCCAGTTAGGTAAATAGCTATTTTAGACGGTGTATTTTTAAAAAATAGTCACAGTTTCAAAAAATTTAAAAACTAGCCATAAAACTGTAAGAAATTTCTGACAATAACAAAAATACACATAAAAATACTGTCAGAAATTTCTGACAATAGGCAAAAATTTTGTAATAAATTTCTTACATGGCTAGTTTTTAAATTTTTTGAAACTGTGACTATTTTTTAAAATTATTTTGTAAACGTCTATTTTCTTAAAATTCCCTAATTTTTTTATACCATAAAGTTTTGGAAAATTATATAAAATAGCACAATTTTTTTTACGGTTTTAAAAATAGCTCATGTTTCAAAATATTAGAAAAATAGCACTTGTAAAGAATTTTATTAGGAAAAAAAATTGTAATAAATTTTTTGACACTTCAAATTTTAAGTATGCGTTTGTAATAAATTTTTTGGCATTTTAAATTTTACTCTTGAAATTTAAAATATGTGCTATTTTTTTACAACTCACCATAAATTTTCTTGTAGGAGATACCACCTTATTTGTCCTTGTAGCATAATATCCTACTAGATATTCTTTGCTATGATGACTAGTCCCGCGTAAAACATTGAGCTCTACTTATATAGTATACTATTTTTATCTTATGTATCGAAAAAAAAGGAATTGCAAAAAAAAATAAAAAATTAAGTACTACTAAATAATTTAGGGTCAGTTAAGGATTTAGCCATTTTACAGTCTATGTTTTAAAGATATAGCCCACGTTTTGAAAAATTAGCAAAATAGCCATCAGGTCAACATCTAAAAATCTATGACTAAAGAAATAAAATTTATGACTAAATAAATAAAATACACAGTCATAAAATTTGTGACTATAGTCACAAAATTTCAGAAAATTTGAAATAAACACAATAAAAAATTTAAACATCCATTAACAAAATAACTAACTCACAAATAAATGATTGCCTATACAACCAATTTCATAAATTTTATTACTAAATAAAAAATATCTTATAAATAGCAAAAAAATATGCAACCAAATAAGTCACAAATTTCATGACTAGAGACACAAAATTTTAGACAATATTGTCTGTAACAAAAAATAAAAACAGAATTCAAAAAATTAGTGACTGCAGTCTCAAAAATCTAGACGCGAATATATGGCTACTTTGCTAATAAAAGCAAACATAGGCTAATTGTTAAAAACATATATAAAAATATGGCTATTTATTTAAAAAACCGAATAATTTATGTCTCAAATAATATACTTTTTAATTATATTTTACGTTTATTAATACAACACAAAAAAAAATTTAATAGTGTGTTAAAAAATAGCATCTGTCCAAACTTCCCAACAAAAAACACACTCTAATATTAGAACCTATAATTATTGTATTTTTGCGATGGTTTAGGGTGTTACGGATAATTGATTACTTGTCTTTCCCCTATTTTCTTAGCATAAAAAATATTAGATGATATTACATTATAATGTCATAATAATGAAACCAAAAGTTAACTATCGGGGCATCGAGAAACTATTTTAAAATTCTAAGTTTACAATTACGCTATAATTATAAGTCATACCATTTTTTTTTATCAATAATTACTATTTCATCCCATCCACTCTTTTTATATTCCTCATTTGCAAATTCACTACTAAAACATGACATATACTGCAACTTTTTTTTTTAATTTTTAAATATGGTAAATTTTAAACAAGCAGTAGAGAAGTGGCATTTTTCAAAATTTATCCGATAGAAAAAATTTGATCTCATGCCACATTTGAGATTCAAGTTTGCAACATATACTACTATTACATGACATGCCACTTTTTTCACTATCAAATTACTATGTTGCCCTCCTTCTTCTCTTTATCTTCCTCATTTGTGAAAAAAAAATGAGCAATTCGATCACATTCACTAGTAAAAAATGACATGAACCGCAATCCTTTAAAAGTGACATTTTTTAAAGGGTTATTTACATATTTGTTCAAAATCGGAGTGAATATAATATATAAACTCACTATTTACAACATATATTAAATTACTGCAATCTAATTATGTACATCACCATAATACCCCTCCCATCTAAAAAACCTGAATCCACATTGAAATATTAAAAAAATAATAAAAAAAAAACTGACTTATTTTCCGATTTTTTTTTTTTTGCTAAATCCTAATTTTCAGAACGGGTTTAGGGGATTTCAATTTTTTTTTTTTAAATAAACCCAGATCACACCGGGGTTTCAAAAAATTGACAATGAAATATCATATTCAAAATTGAATAACGCATGTTTTTATGATATATTCAAAATAAAACATTGTAGTTCAAATTCAAAATAAAATATTATATTCAAAATAAAAAACGTGATAGTTTGGTATATACGAATATATATATATATATACATATATTTATATATATAATATCATATTTGAATATTAAATTTTGAATATGTGAATAAATTAGATTGAAATTACTAACTGCGCATTTTTCTAGTGACAATAAATGAATACTAAAATTTGAATATGTGAATAAATTGGATTGAAATTAAAACTACGTATTTTTTTTATCTATAATTAATTAACAATCTCCAAATATTACAGGAACTATTATATTTGAATATTAAATTTTGAATATGTGAAAAAATTAGAATGCAATTATACATGAATTAGAATTAACAGCTTTAGTTTTGATTTGTTCAATCATATAATCAAGGGGGAAAAAATAATAACATTCAATACGGAAAAAATAATTGATGAAAAAAAAAAGATCTGGTTGGGTGATCCAAATCAATCCATTGAGGGTATTATAGTCCGATAAAAAACACCACCTAAGCTTAATGAATTATTGTGATAATACTTACAGATTTGCCGTAGAGTGTAATATATTTCTATAATTTGAATGATTATGTAATTTCTTCTTTTTTAAAACAAGCTATTTCACTTTACCATAAGCATCACTTATCAACGCCGTTGTGAATAGAACTGTTCGCAAGCAATACATATAAAACGTCATAAAGAATGGGCCCCATGTGGACCCAAGGCAAGGCACTCCAGAAAGCCCATTAGAAGAATGGGTCTCTCAGGAGGGCCCACTTGAGCCCACAAAGTAGCAACTCACAGTGGTAGAGAAAGTTAAGGGTGCTAAAAAAAAAAAAAAAAAAAAAAAAACGTTCTCACGTCCACTTCTTTGCTTTCTTTTTCTTGCTTTTTTATTTTTAAATTTAATTATTTCTAAATTTCTCTCTCTCTCTCTCTACTTCTTTCTTTACTCGTGTCCATTTCTGTGATGTTACTACTATATGGATAAAAGGATAAGCCTTTGCCATTACACTTTAAAGTACGTTTGGTAACATTCTGTGCGTCATCTTCCAAAACAACCCATGAAGAACTAAGAGACACAATCCCCCATTACAATAATGAGAGAAACAATATAATGAATAAAAAATAAAAGTAGCTTTAGGCAGAAAAAAAAAATGAAATTATTAAGATCAGAGCAAATCTGATGATGAGGCTTTGAAGCTATCTATAATATACAGTCACGGAAAAATATATCTCTTATTTTGGCATAAACCTTCATCAAATTCAATTAAAGGGTTGGTAAAAAAAAAATTAAAGCGGTCAAATATATAATTTGGTGACTGGTCATACATGGCTCAGGATTTGATTAAGAGTCATTTAGGAAAATACTTATTTGGAGACAAGTAAAAGATTTCAACTTAATTATGTGCTGTTAAGATTTCTGATACTAATATATTATTGTTAGTTTAAACAAGCAAAAGTCTGGTACATAATGTAGAATCTTTTAGTGGTTCACATTAAGATAATTTTTTCTTAATCTTTGAGAATTAACTAGGATAAACTATGTCGTGAACAACCAAATGTTACTCACATCGTTAAGGAATAAAATGGCCTCGACTGGGTTTGTTTAGCAATAATCTATATTATAAGGTTCGATGGAGACCGATTTCAAAAAGAAATTAGGAGATTCAATTAGTTGAGTATCAGTCAAGAGTTTTACCCCGCGTATAGTATAAGGTCCAATTTTTTTTTTTTTTTTAACTTTTTACCTTATATGTCAAGTCCAATGAGTATACTAGAAACATAAAGGCAACACACAACGACATAAAAGTAATAATGAGTTACAGAATGGGTATTTATAAAATTCCAGACTGTTTGCGTAATGGAATAACTACAGATATTCTCATTAATATCTTATAGTAAATAAACCATAAAATAAAGATATATATATATATATATATATATTATATAATTAATGCTCAATACTCTGTTTTTTTTAATTTTAAGAATTACATGTAATTACATATTGAACCACATATAGACTATCTCCATTTATGAGCAACTTAAAGAGTAGCTGTATGAACCACTACGTATCTCAGACTCAACTGCATTATAAATATACAACTCTATATAAGAAGAAACGCACTCACCAAGATTTAAACACATAACCCATGTTCTATTTTAATGAAATAAAAGGATGATGTAATAACATAAATGACGATTTAATGATTATATTAAATTTGTTAAATTACTTATTTGTATTGTTACATTACTCCTATGTATTTGTTACAATAGAGCATGTGGAGTATGGGCAACTCCTATATATTTGTTATAATTGGAAAATGTGGAGCATCGTAAAAGTAGTCTACACATGTATATATTTAAATACAGCAAAAAAGAGAGAATATGACAGCAAAATATTGAGTCACGTTTTGTTTAATTAAGCTAAAGTTGAAATATACTTTTTCTTACCAATATGCAATATTCACCGTCTCCGGGACTCCAGTACTTAACCCATGTCAATATCATTTCTACTAGGCCCAATTTGTATTACCGTTCGATTATAGCTTAAAAATTAAAAATGGGTACACTAAGCAATAGGAAGAAACAAGACAACCGCTACAACAGAAGGTGTTTATTTCTTACCTTTTTTCCCCTCGAAACCTAAAGATTTTATTTCCAAAACCAAAAAGTTAAAAACTAAAAGTTTGAATACGTTTATCGACCGTATTTCTTCAACTCTTTTATAATGAAAATTTGAAACAAAGCACAATTTCAGCTATACATTTTGATAAATAATCAACTGGTATAAAAATGATATCTTTACAAACTAATCTAATTAGTAAAACTCTACGTTAACATATAAGCTAGTTATCTAAGAATTGCTCATTTATGTCAAGTGACAGTTGAAACTTGAAATCATCTATTGAAAAATGAGTATGAAATTTGACTATTTCTCTCACTATGCTATACGTTATAGGGCATCGACACAAAATCTAAAAATGACCTTTTCGGAAACAATTTTTTATTAATTGAGCTTAGAAAATAGAAATTACTTCTAAAATTGTTTATATGACTTCTTTAAGAAGTGCTTTTACAAAAAAAAAAAAAAAAAAAAAAATAAATTCATGCATAAATGTTAAAAAGAAAAACATTATGAAAGGGTTTGACTTTTCAGCTTTGATTTTTTTTTTTTTTTTAAGATAATAGCTATTCAAATAATTGGATGTATTGCAATATCATCTGAACTTCACATTTAACTTGTAATTATGCCACGTTGTTTACTTCAAATAAACAAAGTTTACTTAAAAAATAAATAAAAATAAAAAAGAAAAAGAAAAAGGTTTTTGGCTTTCTAAACCCCAAACCAAGCAGCAGTTTGAACTTTGAGGAAGTACACGCTACATAGAGTTGCAGCTGAAATAAGGACAAAGAATTGAAAAAGGCAATTTTCAACTGAAAACAAAAATCAATCAAAAGAATGAAGCAAAAAACGAAAAAAAAAAAATGGAAAAAAAATATTCCTCTATCAACAGCAAGGCTTTGCTTTTATCACAATCACTATCAAACCATCAAAACACAAACACACCAGTGGCTGGAATGGTCCCCACAGCAATTTGGGTCAATGAAATGAACCACACAGTTCCAAAAATTGCCAACAGATGATATATCATAAGCCTCCTTTTGTAAGCTGAAGAGGCAAAAGATATTTTAGCAAAAGGGAAATCTCCAAATTGTGGAATTCCCTTGGTTGAACTCTAACTCTATATATATATATATATATATATATGTGTGTGTGTGTGTGTGTGTGTGATTGTAGATGAAAACTACTAAAGTAAACACCACAATTTGACCAAGAGCAAACTAAGATACCACCAAAATAATTGTTAAATACCAAGACTTTATTAATCAAAGATAATATGCATTATGTTCATGAACGTGATTAGTTACCATAGGAAACCCAGAAACTACAGGAAATAAGATATTCATCTTTAAAAAAATAAAATAAAGAAATAAGAAAAAAAAAAAAAAAACTACTTTCTCTGCTAGCTTCTAAAGGGCAGTCCCCACTACCTGGAAAAATCAGTCTAAAACTACAATCAATAAGAAACTAGAAAATGACCATTCAATTCCTCTAAGGCTACGTCAAATATTTGAACGAGAAACACAAGGCTAATTTCAAGAGCAATGGTGTATAGGTTAAGAATTGGCAGTTTAGCTATTTTGTATTAGCAGATGTGACTCAAAAGAATCTAATAATGTTTTTTTAGGGAAACTTGGCGCGCTATTGTCGGAGAAAACATAATAATAGTAGACATATGGATAGATTAAAAATCTTACATGATGAAAGCAGTGCCAAATTTTCAATGCCAAATATGCAGCGGTCATAATCAACCTGCATCTTATTTTTAATACAAATCAAAGCCATTATCACACATTAATAGACATGAAAAACCCACATAACTAACCACTTGTAATTTATAGCATAAACAGAGTTGTGGGCCACACTTCTATGGAAAAATAATAGAAACAACTAGATCAAAACTGCAATTATCAAACAGCTATCCCTGCTAAATTAGATATAAACTCAATTTAAGCTCAACAAAATTCATTCCAGATCCAAAGAATCCTAGATTCATATCCAACAGCCACATCATCTAGAAACCAACTTCACATATCCATTGAAAAGAAGGAAAATCAATCTAGCTTTTAAGGAAAAGTATAGTACCGCTATTTTCAAGTTGGTTTTCTTCTTAGGATACAACTTCCAAGATAAAGGGTACTTCGGTCATTTTAAGATAATTATGTAGTCTAAACTTACAATCATTGTAGACTCAGGAGCTTAACATTGTTAACTGGCCATTTGGCATGGCTAAAAATCCCTTTCAATCTTGGAACATTTGGGCAATCCATTTGAAGGGACTTTGTAACTATAGCTGGTTTAGTTTAGCTGCAGAAGAGGCTTTTTGGATCAAATATAAGAAGTTTAGCAAGAATTGTCATTAGTCCTAAGTTTTACCCATCTGTTTCTGAAAGACTATACTTGGAGAGCTCCTTATTTATCACTTTAAAATATTGCTCTCAAGTAGTACTGACTTGTCGCGGCAGAAGCGATACATAAAATAGATTCAGAGAGAATCTGAAAATAAATTAGACATTATAAAGATATTTTATTGATTACGGGAGAAGGCCTCTTTTAAATTAAAAAATAAAGCCTTATTTATAGCCTAAGCAACTATGATCTCCAAACAAGTCCTAATTCAAATAGAAAACCTAATTAAATAAACATCCTAATCCTAAGGATTTGATAATAAAAACAATAATAATAATAATAATAATAATATTAAGAATTGTCCTAAATAAAACTTAAAGTAATAAGAATCCTAATAAAACTCAACTTTCCTAAAATGTCCTACATCAAGTACTAGCACAGAACTTATAGCTTGTTCTTTTGCTTTCAAAAGCGCAAAACAAATCCACTTCAAGAGTGCCTAATACAAACTGCTCTAGTGAACTAGATATGATATTACAGGATCGTACGCGTAGTATTTTCAGTTCTTATTTATCCATTCTTTCGTTTTAAAAAAAAAAAATGATCAGACTGATGAAGAAACAACACTAAATCAAAATTCTCTAGTCCAAAGAAACTATAGACCAGCATATTCCTCAAATTCTTCCAAAGAAGATGATAGGGAAAACCAGTATTGTATCACGTGGGAATAACCTACTCTTCACCACTCTTTCCTACATTATCATCATGCACCAAAGAAAACTTCATACACCAACCATTTTTTTTTTTAACTTTGTCATATTTGACTCCCAAACCCATAATCTACTTCTTGTAACTGCATCCAAAGTTTATTCCTATAACCAATCTCCAACATTAAAACCTGACTGTCGGAAATTTCTTAACACATTCGTTCATATCAAAATAAGTGTTTTATAAGTTGTAATCAATGAAATGCTGCACATGACAGACCAAACATACCTCAAAATTCCAAAAGACCAAGGTTCCTCGGATCAAACACTGATTAAAAAAAAAAGTAACAAAAGTCCAAGTTTATACCATTATTAACCTAGCCCAAGAAAAAAAAAATCAATAACTAACAAAGTTCTAGCGAGAAGTCAATGCTCATCCCAAAAAAAAAAAACCCATAAGGTGTATCATGAGCTAAGAGAGAGAGAGCTTCAAGAAATGGTTTTAATCCTTAACGTGCATCACAAAGACTCTCATTTGGGTCAAGAAAACAAACTATACTAGAAGTCTTGGAGCAGAGATCGACAGGACCAGCAACTTAAACTATCCAAACTATAATTCATTAGAAGATAAGTTGAAAGTTGCTCTGTAGAACAGTAGAAGCATTATCCAACAGTAAAAATTGAGCCCCATAGATAGTCGTTATAATCAAAATAGTAATGAGATAAAGCAACAAAATAAAATGAAAAAAAAAAAAATCTTACTTGGTTGTCCTGTAAGTACTAAAACACAGGCGGCATTTTCCAGTGAACAAGCAAAAAATAGAACAACAAACCAGGGGCTTGTGATATTTTCAATCAATACACTTCTGTTTCTTTACCTGTTATAATCCATAAACAACAATTAAAGCACATTAAGAATCAACGCCTTAAGAATATACGTATTGATTCTTCTAGTTATCCGATAAGCAAGTAATATAAGTATCTTGAATACCGTGGGAAATATGTTTTCAATAAACAATCTAAAGGGCCAGGTTCAAGTATTACGAGTAGGAATGTCCAACAGCAACACCTGGTCACTGACTTATAGCGAAAAGATCAATAATATCTTTTTCATCTACATAAATCTCTTTCTTGACAATAAATATCGAGCAAGAAGTTTTAAAAATTACTGTCTCATTGATGTAAACAAACTGTGAACGACTGTAAATTAGGAGATTAGTTTTATTTTTTATTTCTTTATTTATTCTTTTTGTTAGTTAGTTTCCTGTAAATTAGGAAGTTAGTTATCCTAGCTAATTGTGAATATTCAAAGTAGAAGTAGCATGTAAACGAATTTTGTATTCATTATTCAGAAGAGTAAACAAGCAGTGCTTTATCCTACTCTTTCCTTTTATGAGCTTTTATGGTATCAGAGCACTTTAGAAGCCGTAAGAGTTGAGGAAGATAATGGATGTTTCTGGAGCAAACAGAGGCGATGGTTCTGAGGTGGCTTCTGGCACCTCTCAACCTACCTCTACCATTGTTCCCACTGCTTCTTCTGACCACCATTCCTTTTCCCTTCAAATTACCTCCTTTACTCAATGGACGGAACTTCCTTCAATGGTCTCGTTCCGTTCAATTAGTTGTTCGTGGGAAGGGTAATATCGGCTACCTAGATGGCTCTATTCCACAGCCGGATAAATCTGATTCTTCTTTTCCCTCATGGAATATTCACAACTCCATGGTGATGTCTTGGCTTATCAATTCCATGGAGGAATCTATTGCTGAAATCTACCTACTTTATCCCACCGCTAAAGCTATATGGGATGCCGTCTCTTTGGCCTACTTCGATGTCGAGGATTCTTAGCAGTTGTTCGATCTGCGCACTTGGTCCCGCCTGTTACGTCAGGCTGATTCCTCCGTTACTATTTCAACCACATGAAGAAGTTGTGGCAAGAGCTTGACCTTTTTAATCAACATTAGTGGCGAGATCCCAATGATGTTGCTATTTACCAGAAGATCCTTGTGAAGAAACGTGTTTTTGACTTCTTGGCTGGTCTCCATCCCTCTCTTGATAATGTTCGTGGACGCATCCTTAGCGCCAAGCCTCTGCCCAGTGTTGATGAAATCTTTGCCGAAGTCGGTTGTGAGGAGCAACGTCGCCGGATTATGCTTGGTCATTCCTCCTCTCCCGCTACCTCTAACACTGTGGCTATGGCTGCTCGTCAATCCACTGATAACCGCCGGAAGCCTATGTGGTGTGATCAATGTCAACGTCCATACCCTACTAAGGCTACTTGTTGGAAAATCCACGGAAAACCCACTGATTGGGTGCCTCATCGCCTTTGCCAAACCGACGGCAAAGTTCTGCAGGCTGCGCTTAAATCAGCCCCTGCCCTTCACCGACTGTTCCTCGGACTCACCATCTGATGCTCCATTTTCCAAGACTCAACTCGACCATCTCAGTAAGCTTTTTCCCGCTACCACTCTGCCATCGTCCAGCTCTCTTCACATGGCGCAGCAAGGTACCTTCTCCGGTCTATCCCTCATAGGTGAGCCTTGGATTATTAATAGTGACGCCTCGAATCATATGATCGGAAACCAGAATTTATTTTCTACTTATCAGGCTTGCGTAAACAATCGTTGTGTTAAGATTGCAGACGATTCTAGTGTTCAAGTCACTGGTGTTGGCTCAATTTCTCAGAGTCCTTCCCTAACTCGAATTAATGTTCTCCATGTACCGACTTTTTCCTGTAATCTTTTGTCTATCAGCAAGCTCACTGCCGATTCTAATTGCATTGTTGAATTTAATTCATATACTTGTGTTTTTCAGAACCAGACATCGGGGCAGAGGATTCGGAGTGCTAGGGAGCCTTATGGTTTATACTACTTCGAGCGGGATCTTTCTTTCGGTGGGGCTGGTCACGCGGCTGCGAGCTGTTTGTCTGTTTCTCGTCGTCAGCGTATCATGTTGCTTCATTGTTGCCTAGGTCATCCTAGTTTTCTCTATTTACGTCGTTTATTTCCATCTTTGTTTCGTAATAATGATTCATTCTATTGTGAAATTTGTCAGTTAGCCAAACAGAAAGGTGTTCCCTTTCCTCCTCAACCTTATTGTGCATCGAAACCATTTGCTTTGATTCATAGTGATCTTCGGGGTCCCTCCCGTATTAGTACTTTCGTTAATAAAAGGTGGTTTCTTTCTTTTATTGATGACCATACTCGTGTGTGTTGGATTTATTTGTTGAAAGAAAAATCTGAAGTAGAATCTACCTTTGCCAACTTTCATTCCTTGATTCAAACACAATATGATTCCCGGATTCAAATTCTACATACTGATAATGGCACTAAATTTTTCAATTCTGTTCTTAATCAATTCTCATTACAAATGGTATGATTCATCAAAGCTCATGTGTTATTACCCCGTCAACAAAACGGTATCTCTGAAAGAAAAAATCGCCATTTGTTAGAAGTTGCCTGTTCATTGTTGTTTACCGCAAACCTTCCTAAACATTTTTGGGGTGATGCCATCTTCACAGCATGTTATTTAATTAACCGTCTTCCATCCCGTGTTCTCAACTACGAAACGCCTCTTGCTTGTTTAAATCAGTCTTTTCCGGACAATCATTCTTTCTCCGACTTAGATTTACGTGTTTTTGAATGTACGGCGTTTGTTCATAACCTTGATCCTCATCGTGGGAAACTAGATCCTCGTTCTCATAAGTGTGTTTTTTTGGGCTATTCTTCTACCCAGAAAGGGTATCGGTGCTATTCTCTTGCCAAAAATAAATACTTTGTTTCCAGGGATGTTACCTTCTTTGAGAGTCAGTCATTTTTTTCCCACAATTCCCGTAGGGGGAGATTCTAAGTGACGTTAATTTTTGGGATGATTTTCTTCAAAATTTGAATCCAATCTCAGGTCAACCTTCAAATCCGCTGCCCTCTTTTGCGTCCCCCAATTTCGGCCCAAGTTTAGGATCAGAAACTCCAAATTTGAATTTCCAGGAAGATAATTCAACATGGGAATATTTTTGGGATATATCTCCAACAAACTCTATCCCTTCAAATAAGGAATATCTAAGTAATCACATCACAGAGTCAATTCCTCCTCAAACCGTGGCAACTACCCCAAATATTACTCCTCCAAATCCTATTCCATCTCCCCAAATCGTGGAAAATTCAAATCCAAATCAGTCAGACCCCAATCTCACTCAATCCACCGAAACTAAACCAACTGAAATACAAAATCACCCACCCTTCCACGTCATCTCAGCCTAATGTCCAGACAAACTAGCAACTACAACCGTTTGCCTCGACCTATTCGAGACGAAGAAACTCACAGAAGGAAGTAATTCCAGAATCTTCTGACGCTCAAGAATCTGCTACTACGCCTAGTTCAGAGACAAAGGTAAATGAACTTGATATTCCTATTGCACTTAGAAAAGGCCCTAGATCATGTACCAAACACCCAATCTCGAATTTCCTCTCTTATGATCATCTCTCAAATTCCATGAAAGCACTTGTGACTCGTCTTTCAGAAACATAGGTACCAAGCACATTACAGGAAGCTTTGTCAAACAAAGAGTGGTCAAATGCAGTTACAGAGGAGATGAAGGCGCTTGAAAAAAAAGAGACTTGGGAATTGGTACCACGATGAAAAGACAAAAATACAGTTGGATGTAAATGGGTCTTCACAGTAAAATACAATGCAGATGGCACGATTAAGCGTTATAAGGCAAGGCTAGTGGCCAAGGGGTATACACAAACCTACGGGATTGATTACAAGGAAACACTCGCACCAGTTGCTAAGGCTAATACAATTCGGGTCTTGCTATCTCTAGCTTGTAATTTGGATTGGCCTCTATTTCAGTTAGATGTGAAGAACGCGTTTCTAAATGGCAAGCTTGAAGAAGAAGTATATATGGATAATAAGGGGAAGGTGTGTCGCCTAAAAAAGTCACTTTACGGCCTAAAGCAGTCTCCTAGAGCTTGGTTTTAGAGGTTCACAGGAACAATTCGACAACATGGTTACAAGCAGGCTCATGCTGATCATACGCTGTTTTTTAAACAAAGTGGAGGAAAAATCAGCATCGTCATTGTCTATGTAGATGATATTGTCCTTATCGGGGATGACACGGTAGAACTCGACAATATTAAGAAGAGGCTTTCCTATGTCTTTGAGATGAAAGATTTGGGGTATCTACGTTATTTTTTGGGTATGGAAATAGCTCGAAGCAAGGCTGGAATCTCAGTTTCCCAAAGAAAATACACCCTAGACCTCCTCAAAGAAACCGGATTGATGTGGTGCAAGCCAGTGGAAACCCCTATGGACCCGAACATTAAATTATCAAGGCACCCAGAAGATGAACCAGTAGACAAAGGAAGGTATCAACGTTTGGTTGGAAAATTAATTTACTTGACTCATACACGACCAGACATTGCTTTTGCAGTAAGCTGGGTGAGTCAGTTCATGCATTCACCTTCAGCCAAACATATGGAGGCAGTCATAAGAATACTCAAGTATTGAAAAGGTACTCCGGGGAGAGGTTTATTCTTTTCGAAGAATCCTGACAGAGGTATTGAAGTGTTCACTAATGCTGATTGGGCAGGTTCACTCGATGACAGGAGATCAACTTCTGGTTACTGTACTTTTGTCTTTGGAAATTTGGTCACATGGAGAAGTAAGAAGCAATCTATAGTTGCTAGAAGTAGTGCCGAAGCTGATTTGAGAGCTATAGCACTTGGAATATGTGAAGTTCTTTGGTTAAAGCGACTATTAGAGGAATCGGAAGTAGTTGTGGAGCAGCCCTTAAGAATCTATTGTGACAACAAAGCAGCCATCTTTATTGCACACAATCCAGTTCACCATGATAGAACAAAGCACGTAGAGGTTGATAGAAAATTTATCAAGGAAAAGGTCAATGAAGGAACTATCAGTGTGAATTATGTGTCAACATGTGAACAGACAGCAGATATCCTAACTAAGGCTTTGTTTAAACCATTGTTTGAAAAGTTTGTAAGCAAGCTTGGCATGTCCAATTTGTATAGCCAAGCTTGAGGGGGAGTGTGAATGACTGTAAATTAGAGATTAGTTTTATTTTTTATTTCTTTATTTATTCTTTCTGTTAGTTAGTTTCCTGCAAATTAGGAAGTTAGTTATCCTAGCTAGCTGTGAATATTTAAAGTAGAAGTAGCATGTAAACGAATTTTGTATTCATTATTCAGAAGAATAAACAAGCAGTGCTTTATCCTACTCTTTCCTTTTATGAGCTTTTACAAACACAATTCCTACATTTGTTTTCCCCCCATTTTTTATATTCTATTAGGAAACAACTTTCCTAAATTTCATGTTTCTAATAAAATAGATGACATGTTAAGAGTCATCAGGAAAATGTTTCCTTTGCAAAATCAACATACAGTAGAAATAGATAGCTAAGCAATAACCAAATATCATCGAAGATAAATGAAATGTAACAACAAAAAACAATCACAATGTTATGGTTCTTAACCAATAACTAGAAGGCAAACGCTCCCTTCCTTCTCATTGACACACATAACTGAAAATAGGAAAAACCTGCTTAAACGCGCCTCCTAATCAAACCCACTTTTTCTAGTCACGAGAGGAAACCACACAAGACAATAAAGGAAGCAGCAGCATTATCATATATATACCCACATAAAGAAAAATTGCATGAAAATGCTTATAATCTTCTCACTGAAAGATAGAGGACTTCTAACATTTAATTCATGATAGGGACTTGGATTTTACTACGAAAATTCACAACATAAAATCTGCTTTTAGTTTCTTAAATTAAACTAAGTAGAAAAAAAAAAAAAAAAAAAAAACCATGACCATAATGCTTGCAATTATTAGAAAATTTTACGTCACCATAGGCCAAGCCAATGGAAACTAATTACCAATATCCCAACATTCCTAAGTTTTCATAAAATAAAAAGCAAAGTTGAGATCTCAAAAAGGCACTTCCACCTTGATGCTTTGTCGAAATGAGTGAGGCTTCAACCCAAAAAAAAAAAGGGAAGGAATGTAATCTTGCAGATGAAACTTAGACATACAAACCACCTTAACTGAACTCAACACCCATTTCCTTTCGCTTTAATTCCAATGCCATCCGCTCATTTTCAAGCTTCATTCTCTCATTCTCCATCCTTAACTTTTCCAGTTCACGGTCTCTTTTCTTACTAAATCTTTGCCATTTTAAGCGCTGTTTCTCTAATTCCAACATCTCGACTTGAATTTGTAGCTTCCTTTCCTCCAACTGTAGTGAACGAGATTCTATCCACTGCTTCTGTAGCCACGCCATTCTTGTGCCATCATGTGAGGCCTGGTTCATATCTGCTTGGGCAAATGGTGGCTGTGAATAAGAACTTCTGTTACAGTCCTGAACATTCAAAGAACTCCCGAAATTAACATCTTCCCGACCCTGCTGACCCTGTTTGTACCTCTTTCCGGAGTCCCCTAATATCCCATAGATTCCCCCCTCCCCATGTGAAGCGTTATTCTCCTCAAAATCATCGCGATCATCAGTTTCTGCATCCTGATCATCTTCGTCAAGATCATCATGTTGGTGCTTCCTCATATCGTCATTGTCATGATCCTCTCTACTTCTAAGAGCCAACTGTAGGGAACGCTGCAATGCCGGGTCATGGGGCAGATGTAGACGATTTCCATTATGATACGAACACATCTCTTCGTAAAAAAGATGCTTCGAGCTTAATATTTTCCTAACGTCATCCTTCTCTTTCTCAGTCAGGTAATCTATCACATCCAGAAGCGCAGGGTTCTCGACAACTTGGCAAGAAGTGCCTCTCCCGAGCATATCATTAAGTCTCTTGTATCTCTTGTTAAGATCATTAAACTTATCCTCGCACTGTTGAGGCGAAACATGATGGCCCCTCTCAGCCATGACCTTGGATACAGATTTCCATTTCCCCTTCTTCTGCAAAACTGCAAATTTCCTCCTCCCACTGCCTGCACTGCCACCACATTCAGGACCAGCGTCCTCACCTATATACGACACGGCAGTAATGAGAAGCTTAACCATCTTGTCTGTCCACTTAACCCGCTGCCACAACGCCCCCTTCTTCCCTCTACCTGCCTCATTATGCCCATCAACACCCTCTTCTGTGAAGCTTGGCTCGTCCTCCTCGCTCGCTGAGTTCTTTCCCCTCTCCCCCTTGCTGTAATCAACCATCGACAACGTCTGTTCGCAATTATGCAGCGTCCCCATTGTCAACGGGAAACCCTCCTGGAGGGACGGGTGATGCTGCTGCTGCTGCTGCTGTTGTTGGCGATGGTGGTGTATGGTGTGTTGGTGTTGATGATGATGATGATGATGATTGTTAGCCCTAATTGAGCCTTGCAAGTCAAGACCTCCGTATGAACCCCCACCCGGAACCGCACCTCCTTGAGACAAATGTCCTTCCATAATCTTTTCTGAATCTAACCCCCCGAAAAAAAAAAAAAAAAAAACCCCAAGAATGTAAATCAAACTTGCCACCAACTCATTGTCCCAAAACCCTAATCTGCATTTCTTCTTCTTTTCTCTCTCCGATTTCTCTTCATTCATCCCTACTTATTATCACAATAAAAGCGTTACCTATTTTTAGTTTCCTTCTCCAAAGCTATATTTCAAATCCCATCTCCAAAATTCCAACACTAAACACATATTGCGTACATATTTTAAAATCTATAGACAAAAATTCCGGTTCCCACTTGCCAAAATATCACAGCAAAACTAAACCAACAACAAATTTTCCAAAGCATTAAAGGGGAAAAGAGAGAGAGAGAGAGAGAGAGAGTGAGGTCCAGAAATTAAAAGTTACTTATCTGAACTAAACTGAGCATACCCAGAAAGCTAAGCCGAGAATTCTTAGATCACGAAAGAAACACCCGTAGAGTCTAGACTCTAGAGAGGGGGAGAGTGCCTGATTGGCCAGCCATGTAACAGTTCTCTCTCTTTTGTCTTTTACTAAAACCAGACTATTAATTTCATAATAAGAATAATGGTACTAATTTTTTTATGGGTGAAGTAAAAAAAAGGGTTAAGTTGATAAACAGCAATTTAGGATCGTGTGTTTTAAAAAATAATTAATTATTGTGTAAAAAAATTTAAAATGCGTAAAAAAATTTAAAAATGATTAGTTTTTAAATTTTTTAAAATTATGACTATTTTATAAAATTATTTTCATAAAAAGGATTATTTTTTTAAAATTCTAAGTAAAAATTAAAAATTAATATAATAAAATTTAAATAATCATTATATTATGGTGTTTTATTTATATCAACGTCACTTGCCAAATGCCAAGTATTAAATATGCAGCAAGAAGAAGCCAAACATAAGAGTCATCGGGTTCAATGTATCTGGAGATCCTATGGGGCCCATCTTGTACCGTGGATGACACACGCACTCAATCAAAATATATACAATAATACAAATAATTTCGTCATTGAATTAAAAAAAAATTATTAAAGATGCTTTAAATAAGTTAAATTTTAAAAAAAATTCCTAAAATTTGCAAATAATCTCCGTACTGTTAAAATTGACTAAAAAATAATATAATGCAAAATTTTCATTGACTTTATTGAAAAATACCCGAATTGCCCCTAATACAACTATTAACATATTAATTTTCTAATTAAATTAAAGTACAGGTATTTCATGAAATTTTAATTAAATCCTCAAATTATTATAAATGGTTTTTTGCACTAGTGACCCCTTACCTTATAGTACGGTTATAATATGGCCCTTAACTCTTTTTTTTTTGGGAATCGGGTCCTAATCCTCACAAAATTATAGCAATTCCTTCCGCTCAATTTTCATTTATTTTTGGACGGAATCTCGTTTGTGCTTCTCACGGGGTCATTTTTTTAGGGTATTTTAGTCACTTTATAAACAATAAAATAAAAGAATGGTCTAACCATCTTCTTTTTCATCATTTTTCAAAAAATAAAATAAAATAAAGTTGTTCTTGACCAAAACCAATGCAGCACTGGAGTTCAAAACCAACGCCCATAAATAAATATACTTTCGCCGATATATTCAAACCAATAGATAAAATAAACACAAATGACAAAATAAAACAATCAGTATACTTTCGCCAATCCAAACTTGCCGACTTGAAAAAAAAATGAATCAACAAGCATTAACCCACATAAATCATCTATCCAAACTGAGAGACCGGTCATTGCCGCGCTTGCCGCCACTAGTCGCTCGCTGCTCACCTCCTTCGCCATCGCCTCTCTTGCCGACGTTGCGGCGAAGCCAAAAACGAAGAACCTTTCAAAAACTCTAACCAACTTACTCTTCTTTCCCAGGAAGAAAGAACAAGTCAGCAATTTGTGATACAGGAATTTTAAGAAAATAGGCACTGTTTACAAAATGATTTAAAAAAATAACCACAGTTTCAAAAAATTTAAAAACTAACCATAAAACTGTGAGAAATTTCTTACAAATTTTTTGCCTAGTGTCAGAAATTTCTGACAGTTTTTTTATATGTACTTTTGTTATTGTCAGAAATTTCTTACAGTTTTATGGCTAGTTTTTAAATTTTTTGAAACTGTGGCTATTTTTTAAGAACACACAGTTCAAAATGGCTATTTACCTAACTGACCCTTTGTGATACCCTAATATCTTTACTCGAATATTTGGAACAAATTAAGAAGGAATTATTTCAATTATTCAAATTCAAGTAGATTATCTAGATAATTATTAGAAGATTTTATTATTTTTAGAGAGATTTTTTTATTAATTAAAAAAAATAGAGTTAGTTGGGATAATCACCAAAAAAATAGAGAGGTGAAGATAATTGAGGAGATATTTAGGAGATAAATACTCCCCTAATAAACACATATTATGCGAGATTTGTGGGTATTAGTTATATTATATTTATTAAAAGGCAATTAAAAAATATATATAAAACAACGATTTCCTTAAATATATACGTAAACATATATATATATAAATTCACATATATACGTAAAGATTATATATATATATATATAAAAGGAAATTTTAAGAAAATATTCATTGTTTACAAAATAATTTTAAAAAATAGTCACAATTTCAAAAAATTTAAAAACTAGTCATGTCAGAAATTTCTGACAAAATTTTTGACTAGTGTCAGAAATTTCTGACAGTAATTTTATGTGTATTTTTGTTATTGTTATAAATTTCTTATATGTTTTATGGCTAGTTTTTAAAATTTTTAAAATTGTGATAATTTTTAAAAAATACACAGTCCAAAATGACTATTTACCTAACTGACCTTTTATAATATAATATATATATTATATGTAGGTAATATATATATATATATATATTACATTTATATATATACGATATACATATAATGAAAAGCATTAAGCATTTTAAATTACATAAAATTAGGATAGAGTGTCATAATTAGGGTTTCTAGAACCACACACACACATATATATATATATATATATAATTTTTTTTCTTTCTTCTTCTTCCCTCTTTTATACACTTAAAAAAATACACAGAGAGAAAGTAGAGAGAAAAAAAAAGAGAGGATAAAAAGAAAGGAGAAAGAGAAGAAGTTAGAGGCTGATTTTTCAAGAGATTTTCATTAAGAGAATCTGAAATTAAGGTAAGACAAAGCCTTTTACGGTTTAGACTTTTGGTGTTCAAATTAGTACTAATTCGGAGACGTTTCGTGCAAACAACGAACGTCAAAAGGGGAATTTCGAAGAGATCTTGACCCACGAAGGTAATCTCTACATCTAAACCTTAGAATATGACTATATGATGATATATAAATATTTAGGGTCTGATTTGATTGATCGGTCTGCTCGAAACGGGACTAAAACGCCCGTTTTATGTGCCCGATTAGGATTTTTGAGATTTAGAAATAAGGCCGAATTTCTCATATTATTCATGTAACAAAACAATTTCATTTGTATTTGAAAAATTTTATATATGTTCATAAATGTGTCTAAAATTCGTGTATAAAATTTCAAAAGCAATGGATAAGTGAATAATTTTTGCAAAATCTGGAACCGAGATTTGCCAGAACAGTTTTTAGACTGTTCTAGACAGATCTAGATTTTGACAGATTTTGAATAGTTTAGATGCAGAATCCAGCTTTGACCATAAAAGTGAAATTGTAGGAAATTAAATTTTGAGTAGCTTCACAGTTAGAGTTTTTGCAAATTCAATCATTTAGATGGTGTAATGTGCAGTCTAAATATAAATCTGAATTATACTTTGTGAAGAAACCCTAAGATACATACCTTTTTTTTTTTGTAAAAACTCATACGAAGAAAGTTTTAGATTTTTGAAAAATATTATAAGTCTCTTCAAAGAATTTTTCCAGAAAATGCTTATTTCTCGAAATAAATCAAAATTTCTATTATACCCTGATTTTTAATATCATTTTTGAGAAAGACATAAATCGATTTTTTATATAGTCCAAAAGTAAAAGTTGCCTAATTTTACATGTATTAATAACCTGAAAATTGTTGTATGATTTTACTGATTGGTATTTTCGTACTAAATTTTATTTTCAGGGTCAAAAATATAACTTTTGTAAAGTATAGTGTAAAATTATAAATTTTCGGAATTATGCAGTTTAGAGGAATTCGGGCTTAATAAGATTTGATGAATTAGATTGGTTTATATTCTTATGCAAGTTATAAATTTTAGGTTTTGGACGACGCCGAGAACGAGATTAGACTTGAGCTATTTTCTAGACCTCAAAGGAAAAAGAAGCAAGGTGAGTTCAACCTCACTACGGTATGAATTAATTTAAAAGAAATAAGTTATGCCATGTCATGAATTATATGACTGTGTTATTTGTTTCTGAATTAAATATTTTGTATGTGTCAATTTATTATGTAATATTTTTAACAAAGAAAAGAATGAGAAAGAAGAAGCGTAATATGATGTTCTATTTATGAAAGAATGAATAAATATTGGTCCCTATCAAATTTCTATTATTCATTTGTGTTGTAACGTTGCATGACACTTAGAGAGACTTAATTTAATAAGTCGTGCCGTACCACCACTCTTAATGAGGTTTTCACTCATCTGGTTCACCGTGAGTCGATGAATGATGATATGGATACGGTTGACGGTACTCATATACCCTGAGCCACCTGGAGGCAACAACGGGTGAGAATAGCCAACTAAGAAAAAAAGAAAGGACCGTGGCTGTCGGGAATATGTGCACTCCCGTCGTCCATTGGTCGCACACGCATCTTGGTACGTCACATAGTGGGATCCCATAGAAAGAGTAAGAAAGAGAGCGATAATAAAATTTAGAAAGCTAGAATGAAAGAAAGAATAATTGAGCCTAAATGGTCATGCATTCCATAACTTATTTTGTGAAAAAATAGTTGTAGCTCACTGGGCTTTTAGCTCAGCAAAAAGATTTTCGTTCGTACTATAGGTAAGAAACCTATGGCATGAAAATGCGATGGGTTATACGGTGGCAGTGTTGAGGACGTGAGGTGAGGGGAACTGGCTAACCACTCAATTGTTTTCGCAAAGATTTTAAGGCTACGATTTAACGATTTATTTATCGTTTTATTTCTATCATGATTGTTAATTTCTTATTTGAATAGGCCTACGAAGTAGGCCAAAGAGATTTTAAGTTGACATAATAATATGTTGATGATGTTTCGATTTACTATTATGTTATTTAAAAAAAAATAGCCGACAATATTTATAAGTAAACTCTAAAAGTATTTTAAAAAAATTGACTGAGAAATTTTAGAAAATGATTGAAGAAAATAGTAATTAACGACTTGAAAAAGTCGGGTCGTTACAGTTGGTATCAGAGCGATTATCCTGCCATCCTACCTCGCTTCTCGACATAAGGCTGCTCGTCACAACTCAAGTAAGCTTCTAGTTTTTATTTTCTTTTCCTTTTATATTATACTTACAAATGAGACTAGAGTAGATGAATATGGTCACAGTTACTCAAAGAAAGAATGACGATTGAAGGGTAACTAAGGCCTTTAGGGGAGCTATACCCCTCTATTTTTTTTATGGGAGTGGAACTCTTTTCACATGGTCGAGCATCTCCGCGTGAACTTTGCCTCAATGTAACTAATATGTAGACTTTGATATGGTGGATTCAACAATAGGGCACTCTAGCTCATTCTTCCTGGAACGACTTATGCTTAGTCCTACGTCGATGATATGACGCCGCCACTTTGAAGCAAGAGAGAATGATAGGATTGTTCCATGCCTGCTGAGCTTATTGGGGGAAGAATCCCAATGATAACATAGAAGAATACGCGCTCCGTTTTAGGATGCAAATCATGGATATTCAGTCTTGAAAAAAAAAAACAACAACAACAAACTAATAAAGAGTTGTTATATCTCTTTTGGAATGAGATACCTAAAGGGGAACGACCTATGCTGGACTATGTCACACCTTGTGTCGACATATAGTATTTTATTAACCGCATGATGTATGTGTAAAGACATCAAGGACTAGTACAACCAAATCTGTTGAGAATTAAAAATTTAGACTTGGATTTTTATTTTAAGTTATTTCAAATAAAGTAATGTGATGAATACAATAAGGGCATGATATGCTAAATACAAGTATTTAATGATTTCATTAGTGAATGAGATGAGCTTATTATGGAAATGAGAAGAGGTTTATGCATATACATTTGGATCATGTGAATGCTATATTATGGAATAGAATTATGTCACATTATAAATGAATGTTGATACATTAGTCTAAGTTGTGATATGTATGATATCAAGTAACCATATTCGTAACGTGGACCAATACTAATATGGATAAAATAATTTCATTGTCAGAATTTGAGAAAGATGGAAGCAAGACATCAAACTAGAGTTGCCCGCCGTGTAGGCCAAGTCATAACTAGGGGAAGAGGAGACGAGGCTACACAAGACGCAGCTAGAGAAGGAGAAGTGGTTCAGGGAAGAGGAAGGGGAGCTGCCCCTAGAGCGACAAGAGGAAAAGGCCGCGGAAGGGCCAATGTCGCTGCCCCAAATTTGGCACTGTTTGGACAACCCCAGGATCAACAAGATCTGGTGAATCTAGTGGTAGCACTCCAGCAACGCTTAGAAGCACAAGAAGGGAAAATGTAGGTTTTGAGAGCCGAATTGCAACAACAGAGGGACTACGAATACCAACAGGCCCCACCTCAAGAAGTACCTCCTCCATAGCTTATACCTCAACCTGTTACTAACCTCAATGCCCAAGGTGTAATAAGACAAGACTTATTTGAGAGATTTCGTCGTATGCGTGCACCAGAGTTTGAGGGGTCTTCTGACCCATTAGTTGCCGACGAGTGGTTGTCCAGTTTACAAGTAATTCTGGACTTCATGAATGTGGCAGATCAGGAAAAAGACTGATGTGTGTCCTTTCTACTAAAAAAGGATGCACGATACTGATGGAAAACAATAGAGATGAGGAGAAATGTTAATGAGATGACTTGGGCGGACTTCGTTGGAGAATTTAACAAGAAATTCTTCAACATGAGGGCGATGAATGCCCAACAACGAGAGTTCAACAACCTGAAATAAGGGACGATGACGGTAACTGATGTCGTGAGGAAATTTAACCAATTAGCACGACTTTGCCTCCACATTGTGCCAAATGAAGTGGAGAGGGTTAGGCAGATGATGGAAATATTCCGACCTGAGTTAGCTATGGCCATAGACAGTGGGAATCAACCCCGATCATTGTGGCTGAACATGTGGAACACGCACTGAGAGCAGAATACCGCCTCGTGCAATTGAAAGAGGAGTGAGCCGAATTCTACAAAGGCCGCAAAGAAGAAAGAAATCAAGCCAAGCAGTCTATAGAGAATAATAGAAGGTCTCAAGGAAGGGGCCCGAACAATCGATGGGAAAATCAAACTACAATAACAACAACAACGGCCAACATAATAGCAACAACTCGAAGAAGAGGGGAAATCATGGTGGCAATCAACAAGAAAACAATAGAAATGCACAAGCAAGAAAAAATAATGCCACTCATTTTCAAGATTACAAGAACTGTGGAAAGACCCACCCGGAAGAATACAAGTAGGGAACACTCAATTGTTACACCTGTAGCAAAAGCGGATATTTTTCTAAGGATTGTCCCACACAGAATCCAGCGCCGATGGGACAATTTCAGTTACGAAACCCTCCACACCTTAACTTTATGCAAGCGACAATAGATGGACCCTTAATCTCCCAAGGATGATTAGAAGCCCCAGCAACTCAAGCTCAAATTTATGCATATACAAATGCTGACACCCTAGCTAGCACTTCAAACGTTATAGCAGGTTAGCTTTCTTTAACACAACATGAAGCTTATGTATTGTTTGATTTGGGTTTTGTTCATTCTTTTGTGTCACATGAGCTGACCAAAAAAAAAAAAAACAAGTAGCAACATATATAGAATACATAAGGTTTTTAGAATGACCTTATCGTCAAGAGAAGTCTGGTTGTCAAAATATTGTAGACGACAAGTTTTGATAACGATTATAATAAGGAATTATGAGTGTTGTAAGCTGATTTTCGTCCGAGGATCTATCATCGGGGATGCCTCTCTCTTCAAAGACGGCCTCAGGAGAAAGTGCCTAAATGACACCGTGGCATTGCCACGTCAGCAAGAGCGCTGATTTCGACGGCCTCGGCCTAGTGCCTGTATCTGCGAAGATGGTAGGTAGAGGCAACACCGAAGGTGGGTCCCGGCTTGACGCAAACTCCTCGGGGGAAAACACGAAGGAAGGATCCCATAAGTCCGAGGACGAGTTGAGCCCGCGATGACTATCGAGAAGGCGGAGGATCAGGCGAGTCGGGGGACTCCTCGCGGAGCGGAAGGTCCCCGGTCGAGGGATGAAGCGCAGGTAGTTGTAGTGAGATCACTCCCGATGATGTTTACCTCTGACATATACTGTAGACGCCTCACTTGTGATAGACGTGAGTTGATTAGTTAGTAACCCACCCCCAGAATTTGGGGCAGGGTATGGTTGATTAAGATAAGGCCACCTAATCCCCTGATTTAAGGGAGATTTGGCATTTAATGCACTTTCCTCTCTCTCCTTCCGAAATTCTATAAAAGGAAGAGAAGGAGAAGGGGAAAGGGGTTGGAAAAAATTACTCTGTAAATTCCCCATTTGGAAATTCCATAAACACAGTGGACGTAGACTATTACTCCGGCGGAGGGTCGAACCACTTAAAAAATCCCAGAGTATTTGCTTTCCGTTTAAACTTTCACTGTTAATTGCCGTATCACACACTAGAGGTACGGATCACGGCGTTGGTTTAAATCCTACACCAACAGCTTGGCGCTAGAAGGAGGGCTGACGGCTCAAACCTCCGTCACTATTGTGGGTTTCTTCCTGCTTTCTCTGTTACTCATCGCGCTACTTGATCGGAGATCAAATGGCGCCCAACTTGAGAAGCAGCGGCAAAAATCCTTTAACCTCCGAGCAAGAGATGCTCGAAGATCGAATCCGGCGCATGGAGGAATCCATGGCAAGAATGACCGGATTAGTGGAGACGTTGGTTCACAACCAAAGTCCGCCTCCACTTCTGACTGACGCAGAGCACGCGAATGTGCTCCGAGCGCGGCGGAGGGCTGACGACGCAGCTGCCGACCTCCGGGCCGCAGGCGACGTCAACGCGACTCCTGATGAGGGTTCATCGGGCGGTGATCCCGCGCACGAGACTCACCATTCCCGCCGGCATAGGAATGCGCCAGCCCAGAAGTCCACCACCCGGTCAGGAGGGCCGCAGTTGCCGGCTGACCCGGCGGGACCATCACGCCCCGTAGCCAAAGACCGGACGCCAGCTCAGCCCGGCTCGGTGTTTACTAGGCTAGGCCCTTTGCAGCGGGACACCGCCAGGAGAGCTCCTGCGCGTGTTGGTGTCAACCCTGGAGATGCGCGACTCCCAGTGCGGGAGCGCCTCCGCGAGGAGTCGGCTACCACTGCTACTAGCCGGTAGACCGAAGCATCCCAAGAATTCTCACCCGCGGAGATAGAGCGCATTCGCGGGATCCTTGGCGAACCATCCCGCGATGGAATCCTAGATGGTGATTTCACCCCCCTCACGGAAACCCTCTTGGCAACCCCCGTTCCCGATCGTCTCAGGCTACCGAAGGTAAGCCTGTTTGATGGAAGTGGAGACCCCTCCGACCATTTGGGGGTTTATTCCTCGTGGGCGCGCGCCTACGGCTTTCCGGAAGCCATCTGGTGCAATCTCTTCGACACTACCCTAGCGGGGGAAGTCCGCCGATGGTGGTATCGACTCCCAGCCAACTCAATCGGAAGTTGGCAAGATTTGAGAACGAGGTTTGCAGCCCAATTCTTGGGAGGTCGTAGACACCTCAAGAACCCGGCGTACCTCTCCCGAGTCAAGCAAGGAGAGAGCGAAAGTCTCCAAGCTTGGCTCCAATGTTTTACCAAAGCCACGGTAGAGGTGGGGCATTTGTCTGACGATGCCCTACTTCCGGCCGCAAGTTCCGCGGTACGCGAAGACACTCCCTTCGCTTTCTCTATCAGTAAAAAACCCCCGAGAGCGTACGCTGATTTCTTGGGGCGTGCTCAGAACTACATCAACGCAGAATCGGCGACTTTGAAGAAGTCCGGCTCTGCGAAAGCTCTCCGCGATAACCCCAAAGGGGACCGCCGAAAAGAGAAGAGGCCTGTCGAGGCCCCAGCAGGCCACAATCGACAGCCTCGCGACAAGAAAAGACCTCGTGATTCCGGTCCGTCTTCGGGGCCCGGTGTAGTTCGCTCTCGCAGACCTCGGTATGACAAATACCAGGAGCTTACTGCCACCATCGATGAGATTTTCGTACCCGCAGAGCGAAGTTGACTTTCAACCCCCTGAACCTTTGAAAGGAAAGGTGCCAGAGAAGCACAAGGGCAAGTTCTGCTTATTCCATAATGCGGCTGGGCATACGACCGCGACTTACTTTGACCTGAAGGATGAGATAGAATATCTCATCCGCCGAGGGAAACTCGAAGGGTACCGCAAGGAGGCGAATCCTAGGAACCGGGATCCGCATAACCGGGAGATTGAAGGTGAAATCCGAACGATCGCGGGAGGCCCTTATCCTGGGGGGCACTCCCAACGATCTATGAAGGGCTACGCCCGAGAAGCACGACAGGAGCCCTCCGTAGGAGTGCTCCAGGTGTCGCGAAGGTCTCCGCAGCCCCATCAGAAGATCGCAAGCCCGCTCATATTCTCGGATGCGGATGCCAAAGGCGTCCGTTTCCCGCACCACGATCCTCTGGTCATTTTCGCGATGATCGGGAACCATCTCGTTCACCGTTGTCTAATTGACGACGGCAGTTCAGTGGACATCCTATACTTGGATGTCCTCGAAAAGATGAGAATTAATCCACAGAGCTTGCGATCGGCCGCAAGCCTGCTGCACTGATTCACTGGAGACTCTATCTTCCCGGAGGGAAGTATAGAGCTAGCCGTCTCGTTTGGTGAAGAGCCAACGAGATCAACCGCCATATCAAACTTCATGGTGGTTAAGGGTAGGTCCTCTTATAACGCCATCATCGGGCGTCCTACCCTGGTGGCAATGAGAGCGGTCACTTCCATCTACCACCTCTGCCTCAAGTTCTCCACTCCCGGTGGCGTCGGAGTAATCTGGGAGAACCAATACGAGGCTCGGATGTGTTACACGACGAGCGTCAGGTCGGCCCCCGCCGAACCGAAGGGGAAGCGCACGGCCGATGAGGCTGCTTTGGGTGAAGCGACCCTCACCATCGGCGTGTCCGAGGGTCGAAGCGAACTAGACCCTCGACTCCCGGCCCCATAGCAATTAGCGGGCCCGGCCGAGGACACCGAAGAGGTAGACGTGGACGACCTTGGTACTGCTCGAAAAGCCAAAATTGGGACTTCGTTAAGTCCCGAAGTGCGCAAGGCCATCATTGCCTGTCTACGGAGGAACCGAGACGTGTTTGCATGGAGCCATAGTGATATGAAGGGCGTAGACCTGGATTTGATGTGTCACCGTCTCAACATAGATCCTCGGCTCCCGGCCCGCCAGCAGAAGAGAAGACCCCTCAACCCCGAGAGAGCCCAAGCTCTTAAAGATGAAGTTGACAGGCTCATCGGGGCCGGGTTCATTCGCGAAGCAAAGTACCCGGACTGGGTCTCTAATCCGGTGCTGGTCCCGAAGCGGGATGGTAGATGGAGATGCTGTGTGGACTTCACCAACCTCAACGAAGCCTGTCCGAAGGACAGCTTCCCTGTGCCTCGAATCGACCAGATGGTTGATGCTACTGCGGGCCATGAGCTCCTCAGCTTCATGGATGCATATTCGGGCTACAACCAAATCCCTATGTATCATCGGGACGAAGAGCACACTGCGTTCATTACCGATCGAGGGCTGTACTGCTACAAGGTCATGCCCTTCGGCCTCAAGAACACAGGTGCGACTTATCAGAGGTTGGTGAAATAGATCTTCGCGGATTTACTTGGAGTCTCGATGGAGGTTTACATTGATGTCATGTTGGTCAAAAGCGCGAAAGCACAAGACTACGTCGAGCACCTGGATCAGACCTTCTCCGTCCTCAGGAAGACCAACATGATGCTCAACCCAAATAAGTGCACTTTTGCGGTTAGGGCGGGCAAATTTTTGGGCTTCATGGTGAGCCAACGAGGAATAGAGGCTAACCCGGAGAAGATCCAAGCTATCCTCGACATGAGGCCTCCTCGGAGAGGAAAAGAAGTCCAGAAGCTTACTGGATGCATTGCAGCCCTCAACAGGTTTGTATCTCGGTCAACTGACAAGTGCCTCCCTTTCTTCAACGCCCTCCGTGGGAGTAAGGAGTTCGCTTGGACTGACGAATGCGAACGGGCCTTCGAGGAGCTTAAAGTTTACCTCGGTCATACCCCGGTTCTAGCGAAGCCATTATCGGGGGAAAAGCTCTTCACGTATCTCGCTGTGTCCCAGCATGCAGTTAGTTCGGTACTGGTCAAGGAAGCCGCCGGGATACAGATGCCCGTTTACTACGTCAGCAAACGCCTCCTCGACGCCGAACTAAGGTATCCCGAGCTGGAGCGGCTCGCCCTTGCTCTTGTCATCTCCACAAGAAAACTTCGCCATTACTTCCTGGCTCATCCGGTGGTAGTTCTTACCAATCACCCAATGAAACAAGTTCTGCGCAGGCCGGAGGCCTCGGGCAGACTTATCAAGTGGGCAGTCGAGTTGACTCAGTTCGACATCCTGTACCAGCCACGAACGGCGATCAAAGGACAAGCGCTAGCCGACTTCATCGCCGAGTTCACCTTTCCTTCGGAGGAGGATCGGGATGGACAGAACAAACCCCCGAAGTGGAAACTCTTCGTCGATGGATCCTCAAATGAGAATGGTTCAGGGGCAGGGGCGCATGCTCGTCAGCCCCGAGAATCATCGGATCAGCAGCGCGTTGCGATTTACCTTCAAGGCCTCGAATAATGAGGCAAGTACGAAGCCTTGCTTGCCGGCCTAAGACTCGCCAAAGAACTTCAAGTAGATTCGCTTATAGTCTACAGCGACTCGAAGCTGGTGGTTTCTCAAGTTCTGGGCGAGTTTCAAGCCCGTGATGATAGAATGGCCGCTTATCTGGAGAAGGTTAAGGCCGAGCTTCGGGACTTCCCGAGGCACGAAGTAAAGCACATTGATCGTGAAGATAATGCGAACGCTGATACCCTAGCGAAATTGGCTACCAGCCGAGATGCAGAGCTCCTTCGCTTGGTCCCGATCGAAATCGTGGCAGAGCCCAGTATCACAAAGCAGAATTCGGTAAAGGCGATCGATGCTCAACCTTCGTTGATGGACGATATTGTCATTTACTTGAAAGATGACAGACTACCCGAAGACCGAGACCTGGCGCGAAAAGTCAGGTATCATACCGAGCATTACCTGTTGCTGAATGACAAGCTTTATAAGAGAGGGATCTCGACCCCGTTGCTACGTTGCCTCAACGACGAAGAAGCCAAGCGAGTCCTCAGTGAAATCCACGACGGAGTCTGTGGAAACCATTCGGGTGGACAGTCACTCGCGCACAAGGCATTGTTGCAGGGATTCTACTGGCCCACGTTGAAACAAGATGCTACCGAATACGCGAGGAAGTGCGACAAGTGCCAGAGATACTCTGCACTCATTCGAGCTCACCCGGAACGACTCACCGTCATCTTCTGCTCGTGGCCCTTCGCGAAGTGGGGAATCGACATTATCGGGCCACTGCCCACGGCGCCCGGAAGGCTCAAATTTGCCGTAGTAGCAGTAGACTACTTTACCAAGTGGGCCGAAGCGATTCCCTTAGCCACTATCACCGAGAAGAATCTAACTAAGTTCGTCCGCGAGCACCTCGTTTACAGGTTCAGGATACCTCACTCCCTAGTCTCAGACAACGCCCTTCAGTTCGATAACCAGCGTATGAGGGACCTCTGTGATCAGTTCGGTATTAATAAAGACTTCTCTGCGCCATACCATCCACAGAGCAATGGCCAAGTCGAGGCCGTCAACAAGATCATCGAGACCACTTTAAAGAGATGACTCGACACACTCAAAGGACGTTGGGCAGGGAGCTACTCCTAGTCCTCTGGAGCTATCACACTACGGCCCGCACGGCCACTGGAGAAACCCCATTCTCCATGGCCTATGGCACAGAGGCGATGATCCCGGCAGAAGTAAAGGTCCCTTCTTTTGGCTACGACAACTTCGATGAGGCGGCCAACAATTTTCTCCTGGCCGCGGAGCGAGATACGATCGAGGAACGGCGAGAAGTCGCAAGGATCCAGATGGAGGCCCAGAAGCGGCGTATGGCGAGGTACTACGACTCCAAGGTAAAGGAAAGAAAGTTCAAAGTCGGGGACACTGTCCTCAGACAAGTATTCCAGAACACCAAGGAGGCCGGAGCGGGGGCACTAGGGTATTCGTGGGAAAGACCTTATCAAATTACCGAGGTTTTGCGATCGGGAGTATACCGACTCGCGGACCTCGCTGGGATCCCATTGAGACTTCCGTGGAACGCGGAGCATCTCAAGAAATATTACCAGTAGGCTCCCCTCACTTGTAATATTATTTCTTTGTAATTCTACTCATATTTGTAAACAATACTTATGAATGAAAAAATATTTTTGCATATTTCCAAATACGTTCAATTGAAAATCTGCGGAGTAGACTATAAACTCGGTGTATAAAGGATAGAACCGCGGAGCGGATAAATCCTAAAAACACTACCCTGTCTTCTCGGCCGCGAAGCGACCAAGAAGCCGGGGGGCATCCGGGGTACCAGAAAGAAAATAGATGCGCTCGATAGGTACCTCGAAGGCGAGCGATGCTAGAACATATGAGTTCCGGAGGGCTTACACAGGCCTTACTCGTTGAGACTTCCTACCACAAAGGTTTGTCTTGCCAGGGTTATTCCTTCGTAGAAGGGAACTTGTTCGGAGACTAACTTGGGAAGTTAGACCAACTTGTTCCTAGAACTATTCTATTCTTCTAAGAAGATGGAAGAACTAGGCACGCTCAAAGGAAGAATGCCGAGGCCGACTAGTTTCTAAAAAATTAGGCCAGAAAGAATTCCGAGGCAGACTAATTTCTAAAAAAAAATTAGGCCAAAGCGTGAAAAATAAGAGGTCATACATTATACATACTCTCGGAGAGAGTATGTAGTCCCGGAGGGATTTAGTTAATTGACCGGATCCCGAAGGGACTGTCATTTAACACATTAATTGTTAGATCCCCAAGGGATTTATTCGATTAATTAATTACTGGATCCCGGAGGGATTTAATCAGTTGATGAACAATAAATATGGAAAAATAAAATCCTTATTTTATTACTCGCTCGTAAAATAATACAAGAGGTGGGCGTTCAAGATAAGGACCCCGAAAAAAAAAAAAAAGACAATATTCTAAGGCGGCGGCTGCGCAGAAGGCTGCTGCTAAGGGCGCGGCATCTCGCGACGAACCTCCTCGACGAAATTCCACTCGGGGTGGAGGGCCTGGAGCCTATCCAACGCGCGGTTGGCTCCGTCGAGCATGGCGTGCTTGATTTCGATTCGATACCCCACACTTTGATGGAAATCGGCGAGCCATTGTTGTCTCCTCAGCTCTATAAGATTATCAAACGTGGGGCTGTTTTTGAAATCAGCCACCGCGGAGCGGATTCGCGCTCTGGTCCCGTTGAGATCGGCCTCGATCCGCCTTTTGTCCCCTCGCTTTTCTTTGAGCTCTCCCTCGAGGCCTTGAATCCTCGACTCAGCCGCGCCTCTCAAGCCTCTCTCCTCCTCAAGAGCAGCCTCGAAGACGGCCTTCTCCGAGAGAGTACTCTCTTCGCGAGCTCGGCGCTCCTCTGTCAGGGCCTCCCACGCCTCTGAGTGCTGAGTCCTCGCTTGAGCTAGCTCCAGCTCGAGCTGGATCTTGGTCTCCGCGTGGGCGCCTCTCTCCTTCTCCAGCTCCTCCCGGAGCTTAGAAGTCTCCTCCGCGAAGGCTCTCCGCTGCTCCCTTGACTTCCTCATACTCTCGTTAGCCATCTCCATCATCTTGACAGAGAGGTCCGCTTGAGTAGAAACTTCTTGAAGCCTGGCGGCGAGCTTTTCCTTCTCTCCTCGAAGATGGAGTAAAGCTTCCTTGCCTTGTGCGAAGAGGGCTTCCGACCTCCAAGAATAGGTGAAGTTGGCTAGAAATGCCTGCAACAATCATGAGTTAGTAACGAATCAATCGAGAACGGGTGTGGAAGTCGAAAAGATTTACCTTCGCGAGAAGTCGCATGCCTTTTCGATTGCCAGCCTGAAGCGGCCCCTCGGAGAGCTGCCTGAAGCTCTCCTCCGACCAGATCTCGTCCAGCATGGGCCCGAGCTCTGGCATCCATGGGAAGCCTGCCGATGGGGCGTATGATCCTGCCCCGAACGGAGTCCCCGCTGGGGGGACTTCGAAATCCTCCAGTGGGTCTCTGGCGGAGCCAGGCCCTGCGGGGGAGCCTCAAGGAGCCTCGGCGGGATCTACCACCGAGGTAATCAGGGCTGGAGCTCCAAAAGAGGGGCCTGCCGCGGTTGCTGCAGCGTTCTGCTCCCCTGGTGGCGGTGTTCATGAAGGAATGTCGTCCACCACCGGCTGCTTGCCTTTGTCTAAGACAGGAGACTCGCGGGTAGGATCTGAGCGACCGGGCGCGTTTCCCGGAAGCGAGGACCGTAGAAGCCCAAAAAGTTCATCTGCAAACGAGCAACAATTAGTCTCGATTCAGTATTGAAATAAAAACTTGGAGATTCGTGAAACAACTGTATCTTACCATCATCGATGATGATATGGGCTGAGCGTCCTGACCCTGGAGGGGGCTGGCTAGAAGTCCCAGCCGACGTCGTCCTTCCTGGAGAGGAAACCTCTCCCGAAGGGGACGGATCGGCCTGCTCCACCGCGAAATCCTCTACACTTAGTAGAGGATCCCGCGCCATGTTGGTTGGCGGGCTGGGAACGATCGGTGGCTGCTCGCTGAAGATTTCCTCCGCGTCGGAAAGCGCTTGGCGAACAGCCTCGCCGAAGGGGACACCCCCGAGCGTCGTCCCAGGGACGCCCTGATCCTGGGACGGGAGGGCTGTAGGCGTGACCTCTGGAGCCACCTCTGGCTCCGTCCTCGATCGTTTCCTCCGCGTCAAGGGCTCCTCTGGGGTCTCTGCGGCCTCCTCTTCGTCCTCGACCTCCTCGGACGGGGGGAAGGATGGAGTAACCGCGACCTTAGGGGCGACAGATTTTCTTGAGGAAGTGGCCGCCCTTTTCCTCGTCGACGGAGCGAAAATGTCGCAGCCTCGGGGGCCCTCGCAGGGACTTTGGGCTACTTCGGGCCCGACTTCTGCCCACGGAGTTGGTCCGGGTCCAACTCCATGCGAGTCCCGATCCACCCGTGGATGATCAGGTTGTCCTCATTTACGAGGGCCCGGACATCCCTGGCCTCGTCGGGGTAGGCTAGAGCGATGTTAATCCGCTCTTCTTGCTCCGCGGTCACGGAGGTGCAAACGAAGGAGTTTGCACACAACCTTGGACGTCAGCACTACGACATGCAAAAAGGAAAGGGAAAAGCTGAGAATCTGGAGGCTTACCAGGAACTTGGTAGACCCGCGGAATGGGCGGGGTTCCCTGGATGGAGCCGCATGGGTCAAAGTTCCCCCCGACCTAGAAGTTCTTGTCCTTCCATCCTTCGTAGGAAGAGGACAAGTTCATCATCAGAATTTTCTTCTTCTCCCACGGCGCTAAGAAGAAGTAGCCTGCCTCAGATTTCCTGGAGGAAGGCTTGTACAGGTAGCATACCTTCTCCACTGAAATGTCCGCCTCGAACCACAACCTCCACAGGATGTGCAGCCCTGCCATTATCTTGTATGCGTTAGGGTTGAGTTGGCTCGGCGCGAGTCCTCAGTGGACTAGAACCCCCCGGACCAGGGGGTGCAGCGGAAGCCGTGCCCCGTGCTTCATGATAGCCTTGTTGAAAGCTACCCTAGAGTTGGGCGGACGGTTGGATCGCTCTTTCTTAGACATCGCCCAGGTGGCAATGTCCTCCGGCAAGTGAAACTGCTCCCGGATGTGTTTCACGTCTTTCCAGGAGCAGCTGGAGACTCGAGCCTCTGCGGCGACGGCGGGGCACGAAGACCCTATCGTCGTCTCGACCACCCGATGGCCCGAGGGGCTCGCCGTCGCCGTCGCAGAAGAAGCAGAAGCGGCCGCATTCTTCGTTGACTTCCCTCCCTTCTTCCTCTTCACCCCTGCTGCCGGGGCCGAGAGTGGTGGAGCCGCCGCAGGTGAAGCCCGGAGCGAAGTGTCAGAGCGCGCAGGCGACGGCGCAGACTCAAGTCCGGCGCCGGGAGAAGGCGATGTCGAGTGAGACATTTTTTTTGAGGACGCCAAAAACTCCGGTAAGTCACCCCATAAAACCCCACGCAAGAAAGAAAAGAAGAAAGAGCTCTGCGGAGTCGGAGGACTTATCGGTAATGGTCGGAAACGTCGGCGAAACCTTCAAACTCCGGAATATTCGCAGCATTGCAGAACATCGGAGAACGTCGGAAATCTCGTGAAATGCTTTGGACTCGTAGATTTTTCAGAGAAATGACGAAGAAAGCAAAAGTTCAGAAAATGGGAAGTGAGATGAGATTTATAGGCAAAGAAGGCGAAAAGAGCGAAGTCCCTTCACGTCGTTTCATATTCCGTCTTTTCGTCTCGCGTCGTTTCGTCTCCGAGCCTCGAGCTCGCTCCCGGACCGACGGATGAGAATCTTCTCATCGCCATCTAACGGTCAGAAAGTTTCGATAAGAGGTTATTATTACCTGACGTCAGCAAATGTTACCGAAAAAGGTAAAATCACCGAAAAGTGTGTCAGAGCATTAACTGCCCGTCACTCAAGCGTCGCGGCTTTTCGGTAGGGATGCGTCCCCGAGAAGAAATCCCAGAGGGCGCGACACGTGTCCTCAGGGATTGGGGGGCAGATGTTGTAAGCTGATTTTCGTTCGAGGATCTATCATCGGAGATGCCTCTCTCTTCAAAGGTGGCCTCAGGAGAAAGTGCCTAAATGACACCGTGGCATTGCCACGTCAGCAAGAGCGCCGATTTCGACGGCCTCGGCCTAGTGCCTGTATCTGCGAAGATGGTAGGTAGGGGCAACACCGAAGGTGGGTCCCGGCTTGACGCAAGCTCCTCGGGGGAAAACACGAAGGAAGGATCCCATAAGTCCGAGGACGAGTTGAGCCCGCGATGACTATCGAGAAGGCGGAGGATTAGGCGAGTCGGGGGACTCCTCGCGGAGCGGAAGGTCTCTGGTCGAGGGATGAAGCGCAGGTAGTTGTAGTGAGATCACTCCTGACGATGTTTACCTCTGACATATACTGTAGACGCCTCACTTGTGATAGACGTGAGTTGATTAGTTAGTAACCCACCCCCGAAATTTGGGGCACTCTAGCTCATTCTTCCTGGAACGACTTATGCTTAGTCCTACGTCGATGATATGACGCCGCCACTTTGAAGCAAGAGAGAATGATAGGATTGTTCCATGCCTGCTGAGCTTATTGGGGGAAGAATGCCAATGATAACATAGAAGAATACGCGCTCCGTTTTAGGATGCAAATCATGGATATTCAGTCTTGAAAAAAAAAACAACAACAACAAACTAATAAAGAGTTGTTATATCTCTTTTGGAATGAGATACCTAAAGGGGAACGACCTATGCTGGACTATGTCACACCTTGTGTCGACATATAGTATTTTATTAACCGCATGATGTATGTGTAAAGACATCAAGGACTAGTACAACCAAATCTGTTGAGAATTAAAAATTTAGACTTGGATTTTTATTTTAAGTTATTTCAAATAAAGTAATGTGATGAATACAATAAGGGCATGATATGCTAAATACAAGTATTTAATGATTTCATTAGTGAATGAGATGAGCTTATTATGGAAATGAGAAGAGGTTTATGCATATACATTTGGATCATGTGAATGCTATATTATGGAATAGAATTATGTCACATTATAAATGAATGTTGATACATTAGTCTAAGTTGTGATATGTATGATATCAAGTAACCATATTAGTAACGTGGACCAATACTAATATGGATAAAATAATTTCATTGTCAGAATTTGAGAAAGATGGAAGCAAGACATCAAACTAGAGTTGCCCGCCGTGTAGGCCAAGTCATAACTAGGGGAAGAGGAGACGAGGCTACACAAGACGCAGCTAGAGAAGGAGAAGTGGTTCAGGGAAGAGGAAGGGGAGCTGCCCCTAGAGCGACAAGAGGAAAAGGCCGCGGAAGGGCCAATGTCGCTGCCCCAAATTTGGCACTGTTTGGACAACCCCAGGATCAACAAGATCTGGTGAATCTAGTGGTAGCACTCCAGCAACGCTTAGAAGCACAAGAAGGGAAAATGTAGGTTTTGAGAGCCGAATTGCAACAACAGAGGGACTACGAATACCAACAGGCCCCACCTCAAGAAGTACCTCCTCCATAGCTTATACCTCAACCTGTTACTAACCTCAATGCCCAAGGTGTAATAAGACAAGACTTATTTGAGAGATTTCGTCGTATGCGTGCACCAGAGTTTGAGGGGTCTTCTGACCCATTAGTTGCCGACGAGTGGTTGTCCAGTTTACAAGTAATTCTGGACTTCATGAATGTGGCAGATCAGGAAAAAGACTGATGTGTGTCCTTTCTACTAAAAAAGGATGCACGATACTGATGGAAAACAATAGAGATGAGGAGAAATGTTAATGAGATGACTTGGGCGGACTTCGTTGGAGAATTTAACAAGAAATTCTTCAACATGAGGGCGATGAATGCCCAACAACGAGAGTTCAACAACCTGAAATAAGGGACGATGACGGTAACTGATGTCGTGAGGAAATTTAACCAATTAGCACGACTTTGCCTCCACATTGTGCCAAATGAAGTGGAGAGGGTTAGGCAGATGATGGAAATATTCCGACCTGAGTTAGCTATGGCCATAGACAGTGGGAATCAACCCCGATCATTGTGGCTGAACATGTGGAACACGCACTGAGAGCAGAATACCGCCTCGTGCAATTGAAAGAGGAGTGAGCCGAATTCTACAAAGGCCGCAAAGAAGAAAGAAATCAAGCCAAGCAGTCTATAGAGAATAATAGAAGGTCTCAAGGAAGGGGCCCGAACAATCGATGGGAAAATCAAACTACAATAACAACAACAACGGCCAACATAATAGCAACAACTCGAAGAAGAGGGGAAATCATGGTGGCAATCAACAAGAAAACAATAGAAATGCACAAGCAAGAAAAAATAATGCCACTCATTTTCAAGATTACAAGAACTGTGGAAAGACCCACCCGGAAGAATACAAGTAGGGAACACTCAATTGTTACACCTGTAGCAAAAGCGGATATTTTTCTAAGGATTGTCCCACACAGAATCCAGCGCCGATGGGACAATTTCAGTTACGAAACCCTCCACACCTTAACTTTATGCAAGCGACAATAGATGGACCCTTAATCTCCCAAGGATGATTAGAAGCCCCAGCAACTCAAGCTCAAATTTATGCATATACAAATGCTGACACCCTAGCTAGCACTTCAAACGTTATAGCAGGTTAGCTTTCTTTAACACAACATGAAGCTTATGTATTGTTTGATTTGGGTTTTGTTCATTCTTTTGTGTCACATGAGCTGACCAAAAAAAAAAAAACAAGTAGCAACATATATAGAATACATAAGGTTTTTAGAATGACCTTATCGTCAAGAGAAGTCTGGTTGTCAAAATATTGTAGACGACAAGTTTTGATAACGATTATAATAAGGAATTATGAGTGTTGTAAGCTGATTTTCGTCCGAGGATCTATCATCGGGGATGCCTCTCTCTTCAAAGGCGGCCTCAGGAGAAAGTGCCTAAATGACACCGTGGCATTGCCACGTCAGCAAGAGCGCTGATTTCGACGGCCTCGGCCTAGTGCCTGTATCTGCGAAGATGGTAGGTAGAGGCAACACCGAAGGTGGGTCCCGGCTTGACGCAAACTCCTCGGGGGAAAACACGAAGGAAGGATCCCATAAGTCCGAGGACGAGTTGAGCCCGCGATGACTATCGAGAAGGCGGAGGATCAGGCGAGTCGGGGGACTCCTCGCGGAGCGGAAGATCCCCGGTCGAGGGATGAAGCGCAGGTAGTTGTAGTGAGATCACTCCCGATGATGTTTACCTCTGACATATACTGTAGACGCCTCACTTGTGATAGACGTGAGTTGATTAGTTAGTAACCCACCCCCAGAATTTGGGGCAGGGTATGGTTGATTAAGATAAGGCCACCTAATCCCCTGATTTAAGGGAGATTTGGCATTTAATGCACTTTCCTCTCTCTCCTTCCGAAATTCTATAAAAGGAAGAGAAGGAGAAGGGGAAAGGGGTTGGAAAAAATTACTCTGTAAATTCCCCATTTGGAAATTCCATAAACACAGTGGACGTAGACTATTACTCCGGCGGAGGGTCGAACCACTTAAAAAATCCCAGAGTATTTGCTTTCCGTTTAAACTTTCACTGTTAATTGCCGTATCACACACTAGAGGTACGGATCACGGCGTTGGTTTAAATCCTACACCAACAGCTTGGCGCTAGAAGGAGGGCTGACGGCTCAAACCTCCGTCACTATTGTGGGTTTCTTCCTGCTTTCTCTGTTACTCATCGCGCTACTTGATCGGAGATCAAATGGCGCCCAACTTGAGAAGCAGCGGCAAAAATCCTTTAACCTCCGAGCAAGAGATGCTTGAAGATCGAATCCGGCGCATGGAGGAATCCATGGCAAGAATGACCGGATTAGTGGAGACGTTGGTTCACAACCAAAGTCCGCCTCCACTTCTGACTGACGCAGAGCACGCGAATGTGCTCCGAGCGCGGCGGAGGGCTGACGACGCAGCTGCCGACCTCCGGGCCGCAGGCGACGTCAACGCGACTCCTGATGAGGGTTCATCGGGCGGTGATCCCGCGCACGAGACTCACCATTCCCGCCGGCATAGGAATGCGCCAGCCCAGAAGTCCACCACCCGGTCAGGAGGGCCGCAGTTGCCGGCTGACCCGGCGGGACCATCACGCCCCGTAGCCAAAGGCCGGACGCCAGCTCAGCCCGGCTCGGTGTTTACTAGGCTAGGCCCTTTGCAGCGGGACACCGCCAGGAGAGCTCCTGCGCGTGTTGGTGTCAACCCTGGAGATGCGCGACTCCCAGTGCGGGAGCGCCTCCGCGAGGAGTCGGCTACCACTGCTACTAGCCGGTAGACCGAAGCATCCCAAGAATTCTCACCCGCGGAGATAGAGCGCATTCGCGGGATCCTTGGCGAACCATCCCGCGATGGAATCCTAGATGGTGATTTCACCCCCCTCACGAAAACCCTCTTGGCAACCCCCGTTCCCGATCGTCTCAGGCTACCGAAGGTAAGCCTGTTTGATGGAAGTGGAGACCCCTCCGACCATTTGGGGGTTTATTCCTCGTGGGCGCGCGCCTACGGCTTTCCGGAAGCCATCTGGTGCAATCTCTTCGACACTACCCTAGCGGGGGAAGTCCGCCGATGGTGGTATCGACTCCCAGCCAACTCAATCGGAAGTTGGCAAGATTTGAGAACGAGGTTTGCAGCCCAATTCTTGGGAGGTCGTAGACACCTCAAGAACCCGGCGTACCTCTCCCGAGTCAAGCAAGGAGAGAGCGAAAGTCTCCAAGCTTGGCTCCAATGTTTTACCAAAGCCACGGTAGAGGTGGGGCATTTGTCTGACGATGCCCTACTTCCGGCCGCAAGTTCCGCGGTACGCGAAGACACTCCCTTCGCTTTCTCTATCAGTAAAAAACCCCCGAGAGCGTACGCTGATTTCTTGGGGCGTGCTCAGAACTACATCAACGCAGAATCGGCGACTTTGAAGAAGTCCGGCTCTGCGAAAGCTCTCCGCGATAACCCCAAAGGGGACCGCCGAAAAGAGAAGAGGCCTGTCGAGGCCCCAGCAGGCCACAATCGACAGCCTCGCGACAAGAAAAGACCTCGTGATTCCGGTCCGTCTTCGGGGCCCGGTGTAGTTCGCTCTCGCAGACCTCGGTATGAAAAATACCAGGAGCTTACTGCCACCATCGATGAGATTTTCGTACTCGCAGAGCGAAGTTGACTTTCAACCCCCTGAACCTTTGAAAGGAAAGGTGCCAGAGAAGCACAAGGGCAAGTTCTGCTTATTCCATAATGCGGCTGGGCATACGACCGCGACTTACTTTGACCTGAAGGATGAGATAGAATATCTCATCCGCCGAGGGAAACTCGAAGGGTACCGCAAGGAGGCGAATCCTAGGAACCGGGATCCGCATAACCGGGAGATTGAAGGTGAAATCCGAACGATCGCGGGAGGCCCTTATCCTGGGGGGCACTCCCAACGATCTATGAAGGGCTACGCCCGAGAAGCACGACAGGAGCCCTCCGTAGGAGTGCTCCAGGTGTCGCGAAGGTCTCCGCAGCCCCATCAGAAGATCGCAAGCCCGCTCATATTCTCGGATGCGGATGCCAAAGGCGTCCGTTTCCCGCACCACGATCCTCTGGTCATTTTCGCGATGATCGGGAACCATCTCGTTCACCGTTGTCTAATTGACGACGGCAGTTCAGTGGACATCCTATACTTGGATGTCCTCGAAAAGATGAGAATTAATCCACAGAGCTTGCGATCGGCCGCAAGCCTGCTGCACTGATTCACTGGAGACTCTATCTTCCCGGAGGGAAGTATAGAGCTAGCCGTCTCGTTTGGTGAAGAGCCAACGAGATCAACCGCCATATCAAACTTCATGGTGGTTAAGGGTAGGTCCTCTTATAACGCCATCATCGGGCGTCCTACCCTGGTGGCAATGAGAGCGGTCACTTCCATCTACCACCTCTGCCTCAAGTTCTCCACTCCCGGTGGCGTCGGAGTAATCTGGGAGAACCAATACGAGGCTCGGATGTGTTACACGACGAGCGTCAGGTCGGTCCCCGCCGAACCGAAGGGGAAGCGCACGGCCGATGAGGCTGCTTTGGGTGAAGCGACCCTCACCATCGGCGTGTCCGAGGGTCGAAGCGAACTAGACCCTCGACTCCCGGCCCCATAGCAATTAGCGGGCCCGGCCGAGGACACCGAAGAGGTAGACGTGGACGACCTTGGTACTGCTCGAAAAGCCAAAATTGGGACTTCGTTAAGTCCCGAAGTGCGCAAGGCCATCATTGCCTGTCTACGGAGGAACCGAGACGTGTTTGCATGGAGCCATAGTGATATGAAGGGCGTAGACCTGGATTTAATGTGTCACCGTCTCAACATAGATCGTCGGCTCCCGGCCCGCCAGCAGAAGAGAAGACCCCTCAACCCCGAGAGAGCCCAAGCTCTTAAAGATGAAGTTGACAGGCTCATCGGGGCCGGGTTCATTCGCGAAGCAAAGTACCCGGACTGGGTCTCTAATCCGGTGCTGGTCCCGAAGCGGGATGGTAGATGGAGATGCTGTGTGGACTTCACCAACCTCAACGAAGCCTGTCCGAAGGACAGCTTCCCTGTGCCTCGAATCGACCAGATGGTTGATGCTACTGCGGGCCATGAGCTCCTCAGCTTCATGGATGCATATTCGGGCTACAACCAAATCCCTATGTATCATCGGGACGAAGAGCACACTGCGTTCATTACCGATCGAGGGCTGTACTGCTACAAGGTCATGCCCTTCGGCCTCAAGAACACAGGTGCGACTTATCAGAGGTTGGTGAAATAGATCTTCGCGGATTTACTTGGAGTCTCGATGGAGGTTTACATTGATGTCATGTTGGTCAAAAGCGCGAAAGCACAAGACTACGTCGAGCACCTGGATCAGACCTTCTCCGTCCTCAGGAAGACCAACATGATGCTCAACCCAAATAAGTGCACTTTTGCGGTTAGGGCGGGCAAATTTTTGGGCTTCATGGTGAGCCAACGAGGAATAGAGGCTAACCCGGAGAAGATCCAAGCTATCCTCGACATGAGGCCTCCTCGGAGAGGAAAAGAAGTCCAGAAGCTTACTGGATGCATTGCAGCCCTCAACAGGTTTGTATCTCGGTCAACTGACAAGTGCCTCCCTTTCTTCAACGCCCTCCGTGGGAGTAAGGAGTTCGCTTGGACTGACGAATGCGAACGGGCCTTCGAGGAGCTTAAAGTTTACCTCGGTCATACCCCGGTTCTAGCGAAGCCATTATCGGGGGAAAAGCTCTTCACGTATCTCGCTGTGTCCCAGCATGCAGTTAGTTCGGTACTGGTCAAGGAAGCCGCCGGGATACAGATGCCCGTTTACTACGTCAGCAAACGCCTCCTCGACGCCGAACTAAGGTATCCCGAGCTGGAGCGGCTCGCCCTTGCTCTTGTCATCTCCACAAGAAAACTTCGCCATTACTTCCTGGCTCATCCGGTGGTAGTTCTTACCAATCACCCAATGAAACAAGTTCTGCGCAGGCCGGAGGCCTCGGGCAGACTTATCAAGTGGGCAGTCGAGTTGACTCAGTTCGACATCCTGTACCAGCCACGAACGGCGATCAAAGGACAAGCGCTAGCCGACTTCATCGCCGAGTTCACCTTTCCTTCGGAGGAGGATCGGGATGGACAGAACAAACCCCCGAAGTGGAAACTCTTCGTCGATGGATCCTCAAATGAGAATGGTTCAGGGGCAGGGGCGCATGCTCGTCAGCCCCGAGAATCATCGGATCAGCAGCGCGTTGCGATTTACCTTCAAGGCCTCGAATAATGAGGCAAGTACGAAGCCTTGCTTGCCGGCCTAAGACTCGCCAAAGAACTTCAAGTAGATTCGCTTATAGTCTACAGCGACTCGAAGCTGGTGGTTTCTCAAGTTCTGGGCGAGTTTCAAGCCCGTGATGATAGAATGGCCGCTTATCTGGAGAAGGTTAAGGCCGAGCTTCGGGACTTCCCGAGGCACGAAGTAAAGCACATTGATCGTGAAGATAATGCGAACGCTGATACCCTAGCGAAATTGGCTACCAGCCGAGATGCAGAGCTCCTTCGCTTGGTCCCGATCGAAATCGTGGCAGAGCCCAGTATCACAAAGCAGAATTCGGTAAAGGCGATCGATGCTCAACCTTCGTTGATGGACGATATTGTCATTTACTTGAAAGATGACAGACTACCCGAAGACCGAGACCTGGCGCGAAAAGTCAGGTATCATACCGAGCATTACCTGTTGCTGAATGACAAGCTTTATAAGAGAGGGATCTCGACCCCGTTGCTACGTTGCCTCAACGACGAAGAAGCCAAGCGAGTCCTCAGTGAAATCCACGACGGAGTCTGTGGAAACCATTCGGGTGGACAGTCACTCGCGCACAAGGCATTGTTGCAGGGATTCTACTGGCCCACGTTGAAACAAGATGCTACCGAATACGCGAGGAAGTGCGACAAGTGCCAGAGATACTCTGCACTCATTCGAGCTCACCCGGAACGACTCACCGTCATCTTCTGCTCGTGGCCCTTCGCGAAGTGGGGAATCGACATTATCGGGCCACTGCCCACGGCGCCCGGAAGGCTCAAATTTGCCGTAGTAGCAGTAGACTACTTTACCAAGTGGGCCGAAGCGATTCCCTTAGCCACTATCACCGAGAAGAATCTAACTAAGTTCGTCCGCGAGCACCTCGTTTACAGGTTCAGGATACCTCACTCCCTAGTCTCAGACAACGCCCTTCAGTTCGATAACCAGCGTATGAGGGACCTCTGTGATCAGTTCGGTATTAATAAAGACTTCTCTGCGCCATACCATCCACAGAGCAATGGCCAAGTCGAGGCCGTCAACAAGATCATCGAGACCACTTTAAAGAGATGACTCGACACACTCAAAGGACGTTGGGCAGGGAGCTACTCCTAGTCCTCTGGAGCTATCACACTACGGCCCGCACGGCCACTGGAGAAACCCCATTCTCCATGGCCTATGGCACAGAGGCGATGATCCCGGCAGAAGTAAAGGTCCCTTCTTTTGGCTACGACAACTTCGATGAGGCGGCCAACAATTTTCTCCTGGCCGCGGAGCGAGATACGATCGAGGAACGGCGAGAAGTCGCAAGGATCCAGATGGAGGCCCAGAAGCGGCGTATGGCGAGGTACTACGACTCCAAGGTAAAGGAAAGAAAGTTCAAAGTCGGGGACACTGTCCTCAGACAAGTATTCCAGAACACCAAGGAGGCCGGAGCGGGGGCACTAGGGTATTCGTGGGAAAGACCTTATCAAATTACCGAGGTTTTGCAATCGGGAGTATATCGACTCGCGGACCTCGCTGGGATCCCATTGAGACTTCCCTGGAACGCGGAGCATCTCAAGAAATATTACCAGTAGGCTCCCCTCACTTGTAATATTATTTCTTTGTAATTCTACTCATATTTGTAAACAATACTTATGAATGAAAAAATATTTTTGCATATTTCCAAATACGTTCAATTGAAAATCTGCGGAGTAGACTATAAACTCGGTGTATAAAGGATAGAACCGCGGAGCGGATAAATCCTAAAAACACTACCCTGTCTTCTCGGCCGCGAAGCGACCAAGAAGCCGGGGGGCATCCGGGGTACCAGAAAGAAAATAGATGCGCTCTATAGGTACCTCGAAGGCGAGCGATGCTAGAACATATGAGTTCCGGAGGGCTTACACAGGCCTTACTCGTTGAGACTTCCTACCACAAAGGTTTGTCTTGTCAGGGTTATTCCTTCGTAGAAGGGAACTTGTTCGGAGACTAACTTGGGAAGTTAGACCAACTTGTTCCTAGAACTATTCTATTCTTCTAAGAAGATGGAAGAACTAGGCACGCTCAAAGGAAGAATGCCGAGGCCGACTAGTTTCTAAAAAATTAGGCCAGAAAGAATTCCGAGGCAGACTAATTTCTAAAAAAAAATTAGGCCAAAGCGTAAAAAATAAGAGGTCATACATTATACATACTCTCGGAGAGAGTATGTAGTCCCGGAGGGATTTAGTTAATTGACCGGATCCCGAAGGGACTGTCATTTAACACATTAATTGTTAGATCCCCAAGGGATTTATTCGATTAATTAATTACTGGATCCCGGAGGGATTTAATCAGTTGATGAACAATAAATATGGAAAAATAAAATCCTTATTTTATTACTCGCTCGTAAAATAATACAAGAGGTGGGCGTTCAAGATAAGGACCCCGAAAAAAAAAAAAAAGACCATATTCTAAGGCGGCGGCTGCGCAGAAGGCTGCTGCTAAGGGCGCGGCATCTCGCGACGAACCTCCTCGACGAAATTCCACTCGGGGTGGAGGGCCTGGAGCCTATCCAACGCGCGGTTGGCTCCGTCGAGCATGGCGTGCTTGATCTCGATTCGATACCCCACACTTTGATGGAAATCGGCGAGCCATTGTTGTCTCCTCAGCTCTATAAGATTATCAAACGTGGGGCTGTTTTTGAAATCAGCCACCGCGGAGCGGATTCGCGCTCTGGTCCCGTTGAGATCGGCCTCGATCCGCCTTTTGTCCCCTCGCTTTTCTTTGAGCTCTCCCTCGAGGCCTTGAATCCTCGACTCAGCCGCGCCTCTCAAGCCTCTCTCCTCCTCAAGAGCAGCCTCGAAGACGGCCTTCTCCGAGAGAGTACTCTCTTCGCGAGCTCGGCGCTCCTCTGTCAGGGCCTCCCACGCCTCTGAGTGCTGAGTCCTCGCTTGAGCTAGCTCCAGCTCGAGCTGGATCTTGGTCTCCGCGTGGGCGCCTCTCTCCTTCTCCAGCTCCTCCCGGAGCTTAGAAGTCTCCTCCGCGAAGGCTCTCCGCTGCTCCCTTGACTTCCTCATACTCTCGTTAGCCATCTCCATCATCTTGACAGAGAGGTCCGCTTGAGTAGAAACTTCTTGAAGCCTGGCGGCGAGCTTTTCCTTCTCTCCTCGAAGATGGAGTAAAGCTTCCTTGCCTTGTGCGAAGAGGGCTTCCGACCTCCAAGAATAGGTGAAGTTGGCTAGAAATGCCTGCAACAATCATGAGTTAGTAACGAATCAATCGAGAACGGGTGTGGAAGTCGAAAAGATTTACCTTCGCGAGAAGTCGCATGCCTTTTCGATTGCCAGCCTGAAGCGGCCCCTCGGAGAGCTGCCTGAAGCTCTCCTCCGACCAGATCTCGTCCAGCATGGGCCCGAGCTCTGGCATCCATGGGAAGCCTGCCGATGGGGCGTATGATCCTGCCCCGAACGGAGTCCCCGCTGAGGGGACTTCGAAATCCTCCAGTGGGTCTCTGGCGGAGCCAGGCCCTGCGGGGGAGCCTCAAGGAGCCTCGGCGGGATCTACCACCGAGGTAATCAGGGCTGGAGCTCCAAAAGAGGGGCCTGCCGCGGTTGCTGCAGCGTTCTGCTCCCCCGGTGGCGGTGTCCATGAAGGAATGTCGTCCACCACCGGCTGCTTGCCTTTGTCTACGACAGGAGACTCGCGGGTAGGATCTGAGCGACCGGGCGCGTTTCCCGGAAGCGAGGACCGTAGAAGCCCAAAAAGTTCATCTGCAAACGAGCAACAATTAGTCTCGATTCAGTATTGAAATAAAAACTTGGAGATTCGTGAAACAACTGTATCTTACCATCATCGATGATGATATGGGCTGAGCGTCCTGACCCTGGAGGGGGCTGGCTAGAAGTCCCAGCCGACGTCGTCCTTCCTGGAGAGGAAACCTCTCCCGAAGGGGACGGATCGGCCTGCTCCACCGCGAAATCCTCTACACTTAGTAGAGGATCCCGCGCCATGTTGGTTGGCGGGCTGGGAACGATCGGTGGCTGCTCGCTGAAGATTTCCTCCGCGTCGGAAAGCGCTTGGCGAACAGCCTCGCCGAAGGGGACACCCCCGAGCGTCGTCCCAGGGACGCCCTGATCCTGGGACGGGAGGGCTGTAGGCGTGACCTCTGGAGCCACCTCTGGCTCCGTCCTCGATCGTTTCCTCCGCGTCAAGGGCTCCTCTGGGGTCTCTGCGGCCTCCTCTTCGTCCTCGACCTCCTCGGACGGGGGGAAGGATGGAGTAACCGCGACCTTAGGGGCGACAGATTTTCTTGAGGAAGTGGCCGCCCTTTTCCTCGTCGACGGAGCGAAAATGTCGCAGCCTCGGGGGCCCTCGCAGGGACTTTGGGCTACTTCGGGCCCGACTTCTGCCCACGGAGTTGGTCCGGGTCCAACTCCATGCGAGTCCCGATCCACCCGTGGATGATCAGGTTGTCCTCATTTACGAGGGCCCGGACATCCCTGGCCTCGTCGGGGTAGGCTAGAGCGATGTTAATCCGCTCTTCTTGCTCCGCGGTCACGGAGGTGCAAACGAAGGAGTTTGCACACAACCTTGGACGTCAGCACTACGACATGCAAAAAGGAAAGGGAAAAGCTGAGAATCTGGAGGCTTACCAGGAACTTGGTAGACCCGCGGAATGGGCGGGGTTCCCTGGATGGAGCCGCATGGGTCAAAGTTCCCCCCGACCTAGAAGTTCTTGTCCTTCCATCCTTCGTAGGAAGAGGACAAGTTCATCATCATAATTTTCTTCTTCTCCCACGGCGCTAAGAAGAAGTAGCCTGCCTCAGATTTCCTGGAGGAAGGCTTGTACAGGTAGCATACCTTCTCCACTGAAATGTCCGCCTCGAACCACAACCTCCACAGGATGTGCAGCCCTGCCATTATCTTGTATGCGTTAGGGTTGAGTTGGCTCGGCGCGAGTCCCCAGTGGACTAGAACCCCCCGGACCAGGGGGTGCAGCGGAAGCCGTGCCCCGTGCTTCATGATAGCCTTGTTGAAAGCTACCCTAGAGTTGGGCGGACGGTTGGATCGCTCTTTCTTAGACATCGCCCAGGTGGCAATGTCCTCCGGCAAGTGAAACTGCTCCCGGATGTGTTTCACGTCTTTCCAGGAGCAGCTGGAGACTCGAGCCTCTGCGGCGACGGCGGGGCACGAAGACCCTATCGTCGTCTCGACCACCCGATGGCCCGAGGGGCTCGCCGTCGCCGTCGCAGAAGAAGCAGAAGCGGCCGCATTCTTCGTTGACTTCCCTCCCTTCTTCCTCTTCACCCCTGCTGCCGGGGCCGAGAGTGGTGGAGCCGCCGCAGGTGAAGCCCGGAGCGAAGTGTCAGAGCGCGCAGGCGACGGCGCGGACTCAAGTCCGGCGCCGGGAGAAGGCGATGTCGAGTGAGACATTTTTTTTGAGGACGCCAAAAACTCCGGTAAGTCACCCCATAAAACCCCACGCAAGAAAGAAAAGAAGAAAGAGCTCTGCGGAGTCGGAGGACTTATCGGTAATGGTCGGAAACGTCGGCGAAACCTTCAAACTCCGGAATATTCGCAGCGTTGCAGAACATCGGAGAACGTCGGAAATCTCATGAAATGCTTTGGACTCGTAGATTTTTCAGAGAAATGACGAAGAAAGCAAAAGTTCAGAAAATGGGAAGTGAGATGAGATTTATAGGCAAAGAAGGCGAAAAGAGCGAAGTCCCTTCACGTCGTTTCATATTCCGTCTTTTCGTCTCGCGTCGTTTCGTCTCCGAGCCTCGAGCTCGCTCCCGGACCGACGGATGAGAATCTTCTCATCGCCATCTAACGGTCAGAAAGTTTCGATAAGAGGTTATTATTACCTGACGTCAGCAAATGTTACCGAAAAAGGTAAAATCACCGAAAAGTGTGTCAGAGCATTAACTGCCCGTCACTCAAGCGTCGCGGCTTTTCGGTAGGGATGCGTCCCCGAGAAGAAATCCCAGAGGGCGCGACACGTGTCCTCAGGGATTGGGGGGCAGATGTTGTAAGCTGATTTTCGTTCGAGGATCTATCATCGGAGATGCCTCTCTCTTCAAAGGTGGCCTCAGGAGAAAGTGCCTAAATGACACCGTGGCATTGCCACGTCAGCAAGAGCGCCGATTTCGACGGCCTCGGCCTAGTGCCTGTATCTGCGAAGATGGTAGGTAGGGGCAACACCGAAGGTGGGTCCCGGCTTGACGCAAGCTCCTCGGGGGAAAACACGAAGGAAGGATCCCATAAGTCCGAGGACGAGTTGAGCCCGCGATGACTATCGAGAAGGCGGAGGATTAGGCGAGTCGGGGGACTCCTCGCGGAGCGGAAGGTCTCTGGTCGAGGGATGAAGCGCAGGTAGTTGTAGTGAGATCACTCCTGACGATGTTTACCTCTGACATATACTGTAGACGCCTCACTTGTGATAGACGTGAGTTGATTAGTTAGTAACCCACCCCCGAAATTTGGGGCAGGGTATGGTTGATTAAGATAAGGCCACCTAATCCCCTGATTTAAGGGAGATTTGGCATTTAATGCACTTTCCTCTCTCTCCTTCCGAAATTCTATAAAAGGAAGAGAATGAGAAGGGGAAAGGGGTTGGAAAAAATTACTCTGTAAATTCCCCATTTGGAAATTCCATAAACACAGTGGACGTAGACTATTACTCCGACGGAGGGTCGAACCACTTAAAAAATCCTACAGTATTTGCTTTCCGTTTAAACTTTCACTGTTAATTGCCGTATCACACACTAGAGGTACGGATCACGGCGTTGGTTTAAATCCTACACTAACAATGAGTAATCTCATTGTCATTGAGATAAAGGACTTCGAAGCTATTTTAGGAATGAATTTTCTAAGAAGTAATAGCGCGGTCATTGACTACTGACAACGTAGGCTTACTTTTAAACCCACAGAAGTAAAATTTTTTGAGGAGAGATCACTGTGAAAATCGAAGATGGTGATTTTATCAATGCAAGCCCGAAGGATGTTGTTAAACGAATGCATGCGTTTTCTCTTATTGGCTGTGATAAGTTTATTATTGTCTTTATTGATGATGTGCTTTTTTATTCAGGGAATCCAAAAGAGCACAAAGAGCATTTGAGGATTACTCTCTAAACTTTAAAGCAAGATCAGATGTATGCCAAATTTTTTAAGCATGAATTTTGCCTGAACAAGGTGCATTTTCTTGGTCACAAAGTATCGAAGGATGAAGTTTCAGTCGATATTTCAAAAATCGAGGTAATAAATGATTGGAAGACGCACCTGCTTGATTCGGAATTGGTCTAGATAATGAATGATATTTAAAAAAAGAAAACACACGCTCTCCCTAAGGACGATATACTACTATACTTGAATGAGAGACTTTGTGTGCCAATGATGAAGAGATTCGAAAACAAATACTTTATGAAGCACACGAGACACCCTACTTTATCCCCTAGGAGCAATAAAGATGTACCATCAATCCAATAAAAGAGTCTATAAACTACTCATGATTTAGATCAACTTTCATATGATCATCTAATGACCTTGATTCAAATCTTTATAACGATACTTAATTAAAGATTCTAGAATAAGGTCGTTCAAAGTCATATATAATCTTTATTATATAAAATGTCTGTAGTCTAGTGTCACATACACTAACAATCTAGATTAAATGGTCACGTTCAAAACGTCATGGACAGTATTAGTAAATGCTGATCACTAATTGATCTATCACATACTAGTTTAAATACGTCAATCTATAATTTTAATCATCTTCTATGTAAAACTCTTTACATAATAAAATTATGGTTAAGTCAACATATTTTGGATTTTAATAAGCATTCAATTATAATAAAATAAAACAAACAAATTCACAGATAACTACTACTTTTATTTATTTTTGAAAAATATTTATTACATCTGATTTTAAGGGCACAATTCGAACATATAAATATATATTAAATATAAATTCTTTTTAATATTGACCAAAAAATAACTAAATACCATATAAATTCTTTTTTTTAAATAAAAGATTATGGTATTGGTCTTACCAAATTGGCTCATATTTGCAATTGTTGCAAGAAAGGAGAATTGCCAAAAATAGTCATTCTAAGTACCACTTAATATTTATGCTCTTATTCGTATGCTCCATTAATTTTTACTTTATGTTTTTAGTGTAAAAATTAGGCATAAATTATAGAGAAATTATAATGAATACTTAATTTCTAACACTTAATTTAAATACGGGTGAAGTAGAAAAATACTAAAAATTTATACAACAATAAAAGTAATATCTAAGTTTTCAAAATAATTGAATAACTATCTAATTCATTAATTACTTGCATATGATTTTGACTACTAAGTCAATTACCACAAATTAATACTATGTAAATAATAAAATCGCTTGAGTATTTTTTTTATATTTTTAAAGATTGAATATTTATTTAAATTAAGTATTAAAATTGAGTATTTACTAAATTTCTTTATTAAATAAATATTTAATCTTTTGAAAAATATAACAAAATACCACAATGATTTAGTGACTTACATATTAGTTAGTGCCGACAGTTTGGGTCCATACACGAGACACGACACAAAGTTCGCATGACTTAACATGTCAGACATAATTAACACAATTAAATAATCGGTAATCACGACAAGAACATGATAAGAAATATAATAGAAATCTATTGTCTCTGTGGCTTTCCGTATGGGTGTCATTTCCAATTATAAACTTACAACTCACCCACTTTTTTATTTAATATATTTTTTAAAGATTTATCTAATAATTAAAATTTGTGAGAGAGACAACCAAAGGGACAACAATTTTTTTCTCCACGATAAGACCCTTTAATACGTGATTATTAAATTAGTTATAATAAGTATACACGTTTAACACCTATATACATGTACTAAATAAATATTTAAATATGATAAATCATAGAGAATACTCAATTTTTAACACTTAATTTAAATAAAAACTATTTCTTAAAAAAATAATAATAATAAAATACACAAGTGATTTAATTACTTACATAGTGGTAGTTGGTGGTAATTGACTTAGTGACAAAAATCATGTGCAAGTACTTATTGAATTGGCTAGTTTTTCAATTACTTAAAAAACTTGTGTATTTATTTTTATTATTGCATAAATTTTGAGTATTTTCATACTTCACCCTTTATTTATATCTAACGATTTTCATCCACGTGACATAATAATAATCATACTAAATTACATACATTATCAAGACTAGGTCTTTGTTATTATTTTTTTTTAATTTTAGATTTACAAAATATAATTAAAAATTTGTTAATTTCAACCTAAATAGAGTGGTCAATAAATATGAATGTAACACGACCCATTTAAACCCAATTAGATACGATTAATAAATGAGTCGTAATTGAGTAATACGATTAACACGATATTTAATTGGGGCGTGTCTGGGTCTTTCTTTTAGACACGATTAATAAATGGAACGTGTCTGAGTCTACCAAAAGTTTCTTGGACACTATTAATATATGACACGCGATACGAATTGTCATCCCTTATACTGGTAATTGATGGTAATTGACTTAGTGGTCAAAATCATGTGAGTATTTTGCATTGGTGCCCCCTGAACTTCACGTGTTTGGCAACTTTCCCCCTAGTATTTTATTTTTGGCATTTTGCACTCTGAACTAGAAATTTTTGGCAAATAACTACAAATTAGTAACTTCTTCCTCTTTCTTCTTCTTCTTCTTCTTCTTCTTCTTCTTCTTCCCCAATCTTTCTTTTTCTTCTTCTTTTCTTCTTCCCCAATCTTCCTTTTTTTCTTTTTTATTCCCCGACCAAACCCATGTTCACCAAGCCCTGCTCCCTCTGTCACCCTGCCGTTGAACCACGACCCAAACCCAAATTTGCTCCAACCCAAATCTAGACCCAAACAAAGTATATGGAAAAGATATTGAGTTTTATCTTTAGCATGTGGTTGTGAGTGTGCTTAGAGATTTTAACACTTTGTGATTTCTGTTGGTGGTTACTACTCGTGCGACACGAGAAGTCCGAGCCAAGTCGGCTGGACTTGGGTGAATTCGAGTAGACCCGACTAGATCGGAGTAGTCGCGGGTACTTCCGACTAAGTCCTAGCTTCTGAGTAGTCGCGAGTAGTACCGACTAGATTCGAGTAGTCGTGGGTACTCCCGACTAGATCCGAGTAGTCCCAGGTAATCCCGACTAGATCCAAGTAGTTGCGCGTACTCCCGACTAGATTCGAGTAGTCGCGAGTACTCCGGGCTAGATCCGAGTAGTCGTGGGTAATCCCGACTAGACCCGAGTAGTCGCTGGTACTCCGGGCTAGATCCAAGTAGTCGTGGGTAGTCCCGACTAGATCCGAGTAGCCGCGCGTACTCCCGACTAGATCCGAGTAGTCGCGGGTAGTCCCGACTAGATCCGAGTAGCCGCGCGTACTCCCGACTAGATCCGAGTAGCCGCGCGTACTCCCTACTAGATCCGAGTAGTCGCGAGTAGTCCCGACTAGATCCGAGTAGTCCCGACTAGATCCTAGTAGTTGCGGGTACTCTCGACTAAGGTACTCCCGACTAGGTCCTAGCTTCTGAGTAGTCGCGAGTAGTCCCGACTAGATTCAAGTAGTCGCAGGTAGTCGAATCCATGCGTGCCAAGCAAGATCTACGTGGTCCATAACAAATACGGACTTAGGGACGGTGGTCCCCTACACGTGCCGAGTACGCAGACCTGCTCCCGACCACTGTGGACGTCAGAACGTGTGTAAACCCCATCCCGGGGGTTATCCTACTCACTCAAAGCCGGGGTGTAAACATTATAAAGGATTATAATATAGCCTTTTGTTTGAACTTTTTCAATCTTATCTCGAATCATAAATAAAGAATGAAAATATGATTTCTTGTTGATTGCATACATTAGAAAAATATACCTTACAAAACAGTGAGTTTAAAAATAAGGTTCGGCTTAGCTTGGACTTAATTGCACAAAAGCCCTGAACTTTTAAAAAATTACATTTTTGCCCCAAATTATGTAAAAACGAAAATGTATGGATGAATTCACTTTCTAAGGCTAGGAAATGACTCAAAGTCACATGATTAGTCATCGTTTGAAATTTGAAGTCATTTTGAGCTAAAACAAATCCGAAACGAGAAGATTTCGGTAAAGTCGTGAAATTACCGTAAACAACGGAAAATTCACAGAAAGCGAGCTGAAACGACCACTAAAATTTCTAAATAAGAATTATATTCCTATGAAAGGAATACATTCAAGTCAATCATAGCCTCGTTAAAGTCTCGGCGACATAGAAATACATAAAGGTAGAAAGTTGAGAAACACAGCAAAAATAAAAAGAGGACGGTATAGTCACCGTCGCGTCTAAAGCAACTCTCGGAATTTTTCCGAGGGTAGAACAGCCCTAGATTAATATATATATATTATTAGATTAATTAGACAGTGACGGAGATATAATCTGTCAAATTTTTAGACTGGAACCGTCCCACACAGTATTGGAAAATACTGAAAATACAACGGTTCGTATTTTGGTGATTAGCAACGTCGGAACAATATTATTAGTGGAAAAATTCGACCATGGTGCAGCAATATTAGCTAAATAAGCTGAATTAAAGTGGACCAACCAGGTGAGAGATTAGTGCCAAGAGTGAGACAAAAGAATAAGACAAAAATGTGGAGTGAAGAGGCATAGTGTAATGATGGTGCTCTTCCTTACTTTGAGCCATTGGATGAGCTAATTTTTGAACTAATGGCCGAGATTTGTGCAGCCAATTAATTAACAAATTAATAAATAAGAAATATGAACAGAAATTGAGAAGGAGAGAGAGAGAGGGTCGGATTTTAGAGTGAGAGAGAGAGAGAGAAAGTGTGAATTTAGAGCTTGTTAACCAAGCTTCTCATTTGCCTATAAATAGAACCCATACACTTCTTGTTCTCATTTTAGACTCCCATTTCTGAAAAATAGAGAGAGAGGCCGAGCAAGAGAGAGAGAGAGGAGAGAAAGGAAAGAGTTTTGGAGTTGGAGAGAGAGAGGTGGTCGGTTTTGCAAGGAAGAGAAGAAGAATAAAAGCTTTCAAGCTTCATAGTCACACTAAGGTAAAACACTAGTTTGCATGTACTTTAAATTCGGTTTTCCCTCCTTGAATACTCTCCTAAAACAAGTTTTCTCCTCTGTCCTAGACCACCTAAAGGTTCACAAGGTTTGATCTTGGAAGATCAACCCTTAGAGAAGCTCGGCCATAGTAGGAAAACAAGAGAGAAACTGGAAGATTTGTGCTTGAGAACTTAGGTAAGCTTTTCAAGAATGACATGCATGGTTGTTTTGATGAGTTCCTCTTACCTCTAACTCTCATCCTAACCGTCTCTCCTCTGCCCTAGACCATCACAACATCAAGCTTTGATCTTGAGGTGGAGAAAGTAGGAGCAAGCCGAACACAACACATAGAACACCACCAAAATCTCAACCGAGAAAAGCTAGGTATAAGAACCTCTAAACCTTATGATTTTAGTTAGTTTGAGCTTGGTTTTCATTTATGTTAAGCCTCTGGATGTATTTGGTGAGAAATGTTGTAATAGCTTAGTTGCATGTTAGCATGCTTGGTGGTAGATCCGAGCTAAGCTAGAATCCCTAGCTTTCGAAGCTCGTGTGTGTATGTGCATGTCGTTTTGTGGTGTTGTGTGTGTCTCGGCCATGCATGTTTACTTTGGGCCATTTTTATCTTTTTCATGCTTTAATATCTGCCCTTGCATGCTTTGATAAAGTGATGAATGTATTTTTTAAAAGGATTTAAGGTACGACGATTTCCAACGGATCGTCGTACCGAAATCGCGAGAACCATGGAAAACATGAACTAGGATTTTTGAATGATTTCGAACCTAAGCTCTTTGAGAATTTAAAATGGACTATGAACCCCATCTTTATATTCTTATTCTCTGCCCTTAATGTATTTAAGAGTTAGAAAAAAATAGATTTTTCAAATTAAATATGCTACGTGACCGGTTCGGTGAAACCGTGAGAAATTCAGAAAATGCACCGCTTTAAAAGTTGGTATGGTGATTAATATTGTAACGCTTCGATGATGGTGAATATAAGGATGACAAATACCCTTAAATACCTAGAAGCTACTGTCCATTTAATGTAATTAGCATGGGTAAAAAGAACGCCAAAGGTCTTGACCTAAAATGGCGAGTTCTAAACCCTAACGCTAGTGTAGTAACAAAACGACCTTAATATGACTAACTCTACCAACGTGGAGTTTTTACGCTTCGATGACGGTGAATATAAGGATGATAAATACCCTTGAATACCTAGAAGCTACTGCCATGGTAAAGGAAGATTTCAAAACCTAAAATGTTGCGTTCTAGTGAAACCAAATATCGAGCTAAACGAAAGCTTTGAAATCTTAAGAATTATAGTAAAATTTGTTAATTCTTATACTGTGAATAAATGATTTTTAAAGAGACGATGAAGGAGAAAAATTGGTCAAGTGGACCAAGGCTCGGTCCGGACTCGTAGTCCGTGAAAGTTCTATCCCGAGCCTAAGTCAACCGTATGTTTTGATTAGGAAACTCTCGAGAAGAGTTACTAAGACTATGTATATAGAAGAGTCCGGAGCAATACTGTGTCTAGTTTAGAAAATTAGTTTCGCTCTCAGTCAATGAAATAAGCGAACTAACGAGAGTAGTTCCTTTTTATTTAAAGGACTAAAGAAGAACAAGTGGTCGGAGCTCGCAAGTGACACTCGAAGAAATTCGAGAGATTCAACGCTTACACAAGGTAAGTGGCAATGCACCTACGGCACCAAGTTGTGTGTGAATGTGCTTGTATGTTAGGCTGTTACTTACACATCTCGAAACGCTTAACTATATGCATGCTTTGGTTTAAAAGAAGTAAAGAAGCCGAAGTGAAACCCTAGAATGAGAAACAAAAGTGAAAGAGAAAATACGAACATAAAAGAACGTACAATGTACTGTCATGTCTTGTTATGTGATAATTCTAGAATAAGACAAGAATAAAATGTTAATACTGCCGGACCTTGAACCGTGCGTGTAATGATGCCGGGTTCTAACCCGAGTAAGATTAAGACTAAAACACAACCGAGCCTTGTTGTTGTTAGTTGTTGAAATCCTGAAATAGTACGTGCGGGTCATAGTACCCCGAGATAAGAGGCTAAAATTACAAGGACTCTTGAGCAGTCCAAATGTTGTGTTTTATGTTATCGTTGGAAAACTCTAACGCCTCTTATCTAGTTCCTGATCCTCCAAGAGAGAGAGATCATGATGGAACGTAAAAGTATAGAAAACGAAATTAACGTCGATGGTACTGCCAGGCTCCTAGTGAAAGCCGTCCTTCGGGACAATGTCATTATTGAATATCTGGGAGACTTGGCCCTCTCCCCGTGGTGCGCACATTTAGAAAGAAGCAGTTACCATCAGTGGATCCCAGACATCAATCACGTAAGCGTAACAACTACTGTAACAACAGTAAAAGTATAATGCTAGAAAGAAAGAAAGAAGAGTAGCCTCTAGAAGTGGCAACTCACAGACAGAACGGTAACAGTAGAGTCTGATCGTCCCGAGACGATCAGACTCTTTTCATTATTGCATTTTGGTTTGAATGGATTGTATCGTTGTTGTATTGCATTGCATATTTAAGATAGTATAGTTTGCCCTTACTGAGTTTATCAACTCATTAGTTTCCTTGGTGTTGTAGGTAAGGGAAAAGCTAAAGTTGAACAGTGACAGGACTACGAGCTGGCGGCGGGCGGTGTGTGTGGCATTTTAGAAGAAGAAACGAATTCCCGTGGCATATTATATGTTTTTAATTCCGCATTATATTTTGAGAACATTGTTGTAATATTGAGACCGGGACTGAATCCCGAGGCCCTGAACTTGAGAGAAAACGGTGGCTCTTTTTCCTGAACTCAAGAGAAGTCAGGTGGATGTGTTTTGACTAAGGAAAGAGATTTAAACTTTCGTATTACAAAAAAAAAAAAAAAATGCGAGCTCGTTATGTTATAAAGTAATTTATGTTTTACGTATTTAAGTAAGATTATAGTAGATAATAGAAAGAAAACCCCTCTGTCGCGGCCTACGGCCTAGCGCTGGGTCGTGACAGAATTTTTGGTATCAGAGCCCGGGTTTAGCCGATTCTGAAGACTCGCCACACACGCCTCCTCGTCAGCAAGTAGAAATGCACCAAGAGTAGTTTCTTTCTATTAGTTAGGGTTCTAGAGTGTATTTTCCCCGTATGAGTGTAGATATATATATAACTTTTCTGACAAACGACGATGCAGGATGTCTGAGGTGAATCAACCGTCAAACACGCCATCGACAGACTCGGGCCAGCATAGCGCAGCTGGACCCGTCCCAGTTCTCCAGGCCCTGGCCGAGTACATGGGTCTTGTTCCGCCCCATGCGACCACATACTCCGGGGAGGAGAACACTACGCCTTTCAGGGATTGGGAGATGCAGACTCTTAGCTGGATGAGGTCATTTCGGATTCCAGCAGAATACCGAGTCGACATCGCCCAGACTCTACTCCGAGGACCTGCCCTCCAACACTGGCACGAGAGGGAGGCTCAGATGGGACATGAGAACGATTGGGTTATTTTCTCCATAAGTATGTCCACCGCTTTTCATGAGATCGACGACATGACCGAGTGGACTCGCCGAGCCGATCGTTTCTACCAGCGTGGTGGAGAGACCATCAGGGCGTATAGTTACCGCTTTATCGACGAGATGGTGAACACCTACCCCAAACCCGGCATCAGAGGCCTACTTTGTATGCAGGTCTTCTCGAGAGGTATTCAACCATATTTTCAACCTCCTCACCCGCATCCACCTTTTCGGACCTTTGAGTCCATGAGGAGAGCCTACATTGAGTACACTGACCAAATCTATCCTCCGATTCCTCGGCCGGAGAACCGTCGTCCTCGTTTTGCACGTAACCCGCATATACCACCTCAGCTAGCAACCGTAAATCGCGATATGCCAGGACCTTCTGCTCCTGCTCAGCCCGATCAATTGGCCCCCGCACCAAACGTGGAACCCCCACAGGTCGCAGCACAACACGAAGACGATAGCTCCGAAGAAGAAGAGGACCCCTCCGAGCACGACACCGATATGGAACTCGACGATGATGCTGATCCGGCGCCACACCAGGACGATTAGATGACTTTAGGCTTTACTACCTAGATAGGATTTGTACGCTCGTTGAAGCGCATTTTGTTATGACCTTGACTTTTGCTCCAGGAGAAGCAACCCTATTACTATTACTATTCGGCTATTATAACTCTATTTCCTTTTGCAGTACGATATGTAATTGGGTAAATTTTAAATGGAAGGCCTCGTAGCCTAGACTTACATATTCCCAATTTAATACAAAGAATCAGAAATTTATAAGTATTGTGATCCAATTATTACTATGATCAATTACCATCGAAATATATATATATATATATATTTGTACAAACGAATGTTGGTCTATGTTTGATACTTTGTTATAAGCCAGAAATAGCCACCCTTATATAAAAAAAAAATAAAATAAAATAAAATAAAATAAAATAAAATTATACCTATATATATATTTCCATTCAATCTTGGTTGCTTGCTTGTTCAAAAATAAGTAATTTAAGGAAGTTGACAAAGTCAAGGGACTAACAAAATGCGTGCCTGTAGGTTACCACTGAAAACCCGTGAATTATGCCGCCCAGAGCAATTCCAGCAGCTGTTCGCCGTGAACTGGACGAAGTCCGCCGGATGCTACAAGAGCAACATGACACTGCACAGCAAAGAGACGAGTTGATTCGTACGCAAACCACGACCCTCGAACAACTCCTCACCCGCCTCAACGACTTGATTAGGCAACCTCCTGTGCCCCCGGCACCGGCAGCCCAAGACCTACCAGTACCTAATCAACCGGCCCACCCAGCCGTAAACCAAGGGGAGCCTGAAGCCCCTAGAGGAGTCAACCAAGTTGGAGAACCAACTTACGAAAGGTTTAGGCGTCAAAAGCCACCTCGATTCGACGGGACCCCCGATCCCGCGACCGCTGAAGAATGGATCAAGCGCCTCCAGCATATTTTCAGATATATGGGACTTACCGATGCTGAGAAAGTAGCTTGCGCCATTAACCAATTGGATAAAGAGGCAATGTGTTGGTGGGAAGTGATTGCACAAACTGAGGATGTTAACGTCGTGACTTGGGAACGCTTTGCGAGGCTCTTTCGCGACAAGTACCTTGGTGAAGCCCGTCTGGCTAGCAAGGTTAGAGAATTCGTGGACCTCCGACAAGGAGCAATGTCTGTGGCAGAATACACTGCCAAATTCGACGAACTAGCACGGTTTGCACCAACCATAGTTCCCACAGATGACGCAAGGAAGATGAAGTACATGCTCGGACTGCGAACCGAGATAGTCAAACAAGTGGATAGCGGTAGGGAAGGACCTGATTCCTACGCTGATGCAGTGCAGAGAGCCCTTCGCAACGACGGATGGGACAAGCCAGGAACCAAGGAAGTGACGAACAAGACGGACCGCCCGGTCAGTGGATATACTAGGAACAATAAGTATGAGAAGAAGGGACATTTTCAGTCCCGTTCGGGAAGTTTTCGCAGGGATAACCAATACAACTATCGGAAGCAAAACTTCAACAGAGAAGAACCCAGCCAAAGGACTGAGAATCGAGGAAGAAGTAGAAACCCCAAGAGGGGACAGAACAAAACAGACAATAGGAGTGTGAAAGGGCGTTGGACGCCGCGAGAAGAGAATGAAGGAGAAAAGACAGTCGTAGTCCCACAGTGCCCGAAATGCCATAAAGCCCACTCCGGAGAGTGTCGTTACGGAACAACCCGTGGCTGCTACAACTGTGGCCAAGAGGGCCATATTGCCCGTAACTGCAAGAAGCCACCTGCCAAGGCACCAGAATCAACACCTCGCGGTCGGCCAAATGCGAGAGTTTATAGCTTGAATGAGGGAGATATCGAAGATGGCCCTTCCACGTCCGTTGCAGGTCAGCTACTAGTCTCAAACCTTGTACTTTATACGCTCATCGACTCAGGAGCGACACACTCATATATTGCCAAACACCTTAGCAATAAACTAGAGGGTTGTAGAAAGACCCTAAGTACTCCTTTTGTCACGGTCACCCCCGCAGGGGATGTCTATAACTCCACAGCCTGGTTTAAGGATGTACCCATTAGAGTCGGAAATTCCACTCTTTATGCAAATTTAATTGAGATCAAAATGCGTGATTTCGATGTAATACTGGGCATGGATTGGCTTACCACCCATTATGCAGTGATCGATTGTCGAAAGAAGCTTGTACACTTCAACCCGCCAAACACGAAACCGTTTGAGTTTCGAGGGACTCAGCGCAGTCGGCTAGCACCGACGATATCTGCGCTTCAAGCAAGAAGGTTGCTCGACCGCGGATGTCAAGGGTACTTGGCCAACATTGTTGATCGAACGAAAGAACGAGAGACAGTGCCGGAAGACATACCAGTGGTTCGGGAGTACTTGTCAGTATTTCCGAACGACCTTCCAGGGTTGCCACCTGATCGAGAGATCGAATTTTGTATTGAACTGATTCCCGGAACCGCACCTATCTCTCGAGCCCCATATCGACTAGCCCCGGCTGAACTGAAAGAATTAAAGGCTCAACTTGAAGAGTTGATTGAGAAAGGCCTTATCCGACCAAGTCACTCCCCGTGGGCAGCACCGGTCTTATTTGTCAAGAAGAAAGAAGGCTCGTTGAGACTATGTATAGATTACCGGGAGATCAACAAGGCAACCATAAAGAACAAGTACCCACTGCCGCGAATCGACGACCTATTCGATCAATTAGCTGGATCCGCTGTATTTTCCAAAATCGACCTGAGGTCCGGCTATCATCAATTGAAGATCCGAGAAGAAGATGTGCCAAAGACTGCTTTTCGTACCAGATACGGACATCATGAGTTCCTAGTGATGCCATTCGGCCTCACCAACGCTCCCGCAGCGTTTATGGACTTAATGAACCGAGTTTTTGAAGATTACTTGGATAAGTTCGTCATCGTCTTTATTGACGACATTTTAATTTATTCTAGGAGTAGAGAAGAACACGCTCAACACCTTCGGTCAGTGCTGCAACGGCTCCAATCTAAAAAGCTCTATGCCAAGTTCAATAAGTGTGAATTTTGGCTCGACAAAGTCGTCTTTCTGGGACACGTCGTTTCCAAGGAAGGAATTGCAGTAGACCCTACCAAGATTAAAGCTGTTACGAATTGGCAGCGACCGAAGAACGTAACAGAAGTAAGGAGCTTCTTGGGACTAGCCGGATACTATCGTAGATTTGTCGAAGGGTTCGCAAAGATAGCAAACCCACTGACAGCCTTAACCCGCAAGGAGCATAAATATACTTGGACAGAGCCATGTGAAGGAAGCTTCCAGGAGCTGAAGAAACGATTAACCACCGCACCCGTCCTGACGATACCGCAAGGAGTTACCGGATTCGCCATTTACTGCGATGCTTCAAAGTCAGGATTAGGAGCCGTACTGATGCAACACGGCAAGGTGATCGCTTACGCCTCGCGTCAACTAAAGGATTACGAGACTAGATACCCCACGCATGATATGGAATTAGCCGCTGTGGTATTCGCATTGAAGACGTGGCGACACCACCTATATGGGGTACACTGCGACATTTACACTGACCACAAAACCTTGAAATATCTTTTCACACAAAAGCAACTAAATGTACGCCAAGGACGATGGTTGGAAATCCTTACCGACTACGATTTCACTATCCATTACCATCCAGGCAAAGCAAATAAGGTTGCGGATGCATTAAGTCGAAAGCCCACTGGAACCCTAGCACTGTTGCAAAGACTCCCGAAGGAGCTATTCAAGGAAATAGTGGACTTTGACTTATTGATAGTGTGTGGAAAATTAGCTAGTCTCCAAGTACGACCAATAATATTAAATGAAATACAAGAGGCACAACTCCTGGATGAATTCTTGAAAGACGTCCGAAAAAGGATGAAGGACAAGCCTCAATTAGACTTTTTCGAAAGTCAAAGCGGGACGTTGACATTTAAGGGACGAGTCTGCGTTCCGAATGTCCCCGATATTAGAGAGAGACTCCTTGAAGAAGCTCACCAAACGCCTTATTCAGTACACCCAGGAGTCACAAAGATGTATCAAGACCTGAAACAGCGATATTGGTGGCCAGGCATGAAAAGGAATGTGGTGGAATTTGTAGAAAAATGCCTTACCTGCCAACAAGTCAAGGCAGAACACCAAAGACCGGCAGGGACATTACAGCCGCTAGAGATCCCCGAGTGGAAGTGGGACCAAATAACGATGGATTTCGTCTCCGGCTTACCCAAAACCCGACAAAATCATGACTCCGTCTGGGTCATCGTTGATCGTCTCACCAAGAGTGCTCACTTCCTTCCGGTCAACACTACCTACACGATGGATAAACTAGCAGAACTGTATGTTCAAAACATCGTTAGGCTTCACGGAGTGCCAAAGTCAATAGTCTCAGATCGAGATAGCCGCTTCACATCCAAGTTTTGGAGAAGCCTACAGAACGCGCTTGGAACCAAGCTCAAGTTTAGCACCGCATACCACCCTCAGACGGATGGACAGTCTGAACGAACAATACAAATACTAGAAGACTTGCTTAGAGCATGCGCAGTAGACTTCCAAGGGACCTGGGAGAAGTTCCTTCCGTTGGCTGAATTTGCGTATAACAACAGTTATCAAGCCACAATCGAGATGGCACCATACGAGACCCTGTACGGAAGAAAGTGTCGTTCCCCAGTACATTGGGACGAAGCAGGAGAGAGAAAATACTTAGGCCCCGAGTTAGTGGAACAGGCCACCGAGGCAATCAAGAATATTCGTGAGCGGATGAAGACAGCTCAGAGCAGACAAAAGAGCTATGCTGACAGGAGAAGGCGCCCTCTGGAGTTTGAAGTCGGAGACAAGGTATTTTTGAAAATATTTCCAGCAAGAGGAATTACGAGGTTTCGTAAGAAAGGAAAGTTAAACCCACGGTACATCGGGCCCTTCGAGGTCTTAGAAAGAGTAGGCAAGGTAGCATATCGACTAGCATTACCACCTACTATGGCTTTAATCCATGATGTGTTCCACGTATCTATGTTGCGTAAGTACATAGCGGACCCTGCACACATTTTAAAGTACCCTGAAGTTGAGATCACGAGGGATCTCAAACACGAAGTGCAGCCTGAAAAGATTCTAGACCGCATCGAGAAGCAGCTAAGGAATAAGACGATCCCCATAGTCAAGATACAGTGGAAAGGCCACACAGTTGAAGAAGCGACTTGGGAGTTAGAGAGTGAGATTCGAGGACGATACCCGGCTTTGTTCTGAGTTTCGAGGACGAAACTTTTTATATTAGTTAGGGATTGTAAACCCCATCCCGGGGGTTATCCTGCTCACTCAAAGCCGGGGTGTAAACATTATAAAGGATTATAATATAGCCTTTTGTTTGAACTTTTTCAATCTTATCTCGAATCATAAATAAAGAATGAAAATATGATTTCTTGTTGATTGCATACATTAGAAAAATATACCTTACAAAACAGTGAGTTTAAAAATAAGGTTCGGCTTAGTTTGGACTTAATTGCACAAAAGCCCTGAACTTTCAAAAAATTACATTTTTGCCCCAAATTATGTAAAAACGAAAATGTATGGATGAATTCACTTTCTAAGGCTAGGAAATGACTCAAAGTCACATGATTAGTCATCGTTTGAAATTTGAAGTCATTTTGAGCTAAAACGAATCCGAAACGAGAAGATTTCGGTAAAGTCGTGAAATTACCGTAAACAACGGAAAATTCACAGAAAGCGAGCTGAAACGACCACTAAAATTTCTAAATAAGAATTATATTCCTATGAAAGGAATACATTCAAGTCAATCATAGCCTCGTTAAAGTCTCGGCGACATAGAAATACATAAAGGTAGAAAGTTGAGAAACACAGCAAAAATAAAAAGAGGACGGTATAGTCACCGTCGCGTCTAAAGCAACTCTCGGAATTTTTCCGAGGGTAGAACAGCCCTAGATTAATATATATATATTATTAGATTAATTAGACAGTGACGGAGATATAATCTGTCAAATTTTTAGACTGGAACCGTCCCACACAGTATTGGAAAATACTGAAAATACAACGGTTCGTATTTTGGTGATTAGCAACGTCGGAACAATATTATTAGTGGAAAAATTCGACCATGGTGCAGCAATATTAGCTAAATAAGCTGAATTAAAGTGGACCAACCAGGTGAGAGATTAGTGCCAAGAGTGAGACAAAAGAATAAGACAAAAATGTGGAGTGAAGAGGCATAGTGTAATGATGGTGCTCTTCCTTACTTTGAGCCATTGGATGAGCTAATTTTTGAACTAATGGCCGAGATTTGTGCAGCCAATTAATTAACAAATTAATAAATAAGAAATATGAACAGAAATTGAGAAGGAGAGAGAGAGAGGGTCGGATTTTAGAGTGAGAGAGAGAGAGAGAAAGTGTGAATTTAGAGCTTGTTAACCAAGCTTCTCATTTGCCTATAAATAGAACCCATACACTTCTTGTTCTCATTTTAGACTCCCATTTCTGAAAAATAGAGAGAGAGGCCGAGCAAGAGAGAGAGAGAGGAGAGAAAGGAAAGAGTTTTGGAGTTGGAGAGAGAGAGGTGGTCGGTTTTGCAAGGAAGAGAAGAAGAATAAAAGCTTTCAAGCTTCATAGTCACACTAAGGTAAAACACTAGTTTGCATGTACTTTAAATTCGGTTTTCCCTCCTTGAATACTCTCCTAAAACAAGTTTTCTCCTCTGTCCTAGACCACCTAAAGGTTCACAAGGTTTGATCTTGGAAGATCAACCCTTAGAGAAGCTCGGCCATAGTAGGAAAACAAGAGAGAAACTGGAAGATTTGTGCTTGAGAACTTAGGTAAGCTTTTCAAGAATGACATGCATGGTTGTTTTGATGAGTTCCTCTTACCTCTAACTCTCATCCTAACCGTCTCTCCTCTGCCCTAGACCATCACAACATCAAGCTTTGATCTTGAGGTGGAGAAAGTAGGAGCAAGCCGAACACAACACATAGAACACCACCAAAATCTCAACCGAGAAAAGCTAGGTATAAGAACCTCTAAACCTTATGATTTTAGTTAGTTTGAGCTTGGTTTTCATTTATGTTAAGCCTCTGGATGTATTTGGTGAGAAATGTTGTAATAGCTTAGTTGCATGTTAGCATGCTTGGTGGTAGATCCGAGCTAAGCTAGAATCCCTAGCTTTCGAAGCTCGTGTGTGTATGTGCATGTCGTTTTGTGGTGTTGTGTGTGTCTCGGCCATGCCTGTTTACTTTGGGCCATTTTTATCTTTTTCATGCTTTAATATCTGCCCTTGCATGCTTTGATAAAGTGATGACTGTATTTTTTAAAAGGATTTAAGGTACGACGATTTCCAACGGATCGTCGTACCGAAACCGCGAGAACCATGGAAAACATGAACTAGGAGTTTTGAATGATTTCGAACCTAAGCTCTTTGAGAATTTAAAATGGACTATGAACCCCATCTTTATATTCTTATTCTCTGCCCTTAATGTATTTAAGAGTTAGAAAAAAATAGATTTTTCAAATTAAAGATGCTACGTGACCGGTTCGGTGAAACCGTGAGAAATTCAGAAAATGCACCGCTTTAAAAGTTGGTATGGTGATTAATATTGTAACGCTTCGATGATGGTGAATATAAGGATGACAAATACCCTTAAATACCTAGAAGCTACTGTCCATTTAATGTAATTAGCATGGGTAAAAAGAACGCCAAAGGTCTTGACCTAAAATGGCGAGTTCTAAACCCTAACGCTAGTGTAGTAACAAAACGACCTTAATATGACTAACTCTACCAACGTGGAGTTTTTACGCTTCGATGACGGTGAATATAAGGATGATAAATACCCTTGAATACCTAGAAGCTACTGCCATGGTAAAGGAAGATTTCAAAACCTAAAATGTTGCGTTCTAGTGAAATCAAATATCGAGCTAAACGAAAGCTTTGAAATCTTAAGAATTATAGTAAAATTTGTTAATTCTTATACTGTGAATAAATGATTTTTAAAGAGACGATGAAGGAGAAAAATTGGTCAAGTGGACCAAGGCTCGGTCCGGACTCGTAGTCCGTGAAAGTTCTATCCCGAGCCTAAGTCAACCGTATGTTTTGATTAGGAAACTCTCGAGAAGAGTTACTAAGACTATGTATATAGAAGAGTCCGGAGCAATACTGTGTCTAGTTTAGAAAATTAGTTTCGCTCTCAGTCAATGAAATAAGCGAACTAACGAGAGTAGTTCCTTTTTATTTAAAGGACTAAAGAAGAACAAGTGGTCGGAGCTCGCAAGTGACACTCGAAGAAATTCGAGAGATTCAACGCTTACACAAGGTAAGTGGCAATGCACCTACGGCACCAAGTTGTGTGTGAATGTGCTTGTATGTTAGGCTGTTACTTACACATCTCGAAACGCTTAACTATATGCATGCTTTGGTTTAAAAGAAGTAAAGAAGCCGAAGTGAAACCCTAGAATGAGAAACAAAAGTGAAAGAGAAAATACGAACATAAAAGAACGTACAATGTACTGTCATGTCTTGTTATGTGATAATTCTAGAATAAGACAAGAATAAAATGTTAATACTGCCGGACCTTGAACCGTGCGTGTAATGATGCCGGGTTCTAACCCGAGTAAGATTAAGACTAAAACACAACCGAGCCTTGTTGTTGTTAGTTGTTGAAATCCTGAAATAGTACGTGCGGGTCATAGTACCCCGAGATAAGAGGCTAAAATTACAAGGACTCTTGAGCAGTCCAAATGTTGTGTTTTATGTTATCGTTGGAAAACTCTAACGCCTCTTATCTAGTTCCTGATCCTCCAAGAGAGAGAGATCATGATGGAACGTAAAAGTATAGAAAACGAAATTAACGTCGATGGTACTGCCAGGCTCCTAGTGAGAGCCGTCCTTCGGGACAATGTCATTATTGAATATCTGGGAGACTTGGCCCTCTCCCCGTGGTGCGCACATTTAGAAAGAAGCAGTTACCATCAGTGGATCCCAGACATCAATCACGTAAGCGTAACAACTACTGTAACAACAGTAAAAGTATAATGCTAGAAAGAAAGAAAGAAGAGTAGCCTCTAGAAGTGGCAACTCACAGACAGAACGGTAACAGTAGAGTTTGATCGTCCCGAGACGATCAGACTCTTTTCATTATTGCATTTTGGTTTGAATGGATTGTATCGTTGTTGCATTGCATTGCATATTTAAGATAGTATAGTTTGCCCTTACTGAGTTTATCAACTCATTAGTTTCCTTGGTGTTGTAGGTAAGGGAAAAGCTAAAGTTGAACAGTGACAGGACTACAAGCTGGCGGCGGGCGGGGTGTGTGGCATTTTAGAAGAAGAAACGAATTCCCGTGGCATATTATATGTTTTTAATTCCGCATTATATTTTGAGAACATTGTTGTAATATTGAGACCGGGACTGAATCCCGAGGGTGGCTCTTTTTCCTGAACTCAAGAGAAGTCAGGTGTGTTTTGACTATGGAAAGAGATTTAAACTTTCGTATTACAAAAAAAAAAAAAATGCGAGCTCGTTATGTTATAAAGTAATTTATGTTTTACGTATTTAAGTAAGATTATAGTAGATAATAGAAAGAAAACCCCTCTGTCGCGGCCTACGGCCTAGCGCTGGGTCGTGACAACGTGTTGCCCACTACCTGCTAGTACCTGACACGAGGACGCTACCACGGACAGCAAAGCCAGACGGTACGACCCGTACATCCATACGCGAGGCACCACGTGGCTAAAGGAAATGGAACCCGCATCACCACCCGAATGGCGGATCCGACCCGCTACTCCATCTATAAATACGACCTATCTCGTTGTATTAAACAGACTCATTTACTTGTGCGGACTTATATCAAGTTTTTAGCATCAATATTTGGCGCTAGAAGGAGGGCACTCGTGAACACTTGTATTCTTTTTTGGCTCTCACCAGCAACCCACGATGGCGCGCCGCAGGGAGAACCCTCGTCGAGAATGATCCGCGAGAAGAGCAGACCTGCCGCCGCGTGCTTCGTCACGAATAATGGTCTACGGGAGTCAAGTTCGCGACCAAGTTCAACTGCATCAACACCCACCTGAGGAAAAGATGAAGTAGCAGAGGGCGGCGTCGTGCTCGGCCTAAGCTGGTCGGTCTTCTCGTCGTCAACCGCTCAAATCGTACTTGGTCTTCTCGTCGTCAACCGCTCGAAGTCGTGCTAGGTTTTCTCGTCGTCAATCGCTCGACGTCATGCTCGGCGATTTCCTACTCAGTAAGCTTTTCTCGGCTTCTCGATCCGCACGGCGTCGTGCTCGGCTTGGTCGGCTCTGCAATTTCCTGCTCAGTAAGCTCTTCTCGGCTTCTCGATCTGCCCGACATCGTGCTCGGCTTAAGCCGCTCAGCAATTTCATGCACAGCAAGGTGTACTTCACGGCTTTATTTTCTGCTCGGCTGCTCGACCGATGACGCTTGCTTGCCGATTGCTTGTTGAAACTTCTGCTCGACTGCTCGGCAGATGACGCTTACCGGTTGATCGTTGAAACTTCTGCTCAGCTGCCCGGCTGCTCGGCTGATGGCGCTTGCCGGTTGCTCTCTAAATTTTCTGCTCAGCTACTCAGCAGATGACGCTTACCGGTTGCTCGCTGTCGGCTGCTCAGCCGATGGCGCTTGTCGGTTGCTTGCTGAAATTTCTACTCGGGTGCTCAACCGATGACGCTTACCGGTTGCTCACTGAAACTTCTTCTTGGCTGCTCGGCCGATGGCGCTTGCCGGTTGCTCGCTGAAATTTTTGCTCGGCTACTCAACAGATGACGCTTACTGGTTGCTCGCTGGAACTTCTGCTCGGCTGCTCGGCCGATGGCGCTTGCCGGTTGCTCACTGAAATTTCTGCTCGGCTGCTCGACAGATGACGCCCTAGAAGTTCACGAAAGAACCATAACCGATATTGCAACCGGCTCTGGCCGACAAAGCGCGTTCCGACTAAGGTTGAACCACGATCAAAAGGCTACGACCTATGCGACTAAGGTCGAATCGAGACTAAGTTCCATCCGGCTCCGGCCAACGAAGCGCGTTCTGACTAAGGTTAAACTGCCATTAAAAGGCTACGGACTATGCGACTAAGGTCGAATTGGGACTAAGGTCCATCTAGCTTCGGTCAAAGAAGCTTGTTCCGACTAAGATCGAACCACCATCAAAAGGCTACGGCCTATGCGACTAAGGTCGAATCGGGACTAAGTTCCATCCTGCTCCGGCCAACGAAGAGCGTTTCGACTAAGGTCGAACCGCCACCAAAAGGCTACGGCCTATGCGACTAAGGTCGAATCGGGACCAAAAGGCTACAGCCTATAGAGCAAGGTCGTATCAGGACTAAGTTCCATCTTGCTCCGGCCAACGAAGCGCGTTTCGACTAAAGTTGAACCGCCATTAAAAGGCTACGGCCTATGCGACTAAGGTCGAATCGGGACTAAGTTCCATCTGGCTCCGGCCAACAAAGCGCGTTCCAACTAAAGTCGAACGACAACCAAAATGCTACGGCCAATACAACTAAGGTCGAATTGGGAATAAGTTACATCCTCCTCCGACAAATGAAGTACGTTCCGACTAAGGACGGACAGCCACCAAAATGCTACGGCCTATGCGACTAAGGTCGAATCGGGACTAGGTTCCATCCGACTCTGACAAACGAAGCGCGTTCCGACTAAGGACGAACCGCCATCAAAAGGCTACGGCCTATGCGACTAAGGTCGAATCGGGAATAAGTTTCATATGATGCTGGCAAACGAAATGCGTTCCGACTAAGGTCGAACCGCCACCAAAAGGAAACGAACTCGCATCCTAAAAGTCTCTCCATCGATTAGTGTCAATCAAGAGACTTGGGGGGCTAATGTTGGTGGTTACTACTCGTGCGACACGAGAAGTCCGAGCCAAGTTGGCTGGACTTGGGTGAATTCGAGCAGTCCCGTCTAGATCCAAGTAGTCGCGGGTACTCCCAACTAAGTCCTGGCTTCCGAGTAGTCGTGAGTAGTACCGATTAGATCCGAGTAGTCGCGGGTACTCCCGACTAGATCCGAGTAGTCGCACGTACTCTCGACTAAATCCGAGTAGTCGCGAGTAATCCCAACTAGATCCGAGTAGTCCCGAGTACTCTGGGCTAGATCCAAGTAATCGTGGGTAATCCCGACTAGATCCGAGTAGCCGCGTGTACTCCTGACTAGACCCGAGTAGTCGCGAGCAGTCCCGACTAGATCCGAGTAGTCGCAGGTAGTCCCGACTAGATCCAAGTAGCCGCGCGTACTCTTGACTAGATCCGAGTAGTCGCGGGTAGTCCCGACTAGATCCGAGTAGCCGCGCATACTCCCGACTAGATCCGAATAGTCGCGAGTAGTCCCGACTAGATCCTAGTAGTCGCGGGTACTCTCGACTAAGGTACTCCCGACTAGTCCTAGCTTTCGAGTAGTCGCGAGTAGTCCCGACTAGATTCAAGTAGTCGTGGGTAATCGAAGATTGAGTGGTCGTGGGCTAGTGACGTTGGACAAAAAAAGAAATAAAGGAAGATTGGGGAAGAAGAAGAAGAAGAAGAAGAAGAAGAAGAAGAAAGAGGAGAAGGAAGAACAAAGATTAAAAAAAAAAAACCCTAAATATTTAGTCATGTGCCCATCACATGTCGATTTCCATCCAAAAAACTAACGGAAGTTACCAATTTGTATTGATTTGTCAAGAATTTCGAGTTCTGGGTGCAAAATACTAAAAAATAAAAGATTAGGGGGCAAGTTGCCAACCACATGAAGTTTAGGGGGGACCAGTGCAAAGTACTCAAATTATGTGCAAGTAATTAATGAATTTGTTAGTTAATCAATTACTTTAAAAAGTTTGATATTTATTTTTAAGTCTATTCGATATTTAACCATTTTTAATACATGTTTGAAGAAAATAGCCAACGTTTTCAAAAATTTAAAAACTAGCAATTAACCACTTATAAAACTAATGGCATAAATGTAACATCACACAATCATGTAATTGAAAAAAATGACTATTTTCTTAATTAATGAAAACGTTGATTATTTTCTTCAAATATCATATAAAATGACTATTTATTCAATAATCTCATGCTTTTATTATTCTGTAAATTTTAGATATTTCTCTACTTTCACCTTAAATAAAAAAATGTAACATAAAATTTAAATAGGAATTTCTTTGGTGGATTTTTTTTTTATGGTGGAAAATAATTTTGAACCGTTAGATTTACCTTTTTAAGATGCAGGACCCACTAAAAAAGTAAATCTGACGGTCCAGAACTGTTTTCCACCACAAAAATTTTCCACCGCATAAGCACCCTTATAAATAAATAAATAAAAATAATATTAAAAAAAAAAAGCATTCCTCAAAATGCACCCGATACAAACAGAGATCGGGTCGGGTCGGGTCGGGGGTGGCAATGCAAAGATATCAAATCTGTTTAAAAATTTCATCATTGCTTTCTTGCTTTCCCCAACCAAACAACACCGAACCGAAGTAGTTAACACATTCGCATAGTTGAGAAAGGAGCGAGCGAGAGATACACACACACACATATTTGTTAAAAAGGGAGAGAGAGAGAGAGAGAGAGAGAGAATGGCGACGACGGCGGAGGAAGAGAGCGCAGTGAAGGAGCCTTTGGATCTCATAAGGCTCAGCCTCGACGAGCGTATCTACGTCAAGCTCCGCTCCGACCGCGAGCTTCGCGGCAAGCTCCATGTACGCCTTCCTTCACTTCCCCCAAATTTAGGGTTTTCTATTTTTCTCCACTATTATTAATTTTTTTTTTCGCTTTCTCTCATTTATTTTATCTGCGAGCCCATCAATATTGGACCTTTTCTAGGGTTTCCGTTAGACGCAACTTCTCTAGCCGTTTTGATTTGGTTAACTTTTGTAAGGGTTTTAGGGAAATTTAGATTTTGGCAAACCAAAGGCATTGATGGGTCTTGGTTTTGATGAATGAGTCTTTTTCTGGGTGATTTGATACATATATATATATATATATATATATATATATATATATATATATATATAGATGATTGTATAAAGTGTTCGTCTTTGACTCGCTATATCTTGTATCTATGTGTACGTTTGAACATCTTCTTTTGGTCTCTTTGGTCCTTTTTTTTTTCTGTCGATATATGTGGCAAATTCTTCTTCTTTTTTCTTTTTTTTTTGTTTTTTTGTTTTTTTGATGAACCGTACGTTTGAGTCAGCATTGATTTTTCAAGCGCTAAACTAAAGCAATTCTCAAATTGATAGGTTTTCACTCACTTAATGAAAGTATGTCTGCGATTATATTTAGGAATCAATGCTTCAAGTGTATTGCTGTGGTATGTAAACCGTGACAAATTATGCCATATTGGGTGTTTCGCATGGTGTTTGATTGTTAAGATTGTATTGTGCAAATCTGTTATTTGATATCGATACGAGTTGAACATTATCATCATGGGCTTAGCATTTTGATTTAGCAATCAATTATTGGGTTTGGTGTCTCAACTCTGATGTTAGATTTCATCTTTATGTTTGGCATCTGGCTTTGCAGGCATATGATCAACACTTAAATATGATTCTCGGTGATGTCGAAGAGATCGTTACTACTGTGGAAATTGACGACGAGACATATGAAGAGATTGTTCGGGTATGTATGTTTTGATTTATTATACCTGTTTGCGTAAGTTGATTGATTGTTTCCTTGTAAACTGTAAAAGAATTTAAAAGTTTAAAGAAGAAATAGTAATCAGTAGTTTTGGACCAGAGGATTGACTATACAATAGTAATTGTTTTTGAGTGGCTGTTTTCCAGCATTTTTTTTTATTGGTTTCTAAAAAGCGAGGGCAGTTCCTTTTTTGCATAATGATAATGGCCGAGCATACACTAATTAAAAAAAATAAAAATAAAAAAAAGAATTACCTGATCTTATCCTCTTAAAATAATACTCTTTCCAAATGACAAATTGTTGTGAGATTTCGCACTAATGAATTATGCAAGCGCATTTGTTAGCATATATGTATGACCTCGTTAACGTCGAAGGTTTTAATCTAATACAAGAAAACCATAGAAGATCTTAGTTTTTCTTTTTCTTAAGCCAACAAACGTAGTTGGACTTTCTGTGTTGGAAAATCAAGATTAAAAGCAACAAAACCCATTGGAATACTTGACTAAAGGTATAGAAGAAAAACATAGGGAAAAAAATATAGAATGTTTGGAATGTGGATCGATGTTTTGTAAAACTATTCTTTTGGTCTACGCTGATGTTTATCTGGTTACTGTGTTTTCTTTTCACGAGTGAAGCTCATATTTGGTAATTTTTTTTCCCGGTTCATCTTTTTTCTACATTTCAGACTACAAGGCGAACCGTTCCATTTCTATTTGTTAGAGGAGATGGGGTCATTCTTGTTTCACCTCCTCTGAGGACAGCTTGATAATGGGGTACTCTTAACATGGGGAATGTGATTGTTGGTTGGTTTGGCTTATCTCTCTGTACTCTATATTTATGTATCGTCGACCCAAAGATTAGGTTTTTTGGTATTGGGCATCTAGGAAATTGGATGAGAGGGGTTCAGTTGTACTCTCGACATGGTTGAATGAAATGAAGTTACCTAAATTCTAGACAGTAGCTTCTTATATAATTCTTCATGTTTGCATTTTTTTTTTTTTAATACGCGTGGATTGTTAGCTCGTATGTGCTAGTATGTGTTGTTCCATGCTCTGCTATAACAGATTTTAGTGTCTTATATATAAACTTGAAACTGCAATAAATTCGCAAGGAATTAAAAATTACCTGGCAAGTTGGTGATGGTGAACATTATAGTGCCACTATTAGGAGTTTTTTTGGATTGCAATTCGATTTAAAAAAAAGGGTGAAATAGGGAAATATCCAGAATTTATATAGCAATAAAAATAAATACCAAATTTTTGAAGTAATTGAGTTTCTAGTCAATTCGTGAATTACTTGCACATGCTTTTGGTAACTACGTGAATTATCATCACTTATCACTATGTAAGTAATTGAATTACTTTGGTAGTTGGTTATATTTTTTAAAAGATTGGGTAATAACTTACATTAAGTTTTAAAAATTGGGTATTCATTATAATTTCTCTAAAAAAAAGTTAAGTTTAAATTATGTTGTTACAATAAGTACACTAACAAAAAATCAGACTTAAACTATGTTGTTATAGTAAGATGTGGTTTAAATTTGTATCCAAACAAGTCCAATAGTATTGCACAAGTTTTAACCGTTTTCATAATAGACGGACAGTGGAGTAGAGCACTTTTTAGACAATGATTTTAAGAAATAAGTTATGAAAATTTTAAGAAATTTTTTATCTTGATAAGAAATTTCTTACTCTTATCTCGGTGTGTGGATAAAAAGTTACGAAAATTTTAAGAAAATGGTCACTTTTTCGAGTGATTTTAAGAAATAACCACAGTTTCAAAGTCTAAAAAAAAAAAAGTTATTTTAAAAATTTATTACCTTGATAAGAAATTTCTTATAATTTTTTTTTAAAACGAAATCTAGTTTCTTAAAACACACCGTCCAAAATGATTATTTATCTAATTGACCCTTAAGAGGCGGATATAATTATTCCTACGAGCTTAATTAAATTATTTTTCTTTTAAGAAAAAAAGCTTAATTAAACTGTGATTTAAGGTCATTTCTTGCTAATGAGACCTAGATACGCCGCAAGATGTCACCAAAAATCCTACCACCAGGCCTGCGCTTGTTGCCTCACAGCAACTTCTATATTCTTTTGGTGCACATTTGTCCTTTTAACCATAAGATTTTGATCAAAAGGTTAATAAATAGACAAATGACAATGTATTGTAATTAACCACAAAGTACACTACGAAAAATATGAACCAAAAGGTGTGGTGTGAATCGGAACTATCTGTGCCCAAATCATTGAAAATATGACAGCGAGAAATTTAAAAAATAGTAATAATAAATTATTGAATGAATGGGAATTTTTATTGTATGAAAATCATGACTAGCTTATTCTTCAACAAACAGTATATAATTACATAATAGTTCCATGTAATGAAAAGTTTAGTTGAGGAGGATTTCCAACCATCAAGAGAGAGAGAGAGAGATGTAGTTGGTTCGAGATAAAAGTCACTGAGTTTATTCCTTCTTCTCTTCAGCAGCATAGAGTGCCTTGATTTCCTCTACATCATCATAGCTACCAAGGAATATTGGAGAACGTTCATGTATCTTCTTCGGAACCAAGTCCAGTGCCTGCGAACATATGTTAAAGTTAAAAATGACAAATATAACCATATATATTAGAACTTCTTGCATGGTAAATTCGTGCATGTTTGTCAACCTTCTATGGATTTAAAAAATGAAAATTTTTGGTCCTTTTGTCCACGAATAATTTCTCTCCCAACAGAGTTTTGTTTTCCAAAGAATGCACATTTAACCCGAAGTCTTGAACATGCTTCTGCAAGTCCAGTAATGATGGAAATTTATAGTCGAAACGTACTGATTTCGCAATATGCCAGGAAAACTAGGCGAGGAAAAGAACACGAAAAGGGACGGATCAAAATTACGAGCCAACAAATGGTTTTGAATCCCCGAAGTAAACTATTTCCTCTAATGACGAACAATCCCATAGTCGACAGCGATTCCTCCTTCCAGTTATGTTTCCTATCATAGTAAAATGGAGCCCAGCACTTTGTTTTGTAAAACAGGAAAAGATAGGGGTTGAAAATGAGCAGAACAGTTAGTTGTATATGGATAGAGACGATAAATGGGACCGATTTCTGGCAGACCCTGGCTAATATTTATGGATGTATTTTTGGGTCGAAAACGTGAAGTTAAAGTATGATATACTTTTTCCCTAGTTTTGAAAACAAAATAACATCACACTGTCATTCGTGATTTCTGCTTCTTGAAATTTCACGCTACTCTTCCTAACGAAAATTCAAGCTTTTAAGTAACGCAGCCTAATAGGAGGATTTATAAGTTTATCGAGTCAATACCCGTTCCTTGCCGGTGAAGGCCTGACCTCCCGCTTGCTCCATCAGAAACGACATTGGGAAAACTTCGTACAGAACCCTGGTCCATATATTGCATTTGTTAGTATTAGTAATCTTCACAACAATTTTGCAATCTGCACTCACTATAACAACCAAGATTCAATCACCCTCAAATGGAAGATCAGAAAAGCTGTAGTCGCTTAACATACCGAAGTTTTCCATTGGGGCTCTTCTTATCAGCAGGGTATAGAAAGATACCACCATAGAGCAACGTGCGGTGGACATCAGCTACCATACTATTAAACATAGAAAATAGGTGTTCTTTTAGAACCATGCTTTATTGAAAGAGTTAAAGCAACACCCAAAAAATAAAAATAAAAACAATGATGTGTTTTCGGTATTGACATAATTTCTCTAATCTTACTCCAAATTGTCAGAATCACTAGTATGAGAATTAAGACAACTGGAGTTGCCAAAACAACTTAACCCACTAGGTTGAGTTGAGACTTTAGAATCCAATATACCTTCCGATGTATCTCAGAGATTTTGATGGTGATCCATCTTTTGGGAATTTACATTTTTCCACGTACCTGCAAATTAGAAAAGAAAATATCCATAAAAAAGATATCAAAAGTGTAGAAGCCAGTGAATGGTAGGGATCTTGAAATCAGAAGTTACGTACTTCGCGGTTGGACCATCCCAATTCTTGGCATTTCCTTCATTCACAGAATAGATCTTTCCTTTCTTGGGAATCTGAGGGAGGATAAAAATTATGTGTTGAAAGCAGGATTAAAAGATACTATTGACAAAGACGACGCGTGTTGAGCTACTACAAAGACGACATGTGTTGAGCTACTAGAAAGATAATGGACAAATTTTGTGTCACATTATTTACTCAAAGTGTACCTTGATATTGGGGTGAGTTAGTATGAACTCCCCAAGTGATGGGTCGAGAGTGAACCCATTGACTCCAGTCCCAGTGCTCAACACAAGCTGTAGAAAAGACGATATGCCAAAGAGCAATAAGTAAAGACTTCAACACTAATCACACAACTCAAATCATGATAGTAACGAAAGAAACCATCGCCAGTTTTGTTTGGGTTTTTTTTTACTTTTTTTTTTTTTTTTAATTTTTAACAATGCCTTTTATTCAGTACCTCCAGATAAATTGCATTATGTTATGCTTGCACAGAAAATTAGCACAAAAAGAAACAAACACCTATCGATTGCACTGATTAATTGAGATAGTATTGATTAATCAATGAAAAATAAGCATCAGATCCAAGAACACATATACCAAGCATTCGAGAGGCTTGGGACTCTCCAAAATCGAGCAGAGCTCAATGAGACAAACAATTCACAATACCCAGCACACACACAACGTGCTCCCCATATACCCTACACTCCTAACAGAAAGATACCCTCACACGTCACTAATTAATAAAGGTAAAAAGACAGAATACCCCCCAATTACTAATTACACTTCAGCCCACTACACATCAGCACTTTCTGCCCTGTTACCCTTACGCCTTGAGTACGTGAATCTGACCTGGGGCCTTACATTACCCCCCGCCCAAACATTCACCTTGTCCTCAAGGTGAAAGGCTGGAAATTGAGCTTGGATGGTCTGGAAATCTTCCCACGTGGCTTCGTACTCCGGCAGATTCTTCCACTTCAGTAACACTTCGACATCACCTGCCGTACCACCTGCTTTCGAGCGCACTCCAAGCAGAGCCTCCGGCTCCACAATCAGCTCAAGCTCCGGAGTGAGTTGGGGAGGAAGCAGTGGAGATGAGGCGGAGACACCTCGAGCGCGGCGCAACTGAGATACATGAAACACCGGGTGAATTGTTGCTGATTCCGGTAAGGCCAACTTATATGCCACCTGGCCCACGCGCTGCACAATCAAGAAAGGCCCATAAAAACGGGCAGCGAGCTTTTCATAACGGCGCTGTGCAAGTGAGCGCTGCCGGTACGGACGAAGCTTCAAGAAAACTCGATCACCAACTTCAAACTCTTCGTGGTGACGCTTCGTGTCAGCCTGTGCTTTCATCTTCTGCTGAGCCCTCAACAAGTGCATCCTTAATTCATCCAACATCGCGTCCCTGTCTGCCAGCAACAAATCAACTTCCGACACGGTCGCGGTGGCTCTCTCATAGCGAATAAGAGGGGGAGGGTCCCTCCCATACAAAGCACGGAAAGGGGTACACTGAGTAGAAGAATGAGTCGAAGTATTATACCAATACTCCGCCCAAGACAACCACTTAGCCCACGATTTCGGCGTGCCTGATGCGAAACAGCGTAAGTACGTCTCCAAGCACTTGTTGACCACCTCGGTTTGGCCATCCGATTGAGGGTGGTAAGCGGTGCTGCGTTTGAGTGTTGTCCCTTGGAGCTTGAACAACTCGTTCCAAAAATGGCTCATAAAAACTCGGTCACGGTCGGAAATGATAGCTTGGGGAATGCCGTGGAGTTTCACAACCTCACGAAGGAAGATGCCCGCAACTGTTACCGCCGTGAATGGGTGTTTCAACCCAATAAAGTGAGCGTACTTGCTGAGGCGGTCAACCACGACCAGGATGGTGTCGATTCCCTCCGAGCGCGGAAGGCCCTCAATGAAGTCCATAGTGACTTCATCCCAAACTTGGGCTGGTAGAGGAATAGGCTGGAGCAGTCCCGCGGGTGACATGGCTAGGTGTTTGTGTCGTTGACATACCTCACACTCTTGAACATACTTGGCCACATCCCGGCGCATCCCGACCCAAAAAACTTCCGACGCCATTCGTTGGTACGTCTTGGTTTCTCCCGAATGTCCGCCTACCGGTGATCCATGAAACTCACTAATGAGCGTGGTGATAAGAGTGGAAGTGCGGGGTATTGCGAGGCGCCCTTTGTAATAGACCAGCCCGTTTTCCAAAGAAAACCCATGGTGTTGTTGGGTACCCGAACTGATGTCATCCCGTATCTTCATCAAAAGTTCGTCCTTCGCGATTTCCTCGCGTAAAGTGTCCCAATGCTGCCACTGTGGCACCTCCATGACCACGCACTCGACCTGCTCGGGAACTCTAGAAAGTGCATCGGCCACCCGATTGCTAGCTCCGCTGCGGTACTGTATGTCAAACTGGTACCCCATCAACTTCGACACCCATTTTTGATACTCTACGCCCACAATCCGCTGCTCCAAAAGGAATTTGAGGCTTTGTTGGTCCGTACGGACGACAAACTTACGACCCAACAAGTATGGTCGCCATTTCAATACGGCGAAGACAATGGCCATTAGCTCCTTCTCATAAATGTGTTTCAATCGACCTTGGGGTCCAAGAGTGTGGCTGTAAAAGGCTATTGGTCGCTCCCCTTGAATTAGAACAGCCCCTAACCCGAAGCCCGAGGCGTCGGTCTCAATAATGAAGGGTTGCGTGAAATCGGGCATGGCCAACACCGGTACGGATGTCATAGCTTGCTTAAGTGCCCGGAAAGCCTTCTCAGCCGCTGGATTCCAACCAAAACGATCCTTCTTTAGTTGCTCCGTTAAGGGTAGTGCTAGCTGCGCATACCCCGCGACGAACTTACGGTAGTAACCGGTCAGCCCCAAAAATCCCCTTAGCTCCCTCAAATTTGCCGGCGTCGGCCACTCAACCATAGCTTGGACCTTAGACGGGTCAGCTGCGACTCCTCGTCCGGATATTACATGCCCAAGATACGCCACTTCGCGCTTGCCAAACTCGCATTTCTTCCGGTTAACAAACAGTTGGTGTCGCCGTAATAACTCCAATACGCAAGATAAGTGTTGCTGATGTTCCCCTTCGGTTGAGCTGTAAACCAAAATATCATCAAAGAAAACTAGAACAAACTTACGAAGATAAGGGCGAAATACATCGTTCATGAGCGATTGGAAGGTTGCCGGCGCATTGGTGAGACCGAATGGCATCACAAGGAACTCGTAATGCCCGTCGTGAGTGCGGAAAGCGGTCTTTGGAATGTCCTCCTCCTTGAGCCGGATTTGGTGGTATCCCGACTTGAGGTCCAACTTGGAGAATATGGTTGCTCCATGTAGCTCGTCGAGTAACTCCTCAATGACCGGAATAGGGTATTTGTTGGGGACGGTCGCTTTGTTCAACGCGCGATAGTCCACGCAAAACCGCCACGAGCCATCCTTCTTCTTGACCAAAAGGACGGGACTAGAGAAAGGGCTATGGCTGACCCTTATGATTCCCGCAGCCAGCATCTCCTTGATTAGCTTTTCGATTTCCCCCTTTTGCACGTATGGATAACGGTAAGGCCTAACACTCACGGGAGTGCTGCCCTCGACCAAGACGATAGCGTGTTCATGACCTCGAATAGGGGGTAGTCCCTTCGGGGTTTGGAACACTCCCTCATGCTCACGCAGCACCGGTTCCACGAACGGAGAAACTTCTTCCTCCTCAACTCCAGGTCCCTCCAACAGATTCAGCTCCACCAGAAATCCAGCCCCTTCTTTTTTTATCGTTTTCAGCATGGTCTTCAAAGAGACTAACGACCTTCCCAGAGACGGGTCTCCCCTCAAAGTAATAGTCTCTTTCCCGAGAGTGAACTTCATCACCTGCGTCTTCCAATTCGTGTGCGTGGTCCCCAAAGTTTCAAGCCATTGGACACCCAATATCACGTCCGAGCTGCCTAACCCGAGCGGTAAAAAATCCTCGACGATCTCGATTCCCTGCAACTGGAGTGGCACTCCCTTACACAACCCCTCTCCTTTAACCGAAGCTCCTGTGCCCATAGTTACCCCATAGGCTCCCGTCTTGGCAATGGGCAATTTCAGCTTCTGAACAAGCTCATTGGAAATAAAGTTATGGGTCGCTCCGGGGTCGATCAACACCACCGCCTCTTGCTCTCCGATTCTTCCCCGTAGTTTCATGGTCTTTGGGCAAGTCAGCCCCGCCACTGAGTTCAGGGACACCTCGATGACTTGGTTGATTTCAGCCGCTTCTAACTCCGATACCGCCTCTTCGGCCACTTCCGACTCCTCCACTTCGCTGCTGTCCTCGTCCATGGTGATGAGTACATTCAGCTCCCTTTTCTTGCACCGATGGCCCGGCGACCATTTGTCGTCACAACGATAGCACAATCCCTTCTCTCGCTTTCGCTGCGCCTCTGATTCCGTGAGCCTCCTAACATCACCGGAAAACTTAGCTGGTGCAGCCGCGTTTCCGTTGGCCGTCGATCGGAGTCCTTCTGACGCCGGCGTCGTCGCACGCGCAAACGCCATGGGGCGGTGATTCACAAACCCAGCGCTGCCCCTTTGAGCTCTCCCTATCGCGAGCTTCTCTTCAATCCTTTGGGCCAGCTCCATAGCCCGGCCCAAGTTGTTGGGCTCAAGAATCCTAAGTTCGGCCCGGATCTCAGGCTTAAGTCCGTTGATGAAGTTTCCTAAAGCAAGCTCATCAGAGACGTTTTCTAACGGAGCGAGAAACTCAATAAACTTCCGGCGGTAATCTGCGACGCTCCCTTCCTGGTCCAAAGCCAGCCACTGTTCATGAAGCGACCCCGCATGGGTCGTCCGAAATTGCCGGAGTAACCGAACCTTCATCTCTTCCCATAACACCATGGTCCTCTTCTTGCTCTCCCACTGGTACCACAACAAGGCATCACCCTCAAATCCAACCACAGCGGCTTCCAACTTCTCTTCGTTTGTAAAGTGGTGGAAATCGAAATACCTCTCTGCCTTTAAGATCCACCCATCCGGGTTTGTTCCGTCGAACGTCGGCAGCTCCAACCGGCGAAATCGGAAATCTGATCGTTGGCTCGAGAACTGCGTCGCGCCGCTCCCTTCTTGCGACTCCCCCAGCCGTGGACTTGGAAACCCTCCGAACTCCTTCGCTTTTCCTGCTTGGCTCGGCGTACCGATGCCCGATCCTTCATGGAGCTTCATGAAAACCTCCATCCTCTGGTTCATCTTCAACATCTCCTCTCTCAGACTGCCAAATTCCTTCTGCACCTCCTGGTGGTTTTGCTGCAGCTCCTGCTGCACGGTGCCGATGACCTCCTCCACTTGGTCCACCCGCTGAGTCATCGTCCGAGTTGCCATCACCAGGTCCGAACTGCTCTGATACCACTTGTTATGCTTGCACAGAAAATTAGCACAAAAAGAAACAAACACCTATCGATTGCACTGATTAATTGAGATAGTATTGATTAATCAATGAAAAATAAGCATCAGATCCAAGAACACATATACCAAGCATTCGAGAGGCTTGGGACTCTCCAAAATCGAGCAGAGCTCAATGAGACAAACAATTCACAATACCCAGCACACACACAACGTGCTCCCCATATACCCTACACTCCTAACAGAAAGATACCCTCACACGTCACTAATTAATAAAGGTAAAAAGACAGAATACCCCCCAATTACTAATTACACTTCAGCCCACTACACATCAGCACTTTCTGCCCTGTTACCCTTACGCCTTGAGTACGTGAATCTGACCTGGGGCCTTACACATTATTTTTCAAATGCAATATTGGTGAATGCAGCATTTTCATGTCGGCAATTCAAATAAAAGGCAAGCAAAGTTGACTTGACAATTGACAAAGAGAAAGGTAACAAGCTTCCCGTACCGTGCATGAGCTTCCATACATGCAGTAGCCAGCTGCTAACATGTTCTTCCCGGATTGCAAGACATCATCTAGAGTAGGCTCTTGTCCATCTTTCACCACGTAAATCCCAAAAATCTACGACACATTTTTATTTTCACCGCAATATTTTGAGTTATTCTGGAACAAATTGTTGCTTCATTTGCATGCGTCAGCGCACAACTTCAACAAAACAAACGCATTATATATTGCGATGGACAGCAGAGAGATTGTAATTCATACCGTCCCAATCGAAACACCACAATCAATGTTCGAGGACCCATCCAACGGATCGAAGACAACGCAGTACCTAAAGTACACACCCAAAAGAACATCTCAGCCGAAACAAACACTATTTAAGAAAAGCTTAAATTGCAAAGCCAAGAACCAGAATTGTGCAATTTCACACCTTCCACGCTTCGATGGCTCCACAATTGTTGCCTCTTCATCTTCTTCAGACACAAGGATGCACTGGCAAGACCAGAAACAAACACGCAAAATCCTTTTACGCATATCGATAATTAGCGGAACCAAAAAAACATTTGCATTAGATTGACTTACAGTACGGCCACTGCTTATCAAAGCCTTCATGAAAACTTCATTGGAAAGCACATCCAGTTTCTTTTGCTCTTCACCCTTCAGTCAAATCCCAAAAAAAAAAAATTATTATTATTATTATTACGTTTTTGAAAGAACTAACCAACATAAAATAACAAAGAGAGATAAAAACAATTTAAATAAAAAATTGCTTAGGTATTATGGATACCCATCACAGCAATACAACCAAACATGTGAAGACAAAGCAAAGGTTTTTTGGACCCCATCAAATCTTTCTTTTTCGGCTGAGAAAAGAACCCATCAAAGACATACACATTAATTCATACCTGGACATTGGTCTCTCCAGCAAGTCCAATGAGTTTAGCCAGACCAGCCTGCCACAACACAAGAACGAGCCCACTTTTTAACATATTTGTCTCAATATATCTAATTACACAAAATATAAAATAAAATAAAATAAGCTCACATAAACCATAACCCAACCAGCAAAAGTTCCAAAAAGTAATCCACCAATACTAGTCCAGTCCAAATCAAAAAAAAAAAAAAAAGGAGCAAAAGCAACAAACCATTCCTGCATATAAAAGACAGGGAAACAAACAAAGAGCAAAATACAATAACAAAACCAATCATCACCCCAAAAAAAAAAAAAAAAAAACAAGTTTCAAACCGAAAATATTATTGATATAAAAATTACTATTGATCCACATGGTAATATGGTATCAGAACAGAGCAGAGGTCTTACACCTACATTTTAAATCCATAAAATTGCCCACGTGTAAGAGGCCTCACACCTTTCTTTCATGAACTCAAATTTTTGGTATAAAAGGGTGATTCAACGAATATAAGAGAGAGAGAGACCTTGTTGACGGCGGAGCAGACGAACTTGCAACCGAGGACGATGTGGTTGAGAAGGATAGAGAAGTCGCCGCGTGACTCAGGATACTTCGACTGCTCGTTCAGCACATACCGAGTTATCGTCATCAGGTCCGTGTTGTGTGCCTCTGCCGCGTGATCCATCTTTTCTTTTCTTTTCTTCTCTTCCAAATGCACCACCAAAAACCGAATAACGAAAGGACTCCAAATGAATTCGAATTGCGTTTTTCCTAACAAAATTGACCTTTTGGATTTGGGTTTGGGTTTGGGTGCTCGGTTCGAGGCAAGAAATGGGAAAAAAAGCTTGGGGGTTGAATTTGGAGATTAGTACAAACTAATAACGAGGAAAGAGATTTGTACGACACGTGGCGATGATGGGTGGGAGAGAGAGCTGGGTGGTCGTCAGTCGGTCACAGCAAGATAACGCCTCTCGTCGTCTTTCTCGGATTCTCTCTCTTTGCATTACCCAAAAACTTATAATTCGATTCGACGGTTCCCAGGTATTTGTCGCTTTGTCTTTTTTTTTCCCTTATTTTTATTTTATTTTTGGAGTTATGACATATCAAAAGTCAAAAGAGGACAGACGATGATCAATTCATCGCGCCTTGCGGGCTTTCTGTTTCTTTTGTTGTATTTATAGGTTTGCTAATAGGTCCCCCTCCGTCTGCTATTTTCTTTCCACGTCTTTTTTTTTTTTTTTTCTTTTTCCTACTTTCGTCAAACTTTTTCTCGCTCCGATGTCAACCTTCTTTTCTTTTTTCAAAAGGTAAATACCCCTCTACTAATGACCTTGTTAGTGACGGCAACGGGACAGAGGCCTCTGGATGCCGCCTCCAACATCTTTATCCATGTCATAAAAATTTTCTTCTATTTTTATTTACCTTGCCTAGGCAACTTATCTTAACCATTTTATTTTATTCTATTTTATTTTATTTTATTTTTTCAACTTTCTAATTCTTCAAACAATTCTATTACATTTAATTTTTTTTCAATATTTTTGTTTAATTTTCTAAATCCCTATACAATGTGTTTAAATCTCAACCACTTATACCACCTCAAAATTCACAAAGTCAAACCATTCTATTTATTTTTTTAACCATTTTCTAAATTATTTTCCAAATCATTTTCAAACCATTTGAAATGGTCAAAAATGACCAAAATAATTTTCCCAAACACAAGCTTAATCTTCGTCTAAAAAGATGTGAAAATGGAGATGGAGATAGAGACGGAAATTGGGATGGAGAATCCCCATAAAGAGAGAGTACCCCATCCCTATCTAAAAAAAAAAATGGAGATGGATAATTTTCATGGGAATAGTTACACACACTAAAAAAATCTCATCGCAGTAAAATGTTGAAAATCAAATTAAAAACAATTAAGAATTAAGGTCAATCAAGAAATTAGTCATTTTAAAGATAAAATTTGTAAGATTTAGTCTTCAAATGTCAAAATTAAAGAAATAGTCATTAAATATCTTAATGGGTTAGTTAATAAATTAACTATTTTAAAAGTCAAGTTTGAAGGATTTAGCCCTAAAATGTAAAAATTAAGGATTTAACCGTAACTACGTATAACACAATATGTCACACGTATGTTACATGTTTATTATATAATGTTACACGTGTGACATATTATGTTACACGTATGTTACGGCTAAATCATTAATTTCATGAAATTATGGCTAATTCTTAAAATATTGGCCAAAATTTTGGTTAAATTCTTAAAAATCTCTACTTTAATAAACATAAGTATCCATGATAATTACTTAAAAAATCGCTCAAATCAAATAAAAAATCTCCGAAAGTTCGGCTCATTCAACTTAGAAAAGCAAACCAAACTTACTATTATCAAATTTTTCATCGAGTGTGATAAAATAAAAAATAAAAATGGCTAATTCCTTAAATTTCTAAAACTATGGCTAATCCCTAAGAAATTAGTCTAAAGTTTGGCTAAATCATTAAAAATCTCTAAACATTAATTTCAAACTTAACTACAACACAATTAGTCTTTTGCTAAACAAAATAATAAAGTCTAAAGCAACGAATTATAAACCTCTAAAACTCAATAGTCTTAAATAAACCCGAAAATAAACCTAAAACGTCGATAAAACATCAAAATAAAAATATAAAAACTAAATAGAATTTTCTTTTCTTATATGTCCCAATAGCGTCTGTATAGTTTTGAGAGAGACCTACTATCAATAAGAGTCAGAAGAAAAATTGATATGCGCATGGAATTTTAAGAATCATCTGTCAATAATATAGACGACTTTCTTTATTAATAGGATTTCTTTTAAATTTATTCAAAGGGGATGAATTTGCAAAAACTTACTATAGTTAATGACAATTTTTTTTATAAAAAATTTAGATAAGATTTTTTTAAAAAAAGTTGATAAATCTAATGACTGAAATTGATAGTATTTAAGATTTCATGCATTGGACATGAGATTTGAGAAATATTTATATCTAATGAATTATATGTTGAAAAAGGAAATAATATATATAAATATAAACATATTTTTTAAAAAATTATATAAGTATATAGGGCGGGAATGGTGCGAATAGTACATTCCCCATCCTCGCCCATTCTTATGGGGAAAATAAAATATATCATCATCCTCGCCTCATTCTTTATGTAATGACCTGAAATTAAAAACATTGTACTAGTTAATTAGTTTGTATTTTTGCCCCCGTTTTGATCATGCCGTAAATTGACCAGTTTCGTCAAATCTAGTTATTTTGTAACTATATGTATAATCATGAATTTGGTATGGTTATTTTTGCATTTTTGAATTTTTGGACATGTTTGAAATTTATTTTATTGATATACAAATTCCTAAGTCTCGGTGTCCAATTATTTGTGCAATTTTAAGGATTTCACGGAAAATTTCTCAGAAAAATTATACTGATTTCGTTGTCAATTTTGGCCATTTTGGCTCAATTATGGCCTAAGCTCATTAGGGCTTTTCTTTTTCCCTCTTCCCCTTTCCACAGCCAACCAAGAACCCTTCCCCGCCGCGGTCTCCTCCGGGCAGCAATCGTGCCCCTCCTCGCTTCGAACTCTTCTCGTTCGTCACCAACGAAGTCGACGTCTCTCTCACGCTGCCATTGTTTGAGTCTTCGCGCTACCGAGCGGACATCAAGGTAAACTCCATGTCCGTCGTGTTGTCGTCGAATGTTCAAACTTAGATTTTAATTGCAGCGGGTTAATTATTGTTTTCGTTGTCGTTTGGAGCTCATCGTCGCTCCATTCCGCCGCTGGATTTTTACGATAGCCGCAACGCGCCTCCTTTTGGTGAGCCGCCTTCGCTTGAGTTTGGTGAGCCTCGTTTCCTTTTGGTGATTGTTGAGCGATACTTGATGTTCGTTGATTAAGTTTTAGCAAAGAATTATCTTTCCGCGGCTCGTTTTTGTAAAACATTGGGTGGGAATTTATGTTGCGTCGTTGAGAATGAATAAAAATTTGTTGAGTTGTTTAATAATCGTATTATTTCGGGATTTAACTCGTTAGACTCCTAGAGGTCGTTTTAGTCTGGTTTACTTTGAGCTTTTTGACGCCTTAAAGTGTGCTAAATTAGTAACGAACATGTTTAGAATACGTTTTAGTACGGCAAACTTTACTCGATCAGGTGATTATTTTCTGTACTAAATTTGTAATCATTGAATCTTTAGATTTATCCGTGCTTAGACGAGTGGGAACTTAATTTTCTCTGTTTAGACGTGGTTTTGGAAATCTAAATTTACCAAGTGTTGTTGTTTCAGAAGTTTAATTTGGAGATTTAGCGAACTTGCGAAGATTTAGTTTGTCAAAATTAAAAAGTCTTGAATGAGCCTTTTAGAAAAGAAAATTATGCACGTTATTGTTAATCAAACCGCGTGAGGTTGTATTTCGGCAAATATGCCCATTTAAATGTAAGTGACTTTTCGAATGTGTCACGAATTTCGAGTGTATTGCATTATGTTTGCGTTTAATTTCAAAACTTGATTCGATCCTTTTATTATGTCAAAATTGTGCATGATCAGCACCGAAACACTTACGGATACACGACTTCTCACCGTCGTATACTAAAGGTATAACCGAACGGTCGGAGTTGAGTTTTAGGCGCAAACTGAAACGACATTAGAGTTGTGTCTTGAATCTTTAAATTTGTTAAAATTTTTGAGAAAAAGTATTTTGTGATAAGCCATTGAGGCTCGAGAACTGTTGCGATTATGGGATTTTGAGATGTTTTGAAATTGTGTTAAATTATTCTGGTTGTTGTTGTGATGGACTGTAACTAAAATTAGTTCAGTGCTGGGTTGAAATCAGGTGAAGGCTTCGGCCGGGATATCCGAAAAATAGGAGAAACTCTGCCAGATTTCCGGCTTGAAGCCTAGGCACTTTTTATGATTTAATCATTGTACGTGCATGTCTAATGACAACACTTAGGACGAAAACACCCTTAGAGGGGTTTTCTAGACGAATTATTAGCCGTCCCACTGTCTAGAGTCACATTCCTTGAGTCCATCAACCTCAAGTTCTTTTTCCTCCCATAATTAGTGATAAATCTTGGCGTTGACCCTTTAATATTCGTGTTGGATAGAAACATCTCACGCAACGAGAAGGGACGCCCCTAAGGAAGGGATTCCGAGGACTGAAGCAAGGAGCTTAGGACCTCAAGTAAGTGGATCTCCTCTGTAACACGAGTAAACTTTACGTTGTTTGATTGTTTGTCTTTGTTGTGATCTTGTGAATGTTTAGTTATGATGATTAGCTTCCTAGGTGCGTGAGTATGGGCTCACATGTTTATACATTGTCTTCTAACTCGCAATTATGGGGTTGCGAGTCTACATATCTTTTAGATACATGAGTGAATGTGTGTATGTGTCTCCTGTTTGTAGGTTTGGGACCATGGACATAAAACTATTTTCATTGTTGTTGAGACTTTATTGCAGGTCAAAGAGAAACTCTAAGACAAGCCAAGACAAGTGAAAGTACCGTATGTATACGGGTAGGGCCAGACCAGGCCGCAAGTATTGATCGGTTCTGAAATAGCCCGACACTGATCACGTTTCGGGACGGCCCGAGAGGCCTTGGGGGAGGTCGGCGGACGACCTTTCTTTGTGTGAGTACTTTGATCATTTGGGTAGGGCCCGACGGGGCTGCGATCATGATTTGGTTCCGAAATAGCCCGACAGGGCCATCAGCCATGATAGATTTTGGAACGATCCGAGGGACCTCGTGGAGGTCGGCGAACCACCTTCCGGTATAATTCAAGGGGCCCAGCTAAAAGTTAGTAAAGATCCTTTAAACTTGAAAATCGTGTGCACACTTAATTCAATCAAGGAGATTGAGTTCAAGAGTCTCATGATGAATTCAACGGTGGATGGTATTGAGGTAGAGTCATTATCGAGTCATCGACGACTCGATTTAGAGGAGGATAGACTTATTTTAACTCATTGATGAATTCTATGCGCAAATATCTAGATAAGTCTTGATGTAAGGTATTATATATCCTTAATCCACTTATTGGGATATTAGCTCACTAGTGTGCTCGTGTTGCAGGTAAGTTGAAGGGGAAGCTAGAAAGCTAGGCTACAAAGAAGGAGGACGGCGAGGGCATACGGGACCGACCTTGGGAGCGTCGGGTATACCGTTAGCTAGCCATTGGCAACTACTTTAAGAGTTGATGTTTTTGTTTTAAAAACCCCACGTGTAAACTCTTTTGATGGTCGTGTGGTCACGGTTATAACCCGTGTTAGGATTTAAATGTATCTTTCTGTCATTATGTAAAAATTTTAAATTGTACCGTATTTTTGGGACATGAAGAATTCTAATTTACCTATGTCTTATACGGATTTACATTACTTTATACGTGTAAGTTTTCGGTCGTTATACTTTATTTTAGTCCCCTCATCACCATCTTATTAGGGCGAAGCCCCATGGGGCACCATGGGGGAATTTTCAATTTCAATTCATTAGATTCGTTTTCGTCATACTATTAAAATGACTCATCGATCGATTCTATTTTGTTAATGTATTATCGAAAATTGTACAGGTGTCACCTATTTAATGTGGTAGATTTGTATTTAAGTGCAAATTTATTATTTTGCCCTTGATATTATTTATTTATTTGAAGATAGATTTTATTATTTGGCAGAAGCCCCACCTTAAAACAATCTCTAAATGCAAAACTCTTCTAACTCAACTTTGACTCAATGCTTCTGAGTGAGTGAGCAAGGCCAACTGTTCGTGTACAAATTCCATATGTGCTTCACCACTTTCTCTTTCTTTCTCCTCTATTTCCTAAAATTAAATTTAGAATCTCAACAAATCAAAAACCCTAAGATTCGAAATCAAATGCAAAAAAATAAAAATAAATAAATAAAAAACTTAAGAGGACTTCAAATCGTCGTGGATTGGGGTGTCGAAGTCGCTGAGATTGTCGTCGATTGGAGCTTTAAAGAATGAGGTCCAGGATCGCCACCAAGGCTCGAATCAAAGTTGTTGACAAAGAACTCAGTCTAGGAGAACCACCGGCCCCTACTTCGAGAGTGCGACTTGAACAGTGGAACTCGCCGAGAACTCACAGCGCATCTTTGTTGAACTGTCATTTCCAAGGCGTCAACGGTGAGTCGACTCAGTAGAGACGGTCGTACGTACTTGACTCTGGTGCTCAGGCTCACAGGGGATTTCATCTCATCAAGGAGATTAGGCATGATGTATGTGACGTCGTGAGCTGATGCAGTGAGGCCAGGGGCAGTGCAGCGTGCTTCAGTCAGCAGCGGCCCGACAAGTTACGATTAGCAACTGCCTGCAAGATGTCAATGCAACGATAAGTCGACGATGAGGATCGATGAGGAGGTTGGGAGAGATTGTGAGAAATAAGGGTGCGGATAGGGTACATGCACATAATTTAGTTTTTTTTGTGCTTTGACCATAATACCCTCCAATATGCTCTCATGTGATAAACATGTGCATGTTTAGTAGGAATTTTGACAGAATCAAATTAATAAATCATTTTCATAATATAAGAGAAACATATCTGACAAATTAAAATTTAAGGGGTCAAGTGAAACAATGTCATTAGTATAGGTTGGGGGGGGGGGGGGGGGGGGAGGTTGGTGGTATTTATAGAATTTACCCTAAAAAATAAAAATTGTCTATAAAAATATCCCTAAATTTTTTGTTATTTTTGCAAGTTGCACTCTGTGTTTTTTAAGACTCCGATTCGTGTCTTTTGACATTTCAAAATATATAAATAGAAAAAAATGCATACTCTGTCCAAATAATGGATAAAAATTGACATGTAAAACCTACAAATTTTAATAAATTTGTATTCATACCCTATATTTACTAAATCTTAACTAAATATACTAAACGTCATTTTTTTATGTGTTTAGTATATTCATAGTTCATACCCTATTTGTGGCTTCCTTTTTTTTCCCCCTTAAAAGTTTGATGTATGTAGGCGAAATTCTAGTCCTATCCTTCTACTTTTCACAATCTTGAATTAATATTTTGTTTTTAAAGCTAGCCTTAAGACATGCTTTTGATATATTTTAGTTGACTTTTTATACAAATTTTATTAAAATGGCCAACATACCCCTAAGAGAAATCAAATTAAAAAATCAACAACAACAACAACAATAATCATGACACTTATGGTTTGGGAAAGCTTTTAAAATAAACTCTTCAGAAAATTTTATTGTATCATTATTAGCTTTAAAGAGAGTACACAATATTTAATATACACATTGCCACATTAAAATTTTCACTTATTTCAATTTTTTTCTCTACCCTAAAACAAAATAACTAAGAAAAAAACTTTTGTTTCTCTCTACAATAGCTTTGCATGTGCTTGTACAACAAAAAAGTCACCAATCGACATTATCTTTGTTGATCTTTAATTCAGCGTTGGCGGCCTTATATATGAAATAATTATGGGTTGCAGACTATCATATTAGGATAAGCCCAATGTTGAGATAGCTCCCTTAGCTACCAAGTACATGTAGCTCGACATAGATTTTATACTATCTCACATCCAACAATATCGGAGTAAGTATATACAATGATCTTAAGCTAATCCGACCTCTTATATGTGTGCTTGTAATTTTTTGTTCTCTATAAGTATAGGAAGACCAGTTTGACTACTTTTTCAAAGGTTTAATCCTTATCTGCCCAACATTTATATTCTAATTGGGGCAGGTACGCTCTTGACAAACCTAATTTTGATGAAATAGATGCGTAAAGACAATATTAGAGAGTACAATATAGAGATGTCTCATTTTGTTTCAAAGTCTAATGCCCTTAAGCTCGAAATATTTAGGGAGTTTGCCGGTGCATTTGATTTTGATATCTCTATTGTCATAGTTTAGCCAGTTTAAGGTGAGCTACAGTTATCATAATATAGACTTGGTTTTTAAATGAGCTGATCTTATACTGTGTTTAAGAAGAGAAATGGTAAAATAAGATAAGATAAAGATAAGACAAAGAGTAATCACATTGCCTCAACTCTTATAATAGGGATGTTGGGCAGATAAGGATTAAAGCATTGGAAAGCGGCCAAACAGCTCTTGCGATAATTATTGAGAATAAAAGATTACAAGCACACATATCGAAGTTCAGATAAGCTTGAGGTCATTTTTTACATACTCTGATATTGTTGGATGCGAGATAGTACGAAATCTACAACAGGCTACATCGACACTCAAAATAAGGCAGCAACCGGAGCAGAATCTGTAAAAATGGAGACATCATCGCAATCGGTGAATCAAAATGAGTCAAACAATGGCTTCAAATTTGTAATTAGAAGTCCAGTTGCACAAGACCCAAAATAAGCATAAATCAAATTTGGCACCAAAGCGAGGTGGCCAACTAACTGTTACCCAAACTTGCGAATACATCTCCTAGCCTAATTTGGCCTTATTCAATAGTTCAGTCAAATTCATCACCTAAGGTCCAAATCATGCTCAATTTGAAAATCAGTATTTTGAAACTACGGCATTGAATAATTGGAGGCTTACTCATCGTCAAAACTTGAAATTGATTAAGGGCTTTTACTGCTCATAACGTGCCCTTCAAAACCCCTCAACCATTTTTGAGGTTGAGGCCAACAACGGTGGCAGGAAGGCACAACGGTGGTAGCATTTCAGTTGTCGACGAGCGGGGCTGGAGTTGATGCGTGTGGTCCCTACGAGGTTGGTCATTGGCAGGAGCTAAGGCAGAATGGTCAGTGCGTGTGGCGGTGGGACGACATGTGGCAGTGGCATGTAGGCTTTACGCATCGACAGGTGGTGGCTACGATGGTGGCGGTCCAAGGCGAGCTGCTCTAGCATGATAGATCAGACCTCCTAGAGCTCAATGGTGGTGTCCGTTTGGTCAAATTTGACCCAGAAGTGCGCACCGATACTCTGAAAATATGGAACATCAACGATATTTCTCGGCCAAATACTAGCAACTTTCGGCCAGCAACCATTACCCAACATGTTCTATTCACCGAGAGATTTCCGATTGTATCTGAAGTATCTCGACTAAATATCGAATGGAGAAGTTGTGTTATTTCAAAGTTTGGAGGATTTTTGAAACGATAGGATAGAAGTGAAAGTTTCAGAAGTAAGAAAAAGTCATTCTAAACTAGGTTGCACTCTTTTAGAATATGATTAGGAGTGTTAAAACATTCATAAAGCTTTAATTAGCTATTAGAACTTTCTATTTAACCACTTACTAGGATTTCTTAAAATATGTCTTAAATTAACCTATAACTAATTTTTAGCTCATTAAGGATGTAGCTCAATTATTTTCATTCCAACTCCGACCAAAACTTGTCCTAAAAAAACATACCATATCCAAGAGTTCCGTAGCCAAATTAAATCATCTCAACTGATTCTGAGTTAGAAATCGAAAGCTAGAGTAGATACAATAAGGAAGGTGAGATAAGGAAGGTGAGATAGTTTTTTCGATTCTAGGTTTTATGATCCAATCTAAAATCTCCAACACCTTAAATGGATGTAGGGTTTTGAGGAGGAACCGAAAGAGCCTTAGAAAACAAGAAGGGTCATGATTTCTTTTTGTTTTTTTCATTAGAAACTTTATCACCATATCTGCCATCAAGGTGTTAAATCACAGACATGTGGTTTTAGCTTGATGAAAATTACATAATTAGGATGTTGTAGTTGAAGTAATTCTTTTTATGGCTTGAAATAAGATGCTATCAAAACTAGCCTCGTTTAACCTAGTTTTGACTAAAATTCATTTTTCTATGATTTTATTACTCTTTTTGTGTTTCTATGATTTTTTTTTTGTAAGTAAAATGTCGTTAAATATGTAATTAAACTCCTAAATATTATTGCTACTCGTTATTGATTTGAAACGAGTGGACGTGAACGAAACTAATTTAGTGCATACATGATAATAGTGGTTTTTGAATGTTTTGAAAACAATGTAATATTTTTTATGTTTTCAAAGTTTGCCAAAGTCTATAATGTAAGGGATATATTTACCAAATATTTTTGAAAATTAAGAAAAGTTTTTTTTATATAATTTTTTTTATTTTAACAAAAGAAGCTATTTTAACCAAAATTGTGCATATTATAGTTTTTCATCGTTTGAAGTGAAAGATACTCTATCTTTTGACTTAGCCATTTTTTTTTAAGTTAACACTATAATTATAAAGACTTTGAAGTTTTTTTTTTCCTATTTTTTTAATTTAAAATGATGGAAGTATCCGATAACTTTTTTCATTTTTTCAAGTACAAAAACATGCTTGGTGGATAATGATTGCGCACTTTAAAATGTTCGGTTGGGTGGACGAAGAGTATAAATAATGGGGACTACTGAGAAGATGAAGAATGTAAAGGATAAAGAAGATTACACTAATCATTTTAGTTGTTTGACTGGAAGAAATGATGAATGAAATGATTGATAGTGATTATTATTATTTTTTTTATAACAAGTGGTCTTCATTCAAAAAAGACCCAGAAATAAAGGACCCAAGGAAACGGAGAAACAAGTCTGGTCATAACACATATCCAAGGAAATGATTGATGAATGAAATGATTGATAGTTGTTATTTGTATAATTACTTTATTATCCATTTTATTATTCATTATTTGACTATTACAAATGGTCAAAAAAAAAAAAACCCAATTAGAGGAGATGGGTTAGTTGCATCCTTACACAAGATAGGCTCCCCATCTATTCTTCTCCTTCCTCCCTCTCTTCCCTCCCAACAAAACAAGTAAATAGCATTTCTCCCTCCAGCTCTCCACCCTCTCTGCTCCGCTCCCCATCCATCTAACTTATTGATAAATGTCCTACGGGGGTCTATTAAAATGGGTGTGATAAATGTATATGCATATTGATATTATGAATTTATTAAAATGAAAAGATTTGAGTTAAGTATTATTTTCTTGGTATATTTTCGAAATACCCTTATTTATACGAGTATGTGCAATTTTTTTTTTTTTGCTACCGATACGAGCATGAGCAATTGAATGACAAATTTTGGAAAAAAAAAAGCGGTAATTGAATCTTTTTTCATATTTTAGGGACAACAAGTGAGATGTTTTAAAGTGCAATGAGATCAATGATACAACAGGTTCGTTTGACATTGCTTTTGAAGATAGTTTTTAGATTATAAAAGAATCTATAGCAGATATAGCCGTTTAGTGGACCCGCTTCTTAAGGAAGCAAGTAACTGTGTTTGCTCTCACGCAGTGTAATTTGAGAATCATATTCAATATTTTTTTTAACTGAAATTATTTCTCTTTTTAAAATTACTAAAATATCCTTACACAAGATGGGCTCCACCTCTAATCTTCTCCTTCCTCCCTCTTTTCCCTCCCAACAAAATACCCTTTATTTATCCGAGTATGTGCAATTGAATGACAAAATTTGGTAAAAAAGGGTAATTGAATCTTTTTTCATATTTTAGGCTCCGTTTGGTACGATTGAAAGAAAAATAAATGGAAAAGAAAATAAGATGAGATAGAAAATAAAAGAGAAAGAAAAGAAAATAATTTTCTTTCGTAGTGTTTGGTATATTATGAAGGAAAGAAAATGTTTGATTTTAGACGATTATCATTTTATCCATGTATTTAATTATTAAAATTTTAAAATATGGATAAAATGGTAATTTTATACATAAATGAGTTAAAAATGATTTTCCATCAAATATTAGAAGGATAAAAAAAGATGGGCCCTATATGCATTTTTTCCATCCTATTTTTATTCCCTTCTTCTTTTCATTCCTACCAAACAAGAACATTTGTTGCTTTCTATCAAAATTTCTCTTCACCTACTTCATTCCTTCTAACTTTCCATCTTACCAAATATACTCTTATTAGGGACAACAAGTGAGATGTTTTGAAGTGTAATACGCTCAATGATACAACATGTTCGTTTGACATTGCTTCTGAAGACTGTTTTTATATTATATAAGAATCTAAAGCAGATATAGTCGTTTAGTAGACCCGCTTCTTAGGGAGCAAGTAAGTGTATTTGCTCTCACGTAGTGTAATTTAAAAAAAAAAATAGAGACATTTTTTTTTTCCATTAAAATTATTTATCTGTTTTAATTTACTAAAATATCCTAATTAATTTTTCATATTCTAGTGACTAATTTTTTTTAAAAAAATACGTTTTGATAATTTCAAATGTTCATAATATTTTAGCCGCAGTTTTAAACATAAATTTACAAAGTGCTTTATTTAATTAAAACTTCAACAACTTTTTCCATCAAGACAATTAAAAAATTTTTTTTTGAAGGAAATGCCAAAGTGACACAACACCATAAAATAAAAGAGAATTCTGTAGTAGGTTTTTTTTTTTTTTTTGGTGGTGGAAAATATTTTTAGACAATCAAATTTATCTTTTTAAGATGCGGAATCTACAAAAAAAGTGAATCTGACGATCTAGAATTTTTTTCACTATAAAAAAAACATCACAGAAGTATCCAAATTAAATACATAGGTTTTTATAAAAGGAAATTCTGTAGTAGGTTTTTTTTTTTGTGGTGGGAAATAATTTTGAATGGTAAAATTCACATTTTTAAGATGCAAAACCCACTAAAAAAGTGAATCCAACGATCCAGAATTATTTTCTACCACAAAAAAAAAAACCATCGCATAAGTACCATTTATACAATTTTAACAAAAAAAAAAAAGCTCTTCCTTTTCCTCTTCCTCAAAGGAAAGTATCGCCGGTTGATTTAAGTTTAAGGCACGTCATTTAATCCGACGGAAATTCCTGAAAACACCCTCGCTTTGCACTATTTACTCCATTAACCCCTTTAATGAAGCCCTAAAACAGTAATTTTAAACGAACGGTCTTGAACACGACACCGTTTCGAACCCCTCAAGCGCCGGCAAGTCCAATGTTTTACAAGCTGGATTGTGTTGTTAAATTTACAATCTTAACCCTCTCAGGGACGTCTAATAAAAAATAAAAGCTTTTACTTTTCCTTTTCGGACTTTCATTTTCACTCGCCTTCACGAACTGAGAAGTTTTTCAGTTTCCCATTTTTATTTATTTATTTATTTTTTTCATTTTAAAAAATTCCGTATCAGACTCTGAATTGGAAACCCTAGAAATCTGGACCTTCGAGTTCGGATCTGCGGGCTCCGATGGCGGATCAGGAGGAGGAGGATCTCCGAATGGCTCTGCGGATGAGCATGCAGAATTCCCCGCCGGAGCCGAAGCGGAGCAAGCCCAGAGACGCTGTCGCCGGAGCTCCGGCGGAGGAGGGAGAGTCGCCGGAGGTTCGGAATCGGCGGCTCCAACGAGAGCTCATGGCCGCCGCCGCCGAGAAGCGGATGCTGTTGTCGCCGCCTCCGCCGTCGTCGCGGAAGAAGGAATCGGCTCCGCCGCCGACTTCTGGCTCCGATTGCAAGGCGGTTCCGAAGATAGAGAAGGAATTAGGTCTCGGGGATTTGAATTTGGGGAGGGAATTGACTGAGTCGGAAGCGCAAGAGTTGTTCTCGATGATGTTTGGGGTTGGGGTCTCAAAGGGGATTCTTTCGCAGTGGAGCAATCAGGGTATAAGGTCAGTTCAGCATTTTGGTTACCACATAAAAATTTCGAATTTGAAAGTCCAATATGCTTGAGTTTTGATCTAATTGTAGATTCATGTAAGAAATGGTACTCAGACTCTTCTTGTACTGTTTAGGAGGATTTTCATGGTTACTTTTCTTGGTTGCAATGTATTAAAAATTTTTCTTTCGGAGTCTTTTAAAAATAACTGTTTTGCATTATGATTGATCCAATAGGGGATTCATTCCGGAATTAATACTCAAATTGGGTTCTGCAAGTTGCATTATTTGAGGGATGTGAATCTTGTTCTAGTTCTAAAGTAGAGTAATATACTTTTTCCCCTTTGGTTAATGATAATGTCTTAGATTAGGTTTGCACAATAGTTGAAGCCTGAAGGAAAATTTTGCGCAACTTACAGGGTTATCTAAATTTCTTCTATTTGTTAGGAAGTAGGATATGGTTATGTTGTCAATTAGACTGCATTTTTTTAGCCGATAACCTGATTGTTTTCTTGAACTTATTTGATGTATTATGATACATAGTTGTTAAGTGTTGTGTTAGGCTTTTTCTCCATTGTACTTATATATATTTCTTTGCAAATTTACAGGCTACCTAAAATCTTTATCATTGCTGATGTTATGAAAATTATTTTCTATAGGTTTAGCGCTGATCCAGAAACATCTATGGGTCTAGTGCAGCATGAAGGTGGGCCTTGTGGTGTCTTAGCAGCTATTCAAGTAATTTCTTGATAACTCAACGTATTGGTTGCTTAGCTGACTATAATTTGATATGAGATAAGATAACTTTTTGTGATTGATAAATAATAGATAATATGTAGCTACATTTCTTAGACACACTTCATTTTCATGATTATTGTTATTATTATTATTTTTTCTTCAACCCACTAATTTTGAAATTGGGTCGAATGTTGGTCAAAGTTTAAATTACTTTTGGAATATTTTGGATTTGCAATCAATTGAAATTGTTTTGTGGTCGCTATGAGTTTTCCTTCATAGTTAGAGTATCCTTAGACATTTTGTTTCACTTTAGCCATGTCAGATTCTAACCAAATCATCATCAAAGTGCACACTTAAGCAAATTGCCCCTGCATGAACATTCAAAAGCTCTCGAGTCTTGACACAAACCACAAATAAGCCAAACTCCTCCCTATGCTAGCCATGATCATGTTAGATCTAATCTCTTGCACAAGTTGTGACACAGGTCCACAATGTTGATGCTTCCTTGCACTGAATGAACAAATCATTCGAGTTTCCTTTGCCTATGACACAATCACACTCCTGGGAAGAGACGGCCAAGAAATGTTTTTCTTTGTAATACATTAAAGGTTTTAACTAAAAAAGAAGTAGCCATCATGGCCAACTTCTGTTATATAGTATATTTAGTTGCATCCTTAACTAGTTTTCTTAGAATGGTCGTCGTTTAGGACAAATTTGGTAATTGCATTTTTTTTAATTTAAAAAATTTTGCTCTCTATTATTAGTGTTTATTAGTCTATACATTCATTTTTTTTTTTTAAATTTCGTGTTCTCTTATAATCGTTCATGATATAAATGGCTGTTTTATGTTTCTATTCTATTGTTGGATTTTTGCCTCTAGTACTTAGAAGTTACTCAAAAATGTTGGTGCCCAACAAATGCATTTGCAATATCTTACTTTGTTCTGTCTTTTCTTTCAAATGCACATTTTCATTATGGAATTCCTATAACTTTTGGTTATCACTTTCTTTTCCCTCTTAGTTTATGGAGGTTGATGAAAGTCTTGTACATGTCGCTTGTTTTCTTCCTGCAGGCATTCGTTCTTAAATACCTTCTTTTCTTCCCTGAAGAATTGGGTAAGGTTGCAAAAAGTACGCCGCAAACTTTTGCTTCAAGGAGCTTATCTAAAAGCCAATTTGTTGCATCGAAGGATTTTTCTTCTCTACCTGATGATGCAAAAACAAGGTGATTAGTCTTAACTGGGTAATCTATGCATTTGATATTGGGTAATCTATGTGTTTGGTTTTTTTAGCTAAATATATTTTTATTAACATATTAGGTTTGCGCTTATGATTTCTGTTGCTTCATACTTATCTTATAGCTTTGCAACTGCGACATAGATATCCTAGAAAGTGATGTGCTTAAATTTTCATGTCTGTTGGAACTTTCATTTATTTCTTGTCTTTGCTGATTGCATGATTGCAAATGTGATTCTCCTGTTATTTGTGTCTTTGGTACTGACACACAGGAGTCTTGATTCTGGTGCTACATAGCTTTAATTTTAAAACATTTCTTTCTATATTATAAATGTTTTGCTTTAAGCATCTATTTTGTCACTGATGAGATCTTCAAAATATTTCTATTGGTGCACTCAAATTTAAAGTGGTGGTTGTAATATATCTGATAATAGCAATATGGTATCCTAGGGTGTTCTACATTGTACATCTCTGATTCTTTTACTCTCCTGTCCCTCTATTCATTCTTGTCGGAGTATTCTGCTACCTGTATAATCTGCTTCTTATTTTTTTATTTATACCCATTTGACCCAAAGCAAAGTTTAGAACAATTTCCCCTCTGCGGTCAAGGATTTTGCAAAACAAAACCACATCGTACCTCATGTAAAAACTATCATATTTATTAGCAGAGCCAGTTTTAAGGAAGCTTTTTAGTCTTCCTGCTTTGCTGCAGTGAACTCCATGGGTTCAATAACTGCTTTCTTGTGCAGTTGGCTTTATGCCTTTGTCATGCTTTACCAAAATTATGTGATTGCTTAACCCAATTCGAGTCAGAAATTTTTTGTTCTTGTTTCTATTGAATGGTTTATGTATTTTCTTTTTCTTTTTCTTCGCGTGAAATATTAGCTTAACCCTGTGTTTAAATGTTTTGACCAGAGCGCTGATTAGAAGTATGGGTGAAATACTGTATGTTTGTGGAGGTAACAAAAGTGCTGTTATTGCAACTTTGAGTGTTATTGGACATGACGCAGAGGCTTGTGAAATTACCCTGAAGGAGGATGAGGTAGGCTCTTATGTCTGATATATCACCACTTGTGTGGCCCTTATAAGGCAATTTGGTTACAGGGTTTAAAGTTTAAGTACAATTATACTGAGTTGTCTGAGGTTTTTGTAGATCATGGCGAAAAAGCTTGAAGGTCTTTCTATTGAATCAGCTTTGGATTTGCAGAAAGTACTTAGAGTTAATACTTGCACATCACAAACAAGTGCGTTTCAGAAGCTTGAAGCCATGCTTCCAGTTTTCCGAAGTCGAATGGGTGCAATGCTATTTCTTATTTCGGCTTTACTTTCTCGAGGATTGGTATGCTTGTTAGCTTGATAACTATCTGGACCTATTTGTTGTTCGCAAGTGCGATGGAATAATATATTGCAATCAAAATTTCAAATTTATACTAATTATTTCATCATTATAGACCTAGATATAAGTGATAGGTTGGGATTGTTTTATGTGCTTTGATAAATTCTATCTGATTTCCATTTGCGAAAAAAGGAAGGAAAAAAAAACTTATGTGATTAGGAAAAAAGAAATATTTATGTGATATCTTTGGCCTCTTGTAGAAAGGTTAGTCAAATGCAACTATTGAATAATATGGCTTTGCTAGAGTAAAAGCCCACCCTATTGGATAAAATGCTGATTGAGCTGTTGCAGCAATAACTGGTTCGCTCTTAAAAATTATATTTTAAAATTTTTGAATGCTGTTGATAATCTGAGATGAGATGGACCCTCACTTCCTTTACAAGTTAAAATTATCTGAAATATCTCCTCCGCAGCGCTGAAATCAGAAAATTTTGTATTTGTAGGATTCTGTTCAAGCCGACAGGGATGATCCCAGCCTACCTCTAGTTACTGCTCCCTTTGGGCATGCCTCCCAGGTAGATATAGCCACATGAATATGTAAATTGCTTATCTAATTTGGTGTTTTATTATTTGACCCATTTGTTGTTCTGCCTTATTATCGGTTGTGAGCCTGCTAGTTCATTTTCTATCACAGGAAATTGTGAACCTACTGCTCTGCGGTCAGGCGGTTGCTAATGTGTTTGATGGAAGTATGGATTTAGGTGGTGGCATGTCATTGAAAGGCATATCCAGAACTGTGGAAGTTGGTTTCCTCACTCTTTTGGAATCCCTAAATTTCTGTAAAGTGGGCCAATATCTAAAATGCCCAAAGTGGCCAATATGGGTTATCGGGAGTGAGTCCCATTATACGGTCCTATTTGCTCTTGATTCTTCTGTTCAAGATGAGAATGAACTGGAAGCAAGGGAGTCACAAATTCGGAGAGCTTTTGATGCCCAGGATCAGAGTGGAGGTGGCGGATTCATTAGTGTCGAAGGGTTTCATCAAGTTGTTAGGGAAACAGATATAAGACTTTCACCTGAAAAGGTTGATCACCTATGCAACACTGGTTTCATTGTCTGGAGTGAGTTCTGGCAAGTTGTATTGGATTTGGATAAGAATTTGGGAGGCCTGAAAGATCCGACTGGTTTGATGGGTAAGAAGGTCTTTGAGCTTTTTCATTTTAATGGGATCGCAAAATCAGATTTAAACGGTAGCCAGGCCATCTCTGGAGAGACTCCGGTGCAAAGACCTAGACTGACCAAATTGAGGGTCTCAGTTCCCCCAAGGTGGACTCCCGAGGAATACATGGTTGATGTGTCGGTGGCCTCTAGCTCTGGCGGAAATGAATCAGCTGGGAAGGAAAATGAAGCCTGTAAGCCTGATCCTCCGCAACATGCCCCATTGGTTGATTGCATAAGGACACGCTGGCCCCGTGCTGTTTGCAACTGGATAGGTGATCCGCCTAGCATTGTATGAAATTTTTTATTGGGTCTTCTTGGAGATAGATGCTTGTGGTGCTCTTATTGAAGGAAGCACAGAGAGCGCACATGGAGGGAAACGCGACGTGGAAACACCAAAAAGATGGGTATTTGCAACGTTTTGGAATCGGGCTCTCGGGGCACTTTGAATGGGTTCATTTTTCATGAATTTTCGTCAGTCTAAAGTTTGTGCACGTCACTGAACCATATTTGCTGCTTCATGCATTATTTGCTCCATTCCATTGGATTCGATTTTGATATGTTAATCATAAAAGTTGAGGATTCTGTAATATTATTATTTATCAGATGTGTAAAATCCATTTTTATAGTACTCTGCTGTTAGGGAAAATTTTCAATTTCTGGGAATGTCTAATAAACATCGAGTTGTCAGCTGTTTTACCATTGGAGTTGGAGAATTATTTTGCTTGTACTATCGAATAGTGAAGTTCTTTAGGTCTTTGTGGCTTTGGATAATGCATCACCAGAGTGTCGACATTTTGTAATCACTGACATTTTACGCTTGTAAACTTTTGGCGGTGAAAATATTTGGTCTAAATAGCATTTTCTTCATCAAGCTCCCTCAAAATTTACCATTTGGATAATTATCTCTTAGTAAGTTTAAATCACGTCCTGCTGCGTGCGTGTGTATATATATATATATATATATATATATCACAAATACCTTATTGGAAAAATTATTAAATATGAGTGTTTAAAGATACGAGGGAGGGGAAAAAATGATTGATGGCGTTGAAATAATTTTTTGAGAAATTATAGTGAACACTCAATTTTTAAAACTTAATGTAAGTTATTATCCAATTTTTTGAAAAATATAACCAACTATCCAAAAATTCAATTACTTACACGGTGGTAAGTGGTGGTAATTCACTTAGTTACCAAAAGCATGTGCAAGTAATTCACAAATTGACTAGAAACTCAATTACTTAAAAAGTTTGGGTATTTATTTTTATTATTATATAAATTCTGGGTATTTGCCTCCTTCACCCATAATTTTTTGAGATCAAATTAGCAAAAAAGAAGGTTTTAAGTTTTAACTGGGAAAAAAACAAAAAGAAAAAGAAAGGAGGGAGGATGAGAGAGAAAAAAAAAGGTAATTAATTATTTTTAGTTGATTCCATCAATTTAAATAATAACATCTAGACTAATAAGAGCATCTTTAATGTATGTGCTATATCTCATTAGCATGGTGATGTTATAATTAGCATTTGTCAGTTAAGGATTTAACCATTTTACAATATATGTTTTAAAGATATAGCCCACGTTTTGAAAAATTAGCAAAATAGCCATCAGGTCAACATCTAAAAATCTATGACTAAAGAAATAAAATTTGTGACTAAATAAATAAAATACACCGTCATAAAATTTGTGACTATAGTCACAAAATTTCAGATGATTTGAAATAAACACAATAAAAAATTTAAACATCCATTAACAAAATAACCAACTCACAAATAAATGATTGCCTATACAACCAATTTCATAAAACTTATTATTAAATAAAAAATATCTTATAAATTGCAAAAAAATATGCAACCAAAGAAGTCACAAATTTCATGACAAGAGAAACAAAATTTTAGACAATATTGTCTGTACCAAACAACAAAAACAGAATTCAAAAAATTAGTGACTGCAGTCTCAAAAATCTAGACGCGAATGTATGGCTACTTTGCTAATAAAAGCAAACATTGGCTAATTATTAAAAACATATATAAAAATATGGCTATTTATTTAAAAAACCGAAAAATATTTCTATCTCTTTATTGTGCTAAACTTAATGCTAAATTTAGCAATTCTATCTTAAATGTTATATATAACATCATGGATAACATATGCTATGATTTAACATGTCCCTAAACTTACAATGGTACCACTACATAATTACTTAACTGCCACTAACAAATATTAAAATATTCAAAGTTAAGTATTTTCCTTTTATAATTTAAATCTTTATATCCTTTTTTGTTTTTTTCTTTCATAAATTATTATTTAAGGAAATACGATGCCCGAAACATGTCTTAAGGATCAAGAATCAGAACTAGCAATAAGACGAGACGGTGCCAGAGGAAGTTTAATGCTTTGATGAAACGGTGTACCTACAATACCAAGAATGCATGTGATTGTTTTGTTGCTAATGAGTTTTTGTGTTACATTATATTTCCTTCTGTTCTTTTATCAGTAGCTTAAAGACTAGACTAATCCTTAAATCAACAAACAGTGACTCATAAAATATCACATGCCTTGGCCTTTTAATAAATCTAGTTGGGTAGAAACCAACATAAGACCTTTCAGTGATGCTTGCAAGCTTACAACAATCAACCGTTGATCTCAGGATAAAATTTGTGGGAATCACAATTTGAATCAGTTGCTTACTAATAAAATTTTGGAAGGAATCAAAATTTGCATTAGTTGCTCACCAAATCGACATGCTCGTTTGCCAATATCAACATGTTCGTTTGCCAAAACAAGCTCAATTGTTCGCCTAATCGACGTGGTCGTTTTTCAGAACAAGCTCAGTTGGTCGTCAAATCGACATAGTCATTCATTAGAACGAGCTCAATTGTTCGCCAAAATGAGCTCAATTGTCTTCCAGATCGACATAGTTGTTCACCAAAACGAGCTCAATTATTCGTCAATTCATCGAGTTTAGTTGTTCATCGGAACCAAGGTCCAAAATATTCCTTGTGGTGCAATACCTTAAAGGGCTAGATTTTTTGATCGGTTTCGTGAATTGATAAGGAATTAGGGGTTGCTAATTGCCTCTTAACAACATAGGCTCAGAATATCGATTATGAGAAAGACACACATACAAAACAAAAAAGAAGAGAAATATAAGGAAGAGTAAAATGACAAAGATTTTTGTGTCGATCGTATTGTCTATCCTTCGTGACTGCGACTCCATGTAAGACTCTTGCTAGGCTGGATGCACCATAAGTCTTTCCACAGTAACTCTTTGTAAGACTCCGACTAGGCCGGTGTAGAGTCGATCTACCAGCTGGGAGATGCTCCAAAGAGGAAGAGCCATCCCACTCCCCGATGGTGCGCCCATCATAAAGAAATAAAGTTTATATAGTACTATCAAAGGATCCTAGACACAAATACCACAAAGGAGAAATCAATAATGAGAAGAGAAAGCTACGAGAAGCAAAGATGACCAGAGTAAGAGACCATGGACAATATATGTAGATAGACCAGTGATCAAGAGCATAATGGCCTAATTCATATTATCCTTTTATGTTGGTTTTGAATGTATAATTAAAAAAAATAGTAATTCACTTATTCTCACCATTATGTAATATATTGTAATGCTTATATGTTTATATAAAAAATGTGTACCTGTACTTCGATAATGTATTTTGTGCTTTATGGTTTTGAGTCTGTATATATAGGTATGAATAGACGTCGCGGCTCGTAGTAACAAGTCATGACATGAATGTTGGGTATTTAAAGTTATGAAAACAATAGGTAGAATATTATACCTCTCGAAAATTTTTTGTAGGGCTGGGTTTGTTGGAGTCGCTACCAATTACTCAAGTCTTCCTTGTTATGACTCGAGTCCAACTCTCGACTATGTGTGGGAACATAGGCTATTATGGTGGCTAATGCTTTGAGACCACGAAGCAACTATCCACAAAAATGAAAGGAAAACGAAACTTAGCCATTAATACTCTCTTTATTTTTCTCTTTAGAGAGTAATATTGTTTCTCTCTGAACACTCAAATGCTTAGTTTATAATTTTCAAGGTGTGGTATAAGGCTTATTTCAAGAGTATAGAAGGTATTTCAGACCTAAATTAGCACTAAAAATTTGCCTCTCAATCCCTAGGATTGTGAGAATATTTCTCCTTATTGAAGTGAGAGAATTTAACTCCAAAATTGAAATCCAACATAATCCTAAGCAAACTACTAATTTATTTAAATTATCAGTGTGTAAATTTAGAATACAATAGAAAAAATTTGCCCCTTATTGATAAATCACATGTCTGTACATATTTTATATTGAATTACCTCATAACAATGATGTTTGGATAGCATGATGTGGTCTACTTGATGTGGTTTTGATGATTCAGGTCAATACAAGATTGTACGTTAGAAAAAGAACCAAACAGAAAAAAAGGACAAGTTTGGAAGAGAGTGGAATCCTGGGTGCTGCAACATTGTCCCTTAGCGCTGTGGTGCTGTAGCCATACAAAATGTGAACCTCTCTGGGTGTTGCATCGCAATTTGTGAGTGGCGTGGCACTATCACACCTCGAGCATGACGAGTTCCCTAGGTGCCACGTCGCTATTCTTTAGCGCCTCGGTGCTGTTGTAGCACGGATAAGACCAGAGGCACTGCAGCGCCTATGTCACGACGATACGTGGAAACCTTACGGCACCGTGGCACCATGACATCAACAGGCTATGATATTATAGTTTTTGACCTAATTTGAAGCCAAAAAGCTATGGCCTATAAATAGAAGCTAAAGGACACAAAAAGCTCTCGCCTATAAATAGATTCTCCTCGTGGATAAATTGATTTAGGCCTTATATCTTTACTTCATGCCTCATTCAATCAGTTTGCAACATGTGTCGGAACAAATTATACGTTAGAGATTAATTAGGCGTGTGAATAATTAATCGATATTAGAAAAGATTGGTAATAATTTAATCAAATCGACAGTGTGAGTAAGGATTCGTAGTTAGGGTGTTTAGTGCCCCTTGTCTAAGTTTCTCATTGAATGAATTCTCTTGTTTAATTTGTTTCTCTTCTATTAGTTCAACTGCGAACCAGCAAAACCCTCCCTTTTTTTAATCATTTCGTTTGACTTTAATATCAGTTGAGCAACTGTGTCCTTGTAGGATCGACTCTTGCTTTTTTCTATACTAATTTTAGTGCAGATAATTGTTATGATAAATGTGGCGTATTAACGACACCGTCTAATATTCTTAGGGTTGGTGGACATTTTTCAATCTAATTTTATGCCTGGGAACATCTTAATTAAATACAATTAAATAAATATTCTTTTATCTAGTTAGAATTTGAATTTGTAAGAGAATCCTTTCAAAATATTTTTAATATTTAAATTATCTTTTAATAATGAATGTACATCAAATTTAAATAATAAAACAAATTTTCAAATTTAAATTTTAAGATAAAATTTATCTCGATAATTCTTACACTATAAATTCCATGTAAACCAAGATTTCTCATATTATATTAAAATAAACAATTGGATCGTTATGTTTCAACTTAAAAAAAATAGCCAATTAGGATATTCAATTTGGCAACCCACGCTCACATCGAATGGGTTCAGTGAGTGTCCAATCCATTATAGACAACCCTATACCACTATACTCTTTGATCGTAACCATTGTCCTTATTTGTGAAGAAGTAAAAAAATCTACTTAGAGATTTTGTTTATTATATGAACTAACACAAAGACTAACTAGTTTATGTTCGTCCTTGTACATGCATATAACCTGAACTAACTGACCGTGACACTATAACTAAGATCAAAATAATTGACCATCTATTATTTCACGTGAATGCCTTTGAAATTGCTCACGTCATAACTCAAAGAAACCTCAAATGCAAAATGTGTCTATTTTTTCACTAATCTCTACCACGCCACACCTTCGAGCTCTCAATTGCACACCACTAGTCCTCATACTATATTTTCCTATCGAATTGGGTTATGCTATTCTCATAGGGTTGGTTTTCATGTCACTCTCCATTAATGTAGGTCAATAGAAACTAGGGGTCAATAGGCCTTTATTAGGCTTGTAACGCGAGGATGGGCAATGGTTTAGATATTTTAGATATGGTGGCTCAAAACCCTCAAGCACCTGATGTTCTTAAGGACGATTTAGCTATCCTGAGTAACTCCACAATGTTTTCATTTCTTTTACCAAGTCCCCTACATTTGAATATTTCTATCTTTTTATTTATAGGAAATATTTTTTTCAACCTAAATCGAGAATCTTTTTAATTTTATTGTCTCATAACCCATGCTTCACTTTATTTTAATCGTTATCGCTTAAGGCACGAGTAATAATATAATATTTAGCTAGGATTGAGGTGACAAATAAATGATAACACATAAGGTTTAAATAGGTGACTACAGAGATATATCATATTAAGGTGGCTAGAAAGGCTCAATCAGTCCAAAGATGACCTAAATCATTCTCCTAAGTATGAATTGCCTAGGATTTCATCTCAAGTGACAATCATCCATGTTCTAAGTTTACAGGTGTATGTATAGCTCATTTCTTAATATACTAGTAGTCATTGTCAAAGTAGAAGGTGCTCTCTTTAAACTTTTTTAAGCATGACAATGGTAAGTAGTAAAGTCAATCACTAAAACTACAAAATACAAAATCCATCTGTAAGAGTAACTAAATTTGCAACTAAGTTATTATCATAGACTATTCAATAGTCTATAGTTTCTCATTAAACGAACAATTAATGCAATAAATAACAACCTAATAAAACATTACAATTCATGGAAAAATATATTCTAAGACAAATAAATCCTAATGTAAAGATAAAGATGTATATGTAATATTGAATTAAAATTACTATACACACACATACACACTCTTAGGTGGTGTTTGGTTGGAGGAAATTGACTGTAAAAGAAAGTTCATTCTTGTACATTAGTTCATTTGCAATATTTGACTGGTAAAATTAAATGGGAATGACTTTCTATTCACTTATTTTGGTGCAATCTTGATTGCATCTGACTTACTATATAAACACCGTTCGTTTCCAAATTACTTGTACGTGTGCCCTAAAATTTCATTTGTCTCCCTATCTTCTCTCCTTCCACTGTCCAACCAAAAAATAAAAATAAAAAACAAAAATCCAAACATAAATCTAATATGATTTCCTCATATTAATAAGCATTATATTGAGGATTTCGATCATTCTGGCTAAGACTACAACTGTCGGCACCATCGCCTGCCTCTTCTCTGACCTGGAGGTCGTGGCAAAGTCGTACGTGAGGAATCAAGCCGTGGTGAGCTTTTAGTCGGGCGTTTGGGTTCTATGAGAAATCAAAGCCAATGTCGTTGGATCTCTAAGATGTGGTAAGAGCTTTTGGTCGTGTTAAAATTGAAGCCACTAGAGCAACAATTTAGATAGTATAAGAGTCATTTTAGAATATAAGCAGATGTCTCAGGCTTCACAGAATAATTTTGTATATTTTGTTTGCTTTAGTCTTCTGGGGATAATTTTTCAATTTCTACGACTTATTATGGAACCAAGTTAAATGATAATGCATCAATTTGGAATATGGTTATGCTCATAATCCTGAGTCTTGATTTTTTTATACTCTAGCGTGAAAATGCTATCTCATTGCAGTGGTTAATCTATTTGTCTTTTATTTGGGTGAAATCTGCTTGCTCAGATGAACTTTTAGATTTAAATTTTGAGTTTTTTTCCCTATAATTTTAAGATTGGATTATATGTTTGCTTTATACTAATTATTGCTATATAAATTTTGCAAAGTATTCTTTTTAATTTATTAATTTTCTCTATAAGTTTTTGGTATTTCACAGAGTAAATGGAATATGAGTCATAATAAAACCAATGACTCTTAGAATATCAGTAATGGTTACGTTTGATTTCTTCATTTTTCTAGTTTGCATGTTGTTTTTTTTTTCAATATTTAATTTTGATGTTTTGACCTTCTTTGGGTTTATTTCGATTTATAAATCTTTTTATTATTTTGGCATAAGCTAAGGGTATTTGAGTAAAATACACTTTAATTACATTCTATTCAAGGCAAACCAAACAAAGAAATTTTATTGCGACGATCATTCCAAAACGTCAACCAAATAATTGAATCAATTTTTTGTTTCCCTTAAACCTATTCCATTGTATTATAATTACAATTACAATTACAATTGTGATTATAATTAGGATTCTCTCTGTCAATTAAACACTACCTTAATTCAAACATTGTCCCCAATGTATGATGAGAAAATAAAGTACAAGTAAGGTTAAGAAAACTCCCTCAACGATTGGACGACCGTTATTCATACACCAAGTTGTCCCATTTTCCCTCATTGGCGGTTTTGACATTCTCATCTTTTTCCATATCTCTTTTTCTTCTTCACGTGCTTCTCCTATAGCCATTCTACTCCTAGCCCCTCCATGTAGGTCCTAAGCTCCCCATCGATGAGAATCACTCTCTACTATTTTATAAACAAGGTTCAGGTGTTATGGTGCTTCAAAGGAGCTTGTTGTTCTCCCATTGAACTTCATAACGATTACCCCATTATGGACATCATTTCTAGTTCGGGCCCTCTTGAGGAATGGCCGACCTAGTAGAATAGGTGTATTAGAATAGGTGTAGCCTTCGGTGACTTATCTTTTGCCATATCAACTACGTACAATATAAAAGGAGTTCGATTGATTAAGAAAGTAGCAGTCAAGATACAATCAGTCCAAAATCGAATGAGAACGCGAGACTAAAAATATAAAGCTCTAGCCATATTAATTATATGTTAATGATTCCTCTCAACTACAGAGTTTTGCTTAGGTGTCTTAACACATAAGTATTGATGAAGGACACCTCATTCAGGACACAAATCAGCAACTTTGAGTTCAGAGGCATTATCAGATTGAATAATCTTAATGCGTGTATCAAATTGCGTGCGAACAATGGAAAAAATTAGTGGAAGAGTAAAGGTGACTTCAGACTTATTTTGAGCAAAAGACCCAAGTAAATCACGAACAATCATCAGTGAAAGTAAGAAAGAAATGATAACCATCATAAGAAGATATTTGGTGTGGTCCCCAAATGTCATAATGTACCAATTCAAAAGGAAATTTGGACATGTGATTGCCAGAAACAAAGGAAAGTCTTCTTTGTTTTGCTAATGGACAAACATAACACGGTCAAACTTTCTTCAATGTAGAAACATCACAAAAGAGCTGGTCTTTCAAGGAATCGGGCCGCTTGAAATAGAGATGACCCAGTCGATTATGCCAAGTCTGAGCAGAAATGTTATTGACATATGCTATAGAGGCATAAGTCAAAGAGTTCGGATCAAGAAGTTAGAGATCATTATGGTGACAACTCATGCCAAGCATCTTCTTGCTGCACGTGTCCTGAATATAGAAGAAATCATGAAGAAAATGGACAATAAGACCTAGATCATCACCTGCAGAAGTTAATCCACTGACCGAAAGCAGATTGAACTTGAACTCAGGCACAAATAAGATGTCATTCAATATCAACTTAGAACTAAGCATCACATCACCAACACTAGTTACGAAAATACAAGTATTATTTGGCAAAGTAACTGTAGAATTCACTATGGGCCACAGAGAAGTAAACAACTTAGTATTGGAACACAAATAAGTCGTGTAGCCCCTGAATCAATAACCGAATAACTGGTGGAAAAAACTATGAGATCGAGTGAAGCAGAGAGACATATACATGTAGATTGTGAGGTAGAAGTAATATTGGAGCTTGGACCTAGTGTAAAAGAGGCAAGATGATGAGAAAAAATGGACATGAGTTATTGTTATTGCTGAGAATTCATTTAGATCAGCTTTCACATCAGGTTTCAACAAAATCCCCTACACTATTGAGATCAACTTTCATATCAAGAGAAGTAATGGAAAAGTTCACAGTGCCAATGACATTATTTGCCGAAGCATCATAGAAATGTTCTTTTGCTTTGGGCTTATATCCATGAGGATAACCATACAACTTATAGCAACGTTCAATGGTGTGACCAAAAAAGTTGCAATAAGTGCAAAATGGTCTCTTCTTCGTTTGATCCTTGTACCCAACCGAACCATTTTAACGACCTGGTCTACCACAAAGAAAATTGAGTACTAAGGCCACTGTTAGAGTCCATGTTCTTGGTAGAGTCCATCTTCACAGCAAAGGCAGCATGATTAATACCATCAGAAATCATCGATGTTCCAACTTTTCTTTGATGTTCTTCTTGAGAAACCAAAGAAAAGACCTTGTTTATTGGGGGTAAAGTATACATGAGTCACAATTGCTCACGAATTTGAGCATATGAGTCGTTCAGCCCCATAAAAAAAGACATAACATATTCCATCTGATAGTGCTCAATCAAATCTTTCACGCCTCCACAAGTACATTTAGAACAAGTACAAATCGGTCTATAATTGTTCAATTCTTCTGAAACCATCTCGAGCATAGGGAAATACATGCTAATTGAATCTTGTCATTGCACTAAATTCATTAATTCACGTCTATTAAAAATTCTATGACCTTTTTTTTGTTAAAATCAATCCTTTAGGTCATCCAATTAGGCCTATACTTGTTCAATTCTTCCGAAACCATCTTGAGCTTAGTGTAATACAAGCTAATTGAATCTTTTCATTGCACAAAATTAATTAATTCACATCTATTGAAAAATTCTAGGGCCCTTTTTTCCTTTAGATCATTCCAAATCTCGTAAGCCGTATTGGCATATAACATAATAGCAAAGATTTCTTTTGAAATCAAATTCAAGATCCATGAAATGACAATATTGTTATTCCTCATCCAAGAATTAAGAAGATCAAGGTTTGTACATTGAGGACGAGGCAAGGATCCATCAACAAAGGAAATTTTGTTCTTAATGCACAAAGCGATCAACATACTCTGCTCCACGAGGTGTAATTATCTCCAGTGAGAGGTAGTGACACTAGCATTAAGCCATGACTATCTGAATAGTGACGAAAGTACATACTCGAAGGTTCAAAAATGGAAGATCTTCTAGGAGAAGCCCTGGACACGCCATTATTGGACAAAGGAGTCGAATCAACCATCTCAAACATCGCGAAGAGAAGACGACTAATCGAAGAACAAAACCAAATCATCTAAGAAAGAAATACGAAGACTCTTTAACAACGATTAGCGAGATAATTGCTTTGATACCATATTAGGTCTAAGCTTTCACGAAAGTCGAGAGAGAGAAAGAGACTAAAAGGAGTGAGAGAAAATGAACTAAAGTTGTTATACATCATAACTAAAGAATTACAAGTATTGACTCTATATAAATACTCTGTTATCTAACAAACTAGCACATTGAGTGCTGGGTCAACAATACTATTTACTACCTATTAATAAAGCAAAAATAAGCTAACTAATCAACTGAATACTAAGTCTAATAAATGTCTTTCTCCTAACACTTGTGTGCTTTTTGTCTTGTTGTTTTAAGAACCTTCGCAATCAAGTTGAGGCTCGATCCAGTTTTGTAGAGGCCCTGTTTCAATTAGTTGTGGCTAAATTTAAGGATTCAACCAAATTCCCTGAGTTGAAGAGATCTCTCATTAAAGATGGGCAGATGTAAGGCTTAATCGTACTATCTTCAAGCTTCACTCTGCATATCCCAAGTGGAGCACGCATACAAAGATGAAGAAAGCCATGGCTCAGCCAGCTTCTTCTTAAGGTCTCCTAACTTTGAGTAGTCCTTATGTGCCTCATCATCCGTCTACTCCTTCTTGCGATCGAAGTTTACCACCGCTTCCTACTGACGAGTCCCAAGTTGATCCCCTTGCAGAGTAAAGAAGAAGAAGGAAGACCTTTGTTTTTGTTTTTTATTTTTTTATTTTTTGATGGTTTTTAAACAAGTCTCCTAAGGAGACATATTTTAAGACAATTGGGACTGGTACCCCGTAATTTTTACTTATTATATTTTGATGATTGCCTTTCACGAGTAAGCTTGGCTTATATATATATATATGCGTTTAGCCTGAGTACTTATTCGCTTATATGCAAATTTCTTTTATCAAATTTTTCTATTTGTTAGAACATGGGATTTAGTATACTTTGTGTAAGACTTTCTCGCAACTAATATGGCAGGGATTTGGTTGCTGATTAGTTCCCTACGGTGAAAACTAATAAAAATTGAAATTTTTTTTAAGTATAGAAATCTTTATGAGTTACCCACTGCCGCTTGCCCTCTGTCATGTAATGAACTTAGTTGATTAGAAGACATTAAGTGGGATTTGAACAATTGACCCGACCGTGAGGGTATTGCCTCACATGATAACAGCTTATGTGCTATGAGGGGCTTACGTGCCCTAGCGGTTTGAATGCCTTACATAGCTTTCAATGACTTTGAGTGACTTCAGTACCTTGAGGTAGTCTCCTTCACAAAAGGGATTTGCAATCTCGACTTAACTAAGAGAAACTTAAAATGAAACATATAATAAATAAATTTGAATAAAATTTGGTATTTATTCAAAAAGAAATTAGGGATTAAGGCCTATAAATAATGACTGCTTGAATGATGCAGGATTGTTAATTTAGTTTGACCTTATTAAGAGAAAACATCATAAGGAAAAGAAAAAGAAAACTCTTAACTTTTTATACTGATAATAATGCCTAAGGTGCTCAACATTTCAAGGATGTTTCTCCGAATTGCCCGTGAAATTAGTGATGCGATAGGTTCCCAATCTCATGACTTCAATTACTTGGAATAGACCTTCTATGTCGTTCTGAGCTTTCCCATGCCTTATTTCTGAGTATGCTGGAACACTTTGTGAAGTATTGTGTCCCTAACCTCGAACCTACGAACTCAAGACTTGGAGTTGTAATACCTAGCCAGTCTTTGCTTTTAAGTAGTCATTCGTAGGCAAGCGGCTTCTCTTCTTCCTCAATCATGTCTTTTTCGACCACTTGAATGATATTATTCTCCACCTCGTCAAAGTTTTCATACTTGTAGGAAGACACTCCAACCTTGGGGACGGTTGTAGGCCATAAAGAAATGGGTCTAACATGTGGAAGTGCAAGCGATGGTTCCATGACCCTAGAGAACAAAGCAGAGTTCCTCTGTGCACTTCCTTTGAGCTTTTCAAGTTTTTGTTGAAGAGTCAATTTAATGATCTTATTCATGGCCTTGACTTGTATATTGCACTAAGGGTGAAAAGGTGTCGAGAAGTTCTTTATTGATGTTATATCGTTCGCAAAGAGCTTTAGTCATCACGTTGTCGGACTGTAGGGCGTTTTCGGATATGAGAGAATGAGTAACACTGAACTTGTGTATGATGAACTTCTAGATAAAACTTGATAGGTTCTCCTTGATTATCTACTTCAAGGGTTGGGCCTCAGCAACTTTGGGAACTAATCGACTGCAACCACGACAAACTTGAATCTGAATAATTGGGCATAGGCTAATGATATTAATTCTCCACTTGTCAAAAAACCAAGGATAGAAAATGATAATGAGGAGCTCGAGATGGTCTTTGATATGGGCGGCATATCTTCGACACTTGTCGCATTTCATCGCGTTCTCGCACGTGTCTGCCTTTATATGGGAAAGTAATACATTTGTCGCAGTGCTTTGTATGTGGCGGATTGCCCCTAGTATGTTTATTGCATAGATTTTCCCAAGTGCTCCAATGGGTTGGTGGTCCCATTGTAGTAGAGGATGGTTGGCATCTTGAACTTCTAAAAAAATGCATTGCCATCACTTCTGCTGAGAAGGGATTGTTCGATCCCAGTATAATATCTTCGACAAGATCTCCTCACGCCTACATGATAATGTTCACATCTCGGTGTATTTCCTCTACATTAGGGTTTGAGACATGCGTTGTGCTTGTTGTAGTGCTACGGATCGTGATAGCAATATTCCTATTAGGGGTGAAATTTTATAACCGAAAAACCGATCATCGATTTAAAACCGACCGAACCGATTACGAAATAACCGAAATATCGATTTTTTTTAACAATCGAATTTTTCGGTCGTAGAACCGAAACCGAACTGATAATGCAGTTCGGTGATCGGTTTTGGCGGAAAAAATCGATTATATAACCGAACCGACCAAATTAGTTAGGGTTCAGTTTTTTATTTTTATTTTTAGTTTTATAGTTTATGAATTTATTCAGTATTCACTTATTGTCATTTTCTCTTTCATTTCTTTGTCTTACGTTTCTCACTCCATCCCTATTCGGCACCTATCTTCGAAAACTCACCCTTCAAAATGCTCCCTTGTCGGTTTGCCGACTCTACTCCGGCGCTCCATTGGTCTGACTCTCGCCTCTCGCCTCTCAGCTCGCTGCCGCCACTAGCCGCCCAGCTCGCTGCCGCCGCCTGCCGCCCAGCTCGCTGTCGCCGCTCAGCACTCTGCCGCTGCTCAGCTCGCTGCCGCCGCTCAGCTCTCTGTCGCGGGTCGCCGCTCAGCTCTCTGTCGCGGGCCGCTGCTCAGCTCTCTGTCGCCGGCTGCCGCTGTTGCTGCTCAGCTCCGGCTACGCTTGAAGAGGTGAGTTTTTTTTTTCCTAACATCTTAATTTAATAAATAGATATGGTTACAATAAGTTTGGAAATTGGAATCTTTGGATTGTATTGGCAAGTGTAAACTGTAAATATATGCTATAATCTATATTGCCATATAATCTATATTGATATATGTAATTATGTAATATGTAATTATGTATAAATATAATGAATATTTATGGATTATGAGGAGCAATATGGATTATGAAATGATTGTGGTTGAAAAATTTGTTAAAATATTAGTTTCAGATTACAACAAATTAGATGCAAATGAAATATTCTAGCAAGCAATTAGCAAAACACAAAAAAAAAAAGCAAAAACAGTTTTAAAGAAAAAAGAAAAAAAAAGATATATATAGTTCACAGATTGTTTGAAACTGTTTGTAAAAGTCCCTCTTGTGAAAGAGATGCATTTTATGATAAAGTAATCGAAGTCCAAACTGATTTTATGGAAAATTGATAGCAATATGTAATGGATTGAAACTAATTATTTGAAATTGTGTTGTGGCAAACTGTTTGTTTGAGAATCTGATTTTATGGCAAAGTGATAGTATTATAGTAATATGTAATGAATTGAAATTGTTTGTTTTAGAATCTGAAATTATATTTATTTCTGAATCTGGAATTTAATTTCTTTGTGAATATGAAATTTTGAATCTATTTTTATTTCTTTGTGAATCAGAAAGTTTGTAGTGTACTGTAATGGAGTCTAGTTCTGAAAGAAAATCACTTCGTACTACGAATGAGGATTCTGAAAGAGCAATGCCTTCGTCGCATAACTCTAAATAAACCACTGAGACTGAGGAACAGGAACCTAATTCTCAGCAAGAAAAGACCGATGAGAATGAGAAGAAGCGGCGAATTAATGGATCAGAAGTGTGGGAGCATTTCACCAAGATCGGGGATGGTAAAAGGGCAGCTTGCAATTGGTGTCATTCTTATGCTTCTGATCCGAAGAAGAATGGGACGTCGATAATGAAAGGGCATATGTTGAATTGCACAAAGGTTCCATTCTACTCGGAGGTCGAGAAGGATCAGTCACTCTTGGCTTTCTTCAAGAAGCAGAAACACGGTGAAGAGGAGGTTAGTTCAACCGAACTATTAGCCACACATTGGAATAAGAAGGGGTTTCGGAAGGCATTGGCAAAATATATAGTTTGTTGAGGGAGAAGGATTTAGGGAGTACTCTAGGTACATGAACCCAAAGTTTGTTGCTCCTTCGAGAATTACCGTGGCCAAAGATATTACTAAGTTATATGAGGAAGAGAAGCTAAAGTTGAAGAAGGTATTAAGTCAATGTCGGATTAGTGTGACTACTGATACTTGGACGTCGATTCAAAACATGAACTACATGTGTGTCACTGCGCATTGGATTGACGATTCTTGGACAATGCAAAAGAGGATCATTAGCTTCTTTCAAGTCCCTAATCACAAAGGGGATACAGTGGCTCATGAGTTGGTTAATTGCTTCAATGATTGGGGAATTATGAAGATTCTTACAGTTGCAATGGATAATGCATCATCTAACGATTTAGCCATAGATAAGCTAAGGAAGAAATTGAAAGAAAAGAAGGGTACTTTGCTCCTAGACGGTGACATGCTTCATATGAGGTGTGTGTGTCACATCACTAACCTCATTGTTAGTGATGGTTTGAAGGAGATATCACCTTCTATTGCAAGCATTTAGAATGCTGTGAGGTATGTTCGATCCTCTCTGGCACGATTCAAGAGGTTTAAAGAGTGTGTAGCAGAAGAAGGAATTGAATCGAATGCTCTTTTGTGCTTGGATGTTCCGACGAGGTGGAACTCCACGTATTTGATGTTAGAGGCTGCCTTGAATTACCAAAAAGTGTTTGAGAAGATGGAGGATGACCTTTATTACCGAAGCTATTTCGATGATTCAAAGATAGAAGGTCCACCTGTTGATTCTGATTGGGAAAATGCAAAAATTTTTGTGTTGTTCTTAAAGACTTTCTATGATCTAATTTTGAAGCTTAGTGGTACTTTGTATGCCACGTCAAATCTCTTCTTCAATGAGATTTGTGAAGTTAAGCAAGAGTTGATCATTCTCTCCGACGATTCAGACAATCTTATGTGTCAAATGGCAGCAAGTATGGAGAAAAAGTTTGACAAGTATTGGGGCAATCCAGAGAAAATGAACATCATCATGTTACTTGGATTGGTGCCATTATGTTCAACATTGTATTGGAGTCATGTACGGAGGAGATAAGGCTGAGAAAATGGTGGTAGATGTCGAGGCTGCTTTGAAGAGGCTTTACAAGGAGTATCATGACATTGCACCACCGCCCCCGCTTGCTCCAAACATGGTTCCAAAAAAATCAGCAAGTAAACCAATTCTTGATGATTCAAAAAATCGTGTCAAGATGACATATCTGAAGGAAAAACGAGTCAAAAAGGGAGGGGACAAGAATGATGTTGAGCGCTACTTAGCTGAAAGTTGTGAAGATGTCTTTTCTGAGAACTTTGACATACTTGGTTGGTGGAGGATTAATTCCAACAAATACAAGGTGCTTTCAAGGATTGCAAAGGATGTGCTAGCGGTTCCAATGTCAACTGTTGCATCAGAATCTACTTTCTCTACAAGTGGCCGTATTCTTGATCCTTTTAGGAGTTCGTTAACTGCTAAAACGGTGGAGGTACTGATTTGTACCAAGAGTTGGTTGAGTTCTAAGAATGGCACAGTTGTGTGTAGCGAGTTTATGGATGAGATTGAGACTTTCACAAATTCTATTAAAGTGGAGACATGTATAAACTCTAAACATAATGTATTTTATTTCTCAAATATTTGCATTGTTGTATTAAAATCTAACATTTGGTAATGTCATTCTGTAGATAATGATTCTTCCACCACAGACACTGATAACATGCAAGAGATTGATGATTGTGAATGAAACTGCTTTACTTGGTCAGTGCTACTGTGCTAATTAATGTGAATTCATTGTTTATTACCTCATTGGCAATTCGGCATTGGCTAATTAATTTACTTGCATTTGTTTCATAGATGGGCCGAGATTATCAATGTTTGTAGGCTGCAGGCTATTGTTGGTCTTGTTGATGAAGAGAAGTCGATAAATTTATGAACTCTTTAGTATTTTTGGTGGATATTATGTTTTTTTATGGAAGACTATTTACTTGGTTAGTTTGTAATTTAGATAATTTGTTTCTAGTTTCTACTTTCTGTCTGTTTGGTTTCATAGTTGGTTACTTCTTAGTTCTTACTTGTTGTTGTTGACTTGAATACTTGATTAGTTCATTTGTAATTTGTATATGCCTATTTGGACTTTTGACTAGGGAGTTTGGACTTGTGTTAATGAAGTATGAACTATCAACATGATATTATGTTAGATAATAGATAATATAATATTAGATAGTGCATGATTTTTCGAAAATATGATGCACAACGTTTTTTTCGGTTAAAACCGAATATTAACTGAACCGATCTGAATTTTCAGTTTCGGTTTGGTTCGGTTCTGCCAAGCAAAAAATTGATTTTTGGCGCAGCATTTTGGAAAACCGAAAATTTTGGTTCGGCGCAAAATTTGGCATAAAATCGAACCAAACCGACCGACTTTCACCCCTAATTCCTACAATTGCTTGTATTTGCTTGTGAAGTAGGTCTCGCCAGACCAGACCTTTTGGTGCGTCTAGGGTTGTTCCCCAGCTTGTCAAACACATTGTGACTCAATGGACGTTGATTCGCAGGCTGATTGGCGGATGCATGCTAATAGGCAGTAGGTTGCTCACGCCCTTACTAATGTTGTTGGTGCGCTCTTTGTCGTTGCTCTAGCTCCTAGTGGAACAATGGCTTTCCAATTACGAGTTCACCGTACCAAGGTTCTCGCTCGTCAGTATTCAGGGTCCTTAGGGTTTCGGTCTCGTTTGTTCAGGACCTCTTGGTTCCTAACTTGTTGATGGTTCTCTTTCTCTTGCTATTCTTACTCACGTGCTCAGTCTTGTTGTGCTCGCTCTCGGAGCATGTGCTCCTGCTGCTCCAGCGTGTGCAATGTCGGTTAATTATGTTGTAACTCTAGGATGCAATGTTGCATTAAGGCCACTCCCTAGGTCAGTTTAGTAATTTGTTCCATGAGAACTTAGTGATCGGTCTAGGCTTCTTTTGTGATTCTCGACTCCCTAATGTCCCGATAATGTCATGATAAATAGATTGGTGTATATTTCGTGTAAATTAGAATTGGTAAGAGAATGCTTTCCTTCCATAAAGTCCTTCGTGCGAAGTCCAAATTCGACTAATTAAGGCGTGAATAGTTGAATTATTGAAATAAGAGTTAGTAAGTAATCAATTATATTAATAAGTGAGTTTAAAAGTAGATCTTGGTGACTAAAATTGAGATTTTGTTCAAGAATTATTGCACGGCCAAAATTTACACGACTAGCCCAAAACTTTATAAAAATTATATTTTGGTCCAAATTTAAAAGAAAATTAAAGAAAATGGTCAGCAATCAAGAAATTAAATTTTTTTGAGCTTATATCATTATATTAAGTTCAAGTATAAAATTTGAGGTCATTCCGAGGTCAAACGAAGAAGTTAGTATAAAATTTCAGTACTCTATTTCGGGATCGAAATCGTAAAATCTGAATAAATAGGAAATGCGCTCTATAAATTCTGCAAATTTACAAGGTGTCTTATAATTGGATAAAGAAGATGAGTAAAGAAAGAAATTGTGCTAAAAAGCTAAGAAATAAGTTTAGAAATGAAACAAGGGACTAAATTGATAAAGAATTGTTTTGGTAGACTAAAATGTAAATTTCTTAAAAGAAGCAAGCATGACGTATCTCACCTCCACATTGCTAAGTATGTGCTGGCCTTTAGACATTAAATCTGATCTTAACATGGATTAGTAAGCTTTATTAATCAAGGTGTCAAATTTAAGCAAGAGGTGGAATTGTGATTACTTCACTGTGATGTATTTAGTGCCACACCAAGTAGCTTAGCCCTTAACTTAAATAATCAGCCCTTGAACAAATGTAGAACAGAAATAAGGTATAGAGAGTAAGTAAATAAGGCAAGAAAAAGAAAAGAAATAGAAGAAGAATGAGAAGAAGAAAAAGACGAAGGTGAAGAAGGAAATGTTTGGTTAGAGCAAGCTTGGTAGGGTTTCTAATTTCTTCTTGCTCTCATCTTCTCTCACAAACTTTTGGATTGTGCTTTAAACTATTGAAAAGATTGAAAAGTGTTTGGAAGAATAGTTCGACAAATTCAAGCAAAAAAAGGCAAGAAACCTAAGGTAGAATTCTTCTCCTTGAAACCATAGATTTGTACAAGTGAGTTTCAAGATGTTTGAGATAAAATATGATGTTGATGATATTGAAATGAGTTATAGATTGTTATTTGATGAATTAATGACAACGTGAATGTATATCTTTGCTTTAGAAAGGAATTTGCATAGTTGAATTAAGTGTTGAACATGTTATGCTTGATCATAGGTCTAAATAAGGCAATCTTTGTTATTTGAGTAGAGAATGAATTAAACATTCGAGTTTGGAAGATTTTGTTCATGTTTTATTTGTTTAGAGGTGTAATAATAGTGAAGGAACCCTTAAAAACAATTTTGATGGTGTAATCGCACATTATGGCGCTGTGGGCGCACAAGTCGCGGACGCAGCGTGCTGCTTGTGCGCCCAGCGTGCGTAGTAGGCACACAACCGCCGCATCAGGCACTCTGCGCATGCGCTAGGTGCACTGCCTGCATTCCGTGTACGCGTTAAGCACGCGGCCTGCGCCGTGTGCACGCCCTGTGTGCTGCCAGCTCGAGCGGCTGTTGCATGTGCGCTTAATGTGCACGCCATGCGCGCGGCAGTGCCTCCAACTTCGCCCAAATGTCCATTAAAGTCGAAAATGACCTAATTTCATGATATATATGAGTTTTCCTTAATAAAAAGAATTTTAATCAATGTGGAATGGTTTTGAAGTACAAGTTAACTATATAAATGGACTAAATTAGGTTTTATTTCATTGGTCAAGGAACTTGGAAAAGTCGCGAATCCAAAGGCATCGAAACCTAAAACAAAACGACCTGGATCAACGGACAAGTAATCTGAGTAAGTAGATGATGCACCTATAACTCAATATATGTGCTATGTGCTGCAATTTTATGTGCTAGGATTATGTGTAATCCGTTGTTATGTTTAAACCGATCGAAATTTAAAGAATACGCCCGAACCTTGATATTATGAATATAATAAAGATACATCAGGATTTATCCTATCCTAAATAATATGTAAAATAGGTCGTGTTTCGATAGGTAAATGGATAGGTTAGAAAATACACCGAGCCTTGTTTATTGAATTCAAACAACCTTATTACGATGAAAAGACTTTAGGTCCTCAGACCAAGAATAAGCGGGGGTTACAAAATGAGCATCAATAACTGCTGGATTCAATACCCATGCATGATGCTTTAGTGTCTTCGATTCATGTCCCGAGCACTATTATAAACGTATTGATGAGTAATTCTTAAGAATAAAAAGTCGAGATTTTACCCCAAACCCGTAACCTCTCGAAAAGGTATTCAATGTGGCTACCTGAAATGATAAGGTATCGGGGGTTGTTAATTGTCAGTCAACAGCATGATATAGAATACTATAACAATGTTGATGGTTTAGCATCCTTTGAGATCGCAACTCCTCGTACAAGTTTATGTAAAAGAAAGTGACGATGAAATGCACTAGCGGAGCTTGCTTTGTCTCAAAAGGGGTTATAACAGGGATATGTTCCGAAAGGTGAACTGGCCCACTCCTCGTTTGGCACCATTAAAGTAAGTTATATGGTACCATTAGTGGATCCCATACAATAATAGAAACGAAAATATAATCGCCGAGATGCCTACGAGAATGACTGAGACGAACGCTAAGAAAGTACGAACTGTTATTGATAGTTCTAAAAATGGGAATTAATCAGTATGGGACGGTTGATTTCTTTCTACTTGTGTGTGCTTGAAATAAATGTATATTGTATTATTATAATGTTGCATCAACATGACTTATAGATTAGTTAGTTCGTCACTTACTGAGTTTAGCAACTCACTATATTTCTTGATGTTGTAGGTAAATGTAAGCTCCAAATGAGGTGATGTGGGATCTTTGAGCACTAGAGACCTGTGACACCAGCAAGACTATACCCCGACCTTATATATATTTGTGTTGAATATATATAAATATATATGATATAAATATCTTTGTTCGATGTAATGACTATAGGTTTAAAAAAAATGCATGCATTATTTTACTTATATTATATTGTGGTTTATGGATTTAAGTATGAAAATAAGATGATAAAACTGTTATGGCTCGACCTAGCAGGTCGTGACATATTTGCCCTTTGATTTTGATGCCTGAGTGATTCTTCTTTTACCACTAACCATTGTTGCACTCTTTTTGTGGAGAGTTATGGGAATGCTTTAGTGATTTGTTGTTGTTAACTTTTAATCAAAACATAGAAGGGTTTCAAGTCCTTCCTTTAGCGTGAATCTATTGATGCTAGAGGAAATTTACTCCGAGAAACCAACTCAAGCTTTTTTTCCAGCGAAACATTACTAAAAGGTCAAGGCCAAAGGGTGGTACCAGGAGTGTTTCTTACTTTGGCACCCGTTGCTTAAGTCAGCGATTTTGTAGAAGAGAAGTACAGAGTTTAAGATTATAGATAAATTATTTACGAAACAATACCTATTAATAAGACCCGACTGACCTAGATTCCCCTTCTTTGAGGAAGTTTATTCAAATCATGAAATATCCTAATTTTGTAGGATTTGAATATATTCCATAATTATCTTTTAAGATATTGGAAAATATCCTTTATTTACTTAAACCCTGATTTATCGCTTTAAGATAAGTCAACTCGAGATTCTATCTATTGATTTTAGGGATTAGACACACTTAGGTATGCTTATGCGAGGAGAATGATGTCTTGTCGCCATTGTCATCCTCAATATAAGTATCCCTTAGGCCCTTGTAGGATTTTCTTAAGATATTATCAGTTGGACTCACCGGTTGTGAGCACTATGTGTCCCGAGGCCTAGTACAGCCATGCGGGAAACGCTTGATAACAACTACCATGTTCTTTTAAAAGTACATAGAAATGTAGACAAGGAAAAACATATTAGGTAATAGTCCATGCCATCTTTTATTAGTGAATTTGACAAAATTGTTTCTTATTTTGCAAATAAAGAAAATAAGAAAGAAGACAAAAGAAAAGTTATAATATATGCCTTTTATCAACTAATTTGACAAAATTGTTCCTTTTTTTTTTATAAATTAAAAAAATAAGAAATATAGCGGAATAGTAAATTGATTAAAAAAAAATCAATTGTAAATTTAGATTTTGAAAGTGACATCTTTTCTAAATCAAATTGGGGGATTTTGAGGAATACCTCATTCTTGACACAATGATAATTTATACCCCACATGTGTTGCACTTTTAATTTATACTCTAAAATTTATACTACAAACATAGAGTAGAAATGAAGGGAGCACATCATATGGGGTATAAATTATTAAGTGGCATCAAGAATGGCTTTATTTTGAAATTCTTCTAATAAAAAAATTTTCTCGATTTAGATCTCAAACACAACCATGGTCTTGGGCCTCAAGTGGTCGTCCCAACTTAGGGCTTGAAGAGTTAGATGGTCCAAACTATACTTGTAATCCGAAAACAGTAAGAAGCCTGACCGCTTTAAAAAAGAATTTTCTGCAATAATATTTCTCAAAGCTCTCTCTGTATCTCTGCGTCTCTCGCAAGCTCGCGCACACACACACAGCCACTATTCTGTATCTCAAATTCTCTGCTCAATCCATCTATTGAAATCTCTCTTTCTTTGCCTTTCAATCACCTTTTTTCATCTCTTAGCGTTTCTCTCTCTTCCGATTGCTCAATCTTCATCCGAGTAAGTTTCTCTCTCTAAAATGTTCACTTTAAAACACAAAACCAGACCTGTACAATCTTGTATAACGCTTCAAAATTTGTTTATTTTATTTGTTTTTAGATTAATTTTGCATCGTAAATAAAGATAAATCGTTTTGTTGCTTCTTTTTCGATCTGGGATCTGATTTTTTGTTATCAATCGTTATTATCATATCTTGTTGAATTCAATTTCTTGTGTTTGCTTTTGTGCTGCGTTCTGATATGATACTAGGGTTTTTGAACGGCTAGGACCGAGAATGGGCCGAAAGAAGCCGAGTAATGCCCGTGGCGGGGACGATGAGAGCCTGCCTTTTGCTGGCGCGAAGTCGAAGAAGAAGGGTTTGGTTATTGACGACGACGAGTACTCGGTTGGAACCGAGCTCTCAGAGGAGTCCCAAGGTCAGGAAGAGAAGGTTGTCATTACTGGGAAGAAGAAGGGGAAGAAGGGAAGCTCGAAAGTATCTCAGACGAAAGACGATGACGTTGAGATAGCAGTGGATGCTGTGGACGACGAGGAAGATGATGCCCCAGAAGTTGTTTTTGCCGGAAAGAAGGGAAAGTCGAAGAAGGGTGGAGGAAAGAGCAATTTCAGCTCTTCGGGTTTCGGGTTGCTTGGTGATGAGGATGATGGGGATGGTGATGGTGATGCTGATGCTGATGATGGTGATGATAAGCCTCAGAGTGATGTGGAGGAGGGGGATGCTCCTGTAGTGAGTTTTGTAGGGAAGAAGAAGCCTTCCAAGTCGTCGAAAAAGAGTGGTGGTGATAGTTTGTTTAGTGCATCGGCTTTTGATGCCATTAATGATGAAGATGGCGGTGATGATAGTGTGGTTGTTGAGAATAAAGCAGCTGAGGATGATGATGATGAAGCTCCAGTTATTGAGTTTGCAGGGAAGAAGAAGAAATCATCCAAGGGTGGTAAGAAGGGCGGGCGTTTGTCTGGTGTGGATAGTTTTGATGTCCTTGGTGATGATAATGAGATTGAGAGTGAACTGAAAGATGAGGAAGAGGATGATGCAATAATTGCTTTCTCGGGTAAGAAGAAGTCGTCAAAGGGTTCTAAAAAGAGTGGTAGTAATTCATTTAGCGTGGCATTGCTTGATGAAGGGATTGATGAACATGCCTCTGTGTCCGAGCCAAGTAAAGTTGGCAATGATGTCTTGGAGGATGAAGGCGCTGCACCAATTTCATTTTCAGGTAAAAAGAAATCGACCAAGAAGAAAAGTAATGTTGCTTTTGCTCAGCTAAGTGAAGACATTGGGGATGGGAGTAAAGTTACTGATGAAGTTGAACCTGAACAGCCAAGTGTTGGAACCACTGGAGCTGAGGATTCGAAATCTAAAATTAATAAGAGTGAAGAGGTAGCAGAAACATCAAAAAGTAAAAAGAAGAAGAAGAAGAGTGGAAGGACTGCTCAAGAAGAGGATGACTTGGACAAGCTTTTAGCTGAGCTCGGTGAGGGGCCACCGGTAACAAAACCAGCTGCTGCTCCGGCAGAGGAAGAGAAAGTTCAAGGTCAGCCGGAAACAGATACTCCAGCTGGTGATTTGGGTGAAAAAGAAGGCGAAGAGGAGAGTGTCGAGTCAGCTGCAGCTAAGAAAAAGAAAAAGAAGAAGGAGAAAGAAAAGGAGAAGAAGGCAGCCGCAGCTGCTGCTGCGGCAGCAGTAACAACTGCTTCTGCTGACGTAAAAGATGAAAAACCAAATGAGGTGAAAATTGAAGCAAAGGGTAAAGCTATTGACAAGAAACTGCCAAAGCATGTAAGGGAGATGCAAGAGGCACTTGCTAGGAGAAAAGAGGCCGAAGAGAAGGCAAGGAGGGAGGAAGAAGAAAAGCGGAGGAGGGAAGAAGAAGAGAGGCGTAGGCAGGAAGAACTTGAGAGGCAAGCAGAAGAGGCTCGGCGTAGGAAAAAGGAGAAGGAAAAGGAGAAGCTGCAAAAGAAGAGACAAGAAGGAAAGCTTTTAACTGCGAAGCAGAAGGAAGAAGCGCGCAGGCGAGAGGCTATGAGAAATCAAATACTTTCTAATGCTGGGGGTTTGCATTTGTCAACTGGGGATATCAGTGCACCGACAAAAAGACCATTGTACCAGAAAAAGAAGTCAAAACCAAGTCCTAATCAAGCAAATGGTGCAGATCCTTCTAATGAAGTTGAGAATACAGAGGAAAAGGAAACCCAGCCCGACACTGTCACTGAGGTGGATTCTGCAGAATCTGAGAAGATTGAAGAGATGGAATCGTTGTCTGTAGATGAAAAATCTGAAGTTGCTGAATCTGTCAAGGAAAATGGAGTCGAAGAAGAAGATGACGACGAGGATGAATGGGATGCTAAGAGCTGGGACGATGTCAATCTTTCTGTGAGTGCCTTTGCGGATGAAGAGGCTGACTCTGGGAATGAGCCTGTTGCCAAAAAGGAATTGAAGAAGTCTGTATCAACTTCTAGAAATGCAGGTAATCAGGCTTATAGTGCAATTTTGTGGTTGAATCTTTCTAGTTTAGCTAGCATATTGCAATGTTGGTTATATCTTGTTTAAATGTTGTTGTGGGTTGAAGTATATTAGAATCTCAAGTATAAAAAAATCTGTTTCAGAGTTCCATCTTGTGGACTCATTCTATGAAATTTGTTCAGATGGGCCTATTTGTTAGGCTGCTAGGTGTAATAATTTCAATTTGTGCTGCCTCACAATCTGTCTTTCTGATGCCCTATTTTTGGATTTTCATTTTTGCTGCTGTAGCGGCCCCTCCTACAGCTGCTGTAAAGAAAACTATTCCGTCTCAACCAATCAAATCTGTGGATGTTGAAAGTAAGAAAGGGACTGATGAGGTTCACATCGCCGGCAGAAATAGGACAAATGCTGCTGCAGTCAGAACGGGAACACAAAATACAGATGCTACACCCAAGGGTGAAGAAGATCTCCGTTCACCTATCTGCTGCATTATGGGCCATGTTGATACTGGTAAAACCAAGTTATTGGACTGTATCCGTGGCACCAACGTTCAGGAGGGTGAGGCTGGAGGTATTACTCAGCAGATTGGTGCGACATATTTCCCATCAGAAAATATTCGTGAGAGAACCAGGGAGCTAAAAGCTGATGCTAAACTAAAGGTTCCTGGGTTGTTGGTAATTGATACTCCTGGGCACGAGTCATTCACCAACTTAAGATCACGAGGTTCAGGTTTATGTGATATTGCAATTTTGGTTGTGGACATTATGCATGGGCTAGAGCCCCAGACAATAGAATCCCTCAATCTTCTTAAAATGAGGAATACAGAATTCATTGTTGCATTGAATAAGGTGAGGTTTATTGTCCAACAGAGTACTAGAATATTCTAGCACTATTTTTTTTTTTACATTCTTAATTTGGTTTTGGTGTTGTTTACTTGATTTTCAAAATTTTCAGGTGGACAGACTTTATGGATGGAGATCGACTCGCAATGCACCAATTGTGAGGTCATTAAAGCAACAATCTAAGGATGTGCAAAACGAGTTCAATATGAGGCTTACTCAGGTTATAAACTTTCAACTTTGTCTTCTTTTGTAATTTCCTATTTGATTATCCTGGTCAATTCTTCAAATTTGTTTGTTTTTCAGATCGTCACCCAGTTCAAGGAGCAGGGACTAAATACCGAGCTGTATCACAAAAATAGAGAAATGGGGGAGACATTCAGTATTGTACCTACAAGTGCCATTACGTACGACTTCCAGACTGTCGGCGCAATATCTTCTTACAAGCTTTTTCAGTCTTTTCTGCTATTTCTTGCTTCTTGTCTGATATATTGTGTTTGTGATTATTTCAGTGGCGAAGGCATTCCAGATTTGCTATTGCTGCTAGTTCAATGGACTCAGAAAACTATGGTTGAAAAACTTACATTCAGTAATGAAGTGCAGGTTCGATTTCCTTAATTTTTTGTTCATGTGCTTAACATTACTCAAATCTAGATGGTTGAACCTGCAAATGCTAATTGGGTGCTCATTTTTTATTTTTTTTCCAGTGTACCGTATTGGAGGTCAAGGTTGTTGAAGGCCATGGGACAACCATTGATGTTGTGTTGGTCAATGGAGTGCTTCATGAAGGAGATCAGATAGTTGTCTGTGGCATGCAAGTAAGCAACTTTTAACCGTTTCTGATAATCCAAATTGGTCAGCTGTTTTAATAACAACTTGCTATAACTCATTGCTGTTATTGTTGCAAGTTTGCTTCCATTATGACCATCTCTTTTTATAGTTTTCAAGTGAATGTTAGTAATACATGTTGTCTTTTTGAAGGGTCCAATTGTTGCGACCATTCGAGCGTTATTAACACCCCATCCCATGAAAGAGCTACGGGTTAAGGTAATTCTTTATGATCTAGAATTTATTTCCAACATGTTTCATGATAGAATTGTCACCAATTAATTTTACCTAGTTTTATACATACTTAGTATAATTGAAAACTTATCCAATTTGATACATCTATATTATCAGATTCCAATAGTTGACGTATTGTAGTTCATATTTTACTGTTTTAAGAAATTATGTTGTCGCCCATCCATATAGCAACTTGTTCATACTAGGGAAGAAATCTGTCGTTTTTGGTGGTTGTGCATTACCAAGTGGGTTTGTGTGTGTGTGTGTGTGAGGGTTTTTTATTTTTATTTTTAATATATATATATATATATATATATATATATATATATATATATAAGATGATGATGATAAAGTGAGTTTATTTTCTTAAAAAAAAAAAAGTTTATTTTATACTTTCCTCTTAGATGTAGGTATGATCTGGTCCTGTTAGAAACACTTGTCGAGCTAGGTACGGGTCTAAGGGTTTGAAAGATCTAAATTTTACGCACAGAAAAATGCATGTTTCAAGTATAAAGTGACTGATGTCTAATATTGGACTTGAATGTCCCAATGTTATGCACCAAGTTAAATTTATCTATTAGACTAGCTTATAATAGTTAAACATGTTCTTTCTCATTTTTAGTAAGAGATATTATGTAGCATTTACTAGCCGTTAAGTTGGTCCGATTTATGGGGTTTGTAATGTTTAAAGTTCAGATGAACACAGTGGTATTTCATTGTATATTTGTATTTTCAGTATAATGAATATTTTTTACACAAATTTTTAATAAGTACTTCCGTTTCATGTTAGGGAACATATCTTCATCACAAGGAAATCAAGGCTGCACAGGGCATCAAGATAACAGCACAGGTAATCGCTCTAAGACTAACTTTGAGCCTCTCCCTACTTTCCCCACCTTTCAGTTCCCAACACTTTTACGCTCCTATTCCCAGAAAAAAAAAAACCCTGAAAAATGTAATGGCGATATTGGTGTGCTGTTTATACAATCCTTCATTCTCTGTTTTATGTCATCTAGGGCCTTGAACATGCTATTGCTGGCACTGGTCTATACGTGGTGGGACCTCAAGATGACTTGGAAGATATCATGGAAGCAGCTATGGAAGATATGAAATCAGTTATGAGCAGGATTGACAAGAGTGGTGAAGGAGTTTGTGTACAAGCTTCTACTCTAGGTTCTTTGGAAGCTTTGCTTGAGTTCTTAAAGACCCCAGAAGTGAATATTCCCGTTAGTGGAATTAGCATAGGCCCTGTGCACAAGAAGGATGTCATGAAGGCCAGCGTGATGCTAGAAAAGAAGAAAGAGTTTGCCACTATTTTGGCCTTTGATGTAAAAGTGACACCCGAGGCCCGTGAACTGGCAGAAGATTTGGGCGTAAAGATTTTTATTGCTGATATTATTTACCACTTATTTGATCAATTTAAGGCCTACATCGACAATCTCAAGGAGGAGAAGAAGAAGGAAGCAGCTGAAGAAGCAGTATTTCCATGTGTTCTTAAGATTTTACCGAATTGCATTTTCAATAAAAAGGACCCTATTGTCCTCGGAGTTGATATTCTTGAGGGTATTGCTAAGGTACACCATTATTTAGATTCCTACTTGATTTATTGTGTTTACTGTTGGATGTCATTTTAGGTTGGACAAATTGGGGATAAAATTTTAATTTCTTTTCCCATGGTGAGAATATCAACTTATAAAGATTTAAAGACTGCCAGGTTACTCTGGGTTCTCTTTCTGCTCTGCGTAGAGGTTGAGGGTTTATATTAAATGTCTTTATTTTTGTATACTGTATAACTGTTGGTTTTCTAGCCTGCCCAAAGGATTTCAAATAAAATCTGAGACCTCAGCAAATGGGAAAAAGTTACTGTTGTTGTTGTTTTTTCCTGGTCATTTTGTAACTTATATATATTATCTGATACGTAATTTGAATTGCTGTGATGTTAGTTCTTTTTTTTTTTTTTTTTAAACGAGATTGACGCTACTTTCCTTCTATATAGGTTGGAACTCCAATATGTATTCCTCAGAGGGAATTCATTGATATTGGTCGCATTGCCTCAATTGAGAACAACCATAAACCTGTTGACATAGCCAAGAAAGGGCAGAAAGTAGCTATTAAGGTACGAAGTGCTACCTTTGATGTGGTGTTGAATGCTTGTATCTTTCAAAGTAATACGTAGCGTTGAATGCTTGTATCTTTCAAAGTTATACGTGCTGAATAAGTTTGAGATAGCGTATTTGAGCAACATTAAACTCTGTTTTATGTGTATGGGAAAATAACATAAAATCCACTAGTTTGAACAAAATGACACACATATAACCCAAGTTTATAGTCTCTAAAATCACAAAAATATCTTCTCATTTAAGGGTCTTTTTTTTTGTTTTTGTTTTTGTTTTTTGTTTTTCTTCAAATCTCAATTTTACCCTTACCAAACTAGACAAGTATTTTTTAACCCTACTGCTAAACAAATAATGTATTTTGGAATTCTCTCCAAAATCCAGCAAAAGAAAAAAAAATCTCTGATCGCAAACAACTCCCCTAAGAAAAACAAATAACCCAAATCGCAGAGTTGCTTCGTGTGAAAAACACGTAGCAATTGTCACGCCACTCTCGCCGAGAATGGACCCGTTGCCACTACTCAGGACCCCAATCGTCGTCTCATTAGTAGAGCAGTGGTCACCACGACTTGAATCTGAAACGAGTTTTTCTGCTAATCGTGGATGAAAGACGCGAACCCAAAACAACAGTGTTCACATGTCGATCTGCATGGTTAACGACTGAAAGCACATGAATTTGTGACGGCTCAACAGTGGGACCGTTGAAATGCTCGATTCTGAGCACGTTCTGCCTCCATCACAGCTGCATTGGAAAATGCTCTATTTATGTGTAAACAACATCAATAGTTCATTTGATTATGATACACAAGCTTGTCTCCCTTCCTGTCTCCACATTTTCTAAGAACAGATTTTGTGTTTTAAAACAAGATCCACTCTCTGTTATAAGTTTGAGAACCTGGTGAATTCTCCAAATGTGGATTTATCTTTTTTTCATTTTTAGGGTTTTTGTTTTTGTTTTGTTTTGTTCTTTTTAAAGATTTGAGATTTGAAGATTGATTGTTTGAAATTTTGGTGGAGGGTCTCTAATTTTTGAGAACGGAAGGTCGGTTGTAGTAGCAAGGCAGAGAAATTAAAAGAGCTGAAAAACACTGAAGTTTCTGGATGAATTATTAGGCTTTTAGAATGGTGAAGACAATTGGTTATGGTGTTCTTTTATTGTTCTGAGTTTAAAAGAAGTATGTGAGTTTTTTGTTGTTTAACATGTTTGCTTAAATTCTTTTTAGTTGCAAATAGTTTGGCGTTCATATTACTTCATTGAGGCTGACAAGGTTGTCATGCAATTCTTTGCTTTATTTGGAAGATTCGTCACCCTGTCTTGACGTGCTTTTGCAGATTGTTGGAAGCAATCCGGAGGAACAGCAGAAAATGTTCGGCAGGCATTTTGAGATTGAGGACGAGCTTGTCAGCCATATCTCAAGAAAGTCAATTGATCTGCTTAAAGCTAATTACCGAGTAAGTTTAAACTTTGACACTGCCTTTTCATTCTTTGTGAATAATGTTCCACCATGTTTTGTAACCGTGATTTGCAACGTTTAGGATGATCTATCGATAGAGGAGTGGAGGTTGGTTGTGAAATTGAAGACTCTTTTCAAGATCCAATGAGAATAAAGTTTATGATGGAGTGCCATCCGGGAAGATTTTTTTGGTTCTGTCGAGATGCCAAATGACATGACGAGACTTTAATCAGTTTCCAGTAGTTTCCAGTGAAAGGTGCATGCTGAAGAATAATTTCTCTGATATGGATCTTGTAGAGATATCAATAGCCCCTCTCAAGCTAGCCAAAAACGGGTTTTGACAAAGATCCGAATGCGAAGATACCCAGGTATTTATTCCAAGAAAGAACCTTTGCGCCTAGTACAAGCTTGAACTCGTTGGATTCTTTAGCAAGCAGCAATACTTGTTAATTTGGAGCATGTTTTGTTGGCAGATTTACAAAGTGGGGCTTGTGCCTTGAGAAAGCAAATGACAATGTTTTGAGTAATATATACAGGTTCTTGTATTTTCACTTTGCACTTCAGTTCAAACATTTACAAAGCTTTTTGGCAGCGGGTACTTTATTTATAATATATATTTTCACAATTGGCTCCCTAACCTTGAAATCTTAGCATTTTTATGCTGTTTGCAAACTTACGTCTAAATTTGGTAGGAATTTGGCTCGTGCCTATCAAGTAAGTCGTGGAAAATTTTTTGCTCTTCGTTTGGTCTCTGACTCTTTGTTTGCCGCTTTAAACATATCTGTATGATTGATGTTTGGAAAACATTTAGAAATAGCCTTTACAATTTGGCCTTTATCTCAAATTAGCACTTAAAAGTATGAATTGTGACAAATTACTGCTTAATGTATATCATTTTATCAAGAATAGTTAAAATAAAAAATTCCAAAAATAAACTAAAAAAAAACAGGAAAAACATAAAATGCCATTTTCACCATTTTCACTTTGTCCGGCCACGTTTCGTTGTTGACGCTGTCCCCTAGGTTGAAGCTTCTAAGAGCGCTGAGCAGATCCATAGGATAAAGGATCCACTTCATATGCCGATTAGGCCAATTACTAGACCAGAGTAAAAAAGCTTTGAGATGAAATAAATGGGCTAATCCAACAATATAAGGGTGGGCTGTAAATTGTAAGAAAAATTTGAAATTTTTTTGAAAAATATCACTTCTACATAACTTGTTTTGAAACATGTCATTATAAAAAATTATTGCAGCTCATGCCATATTTTCATAATAAATTTGGCCAAATTGCCCCCCACCCATTTATCACGCGTTTTGGCCGTTTCTAGCAAAGCGGTTACGTTCGCGTTTTTTTTTAAACGCATTTTTTTGGGGGTAAAGTAATTTTTTATAAAATTAGGCCGTTGCATAATTTTAGAAAAATTTAAGGACTAAAATATAAATAATAAAGGACGAAAATGTTAAAAAGAGAGACTTTAAGGTAAAAAAATTTGCTGGCTGCCCCCCTTCCCCCCCATTTTCTTCATTTTCTTTTTCTTTTGGGTGGGGTTTTTTTTTTGTTTTTATGATTTTCTTCTCCTTCATCCTATACAATATATAAAAGTTCTTTTTTTTTTCTTTCTATTTTTTCTTTTTGCTTTTTTTTTTAATTTTCTTTTCTAATTTGTTAGAAAAAAAAAAGACTTTTTATACCAAATAATTTTTAAACTTTTTTTATGATGTCATTTTTTTAATAATTTTTTTAAAATTAATTTTAATTAGAATTTTTTTTGAAAATCATATTCTTTTGATATTTAATTCAATTTTATTAAATTTCAAATAATTTTTGTTTATTTTTTACCTTTTCTTTTTCTTTCTTCCTGTTTTTTATATTATAAATAAATTTAAAAGAACGTAAATTACTTAACATTGAGACGCTTTTTTCTAAATTGAACAAAAAATCAAATTTAACGCTCGCAGAGCACGTGCATTGACTAGTTTGTATATAAAAATATAAATAAAAAGGTCTCATTCTTTATGTTCATTATTTTAATTTGGGATTTATGAAATGAAGTATTGATTACATATTAAGTAAAGAAAACCCTTAGTCACGAGTCGCGTAGAGGATCGTGACACAAGATCAGAGGACAAAAGGGGACATGAGTAGTGACGCCATCTTTGAATCTACGATGCTTAAGTAAGAACAGTGCACGGGAGAATAACATTACAAGAAAAAATATTATCAACGATCAGAATGTCGGCGAGCAAAAAGCTTTGATCGTTGACACTAGTATGAGGTTGAATAAAGTTGCAGCTCATATTGTTGACAAAGGCTTCAACCTTAATTGCAATGTGTGGTTTTATCATGCTGAGAAAGATATGGTCCCTCAATGGGTGGCTTTGATTGCCGGTGCAAGTGCTAGTGCTTAGTTGTTGGGGATCAAATATTGAATTCTCTTTTAGACTTGACTAATGAAATGAACTTCGAACTAGAAGGTGTATATGAAAGAACAAAAGACGCTGATGAAGAAGCAATGTCGTATGAGGAGCATTTTGAGGAGCTCTAGTCTGAACTGTGGCCAAGATTTATGAAGATGTCTTTATTGAACTTTCTTGTTAAATTAATGCATTTGAAAGTCATGCATAAGGGGACAAATTGATCGTTTGACATGTTGCGAGCTGCTGTAGATTTCACACTCCAAAGGAAATAAAATTCCTGATTCGCACTATGACACAAAACAGAAGTTGAAGGATATTGGACCCGGATATGAGTCAATTCATGTGTGCAAACACGGTTGTTTACTTTTTTTTTTGGAAAGAGCACGCTATGTCTGAAAGTTGTCCAGTGTGTGGTTTTAGTCGGTGTGTTTTGCGAACAAGGAATGGTAAAAATTGTTTCGTTTCGAGTGTTGAGGTACTTTTCGATCAAGGGGTGCTTACAATGATTGTACAGTTCGAGACATACGGATGTTCCATGGCGCCTGTTGTGGGCTTGTTTGACTTGGGTTTAACTCGCGTGGTGTTGTGGGTCAGGGGAAGCACTGAGCTAGCACGGCTGCGAAAAGGAGGCCGTGCAACGAGGGCTCGGCTCGCTGTGGCGAGGGCGAGGCATAACAGGCTTGCATAGAGACGGGCTTGCCAGATACAGGTTCGTGCACAGTCTCAATGTCGGCTTTGTGCTCGTCGAGATGGAGGCAAAGGGTTACGGTGTTGCATAGAGGAGCACGCGGGGTCCTCGTGTGTTAGCGCGGTACTCGGCATGGTCAGTCGGAGCTCGCGACCAGGGTAGAGCAGGGGGTGACTGATGTAGGAGATTAACGTCGTTTTCTTAGTTTCATTGTCGTTTTTAGTTTATTATCTTACTTGTCGTTTTACTTAGTTTATTTGTCATTTAGCCTCAGTATAAAAGGCGAGACTAGTGTATTGTGGAATTAGCTTTTGGAATCAAACTTTGAGAATTGTAGAGCAAAAAGCTCACTTTCTATCGTTAGCCATAGATTTGGCTTGATTTCATCCTATTCCGCTGCGTCATGTGGTATCAGAGCCGCGGCTACGTTCCGTTGGCCGCCGCTGACGGCAGATTACTCACCGACGATGATCGGGAGTGCTATCGGGTTCGACGTGGAGCTAGGTTCAATGCATTGAGTCGAGCCCACGGCGATTTCGCTGAGGATACGGTCCGACCCAGACCTTGGAGGCAGCCGGTCGCCGGAGTTTTTCCTCCGGAGCCGCTGTTCGAAGGTTCCAGCGAAGGAAGCCATCGATTACAGAGTTGGACTACCCAACTACGTGTCGAACGGCATCGGCGAGATCGGCCTGCAGACCACTACCATTACCCATCTCCGACGACCAGATCTGCTCATGATTATGAACATCGCGCACCTCTGAGCCACATGGCCGAACCGCCATTATGCAACTTCCGGCGACTCCAGGACAACGACTCCGTGCTCACCCATGAAAGTCCCGACCAGATCTACTCCACCTCGACGACGGCAACCACCAGATCTTCACGTCGCGAGCCAGCGCCGCCAATCTTCACGGAGCTATATTCACACCAAGATGAGCATCGATCTGCGAAGGCCGGGAACAAATTGCAGCAACCCAGCTGCAAAATGCTCCAATTCGCACCGAAATTTCGATGTTCCACTCGCGATTTGTGCGACCCATGATCTGATTTGCAGATTCGCCGCCGCTCTAGCCCAGATTCCGGCAAACTAAGGTCCTCCAATGGCAACCCAAACAATGCCGCACTTGAACTCCGGAACCCAAGCCACGCCACCGCCGTCTTCGCTCGAGATTGACGCGAAATTCATCGCGAGTCTACCCGTGAAAGTCGAGCAACTCAGCACTTCCGCGAAAGTTTCGTTTCTAAGGCCCCAAGGTACTCTGTTCCAAATTCTTCAACATATGATGTTCTTGATATTCCAATTTTTACTGGTGGTCTTAATAGAGATGGAATTTTGGAATGGTTAGAAGTGGTGGATGAGTTTTTTGAATCTAAGTTTGTCTCTAAAAATATACAAGCTAAATTAGTTGCAAGTAAACTCAAGGATAAGGCTCTTGTCTGGTTGAAGCAATTGCAACATTATAGAAAGCATAATGGCAAAGAGAAGATTACGACGTGGAGGAAAATGAGAAGAGAAATATTGAAGGAGTTTGTGCCTACTTGGTCTAGAAATGTGGATTACTAGTATTATGCTCTAGATGTTGAATCAACGACTCATATGTTACATTCTTATGACAATGTTCAAGCTAAATCTATAGGATCTATTGAGCAGATTAAACATGAGTTTGAAAAAGATAGAGTTCGTAGCTTTCCTTTGATCAATGAAGTTCATATTAATGTAGTATCCAAATTTGTTGATGGAGCCAATGAAAATGTGGGCAACTCTGAGATGGAAGAAGGGGCAATTGCTTTTGGTTGTAGGACTCTCAAAGAATCAAAACCACAAAATTTGGTGGAACATCCTACACTTGGCATTGCTACTAATCTTTATACCAAAGAAGCCAGTGTTAATCACGACCAGGAAGCTTTTGTTGTCATTGTGAATGTGACAGGAAGACAAAACGATAAGGAGAGTGAGGATGACATTTGTGGCTCTTTTGAGAATCAAACTGCTTTCGCTGAAGCTGAGGCTCTTGGTCACTTCAAGTCATTGTCCTACATTCCAGGCCTATTGCTTACCAGTACTAAAGCTTTTAATTATGAACAGAATGCCAACAAGTGTTTGCCTATCACTGCTTTCCTCAATAAGAGTTTGAGTGAAAAGAAGCACAAGCTTGGAAGTGACGAGTTCTTGAAAAGGGGAAGCAAAAGGCACAAAACTGTTATGGAGTTCAAAGCAGTGACGTGGCTGCAATAGGGTCGCCGAGGCTCAAGTTCGGGTGCTTCGAGTTTTGTGCAGTGGGGCTAAACACGAATGGAGATGGGACGTGGGGCCATACAGGATGATGCCTTGTCGAGACTGGTGGCATACTTGGCATCGCGCACAGAGGAGAAAGATGCTCGGCGGGGATGTTTGGTGTGGAGATGGACTTGCCGGATCTCAAGCAGCGACAGTTGTTGGCCAGTGGTGAGATTGAGCATGGTGAGAGGTGAGAGAGAGATGAATGAGAGAAAGAAACAATTTAGAGGGTGTCGGCTGCCAAGGAAAAAAAAAGAGAGAGGAGAAAAGCCCTAGTTTGCACAAATAAGGGCTTTTACATTAGTGTTTAATTAGACAACAAAATTAATAAACATAATAGGTAGTTTTTTAAAAATTACAAAATTTTACCCCAAAGCTTGATTCGAAGAGTTAGGAATTATAATATCACTTTTGAGGCACAGTTTAATTCATAACATGATGAAATAATCCTGAAACAAAAATTGGATAGAATTTGCGTTGATACTTTCACGAAATCAAATACGGGCCCAAATTAATGGGCCCAAAATATTTTTCTCTAAAACGAGAATATTTATATTAACAATGCCATTACAAACATAATGTGCCAGAAAAATAAGAATAAATGCTTGTAGAAAAGTTTTCCTGTAGAAAAGTTTTCTTGATTCAAGCCATTGCAGTTGTCAAGTCCGAAGGTCATCGCATCATTGGCATTGGACCAAACCTTTAGAAGTCTGTGCTTGAACAACGTGGTAGCTCGTTGCAGTAGCCCTCTTCCTAACCGATGGTGTCCGTGGAGGAATTCCATACGATGCAGGCATAACTGATGAGTTTGAAGGCCGACTATGCCCACTTCTTCAACTATTTGGCGAAGCACCATCTAGAGTCGGTTCAAGGCCACAACCCCCGCTGCCATTGAGAAGGTCAACGTCAGCACGCCTACCACATCCTCCTACAGCTGTTACCAATGATGATGATAATAATGACGAGGACGAGGACAAGGACGAAGATGAACAAGAGGAAGATGCGACTTTATGCGGTAGTGATTATCTATCTAACTAGTTTTTATAAGCATTACTACTTGTACATTTACTTATATATTTATGTCATTTCTATCTTATATATTTATTTTTTAGGTATTTACTTATATATTTATCTTAGATTCAAATTGTTATTATTAATTACGTTAATCTATTTTAGCATTTTTAGAATTGTTACACAATTCAAAATATAACAAAAATATTAAATTAGATTAAATGTAAACTATTTTAAACACAAATTAGAGAACATTTCAAAGTATAAAAAAAAAGGTTAAATGTAAACAAAATTAAAAATAATAATAATGAATATCGGCAAAAAACTTTGGTTGCTGATATTAAATTATTAACGATCAAATATTCTTTTAAACTTTGGTCGTCGATATTATTTGACTTCTGAAAAATTGGTCATTTGTCGGGGTGAAGTTGTGAGATGTGAGATGAGAAAACTTTATTAGTATTCAGTTATTTATAATACTTTACCAAACTATATAGCTTTCTTTTTACGGAGACAATTTATTCTGAAAATTATCTCGAGTTGTGAATATTCGAATTTTCATGTAATTATCTCAAAGAAATCTCAAGAAATGTCGCTTTATCTATTTGAACTGATACTTTTCACTTTGTGATAAGTGAACTATGGATTTCATTCTTTAATTTGAGAATGAATCTCATACATTACTGACTATTTCTTTATGTAGAAACGTCGGGGATATTTGACCTCGAGAACCTTTTGAGTCATTGGGCCTGAGTTGCCCTTACCAAAATTCCTCGATTGCAATAAATGCAAGTATTGTTAGAGTTGATATTAGTTATTTAACTAGACGTATATAATTAAACATATATAAACCAATAATTAAATTAAATAATCCCATAAATTGGATGACAACAAGAAAGGAAAAAAAAGTAATTAGAACTTAACAGTCCTCGCTTCCGCTTAATAGGGCTGCCACATCTTACACGAACATCAATCGGTTAGGTTCTCATTCGAAATCTCATCCAATAAACCCAAAAAAAAAAAAAAAAAAACCCTTAAAGAGTCTTCAAAAGCATAACAAACTCATGCATAGTCATAATCAAGTGCAACGGTAGTGTTGAAGAAGACTATATCTCGGGATTGTTGGACGTTGCCGTTGCCATCGGTAGGAATAAAAGAGCCAAGCGAAATCGGAGCTGTTAATCATAGATGAGTTATAACGACATTGCAGTTATTATGTAGCAGAGCTAGAGGATAAGCATAAATCGTGGATATGTATCGTAAAATGAAAATCCAACGAATCCTATAGAGAAATGTGTGCTTTGTGTAAAGGAAAGAAGGAATGGGAAAAAGAGAGTGAATTATATGATTAAAGCAGTGCATAGAGGACCAAAAAGCTTATTGGTCAAATTATCTTTTATCGATTCCAAAGAATTGGCTTTCATTGTCATAAATTATGTAAGTTGTGTAATACTTAATATTAGATACATAATATATATATATATATATATATCATGAAAAATACTAATGCATTTAAGTTTTCAATTAATGTTGGCATACATGAGTAATTACTATCGTCACCTGAGTACCGATGAATGATGATGAACAACATCTTATATAAAATTAGCCATGAAAATAAGAACACAGCTAAAAGATCTCAATATTAATTTGACAGCTGACTATAGTTGACGTGTACTTTATAAACATTTGGATCTTTAAATTACTTTATGAAAAGTAGTGTTTAAAGCAATTTGTCAAACTAAAGATGGTTAGTTGATATGGACATGCATTTACTAAATAAAGTACTTATGGAAACGTTTTAACAGAGAACATTTTTAGTGAAAATCAAGCAAATGTCAAATCAGAGCATACATATGCATGATTCCTTAGTCCCCTTAATGGATACCTGGCCAAATGATGAGCAGATTCCAATAGCCAAAAGGCCAACCAGGCTAATAATTCATGATATGGCAAATTATTTTCTTTAATCTTATATCAGATTACTTTATTTTTGCTGCCGTAAAGGTGAGTGAACAAAAGCAATTTATTTATATGCATAGCAATTAGATAAGATCATAATCGAAAAAGTGTACAGATTTTAAAGAGATGAAATATTCAAATTTACCCTTTTCCGACAGTTAGTAATGCCTATATGGACCAACCTATGATCGTGGAAATCCTATAATTAAGCAACCAAATGCAGACTAGTAAATAATATAAATATTTGAATCGCATTAGATTCAAAAGGTTTTGTACATCCTATATATATTAAGGCGCATAAGCGTTTCAAAAAGGGAGTTTCATTAGCGTTTCTTGCGTTTTTTAGAGGGAGTTTGTTTTGTTTTTTTTTTTTTCTTATTTGTTTTGTTTTGTTTGTTTGTTTGTTTGTTTTTTTTAAACGAAAAACTGCATTTTTAGAGGATAAAAATGTTTTTTTTTTCAAAAAATTGGGTCCAAATATGAATAAGAAAAATTTAAAAGACAAAAAAATGAATAAATAAGGATAGAAAAACAAAAAGAATAGGCCCAACTGCAATTAAATAAAGGGCTTGACGTGTAGGTCCCTTTGACTTCCCTTTTGGCCGTGTACTATTTTAATGATAAATTTTTTATTCTTTTTACATATATATTTTTAGAAAAAAAATATATTTTATGATTATTTAACATTTTAAATTAATTTTGTGAATTTATCATATAAATTAAAATGTGATTAACATGCGCGAAGCTTGTGAACTCAACTAGTATTATCGAAAAACGGAAGAGCGTAACTACCCATTATCGTAAGCGAATATCAAAGCAATGGAATAAAAGAGACTCGTAATTTTATAAGTAAAATAAACTGACCGTTATGCTAATCGTGATAGGTGTTTTTTTTTTTTTTACTCGAACTTGTAACACAACAATTATAAGTAAAGGAGAAATTTATAAAGAATTTCCGAGTCTAAGTAAATCTCTGAAAAAGCTTTCTTATTTCGAAATTTCAAAATAATCCCTATATTTGTTAAAAAAATAAAAAACATACATTCAACAAAAAATTTGTGCCAAAATCTATTTAGAAATTTTGTAAATGCCAAAGTTACCCCTTTTGTCATGTTTGTAGATTATTAGTTCTAGTTTTATAAATGGATTAATGAAAGATTTATGAAATTGAAAGAAATTTTGATGGAGTTTTAATAGGAACTAAGGGAATTGAGTGGAAATAGTAATTAGTAGTTAGTTATAGGAAGAGTTTAGAAAAATTACGAGTTAGTATTCTATAAATAAGGGTGTTAATGGTCAATTAAATGGAATGAAATTTGCATGAAAATTCTTTTGGGAGAGCCAATAGACCTCTCGAATGTCTACAGACATGTCTTTGTATTCCATTTTTGATTAATACAATATTTGAGTTCTTATCAAACTGGCACTGTAGCAGTATAATCTCATGATATGGTTGCAGGGAACGAGGCGTAGGGACTAGACGAAATGAAAGAAGCAATCGGAGCTCTACAACAGGAGGTCCGGACAATGGGTAAGGTGATACTTAGTATGAGCAAGAAGCTTGAGTAGCCAATTAAGTTGTAGGAAGAGGTTGCATTGAAGGAGATATAACATTATTCGACCACGGTAATAGAGGAGATTTAGCCGGTGACGTGGAAATCAAGCCAGATCTGATCATCATCGATGGCTTTAAGGTTTAGCTCACCTCATTGGTCCTCATCAAGGAAATTGTGTTCAAAACTCAGGTTTTTTAGGGCTGCAAAGAACAACCACCTTGGTTCCATCATGAAGCATGGTCATATCGTCGACAAAGAGGAGGACGACCACATCGGCAAGATCGTGACGTCTGACTACAACAATTTAGAAACAAGGTCATCTTCGTTGGCATCGTTAGACAAGAAGATTAAATGACTGAATTTGCTAAGGATTGAGGAAAGCAAATTGTTGATGTACAAAACCAAGGATGTTGCGCTGTCAAAAAGGCGCAACGACAGTGTAATAAGTCAGAGCCAGAGACGAGACGAAGAGACAGCGACAAGGCAACGTCAAAATCATCGAGATGAGTAGTGAAAAAGCTCTTATCCATCACGATCTCCTGCTTCAGAGCTGAAGAGGTTGCAGTGATGACATCATTAAGGACATACTATTATCTATCTATCTCTCTCTTTCTTTGGAGCTCTTTTGATGTGGACCACGCACAATAAAAGGTCGCTGGTGGTGGGAGTGGCTGTGGCAGAGATGGCAGCTGCACTATTATCAAAAAATGCTAGGGAAGAAGATTGATTGTTGCGACCCTAATGTGCATATTAGGCCCAATAGTCTACTTCTTACAAGGATGGGCTGTTATTTGTTGGATCGATACTGGGCTAGAGATTTCGACTCGTGTTTGTATTGGATGTGTAGCCCAGCTTATTGAGGGTCATGGACTTCCCCTAATGGGCCATTGTCTAATGGATCCACTTGAGGTGAAGTTGTCGACTGATGTCTTTGTTAGGCTAAAAGTGAAGAAGCTACACCTTTACAACAAAATTGATGTTGCTGAGCTATTTTTGAATAAACCGATAAACAAAAAAAAAGTATTTATTTTGAGAAGATAAAATTTTGGCTGGCTACTACCTTGAGGACAAGGTGATTTTTGGGTGGCCGATAAGAACTAAGGAAATTAATTAGTAATAAGTAAGTACTTATAGTAAGAGTTCATAAATATTAGGAGTTGGTATTCTATAAATAATAGCGTTGTTGAACGTAATAGTATGCAAATTGTATGAGAATTGTCAAGAAAGGAAATTTTTTCTTGGGAGAGCTAGTAGACCTCTCAAATGTCTATGATTGTCTTGTAATCATTTTCTATTAGTACAATATTCGAGGTCATATCAAGTTTATGGCATACTTGTTTGGCAACAAAATAAACCTAAAACTATGAGGAGTTATATATGTGACAAAGAAGCGTAGTTTCCACATAAGCTTGAGCAGAATGTGTGTTTTGGACATTTTCAAGTATTCACTCAAAATGAAATAATGCATGCAATTTTTTTTATACATATATACATACATACATAATTTTATTAAACTCCATAGTCTTTAATTCTCAACATTATAGGTATTTACATTAATATATACATTTCATAACCAAAACAAAAAAGAAAATACAATAAGCCAGGTCTTCATCTGTTCTAAATTGCTACTCCATCTTTGTTTTATCCTTATGAGGTCCCCAAGGACTGGCGATACTCTTGACTCATTTTTGTTTCATGACTTAGTCTATTACCAAAAACCTTATCATTTAAGGAGAAGTGAGCCATAACTCACTGATCTTGGAAGAGTACGAGTTAGGGTTAAAATCCTATAGTCTCTCTACTTGACTAGTACCCTTGTCGGGTAACATACTCAGTGCTTAGGACGTGAAGTTGAAGCCGCTAAATTTCTTTGGGTTCATATGTTCGTTTTCAGTATCGACTGAGCTTGCCCACAACTTTGTTTGGTAAGTTCCACATCATTTCCAAGTAAAATTCATATGTTGTTAGAAATCCTAGATTTTCTCTAATTTCCTTCATTTATAACCTTTAAATATTTTTTATAAACTTCTGAAAATTCCTTATTGATTATTCTTGGACTTCTTAGTTTAAATTATGTTAATTGGTGGCTAAAAAAATCCTTTAGGTTGCATAGAAATCCACATTATTTTGCTTTTGTTACTTGATGGGGTTTCTACATGGTTCATTGCACTTTTGGTCCTAGAAACATGGATGATTGTGTGTGTCGCTCCAGCCGTGCACCTTGTTTTCTCAATGTGTAGCTCATGCCAGCATTGTACGCTAGATGCAAACTGGGGCGCGTGCATGTTCGTCATGCGACATGTCGCCTAGTATGGGCGACATGTCATAAGCATCTCTGCTAGTTTTGATTCTTTCAGAGATATTTTTGATAAAGTGACCTTATTTTCATATTGGTTATCGAACATCCCAGGTACGGTCATTTCATACCTATGAGCAACCATCCCGAAGAGCACGTCTTTTGCAATAGGGCATGACTGCGAGTCACGACTCTGAAGAGGGCCCTTGGGATAAACGTATCTGGGAACTGGTTGCAGCCCTCGCACGACGCGCCCATCCTCAGATACAGCAATCTCAAAATTCAAGAGACTAAATCTCATCTTGATCACCCTTAAACAAAGAATATGACATCGTAATATTGTCCTTGATGTGATTAGTTGTTAAAAGAGAAAATTGCGGGGCGAATTGGGGGCGGGATTAAGGCAAATCTGAGGGCCCGTACTCAAAAGCCCAGAATTAAGAAAATTAGCTTGCAAAAAGCATGAGTATATAACGCCTCCGCGCCGGAACAATAAGAGCAAATACTCCGAGAATGTGCCCAACAAGACCTAGCCCGAGCGAGAATGAGAGCTAAGAATCGAGAGCATGGTATGGATGCAAAGGACCTTCTTTGAAGGGAAAGGAATTCTAGGGACCTAAATGATGACCTCCGGGACTCCATCCTAACCAGGCGGTCAAGCAGACAAGCAATATTGTCGCCCACGCTATCCCCAGGTTTTGAGGCCGTCATGCGATCCAAGCCAGAGACGACGTCCGTAGCCAGCAACCAACCGAAGATCCTAATAGTCTAAACATGCAGGGAATAGAGCCCCCTATCGCCCAACACTCGAATCATCGTCTAGTGGGTCATAATGTGTTCGATTGGCTTGGGGCAAACCTCAGATGCGCTAAAAGAGCTGTACCAATCCCGTGTGCTAGTCGAGAAATTCGCACTAATACTCGTGGGAACTGAACCCATACCACCGACATCACCGCCACCAAAAGAACACGAGCCTCTCAGACTGTCATCAATAAACGACGCCGTGATGTCGACCTTCTCCTGCGGGCATAATGAGACCTAGTAGAAGATATCATGCCCGGTACAAAAAATCCTTTTTCAGTTGAGGTAATGGCTACCGCTTCCTGAGATATTCAAGATGTCGTCCTCTCCCTACTATGATGTCACCACCGCTACCTTGGAGCACTTGGAGAAATTTACCTCGTTGATGCAAGTTTACGGCGCCCACGAACACATAATGTGTTGGGCCTTCGACAAAATTTTGATGAGAAATGCTAAATGATGGTTCAAGCAGCTCCCGGAAGGATCGGTCGCCTCGTGGGATAACCTGAGGCGATCTTTCCTCACCAGCTTTGTTGGAGCTAAAGTCCCCACAAAAAATAAGGATATGCTTGTCCAAATAAAGCTGGTGAAACCCATAATAAATGGGTCAATCTCTTTAGTAAGGATAAGAACTTAGTGATGGACTATACTGAAGAGAACACCTTTATGGCAGTCTGCGTATGCATCCTTCGCGAGTCGTAGTTTTCCTTGTCTATCTGCAAGAAATTTCCTAAGATCTTCAGAGAGTTTTTGACTCGTGCGAGAAAATACATTAATGTTGAAGAAGTGGATCTTGCTGGTAGTTGGAAGGTTGACCATTCCCTGCAAGGATAAATACAAGAAAAAGAAGTACTCGACTAAAGATGGCAAACCTCGCGAAGAGTGTTCTTTGGGGTTCTGGAAACTCCACGACCAAAAGAAGAAAAGAGATGATGACCACTACCCAACTTCGAAGCGTCAAAAGTAGCAGCTGAAGCCACAAGCCCTGAGGCAAGGCCGATACATTAGTTACCATGCTCTCACCGCGACTGTGGAAGAAGTGTACAGTCATGTGCAACACCACTCAAGAAAGACCACATCAAACACTGCTGGCACAACTAAGATGACTATCACACCACTCTCGAGTCTTTTGATCTCAGCAACAAGATTGAGAGATTAATTCAGAGCTTGAAGAGTACAAAGCTGATCGCCGTCGACCCTCACGCGAGGACGGCCACCCCTAAGATTTCGTTTGAGAAATTCGAACCATACACAAAGGATCCTACTATAGAGGGAACTACAAATCGTCGATGAAAGATTACACTCGTGAAGCCTACCGCCCTCGGTGTGAAAGCACCCCAGACTGCATCTATACGGTGCACAAATACCCTAACGCAGCTAACGTGATCACATTCAGCGATAGACAGCGAGCGGTGTCCATTTCCCGCATCATGACCTCTTCGTGATTAGTACCACGATCAGGAGCCACATCATTCTTCGCTGGCTTGTCGACGAAGACAACTCAGTCAACATCATGTATTAGTAATGCATACAAGGCCATAGGCCTAGACCCGATAAGTCTAAGGCTGTCAACACGATACCATGGATTTGCTGGTGAGTCGATCTATCCGAAAGGACATGTTGATTTTTTGGTAACATTAGGAGAGGCTAATTGCCAAACCACCACTGTTGTTGAGTTCATGGTGGTGAAAGAGAATTTTGCATATAATATCATCATTGAAAGGCCGATCCTATCCGAATACGAGGAAGAATAGAGTCGGGGTGTTATGGGGTAACCAGTACGAGTCTCAGATGTGCTATACAGAATGCCTTAAGTCAGAAGACAGCTCGTAAAGAAGTAGAAGACCAGTGAGGGAAGCTTCTCCAAAACCGTGGTTAGCAATTATTCGAAGTCATATGCTGTGAACATGGTAAGCTTGGCTAATGATTTGGATTTCTGTTTACCCATAAAGAAGCAGATGACGAGACCGTTTCAGTAATTGGAAGAAATCCAACTTGACAAAAAGGAACTGCATCACACCGTAAAAACTGGAACTGGACTTTCTTAATGGAACATGACCATGATTATCGTATGTCTCCGGAGAAACATAGATTTCTACGCTTGGAGTCACAAAGACATGGTCGGAATAGGCTCGGAGGTGATGTGCCACAAACTCAACATCAATCGTGGTCGCCACTTAAAACAACAAAAGCGGAGAGCTTTAAATCCCAGGCGATACAAGGCGCTCAAAGAAGAAGTCGACAAGCTAATCTGGAATGGGTTTATCTGGGAAGCAAAGTACCCCAAGTGGGTTTCAATAAATATAAGGCTGCTCTGGACCGGGGGGCAGTTGTCATCGAACAACCAAAGTAGGGTCCTATTACCACGAGTCACGACTCTAAAGAGGGCCCTCGGGATTGATGTATCTCATATATGTTTAGTAGTCTGTAACCCGTATCCTCGGGGTTATCCTTCTACCGTACTTCCTCGATAGAATTAGATAAACGTCAACGAATTATCAACTCTTCGATAATTGATTTAATATATCGTCTCGTAAGTAGAACTCATTCTCATTATTGCATTTTTCAATTTATAATTGTAATATTTATGTTTAAATTCTTAGTGGTCATTAGATTTGAATTTGAATCCTTAAAGTGCAAAGTTGCACCGTGAGTCCCTGAACTTTTAAGTAATTACAAAATTGGTCCAATTTAGAAAAAACGACCCTTTTTGGGTTGTAATTTATTTCTAAGGTCACAATATGATTTATAACCATAAAATTAACCTTAGTTTTTAAATTGGAGACCATTCTGAGTTAGAACGAAGCCGGAACGGCTTAAACTCGAAAAGTCGAGAAAAACCGTATAAACATGGTTAAAGAATGGAATGAGCTCAGAACGACCAATGAAACAATTCGAAGGATTTTGTGATTAGTGGTTGGTTTGAACCAACCAATCATAGGTTGGACAATCATAGGCACCGATAAGAGAGAGATGGAGAATGTGGTAATGATAATGAAGAGAAAGGAATGAATAGACAAAAAGAAAAGGCCAAAAAGAAAAGGACAAGAGGAAAAGAGAAAATAGAGAAATGAAGAGTTAGTCAACAAACCATAGTCTTGTGTTATTTGAACCACTAGACTATGGTTTAGGGTTTGAACCATTGGACTTTTGAATCCAATGGACAAGATTTGTACAGTTCATTAATTAAACATATTTTGAATTACATTTTTAAAGAAAATAGACTATAACGGTCGGATTCATTGGGAGAAAGGAGAGAAGTAAAGACAAGGAAAAGAAGAGTGAAAGGTTGTGAGCTTAATGATTAGCTCTTGAAAAATCTAGACCATTGGATGAGATAAAATTCAAATCAAGGGCCAAGATTTGTGTAGCCTATTGATGAGTGAATTAAGAAATGAAAAATAAAAATCAAAGTTGAAGAAGAGAGAGAGAGAGAAGGTCAGATTCAGAAAAGGAAAGAGCGAGAGAGAGAGAGACAAGTCAACACAAGCTTGTCTTGCAAGCTTCAGACTTGCCTATAAATAGGACCACAAACCCTTAAGCCCTCATTTTGGCACTTCATTTCAGAATCTAGAGAGGAAAATAGAGAGAGGACGTGAGGGAGAGAGAGAGAGAGAAATTTTGAGAGAGAAAGAGAGAGAGAGGCCAAGCAAGGAAGGAAGAAGAAGTAAGGAAAGCTTCGAAGAAATCCTAGCTTACACTAAGGTAAAACTGTGCCTTTATGCTAGCTTTTCTCATGTTTTGTTTATGTAAAAACTACCTTAAAACCTTCCTTATATTCTGCTCTAGAAGGTTAAGAACCACTAGTTGTGGGTTTAGAGCCAAAGCCTAGAAGAACTATCGGCCAAGGAAGCCAACACAATGAGGAAAGCTCGAACCAAAAAGGCTAGGTATAAAATCTAAACTTTATGGGTTGTTAGGCTTCTCTTTTAGTCTTAGATTTTATAGATATAACCATGAATGTATTATGTGATATGTTATAATAGCTTAGTTGTATGGCCTTCGTTTGGTTGATGGAAGCTGAACACAAGTTTAAGGATGTTAAAAAGGCTAGCTTCTGGATATTTCAACTTGTGTTCGGCAAGTTGTAATTGTTTGCCCTAGAGCTTCGGCCATCGTGACCGTAGCTCTTCCTTTTTCTTTTCTTGTGATGTTTATGTTTGCATGGCTGTTTTTGTATGGTTAAAACATGGAAATAGTTTTAAAACAAACATGCACACAACGGTTTCTAACGGACCGACGTGTAACCACTAAGAAGATAGGTGATTTTCCTCCAAAAAATCCGAACCTAAACTTGTGTAAATTTAAATGGATTGTTTGATTTCTTGTTTGATCATTTGGTTGCTGTTTTGAAATGCATTTTGTGCTAGAAATCAAATGGTAACTGAAAAGACACGATGAAACGAGTGTCTCAGATAAAATCCATGAAAACGATTCAAAAGCTTTTAGCTTGAGAATAATTTTCATGTAAGATTCAAGCTTCGATGAAAGGTCACAACAAGGAGTGAAAAATCTTCTTAGAACCTAGAAGCTACTATTTTTATTATTAATAAAGTTGTTTAAGAAAATTTAAAGATAAACACTAGCTAAAAACAACGGTTTTCGCGAGAGACCGCAAAATTAGTTTCGAAAATGACTTATTTTGCAAAGTTGAGTATTACGGGCTTTTTCAACACCTTGATGAAGGGTTAAAATCAAGAAGAATATACTTTCAAAACCTAGAGGTTGCTGTGCTTAAATGTTTTGACAATGGTAAAAGAACAAATTAAAAGGTAGAAGCTCAAGCGACGTTCTCGAGTCGAATCATAATTAAGTGTTCGATGAATTCTCAAGATTGTGTAATATGGGTGTTATAACTTAAATAGACTTGTTTCCAGGCCCAAACATATTGAGATGAGAACATTGAAGCTTAAAATGAGCTAAGGAAGTATTTTCAATCAAGACGTAGACTCGGTTTTCCTTAAAACCAAGCATTTTCCTTAAAGCATACACAACGCGTTTTGAACAACTAAAACGAACATAGTAACGTTTTCATAAAATACACCCTATTTGGGATAAGGGTTAAAATGGTCTTATAGTTTAATATAGACCTACAAAAATGGCTTAACAATATATTAGACTAGTTCCCGCGCTTAAGAATTAAGTATAGTGCGATACGACTCTCGGAGTAGCTCGAAAAGCCCCGAGATGCACAGGAACACTCATTAGGGTTTCACAATAGCCACCAAACTCACTAAAGGTTTGTGTAGCCTTACTTAGTGTTTAAGGCAGCCCCATTATGTCAAAATACGACTTAGAACACCTGAGCAGCTAAGTGCAAAGTAATTGAATAGATTCGCTCTCGATGTAACGAGACAAGCGAACTAACGAGGCAGTGTCTTTATATTATGTAAGGACAAGTCAACAAAAAAGCGGTCGGAGCTCGGAAGCAAGCTTCTAAGATGATCTCGGATAGCCTGGAAGCCCTGCTCAAGTAAGTGGCGATGCACCTACAGCACTGAGCTTGTTTGTTTGTGCTTGTTTGCTAGGGTTGCATTAGAATTCTTGGTTAAGGACTGTGGGTCTATATATATGCTGTGTGACATTAAAATTGGATAAAAGCTAGATGAAAATCCTAGAAGAGAGTTATAAAGAGATGAGTATAATATTACAAGCAAACTAAGATAAGTCTTGTATAAGACTAAATAAAATGTGAATAAGGCACATTAAAGAAACGGACCTCGATCCGTGTTGAAATCCTCACCGGGTTCGACCAGTGCGAGAAGACAAAGCCGGGCATTAGCCCGTGCGGAAAACATAAGCCGGGTTCAAACCCGAGCACTCTTAGTAATTAATCATAAGAGAATGAAAGAAAATGATAAAAGTAAAAGTGAGAGTTAGAATCAAAACCTCACCAAGCCTTGTTGTTGCATTTGTTATGAAATCCGTAAACGAGACAATTAAGGGTTCTCAAACCCAAAGCGTAAGAGGCCAAAATGTTTGCAACTCGTGAGTAGTCTATTAACTGTTATGTTATTTAAGATTGTCGAAACTAATCAAAACCTAAGGCCTCTTGTAATATCCTAGTCCTTTTAGCGAGTTGACATGAGGATAAAGAACATAAGATTCCCAGTCTGCTGTGTGATCTGACAAGGGATAAAGAACAATAAAATCCTAGTCTGCTGTGTGATCTGACAAGGGGATAAAAGATCAGATAAAAATTCCAGTCCTCTTGATAAAGTATGGCGAGTACGAATCTGAAATAAACCTCAGTCCTCCAAGTGAGTTGACAAGAGGTTAACGAGAAAAAAATTATAAAAATGTCGATGGTACTGCCTGGCTCTAAGAGAAGAGAGCCTTGGTTCGAGAGAAAGAGTCCCGCTCCTAGAGGGTGAGCTTATTCCTCACACAGTACCGGCTAGTTGAGTATGAGAGGAAGTCCGAGGGATAGCCGAGAGATAGGTCGTCTCCCCGCCTAGGCGCTAGAAAAATTGCAGTAACCATCAATGGATCCTAGATAAAGTAAAGTGAAATAATAAAGATCTTTGTGTGATTAGCCGTTGTAACGGAAAGTTATCGAGTCAAAACTTAAGTCTGGAGTTAGCCCCGAAGAGAGCACTCTAGAAGGACTTTAGCGTGGCGGGCCTTTAACCCACTAAAAGCTTTTGGAGGCTGACACCATGAACTGAGACCATGGTAAAGTTTCCTCTTCGATGAGATTATTGAAGAAAGAATTGTATGATAATGAGTAGTGTGAGAGACCACCTGAATTATGGGATCTCAGATAATAGAGTCGGATGGTCTCGATTAAACAGCTAGCAGTGCAAGAGTCTACCTAAAATAAGGGGACACTCTCAGTCTGGTTGAATAGTCTTTGCCGTTTGGCTGATAGTGCGAGATGCGCCTGGTTAAAGATAGGTCCACAGAGACAAAGTAGAGTCATAAAGGCTATGTTCGAGAGGCCGCCTGGTTAAAGATAGGACCTCGGTGAATAAACGACTGTGTGAGTAAGAGGAAAAGACGAGTGACAAAAGTAATAATCGAGTAGAAAGCTTAGTATTGTGTAAAGAGAATTAGTCAGTGTGGGATGACTAATTCTCTATGTGAATATTGTATTGTATGGTGCATTGTTTTGTGATTGTTGCATGGTATATTTAAGATAGAGTAGTTCGCCCTTACTGAGTTTATCAATTCACAGGTTTCTCGGTGTTGTAGGTAAGAAGACAGTGAAAATCGAAAGCTAGGAGCTGACGAGGGGTGATGTGTGTAGTATGCTCGAGGAGTAAGTGAAGACCCGTGGCACTTAAATTTTCACATTTTATATTTGAAAGAAATATTTTGTTCTGAATCTGGGACGAGATCCCGAGTATTTATTATGTGTGTGTAAAATGTAGTTACATTCAACATTCGTGGCTTTTACTTAAGATTAGTGTTTAAAACTTCCGCATTACAAAAAAAAAAAAAAATGTTGAAAGTGTTTTAAAGTGTTAAGAAAGTAAAAAAGAAGAGTTTTACTCTCCTATCGCGACCTCAACCGAGCGAGCGGGTCATGACTCGTACAACGTGCCCTTCCTTTGATATTGTAATCACGAAAATCATGAGACTAAATGTCAGCCTGATCACCCATGAAGTCCTCGACGTGATCAGGTGTTAGTAGAGGAAATCACGCACCTGATTGGGGCCTAGATTGAGACAAATCTAAAGTCCCATATAATTCTAAAAGTCAAACCCAAGCCAAGTTGACCATGATTTTTGAAAAGTAAATATTATAAAGTTTTAAAAGGATTTTCATGGTCTTGGCTAAATCAGGTGGTCTTAGAATTGTATATTGGAGCTAAGAATAACCAAGTAAGAAATTTAGATAAGTTTTTGAACCGTAAATAATGAATAGTGAAAATTGATCTTCAAGATTGCTCGATAAGCTCCTAAGGCGTACCGAGAGCACCAATTAGGGTTCAGATTAGTTGCGAACCCAAGTAAGGTTAAAGAAGCCTTGGTTAAGTCTCCTAGAAATCCCCGCCTTAGTAATAAGAGAGTGGAGAAAGTTTCTAGCATTAGAACGTTTAGGATAAGAATTAGTTTTGTTTAGATAGCGAGACAAGCAAACTAATGAGTCTTGATTCCTTTTTATTGAAAGGAGTAAAAGATAGATAAATGGTTGGAGCTCAGAGCGTTGCTCTAGATAAACTCATAAAAGCTTTATTGCTTACGCAAGGTAAGTGATAATGCACCTATAAAACCAAGATATGTATTTGTGATTATGTGTACTTGCTTATTAGAATTTTACTCGCCATTCTCGATAACCATGTCATGTGATTATATATGTATGATGTGGAACTAAAAGAAGTAAGAAGCCAAACCAAGCCTAAAGTAAAAGAGAGAGAAAACAAGAAAGATAGATAAGAAAGAAAGGAAGAAAGTGAAAGAGAAAGAAATTTTGTAGAGTTTATTCTCCTAAATAAAATGTGAATAAGACGTTAAGAAAGCCAGACTACAGTCTGTGTAAGAATTAAAGTTGGGTTTCGACCCGAGTAAGATTAGGGCTACAATACAAACAAGCTTATTGTTCCCTGAGCCTAGAAGGCTCGACTACTGTGGGTTATAGTAACCCGATATAAGAGGCTAAAATCCTAGGACTCAAGAGAAGCCTAGTTTCATGTGTCTTTTATCGTTAGAGAAAATAACGCCTCCCGTTAGACCCTAATCCTCCAAGTGAGTCGATGACGAGTCATAATATAGAAATGATAGTAAAACATGCATCAATGGAACCGTCGACTCCAAGAGAGAGCTGTATCATTAAATACTAGGAGACTTAACACTCTCCATGTGGTGCGCCTCAGTATTGAAGCAAAAGCTGTTTCCATCTGTGGATCCCAGATAACAGAACAAAAATAAAGCAATATAATTACTAGTGCCTCTGTTAAGATGCAGAGATGATGAAAAAAGAAAGAAGAGTTGACCCTAGAAGTAGTGACTCATAGAAAGAATGGTATTGTTAGGGTTTGATCGTCCAAACTCTCTATCTCTTGCATTATGTATGAGAAACGCTAAATCAGAATGGTATTGTTGCATATATGAATCCTTGTTGCATTGCATTGATAAGATAGAGTAGTTTTGCCCTTACTGAGTTTATTAACTTATTAGTTTTCCTTGGTGTTCTAGGTACGGGAAAAGCTAAATCAGAAGAATGGTAGGAGTATAGCTCCTGGCGGCGGGTGATGTGTGTGGCAACCGAAAGAAGAAAAAGACTCCATGACATATTATATTTTATTTCACCATTTCTATTTAACAGACTATGTTGTGTATTTTGAGAGTAGGAATAGATCCCGATGGTTTGGACTCAAGATAAGGCCAGTGATATGTTCTTAGTTTAAGAAAGATAATTAGACTTTTGCCTACAAAAAAACTACGAGCTCGTAAGGTTATACAGTAATTTGTGCTTTAGATTTCAATTAAGATTTATAGTAGTATATAGAAAAGTACCCTTGTCCCGGCCTATAGCCGAGAAAGCTGGGTTGTTACAATCCTTGAGGCCCTCTATAGAAGGGATGATAGCAAATTGTGAGCACCATTTGAATGATAAAATTTGGCTAAGTAAAATAGTCATTTTGATGGTTGAATTATGGCATAAAACTTAAGCTTATATATATATATATATATATATATATATATATGGAAACTTAGAAGCTAAAATTTTAATTGAAATGTAATTTTACTCAATAAAATTCCATTAATATGGTCTTTGTGAAAAGAAAGAAGAATTTGGTTGTTGGTGAAGTGGTTATGACTAACAATGACTAGCTATCTTGTTAAGTTGGAAGAGTTTAGGTGTAAAATTTTGTAATTATAGATCGAAAATGGCCTTAGGGTGTTATGATAGAGACTATAGATGTTAAATTCATTTTTAAGCACAAAAATAAGGTTTAGAAAATCTTGAGTATAAATCTAAGCCAGAATACAGCTGTCCAGATCCCTTTATAATGGGTCACGCACGCCCGTAATGCGCAAAGTGCACAAAGTAGGAAACCCTTGCAGCACGCACGCAGGCGGGGTGCTTAGAGCCTTCACAGCTAGTGTAATGATGGAGCCCAATGCGCTCGGCTACTGTACAACGCTTGCGCTCAATGCATACAGCTGGCGCGCAGCTTGGATCGTTGATGCCAAACATGCATAGCCAACAGCCTCGGCACGCATGGCCACTACCCAACACGTGCCTCCACCGCCCATAATGTGCAAGGGAGGGCCTAAAATGACCCCAGGCCCATCGATTGCCCTCTGAATCTATTAAAACCTTTTGTTTTAGGATTATGAACCCGCTTGATTTTTTATTTAATTGATAACCTTACAACCCGATAATGGAAGACATAGAGGATAATTGGAATGTAATTTAAGGATTGTTTAATAGATATTCTTTTGAAAATTTATTGGTGATATATTACATTAAAATGGGCAAAGAACTCGTAGAGCGAGCATTGGACAAGATCAGAATGTGTCGTGACTAGGTTATAACCTCGAAAGGAAATTACAGTTAGTGATGATTCACCTACAACACAAGACGGAAGATGTTTACTTACATGTGATTTTTTGTGTATTTTGCTATTGTATGTTTTATATCCTCATGCAATATTGACTAACCCGGTATTAAATAAAGACTAAGCCTGAAATTGAGAATGCGATTAAAGAACTTAAAAGAAAATATGGGATTCATCCCTCTAATCTCATAAATATAGTTTGGGCCTTGGCACATTAAGTAAATCGATAGGGCAAAAGACAACAGCCAGCCTTTGTCTATATGCACTGAATGACCCATTCCTTTTCTATGATGAACGACCATGTCTCCTCAGACCAAGGGTTGGAAGGGATATGATGGTTCGAAGTGACGAAAATGAAATTCTAGACTCCAAGAAGGTGGTCAGACAAGATTTCAAGTTAAAAATGATAACGAGACTCTATCTTGACCATGTATTTCGTCCGAAATGTTGTACTTTTGGCTCCGTTTCTTGAAACGATAAGGTACCAAGAAAGTTGCGTATATAGCAAAAGAAGCAAGGATGAAGGCAGAAAATAAGGAAATTTGAGAGACGTGTGATGTGTCAATGGTTTCTGCCAGTCCTTCAGGACCTCATCTCTCCGCCTAAAAGTTAAAAAGTTTTCCCAAATGGCCAAGTGATTGGCAAGAGGCATCGGTTGGGTAATTCTCTGATACAGATGAAGTTCTAGGCTGAGAGATGCTCTATCAAGTTAGCTACATAACTCCCTGCCAGAGTGCCCATTAAGAAATATTAAAGTTATGCGGTTACCATTAGCTATTCTAGATAAATGAATAGGAACTATAGAGGCAGAGAGTTCTGCATGGGCTAAGGAAAGGATAATGCAATGATAGAATTATATTTGTACAATTAATTAGAACCAGAGGTTACTCGATGTGGGATGGTTAGCCTCTTATTTATATTTCCAAGTTACTGCTTAAATAATTATAAAGTAAATATTTATCTTTGGTGATTATGCGCATTCCACGACATGTAGTTTAAATTAGTTAATCCTTACTGAGTTTAGCAACTCACTAGGAGTCTAGTGTTGCAGATAAAGGAAAGAGTAAGACGGAATGAGCAGAGGCAACGAGCTGTCGGGAGATTGTGCATACGGACAAGACCTGTGGTGGAAGAGAATGAGGCATGGCCATGTCTTGCACCGACAATATAAAATATATATATATATATATATATTTATATATAATGTTGGACATCTAAGACTTATTTTCAAAAATAAAAAATGACAGATGTTTTGAAATTCTCTCCAACTCACTAATTACTTTGAGATTAATGGATTTAAGTAATGTCTAGTAGTATGTAAGGAAAACTTTGGGCTCAACCTAACGTATAATATCGGCGACAACATCGTGGTTGCCGGTATTTTAAGATATGGTGCGAAAAGTCCCCACAAAAAAATGGTCTTCGATAATTATTACAACAAATATGTAGCATGTGCTTGTTGATGGTTATCGATGACTATTTATATTCGCTAATATTTATATGATTGGCAACCATGTCAAGTGGCAACCGATAACATTATTTCTTGTACTACTCACTTGATAAGTGCCCTTTCTTTTTCTTTCTTTTTTTTTTTTTTTTTGTTCTTTGATTGCAACATTAGTTTCCTTTGTTCTTATGAGAAGCCAAATCTTGCAAAACACCATTACTCTGTGACTTAGAAATTTAAAAACAAAAATCCAACAATATGATATTGACGTTTTATTAAAGGTAGAAACATGAAAATTCAAGGGCTGATTTGGGTTTTTACATTCATTTGCTTTTTCTTTTTTCTTTTCTTCGAATTTGATCTGGCTATTTGTGTTTAAACACTCCAAGACAGGATAAAATTTGATTAAAATCCAATTTCTAGAGAAAGAAATATAGGCCCAATCTTTGACCACTAAATGGGGTTGTGAAGCGGAAGAACTTGTCGAGGCGGTACTCATTGTAAGTATGATTGTGGAGAAAGATCGACCCAAAAGGTGCTACTCGCTAGACCTCGCCATAGCTATTGTCGAGCGAACGCTGATCACATTGCATGCAGTGATCAACCTCACATACCCTCAACTTCAATAACTTCAGCATATATTTAATCAACGAACCCTAAGTTTCGAATTTGTGATTTTTGTTTAAGAGGAAAAATCTCGAATAGGGGATAAGAAAAAACCTAATTTGCACAAGCGCTCTTCTAATAATGTTTCAAAAGTTATTTTACTATTTGGCATTTATATTACTTAATATTTATTGCCATGTTACTAAAACTGATGGAAACTCAAACAAACTTCAATGTCGGGTGAAAGTTGGTATATTTTCAACATATCGGGGTTAAAAATATAGAGCTTCAAAGAATGGGGTGCATTTCATAAAAGTAGCACAAGAACATGGGGCAAAAGAGTAAATTTTCCTTTTTTGATTGTTAACCCTAATCTAACTACCGTATTTATAAGATTATTTTTCATGTTTTATTTGCATCCCATAACAGGAGCATGAGATCCTGTTTTGTGTCTGAATTACTTGTCTGATAAAAAATTTTAAAATTCACGCCATTATATGTGATATATATATAAGGGTCAGTTAGATAAATAGTCATTTTGGACTGCGTATTTTTAAAAAATAGCCACAGCTTCAAAAAATTTAAAAACTAGCCATAAAACAATAAGAAATTTCTGACGATAACAAAAATACACATAAAAATACTGTCAGAAATTTCTGACACTAAGCAAAAATTTTATCAGAAATTTCTGACATTGCTAGTTTTAAATTTTTTGAAACTATGGCTATTTTTTAAAATCATTTTATAAACAGTGGCTATTTCTTAAAATTTCCTATATATAAACGGTTTTTATAATAAATAGTCATATATTTATGTTTGTTCTTAACAATTAGCCTATGTTTGCTTTTATTAGTAAAATAGCCATACATTCGTGTCTAGACTTTTGAGACTACAGTCATTAGTTTTTTGAATTATGGTTTTATTGTTTGTTGCAGATAATATTGTCTAAAATTTTGTGTCTCTAGTCATGAAATTTGTGACTTCTTTGGCTGCATATTTTTTTGTAATTTATAAGATATTTTTTATTTAGTAATAAGTTTTGTGAAATTAGTTGTATATGCAATCATTTATTTGTGAGTTGATTATTTTGTTAATGGATGTTTAATATTTTTATTGTGTCTATTTCAAATTTTCTGAAACTTTGTGACTATAGTCATAAATTTTATGACTGTGTATTTTATTTATTTAGTCACAAATTTTATTTCTTTAGTCATAGATTTTTATACGTTGACCGGATGGCTATTTTGTTAATATTTCAAAACGTGGGTTATGTCTTTAAAATATAGACTGCAAAATGGCTAAATCTTTAACTGGTCCATATATAAATGTTGTAATTTAAAATAGTTTTTTAAAGTTATTATTACCAATACTTACTTACCTTAACAACGCCCTCGGAATACAGATAAGGATTTTGAAAAATACTTCATTTGTGATATATATGTGCACGTGGACAACTAGACCATCAAGCCCAGCCCAAATGCGCCTCTGCAGCATGAAATTCCAATTTCGTAGATTATTGACACGCGATCTGGGTGGTGTTCAAGGTTTGTAGGTGTGTGAAGATTATAATACAAAACTTAAAACACATATAGTGCTTATATATAGTTTAGTAATTAAACGTAAAACCCTAAAGAATAGTCAAATAACTATGGGACCATCCTGCTAATCATCGAAGGAAAGATCCCTGTTTTGTGATTCGCCTAGCAAATATATTGTATTTCATGCAAGCGTAAAGATCGAGGATGAAAAGATAAGATGATTTCATGATTCTGATGATCTATTTATGATGAACACAACCAGAAGTGCTGAGAAATGAATTGTATAAAATCTAGAGAAAGTTACACATATATGCGCATTTGACTCAATATTCATAATAATATCTATGAAAATTAGATATTTTCATAAATATTTAAAGTGTTTTTAATTAAATTACATATTAATATTGTTATGCTTTTACCTTTTTTTGACATCATACCTTTGTTTTGTTTTATTTTAATATTAATGATGTAAACGATTTTTTTTTTATGTAACAAATTGAATATTATTAATTATTAATCTTTTTTTTTGGACTCAATGATTTTATTAGTGATTACTATGTGTTTTGCAATATTTTCGAATGTAAATATTTTATTATTATGAAAATATTTCTAGTTTAACCAATTTAGATTTTCCATCAAGTTGTAGACATATATGTATGCAAAAATTTCATTTCTAACCAATCTATATTTTCTATGCGCAAATATTTATTTTCTTTCTAGTCAATTTAGATTTTCTATGAAGCTTCAAAAATATTTCTACATATGGAATTATTTCAATTCTAGCCAATTCAAATTTTCTGTGATAAAATTTCTAACACAATCTAATAGAACTATTATATTACTGCATAAATATTTTATTTTTAACCAATTCTATAAATGAAATAATATGCTTATAGAAATAATGTTTAATCTTTTTGTTTGAGAAGATCCATATCTACTTTTTAAATTAAATTTCAAGTTTATACCTATAAATTTTAAATTTTTTGATTTTTTTTTCTTTCTATATTTAATTCAAGGCAAAATCTTATTTGATATTATTTGGTATTATTTCCACAAATAGATATCCACATCTGTATAAATAATTTTTATTATCAAAATATTTGTAAAAATCATAATTTACAAATTAGATCCGTAAATATCAATATATTTTGGTATACATATAATAATCTCACTAAAATCTAATACATATAAAAAAGAATAAACAGGTACAGTATTACTACTAAGTCAGTTTTAAAGTTGAATTCATCTCTTAAAGCCACCACTCCATTAAGTTTATCATGCTCAAAACCCAGGTATAATAGTTGCAAGTAGACTGCATTATTTAAGTACTTTTTCATCTTAAAAAAAAAAAGAAAATAATCAAATTGAAACAAGGAAACATAATTTCTTATGAAGTTCTAATATAATTCCCTTAAATAGAAGTAAAAGGGAAGCATAATTGGTTGAATAACGGTACAATTATAACATCGACCAAAATATTTTTTTTTTTCACATCGAATAAGAATTACTACTTACTTTGCAGACTCCAGCGTCACGTAGCAGCCTACTATTAGGTTCAAAGCTAAAAGCCATATTTAGTAATTACCGGTGCTAATATCATATTTAACAGCTTGAATATTTCTCAACAAACGTCCTCTTTTTCATTTTTTTTTTCTTTTATAGCCCACTTGAGCCGATCAATTTTGTTAGTCCAAAGGTTACAGCCATGGCCACCCAGCCTCCGACCAAAACCCTAGTCGCGGACCTCACTGCCGGCGCCTTACCCAACACCGCTCCCAGCCACCCGAACACCGCCAGGGCGAGGCTCACCGCCGCCACCACCGCCCACAGCCTCACCCGATACTCCTTGATAAACGACGCCGCCAGGAGAGGCACCATGGCGCCGACCGAGAAGGCAAGCGCTGACGCCGCGGCCGCCTGCAACGGGTTCGGCAAGCTCTCCTTCTCCTCATCCTCTCCCCCCGCCTCCGCCGCGGCAGCAGCTCCCAGCCTCTCTCTCTTGACTTTCTCTCTCCTCATCTGAGCCACCTCGATGTCCAGCTGAGAGTAGACGGAGACGAACTCGCCGATGGCCATGCTGCAGGCCCCTCCCACGAGCCCCGCGAAGCCGGTGAGGATCATGGTCTTGATGTCCTGCTTGACCGCGCCGACGCCCATCATCAGCGACGCCGTCGAGATCAGCCCGTCGTTGGCCCCGAGGACTGCGGCGCGCAGCCACTGGGAGCGTTTCGAGTAGTCGAAATCGTGGTCTTCGGAGGCTTCGAGGTCTAGCTGGTTGAGCACCGTTTGGCAGCGCTGTTGTTGTTGGTCATGGTCGGTTTTAGTCATGGGATTGATGGCCGGTTTGGCTTGGTTTAGAGTTGGCTGGTTGGTGGCCATGGAAAGAAAAAAAAAAAATTATCACAAGAGGAGAAAGAGTAGGAAGAAGAAGAATGGAGATAGAGAGGTTTCTTTTTTTTTTTTTTGTTTCTTTTTTTTTTTTTTTTTTTTTAAGAATTTAGTGGCAAAGTATATTTAAGTGTGTTGGACACACGCCCCTTAGAAGGGTATTTATGGAGGAAAAGTGGAGGGGCAAATGTGGGATATGCTCGATGATCAAAAACCAAAAAAAGAAGAAAAGGAGAGAGAGACCTATTGTAATGGAGAAATCAAGCATTATTGAGGCAGTTTGCACAGTCGGCATATACTAAGCTCATAGCTAGGTTGGTACAGGTGAAGTGGCTTTAGATTGCACTTCATACGTGTGTGTGTGTGTATGTATTGTAATGAGAGTTAATAGCTGGCAACATTTTCAGATGTCTCAATTAATATCTTAAATATATACATATACAACATTAAGTAATTATTAACTATTGAAATATACCGATGAGAAATGAAACATGTTAAAAAAAAATAGTCAAACTATAATGCAGCAAATATTTACTAGATGAAATTAAAAAAAAAAAAGCGCTAATAATATAGTTATAATCTTTTGTGAAAAAATGGCTAGAATGATGATGTGTAACTATTACAATTATTAATATTCATGCTTTTTTTTCTTTCATTCAATAAAACAGTTAGTTACATCATTTTTTGGCCATAATATCGATACTAAGATATTGTTAATACAGATTGTGAAGATTGCTCTTGAAAAAATATTATTAATTCATTGTAATGTCCAAACTGAAACATGAGCTAACATATATATACAATTGTCAAGTGAAGCATGAAACAAATACTTTGTTTAGACATACGTTGCTTATATATATTTCTATGTAAAAAAAAAAAAAACGTACTTTATACGATTTCTTTAGCGAGATAAGCACATTTATCATGAGATGTATATTATATATATATATATATATGTATATATGATTGGCTTATTAATTTGAAATAGAAGCTTTAATTAATCGGTATGTATATATATCTATAACTCTAATAATATATAGTAATAGTATAAACGGCAATGATCATTATATTATGCTTCCTATATATTGTATATTTTTCATATATTTTTACATACCTGTTGTATTAGGAAGGCGTGTAATAAGCTCATAATCTCTAATGGCTTTGCAAATTTTTTACAATTACTCCGCCAATATTATTTCAAAGTTCAGATAAAAACTTGAGATCATCGCCCAAGGGGTTAATAATTAATGAACAAAATTGGGGGAAAAAAATTTAAATGCAGTAGATAATCACGAATAATGCTGACTCCACTGTCCACCTTACTAAGGGATTAAATAGCTAACATAATGATCTTGGTGTTGGTGGCCAGTGATTAATAAAACAACCTAATTTTGTAGTAATTCCCACTAACTTTTATGTATCGATAAATCAAGGCAAGTTTGGAGAAAATTTTTGTATCGTGCAGACGATACAACGTATTATACCTAAACTTCGAAACATAGATAAATTAACAAATGAATTAAAACTTTTTCAATAAACCAAAAAGACAAAAGTTAATCCAAAAGTAGTACTGATCAATTTTATGGCAAAAAAAAAAAAAAAAAACAGAAAAAAAAAGGTGAATGAAATGAAAAGGAAAAGGGGGAGAGACGTACGTGCTTTATGGAGGTTACACCGGATTCCACTAATTTCACGACCAAAGTGTGATGGTGCAAACAAGACAAAACTTAGAAAGGAAAACCCAAAAACAATCGGTTCTTTTTCATGGAAATATTTAAAACGGAAGCTTTAGCTCTAGTGTCTGCACTTCTTTTCCGTTACTCATAGCTAGCTAGCTGTTGAGGCACGATCAAGGATTTTATGTATATGTGTCACTTGTATACGTACCTCTTTTGAGAAGGCTTAGTGATCTAGCATAGCATGAAGTTGGGGTTAAAAAAAAAAAAAAAAGAAGCTTAAGGGACAAACGGGAACAAAAAATAAAAAGAGTCTATTTGATATTTTGTCATTTTTAACTCAATATACTAAGAAATGACGATTTTTCCAAAAATTAAAAAACTAATCATGCACACGTAACAGTTCACAACTATTTAGTTAAGAAAATAGCTATTGTCTTAATTAATGAAAAAATTGACTAATTTCTTAAAACATCATATAAAAAAACAGGCTATTTACTCAATAATATCAATAGAAAAATGATTAAAGGAGTAGTTAATTTCTAAATTTCTTGATCCCGTTATTAGATTAACTTGGAATTAAAGTTTTTAAAACCTAATAACTCTCAAAATAACTAAGAGAATAACAATTGAATTTCTTACGTCTTCATTAAAAGTGACGAAATTCTAAAATTCGTTTATATATTTACGCGCGAAAATTTAAAGAGTAAATACTTACTCCTTTTTTTCCTTACTAATCCATCCCTCTTCTTACATTTATGAGTTATATTGTCCTAAAAAAACATCAAATTTAAAATATAATTAACAAAATATAAATAATTGGGTGATATAGATCAAATTTAAGTAAATATTAAAAAAAAAGAGATAATTATGCAAGTAGCCATTTTCATAATGTCGTTTTAAAAAAAAAAAGTCAACGTTTCAATTAATTAAGTTATTAACCCCTTTTTTTTAACTACATGATGATGTGCATTTATTTTTATACCCTTAATTCTCTTGTGTATTAGTGGCTAATAATTTTTTTTTTTGAAACTTTGATCATTATCGTAATATATGGACTAAAAAAATAGCAAAATTCTAAATAGATCCTGCAAAAGAGAACACGTGTTTTCAAATATTAAAAAAAAAGCCCTTAACAAAACTTATGCAACAAAAAACAAACTATTGTGATAAATCGAAAACAATCTAAAGTTTTACCTGATATTAATAATTATGAGGAAAATTTTTAGAAATACCCCATGCACTTAAGGGGTTGTGTTACTATATCCTGTGTACTTCAAAACATCTCACTCAATATCCTAAACGTTGAAAAAATCTCAATTAAGCCCTTCCGTTTAAATTTTACATTAAATAGATATGTGAATGACACATGATCATAAATTAATATGTGTTGTTTGTATAATTTTTTTATAATAGTTATTTCCCTCGGTAATAAGTAATAACAACAAAACCAAAGAAAAAAAGTCTTTTTTTTCAAAAAAAAAAAAAAAAAGATAACCTAATCAAACCCTAATAATATATATATATATAGATATATTTATATGTATTGTATATAGATTGCTAAAACATAGGGTGGTATTCTATAGTCCACTCTTATGTCTCTAAAAAAAAAAGTCAAATTCCCAAAGGGAACCAAAAAATACCACTACTCTAAACACGCAAAGAGAGAGACACATACTGGGTTTTAGTACTCTTATATAAATATATATAGGGTTTCATTAGGTTATCTTTTTTCGAGACTTTTTTTTTTCTTTGGTTTTGCTATTATAGTTATTACTAAAGGGAAAAACTAATGAAAAAAATTATACAAATAACACATATCAATAGTAGGATGTTATTGTACCAAAATACCCATAAATTTATGATCATATATTCACATGTCTGTTTAACGAAAAATTTAGATAAAAAGGAATAACTGTGAATTTACGATCATATATTCACATGTCTGTTTAACGAAAAATTTAGATAAAAGGGAATAACTGTGATTTTTTTTCATTGTTTAGGGTATTGGGTGAAACGTTTTGAAGTACAAGGGATAGTGCAACCCCCAAGTATAGTGGGTATTTATAAAATTTTTCCTAAATCCGACTTTGATTTTCTTTCTCAAAATCGTTATAGTTTACATATCATTCATCTTATTGGGTTTCCTTTTAGACATTTTAGTGTGGTTTGAGTACTTAATACACTTGCAAAGCGTAATTTGGCTCAACTTTTTTTCGAAATGCCTCAATGAGAGATTTTATTTATTTATTTATTCATTGTTTTATCTTTCATTTAGAGAATATAAGTGAACAATATTGGAGCGATTAAGTAGGGAAAAACCTAAAACTCCTGAGTTTATGCTGAATATTTCAAGAAAATTACTTTTATTTTTGAAATTCTCAAATAATTCATGTGTTGTCAAAATCAACTCCAAAATATACTATGATGTCAAATTTGAAGAAAATAGCTACTTTTTGAAAAATAATTTCAAAAAATAGCCACAGTTTTAAAATTTTAAGAAAATAGTAATTTTAGAATTCTATTATTCTATTTTATGTGTAATTTTTTATGGTAAAATTTATTACCTATGTAAAAAAAAAAAAATTATAGCTAGTTTTAAAATTTTTGAATGTGTGACCATTTTTTAAAAACAGATCAATCCTAGAATAAACTATTATATTATGTGTGTGAGCGCTTGTTTAGTTTTATAGCAAGTCAGTCAAGCAAATTTGGCTATAACAATAAAAATGTAGGAAAGATTTTAAAATAATGTCTGAGTTTTATCTGAATTTATAGTTTCGTCCTAGTATTTTTTTGTAATTCCAAATTTATTTCTCAGTTGTTTAGATCGGTCTAAAAGTACTATCATTGAACTCTATTTTGGTCAAGATTTATATGTAAAACACAATATTGTCCTGTAATAAAATTAACTTTTTACTTAAGTATTTTATTTATTTTAATTTTTTTAATCCCAAAAAAACAAATTAACTCTCTCTTTTTATTTTTATTAGTTGGATTCACGTGCTATGAACTTTGGCAATTTTTTTTCCTTAAAATTCTTTTCATCATAAATTTATTGAGTTAAAATTATAAACTGCATCAAAATTATTTAATAAGCATCAATTATAAAAAAAAAAACTATTTTTTAAATAAACTATAAAAATAAAATAAATTAAACATTTTTTGGCATGAAAAAAATTGGTGTGACAAAGTATAGAATAAAAATCCCTAGCCCGGCCCGATCCAAAGCCAAATCAAAGGAAGTTCGGGCCGGCCCACGGGCTTGGCCTATTCGGGCCAAAATAGGCCCATTCTAAAAAAATTTCGAAAATTTAAAAAAATTGAGAAAAAAAATAAATATTAAGATGAATTTTTATTGGAGAATGAAATTTTTTTTTTATTTATAGATAATGACTGCCTCATTAAAAACCTTACAAGGAAAATCCAATGGGATAAAACCTTGTTAAGGAAAAAAGAGTACAGTCAGGAAAACTTACAAACATGAAATAAAAAAGCGAAAGAAAAAATTGTTCAATTATTACATACCAAATTAAAAAGAAAAAAAAAAGAAAGAAAAATGTTCAATAACATTACATAGTATTACTTCCAATCGTATTGGAAGCCTCAGAAATATTCAAGTTTGAAAAATCACCAACCATGTCGTCCACAAATTGTTGCTCTCTTCGGCGGGCATCTTCCCAGTCTTTGACGAACATCGACGCCTCCAAAATGTCTTCAGCCAGTTGAGCTCGTCTTTCGTCAAGTGCCTTGCCACTGCTACTAAAAACTTGTTCACTAGCAACAGTAGAAACTGGAGTAGTTAGTATATCACGAGCCATTTTAGAAAGAACAAGAAATGCAGTTGATTGGGCTTTCCAGAATAACAAAAGATCAAAATTTGTAAAATCATGACGCCCATCAGGTCCAATAGCAAAACAACCTGAGAAATTGGTCTCGTAATAGTTCTCTAATTCTGATCGGGTATACTACAAGAAAAAACAGTTTCGACGACCAAAATTTTGATTGCTGAAAATAGACTTTTGGTCGCCGATAAGTATTGGCGACCAAATTGGCGACCAAAAATTTGGTCGCCGAAAACTGATCGCCGATAATTATCGGCGACCAAAACTGTTTGGTCGCTATTTATCGGCGACCTGTGATATCCTCATAATTTTTATAAGCATATTTGAATGAATTTTGAGATGAGAAATTATTCCTACTATTTAAATTCAAGTAGATTACGTGAATAATTATTAGAAAATTTTATTATTTTTAAAGAGATATTTTTCAAATTCAAATTTCAAAAGAAATAATTAGTGTAGATACTTGAGAAGATATTAGGAAATAAATACTCCTCTAATAAACAAATATTATGAGAGATTTGTGGGTATTAATTATATTATATTTCTTAAATGATAATTAAAAAAAGAAGAAGAAGAAACTACGATATATTTGGATATATATGTATATACAACTTTAAATTCCTAAACAGATTTGAATACTTATTTATATATATATATATATAATATTTAAAGTTCGGTTACCAGATTTTAGTTCACATACCTATCTATACATGTATAATATATTTAAATATATCAATTAAAGATTTTGTATATGGTAAGTGTGTATATTTATTTAAGATTTTGTATACCGAAATTTTTATTTGGTTCCTATATATATATAACGATATATATAGATAGTATATAAATAAAATATTTGGTTAAAAAAAAAAAAGAGAAAGGCCTAAAAGTTAGGAAAAAGAGGCCGGCTACCATTAGGGATTTTAGGCCTTATATATATGCATACTTATTCTACTTTATTTTTTTTCACACACGCTTAAAAAAAAAAAAGTGAGAAACCCTAAAGAGAAAGTAGAGAGAAAAGAAAAAAAAAGAAAGGAGAAGGAGAAGAAGTTAGAAGCTGATTTTCTTAAGAGATTCATATCAAGAATTTAAAATTAAGGTAAGACAAAGTCCTTTACGGTTTAGAATTTTGGTGTTCAAATTAATACTAATTTGGAGACATTTCGTATAGACAACGAACGTCAAAAAGAGGAATTTCGAAGAGATCTTTAACCACGAAGGTAATCTCTAAATTAAGACTTTAGAATCTGATTATATGATGGTGTATCATATTTAGGCTCTGATTTAATTGATCGGTGTGCTCGGATCGGGACTAGAACGCCCGTTCTATGCACCCGATTTGGGTTTTTGATGTTTAGAAATAAGGCCGAAGTTCTTCATATTATTTCATATAACAAACAGTCTTATTTGTGTTTGAAAATTTTTATATATATTGATTTATGATTCCATATTATCTGTATAAAATTTCAGATCCAATAGATAAGTAAATAAATTTTGAAAAATCCGGAACCGTGAGCCGCCGGAACAGTTTTTGGTCCGTCCTGGACAGATCCAAGTTTCGGCAGATTTTGATTAGTTTGAAGGCAGAATCTCGTTTTGATCATAAAAGAGAAATTGTAGAAAATTAAATTTTGAATAACTTTACAGTTTATAGTTTTCGTAAATTCAATCATTTAGATGATCAATCGGACGGTTTAAATATAAATCCGAATTATACATTGTGAAGAAACCCTAAGATACGTACATTTTCTGTAAAAACTCAAAAGAAGAAAGTTTTATATTTTTGAAAAATATTATAAGTCTCCTCAGATAATTTTTCCAGAAAATGCTTATTTTTAGAAATAAATTAAAATTACTATTCTGTCCTAATGTTTAGTACTATTTTTAAGAAGGATATAAATCGATTTTTGATATGGTCCAGAAGCAAGAGTTGCTTAATTTTACATGTGTTAATAACCTGAAAATTTTAGTATGATTTTATTGATGGTTATTTCGTCGTAAATTTTATTTTCTGGGTCAAAAATGTAATTTTTGTAAAGTACAGTGTAAAACTGTAAATTTTCATAATTATGTAGTTTAGAGGAATTCAGGTCTTAATAGGATTTGACGAGTTAGATTGGTTTAGATTCTTACGAAAGTTATAAATTTTAGGTTTCGGACGACGCCGAGAACAAGATTAGACTTAAGCTATTTTCTAGTCTTCAAAGGAAAAAGAAGCAAGGTGAGTTCAACCTCACTACAGTACGAATTAGTTTCAAAGAAAATTAGAAGTTATGCCATGTCATGAATTATATGATTGTGTTGTTTGCTTATGAATTGAATGTTTTACACGTGTCAGTTTATTATCTGATGTTTTTAAGAAATAGAAGAATGAGAAAGAAGAAGTATTTCATGATATTTTATTTATGAAAAAAATGAATGAATGTTGTTCTTTATGCAAATTGTGTTATTTATTTTGTTGTCAATTGCATGTCACTTAAATAAACAAGTGAGACATAAATTAGTAAGACGTGTCGTACCACCCTCCTATGTGAGGTTCATATAATGCCGTTACCTTGAGTCGACTTAAGGGCAATATAGGTACGGTTACTAGCACTCATAAACCCCGAGCCACCGAGAGGCAACGACGGGAGTGAGAAAGAAAGAATGGACTCTTGGTCGCCGAGGACATGTGCACCCCTCGTCGTCCATTGGTCAAGCGCGCTCGGTACGTACACACAAGGGGATCCCATAGAAAGAAAGAAAATGAGAATAAGAAAGAGAATGAGATGAGAATTAGAAAGTTAGAATGAAAGAAAGAATAATTGAACCTAAATGGTCATGCATTGCATAACTTATTTTGTGGGAAAATAGTTGTAACTCACTGAGCTTTTAGCTCACCAAAAAGTTTTTCGTTCGTACTGTAGGTAAGAAACCTATGGCATGAAAATGCGATGGGCTGTGCGATGGCAGTGTCGAGGATGCGAGGCGAGGGGAACTGGCTAACCACTTAAATGTTTCCGCAAAGATTTGAAGACTATGATTCAAAGATTTATTTATCGTTTTATTATTGTTATTAATTTCTTTAAATTATGTGGCCCTATGAAGTTGGCCAAACCATTTTAATGAGATTTTAAGTTGAAATAATAATATGTTTTATGATGTTTGGATTTAATATTTTGTTCTTTAAAAAAAAAAATAGCCGGCAATATTTATAAGTAAATTCTAAAAGTATTTTATAAAAAAAAATTATTACGAAAAATTTCAGAAAATGATTGAAGAAAGTAGTACGTAACGACTCGAAAAAGTCGGGTCGTTACAGTTGGTATCAGAGCGGTTATCCTGCCATCCATCCTCGCTTCTCGACACAAGGCTAATCGTCACAACTCAAGTAAGCTTCTAGTTTTTATTTTCTTTTCCTTTTATATTATACTTACGAATGAGATTAGTGTAGACAAATATGGTTACACGCGCTTAAAGGAAGAAAGATGACGGAAGGTCTAAGGCCTTTAGGGGAGCTATAGCCCCTAATAATTTTTTTTAAGGGAATGGAACTCTTTTCACGTGGACGAGCATCTCCCCATGAACTTTGCCTCAATTTAATTAACATGCGAAACTTTGGTATGGAAGATTCAACAACGGGGCGCTCTGGCCCACTCTTCCTTGACAACATGGGCTTAGCCATGCGCTGACGATTTGATGCTATCGTTTTGGAGCAAGAGAGAACGATGAGATTATTTCAGGCCCGCTTAGCTCATTAGGGGTAGAATCGCAATGAAAACATAGAAGAATACGCTCTCTATTTCAGGACGCAAATAATGGATATTAATCCCTTAAAAAAAAAAAGTTGACATATCTCTTTTCGAATGGGATACCTGAAGCGAAACAACATATGATGGATTATGTCGCACCTTGGGCCGACAAATATAATTTTATTAAGATTGTTTAGTATGCGTATAGACATCAAGAACTAGTGCAACATGTTGAGAACGAACCTGCTCCGATGAGAAAAGAAGACGACGAGGAAGAAGAATACTAGTCTGAGGACGAAGCCAGCGATGGGAATTAAAATTTAGACTTGGACTTTCTTTATATAAGTTACTATAAATAAAGGATGTTATGATCGCAATAAGGACATGATATCTTAAAATCAAGTATTCAATGATTTTATTAGTGAGTGAAATGAGCTTATTATGGAAATAAGAAGAGGTTTATGCATTATACATTTAGATCATGTGAATGCTGTATTATTGAATGAAATTATGTCACATTATAAATAAATATTGATACATTAGTCTGACTTGTGACATGTATGATATCAAGTAACCATATTAGTATACATGGACCAATACTAATATGGATCAAATAATTTCATTGTCAGAATTTGAGAAAGATGGAAGCAAGACATCAAACCAGAGCTATCTGCCGTGCTGCTCAGACCATGGCTAGGGGAAGAGAAGACGAGGCTGCACAAGATGCAGCTAGAGAAGGAGAAGTGGTTCTGGAAGGAGTCCGGGGAAGAGGAAGGGGAGCTGCTCCTAGAGCGACAAGAGGAAGAGGCCGCGGAAGGGCCAATGTCGCTGCCCCAAATCCGGCACCGGTTGGACAACCCCAGGATCAACAAGATCTAGTTGCTCTGGTGGTAGCACTCCAACAGCGCTTAGAAGCGCAAGAAGGGGAAATGCAGGGACTGAGAGCCCAATTGCAACAACAGAGGGACGACCAATACCAGCAAGCTCCACCTCAAGAAGTACCTCCTGTACAGCTTGTGCCTCAACCTGGTGCATACCTCAATGCCCAAGCTGTAATAAGACAAGACTTATTTGAGAGATTCCGTCGTATGCGTGCGCCGGAGTTTGAAGGATCTTCTGATCCATTGGTTGCCGATGAATGGTTATCCAGTTTACAAGTGATCCTAGACTTTATGAATGTGACAGATCAAGAAAAGGTCCGCTGTGCGTCCTTTGTACTGAAGAAGGATGCACGGTATTGGTGGGAAACTGTAGCAATGAGGAGAAATGTCAATGAGATGACTTGGGTAGACTTCGTCGGAGAATTTAACAAGAAATTCTTCAACATGAGGGCGATGAATGCCCAACAACGAGAGTTTAACAACTTGAAACAAGGAACGTTGACGGTGACTGATGCCGTTAGAAAATTTAACCAATTGGCACGACTTTGCCCACACCTTGTTCCAAATGAAGAGGAAAGAGTTAGACGGATGATGGAAATGTTTCGGCCTGAGTTAGCCATGGCCATAGACAGTGGGAATCAACCGCCAGTCACTGTGGCTGAATGTGTAGAACGCGCACTGAGAGCGGAGTACCGCCTCGCGCAAGTGAAAGAGGAGCGAGCCGAATTTTACAAGGCCCGCAAGGAAGAAAGAAATCAAGCCAAACAGCCTGCAGAGAACAATGGAAGGTTTCAAGGAAGGGGACCAAACAATCATATGGGAAAAACCAATCACAACAACAGCGGTAATAATCAAAACAACGGCCAACATAATAATAATGGCTCAACGAAGAGAGGGAACCAAGATGGAAATCATCAAGAGAATAATAGAAACGTGCAAGCAAGGACAAACAATGTCACCCCGTTTCAAGCTTGCAAGAACTGTGGAAAGACCCACCCGGGAGAGTGCAAGTGGGGAATGCTTAATTGCTATACATGTGGCAAAAGCGGACATTTTTCCAAGGATTGTCCTACACAGAATCCAACACCGATGAGACAATTTCAGTTTCGAAACCCTCCACACCTTAATTCCATGCAAGCGGCAATAGATGGACCCTTAATCTCTCAAGGACAATTGGAAGCTCCAACAACTCAAGCTCAAATTTATGCATATGCAAATACAGACGCCCTAGCTAGCACGTCAAACGTTGCAGCAGGTTAGCTTTCTTTAGCTCAACATGAAGCTTACGTATTATTTGATACAGGATTGCTTATTCTTTTGTGTCGCATGAGCTGGCAAAGAAAATAGGTAGTAAAGTAGGTAGAATGCATAAAATTTTTAGAATGATCTTACCATTAAGAGAAGTCTTTCTATCGGAATATTGCCTACGACAAGTCCCGATAACGATTATAATAAATAATTCTAAGTAATCTCATTGTCATTGAGATAATGGACTTCGATTCTATTTTAGGAATAGATTTTTCTAAGAATTTGTAGGGCGGTCATTGACTATCGATAATGTAGGGTTAATTTTAAACCCATCGAAGTAACGATGTTCACCTTTGATGAGAGATCACTGCAAAAAAAAAAAAAAAACTGAAGATGCTAATTTCATCAATGCAAGCTCGAAGGAATCTGGAAAGCAAATTGAGCATTGAGGATAGTTAGGCTTCATGACGTACCCCTTTTCGATCATCTCGGACTGAGACGATCGTTTCACTTTGCAGTTCCGGAAGTACGTACAAAAAAAAAAAAGGGGCATTGGGAAAGAAGTTTAAGTTTAGTACCGTCTTTCAACCTCAGACAGATGGACAATCAGAGCGGACAATCTAGACTCTAGAAGACATGCTACGAGAATGTGTCATAGATTTTGACAAGTTGGGATTAGCGACAATTGTTTATAAGATTGTCCAAAAGAACAATCACAAAGCCTCCATTGACATGCCACCTTACAAGGCGCTCTAAGAAAATTAATGTCGATCACTTGTGCATTGGTTCAAAGTTGGCGAATCTAGTTTAGAGAAGATAGATTTCATAGGGGAAGCAATGAAGGCTATGAAAATATAATGAAAAGACTAGAGATATGCTAGAGAAATGGAGATACAATGTTGAATTTTATTGTTGTTATATTTTAGCAACAACAATCGTGTAAGAAGAGGAGACAATCCTTCTTTTCTTTAACTACATCAATTTTCGAGGACGAAAATTTTATAAGAAGGGGAGATTGTGATATCCTCATAATTTTTATAAGCATATTTGAATGAATTTTGAGATGAGAAATTATTCCTACTATTTAAATTCAAGTAGATTACGTGAATAATTATTAGAAAATTTTATTATTTTTAAAGAGATATTTTTCAAATTCAAATTTCAAAAGAAATAATTAGTGTAGATACTTGAGAAGATATTAGGAAATAAATACTCCTCTAATAAACAAATATTATGAGAGATTTGTGGGTATTAATTATATTATATTTCTTAAATGATAATTAAAAAAAGAAGAAGAAGAAACTACGATATATTTGGATATATATGTATATACAACTTTAAATTCCTAAACAGATTTGAATACTTATTTATATATATATATATATAATATTTAAAGTTCGGTTACCAGATTTTAGTTCACATACCTATCTATACATGTATAATATATTTAAATATATCAATTAAAGATTTTGTATATGGTAAGTGTGTATATTTATTTAAGATTTTGTATACCGAAATTTTTATTTGGTTCCTATATATATATAACGATATATATAGATAGTATATAAATAAAATATTTGGTTAAAAAAAAAAAAGAGAAAGGCCTAAAAGTTAGGAAAAAGAGGCCGGCTACCATTAGGGATTTTAGGCCTTATATATATGCATACTTATTCTACTTTATTTTTTTTCACACACGCTTAAAAAAAAAAAAGTGAGAAACCCTAAAGAGAAAGTAGAGAGAAAAGAAAAAAAAAGAAAGGAGAAGGAGAAGAAGTTAGAAGCTGATTTTCTTAAGAGATTCATATCAAGAATTTAAAATTAAGGTAAGACAAAGTCCTTTACGGTTTAGAATTTTGGTGTTCAAATTAATACTAATTTGGAGACATTTCGTATAGACAACGAACGTCAAAAAGAGGAATTTCGAAGAGATCTTTAACCACGAAGGTAATCTCTAAATTAAGACTTTAGAATCTGATTATATGATGGTGTATCATATTTAGGCTCTGATTTAATTGATCGGTGTGCTCGGATCGGGACTAGAACGCCCGTTCTATGCACCCGATTTGGGTTTTTGATGTTTAGAAATAAGGCCGAAGTTCTTCATATTATTTCATATAACAAACAGTCTTATTTGTGTTTGAAAATTTTTATATATATTGATTTATGATTCCATATTATCTGTATAAAATTTCAGATCCAATAGATAAGTAAATAAATTTTGAAAAATCCGGAACCGTGAGCCGCCGGAACAGTTTTTGGTCCGTCCTGGACAGATCCAAGTTTCGGCAGATTTTGATTAGTTTGAAGGCAGAATCTCGTTTTGATCATAAAAGAGAAATTGTAGAAAATTAAATTTTGAATAACTTTACAGTTTATAGTTTTCGTAAATTCAATCATTTAGATGATCAATCGGACGGTTTAAATATAAATCCGAATTATACATTGTGAAGAAACCCTAAGATACGTACATTTTCTGTAAAAACTCAAAAGAAGAAAGTTTTATATTTTTGAAAAATATTATAAGTCTCCTCAGATAATTTTTCCAGAAAATGCTTATTTTTAGAAATAAATTAAAATTACTATTCTGTCCTAATGTTTAGTACTATTTTTAAGAAGGATATAAATCGATTTTTGATATGGTCCAGAAGCAAGAGTTGCTTAATTTTACATGTGTTAATAACCTGAAAATTTTAGTATGATTTTATTGATGGTTATTTCGTCGTAAATTTTATTTTCTGGGTCAAAAATGTAATTTTTGTAAAGTACAGTGTAAAACTGTAAATTTTCATAATTATGTAGTTTAGAGGAATTCAGGTCTTAATAGGATTTGACGAGTTAGATTGGTTTAGATTCTTACGAAAGTTATAAATTTTAGGTTTCGGACGACGCCGAGAACAAGATTAGACTTAAGCTATTTTCTAGTCTTCAAAGGAAAAAGAAGCAAGGTGAGTTCAACCTCACTACAGTACGAATTAGTTTCAAAGAAAATTAGAAGTTATGCCATGTCATGAATTATATGATTGTGTTGTTTGCTTATGAATTGAATGTTTTACACGTGTCAGTTTATTATCTGATGTTTTTAAGAAATAGAAGAATGAGAAAGAAGAAGTATTTCATGATATTTTATTTATGAAAAAAATGAATGAATGTTGTTCTTTATGCAAATTGTGTTATTTATTTTGTTGTCAATTGCATGTCACTTAAATAAACAAGTGAGACATAAATTAGTAAGACGTGTCGTACCACCCTCCTATGTGAGGTTCATATAATGCCGTTACCTTGAGTCGACTTAAGGGCAATATAGGTACGGTTACTAGCACTCATAAACCCCGAGCCACCGAGAGGCAACGACGGGAGTGAGAAAGAAAGAATGGACTCTTGGTCGCCGAGGACATGTGCACCCCTCGTCGTCCATTGGTCAAGCGCGCTCGGTACGTACACACAAGGGGATCCCATAGAAAGAAAGAAAATGAGAATAAGAAAGAGAATGAGATGAGAATTAGAAAGTTAGAATGAAAGAAAGAATAATTGAACCTAAATGGTCATGCATTGCATAACTTATTTTGTGGGAAAATAGTTGTAACTCACTGAGCTTTTAGCTCACCAAAAAGTTTTTCGTTCGTACTGTAGGTAAGAAACCTATGGCATGAAAATGCGATGGGCTGTGCGATGGCAGTGTCGAGGATGCGAGGCGAGGGGAACTGGCTAACCACTTAAATGTTTCCGCAAAGATTTGAAGACTATGATTCAAAGATTTATTTATCGTTTTATTATTGTTATTAATTTCTTTAAATTATGTGGCCCTATGAAGTTGGCCAAACCATTTTAATGAGATTTTAAGTTGAAATAATAATATGTTTTATGATGTTTGGATTTAATATTTTGTTATTTAAAAAAAAAAATAGCCGGCAATATTTATAAGTAAATTCTAAAAGTATTTTATAAAAAAAAATTATTACGAAAAATTTCAGAAAATGATTGAAGAAAGTAGTACGTAACGACTCGAAAAAGTCGGGTCGTTACACGACCAAATTTGGTCGCCAAATTGATCGCCATTTTAGTTGAAAAATCGTCAATTTTTTTTTAATTCGAAAAATATCGGCAACCAAAATTAAAAATTTTTGGGCGCTGATAAGCTATTATCGGCGACCAAAATTTCAAAATATTTGGTCGCTGATAATCTATTATCGGCGACCAAAAATTTGGTCGCTGATAAATTACTATCGGCGACCAAAATTTGGTCGCCGATATTCAATATTATTTGAAAAAAATACATTTATTTACATTAAACTAAATTTCTATATTTCAATACACCAAATTCTAATACACTAAATTTAGCATAAAAAATTCTTAATTCCAATATAAAAATTTCTTATATTCCAATATCAAAATTTTAAATACACAAAATTTTAATTAACTTAATTTCAATGTAAAAAATTCTTAAAGTCCAATAATATCATGCTCAACCTAAACTTCAATTTCATATATTTAAATTTCAATAAATCAAATATCAATAAATGTATATATAATAACAATTAATAATACAAAATATTTATAAAAAAAAAAAAGAAACTTAATTAAAAGGGTCGGCGACGGACGGGGGTTGTAGAGGCGGCGAAGGCGGCGAGACGGCGAAGACGGTGGGTCGGTGGAGGCATAGTGCTAACGTCGACAAATATTTGGCAAACAAAAAGATAAATAAATAATTACTAGCTCAAATGGGAAAAACACAAGTTAATTAAGAAAAAAAGTACTACCGGCGACATGGCGGGGACGGCGACGGTGGGACGGCGGTACCGGTGACGGCAATGGAGTGGCCGGCGGCGGCGGTAGGGTGGCCGGCAGTGAGGAATGGGCGGAGGGCAAGTGAGAGAGAGAGAGAGAGAGAGAGAGAGAGAGAGAGAGAGAGAGAAAGAGAGAGGGAGAGAAAAATAAGAGATATAAAGATTTAAAGGTTATGATCGAATTGGGCTTTTTATAGGCCCGAAATACCAGCGACCAAAATTTTTAGTCGCTGATAATGAAATTTGGTCGCTGATTTAATTTTTATTATTAATTTTCGACGATAATTTTCATTTTGGTGGAGATTTTTCTGCCAAAATTATCGGCGGCCAAATTTGGTCGCCGATAATTTTTGTTTTGGCGGGAAAATTTGACTTTTGCAATTGATTTTCAACATCAAAGTGCGAAAATTATCGGCGACCAAAATTTGGTCACTTTTGGTCGCTGATAATTTTCTTTTGGGCGGGAAGATTTCCGCCAAAATTATCGGGGACCAAAAATATTATCAGCTAGGGCAGAAAATTAAAACCGAAAAAACTGAAAAATTGAAAAAATTAACCGAATTTTTTAAAAACCGAAAATTCGGTGCTTAAAAACCGAAGTAACCGAAAATTCGGTGCGGTTATTCGGTTTTGAATATTAAAAACCGAATAATCGGTTTTTTTAACTGAATTATCAATTTTTTAACCGAAAAACCGAATTAAAAAATAAAAAAACTGAATTAAAAACCGAATTTAAAAAATCAAAAAATAAAAATCGGTTATTAACCGAAAAACCGAATTAAAAAATCAAAAATTCGGTTTCGGTAAAATTCGGTTTTTTTTCAAAAAAATCGGTTTTCGGTTATCAATTTCTAATAACCGAAAATTCGGTTTCGGTTAAAAAAAGCCCAAAAAACCGATAACCGATACCGGTTTCACCCCTATTATCAGCGACCAAAATTTGGTCGCCGATAATTTTTGGGTGACGAAAAATTTTAGGCGCTAATAGTTGGTCGCTGATAGTTTATATCAGCGACCAAATTTGGTCGCCGATAATTTTCGTCGCCATTTTATCAAATTTTTATCGGCGACCAAAATTTGGTCGCCGATACTATTATCAGCGACCAAATTTTTTTGGTCGCTGATATTTTGGTCGCCGAAACTATTTTTTCTTGTAGTGGTATAAGATGATGACGAACTGCCAAAATCGATACTATGAAAGTTCATCATTTCTTCCCATGATAAGCCGGATGGTATGGTCGCACTGTACACTGATGGTGCAGGGGCTGATGAATGAGATCCTCTATATATTTCACTGTCAACATCATATAATTTAGACATATCAGATTTTACAGTATCAATTGTAATCATATTAGAGGTTACAGAGAGTCTGGATGAGATCCCATTTATCATATATTCCACCCCTTGTAGTTTCACCTTGGGATCAAGTACAGCAGCAGCACAATATAGAGGCGGAACCCGTTGCCAATATTTTTTGAACTTGCCCTCCATGAACTCGACACACTGTGCAAACATGTCTACACCTCTATGCAGATCAAATGCTTTTCCAATATCAAATAGTTTATGTAATGCATGAGGTGAAGTTGGATAATACACACCAGATAGTTGGACAGTGGCATCGTAGAACACCTTCAAAAAGTAGTAGAAGCACGTACTAATTTGCCAATCCAAATCTGTTAACATACCATCTGGGCATGTGGTATTGAAGAAAGAACTAACCACCTCCTTGTAGGGTAGAGCAGCTTCCAACATCATATAAGTCGAGTTCCACTTGTTTGGGATATCGGTTGGGAATTTCCTAGGTGTGATGCTAGAACGAGTACAATGTTGTGAAAACTCTTGAAGCCGGCCGCCTGAGCTAGTAATAAAGCTTAATGTTGTCCGGATGTTGTTCAAGTAGTCTTTGAAGTGCTCCATCCTGTCTTGGACACACAGGTTGACGATGTGGCATGCACACTTTTGATGAAAGAGAGTCCCACCATGAGGTGGTCTAAGAGTATTCTTAAAAAGTCTAATTGCAGCATTGTTAGCAGAAGTATTATCAAAAGTTATGCTCAGAACTTTGTCTTTAATGCCATAAAAATAAAAAAACATCCATAATGGTACTGTATATGACATTAGCATCATGTGGAAATGGGATATACTTAAATGCAATTAATCTTTTTTGAAAAGACCAACTCCTATCAACGTAGTGAGCGGTTACACATAAGTAACCGCTCTTCGTGCGACCACTCTATATATCTGATGTGCAAGCAACAGTAGCTGTGCAAGTGTTGAACTCATTAATGAGTTTGACCCTATTCTCATTGAAAACTTTTATGCAATCTGCTCTTGCAGTATTCCTAGGGTCCCGCTTAAATTGTGGATTATATGCATTTTGGATGTATTCTTCACATGCATGAGAATCACCTACGCTAAGCAGTTGGGCTTGTACTATATATTTGGGATGTAACTCGCGTGCCCTATTTTAGTCGTAAGACTAAGATGTAAGGTTTCCTTCCGTGGGAGAAAAGTTTAGGGTGGTTTGACGAGGATCAGAAGCAATTCTTGTGGCTTTTTGCACATTGTGGAATGTGTCTTCTCACATGATGTAATGACCTGAATTTCAAAAGCACTATACTAGTTAATTAATTTGTATTTTTACCTCAGTTGTGAGCAATTTGTAAAATTGGTTAGTTTCGTCAAATCAGGTCAATTTGGAACTATGAGAGAAATTATAAAATTGGCATGATTATTTTGCAGTTTTGAAATTTTAGACGTGTTAGGAATTTGTGTTTGTTTCGAGAAAGATATTAAAATTCCTAAGTTACGTGTTCAAATAACGTGTGCAATTTTGATATTTCTCGGAAAAATTTAATGTATTTTTGTTTGTCAATTTTTGACCCAATTTGAGCCCAAGCCCATTAGGGTTTCATTCTCTTCTCTTCTTCCCCCTCACAGCCGCACACCACCCTCTCTCTCACTCTCGCTCACTCTGCCTCACCTCCCCACCCAACGCCGGTGACCAAGCCCAGCTCCGGCGAGCATCTCCACGTGACACCGAGCCCAGCCCCGCTCTCCCCTGCCCTCGCGCGTCCCCTTCGCGCAGCCCCCGCGCGCCTCTCCCCCCCCTCTTGCGAGCCCAGTCCTCCGCGCCGTCGCGCTCGCTAGCGCCGCTCTGGCCTGCGCGTGCTCAGCCCGACCTCGCCCAGCCTCTGCGTGCTTTGCCGGCGCCGGTCCAGGTCCGCCCAACCCCCGCCGGTGCTGCCGCCTCTTCCCTCGCGCACTCAGCCCGCGCCTCTCGCAGCCCCGCGTGCGCTGCACCAGCCTCCCCCAGCGCCGGCCCCGTGAAGTTCGCGAGCGCACCTCTGAGCCTTCGCGCGCCGCTGCCTCATGCTCCCCGGGTCCGGCCACGATTCGCGCCGCCTCCTGCCGCGTCGGCCCTCAGCGCGTAGCTCCGCAGCCCCGCGCAACTCCTACGGCGCTCCCCCTGTGCTGCCCAGTCGCGAGCGCACTCTGGCAAGCCCAGCCGCTGCTCGCCGATCCTCATCCCGCTGCACGAGGCCCCGATTTGCTCGTCCTTGCCCTGCGCGCTGCCTCCTCGCGAGCCGTGTGCCTCCTGCCCCGCCTCCGCGTATCGCAGCACCGAGCCCAACCATTCGCAGCGACGCTTCGCTGCCTTCACCGTGTTTGGGCATGCTCCGAGTCACGTTTTCAAACCCGACGATAACTTGTGTTCGTACTGGTAATGATTGGTGATATTTTGTTTATTTTCGATTCGCGAGTTATGATCCTCGGTATAGTTAATCGTCGCGTTGTTTTAAATCCAAATTATTGCTTTCAATTAGCTTAGCATGATTACAAATGTGTGGATTCTTTGTAATGCTTGGTTGTGTTTTGTAATCTTGTGATTCGTGTTGTTGAATGCGAGGTTAAATTATGATTTGTTTGCACGTTTTTTTTGGTAATTCGTGTTTGTGGCATGTTTTTGGTGTTAATTGGATTACTGGAAAGTCTTAGAAATTTTCAGTAATATAATGAAATAAAAATCTTGTTTAGGCTTGATAACGTGATTAAAATTGTGTAGCGTAGTCTCCTTGTAAACATTATTGGATGGGTGCAAATTGGTTGATTTTGTTGCACATATCTTGGTTATGTTATCTGTTTGTGTTTATTATGTAATTAGATGAGATTGTGCCTTAGTACGCGTCTCTTGGTGGTTGTTAAGTTTATGAAATAAACTTTAGTTGGTCTCGTCCTGCTTGTTAATGGTTTTGCCTCACTAAAAAGAATATTGTTGATAATCTCATTTTTGCGGGATTGTAATTGCTAGGATTTTGGCAGTTGTTTGTTGTTTAATCGTGCGGGAATCTAAAATGTCCTTTTGGAATTGTGGCTACAATATTTTGGTTAATGTACTAGTTCAAGGGACTTGATATTTCGAGTATTTTTACATTACAAAAGTTTGTGGTTTTGTTTCGTTTTAGAAATTTAGAACTCACGAAGAAGTGTCGTTTTTAATATATATAAAATAAATTATGACCAGAGCACGTAGCGAAGTAGCTCAATTTTTCTTACTTGGCAAGATATTGAGAATTTTCTTAAATTAAGAAAATTAAAAAAAAAAAAAAAAAAGGAAAATTGTGTGATCTTCAGGATCGGGTTTTGCACGCGCCTAATAAACTAATTGCATTGGGTTGTGTTTTTGTTAACTTGCCCGTTTGAGCTTAAAGCGAGTATCGGATCGCGGGTCCGAGTGGTTCGCATCATGGTTTTGTTTTAGCTCGAAACTTGATTCGATTTCTTTTATTCTCGCAAATTGTGCAGGAACGTCAACAACGCGAGTTCGAACGCTCAACCCTTCACCGCCTTTTTATTAAAGGTATAAACGGCGGTTGGAAACAAAGTATTGGCGCTAATCCACGACGATGTTCTCTGTTACTTTCTTTTAGTTTAAACGTCCGTTGGTCTAATGTGAATCCGAGCCGCTGAGGCTCGGTGTTGAATTATGATTATGTTTGAAATTAAATACGATAAATGAATAAATTGTCTGTGTGGTTGTTGTGATGGACTGTGACCGAAATTAGTTCGGTGCTGGGTTGAAATTAGGTGAAGGCTTCGGCCGGGATATCCGAAAAACAGGGGAAACTCTGCCGAATTTCCGGCTCGAATATTTAGTACGTAATAAAATAAAGTCAGAAACCGATTAGTTTAAGGAACTCATTTCTCACCTAATCTAGTCAAACGAAAGACCCGATAGTGTGGATCGATTGTTGACATTAAGTCAACGACACTCGGGACGAGAACACCCCTAGAGGGGTTTCTTAACGAACCAGTGGTCGTCCCATCATCTAGTGTCCCATTCTTTGAGTCCAACTCTTAAAGTTTCTTTCCTCCCGAATATTTAGTGGACCTTGGCATTGACCCTCTAATTCTCGTGTTGGACAGAAGTGCCACACCACATTCTCCAAAGGGGAACGTCGGGAGAGGAGAACCGCGAGGATCAAGTCAGGGAGCTTAGGACCTCAGGTAAGTGGATCTCCACTGTGACACGAATATACTAAGTGGATCTCCACTGTGACACGAATATACGATACCATGCTTGAATATATTATGCATGTATTGAGATTATATAAAGCGTGCGATGCTTCCAAAATTGTGGCTGTTAAACTATGTGAATCTCCATTCTAGTCAGGGCCATGTATATGGGCTCTTGATTATATTAGTCTCGTTTTGTACAACGGGCCTGAAGGTATGGGACTGTAGGTTCGTTTGTGGCAGGTTGTGTTTGTCTAGATGTATATTGGTGCGTGCATTCATTTATATGTTTATCTGTCTGTGGGTATGGGACCACAGATATAAAAATTAGTCAACTTCGTGGTTTAGGTTCTAGTGTAGGGTGTGTATCTGTTTGTGTGTTTATATGTTAGGATGACCTATACGTCGGTCGGTATGGGACCACAGACATAAAACTGTTTATATTATTGTTGACACTTTGTTGCAGGTCAAAGAGAAAACTCCAAGACAAGACGAGGGGAGCTAAAGTAATGTATGTATACGGGTAGGGCCCGACGGGGCCGCAAGTCATGATCGGTTCCGAAATAGCCCGACGGGGCCGCTGATTTCGTTTCGGGACGGCCCGAGAGGCCTTGGGGAGGTCGGCGGACGACCTTCCTCGGTGGCAATATTTTGACCATTTGGGTAGGGCCCGACGGGGCCGCGATCATGATTTGGTTCCGAAATAGCACGACGGGGCCATTATGTATGACAGATTTCGGAACGACCCGAGGGACGTCGCGGAGGTCAACGAACCATCTTTCAGAACGGCCCGAGGGGCCTTGGGGAGGAGAGCCACGGCCCTCCCCACAGTTTATGATGTGACGATCCGGATCGGCCCGACGGGGTAAAGTGCAATAATGAATTCCGAAACGACCCGACGGGGTCACTGGCCGTAAAAGGTTTCGGAAAGGGCAGAGAGGCCCGAAGAGGATGAGTCCTCACAATCTTAAGGAATATCGGGATGGTCCGAGGGGCCAAGATCCATAGCATGTCCCGAAATAACCCGATGGGGTGATTGCGCAATCAATCCGAAACCGTCCGACAGAACCACTGGTCGTGAGAAGTTTCGGAACGACCCGATGGGTCTCAAGGAGGTCGGTAGACGACCTTCCTCTTTATATGCTGTGTGCTGCGATCATGATCGATTCCGAGATCGCCCGACGGGGCCATTGTCTGTGTGAGGTTTCGGAACGACCCGATGGGTCTCGAGGAGATCGGTAGACGACCTTCCTCTTCATATGTTGTGTGTCGCGATTGTGATCGATTCCGAGATCGCCCAACGGGGCCATTGTCTGTGTGAGGTTTCGGAACGACTCATAGATTGTCCAGAATTGTATTAGCTCTAGAATAACTTCTAGAGAGATCAGAGACACATGAAATTTCTAACGACCCGAGAATGGGTCTAGATGTGTATATAGTTCTAGAACGACCCGAGAATGGGTCTAGATGTGTATATAGTTCTAGAACGACCCGCGAACGGGTATAAATGTGTATTGAATTTCTAGAATGACCCAGGAGAGGTCCAGATTGTGTATATGTTTTAGAACGACCCGCAAGGGGTCGGGACGTGAAACGTGTGCACATGCATTTTTATAAGCTGAGTCAGAGTTGTGAACTTGAGTGAGATTAGAACAAATTATGAAATTGACTTTTGAGTCGAGATTAATGGGTCGTTGAATTCGACCTCGTTACATGTCACAACTCCTTTGCAGGTATTGTATCCCGCGTAAGTTCAACAATTATATTTGAATTCTACTCCGCGGGCAAGATTATTTAAGAGTGTCGTTTACTCTTCGAACTACGACGACTCGATCGTCGAATCTATCTATTTGTTGAATTAAAATATTGTGATACCTCTTGATTGTATGTTACCTGCAGACTTAGCAATTTATCTATCTAATCCACTTATTGGGCTATTAGCTCACTAGTGTGCTCGTGTCGCAGGTATTTTATTAAGAAAAGCAGAAAGGGCGAAGCGATAACGACGGGAACAGCGAGTGTATACGGGACCGACCTGTAAAACTTTACGTGGACTACCGGCTAATCGTTGGCAAAGAAAAGTTTTTAAATTCTGCATATTTTGTAAATGTTAAAATTAAATTTATTTTGGTTATGGTGAGGATTGGTGAACCTCATGTTTAATATTAAAAGTTTGGTTTTGTAACTTAATTTAAAAAGTTCAAATTTGACCGTATTTTTAGGAACCAAAATACCGTTCTGAGTTTTGGGTCGTTACACATGAGATGTGCCACCTTTTGAGCCTATAGTATATTTAGCTTTGTAAAATTTACAGACACCCATTTCTTTGATTAAGCCATCGGGTTAGGTGATGGAAACTATTTCCATAGTTTTCCAAACATCAGACCTTCTACCCGACTTCTTCCTTTTTCCTGCCGTTGTTGCCTGCGACTCAGTCTGGGAATTTCTATCTACTCCACGGTTTGGCCTTTGGACTTCGACTTCATCTTCTTCTTCTTCGAACTTGTCAAAGTCAGGGATTCTAGGGGGCATTCTTGACCCGGATCCGCATACCATTACTAACATACAACATAATAAATTTATGATTAATAGACTTGTACACGTCTAGTAAACGAAAATAAAACAAACAATCAAACGTCGAATATACCTTTACAGAAGTTGATTTGATACGAAAAATATATCTCCTCAAGGCTGGTCAGGTGTGAGAGACAATATTCTTTAAGTGAGTGAAAGTGTGAATGTGAGTGTGAGTGTAAGGGAGAAGTTGTTTCTATTTATAGAGGAAAGATGAGTGGTTAAATTTTGTGTGGAGTATTTGATATGAGATAGTGATTTGAGTTGTATTTTCTAGCCATTGACTAGTCTTTTCTTCTTTAATGGTAGAATGTGTAAATTGGTTGGATGTGATGAAGAATCGATTCCGAAATAGTGTGTATTTTGTATGTATGTAATAACGTGAGAGAAAAAGAAAAGATGTGTAGTCTTTTCTTCTTTAATTGGTAAATGTGTAGTTGGGTGGGATAGATGTGTGGAAGCATGTATTTCTGAATTATGTGTAATTTGTTTGTATGCGATATATGATAATGTTGAAGAAAAAGAAAAGATGAGTAGTCTTTTCTTGTCATTGTTTTGGTAGTACACTTATATGTAATAATGCGAGATAAGAAGATAAAAAGACGTGTAGTCTTTCATCTTTAATTGGTTAGTGTGTAATTTAGTTGGATGTGTAAAAGAATATATTCCGGAATAGTGTATAATTTGGTTGTATATTATAAATAATCAATTGATAATGTTGAAGATAAAAAAAAATTTAATGTTTTCTTATCACCTATTTGTTTGAATGTAGAAAGATAAAATAAATATTCAAAAATATTACTGTTTATATTACACAACATGATATTTAACAAAAGTGCAATAATTTTTTATGTAAAAAAAAAAAAAAAAAAGGGGGGGGGGGGGGGGGGGGGGGGGGGGGGGGGGGGAGGGGTTGGGCTGGGCCCATTGGGCCCATTTGAGCCAAAATATGTTCTTTGGGCCCGACTCGGCCCATATGTTATGTTCGGGCCGGGCAGGGCCGGCCCACGGGCCTAGATCATTGAGCCCAGCTCGAGCCCACTATATTTCGCGAGCCAGGCTGGCCCGGCCCGTTTGCTACAGTAACGGGCTCGGGCCCATGGGCGGGCCCGAGCCCAAATTGACAACACTACAAATGGGGAGGGTGGCATTGCACACGCCATAAGAAGGGTGTGGGAACAGTCCCTGATACACGCCCCTACGCACAGAGGCTGTTTTTTTTTTTTTGCGCACAAGTCCCCTTCTTTTTACATTCTTGCCCTATTGAATTGCATTCTAATGCTTTATATTTTATTTAATTATATAATGACCCTGTCTTCTTAAAAAAATTCATTTTCACCCATTAAAAACGCGGTTTTTGGCGTTTCGAATGGAAAAAAAAAATGTAGACCGAAACGTTTCGGCCTTGTGTGGATTTTATTTATTCAAATGGTAGTTTTGTCATTTTTTAAGAAATTCAAACACTAGTCGCTACAAATTTCTGAAGAAGAATATTTTTAGACTGATTTGAATAAGTAAGTGACCATTTTGAAATCACAAAAAATATAAGAATGAAACTAGAATTCGAGTAAAACTTAGAGATTATTTTAGAGTTATCCCTATAAATTTACGAAATTGAGCTTTAACTATAGATTAAAAACATGCGTGTAGACTAAAAGGCTTTGCAATCCAAGTACAAAAGTAGTCAATGAGTAAATGTTCCTCTTCCATTTGTAATTAAGACATTAGATATATACATGTACATAACATGCTTTTCAATGTCCTCTAAAGAGCGCCAAAACTTTAGAGCTAGCTAGGTCCATATTTTCATTATGCGCATTCTTAATTTGGTAGCTTTATCTTTTTTTTTTTTTTTTCTGTTGATTAAAAAAAAACCTAGTAAATAGCTTAATTGATATAATTATTATATGATCTGACCTTACAATTAATGGATTCTGAAGAGGAAAGCACTAAGTGGGTGGTCAAGAGGAAATAAAAATAGTGGGATTGAGATAATATATGAAAATGGGGAGGAGTGTGCATTCCATACGAATGTCACCAACTAGCATTATCTTATTCTCTGTCCTAAACAAAACACAAATTAAAGCTCTCAATGTTGGTTATTTATTTATTTTTTTTTCTGTATTCTAATTCCTTTTTTTGATCTTCCACTAAAACATATCATCATTTGTTCCCAACTTTTTCTCAATTGTGGATAGAGGAGAGAAAATGGGCTTTTCATTTAATGCTTTTTAAAGATCTAGCTCAATGGCTTTTTCGTCTACATACACGATTAGTGAAGTAAATATTTGCTAATATTCCTCTCACAGCAGAGTACTAGTAAATAGTGATGCCTAATCAAACTGAACATAAGATTTTCAACCAGAACATTTAAGTCCGATTCAAAACTTATTACGCCTGAATTATAAGTGCTACATCTTGTCGTCTTATTAATCCATGTATCTAGAAACAGAAATGTTGATAGACGTCGGTTAAAAAACAACGTCAAAACTTTTAACTTCGGTTAAAAAATGACGTCTATATAAGTGATGTTAAAAGTTAGAGTACAAACTGTACAATAAACGTTGCTTTTAAAAGCGATGTTAAATTCTATATAAAGACGTCGGTTTTGAAAAGAGCGATGTCAAGATTGATAGTAATAGACATCCGTTCCAAAAGAGACGTCATAAATCCATATTAAGACGTTGGTCTTATGAAAATCATTGTCGAAAACGTGGATTTCTTAATTGAACACAATATATTAAGCAATTAATTTTCGTTTAATAACTATAATTGTAATTTTCAAAGTAAAATAGGAGAATTCAAAGAAAAAACACTTCATGTTACATATATATATATATATATATATATATATATATTGTTAATCCCTATATAGATATATATATTGTTAATAGAAATATATACGATAAGTAATGAGTGCCTAGTTACCACACAATGGGAGTGAGACAAAATATTAATTGTTCGTCCAGTGAATAATTAATAAGTTGTACTATAGCAGTCATTTCCATCCTTATGCAAATGTAAAGTCATGTAACAAAGTCAATATGTATAAATCACACACATATTTCACTTTGCCAGAACTAATCAAAACCATATTTTATTTTTTGGGCATATTTGCATGCATAAGGTCTTTTCATCAAAGTTGATTTAGAAAATGGAAAAACTTTGACTAACATGTTCTGGTGGATTGGTGGAGTACACACAATTTTACTGTGGCCACCCAAAGTAGCGCATAGCGATGCATGAAAAGTTTGTTTGTTTTTTTTTTTTTTTTTTTTTTTCAACAGTATGGATCATAATAATAATTGAGGGTCCAATATTTGTAAGCAAATCATGGAGACATGAATCGACCGGAATTGAGCAGCTTTTCGTGGGTAAAACATTGCATATCCACTGAGAGGCCATTTTTCGTAGTGTTAGTGTGTTTGGAATTGGTCTTTTGGTTGGTCAGATGGGCTAATACAGAGTTCCCAACATGAAGATTTTACGGAAATGGTTTTTGAAAGCTTAAAAATGTTTTGAATAGGCCCGCAATTTTTATCATTTCTGGTTTATAGTGGATTACACCTTGGAATCAAATAATGGCCCAACTTCAAAAGGATAAACTGAATTACACAAGGTAGGAGCACCTTAAAGAAATAATAATAGTAATATATGAAGCAATCGCGCTACTTGAAGATTTTTATATTTAGCAAATAATTAAGGCTTGATTTGTAGTACCACTCATCTATTTCGTGTACCAGTCCGCAAAAATAACAAAACATTAGAAAAACTAACAATGTCATGAATTATAAATAAACAGAAAACGATAGGGTCTGTTAAGGATATAATTATTTTACAATCTATGTTTTAAAAATTTAGCACACATTTTAAAATATTAACAAAATAGTCATCAGGTCAACATTTAAAAATGGGTGAAGTAGGCAAATACCCAGAATTTATATAACAATAAAAATAAATACCCAAACTTTTGAAGTAATTGAGTTTCTAGTCAATTTGTGAATTACTTGCACATGCTTTTGGTAACAAAGTGAATTACCACCACTTATCACTGTGTAAGTAATTCCATCTTTTGGGTAGTTGGTTATATTTTTCAAAAGATTGGGTAATAACTTACATTAAGTTTTAAAAATTGGGTATTCACTATAATTTCTCTTTAAAAATTTATAACTAAAGAAATAAAATTTTTAACTAAATAAATAAAATACACAGTCATAAAATTTGTGATTATAGTAACAAAATTTTAGAAGATTTGAAATAAACACAATAAAAAAAACTAAACATCCATTAACAAAATAACCAACTCACAAATGAATGATTACCTATAAAATCAGTTTCACAAAACTTATTACTAAATAAAAAATATCTTATAAAAAAACATTAAACAGGCAACCAAAGAAGTCATAAGTTTTATTACTAGAGACACAAAATTTTAGACAATATTGTCTGCAACAAACAACAAAAAATGAATTAAAAAACTAATAAGTGCATTCTCAAAAATTTAAACACGAATGTATGACTATTTTACTAATAATAAAAATAAACATAGGCTAATTGTTAAAAACTAATATAAATATATGACTATTTATTATAAAAACTATTTTTTAGTGGCCTAAACGTCAATTTTTTATTATTATTTAGAGACGAGATTTAATGAGGAAAATGACAATTCTGTTATTCGTAGAAAATGAACTGCATGTATTACTTGTTACTAGTGGAAATAATTTTAAACAGCTTCAATATTGGCATGAGATTGATCGAATTAATTAGTGCACAGTGGAAGGATTAACATGATAAATCGATCAAAAAATTTAATCAAACTAACAAAGCAATATGTCATGCACATATTCAGACGCGATTCACAATTTGATTTAAGTGAAGCCACAATTATGAACAAATATAGCATATATTTGACTTATATAATAAAATGAAATTATAGTTGATCTCGGCGATGATTATTTCTTTGATAGCATGGCATGATAACCTCGTTGTCAACTTTATCAATTATATATTTTTCAATGTAGAGTATCAAATTGTCATTTATCCATTAATCTCTCATACGATTACGCAAACGGTTCTTCACTATGTAGTGTTCATTGCAGAAAATACTCTCTCAATGCAAGTGGTATAACGCGAGTGTAAAGAGAAAGTATGTCGATGGTTACACCTGATTTCTTTTGGACTCGATCATTTTCTTGGCAAGATCTCCAATTCTTTTCAGTACAACAAACTACTTGCTAGAGCACGCATCTAGAATGTAAGTTTCTAACTTGTTATCAAGTTTCATGTGCACCGTTGCAGAAAAATCTTTCGGATAAAATTAAGCAAGATGATCAATTTTTTCTCGTCAAAAGTCTAAAGTAAGTCATCAGGATGCATGCATGCTAAACAAAAAAAAGCAACTTAGTACTTTCCTTAGTGAAGCGATTATTTAACTCCTATAGTTGCATTGACAGTTCAACATGAAAATGATGTATGTTTGTAATTTTGTGAGCTTATCACCGTGATCTACCCGAGCTATAAACATATAACCGATGCTGGGAATAATAATATTGTGTTATACACTAAAATAAGAAGAAACTTCCTCCAAAAAAGAATTCTATCTATCATCTGTTATCATTTGTAGTCTTTCTTTATATATCTTCACAAAATTCATAGCATTTACTATATCTTGAACATTCTTTTGCAATGCTTTTGATAACTCTTTAGTAATTCATAGTATGATTTTCATCAAATGTAGAGTAAATACAAACTCAAATCATTACATCGAGATCAATAAGCTATTTGTTTTACATCTTTGGTCAAAGGTGGAACCATTATCTAAAATCGTTCAAGAACTTTAATGGTAGATGAGAACATGGCAATCAAAATAACTAACGTACTATAATGTATGCCAACGCGTATCAATAGCATGTTTAAGACTCATACATTGGTCACGGTCCTTTCCACTTGCAATATCACAATTTTCAAATACTTCAACAATTGACATTAAAATCCTTTTTTTTTTTTTTTTCAGGATCTATAGGTAGACATTGACCATTTTGTAAATAACATATTCGAATTTAATCTCGAACATTTGCGTCATTACTTGATTTGCAATCTTTTTTCCTTGATATGTAGGATGGTTTACTGAATTGATGTCCACATTACTTTTTTAGCGTTGTCATCAGCTTTTCCCTTGAGAAAATAGTGGCTACAACTTTCTCTTAAGTAAATAATTTTGTATAATTGTTCAACTTAAACAAATACATTAAGTCGTTTTACAAAGTCCAAAATATATTTTAAACACACATGAATTCTAAATAAGATAAGGAACTTTAAGAAAATAGCCACTGTTTACAAAATAATTTTAAAAAATAGCCACAGTTTCAAAAAATCTAAAAACTAGCCCTTTCAGAAATTTCTGACACGTGTCAAAAAATTTTTACAACAATTTTTATGTGTAATTTTGTTATTGTCAGAAATTTCTTACATTGTGTTATGGCTAGTTTTTAAATTTTTTGAAACTGTGGCTATTTTTTGAAAACACACAGTTCAAAATGGCTATCTTCCTAACTGACCCAATAAGAAAAACAAAACAAACATGTCAATAACTTTACGGTGTTTATCATCCATGGTAAAATTCTTTCAAAATTTTCATTCTAAATGGATAAAATTGAAAAAGATAAAAATTACATGTTTATTTTATTTATGTGTAACTTTAATGCTTATCATCTATCTTCTAAGGCATTATGTTATTATCAAATAAAGATCTTGTTTTTCAACATATGATCAACCAATTAAGAGATGAATTTTTAAGAACCTCATAATGGATAACATAAAGACTAGTCAATTTCAACATAATGACATTGTGCAATATTTGATATGTTTTTGGTTTTCCATAAGTCCAAACTCTGAAAAGACTAGATAGTTATAGGCGGAGAAAATAAAAATGCTCAGCAATTCGAAAGGTTCTAAACATTTATCAATCCCAAAGATTGATCCTTGAAAAAAAAAAAAACAAACAAACAATAACCAATTGACAATAACTACAAATATATGCTCATCAAACAAAAAGAACAAATAAAATAGGGATGGAAAATAAAATATTTCTAAAAACCTAATAATTTTGATGCGTATAAGAATAATTACCTTAGATTGCAAGAAAATTCAAATTATCATGGTATGGACTATGGTGTTGTATTAAAATATGCAATTTATAGAAAAAGATTCCATCAAAAATAAAAATAAAAAAATTATAGAAGAAGAAAAGTAGCAGCCCCAATTATTATAGTTTTTGTTTTTTTCTTGGTCTCTCACGTCTTATTAGTGAACAAGAAAAATTTTGGCAAGACTAAAAAAATTATAATATATCCAAATACATAATAAGTGTCGATGGTGCTTAAACTGTTCCTCTTTTCGTCATAAACACTCCTCTCTATTTCTCGATACGATCTGATTTGTTTTTTTCTCGCCGCTCGAATCTCGAAAAAATTTTCTGTCAACACCGTTGAACATAATTTTTTTTTCTTAATCTATAGACACCCATTATGCTATAGTTTTTCTCATTCTATTTTTTTTAAATACATTTATATTATTAGTAAATATTTGTATCATAAAAGACTATTTTTTTTAACAAGAGAGTCTAAAAAATAATATATTCTATCATACTTAACCTTTTTTTTCCTTTGCATCTCTTTCTTTTTTTAAGTTTATATTTTCTTATTTGCGCTCTCATGTCTCGAAAATATTTTCGTTGCCATGTTTAATTGTAATTTTATACTTACATTGTGTTATATTTTTTTAAACACATTTAAAAAAATATATTTTTGCCTTTGCATCTCTTTCTTTTTTGAAGTTTATATTTTCTTATTTGTGCTCTCGTGTCTCGGAAAATATTTTCGTTGTCATGTTTAATTGTAATTTTATACTTACATTGTGTTATATTTTTTTAACACATTTAAAAAAATAAATATTGATAAATATAATAGATTTTTAAGGATTTAGCCAAATTTTAGACAAATTTTCTAGGAACTAGACATAGTTTTAGAAATTTAAGAAATATCAATAAGTGTTGAAAGTGCTTGAACTATTCACCCGTTTTCGTCATAAACAGTGTCGTTTTGGACGAAAATTTTCGTCCTATACGACGTCGTTTCAAGGACAAAGGGAAGCTTTTTATTTTTATTTTTTACTTTTTTTTAATAAACGGGACCCACTTGTTTAGGTATTTCACAGGGTGCGTAGTGAAGACTCGCTCGGGGATGAATTCGTTTGAAAATTGCGCGTGGGAAAATTGTGGAGCAATTGGTGTAAGTTGAGACTTGAGAGTGCATGAAGACTTGTGCCGAGTGGGGCCCACCACTGTAATTATAGGTTGCTAATAAGAGGAAAAGTTGATTTTGGTCAATACTTTGAAAACACACACAGTGGGCATTAATTGCTTGGTAAGGTTGGCTGGTTGGGCATGTTACCTATTCATTTACCTTTGTGTTCATTTTTTTGAAATAAAATCAATTAAAACTAAATATACTAAACAAATAATTTTCAATTAAAAATATACACAATTCAATTTTATATTAAGGAGACAATAAAATATATTTCTCTACACTTAAAATCGTTTTTCCATTCTTAAATTTTTTTAGGAAAAGTAATGAAAATATTTAGATTCAACACTATAATTAGAATATATACTCAATTTTTTATTTATTAAAGAAAATAGCTAATTCTTTAGTTAGTTGCATATTAAAATGATGGTTCAATTAATTATTACCATATAAGTATGCAATTGAGTTATTTGGATAATTTTAAAATATTGAATATTTATTTAAATTAAGTATTAAAACTTATATATTTACTTAATTTCTCTTTTTTCTACCGAGCTCGTAGCCTTATTTATTGTTTCTATTTTTTTTATTATCACTTCTTTTTTCTTTTTTTTTTCTTTTTTGGATTATTAAATATTTTTAATGTTGTTCTTTTAGTTTTACATTTCTTTTTTTTTTTCCAAGTATTAAGCCTTTTTTTATAGACTTTTAGTTCCCACTATTACTAATTTTTTAGCATATATTCTCCATTTTTATGTTTATTTTGTTTTTTATCAATTCCATTGATAAATGAGTCATACTCTAAAATCATTCTTTGAAAAGAGACTTTTTTTTTTCTTTAAATTCCCTTAGAATTTCACGTATTTGTTAATTAATAAATTATGTTGTTGCCAATTTCCAAAATGAACAAGTATTATTTTAAGCATATTTTGTGAATTCTTCTTTATATAGTTACTTTTACCCCTTCTTTTTAGAAAAGGGTGCGCAAAATAATTAATTTGTTTCCTATTTAGTCCTTCTTTTCTCTCTTATTTTGATTTTTTATTTAAATTTTTTTCTTTTGAGGCTCAAGTCTTAAAATGATTTTTTGTCACCACCATTGATCGTAATTTATTTTTCTTAATATAAAAACTTTCATGTTATTATACTATTTCTTGCCTGATTTTTTTTGACATTGTGTTAATATATGCATTCTTGAAAAATATTGTTTTTTTTCTCTATTTTAAATTATAATTTTTATTCCGAGAAAAGGTTAAAAATAATTTTTTAAAATTTTTTTGTATGTCTCATTTTCAATTTTTGTTTTTTTTTTTTTTTTTTTTTTCAGTTTTTCCCCTATTTTTTTCGCCGCTCAAGTCTCAATTTACCACCATCAAACATAATGTTCTAAAAAAATTTTCCCGCTCGTCCTCCCTTATATATCTTCTATTTTCTATTTTAAATCTATTTTTTATTGTCGAGTTTGAAAAAAAAAAATCACAGTCACTATTAGTTGTACAAAATTTTGTTGACAACATCTATTTGTTGTTAGAAAAATTAAACTTTTCAAATTAAAATTTTTGAAAATTTAGAAGTTATATATAAGAAAGTTTCTGGCAAGGTGTATACGTTACGTACCTTATTTCATGTTCAAAATCAAAATTTTATTAAATCAAAGATGAAAAAAAGAAAGAAAAAATAACAAACAAGAATTGATAAACTTTCTTTTCAGCTTTCTCATCTATAATTCAACATAATAGATTATATATTATGCTAATACAAAAAAAAATATTTTTCTTATGTATTCTTAAAGCTATTATATTTCAATAATCACGAATAGTTTATAAAATATATACTCCAACTTATAATCTTCTTAAATTAAATTGCTTTTTTCGATATTTATTTTTACTTTGCTTTCATGTATATGGTGAATGAATTTTATTACAAAAATTCACGCGCACAAAGAGTGTGTGGAACGCGTGCTAATCGGACGCGTGCGTCCTCTTCACGCACATGTCTTGGTGCCATTTTCTTTGTTTTTTCTCTTTTTTTTTTATTTCTTTTGCGGACCCGTGTAAAACACACGATGCCCACTAGGACGCACGCGTCCCAAAACAATTTTTTTACTTTCTCAGTTTTTGCGCTAACTTTTGGGAAAAAAAAATATTTCTTTGAGGTTTTTTCAAAATTTTTGAGATTTCATTGCAAATTGTAAGGGGTCTTTTTTGTAAATTTTTATTCTTTTTAATTCTTTTGCTCAAAATTGTTTAATTTTTTTTAACTGTAATTGTCCCAAAAAAATTATTTCTTTATATGATTGGATCTATTTTTTTTCTTAATCTTTTGACATTCATTGTGATATGTTTTTTTCCAATAAAATATTTGTTTCTTTTTTCCTTTTGTTTTAGCTTTTTAATCCTTTGACATAATTTCAAAAGTATCTCAAAAAAATTTATTAAATAGCATATCTTCCTCTAACTTAGTTGGAATGATATTGATACACTTATTTAATAGAATCTTTAACGTAAATATAGATTAGTTAGTTTATGTTATCATTTCAATTGAATTTTTTTTTTATTATAAATGAATAAATTTTAAAAAAAATTACACGGAGCTCGCACGCGCACTATGCGCGTGCCTAAAACTAGTATATATATATATATATATATATATATATAAAAAACACACAAAACAAAACAAAGCAGGACACATGAAAGTGCGATATGATAATATGAAGAGTGGTCACATCCGTCCAATAAGGCAAATGTCTAAATACAAATTTTTAAGGGGTATAATAAAAAAAATATTGTGCTAGTAGCCATCACAAAGAATTTCAGTGAGTGATAAGTGCACAAAAGTGTACTTTCAAGTATTTAATTATACACATTTTTAAAAAAAAAGTACTTAATTATACACATTTACTAAAATTGTTTAGATATAAATGAATATTTTCATAGTTTTTAATTAAGATTATTTTAGTTGGACAATATTTATTTTAGTTTGATATAATTTAATTCAGGTTTAATTTTATTTTTAGATATACCTAAAAGAACACAAAAATCCAGGAAGAAAAAGCCTAAAAATAAGCCAAAGTTGCCAAATCAGCCTGACAATGAAAGCCCATACGTCCATGTGGCCCAATCACCATGTGGCCAGGCGATTCCACGCGGGCTAGCCTTAGCCCGCCTCTTGTCTATGCGCACGAAGCGCACTTACCGCGCACAACAGCGTCCAGCAAGGCGCATTCCAGCCACCTCAGCGCGCGTAAGTAGTGCACGCCCCATCAAACTTATGCAGCCCTAACAGGTAGACCCATCAGTGAAGCTCGAGCCAATCCGCACCAATTTAAGTGCACAGTGGGCCCTGCAAATCAAAGTTCCCCACATGGCCATTCCGAGCCCAAATTTATCTCAACGTGAAATTCAATTCTCAGCTCCAAATTAATCAATTTAAATGCCAAAATATCTCCAAAAATTAGTAGAAATTATCTTCTTTTTTTTTTTTTTTGTAACCCCCGACCCCGGGGTAATGCTACTGACTCTATGTTAGGATAAGATTCTCAAAGAATAAATTGTATTTTTGTAAATTCTGATATTTTAAAATGTCATCTCGAATCATCGAATGAAGTGTGAAATTGTAGTTTCACTACTCATTATATCCATTAGAAATTAGTTTTTATATAATAGTGATCACAAAAGCGAAGTTTGGCTTAATTTGTAAAAATTACACAAGAGCCTCTGAACTTTTAGAAAATTGCATTTTGTCCTTTTTTTTTTTTTTTTTAGAAAAATGAACTTCGATGGTTGTAACATATTTGTAAGGCTAGAAAATGACTTTCGTAACATAAGAAGCCTTAGTTTCAAGTTTGAAGTCATTCTGAGCTAAATCTAATCTGAAACGGCAAGATATTGGTAAAGTCAGGATGTTACCGTAAATAATAGAAAAATTGTGAACGAGCTTAAAAAAATATCACGAAGAGTTAAAATTTTAGTCACTCTTTCCCATAACTTATTATTTTTTAGTTTTTTTTTCTTTTATGTTTTCACAGTGTATGCGAAGTTCTCTGCTCGAGCTACTTTCGTTTAATCCCGAGATCGAGCGCACTTGTCAGATAAATCGCAAGTAGCGACGTTTAAGGAGACAAATAGCGGATCTAAATGCCGCCTATGTCTGGGTCCAAGATGAAAACGGGGCCGAGATTGATAAAAATCAAAAGACGTTGAAGGATTATTTCTTTCCTATTCTCAATGAGCACTATTCGGGGATTCGACGACAACCAATCAATGCCAAAAACTTTGATATCAAGCTGGCCCTCATCTCAACGGTCTAACAAAATCAATATGGTGGTCTACCTCGGAGATCCCAACAATCATCTCAATGCGTTCATGGAGATAGCCGATACGATCAAGCTTAATGGAGTCACTCAAGATGCCATTCGGATGAGGCTATTGTCATATTCTGTGCAGGATTGTGCCCGGGCTTGGTTGCATTCGATAGATCCCGAAAGCATTTGAACTTGGGAGGAACTCACATCTAGGTTCTTTTCAGGTTTCTTCTGCCCGCCAAGATATCTCAATTGAGGACCGAGATTGCTCTTTTCCGCCAAAAGTATGTCGAGCCACTTCATGAGGCATAGGATCGTTTTAATGAAATGATAAGAAGGTGACCATAACATGGCTATCAAGAGTGGTCCATTATTCAACTTTTCCACAGCGGTTTGAACACTGAGAGCCGAACACTTGTCAATGCGGCTGCTGGAGGGTCATTGATGTCGAAAACCACCAATCAAGCACGTCAACCTATTGATTTGGCCTCTAATAATTCAGATTGGCCGGATGAGCGGCAAGCACCAATGAAAATTACTGGCAAGTATAATGTGGATCCTATGCTAGCTCTCACCGCTCAAATGACAGCCTTGACAAGAACAAATATCGTAGCTAACCACAAAAGGGGCATCTACTAGTCAAGAGAAGGCAATGGCGACGAATATGGCATTTACCGAGGAAGAAGAAAATAATGAGCAATGTCAATATATGGGCAATCGCAACTTCAATTATCGATCGTGGCAACACAATATTTTTAGGCCCAACAACAACTTACCTCCTTATCATCACCTCGGCCTCCGCAACCACAAGAAATTCTCTTGGAAAATAGATCAATCCTTTAAGGGGAAGATCAAGGAGTCTTTTCCAAGTGACACGGAACCAAAACCACGACAATGCAACACCGTGACCTTAAGGAGTGGCAAAGTGATCGACGACTCTAAGGAGAATAAACGAGACGATGATGAAATGGTTAAGGAAGGGAGCAAGAAAGAAGACCAATACGTGATTTTGAACAACAAACCAATGATCAAAGAAGGGAACGAGCCGAGAGTTTAACCGGGGAACATCATATTCCTTGACATTCCATCGATTCTCAAACCACCATTGCCTTTTCCTCAACGATTTCAAAAGAAGAAGCTTGATTATCAATTCTCCATGTTTCTTGAGATTTTCAAGAAAATTCACATTAGTATTCCTTTTGCGGATACTTTAGAGCAAATGCCCAATTATGCAAAGTTCATGAAGGATGTGATGTCAAAGAAGAGGCGCTTGGAGGAGTGTAAAACGGTGAAGCTCACGGAGGAATGTAGTGCTATATTGCAAAGAAAGCTACTGAAGAAAGCAAATGATCTGGGTAGCTTCATAACTATTCCTTGTACTATTGGTGGTTCTTCATTTGAGAAAACTTTGTGTGATTTAGGTGCTATTATCAATCTCATGCCATTGTCTGTGTTTCAAAAATTAGGTCTTGGTGAGATAAAGCCAACCACTATTTCATTACAAATGGCAAATCATTCCATCACTTATCCCAAGGGTATTATTGAAGACGTGTTAGTGAAGGTTGACAAGTTTATACTCGATGAATTTTGCCGTTCTTGACATGGAAGAAGACCAGAAGATCCCTATCATCCTTAGAAGGCCATTCTTGGCAATCGAGCGAGCGCTTATGGATGTCTACAATGTGAACCTCACTCTTCGAGTTAATGGGGAAGAGATTGTCTTCAACACATTCAACACAATAAAGTTTGATGATGAAGAACTTTCTTGTAATCGGGTGGATGTTGTATACCGATGTGTAGTTCTTCCAAGATTTGATACCCCGATATCTATTGGAGCATTATTTGGTTCATTCTTTATCCGAAAATGTGAGCTCCCATGCATCTCAATATGGTGATACTTATTACATTGGGATGAGTGAAAAGAATAATTAAGATGAATGAAAAGGTAGAGAATGTGCCATCCCTTGATGAAATAGTGGAAGAGAAGAGAGTGGGTGAAGTTGTAAAAGATCTTGAGCCCAAGGATATGGATGCCCCAAAGGCACCTCAAGAGAAGCTTATTTTAAAGCCATTCGCCGACCACTTGAAGTATGCCTATTTGGGTAAAGAAAATACCAAGCTGGTTATTTTATCGACAAGCTTGATAAGTGAGCAAGAAGACAAGTTGTTAAAGGTGCTAAGGATGCATGAAACTGCTATAGGGTTGACCATCACAGACATAGGGATAAGTGCAACGATTTGTATGCACAAGATCTTGATAGAGGAGTCCGACAAGCATACCGTAAAGCACCAACATCGATTGAATCCAACAACAAAAGAAGTGGTACGAGCGAAGGTGATGAAGTTGTTAAAGGCCATGATTATCTATGCTATCTTGGATAGTCCTTGTGTGAGTCTTGTTCAAGTGGTACCAAAGAAGAGAGGTATGACGGTCGTCAAGAATGAAAAGAATGAACACATTCTGATGAGGACGTTTACCAGGTGGAGAGTGCTCATTGATTACCATAAGATCAACAAGGCTACTAGAAAAGACCACTTCCTACTTTTCTTCATTGACCAAATGTTGGATAGATTGACGGGCTATGCCTACTATTGTTTTCTTGATGGATATTTCGGTTACAACCAAATTGCAATTGCGCCGGAAGATCAAGACGAGACCACATTTACTTGTCCTTACGGTATGTTCACTTTTTGTCGAATGCCATTTGGTTTGTGTAATGCTTCCGGCACCTTTCAACGATGCATGATGGCCATCTTTTCCGACTTAGTGGAGGATATTATAGAGGTGTTCATGGATTATTTTTTCGCATTTGCGTTTTCTTTTGATCATTGCCTCGACAACTTATCTCGAGTATTAAACATTGTCAAGAAACGAACTTGGCACTCAATTGGAAAAAATGTCATTTTATGGTTCGTGCAAGGATAGTTTTGGGACATAAAGTCTCAGTGGATAGACTTGAGGTCGACCGAGTGAAGGTAATGGTGATTGAGAAGCTACCACCACCAAACAATGTCAAGGGAGTAAGAAGTTTCTTGGGACACGTCGGGTTTTATCGCTGTTTTATCAAAGACTTTTTGAAGATTGTGAAGCCTTTGTGTTCCTTGTTAGAGTAGAAGGCACCACTTGCTTTTTATTATCCTTGTTTTCTTGCATTTAATGAAATCAAAAAGCGGCATACCTCGGCCTCGATCATGGTGGTCCCTGATTGGAAAGAACCATTTGAGATAATGTGTGACGCTAATGACTATGCTATTGGAGCGGTCCTCAGCCAAAAGAAAGATAAGATCTTTCGTGCTATCTATTACACTAGTCGTACTTTGCAAGATGAACAACTAAATTATACAACCACCAAGAAAGAGATGTTGGCAATAGTATATGATGTTGACAAATTCGATCTTAGTATACGCTTTTGACAAATTCCGATCTTCGCTCTTTTTTTGCGAAAAAGGATGCAAAGCCCCGGTTGATTCGATGGGTTCTTCTACTTAAAGAGTTTGACATGGAGATAAAAGACAAGAAATAGAGTGAGAATTTGGTGGCGGATCATCTTTCTAGGCTTGAAAAAAAAGGAGACAATTCTGAGGCAATCATTGAAGAAACCTTCCCGGATGAGCATATTATTTCCTTGATGGAAAATGTATCATGGTATGTCAATCTTGTCAACTTTCTCACTTGTAATGTGCTTCCCTCCGACCTTACTCTGTAACAAAAGAAGAAGTTCCTTTGTGATTCCAAGAACTACTATTGGGACAATCCATTGTTGTTCAAAAGATGTTCGGATTTAGTGATCTGACGATGTATACCGGAAGAAGAAGTTCCCAACGTTCTCCACTATTGCCACTCGTCTCCATGTGGAGGCCACTTTGGAGTCACCCGAACCGCATCTAGGGTACTTAATGCCGGATTTTATTGCCCTTCCTTATTCCAAGATTGCAATGAATATGTGAAGAGTTGTGATCGTCCGTCGACAGCTAAATGTTTCGATCTGGTTCAATTCATGGTCGCTAACCGATTGATTTGAAGCAGAACACGTCAATTCCTTTGGGTTTTGGTCTTGCGACCGTACTTGGTGAAACCTGAGCGTAGCTATGTCACATGAAGTGAAGAACCTCTGCTTCTGATTCCTCAACAGTTGATTGAGTATCTCCTATTTCTCCGGCTGCTGTCAACGAGTGGGAAATATATCTAGAAGAAATGAGATGCCTTTGACGAATATTCTTGAAGTGAAAGTCTTTGATGTTTGGGTATTGATTGTATGGGCCATTTTCCTCCATCTTTTGGACAACTTTACATTTTGTTGGCTGTGGATTATATCTCTAAATGGGTAGAAGCAATTGTAACGCTCACTAATGATTCTAAGGTGGTGGTCAAGTTCCTTCATAAGCACATTATCACAAGATTTGGAGCTCCTAGAGCCATTATTAGTAATGATAGAACTCGTTTTTGTAATAAAATATTTGATGCTTTTACGGCAAAGTATGGAGTGTGGCAAAAGGTTTCCTTAGCCTACTACCCACAATCTAATGGACAAGCGAAAGTTTCCAATCGAGAGATAAAACTCATCTTGGAGAAAACGGTGAACTTGAATCGCAAGGATTGGTCTACAAAGCTTGATGGTGCTTTATGGGCTTACCGGATGACTTATAAGACACCGATTGGCATGTCACCTTTTAGTTGAGCTTGAACACCGGGCATTTTAGGCAATCAAGAAGCTAAACTTTAGAGCTTGGGGGCTTTCGGTGAGCGTCGTCTACTCCAACTTGATGATGTGGAGGAAATTCGCAATGATGGCTATGAAAATGCTCAGATTTATAAACGTCGCACTAAGAAGTGGCATGATAAAAATATTTTGAGGTGCCACTTTACACCAAGAGCAAGGTCTTGCTTTATAGTTCGAGACTAAAGCTATTCCCGGGCAAATTGAAATCGAGGTGGTCCGGCCTGTTCACTGTCAACAAAGCATTTCCGTTTGGCATTGTTGAACATAAAAAATATGACGGAAATTTTTTTTGAGTAAATGGATAACGCATAAACCTTTACCGTGGTAGAGAGATCAAGAAAATATCTAGCATCAAGCTAGATAATAGAGAGTAAGGAGCAAAAAGAGCCAAGACGTCGACCTATTGATGATAAAAAATTAGCGCTTCTTGGGAGGCAACCCAAGGTCATTTTCGTCGAGTTTAGTCATGATTATTACATTTTTATTTTGCTTTTATTCTACTTTATTTTGGCGAGTTAGTGAATTTTTCATTTGCAATTTACTTATATTGAAAGTATGTTAAGTTTGGTAATTTTTTATGTAAAAAAAAACCATTAATTCTTGAGTGTTTTAGAATTAGGTTTGGGTGGGTTTGTAATATTTATTTTAGTTTGAGGTATATAAAAAAAACCAAAAAAAGAAAAAAGAAAAGAAAGAAACGTATAAAAAAATGATGAAAAAAAGGAAAAGAAAAAAAATATATATAAATAAAAAATATACATGAAGTTCGAACAACCCCTCATGGGGCAGAACCAGTTTGAGTGTCCTCACGACGGTGCGACATGACTGTCGCGACCTCGTCGCGTTTGGTTGCAACGCGATTGGTGGAGTCGCGCGCACCTATGCCCCTCTCCTAGAGGCCCCTTCTAGCAGCACTGCGCACATCACTTGATGCCCAAGCGCGCAACAAGCTTTTCGAACAACTTCAACCAGTAGCGCAGAATGAATTTATGCGTCCCTGTCGCGATGCAACTAAGGTTTCGCGACCTGGTCGCAATTGGTTGCGGCGCGACAACCAGCCCTCATGCCCACAAAATTACCTACCCTGATGCCCATTTTAATGCCTAAGCCTCCAACTTCTCTCATCTTCTTTCAACCAAATTTAGCAACCCACACTCCGAATCACTCCCCAACAGAATTTTCACCTTACCATCACACTCCAAGTTACAATATCACCACCCAAACTCACCTTGTGCACTACATTTCATAACCCAAAGTTGGATTGAAGCTCGTTCAACAAGAATCATTCTCGTTCAAGGTTTTTCCTTTACTTGGGTGTTTATATGTTTTGAGATTTTGGGCTTGTTGAATATTGATTTTCAGTTATGGAATGTTGAGAATCTTGTGACTTGTGTTAGTTGTGAACTTTGGGGCAGGTACTAGTATGGCCAAGCTTGATTTGTGAGGGGTATAACACACGTCCACAAGGTGTTCGACAAAATTCCTAAGAGGAATTTGGCTAGACTTGACCCAACCTCTTCCGAGGCGACAAGAACAGCGAAGACGAAACCCAAATACACGACCAAGGGGCGAAACTTCATTGACGATTTAACTGACCGACAACTATGGATGCAAGCCCGCTTCAAGCCCCTACAAGACCTTGGCAATCGCTCTGTTGTTGCACAAATCCAGTAGCGGGGTTGGGAACGATTCACTAAGCAACTAACACAGGCGTTCATTAATTTGGTTTGGGAGTTCTGCACAAATCTCAAAGTAACCCAATTGATGCCCATATGTACATGAGAGGTATTTCGATTGACTTTTCACCCGAAGCAATCAATAGACACCTCCTCATCCTGGAAGTAGAAGAATGTGAGTTTAGTAGAGTTCTCCAAACACTGGGCCACATCGATTACGATCTTTACAAGGAGAAGCTCACTATCGGTAACACCCAATGGATTCCTAATTCACGGAAGAGCGAATCACAAACCTACTTTTCAGAAAATACCCTTAATCGGATTGCAAAAGCATGGAACAAATTCATTTATCACAATTTGCTTCCCACGTCCATGACGTCAATGTCACACCCAATCGGTGCATTCTTTTCTATGGCATATGCATTAATTGGCTCCTTAATGTGGGACTTATCATCTGGGAAACTATGAAGAGTGTGGCCTAAAGCCCAAAAGCTTGGAGGCTATCTTTTGGAAGCTTAATTCATGATATGTGTAGACACGTCGGTGTGGTCATTGGCACTTCTGAACCGGTTGGTATAGTGGAAAGAGCAATAGATAAGCGTTGCGTGGAGAGTCTTTTAATGTGGAAAGGCGGAGAAGAAAACAATTCCGGCCACGGGTGGTTCAACTACGAGACAACCACCCACCTCTGCGACTCCCAAAGCGCGCATGTGATAAGGGCGTCTCGTCCTCCGCCACGACAACTGCTCTCCAAGTTACCCAACCCACATTGGTTGATGTTTTCAACAAGTGATGTGAGCTTGGTACCCAATTTGAATAACTTGGTGCAGAAGTGGCTGAACTGCAACGCCATCAATTAGCCATGGCCCATTATCAATATAGATCCACTTTACTGATTACTACGAGATTTCATCCCTGTGCACCAAAATGGCGATGGGAGCGGTGGCTTTCAACAAATCCTTAACCACCCACTATTACCTTGGAGACACTTGCGCCATACCCATTCTACCAACTGCCCGCATCACCACCTCCGAACCAAGAAGAAGAAGTAGAGGATGATGAGCCATAACTTCGCCTCAGGAGGTAAGTTCTCTCACCCATATGCTTCTATTTGCCATATTGAGGATGATGTTTATTTTAATTTTTGGGGGAGAGAATGAACTTTTCAGGAAAAGTTTATTGGTTGTTCCTTTATTTCATTTTTATATTTGAATGTTTTTAGCTCATTTTTGTTCATATTTGCTTGTATTGGTTTGCTTGCAACTCCTAGTTCCTTGGTTGTCTATAATGACGCTATAAGTTGTTTATCAAAGATATTTTTAAAAACTTGTGATTGAATTTGGTGGAATGTGTAGTTCATACTTTCGATATTGCTTAGTTCCTCTTATTCATTGAGCACATGTCCTTAGTTTATAGGTTTCCACCTTTTAAAGTAAAAAAATGTACTTCATAGAGTCAGTTTCAAATGAAGCATTAGAACCCGATTAAGTAACCTTCAAGGTAAAATCCGAATGCTTAGAGTTATGGGGTAGATGATTTAGGTCATTAATTGGACCGTTTGAGCCATAAAGCCAACCCTTTTTACGCTAATCCTTTGTATCCCTTTTGAGCCAAACAAAGGGTTTTTTTTTCTGTGGTAAATAACCCAATACTAATCCTTAACTAAGAAAAAGAACCTTACATGTCACCTTCGCTAGAATCTCTAACCTTAAGTAAATGAAGATTTTTATCGTCACATCTTACATCAACATACCCCTGATTCTTAAAAAAAAACATTTTTCTTTCCCTTCTTTCTATTTACTTGTTTCTTTAGTTGCAGTCCTTTGCTAATAGTGATATGGTCACCCTGCTTAAAAAAACAAGTTTGGGGCAGGGGTTAAAAAAAAGTTTGTAATAAGGAAGGGAAAATGAGACAAATTCATTAAGAAAATAGGGTATTTAAGGTGATTTTAGGGGCACATACTTTGGTTAAAACCATGGAGTATTACGGGATTATATGAGAATGTCATGAAGAAAGCTTAGACAGTTCTTATGGGAAAGAGCTCGGATGAATTGAGCCTAAAATATCCATCCTACCTACCCTACAAAGACCTGTTGATCTCCCATGACTCATAAGTGTTCCATTAGTGGAGAAGGAAGCAAAAATCGGGCTTGTGGTTGCTTTCACAGGACAATTAGCTAATTGACTCTTCTAGTAAACTTAAGATTTCGAGTTGGTAAGCGAAAGAACGAAAGACACTCACACATACACAAGAGAACCAAGAACTTGAGAGAGGCGTACTTTCACATGAAACCTTAGTTAATCCAAGTTTTTCGAAATAGCTTACATTGAGACTAAAAGAACTAAGGGACTAGAAATTGCAAACACCATACATTCATTGTGTAATTGGAGTAATCTTATGTGGCTCTTCTTGAAATTCCTCCACTCCTATCGTTCATTCTCATTTTTGTCATGAACTTCATTGTCATTGTTTGAGGACAAGCAACAGATTAAGTCTAGAAAAATTTGATAAGTGTGGTGCACACTCAATTGCCCTTGAATTTTACCTATATCCGATGTTAATCTTCAAGTTTAAGGTTGTTTGATGTGGTTTTTGAGATTTTGTAGAATTAAACCTCAAGTTCACAAAAAGAAGCATAAAGTGTGAAAATGTCACTATAAACTACATGAAGAATTTATCTCAGAACGGAAAAATGTGCTTCATGGCTCGACAACGACGCAAAGTGACTAAGACGGACACGAGACATCCTTAGGCCCATCTCGCGCGCCCAAAGCCCACCAAAAACATGCCTTCGGGCCCAAAAGCTCGCCTCTATTTTGCTTGGTAGCGTCGCGACCAATTTTGGTCGTATTGCAATCCACATCGCATCATTTACAGATTACTTTTGTGTGCCTTGGTCGCACCGCAACCAATCCAATTCTGGTTGTCGCGATGGTGTCGCGCCGCGACCAAGGTCATTTTTTTAGGCAGTCACAATGGTGTCGTCCGCGACCAAGATCATTTTTTTAGGTGTCGCGATGGTGTCACGTCGCGACCAACATTCCAAAGGTGTTGTAACCCCGGCCCCCGAGGTTATCCTTTACAGTACTTTCCTGATATACGGGATAGTCATTTTTGTAATCAACGACCCCTCGATAATTAGCCCAATTTAGAAAAAAATGATTCTTTTTGGGTTATAATCTATTTTTAAGGTTAGAATATGATTTATAATCATATAATTAACCTTATTTTCAAATTTGAGACCATTCCGAGTTAAAACGAAGCCGAGACGGCTTAAACTCGAAAAGTGAGAATAAACCGTGTAAACACGGTTAAAGAAAGGGAACGAGCTCAGAACGACCACTACTAATTTAAAATTTGACTTCTAAACAGTATTTTAGAAGTTTTTAGTGACATAGGTAAGTCTCGTTAAGTCTCGGGTTAAACAAAATTAAAATTAGGTCAAAATCACAATCTATGGCTCGAGCTAAGGGCGTTTAGGCCTTTTTGCGCAAAACGGGCCTTGAGAATGATTCCCGACCCCTCGGCCCAGCCCATTACCACCCTTAAACAACAATTACTGGGCTTGGTGTGTTAAGAAATAATTCTAGGCCCATTTCAAAGCCCAAAAGCATAGGCCTAAGTATGTGAAGTTTGTTGAGCGTTGTAATAGAGTTAGTAGAAAAAGTGATGAACCAATGAAATAAATCCAAGGATTTTTTCATTGGTGGCACATTTACCCAACCAACCGGAAAAATGGTCTTTATAGGTGCCATTTTGAAGAAAGGAATAGGAAATTGAAAGGTTTTTTTAACTTAGATGCTCTGGATAAATCCTAACCATTGGATGCAGAATACCTAATCACCAAGTTTGAATCAAGGGCCAAGATTTGGTGGAAATAACCAATTTAATTACAATTGATGCAATAAATATTTGGAGAACATGAATGAGTAAGGTTCGGCAATTGAGGAGAGCATAGAGAGAGAGAGAATATCACATTAAGTTGCTTGGAGAATGCAACTTAATGATGAGAGCCTTGAAAAATGAAAAGTTTTCTCTTGATAAACTACAACCTTAGGATTGATCGATGAACCATAATTGGAAGAAAGAGAGTGTAAAATTTTGGCCAAAAGAGAGAGAGAAAGAAAAGTGAAATTCTCTCTAAAACTCTCTTACGTATAAGTAAGGTTTTGACCTGTAAGCCCATTTGTGCTTTTCCTTTGCAAAATTTTGAGAGAAAACCGTTGAGATAGAAAGAGAAAAAAGAAAAGAGAAAGCTTGAGAGGGAAAGAGAAAGCAAGAAAAGAAAATAGATCTTGGCCATATTTTGCTTTAGATCTTGTTTTATCTTCTTGCATACCATAGACACTTCCTATTAGGTCTCTGATCAAGTAATATAAATGGTTAAAAAGGTTTTACAAGCACGATGGTTTCCAACGGACCGTCGTGACTAATTGTAAATTTTTCGAAACTGTGAGCTTGAGATTTGTAAAATTTGAACCTATGGTTTTGAGCAAAAATAAATGAACATTTGGAACTCTTATTCACCTATTTGCTCTCTGCACTTGATGCGTAAGAAGGATTTAAAATGTTAAACAAAGAAAATAAGTAGTCTGTTAATTTTTTCGAGCAAAACATGAGTTTGCAAAAGGCTAAGTGTAAATCTTTACAGCGTTTTTAAATGTGAGCTATAAAGCTCTTAAGCAATTATGATGAATGATTAAGGCTCTCTTTAAGACCTTAATATACTGATTTTATGGTTATTTTGTAAAGAAAAGGAAAAGAATTAAAATTAATGAGACACTACATGTTCAGTTTGAGTAAAATCATAAGTAAACTAGAAAACGCGTTATTTTAAAAGCTAGTTGTTAACGGACCATGATGCTTCGATGATGGTTGAAATGAGGATCAAATAATTCCTTAAATACTTAGAAGCTATTGTCCATTTAATTGCAAAGTGACATCAATAAAAAACAGTAAGGGTTTTGACCTAAAATAACAGTTTTGAGCGAAACCGTGAAAACAACATAAAGAAAACATCCCGTTTGTAGACTTAAGTAATAAGTGATTTCTTAATGCTTCGATGAAGGTTATAATAAGGATTAAAGGTTCCTTAAAAACCTAGAAGCTACTACCACTAAATGTATTTGGCAATAGTAAAAGGACGTTAAATGATTATAAGTTCTGAAATGATGATTTCTAGTGAAACCTTAAAACATGATAAGGAAAACATGTCGTTTTAAAGACGAAACAAAAAGAGCTCTTGAAGATTCGATGAAGGTTGTGTATAAGGACTAAATATGTCCTAAAACAGCCCTACAAGCTATTTTACACCTACTGTGCTTGACATTTTTAAAGAAAAGGTAAGAATTCATGATTAAAATGATGTTTTCAAACAAAACTGTAACCAAGGGCTCGATTTAACCCTAAGAAGAGTAATTAGCATTTTAATTAAACGAACTTGGATTTTTCAATCCTTATACATTTGGAAAATAGTTTTAGAAATTAAATATGAATGATATTTAGTTTAAACTGGCCAAGACTCGGGTTCAGACCATTAAAATCTGAAACGTCAAACTCGAGCCAAGTTGACCACGATTTTTGAAAAGTAAAATTAATAAAGTCCGAAAAGGATTTTCATGGTCTTGCATAATCAAATGGTCCTAGACTTCTATTATGGACCTAAGAATGGCCAAATAAGAAATTCAGATAAGTTCCCGAACTATAAATAGTGTATAGTGGAAACTAAGGATTGCTTGGTAAGCTCTCGAAGTGCACCGGGAGCAGCAATTAAGGTTCAAATTAGACCCAAACCCAAGTAAGGTTAAATAAACCTTTGTTAAGTCCCTAAGGAAGCCCCGCCCTAGTATTAAGACAGTGTAGAAAGTCCCGAACATTAGAACGTTTGAAATAATAATTAGTTTCGTTATCGGGTAACGACACAAGTGAACTAAGGAGACTTTATTCCTTTTTATTGAAAGGACTAAAAGACAACGAAATGGCCGGAGCTAGGAGCGTTTCTTAGGATAAGCTAGGAGAAGCTTTATTGCTTACGCAAGGTAAGTGGCAGCGCGCCTATGACACTAGGATACGTGCTTGTGCTTATGTGTGCTCGCTTATTAGGCTTTTACTTGCTATTCCCGATAACCGTATTGTGTGCATATATATGTGTGATGTTAAACTAAAAGAAATAAAAAGTTGTATTGAGCCTTAGAAAGAATGTAAAAGAGAAAGAAAACAAGAAAGAAAGAAAAAAGTGAAAGACAAAGAATTTAAGAAGGGCATAGTTGTTGAATATAATGTGACTAAGATGTTAAGAAAGTTGGACTTTCGTCCGAGCAAGAATGAAAGCTGGGTTTCAATCTGAGCAAGATTAGGGCTAAAATACAAACAAGTCTTGTTGTTTGTTGAACCTAGAAGGCCTAAATAAATTATTGTTCTAGGTTTTTGTTGTAGGTGAATTTTTGTCCGAAATTGTAACTTCGGGGGTAAAACCCCCAGAGAGCAGCAACCGCGAGGGAGAGCCCCCGATGTCAGCACAGAGTCGCCACGTCATCAAGGAAGCAATCGTCGGGGGAGAGGGGAGCTAGGGTTGTCGGAGATCGCCTACGCTCCAGCACTCACGAGGATAGTCGGTGGGGCCTGTCTTATAGCAAGGTTCGCGAAGAGAAAGAAAAGGACCAGTCAAGACTAGGGGCCTCGACCCGCGAAGCTGGAGACCCCCGATCGAAGATGAAGTCCAGCATGATCTTTACTTCGAGTCTTTCTTTATAGTGACTGATTACCCCCGATTGTAGAGATGCCTGATAGGTACTGTAGACATCCCGTTTCCAATGTGCGTCAAAAATTAGTTGGTAACCAACTCCGTAATTCAGGGAGGGTGTGGCCGTAGGAGTGTTTAGGTCACCTAATCCCGAGGGAAAGTTGTCAGGCCTCATTATTATAACCTTCCCCTCTCTCCCCCGAATGGCCTAATAAAGGAAAAAAATGAGAAGGGAGAAGGGGTTGGGAGAAGCGATGACCCCTGGAAAGTTAGAGTCCCCTCGTTTCAATATGAAAATTTTAACGAGGAAACTAACACTTCCCTCTTGGTCGCGGAGAGAGATACAATCAAAGAGCGGAGAGAGGTCGCGAGGGTTCGGATGGAAGCCCAGAAGCAGAGGATGGCGAGGTACTATGACTCTAGGGTGAAAGAGAGAAAATTCAAGGTCAGAGACACCGTCCTCAGACAAGTTTTCCATAACACCACGGAGCCAGGAGCTCGGGCGCTTGGATATTCATGGGGAAGACCCTACCAGGTCACCGAGGTTCTACGATCGGGGGCTTACCGACTCGCGAACCTTGTCGGGGTCCCGATCAGACATCCTTGGAATGTGGAACATCTCAAAAAATATTGCCAGTAGGCTCCCCTCCCTCGTAATTACTCCTCCTCTTGTATTGCCACTTTCGTAATTCAATGATAAATGAATGAAAGTTCAGCAAGTCTGTTACTGAGTGTGTTTAAAAAAAATAAAATTAGAGTCTGCAAAGTAGACTATAAGCTCGGTGTATAAAGAAAGAACTACGAAGCAGAAAATTCCTAGAAGTACTACCCTTGACTGTCTCCTTGACTGCCAAGCACTCAAGCAGAAAAGGGGGGCACCCGGGGTACCACACGAAAATAGGTGTGCCCTATAGGTAACTCAAAGGCGTGCGAAGCTAGAACGTGTGGGTCCGAAGGGCTTACGTAGGCTTTAATAGTTGAAACTTCCTACCACACAAAGGTTAGTATTGTCAGACCATCCCTTCGAAGAAGGAAACCTGTTCGGGGATAAACTTAGGAAGTTTAGCTAATTTTCTCCTAGAACCATTCTATTCTTCGAAGAATATAGAAGACATAGATGCGCTAAAAGGAAGAACTCCGAGGCATGAAATATAGGAAAATTTTTCAAAAACTATCTGATTGCCAAAGCGTAAAAGTCAAAAGGCCACATTCTGTTTAGAAGCATCGGGTACCGTCGCGAGTAATAGTACTTTAAAATCGCGTTAATCATGAGATTTTTCCAAGGACTTTCCCTTAGTGAATAAGCTTGGACTGGAATAATCATTCGAAGAAGGAAAGACCCGGAGTAACTCAAAGCCTCTTTCGGAGAAAGCTAGGTTTGAGTTACGATCTAAATAGTCGCATAATATTAAATATGACCCTCGGAAAGGGCATAGTTCAGGGTGTGATCCTCGAAGAGGACGCAATTATTTTCAACCATTGATCCCGGAGGGATTTAATTGTTAATTAATAATTTTGAGCTGTATACGATACAAAAGACACGAGCAATCAAACTCAGTATTATTTATTCGGAGAAAGATTACAAGAGGTGGGCGTCCAAACTGAGAACCCCGGGTAAAAAGAAAATCATAATGAAAGTACATAAAAAAGCAAAAACCCAAAATCTAAGACGGCAGCTACTAGGGCAGGCTGCTGCTGATGACGCGGGAGCTTGCGCCTAACCTCTTCGACGAAGTTCCACTCGGGGTGGAGGGCCTTGAGTTTGTCCAGCACGCGGTTGGCTCCGTCGAGGGTAGCAAACTTGATCTCATTGCGGTAGCCCTCACTTTCATGAAAATCGGAGATCCATTATTGTCTCCTCAGCTCGACGTAATTGTCAAAAGCAGGGCTGTTTTTGTAATCAGTCACCGCAGAGTGAATTCTGGCTCGGGCCCCCATTGAGATCAGCTCCGGTCCTGCTGAGTGTGCCTCGGGCAGTTTTGAGCTCGCCCTCGAGTACTTGGATCCTCATTTTAGCTGCAACTCTTAAGCCCTTCTCCTCCTCAAGCGCTGCCTCGAACGCTGCTTTCTCAGAGAGAGAGCTCTCTTCGCGAAGTCGACGCTCCTCCTCCAGGGCTTTCTATGCCTCCGTCTGCTGGGTCCTCGCCTGAGCCAGCCCGACCTCGAATTGGATTTTTTCCTGCGCGTGGGCTGCTCTCTCCTTTTCCAACTCTCCCCGGAGTTTGGCCACCTCCTCCACATATTTCATACTACGGTCTCGGGAGCTCCTGAGGCTGTCGTTGGCGAGCTCTATCAATTTCGTTGATATGTCCACCCGGGAGGAAACATCGCGGAGCTCGGCAGCGAGCTTCTCTCTCTCTTCGCGGATGCGAAGCAAAGCTTCCCTGCCTTGAGCGAAGATGGCCTCGGACCTTTCGGAGTAGGTGAAGTTGGCCAGGAATGCCTGCAACAACTGGAACAGTTAATAACGAACACGTTGGTCCTTCGAAAGAAGAAGTCTCGACGTCTTGCCTTCACGAGCAGCCGCATGCCATCCCAGTTGCCGGCTTGAAACGGCTCTTCGGAGAACTGCCTGAAGCTCTCCTCGTACCAGATCTCGTCCAGCATAGGACCGAGTTTTGGTATCCAAGGAAAAGACCTCGAGGGAGTGTGCGACCCCTCGCCAAAGGGAGTCCCTGCAGGAGGAACTGCAAAATCCTACAAGGGATACCTGGCAGAGGCAGAACCCTTAGGGGGACCCTAAGGAGCCCCAGCAGACTCTGCCCCCGAGACCTCCGTGGCCGGGGCTCTGGAGGAGGATAGGCCTGCTGCATCAGTCTGGGCAGTTTTACTCTCCTTCGGTGGCGTGGGTCCCGAAGGAGTAGCGTCTCCCACCACTTGCTTCCCCTTGGCCTTGTCCCCAGCGGAAGATTCAGGGACGGGGGTTGAACGGTCAAGGGCCCCTGCCGAAGGCTGGGACCCCAAAAGGCCAAAAAGTTCATCTGCAGGCAAGAAACAAGTTAGTATCGACTAATATCAGAGATGGATACAGCTATAGTTTTGCATAGAAGGTAATTTCTTACCGTCGTCAAGGACGATGGGGGCAGAACGCCTCGACCCTGGAAGGAGTTAATTCGAGGACTCGGCAGGTGTCGTCTGCCTCGGTGGATGGTCTGTCCCCGAAGGAGCCGGACCTGCTTGCTCCACCGTAAAATCCTCGACACTCAGGAAAGGATCTTGTACCAGGGCAGGTGGGGAGCTCGGAGCGACCAGAGGAGGTGGTGGCAACGAGCACCGTCTGGGCGGCCTTGCCGAAGGATATCCCCTCGCGAGTCGCCGTCGAGGGATTCTTCTTGGACGCCTGAGAGTTCTCAGACTCTAGCATGGACGTGGGTGGTAGGCGCCTCAGAGTCCTTAACACTTGGAACTGCCCCGGTCTGAGAAGGCAGAACTCCCTCGCCTAGGAAGGAAGGAGCGAGAGAGGAAACGACCTCATGGGTCGGTCTGGACTCCGTCCGTGGTCATTTAGACCTTGCTAAATGCTCCTTTTCGCCTCCGAATTCCACTGTCCGAAGGCAGCGGGGCTGCGGATTTGGAAGGCGTGGGCTTCTTCGAAGACGAGCCCGAGCTTTTCCGTTTTCGACGGTCGGAAGGCAGCGGCTTTCGGCTCAGCGGCCTGAGTCGAAGCCACCGCCGCAACCTTCATTTTCTTCGGGCCAGATTTTTGCCCGCAGAGTTGGTCCGGGTCCAACTCCATTCGGGTGGAGATCCACCTGTGCTCCACCAAGTTTTCCTTAGTGACGAGAGCCCATACGTCTCTGCACTCGTCAGGATAGGCAAGGGCGATCATTATCCGCTCGCCTTGCTCCTGGGTCACCGATGTGCGAAGGAAGGATTCTGAGCGCAAACCCAGGAGTTAGCAAGAGTGCAGCAAGAAACAAAAGAAGGGGGAACGGTAAGCGAGGTACTTACCAAGAACGTTTTAGTTCCTCGAGACAGGCCTTGCTCCCTCTACGGAGCTGAAGGGGTCGAAGTTCCCCCCGACCTAGAAATTCTTGTCCTTTCATCCCTCGTAGATGATGACAAGTTCGTCATCATTATCTTCCTCTTCTCCTAAGGAGCCAGGAAGAAGTGCCCCACCTCAGACTTCTTGGATGAGAGTTTGTATAGGAAGTAGACCCCCTCCGCGGTGAGGTCAACCCCGAACAGCAGCCTCCACAAGATATGTATCCCCGCCATAATATTATAGGCGTTCGGGTTCAGCTGGCTTAGCGAGAGCCCCTAATGTGAAAGAATGTCACGGACGAGGGGATGCAGTGGGAGCCGCGCCCTGTGTTTCATTATGGCCTTGTTAAAGGCCACCAGAGAACGGGGCGGGTGGTTGGAGCGTTCCTCCGAGGACATCGCCTAGGTGGCGATGTCTCTTGGCAAGTGGAATTGCTCCCTGATATGCTCCACGTCATTCTCGGAGCAGGTGGAGAATCTGGCCTCCGCGGTGATGGTGTAAGAGGGCGACGTGACTACTGGATCGTCAACCTCGAGCGTTTGTGCGCCTGGTGGTGGCTGCGGGACTGCCGTCGTCTTCAGCGGCTCAACGGGCGTAGCCTCGACTACCCGTGAGCCCGAGGCTAGGGGCTTGGGCTGGGTAGCCGTAACTCCCGAGGATCGCAAGGTCGAGCCGGTTACTGCGAGCGCCGGAGAAGAAACTGGAACGGCTGAAGACTTCTTCGCCTTCCCTATTTTCTTCCTCTTCATCCCTGCTGCCGCCGTTGGAGGCGGTGGCGGTAAGGTCGCAGCAGGCGAAGCTGGTGGCGAGGGGTCGGAGCACTCGGAAGAGGGAATTTATAGGCGAAAGGAGGAGCACTCGGAACAGAGTCGTTGGACATTTTTCTGAAAAGGAAAATCCCGATCAATTAGCTCAAAACCCCAAAATACTTAAAGGCGATAGAATCCTGTACCGCCCAAAAAATAAAAGTGTGAGACGAGTTCGAAGAACTTACCAATGTTGAGTGAGCGGTTGAGGAAGGAGAATGCCGGTGAAAACTTCAAATGCCAGAGACTTGAGAGCGAGTTCGTCGAATGTCGAGAAATCGGTAAGCTCGGAGTTTCTCAAAGAAATGGCGTGTAAAGCAAAGGTTCGTAAAGTGTGAGAGAGGAGGGAATTTATAGGCGAAAGAAGGAGGCGCAGAGGCGAAGTCTCTTCGCGCCTTTTCACCCTAAACCTCGAGCGTAATTCTGGAACGTCGGATTGGAATATTCTTCTTTTCATCTAACGGCCAGGGATTTTCGAAGAGAATCCCATGATTGGCTGACGTCGGCACATCCCATCGGAAAAGGCAGAGGTTCAAAGGGTGTCAGGGCATTAACTGCCCGTCGCTCAAAAGGTGCGACTTTTCAAGAAAGAAGCGTCCCAAGGAAGGAATCCCAGAGGGCGCGACACGTACCCTCGGGATTGGGGAGCAGATGTTGTAGGTGAATTTTCGTCCGAAGTTGTAACTTCGGGGGTCAAACCCCCAGAGAGCAGCAACCGCGAGGGAGAGCCCCCGATGTCAGCACAGAGTCGCCACGTCATCGAGGAAGCAATCGTCGGGGGAGAGGGGAGCTAGGGTTGTTGGAGATCGCCTTCGCTCTAGCACTCACGAGGACAGTCGGTGGAGGCCCCACCTTCGGTGGGCCCGTCTTATAGCAAGGTCGCGAAGAGAAATAGAAGGACCAGTCAAGACTGGGGGCTCGACCCGTCAAGTTGGAGACCCCCGATTGAAGATAAAGTCCGCACGATCTTTACCCTGAGTCTTTCTTTATAGTGACTGATTACCCCCGATTGTAGGGATGCCTGATAGGTACTATAGACATCCCGTTTCCAATGTGCGTCAGAAATTAGTTGGTAACCAACTCTCAAAATTCAGGGAGGGTATGGCCGAAGGAGTGTTTAGGTCACCTAATCCCGAAAATTAAGGGAAGGTTTGTCAGGCCTCACTAATGTAGCCTTCCCCTCTCTCCTCCGAATGGCCTATAAAAGGAAAAAAGGAGAAGGGAGAAGGGGTTGGGAGAATTTTTTATCGGAATTCTCTATAAAAACAGTAGGCTATCAATACCAGAAAAAAATGGATGTAGGCAATTACTCCGATGGGGGGCCGAACCACTCTAAACTCTCTGTGTTAATATTTCTTCCGCTAAATTCATCCTATTTCATCGCCGAACCACAACCTAGAGGTGCGGATCACAGCGTTGGTTCAAATTCCACACCAACAGTTTTAGTACCCCGATACAAGAGACTAAAACTATAACGACCCGACTTTTTGAGCCGTTAAACACAAACTTACTTAACGTACTTATATCGTAAAAAGGACAACATTTTGTTTTTTTTTTTTTGAAAACTTATATTTAATACTTATATCTTAATAGATTTGGAATTGATGTTTATAGAAGCAATATAAGTTCACGAAAGTCACACATACTTACGTTAACATCATAACATCATCTTATAACTTTTAATAAGAATGAAATGTAACGATAATAAAATAACTCTTCTAATTAATATGCGGAAATTAATGGTCACCATAACTCTTCGCCTCAGCACCTCATCGCACCGTCACCTTCTAACCCATCACACATGTCATAGGTTTCTTGCATGCAATACCGATGAAAAACAAGTGAGCTAAGCAGCCCAATGACATACAACATAAACTCACAAAACATGATATGGAATGTATGACCAAATTGATTTCGATTATTTGATCTATTGCTAATCTTTCCTAGAGGATCCTCATCATAATAAGTGTACGTGCTGGGCGTTAATCATTAAACGACGAGGTTGTACAAGTCCTGGGCGATCACTGATCCTACATATCTTTTAATATAGACCGTCCTATATATATTACCCTTAAGTAAACTCAAGGGACGGTCTCATTAACCTCACCTTTCTGAGATTTTATGACACAGAGTTAAAACCTAAGTTCCACTTTATTAAATAGTGACATACATTGTGACATTTCATAACTTAACATTCTTGTTATATAATAAAATAATCACATATCATACATTCATGGCATTAACGTTATCATACATATACCTAAAAATGATATCAGTATCATCATATCAAAGCATATCATATTAAAGCATATAATTTTCATCATTTCAAGCATATCATTTTATCATAGCAAAGCATATAATTTATTTTTCTTTGAACAAATCCGTACTGTAGTGAGATTGTACTCACCTCGCAATGTTCGATGGTTGAACCGAACACGTCGTATGTAGACTTAGTCAACTTGATTTTCATAACCTAAATTCACTATAAAAGATTAGAATAGATTCTCTATATTCGATCTAGGTTCTATAATCTATCCTACCTATTTGAGGTTCAATCCTACTATGACGTGAAATTATGTTAAGCTTTTTACAGTTTGCTCGCTTTAATTAATTATGTAACAGTGCAGATCTATTTCAATAAGTAATTTTCAGATTTACTGATAAGGTCACTAAGGTCTCACTTAAAATTCGACTTATCTAGACAGAACTCCCCGGGGTTCTTAAATACGTACGGAGGAGTCACGAAGTGCCTCGTTTACTAGTATTTCTTGACTAGTTAAATGATACCGCACTTATAACATAACTGTATTTTATTGATAATGTATTATACTTTATTACTTATTAAACTTTATTGAAATTATAGGTTGGTCCTTAATCCTTTATAAAATTTGCAATTTCGTCCTACCTTTTCATAAAAATTAATCTTTAGTCCTTTATTTTTTAGAGTTTCACTTTAACCTTTAAAACACTTAGAATTTCTCTATTAGGTTAGTCTTTTAGAATTTTTTTCTTTGGATTTTAACTTTCAAAATTACATTTTATTCCTTATTTTTATAAAAATTTGCTCTTTAGTCCCTTAAGATTAAATTTCGACAAAAACACCCATTCTTGAAAACTAACCAAATTTTTCAGATTAAAAGTTTTCATTAAAACAAAAAAATTTCTCTAATGAAATTATTCCAAAATCAAATTTTAATTTGTTCGAATGCAAATACGAACTAAACCCTAAACCGCCTAAGGTTTTGTTTTCTAGACAAACAATTCATATTCTGAAAGAATTTCTGAAGTAACTTCCCTTTAATTTTTAATTTTCTGAAGTACTTTAATTTTGAAATTTTAAAATTTTTAAAAATTTTTGGGGATATTTTTCCAAAAAACAACGGACAAATAAGTATCTTCACAAGGCAGCGGTTTTTAAAAACTTAAATCTTCTTTTCTTTTCCTTAAGGAAACAAGTTCTTAAAAAAAGTTATCACTAAAACGTGCTCAAAAATAAAATTTTGACTGCCCTATGTTCTAAAAAAAAAAAAAATTAATGTCGTTTAGATATCAAAAGTTTCAATATTTGAAAGACAGTTAAAATTGCCCAGAAAAGTGAATCTGGCAGCCGTGGGTTCTTGATTTTTTTCTCGTAGCAAAATTTTATACACAACCTCCTAAGACATGCATCTACCACTCAAAAATCAGTATTTATAGATTCAAGGTTTTGGTCCTACTCCAGAATTTATTATGGACCTAGAACTATACAGTTCCTACTCTGGAATTTATTCTGGACAAGTTATATATTTTTTGGTTATAAAATTTTACAAGCTATTATAACATACATAAATATACATACATGAATTTTCTCTTGATTTATAGAGCCTTAAATCTACATAAAATAATAGCCATAAATTCAGACAAAAAATTGGAAAATTTTCAGCACTTATCATTCAGGATTTTAGTATAAATAAACATATTCTTTAAATCTTTTAGGCATTCTTAAATATTCTAAACATTACATAAAACAATACACATTGCGAAAAAATAAATATAGGGTTTAAAAAGTGGGATTTTACCTCGTAAAGATCTTGAAGCAATAAAGAACTCCTATTATTTGTTGTTCTCTCTCTCTCTCTCTCTCTCTCTCTCTCCCTCTCTCTCTCTCTCTCTCTCTCCCCTTTTTATTTTTTTTGGTTCTAAGGAATGGATTAAAACTGAACAAACTTCAGCCCTTAAACCTCTTATTGGGAATACTTTTTAATCTCAGTGGAGTGGGATTAATTCTCTAATTAATACCTAATCCTCTTACCATCCAACCACTTATTAATTTAGGTTAGGTGAGGAGATAATTAATTGAATTTTTCCTCTCGAAAATTCAGAAATAAAGGGTTATTTATTAAATTTTTGTTTCAAAATTTGATCCCTCATAATTTGGTTCATGTTTGGACCTAATTTGGTATTTTAAATTTTGTAAAAATAGCCTTTTTGCACTATTTGATTCATGATCTAAATAATTATTTTTAAATGATATAAAAATAACTATTATCACAAATTAGATTTATACTTATGATATAAAATTTAGTACTTAGTTAAATCGAGTGACCATTTACATTTTCGTGTCGTTTTATCGAAAATGACACGTCCTTTTCGTATTAGGTTAACTACGACGACATTTATCGTAATTTACCTTTTAAACTAAACTTTTCATTTATTGAAACTTAATTAATTCAATAAGATAAAATATGTAAACAAATTAATTGAAATATGTATTATTTCAAAATTTGTTACATATGAAAATAGGGTTACCACAATCTCCCCAACTTATAGAATTTTCGTCCTCGGAAATTAGTACAAATGATTGTAAATACAAGAGAAAGTTAGGAAAGTTAGACATTACACCTCCCCAACTTACAAAATTTTCGTATAAAAAATTAGAGTAATTCAAGGTACTGAGTCTTCATGTTGTCTTCACGTTCCTACGTGGCCTCTTCAATCTTGTGATTTCTCCATAAGAACTTAACTAACAGTGTAAGGTTGTTTTGTAGTATTTTGTCTTGTCTATCCAAGATTTTAACCAACTTTTCTTCGTATATCAGGTCTTCATAGACTTCTATCGGCTCTTCCATTAACATGTGAGATGAGTCAGGCACGTACTTCTTTAGCATAGATACGTGAACTACATTGTGCACTGCTAACAAGTCAGGGCTAAGAGCTAGTTTATAAGCCACTTTTCAATTCGTTCGGTAATTTCGAAAGGCCCCACATACCTTGGCCTTAGCTTCACCTTCTTCCCAAATCTCATTACTCCTTTGAGCTGTGTTACCTTCAAGAAAATAGCGTCACCAACTTGAAACTCTAGCGGTCTTCTTCTTTTATCGGCATAACTTTTCTGTCGACTTTGAGCAGTCTCGAGTCTCTATCGGGTTATTTTGACTGCCTCAGTTGTTCCACTTGTGAGGTTTGTGCCATCAATGCTGGAATGTCCTACTTCATACCAACGAACTGAAGATCGGCATTTTCTCCCATATAGAGCTTCGTACGGAGCCACACCTAAAGAGGCTTCGTAATTGTTGTTGTACGAGAACTCGACTAACGATAGCTTTTGTTCAATGATCTGCCGAAATCCATAACACAACCTCTCAGCATATATTCCAGAGTTTGGATGTTCCTCTCAGATTGTTCATCCGTGCAACGGTGAAGGCCGTATTGAATTTGAGTTGTGTTACTAGAGCTTTCTGTACACATTTCCAAAATTGCAAATTAAAGCGAGTATCACGATCAGATATTATGGACAGCGGAACTCTATGGAGATGAACAATGTTTGCAATGTAGATTTCAGCTAATCTTTCGCCGGAGAACATTACTTTAATTGGTATGAAATCAGCTAACTTAGTCAACCGATCCACGACCACCCAGATAGCATCGTAACCTTCAACAGTTCCGGTCCAACTGTTACCGAAAATCGTTTTTCAATTTTTTTTTGGCTTATCCGACGCCTCCTCTGCCTCTTCCCTGTACAACTACGGCGCCTCGCCCCTAACAGCAAAGAGCGCGTCCTTAACATTGTCACTGGTCCACTGACCAGTCCATCTCGTGCCTCCGCAACTTCCAAGATAGGCTCACCGCACCTTCATCTATCATCTCATCTGAAACCCCATTACCTCCACCAACATCAAACAATAAACCACACAGCCAACAAAAATTATACACCAGAGCCATCATAAACATCTAATATTCCCATTCTCATATCATAATCCATTATATAATCCACATCTAAGCCTAGTTATCTCACAACAAAAAACCCAAACCCATATCTCGTATACAAAAAAAAAAAACAAATAACAAAACAAACCCACATCAGCTCATAATAAAAACCCCAAACCCATCGTATACCCATAAATCCAAATCAAAAGCAACAAATACCACCCTAACAGACTATAAACCAAACAAACCGAGAAGAGACGTTGGGGGATTGGGAGGGGGGTGGTTGAGCGCTTGGTAAGCTTCAACCAACAGTCTCAAGACCGTTGCACATTTAATATTTGTTTTCCTTCGGTCTCAAATGGTCATGAAGACGATTGAGGTATGGGTGCCCAACAGTCGTTGGATTGAAATCCAACGGCTCCAGTTAAAAAAAAAATTAAAACGGTCAAACGGTCGGTCCCGGTATGGACAAAATAGTTAACGGTTATCATTTAACCGTTTTGTTGTGATAACGGTTATCCGTTAACCGTTTTGTTGCGGTAACGGCTAACCATTATCGAAATTAATAGTAATGGTAATGGTTTATCCGTTAACCGTTACCAGATTGCCACCTTTAGTGATTTTATCCCATTTCCATTATGGTAATTTTATGGGTTGAAGTTCGCTCACGAGATGTCTAAGTTCAGCCTTAACCTTTTGACAAGTTAAGCACCTAATAACATATTCCACTACATCTTTCTTCATCTTGTTCCACCAAAAGTGTTATTTTAATCCCTAGTACATTTTGGTTGCTCCCGGTTGAACAGAATAAGACGTTTCGTGAGCTTCGAAAAGCACTTGTTTCTTTAAACCTTCATCGTCTGGTATACAATATTTTCCATCCAGATATAGTATTCCGTCTTCAAAGTGTGAAAAAGTAGAGTCCTTTCCTTCTAGAATGTCATCCCTAATCTTCACTAACTCAGGATCAAGCAATTCAGCTCCCTACATTCCCTTGAAAAGAGTAGGCTGGATAGTTAAATTCGCTAGCCTTCCTACTATAATTTCGAGTTCTATTTCGCTTATCTCCCTTGCAACTCTGGCTGCATAGTCTGAATGGTCACAAGTCTAGCTCCTTCTTTTTTGCTTAAAGCATCAGCAACACTATTCGCCTTTCTTGGATGATAAAGGATTTCACAATCTTATTCCTTAACTAATTTCAACCATCTTCGTTGCCTCATGTTGAGCTCCTTATGAGTAAAGATATACTTGAGGCTCTTATGGTCCGTGTAGATTTCACATTTTATTCAATAGAGGTAATGTCGCCAAATCTTCAGAGAAAAGACCACAGCAGCCATTTCTAAGTTATTGGTGTGGTAATTCCTTTCGTGATCCTTCAACTGGCCTTGAGCTGTAGATGACTACTTTTTCATTCTGAATTAGAATTGCACCTAGTCCTATTTTGAAAGCATCACTGTATAGGACTAATGGTTCTCCGCTCGACAAAATTATCGGTATCAGAGCGCTTGTCAAACGTCTCTTTAATTCTTGGAAGCTTTCTTCACATTTCTAGGTCCACTCGTACTTCTTCCCCTTGCGATTTGGAGCAGTTAGTGGTGTCGCTATCTTCGAGAAACGTTCATCGAATCTTCTATAATATCCGGCGAGACCTAGGAAACTTCTTACTTCAATCACACTTCGAGATTCCTTCCAGTTGATCATGGCTTCAATCTTAGCCGGGTCCACACATATTCCTTCAATTGACACTACATGTCCTAGAAAATACACCTTGCTTAACCGAAATTCGCACTTGGGGAATTTGGTGTATAGTTGATGCTCTTTTAGCATTTGCAATGTTATCCTCAAATGTCCTTCATGTTCTTCTAGGTTCTTCGAATAGATAAGAATATCGCTAATGAAGACGATGACGAACTTATCTAACTGCTACAAAAAATTTGATTTATTAAATTCATGATTGTTGTTGGCGTATTGGTAAGTCCAAAGGGCATCACAGTGAATTCATAATGGCCGTACCGCCGTAGGGCGTTCTAAAAGCAGTATTGGCTATATCTTCATACTTTAACTAATAATAGCTGGATAGGAGATCAATCGTCGAAAAGACTGAAGTTCTAAATGCACATTCTGAATGTACGGTCTTTCTTCTTCACGAAAAGGACTGAGCGCCCCGCGGAGAATGCCTTGGACATATAAAACCTTTATCTAGCAATTCTTGCAATCGTGTCTGCAGTTCTTTTAATTCTACTGAAGCTATTCGGTAAGAAGACTTTGAAATAAAACCTATTTCGGGTAATAACTTGATCCTAAAAGAAATTTTCCAAACTGAAGGTAAAACTCGCGATTCTTCTTGAAAAATTTCTATAAATTCCCTTACAACAGACACATCGGCTAGGTCTAATGCTTCTTCTTTACCCTTGTTAACTGTTGAAGCTAGAAAGCCCATACATCTGCTCGTCAACATCCGTTGCACTTGCATTGATGAAATTACCATCTTATGGTTGAATAGTGAGCCTTCCTTTTCAAGCCAATTGTTCTCCACTCTTGGGCCTAAAGGTAACCTTGAGATGATGACAATCAATAATTGCATTGTGCTTTCCTAGGAAGTGCACTCCTAGAATGACTTATATATGTCCTTCATATCAATGTCTATTAAGTCAGCGTGAAGCGTAACACTATTTATTATTATCGAAATTTGTCCTAAAAAGAATTCTAATTTTAGTATCTCGCCAGAGGGCAAGACTGCCCTCATAAGCTTTGAGGTTATTTTACTACTATTACTTAAACTTAAAGCCAACTTGGTTTAAATGAAAGAATGTTAAGCACCCGAATCAAATAACGTATATACTTCATAAGGATCAAGCGAAGTCTGACCTGCCACGACACTAGAGGTACTAGCCATTGCATCAGCGTTAATGTAGGCCTATTGATGCTTCTAATCTTCTTTGCTTGATAGTGCGTCCTTCTATAACAGTTTGTATGTTATTCAATTGAGGGATAGTGTTTCTTTGCTAGAGCTAGTTGCCCTGGAACTGATTCTGTTTAGGGAATTCTTCGATGAAATGTCCACTATATCCGCAAGCGAAACAACTAAAAGTCCTCTTCCTGCATTCACTAGGATGATTTTGCCAACAGTCTTGAATAGTGGTAGAGGGGTGAAATTGTTCGTCTTCTAATGCACATTTATATTTCCAAAGCATTGATTTGCATCAAGCTTCCCCCCTCTTCTTGTTATTGTGGTTGTGATTGTGGGATTGGTTGTTGTTGTTCTAGCTCCTTTGCCCAGTTTGGTAATTAGATCTATCACCATGGCTTCTTATTTTCTCTGATTGGCTTTTCTCTACTCTTTTCTTTCTTGTGAGCCTTACAGAATTAGGCTCATTTTTCCTTGACGTGGGCCAATCGATACTCAGGCCTTAGTGCTCTTTTCACACAGGCTACTGCTATTGTTCGAGTGTAGTTCCCACTATTGATTGCCATAGCGAGCTCTGGCTTGAATATTTCCATCATATTTCTTACCTGTTCTTCTTCAGTTGGCACAAGATAGGGACAGAGTCGTGCACGTTTATTAAACTTAGTAACGGCTTCAGTTACCGTCATAGAGCCTTGCTTTAAATTGTTGAAGTCCCTCTGTTGTGCAATATGGCTCGCATGTTGATGAACTTGGTGTTGAATTCTTCCACGAATTCAGCCCATGTTAGTACTTCTACAATCCTTCTCAGTGCCACTGTTTTTTACCAGTAGCGAGCGTTTTTCTTCAGATTAAAGGATATGACGCACTTTCTTTTTATCCGTCAAATTCCTGAAGTCGATAATGACTTGTACCTTAGACATCTATTTGTCTACTATTAAAGGATCGGATGATCCTCCAAATTCAAGCACATGAGCACGCCTAAATCTCTCATACAGGTCAGCCAATGGTTGTAATACAACTGTAGGATTGGCAGCTGGTTAGGGTACGGGTACCAGGGAAGGAGATATAACTGGGGCTGGGGGGGGGATGGGGGAGGAGGGGCAACATTGAGATTTTGGTGAACACGTTGTTTCCGTAACTCAATTCTTAGATCCTAAATTACTCTCATTTAAGCTTCGAATCGTTGTTGCAGAGCTACTACAAGATTAGCCAAATCCAGTTGAACTTGGGCTTATAGTTGAATTTGGGCTTGCAGTTGAACTTCAGGTTGTTCCACTAGAGCTAGGGGATGATTGGCGACGTTAGCTCTCCCGCGACCTCTATCTTCTCAGGACAGCTTCTCTTCCTCGATTGACAATATGTGGTCCTTCATACTGACGAACTGCTTCTTGAGCCACCATATTGTCTTGTCCTTCAGCAACAAACTCAGTTGTTCTAACCGCAGCTCTTGTTTAGTGTCTACGTTCCATTTTCTAACTTCTCACAAAAGTATGCTTTTATATTAGTAATTTTTTTTTGGCATTATCATTCATTGAACACATATTCATATGTCAATCACAATGTGTTATAAACACAACAGATACTCATCATATCAAAACATAAAATCACAAACTCATTCCATTAATTCATAACATTCATGTCCACAATCTCTACTTTAATAGTAGATAAGTTTTAAAAGGTATCTAGTCAAAACAACATAAATAAAAGACATCAAAACAACTTAATTAATTAAAGGTCTTCAATTCTCTCTACTGAAAACATCCTTCACTAGATCTTCCTCCTCCTCAGATTCTTCGTCATTATGTTCTATTGGAGCAGGCCTAGTGTTGCGATTAATAGATCAATATATTAATCTAATTTATACGCAAGTGCACGTAATCGTAACAAGTAATATAATTGTAAGTAAGAGTATCGTCTCCACAGGGATTGTTTAGTGCAAAATGTGTGTACAAAATTGATATTGATCTAATTGCTAAATAAATAAGAAATAAGGAGAATAATGAACGGTTGTTAGGCTAAAATGAGATTTGTGTAAATAAACTAAGGTAAATAACAAGCAAAGAACAACTAGAAAACCAATTGAGGATGTAATATATATTGTAATAAAGCCAGAACTAATGTTTCACTCCAATCTGCAATTTCTCAGAATGCTACAGCATAGTTTCAGCAAAACCTGTCCAATAAACCAGAATTTTCGCAAGACATGTAGTTCTTTCAAATTCCATGAAATGCATTCCTAAGCTAAATTAAACATATGTGTATGCCATTCAACTCAGTAACACAAGATTAAGCACAAACTCTTTAGGTTTTGTAAGGTAAATAATATAAGCCTATACTATTTACTAATCAACAATTTTCATTGTCAAGAACATGCATCAATCAAGTTAGTTCCACTAATTTTAACCTATCCAGTATTAATGTATCTTACTTTTGATGGCCAAACAATAGCAAGAAATAAAATATAAGCTCACTTGATTGAACTTGGACTAAACAAGCTTTAACGGTGCTATAGCATACCAATATTCATTACAAATCGAAGATCCACATTAGTTCTAGCAAAGAAAAATTAGGCCATAGTTAGGTCTAAGCTAGACCTGTTAAATACATTCATAATATTGCTAAAATAGAAGTTCAAGCTGATACAAAATAAAAAGGAGGAAAAGAAACAAGCCCAAAGGTGTAATATCTAGTTTTTGGTCCTCCTCTTTATGAAACCCTTGACTTCTTCCTCAAAATAGCAGCTGGTTTTCTTTTCTCCAAGTTATAGCCGTCACTCTTATCTAAGGATGGAATAAAATCTGTTGTCTCTCCTGCTTTGTGTCCTCCCTTATACCATTTTCAGCTAGGGCACCAATTTTTACGTCATTAAAGGTGGGTAATCTTGTCATTTTAGCAGCCATGTGTCTTTTCTCCTATTTTCCAGTTCAACCACGTTCAACTCTGTCAGGCCTGTCTCCGTGGCAATGCTATAGCATTGTTTCCAGCATTGCTCTGAAATTTACTTCTGCTTCCACATAATGCCCTTATTAGTCCACCTAGATTTTAGACACCAAATATACATCTCAACATTAAAATTTCATTATTCAAACCAGCAAATTAATATTGTGGTATGGTCTTGGATAAATTCATTGAAATCAAGCTAATAATAACTTAAAACAAGATTAAACAAGGCTAAAATCTATGATTTAACGACAAAAACAACATGGATAACTCTAATTTTCAAAGAGTTATCACACCCCCAAACTTAAACATTACTCGCCCTCGAGTGATGACAAAAGAAACACACAAAACATAAAAATAATTTGGCCTAAAATCAGTGCAATTCATTCTTCACTCTCCAAACATGTTTTTATTTATTTATTACTTCCTTCTTGAAAATAGCCCCTACTACCTATCTCAAAATTCATTCTTAAAATTGGATTGGTTCTTTCAAGTGTGTGTGTGCACTATAGCTAGAAGTCTCATTTCACCCAAGTTACCTCAAACCTAGATACTCGAACCTATTATATGATTCCAAAATTCAGCCCTTATATCACTCTCCACTAACGAGCTCACCAAGCAGACAATACAAACATAACTTCCAGAATGATAAAACATCGAGTTCAAGAAAAAGGGAGAGATTTTATACTTTATTTCCATTCTTTTTTTTTTCTTCTTGTGAAGGCTTTACTAGGTCATCAATGTCTTTTGACGTGAATGGTTGATATAGGTCACATAAAGACACCTAATTACTCAATATTATCAGCTATTCAAGCATAAACTCATACCTTTTGTTGCCCTTTTACTCAATAGTAAACATGGGGCACATGAAAACTCCTGGTTACTAAGCAACATTAGGCATTGGAGTGCCTCAGAGTATTTTTTTTTATTTTGGAACTCTCCCCAAACTTGCATTCTTCTATAATACATAATTTGCATCACAACTCACACTTTTTTTTTTTGAACTTGAAACACACAAAATTGTTTCACTAGAGTTCAAGGTTCCCTAAGGATCCGAAAACAACATGCTATAGTAATCGTGCATTAAATAGAAACCAAAACTAATTTTTCATAACGATGAATCAACAAGCAGCAGGATATATATATATATATTCTAATATGTTTATAAAACTTTTTTTTAAACAAGTTTCTCCTCAAGCATCATAAAATGAATCACACCGTTATTATGCCAAGACAAGACAATACATGCAACCTAACATGATCAGCAAAACAAAAACAACATGCAACACAAATGCAAACATACAACACAAATACAACACAACATGAACAAGCGCAACAAAAACAAAATAAATCACTTACTATCTAACATGACCAAGCATCAGCACACCCCCAAAGTTAAGAGGGTGCAGTGTCCTCAGTGCACAACACAAACAAAACTAACACATAACACAATAACAACACACTAAAATTAATGCTACCACAACAACGAAAGCATAAATAAATAAAAACAAAGGATATTGCAGTGGCTGTTGAGGTTCATCGTCGTCCTCTTGTTCTTGTTTGCTATCATCGCGGCTGTTGCTCAACCACTTTTTCTTGTTCGACCTCTTCTTGTTCTTCTTAAGCTTCTTCTTCTGCTTCTTCCTCATCTTCTTCTTCATCGCAGCTGCTACTCCCTACCCATGGCTCGAGCACCTCATCCGGGAATGCCGGAAGTTGGTCCATGAGCTTGTTGAAGTTCCTTTGAAGAGATTTCTTCAAAGCTATATCCTTTTATTTGATGTACTTCCAAACTTGGTGCTGCTGCCGCTCCATAGGCTGCAACATTTGTTTAAGTTGCTGCTGGTTTTGTTCTTGAAGATCTAGGCGGCGGTTGATATCAGACATAGCTTGTTCGAATCCCAAAGAACTCGAACCCGATGGTGGCTTGCTCATTCGAGTAATAGCCACTGCAGAGATTTTTGTTGAATTTTGGACTTTGGTCTCAGCATCATCATATGGGAAATCGGCTTTAAGGCACATGCCCGATATCAACAAAGGGCAGAAGAGTTTGCCTTCCTTCTTAGTAAACGCAAAGAACGCAACTCCTCTTCGATGAATTTGCCTACGTCAATGCTCTTTCCTGTCAAAATATAATAGAGCAAGATACACTGGTCTTGGGACACGATTTGATCATGCGTAGTGGGCATAAGCCGAGTACGCAAGAATGGTACCACATTTTCGCTTGCGGTGTCAGAGCTATCCTTCGGCAACTCCGTTTGCCAGTGCTTGATATGCTCCATCGTATGCCCTCAACTCAAATGACACGGAGGACTTGGTCAAGCTGCTCATTTGTAATGTTCTCAGCGAAGGGAATGTACTCATCGTCGAAGTTTTGAATCCCATAAAAGGAATTGATGGCTGCCACTGTGATCTCTACTTCTTTAGAACGAACAACAACGGTCTTTTGTTCCTGGTCGAGAAAGTTAGAGTAGAACTCAAATACCACCGCCAAATATGGATCATTTGGATGCTTCCCGAAAGTCTCCCAACCCCACTGTGATAGCACTTCTGCTATGTAGTTACGCAGCCCGAGTGTTGGACAAAATTTTACATCAAATCCTTTTTCTAAGTAGAGCAATTTTCTGCTCAAGTTCCCGTATTTTGTTTCGGCATCTTCGGAGACAAATCGTGGGACATTAGATAATTTCGTCGTGGTTTTCTTGGCTTTCGACATGACTATAGAAGTACACAACTATCCACACAAAACGGTTTTGAGTTTGCAGTAAACAATTCAAATTATTGCTCAAAAATCCCCCATACTTGTTTCAAACCATCAGTACCTCACAGCACTCAGCACCCAACATACAGTTGTCAAGTCCAAACTCAGCTCAAAAATGGTTAACACCAACAAAACTCTAAGTGATCAATTGTAAGTCAGACCAACCAACACAAATTTTTTTTTTTTTTACTCAACCCAGCAACAATATTCACAATTCCACTATTAACAGTCTCAGATCATTAGCGATTCAAACCAACCACATCGACTCTCAGCAACATCCAGACATAGCAATAACAAGAAATAAATGCAGATGAAGCTCTTTTCAAAGGTCGATGCTAACCACTTTGATGGTCAATAAATGGTGACGAAGATCCAATGAATGACCCAATGAGGAGAAGTGCAGCAAAAATATCAGGCAAACAGTGAATTGGCCTTGTGCAAGCGCGACGATAGACTACTTGCCGTGGGTTCGTCGTGGTGTCTCATCGAGATGATGGGTAATATGAAGTGGTGCTAGGTTTAAGCTGGGTTTGTGGTCAACAGAGTAGTGGTCTTGGCTTGGTTGTGGGTTTGTGGAAATCAGAGTTGTGGTGGTTTGGGCATGGCGTAGTTTGGGTCTTCGGGGATGGAAAGTTCGGCGTAGAGGTGGGTTTTGTTTGGGATTGGTGCGGTAGTGGTGTTTGGCCGTGAGGTGGTGGTCTGGGTATGGCGGAGCTCAGTCGTCTTCGGTGTTGGAAAGCTCGGCGTGAAGGTGGGGTGGCGGTGTTGAGAGGTTTTGGCAGAGAGCGAGTTTTCTTTCTTTTTTATTTTATTTTTAGGGGATGTTGTGGTTTGGGCTCTCATGTAGGGTTAGGGCTAGTCTCATTTGGTCCACTTCTCATGTGGAGAAGGGGATTTTTTTTTGTTTGGCCCTACGAGAACTTCACTTAAAATCTGGTCCTCATCAGCAGCTTACGACCTGATTGCCTGAACAAAATTGAATGTTGAAGCAATACTATAGCATTGTTGACAGCATTTATTTCCAGGCACAAAATTGGAGCTTCCAATTTTTGTAATCCATTTCATTCACTACTCTTCAATTTGATCACACCTTGACATCAACATATAAGGCAAAAATTAACTTCTAGATCCAAGTAAGAAGGAAAATAAAATAGAGCTAATAGTAAAAAAAAAATGGTTAAAAAAGATTGAAAAATAAAATTAAAAAAATTAAAAAAAATGACAAAGTGCAAATATAAAAAATAGGGAAAGAAAACTCTTTGTTGGGTTGCCTCCCAGTAGCGCTTGGTTTATTGTCCTCAGTCCGACACTTTATGATTTAGGCCTCGCGAAGAGTGATGGAGATCTTGGATCGCTCCACAGGACCTCCCCAATAGTGCTTCACTCGCTGTCCATTCACCTCGAAGCTATTTGCGGTCTTCATGTCCATTAATTCCACTAGTCCATAAGGATACACCTTGACCACTTGGAATGGACCAGACCATCTCGATTTAAGCTTGTCCAGGAAGAGTTTTAGCCGAGAATTGAACAACAAAACTTGTTGTCCTGGCTCAAGAACCCGCTGTTGTATCCTCCTATCATGCCATAGCTTGGTTTTCTCTTTGTACAACTTGGCATTTTCATAGGAGAAAAACCTAAGCTCTTCCAATTCATTCAACTGCAGTAAATGAGTTTCTCCCGCTGCTTGGAGGTCTATATTTAGTTTCTTAGTGACCCAAAACGCTTTGTGTTCCAATTCCAATGGTAAATGACAAGCTTTACCGAAAACAAGTCGATACGGTGACACGCCCAAAGGAGTTTTAAAGGCTATTCGGTATACCCACAAGGCATCATCTAACCGAATCGACCAATCCTTTCGATTAGGATTCACCACTTTTTCCAAAATTGACTTGATTTCGTGGTTGGAAATTTCAGCTTGCCCATTGGTTTGTGGGTGGTATGCTACGACAATCTTGTGCTTAACTCTATATTTGGCCAACAAAGCATCAAAAACTTTACTTGTAAAACGTGTACCTTCATCGCTTATAATGGCTCGTGGTGTTCCGTACCGAGTAAACACATTCTTTTGCAATAACTTTATCACCACCTTTGAGTCATTAGTGGGAAATCCGCGGCTTCGACCCACTTGCTAAAATAATCAACGGCCACCAAGATGTTCAAGTTCCCATATGATGGAGTGAATGGGCCCATGAAGTCTATGCCCCAAATATCAAACAACTCAACCTCAAAACGTTGTGCGAGAGTGCGAGTTAGGGTGGTAGGATAACCGCTCTGATACTAACTGTAACAATCCAATTTTTTGAGCTGTTAAACACATACTTACTTAAAATACTTATATTGTAAAACACATTGTTTTTTTTTTAAACTTGTATTTAATACTTCTATCTTAATAGACTTGCAACTGATGTTTATAGAAGCAATATAAGTTCACAAAAGTCAAACATACTTAACTTAACATCATAACGTAATCTTATATCTTTTAATAAGAATGAAACGTAAACGATAATATAAATAACTCTTAAAATTATTATACAGAAATTGGTGGTCACTATAATCCTTTGCCTCAGTAACTCATTGCACGGTCGCCTTCTAACCCATCACATCAAGTCATAGGTTCTTTACTTAAAGTACGGATAAAAAACAAGTGAGCTAAAAATCCCATGACATACAACATAAACTCACAAAATATGATATGCAATGCATGACCAAATTAGTTTCAATTATTTTATCTATTACTAATCTTTTCTAGAGGATCCTCATCATTATAAGTGTACGTACCGAATTGTGCGCTCAACTAGTGAACGACGAGGTTGTACAGGTCTTAGCGATCACTGATCCTACATATGTTTTCATATAGACATTCCTATATTACCCTTAATTCAACTTAAGGGATGGTCTCATTAACCTTACGTTCATTTTCTTTGAACAAATCCGTATTGTAGTGAGATTGTAATCACCTCGGAATATTCGATGGTTGAAACGAACTCTGTTGTTTGTAGACTTTGTCACCTCTATTTGTTTAAGCTAAATTCACTATAGAGGAATAGAATAGATTTTCTATATTCGATCTATGTTCTAGAATCTATCTTATCTATTTGATGTTCGATTCTAGTATTACGTGAAATTATGTTAAGATTTTTACTATTTACTTGCTTTAATTAATTATGTAACGATGTAGTGGTATTTCAATAAATAATTTCTAGGTCAACTAATAACATCACTAAGGTCTCACTTAAGATCCGACTTATCTATACAGAACTCCCTACGGTTCCCAGATACGTATGGAGGAGTCAAGAAGTGCCTCGTTAACTAGTCTTTCTTGGGCGTCATCACTTTAGACAAGACTGCTTAAATGGAACCGCAATTATTACATCACTGTATTTTATTGATAATGTATTTAACTTCTTTACTTATTCATCTTTATTGAAATTATAGGTTGATCCTTAATCCTTTATAAAATTTACAATTTGGTCCTTAGACCTTTTAATAAATATTACACTTTAGTCCTTTATTTTTTAGAGTTTTAATTTAACTTTTAAACTTTTAGAATTCCTCTATTAGTTTTAATCTTTTAGAAATTTCTCTTGGGATTTTAACTTTTTAAAATTATAATTTGGTCCTTATTTTTATATAAATTTACACTTTAGTCCCTTAAGAATAAATTTTGACAAAAATACCAATTTTTTAAAATTAACCAAATTTTCCAGATCAAAAGTTTTCATTAAAAGAAGCATTTTATCTTCTGAAATTATTCCAAAATCAGATTCTAAATTGTCCAAACGCAAACGCGAACTTAATCCTAAACCGTCTAGGGTTTCGTTTTCTGGACAAACGGTTCATATTCTAAAAAAAATAAAAATTCTTAAGTAACCTCCTTTTATTTTTGAAAATCTACAACTTCTATTAGGGGATATTTTTCCAGAAAACAATAGACGATTAAGTTTCTTCATAAGGCAGCGGTTTATAAAAAGTTAAATCTTATTTTTCTTTAATAAGGAAATAAGTTCTTAAAAAATGTTATTACTGAAACATGCTAAAAAATGACTTTTCTATAGCCCTATATTTTCAATATTGGAAAGACACCTAAAACTGCTAAGAAAAATAAATTTGGCAGCCCTGGGTTCTTGATTGTTAGAAAAATCTAAAGACATCAACTTGTTACAAACTTGTATACATAACTTCCTAATACATACATCTACCACCCGAAAAAATCAGTCTTTACTGATTCAAGGTTTTGATCCATGAAATAAATCAAAACTTGAAACATAAACACGAAGGACATAGATCTGGATAGTTCCTACTTTGGAATTTATTTTTGACAAGTTAGATATTTTCTAATCATAAAATTTATAGACTATTATAACTTACATAAATATACATACATAATTTTTTCTTGATTTATAGTACCCTAAATATACATAAAATAATAGCTTTAAATTCAGGCAAAAAACTAAGAAATTTTTAGCACTAATCACTCAAGATTTTAGGATAAATCAACATATTCTTTAAATCTTTTAGGCATTCTTAAATATTCTAAACATGATATAAGACATTATACATTGCTAAAAAGTAAATCTTGGATTTAAAAGGTGGGATTTTACCTCTTTAAGATCTTAAAGCAATGAAGAACTCCTTCAATTTTTTGTTCTTCTTCCTTCTCTCTCTATCGCGCTCTTCTTTTTCTTTCTTTTTCCTTTTGTTTTTTATTCTATGAAATGGATTGAAACTGAACAAATTTCAGCCCCTTAACCTCTTAATAGGCAAATTTATTTTAGTCCCAATAGAGTGTAATTAATTAACTCCTCATCCTCTTACTATCCAACCACCTATTAATTTAGGTTAGGTGAAGAGATAATTAATTAAATTTCTCCCCTATTTTTTCTCTAAAAAATCGGCCATAAGGGGTTATTTATCAAATTTTTGTTCAAAAATTGATCCCTCATAATTTGGTTCTTGTTTTGACCTAATTCAGTATTTTACATTTTACAAAAACAGTCTGTTTGCACTATTTTAATCATGATCTATATTATTTTTAAATGATATAAAAATAATTATTGTCACATATTAGATTTATAATTATGACAAAAAATTTACCACTTAGTTAAATCTAGTGACCATTTACACTTTCGTGTTGTTTTATAAAAAATGACACATCGCCTTCGTATTAGGTTAACTATGATGAAATTTATTATAATTTACCTCTTAAACTAAACTTTCCATTCATTGAAATTTAATAAATTCAATAAGATAAATTTTTGTAACAATTTAATTAAAATATTCATTATTTTAAAATTTGCTACATATGAAAATAAGGTTATCACACAAACCCTAGGACTCAAGAGAAGCTCGGTTTCATGTATACTTTCACCGTTAGAGAAACTAATGCCTCTTTTAAGACCCCGGTCCTCCGAGTAAGTTGACGACGAGTCATAATGTACAAATGATAGCAAAACCTACATCAATGGAATTGTCGACTCCATGAGCAAGTCATATCATTAAATATTAGAAGACTTGGCTATCTTCCCATGGTGCACCTCAGCATTGAGATAGAACCTATTTCTATCAACAAATCCCGGATAACAAAATGAAAGAAAGCATGAGAATTGCCAATGCCTCCGTTAAGAGGCAGATATATGAAAGATAGAAAGAAGAGTTTACCTCGGAGGTGGTGACTTACAGAAAGAATGGTAGGGTTTGATCGTCAGAAGACGACCAAACTTTCTATCTCTTTCATGATATGTTGTGGTTGCATGTATGAATCCTTGTTGCATTGCATTGTTAACATAGAGTAATTTTTTCCTTACTGAGTTATCAACTTATTAGTTTTCCTTGGTGTTATAGGTAAAGGAAAAACAAAATCAAAAGAACAGTAGAAGTAGAACTGTTGGCGACGAGCGATGTGTATGGCAACCCAAAGAAGAAAAAGACCCAGTGCCATGTTATGTTTTATTCTACAATTTCTATTTAAAAAGACTATATTGTATATTTTGAGAACGAGACTAGATCCCGATGGTCTAAACTCAAGAAAAAGGCCAGTAATATTTTTTTGCCTTTAAGAAATATATTTAAACTTCCGCCTACAAATAAAAAGTACGAGCTCACTATCTTATAAAGTAATTTGTGCTTTATGTTTCAAGTAAGATTTATAGTAGTATAGATACAAGAACCAATGTCGCGGCCTACGTCCGAGAGTGTTGGGATGTGACATTTTTATATTTTCTTTTTTCTATTAGGTTCTCTTTTACTAGACTCTCCTAAATACTACAAATAAAGGTGATGGCTAGAGTTTTTACACTTTTAACCTTTACCTTTTCCTTTACCTATATAATAGACAATTTCTTTTTATAAAGTTCTCATATATTTTTCTCTCTATGATTTGTGTGAGGATGCATTGGAGGCTACACTAATTTTATAAGAAGGGTAGGGCTGATCTCAATCGTGTAGCTTCACTGTCTCAATTTTGATTCCAACTTTTGTACTTTGAGATTAGATTTTTGTTATGAATTAATTTTTTATTTATTCTCGTATAAATTATGTTCTATGATTTTCATATCAATTTAGTCATGCTTAGTTTATGTGACTTTTAAAGAATATTAATTTCAATTGTTTGCTTATTTTGTGAACTGTTTTTTTTTAACTATAATATTGTCAATTTGATATATTGTAGATTTAAAAATTACTTATATAATAGGTAATTGAATGTTTATTAACCCTCTACTGTGTTGTTGTCAATTATGATATATCGTCAATCTTAGATAGTTAACGAAATTTATATTCGTTATTTTAATTGAATGAATTTTTTCAAAATAAGATATATTGTTTGATTTACACTTTTAATGTCATATTTTTCAATTTCTTGTTTGAGATATGAAACTTTCAATTGAATAATAAATTAGAATTTGAATTGGTGCCAGTGAAGCAAAGTAATTGAGTGACTCTCGACACCTTGCTAATTTTCCTCATTGATTGTCTATTTATTTATTTTAATTTCTTTTCTTTTCTTTTGATTCTAATTTCTCATAAGTTTCGATATTTTTATTTTAGATTTTTAGTTTTTCCTCTTAGCATTTGTTTCAAGTATATTAGTTTGTCTTTTTATTTTCACCTCATCTTTGAGACGACTATGCTTGTATTATGCCACTACCACCGGTTTAGCTATTGCACAATTTGAGCGTGATCGAATTTGGGCGTTGTTGCCAGGGGGGTGCGACGACTAGTTCCTTGACGTGAACGACAAGAGGGAAATTTATTTTCAATTCTTTCAGGTATGGCGTTTCTTTTTTTTTTCATTTATAAAAAAAAGCGTTATCTTTTCTTAATGAACAACTAATAATAATGTAGTTTACATATATAAGACTTTATGCAATTATCAATTGTCACCGACGAAGAGTCACTTTCAAGTGTTGTATTGGAGAAGAGTTTATGTTTGAAGGATGCTCATTAATAGATGGGTTTCTTAGCCTCCGTTGTGGATAATAGTAAGGAATAGAAGTTGGAACCAAAGGACGTACCCATTGTTAGGGAATTTATAAAAGTCTTCCCAGAAGAGCTACCAGGTCTACCTCCGAAACAAGAGATATCATTTAAGATTTAGCATCTACCTCGTACAGGGCCAATTTCAAAATCTCCTTACCGAATGGCTCCAGTAGAGCTCAATGAGTTTAATACATTACTGCATGATGGACTTTTATACGCCTCAGTTATTCTTCATGGGGTGCCCCGGTGTTTTTTGTGAAGAAGAAAGTTGTGACATTTAGAATGTACATTAATTATCGAGGGCTCACCAAAGTAATAACAAAAAATACGTAACCCCTATCGAGTATTGAAAATTTATTCCATCAGTTGAAGAGAGCCTCTATTTTCTTAAAGATCAGCCTCGGTTTTGGCTACCATCAATTGATGGTCAAAGAGGGCGACAATATTAAGACGACATTTCAAATACGTTATGACCACTATGAATTTATAGTTATGTTCTTTAGGCTTACAAGTGCGGCCACGACTTTTATTGACTTGACGAATTAGGTATTTTGTTAATATTGTCACAACCCATTACCAAAAGCCACGACATCTTTACTAGTTATTCTTATGCGTACTTCAATTCGTAAGTCTCAAAATATAATATTAGAATATACGCATGTAATTTTGTTGTGTTTTTTTTTTTTTGGTACATAGCGGAACCTAACATTAAAAGTACATCCTTGACTAACTTTACAAAACCAATATAATAATATAATGTGAGCTGGGTCGTTCAACTCTTCCCACTGGTCTGGGTCTACATGTGTTCTTCTTCGACTCGGCGTCCTTTTCGTTACTTACTCGATCTTTGACTTTCAGTAAGCTCAAACTAACTAAACAATAATATGAATATGCCATGATATTAATAACTTTCATAAATTTCCTAGCAGGATTCTAATGCAGCAGCATTCACCCGTCTCATACCGGGTGATTTAAAACCTATTCTATCCTAAGGAAATAAAATACAGAAACCAGTTGTCCCATACCAACTAGTTCCTTCACTGAACAACTTATTATCCTTAACTTAATCTTTTTCTGATCGTTCTGACCTTGGTCTTACTTCGTTCGATCGTTCTTTCTCAACTCTTGTGTCTGGAATCCACTGATGGTATTACTGTTCTATTCTGATTTCGTTGGCGCGCTGATGGGGAGAGGGCCAGCTCTCCTGACGAAGCATCTCCCGGCCTACATACTCGACTCTGCTCTGGACATGAACCCAAGTCTTACGAGGATTTCTGATCTGATTACTCACTTTAGTACCAACGATACCATAAAGTATTTCTCATTCTTCTTTATACCTCCTATTCTTTTATCTTATGGTGACTTTGTAAATTCTGATCATATACTGAGCCTATATTGTTTACTATCAATCAACAACCCCCAATCCTAATCATTTCAAGAAACTGAGCCATCTAATCACACTTTACAGGAAAATTGTTCATCTTCAAGTTAAATCCTAAGGTATCTCAAACTTAAACCCATAATGGATATCGTGATTGATCGGGATGTTATTCTGGAACAACCTCAACGTTCTGCTCGTTCTTGTATCCGGTGGTTACTTACATTGGCTCTAACGATCCTCTGAAACCCTCAACCTATTGGTCTGAGGTCATTATATAGGTGACAACTTCATTATAAGAGGCTTAAGTGGTTATAATTGATTAGTTATGATATGAAAACTTACTAAGTTTTATGAGTCATAATTAGTTTAATTTGAGAATATATCTTGACCTAATCAATTGTATTTTAGGGAAGCGCCTATGTTTTTACTATTGAGAAAAATATAAGAACAACCTATCAATCATTCAAACATACACGATCTTGATTTCGTAGGTTCATTGCGATTTATCGAGTTCCGTCTTCGTCGTGCACACAGTTCCAGTACCTTTTAGTGTCACACTTAGTTACAACTCCGATCCAACTTCCGTTTTCGTCATAAATATGATTCCGGCACTTGTCTATCAGTTAGCGCTGGCTCGGATCCTAACGATATTTACATTGTTAGAAACCATTTAAGGGTACTTAAACCTTAATTTCATCCTTTGGTTTCCGTAAGATTATCCAAGTATTTAATTCGGATCAGATATATTTAAATAAGTGTTGGATACCTTAAACCCTCTTCCGACATTTTATTCGAACCTAATAACTTGTTTAAATATTATTTTAAGACATTTGGCAGGTGTAACAATCTTTTAGTTCAGTAAAAATTCAATTCCAAACGATGTTTGTTGGATCTGGCACATTTTGGTTCTGAAGGGGCGCTGTCCGCTGCATCAAGGGTAGCATGCACACGTGCCAGGTGCACTGCCGGCGCGCCCATTGCGCGGCGTGTGGGCCAGGTGCGAGCCGTGCGCACGACAGATGTGCTCTGTGCTTGCCGAATGCGCGTCAGAAGGCCCGTCGCGCCCAATAAAGCCTTGTTCATGGCCCAAAACTGTCGTGCATGCCGAATGGCCCCGTGTGTGCCAGGATAGGCCTCAGGTGCGCCCACTGTTGTAAAAATCAGTTTTTTTGGTTTTTGCTTGCTTATTTTTCAGTCCAACTTGATTCAAACTACCTCAAAACACTTTCTACTTTTACAAAATCTTTCATTATGATATGTTTGTCTTCAAACACATTTTGGTAAAAGTTTCTCTTTTTAAATTTGACCCAGTTTGCTTAAAGTGTTACTTTTTAGTCCAAAACTTCAACTTAACGAAACATTCAATTTCTTAAAATTTTAATCAAACTAACACCACCCACAAGTCCTAAATACCATATGAATAAGCTTGGTTTCCTTATGAAGTGGTGTAATTTCAAATTTAACCACTTGAGTTCTTTTTGGCTAATTTCAAGCAAAATTCAAACTTTTACAATTTGGCCAAACTTCCACTAAAGCTTGATTCTTGCCAAACCAACTCATACGCATATCTTATATGACTAAGGCATCATGTTTGAACTTTGAAATTCCCTAGAAACTTCTTATACAAAATTTAAGCTTTTTAAATCAATTTTTCCACTTTTTGAGTATGTATGAACTAAACTTTTTCCCAAACTGATTTCTTTGCAATCTAACACTTCTCACAAGTAATAAACACGTCCTAGATCATATTTTAACTTTTGGATTACTCGGAATTCACACAAAATCTTGGTACTCAAGTTCTATATTTTACAAAGTGTTCAAACTTAAAATCTTCCTACATGCTTTTACTTGTTTCTATTTTTCTTGTTCTTTTTAAGCATGCATGTCCTTTACATCATATTAACAAAGATAGATAGAGATCATATTCACAAATTCATGCAAGGTTATCTCTTGAAATTGCTTAAGTACTTTAAGAGCAAGACTTTACCTTTATAGAGATCTTCTAGCACTTTTCCTTTTTGCTTGTAACCGACTCTTTGCTCTTGTTTTTTCCTATCTTCCATGAACATGAACACACTTAAGACTTGAAGAATAGAAACATTAAAAAAAAAAACATTGGAATATCCAAATCCATGTAGTTTTTACCTTTGTTCATTTTTTTTTTCTTCCTTTTCTTCCTTTCTCTCTTTTTTTATTTCCTCATTTTCTTCTCCATTTCTAAATTTGGTCAGCCAAGAAGGCTCCCAATTCTACTAGAAGTATTTTTATACTAAGTCTTAACACTTAAACTCTTAATTTAGTGCATTGTTACTTAATTCTTTTGCTGATATTTTTCTTAACCAATTTGATACCTAAGCATGTTTATTGACACCTTACTTTGTCAACGCTTAGAATCTTGCCACCCAACTCAGCTTTCTTATTGCTTGTATAATGGAATTTTAATGGCATTGATACTTCTTCTTTGTGATAAATGAAGCCTTTCTCGAATTTTTCAGGGTTTTTCAGAACTCATTTACTATTTTTTTCCTTATTTTACGGTTAAGTACTATTTTTGTCGAAATTTCGTCATAACTAATTTTATATAGATCGTTTGGTCTAGAAATTTTATTTCTAGTCTAATTAAATTCATATTAACCTACCGTTAAATTAGGCTTTGATATGGTGATCATTTACTTAATTTTTTCACCTTTATGGACGAATTTACAAATTTTCAAAAGTTCAAGAGCTCTCGGTGCAAATTCCAAGTTCTTCCATGTTTGATCCTAAATCATACTTGAATCACTTTTTAATCACAATACTACTTCTTGAAAACTTAAAACTCAATCATTGATTCCTTCAAATAACAAAATTTATTGGCTAAGACTCGGTTATTATTTTTTTTGAGTTATTTTCTAATTTTGACTTTCTTCACCTATTTCGTAAAATAACCTTTCTATATACATTTGTATGTATACTTAAAGGAATAGAGAGATAATTTTGATTGAAGCAAATATTATTTATTTATATTGCAAAATTTAAAATTAATAATACGTTTCGGGCTTTGTTCAAAAATTGACCGACTTAAATTTCTTGTGGTTACAATCGCTTCCCCTTTTAATAAGTTTCGTCCTCGAAACTAAAAAAAACCTAGATAGTTCTTCTTCATCTCACTTCTAGTTCCCAAGTTGTCTCTTCCGCTACGTGTCCTTTCCATATCACTTCTACCAGCATAATACTTTTATTCATTATCACCTTTTCTTTTCGATCCAGAATCATGGCCGGGTGAACCACGTGTTTTGGATTCTGAGTTATCTCCACCTCTTGATATTTTAGAATATGAAAGGGGTCGCTGACATACTTCGTAAGCATAGACACATGGAATACTTCATAGATTCCAGTCATGGAGGGTGGGGAGTGCGAGCCGATATGACACTTTCCCAATTCGTTTTAGAATATCGAAAGGTCCTACATTCTAGACTTCATGGACTCATCTTTCCTTTCTTTTCAAACCTCATGACACCTCTCATAGGTGAAGTTCTCACAAAGACTTGATCCCCTATTTCAAATTCGAACGGTCGGCAGCATCGCTCTAAGTAGCTCTTCTGTTGAAATTATGAGGTCTTCATTCTTTGTTGAATATTTTGAATAACTTCGTTAGCTTGATCGACCAATTTTGGTTCTAAATACTTCCTTTCACCAACCTCATGCCAATGAATCGGTGTTCGGCACCTCCTTCTATACAAGGCTTCGTACGGTGTCACCCCAATAGTTGCTTCATAATTATTGTTGTAGGAGAATTTAACCAGTGGGGGGTATTTGTTCCATGACCCTTGGAAGTCAAGGACACAAGCTCGTAACATGTCTTCCAAAGTTTGAATTGTTCATTGAAATTGCCCATCAGTTTGAGGGTGATACGCTATGCTGAACTTTAGCTTTGTTCCGGGTACTTGTTGCAAACTTCCCCAAAATTTAGAGTCTCTACAGAACCACTCTAAGAGCACGCGTGTTCTTCCTGGGACTTTGAATATAAAAGGATATCATCTATCAAGACAATGATAAACTTGTCCGAGTAGTCTTCGAATACCATATTCATGAGATCTATAGAGATTGTTAGGGCATTTGTTAACCCAATTGGCATTACCAGAAACTCGTAATATCCATATCAAGTTCAAAAAGTCGTCTTTGGGAATTTCTAGTCTCGTACTTTCAACTGATGGTATCCCGATCTAAGATTATTCTTTGTTAAAACTGTCAATCCAGCTAATAGATTTAATCGACCGTCAATCCTTTGAATGGGATACTTGTTCTTAAGTGTCAGCTTGTTCAATTCCCTGTAGTCTATGCACATTCTCAATATGCCATCTTTCTTACGAACAAACAGAACCGAAACTCCCTAAGAAAAATGACTGGGTCGAATGAACCCTTTCCCTATCAACTACTCATGATGTGCCTTTAATTTCTTCAGCTTGGCTAGAGTTAATCGATAATGTTCCTTTGAGACCGGTGTTGTTCCGAAAATTAAAATCGATCAAAAACTCTACTTCTCTGTCTGATTGTAATCGTGGTACATCTTCGGGATATACTGAGCTGTATTCTCTCACCACAAGTACATCATTGGGTTCTATCTTCTACTTTTTTGACTCATACACGACATTTTCCAAGCACCCACAACATCCGTTCTACAGTAATCTTCTTGCTTTAAGAGCTTATATCGCAAGGAAAACGAGATACGGACGTTCTTCCGAATTCAAACTCTTCCTTCTCGAGAGGTCGGAACAGTACTCGTTTCTTACGATAGTCAATCACTGCATTGTGAGTACTAAGCCAATACATCACTAGGATTACGCCATAATCCTTCATCTCAATAGCGATTTAATTGGCACAAAGAATGTTATGCTTGCGTATAGGTACATTCTTGTACTAGTACATGGACTCGTGCATATCTCCTACAGGTGCAATTGTTTTTGAACGAAAGAGTTAGTTCTATTCTAATGCCCTATAGTTTATCAGCAACTTTTCTTGAAACAAAAGAATGCATTGCACCGGAATCTATGAGTATACAAAGAGATAGATTTGCAATAGGGAGCTGACTTGTCACAACAATTGAAGGTCCTGCAAGTCTTCTTCCTCATAGCTGTAAACTTTGGCATTGTGTAGGACCTTGTTTCCCGATAGTGCTTTCCTCTTTGGCTGGTTGTGGCATTCTTTTGCAAAGTATTTTTCTTGACAACAATTATAACACATTCTAGATCTAGCACGACACTCTCCCATATACGTTCTTCTGCATTTGGAGCATTGGGGCACTAGAGCCATGCTCTTATCCTGAGTTTCAACTTGACGTCCATCCCCAAAATTACTACTTCTTTTCTTGTTGCTGTCTCGTCCATTATTATTGAAGTGATTTCCCTGATTTGTTCCTGATTGAGGTCAATTTTGAAATCTTGACCTAAAATTCTTCTGAAATCTCCCCGTTCTTAGGGAAAACCTTGACTTCTTAGCCTTATTTGGGTTGCCAAAATAGTCTCCTGAACCTTATGTCTTAGCTGTTATGACTTTTTCTCCTGTTGCATCTTATCTAGAGTTACGGACCGCTCTTTGAGCTGCATCTGTGTAGGATCTTGGTCTCATCTCTCCACTACCAACTTGCTTAACTACATCAAACCATAACTCATGCATAAACTTCATTTTCTTTGCGTCGTCGGAAGCAGTCATCTTGGGTGCGTACCTGGCAAGTTCTTCGAATTTTGCTGCGTACTCGGCTAGTCTCATATTCTATTGTCACAAATCCATAAACTCTCGTACTTTAGCTGCAAGCCTGGCTTCATTCGAGTACATCTTTCAAAATAATTTCGTGAATTGTGCCCAAGTTATTGTTTTCAGATCGCTCATTTATCTAATTGATTTACCACATAAGCTATACGCTCGGCCTCAGTTAACCTCATGTATTGAAATATATGTTGGAGTCTTTTGATCCAATCTTTTAACTAGGCAACGGTCTATAACCCCAATAAATCTTGGTGGTTTCTAACAGCGAAACCTATTGTACACAAGTTCCTCTATCCGGGTTATGATAACTAGATTTTCTTCGGGTTGTGAAACTGCGATAGTTGAGGGATTATGTCGAACCTGTACACATTCAGTTTTGGTCGATTCTCGGCCTGTTGTGGTGGCAGCAGTGCCAAGTTGTTCATACGTTTAAGGAGCTGTGTAAGCAGCTCGTTTTGTTGTCAAAACTGTTCATCTCTACGTCGGGCTTCGTTGGCTTGCTCTACTACTATACGTCGAACTTCATTCAATTCCTTGTTGACTGTTGTAATTGTTGGCCTTTGTGCCATATTGAATCGTTTCTAGTGTGCTACCTACATGTCATGGCATGAACGGATGTAAGTTCTCTTTCTTATTATGCCTCACTTTCTTCTGTTCATGTAACTTTGTTCGTTCTCTCTATATTTCCATATATAAATAGCTGTCAGTTATGCGCGAAAACAAAATACTTTATTTCGTTAAACTTCTAATATTCTACGTAGAATTACATACATTGATCAGCCTTAACTCCATTTCCCATATAGGTAGAAAATCAGGAAAAAAATGTCTAGTCGTTGTTAAACAGAGTACTAATTAAACCCAAAATCCTCTATTTTTTATAGGTATTTTACGAAGTGTAGTTCGCTACTTCCGTCCTAATCTTGATGGGGGTCGTAATTCGAATCCTCCTCCTCCTCAAGGGAGTTTTCCTCACGATTTTCTCCGTCCAGAGGGTATTCTTCTGGGTCTTCCTCCTCTTCTGATGAGTCGCTTGCATCGACGCCTTCTGCTACAATATTCACAGGTGCCTCCGGCTCGGAAGGATTTGCATCATACTCGAGGTCAGGATCTGGGACTAACAGATGATGCAGCCGAGTAGCGCTATCCTCATACAATTGTAGTGCTTACGAAAAATTGTAGAAGGCAAGGACTGGCGGGGGTAACCTATAGAATGGATGGATTCCCATACTAAAAACTTGGATGACAGCAATCTCAATGGCAGCGTGTTCTTAGGGGCAAGTATTCATAATCCCAGTATAAAATTGATTTCTATATTCCTGCATCGATTCCTCCGTACGTTGTCTAAATTGTGAGATTTTTCGATTCCATTCTGTCAACTTATCCGTTTCCTCAAAATGCGCAGAAAGAGTTGTTTGGAAAAATGAACCAGCCCTTCATTCGTTCAAAGTTACTCTCCCACTCTCTACATTATTTCAGAGCCAGCCCTCTATGGAGATTCTTAACTACGCCTACTCGTTAATATTTAGGAATCTGAGCAATTTCTATCCAATTAAGAGTATGATTCTCTCAATCATCAAGTGTCACGGTATCTCGTTCTCTCAAGTAAACCCATATACTCTTTGGAATCATATTCATATAATCTACCCGTACATTAGCCACGAGTACGGGTCCTATAGCGCTCTCTTGTGTGGAATCTGTGGGTTCCCCAACCGACTCTTGGCTAACTTTTGACGTCTTATAATCCAATAGCCTCTTATAAGAATAGTCTCTTTTATATAAGAAACAATATATGAAATATACCTATATTAGCTTAAAAAGAACTTAACCTCATCATAAGTATCCGTAGTCGTTGAATGAACACGTGTGGCTAGTTTATTGGAACGACTAAATTCAGGCTCTAATAACAAAAATTTTGTCACGACTCGTTACCACAAGCCACGACATCTATACTATTTATTCTTATGCATACTTAAATTCGTAAGTCTCAAAATATATAATTAGAATACATATATGCATTTTTGTTGTTGTTCTTTTTATTTTTTTTTTTTTTTACGGAGCATAACATTAAAAGTACATCGGAAATATGATTTTACTAAATTTTACAAAATCAAAATATAATACAAGTCGGGTCGTTCAACTCTTTCAACTGGTCTGGTCCATATGTGTTCTTCTTCAACTCGGCGTCCTTCTTGGTACTTACTTGATATTCTACTTTCATTTAACTGCAACATCAAGATATTTAATGAGTTTTTAAACTAACTAAACAATAACATGCATACACCATGACGTTTATAATGTTCACAAATTTCCTAGCAGGATTCTAATTCAACAACATTCGCCGGTCCCATACCGGGTGATTTAAAACTTATTCTATCCTAAGGAAATAATATATAGAAACTAGTTGTCTCACACCAACTAGTTCCTTCACTGAACAATTTCTTATTCTTAACTTTTTATTTTTCTAATTGTTCTAATCTTGGCCTTACTCCGTTCAGTCGTTCTTTCTCATCTCTTGTGTCTGGGATCCACCAATGGTACTTATATTCAATCCTTATTCTTTTGGCACACAGGCGGAGACCGGGCATGCTCTCCTGACAGAGCATCTCCCGGCCTACATAGTCGACTCTGCTCCGGGTATGAACCCGAGTCTTACGAGGAGTTCTGATGTGATTACTCACTTTAGTATCATCGACACCATAAAGTGTTTCTCATTACTCCTTATATATCCCAATCTTTTATCTCATGGTGACTTTGAAACTTTCTGATCATATACTGAGCCTATGTTGTTCACTGTCAATCAACAACCCCTGGTCCTTATCATTTTAGGAAACCGAGTCACATGATCACACCTCTGAGGAAAATTGTTCATTTCCGGGTTAAATCTCGAGTTATCTCAAACTAAAACCCGTGACGGGTTACTGTGATTGCTCGAGATGTTACGCTGGAACAACCCCGATATTCCGCTCGTTCTTGAATTTGGAAGTTACTTACGTCGGCTCTAACGATCCTCTGAAATCCTCAACCTATCGGTCTGAGGTCATTTTCTCGTATATAGGTGGCAATATTATCGTAAGAGGCTCATGTGGTTATAGTTCATTAGTTATTATATGAAAAATTACTAAGTTTTATGACTCACAATTAGTTTATTTTGAGAATATATCGTGTCGTAATCAATGGTGTTTTAGGGACGCGCCTGTGTATTTTACTATCTGGAGAAATATAAGAACAACCTACCAATCATTAAAAAACATACGATCTTAATGTCGTAGGTGTATCACGACTTACCGAGTTTTGTCTTCGCCGTACGTCCAGTTCTGGCACCGTTTAGTGTCACACTTGGTTCCAACTCGAATCTGGCTTCCGTCTTCAAAGTAAGTATGGTTCCGGCACTTGTCTATCACACTTAGCGCTGGCTCGGATCCTAAAGATATTTACATTATTAGAAACCACTTAACGATATTTAAACCTTAATTTCATCCTTAAGTTTCCGTAAAATCAACCAAGTACTTAATTAGGGTCTTATTTCTTTATTTAAGTGTCAGATACCTTAAACCCTCTTCTGATATCATACCTGGACCTCTTTCGGTATCATAAACATTTGGCACGTGTAAAAATCTTTCTGTTAAGCAAAAATTCAATTTCGGGCAAAGTTGGTCGGATCCGGCACATTTTGGTGCTGAGGGGGTGCTGGCCGCTGCATCTGGGTAGTCTGCGCGAGCGCTAATGCGCACCAGGTGCGCTACGGGTGCACCAGTTGCACGGCGTGCGCGCGACGGATATGCTCTGCACGTGCTCGATGCACTTCAGGAGGCCCGCGTGTGCCTTGAAAGGCCATGTGAATGCGCTTGATCCGCCATGTGCTTGCCAGATAGCCCCCGTCTGTGCCCGGATGGGCCTCAAGTACGCCCACTGTTGCAAAAATCAGTTTTTCTTATTTTTGCTTGCTGATTTTTCACTCCAACTTGATTCAAACTACCTCAATATGCTTTCTAGCTTTACAAAACCTTTTATTATTATATGTTTGACTTCAAACATATTTTGGCCAAAATGTCTCTGTTTAAATTTGACCCGATTTGCTTAAAATCTTACATTTTAGTCCAAAACTTCAACTTAATCAAACTTTCAATTTCTTAAGCTTTTAATCAATCAAACACCACCCACAAGTCCTAAATACCATATTAATCATAGAGTAAGCTTGGTTTTCTTATAAAGTGGTATATTTTCAAATTTGACTTGTTGAGTTCTTCTTGGCTAATTTCAAGCAAATTCAAACTTTTACAATTTGACCAAACTTTTAGCAAACCTAGATTCTAGCCAAACAAACTTCAAACACATATCATCGAGTGGATTACCTTTCTGCTTCATTTACTACAACACTGAAATTTTTTTTGAAACTTCTTATATCAAAATTTTAGCATCTTAGCTCAATTTTTCAAAGTTTTTAGTACATATTAACCAATTTTTTTTTTCAAACTGATTTCTTTGTAATCTAACACTTCTCAAAAGTCAAAAACAAGTCTTAGATCATATTTTAACCTTTAGATTGCTTGAAAAATTATTCACGCAAAATCTTGGTACTCAAATTCTATATTTTACAAAGTGTTTAAACTTAAAATCTTCTTACATGCTTTTACTCGTTTTTATTTTTCTTGTTCTTTTAAAACATGCATATCCTCTACTTCATATTACCAAAGATAGAGAGAGCTCATATTCACAAATTCATGCAAGGTTAGCTCTTGAAATTTTTTAAGTACTTTAAGAGCAAAACTTTACCTTTATAGAAATCTTCTAGCATTTTTCCTTTTTTCTTATAACCGACTCTTTGCTCTTCTTTTTCCTTATCTTGCATGAACATGGACACACTTAAGACTTGAAAAAATGAAACATTAAAAGTACACCTTGGAATAATCAAATCCATGTAGTTTTAACCTTTGTTCTTTTTCTTTTCTTCGTATTCTTCCGTTCTCTCTATCTTTCTTTCGTTCTTCTCTTCTCTATTTATAAATTTTGTCAGCCTAGAAGGCTCGCAATTCTAGTAGAAGTATTTTTATACTAAGTCTTAACAGTGAAACACTTAATTTAGTGCATTGCCACCTAATCCTTTTAGTTTGATATTTGTCTTAACCAATTTGACACCTAAACATATTTATTGACACCTTGCCTTGTCAAAGCTTAGAATCTTGCCACCCAACTCAGCTTTCTTGACGCTTGTATAATGGGATTTTAATGGCCTTGTTACCCAAACTATTCCATTAGATTTGAATTCAAAACTTGGTTCCAAAGTAACCAAGTTCTAACTAGATCCAATCTATCCTTGACAAATGAAACCTTGACAAATATGGCTTCCTCAAATGGTGACAAATCCAAAGTAACCTTTTTCAATAAAAATTAGGCTGTAGAAAAGCTGCCTCAAAAGTTTGCAAAAATGCCCTACAGATGAAATTTTTTACATTTTAGTCCTTGCGAGCTTTCTGATTCCTATTCAGATTTGATTCTTAAAATCTCTTTGTAGATTTCTCTTCTTTATGATAAATGAATGATTTTTAGAATTTTTTGGGATTTTTCTAAACTGATTTGCTATTTTTTCCTTATTTTATTGTTAAGTATTACCTCACTGAAATTTCGTCATAACTAATTTGATGTAGATCGTTTGGCCTTGAATTTTTTTCTAGGCTAATGATATCCATATTAGCCTCCCATTAAATCTACCATTTACTTAATTTTTTTCACCTTAGGGACCAATTTGTAAATTTTTAAAAGTTCAAGGGCCTCGGTGAAAATTCTAAGTTCTTCCTGTTTGATCCTGAAATGATATTTGAATCACTATTAGGACACAATACTACTTTTTAAACCTTGAAACTCATCTATTGTTGCTTCTTTCGAATAACGAAATTCGTCGGCTGAGACTCGGTTATTATTTTTCCGAGTTAGCTTCTAATTTTTGACTTTCTTAACCTAATCTGTAATATAACCTTTCTATATACATTGGTATCTATACTTGGAGAAATAAAGAGATATTTTTTACTGAAGAAAACATTATTTATTTATACCGCAGAATTTACAATTCATAATACATTTTTGGGCTTCGATAAAAAAGTTGACCGATTTAAATTTCATGGGATTACAAATATTTAGATAAGTTTGTTGTTGTCATCATAAATGATACTCTTATCCACTCAAAGACCTAAGAGGAACACGAGGAGTATCTAATATTGGCGTTGCAAATGCTAAAAAATAACACCAAATTTATGCCAAAGGAACTATTGGTTATATAAAGTCCATTTTATTGGGCATGTTGTGTCAGCTGAAGGAATTTTTGTTGAACCTTCAAAGATAAAAGCTATCAATGAGTGGCAAAAATTCTAACCGAGATAAGAAGTTTTCTCGGTCTAGCACATTATTGCTCTAAATCGAAAAGGAAAGAAGTATGAACGGACCAAAAAGTGTGAAGAGAGCTTTCGAGGATTGAAGCATCATGTAACAACCGCACTGATTCTCATAATCCTAATAAGTGGCAAGGCATTAGTATTTATGGTGATTCGTCCAAAGTCAGTCTTGGTGCAGTTCTGATGTAAAATAGAATTGTCATAGCTTATACTTCGTGGCAACTAAAGAAACATGTGAGAAATTACCCGACACACGATCTAGAGAATGAACCAGTTGCTTATGCCTTAAAGATTTGGCAACACTATCTCTACGGGGTGATGTGAGATCTTCACTGACCATAAATCTTAAGTATATCTTCAGATAAAGGAAATTAACATGAGGCAATGGAGATGGCTTGAACTAGTCAAGGACTATGACTACGAGATACACTACCACCCGAGCAAGGCTAATAGAGTAATTGATGCCTTAAGTCGTAAAGAGTCTGTAGTGCTAATGTCCATTGAAACCTTACTTCAACACATTCAAAAGGAGATAATAGAGTTGGAAATTGAGTCATTACGGGTGGATTATCAAATTTGATGGTTTAGCCAACTATTTTGGAAAAGATGAAGGGCGCACTAGAAAAAGATCCCGAATTGACCAAGATCGTCAAGGACATAAAGGACAGAAAGGAATTTTTTTTCCTTCCTCAAATGATGGTGTTCTTTGTATGAATAGCCATGTGTGTGCACCAAAAGATGAGGAGTTGAGGAAGGAAATGCTCACTGAGGCACACAAAACACCCTATTCTATCCATCTGCGAGCCACGTATTAGACTTGTCAAAGAGTTAAACATGTGCCCCGTTGGTGAGCTGCAGACTATAAAATTACCATAGTAGATAAGAGATCTATCATCATAGACTATAAACTTTTCTCAAAAAATTATTACATAAACAATTATGGCGAAAAGACAATTTTGCATCTATTTTTTTTTAATAATTCGATGAGGTTTTAAAAAGGTCAAGAGAAAAAAAATCATATTTTTTAAATAATCTTTGACTCAGTAAAATTTGGATTACATCCGAGTCAATTCGTTTTGGTCAAAGATCTATGGGTAAACGTAATTTCACATAAAATATCATTTAATTAAGAAATTTTATAAAAAGTCTAATGAAAGTATAATGACCTAACCAAAACAACTTTTACATGTAATTAATTTCTTTTTTTTTTAGACAAATTATTTGTAATAGTAAAATTGGTTATGAATCTCTTTTAAGATGGAGATTTGTACTTGTTTCATAAAATCTGACCATTTTTTTTTATTGTGTAAAATATCATTACAAATAAGGTTGTATTGAACTTTTGATATTCAACTTGGAATGGGTATTAAAATTCTTAATTTTTCATTTTGAGCTTAGTGTTGTATTTTAATAATTTTTGAAAATAATAAAAAAGAACTAGCATAAAGCTTTTTTTTTTTTCTCAACTAGGGATTTCTTTTCTTCTTTTTTTCCCTTTCTCAGCCGCCCTTTTTTTTTCCCCACATTTCCCTGTTTCTCGCACTTATCTCTCTCCCATTCCCCCTTCTCTATGGCCCTTTCCCCGTTGGCACGCTGCCACACCAGCTCGAGACCAGAGCTTATACTGAACGCCAATCTCTCCCCCAGCGAGACACAGCAAATCCGAGCCTCCTAATCATGCCATGCTTCACGTGGTGAGGATCGCGAGACCCCGAGCTAGCCTTGTCTCATTCCGTCGTACCCTTACTCTACATTACGATCGCGTTGCTCTGCCTCCACGCACGGCTGCGCAAACCCTGTGTTGTGTCTCTTCACGGCGACCCTTGCTAGCGCCATTGAGCTCTGCCCCGTGCTCGACACAAGCCCCAACGAGACTAGCTTGTCGTCCATCACCCAGTCGTACGAGGACCCGATCCGCACCCAGTCCTTTTCCCGAGCTCTCCTCGCGAGCCTAGATCTGGGCCGCCTCCCGCATGCAAAGCCCTGTGCTCCCCACGCTCTGCGGCTACCGACCACACTCCACTTCAGACATGCGCCGATCAGCTCCGGCCAGCCACTTTACTCTCGCACTACGCCGGCACACACAAAGCCCTATTCGCGCGAGACTCCACACCCGACATAGCTCCGCGTTCCGCCACCCTTACGCGACCTCTCTACGTCAGCTCTGATATAGCTCCGCACCTGCTCCGGCGAGCCCAGCTGCCATCGAGAAACTTGGACCCTACGACTATGGTGTCGTCTCTATTGTTCTGCCTCGAACAGCGCTTTCCTCCGTGTAAAGCCCTGTGGTTTCGCGTTGTCACCTTGCACCACGAGCTACCGCACTCCTTGTAGCGCTAGTCGCCAAGCAACCGATCCCTTGAGCTGACTCCGTCGCCAAATCGATGCTTGAGTTGTCATCGAAGTAAGTTTTAAACTCATGATAGTACCGTTGCATGTATTTGGTTAGCAAACTCGAAGTTTATCGTGTTTTATAATATTATAAAAATTGTGGCCGTGTTCGAACTAGTGCCTTGATTCTTTTGAAACTTTGACATTATTGAGATTTGTATGATTGAGAGGTTGAAGTTGTATCTGCTTGCATGATTTCAATGATTTATTTGTGATTGTGTTGGTTTAAATTGTGTTCTGTAGTACACACGAGGTGTTTTTGGTTGTTTATTTGTGTTGCGCTTCAAAGCATGTTTGAGTGGGTCTTAATGTGATTCCTTATTTGTTCAATCAAAGCTAATACCCGTAGATCTCGACAAAGGATCGTTTTGAGAGTAGCGACGATTCCACAATTTTAGTGTTTGTTGCCATTTGAATCTAATTTTATAAAATCTAGAACGAACTTGTTGGATTAGATGTTATCGTCTCGAGGACAAGCCACCGACATAGTAAGTGGATTCCTATTGTGACACGAGTAGACTTTACCATGCTTGAATTGATTGTGTATGTTTTGGAATTCTCTTAAGCGGGTGATGCTTTGAGTTTAATGTTGTTAATTTGTAAATTATTAGTGTTTGGTTTGGAGTGCGTGAGTATGGGGTCACATTCCTAATTGTCTTGTTAGTTAACAAATCTACAACTATAAGATTGTAAGTTTTCTTGTCTTATTTTATTTGTTTGTGGGCATGGGACCACAAACATAAAACTTAAGGATACTTAAGGATAATAGTGTGTTAGGTGATTCAAGATTGTGTGTTAAATTCTATACAGAATGCAACGGACTTAAAATGAGGCTAGGGTGGATGACCATCCTCGTGGTTCGGTAAAGAGTTACAGATAGGCTCGCAAGGGGCCCGAGAAGTCGAATCGAGCAACTCCTCATCACCTTCACAAAAACTCGCAATGGGGCCTGAGAAGGTAAGACAAGAAAATCCTTTTCATTATCGCACATTTTCAGATGGGTTGCAAGGGGCTCGAGAAGGTGAGCAATCAAGCCCTTCGCTTGTATCTCATAAATACACGGATAGGCCTCGGGAGTCTGGAGAAATTATGCAAGCTAATCTTTCCTACACTAGTCTAGGAGCATGTCCAAGTGTGCCCAAAGCGGGTTAAGGTAGCTTCGGGTGCGAACTTGAAATATATGCTTAGGTGTATGAGTAATTGTGTGTGTGTTTGTTTGTGTGTGTTTGCTTGTCTGTGGGTGTGGGACCATGGACATTAATTTCTTACTTATTGGTTGAAGTGGTTAGCGTTGGCTGGATTGAGTGAGTTTCAGATTCGCCTGAACAGAGGCCTAGCCTGAATAGGGGCATACTCGAGTTCCAGAACAACCTGAATGGAGGCCTAGCCCGAATGAGGACACACTAGAGTTCCGGAATGGCCTAAAAAGAAGCCTCGCCTGATGGGGCAAGTGCGGATTCTAAAACGGCCTAACGGGGCCATTGGCCACGATAGGTTTTGGATGGCCTAAGGGGCAAGGAGGCCGGTCGGTAAACGGCCCTAGTCACAGTTTATGTTTTGATGATCGGATCGGCCTGACGGAGTAAAGTGCAACAACAAATTTCGAAACAATCCGACAGGGTCCTTGGCCGCAAAAGGTTTCGTAAAGAGCAAACAAGCTCAAAGGAGGATGAGTCCACACAATTATAAAGAATTCCGGGACGGTCTGAGGGGCCAAGATCCATATCATGTCCTGGATTATCCCAACGGGGTGATTATATAATCAGTTCTAATACGGTCCAACGGGACCACTAGTCACAAAACGTTTCAGAAATCCGGAGCACAGGCGTACGATTATGGCAAAGCGCCCTTGGAATTTTGCCGGTGGCCATCTTATTCTAAAAGAATGGCCGTAGGATGGAAACTGGAAGGGAGAACGTTTTGCTACTACTTTACTCTGGGTCCAAGCTCGTCGTCTCCCATTCCCTTTGTGTCCGATGAAAATGCTAAGAGGGTGGCAAAGAAAGTTGGAGTCCTAAAAGAATTGCATAGAGGACGAAAGCTTTTATTTCTCAGATTTCGAGTTGAGGTCTTAGTTTCTAATCCATTACAGGTAGGGTTTTTTCAACCTCAAGGTGATGATGAAGAGATGTGGGTTCAACTTAAGTTTGAGAATACACCCATTTTCTATTATTTCTGTAATTCTGTTGGGCAAGGCCAAAAGCCTTGCACTGTTCCTCTTTAAATTATTATTTCCCCTGCAGGTCGTAAGGCGTGGAAGTTGGGACCATGGCTGAAAGCAGAGGCAAGGAAGAAGTCTTTTTTTTGAAGTTGCATCCCTAATCCCAGAAAGTTTGGTTAAAGCTACATCCCAGGCTCTCAAGGATTGCTCTATTACTAATCCTAGAAAGTCAGGGCCAGAAAAGGAAGCTGGTAAGAACAAGGCCATTAATATGGTTCTGGCAAACAGAAACAGTTCAAGCTTGGAGCAGCTGGCGATTAAAGAACACAATGAAACTCTTTTGCCATTGAATATTATTTCAGGCAATCAGAACGGAATGGACAATAACCTCCACATGATGCAGGATCATACCGTCATTTTCCAGGCGCTTGATTTTTCACGGCCAGATACCATTTTGCCTAACAACATTACGAATGGGGGTTGCTTAGAGGTAATAGAGCGCGAGGCTAATATTGTAGAGTTTGGAATAGTGAAGGAGGCCAATATAATTAGGGACCACAATCACTCGGGAAAGGTCCCTCTAATCCTACCTCTAGTGGATCCTACAATTCTACAATCTCTTGATTGTCCGCATAAGTTATTATGTAAATCAAGAGTACCCATTCTTTTCCTAAAGTCCAAGCACTACCATGGCCTGGGCTTGACGAAGTCCCTAATTTGGGCTGAGAATTGGCGAATCCGGGCCAGGTATGGGTTACCTAGCCCAAAGTCTCTTCTTCATGATCTAGTAAAAATTACTGAAGTAATCAAACAAGACTTGACTCAAAGAATCGTAAGCTACAAAAACTTCTCACCTTTTCAACGGAGAAGCTCTCAGCGAACTCTGAAGTTAAGTTCCAAGCAAAGCGGCTCGTCGGCTCCCAGCTTCGATCAAGGTGAGTACTGGTAGTGTGTTGTTTGAGGCTGAAAGTGGGAAGCTCGAAAATTCTCTTGAGACAATATCGAATATTCAGGATTTTTCCAAGGCCAAGGAGGCAGGCTATATCAAGCTCCCACCACTTCCATAAGGTGTTTAGCATTGAAATACCGAGGTTTAGCCCGCCCTAATGTAGTTCGTACCTTACGGGTTCTTATCCGGAACTCTAACCCAGAAGTACCTGTTTTTGATGGAAACAAAAATGAATCTGGGAGATTGGGCTTTGCAAATGCCACTTTCAACCCAGTTATGGGGATGGCAAGAGGCCTAGCTTTGGTGTGGATAGTAGGTATGAATCTTGCTGTTGTGGATTTTGACCAATTTATCTTTGATTTTTCTATTAACGATGTAAGGGTCCAATGGAGATAAGTCTGTTGCTATGAGCCTCCTTATAGGCACTTTCGGGAAAATTTTTAGAAGAATATGACAAAGAAAATTGGAGATAGTAACCCGTTATAGGCTGTTATTGGAGATCTTGATTGTATTTTGGACCAAGCGGATAAGGTGGGAGGTTAATTGTTTGAAGCCAATTCGGGGAAAGTCCTGAGGGATTTTATTACTGATATTAGGAGAGTTTATCTAGGATGTGTTGTGGTTTGGCACACTTGGTGCAATCAGCAAGCCGCTGATGATAGGATTTGTGAATGGCTTGACAGGGCTATAGCCTCAGCGGATTGGTGTTTTGAGTTTCCAAAGGCAGTGGTCAGAAGTTTCATAAGAGTGTCGTCGGATCATTCACCTTTATTACTGGATTATTTCTTGGAGCAACATTCTTCTCCTGCTCTTTCCGTTTTTCTTGAAGCCTGGACCAAGGACGAGCGATCGTGGGCGGTTGTTAAAGAAGCTTGGACTGTCACATTCAAGGGTTTGAGAGCTACAAACTTGCAATTAGAATTGGCAATACAAGACGGGCTCTCAAGAAATAGAATAAATCTTGTTTCAGACTTTGTTGGATGCGCTTAAGTCAACTCCAAGATCGTCTTTCGGAGGTGCAAAACCTTCATTTGTCAGAGATTCATTCATAGGAAGAGGCTGATCTCCAAAATCTGATTGAGCAAGCGTTAGATTAATTTGATATCATTTGGAGACAAAAGTCGAGAGATCTTTGGCTTGATAATGAGGATACGAATACGAAGTTTTTCCATGCCTCTACAGTGACTAGGCAGAGAAGGAATCTAATTTAGGGCTTACGATATGGGGAGGATCCCTTGTAGCAGGGAAGAGCTGAGATGGTTAGCCTAATTAAGGATAAATTCATGAGTATTATCCAATTCTTGAAACCTTTGATTCCTGATGCATTACAGGATCTTATCCCAATCAGGATCCTGGATGAGTATAGTCAAACTATGGGTGTTAAGTCCCTCAAATAATGAGATTTGGAAGACTATTAATGGTATGCTCATTCTCAAAACGCGAGGCCCGGATGCTATGTCAGGAGTATTCTATAGGAACTACTGGGAGATTGTGGGCTAACAAGTGGTTGGGTTTGTCAGTGGATTCTTTGAATCTAGCCAATTTGTAAAATTTATCAATCACACTTTTTTAGTTATCATCCGAAAAAAGGAAGGTGCGGACAGTATAGATGATTTCAGACCAATTAGCCTCTGCAATTTCTGTTATAAGGTGATATCAATGATTTTGGTTGATCGTATTCACTCGGTTCTAAAGGATTTGATTTTGCCTTTTCAGTCTACTTTTGTACCGGGAAGATGGATTGTTGAGAACTACGTTTTAGCCCATGAACTTACCTCAACTATCATGAAAAATAACACAGGTTGAGGGGGTTGGTGGGTTTGAAGAGTGACATGAGCAAGGCTTATGATCGACTTGAATGGAGTTTTCATTAAAAGAGTGCTAAAAGCTTTCGTTTTTTCGACCCATTTCTTCAATCTTGTTATGTTTTGCATTAAATTGGTCTCTTATTTGACTCTCTTAAATAGTAGTCCTACTCCAGCCTTTAAACCTCACCGAGGGATTCGATAGGATAATCCCCTTTCACCGTATATTTTTATTCTTTGTGGAGAAATATTCTCTAGACTTATATACAAAGCGGAGGCCAACAGAGAACTTCACGGAATAAAAACAGCTAAAGAGGCTCCCTCAATCACCTACCTCATGTTTGCAGACGCTACCTTCTTATTCTTTCATGCCTCAACTCAAGAGGTTGGACACCTTATGAACTGTCTAAAAACTTATGAGAGGTGGTCGGGCCAGCAAGTGAGTATTCTAAAATCGGGATGCTCTTTTCCCCAAACACTTTGCCTTCTTTCAAGGCCAACATTGCGACACTCTCTAACGTGGGAGTCATGCAAGGGAAGGAACACTACCTGGGCAACCTTATTTTCTTTTCAAAGAGAGAACGAAGGGATTTTGATTTATTAAATAGAAAATTAAGGGACAAATTGAGAGATGGCAAGCAAAACTACTCTCGCAAGCTGGGCGTACGACTTTGATAAAGTTGGTTTGCCTTAGTATCATTATAAATGCGATGAGTTCTTTCCTGCTTCCTGAATCTTTATGTGAAGAACTTGACGCTGAAGTTCGTCGTTTCTGGTGGACTGGAAAGTCAGGAAATAGCCATTTTTTGGAGTTGAAGGGGTGGGATGCCTTGTGCAAGCAGAGGAGTCATGGAGGATTGGGTTTTTGGCATTTCTACGATTTCAATCTAGCCTTCGTCTCTAACTTCACATGGAAATTGGTCTCCAGAGATAGGGCTGTATGGGCTGCTGCCTTCTAAGCGAAGTATTATTGCTCGAAAAGGTTTTGGGATGTTGTTAAAAAGTCATCAGATTCCTTTGTTTTGGAAAGGAATCCTCGAGACTTGAAAAATCATGGCCAGGTTTTGTTTTGAAATAGAAGGAGATGGATCTTTGATTGAAGTTTGGTCTAGACCCTTGGTACCTTGGATCCTCTCGGGTATACCAAAAGCTGCCTTCGATCCTATTCACCATAATCCTATTCGGCATCCTCTTGACTTCTCAATGGTTAGTCAACTTTTTTATCCAGGTACTAGAGATTAGGATTTGAACCTCCTCCACAGGCTTTTTGATCGGACCTCGTATGAACCATTCGGCATATCAGGCCTCTGTTGGAACATCTTCCTGACTAACTTACATTGAAGGGCACTCAGTTGAGAAAGTTTGATGTAAGAACTGTTTATCGGGCATTGGTTGGAGAGCTTATTGAGCCTGATGATATTTGGAAAAAGATCTGGAGAGCAAAGCTTCACTTTAGTTTGCAATTTCTGCTTTGGCGTATCGTAGCAGATATTCTTCCAACCAGGGCAAGACTTGCTTCAATTATAGCCATTCCTCCCTCCAAATATGTTCTTTGTGGTAGATTTGGCAAAATATTTGGACATTTATTTGGGCTCTGCGATCTTGCTCGTATGATATGGCTTCAAAGTAGTTGGGGTTTGCGCACGGAGGGTGTACTTTGTGATTCAGGCACATAATTTGTTAGATCGATTTTCAGTTTTGGGGACCAGGACCTTGTTAGTTTTATTGCCTTACTTATTGACCATGTTTAGTGGGCCAGGAAGGCAGCCCTATTCTAGTCTATTATGCCTGATGTTATTAGGTTGGTCAACAAGTTAGCAACAGCTGCTATGGAACATGCTTCTCCATCTTTGCTGCGAGGTACATACCACAGGGAATTCATCCTTCAGCAGCCAATTTTGGCCAGAATCTTTGTGGATGTTTCCTTCCGAGATGGAAAAGCTGGGTTAGGAGCGGTGGTGGTTTTCCCTGACGAGAATGTTAATATGAGATGGGCAAAGGTTTGTGCAGCAAACTCAACGGAGGACGTTGAGCTTCTGGCTGTGGATTTTGGCATTTCAATGGCTTTGGAGCAGGGGCTTGACTGAGGTTGAATTAATGTGTGATTCTCATACTACAACTAACGCCTTAGTTGCTAAATTATATTCACCGGTTCAGACTTTGGTGGGTATGTTTTTCAATATTGTAGAGTCTGAGAAGTTGTTTTCTAAGCTTGTTTTTATTTGGGTTCCTAGTGATGTCAATGTAAATGCCCACCAGCTGAGTTTTTGGGCAAGAAATAACATGGAGTCTGATGTTTTACTTTATTGAGGAGGTTGCCCCTCTGTGGCACCATTATCCATGTTCTCCAGTTAATGAAGTATTTTTCTTATCAAAAACAAAAACAAAAAAAGAAAATAAAAAAAAAACTATCAACGGTCAAGCAAAATAATCCCTATTAAAGCAAAGCTAAGCTCACGATTAAGAGGAGGGTTAACTAAGGTTATTTGATCAATAAGATGTGGTATTTGATGTTGGAACACAATGTCAAATTACCATTTGCCCATGGTTAAACTTGACGGGTCAAGTAAACTTAAACTTATGGATAAGACTAAGTAATTATATTACTTAACCCTAATTAACTTCAAACTATGGTAGAGGTTCGAAAATGGTATTTTAAGTCTTACTTGGTCGGACTTTTCAGCCATTAACTCACCTCAACTAATCAAAATCTAAAACGTCAATGAGTCATCCAAACTAGCCGACAATAAGAAACTGTCAACTCCCCCAACCTACATTTATGACTTGACATTTTGACTACATGAGCACATTCTAACATGATATTTGACATGGAATTGTTGAGATAAGAGTTAGATTAAAAGTATTGCGTTGGCTTTTTATATTGCGTTTTTCCTCTTATATTCCGACGGGGTTATGTTGCAGGATGACTGCAGTGGGTCAGTACTCAGATATGTAGTTTGCCGACTCGGTCCAGCGTAGCGCGACTGGACCGGTCCCAGCTTCCCTTACTCTATTTGAATATATGAGGCTGATTCTACCACAGGCGCGCGCATATTCAGGAAAGCCAGACACTGTGCCCTTCAAAGAGTGGGAGGTGTGAACGTTTACATGGATGAGGCCCTTCGAGATTCCAGACCAATACCACGTCGACCTAGCTCAAACGCTGCTCCAAGGACCCACTCTCTATCATCGGAACTTCCACGATGAGCGGTTAAGCCACGAGCATAGTTGACCTATTTTCACTGGCACTAGATGCCCGCTTCTGTCTGGTTGACGATATGACTATTTGGAACCGAAAGGCTAAGAGTTCCGTTAGCTTCTTGGCGAAACTATTCGTTCTTATACTGCTCGTTTTTGTTTCGAGATCTATAGTACATGCCCCGCATTAGCCGTGATCGATCTGCTCCATGTGCAGAAATATTTCCCAAGGGATTCACCCTTATTTTCGACCCCATAGAGACCATACTCCTGTGTTTCATACGTTCGACAAGTTGGTTAATGTCTACTAGAGGTATGCCGATAGTCTCTACCCATCGATACCGTGTACAGAGCACGTCGTGTCGCATTTTGGACCCGCGCCCCTGTTTCTGCTCAGCTAGCCGTCGCTGCATCTGACCAAGTTCCCTCGATTTCGCCCGAGCTGTTGCCTTCGGATTCCGATAGCTCGGATTTGAGCTCCAGCGACGACGACTCTAACATCAGCCCTGCATTTGTTATGACATGGAAGTCGATAATGACACAGACGATATCATTCCAAAGCCCCACCAGTTAGCTAGATAGGACCCGTTTTTATTTTATTTGGACTAGTACGCTCGATTGAAGCATTTATCATTATGTCTATGACTTTACTAGTTCTACAGTGCCCAAAGTACCACAAGGCTCACCCTGGAGAGTGCCGCCTCGGGACCACTGCAACTGCTATAATTGTGGGAAAGAAGGCCATATTGAGCGCGATTGCAAGATCGTGCCAGCTAAGACAATAGAGCCAGCACCCTGTAGACGCCCAAATGCCAGAATTTACAACCTCAACAAGACAGACATAGAGGCTGAGCCGTCTACGTCAATCTCAGGTCAGCTCCCTGTCTCAAATATGAAGTTTTTTACGCTCATAGACTCAAGAGCGACTCACTCTTTTATTGCCAAACATCTTGGCAATAAGCTTAAGGGTGATAGGAGAACGCTTAGTAGTTTGGTCATTACTATTACCCCAGCTGGAGAGGTTTATAAATCGACATCTTGATTCAAGAATGTACCTATCAAGATTGGGGAGTTCATCTAATAGATCTCAAAATGTACGATTTCGATGTGATTCTTGGAATGGATTGGCTTACGATCCATTTTGTAGTGAAAGATTGTCGGAGGAAACGTATACGTTTCAGCCCTCCGAATGCCCAATCGTTTGAATCCCAAGAAACCCCATGCGGTCGAATGATTTCGACCATTTCTGCACTCCAAGCCAAGAATTTGCTCAATAGCGGATGCCGAGGGTACTTGGCTAACATCGTCAACTCCACGAAGGAGTGAGAGTCAGTGCGGGGTGACGTACCTGTAGTACTCGAATACCAATCGGCCGGTGTTTCCGGACGACCTACCAGGGTTGCCACCCGATCGTGAAATAGAGTTTGCATAAAATTGATCCCCGAAATTGTACGTATCTCCTAAGCTCTGTATCGTTTAGCCCCTGTTGAGCTAAAAGAATTACAGGCACAACTGGACGGGTTGTTAGAAAAAGGCTTATTCGACCCAGCCACTCCCCGTGGGTAGCGCTGGTCCTATTTGTTAAAAAGATAGACGGCTCGCTGAGACTGTGCATTGACTAACGGGAGCTAAACAAGGCAACTATCAAGATCAATTACCCGTTACCGCGAATCGATGACTTATTCGATCAGTTTGCCGGATACGTTGTATTTTCTAAGATAGATTTGTGATCCGGGTATCATCAGCTAAAGGTGAGAGACTAAGATGTGCCGAAGACAAGTTTTCGAACAACATACAGACATTAAGAGTTTCTAGTAATGCCGTTTGGACTCACCAATTCTCCCCCAACATTCATGAATTTGATGAATCAAGTCTTCGAAGACTACTTGGACAAATTTATCATCGTCTTTATTGACAATATGTTGCTATATTCTAGGAATAAAGAAGATCATACCAAGCATCTACAACTACTATTACAATGACTCCAAGTGAAAGAGCTTTACGCCAAGTTTAAGAAGTAGATAGAGTCGTTTTCCTAAGCTACGTCGTCTCTAAGGACGGAGTTACAGTAGACCCTACTAAAATATTTGGTCACACAAAAACAACTAAATGTGTGTCAATAACGATGGTTAGAGACCCTCTCTAGTTACGACTTAACCATCAATTACCATCTTGGAAAGGCGATCAAAGTTGCAGAGTACTCAGTTAAAAATCCACAGGGACATTAGCAATGTTACAAGGACTGCCAAATGAATTAGCAAAAAGGATAGTGGATTTTGAGCTAGTCATAGTGTATGAAGGCTGTTAAGCTTACAAGTACGCTCAATGACAGTTGACGAGATTCAAGAGGCCCAATCAAAGGATGAATTCCTAGCGAAAGTCCGAAGAGAGTTAAAGAATCACTTGTGGACCGACTTTATGATTAGCCAAGACAGAACTTTGTAGTTCAAATGACGCATCTGCGTTTCGGACGTCCTAGGAATCAGAGAAAAACTGCTCGAAGAAGTCTATCAGATGTCGTATTTTGTGTACCTTAGAGTTATGAAGATGTATCATGACCTGAAGAAAAGTTACTGGTGGCCAGAAATGAAGAGAGATGTGGTCAGACACGGTGGAAAAGTGCATTACGTGTCAACAAGTCAAAGCTTAACATCGAAGGTCTGTAAGAACGCTGCAATCGCTGGAAATCACAGGGTGGAAATGGGATCAAGTCACGATGGACTTTGTGGCTAAGTTGCCCAAAACCTGCCAAAATCACGACTTTATTTGGATCGTTGTGGATCCTCTCACAAAATCCGCCTATTTCATTCCAGTTCGCACCACTTATACCATGGATAAGCTCGCCGAGCTTTACATTCAGAACATTGTGAGACTACATAGAGTGCCTTGTTCGATCGTGTCAGATTGACACAGTCGGTTTACCTCCCGATTTTAGAAGAGTTTCCAAGTCGCGCTTGGTACACGACTCAAATTCAGCACAGCATACCACCCTCAGACGGATGAACAATTTGAACGGGCAATCCAAATACTTGAAGACATGCTGAGAGCCTACGCGATAAATTTTCTAAGAGCGTGGGAAAGATTCCTTCCTTTGGCTTAGTTGACAACAATGTTGAAGCCACAATAGAGATAGCGCCTTATGAAGCCCTGTATGGGGGGCAATGTCGATCCCTAGCTCAATCAGACTAGGCAAGAGAAAGAAAATATTTAGGGCCTAAGCTTGTGGAACAAGCAACAGAAGCAATTCGAAAGATTCAACAGCGAATGAAGAGTTACGCCGACAAAAGATGACGCCCACTAGAGTTCGATGTGGGAGGCAAAGTGTTTCTAAAGACGTCCCCCCGTAAAGCGAGTAATGAGATTTCGCTAGGAGGACCAGTTGAGCCCCCAATATATCGGACCTTTGAAGTTCTCGAGAAGGTCGACAACATAGCCTATAGGTTGGCACTACCACCAGTGATGACAAGAAAACACGACGTATTCCACGTATCGATGATAAGAAAATACATCGCTGACCCTGTGCATATTTTAAAGTACCCATAAGGTGAAATCACTATCGATCTAGAACATGAGTTGCAGCCTGAGAAAATTTTGGCTCTTAGTGAGAAGCAACTGAGGAACAGGAAGATACCGTTGGTGAAAGTCCAATGGGAAGACTACTCAAAGGAATGAGCAATTTGGGAACGAGAAGACGAGATTCGAGAGAAGTACTAGGCTTTACTCTAAGTTTCGAGGATGAAACTTTTTTTATATATTAGGGAATTATAACCTCGGCCCTCGGGGTTATCCTTCTACGGTACTTCCTCGATAGAATTAGATAAATGTCATTGTATTATCAACCTGTTGATAATTAATTTAATAACTCGTCTTGTAATTAGAACTCATTCCCATTATTGGATTATGCAATTTACAATTGGAATAATTGTGTTTGAATTCTTAGAGGCCACCAGATTTGAATTTGGCTCTTTAAAGTTCAAAAATGCACCGAGAGTCCCTAAACTTTTAAATAATTACAAATGTGGCCCAATTTAGAAAAAAGATCCTTTTTGGGTTGTAATCTGTTTTCAAGGCCATAATATGATTTATAATCATATAATTAGCCTTAGTTTCAAATTTAAAACCATTCCCAGCTAGTACGAAGCCGGAATGACTTAAACTCGAAAAAGTCGAGAAAAACCGTGTAAACGCGATTAATGAATGGAACGAGCTCAAAAGGACCACCATTAATTTAAAGTTGACTTCTAAACTGTATTTTTAGAAGTTATTGTGACATAAAAAGGTCTCATAAAGTCTCGGGTTAAAAAAATCGAATTAGGTTGAAACTGTGAACGGTAGACCAAGAAGGGGCATTTTAGTCATTATGTGCAAGAACGGGCCTCGGGAATTATTCCCGAACCCTTTGATCAGCCCAATGCCGCCCCTATATAGTAATTAGTGGGCTTGGTTATTGAAAAATAATTCTAGGCCCAAATTTGAAGCCAAAACCGTGGGCCCAATTGGTATTAAGAATTATTATTCCAACATTATCAATTAGTGCAAAGGTGATGACCAATGAAATAATTCGAAGGATTTTGTGATTGGTTGAAGGATTTTGTGATTGGTTGTAGGTTTGAACCAACCAATCAGAGGTTGGATAATTATAGGCTCCAACAAGTGAAAGATAGAAAAGGTGGTAGTAATAATGAAGAGAAAGGATTGAACAGACGAAAAAAAAAAGACAAGAGAAAGAGACAAAGTGAAAAGACAAAAAAAATAAAAAGCTTTTTACTCTTGCTAAATTCTAGCCATTGGATGAGATGCCATGTAATTTAGTTGGCCAAGATGGACAGCCCTTGATGAAACAAATAAGAAATGAAATTGGAGAAATTTTGGCTATAAGGGTCGGATTTTTGGTAAAGAAAAAGAGAAGAAAGATGTTGAAAAAGAAATGAAAAAGTCTTGTACAACATGATTAGTTCTTCCATGATTTGGACCATTGGATGAGTTGTTTTTGGAATCAAGGGCCAAGATTTATTCAGTCTATTAATGAGTGAATTAAAAAATAAATAATAAAAATAAAAATTGAGGAAGAGAAAGAGAAAGGGGCGGAGTTATAGAGGGAAGAGAGAGAGAGAGAGAAGTGTAAATGGTAAAGCTTGTTCAACAAGCTTTCAAGTTGACTATAAAAGGGAACCTAAGGCCAAAAGCTCCCATTTTTGCTCCCTTATCTTAAAAATTGAGATAGAGGCCGTCCAAGAGAGAGAGAGAGAGAGAGAGAGAGAGAGAGAGAGAGAGAGAAGAAAGAATTTTGAGAGAAAAAGAGAGAGAAAGGCCGAGTAAGGAAGGAAGAAGGAGAAGCAAGAAAAGAGCTTCAAAAACCCTAGTTTGTACTAAAGTAAAAACCGCACCTTTACTCTAGTTATTTCCATGTTTTTGTGCCTCAAAAACTACATTAAAACCTTCCTTTGCATACTACCTCATAAGGTCAAGAACCACAAGTTGTCGTTTTGTAGCCAAACCATAAAGAAGAGTCGGCCAAGCAACCTAGCACGATGACAAAAAGCTCAACCCGAAAGCTAGGAATAAAATCTAAACTTTATAGGTTGTTAGGCTTTCTTTTAGTCTTAGATCTTCTAGATATAACCATGAATATATTATGTGGAGATATGTTGTAATAGACTAGTTGCATGGCCATTATTGGTTTAAGAGAAGCTGAGCACAAGTTTAAGGAAGCTAGAAAGGCTAGCTTTCGGATATTTCAACTTGTGTTCGGCGAGATGTGTTTGTTTACCTAGAGCTTCGGCCACCAAGGCTGTGGCTCTTCTTCTCCAATTTTCTTTTTGTTTGCATATTTGCATAGCTGTGTTTATGGGTTTAAAATATGAAAATAGTTTAAAACAAACATGCACACAACAGTTTCCAACGGACCGAAGTGTTAACCACTAAGAAAGATAAAACTTGATGTTTTCATAAAGATCCAAACCCTAACTTTTGTGTATGATAAAATTGACCATTAAACTTCCTTTTTAATCCTTTGGTCACTGTTTTTAAAAATATTTTGAGTTACTAATCAAATGGTAATCGAAAAAATATGATGTTATGAGTGTCTCGGACAAAAGCAAGTGAGAATGATTCAAAAAGCTTTTAGCTTTGCGAATCATTTTCACGTAAGCTTAAGGCTTCAATGAAAGGTCACAATAAGGATAGGAAAACCTCCTTAGAACCTGGAAGCTACTATTTTTATTATTAATAAAGTTATTTAAGAAAATTTTAAGAAAAACATTAGCTCAAGACAGTGATTTTGTGAGAGACCGCAAAACTAGTTTCGAAAACGTCTTATTTTGTAGAGCTTGGTATTACGGGCTTTTTAACACCTAGATGAAGGGTTAAAATCAAGGAATAATATCCTTTCAAGATCTAGAGGTTGCTGCCCTTAAATGATTTTGAAATGGTAAAAGAACAGATTAGAAGTTAGAAGCTCAAATGACGTTTTCGAGTCGAACCGTAATTAAGAGTTCGATGAAATCTCAAAATTATGTAAAATGGGTGTTATAATTTAAATGGACTTGTTTCCAACCTTAACATATTGAGATGAGAACATTGAAAGTTAAAATGAACTAAGCAAGTATTTCCAATCAAAAAGTAGACTCGGTTTCCTTAAACCGAGCAATTTCCTTAAAAGTAGACACAATACGTTTTGAACAACTGAAACGAACATATCAACATTTTTATAAAGTATACCATAGTTTAAAAGAGAGTTAACATGGTCTTGTATTTTTACTATAGACCTAGAGAGATGGCCAAATAATATATTAGACTAATACCCGCACTTAAGAATTAAGTATAATGCGATACGACGCTCGGAGGATCTCGAAAAAGCTCCGAGATGCACGAGAACACTCGTTAGGTTATTGGGTTAGCCACCGTACCCATTTAAAGATTTGATTAGTCTTACTTAGTATTTAAGGTAGCCCCGTTATGTCAAAAGACAACTTAGAATGCCCGAGAAAATAAGTGTAAAGTATTAGAATAGTTTCGCTCTTGATATAACGAGACAAGAAAACTAACGAGACCGAGTCTTTATATTATGTAAGGACAAGTCAACAAGGAAGTGGTCGGAGCTCGGAAGCAAGCTTCCAAGTCAATCTTGGATAGCCAGGAAGCCCGCTCAAGTAAGTGGCAAAACACCTACGGCACTGAGTTTGTTTGTTTGTGCTTGTTTGCTAGGGTTGCATTAGAATTCCCGGGTAAAGACTTTGTGTCTATATATATGCTGTGTGTCACTAAAATTGGATAATAGCTGAATAAGAACCCTAGAAGAGAGTTATAAAGAGATGAGTATAATATTACAAACAAACTAAGATAAGTCTTGTATAAGACTGAATAAAATATGAATAAAACACATTAAAGAAACAGACCTCGTTTCGTGTTGAAATCCTCACTGGGTTCCGACCCGTGCGAGAAGATGAAGTCGGGCGTTAGTCCGTGTGGGAAACATAAGCCGGGTTCTAACCCGAGCACTCTCACTCTCAGTAATAATCATAAGAGAATGAAAGCAAATGATAAAAGTAAAAGTGAGAATTAGAATCAAACCTCACCAAGCCTTGTTGTTGCATTTGCTACGATTTCCCTAAACGAGATGGTCAAGGGTTCTCAAACTCAAAGCGCAAGAAGCCAAAGTGTTTGGGACTCATGAGTAGTCCATAAACTGTTATGTTATTTAAGGTTGTTGAAACTAATTAAAACCTAAGGCCTTTTGCAATATTCCAGTTCTTTTAACAAGTTAACAAGGGGATAAAGAATATAAAAATCCCAGAATATTGTGTGATCTGACAAAGGGTAAAGAACAATAAAATCCCAGTCTACTGTGTGCTCTAACAAGGGGATAAAAGATCAGATAGAATTCCCAGTCCTCTTGATAAGAGTGACGGGTAAGAATATGAAACAAACCTCAGTCCTCCAAGTGAGTTAACAAGAGGTTAACGAGAATAAAAATGTAAAAGTGTCGATGGTACCGCTAGGCTCCAAGAGAAGAGAGCCCAGGCTCTAAGAGAAGAGAGCCCTGCTCCAAGAAAGAGAGCATTCTCCACACTAAGCCGGTGAGATTGCCGAGAGATTAGCCTTCTCCCCGCCTACGCACTATTGATATCACGGTAACCATTAGTGGATCCCAGACAAAGTAAAGCGAAAGAATAAAGACATATGTATGATAAGCCGTTGTAACAGTAAGTTATTGAAACAAAACCTAAGTCCAGAGTTAGCTCCGAAGAGAGCACTCCAGAAGGACTTTACACGAAGCTTGGTAGGCCCATAACCCACTGAGAGCTTCTAAAGGGTGACACCATGGAGTGAGACTATGGTAAGTGTTTGATCGTCCCACGACGATGGGATGATCGAACCTCTATCGCCTACGATGATATGATCGAAGAAAGAACTGTATGGTAATGAATAGTGCGAGAGACCGCCCTAATTAAGGGGTCTTAGAGAATTGAGTCAGATGGTCTGATTATACAGCTAGCGGTGCGAGAGTCTACCTGAAATAAGGGGACCTTCCCGAGTCTGGTTAAACAATCTTGGTCGTTTTGTTGGAAGTACGAGAGGCTGCCTGGTTAAAGGTAGGTCCTCAAAGATAGAGTAAAACGAGAAAGAATGTATGCAAGAGGCCGCCTGGTTAAAGGTAGGACCTCAGTGAGTAAATGACGATGTGACTACGGAGTAAAAGACGAGAGACGATGGTGAAGAATCGAGTAGAAAGCTTAGTGCTGTGAAGAGAATTAGTCAGTGTGGGACGACTAATTCTCTATTTGTATTGTATGGTGCATTGTTTATGATTGTTACATGGCATATTTCAGATAGAGTAGTTCGCCCTTACTGAGTTTATCAACCCACAGGTTTCTTGGTGTTGTAGGTAACAGTGAAAATCGAAAACTTTGAGCTGACAAGAGGTGATGTATGTGGTATGCTCAAGGAGTAAGTGAAGACCCGTGGCAATTTAATTATATTTCTGCATTTTGTATTTGAAAGACAATATTTTATTTTAAATCCGGGACGAGATCCCGAGGATTTATTACGTGTGTGTAAAACATATTTACATTCCGCCTTAGTGGCTTTTACTTAAGAATGATATTTAAAACGTCCGCATTACAATAAAAAAAAATATGACGACGTCGTTGAAAGTATTTTAAAGTGTTAAGAAAGTAGAAAAGAAGGGTTTTAGTCTCCTGTCGCGGCTACGGCTGAGCGAGTGGTTCGTGACACGCAATTCTCCATTGTAAAATTTAGGTCTGTTCTAAAAAAACCAAAAACCAAATTGCTGCTCGTTTATTATCGAAACCGACTAAAAAATTAGAAAATTAATTACTGTAGTTATTTGGGCAGTTTTTGGTAATTATGAAAAAAAAATTGACGATTTTTGGTTTAGATAAATTAAATTTTTGTTTACCGAAAAATGGGCCAGTTAAGGATTTAGCCATTTTGCAATCTATATTTAAAATATAGCCCATGTTTTATAATATTAGCAAAATAGCCATCAGGTCAACATCTAAAAATTGATGACTAAAGAAATAAAATTTATGACTAAATAAATAAAATACATAGTCATAAAATTCGTGACTATAGTCACAAAATTTCAGAAATTTTGAAATAAACACAATTAAAAAAAAACTAAACATCCATTAACAAAATAACCAACTCACAAATGAATGATTGCCTATACAACCAATTTCACAAAACTTATTACTAAATAAAAAATATCTTACAAATAATAAAAAAACAGGGAGCTAAAGAAGTCACAAATTTTATGACTAAAGACATAAAATTTTAGTCAATATTGTATGCAACAAACAATAAAAACTGAATTCAAAAAACTAATGACTACAGTCTTAAAAATCTAGACACGAATGTATGGCTGTTTTACTAATAAAAATAAATATAAGCTAGTTGTTAAAAACTAATATAAATGTATAGCTATTTATTATAAAAACTACCGAAAAATTGACTAAATTTTATATATATATTTAGACTTTAGTTTTCTGCTTTAGTCATTATTATGGGTATTAGTTATTACTTCGTGTCTTTGCTATGCATCTCCTTTTTTTTTTTATTAATTATTGTTATTGATGAATAGGTTTTATTATATTAATAGAGTAGTACTAAAAAAGTTATATTAAAAAAGTTGGTTAAAAATTACTATATCTAGCATTATTCATATTAGTATTATCGAGTAAAAAAATTCAATTTGTTCATTTTTTCTTAACTTTTAGATTATTCTGAAACTGTCCAAATATCGATTAAATTCCAAAACAAAATACCCAATCGAATATTTTTCTAACAGATTTTTATTTTCAAAATTAAAATTTTAATTATATAAAAAAAAAAAAAAGAAACCGCCCAAACTAGGGAAAAATCACCCGGTTCAGGTGCACAAGCCCACTCAAATATAACTCTTTCAGTAATCATTATTCTTAATTAATTGACGGTCTAGTCCCTATTGTAAAATTCCCAATTCTTTTTCTAGAGGCAAAATTTCAACGAAAATAAAGCCATAAACAACGCAAGAGTCATTCTCAACGTCATCCATAGAACATTTCCATATTAACACTTCACCCACTGAATAAAATATTCTCTCACAACCACACCCCTGAAATCCCAAAAAAGACCAAAACCAAAACCAAAACCATCACCATCCATGAGTCATTAGTTGCTCTGCTCACTTTCTCTCTCTCTCTCTCTCTCTCTCTCTCTATCTCATCAATCGCCGGAGAAGGAGAAGCAAAGCGCACGATGGACGCCAAGTTGCCGTCGGCGACGGCGAGGACGACGGAGGACATGGCGATCGACCAGATGCCAGACACCCCAAAGCGCGGGACCCTCCACCGTAGGGCCCACTCGGACACGTCGTTCCGCTTCCCCAACCTGGACGAGCTCCTCCTCTTCGACCCCTCCGACCTCGACCTCTTGGCCCTCCCCTCGCCCTCTCCCTCGCCGACCCCCTCGGCCGCCGCCGCCGCGGGGGCCAGCTCGAGCCCTCTCCGCGCTCCTCCGACGAGTCCTCCGGCGGCCCTCCGTTCTCCCGGCTCGACGGCGCCGCCGCCGCGAGGCCTGCGTACAGGCCCGGCGCCGTGCCCTCCCACGTCCGGAGCCTCTCGGTGGACTCCGACTTCTTCGAGGGTTTGGGGTTCGGCGGCGGAGACTCGGCGGTGGGTGAGAAGAGAGCTGGGCGTAACTCCGTCGATGGGTTCAGCGCTGCGACGTCGTTTGATGCTAATGTTGGGCTTGATGGTGTCAAGAAGGCCATGGCTCCTGATAGACTCGCCGAGCTCGCCCTTATCGACCCCAAAAGAGCCAAGAGGTTTGTTGTTTTCTCTTTTTCTCATTTAGAAAAAAATAAAATAAAATTAAAAATTGAATTTGTTTATGCTTACTTCAATCTCAGTTGGGCTTGGATTTTTTATTTTATTTTTGTATTTATGCGATTGATCCCGAAAGAGCGACGACGTTGGCCTTTTCGTACTTATTTTTGTCCTTTTTTTTTTTTTTCGTTTCCCATTTCCTGCAAAAATTTTGTTTGTGTGTCGATCTATAATTGCAAAAATTTTGTTCTTTGTGCGTTTTGATCATTACTTCTAAATAATTAAGAACTTGTAGTTGAAAAATGAGTGGAATAACATGATAGACGTGAGTGATCAAAGGGTATATAGGTTTTGTAATCTGGTCATAACAGCTTGTGAGCTTGATTCCATACAATTGGTTATGCGCGGTGGAGGGCTTAATGTGTAAGATGTTATTCCGATCTCAGGATTCTTGCGAACAGACAGTCGGCGGCGAGATCGAAGGAGAGGAAGGTACGCTATACGAGTGAGCTGGAGAGGAAGGTGCAGACGCTTCAGACTGAAGCAACCACCCTTTCTGCGCAGGTTACATTGCTACAGGTATTTATATATAAACTAGTCCTATAATCAATGGATTCTCTTAGCTGTTAGAAAACCAAATTCAAGTCTTTTAACAAGACTTTTGACTTTTTGAGTACTTGGAATGGAAATCAAATGCATTGAATGTTTACAGCTAATTACAAGGTTGTATTAAATGTGAAATTGTTGTTGCAACGTTGGTCTTCGATATGATGCTTATTGACTTATTCCTTTTGTTCTGAATGATAAGAATTTTTTTTGGCCTGTGGGAATATTTTTGTACATATAAAGCTATTCCCTATAAACCATGTGCATATATTTTTGTTGTTGTTTGTTAATCATAACATTTCTATTATGAATAGTGCTTAAAAAGGTAATTTTATTCACTATGCCTAAAGCTTTACGCAATTTCATGGGTTGTTAATCCGGCACGAAATTAGGATCTTGGTATTTAGGTTGATGGAAAATAAATCTATAAACATTACAGTGGGAGGATTATTCTTTTCTTTCTGCACATAGGTAATTTGTGTTTTTTTCTTCTAAAAGATATTTTTGTGCAAACAACACATGTCAGTACACTTTAAATTGGGTTGTGTGATATGCATGTTCGGTCATCGTTGGCAATGTAAAAACATTTGTACTCTTTCATTAAGACTAGCGGAACTGTTTGTTCGGTTTTTTTTTTTATTTTTTTATTTTATTTTATTTTATTTTGCGCGAGGTGAGTTTTTAAGGATTGTTGGAGGACCAAATGAGTCCCCAAGACTTATTATGATCTATTATATGTTTTAATACACATTTGGGATCAAAACAACTTTGGTAGAGTCGCTTCGGAGCCAAAAAAGCTCTTTAAAGATTCGATTTCGGTAAAACTAGTTATAACGACTTAGTTTTAGCGCGAAGTGAGTTTTTTACGGCTTGTTGGAGGTCCAAATGAGTCACTAAGACTTATTGTAATATATTATAAGTTCAAATACTTATTTGTAATCGAAACAATTTTTTTTTTTTTTTTTGCAAATGGAAAATGTAACTATTGAATATGCTTAAAAGTTAGACATTTTCCATAAGGGGTCAAAATAATTTGACAAACTAGGAGTTTATGTACTTATCTTGGTCATGTGGTTATATGGCAAACCTACAATCATAATGTATATGGTTTAATTGTTGCAAACAACATGTGCTTTGATCAATATGTCTTCACTATTTGCAAATCTAATCAGCTTCTGTTTATGGACATATTACATTTTACATTAAAAAAATTTCCATTTTTTGTTAAGCCAGTTATGTTTACCCCCAACTCTGCAGCTTTTCTGTCCTGACTTATTTGTTTCTGCTCATCCTTTTCTCCTATAGATTCTGGTTATTCTGTCGATATATTTAAATCCCGCAAAACTCCATATTTGATTTGTGTTTCCCTTATTGTCCAATTACAAGTATTCAATATCTTAAATCCTGTTCAAAGAGTTTCGTTGTTTCCTTTAGATGCTATTCAAAACACATAGATTTTTCTAGCATTTGTTGAAGACAGTCCTCAAAAGGAAATTGATGTATTTATTACTTTTTTTTAGTGAACAGTATTGCTTATAATGGACTTTGTCAGAGATTGTTTCTTTCTATTTTAATAGATAGGAGACTGTGGTTCCATCAAAAAACGATAGGAGGCTGTGGAAGCAGTTATACACTTCTCCATTTCCTGCATATGACATTATTTAAGATCACAAGAAATTAATTCACATCTTGTAACTTATACATCATGCAGAGAGACACTACTGGCTTAACTTCCGAGAATAAGGAGCTCAAACTCCGGTTACAAGCAATGGAGCAGCAAGCAGAACTTAGAGAAGGTATGCCCTTCTTCCAACCATGTTTCTGGTATCTCTGGAGACTGGAGAGAATTGGATGAGCTTCAAGTGAAAACTAGGAAACAATAATAAAAATGACCAGAATGATGTGGAATAATGTTGTAATAGCAATTATGTAGGTCATTTTGTCAGAACGAAGCTCTAGGATTTTTGTAGGCAAAGAAATGTTTGTTGGGAATTGTATGACAAAGCTTAGTAATCTGCTTCCTTGTGGTACTAAACTCACAAAGCCTTTAGGGTTCTTCCTTTATGTTGATTCTACTAAGTTGGAGAGGTATTTTAGGTTTATGATTTTAATTTCTTTTCGACCAGATGGACTCCTTGTCCTTTTTTCTTTCATCGTATTAGTTTTCCAGATTCAATGAAAATATTATTATAAAAGAGAGAAGATTTTCATCATAACTGAGATTAACCCCTGTTGTATGTCCCTCCACTTATTTTCAGCTCTAAATGAGAAATTGAAGGAAGAAGTCGAACGGCTCAAGATTGCATCTGGGCAAATTCATTCCGTCAATGGAAACCCTTTCGGGAGAGGACTGCCTCCTCAGTTTGCTCCCCAACACCGCCACCACTTCGGGACCCACCTAACTCAGCAGCAGCAGCAGCAGCAGCAGCTTAACATGCCTCAGTCTTCCAGCAATAATGGGCAGCCTTCTCACCTCAGCTTCATGGACTTTAATCAAAGGGTTTAGAATGATCAAAAAGGCTGATGATACAGGAGTTATATATACTACCCATCTTAGTTAGCTTTTGTACATGTATATATTATGTGTATAATGCTTGTGCCTGCAGTTGAAAAGATTGTGAAAGACTGGTTAAGTTCAGTATTCCCTTGTATGAGTACACACATGTGACCATTTTAATGTAGTCTTATTTGTAGTGTAGGGTTTAGTCAGTCCATGTATTTAAACAAAACAAAAAATCCTGTTCCAACTATGATTAGACAGATGTTGTTGTGTTGTGTTATTTTTCTTCTCTATACATTTAAGTCATCGAGGGCTTTAATGAATGATTTAGACTCTATTTCGCTATGATAAAGAGCATATGTTTTGTTTCAACTCTAAAAGCAACATATGGAGACAAATTGGAGACTCTTAAATTCATAGGGGTGAGAAAAAAAATGTAAATGTCAGATCAATGCTGGTGTGTGAAAAATAATGGCTTTTCGTGTTTTTAAGATGAGACAATTATTATGAGTTTTCTAAGTAAATGACTTAATTTCGAACTTTATTTAGTAAAATGTTCTCAACTTTTTGTTTTCAAGGTGTATAATTTATGTTTGGTATATAAAAAAATATACAAATTAATAACAGATTATTCACCTAATAAAACCACAGTTTTTTATATATGATCTAAATATTGAACTACTTGGCACAGTTTTCGTATTTTATATAAATATTTAGAGAATAATTATTTGTTGATATAGTATCCTTAATTTACTAATTAAAATACTGTTGAAAAATTACATTCTAAATTGCCCATCTTTAATATTTATCGCTATATTCGTGGAAAATATAGAGATATATTCAAATAGTCACTCACCTTGGCTCTTTCCTAATATTTCATCTAATAGTAATCATTGCCATTGTCATCGGTCATAAGTAGCAATACCCTCATTCAGCTTCTATACGTGTAGGTGCATATAATAGAGAAAAGCGGTTGTTTGTGTCACAAATTATTGACCAAAAGGACAAATGTTGTTTCTTTCATCAAATAATTGAGCCGAAGATATTTTATTAAGAAAAAGTTTATTGTTGAGCCAAAAGCAATGACAAGCCTCTTATGTTTATTTGTTTGTTTATATTTGTTTATTTGGTTGAATGAGATTGCGTGGAAGATACAGTGAACATGCCATGTGCAAGGGAATAAAATATTAAAACCAGACTAAAAATTCTGCTTTAACAACAAGCTTAATAACTAATAAATAAAATAATTGACCACGTATCTGCATATAATTCACTTGGGAAAGTTTTTGATGTACGCTATTAGCCTAATACGTTGAAGGTGTCATTGCAAGAACATAAGGAGACACTTTTAATACGTGTAAGGGACAATGGCAATTAATAAATATAACTATTTATAGAGAAAAGGAGTAATAAAAATTAAATAATAAACAGGTATCAGAAACAACAGTTTATGATATGATGAGTCACGTTTTAGTGACTTATATTACACTATATTTATAAAGGCGTGTTAGCATGATTTTTCTTTACATAAATAAGGAAAAATTCGAGAGTAATATACAGTTTTATCAAAATTCTAATTTTGTTTGTGTTTTTTATAATTTTTAAATAATCATTCAGATTCAATTGTTGAAATTAGTACAAAGTTATTTTTTTGTGTTGATTAATTTTATTTTATTTTTCTAAAATAGCAAAACTACCCTTTGAAAAAATACAAAAAATAAAAATTATTCCATTGCAATAAAAAGGAAAAAAAAATATATTCTTAACAAAAACAAACAATAAAATAAAATAAACTAAATATATGAACCGCCGCAACACCCGACCCCGGTCACGCCGTTGTCCCTTATCCCCTCGTCTTCATCTATACTCTGACCTTGCCACTGTAACAAATCAATGAACCCACGCCCGTGTCGTACCCGAGTCGCGACCCATACTTCATCTGTTAGACTATTAACCATCCTAAATGCGGAATAAAACAAACTAAAGGGATCGTAAATCGAAAGACCCAATAATCAGATTACCTCCAGCCATCGTCGGCGAATGTCGACAACTGTATTCGATGCTTCCAAGCTCTCAACTCACGGCAACGATGGTGTATTTTTTGAACTAAAAAACATGAGACGAGCATAGTGACTAAATACCAATTTATAGAGGTTCTTCCATCAAGAACCTTCAGTTTCAGTTTCGTAAACCACCTCTAAGCGTCAATGGCCATTAAAGACCATTTACTGTGCTTAATGTTGCACCATTTAAACATTTTCACAATCATAACGTTTTCGTTTACTTGTTAAAACGTTGCATTCTCCCATTTGGTGCAAACGTTAGCATATATCTTCATTGAAAAACAAAACACACGAATCATAGTGATAAGTCCTCTTAGTATGAGTAATATCATCTATATATTACAATGTACTTAATTTTCCAAATAACTTATTGTGATAACAAAAACTTAATGAACAAACCCTATGTTTATTCTTGGTCCAAAATTGAAGTATATTTTCTCGAGTACACTAAGGTGCACATCAATAGGAGAAAATATCACAATAAATAAGAGTTTCATTAATGAACTATATGTATACAATTACAAAGTGGAACCAAGTCCCATTTTCTCTAAATGATCCTTGAATTTTCGTGGTGGCATGCCTTTAGTCAAAGGATCAGCGATCAACAATTCAGTGCTAATATGCTCAATGACCATTTTCTCTTCTTTAAATGTTCTCTAATGGCTAAGTACTTAATGTCGATGTGTTTACTTCGACTTCCACTCTTATTGTTCTTAGCCATAAAGGCAGCAGCTGAATTGTCGCATAAAATTCTTAGTAGCTTAGAAATAAAATTCCATGACTCTAAGTCTATTGATGAAACTCTTAAGACATACATCTTGTGAAGTAGCCTCAAAACAAGAGACGAACTCGGCTTCTATGGTAGACGTGACAGTCAAAGTCTGTTTGACACTTCTCCATGAAATAGCTCCACCGGCCATAATAAAAATGTACTCATATGTTGATATGCGAGAATCAACACAGCCAGCAAAGTCTGTCTCTGAGTAGTCGATCACATCCAAATTGTCCGCATGTCTATACATAAGTATGTAGTCTTTAGTTCCTTGAAGGTACCGCATGACTTTCTTTGCAGCTCTCCAGTGGTCCATACCTTGGTTACTTTGATATCACCCTAACACCCTAACAACATATGCAAAGACCTGAGCATACATAAGGCTTCCAATCAGAAGCATATGAAATATTCCTCATAGATTCTTTCTCAAGATCATTCTTCGAGCAATGGTTCAAACTGAGCCGATCACCCTTCACAATAGGATCAACACTTGGTGAGCAATCTTTCATCTGAAATCTCTCTATATCTTTGTTAATATAGGTTTCTTATGACAGTCCTAATACACTACGAGGTCCGTCCCTATGGATCTTAATGCCAATGACATAAGGTGTCTCACCCATATCTTTCATATCAAAGGTTTTAGAAATTAATTGTTTCACCTCATACAGCATACGCATATCATTGGTTGCAAGAATATCATCCACATATAAAACAAGAAAATAAATTTTACTCTCACTGACCTTCTGGTATATACATTGATCCATGAGATTTCAACAAAACCGAATGAAGAAATTACTCCATAGAATTTGAAATACCATTGACGGGAGGCTTACTTTAAACCGTATATAGATTTCTTAAGCTTGCAAACCAAATGCTCACCTTCACTAGAAGAGAAACCTTCAAGTTATTTCATGTACACCTTCTCTTCTAGATCAACAATAAGAAATGTTGTTTTCACATCCATTTATTGCAGCTCAAGGTCGAAATGAGCAACTAATGCCAAAATGATGCGAAGAGAATCTTTCATAGATACAGGAGAAAATGTCTCCGTGTAATCGATTCCTTCTTTCTGAGTGACTCCTTTAGCAACGAGTCTCGCTTTGTATCTTTCAATATTGCCTAATGAATCTCGTTTGGTCTTAAAGACCCATTTACAGCCAATATCCTTCGTCCCATTAGGTAACTCTACAATGTCTCAGAAACCATTGCTATTCATGGAATACATTTCTTCCTTCATGGCACCGTGTTACAAAATGGAATCTTTGCAACTCATGGCTTGTGAAAATGCTTCGGGATCATTTTCGGCTCCTATGTTAGATTCTTGTAGATACACAATACAATCATTAGGAATTACCGATTTTCTTTCTCGAGTAGGTCGCCTTAATATTGCATCACTATCTCCCTAAGAAGCTTGTGATTCAACTGCTTGTTTAGGAACTTGAGGTAATTCCTGAACTGGTTGATTCACTGGAAGGTTCTCAGCAGATTATGGAACTTTAACGATTGGCTGTTCAGCACGAGTTTGAACTGGAGGAGTGTTATGAACTATCACCAATCTATCTGATGATGTGGAAGGTTGATATTTTGTATCATCATGAGCAGGGATTAAGTCCCTGAGCCGATCTCTCCCACTGATCACGTCATTCTCAAGAAACTTAGCATTTCTTAATTCCACAATCCTAGTAGTGTGAGATAGACAATAAAATCTGAAATCCTTAGACCTTTCGGCATAGCCAATGAAAAAACCACTAAAAGTCCTTGGCTCAAGCTTCTTCTCTTGTGGGCTATATATCCTTACTTCAACTGGACATCCCCAAACACGCATATGACGTAAACTCGATTTCTAATCTTTCCATAGTTCAAAAGACGTCTTTGGGAAAGTTTTGGTCGGAACCCGATTTAACATATATGTAGCCGTCTTTAGTGCTTCAGTCCACAAGGATTTAGGAAGATTAAAGTTGCTAAGCATACTCCGCACCATGTCCATTAGCGTTCTGTTTCTTTTTTCTGCAACACCATTTATATCTGGAGAACCAGGCATTGTGTATTGAGCATCAATACCACGTTCTTGAAGAAACTTAGCAAATGGACTAGGTGCTTATCCATTCTCAGTGTATCTACCATAATATTCTCGACATCTATCTGATCTCACGATCTTTATTTGCTTCCCACATTGGTTCTCAACTTCAACAAGGACTTGAAGGCGTCCAATGCTTCGCTTTTATTATGAAGCAAATAAATATACATAAAACGTGAGTAGTCATCAATGAAAGATATGAAATATTTCTGACCTTGTGCATCCATATTTGGACAACATATATCAGTATGGATGATCTCTAATATGTTAGAACTCCTATTAGAACCTTTCTTAGACTTGTTTATCTGCTTACGCTTAATGCAGTCTACACAAGTCTTGAAATCAGTATAATCAAGAGTATTAAGTACTCCATCATTTACTAATCTCATGATTTTATCTATGGAAATGTGACTTAATCTCCGGTGCCATAACATAGAAGAGTCGTCGTTAATATTACACCTCTTAGTACCAATGTGAACATGCATTGAACTATTAGTGGCATCATTTTGTATGAAAATACGATAAAGACTATCAGACAAAATATCATTCCCAATACATTCAGATTTATAAAATAAACTGAAAGATGTGTTTTTAAAAGTAAAGGAATATCCAAATGGTACTAGTCCTGAAATAGAAATAAAGTTCCGTGAGAAACTTGGTACAGAAAATGCTCTTTCAAAAGTTAAAATAAAGCCACTATTCAAAGTTAAAATGCAAGTTCCTATAGCCTCCATATGTGATCATATCTTGTTGCCAGATAAGATGCTTAGCTAACTTCTCATCGGCTTCCATTGATTTTTCATACCCTGCAAGGAGTTTGCAATGTAGATTGTAGATCCAGAGCCAATCCACCGGGTGTTAATTTTAACATTAGCCATATTAGATTCATAACAGACCTAATGAGGATAAATTACCTTTCTTCTTAAGCCATTTCTTAAATTTAATACAATCTTTATTCTCGTGTCCCTTCTTTTTATAAAAGAAACACTTGTTGGCTTTCTTAATATCAGAATGGGGTGGTACTTTACCTTTCCCCTTGTGATTAGCCTTAAAAGTGGTGGCTTGAGACTTGTCAGGTTTTCCAGCCTTGTTCTTTTCCCGGAATGTTGCCAGGATAACACTTTCTCCTAATTCCATCACAAGCCTCTCTTCTTCTTGAACACACATGATCTTTAACTCGTTAATGGACCATTTGTCCTTATGTATGTTATAAGAGATCTTAAAAGGCCCACATTGTTGTGGAAGGGTGTTCAGAATAAAGTGCACCAGGAAAGTCTCCATCATATCTACCTCAATTTTCTTAAGTTGAGCTGCTATATCCCGCATTTACATGATGTGCTCGTGCACACCCCTAACGCTTGTGACACGGAGAGAAGAAAACTTCATTATAAGGGTGTTTGCTAAAGCCTTTTCTGAAGTGATGAATTGATCTTCAATGGCTTTCAGTAGATCACAGACTTTTTCATACTGTTCGACAGAACTACGAATACCAGTAGAGACTTTATTCTTTATGAACATAACTAAGAGACGATTAAATCACTCCCACTTTTCATATAGATCAACCCCATCTGGAGTACTGGTCTCAGTGATAGCAGGTGGTTAGTCTTTTCTAATAGCATAATCAATGTCCATCTATCCTAAATGATGGAGAATCATTTCTTTTCAAATTTTATAGTTATCACCTCTAAGTTCAGGAATGTCTAGCGAATATTAGAGAAACTAGAAGGTTGAGAAACTGTAAAGGTCCAAATTGCTTACGTTATAATTTAAGGCTACATAATTAAATCGCATGTATTACCAATTTAAAATATACACAAAAATTAAATCTAATGACATAAAAATTGTCTGTTGGCTAAATTTTTACTCAAGTAGATTTATTAGTTTCTTTATGATAGTAATATCAAACTATTCTTTATGGGTACATTACAAAATAATTTGTATACTATCCTAAATATGATAAAACTACCAAACTATATTCCAATTTACAATCCATGTGGGTAAATTATGAAAATAATTTGATATTTTATCCTAATTAATTATATAAATATAATAAAATTTACTATGGGATGAATTTTATTATGTTAAGTATAATTAATCACAATTTTATGTCTTATTCTTAATGTGACCTTAAATTACCATCTTAATATATAACTTTAATTAATCAAAGATGTTATGGATAGTCTCTAATTAATTAAAATTATATTGATCACAAGACAATTAAGCTAATGTGTTGTAGGCTAGACTTAATGCCTAAGAACAATTATATGGCAACTACGATTGGCAATCATTAAGAGTGCTTCTAGGAAAGATTGGTAGGATGAGACCTCCTTAAAAGCCAACCTCCTAGACAGAGCAACGTTCCTAGGAAAGACTAGTGGCACTATGGCAATCAGGAACTAGTATCCTTAGACAAAACTCCCTCAAATTATGCGTTCTCGTATTAATCATATAATTGTTTACAAATTATTCATAACTTTATACTTCACTTAAATAATTATCTAAATTTATTTCATGAACCTTTTATGAATTTTAATGTGCTAAAAATTTAGACACCTATATAAAGTTTTATGAGAATAATCTTAAATTTTACAAATTGTAACAATATCTAGACTAAATAATATGTTATAATTTGTAAATAAATTTCTCATAAATAAAACATAAATTGCATAATTAAAACATAAATGTTATGCAATTAATATGATACTAAAAAATAATAATAATAATCTCACCCATGAAGCATTAATATATCCTGCGTAATATGAGATTAAAATAAGATCATACATTTTATATGTATAGACTTAATTTGAGCAAAATAATCAAAATTCTCAATACTTAATTATTTATGTGCAAAAATAAATAAATATAATTACATATACAAACCCAAAATATACATGCTAAACTATTAAATTTAAAACATAAATAAGCTAAATACACCACAAGTACACAAAAGATGTCCCTTTTTTCTTTTTTCTTTTTTCTTTTTTAATCATGGAATTGAAATTCACACAATGAGCCAAGAATATGAATTTTTGAAAAAGTTAATGTATATTTAAAAATATATAACAAAAATATCAAAAAAAAATCACATAACTATTACTTAGGGTGACATGCCGTTTTGCAAAAAATCAGGCTCAAACATTTTTGCACAAAATGACATGTCTTTTGACATAGTGGCTGAATTTTTTTTTTTAAGAAAACTACATCTCGTTTTCAAGTAGACAAAAACGAAATGTCGTTTCACTTGGGGCAAAAGACAACTTTTAAAGAAACTACATGTCGTTTTTAATTCATCTTCAACCTCCCACCTCTGTTGTTATCAACTCTAACAGTTTTATAACTTGTTTCAAAATTCAACTAGTTCTAAATACTTTATTCACCATTTACATTGGTAAAAAATATAGAAATGATAAAAATCTAATAACATAATAATTTCCAACATCAAAAATCAAAGAAAAAATTCAAAATCATACTTAGCGAAAACAACAACATCGGCCATGAAAAACGAAAATAGCCGAGATGTTTCTGAACGAAGCAGAGGCATAAAAAAAAAGGCTCTGATACCAAATGTTAGACTATTAACAATCTTAAATGCAAAATAAAACAAACTAAAGAGCTCGTAAATCGAAAGACCCAAGAATCAGATTACCTTTGACCATCGTCGGCAACCGTATTCGATGCTTCCAAGATCTCAACTCACGGCAATGATGGTGTATTTTTTGAACTGAAAAACATGAGACGAGCAAGGGGACCAAATACTAATTTATAGAGGTTCTCCCATCAAAGAACCTTCAGTTTCAGTTTCGTAACCGAAACGGGTTACCACCTCCAAGCGTCAATGGCCATTAAAGACCATTTACTGTGCTTAATGTTGCACCATTTAAACGTTTTCACCATCATAACATTTTTGTTTAAATGTTAAAACGTTATCATTGTCTCACTTGAGCCTCGTCATCGTCTCACTATAACCCAACCCACGTTGGCACTATGATAGCTCTGCACACCCACTTATGCGCGGCACCTAAATTATCGCTCACACCCTCGTCGAATCCCAAAATCCCATTCATAGGATTTGAGAACCAATGGTGTAGATCAAATTTGTATATCCCGTACCCCAAGCATCTCCGAACGAGCATGCTCAACCATGCCACGACATCAAAATTCAAAATAAATAATAATAAAAAAATAGCAAGCTCAAATAAATAATAAAATAAAAACAAAAATCATCAAATATGTAAAACTACAGAGGGCGAGGTTGTGGAGGGCTGAGGGCGCGGATGGGCTGTGGAGCGCAGAAGGCCAACAAATATGGTGACATGCCGATCAACATCCTGAAAGCCGTCCTATAAGCCCATAAAGCATCGTCGATCTTATTTGTCTAGTTTTTTCGATTTGATTGTACGATCTTTTCCAAAATGAGCTTGATCTCCCGATTGGAAACTTTCGCTTGACCGTTCGATTGCAAGTGATAAGTAAGGGCTATGTTTTGTCAAACTCTGTATTTAGCCATAAGCGTATCAAATACTTTTTTGTTGAAGTAGGCCTTCCTTACTAATGATCGCACTAGGGGTACCAAAGCAAGTGGAAATATTATTCATAATAAACTTTACAACTACCTAAGCATTGTTACTAGGTGTGGATATGGCTTCTACCCATTTTGACACGTAATCAACGGCCAAGAGAATGCGAATCTTACAGTAGGATGGCGGGAAGAGCACTATAAAGTCGATTCTCCTAACGTCGTATATTTTGACCTCCAAGACGTTTGTGAAAGGAAGCTCATGTCTCCGTGAAATATTACCCGCTCATTGACATCTATCATACTTCTTTATGAAGTCATGACAATCTCAGTGAAGCGTGGGCCAATTGAAAGCATAATCTAGAACTTTAGAGGCGGTCCGTGCAACTCCAAAGTGCCCACCAACTGAAGATGAGTGACAACAGAATAAAATATTTGCAAACTCATCTTCCAACACGTATCTCCGTATAATTTGATCAGCGTATTTCTCGAACAGGATGGAATCCTCCAATATATAGTGCTTGACGTCGCTACAAAACTTTTTTTGTTGAGACAAAAGATTTGGAGGAAAAGCTTTTCAAGCAAAATAATTAACAAAATCCTCATACCATGGAAGCTTTACGTCCCCGATGAAGAGTTGCTTATCTAAAACTGTCTCAAGAATAGATTAAGCTCATTGATATTCAATGACACCCGTAAGATGAAATATGGGTTGGCTATCACATTCTTGATACCTAGCTTGTCTCGGATTTTAAATCAAGTTCTTATAACAATTGAATCCAACGAATCAATCGAGGTATCAGATCTTTCTTCTCGAATAAGTAGCGAATGACCGTATGGTCTGTGTAGATAATCACCTGTGAACAAATAATGTAAGGTCAGAATTTATCACAATAGTTACGACCGCAGGCATCTCTTTCTCGATTCTAGTGTAGTTCTCTGAGGATTCATTGAGAGTATGGCTAGAGCTGTAGATTTCCCGAAACACATTGTCATGTTATTGGCCAAAAACTGCTCTGAAAGCATAATCATTAGCACGTACATCTTTAAGGCTTCGCTCCAATTGAGAACAATAAGAATAGTGGTCGCTATAAGCTTCTTCTTGATAGTTTGAAATACCAATAAAGAATCATCATAAAAATGAAAAACTATATCTTTCTCTAAAGATTGCAAAACGGTTTGAAAAATCCTTGATAAAACGCCTGCAGAATCCATCATGACCCAAGATACTCTTAATAGTTTTTTCATTGGTCGATGGTGGTAATTTCTCAATAGTGGAGATTTTAGCACAATCCACTTCCAAACCATCTTAAGAAACTCGATGGCAAGGACATTCTCCTCCTTGATAATGAAGTGGCACTTTTCATAATTAAGCATAAGGTTTGTCTCAACACAATAACAAAGAATCAATCCAAGATTACGTAAGCAAGAATAAAAAAAATGTACGAAATACTGACAAATCGTCCATAAATACCTCCATTATATCAAAAAAGATGGTAATCATGCATCGTTAGAATGTTGTTCGAGTGTTATGTAGCCTGAATGGCATCCGACAGTACACGAATGCACCATAGGGGCATATGAATGTAGCTTTTTCTTGGTCTTTGAAAGCAACAACGATTTGATTGTCGCTTGAATAGCTGTCAAAGAAGCAGTCGAAATCATGACCTACCAAGTGTTTAAGCATTTGAACGATAAAGGATAGTGGGAAGTAATCTTTCTTCATAGCCTTGTTGAGCTTCATATTATCAATCCAAACTCCACACCCCGTCTTGGTTTGAGTCAGAATGAGCTTGTTCTTCTTGTTTTTCACCACAATCATGTCAGCTTTCTTTGGCAGTACTTGTACTAGGCTCGCCCAAGTACAATCGGAGATGATATAAATTATTCCGACATTTAGAAGCTTCAAAATCGTCGGTCTCACGACTTCCTTCATTATGGTATTGAGTCATCGTTGATGGTTAATTGAAGGCTTGTAGGAATGTTTCAATAGAATCTTGTTTATATAAATCGTGGGGCTAATACCTCGAATATTTAAAATTCCAAGTAAAGGCCAATGAGTACATCTTTAGAACAATGATTAGTTTGCCTTATTTTTCTTTGCTCAATTAGGATGATATGATGACTGGCTTCGTAGAATTATCTCCCAAAAAGATATAATGGAGATGGTCAGGGAGTTGCTTCTATACTAATCCATCGCTAGTGGTAGCTTATGGGTCCCGTATCTTCTCGACAATAGGCTTTTTATGTAGCTTCTCTACCTTGGGATTTCCTTTCAACTCTTCGAGCACTTCAAGTGCGAAAATTTTATTAACTGATTCCATATTAACATCATCGATCTTTTTTTCAAAGACCCTTTTAGAGAGCGGTGTTGCAAGACATCTCTTCAAAGGGTCCTCTTGAACTATGAATCGAAAGAATTCTTCGAAACAAGGGGTAACAACATCAACCTGATTGCATGTAAAGCGCTTCTCAGAAAACTTCATAGCATTGCTTATGTTGAATTTCACCTCTTTGTCATTCACTCCAAGCATTAAGTTTTCATCGTGACCATCTATCAATGCTTTCCCAGTGGAAAGAAACGGTCTACCAAGAATGATTGAAATGTCTTAGTCCTCCTTTGTATCTAGAATAATGAAATTCATCGAAAAAATAAAATTTTCAACTTTAACCAAGACGTCCACAATAATAACTTTTGAATAAAAGATCTACCAATTGGAGTGTGATGGTCTTTGGTGTGATTTTCCCAATGTTAATTTCTGAAAAATTCAAAGGAGCATGACATTGATGATTTTCCCCAAATCACATAGGGCCTGCTCAATATGGAGCTCTCCAATGACATAAGGAATGGAGAAACTACCTCAATCTTTCAATTTCTCCGGTAGTTGCTCTTGATGATTACGCTACATACCTCGTAAGCTTCACCGTCCCATAATCTTCAAGCTTCTGCTTCTTAGACATCACATCTTTCATGAGTTTTGCATGGTTGGGCATTTGCTCAAGTGCATCCGCAACTGAGATGTTTATGTGAATCATTTTGAAGATGTTGAGAAATTTTGAAAATTGATCATCAAAGGTCTTCTTCTGGAATCTCTGATGTTATGGCAAGGGAGGAGTAGTACGAGGAGAATTAGCCGGGAAACCAAGCCCGATCTCACTTCTAGAGCTTATTTTCTAGCCATTTTTAGCGCCCTTCATAACCTCTTCTTCTTTCTTCTATTCTTTAGCATGTGGGCCTTCAATTTCTTTGCCACTTCTCAATTTGATCACTTTGCACTCTTTGGGATTTATTTCGGTATCACATAGAAAGAATTTAGTTGATTGATATTTTACTGTCATGGTTAATTTCCTAGCTTGAGTATCAAGTGCTTTTATGATTCATCATAGCAGCCGTATTAGTGCAGTGCATCTTAGTGTTGTTAAGACGTGCATCATGTTAATCGAGGCGAGCCTTAAAGTCCACAATGTAAGTCTTCAACACAATTATAAGAGAGAATGAAGGCTTTTTCATGATTGATTTTGTAGGCCCCGACATTGACTGAAGTTTATTGGGATTGTTGGCATAAAAAAATTTCGTGGTTCGAAGGCCGGGATAGTAGTATGCTGGCAAGTTATTGTCCGGCTTGAAAGTATAGCCTCGATTGAAAGAAATGTGTTGCTCTTCTATTTTTTCATATGACCTCATACATTATGTTATCATTATCCCCTCTTGTTTCCTCATAGGATTGCTCGAAGTTAGCCCTACATTTGGTTTGCCAGAATAGACATATGTCCCATGAATGACGTAGTTTGATCAACGTCATATATCCCCACAACGCTCATAACATTACTTTGCGTTTTGGCCAGTTGATAATTGTTTATGGATATGTCTTCAAGGAGCTAAAGTGCATAACCTAGTGTTTTTAATAGAATAGTTCCTATATATGACGCATCAACGTGAAACTTAGTGAGCCCATTGAGACCATTATAGAACAATTACATCAAGAGCCAATATTCAATACCATGTTATGGGCATTTGTAAAGAATCTCCTTAGATTGCTCACATGCTTCATACATCTGCCTAAAGCATGGGAAGGGCTTGAGCCGCTGATCACCCCATTATACTTGACAGTATCATAGACCTCTAGAAAAGTGGTCAAGTGAATGTTGAGGTCTTTGCTTGGCAAGCCTCCACATTGGTTATGTTGAACTATGGTTATGAACGGTGAGCCATTGGAGCACTTTAGAGCCTTTGACTCAATGCTGACCGACAATGCAAAGAGTTGGTTCAAGTGATTCCTAGAAGGATTTGTTAACAGTTGTGATGATTTAAGACGGTCTCTTCTAACAATTTTTTTGGGCCAAAGGCCACGACAAAGAACAAGGTGCTGCTCGTTCAAGTAAAGCAACGTAAGGGAACGACCTTAAGGAATTGGGTATACCGCTTCAATAAGGCCAAGAACATAGTCATGGACCAAACTGATGACAACGCCTTCATGGCGACTATGGGTGTACATCAATGCAGAGAAAATCGACTTCATTAGTGACGACAAGCCAATAAACTCCTCCCGAAGGGATAAAGCCAAAAAGAGGAAGCAATCTTCTAACAATAACAAACCTCATGGAGAAAATGCCTTGAGATCCCAAAAATCTTGAAACCAAAACAAAAGGCATGAGAACGATCGTCGTCCTCTCCCTCCGCAGACTCCTCTTTAGAACCCGAGAATAGGACAGTACAACAGTTACCATGCTATCACGATTAATGTAGAAAAAGTGATCAACTAGATCCATGTGCAGGTCCACTATAAAAGACCAAACCAGATCCAAAAAGATCCGACCATAAGATACCCAGACAAGTATTGTCGCTACTGTTGTAAGCTAGGGTAAAATACTCGGGAGTGCTTCAGTCTTCATTATAAGATTAAGAGTCTCATTGCGACGACCAATTAGAAGAATATAGATCTTATCAGGGCCGAGGAGCCAAAGAGAATGCTCGACTATAAGAAGTCATTAGCAAGATCCGAACTATACATGAAGGATCTTGTTGTTGAGGAAACTGACATCATTCTATGAAAGAATACGCATGCAAGGCCTACTATCGTAGGGGTAAGAACATGAACATCATCATCTACACCATGCAACGAGATAAGAGTGCAAGGAATATCACAACGTTAAGTTAGCATTATCCCGCAGGCATCTACATCCCACGTCATGATCCCTTGGTCATCAAGGCCATAATCGGGAACACAATGTTCATCGTTGCCTTATTGACAAGGGAAGCTCAGCAAACACTCCCTACCAAGACGCCTTTGAGGCGATGATGATAACCTTAGAAATCTGAGGCTTATAGTGATCCCGTTGCACATGTTTACTTGAGAGTCAATTTACCTTGAAGGTCAAGTCGACTTAAGTGTGACTGTAACCCTTGGAGAAGCTCCCTAACAGATCACTGCCATAATTGAATTCATGGTGGTCAAAGAAACGTCGGCCTATAACGCAAGTCCTCTCGAAGTTAAAACAAAGATGTCTTTCCATGGAGTAACAAAGACATGGCCGATATTAATCATGTCATGTATCACCGCCTCAACATCGATCGTGACGACTCTCCAAAGACACAAAAACATAGGGCTCTCAATCTCGAGCGATATCTAGCACCCAAAAAAGAATTTACAAATTAATCATGAACGGGTTCAATAAGGAAGCAAACTATTTAAACATCTCTACCATCCGATCTTCTATCATCTCCACCGTCCGATCCTCCTCCTTCGCCACCACCGTCGTTGCTAAGATCCTCCTATTGCCGTTGAAGAGCTTAGCAGAAGTATTGTCGCTCTTCTAGAGAGAGAAACAATGGCAGATTTTCAACGAGAGAGAGAGAGAATCAAAGGCATTTGGTAACGAAGAAAAAAGGAGGGGTTTTTTCTAGATGGCTCATATCCGAGAGAGATGAGGTGAGAATTGTGAAGATTGGTTGAGGGTACTTTTTTTTTTTTTTGAAAAAGAGATGAAAATTTTATTAATAAATAAGAAATAATACACAGACTAAAACATAAATCTTCTACAAAATTAATGACCAATCTCTGATTACATCAGTGAACAAGAACTTCTAAAATTTTTTAACTTTAGAATGAAGCCATAAAGATATTTTGACATTAATGACTTCCCACAACTCTTTCACTGTATCTTCTTTTCCTTCAAAAATTCTTTTGTTTCTTTGAAGCCAAATACTCCAAGTAATGATCAATATAGAAATCTTTACTGCTGATCTCCACTTCTTGCTCTTGCCTAGACAGTTGACCAAGTAGAAAATGTCATCAATTCTGACCTCCATACCCAGCTAATTCCTAGTTTGTTCAATAACATATTCCACAGAGTAGATGCAAACTTAAAGTTTAGGAATAAATTACTGATGTTCTCGTTATCTTTCTTACACATATAACATCATCCTGTAGATAAAACCATCTGGGGATTCCTTTTTTTTTTTTCGTAAAAACTCGTGAGTATTAACCTTCCCTTTGATCACAAACCAATTCAAAATAGACACCTTAGAAGGAACACCTGCTTTCCAAATATGTTTAACGAGAGGGAAAAACTCTAAAACTCCCTCATATGTAAAAGAATTGAACATAGCTTTCTTTGAAAATTCCTCTCTATCGTCTTGCCAAGCTCTTCTACCTTCAAATCCAATCTTCACACGAATCCCGGACAGACCATTAATTAACCTATCAGCTTCCTCTACTTCTCTATCTGTTAAACTCCTTAAAAATTTCAAATTCCATATGACTTCTTTAAGAATGTCTCTTTCAGTATTCTCAATGAAGTGCGAGATTACTTCATTAGTAGTGTTGGACAACCTATATAATCTTGGAAAAGAATCTATTAAACAAGGGCTGCTACTCCAAACATCCTCCCATAATCTGATAATATTACCATCATCTACCACCTATTTTTTCCTGGAGAAAAATTGCTAGGGCACTATCTGCACCGATCTCCAAGGACTTCTAGAAGTACTCGACCTCAAACCTGCTAAATCCCAATTGTTTTGTTGCAGACCATATTTCGCCTTAATAATCTGATGCCAAAATGCATCTTTCTCCAGGGGAAATCTCCAAAGCCATTTTGATAAAAGTGCTTAGTTTCTTTTGCCCAAATTTCGTAGACACAACCCGCCCATTTTTTTTGGTTTACACAACTCTTCAAATGCCACCAATTGTCTTGATGGTTCTTGTAATGACATGAATTTAATATCACTGTGCTAATTAATTTATTTGTATTTCTACCTCAGTAGTTACCAATTTGTAAAATTGGTCAGTTTCGTCAAATCTGATAATTTGGAACTATGAGAGAAATTATGAAATTAGCATGGTTATCTTACAATCTTAAAAGTTAGACGTGTTAGGAATTTATGTTTGATTCGAAATTGATATTTAAATTCCTAAGTTTACGTTTTTAAATAACGTGTGCAATTTTAAAATTTCTCGGAAAATTTGTTGCATTTTCGTGGTCCATTTTTTTTGCCATTTTGGGTCCAATTAGCCCAAGCCCATTAGGGCATTTTCTTTCTCCCTTTCTTTTCCCCCCACAGCCGACCAAGTCCCCCCCCACCTCCCTCACAATTTTTTTTCTTTCTTCTTTTTTTTTTTTCCTTTCCTCTCTCTCTCCCTCTCTCCGCCGGCCGACTAGCCTCCCCCGCCGGTGCCGCCGCTCCTCCGCCCAGCCCGCGTGCACAGCGCCGGTGCCGCCCCGCCGCCAGCACCGCTCGGCCCGAGCTCCAGCCCGCGCGCGCAGCTCCGCCAGCGCGAGCCCCGCGCGCCTCTCCCTCCCTTCGCGCTGCGCGTGCTTCCTCCGCACGCCGAGCAGCAGCGCGCCACTCCGCCGAGCTCGCCCAGCCTCCGCGCGCGCTGCCGGCGTCGACCCAAGCCTCCCCTTCGCGCCCGCGTGCGTCCCCGAGCAGCAGCGCGCCTCTCCGTCGCGCGCAGCCCAGCCGGAGCGCCGATCTCCTCCGCGCCGAGCTCCGCCGCGCCGACCCAGCCTCCGAGCACCTCGGTCCGAGCTCCTCCGCGCGAGATCTGCCCGTCGCCGGCAACCCCAGGTCCGGCCACCGCCGCGCAGCGCCGGCCAACCCCTCCCGCACGGCCGCGTAACCACGCCGACCCTCGTCGCGTCGTGGTCTCCTCCGGGCAGCAGCCGTGCCCTTTTCGCGTTGAGCTCGTCTCGTCCGTCGTCGTCGAAGCTGACGACTCTCCCTCGCTCCGCCATTGTTTGAGTTGTCGCGTTACCAAGCCGACACCGAGGTAAGCTTCGTGTCCGCCGCGTTGTCGTTGAATGTTCAACTTGGATCTTTAAATTTTAGCGGGTTAATTCCTTGTTTCCGTTGTAGTTTAGAGTTGTCGTCGCTTCGCACCGTTGCCGGGTTAATTTGTTAGCCGTTGCGTGCTTTCTCGAGCCGTAATTACTCAAGTTTGGTGAGCCTCGTTTCCTTTTTGTGGTTGTTGTTAGATACTCGATTTTCGTCGATTGTGTTGTTAACGAAAGTCTATCTTATTCGAGGCTTGTTTTTGTAAAGCATCGTATTGAGAAAAATTGTTATGTCGTAGTGGGTGATTGAAATTAGTTTGCGTTCAAGAATCGTGTTATTATGGGCTTGAACTTGTTAGACGCCTAGAGGTCGTTTTTAATTCGGTTTACCTTGAGTTTTTGACACCTTAAAGTGTGCTAATTTAGTAGCGAAAAGTTGGGAATTCGTTTTTGTGCGGCAAACTTCACGCGCTTAAATGTTTATTTTTCGCACTATATTTGTAATTGTTGAAATCCCGATTTATCCGTGCTTAGACGAGCGGGAACTAAATTTTCTCTTTTAGATGCGGTTTTGGAAAAAATAAAAATAAAAATAAAATTTCCAAGTGATATTATTTTGAAAGTTTGATTTGGAGATTTGGTTGTCAAAAATCAAATAGTGGAAAAAGAGAAAATTATGCACGTTATTGGTTATTCAACTGTGTGAAGTTGTATTTTGACAATTGTGCCATTCAAATGTGAATGAGTGATAAATCTGGGTCACAATTCCGAGCGTTTCTCATCATGTTGCATTTAAGTTCGAAATTTGATCCGATCATTTTATTATGCCAAAATTGTGCAGGATCACCACCGAAACACTCAAGGACGCACGACCCCTCACCGTCGTATACTAAAGGTATAACCAAGCGGCCAAAAATTGAGTTTTTGTCGTAAAATGTTACGACATTGGAAGCGTGACTTGAGTTAGGATATTGTTGGAATCCTTGAGAATTATGTTATGAGTTTAGCCTTTGAGGCTCGAGAATTACTGTTATTATAAAAATTTGGAAATGTCTTGATATGGTGTTTATTGACTCTAGTTGTTGATATGTTGGATTGTGACCGAAATTAGTTCGGTGCTGGGTTGATATTAGGTGAAGGCTTCGGCCGGGATATCCGAAAAACAGGGGAAACTCTGCCGGATTTCCGGCTTGAAGCCTAGGCACTTTTATTGATTTAATCATTGTACGAGTAAGGCTAAGAACCTATTCCTCACATAAACAAATCCAAAGACAACAGTTAGGACGGAAACAAGCTTAGATGGGCTTTCTTAATGAATTATTACCCGTTCCACTAACTAGAGTCACATTCTTCGAGTCTACCAATCCCAAGTTCTTTCTCTCCTGTACTTAGTGGTAAACCTTGGCGTTGATCATTAATTGCTTGTGTGGAACAGAAGCATCTCACACAAAACACGAGAAGAGACGCCCCTAGGGAAAGGATTTCGAGGACCGAAGCGAGGAGCTTAGGACCTCAAGTAAGTGGATCCCCTCTGTAACACGAGTAGACTCCACCTTGGTCGAGCGACCATTTATGTTTGTGAATTCGGATTGGCTTGTGGTGTTGTAATTAGATGTTCATTTGATTTAATTGTTTTGATACATGTTTGGGGTGCGTGAGTATGGGATCACGTGCTTTTATTTTATTTTCTAACCCATAAGTATGGGATTATGGGTTTAAGTGTCTTACATGTGCATGTGTGTCATTCTGTCTGTGGGTATAGGACCATGGACATAAAACTATCCATATATCGTTGTTGAGATTGCCTTGCAGGTTGAATGAATTCCAGAATGGTTCAAAGAGCGGGGAAGCACCTAAATTCTCGAATAAGCTCGACGGGGCGTTGGTGAAATTCATTCCGAGACGGCCCGACGGGGCCATTGGTCGTAAAAGGTCTCGGAACGGCCCGAGGGGCTCAGAGGAGGTTGGCGGATAGCCTTCCTCACGTTATGTTGTTTAATGATCCGGATCGGCCCGACGGGGCAAATTAAGGTTAATAATTCCGAAACGACCCGACGGGGTCATTGGTCGCGAAAGGTTTCGGAAAGGGCAAAGAGGCCCGAAGGGAGACGATGTTCCCATGAAAATATAAATTGAACGGGACGGCCCAAGGGGCCCACTATTGTTTCAAGTCCCGAAAATGCCCGACGGGGCGATTGTGAAATTAATTCCGAAACGGCCCGACGGGGCCATTGGCCGCAAAAGGTTTCGGAATGGCCGACGGGCCTAATGAATGTTAAGTAAGGATCCTTTAAAATTAATAAGCCGTGTGCACACGTATATTTGGTAAAGTAAGAGCGTAATGTAAAGTTTTAAAGTAAAACCAGAGGTGGGTTGAATCTATGACTCGGGTTGCAACCGTTGGATTGGTAACTTAATTCTTCAATAGGGACTTTTCTATTGTGATATTTATGATTATTGAATTTGTGATGAATGTTATTACTTATGTCCCTAATCCACTTATTGGGCTATTAGCTCACTAGTGTGCTCGTGTTGCAGGTAAGTTAAAGGGGAAGATCGAAAGCTAGGCGGCAATGAAGGAAGACGGCGGGTGCATACGGGTTCGACCTTGTGGGCGTCGTGTTGACCGTTGGCTATTCGAGGGCAAAAGTTTTTGAAGTCCTAAACTCATTTTGACAAACCTTCATACGAAACCTAATTTTGATGATTATGGGGTCACGGTTGGGAACCCGTGCTTAGGAGTTAAAATGTATTTATTATTATTATCGTGTAAAAAGTTCAAATTTAACCGTATTTTTTTGGACATTGAATACTTATATCGTTATAAATTATTGTGATTTAAAATCTTTTATGATATTTTCGTAATACTATATTTTGGGTCGTTACAAAGTTGGTATCAGAGCCACGGTTTAGCCGGTTCTGTAGACAACCCCGTATGCACAAGCGTGATTCCTCGTTGTCGCCACTGTAAGTGCCTTTCCTTTAACTTCACGAGTATTACCACATTGCCTTAGGTTGAAATACTTGCAGATTAATGCTCTACGATGTCAGGACGAGGAGATAGAGCGGAGACTAAGAACTCCAGCCAGGAACAGAGGGAGCGTGTGTCCAAGTAATATAGGCGTTTCATGCGTCAGATAGTGGAGATGCAGCGATGTGTTTCGAGCGCCTTTACGTTCAAGAGATGGGTGGGGTACGCTGACGGTGGAGGACACCTCAGAAGAGGAGTATCCCGACGAGGATGATAATTAGATAGTATAGGTGGAGACACTAACCACAATTTCGTTGCCCTATGGTAGTCGTACGAGTATCAGTTTAACGTAGCTTAACATCGTACCTAACCGAATAAGAAGTGACGTACGTGGTAATTTATAATTAGCGTTTATTTATTTATTTCGACTAATTGAGATAGAAGCTAAATCTGACCAGTTATGTGTTGTGTCATCCTCTTTGAAGGATCTTTATGTCTTTGATGATGCTTGTGTTATTCTCGTCATAATGCAACTATGTATGACGAATTAGTATTTATTTGTGCTATGTGATGTTAACTTGTCTTCTCCCCGATTTTATGACGATTGCTTCAAACTTGCATTCTTTTGTCTAGTTTATGTAGTGAATTTAACCTTAGTGCGTTGACTCAGGTCATTTGTTATTCTACATCCTCGTTGACTATGACGAGGCCAAACTTGTCGAGGACAATGGCCGAACTTCGCGAGGCCATGGAACGCCAAATCGAGATTCAGCGACAGCAAACGGAGGTGTTAAATCGCCTGATGGAGCACATGGGACGTGGGGCCTTACCTCTCCCTCCCCCGCCTCCGGTTGAGGCCCAAGGGCAAGTAGAGGGCGAAGAACCGCCCGAACATCCAGATCCGGCTCTAGGAGCCGATGTAGTTCACCCGGGGGCAGCGGAGATTCTCGCGGGAGGCCCTCCAGTACAAGGCAGGGCAGCGGCGTACCCTAACCCTGCAGTGGACGCCCCTTACCCCGCGGGGAATCCTATTCCGGGCATACCACTAAATCCCCCGATGATGCAAGCTCATGCTCCGGCGATTCGACCTCCGGCACCCGGTTTGGCACCACACGTTTATGCCCAAGGAATGCCGGTGCCACATATGACTTTGGAGGCGGTCTACGAGAGGTTTCGTAGGGCCCAACCTCCATCATTCGATGGTACTCCGGACCCTCTCGCTGCTGAAGAATGGATAAGTCGCGTAGAACTTATCTTTGACATGATGCAAATATCAGACCATGAGAAGGTTTCGTGCGCCGTCTTTATGCTCAATAAAGACGCGCGTTATTGGTGGAGCGTGGTGAAGCAGACTCGGGATGTCAGTACCATGACTTGGGCTGATTTCCAGCAAGTCTTCCATGAGAAGTACTTCAGCGAGGCCGTTCAAAATAGCAAGATGAACGAGTTTATCAATTTGCGTCAAGGAAAGCTGAGCGTCGCAGACTATGTCTTGAAGTTCGACCAGTTGGCCAAGTTTGCGCCGGACATTGTGGCCACCGACGCTAGTCGGAAGAATAAGTTTATGCGAGGCCTAAATTCTGACATTGCTCGTTTTGTTGACACGGGCAGAGAAGGACCCACCAGCTACGCAGACGCCGTCCAGCGTGCTCTACGCTCGGAGTCTTGGGGGACTAAGCATGAAGAGAAGCCCGAGCCCCACTCGTCGCAAGCAGACGGAGCACATAACAGATCACATTTTGGCCGCTCACATAGCAGTAACTTTCCTTCACGTCCCCACAATGGCAGAAACCGATCGAATTATAACTCACCCAACCTATCGGGCGGGAACAATTCTGGGAACAAGCGCAAGTCGGAAGCCAACTTCCCAAACAGGTCTGACCAGGCCAAGAAGCGCGACACCAATGTTCCTCCGTGCCCTACGTGTGGGAGACACCACCCAGGAGAGTGTCGGTACAACAACAACAGTCCAAGGTGTTACAATTGCGACAAACCAGGCCACTACGCTAGGGAGTGCCGAGAACCTGGAGGTCAAGCGCGGAACCAGGGAAATCAAGGCGGAGATCAAGCTAAGTCCAACGCTCGAGTTTTTGCAATTACTGAAGGCGAAGTAGCCGCAGGACCCTCAACTGCTGTTACAGGTCAGATCTCTATTGCCAACACTATTGCTTACGTCCCCATAGAGTTATGGGCTTCTCACTTTTTTTTTATTGCGGGTGGATTTGTTAAAAAGTTAGATAGGAAACCCGACGACTTGACATAATCTTTCCTAGCGGCTACCCCTACAAGCAAGACTATGGGGTCTCGGTTCTGGTTTAGGGGTGTTTTGATAAGCCTCCTTCGCTGTTCACTTACGCTAGGAGGAAGAAGAAAATGATTGCGGGGAAGAAATATAATTGTGATGAGATAGGACTTATTTGCTATTTCTTTATTATTAGATTTACCCTTTTTATTATCGTTAGAAATGTTATTTTGCTTCTTGTGATTTTGTGTTGCTGTCATGGTTAGTTGCAAATGTATATGGAATGTGTGGGAATATATGCCAAGTAATGAGAAAGATGAGGTACCAGATATTTTTAGCAAAATATTGTGGGTACAGGAGAGTAAGTGTCGCCCAGAGGGTTAACCAGACCCATAATCTCTTCCCTTCAAGCGTGAAAAATGCTTGATGGCGGTAGTTAGGGTTATCACCAGTTTAAAATACACGAGGAAGACATACCCAAGGCCGTTTTCTGTACCCATTACGGGCATTATGAATTCTTGGTGATGTCCTACGGACTCACCAATGCTCCGGCCGCGTTCATTGGTCTAATGAATCGTGTCTTCGAAGACTATCTCATCAAGATTGTTTTAGTCTTTATCGATGATATTCTCGTTCATTCGAAGACAAAGGGGGAGCATGAAGAGCATTTTCGAGCCGTTTTGGAAAGGTTACCCAAAGCGTTTTATGAGAAGTTCAAGAAGTGTGAGTTTCGGTTGGAAAAGGTCTCTTTTCTTGGACTCATGGTGCCTAAGGAACGAATTTCGGTGGATCCATCTAAGATTGAACAGTTAGTTCATGGAATTAGCCCACGACGGTCACGAAAGTTAGTAGTTTCTTGGGCTTAACCGGGTACTATAGGCGATTTTTAGAGGAGTTCTCCAAACCCGCTCTACCTTTAACCCGCCTTACTCGAAGGAATACCAAGTTTTCTTGGACTCTGACTTGTGAAGAGAGCTTTCAAGAGCTCAAAACCCGTCTCACAACTGCTCTAGTGTTGATAATCCCTACGGGGACCACTGGATTTGCCCTTTTTGCGATGCCATTTGAGTGATTGTAGATAGGCTCATAAAGTCGGCGCATATTTTTTTATTTTATTTTATTTTTTTCTTTTCTTTTTTGCCGGTCGAATGACATACCCCATGGATAGGTTGACGGAGATTTATGTTCAGGAGCTAGTGAGGCTCCACTGAGTATCAGTATCTCATCTTAGACAGAGATACTAGGTTCACTTCCGCTTTTTGCAAGAGCTTGCATCGGGCCATGGGAACTCAGTTGAAGTTTAGCACAGCGTTCCATCCACAGACTGACGGTCAGACAGAGCGTACCAACCAAACGCTCGAAGACATGCTTCGTGCCTGTATCTTGGATTTCCAAGGTTCGTGGAGCACGTACCTGCCTTTGATCGAGTTTGCTTACAACAACAGTTACCAAGCAACTGAGGAACAGGACCATTCCGATGGTCAGGGTGCAATGGGGAAATCATGCTGAGGAAGAGGCAACTTGGGAACTCGAGAGTGCCATGAGAGAGAAATACCCTCACTTGTTCTAAGTTTCGAGGACGAAACTTTTGTAAGGGGGTAGGATTGTAATGACATGAATTTAATATCACTGTGCTAATTAATTTATTTGTATTTCTACCTCAGTAGTTACCAATTTGTAAAATTGGTCAGTTTCGTCAAATCTGATAATTTGGAACTATGAGAGAAATTATGAAATTAGCATGGTTATCTTACAATCTTAAAAGTTAGACGTGTTAGGAATTTATGTTTGATTCGAAATTGATATTTAAATTCCTAAGTTTACGTTTTTAAATAACGTGTGCAATTTTAAAATTTCTCGGAAAATTTGTTGCATTTTCGTGGTCCATTTTTTTTGCCATTTTGGGTCCAATTAGCCCAAGCCCATTAGGGCATTTTCTTTCTCCCTTTCTTTTCCCCCCACAGCCGACCAAGTCCCCCCCCCACCTCCCTCACAATTTTTTTTCTTTCTTCTTTTTTTTTTTTCCTTTCCTCTCTCTCTCCCTCTCTCCGCCGGCCGACTAGCCTCCCCCGCCGGTGCCGCCGCTCCTCCGCCCAGCCCGCGTGCACAGCGCCGGTGCCGCCCCGCCGCCAGCACCGCTCGGCCCGAGCTCCAGCCCGCGCGCGCAGCTCCGCCAGCGCGAGCCCCGCGCGCCTCTCCCTCCCTTCGCGCTGCGCGTGCTTCCTCCGCACGCCGAGCAGCAGCGCGCCACTCCGCCGAGCTCGCCCAGCCTCCGCGCGCGCTGCCGGCGTCGACCCAAGCCTCCCCTTCGCGCCCGCGTGCGTCCCCGAGCAGCAGCGCGCCTCTCCGTCGCGCGCAGCCCAGCCGGAGCGCCGATCTCCTCCGCGCCGAGCTCCGCCGCGCCGACCCAGCCTCCGAGCACCTCGGTCCGAGCTCCTCCGCGCGAGATCTGCCCGTCGCCGGCAACCCCAGGTCCGGCCACCGCCGCGCAGCGCCGGCCAACCCCTCCCGCACGGCCGCGTAACCACGCCGACCCTCGTCGCGTCGTGGTCTCCTCCGGGCAGCAGCCGTGCCCTTTTCGCGTTGAGCTCGTCTCGTCCGTCGTCGTCGAAGCTGACGACTCTCCCTCGCTCCGCCATTGTTTGAGTTGTCGCGTTACCAAGCCGACACCGAGGTAAGCTTCGTGTCCGCCGCGTTGTCGTTGAATGTTCAACTTGGATCTTTAAATTTTAGCGGGTTAATTCCTTGTTTCCGTTGTAGTTTAGAGTTGTCGTCGCTTCGCACCGTTGCCGGGTTAATTTGTTAGCCGTTGCGTGCTTTCTCGAGCCGTAATTACTCAAGTTTGGTGAGCCTCGTTTCCTTTTTGTGGTTGTTGTTAGATACTCGATTTTCGTCGATTGTGTTGTTAACGAAAGTCTATCTTATTCGAGGCTTGTTTTTGTAAAGCATCGTATTGAGAAAAATTGTTATGTCGTAGTGGGTGATTGAAATTAGTTTGCGTTCAAGAATCGTGTTATTATGGGCTTGAACTTGTTAGACGCCTAGAGGTCGTTTTTAATTCGGTTTACCTTGAGTTTTTGACACCTTAAAGTGTGCTAATTTAGTAGCGAAAAGTTGGGAATTCGTTTTTGTGCGGCAAACTTCACGCGCTTAAATGTTTATTTTTCGCACTATATTTGTAATTGTTGAAATCCCGATTTATCCGTGCTTAGACGAGCGGGAACTAAATTTTCTCTTTTAGATGCGGTTTTGGAAAAAATAAAAATAAAAATAAAATTTCCAAGTGATATTATTTTGAAAGTTTGATTTGGAGATTTGGTTGTCAAAAATCAAATAGTGGAAAAAGAGAAAATTATGCACGTTATTGGTTATTCAACTGTGTGAAGTTGTATTTTGACAATTGTGCCATTCAAATGTGAATGAGTGATAAATCTGGGTCACAATTCCGAGCGTTTCTCATCATGTTGCATTTAAGTTCGAAATTTGATCCGATCATTTTATTATGCCAAAATTGTGCAGGATCACCACCGAAACACTCAAGGACGCACGACCCCTCACCGTCGTATACTAAAGGTATAACCAAGCGGCCAAAAATTGAGTTTTTGTCGTAAAATGTTACGACATTGGAAGCGTGACTTGAGTTAGGATATTGTTGGAATCCTTGAGAATTATGTTATGAGTTTAGCCTTTGAGGCTCGAGAATTACTGTTATTATAAAAATTTGGAAATGTCTTGATATGGTGTTTATTGACTCTAGTTGTTGATATGTTGGATTGTGACCGAAATTAGTTCGGTGCTGGGTTGATATTAGGTGAAGGCTTCGGCCGGGATATCCGAAAAACAGGGGAAACTCTGCCGGATTTCCGGCTTGAAGCCTAGGCACTTTTATTGATTTAATCATTGTACGAGTAAGGCTAAGAACCTATTCCTCACATAAACAAATCCAAAGACAACAGTTAGGACGGAAACAAGCTTAGATGGGCTTTCTTAATGAATTATTACCCGTTCCACTAACTAGAGTCACATTCTTCGAGTCTACCAATCCCAAGTTCTTTCTCTCCTGTACTTAGTGGTAAACCTTGGCGTTGATCATTAATTGCTTGTGTGGAACAGAAGCATCTCACACAAAACACGAGAAGAGACGCCCCTAGGGAAAGGATTTCGAGGACCGAAGCGAGGAGCTTAGGACCTCAAGTAAGTGGATCCCCTCTGTAACACGAGTAGACTCCACCTTGGTCGAGCGACCATTTATGTTTGTGAATTCGGATTGGCTTGTGGTGTTGTAATTAGATGTTCATTTGATTTAATTGTTTTGATACATGTTTGGGGTGCGTGAGTATGGGATCACGTGCTTTTATTTTATTTTCTAACCCATAAGTATGGGATTATGGGTTTAAGTGTCTTACATGTGCATGTGTGTCATTCTGTCTGTGGGTATAGGACCATGGACATAAAACTATCCATATATCGTTGTTGAGATTGCCTTGCAGGTTGAATGAATTCCAGAATGGTTCAAAGAGCGGGGAAGCACCTAAATTCTCGAATAAGCTCGACGGGGCGTTGGTGAAATTCATTCCGAGACGGCCCGACGGGGCCATTGGTCGTAAAAGGTCTCGGAACGGCCCGAGGGGCTCAGAGGAGGTTGGCGGATAGCCTTCCTCACGTTATGTTGTTTAATGATCCGGATCGGCCCGACGGGGCAAATTAAGGTTAATAATTCCGAAACGACCCGACGGGGTCATTGGTCGCGAAAGGTTTCGGAAAGGGCAAAGAGGCCCGAAGGGAGACGATGTTCCCATGAAAATATAAATTGAACGGGACGGCCCAAGGGGCCCACTATTGTTTCAAGTCCCGAAAATGCCCGACGGGGCGATTGTGAAATTAATTCCGAAACGGCCCGACGGGGCCATTGGCCGCAAAAGGTTTCGGAATGGCCGACGGGCCTAATGAATGTTAAGTAAGGATCCTTTAAAATTAATAAGCCGTGTGCACACGTATATTTGGTAAAGTAAGAGCGTAATGTAAAGTTTTAAAGTAAAACCAGAGGTGGGTTGAATCTATGACTCGGGTTGCAACCGTTGGATTGGTAACTTAATTCTTCAATAGGGACTTTTCTATTGTGATATTTATGATTATTGAATTTGTGATGAATGTTATTACTTATGTCCCTAATCCACTTATTGGGCTATTAGCTCACTAGTGTGCTCGTGTTGCAGGTAAGTTAAAGGGGAAGATCGAAAGCTAGGCGGCAATGAAGGAAGACGGCGGGTGCATACGGGTTCGACCTTGTGGGCGTCGTGTTGACCGTTGGCTATTCGAGGGCAAAAGTTTTTGAAGTCCTAAACTCATTTTGACAAACCTTCATACGAAACCTAATTTTGATGATTATGGGGTCACGGTTGGGAACCCGTGCTTAGGAGTTAAAATGTATTTATTATTATTATCGTGTAAAAAGTTCAAATTTAACCGTATTTTTTTGGACATTGAATACTTATATCGTTATAAATTATTGTGATTTAAAATCTTTTATGATATTTTCGTAATACTATATTTTGGGTCGTTACAAAGTTGGTATCAGAGCCACGGTTTAGCCGGTTCTGTAGACAACCCCGTATGCACAAGCGTGATTCCTCGTTGTCGCCACTGTAAGTGCCTTTCCTTTAACTTCACGAGTATTACCACATTGCCTTAGGTTGAAATACTTGCAGATTAATGCTCTACGATGTCAGGACGAGGAGATAGAGCGGAGACTAAGAACTCCAGCCAGGAACAGAGGGAGCGTGTGTCCAAGTAATATAGGCGTTTCATGCGTCAGATAGTGGAGATGCAGCGATGTGTTTCGAGCGCCTTTACGTTCAAGAGATGGGTGGGGTACGCTGACGGTGGAGGACACCTCAGAAGAGGAGTATCCCGACGAGGATGATAATTAGATAGTATAGGTGGAGACACTAACCACAATTTCGTTGCCCTATGGTAGTCGTACGAGTATCAGTTTAACGTAGCTTAACATCGTACCTAACCGAATAAGAAGTGACGTACGTGGTAATTTATAATTAGCGTTTATTTATTTATTTCGACTAATTGAGATAGAAGCTAAATCTGACCAGTTATGTGTTGTGTCATCCTCTTTGAAGGATCTTTATGTCTTTGATGATGCTTGTGTTATTCTCGTCATAATGCAACTATGTATGACGAATTAGTATTTATTTGTGCTATGTGATGTTAACTTGTCTTCTCCCCGATTTTATGACGATTGCTTCAAACTTGCATTCTTTTGTCTAGTTTATGTAGTGAATTTAACCTTAGTGCGTTGACTCAGGTCATTTGTTATTCTACATCCTCGTTGACTATGACGAGGCCAAACTTGTCGAGGACAATGGCCGAACTTCGCGAGGCCATGGAACGCCAAATCGAGATTCAGCGACAGCAAACGGAGGTGTTAAATCGCCTGATGGAGCACATGGGACGTGGGGCCTTACCTCTCCCTCCCCCGCCTCCGGTTGAGGCCCAAGGGCAAGTAGAGGGCGAAGAACCGCCCGAACATCCAGATCCGGCTCTAGGAGCCGATGTAGTTCACCCGGGGGCAGCGGAGATTCTCGCGGGAGGCCCTCCAGTACAAGGCAGGGCAGCGGCGTACCCTAACCCTGCAGTGGACGCCCCTTACCCCGCGGGGAATCCTATTCCGGGCATACCACTAAATCCCCCGATGATGCAAGCTCATGCTCCGGCGATTCGACCTCCGGCACCCGGTTTGGCACCACACGTTTATGCCCAAGGAATGCCGGTGCCACATATGACTTTGGAGGCGGTCTACGAGAGGTTTCGTAGGGCCCAACCTCCATCATTCGATGGTACTCCGGACCCTCTCGCTGCTGAAGAATGGATAAGTCGCGTAGAACTTATCTTTGACATGATGCAAATATCAGACCATGAGAAGGTTTCGTGCGCCGTCTTTATGCTCAATAAAGACGCGCGTTATTGGTGGAGCGTGGTGAAGCAGACTCGGGATGTCAGTACCATGACTTGGGCTGATTTCCAGCAAGTCTTCCATGAGAAGTACTTCAGCGAGGCCGTTCAAAATAGCAAGATGAACGAGTTTATCAATTTGCGTCAAGGAAAGCTGAGCGTCGCAGACTATGTCTTGAAGTTCGACCAGTTGGCCAAGTTTGCGCCGGACATTGTGGCCACCGACGCTAGTCGGAAGAATAAGTTTATGCGAGGCCTAAATTCTGACATTGCTCGTTTTGTTGACACGGGCAGAGAAGGACCCACCAGCTACGCAGACGCCGTCCAGCGTGCTCTACGCTCGGAGTCTTGGGGGACTAAGCATGAAGAGAAGCCCGAGCCCCACTCGTCGCAAGCAGACGGAGCACATAACAGATCACATTTTGGCCGCTCACATAGCAGTAACTTTCCTTCACGTCCCCACAATGGCAGAAACCGATCGAATTATAACTCACCCAACCTATCGGGCGGGAACAATTCTGGGAACAAGCGCAAGTCGGAAGCCAACTTCCCAAACAGGTCTGACCAGGCCAAGAAGCGCGACACCAATGTTCCTCCGTGCCCTACGTGTGGGAGACACCACCCAGGAGAGTGTCGGTACAACAACAACAGTCCAAGGTGTTACAATTGCGACAAACCAGGCCACTACGCTAGGGAGTGCCGAGAACCTGGAGGTCAAGCGCGGAACCAGGGAAATCAAGGCGGAGATCAAGCTAAGTCCAACGCTCGAGTTTTTGCAATTACTGAAGGCGAAGTAGCCGCAGGACCCTCAACTGCTGTTACAGGTCAGATCTCTATTGCCAACACTATTGCTTACGTCCCCATAGAGTTATGGGCTTCTCACTTTTTTTTTATTGCGGGTGGATTTGTTAAAAAGTTAGATAGGAAACCCGACGACTTGACATAATCTTTCCTAGCGGCTACCCCTACAAGCAAGACTATGGGGTCTCGGTTCTGGTTTAGGGGTGTTTTGATAAGCCTCCTTCGCTGTTCACTTACGCTAGGAGGAAGAAGAAAATGATTGCGGGGAAGAAATATAATTGTGATGAGATAGGACTTATTTGCTATTTCTTTATTATTAGATTTACCCTTTTTATTATCGTTAGAAATGTTATTTTGCTTCTTGTGATTTTGTGTTGCTGTCATGGTTAGTTGCAAATGTATATGGAATGTGTGGGAATATATGCCAAGTAATGAGAAAGATGAGGTACCAGATATTTTTAGCAAAATATTGTGGGTACAGGAGAGTAAGTGTCGCCCAGAGGGTTAACCAGACCCATAATCTCTTCCCTTCAAGCGTGAAAAATGCTTGATGGCGGTAGTTAGGGTTATCACCAGTTTAAAATACACGAGGAAGACATACCCAAGGCCGTTTTCTGTACCCATTACGGGCATTATGAATTCTTGGTGATGTCCTACGGACTCACCAATGCTCCGGCCGCGTTCATTGGTCTAATGAATCGTGTCTTCGAAGACTATCTCATCAAGATTGTTTTAGTCTTTATCGATGATATTCTCGTTCATTCGAAGACAAAGGGGGAGCATGAAGAGCATTTTCGAGCCGTTTTGGAAAGGTTACCCAAAGCGTTTTATGAGAAGTTCAAGAAGTGTGAGTTTCGGTTGGAAAAGGTCTCTTTTCTTGGACTCATGGTGCCTAAGGAACGAATTTCGGTGGATCCATCTAAGATTGAACAGTTAGTTCATGGAATTAGCCCACGACGGTCACGAAAGTTAGTAGTTTCTTGGGCTTAACCGGGTACTATAGGCGATTTTTAGAGGAGTTCTCCAAACCCGCTCTACCTTTAACCCGCCTTACTCGAAGGAATACCAAGTTTTCTTGGACTCTGACTTGTGAAGAGAGCTTTCAAGAGCTCAAAACCCGTCTCACAACTGCTCTAGTGTTGATAATCCCTACGGGGACCACTGGATTTGCCCTTTTTGCGATGCCATTTGAGTGATTGTAGATAGGCTCATAAAGTCGGCGCATATTTTTTTATTTTATTTTATTTTTTTCTTTTCTTTTTTGCCGGTCGAATGACATACCCCATGGATAGGTTGACGGAGATTTATGTTCAGGAGCTAGTGAGGCTCCACTGAGTATCAGTATCTCATCTTAGACAGAGATACTAGGTTCACTTCCGCTTTTTGCAAGAGCTTGCATCGGGCCATGGGAACTCAGTTGAAGTTTAGCACAGCGTTCCATCCACAGACTGACGGTCAGACAGAGCGTACCAACCAAACGCTCGAAGACATGCTTCGTGCCTGTATCTTGGATTTCCAAGGTTCGTGGAGCACGTACCTGCCTTTGATCGAGTTTGCTTACAACAACAGTTACCAAGCAACTGAGGAACAGGACCATTCCGATGGTCAGGGTGCAATGGGGAAATCATGCTGAGGAAGAGGCAACTTGGGAACTCGAGAGTGCCATGAGAGAGAAATACCCTCACTTGTTCTAAGTTTCGAGGACGAAACTTTTGTAAGGGGGTAGGATTGTAATGACATGAATTTAATATCACTGTGCTAATTAATTTATTTGTATTTCTACCTCAGTAGTTACCAATTTGTAAAATTGGTCAGTTTCGTCAAATCTGATAATTTGGAACTATGAGAGAAATTATGAAATTAGCATGGTTATCTTACAATCTTAAAAGTTAGACGTGTTAGGAATTTATGTTTGATTCGAAATTGATATTTAAATTCCTAAGTTTACGTTTTTAAATAACGTGTGCAATTTTAAAATTTCTCGGAAAATTTGTTGCATTTTCGTGGTCCATTTTTTTTGCCATTTTGGGTCCAATTAGCCCAAGCCCATTAGGGCATTTTCTTTCTCCCTTTCTTTTCCCCCCACAGCCGACCAAGTCCCCCCCCACCTCCCTCACAATTTTTTTTCTTTCTTCTTTTTTTTTTTTCCTTTCCTCTCTCTCTCCCTCTCTCCGCCGGCCGACTAGCCTCCCCCGCCGGTGCCGCCGCTCCTCCGCCCAGCCCGCGTGCACAGCGCCGGTGCCGCCCCGCCGCCAGCACCGCTCGGCCCGAGCTCCAGCCCGCGCGCGCAGCTCCGCCAGCGCGAGCCCCGCGCGCCTCTCCCTCCCTTCGCGCTGCGCGTGCTTCCTCCGCACGCCGAGCAGCAGCGCGCCACTCCGCCGAGCTCGCCCAGCCTCCGCGCGCGCTGCCGGCGTCGACCCAAGCCTCCCCTTCGCGCCCGCGTGCGTCCCCGAGCAGCAGCGCGCCTCTCCGTCGCGCGCAGCCCAGCCGGAGCGCCGATCTCCTCCGCGCCGAGCTCCGCCGCGCCGACCCAGCCTCCGAGCACCTCGGTCCGAGCTCCTCCGCGCGAGATCTGCCCGTCGCCGGCAACCCCAGGTCCGGCCACCGCCGCGCAGCGCCGGCCAACCCCTCCCGCACGGCCGCGTAACCACGCCGACCCTCGTCGCGTCGTGGTCTCCTCCGGGCAGCAGCCGTGCCCTTTTCGCGTTGAGCTCGTCTCGTCCGTCGTCGTCGAAGCTGATGACTCTCCCTCGCTCCGCCATTGTTTGAGTTGTCGCGTTACCAAGCCGACACCGAGGTAAGCTTCGTGTCCGCCGCGTTGTCGTTGAATGTTCAACTTGGATCTTTAAATTTTAGCGGGTTAATTCCTTGTTTCCGTTGTAGTTTAGAGTTGTCGTCGCTTCGCACCGTTGCCGGGTTAATTTGTTAGCCGTTGCGTGCTTTCTCGAGCCGTAATTACTCAAGTTTGGTGAGCCTCGTTTCCTTTTTGTGGTTGTTGTTAGATACTCGATTTTCGTCGATTGTGTTGTTAACGAAAGTCTATCTTATTCGAGGCTTGTTTTTGTAAAGCATCGTATTGAGAAAAATTGTTATGTCGTAGTGGGTGATTGAAATTAGTTTGCGTTCAAGAATCGTGTTATTATGGGCTTGAACTTGTTAGACGCCTAGAGGTCGTTTTTAATTCGGTTTACCTTGAGTTTTTGACACCTTAAAGTGTGCTAATTTAGTAGCGAAAAGTTGGGAATTCGTTTTTGTGCGGCAAACTTCACGCGCTTAAATGTTTATTTTTCGCACTATATTTGTAATTGTTGAAATCCCGATTTATCCGTGCTTAGACGAGCGGGAACTAAATTTTCTCTTTTAGATGCGGTTTTGGAAAAAATAAAAATAAAAATAAAATTTCCAAGTGATATTATTTTGAAAGTTTGATTTGGAGATTTGGTTGTCAAAAATCAAATAGTGGAAAAAGAGAAAATTATGCACGTTATTGGTTATTCAACTGTGTGAAGTTGTATTTTGACAATTGTGCCATTCAAATGTGAATGAGTGATAAATCTGGGTCACAATTCCGAGCGTTTCTCATCATGTTGCATTTAAGTTCGAAATTTGATCCGATCATTTTATTATGCCAAAATTGTGCAGGATCACCACCGAAACACTCAAGGACGCACGACCCCTCACCGTCGTATACTAAAGGTATAACCAAGCGGCCAAAAATTGAGTTTTTGTCGTAAAATGTTACGACATTGGAAGCGTGACTTGAGTTAGGATATTGTTGGAATCCTTGAGAATTATGTTATGAGTTTAGCCTTTGAGGCTCGAGAATTACTGTTATTATAAAAATTTGGAAATGTCTTGATATGGTGTTTATTGACTCTAGTTGTTGATATGTTGGATTGTGACCGAAATTAGTTCGGTGCTGGGTTGATATTAGGTGAAGGCTTCGGCCGGGATATCCGAAAAACAGGGGAAACTCTGCCGGATTTCCGGCTTGAAGCCTAGGCACTTTTATTGATTTAATCATTGTACGAGTAAGGCTAAGAACCTATTCCTCACATAAACAAATCCAAAGACAACAGTTAGGACGGAAACAAGCTTAGATGGGCTTTCTTAATGAATTATTACCCGTTCCACTAACTAGAGTCACATTCTTCGAGTCTACCAATCCCAAGTTCTTTCTCTCCTGTACTTAGTGGTAAACCTTGGCGTTGATCATTAATTGCTTGTGTGGAACAGAAGCATCTCACACAAAACACGAGAAGAGACGCCCCTAGGGAAAGGATTTCGAGGACCGAAGCGAGGAGCTTAGGACCTCAAGTAAGTGGATCCCCTCTGTAACACGAGTAGACTCCACCTTGGTCGAGCGACCATTTATGTTTGTGAATTCGGATTGGCTTGTGGTGTTGTAATTAGATGTTCATTTGATTTAATTGTTTTGATACATGTTTGGGGTGCGTGAGTATGGGATCACGTGCTTTTATTTTATTTTCTAACCCATAAGTATGGGATTATGGGTTTAAGTGTCTTACATGTGCATGTGTGTCATTCTGTCTGTGGGTATAGGACCATGGACATAAAACTATCCATATATCGTTGTTGAGATTGCCTTGCAGGTTGAATGAATTCCAGAATGGTTCAAAGAGCGGGGAAGCACCTAAATTCTCGAATAAGCTCGACGGGGCGTTGGTGAAATTCATTCCGAGACGGCCCGACGGGGCCATTGGTCGTAAAAGGTCTCGGAACGGCCCGAGGGGCTCAGAGGAGGTTGGCGGATAGCCTTCCTCACGTTATGTTGTTTAATGATCCGGATCGGCCCGACGGGGCAAATTAAGGTTAATAATTCCGAAACGACCCGACGGGGTCATTGGTCGCGAAAGGTTTCGGAAAGGGCAAAGAGGCCCGAAGGGAGACGATGTTCCCATGAAAATATAAATTGAACGGGACGGCCCAAGGGGCCCACTATTGTTTCAAGTCCCGAAAATGCCCGACGGGGCGATTGTGAAATTAATTCCGAAACGGCCCGACGGGGCCATTGGCCGCAAAAGGTTTCGGAATGGCCGACGGGCCTAATGAATGTTAAGTAAGGATCCTTTAAAATTAATAAGCCGTGTGCACACGTATATTTGGTAAAGTAAGAGCGTAATGTAAAGTTTTAAAGTAAAACCAGAGGTGGGTTGAATCTATGACTCGGGTTGCAACCGTTGGATTGGTAACTTAATTCTTCAATAGGGACTTTTCTATTGTGATATTTATGATTATTGAATTTGTGATGAATGTTATTACTTATGTCCCTAATCCACTTATTGGGCTATTAGCTCACTAGTGTGCTCATGTTGCAGGTAAGTTAAAGGGGAAGATCGAAAGCTAGGCGGCAATGAAGGAAGACGGCGGGTGCATACGGGTTCGACCTTGTGGGCGTCGTGTTGACCGTTGGCTATTCGAGGGCAAAAGTTTTTGAAGTCCTAAACTCATTTTGACAAACCTTCATACGAAACCTAATTTTGATGATTATGGGGTCACGGTTGGGAACCCGTGCTTAGGAGTTAAAATGTATTTATTATTATTATCGTGTAAAAAGTTCAAATTTAACCGTATTTTTTTGGATATTGAATACTTATATCGTTATAAATTATTGTGATTTAAAATCTTTTATGATATTTTCGTAATACTATATTTTGGGTCGTTACAGTTCTTCATCGGAATTTTTCCAAAAAAAGAGTATCTTAATAACTTTTCAATTTCTCTTGTACACCAATCGGCATTTTGAAAATAGACATGTAATAAATCATAATCGCAGATAACACCGATTGAATAAATGTCATTCTTCCCCCTTTTAGAAAGAAAAACCATCTTCCAACCATCAAGCCTCTTTGCTACTTTTCTTATAATACAATCCCAATAACTTCTACACCTTGTATTCCCTCCCAAAGGCACTCCTAGATATTTTATAGGCCATTCCCTCTTTGAACAACCTAGAGCCCCAGCATACTCCCTGACCTCCTCTTCTTCTAAATTGATTCCGAGTAAACAGCTATTCGACCGATTCACTTTTAACCCTAAAGCTTTGCAAAAATCATCCAACACTTTTTTCAAGTTCATCAAATTCACAGCCTTCGGAACACCAAAAAAAAGTGTATCATCTGCGAATTGAAGTTGAGCCACCTCCATTCCCGACCTGCCTATACAAAAAGGGCTAAAACGATTTCTTTCAACCTCCCTGCTAACTCTCCTAGACAAAGCATCCACAGCAAGAGTGAAAAGATACGAAGACAAAAGGTCGCCTTGCCTAAGTCCTCTCGAAGCTTCAAATTTGTATCTTTCCCTGCCATTAATGAAAACCGAGCAAGACACTGAAGAAATGCAACCCATGATCCATTTTCTCCATCTTTGTCCGAAACACTTCTTTTTCAAGACAAATTTCAGGAATGACCATTCAACCTTATCGTATGCCTTCTCAAAATCGATTTTAAATACAATTCCTTTTTTCCTTGAACTTCTGAAGTCTTCCACTACTTCGTTTGCGATAAGAATTAAGTCTAATATCTGTCTTCTTGCCACAAACACTCCTTGAATCTCTGCTATTTTTTCTTCAAGAATGTCCATAATTTTCTCCGCTAACAACTTTGAAATTATTTTATATAAGCTAGACAACAAGCTGATAGGTCTATAATCCGAAACTCTGCTAGACAATATTTTTTGAGAATAAGACATAAATAAGTCTTATTAATAAATATGTTCATAACACCGTCATTCCAAAACTGGTGGAACACTTTTATAAATCTTTCTTCAACATGTCACAATCAGCTTGATAAAATGCCAATGAAAAACCATCAGGACATGGTGACTTATTCCCATCACAAGCAAAAATTGCTCTCTTACCTTCCCTTCTTCAAAAGGTCTCTTAAGCATCTCAGCCCCTAGTCGTGTAATCGATGACCAGTTTATATCTTCTCGTTTGCGAACAACACTTCCTTGGTAAGAATATAAATCTTTAAAAAAAATCGTGACTTCTTCCACAATTTCTTCCTCCATCTCTGTGACTTCTCCATTTCCTTTTTCGATCTTAAACATAGAATTCTTCATTCTTAGAGCACTTATTGATAGAATTCTTCGTTCTTAGAGCCCTTATTAATAGAATTCTTCGTTCTTAGAGCACTTATTGATAGAAGTCTTCTTTCTTAAAGCACTCGTCAATAAATGAAAAAGCTTGGTGTTTGCATCACCATCCCTCTCTCAGGCAAACTTATTTCTTAAAGTCACAGCTCTCTCTTCTCTGTCTAAAATATCTTGAAGTTTAGCTTTAATTTCTCTTCGTTCCTCCTTAAAATTGTTGTTCCATGAATTACCCACTTCCTACGCATCCAATACTCCAATTCTTTCCATGATTCGTACTTTTTCACCCTGAGCTTTTTCCCTTTTTCTCTTTTGCCCATTTTAGTGTTATTGTTCACAAATTTCAGTTTTGACAAAAAATTATAACCCTCCCATCCGTGGACCTCCTCTTAATCCCACTAACTCTTCAATATATTTTTATAACCATACTCTTCTAACCATACGTTATCAAATCAGAAAGGCAAAGGACCCCATCTCTTCGGATCTGTGGTAAATACCACCAGAAAGTGATCAGATACCACCCTAGTTGCCACTTCTTAACGCACAAACAGAAATTGTTCCTTCCATCCTTCAGTAAATAGGAAACGGTCAAGTCTACAACAAGTTGGATTCTCTCGAAGATCTGACCAAGTATACTGAGCATTTACTAGAGGAGGATCTGACAACCCCAATTCTCTTATAAGTTCATCAAAGTTCTTCATGCTTATGCTTACTCTCTGATTGTTGTTCTTTTCCTCCAAAAATTTGATTACATTAAAATCTCCTCCAATACACCACTTATTACGACAAATACTCCGAAGTCCAGCTAACTCATCGCAAAAGTCACTTCTCACCGAAGCCTTACATGGTCCATAAAGCCTTATAAACCACCAATCCCCTAGAGTATCCTCTATTTTGATTAACACCGTAAACTCCCCCATCAAATTTTCCTTCACAACTATCCTCTTAACATCCCAAATAATTAAAATACCTCTCAATCTTCCAACTGCCTGCAACAAAGCCCATGCTTTAAATCTTGACCTCCAAATACTACTCACGAATTTTCTATCCACTTCCTGCCTTTTAATCTCCTGAATAACCACCAAATCTAGATCTTCTTTGAAAATAAGGGATTTTATTCCTCTTTTTTTAGCAGAGGAATCAGTCCCTCTAACATTCCATGATACCATCTCCATTTAACAAACCTATCATCCCCATGCTGCCTTTACTTCTTATAATCCACCTTAACTCCAAGTTTCTTAATTCTCTTTCTCGGCCTTTAACTCTTGACGACCCGAGGAACAGTCTTCTCTTCGTGAAATCTCAGCTTCTCCTAGACCATCTTTCCTTGCACTTCCCAAAACCTTATTGCTAAGCTTTAAATCCCCAAATTTGTTCTCTCATTCGTTTGCCATCTTCATCAAAGTTCTAAAACCTTCAAAAGCTTCATCTTCATTGTCTTCTAAGCCATCCTGAGTTGAGCAAAAACTCGAGTTATCATATAAGTTTTCCTCTAAAGATCAATCATTCGACCCAATATCCTCGTCTTCAATTGCTTTCGAATTCTCTATTTGCAATTTCTCGAATTCCTACATTAGATTTTTCTCCTAGTGAAACTCCCCCTTATTCCTAAGTTTGCGTCTAAAATACACAATAGGACTTCTTCTGATCTTCTTTACTTCCCCGTCACTTGCATAAGTCAAACTTACGTGTCTTTTATGTGTTTTCTTTGAAGCACGAGTATTATCCCATCTTGAAATAATTTCCTCTTTAAATTCCTAGCGATTCTTAGGGTTTCTTGTGCCAAGAACCGTAGGAAATTGGATATTATCGGACTAGACTTGGGTCTTATTAAAAGAATCTAGAGGGAATTCAAAACTCAAATTCTTGATGGGCTCAGAAAGTGCTTTAGTGGTAGGCCCAACTTGGCCCACATTTGGAAACTCATCCTCAACCAAAATTCTTCCTATCTGAACATCAACCACTTCACCTTCTTAGTTTTTTGAATTAGAGTCCATAGAAGGGCTGACATGTTTTGATACAACTGGCAAGATATCATTAAATCTGTTTTCAGAATATGAACCGACTTCTCTATCCATTCTCGGGGTAATAGCAGAAATTAAACGTATCTTTTCAAGCTCCTCCTCCTCCTTCGTATTCTCCGGCAACTCTTCAGCGTCCTCTGATCGAAAAAGCAAGCCAAACGTCATACCCCTACTCTGAAGACCATATGCAATTTCATCTAGATTAAAATAACCAAGACGAATCCTTTCGTTGCCCACCGGTAGCTCTAAGATAAGATCCATGAATCCAGATGAGAAACCTTTTACCTTTATCTTCGCATAAGACAAAAACTCGCATTGAACAATCTCCTTAACTACCTCCATAAGACCACCCCACAGGTTCTCGATGACCTTGAAAGCATGTATATTCTATAGACTTAAACGGAAACCTTCAATCCTTATCCAGCTTTTCTTTGCTTTGATTTTGCATTTATCAAAGTGAGATTCGATAGTACAAGGCTCAATCCTGGCCACCGATTGGTTACCTTTACACAAATGTTTCCGCCTCAACAAACTCTCTCTCTCTCTCTCTCTCTCTCTCTCTCTCCAGAGGGTTTGAGCACCAATAAACCGCTCTGTCTGCCGCATTTGGGCTCGGTTTCTTAATCATTCCAGTCAGCGAATACAATGTCTCAGCTATCCATCACTATTCCGTATCTTCCCGATATTTGAAAATCACTATTACTTCCTTCCAGCTCTTTATTGTTATTGTGTTTGAGTGATTCTTGCCTCCTCGATCTATCTTCATGTTCTTCTCTGAAACTGATGAAAAATTTCTTATTATATATTTTTATTATATTGCAAGTTAATGAGTCGCATCAAGTAATAAAGTGATTAAGTAAGAGTGTGGAACCCACAAGGACCTAGAACTATCAATTGACTTCTTATCAACCAATGCTCTTGAAAATGAATTGGATTGAATGATTGCGAATTAAAAATTAAAGTAAGAATACGAATAATATAAGTAAATAAACAAATGAAATAAAGTTGAATTAATATATGGCAAAGCAATCCTAGAGTTTCGATTTCACCTATTAGTCATGTTACCCGTTAAATCAATTCTCGCCGTCTCCTAAACTATGTCGTTGGCAATTCTCTAATTTAATTGTCACTCTCTTTCGAGAAATGACACCCTAACTTATCAAAGAACTCGCATCCATCGATTCTAAAGTCCTAAGAAAAACAACAATAAGATCGAGAATTAATTACCATGTTTATGTCTACTCTAGCTCTAGCAATAAATAACAAACATCAATTCAATTATATCTAATTCAATCTGCAGCTTTCGCATATAAGATTAAGAATCGTACATCATGCACAAAGTAGCTAAGTTTATGCAAGCAATAAGAACAAATTAAATTAAACGACAATATTGAATAAACGACGACTCAAATTGAATAAAACGAATAACAATTCTAGAAGGCTACATCTCTACTCTAGGAATTAGGAATTTACTTCATGCTAGACTTGAATAAAAACGAAATTAAAATTGATGTCATGATAAGTTTACAAAGAAAATGAAAGAAAGAAAGTTGTCGAATGATGATGATAATCGAATTGTCTCTGTCTCCAACAAGCGATTCATCTTGAGCAATGATTTTTTGTTCTCCTTCATTCTCGCCTCTCATCTGCCTTTCCAATGCCTTTTTAATCGTTTTTAGGTCAAAATCTCAAAGTTGGGCATCTTCCTTGCGTTTTCGGGCTTTTTCTTCTATTGTACGGCCCAACTTCTTCGAGGTAGTGCAGCGGCGCTGCATTTGTGGCGCCGTGGCGCTGCTATAATCTAGGCTGCTCTTGGGTCTAGCACCGCGGCGCTAATGAATGGGCGCCGTGGCACTGTAAAATGCCGGCGCGAACCCAGGCTACTGGGAATGTAAGCGCCGCAGCGCTAGTGAATGGGCGTCGCGGCGCTACAGCCTGTCTTTCTCGAATTTCCTCTAATCTGCTCCTTTTTTTGCCCCTATTTGCTCTTTTGTACCTGTAATGACAATAAGACCACAAATTATCATATTTTTCTCTCATTTTCTTGCAATTGTGTAGGATTTTTAATCACTTAAAACATATATTTTGACATACTATCAGAAACCTCTCTCCATTTTTGTGTTCTCGATAAGACTTCTTTGAAACTTCTTCCTTCTCCTTTCTTGAATATTACACCATGTTTATTTCTCCTTCCCTGTTCTGTTTGATTCTTCATAAACTCCTGAGAATGGCTTTTCATATTTCTATCCTCCGAAACTTTTTTGAAATAGCCTTCATTTACTCTAATAGCTTTTTTTTTCCTTCTCAATGATATATCTGCATCTTTTCCAAGCCAGTCTTAAAACTTTTCCATCCGATCTGAGAAGGACCTTCTGGAACGTAAATACTCTTTGCATCCCCTCTTGCCACCTTAATCAATCTCACGAAATCTCCCTTTGTGTTCTTCTGAACGTCAACAATCAACGAAAAGCCGTTTTCGTTGTACTTTCTCTCATCTCCTCCCTATCGTCCGTCATCAATATGTTGTTCATGACAAAATGCAGCCATGCAATACCTCCCATATGAACAGAGATCCAGAAATTCCTTGCGATGTTGTTTTCATCTTTAACTACTTCCCCACTTCTTTTAAGGCTCAGAAAGAATCTTCTGTAATAAACTCCAAAGGAAAAAGCTGGTTGGGATGAATTCATAGCTAATAACTTAAAACTGATTCTAGAAAAAAGAACAAGAAGATAAAGAGGCTGAGGCTATAGATAATCGAAACTAAGATGGGGAAAAGAAAATATGATTGGAAATACATAGAACAGAGTGATTGGAGAGAAAGGAATCAGCGGAGAAGAAAGGAAGATAAAATGTCAAGAAGGAAATGGCTAGTTCTGACCATCTTCTAATTTGACCTTTTTCTTTAATTCTATTGCTCAATAACTTATGAAAACAAATATACGAGGAACAAATTTCAGAATAATTGGTTAATGATTAATTAGGGGCACAGAGTTTGACAGAACCTTGGATTGAGGGTCCTTTTGACTTATCATATTTTTGTTTTTAATCCTGATGACTAATAAGCTAATTATTTGATTCTTGGGTCATTTTCTTAATTCTTATCCCTTTTATATATTATATTTTAGAATCATATGAATCTTGAGCGTACTCCAACTTCTTGTCATAGTCGACGTTCCATTGCTCCCCAAGAAGCTCGGGGTTTTGGAACATGGAGCTTTGGGTTCATATATATATATAACATTTGTTACTTTCTATAACAAAGGATAAAAAAGTAAATTCATAATGTCTAAAAAATCCACTAAAACGAAAAAAAAAGGCTAAAAACTTAATGATCGTTTATTTAATTATCACTAAATATAATAATAGAATTTTTAATATAATTATAATATAAAAAATTCTAAAACTATTTTCATAATTTTTTGGAATTTTTTAGAATTAAAGAGGAAAAAAAAAGTGGTAATTTTTTTTTGTACCACTTTGGTGAGGGGTTGCCTTATATAGGCGCTAAGACGGGGCTGCTTTATAACTGTTGGCCAACGGTACAAAAAAAAAAAAGCTTGTTTGCTTTTTTTATTTTATTTTATAATCTGACGTCTCTCAATTTTCTTTCAAATATAAATATATATACATATGTATATATATATATATACACACACATATTAATACATCTATATATACATAACGGCAACGGTTGATTTATGTTTTAAAGAAAATGGTAACAGTTACGAGGTAACCAATAACCATTTTCAAATGGTTAAACCTTTACCGTTACTAATGGGTTCGGTAATGAATAATTTGTTGCAGTCCACCGTTTTGTCAGGATGAGTCTACATAGCATTGCGCGCATAGAAGTAGTACTTCATCATTTTCTGAACCAATCAATTCAAAAACGACTTAAATTTAACACTACTAAAGGTAGGTCAGAATATCGGATACTTTCCAGCACGTCACAGCGAATTAAAACAATGGCCGAATAGCATACTTCAAAAGTCTCTCTTCAAAGTGGGGCAGTTAGGTAGCCAATTTGGATGGCGTGTTTAAAAAAAAATAGCCATAGTTTCAAAAAATTTAAAAATTAGCCGTAAAATTTTTTTCTTACAAAGGTAAAAAATTTCTTAGCATAGCAAAATTACACATAAAATTTGTTGTAAGAAATGTCTAACATTAGTAAAAATTTTCTTAAACGGCTATTTTCTTAAAATTTTGAAATTGTAGCTATTTTTTAAAATCATTATCTAAAAAGTGGCTATTTTCTTAAAATTCCCCTTCAAAGTGAAATTATTACCAAAATTTCCCATCATTATTAGGCTATTTTTAAAATTTACAAAACTTTTCGATGTTTGTTTAAAGCCATGAGTTGTTAAGGAAGAAAAAGAATGCAAAGTTTGCCGGCCCAAGTACCTTGTCCTTACATGCACAAGTATGGATCAAAGTGTCTACTATGACTATCTCGCCGATTTCTCGACAATACATGTTGACAATGATTAAAGAGACTTAAAAAATGATGTCCCAGATTGTATAAAACAAAAATGAACAAATCAGCCAAATATTCTTGGGAAGATTTTGTTTTACTCTCTGGATCATTCCAAATTTCAAATATTTTTTTTTTATTAGAGGCCAAAAACCCAACATAGTAGAAGCATAAAGCCATGCAATCAACATTGTATAGATCGGAGCCACAAACATCAATTCTCTTGCACTAGTTTCTATTCCAAAATCCGTTACTTACTAAGCCAATGCCAGTTTGTCGGACACAATTTGTCCTCATACTTATGCTAATCATTCCAAACTATTTACTTTCATCGATGGATGCTATAAAATCCAAAACAAATGTTACTGAAAAAAAAAAAAAAAAGTTCCTCAGTTTGACATTCATTATTCCTCAGTGGTTAACTCAGAGACTAATTGCAATATGGGGCTAAGCGTGCTAGTGATCTTTACTCTCATTTCCATACTGGTGCTTTCACTTTTTTGTGTCATTCATTTTATGGCAACTCCAAAAGCCATGAAGGAAATCCCTGGTAGCTTGGGCTGGCCGATTGTAGGTGAAAGCTTTTCGTTTTTATCCGAATTCTCAAGCCCATCGGGTATTTTCAGCTTCATGTACAGCAGGCAGCAAAGGTAAGCAAGCCCTTCGCAAGAGTGAAGTATCAAATTTTCTAACCATCAGATGTCAATCACATATATATAAACCAATAATATTGCTAAAAATTTGGTTCATTAATCGCAATATGTTAAGCAAAAACAAGGTTTTTGAGTAAGAAAACTCGGTACAACTCATTTATTAGAAATGCTTGAGCCTAATCTAAATCAGTAGTGTGACATTCTATAAGAGGGACTTTTGAATTCAAACTCTCAGAAATTTACTACCTCTGTATATAAAATAGACACATAATTAACAGTTGTTCACAACAATATTCAATGTCCTAATTTGGGAAATTGACGGTATAATAGCGTAACAAGATTAGGTATTACAAGCCAGTCAATCTCTTTTTATTCCTTCTGCGATTAAACTATATGGATATTGTCTTGTTTATAGGTATGGGAAGGTGTTCAAGTCATTTGTTTTGGGCAGATATACTCTCTTCATGACTGGGAGAGAAGCAAGCAAGATTTTGTTAACAGGAAAAGATGGAATGGTGAGTCTGAACCTCTTTTACACTGGCAAGCAAGTGTTAGGCCCAACCAGCTTGCTCCAAACCACCGGAGAAGAGCACAAGCGACTCCGGCGACTCATTGCTGAGCCTTTATCAATCGACGGCCTGAAAAAGTATTTTCAGTTTATCAACAGCCTCGCCATTGAAACTTTGGAGCAGTGGCCTGGAAGAAAAGTTTTGGTTCTTGAAGAAGCTTCCACAGTTGAGTTCTTCAACTAATATTCATTATATGAGAGTTAGTATTTTATGATTAAGAGTATGAATGGGTGTCAACATTTTATGAGAGTTGTTTGTTATGGAAGAAATTCCTTTGGCAGAGAACGGACCTCTTGGTGACCTGCAAATCTATCTTTTGTAATCCGTAGTAGCTTTCCTCGTCTCAATTAAAAATTTGCTCTTTGCAGTTCACTCTCAAAGTGATTGGTCACATGATAATGAGCTTGGAGCCCACTGGTGAAGAGCAGGAGAAATTCCGAGCGAATTTCAAAATAATCTCTTCCTCCTTTGCTTCCTTGCCATTTAAAATCCCTGGAACTGCCTTCCACCGCGGTATCAAGGTATAACCTCTTCTGCTCGAAAACTCTTGAAATGTCTGTAATTTGTATATAAAATGTTTTCTTTATTTTTCTTAGGCTCGGGACAGGATGTACGCGATGTTGGACTCCATAATTTCAAGGAGAAGAAATGGAGAAGGGTTTCAACAAGATTTCTTGGAGTCATTGATAATGAAACATAGCAAGTTAGGAGCAGAAAGTGGAGACAATTATGAAGATAAACTAACCGATGCGCAACTTAAGGACAATATATTGACTCTACTTGTTGCAGGACATGATACCACAACTGCTGGTCTCACATGGCTCATCAAATTCCTTGGAGAAAACCCTTCTGTCTTGGAAAAACTCAGAGTAATTGTTTGCTATAATACATACTCTTTTAGGTGCTTTTGGAAGAAAGATTGAACACTTAAAGATGGTAGTTTTTGCAGGATGAACATAGAGAAATACAAGCAAACAGAAAAAGCGGAACAAGTACTCTCACATGGTCCGAAGTGAACAACATGCCTTACACCGCGAAAGTGAGCAGCAGATTTTTCGTTATTTCTACACTACATCTTTAACATTTCCGGAATAGCTTTATTGAACTCCGAATAACTATGGTTTAGAGTTTTGTACTTAAAATCAAAGTTCCTAAAGGTATGACTTTCTTGAATACCTTTCAAAATTTCTTTTCTTTTTTCTACATGGAAGAGAAGTGAGACAATAATGGTTTTCCCATCCCTCTTAAAACTACTTTGAACAGCAAAAAGAAAAAATTACAAGCATAAGCTCTCTAAACAAAAGGTTATAACAATCCTGGTGCATGGTTTACTGAAGTACAGGTAATTAGTGAAACTCTTCGGAGGGCAACAATACTACCATGGTTCTCACGAAAAGCGGCTCAAGATTTTGAGATTGAAGGTATGATCCCACCAAAACCGAGCTAGAACATTTTCCACAAAAGAGGAAGCTTTGAGTGTGTCATGGTTTTATCACTACAGGATATAAAATCGAAAAAGGTTGGTCACTCAATTTAGATGTCGTTTCGATCCACCATGACCCTGAAGTTTTTCCTGATCCCGAAAGGTTCGACCCTTCCAGATTCGACGTAAGTAAGCTTCATTGCAAATAAGTAACAGTAAACATATCTACAAAGATGACTCATGAAAATCATAAATTTTAAATGTGTCAAATTTTACAATATATGTATGTGCGAGCAAATACTAATTTTTATTTTAAAGCTCTATAATTGAGCTTAAAATCCATTATAGGGACCCTTTTCTCTTAATTGAATTCATGAATCTGTAGCAGATATATTTCTCATATAACTTTGAACCACCAAAAAAAAAAAGTAAATATAGTGTAGTGAGACTCAAATGCAGGCACCAGTAAAACCATTCAGCTTTCTTGGATTTGGTAGTGGACCTCGTATGTGCCCTGGAATCAACCTTGCAAAACTTGAGATCTCCATTTTCATCCATCACTTGGTCTGCAGTTACAAGTAAGATATTGTACACAAACTCATAATACTAACCAACATATGCAAAACAATTGCAAGTTTTACCATACAATCTCCGGCTCCAAGCCATTTTGATTCTGAGGCCAAAAAAAAAAACAAAAACGAAAAAACAAAACAAAACAAAAATTGAAGACAAAATTACTAACTTCTTCTATTTTCAATTTTCGTATAAATTCTGAAGGGATGAGAATAAATACAACGATCATTAAGGCCTTATTTAATGAAGGGCCTAGGCAATTTTCTAAATTGGCAAAGGAAGATTTAAAAATCTCGCCTCACTGCAAAATGTTCCTTGGGAGAGTTTTTCCAAATCTCTTTTCTTGGACACATTTTTAGAGAATTTGTAGTACATTATAATCATTTTTTTTATGTTTGATTTTGAAAAATTCCAACTTTAAAATTTTAACTGCTGCTTAATTCTACTATAATAGTTATTTCACTTACATTTAACTGGCTATTTTATTCAATTTCCAGAAACATGACTCTTATGCGCATCAATCTTTATTGTTATTTTATTGTGTATCGCGTTTTATGTCTATATTTACAGTGCTTATAACACTATAAGCATGAGGTAAAGCAGAGGTAATTAGGTATCATCTAACAAATATAAGATTAAAAACACAAATGATTGATAATTATCTTTTTTAGGAGTCTTTTAATAATTTTTTAATTTACAGTTACACATTTTCTTGAAAAGCTGCGACGTTCTTTTGCATCCTTTGTAGCGTCGCATATTGTCCAACATGTAACATACCGAACTTACAACGACGCTATTTTGCGTCGCATTTTAGTCTAACGTCAAAATTTTTAACTTCGCCTCATGAGTTAGAAGCTGAGATTTAACTTCGACAATAGAGATGACTTGATTTCTAAGATCAAAATTTACAACAAAATTTCCATACGTACCCCTTAGGCAGACCATCAAAGATGGTACATGTTCTCTTACACTATGTTTGGTAAGGTGGAAAAGAGGAGGGAAGGAAGTGGGTGAACGGAAATTTGGATGGAAAGTAGGTCAGGCACTTGTTTTGCAACAAGAAAAACTAGAGAAGAAGATAAAGAGGAGAGAAAAAAATATATATGGAGCCCATCATTTTTTATCCCTCCAATATTGGATAAAAAAACTTTATCATCTCATCCAAGTGCAAATTACATTTTTATCCGCGTTTTAAAATTAATATAATAGAATGAATGGACAGGATGATAATTGTTTGCTAGCTTGGTTTTGCCTGATGAAAACTTTTGATGGAGGTTGTGGACGAAGATTTGCTCCGCCATTAAAGATTATTCAAGCATTGATACCATATTAGGAATTTTAGGAGACAGAGAGAGAAATTGATTATCGCTATTTCAGTAATGAAATAATTTCAATAGATGTACACGTGTACAGATTTGTTATAATCTCAGAACTAATTAACCAATCAAACATAATTAGCAAACTATTCTGAGTTAAGGCTTAGCTAAGAATCTCTAACAAGGATGAAATCTTTAGAAAGCTATTTTCTGATAAGGTGTGACCAATTGTAACAGGTGGAAAGCTCTTGAGAAAGATGACTCAGTCCAGCCTACGCTCGTCAGGATGCCGAGAAACAAGTATCCGATTATCGTTGAAACAATTTAAACGAACATACAAGGAAAATAGGCAGAATTATGAAGAATGCGAGGGAAGTGAAGAATGTATAATGACCCTAACTTTGAAAAATAAGTGGCGCTTTATGACAGGTCATAAGTGAGAACAACAATAAAAGTCATAATCTTGCTATTTTATTAAGAACTTGAAATTCCACATTTCAGTTGAGCATTATATTCCAAAAGTGAATTCTTCATATTTTATGTATACAATTACTTAGGTCTCAGAATTATTAATTACCGTCTGTCATATAATATGATATGCTATGAAAAGAGAAGGATGTGGATGACAATTATTATTATTATTATTATTATTATTAGTTAACTCTCATAAAAATTCTAGCTTAGATAAATAAATTATGGTCCATATCCACATTACCCTCTTAACGAATAACCGTATAACAACAATCTATATATTATTTGTTCTATTTATGTGTTGGTGATTAATTTCAAAAATTAACAAAATAGGTAATGCGGAGCAAAATGATTAACATGGTAAATCAATTAAAATAATTTAATTAAAATTAGTCAAGTGGATGTCATGCAAATATTGTACTATGAAAACAAAAACAAAATTAAAAAATAAAAAAGCAAATTGAAAGAACCGTTTTGTTAGTAGGTGTTCCTTGTTGGTGACAGAACACTTCCAAGGAACACAAGCAATAACTAAAACCGAGATGGTAAAATAAACGACGTGAACAGTAACAAAAAAAGTAACAAATAATAAAATGCGACACAAGGAAATTGGTTACGCAGTTCGGCTTTCGCCTACGTCTGCGGGGCCTCGCCCAGATGAAACGATCCACTAGAAATCTCAAAACGAGAATGCTCGGACTTATACAAGACTTTGACTCCCTCTCAATCTTCGTCGCCGTCTCCTCGTCACTCCTAGCGATCTACCATTGACGAGATCCCCTCGCCTTACAAACAACCCTTGACGAGATCCCCTCGTCTACAAATCACACATCCCGTGTAATCTCTCACCAATTTCCCGTTACAAAGTTCACTCAACCATATACACTCACCAGCACGGTTTATAGAACACCGTGTGAACACCACTCACCAGAGTGTAAACATGAACTAGAAAATAAACCCAGAAAAGTATAAAAGCACTCAGCTCTCTCCAGGTAATTCACGTCAGTTTTCTCTTCAAAATGATCAGATAATATACATGGGGAAGATGACCTGATGACCAAGAATAATCTCCAAAAGGAACGGCAATAAAGATGCAATAATAACTTGGTCAATGATGATTATTTTCGGAACAACATAATCATCAATGTCACCAGCAATATCTTCACGCGTTCCAGCTCTGTATTCGATCACCGCGTGATATATAAGGTAACAAATGTTCCAGGTCAACTTTTTACACACGGACTTGCCATATCGAGACTTCGTGTTCGAACTCCGCGTGATATATAAGGAAACAAATCCTCCGGTCAGCTCAGCACACGCGGACTTACCAAATAGAGACTTTGTGTTCGAACTCCGTGTGATATACAAGGAAACACAATCAAGACAACCATCAGACTTGCCAAATATACAGCAGACGTCACAACACCGCGTGAAACACATAAGGAAAGTTCCAAACTTATTTGGCAAGAGAATATCCGAAAATCACCAAGCATCCTTGACTTTCCATTGAGAGAAAATCATAACACACCATGAATGATCAACACATATTAATGCTGAATAATATATTCAGAATAATGAAATGAATCAATCAGATAAATGGATACTTGAAATCAGAGGAATGAGATCAAGAAAATCCAACAGAATCGTCCAAGACAACCAATCTTCACTTGCCAGATATATTCAGTGTTCGAACACTGCGTGCGACACCCGCAAGAAAACACTGCAACTTATCCAAAACTCTACAGCAATCTTCAAGATTAGACAAAGGCAATCAAAAATATCATCAATCAATGAAATGTGATTTTGTCAATTAAAATGCCAATAATCAAAGCACTAACACAAATAATTATCACATAATTAAATAGAGTGTGAATCAAGAATTTTATCATTGATTGGGTGAGTTGAATCTTGAGTCTTTTGATTGGTCAGTTATGAGACCACCAAGGTTGAGCTCAATTATCCTATGCTCACAACGAGTTTATCAGTCTAGGCTTCGACACCTAGTACTCTCTAATTCTGAGATCGAGGCTAGAACTCAAGTGTGCGCTTTCTCTAGTTTTCTCATGCAAAATAAAGAAGACAAATTTCTCTACTCTTGGTATAGGGGCCGGTGGTTTTATAGAAGAAGTGAAGAAAAATTTTCTTTCTAAATCTAGAGAGAATTTCGACAAAGTTTTTACAGACTAAAAATTAGAATTACTTAGAATGCTTTGTATGCTTCAAGTGCATAAATATATAGGGCTGGCCTAGGGCTAGGGCTAGGGCTAGGGCTAGGGGTGGGCGGCAATAATGGGAAATTATCCTCATAAAAACTGTCCAATTTTGAAAATAGTAAACATCCCAAAAATATTTTTCAAAAAATACAATTATCTCGTAATTATTTGAGCTCATTTGCTAAATAGCCATATAGAAGTCTATGTTTTTAGCAAATGGCCTGAAAATCTAAATATTAAGTTATAGCCACCAGCTTACTCTTATGTTTATTGAAGAGACCAAATTGTGCCTCCTTCAGCTTCAGTCAAAAACAAAAATATTCATCCATCTCTCTTCTTCTTCTTCTTTTTCTTCTTCTTCTTCTTCTTCTTCTTCGAATTGGATTGATCGAAGAACAAGGTTCGAAGCCCTGACATCTAGCCTCCCAACTAGAATCGCTTTATCGTTCTAAGTCAAATCTCTGTGCTCTCAAGTTCATTGGCGAGAGCTTGAGAGAAGCGACGGTGGTCGATCCCGTCGAGCCAGAGAAGGTGCTCAAGGTAGCTGAAGCTCCCTCGTCATGACTCGATTTTGGTTTCTATTTATTTGGCTATTGAGAAAATTAAAAATGATAGCAATTTTGGTTTAGTGTTTGTTTAATTTTTCTAGATCTGGTTCGTATTTTGGGAAAAAAAATTCGTATGTGGTTTTTTTTTGCATTTTCCATATTCTAACATTTAGTTACAGAATTTGTAACAAATTTGTTACAGGTTGTAACATTATTTATTACGATCTGTAACAATATTTTTTACTATCTGTAACAAATTTGCTACACACCATAACAAAATTAATCTTACTTGTCACGATATGTTATAATATTTGTTACGATATATAACAAAATTTATTACTTGTCACGACCCAGCTCTCTCGGCCAGACGCCGCGATAGTGGTTCTTTTCTCTATACTAGTATTAATCTTACTTACAACGTAAAGCACAAATTATTATATAACATAATTAGCTCGTATTTTTTTTTTTATAATGCAGAAGTTAAAGTACTTTTCTGAATCAAAATACTATCTTCTAACTTCTCTTGAGTTCAGGAAAAGAGCCACCACTTTATCTCAAGTTCGGAGCCTCGGGATCTATTCCCGGTCTCAATAATATATCATTGTTATCAAAATACAAAATGAGGAATTAAGACATATATGCCACGGGGTCTTTCTCTTCTTTGATTGTCACACACATCGCCCGTCGCCAGCAGCTCTACTTCTATTGCTCTTCAGATTTAGCTTTTCTCATACCTATAACACCAAGGTAAAACTAATGAGTTGATAAACTCAGCAAGGGCAAAACTACTATATCTTAACGATGCAAAACAATGCCACAAGAATTCATATATGCAAGAACCATTCACAATGCAAGAGATAGAGAGTTTGATCGTCTTCGAACGATCAAACCTTAACAAACCATTCTTTCTGTGAGTCACCACCTCTGGGGTTGACTCTTTTTTCTTTCTTTCTTTCTTTGTTTCTTTTTCTTTCTTTTGTCTGGGATACACTTATGGAAGCCGCTTTTGTCTCAATACTGAGGCATGCTACAAGAGATGGCCAAATCTCCCGACAATCAATGATATAGCTCTCTCTTGGAGCCGGCGGTTCCATCGACATACGTTCTACTATATTTATATATTATGACCCGTCATCCACTCTCTTCGAGGACTGGGGTCTAACAAGAGATGTTAGTTTCTCAAACGAAGAAAAGTCACATGAAACCGGGCTCTTCTAGAATCCCAGGGTTTTAACCTCTTGTATTGGGGTGCTAAGACCCACGACAATGATTTCATGAGGCCTTGTAGGTTCAACAAACAACAAGGCTTGGTTGTCTTTTTAGCCCTAAACTTGCTCGGTTCAAAACCCAGCTTCAATTCTTGCACGAACCGTAGTCTGGCTTTCTTAATGTTTTAGTCACGTTTTATTCTAGAGGTAAGGCTCTACTTAATTGCTTTTTCTTTTATTCACTTTCTTTCTTTCTTTTCTTTCTCTTTTACTTTCTTTCTAAGGATTGGTACGGCTTTTTACTTTTTTTAGTTTCACAATACACAGGTATATTCGCACGATACGGCTATCGAGAATAGCAAGTAAAAGCCTAACAAACAAGCACATATAAGCACAAACACACAACTTGGTGTCATAGGTGCATTGTCACTTACCTTGCGTAAGCGATAAAGTTTCTCCGAGCTTTTCTTGAGTAACACTCCGAGCTCCGACCATTTCTCTGTCCTTTAGTCCTTTCAATAAAAAGGAATCAAGTCGCGTTGGTTCGCTTGTCTCGTTATCCGAGAGCGAACTAATTCTTATCTTAAATGTTCTAGTGCTCGGGGCTTTCTACATTTCTTGTTACCATGACAGGGCTGCCTAGGAGACTTAACCAAGGTTTATTTAACCTTACGTGGGTTCGGGATTATTCCAAACCCTAATTGGTACTCCCGACGCGCCCCGGGAGCTTATCGAGCAATCCTCGGTTTATACTATTCACGATTTACGGTTCGGAAATTTATTCAAAATCACTTTCTTGGCTATTCTTAGGTCTAACATATGATTTCTAAGACCATTTGATTTATCTAGGACCATGAAAGTCCTTTTTAAACTTTAAAAAGTTTATTTTTCAAAAATCATGGTCAACTTGGTTTGGGTTTGACTTTTCCGGTTTTAAAGGTCCGAGTCTTGGCCAAAACAAATTAAATATCAATCATATTTCATTTCTAAAATTATTTTCTAAAGGTATAAAGACTGAAAAGTCCATGTTCGCTCAATTAAAATTCTAATTACTACTCTTGTGGTTTTACCGAACTCTCGGTTACGGTTTCGTTAGAAAACATCATTTTAACGTAAATCCTTATCTTTTCTTTGAAAATGCCAAGCACACTAGGTGGGCATTGGCTTCTAAGTTTCTTTTAGGAAATATTTAGTCCTTACACTCAACCTTCATTGAAGCTTTGAGAGCTCGTTCTGTACCTTCTTTAAAACGACATGTTTTTCTTAACTCGTCCTATGGTTTCGCTCAGAATCGTAATTATAAGTCAAAACCTTTATTATCTTTTCTTAAATGACACTTTTACTATATAGACAGTAGCTTCTAGGTATTTAAGGAAATTTTTCAACCTTATTTCAAACCGTCATCGAAGCGCTAAAGGTCCGTTTGAAATCTCAACAAAACGACATGTTTTCTACCTTACTCACGGTTTTGTTCAAACTGATCATAGCATCTTTTCTTTTTAAACCTCTTTCTTTTCTTTATAAAAACACATTACGAACAGTAGACTAAAGTATTAAAAGAGATCTTAATGATCTACATAAATTTGCTTAAGAGTATTAAAACTCAAGTTCTCAAGGTTAACCAAAGTCCAAAAATTTACTTATTGTAAACTTAAGATTTTGATCGGGCGTTTACCGTACGAAATTCTTTTTGACATTTCTCTTTTCTAATCTCTAAAAAACTTTGAGGGCAGAGGCTATTGGAGCCTAAAATCATTTTATAATTTCATTTTGAAGAGTCCAAAAAGTTTAAGAACTCAATTTGGTTGGATTTTACATTTAGCTCGCGTTTTATAAAAAGTTTCTCTACAGTTGTCACGACGGTTCATTGAAAACCGTCGTGCTCGTAAAATCTTTTGTAACCATTTTAATCCCTTCATCAAGCACATAAATGAACAGTATCTAAGGCATGCAAGAAGCTGAAAGAAACATTCATGATCAAGACATTAAAACTAGCTAAAAATCGACACACACACACACACAAGCCTCGGAAGCTAGGGTTTCTAGATTTCACTTAGGCTTGTGTTCAAATTTTCACCAAGAAAAATACCAAATACATCCAAGGGCTATATCAAAATATCCCAAAGCTACTCAACAACTCACAAGGTTTAGAGATATACCTAAAGTTCGAAGCTTTGAACTTTGTTCTTTCTCTTCTAGCTAGGTCGGCCTCTTCTTGGGGTTTCTTTCCAAGAAGTCCTCTTTAATGGCTCTTGGAACTTCAAGAGCAGAGGTAAAAGAAGAATGTTAAAAGGGTTTTCAAAAGGAAAACCAAAGCTCATGCAAGCAGGAGTTTACCTTGAGATGATCAACTAGAAAGCTTGGTCAAGCTTGTTCTCACTTTTCTTCTCTTACTTAGAATGGGCCTCTTCAGCACTCTCTCACTAAAAGTCTTTCTCTCCTCTCTTCTCTCTCTCTCTTGCTCGGCCTCTATCTTTATTTTTCAGAATATTGAGCAAAAATTAGAGCTTTAGCCTTGGGTTCTCTTTTATAGACAAGTTGAAAGCTTGTTGGAAAAGCGTACTTAACCAAGGGTAATCTCTCTCTCTCTGTCTCCTCTCTAAATCCGACCATGGTAGCTAATTTTCCTCCATATTTATTCAAAAAATATATATTCTTATTTGATCTAACATTGACTACACAATTTTTGGCCATTAATTTCGCATGGCATCTCATCTAATGGCTAGAATGGAGTAAGAGCAACTCTTTATGCTTTAACTTTTGTGACACTTGTCAAAAGCTCCTCAAACTTGACCAACACCGTGGCACAACCCCTTTCCCATCAAAGAGTGACTCAAAATTGACTAAGGGCTGGTGAAACTCAGACTCCCTCTCAAATATTGCACAATTTTACTTAATTTATGCCATTAATGTTTGGAATATAAATATTAGGAAAAATTAATTTCTCACTTACTGTTGCCCACGGTTTTTGCACTAATAAATTAGGAAAATTATTTCTCTGATCAATTACCAAGATAATATTTATCTAGGGTTCCGGGGCTGATTGCTATCGGAAAAAATCCCTAGGAACCCTTTTCACGGTAATGATGACTAAAAGGGTTTACAAGACTCTTATTTGTTTCTAATAACCTCTAAAATTTTCCCGACTTACCGTAATCGACATTTCTTATTCTTGAATTCTATTATCCCGAGATTTTACAAGACTCTTATTTGTTTCTAATAACCTCTAAAATATAATTAGAAGTTAGGTTTAACTCTTTGTGGTCGTTTTTTAGCTCAATCACGATTTTTTCGTTATTTACGGTAAAATCCTGATTTTACCGAAATCTTCTCGTTTCGGCTTCGTTTTAGCTCGGAATGATTCCAAACTTTAAAATAAGGCCTATTATGTGACTTTAAGTCATTTTATAGCCTTAAAAAAATGTTACGACTGCCGAGGGTTCTTTTTCTAAAAATTAGGCAAAAATATAATTTTTTAAAAGTTCAAGGGCTATCGTGTAATTTTTACAAATTAAGCCGAACTTAGCTTTTGCGACCACTATTATAATAACTTATTTCTTAGTGGATAGAATAAGTAATTAAAGTGAAATTTCATACTTCATCGATGATTCGAGACGACATTCACAGCAATATCGAAGTTTACAAAATACAATTCATTCTTCGAGAATTTTATCCCGGCATGGAGTTAGTAGGGTAACCCCGGGGTCGGGGGTTACATTACACATCGTAAAAAAAATTGTTACGCTACGTATCAAAATTTGTTACAATGTGTAACCTTTGTTACCCTATGTGACAAAAACAACAAAAAAGTCAATACATAGTGCCTGAAAAAACAACTAAAAAATAAAATGGCTAATAAATTAATTATAACAAACTCAAGTCAATTCTTTAAAACTAAAGCTAGGAATAGGTTATTTAGCAACAAAATATCTAATTATTTTTGTACTCAAATTAGAAAACACGAAAACTGACCCTACTCTATTTTGGACAAACAATGCTGCCCAATATATGAGAAAAATAAGTGGAAATTTTCCCAAAAAAAAAATTAATCTGTATTTTTCTAATTAATTAAGTGTATCATAAATACACTCAAACTAAGATAATGGGGAAATTTTCACTCTCTCTCGAGCCAAAAAAAATCGTCCAACTCCATTACACTAAGGGATTTGAATTTTCAAATCTAAATCTAATTGCGATTTATATCAAATTAAAATATCACTTATTTAATTTGAATGGACAATTATCTACTAATTAAATAATTATCAAAACTCTTAAATAAATATTTAAATTTTAAATATCTCATGTAAATATCTTATGCTTAATTTATTTATTAAATCGTAATTTTAATAATTAAATTATCAAATTATATATAATATAATTCTCTCAAAAGTAACACATATATGACGCCAATCACAAGAAGGGATCTCCTAGTGATATTTTTTTATATTCATGGTCTAAAATACAAATATGATAATTGCAAGAAAATAAAATTATTAATTATTAATTATTACTAGAGCATCTTAGCTCGATAAACTGAGACGGAGCGAGGACCGTGGACTCGTGAACTCGAACTCTAACAAACATGGAAAAATAAATTAAAGCTCTTCAATTAACTTTTTTGATTATCAATACCATGATTACTCCATTAAAATTCTGTGAATGAACTCTCGAATTTATACATTATTTATTCGAAGTAGGTGCACGGATTGTCTATTGATATAATCATTATATGATGGTCCATCCTTCACTAATGGTTCATAATCGAATTCGAGTAAACTTATCATTTTACCCTTAGTTATTTCTTGCTCCTTACATACCATTTAGTTTACCAGTAATTATCAATTTGAACGCCTAAACTATTTAATTTCAGAAGTCAACACATAAGGGAACCATGCTAACTATATAGTTGTGAATTCCATATATGTAATTCACATTCCCAGCGCCAGTGAACTACGGACTTCCAAAATACAAATGTTAGGTTTTGTTTTTTTTTTTTTGTTCGCAACGAGCAAATCAAAAAGCTCGTTGATCCAAAGAAGGTGTCTATGAATTCCTCAGGGTATAGATTAATTTTCATACGATCATCTAGCGACCTTGATTTGAATAACTATAACACTACTTAAATAAAAATTCTAGAATAAGGTTGGTTCAAGTCCTATATAATCTTTATTATATAAAATACTTCCACTCTAATACCACATATGTTTCGACAAAATTTCGTCCCAACTCCACATGAGGCACGTGACCGGGTTTCCTAGCTCGGGACGTCCGCTGTGCCACGTGTTGACTCTGCTAAACTAGAGAATACAAGTAAAAAGCAAATAAAATACAAAGACTTTTCTGGAATTCTATCTCTCTTTTTCTCTCAATCTCTCTCCCTTGCAGCTTGTGGGGAGGCACGATTTATAGGTGGCTTGTTGTCCTTTCGGATGGCCCCTTGGGCAGTCATGATAATACCATGAATGCGAGTTTAAAGGCTCGTTAATGCCACCATTTGGACTTGGTTTTAAAGGGACTTTTCGACGTCTCATTGAGAGGTTATGTGATCGGGCAATCTAGTGTGTGCGGGTCCACGTGCACACGAGTGGCTTTCGAACTTCAATGGTAAGAAATAAATGGTTAACCGATCCGTGCGGACTCCCGCCAGCTTTAGCGGCCTACGGCTTGGTCCGACGGGATCCGGCGGCTTTCAGCGGGGTCCAGCGGCCTCTGGCGTGCCTTGCTTTAAGCGGGATCCGGTAGGGTCCAACGGGGTCCGACGGGATTCGGCGGGATCCGACGGCTTCCAGCAGGGTCCGGCAACCTCCGGCCCTATTCTTGCTTCCAGCGGGGTCCAACGAGGTCCGGCATGATCTGATGGCTTCTACCGAGGTCCGGCGGCTGCCGGCGTGATCCTTGCTTTCGACGGGGTCCGGCGGCTTCCAGTGGGATCCGACAGCCTTCGGCCCTATCCTTTTTTCTGATGGGGTCCAACGGGGTCCGACGGGATCCGACGGCTTCCAGCGGGGTCCGGCGGCCTCCGGCGTGATCCTTGCTTCTGGGGGGTCTGACGTGGTCCAACGGGGTCCGATGGGGTCTGGCAGGATCCGACGGGGTCCGGCGCGGTCCGGTGGCTTCCGGCGTCATCCTTGCTTCGGCACTTTTCGGCGTCCTCCGGCGGGCACGCGATTGCTTCAGCGGCTCTAGCAGTTTCGGCGGGCACCCAATGGCTTAGGTTGTACCACCTCGTTTGGATGGGCTTTATCTCTGGGCCTTAAAACTCTTGGGCTCTTACGGGGCCTCGTCAAAATCTTACCCAACATTAGCCCTCGATTTTCCGTGTTGCAATTATTGCGCTAAGGAAAATATTTTCTTCGTAGGAAATTACGCCTTCAACCTCGTCAACTCTTTGTGCAAAGTATGGTTCTCTACATTGCGTAGACAATCATAAGCATCTGTTTTATAACTCGCCTCGTTGGGAAGTGGCGGGATACTGCCGGTAACTGTTTTTTTTTTTTATTACATCCCTTTGGGAGGTGGCGAGATTAAGCCAATGTTATTCCCAAGCCCTTTTTTTTTTTTACACGCTACCTTTCTTTAGGGGGTGGCGGGATCGAGCCAATCCTATTCTCGACACATTTTTTATTTTATTTTTTTAATCACGCTACCTTCCTTTGGGAGGTGGCGGGATCGAGCCGGTGTTATTCCCGACTTTTATTTTTTTATTTTTTTTATATCTTTTTGAGTGCCTATCATGCGTAGGTCTTTCTAGTTCCAATCTTTATAGGTTTTCATTAATTCTTTGTAGGTCTTTGGTGCCTAGTGGGTCTTTTTGATGGGTCTTTCGGTGCCTTTTGGGTTTTTTTGTGCTTATTGGGTCTTTTTGGTGCCCTGTAGGTCTTTTTGTGCCCTGTGGATTTTTTTTGTGCCCGTTGGGTCTTTGGGTGCCCTTTGGGTCTTTTTTTGTACCATGTTGGTCTTTTTGTGCCTGTTGGGTCTTTTGGTGCCCTTTGGGTCTTTTTTGTGCCATGTGGGTCTTTTGGTGTCCTGAGGGTCTTTTTGTGCCCGTTGAGTCTTTTGGTGCCCTTTTGTTCTATTTGCTTTTGTTGGGGTTCGACGGGGTCTGCCACCGGCTCGTTGAGATTGTTGCTTGCTAGTGTTTACACTTGGCGGGAAGCCCCCGAGGGCCAGTAGGGGGCGACCAAATTTGGCGACGTCTGCCGATTGGCGAGGTCCGACAAATTCCACCCTTAAAGCCGTGCACTATTGGTTTATGGGTCGAAACTTGCCGTACTTTATGATTATTTTATTTTATTTTTTAGCTCGTTACCTCCTTTTGTGAGTGGCGGGATCCTGTCGGCTTTGTTCCCCATCATCTTTTTTTTTTTTATCATGAAAATAGATTTGAATATAGAAAAACTTTTAACTTTATTGAATACATGAGAATGATGGTAGTAAATAGAAAAAACTCGTACATTAGACTGATAAGCAAAATATAGGATTCTTCTACTATCAAGCGACGGCCTTTCCATCATGGTCCATGCGCACTTGCTAATTATCATTCACTTTCTTAATGAATACCACATTAGCTGGCTATCTCAGAAAGTCTCCTATGTTGGAGTTACTCGTGTTGAGAGGTTTCTCTTTCTTGTGCTTCAGTTTGAGCAGGGTGAATGCTTGGAGTCATGGCTTTCTTTCAGTCAGTTTCTTTTGCGTCGGTTTCACTCTTACGCTTTCCTTCGCCCTTTTGAGTTTTCCGACTTTGCAAGTAATCTTCTATGTTGACAAATTATTGTGCCCTTGCTAAGAATTCTCCAAAAGTTTTAGGTGCCCTTCTTATGATGGAGGTCAATAACTAACCTTCTTGTAGTCCTTCTCGAAGGGCAGATAGTATGTTGCTATCTGTGAAATCTCCAATAAGATTCATTCCTTCACTGAAGCGGTCAATGTACTTCTTTAAAGTCTCGTCTTTTCCTTGTTTTAAGGACCAAAGGTGGGTTTTGTCTTTCTGGTGTGTCTTGGAGCCAATGAAGCGGCCTAGGAATTCTCCCTTCAATTGGTTGAAAGAACTGATCGTTCCCGACTTCAAGCTCCTAAACCATTGACGGGCGGCACCGATCAAAGTGAGGAGAAAGGCTTGGCACTTTAGACTAATGCTGGCTCGACGGACGTTCATCCATGTCCGATAGGTCTCAATGTGGTTGAGCGGGCCAGACTTCCCATCGTACACCTTGATTTGAGGCATCTTGAAATCCTCAGGGAATTCTTCAGCCAATATTTCCCGGGTGAATGGAAGGTCAGCGTCGTCAGTGACACTTAACCCTTGACGTGGGAGCCCCCGTTCGTCACATAAGTCGTTGATTCGGTCGACAGCTTGTCGAACTACTTCGTAAAGGTCGTTTCCTTAGATTATAAGTGGACGCTTGTCCTCCGTGGATAGCTTGGTTGTCTTGGCGGCTAAGACGAGTCCCATGTGAAGTTTGGCTCCCTTGTCCGTTGGTACCCGACATCTGACTTCCTGTGGGGTTCGGGCCTAGATGGGCATGAATGCCTCCTCTCCTTCGGTTAAGGTGGTTTCTCAGGTCGGCGGTGTTTTAAGTGTTGGCTCGGCTTGGGTCCCATGTGCTGTAGGCATCGTCGTTTGTGTTACCGCCCAGGTGGCTAAATACGGAGACACATTCTGTTCCTGTCTGGAAGCTGTCCCTTAATCCTCTAGCGCAAAGTGCACGGCGTATCGGCCTGTCAGAGTTTTCCCGCCTCTCTCCGTTGCAGGGTCTTACTACCTCGTCTGCTTCGTCGTTGGCTATTGCTTGGTTTCCTACTACGCGATTTTATTCCTCTGTCGCTTGGTGCACGTTTTGCAGATTGTGTGTGCTGTTGACGGCAGTTACAAATCGGGCCATAACATCAACCAAGTTATGGAAGGTGTCTTCGAGTTTGTCAATGCAGTCTTCTCAACCGTTATTTTTTCCACTAATGGTGCGTTCACTATCGGAATTATCTTTGTCCGCCATATTTTTTCCGTCCTTAAAATGCAACGGTTTGTTGAATTTTGGACTAGTATATCAAGGGTTAAGGGCGTGTGGCTGTTAATTGCAGGGCCCTCCTTCTAGCGCCAAAATATTGGGACAAAATATCGTCCCAACTCTACACGAGGCACGTGACTAGGTATCCGAGCTCGGGACGTCCGTTGTGCCACGTGTTGACTCTGCTAAACTGCAGAATACAAGTAAAAAACAAATAAAATACAAAGACTTTTCTGGAATTCTCTCTCTCTTTTTCTCTCAACCTCTCTCCCTTACAGCTTGTGGGGAGACACGATTTATAGATGGCTTGTTGTCCTTTCGGATGGCTCATTGGGCATTCATGACGATACCATGAATACGAAGTTAAAGAATCGTTAATGCTACCATTCAGACTTGGTTTTAAGAGGACTTTTCGACGTCTCATTGAGAGGTTATGTGATCGGGCAATCTAGTGTGTGCGGGTCCACGTGCACACGAGTGGCTTTCTAACTTCTATAGCAAGAAATAAATAGTTAACCGATGCGTGCCGACACCCGCCAGCTTTGGCAGCCTACGTCATGGTCCAGTAGGATCCGGCAGGGTCCGACGGCTTCTAGCGGGGTCCGGCGGCCTCTGGCGTACCTTGCTTCTGGCGGGGTCCGACGGGATTCGGCGGTATACAACGGCTTCCAACGGGGTCCGGTAGCCTCTGGCCCTTTCTTTGCTTCCTGCGAGGTCCAACGGGGTCCGACGGGATCCGACGGCTTCTAGCGAACCTTGCTTCCAACAAGGTCCGGCGGGATCTGGCGGCTTTCAGTGGGGTCCGGCAGCCTGCGACCCTATCCTTGCTTGGCCCAACGACCTCCGGCATGATCATTGCTTCCGGTAGGGTCCGGCAGGGTCCGATGGGGTCTGATGGGGTCCGGTGGGATCCGTGGCTTCCGGCGTCATCCTTGCTTCGGCACTTTTCGACGCCCTCCAGCGGGCACCCAATTGCTTCAGCGGCTCTAGCAGTTTCAGCGGGCACCCGATGGCTTAGGCTGTACCACCTCGTTTGGACGGGCTTTATCTCTGGGCCTTAATATTCTTGGGCTCTTACGGGGCCTCGTCAAAATCTTACCGAACAACATACACTGAGAATCTTAATTAGACGGTCACGTTCAAAACGTCGTAAACAATGTTAGTGATTACTAATCAAGGAGATCCTTACACCTTGATCTATCACGTACTAGTTTAAATACATCAACCTATAATTTTAATCCTACTGTACATAAAACTATTTACATTTCATGTCAACAATTTATGAATTTTGATAAACATTTAATTTTATAATAAAATAAAACAAACAAAATTCACAGCCTACTACTTTTACTTACATACGAAAAATATTTATTACATATGATTTAAGGGCATATTCCTAATAGTATGTTCCCCTCCAATTTTGTCTCAGCCAAAATAAAATAAAACAAAACAAAACAAAGTATTACAATCCGCTATCCTAGATCGCGACCAGATTTTCCATTTTTACTACTTTTGTAATAAACAAATCCATGAATTCAATTTTTACTCTCATTTTTTTCTTTTTTACACACATATAACATCAATCAGAGTTCTTCAAAATATGTATTACATTTCCATGTATATATATATATTTATTTATAAAATAAACATAACAAAATATTTGGAGTCTCATTTTGCCATTCCACAAGTTTGTGCCACACATGCAGTCTTCCAAATGCTGAATGCCTATACCATAGTCCATCTTCTAATTACGTTCTAGATCCGAACCTAGTCTTTACTTACTAGCGCAAGAAAAGATGAAGAAGAAGCATGCACAAAATATATCACGTAAAACTCATGCCACAAAGAAAAACAAACATCGAACATAATATGTTACGTAAGCAAAATATTTTCCACCTTATGTCGTCGGTGAATCGCCAGAAACCTATCGAATCAGGAGTCAGATCATTATTCTAGTACTCCCTTCAAAATTCAAGTTGCTTGTGTGCTCCTTAAACCATTAATTCTTATGTCTTCTCTTCCTTCCTCTTCTTCTACTTCTCTTCTCTTGCTTTTACTTCCATGTCGAACTTTCTTTCTCTCTTTATTCTCTTTGTGATTGAGTAAGCAAAAAAATGGCTAACTTTTAGAGCTCAAGGGGTATTTATAAGTCTTTCCATAGACTTTTAGTGGGACACTTATCTTTCTTAGGTTTTTCCATTACATTAATATCAGACTGTTAGCTCTTTGATCACGAGCTCAGATTCCAGTTGATTTCATGCAGAAATCGCTTGGCCAAATTCTCATTAATTGTTCATTAACCTCACTTCCATGAATTTTTTCACTTTAGTCCTTTTCAAATTTTAACTTCACGCTTTAGACTTCTTTCTGAGAGATTTCTTTGCATAATCTAATTCCTCCATACTAATACTAATCTCTATAGAATTTTTTATTATTGTTGTAGATTTTTAATTAATTATCCCAGATTTACAATTCGATAAATCATCTGAATTTCACCGCAATAACTTTGTTCGAGCCAAGAACGGTCTTGAATCTCATAAAAATAAATATCATGCTAGACTTGGGACCATAACAAATTATGAAAAGATTTAATTTATTGGTAATTGATATTTGCATTACAATTCTCCATCTTTACTTAATTTGAATGATGGGTCATGGGAGATTGGGGATTACACAAAATCCTCTTAGAACTCAACATACATTTTGGAAGATATTTTTTTAATCAAAAGAAACCAGGACACAAGTATCCGATCAACGCCAAAGAGCATATCATAGCAAGAGAAAGGATAGAGAGAGGATAGAAATGTGATGTCAAATCATAACTTCAAAGAATAAAACAATGAGAGTAAAGAAAATATCAACTTAACTTTGCAAAATAGCAGTTTATCATACAAGTATTGAGACTCCGAGAATAGAGTTCTTGACTTTTTTTTTTTAGTAAATAAATGCTAGACATGTATTTTGTAGTATCTACTAAGCTTTTTTATATGTTAGAGTTAGATTTTTATCTCGAGAAATTATAGTGAATACCCAATTTAGAACACCTAATTTAAATAAATACTCAATCTTTAAAAAACAAAAACAAAACAAAACATCCAAATGATTCACTTACTTACATAGTGATTGTTGATGTTGGAATAGTTAGTTTTTATAATATTTGTGAGCAAGACAATAATCAAAAGAATGATTCAAATAACAACGTCAATGCTCAATCAACAATCCAGATCATCATTCTACTTAGAGCATAATTGGACAAGAAATGAACAGTAAATGCACATACCTCCTAGGTTGGGCATTGCCTCTCCATTCACCATCTTTAATGCTCCACAAGCCACAAATCTATCCAAGCTCACCAAGAAACACACAAAGAAGACAAAATGGTGCAAGAGAGGAGACTAATGGAAAGCAACCCTTCACAACACCACACTCATTCACATTGCCAAAAATATATACACCCATATACTATATTTTATCACATCTATTCTTCCCTAAGAGGAGAGATAGACTTATTTGGCTTATTTTTTATTCAAAGGTGGACTATGGTCTAATGGGGCCAATCCATAGTTTTTAAGGTGCTACCATGTGTCTTAACTGCAATTAGTAAATAACAACCATCCCATTATGGTCCTTAATTCATTAATAGGCATTACAAAGTAGTTGTTAATAATGAAATTATGTTATTAGTCAGTATATAAAAATTCTAACATTCTCCCGCTTGGACAATATAACTAAACCACCATATAAAATACCAAAGATACTAATCTCTATCATTCATAAGCGGTCAAATAAATTGTACACAATATCATATCGACGGGTGATAACTTTATAAAATAGAGCTATTTTTATTATATTTTCTTAGTTAAATTTGGTGATTTTGGGAGTACTTGTCATGACATTGTGTGTTCTTGTGCTTAGTGTGTAAGCTATTTTGGGTTTTGGTTTTATTTCATGATGTTAGTAAATGTCGACTTGTTTTGCTGAAAGAATGATGTGGATTTTGAATGGTTTTAGTTAATTGTATGCTGATGTGGCTCATGATGTGTATGTGCCTTCTGCTTATTTTGTTTGATGTATGCTATACGCTTGCTGCAGCATTCGCTATCAGACAATTTTTGCTGATGAATTTTCAATGAGCTGGCAGAGGAATATTCTTTGAAAAGAAAGGATGCCACATGAGGAAAGAGGAGGCACGTGCAAAGGGCTGAGGAGGACGGTACCCTAGATAACGAAAAGGAGAGAGGATAAAAAAAGGCGGCGGCAGAAGAGAGCACGGAGAATGAAGGACAAGAAGATTTGATGGGGAAGAAAAAGGGGAGAAGAACGTAGAGTGAAAGCAGCTGCTGGAGACAGTTTTTGGGCTAACACTCAACTCTCTCAACCTCTCTTTCTTTCAATCTTTGTACAATGTTCTCTTTATGGCAACTTGGAATATTTGTGTTATTGTATTAGACATCATGAGCTAAATCTCTCTTAGTTAGGGACAATGATGAACTTGGACTTGTGAATCTACCTTTTATTTGCTATCAGCTAATCTATTTGAAGTGTTGTTCAATTAAATGCAATTAATGTTTATTCTTGCTTTTGTTTGGCCAACTTGAGTAAGATACAAGCTGATTTAGCTCTGGAAAGAATTAAAATCAGTGGATACATTTAATTGATGCAAGATTAGTAACTAAAATTACTAATTTGTGTTAATATAGGAATATATTATGCACCTTGTATACCAACAGGTCTAGAGCTGGAAATTGGTTGTTCTGAATCTTAGAATTGCATAGGAATATGTTGACTTTATGATTTAGAACTTATATCATGACTATTTGGAAAAATGGCATGTAAACATTCGGATCTGGTTTACAACACTATGCTGTAGAAATGCTGTAGCAACTGGGCAGATTGCAAATCCAAGGGATTCTTGTTCCTAGCTATTTTAATTCTGTTGGCTTCTTCACTTTACACTTTTAGCTAATTCCTTAATGCTATTTTGCTTATTTTACAATTCAGTTTTGAAAACCAAACATCTTTGCATGAACATTAATTGTATATTGCAACTTTTCTTGTTAGTCTCAATTAACTAGATTAAAGAAGTCATTCATTGCATACACACTTGCATTAACCAATCCTCGTGGGAACGATACTCACTCACACTTTATTACTTGTGCGACCCGTACGCTTGCGGTTTTAGCAACAAGTTTTTGGCGCCGTTGCCGGGGATTGAGATTAGTGTAAGATTTTGTTTAAGCGTTGTTTAATCTAGTTTCTGAGACTTATTTTTCTTTTTGGTTGCTGGCTTTTGTTGTTCTTGCAGATTGATCAGCTTCTTATATGAATATTGAGCAAGAATTTGATTTACCTCTTGAGCTATATCCACTTGATCCAGAGATTGAACGGACTTTTCATCGGAGAAGAAGGCATCGACGTGTTTTGGCTGGTGTCGCTAATATGGAGGATAATGAAGTAGCTGATCCTGGTGCAGCAGCTCCACTAAATGATCAGGGCAACCATGGCATTCCCTTGATGGATGATAGGGATCGAGCCATTAGAGAATATGCGGTTCCTATCCTTCAAGGGCTGAATCCGAGTATTATTCGGCCTGAAATTCAAGCACCACAGTTTGAGTTGAAGCCGGTGATGTTCCAAATGCTTCAAACTGTGGGTCAATTCAGTGGTATGCCTACCGAAGACCCTCACCTTCATCTTCGACTTTTTGTGGAGGTGTGTGATTCATTCAAGCTACAAGGAGTTTCAGAAGAAGCTTTAAGGATGAAATTGTTCCCCTATTCCTTGAGGGATAGAGCGAGAGCTTGGTTGAACTCTCTTCCACCCGATTCGGTGACATCATGGACCAATTTGGCCGAGCAGTTCCTCACAAAGTATTTCCCTCCAACCAAAAATGCTAAGTTGAGGAATGACATCACCTCATTTCAGCAAATAGATGAGGAGTCGTTACATGAGGCATGGGAAAGATTCAAAGAGCTATTAAGAAAATGCCCTCACCATGGAATCCCTCATTGGATTCAGATGGAGACTTTTTACAATGGTCTCAATGCTAATACACGAATGATGGTAGATGCTTCCGCTAATGGCGCTCTTCTTGCAAAGTCTTATAATCAGGCCTGTGAAATTTTGGAGAGGATTTCTAACAACAACTACCAATGGCCTACTACAAGGGTGCCTACGGGTAGGGGAGTAGCTAAAGTTCATGATGTTGATGCTATTGCAGCCCTTACTTCGCAGGTTTCCTCATTGACAAACATGTTGAAGACAATGCACATGTCACCTGGAGCTCCTACAAGTCAAGTGGCTGATGTATCTTGTGTTTATTGTGGTGAAGGGCATTTATTTGACAACTGCCCCTCTAATCCAGCTTCGGCGTGCTACATTGGCAACTTTAATAGGGGCAATAACCCATATTCCAACACCTACAACCCCGGTTGGAGGCAACACCCAAATTTCTCTTGGAGTAATCAAGGTGCAAGCTCTTCAAATGCACCTAAACCAGCTGTACCACCTGGCTTTCAGCATCAGAATCAGCATTCAAGACCAACTCTTCACGAGCAGACGAGTTCCATGGAGAACTTATTGAAGGAGTACATGGCAAAGAATGATGCCGTAATTCAAAGTCAATCGCAAATGATTCAAAGTCAGGCTGTGTCATTGAGGAATTTGGAGAATCAATTGGGTCAACTTGCTAATGCTTTAAATAATAGGCCACAAGGCACTTTGCCAAGCAATACAGAAAATCCAAGAAGAGAAGGCAAAGAACAATGCAAAGCCATCACTCTAAGGAATGGACGGGTGTTAGAGGAGAACAAGGATGAGTTGAAGACACAGGCAGAGCCCACTTCAATCCAACAGACCACAGAGGATGCAGAGAGAGAAGAAAGTCCTGGAGATGTAATTTCTAATTCTGCCCAGTATGCTGTAGCATCGCAGCAGCAAGGCAGACCAGAACAGAGAACTCAAAAGCCGCCGCCTCCATTTCCACAGCGGCTTCAAAAACAACATCAAGAACAGCAATTTAACAAGTTTCTAAATGTGTTGAAGCAGCTACACATAAATATTCCTTTGGTGGAAGCTTTAGAGCAAATGCCCAACTATGTGAAGTTCCTAAAAGACATTTTGTCTAAGAAGAGGAGGTTGGGTGAATTCGAAACAGTGGCACTCACTCAAGAATGTAGCTCAATTCTGCAAAACAAGCTTCCCAAGAAGTTGAAAGATCCGGGTAGCTTCACTATACCCTGCTTTATTGGCGAGATTTTTTGCGGACGAGCTTTGTGTGACTTGGGAGCGAGCATCAACTTGATGCCCTTGGCGGTATTCAAGAAATTGGGGATAGGAGAGGCTAGACCCACCACCATCACACTTCAACTAGCCGATCGATCATTTGCTCATCCCGAGGGAAAGATTGAGGATGTGTTGGTGAGAGTTGACAAATTTATTTTCCCGGTTGATTTTGTCATTTTAGATTATGAAGCTGATGCAGAAGTGCCTATTATCCTTGGGAGACCATTCCTTGCCACAGGAAGAACATTGATTGATGTGCAAAAAGGAGAGCTCACCATGAGAGTTGATGATCAACAAGTAACTTTCAATGTCCTTAATGCTTTGAAATGTCCAGATGAAGTGGAAGAGTGTTCGGCAATAAGCATTGTTGACTCTATTATAGCTGAAAAGATGAGTATACTTAGCAGTAAAGGAAACAAGGCGCTATCCATGGAAGATCTAGACGAGGAAAGTGAAGATGAAGAAGCTCCACTTACCTGGGTAGAGACAAAACCACTTGATTGGAAAAAGGAGAAAGTAGTTGAGCCATTGGGGCTGTCTGAGAGAATTTATAAACCTCTCATGCCCTCCATTGAGGACCCACCCACTTTAGAGATGAAACCATTACCTTCTCATCTGAAGTACGTATTTCTAGGGAAGGAAGGCTCTTTACCGGTGATTATCTCATCATTTTTGAGCTTGAACAGAGAAGAGAAGCTCCTCAATGTGTTAAAGAAGCATAAGAAAGCTATAGGATGGTCTATGGCTGATATAAAGGGAATTAGCCCTTCGATTTGTATGCACAAAATTTTGCTAGAGGATCGCTGCAGCAACTCTGTGGAACACCAAAGAAGGCTAAACCCCGCTATGAAGGAAGTGGTGAAAAAAGAGATAATCAAGTGGCTGGATGCAGGGGTAATCTACCCCATTTCTGACAGTTCATGGGTCAGTCCTATTCAATGTGTGCCGAAGAAAGGCGGAGTTACAGTTGTACCCAATGAAAACAATGAATTGATTCCCACAAGGACTGTTACAGGATGGAGAGTGTGTATGGACTACAGAAAACTGAATATGGCGACTCGAAAAGATCATTTTCCGCTGCCATTTATTGATCAAATGTTGGATAGATTGGCTGGAAAGGAGTTTTATTGTTTCTTGGATGGATACTCGGGCTACAATCAGATTGCCATAGCCCCAGAGGACCAAGAAAAGACCACATTTACTTGCCCGTATGGCACATTTGCTTTTCGAAGAATGCCATTTGGGTTATGTAATGCACCAGCAACCTTTCAACGTTGTATGATGGCCATTTTCTCTGATATGGTTGAAAAGATTCTTGAAGTGTTTATGGATGATTTTTCTGTGTTTGGAGAGTCCTTTGATGATTGTTTGATGAACTTAGAGAGTGTACTACAGCGCTGCGAGGACACTAACTTGGTATTAAACTGGGAAAAATGCCATTTTATGGTGCAAGAAGGTGTGGTGCTAGGCCATAAAGTATCCAACAGGGGATTAGAGGTGGATAGAGCCAAGATTGAGGTAATTGACAAGTTGCCACCACCAACTACTGTACGGGGTGTTCGAAGTTTTTTGGGTCATGCAGGTTTTTATAGGAGGTTTATTAGAGATTTTTCTAAGATCTCAAAACCTCTTTGCACAATTTTGGAGCACAACCGATCATTTGAGTTCACAGATGAGTGTCATCAAGCATTTGTGGCGTTGAAGAAGGCATTGGTAACCGCCCCCATTATAGTCGCTCCGGATTGGTCAATTCCATTTGAAGTAATGTGCGATGCTAGCGATTTTGCAGTTGGGGCTGTTCTTGGACAGCGGAAAGCTAAATTGTTACACTCCATCTATTATGCTAGCAAGACACTTTCAGATGCACAGTTGAACTACACCACCACGGAGAAAGAACTTTTGGCGGTAGTATTTGCTTTTGATAAGTTTCGAGCCTACTTGGTGGGGACAAAGGTGACTGTTTATACAGATCATTCGGCGATTAAATATCTTATCACCAAGAAAGAGGCCAAGCCAAGATTGATTCGGTGGATTTTGCTTTTGCAAGAATTTGATTTGGAGATTAGAGATCGAAAAGGCACTGAGAATCAAGTTGCGGATCACTTATCAAGGCTCGAAACAGGAGTTGAAGATAGCAGCCCCATTTCAATCACAGAGACGTTCCCCGATGAACAAATTTTGGCGATGAGCAACAATTCAACTCCATGGTATGCGGACATTGTGAATTATTTGGTGAGCGAAGTGGTACCACCGGAGTTGAACCGCCAACAACTGAAAAGATTCTTTCATGATGTGAAATCCTACTTTTGGGATGAGCCTTACCTCTACAAGCAAGGTGCGGACCAAATCTTGAGAAGATGTGTGCCGAAAGAGGAAGTCCAAGGCATCTTGCATCATTGCCATACAGCACCATATGGTGGGCATTTTGGGGGGTTGAGAACTGCAGCTAAAGTCCTCCAAACTGGGTATTTTTGGCCTACACTATTCAAGGATTCACATGAGTTTGTCAGAACTTGTGACCGGTGTCAAAGGGTTGGTAATATTTCACAACGTCACGAGATGCCTTTGACCAATATTCTTGAAGTTGAGTTGTTTGATGTTTGGGGGATAGACTTCATGGGGCCATTCCCACCCTCATTTGGCAATTTGTACATTCTAGTGGCTGTGGACTATGTTTCAAAATGGGTGGAAGCAGCTGCGTGTGCCACAAATGACTCTAAGGTAGTGGTGAAGTTTGTACAAAAACATATCTTCACGCGTTTTGGCACTCCAAGAGCATTTATAAGTGATGAGGGGACTCATTTCACTAGTAAAATATTTGAGGGAGCCTTAGCAAAATATGGTGTAAGGCACAAGATTGCTCTTGCTTATCACCCACAGACCAATGGACAAGTGGAGCTATCGAATAGAGAGATCAAGAGTGTGCTTGAGAAAGTTGTCAATCCAAATCGGAAAGATTGGTCGTTGAGATTGGATGATGCCTTATGGGCATATAGGACAGCTTACAAGACTCCCTTAGGCATGTCCCCTTATCGCTTGGTGTATGGAAAAGCTTGTCATCTGCCTATGGAATTGGAACACAAGGCATACTGGGCAATAAAACAGCTCAATTTGGATCTCAAACTGGCCGGAGAGAAGAGGTTGCTGCAATTAAATGAAATGGAAGAGTTTCGGTTGTCCTCATATGAAAATGCCAAGTTATACAAGGAGAAAACCAAGAAATGGCATGATATGATGATTCAACAAAGGATTCTCGAACCGGGACAGCAAGTTCTGTTGTTCAACTCAAGATTGAAGTTTTTTCCGGGCAAACTAAAGTCGAGGTGGTCTGGCCCGTTTCAAGTGATCAAGGTGTTTCCACATGGAGCAGTGGAATTGATGGATGAGAAGACCGGAAGAACCTTCAAGGTCAATGGACAAAGAGTGAAAAACTATTGGGGAGCTGAAGTAGAAAGACACAAGGCTTCCATCACATTGAAAGATCCATGAAAAGACCAAGAGTCGGGCTGCAGACTTTAAACCAAGCGCTCTTGGGAGGCAACCCAAGTTTTTCTAACCTTCTTATTATTACAAAATTGTTTTACTTTGAGTGTGAAAAAAAAAAAAAAAAAAATTTGCTTATATACTATTTTTCTTATTTTATTTTATTCTTGTTTTCATTTCAGGGGCTGCTCAATTATGACCAGAGGTTGAGATACTGGTTCAGTACCCAGTTGCTGCAGCATTGTGGTAGCAAGGATGTAGCATAATGATCCTTCAAGCACCAGTTTACAGTAGCACAAATTGCTACAGCAATCGAGTCACAAAACTGTTATAAAAAAAAAAAAAAAAAAAGTAAAGTAAAAAAAAAAAAAAAAAAAAAAACAGATAAAAAAAATAAAAAAATAAAAAGATAAAAAAAGGTGATGTATATATATATTATATATATAAATAAAATACCTATATATATATTTACTTGAGCTAGGGTTATTCAACCTGACCACTACCCACATTTACCCACCGTCTCTTTCACCCCAGCCCCATTTCTACAGCCACATCTCTTTTCACCCCACACCCACAAATCAAAACTTCATCACCAAAACCATCACCATCAATTTTCCCCAACACACCACCACCCCTCCAAGCTTTCCGCCATAGCCTCCGCCACTCCACCACCGATCTCGTCTCCACACTATTAAAAAAAAAAAAAAAAAAAAAAAAAAAAAAAAAAAAACCACACATAAATGCCACCTAAATCAAATAGCAGCAAAGGAAAGGGCAAGGCACGAGCAGTCGGCGGGAAAGCTAGCCAGGGCACTGATTATCAAACTTTCGTTTCTGATCAAGCACAAGAGAGGTACACTGACTCAATTCAGAAAAGGAAGTTATATTTTGAAAAAGGCTTCTTGATGTATGAGACACAAAATCTAGGATTACCACAGTATCTAAGTGAGCAAATTATCAACAGAAAATGGAACTCGTTTTGTATTCATCCTGCTAATCCTATTGTGCCAATTGTTAAAGAGTTTTACTCTAATCTACTTACTACGGATCAGGAGAGTGTTATAGTAAGAGGGAAAAGTGTGCCAATTACACCTCAACACATTAATCAGCTCTATCATTTACCTGAAATTGAGGATGAGTTTACTGCTTTAAGAAATTCCCCCTCACCGAGCTTACTAACAGAGATGCTTCAAACGGTAACAGTACCGGGCTCTGAGTGGCATGTTTCACAACAAGGAATCCGAACCTGCTCCCGTTTGGTTTTAAATAGCCAAGCACGGGTTTGGTATCATTGGTTGAGAACTAGAGCAATACCAACATCGCATGATACAACGGTGTCCCAGGATAGAGTTCTCTTGTTGTATTGTGTTATGACTGGTAAATCTGTAAATCTAGGGAGACTTATATATCGAGCATTGACAACTTGTGCATTTAAAGAAACAGGCAAACTGTGCTTTCCTTCCTTGATTACTGAGTTGTGCTCACGAGCAGAAGTTCTTATCGGTCCCTATGAGGAGACCGTTAAGAACTCTGGCATTATTTCTTGGCAGACCATTAACAGGATTAGCAAGAATGTCCCTGCCCCAACAAGGCCTGATGCTGCAGCTTCTTCCAGTGCTGTGCCACTTGAGTCCATTGAACATCTTTTGAACTCAGTGGTGACAAACCAGCGGCAGATGACGGCCTATTTACAACATATGGAGCAACAGCATCACACTTACTGGGAGTATTCAAAGAAAAAAGATGTGGCCATCAAGAAGGCATTGCAGAAGAATTTCACCAAACCCATGCCTCAATTTCCCGATTTTCCAGATGAAGTGCTACAACCGTGGCAAGCCAGCTCAGACGAAAATGAAGATGATAACTGAGGGAGTTTTTCTTTTTGCCTATTATCCTTTTCTTGTTTTACTAGTTTTTGTTATGATGGTATCTCTATGTTTGTGTGCTGTGAGGACACAACACATCTCTAAGTTTGGGGGTGTGTGTTGTCCAAATTGTCTTTGTTTGTGTGGTATGCCATGTGTGGTGTCTGTTCTGTGATTACATGAAGTCTTGTGGGCAATGTGTTGGGTTCTTGGAAGTCTTAGGATGAGCAAGCAAAAAAAAAAAAAAAAAAAAAAAAAGAATTGAAAAAAAAAAAAAAAAAAAAAAACAAAAAAAAAAAAAAAAAAAACTGTATATTTCCCCTGATTTCTTAATGCTTTCTGTCCTTTTATCTTATCACAATAGACAATAGTTAGTGGCTGTGAAGATCTTGAGGTAGTCTTTAACTATGGAAGGCTTAATGGTTAATGCTTTAGAACTAATTCGTTCAATCTCTTGAAATGTAAGTCAAGAAGCCTAGCAGGAAGAAGTAGGAGGTAGTTAAACTGCTTTGTAAATGTAATAAGGGCGTAAGTTTGGGGGGTGCAAGTGCGTTTCAAAAAAAAAAAAAAAAAAAAAAAAAAAAAAAAGAGAAAAAAAAAATAATAAGTCTAAGGCACTCCAATGCCTGATGTTGCTTAGTAACCAGGAGTATTCATGTCACCCGTGTTTACTATTGAGTAAAACGGCAACAAAAGGTATGAGTGTATGCTTGAATAGGTGATAATGTTGAGTAACTGGGTGTCTTCATGTGCCCCATGTCGACCATTCACGTCAAAAGACATTAATGACCTAATAGAGCCTAGACAGTTTCAAAAAAAAAAAAAAAAAAAAGGAAAAGAAAAGAAATGAAAAAAAAAAAATAAAAATAAAAATAAAAAGTACTCCCTAAAGCCCACTTAGTACTATGTTGACCTTCTGCTTTAACTTGTTAGGTGAATGATGAAAAGTGGAGAGACGATTGACGAATTAGCCTATGAAGCCAACTGTTAGGATCTATGATTAAAGATGACTCAAGTGATTCTAGTGCTAACTAAAGTTGTTGCACACACACACACACAAAAAAAAAAAAAAAAAAAAAAAAAAAAAAAAAAAGAGAGAGATGGGGAAAGAAATTACAGTGAATTGAGATCAGCTCTGAGGACTGAGGCCCAATGACATTGCCTTTTCATTGTATAAATTTGTGGGGTTCTATTAGCATCGCTCGAGGACGAGCAATAAGCTAAGTTTGGGGGTGTGATAACTTTATAAAATAGAGCTATTTTTATTATATTTTCTTAGTTAAATTTGGTGATTTTGGGAGTACTTGTCATGACATTGTGTGTTCTTGTGCTTAGTGTGTAAGCTATTTTGGGTTTTGGTTTTATTTCATGATGTTAGTAAATGTCGACTTGTTTTGCTGAAAGAATGATGTGGATTTTGAATGGTTTTAGTTAATTGTATGCTGATGTGGCTCATGATGTGTATGTGCCTTCTGCTTATTTTGTTTGATGTATGCTATACGCTTGCTGCAGCATTCGCTATCAGACAATTTTTGCTGATGAATTTTCAATGAGCTGGCAGAGGAATATTCTTTGAAAAGAAAGGATGCCACATGAGGAAAGAGGAGGCACGTGCAAAGGGCTGAGGAGGACGGTACCCTAGATAACGAAAAGGAGAGAGGATAAAAAAAGGCGGCGGCAGAAGAGAGCACGGAGAATGAAGGACAAGAAGATTTGATGGGGAAGAAAAAGGGGAGAAGAACGTAGAGTGAAAGCAGCTGCTGGAGACAGTTTTTGGGCTAACACTCAACTCTCTCAACCTCTCTTTCTTTCAATCTTTGTACAATGTTCTCTTTATGGCAACTTGGAATATTTGTGTTATTGTATTAGACATCATGAGCTAAATCTCTCTTAGTTAGGGACAATGATGAACTTGGACTTGTGAATCTACCTTTTATTTGCTATCAGCTAATCTATTTGAAGTGTTGTTCAATTAAATGCAATTAATGTTTATTCTTGCTTTTGTTTGGCCAACTTGAGTAAGATACAAGCTGATTTAGCTCTGGAAAGAATTAAAATCAGTGGATACATTTAATTGATGCAAGATTAGTAACTAAAATTACTAATTTGTGTTAATATAGGAATATATTATGCACCTTGTATACCAACAGGTCTAGAGCTGGAAATTGGTTGTTCTGAATCTTAGAATTGCATAGGAATATGTTGACTTTATGATTTAGAACTTATATCATGACTATTTGGAAAAATGGCATGTAAACATTCGGATCTGGTTTACAACACTATGCTGTAGAAATGCTGTAGCAACTGGGCAGATTGCAAATCCAAGGGATTCTTGTTCCTAGCTATTTTAATTCTGTTGGCTTCTTCACTTTACACTTTTAGCTAATTCCTTAATGCTATTTTGCTTATTTTACAATTCAGTTTTGAAAACCAAACATCTTTGCATGAACATTAATTGTATATTGCAACTTTTCTTGTTAGTCTCAATTAACTAGATTAAAGAAGTCATTCATTGCATACACACTTGCATTAACCAATCCTCGTGGGAACGATACTCACTCACACTTTATTACTTGTGCGACCCGTACGCTTGCGGTTTTAGCAACAACGGGATATATATATTACATATGGTTAGGCCCTGGAGATATTCAAATACAACAACCATTACAACAACTGAGACTATGTCGTATGTCTCTTTTGTATTTGTCACTTCATCAGATAAAATATATGATAATATCAATAAGAAGTGACTGCAAATATCATTATGCATGTATCATATATAAGTCACAAGCAATTCTTACAAAATACTAGCATATTCAATATACAAAATAACAATCACATCATCTAGGCTTCTAACAATCCCATGAGGGGCACGTATTATGTAAACACACATATAGGCAAGCCTGTTGTAAGCGAATCTGCTAACATACTAGTCGTCGGCATGTACTCAATAGAAATGAGGGATTCAGCAACTTTCTCTTTAACGAAATAGTATTTTATATCAATATGCTTAAAGTGAGAAGTACTCCCCGTGTTTTTAGAGAAAGATACAGCAGCAGAATTGTCACAATATAATTTCAGTGGCCTCGAAATAGAGTCAACAACTCTCAATGCTGAAATGAAAATTCGTAGCCATATTGGCTAACAGGTAGACTCATAACACGCTATATGCTCTGCCTCTATCGTAGAGGATACTGTGAGTGTTTGCTTGATACTTTTCCATGAAACAGCTCCTCCAGCCATCATAAAATATAGCATGAAGTGAACTTTTTATCATCCATGCAGCCTGCATAATCGGCGTCACTGAATCCAACCATATCAAGAGTGTTGGTTCGCCGATAAGTCAACATATGATTCTTGGTACCCTAAAGGTATCTCATGACTTTCTTAGTCGCTTTCCAATGGCTAAATCCAAGATCGCTCAAGTACCTAACCAGTAGGCCTACAACAAAAACAATGTCAAGAGGTGTGCATACTTGAGCATATATTAGGCTGCCAACAAGCGACGCATAAGGAACGACTTTCATTTCATCGTTTTATTTTTCATTCTGTAGACATTGAGCCTTTGAGAACTTGTCACCCTTCACTTTTGGTGCTTTCCCAGGAGAACGTGAATGCGTATTGAATTTTTTCAAGATCTGATCAATGTAAGTCCTCTGAGACAATCGAAGGATGCCAGTAGCCCTATCCCGAAGAATCTGTATCCCAAGTACATATGAGGCCTAACCAAGATCCTTCATATCAAAATGGCTAAACAGTAGCTGTTTTGTCTCAAATAATAGATCAGTGTCATTAGACGCGAGTAGAATATCATCAACATATAATACCCAAAAAATAAAATTGCTCCCATTGACCTTTATATATATGCATTTACCAACTGCATTCTCCTTGAAACCATTTCCAGTGACAATCATATTAAACTTGAGATACCACTATCTTGATGCTTGTTTCAACCCATAAATAGATTTTTTAAGTTTATAAACCATGTGTTCTTTACCAGTTATCTCGAAACCAACAAGTAGAGTCATATAAATAACTTCATATAGATCTCCAATCAAGAAGGCAGTCATCACATCCATTTGATTGAGCTCTAAATCAAAATGAGCGACTATAGCCATGATGATTCGTAATGAGTTTTTAGCAGAAACAGGTGAGAAGGTTTATTTGAAATCAATTCCTTCTCTTTGACTAACCTTTGGCTACAAGTCTAGACTTACACTTTTCTACTTGTCCATTTGAGTCACGTTTGATTTTATAAACCCACTTGCATCAAATGGGTTTGCAACCTTTAGGTAGTTTAACCAACTCCCAAACTTTATTTTGTGACATAAAGCTCAACTCGTCCTTCGTTGCATCCATCCACAGCACAGATTGAGGACTATTCATGGCTTTTTGATAAGTGACTGGTTTAGAATTGTTTCCTACATCAAACTCATATTCCTACAAATAGACAATACAGTCATCGGGAATAGCAGACATGCGGGTTCTCTGTGATCTTCTCACCATAGCTCCATCATTTTCGCATCTTGTACTTGAGTATCTACTGGAATCTAGTCAATCATAGGATCATGTGCAGGAGCAGAAGCAACATGTATAGGGATAAGAATACGTTCTTCCTTAAATACAAATTCTCTTGACCCCCCTGACTTGAACTAAATTCATCTTAAAAATAGACAGCTCTTTCTAATTCTATAACTCTGGTGGTATGAGACAGGCAATAGAATCTAGAACCCCTTGATCCGATGGAGTAGCCTACAAAGTAGTCATTAATAGTTTTTGATCAAGTTTCTTAGATTGAAGATTATAGGGCTTGATTTCTACTTTACATCCCTAAACATGAAAATAACGCAAACTTGGCTTCTTACTCGACCACAGCTCATATGGCATCTTTGGGACAAACTTACTAGGTACTTGATTCAACATATAAGCAGTTGTCTTCAACGCCTCACCCCACAAAAAATATGGTAAACTAGAATGAATCAACATACATCGCACCATGTCAATAAGCGTGCAATTTCGTCTTTTAGTGACTCTATTATGTTGTGGTGTTCCTGGTATTGTATACCTCACATCAATATCATATTCTTACAAGTATCTAGAAAAAGGCCTACAATTCTTGTCAGTCTCATCATAACGCCCATAATACACTCCACCTCTGTCAGAATTAATTGCCTTCATTTTCTTCCTCTTTTGAAGCTCAACATTCATCTTAAAAATCTTAAACGCATCTAAAGATTCAGATTTTTCATGAATGAGCGCTACATGACCATACCAGGAAACACCATCAATAAAAGTAATAAAGTATTTATAACCACCCATAGCAGGCAGAATAAATGGCCCACATATATCAGTGTGAATCAATTCTAATAAATCTGCACACCTGTCTGTTTTACTCTTTCTAACCTTGGCAGTTAACTTTCCTTTAATACAATCAACACAGTCAATAAATTTCAAAAAATCAAGATTCTAGAGCACACCATCTTTCGCCAACCTCTCCATTCCGTTTCTAGAAATATGTCCTAAATATTTGTGCCACAACATAGAAGATCTCGCATCTGACCTTCTACGTTTAGAACCAACAATAGTATTAAGAGAAGAAGAAGAAGAAGCAACAGTAACAACATCATTAAAATCAAGTTCATATAGATTTCCACGTAAAGTTTCATTTCCCATCAGAAGAGAGTCACGGTACAAATTCAGCTTTCCAGTTTCAAAAAGAAGACTATAACCTAGTCTATCCAAAATAGATAGAGAAATCAAATTCCTTCTAATAGAGGGTATGAAAGCAACATCATAAAACTCCAAAAAATGTCATGTATTAAGTTGTAATCTAACAGTCCCCAAAAATTCAACTTCGACTTTGGTGTCGTTTCACATGTACACATACTGCTCCAAACTACTTGGCTTCCTTCGACTTGTCACTGTCGACAAGGAATTTGTAACATAAATAGTGGCTCCAGTATCTAACCACCAAGTATTTGAGGGCACATTAATAATATAGACTCTAAACAAACCATCACAATGCAATTACTTTTCTTCTCTAAATAAGACTTGAGCTTTCGACAATCAGCTTTTTTGTGCCCAAATTTGTGACAAAAGTTACACTTCTCTTTGAACATCTCATTCTTATAACCAGTAAAGGACGATCATGCTTTTCCTTGCTCTTTAATTCTCAAAATGATGATTATTCTCAAACGCAACTGATTCGACTCTTTTTATTCTACCTTCTTTGACAGGTCTCTTTTCTTTTTTTTTTTTTAAGTTGAATTTGTGGGCTCTGATTTTTGTTTGACGCGTAACTTACTCTCGAAAAATTGTCAAATCCTTGAAAATTATTGTGGTTCGGTTTGTCAGATATCAATTAGTCCGAGACTCTTTCTATTAACTTATGGGATTCAGATGTACTTGGTACGCGTGAAATAAAGAGGTTAATGTCTACCCCGATGACCAACCTTAGGGTAAAGCTCCAATGGGGACAAGGTCCAATTTCTCGTAGATCGTGGCGAGTGTGCGAATTATTTTTCAAAGGCCTTCAATGTCCTTGGGATAAAATGCATTCAAGAGGAATACCCGATAACTGTTATCCTCCAGTCTCGAGGGGCACTTTTTTCTTTAGCGAGAACTAAATAAATTGACCTCAAATTTTCAATTATAATTGGATCTTCGCAACTCTTTCCTGTGGCGGTAACCAAATTATTTTTTACTCTTTGAATTTCAATCTAAATTGAGTATTCATTTCGCATTAAATGCTTGATGAGACAACAATCCAATAAAATTTGAACAACTATCTATCACACCAAGTAAGTGTCGATCGGTTTAAATCCCTAACTGTTGGATGGAAATCTTGTCGATTCGTATCTAAATATGGAGCATCCATCCGCATCCCACTAAAGAGTCATTCAATTGAGATGTTACCAAGTTTGATGGTTGGGAACAAGCAGTTTCACCTTTAAATAGAAGCTCTTTGTTTCTTAAAATTCATCAGAAATTGATAAACTCAATCAAAACTCTGTCCAAATTTTCTCAGACAGTGTTAACATGTTCTCTGATTCCTTAAACCTTCATTGTATCGCTCGAACTTGCCGAACTCTACTTTGTGTAACTTTTTCTTATTGACGCTAATGTTGTGACGACTTTGGTTCGATCTTCGTCTCACCGAGATAAGCTCTAACTTCCGACCCCTAACTTTACTTTTTTTTTTTTTGCCTTTGAATCAGTAGATATTTTAGGTTTGATTTAGGCTTGTTCGTCCTCTTAATTTATTTGTTCAAAATATGACCCTTCGATGGTGATGGGTTGTTGAATAGACTTGAGCAGCTAGGGTTCCCCATTTGGGATAGCTAGGACAATTGCTTGACAATTTTTTTCATTTCCAAAAAAATGTTGTGACATACCACAAGAAGAGGGGTAGGTCCGATAGTTCTGACGATTGAGCTTTCACGGAGGTTGTTCACGAAGAGATCAAAAGTCAGACGGTCAATGTAAAGGCTACCCTCAAGGACCCAATCTGTGGATTTCTCATGGCACTGTTGTCTGCGAGGATATTCCTAAAAACACAATCCTTAGGAGTTCAGGTAGCTTATATGTAGCGCAGTGGCCACTCAATAGGACATCTCTTGTAAGGACTGGACAAACGCCTCTGACGCCGCCCTCTAGGACAAGAGGATCTTTGTCGATGACAGGAACTCGTGGGAGCTGGTGATGAGATGTTCTCTGAGATTCTTGTGCCCAAGTTGACCACCTCGATGATGTTGGCTATCCGAAAGAGGCTCAGTCTTTACCATGGGATACACGTGTGGTGGATGCACAAGGACTAGAGGTAATCGTCCTCCATGATATGTGGTGGCGTTCAACAGCATGCCCATCCTATATGGCACCAAAATTGTCGTTGCAGTCCTTTATTCGCGAGGTTTTGATTCACTAAAACCTATCACCGATGCAGCTCAACTTGAATGCCTATCAGCTCTTGGCGTGTAGCTTTTTTTGTGGAGGCGACAAGGGTGGCCGGACCTGACGCCTTGAGAGTTTACGAGGATGTATCGCCTACACATTTGCCCATACGAGATATGTCTTTACTATTTCAAGAAAAAGAAGGACCGTGCGATCTCTCTTATTTTGGAGCCTCCGACTTCTAATTGAGGCTTTGAAGGATATGAAACTTTTGCGTCAGTGAGAATTTTGACCCTAAGAGCTCACGCTCAGGGAACAAACCTTTTCATTGGGAATATAGACATGTCGATGGTAAAGCTAGGCTTTTCTCGATTATTTATAGTTTATCCTTCATTGCTTCTCACTTACATTTCACTAAATGTTTTTCTTTTTATTTATGCAACCCATCTTCGTGGTTATTGGCCCAAACTTCCCAAAGAGCCCAAGTCGAGGATTGTCTTTGAGCCTCGACGAAGATGAGCAGCAGTACAATAGTCTTTTCACCAATGATAACCTATATGTGTATGAGTTGTCCTAGTGGGTTGTTGCTCCACTCGAGAAGAGGAGGAATACGAGATAGGAGAAAGATCAAGGTTTACGTTTTTCTTCTTTCTTCCTTCACTTTTTCTCTAAGGTAATTTTACCAACACCTAAACTTATTGACAGAGAGGGTATAAATGGTGGAGCTTGAGGCTTCCTAGGACTCCATCTAAGGAAAGGCAGACCTCTACGATGATGTGACCTTCGCTCAAAAGATCGAAGGAATCGAAGTTGTCGTGATCCTTTATGATCTTTTTTAACCTTCCACACAAGGGGAAGGAGTAGGCGTCGTCCCTACAGGTATAGTCCTAGTGGTCATCTCGGACGGCGAGGCAGCAGCTCAAGAAGAACACCCTAAAAGGGTGGATGAGTCCTTTTACCTTAAAAGAGCCGTGGCTGTCGAGGAAACCGCTCCAACCTTTTCTCGCAAAGAACCCCGCCTCATCGGCGAGGATGAGGGAATTGAGGCGACCCTAGTTACTAGTTTAGGGTCTCATATGCTGAAGCAACCTCACACGAGCGCCTCTCCTCCAGCTGCTCACACAACTCGAAAGATGAGAACGGGCAAGGTAACGAGAAGATCGCCCATCCCCGAAGATATCCCCGAGGAGATCATCCCCGACACGGCGGTTGTCGAGCTGCCTGCTTGAATCCAACATGTAGTCTCCACCTTTGTGGATATCTTGGCCCACGACTGAGAAAGCACTCTTAGCCTATCAGTCAGAGACCGTTACATGATCTACATCCAGGCTGCATCGGTAGTCCCAAGAACTTACCAACTGAAACTATGAATGCACATTTTCCAAGATTCAGCTTCATCCTTGACTGGGTATAATCCAAGTGGGTTAACTGATCATCATCCCTCATGATCTTTATAGGCATGTCGTCAACATAAATCTTCATCATATGACCTATCAGTTTAATGAACATCTTGTTCACCAACTGTTGATATGTTGCTCCCATATTTTTTAGACCAATGGACATTACTTATAGTTGTAGAGCCCTCGGTAACTAATGAAGCAGGTGTGCTGCTCATTGCGGTGGAACATGGGGATTTAGTTGTACCCCGAATATACGTCCATAAAGCTCAATAGTTTGTGACTGGTGATCGCATCCACTATTTGATTCATTTGGGGTAAAGGGAAGCTATCTTTTGGGCAAGCAGCATTCAAGTTGCTTAAATCAACATTATTTACCACTTGACATTTAACTTCGAAACTAGAACTAGGTTAAAGACCAACTCGGGATATTTGGCTTCCCGAATGAATCCATTCCATATGAGTTTTTTAACTTTTTCCTTGAGCGCTCAAGATTGGGGCCCTTCACTTTTGTCACTTAGGACGATGGACGCGATCCATGTTGAGCCTGTGGCATATGATGTCTGGATAAATATAGACCATGTCTTCATGCCTCCAAGCGAAAACGTCCTTGTTTCTTTTGAGGCACTCGATGATCTTGGTCCTATTCTCCAAAGAGAGTCCAATTCCAATTTCATCGTCTTGTGTGGTTCCTTCTTGTCCAACTGGACTTCCTCCAGTTGTTCAAGAGGTTCCAAAACCCACTCCTTGGTTGGCAGTCGCAGGTCCAGATTGCTCTCCATGGCTACCATTACTACTAGCTACGATTCAAAGACGTCATTGATTACTATTCGTCTATCACTTGACTCAGAAGTCCTCTGCTTCTTTGGTGTGTCATTTCCTTCCTTGAAGCACTCTGTGTAGCACATCCTCGCATCGTACTGGTTGCCCAATACAACCCCGACCCCATTCTTGGTCGGGAGCTTCATGCAGAGGTGGTAGATTGAAGTGATGGCTTTTGTCCCCAAGAGGATGGACCTCCTAATGATAACATTATAGGCCGACCTTCCATTCACTACTATGAACTCGACCATAGAAGTGGTTTTTCGGGGAACTTGTCCAAGTGTCATGGTTAAGTCGACTCATCCCTCAGGATAAATCGACACTCCCGTGAACCCGTACAATGGGGTCGCTGCAGGCCTCAAGTTCTTAGGGTCTAGCCCCATCGTCACGAACGCATCCTAATAGAGAATTTCACCGAGCTCCCTTCGTCGACGAGGTAAATATGAACAATATAGTTCCTGATCATGATCTTGATCACTAAGGCATTAAGATGTGGGAAATAGACGTCTGTGGCATCTTGCATATTGAACATGATAAAATATGTATCGTCCATATATTGGCAGACTATGTTGACGCGATCATGTACGTTCTCACACCTTGGATGGTAGGCTTCACGAGCATAATACTTCATCAAACGTGTGGAGCGTTGGTAATCGGATTACAATAACCCAATAAAATTGCAAGTTTGACCAAATCAGAGATGCATAGCGGAATATTAAAAATGTAATTAACAATTAAGTGAAAATAACAAAGTGGATTTCATGAAGATGTTGGGCTGCAAAACTTTCTAATACACTTATCACATAATTAAATAGAAGATGATCAAGAAAATTATACCATATGCTTTCTTTGATGATCTTGATCACGTTGATCGAACACTGTATGTTGTGAGACCGCCAAGGTTGGGCTCGCGTTTGTCCTATGCTCACAATGAGTTTACCGGTCACTTTACGACATCACAATCATCAACTCAAATTCTCAGATCTTGCTAGAACACGAGTGTGGACTCTCTCTATTATTTTTCTCACACAACAAGAGAGAAAATATTTCTCTTCTCTTGCTATAAGGGACGACTATTTTAGTATCTAAGAGGAGGGAATAAAACTTTTTCCTTCTTCTAAATGGTAGACAGAATTTTGCAGAGTTTTGGCAAATCCAGAAATTGGAATGACTTAGAATATTTTTCTTTTGCTACAAGTGACATATTTATAGCCACAAAGTATGACACAAATTCGACAATAGGGTGGAATAGGATTAGGATGTTTTCACATTTAAAAAACAAGAAATATCCATTTTAATTATTTTAAAAAAAATAATGTTTGACCAAATAATTATCCAATAATATTAATAAGCAATAATAGGGATCTGGGAAACTTTTTCCTTCCCTTTTCTTCCTTGTAATATTCGGCCAACATAGAAAATAAGGGCAATTATTTTTCTCAAAAAAATAAATTTCTATTTTCCTATTTATTTAGTATATCAAATATACTTAAATAAAGATAATTCTCATTCCTTTTTGTGCTCTGAAATTCGCCCGCTTGTAAACAAGGAATTGATTTAGGATTTAAATCAAAATAAAATATCTCATATCTTATTTAAATTTATAACTATCTACTAATTAGATAATTATTGCAAAACTCTTTTTATATTTAACCTTTAAATATAAATTATAAATATCTCATATTTAAAAAATTATAAATGTTTAAATTTAATAATCTAATTATCAAATTACATAATAATAATATTCTCTAAAATACCATCAAAGTAAGCGCCTCTCACAATGAAGGATCACCTTGTGATATTATTTTTATTTATGGTCCAAAACATAAAAACCTGAGAAACTAATTAGCTATTAATTATTACACGAGAATTTCTAGTTTGTTTTATTGAGACGACTATAGATCCGTGAATTCGAGCTCTAATAAACTTAGAAAATTATATTAAAGTTCTTTAATATAATTCTCATTTTATTAATTCCGAGTACTCCACTAAAAATCCGAGACTGAACTCTCGAATTGAACAGATCTTATTTATTCGGTTAACTCTCGAATGATATAATTATTACATGATTGTCATCCGTCACAAAATAATTCATAATTTAAGCTAGGTAAAATTACCATTTATCCCTTGATTAAATCTTAGTCCTTAGCTAATATTGAGTTCAATAGTAAATGGTTAATTCGTACTTACTTACGAATTAGAGCACTCAAACCATTTAGTTCCAAAAGTCAACACATAAGGAAACTATTATAACTATTCAGTTGTATATTTCTTATCAATAATTCACATTCCCAGCAAATACGAATTGTGGGTTCCTAAAATGCAAGTATTGGGCCCAATGACCTTTGGACTTTAAAGAACAAATTAAAGAACCTATCAATTCATAGAATGAGTCTATGAATTACTCAGGATTGACATCAACTATTATATAATCATCATTTGACCTAGATCAGAATTTTTATAACGGCAATTAAACAAAGATTCTATAATCAAGTCGGTCCAAGTCCTATATAATCAATCATTATATAAAATACCTTCATTGTAGTGTCATACACATTGACTATCCAGATCAGACACTCATGTTCATAATGTCATGGACAGTATAAGTGATTACCGATCAGAGAGATCCTTACTCTTTGATCTATCGTGGACTAGTTAATATGTTAATTTATAAGTTTACTCCTCTCATATGTAAAGCTCTTTACATACTGAAATTATAATCAGACTAACATATTATGGATTTTAATAAACATTCATTTTATAAAATAAAACAATTCTTTTATTAATGTATTCTAGAAAATGTTTATTACATCTAATTTTGAGGGCATATTCCTAACATAGAGGTCCCTCAACATTTGGGTCCTCTGTGAAAGGTTGAATCTCACAGACAGCTTAATAAGGGCAAGCTTCTTCGTGAGCCCCTCGGTTGAGATCACATTTATACTCTTTAAACTGACTGTTGCGAATAAGAATTTTGATCTCATCATAGAGATCAAAGCACTCCAAAGTGGTATGCCCTGCCTCACGATGATAACGCAACACTTACTCTGATCTAGTCGTACCTGATCTATCTTGATGGGATTTGGCCTCCTGAAATGGACCCTGTCCTAGGTTTGGTTAAACACTTCTTCCATGGTCGCAGTGAGAGCGTGGTAGTTGTTATACCGACCAATTATTTGGGCCTGCTTAGGTGCCTACTGAGGCTGTGAAGGTGGAAATCCTATCGTTTCTTCTTCTAATCTCGGGTTTTTTGAACCCCGAGGAATGGTCTCCGCGAGGCTTGTTGTCGTTAGAATATTGCTTCATTTTCTTGTCTTTGTCTTTTTAGGAGGAATTACCCGACTTCCCACTTATTGTGAGTCGACATCCTTGGTGTTGATATAGTTCCCCGCGCGAGTAATGAAATAACTGAAGGTCTTAGGCAGCTTCTTACAAATCAATCAGGCAAAACTCAACTCAGACAGAATACACCCATAATATGCCATGAGGGCGATGACATGGGTTCAGTCCATTACTGACAACAAGGTCTCGCCCTTGTTGAAGCGGTTGACCCACTCCTTCAAGGTCTCGCCCTAGTACTACTTGACTTGCACGAGCAACACTATGTTTTTCATCGGAACTTTTTCCCCGACAAAGTTCGTTAGGATGGACCATCTTAAATCGTCCCAAGAGGTGATAGATTCCTTCGAAAGTCGCTTGAACCAACGCTCTGAATTGCTAGACAAGATCGAGTCAAAGGCCCGATACATAATGTGTTCGTGGACACCATAGAGCCGCATCCACAAGGTGAATTTCCCCAAGTGTTCTGATGGATAGATGGTCCTATCATAATAAGGAATAGTAAGCATTTTGAACTTCTTGGGGAAAGGTGTTGCCATTACCTCTGCTGAAAAGGGATTACTTGTTCCCAACATAATGTCTTCCATGAGATCTCCTCTCACCTTCATAAGGAATACATCTCGGCGCAGCTCGTCTATGGATGAGAGACACAAGTTTTGCTGGTCGTGGTGCTACCGACGGTGATGGTCGTCTTCTTGTAAGTATTTGTGTGAGTGCCATGATTAGCTCGCGATGCGGGATTGGCCGCTCTAGCGCGTTTCAAATTATTCCTAAGCCGATCAAACACGTTATAGTTTAACAGACGCTAATCCACACGTCGATTGGCAGGGCTCTCATTCGCCATATGCTCAGGCTATAGCTGTTGGCCTTGTGCTTCAGTGGCGAACTGTGCTCACCTGCGAGTCGCCACCTATTGATGTCACATTTGGCTTGGGTTGCATTTCCTACTCCCAAGTCTGAAGGTTCCAGCACCAATATTATCTTCTGATTGCTCAGCCGTCCTAAGGTGTGCATTTGGGTTTCCGTTACCATCGGGGACGATCCTCCTTGTTCCTCTCAAGTCGTTGGTCCTCCACCTTTGGTCTCTCTTGCCTATGAGCTCAATCTCTCTGTGCTCGCTTGTAGAGCATTTGTTCATGCTACTTTGGTATATGTGTCACACATTGGTTGTGTTGCAGCTCTAAAACAATCTCTTGCATATGGGCCATGCCTTTCGTGAGCTCGGCGATTTGGTCTGCAAGAGCTTGTTGTTCGGACTGGTGTTGCTTGCCCTTGGATGCATGGGTAGCTTTCTTTCCACCGGCCATGGGGGTTAGTTTCTAGGTATTTCTTACAAAGGGTTAGGGAGAGAAGTTCTAAGTGTTTATGGCTATTGATATTTGTGTTTTAGTGTTGGATGGGTTTTAGGCCCTTCCTCAAGTGCTACTCAGTTGATACTGGAATTTTGTCAGCAAGAGAAATCGCTAAAATGAATATGGGGGACCTACAAAATAGAAGAATTAGGACCGCCTTGCCTGCGATATTTCTCTCTTTAAAGGGATTTGCAGGGGAGCCTTAGAATAGAGAATGGAAATTATTCTCAAATGTACCTTATTTGACTCTTTTTATACTTCATGCTTTGACAGGTCTTTTTTCCCTCTTTTTGGGCTGAGTTTGCGGGTTGTAACTTTTGTCTGATCAAGGTTTCCATCACGGGTGTATTTTACCCTCGGATATTACTTAACTCATTAAAACTGTTGAGATATGTTTCAGCATGTCCGAGGTTGATCAATCCACGATTCTTTGCCTTAATTTTCGGGGTTTAGATGTACTTGAGACGCATAAAATAGGGAGGTTAATGCCTGCCCCTAGGACCATCCTCGGGGTAAAGCGCCTCGGGGGACTTGTCCTCGAGGTCTCAGCGGGATAAAATGCATCCACGAGGAACACCCGATAATGTGATAATTAGTGGTTATTGATTGAATCGTCTAAAAAATGTACAAGTAATTAATGAATTGATTAGTTACTTAATTATTTTAAAAACTCGAGCATTAATTTTTATTGTTATGTAAATTTTGAATATTTTCCTACTTTACCTTTTTATCTATTTATTTATTATTATTTGTGCAAGATGATCCATGTCCCGCAAACGTTGAGTATTCAATAAGATTCTTCTATTGGTTTCTATTGGACGGTAACAACTATCAATCAATGACGTTAGTCAAACATGCATCTTAAACTTTTTGGAACATAGTCAAATATTGTGTATATTGCACAATGGCGCCAAATTATATTAAAGTAATACTATACATAACTTTTTTCACTAAATTTTTACTACCACCTTACGTGATAGATAAGAAGTTATATTATAATTAGTGAATATCCATCTCTCATTTAAAAGGATGTTATGTTCAACTATTAAACATAATACTTCACCTATAAGTAACGTGCTATTGATAGAGAAGGTGATATGTTTAATACTATTCAACATATTTTAGTAAAACGATAAATTCAAGGCATCACATTATTATAGCTGCAAAATCCTTGAAACAAATCGGTACTCCAAGAATAAAAAGTCCAATTAAGAAACAACAACAATGGCTTAAATCGAAGTTGCGACTTGTCTAACATTTGTGCAGCTTGCATGCGCAATTCTCAGCTCCTATCTCTGCAGCAATACAAGGAGGCTGGACTTTTTCGTCCTGGTACCAAGTCATACGTTTTTCGACTAATTCGTTTAAGAACACTTCAAGCTTCTCAATGGTGACGTTAGGCATAACCACCACATGTGCCAAGTTCCCTTGGCACGCCAACTGCCACCTACGGACAAACTCCTCATCAAGGGGCCGCTCAAACACGACTGTGCTACTGAGCTCGTTCAGCATTGCACTAATCCCAGCATTGTGCAGCCGATCCTTCAAGTAGTGAGCGTTTCGAAGGCACTTCTGTACTTCTTTCTGGAATCCTTTGTAGCCTTTTCGGTTTAGGGTGTACCAGAGGAAAATAGGGGCGTGGCCGTTCCTGCTTCCCATAATCGTGGCATCCCTTGACGCGAGGTACTCGACATTTCTCGAAAGAGCATTAATGTGCTCCAACCTAGTTAGCTGTACACCACAAGGCATCGGACACCCCACAAACTTGTGGCCTGACACACTCACACTCCCGATGGGCTTTTTGAAAGAAACCTTTGGAGCCTGGTTACCACAAACAAAAGGAAAATAATATTCAAAAGTTATATTAAACGTCAATTTAAAGTGTCAATGCAACATGATATGCTACAATACTAAGTTTTAAAGTTACACAAGCTGTTTTTTATGTTGGCAAAAGCAACAAACGACAGTTTTTTTTATCCAAATTTAATTAGGACATTTAACTAAAATCGTCACGAGAAACTATTAGGGGAAGCAGATCCGAACACTAAGCTGCTGCTAAAGATTAATTCCGTTATCTGCCCTTATGGAAACATGACCGACAACCTCAAATCCTTTTGATTGACAATTCAAAGAACAATCCAATACTATGTAACGAGAAAACCAAAATAAGATTACACTGCAATCCATATGAATACTTACACGTTTGACAAAAGGCATCATAAGTCCAAATAAGGCTCCATCACAATGGATGTAGAACCGATTATGAGAAAAACCACTTTCTTCAAGGGTTTGAATCACGAGATCCAGATCATCAACAGCTCCTTTAACAGTTGTTCCTGGAGTATGAGTAAATCATGGAATCAACCAACATTGAACAAAAATGAAATCTTTTTTCCTTGGGTGGAAATCAGGGGGACATACTTACCTATGTTGACATTGACGATGGCTGGCTTATCCTTGTTAGACAGAAGTTTATCCTTAAAATCACTGCAATCAATCTCGCCAGAGACAAGCGTGTTAACCTTCACGCAATCCATTCTATACATTCTAGCTGCTTTGAAAACAGAATAATGAGTCTCTCTCGACGCATAAAGAACCCCATCTGGAAGAACCTCCCTCCTGAACAAAAAATCACATTTAAGTTCTTTTGCATGTTAGTATAGTTAAAATCTAAAGCCGTATCAAACATCACAATCCACAATCAGAAAATGCAACAAAATACCAACCCAACTAAGATTCCATGTAAATTGCCTTCTGTACCACAGTTGGTGATGTATCCCCAGTACTCGTCCTTCTCAATCTCCCACAAACGCGCAAACCAATCCAAAACACCAACTTCAAACTCCCTCGAATGCACGCCGTAATTGCTCTCGATGAAAGGATCCCCAAGATTGTTGATTGAGAAATGCTGCAACTGTCCCAGTGCTCCGTAATCAAAGTCCAAATTATAAGGATAACCTGTAACAAATATAATTTCAAAAAAATAAAATAAAAACTTATGGCACAACAAATGGATCTTCCACAGTTCACCATTAATTTCTTCGACAACAGTCTGAACTTTACAGAGATACACAAAAGAGAAACCTCAACAACCCATTCGCTTTTACAACTCGTGAACTTACCTTGCTTATGATTTGCATTATTCTGTAAATTATCCTTGTCAAACTATTGATTTAAGACAAGAGAAAATTTAAAAAAAAAAAAAAAACAAAACAAAACCAAACCTTAAAAGTTAACAACTCTGTTAACTTTGCACTTCTTTTAGTCCTGAATTTCTTTGAGCACCAAAATCAGTAGAACCATAAAGAAAATAAAAAATAAAATAAAATAAAAATCCCAGAGAATGTTATGTGCAGTTTGCAGCAACATTACTTTTATTATTATTATTATTATTATTATTATTATTGCATTGATTGCAACTTGTAACGACATTATAAGTCTGATAATACCATATTTTTTCAGTTATATTTAAAAAAAAAAAAAAAAAAAAAAAAAAAAAAAAAACCAAAGACAAAAACAAAAGGGAAAAGAAGCGAATGTTTATTGATACCCAAATGATGTTTGGTTCTCTCGATGAGATTCTTCCTATAACGAGCCAAGACGCTGGCCATGTAAGCGTCCTTGTCGCCAGTGACGTCATCGTTGGCCTCCGGCTCCGTCACGGCAAGGCACGTGGTGTGCACGTTCCGGCCGAGCACGATCTCTCTCTTCCCACTCTCCTCTGCGTCTCCGCCGTCCGAGAGCACCAACGCCGGCAGAGGCTCCGCCGCCGGAACCGCCGCCGGAACCGACCCCTCCTTCAACAAGATCTCCGCCGCCACAGACCCATTATCGCGATCCGCGCTTGTCCCAACCATAGCTCCTAAAAAAACACAACAAAAATGAGAAATTTTCCGATCAAGACGCAGCGGAAATGGAGATCGAAGAAGCAAAGACGAAGAGAGAAATTCGGACCAAACTGATTATTGGAAGAGCGAGAGAGCGAGAGAGAGAGAGGAAATGGCGGAGAAATCAGTCGGAGGAGAGAAGAGAGGTTGTAAGGACTGGAAATGGTGGCGGTAAACGCGTGTGTTAGGGCTGGTATTTATAGTGTGATATTTTTTTCTGTTCAACAGCGGATGTTGGGTATGATCCTCTGTGTCATAGATACCGTGTGGGCGAGTTTGGAATCGGGAGTGGGGTCGTTGAACAATAATGATGTTGTTGATGGAATAGCCTTTCGGAATCTTGGAGGGCTCTCTCCTTTTTTCCAAATTTTTTTTTTTTTTTGGGTTCAATTAATAAGAGTCATTTAACTATGTACGTTATTTTATTATTTTATTTGGGTACTCTCACTTGGGGATGCCCACTCATCTCCCACATTCTTTGTTTTTTTTTTCAATTTTTTTAATCTCAATACAATATTTTTAAATCTCAACTATTTATATCATATCGAAATTCGCAAAGTCAAACTATTTCAAAATGAAATAATTGAGATGTTTACCCCAAACCACTCATAAAGATGTATAAAGATTAATATTCAATAACTAATATATTATTAGAATTTACCGAAACGAAACAAAAAGGAGTTCATCCCCAAAAAGTTGGAGAGCATGCTTGATGTGTCCCGCGGCAATAAGCTAACACTGCATAGGTGGAGACTTTGTTGGGATCAAGGTCAGCGAATGCCACGAGGTTGAGGGATCGGTGAACACACCGTGTGAATGCAAATAACCTTAGGGAGAAGAGCGATAATGGCAACTCTGAGAAACGAGCCCTTGATTAAAAACAACTCGTAGATGAGTCAGCTCAAATCGAGAATCACAAATACCATAGTCAAAGTCGCACTTTGGTTGCGTCTTTGCTTTTTTCTTCCCTAAGGCCTCTTCCTTCCCTTCTCTGCTTCTTCTCTCAATTGCCAAATTGCAAATTCCATTTTTAATGTTAGGGTTTTGAATTTTTGTATGTTTCTTTGTGTTAATGGAGATTCAAACTAGAGTTAATTTTGAGATTGTCCATTAAAATTCGTTGCTTGTTACTTTGGTGAATTGATTTTTTAAAAAAAAACACAAAATTGATGCAAATTTATTGAACCTGAAGTTAGTTTTGGGTTGATTTCAAAAATGGTGTAATGAAAATCGATTTGATTATGTGGCAAGAATTTGATAAGGTAGGAGAGACTTTGTTAGGTAGTAGTCTAGAGGCATTTACTATTGGTGATTAATTTCAAGAATTAACAAAATAAACATAGTTTGATCAAATCAATAAATACGCAGCAGAAGGTACGGGCCTGACTTATGGAGCCTGCAACTCTTCTCTTAGTCATTCATCTTCATATGACCTGTAAAATTCATAAAACTTAGATCTTATCATTTATGTCTCGTCTGATCGAATTTCAACAGAATGGTTGAAGAAGTTTCATACCTCAAATGTAAGCTTCTTTCTTTTTGGACTTGAACACCATTGCATCCGGTTTGCACGTCTTGTTGTTGCTCTTCAAGTTCATCCGAAACTTGAGAATCTTCCATTCGTTGATTTGCTGTCGTCGTGGCTGAAATAGAGGCACCGCTCGATGCTGCATTACTCGGTATCCGGCTTCCTTCTCCAATCAGATTTTGTAGTTGAGAAAATTGTGCGTTGTTGAGTACGGAGTCGTCAATGGTGTTTATAAAGGTTGGAAAGCTATTTACTCAACCATCCAGCAGTGCGCTCGTTGGAAGTGGCAGTTTGCGAGAATGATCCATTATAACAAATAAGTATTATTTAAGTATAATAATTATAACTACTTTAGACTTAAAAAATGATTGTAATTAGTATTACTAACAAATATTAACAATAAATTATAAATAATAAAATAAATACCATTATAAGTAAAAATTTAAAATATAAACTCTCATTTAGGACAGCTATTTAAAAATAGACATTCAAAAGATTTTTTATTTTTCCAATTTTGAAGATAATTGCTTAACCACAAATAAATCTTAACTATTTAACTTATATTTAAATTAAATCTTAATCATTTAATTAATCTTAAAATTAAAAAAAATTAATAGCTATTTTAATGATCACATTTAAATAATTATATCAAATGAGCTAAAATCATAAAAACAGTGTAGTCTAATGTTTTTTTCCCTTGCAACCATGAACAAACCCAAAGAAGAAACATGTCAATAATCATCTTATGCCGGGACCTACCACAAAGATGAGGATAGAAAGCTTGTAGACAAGGGACCCACCTGCCAACCGTATTGATTGGCTGAATCTTTTGTTAAATCTAACAACTTCTAACTGCAAATGAATCTTTTTTGCAAAAATTAATAAATAAATGCAAATGAATCTTATACTAGAAAGAATAATAAATGTTTAGACTTTAACCAAAAAGAAATAAATTTTAACGTTTAACTTGTTTTTGGGATAAAAATTTACATAATAACTTATGAATCGTTATATATACGTTGACAATTAAAACGAGTTGTATTTGCGTAAATTGTTCGATTATGTAATGTTTAGTTCAAATGAATATCCTTGTGTCTCAGCATTATTTAAAAATAAATAAATAAATTCAGAAAAGAAAGAAGGCAAATTGAACAGCTAAAAGGTCCGCAAGACCAAGTGCACATATGCATGAACCCTCTTCGGGTCATGGAATTTAGTCTCAACTTGCAATTTCAATAAATTTTATAAAGTACCGAATTTTTGTTTAATGATATAATTTAACATTCATATTGAAAAATTATCCCAATACATTGTTACATAGACGCAAGATCTTTTAGTAAGATTTTACCACAATTTAATTATGTCAAAGTTGAACATTATACCACTTCACTACATTTGAAAGGAAAAAAAAAAAAAAAAAGAAAGATAACAGTTTTAAAATTAGGTCTAATTGATATATAGCCATTTTATAACAAATCGAATACTGCATCAACGACTAATTTTCAATTGTTAATACTTCAATCGCTAATAATAATTTTTTAATACTTTGTCATGTTTGTTTTCACTGGCAAGATATTTCATGAACGAAAAGAAAATGTACAAGAGTTGTAAACTATTTTCACCTGAAAAACCACACGTAGGAATTTTAATTGCTATAAATACACAAAGATTAAAAATTAAAAAATGGAAAATTCTAACAACATAAAAAAGGAATGGTATGATATTTTTCTATTAAAAAATAATTATCAATACATATTTTTTTTATTTATTTAGTATACAAACGTCTCACTATTCTGATATTTTTTTTAATTTATATTAAAAATCCCAACTGTCTATCATTTTCTTTAAAAACAGTTTTAATTCATGTTTTAATTAATTAATAAAATAATCATTTTATAAGTTTAAGCTATTAGTGTGATCTCTCGCTGTAAATCACCCACCTTCATAAAGACCTTGTCCTCATCAACAGCTATGGTGTTGAGGACCGCGACGAGGTTGCGAACAATCACAAGGTAGGTGTACTTCTCTGGTAAAACTTGTCTTCTTCTTCCTCTCTCTCTTTTTGTTTATCACCATTGTGAAGTGATGGACGCCCTTGCCACTCCCTTGCAAGCTCCTCTCCATCGAGTTGACATTGTCACATCTCCACCTTACCATTGGCAACCACCAGGATCACACTCACCGACCTCCGGATGAAATCGTCGCTCCTTCAGTTCGACTCAGATCTTGCATGACATGACGTCTAGGTACTCTACCGTTTCCATTTAAACCACAACACGCGTCTCCTCACCGCTATTCTAGACTTTTGTCTCTCTCGTCTATAATGCTTCTCTTTCTCTCTCCCTCTCTCCCATCTTTAGAGATTTTATTGTTTAATTTGAGTGTTAAGGAATGGTTCCGGTGCAATTTTTCATGTGATTGTTATCATGAGGCTATTTTGATTTTTCCAAGTTCGACTGAGCAGTGCTTTTATGAAAAGTTGGTTTATAATTAAAAAAAAAAGGGTAAGTTCGATACATTGTTGTAGTTGTCACACATTTATAATAATAGTAACACATATTGTGACAATAGTAATAATTTTTTTTTATAATAATTATAAATTTTGTGATTATAGTAACAAGTTTATTAATATGATATGTATAAGTACTATGATTAGTTAAATTTTTAATTTTAACATTGATGAGTAATTTTTTAAAATTTTAAATGATTGGTTATTTTTAAATACATAGGTTAGAAGATTACCAAATGTCAAAGAAGCTCTTAATAGGGTCCTAAAAATCCAGTTTGGATTATAAAGGCAAAAAGGCAGATTAATTAAGGGTCATTAGATAAATAGCTATTATTAATAATGTATTTTTAAAAAATAGTCAAAATTTTAAAAAATTTAATAATTAGCCATAAAAAAATTTCTTATACAAGTAAGAAATTTCTTAATATAACAAAATTACAAAGAAAATTTACTATAAGAAATTTCTTATCAAGGTAATAAATTTTTAAAATGACTATTTTTTTAAAATTTTGAAACTCTAATTATTTTATAAAATTATTATTTTTAAATGATTATTTTCTTAAAATTTCCTTTAATTAAAGTCGATGAAACGACGATTATGTCTACGGCTTTGTGTGAGTGCTAATAAATTAATGCCACGAAGTGATGAAGATAGGTATTAGGCCCCACAAATTAGAAATGAATATTCAGGCCTCCTATAGGACAAGTATTAATGACGTGGAAGCTAGATCCCCAACTGGGATTGCATCCTTGCAGATTATCCATGAGTCACTCTCGCTCCAATTGATATTTTATTGCTATTTTGTGGTCCCACCTATTGCTTTTGTTACGTGGTTCCCTTATTTGCCAGACTGGGGTTCTCAAAAGTAGGGGTGGCAATTTGGGTCCGGACACGAGACACGACACGAACACGACACGAAATAAACGGGTCTGGGTCCACCCTTAATGGGTCTGGATCTTAAACGGGTCGACACGATTAACACGATAATTAAATGGGTGAACACGACACGAACACGAAGACACGATTAAGAACGTTAAGACACGATTAATAAATAATTTTTAATATTTATATATATTTTCTTTAATTTTATATTCATTCTTATAAAATAGAACTACATATTTTGTTGGTTTAGTCATGTTATATATTTTTGTTGATTGGTTTTGTAATTTTTTTCTTTATTGGACATACAGTCTTGTTAGTTTTGTTGTTGTTTCTATGTGTGGAATTATCTTTTTATTTTAATTTAGGTCATAAATAAGTTTAAAATTTAAATGAGTCGTATATGTATTGTAATACCATTAATATATGTTTATCATTAAGATACGATTATTAAATGGGTCTTAATGGGTCGTTAATGGGTAACACGACAAGACACGACACGAACACGACACGGCACGATAAGTAAATACTACTAAATGGGTTGGGTCGGGTCTGGGTCCAAAAAAAGATCAACACGATAAGACACGACACGAACACGGCACGAGACACGAATTGCCACCCCTACTCAAAAGGCCATTAGTCCACGGAATAAATAAAGAAAATCGTAAAAAATAGTAATAAAAAAAAAAGAATAAATTCTATATATATTCTCTGCGTTTAGACGAAATTCCACGATCTTCCCTTGAGTTTGTCAAAATTCTAAAACCTCCCTTTAATTTTTTAATTAGAACCATAATTATACCTTGTCTTGACTTTTAGTCAAACAATGAATGCAAAATGTCTAAATTATCCTTACTAAAATAAAACCAAACACACTCTAACAATAAAATATATATATATATATATATATATATATAAAATTCACCTTCCAACCTTAATCAAAAAACAAACAAAAAAAAAAACCTTGCGGTTGGGGTTTAGAGTCGGGGTCGTAGGCGGAGGTCGATGGTCGTAGAGTCGGGGGTTGTCGCGGAGGTGGGGTTTGAAGGTTACGGGTGGGGCTCGGAGGTGGGTTTGGAGGTCGAGGTTCGGAGGTGGGGCTCAGAGGTGGGGTTCGGAGGTCGGGGCTCAGAGGTGGGGCTCGGAGGTCGGGGCTCGAAGGTCGGGGCTCGGAGCTCGGGGCTCGGAGGTGGGGTTCGGAGCTCGGGGTTCGGAGGTCGAGGCTCGGAGGTGGGGCTCGGAGGTCAGGCTCGGAGGTGGGGTTTGAAGGTCGTGGTCCGGAGGTCGGGGCTCGGAGGTCGGGCTCGAAGGTGGGGTTCGGAGGTCGGGGTTTGGAGGTCGGGGGTCGGGGTATGCTTGGAGTCGGAGGTCGGAGGTCGGGGTTTTGGCTGGGTCAAGGGTCGGGGTACGTGTAGAGGCGGAGGCGGAGGCGGAGGTCGGAGAGGTCGGAGGCGGGGTCGGAGGTCGGGATTTGGGCTGCGTCGAGGGTCGGGGGTGTCGAGGTACACGCAGAGGCAGAGGCGGAGGTTGGATGTCGAGATTCCAATTCTGATATTTTTTTTTTTTTGTCACGGTTTGAGGTTGTATGTGTATGTGATTGTGTGATGTTGATTTGTTAATTTTGATTGGATCTTGTTGAGATCATAAGCTGTTGGAGAATGATTGGAGATTATTGGTCTTTTTTTTTCGCTACAAATTGGTGATTAGTGGATTGATTTTGGAAACTAAACTATTCTTTAGAGCTTAATTTTTATTTTATATATATTATTTTTTTTTATCTTTTTTTATTATGTTTGGGTACTATATTTTACAATTTTAAAATTGGGATAGTCTACGTGTCAATCCTTCATAAGGATAGCATACGCGGCAATGAGGGTACTATAGGTATTTTAGAAAAAATTCAGTCAATTGGTCAACGGAAGGTATAATTGTGGTATGAATTTAATAACTAATAGGAGGTTTTGGAATTTTAACAAACGCAAGGGAATGTCGTGGAATTTCGCCTAAACACAGGGGATATATATAGAATTTACTCAAAAAAAATTCGTTTTTAATGTCCAGCCCATGTTTCAAAAAATTTAAATAATAGACATGTTACGAATTATATAACAAAAAAGTGTCACACAAAATATAACACATCTGTATATATTTGTAAGATATTTTATAACACTTCAAGTTTTACTCATTATTTTTTGAAGTGTTAAATAATATCTTACAAATATTTATAGATCTGTTATATTTTGTGTGACACTTTTCTGTTATACAATTCGTAACATGGCTGTTTTTTTTAATTTTTTAAAACATAGGCTATCATTTAAACAAACATTTAATTTTAGCCTATTTTGCAACTCACCCAATAAATAATTGATGCTACTGTGCTACACGTTGAAAATGAGTGGAAAAATACTTCACAAATCTCTAAGGTTAAACTAAATTTAAAATATATATATATAAATTCATCTTATTTTTGAAATTTTTAGATGATATTTGTGTTGTCAAGACTCCGACATACGTCAAATTTCAGTTGATTTTTCAGAAAGTATACCCAAATTAGCCTTTAGAAAATACATATGAGTTCAATTCTTAAATTAAAAAAAAAATTGCACTTAGTACTCAAATTCTTTTTTTTTTTTTACTTGACAAAAAATATCTATACACAAATCTCTTTGTCTCTATCTCACTTATGTGGTTGCTAGAGTACGGGGGTGGCGGGGTTGTGTGGGGGTCGAGGAGCGATGAGGTGTGGTCCGGGGCATCAGATCGGTAGTAAGGGAGTTTAGGGAGTCCTGTCAGGGGAGTTTGGGAGGTCGATAGGGCGTGTGGGCTTTATGCAGGGCTTCTAGGAGGAGGCAGGGTTGGGGTTTCTGGGAATTTGATTTTTTATTTATTTATTAGAGTTTATTTGATTTATTTTTTTTATATTTTGATAAGAGTTTTACTCAAATTCTTTTTATTTTTTTTATGTGGTTGCGTTGGGGTTTCTGGGAATTCGATTTTGTGTTGAATTTGATTTTTTTTTTATTAGAGTTGATTTGATTTATTTTTTTATATTTTGATAAGAGTTTTAATAATGGTTTGATTGTGTTGAATTTGATTTGATTTTCCTATTAGTGTTTGAATATTTGTGTTGAATTTGAGTTTTTGTTTTTGTATTTATTTTAGTTTTGATGAATTTGGGTTACATTTGTTAAAAATAAAGAGTTTTTTAGGCATTTAACCAAATTTTTGGGTAATTTTTTAGGATTTAGCCCTAAAATGTCAAAATTAAAGATTTAACTATAATAAGTAGTATTTTATGTTACGTGTAACATATATACGTGTAAAAGTGTAACATTACATGTAATGTTACATGTGTTACATTTTATGTTACATGTAACGTTACATTTTATGGCTAGATCTTTAATTTCATAAAATTATGATTAAATCCTTCAAACTTTAGCCGTAACATATTACTCGTATGCTACACGTGTAACATAATATGTTACATGTGTAACATAATATGTTACATGTATGTTACGGCTAAATCCATAATTTCATTAAACTATAGTTAAATCCTTCAAACTTTACCTTTAAAATGATTAATTTCTTAAATGGCCCATTTTTTAATTCTTGTATAATTTTAACATAAGTATAGTACTTTTTTAGTTATAGTATAAACTTTAAATATTATCAAGAAACTTTTTTTTTATATCACATTTATGACTTTGTACAGAATTAAAATACTTCGGAAATATTTGTCAAATACAATGTAGCTTTTGCTTTTGAACTAAAAAAATCAGAGAACAAAATGCAGATATACAATTCTTTTTTTTTTTCGCTAAAAGATGTACAATTCGTTTTCTAGTTCTATTTTCTTCCTTTTTTTTATTTTTTTCCTATTATTTTTTTCATCTCTCTGGGCCACCGATTCTTGTTAGGATGTAATAGAGATGGGTTCCACTAAAAATCACAACTCTTCCCCACCGATTAGTTTCGGGAAATTTTTAAAATAAAGTTATTTTGTATGTCACTTAATAATTTATATGTTAAATAATGAACTTTTTTTTATCTCCGTTTTGTATTTGTAATATAAATTTTAAAGTATAAATTAAAAATGCACCACACATAAAGTTAGATTATTATTGCATCAAGAATTATACATTCTTTAAAGTCCCCAGTTAATTTTTTACTAAAAGAAGTCCGCACATAACTTTATTTCCATTTACTTTTAATCTCTACCGACTATAGTGTAAAAGCAAAGCTAAAAATTAAAAACTATATATGATTTTTCTTTTGGCTAAAAGCCAAACATTATGATGATCTAATTGAGTTGTTGATTTGATATTTCATGCGTCGGCCTTTCGAAAAAAGTCTTTAAAAAATCTTCAAATTTAGTCCAAATTCGAGTTTTATCATTGAAATTTTAATAATTATTAAATTATCTTACTTTTTATTCAATAAAATAAAAATATCTCTGCAATCAAAGTTTAGTCAAAATTGACCCATAAAAAGACACTATTACCTAATATTAAATAGAATTTCATATTAAAACAATCACTGCTATAACTGTAGAAAGAAAAAAAAACACTTGCAATTACCATGGTTTCTTAATTGCAATTATCTGTTGTTGATGCTCATATTGATAAGTACGTATTTTACACAATCATTAATCATGTTATTTTCCGACTTGAATTTATGTGTTTTTCTCATGTTTTTTATGGATTTGATGTTTTTTCTTTTATGTTTAAATTAAAACGTATTTTATACAATTTTTGAGGCAAAATGGATTTAAGAAGGAAGATTGAGTCAAGCTCTCTAATACTGAATTAATTAGAGGAGTAAACAAATATTTCAAAGTAATTTTCAGTGTTCTTCGCGATATATGGCCAATTGGTGGTGATATATTGCCACCCGAGCTTAAAATAAGCCACCCAAGCCATTTTCATAATGACATATTAGACCATTTGCAATATAAATATCAATACAAATATTAAATTTGGCATTCAAAAAAGTAAAAATGACATATTTGATACTCCAAAACACAAATGTTGTTTTGTTCTTTTATTATATTTTTTAGTTATAAAAACTGATAAAAATAGTGACCTAATGTTTAGGCAAATTATTTATATCATCCCATTTCATTCTTTCAAGAATGGTCAAAATGTTGAGAATGGTTTGGAAAATGATTTGAAAAAATGATGGAAGAATTGTTTGTAGACTTTTCCTTACCAATTGCATGAAATTTTTTTCATACAGGCATCTTATAAAAAAATTTTCTTAAAGGCATGAAATTTTTTTTTTTCAATAAACTTGATAGTGATTAATTTTGTGTAATTATTTGTGTAATAAAAAATTTGGTATATAATATTTATTTTTTTTCTTCGTCATTATGATGACAATTGTGAATTTTTTTTTTAGTTCTCAGAGTTAAAGTTATTTTTCATGCGTACATTTTTTATTTTAAATATTTATAACCAAATTTTGTATATACATCAACGGATATTTAACCGCTCTACTCAACGACGCTAACATTGCATAATATTCGTGATTTTCCTATTCTTCTCCATCATCTCATTAATTTTTATATGATCTAACGCACTCACGGCCTCTCTTGGAATGTCTCCCACATTTGTTCAGCCATTTGATCGCGACATTGCTCCATTTGTGGGCGGCTAACCCTACTACACGAGCTTCCCGGTAAATTTTCAGCTTCATCATCATTCCCATCGTTTCTATCGGCATTCTCTAGATCTATGTCCGCCACTGGTACTGCATCCCCTTCGTATTGTCGAAGAAGTGGATCTTTTTCAGTACAGAGTTTTATAAAGTTGTGTATAACCGCGTACACAATTAGGATCATCACTTGTTTGTCTAGTGGGTATGGGCGCATCCACTTTAGAATCGGGAATATGGCCTTCCAAACACCAAAAGTACGCTCGATGCAGTTTCTCAATGATGAATGGGTGCAGTTATATAGTTCTTGAGGACCAACAACACCCTTCCGTCGCTGCTGATATTCTTGGATATGATAATCCATGCCCCGGTAAGGACTAAGAAAACCGTTTTCCAAAGCATACCCGAGTCGACCAAATAGAACTTTCCTATATAGCAAAACACAATTCATTGTGTCATATACAATACATTGATGTTACGAGTTATAATCACTATACAACGTAAATTTGTTATCATGGCGGCATGCCAAAAAAAGCACTGGTCGACGAAGGGCCGAAGGGCTCCGAGTCCGGTACAACATTGAAAGGGTTTTCATCTGTCCTCAGTGGAAATGACGAAGAAGGTGGTTGGTTGTCTAGCGGGCGGTCAACAGTACTCATAAGCCAGTCTATGATTCGAAATTCTGGCAGGTGGAAGAAAACTTTTGCGTCTTCCTTGTCCTTCGTGAAGCTTTTAAGTGTCGGAACATAGATATTGTTAAGGAGGCTCATCCCAGTTAGAATTTCCATGCATTCCGATGTGTAATCAATTGTAGTCTTCGGATCCTATGTGGCAGAGGACGATTTACGTTCTTTGAATGTTTCAGCAATGGACATCAACGCGGAACAAGCCTGGGCATTCATGGACGGGGTTGTTTTCTTCTTATGCAGTTTATGTACTCCATGCGATCCAATTCCAATTTTCCTAGACCCTCGATGCTCTGTTGAATCAGAAGGCTCGTCATCGTCGTCTTCATCACCGCCGACGGAGTCTTAGCTTTGATGTTGTTGCGCACAGAAAGAAGCTGATCCTGAACCTATAGCCCCTCTACCATCAGCATCGGAGCAACCAAATATAGCTTGAAGAATATCGTAGTATTGTATGCCCTCGCTTCTGACTTTGTTGGCGAATCTAAATTGTTGAAGTAGGAAAAAATGTTAGTTGGTTAGATGGGTTTTCGACATCACGATCAAATACACTCCTATGTGCGGTATACATATACCTGTACAAACGCAGCCTATCTCTCTGCGGAACACTCTACGTTATTTGTTTCTGGATTCCACCCAAGGCCATTATCCGTTAGAAGTCTTTGGTAACACATATAATATTGTTTGAATCGATCCCTTTTGCTTGTCAATTGTGTCACAGTAACTGGAAATCCGAAATTGGCTTGAAATTTCCGCGCCCATTTTTCCTACACCTTGCTGTCCACCGTACGACCACCGTAGTCTAATGTGTAGTCATACAATCGCCGTAAAAGTGCATATTCATTCGCCTCGCTCCATGCTGCGGTACGTGGGCTCGAGTCCCGGTTTGTGGACATCTTCTTTTCCAACAAACAAAAAAAATCAAGTATGCGTAAAACAGAATACATATTTGCAATAAAAATGTACCTAATTAACAATTAACCATCGTCTAATTTTGCAAGAAACCAAAACTACCAATGACCGATCATAGCATAATTTCGTTAACAAATAAGAAACGCATACTAAATTGCAATCAAACCACAACAGTCAAACAACAAACCAGCAGGCAACACACTGTTAAAATGGTAAAGTGCGAGGAGTTCTTCGTTGTTACCGTGTTTAACGAAACTGACGACGCTGAAGAGGCGGAGAGAGAAAGAGCCAACCACCGCCAATATGATTGAACACGTCGCTTTCGAGGTTGTTGCGGTACCTTTACGCACTTGAAGTAACGAAGGAGGGTATGGGTTCGGCTGCCATGGTTACATGGGTTTGTTATTTTGCTGCCCCTGCGACTTCTCCGAACCATTAATGGCGCACTGCAGTAGAACGTTCAAGACTTTCGACGAACCTCGTCGGTGCATACTCAATCACCACTGGGGGCACGGTAATAACCGGAAAATTCCATACTTGTGAAGACAAACTACAAGAAAAATACAATTCAATAATAAATGTTCCATTATTCACAAACCACAAACACTTTGTGATTTCAAAAAAATAAAATAGAATTCAATAACAAATCTTTCTTGATAATTTCTATATGGTTATCAAAAAAAAAAAAAAAAAGAGAAGAAAATGAACAAATTCACACCACTACAGCAGTCAGAATAGAAGAACGAGGAAGAGAAGATTACCTCAAATGACAGGGATGCTCGGACGTCAGAGGTCGTAGGTCGAGGACACTCGGACGGCGGGGAAGCTCGGAGCTCGAAAGGCAGAGAAGCTCGGACGCTGGGGCTGGGGCTGGGGCTTGGCCAGCAGCTCTCGAGAGGAATGTCGGACAGTAGGGCTGGGGCTCTGACGGCAGGGCTTGGACGTCGGGGCTGGGGCTCGAAGTCTCAAACGGCGGCGCTCGAGTAGATCTGCTGGCTTGCTAGCTACAAGGCGGGGCAGGGTCTCGAAGTCTGAAACGGCAACGCTTGAGCGGACGATGAGGCTAGGACTCGAACGGTGGGGCTCGGCATGGGGCACGAACGGCGGTGCTACAGCAGATCTGCTGGCTTTCCGACTGTGAAGTCGGGGCTGGGTATCGAAGTCTCACACGGTGGCGCTCGAGCGGACGGGGAGGCTAGGACTCCAATGGTGGCGCTCGAGTAGATCTGCTGCCTTTCCGGTCGCCGCGACTTACCCAACGCCGATATGAAATTTGCTAGCATCAAAAAAGCCCAACGCCGCTCGGAGATTTGTGCTATACCATGGAATGGGTCTCCGTATGCCTTGCTTTACCACGCAAATCGACTAATACAAGGGAGAGATGAGAAAGTGCGTCGGTGGGTTTCATCAGTATTCATAGAGGCATGAACTTTGGCTTTTGTTTTTATTGAAGTGGGCAAAAAAGACTGTTGGCATATTAATGAGGAACTGTGGAACACCATTCCAATTGGTATGGGCTATTCCAATTGGAATGGGCTACTGTGACAATCCATTCCAAACGGAATAGGATGTTCTGTCCAAACAACTCCTCATTCTTGGCCAAACCAGTCTAAATGGAATGGGCTGAGTAGAATGGCTTGCCCAAACACAAGGTTAATGTTAACCAATAGTAGAGAATACTATAAATAATTACAATGACTTTTTGGTAAGAGAAAATTGTTTTGACTATAATATTAATTTGTAATTAAATGCCAAAAAGTTGACCAATCAGTGCTCTACTTCAAATACCAATTTTTTTGCATTATGCTATACTTGGTGCCAAATTTGACATCATGTATAGCATTTGCCAAATTTAGCATTGCATTGGAGAATTTTTTTTAATGCCAAAATGCCTAATTTTAGCAATTGGCACAAAAATTTGACATGCAGTAGAGATGCTCTTATATGGAAACTTTTTACAACATTTCGAGTGACCCATCACCAAAAATTTGGTGGCAACACCTTGCTAGAAGCACCAAGCCTCGCAACAATGATTTTAGTACTCATGCTTGAGGATCGTCATACCTTGTGGTGATGCATCGATAGATGGATGGCTACATCTAGCAAGGCGCCTTTCCAGCTAGGCATAAAGATGAAACACATGCAACAACAGTTCATCTAGGACCCGTGACACCTCGTCCAAATTCGCATAAAACAACTTTAATTCACGATTTTTCATTTTTTACCCAAATATCTTTAATTTAATAAATATTAATTGGGCAAATAGCCCAAGTGATGCAAGGGTCAAGATTTACATAAGATCACCATACCAATTAGGCCATCGAAGATTCTACTGCAATCACTCCACTCCAGTAGGACACACCGCCCAACCATTCCACTATTTAGTCCACAAAGAAGTCTCTCTTGCATTGGAGAGCCTAATGTGGTGTCTGTCACAACCCAGCTCTCTCGGCCAGAGGCCGCGACATGGGTTCTTTTCTCTTTACTACTATAAATCTTACTTAAAACGTAAAATACAAATCACTTTATAACATAACGATCTCGTATTTTTTTTATACTGCGGAAGTTAAAGTACTTTTCTAAATCAAAATACTGTTTATTGACTTCTCTTGAGTTCAGGGAAAGAGCCACCACTTTATTTCAAGTTCGGGGCCTCGGGATCTATTCCCGGTCACAATATCACATCTTTGTAGTCAAAATACAGAACGCGAAATTTAAAACATATATGCCACGGTTTCTTTCTCTTCTTGGGTTGCCACACACATCACCCACCGCCAGCAGCTCTACTTCTACAGATCTTCTGATTTAGCTTTTCCGTTACCTATAACACCAAGGAAAACTAATGAGTTGATAAACTCAGTAAGGGCAAAACTACTCTATCTTAACGATACAATGCAATGCAACAAGGATTCATATATGCAACAACAATTCACAATACAAGAGATAGAGAGTTTGATCGTCTTCGGACGAATAAACCCTAACAAACCGCTCTTTCTATGAGTCACCACCTCTAGGGTTAACTCTTCTTTCTTTTTTTCTTTTGTCTGGGAACGACTGATGGATGCCGCTTCTATCTCAATACTAAGGCGCGCCACGGGAGATGGTCAAATCTCCCGACAATCAATAATATAGCTATCTCTTGGAGTCGGTGGTTCCATCGACTTACGTTCTACTATATTTGTACATTATAACTCGTCGTCCACTATCTCGGAGGATTGGGGTCTAACAAGAGGTGTTAGTTTCTCTGACGAAGAAAGGTCACATGAAACCGGGCTTTTCTAGAGTCCTGGGGTTTTAACCTCTTGTATCGGGGTACCAGGACCCACGACAATGAATTTCATCGGGCTTTCTAGGATCAACAAACAAGAAGACTTGGTTGTCTTTCTAGCCCTAAACTTGCTCGGGTCGAAACCCGGCTCAAATTCTTTCACGGACTGTAGTCCGACTTTCTTAACGTTTTAGTCACGTTTTATTCTAGAGACAAAGCTCTACTTAATTACTTTTTCTTCCATTCACTTTCTTTCTAAGGCTTGGTACGGCTTTTTACTTCTTTTAGTTTCACAATACACAGTTATGTTCGCACGATACGGTTATCGGAAATAGCAAGTAAAAGCCTAATAAACAAGCATACATAAGCAGAAACACACAACTTGGTGTCATAGGTGCATTGCCACTTACCTTGCGTAAGTGATAAAATTTATCCGAGCTTGTCTTAAGCAACGCTCCGAGCTCCGACCACTTCTCCATCCTCTAGCCCTTTCAATAGAAAAGGAATCAAGCCACGTTAGTTCGCTTGTCTCGTCAACCGAGAGCGAAACTAATTCTTATCTTAAATTTTCTAATGCTCGGGACTTTCTACACTATCTTATTACCAAGGCGGGGCTGCCTAGGTAACTTAACCAAGGTTTATTTAACCTTACTTAGGTTCGGGATTATTCCGAACCCTAATTGGTACTCCCGACGCGCCTCGGGAGCTTACTGAGCAATCCTGGTCAATTTGTACTATTCACTATTTACGGTTCGGGAATTTATCTAAATTTCTTTCTTGGCCATTCTTAGGTCTAACGTATGATTTCTAAGACCATTTGATTTATCCAAGACTATGAAAATCCTTTTAGGGCTTTAGGAAGTTTACTTTTCAAAAATCATGGTCAACTTGGCTCGGGTTTGAATTTTCGGATTTTAAAGGTCCCGAGTCTTGGCCAAAACAAATTAAATATCAATCATATTTAATTTATAAAATTATTTTCTAAAGGTATAAAGACTGAAAAGTCCATGTTCGAAATCTCAACTTTGAAAATGACACGTTTTTTCTAGCTCACTCACGGTTTTGTTCAAACCGATCATGTAGCGTATTTTCTTTTTAAACCTCTTTCTTTTCTTTACAAAAACACATTAAGAACAGTAGACTAAAGTATTAAAAGAGATCTTAATAATCTACAGAAATTTGCTTAAGAGCATTAAAGCTTAAGTTCTCAAAGTTTACCAAAGTCTAAAAACTTACTTATCGTAAACTTAAGATTTTGATCGGGAGTTTACCGTACAAAATTCTTTTTGATATTTCTCTTTTCAAATCTCTAAAACACTTTGAGGGAAGAGGCTTTTGGAGCCTCAAATCATTTTATAATTTCATTTCAAAGTGTTCAAATAGTTTAAGAACTCAATGTGGTCGGATTTTACATTTAGCTCACTTTTATAAAAAAAAATTTCTCTACGGTTGTCACGACAGTTCGTTGGAAACCGTCGTGCTCGTAAAACCTTTTGTAATCAGTTTAATCCCTTTATCAGGACATAAATAAGTAGAATCTAAAGCATGCAAGAAGATAAATAGGAATCTAAAAGCGAGCACGGCCGTGGTTCACGCTCACGAGCACAAGAACCCGCCATGCAAGCTTAGAGAAAATACGCCTAGCCTTATAGAGCTTAGGTTCGGATTTTCACTAACTTAAGCATGCTAAAGAACACTAATTATTAGAACACACTCTCATCAACCAAATACATTCAAAGACTTCACCAAAGAAAGCTATACTCAAAACTAACTAAAATCTCACAAGGGTTTTAAGAAATATACCTAAGTTCAAGGATTGAGCTTTTGCTCTTTCTCTTGTGTAGTTGACCGACCTCCTTCTAGGACTTTTCTTCCAAAACTCCTTCTTGGTGACCTTTAACACTTGAGGGCAGAGGTGAAAGGAAAGGTTTAGAAGTGTTTTTAAGAAACTAAAACCATAGGAAAAGCTAGCTAAGTTACCTTAGGTTTAGGCTTGAAAAATGGCTTGAACTTGTAGGCTTTTTCTTCTTCCTTTCCTTGAGCAAATCTACCCCTCCCTCTCTCTCTCTCTATTTCTCTTGCACTTTTTCTTTCCTCTTCTCTCTAACCCTAAGCACGGTTTTCCTCTCTATTTGGATGAGCAAAATGAAAAAAATGAGACCTTTTGGTCTTAGTATCCCTTTTATAGGCAAATTGGGAAGCTTGTTTCGTAAACTTACTTAACCAAGCTAGTGTCTCTCTCTCTCCTCTTCAAATCCAACCATGATTAGTTAATTTTCCTCCAACTTTATTCAAAAACATAAATTCCTATTTGATCTAATATAGGCTGCATAATTTATGGCCATTGATTTCACTTGGTATCTCATCTAAGGGCTAGGATGGAGCAAGATTAATTTTTTATGCTTCAACTTTTGTGACACTTGTTAAAAGCTCCTCAAACTTGGCCAACACCTTGCCACAACCCCTTTCCCATCAAATAATGACTCAAAGATGACTAAGGGCTGGCGAAATTCGGATTTACTCTCAAATATTACACCATTTTACTTAATTTATGCTATTAGTGCTTGGAATATAAATATTAGAGAAAATCTATTTCTCACTTAGTGTGGCCCACGGTTTTGCACTAATAAATTGGGAAAATTATTTCTCCTCATCAATTACTAGTAGAATAATATTTATCTACTGTTCTAGGGTTGATTGCTATCAGGAAAAATCCCGAGGAACCTGTTTTCACGGTAACAGTGACTAAACCGTCATTTTCCTGACTTACCGTTATCGATATTTCTTATTCTAGAATTCTATTATCCCGAGACTTTAAGAGACTCTTATTTGTTTCTAATAACCTCTAAAAATATAATTAAAAGTTAGGTTTAACTCTCTGTGGTCGTTTTTTAGCGCAAACACGATTTTTCCGTTCTTTACAGTAAAATCCCGACTTTATCGAAATCTTCACGTTTCGGCTTCGTTTTAGTTCGAAATGACTCCAAACTTTAAACTAAGGCCTATTATGTGACTTTAAGTCATTTTCTAGCCTTACAAATATGCTATGACTATTGAGGATCGTTTTTCTAAAATTTGGGCCAAAATATAATTTTTTAAAAGTTCAGGGACTATTGTACAATTTTTATAGAATTAAGCCGAACTTTGCTTTATGACACTATTATAATAAACTTATTTCTTAATGGATGAAATAAGTAATGAAAGTGAAATTTCATACTCTATTCGATGATTCGAGACGACATTCACAAAAATGTCAGAGTTCAAAAAAAATACAATTCATTCTTCGAGAATTTTATCCCGGCATGGAGTCAGTAAGGTAACCCTAGGGTCGGGGGTTACAGTGTCATATCTTGTTTGAGGTGTGTTGGGCAAACATTTGATTGTTAGAAAGTTATCTTGAATTTGGGAGGGATTTAGAGGAGTTTCATTCTATTAGGGTTCTTTGTGATGGTGCGACTCTTTGAAACTTGAGTGAAATTGTTTGAACTTCAAGTGAGGGTGTAGTTTTGTAGTTGATTATTTGGCTCGTTAGTCGTTGTTTTTGAAGTAATTCAAGTGTTTTGACTTGATTCAAAGTGTGGGTGTTAGTGAAATATTTTAGTTTAAAGTGTAGTGCTTTGAATTGATATGGGACCAAAACACATAAAAACAACAGTCGGGAGGGCCACTTCCTCCCGTGGCCGGACTACGCATGCTCAGATGAACCGAAACCAAGCCCCACCATTAATATGACTCTTAATATTTTCACAAGTCTAGTTGCCACCGAAGAGTATTGAGAAATGACTAAGAAAAGCTTAATTGGCGAGCATAGATTTGAAGTTTCCCCAACATATCACTGACATTATGGCGCCATTAACGTGATGATAGCGTAAATGGCACACATTTTACACAACCAAACTCAGGGTGGGCCGACGTTGTATGTGAATTATATGCAACCCTTAAAGATCGAAATAGGTTTATTGCAACTGTCCATGGGCGACAAGTCTCTTTGATAATACTACCATCAATGCTTATTTTGGACTCCCCAACTTTCTACAGTCCGAGGAAGGTTACACACTTTCTATATAGTGACATCGATTGTCGCGCCATCATATCACGCCTTTGCTACCCTAACGCTCATGTTCCCTTGGTCCACAGACGCGTCACAAGCATTAAACGAGCCAAGATTACCAATATAGCAAAGGCGTGCGTGTTTTTTTTTTTTTTTTTGTGGCCTCTCGATTCATTTTGGTTAAATAGTGCTCCAACATCACCAATGATTATATACTCTTGGTGTACACTATTAATGCAAGACGGGTGATCCAAGATAATATACTTAACATCATTTGTGACACTACCATTGGATGGCATACCTATCCCTCATGATCGCTTTATGCCCAATGGCAAAAATTGAGACGACCGAGCGCAAGATAGGTGCACCCACCCAAGAAGTCATCACATCAACTGAGATCAAAAAATACCAAATGATGATGATGATGAGGAAGAGTTTGATAAGAAGAACTATAACATGCATGTGGACACTAAGGCAACCAATAAGGGCGCACGTACCCATCCCAACAACATCATGGAGGTCTTGATTCAACCCCACATGAACGACAAAGGTGGACAGCCAACTTCAGTGCCTCTATCTCCAACATAATTATTTGGTGTAATAGAATGGTTATCTCATCCAGCAGCAACACCACCACATGCAGTAATGAACATGAAATTTATGAGACTGAGTACAAGGTAGAGGACCTCAACAATCTTTACGATCATTGGGAGCACAATATCTGAGATTGTTCGTTTATATTGTTTAAATTATTCACTGATAGTAGTTGGATTGTTAAACAGCCCATTAAGTTTCAAAATTACTTTCATATTGCTAGATTAGGGTTTATGGTCATATTCTTAAATTCATGATCATAGTAGCATAATTGTAAATGACGTAGATTTACTTGCAATATAGAATCGAACCTACATTGGTGATTATGTGTGTTGCATTTAGTTTTGACCAACTGGCTCTTTGCTTAACGCCTTATTGAGATTATTCTTAGAGCGTATTGGAATGATTTGAATATGAGAGATTAATGAGAAGGTTTCATAATTAATCTAAATTAGATAAGATTAGGGCTTACAATTGGTAATTTTATAGCTAGAGGTAGTTAGTGACTATTGGCTTGTGTTTTATTAATTCATTTTAATTCTTCCTTTAATGTTGATTTGTTTCATTAATAGCAAAAATCTCCAGTCTCAACTTAGATTTATTAGAATATTAATAATTTTGCAACTGTGCCTGTGAATGATCAACCCTTACCATCATTACACTAGTTTTTAGTATAAAGCTTTAAGGTTTAAATTTGAGAATTTGGCAACATTGTTCATAATTAGAGATAACTAAGGAAATATGATTGGGGTTTCCTAAAAAGCTGAACGCTATTTGTTCGCCTCTCATTGGGCCTTGAAATCGAGGAAGGCCCTCCTCTGTGCTAAGAGGACTTAGTGGAGTATAAATTCTGTAGAAATTGATGCAGCTATAGTTACTTTTCCAATCCTAAGGTAAAATGCGTAAATCTTAACTATTCAAATCACCTTAAAATTCAAAAAATGAATAACATCTAAATGTTTCTATATAAATTATTAAAACATGCAGAGTGTTAGTTGTGTTTGTAATTGGGTCTCTAGGTCGTTCGAATTGGAAACCTAGTCTGGGTCTTGGATGGGGGAGTGTCCTTGACGAGTGAGCAATTTATTCACTCGTATATCGCATTTTTTATCTCGAATTATTGTAAAATCCAAGTTTCATGTGTTTTAATGAGTTTTGTGAAGTGTGCAGGTAATTTTAAACTCATCACGAAAATCGAGACAAGAAGCTCAGAAAATGGAGTTTTTTGGAAGAAAAAGCATCAAGAGAAAGACCGAGGGCAGAATGATAGTCGGTTGCTCGCCCAGAACGAGCCGGTTGACCGCCTAAGCAATCGAGAGAAAAGCAAAAAGGGTAGGGCAATCGCCGGTCGTTCGCCCAAAACGAGCCGGTTAACCGCCTGATTGAAGTATTACCCAAGCACATTTTGGGACGGTTGTTCGCGAGCTTCCGAAGAACGAGCGCCCGTTAGCAAGGACGCTTAGTTACCAATTGGGGCGGTCGTTCGCCCAAAGCCGAAGAACGACCGCCCAGTTCGCTTTCGAAAATGATGTCATTTTTATGTCAATTCGAATCAGTTTTGGTTTCAAAAATTGGGTCAAATCATGGGGAACTATAAATACCAAGCTGGTTGAACGAAAAAATGGGACTTTTGCACGGAGAAAATGCAATAGAAGAAGATTGGGTTTCCGTTGGAGATCAAGGATTCGCCAAGATCAACAGCCTTTCGAGTTTTTACCATTCTCTCTACTCATCATCTTTATCTTTTTCATTGATTCTATGATTGTTATGAACTCTAGAATTTGCTATTTATTGTATTTAGTTATGAGAGGCCAAATATCTCTGTAGGAGAGATTGGCCGGACTCGATGTTGATTCTATTTGATTTTCATTAATAAATCTCTGCAATATTCAATTCCAATGTTTGTGTTCTTGTTGTTTTAATTTATTTTCTGTTTGTAATTGAGAAATTGAATAGAAAAATCTAGGTTCAATTAGATTAAACTTGAGAGAGGAATTTTAATTAAGTTAAAAATAACAAGAAACACAGCTTAGATGCCATAAGTACCGGGAGGTGATTGGTAGTCTAGGTGGTCGAATTTTGAATTGTAAGGACCGAGAGGAGACCGATTTAGGATTCTAGGAATCGTGCGTGAATGTATTAAATTTCAGCGAGCGGACGCGTGAGTTAGAATTGATTGCATAATTAGGTCAATAAGTGAGAGCTGCAACTTAGTTCTTAAATTCCTAGACTAGCAATGGATTTAGAACTATGGTGATAATTTAATGAATAATTGAATTGATGAGACATCGAGGGAAGCCAATCGACCCTAGTTCCTAGTCAATTGAGTTAATTTGTGAAATTTGATTCATTCTTTAATTTAAATTAATTGTCTTGTTTATTTTTATTTCATAATTCACTTGATTTCGATTTCTAAACAAAGTAATTCTTTATTAGTCGTAGTAGTTAAGTATAAGCTTTTTGTTCTACGTGAGACGATATTCGGACTCATAATCTACTTTATTACTTGTCACAAACCATGCGCTTGCGGTTATAATTCGCGGGTGAATAAGAGCGAACAATCCTAAATGGCTTTCAAAATATGTTTGTACTGAACTTGTACAAGCTCTTTTTGTGGCTTGATTTCAATAATGAAGGTCTTTTCCCTCATAAAAAAAAAAAAGTATGTGCTACAAAAAGGCTAGAAATTATTAGGGAGTAAAAGTGATCTGATCATGAAAGAGCTAGATCAAGTTATTGAAGAAATTATAAGCTTGATACAAGAAGTTCAGGACGAGGAGTTAGGCTAGAGAAAAGATTGGCTAGTTACGATGAAGAAAGTTCAAATTCGGTCCGAAAGGAAGCCCATATGAATGGCCAACTTAAGTGAATGTAGAACAAGTTAATTATTGATTGATTATGTTATTTTTATTTATTAATTCGTTTATATTGTGTTTAGGGTAGTTTTCTTTTATTTGTTGCCCAAATAGGTTAGTTTTTATAGGCAGATTTCAATTTCCTTGTTTGTTCCAATACTAGTCAACTTTCCATGTATAATTTGATCATGTAAGACTATCTGATAAGCCATGATACTTTCCTTTAGGGTTATGAACGAACGTCCATAATGGTTAATGACATTAATGATGTATTTTCAGCCTATTTAAAGGCTTGAGTGTTAATGAAATGAGAGGACCATTATTATTCAGAAATTGAGAGTGTTTCTCTTTGGTTCTTTGTGAACTTATTTGAACTTATCAAGGTTTTCCTTGTAGCGTTCACCCTTTTGACTTATCAAACGGTTCATCTATCCCGTTTGGTGCGTCTTCGAACGAGGTTCGTGCTTTGCTAAGTATTGGGTCGAGGTTTTCACCTTAAATCTGATCGTAGAACGATCTTGGGTTCCTTTTTGATTCCGGATCTCGTTACTCTTAGCAAGGTTCGCACCATTAAGGGGGAAAAAAAAAAGCACTTTCAAAATAAATTTTTTTTTGAAAAATGTCATATCTGGACAATATATTTTGAAAAATACCACTTTAAAAGAATGAAAATGGAAAAAATACACCACTTAAGACATATATTATTAAGTGGCAAAAGAGTGGCCTTGTTTCGTAATTCCCCGAGTTCTAAACGGCCCTCATGGCGGGCTTGAAGAATTGGGTCTTCCAGGCTTCTAAAGTAATAGCTTCCTACAATAATCCCAAATGTCCAGCCCAAATCCATTGTCCATCCAAAATTTACCAAACCACCCTCCTTGGGACACAACACAACACAACACAAACACAGCACAGGCCACCACCACAGTCTCGACACATACCTGTCCTCTCTCTCTCTCTCTCTCTCTCTCTCTCTGCTGCAGTCGAATTGCCTGAACTGTCCAAACTCTAAACCCGAAACCAAAAAAAAAAAAAAAAAAAAAACCTCCTCTGAAATCTCCATAATCCCCTGCCTCGGCGCCCACAGAAGGACCCGATGGAGTCCCCTCCGATCTACCGCCTACCCGAGGACACGCTCCACCAGATCTTCTCGTCGCTGCCGCTCCGTCAGATCATGATCTCCCGCTCCGTCTGCAAGCTCTTCAACCAGCTCCTCTCCTCGCCGCCCTTCCTCGACCTCATCTCCACCAGATCCTCCCTCCACCTCGTCGCCCTCCGACCCCCACACCACCACCACCACCACCACCGCCACGTGTCCCCCCTCTCCGCCCTCCACGTGTTCGACCCCGACCAGGGCCAGTGGCTCCGGTTCAGCCTCGACTTCCTCCCCTTCCGCTCCCTCCACCCCGTCGCCTCATCCGTCGGCCTAATCTACCTCTGGGGCGAGTCCAACGACGCGTCGTTCACCAAATCGCTCGTCGTTTGCAACCCGTTGACTCGCCAGTTCCGAGTCCTGCCCCAGCTCGGCTCGGCCTGGTCGCGCCACGGATCGGTCCTCGTCGACCCTGCCGCCACCCGGGTCATGGTCCTCACCGAGCTCGCCGCGCTGCTCTACGCGCCGCCCTCGGGCTCCGCCGGCGGCGGGTCCCACCAGTGGCTGAACTTCTCGTCGAACCTTCCGTCGAAGCCGCGGAGCCCGATCCTGATCGGTGACTCGGTCTACGCGCTGTGCGACGTCGGATCGCCTTGGCGGAGCCAGTGGAAGCTCTTCTCGTGCTCGATCGCCGCGGCGCGGACGGCCTCGGCCCGGAGTGGAGCCTCTTCTTCTCATCAGAGCTGGAACCGGCTGGAGCGGCACGAGTGGGGCGACGTGTTCGACATCCTGAAACGGCCGCGTTTGGTCCGCGGGGCCGGGAATCGGATCCTGATGGTGGGGGGACTGAAGTCTTCGTTCTCGCTGAACTCGTCGTGCTCGACGATCCTCATCCTCCGCCTTGACTTGGACAGCCTGGAGTGGGACGAGGCCGGCCGAATGCCGCCCGACATGTTCCGCTGCTTCCACGAGCTGAGCAAGTTCAAGGTCTTCGGCGGCGGGGACAGGGTCTGCTTCTCCGCCAAGAGGCTCGGGAGGCTCGCGCTGTGGGACCGCCGCAGCCGCGGTGTCGGGGCGAAATCTGGCGAGTGGCGGTGGATCGAAGGCGTTCCCGGTGCCGCTGGAGGCGCAGGCGGCGACGGAGGGCTCTGCCGCGGGTTCGTGTTTGAGGCGAGGCTAACGGCATTGTAGGTTGGTGGTTTTTCGTGTGTTTTTCGAGATTCAAAAGGCTTTGAATATTTGCTTTTATAGGATTTGATCAAATATGAGAATTGTTTGCAATTTTTTTAGACGAACTTGAACGAATTTAGTTATCTGTTAATGTGTGATTTATGGACAGAAATCTCCGATCAGCTGACGGAATTTGTTGTAATTGTAACTGATATCTGTTCACATGTTGTACTTTATTATTTACATTACCTTCGTCAGATGAAAGTGAAATGAAAGAAAGGTTAGGTTATGTGGTCACTTTGGTTTTCAAGAAATTCACTTTTGTTTTACATATGTTTTTTGGGACGTGAAATCATTTTTTGTTTTGTACCAAGAGTAAGAAACTTCCCTTATGTTTGTTTCTTCCTTTTATGAGGCTTCATATTTGTGCAATTGTTTTTACTGATATTTTTAAGTCTTTTTATAGAACTTTTGTGGTACATAGTTCGAAGGCCATACAGGCACTTTAGGTTACGTTTCAATGTTTTTAGATGTCGTTGCGAAGGTTTTTTGGCTGTCAAAGAGGCTCTCTTAACTCAGAAAGTCTTTGCGAGGGCTATTTTTCTTCTTGAATAGAGAAATAGAAAACTTCTTGGTTTCGTATGTAGAGTGTGTCGTTTGTGAGTGAAACAGATCGTTTGGTTTGAGTTTTCGTTGTGGCAGTAGAATCTGAGATTGGCTCAAATTCAAGTTTGAGAAAGATTGCACAACTTCTCTGCTTCGAAGGTGCTATAAACATTTATATTAGGGTCAATTAGATAAATAAGTCATTTCTTAAAATGCTTTTTTAATTCTTAGTCCATGTTTCAAGAAATTAGGAAAATAGCTATATTTAGTAACGAGATATAAGAATGAATTTTATCTCGTATAACTTGATGTCTATTTTCTTCGTAATTGAAAACATTGACTATATTTTAAATCACCTAACTGGGATGATTATTTGTTATAATTTCACTTTAAATCATACGAGGCCTTCGACAAAGATGAGCTTACTTAGTCCTTTGGATTGACGTTAATTGGAAGTATGCTCTAGTACTTTTCGTTGTAGTTGCTCTTAACTTACAGGTCAACTTCGAAAAAATTGGTTTGTCGGTTTTATGTCCCTTTTTCTTGCTCTGAAGTGTAACAGGTAACTGTTCTAGGGTCTGAGTATCGAAAATTACACTCATCGCATGTGATCTTTGTATTTTATGTTTTGTTGATTCACACCACAGATTAAAAAGGAAACTCTTAGGGTCCGATTGGAACCGGATTTTGAGAGGGAAAGAAAAAAAATTTGATGGATTATGATTTTATTGGCGTTTGGAACCAAGAAAAGAGGTGGAAATTTTTTTAAAAAGAAATTGAAGAAAGTTTTATTAAAAAATGTGGATTTTCACTTTCCCTTCAAAAAATGAGGAAAATGGAAATTCTTGGGAAGGAGATGGAGCCGCCGTTCGACTTTTCGCAGGCGGCTTTGAATCTCCGGCCATCGGAAGCCCCACTGACCTTGGCCTCATCATCATCGTCCTCCGCATCGCCACCACCGCATCATCGATAGCCGGCCGACCGATCCGATGGCGTCGGATGAGGACGAAGCTGACGACGAGGACGTCGCGCAGCAGCCGCACGGCAGCGCAGTCGGGGCAGAGGTTGCCGAGGCGCTCGCGCAGGCACGCCGTGCACACGCCGCTCCACCGCGCTTCGTTGTCGGAGAACGCACAGAGGAGAATTCTTATCTTTTTCCTTCCTTACTGGTTTTGAGTTCCAACCACCAATAAGAATTCTTATTTTCTCTTTATATCCTTTTTTTCTTTGAACTTTTATTTCTTCCCCAAAATCTAAGTTCTAAACATATTCTTAATGATTTTTTTATTTTCTCTTCAAGCATGGTGCTTTTGTGCTTTAGTATCTTAAGAGTAGAGGTGGCTGGCAGTTCGTGTCATGTCATATCTTGTATATAACAAATGTTTGATAGATTCAAATATTACACGGTTATTGATCGTGTTTGAAGAAACGAACTGTTGTAATTAGTTTTAACCATATTTTACACTATAAATGTAGAGTAGAAATCAAGGATGTAACGCCCCATTTAGTCATTAGTTTAACTAATTATTATTTTTTTATGGTTTAAGAAGTGAAATAAATAGTTGCAAAAAACCATAAATAAAATCTAATAAAACAGTGTCCATCGGTCTTAGCAATCAAATTTAAAAGACGACATTTAAAATCTACAATAGTACATCATCGTGTCAATATAAATCTGATAACCTCCATTAGTTACAACCAATCTCTTGCAAATTATCTTCCAGTGATCCAATAGAACATTGTACTAAGTATGGTTTGAAGGTTCTACACTTGGAAGGAATATAAGGACTGAATGCGTCTCCAACTTACTACTCCTCGTTGGAAAGAACACACTACATTCATTCTTAAAAGAGGGAAAAGAAAAGAGGGGACTGGGTGAGCTCAAAGAGCCAAGTGGGAATATCATTACCAATTCTCTTTAACAATCGTATATTAGTCTAGTTATTATATGTTGTGAATTTCAAGTTAATTATTATTATTAGATACCGGGTATTAAATTATTTGATAATAAACAAAATAAATCTAGAAACGTTGCACGATACCTTCGAGGTAGTCATGGATTGAAAGTCAGATATGAAAACCATAGAATCAGAAGACTGGTCGTTAGCTCTCCACAGGTATCAATAGCAATTCCCTATGTCCTTAAAGAAAGTGCCATAAGATGGACCACAAGTGGGCCAAATGCCCCTATCCGTAGCCCGGCCCGGGTTGGGTCGTCGAATGACCTGTACACCGTGGGGGTCCTTGATTGTCCTCACCAAACGTAAACCCGATGCACACTACGTAGTAGCAAGCCATTGATTAGTGGCAACATAATCATCACTATCATCACGCATCGTAATAAGAGTCGCGTGCGAGCTGTAAAAGTCACATTGTAAAACGCGTTGCAGGACAATATGAAATTGACAATAAAATTGTAGCGACATTTATAAAATAAATATACCAACTTATCTAAAATTTTGTTCAATTGTTGTCTTTAATTATAAGTCCAATTATGAAATATTTATTTTAAAATTCGGAGAATTCCAAACACAGTACCATAGCTACAATAGGCTAAAAACCTACGTCTACATCCATTTGGAACTCAAGCTTTTAGTGTCATTGTCGAGGACTCTGTTTCTAATATCAAGTGAAATAATTGACTTCTTTCTTAGTTTAAAATTTCCTAGTGTACTGCATTCCATTAGATTGTTTTCTAGGTGTATGCGAAGATCAAGAGACGTGGCGTTCTTTCCGTTCGATAACGAGTTAGAACGAACATTGAGACGGATTAGACGCTAAACAAGAGAATTAGAAGCCTTATCTTCTATATCACCTACCACAAATGGCAGAAAATGTTGTAAAAGGAGAAGACTAAGAGAGGACACTACGAGGTTATATCCTCCCCATGGTGGTAGGAGTTCACTCCGCCATCCGCAAACCGACTATTGCAGCAACCAACTTTGAAATCATGCCGAGAATAGTTCAAATGGTCTAATCATCTCTGTTTGGTGGGTTGCCTTACGAAGACCCCAAGGACCACAACTATGTACCTGAAGATGCCATATGTCTGTGCCTATTCCTGTTTTTACTAAGAGATCACGCTAGGAGTTGGCTTAATTCTTTACAAGCCAACTCCATTGCTATATGGAAAGATCCATGTCATAAGTTCTTATCCAAGTTCTTCCCGCTTGAGAAGATGACAAAGTTGCGCAATGAGATTGTTAACATCACACAATATGGAGGCGACACTCCACAAGCATAGGCACGTTTTAAGGACTTGCTTCAGAAGTGCCCACAACACGAGCTGCCCTATTGGATGGTTGTCCAAACCTTCTACATCAGGTTGACGCCGGCTACTAAAACACTTGTGAATGCAGCCGCTTGTGGAGCTTTGATGAATAGAACTGAAGAGGCGGCGTATAATCTTCTTGAAGAAATGACTTTGAATAATGATCATGGTGGTGCTGGAAGAAATATACTAAAATAAATGCCCATGTCCAAAAGTGAAGCTGTGAAAGTACTGATGGAACAAATTGCAACGCTTACACGACAACTCCAAATTATTAATGTGGAGTTAATTTAGTAGTCACTTGCCAATATGGTGCCAAGGGCCTTACCCATGCAAGGCTTGTCAAGTGGGTAACCCGCTAATGAGGGAGCCAATGGAGCAAGCAAACTATGTGGGGAGTAACAACCAATTCAGGAACATGTTCAACCAAGAATGGCATAATCACCCTAACTTCTCATGGAGGGATAATCAGAACCCCATGCCAATGCAGCAAACAAACCCACCACTATAGCGAGAGAAGAATGTTGATCTTGAAGCCATGATGGTAAAAATGGTGAAGCACATGTCACGGATGGCTGGTACACTAATTAGTTCATGACAGACACTAGAGTGACCTTGTAAAACCAAGCGGCACAAATTAAGAATTTGGAGGTTCAAATTAGACAAATTGCCATTGCCAACAACGACCGTCAGCAGGTACCCTCCCAAGCTCAACTGAGGTGAATATGAAGGAACAATGCTATAACACTTCAAAACGAGAAAGAACTACCATAATCTAAGGCTCCTGCACTCACGCACACCGAAAATTGGGATAGGTTGCCCTACCCGAAACGCCTCAATGGGTGAAAGCCCGAGTACACTACCACCAAAGTGGAAGAGGAAAAGCCCACGCCAAAGACTCAAGAAACTACCTGTGAAGAGAAAGAGATCAAAATCCTTTATCCTCAATGCCTTAAAAGTAACAAGCTTGGCAAGCAATTTTTCAAGTTTGTAGATATGTTCAAGAAATCAACATACCGTTCGCCGAAGTGTTGGAACAAATGCCGAGGTACAAAAAATTTATGAAGGAGATAGATCCACAAGCGAAAGATGGGGGACTATGAAACTGTGTCTCTAACTGAAGAATGTAGTGCTATTATCCAAAAAAAGCTTCCTCAAAAGCTGAAATACCCAGGAAGTTTCACGGTTCCTTGTGCCATTGACAATTCCGTGTTTAAATGAGCACTCTGTGATTTGGGGGTGACGGTATCGTTTGATACGCCAAAATTTAACCTCATGGTTCTCTACACTAAAACTAGTATATTGACAAGCAATGATCGATCCCACAGAGACACGGTTGCTCACATTGATATTAAACTAAACAACGTAATTAAACGGGAGGTTTTGAGAATAGATTGATGCAAAATTAAAAGAAAACAAAATGATATACGAGAAAGAAATCAATGTGAAGACACAGTCAAGAGTAACTTTCCACCCTAACACGATTCATTGCTCACACTTGTCGAATCAACTAATTTCTTGAGGTTGCCAATCTTTTCTAATATAGATTAATCATTCATGCACCTAATTAATCCACATCATACAAAGTGTTCCAACACGCGCTGCAAACAAATTGGATGAAGCATGAAGTAAGACATATCAGCCTAAGCTAAACAAACCACGCGATAGAATTCAACCTAGGTTTGTTCTAAATCGCGAGTGAGCACGCGCTCTCCTCACAATTCGATACTAAATGTTAAAATTAATGATTACGAATCGCAAACCCTAACTAGCAACATGGATACAATCAAGTAAATTAATGGCCATTTAATCAACTCAATTATAAACAATTATCATAAAGCATTAGAAAAAAATAACCTCAATTGCATTAATAAATTATAAACAGTGATAACAAATCATTAGTTAGGGCTTCAAGGCTCCATTGACTACAAGGAAATTTAGCAACTCATAATGAATTGAAATAAAAAGATAATTTAATGGGAGAAGAAAAAACTGGTTTGCCGGAGCCTCCACACAGTGGATCTTCAGCCTTGAATCTTCTCCCGCCTTGTCTTCTCTTCCTCTTGTGTTCTTGAGTGCTTAGATCATGTATTTTCGTAGTTTCTAACTTCTATTTATAGTCCTCTCCTGCTTGGCTTTGAATTAGGTCAAATTTTAACTCTTTCGCACTTGCTGATGTCATGGCGCCACGGCGCTTAAGGAATGCGCATAGAAAAATTCAACCAATTGGCCACGATATATCATCCAAAATATCCTAAATGTGGGGAGATTCACTATGAATTAATTAAACATATGTGCATCATCAGGGGGCTAGCATAATCTCATGCCCCTCTCAATTTCATGATCGACTTGAGTGTTTGACAGTTTTGCACTTGTTAGATGATTGAGAAACTTGATTGGATAGCTTGCCTTTGGTTATCTCACAACACATTGAGCAAATAGCCATGACCCAATAATCTAAACCTTTGGTGGAAATGCGTGTAGACCATACTTTTCTACAACTTGCCCGAAAGCTTTCTTGAAGCAAAATCCTAGGTCACACATTGAAAGAATTATTTTGTTAGGTGGCGTTCTTGCTGGTGTTGTAACACCCGTAAGGATGCCACATAGAGATAATAAAAAATAATAAGGAATAGTAATGAAACAATGCAGAACATAAAGAGAGTGAAACACGAGAATTGGTAATGCAGTTTGGCTTCCCTTACGTCTACGAGGCCATGCCCAGATGCAAAAGATCCACTAGTAAAATGTCAAATGAGTACAATTGGACTAATATGAACTAGGACTCACTCCTAAATTGAGTCGTCGTCTACTCGTTCACCTAGAGATCTAGCCCCAACAAGATCTCCTCGTCTTACAATTCACACACCCGTGTTTTAACTCTCATGTTGAGATTAACAGAATCTCCGATCATTGCAAACCACACACTCGAATCCACGAAGCACACACGAACGCGAACACCAACGAACAAGCGATACGAAAACGAAAGAAACAACAAGAACACAGCGATTTATACTTGGTTCGGAGCTCAACGCCTCCTACATCCAAGTCGGGATTGGATCCCAGTTGAATCCACTAAACATATATAGATTACACCCTCAAGAAATCTCTCCCACGTTTACAATCTCGTTCTCAGTTCTCACACACAACTTTCTCTCAATGGTTCGCTCAAGAAACTTAACAAGAACCTAGAGATCTCACTAGAAAATGACTCAAAACACTCTCTCTCTAGAACGTGATCCACAAAGCTTTCTCTCTCTATATCTCTCTCAAATCGCTGTAATTTCTCTTCTTCTTTTCTGATTTCGCGAAACAGGGGTCTTTTATTCGCGACAACCGGTCGACCGTTTGGTGAACCGGTCGACCGTTTCTTGAGCATTCGCTGTTCGCCCATTCTGGGCGACTAATCGGCGTTCAATCTGCCCAAAACTCCATTTTGTCAAGGAACCGGTCGACCGCTTCTCCGAACCGGTCTACCGCTTCGTCTGAAACACACCTTCTAAATTTGAACCATTCTTCACAATTCTCCACCTTGGTTCAAATTCTAGTGGACTCAAATTGCAATCCCAATTTCTTCCGTGACTAAGTAGACTTCAAGTTAAGCAAGCTTAGTGCTTGCTTGAACTTGTCAACGGGAACCACTTTCGTAAGAACATCCGCTGAGTTTACCTCGGTAGGAATCTTCACAACTTCAAGCCTTCCTTCCGCTATGACGTCCCGAATAAAATGTAATCGAATATCAATATGTTTTGTCCTCTTATGATACATTGTATTCTTCGTCAAGTGGATAGCACTTTGTGAATCACAATTCACCACTAACTTCCCTTGTTCAAATCCGAGTTCTTCTAGAAATCCTCCAAGCCACATAGCCTCTTTCACCGCATCCGTGATCGCTATGTACTCCGCTTCGGTAGTCGACAATGCCACAACGTGTTGTAGACTAGATTTCCAACTCACCGTATTACCACCAACGGTGAACACATAACCGGATAATGATCTCCTCTTATCAAGGTCTCCCGCATAATCCGAATCACAAAATCCCACAAGCTTGCACCCTTGCTGCCCGTTCCTTGAGTATACCAACTTTTCACCCAAAGTTCCTTTCAAGTAACGAAGTAGCCATTTCGCCGCTTGCCAATGTGACCTTCCCGGATTACTCATGAATCTACTTATCAACCCAATACCGTATGCTATATCCGGCCGAGAACTAACCATAGCATACATTATGCTTCCAACACAACTCGCATAAGGCACATGTTTCATAAAACTTGCCTCACGCTCCACCTCGCTCTTCTTGACCGCCATCAATTTGAAATGTGCACCGATCGGAGTCAACACATGCTTGTCAATGGGAGAAAACACTTCATGGTTGTCAATCCCCTCAATTTGGGAATACCCCTTCGCTACCAATCTCGCCTTGAACCTCGATTTTTCAACCCCGTCGATTCCTGGTTTTCTCTTGAAGATCCACTTGCATCCTATGAGCCGTTGATCCTTAGGCTTATTCACCAAAGCCCAAGTGTCATTTTTGAGTAACGACTCCATCTCTTCTTCCATTGCCATCTTCCATTTCGGCCAATCAACACTCTTCTTTGCATCCGAAACCGTGCTAGGCTTCTCGGTTTCAAGAGTATCCGCTGCGCTAAGAGCAAAGGCTATCAAATCTGTGTGTCCAAGCCTTTGTGGAGGCTTAATTTGCGGCCTCACTCGGTCCCTTGAGAGCACGTAATCCCGCAAGCTCTCATCGCTTTTGTCCGTCTCCTCTTCATCAACAGTTTTCTTTCCTGAACTGCTTGCTTGCTGTTCCTAGTCCATTCCAGCAGCTCCACCTTGATCTGTATCACCTGCAAGATCAAAATCATCTAGAAAAACGGGATCAGTGACGAACCGGTTGACCGGTTCCTCCAACCGATCGACCGCTTCCTGCAGAACAGCCTCTGTTCGAGTCTGTTCGGGTCGATTTCCAGCGCCATTTTCTTCGGTACCTTGTCCCTGCATGTTAGTCTTATAAAAGCAGAATTCATTGAACATAATGTCTCGACTTATAACACATTTTTTGTCATCAATAAGCCAAACTCGATAACCTTTCACTCCTAAAGGATATCCTAAGAAGACTCCCTTCTTAGCTCTAGCGTTCAACTTTCCTTGACTAACATGGACATCGGCTATACAACCGAAGGGTCTAAGGTGACTATAGCTAGGTAAATTACCGGACCAAACTTGTTCGGGTACCTTAAGGTCTAAAGCGGTGGAGGGTAACCTATTTATGAGGTAACAAGCAGTAGAAGCCGCTTCGGCCCAAAACTTCTTAGGTAGGCCGGACTCTAGGATCATACACCTAACCTTATTCATGATGGTCCTATTCATTCTTTCCGCTACCCCATTTTGTTGCGGTCTACCCGTGCAAGTATGCTTCCTAGCTATCCCTTCTTTGGCACAATACCTATCGAACTCCTCATTACAATACTCTAGGCCATTGTCGGTCCTAAGTCTCTTAATCTTCCTACCCGTTTGTTTTTCAATCAAAGACTTCCACTCTAGAAACTTACCAAATGCCTCACCCTTAGTTTTAAGAAAGTAGACCCAAACTTTTCTAAAGAAATCATCTATGAATGAAATGAAGTATTGAGACCTAGACAAAGACAAAGGAATATGGAGGGAACCCCACAAGTCTGAATGGATGTAATCTAAGGTTCCCTTGGTCCTATGGGTCGCTCGGGAGAACTTAAGCCTATGGGACTTTCCTAGAACACAATTCTCGTATAACTCTAGGTCGCTAAGGTTCTTGACTCCTAAGACACCTTGTTTGCACAACTCGACCATACCCTTCATACTCATGTGTCCTAACCTCTTATGCCATAGCTCTGTTACATTCTCCTTTTCTAGTAAGACCGCACTCTCACCTACAACCGTAGCACCTTCAAGGACGTATAAACCTTGTTTCAACAGCCCCTTCATCACGACTATAATTCCTTTAATGACCTTCAACACACCCCCTTGGGACTTGTACGAGTACCCCTTGGTATCTAACATGCCTAGTGAGATAAGGTTTCTCTTAAGGTCGGGAGTATGCCTAACATTTTCTAGGACTTTAACCGTACCATCCCACATCCTAAGTCTAACCTTTCCAATCCCAACTATATTACACGACATGTTATTACCCATAAGGACCATTCCTCCTTCTAGTGACTCGTACTCTAAGAACCAATCTCTTCTAGGTGTCATGTGATATGTGCAGCCCGAATCAAGAATCCATTGGTCTCTAGGGTCATTAGGCGACACGGTTAAGACCTCATCTTCACTAAGTTCTTGGGAAAGGTTTGCCGAATCACTAGTGTTCGCTTCTATGGTTTTGTCACTCTCTTTCTTTCGTTTGGGACACTCTCGTATATAGTGACCGGGTTCCTTACAATGGTGACACTTGCCTTTCCTAAACTTAGACTTCGATCTAGACCGACTCTTGGCCCTACCCTTCGATTCTCTCTTTTCGATTCTACCCCTCACATTCAACCCCTCGGTGGTGGCTCTCGAACCTTTACCATGGGCTTTTAAATCTAACTCTTTAGAATACGCAGCCGACACAACTTCCTCAAGCGACAAAGTTTCTCTACTATACTTCAAGGTGTCCCTAAGATGGTCATAGGCTTTGGGTAAAGAATTCAATAGAAATATTGCTTGGTCCTCATCGTCTATTTCTATGTCTAATGTTTCTAAGTCTGAAATTAACTTAGTAAACACATCAATATTATCATCAATAGACAAAGACTCATCCATCTTAAACCCATAAAACTTTTGCTTGAGATATATGCGATTAGGTAAAGATTTCGTCATATAAAGTTACTCGAGTTTAGCCCACATACCAGCCGCAGTTGTTTCTTTGATCACCTTTCGAAGAATTTGATCCCCAAGGCTTAGTATGATTGTGTTCCTCGCTTTCTTCGCCATTTCAGTCCGTTCTTTGTCAGAGAGACTCGACGACATTTTCGCTTCGCCCTTCATGGCTTCGTCTAAACCCAAGATTCCCAAGTGTGCGTTCATTTTCTCTCGCCAAATGTTGAAATCGTTCTTTCCGTCGAACTTCTCGACTTCGAATTTTACGTTCGTCATCTTGAATTTGAGTCCTTGGCTAGAGAACACAAAATCAGAGTATGACTGACAAAGTATAAGAAGTTGAAGGAAGTTTTAGGGAAAGAGACAACCTGATTTCAACGCTGAGAATCAACGATCTTCTCGTCCACGAACCTGGCTCTGATACCAATTTGTGGAGATTAACGGAATCACCGATCGTTGCAAACCACACACTCGAATCCACGAAGCACACACGAACGCGAACACCAACGAACAAGCGATACGAAAACGAAAGAAACAACAAGAACACAGCGATTTATACTTGGTTCGGAGCTCAACGCCTCCTACATCCAAGTCGGGATTGGATCCCAGTTGAATCCACTAAACAGATATAGATTACACCCTCAAGAAATCTCTCCCACGTTTACAATCTCGTTCTCAGTTCTCACACACAAGTTTCTCTCAAAGGTTCGCTCAAGAAACTTAACAAGAACCTAGAGATCTCACTAGAAAATGACTCAAAACACTTTCTCTCTCTAGAACGTGATCCACAAGACTTTCTCTCTCTATATCTCTTTCAAATCGTTGTAATTTCTCTTCCTCTTTTCTGATTTTGCGAAACAGGCGTCTTTTATTTGCGACAACCGGTCGACCGTTTGGCGAACCGGTCGACCGTTTCTTGAGCATTCGCTGTTCGCCCATTCTGGGCGACCGATCGGCGTTCAATCTGCCCAAAACTCCATTTTGTCAAGGAACCGGTCGACCGCTTCCCCAAACCGATCGACCGCTTCGTCTGAAACACAACTTCTAAATTTGAACCATTCTTCACATCTCACATATACAACGATAATAAGGTAAACATGAAACTTCCTTTGAGAGAAGAAGTAAGTTTTCCAATTCTCCAACCTAAAATAACCTCTATGATGGTCGAATTTGTGACTGGCAAATAAATGGCAATGTTCCCTTTTATATTTGGCAATTAATATGAGCAAATTTGATTAAAACGCGTTCTGGAAGTTTCCCAAATCGAAACTCCCTGAAATAAAAAGGTGTTGCAACACCAACAACAACAACATCTGATGAAACACCTGTATAGTTTTCTTCAACCAAGTTTATGAACTGTACATAAAATATTTCTAAAATTTAGAAAGATATGATCAATACGTTCTAATGATTTTGCTAAACAAAATGCCAATAAAATAAACCTAACAATCTCCCCTTTGACCTTTTTGTGTGGCAAAACTCTATATTACTTCTCATCCTCAATAATACTCCCAATTTTGCCATTAAAAGACAAAGGAATACCAAGAATGAGGGAGTACTCCTCCTTTTTGCCTCCTTTTGACTTGACTCTTCAGCTCCCCTTACAATCAACCTGATTACTTGAAGTATCAACAGTTGAGGCTAGAACATCTAAGTTGAGGCTAGAACATCTAACTCCCTCTGTGTGTCGGCTACATTTTACTTATTGATTATGATTTTTTTCACACCTTCCAAAGAAGTACATGTCATATTACAGCGTAAATCCGACTTCTTTACCCATACATTCTTGACTTGTCTTCTAGATAAAAACTTCTCTTGACTGACTCTTTTAAGATATGGAAGAAATTGATAATACCATGGCTGTGACCTCTTTGTTGCAGTAGTGATAGATTGAAACCCATATCTTTTCATTCATTCTTCTCGGTATCATAGAGTGTGTTATACCTAGTGTCTTAGCAAGTGTTCTAGTACGTGTCACATTAGGTGCTCTAGATGCTATTGCGACAGTTGCCTTCAACTTCATATCTTCATCATTCTTCACACGAGACATGCTTTACTTAACAAATACTATTTGTGCACTAGCTGTCTTTTTAGAACCATTGTATCCTAGGCCATGTTGTTCTTATCCATTCTTTTTGCGTCCAACACTTGTTTTTTATTTGTTTAATTCCTTTTTAATTATGTTCTAAGTTATATTGGCTAGAGCTACAATGTAGACAGACTAATTATTGATATGTAGATTTCTATTTTAATTCAGTTGAAGTTTCTATTCAATTATGGTGATCAATTTGGTTTGTTCTTAACGCTTATATGAGATTGGGCCCACTTATGCATGATTTTGGCTCTCAATTAGAGGTCGAGAGATAATAATTAAATTGTGCACTAATAAATTTGACATAAAAAAGATATTATGCTAGAGATAGCTAATACGGTTATGTGACATTATGAATTCCTGTTAATAAGCAATCTAATATTTAATGTTAAGATCTAGATATAAAAACTTGATATTATGATTAGACTAATAGATGCTCGAGAGAGATTGATTAATACAATAGCGAGTTCACCGTCTCCAGAGCCAGAGGAGTAGAAAAATCATTGAATTTGGATAAAACTACTAGTAATGAGGTCTCGGTGAAGTTGGATGCCTTAGCGCTATTTAATATCGGTATAGTCCTAATTTTTATTGCTTTAATTATTTTTAGTTGAATAATCTTTAGTTTAATTACTGTTAATTTATTCTTAATATTAATTATTATGTTTCACTCATAAATATAAGGAAAAATTACCTTTTTGCCTCCCATATTTGTGCTACATTTCGCAAATGCACCATATTCTTTAATTTCGACCTGTTTGCACCTTGAAATATTGAACTTAGACAATTTTGCACCCTTCATTCAAGTCCATAAGTTAAACGATGACGTGACACCAAAAAAAATGTAATTTACCCTTAATTTATTTAAAAGTTTCACTAATACCCTAAATCTTTTTATTTTTAACAAAAAATAAATCAGGCTTATTTAACAAAAAAAAAAAATTCTATCAAAACAAAAAAATAAAAATAAAAAAAAACTCTTAATCTCTCATGATCTCTCTGGCTTTGTATTTCTCTATCTCTCTCTCTCTTGGAGTCGTCGCGCAAGGGCTGTCACTGTGGGTAGCGTGAGGTAACACGAGGGCTGTCGCTGTGGGTCCACGAGGGCTATTGCCGTGGGTCGCGAGAAAGGGTTATCGTCGTGGTTCTGTAAGGGCTGTTGCCGTTAGGGTCGCGCGAGGGCTGTTGCTGAGATTTAGGGCCATCGCGCTAGGCTATCGTCGTGGGTCCGTAAGGGTTCAAGGCCGTGGCGCGAGGGTTGTTGCCGCGGGGCTGTCGCTAGGCATGAAAATTTGGAATGGGTAACGTTACCTGTTCCATACCCGGAAGAATAAACCGTGCAAAAATTAGGCATTACCCGATTTTACCCGAAAAACAAAAATCGGGTTTACCTAAATTTTATCCGATTTTTGTTATTCCAATGATTCCTCGGCCGTTTACCCGGTTATATACACATCACACGTTTATATAAAACTAAGTGAAAAATATAAAATAAGAAACAAAAGAGAGGGACAAGGCAGCCCACTAAATAAGAATCTGATATGACAAGACAACCCCACTTGTCCCCTTACGGCCCCATTATTTCAGTTTGTAGGGCCTATTCTCTCTCTCTCTCTCTCCTCTCTTTGACCCTTCTCTGTGTCTCTCCCATCATCATACAAGTCCCAATCACGTTACTATAATATTATAGTACACAAAGGGCCCCACTTAGCAGGATTATACTTTCAACTTTGCAAGAGAGAGAGTACGTGCAGTCCCGCAAAAGATGAGAGCTTTTAAAAAAATAATAGAAGACGGGTAATTTTCGGGCAATTACTCGGCATGTTCCACTCAGTATTACTGGGTAATACCTGTTATTCCATATTTTCTTGCCTAGTTGTGGCTGCCGTTGCGCCTTCGTGGCATTGCAATGTTGCACGTGCCACCTTGCACCGCAGCAGCGGAGGAAGAAGTCAGCGTGATATGAGGAAGTTAGAGTGGAGAGTGAATCTGGATGAATTTGTAATTGTTGGTTTAAGGGATTGTTGTTTTTGTTAAATTGTTCAAGATTTAGGGTATTAGTGAAATTTTTAAATAAATCAAGGATCAAATTATAATTTTTTTTAGTATTACATCATTATTTAACTGGTGGACTTGAATAGAAGGTACAAAATAGTCTAAGTTCTATACTTCAAGATGCAAACATGATAAAATTAAAGAATAAAGTACATTCGCAAAACGTAAGTGCAAATATAAGGTGTAAAAATGTAATTTTTCATAAATAAAATAAATAGTCGAGGAATTGTACTAAATAGCCAATTTTTGTTTAATGTTTTTAAATGATAGTCTATATTTCAAAGAATAAAAAAATAGACATGTTATGAATTGTATAACAGAAAAGTGCTACACAAAATACTACACATTTGTAAATATTTATAAAATACTTTGTAACATTTTAACTTTTAGTCATCATTGTTTAACTAAATATTTAAACAATACCTTACAAATGTTTACATATATGTAAATATTCATTGAATAATGTTAAATATACCAACTCTTTTACTAACCTTTTAATACCAACCCATGTGTCAATTAAAGTGTCATGTTTTGATTGATATCCTTATAATTAGATGATAAACACTCACCAATAATAATATGACATGTAAATTGATATTAAAAGTTTATAAAAAAAGTTGATATGTCTAGCACTACTCGTATTTATTTGATATTTTTAACAATATTTTTTACAATGGTTATTTTTAAAAATTTTTAAAATTTAAATAATTATTTAAAAGACACGTTAAATTTTGACATACCCCATGTTTGGCAACCCCTACCAAACTATCCAATTCCATTTCATTATATTTCAAATCATTCAACTTTATAAAATCCTACAAGCCATTCCATTTCATTCCATTTTTTTCAACTTTCCAAATCCCTATACAATATCTTTAAATCTCAGCAATTTATAACACATAGAAATTCGCAAAGTCAAACCATTCTACTCATTTTAGCCCCATATTTGACAACCCCTCCTAAACACTCCCATTCCATTTTTTTCCGAGTTATTAGCACCGGTGCCCCCTGACCTTTGCGGGTATGACAACTTGCCCCTTAACCTTTTATTTGTGGCCTTTAACCCCCCGTGTTCGAAATCCTTGGCATATCGTTACAAATTGATAACGCCCGTTCTATTTTGGACGGAATTTCATGTTCATGCACCCCGCACGTGATAGTAAGAGGGCATTTAGGTCATTGAATGTGGGCAGTGTGTTTTGCTTCCAACAGAGAAGACGAAGCTTTAAAAAAAAAGAAAAAAACAAAAATAGAAACTCTTCTCTCTCTCTCTGTGTTTCTCTTCAAATTTTTGGTGTTGAAAGTTTGAGACTTTTTCTTTCATTGGGCTTGAAAGGTTGACTTTTTTTTTTTGTTGAGGTGTGTTTTTGGTTCCAACAGAGAAGACCAAGCTCGCCGCCGAGTTCCACCGGGCCTCGCTGAAGCTCAAGTTCGCCATCATCGGGTTCAGAAACTTTGGGCAGTTCCTGGCGAAGGCCTTCGTCTTGCAGGGCCACGCGAGGTCCTCGCCCTCTTGCGCTCCGACGACTACCGCCTCGCCGAAACCCTAGGCGTCGCCTTCTTCTCCGTGCCGACGATCTCTGCGAGGAGCACTCGGAGGTCATCCCGTTCTTCCACGCGTACCTCTCCTGGCCGTCCTGCAGGTTTCTCTACCACGAGCCCTCGTAGAAGTCCCCGTTGGCGTAGCGCTTCTGCCCGTAGCCGTGCTTCTGATCGGAGCTCCACGACTCGTGGTAGGTGTCCCCGTCTGGAAACCAAGGATGGCTGGCGGGCTGAGCTTGGGAAACCTTATCTTCGAGTAGAAGAGGAGATTTGGGTCGAGCTTGGGCTGAGCTCGGGCAAGTCAAAGTGGAGGCGGCGCGCTGCTCATAGGGGCCAGCCGAGTTCGGGGATGGCAGATTGGGCGTGCAGTCTGGGCTGTTGGAAGAAAGATCGCCGCGTAGAGCTCGTTGCTCGTCAGGCCATCGAACTCGTACGGAAGGAAGTCATTAGCGATCGAACGCGCGAGCATCGCCGTCGCCGCGGACATTATAAATTTGTGGTGTGGGATTTGGTTTAATTTAGGGTTACTCTGCAAAATTTCTTTTTGATTAAAAAAAAAAACAAAGTGGCATTTTGATTTGTTTCTGAGAAATTTGGAACTCAAACGCGCAATGCTTTATCAAAATGGTGTACCAAGTCAATAATTTGTGTCATTTTGATTTGTTCAGAATATTGTTTCTAGTTTTTGGTCTCTGAGATTGGCTGTTGTTGTGCGTGTCATTGGGCAGCAAGGAAGTTATTTGTTATGGTGTTTGTAACAGAGATTTTGTGTTCCATATTTTCTGTGAATTGGAATAGAAGTTTAGCACCAAAGGAACTACAGAGCATTGTAGAGCAAGGAGATGAGTTTTTTATTTTTATTTTTATGAGTTTGATGGACTGCCTCCTCTGGTAGGTGGATGAGTTTTATGGACAGAGCATTGATGGGTGGGTGTTCTTGACCCACGACCTTGCCTCTTTGGTGTGGTTATTTGGGAATTTTTTTTTTGGGTTTTGAATTAAAAAGATAAGGGAAGAAGAAAACAATAGAAATGACCTTATTATCCTTATAATTTCCACGTGCAAGTCATGTGACTCTTTTTCCGAAAAAAAACTAACAGAAGTTATCAATTTGTAGCGAATTGCTAAGATCTTCGAGCTCAAGGAGTAATATGCCACAAATTAAAGATAAAGGGGCAATTTGCCATACCCCGTAAAAGTCAGGGAGCATCAGTGCTAAAAACTCTTTTTTTTTTCTAATCCTACAAATCATTTTATTCCATTTTATTTTTTTTCAATTTTTTTTAATTTTCTAAATTTCTATATAATATTTTTAAATCTCTACTATTTATACTATATCAAAATTCACAAAATCAAATTATTTTATTTATTTTTCTAATTATTTTTTATTTTTAAATTATTTTGACCATCCAAAAAATAAGATGGGATAGATATAATAATTTGCCCAAACAGAAGACAACTTTAACAACCACCTAAAAAGTCGGTAGTCTGTACCACGGCCGCTTCTATCTGACATTCTTTCCATTTTTATCACTTCCTTGGTTCTTTCTATCTGAGAAATAAGAAATGCGTGTGTCACTCTCTCGATCCTGCGCTCCTTTGTGTGCAGACCTCTTTTGACGAAAATACCCTCCATCTCCCTCTCAAATACCGAACAGCCCCTCATCCGCCTTCAGATTCCACAACAGTCAAACATACCCTTCTCTCTCTCTCTGTCTCTCTCTCTCTCTAGCGCTGATCAACGATTTTCCCTCTCTTTCTCGCGTTTTCTCGCCCACTTTCTCACTCACTTTCTCCATGGAAAGTTAGAGAGAGAGAAAGAGAGAAAGAGAGAAAGAAAGAAAGAAAGACGGCGATGGATTTGACCGAAGGCGTGGGAGAGAGCTCGTCGCCGCCTAGGAGCTTCGGGAGTTTCAACAACCACGATGTGAGGAACGATGTCTTCAATCGCTTGGTCGAGACTGGTCACCACGACGCTCTCACTAACCCTGACTTCAGAGACAAACTGGACTCTCATTTCAATCGCTTGCCGGCTAGGTACTTCTCCGATTTCAATCTCCTACTTTTTTTTTTTTTTGTAAATTTTTTCTTCGATTTTCGAGTGCGAACGTGTTTGTTTGTGGATGTTTCAGCTCTTCTTTGAACGAATTTAGTTCTTTGTAGCTAGCTGTTTGTTTTTGTGATTTTACGAATTTGGTTTTTCAATTTCGAGCTCCTGAGTTATTTGCTCAATTATATGTGTGTATGAATGTGTTTGTTTGTATAGGTTCAAGCTTTTTGTTGAATGATTTGAGTTATGAACTTCAAGTATGAATTGTAACTTATTGTTGATTTTCTATTAAGGCTATACCTGCGTGTCGGTTTTGTGGATGTTTCAGCTTTATATTGTAAGAATTTAGTGTCCCAATTCTGGAGCTGCAAGCTTTAATCATAAGATATATTATACTTGATTTAATTTCTTTTTTCTTGTGGAATTTTGCTGTGTGGATGTGTGGGGTATATATGCAGTTCAGTGGAATTCTAGTGAGACAGTAGAATATATATATATATATATATATATATATATATATTTTAGTTTTTTTGAAACAAACTTAATTTCCTTGCATTTTTTTTCCTTTTTTTTTTTTTTTTTTTTTTTTTTTTTTTTTTGGGTCTCAGTTATGGACTTGATGTTAACATAGATAGAGTGGAAGATGTTTTGTTACATCAAAAGCTTCTTGCACTGGCGAAACATCCAGAGAAGCGGCCTGTTTACCATATTCGTTTCATTGAGGTATGACCTTATATTTCATTAGATATCTAATTTTCTTGTTGCTAGATTTTATGGAAGTTACTCCATCCTTCTCATTGTGATCAATATCACTATACGAGAGGCTGATAAGCCACTGATCTGATTGACCTAGGCTTGTTGCAAGTATAAGCAGAATTAGACTGGTCGTTTGGTCAGGGTGGGGCTTTGGAGGGGTTAGAAAAAAAGATAGGTGATTTAGTTAGTTCTTTGGCAGAGAGAATAAAAGGGGTGGTCTAAGCTATTAATGACTCCACAAAAAATTTGTGAGCAAATTGGAGAGCGGAGATTTTGCGAAAATTCTCGAACTTTCTGCTATCTATCCTTGTATGTATTCATTCAGTTCTTACTTGATTACACACATTTTCCGTTGATCCACTCAAATCCTATCAGAAGCTTAAGTAGATAAGAAAAAGTTAGATATTTGTGATTAATAGCACCAGAAAAGAGCTTAAGTAGAATCTAAAATTAGATGGCAAATGTTTTGGAGAACCAAAACTATATCTTGAATGCAAGACGGTATGGTGGTCATTACTTATTTTCACAATCTTGTACATAGTATACATACGTGGTTAACGTGCTATGTTTAATTGTCAATTTGGAAGGTACTGGGGCATGATGAATGATATTGTATATTTTGAAAAATTCATAATTTGCATTTTATGTGTTGTTACACAACGCACCAAATGATTGTGGTTACCTTTATTCAAATGCCTTTAAAATTAGTATTATTTGTGCTTCATAGGTATATCACTTGCTGTATTGGTTTTCTTGTTTACTTTATATATATATATATATATATATATATATATATATATGGTAAATCCCTAAAAAATCCATGAGTTTTATCTAAATATCAGTTTATTCCCTCTAATTTGAAAATTCCAAAATAATCCCTATGTTTTCAAAATCGACTCCAAAATATCTCTCATTTCAAATTTGTATTAGACTTTTTTTTTTAAAATATGACCAAATTGTCCTTCAAGTATTGACATGTGAACCAATATAAGTGAAAAGAGAAGTCATTAATATTAGAATAGCTTTGTGGTTGCATTCTAGAGTTAAAGAGTTTCAACTGTATCCTTGTAGTGTTTTAGTCAGGGATTGGTTCTCGGTACTGTAAAATCTCTTGACTTGGATTTACTCTACTGTAACTTTTTTCTTTAAATTTATAAAGTTTTCGTCTCATTTCCAAAAAAAAAAAAAAAAGAAAGTGAAAAGAGAAAATATTTCATAAAATTCTACTTAACACCCCTAACTTTTTTATCCTCGACCAAGTTGTCCGTCTTCTTCTTCTTCTTCTTCTTCTTCTTCCCCAAATCCACCACTTAACACCCCTAATTTCCAATGAAACAAACAGAACTTAGACACTAATTACTACATTAATTGGAATTTGGTTGAAAGTAAAAGAATTAGGGGTGTTAAGTGGAATTTTACGAAATATTGGGGGTCATATTTAATTATTTTGTTTCAAGTCAATACTTGTGTGTAGGACAATATGGTCATTTAAAAAAAAGGTCAACACAAATTTGAAATAAGGGATTGTTTGTAATCGATCTTGAGAACATAGGGATTATTTTGGAATTCTCAAAATAAACGGGAATAAACTGGGGCGCGCGCGCACACACACATACACATATATTTATATATATGCTTTCTTCTCTGATATGCTTGCTCGTTGTACTTGATTGATTTTTATTGGCATACAATTTGTAGAATATTTCGAAAGCTGATGGCGATGATGAGCAAGAATTTACTAGTATTCTTACTACTCCAAGGTCATCAGCTGATGGAGCTAACGATGAAGTTTTGTCATATAAGAGGTATTCCATCAATGCTAGTGTCTGTGTTGGTCATTACGTAGTTAACAGTCATTGAAACTTATTAGAGTTTCAACAAATCTTATCCGTCAAAAGAAAAGTAAAAAGGGTTTCATTAAGTGTTGTTTGAATCAAATACGATCTAATTAAGAACCAAGAGCGAAGAACCATGAAAGTGACTTTATATTGTATTTCTGTAACTTAGAACCAGGAACCATGCAAGTGACTTTGAACCTTGCTCTAAGCTTGAGGACCTAAATCTTGATGTTAGAAGGAATTCTGAGGATATTGAAGAACAATATGCAACAAAGAAGCTCTCCAAAAGGTACTTTGGCGAAGTTTCTCATTATTAAATATGTTTTCTTGTCAGTTCCCAAGTAATAAAAGGGCCTTTTTATTTGCCCAGTCTAAAAACGAAAACAAAGTAAGCTTAGTTTAGCATAACTTCTATGGCTTTAAGTTTCTACTATTTTTCATAATTGAGCTGGCCAAGTTCAAACTTCTATTATAATCTTGTGTTCACCTTCTTTATGAGCATTGTAGGGAAAGCTTATTTAACCTAAAATCTTACTGATATAAAATATATTGTCCTCAATATAGCATCGTAGGGAAAGCTTCTTCTTCTTTTTTTAATATTGTTCTAAAAATTTATTTTCTGAAATCCATATCCTTTGCTGGAATCATTTGAAATTTATATAAATATATATTATTTACTCGATATGAAGGAAAAGTAATACTAAATTTTATTTCAATTTTTGGAACTGTATCTCTTGCTTTAATGTTGAGACAATTCACGTAGTGTTGTAATAAGTGCAAAAGATAAGTTGACCATTGGAATGCATAATGCAGGCAAGATAATTCTCATGTTCCGGTCCATGAAGTCATATTCTCCACTATTGACAAGCCTAAGCTTCTCAGCCAGGTATGCTTCAAAATAGTAATATATATACAAATTTTAAATGTGTAATATTCATGATTTTCTTGTCAACAGACTTTAACCTATTCAACCTTCTATATTCATGTTTATCTAAATTTCTTTTCTTTGTCGGAGAAGCCACGAGTATTGGAACTAGATTGTAACAGGCTTTAATGGTTTTGCTCTCTGATTCTCTCTTTGTTGGGGAAGCCAAGAGAATGGAACTAGTTTTTTACAGGCTTTCATTTTCTTGTAGCTTTCTGCGTTGCTCTCTGATATAGGACTAAACATCCGAGAGGCACATGTCTTCTCAACAACTGATGGCTATTCCTTGGATGTATTTGTGGTGGATGGATGGCCCATTGAGGTAGTATTTTTAATCCTTTATATTTTCATTCGTGCAACTATTGTATCTTCAAGATAATTTATGTTAAAATTTCTTGCTTGTTAGTTTTGTTCTAGAATCAAACAACGATTTTCTAATTGTATCCGAAGGTTCTTGCATATGAATCTGCTGTGGATATCTTATCTTAAGTTTCCATATGTAGTTCTTATTTTGCAGTTTTCATTTTATCTATTTAATTGTTTTTCTTATGCACGGATAAGTTACACTTTCTACTGTTCAAAAATTCTGTTTTAGTGCTTTAGTTACATTTGTCCATAGAACTTGCATTGTAGATGTTTTATAAGTATGTTTGATTTAATAGTGACTTCTAATCCTTGGATTGTATGCCTTTTCCATGCTGGTATTTTAATTAGTGCGGAATATGCAAAACTAAAACAAACCCCAGTTATCTGTCACATTGGTTTTATTAAATATTTATAAAATCGACAAATATGAGCAACCTGCAGTTTATCCGAGGACAGTACCCTCATATTATTAAGGAGCATCTTTATTATATTTCTTTTATGACAGGGATCATGCTGAGTCCAAATGTTGCTGACTTTGCAATGTTGTGGTCAGGATACAGATGGTTTATATGAAGCGATGGAGAAAGCAATTGCTAGAAGTGAGGTAAACTGTCTCTTGAGCTTGTTAATTGGATGTTTGTTGTCTCTCTTATAGCATCAAGTGGTCTCCTTGGTGTTCACAAAGCTATTTCCTTAATTCTTTCTTGAGATCTGAACCATTTGAATTCTGGATGGGAGTTACTGATGTCTACTTCCTTGGAAAATTGTTTCATTTGTAACCCTGTTCCTTACATTCCCTAAAATTAGTTATCAGAAATCATATTGGCCAAGGAAACTCCACAAAACCAAATAATAACAATTTTATCCGGTAACAAGTCAGTACATATTATCATTCCACAAATCTAAAATTATTTTTCTAACATTTTTATTTGGTTTTTTTTTATTATTATTTTTTATTAAATTTGTCGGCAACATGTCAGTATAGTTATTTAATTTATTATTATTATTATTATTATTTATTATGTATACATTTCTAAATAGTTCATTGCTTCTGAAATACACTGCTTTCTTTTGCACTATGTATCTTAGAACCCTACACATTAGATCCTCTTATTAGGCCAAGCACTATTCTCATAGTTTGCTATGTAAGACTCCAAAACACCTAATTCCTATACACAAGAGCAAACAAACAATCGAAGAAAGCAGCCAGTACCATAGCACGCACACAGTTTATTGTTCTCCACTCTCAACATGAGAGCTATGTCCACTATGTCACTGCACTTGTCACTGTAGTTAGAGAACAGGGTAGAAGGTTGATATGAACTTGGATATTGTATTAGTGAAAAAAGGGGATAAAATGGAATACAAGGATAGATTCGTAGAAGCTCGGGAGGTCTAATAGCTCTCCCAAGGGAATTTCTTCCTTTCCTCAATTCCCATACAATCTTCATATCTTTCCATTAACCACTAACACTCTTATTTATAGAATACTAAATCCTTATATTTCTTAACTCTTCGCAACTAACTACTAATTACTATTTGCCCCCAGTTGCCTTTGTTCGTATCAAAGTTAATCACAAGCAGTTGATATGGCCTCAAAATATCTAAATATTATCAAAACACTCTGCCCAAAAACGTCCTATATAATAGAAAAAAATTAGGAGGTTTAAACATAAATTAGCAAAATTGCTTATACACCCTTGATACAAAGGTTGGCTCAGGGGCGCTGCTCATGTTGACCTTACTGCGTAGGTCTATCTGTTAGCTCCCACTGCGTAAAACTGTAGTTCGTCAAGGCAACAATTAGGCTCCACACGGCTAACATTTATCTCATGTATGCCTGCATTAGAACTGAAATTTTAAGGTGCCATTTTTTGGTTTCTGTTTGTAGTCTTTTCTTACTCACTGATATACTTATTCAATGTGGCATTATTCTTGTCTAAGATGCTATAGAGACTAACAAAAAAATTCCTCGTAACATATTCTTATGGAAACAATTTAGGGTTCATGGTCTAGATCTTCACATTCTCATTCCACAGCCGAGAAATCATTATCATCACAATCAAAACTTGGATTATGGGAAATAGATAGAAGATTACTGAAGATAGGAGAGAGAATTGCATCTGGATCTTGTGGAGACTTGTAAGTGACATTTTAATTCTTGTTATCAGTTGTTTCCTTTCTTATATGTTATATTGCTCAATATTCTATTCTTTTCTTTACTAAGGTACCATGGAGTCTATCTTGGTGAAGATGTTGCAGTTAAGATTCTTAGGTCAGAACAATTGAATGGTGCTCCAGAAGATGAGTTTGCACAGGAGGTTGCGATTCTAAGGTCAAAAATTGGATGAATCATAGTTCTAATAAAATTTCAAACTATTGATTGGCCTAATTGGAAAATGTTGGACAGAACTCTGTCAACATTTTCTTCGATCCTGGTGTATAACTTTATCTCCTTACCCTGTTTCTCCGACATACGACAAAAACTTCATACTTATGTTATTACTAAATATTGTTTTTGTTTAACAGAACCTTTGTTTACCTTTTTCTGATTTGCAGGGAGGTTCAGCATAAAAATGTTGTTCGTTTTATTGGTGCGTGTACAAAGTTTCCACATTTGTGTATAGTAACAGGTATATCATCTTCTAGTGGTTTTGGTCTCTGACTTGAAAATAGTTTGTAAATTATGTTCCTTGCTTTCTCAGTCTCTTTTCTCCTGCATCTTCATTGTATTTGATAATCTCACACTCTACAAGTCTTTAATGGTGACAATTTTGATATGAACTGAAATATATTGTATTAATCGAAAACGGGATACAAAGATAATCCAAGCTTTCGAGAGGCTTGGTACTCTCCCAAAAGGAATTTCTTCCTTTCCACTAAAATCTCATAACATTTTCCATACCCCCATTCACCATTAACACTACTATTTATAAAATCCTAACTTCTAATATTTCTAAATTCTACCCATAACTAACTACTAATTACTATTTAACCTTCTTATCCTAGTTCCTAACATTACCGGCCGTCCCAGAACCACCTTGTCCTCAAGGTGGTGGCCACTCTTCAGCCTTTTTTTTTTTTTTTTTTCCGAACAGCCCAGTACAACCCCAAAAAAAAAAAGCCTGTACAGCCCTTTAGCCCCAAATCAGACCATTACTTCTTTTCAATTGGGCCAATTAGAGTTAAGTGGCCCATTAGAGAAGCCCACAAGCCTCCATCAGTCATCTGTGTCATCATTTTTTTTTTTTTCAAACTCCATCGCAGCAGCCATGGCCAAGACGTAGACGACTATACCAGTGCCGGAGAAACTTCGCCGTCGCCATGTGGAACGAATGCCTGAACTCCATCGCTGACGAGGATGTCCACTCCGGGCCACTTTGCTGCTTCCCGCGCCTTGCCTCCACCTCTCTTCATCCCAATCCTCACCTTGCTGCGGTCCTCGGCTTTACCTCGTTGCCAGCTCACCTCTGGCCCACTCCATTGTCGCCGCCTCATCGCGACTCGCCGCGACCATGCCAACCACCGCCTTGCTTCTTGCTGCTTCAATGGTACTTCGCCGCCATCACGCTGCACCACCGTCCGCTAACTTGAACAGCCACGCATGGCTTTCCACGGTCCTTCACGATGGCTGCCTCCTCCGTCTTCTTCTTCCCCGAAGCCGACGCCGACGATCTCCCGTTGCTTAGGTTCTGATCTCGTCGCGGCTCGGCATCCATACGCCACTGCCTCCACCTCTTCGAGATCGTTGATTTCCCACGGTCTTTCACAAACGTGGTTTCCCTCTCCTTTTCTTTCTCCTCCTCCTTCTTCTTCCTGTTCTTCTTCTTCTTTGTTGAGGCCGACGAGGGTGATGTCGCAACCCCTCCCTCCGTCAGAATCGTGCCGATCTGGTCGACGATCTGACCATGGCTCGTGATGGCACCGAGCTGGTTGTTCTTCGCCGTCCTGAAGACACGAGTCTCGGACACCACTTCCTTGGCGAGGATCGACGAGGTGAGGTCGACCTTAAAGCCATAGGTGCTGGTCAGATCGGGCTTGCTCTCCTCGTCACCGAGCAGCTCCATTGCGTCGTCCTCATCATCAGATTGCTCCGTCTCGTCCACAGTAGAGCTGATCAGATCTGCTTCTTCTCCAATTAGATCTGATTCGTCCTCGTCTTCGTCGGTGAAGTCGGAAGTCATCAGATCTGATTTAGATTCCGACTCGTTCTTCGGGATCTCTGACAAACGACGGCAGATTGTCTTCATCTGCTCAAGCAGCTCCTTCAACTGTTGTCGCGTATCGTTCTGTTCAGCCATTGGCTGTGGCTGGTATTGAATCGCTTGTACGGAAACGATTACTCATGGCGAATTTCAACTCTCTCCAAGTTCGGAATGGTTGATGACCATCCTCCCATCGGAACCAACGCCGCGCGTCACCGATCATGGAATCGTCTGCCATTATCAACTTGTCCCTGTCAGAGTACTATCCAAACACAAAGATTCGCTCCGCCTCAGCGAACCACCAAAACGTTGGTTCATGGCCAGAGAACGTCGGAATTCGTCCCGCTGCCATATCCGAGGATCGAATGCTCTGATACCACTTTAATATGAATTGAAATATATTGTATTAATCGAAAACGGGATACAAAGATAATCCAAGCTTTCGAGAGGCTTGGTACTCTCCCAAAAGGAATTTCTTCCTTTCCACTAAAATCTCATAACATTTTCCAGACCCCCATTCACCATTAACACTACTATTTATAAAATCCTAACTTCTAATATTTCTAAATTCTACCCATAACTAACTACTAATTACTATTTAACCTTCTTATCCTAGTTCCTAACAAATTTTCTAAGATGTAAACAATTAGTTATGTGAATGTATCATAGAATGAGTTGTTGACATTGATGTTTACAGTCAGAGAAATACCATCTGATTTAATTTTTATCTCACGTTATTAATCTGGTTTGATGTGTTTAAACTAGATCGTTTCTGTAATACATGATGCATTTATAGTAGAAAGAATTTGATGTTGTCACCTACGCCTATCTTGTGATTTTATATTGTTAGCTTGTTGGTCTTTTGGAGTATTTGTTGATTTATTTTGGGTGAGTTGCAAAAATAGGTCAAAATTAAATGTTTGTTATAAATGATAGTCTATGTTTCATAAAATTAAAAAAATAGCCATGTTATGAATTGTATAACAGATAAATGTCACACAAAATATAATAGATTTATAGATATTTGTAAGATATTATTTAACACTTCAAAAAAAATGAGTAAAACTTAAAGTGTTACAAAATATCTTACAAATATTTACAGATATATTATATTTTGTGTGACACTTTTCTGTTATATAATTCGTAACATGACTATTTTTTTAATTTTTTGAAACATAGGCTGGACTTTAAAAACAAAATTTTTTTTTGACTATTTCCTACGATTTCCCATTTATTTTCTTTGATATTTATAGCAATTTTTCATCCTCTGCCTAAATCAACTTATGCTTCGTTTCAAATGATGTGCTATATTAAGTTGCTTGTTTTGTTTTGTTTTTTTGTTTTGTTTTTTGTTTCTGTTTTTCTGGTTAATAATGTGTAATTCATTCGATTTATTACATGTATCTGCTTACTATGAGTGCAATCAAATTATATCTCAACGAATGAGTCGGTGTTGTACTACCAGCCGCAAATTTCATCTTGGTCTTTATTTATTTGCTTTTGGTGATTATCTAAATTTCAGTATATGGCTGCTGTCATTGCTTGCAGAGTATATGCCTGCAGGAAGTCTGTATGATTATTTGCACAAGAATCATCATGTCTTGAAGCTCCCGCAATTGCTGAAATTTGCAATTGATGTCTGCAGAGGAATGGAGTATCTGCATCAAAATGACATTATACATAGAGATCTTAAGACAGCAAATTTGCTTATGGATAATCAAAATGTGAGAATTCGTTAATTTATTTCAATTGTTGCTCATTTGTTTCTCTCTTTACTCGGTTATTATTATTTTTTTAAAATTTATATGGACAGATAACAATTATAACATACAAGAATGAATGCAATTATCACGAGATTATAATTTAGCTAATTAAAGAAGATGCAACTGAAACAAAATCCTTCTCCTTTAAGATTCTGGTTTTTGGTGTCAACCTGCACAAAACATCAATAAATGGACCATAGAGTAGACAGAACTTTATGTTATGCATTATTGACAGTGGAAACACAAGTAATCATTTGACTGGACTTCCCTTTTTCTGCACGAAAGACGAAAAAAAGAGTTTTTTTTAAGAGAATTTTCTTTGATTAGTATTCTTTTCGACTTGCATGGAATCATTGCTGTCTGGAGCACATAATCCACTGCTTTTTGTATGTGCTTGATTTTAAATCCTGGTAAAGCGATAAAAATAATTGGTTAATAATGGAAGTAATTCCAGTTCTGCATGTTAAAACTTTGATGACATGAATATGAATAATAAGTTTTCATTTCATTGTGAATTCCATTATTCAGTTAAACAGAGGTGAAGCGTCCTAATGAAAGTTTTGGTTCCTTAATTCTTCTGTTTAGGTTGTTAAGGTGGCGGATTTCGGTGTTGCTCGATTCCAGAATCAAGGGGGAGTAATGACAGCAGAGACGGGAACATACAGATGGATGGCACCTGAGGTCCATTCTACCTCTTTCTCATATTTTAATTTAGTTTTGTTAACTTAAAGGGGGATGACAATTTTACCCGTTATACGTTAACCCGCCTTCTACCCGGCATAAATGAGGCAAGTAAAACCCTGTCATAAATGGGTAAACGGGTATGGATTGGGTGACAGTTTTTGTGCATCCATCCTGGTTTATAAGTTACCCACGCGGTTTAGTTTTATTAATAGTTTAAAATATTGTTTATGTTTATTTGTATAATTATATTGTTGAAAATAGATTTTTTTAATAACCTTAAGACTTTTGGTTGATAATATATTGTTCATATTAATATCTCAAATATGCTCAATACTTCTAGAAAAGTGATTTTCTGAAATTTGTTATTTTTATATTGCAATATTTTATATAAACAGGTACCCTCGGGTACACCTGTCACCTTGACGGGTATACCCATTATCTGCTCCATTAACTTAAATGGATAAACAGGGCGGGTATGGGGGCGTTCTACTTGACAGGGCTGGTGGCGGAATAGGGTGCTTATCCCACACCTGCCCCATTGTGAAATTTTATTGTATAGGGTGGAGTTACACCTTGACATCTCCGTAAAAAATTTACTGGGAAATTTCATTCATTTGGCTAGATTGGAACTACCACTGTTCCAATCTTCCCCTTCGAATGTCCCGAAGTTGGTATTTGGAATGATTAGTTGAGTGTTGAAAGCTAGTCCTTGTACAGCTTATTTTAGGAGGAAGAATTTTTAAGATATTGATAACATTTTGTTATTCACTTGCTTTTTGAAGAGATAAGAAATTGTTTGCAAGGAAAAGTCAGACTTAATAGTTTTTCAGCAGGTGATGAGAAGAAAGGTGAATAAAAGTTTCATAAGTAGTATATGGAGCTCTAGATTCAAAGAATATCTCTTCCTTCTTGCTACTGGGAAAGCTGGGTGCTTGATCGTGGTGTGGGATGTTAGACAGCCCATGTTGTTGACAAGATGATTGGACAGTTTTTGGTCCATCAAAGTCAAAATGGAAGGAAATGAGTTGCTGTTTCTGGAGTTTACAGGCCTGCAAAGGCTTCGATGAGAATGTAATATTTTTAGTAGTTAGGAGTTAGTTTTCAGGAGTTAGGAGTTTAAGGACTTTATGCGGCAGCCACTGGTGTGTTGGTGGAGATTTTAATGTAGCTATATTTTAAAGTGAGAAGTTTACAAGTAGTATATGGAGTTCTAGATTGAAAAAAAAAAAATCTCTCTTCAAACTAATGAGAGAGCTGGTGGGTTGATGGTGGTATGGGATGTTAGAAGAATTCATGTTATCGACAACTTGATTGGACATTTTTGTGGGCCCATCAAAGTCAAGGGGAGCTTTCTGGAGTCTAGGAATGCAAAGGTTTTGCATGAGGGTGGAATTTTGGGAAGAGTTAGGAGTTAGGTTTTAAGAGTTAGGAGTTTATGGACTTCGTGTTGCAGCCACTGGTGTGTTGGTATGTTTTCAAGTGAAAAATCCGAAGACAAAGTACCGGATGCAGGTTCTCTTCGACAAATTCATTAAGGAGACAATGTTGGAAAATCCTCTATTGAGGAATTGGGCATTTACTTGGTGACCTTGGACAATATTCTGTTTATTGCAGATTGGACAGATTCTTGTTGACTCAAGAGTATGAATCTTCACTCCTTTCTATTAGATGAGATGCAATCATTAGAGAAGTCTCTAATCATTGTCCCATTCTTCTAGCCATACAATCATGGTGCGTTCCGTTTTTGCCAGGTGTCTATTACATAATTCAAAATCAATCCTTCCTGAAATAAGGGAATCACTATTCTCTTAGGAATTTGGCTCACTAACATTGCCCTTGCTTATTTTTTTGGGGCGAGCTGCTGGTATAAAATGGAGTCATAAGGGGGATTACAAAAAGGTTATACCTAAGGGATTTCTTGTTTAATAACATGGTAATTGCCCCTTCCAATAACAAATGCAATTTAAGGAATATTGATACTTTCTACTGGGAACTTACATTGGAAAATTGGCTGTGAGGGATGGAAAGAAAAGAGTCGAAGAATAGGGGAAGGGAACACAACTAGTGTTTCATCTCAAATCGCTATAGAGCGTAATGACCAAAATCTAGAACTTACAATTTCTGCACTAAAATTTAACTATATATTCAAAAGGCGTTCAAGTTTCTTCAAATTGAGGGGTATTTTGTCTCCTGTTTCTGGTAGATGCTGCCATGCTAGTTCTTTAGAGTCTTGGCGGAAGTGGAGGGAGCTTGTGCCCAGGGTCCCCCTCAAATTTTAAAAATTTTGTTTTTTACATGGAAAATTTTAATATTTTTTCGATTTATTCCCCCATAAGTTTTTAAAATTCTACTATTACACATAAAAATGTCATTTACACCCCTCTAAGTCTGAAAATTTTTCTGATACAAAAAAAAAAAAAAGAACTTTTGTTTATGCTCCCCCTAAAAAATTATATTGTTGCTATGCTATTAGGTCTTGGCGTATTTGGTTTGCATTTCTCTTTACCTTGTAAATAAAATGTCTGAATAGGGTTAACCTTTTTTTCCAGCGTCAATAGCATCCTTTTGTCGTATCCTTTACCAAATAAATTTTTTTATGAGGTGACAAACCCGTTTTCTGTATATAGCACCTATACCATGGTGGTAAGTCAATAATATACTATGGTTTACTACCGATTTACCTATACCACCAAAATAGGTCTTGAACTAATAACTAGTAAACTAAAGTTGTGAATATTTTCTTAAATAAGTTCTAAAAAAATACTATTTGATTATGCACCCCTTTTGCTTTTTATATCATCTAAATTTTTTATTGCTTTATTTCTTTCTACAAGGTTATAAATCATCAACCGTATGATCAAAAAGCAGATGTCTTCAGTTTTGCTATTGTGCTCTGGGAACTAGTAACAGCCAAGGTCTGTCCTAACATTTAGACAAGATCTCTCTCTCTCTCTCTCTCTCTCTCTCTGAAACTCTTCAGAGTAAGGGAAGTCATTCGGAACATAATTTTTTTTTTTTTTTTTTGTTGCAACACTTGAATTTGCAGGTTCCATATGAATCCATGACTCCTCTACAAGCTGCACTTGGAGTGAGACAGGTAATTTTGGTAGTTGGTTTGTCAGTTTTCAATTAGTGAGAAGATACAAGACATTCATAATTTATTAAGTGAATATTACCTACTTGTTGCAATAAAGTAAACTGCCTCATCATTGTTGGCTAACTTTGTAAGGTGTTGGTGGTCCCGATCTTATACTTGACATATATCTTGATATAGTTTTCACTCTTTGGGAGCACGTTAGTGTTTTTTTACTATTTCCGCAGTTTATTAGTATACTCGCATAAGGAATCTCTTGGTATGTGCCGCTGCCAAGTTCTTGTATTCCTTACGTTGAGAGCTTTATTTTCCTTTCTGCTCATGCTAATTGAAATGCATGCTTGCAAAGTCTGTCAGTTGATGGGAAGTATCTGACTCTACTGATTTCCTAAATTTGTCGGTTTCTGGACAAAAAGAATTATTTTCATTCATCTGAATATCACACATTTGTAAAGTTTGAGCGCATCAAAGTACTGACTTTAGTGTATCTTAAATGAATAATTGATAGTAGTATCCTTGCAAGTTCTGAAATGTCAAATGCCTTGAACACTTCAGGAAAATGTATATGCTTTTTATTGCATGTAATGCCGCAAACTTCAACAACACTACTTGGTAATCCACAGTGGAATCAAAGCTGTATTTGTGTTCCCACTCCAAAGATGTCTATGTTCCGTTGAGCATCTTGTAGAAATTTCCAGTGCAAAAAAAAATCATGTATAATTATTTACTATGTTAAAAGAAGTTAAAATAAACCAATGAAATGAGGAATTGTAATCCTTTTATAATGTGCACAACTACATAACATTTTGCTTTTTTCTTGTTAAATTTGTAATTTTCAAAGAACCAACACTATTGCTCATCTGAGATGTAAATATTAATCACCGCCAATAGCCTAATGCTGTCATTTGGTTTTTGTACAATTAACTTCACTTGACTTTAGTACTTTTTTTTTTTTTTTTTTTTTTTTTTTTTTTGTGGGCAGGGATTGCGTCCAGATCTTCCAAGTGATGCACATCCCAAACTGCTTGAATTGATGCAGAAATGCTGGGATGCAACTCCTTGCAGTCGACCTTCCTTCTCTGACATAAGAGCTGAACTTGAACATCTCCAAGAAGAAGTTGAGGCAAGTTTCCTTCCTCCATTTGCTGAAGTCCTCATCGATGTTTTTGTCTGAACTTCGGTCCAATTTATCATCTCAGGAAAAGTCAGAAGCTGTAAATTAAGCTTGAACATCTACAGAAACCATTCCCATCGGCTCATTTTTAAGCATTCAGATGAGGATTTGTTTACTTATTTCCCATTTCGCCTTTTGCCTTCTCGGCTTGGTTTACCACATAATTATAGAGGTTATATGTATTAAAAAAAAAAAAAAAAAAAACACCAACTTCAAAATTTAAAAAGGCAGTCTGACACGTTTACACGACTTTAGGTGAAGTATGATTGTTTGTCTTGCTAATCACCCAAAAACTGTATTAAAGCTGTATCTTGTTGAATTCATTGTACATGCTTGCTTTGCTCTCACGAATGAGGTGTATATTGTGTGCCATAGTTGAAGATTTCAGAATGGTGCTATGCTTTTCATGATTATTAGCGTGTGGTGGGCCAGTCAATTATCTCACAGTACAACAAAATTGGTAGAAACCGCATTGTCTTGATGCTAGAATTAGAAATCCATTGTGCAAATGAGACATTCAAGTCAATGGATATTTACTCTCTTTTTCCTTTTTCTTCTTTCAACATATATATATATATATATATATATATATATATATATATATATATATTTAATGAACAGAGGTAAGAGTATTGAGATATCAATGACAGGAATGTAGCACTTTCACATGTCTAACCAAACAAGGTTTTTTGGTTGACAATTGGATAACTTAATGATTCTTGATTCCTTCGTACTGTTCTTTAGCTAATCTGTCTCTTGCATTTCGGTTAGTAAAGAAAAGCGAATTCAGGTAGTACAAAGTACACCTGGAAATCATGCATATTTTAGATTAATAATGCTCTAACTGGCGCCAAGTTGTTTAACACATTTTTGGTAAACTGATGAGAGTATTTACCTAACTTATGCACACAGTGACGTCATGCATGTTTGTTAAAATATGACTGGTACACAATAACTGATTAGTACACATCTAGTTCAATCAGTTTGAATTTGACTATATGCTTTTGTCAAAACATTAGAAATTTCTTACAGTTTTATGGCTAGTTTTTAAATTTTTTGAAACTGTAGTTATTTTTTAAAAATACATAGTCTAAAATGGTTATTTACCTAGCTGACCAAATAATATAAGATGATATTAAAAAGTAAATATGAAACTAAAAACTCAATATGGAATTAAACTTGAAAATAAAAACTAATAAAACCGAAATTACTATTGAATTGAATTAACAAGTAAATATAACATGCTATTAAAATTAAATATGAAATGAAAAACTAAATATAATATTAACTTGCAATTGAGAACTAGTAAATATTGAAACTATTTATATATTGAATAAACTAGTACATATAAAAAAGGAAGTATATACGCTTATGGGTCGAGAAGGATTTTGGATTATGGATTTGAAGAATACACGCTCTTGATTCTTTTGCAAGAGTATTGTTCGTCGCGGTTGCTCTATGGCGCCGTCGCCTGTAGCCATCGAGAATGTCTGTCTTGCTTGCGTGACTCTTGAAAGTCATCTCAAGCTCGTCTTGGGTCATTTTGAGCACGTCTTAGTTCGCTTGGTTCTTGCTCAATGACTTTGAGTAGCCATTGATGACGACCTTTATCTACGGTTTGAGGGCGGCATTGCAAGATGATGTCCGGACGGTGGTGACCGATTGGTATTGGTATGGTGCCGACAGGGAGAAGCTTTCGAGAGGCGTAAGGAGGAGTTTTTTTTTGGCAGGTTTGCATAATATTTTGGGTGGATTTTGTGATTTTCGTTTGATTTGAGAGTGCGATGAATTTCTGCGATTTTGGAGATTTTTTTTTGGTTTTACTCCAAATTGGGGTTGGATTTTTGCATTTTGGTGATGTGATTTTCTTTAATTTATTTGGAATCTAGCGAAATTTTTGTATATTGATGAATTTTGAATTTTGTGAACTTTGGAATTTTCTTTTTTTAATTTTTCTGATAGACTACGACCTTAGTAGTTTGAATGTTTATATATATATTTATTGTGGGGAGGTGTTTTTTTTTTTAAGATGGATACTTGTAGATTTGGCTAAGTTCCACAGTCAAAGGTTTCCCGGGTAGAGTCGCCTTTTAATGTGGGGAGTTGTTTGGGCTCGGCTCGATAAATTGGGCTTTGATTAAGTACGACACTAGTCTTGGATAAGGCACTAGATTTGGATAAGGAACTAAATTTTTGGACCATCAACCCGCTTCAACGAACCAGCATTAATATCCCTACAGTGAGATGTTGGATGGTGAGCTGGAGTGACAACCACGAAGGGAAGCACCCCTACCCAAAGCTATGTAAGTTAGTATCTGCAAGAAATGAAAAGACAAACGGGTTGTAGAAAACCCGAAGATGACTGCAACACAAACTATCCAAGTTAAAAGGTTAAGGCGTAATATCTATGATTTATAGCAAGATGAGTCAAACTCATGCTTAGTATGTGGAATAGTGATGATATTATGAAATATGCAATAATTCAGTCATAAACGTGTAATCGGCGGTTAAACATATTTAGTCAGCAATTAACTTTAGTGCATGATATAAATAATTAGGCAAACAAATAATTTGCTAGCATGTCAAGAAAGTCAATCAGAACGCCTATCGGCAGTAATAATCAGATTGACGATAGGTAAATGCGCGTAATCACACAATCAATCGATCAAACATATATAATTAATCCATATTATAGAGAAACAGTTCATTAATAGTCAATAAGGTGATTGGATAGTATATCGGCAGTTGTAGCCGGAATAGACAGTAGGCGTAGCAGCCATAATATGATAAAGTGAAGGCATTTAACCAAGGCCGGAGTCATGATATAATGAGATAAGGGCGTATAGCCGGGACCATATCTGTAGTAGTGGTATATAAGTATATAAATTCATAATATAAATTCATATAGTCATTATAACAGGAATTATCTTTTATATATATGTCAAAGCTGACTTACCGATGATCTTTATATCAAAATACTCTTGTGATAACCGTAGAAAGCCACACAGGAATTGGTCTCGGAGAACGACATATGTGTAGGGAACATAGTAATCCACTCATAATAAGCGGTCCGACTCGGACTATAAGATAGTTAGTCCTAGAAGACAATAATGATAAGAGTGGTCCCAGATGATGATAATATGATAATAACGTGTGAGTGCACGAGTAAGACGAGAAGAAAGAAAACCAGCGGATGGTTATTCAAAAGGACATCACTGATAGTAAATTCCTCAGTTTATGTGATAAGACATATACACTTGGGTTGGCTTCTAAGTCTAAGGCTATGCACGTAATCAAATAATATCACATAAGTATGTAAGATGTGCCCTACCATTCTTATACTATATGAAAATGAAAATGACATGTAAAGCAAATATTTATATGAATTATATAATATAATATTTTATAGATTCTAACTATAACATGTGAATTTAAGATATTATGGACTAAAAAGCGAATAGTCATATAATCATGTTATTTCAAGTAAAATAGACAAATAAGCATGTGATAAAATATAATTAAATAAAGCATACGATTAAACACATAATCAAATAAAATATATGATTAATGCAACTTGCAATATAGCATGTAAACATGTATAATGAACAAGTTTATGACTATGATATGCAAGCAACTAGCACGCCATGACATATATGAACATTAATGATAAAATAATATAAGTAAAATATGACACAGTGTAAAATAACCATGCCATATTCATGTAAAAGGCTATGAACCCGTCGGCTTGAAATGAAGTGTATAGGGATACTTGGCCAAAGGGTTTGATTATTTACGTCACGTAATGTCACGGCAAAGTAACCAGGTCATACAATGCCTTATCCTCGTTGGTTTTATGGAGACGCATAAGAACGTTCCACCAAACGGTTATTTGCATCATAATGTGACGGCTTGGAACCACGTCATGATGCCCTATGTTAATGTGGAAACTACACTAAAATGTGGGTCCGAAAAACAGTAACCACCACGATCTTAGGTAATGGCCGGGATAGAAATGAAACGATGTCGGGACAACACATGGGTCAAATCTGGTTACATTGACCGTACTCACATCATCTGGACAACTCAAGGTCAAATCCATAGATGATGATTTTAGACACGCAGTATGATATACAGGCTAGCTAAGCGCGTCGCTTCGCATTCATAATCTGCTATCAGGTAAAATGTTATATTTGAATATATGGACAAGTATACATATACTTAAATACACAACAAAAAGAAAATACTGGAATGTAAATTGTGGGAACATAAATTGCAGAAATATAAAAGACAGAAATATAAATTGCATGAATGTGAATGGCAGAAATGTAAATTACAAAAACGTAAAGCACTAAAGAAATAAAGAAATGGTACAGTGTCAGTACAACACATGGGTCAAATCCACGTATACTGACCGAGATCACGTCACTGGGACAACATGAAGTCAAAATCCGTTGATGACGGTTTTAGATTATAAATAAATAAATATATACATAGTATAATAGTATAGTATAATATGGTACTTATTATGTACCTAACATATAATATATAGTATATGTTTATAGTATATAATATGGTATAGTATAACATGGTACTATATGTACCTAATATGTAATATAGTGATGCATAATATATATGGCATGACAGTGTGTATATATATATATATATATATGATACGGTATATCATATAATATAGTGTAATAATGACATATCAATATGATATGATGATAGTATTTGACATAATATGGATTAAAGCATGATATGATAATATGAGTTAAAGTAAACATATTAAGTAATAATATGATAAACTAATATGTAATATGAGTTATATCATAAATAGGCAAAAATAATAAATCATAGAGTGGGAGAAATAAAAGGTAAGGTAAAGAAAATAAATAAATCTCTTTTAGTTGTTTGATGAAGCTTTTGACACCATAGTTGCAAAATATGCGAAACATATGACTCTTATGTTGATATATAGACAACTTTAATTACTGAGTGATCATGGGACTAAGGTAATGACTGGATGATGACTTTTGTGGACTCAAAGTATTGGAAGCTTTTTGAATAATGTTTGGAAGAATAAAGATGGTTTTTTTATTGCCAGGCTAAGGTTTCAGATTTTGGTGAGAGAGAGAGAGAGAGAGAGAGAGAGAGAGAGAGAGAGAGAGAGAGAGAGAGAGAGAGAGAGAGAGAGAGAACATGTGCTTATTGGTGTTATATTGTATTGATATTGTAATAGTCATGTGTTGCATCTTTTCCTTTCACATGGTGGGGACCCCTATTTATTCGGAAAATAAGGGAGCAAAAAATGGAAGGTTTTCTAACTCTTTTGATTTGTGGTTAGGGAAATTGCCTCTTTTAGCAACTTTTAGTTAAGGTAAGTAGATGGAGATAAAGATGTGTTATTTTAATCATAAAAAATGAAGAATTTGGTTAAATGTCATGTATGATGACAATTCACTTTATAGAAATCATTAGAGGCTAAGTAATAGTCGTGGAGAGTAAGTAAGAAAAAGAGAGAAAACTTTTGTGCTTATCTAAAATTCTTCTAGAATGTTTCTTAAGAGGTGTAGATAAGCTTGAAAAATTTCAACCAATGAGAATTTGAGTTGCTAACAAATCACCATTTCAATTTCCCTAATGGTAAGAAATGGGTTAACATATCATTTTTTAGATAAAAATCATGATGAAGTTAGTCAAAGGATGACCATGTAATCATGTAGGTTTGATAGATTTTGTGATCAATATGGACCTCCAAATAAAATTACAAGTGTCACATGAATTTAAAAGGATAACGTACAAGAATTTAAATTGATAAAAATTAGATGGTGTCTAAATATAGTTGGAAAAATGAGGTTATTTATTTTCTTAACCTACAAACAAATATCATACTTAAAAATGTGCTTACAAAATTTCCCAAGTAAAATTCATAAGCTTCTAAATATGACTCTATTTATTAGCTGTGTGGGTTAAGATTTTGAGGGTCAAAACACTGTCATTTTAACCCGAAAAATTATTCTTAAGTCAATGATATTAAGGTAAATATAATAGATTGAGATATTAAACATAAGGAAAGTCACATGCCAAGCACATGACAATAAGTGAAGAAGTAAGAAATCCCCAATATTCACTCTCGGAATAAACCCGATCACAACTGGGACTAGAGCCTATAAATAGAGGTCACGTGTACAAAATTACAACTTTTTGCTCATTTAGAAACCCTAAGAATAGATTTAGATAGGAATTCCAAGATCGAAAACTCTTGTTTAAATTATATCTAGTGTTCATTTCTTTACAATTTAAGTGAGCAAATTAAGTGGAGTACGATTAACTATTTAGCAAGATTCTGACACAAACAATTTGGCACCGTAAACAAATCTGCATTTTTTAGAAACAGATCAGAAAAATTAGAGGAAGAACAAGAAGAATTTCAGATTTCATCAAATATGTGGGTTTCACAAGTCAATAAGCACAACAGCATATTAGATTCTCTTCAGTCACGACGGATTAAAAAAACTAACGTTATGGGTCAAGGTAGATAAGATTCACAACTTTTTCAAAACTATTGACTAAGCTTAAATTTCTTTTCCTAGTTGTCTACTCTTCATTCACATTGGAACACATCGATTTAAAATAGACAGTAAAAACAAAAAGAAAGAAAAGTAAATATGAGCATATATATGGGTATATATGTGTGTGTGTGGGAGTATATGAATGTATATGTGGGTATATAAGAGAAGAAGTTTTAGGTGAACATGGGATCGGGGCTGAGTTCTGGCGAGGTCGGGAGCCGGAGGAGAAAGTATGGCCTGAATGGGTAGGATAGGTACGAGAGACAGTCGATCTTAAGCGGCTCAACAACACTTTGCTCTGGATCCTGTTTGTCGTGGTGGTGAAATCGTTCGTCCTCGCCTGGAATGACAGCGAGAACGATGACAAGGATGAGAGGGAGACTTCGTGATCTTCCAGATCTTGATTCTTAGTGTCGTCGTTGGAGTCTGGCACTACAACAGTGCTGAAAAAGCTCTCGAAGCGCTCAAAAGGACTCAATCGGAAACCACTACGGTGATTTGCGGAGGCGAGGATCGCGAGACGGACAAGCCAAACCGGGAATCACGAAATAAAGACATCATGACGAGCAACGCAGAACGAGGATCCCGGAGATCTGGATCGAAGACTTGCGGGGATGACGAAACTCTGAATTGACCGGAACTAGGATGCGAAACGATGGGCGGTGAAGCTGGAACGGGACTTCCGGAACAACGACATTTCATAACAGAAACTTGGCGACATTCTGGAACGATGAAACTCGAGAATCGCTGAGCACCGGAGCGGCGAAGTTCCAGTACGACGAAACTCTTGAGCGGCAGACCCAGAGCAAGAATTGCGAGCAGAACTCTGGAATGGCGGGACACCGAAACTGAAACCTGCGGGACGGAGCTCTGGATCAAAGAACTTACGGAGCGACGAAACTCTTATGAGAGAGAGATCGGAGTGAGCCTCCAGAGCGGCAAAGTTAAACAATGACACCGGGATGAATAGCAAAGTTGAACAAAGGCCCAAAAATAGCAGCGACTGTAAGTGATTCATCCTCGTTGTCGAAATCATTTTTGTCTCTGTTTTTGTTTTCTTCACGAAAATATTAGAACAGAGGAGGCGATCGGCGGCAGAGCAACATAATCGGCGAGGGAGAACATGGCGAAAGCGAAGAACGCAAACGGCATTAAGAAACCCATTCGCCGATTCGGAGCTTCATGACTGTCCATAAGGACATCAATGCCGGCATCGAACGTGACTATGGCTGAGGCGGGAGGAAGCACGAACTCTTGTGACGTAGTAATAAAGACAATGAGCGTTAGAGATAGATGGCATATATAAAAAATATATATATATATATATGTATGTATGTATGTATGTATGTATGTATGTATGTATGTACACTCACGCTGTGAGAAAAGAGCTTCAAGTAAAAAAAAAAGGGAGTTTAAACGGAAAAATCAGAGTTTTGGAGTTTATCATTATCGGCTTTGAGAAAAGGAGCAGTAAAGGGAATTTGATGACATGGAAGACATTTAGGTCTCGAGATGAAGCAATAAGTTGGGCTTCAAAACTATGATGGGCCAAACAAAAGAGGTGGCTGACTATGCAAAGCTTTGTACTAAGAAATGAATATACAGTCTCAAATTTATGATGGGATAAAGAAGGGCTGGAGATGATTTGGACTTGATTTGTGCAAGACAGTTTTCAGACAGCAGAATGAAGAAAATTACGCCAAAATAGGGAAGTTTTATAAACAATGATACAAAACAAATATATATATATATATGTGTATATATATACACATATGAATTTATAAATATAAAATATATACATATATAAATAATTATATGTGCAGAAATAAATACATACTTATTTCATATTAAGAATAGAAGTTGGCTAACACAAATTATTTCAAGTGGCAGGATAATTATAAACAGCGGAAGAAGTGCTAGTGAACTTGGAGAGGAAAATATCTCGGGTAACATAAAAAAAGGAGTTGGACCCGAAACCCGTTTTAGGCTAAAGACATGAGACAAGCTTGGGATTATTTCTGCCCATCAGAATGAACAATTCCGGATCATTTGGAATTAAAGACAATCAGACTAGAGGAGCGATACATAATGTTTACATATACTAATAATTATATACACATGCAGAAATTATTACATGTTATATGGAGAATAGTATTAAAATAATAATTATTCCATGTGCCAGGAAATAATGACGGAAGCCAGTACAGGACCTTCTAAATGGGGACAGCGAGGAACAAAGAAAAAATGCGAACCCTGAAAATGGGTAGGGCGCAAAGGCGTAGCAAGAAAATGCCACAGTCCGGAACCCAGTAAATGCGAAACCCTATAAATGGCAAGAAAAATCCAAAAGAAAAAACAAGTACGGGACCCTGTAAATGGGTACAGTATGCAAAAACAGGTGTGGGGAATCCTAGTAATAGGATGCTACATAGAAACACAAAGCGAAAAGCATAAGGTGCAAAGACCTCAAAAACAAGCAATACAATAACAACAAGAAAGAAGAAGTGCTGATAAAATCGCGTGACTCATCAACAAAGTCATGTTGACTAGCAAGATCGGAAAATGAGAACAATTATCGAACCAAAGAATATTTTTAGCCAGTACAGAATTACATTCATGTTAACACATTCAGTGAATTATGAGATATAAAACAAGGAGAAAATATCATAGAGATAGTCGTAAGACTCTTCAGTAAAATGTTTGTAAAAGAATAGTTTCTATTTTTTCCGAAAAGTTACTTAGATTAAAGAGTTAAAACTCTTCCTAACTTTCCGAGAAAAAAGGGGGGCTTATGTGTGCATTAGGATTTTGAGGGCAAAACACTGTTGTTTTACCCCCAAAAATCTTTCTTAAGTCAATGACATTAAGGTAAATACAATAGATTGAGATATTATATATAAAGAAAGTCACATGCCAAGCACACGATAATAAGTGAAGAAGTAAGAAATCCCCAATATTCACTCTCGGAATAAACCTAACCACAACTGGGACTAAAGCCTATAAATAGAGGTCACTTGTAGAAAATTATAACTTTTTGCTCATTTAGAAACATTAAGAATAGATTTAGAAAGGGAATTCTTAGAGGGAAAATTCCTGTTTAAATCAGATCTAGAGTTCATTTCTTCACAATTTGAGTGAGCAAATCAAGTAGAGTACGATTAACTGTTTAGCTAGATTCTAGCACAAACATTAGCCTTACTTAATATTTTGGGCCTTCCACTCCATAACCCAATAAATCACCTCTTGTGGGCTTAGGTCCCTAGATTAAATAATTATGTGCTTTTGATAAAAATATATTTGTTATTTGAAAAAAAAATATTTGGAAAAAAAAAGTGATTTTTTAATATAAATTATTCATGATTTTCTTAAAAAAATACAAATATACAAAGATTAGCACATAATTATTTAACCTTTGTGATGGTGTGGACTAAGAACTTTACCTTAGCTTATTGGGCCTTGATGGACTCTTAATGGGCCTTCTTATCTAGTTTCACCCTTAGGTCATCATCTAAGAGATTTTTTTATTTCTTCCCACCTCAGCAGTAGAGTCCTAATGGGTCGGGAAATGGTAATGGCTTCGTCTTCAATACATTTATCATAATATTAGCAATCTTGATAGTGAGTTTCTATCTCGTTGATGAGATTAGAATTGGTAAGAATCCTCACGAATTTCTGGCCGAGTCTTCCCTTAACGCATTGGTGGTATGTGGAGTCGATCAGCTTGTGTTTATTGAGCCACAACCTTCCAAGTAAGACATGATAACTAACGTCAACATCAAGGGCATGGAACCTTGTCTGTGACTTAATGTGACTAACTTGTAGATCGAGCTAGATGAATTCATGCACACTTCGCTTTTGTTTCTAAATCAGATGATTTGAATCTCGGACTTGATGACGCGCTTGAGCGGTATTTTAGCGGCAGTGAGTATGGCCAACAGTACTATGTCTATGGCAAAGTTCGGATGATATGAACATTGTTAATCCATGCTTCTAAGTACAATGGCTGGTGGTGGTCGGAGAAAGAAAGTTCTATATCTTCATCGGTGAAGGTGACGAAGTTTATACTTTTCAAAAAAGTTTTAGTTGTGGCCGCTTCGCTGGCAAAGCATTGCGGTCCATACTCGGTAGAGATTTTCATCAAGGCCTCTATTGCAGTTGTTCTTGCTTGAATCCCAAATCCTAACTGATCCAAGATGGATTTGAATTTCAGACTCTTGTGAAGAGATCAGAAAACAACAGCACTTCTTTTTTGTGAAGGGGAAGCTTCATCTTCTGCATCGTGAATGGCCATAGAGACGTTTTCTCCTTGGTTGATGTTTATTGTGTTACTCGAGATGATTGAATCGTTGTAGATTATTTCCATCGGCTGTTGCCTTCTTGAATATTCTTTATAAGCGCCAAGATTGAAAAATAAATCCTCCATGACTCCTCCTTCTTAATTGGATCTGACAATTTCTTGCAGATCTTCCTCAACCAATAAACATCTTTTCTTGGGCGGTAAGTCACCGTTGAGGAATATCGGCAGTATGTTGGTGAAGTAGGGTGGTGGAAAATCCGGCATCGACATTTCTGCATCGAATGGTTCTTCTAACCATTTATCTAGAAAGAGATCCTTAGTGTGTTTGAAAACAGTCTCGGTTGGCAGTTGTGGGTCTTCATCCACGCGAAAGATTTCGTCAGAAGAGTCCTCCCATTTTGATGACTAAGGAATTTCACAAATGCTACCAAGATTGTCATAAATTTTTTCATTATAGTTAGGAGCAGCATCTTGTTCCTCTATTTTGCTGTGACCGACTAACAACTCGTCAGTCAATAGTTCATTGCTTTGTCGCATGTTTGTTCGTTGTCTTCTATTTGATAGATTTTCTTGATTACTCAAATGCTGAAACCTCAGGCCTTCATTCGAATTGTCTCTCGATCCCGTTGGGTTTGGAAAATGATCTAGGTAATGCTTCAGAGCTGAGTATTTGCACCAAAATGCCTTATCACACCCTCGATTGGATTCTCAAATTCCATCGGCAGGTTTCGGATCATCCTTCCACACGTGAGAGATGGTGTTGTTGTCTTTATCCATAAGGTCTTCCCCAATGTGATTAACCGTAGCTGCGACTTCTTTGCCCTTGTGACAGGACAGAAGGTTTGAATCAATCGTTTGCTTCTGGGAAGAGAGCTCTAACGTTCTGTCGTTGATCTTTGCATTAAATATTCTTTTTAAAATTCTGCATGCAGGAGTCAGATGGTTCACGTATTGATGATAATGACAATATTAAGGATTCTTCTTATCCTCGTTGGTGAGATCTGGTGTTGCTTCTACTGATTTCACTATGCCATTGGTAATTCATTGATCAAGTATGATGTAGAATTCTTCATCAGTATAAGGCACTGGAGGATAATTTCGAAATTCTCTTATTTTATAAGGAACAAACGATGTGCCATCCCTTGGCCTTTGAAAGTTTCCAACAGTTTGAACGATTCTGCCTCCTTAGTAAGATATGTTTCTTCCTTCTCTACTTGGAGCGAATCTCGCTCCTTGTGATGAATTTAAAGGATGAGTCCTCTCAATTTGATATGTATGTTGTGGTCTTGGTGGTGGTGGTGCTGATTTTCTTTCGATAGCCACAAGTACTTGAGGCACTTCTTTCTTTTTAATCCTTCATCGTCATTGGTTTAGTGATGTAATTTTTTTACTGATGCCGAAGTTCTTCTTGCGGCTTCGACGAGTTTGGAAAATTGATTTATGGAGAGGTTTTCCAGATGAGCTTGTTATTCGGTGATGATGTTGTTGACATAGATATCCACCAAGGCTTGTTCATCTTGCTCTACATGGCAGTCAAGAGCGAGGTTTCAAATTTTTTTCACGAAGTCCACTAAATCTTCTCAATGTCTTTGCTTTGTATTGTTGATGTGGTTGATGGGGGTCCTTTCTTCAGTTTGGAAGTACTTTTGAAAGAACTTGGCTACTATCTCGTTCCAGTCTTGGATAGATCATAGTTTAAGAATAGTATACCATGTGTAGGCTCAATCGTTAAGGGGCTTGGAGAACTCCCTCAGTTGTAGTTTTTGGCATATGCGCTGAGTTAGTCGATGAACCGACTAATGTACTCTTTTCGGCTTCCTTTCTTTCCGTCAAAGAGATAGAAGCATAGAGTATCGTACCCTTAAGGATATGGCATTTGGTACAACTCCGCCGGATACGGCGGCAGTAGAGTGAACTTGAAGTCGTCGGTTAAAATTTTTTTCAATTTCCGTTGGAGTAGATTGAGAACGTCGTTTTGTGTCAGAGAAGTTTCCTGCTCTTCGGGCCTTGGAGCTTGGTTAGCGTGTCTTGGATTCATAACTACCGATGGCGCTGGCTGGTACTACCGATGGGTAGAAGGACCAGTCTGGAAATGTCGATGATCGCCTGAACCAATATGAGCTTGTTACTATGGCACCGAGGTCGCTTGATATGGTATATCGGCATCTTGATATATTTGATAAATGTGCGCTAGATAATGTAGCTCAACTTGTTGCTAGTAATGTGTATTTGGTAAGATGGTACGTGGGTATCCTCGTTAGGGATCCCGGGGTGCAATAGTTGTATGCTGTTGCTGATAACTCATCGTTGCGGGGTTTGAAATATTTACATATTGTAAGAATTACGGGCCTATCCTAGGTTGGATCAAGTGGAATATTCATTCCAACTGAGGTAGGCAAGATTTGCAAAATAGATTTGCAGCCTCAGATTGAATCTCCGCAACAGAATTGTTGATATCATTGGCTAATTGGTTTAGTATAGATTGATCTAGTCGTAATGTAGGCTGCAACACTAGCTGGTGAACAGGATGGTCCAGCTTTTGCGCATGATTCAGTATTAGCTAGTGAACAGATTGATCCGACTATTGTGTTGTGGGATGCAACAATGGTTGGTGTACAGATTGGTCCAGTTGTTCTAGAGCCGTAGTAGATTGTAAATGATTTGCAGCAGTAGTAGCAGCAAGTGCCTAGGTGGACGTCCCCGGAGGTTGAGTACGATGTAGTACATACGTTAATCTCATGGCGGGATATTTCGCACATTGATTATGATACGATGAAGGACCTAGTGCAAAGACGGAGTTTATCGCATCACTGTAATGAGTGAGCAATATACTCACTCATAAATCATATTTTTCATCTTGAATTGTTGTAATTTCCTCAAGTTTTATGTGTTTTGATGAGTTTTGTGAGTGTATAGGTCATTTAAGAAAATCGAGAAGAAGAAACCTGAAAAAACGGACAAATCTTGAAGAAGAAGTAAGCAAAATCAAGAAGAAAGATCAAGAGCCGGTCATTTGCCCATCATGGGCCAAACGACCGCCCAAAATAGCCAAAAAGAAGGAAAAACCCGAGGCATCGCCGGTCGTTCGCCAAAATCCAGCCGAACAATCGCTCGGGTAACGAATCGCGAAAAAACTTCTTGGGGCAAACGTTCACCAACTTGGGGCGAACATTCGCCAAGCTTGGCGGTTGTTCTCCCAATCTGGGTGAACGTTCTCCAGGCCAATTTTCAGCATAAACTTTTTATGAGCCGATCGTTCGCCAAACTCAGCCGAACGACCGCCAAACTTTATTGATGCAAAAACGATGACGTTTTAGCTTCGTTTCAAGAGGGGAAACTTGGTCAAATCACTTGGGCTATAAATATATCATGTTTTGGACGAAAAGGGAGGTTCACACACAGAGAGACACAACAAAAAGCTCAACAACACCAAGAGAAGATTGGTTCTTCAAAGAGGAGATGAAGATGGATTTGCCTGCGAATCTTACTTGAGTTTTCTCTACTCTCTTTATTTTCTTCTCTCTTGTATTTCTTGTAATCATTATGAACCCTAATTTATTTTATATATTTATTTGTTTGGTTTCAAGAGGCTAAATCTCTCTCTAGGAGAGATTAGCCGAACTCAATGTCGAATCTATTTTAGTTTTCATTAATAAATTGTTGCAATTACTCAATTCTCATGTTTGTGTTCTTGTTGGTTTATTTATTTCTACTTGCAATTGAGAGATTAGATAGAAACTCTAGGTTCAATTAGGTTATACTTGAGAGAGGCAATTTAATTGAATTGGGAATAACAAGAATCACAGCTTAGAAGCCATAAGGACCGAGAGGTGACTGGTAGTCTAGGTAGTCGAATTGTAAATCGTAAGGACCGAGAGGTGATCGATTTAGGATTCTAGGAATCATGCGTGAATGTGTTTGATCTTAGCGAGCGGACGCATGAGTTAGAATTGAATACATAATTAGGTCAATAAGCGAAAGCTGCGACTTAGTTCTTAAATTCCTAGACTAGCATAGAATTGAGGATTGTGGTGAGATATTAACGATAATTGATTAGAGGACACGTTGAGGGAAGCTAATCGATCCTAGGTTTTATTTATAGTATTTTTGTTTACATTTATTTTGTTTATTTATCTTTCATTATCTAAATTGTTAGCCTAGATAAAGTAGACATTTAATATTCATAGTGCTTAGTCAATTAGGTTAGTTAGTTCTCTGTGGGAACGATATCCGGACTCTTCAGTCCACTTTATTACTTGAACGATCCGTGCACTTGCGGTTAAATTCGCGTGTGTTAAAGAGCGAACAAGTTTTTGGCGCCATCGCCGGGGAACAAAACGGCCTAATTTGATTAATACTGTGATGAAAGCTAGAAACTTTAATCTACGCATTTATTATTCAGTTTAATTTTTTTTTCTTTTATTCTATCCTGTCTTTGTTTTGCAGGAGGTTAAAAATGTGGGATCGATAAGAGATCTTACAGTTTGTGCAAAGGAATCACGAGCCTTATTATCATGTGTGGGAGAGATACAAAGACCTCCTCCAGAACTTTCCTTACCACGGCTTCAACCGAGAGGGTCAACTAATGAACTTCCTGGATGGGCTCACCGCCACAACACGAGAATGGGTGGAAGGAGAAACTATCACATCTTTCTACAATTTCAGCGCAGACGAAGCCTACCGGTACCTAGAAGATCTAGCTGGGTACGATTACCAACGTTAGAATCCTCCGCAAGCATATAAATGTTTTGAGGAGGAGATATACAACCCGGTGACATACCAAGATCCTCTAAACCCGATAATGGAGTGCTTCCTCGAGTTACACACCGAATCTACACCATATTTGGAAGCGACACGGCTGCATGAAAAAGAGCAAAGAAGAAAATAAATCGATCAACTGCAGACTCAACTAGATAATCTCCAAATAGTTGTGTCAATAACATTGATACCTCAAGGAGATTCAATCGCAGTAAAGTCAAGGAGAGATGAACTAAAAAGAGTACAACTCCAACTCGATCAAATCCAAAAGAAGTTGTCAACCTTGAGTATGACTCTTACAAACTCCATTGAAACCGTGATAAAAGAGGTAGAATGTCAAAGCGATCAGACGCCGAGCGGACTTTGGGAAGACCATGATGTTGTCACATTTGATGAGGATTTCATGGCGGAGATGTCGGAAGTCATGATCGAAGATGATAAATTAGACGACGAGTCATCTCCTTCCGAGACTCATGACATTACATTGTCACTGTCCGTTGAAGATTTTAAAAGTGAATATCACTTATGGACGACGCCTCAAGCACCATCTTTTGGAGATTCCTTCAAAACCTCCCACCCATACAAATCGAAGAGAAGTCTCTTTGCACGTACGTTCAGAAAGCTACAGTTCGCCAAGTTTGAGGGCGTTGAAGATCAAAACCCGTGGGACGCGTTATATGACACGTACTATGGGCGGAAGCCGCTATTTGAAGACTTGTGACAACGCCGAGTTAAGCTGGACGTTAAACGTAGCACTTCTTGAGAGGCAACCCAAGGTAAGTACTCTTAACCTGTGCAATATAGTAGACAGTGAGGACACTGTCCATTTTAAGTTTGGGGGTATGATTCTATCTTTTTATTATTTTTCATTTAGTTATTTTTCATTCATAATCATTGCATTTTAGGAGTGATTGTTGTGTGTAGTGTTAGTTTTCTCGGTCGTTGATAGGATGAATGACTTTTGATGAGCTCTTTTTAAAAATTTGTGATTGTGAATCGATTGAGTGAATGGTTCATACTCTCGATTATGCTTGATGTTTTTCAAATTTTTGTGCACTTATGTCTCAAGTCTTTAGGTCTTGTAAACTTTTGGAATTGAATTTGTACTTGTGAGAGTTCGTTTCATGCGCACTAGAACCTTTTTTAGCACTCTTCGAGGCGAAATCCGAACACTTAGAGTAGTAAGAGAAATGATTAAGGCCTTCATTTGAATCGCTTGAGCCAAATAGCCAACCTATTGATGTTTAAACTTTTGTGTTCCGTTTTGAGCTTTATTAGCCTTTTCTTTGGTAAATCCAAAACAAAATCCTTAGCAAAAAAAAAAAAAGAAACCTAACCCGTCATCCCAGCTAGGATAGCTAACCTTGTATGATTAAGGTAATGCCATCACCTACAAAAGACCATGTCCATCAAAACCTCCTTCACCATCGAAAAAAAAAAATTCAAGTCTAACCTTCTAATATCAATAAGTTTGGGGGAGGATCAAAAGAAAGAAAATATATAGTGGGGGAGAGGAAATAATAAAAAAGGTCAATAATGGGTGAGAGTTTGAAGCATTCGCAAGGTTAGTATCAGGATGTATTAGAGGACCTTAGGATCGTTAATGTCAATTGAGACGATTCGTAGGAAGAGAGCTAGGATGATTTGAGCTTAAATATACCATTTTCATCCACTCCTAGCCTGAGCCTATCGTTACAAGCCTACAAAGTCCTTTTGATCTTTTACAACTCTTAAGTGTTCTATTAGTGGAGAAAGGTGCAAAAATTGGGCTTATGGTTGTTCTTCATTGATATTCTAGAAATGTGACTCTTACTTGTACTTACGAGAAACCAAGTTTTGAGACTAAGAGAGGAGAGATAACTCACACACAAAGTCATTTGCAATCTTTATTTTTCCTAAAAGCTCTACAGAGGAATTCTAATTTGAGATGTAAATCCGAGAGACTAATTACGAGACATATTTATTCACATTTTGCATAGTTATATTTTCTATTTAGTTCTTTATTTCTATCACGTATAAATAAAATGGGTATGATGATACATTTGTTAGAGCTTTGTTGCTTGAGGACAAGAAATTTAAGTTTGAAGGTGTGATGACTGAGCAATATACTCACTCATATATCACATTTTCCATCTTGAATTGTTGTAATTTTCTCAAGTTTTATGTGTTTTGATGAGTTTTGTGAGTGTATAGGTGATTTGAGAAAATCGAGACGAAGAAACCTGAAAAAACGGACAAATCTTGAAGAAGAAGTAAGCAAATTCAAGGAGAAAGATCAAGAGCCGGTCGTTCGCCCATCATAGGCCGAACTACCGCCCAAAATAGCCAAAAAGAAGGAAAAACCCGAGGCATCGCCGGTCGTTCGCCGAAATCCAGCCGAACGATCGCCCGGGTAACGAATCGTGAAAAAAACTCCTTGGGGCGAACGTTCACCAACTTTGGGCGAATGTTCGCCAAGCTTGGCGGTCGTTCTCCCCATCTGGGCGAACGTTCTCCAGGCCAATTTTCAGCATCAACATTTTATGAGTCGAACGTTCGCCAAACTCAGCCGAACGACCGCCAAACTTCGCTGATGCAAAAACGATGACGTTTTAACTTCGTTTCAAGAGGAGAAACTAGGTCAAATCACTTGGGCTATAAATATATCATGTTTTGGACGAAAAGAGAGGTTCACACACAGAGAGAAACACAACAAAAATCTCAAGAACACCAAGAGAAGATTGGTTCTTCAAAGAGAGATGAAGATAGATTTGCCTGCGAATCTCACCTGAGTTTTCTCTACTCTCTTTATTTTCTTCTCTTTTGTATTTCTTGTAATCATTATGAACCCTAGTTTATTTTATATATTTATCTGTTTGGTTTCAAGAGGCTAAATCTCTCTCTAGGAGAGATTAGCCGAACTCAATATCGAATCTATTTTAGTTTTCATTAATAAATTGTTGCAATTACTCAATTCTCATGTTTGTATTCTTGTTGGTTTATTTATTTCTATTTGCAATTGAGAGATTGGATAGAAACTCTAGGTTCAATTAGGTTATACTTGAGAGAGGCAATTTAATTGAATTGGGAATAACAAGAATCACAGCTTAGAAGCCATAAGGACCGAGTGGTGACTGGTAGTCTAGATAGTCGAATTGTAAATCGTAAGGACCGAGAGGTGATCGATTTAGGATTCTAGGAATCATGCGTGAATGTGTTTGATCTTAGCGAGCGGACGCGTGAGTTAGAATTGAATATATAATTAGGTCAATAAGCGAAAGCTGCGACTTAGTTCTTAAATTCTCTGACTAGCATAGAATTGAGGATTGTGGTGAGATATTAACGATAATTGATTAGAGGACACGTTGAGGGAAGCTAATCGATCCTAGGTTTTATTTATACTATTTTTGTTTACATTTATTTGTTTATTTATCTTTTATTATCTAAATTGTTTGCCTAGATAAAGTAGACATTTAATATTCATAGTGCTTAGTTAATTACGTTAGTTAGTCCTCTGTGGGAACGATATCCGGACTCTTCAGCCCACTTTATTACTTGAACGATCCGTGCACTTGCAGTTAAATTCGCGTGTGTTAAAGAGCGAACACACTGATGTGAGCAATTTTTAGCAAGACTCTGCCATAGGATAAAGTGAATGTATACCAAAAGCTAGTACTGGAACTGGCTTAACTGGAGTCACAAATACAGATGGAGTATAGTAATAGTGATGATCAAGCACCATCGCATTCAGAAATTGCCGATAGGTATCCATCTCTGATTGACGATGTTAATTGATAGGATATTGTTGAGTATTGGCGGCCGTCGTGGTATGGCTGGATTGTTGGCCTTCGTTTACAATATAACCGGGTTGCTGGCCTTCATTTTTCATCGTCGGGACCTTCGATAGAGTCGCAAAGGCCTTGCAGGGTGTTGAGGATGTTTGTCTGCTCTTGCCTCATGGCCAGAATGGCTTAAGCAACGTTCATCGGATCGGATTGTTGAGCTTCTTGGTGGCCATCCGGTGATGGACCCCGAGTCTGCCATTCCACTTCTTGCCCAGTCTTAGTCATAACAAGAGTTCGAGTAGCTCACCTCTCCAGTAGAGTCGCCTTTTTAATGTGGGGAGATGTTTTTGTTAATGATGGATACTTATAGATTTGGCCCAGTTCTACAGTCAAAGGTTTTTTGGGTAGAGTCGTATTTTAATATGGGGAGTTTGTTTGGGATCTGCCTAGTCAAATTGAGCTTCGATCGATTACGACATTGGTCTTTGATAACGCACTAGATTTGGAAAAGATACTGGATTTGGATAAGGTTCTGAATTTTTGGACTGTTAACTCGCTTCAATGAAAAAGCAGTAATATCCCTACAATGAGATGCTGGATGGTGAGCTGTAGTGACAACCACGAAGGAAAGCACCCCTAATCTACGCTATGTGAGTCAGTATCTGCAAGAAATAAAAAGATAAACGGTTTGTAGAAAATCCAAGGTTGACTGCAGCACAAGCTATGCAAGTTAAGAGGTTAAGGCGTATTATCCATGATTTATAGCAAGATAAGTCAAACTAATGCTTAGAATGCAGAATAGTAATGATATTATGAAATATGCAATAACTCAGTCATAAACATGTAATCGGCGGTTATACAAATTTAGTCAGGAATTAACTTTAATGCATGATATAAATAATTAGGCAAACAAATAATTTGCTAGCATGTTAAGAAGGCAATCAGGATGCCTATCGACGGTAATAATCAGAATCGATTGTAGGTAAATGCATATAATCACACAATCAATCGATCAAACATGTATAATCAATCCATAATATAGAGAAGTAATTCATTAATAGTCAATAGGTTAATTGAATAGTATATCGGCAGTTGTAGCCGGAATAGAAAGTAGGCGTAACCTGCCATAATATGATAAAATGGAGGCATTTAGCTAAGGCCGGAGTCATGATATAATGAGATAAGGGTGTATAGCTGAGATTAGAGCCATAGTAGTGATAAATAAGTCTATAAATTCTTATAGTCATTATAACATGAATTATCCTTTATATATATGTCAAAGCTGGCTTACTGATGATCTTTATATCAAAATACTCTTATGATAACTATAAAAGGCCACACATGAATTGATCTCGAAGGACAGCATATGTGTGGGAACATAATAATCCATTCACAATAAGCGGTCTGACTCGGACTATAAGATAGATGGTCCCGGAGGACGATAATGATAAGTGTGGTCCGAGATGACGATAATATGATAATAGCGTATGAGTAGAGACACAATATGAGAAGAAAAAAAAGTAGCGGTGTGTTATTTAAAAGACATCATTGATAGTAAATTTCTCGATTGACGTGATAAGACCTATACACTCAGGACAGCTTCAAAGTCTATTAGGCATATAATCAAACAATATCACATAAGTATGTAATATAGGCTCTTGCATGACTATATGAACATGAAAATGACATGTAAAGCAAATATTTATAAAAATTATATAATATAGCATTTTCTAGATTATAACTATAACATGTAAATATGAGATATTATGAACTAATAAAACGAATACTCATGTACGTAATCATTTTATTTCAAGTAAAGGAGGCAAATAAGCATGTGATAAAGCATAATTAGCTAAAGCATGCGATTAAACACATAATCAAATAAGACATATGATTAATGCAACTAGTAATATAGCATGTAAACATGTATAATGAGCAAGTTTATGACTATGATATGCAAATAACTAGCATGCCATGACACATATGAATATTAATGAAAAAATAATATAAGTAGAATATGATATAGTGTAAAGTAACCAAACCATATTCATGTAAAAGGCTATGAACACGTCGGCTTTAAATGAAGTGCATAGAGACACTTCACTAAATGATTTGATTTTGTATGTCGCATAATGTCACATCAAAGTAACCATGTCATATCTCAGAATAAAAAAAAAAAAGTAACCATGTCATACAACGGGAAATCATATCATACAACGCCTTATTCCCGTTGGTTTTATGGAGACGCATAAGAAAGTTGCACCAAAAGTTTGTTTGCATCATAATGTAACGCGCCAAAATCACGTCACAATGCCCTATGTTAATGTGGACGATACACTAAAATGTGGGGCCGAATAACATTAACCACTACAATCTTAGGTAGCGACCGAGATAAAAATGGGACGATGATTGGACAACTCAATGTCAAATCCACATATTACGCTTTTAGATATGCAGTATGACATACAGGCTAGCTAAACGCGTCGCTTCGCATTCATAATCTGTGGTCAAGTAAAATAGTATATTTGAGTATATGGACAAGTGTACATATACTCAAATGTACAAGAAAGTGAAAATACTGGAATGCAAATTGCGTGAATGTAAATTTCAGAATATAAATTGCAGGAACATAAAGTGCGGGAACGTAAATTGCAAAAATATAAATTGATAATTATTACGATACTTATTATGTAAATTACCAAGTGTACATATACATAGTATAATAGTATAGTATAATATGACACTTATTATGTACTTAACATATAATATAATATAGTATAATATATAGTATAATAGTATATATATATATAATATAGTAATATATATATATATAGTATAATATGTAATATGGTGTAATAATGACATTGCAATATAATATGATGATAATATATGGCATAATATGGATTAAAGAATGACATGATAATATGAGCTAAAGTAAAGCATATCAAGCAATAATATGATAAACTAATATTTAATATGAGTTATATCATGAATATGTAAAATTTTAAATCATAAAGTGAGAGCAGATAAAAGGTAACGTAAAGAAAATAAATAAATCTCTTTTCGTTGTTTGATGAAGCTTTTGACACCATAGCTGCAAAATATATAAAACATGTGACACTTACGTTGGTATTTTGACAACTTTGATTAATGAGTTATCGTAGGACCAATGTAATGATCGGATGATGACTTTTGTGGACTCATAATGTAGGAAAAATTTTCGAAGAAAATTTGAAAGAATAAAGGATGACTTATTATTGCTAGGCTAAGGTTAGGGATTGTAGTGAGAGAATGAGAGATTTCTAGAGAGAGAGAGAGAGAGAGAGAATATGTGCTTATTAGTATTATGGTGTGTTGATGTTGGTAGTGATCATGTGTTGCATCATTCCCTTTCACATGGTAGGGACCTTTATTTATAGAGAAAATAAGGGAGCAAAAAATGAAAGGTTTTCTAACTCATTTAGTTTGTGGTTAGGGAAATTGCCTCATTTGGTAACTTTTAGTTAGTGTAAGTATATGATGTTAAAGATGAGTTATTTTAATCATAAAAAATGAAGAATTGGGATAGAATGTGATGCATGATGACAAATCACTTCATAGAAATTCTTGGAAGTTAAATAACAAGTCTACGAGAGCAAGTAAGAAAAAGAGAGCAAAACTTTTATGCTTATTCAAATGTCTTCTAGAATGTTTCTTACGAGGTGTGTATAAGCTTGAAAAATTTCAACCAATGAGAATTTGACTTGCCAACAAATCACCATTTTTTTCTAAAAATGCTAAATTTCCTAGTGGTGAGAAATGGGTTACCACATCATTTTTGAGATAAAAATGATGATGGAGTTAGTTATAAGTGACCATGGACTCATGTGGGTTTGATAGATTTTGTGATCAATATGGTCCTCCAAATAAAATCACAAGTGTTACATAAATTTAAAAGGATAATGTACAAGAATTTAAATTGATTAAAACTAGATAGTGTCTAAATAGTATTTGAAAAATCTGGTTTTTTATTTTCTTAACCTAATAAAAAAATATTACACTTAAAAATGTGCTTATGAATTTTTTCAAGTAAAATTCATAAGCTTCTAAATATGACTTCAATTGTTAACCTTACTTAATATTTGTGAATCTGCGCAACATATATATCCGAATTTTTATAGTAATATCTACGCATCCTCTAGGGCTAAAATTTTGTAGGCATGAAATAGACATACAAATAGACGTTCATGATTTTTTTTTCCTAATTTTTAGAGTCTTTTTGGTCATAAAATAATACGTCCAATATATTGCAGAGAATAACAAAATTTTGCATAATTTGAATTTCTTTTTTTTACATGTAAATCATGACTTTAAAAATTCTAATCATGCTATATTTTAACGATCAACAGCCTAGATCTCTTATACACATATTAGGGCTTCAAAATATTTACCTAGGGTTGATTCTTCTTGAGCCCTTTGATTCTGCTATCGACGTCAACCGTCGCATCGTTGCCTTCGAACGCCTCAGAGAAAAAACGTAGCATGTAAAAATCAAATCAAAACTAGACTTTAAATCAACTTTTGAGATAATATAATCTTACCTTAAAGGTTAAAATAGAGTCTCTATATCACTACTATAGGGTCGGCCTCCTTAGGAAAATTTCTTGAATTTTCTCTCCTTTCTTCCTTTTTCTCTAGACATTTTTTTTTCATCCTTGAGAGTGATATGGCTGATCAATATTCAACTCCTTAAGACCCATAATGGTCGTAGTCATAGGTTGGATTGGGGAGGGCATTAATTCTCAAAATCCTCTCTTAATTTTCCTAATAAAAAAAATCACCAAAGTTACTATTTTCGGTTTGATCCTTATTTGGTAAATCTTGGAATGCATTTGGACTTAATCTTAGCTTTATTCACCCTTTAAAATGCTATTTTTAAAGCTATTTTTGCCACCATGACCATATATAAAACTACATGTAGTTTTGTTATTTTTTAGCAAAACTATGCTTAGTTTTCGCACTACTGAATATACTTAATTTGATGAAGTTTTTCCATTAAAATATACTAAATTAAATAGTAAATTTACATAACAAGAATTATATTTCAATAAATAAATGTTTAATTTATTTATTGAAGGGTCGGACATAGTCGGATTGTCACAATCTTCCCTTCTTATTAAATTTTCGTCTTGCAAATTGAACGAAAGAAATAAAAAACCCTACGATTCTTGCATGTTATAATCTCCTCTACTTACAGAATTTTTGTACCGAAAATTAAAATAACTCGGGGTAGCAAGCCTTCATATCATTCTCGCGCTCCCAAGTAGCTTCCTCAATCTTGTGATTTCACCATAGCACCTTTACCAAAGGCATGACTTTGTTTCTTAGTACGTTTTCTTCTTTGTCCAAGATCTTTACTGGCATCTCTTCATAAGTTAGATCTTCGTGTAACTCTTGATTAAGGACGTGAGATAGGTCAGACACATATTTCTTCAGCATAGATACATGGAACACGTCATGGGTTGATGACAAATCAGGACTAAAGGCCAACTTGTATGCCACTTTTTTGATTCATTGCACAATCTCAAAAGGTCACACGAATCTAGGACTTAACCTTCTTTGCTTCCCAAATCTCATTACACCTTTTAGTGGTGCCACCTTGAGAAGCATGGCTTTTCCCACTTGGAATTCTAGTGGCCTTCGTCTCTTCTCGGCATAACTCATATGTCAACTTTTTGCAGTTTCAAGTCATTGCCGAATTTTTTTCACCGCTTCCGTTGTCTCTCTCATAAAATCTATTCGTTTAAGATAGATTGTCCAACTTCGTACAAGTGGATCGGAGACCGACACTTCCTTCCATACAAGGCCACGTACGGGGCTAAGCTTAGGGAGGCTTGGTAGCTGTTATGGTAGCTTCTTATTCCAAGACCCACCAAAATCCATTATACAAGCTTGTAACATGTCCTCCAAAGTTTGAATGGTTCTTTCTGATTGACTATCCGTTTGAGGGTGAAAAGTTGTGCTGAACTTGAGCTGTGTCCCTAACGCGTTTTTTTTTTTGCATGTACTTCTAAAAATGTGAAGTGAAACGAGCGTCTCGATGAGAAATAATTGAAGCAGGTACACCATGGAATCACACTATATTAGATATATAAATCTCAGCTAATCACTCCACTAAGAAGGTGACTTTGATTGGTATAAAGTGAGCCGATTTGGTCAGTCGCTCTACAATGACCCAAATCGCATCGTATCCTTCGACAGTCCTTGGTAGGCCTACCATAAAATCTATTGTAATCTGGTCCCACTATATTCTGGGAGTTCTATGGACTGCAACTTGCCAGCGGGATGCTTATACTCGGCTTTGACCTTTTGACACGTCAGACACTTACTAACGTATTCAGCCACATCCCTCTTCATTTTATTCCACCAAAAGTGTTCGTTTAGACCTTGGTACATCTTTGTTGCCCCAGAGTGGACGGAATAAGGTGTCTCGTAAGCTTCCGAGAGTATCTGTTACGCAAAGTCTTCCCTTTAGGTGTAAAATCCCATCCTCTGAAAGAATGAAAGATGTCTCCTTTCCTTCGCAAATTCTTTCCATTATATAGACTAGCTCAGGATCGAGCGCCTGGGCTCCTTTTATTCCATCGAAAATAGTAGGCTGGATTGTCAGGTTCGCTAGGCTTCTCACCATGAATTCGATTTTGAGCTCATTGATCTCTTTTTGTAATTCTAGGTGTAGAGTCTGTATAGACATGAGTTAGGCTTCTTCATTTCTGTTTAGCACATCCGCGACACTATTTGCTTTTCCTGAGTGATAGTGGATCTCACAGTCATAGTATTTTACCAACTTGAGCCACTTTCGCTGTCTCATATTGACTCTGAGTGGAGATATACTTGAGACTTTTATCATCTGTGAAAATCTCACATCTCACCCCATAGACGTAGTGTCTCAAAATCTTTAAAGAAAAGCCCACGACTGCCATTTCCAGGTCTTGTGTCGGATAGTTTCTCTTATGATCCTTTAACTACCTTGAGGCATAGGCTAGTACTTTTCCATTTGGCATCAGAATTGCACCAAGTCTAACCTTCGAGGCGTCGCTAAAGATGACTAATAGTTCACCACTTGTTGGAATTATAAGAATTAGTGCGTGTAATAACCTGAAATCGGGACTACTCATACGAAAAATTTTATTTTTACTTTGAGGCAAATTGCGTGTGATATTTCTCTTGATTGTATTTTATTTTGAGGGAAAATATTTCAATTTCGGCAAATCTGGCCAACTTTTACAAGTATAAGTATTTTGTTGCAATTGACGACGTTTTAACTTTGGAATTTTGATTTTCAGCTGGAAATTGATTTCAAAATTCCCAACTCCTCTAATTAGATTAACTATCGCATTTTCTAAATTCTTGGAATTTTTAACAACTATTAAATTGGTTGGGCCACACAAAAAAAAAAGAGAAAAAGAAAAGAAAAGCCCACATTCCAATTAGGGTTTTATTTTTCATTTCCTCTTCTTTCTTTTCCATACCTACCAGCCGACCACTTCCCCCTCCCATCTCTCTTTTCCTCTAGCTCCGGCCAGCCTCTCCGCCAGTCCCCAGCCGCGCAACGCTCCTCCCCCTCGCGCAGCCAGCACACGGCCCAGCTCCGGCGCCATTCTGCCTCGCCTCCATGCGCCTCTCTCCTCGTTGCATCACCCATAACGCGAGGCCCCGTGTGTGCGCGCCACTCCGCCTGACTCCGGCAACCCCGCGTGCCGTCAGCCTCGACGACGTCCCCCTCGCGCCGCCCCGAGAGACCCCGGCGAGCCCAGCGCTCCCCTCCGTCGCGAGCACGACCCATCGCCGCTCTCCTATGCGCAGCCCCCGAGCTCCCTTTGCGCGCCTCCTCTACGCGCGACGCCGGCGAGCTTAGCCCGAGCTCCTGCCAGCCTCCTCCGCCCCTTGCCCAGCCGCGCGGGGCCCCGATCTGTGCAGTCCAGCACCCGAGTCGCGCTCCTCCGTGGCGACCCAACGCACGGCCTCCGGCGCTGGTCTCTCGCCGCTCTACGCCTCTCAGCGCCGAGCCCTTCCACGTCGTCCCGCCGTGCCACCCAGCTCGCGCCTCCCGTATGCCCGAGCACCCGTGCCGCTTCCTCGCGTGCCCAGCCCCCGCCTCGTCGCGAAGCGAGTAGCGCGAGCCCCTTTTCGTGTGTCGCCTCTCCGCCGCTCCACTCACGAGCGTCGCCCAAGCTCGCGCAGCCCCGCGCGAGCAGCTCTGCGCCAGCCAGCCCTCGCCACTCCGCTTCCGCGTGAGACTAGTTCTTCGCTGCCTGTCGTTGATTCGTGCTGCCGAGCGAGCTTGTCGCTAAAGCCATCTCGTCGACGTTGTCGCTGCCACTGTGAGCCGTCGCTGCTCGCGCTAGGTGAGCTGCTTTAATCGAACTCGTCTTGTTGCGAGAATTTGTTATTATGGTTTCATTACAAACATTATTTTTGGTTGGTTTGACTTTTTGTGATATTGAGATTGCTCGGTGTTGAAATTTACACCGTTGTGTATATTTGAGTTAACTTGTCTATAGGGGTTGGCATTTTACCGTGTTTGTGACCACCGTTGTACTTGGTATTTTCGTGCGTTTTGGCTTTGATAAAAGTTTTCGTTTACTAGAACCTTTGCGATTTGTTGGATAATTCACAATTTGAAAATTTATAGTTTGAAAGCTTACGCTATGTCGAGTTTAGTGTTGTAGTTATTAAAAGCTTAAACTAATCCTGTTGGGTGGTATTTTGACAAATATGCCCATTTTAAATGTAAATGAGTTATCGATTCGGGTCACAATTCCGAGTGTTTAACAGCGTGTTGCATTTAAATTTGAAACTTGATTCGATCCTTTTATTATGTCAAAATTGTGCAGGATCACCACCGAAGCACTTAAGGACACACGACCCCTCACATTCGTTTATTAAAGGTATAACTGAGCGGTCGAAATCGAGTTCTTGTCGTAAAATGATACGACGTTAGAGTTGTGACTTGAGTTTTAATATTGTTGAGATCTTTGAGAAAAATGTTAAAGTGATAAGTCTTTGAGGCTCGAGAATTATTGTTATTATGATACCTTGAAATGTCTTTGATATCGTGTTGAATTATTCTGGTTGTTGTTGTGATGGACTGTGACCGAAATTAGTTCGGTGCTGGGTTGAAATTAGGTGAAGGCTTCGGCCGGGATATCCGAAAAACAGGGGAAACTCTGCCGGATTTTCGGCTCGAAGTTTTGATACGTAGTAAAACTAAGTCGGAAACAAATTAGATTAAAGAATCCCTTTCTCGCCTAGTTAAATCAAACAATATACTTGTTGGCTATGGGATTGACAGATAAATCTAAGTCTCCAACGAACGGAACAAGGACACTTCAAATTACAATTTGATATTCTGTTTGTCCACTTTTGGTTAAAGACCGACTTTGAGTAGTCAGTCAATCATTAGAGCAATTATTCGATTTATGTCTAGTGAAAAGTGGCTTTTGACCCTATTACTCGCGTGTTGGACAGATTTGTCGCACGACGAGTTTCAAGGGAGGACGCCACTAAGAGAGAGCCACGAGGATCGAGGCAAGAAGCTTAGGACTTCAAGTAAGTGGATCTCCACTGTGGCACGAGCAAACTTTACAATGCTTAAATAAATTATGAATGTGTTGAGATTATATCAAGCAATCGATGCTTCTAAAATGGTGGCTGTTAGACTGTGTGAATCTCTTTTCTTGTTAAGGCCGTGAATACGGACTTTTTATCATGTTTGTCTCTTTTGTGCAACGAGCCTGCAGGTATGGGACTGTAGGTTCGTTTATGATAGGTTGTGTTTTCTAGGTGTGTACTGGTGCGTGTATTTATTTAAATGCATATCTATCGGCGGGTATGGGACTACAGACATAAAACTACTCAACTTCGTAGTTCAGGTTCTAGTGTAGGGTGTATGTCTGGTTTGTGTGTGATATGTTAGTATGACTTATCTGCCGGTGGGTATGGGACCACAGGCATAAAACTGTTTCTGTTGTTGTTGAGACTTTATTGCAGGTCAAAGAGAAAACTCTAAGACAAGAAAAAGGGAGCGAAAGCATTGTATGTACACGGGTAGGGCCCGACGGGGCCGCAAGTCATGATCGGTTCCGAAATAGCCCGACGGGGCCCCTGATTACGTTTCGGGACGGCCCGAGAGGCCTTGGGGAGGTCGGCAGATGACCTTCCTCTGTCGCATTACTTTGATCATTTGAGTAGGGCCGCGATCATGATTTGATTCCGAAATAGCCCGACGGAGCCATCATGTATGACAGATTTCGGAGCGACACGAGGGACCTCGCGTAGGTCAACGAACCACCTTTCAGAACGGCCCGAGGGGCCTTGGGGAGGAGAGCCACGGCCCTCCCCACAGCTTATGATTTGACAATTCGGATCGGCCCGACGGGGTAAAGTGCAATAACGAATTCCGAAACGACCCGACGGGGTCACTGGCCGTAAAAGGTTTCGGAATGGGCAGAGAGGCCCAAGGAGGATGAGTCCTCACAAGCATAAAGAATATCGGGACGGTCAGAGGGGCCAAAATTCATAGCATGTCCCGAACTAACCCAGTAGGATGATTGCGCAATCAATCTGAAACAGTTCGACGGAACCACCGGTCGTGAGAAGTTTCGGATCGACCCGTAAGAGGTCTAAAATGCTTATAGTTCTAGAACGACTCAAGAATGGGTCTAGATTTATATTAAGTTCTAGAACGACCTGTAGAGGGTCCAGAGTTGTATAGTTGTAGAACGACCCGTAGAGGGTCCAGAGTTGTATTAAATTCTAGAACGACCCATGAGAGGTCTAGATTGTGTTTAAGTTCTAGAACGACCCGTAAGGGGTCTGGATATGAATCGTGTGCACATGTATTTTTATAAGCTGAGTCAGAGAGTTGTGAACTTGAGTGAGATTATAACAAATTATGAGATTGACTTTTGAGTCGAGATTAATGGGTTGTTAAGCCCGACCTTGTTCCATGTCACAACTCTTTTGCAGGTATTGTATCCCGCGTAGGTTCAGCACCCTATCTCTGAAATCTACTTCGCGGGCATGGTTGCTTAAAAATGACGTTTACTCTTCTCGATTGCCGAGTCCGTCCTTTTGTTAAATTATCGTGTGTGATATCTTTTGGCTGTATGTTACCTGCAGACTTAGCAACCTATTTATCTAATCTACTTACTGGGCTATTAGCTCACTAGTGTGCTCGTGTCGCAGGTATCTTGCGCAGCGAAAGCAAAGAGGGCTAGGCGACAATGACGGGAGCAGTGAGTGTATACGGGACCGACCTGTAAATTTTACGTAAGCTACCGGCTAATCGTTGGCAAAGAAAGTTTTAAATTCCGCATATTTTATAAATGTTTAAATTAAATCCATTTTGGTTATGATAAGGATTGATAATCCTTATGTTTGTTATTAAAAGCTCAATTATGTAACTTATTTTAAAAAGTTCAAATTTGTCCGTATTTTTCAGGACTAAAACATCGTTTGGAGTTTTGGGTCATTACAGTGCGATTGTCAATATACGCTTCAGTTAGCAAAAACTCTATTCACACTTCTCAGTCCACTCGTACTTCTATCATTTTCGAGTTAGGACGGTAAGCGGGGCTGCTATCTTTGAAAATTCTTCGACGGATCTTCTATAGTAGCCTGCTAAGCCGAGAAAACTCCTAACTTCAGTGGCACTTCGTGGTGCCTTCCAATAATTCACTGCTTCGATCTTCGCAAGGGCCACAGATATGCCCGCAACTGAAACCACGTGCTCGAAAAAGTGGACTTTGCTCAGCCAAAATTCACACTTCGAGAATTTGGTGTACAATTGATGTTCCTTTATGGTATGGAGTGCTAATCTCAAATGCTCTTGGTGTTCTTCTTGATTCCTCGAGTAGATAAGGACATTATCCATGAAGACGATGACAAACGTATCCAGATACTCACAGAAAACTCTTTTTATAAGGTCCATAAATGCTGTGGGGGCAGTTGTGAGTCTGATGTGCATCACCGTGAACTCATAATGGCCGTATCGTGACCTAAACGTTGTCTTTGTGATGTCATCTTCCTTTTTCCTCAATTGATGATAGCCAAAGTGGACGTCGATCTTTGAGAAGACTGACACTCCCTTAAGTCGGTTGAATAGGTCATCAATCCTCGGAAAAAGGTATTTATTCTGTATAGTAACCTTGTTAAGCTCTCTGTAATCAGTGCACATCCAAAAGGTTTCATCTTTCTTTTTGACAAATAAAACTGGCGCGCCCCACAAGGAATGGCTAGGACAGATGTATCATTTATCCAAAAGTTCTTAACGCTATGTTTGGAGTTCCTTCAACTCGGTAGGAGCCATACGGTAAGGTGCCTTCGATATTAGTTCCGTTCTAGGTAGTAGCTCAATCTCGAAGGAGATTTCTCCTGATGGGGGCAAACCTGAGAGCTCCCCGTGAAATACTTCTGTCGTATCTATATTCTTCTCCTTGCTTTTACTCACAACCAATGCAAGGAAACCCAGACATCCGATGGCCAACATCCTTTGTTCTTGTATGGACAAGATTATCATCTTATGGTTTAGCAGTGACCTTCCTTTGAAGGCAAACTTCTCTCTATTGCAAGGTTTGAAAGTAACATTTAGGTGATCAAAGTCGATGACCGCGTTGTTTATTCCTAAGAAATCCATTCCCAGAACGACATCAAAGTCTATCTAGATTGCAATAAGATCGACCTTTAGTGTAACACCATTGATCGTTATCAGAATTTGTCTTAGGAAAATTTCAACAATAAAATCTCACATTGAGGTAGAGATGTCCTAAAAATTCTTGGGGTTCTATCCTTAACACTACTTATACTTAATGCTAGTTTAGTCAAAATAAAGAAATGAGTAGCACCAGAATCAAAAAGCGTATACACATCATAGGAGGCTCGAGAGAGCTGACATACTACAATATTCGAAGTACTAGCCATCACATCTGCATTGTTATATACATACAGGCGTGCTTGCGGTGTCATAGTCTCTCGTGTTCCTTTTGAGATCGAGGGTCCTTCCCAAGTAGGTTGTATGGCATTTAGACGCAGTGCAAGATTCTACTGTTTGAACTGAGTGCTCTATCCTTGCTTCGGTTTAGGGCAATCTTTGAAAAAATGCATGCTTTATCCACAAGCAAGCAAGTTCATGGTTCTCTTTCTACACTCTCCCGGGTGATTCTTGCCATAATTTCTATATGGTAGATAGGGAGCATTGTTGTTCATTCTTTGCCGTACGTTTCGATTATCTTGGGATCAGTTCTAACTCGACTTTCCTATTTTCTTGTTGTTGTGGTTAGGGTGACTGTTATTTTGATTTCTTAGCCCAAAATGACTATTGGGCCCACCTTCTTGGGGTTTCTTGTTATCTCTATTGTTTTTCTCTTTAAACCTTTCTTCTTGTCGCTGCTTTGTGGAACCGAGCCCGTGATAGGGCTTAGTTCCCACTATCGATGTCCATAGCCATTTCGGGTTTGAATATCTCCATCATTCTCCTAACACATTCTTTTTCAATCGGCATGAGTTAAAGGCAAAGTCGTGCCAATTGGTTAAACTTTGAGACGGCCTCAGTCACCGTCAAGTTTTCTTGCTTCAAATTATTAAAATCCCCTCCCCCCTCCCCCCTCTCCCCGTTGGTTGTTCATGGCTCTCATGTTGAAAATATTCATATTCAATTAATATATTTACATCTCTTCTCAACGCCATTATTTCCCACCATAGCGGTCATCTTTCTTCAGTACAAACAAGGTATAATGCACCTTCCCGTGATCAGTGAAGTTCATGAAGTCTAGTATCACTTGTAAACTAGACGACCACTCATCTGCAACAAGGGATCAGATAATCCTTCAAAATTAGGCTTACGCATATGCCTAAATCTCTCATACAAATCCCCTCTAGAATATGACGCGACTACTAAGTTCACAACTGGTTGTGGCACAGGCGGGGGAGGCGGTACCTCTTTAGGGGTAACATTTTGGTTCTACCCAACTCTTCGTTGTTGGAGCTCCTTAACTCTTGCATGAACACCTCTTAGGCCTCCAAATGTTGCAGGAGTGTCACTACCAGGTTCGCCAGATTCAGCCGAGCCTGAGATTTTTTAACTGGTATTGGAGCACTAAGTCTAACAGCTCTATATTAATGAACTGATTCCATTTCTCAACTTCCGATAATAGAGTACTTTCTTAGTTCCTCATGCTAATACCATTCCATAATTTTAAACTTGGTAGTTATATACTTCTTGCAATATTATACTCATACATCGACACTTATATTATAAATGAAAACATCATTTAAGAGATGACTTAAGGTGTAACTCATAATATTTCTTTTATTGAAATGAAATAAAGCTTAATATATTATTCTTTGTCTTAAACATAACATACACACTATAAATCGTAAATTCATAATACTTTTTCATTTTATTAATTGAAAAGAAATTTCATACAAAGATGGAAAATAAAAACCTTGTCAATACTAGATCAAGATACTTAAACAAGTCTTAATTTAACGTTACTAGGTTTCTAACTTAGACAACTGACTCGTATCCCGTCCAATCATCGGTTGGTCTTGTTCTTCAAGTGAGTTTGCTATGTTTACTATCCCCTGGATAACAAATTTACATCATTCATAGTTGGAGGGACTACGAAAATTGTCTTTAACTCTGGGGACAATTCCTTCCAAAAGAACCATATTAGGTCATTTCGATTTTTTCAGGAGGGGCAATGTTCAAAATCTAGGTTTGAAACGGTCCGCATAAGTCTGAATTGATTCTCCAGCATGCCTCTTCCAAGGAGCCCATCTCTAGATGTATCAGCTCATTTGGCCCTACCGACTTGTTAATCATCACTGGACAGTGGTCTGTTAGTGCCAAGTACAGATCAGCCAAACTGTTGTGAGCCGATGTGTTTTGTTTTTGCACTCACCAGTTCAATATTGGTCCTTTAAGTTGCTTTGCGACCAGATTTACGCAAATGTTGTATCGCTACATGACAGGTGACAAAAAGACAGGCAATCACGTTGATCCACACAGTAAGCCTATCAGGATTTCTTCCATTGAAGGTAGGGGGTTTTTCCCTCCTAGAAGCCGTGTAGCCTTACGAACCTCCTTTAATAATTTTCGCACATGACACTATAGTTGTCTACATCAACGTATCAAGTAAGTAACAAAAACTAAAAATTAAACTTAAAGCTATACTTACTTGGGTTACAACAGTCGACCTTGTGCCGGGCAACGAGGTAGGGTGGCAAGAAAACCTCTCTGATACTAACTGTAACGACCCGACTATTTGAGCCATCAAACATACTTATCTTACTTAGCAAAGCTCGTTGAAAACGTAATATTTAAAAAATTATAAAAATAGGTCTAAATAATTTAATTATCATAAATAGCATCTCATAACATAATTAAGAATTTAACAAGTTCAACTTTAATAATTGACAAGGTCATAAAATAAATATCCTAATCATAGTGCAAAAATAATAATAATAATAATAATAATAATAATAGCGCGGTTTTCTCATGCCCCGTGCCTCGTCATTCCGAACACCGTTACCGCACAACCCATGAAGCCTCATGCTATAGGTTTCTTACCAACAGTACGAACGGAAAACTAGTGAGCTAAAAGCCCAGTGAAATTCAACCATTTTCTCACAAATTATGATATGCAATGCATGACCAATTAGGTTCATTTATTAATTCTATTACTAATCTTTCTTAGAGGATCCTCATCATATAAGTGTACGTACCGAGTTGTGCACCGAACCAATGGGTACCATCATATTGTTCATAACATCGTTCAATGAAACTTGCTTAACGGTTAAAAACAAGGTCATGAACGTTAATTCATAATCATATTCATCATCACATACATGACATCATCATACACATGAGAACATAACATTATCATGACAAAGCATATTATATTTTTATTTGAACTGATTCGTACTGTAGTGAGATTGTACTCACCTTAGTTGTTCAAATACTTAGACTTTTCGTACTTCGATCCTTGGTCACCTCGGCGCTCTAGTACCTAGGATCATAACATAAGGTTAAAACTTGTCCTTCGGACAATCCCGTAACCTAAATCAACTCTCTAAGGTTTGATTCTAAGTAATGCTTGGCGATTAACATTAAAACTTTCATGATAAAAAGTTTTTAAACGATTACATGATAACGTAAAGGGGTTCCCCAAGAAGTCCCCAGATCGACTGAAAAGGATACTATGGTCTCGCTTAAGATCCGAGTTTCCTAGATAGAACTGCATGAGGTTCCCAGGTAAGTGCGGAGGAGAACATAAAGTATGCTTTATTTAACAACTAGTCTTTCTTGAGCGTTGCTTTTTGACAGGACGACTTGATTAACACTCTTGTATTACCATATAATTTATTTTTATAAAATAAAACTTAATTATAAATTCATTTATTAAAATTAAATAATTTGACCTTAACTAAAATTTCAATTTAGAGTCTATACTTTTAATAAAATGTCCTTTGATAAAATTTTCTCAAATTTTATAGGTCATTAATTTATATAAAGGTAAATATTTTTCCCTTCATCATCATTTTAAAATTCGGATTTAAAGCTTACCAAAAATAAAAACGAATTTAAGGATTGAATTTTAATTCAATTATATCATTAATTACACTTAAAGTCTTGGAAAATTTTCTGAAGTAATTGCCTATAATTTACAAATATCTAGAACTTTTCAGTTATAAATTTTTTCAGAAAATCAACGCATCATAATATTCTTTCACAAGGCAGAAATGACTATATCATTTTAATTACGTATTTAGTCAACTTAAAAATCGATTTGAAAAAAAATAACATTTCTGAAAAATTATTGAAAATTTAATTATCTATAACTTTCTTTTCATGGTTGAAACCCAGATCTGAAGTTAAAGTGATCAAAACTAAGAAAAACCTTCAACTCCTCAAACTGTCCAGAAAGACCGTACCGAGCATATCATGGTTCTAAAATTTTAAAAATTAATTTACGCAACACTAAATTTTAAAATTTATATATAAATCTACACATATATATGGACTCACATAAAATTTCTTATTGATAGAAACATTTGTTTCATACATAAAATATCACCGCTAATATGAAATTTATAAAACTACCGTAATTGAAATGTGAATATGCGCAACCTATTCATCTGGATTTTTATAGAAAAATCTATGCATCATCTAGGGCTGAAATTTAATAGGCATTCAATAGACACATAAAAAAATGTTCATGATTTTTTTTTTAATTTTTAGAGTCTTTTTGTCATAAAATAATACGTCAAATATCTGGCAGAAAATACTAAAATTTTCAGCATCCAAATTTTCATTTTTTGCATGTAAATCATGACTCTAAAAATTCTAATCATGCTAGACTCCAACCATCAACAACCTAGATCTCTTATACACGTATGAGGGCTTAAATTTTTTTTACCTAGGGTCAATTCTTCTTGAGCGTTTCAATTCTTTCATCAACGTCAACCGTCGTGTCGTCGCCTTCGAACGCTTCGGAGAAAAAAGGTACCATGTAAAAATCAAATCAAAACTAGAAGAAATCAAATTTTGAGAGGATAAAATCTTACCTTAAAGGTCGAAATACAGTCTCTAAATCACTACTATAGGGTCGGCTTCCTTAGGGAAATTTCTTGAATTTTCTCTCCTTTCTTCCATTTTCTCTAGACTTTTTTTTTCCTTTTAATCCTTGTGAGTGATATGGCTTATCAATATTCAGCTCTTTAAGACCCATAATGGGCATAGTCATAGGTTGGAATGGGGAGGGAATTAATTCCCAAAATCTCCTCTTAATTCCCCTACAAAAAAAAAACGACCAAGTTACCGTTTTTGGTTTGATCCTTATTTGGTAAATCTTGCAATGTATTTGGACTTAATCTTGGCTTTATTCACCCTTGGAAATGCTATTTGCTAAAGCTATTTTTAGCACCATGACCATATATAAAACTACATGTAGTTTTGCCGCTTTTTCGTAAAACTACGCGTAGTTTTTGCACCTACTTAACATAGTTAATTTGATGTAGTTTTGTCATTAAAATACGCCAAATTAAATAATAAATTTACATAACAATAATTATATTTAATAAATGTTTATTGAAAGGTTGGACAAAGTTAGGTTATCACAGTGGCTGTCTAACCTACAAGTGATTCTGGACTTTATGAATCTGACAGATCAAGAGAAGGTGTGTTGTGCATCATTCATACTGAACAAAGACGCCCGATACTGGTGGGAGACAGTGACGTTCAAGAAAAATGCCGATGGCATGAGTTGGAATGACTTTGTATAGGAGTTCAACACGAAGTTCTTTAACATGAGAGCGGTGAATGTATTAAAAAAGAGATTTTAATAACTTGAAACAAGGGAGCATGACGGTGACTAAGACTGTTACTAAGTTTAACAATTTGGCACAACTCTATCCTCATCTAGTGCCTACTAAAGAAGAACAGTTTAGATGACTGATGGAAATGTTCAAGCTCGAGCTTACCATGGCAATTGACAGTAGGAACCAACCCCTTGTAACATTTGTTGATTGCATGGAGCGAGCAATGAGGGTCGACTACCGTTTGGCCAAATTCAAAGAAGAACGGGCTCAGTTCTTTAAGGCCCGTAGAGAAGATAAAACTAATTTGAAGCAAAATGAGGATCACACCCAACAATCATTTTGGGCCTAGAAATCAATATAACAGTCAGTCCAACAATGACAATAACACTAGTCACAACAACAAGAAGAGAAGGAAACCTAATAGGAACCAGTCCCACGAGAATCGAAATTTACAACAAAGAATAAATAATTACACTCCTCATCTACCATGCGAGACTTGTGGCAAGAACTACCCTGGAGAATGTCGTAGAAGAAACTTGAGAGCTGCTTTGCTTGCGGATAGAGCAGGCAATTTGTCAAAGATTGCCCCAAGCAGAAGCACACGCAAAACAATCAATTCCAATAGAGAAATTCAACACCACTCAAAAATGCCATGCAACCCACCTTGGAAGGACCCCAGATCTTACAAGGTAGATTGAAGGCACCCCCACCACAAGCACGGCTATACACGTATACCAACGTAGACGCTATGGCCATTACCTCTAATATCATAGCAGGTCAGCTCTCGCTCGCCTCTTATGACGCGTATGCGCTCTTTAATTTTGGTTCTACTCATTCCTTTATTTCAACTAAACTTGCATTAGTATAAGTAGTGATAACGATAGAACCCCAATGATTCTTAGGACATCTCTGCCTTCGCGTGAGATTTTATTATCAGAATTTTCTTGAGACAAATCCCGATAATGATCAATAGCGTCACATTAAAGGTTGATCTTATTGCATCAAGATGAATGACTTTGATATCATTCTAGGAATGGATTTCCTAGGAAGGAACAACGCAATCATCGACTGTTGTCACCGAGAGGTTACTTTCAAACCAAACAATGGTGAAAAATTTTTCTTTAAAGGAAGGTCGCTGCTAAATCATAAAATAATAATCTCGTCCATGCAAGCACAAAGGATGTTGGCCAACGGATGTATGAGCTTCCTAGCGTCGGCTGTGGATAAAAGCAAGGAGAATAAATTAGATACGACAAAAGTACCAGTAGTGAGAGAATTTGTAAAATATTTCCTAAAGAGCTTCCAAGCTTTCCCCCACCTAGAGAAATCTCCTTCGAAATTGAACTACTACCCGGAATAGGACCAATATCAAAGGCACCTTATCGTATGGCTCCTGCCAAGTTGAAAGAACTCCAAACACAACTTTAAGAACTTTTGGATAAAGGTTACATCTGCCTTAGCCATTCCTTGTGGGACATACTAGTTCTGTTTGTCAAAAAGAACGATGGAACCTTTAGTATGTGCGTTGATTACAGATAGCTCAACAAGGTAACCATAAAGAATAGGTACCATCTTTCGAGGATTGATAACCTATTCGACCAATTTAAGGGAGCATTAGTCTTCTTAAAGATCGGCCTCCACTCTAGTTATCATCAATTGAGGGTAAAGAAAAACGACATCGCAACGACAACGTTTAGGTCATGATACGACCATTATGAGTTCACGATGATGCCATTCGGACTCACAATTACCGTTACATCATTTATGGATCTTATAAACAGAGTCTTCCGTGAGTCTCTAGATAAGTTTGTCATCGACTTCATCGATGATATCCTTATCTACTCGAGGAATCAAGAAGGACACCAAGAGCATTTAAGACTAGCGCTCCAGACGTTAAAGGAACATCAATTGTATGCAAAATTCTCGAAGTGTGAATTTTGGCTGAGCGAAGTCCACTTTCTCGGGTACGCGGTTTCAGCTAAAGGAATATCTATGGACCCTACGAAGATCAAAGTGGTGAATGATTGGAAGGCTCTGCAAAGTGTCACTGAAGTTAAGAGTTTTCTCGGCTTAGCGGGCTAGTATAGAAGATTTGTCGAAGCATTTTCAAAGATAGATGTCCTCACTTGAAAAGGAAAGAAGTACGAGTGGATTGAAAAGTGTGAAGAGAGTTTTTGCGAACTGAAGCGTAGACTAACAACCGCACCAATACTTATAATTCCAATAAGTGGTGAAGCATTAGTCATCTTTAGCGACGCCTCGAAGGTATAACTTGGTGCAGCCCTGATGCATAATAGAAAAGTAGTAGCCTATGCCTCAAGGCAGTTGAAGGATCATGAGAGAAACTATCTGACACACGACCTGGTAATAGCGGCCGTGGTTTTTGCCTTGAAGATTTGGAGACACTACCTCTATGGGGTAAGATGTGAGAATTTCATTGACCAAAAGAGTCTCAAGTAGGCCTGAGCATTGGGCGGGTTTTCGGTTATTGGGCGGTTTCGGTAATTTTGTAATATAACCAAAATTCGAATTATAAAAACCAAAAACCCCCCAAAAATTAGCGGTCGGTTTCGGTATTTTATTTCGGTTTTTGGTCGAAATTTGGTCGGTTTTTGGGTAACCAAAAATTAATCAAGCGAAAAAGAGAATAAAAAAAAACTGAAAATTCATAAATTATTTCACATAAACTATCAAACTCTATCATAGTTTTTAAAATCCATAAGACATCCAAATTCAAAAAGAAATAAATTGTAAACTAAAATCCTGGTGGTCGAGGAGGAGGTGGTCATATCGAAGTTGAAGATTTAGCTATAGATGATGAAACGATCTCTAGCAAAAAAAAAAAAGATTGTAAATACTAAATAGCTCAATATATTATAAAATATAAAGAAATTGAAATGTAAAGTGAAGTGGGAACTGAGAAGAAAACCTAGGAGGGCCACGCTACTATTAGTCTAAAAATTATTGAAAATATATATATTTTAACGCACCCCTCATTTTGGGCGGTTTTTGGTAAACCAAAATTCAATTTACTAAAACCAAAAACCGCCCAAAATAGTTTCAGTAATTACCAAAATCGCCCAAAAATTTTCGGGCTCCAAATTTTTCATTTTTTTGGGCGGTTTTGGTAATGGGCGGGCGGTAATTTGGGTAACGGATTTTTGTGCTCAGGCCTAGTCTCAAGTATATCTTCACTCAGAAAGATTTTAACATCAGACAACGAAGATGGCTCAAGTTCGTAAAAGACTATGACTGGCAGATCCATTATCACCCAGAGAAAGCAAATAGTTTCACGGATGCGCTAAGCAGAAAAGAAGAAGCCAAACTCATGTCTATACAGACTCTTCACCCAGAATGGCAAAGAGAGATCAATAAGCTCGAAATCGAACTCATAGTGAGAAGCCTGACAAATTTGACAATCTAGCCTACTATTTTCGATGGAATGAAAGGAGCCCAAGCGCTTGGTCCCGAGCTAGTCCATATAATGGAAAAAAAAATTACGAGGGAAAAGAGGCGTCCTTTATGCTTTCGAAGGATGAGATTTTACACCTAGAGGGAAGACTTTGCATACCCAACTCTATCCTGCTGGCGAGTTGCAGCTCATAGAACTCCCATAATAGAAGTGGGACCAGATTACATTGGATTTTGTGGTAGGCTTACCAAGGACTGTCGAAGGCTACGATGCGATTTGGGTCGTTGTAGACCGACTAACCAAATCGGCTCACTTTATACCAATCTAAGTCACATTCTCAGTGGAGAGATTGGCTGAGATTTATATAGCTAATATAGTGCGACTCCATAGTGTACTTGCTTTGATTATTTCTGATCGAGACGCTCATTTCACATCACACATTTTGGAAGTATGTGCAAAAAGTGCTAGGGACACAGCTCAGGTTTCGTACAACTTTTCATCCTCAAACAGATAGTCAATCAGAAAGAACCAATCAAACTTTAGAGGATATGTTACGAGCTTGTATAATAGATTTTGGTGGGTCTTGGAATAAGAAGCTACCATTGATAGAATTCTCGTACAATAATAGCTACCAAGCCTCCCTAGGCTCAGCCCTGTACAAGGTCTTGTATAGAAGGAAGTGTCGGTCTCTGGTTCACTGGTACGAAATTGGACAATCTAGTCTTGAACAGATAGATTTAATGAGAGAGACGGCGGAAGCGGTGAAAATGATTTGGCAATAACTTGAAACTACATAGAGTTATCAAAAGAGTTATGCCGATAAGACACGAAGGCCACTAGAATTCCAAGTAGGAGAAGTTGTGTTTCTCAAGGTGGTACCACTAAAAGGTGTAATATGATTTGACAAGAAAGGAAATTTAAGTCCTAGATACGTTGGACCTTTTGAGATCGTACAACGAATTGAAAAATGGCATAAAAGTCGGCCCTTAGCCATGAGTTGTCATCAGTCCATGACGTGTTCCATGTATCTATGCTGAAGAAATATGTGTCTGACCCATCTCACGTCCTTAACCAAGAATTGATTCAGGTACACGAATATCTAACTTATGAAGAAAGTCGGCAAAGGTATTTGACAGAGAAGAAAAAGTACTAAGAAATAAAGTCATACCTTTGGTAAAGGTACTATAACGAAATCACAAGATCGATGAAGGTACTTGGGAGAGCAAGGATGATACGAAGGCTCGCTATCCCGAGTTATTGTAATATGCGAGACTCTTAGTCTTTTTAATTATTCTTTCAATTGTCAAGACCAAAATTTTATAAGAAGGGCAGATTGTGATAACATGACTCCGTCCGACCCTTCAATAAATAAATATTTAATTTATTTATTGAAATATAATTCTAGTTATGTAAAGTTATTATTTAATTTGGTGTATTAAAAAAACCTACATCAAATTAACTATGTTCAGTAAGTGCGAAAACTACACGTAGTTTTGCGAAAAAGTGCCAAAACTACATGCAGTTTTATATATGGTCACGGGCTAAAAATAGCTTTAAAAATAAAATATAATAGGCGCCAATGAGGAATGAAAATTTGGACAAAATGTGACCAAGTGCATTAAACCTAGAGGTAGACAACCTTAGGCTAAAATTAGAAAATTTGCTTAAATAATAATTGCATGATTAAGTGAATTAAGAGAGAATTTTCGAGAATTAATTCCCCTTCCAAAACAACCTAAGGCACGCCCATATTAGGTCTTAAGGGCTGATTAATACTCAGCAAAAATCATTTGCAAAGAGCCAAAAAAGAAAAAGAGAAAAAGGAAGAAAAAAAAAGAGAGAAAAAGAAAAAGAAAAAGAAAAAGAAAAAGAGCAAAAGAAATCAAAGACTAGCGACCATAGAGGGATTCGAAGAGTTTCATTAAAGATATTAAGGTTTAACGTGAATTGATAGAGTTCTACGGACCGTGAGAATTTAAAGTTGTTAAGAGTTCCGAGGTGACCAAGCAGTAAAGTACGAAAAGTCTAAGTGTTTGAATAACCAAGGTGAGTACAATCTCACTACAATATGGATTAGTTCGAAAAAAAAAATGATATGCTTTGCCATGATAATGTTATGTTTTCATTTGTATGATGATGTTATGTATGTGATGATGATTTTGATTATGAATTTACGTTCATGACCTTGTTTATTATCGCTAAGCAAGTCTCATTGAACCACTTTATGAATGATATGATAATATGATGAACTATGCTATGTCACATTATATGTCACAAGATTTAATAATTGAAACATAAGTTTTAACATTATGTCGTATCACCCTTACAAGTGAGGTTGTGAAACCGTCTCTTGAGTCTATCTAAGGGAAATATAGGACGGCCTTTATGAAAAGAAAAGATATGATATGGCGGATCAATGGTCATCGAGGACTAGTACACCCTCGTCGCCTATTGGTTCGGCGCGCAACTCAGTACATACACTTATATGATGAGGAATCTCTAGGAAAGATTAGTAATATAATTAATAAATGAACCTAATTGTTCGTGCATTGCATATCATGATTTATGAGAACATAGTTGTATTTCATTGGACTTTTAGCTCACAAGTTTTATGTTCGTACTGTAGGTAAGAAACCTATGGCATGAAGCTTCATGGGTTGTGCGACGACGGTGTCCAGAGCGACGAGGCACGGGACATGGGGAAACCACGCTATTGTTTTTTTTTTCGCACTATATGGTTAATATATATATATATATATAACGGCTTTGCTATTTATTAAAGTTACACTTTTTATTTCTGAATTCTGTTTAAGATACTATTTATGGTAATTAAATTATTAAGACCTATTTTAAGAAAGTATTATTTAAAGTAACTTAGTCCAAGTTATTTTTGTAAAGAGTTTAAAAATAAAATTGTATTTTTTTATGAGATATGTAAAGTAAGATAAGCATGTTTAACGGCTCAAAAAGTCGGGTTGGTACACCCTGCATCGATTCGGGTAATTGAAACATTAATCTGACTACATCTTGGAGTATCAAAAGTCGGGCAGGAACATTTGAGGATTTCTAGTAACATCTTTAGGAATTTCTTCAGAAACATTAGAAACAACATCACCAGAGGGAACTAACTCGCTTTGCACACCAACTACATATTTTCCACAGAAAGCTTCTTCTTGATTCCCGAAATCATCTTGCCAAATACAAACAGTGTTGGAACCTTGATGGCAACATCTGATGAAATACATATCCGATTTGCATCAAACTAGTTCTAAAATTGTATAAAAATTATTGCATGTTAATGAACAGTCATGATATACTTTTCAAGCATAGAAAATACGACCATCTCTAACATATCAACCAACTCTCGCCAAATCAAGACAAGACCATCAAATTTTAAAGGAACTATTATGAATAATAATTTTGCTAAACAAAATACCAACACATAAATGCTAATATTAATTTTGAAAATTTTGAGGAAAAAAAATTGAAGAAGCATCATTCAAGGTATACTACTAATCTACCATCACTTAGGCAAATGCTTGTATTCTTAGTTAATCAAAATGTGTGCTATTTATTATTTTAAAACATGAAGTTAAGAATGACCATTTACTAAAAGACTAACTTTTAAATGTAAATATTAATCACTTAGGCAACTGCCTGTATTTTTTTAGATTTAATTATTTTTCAGTAGGGTGCTAATTTAGCTGGGATATTTATGAAACTCTTGACATGAGTTGTTCTTGCATTTATTCAAACATTTGATGGTATCAAAAATATTTTTTAATTTTAAAATAAATAATAATGGAATATAAAATATAAAACTATTAAAAATTTGTTAAATTTTCATTTCAAGTTACTTTTACAATGAATCAAGTACTAGTGTTTAGTTGGACCCACTTTTTTAATGCATGAGTAGTTATTTTTCCCCAAACTTAGTATATATCTTATCCATTCACATAAGACAATACAGATAGCCTGGGATCATTTATCCAATACTTAGAGCATCTCGCATATATTCTATCTGAAATGATAATGTTATAATTAAGAATTTTTTGAAATAATTTTTATGTTAAACTTGATGTTAAATTTAACATTTATTAGCCTGAATGCTAAATATAGTATATCATGAATAAAATATATTTTATTTTAGCATGCCTTTTAAAATTACAATATTGTCACGATATAGTTACTTAATATTATCAATAATAAACATAAAAATAGTAAAATTTAAGTATTTTCTTTTATAATTTAAATCCACATATCGTTTTTTTTCTTTCATAAATTATTCTTTTTATCATTTCTTAAAATAATATATAATTTCAAAAATATATTTTTATGTCCATGTTAGCAATATATCTCTAACCTAAAATACAAAAGACAACAAGTATACTATCAAAATCTAGAAACTTGTTAATTAAGTGGTATTTGAATAATATTTAATAAAAAAAATTTGAAATTTAAAATATGAAAAAAGTATATATTTATATAGAATTAAATAATTTATTGTATTGTTCTCTATTCAGTAATATATCGGTTCATTATATTTAAAATTAATATACTTTGAAATAAAAATTACAGAGTAAAAGTCTAAAATAGCATTAGATTTAGCATAAGTGTATTGGAGCAAAATATGAAATTTGTGTCCTCAATTTAGGCCATCTCTAATGCATATTAGAGATGGCCTTAATATCAAACAAAAAATTAGAGTTGGGTTAAAAAAGTAAATAGGGATAATTGTAAAATTGACTCAAATCACTTAATAATTTCTATCTCAAATGCTATGCTCTCTTTGAGTTCTAATATATGCTATAGTACCAAAATAAAGGTAAAAATTATAAATATAACATATATTTATAATGTGTCAAAAAATAGTCCTCCTTCAGAATTATCGAAACTAATCCAGTTCCTCTCTTTTTACTTGTATTAAACACGCCCAAAATTGTTAAGTTAACATTAAATCGTCTTACAATTTATTAATTATATGAGTTATTGCCTTTTATTCCTTATCGGAGGGAAACAAAATGACGGACCACTTGAAAAATGTATTTATTTTTTATTATATATCATGAAGACAAACATCAACCTCCGCGTTGGCTAAAAGGTTGGAATCTACGAAGGTACATAATCAAAGTGCACTACAACTGTAAAGAGATAAAATACATATTAAAAAGATACATATTGAAAAAAGAACACAATAATATCACACTTGGAGACTCGATTTCCATCTTTTGTATCATGTAATGGAAGATCACATTCAACGTATGACTCCTTTATTTCCTGCGATATTCTTCGCTTTAATTTAATTCCCTGCAAGAACGAAGTTGAGTATCACAATATAAATTAGTCCATTTTGCTCGAAATTATAAGGACATGATTACGGTTTCAAGTAGCATAATATTGACCGTAACAATTCAATGGTACGTGATATTCATTAATAAATTAGTAAAGCTTGATCCCTGCTACTTATAGTAGTATTCAGGACTCGTACGGCTGTTTTTTTTATAACCATATCTATGGCATTCTTGTTTAGAAAATATTTAGAGGCTTGATTCTGCAAAGAGATTAAAAAAAATAAAGCAAAAAAAAAAAAATATGAAGCATATTGTCAAGTTACAAGAGAGTACACTCACCAACTGCATGTGCTATATCAAGTCCATTTTTCTAGTAGTGGTGGGGTGGAGGCGGTGATGCATAGACGTAGTGGTGTACTGGTGGAGGAGGAGACTTGTACTTGTAAACCGGAGGTGGTGGTGGGGGAGACTTGTAGTGGTAAGGCTTCTTAGGCGGCGAGGGCACTGGGGGTGGGGGAGACTTGTACTTGTAGACTGGAGGTGGTGGTGGGGGAGACTTGTAGTGGTAAGGCTCCTTAGGCGGCGAGGGCACTGGGGGTGGGGGAGACTTGTACTTGTAGACTGGAGGAGGAGGTGGAGGGGATTTGTAGTGGTAAGGCTTCTTAGGCGGCGACGGGCACTGGGGGTGGGGGAGACTTGTACTTGTAGACTGGAGGAGGAGGTGGGGGGGATTTGTAGTGGTAAGGTTTCTTAGGGGGAGACGGCACCGGAGGAGGGGGAGACTTGTACTTGTAGACTGGAGGAGGAGGTGGAGGGGATTTGTAGTGGTAAGGCTTCTTAGGAGGAGACGGAACTGGTGGTGGGGGAGACTTGTACTTGTAGACTGGAGGAGGTGGTGGGGGAGATTTGTAGTGGTAAGGCTTCTTAGGTGGAGATGGCACCGGAGGAGGGGGAGACTTGTACTTGTAGACTGGAGGAGGTGGTGGAGGAGATTTGTAGTGGTATGGCTTCTTAGGAGGAGAGGGAACAGGTGGTGGTGGAGACTTGTACTTGTAAACTGGAGGAGGTGGTGGGGGAGACTTGTAGTGGTATGGCTTCTTAGGTGGAGAAGGAACTGGCGGCGGCGGTGACTTGTACTTGTACACCGGCGGCGGCGGTGGTGGTGATTTGTAGTAGTATTTAGGTGGGGGTGGGGGTGGGGACTTGTAATGGTAGGGAGGAGAGACAGGAGTTGGGTACTTCTTAGGAGGTGGTGGTGATGAGTATTGGTAGTTTGCAGTGGTTTCTGAGGGGAAGCTTAGAGAGACTAGTGTTACCAAGAGTGCAGTAACTAAGATTGTTGGTGAACCCATTTTCCCCATATTGTGTACTAGAGAGAATGGGATTTGTGGTACTGCCTATTGAGCAAGCTTCTAACCCTTTATATAGATTTTTTCTTTTACCATTGAACACTAGGACACCATGGTAAAAGAAAAAGAATTGATATTTAATCATTCATCTAAGTGAAAAAAATAAAAAGCATATATTAATTAGTAATGAGTAAGAGACACATGAGGGCTAATTGTTTATATGGTTAAACGCGTAGCATCAATGTTTGAACCAATATTAATTTATGAACCTTGACTTGATTTTTTTGTTATTTTGTGATTTTTTTATAGTATATATATATATTCACACACACGTATATATATATATACACACATATATATTATATATATATATATATGTGTGTGTGTGTACGTACGTATAATATTGCTGAAAACAGGCTGGTACGCAAAACAGATCACGAGAAAAAGAATAACGTCATTTTACAATATAGTGTGGCCAGTTTTACTTTAGAATTCTATATTATGTTGTCATAAATGGTTGAGACATAAAATTCTACAGAAACTTCCCTAAAATTACATAATTGAAAACTAATAGTCTTTACGCTTTGTTATGAAAATTTTCCTTGGAAAAAGAAAACAAACAAATAACATTAAATATTGGTGTGGCCGCCTAACTTTTATTGATTTTCCTGTTACAGGGACCAGGCGGCTCTCTCTCCCTCTCTCTCTCTCTTCTATTAGTCTTTTACATTCACATATGCATGGATTCATTACTTGATATACAAAAAGAAAAAAGAAAAAGAAATTGGATATCATTTGCTTATACATATTACTTTTCTCGATCTCAATATTTTACCTTTCAGGCAAGCTTTCGTAACTCATGTGGTAAGGAAGGCTGTATTCATTTTGTCCTTCTAGAAAGATAATATTTTATAACCATAATTATTAATAAATAATAGTACAATAGCTAGCCAAAACAAGAATAGTAGACTTCTTTTATTGACGGCAATCAGCTTACTCCATATAAATCCTAACTGAATAAAGTGGGACAACTTATTAATTTGTTACTAATCGAAACCTTTTTTTTTATTTCTTGTAGAGATGTTAATATTAATTGTTGATGAAAGTACTATAATTATTGAGAACATAAAAGTATTTTTTATAAATTTTTAATCTAATATCTTTTTTTTAATTTTCCTAATTTCAACTCTTGTACTTTGCTTTGTATACAAAACACAGCCTTTTCATTGAAAAACTATAAGATAATATTTTCATTTTGAATCCTTTTCTAAATAGTTCAGATTCTTTTAATATTTATTATGGAATTGTCTAAGTCTTTCTCTCGATTTTCACAATAATACGAGTAAATGTTTTATTTTACATTAAACCCTATACCCAAAACTTGTGACCAAGAACTGAACAATTTATAATTAATTAGAAGTCAAGACTTTACAAGTTGCCGTATGATTAACAAATCCATGTCCAAAAATTTGAGTTACAAAACATTCAATTTTTAGTGAATCAAAATGCTTTAGTTAGAGATGTAAATTGTGTCATGCCGTATTGGTCAGACCTTTTATTTTTTCGTGCTCTTCATGTTTATTACCGTGCTCGTATCGGGCTATTTTAAACATGTCCATGGGCTCATGGCAGCCACGTGTCAAAATAAGTGTCAAGCCTAGCCAACAACCATTTATAAACATATCGTGTTTTTGTTGTGTCTTACCGTATAATAATAATAATGTCAAAAATAATAAATAATCAAATAGGAGAATTCTTTAGTGGATTTTTTATGGTGTAAAATAATTCTGGATCGTTAAATTCACTTTTTTAAGACATGAAACTAATTGAAAAAATGAATTTGACAATCTAAAATTATTTTTTATCATAGAAATTAAAAAAAAATCACAGAAGTACCCATAAAAGAATCCTATAAGAAAGTGCATCTTATACAAATTCACGTCTCCATACAATCATGCATGTTTAAAAAATTTGAAGCACCAGAATCATGATTGCAAACTTTATTCTCTTTTTCTTTCTCTCGATTTGTTTGTGATTTGCCAAATATTATATAATTCGTTGTAGCAAACACATTAAAAATAAAAATGGTCATTATTTTCTCTTTCACAATCATACACTAGTGGGGTCATAAGCATGAGGTCTCTCACGTGCAATAATGATCGGTCTACGTTACTATCACTTACCAACTCACAATAAAAATAATTACATGCAAGATTTGACTGAAATTGAATAATTGAGTACGTACAGTAATCTCTCTTTTCGACTTAGGTAAAAAAGAATGATGAAAGCTGTCAAATAACAATCATTAGGGAATATTATACTGCTTGCGTTATTAGTAAAGAAAACAGTTGAACATTGTTAAAAACAATGTATATATACCAATACACTTTTGCAACGTGTAAAATCCAATACTGACACATTTTTATAAGAAATTGATATAAAAATATATTGTGTTTAATGAAAATGTTGAGATTTTAATTAATTAACTTAATTTCTGATAAGATCATATTCATATTTCGAGATTTAAAACTAACCCAAAGTTATAACTCGTCCGTAATTTTTTTTTAATATGGAGTGTTTTAACTCGGAGTGTAAATATATGAAATATGATTAAAAATTGTGGGTATCTAGTCATGTTGAACAAACATGGGCATTGTTGATCGTTCGTCATTTTACAGTGATTTTTGTATGCAAAATCCCCGTATTTAAGTGTTAAATACGATGAAATATGGTAATTTGTGGTTAGTTTATATTTTAAAAGGGAAAAAGAGAAAAATGGGGCAAAAATGATACACTTTAGAAGAGCTCGCTATACTATCGCAACGATATTCCAACACCACCGCTGCGCGAAGAAAAATGGTCGAGCTCTCTGAAGATTGCAGCGCTAGTCAAAGCACCGCTGCAGTGGCATATATAGTCCAGTCACCACTAGCACCGCGGCACCCAAGCCGAATAATGTCAACCCAAATACAAAACAAACAAACAAAAAAAAAAAATCAATGCGTCGCCAAATAGAGCACTTTGTAAAGATGGGGTGTACAACTGTGATTTCGCTCTAAAAATTACCATAAAAAAAAAAGCCAAGAACGACCACAATTGACCTAAAAATATTAAAGCAACACAAAACACTGAAATAGGGACACTTAGAGCAACAGCTATGAGAGCATGTCTAAGGCGAGAGCATCAAGTTTTGACGAATTCAAGCAATGGAGCTTCCTTCATTGTCACAACCCCGATTTTTCCGTTCTTTGTCATTCTTTCTCTTATGAACATTTATTTTAATTTTTTTATTATGTGTTCAATTATGTTCTAAATTTTCTCACTAGGGCTACAATGTAGTCAGGCCAAATTTACTATATAGATTTCTATTTTAAATTCAATCGAGTTTTTATTCGAATTATGTGATGATTAGATTGATCCGTTCTTAATGCGTAATTGTATCATATTGGGTCTCTTTATGCATGATTATAGGTTCTCAATTAGAGGTCAAGAGATAGTTGAAACATGCACTAATCAATTTGGCATAATAAAGATATTAGGCTTAGATAGCTAAAACGCTAGTGTGGTATGTTGAATTCCTGCTCATGATGCATCTAGTATTAATGCTTGATAAGAGAGATAAGAACATAATATTAGTATTAGACTAATCGATGTTCAAGAGAGTTTGATTGATACATAATTAGTGCATTCGCCATCGTCATAGAAACAAAAAATCGATGAATTAAAATAAAGTTTTCTAATAATTAAGTCTAGGTGAAGTTGAATGCATGCCGTAGTGTCGTTTACTATTGAATTACAACTCAAATTTTTACTTGCATTCTTTAATTTTGATTATTAATTGTTATTTTATTTTAATTTTGATTATTAATTTTATTTTATTTTATTTTGAAATTTCAACTATTTTATTTTCATTTGTCAATTAGAATCAGGGCCGGCCCAACGGTTTTCGGGGCCTTACGCGACATCTTTAAAAGGCTTATTCAAGAATTTGTTAAAGTTTTAGTTGGGAGAATTTTAAAACAAAACTATTTTTGATGCAACTTAATAATCTATACTTCAAGTGGTGTGCTTCTTTTATTTTCACTTTATGTTTGTAGTACAAATTTTGAAATATAAATTAAAAGTGCAACCCACATGGGGTATATAGATTATCATTGTGCCAAGAATAGGGCATTCTTCAAAATCTCCCTTTTTGGTTAGGGAATTTCAAGGGATGAAATTAAATGAATTTTGAGGAATTTCTAAGCTAATGAATTCTTTCTGTCCATTACTCAAATACATAACTTAAAGTAAAAAGAATAACATTGATTGTAAGCTTTAAATAAAGTAGTGGAATGTCTTTTTTTTTTTCTCTCTTATGAGACTTTATTGATCTTTTAAGTACAAATTTTTCCCCTCAAAATCAAGACTACCTCCCTTAAATGAAGGCCTAGGCTCGAAGGGGGCCTTAAGCCATGGTCTAGGTGGCCTTACCCTTGGGCCGGCTAGAAATTAAACTAGTGAAATATTCCAACGAAGTACTAATGAAAATGATGCTTTTTTCTCATCATCAGCGACGTTCGTAGCGTAGATTATCTATTATTGTGATTTCACAATATTATTATCTGTATTTTAAAATTTTGATATCAATATAAAATATTATATTTTTATTTTTGCAAATATTGATAAAAATATTCAAAATATCCACAAATATCGCTTGTAACATATTAAAAGTATTTTATTAATGAGCTATATTTTCAAAGATTACTTATTTATTTGGCAGTAAAAATATTTTAACATTTTAAACATTCAAATGTTTATTTTATATTGCTCAAGATCAATATGTATTTGTCGGTAGATATTGATGTACAGATCATATCCTACAACTTTTTAAAAACTATTTTTTGATATTATTTATTGGTTAAATTTATAATTTATTATATCTAATGATATGTTAATAATACATTATATCTTATTAAAAGAAGTGAAAATAATGTAAAATTCAGTATTTAAACATTTTTAAAAGTACTTTTAATAAACTTATAATTTTGACAATGTATATATTTTTTCCCCAATATCCTTCGATATTGACATTTATCACCTCAATATTAATATCTGTTAATCAGAATCTCCAAAACTGCTTTGACTAGGATATTTTTTAATCCTCCATTCTTATTAAAAACACCGTCAGTAGTTCATAAAAAACACGTAATCTCTAACACTATTTTCTTCAAATCTGAATGTCCAAACTCATTATTGGATGCTTAACTAATTGGCTACAGCCTACATGGAGTACAGTTCAAAATATTCGCTAAGGATGTTTTTATACAAAGCAATTTTTTCATTTGCTTGAAAATAGAAAATCATAATTAATTAGTGCTAGCTGGCTGATTGGGTTTATTATAAATTTATTATTTATGCAAATAATAGTCAAGCTCTGCACCAAATTCATAGTTGGCTTATGCTGAAATTTTGCAATACATGCCACCAAATTCTGCTACCAAATTCCTTGTTACTTTTCAGCCAGAAAGGAAAAAGTACGGGTGCGAATTTTAAATTTCTAATTATTAATTATATTCATATTTTAATGCAATTTGTATGGATTGTATCTGCTACAAATGTATAATTAAATTAACATAAACATATGTATGTTCTTCATTCGAAGATGTTGCAATTGTAAATGATTTTTAATTTAGATCAAGTCTAAAACTCAAAGGGTAACTGGACAACTGGAAATCTATTAACATTTTTTTTTTCTCTTTCCCTTATTGCTGGGGTAAGAAAAAGATACGTAGAAATGAAAATTGGAATTCGACCTGGAGGCAATAGCGAATTATCTAGGAAAATCACTCAGCGTTTGAGTTTAATGATAGTTTATGGAATTTTCCCTTCATTTATGGATTTACTCTTACACTGAAATTTATTTAAAGAATTCTCGTCTAGCATATTGCAAGTAAAAATTATTTTAGGAATTCAAACAAAATAATATTGCGTGAAGGGAATTTAGTAATCCAAAAAACTACCGATGTTTTGATAGAAAGAATTTAAACGAAGAATAAAATTGAATGAATGTGAAAAATACAGTCCAACATGCAATAGGCGGAGATTATTATTTGAAACTATAGAAAATGGATATTAAGTCAGTTAAGAATATCTTATAATTTATCATCAAAGTAAAAAAATCTTTTATGATAATAAAATTATACATAAAATTTAATGTAATTACATGTCAGGAGATTATGAGGAATATCTCATTCTTGACACGATGATAATCTATGTCCTATGTGTGTTGAACTTTTAATTTATACCCTAAAATTTATATTACAAACACAGAGTGAAAATGAAAAGAGCATACCACTTAATGTATAAATTATTAAATGACATAGAAAATGATATTATTTTGAATATTCTCCCTTCAAACAAAATTCAATAGGCCCAAACAAGTAAACTGCTCATTAAATGCCAAAAAGTAGCGGGGGAAAAAAAAAAGAAACATAAACTTGCGTATATGTACATGATAATAATAAATGTATGTAATTAGGAAAATTCAAAATGAAAATTTGGTAGGGTGGTTGGAATGAAACATTTGTGTTTGGACGAATATAAATTGGAAGTATGATTCAAATGGTGGAGACTCGAGACAATGCCACGTACGCAAGTACTAGATTATTCAATAACTTGTTTTGTCTATATAATTATGTGAATATGAATGCTATGAACTGGTCAATTATGTCTCATATTTTTGTGCATATAATTTAATGTTGAAATAATTGACCTGGTGGGCCTCAAACGATAAATGACTTGGTGGGCATCAAACGATAAATATTTTATAATTTGTATAGACATGTCATGTGGAATATAGAAATTAGCTAGTATATACCTATGTGCTTAGAGAAAATTTGATCTAGCGTCACACATGTCTATAATCATTGTCAATATTGCATGTTATATTACTTTTTCTAGTAATAAATTATTATACTGTCTTCATTCTCTTTTCTTGTCTTTCTGATTTGTGAAAAAAATAAGGATAATTCGGTTAAATCTACTACTAAAAATTAACATGACTGTAAATTTTATTTTTATAGTGACGCTTTTTCTCAAAACAAGATGTTTGAAAGTGGCATGTTTCAAAATTTCACTATGTTTTATAATAATTTTCTACCTTAGTAATTTAATTAAGGATGAATAAAGGAGACAAATCTGTTGTATTATGTATTTCAACATGCTTTAATTACGTTGCGTTATAACATTGTCGATCGCAAGGTAAAATTATATAATGAAACTTCGCCTAACAAACCAACGAGCACTATTTAGTTATTTAAAATTGTTTGAAGATTGCATGTTACTATCTGAGTTATATTATATATCCAATAATTAAAGAGGCAATTTATTTAACATATATATTATAATGATTAATAAGCTATAGATATATGGTACATGTCTGTCATAGTTTAAAGCATAAGCATGTGGATTCAAACATTGACACGGCTTTTAACTAGGTAATTAATTTATTGGCCTTTAGGGAGATATATTACTAGCTTCCTGGTCAACCGTATAAGAACCAATTGAATCAACTAGCCCTTTCTTATTTGGTCCCTTGTCCTTGAAATAATATTAAATTTCTACACCGACAAGAAATGGAAAGGGAGATAATAAATTAAGTTTTTCCCGTGAGTAACGGATAAGATTTTTATTGTTCGTCTGAAAATTACATATATATTTCTCTAAAAAAAGTTACATATATTTTCATGTACATATCAGATATCGTAGTGAGTCAACCAGAGGCATATTTCCTAGGTGTAATAATATAGGTCCTCCCATTAAAATACACGAATATAGTGCTATAGATATATACATATATATGTAAATAATTGTTAGGTGTAATGATATGGTCCACTAGATATCATACTTAATGCCTTACTTGTATGACATTATGATCATGATATATTTATTAAAAGTTTTTATAGTTTAAAAATGTGTATATATATATATATATATATCTATATATACATGGTTTTTAGTCAGAGTCGATCGAGAGAAAATTAAGCTCCTTATAATTATTAGTCCATTGCGTTTTATGGACTTAAAACGTGCGGTTAATTTAAACTGAAAACAATCTCATCAAATTATTACACCTCACTTTCTTCAAAGTTCTATACTTGCTTGATCTTCATAAACAGCATGATCACCATTTGTGAGGTTTACTTATTAAAGTCTATATATCTAATTACTTCTTCTATATTACCTTTTATTGTACTTATTATTACACCTGCTGATTTCAGAAGTTCTCTATTTTTTTTAATTATTATTATTGTTACTATTTTTTATATATACTATTTCCGTAATTTGACTATGTATATCATATTATTGACCAAGAAGCAATCATACGCGTAGCATTGAATTATTATCACTGTCCTGTAGTATAAGATTTTTATAAATATAATAATTAGTTTGTTATATATGCATGATACTTGTAAATTTTACTATAAACACTTATAATAAGGGAAAGAATTAGCTGTGTAGCAATGACCAACAATAGACTAATTAACAATAATAATTAAATAACAATGTCAGCTCAATATTTTTTTACTTTTTTGTGAAGGGCTTTGAGATTATTACAGTTGTCAATGATAATTTTACAAAGCATTAAATGTGCGAAAGAAACTTCTTTGAAGTCATAGGATAATGTTTGGTATAAGATGGCGTCCTTTTTCATCTCAAATTTCTTTTCCAATATGGAAAAAAATACATTTATTATTCTTTACTTTGATTGAACACTTTGATTGAACTAATAACTAATTAAAAATCATAAACAAATAGCAGTGTAAAATGTTAGGTATATACTTTTGAAGATGCTACTCGATAATTTGAAAAGTAGCTAGATGGCTATTATACCAAACTGGGACAGGCAAATTAGATTGATCCAGATATTTATCGCCCACAGGAAGTGACTAATATGAACAAAATAGTTGTTAAGTAGTGTAAAGGTCAAAACATAGAAAAAGAATAAAAGAAAAAAAAATGCTGTTATTAGAAAGATGTATATACTAAAATCTTGATAAATTAATGATAATCTCTATTCAATAATATTTTTACTAGTCTCAGCTCGGATCCAACGTACTAAATTAATAATTCGTTAATTTTATAAGATAATACATTAAAAAAAATCCTTTAGAACCCATTTGATAAATAAACTAATAATTTTCTAATATATAAAAATTTATAACTTTTTCGATAAGAATTCAAAAGAGATGTATACATTATGTATTTAGTTCAAAAGAGATGTATACATTATGTACTTAGTCAAATACATGAAATTATATTCTTGAGAAGTTTTTAAAATTACACCGTCTATTTTATTTGTCTCCTCTTGCATGAATGGAGATATTTGTGTGATAATAGAGGCTATATAAATCATATGATATATATGTACTCATTTAATTTTAAGATGGGTGAATTAGAAAAATACCCAGAAATTATAAAACTATAGAAGTAATTACCCATATTTTTAAGTAATTGATTAATTACCCAATTCATTAATTACTTGCACATGTTTTCGGTAATTAAGTTAATTACCACTAATCATCACTTTGTAAGTAATTACATCTTTTGGGTATTTGGTTGTATTTTTAAAAAATTGGGTATTTACTTGAATTAAGTTGAAAAATTGGGTATTCACTATAATATCTCTTTTAGGATGTTGGTTAAAAAATAATTTAGAATATCAGTAAAATAGCAAAATGTATCGCAAAAAATTACAAGATTATCCAAATTCCTAGAAATTTTTCATGTTCATGATGGAAAGAACCTTAATTAATGAAATGTGATACCAATAGTTTAACTGGTGAAGCCCACATGAATAATAAGAGGAGAAGACTTGACGTGTATATATATGTACATATATATATGAGAAATTTTGGTAGTTAGTCGATTTTTTAGATTATATTTAAAAAATATCTACATCTTTTTAAAACTATGTGAATAGCCCGTTTTTTGTAAGTAGACAAAATACTATAGTAAGCGGATGAAATACCATCCATTTTTAACTTGAATTTTGTTCACTTACCATGGTACATAATCGATATACTAAAAAAAAACTTTGGGTAAACAGATAGACAAAATTCAAGTTAAAAATGATTGATATTTTATCCGTTTATCATAATATTTTGTCTACTTACCAAAAACGGATCATTCATCTAATTTTAAAAAATAATAAATATTTTTTTAAATAAGTTCTAAAATTAAGTCATTTAGCTACAAACCCATATATATATATATATATATATATATATATCAAACATTGTAGTCTACGTACTGAACTTCTTTTAATTAATTAATTTTATTTTGGTTAGGGGTTCTGTGTAGTAGATATTAGGGGTGTCTAACCAAACCAAACCACAACTTTTTATCAAAATCAAACCAAACTAACTTCTAATTGGTTTAGTGATTTTTCACACTAAACCAAACCAATTAAACAATCAAAATCAAATCAAACCAAACTAATTATAGTTGGTTTGCTTTGGTTTTTTTAATCAGTTTGAGCCTTTTTTCAAATAGGCCCATACAAATTGAGGACTTAATAAAATAATATAATTAATCAAAATCAAAGTTCAACATCATAATCTAACCCAATTAGATAAGGGCTAAATTCAAAATATTTTAAATATCACAAAAAAAAATTATATTAAATATTCATTGGTTTTAAGATGATGCAAGAGTATTCACGCCTGAACAACTAATGACTTCCTAACAAAGTTGATCTGTATTAGAAGTTCCATCAAAACCATCCCCAAATTTAAAAACCTGATTAATAAATAACAAAGTTCTTCACTTCAAGTTCTCACAACTTCTTAGCAAAAAAGGGGGAAAAAATTAACCCTCCATACATATAATATAATTTTAAATACATGTTTTACATATAAGCATTGGTTTGGTTTGGTTTGATTTTTTAATAAAGTCAAACATGAACCAAACCAAACCAATTAAAATTTGAAAAATTTCAAACTAAACCAAACCAATTATAATCGGTTTGGTTTGGTTTGATTTGGATTGATTTCGCCAATTTGGTTTAGTCTCATCAGTTTTTTGAACACCCCTAGTAGCTATCTTGGTTATAAATGTACCGACAATCATCACCCAAAAAAAAAAAAGGTTACGACTGTAAGGAAAAGAGGACCATATCAAGTAGAGTGGTCCTACTCACAGCTAAAATATACTGATTCCTCTTTAAGTTACTTTCACTGGCTTTTCATTGTTGAAGTTACGAAAAAGATAACTCAAGAAAAATGGGAGAGAGGAAAATTACATATAAGGCTCTGATTAGTAAAAAGTGGAAAAAAAAAAGGATGAAAAAAACAAAATAAGGTGAAAGAAAATGCGACAAGAAAAAGAAAATATTATGTAATGATGTTTGATAAGGAATTTGATCTAGCTACATAATAATTACTTTCATCAATTTATTTTATTATTTTATTTTAAGAAGTGGATAAAAATCATTGTACGTTATAATCATGTTGTTCACAAGTTTACAACACCAAAAATCCTTTCAACGAGCGTAAAAATGATGGGAAAGGACTTGTATTTCCATCCATTCAACTTTCTCTCCCTTTATTATTATTATTATTTTTTTTTCATTTCTTTTTTACCAAATGTCTCATTGAAACTTGAAAGCATCTTTACCTCGAAAATCTGTTGGATTCTCTAAAGGAAACTATTCCTTTTTTCTCTAATTGTCATAAGATTATGAAACTTAGGGTTATGCCCTAATTGCTCAAAAATATTTACAACTATGAAATAGATGCATCATCATCGGCCGGAGTACATGAAGAAGCGGAGTAAAGGTCCGGCAATACATTATCTTGCTATTTCTTAGTCAATCAGCTAAATGAGTTATTGTTTGGATATCGATTCAGTGGCAACAAATTGAATCTCTATACTTTTGCTACAATACTAATTAAGTTTTTAGATAAAATATATATAAAAAAATAGACTCAATTTTAATTACAAATATTCTATCTTATAATCTAAATTCAAGTACTGAATCTAACTCTTAGACCAACATCTATTTGAACTCAAGATTTTGTCAATCAGTAAAAAGCAATCACTCAAATCAAAATGATCTAAATTTTGTATTTGAGATTGCTATCCAAAAGATCCTAAAATCAGTACATTAATGTTCAGGTGTAGCTAATTAATTGATGTTTATATGTTCCGTTTGAATAGATAGATCGTTAATCACATCAAAATTACTAGCATTATGAGTAGCAATCACATCAAAATTAGTAGCATAATAAGTAGCAATCACATCGTTAATCACATCAAAATTACTAGCAATCACTCAAATCAAAATAATCTAAATTTTGTATTTGAGATTGCTATCCAAAAGATCCTAAAATCAGTACATTGATGTTCAAGGTGCAACTAATTTATTGATGTTTATATGTTCAGTTTGAATAGATAAATCGTTAATCACATCAAAATTACTAGCATTATAAGTAGGGTCAGTTAAGCAATTAGCCATTTTAAATGTAAAGTTTGAAGGATTTAGTCATAATTTCACGAAATTAAGGATTTAGCCATAATATGTAATATTTTATGTTACATGTAACATATATACGTGTAAAAAGTGTAACATTAAATGTAACGTCACATGTAATATAAAATGTAACATTACAGGTAATGTTACACTTTTACATGTATATAAGTTACATGTAATATTTATATTACATGTTATGACTAAATCCTTAATTTTGACATTTTAGGGATCCTAAAAAATTACCCAAAAGTTTGGTTAAATGCCTAAAAAACTCTTATGAGTATTAGTACATTATTCGTTTGATCACTCTAAAGTTCTAAAAGGAAATCAACAATTGGAAACCATATGTATGTGTTTTAGTCAACTTGATTTGATTAATTTGGTGTGCTAGTTTGGTTTACCATTCTAATCACTCATTTATATATTATATCTCAATACGAAATTTGAGAAAAAATACTTTTCGATGTGGTATTTGTCGGTTCAGATCATTGTGATTTGAGTTGTTATTTGACAAATCTTATAATTCAAATCAATAACTGAATAGAAATTCGATTATAGTATTTAGATTGAGATCGTAAAAGAGGAGATTTGTATTGAAAATAAATTTTAAAAAAAATGTTAATTTTTACATTAGCAAGAGTATTAAATTACTGTTGAAGGAATAAATTAAGTATAAATTTTGTATATTTTGTCAAAAATCATTGGTACCATACCAAGAATACTCATCATTTTTTTTATTACTCGAATTACTTATCAAACGACTTCAAGATTTTAATATGCTACTCCTTTGGAACCTCTTAGTGTCTATTTTAAAGGCTTCTTAGCCTATAGTTTTCTATTCCTGGTCTGTAGTTTCGCACTTGAGCTCGAGGTAAAGCTTACGCTTACATTTATGAGTCGAAGCCTATTGATGGGGTAAACTCCTTTCTTTTCAAATAATTCTTTAATAATGTTAGAAAACTACTTTATTGTACACAAAAGTTTTCACTCTATTACCTAATTGAAACAAATTTTTATAATCTAAATCAGCAAAGAGAAAAATAGGCTTTTAAGCAAATTAACTTAACCAATTTAGAAAAATCACTTATTGATTTATTTTGTTTATGCCCTATCATATATGATAATTTTGGACTTTTAGATTTACTTTCTCAAGATGTTGTGTTTACTGAAATAGCAAATTGGAAATCCAAAATCGTTCATAGCTATAGGACATACCACACCACAATCGCTTCATTTTATTCTTTTTTTCTATCTTTTTTTTTTCAGAGTTGATATCTGGTTAATTACTATTCATAGTTATATGGATTCTTTAAAATCTCAATTACCTTTTGCGCAATGCGAACTAGACAAAAATAAAAGAAAAATTTGTCACTTTTCTTTCAGTTCCCCCTTTTTCATTCAAATAAAAAAATATATATATTAATGAGAAATATAAAAAAGGCTTCGACAGCATAGCAATAAATGATAGCCATAACTTTCGGCAAAAGAAAGAGGATTAATGACTTTAGACTGGGAAATTGGAAAGTCTATTGTTTTTTAGCAAAGCCAAAACCAAATGAAGCCACAAAACCCACTCTCTACGCTTATTCAGTCTTGACCTTTCCACACCAGACCGTTACTTCGTGGCAATTTGATACTACTTGACAAATCCTAAAGATTATGCATTATCACTATCCATATGGTTTGACCAAGCACTGTGCAGCAAATTGTCCAAATGCCCGTCTGAACAGCTTGAAAAAATTGTAACGATTGATTGCCCAATTGCAGCAAACTATGCACTATCTCGAGAATAAAAGATGTCAACAGGTAGAGCCGTACAGCCCCTCAAAGTAGGTAAAGGTTATTGACAATATTAGTAGTAATAAGCCAATAACCTATCGGAACTTATAGCCTAATAATCCAAACTTATTAAGAAAATTAAAGACTGGTTTGCAAGATTTTCAAAATGTCTCGCTGTTTTCATGCATTTTCGTGAATCGGGACTTGTGTCGGTAAAAACGAAGGAAAAAAAAGGTCAGTGAAGAGTAATCGAATTGAACTCTATAAGAATGAAAATCACATGTTATTTAACCTCAGTGAGATACACTTACTATTTGATGCTTATTAGGCTTCTCCTTTTTTTTTTTTTTTTCTCCGTCATATTACTCTGTTTCTTGGTTTTGAAATTTTTATTCACTTATTTTGTTTTTGTTGGATGATTTTTACTCGTAAAGAATACAAGAAAAACTAATACACACATTTCACAGAGAAGTATATTGGTGGAAACGCCTAAATTGTAGGCTATAAATGGTGCAACAATTAAAACAAGGGTTAATTTTATCATTTCCCTTGTACTTTAATCCGAATATCAAATTATCTCATGTATCTCAATTTGTTACATCCGTTCCTTTTATACTTTTAAAATATCTCAAGCTCATCCATCCGTCAATTTTTTTCATCCAAAAATATCACATAATTGTCACATGATCGCATATTGAACGGTATTTTGGACAAATCACCACTTAAGACACCATTTTGAATTTTTCATGGGTTCTTCTTTTTTTTTTTTTTTTCTTTTTTCTCTCTAATAAAAGAAATTTAAGTTCTTTTTATATTTCTTGAAAACAAACTAATCATGAGTCTTTTTTTTCAATCAAGTAATTTTAGCAGAAAAAAAAAGTTTTGAGCGAAGAAAAGTATCAAATAGGGACAAAAATATAATTTCAACTAAAAATGGACAAAAACCAACCCGATTAAGTGAAAATTGGCAATTTTATTGGAAATGTTAACGGAAAGATGGATTAATTGAGATATTTTAAAAGTATAGAGAGAACATATCGGGAATAATTTGATATTCGGTTTAAAGTTTATAGGGGGAAATGATAATTAATCCTTAAAACAATATGTGAATTTAATAAAATACCTATGGTTGGGTTATTGGATAGCCATTGCATATTGTCCAGTTAAATTGTTGGGTTCATATTAAATAATACATTCTAAAAAGTAAAGTTCGAGACTCTTCCTAAGGAACTAACAATAACTGGCTTCATTGTTATAGTAAAAAGTACTTTTTAAATACTCTTACTACCTTAAAAAGTTTTTTTTTTCCTCTTTTAAATCTTAATTTAAAAAATAAGAAATTTTAAGAAAATAACCACGGTTTATAAAATGATTTTAAAAAACAGCCATAGTTTCAAAAAAATTTAAAAATTAGCATGTCAGAAATTTTTAACAAATTTTTTTTACTAGTATCAGAAATTTCTGACAGTAATTTTATGCGTATTTTTGTTATTGTCAGAAATTTCTTACACATTTTATGGTTAATTTTTAAATTTGTTAAAACTGTGGCTATTTTTTAAAAACACACGGTCCAAAATAATTATTTACCTAACTAAACAAAAAAATATAATCAAACCAATTTAAATTTAATAATTTTAGTCTAAGGTCATGTACAAGTAGAGCTAGCCCCCAAAGTAGTTAAAAGACCATCTACTATCTTAACATTATGAACACCTATGGCAATTTGTTCTTATGAACTTTTTAGGTGGCTTGAGAGGCTAGGTAAAAAAATATTTATTAAGCTTAAATATCAGTGCTTTTAAGAAAAAAAAAAAAATTATCAAGTGTCTGATGGCTCGTAGTCGTAAACAACAATTTTTAAGAGCTAACCTAGATAAATGTGGATTGCTAGAGTTGTTAAAGATTTTTAGTGGATTATCTGTTGTATTTAGATTTCTATTCTATTTGTTACTCGTTATGTGATAGAAATCAAGAAAGATGATAAAATTAAAATGTGGTGGAACTCTTTCACGATACTCACATTCAAGTATTTCTCTTAATTTTCTTATTCTATGAGAAATGGTAATAAATAATCAGTTCAATTATTAAATTTTAGGGTTTAGAAATTTTAAAAAAATAACCATTGGTTACTTAGTTGATAATTTTTATAAATACTGTAAAATTCCGTTATATAATTATGAAAATTATTAATTTTTTGATTAATCTACTTTAATTATTTTTTTAAAGTGTCATTTAGAAAATGACTATTTACTCAATTATTATAATTTTTTTTAAGTCACTTTATTTTCAAAGAAGGTGTACTTGGAGAATTCCAATTGCATAAACTCAATAAATATTTATACCTCGTATGAAGTGTCTTACATTTTTATTCTGGTAAAAAAATAATAAGATATTACAAAAATATAGAACATTTTCTTAAGGCAAAACATAGAACATTCTAATGCTGCTCACAAATCACAATTAACTAATTGGTAATACATGTTTACTATCATCCTATCCCGAAAATCACCATTAATTCCCTTAAAAAGAAAAAGGGAAAAAAATAAGAGGCTTAAATCACGTCTTTAAAGGCCTTGCCGGAGATTTAAGGGCTGAGTTGCACTAAATGGGCTGGATAGTTTACAGCCCGGCCCTATAGTGGTTGCTATAGCCCATTACCGATGGAGGAGTTCTTGAAGAATGCTTTGTTGGCACATTTCATTATCTTAATATTAAAAAAAAAAAAAACCCCCATATCACTGTAGAGTCTACAGAGAGTTTTGGGCTTCTAAAAATGCCCTTTTTCAAAGTATTCGAGGCCTTTTTCGTTGTCAAATTTTATAGACTTTTTGATACTTCATTGTTTTTACACGAATACCCTTCGTTTATAAACAGATATGATTTTCTTAATTGGGTGGTCGGTGGGTTCAGACTTTGGTCGCCGACGTCGCACATGGTTTGGTGGTGCAAGGTTTGGTCGCTTGAGGTTTTGGAATTTGGGTCGGCGTCATCGGCGGGGTTTGGGTCGAGCAGGGGGATTGGGTGGTGCGGGGGTTCAGAGTTTAAAAGTCGTCGAGAAAGACATTTACTTAAATTCTAAAGGATAAAACCAATACTTAAAATTTTAGAGACGGGAAGGCCATCTCCCCAGATTTTCCTAATAATTGTTATATAATAAAGAAAATTACTTTAAGTTTTTTGAAAGGGAGTATTCTCAAATGGGGAATGATAGAAAAAATAGACCGATAGGGAATAATATTGAGAGTTATAATTGGAGGCTAACAAAGGTCTATAATAATATATATAGATCTTACCCTGGCGAACAATTATTTTATTAATAAGAATTAGAAAAAAAGAGCACCCATTTTCCATCCCAGCTCGACACCATCTTTCCTCTCTAGAGCCGGTGCAAAAGTCAAATCTCGGGATGACCATCCCGTTGAGGCTGAGGATACGGTGGAAGCGTTTGGTGCGACAGATCTAGAGCGCTGTAAAGGACGGCAAGCGCGGGGTGGCGTCGAGGAAATTTCTGATGCGGAGGTGGACGGATTCGATGAGTGAGTCGCAGAAGAGGCCAACGACGGATCACGTCGTCCACATCGGAGGTTCCACTTGCAAGGAACTCCAGTGTAGATCTCAACAAATAGCTTGCTCGTTCGCTTTCTTTCTCGATATTGCTATTGATTCTCTTTTTCTTCGTTTGATAATTTTTGGAATTTTTTTTCGTCCTTCAGAGATGGTTATCACCTAGATTTCAAAAACCCCATTTGGATTGTGATACACCCTAGTCTCTAGGTTATTTTCATATTTTTCGATATAGTTGGTTTCTTAGTTGATCAATCTTATTAAAGCTAAAGACTATATAAATGTGAATGTATTTTGAATTGAGACAATTATGCATGAAATAATTTAGTCTCACCCCTTTCTTTCTATCTCTTTCTAGTCTTTCTCTCTAGTCTCTCCCTTTCTCTTTCTAATTCTTAGGAGCGTACACTCGCTCGAAGAGTGTTTGTCCCGATCGACCACCGGAATAATCGCCGGAGGTCGTATCAACTGGTGCTTTCATTCAGAGAATTCATGATGAATTCAGACACGATTTCTGCCATCAAAGCTCTGATTGAGCAAAACACAACTTCTCTCGACCAGATGCTACAACAATATACATCTGCCATTGATGCTCGATTTGAAGCTTTCACATCTCAAATTCATGGCTCATCGCACAGGTCTCCGTCCATACAACCGAGCTTCAGTTATTTCATGCCTTCAACTGATTCCTATGCCAGAGCAGTGGACAACACTCGACCACAATTCGCTGAGTTGGAATCATGTTGCTGTAGGCATTCAAAGATAACAGAGATGAAACCAGATTTGACCATCACCATGAGCCATCAGGTAATGTCGCTCGAATCATAACCCATTCCACATGTTGCCTTGAGTTCCAACTCAGATCTCGCCGATCTGAATATGACGGCCACCGAGCTCGTCGGCAAGGACGAGGAAGCTTCTGATCTGGTTGGAGAGGTGGAGGATCTCGTTAGCGATGAAGTCATCGTGATGTAGCTTCCCGATACTGAAGAAAAGGAACTGGCTCTACTCGGTGATGATCTGATCGGCGGTGAGGAAATTGTGCTAGATCTTCCTCTGGTGGTTCTCACCGGGACTGTTGAGTCGAAAGCTTGCCTCATCATGAGTGATAACTTCGGAACGGTCATATCCTCAACCACTGGATCGACAAGCCGATCGGCAAGATCACGGTGTCTGATCGACAGAACCGAAGGGTTGGAATATCAACTTCGTTGGCCTCGGCGAAGAACACGAACAGGCTGAAGGCTTCTACCTTCGTGAAGGACTGCGGGTAGACACGCGCGTCTGTTCGAAGTTGGTCTCGTCGAGTTGCACTGCTGCAAAAACTTTGGCGAGCCGAGACGAGATTGAACAGTGGCAAGCCGTGCTTGGATGTTCAATGTTGTAAACGATTCGGCTGCCAGACGGCTTCCAAGTATGATGGTGGCAACTGACGGCGAGACAGAGGAGGTTGCAAGGAAGCTTGGTCACAGCGAATCACCATGTGGCAGAAGTAAGGGAAGCTAAAATCAGCGGCGATTCGAGGAGAAACAAGGTTGCGACCGCGACGAGGCAAGGCGAAGGTCAAAATGATGCGGATAGATATGGCTGTATTTGGACGGATCATGACAACCTCAGCAGAGAAATGGGCGGCACTGTGGTGGTGGGATCTCGGATGGAAGCTACGGTGGTAGACGAAGGCTCCAGCACCAAAGAAAGAGCCCAGCGAAGAAGATGGAAGGGAGAATTTCAAAATAAAGTCATTTTTTAAGCCACTTAATAATTTATACCCCATGTAGTGTGCTTCCTTCATTTTCACTCTATGTTTATAATGTAAATTTTTGGATATAAATTAAAAGTGCAACACACATGTGGTATAAATTATCATTGTGTCAAGAATGGGGCATTTTTCAAAATCCTCCAAGATAAAATTGTGCAACAAAATTGCAATTGGGCCAGGCCCATGTTTTAGTAGTTGATGTTTAGCCCATTAGTAGTTGGGTTATTAGTTTAGCTGATTTAGTTATAAAAAAAAAAGGAGGGGGAGCGGGGACCTCATTTTTTACACAATGATAATCTATACCTAATGTGTGTTGCACTTTTAATTTATACTCCAAAATTTACACTACAAACATGGAGTGGAAATGAAGGAAGCACAACACATGGGGTATAGATTATTAAGTGGCATAAAAAATGACTTTATTTTGAAATTCCCTAAAAAAAATGCGTTCAGTAATTAAAAAAAAAACTTCTAATTTAAGTATTTTTAGGTGAATTTTTGGTGAAGTTTGATCACCACCTTGAGGACAAGATGTTTTTGAATGGGTGGGGAATGATACACCCTAGTCTCTAGGTTATTTTCTTATTTGTTGGTATAGTTGGTTATTTAGTTAATTAGTCTTATTAAAGCTAAAGACTATATAAATGTGAATGTATTTTGGATTGAGACAATTATGAATGAAATGATTTAGTCTCTTCCCTTTCTTGGTATCTCTCTCTAGTCTTTCTCTCTAGTCTCTCCCTTTCTCTTTCTAATTCTTAAGAGCCTACACTCGCTCGAAGAGTGTTTGTCCCGATCGATCACCAGAATAATCGCCAGAGGTCGTATCAGATTGTCCTCTTAACCCTTTCATCAGTCAAGCCTCTAAACTGATTTTTTCATTTCTTAACCAGGTTCACATAACCCCTGCCCAATAAACAATAAAACTCCTATGGGGGTACTTTCCAAAAACTTAATTGACTAAATATAGCAAAGAATTGCTTCCATGTGATTATGCAACAACATTTTTAAGAGAAAGTTTGACACTTGCCATCGTTCATAAGCTAAGAAGCCTCCAAAGTAAAATTTGCAAGTTGCTATTTTTATTTTTATTTTTATTTTTTATGCAAGTGAGTTAACTAGAAAAAAATGAAGAATGAAAAATTATCGGGTGCGAAAAGGTTTATATAAGATATTGTAGACCTCTTTTGACAACCAATAATAATACTTTATTTATTTTCTATCGGTCTATTTTTTAAAATATTCCCACCTGAGAATCCCCTTTTCAAATATATGGATAAATTGTAATAATAATGCACAATAGCGAAAAAAGTATTACTAACTAAATTAAATTTTCAGTTTTTTCCTCTTAATTAGGAAAACAACGTGAAAAAAAATTGGTCCAAATAGAATTCAACAAACTGGTTTTCACTTTTATATTATAAAATTAATATTAATTCTGATTATCCTAAAAACATACTAAAACTTCTTAAAATTTAATTTTGTTAATTTAGTTACATTCTCATTTTTACTCCATTATAATAATTACTAGCTTAAGAACCCGCACGATGTAGCGGGGGGTTCTTTTTTTCTTTTTTTGTTATTTTTATTAATAAAATATTAAATTAATAATATTTAAAAACTACAAAATTTTATGTAAGGAAAAAAAATTTGATAATCTACAATTACAAATTTGAGTGAATTAAGAAATAAGTCATTTTAAAAGTAAAGTTTGAAGAATTTAACACTAGAACGTCAAAATTAAAGAAATAGCCATTAAATACTTTAATGAACATAAGTATCCATGATAAATAGTTTTACAAAAAAACCGCCCAAATCAAATAAAAAATCTCCGAAAATTCGGCTCATTCAACTTAAAAAAATAAACCAAACTTATTATTACTAAAATTTTCTTAACTATGATAAAGTAAAAAATAAAAAATAAAAAAGATTAATTTCTTAAATTTATAAAAACTATGGCCAATCCCTTAAAAATAGTCTACAATTTGGCTAAATCCTTAAAAATCTCTATAAAATTTTAAACATTATGTGTTAAATAGATAATAAAAAGTTGATAATAATAATTATGGTAGGTGGTAGCCATTAGTTTTTTAATTTTGTTAAATTTTGCATATATATATATATATATATATATATATATATAAAATGTACATAAGTAATTGTAACGACCCAAAACTTAAAACAATATTTTAGTTCCGAAAAAAATACGTATAAATTTGAACTTTTTAAATTAAGTTACATACTTGAGCTTTTAATAACAAACATAAGAGTATTAATTCTCATCATAACTAAAATGGATTTAATTAAAACATTTACAAAATATTACAGGATTTAAAACTTTCTTTGCCAACGATTTGCCGGTAGTCCACGTAAGGTTATAGAGGTCGGTCCCGTATACACTCGATGTTCCCGTCGTTGTCGCCTCTCACTATTTGCTTTTGTGACAAGATACCTGCGACACGAGCACACTAGTGAGCTAATAGCCCAGTAAGTAGATTAGGTAAGTAGGTTGCTAAGTCTGCAGGTAATAAGCAATCAATGGATATCACAATACAATAATCTAATGAAAGGACGGACTCGATAATCGAGTCGTCATAGTCCGAAGAGTAAACGTCACTCTTATGCAACCTTGCCCGCGAAATAGATTTCAGAAACAGGTTGCTAAACCTACGCGGGGTATAATACCTGCAAAAGAGTTGTGCCGTGGAATAGGTTTGGACTTAACGACCCATTAATCTCGACTCAAAGGTCAACCTCATGTTTTGAACTAATCTCACTCAAGTTCACAACTCTCTGACTTAGCTTGTAAAAATACGTGTGCACATAATTTACTATTTAAGAATTCTCGATTCTATAATATTGGGAAGGTCTCGTCAGCCTCACCCCTCCTCTAGACCTCTTGCGGGTCGATCTAGAACTCATATATATATATATATATATATATATCCAAACCCCTTCGCGGGTTATTCTAAAATTTAATACACACTTAGACCCATTGCGGGTCGTTCAATAACTTATACACAATCTAGAACTCTTGCAGATCGTTCTAGAATTTAACACATATCTAACCCCATTCGCGGGTTGTTCTAGAACTTATAAACATCTAGACCCTATCTCGGGTCGTTCTAGAACTTTATACAAATCTAGACCCATTCTCGGGTCGTTCTAGAATTTAATACACATCTTGACCCATTCGCGGGTCGTTTTTATAATTTAATACACATTTAGACCCATTACGGGTTGTTCTAGAACTAATACGACTCTGCACCCTCTGTGAGTCGCTCCGAAACCTCACGCAGACAATGGCCCCGTCGGGCGATCTCGGAATCGATCAAAATCGTAGTACACAGCATATGAAGAGGAAGGTCGTCTACCGACCTCCTCGAGACCCGATCCCATCGGGTTAGTTCGGGACATGTTATGGATTTTGGCCCCTCGGACCGTCCCGATATTCTTTATGCTTGTGAGGACTCATCCTCCTTGGGCTTCTCTGCCCATTCCGAAACCTTTTACGGCCAATGACCCCGTCGGGTCGTTTCGGAATTCAATATTGCACTTTACCCCGTCGGGCCGATCCGGATCGTCAAATCATAAGCTGTGGGGAGGGCCGTGGCTCTCCTCCCCAAGGCTCCTCGAGCCGTTCTGAAAGGTGGTTCGTTGACCTCCGCGAGGTCCCTCGGGTCGCTCCGAAATCTGTCATACATAATGGCCCCGTCGGGCTATTTCGGAACCAAATCATGATCGCGGCCCCGTCGGGCCCTATTCAAATGATCAAAGTATTGCGACAGAGGAAGGTCGTCCGCCGACCTCCCCAAGGCCTCTCGGGCCGTCCCGAAACGTAATCAGTGGCCCCGTCGGGCTATTTCGGAACCGATCATGACTTGCGGCCCCGTCGGACCCTACCCGTATACATACATTGCTTTCGCTCCTCTTGTCTTTTCTTAGAGTTTTCTCTTTGACCTGCAATAAAGTCTCAACAACAACAGAAGTAAAATAGTTTTATGTCTGTGGTCCCATACCCACCGACAGTTAAGTCATACTAACATATATACATACAAACAGACACACACCCTACACCAGAACCTGAACTACGAAGTTGAGTAGTTTTATATCTGTGGTCCCATACCCACAGACAGATAAACATATAAATGAACACACGTACCAATACACCTAGAAAAACACAACATATCATAAACGAACCTACAGTCCCATGCCTGCAGGCTCGTTGCACAAAACGAGACGAACATAATCAAGAGCCCATATTCACGGCCCTAGCTAGAATGGAGATTCACATAGTTTAACAGCCACAATTTTGGAAGCATCGCACGCTTTATATAATCTCAATACATGCATAATATATTCAAGCATGGTAACGTATATTCGTGTCACAGTGGAGATCCACTTAGTATATTCGTGTCACAGTGGAGATCCACTTACCTGAGGTCCTAAGCCTCGGTCCTTGTGACTCTCTCCTAGTGGCGTCCTCCCTTGAAACTCATCGTGTGACAAATCTGTCCAACACGCGAGTAATAGGGTCAAAAGCCACTTTCCACTATACATAAATCAAAGAATTGCTCAAAGGATTGACGGGCTACTCAAGCTGGTCTTTAACCAAGAGCGGACAAACGGATATCAAATTGTAATTTGAAGTATCCTCGTCCCGTTCATCAGTGACTTAGTTTTATACGTTAACCCGTAGCCAACGAGTATATTGATTGATTTAATTTGACGAGAAATGGATTCTTTAATCTAATTAGTTTCCAACTTAGCTTTACTAAGCATCTAAACTTCGAGCCGAAAATCCGGCAGAGTTTCTCCTGTTTTTCAGATATCCCGGCCGAAGCCTTCACCTAATTTCAACCCAGCACCGAACTAATTTCGGTCACAGTCCATCACAACAACAATCAGAATAATTCAACGCAATATCAAAGACATTTCAAGGTATCATAATAACAATAATTCTCGAGCCTCAAAGACTTATCACTTAATATTTTTCTCAAAGATCTCAACAATATTAAAACTCAAGTCACAACTGTAACGTCGTATCATTTTACGACAATAACTCGATTTCGACCGCTCGGTTATACCTTTAATAAACGAAGGTGAGGGGTCATGTGTCCTTAAGTGCTTCGGTGGTGATCCTGCACAATTTTGACATAATAAAAGGATCGAATCAAGTTTCGAATTTAAATGCAACACGCTGTTAAACACTCGGAATTGTGACCCGAATCGATAACTCATAAACATTTAAAATGGGCATATTTGTCAAAATACCACCCAACAGGATTAGTTTAACACGAACGTGCATCATTTTCTTTTTTCTGAAAAGTTCATTCAAAACTTATCAATTTTTACAAACTAAATCTTCGCGAGTCTGCTAAATCTCCAAATTAAACTTCCGAAGCAACATCTCTTGGTAAATTTTAGATTTCCAAAACCACATCTAAAAAGAGAAAATTAAGTTCCTGCTCGTCTAAGCACGGGTACATCTAGAGATTCAACGATTACAAAATCTCTCTTTAGAAAATTCTATTTGTATGTTTTCTACTTTGAAAGTTCCAACTCACAAATCATCGCTTCCTTAAGCAATTTCTCAAGTTTGTACATTCACAATTTCCACAAAATATCAGATTTTCCAAAACGATAATATCACCAAAAACACTAATCTTTGAGAGTACAAATATCATCATTAAAAGAAATAAACCAACCAAATGTTTAATTTACCAATTTCAACGACCACTAAAATCACCAAGAGTAGCAAACTCTTTACACATATATTAGTGTAACGACCCGACTTTTCGAGCCGTTAAACATAAACTTACTTATCATACTTATATTGTAAAAAGTGCAATATTTTTTTTTTAACTTAGTACTTATACTTTAATAAACTTGCAACTAATGATTATAGAAGTAAAACAAGTTCACAAAGTCAAACATACTTACTTAACATCATAACATAGTCTTATGACTTTTAATAAAATGGAACATAAATAATAAAATTTCTCTTATAATAAATATGCGGAAATAGTGGTCACCATAACCCCTTGCCTCAGCACCTCATCGCACCGTCGCCTTCCAACCCATCACATCAAGTCATAGATTTCTTACCTACAGTACGGACGGAAACAAATGAGCTAAAAAGCCCAGTGAAATACAACATAAACTCACAAAATATGATATGCAATGCATGACCAAATTAGTTTCGCTTATTTGATCTATTACTAAAATCATTCCTAGAGGATCCTCATCATAATAAGTGTTCGTACCAAATTGCGCGCTGGACCAGTGAACGACGAGGTTGTACAGGTCCTCGGCGATCATTGATCCTACATATCTTTTCATATAGACCGCCCTATATTGCCCTTAAGTCAGCTCAAGGGACGGTCTCATTAACCTCACCTTTCTGAGGTGGTACGACACGATATTAAAACCTAAGTTTCACTTTATTAAATTGTGACATACATCGTGACATTTCATAACTTATCATATCTTCATATCATAAATTAACGACGCTTGTTAGAGATTATAACAAGGTCACATACATCATGCATATATATGTTATCATCATTGCGAAACATATCGTAATCATCATATCAAAATATAGCATTATCATCATATCAAAACATATCATCTTTGATATCATATTAATCATGGCAAAGCATATTATTTATTTTTCTTTCTTTGAACAAATCCGTACTGTAGTGAGATTGTACTCACCTCGGAATGTTCGACATTTGAAACGAACTCGGTCGTTTGAAGACTTGGTCACCTCGATTTGCGTAACCTAAATTCACTATGGAGGATTAGAATAGATTCTCTATATTCGATCTAGGTTTTAGAATCTATCTCACCTATTTGAGGTTCGATCCTAGTATGATATGAAATTAGGTTAAGTCTTTTACAGTTTACTTATATTAATTAATTATGTAACAGTGTAGAGGTATTTCAATAAATAGTCTCCAGATCGACTGGTAAGGTCACTAAGCTCTCGCTTAAAATCCGACTCATCTAGACAGAACTCCCCGAGGTTCATAGATCTAGATACGTACGGAGGAGTCACGAAGCGCCTCGTTAACCAGTCTTTCTAAGACTACTTAAATGGTACCGCACTTATTACATAACTGTATTTTATTGATAAAATATTTTATTTTATTTTATTACTAACTTTACTTAAATTATAAATTGGTCCTTAATCTTTTATAAATTATAATTTGGTCCTTAGACCTTTTTATTAAAATTGCACTTTGGTCCATTATTTTCTAGGGTTTCACTTTAACCCTTAAACTCTTAGAATTTCCTCTATTAGTTTTTAATCTTTTTAGAAATCTTCTCTTTGAACTTTAACTTTTCAAAATTACAGTTTAGTCCCTACTTTTATAATAAATTACACTTTAACCCCTTAAGGATAAATTTCGACAAAAACATCCTTTCGTGAAAATTAACCAAAATTTTCAGATTAAAAGCTTTCATTAAAACAAACATTTTTCTCTTCTGAAATTATTTCAAAATCAGATTCTAAGTTGTTCTAATATAAATACAAACTTAACCCTAAATCGTCTAGGGTTTCATTTTCTGGAAAAACGGTTCATATTCTGAGAAATTATTCTGAAGTAACCTATATTTATTTTTGAAAATAAACAACTTTTATTAGAGGGTATTTTTCCAGAAAATAATCGAATCATTTAGTTTCTTTAAAAGGCAGAAGTTTATACAAACTTAAACCTTATTTTTCTTCATTAAAGAAACAAGTTCTTATGAAAAGTTGTAAGTGAAATATGTCCAAAAATGACTTTTATACAGCCCTATATTCTCAAAAAAATTTCTAAATGCCGTTTAAATATCAGAAGTTTTAATATTTCACAAACTCTTAAAACTGCCCATAAATGTAAATCTGGCAACCTTTGATTCTTGATTTTTTTTAAAATTCTACATTCATCAAATTGTTACAAAAATTTATATACAACATCCTAAGACATACATCTATCATCATAAAAATCGGCATTAACAGATTCAAACTTTTGATGTACGAAATAACTCAAAATCAGAAACAAAAACCCAAAAGACCTAAAACTGAGCAGTTCTTACTCTCGAATTTATTCTGGACAGATTACACATTTTCTGGTCATAAAATTTTACAGACTATTAAAATATACATAAATCTACATATATGATTATTAGTTTGATTTATGGAATCCTAAATATACATAAAATAGTAGCTACATTTTCGGGCAGAAAGCTGAAAGATTTCCAGTACTTAAACATTCAACGTTTTGAGGATAAGTAAACATGTTCTTTAAATCATTTAGGCATTCTAAAATATTCTAAACATGATATAAAATAATGTACATTGCTAAAAATAAATTTAGGGTTTAAAAGACATGATTTTACCTCTTGAAGATCTTGAAGAAAATGAAGAACTCCTTCTACTATGCTCTTCTTTCCTCTCTCTCTGTTCTAAGGGAGGGATTAAAACTGAACCCGTTAGTTAATTTAAGCTTTTAATAACTACAACACTGAACTTGACATAGCGCAAGCTTTAGAACTATAAATTTTCAAATTATAGATTATCCAACAAATCGCAAAGGTTCTAGTAAACGAAAGCTTTATCAAAGCCACAACGCCCAATTGCCACATGAACACAACCTACCATTAACCCACGCATTCGCCACAGCCTCGACAAAATAATTGAAACAACGCCAAACACTAAAAAATGCAAACATAAATTATCTTCGGATTAAAAATTGAGTTCGAGGCTCACCGAGGCGTAGCTCGCGGCGGGGTTTCAAACGGCTCTGCGGGGCTCAACGAATGGCTGGTTGGTACACCGCCGGAGGCTCGGGGCGGAGCTCAAGCAGAAGGCTGGGGCGTGACGGCACGCGAAGGCCGGCTGACGGGGCGGGGCTGTGCACGGCGGGGCCTACGCGAGGCACGCGGAGGGCTTGGTCGGTGCTAAGCACACTCGAGGCGGCGCGGGGGAGGCTGGGCTCAACGGGCTGCTCAGGGCGGCGCAAGGGGGGATGCGCGACAAGGCCGGCTGCGTGCGGGGTCGCCAGAGGTAAGCGGGGCAGCGCGTGCGGGCGGGGCTCAGGGCAGCGCGGAAGACGCCGACACTGGGCTGGCTGGCATGGGCGAGCGCGAGGGTGAGGCGCTAGGGCTTGGGCGAGATGCGGATAGCTCACGCGGAGGCCGGGAGGCACGGAGCGGCGTGGTGGCGCGCCGCTGGAGTCTTCGGCAGAGCTACTCGCGCGGGACTGTGCGAGCTCGGGCCGAGGCGTGCAGGGGCGAGGCGGGACTGGGCATCGCGGCTTGGGGTCGCGTGAGGAACTTGAGGCGGAGCTCATCCGGAGGGGAGGCCTGCGAAGGACTCGCCAGAGTGGGCTTGGTCGCCGGCGCCGGTGGAAGAGGCAGAGGGAGAGAGATCGAGTGAGATGGAGAGAAAGGGGGAAATGTCGGCTGTGAGGAGGGGAAGAGAGAAAAGAAAAAGCCCTGAAGGGCTTGGGCCACATTTGGGCCAAAATGGCCAAAACTGATAATTCCAATTTGGTAAAATTTTTCCGTTAAATTTTAAAATGTGCACAAGTAATCGAATACATGAACTTAGTAATTGTAACATCACTCTCGAGTCGAAATTAATTCCTAACACGTCCAACCCATAGTTCTAAATTGATGAAATTTGACGAAACTGACCAATTTTACAAATTGGTCACAACTGAGACAAAAATACAAATTAATTAACTAACACAGTGCTTTTAAATTCAGGTCATTACAGTAATAAAGATGTAGTTAAACATAATTATTATAAGGAAAATCGTAGGAAATAGCCAAAAAAAATTTCGTTTTTAAAATCCAGCTAATGTTTCAAAAAATTAAAAAAATAACCATGTTACGAATTATATAACAGAAAAGTGTCACACAAAATATAACACATCTATAAATATTTGTAAGATATTTTGTAACCCTTCAAGTTTTACTAATTATTTTTTGAAGTGTTAAATAATATCTTACAAATATTTATAAATCTGTTATATTTTATGTGACACTTTTCTGTTATATAATTCGTAACATAGTTATTTTTTTTATTTTTTGAAACACAGACTATCATTTAAAATAAACATTTAATTTTAGCCTATTTTTGCAACTCACCCTTATTATAATTGAGTAAAAATGAGAATGTAACTAAATTAACAAAATTAAATTTTAATAAGTTTTAGTATATTTTTAGGATAATAAGAATTAATATTAATTTTTTAATATAAAAATGACAAACTGATTGTTGGACTTTATTTGGACCAATTTTTTTACGGTGTTTTCCTAATTAGGAGGAAAAAATTGAAAATTTAATTTAGTTAATTAATAGTTATTTCGCTATGGTGATTATTATTAGTCAAATTATTATTACAATTTATTTATATCTTTCAAAAAACTTAAAAGTGATTTTCTTTAGGGTGAGTTGCAAAAATAGGTCAAAATTAAATGTTTGTTTTAAATGATAGCATGTGTTTCAAAAAATTAAAAAAAAAAGCCATGTTACGAATTGTATAATAGAAAAGTGTCACACAAAATATAACAGATCTATAAATATTTATAAGATATTATTTAACACTTCAAAAAATAATGAGTAAAACTTGAAGTGTTACAAAACATCTTACATATATTTGCAGATGTGTTATATTTTCTGTAACACTTTTCTGTTATACAATTTGTAACATGGCTATTTTTTTTTAATTTTTTGAAACATAGGCTGGATTTTAAAAATGAATTTTTTTTTGCTATTTTCTACAATTTCCCTTTTTTTTTATTATATAACAATTATTAGGAAATTTGGGTAGGTGGCTTTCCCGTCTCTAAAATTTTAGTAGTGGTTTTATCTTTTAGAATTTAAGTAAATGTCTTTCTCCACGAACTTTTAAGTCCTGGCGATTTTTCCACCCAAACCCGCGACGCCGGCGACTTTTAAACTCTGAACTCCCCCCGTGCCCCCCCCCCCCCCCCCCCCCCCCCCCCCCCCCCCCCCCCCCCTGCGCGACCCAAACCTTGCACCACCCACAAACTCACCGAGAAAACCAAGAAAAACACACCGAGAAGAAGCTAATATTGACGAAAGGAAAGCGCAAAAAAAAAAATAAATAAATAAAACAATCTTTTGAGTAGAGAAACAGAGACAGTCAAAAGAATAAGAATTTTATTTTTAAATTGCACGACCAACAGAAAAAAAAAAAAATTTTTCCAAGCCACACAACAAACATGATGCAAAAGAACAAACCAAAGACATTCATAGCCGAAAAAAAAAAAAAGACCACTAACCATGTACAATGAATCAGAGAGGAAAAAAGATAAGAGTTTTTTTTTTTTTAAACAACCAAAAAAATAGGAAAAAAAAAAGGGGCAAACAGCTAGGAGAAGCTAAGCTTCAGCAGAATCGAAGCTTAAAAACAAATCAAATGGGAAAAAAAAAATTTAACAGCGACTAAAAGAGACTTTTTTTTTATGCATAGGGAAAAAAAAAAAAGAATTTCCAACCGCATAGAATGAAAGCAGAAGAAGAAACCCAAATCTTTTCAGCCAATTAATGATCCAGCCCAACTAAAAAAATCAAATATGTTATAAAAGAAGGGCATTTGTGTAAAAACAATGAAGTGTGAAAAAGTCCAAAAAACCAGACAACTAAACAGGCCACAAATACTTTGAAAAAGGATATTTTTGAAAACCCAAAAGTCACTGTAGAGTCTACAGTGATATGGGGGTTCCTTTTAGTATATTGATATAATGTTTAACTATATGTTTATAATATATGTACATTATATAAATATATATATATATATATGCAAAATTTAAGAAAAGAAAAAATAAATAGCTACCACAATTATTATTATCAACTTTATATTATGTATTTAACATATAATATTAAAGTTTATAATTGTATAGTATTAGCTATTATTATTTTTTCCTTGCATAAATTTTCATACCTTTTAAGTATTATTAATTTAATCTTTAATCAATAAAACTAACAAAAATAAGATAAAAACCGCCGCTGCAACATGCGGGTTTTTGAGCTTGTAATATACTAAAATGAAGGCCCGAATCACTGTAGTTTTTACAGTGATTAAGTTAAATGACCTTACTGCTATCGCTCAGCTACCTGACTTGATAAGCATTAAGGGCTACTTTGGTCCATTTATCGTGTTATTCGAATGAAAGGGGAGCAATACTGGCTTTTACTGTGTGTTTGGCTAAAATTACATTCATACCTCTAATTAGCTATCTAAGCTAATAAGCATTTATAGGCTTCTTTACTTTTAGGTTACTGCCACTTTATCACTCTTCACCGTTCATCTCTCTCTCCCAGAATTTTTTTTTGGGGTTTTCAGCAACTTTTTTTTTTTTTTTTTGCAATGGAGGTTTTCATTTTTCAACATTTTAGGGGTGTATTTCATAACACTTTCATTTTTTGTTTTTTTATTTTTTTGAACATAAAATTACAATTTTATTTTTAAAAATACATTTGGTAAATTTATTTTCGTTTTCTATTTTCTTAAATTGGAAATATATTTTTAAAAATGGAGAAAACAAAATATTCTTATTTTCAAAATTTTTTTAAATAAAATATCAAATCTTAATAAAAAATTTGTGTATTTTTCTTAATTTTACACTCTCACCATACTTCATCCTTACGTTTTTTATCTTTTCACTCAGTTTACATCAGTTATAAACTATCATTTTGTAGTTTTCGTTTTTAAAAATAAATAATAAATAGTAATTACAAAATATGTTTTGTGTTTTTAAAAATTTTGAAAACAAAATAACAAAAACACTTTTAAATTTTTTATTTTTAAAAACAAAAAACAAAAATGTTACCAAACATAGCCTTATGTCACGGGCTTATTTCTTTCAAGTAAGCAACCGTGCGGCCTTAGCACGATCTCAATGCTAAGTCAGCCTAATTCACACGAACTCTCACAAGACAAGGAAAGAAGGCTAAGTAAAGTGTTTGGAAACAACAAAACTTGTATTATGTAAGCACAGTTTACAACACTTAGAGCTTTTGAGGGATTTAGAGTGTCTTGGAGGATATTGAAGGATGGATGACAAATGAGGGGCATTCCCTTATTTATAGGCCAAAGGCCATCCTATGAATATTCTATAATTATATGGAAATATACCTAGCCTAAAATATTATAGTAAGCTCCTAGACTATTCTTACAAAGTATAGAAAGTTCTGGAGAAGTCTACAATATACTAGTATGTATAAGTTGTCCCCAATGTTCTAGAAAGTTCTAGAGTACTCCCAAATCTTTCAGAGTCTTCCAGAGACTTCTAGAGTCTTCCAGAGACTTATAGAGTCTTACAGAGGCTTCCCGACAATTCTAGTCAATTCTAGAACCTTTTGGATAATTCTAGAATCTTGTAGAAAGTTATGGAACCTTCTAGAACCATTACCTTTCTTCATCACTCTAGGGTCTTCTAGACTATTCTAGTTTGATGTCAACACTTCAAAAATAATCTAGAGTACTTTAGAGGCTACAACGAATGTCTTGCGGGAAATTTAGGGAAAATGTAGCGGGACGTGACACTTAACTCTCTTTCTTTTCTGTTTTTAGTTACAAGAAAGGCCTCCAATGGAACTCCATGAGCGGCCTCGAACCTTGAACTGGGGAGATCGGGAGGGAAAAACCCATTGCCATTGATGAAGAAGAACCAGAGCTGAAAGCCCTGTGGTTGCTTCAATCATCACTTTGCTTAAGTGATCGATTAATGTGTCTGCATAAACAAAAACAACAACAAAAATAAGAACAATAAATTGGAGACTTTACTGGCAACAGTTAATTAACGAAAGTAACAAGCAGATTGATGTTTCTTTGTGAAGTTCTTTGCTTGGTGATTTTAGTCTAAGATAACTTTGAGTTGCTAATTTTGTTTTCAGCGCTCAAGTTGTTTGAGAAAATTACTCAATGATTATGTTTCATATTTGTTTTATGTCTGTTAATGATTTTGCTAGAAGCTTTTTTTTTTCGGTTTTTTAAATAAATAACTATATTTTTATTTATGTTTTTAACAATTAGCCTATGTTTATTTTTATTAGCAAAATAACTATACATTCGTGTCTAGATTTTTGAGACTGAGTCATTAATTTTTGAATTCTATTTTTGTTATTTGTTGCAGACAATATCGTCTAAAATTTTGTGTCTCTAGTCACGAAATTTGTGACTTCTTTGGTTGTATATATTTTTGCTATTTATAAGATATTTTTTATTTAGTAATAAGTTTAAATTGGTTGTATAGGCAATCATTTATTTGTGAGTTGTTTATTTTGTTAATGGATGTTTCAATTTTTTATTATGTTTATTTTAAATTTTTTGAAATTTTGTGACTATAGTCACAAATTTTATGACTGTGTATTCTATTTATTTAGTCACAAATTTTATTTCTTTAGTCATGGATTTTTAGATGTTGATCTAATGACTATTTTGCTAATATTTCAAAACGTGGGCTATATCTTTAAGACATAGATTACAAAATGGTTAAATTCTTAACTGACTTTTTTTTTTATAAATTATTGGTAGCGTTGAAGAGCTAAAATAGAAGAATGATTAGTCTTAGATATGTGGTTGAAGCTCATATGTTAGGGCATCTCCAATGGATACTCCAAACTCTATATATATAGTTTTTTTTTAAGCTTTTTCTTCTCCAACCGAGCGCTATCTCCAACGCCAATTATAAAGAAATGAACAGTGGTACTCCAAATATAGAGTACCACTGTTCATCTCTATTTTTTATTTTTAGTTTTTTAATAGTTTACTAAATTGTAATAGGCTCCTTTTGTATTTTTATACATATATTTATTTACCCCAATTTATTAAATAATTTACTCTTAATTAATATTTTTTATCAAAAAATTCATAATAAAGTCATATTTTATATTTGGCAACAAATATAATCAATGACTAATTTCATTTAAAATAAACATACATAAAACATACATCTTTTGTACATAAATAAGCAAAAATGTTAGAAAAAATTCGTGTTAGGTGCAATATGTAAACAGTTGAAAATTACTTAAAAGTAATTAAAAAAATAGAAGTAAAAAGAATGTAAAGAGAATATTTTTTTTTTTGAGTTAAAAATAGAGTTTGTGATTAGAGATAAAATACTGTTTAATAGTGATATTTACTCTAAAAATAGAGTTTTAAGAGAAAAAATAGAATTTGTGGTTGGAGATTGCCTTAGTCATATATGATTTCTTTGCAGAATCTTAGAAAAGTGAGAGAGACAAGAAGTAGGAGGAGGGGAGATGTAGAACAATGAGTACGGTTTTTGTGAGGAACAAAAGAAATCTGAAAATAAAATTTGAGTAGTAATCAGGTGATTTCTAAGGTGTATTACTTTCTTTTGTTAACCAACAATACCCTATGATAGGAACATAAAAATGGTTCCACGATATGATAATAGTGATTTGATATTAGATCCCCTATGACAGTATGACCCGTGGAGCATCGCTTAATTCTATTGTTTTTAATAAATTTGACGACCTTACACCAAGTAACTTTAAGGTGTTTATTGACTAATAATTTTATTTACAAAAAATAAAAACTAAAACTCTAATATAATTTTACTATTACTGTTATGAAAAGGGAGTTGCAACAAAATCGGTCAAACACAAACTTCTAGGGTAATTTTCTAATTCTTACTAAATACAAATTATAACAACTATTTTGATAAATAATATTTATTAACTTCTGCTTTTCATTTTAACAATTGCAGTGAAGAAATAGAAGAAAAGAACTGAATTTTTATTATTTATGTAATATATATATATATATATATATTTATATATAACTAAAAAAAAAATTGTCACCGTTTATATTATCAATTTTTGTTTATGTATTTAATGCAACATTATAAAATATATGTATCTAAATATTTGTATATGAATTTTATTGTTCATAATCGCTTTTGTTTTACATAAATTTTAATACTTTCTAAATATTATTAATTTATACATTTTAAAAAAATAAACTCGTTGCAACGCGCGGGTTTTGATCTCGTTATTCCTATGACTAGTCCTTCACATTCGGAAACAGAAAACGGAATTCATGTTTCCGTTTGGGAGAATTTCAAAATAAAGACATTTTTTATGTCACGTAATAATCTATGTCCCTAGTGTTGTGCTCCTTTTATTTTCACTCTATATTTGTAGTGTAAAGTTTAAGGTATAAATTAAAAGTGCAATATACATAGGGTATAGATTATTATTGTGCCAAGAATGGGACATTCCTCAAAATTAGTGGGATTTTGAAGAATGCCCATTCTTGCCACAATGATAATCTATATCCCACTCTTAATTTATACCCTAAAGTTTACACTACAAACATAGAGTGAAAATAAAAGGAGCACTCCACTTGGAGTATAGATTATTAAATAGCATCAAGAATCGCTTTATTTTAAAATTTTTCGAAAATAGATTTTTATGTTTCTATTTTTTTTTAATTTCGGCTGATCGTGGCCGTTGAATCCAACGGCCCATATCAAATGATCGTTTGACAACGGTTTTATGGCCGAAAAATGAAAATAATAAATATATATTAAATAGAGATTCCCTACCGTTCAGCAATGATTGAAAGGAAAAAAAAAATTGAAAAAAAAAACCCTAAAACCCTCTAAATCCTTTTCTATAAATGCTCTAATATTATGTACCAATTTTCACACCAAAACTTTCTCCCTCTCTCTCAAAAACTCTAAAAAAATCTCCAAAATTCTCAAATCATATTTACATAATATTAATAATATTTACATTATAATATTTACTCTATATTATTAATATTTACATTAATATTCTCATTATAATATTTACATTATAATATTAATATTTTTTTATTTTCAAAATATCAAATATATTTTTAGCTTATAAAAATTATTTACTTATAATGGGTCCTTCCCTCACACCTTCACTTCTACCAAGCACATTGCCGGATGCTTGGATTAGTAGCTTTTCGAGGATTTTAAGCTCCAACAATGATGCCGCACTCAACAACACTCCGTTTTCTCAACTATGACAATTGCTAGGAGAAAGTAGTCCTAATCCGAGTCATGCCGCATTGAGCGGTGCCTTTGTTTTTGTTGCAGGGGGGAAAATCCAAAATCTAGAGAAGTCCCAGTTGCTAGAGGAACCTGTGGAAGCTGGAACAAGTGCAACACGTCTTAAAAGGAAGAAGTTGACATCTGTGGTATGGAAATTCTTAAAACCATGTTGTTGAACGACTGCCTGATTGGATTAAAAGAAGCTGGGCTGCATGTAAGAAATAAGAAAGGAAGATGCCATCTCAATCGAGTATTGGGACGTCTGGGCTGAAGAATCACGTCAGGCGGTGCTTTTCTTGATCAAGGACCAGAAGCTAGTGCGGGGTCGCGCGCCATTTTGGCGAGTATAAGAAATTTGTCTTATTCTAGCACGACTTTGTTGCGTAGTTGGCCCCAACCTCGCACCAGCTTCTGGCCGTTGATCATGAAAGCATCGCCTGACATGATTCTTTAGCCCGAACTGTAAAACCTGATCTTTTTATTACATGTAACAATTATCAAAATTTAATAGATGCATGATAATTTTGTACCAAAATTTTATATATGTTTACATCACATAAAATGATAAATAAAGATATAGTGTCGCAGCAAGTTACTAGCAAAAACGACATGTAGTTTGGCTAGAGAAAACTACATGCAGTTTAGGGAAAATAGACAAATGTAAGGAAGTTGAGGGGTAATAAAATAAAATAAATTTTATTCCCCCTAGGCTATAAATGGCGCCAATTATAGTGTGAAAAAGGAGGATTTTATTTCCTCAAAAATAAAAGAGAATATCAGGAGAAGATTACACAAGGTTTCTGCCAAAATAGGAAAGTCAACCATAGTCAACAAAAAAAGAAAAATTTAGAGATAATGAGAATAAGTCCAGGATCAAGAGAATTAATGACAGAAAATCTCCCCTCTTCCTATCCCCTTATAGGCGCCATCCTCTACCTATAAATAGAGGCTTAAGCCTCACTCATTCCTCACACCAAAACCTGAGAACTTCAGAGAAAGAAAGAGATAAAGAGATAAAATTTTGAAGAAAAATTCGAGAGTGTTCTTGAGAAGAGGTTGGCTTAGTATAAAGATTTAAAGGTCACTCTGTTGAGGTTAAGGTATAACGAAGCCTCACACGTTTAAGTTTAATTTTTCTATCGATCGAGCCTAACTCGAATTTATGGTTTATAGGATTCGAGCGTTCATAGAAACTCGAGGAAAAATCAAGAACACTCAAAGGCGAATTCAGAGGTTTGCATTCTAGTCATTTTAAATTCTGGAATATCGAAGTCAGGATTCTTACGTGTTAGAATTTCATGATTTAAAATATGATTTAAATTCGTTTATTTTTTTTAGAAATCGATGTTCTGCCGTTTTGATGAACTTAGAAGCCAAAATTCGATTTTATCATTAGCGACGGAAACGTAGGAAATTTAATTTTAAGAAAGTTTTGTGAAACAATATTTTTTCTAATTTGGTCTTCCTGGCCAGATATAATTCAATTTTCAAAATTCATTATAATAGCTTTATGAAGAAAGTATATAATTGGTAGTTTTTTCCTGAAAAAATACATAACTAGAGAGTTTTTTGTTTTTAGAAAATAAGGGGAGTCTCTTCAGAAAACTTAGTTAAATTCAGCCTCTAGGCCCCTTTACTACCAAATTTTACCTTATGGTTTATTTTATTAATTTTCTATTTAAGTAAATATATTTTATTTAAATTATTAATAAAAAAAAACGTGTCTACAACGGGATGATATGGAAAACCTAAAACGACTTGTCTTGAAATATTGGTTCTTAAATAAAAGATGCTTGCGATCCCCTTCACACTTATTTGGGAACCTCGGAGAGTTCTGTCTAGGTAAGTTGGGCTTAAAGCGGGACCATAGCACTCTTCCCAATCGGCATGGGGACGTTTCAGTAATTACTAACGCACCTTTAAATGAGACGTTAGTGCGAGAATAGTTAATTCATGTCTAGACACTTACAATAAGTTTATGTTTAGGTTTGCCCGCTAGCTCCCAACACTATACATAAAGCTCCCGTTAGAACACTTTACTCGAGATGAGTACAACCTCACTATAGTACGAAGTAGTTCAACGAAAAGTTATGTTATGTAATGTTTAATGTGACGTATGTTTTATGAAGTATGTTATGATGAAATGTTTATATGACAAAGTTTTAAAGTTTATAATATCATGTTTTCACAAATTTTAAACAGGATTATGATATGTTTAAAGCTTAATATTTTTATGATCATGATGCATGTCACTTAATTAATCAAGCGATAACTAAAGATAAAACTGCGTTGTACCGCTTGTTTTCCTTGTATCGACCTAAGGGCATTAAGGGAACGATACAATAAAATATTTCTGTTCTACTTGTGTTGACCTAAGGCCATTAAGGAGACAGTTTCACAATTTGTTTATGATGTTTTGGCCTTAGTCGCGAGGACCTTGTAGACCTTTGTCGACTATTGGTTGAGCGCGCTCCACGAGGTACGTACACCATGATGAGGATCCTCTAAGAACAAGTTAAAAGAATCTAAAGTAAAACTATGTAATATATAATGAAGACTAAATTTGTCATGCATTGCATACTTATGTTTTTGTGAGAAAATAATTGTGTTCACTGAGCTTTAGCTCACCAAGTTCTTCCTTCGTAATGTAGGTAAGAAACCTGTGGTTTGAGGATCGATTGTGCGGTGGCGGTGCAAGGCAAGCGAGGCAGGCAATGGGAACTATTAAGAAAAATCTTCCACCTTATAAATTATTATATAAATAAGTATCCATTTAAGACAAATATTACTTATTTATTCATATGATTATGTTTTCTTTCTAGACAATTATTATTATTATTATATTCAAATTATGAAGTTGATTTTCGTATTAAATATCAGTATTATAAAAAAAAAAAAGTCTCTACTTTCCGCACCAAAGTATTAGTATAAGTATAAGTATAAGTTAAAGTGACGATCCGAATACTCGGGTTGTCACAGTTGGTATCATAGCGGTTTTCCTGCCATCCTAAGTTGCTACCTTGCACAAGACCGTCAACACAATTCAAGCAAGTTTATCTTAGAAGTCTTTATTCTTTCTTTTCTAACAGATATAAAATCTCAGACACAATGTGTCTACACAAGCTATAGATAAAGAACGAAAGGCAACACAAGCCTTTAAGGAGGCTAACTCTTCTTATTTTTATAGATGCAATCCTTACGGGATCATCGCATAGATCTATGAGATTAAGGGAATGCATTAGAATAGTGGATTCGAAAATAAGGCACCCTAACACATGATAGTTGTGCTATGATGATCACAGCCTTAATGGGCCGCTATCTGCCCATACTTAGTAGAACATAGTAGCCAATACTTAGTAAGGTGGGCTAAATGGTGTAAGTACACTGGAGAGTCTGTGGAGAAGCACGTGGCTTGGTTCAAGAGAGAAATCTTGAGTTTAGCCCCTCTGGATGAAAGTCAAAAGGATTTGATTTGGCTATTCTGGGAGGAGTTACCATATGTCATGAGAGGATTTTTCGTGACCTCCATGAATTTGAACAGTGTGGAAGCTGTTCTTCAAGAAGCCTTAGATATAGCAAGCTATCTTGATCAGGAAGACGATCCTCCAGATTATACGCCAAGCATTTAAGCTAGATATTCATGATTTAAATTAATTAAGAATAGTCTTAGCATTAAGAATTGGAGTGAATTCACCAAACTAGGCGTAGAACTACTCAGGCCGCAGCTGAAGAAGCCGCACTCGAGGCAACGGTTGAACATGGAGCCGTTCCTCGAGGAAGAGGAAAGGGAAGAGCCCCTAAAGCTGCACAGGGTCGAGGACGCGGCAGAGGGAATGCTGCTAGTGGTCGCTGATGAGTGGCTTGCTCAGATACAAGTCATTCTGAACTTTATGAATGTGTCAGATGTGGACAAGGTGAAATGCGCATCTTTCATGCTAAATAAGGAAGCACGCTACTGGTAGGAGACGGTAGCAATAAGAAGGGATGCTGAGCAGATGACCTTGGCTGAGTTCGTAGAAGAATTTAATGATAAGTTCTTCAATAAGGGGGCTATGAACGCCCAACAGAAATAATTTAATGAGATAAAGCAGGGAAGTATGACAGTGTCTGAGGTTGTCACCATGTTTAATAGCTGGCGAGATTATGCCCACGATTAGTACCCACCGAAGAGGAAAGTGTAAGAAGAATGATGGAGATGTTTAGGCTAGAATTGGCGTTGGCTGTTGATAGTGGTCCCGAACCTCCATCCACCGTGGTCGACAGTGTGGCCCGAGTAATCAGAGCAGAGTTCCGCATAGGATAAGTGAAGGATGATCGAGCTCAGAACTACAAGGCCCGGATGAAGGATAGAAACCGAGAAAAGATGGTAACAAGAGGTAACAAGAAGGGAATAACAACAATGAGGCAAAACATCAAGGCAACAGCTAGGCCTAGGCAGGAAATAACAATAAGAAGAGAGGCAAGCCCAACGGGAATCAGGCTTCGAACAACTGAAGGGTCCAACAGAAGACGGGCAATAGCAGTTCTACCCCGATATGTGAAAACTGTGAGAAGAACCATTACGGTGAATGTCATAAGGGGTCGTCAACATGTTTCTCTTGCGGGCAAAATGGGCACTTCAACAAGGATTGCCCAAATCAGGACCAAGCCCAAGGAAACATGAACTAACAAAGGAGCACAGCCCCGCGTCTCAATGCCTTTCAGACTGCTCTAGAAGGGCCCTTGATTTCCCAAGGAAGGCTTGAAGCGCCAAAGCACAACTCTATGCCTACACCAATACAGACGCATTGGCCAGAACCTCGAACATCATTTCAGGTCAGACCTCACTTACTTCTTACGAAGTTTATACACTTTTTAATTTGGGTCCTACACATTCTTTCATTTTGACTAAATTGGTATTAAAGATAAGCGATAGTAAGGATCGGACTCCAAGACTTTTGAGAACCGTTTTACCTTCGGGTGAAATATTATTGTAGGAATTCGTACTAAAGAAAACGCCGATAATAATCAATAGAGTCACATTAAATGTCGATTTAATCGCCATCGAAATGAAGGACTTCGATGTTATTTTAGGGATAGACTTCATTGGAAAGAACAATGCGATCATTGATTGCAAGCACCGAAGGGTCACCTTTAGGCCCAATGGTGGCGGGGAGTTAGTTTTCAAAGGGAGGTCATTACTAAACCCCAAAATGATGATCTCAGCCATGCAAACACAGAGAATGTTAGAAAACGGATGTATGGGTTTCCTAGCATCGGCCGTAGACAAAACCAAGGTGAAGGAGAATGATCCGAGCAACGTACCAGTTGTGAGGGAATTCGTGGAAGTTTTTCTCGAAGAACTAGCAGGAATACCCCCAGAACGTGAGATTTCTTTTGAGATCGAACAAGTGCCGAGAATAGGACCAATATCGAAGGCTCCTTATCGTACGGCTCCTGCTAAATTGAAAGAACTTCAGATCTAACTCCAAGAGCTTTTAGATAAAGGTTTCATCCGCCCCAGTTACTCTTAATGGGGTGCTCCAGTGCTATTTGTGAAGAAGAAGGATGAAAGTTACAGAATGTGCATAGATTACCGAGAGCTGAACAAAGTCACAGTGAAGAACAAGTACCCCCCTCCTGAGAATTGATGACCTGTTCGACCAGTTGAAAAGAGCATCAATCTTTTCGAAGATTGATCTCTGATCGGGTTACCATCAATTGAGGGTAAAAGCTAGCGATATTACCAAGATGGCGTTTGGAATGCGGTATGGACATTCTGAGTTTACGGTTATGCCGTTTGAACTCACAAATGCTCCCGTAGAATTTATGGACCTAATGAACTGCGTGTTTCGTAAGTACTTGGATAAGTTCGTCATTGGGTTCATCGACGACATAATGATTTACTCTAAGAGCCTAGAAGAGAATGAAGAACACTTTAGATTGACACTTCAGACATTGAATGAGCATTAGCTGTATGCCAAGTTCTCAAAATGTGAGTTTTGGCTAAGGAAAGTTCACTTTTTAGAGCACGTAGTGCCTACCAAAGGCATATCAGTAGACCCTGCAAAGATCGAAGCGGTTAAAGAATGGAAAGCCCCATGAAGCGTCACTGAGATTAGAAGTTTTCTTGGCTTAGCAGGCTACTACAGAAGATTTATAGAAGGAGTTTTCAAAATAGGAACCGCTGACCGCCCTTACTCGAAAAGGAAAGAAGTATGAATGGACTCCGAAGTACGAAGAAAGTTTCTAGGAATTAAAGCAACGATTGACAAGTGCTCTAATTCTAATAATCCCTACGAGCAGAGAACTATTAGTCATCTATAGTGACGCCTCCAAAGTTGTACTTGCCGCTGTCTTGATGCAAAACGGTAAAGCAGTGGCTTATGCCTCACGAAAGTTGAAGGATCATGAGAAAAACTACCCCACCTACTACTTAGAAATGACTGTTGTGGTATTTACCTTGAAGATTTGGCGACACTACTTATACGGGGTTAAATATGAGATCTACACGAATCATAAAAGCCTCAAATACATCTTCACATAGAAAGAGCTCAACATGAGACAGCGAAGATGGCTCGAGTTGGTCAAGGATCACGAGTGTGAAATCCTGTACCATCCTAGAAAGGCCAACAGTGTCGCTGATGCACTAAGCAGGAGAGAGGAAGCCAGACTCATGACCATCCAGGTTTTTCACCCAAAGCTACAAGAAGAGATCAACGAGCTATGACTTGAGCTTATGATTGAAAGTTTGGCGAATTTGACAATTCAGCCAACTATCTTTAACAGAATGAACGGACAAGAAGCTCTCAAAAGCTTAATCCTGATCTGGTGAAAATTACGAACGAGGTTCGCGAGGGTAAAGAAACATCTTTCACCCTATCTGAAGATGGAATTCTATACTTGGACAGGCGACTCTGCGTGCCTAATGACGAAGAGATGAGAAAACAGATACTCTCAGAGGCATACAATACGCCCTACTCAGTCCATCCAGGGGCGACAAAGATGTACCGAGGCTTGAAAGAGCATTTCTGGCGGAACAAGATGAAGAAGGACGTGGCTGAGTACTCAGCAAGTGCTTGACATGTCAGAAGCAGAACATAGACATCCCGCAGGTGAATTACAACCCACAGAGCTGCCAGAGTGGAAGTGGGACAAAATCACCATGGACTTCGTGGTTGGTTTGCCAAGAAAAGTAGAAGGTTACGACGCTATTTGGGTCGCCGTTGATCGATTAACCAAGTCAGCTCACTATATATTGATCAAAGTTACTTTTTTACTAGAACGACTAGCTGAGATCTATGTCGCAAGCATAGTTCATCTTCACTGAGTCCCACTCTCCATAATTTCTGACCGAGATGCTCAGTTTACATCGCAATTCTAGAGATGTGTTCAATGGACTTTAGGGACGTAGCTCAAGTTTAGCACAGCCTTCCATCCCCAAACAGATGGTCAATCTGAAAGGACCATCCAAACATTGGAAGACATGCTGAGAAGTTGTGTCATGGACTTCAATGGATCATGGAATAAGAAATTGACATTGATCGAGTTCTCGTACAATAACAGCTACCAGACTTCTTTGTGTATGGCCCTATATGAGCTTTATACAGAAGGAAGTATCGATCCTTGGTTCACTAGTATGAAACCGGATAGACCAGTTTCGACCAGACAGACTTCACAAGAGAGAAAACAGAAGCGGTAAAGCTAATTCGACAGAGGCTTGAGACAGCGCAAAGCCGACAGAAGAGCTATGCAGACAAAAGAAGGAGGCCACTAGAATTCCAAGTATGGGACGCCGTATTCTTAAAGATGGCACCCCTAAAAGGCGTTATGCGATTTGGAAAGAAGGAGAAGTTGAGTCTCAGATATGTAGGACCCTTTGAGATCACCGAGCGGATCGAAAAAGTTGTATACACGTTAGCTCTCAGTCCCGAGCTATCCTCTGTGCACAACGTATTCCATGTCTTAATGTTGAAGAAGTATGTGTCGGATCCATCCCATGTGATAACTCAAAAGCCAATTGAAGTCCACGAAGACCTAATATACGAAGAAAAACCAGTGAAAATCCTTGACAAATAGGATAAGAGGCTGCGAAACGAGGATATACCCTTGGTTAAGGTCTTATGGAAGAACCACATGACAGAAAAAGCCACGTGGAAAAGAGAAGATGATATGAGGGTTCAATAACCTGAGTTATTTTAAATTTCATGTACGTTAATTTTTTAGGACGAAAATTCCTAAGGTGGAGAGATTGTAAAACCCGACCCTTTTATTACATGTAACATTTATCAAATTTAATAAAAGCATGGAAATTTTGTCTCGAAATTTTATATATGTTTTGCGTCACATAAAATGATAAATAAAGGTATAGCGTCGGAGCAAGTTACTAGCAAAAACGACGTGTGGTTTGGCTAGAGAAAACTACATGTAGTTTATGACAAATAGACAAATGTAAGGAAGCTACGGGTCAATGAATAAATTAAATTTTATTCCCCCTAGGCTATAAATGGCGCCAATTATAGTGTGAAAAGGGAGGTTTTTATTTCCTAAAAAATAAAAGAGAATATCAGGAGAAAATCACACAGGATTTCTGCCAAAATAGGAAAGTCAACCAGAATCAACAAAAAAAAAAAAGAAAATTCGGAGATTATGAGAATAAGTCTTGGATTAGGAGAATTAATGACAGAAAATCCCCTATCTTCCTTTCCCCTTTATAGGCGCCATCCTCCCCCTATCAATAGAGGCTTAGGCCTCACTCATTCCTCGCACCAAAACCTGAGAACTTTAGAGAAAGTAAGAGAGAAAACTTTGAAGAAAAATTCAAGAGTGTTCTTGAGAAGAGGTTGGCTTAGAAAGATTTAAAGGTCACTCTGCCAAGGTTAAGGTATAACGAAGCGTCACACACGTTTAAGTTTAATTTTTCTTTCGATCGAGCCTAACTCGAATTTATCATTTATAGGATTCGAGCATTCGTCGAAACTCGAAGAAAAACCAAGAACACTCAAAGGCGAATTCGGAGGTTTGCATTCTAGTCACTTTGAATTCTAGAATATCGAAGTTAGGATTCAAGATTTAAAATCCTGTTTAAATTATATGTTTATTTTTCTTAGAAATTGATGTTTTGCCGTTTTGATAAACTTAGAAGCCGAAATTCAATTTTATCATTCGAGACGAAACATGGGAAATTTAATTTTAAGAAAGTTTTGTTAAGTAGCATTTTTCCTAATTCGGTCTCCCTGACCAGATATAATACGATTTTCAAAATTCATTATAACAGCTTTATGAAAAAAGTATATACTTGGTGATTTTTCTGAAAAAGTATATAACTAGAAAGTTTTTTCTTTTTAGAAAATAAAGGGAGTCTCTTCAGAAAACTTACTCAAATTTGGTGTCTAGACCCTTTTAATACGAAATTTTATCTTATCTTTTATTTTATTAATTTCCTATTTAAGTAAATCTATTTTATTTAAATTATTAATAATAAACGGGTCTACAACGGGATGATATGAAAAACCTAAAATGACCTTTCTAGAAAGATTAGTTTTTAAATAATAGATGCTTTGTGATCCCTTCCACACTTACTTAAGAACCTCGGGGAGTTCTGTCTAGGTAAGTTGGGCCTAAAGCGGGACAATATCACTCTTTCCAATCGGCCTAGGGACGTTTTGGTAATTAATAACGCATCGTTAAGGACTTGTTATATATATATATAGATGAAAACAGTTTTATAAAGCTCGTTTTTAAAGATTTCCGCCCCTTTAGTTGAGACGTTAGTACGAGAATAGTTAGTACGAGAATAGTTAATTCATGTCTAGACACTTACAATAAGTTTATGTTTAGGTTTGCCCGCTAGCTCCTGACACTATACAGAAAGCTCCCGTTAGAACACTTCACTCGAAGAGAGTACAACCTCACTACAGTACGAAGTAGTTCAAAGAAAAATTATATTATGCGATGTTTTATGTGACACATGTTTTATGAAGCATGTTATGATTAAATGTTTATATGATGAAGTTTTAAAGTTTATAATACAATGTTTTCACAAATTATAAATATGATTATGATATGTTTAAAGCTCAATATTTTTATGATCATAATGCGTGTCACTTAATTAATCAAGTGATAACTAAAGATAAAACTGTGTCGTACCGCTTGTTCTCCTTGTGTCGACCTAAAGGCATTAAAGGGACGGTGTAGTGAAACATTTCTGTTCTTCTTGTGTCGATCTAAGGGTATTAAGGAGACAGTTTCACAATATGTTTATGATGTTTTGGCTTTAGTTGCGAGGACCTTGTACACCTTCATCGATTATTGATCGAGCGCGCTCCTCGAGGTATGTATACCATGATGAGGATCCTCTAAGAAGAAGTTAAAGCAAGCTAAAGTAAAACTATGTAATGTAAAATGAAGATTAATTTTTCGTGCATTGCATACTTATATTTTTGTGAGAAAATAATTGTGTTCACTGTAGGTAAGAAACCTATGGTTTGAGGATGGATTGTGCGGTGGCGATGCAAGACAAGCGAGGCGGGCAATGGGAACCATTAAGAAAAATCTTCCGCCTTGTAAAGCATAATATAAATAAGTATCCATTTCAGACAAATATTACTTATTTATTCATATGATTATGTTTTCTATCTAGACAATTATTATTTGTAATAACCTGAAATCGAGGCTACTTATACGAGTAATTATTTTGAATTTTGAGACAAATGCGCTTTTAATATTATCATAGTTAATTTAACTTTGGGGGAGTTAGCCAGTTTCGTCAAATCTGGCCAACTCATGGCCATGTAAAGATATTGGTGCAATAATATTAATTGTGCATTTTTTAATATTTAAGCATGTTAGGAATCAAATTTCAACTTGAGTGTGATATTAAAATTCCTAATTTGTCGAGTTCAATTTATTAATGCAATTTTAAAATTTGATTCGGAAGATTATACCATTTTTTTTTATTCTATTTGTAAACTTTCTAGTCATTTTGGCCCGATTATTGGCCCAAGCCCATTAGGGCTTTTTCTTTTTCTCTTTTCCCCTCCCCCTCGTCAAACTCTCTGAGCCGGAGTCTCTCTCTCTCTTTCTCTCTCTCTCTCTCTCTCTCTTTTCCTTCACCCTCGCCAGCCGACAGCCCAGGCTCCGCCTAAGCCTCCACGCCTCCTCTGCCAGCGCGGCGACCGCTGTGCACCCGCGTGCCTTCTCGTCGAAGAAGTTTCGCCGCCAACGAGTTGTTGTAACGAGTTGTTGTTGCCCTCTGCTCCGGCTCTCTTTCGCGCGAACTCCGGCCTCCAACCTCGCCGCTATCGCTGTGAGCCATTGTTGCTCGCGCTAGGTGAGTCGCTGTGGCCAAACTCGTTTACTCGTTGATAAAATTGTCTATGTTATTTTTAAATCAACTTGTTGATTATGGATTGGTTCGATAACATAGCAACAAGTGTATTATCTTGATAAGACGTTTTATGTGAGTTTGGTATTTTGTTGTATTTTGTGGCTCGTGTTGGATTTGTTATTTTGAGTGTTTGGGCGTGGTGAAAAGTTGTTAACTCTTGACAGATTGCACGTTTCCTGACGACTTTTGTGTTTAGTTTAAAGTGCGTTGTGAAATTTAGTCAATCGATTGATTGATTGAATTTGTACCAAGACTTGAAAATTTGCTATATTTATGATATGTTAGAGTTATCACAGTGGTTTAATAATTTTTCGAGGTGAATTTAAATTGGTCCTTATATTTGAAAGGCTTAAGTTTATACTGGGTTCCTTGTCTTGGGCAATTTAGTTGCGTGGGATATGTGTTTTGGGATAACGTTTGGTTGGATGATAATATGCCAAAGCTTGAAAACTTTGATTATTAATGACTTAAAATATTACGGCAAACGACTAATATGAGTTAACATGTTTATATGGGCGTTGTGTTTTATTATGTTTCGTGGCAGTGTTGAACTTGGTAATTCGAGTGCATTTGAATCATTATCTTAATTGGTAAGAGATTGAGAATTTTCTTAAATTAAGAAAATTAATAAAAAGAGAATTTCGCGATCTTGAGATTTTGGTTTTTTTGCACGAGCCCTGCTTGTATTGGATTGTATTTCTTATAAATGTGCCCGTTTGAGCTTAAAACGAGTATCGAGTCGCGGGTTCGAACGTTTCACGGATTGCTTTTGTTTAACTTCAAAACTTGATTCAAATCGTGCAGGAACGTCAACGGAGCAAGTTTGGACGAAAAACCCTTCACCGTCCTTTACGAGAGGTATAAGTGGGCGATCAGAAACAGGATCCGAACTTTAGAAATCGATGACATTTACGTGACTTTTGTAATTAGTTAGATGCCTATTATTTTTGTGTGGAATCCGAGCCACTGAGGCTCGGTGTTGAATTATGATTATGTTTTGAGATTAATTGTGATAATTGTAAAAATATTTCTGCGTGGTTGTTGTGATGGATTGTGACCGAAATTAGTTCGGTGCTGGGTTGAAATTAGGTGAAGGCTTCGGCCGGGATATCCGAAAAACAGGGGAAAACTCTGCCGGATTTCCGACTCGAAGTTTAGACACTTTTTATGGTTAAGTGAAAGATCATTTAGGTGTAAGGAATTCTTTCTCACCTAAACTAATCGAGCTACGTAACCATTAGTCGGGATTGATGGTTAGGGATAAGGTGACGACACTCGGGACGAGAATACTCCTAGAGAGGTTTCTCGACGAACCATTGGTCGTCCCATCTTCTAGAGTCCTATTCTTTTAGTCCAAAGGCACTTGAAGTTTCATTCAACTCAAATACTTCATGGACTTAGACGTTGATCCTCTAATTCTCGTGTTGGACAGATGTGTCACACAACATGCTCCAAAGAGGGACGTCAGGAGAGGAAAACTGCGACGACCAAGTCGGAGAGCTTAGGACCTCAAGTAAGTGGATCTCCACTGTGACACGAGTATGCTTTAACATGCTTGAATATATTGTGCATGTGTTGAGATTGTATAAAGCGTGCGATGCTTCTAAAGTTGTGGCTATTAAACTGTATGGATCCTCATCCTCGCTAAGGCCGCGAATACGGGCCCTCGATCATGTTTGTCTTGTTTGTGCAACGAGCCTGTAGGTATGGGACTATAGGTTCGTTATGATACGTTGTATTTTTCTAGGTGTGTATTGTGCGTATGTTCATTTATATGTTTATCTGTCTGTGGGTATGGGACCACAGACATAAAACTACTCAACTTCGTGGTTCAGGTTATTGTGTAGGGGGTGTGTGTGTCTGTTTGTGTATGTATATGTGTTAGTATGACTTATATGTCGGTGGGTATGGGACCACAGACATAAAACTGCTTCTGTTATTGTTGAGACCTTATTGCAGGTTAAAGAGAAGCTCTAAGACAAGCTAAGGGAAGTGAAACCAATGTATGTATACGGGTAGGGCCCGACGGGGCCGCAAGTCATGATCGGTTCCGAAATAGCCCGACGGGGCTACTGATTACATTTCGGGACGGCCCGAGTGGCCTTGGGGAGGTCGGTTGACGACCATCCTCTGTGACAATACTTTGATCATTTGAGTAGGGCCCGACGGGGCCGCGATCATGATTTGGTTCCGAAATAGCCCGACGGGGCCATCATGCGTGACAGATTTCGGAACGACCCGAGGGACCTCGCATAGGTCAGCAAACTACCTTCTGGAACGGCCCGAGGGGCCTTAGGGAGGAGAGCCACGGCCCTCCCCACAGCTTATGATTTGACGATCCGGATCGGCCCGACGGGGTAAAGTGCAATAATGAATTCCGAAACGACCCGACGGAGTCACTGGCCGTAAAAGGTTTCGGAATGGGCAGAGAGGCCCAAGGAGGATGAGTCCTCACAAGCATAAAGAATATCAGGACGGTCCGAGGGGCCAAAACTCATAGCATGTCCCGTACTAACCCGGTGGGATGATTGCGCAATCAATCCGAAACTGTCCGACGGAACCACCGATCGTGAGAAATTTCGGATCGACCCCTAAGAGGTCTAAAATGCTTATAGTTCTAGAACGACCCGAGAATGGGTCTAGATTTGTATAAAGTTCTAGAACGACCCGAGAATGGGTCTAGATGTATATAAAGTTCTAGAACGACCCGCGAACGGGTATAAATGTGTATTAAATTCTATAATGACCCGTAAGAGGTCTAGATTGTGAATAAGTTCTAGAACTACCCGTAAGGGGTCTGGATGCGAATCGTGTGTACACGTATTTTTATATGCTAAGTCAGAGAGTTGTGAACTTGAGTGAAATTAGAATAAAGTATGAGATTAACTTTATCGAGATTAATGGGTCGTTGAATCCGACCTCGTTACATGTCACAATTCTTTCACAGGTATCTTGTCACGATGCAAAAAGGGCGAGGCGACAATGACAGGAACAGCGAGTGTATACGGGACCGACCTATAAAATCTCAGTGGACTACCGGCTAATCGTTGGCAAAGAATGTTTTAAATTCCGCATATTTATAAATGTTTAAGTTAAATTTATTTTGGCTACGATGAGGATTGATAATCCTTATGTTTGTTATTAAAAGCTCAATTATGTAACTTATTTTAAAAAAGTTTAAATTTGTCCTGTATTTTTCGAGACTAAAATATCGTTTGGAGTTTTGGGTCGTTCCAAAATTAAACCCACTTTAGTTATAGTGAGGATTGATAAACCTCATGCTCGGTATTAAAAATTTGATTATGTAACTCAAATTAAAAAGTTCAAATTTATCTGTATTTTTCGGAACTAAAACTCCGTTTTGAGTTTTGGGTCGTTACATTATTAAAATATTCAAATAATAAAGTTGATGTTCGTATTAAATATGGCAAAAAAAAAATGTCTCTACTTTCCGCACCAAAGTATAAGTATAAGTTAAAGTGACGATTCAAAAAGTCGGGTTGTCACACGGACATGAGGATACTCGTTTTAGCCGACATATTCTTTCCGCATTTCTTACATATGGCCTATCTACTTTCAATCCCATCAGGTTGCCGTTCAACAACATGGTTAAAGAATTTCCATACCTCAAATGTCAACTTCTTCCTATTGGGACGTATTGCACTTTTTCCACCTTCCACAGGTCCTTTTGCCTCTTCAGGTTCCTCAGGCAATTGGGACTCCTATAGATTTGGATTTTCCCCTATTGCAGCAAAAACAGAGACACTGCTCGATGCGGCATGACTTGGAATAGGACTATTTTCTCTTAGCAATTGTCATAGTTGAGAAAACGGAGCGTTGTTGAGTACGACATCATCATTAGTGCTTACAAAAACTCGAAAAACTATTAATCCAAGCATCCTACAATGCGCCCGGTGGAAGTAGAGGTGTGCGAGAAGAAGTATCCACCATAAGTAAATAATTTTTATTAGCCAAAAGAAAGAATATCTATATATATATATAATATTTGAAAAATAAAAAAAAAATTATTAATATTCTAATATAAATATTATAATGAGAATATTAATGTAAATATTAATAATATAAAGTAAATATTATTAATATTACGTAAATATGATATGGGAATTTTGGAGAATTTTTGAAAGAGAGGGAGAGTGTTTTGGCGTGAAAATTGGTAGAGAATATTGGGGTATTTATAGGAATGGTTTTAGAGTGTTTTTTTTTTTAATCATTGCTCAACGGTAGGGAATCTTTTTTATTTATTTTTATTTTTTTGTTTTTTGTTTTTCGGCCATACAACTGTTGCAAAATGGTCATTTAATCTGGGTCGTATGATTTGAATCCAATGACCATGATCGTCAAAAATTAAAAAAAAAAAACGAAAACGAAAAAACAGAGACATAAATTATTATTTTCGAAAAAACAGAAATATAATTTCCATTTCCATTTTTCCACGGAAACGAAAATTAAAGTTCTTTATTTCGTTTCCGAATGTGAAGGACTACAATAAACATAACTTTTTTTCTTTTGTAATCTCACCCCCCCCCCCCCCCCCCCCCCCCCCCCCCCCCCCCCCCCCCTCTTTTTTTTTTTAATTTATAGCTTTATTTTTGCACTATAAATTAAGTATGAAGCAAAAATAAAATATATAAATTATTATTTCTTCATATTAATGGACGTCAACATTTTTCATATTATTTCTTACTACTATTAAAAATTGAGTCCAATTAACAAAATGATCAGTTAATATAACATCTTTTAAGAAAATGATCCAACTACAAAAAAAAGTAAGTTATTAGCCACCATACCTATTTACATACATTCAGACTGCCCAAAATACCCCTGTATCCCTGTTCGCCCAAATTTTATTACAATATGTAGTGTAATAAATGTTATACAAACCGTAACAGAGAAATATTTAATAAAAATTAGATATTTTGTTACATATGTGTATCAAATTTTGTCTGTGACAGTCTGTATCAAAAGTTGTTACCTATTGTAACAAAAATTGTTACAGTCTGTAACCTTTTTTACCTTCCATAACAAAAGAGAAAACAGTCAATGCATAAAATATAAAAAAATAGCAAAAAATAAAAATGACTAATAACTTAATTATAACAAACTCAGGTTAATTTCTTAAAACTAAGGCTAAAAACATGCCATTTGACCAAAAATCTATTAAAAATTGCTTGTTTATTTAGACAAGTTATTTATATTTTATTTTAGCTGCAATATTGATTTCACCTTTACAGTTGTATTATAAACATGAAGATAGAATTTTTTCCCTATTTCTCAACCATTTCTAGCCAACACCTATGTACGCAAACCTGATTTGCTATTGTAGGCGAAAAAACATTCACAGTTAAACTTATAAAATAACATATAAAGATAGAGAAAATTTAAGTCAATCATTTGATTTATGCTCCGATCAATAGTCTAAGTAAGTTCATACTTTATTTACTCAGTTCATCTTTATATGTCAAAACCAAGACAATTCCGTAATCGGTAAAAAACTACGGTCACAAAGACTTTAATGATATGCAATATTGACATGCAATGCAAATGCAACGAATATTATGTAACACTGATTAAATTAAATTTCACACTACTATACTATGTTATTACTATTCAATGTAAATTCTTATGCATAACAATAAGTACTAATCGAAATAATTCATTCATTTTTATTCAAGTAAGACAAATTTTATTCAATTTTCGACAACTTATACAATTTATTCAAATTAATTTAAATAATTTTATAATATCAAATCATTTAGTATAACTTTTGTTTGTCATATTCAAAATTATTTAATTCGATCTTAAAAAGTTAAATTATTTATATAAAATCCTCGCTTTCCCTAAGTTTTTTATTTATGTCATTTTTCATATTCTTTGTCTTTTTTTTATTTTTATTTTTATGTTGTTTTTACAGTGCATCATTTTCACTAGAATTAACGTCATTTAACATTTTCTGTCGTTTTTACCCTTTTTTTTTTGTTTTTTCATATTTAACCTAGGGGTGTACTTATTAAATTAAAGTGAGTGTTTGGTTTTTTCAAATATAGTTGATGAAATGGAATATTATATTATATTAACGTCAAATAACATACAAAAATTCATAGTTAAATATTCAAAAATACATAATTACACCATAATTTATTAAAATATAGATCGTCTCTCTTGCATATTGTTGTGCGAAATCGCAAGTGGACGATATCATTTCAAGTAATAAAGTGATAAGTAGAGTATTAATCCCACAATAACTTGTGCACTAAGTACCAAACTACTCTAATCCTAACTATAATTAAACAATGCATTGAAGAAAAATGAAATTTAACTAGAACGAGAATAAACAAATAAAAAATGCGATAAAAGTAGAGATGTAAGCAATGTAAAAGAACCTAGGGCTTTTGATTTCACCTAGACAAATTACTCATATCTGTTAATTCAATTCAGGGATTGTCTATTCCTATGATTATGGCGAATTCGCTAATGTATTAATCAACCTCTCTCGAGCATTAATTGGCCTAATACTAATATCAAGTTTTCATCTATTGATCTCAAACTAATACTAGATTGCATTACTAACGGGAATTCAAAGCACACCACAAGCGCATTAGCTATCTCTAGCTTAATATCCTTCTTATGTTAATTTGATTAAAGAACGTTTCAATTATTATCTATCGACCTATAATTAAGAACCAATTATTAATCATGTACAATTTGATCAAGATCATACAAGCATTAAGAACAAATCAAACTAATCATCATATAATGGAATAATAAACATCAATTGAATTGAAAATAAATTCTACATAGCAATAGGTCCGGCTACATCATAGCCCTAGAAAGAAAATTTAAGAAAAAGGAGAGCAAGAGAGAAAAAAAGAACTCTTGACGGCTCGGAACGAATCCATCGTGAGAACGACCCTCGTCTGACCACCAATACGCTCTAAAACTGAATGGAAGAATGCTTTTTCGAGTCCTAAGTGTCCTATAAATAGTTTTAGGCCAAGTTAGGTTAATTTGGGCTTTTTCGGAGTGTTTTCGCAATTGTACGGACCATCTTTTTGAAGTAGCGCCGCGGCGCTGTGATTTTACGGGTCTGGGATCACTCTATACGCATTGATTTTCAAAATCGCATATCTCCTTCGTTATTTGTCGGAATTATGCATATGATATGCTGTTGGAAAGCTCTTTCAAAGATCTTTAATTTTATATGCAATATACTACATAAAACTTCTAAAAAAATTCATGTAATTTTATCATAAAGTGAAGCCTTCTTTTTCCTCAACTCAAATTGCTTTGAATTTCTTGTTTTTGTTCCTTTTGCTCTCATTTCTCCCAATTAACTTGTATATCAAAGAAATCACCAATAAAGACAAAAACTCAAAGTGTTTTGACATAAATTTAGGAGTAATACATGCTAAAAATAAGTAAATTTACGATCTGTCACATATCGTGAAATCTACAAATGAATTCATATTAAACTTTTTAACAATTTTCTTTTCATTATACACTAGCAAATAATCAGTCAAAAATTCATCTTTCATCTTGTTACAAAGTGTAGTATTCACTATATTCATAGCTGAAAAAGATTGCTCCATAGTAGCTGTGAAAACTTGAAGTGTGAGAATAAGAGTTACTACTCTATACACAAGATGATAAACTTATGCTCTTCTCGTTCTAACTAACCATTGACATAGATCAAAAGTATAGTTGTCAGTGTTTTAGAATCAGTAAGTTGTTGCACATGATCAAAATGCTCAAATTGCATCCTTAGTTGTATCATCTTATGTTTTACAAAGTCTTGTAGATAAAAGGAACATAAAAATTAGTGCTAAAGGAATATAAGAATTAACAAAAATAATTGAGAATGAAAAGGAAAAAAATAAATAGTAAAAGATAAAATAATAATAATAAAAGACTAGTTAGGTGATGAGCGCTTTTTTTAGCACAACTTTAAAAGAATTAACCCAAGTATCGTAAAATTAAGGATATATCCATTGGGCCCAAAATTCATACCTGTGAAGACCAAAATACCCCTATGCAACTATTGAGGAAAAACCTCCCAAAACTTCCTTGAAAACCTCGCTCTCTCATCTCAAAAGAAAAGCAAAAAGTTGTCAAACAAACTCCTAAAGCTCCATCAAAGCAAGATTTCAAAACCTCTACAAATTGCAAATTTCTCGTAAACGCGATTACCAACTTAATATTCACTCGGATCGTAGAAAAATTGCGAATAAATCCAACAAATTGGTTTTGTGTTTCACAATTCAACATTTTGGTACAAAAATTTCTGACTTGAAGCTCAAATTCATGTAGAAACCCTAGTAAATTGTTCACGACTATTAGAAAACTTAGCCACCCATAATAAAATTAATGCACATAGAGAATTGAGAAGAGAAATAAAAACTTGTGTTTTCGCTGGATTCCACATGCAACGTCGTCGAGCTCTACTTTGTTTCGCCTTGTCTCTGCTTCTCTAATGAAAATTGGGTGCCCAAAAGTTGTTTGTTGTGGTCTATTAGCTTCTATTTATAAGTCTAGGCTTTATGGCTTTCAAATTAGGTTAAAATAGATTTTTCAGAGCATGATGACATCATAGCACCGCAATGTTATTTTTAAGCGCCACGGCGCCCAGAAACTTCTCTTTCGGCAACGCTGCGCACCAATATTTGATTCATCATAACTACTTCGTATTAACTCCGATTGATGTATATGACCTACCGTTGGAAATATATTTCAAATATCTTTAATTTGATGTGCACTAGTCACATGAATCTTCAAAACTCATCATGATATTTCTGTTGTAATATGTTAGTAGATTCTTGACTTCACATTCTTGCCTCTTTCTGCCCTGTTTTGATTCGGTTTCGTGCGCCTACCTTTAATTAGACTTGTAAAACACAAACCCAATATATAAGCCACAAATTAAACATCTTAAATGTGAGATTATTGAATAATAAAATATATAAAAATATATCTATATCACAACTATACCGTGAGAAAACTTTTGGCATCAATATGCCGCCATTCTTATAAAATTATTTGGAAGAAAAACTCCCGCCAAACTTCTAACGATAACATACTGTCACCATTTCTAATTTTCATTTTGGTTTTACATAGGTAAAGCAACGACGTTATTGGCAACAATTAGTACATGCCAAAAACATACTAAATTACCAACGGTGATAACATGATGCTATTTTTGCTTTGTTGGCCCAAAAAGCTCATCAATCTCGGGCAAATATGTTGACGACGACATTATTGCCGTTAGTAGATTAAAGATAAATAATAGGAAGAAAAATCTAACCATAAGAACTATTTACTAGTTGGGTAAATCTGGTTATAAGCATGTGAACTTAGGGTCAGTCTATGTCTCTATTACTTTAAGAAAATCCTCAACAATAGTTTTGCCACACATGTATATTTTAAGTGATCAAAGTGCACATAAATGTTGTTTCTCAAATACTTGGTAAGAGGTTGTTTTGTAAGCGATAAGAATATAAAAATTTATTCAAATATCCTTATTACAATATTTACGTTTTTTTGGTAAAATACTTAATTTTTTTAACTTATTAGTTATTTCTTCCCCAATTTTTAAAACGTTTACTACATTAAAAAGTAACTTCTTAAATTCGTAGTGCAAATATAACCAAAATTTTAGGTAATTTTTTAGGATTTAGACCTAAAATATCGAAATTAAAGATATAGCCATAACATGTAATATTTCATGTTACTTATAACATATATACGTGTAAAAGTGTAATATTACATGTAATGTTACATGTGTTACATTTTATGTTACATGTAACGTTACATTTAATGTTACAATTTTTACATGTATATATGTTATATGTAACATAAAATATTACATATTATGGCTAAATCCTTAATTTCGTGAAACTAAGGCTAAATCCTTTAAACTTTACCTTTAAAATGGCTAATTGCTTAATTGGTCCTATTTTCTATTACAATCTTTTCTCTTGTAATATTTTGTCAAACATTAACTGAAATGAAAATCATCTAAGTTTTCTTATCTGATTTGCTTACCAAACTACCCTTTGTTTTAAGAGTGTAAGTAATTCATAAAAGAAAGTACGGAAAGCTGATCGTTTCAATCTTAATTTTTTATTTTTATTTTTTTTTTGGGAATTCTGTAGTGGATTTATTTATTTAGTGGGAAATAATTTTGGATCGTCAGATTGATCTTTTTAAGATGCGAAGCCTATAAAAAAAATAAATCTGACCATATAGAATAGTATTTAAAAAAAAAAAACCACCACATAAGTACCCCTTTTCTTTTTATGGGAAGTAAAAGATTAAAGTTTTGAATGAACGAAACGACTATAGTACTATACTTTGGCTATGGTATAGCTGACTTTGATTTGGTTCAAGTCTTTGAGAAGATTTGACACAAATTCAATTCAACCTTCTTTCCTTAAGCAGAGAAAGCCTGATATCTAACCTCTAAGGCTTGAATATATTTTCTAGCTAGAAACAAAACAGGTCATAAATTGATTTTTCTTTCTTTTCTTCTTCTTTTTTTTACTCGAAAGGTTGTAGAGGTCGAAATTGGTTAGCAAACCAAATTTTTAGGATGTAGAAATCATAAGCTGAAATAGACTCTATAATTCAGGTTCTTATTCTCGTGTGATCATTAAATACAAACAAACGGAAAGCCGATTTCTTGTTACATATAAACTGCTGAAACGCTAATTCAACAAAATATTAGTAATTTACCAAGTAAATTTTTTTTAATTAAATTGAGATATAACGGAGAAAAAAAGAAAGAAAAAAGAGCAAGGAGGAGATAATTCTACATAAAAATATAAAAGAGCACAGAGGAAAATACTCTACGTACGCATTTGTTACAAATGTTAATTCACCTTCTATTAGGTTTTAGGAAAACTGATAAACTAATAGTATCCATGTTAATTTATAAAAGGGTGAGTTGTAAAAATATGCCAAAATTAAATGTTTATTTTAAATGATAGCCTGTGTTTCAAAAAATTAAAAAAATAGTCATGTTACGAATTGTATAACAGAAAAGTGTCGCACAAAATATAACAGATCTATAAATATTTGTTAGATATTATTTAACACTTCAAAAAGTAATGAGTAAAACTTAAAGTGTTACAAAATATCTTACAAATATTTACTGATGTGTTATATTTTGTGTGACACTTTTCTGTTATACAATTCGTAATATGACTATTTTTTTAATTTTTTGAAACATGGCTGGACTTTAAAAACGAAATTTTTTTTTGCTATTTCCTACAATTTCCCTTTATAAAACTGGTAAATTAATTATAACTAAGGGGATTTTTTTTGTTATTATTATTATTATTTATTAATGCCATTTTCAAGCTCTAAACCCATTTTAAACCTTTATTATCATATCAAAGGTCAGCTTCTCCAAAAGATTGTTACTTCTGTTTGAAACGTGACATTTTAGTTGAAATTATTCACATCACTATTGAAATTAGTAAGAGCTAGTAGACTTGACATTGTATCCATTAAAAAGGTGGCTAATTTGCCTACACAAAAAGACCCAATTAAAATGATGGCTATTGAATATTGACCGTTAAGTAATTAAGGCTTTGTTTGCCAGCAGAGTCCAAACCAGGGCTGTTTTATATACTTATATATTTAGTTTTCTCCGGAGCATTGGTGAACTAGAAGTAATTGCAAAGCAGAGAGTAGATATCTCAACATGGCAGCAATAGTTCTTTTGTTCTTTTATCTAACCGCCAAATTTTCTATTTCAAACGCTCAAAACAATAGCACTCAAATCAGCCTTGGCTCTTCTCTCTCTCCTGCTACCAACAAGTCCTTTTGGCTGTCCAATTCTGGCCAATTTGCTTTTGGCTTCTACCAACAAGACAATGGTGGCTTTTCGGTTGGCATTTGGGTTGAGAAAGTAGAGCAGAAAACAGTCGTGTGGACAGCAAACCGGGATGGCCCCTCGCTTCCACTCGACACCACACTGCTTTTGAATGGCGACGGTAGGCTTGTTTTGCTTCTGAATGGCGTGGAGACGAGCCTTGCCAATACTTCTCAGCCTGCTGCTTCTGCTTCCATGCTCGATTCGGGCAATTTCGTCCTCTATGGTTCAAACTCCTCCATCATATGGCAGAGTTTCGACTATCCAACCGACACCCTTTTGCCAGGACAACACCTGTTCGGAGAGCTAGGACTCATTTCTAGCATATCGAGACTAATCACGCTAGCGGAAGATTCAAGCTCCTAATGCAGAGTGATGGGAATTTGGTTCAGTATCCAATTGGCAACGGAGTCACGGGTCATAATGCTTACTGGAACACAGCAACACAGTTTAAAGGAGAGAGAATAACACTAAATCTCGATCCAAATGGCCAGTTATACTTGCGCAATTCTACGGGCTTCAATATATTGAACATCAGTGACAATGGTGTTGCAGATAAGAGCCAGCCCAGTAAGAATGTTATGTACCGTTTCACTATAGATTTTGATGGAATATTAAGATTGTATAATCGTAGCTTGGTTCAAAACAGCGATTGGACTGTCGTGTGGGTTTCAACCAGGAACAGATGTGATCCTGCTGGATTGTGTGGCTTGAACTCATATTGCAGTCTTATTGATGATGAACCACATTGTTTATGTCTTCCTGGTTTTGACTTCACTGATCTGAACCAGAAAAGTCTAGGTTGCGGAAGGAATTCGAGCGTTGATTTCTGCATTGTTGGGAAAGACGATACAGCAGTTTCTCTCAGGGAAGTGGATGGAGTAATGTGGGATGAGAACTCGTATTCGGTGCTATCGTCGATTAGCAAGGCTGATTGTGAGAAGAACTGCTTGAGCGACTGCAACTGCGAAATTGCACTGTATTTTGACCAGCTATGCAATAAACAAATGTTTCCATTGAGATTGTCGAAGGTTGCAAACGGCCCCGTGACAACAATAGTCAAAGTGTATAATGGAGCCTCTTCAACAACAAATCAGACTATCATTGGATCTCAAGAAAAGATCAAAAATGGAAAGCGAAAGGATATCTTAATTGTTGGTATCATCTGTACAACGTTCACTTTTAGCATCCTATTGTTTTGCGTTTTTCTTGTTTGTAGGAGACATTCCTGGTTGAAAAAAAAGGTTCGGATGAGCTCAAATGAAGGAACGTCGATGATTGATGATGAAGTATTCAATATGCGTTCATTCACGTACAATGAACTTGACATTGCAACCAATGGCTTTGTCGAAAAATTGGGCAGGGGTGCTTTCGGAACCGTTTATAAAGGAACCTTGCCAAATGCGCAAAGAGTCGTTGCTGTGAAAAGACTTGAGAAAGTTGCGGGCGAAGGAGAAGTTGAATTCCAGAACGAAGTGAGATCAATAGGCAGGACCCACCATAGAAACCTACTTCGCTTGTTAGGTTACTGCAATGAAGGATCAAACAGGCTTTTGGTCTACGATTACATGATCAATGGCTCGTTGTCAAAATTCCTCTTCGAGTCTCAGGTAAAGCCAAACTGGGACCAACGAGTCAGTATAGCCTTGGGTATTGCCAGAGGAATCTTATACCTTCATGAGGAATGTGAGAAGCAAATCATTCATTGCGACATCAATCCCAACAACATACTGATCGACGAGAACCATTCTGCCAAGATCGCAGATTTCGGGTTGGCAAAGCTTCTGATGCCTGATCAAACCAGAACCGTGACAGGGATTAGAGGAACAAGAGGATTTATCTCACCAGAATGGCACAAGAACATGCCTATAACAGCGAAAGCCGATGTGTACAGCTATGGAGTTGTGCTCTTGGTAATCATTTGTTGTCGTCGGAGTGTTGACATAAATGTTCCCGAGAGAGAAGCCATTTTGGTGGATTGGGTTTACGAGTGTTTCAAAGGAAATCAAGTCAAAAATCTGGTGCCAGACGAAGAAGTGGATGAACAAGAACTTGAGAGAATGGTGAGAATTGCGCTTTGGTGCATCCAGGACGAGCCAGCCACCCGCCCCACAATGAAGAAGGTAGTGGCAATGTTTGAAGGGACTATAGATATTCAAGTTCCTCCAAATCTAACTTCTTACAGCAGTACTTCTACTGAAAATATTTTTCCTTAAAAGCATTTGTTAGTTCTTTCATTTATTTATTTTGGAGTTTCTTTTGCATAGTAATTGTCACTTTGCTTTATTTCCGGATTCGATGCTTCCTGTGTAGTTTTCTTCGTTATTGTAATTGAATAAAGCATTTTATTTTCTTCTTCATTTTGCGGTTATCAATCTTGGGCTTGTACACTTTCGCTGCACTTTATTAAACAAAACAAAGATAGTGAAAAAATGTTCAATTAATTATAACTGGTTTTGAGCAACTAACATCTCAAATTGATATCATTATTTGGCCATTGCTTGAGAACAAAATCAAAATGATACTCTAGGGTAAGACGGCATGTAGTTGAACAAGATTCAAAATAAAGCAGAAGGTACAGGAAACAAACAAAACAGGAACCAAACTTTCTGTTTTACATAACATTTTACAATCATGGATACACAACATACTCTATAATGCTAAAATATGTAAAATAATAATAATAATAATAATAATAATAATAATCAATCTGCACGACGCGAATAGAGGAGGTAAGATTAGGAGGTGGTGGAATCTCTATTGTTCCTTCCAAAATCAGGCAAAAGTTCTTCATCGAATGCCTTGAAAAAACGGTTCTTCTTCTATGCACCCAAGACCAAACTTAATTGTCCTCATTAAATCATCATTATTAACTTCTTCTTCATCTTCAACAAGCTTCTCCAATTCACTGTCAACAAAACAGTCGAAAACCCAATTTGTGAGTACGACTTTGTCCTTGGGAACATCCATCTCCACACTCCTCCGGCAACAAACTATCTCCAACAACACAGTGCCAAAGCTCCACACATCAGCTGTCACTGTTATTGGTGTGTTACTCCAAAACCAGTTAATGTTCTAGTTTGATTGGGCATCGATAGCTTTGCTAGCCCAAAATCTACAATTTTTGTGCACTTCTGCTCATCTATTAGTATGTTCTCTGGCTTGATGTCACAATGGATTATTTGCATCTCGCACTCTTCATGCAGATATAGGAATCCTCGACCTATATAAAAAGCAGCACTTGTTCTTTCTTCCTACTTTGTTTTCATCTCCGATTCGAAGAGGAAATCTGCTGAAGAACCATTTTCCATGAACTCGTAGACCAAGAGCCTGCTTGTTCCTTCATGGCAATAACAAAGAAGTCTAACAAGGTTTTGTGCTGAGTTTTTCCTGTTACTCGCATCCAATATCTGAATTCTACTTCGCCGTCAGTGATCACTCACCCCAGTGTTTTGACGGCCACAACTTGAGTCTTAAACTTGTTTGATATGACCCCGTAAACAGTCCCGAAAGCTCTGTTTCCAGCCTGATCTACAAAAACATTTGCCCGCATTTTCAAGCTCTGCTTATGTGTACGATAAAAGACTGATGTCTTTAGGAAAATCTCCTTTCTCGAATGAGAAACCTTTCTGTACTCTCCTACTAATTTGTCCATTTCCTTGTTTGCTTACCACGGTTGTGTTTTTCCTCGAACATCGCTCGCACACTGATTATCATTATCACAAAGCCTTTCGTCTCTGCTTTTTTTCATATCTCATGAGAGACCTTAGTTTTTCGCAACCCCTACTGCTATACAAAGCAACCTGGCACCCTACAATCTCCGACAAGCACTCCTCTTCGTGGTCATCAAGCAAGCAGTACGAGTTCAAACAGCACAGACCAATAGAAGAACACTTGCTTATAACAAACGACGTTTCGATTATCCAGTCGCTGTTTGGAATGATCAAACTACGAGAATAAGATCGCAAAATTCCATCCACTTCTATTGTTAGAACAGCGGGAAAGATCTCCTTTACACTGACGCCGCTGGAATTTAGCAAGTAGTGGTGATTGAGATCAAAATTCAGGCTCACATTGTTTCCCTAGTTACCGGTCCTTGTCAACCAAAAGCATAATATGGTTGGATAGGAAGTTCCCATTATTCTGCATTCTGAGCCCAAATCTTCCTCGGAGAAGCTAGAAGCAAGCTGTTCTGTGGGAGAATGTTGTTGTCCTGGAAATAGGGTATCCATAGAATTGTAGCTGTAGAGAACGAAGTTGCCTGAATCGAGCATGAAAGCCGAAGCAACGGGTTGAGAAGGATCGTCGGCGATGAAAATTTGTGTGCCTTGCTTATCACGCAATACCAACCTTCCATTATAACAAAAACGCAGTGTGACATCAAGTGATGGTTTTCAGCATTATTTTCTCCAACCAAATACAGACCGAGAAACTACCATTGCCTTATTGGTAGAAGCCAAAAGCAAATTGGCTTTAGAATTCAGAGTGAGATGAGCCTAGGCTGATTCGACTAGTGCTATTTAGTTGAGATTAGAAGAAGGAACAAAAGTATTGTATCTGTGGTCATTTGTAAATTCCATTGTTTTTATGTTTTATTTTTTGTGCTTTGGATATTAAATGGTTTTTGGCTAAAGTATCAACTATATAGACGTCATATAAGTTTTTTATTTGACTGAAAAGTCATCAGCATGAAGTCTTTACTTTTTAGAAAAAAAAAAAATAGTGCAAAAACCTCATTCGTAATTTCATCTTTGGTGTGACACTATTTTAGTCTATTACTTACCAAATGCCCAAAAGCAGCAATACTTGAAAGTCGTGCAGAGAGTGTTCATACAAAACATTAAAACAATGCGTAACGAGAAGGGTTTTTTGCCAATGGTCGGTGGTTAAAGAGTTATCACAAAAGTCTCCTTTGAGGGCTATAAGGTTGATAAAAATCTTCAACAATAGTCTAGAAAAGCATTTACTCTTCACATAACTGGCCAATTTGCCGTGAGAAGAAATTTAGCAGTAATCATGGTGGGAAAAGAAATAAGAAAAAATAGACCCCATAATTTTAGGACCATTAAATATTAAATACGACTTTTTGTACATTAAAGTATTTCTTTGCGAACACCACATATCAGTCTAAAATGTCTTCATTCTTGGTGAAAACGTGATGCAGTATTAATGCTTGTGGTTTTTCTTGGTGTGTTTGTTACTGGGTCAATTACACCACATATATGTAGTGAATTTAAAAAAATGGTCACTTTTTAGAAAATGATTTTAAAAAATTGTTACAGTTTCAAAAAAATTTATAAAATAGTCATTTTAGAAAAATTTTACACATGTAATATTGCATAAAAAATTAGAAAAAATGATCATGAATAAAATTTATGCTAATCGATTATATATATATATATTATAGGTAATTTTGTGATTAAGAAAAAAATACATGTAGTTTTTCCTTACCTACTCCCCTGAACACAAATTATTTGAGCCTGTTGGAATTTTTCAAATAACTTATGCCCCATCACGAAAAATCCTAACCTCCAGCCCATATATATATATATATATATATATATATATATATATATATATGCCATGTCGTATGCCATATTAGCAATCATGTGCCACGTCAGGTGCTGTCGTGGATTACATAAATTCAACGACACTCAACATGCTTAACAAAGTAGATGACATGTATGCTACATCCGGTGCTGACGTAGATTATATAATTTTAATGATGCTTATAAAGTAACATGGAAAGCTGTTAACCTTTCATGACGCTTTATACTTGTCATAGAAAGCTTAGATGACAACACCTATAGATCAAGCGTCATGTAAATTTGTTTTTTCATGACGCTCAGTATGGACTTTCTATGATACCCACATAGATAACGTTTGCCCTAACGTGGTCATTTCTTTTCCATGACATGCTTGAAATGTTGTTGAACGTCATCTGTGTAGTAATGACTTTTTTATTGTAAGAAGTTTTTTATGGCTAATTTTTAAATTTTAAAACTATAGCTATTTTGTAAAAATACACCATCTAAAATGACTATTTACCTAACTGAGACATGATTTGGTTGAATATTTCATTTAACTCAGACATATTTAAATTCGGAGTTATAGAAGGCTTTTATTGGCATGCTCTTTTTTTCGTCTCTCATCTTTTTTATTAACTAAACACTTCACATAAAATTAAAAACCTCACATTTTTTATTCTTAAACCTCCTAAATATTTTATAATTCCATAATTAACCTTCAAAGATAATTAAAAAAAATTTCCTTTCTCACCTTTAATTTTAAATATCTACCATTTTATTTACATCCTTTTAATTATATACCTTCGTAAAAAAATTGAAATAAATAGTATATATATATATATATATTTTTTTTTTACATTTTTAGAAAATATCACATACTTCAAAATATTAAAAAATAGCATCTAGAACGAAGTTTATATTAAAAAAAATCTTAACACATTTATAATAAATTATTTAACATTTCAAAATTTATTCCGAAAATTTGAAATGTTTAACATTTCAAATATATTCTATTTATGTCTTAAAATATATCACTAATATATGCCCCCTCAAATTTTACAAATGAACTTTGTCCATAGAATTTTTAAAAAATTTCATATGTGCTCCCCAAAATTTACGTATGCCCCCTCAAATTTTTAAAAATAACTTTATAAATAGAGTTTCTTAAAATTTTGAGTTTTTTAGGCATTTAACCAAAATTTTGGGTAATTTTTTTAGGATTTAGCCATAGTTTCACGAAATTAGGGATTTAGCCATAAAATATAACATTTTTTGTTACATGAAACATATATACGTGTAAAAGTGTAACATTTTATGTTACATGTTACAAAAAATGTTATATTTTTTACACGTATATATGTTACAAGTTACAAAAAATATTACATGCTATGACTAAATCCCTAATTTCGTGAAACTATGGCTAAATCCTTCAAACTTTACCTTTAAAATTGCTAATTGCTTAACTGACCCTAAAATTTTTGGTACATTCACACTTTGAATTTTGGAAAATTTAGCTATCACACATAAATTTTGTGAAGATTTCATAAATGCCCACTCTAAAAATTTAAAAATTATATGTTTATAAAAAAAAATTTCTAAAAGTTTCGTTTATGACCCTACTGGAAATATTTCTCTCTCTGCCACTGCCTCCTGGTAATAGGTGGCAATTTAAGGAGTTTTAGAGAGATATTTAATTAATTAGATACTTTAATAATACACGTGTAACATATTATGCTATATGTATGTTACGGCTAAATCTTTAATTTGACATTCTAGGCTAAATCCTTCAAACTTTACCTTTAAAATAGCTAATTTTTTAATTATTAAAATTTAAGTTGCTTGAAAATTAAAGGGTGAGTTGCAAAAATACGTTAAAGTTGAATGAGTCTTTTAAAAAATAGCACATGTTTCACAATATAAAAAAAAAGTCACAGTTAAAATTTTCATGCCAAAAAATAACAAAAAATATATTTGTAAGAAAACTTTTAAAACTTCAAATTTAACGAGTAAAAGTTGAAATGTTAACTTTTTTTTTAAATGTGTAAATATTTTTTTTTGTTATTTTTTGTCATAAAATTCCTGACAGTGACTATTTTTTTAATATTTTAAAACATGTGCTATTTTTTTAAAAAATAAAACAAAAATAGGCTATTTTCTATAATTTCTCGAAAATAAATAATGTTATTATATAATTACTAAATTATGGGATTATGATCCTGAATGAAATTAATTTGAAAGATAAATTTCCTTTGACTAGGGTGCTTGGCGCATTGGGCATATAAAACTAGAATTGTCAAATGAGTCGGGCTTGGAATTTCCAGTCATTGTTGCCTACACGTCCAATAAACGAAAATGAAACAAACAATCAAGGTTGAATATACCTTTAGAGAAGTTGTTTTGATTCGAAAAATACATCTTTTTAAGAGTGGTAAGGTGTGAGAGACAATATTCTTAAGTGAGTATGAGTGTAGAGTTAGGGAGAAGTTGTCTCTATTTGTAGAGAAAATATGAGGGCGTAAGTTTAATGTGGAGTATTTGATAAGAGACAGTGATACGAGTTGCCTTTTCTAATCATTGACCAGTCTTTTCTTCTTTAAAGGTAGAGTGTGTAGTTGGGTTGGATGTGGGGTAGAATAGCTGAAATAATGTGTAACTTGGATGTATGTGATAAATGATAATGTTGAAGAAGAAAAAAATATGACTAGTCTTTTTTTGTCATTGTTTTATTGTACACTTGTATGTAATAATATCAAAGAAGAAGAAAAGATGTGAGTGTTTAGTTTGGTTGGATGTGTGAAGGAATATGTTCTTGAATAGTGTGTAATTTAATTGTATATGATAAATGATAATATTAAAAATAAAAAAAAAAGAGTAGTATTTTCTTGTCATTGCTTTGATTGTACACTTGTATGTAATAATATGAGAGTAGAAGAAAATAGGAAAATTTTTATAAATGACCCCTGAAGTTTGGACACTATTTCAAGTTAGCCCATAATGTATAAAACGTCTCACAGGTGGTACATGCTGTATAAAAAAGTTTCAAAAATAGTCCTTACGTCTATTTAGTGGATGAAAAACATTTATTTGAGGGCATAAACGTAATTATAAGAGAAAAAACACCACATAAGCAGCTTAGGTGACGATTTTAGTAACTTTTCACATGATGAATAATCTGAACTTCAGTGGTTTTTTCATATTAACTTTTTTGTTTAACTAATGTGAACTTAGAAACTAGTAAATTGTATAAATATATATATATATATATATATGTATATCCTTGTTGGATTTAGTTGTTCATTACATTGATATTTATGATTTTATTTTTGTTCAAATAAGATAAGATTTAGGTTTTTATTTTAAGTATTTTTAAATTAAAAAAAAACTAAAAAAATATCAAACATGAGCATTTATTTTCTACTTGAATTCCGTCTTTTTCAGTTTTAATTCCGTCATTCAACGTCCATGTCAGCGTCATATAGATTTTAGTCTACTAAGATAGACGGAAGAGCTAAATATAAAATTTTACAAACATCATGTATCCGCTATGAGATATTTTATACATCATTAATTAAGTCAAAACAACATCTAAATTTCAAGAACTATTTATAAAAATTTTCTTTTATTTAAGTATGAGGTGGACTAAAATATGCTACCTAAACTGCTTATGCGATGTATTTTTCTCTTATAATTACATTTACGCCCTCAAATAAACGTTTTCCATCCACTAAAATAGACGGAAGGACAATTATTGAAACTACTCCAAGCATCATGTACCACCTGTGAGACGTTTTATACATTAGGGGCCATCTTGAAAAAGTGTCCAAACTTCAAGGGCCATTTATGAAATTTTTCTAAAAAAATATGTGTAGTCTTTTCTTCTTTAATTGGTGGGTGTGTAGTTTGGTTGGATGCGTGAAAAAATATATTCCGGAATGATGTGTAATATGGTTGTATGTAATAAATGATAATATTAAAGAAGAAGAAAAGATGAGTAGTCGTTTATTGTCATTGTTTTAGTTGTACACTTATATGTAATAATATGAGAGAAGAAGGTGAAAAGATGTGTAGTCTTTTCTTCTTTAATTGATGAGTGTGCAGTTTGGTTGGATGCGCGTAAAAATATATTCTGAAATAATATATAATTTAGTTTGTATATTATAAATGATAACGTTGACAATAATAAAAAAAAAAAGTAGTCTTTTCTTGTCATTTTATTTGTTTGTATGTGAGAAAATATAAGAAATATTGAAAAATGTTATTTGCTTATAATTACACAAAAGTGTAATAATTTTTTAAATTAAAAAAAAAATCAGGTCGGGCCGAGAGCATTCAGGTCGAGATATGCACTTTGGGCTCGGCTCGACCCATATAATAGTTTTGGGCCGGGCCCGACCGGCCCGCGGGTTTATTTTCTTGAACCGGTCCGAGCCTACTATATCACACGAGCTGAGCCGGGCTGCTATAGTAATAAGCCGGGCCGGGCCGGCCCGTCCTTCTCAAATTTCGGTCCGAATTGACAACACTAATTATACTAATAAAACTAACATCAACAACATTTTCTTCTTCTTTCTCCAGTATCAAATATGTTCGTTTGCGACGACATTTGGCCTGTTTGAGAGCCTGGTATAAGGGGTGAAAGAATTACAGATCATCTATTAGGAGTGAGGCCGGTGAATTTTTTTTTCATTAATTGCCACTGAATCCAACATGGTTCTATGCGAGTAACATCCTAAGTTAAAACAGATTCTTTCAGCTAATCTTGTGGCCATTGATGAGACCAAATTCACATTGCCTTTTTGAGGTAGGAAGGCATGTAATAACTAGTTAAGGCCTTTAAAAAAAAAAAATCATACACACACAAGAAAAAAACCTACTATATAATTTCCAACACACTATAATGTGCTAAAACGAGAAAAAAAAAAAAAAAAAAAAGAGCTTAATCTGTCTGAACGACACTAATAGAAGAGGTGGGATTAGGAGGTTGGGGAATTTCTATTGTCCCTTCCAACATCAGACATACTTTCTTCATGGAAGGCCTCAAAGACGGTTCTTCTTGTATGCACCAAAGTCCCAACTTAACCATTCTCATCAACTCCTCCTCCTCTACTCCTTCATCATCAACAAGCTTATCCAACTCACCATCCAAAAAACAGTCGAAAACCCAGTTTGCGAGAACGACTTTGTCCTCGGGAACGTCCATGTCCACACTCCTCCGGCCACAAACAATCTCGAACAGCACAATGCCGAAGCTGTACACATCGGCTTTCACCGTTATCGGCATGTTTCTGTGCCACTCGGGGGCGACGTACCCTCGTGTTCCTCTCAAACCCGTGTATGTCCGGGTTTGATCTGGCATCAGAAGCTTCGACAGCCCGAAATCCGCAATTTTTGCGCTCTTTTTCTCGTCCATCAGTATGTTCTCCGGCTTGATGTCGCAGTGGATTATCTGCGTCTCGCAATCTTCGTGTAGATAGAGTATTCCTCGGGCAATGTTCAGAGCTGTTCCGATTCTCTCTTCCCAAACCGGCTTTACGTCCGACTTGAACAAAAAATCTGCTAACGAGCCGTTTTGCATGTACTCGTACACCAGAAGCCTATTTGTTCCTTCATGGCAGTACCCGAGAAGTTTGAGCAGATTTCTGTGATGGGTTTTACCGATCACTTTCATCTCGTTCCTGAATTCTCTTTCGCCATCCTCGATCACTCTCTCAAGCTTCTTGACTGCCACAACTTTCCTGCAATTCTTTGACGTGATTACCCCTTTGAAAACCGTCCCAAAAGCTCCGCTTCCCACTCGATCAACAAAGCCATTCGTTGCCTTTTCTAGCTCCGCAAGCGTGTACGATCGAAGGGTGACTTCCTCAAGAAATTCTTCATGGCTCTGGTTTGCAATCTTTGCGTATCTCCACATCCGAAACCTGTATAGGAGAGTGAAACAAATTACCAACGCAATAAGCCCGAAACTTGACATCGCGACGCCACTTATTAGTACTCCCATCCTATCTTCTCCGTTCCCTCTCTCTCTCCCCGTCGGTTGCGCCACTTTGACTATGGTTGTTGTTTCTTCGCCTACTTCCGCAACTCTAGAAAGTCTCAAGGGATTCGTTTGCTTGCTGCACATCTGGTTCATAAACAGCGCGACTTCACAGTTGCAGTCTCTCAAGCATTCCTCTTCACATTCAGCCTCGCTAGTTGATGAGACCCAAGAATATGTATTATTTTCCCACCTAACTCCATCAAATTTCATCACAGAAACTGATGGATCATCAATCTTTCTTGTGCAGACACCAAGGCTTGAGTTTCTTCGGCAACCAAGATCTTTCTGGTCCTGATCAATGAAGTCAAAACCAGGAAGACACAAACAATTCGGTTTTTCGTCGACAAGACTACAATACGCGTTGAAGCCACATAATCCCGTCGGATGACACCGGTTGGTCGCGGCCCACCGGACACTCCAATTGTTATTCAGAACCAAACCGCGACTGTATAATCTTAATACCCCATCTGAATCCAGAGTCAGGCGAAACATAGCATTCTCACCGCCTTTAAGTTCATTGGTGAGATTGTATATGTTGTAGCCTGTAGAGTTGAGCAGGTATAACCAGCCATTAGGATCAAGATTAAGCGTTACATTATTTCTGGCATTATAAGTGTGTGTGTGCCAATACGCATGGTACCGCAAGATTTGAGTGCTGATAATCGGGTATTGCACCAGATTCCCATCTGTTTGCATGCGAAGCTGAAATCTTCCCCTGGAGTGATTAGTCTGCGAGACGGCAGAGACTAGCGCGTTTCCAGCTACTAGTCGTTGCTTCGGCAAAAGAGTATCCGTCGGAGAGTCGAAACTCTGCCAAAGGATGATCGAATTCGCGTTGCTGAGGACGAAATTCCCCGTATCAAGCATTGAAGCATAAGCGGCAGGCTGAGAATTGTTGCTAATCAGTGTCACCGCACCTCTCTCGTCTTGCGAAACGAGCCTACCGTTGCTGTTTAACGACACTGTTTTATCGCCCGGCGACTGCGGGGAATCCCGGTTCGCTGTCCATACGACAGTTTTCGGGTTTGTTTTCGCGAACCAAACACCAACTGAATAGCTGCCATTGCCTTGTTGGTAGAAGCCGAAGGCAAATTCACCAGAGTCTGATAACCAAGAGTTGTTGGAATCAGAAGAGAGTGAAGAGCCAATGCTGATTTGACTACTTGTTGATAGAGAGAACTCAGCAATTAGAAGAAACAGCAAAAGCATTATTGCTACCCTACTGAGTTCCATTCTATGCTTTGCAAATAATCAGCTTTCAACACCAAATGATATGTTTTGTTCTATGAGTTTCAGGAAAATTCGAAGTCCTAAAATGTCAAGAAAGTCATACATTCAAAGTCGTCTTTTATTTATTTATTTATTTTTTTAATGGGCTTTTAGTCAATGCAAACTTGGGCCACCACCTTGAAAATCACGGTTCGCTGCCAGATGGAGAAGTGTGAATGTGTGACCGTTGACTGAAGGAAAAAATATCTCGGTCAAATCTACAGCTACTGAGAAGAAAATCTATATTTTTCTTGCGTGATCTTTGGCTCATTGGATTTGTTCCACGATGAGTTCAACTCAACATGTAAATACGGCGGTTAATACTGACCGAATAATTTTTTTTCCGGTGAAAAACCGGTTAATTAACCAGTATTAACTGGTGTAAATTTCCGGTGAATAACCGGTTAGAAATTTACACCGGTTAATTAACCGGTTTTTCACCGTTTGTTATTATTTTTTTTTACCGTTTTTTGTTTTACTTTTATAAGTTTTAATTTTTTACTGTTCATAAGTTTTAGTTTTATAAGTTTTATTTATTTTAGTTTTGTTTTATAAGTTTTAATTTTGTTTTATAAGTTTGATATGTTTTAATAATTTAATTAGGAGTTTTAAGTTATAATGTTTAAATTTATTTTGTTTAAATTTAAGTTCTAATTTTTAAGGTTTATGATGAAGTGTTATAAATTATAATGGTAATTGATAACAAAATTATATTGATAAAGAATAAGTAAATAAATTTATTTACATTCTTTTGTTAAGAAATAAGTATTAATTACACAAAAAATTAATACTAAATTGTCTTAATAAATAATGAATGAAAGAATAGGATAAAATAAAAATTGTTTACATATGATAAGAAAATAAAAATAAAAAGACCGAAACCAATGTCGACAATCGGAGGGGGACGTTTGGGTAGGCGGGGGCCGTGCGACATCACTGGAGCGTCCACTCTTCAAGCTGTTCAGCTAGGTCGGCGTTTGCTTGTTTGACCGTGTTTTGCATGCGCATCCGAGCTAGTTCCCAGTCTTTTACCAATGTCAGAATCTCCACCATCTTTGGCGTTAGTCGGCTTCGATGAGGATCTAAAATATTGCCGGCCATGCTAAATGCAGATATCGAAGACACTGCAGAGACGGGTATGGAGAAGATGTCGCGAGCCAACGTGAATAACACTGGAAATTGGCCTGAATGATTACGCCACCACCTGACGAAATCCAGGTTTTTGGAACCTGCGTCCATGAATTTTGTATTCAAGAAGACGTTTAATTCGTTGTGCTCGGTTCCTCCTGGGGGGCTGACGCTTGACGGCGACTTCTCTTCATCCTGTAAGTCTTCCCGGACCAACCTCCAACTAGCTGAAGTCGGCGACGTCTTCTCAGTAGGGGCCTGATCTGAAGTTACCCCGAACTACAAATCATATACACTGTAGGCCTCTTGTAAGGCTGCAGCGTGGTCATCCACTAGGCTCGCGTAGTCTGGGCCGAGTTGTCTTGTTAACACTTCTAAAAATGACTTGAGGCCCTTATATCTATTACGCGGGTCTAGTAGGAAGGCAAAAGCGTACAGATGCGGTAAAGGATGAAAATATTTCAAGAACTTCTCCAGCATCTTATTGACGGCCCTGTCAGACATCGATGGTTCTTGTATTTCCTTAAGACGTTGCCGATGATGACCAGTTGGTGCACGACAATAGGAGTAGTAGCTCGCGAAGAGGACGAAAAAATATTGGTCGCTTCGTAGAACACCTGAAGGAACCTGTAGAGCAGCGTAGCAACTTGCCAATGCCGTTTGTTGAGCAGAGAGCCTCTCCGCTCATTGTTGTACCAAACGGTGACGCTCTCTGCATAAGGAATGATACTTTGCAGCATTAGGTAAGTTGAATTCCATCGAACCGGCATGTCGTTGGCTATCATCTTCGGTCTCAATTGATTTAATTCGCACGCTCTCCTCCATCAGGCCTCACGTTGGTGGGACCCGTTTAAATAAATTACGGCATCCCTAATATCTTTAAGCGTGGAGTCCATTTCCTTCATACTATCTTGAACTACAAGATTCAAGATGTGTGTGACGCAACGGCTGTAGAAAAAGTATGGGTAGGAAATCGGGTTCAAAGCCCCTCGGAGAATATTGATTGCTCGGTCGTTGGCGGAAGTGTTATCCATAGTGATAGAGATAACTCGTCCTGTGACGCCGTAATCATTAACGACTTGTAATATCTGCTGAGCTATCATTTCTCCGCTGTGGCCTTCTTCCATGACTCTAAACCCAATGATTCTCTTCTCGACGTCCCACAACCCTTACAGATGGCCCACACCTTGATGCTGTCGTCTGCTTTCCGTTCTTCTGTTCGCGTCATACTGCGCCACACCTCAGACTTCCGTCTCTTCTGTCGCGTAGGTTGGACGTCGACTTCGTCGTTGTCATCGTCATTGCCCTCGTCATGTCCAGCGGCCGGTGCGGCCGATGGTGGATCTGGCGATTGCGAAGCTGACGGTGGACATAGCTTAACGGTCGGGACAGGCGGCGGTGGACATAGCTGAACGGTCGGGACAGGCGGCGGGCCGGTGTGGGCCGGAACTTGGAAATTGAAAGGCATTGTCGCCGGCCTAAATTACGGTCTCCCGCCAGCAAATTGCTCAAAGGAAGGCATCTGATAGTAATCGGCGGAAGGAGGACGATGTGACGAGCTACTTGGCTGCCCCGCTGGTCGGCCTAGCTGCAGATTAGTAGATGGAGCATACAATCTAATCTCGGCACGGTCCATGGCGCTATCCGTGTAGGTGGGCAACGGCCTTGGTGGGCCACCAAATATATAAGTGCTCTGCTGTTGCATCGCCTCAATCCATGGATCGTGCTCTTGTGTTTGGCTTATGTGTGTGCCCTGAGTCTCGTCGTCGCTGTAGGCGGCCTGCGAGTCTTCGTACGGATACGTCATGTCGCTAAATTTCTAGCAAAGAAAAGACCAAAGTGTGTTACTATTTAATTAAAATAATAAATTAACAATTACTGATTTCATTTAATTTATGTACATCAAATTGAAGTTCTAATAATAACCGAATTAATAACAAATATAACTAACAATTTAAGTAACAATTTAACGAATACTATTATAAGTTCTATAACTAATATTAAATTTAACGAAGGATTTAACTAATATTTTAAATAATTATCATAACTAACAATATAACTTATATAATAAATTATAATGGTAATTACCTGAACTATTACTAAATTAACAACGAATAATTTAACTACAATGAAATAAATAAAATAAAAAGTACTTAAATAACAACTACTAATTTAAGTATAATGAGATACATAAAGTAAGAAATAATAAATTAATAACTACAAATTTAAGTATAATGAGATAAATAAAGTAACAAATAATAAATTAATAACTACAAATTTAAGTATAATGAGATAAATAAAATAACAAATAATAAACTAATAATTACTAATTTAAGTATAATGAGATGAATAAAGTAACAAATAATAAACTTATAACTAAAAATTTAAGTATAATGAGATAAATAAAATAACAAATAATAAACTAATAATTACTAATTTAAGTATAATGAGATAAATAAAATAACAAATAAGAAACTAATAATTACTTATTTAAGTCTAATGAGATGAATAAAGTAACAAATAATAAACTAATAACTAGAAATTTAAGTATATGAGATAAATAAAATAACAAATAATAAACTAATAATTACTAATTTAAGTCTAACGAGATAAATAAAATAACAAGTACTAAATAATAACTACTAAATTAACTATAATGAAATAAATAAAGTAACAAGTTAACAACTACTTAAATAAGAACGACTAATTTAACTAGAATAAAATATATAAAACAAGTTAACAAGTACTTAAATAATAAGTACTAATTTAACTGTAATCAAATAAATAAAATAACAAGTTACAAGTACTTAAATAATAACTTCTAATTTAACTATAATGAAATAAATAAAATAACAAAAACTTAAATAATAACTACTAATTTAAGTCTAGTGATATAAATAAAATAACTAATGCTAAAAAATACTAAATTAAAAACTATTAATTTAACTAATTGTGTAACTAATTTAACTAAGAAAAACAAAACTAATATAAGAAAGAAAAAATTTAACTAATTGTGTAACTAATCATAAAACTATATTTCACTAAATATTATATTATGAAAACTAATTTATGAAAACTAATCATAAAACATATAACTAATTATAAAACTAATTTAGTTATTAGTTATTAATAAATAATAACACTTAAAATTAAACAATCCAGCAAAACTTACATATGGCAGAATATGAAGCCGGCACAATCAAAGATGTAAAACAAAGCTGAGTAGCCGATCGGTGAAGTCGAAGATGAAGTGAATATGAAGTTGCAGGTGAGAATGAAAAAATTTTCTTTGCCGAAGATTGAAGTGAAAATAAAGTTTTATAGCAAACATTGAAGTGAAAACGAAGATGTGAGAATGAAGTGAAGATTGCGGTTTTATAGCGAAAAAACTAACATTTTTTTATTCCTACACTATATTGCACATTCACGGGCGGGGTCAAACACAGCTCACTGCACTGCACCATGCACCTCACTTTTCCACTGCGCACCACTGCACCTCACTGCGAGCAGCCGAGCACCTGTACCACTTCACTTTTGAAGAGGAAAAAAAAAAAAGTGCCATGACTAAAAATTGTTTTAATAGTGCGGTTAAAATCCGGTGAAATTTTTTTTTTTTTGGCCAAAAACTGGTGAAAATCCAGTTATTAACCGGATTTTCACTGAAAATTTTCGGTGGTGAAGGATTCGAACGGTTATTTGTTTCATATTTGCATGCCTCTGTTCAACAACTCAAACTCAAAGATTATAAGAAAACTCGAAGTTTGAAATTTTTTTTAACAAAATAACTAGATGAGCCATTTATGTAATTAGTTATAAGATTCATTTACATAGAAATACTAAACAAATACCGTACTGCTTACTAGTCTTGTAAACGGTATGGAAACCGAAATTCCGTTTCTATTTTTTCGGTAAACGGTAAACAGAAACGGTAAAACCGTTACCGTTTTCCATTTTATTTTTAAATCTATCGGTCATAAGACCGTTGATGAGAGGAAAACAAAAATCCAAAGGTCAGAAATTTAAAAAAAATAATAATAATAGGAAACGAAAAATTCTCGATTTCCGCCAAAATAAAAAACCGTATTTCCGTTTTTCATTTTTGTGGAAACGGAAACGAAAATGTCTGGCTACCGTATGTGAAAGACTACTAGTTACTTCTTCATCTTTCAATGTACTGTATTTAAGCATAGAAGGAAATGAAAAGATAGAAAAGAAAAAGAATCAAAGGTTGACCTTAATTATTTTAAGATAGGAAACTTTTAATGATTTATGCTAAAGTAAAATTATTTAGATTCTAAAGTTATAATTTTGCAGTTAGTCCCTATTAACTTGGTTCTCCCCCTTTTTTTTTTTAAAATTAGTTTGTTAGACTATCTCCAATATAAATGTTAATGTCAATGCTAAATTAGATAAAAAAATAAAACGTTATATTTGACTTTAATGTTCTAATGCATTTTTGCTATTCTAAATATCATTTAATATTTTATTAACTTTTTAGTAACAAAATTCATAAAAGATAAAATATTATAGCTAATTGTAAAAAAGGTGAGTTGTAAAAATAGACCAAAATTAAATGTGTTTTTTAAATGATAGTCTATATTTCGAAAAATTAAAAGAATAGACACTGTAAATAATTTTATAACAAAAACTGTCAAACAAATATTTACACACTTGTAAATATTTGTAAGATATTATTTAACATTTCAAAAATAATGAGTAATATTTGAAGTGTTACAAAATATCTTACAAATATTTACAGATGTGTAATTTTTTGTGTGACACTTTTCTGTTATACAATTTATAACATGGCTATTTTTTTTTAAATTTATGAAACATGAGCTGTATTTTAAAAATATTTTTTTGGCGATTTCTTAAGATTTCCCTAGTAAAAAAGACTACATGTAACAATAATTACATTTTTGGTAGAAAATAATTTTTTTAGGGTGAAGTAGGAAAATACCCAAAATTTACACAACAATAAAAATAAACACTCAAACTTTCGAAGTAATTGAATAATCAGCCATCTCATTAATTATTTGCACGTGTTTTTTGGTAACTAAGTTAATTACCATCGGCTATCACTATGTAAGTAACTGAATCATTTGAGTATTTTGCTATATTTTTTAAAAGATTGAGTATTAATTTAAATTAGGTATTCACGATAATTTCTTTTAATTATAAAATGATAATCATCATTATTTTACATAAAAAAAGAAAAAAAAATTGAAAAGTCAATCAATCAATGATCAAGTTCAAATGTCAAAATTTTGACATAATACTACTATACTTGATGCTAAATTTGTCACCAAGAATAACATTTGTCAAATTTAATACTAAATGCATTGAAAATACTTTTTATAAACATGCCAAATTTTTATATTGACACAACAAAATAACATTGCATTGGAGATGATCTTATTCTATTATAATTCACGAAAAAGCCATGCTACTTGCTCATTTATGTTGAAAACTTTAAAACCAGGATCCTCGGTCAAAAACTCATATGAGTTTCTAAATTCTCCCTTTTGGGAGCTCAAAGTAGTATCGGTATTCATGGTCTTTAATTCCCATAACCTTACTAGTATTAGATAATCAAAGACAGCAGGCTTAATATCCGATCGATCTCTACTATAATTATAAGTCCCATCAAGTCAAGAGGCCGCTCATGGTAAGTTTTTGAGATTATTTGGTATTATTTCTACCTATTTGTTTATTCTAATACTAGTACCCCTATTGGTATCAGAGCCATGTTATCTGTCTACTAAGAGTTCCCTACCTTTACAAATGGCAAACTCAGATATTCCCAACACCAGTTCCCTTACTCCCTTCCCTCTTACTTCCTCTCCTGCTATTAGAAAATCATCCGCAAAATAAACTAGACTATCTTTATGAACTATCCTATGTCCTAGATAGTGATAAAATATCCTCTGAATCTCTTCCTCTTATTAATCCTTATCACACCTTCACAAAGACCCCCCACTCTTTAGTTAGGTCCATAAAAACACTCATAAAGCCGTCACTCAAAGCCCCCAAAGAATATATCCAAGCGTCTAATTTCAGCCAGTGTCAACTTCCTGTAACTTCCCAAGTTCAGTTTGTCACTCTCCAAATACCTTCTGAACTACCCCCTCAATGGATAGCCCAAGGATATACACATATCCATTTTGGTGCAATCCGCCTAGCCCTCCCCTATCATGCCAGAAAAGGTCTTCCTCTCTGTGCACGACCAGGTCTCCTTAACACCCGAATGAAAAAATACCAAGATGCTAGTATAGCCACCATTGAGACCACTCTCAATGCAGGAATAGTAGTCGTTACACTGTTCTCCAACTTCAACATGTCCCTCAAGGACAACCGTCTATTAGATGCTTTTAAAGTTGAAGTCCAAATAATTGGAGTCGAACAAGACCCTAAGTCCATAGGCGCAACCCTTCATTATCAGATGGCATACAGATTGCAAGATCATGCCCTTGATCTAGTAGTCCCCTCTTCTACTAATGCCATGATGATCTCTGTTGATTCCAACCAGATGGCTACTTGCACTCATATTCCAAGACAAATTCCAACTGAAGAGTTAGTCAAACTCCTTCCAGGAGCATGGGTCACCAATTATGAAAAACTTTGGCAACCCAACATAGTGGTTCAAATAGCTACAGAATCATCATACAAAACTTTGACAGATGGATCTGCTGAAATCACTTTTGACCACAAAGAAACTAAGACTCCTCCGGTATTTTTTTCCACTCAATACATGATGACGGCTATAAAACAAGACAAGATCGAGGTTCTCGCTTTCAAAGACAATATATCACCCGTCTATGCCTTCCAATCAACAACCAGCCACAAGTATTGGGATGTTTGTGACTGCCCAGACTGCACCAGCATCTCTAAAGACAAAATTCCAAAGAAGTCTAGCTCCGGCAGAAGACTAAAACAGAGACTTGCCAATGGCGATCAATAAATTGGCCTTCTTGGACAACTCTCGGGAAAATTTGACTACATTGTCAAATACTCTCCTCTACACAACTTCTATCTAATCCATCAGGATGGATTCTAGAAGAAGAAGACGATGATTCGAAGATTCCAGCCCAGAAGCCAGAGACATCCTCAAAGATCCTACCATTCTACAAACAAGCTAAAAAATAGATGCAAAAGCATAGAGAATAATTTCCTGCACCATCTCTAACGCAGGCCATTCCTCAAATCTGCATGATGTCTTCAATAGAAAGTTATGATCAGGACTTTCCTCCCCTCCAAAAGTATGACAAGACTGATGAAAGAGGCACATCGTCTCATCAACCAAAGATCCTTAATCCAACCACCAAGGAAGCTGATGGAACCCCTAAAAGGGTATCCCCTGCAGAAGAGGTCCTGAATTGGCAATTCGAGAATTTGGTTGCTCAAAATAAAATTCTCAAACGGATTGACAAAAGGACAAAAGTCCTACAATCTTCTCAGGATTCTATCATTACAAGACTGACGGCAAAAATTCAACAGATACGTGATGAACTCAAGGAGATAATCAGGTCCAATACAGTCCTAATGAATGTCTTCCTCCAAAAAGAAGAATCGCTCAAAAGTCTTAAAGATCAGTATTATTCTCTCACTGGTCAATACAATCAATTTCATCAGGAGTCTACCCCATGGCAATTCTCCACCATGCAAAAGATTCCAGAAGTATCCCAAGCTTAGCCAATTCCTCAACTAGGAGGAACTTCTATTCTTCGACTCAAAGAACTTATTGACGAAGAAGATAGAAAGCGAAAGGAAAAAGAGAAGGCTAAAGAAGAAGCTAAACGAGCTCTAGGAGATACGGACCAGATGATGATCAAAGAAACAACCAACAAGCTGTCAAATATAATTCGAGAGCAGTGCTTAAATAACTACTTCGAACAACTGTCTCTTTCGAAATCAGACTCAGAAGATCCCTCAATCAATAGCGGCACCTCCCTAGAAGAAGGTGATGATGCTGATGAAAGATTCCTAACCCACTTCATGGCTCCTCATGCCGAATGACCATCTAATCCAGAAATCACATTAGAGACAGAAGATGAAGTTTTCAATGAAGAACAGCCCAGAAATGATCCCCCTCGATAACAACCATGAGCAACTCAAAACTCAAAGTTTATCACCTTCACCCTTGATGATATTCCACCTTCTCAATGGAGACAACGATTCCAGGAGTTCAAAGCTTGGATCCTCATCGAAATACAGAGGCCAGGGATTACTCCCCAAGGTGTTCTCTTCAGTTTTGCATCCAGATTTACTGGAACTCTCCACGACTGGTGGATGAGCTTAGGAGAATACCGACAACTATAGTTTCTCCAAAACCCTTCTCCAAAAGTAGCCCTCAACTCTGTCTATCTAGAATTATGTGGACAATATGGACATAGTATTGAAATGCAACGAGCCGACTTCTTTAAGCTCAAATGTTGTTCGCTGGACAGAAGAGATCTCCAAAAGCACTTTAAAAACGTCACCCAAAGATTTTATCAAATAGATGGCTACAACGACCCAAACCTGAAGCAAGCTTTTCTCTCCTCAGTTCCAGATCCACTTGGAGACGAAGCCTTCAGACTAATTACAAGTGCTGGAAAAGAATTACGCACCATCGCCCTTGGAGAATTATTCCAACTCGTCATACGAGCCCTAGAAAAGATGTGTTCCCAGAATAAATTCCTCCGGGAATACACCAAGCAATCCAACAAAATGGACAAAGTGTGCCACAAAAAAGGTCTCACTATAAAATGTCTAAAGCAAGAATGCCACTCCTACTCCACCAAGAAGTCATCTAGGCGAAAGATAAAAACATTCAAGTCTTCAAGAAGGTTTCCTGCTGACGAAAAAAGACAACGGAGATCATTCAAATTTCTCCGAAGAAAGAAGACCTCTATTAAGCCAAGACGGTGTTTTACCTGCGGAAGAAAGGGCTATTTTGCAAAACAATGCCCACAGGGAAAACTCGCTAAACTAATGACCTAAATTCAAGATGAAATAGGTCTCTCCTTCTCAGACAATGATCTGGAATCACTACTTTCGGCAGATGATGAATTAGGCCCAGAAACAATTTGTGCCATAGAAGGACTCAAGGAATCAGAAGAATGCTACAAGATCTTCGGCATTCACACTGTGCATCCTTCTCCGGTGATAAGTATGCAAGTCATCCCGACTAAGTATGCCAAACCAGTCAAAGTAGCTGCATTCTTCGATACAGGTGCCTCGTTCACCATGATGAACCCAGACATCCTACCACCACAATACTGGAAGAAAGTAAAAGAGTACTTTCATGCTGCCAACGGTGATGTTTTTGCTACAGACCTAATCAGCAAAACAATCACGTTACAATTCTTCCCAGGATGCTCTGTTGCTCATAAGGTTATTGGTTCTAAACTCCCAGTAACGGATCTTATTATTGACTTTGATGTTTACGTCAAAAAAGCTAATCTAAGAATCCTACCAACAGGATTAAGATAGAAGCAGTATTTTACTTCCTGGGAACCTATATCAAACTACTTCCTAACTCCCCCAGAGCCATTCCTAGAAGAGAAGTCAAAACTATGTCAAAACACGTGTGCAAACTCTCGCGCTGACTTCCTCCTCAAATGCAATCATGCTCGCTAGAAGAATTAGCAATTCTTTATCAGTCTTCTATTCAAACTCAACGAAGATGCAAACCCAACAAAAGCAAGCCATCCATGAATGAACCTAGAACACCAACAGATGGCCAGAGCTGAGTGTCAAGAGCTCTAACAGCAGGGCCTCTTAGAAGAAACAACATCCTTTTGGGCATGCCATGCATTCTATATCAACAAAAGATCAGAACAGGCCAAGGGAAAACAACGACTGGTAATTAACTATAAACCTTTAAATGAATTTCTAGTTGATGATAAATTTTTGCTACCCAACAGAAATTCATTATTCTCCAGCCTATCCAAAGCCCAAATTTTCTCCAAATTTGACTTAAAGCCAGATTTTTGGCAATTAGGTATCCAACCTCTGATAGACCCAAAACTGTCTTTTGCATACCAAACCATCATTATCAGTGGACTGTTTTACCCTTCGGATTAAAAACAGCCCTTCACTTTTCCAAAAGGCCATGACCAGGATGTACGGCCCAATCCTCAACCAGGCTCTCATCTACATAGATGACATCCTACTATTCTCCTCTGATATCCAAGCCCACAGGCATCTGTTACAAAAATTTGCCAGCCTCACAGAGCAATATGGTATCATGCTCTCAGAAAAAAAAATGCAAATTGGGCTTCAAAAAATAGAATTCTTGGGAATGAAACTTTCACAAGGAGGGTATGAGCCTCAGGCCCATATAGCTCAAGAACTTCTCAAATTTCCTTATGAAAATCTCACTAAGGTCCAAATTCAATAGTTCCTTGACATAGTCAATTATCTCAGAGACTTCGTCCCGAAGTTATCAGTTCTCACCAAACCACTAAGTGAAATGCTAAAAAAGTACTAACACAGCTGGACCACACTCCAGACAAAGGCCATCCAACAACTCAAAGAAAAAATGATCAACCTACCCACTTTACAAATTCCTTCTGATGGGAAAAGAATCTTGTAGATAGATGTTAGTGACCGACACTGGGGAGCAGTACTCCTTGAAGAAGATGACAAAAGAAAAAGAAAGATTTGTGGATACAAAATCGGCCACTTCAAAGATTCTCAACTCCATTATCACTCCTCATTAAAAAACTATTAGCGATAAAATTGGGAATACAGAAGTTTGAATTCCACTTGATAGGACATCACTTTCTTGTGGAAACAGACTTTGCCACATCTCGAGGAATGCTCAATAGTAAAAAAACCACTCCACAATTGCTAAGACTAGCTGCCTAGTTTGACCAGTATTCCTTCGACATCAAACACATCAAAAAGAAGGACAACATAATCCCAGATTATTTAACCCGACCTATAAATACCAAACCACAAAACATAAATAGAGTCATCTAATTCATCCCAGTTATCTACACAATGGCCTCATCCTTATCTCCTCGTCCATCACAGGCGGGACCACTCACAGTGTCCCTCGATCAGCTCCCAATGATGTCCTTTCCATCATCATGAGCAAAAATCCAAAACAAAAGGCCATTGCCAGGGCAAAAGACCAACAACTAACCCTCATTCGGCAAACAGAAAATAATTTTATTAATAGCCTCATGTTTCTTCCTGATTATCCCTTTCTCAAACTCTACTCCCTTCCTCAGCATTTTGAGTGTCCTGTCCACTTCGTCCATATGATATGGTATCTTGCTAGTGCCTTCACCATCGCACTCGAAATAGATACTATACCCCTGCTCCTAACCATCAAACATTTCTGAGATCAACCCCGTCACCGTCCTGTCTACCAAACAATCATCAACCTACTATCTTGGTTCCAGCCTCTCCAAATATGGGAACAGATTCTCACAAATCTGCGAAAAAACATCCACAAACACAGGAACCCTAACTCCTAACACCCTGATAACCTTATCCTCCCAAGTGAATGTTTCTCACTTTTCTTTCTCAGTCTCAATCCTCACTACAGTAAAACCCTTAGAGCAATTTCACTTCGTCTTTCTGTAAAATTATATGACTCCAGTACTCTCTCTGCTAATAACCTTGACTGCTCAAGACCAATCCAAAAAAGACTCCGCGAAATCAACAGCACCATTCCAGTTGAAATCTTCTCAAAGTTAGAAGATGATGCCCCATGTGAACAATTTCCACCATAATACACAGCAGAAATCAAAAAAGCACTGGAATAATATGACATGGTCGCAAACACAAGAGCCCATGCTAATCTTGAATGGACCCTGACAATCCAAACAAACTTGACACAAACCCCGGACCACTTACAAGGACAATCTACTGACTTATCGTCCACTAATTACAAAAATTCAGCATTTCAAGACTCCCAAGATCCTTGGTTAATAGTCCCCCTTCGGTCATCATCAGAAGAAGATAACGACAATCTTTCTGACCAGAACATGGGTGCTGATCATGAGCCAATTTGCAAATAGGCCCCAACACTTTCAGAAAAGCAGATTCATTGAACACGTGGGTTATAGCTCCCAAACAAAAGCTTTATATATAATTAAGTGTGCTCCTTTTTCTTTTGTCGGCCACTTAGCCAAAAGTTGTTTGTCTGTATGCGTCCGCAACCACTCTTTTTGAAAAAATCTTAATCACGAGTGACGATGGGGCCCAATGTACACCCGACCCGTGAATTATTGTCCTTTTTATCTTTTATTAGTTTTAGTTTGAAATCCGGATTTGAAGTCCGCTTGTACCAAAAGGGTCTATATAAACCCTTCCCCTTCTCTTTGTAAATCATCGAAGTTTGAGAAATAAAAGAAATTAGTATTTTCCAATATGATTTTCTAATTTCTCCCTTTTGGGAGCTCAAAGTAGTATCGGTATTCATGGTCTTTAATTCCGATAACCTTACTGGTATTAGGTAATCAAATACAGTAGGCTTAATATCCGATAAATCTCTACCATAACTATAAGTCTCATCAAGGTAAGAGGCCACTCAGGGCAAGTTTTTGAGATTATCCGGTATTATTTCTACCTATTTGTTTATCCTAATCCCAGTACCCATATTCCACGACTAGTGGATGACCTTATTTTTATTAAGCTTTAACTGATTATTTTTCCCTTTAAAATAGTAACACGTTAGCTATTGTTTACCCTCTTCTTTGTAGTCAAGGACTTTCAATCTTCTCTTTAAATAAAGAACCAAATATGTTAATTTGTTATTCATAATTTATTTATTTTTTATTAAGCTTTAACTGATTATTTTTCCCTTTAAATTAGTAACGCGTTAGCTATTGTTTACCCTATTCTTTGTAGTCAAAGACTTTCAATCTTCTCGTTAAATAAAGAACCAAAAATTTTAATTTATTATTCATAATTTATTTATTTTTTATTTATTTTTTGCGATAAACACTATTTCTTACTTTCTCTTTTATTTGTCCACAGTCAATTTTTTATCTATTTGTGAAAATCTCTGTATTCAGTGACATACTTTAGCTACCTACCATTGGCAATCGATCAGCCTTCCCAGGTATTGAATAGATAGAGTGCAAGGCTTTTTTTTCCCTCTCACTCGCAATTGGTGAATCTGTAGACTTCCTAGTGTCTTTTATCTCTTAAACTTTAAAAATCTTTCATCAAATATTATACTGTCATATGAACTTCCAAAATTCCTATAAAACATTGTTAGAACTGTTTTGTTAGGCGGTGTCCTTTCGGGTGTTATAAAACTCGTATGGATACCACAAATAGATGTGAAATAAATAACGAGAAAACGTGAGAACAAAAATAAGCAACGGAAAATAAATGACATAGAGAATTAGTAACGCCATTTGGCCAAGCCTACGTCCGCAAGGCCACGCCGAGATGGTAGAAAATGATTCACTAATTCAAAACAAAGTACACCCAGTCTTATGTGCTATGGACTCCCTCCTTATTCCGTCGCCGTGTACTATGTCTTTTCTTTGTGAATTACAACACAAGGTCCCCTCATATCCGAGCTCCCCTTGCTTCCATAAAGATCTCTCCCGAGACTCTTTTCTTCAATTCTCTCCAAATATTTCTCACAAACTACAAAATAAACTCTCGATAATAGTATCTCTCAAGCTCACACATTATACAATGAAACTCATGTAGAGAGTAAAATTCACGCACCCAAATCACCCATTACATTGAAGACACACTCACAAGGCTTAATGTACTTAATAAAGCTCTATAATTCTGCCTTTCATGTTTTTCTCCGTAGCCATAAGCAATATATAGAGCACAAAAGTGAATGAGAAACTTCCGTAGAGGGAAGAGGAAAGTTTCCCTTTTTTCCAAATCAAAAAATAACTCAATAATGGTCGAATTTGAGGCAGTCCAGATCTGGTCAAAATGCGCTTTCTCAGTTTTTCAAAATTCGGTTGCAAAAAAAGATGGTGCAACACCCATTTTAACACCAGATGTAACATCTGTCCAGATTACTTCAACCAAGTTTCTAAATCTGTCCACTGAATAAAAATGATCATCTAGATAGAAATAATCAAATATGTTCTAATGATTTTGCTAAACAAAATACCAATAACTAAAAACCTAACAGCATCTCTCTAGAATGTCCTTGGTTGTGTCTGAGTAATTTCATTTTGGTTACTCCAATATACCATAGGTTTAGTCTACATTAGGTTCTTGTTGCATCTTTTCCTTTCTTCGTTTTAGTCTTTCGAGTCTAAGAAAAAAAAATCTCTACACTTTTAATCCTTGTGTCAAACCGTTCATTTGTGAGATAAGTCAAAATCTATGAATCTTGAGGTGAGATTAGAAGAGGGAGAGACCGACTCATAAGTCGATATCACTTAGTAGTTGAGTTTGACTTAATTTCGTGTTGTGACTCTTTTACAAAGTATTTTACTCTGTGTAGACTTAGTATCCTATTTCTAAAATCTACTTAGCGGACTACAAAAATATCAAGATTATTAAATAGTGAGTTTGATTCTTCGAACTGTGATGATTTGACTGCCCAGCATGTCTGTAACGACCAAAAACTTAAAATAGTATTTCAATAATATCACTCAAATTTATGATATGATTTGTATAATAAGGAATATTTTAGTCCCTAAAAATACGAACAAATTTTAATTTTTTAAATTAATTTATTTAATGAGGCATTTATTACAAAATATGAGGATTCACTGTTCATCACAATAACCGAAAGAATTAATTTTAACCATCAATATAAAAGGTGCGGAAATCAAAATATTTTTCTTCCAACATTTAGCTTGTTGTCTTGGCTAGTAGTCGTGGTGACACTTTATAGGTCGGAACCGTATATACCTGTTATTCCCGTCATCGTCGCTTGTCCTTTTAGTTTCCTTTCAACTTACCTTAGACACGAGCACACTAGTGAGCTAATAGCAAGTAAGTAGATTAGATATAGAGATTACAAAGTCTACAAGCAATTTAACAACCAAGGAAATCATTCACCACAGTCAATAAGAGGACGGAGTTGACGGTCAAGCCATCGTAAATCGAAGAGTAAAAGTCACTCTTTAGCACCCTCGCCTGCGAAGTAGATTTTAGTAATATGATACTAAAGCTACGCAGGGTATAAAACTTGCAAAAAAGTTGTAACATGCAACGAGATCGGACTTAATGACCAATTACTATGGACTCGAGAGTCTACCTCTGTCTTATTTTGTTCTTACTTAAATTCATAAATCTCCAATTGCATTATCCCTTCTCTAGATCCCTTCGTTGCGAAACTTATACAAATCTAGATGAATCTAAACCACTTATGAATCGTTTCGGACATATACAAATCTTGACCCCATGTGGGTCATTTTGAGACTTATACAAATCTTGAAAAATCTAGACCCCTTACGATTCATTCCGGAACATATACAAATATCGACCTCTTACAGGTTGTTCAGGGACTTATACAAATCTAAACCCCTTGTAGGTCATTCTGGGACTTATACAAATCTAGACCCCTTGTTGGTCATTCCGAAGCTTATGTAAATCTAGACCCCTTATAGGTCATTCTATAACTTATACAACTCTAAACCCTTTTGCGGGTAATTTCGAAACCTATCGCGACCAGTGGTGCCTTTAGACCATTTAGAAATTGATTGCACAATTACCCCGTCAGGATAGTCCTGAACGTGCTATGGATCTTTGGCCCCTTGTGCCATTTCAATATTCTTTATAATTATGAGGACTCGTCATCCTTTGAGCCTCTCATCTTTTTTCGAAACCTCTCGGGGCCAGTGACCCCGTTGGGTTATTTCGGAATTTATTGCTCACTTTACCCCGACGGACCGATTCGGATAGTCAAAACATAAAGTGTGAGGAGCGCCGTTGACTGACCTCTTCTAGGCCCCTTGGGCCATTCTAAAACCTCGCACGGCCAATGGTCCCATCGGGCCATTTCGGAACCTATCGCAGCAATTTCCCCATCGGGCCTATCTGGAAATCTTAATGACAATGAAGAGGAGTTGCTTGACTCGACTCCACAGGCCCTTTGCGAGCCGATTCTGAAGTGTTATGATGATGAAAAGGATTTTCTTGCCTTACCTTTCTCAGGCTTCTTGCGAGCCTATCCAGAAGTCTTTAGGACAATGAGAATGAGTTGATTGACTCGACTTCTTGGGCCCTTTACGAGCCTATCCAAAAGTGTTACGTCAAGGAGAAAGATTTTCTTGCCTTACCTTCTTAAGCTCTTTGCGAACCTATCAAGAAGTCTTTGCGACAATGACGTAGAGTTAATCATCTCGACTCCTCGGGCTTCTTGCGTGCCTATCCAAAAGTCTTTAACGCAACGTCAGCCTCTTTTAAGTCACCTGTGGACTGTTTACAACTTAACACATAACTTAAATCGGCTAACACACTACTATGCTAAAGTTTTGTATCTGTGGTCCTATATCCACCAACAGTTAAATTACACATAAACATAAATACACAGACATACATATACACAAGTATACGTACACCCGTAAACACAACATAGCAGAACAAACCTACAATCCCATATGTCCAGATTTGTTGACCAAACAAGACAAGTAGGAACATGAGCCCATACTGATGCACCATACTCAAGCAATAACCTTTACAAACTAACGTCATTAGATTAGGAGCATCACACGGTTAAGATAATCCCAACACATACACAAGCAATTCAAGTATGGTGAAGTCTATCTGTGTTACAGTGCAGATCCACTTACCTGAGGTCCTAAGCTTCCCACCTTGGTCCTCGCGGCCTCTCTTTAGTGGTGTCTCTCCTGGAAGTTTGATGTGTGGCGCTTCTGTCCCACAAGAGAATTAGAGGGTCAACGCCAATGTTTACTAGTCATTCGAGAGAAATTAAACTTTAAGGGTTGTCGGATTACTAGAAGTGAATCTTAAACGGTAGGACGACAGACAGGTCGTCGAGCAACTCCTCTAGGGTTATTCTCGTACCGTGTGTCGTTGCCTTAACGTTAACCGTCAATCTCAACTAATAGGTATGTCATTAGACTAAATTAGGCAAAAAAAAATTTATTTAAGCTAATTGGCTTCCAAATTAATTTTATTAAGCGTCAAAAATTTTGAGTGAAATGTCTGGCAGAGTTTCCCCTATTTTTCGAATATCCTAGCCAAAGCCTTTACCTAATTTTAACCCAACACCAAACTCTGTTTGGTCACAATATTGTCAACAACAACTACACTATAATGGCCTGAAACTAAGACCACTGTTGCGAGTAATTTATTTATATTATTGAGACATATTAGCTCGTAATATTATATTGATTGTGTTTGATTTTGAGAGAAATAACAATTATTTCGTCAAATCTGGCCAGCTCTTGATTATTTAAAAATGACAGTGCAGATGTTGTTATTTTTGCATTGTTGGATTTTAAATCATGCTAGGGATTCAATTTCAAGTTGAAATTGATATTAAAATTCATAACTTTACAATTGGAGCCTACTAGTATATTTTCATAATTTTAAAAATTATGCCAATTATTTATTATAATTTGGCCATATAAACTCTAACTTAAAATGTTTATTTTTGCCCATTAGGGTTTATTTTTTTTCCCCTTTTTTTTTTCCCTCTCAGCCGCCCCTCTCACTCTCTCTATCTCTCAGCCACACTCTCTCTCTCCCCCCCTTTTTCTTCCTTGCGTCTGGCCGGCCACCCTCTTAGTCGGGCTGCCGCTCGCCGCCGCGCCCAGCCCCCTTCGCGTGCAGCCCCGACTTGGCGAGCCCAGCGCTCCCCTGCGAAGCCCAGCGCCGGCGAAGCTCCGCGCCGCCTCCTCGCACAGCCCCGACGCCCCTAGCTCGCTTCAACCCTCCGCGCCTTCCCGCGTCGGAGCCCGCCTCGCCCAGCTCCCTCGCGCGCTCAGCCTGAGCCTCTCGCAGCCCCACGTGCGCTGCACCATTCCCCGCCAGCGCCGGCCCCGAGATGTCTGCGAGCGCGCCCCCGAGCTTCCGCACGCCGCTCCCTCTTGCTTTCGAGTCCGGCCGCTCGGCCTGACACCGCGCCGGCCCTCAACGCACAGCTCTGCAGCCCCGCGCAACTCCGTCGGTGCTCCCCCTGCGCCGCCCAATCGCGAGTACACTTCGGCGAGCCCAGCCGCCGCTCGCCGCCCCTCGCCTCGCTGCACGAGGCCCCGATCTGCGTGGGCCCAGCTTGACGAGCCTCCGGCGAAGCCCACCCCTCGTCTCCAGCGCTGCCGCTGCTCAACCCAGTGGGTCCGCACATCTCGACCCCGCGAGCACCCAGCCCCGCTCGCGCCGACCTCGCGCTTCCCGCGCCTCGCTTTCGCGAGCTCAACGCGAGCGCCCACTGCTCCAAAGCCACGACCCTTCCGTTGCAATATTGGTTCGTGCCACCGTGTCGCGCGTGGCTCGCTACAACCGCGAACCACAACGTGCTGCCATTGCTCACGTTAGGTGAGCTTTGAGCTTGAACCAAGACTTTATATTCATTTTTATCGCGTTTCAATGTTTGGCAATTGTGACAATTTAAGACGTGCTCAGTATTGTGTGGCTGTGGTTACGTTGATTTAGTGGTTTTACTTATGGTTTATTTATGTTGAGTTTGAATTTTGATGGTGTGGGTTTTGGTGTATGATAAATTGGGTTGATTAATTCGTGTTAAAACTCGAAATCTTTTTGTTAAAGAATCGACCTTAAGTTTAAGGGCGACTTTATTGTTGGTCGTCTTTCGAAGCCAAAGATTTTGTCAAATGGTTAACTTGGTCGATTTTGGAGTATTTGTCAATTTTGAAGCTAGTTATAATTTCGATAAGGCTTGCGAATCTGTGGCCAAACTTGTCTACTTGTCTCGATAAATTTCCAATGCCGTTACGACTTGTCGGATAATGCCGCGACAAATATTTTAATTCTATTTTTTTTAAAGGCCTTCTTAGGAGTTTGGTGTTTGTTGTGTTTCGTGGCCACGTTGGGCTTGGCATTTCGAGTGTTTTGGCATCATGAAATTTCGTGGAAGTGGGTCGTTTTGGAATATAGAAATTTGTCAAGTGGCGTCGTTTTAGTAGTAATTCGAATGCATTTGAATCATTATCTTAGTTAGCAAGAGATTAAGAATTTTCTTAAATTAAGAAAATTAATAAAAAGAAAATTGTGTGATCTTGAGGATTTGATTTTTTTTGCACGAGCCTTGGTTATATTGGGTTGTATTTCTTGTAAATGTGCCCGTTTGAGCTTAAAGCTAGTATCAAGTCGCGGTCCGAGCATTTCGCATCATGGTTTTGTTTAGTTCGAAACTTGATTCGATTTCTTTTATTTTCGCAAATTGTGCAGGAACGTGTTCGAACACTCAACCCTTCACCGCCTTTTTGTTAAAGGTATAAACGGCGGTCGGAAATAAAGTATTGGCGCTAAGCCACGATGACGTTCCATGTTACCTTCTTTTAGTTTAAATGTCCATTGTTCTAGTGTTAATCCGAGCCGCTGAGGCCCGGTGTTAAATTATGATTATGTTTGAAATAAATTATGATAAATGATAAAAATTACCTGTGTGGTTGTTGTGATGGATTGTGACCGAAATTAGTTCGGTGCTGGGTTGAAATTAGGTGAAGGCTTCGGCCGGGATATCCAAAAAACAGGGGAAACTCTGCCGGATTTTCGACTCGAAGTTTAGATGCTTAGTAAAGCTAAGTTGGAAACTAATTAGATTAAAGAATCCATTTCTCATCAAATTAAATCAAACAATATACTCGTTGCTTACGGGTTAACGTATAAAACTAAGCCACTGGCGAACGGGACGAGGATACTTCAAATTACAATTTGATATCCGTTTGTCCGCTCTTGGTTAAAGACCAGCTTGAGTAGTCCGTCAATCCTTTGAGCAATTCTTTGATTTATGTCTAGTTGAAAGTGGCTTTTGACCCTATTACTCGCGTGTTGGACAGATTTGTCGCACGACGAGTTTCAAGGGAGGACGCCACTAGGATAGAGTCGCAAGGACCGAGGCTTAGGACCTCAGGTAAGTGGATCTCCACTGTGACACGAATATACTAAGTGGATCTCCACTATGACACGAATATACGTTACCATGCTTGAATATATTATACATGTATTGAGATTATATAAAGCGTGCGATGCCTCGAAAATTGTGGCTGTTAAACTACGTGAATCTCCATTCTAGCCAGGGCCATGTATATGGGCTCTTGATTATATTAGTCTCGTTTTGTACAACGGGCCTGCAGGTATGGGACTGTAGGTTCGTTTGTGATATGTTGTGTTTGTCTAGGTGTATATTGGTGCGTGCATGCATTTATATGTTTATCTGTCTGTGGGTATGGGACCACAGATATAAAAATTACTCAACTTCGTGGTTTAGGTTCTAGTGTAGGGTGTGTGTCTGTTTGTATGTGTATATGTTAGTATGACTTAACTGTCGGTGGGTATGGGACCACAGACATAAAACTATTTTACTTTTGTTGTTGAGATCTTATTGCAGGATAGGCTAAATTCCAGAGAGACGCAATGAGATTGAGGGGTCGAGTCGAACGGTTCCTCTTCGTCGCTGTGAACGTTTCAGATAGGCTCAAAGAGTCCGAGGAGTCGAGTCAAATGATTCATCCTTGTTGCTGTGAACGTTCTAGCTAGGCTCAATAAGTCCGAAGAGTTGAGTCGAACGATTTCTCCTCGCCACTGTAAGCGTCCTAGATAGACTCAAGAAACGGCCTGAAATAAGGCCCAACCTGAGCGGAGACACTCATAAGTTCGGGAAGGATCGGATGTAAAGTAAAGCCAAGGGTTGCAGGAGCACCGTATGTTTCTGAAGGGCCCGGAAGTGGGCTGCGGTCATGATCGATTCCGAGATCGCCCGACGGGGCCATTGTCTGTGTGAAGTTTTGGAACGACCCGATGGGTCTCGAGGAGGTTGGTAGACGACCTTCCTCTTCATATGCTGTGTGCTGAGATCATGATCGACTCCGAGATCGCCCGACGGGGCCATTGTCTGTGTGAGGTTTCGGAACGACCCGAGGGACCTCACGGGGGTCAACGAACCACTTTTCAGAACGGCCCGAAGGGCCTTGGGGAGGAGAGCCACGGCCCTCCCCACAGTTTATGATGTGACAAGCCAGATCGGCCTGAAGGGGCCGCGAATCATGATCGGTTCCGAGATCGCCCGACGGGGCCATCGTGCGAGGTTTCGGAACGACTCGAGGAAGTCGGCGGACGACCTTTCTTTGTCTGTGTAGTTTGATTATCCAAGAGGGGCCCGACGGGGCAGCAATCATGATTCGGTTTCGAAACAGTCCGACGGGGCTACTGGCCATGAAAGGTTTCGAAACGACCCAAGAGATCTTGAGGAGGTCGGCAGACGACCTTCTGGAACGGCCTGAGGGGCCTTGGGGAGGAGAGCCGCGGCCCTCCGCACAGATGTGACTTTGACGATCCGGATCAGTCCGATGGGGTGATTGCGCAATCAATCCGAAACAGTCCGACAGAACCCCAGTAGTGAGGAGTTTCGGATCGACCACAGAGGGTCTAGAAAAATAGTAGTTCTAGAACGACCCGTAGAGGGTCCAGAGTCGTATTTGTTCTAGAACGACCCGTAGAGGGTCTAGAGTTGTATAAGTTCTAGAACGACCCGTAGAGGGTCCAGAGTCGTATTTGTTCTAGAACGACCCGTAGAGGGTCAAGAGTTGTATAAGTTCTAGAACGACCCACAGAGGGTCCAGAATCGTATTAGTTCTAGAACAACCTGTAATGGGTATGTATATATATTAAATTTTAGAACGACCCGAGAATGAGTGCAGATGTGTATTAAATTATGGAACGACCCGCGAGAGGTCTAAAGAAGGGGTAAGGCCGACGTGACCTCCCAAATATTATAGAATCAAGAATTCTTAAATAGTAAATCGTGTGCACACATATTTTTATAAGCTAAGTCAGAGAGTTGTGAACTTGAGTGAGATTATAACTAAATATGAAATTGACTTTTGAGTCGAGATTTATGGGTCGCTAAGTCCGACCTCTTTCCACGCCACAACTCGTTTGCAGGTATTATACCCCGCGCAGGTTTAGCAACCTATTCCTGAAATCTATTTCGCGGGCAAGGTTGTTCAAGAGTGACATTTACTCTTCGGACTACGATGACTCGATCGGCGAGTCCGTCCCTTTTTATTAGATTATTGTGTCGTGATATTTTGGTTGTTTATGACCTGCAGACTTAGCAGTTTATTTATCTAATATACTTACTGGGCTAATAGCTCACTAGTGTGCTCGTGTCGCAGGTATCTTGTCACGATGCAAAAAGGGCGAGGCGACAATGACAGGAGCAGCGAGTGTATACGGGACCGACCTGTAAAATCTTACGTGGGTTACCGGCTAATCGTTGGCAAAGAATGTTTTAAATTCCGCATATTTATAAATGTTTAAATTAAATTCATTTTGGTTATGATGAGGATTGATAATCCTCATGTTTGTTATTAAAAGCTCAATTATGTAACTTATTTTTAAAAAGTTCAAATTTGTCCGTATTTTTCGAGACTAAAACATCGTTTGGAGTTTTGGGTCGTTACATACACATACAATCATCATAATTTATCATACAACTTTAATCAACACCGATCCTCAGCGGCTTGGATTCCACATAAGAGTAATAGTGTTTAATATTAAACTAAGTTTAAATACTCAAGTGTCCTTGTATTAAGTGAGTTGAGGGTCGTCTCGAGACCGCCCGCCAATGTCTTTGGTATGTGAGACGGTGCAGAATCGTGAGTCCAAACTTGCTTTATCAATGGTCCTACACAACTCAATGAAATGAGAATCTATAAAGTAAGTACTAGCTAAAAACGACTTGTCGAGATAAGAGCTTTAGCAAAACAATCTCTAGGTCAAGCTCGAAAAAATATCATAGGCATTTGAAAGATTCAATCCGACCATAACGAGTCAATTATTTCTCAACCAAATTGACCGTCTCAATTTCGTAAAATTAGTTTCAAAACGATGGTCTTTGGCTCAAATTATGAAACGTCCAAGCAATTGTAAGGCAAAAGCCCCTTTTTAGACTTCGAATCACAAACCAAAATGTCCAATAAGGATTTAACAAAATTAAACTAACCGTCGCTTTCTTTCTTTTCTTTTTCTTAGACAATCAATGTTAACATTATAGCCATTGGCCCGATAACATAAATTGATTATCTATTGAATCTCTAAGCCTTGATATAGAGCCTCCAAACCAAGCAACTTACTTAGACTCTTATAGCCACATTACAATACAACACGAGTAAATCATCAAAAGCAATCAAATTAACACAGTTACAAATTTTTTAAAATTATAAAACTAGCTTCAAAATTACCAGGGACTCCAAAATCATGAAATCACCGTGATAATTCAAAAAAGGTATTAATCATAAAAAATTTTCAAGCCTTGGCAGAAATTCAACCAATCAAACAATATCCTGAAACACTCACGAATACAATTTTAAACTCAACATAAACAAATCATCAAAAAGCGTGCCAGCGGACACAATTTTCACCTTGCACTCATACATTCACAACGGTATAAATTTCAAAACCGAGCAATCTCAATATCATCAAAATGTCAAACAAACCAATATTCTCTAATCGAACACAACTATAATTTTCATGAAGTCAAAAAACTCGACAAAGTTTAACGCCGTGAACCAAAATAAAAAATCGTGTTATTACGAGCTCGAGGTTTTACCTTAAGTGACGGCTTGGACTTTAACTTGGTAGCGGAGTAGGACTCGGCAACACACGAACTTGGACGACGACGGTGTGAGATGGCGCGACAGTTGGTCTAGGGTTCTCCGGTGGCAGCGGCATGAGACGATGGTTGGCGAAGTGTCTCGGGCTTGCCTGAATGAAGCGCGGTTGGGTTTGCGCATGGAGGGGCACAAGTCGTGCAAGCGGTCGGCTCTTAGATGTCATGCGAGGACGGCTCGGTGAGGGGTCGATGCCGGAGGCACGATGCAAGAAGGCGTAGGGAGCTGCGAGCTGAACTCACGCAGATCAAGGATGCTTAGAATGAGTATTGCTTACAGAAGGACTCGCCAACGGTGACTTCATCAAGAAGGCCGTGGCGTATGTCATGGGCCAGAGGAGATCGACGAGGCTAGGCTGGCCAGGAGGCGCGGACGAGCGTGCTTTAGTAGGGTCGGAGGCGCATCAGAGCAACGGACGACACATGGCACGGGGCTGAGCGAGGCGAGGCGAGGCGAGGCAAATAGTGCGCTGAAGAGTTGGGTTCACACGACAGCGGTGGAAGTGGGTTGGGCATGCTGAATCTGAGGGGCGCGCGGAAGAGCTCTGGACTGCGGCCCTCACAGGGGAAAAAAAAAAGGGGCAGTGTCGTGTGAAGAGTGGCGCAACAGTCGCACGGCCGTAGGTTCGTAAGCCGCTAGGTAGATAGAGAGAGAGAGAGAGAGAGAGAGAGAGAGAGAGAAGTTGAGAGAGATAGGGATAAAGATAGAGGTTAGAGGTGTATGAGGGAGGTAAGGGAAAAAAAAAGAACACTAATGGGTTAAGGACCTATTTATACAAGGTCTCTATGTTTTTTTTCAAAAATTATTAAAATGCACCATTAGGCTCAAAATGAAAAGTTAGGAATTTTATATCAATTTTAAGTTGAAATTGAATTCCTAACATGCCTTAAATATTAAAAATGCAAAACAACATTATTCACTCTGATATTTTACACAATTAAGAATTGACCAGATTTAGCGAAACAAAAACGAATCTCCCTCTTAGAAGCTATTCATAACAAATTTTACTATTACAAGCAATTTGTCTAAAAAATAAAAATTAATTACTTGTAAAAGTGGTCTTGGTTTAGGCCATTACAATCCTAACCCCTCAGAAAAGTTTCGTCCTCGAAACTTAGAAAAAGAATGGGTAAATCTCTCTCATTACAGTCTTAAGCTCCCATGTTGCCTCTTGTTCGGTGTTGTTTCCCTATAGAACCTTGACCATCGGGATAGTCTTGCTCCCCAACTCTTTATCATTTCGATCTAAAATCTACAAAGTTCTTCTACATAAGTAGCTTCAGGCTCGATGTCCAGGACCTCATGGTGCAAAATGTGACTAGGACCGGCTACGTACTTCCTAACAATAGAGTCGTGGAAGACTTTATGAAGAGAGGCCATGCGAGGTGGTAGGGTTAAACGATAAGCAACCTCGCCCGCCCGATCGAGGACTTCAAAGGGTCCTATAAACATAGGACTAAGTTTGCCTTCTTTCCAAATCGCATTGGTCCTTTTATAGGTGCCACATTCAAGAACATGTGGTCTCGGACTTCAAACTCTAGAGGTTGAAGTCAAACGTCCACATAGCTCTTTTGTTTGCTCTAAGCGGTCTTCATGCAGCTCTGAATCTTCTCGATTAGGGGTACGTACTTGATTGAAGAGCCCTAAGATTCCAAGATGCAAGCAGCAGAGCAAGTCTACTAAAGCTTGATTGGTATGCTCTGTCTTATCCATTTGGAATTCTTTCCTCAGTTACTTGAGGATTCCATAAAGGGTCTCCTCTAAATAGGGGTTAGAGTGCTGCCTTTCTTTAATTTTGTAATAAAGGATTGATTACAATCTCATAATTCTTACTGACTATTCTAACTCGGGAGGTAGCACTCGCAGAAACATGTGAGTACCAATGTTCTTCTGATTCAGAGTGTCTGCAACTTCTTTAGGTTCTCCCTTGGCAATAATGAATTCCACAGCTATAGTCATTGACAAGCTCATAATTCAGGCTCTTATGATCTGGGTAGCAATCACCATGAATCACATAAAAGTAGTGATTCAAATTCTTCAAGATAAACATAACTACAGCAAGCATGAGGTCGTGAAAAATTCCTTGCTTTGAAGGATAACAATAAAGCACAAATCCAGTGGTTCTTGTTGGGATTGTCAAGACTGGAGTAGTTGTAAGACTCTTCTTGAGCTTCTGAAAGCCTTTTGCACGTTGGAGTCTAAGAAAACTTAATATTCTTGCAATTGACGCGAGTCAAGGGTAGAGCAAGTTTGGAAAATTCCTCTACAAATCTCCAATAATATTCGGCTAAGCTTAGGAAACTACGGAATTCTATGACCGTTATAGGCTATTTCGAGGAACTTACAGCTTTGATATTGGAAAAATCTACCCCAATTCCTTACTTAGAGGGGTGTCCAACCAAACCAAACCACTACTTTTTACGAAAACCAAACCAAACCAATTTCTAATTGGTTTGGTGATTTTTCGGACCAAACCAAACCAATTAAACAATCAAAATGAAACCAATTCAAATCAATTATAGTTGGTTTTGTTTGGGTTTTTTAATCGGTTTAAGCCTTTTATTAAATAAGCTCATACAAATTGAGGACTTAATAAAATAACATCATTCATCAAAATCAAAGTTCATTATCATAATCTAACCCAATTAGATAAAGACTAAATTCAAAATATTTTAAATATCATAAACAAATTGTATTGAATATTCAATGTCTTGAAGAAGATGCAAGGGTATTCACGCTTAAACAACTAATGGCTTCCTAACGAAGTTGATCCGCACTAGAAGTTCCACCAAAACTATCCCCAAAATCTACAATACCTGATCAATAAATAACAAAGTTGTTCACTTCAAGTTCTCACAACTTCTTAGCAGAAAAGGGAAAAAAAAACCCTCCCTAGATATAATATAATTTTAAATACATGTGTATATATAAGTTGATTTGGTTTATTAAAAAGGTCAGACATGAACCAAACTAAATCAATTAAAATTTTAAAAATTTCAAACCAAAGCAAACTAAGTATAATCAGTTTGAAATTGGTTTGGTTAGGTTTAAATTGGTTTAGTCGGTTTGGTTTGGTGTCATCGGTTTTTTGAACACCCCTGACTTAGACACCATGTAATGAGAAATAAGACCATTTCCAGCCAAAAATCGCACGTCTTGAACTTAGCATAAAGCTTTTTCTTGGCTGACATTTGCGAAATGGCTCGTAAATGTTCCTTATGCTCCTCGTTTTTCCTCAAATAAACGATGATGTCGTCAATAAAGACTATAATGAACTTGTCGAAATAGTCTTCGAACATGCTGATCATTAGATCATGACGACGACATAGGCATTCTTGAGTCCGAAAGACATAACCAAGAACCCATAGTGACTGGATCGAGTATAGAAGGCGGTCTGGGTATATCTTCCTCACGTATTATTATCTGGTGATAGTCTAATCGTTAGTCTATCTTTGAGAACACTAACAACCCTTGAAGTTAGTTGAACAAGTCCTCGATCTTGAAAATGGTAACTTATTTGTTATAGTTAGTTTATTCAGCTCATGATTATCTATGCGTAGACATATATATCCGTCTTTCTTCTTGACAAAAAGTACCGGAGCCCCTCACGGCGAGTGATTGGGTCTTATAGAAGTCGAGCAAATCATGGAACTGAATCTCCAATTCATTTAACTCCGTCGAGACCATGCGATATGGTATCTTAGAAACTAGGGCGGTACCCAGTAATAGTTCAATAACGAATTCAATCTCATGGTCAGGAAGTAATCCCAGAAATTTCTCCGGGAATACATGGAGGAAATTCTTTACGATTGGGATATCCGAAGCCTGGTACATGTTCTCCTGAGACGAGTCTACAATATGAGCGAGGAAACCCTGACAACAACCATCAAGTATCTTTCATGCTTGAAAAGCAAAAATGATGGGTATAGCTGATCCCCTAGGTGACCTCTTAAACTCAAAGCTCTCCGCCCTTCTACAACCGATCATTATATGGTACTTGGATAACTAATCCATGACTAAAATGACAATAAATCCCGCATCTCACAGACGATCAGATCTACAGACAACTCACGGTCACTGACAAAGATATGAACATCAAACAAAACCGTGACTCCATGGTTTCACCTGCCATTGTGGAAGTCAGGGACGGTTAAGTTAAGTCGTCAAATTTCTTATCTAACTTCTTGATGAAGCCCCTCACAATTGATGAGTAAAATGCCTTTAAGTCTATCAATACAAAAGGAACTGTGTTGGCTCGTTGTGAGTCTCATCTACGTGTGGTAGATTAGTCTTGAACTTCTCTTTAAACCTTGTTTTCTACACTTCCGAAGGCCTTAGATAAGCAATAAAATCATGCACGATACTTTCTCGTGGTTACTAATTTGCGTCCTGTCAGAGATGAATTGTTTAGTGCTTATCTACTTTTAGGGTGCAAAGGAATTCGGGGCGCCATCAAATGATAGAGGTTAGGCTTTATAGAAACCATCGTGCCACGTTTTCCAAGTTATTAACGACTTTGAGATCCTTAATAGGCCTTTGAGCAGTGGTCGGTGGTCGTGACAGACTAGAAAAAGACTCACGCTTTAGGTATTCAAGTGAGCGATTAACAATATTTTTTTTGCTAGCATTGCAACTGAGCCCGGGGTCCTACAACTACACGAAACTAAACCACTACCCTTGATGGAACTGGCCTTAGGATGACTACTAAGAAAATGGTACCAGTCGATGGTCGGAGACACATATCGCCATCTATCTATGTAAAAAAGAGCATACCATATTAAGATTAAATAAAATGAAAGATTCACGTTCTAATCGATTAGAGCCTAGTCAGCGTTTTCATTAGAATCCTCGCCTCTGGGATCATCTGCTATTGGCATATCTTTAGTGGCCTTCATCACATGTAAGGTCAGCAATCACGCTTCTTCTGCAACTTTGGCGGTCGACAACTTGAGGAGCATATCCTTCAAGAATTTACGCTGATAGTGAATCGCGACTGATGATCATTGGCCCCACTAGGAGGTAAAAAGGGTAGTGGAGAACTACTATTTTGAATGACCGCGTTGTTTGGACGGTTAGGCTGAGCCCTAAGACTCGACTTAACCCTCTAATCTCGTCCCCGTTATTCTACTAGAGTATACTTGCAATCCACTTGACTAAATTAACATCTCATGGCTCATAAAGTTAAAAAAAGCTACTTATAATGGTGACAACGAGGGAATCACGCTTGTGCATAAAAGGTTGTCTATAGGAACCGGCTAAACCGTGGCTCTGATACTAACTTTATAAACTCCAAAAACTTAAAATAAAATTTGAATAATTTCACTCAAATATATGATATGATTTCTAAAATAAGGAATATTTTACTCCAAAAAATATGGATTTTTTTACATTAATTTATTAAATCAGGCTTTTATTACAAAACATGAGGATTCATTGTTCATCACAATAACTGAAAGAATTAATTTTAACCATTAATATCAAAGGTGCGGAAATCAAAATATTTTCTACCAACGATTAGTTGGTGGTCATGTTGACACTTTACAGGTCAATTCTGTATAAACCTGCTACTCCCGTCACTATCGCCTAGCTTTTTAGTTTTCTTTCAACTTACCTACGAAATGAACACACTAGTGAGCTAATAGCCGAGTAAGTAGATTAGATACAGATATTGTTATGTCTACAAGCAATATAACAACTAAAGAAAATCATATCATAATAGTCAATAAGAGGATGGACTTGACGGTCAAGTCATTATAGTCCAAAAATTAAAAGTCACTCTTTAAAAACCTCGTCCGCGAAGTAGATTTTAGAAATGTAATACTAAAGCTATGCAGGGTACAATACTTGCAAAAGAGTTGTGACATGAAATGACATTGGACTTAACAACCAATTGTTCTCGACTCGAGAGACAATCTCTATCTTTTTCTATTCTTACTTATATTAGGCGTGCAAATTCGGGTCAGGGAATTCCCCGTTGCTTTTCCCTGGACAAAATTTTTTGGGTAAAACCGGGTAATACCCAAATTTTATCAAACGGGTAAAATCCGAATATTACCCGGTTTTACTCTGAAATTTCACAAAAAAAAAATCCCCGGTCCTTACCCGATTTTGAATTAGTGCATTGTCTGAAATATTTTGGAGTCACCACTTTGTGGCTTGACCCAATTCGCACAAAGAGCCAAAAGTTGTTCCTACTTATTGACTAACGCACAAAAGGCCAAAAACCCACGTCTTCTCTCTAGAATTTTATTTTTTTTTAAAATCAAATGAAAATATAAACTTCCAAAAAAGGCCAGAAACCCACGTCTTCTCTGTTTGCCAAAAAAAAAAAAACAACAACAACAACAATAACAACACAAAATGAAAAAGCAAAAAACCACATCTTCTAGTTTTCACAGCCAAAAAAAAAAAGAAAAAAACCAGGTCGGGATGGGTTCGCGGTGGGTTCGTGGGGGGGTTCGGCAGTGGCTTCAAAGCTTGGTCGGGATGGATTCGCGGTGGGTTGGCGACGGTATGGGGTTGACGGAGCGTGGGTTCGGCAGCGGCATGGATGGTTCAGCGGCAGTGTGGGGTTGACGAGGGTGGGTTTGTGATGGTGGGGTTCGTGGGTTTGTGGCGGTAGGGTTTATGGCGACGGGGCTCGTGGGTTTGTGGCGGTGGGGTTCGTGGTGGTGGGGTTCGTGGCGGTGGGCGGGGATGGTTGGTGGGGGTGGTCTGCGGGGTTGGCGGTCAGGAGAGGTCAATAGTCGCGGTCGAGAGAGGTCAGCAATCGTGGGAGACTCTACAACACGACCAAAAATTAAAAAAAAAAAAAAAAAAAAAAGATGTCCGGGCAAAATCTGAGTAAGTTTCGGGTAATTACTCGGAATTACCTGGTCCCAATTTTTGGGACCGGGTAATTCTGGGTAATTACCTGGAATTACCCGATCGAGAAATGACCAGGCACGTAAGCATGCCCGTTTTTTCACACTTAACTTAAATTCATAAATCTTCGATTGCCTTTTCCCTTCTCTAGACTCCTTGTGGGTCGTTCCGAAACTTATACAAATCTAGAACATTCTAAACCCCTTTGGGATTGTTCCGGACATAAACAAATTTCGACCCACGTATATCATTCTGGGACTTATACAAATCTAGATAAATCTAAACCTCTTGTGAAACATATACAAATCTAGACCCTTTACGGGTCGTTCCGAAACATATACAAATCTAGACCCCTTGCAGGTCATTTTGTAACGTATACAAAACTAGACCCCTTGTAGCTCATTCTAAAACTTATACAACTCTAGACCCCATGCAGGTCATTTCAAAATCTCTCGCAACCACTAGACCCGTCAGACCATTTCTGAATTAATTATGCAATCACCCCGTCAGGATAGTCCGGGACATGCTATGGATCTTTGGACCCTTGGGTCATCCTGGTATTCTTTGTAATTGTGAGGACTCATCCTCCTTTGGGCCTCTCTGCTCTTTCTGAAACCTCTTGCGGCCAGTGACCTTGTCGGGTCGTTTTGGAATTCGTTGCTGCAATTTAATCCGTCGGACCGATCCAGATCGTCAAAACATACACTATGAGGAGGGCCGTCTACCAGCCTCCCTAGGCTCCTTGGGCCATTTTGAATCATCTCATGGCTAATGGCCCCGTCAGGCTGTTTCGGAACCTATCGCAGCATTGAAGACATAGTCATTAACACTACGTATCAACAAATATATAAGTATTGTTTTTGTAATACACAGACTAAAGTGAGAACTATAAAGAGAATAAAAGAGAGTGAAGAGAGATAATGAGTAAATGATTAGGGCATTTTATGATCTCTATTTTGTAATCCTAAAAATAAATCTATCTATATTGAGCATAAATAATCTATCAAATCATATTAACTACTCTGAGTTAATTCCTATATATCTTCAAGTTTGGCAAAATTATTTTAATCTTATCCTCTTACTCTCTAAATATAATCTTTATGTTTTCAACCCTCATAGTAAAATTTCACTTTAACGCCTAAAATTTTCTTTTTATTCTCAACCAAATAACATTTAATAATTGTAAAAAGAAATATCCAAACCCGAATGTCTAATCCATCTTTCTCACATCTCCTTGCTCTCTCTCAATCACTTATCTCAAACGGGTCGTTGGGGTTCGTGGTGGGTCGCAGGGTATTACAGGGATCATTGGGGTTTGCGAGGGTCGTCGGGTTCCATGGGGAGTCATAATGGTTGTCTAGGGGTCGTGGCATTCGAGGGATTGTCGGGGTTTGTGGAGGCTCGCAGGGCTTGTCGGGGGGTCGCCAAGGGATTACGGGGTTCGTCTGACTCACAGGGGTCGCTAAGATTTTCTAGATGTTCCCGGTGGATTTGTTTTGTGATTCGATTAGGGTTATGTTTGTTAACATTTTATTAAATAAAGGTATTATTAAAATTATAAAAAGTGGAGTCGTATAAATTGATCTATATAAGTAATGAGGGCATTATTTAATTCGAGGAAAAAAGTATTATGTTTATATGTTAGTTTGACTAAACTTGATTGCATGAAACTTAAGAGTTAATTTTAAAAGCATAGATATTAATTTTGGAATTCTATAAATAAGAAGAGTAAAACTATGATTTAGTTCAATCTCAAGAACTTTTGAAGAATATACCATTCTTATTTTAATTTATTTGTTAGAAGAAGTTGGGTCAGTTAAGAAATTAACCATGTTAAAGGTAAAATTTGAAGGATTTAGCCCTAGAATGTCAAAATTTAGGATTTAGTCGTAACATCGTAATATGTTACACGTGTAATATATTATATAACACGTATGCTACGGCTAAATCCTTAATTTCATAAAACTGAGGCCAATTCCTAAAAAATTAGCCAAAATTTTAATTAAATCCTTAAAAATCTCAAAGAAATATACCCTAAAAAAGATAAGGAGGGTAGTCTTGTTGCCACCAGGCAAATAAGCATCATCCTTACTATGTGGCACGATGGAGACGTTGAAAGTGGATAGATGAGTAAATTTTTAGATGAATTTAGACATGTTAGGTTATTTGGTAAAATAAATTTTAGGATTGAGTGAATTTATGAAATTGAATTACCTATGAGAAAGAATAGACTAATCCACCAAAATATCATATAAGTTTATTACATTGCTATTGTAGTAGTTGATTTGTTAGCATAATTTTCTTTTTCCTTCCCCTTCAATCTTCATACCAAATAAAATGATAGATTTGTACCTCTTTCATTTCTTTTGTATCAAACAATATAAGGGAAAAAAACCTTTGAATCCTCTCTAATTTTTTCTCAACCTAGATGATGTGTTCGACTCCTTGCAATTTTTTCTCGCTCTTACTAAACACAGCCTTAATGCAGTCAGAATACAGAAGTCCCTAAAAAAAAAAAAAAAAAAACACTCTAGATAGTTATACAGAGAATGATTTGAAGAAAATGAAAAGAAATAGAACCCGCATCAAAGGACAGATATTACAATTAAGTGGCTAATTCACTTAACAATTACCAATGAATTTTTTTTTTCGCTCGTATGCCTTATTGCAGTTTATATGTTTCTAAACATCAGATCCAATCGTTAATTACATAAAAAAAAAATGATAAAAATCTGACGGCCTAGAAACAGACACACTACTTTTTTTTTTTTTTTTTTTACTGCAACATGATATTTTCCCTTCTTCCCTCCAAATTCATACCTTAAAGAAAAAGCAAAAAGAAACATTTGAAAAAAGGAAAAAAAAAATCCAATTCCAACTAATTGAAAACCCAACATCAACGAGGCATGATATGAGTTGTTCTACTATCATAGCTCTCCAACCCTACCCCATCGCAGGCAGCAGCAGCAGCAGCAGAGGACGCCCCTGCCCTCAAAACCCGAAGAAGATCGCCGCACATCCGCCGCACCGGAGGATGCCCCTCGCAGCACCCGCTCTGCATCACCAGCAGGATCTTCGCCACCCCATTGCCCCCCGCAACCAACTCCCTCGCCTTCCTGTCCCCCGCCACGCAGCACGCGCTCCACAGCACCGACACTCCGTCCTCCGTCGCCGCCATCGACACCTTCATCAGCCTCTCCACCACCGCCGCCAGCGGCCTCCCGCTGTCCGAGCTCATCGCCGATCGCCCCTCCGCGCAAGTCGACACCACCGAGAGCAACTTCATCGCCTTCTCCACCACCGACTTCGACGCTCTCCGATTCGATAGGATCGCCGTTACGTGCCGAACGATTCCCGATCCGACGAGCTGAGCTTTCGTCGAACGAGTCACCACGATCGCGGTCAGCGACGACAGAACGGCGTCGTGCAGGGCTTGACACGATTCCGCGCCGAGGAACTTGAGGAGCTCGTCGAGGATGTCTGTGTTCTCCGATATCGCCCGCTTCGATTCCTCGTCGGTCGCGATCGATTTCAAAACCCTAGCCGCTGCGATCTTCGATTCTAATTTCCCGTTCCTCAGAACCACCAATATCGCCGCCAAGAAAGTGTGAATCCGCTTCGAAATCAACGAGTGAATTTGCTCACCGACTCCATTGTCGAGCAGAATCGAGCCCAAAACCCTAATCGCCGATTCCAAAACCTCCATTCTCGCGCCTTCTCTGCTCAGAACGCCGACGATCGCCGACGCAAACCCGTCGAAACTCGCCAGAGTCCTCCGATTCTCGTCGCCGGACCTCGCGATTTCCGCTATACCACACAAGGCTTCGACGAGCTTTTGGCTCTCTCTCTCGTCCCCATGGCTCTGGTTCTCCAATTTTTGGACCAGCGATTTGAGCTGTTGCTCGGAGACGGAGCGAGAAGACGGCGATGGCGAAGGAGGGCCGTTGGATTGGGCCCAGAGGTTAATCAGACGGCGTAGAGTGAGGTTGGGGATGAAGTCCTTGGAAGGCAAAATCTGCATCGTGGCAGGACACGTGTCGTGCCCTGAGTCGAGCCAGACTTGGATGCTGGAGCGATCGTATGTGACGCCGGTGCAGAGGCTTACGGGAGACCTCATCACGTCCATCGATATGGGACACCGGAAAAGGCTCGGTACGGTTATGTACAGTTCGTCCCTCACCATTTCCCTACGGTTCCAGCAAATTAGATTCAGGAATTCTGAGAGAGAGAGAGAGAGAGAGAGAGATTTTTGGAGATTATGATTAGGAATTTTGACAGGGAAGAGTTTTGATGAGTTGGGTTGGGTTTTGAAGACGGAAGTGACGACGTCGTTCTGGAGAGGTGGATGAGAGAAAATGGTTGTGGGTTTTATGTGGGACCCGATTTAAATTATTGCTTGTAATAATTAATGAAAATCCGTGACCGAGTGTGTGTAGGTATTGTACGTATGTATGTGAGAGTCAAACGTGACAAACGGGTTTATGCCATAATTATTTTACTGTCTGTACAAGAAAACATAAAGCTTGACCGACTTTGAATTTTCCTCTCACGACTCATGACTAATAAACACAGACTTGACTTTCGTTGTCATTTTTTTTTTTTTTTTACAGTGAGAGAACAACCGGTTTAAGTTAAAAAAATTCCAGGTTTAATAAATTTCCAAGCCTTACTGTTGTTAGCTAATTTTCGTCCGGGGATATATCATCGAGGGAGCCGTCATCGAAGGCGAAAAGCCTCCAGAGAGAGCGTCCAAGTGATGAAAGTGTTTCGCCACGTCACCAAGAGTGTTGACGTCCACAGCACCAAGAAGTGCGGGTTGACATCGCGCTTGTGTCTGCGAGGGTTGATGAAATAAACAACCCCGAAGGTAGAACTCGACATGAAGCAAGGTCCTCGGGGGGAGACCGATAAGTTGGAGATCCCCTAAGCTCGGGGACGAATGGAACTCATAGCCAGCTTCACATTCGCGATAGATCCGGAGAGTCGGGAGACTCCTCGCGGAGCGGGAGGACCCCGGACGAAGGGCAAAGCGCGGACAGCTACAGTGAGATCGCTCCCGATGGTAGCTATCTCTGACAAGTACTGTAGGTGCCTCACTTGTGAAAGACGTGAAGTGATTAGTTAGTAACCAACCCCCTGATTTTCGGGCAGGGCATGGTCGATTTAGATAAGGCCACCTAATCCCCTGATTTAAAGGTGATTTGGTGGGGCGCATTTAATGCACTTTCCTCTCTCTCTCTTTCCGGATTTTCTATAAAAGGAGGGAAAGGAGAAGGGGAAAGGGGTTGGAAAAAATGACTCTGTAAACTTCCCATTTGAAAATATCATAAACACAGTGGACGTAGACTATTACTCCGGCGGAGGGTCGAACCACTTAAAAAATCTCCGAGTATTTAATTTCCGTTAAAACTTCCACTATTCATTGCCGTATCACACACTAGAGGTACGGATCACGGCGTTGGTTCAAAATTTACACCAACACTTACCAATTAAGATTTCTTTTTTGATAGATTCAAGCTCACTTTTGTCTTTTATTAGTTTGGACGAATATTAACATATATATAAGGGCCAATTAACCTTTTGTTTGGGATGCCCACTTAAACCATTCCATCTCATTTTTTAAGATGAAAAAAATAGTTTGAAAATAATTTTGAATGGTTTGAAAATGATTTGTAAAAATGATGTAAGATTAGTTTGAATTTGGTGATTTTGAGGTAGTATGAATGGTTGAGATTTAAAGATATTGTATAGGGATTTGGAAAGTTGAAAAAAATGGTTGAAAAAAAATGAAATGGAATGTAATAGTTTGAATGATTTGAAAAGTTGAAAAAAGTGAAAAATGGGAATGGAATGGAATGGAATGGGAGAAATTGGTAAACCAAACAAAAGGTAAGTAATTACTTATTTTAAAGATAAAATTTAAAAAATTTAACCATAATTTTATAAAATTAGGGATTCAGTTATAACATGTAATATTTTTTGTAACATATAACATATATACGAGTAAAAAATATAAAATTAAATGTAACGTTACATTTAATGTTATATTTTTTTACACATATATATATTACATGTTACAAAAAATGTTAAATGTTATGGCTAAATCCCTAATTTCGTAAAACTATAGCTAAATCCTAACAAATTATCTAAAAGTTTGGTTAAATGCCTTAAAACTTTATGGGTCAGTTAAGGATTTAGTCATTTTGCAATCTATGTTTTAAAGATATAGCCCACGTTTTGAAATATTAGCAAAATAGTCATCAGGTCAACATCTAAAAATCTATGACTAAAGAAATAAAATACACAGTCATAAAATTTGTTACATTAGTCATAAAATTTCAGAAAATTTGAAATAAGCACAATAAAAAATTTAAACATCCATTAATAAAATAACCAACTCACAAATAAATGATTGCCTATACAACCAATTTCATAAAACTTATTACTAAATAAAAAATATAAATAGCAAAAAAATATACAACCAAAGAAGTCACAAATTTCATGACTAGAGACACAAAATTTTAGACAATATTGTCTGCAACAAACAATAAAAACAGAATTCAAAAAATTAATGAATGCAGTCTCAAAAATTTAGACGCAAATGTATGGCTATTTTGCTAATAAAAGCAAACATAGGCTAATTGTTAAAAACATATATAAAAATATGGCTATTTATTTTAAAAAAACCGATAATTACATTTAATTTAAATAAATATAAATAATTATAGGGAATTTTAAGAAAATAACCACTGTTTACAAAATGATTTTAAAAAATAGCCACAGTTTCAAAAAATTTAAAAACTAGTCCTTTCAGAAATTTCTGACATGTGACAGAAATTTCTTACAGCACATTTTATGTGTAATTTTGTTATTATCATAAATTTCTTACAATGTGTTATGGTTAGTTTTTAAATTTTTTGAAACTGTGGCAATTTTTTTAAAATACACAGTCCGAAAGGCTAACTGACCCATAATTATATTAGTATGGACGAATTTTGATATTTAGTTTAAATAAATGTTTATATAAGGAAATTTTAAAAAAATAACAATGTTTTAAAATTTAAAAAAAAAAATAGCTATAATTTTTAAATTTTAAGACAGTAATCATTTTAAAAATTGATTATTTTGATAACGAATTTCTTACATCAAATTTTACATGTAATTTTGTTATAGTAATAAATTTGTTATTTGTGTAAAAAATAATATATGATTATTTTTAAATTTTTTAAAATTATAACTATTTTTTTAAAACACATAATCTAAAATGATTATTTATTCAACTGACACTACATATAATTAGTTAGAGTGTAAAATTTGAGTTTGTCTCTATGTCAGATTTAGTGTAATAGGATACATTGGTAATAGAATTTGAGAAAATTATCTGTCATTCTTTTGTTATTTTTTTAAAACTAACCAATGAAAGTCAAATAATAATTAGTTTTCTTTTCGTTGACTGGTCAGAAAGAATTGGTAATAGACATTAGTAATAAATTGGACAATAAAAATATAAGAAATTTTGGAAAGAAGAGTAAATGAAAAATCTGACCAATTTTTGTTGGGTGAGTTGCAAAAATAGGTCAAAATTAAATGCTTGTTTTAAATGATAGTTTATGTTTTAAAAAATTAAAAAAATAGCCATGTCACGAATTATATAACAGAAAAGTATCACATAAAATATAACATATTTGTAAGATATTTTGTAACACTTCAAGTTTTACTCATTATTTTTTGAAATGTTAAATAATATCTTACAAATGTTTATAGATGTGTTATATTTTGTGTGAAACTTTTCTGTTATACATTTCATAACATGGCTATTCTTTTAATTTTTTGAAACATAAGCTGTATTTTAAAAACGAAATTTTTTTTTTGCTATTTCGTGCGATTTCCCATTTTTGTTTTGGTTCGATATTTTTTTCCTTAATCGGTCTTTAACTTTCAACAATTCAAGTCAACAACGAGTTTGATTATAAAACAATCTTTATTCAACAGTGCATTTACAAGGCATAAGTTATTAAACAGGTCAGCATCAAATTAAAAATTGGGTGAGTTGCAAAAATTTGCTAAAATTAAATGTTTATTTTAAATGATAGCTTGTGTTTAAAAAAATTAAAAAAAATTACCATGTTATGAATTGTATAACAGAAAAGTGTCACACAAAATATAACAGATCTATAAATATTTGTAAGATATTATTTAACACTTCAAAAAATAATGAGTAAAACTTAAAGTGTTACAAAATATCTTACAAATATTTGCAGATGTGTTATATTTTGTGTGACACTTTTCTGTTATACAATTCGTAACATGACTGTTTTTTTAATTTTTTGAAACATGGACTAGACTTTAAAAATGATTTTTTTTTTTGGCTATTTACTACAATTTCCCTTAAAAATTTAACTAATGTATCCCTAGCTATTTGAGGTTCAAGGTTACTTACTTGGTGAGAACGACTCTGCTGCGTTGCCCCGCCCAATGTCCCCCTAGTATCCGCACCTTGCTCATGAAAGCAGCGTTTCACGTGATTCTTTAGTCCGGATGTTTCGACACTCGACTGCACAGTCATCTTTCTACTGCAATTCTTGCAGACGGCTCATCTAATTTCTGTCCCGTCTGGCTGAAATTCGATAGAATTGTTGAAAAACTTCCATACTTTAGAAGTAAGCTTTTTTCTTTTTGCATATAGGTCACTAGATTCGGCTTGCAAGTCTTCTCGTTGCTCTTTGGGCTCATCCAGAACTTGTTGATGTGTTGTTGAGTCCAGACTTGTTGCAGATGTTCATAAACGTTGGAAAGCTATTTACCCAACCTTCTGGCAGTGTAATAGTTGAAAGTTGCAGTGTGCGAGAAGGATCCATTATACAAAATAACTAAATAAGTATTATTTAAGTAATATTTTAGTCATTACTTTGAACTTTACAAACTAATAGTTAATACTACTACGTAACATTAAAAAAACTTAAAAATAGGAAGATAAAAAATATTACAAAGTAAAAATATAAAATATTATTTATAGAATTTCTTGTAATATTTTTTGGAATTTTAGGGAATTTTTTAAATTTTTGCAAGAATTTTCAGGTGAATTTTTGGAGAGAATTGGATAGAGGGAAGATGAAATTGATGTGGCGAGCTATGCCTGAGTTAAACTTGGAGATGGAAGTCAGCTCATGAGCTTATTATCCTAGGTCGGAACAAGTTGATAGGATCCACTTTTTTACATCCCCATATCCCTCCCGTGTGGCGACGTAGGGGCGTAAAAAAGGAAAGAGAGGGATGGGGTTTCTCTCGCTTCTTTCATAGCAGGCCCCAAGCGCGAGGTTCGCATGACGGGCTATTAGCTCAGTCGTTTTACTAGAATCTTCTACTATAATGGTGCGAAACAATAGTATTATTGGAGTAGATACACAAATTGCTTTAAATATAAATACAAGAAGCCAAGTAGGCGGATTGTTACGCGTAGAGAAAAAAAAAAACAAATTGAACTTAAAATCTTTTTTGGAGATATCCATTTTCCTGCAGAGATGGATAATATATTCTTATACAGTAGCATCTTGATGCCACGGGTAAGGGTAAAAAAAAAAATTATGGAATCAAAAAATTTTAAAAATTGGATCTATGTCCAATGGACCACACCTACCAAAAAAATTTTTTTGTTTTGTTTCGACCAGTAATCGTATCTGAAATAGCGGACGGTACAAATTTAGAAACACTTTTTCCCTAGGATTTGTTCCAAGAAAAGGTGAATCTAAAACTTAGAGTTGTAAATGATATTCTTTATGGAAATCGCAAACCTATTTCGAGAATTTACGGAACCTGTATTCAATTAGTTCGGACTTGTTAGTGTTGACCTGGCACCAAGACAACAAAAATTCTTCTAACGAAAAAGCCCATGCTTCCTTTGTTGAAGTAAGTACAACTGGTTTGATTCGAGATTTCCTAAGAATCAATTTAGTGAAATCACATATTTCATATATAAGAAAAGGAAGTGGTCCGCTAATGTCCGGATTGATCTCGGATAGTAGGTTAGATCGTACCAATATATTTCATTCTAGGGAAAGGATTCAACAATCATTTAGACAAAACCAAAGAACTATTCATACGTTCTTGAATAGAAGCAAGGAGTCTCAATCTTTGATAATTTTGTGATCATCTAATTATTTTCAAATGGGTCCATTCACCGATGTAAAACATTAAAAGGGGAGAAAAGAATCAATTAAAAAAAATTCACAAATTTCAATTAGGAATTCGTTAAGACCTTTAGGAACAGCTAGTCAAATTGCGAATTTTTTTTTACCGTGTAAAAACTCATAATCAGATCCCGTTAACTAACTATTTGCAGCTTGACGATTTAAAATAGATTTTTCAAGTGCTTAAATATTATTTAATGGACAAAATCGGGAGAATTTATAATTTCAATCCATGCAGTAACGTCCTTTTGAATCCATTCAACTTGAATTGGTATTTTTCCCATCGTAATTATTGCGAAAAAAATCCACAATAATTACCCTTGGATATTTTTTTTTGCGAAAATGTAGCAAAGGAGTTTGTAGATACGGCTGTACGAACATCGGATACTGGATATCTAACACATAGAGTTGTTGAAATAGTTCAACACATTGTTGTGCGTAGAACAGATTGTGGGACCATCCAAGGAATTTCTGTAAGTCCTCGAAATGAAATGACGTCAAAAAGAATTTTTATCCAAATATTGATGGGCCGTGTATTAGCAGACGCTATATATATAGGCTCACGATGCATTGCCGTTAGAAATCAAGATATTGGTATTGGACTTGTCAATTGATTCATAACCTTTCAAACACAATCCATCTTGATCCGAAGTTGGAATGAATTTTTATGGATTTTTTAATTTTTTTTTATAGATTTTAGTGATGATTCAGCGGCATTATTATGAAACAGAAATTTTCGTTTCTGAAAAAACAGAAAAGGTTTTTTCATTTTCAAACAAAACGAAAACAAGATTTCCATTTCCATTTTTTTCCGAACATGGCTATAGTTTCTGCTGGAAACGGAAATGAAAACAGAAATTCTATTTTGGGCTACCGCATTTCCAGGTCTAGGCATAACTCTTATCGTAATGTCTTCTTTATAGTAAAGAAAATATTTTAAATAACAAAATTTGTAACTTAAATATTCTTGCAATAGTATGGATTTTTATTTGTCAAAAATCTACGTAAAGAACCCACAATCAAGGACCCTTCGCCCTGTTCACTTCTAGCCGAAGTTACTTCCACAAGCTTCAAAGTGACACAATGTTAAGATAGAATGAATTTAAGTATCGGTTGTGCACGGGCACATCTTGAAGAGATATGGGTCCTTCCATATGTATCACTTAGCCTTGCTTAATAAATTTATCCTTATGAGCCTTGTATAGATGTGATGGAAATGTCTTGGTCACCAAGTAATTGGCAATATCAGAAAATCAAGGCATTTTCACCTTTGTGATCGCCCACAGCTGCTCATTAGGGAAGTTGTCCCTAGTGGCAATGCATCCTAATTGCAGATTAGACAACTTAGATGGTCTGGTTCCGAGTTCTCACTTCCCTTTTAATCCTTTATCTGCAAATCAAATTCTTGTAGCAGGATGATCCACCGTACTAACATTGGTTTTGCCTCCATCTTTGTTAGCAAATACTTTAAAGCAGCATGGTCAGAAAACACGATTACCATAGTGCCAAGCAAATAGGAACTAAATTTTTCAAGGGCAAAGATAACTATCAAGAGCTCATTTTCTTTGGTGTAGTAGTTGAATTGTACATCGTTCAAGGTATAGGAGGCGTAATAGATGACATAAGGTAGATTGTCATACTGTTATCCCAAATTACGCCCATGGCATAATTGTTGTCGTAGCACATGACCTCAAAAGGGCCAGATAAAGGATTCTGAGGTCAATGATGCCTTCAACCTTGTAAAATGGATTCCTGAACCAGTTTTAACATCATAACCATCCTTGGCTTCCAGAGTCATAATAGTTGTTGCCTTAAATTTTGTATTGAATGAAATATCTCCCATGATTAATCTAGGAGGTGAGCTCTTCACTTTTCCGCACACCAATGTCATAAGTTCTTCTCCTCCCAAAAATTCTCTAATATTTTCCTTCGTGTGTACTTCAAGTTCATCAAGTGATCTAGCTTGTTTTAGTTCTTTTAATTCAATGTGATAGTGTTTTGGTCCTTGTCGCATTGCAAGAACAATTCCCGTGGTGCGAGCATTTTTACATAATAAATTGCCATATCCTGAGAGATAGACATCCATTTTACCCCGAGCGCCGTCATGAAAGGTAAATGTACTTATAAAAATTCTAGTGGTACAAGATTCTTTGTTGTTTACTTTTATGTTCTCCGATTTCAGTTTCATTTTTTGAATTTGTTTAATTGTATTTTCTACTTTTGCTTTGATTTTACTTCAGAATGTACATTATTATTTGTTTAAATTCCGTTCTTATTTCAATTTTTATTCAACTATATTTTTATATCATTATCAATAACATATAATACACACTGAGCTGGTTTTTACGAAATACTATAAAAAAGAACCGTCCAAGTCCTAATTTAATATCTTAAGAGAAATTATAATAAATATATGGAAAATCGTAGGAAATAGCCAAAAAAAAAATTCGTTTATAAAGTTCAATCCATATCTCAAAAAATTAAAAAAAATAGCCATGTTACGAATTATATAACAGAATAGTGTCACACAAAATATAACACATCTCTACATATTTGTAAGATATTTTGTAACACTTCAAATTTTACTCATTATTTTTTGAAGTGTTAAATAATATCTTACAAATATTTATAGATCTGTTATATTTTGTGTGACACTTTTTCTGTTATATAATTCGTAACATAGCTATTTTTTTAATTTTTTGAAACACAGGCTATCATTTAAAACAAACATTTAATTTTGACCTATTTTTGCAACTCACCCTAAATATATTGTCATTTTTAATGTTTGATTTTAGAAATAGCAAACATTGTTTAGAAAATTTAAGAAATTACTAGTAATTAATTTACTTACTCAACAATTATAAATAACGAAATTAGAAAATTTAAGAAATTACTAAGTAGGAAAATATCCAGAATTTATATAACAATAAAAATAAACGGTTTTTTTAAAATAAATAACCATATTTTTATATATGTTTTTAATAATTAGCCTATGTTTGCTTTTATTAGCAAAATAGTCATACATTCGTGTCTAGATTTTGGAGACTACAGTCATTAATTTTTTGAATTCTATTTTTGTTGTTTGTTACAGACAATATTGTCTAAAATTTTGTGTCTCTAGTCATGAAATTTGTGACTTCTTTGGTTGCATATTTTTTTGCCATTTATAAGATATTTTTTATTTAGTAATAAATTTTATGAAATTGGTTGTATAGGCAATCATTTATTTGTGAGTTGATTATTTTGTTAATGGATGTTTAAATTTTTTATTGTGTTTATTTCAAATTTTCTGAAAATTTGTGACTTAGTCACAAATTTTAGGACTATGTATTTTATTTATTTAGTTGCAAATTTTATTTCTTTAGTCATAGATTTATAGATGTTGACCCGATGGCTATTTTGCTAATATTTCAAAACGTGGGCTATATCTTTAAAACATATATTGCAAAATGACTATATCTTTAAAATATATATATTTCAAAACATAGCCAAACTTTTGAAGTAATTAAGTTTTTAGTCAATTCATGAATTACTTGCACATGCTTTTGGTAATTAAGTGAATTACCACTACTTATCACTATGCAAGTATTTGAATTATTAGGTAGTTGGTTACATTTTTTAAAAGATTGGGTAATAACTTACATTAAGTTTTAAAAATTGGGTATTCACTATAATTTCTCGTAATTAATTAACTTACTCAACAATTATAAATAACTAAAAGTATTGAAATTTATTTATATCATCGTAAACGCACTCAAATAACATAAATCGCAATTTTAATAAACTTATTAAAAACTAGATTTCCAAGATAGAACAACTCCCTTATTAATTGAAGAAAGCAGATTTGTTGATTGGGGATTTGTTGTTATCATATCTCCGTTCTTTTAATTAAAATATGACAACTCAACTTTTGTTATAACACTCGACACAAAATATTAAAAAAAAAAATAAATAAAGACAAACAGCAAATTGCGTAGGGAAAAAAAAAAAATTCAAAGCCGCCAAATCACCTAACTGCTTAGCTTTTGTAAGAGTCGGCTGAAAATGACCTTATGACAACCTCTCGTCTTTTCTCTCTCTTTTTTTTTTTCTTTGTTATTTTCCCTTAAATGTAATATCAAGACGTATTCAAAATATATTGATCAATTCGAGTTAATTCTTTTAACTTTTTTTTTTTTTTTCAATGACGCTTATGAATGTATCGTTGCAGTTGGCAGTTGGCATTTGCTTTTCTTAAATGCCTTTAGAAACTTATGACTAGCTTTCATCTCCCATATTCAATGCTCCTAAATTTTGCTCCAAATTCATAAATGAAACCAAGGAAAGCTGATCAATGGAAGAAAGACTCAGCCTTGTCACTAGTCTGGCATATTTAAAAACATTTTGTTTCTATTCTATCTATAAGAGACTCGCACTCAACATGTTATGTCAACTATCAGCGCAAGAGCCCAATATCATTTTTATTGCTAGAAAGTCAAATAAAAATTTTCGCCTAATCTTACTATACATATTGTCTTGATTCATTTCATCTCCTACGTGAAAGAAACCTTTGAGGCCTTAAAAAAAAATGCCTCACAAAGAGAAGAAACTTGGCGTCCCCTGCAAACGACACGTGACGTCTCATTTATTTTTTTAAATTTAAAAAAAAATACATTTAAGGGTATCTTTTAGTGTTTTTTGAGAAATTTTTTAGGACTATTTTGCAAATTTTGCAGGGATATTTTTGCAAATTCTCTCTCCTCTCTTTCTTTTGTACTTTTTTGTTTTAAACGTTTCAACAACAATTTTTTTGTTACGTAATGATCTTAAAAAAAAAATTTCTTGACATGGTTGGATTCAGAATATTTTTTTCAATCTTTTGACACCCATTCTCATATATATATATATATATATATATATATATATATATATATATATATCGGTCAGTTAGGTAAATAGCTATTATGGATTGTGTGTTTTTAAAAAATAGCCACAGTTTCAAAAAATTTAATAACTAGCCATAAAACTATAAGAAATTTCTGACAATAACAAAAATACACATAAAAATACTGGCAGAAATTTTTGATACTATGCAAAAATTTTGTTAGAAGTTTCTAACATGGCTAGTTTTTAAATTTTTAAAATTGTGGCTATTTTTTAAAATCCATTTGCAAACAGTGACTACTTTCTTAAAATTCCATATATTTTTTACCATAACTATTTTATTTGTTCTAAGCTTTTATTTTTAAGTTTGAAAAAATTTAAAAGAGCCCATATATTTAAATTAAATGATAAATTTAACCCCTTAGTTATTCAAAATAACAAAAATATTACATTTAAACAAAAAAGAATTTAACAAAAATATACTTCATTATTTTTTCTTCATAATTTTTTATCGATTATAACTTTAAACGTGCAAAATGCGTGTGTAAAAACTAATTTGAAAAGAAACGGCTAATTAGTGGCCAATAAAAGGCATTCCTTGGGGTTTTGACAATTTTTTTTTTTTTTAATTGTAGGGTTGTTTGCAATTTCTCTATTATCTATTTTTATTAATCTTTTGAAACTATTATACTATATTTTTTTAATAGAAATATTGTTTCATTTTATGTTTTGTTTTTGCTTTTTTATTCTTATTTGTGGGGTTTAACAAAATTTTGAAGTTATCTCATGATTAAGTACTTTTATTCATAAAGAGTTTTATGTACGGTTACCCCATGAATTACAGGGGATATGGCAAGTTCCCCCCTCACTTGTAATATATGATATTTGCACCTTTATTTAAAATTTTCGTCAAATTAGTAAAAATCAACAACGGACATTAAATTTTTTACAGAAACAAAAACTTGTGTTGTTCTTGATAAAATAAATGAAAAATAAAAAATGCCCATGATTAATAACAGTGCCTAATACTGTTGAGATGGACTTGTTCGTGCTTTTTGACTTATCTTGAACTCCCACCGGAGTCGGAGGGTTCAATGAAAGTTATGGTAGAGAACCACGTCCATCCGCAAGGAACCATGTCTCCAAAGCCAAGTTATAAGTGCAAAAACTCCATATCAACTGTTGGGCCATAACTCAACCCGATGCCCAAGGCTCGAACATTCTGAGACTACAAGCTGACGGTGGGCTAGGCCGTCGGAAAGCCCTAGAGAGGACGGCAACGGAGGATCAAGAAGGCAGCCCGCGACGCGAGTAGTCGGCAACGCCATCCTGGGCGAACAGAGGCCATCCGGCGCCACCATGGGTGGTGGCCAACCGCTCGGCAGCTGTGTGGACGACAGCACCTGCGTGAGCACCTCCGTGGGCTCGGCAGCTGCCGCCCGGCACCTCGATGTAATTTATTGAAGATATTTTTTGTAAACAATTATATTCAGCTATAAATAGCTGAATATGAGAAGAAAATAAATCAATCAAGAATATTCCGAGAAAATAAATCAATCAAGAATATTCTGAGAAAAACAATTCTCCTCGAGCTCTAATATTTCTCTGTCTTTACATTTTCCACATTTTGTCACACGTTTTAGTTGTTACGAAATTTTGTATCAATATTTTGGCACTAGAAGGAGGGCCTTGTGTGATTAGCAGTCCTGAGGTCTGACCAGCAATTTTCAAGACTTCAGAACAAATCCCAATCGATTTTTGAACAATGGCGGGCGAAGCTCATTCCATGCAATTTGAGAACGAGATTGAAGCAACTGAGATTGCGGCGCCAACCACTCCCAGAGAAAGAGGCCAACCAGGCCGTCCTCAGACATCAACGAACTCGCATTTCGCCGCCCGACGGATTGATAGGTTGGAAGGCAGAGTGATGAATTTGTCGAACATGATGGCACAATTCATCGCTATAATGACGAACGGTCAAGTTGCTCCGATCCTCGTCGTAGCGAGACCCCTCGGCGTGCGAGACAACTTGGCCAACCATGGAGGTCAAGACCCGGCCCTATCGGCCCGTGGTGATCAAGCAGCCCAGCGCGCAAGGAATCCAGACGCATTGCAAAGCTGGATGAGGGGAGGATCCCAATGTACTCGAGTCTCTGTCTTCGACTGATTCGAAACTGAAGACAAAGACGAGGTGGATAGCACCTGGACTCTTAATATGATTGGAAGTATGTGAGATCTCCGTGACCACATGAACCGACGATGGAGAGGAGCCCTTGCCCGGCTAGGACCAAAACCCGCACCTAGCCGCCAGTATGATGCCAATCCTTAAAGGAGCAGAGTGTCGCGCGTGTCTGTAGCCCGCACAGTCAATCCGGCTCGCATTCGGGTTACATTGATGGGAGCTGCATTAGAGTGGTTTCATAGCCTCCAACCGAGGCCAATATCCTCTTTCGGTCAATTAAGGATAGAATTTGCGAGCCGATTTATCGGCCAAAAGATGCGCAAGAACGACAAGACTTGCCTATGGGCGGCGGCAGCCAACCGCCCGGCGCAATGTGGGCGGCAGCCTACCGCCCGGCACAGTGTGGGCGGTAGCCTGTCGCCCGGCGCAATGTGGGCCGTAGCCTGTCACCTGACGCCTGTGGGCGGCAGCCTGCCGCCCGACGCCATGTGGGCGGTAGCCAGCTGCCCGATATTGCTGCCCTCCTTCACGCGCGCTACCGCCTGATGCTGCCGCCCGCCTTCATGCACACTGTCGCCCATCTTCACGTGTGGCTGCCACTCGTCCTTCGCGCGCATCCCGGACATGTCACTCGTCCTCGTCAAACTGTCATAAAGATATAAGAAGTTGCCGGAAATATATTGATGCAATTTATTGAAGATATTTTTTTTGTAAACAATTATATTCAGTTATAAATAACCGAATATGAGAAGAAAATAAATCAATCAAGAATATTCCGAGAAAAACAATTCTCCTTGAGCTCTATTATTTTCTTTGTCGTCTTTACATTTTCCAAAATTTTTCACATGTTTTAGTTGTTACGAAATTTTGTATCAACATCAGGCAACGTGTTCAACTTTTATCAACCATCCCCGTTAGCATCTTTCTGGAAAATCTGACTAAAAACAAGGGAACAAAGTGAATATTGATTACAATGCAGATTTTATCCAGCCTTGAGCCATGATCTGTTCAAATACCACAAAACATTTTTTTTTCATTGATTTGGTTGTTTGAGGGACTTACGGCACAACCGAAATGCTTTGGGCAACCTTCTGTAAGCCGAAAATCTCAAACATTGTCTCTTTTAAGAATACTAGTTTTGGTCACGTGCTACGCACGTGTAAGTTTTTTTTTTTTATATTAAATTATGAAATAAATGAAAATTAAAGAAAAAATATTATAAAAATTTAATCATTTAAAAAATATAATAAAAAAGATTTTTTTAATTGTAAGAGAAAATAAAAAAATTAGTAAACAAGGTAATAATAAAAAAATAAAAAGATTGTGCTATTATAAAAAAAAATTAAGAGATAAAAAGATTAAAAAAATAAGATTTAAAATAAGAATAAAAGAGAGAAAAAATTAAAAAAGAAAACTTGAAAACATAATTGAATAAAAGAAAGAAACAAAAACGGAAAAAAAAAGAAGAGGAAAAAAAAAGAAAGGAAAAAGCCAAAAAAACGAAAAAAAAAAAAAATTTGGCGCGTGTATTTCAGGCGCCAGAAAAGAGAGTGGGAGCGCCTGACACGCTGGCCCCACGCACGCGGGCCCAGTGTCAGGGATTTTTGCTTTTTGCGATTAAGTCCTTTTACTTTTTATTCTGGTCCTATTTAATTAAATTTCAGTCCCTGATATTTTACTAAATTATATAACGGTCCATTTTTTGAAAAAAAAATTCACTTTAACCCCTTAAAAAAACGCGTTTTTTTAAGTTTCGCACAAAAAAACGCAAAAAAAAAACAGAGATGAAACGTTTCGGCCACGCGCGGACGAAATGGTCGGCCCCGAGAATCTTTTAGATATTGTATAGACTAGTTTTGCGCGTGAAAGATCCATGTAATTTTTTTTTTCACATTTTTTAAATTTATTTAATTATAATATATACTTTAATTTATTCATTTTAACATAATTTTTTTCAATTTAAATGTTAACATAAATTAATTAATCTATTAAGCAAGTGTATTAATATTATGAAACTAATTCAGGAGACGATATATTATTTAATAAAAATTTTGGGACACTTTTGAAATTATATCAAATAATAAAAAAAACTAAAACAAAAGAAAAAAATATTTTTTATTGGGAAAAACCATATCATAATGTGAGTCAAAAGATTAAGAAAAATAAAATAAAATCCATTCATATAAATTTTTTTTTTTTTTGAGGCTATTACAGTTAAAAAACAACGGTCACAACAATTTTGAGCAAAAAAGTTTAAAAGAAAAATATTACAAAAAAGCCCCTAATAGTTTTTAACAAACTTCAAAAAAGATCAAAGAAACACATTTTTTCCGTCAAGATCCGATGCCAAAACCGAGAAAAAATAGTAAGAAAAAGAAAATTTATATAAAAGAGAAAATCAGAAGAAAAAGAAAGAATTTGTTATAAAAGAGAAAAAAAAAGAGTAAAATGTAATGACTTGAACCAATGCCAAATTTACAATAGTATTTGTTTTCTATTTTTTTAGACTAATGACTTGTACGATTATCGTGGTTTTTTTAATTATTTTGAGGAAAATTAGTTAGTTTCGTCAAATCTGACCAACTCTCGATTTGTAAAGTTTCCGCGCAAATAATGTTATTTTGCACTTTTGAGTTTAGAAACATGTTAGGAATTTATTTTTGACTTAAAATTGATATTAAAATTTCTAACTTTACAAACTGAGCCTGTTTGTGTATTTTCATAATTTTTAAAAATATATCAATTATTATTAGTGTTGGCCAGATAAATTTAATTTTAACTGTCATTTAACCCATTAGGGTTTTATTTACCACATCTCTTCCTTCTCCCTCTCCCCCACGTTCTCACCCTCACCCTCTCCCCTCCCCCCCACCCCCCACCCCCCGCCCCTCCCCTTAGCTCTCCCTCGGGCGGCGCCCTCGCAGAGCCCAACGCTCCCCCGTGCCCAGCCCAGCGTTTCCCTATGCTGGCAAAGCTCCGCGCCGCCTCCTCGCACAGCCCCGAACCCACGCCGAGCTCCATGCTTCTCCCGCCTCGCTAGGGATGTCAATTGGGTGGGTTTGCCCCGCCCTGCCCCACTCAACTTCTACCCGCTTATTTGGAAATCCCCATTTATCCTGCGGAGCAAACGGTGCGGGGAAGCACAATGTCCCGCGGGTTAGTGAAACTCCGCGGGCCCTATTGACCGGTATAATTTTTGAAGAGTATTTTTAGTCATTAATTTTAGTCTTACTTTGTCCTTTAATTTTGAATCAATTTTCGCGTGCTTCTCCAATAATGTATATTACAACACATCACCGTTATATATATATATCTATATATATACGGCTATAATTTTATAAATTTTGTTATTCAATATTCTCACAATTAAAATATTATTATTATTATTATTTATTTGTGGTTTATTTATTGGGTTTTGTATTCTAGAGGTCTAAATTGAGGTTGCACGCGAAACTGAGTGAAAACATGACAAAAAGAAGCAAGAATGTGCTGCGAAGAATCTCGAGACAACTTACAAAAGGAATATCTGGATGAATTTTGAAGATTCTTATGACACATTGCATATCAAATTAAAGAGCTTTCCAACGGTAGGTCATATGCATCAATCGGAGTTAAAACAAAGAAGTTATGCTGAATTGAAAATTAGTGCGCAAATTCGTAGAAACTGAAGTTTTTGGGCGACGCGGCGCCTCAAAATAGACCCACGGCTCTATGACGTCAGCATGCTACGAAAATTCTATTTTGACCTAGTTTTGAAGTCATAAACCCTAGAACTATAAATATAAGCTTAGAACCCACGAAAAACACGTTTTGGTCACTCAAAACTCATTAGAGAAAATGAGGAGGGGAAAGACAAAGTGGAGACAGACGAATTACCGCATGGACTTCGACGACGAAACTAGTTTTTCTTTCCTCTCTTGATCTTTCTATGTTCTTAATTATAAATTGAGTTGCTAATTGGTTATTTATAGTCAAAGGGGCCTTGAAGTCCTAACTAATGATTTGTGAACATTGTTAATAATTTATTAATGCAATTGAGATTGTTTGTTTTAATGTTTTATGATCATTGTATATGATTAAGTTGATTAAATGGCCATTAATTTGCTTAATTGTATTCATATTGCTAGTTAGGATTTGAGATTCGTAATCATTAATTCTAATGTTTACTAGCGAATTGTGAGGAGAGCGCGTATTCTCTCGCGATTTAGAACAAACCTAGGTTGAATTCTGCCGCGTAGATTGTTTAACTTAGGCTCTATTATCTTGCTTTATGCTTCATTCAAATTTTTTGCAGCACGTGTTAGAACACTTTGTTTGATAGGGATTAATTAGGCGCGTGAATAATTAATCTATGTTAAAAAAGATTGGTAACCTCCAATAATTAATTAACTCAACAGTTTGAGCAAAGAATCGTATTAGGTTGGAAAGTTACCTCTTAGCTATGTCTTCTTATTGATTTATTTCTCATAGTTCATTTTGTTTTTATTTAATCATTGCTTAAATCTAATATAAAACTCCCCTTTATTTATTTGTTTAAATTCAATATCAGTGTGAGTTAACCGTGTCTCTGTGGGATCGACCATTGTTTGTCGCTATACTAGTTTTAGTGTAGAGAACCGTGAGGTTAAATTTGACGTACCTAACGACACCGTCATATATATATATATATATATATATATATATATATTAGTAGTTACATAAACAAACAAGATTTCCTTAGGATTAGTCTAATGTTACTGTTGATCTCAACAGTTTTAAAAATAAATGACACAATTTAGATTTTATTAAAGTAAAAAAGTCATTTTGATTGAATCTAAGTTGTTTATTGCAGCTTCTTTGGTCAACACTAAAAAAAAGGTAGGTAAGAAACTAAATCTTTTATTTTATTATATTTCTAAATATAGTTTTATTATGCATACAAGTTTAAGCCGGTAATTTTCTTTTTCTTTTTTTATTAAATCACAATATACAAAACAAAGATTTTTAATTAGCAAGTGCCAAACTGCAACTCGTATAGTTTTCGGCAGAAATATATATATATATATATATATATACATGTATATACGCACATACATATAGATAAGAACGATGATGGAAGTTATGCACTACGATTTAAACTACATAGTATATAGTCTTCAGCTAAAAAGAAAAAAAACTCACTAAGCTACTTTGTGAAAAATAAGAATCCGTACAATTCGATGCATTTGGTTTAGAGAGAAACAGTCGAACAAAGAGGAGGAGAGCTAAATAAAAAAGTCTGGGACATTATCTTATACGGGTTTTGGGGTAACCCGCCCCCGCCCCGCTCCGCCCTGTATATTAATGTACTCTAAGCGGGGCAAATCGCCTCACCCCATATGTTTAACGGGGCGGGGTAACCCCACCCCGTTCGCGGCAGGCGCATGCGGGACCCGACCCCGCGGGGCAAATTGACATGCCTACGCCTCGCTACAGTGCCGTCGCGTGAGACCTTGCTTAAACCCAACCCTCCTCGTGAAACACCACAGCCTCGTCTCTGCCTAGCCCCGACGAGTCTCTTCTTGCACGCGAACTCCGACGACCGTGACCTCGGTACGTGCTTCGCGCGCCTCCTTGCGCGAGGCTAGCCCCGCCCGTTCATCGTCAGAGCTGCTCTCCTTAGCCCTTGCCGAGATCGCGCCACCCTCCTCTGTGCGAGACTCCGCCTACGCACACGACTCCGCGCGCCACTTTGACGCTGCCACCATGCGACTTGGCGAGTCCACGCCTCCCCACGCCGCGAGCACCTAGCCCCGCTCGCGCCGACCTCGTGCTCCTTGCGCCTCGCCTTTTCGAGTAGCTTCTTCGCCTCTACGAGCTTAGCTCGAGTGCCCACTGCTCCATAGCTGCGACCCCTTGTCGCAGCGCTGGTTCGCGCCGCCGTCTTGCGCGTGACTCGCCACAGCCATGAACCACAATGAGCCACTGTTGCTTACTTTAAGTGAGATTTGAGCTTGAACCGAGACTTTATATTCATCTTATTGTGTCTTAACCTCATAGTATTTGGCGATTTGTGATAATTTTAGACGTGTTCAATATTGTGTGGCTGCGATTATGTTGATTTAGTGGTTTTACTGATGGTTTATTTGTGTTGTGTGTGAATTATGATTGTGTGGGTTTTAGTGTATAAATATTTGGGTTGGTTAATTTGTGCTAAAGCTGAAAAACCTTTTGATAGAGAATCGACAATAAGTTTAGGGGTGACCGCTATGATTTTAGCGTTGGTCGTATTTTGAAACTAAAGATTTTGCCGAATTGATAAGTATGTAGTCATCATATTTTGCACAGATTCTTGTTTAACACTTATGGTTCAATGGCTTGAGACATTGGAAGATTTCACACCTAAATGAAATCTCTTTTTGAAAGTAACGTCGCAATATATAGTGCGAACGTGATTATGCGGGTTTTATTTTTGTTCTTCAACCCTATGTTAATTGCTCCTGTGTTGGATCTGTGCTAATGAGGCTCGGTGTTGAATTATGTTTATGTTTTTTAGCTTGACTCTAAGCTTGTTTTGTTAAAGCTCTAATCCCAATGAGTTGTGTTTTTTTAGTTAAACTTACTTTTAAGGTTCTCATTTTCTCGAGTTCTGCAGGATCGTCAACGAAACAATTTTGGACTCATGACCACTTCATCGTCCTTCACCAAAGGTAAAAGCGGACGATCGAGAACAAGTTCAAGTTTACGAAGAGTTTGTAAATAGTTGATTTATTTTGGTTCTTTAACCCTATGTTAATTGCTCCTGTGTAGGATCCGAGCCAATGAGGCTCAGTGCTGAATTATGTTTATGTTTTGAAACTGATTATGATAAAGTGTTAAATTGTTCTACGGTTGTTGAAAAATATTGTGACCGAATAGAGTTCAGTGTTGGGTTGCTTTTTAGGTAAAGTCTTCGGCTGGGATGTCTGAAAAATAGGGGAACTCTAACGGATTTCTAGCTCAAAGATTAAATACATAGTAAAACTAAGTTAGAAATTAATGAGATTAAAGAATTCTTTCCTTACATAAACTAGTCAAACTATATACCTCTTAGTCAAAATTGACGGTTATCGATAAGATGGCAACACTCGGGACGAGAATACCCATAGGGGAGTTTCCCGACAAACCGTGTGTCATCCCACTGTCTAGAATTAATTTCTAAGTGGTCCATCAAACCTTAGGGTTTTTCATTCTCTTGAATGACTAGTAAATCTCAGCGTACCTCTAATTCTCGTGTTGGACATAAGTGTCACACATCAAGTTTCAAGGGGCGCTACTGAGGGAAGATCGCGAGGACCAAGGCGAGAGAATTAGGGGCTCAGGTAAGTGGATCTCCATTGTGACACGAGTAGACTTCACCATGCTTGAAATAATCATGCATGTGCTGAGATTATGTTAAGCATACGATGCTTCTAAAATTGTGGCTGTTAAACTGTTTAGATCTCCATTCTTGCTAGGACCATGAATACGGGCTCTTGATCATGTTCGTCTTGTTTGTGCAACGAGCCTGCTAGTATGGGACTGTAAGTTTGTTTATGATATGTTGTGTTTTCTAAGTGTGTATGCGTGTGTTTATTTATATGTTTATCTATCTGTGGGTATCTGACCCACACATAAAACTATACAACTTTCGTGGTTCAGGTTCTAGTATAGGGTGTGGGTCTGCTTGCGTGTGTATATGTTAGTATGACTTATCTGTCACAGACATAAATATACTTAACTTTGTTGTTAAGATCTTATTGCGGGATGAGCCAAATTCTAGAGAGGTGCAAAGAGTCTGAGGAGTCGAGTCAAACGATTCCTCCTCGTTGCTAGAAACATTCTAGATAGCCTCAATGAGTCCAAGAAGTCGACTCGAATGATTCCTTCTCGTCACTGTGAGCGTCCTAGATAGACTCAAGGAACGGCTTGAAGTAAGGCCCAGCCCGAGCGGAGGCACTCATAAGTTTTGGAACAGCATGATATAAAGCCAAAGGGTGCGAGAGCACCGTATGTACATAGGTACCGACGAGGCTGTGATTCATGATCGGTTCCAGAAAAGCCCGACGGGGCTACTGGCCAGGCTTCAAAACGGCTCGATGGGGCTCGAGAAGGTCAGCAGACGACCTTCCTCCGCATATGTAATTTGACCATCCGGGTAGGGCTCGCGGGGCCGCAATTATGATTCGGTTCCAAAATAGCTAGACGGGGCCACGGGTTATGAAAGGTTCTCTGAGGAGGCCAACGAACGACCTTTCGGAACAGCCTAAGGGGCCTAGGGGAAGAGAGCCACGACCCTCCCCACAATTGTGGTTTTGACGATCCGGATCGGCCCGATGGGGTGATTGCGCAATTAATCCAAAACAGTCTGACGGAACCACTGGTTGTGAAGAGTTTCGGATCAACCCGTAGAGGGTCCAGAGTTGCATTAGTTCTAGAACGACCCGTAGAGGGTCCAGAGTTATATTAGTTCCAAAACGACTTGTAGAGGGTCAAAAGTTTTATTATTCCTAGAACAACCTGTAGAGAGTTCAGAGTCGTATGAAATCTAGTCTAATCTTCCGGACTGCGATGACTTGGTTATCGAGTCCGTCTTTATGTTAAACTGTTGTGATATAGCGCCCTATTTTGGTGATTATGTTACTTATGTGTAGACTTAGCAATATATGTATTTAATCTACTTATCAGACTATTAGCTCACTAGGATGCTCGTGTCGCAAGCATCTTGTCATAAAAGCAAAAGGACAAGTCGACAATGATGGGAATAGCGAGGGTATATGGGAACGACTTGTAAGACCTTACGTGGACTACCGACTAATCGTTGGCAAAAAAAAGTTCTTTTAAACTCCGCAATATTTTGTAAAGTTTATAATTAAATCCCTTTTGCTTGTGGTGAGGATTGATGAACCTCATGTTTGGTATTAAAAGCTAGATTATGTAACTTAATTTAAAAGTTCAAATTTTTTCGTATTTTTCGACACTAAAATACCATTTTGAGTTTTGGGTCGTTACATAAAATATCAATAAAAATATTTATTTTTTAAGACTACTTTTAAAAGAGGGGCAAAAAATAGAAGGAAATATTTATTTTTTTAATCCTTTTTAAGATATTAATATATAGATACCTGTGAATTTTTTTTTAAATCTAATGAGAAAAATTATATCACAATAGGTGTCTATAGATTAAGCACAGAAAAACAAAATCAACGGTGGTGATGGAAAAAAATTTCAACAATCGAGTGGTAGAAAAAAAATATATATATATATATTTATATATATTTCTTAATCCGTTTAAAGATATTAATAAATAGATAGCTACGAATTTTTTTTTTAAAATCTAATGAGAAAAAGTATATCATAACGGATATCTATAGATTAAGCACGAAAAAATAAAATCAGTGGTGGTGACGGAAAATTTTTTCAACACTCGAGTGGTAAGAAAAATATAATTGAAATAAAAAAATATTTATTTTTTAGTCTGACTTTTAAAAGGGGGCAAAAAATTAAAAAAAAAATATTTTTAATCCTTATTTAAGAAATTAATATATACCTGCATTTAAAAAAAATCTAATAAGAAAAAGTATATCACAATGGGTATTTATAGATTAAGCACAAAAAAATAAAATCAATGGTGGTGACGATAAAAATTTTCAACACTCGAGTGTTAAGAAAAAGATAATTGAAATAAAAAAGAGAGATTAAGAGGAGAGAGAAAAAGACTTAAATACAAATCAAATATATTTATTTTTTAGTCCCTATTTCCAGGGTCAAATCTCTTTATTGGGTGCGGTGCACACAAAAAAATTTGTGGGCCCCTTTTGTATGATTGTTGCCGATTTTGGTAAAAATAAAAATAAAAAAAAATTAAAAAATAAAGAGAAAGTTACGGAGCAATATATGTCGCTTCTTGGTCCATTTGGGGGACGAAATTTTCGTCCAAAATGGCATTATTTTGGACAAAAATTCATCTCTCCTCAAGTGCTATCCGCACTTATTATATAGTAGGACATAGTTAAACTTATTAAATTATGAAGTTAATAAAAATTAAAGAAAAAAAATATTATAAATATTTAATCAAACTAATTATAAAACAAGGTAATGATAAAAAATAAAAAATATTGTGATATTAAAAGAGAAATAAAAAAATTTGAAAGATAAAAAAATAAAAGACAAAAATGTAGGATTTAAAATAAGAAATAGGGTGGGGAGTGGCTGGAGTAAAAAGGGAAAGAAAAAATGAAAAAAAAAAGGGAAGGGCTGGCGCAAAAAGCACGCACCAGAAAAGAGAGTGGGGGACAGCCCTTGACACGCAAGCCCCACGCGTGCGGGCCCACATCGGGGGCTTTTTTTTTTTGGCGGTCAAGTCATTTTTTTTTTCATTCTAGTCATATTTAATTGCATTTTAGTCCTTATATTTTATTAAATTATATAATGACCTAATTTTTGGAAAAAAAAAATTGTTTTAACCCCCTTAAAAATGCAATTTTTTTTTTTTTAGTTTTGAAAAAAAAAAGGCCAAAAAAATCGGGGCCAAAATGGTTTGGCCTTGCACGGACGAAACGTCGGCCCCCTTGATTGTTTTAATTGTTGTATAGATTAAGCAAAATTATTAATAATAGAGACTGAACATAAATTGAAATTGATATATTCAAAATTACACATGAATAAAATTACAATCAATTTGCAATTATATATGAGAGCAAACGGTAACAACGAAGTTAGAGCAGTTGGGCAACAAGTCCAGGCACGTGTATCACACGCGTTCCATAAAATAGATTCGCTGCTTCACCGTTAGTGCTCGAGGTTTTCGCGGGGTCTGTTTCCCAGTATACAATGACTAGGGGCAATTATTTGAGCATATTAAATACTGCTTCCAGCGAACTTGAATTGTGACTGAAACTCTACACCAATAAAACAATAAAGGAAGAAAAAAATAATAGACTAAAACCACAATTAGAGAAAATACTTTTTCTCTAAAATTTGTTTTTTTTTTTTCTATATCTTCCTCATGTTCTCTCTCTTAACAATAGACTACAAATAGTCTATATATACAGATTTTGTGATATCCCGATTACAGGACACTAACGTCATTTTATTATAAAATTGACAAATATTTTTCTTAGCAAATTTCTTAATTATTTTGAAATTATTTTTATGATGTTTTACTCGATATTTTGTATCGAGTATAATTAAGATGGATATTAATGAAATTTGTATGATGAATGAATGTTGTTGTTATATAAAAAAGTATAATTAGCGTAGTTTGATTGAGAAACTACAACGAAATTATAATATATGATAGTTGTTAAAACTACAAGTAGTTTTACAAAAATAATAAATTACGCGTGGATTTATGAAACATCAGATAGTGCCAAAAAAAATGGCAAAATTATATGTAATTTTATTTGATATCACATGGCATTAAATAAGAGCAATCACCTTTAGGTTACGATTTTTATGAGAATGAGACATGTTTTAAGAAGTGAAAATTTAAGACATTTAAGTGTTGAGTCTTATTAGAAAAGTGAAAGGGACGTTATTGTGAGATTTAGACTGTGATATATTTCTAAATTCTTCTTAGGCTATATAAAATTTTTATAGGGCATATTGTATATCAATTTAAAGATCTTCAAATAAGCTTTCGAACAGTATATCATATGTATTAATCAGATAAATATATAGAAAGTTACGACTGTTTAAAGTTTTGTGCGCGAGCCAGTCCGCGAAAACGATACAATTTCGAGGATATATATAAAAACGACATGATTTTTAAGTTAGGTCTATTTAAAGCCCCTTTGTATGAATTTTGAAACCCTAAGAGCCTCCAAACACACTGAGACTAATTCTTGAGACCTAGAAACCTAGAAGTCACCCTAAGGCCTTCAAGAGTCAATTCCTTTCGATTTTAAGGTAAATAAAATCCATTTTTGTGATTTAGATTGATAAGTTTCGAATCTGAATTTATTCGTGTCGTTTGCGTAGGAAATCATACTCCAGGAAAAGTATTTCGAGACAAACAAAAGCTTTGAGGGTAAATCTCTTACTAAAAACTACTGAAATCTCTTTTATGATGATCAATTGGAGTTTATGTTTTGATTTTTATGGGTCGTGATCTTGGAGCAGTGTTAGAGCGGTCGTTTTACGCTTACAATAAAAGTTTTCAAGTCTTAAAAAAATCGTGTGAATTTCTTGAATTATTTTATGAGACAAACGAGTTTATTTTAATTTGAAATTTTTTTTACTATTTCATCTATGAGTGTTGATTATGTATATTAATTTTTGTAATTTTTAGATAAGTGAATTATTTATTAAAAATCCGAAACCAAGGGCTGCCTGAACAGTTTTTGTACCATTCTGGGCAGATCTGAGTTTTTGGCCGTTTTAAATACCTTAACAGCCGAATTGAATATTTACAATAAGAGAGAAAACATTTTAAGTTTAATTTTGAATAACATTTCAGTTTTAAGTTTCTTCAAATTCTGATGTTAAGATGACAAAATATGTGGTTTCTTTAACGATGCAAACGTTTTCTGTCAAAGGTCAAAGAGAAAAGTTTTGGATTTTGAAAAATGAACATGAGTCGTGTCAAAATTTTTTTCTAGAAACGGAACCTATTTTGAGATATCTTAAAATCACTATTCAGCCCCTTAGTTTTTACCATCGTTTTAAAATAAGTTAGAAATTTATTTTCGACATGATATGGAAGCAAAAATTAATTGGTTTTACATGTACTTAAATATGGAAATTTTGGATTAAATCCGTTGATGGCAATTTTTGTCGAAATTTTTTATTTTGGAGTCAAATTGTAATTTTGTAAATGTTACGTGCAGAAACTGTAAATTTCATATTGTAGCAAATTCAAGAATGTCAAGTCCAAGTTAGATTAACTATATTATGTAAGTTAAGAGTTTTTAAGATAGACTTTATATTTTTTAGGTTTCGAGAGACGTTGAGTTCGAACTTAAAGTCTAAGAATTTTTAGGTATTTGAAGAAACAAGATGAGTACAACCTTACTACAGTACGGATTTATTTCCGAAGAAAATGTTAAGTTATGCCACGTCATTAGTTGTACGCCTGTAATGTTTGATTGATGTTTACGATTCATCATGTTGAGTTTTTATAAAAGAAAGAAATGTTTATGTTTTATCTCCAATCCATTTGTATGATATTTGAGAAAGATTTTAGAAAGAAAAGAAGAAAAGAGAAGAAAGAATAAAGCATATTATGATGATGATCTCTATGCATATGCTTATTTATTTATTGCAGGTTACTTAAGTAAACAAGTGAGACTTAAGTTAATAAGATGTGTCGTACCACCCTCCTATGTAGGGTTTATATGATACCGTTACCTTGAGTCGACCTAAAGGCAATATAGGTACGGTTACTAGTAGTCATAAACCCCGAGCCACCGAGAGGCAACGACGGGAGTGAGAAAGATAGAAAGAAAGAATAGACCCTTGGTCGCCAAGGACATGTGCACCCTTCGTTGTCCATTGGTCAAGCGCGCTCGATACGTATGCACAAGGGGATCCCATAGAAAGAAAGAGAATTAGAATTAGAAAGTTAGAAAAAAGAAAGAATAATTGAGCATAAATGGTCATGCATTTCATAACTTATTTTTGTGAGAAAATAGTTATAACTCATTGGATTTTTAGCTCACCAAAATATTTTCATTCGTACTATAGGTAAGAAACCTATGGTATGATAAGTCATGGGTCATGCGGCGACGGTGCGTGGGAGTAGTGAGACATGTGAAATGGGAAACTACGTGTTTTATTCCGCATTCCAAAATAGATTTATTTTTATTATAAGTTGTTTAAGATTTACTGTTAAAGTTTAATTGTTAAGGTCAATGTGTGGCAAATGTTTTGGATTTAAGAGTTTATTAGCTATAATATTGGTTTAAATAATTTTAAGTTTATGTTAAAAAAAAATTAAGAGTTTTTTATAATAGTATTTTAAGAAAGTTAAGAAAAGTAACGGATCAAAAAAGTCGGGACGTTTAAAATGTTTACAATATAAAGGACACCGTTTCCAAATTGATTGCTAACCACAAAGAAAAAACTGTTGCAGTAGAAGTAAATATACCACACATTACAAAACCACATAGTAATTGCTTTAAAAAGCCAAACGTCCATGATTAAGGCAAATCAATACCTTAATATGCATATAAGAAAAGCCACTAATATAATGGTTTTATATGCAATGAGCAGTAAGAAATAAAGTTATAAAACATTCAATCTAGACAGGCAAAAAAAAATTAATGCACTGAAATGCATTAAAAAGCCATAAAGCATAAGCAATTTGTAAGAACCGTTTTGTTAGAAGGTGTTCTTCGTTAATGTTAGAAACACCAACAAGGAACACATGGTGTAACTCAAACAAGATAAATAATACTGGGTGCAGAATAATAAAAATGATATGGGAGAATTGGTTACGCAGTTCGGCAACGCCTACGTCTACGGGGCCACACCCAGATGTAAAAGACCCACTAAAAACGTCCAAACAAGGACTCACGGACTTATACAAGATTGAAATCCCTCCACTCTCTTCCGCCGTTTTCCCTTTGACCTAGTGATCTTCCCTTAACGAGATCCCCTCATTTTTCACAGCACACTCCCGTGTGACACACCCAGTATAGCAGTTTACAAACTTAGAACACCCATAAACACATCCTCACCAAATAGACTCTTCTTTCTCAAGAAGGAATACATATAAACGGTCTCTGTCTCTCTCTCTCTCTCTCTTTTCTCTCAAACCAGAAAAGTACAAACTCTCAAGAATACAAATGAAAGAGATAAAGCGAAAAATGACTTCAACTTAAGAATAAAAAGAGACAAGCCAAGTGAGACTTTCCATAAAAAGCACACATTAATTATTCAATTAATTGTGTGTAATAGTCTTCATTACTCCATGGAATATTTCTTCATTAAGAGAAAATATCAGTAATGATCGTGCATGAACTGTAGAGATAATCACCAAAAGCTTGGTCAAGAGTCTTCTAGAAACTTTCCTTCTTCATGCGCTAGACCGGGTGTTTCTAACACCCAGACAGGGTGTCTCAACCTGTCTCTGAGCAACACCCTCAAGAACACCCAAGCAGATTGTCAGCAAAGTTGACCGAATTCAATCTCTCAACTTAATGACGAGAATCAACATACCAAACATAGAAAAGTCAGAGAATAAAGATGACAACTCAAGCAATTAATTCCAGCTCTTTCAAATCAAAGCGAATCAATCAGGCAGATCCACGCTTGCCAAATATATACAAGGTGTTGTAACACCTTGTGAGACACCAAATGGAACTTTTCTCTTTTGACCAGAATCATGTTCAGATTCATCCTCTATTAATCATGGACGAAAATACACTTTTCATACAAAGAATATTAAGAGAATAAGTGATCAGATCATGCAAATCATCTCATCCTTATCAGATTCAAGATCATTTTGATGCCAAAAATAAACTTGACAAATATAGCCGATGTTGGAACACCAATGAAGAACACCTATCTGAAAACACTTGGTTTTGTCAAACTACATGCCAACACCAAAATACACTAACACAATTGATAAGGCATAGCGAATGTTACAAAATGCAACATCAAATATCATTGAATTTTTTCCAGCACTTTTAAATTACATAAGCGTCTTAACCAATTTGTTACCACCCTGCCCAACACTACCTAGATCTTCCAAAAATTTCTCCACTCAAAAGCCTTCACTGTGGGCCACTTTCTGGGATGAGAGATGATCAATTGAACAAGTGATATTCCTTTTGCAAGAAGGTACTCCTAAGCGAATCGCGAAACAAACTTCCTTACTAAGAGGACATTAGGAAGTTCAGATTACCAATACATGTTCTACGTGAAGAGGGGAAAAAAAAACAAAACATTCACTCTTTTTTTATTTTTTAATCTTTTTCTTTTAACACTTCCCTGATCTTACCAAGAACGACATGAGGTCCCTAGATCGAAACCCAAGCTTGACGTGAGGTCTGCCTTAATGTAAAAAAAAAGCCCGCCATGAGGTCCTTCAACCGATCAAAAATCGGAGACCGTGCTGAGGTTTCCTCAAGCCCCACTCATATAAGATATTTAACAACTTATTCGGATTTGTTTAATAAATAAATTCGAATTTCTTTGCAATCTTAGAATCTCGTAAAATAATAATTAACTAACACATGCATAATAAATTAATTTAAATCACATTTTGTTAAGGGTGAAAAATTATCTTCATGAAAGATATAAAATTTGTATTCCTAACAATCTTCCACTTTAGCATTATTACCATCAAAACTGATGCAGTATTAGTTCAACCATGTATGAAGACAGTTTTCCTGTTAGAAGAAATTACACAATCATTCGAATTATAACAATATATTACGTACGACGGCAACAAGTACAAGTATTATCACAATAATTCAATGAGCTTATGTGTCGATTTTTATTGGTGTATAATACTCCTCAATTTCTGATTTTGGATCAACCCAATCGGATTTGTATTTTTTTATGGATGTTATTTAATTTATTTTTTAAATGTAGATGTTTTTAAATAATGCCATGATTGTAGGATGGGTTATTCAGCTCAAGTTGTTACAGTATATTAACTTCATAGTCAAACACCTTAATTATAGGTATGAATAAATCAAAGCAAGTTATTAATTCCATATATATTTGTTACTATATATGCACGTGTAATATCAAGCAATCAAATTTGTACATGTTACAAAATCAATGACAAAAAAATGAAATAAAGCACGAATAAAACACACAGATGTAACGTGGAAAACCCTTGACGGGAAAAAATCACGGGGAAGAAAGAAGAAATCACTATGTCGAAAAAGATTGGTACAAAACGGTGGTAGTCTCAAAATTTAGGGAAAAAGAAAATCGGCAACTACTACATCAAGCCGAAATCTTATCAGGCTTATCGACCCGATCCCTCAACTCAAACAACTAAGTCCCCAAAAAATCACTCTTCGGGTCGCACCGCGAGACTTTCGGATCAGGCTAAACGAATGCGGGTCACCGAACTCTAACAATCTCTACCTTGACACGAATTCCAATCTCGATAAGAAAAACATACTCTCCACTCTTCCACAAAAAAGCCCTTGTAGGGCATAGCGTAATAATGAACGCCAACCAAGTTCAAGCAATGCTCAAACTTGGCAACAGGGAGTGACTTTGTCATCATATCAGCTCGATTATGGTGCATACTAACTTTGCTCAGAACAATATCACCATGAGCAATAATTTCACGCAGAAAATAATACCGCACATCTATGTGTTTGGTCCACTCGTGAAACATCTAATCCTTCGTGAGAAAGATGGCACTCTGACTATCACAAAAGACTATAGTAATATGTAAGTCTTCACTAAGTTCACTGAATAGACCTTTCAACCAAATTGCTTCTTTACAAGCCTCTGTAATGGCCATGTACTCAGCCTCTGTAGTAGACAACGCAACTGTCGCCTGCAATGTAGCTTTTCAGCTAATAGCACAACCACCAACATTGAAGATGTACCCAGTAAGCGATCTTCTTTTATCATGATCTCCAGCGTAGTCAGAATCAATGAACCCCACAACTTCATCTCTAGTTCTCCCAAACTGTAAGCAAACATCAGTAGAACCACGTAAGTATCTTAAGATCCACTGAACTGCTTTCCAATGTTCCTTACCAGGATTCGCCATATATATGCTAACAGCACTCACTGCATATGCTAAATCAGGACGTGAACAGACCATGGCATACATGAGAGAACCAACCGTGCTAGAATATGGGACTCGAGACATGTAATCAACATCAGCATCTGACTTTGGCGATAAAGCAGATGAAAGTCTGAAATGAGCTGCTAATGGAGTATTTACAGGCTTGGCACTCTGCATGTTGAACTTGCTAAGCACTTTCTCAATGTACCCTTTCTGACTTAGGTACAATTTCCCTACTGGTCTGTCCCTGATAATCTCCATTCCGAGTATCTTCTTTGCTGCGCCCAAGTCCTTCATCTCAAATTCTTTGCTAAGTTGCGCTTTGACCTTTCTAATCTCTCCCTGATTCTTGGCTGCTATCAGCATATCATCAATGTACAAGAGCCAATACACAAACGACCCATCACCAATCACCTTAAAGTAGACATAACTGTCATAACTACTCCTTTTGAAATCATGCGTGATCATAAATGAGTCAAATCTCTTATACCACTACCTCGGCGATTGTTTCAGACCATAAAGGGACTTTTTCAGATAACAAACGTAGTTCTCCTTTCCTAAGACTACGAAATCCTCTGGCTGCTGCATCTAGATGTCTTCTTCAAGTTCTCCGTGTAAGAATGCAGTCTTCACATCTAGCTGCTCAAGCTCAAGATCGTGCATTGCCACTATACCAAGTAAAGCCCTGATTGAATTGTGCTTCACAATCGGAGAGAAAACATCTGTAAAGTCGACACCTGGTGTCTGACTATAGCCCTTCGCAACCAATCTTGCCTTATACCTTGCTTCTTCAACTCCCGGTGTACCTTTTTTTCTCTTATACACCCATTTACAGTGAACAACCTTCTTACCCTTTGGTAGCTTCACTAGGTCCCATGTACCATTCTTGTGAAGCGATTCCATCTCCTCCTACATAGCAATTATCCATCTACCAGAGTTGTCGCAGCTAATTGCCTCTGAATATGAAGTGGGTTCTTCATTCGAATCAATTTCTTCAGCCACATTTAAGGCATAAGCAACCAAATCAGCCTCTCCGTATCTCTGAGGAGGTATAATATCTCTATGGGGTCTATCTTTCGCAATAAAGTACTGTGGAGATGCTTGTGAGGAACTAGCAACATCCACTGAATCTGAGTTTGACACAGAAATAGGCTCCGGTGTAGATCTCGACCCAATCTCGAACCCCACATGTGTGCCCAAATTTTGCTTATCTACTTCAGAAGCATGTTTAGAAGGGGGATCACGAAGCATGCTAGTCTCATCGAAAACAACATCTCTACTGATGATGACTTTTCTGGTCTCTGGACACCAAAGCTTATACCCCTTCACACTAGACTTGAAGCCTATAAAGACATACTTTATAGATCAAGGCTCTAACTTCCCATTATCAACATGAGCATATGCTGGACATCCAAAAATCCTCAAGTCAGAATAACTAGCAGGAGTACCAGACCATACCTCTTGCGGAGTTCTTTTGTCAATAGTTGTTGACGGAGAGCGGTTAACCAGATGACAAGTGTAAGCAGCAGTTTCGGCCCAAAAAGACTTCGGTAACCCAGTATTGAGGCACATACAACGCACCTTCTCCATCAAAGTCCTATTCATCCTTTTAGCCACACCGTTCTGTTGAGGATTTTTCCGAACTATTTTGTGCCTCACAATTCCTTCAGATCTGCATAAGGCATCGAACTCATCAGAACTAAACTCTAACCCATTATCTGTCCGAAGACTCTTCACTGGCCTTCCAGTCTGCTTCTCAATCATAATCTTCTACTCCTTGAAAGTAGATAGCACATCGCTTTTCTGCTTCAAGAAGAACGCCCAAACTTTTCTGGAAAAGTCATCAATAATCGTCAACATATAATAAGCGCATCCCTTGGAAGGCACTCTGGATGGCCCCCAAAGATCAGAGTGGATGAAATCAAGTGTCCCCTTTGTGTTGTGAATGCCTATTGAGAATTTGACTCTCTTCTGCTTCCCAAAGACACAATGCTCGTAGAACTTTAGCTTCGTAATACTTTGTCCATCAATAAGCCCTCTTCTGCTCAATTCAATCATGCCATTCTCACTCATGTGCCCCAAACGCATGTGCCAGAGTCTTGTAATATCACCATCAGATAATAAAGAACTAGCAACAGCAGCATCACCTGTAACCGTAGAGCCCTGCAGAACATATAAACTGGCAGTTCTCCTATATCCCTTCATGACAACAAGAGCACCTTTACTGACCTTCACAACTCCACCTTCACCAGTGTACTTGTACCCTTTAGAATCAAGAGTACTCAGAGAGATCAGATTCTCTTCATATCAGGGACATGTCTCACATCACCGAGCGTCCGAAAAACTCCATCAAACATCTTAATCCTGACTGTTCCAATACCAGCGATTCTACAAGATGCATTATTACCCATCAGAACAGCACCTTTAGAAACCATTTCGTATGTTGAAAACTAGTCCCGATTGGGACGTACAGCCAGAATCAAGAATCCACTCCTCGCTATGCTTAGAGTCGCCATCAGCAGCAACTAGGAGTTCTCCAAAACTATGATCTTCAGCAAATTCAACTTCGCCAGATTTCTCTGGCTGTTTTCCCTTCTGATTTTCGCCAGCCCTTTTATTCTTATTCTGCATTTTGTAACACTGGTAAAATGTGTCCCTTTTTCTTGCAGTATTGACACGTCTTATCCTTATTGTTTCTGGACTTCGACCTGCCTCTGCCATCACCACCAGAATTTTTCTCTTGCGGTCTGCCTCGTGTAACAAGTCCTTCTGCCTTAGTCTCAGATCCGACCACAAGCTTATCCATCTTCTCTTTAGAGAGTAAAGCGTCATACACCTCATCCAGAGTCAAGGAATCACTACTATACAGAATAGTATCTCTAAAAGTAGCAAACGAAGTGGGCAGCGAACAAAACAGTATCAATCCTAAATCCTCTTCGTCGTACTTAACTTCCATGGATTCCAAATCAGAGACAATTTCTTTAAACACATTCAGATGATTCTTTAAAAACATACCTTCAGACATACGATGAGAATAGAGATGCTGTTTCAAATGCAACTTGCTGGTCAGACTATTCGTCATGCACAACTGTTCCAATCTCAACCACAACGCAGCAGCAGAAGTCTCCTTCAATTAATCTTGGATGATTTGATTCAACAGGTGAAGATGAATCTGTGATAGGGCTTCCCGATCCCTACGCTTCTTCTCATCCAACGTCCATGAGGCGGGCATCTTCTCAAGCCCTAATAGGGCATCATCGAGATCCATCTGCGCGAGCACTGCCCGCATCTTGACCTGCCACAATGAAAATCTGGTGTTGCGATCCAAAAGCGAAATATCGTACTTTATGGATGCCATTGACGAACACAAAACGAACCAACCTGGTTCTGATACCACTTGTTATAAAATCAATGACAGAAAAATGAAATAAAGCACGAATAAAACACACATATTTAACGTAGAAAACCCTTGACGGGAAAAAACCACAAGGAAAAGAGAAGAAATAAGTATGTCGAAAAAGATTGGTACAAAACGGTGGTTGTCTCAAAATTTAGGGAAAAAGAAAATCGGCAACTACTACATCAAGCCAAAACCCTATCGGGCCTATCGCCTAGTCCCTCAACGCAAACAACTAAGTCCCCAAAAAATCACTCTTCCGATCGCACCGCGAGACTTTCGGATCGGGCTAAACGAATTCGGGTCACCGAACTCTAACAATACACATATTCAAATTTTAATATTCGAATATAATAGATCTCATAATATTTGGAGGTTGTTATTTAGTGAGATAAAGATTCGTAATTTAATTATCAGATTATTTGTAAATTATTTACAGCACAAAAAAAAAATATCCCGTGTTTCTATACATATATGAAATTTCAAAGCAATACACATATTTGGTTTTCAATATCAGATTACTAACATCAAAACAAAAACACTTCAAATTTATACTATAATATTGAAATATGAAGATAACATTTCAAAACATTAATTCAATATCAGATTTACCAATATGTTCTAAGAATTATACTATGATATTCAATTTTGAATATCATATTTAAACAGATTCCAAATTTTGTAAACATTACATTTACAGGCAGATTTAAAGGAATAAACTGTTCATATTGAAAACATCTTTAATATCATATTAGAAAAATACAACCACACTCACATCGGTGTCTCGATTATATTTTCATTGCACGTGGTTTTTGATAGAGGCTGGTGGTGGAGGAGCCGGGTGTCGGCGTTTGAGAGGAGACGGGGCCCGACGTTTGTGCGGAGGCAGGGATCGGGTTTGGAGGCAGGGGTGGCTTTTTATGAAGAGACATGGTGATTTTTGAGGAATTGGGTGGCGTTGTGTCTAAGGAGTCAGGCTGTGGTGTGTTTGGTAGATGCTGGTGGCGGAGGAGACGGGCACTGGCATTTGAAAGGTGGCAGAGGAGACGAGCGCTACTTTTTGTGCTGAGGAAGGGGCAGTTTTTGTGCGGAGGAAGGGGCTGGGTTTTCTTTGGAGACTGGTGGCGGCCTTTTTTAGGGAGGCGTAGAGTGCCGTGTGTGTGGCGGCGACGAACGGCGTTGGTGATTATTGTCGAGGCTGAGGGTGATGTTTTTTGGGAGACAGGGGACGGATTTTTAGAGGAGGCAGGTTTAGTTTTTATTTTATTTTATTTTATTTTTAAATCATTTGGTGAAAGAAGGAAATTTTTTTTTTGTTACACCCGTTTATGGATCCGGATTGTTTAGTCTGTTAGCCCATCAAGGATATCGTTGGTATTGTAAATTAAAGTTACATCTGATTTAAAATATTTTGCAAATCTTAAATTAATGTGTATTATCTAGTCATATCTTGAATATATGTGTAAATAACCCTTTAAACAAAATGTATCGAAGTAGCCAAACACTGATGGATAGTACAACAATACTGGAAGGAAAAACATCCATGCAATTTTATTCAATCAACTAGAAGTGTCCAAACAGTGGAAACACTTTGTTCCCTATATCAATGCATATCATAAAATCCCAAACATGACAATCTACGAGGCGGTAAAAAAAAAAATAAAAAACCTAAATCATAAAAATTTCAAACAAAATCTAACATGGTTCTCCCACTTTTTGAGATAAGGAAGGCCGACGTCAAAAAAGATTTTGATTACAAACCAAAATAACCTAAATGAAACAGAGATTGTTCAAACAAAGCAGAGAAATAACAAAGAAACTAAGACAGAAAATCAGTTGTTCCTCTTTAAAAACCTGTGAGCGCGCCTTCAAAGATTAGCCTACCATTGATATATTGTCCTAGATTTACATTCAGCCCCATATTGACAGCGAAAATGATAGCTCCAATACTCATTTGGGATCCAAACAAATTTTCTACTGTCACTTCAGAGCCAATTAAGCCCTTGAAAGGTTTGATTTCGATAAAACTAGTTCAGAAGACTTTATTTCAGTGCGAGGTGAGTTTCCAACGCTTGTTTGGGTACAAAATACATCCCTAAGACTTATTATAATATAATATTTTCCAATACTCGTTTGGAATCAAAACAAATTTGCTAGAGTCATTTTGGAGCAAAAAAAAAAAAAAAAACAAAGCCATTCAAAGACTCGATTTCGGTAAAACTAAGTCCAATGACTTTTTTAGCGTGAATTCTAACGCTTGCTTGTGATGAAATGCATCCCTAAGATTATTATAACATAACATTTGCTCCAATACTCATTTGGGTTCAAAATAAATTTGCTAGAGTCACTTCAAAGCCGAAAAAGTCCTTTAAAGATTCGATTTCGACAAAACTAGTTCTAAAGTCTTTGCTTCAGTGCGAAATGGATTTATTTCATGGATTGTTTGCACAAAAATGTGTCCGTAAGACTTACTATAATATAATATTAGGTCCAATACTCATTTGGGATTAAAAAAAAATTCCTAGAGTCGCTGCAGAGCCAAAAACTAGTTCCAAAGACGTCGTTTCTACGACAAGTAAGTTTATAAGGCTTGGTTTTGCTCCAATCCTCATTTGGGTTTAAAACAAATTGATTGCATCACTTTGCAGCCAAAAAAAAGCCCTTCAAATGCTTGATTTTGGCAAAACAAGTTCCAAAGATTTTGTTTTAGCACGAAGTAAAATTCTTAGGCTTGTTTGCGCCCAAAATCTTTTCATAAGACTTAATATTTTATAATATCAACTCTAATACTCATTTGGCATAAAAAAAAATTGCTAGAGTCACTTTGGAGCTAAAAAATTCCTAAAAAGGCTCGATTTTGACAAAACTGGTTTTAAAGACTTTGGTTCAGTGCGAAGTAATTTTATAACGCTTGTTTGAGCACAAATATGTCTCTAAGACTTATTATAATATAATATTAGCTCCAATACTCATTTGGGATCGAAACAAATTTGCTAGAGTCACTTCGCAGCCAAAGAAGACCTTCAGCAAAACTAGTTCAAAAGACTTTGTTTCAGCACAAAGTGAGTTTTGATAACTTCGTTCGGTACGAGTGTGTCCTTAAGACTTAGTATAGTATAATATATTAGCTCCAATATTCATTTAGGATTCACAAAAATTTGGTAGAGTCACTTCGGAGGGAAAAAGAAACTAGCTCAAAAGATTTTTTTTTTAGTGCGAAGTGAGTTTCTAAGGCTAGTTTGCGCGCAAAAAAGCATCCATTTGACTTGTTATAATATTTTATTAACTCCAATACCTTTTTTGAATGAAAAAAATTTGCTAAATCACTTTGAAGCAAAAAAAACAAAGCCCTTAAAGGCTCGATTTCGACAAACTAGTTGCAAAGATTTTTTTTTTAGTTGAAGTGAGTTTCTAATGCTTGTTTTCACTTGAATCTATCCCTAATACTTATTATAATATAATATGAGCTCCAATACTCATTGGGGACCCAAACAAATTTGTCAGAGTCTTTTCAAAGCCGAAAAAAGCCCTCGAAAGGCTCGATTTGGGCAAAACTTGTTCCAAAGACTTTGGTTCAACGCGAAGAATATTTCTAAGGCTTGTTTTCGCATAAAATGCATCCTTAGAACATATTATAATTTAATATTGGCTCCAATTTGCATTTGGGATAAGAAAAAACTAGCTAGAGTCACTTCGGACCTAAAAAAGCCTTTAAAAGGCTTGATTTCGACAAAACTAGTTACAAATTCTTTTTTTCGACGCAAAATGAGTTTCTAAGGCTTGCTTACGCATGAAATGAATTTCTATGCCTCATTTGGGATCTATAAACTTTGCTAGAGTCACTTCAGAGCCAAAAAATCCCTTTAGACGCTTGATTTCGCCAAAACTAATTCCAAAGACTTTTTTAGTGGGAAGTTATACCAAGGCTTATTTGTTCGTGGAATATGTCCCTAAAACTTAATATAATATAATATTAGCTTCATTTCCTATTTGGGATAAAAAAAAATGTGCTAGTGTCCCTTCAGAGCCAAAAAAGCCCTTCAAACTCTTGATTTCGACAAAACTAGTTCCAAAGACTTTGTTTCAGCGCGACGTAAGATAAGGCTGCATTCTGCACGAATTCATCCCTAATTCTTTTTATAATATAATATTAACTCCAATATGCCTTTGGTATCATATTAAATTTGCTAGCATCATTTCGGAACAAAAAAAAAAAAAAAAGGCCCTCCGAAGGCTCGATTTCAGCAAAACTAGTTCCAAAGACTTTGTTTCAGCGCGGAGTGAGTTTCTAAGGCTTGTTGGTGCCTAAAATGTGTCTCTAAGACTTTTTATAATATAAAATTAGCTTCAATATTCATGTGTAATCAAAACAAATTTTCTAGAGTTATTTTAGAGCCAAATAAGCCCTAGAAAGGCTTGATTTTAGCAAAACTAGTTCCGAAGACTTTGTTTTAGTGTGAAGTTAGTTTATTACGCTTGGTTCCACACGAATGTGTACCTAAGATATGTTATAATATAATCTTATCTCATAAACCCATTTGGGATCAAAACAAATTTGCCTGCATCACTTTGGAGTAAAAAAAGCCCTTTAAAGGCTCGATTTAGGTAAAACTTGCTCCAAAGACTTTGTTTCAACACGAAATCAGTTTCTAAGGCTAGTTTGTGCCCAAAATTCGTTCCTAAGACTAATTGAATACAATATTATTTCCAATACTCCTTTGGGATTAAAACAACTTTGTAGAGTCACTTTGGAGGAAAAAAAAAAGCCCTTCAAAGGACTGATTTTGGCAAAAGTAGTTCCAAATATTTGTTTGATAGTGTGATGAGTTTCTAAGGCTTGTTTCCACACAAGTGTGCCCCTAAGACTTATTATAATATAATATTAGCTCCAATACTTATTTGGGATCAAAACAAATTTTGCTAGTGTCTCTTTGAAGCCAAAAAAAAGCTCTAGAAAGACTCGATTTCTACAAAACTAGATTCAATGCGAAGTGGGCTTCCAAGGCTTATTTTCGTAGAGAATGCGTCCCTAGAACTAACGTATCCCGTGGAGAAATGTCTCGACCATTTACACTTGGTGGAATTCGGAATTCAACTAGGACACCTCGTGGAACTACTATAACGAGGAGCTAACTCCCAGCACGAGGGGGACAGTTAATTATTGCACCATGATGCGAACTCAGGGTATAGAGTCATCCAAAGTGGTGTTGGTTCTCGAACAACATACCCTCACGGGAGACAGCATTCCCAGAAATCATGGGGAAATAATGCTGATCGACTTGCCTCGTTCAAGCCTGACTGACTTGCCTCAGTCAGACTAAACTACAATGGTTTCTGGCCACAAACACTCAAAACTCTCTGTTTCTCTCATCAAACACTTAGAAAAAAGAACAGGGAACGTAGGTTGAGGACCTACGAGAGGCAAGGAACAAGAAGGACCATCCTCCAAGGGAACAGAACTCCTCGGACCCGAATGTCAACCTTAGGAATTGATGAGGCATATATGTTTAACCATTTCATAGTGAACTTCCTCACATTTAAGATATTTTGGATGTTATATCGTGGCTAATTGTTTAATTTTAATGCTTAGGTCTATAATGGAGCGACGAGCAAAAAGGAAGCAAACGGAGCTATAGGAGGAAAACGCCCAGGCGCTGCGGTACTACAGTTATCTCGAAAGGAAAGGTTTTTCCTTGGCGCCGCGGCACGTCTCATAGAGCCAACGACGCCTTACACTTAGCGCCGCAGCGCCATTCCTTAAGCATCGTGGTGCCACCTCCGAAAAAGTTATGCGCGATTCCTCAGGCGCTGCGGCGCCATTAAGAATAGCCGCAACGCCATAATGTCAGCAACTGCGAAAAAGCTAAAATTTGACCTAATTCGAAGCCAATTGAGAGAAAACTGTAAATAGAAGTTAGAAATGACGAAAATACATCTTAGAAGCACTCAAGAAATCAACAGAAAGAGAAGAGAAATGAGGAGAAGCTTCAAGACTAAAGATCTACCGTGTGGAGGCTCCGGCAACCCAGTTTCTTTCTTCTCATCTTTAATTCTCTTTTTATTTCAATTTAATATTAGTAGCTAAATTTTTCTGTAGTAGAGAGGGCCTTGAAGCCTCAACTGATGATTTGGGAACACTGCTGAAAATTTATTAATGCAATTGAGGTTGTTTGTTTTAATGTTTTATGATCCTTGTGTATGATTAAATTTATTAAATGGCCATTGATTTTCTTATTTTTATTCATGTTGCTAAATAGCGTTTGCGCGTCGTAAAAATTAATTCTAATGTTTAGTAGTGAATAGTGAGAAGTGCGTGTGTTCACTTGCGATTTAGAACAAAACTAGTTTGAATTTTACCGCGCGGATTGTTTAGCTTAGGCCTTTATGTCTTGCTTCATGCTTTATTCAATTTGTTTGCAGCGCATGTTGGAACACTTTGTTTGATAGGAATTAATCAGGTGCGTGAATCATTAATCTATATTAGAAAATATTGCTAATCTCAAGAAATTAATTAATTCAATAGTGTGAACAATGAATCGTGTTAGTGTGGAAAGTTACCTCTTGGCTATGTTTCTCTCTGATTTATTTCACGTATTTCACTTTGTATTCTATTAATTTTGCATAAACCTATTACAAAAACCCCTTTTATCTAATTTTTTTAATTTAATATCAGTGTGAGCAACCGTGTCTCTGTGGGATCGATCCTTACTTGTCCTTATACTAGTTTTAGTGTAGAGAATCGTGAGGTTAAATTTGGCGTATCTAACGACACCGTCAAATTTTTGGCGCCATTGCCAGGGACTCTTCAATAGCAAATACTGATTTTGTTTTCTTTTATTAACTAAGAGTGCTTTATCTTGTTTATTCTTTGCTTTCAGGTATATGTCACACTACGAATATCGATTCCGATTACAAAGAATCCAAGACTTTTGCAAGAAAATCCTTAAGGGAAGATGCCGAAGCCTCTAATAAGGGGGCACCAAAGGAAAATGTTAATCCTTACCATCTCTTTGAAGGAATAAGATTCCCTCAAGCATCATTCGAATCAAGTGAGGAAGAGATGTCCAATCTCATTCACAACCCAACACTTAAGGAGTTGGCGGCTCTAGTGCTCGATCAACTGCCGCTATGCATTCAACTCCCAAAAACAGGTGCAGGCTTCGAGCTCAAGTTAGGACTCATCCACCTGTTGCCAAAGTTTCATGGGCTATGTTGAGAAGACCCAAATAAACACTTGAAAGAATTTCACATAGTCTGTGCAAGTATGAAGCCAGTTGGGGTGACTGAAGAACAAATTGCACTCGGAGCTTTCCCATTCTCCTTGGCTGATTAGCAAAAGAGTGGTTGTACTACCTACCATCTGGGTCAATGACCACATGGATTGAGATGAAGCATCAATTCTTATAGAAGTACTTTCTATCCTCAAAAGCAACAACCATCTGCAAGTAAATATGCGAGATTCGACAAATGACTGGAGAGACACTCTACGAGATTCGACAAATGACTGGAGAGACACTCTGCGAGTATTGTGTGCAAGCTATCAACACCATCAGATATCAGAACAAACTCCTTATCCAATAATTTTATGAAAGACTCTTACCAATAGAAATGAGCATGATAGATGCAGCTAGTGGTTGTGTCTTAGTTATCAAAACTTCAGATGTAGCACGATAATTGATTGCCAGTATGGCAGCTGATTCTAAATAGTCTTGTCATTACCAACCCGCTGCACAATGGGTTAACGAGGTACAAACTTCATCTGTAGAGCAACAAGTGGCCAACCTCTCGACTCTGATATGACAATTTGCCAATGGCAACACACTGTAGACAAGACCTTGTGGCATCTGTGGAATGATAGGGCACCCAACTGATTTGTGTCCCACTCTGCAATCTGATACTGTGGAAGAGGCTAATGCAGTAAGGGGTTGTCCAAGTCAACCACTGTCCAACACCTACAACTCTTCATGGAAAAACCATCCTAATCTGAGTTATGGAAACCAACAACATCAGAAGTTTTCACAATGCGCAACGAATGGTCCACTAGGACAATCAACAACGAAACTAGCAGTACCAAAACCGCCAGCAACCAGCTACCACTAGGAATACATCGGTGGATGAGTTGACAAAGACCTTGGTGACGGGTCAAACACAATTACAACAGGGCCAAATTCAATTGCAACAAAAATACAGACAGCTTGCCCAAAAGACAGATCTCTAAGCTCAGAAGAATGACACTCGTCTTTAGCTGTTGGAACAACAAATAGGACAGTTGGCAACCTCTATGAGCAAGATTGAAGCTCAAGGCTCGGGCAAACTACAATCACAAATGGTGGTAAACCCGAGGAAGAACTCAAGCGTTGTCACACTAAGAAATAGGAAGGAACTGGAAGAACGGCCTCCAGCAAGCAAACCTGAAGACGAGGATAAAGACGAGAAGCGCAACATCGAAAAGGAAAAATAGGTAAGTACATCTAACCATGTCCCTCATTATATAACACCACTTCCGTTTCCTAGCAGGTTAGCACCAAGAAAAATAAAGACAAGGAGCACGAGCTTCTTGATGTCTTCCGTAAGGTAGAAGTTAACATACTTTTGCTTGATGCAATCAAGCAAGTCTTCGTTACGCCATGTTCTCAAAAGATCTGTGCACCAACAAAAAGCGGCTATCGGGGAATGAAAAGGTAAATATGAGGGAGAATGTGTCGGAGGTACTCCAAAAGAAGATGCCAACTAAATGCAAAGGACCCGGCACATTCACAATTCCGTGCACCATAGGTAACACCCGTTTTGAACGAGCCATTTTAGATTTAGGAGCTTCGATTAAAGTAATGCCTTAATCAATTTATGCTTCTTTAAATCTAGGCCCATTAGAAGAAATGAGTGTTATAATTCAACTATTAGACCCGTCTAACACCTACTATAAGTAGGTAGTTAAAGATGTTTTAGTGCAGGTAAACACCTACTATAAGTAGGTAGTTGAAGATGTTTCAGATCCCGACGAATTTCTATGTGCTCGAGATGAAAAATGATACTTTGCCCATTGCAACACCAATCCTTCTAGGGCGACCATTCCTTAAAATGACTGGAACAAGGATAGATGTACTTGACGGTTCCCTCACTATGGAATTTGATGAGAGAAGATATGCTTCAACATCTTTGAGCCAATGAGATATACAATCGACGTCCATTCCGTCTTTGGGATTGACATTATTGATGAAATCTCTCAGCGTATTCTCGACTTACATGTCGAAGACGAGATAGAGGTGGCTATTTTTGAGGCCATCACATCAAACCAGGTGGAAGAAACACTTCGTGAAGACATCATCGAAGTGGTTTCTATTATAGACACAATCAATCCCACATGTAACTTCGAAGTTTGTTACATAGATTTGTCACTAACCTATGAAAAATTATTACTTTCAGTGCAACAAGCTCCTAGTATCGAGTTGAAGCCCCTCCCGGATCACCTAAAATATGAATTTTTGGGTTACAACAATAAACTCCCTATGATCGTAGTCAGGGGCAACTGATCAAAGTGCTTCAAGACCACAAGACAGCAATTGGGTGGACAATAGCAGACATCAAGGGAATAAGCCCTGTCATTGTGTATGCACAGAGTCATTCTAGAAGAGAAGCAAAACTATCAAGAGAGGGTCAAAGGCGACTGAACCCTCTATGACAAAAGTGGTGAAGAAGGATATCTTAAAACTCCTTGATGTTGGGGTCATTTATCCTATCTCTGACAGCAATTGGGTAAGCCCCATCCAAGTGGTGCCTAAGAAGTCAGGTGTCACAGTGGTGAAGAATGAAGACAATGAACTCGTCCCAACAAGAGTTCAGATGGGATGGCGCATGTTTATAGACTACCGCAAACTAAACGCTGCCACGTGTAAGGACCACTTCCCTTTGCCATTCATTGACCAAATGCTAGAAAGGTTAGCTGGACACTCTCACTATTGCTTTTTAGACGGATACTCCGATTACAATCAGATAGTGATTGCTCTAAAGGACCAAGCCAAAACAACTTTCACTTGTCCGTTTCGTACCTTTGCTTATAGACACATGCTTTTTGGGCTTTGTAATGCACGTGCCACATTTCAACGATGCATGGTAAGTATCTTCTCCGAATATGTAGAAAACATAATTGAGGTGTTTATGGATTATTTTAGTATTTATGGTGACTCGTTCACTCATTGTTGAACAAGCTATCACTTTTCTTGAAATGATGCATGGAAATAAATTTAGTTTTTAATTGGGAAAAATGTCACTTCATGGTAAATCAAGGCATAGTTTTAGGGCACATCATATCATCTAAAGGAATTAAGGTAGATAAATCTAAAATTGATCTTACTTGTCCTTACCCTCGCCCACTAGTGTGCAGAAAATTCGTGCTTTTCTTAGACATGCTGGTTTATATCGCAAGTTTATCAAGGACTTCTCCAAGATAGCCCAACCATTGTGCAAGTTGGTGCAAAAGGACTATGCCTTCAATTTTGATGATAAATATAGGGAGAGTTTTGAGAGATTGAAGGCTTCATTGACCTCGATGCCCATTATCCGGCCACCAGAATAGGTCCTCCTATTCGAGGTCATGTGTTATGCAAGGGACTATGCGGTTAGAGCCGTATTGGACAACGGGATGATAACATACCATATGTCATCTACTGTGCCTCTCGCACCATGAACGATGCACAACTCAACTACTCAACCACTGATAAGGAGTTGTTGGCCATCGTATAAGCCCTCGAGAAATTCAGATAATATCTCTCTGGTACTACACTAACTGTGTTTTCTGACCATACTGCATTGAAATATTTACTAACCAAGAAGGAGGCCAAACTGAGATTAATATGGTGGGTCCTCCTTCTATAAGAGTTTGAGTTGCAGATTAAAGATAGGAAAGGGAGCGAGAATTCTATGGCCGACTATCTGAGTCGTCTAGTCCACGAAGAAGACACGTTACGACTGAAGGATAACTTCCCTGATGAATAACTTTGGGCCACGCAAAAAGTGGAGACACCGTGATTTGTAGACCTTGCAAACTACGTGGTCACAAAGGTGGTACCATATCACTTATCGAAGGCACAAAGAGACAAATTTAGAAGAGAATCAAACATTACATTTAGGAAGATCCTTATCTTTTCAAGATCTGCCCCGATCAGGTGATACGAAGTTGTGTTCCCAATACTGAATTCCACTCCATTCTAACCTTATGTCACTTCGAAGCTTGTGGTGGACACTTTGGGTCCAAACGAACGGCGCGTCGAGTGCCAGATTGTGGCTTCTTTCGGCCGACTCTTTCAAGGACGCATACACTTTCTGCAAGGCATGTGATCGACACAAAAGGACAGGTAACATTGGGTCTAGCAATCAAATGCCTCAACTTCCTATTCTTGTTGTTGTAATCTTTGATGTTTGTGGCATAGATTTCATCGGCCATTTTCCTAACTCTTTCGGCAACCTTTAAATTTAATTAGCTATGGATTATGTTTCGGAGTGGGTGGAAGCCATTGCCATCCGTACTGACGATTCTAAGGTTTTTGTAGACTTTTTCAAGGATAACATCTTTGCTAGGTTTGGGCTACCACAGGCTATAATTAGTGACAGGGGAACGCATTTCTACAATTGATCCATTGAAGCCTTTGTTAGAAAGCATAGAGTCACCCTTAAGGTCTCTATGGCTTACCATCAGCAAAAAAAATGGTCAAGCGGAGTTCTCTAATCAGGAAGTGAAGATAATTCTGGAAAAGACGATCAACCCTTCCCGTAAAGATTAATCTCAACGACTCGACGACGCTTTGTGGCAATATAGAACGGCGTACAAAACCCGATCGGAATGTCACCATACCGCATGGTCTATGGAAAGCTGTGCCATTTGTAAGTCAAACTCGAACATAAGGCATGATGGGCCATCAAACAATGCAACATGAACATTGATGAAGCAAATAATGCAAGGAAGTTACAATTACAGGAATTAGAAGAGATTAGGAACGATGCTTATGAGTATGCCCTGTATTTACGAGGACAAAACAAAGGCATTCCACGACCAAATGATCTCCCACGAAGAATTCAACATGGGGCAAAAACTGCTACTGTGCCACACCTGTCTCTGGATATTTCTAGACTTCGATCTCGTTGGATTGGTTACTTTATTGTAACAAAGGTTTACCCTCATGATGTAGTTGAGATACAAAGTGTAGAGTAAAACAAGATTTTCAAGGTGAATATGCATAGGTTGAAAGCGTACCATGAGAACATGCCCCCGTACCGACATACAAAGAGGAGTGAAACACGTATTACATCGGGCTGACGACATTAAACGAAGCGCTTGTTGGAAGACAACCCAATATTTAGGCATTCTTTCTGTTAAAAAAAATTATGTATATATATATATATATATTTTGCGTCGCGGCACCCTCCTGCTTCTCTAGAATCACCGATTCCTGGGCGTCGCGGCTCATCCTTAAGTGCGACGGCGCTTCTCACCACGTGACCAGTGCACAAAAAAAAAATATCGTGTTACGGCAGCCGCACGCATCTTTCATCAACGAAATCTATTGTGTGCTGTGGCTCTCCCTCAAGAACCGTAATGCTACCCACTACAGACTACTGCTAGCTCAGAAGGACCAAGGCGCGGGTTAATGAGTTTTGCGGCAGGCCATCGTGGAATCCCCTCTTCAAAAACCTAATTCACGCTCCTCTCATCTCCAATTTAACCAAACAACGCCTTTCCTCTCTAACCAGCCCCCAATTTCGCCGCACTACTCAACCCCACCCCACTCCAGCCCTCTGCCAAACTACCACCCCGCCGTCCTACTACCACCATCGCCTTCTCTCTCTCTTTTCTCTCTCACATCCTTCGCCACCCTCTTCCAACCACCACCTTCGACCACAGCACCAACTCCGCCTAGCCACCCACATCGTCGCTGCCCTCCTACCGCCACCTCCGTCTTCTCTCTCTCTCCTTACCGTCCTTCGCCAAACATGTCGCCCTTTCGCTCTACCACAATGGCAGACCTACCCCATTCCCACCAAATGCTGCCGCTCCATGAGCTAACTCTGCCGACACTCCCAAGGACACACACTCCCCACATTGCTGACTACTACTGCCCCTTCACCGTTCACCACTACGTCACCGCCACCCTGCCCGGCTGCGCCAGCTGCTCGCCATCAGACTACTGCATCTGTCGGCCCTCCCAAGCCGAACATAGCATCTCACTCGGTAATTTTGCTCCTCTTCTGGTTCGATTTCGCTAATTTTTTCCTACACTTGCATTGTGTGATTCATTGTGGTTCCTTCGGAGTTGTTATGTGTGGCTCACTAGTTGCTCCCTTCTACGGTATTGTGTGTGGATTATTGGTTTGTATGGTTTGGGCAGAGCTACTTTGTTGATAATTGTCGTTCACTATTCAGAAGAAACGCATGAAGTTGTTGACCAATCGGGCATCATCCTCATGCCCACTATCTAATTGCCAGTAACGACCGCCGGAAGATGATTTCGATGAGGACTATTGTACTAGCTGAGAGGCCTCAGATGCCTACCGTTAATTGATCAGCAAGAGTATAATTGGTGAACCAGATTTGGTCCTCTCCACCGGTGACGAACAACACTACAACACAATTTCAGAGAATATCGCCCAGTGTCAATGGGGATAATTTTGTAACCGGCCATAACATAGATGGGCGGGTCTCGTTTGGGAGTTTTATGCCAATCTCACAGGCTAACAAGGCTTTATCGTCCGCGTCAGGGGCACAAGCGTTCACTTCGACACCCGCTCGATCAACACGCTCTACCATCTCCCTAACTATAAAATGGCACAACTTGAGTACGCCCGCTTCCTCAACAGGATGATCGATGAACAAGACATTATTTGAACCCTCTGCCATCCCAGCGCCGGTGTTCCCCTAGTCCAGGGCCGAGTGAAGCACATCAAACGCGCACGGATGACGCGCATTGCCAAGGCATGGACCTACTTTGTTGCGGCCATACTCTACCCGGTAAGCCACTCCAATCGCGTCACTCAAGTACGTGTCTTGCTCGTCTACGTCATTATCAAGGGCCTCAAGTTTGATGTTGCTCGCGCCATTCGCGACAACATCATGCACCTCTCCAAGGGTTCAACGACTGCCGAATTAGTTTACCCGACGGTTATCATGACCCTATGCCTCAACGCTGGTGTTGGTCTTACCTCAAACAAAATTGAAGCACCAATCTGGAAGACGATTACCGGCCAGGTGATCAACTTGTATGAAGATGAGGAGGAGGAGGCCGAACATGAGGATCCACTTGATAATCAAGATCCAAAAGTGGAGGAAGCCGATGATATAGTCGAGGAGGAATCGAACACCAGGTATGACCCGAATTGGATGACCGGTGTAGACCTACAACTTTAACAACTATCCCTCTAAAATAGCTTTCTGGTGCAACAAAACACCTACCTCATCGAGCAGCAGCAACACTAGATGCCCTACTTCCATGAGAGGGCCAATTATGATATGTCATACACGGGTGCTGTGAACGACCACTATGACCGATGAGAGCTCAATCAGGATCCACCAGTGATCTTCCCACCGCCACCACCATTCCAAGCATTCTCGCATCCACCACCGCATCTACCACAACCACCACCGGAGACTTGACGAACTCCACTAGGGAGTTCCTCTTACCTATCCTTGCTTTGTTTTATCATTTTAGTTTATGTTGTACTATGGACACTGTGTGAGATAAGTGTGGGGGGATCTTTCATATCTTTATTGCATTTTTAGTTTCTTTAATTGCTATGTTGATACTTTAGGATTTTAGTTATTATATTTTGCATTAGGTTGCTTTTAATTGTTTTCAATTAACATTGAAACACTTAGGAGAAATCATGGATGATTGAAAGTTCTAAGTATGTGATAAGAACTTAGTTGAGAATTGAATAACTATGTGAATGAGATTGTGCAACTGTCTTGAGTGATTGACTCGCTGATCTTCTTTGCCACTTTGAAAGCTTAAAATAACATAATAACTGGTTTGACCATGATCACAAGTACTCATAGAAAGTAATTATGCATACACATATAGACTTAGAACTTGGTCAATTGTCACTCAAGGTGAAATCCTAGGTGATTCAAACTCCGAGGAATGATTTAAGCCATCTTTGGACTGATTGAGCCTTTCTAGCCTACCTCAACATTATTCTATGAGTGATCCAATTTTTGTCACCCAAATCCTAGTCGAATATGAGACGATAAAAGTTCCAAATTCTCGGTCTAGGATAAAGATTAAAAAAAAAAACAATTCTCTTACGAAAAACAAAAGAGACACAAAATGTCAATTGTGGGAAATTGTAAAATACTTAAATAAAACTGACCAAAAGCAGTACACAAGTAGCGCAAGATCGAGAATGTTAGATACCGTGGAGTAACTCAGGACGACTCATAGGTCAATGAAAAACGTTAGGCGCTAAAGGTTTTAAGTCACTTAACCAAATCATCCGAACCAAAACCAGGCCTTATGATACAAGCTTTAGAAAAACCTATTGACCCCAAGCTTCTTTTAACCTACATTAATGGAGAGTGATAAGAAAACTGAGCTTCTGAGAATACCATGTGAGCATAATCCACTTCGAGAGGAAAGTGTGACGTAAGAACGAGACATGATAAGGTTAAGAACGAGACATTGTTTGCACTTAAATTTTGTTGAGTTAGGATATGATAAGTTTTTGAGGAACAATTGGTAAATGAGTAAAGAATCCATGATTTCAGTTTCAATGTCAAGAAAGGGTCACAGTCATAGATTAGGACATACACACTTACATAGGGACGAGCAAGAAATAAGTGCGGGGAATTTGATGAGGCACATATGTTTAACCATTTCATAGTGAACTTCCTCAAATTTAGGATATTTTGGATGTTATATCGTGGCTAATTGGTTGAAGTTTAATGCTTAAGGTCTATAATGGAGCAACGAGCAAAGAGAAAGCAAAGCAGAGCAAAAACGGAGCTTTACGGAGAAAACTACCCAAGTGCCATGGCCCTACTCAAAGGCGCCGCAGTGCTACACTTCTCGCAAAAGGAAAGGCATTTCCTGGGCGCTGCAACTTGTCTCATAGAGCCACGACGCCATACACTAGCGCCGTGGCGTGACCTCCAAAAAATTTATGCGCGATTCTTCGGGCGCCGCGGCGCCTTGACATTAGCAACTGCAAAAAAGCCCAAAGGTGACCTAATTCGAAGCCAATTAAGAGAAGACTATAAATAAAAGTTAGAAACCACGAAAATATATCTTAGAAGCACTCGAACTCAATAGGAAGAGAAGAGAACGCATGAGAAGATTCAAGGCTAAAGATCTACTGTGTGGATATTCCGGCAACCCAGTTTCTCTCTTTAATTCGCTTTTTTATTTCAATTAAATATTAGTAGCTGAATTTTCTTGTAGTCATGGGGGCCTTGAAGCCCTAACTGATGATTTGTGAACATTGTGGATAATTTCTTAATGCAATTGAGGTTGTTTGTTTTAATGTTTTTTGATTATTATGTATGATTAAGGTGATTAAATGGCAACTAATTTTATTAATTGTATTCATGTTGCTAATTAGGGTTTGCGATTCGTAATAATTAATTCTAACGTTTAGTAGCGAATTGTGAGAAGAGCGCGTGTTCACTTGCGATTTAGAACAAAACTAGGTTGAATTTTAACACGTAGATTGTTTAGCTTAGGCCTTTATGTCTAGCTTAATGCTTCATCCGATTTGTTTGTAGCGTGCGTTAGAACACTTTGTTTGATAGGGATTAATTAGGCGCGTGAATGATTAATCTATATTAGAAAAGATTCGTAACCTCAAGAAATTAATTAATTCTGACAGTGTGAACAATGAATCGTGTTAGGGTAGAAAGACACCTCTTGGCTATGTTTCTCTCTGATTTATTTCTCGTATTTCACTTTGTTTTCTTTTAATTTTGCATAAACCTATTCTAAAAACCTCCTTTTAATTAATTAGTTTAATTTCATATTAGTGTGAGCAACTTTGTCTCTTTGGGATCAGTCCTTACTTGTCCCTATACTAGTTTTAGTGTAGAGAATCGTGAGGTTAAATTTGGCGTATCTAACGACACTGTCAGGAACTCTCTATTTAACTGCCGCGGATTCATTGAGTAGTCAAAAGACAGCATAAGTACCACAACTTTTAGGCTTGGAATACGAACTCATGACCATAGTAAAAGAGGACAGTAGCAATCGGCACCTCGCCGCAAAGCCCAACAACGATGGCCGGAACGCGGAGTAGAAAATTCATCAGCCAAACGACCTGAAGTGTATTTTATTGGCTCGAAGAAATTTTAGGCATGATGGAGCAAGCCATCAAGCACCACAAGCCCAAAGCATCCCCACAAACGATCGCAAACATATTGTCATCGTTATTTAAGGCACCGCGATAAGAGAGTTCCGCACCTTGCACCATTTTTATCAATGTGTAGAAACGTTATTTCCTCTGTGAGGACCGTGAGAGACTGCGTAAAGTTCCTTAGATCCCAACCAAGAATGAAGTGTCGCTTTCCTTGGTAGAACAAGTGATGCGGTCATAGATCGCAATGACGGTAACACACTCGCGGGGACTTGCAGGTGTACTTACCCGAGGTCCCGACTTACTCACTCTATCCGCTAGACGCCACTTAAGTCCAGGAGAACCCCAATCGGTCATTTCTCGAGGGATAGGCAATCTACCCACTAGGTTAACGGGAGATAGATGTAAGAAACAAACCTCGAATGGCGGTCCAAAATTGCACAATTAGATGAAAGTCGTTGTTGGATGTAGGAGAAAAATCGAGAAGGACCATTAGAAGACTGAGGAGTAGACAAGCCGAAAGATTAAGAGAATTAGAATCCTGAGGACCCGATCCCCAGCTCTAGGATTTTTCCTCAAGAACCATAATATTTTTGGCTTCCCTCGCGACCTGAAATGATTGGAATTGGGTGGAAAAACAACTGTCATGGTAAAAAACATCCTGCGCCTATTCAGTATGGCTCTTCGTGAAAGTAGAAGAAGGACAGCTTGGCGAAATGAGTTAGTCACTCCAGCAAAGGATTCGACACAAACTACCGCGACGATGACCATAGTGGCTCTTGAGGGGATTCCGCCGAAGACACAAATTGCTCACTGCATCCATTAGAGAATCCTCAAGGCCCGTGCTAAGTTCATTGCACCTCATCGCTTCGAAAGATGTGAATTCTTTGTTAGCGAGGGCCCAAGGGCAGATGAGTCGAGGTATTGAGGAAGATAGAATAACTACTAGGCAGACAGGAACCAAGAAGACCAGGACAAAGTGAACTGGAACCCTGAGAACCCGAACCTCAGTTCGGGGTCCCTTTCTCAGGGAACACTTTACCCCGAGAAGACATGCTGAAGCATGGTGAGGTCAAGGTCTTTAAATTAGTCTCACTCAGTACTCTAGAGCTGCCTTGTCATGCTTAAATTTTGCTCCTCTACTGGCTCAAAAAGTTGCCAGCCCAAGAAAAGGTTCTTTGAAGGAGGATGGTTCCGAGGAGAGTACTATGAAGAACAAAGGCCATAGTATTGCCGACAACCTAAAGGAACTAAAATCGAGTGGAAAAACATATTCCGTGGTCAAGAATATTCTGCACCAGTTCATAAGGGTGTCGCAAAACATGATGGCAATAATGTATTGGCTTCCGTCGAGATTTGAAGGAACTGGAATCAAGTGAAAAATGACTCTTAGGGTGAAAAATATCCCAAACCAGTTCAAAACGCCATCTTTAAATCACGTTGCAATTACCAAGCTATGTATATGTCAAATGTCATATAAGTGGAAGCTCAAACAAGCTGGAAAAGATCCCATTTGGTGATTATCTCAACGGGGACGAAACTCCATGGACCCAAATGTCGACCCTGGGAACTCTCCACTCAACTGTTAAAGAAAAGGGAACTAAGAGAACTGGGACTGTGGGAACCGAAACTCGAAACCCCAATCTTGGGATCCTTTCGTAGTTGGGCATAACGCCCCGAGAAGAAATTTTTTTTTTGTTATTTGTTATCTTAGGATGAACGAACATCCCTGACCTACACAATAATGTATATTGTTTGCCTCATGCCACAATCCTTGAGTAAATACCCAAATTTTTATTTAAAGCGTATTTTCTCATGGTTACCCATCCATTATGAAAAAATTTAACCTAGAAAGAGGGTCTCAGACCCCTTGGACAAAGTTTGACACCGCATATGAAGCGACTAAAGGCATAGAAGTCATTTGGCACAAAATCCTCTACGACAATGAAATCACCACCTCCCGAGGCAATCCTTGCGATTCGCTTTAGCAACATCTAGTATTGAAGCCCTCTCGATATATATGCGACTAATTTGCAAGGTACACAAAACTAGATTTACCAACGATAGAGATAGGCTCGGGGAAATAAGCCCGCATAGAAGCAAGCGAGTACTCGAAGCGAGAAGTAAGTCTACTAAAGATGAACCCGAGGAAATAAGCCCGCGTAGAAGCAAGCAAGTAGTATGTCTATGAAAGATAGACCCGAGGAAATAACCTTACATAGAGGAAAAAAGTACTCAAAACAAAAAATAAGTCTACGAAATAATCGCACAGAAGCAAACATGTGTCAAAATACATAAGAATAGTTCGCAACAAAGTGAGCAAATTTTGGAAGAGAAATATGCCAATAGATTGGTGTAGACTTAAAAACACACGTACAAACAACTCTATCTCTAAGAAACGCCAGTCCCTCAAGGATTCACGTAAACATTTTATGGTGAAGAGTCTCAAGGAATTGACAAATGCTAACCCGCTCGAACTGGGGGGCAACTGTTATCAAGCATTTCAATCGAAACCATTTTAGCCCGAGGACAGTTGTTCTGACTATTTACACTTCGTGGATTTTGGAATTTAACTAGGCAAACACCTCATGGAGCAGCCATCATGAGGAACCCACTCCCAGCACCAGTGATGACCAATAATTAAGGCACTAAGATGTGACCTCGAGGTATATACTCCTCAAGAGAGGTGTCGGTCCTCGAATGGCATGCCCCTCACAAGAGATAGCACTCCCACTCCCAAAAATAAAGGGAAACGAATGCTTACCGACCTACCTCGATCAGGCCTGACTGAGTTAGCTTGAATAGACCAAAAGCAACCCCTCTTTGTTTGACCACTGACAGAGGGTTATCCACACGTTAAAGCTAAGCGTTGATCAGATGCCAAGCTGAAGCACCACTCTGACGCGAGTCAAAGCCCACGTGATTTCAACTATTCAACGCCGAAATCAAGGCACAATATACTTTATAAAATAAGTCATATAAAGCCCCCACCAGACTAAGGTAAATGGCATATCAGCATTTGCATTCAATAAACACTCCCTTGCAAACTAAAATTTGGAAGAGAGAAAAAAACGCTATGACAATAGGTAGAGCGACACTAACTCATTTGTTTTGCAGATCGCCCAACCACTCTCCGACGATCATATGTACTTGATAATATTCCAGCGTTAGCAATGGGAATTTCCATAACTATAATTGAAATTGTTGTGATTGCATCATGAAGACAACAAGGGCTTTTGAGGTATCTGATGAATAATCCCTGTGAGAACCCACAAATTCTTCTTTTTCATTTAACTCCCTCAACCCCAACGCATACTCTCATATCTGATTTACACTAGCCTCGAGCTAGTATCATCCGCGACAATCATGATCATACGACACCTTACGAGGATTATGTTGGCTCAATTAGTCGTAGATCCGAGCACGTGGCTCACGTACATCGAGGAACCGATCGATGATGAGTAGCAAAAATCTCCCAATTAATTGTCTTAGAGAATTACTAAATATGTATTTTTGTAAAATTATAGAGGAAGAAGAAGCTCGGGCGGAGGTTCCAAATGTTAGAACTATTTGAAGGAGACAATGGAAAACCGAGGCTTGAATAACGTACAAAACGCTTTCCTTAAGCGTTTACTCGCGTCCTATTTCACTTTGAGGATTGACACACGAATATGCCGCAGGATACGACAAGCCTTGTATGAGTTTTTACCAAAGCAATAATGAAAACTCAATTGAAGGAAAAGATTTGTTAATGGAAGTGTTTCTTTAGTTTGTTGGATGTTTTCTTATGTTTTTAAATTTTAAAAACGTCCAAAAATAAGTTTTATATAGACGAAATGGCATTTTTCAGTCAAAGAGTCGCAACTCTTCGCTGAAAAACGATAAAAAAATGATTTTAACCACCTGGCGCCGCGGCGCTGTTTGTGCGTGTCCCTCGAGCGCCGCGGTGTTAACACGTCCAAGCGATTTTGCCGAGTTCCTGTGCGCCTCGACTCTCTCAGTCGCGCCGTGGCTCCAAGTGGGTTCCCGAGCGCCGCAGCGAGAGAGTCCGCCACTCCGACGCTCGTACCCTAAGTGCACCTAAAGCTCCAATGGCACCTTTACAGCCTCACTGCTCACAATCACTGCCTTTCCCGTCGCACGTGCGCGCGCATCGCGACGGGCTCGCGTTTACTTAAGCGAATGCTCGCCACGTGGGCAAGTGTGTGAGTGTGCCAAATTGCATACTCTTAACTAACACTTTACACAAACCTATTAAGAGTCATTTCCTTATAAATAGCACATTCTCTTTATAAGTTTATAATGTAGGACTGTTTTCTACACATTGTTTCCTCTACACTCACTAATACACGAAAAAAACCAAACACCAAAAGATAAGGCAATGATCTTGCAAGTAGTTGGCAATCGCTTTGCACCGCCGAAGCTCTTACGCTGGAGTTTATGTCGAATCATTTTTTACCTCTTTGTTTCATTTCGTGATCAACTTTTTGTACTTAGGACCTGGTGTTCTAGTTTGTTAAATCCATTTTTATGGAAAATCTATTCTAGTTTGTTAAATCAACTTTTATGGAAAATCTTTTTTTTTAATACCTTTTCGATTATTTTTCTTATCTATTCAAGAAAATATGGATATATATATATATATATATATATATATATATATTTAACAGCGGTGAGGCTCAGTCTCACAGTGCTAGTGAGAGTTTGGTCATTGTTAAGTTTGGGGTACAACCCTCAGTAATTCAATTTACTCGGAGCTTTTAATCAACAAAGAAGAGAAATAAATTGGGTGGGCTAGTGGATACATTAGTTATCATATACTTTTTTTTTTCTTGTTATATTCAATCACGACTGTCCAATTGTTTTCCACCAAACTATTTTATTTTATCGAAAAAGTAGCTACAATGGGCCAAAATTGTTAGGACTTTCAAAAATTAACACATGTTTTAAAATATTAAAAAAAGCACTTATAAGAAATTTTATGAGAAAAAAATCTTAATATATTTATAAAAAATTGTTTAATATTTCAAAGTTTACTCTTAAAATTTGAAATGTTAAACATTTATTACAAATGTGTTAAGTATTTTTGTCATAAATTTCTAACAGATGTAATTTTTTAATATTTTAAAACATGTATTATTTTCTAAAAATATAAAAAATAATTATACTATTTATTGCTCTTTCTCTGTGTTTTTTTTTTAAATTTTTTTTATTTTAAAGAAGTGTCCAAAAAGATGAGGAAGGGAGAATAACAATAAAATAAATAAATAAAAGCAATTAGCGAGACAAAAAAGAGAAGATGAAATGAGGAAAAAAACAAGTCTATTTATTATTTGGTCATTTTTCGATCCATATTTTAAGAAAATTATTAAAGTTTCTAAAAATGAAGTTATTAGCCACTAATACATAAGAGAACTAAGGGCATAGAGACAAATGCACATCATCATGCAGTTAAGAAAATGATTAATTTCTTAATTAATTGAAACTCTTGTCATTTTCTTGAAATGTCATTGAAAAAATGGCTATTACTCAATTAACTCTAAAAGAAAGGGAGATTTTGAGAATGCCCAATTCTTGACACAATGATAATCTATACCCCATTTGAGTTGTACTTTTAATTTATAGCCCAAAATTTACACTACAATCATAGAGTGGAAATAAATAGAGCACACTACTTGGAGCATAGATTATTAAGTGGCATCAAGAATGACTTTTTTTTTGAAATTCTCCCTAAAAGAAATAACAATAAAAGAGCCTCTACGACATGTAAGGGGATCTACCTGTGCACCACGCGCCCACACGCTTGTCCAAAAAAATTAATTTTTAAATTCATTTTAAGGCTTTTATAGTAAAGATATTGAATTAGATATATGTTACAGGGACGGAGCCAACTTATGCCCAGTGGGGGCTCCAACCCCTCCTAACTCAAGCTGGCCCATTGTAATTTTTGGTCTAAAATATGAATTTTTTTAATTACCTTATTACCACTCTTATTACCTCAAACCCTCCTAATTTTAATTTCTACCTCTGTCCCTCGTATGTTCATATCCTTGTATATTGACTCATTCAAGTTTTAAGGCTATACAAGCCGACATATTCTAGACATTATTATAAATAGTCAAGTAAATATCCGAGACCTCCTACCGACCTCTATTGCGAATTTCAATTGGAACTTTGGTATATTTTTTTTTTTCATCAATTGCAATCGGAACTTAGAACTTAGAAGGTTCTTTCCAAGTGTAAAATAAATAAACAAATAAATGAAAAGATAATTCATTTAATTTGGTTACCAAACCCACTTTGAAATTTTCGTACTAACAACCTTTGACTTTATGTTTTTATATAAACATGACTTTGAGAAAGACCATCATAATTAGCAAAGAACATGGCTTGTGGTCTCTCACATGGCTCTATGCAATAAAGGTTGATTTGAATATGATGCATGACATGATGTAAAACAGTTTAACCGACGAGCAACGAACTTTTGGAAAAGGTTTTTAACAATTTATTTGGTAAGAAGGAGCAAAGATAAATCCAAAGAAAAATATAAGAGAAAAAAAGTATGAATAAAAAAAAATTACCTACTTTCTTAATATTGTGGGGTATAAAAGGACTGAAATAAATGTATTGTCTCTTCTCTTATTTGTTATTTGATATGGATAATATAATTAAAATGATGTAAATTTAATTTACTTTTCTATTCCTTCAATAAACACTCCATAAAAAAATATTTTGAGTAAAGCTTTGATAAATGAATAACCTCGAAAATAAAATTATTTTTTGGTCTCGACTCGGGCCCAACGTCCTATATTAATAATCTGCTTAATTTATAAGATGATACATTTAAGAAATCCTTTACTACCCATTCGATATATAAATTAATTATTTTCTAATATAGACAATTTTATAATTTTTTCAAAAGAACTCAAAAAATATATATAGAATATTACTTGTTCTTCTTCAAAGTTGACAGTAATATTAACTGATTTACTTAGTTAATAAATACGTGAAATAACAAAAAGAATTTGCCAAACAAGTATAAGATATATACCCCAATAATTTATAATTTATTAATTTACCGATTAATTGATACATTATTATTCTATTGATAAATTAATAAATTTTCATAGTCATACCGTTGATAATTTTATGACATACCACAGTTTTTTTTTTCTCTTGACTCATCTCTCTATATGGAGAAGGATTGAAAGCTTTTGGGGCCCAAAAATAAATTTTCTCCTCTTATTTCTATCTCTACACTTTTCATCTCTACAAAACAACTAAATTTCATACTTTATCTCCTACCTTTTCTCCTTCCTCTTTCTCTCCCTCCACTTTTCTACTCTACCAAACAAAGGGTTAAATATATTAAAAATAGAGATATTCAATATTTTAACTTCTTATTATATTCAAGTAAATTGGTCATTAAACAATTTCACGTGTGAATTTTAAATGATAATGACGGTTTCATAAATTTAAAAAAAAAAGTGCTTTTTAATCGCCATTCGTTAGACTACTTTATGCACACCTCAATTACATATGTATATCTTTGTTTGTTCTCTATTTCCACATGTACTAAATCGAAAAAAAAATGACGTGTAATCCTTTTGAGATCAAATTTTATAACACATCATAATTATATCATCATACTTTACAATATTACAACAATAATGGGATGTGGGCCGTCTTTCTTGGAAGATATACACATACATGAATTTCCTCTCTTAAACAAAGATGAATATTTGCTTCTTTCGTATTACCTCTTCTAGTTTCCATTCAACAATTTTGGTATTTGTTGGGGTCGATTTTGTGCACAATCATAAGTCACCACATGTGTGGCGATTTGACAAAGCCGCGTCGTCCAATTCAGACCCTATAGCAGAGGTGAGTTGATGGTTGCATTATCAAGACAGTCTATCGGGCCGCACTAAATAGGCCAACTTGAGCCGCACGTGATGGGTCGGCCCACGTAAACTTATGATATTAGCATATGGATAGTTGTGATAATTCAATTATAAGCATTAATAACCATCACACGCAGAGCTATCCCGATAATCGCGGATCGAGCAAGATCGAGTCGTTTGCAACTAAGAAACTATGACAGTCCTTATCTAATGGGATTTAAATAAAGAGATAAGGGTAGAAACCCTAATTCATGCAGAGGCGTCTAGTCACATTATAAATTGAGGTGAGCATCTCTCATTCAATAGCTTTTACCACTTGTGAAACCAAATTGTACTCAGAGCGAGAAACACCTGCTTTGACCGAGGCAGAGCTAACCTAATTATTTTTTTTTGTAGGCGTCCCTATCAATAGATAAGGTGAGCGCGCGTTGATTAAAGGCTTGATCATCATAAGTAATGCATCGTTTAGATTCACCCACGTCTACAATTTGGCACCCACCGTGGGGCCTCCATTCAAGGATGTACGCCAAAATCACTAGACATCGTTGACTAGTATTATGTTGCGTTCACCATCGTGTACACCTGATCGTCGTCGTGAGAAAGACATATAGGAGAGAAGACTCCAGGCCTAACTACCTAGCACTATTACGAGAGACACTACGGAAGATAGAGGACTAGGAACGGAACTGCGAATAATGAGAAGTGAATAGAGGAGCTAGCATTGGCTAATAAAGAAATGCATTCCAAGAACACCGAATTGAGGTCTAGACTCACAGCACTGCAGCAATCACAACAATAAATGCCACCTGGACCAATTCCTTTTAGCCTCCTACACTTTCTTACGATGTATTGCACAACCCATGAACAAGCACAGGCAAGCCAAACCATTCATCAACCCAACACGACAATATACGTGAGACTGAACAGGCTGCTCCAATACCATACATACAGCCTTATTCTTCCAATGCCATCATTGTTCCCTTACGACAGGGCGACGCAAGGAGAGTATGGAGTGCCATTTACCCCTCGGCCACTGCCGCCTCAACAAGCACAACACACCAAAACAGAGAACTCTAACTATTTGGATTTTTTGCCACTACCTGCTGCGCCGCCTTTGTCCGATGAACAACCTTCATCTGAAAAGCACTTTGACGGCCATATAGCTGACGCCACGACTAAGATGCAGAGAGATATTCTAAAATCCCTAGAATGACTAGTGGATTTGATAAGCTAATGGTGATATCTCAAAACACTCCACTGCAATAATGTATCCTTAAGATAATTCCCCTTAACAAGTTTAGCTTACCTAACCTGCCAAAGTAAGTTGGCAACAATGACCCGCATGACCATATCTATCAATATAAGCAAGTGTTGCTCAGTTGCAGCATCCCATCGTCCATGATGGACGATTTGATGTGTAAGTTATTTTCTCAAAGTTTGAAAGGGCATGCTTCGTTGGTATTGTAACTTGCCTACAAGGAGCATATGACGATTCGAGAAACTCGCAAGGGTCTTTGTGGATAGTTATTCTATCCACATTCAATCAGGATGGGCTACAGGAGATTTATGGACAATAATCAAGAGCCCGACTGAGTTATTACAATCATATATCAAGAGGTTTACTCGACGCTATCTGAACTCCCTAAGTACGAAGACGGTGTTGCATTAGAGGCTCTCAAGCAAGGACTGCTCCATAAGTCCTTGTTCAAAGCCCATATTTGTAGGTTTCCACTAACTGACATAGAAGCGGCACTCATTCTAGCCCAGGGATTTTGCGATAGCAAAGACGAAGATCGTAGGGTCGAAAGAGCAGCACACGAAAGTCGTGGGGCAAACAACGCTCTCATGAGCCAACCAAATAAACGTGACCACTATGCCCTACACGATCAAGAGCCACGAAGTAAGGCCCGAAAACAGAATGAGAGTTGGTCTAACCAACAGCCACCAAGAAGTGATGATCGAGTGCCACTCCCACCAAATTATAATTTAAAATTCAGGCTGATGATCTGGTTAGCTTGCACGTGAAAGATCAAGAATACATGAAATAGCTACGACATCAAGACTTCAGGGGTATAGTAGAACTGTGAGTTTCATCTTGGTAAGGGACACGGTATAGTGGATTGTAGAGCGTTGAAGCAAGAGATACTAGAGTTGCTCAAGAAGGGCTACCGGTTGGACAACTACAGCATTGCATTTACTAGTGACGAGACGCATATCATTTGAAGACCACACAATGATGCATTGGTCATCACGTTGCCTATCGCCAATTGTACGATAAAGAGAATTGTGCTTAATAATGGGAGCTCTGCTTATTTACTATTTTTGACTGCTTTAAAGGAGATGTGGGTCGACAAATCACAAAAAGAAAGGATGAATGTACGTGGTTCTTACGGATTTTGACGGAGAATCAACTCAAGGCGAGGGCATGATTCGATTACTGATATATCCCGCTGGAGAGAATAGAATGATCAATTTCTTACTAATAGTCTGCCTCTCCGCTTATAATGTCATCCTTGGTAGGCTGTATATTCATGACATTCGAGTGATGCCCTCAACGTACCACCAAGTTATCAACCTTCCAATACGAGGAGACCAAGCCATTGCACGACGTTGCTACTCAACCGCGTTATGGTTGAGCATGGCTCGTGACTAGAAATTACTGATGGTGGTCAACCATGACAAGGTTAGGAAGGTAAAAGAGCTAAGCATTAAACAAGTAGATGAATACCCTCTCGATCCTGAGTAACCTGATAGAACTGTCCTTATTGCGTCACAGTTGTACCCTACAACCCGTGAGAAGCTGTTGGAATTTCTAAAGAAGAATAAAGAGGTGTTTGCTTGGTCACACTTCGATATGTCCGGTGTTAGACCGGAGGTAATCATACACCGACTCAACGTAGACCCAAATCACATGCTCACCCTCCAGAAGATAAGAAAGTTCAGAGTTAAGAAAAATGAGGTAACAAACGAAGAAGTGCGTAGGCTTCTCGAAGCAGAATTCATCAGAGATGCGCAATACCCTGATTGGTTGGCCAACGTTGTAGTCATCACAATGAAAAATAGAAAGTCGCGAGAATGTATAGATTTCACCGATCTTAACAAGGTGTGCCTAAAGGATAGTTTTCCGCTACCCCGTATAGATAAATTAGTCTACGCCATATCAGGGCATGAACTACTCACCTTCTTGGGTGCTTTTTCCGATTATAACCAAATCCTAACGCATCCTAATGATCAAGAGAATACCGCATTCATCACCGAGAGAGTAGTTTCCTATTACAAGGTTATGCCTTTAAGATTGAAGAACGCAGAGGGTAGCTTGCAACGAATCGTCAATCAGATGTTCACTGAAAATTCGAAAAAGACGATAAAGGTATACATTGATGATATGTTAGTGAGGTCGCTAAAAGCTAAAGACCACATCGAGCACTGGACCAATTACTTTGAGTTGATCATTGAGTATTGCATGTGTTTGAACGCTAAAAAGTGTATATTTAGGGTTGCTTCTGGTAGGTTTTGGGGGGTTGTGGTCACCGCACACGGCATCGAGGTGAGCCCAGAACAACTTAAGTCGTTTATCAAAATGCCAGAACCGCAGACAAAAAGGGACATCCAAGGACTCAACTGAAAAATGCGAGCGCTTCCTCAAATTTATTTACGGGAATAGACCATTCGCATGGAATGATGGGTGTCATGCGGCATTTGAATAGCTAAAATTTTATCCAACTAACCTGCCATAAATCGCCAAGCCCGTGGATATAGAACCGCTCATGCTCTAGCTTATTGTGTTGGTGATAGCATTGAGTGTCGCCCTTGCGAGAACAGATGGAAAAGTAGAGAAACTAGACTACTTCGTGACTAGAGCCCAAAAAGATGCTGAAACTAGGTACCCTATGATAATGACTACATACCCGCTTCGAAAGGTGCTCCATAAACCCGATATGCCTAGCCGATAGTCACAATGGGCTATGGAATTAAGAGAGTTCGACATTACTTACAAGATACGCACAATAATAAAGTCATAAGCCTTGGCAGCCTTTTTTTTATAGAGATTGCACTAGAAGAGCCAATTGAGTTGCACGATGATGCATTGCAAGTCGTTGGAGAATGGATACTTTGAGTGGACGACTCGTCAAATATTCACGGTAGCGGGATAGGAATATTCTTAGAATCACCAACCAAAGAGAGGTGATCGAGTATTCGTTCCAATTGGGTTTCAAAGCGAGCAATAATGAGGCCAAGTATGAAGTCGCGATTGCTGGTCTAGGCATAGTCAAAGCACTACGGGTCAGACAAGTGAAGTTTATAAGCGACTCACAACTGGTGGTCAACCAAGTTTTGGGTGATTACATAACCTGCGACAATAGAATGGCGGCCTACTTGAAATTAGTAAACTCATTGCAAGTAGAGTTCGATCTTACACCTTTAAACAAGTACCACACGAATCGAACAAGGAGGTTGATGCACTCGCCCCTTTGGGGTTAGCTACAGAAAGTGAATTTAGGCGAACAATCTCAATTGGATACTTGGATAAGCTGTGCATTTAAGAGCCAAAAGCTGAAGTATTAGAGGTCACTAGCTGAAATGATTGGCACACACCAATCTTTATATACTTAGAGAACGTGGAACTACCAGAGGATCGAGCAAAAACACGTGAAACCCACATGAAAGCCTCTTAGTACGTCGTTATGTACAAGAAACTATAAAAGCGATTGACTATGGAACCTTATATACGCTACCTGAACCTAAATGAGGACGTATACGTACTATATGAGATCCACGACAGAGTATGCGGAAACCACTCTGGGGAAAGGTCCTTCGCCCAGAAAACACTATAGATAGGATACTACTGGCCCATTTTCTAGACGATGTTAAGGACATGTCGTCTGTGAGCTGTTCTTACCTATTTATGAAGTACTCAATGGATGCAGTAGGTCCATTACCCTTGGAACCCGGCCAACTGAAGTACATGTTCAATTTGATAGATTATTTCTCAAAGTGGGTCGAGGTGAGCACCTTTATAGAACTAAAAGAGGAGCATGGAGAGAGCTTTGCCTAGAAGAACATTATCTACCGATACAGTGTGCCTAAAGAGATAGTGACAGATAATGGCTTATAGTTCACGATGAAGAAATTTAATAAATTCTACACGACGTGGAAAATACACTTGAGTTTATCGAGGCCACATTATTCGTAGGGCAACGGACCGACTGAGGTAACTAATAAAATCATCATGAATAACCTAAAAAAGAAGCTAAAGGCTCACAAAGGGAGATGGGATGAAGAACTGGCAACTCTGTTATGGGTTTATCGCACGACACCACGTAAAGAAACAAGTGAGTCACTATTCATACTAGTCTACGACGCTGAGGCAGTGATTCCCACAGAGGTTAGCATGTCAAGCTTGAGGATGGAGATAGCCTGGGAGAATGAAGCGGCCAACTATGAACAACGAGTAGGTGACTTGAATTTGGTTGAAGAACGACGAGACCGAGCACAGCTACGACTCGCTTGTTACCGACAAGCAGCTGCACGATACTACAATAAGAAGGTAAAGCACCGCCACTTCAATAAAGGCGACCTAGTCTTGCACAGAGTTTTCCAAAACATGTAACAATGGAAAGCAGGTAAGCTTGGCGCGAACTAGGAAGGACTCTACCGAGTAAAACGAGTAGTCAAACCTGAAGTGTGTCAGATAGAGTCGTTGGATGGCATCGCAGAGCCTCAAAGTTGGAATGCTCATCATTTGCATAAATACTACATCTAGAAGCAGAGCCTCTTCTACATAACTCCTAATAGATTTAGTTCATCCTATTTTTCTTGTTACTCTTCCTTTCTCAATTAGGATTGCTTTTGATGTTTTAGTCTTTGTTCATTTTAGATCTTTTATGTTTGTATTTCATGTTTAATTTAGGAAATATTCAATTAAGATAGATTAGACCGTAATAATCGAACTACATTTCAGGCTTGAACTCAAAACTTTGGTAAGTAGGCAGCTCGTGCAACTATAAACAAGTGCAGCCTGTCTTATTTACAAAATCTTCATCCCCATTTGTGTTTGTATTGAAGGTGGATGGATGGCGATGCCCTATACAAAAGCTATATAATCAAGTTATTATGGACGCCATGATGGGAAGGAGACCTTGACCAAGTTCGAAACACGAGACCATATCTTATAACAAAGCCAGTGTGACTGCTGAAAACCCGCATGCACGACGCATCAGGTTGGCAGTCCATGGTCCGACCCGCGTGCCTCGCGCACTGCGATCATTTCTCCTTGCAAAGTTAACGCGGCTATTGCAAACCCACGTGCATGACGTATCGGGTTGGCAACCTCTGGTGCGACGCACGTGCCTAGCGTACCGTGTTGTTTCCCCTTGCAAAGCCAGTTTGGCTATTGAGCCTACCGCACCACTTCGTTTCTCCTTGCAATGCAACTTCAGCTATTATAAACCCGCGTGCACGACGCGTCGAGTTAAAAGCCCATAGTGCGAACCGTGTGCCAAGCACACCACGTCTCTTCTCTGTGCAAAACTAGTACAATAATTGCAAACACACGAGCACGACGTATCGAGTTGGCAGCCCCTGGTGCGACCCGCGTGCCTAGGGCACTGCGTCGTTTCTCCTTGCATGCCAATGTGGCTGTTGCAAACCTACGTGCATGATGCATCGGGTCGGTAGCTCCTTAGTGCGACCCGTGTGTCTAGCATACCGAGTCTTTCTCCTTGTAAAGCCAATGCAGCTGTTGCAAACCTGCGTGCACGACGGAATGAGTCGGCAACTCTTTAGTGTGGCCCGTACGCATAAGACACCGAATCATTTTCTAAAATTGACAGACTGTTTATTTCAGGTTTTCTTGACAAGCCACAACATTGCTTTGATTTCCATCTCTCTGCTCGCCCCATCGAAAGGCTCGAAACGTCGTGTTTATATAGACGTCCTTCCAATCATCTTATTATAAAGACTATCCCTCAGTACTAGTAGGGTTCTATTGTCATTCAACCAATGTACGCCACCATTTTCAAGTCAGGTTAAGCAAACTCTACTAGAATCCTACAACTATTTTCTCTTATATATACATATAAATATATATATATATATATTAGAAATTCGTTGTCATTATATTTTCATTATCATATTCATTTTGGTGCTACGTACAAATAAGCAAGAAAAGAACCCGTACGATCTAATAAAACTCGACGTTCTACTCTTCACCTAAAAATAGTTGGACAAGTGTTAAGGGGCTTACTAGGTGTGCATAAACTATCACTGATGACTCACCAAGAAAAAAAGAAAAAGTAATAAAATAAAGAGTCAAGCAATGAAAAAGGAAGAACCGAGTAGTACAATAATAAAGAGTTAATCAATAAAGAGGAGTCAACAATACGATACGACAGACTTGTCGGAAGCCAATGAAAATGCCCAAATAAACGATAGAAGCATAAATAATATTGAAACTATAGATAGCCCGGTTTGCTTTAAAAAATAAAGAAAAAAAAAAGAAACGAAAAAAGGAGGAATCGTAGGTAAACAAGTTGATCATGTCTACATGGCTATCATGCAATGCTCTAACCATCATTAACTCAGCTCCGCTCACCACTAATTGAGAAATGATCAGCCTAGCCAGTATTCTGCACAGATTGAAAAGCAACAATGATTGCTCTTCAACTGAAATCTTACCAGCCACAATCTCATATTTGAGCTCTTCGATTTGAGCAACATATTCAAAATGCTTTCCAGCATGTAGTTCCTCGAACAACACCAACCTTGCTTTTAAGACGTTCGTGGCTAAGGCATATTCGTACTCTTCCTTCAGCTGAGCTTTCGCCTAGCCCATTAACTTCAAATTCACTTAACTTTGAATCCAAGTTGGTGCTGAGTTCACTGACGCGCATGTCAATGGCTGTCTTTTCTATGAGCAACGCTTGATAATCGATTTTAATCTTCGCTGCTGCCTCTTCATCAGCCTTATTTGTTGCATGACAATGTTCGGCATATCTCTTATGTAAATTCTCGACGCAAAGGTAAGTTACAACGACGTCATGGGCAGTCTGTGTGAAATTTGGTTAGATGAGTAATTAAGAAAAAAAGTAAAAAAAAAAAAGATTTTCGAAATAAACTCACCCAGACAGAAGCAATACAACTGCGTCACAATGCCTCGCGTATTAAAAGGACTACAAGACATTGTGATCCCCCAGTACCATAGGGAAGGTGACCACGCGCAAAGCTTGTATGATTGACTCTTCAGAAGGAAGCTTGACCTCTTCAGCCTGCGCAACGTTTACTAGCCTCTAGGCGGAGGATAATGTAATTGTTACTAGCCTCAAGTACAGGAACGCCGTGAGAAGTGTTACCTGTAAAAGAGTGAGAAGTTAACACTTATTAGAAATATGAGAAAATAATAATAGATAATGTAAGTGCTCACTCAGAAGGCCAAATGTTGTCCGGATTGGCGTGCTATCTGATGACGGTGTACGCCCGCACAAAGAGGCAAATGATACCATAAACTAATGACACAGTCAACCTCTATCCGTATTCTTCAACTCTTTGACCAATTTTCTATCATTATGGCATGATAAATAGTGATGAGCCCTATCTTTTGGATTGAACTTCAACATATAGCACGCCAAGAACTCCTTCAAAGTGAGTTGTTGTCCACCTATATCTCCAAGTAGCAAAACGAAAAGGATAGTGCGCCATACATTCGGCATAACTTGAAAGAGGGCCAAAACTGAAATGGTGTAATATCTAATTTGCTAACTTAAGTATTGGAAAGCAAAAACCCAAATGTGAACTACTGCATGATCGGAAGCGTCGAGGAAGACTATGATCCTCTTCATGTGAAGTTTCCCATTTAGATTATTCACCACCATCATTCGAACCTTGAGTGTCAAAGTTGGCCACTTCGGGTACATTGGATGGAGTCGGCTCAGTAATGGTATCATTGTCGACCCAACGGGGATGACCTAGTTGCTCTGTTCGTCGCAAGTTATTCACTTGATAGGTAAAGAGCAGTTCTAAGTCATTATCCATATTCCCTTCTAAGTACGTAATTCTCACTGGATCTATAATGGTTCGACATGGGCGGCTCGATCGCAGTCATGTCAAATATGGACGACTCTATAGCGATGGTGCCAAATATGGAAGGCTCGACTATGCGGACGATTCGGCTAGAGTAATGAGAAGTGTGGATGACTCGATTATGTGGTCGGTTTGACCAAATATTAAACCAAATGCAGATGGCTTACCCAAGATTTTACCAAGTATGAACGGTTCATTTGAAATACCTTTATAACACACATGGCTCGGCCCAATTATCTACAAACATCTTTTTACCACGAACGACCTTGCACTATACTACATCCCAAACTAATGAACAGTTCGATTTTACAAATCCACCAAATAAGAAATGATTCTCAACATGCAAGAGACACAAGGTAAATTTTCCTAGCATTAAAAATTTCACCATTCAAACTTATTACAAACCTAGAGTGGTTTTGGAGAAGGCAAGAGTCAAAGGAAAACATATGCATAGAAAGTGAAGTGAAATAGATCTCAAGTATGAGATAATGGACATGAAAAAAAAAAACACTTGCTTGGGTAGCTCGTGTCTGTTGGAACTCTTGGAGTCTCCAATATGTTCACTAGGGATGAGTTATAGCTTCTACTTCCATGGAAGGGCCTTAAAAAAGGGGCAGGAGAGAAGGGAAAGCTGGGCAGGCGTGAAAGAGAGTTTTAAGTAGAAGAAGTAAAAATGCGTACAACTCTCCTTTGAAATCCTCAAGGTTTAAATTTTAAAATTAGAGCCAAAAGTGAGGAAAAGCTAATTAGTACCATAGGTTAAGGAGGTAGTAGCTAGTGCAGTATTTTTTCCCAACAGAAATTAGGAAATTAGAAATAGAGGTGTAATTTTCCAACTTATGAGCAGTAGGTATGCATAAAAAAAAAAAAAGAAAACAAACAAGGATTAGAGCATGGAATGGATCATACATAGTATTGAACAGAGCCTATATATAGGTACGTATATTATATGAAGGAGAAGAGCTCGTCAAAACTAATAAAATAATACACGAAAAACGAAAAATGAAATATACATTCACTGCTAGACCTATAAGAAAGTGTTAGCTATGTAGAGTAAAAGTGGACATGCCTAAAGAAAAAAAAAAAAGGAAAACAACGTGGGTGGCAAGTATAGAAACACTATTGTATACAATTGAGTCTTAACCAATTGAAGCGAAGTCATGCACGTCTTTACTAAATGTGACATTTAATGGTCAATACACACGAGTTGGTAGTGAGTGGCATTTTTCTTATTTTCTATTCAAAGGATGATAGTAAAATATAAGAAAAATGACTATATGGGGGAAATTTAGTTTGTATTGGATTATGCAATACACATATATTTGTATGCGTATTTAGTAAACAAGTGTGTATGTGTAAGTTTTGGAGATTGTAAAGGTAGATAAAGCCTATCATTAATTTATATATGTACTTATATATTTCTACATATATGTGGGGACATTATTAGCATGTGTGTCGTAGTCTGTGTATGCGAAGTGATTTCATATATCATGTAGAAATCGTCTTCACGAGAAAAAATGAGTTGTTTGATACTCCTTGATCGAGCAAACACAGTCATTAAGTGGGGGGCTAACCGTGAACAATCATTAACTGGGTTTGATTTTGTGCACAATCATAAGTCACCATAGTAAGCATCAAGATAAGTCATATGGTGAATAGACAAAGCTGCATCGTCCAATTCAGGCCCTGTAGCAGAGGCAATTTGGTAGTTACAATATCGAGATAATCTATTAGGCCACACTGGGTAGGCCCACATGAGCCATGTGGGATGGGTCGTCCACGTAAGCTTATGATATTAGTGTATGTATAACTTTGATGATTCAAATAAGTATTAATCATCATCACACGCAGAGCTATCCTGATAATCACGAATAAGGCGAGATCGAGTCGTACGCAACCAAGAAACTATCCTCGTCCTAATCCATTGCGATTTACAAAAAGAGTACGGTGAGAAATCTAAATCATGAAAAAAGGCATCATGCCACATTATAAATAGAGGTACATATCTCTCATTCGATATCTTTTACCACTTATATAACCAAATCGTACTCGGTGAGAGAAACACTTGCTCTGACAAAGGTAGAGCTACCTAAGTATTCTTTATTGTAGGTGTCCTCGCCAACGGATAAGGTGAGCACGTGTTGATTAAGGGCTTGATCATCATAAGCAATCTGTTGTTTTCACAGAGGAAGATTCACCCACGACAACAGTATTCAAATGATTTTGTTGCCCTTTACTACATCTAGTCAAATTTTCTCATCCTACATGATATTACCTTTTCAAGGAAAACAAAATCTTAACTGTATCATCTTTTTGTCTTCCCTTATTTGATATCCATAGCGAATTAGAAATCTCTAGATCATAAAATTGTTTGTACATATAGACTCTTATAGCAGATAAGAAAAATATATTCGTTAAGAAAATATTACATAATGTTTATTAATTAAGAACTGATTAGTCATAATGATACTACTTACTTTCTTAAAACAAAGTATGTAACATTGTACTTAAAACTCTTAAATTTTCTCTCTAGGGTTTGTGTTTCCTTGAATTTTTCTAACGACTCTTTCAGCCACCCATTTCTCATAATCGGCCGCCTTCTATTGCAGATCAACTAGAAGAACTGTTGGACAATTATGGGGTTCTACCTAATTTTGTCTCTAAGCCCTCATATGCAGCTATTACAAAAGATTCCTCCACATCGTTAAGTAACTCCAGGCTCAACGGGAACAAATTTCACGCCAAGAAAAGAGATATAATATGTGTTAGGGTAGATGAGAAGATCTACTCCCAGAAAATTGCTCCTTGCCAATCATCGAAGAAAAGAAGAGTAATTTTAACCGTGGTGAGGCTCCCTGAAAACTTTCTAATCTTTGATAACTTTTGGCAAAAATTCAAAAACCTTTGACGCCTGGCATATCATATCCCCTTAGTAAGGCTTTCATAATATTCAATTTTCCAATTTCGTTCATTGGAATCATGATTGGGAGGTGGAATATTAGTCTTGAAACTGGGTTTTAATAGACTGCAACCTTGGATCCTTTACTTCAACTCACATAATCAATGTCCAACAAATGCTCAGGTGTGGTTTCACATCCATGACTTGAGTAGGGAGTACTAGCACCCAAAAATTTTGAGGAATATTGCAAGGGCTATTGTTCACCTGTTGAAAATCAATAATGCAACTCTACAAGTGGACCTCGGTCACTACGCCACAATTATGATTGATGTAGACCTATCTAAATCGTTATAGACTTAATCCTGATGGAATGTCCAGGTCACTGCTTTTTCGTTACACTCGTTTATGAGAACTTGTCTGACCTCTGTGGAAATTGTGTTGCAGTGGTTCATGCTATTTTAAATTTCAAAAAATACTGCCCAAAAAAAAATTTTCCTATGGAAGAACAAGCAAAACAATGCCAAGAATACTGCCCCAAGTAAATTCGAATAAAGACGTTACCTTATTAAATAGTGCGCTTCAGCAGTCGACGCTTTAGTAGCACTGATTTCTATCACTGTTTCAAGCCTAGGGTCGAATCTTGTGATTATTGGGAATCCAGTTGCGTCCCTTCCAAAAAATACCTCGGGAACTCTGAGACTTTCTTTTGGTTTGGGCCTTGAACTTGGTTGTTGCCAACCATCTTGTGAGCATCATTGAGCAAATTTTTTCACCTCATTCCCCATCAATTCAACCTATTTAGATTTGTAATATGCTCAGGTGCATTCCTCTTCTAACTTGGAGATTCAACAACCATTGCTCTTATTTTGATTATTACTGCTCATCTCCTGGCTGAAAATGAGACCTAAAAGTCAAAAGACAGTAATAGTTGGAACCCGCAAGCCGTATCTATTTTTTTTTTATCCTAATAGGATACCTTTATCAGTAGAACTTCCTGGTTCATCTATTCTACAGGCAACACTAATGGAAGAAGAGCTTGTCGTATCTCAATCTTCTGCGAATCTGACAGACCAAGTGAATGTTGCTAAGCCAAAGCCTAAAACCAAGAAGCATAATCAACCTTTGCTATTGTGTCTGATGACACACAAAGGTTCGTTATCTATTTTCTTATCAATGAAGTTCCTTTATTAAAATGATAGAGTAATTGCAATTAACAAGTCCATAAAAACTTTACTAAATTTTTTTCATCAAGAACCACTGCTAATTATATGTATATATGAACCTATGACTGATCTTGCTTCCTTGCCTGCTTATTTTCTCAAATCTTTGTTGATGGGTGTAGTTTTTTTAAATTTCCTAAGGCGGAGTTTCTAAAATTTGGATTCTTTCTTTTGATAATAATTTTAGGATGACTTTTGTCTTTAACACTATTACAGAGATTACTGGTAATTTTCATGATCAGACAACTTATCAGGCTTGCTTTGTCGATGCAAGCATTCATTTTAAACTTCATCAAGCTCTTTCGGATTCGCTTTGCCAATTTTCTTCTCTGGCAATTCAATGGGCAATCATTAGTGATTTCAACGTAGTACTAAGTGCTCATGAACGTTAGGGTGGTAAACTTCCAAACTGTTTAGCTTGTTCCAATTTTACAGACATGATCTCTGAATGGAACCTCACATAAATTATCACTAAAGGATCTTCATTTACATAGTCCAATGGTAGAGGTTCTCGATACATTGAATGCAAGATTGATAGAATTCTTTTGTGCTATGAGTGGCGTAATCGTTTGTGCAGATTCAACGACCTATAGTCTTCCTTGACATTAGTCTAATCATACTCCGATTGTGCTTTCTAGCAAGCTGTATCATTACTCGAGTCCTATTTGCTTTTTTATTTAAAAAGATTTGGACTCTTTATGCGAGCCTTGATATCTTTATAGCCTCAAATTGGAAATCGGCTTCTTTTATAGGGTCTCATTTACATGTTCTTTTTTCAGAAGTTGAAACTGTTCAAATCTCACATCAAACACTAGAATGTTTAAGAATGTCTTTGAAAATGTAGAAGCAGTGAAATTGGGCCTTTCTAAAAATCAGCAGACTTTTTAGAGGATAAATTGGATGAGGAGATTAAAGCTCACTTGAACATGGACCTGACATTTTTTATGCAATCCTTCTTTCTCAAGGAGAATCTCATCTTAGCTCGGTGAAAGATAGAGTCAAGATTTCAACCTTCTTTCACAGAATGCTTCAATTGAGAAGGCCCGATAAGGGAATCGTGATGTTAAAATTAATGTCAATCAATTAATCGATCAAGCACCTATTGGTAATGACATATTCGGCTTTAAGTATTTATTTTGTAAGAAGAATGAAGCTTGTGAAGATCGCCTCCATGTGTCGAAGAAGTTACTTAAAATAGTAGTTACAAAGAAAATAACAACAATCTCACGTCTTCTCCTTAGAATGTTGAGATTAGCGATGCGGTTTTTGCCATGGACCCAAATAGTGCTCCAGCTCCAAATGGATTCGATGGTCCACTCTATAAGTCTTGTTGGGACTCCATTGATGCAAATATTGTTATAGCTATCAAGAATTTTTTTATCACGGCATTTTCACGAAGCTAATTAATGGGAAGTTTCTCATTCTTATTCCTAAGGCGGAGAACAAAACCTCTATTGAAAACTTCACACCTATTGTTTTAGGTACATTTATTTTCAAAATTAAAATTATTGCACACCAGTTAGGCATGATTGTGCCCCGTACGATCATCTCAGTACATCAATTCAGGTTTATTAAGGGCAATAAAATTCAAGAAAGAGCTTTGGCTTTTAACAGCTTTAATTGTCTTAGGAATAGGTCTAGAGCCGATAATATTGCAATGAAATTTGACATAAAAAAGGATTTTGATTCCCTGAATTGGGATTTTATAAATGAAGTCTAATGCAGCTTTAGCTTTTCAGACAAGGTTTATCATAACCATGCCGAACTCTCCTCTATGCCCTCGACGACAAAGGTGGCGATTTGATTGCAAAGGCGCTAGGAAATCATCATCGATGTTGTTCATGTGAAACATTGCGATGCTCTTGTCGTTATTCTTTTAGTGCCTATAATGATCGCTTGTCGATGTCTTCGCCATACATAGGTCATATGTGTACAAATAATCAAATTCAAAGAACGGTGGTAATATTCATGTTGGAACAAGTAAAGGTTACGACTTCCCTACCAATCTCATATGGGCATCTAATCCTTCTAAGAACCCAGAAAAGGACAATATTCCATTTCATTCATCTTGATTGTGAACAACCAATTTAGTTGACTTCCATTAAAGTTATGCTAAGCATAAGAGAGATATAGAGATTTGACCATATGGTTATGGCATCCTTTAGAGTTATAGAGAAAATGATCTGGCAGAAAATAGAAGAAGAAGAAGAAGATGAAGAAGAAAAATATGACAGAAAATCATGTGCAATAAACTGTATGATAAAAATTTTTAGAACTAAGGGTGTAAAATGCCACAAATTAAAGGTCACTGGACAACTTGTACACCTCCTGGAATTCAGGGACCACTAGTGCAAAAAAAATCTTATGGAAAACCATTAATTCTAGAGACACTCGCACTGACAATCCAAATTAGATCATCACATTCATAGCATCATGGATCATATTAGTGTATGCTAATTAAGGAGATTCTTACTTCTTCATACATCACAAACTTATTTAAATATCTAGACCTATAATTTCAATCATCTTGTACGTAAAATTCTTAAAATGCTAAACTCGTTGTTAAGACAATATATTTTGGATTTTTCATAAACATTCATTTTTATAATAAAATAAAACATACAAAATTCACAAATAATTACTTTGTTTCAAAAAAATATTTATTACATCTTATTTTAAATTATATATTCTTAAAAATCTCTCACTTGCCCTAAAGCATATAGGCATGTCTCTAAGACCCATTCCTAGCAAGTGCTTGTTGAATACCCTTGCTGACAGTGTCTTGATAAAGGGTCCGCTAGCTAATCATCTGATGCTATGTTGACTATGTTGGCATCTCTCTAATGAGGTTACACTACCTCTAATGTGGTTTTCCCTCTTTTTGGTTCTTGATTCTTTGGAATTATCCATTGCTCTACTATTGTCACAATAGAGCGTTAGCGATTTATCCATATGCGGAACAACTTCTTAAGCCAGACTGATTCTTTAGCTATTGTACAAGTGACTATGTATTCAGCCTTAATGGCTGAGTCAGCTGTTAGACTGTTTAACTCTTTTCTACAGACAATTGCTGCTCCACAAATGGTAAACACCGATGAGGATGTTGACTTTCTCGAGTCTTTATAAGACTAAAATTCAGAGTTAGTATAACCTAAGGTATTAAAGTCTCCATCAGAGTACAAAAGTAAGAAGTTTGTCATTCTCTGTAGATACTTAATGATGTGCTTCACTAATGTAAAATGTTTAATCCTATGGTTTGATTGGTGCCGACTAACAACTCCCACTACATGGTAGATTTCTAGTCTAGTGCACAGTATATTGTACATTAGACGCCCAACTATAGATGTATATCGGACTCATCTCTTATCATTCTCTTATTGGAGCTTCTTGGGAAACTGCTCCTTCGATAGGTGGACTCCATATTGGGCTGATAAGAAACCCTTCTTCTAGTTTTGCACACAAAAAATTTAGCTAGCATCTTATCTGCATAAGATGCTTGAGACAATGGTAGGAGTTTTTTCTTCCTATTATCCCAAGAACATAATTTGTTTTTTTTTCAAATCTTTCATTTGTAATTGCTTAGCCAACTACGTCTGTACTTCATATTACACTTTTACATCATTCCCAATGAGTAAAATTTCATCTATGAAAAGAACTGAGAAAACCATGCTTTCGTTATTAATGAGCTTGTATGCACAAGTCTCATCAATATTTTGCTAAAAATCATATGTCTTGATGGTTTCATCAAATATAAGATTCCAAGACCTAAATCTTTGCTTTAGTCCATAAATAGACTTAAGAAGTTTGTAGACTTTTTGCTCTTGTAGATGGATTCCTCAAGATAGCCATTCAGAAAGACCGTCTTGACATCCATTTGCCAAATCTTGTAATTGAGAGCGATTGCAATGGATAAATAGATACGGATAGACTTAAGCATTGCCACAAGAGAGAAAGTGTCATTATAGTTGACTTCTTTGAGTTTAGGCTTTCGGTACGAGCCTAGCTTTGAAAGTCACTACTTTCTCGTCGACTCCTTTCTTCTTCTAGCAAATTTCTTTTTGCACCAATAGGCCTAACACCCTCAGGTAGATCTACAAGTTTCCACAGAGAGTTAAAGTACAGATACTCCACCTCTTTGTTCATGGCATTGACTCATTTCTCCTTCTTAGAATTGTTCATTATTGACTTACAATGAAAGATCGTCATCATGGGTATCGGTTACTACAACATTTGCTTTACTATCTTTTTCAGTAGCGTATGAGTGGTCTGATTACGCCCACTATGTTTAGATTTCGTGATTTCCTAACTTGGAGATGTGATTTCTTCTTCTTTCCTAATTTAAACAACTCTTGTTGGTTGCGGAGTGATCACATTACCTCGCATTTCCTCTACAATAACTTTACTACGAAGCTTGAACTTTATCATATAGTTGTTCTGAAGAAAAGTGACATTTGTCAATAGAAACATATTCTTGTCTCGAGGACTATAAAAGAAACTTCTTTTATCCCCCTTAAGTAGTCCACAAATAGACATAGTTTTGTTCGAGAATCAACCTTCTAATCATTGCTCTTTAAGTCTGTAAATCATATCTAGATCAATATGACCAAGCCTAAAATGACATAGATGTATTTCTAAATTGCTATCTACCTTTTGCGTTTGTTAGATTTGGATGTAGTTTCTTTTAATTGTTCAATATTTAATGAAATATTATCAGACATATAACGTATCTTCTAAATTTGCAGAATGCAAATAGAGACCAGTATCACAAATAAATATCTTATTACTATAGAAGAAAAATTAAATGATTGTTTAGATTATATTGAAGGAGAAATCAAATTTCTATGAAATTTTTCAATAAAATAAACATTTCTCAAATCTAACTATGTTGATTCAAACTAAAGACAGGCTTCTCATACGACCTTGACCGAAACTATCGCCCTGTTTCAAATGTGCATAGTCAGCTCCCCTTCAGCAAGTTTTCTTGAAAAATTAAGAAATAGCAAAGAAGAACAAATGTGGTTAGTCTCTCCTAAATTAATTATCCAATGGGATGAGTCAACCTCAATTAACAAAGTGTCTAAGACTTCTAAGTCGATTTACAATTCTGACTCTTCTTCTTATCCAGTTCGACTAAGTATTTTGGATAGTTACACTTCAAATGTCATTGCTCATCGCAGCGGAAATATTTTCCATTGGGCTAATTGGTACACTTCTTCTTGTGCTTAAGTTTCTTCTTTCTTTTTTTCTTTTTTTTTTATCTTGCTTGGGCTTTTGAGCTTTACCTCAACCATTACCAATAGAATCTCGCTTTATATTCTTAGACTTTGAACTGGATCTTCAACAACAATTGCATGGACTCCAACTTTCACAAACCAACAGATGGACTCATAAGTTTAGAGCTTATTTAGAAGCTAACTCATCCTATAATTCAACTTTTACATAAGACAGCTACTAGTAACACGATTGCACTCGTTAAGTTACGAATTCAAAATTATATTAACTTGAGCATGCTCATCTATGGTAGATCGATGCAATTCGGCCTCACTAAAGTAATTAGCAATCATCATCACTTGATCTTTGGTATGAGTACTAGAACACATTCGGATATTCATATACTTCTTAGTGATCTCATGGCAAGCCTATTCAAAATGCTACCCAAACATTTATTGTAGGCATCATCTCCAAAGTCGTGTTTATTACTTCAAGCTTGCTTCTTATAGTATCAGACATACTTGCAATCATGTATTCATTGGCCTTATTGTTATCTAGCGATCATAGGCATCATGAACTCTCTAGGTCGCATTAGCAGGAGGTTTTGGAAGCCGTTTCTTGATAAGAACAAATCTGATGTTCTCAATGATAAGGATGATGTTGATTTTATTTTTCCATTTAAGAAAGTTATTCCCAGTTGGGTTTTATCGGTTAAAAAGGATACAACTGGATTTGACGACTTTTTTTAATTTAAATAAAAGCATAAATAAGTAAATCTTAATTGAATGTTTATCATCCAAGCAATATGTAATTCATGAATAAAATACATGAGTACATAAACTAGGAAAAACAAATCATAAAACCTATTATTCTAATGACTATTCGAAAAATCATACATAAACTGCCTCCGTAAGGTAGATCAATTTATACGCTAAGTTAAAACAAGACTTATTATTTATTAATTAGCATGTGATTTACAACTTATTTTTATACTAATTAACTATCGTACCTAGAATTTGATCAAGAAATCAATTTGCAATAATTTCAAGATCATTATTTCAAATCTCTAGACTTCACTCAAGGGTGTTGCCATATTGGTCAAATTTGAAATACATCTATAGACTCTATCCCTTAAAAATTAAATTAGAGACTTAGCTTTGGCATTAAATTAAACGAAGTCAAAGCGTCATTTAACTCTCATGTTGTCAAATCAACGGAATTGACCATTGATTTAGTTTTTATAGATAATAATTATCCTAATAGGTTTAAAATCATAGGGAATGATTAATCACACTATTTTTATTTATCTATATCTCCCATTAAGAAACCTACAATTATTAGAATTCAAGATTTCTATGCTCATTATTAAATTTCTAATTTAAACAATTAAATTTAGAAATTAAACCATAAGTTTTTTCATTGATTATTTAAAAAAAATAATTTCAAAGCTAAGTTAACTAAAAACAAATAACTAATAATGCATGGGACATGTTCTAATGCATATAATAGGCACACCTAATCTATATGACATGTTATAATGCATGGGCATAGTTATATGCATTCATTGCATAAATATAATAACATGGTTAGAATAAAATAGAGAAATTGATCGGGTCCCTTTGGATAATTAAAACCCATGAAAACTTATATACAATTTAAAAGAGAAATTATAAGGTCTTCAACTTTGGTTTGGGCTTCAAAATTTCATGTCGAACTTTATCGAGTCTATTTGGAAACTAATTGGGCCAAGACCCGAATTTGGGTTCAAAACCCTAATTGAAACCCTTGACCAACGAAAACCGTCATTTCCCATCACTTGGAAAACAGCCTTGTGGCAGTCCGACAACAACCCAAATGTTGTTCGGTGCACTGTGCAACGCTGCTAGGCACGCTGCCTGGCACTGTAGGGGGAATAAGGGAAGGTGCTAGGCACCACTAGGGTGCTGCGGGAGGCTTTCAGGAGGTAGTGTAGGCGCTATCTGGCTGTAGCACAGGCGCAGCTCAGCTACTACGCCAGTAGGCGGGCCACACAGCATTGACAGCAACCTTTGCTACCACCGTGCGGTTGCCCAAAAAAACAATGTAATTAACAATCAATTTCTCTACTAAACATTCATACATCAATCACACGAATCAGACAAAATATATTGGCAATCAACAGTATACAAACTAATTTGTGTCCATCCATAAAATACATAAAGCATATTTCATAAAATTCATATATAACATGTTAACATTACCGGTCTGATGGCGATCATTCGTAATACTTTAAAAAATTATCAACTTTCGCAGTGATTGATCATATCAAACTATTCGAAAAGGAATGATTAAAGTGGTAAAGCAATTAAAGAATTTAATTAAAATTAACAAAGTAAAATCTCATGCACCTGTTGTATTATAAAAATTTAACAACCATAAACAATCGTATAATTTAAATAGAAAAAAATATTCGAGAATTAAACCATTTGTTGATTGTAAATTAATGAGTCCTTCTCTTTATCATCGTACACTGTAAGATCGACAAGGTTGGGCTAGATTTCTTATGCCGACAACGAGTTTAACAATAAATATTTCGACACCATAATTTTCATGTTTGATTCTCATATCGGGGCTTGGGCTTGAATGTGGTCTCACTTTAGTTTTTTCACACAAAACAATAGGAAAAAATTTATCTTCCTCTAGCTATAGCACTTGCGGTTTTGAGGTGAGTTAGGGAAGAGAAAAGCAAAAATTCTCTCGTATTTATAATAAATGTTTAATTTTAATGGGTAACGATATACTAATTATATAATTATAAAAAAAATTATGAGTAAGAGGGCTCAAACTATATATATAGTTACAGAAATTAACACTTAAGGGAACCAATTTAACTAGATAGTTATGAATTATATATGTAATTCCCCTAACGCCAGCTATTATGGACTTCCAAAATGAAAATATTAGGCCAAATTACTTTTTGAGCCGCAAAAAAAAAAAAAAAAATTCAAAAGGCTAGTTAATTCAGATGAGGAGTTCATGATTTACTCAAGTTTTAGATTAACTTTCACATGATTATCTTATGACCTTGATTCTAATTTTTGCTACGGCACTTAAATAAAGGTTTATGAATAAGGTTGATTCATGTCTTATGTAATCTTAATTATATAAAATACATCTACTCTAGTGTCACACTTACTGAAAATCTGAATTAGATTATTCCATTTATAACGTTGCGGACCGAATTATTGAATGCCTATCAATGAGATCCTTACTTCATAATTAAGCCAATATATTTTAGATTTTGAATAAACATTCATTTTAACAATTAAATAAAATATACAAAATTTATAAATACCTACTTTTATATATTTTCAAAAAATATTTATTATATCTAATTCAAAAGGGTATATTCTTGCCCTAAGGGGCGTAGCGCAGACGGTAAATAGCTAATATTTACAGTTGCACATCTTTTTCATTTGATTCCTAGGGAGGTAGTAGGGAAAAACAAAAATTAATTTGGGCCTCGGCCCACCCTCCTTCCTTTTATTCAAAGAAAAAGAAAAAACTGAGAGAATTTCAAAATAGAGCCGTTCTTGATGCCACTTAATAATCTATACCTCAAATTGTGTTCTTCATTTATCTCCACTCAATTTTTGTAATGTAAATTTTTTGGTATAAATTAAAAGCATACCACCATGGGGCATTGATTATCAATGTGCCAAGATTTAGGCATTCATCAAAATCCTCCCAAAAAAAAAAAAAAAGGTATATTCCTAACAATACGTTCCTAATGTTAGAATTTTTTTCTTCTACATTTTTTATTGAAGATCATCGAGATGCCTCCCTCATGCCATGGTTTAGAAAATGTTTCAAGATATAGACAAATGATAAATGTTATAAGAGAAATGATACAATAAGAATTTTTGCTAGAAAAGAATAGATAGAATGACGTGACAATTATATATTAAGTGAAATAAAAATATTTAAATCGATAGATGTATTTTGTAACTAATGAGGATATGTAAGTCACGTCATTCTGATCATTTTTTTTTCACCAAAAATTCCCAAGTCTCCAGCGTTGCTCATGTTATAAGCCAAAAAATAAAAAATAAAAAAACAAAAGTAATACACTTATATTTGTTTATTGGATAATTATGTAGTGATTCAAACCCATCAGTATTCTACCTAACATTGTATAAGAGAGATATAAAAAAGGAAAATCGTAGGAAATAGCAAAAAAAAAATTTTGTTTTTAAAGTCCAGTCCATGTTTCAAAAAATTAAAAAAATTGTCATGTTACGAATTAAATAACAGAAAAATATCACACAAAATATAACACATTTGTAAATATTTGTAAGATATTTTGTAACACTTCAAGTTTTACTCATTATTTTTTGAAGTGTTAAATAATATCTTACAAATATTTACAAATGTGTTATATTTTGTGTGATATTTTTCTGTTATATAATTCGTAACATGACTATTTTTTTTAATTTTTTGAAACATAGGCTACCATTTAAAACAAACATTTAATTTTGGCATATTTTTGTAACTCACCCTATAAAAAATTATTATTACAGATCTTTTTAGTATTATATTGACACATTACTAAGTGGAGTATTGCATAAAGGTTTTTGTTTATTATATGTTGTTTGCCTCGTAAAATTCAAACTATGAAAAGAAAATTCGCTCTCTGATTTTTCTCTCTCTCCCTAGAATTCAAAAAACGAATACAGACAATCAAAAGAATTCGGTGAACCCAAGATTTGTTGGAGAAAAGAATTCTGTGTAGTGTTAGCGTATAGCTAAACTCCATAATCGTATAAAGGCACAGCAAAGATCTCATTCATGATAACCAGAATCAAACAGAAAGACGCAAAAAACGTTCTCACGTCACCTCAACGAAATTTATGAGCCCGTCCCGTCACTATTGACTACAGTTTCATATCATCAAGGTTTTTTTTTAATAACTCAAACCTTTCGCAGTATAATAACTCTTTAGAGAACTTATTGTACTTAGCACGCATTATTGCAATTATTGTTTCTTTTCCCTATGCATATATATCATGAAGATGGCAAAATCAGAACTAGTTTAATTATGAGAGAAAAAAAGGAACACTAGCTCGCTAGTAAAAGTATACTGATCGGTATGACTTATTATGGAGTTATATTTTATGCTTGAGACTAGTATTAGAGAGGTTCATGAAGTGGCAATAAAATCGATAATATAATTATGTACTACAAAAGTTTACGTTTCCAAGCTATCTAGAAGATATTCTCATAACAAAAGTAGATAATTACCTATTGGCTACTGTCTTCAAATCAAGGACTGAAAAGCACAGTCTCGCATACCACCAAAAAAAAAAAATCAAGAAAAAAAAACATGATTTTTTTTTTTCTTGTTGATTTTGCTACTTCCATGAAGTATGAACGTGCAAGTTGTTAATATCCAACCATAGATGCTTCACTATATTTAAAAACCAATTAAAAAAAAAAAACGGCGAAGAGCAAATTAGACTAAATAAAAGGTTACTTTACACAACAATCATAATCACTATAAACAAAATATTAACATAATATATTAGGAACAACTTCATATATAGATATCTGCAGCTAGCTGTAGCTAGAAATCTCCCACAAAATCATGGAGATTTCTCTGAGTAGCTTTGTAATCCAACGCCATTGTGTTCCTTGGATGGACCAGAAGGTGGAATTGGAGAACCTTTTGGCATGAAACCAAAGAAGCTGCGTGGTGATGAGTTCTCACATGACTTTGGCTTCAACTTATTGAAAGCTTGACTTTGTGATCTTGAGCAACTTGTGTGACCAACAAAGAAGATTAGAGCAACCAGACACCATAGTACTAGAAGATTTCGAACTAGATAATATTGTTGCACTCTTTTAGAAACCATTTCATGAAAGAAAAATTGGAGAGAAAATAAATGAGAGAAAGAAGAACCTTAACTTAGTATGGGCTTCATAAATATTCAAGGATCTTGGTTGTGCTGCGAGATAAAAGTAATGACTTGCTACAATATATATATATATATATATATACGTATATAAAATGGTATGTATGGTTTAATGTTGTTGCAAACAATTAATGAGGAAATGTGGAAACATGGGGAAGCAAATTCTGGGTCATGTGCTTTTGGATTCAGCTGTTTGGGCAGTGTTAGTTTTGTGTTTGGCTCATGTTGATGGCTAGCTAGTGCACATTAAATAAATAATAATTTATGTGGAGATTATATTGCACTATATATATTAATTAATGGGATCAGATACATATTCACTAAGGAATAAGAGGCTTGAACGGGTCTTGAGGGAAGTGTGAAATGAGGACTATTAGCAAAAAAAAAAAAAAAAAGAAAAAAGGGGGATTAAGGAAAATTGTTGGGAGTGAAAAAAGGATATAGTGTTGGATGGTTAGGTGAACTTGTGGGCCTAAGTGAAATTAAATGGCCGACTAAGCAAATGAAAGTTTGAAACAGTTTCTTGCCAAATCGTCACACAACTTGAAAATTTTGTCCCCTCTTTTAATTGCTATAGGGTATAGTGAGAGCTTTACATAGGGCTTTCGAATGTGTGACGTTACATGCACTCTTCTCACTAGTATGCTTCTCAAGGGACCCACAATGTCCTAAATTGAAGGAGCTCTTTGACAAATCAACATTTCAACAGTCTTGAGCAAAACATGGTTCTATGGTCGTATTAGAGCCTTAATACGTTACATGTGTCCAATTACACATTTCTAAAATGCACTTTGTTGTTTGTTAATCGGTTTTAGTTTTTGTCCTAATATATAAGAGTGGACAAAAGTTTTCCCTTGTTTTATTTCTCTTCTTTGGTAGGATATATCCTATAGTGATGAACTAATGATTCCTTATCGTAGAACATACACTATTGAGTTTTATCTTTTTTCTTTTCTTTTCTTTTCTTTTCTTTTCTTTTTTCATTAATGTTATTTGGCATAGAAAGAGAGTTTCATCACAATAGGTTACCTTTGATCAGGTTTTACTCACTAATGAGCAACTATAACATTTTCGTTATTCTAATAAAATGTTACTCATTAATATAGTTGGTATAATCATTACATGAATTATACAAATATTATATATGCGAGAGTAACCATATTATGTAATATATTCTAATGCCTAAATTAACTATCATTTGAAATCATTGTTAGTAATGAATCATTACATGATCTGTTAACTGTACATGAAACATAGGATATGTTTATTTAGAAAAATTAGCTAAAAGGAGTGGCAATTGATAATCATCGTACTAAAAAATAATGGACGTTTATGACTGGTCAAAACGATTAATGACAATATTAATATTTCTACAAAATATATAAAGATGTACATAAATAACTATACAATCAATAATAATTAAAAGCTATACTTTCTTTCTGAAACATTTCCATTAAATTAAAAATGTTGGTTCCAGAAAAAAAATCTATTTACACATTTTCCTTATTTATCTCTTCATCAGATCTCCTAAATTAGAAAAGAAAAAAAAAAATGCGCACCTCGTTTCTGTTTTCTAAAGTGTTTAAGTTGCTTTTGTTTTTCGGCACCTGAAATCAGTGAAATTACCACAATTAATCTACTATTGTGTGAACTAATGCGTTTTTATCTCCTGATTATTGACTAATCAGGGTGAACTAAAGCCTAGGAGCAAAAACCATAGATAGGGACCTCATACTGCGAACCCAAATGAGAAATATTAAATGCCAAAATCTAGTGTCCCCACATGCTGAAGAACACGTCAAAGGAGATCAGACAAACTGATTATAAAGGATATAAGGATTTCTTTTTGTTTTTTTGTTTTTTGTTTTTTTTTTTTTCATATGGCCTCAACGTTTGAGTTTTCATTTAAAAAGAATAAAAAAATTAAAAAAAAAAAAAAAAGCTCAAAGTCACGCTCTTCTTTTTGAAAAGGACAGAAAGAGCACAGTTGCGGGAATGGTGAAAACATATTAATTATGACAGAAGATAATGTTTACCATATACTACGCGATCCCGAATGGCAAATGGCAATTGCATTAGGTGCCTTATAATTATGCACATGTTATTTACATGTAAGACACTAAATTATAGCGTTATTACTGCATTATATTACTTTAATAATCGCATGATGAATTGAGACAGTGACGGAGCTCGAAATTTTCTTCAAGGGACTAATTATAATTGTTGTAAGCTGGTTTTTGTTCGAGGATCTATCATCGAGGATGTCCTCCCCGACCACGGGCAACCTCAGGAGAGAGTGCCCGAGTGACGACGTGGCTTCGCCACGTCAGCAAGAGTGTCAACGTCAACGGCATCAGAGGCGCGGGTCGATTTCGTGCCTGTGTCTGCGAGGGTTATTGGTAGAGGCAACCCCGAAGACAGACCCCGACATGAAGCAAGGTCCTCGGGGGGAGACCGATGAGCTGAGGATCCCCTAAGCCCGAGGACGAGTGGAACTCGCGATGAGCCTTGCTAAGGTGGAAGATCCGGCGAGTCGGGGGACTGCTCGCGGAGCGGGAGGTCCCCGATCGAGGGATTAAGCGCGGGTAGTTGTAGTGAGATCACTCCCGATGATAAATACATCTGACATATACTGTAGACACCTCACTTGTGATAGACGTGAGTTGATTAGTTAGTAATCCACCCCCGTAATTTCGGGTAGGGTATGGTCGATTAAGATAAGGCCACCTAATTCCATGATTTAAGGGATATTTGGTCAGGCGCATTTAATGCACTTTCCTCTCTCTCCTTCCGTAAATCTATAAAAGGAAGAGAAGGAGAAGGGGAAAGGGGTTGGAAAAAATTACTCTGTAAACTCCCCATTTGGAAATTCCATAAACATAGTGGACGTAGACTATTACTCCGGCGGAGGGTCGAACCACTTAAAAAATCCCAGAGTATTTATTTTCCGTTCAAATTTTCCCTGTTCATTGCCGTATCACACACTAGAGGTACGGATCACGGCGTTGGTTTAAATTCTACACCAACAGCTTGGCGCTAGAAGGAGGGCCGCGTGAACCTCTGTCTTTTATTAGACATTTATTCCCGCTTTCCCTGTTGCTCGTCGTGCTACTTGATCGAAGATCGAATGGCGCCCAACTTGAGAAGCAGCGGCAAAAATCCCTTAACCGCCGAGCAGGAGATGCTCGAAGATCGAATACGGCACATGGAGGAATCCATGGCAAGAATGACCGGATTAGTGGAGACTCTGGTTCACAACCACAGTCCGCCTCCACTTCTGACTGACGCAGAGCATGCGGACGTGCTCCGAGCGCGGCGTAGGGCTGACGATGCGGCCGCCGACCTCTGGGCCACAGGCGACGTCACTGCGACACCTGATGAGGGTTCATCAAGCGGTGATCCCGCTCGCGAGCCTCACCATTCCTGCCGCCGGAGGAATGCTCCAGCTCAGAAGTCCACCACTAGTTCTGGAGGTCCGCATTTGCCAAATGACCCGGCGGGACCGTCGCGCCCCACGGCCGAGGGTGGATGTAACGACCCAAAACTTAAAACAATATTTTAGTTCCGAAAAATACGGACAAATTTGAACTTTTTAAAATAAGTTACATAATTGAGCTTTTAATAACAAACATAAGAAATATCAATCCTCATCATAACTAAACTTTATTTAATTTGAATATTTACAAAATATTGCGGAATTTAAAACTTTCTTTGCCAACGATTTGCCGGTAGTCCACGTAAGGTTTTCCAGGTCGGTCCCGTATACACTCGATGTTCCCGTCGTTGTCGCCTCTCACTATTTGCTTTCGTGACAAGATACGTGCGACACGAGCACACTAGTGAGCTAATAGCCCAGTAAGTAGATTAGATAAGTAGGTTGCTAAGTCTGCAAGTAACAAACAATCAATGGGTATCACAATACAATAATCTAATGAAAGGACAGACTCGATAATCGAGTCGTCATAGTCTGAAGAGTAAACGTCACTCTCATGCAACCTTGCCCGCGAAGTAGATTTCAGAGATAAGGTGCTGAACCTACGCGGGATATAATACCTGCAAAAGAGTTGTGACTTGGAACGAGGTCGGGCTTAACGACCCATTAATCTCGACTCAAAAGTCAATCTCATAATTTATTCTATTCTCACTCAAGTTCACAACTCTCTGACTTAGCTTATAAAACTACGTGTGCACACGATTCGCATCCAGACCCCTTACGGGTCGTTCTAAAACTTATACATGATCTAGACCTCTCATGGGTCGCTATAGAATTCAATACTCATTTAGACCCATTACGGGTCGTTCTAGAACTTATTTACAATCTAGACCTCTTACGGGTCGTTCTAGAATTCAATACACATTTAGAGCCATTACGGGTCGTTCTAGAACTCAATACACATTTAGACCCGTTACGGGTTGTTCTAAAACTAATATGACTCTGGACCCTCTGTGGGTCCTTCCGAAACCTCACACAGACAATGGCCCCGTCGGGCGATCTCGGAATCGATCATGATCGCAGCACACAGCATATAAAGAGGAAGGTCGTCTACCGACCTCCTTGAGACTTCTCGGGTCGTTCCGAAACCTCACACAGACAATGGCCCCGTCGGGCGATCTCGGAATCGATCATGATCGCAGCACACAGCATATAAAGAGAAAGGTTGTCTACCGACCTCCTTGAGGCCCCACGGGTCAATCCGAAACATCTCACGACCGGTGGTTCCGTCGGACTGTTTCGGATTGATTGCGCAATCACCCCATCGGGTTAATTCGGGACATGCTATGGATCTTGGCCCCTCGGACCATCCTGATATTCTCTAAGATTGTGAGGACTCATCCTCCTCGGGCCTCTCTGCCCTTTCCGAAACCTTTTACGGCCAGTGACCCCGTCGGGTCGTTTTGGAATTCATTATTGCACTTTACCCCGTCGGGCCGATCCGGATCGTCACATCATAAACTGTGGGGAGGGCCGTGGCTCTCCTCCCCAAGGCCCCTCGGGCCGTTCTGAAAGGTGGTTCGTTGACCTCCGCGAGGTCCCTCGGGTCGTTCCGAAATCTGTCATACATAATGGCCCCGTCGGGCTATTTCGGAACCAAATCATGATCGCGGCCCCGTCGGGCATTACCCAAATAATCAAAGTATGACCACAGAGGAAGGTCGTCTGCCGACCTCCCCAAGGTCTCTCGGGCCGTCCCGAAACGTAATCAGTGGCCCCGTCGGGCTATTTCGGAACCGATCATGACTTGCGGCCCCGTCGGGCCCTACCCGTATACATACATTGCTTTCGCTCCCCTTGTCTTGTCTTAGAATTTTCTCCTTGACCTGCAATAAAGTCTCAACAATAACAGAAACAGTTTTATGCCTGTGGTCCCATACCCACCAACATATAAGTCATACTAACATATACACACACAAACAAACCCACGCCCTACACTAGAACCTGAACTACGAAATTGAGTAGTTTTATGTCTGTGGTCCCATACCCACAGACAGATAAACATATAAATGAACACACATACCATTACACACCTAGAAAAACACATATCATAAACGAACCTACAGTCCCATACCTGCAGGCTCGTTGCACAAAACGAGACAAACATAATCAAGAGCCCATATTCACGGCCCTAGCTAGAATGGAGATTCACATAATTTGACAGCCACAATTTTGGAAGCACCGTATGCTTAACTCGATCTCAACACATGCACAATTCAAGCATTGTATAGTCTACTCGTGCCACAGTGGAGATCCACTTACCTGAGGTCCTAAGCCTCTTGCCTCGATCCTCGCGGCTCTCTCCTAGTGGCGTCCTTCCTTGAAACTCGTCGTGCGACAAATTTGTCCAACACGCGGGTAATAGGGTCAATGCCAATGTCTACTAGTTATTCGAGGGGAAGAAAGCTCTAAGGATTGACGGATCACTCTAAGTGAATGCTAGACGGAGGGACAACAGACGGGTCGTCGAGAAACTCCTCTAGCGGTATTCTCGTCCCGAGTGTCGTCGCTTTCACTTTAACTGTCAATCCCGACTAACCGATGTGTCTTTAACTAGTTTAGGTGAGAAATGAATTCTTTGATCTAAATGGTCATTGACTTGGCCTTAAAAAGTATCTAAACTTCAAGCCGGAAATCCGGCAGAGTTTCCCCTGTTTTTCTGATATCGCGGCCGAAGCCTTCACCTAATTTCAACCCAGCACCGAACTAATTTCGGTCACAATTCATCACAACAATCACACAGACAATTTTATCATTTATCATAATTAATTTCCAAACAAAAATCATAGTTCAACACCGAGCCTCAGTGGCTCGGATTCCACATAGGAGCAATTAACATAGGTTTAAAGTGCTAAAATTTTACTATTTACAAACTCTTCGTAAACTTGAACTTGTTCCCAATTGCCCGTTTTTACCTTCGGCAAAGGACGGCGAAGTGGTCATGAGTCTAAAATTGTTTCGTTGACAATCCTGCACAATTTAAAAGAATAAGGACTCAGAACGACCCAATGCAATTGGAAACAAATTTTAGCATCAAGAGCTTGTATCAATCTAAGCCCCGAGATAACGAAGAGCAAAACATAAGCACTTGTGGCCTAGATTTGGTCGCGACAACTTGATTAACGACTAAGGTGAAACAATCGCTTTAAGCGTATAACGTTAACTTCACAATCAAGAAATTGCTCAAATAATGACATCTTCAAGCGCGTCAAGGTTAAGTTTCTTTCTTTTTTGTTATTTTTATTTTTATTTTTTTTTTATTTTTTTATTTATTCTCAACTCACAAACCGGAGTGAACGAGCAATCGAGCATAGACTCAAATGACACAGAAAACACCTTAATTTCCACACGGATAAACCACAAGCAAATTCCTAAAATCCTTGCAATCACAATCCCGCAGAAATAAGATTTTCAGCAATAATCTTTTTAGTGAGGCAAAACAATTGATAAGCGGGACGAGACCAACTAAAGTTTATTTCATAAACTTAAACAACCGCCAAATCACTAAGGGTGACAAATTCTATTTACACACATTAGTTCAGGCAATTATCGGATTCTAAGTCTTGGCACAAAACCAATCAATTAGTTTATTAAGCTATTAATAACTACATCACTAAACCCGACCTAAATGCAAGCTTCCAATTTATAACTTTCAATCATAGATTATCCCACAAATCACAAAAGTTCTAATAAAAGGAAGCTTGATCAACATTGCGGCTATATGCCCAAAACGCCCAACTTCACACGAACACAACATTACATTAAATCGATACATTTGCCACAACCTCGCCAAAATAATCGAAAACCACATTTTGATAAAAAATAATTTAACCCGATCACTAAGCGTAACGAGGGTTAAAGTTTGCGAATCAAAATATACAAAGCATCAACAACCATGACTAACGCGAACATAAATTATCGTTATGCTCCAGATCGAGTTCGAGGCTCACCGAGGTGTGAATGGCAGCGGGGTTCGAACGACTTTGTGGAGGAGACCAACGTTGGGTCGTGCGAAGAGGCGCGGAGCAGAGGCGAGGCTCGAGCTCATCAGCGCAAACGTGGGCTGAGCAGCCCGAGTTGGTGTCGCGTGGAGGAGCTCGCGCGAAGGCAAGGCAGAGGAGTCGGAGGCTGGGCAGGCGCGGAGCACGCTCGAGGCGGCGTGGGGGCAGAGGCTCGCGCGGACACGCTGGGTCGCGCAGCGGCAGGAGGTGGCGCGAATCGTGGCCGGACCGCGCGGAGCTCGGGCGGTCGAGCAGCGCGAGGTCGCTGCTGGAGGCGCGACGGTGGTCGAGCTGGGCCTCGCGCAGACCGGAGGAAGGTGCGCCGGAAAAGGGCGAGCGAAGCGAGGTCCTCAGGCGGGTCCCGCGGTGACGCAGCGCCAGTTCGTCGTCGACGAGGGGGCTCGGCGGCTCGGCGTCGCGCGAGGGGTGTTGGAGGAGGCCGGAGCTGGCGGCGTTCGGCGTGGGCGGCACGCGTGAAGGCTGGGCGTCGGCCGCTCGTCGCCGGCGGGAGTGAGAGGAAAGCGAGGGGACGCGCGCGCTGGACACGCGAGAGGGAGGCAGCACCGGCGGGGCTCGGGGGCGCGCGCGCGCTGGACACGCGAGAGGGAGGCAGCACCGGCGGGGCTGGGCTGGCCGGCGGCAAGGGCGTGGGGTCACGGCGGGGGGGGGGGGGGGGGGGGGGAGAGGGAGAGAGAGAGAGTGTGAGGCTGAGAGATAGAGGGAGAGTAAGGGTGGCGGCTGGGAAGAAAGAAAAAAAGGGGAAAAAGAAAATAAAGCCCTAATGGGCTTGGGCTTAACTTTGGCCAAAAAGGCCCAAAAAAAATTTACCAACGGGAATGGTAAAATTTCTCCGTGAAATAATAAAATTGCACACGTAATTTGGACAAATGAGAGTTAGGAATTTTAATATCGTTCTCGAAATAAAATAAACTCCTAACACATCAATTCGAAATTACAAAATATCCATCCAATTCTATAGTTTAAATCAGAACTCCAAATTGACCAGATTTAATGAAACTGACCAATTTTACAAATTGGTCATAACTGAGGCAAAAATACAAATTAATTAACTGGCACAGTGCTTTTAAATTCAGGTCATTACAATCCTACCACCTTACAGAAGTTTCGTCCTCGAAACTTAGAACAAGTGAGGGTATTTCTCTCGCATAAAACTCTCAACTTCCCAAGTTGCTTCTTCTTCGGTATGGTCACCCCACTGTACCTTGACCAACGGGATAGTCCTATACTTCAACTCCTAGTCCTCTCGATCTAAAATTTTGCAAGGACTCCTCTTCATAGGTAACTTCAGGCTCGATGTCCAAGATTTCATGGCGCAGCACCTGACTAGGATTGGCCACGTGCTTCAACTGGATTCCCATGGCTTTGAGCAAGCTCTTTAAAATGCGAAAGTGAACCTAATATCTCTGTCTGAGACAGGGGGTACTGGCACTCCGTGGAGTCTCACTATCTAAATCTCCGCTAAACTATCCACGGAGTATGTCATTCGTATCGGCAACAAGTGCACTAACCTTGTGAGCCTCTCTACAACCATCCAAGTGGCATCGCAATAAGGGCGAATCCAGTGGTCCCCGTGGGGATTGTCTTCACTGGAGCAGTTGTGAGACGCCCTTTGAGCTCTTGAAAGCTCTATTCACAAGCCGGAGTCAAAGAAAATTTGGTATTCTTTTACGTAAGGCGGGTTAAAGGTAGAGATAGTTTGGTGAACCCCTCTACAAATTGCCTATAGTACCCGGCTAAGCCCAAGAAACTACAAACTTCTGTGACCGTCGTGGGCTATTTCTATGAACTCACAGCTTCAATCATAGGTGGATCTACCGAACTCCCTTCTTTAGATACTAAGTGACCAAGAAAAGAGACTATTTCCAACCAAAATTCACACTCCTTGAACTTTGCATAAGCCCTTTTCTCGGCTAATCTTTCCAAAACAACAAGCAAGTGCTTTTCATGCTTCTCCGTTGTCTTTGAATAAGCAAGAATATCATCGCTAAAAACTATAACAAACTTTTCAAGATAGTCTTCGAAGACGCAATGCATTAAAGTCGAACTACGACTGAGGTATTAGTGAGTCTAAAGATCATCACCAAGGGTTCGCAGTGTCCGCAACGGATACGGAAAGCGGACTTGGGCAAATATTCATCGTGCCTTTAATTAGAGATAGTCGAATTGCAAGTCTTTACCTCAAGAACTGGTACGTTAGACCTCTACTAACCCACATTGTGAGGGATTGCGCAGCTTACCTCGTCTTGCCTTCCTCTTGGCTCAAGGGATTGTGACTGACGCAATTACCCTCCTTTTCTAACATAGAGTACTAAGGCTCGTAACGGCGAGTGAACGGGTCTTATAAAACCCTTGTTGAACAGCTACTTAGCTGAATTTCAACCCATTTAATCCCGTAGGGATCACACAATACAACGCCGTCGACATTGAGGTGGCACTCGATAATGACTCAATAATGAGCTCGATCTCAAGGTCGAGAGGTAATCCTAGAAGATTCTCGAAAAGGACATGAACAGAATTCTTTACAATCGAAATATCCAATTCCTGCTGCGTATCCTCATGGGACAGGTCCTAATGCGAGCGAGGAATCCCTGACCGTCCTCATCAATCACCATTCGTAACCCACGAGCTGAGACGACGGGTATGACTAACCCCATCGATGACTCCACAAGCTTGGAGTTCTCCGTTCTAAGGGCTGTGAAGGGCACGTTATTCCCTCCACAATTCATCACCGAATGGTAAATGGGTTATCATTCCATGCTTATAATGTCATCAAAATTTTGCATCTCAAGGAAAAGAAATCTATAAGTAATTAACATCCTTTAGATAACCCAACTAATAAAAACCGTAATACATCGCATACAACCATCCAAAGATAGTTATCACAGAGCACAGTAAAGTTCAAATAGTTGAATCAACACAAAGCATTAGAAAAGGACAATTCGTATAATTCAAGATTTGGAAGTTATCAAGAAATAAGCAAACCAAGCTTTTGAGAGGCTTGGATCTCTCCCACAAGAGCTGAGCTCTGCGATAACAAAATTTTACAAATAACCAATACGCTTACAGCATAATTCTTATATTCCAAACATTCACGTAAGCCAATTTAATTCATCACAAAATTTGATACGTAATTTATATGCCAACCACTCTCATCACACACGACCATACTTATTAGTAGGAATTCTACTATACGTCAACACTTATATTCTCTCTATTCTTACGCCTAGCATACGTGAGGTGAACCGGTGGCCTAACACTCTTAACACAGGTCGAAGCTCTATAGTCTCACCTGTCAGGGTAGAAGCTTCGAACGATTAAGTTATCACGTCAACTGTCGAAGCTAACCTCTTAACAACGCTTTTCGTAATTGGAGTGAATCGCCTTAGTGCCTACTAGCGCCAACGTAGTGGTACAAGCTCAATATGGGTCCCGTCTAAGTGTGTTGAAAGAGCCTTTAACCTCTCTTTAAATATTCTTTTCCACGCTTCCGCTGCGACACTCTGATAATCATAATGATTGCGGGCATTTCTTCCCGATTAATGTTTGTGCGTCCCATGAAAAACAGATAGCTTAGCGCTTATCTTCTTGGGCAGTACGGAATTTGAACATCATCGAAGGATATTGATCAAGCCTCATAAAACCCATCGTACACACTTTCAAAATAATTCATCACTCTAATGCCTTTTTACCTGTCCTTGAGCATGAGTCGGTGGACGTGACAGTGTAGGAAAAGACTTACACTTTAAGTGTTCAAGCGAGTTTTTTTTTTTTTTTTTTTTTTTTTTTTTTTTTTTTTTTTTTTTTTTACTTGCGTTGTAACTGAGCCTACGATCTTACAACTGCACGAAACTTAGACCACTGCTCTTGATGGGACTGGCCTTAGGATGGTTTCTTAGAAAAAGATGACAGCACGACGATTGGTTACTTTTTATTATTAATAAGTTATTTCGAAGAGAACCTATTATGCTCGGCTCAAGCAAAAAGGAAAGTGCTACGATTTTGTCAAGTAGAGTCTAATCGGCGCCTCAAAGAAAACTCTAGGCTGGGGCTCATCTGTGATTGATGTGTCTTTAATGACTTTCGTGCCTTTCGAAAATAGCCATTGCGTTCCTTCAAGTGATCTCGACGACCCACAAAGCGAGAACTGCACACCTTAAGAATTGATACTAGTAGCGATTAGCATCAGACCGACATTGGCCTACTCAAGGCAACACGGGTAGTGGAGAACTACCACTCAGAATGAAAACGTCTCTTAGACGGTCACATCGCGTCCCAAGTCTCGGTTGGATCCTCTCGTCTCATCTTGCTCATACTGTTTAAGTACACCTGCAACTAACTTTACTAAATTAACACCTCATTGCTCATGAAGCATAAGTAAGGGTTACTCACATAGGCGACAACGAAGGAACCACGCTTGTGCATACGGGGTTGTCTACAGGACCGGCTAAACCGTGGCTCTGATACCAACTTTGTAACGACCCAAAACTTAAAACAATATTTTAGTTCCGAAAAATACGGACAAATTTGAACTTTTTAAAATAAGTTACATAATTGAGCTTTTAATAACAAACATAAGAAATATCAATCCTCATCATAACTAAACTTTATTTAATTTGAATATTTACAAAATATTGCGGAATTTAAAACTTTCTTTGCCAACGATTTGCCGGTAGTCCACGTAAGGTTTTCCAGGTCGGTCCCGTATACACTCGATGTTCCCGTCGTTGTCGCCTCTCACTATTTGCTTTCGTGACAAGATACCTGCGACACGAGCACACTAGTGAGCTAATAGCCCAGTAAGTAGATTAGATAAGTAGGTTGCTAAGTCTGCAAGTAACAAACAATCAATGGGTATCACAATACAATAATCTAATGAAAGGACGGACTCGATAATCGAGTCGTCATAGTCTGAAGAGTAAACGTCACTCTCATGCAACCTTGCCCGCGAAGTAGATTTCAGAGATAAGGTGCTGAACCTACGCGGGATATAATACCTGCAAAAGAGTTGTGACTTGGAACGAGGTCGGGCTTAACGACCCATTAATCTCGACTCAAAAGTCAATCTCATAATTTATTCTATTCTCACTCAAGTTCACAACTCTCTGACTTAGCTTATAAAACTACGTGTGCACACGATTCGCATCCAGACCCCTTACGGGTCGTTCTAAAACTTATACATGATCTAGACCTCTCATGGGTCGCTATAGAAATCAATACTCATTTAGACCCATTACGGGTCGTTCTAGAACTTATTTACAATCTAGACCTCTTACGGGTCGTTCTAGAATTCAATACACATTTAGACCCATTACGGGTCGTTCTAGAACTCAATACACATTTAGACCCGTTACGGGTTGTTCTAGAACTAATATGACTCTGGACCCTCTGTGGGTCCTTCCGAAAACTCACACAGACAATGGCCCCGTCGGGCGATCTCGGAATCGATCATGATCGCAGCACACAGCATATAAAGAGGAAGGTCGTCTACCGACCTCCTTGAGACTTCTCGGGTCGTTCCGAAACCTCACACAGACAATGGCCCCGTCGGGCGATCTCGGAATCGATCATGAACGCAGCACACAGCATATAAAGAGAAAGGTCGTCTACCGACCTCCTTGAGGCCCCACGGGTCAATCCGAAACTTCTCACGACCGGTGGTTCCGTCGGACTGTTTCGGATTGATTGCGCAATCACCCCATCGGGTTAATTCGGGACATGCTATGGATCTTGGCCCCTCGGACCATCCCGATATTCTTTAAGATTGTGAGGACTCATCCTCCTCGGGCCTCTCTGCCCTTTTCGAAACCTTTTACGGCCAGTGACCCCGTCGGGTCGTTTCGGAATTCATTATTGCACTTTACCCCGTCGGGCCGATCCGGATCGTCACATCATAAACTGTGGGGAGGGCCGTGGCTCTCCTCCCCAAGGCCCCTCGGGCCGTTCTGAAAGGTGGTTCGTTGACCTCCGCGAGGTCCCTCGGCTCGTTCCGAAATCTGTCATACATAATGGCCCCGTCGGGCTATTTCGGAACCAAATCATGATCGCGGCCCCGTTGGGCCCTACCCAAATGATCAAAGTATGACCACAGAGGAAGGTCGTCTGCCGACCTCCCCAAGGTCTCTCGGGCCGTCCCGAAACGTAATCAGTGGCCCCGTCGGGCTATTTCGGAACCGATCATGACTTGCGGCCCCGTCGGGCCCTACCCGTATACATACATTGCTTTCGCTCCCCTTGTCTTGTCTTAGAATTTTCTCCTTGACCTGCAATAAAGTCTCAACAATAACAGAAACAGTTTTATGCCTGTGGTCCCATACCCACCGACATATAAGTCATACTAACATATACACACACAAACAAACCCACGCCCTACACTAGAACCTGAACTACGAAATTGAATAGTTTTATGTCTGTAGTCCCATACCCACAGACAGATAAACATATAAATGAACACACATACCATTACACACCTAGAAAAACACATATCATAAACGAACCTACAGTCCCATACCTGCAGGCTCGTTGCACAAAACGAGACAAACATAATCAAGAGCCCATATTCACGGCCCTAGCTAGAATGGAGATTCACATAATTTGACAGCCATAATTTTGGAAGCACCGTATGCTTAACTCGATCTCAACACATGCACAATTCAAGCATTGTATAGTCTACTCGTGCCACAGTGGAGATCCACTTACCTGAGGTCCTAAGCCTCTTGCCTCGATCCTCGCGGCTCTCTCCTAGTGGCGTCCTTTCTTGAAACTCGTCGTGCGACAAATCTGTCCAACACGCGGGTAATAGGGTCAATGCCAATGTCTACTAGTTATTCGAGGGGAAGAAAGCTCTAAGGATTGACGGATCACTTTAAGTGAATGCTAGACGGAGGGACAACAGACGGGTCGTCGAGAAACTCCTCTAGCGGTATTCTCGTCCCGAGTGTCGTCGCTTTCACTTTAACTGTCAATCCCGACTAACCGATGTGTCTTTAACTAGTTTAGGTGAGAAATGAATTCTTTGATCTAAATGGTCATTGACTTGGCCTTAAAAAGTATCTAAACTTCAAGCCGGAAATCCGGCAGAGTTTCCCCTGTTTTTCGGATATCCCGGCCGAAGCCTTCACCTAATTTCAACCCAGCACCGAACTAATTTCGGTCACAATTCATCACAACAATCACACAGACAATTTTATCATTTATCATAATTAATTTCCAAACAAAAATCATAGTTCAACACCGAGCCTCAGTGGCTCGGATTCCACATAGGAGCAATTAACATAGGTTTAAAGTGCTAAAATTTTACTATTTACAAACACTTCGTAAACTTGAACTTGTTCCCAATTGCCCATTTTTATCTTCGGCAAAGGACGGCGAAGTGGTCATGAGTCTAAAATTGTTTCGTTGACAATCCTGCACAATTTAAAAGAATAAGGACTCAGAACGACCCAATGCAATTGGACACAAATTTTAGCATCAAGAGCTTGTATCAATCTAAGCCCCGAGATAACGAAGAGCAAAACATAAGCACTTGTGGCCTAGATTTGGTCGCGACAACTTGATTAACGACTAAGGTGAAACAATCGCTTTAAGCGTATAACGTTAACTTCACAATCAAGAAATTGCTCAAATAATGACATCTTCAAGCGCGTCAAGGTTAAGTTTCTTTCTTTTTTGTTATTTTTATTTTTATTTTTTTTTATTTTTTTATTTATTCTCAACTCACAAACCGGAGTGAACGAGCAATCGAGCATAGACTCAAATGACACAGAAAACACCTTAATTTCCACACAGATAAACCACAAGCAAATTCCTAAAATCCTTGCAATCACAATCCCGCAGAAATAAGATTTTCAGCAATAATCTTTTTAGTGAGGCAAAACAATTGATAAGCGGGACGAGACCAACTAAAGTTTATTTCATAAACTTAAACAACCGCCAAATCACTAAGGGTGACAAATTCTATTTACACACATTAGTTCAGGCAATTATCGGATTCTAAGTCTTGGCACAAAACCAATCAATTAGTTTATTAAGCTATTAATAACTACATCACTAAACCCGACCTAAACGCAAGCTTCCAATTTATAACTTTCAATCATAGATTATCCCACAAATCACAAAAGTTCTAATAAAAGGAAGCTTGATCAACATTGCGGCTATATGCCCAAAACGCCCAACTTCACACGAACACAACATTACATTAAATTGATACATTTGCCACAACCTCGCCAAAATAATCGAAAACCACATTTTGATAAGCGCAAGGAGAGCTTCTGTGCGCGCTGGGGCGAGCCTCGAAGAAGCGCGACTCCCTGTACGGGAGTGCCTCCGTGAGGAGTCGGCTACCACTGCCACTAGCCGGCAAACCGAGACAACCCAGGATTTCTCACCCGCGGAGATAGAGCGCATTCGCGGGATCCTTGCCGAACCATCCCGCGATGGAATCCTAGATGGGGATTTCACCCCACTCACGGAAGCCCTCTTGGCCACCCCCATTTCTGATCATCTCAGGCTGCCGAAGGTAAGCCTATTCGATGGGAGCGGAGACCTCTCCGACCATTTGGGGGTTTATTGCTCGTGGACGCGCGCCTATGGCTATCCGGAAGCCATCTGGTGCAGGCTTTTCGACACCACTTTAGCGGGGGAAGCCCGCCGATGGTAGTATCGACTCCCAGCCAACTCGATCGGGAGTTGGCAGGATCTGAGAACGAGGTTTGATGCCCAGTTCTTGGGAGGTCGTAGACACCTCAAGAACTCAGCGTACCTCTCCCGAGTCAAGCAGGGGGGAAACGAAAGTCTCCAAGCTTAGCTCTAACGTTTTACTAAAGCCACAATAGAGGTAGGGCATTTGTCTGATGATGCCCTACTTCTGGCCGCGAGTTCTACGGTACGCGAAGACACCCCTTTCGCTTTCTCTATCGGTAAAAAGCCCCCGCGGGCATACGCCGATTTCTTGGGGCGTGCTCGGAACTACATCAACGCGGAAGCAGCGACTTCTAAGAAGTCTGGCCCTGCGAAAACCTCCCGCAGAAACCCCGAAGGGGACCGCCGAAAAGAGAAGAGGCCTGTCGAGGCCCCAGCAGGCAACCGACAGCCTCGCGACGAGAAAAGACCGCGGGATTCCGGTTCATCCTCGGGATCCGGCATAGTCCGCCCTCGCAGACCACGGTATGATAAATACCAGGAGCTTACTGCCATCATCGAAGAGATTTTCATCAACTCGCAGAGCGAGGTTGACTTTCGACCCCCCACACCTTTGAAAGGGAAGGTGCCGGAGAAGCATAAGGACAAGTTCTGCTTGTTCCATAATGCGGCCGGACATACGACCGCGAATTGCTATGATCTGAAGGATGAGATAGAATATCTTATCCGCCGAGGGAAACTTGAAGGATATCGCAAGGAAGCGAATCCCGGGAACTGGAATCCAAATTACCGGGAGATCGAGGGTGAAATCCGAACGATCGCGGGAGGCCCTTATCCTAGGGGGCACTCTCAGCGATCTATGAAGGGTTACCCCCGAGAAGCCCGACAGGAGCTCTTCGGAGGAGTATTCCAGGTGTCGCGAAGATCTCCACAACCCTATCGGAAGATCACGAGCCCGCTCACATTCTCGGATGCGGATGCCGAAGGCGTCCGTTTCCCACATCACGATCCTCTAGTCATCTCCGCGATGATTGGGAACCATCTTGTCCACCGTTGTCTGATTGACGACGGCAGCTCAGTGGACATCCTATATTTGGATGTCCTCGAAAAAATTAGAATCAGTCCACAGAGCTTGCGAGCTTTCGCAAGCCCGCTGCACGGCTTCACAGGAGACTCTATCTTCCCGGAGGGAAGTACAGAGTTAGCCGTCTCGTTTGGTGAAGAGCCCACGAGATCGACCGCCATATCAAACTTTATGGTGGTTAAAGGTAGGTCTTCTTATAACACCATCCTTGGGCGTCCTACCCTCATGGCAATGAGAGCGGTCACGTCCATCTACCACCTCTGCCTCAAGTTTTCCACTCCTGGTGGCGTCGGAGTAATCCGGGGGAATCAATATGAAGCCCGGATGTGTTACACGACGAGCGTCAGGTCGGCCCCCGCCGAACCGAAGGGGAAGCGCACGACCGAGGAGGCTGCTTTGGGTGAAGCGACCCTCACCATCGGCGTGTCCGATGGTCGAAGAGAACTAGACCCTCGACTCCCGGCCCCATAGCAATTAGCGGGCCCGGTCGAGGACACTGAAGAGGTAGACGTGGACGACCTTGGCACTGCTCAGAAAGTCAAAATTGGGACTTCATTAAGTCCCGAAGTGCGCAAGACCATCATTGCCTGTCTACGGAGGAACCGAGACGTCTTTACATGGAGCCATAGCGATATGAAGGGCGTAGACCCAGATTTGATATGCCACCGTCTCAACATAGATCCTCTGCTCCCGGCCCGCCGGCAGAAGAGAAGACCCCTCAACCCCGAGAGAGCCCAAGCTCTTAAAGATGAAGTTGACTGGCTCATCGGGGCCGGGTTCATTCGTGAGGCAAAGTACCCGGACTGGGTCTCTAATCCGGTGCTGGTCCCGAAGCGGGATGGTAGATGGAGATGCTGTGTAGACTTCACCAACCTCAACGAAGTCTGTTCAAAGGACAGCTTCCCTATGCCCCGAATCGACTAGATGGTTGATGCTACCGCGGGCGATGAGCTCCTCAGCTTCACGGATGCATATTCGGGCTACAACCAAATCCCTATGTATCATCGGGACGAAGAGCACACTGCGTTCATTACCGATCGAGGGATGTACTGCTACAAGGTCATGCCCTTCGGCCTCAAGAACGCAGGTGCGACTTATCAGAGGTTGGTGAACAAGATCTTCGCGGATTTACTTGGAGTCTCGATGGAGGTCTATATTGACGACATACTGGTCAAAAGTGCAGCAGCACAAGACCACGTCAAACACCTGATCAGACTTTCTCCGTCCTTAGGAAGACCAACATGATGCTCAACCCAAGTAAGTGCACTTTCGTAGTTAGAGCGGGCAAATTTTTGTGCTTCATGGTGAGCCAAAGAGGAATAGAGGCTAACCCGGAGAAGATCCAAGCTATCCTCGACATGAGGCCTCCTCAGAGAGGAAAAGAAGTCCAGAAGCTTACTGGATGCATTGCAGCACTCAACAGGTTTGTATCTCGGTCAACTGACAAGTGCCTCCCTTTCTTCAACGCCCTCCGTGGGAGTAAGGAGTTCGCTTGGACTGACGAATGCGAACGGGCCTTCGAGGAGCTTAAAGTTTACCTCGGACATACTCGGGCTCTGGCGAAGCCATTATCGGGGGAAAAGCTCTTCACGTATCTCGCTGGCGCTGTGTCCCAGCATGCAGTTAGTTCGGTACTGGTCAAGGAAGCCGCCGGGATACAGGAACCCGTTTACTACGTCAGCAAACGCCTCCTCGACGCTGAACTCAGAAACCCTGAGTTGGAGCGGCTCGCCCTTGCTCTCGTTATCTCCACAAGAAAACTTCGCCATTACTTCCTGGCTCATCCAGTGGTAATTCTTACCAATTACCCAATGAAACAAGTTCTGTGCAGGCCGAAGGCCTCGGGCAGACTTATCAAGTGGGCAGTCGAGTTGACTCAGTTCGACATCCTGTACCAGCCGCGAACGGCGATCAAAGGTCAAGCACTAGCCGACTTCATCGCCAAGTTCACCTTTCCTTCGGAGGAGGATCGGGATGGACAGAACGAACCCCCGAAGTGGAAACTCTTCGTCGATGGTTCCTCGAACAAGAATGGTTCGGGGGCAGGGCTCCTGCTCATCAGCCCTGAGAATCATCGGATCAGCAGCTCGTTGCGATTTACCTTCAAGGCCTCGAACAACGAGGCAGAGTACGAAGCCTTGCTTGCTGGCCTAAGACTCGCCAAAGAACTTCAAGTAGATTCGCTTATAATCTACAGCGACTCAAAGCTGGTGGTCTCTCAAGTTCTGGGCGAGTTTCAAGCCCGCGGTGATAGAATGGCCGCTTATCTGGAGAAGGTTAAGGCCGAGCTTCGGAACTTCCCAAGGCACGAGGTGAAGCACATTGACCGTGAAGATAATGCGAATGCTGATGCTCTAGCGAAATTGGCTACCAGCCGAGATGCGGAGCTCCTTCGCTTGGTCCCGATCGAAATTGTTGCAGAGCCCAGTATCACGAAGCAAAACTCGGTAAAGGCGATCGATGCTCAACCTTCGTGGATGGACGATATTGTCATTTACTTGAAGGATGACAGGCTACCCGAAGATCGAGAGCTGGCGCGAAAAGTCAGGTATCATGCCGAGCATTACCTGCTGCTGAACGACAAGCTTTACAAAAGAGGGATTTCGACCCCGTTGTTACGTTGCCTCAATGACGAAGAAGCCAAGCGAGTCCTCAGTGAAATCCATGACGGAGTCTGTGGAAACTACTCGGGTGGACAGTCACTCGCACACAAGGCGTTGTTGCAGGGATTCTACTAGCCCACGATGAAACAAGATGTTACCGAATACGCGAGGAAGTGCGACAAGTCCCAGAGATACTCTGCACTCATTCGAGCTCACCCCGGAACGACTTACCGTCATCTTCTGCCCGTGGCCCTTCGCGAAGTGGGGAATCGACATAATCGGGCCACTGCCCACGGCGCCCGGAGGGCTCAAATTTGTCGTAGTAGCGGTAGAGTACTTTACCAAGTAGGCCGAAGCGATTCCCTTAGCCACTATCACCGAGAAGAATCTGACTAAGTTCGTTCGCGAGCACCTCGTTTACAAGTTCGGGATACCTCACTCACTGGTCTCAGACAACGCCCTTCAGTTCGATTACCAGCATATGAGGGACCTCTGTGACCAGTTCGGTATTAATAAAGACTTCTCCGTGCCATACCACCCGCAGAGTAATGGCCAAGTCAAGGCCGTCAACAAGATCATCAAGACCACTCTGAAGAGATGACTCGACGCACTCAAAGGACGTTGGGCAGCGGAGCTACCCCTAGTCCTCTGGAGCTATCGCACTACGGCCTGTACGGCCACTGGAGAAACCCTATTCTCCATGGCTTATGGCACAGAAGCGATGATCCCGGCAGAAGTAAAGGTCCCTTCTTTTTGCTACGACAACTTCGATGAGGCGGCCAACAATTAACTCCTGGCCACGGAGCGAGATACGATCGAGGAACGGCGAGAAGTCGTGAGGATCCGGATGGAGGCCCAGAAGCGGCGTATGGCGAGGTACTACGACTCCAAGGTAAAGGAAAGAAAGTTCAAAGTCGGGGACACTGTCCTCAGACAAGTATTCCAGAACACCAAGGAGGCCGGAGTGGGGGCACTAGGGTATTCGTGGGAGGGACCTTATCAAATTACCGAGGTTTTGCGATCGGGAGCATACCAACTCGCCGACCTCGTCGGGATCCCATTGAGACTTCCCTGGAACGCGGAGCATCTCAAGAAATATTACTAGTAGGCTCCCCTCACCTGTAACTTTATTTCTTTGTAATTCTACTCATGTTTGTAAACAATATTTGTGAATAAATATATTTTTGCATATTTATGAATACGTTTAATCGAAAGTCTGCGGAGTAGACTATAAACTCGGTGTATGAAGGATAGAACCGCGGAGCGGATAAATCCTAAAAACACTACCCTGTCTTCTCGGTCGCGAAGCGCCCGAGAAGCCGGGGGGCATCCTGGGTACCAGAAAAGAAATAGATGCGCTCTATAGGTACCTCGAGGACGAGCGAGGCTAGAACATGTGAGTTCTGAAGGGCTTACGCAGGCCTTGCCAGTTGAGACTTCCTGCCATACAAAGGTTTACCTTGTCAGATTTTTCCATCGTAGAAGGAAATCTGTTCGGAGACTAACTTGGGAAGTTTGACTAACTTGTTCCTAGAACAATTCTATTCTTCTAAGAAGATAGAAGAACTAGGCACGCTCAAAGGAAGAATTCCGAGGCAGACTAATTTCTAAAAATTTAGGCCAAAGCGTGGAAAATAAGAGGTCATACATTATACATACTCTCGGAGAGAGTATGTAGTCCCGAAGGGATTTAGTTAATTGACCGGATCCCGAAGGGACTGTCATTTAACACAAATTAATTGTTAGATCCCCAAGGGATTTATTAGATTAATTAATTACTAGATCCCGGAGGGATTTAGTCAGTTGATGAACAATAAATATGGGGAAACCAAATCCTTGTTTTATTACTCGTTCATAAAGGCGTCCAAGATAAGGACCCCGAACAAAAAAAAAAGATATATATTTACATATATACAAAAAGGACCCTACTCTAAGGCGGCGGCTGCGCAGGAGGCTACTGCTGGGGGCGTGGCATCTCGCGACGAATCTCCTCGACGAAATTCCACTCGGGGTGGAGGGCCTGGAGCCTATCCAATGCGCGGTTGGCTCCGTCGAGCATGGCGAGTTTGATCTCGTTTCGATACCCTTCACTTTGATGAAAATCGGCAAGCCAGTGCCGCCTCCTCAGCTCGATGAGATTATCGAACGCGGGGCTGTTCTTGAAGTCTGCCACCGCGGAGCGAATTCGCGCTCTGGCCTCTTTGAGATCAGCCTCGGTCCGGCTCAGCTCGCCTCGGGCTTCTTTAAGCTCTCCCTCGAGGACTTGAATCCTCGACTCAGCAGCACCTCTCAAGTCTCTCTTCTCCTCAAGGGCAGCCTCGAAGACGGCCTTCTCCGAGAAAGTACTCTCTTCGCGAGCTCGGTGCTCCTCTGTCAGGGCCTCCCACGCCTCTGACTGCTGAGCCTAGCTCCAGCTCGAGCCGGATCTTGGTCTCCACGTGGGCCTTTCTTTCCTACTCCAGCTCCTCCTGGAGCTTGGAAGTCTCCTCCGCGAATGCTCTCCGCTGCTCCATTGACTTCCTCATACTCTCGTTGGCCATCTCCATCATCTTAACAGAGAGGTCCGCTTGAGTAGAAACTTCTTGAAACCTGGCGGTGAGCTTTTCCTTCTCTCCTCGAAGATGGAGTAGAGCTTCCCTGCCTTGAGCGAAGAGGGCTTCCGACCTCCGGGAGTAGGTGAAACTTGCTAAAAATGCCTGCAACAATCAGAAATTAGTAGCAAGTCGAATCGAAAGCGGATGTGGAAGTCGGCAGGGTTTACCTTCGCGAGCAGCCGCATGCCTTCGCGATTGCCAGCCTGGAGCGGCTCCTCGGAGAGCTGCCTAAAGCTCTCCTCTGACCAGATCTCGTCCAACATAGGCCCGAGCTCTGGCATCCAGGGGAAGCCCCCCGAGGGGGCATACGATCCCGCCCCAAAAGGAGTCCCCGCTGGGGGGACTTCGAAATCATCCAGCGGGTCTCTGGCGGGGCCAGACCCTGCGGGAGAACTCCGAGGAGCCTCGGCGGGATCTATCCCTGAGGTTATCAAGGCGGGAACTCCAGAAGAGGTGCCCGCCGTGGGCGCTGCGTCGATCTTCTCCCCCAGTAACAAGGTCCTTAAAGGAACGTCTTCCTCCATTGGTCGCTTGCCCTTGTCCGCGATGGGAGACTCGCAGGGAGGAGCTGATCGACCAAGCGCATCCCCCGGAAGCGAGGACCTCAAAAGTCCAAAAAGCTCGTCTGCAAGCAACACTAGTTAGCCCCGATTCAGCATTGAAATAAAAATCTATTTGTGCAAAGAAGTTTCGTACCATCATCGATGACGATGGGGGCTGTGCGTCTCGACTCTGAGGAGAACTGGGTTGAAGGCCCAGCAGGCGTCACCTGGCCTGGAGAGGGAGCCGTCCCCGAAGGAGCCGGATCGACCTGCTCTACCACGAAATCTTCTATGCTCAGTAGAAGATCCCGCGCCATGTTCGTTGGTGGGCTGGGAGTTAGTGGCTGCTCGCTGAAGATGTCCGCCGCGTCCGAAAGCACCTGGCGAGCTGCCTCGCCAAAAGGGACACCCCCAAGAGTTGTCCCGGGGATGCCCTGCTCCTGAGGAGTGACGGTAAGCGTGACCTCTGGAGCCGCCGCTGGCTCCTTCCGCGATCGTTTCCTCTGCGTCAAGGGCTCCTCTCGGGTTTCCACGGCCTCCTCTTCGTCCTCGGCCTGCTCGGATTGGAGGGGAGGGGGGGGGGGGAGGGAGGGGCGTGGGATGGAGCAACTGCAGCCTTGGGAGGGGCGGACTTTTTTGAGGAAGTGGCCGCCCTCTTTCTCGTCGATGGGGCGGGAGTGGTCGTACTCCCGGAAGCCCCCGCCGGGACTTTGGGCTGCTTCGGGGCAGGAGTGGTCGTACTCCCGGAAGCCCTCGCCGGGACTTTGGGTTGCTTCGGGCCCGACAATTGCCCACGAAGCTGGTCCGGGTCCAACTCCATGCGAGTCCCGATCCACCCATGGGTGATCAGGTTGTCCTCGTTGACGAGGGCCCGGACGTCTCTGGCCTCTTCAGGGTAGGCTAAGGCGGTAGCGATCCGCTCTTCCTGACCCGCGGTCACGGCGGTGCGAATGAAGGAATCTGCGCACAATCCCGAGCGTCAGCAATGAGGCGTATATAAAAATAACAATAATAAAAGTATAGAATACGACTCACCAGGAACTTGGTAGGCTCGTGGAAGGGGCTGAGCTCCCTGAGTGGAGCCGCACGGGTAATATTTCTTGGCCCCAAAAGTTCCTGTCCTTCCACCCCTCACAGGACGATGACAGATTCGTCATCAAGATCTTCTTCTTCTCCCACGGGGCCAAGAAGAAGTACCCCGCCTCGGACTTCTTGGAGGAGGGCTTGTACAGGTGGCAGACCTACTCCACCGATGGGTCAACTCCGAACCACAGCTTCCATAGAATGTGCATCCCGGCCATGATCTTGTAGGCATTGGGGTTGAGTTGACTTGGAGCGAGACCCCAGTGTGCCAAGACGCCGCGGACTAGATAGTGCAGCGGAAGTCTTGCCCCATGCTTCTTGATGGCCTTATTAAAGGCCACCATCGAAGGCGGGGGTCGTGTCGAACGCTCCTCCGCGGACATGGCCCTGGTAGTGATAGTCGCAAGGAGGTGGAATTGTTCCCGGATGTGCTCCACGTCGACCTCGGAGCACTTGGAGACCTTGTCGTCTGCGACGATTGTGACCGAAGGCTCCGGGGGGTTGGGGGCATCGGCGGTCGGTGCCCGCAGAGGTCGGGCGTCCCCAGCTGCGGCGGATCGAGAACCAGCGGCGGTGGCGGCAGACCCGGTGGGTTTTCCCGCGGCAGATGCTGATGGAGGGTCTGGCGCGGCCATGGTGGTTTTTGCCTTCCTTTTCGCTCTTCTTGCAGCGGCAGGCGGTGGTGGTGGAGACATTATCGGCGGAGCGGCATAGCCGGATCCAAGCCCAGCGCCGGAGGAAGGCGGTGTCGAGTGAGACATTTTTTCTCTTTCTCTGAGAAACGCCAAAAACTCCGGTAAATTACCCATGCGAGAAAGAACAGAAGGAAGAAAGAACTCGGCGATAGCGAATTCGGAGAACGTACCTGTATTGGTCGGAAAAACTTTCAAACTCCGGAGAATTCGCAGAATTGCAGAACGACGAAGAACGTCGGAATTTTCGCGGAAGGCTTTAGGTTCGTAAATTTCTGAGAGAAATGGCGAAGAAAGCAAAAGTTCAGAAAATGAGAAGTGAGAGGGGATTTATAGGCAGAGGAGGCAAAGGGTTAAAAACCCTTCGTGTCGTGACCGTCGAATGAGAATCTTCCCATCGCCATCCAACGATCAGAAGGATTCGATGAGAAGTAATTATTACCTGACGTCATCATATGCTTTCGAAAAAGGAAAAATTCCCGAAAAGTGTATCAGATCATTTTCTGCCCGTCATTCAAACGACGCGGCTTTTCGGTAGGGAAGCGTCCCCAAGAAGAAATCCTAGAGGACGCGACGCGTGTCCTCGGGGATTGGGGGGCAGATGTTGTAAGCTGGTTTTCGTCCGAGGATCTATCATCAAGGATGTCCTCCCCGACCACGGGCAATCTCAGGAGAGAGTGCCCGAGTGACGACGTGGTTTCGCCATGTCAGCAAGAATGTCAACGTCAACGGCATTAGAGGCGCGGGTCAATTTCGTGCCTGTGTCTGCGAGGGTTGTTGGTAGAGGCAACCCCGAAGACAGACCCCGACATGAAGCAAGGTCCTCGGGGGGAGACCGATGAGCTAAGGATCCCCTAAGCCCGAGGACGAGTGGAACTCGCGATGAGCCTTGCTAAGGTGGAAGATCCGGCGAGTCAGGGGACTCCTCGCGGAGCAGGAGGTCCCCGATCGAGGGATTAAGCGCGGGTAGTTGTAGTGAGATCACCCCCGATGATAGATACCTCTGACATATACTGTAGACACCTCACTTGTGATAGACGTGAGTTGATTAGTTAGTAACCCACCCCCGTAATTTCGGGGAGGGTATGGTCGATTAAGATAAGGCAACCTAATCCCATGATTTAAGGGATATTTGGTCCGGCGCATTTAATGCACTTTCCTCTCTCTCCTTCCGAAAATCTATAAAAGGAAGAGAAGGAGAAGGGGAAAGGGGTTGGAAAAAATTACTATGTAAACTCCCCATTTGGAAATTCCATAAACACAGTGGACGTAGACTATTTCTCCAGCAGAGGGTCGAACCACTTAAAAAATCCCAGAGTATTTATTTTCCGTTCAAATTTTCCCTGTTCATTGCCGTATCACACACTAGATGTACGGATCACGGCATTGGTTTAAATTCTACACCAACAATAACGTCTATAAACTTGTATTAAAATCACACATGATTGAATATTATTAAAAATTAATAAGATATTATTAAGTAAATAGAAATTTAAAAAAATAACCAATATTTCAATTAATTAAAAATAGTCATTTTCTTAACTACATGATGCAATGATATTACCTTTTTACCCTGATTTTGTATTGGCTAATGGCTAGTTTCTTAATTTTATGAAACTATGTTAATTTTCTTGAACTATGAATTAAAAAAAGGCTAAATACTAAAAAGATCCAATTTACCAATTTAATTAGAATATTAAGCAATTAAAACAAATAAATTATTCAATAAAGAGTTAACCATGGCATATCAAAACACATAATACAATAATGTACATGTATAAAAAGAGAATATATAAATATTATGTGTTCATAAGAGATTGAAATAAGAAGAGAGAGAGAGAGAGAGAGAGAGAGAGAGATCAACTCATTGTGAAAATATCCTACAAACACATGTGTATTGAAAATGAATATCCTACAAACATTATGGTACAATGATTTTTGGGCTTAAATTGTAGTTGAATCCACGTAGAAAAAGCAAAAAATAATAATAGTAAATAGTAACAATAGTAAAGAAATTGTAATAAACGAACTTGGTGGAGTGAGAATGAAGAGTTTAATTATAATTTTATGTTTTTCTTTTTAAAGACTGAAATCAGACATTTGGCTATCAGGCTTTGGGATGTGAGGACTTTTGGTCATTAGGCTTGGAACTATAGGCTCTTTTAGTCACAAAATTTTGGGCTGTGAAGGCTTGGGCTATTTTTTTATCAAAAGCTAAAAGATTTTAGGTTTGATCCAATTTTACTTGGGCTATTGCTGAAAAATAGAAGTTCAGTGGGGGCTGAAACCCCACTCGCTCCACACTCCCTTCGTCCCTGAATTGCAATGTTATTGCTTTTATTTTTTGTTCGTTGTTTTTCTTTTTTTTGTTTTCTTTTAAGGTTCTTTTTTTATGAAATCTAAAAGATTTTAGGTTTGATCTAGTTTTACTTAGACTATTGCTGAAAAACAGAAGTTCAGCAGGGGCTGAAATACTCGCCCCACACTCCCTTTGTCCCTGAATTGCAATGCTATTTATTTTATGTCTTGTTCGTTATTTTACTTTTTTTTATTTCCTTTTAAGTTTCCTTTTCATTGAATTTTTAACAAAACAAAAATGAAAAAATCGGAATAGATGGATAGATAGATGGATAGATATATAGTGAAGTGTTAGACAGGTGTTGATATCTGCCTCATTTGGTATAAACATTTAGATGATTTGAAACTATTCAAAATTAGTTTAAGTACTAATAGTTCTACGACTAAATAACTTTGAATAGTTCACAACTAAAATACCACGTTATCTGCGGTGATTTATGCTAACAAGCTAAGGAATAATTCGCATGAAGTGATGACATATTTACGACTAATATGTCATCGCAAATAACGATAGATTAGTCTTTGAAGAAATTTAGCAACAATCTTAACATGATATTCTCAAGATTCCAATGAAGGTTATCCGCAACTAAATTATGTGTAGCGGATAGTGGTTATTTTTTGTGAGAAACTTTTTTGTCAAATATTTCTCAACTATTCGCGACTGGTTTATCATATTCACAAATCATGTCACTACAAGAAACTGCTCTAATGTCGTCGCCAAAAAAATGTATCCGCGAGGACATGTCGTCGCCGCAACAGACAAAGGCGACGACAATGTGTAGTCGGAATTTTTTGCGGGAAAATGTAATGTCGTTGCCAATAGTTTGTCGGGAAAAATAACCCGCAATCCGTAAAATTTTTGGTGATAACATGTTATCGCCACGTGTCGTTGCTATGATTGGCGACGACATAAGCTTGGTGGAAAAAAAATGGCGCCCATGTCGTCGCCACGTGTCGTCGCTATAATTGGCAACGACAATTTCGCATCGGCGACGATGATTCTTTTTACTAAGCCATAAGTAACTTCACATTTTTTTTTACTTCTCTCCGACCCTCCCTCTCTCTTCGACTCTCACACTCAGACCCTTCCTCTCTTCGACCGTCCCGTCCCTCCCCTCCCCTCCTGATCCTTCTCTGTCTCCGACTGCCCTTCCCTCTCGCCGCCTTTCCTCGCCCCTCCCTCTCTAAGACTGTTTCCCACTCTCTCTAGTCGCCTCTCCCTCTGTAAGACTGCCCCTCCCTCTCACCGCCTTTCCCCGCTCCTCTCTCTCTCTGACCGCTCCGCCCCGTCCCTTCCCGCCCTCATTCTCTCTAGCTGCCCCGCCCCGTCCCTCTCTGTCCCTCATTCTCTTCAGCTGCCCTGCCCCTCATTGTCGCCTGCCGCCCCGCCCCTCACTTGTACGGGCCGCTCCGCCCTCCTTCTTTCTGCCCAGCTGAACTCCCCTCCTCCCTCTCTCCGTCGCTGCTTCTCCGTTCCTCCTCCCTCTACCGCTGACCAATCGCCGCCCCCTCACCACTGCCACTGCCCAACTACCGCCCCTTCCAGCCTAATTGTCGCTCCGTGTACCGCTATTGCTGCCTAAGTGCCCACCCCCTCCCTCCCCCCCCCCCCCCCCCCCTCCCCCTCCCCCTCGCGCCCCGGGTACCTCCGCCGCTGCCCAACTGCCCCGCCCCTTCCCGGGTACATACCGCCGCTGCTGCCCAACTCTTCCTAGTCCCTCAACACCGCCGCTGCCGAGGTAATTTTTCGTTCTCTATCAAAGTTGAAAATATTGTGTTTTTGTATATTTTGGCTAACATTTGTGGAGGTTGGAATTGTTGGTTTTGTGCATATATAATTTGTCGTTATTAATTGTCAAAGTTAAAAATATTGGATTGTGTATATTTTGGCTAAAATTTGTCTAGTTTGAACATTTTGGGCTTGTATATATTGTTTCTAGTAATTATTTTATATAAATTTTTGGAGGTTGGTTGATAGAAAAATTGTTGTTTTGTGTAGAACTTTTGGGGATTGTATTGTTGTTGTGTATATAAGATTTTTATATATTTTTGGTTTGTTGAACTATATTGTTGACATATTTTGAATATTGGAATTTGAGTTATATTGTTGCCTTTTTGCGTATGTGGAATTTGTTAACTTATTTATTTTAATAAATATACTAAAAATAATTTTTAAAAAATGTACGAAAATTATTAAAAAAAAAACCATCTTTGACAATGAATGTCTTTTAAATTTATTTAAAACATAAACTAAAATTCTAGTACTTCATTTTAAGAATAACATATTTATTATAGATTTTAGAATAATTTAACATAACATATTGTAAATTTTAGAATAATTCAACATAACATATCTTATAACATTATATGAAAATAATTTTGTTTAAATGCATAATCAGTTGAAGGGTTGACGCAATTCGCCATGTCCATAGACAAGAGTTGGATTAATTTGAAAATCGAGCTTATGACGCTTATTGGAACGGCATGTTGCAATTTTTTGACATTGTTAGCCGTCATCTTAATTCAGATGGAACAATGAAATGTCCATGTAAACGTTGCATGAACAAAGCACTTCACACTTTAGATGTCCACATATAATGGATTATGATTTTCATCCAATTCATACAACTTGGATATGGCATGATGAAGATGACGTTTATCCGACATCGTTAGTTGATCCTTCTAGCTCTAGCGTACCTAGAGATGAGATGTCAGATGTACTTATGGACTTAGTGAATGAGTCTGTAGTCAGTGAATAGGACGAGGACGCTGGTAGTGAGCATATTGATGAGGGCACGTTATAGTATGAAAAATTATTTGACGACCTAAAAGCTGAGCTATGGCCTGGTTGCATGAAGATGTCTGCTTTGAATTTTATTGTAAAATTGATGCATATCAAAGTGTTGAATAAGTAGACTAATAGTTCGTTCGATCAATTGCTAGAACTGCTTAAGACTTCATATCCAGATGGAAATAACATACGTGCAAAGAAGAAGCTGTGGAGTATTTGTCTCGGATACCTGTCAATCCATGAGTGCAAATATGATTGTTCATTATTTTGAAAAGAGAATGAAGAATTGCAACGTTGTCCTATTTGTAAGACGAGTCAATGGGTAGAAAGAATTGGAAAGGGCAAAAACATTCCAGATAAAGTTCTCCATTACTTTTTGTTAAAAGATCGTCTCCGTAGACTATATAGTTCAAAGCATACAGCGAAAGATATGCAGTGGCATCAAACTGGTAGATGATTAGAAGATGGTATATGCGGCATCCCGTTGACGGTAAAGCATGGAAAGAGTTTGATAGACGATTCTCTAGTTTTGCAGCGGTCACACACAATGTCAGACTTGACCTCGTGGCTAACGCATTTAATATGTTTGCTAATATGGCGATCCCGTATAGTATGTGGCCAGTTATTTTAATGACTTATAATCTTCCCCCTAGTTATGTATGAAAGAGCCTTACTTAATGTTGTCGTTGTTAATTCTGGGTCCATCATCACTAGGCAAAGACATTGATGTGTTCCTTCGCCCTTTAGTAGATGAGTTGAAGGAGTTACGGTCAGAAAGAGTTGTGGTTCGAGATTCTATGACTGCTAGAAACTTCAAGTAGCGTGCCGCTTTATTGTGGACAATTAATGATTTCCTAGCTCGGGGCAGTTTATCGGGATGGAGTAGCCAGGGATACATAACTTGTCCAACATGCAATGTAGATACACCAGTGTAAGAAGTAGAAGCAAAACTATTTATGTTGGTCATAGGCGTTAGCTTTCGGTCAACCACCTAATCGCAGAAGAAAAAATTTTAACGGTAAAATAGAGAACGCAACGCCACCGAGACCAAGAACGACAGAAGAAATAATGGAGCAACTTCGACTAATATGACCAAGAACTCCTGGAAAACATCAACAATATAGAGAACAGAAGCGTAAGCGTGATCCAAATGAGCTAAATTGGTCAAAGAAGAGTATTTTTTTTTAGTTGGAGTATTAGGCACAACAGTCATTTAAGAATAACTTGGATGTTATGCACATTGAAAAAAAAAAATGTATGCGACAGCCTCTTTTGGTGCAGTTTTGAACATCAAGGGGAAGTCGAAGGATACAGATAAGGCTCGTCAGGACTTAAAGAACTTGGGAATTCGTCCGGAATTGCACCTTTACAAAGAAGGCGATCGATGGTATAAACCACACACTCATTTCACATTGACTGTTCAGGAGCACAAAGAGTTTACAAACTACATCAAGTCAGTCTGATTCCTAGATGGTTTTGCAGTGAATCTAAAGAAGAATGTTATCTATAATGGAAAGATATCAGGGTTGAAATCTCATGATTGCCATGTCATGATGCAACGACTGCTTGCACCTGAAACTAGGCCGTACTTGAGGAGGTACGAGATACCATCATCGAGCTCTGTAATTTTTTTTCCAGAGAATTACTGCTCGTACATTGCGGGTTGAAGACTTGAAGGCGACACAGGAAAACATAATTTTAATATTATGTAAAATGAAGTAGATATTTTCACCTGTATTTTTTGACATAATGGTGCACTTAGTATTGCATTTGTTGGATGAGGCGATTAATGGAGGACCTGTTTAGAATCATTGGATATATCCGATTGAAAGGTACATTGGGGCTCTTAAGAAGTATGTTCATGACGGGCAAGACCAGAAGGTTCTATCGTAGAAGAGTATGTCTTTAACGAAGCTCTAACATTTTGCTCATTATACTTTCACGACGTCAAAACAAAATTTAATCGAGAGGATCGACATATGGGAGACAACATCGATGATATTGAAGGTCGAGAATTCTTTGTATTCAGTAATCATTGTCGACTAATTGGGAAATCGACTCCTTTACGGCTTCAAGAGGAGGCACAGCGAAAGGCAGAATGGTATATCTTAAACAATTTAAACAGTAAGTTAATTTCTTTAATTATTTATTAAGATGAAATTTTAATTGATACTAACTTAATTTTTAATTGTCTAGAGAGCACCTTAAAGAACTAGAACATGCTGGAACCCTTGAAATTCAAAAGGCACATGAACGGTTCTTTCCGAGTTGGTTCTCAAGATGAATTTTTGCACCAAATACCAACAACCCAAGGACGGTTTCAAAAGTGTTGTTTAGTTTGGCATCTAGGACGCTACCAACAATTCAATCATATATGGCTTGTATTGTAAACGGGGTCAAATATGTGTGAAAGAGCCGTGATGTGAATTGCAAACTCAGAGTAGTAGAGTGTATGTCTGCGGCATTGGTTCAGAACCTTTTTACGGTGAGCTCAAAGAACTCATTGTGATGCAGTATTTGGAAAGGTGTCGAGCGGTACTTTTTTGTTATAAATGGTTTGATACCGACCCTAGAAAGAAGTGATTGAAGGTTGTGCAAAACATCACAAGTGTTTACTTCAATGCGGAATGGTACAAGAATGATCCTTTTGTCTTGTGCACTCAAGCGTAATAAGTTTTTTATACAGTTGATTTACTAAATAGCCCGAATTGGAAGGTAGTCCATTTTTCTACACACCGTTATGTTTGGGATTTACCAGATATAGAAGAAAACAATGATATGATAAGTTCAAGCACGACGATAACATTTGTGCTAAATGATCTGCCAAATGTTATGTCTTATCAACGCGAAGATGCCACGTCTTTACTTGTGTTGATGATGAAATAATATCTATAGTAGAAACTAATGACGAAGATATAGACGACGACTTCAAAGTTGATGATACAATCATTGAGTATGCTGATAATGAAGATTCTGAGGATTCAGACGATGAACAGGCTAACGTTTCATTGACTATTGATACATCAGATAATGAATAGACGAGTTGCAGGTATATGTAATGACTTATCGATGTAATACTAAATATTTATCTTCATCTTATTGTTTGAAACACAGTAATTTATATCGTTTATCTTGTGCAGCCGATTTGTTATGGCTGATAATTCGCATGGCGGAGATGGAGGTGCCGATGACCCTCGCCGGCCGCGTGCAAGAACAACGCAGTGCCAGGAACATAAAGTGTATTATTAATATTTAGCGATAAAAAAATAGTATATCAAAAGGATTTACACTAATTGGGTTGAGTTTTTTCAACGCAGTGCTTGCCGAAAACCCAAAACGGTCACAATAGGGGGCTGGATGTCGAGCGTTTCCTCGTGGAGAACCCCGGGAAGAAATTGTTTTTTACAATTGACGAGGGCCAAACCTAAAATGCTATCAGCGACACTTACGCCAATTTCAACAAGCACATCGGTTCGTGTGTAAGGAATCCTCTAGATCCATCATTGGTATGATAGGATTTGCAGTGTAAAGACTTTCAAGACCAACTATGGCTCTGGACACGGAATGCTTTTGAGATTGTTGATGACGCCGAGCATCAGGCATCAGTGGATCGACAAGGACAAATGGCATTACGAGACTGGAAGAACGACCTGGTCGAGTGGAGAAAGGCGATGATCAGCGAATTGGGAAGTGAAGAAGCGGGAGAGAAGATAAAGCATCCATCTGTGAAGACACAGGAGCTCTGGGAAAAGTGATTGTGATGGATACATTCGGATGAGTATAAGATAATAGTTATTATTTACACTGAAAAATTTTAAGTATAATTTATCTAACTTAATTACATTTGATTTAGAAAATGCCTGAGAGAAATTTGCGCAATCAGAGTAAGGTATAGACAGTCAGTCAGCACAGAGCGAAGTCAATCCCCAGGCTTTGATCTGAAAAATTTTGTAATAAATTTGGTTATATATTTTTTTATTACATAAATTGTTAAATAAATTATGACTGTTGATTCTATAGCTGTCTTACGTAGAGGGACGCAGCTGGATGCATGTAAAGTCCGGTCGATTGTTTGTGCGATCGACACATGACTCTAAAAGGCTGGAACAGTGATCGCACTAGGGGACTTCAAGTATGATAGCCTAATTACTATATATATTTATATTTGCATTACTTTAATATTTTTAAAATTTCTTCACTATGATTTTGTTATAATTTTTATTTTTTTTAGGAGAGGATGGTCGAGTCCTAGACACAGCTGATTCAAAATCCCACCATCAACATCACTGATGAGGATATTATCACACAAACTTTGCTGGTACGATGCGACCACACCATCGGCATCGGCCCCACGCTTTGGAAGAGAGTAAAGTACAATGCTAGTCGTTATATAGATTCCTCTGATATTCCATCCACATCGACTCCAGTACTGCCACATGCTCCTTCGCTATCACCAGAGATATAGGCTAGCATCAACATTTTTCTATGCTCTATCATGGCGTCGCAATAAGAGATGGTTGACGAGCTTCATAGGATCAATCTGAACTTCTAAGGTCCGACCATCAATGTACCACCTTACTTATCGATGGGTCCTCCAACAACAACCACTACACAGCTGCCTCGTCCAATTGATCATGAGATGCAAAACGCCAATGACGGCGACGACAATGATGCCAACTTAGGGTTGCCATAGAAACTTTTTTAATGGCCTTTATCAGTTTTTAGTTTTTATATTTAGAAACTTAATTATCTAATGTTAGTACTTCAACTTTTTATATTTTACTTCTAATTGAACACCATGTATCAATTATATATCAAATTAATGATATTCTCATTCATATTTAGTTTTCAAATGTAATTACTACTAATTACAAGTACATAATCTTATTATAAATAAAAAATTAAAATTTAATTTATGTGAAATGAATAAAATTTTTTAAACACATTTAAAAAAGTATATTGGTGACGGCAATTTTTAACTTGTTGTCGCCGTTTCTGTCGCCCAGTACATTTTTTCGGCGACCCTACGGCGACAACATCTGGTGATTGGCAACGATAAGTTGTCGTTGTTATCCGCTAAGTCGTCGCCAGTAACTTTCAGTGACGAAGATTTCGCGACGGCTCTTGTCGTCGCCATTTGTCGTTGCTGAAGATCAATGGCGACGACATTTCCACTTTAGTGTCGTCGCCGAAACCCCAATTTCTTGTAGTATGTTCCATGATAAGCACAAATTTTGTTTCTCAATACATTTATTTTTTTAATAAAAATGAAATATCATAGTAACAAGTTATAAGTACTAATAACAGGTCAATATCTTTGCCCAAATATAGGTTCTATTTCAAAGAAGAAATATCATAGTTAAAATAAGTTCTTTAAATAATCACACTTTATTCTTTGCCAAAACTCAGTACGGTAGTCAATTCTCTTTGCCTCACTCCTTCGACAGTGCCGCTGCATAACTTATTGCATAATTATCCTATAGTTTTCGTACCACATGAAAAATATATGGTGAGCACAATTATTTTCTCCCAATATATGCATGACAATTTATGCTTCATTATTCTTTCCTTCTTTAAAACGATATTTCTCATTCTTATCCTCATTCTCCTTCTTATTCTTTCTACGGGATCCCCTTATGTGTACCTACCGAGTTGTGCGCTTGACCAATGGACGACGAGGGGTGCATATGTCCTCGGCGACCAAGGGTCCATTCTTTCTTTCTTTCTTAGTTGGAGTCTCACTCCCATCTTTGCCTCTAGGTGGCTGGGGATTTGTAAGTACTAGTAATCGAACATATATTGTCCTTTAAGCCGCCTCAAGGTAACAACATATAAACCTCACATAGAATGGTGGTACAATACTTTTATTTAGTTTAGGTCTCACTTGTTAATTAGGTGACATACATTCATGATAAAGCAATAAATTAACATAAAGGCATAGAGACCATTATACATATTTTCTTTTTTAAATATTAAACATCATAAGAAACTTTCTTCTTTCTTTTTCTTTCTCAAAATAATACACATTCACATCATGATTAACTTATCATATGTAAAAAGGCAATTATTCATTATCAAAATCTTTTATCATAAAATCAAACATGACATTCAGATAATCATGGAGGCATATTTTAATATATTTTCTTTTAAAAATAATTTGTATTGTAATGAGACTGTACGCACCTTGGATTTCTTTGAGCTTATAGAAATGACCTAAATTTCTATGCTCGTTCTCGGTATCGTTCAAACCTAAAATTATAACTTGCTGTCAGAAATCTAAACTGAGTTAATTCATTAAATCCTATCCCGACTTCCTCTGAACTGTCACATTTTGAAAATTTACAGTTTGACACTATACTTTTATGAAACAATTTTGACCCCAAAATTGAAATTTTTGTAGAAACATTCCGTTAACAAAAATCATTCCAAATTTTTCATGTTACTAATACATATAAAAGTGAGCAACTTTTATTTGTCGATAATGTCAAAAATCAGTTTCTATCTATCTCAAAAATATTATCAAAAATCTTCTGAAGAATTGTAATTTATGTGTATTGTTAAACGAAATAAATTCCGAAAAAATGTTCTAATGAGAGTGATAACATTAATCTACAACTTTCCTCATTTGACTTCTCACGTATAACGTACCAATCTTAAGTTTTCTTTACCAGGTAAATTTTATCCTCAGTCTTAAACTGTATGTTTGACCCTCTTAAAAGTCGAATATTTAAAAACGCAAAATTATCAAATTGTTTAAAATTTAATTTTATACATTTTCTCTTTTATGGTCAAAATCCGTTTATGCATTTAAAGTATTCAAAAATTGTCAAAACACAGATCTGCCAACAAAGGTTAAGAATCCGTTCAGACAACACTTTGTTCCGAATTTTTCAAAAATATTTTACTCATCCAATGATTCTAAAAATTTTAAAAATTATATATGAATGTATAGAAAAAATTTCAAAAACAAATCAAATCGTTTGTTACATAAACTAATGCAAGAAAGTCGGTCTTGATTATAGATCTCTAAAGATTCTAATCGGGTGCATAGCACTGGCGTTCTTACACTGATTCGAGCACACTAATCAATCAAATCAGATTCTAAACATCAGTATATCATCATGTAACAAGTTTCTAGAGTTTAAAATGTGGAGATACCTTCATAGACTTATTCGCTTCAAGATCCTCTTATCGAATAACGATCTCTACACAAAAATGCCTATGCATTAGCACGAATCCGAAAACCGTTATTCTAACTCATAAATGGGTCCTCCTACCTATATTTTAAGAAAACTCCTGTAGAGAATCCTTGGAAAACCAGCCTGTATCTCTCCCCATTCCTCTTTCACTCTTTTTTTTCCTTTTATCTTCTCTCTTTTTCCTATCTGGATTTTTATCAAAGTGAAAGATGATTTGAGGAATGCAATTTTGCTCTGACTTAGGGGAAACAGGGATGGCATTAGTTTTGTTTTTTGTTCTGTTTTTTTTTTTTTTTGAATGAAGGAGGAATAAATGTTCCAATTTTCTTTTTCATTTATGGGCAATTATTTACTTTCTTTATACAAAAATCTTGCCATAACGGTTTGATATCTCAAATCAAGTATTTCCTTCTGGATTTCCTCTTCTTTGAGAGTCATATTTGACCCATTTTCTCCCTCACTCTTTTGCACATATTAGGGCTTAGAGACGCATGCATTCTGTCCAAATTTGTATCCCAATTTATTCTTGATCTCTAATTGGTAAGTTTGTTTAGAGGATTTTGCTTCCTTTCTACATGAGATACTTATCTAAACCTTCCATTATTATTCGTTGGATAAAGAGGAAATAAATCTCTTCTTATAGTCTCTAAAAATGACGCCTAAGAGAGAAAAATTGTTGCCATTTTTAATGTCATGTAATGTTTCTAAAAAATTATAGACTGCTTGTGTTTTTTCCTTTAAACACAATGCGTAGTTTTGAGTAAAAGTGACTACGATTATATTGTAGTTTCTCAAATTAAACAACACTAAACTTATTGTATTTTTTTTTCTCACAAACTACAACACACACTTATTCAATATATTTCTTTACTTTATAATATCAAGAACATAATGTATTAGTCTTATTCTCTAGTTACTTTCTTACGATTATCGTAATTAAATTTCAAAGGAAATGTCATAGATAAAATCTTGAAATCTAAAATGAATAATCCATTATTTGAACTTTTTATTCCAAACGAAAAAGGTCAGGGCATTATAATATATATGACATGGATCTGTGTGGTTCTATAAATTTTATTTTTGTATCATTATAAAGACTCAAACCAACATTACGAAGATAATCATACGAAGATATACTTTAATCCTGAGTTATCATAGATTGATTGTTTATGTCAAAGGGTCTTTTGATTTGGTCATTCAAGCTCATTAAAATAACGAGCCTAATACTTATATTTCGGAGGGTAGGTGGAACATTTAAATGGGAATGTGATTTTTAGATACAGAATCCATAATTTTTTATAAGAAGTCAAAATTATTTCCCTTAAGTGTTGATTCTATAATTAAACAGTTTATGCGGCCAAATTTGTAATAAGACTATAAATTGACTATTCACTCTTGAATCATTTGTACTGAAGAATAGAGATACAATTTGATAGATAAAATGATAATTTCACTCTACTCAGCTCTAATTGTAAACAGTTATGAAAGGTTGAACTTTCATGTAATATTGATTATATCAATGGATTATTTAAATTCTTTAGTAAATAAGGTTATTAATTTCAATAATTAAATCTCAAGATTTTAGTACAATAATTTTGGAATTAACAAACTATATAATTAATTAAAAATTCTTATTCGTTTCTTTCATTTTACCTGCGACACGAGCACACTAGTGAGCCAATAGCCCAGTAAGTATATTAGATAAATAAGTTGCTAAGTCTGCAAGTAACAATCAACCAAGGGATATCACAACTCAATAATCCAATAAAAGGATAGGCTCGACAATCGAGTCATCGTAATCCGACGAGTAAATGCCACTCTTGAACAATCTTGTTCGTGGAGTAGATTTCAAAAAAAAAGTGCTAAACCTGCGCGGAGCATAATACCTACAAAGGAGTTGTGACGTGGAATGGGGTCGGACTTAGCGACCCGTTAACTTCGACTCAAAAAATATTGGGAAGGTTTCGTCAGCCTCAACCCTCCTCTAGACCTCTTGCGGGTCATTCTAGAACTCGTATATATACCCAAGCCCCTTCGCGGGTTATTCTAGAATTTAATATACTTATACCTATTGCAGGCCGTTCTAGAACTTATACACAATCTAGAACTCTTATAAATCGTTTTAGAATTTAATACATATCGAAAGCCATTCGCGGGTTGTTCTAGAACTTATAAACATTCTAGACCTCTTACAGGTCGTTATATAATTTAATAATACACATCTTGACCTCTTAACGGGTCGTTCCGAAACCTCACACAGACAATGGCCCCGTCGGGCGATCTCGGAACCGATCATGATCGCAGCACACAACATATAGAGAGGAAGGTCGTCTACTGATCTCCTCCAGACCCCTCGGGTCGTTCCGAAACCTCACACAGACAATGGCCCCGTCGGGCGAACTCAGAATCGATCATGATCGCGGCACACAGTATATGGAGAGGAAAATTGTCTACCGACCTCCTCGAGACCCCTCGGGTCGTTCCGAAACCTTACACAGACAATGGCCTCGTCGGGCGATCTCGGAACCGATCATGATCGCGGTCCCCTTCCGGACCCTTTAGAAACATTGTTCCAACAACCCTTGGCTTTATATCCGACCGTTCCAGAACTTATAAGTGCCTGCACACGGACTGGGCCTTATTTCAGGTTGTTCCTTGAGTCTATCTAGGGCGCTCACAATGACGAGGAGGAATCGTTCGGCTTGACTCTTCGGACTCCTTGAGCCTATCTAGAACATCCCCTGCAACAAGGAGTCATCATTTAACTCCACTCCTCGGGCTCTTTGAGCCTATCAGGAAACATTCACAGCAATGAAGAGGAATCGTTCGACTCGACCCTTCGGGCCTTTTTGTGCTTCCCTGGAATTTAGCTCATCCTGTAATAAGATCTCAACAACAGAAGTTTAAGTAGTTTTATGTCTGTGGTCCCATACCCGTCGACAGATAAGTCATACAAACATATACACATGCATGCAGACATACACCCTACACTAGAACCCGAACCAGAAAGTTATGTCGTTTTATGTCTGTGGTCCCATACCCACCGACAGATAAGCATTTGAATAAACACATACACCAATACATACCTAGAAAACACAACCTACCATAAACAAACCTACAGTCCCATACATGTAGGCTCGTTCCACAACCAAGACAAACATGATAAAAAGTCCGTATTCGCGACCTTAGTGAGAATGGAGATCCACATAGTTTGACAGCCACAATTTTAGAAGCATAGCATGCTTAACCTAGTCTCAACACATGCACTATTAATTCAAGCATGGTAAAGTCTACTCGTGTTACAGTGGACATCCACTTACCTGAGGTCCTAAGCTCCCCGACTTGGTCCTCGCAGTTTTCCTCTCCCGACGTCCCTCTTTGGAGCATGTTGTGTGACACTTCTATCCAACACGAGAATTAAAGGATCAACGTCGAAGTCCACTAATTATTCGGGAGGAAAGAAATTTAAGAGTTGATGGACTCAAATAATGAGACTCTAGACGTTGGGACGACCAATGGTTCGTCGAGAAACCCCTCTAGGGGTGTTCTCGTCTCGAGTGTCGTCACTTTATCCCTAACCGTTAATCCCGACTAATGGTTACGCCACTCGATTAGTTTAGGTGAGAAAGAATTCCTTGGACCTAAATGGTCTTTGACTTAGCCATAAAAAGTGTCTAAACTTCGAGCCGAAAATCCAGCAAAATTTCCCCTGTTTTTCAAATATGCCGGCCGAAGCCTTCACTTAATTTCAATCCAGTACCGAACTAATTTCGGTCACAATCCATCAAAACAACCATGCATGATAATTTCATAATATATTTCCAAAGTTTTCAAAATGTAATAACAAATCGACTACGAGCCTCAGCGGCTTAAATCCCACACAAAAGGAAATTCTAACAATTTCAACATTAAAGCCAATAAGTTAAAAGTTTTCGCATGGATAGACTGGAAGTCGTTTCCGTTCGCCCGCTTATACCTTTTGTGCGCAACAGGGAAGGATTGTGCGTCCAAACTTGCTCCGTTATACTTCCTACATAACTTGAGATAATGAGTCTTTATCAATATGTATTAGCTACAAGCGAATTTTTGAATCGAGAGTTTTAACACTAAGTCTGAGTTAAACTAGAATACATAGAGTAGACAATTGAAAATTTGATTCGGCCACAACGACTTAGTTATCATCTAAACTGAACCAATTGTTATAATATCGCAAACTTGGTTTCAAACCGACGGTGATATGTTCAATTATGAAAATCCCAAGTAATTTAAGGTGAAATCCCTTTTTTAGACTTCGAATCATAAAACCAAAGTGCCCAAGAATGATTTAATAATTAAACTAACTGTCTCTTTTCTTTTCTCCATCCATTCCAAATGGCAATCCAAGCCAATTCGTTAAATTCCCGATTCCCGAGTCATATATATATCTATATGCATATATATATAAATATATATATAAATATATATATATATATAAACGACATCACATGAAGAATTTCATATTTTCGAAACAATATAAATCCACAATTCTCATAATGCCAAACACGTGAGACAACAACTCATAAAAACACACCAAATAGAACTATTGTACTGTTCACGACATTCTCAAACAGATAATTTAACGAAATTTCTAAAAATTCAACCAACTCATTAGTTTACTAAAACTTGTGCCAACACATTGAAATTAGACACACAAACACTATTGGAAACGTGTGACCCATCACAATCACGACCGCACATCTGAGTTCTCAAAACTATAAAATCTCGCAAATATCGAAAGGCCGAACTCGATTATAATTATCATAAGACCACAAAGCACAACAAAGTTTATCATTGCGGGCTAAAATACAAAACACCACCAAGCATTACTAACACAAACATAATTTTATCATCGAGTACAACTCGAGTTAGAGGCTCGCCAAGCTTAAGTGGCAGCGGACTTGGCGAGAGAAGCAACGTGGTTACAATACTAGTGCAATGGGACGGAGCTACGCCAGAAGCTCGATGACGACGAGACATCGGCGCGGCTGCTGCCTGGGGTGGTCGCGGCGTGGCGCGAGAAATCTCGTGATGAGCACGCCCTAGCCAGGAGCGTCGCTGCCGCATACGACGGAGTGGGGGGGAGCTCGGTGGCAGTGCCGGAGACGAGGTGCGGGCTTCGCCAGAGGCTCGCCAAGCTGGGCTCACGCAGATCGAGGCCTCGTGCAGCTGGGCAAGGGGCGGGAAGTAGCGGCTATAGGCAAGCGGGGAGCGCGAGGAGGCGGCTTGCGACGAGAGGCTGCGCCGGCGGGGGCTGAGCAGGCATGGACGTCTCGTACACGCCAGCATTGCGCGAGGGCGAAGAAACACGCGGAGAGGCGAGCGTGCAAGGTCGCGCGCTGGCGAGAGGGAGCTGGGCGAGGCGGGGTCCAACGCAGGAAAGCGCAGAGGCTCGAAGCGTGCTGGGGGCGTCGGGGCTGTGCGATGAGGCGGCGCGGAGCCGGCACTGGGCTTTGTGGGGGAGCGCTGGGCTCGCCAGGTCTGGGCCGCACGCAAAGGGGTCTGGGCTGGGGTCAGCAAAGGCCTGGGTGGGCGCAGCGGCGAGCGGTAGCCCGACCAAGAGGGTGGTCGGCCAGACTAGAAGAAGAAAAAGGAGAGAGAGAGAGAGAGTGATGGTGGTGGTCGGCTGGGGAGGAAAAGAAAGAAGAGGAAAAAAAAACCTAGTGAAATAGGGCTTTCATAATTGAGCAAAAATTGGACACTTAAAAATTAAAATAAATAAATTGGTACAATTTTCTAAAATTACGAAATTCCACTAACAAATTGAACTTGAGAAGTTAGGAATTTTAATATCGCATTCAACTTGAAAAATCAATTCTTAACAAGTCCAAAAATTTCAAGAATGCAAAAATAATGATATTTGCATTACTAGTTGCACGATTTCAAAGTCGACCAATTTGATCAAAATGAGGTAATCCCCCTCAAAATTAAACACAATCAATATAATATTACGAGCTAATATGTCTCAATAATAGAAAATAAGTACTCGCAACAGTTAGGGCTGTAAAAAAATAATCAAAAAACCAAAAAAACCGACCGAAAATCGATTTTAAATAACTGAAAATTCGGTTTTTTTAAATGCAATTCGGTTTTCAAACCGAATCGAAAATCGAATATTCGGTTCGGTGTTCGGTTACAAGGCTTTAAAATTCGGTTATAACCAAAATATAACCGATTATATATTATATATATTTTGTTATTTTATTTCAGAAATAGTGTGTTGGTGGAGTGGAAACCCCCACACTCCCATTTCTTTTCCCACACTCCCAATCAAGGTTCAAACCCCAATGGCTGCAAAAGTTTTGTGAAATTTTTTTAACAAAAAAAAAAAGCTTGGATATGCACTTGGCAAGGTTCGAACTCTTGACTTGCTTGAAGTTAAAGACTTAAAGCCCTCAAGATTACCACTTTACTAGCATGCTTTGTTAGACATATTCTTATGTAAATAATATATATTATAGTGTCTTTAGTTTTATTTTTTTTAATAAATTCGGTTATAACCGAATTTAACCGAACCAAATATTTGGTTTCGGTTCGGTTCGGTTATAATGTTATTAAAATCGGTTTTCGATTTCATGTTTTAAAAAACTGAATAATTCGGTTCGGCTGGTATTTTGGTAAAAAACCGAACCGAACCGAACCGCTTTCAGCCCTAGCAACAGTGGTCTTATTTTCAGGTCATTACAGGCTTGGTTGGGCTGAGGTCGTCTAGCTTGGCAGGCGTGCCCAATTTTTAAAGGGTTTTGATGATTAAAAATAAATGAAATATAAGATAAAATCTAAGAAATAAATGAAATAAATTTCATCATTGTAGGAGAAATTCGGATCTAAAATTTTGGAGCATGATAAAATGTGATTGGGATTTCTTTTAAGTTAAAATTTACATGTTCTTATGATGCTGGAAATTTTTAATTTAATCTACCAGTTTTTTGGCACATTATTTCATGACCATACAGGGCTCTAAAAATTGCGAAAAAAATCATGAATGTCTATTACTATGTCTATTTCATACTTTCATGCCTATTAATTTTTAAACCTAGATAAAGTGTATATTTTTCTATAAAAATCCGGATGTATAGGTTGCACAGATTCACATTTCAATTACAGCATGTTTAGAAATTTCATGTTAGCGGCGATATTTTATATATGAAACAAATATTTCTATTAATAAGAAATTTTATGTAAATCTATATACATGTGTAGATGTTATGTACTAAATTTTAGAATTTATTATTTTGTAAATTAATTTTTAAAATTTTGAAACCATGATATGCTCAGTGCCCTCTTTCTGGACAGCTTGATCAGTTGAAGTATTTTTCAATGTTTGTTTACTTTAACGTTAGATCTAGGTTTTGACCATGAGCAAAGAAATGTGAAAATTTTAATTTTGAACAACTTTTCAAAAATAGAATTTTTGCTAAATCTGTCTCTAAGTTAATGAAAATTATGATTTAAGCAATATGTTTATTTCTGCCAAGTCAAAGAATCTTATGATGCGTTGATTTCTGGAAACGTTTATAACTGAAAAGTTGTAAATATTTAAAAATCACGGGAAGTTACTTTAGAAAATTTTCCCAGATTTCAAGCACAATTAAAAATATAATGGAATTAAAATTTGATCCTTAAATTCATTTATATTTTTTGTAAGCTTTAAATCTGAATTATAAAATGATGCTGAAGAGAGAAATGTTTATTTTTATATACATTAATGACCTGTAAAATTTGGGATAATTTTATAGAATGACAATTTTGTCGAAATTCTTACTTTAAGAACTAAATTGCAAATTTATTAAAAGTATGGGGTTTAAACTAAAATATTAGTTTAGGTCAAATTACTTAATTTAAATAAATAAATTTTATAATTAAGTTTTATTTTATACAGATAAATTATATGGTAATATAAAAGTGCTAATCAAGTCGTCCTGTCAAAAGAGCAACACTCAAGAAAGACTGGTTTTTAAATAAGGCATACTTTGTGATCTCCTCCACACTTACCTGTGAACCTCGGAAAGTTCTGTCTAGAAAAGTCGGATCTTATGCGAGATCATAGTATCATTTTCAGTCGATCTGGGAACTTCTTGGTGAACAACTTTACGTTACCATGTAATCGTTTTAAAACTTTTTGTCATGAAACATTTTAACATTAATCGCCAAGCGTTACTTAGAATCAAACCTAAGAGAGTTGATTTAGATTAAGAAATTCTCTGACTGAGTAGTTTTAACATTACGTTATGATCCTAGGAGTTAGAGCGCCGAGATGACCAAGCACCGAAGTATGAAAAGCCTAAGAGTCCGTTTGGTAAGGGGTAAAGAAAATTGAATGAAAAGAAAAACAGGATGTGATAGAAAATAAGATAGAAAGAAAAGAAAATAGTTTCCTTTTGTACTGTTTGGTATGCTAGAAGAGACAGAAAACTTTTTTTTATCTATACAAGTACTATTTTACCCATTTATTTTATTATTTAACATTTTAACAAACAGATAAAAGAGTAATTACACACTTCATTGCTTTGAAAAAAATCTTCCATTCACTTTTTCTTCTAACATTAAAAAGATAAAAATTTGTGGGTCCTATATATATATATATATATATATATATTATCTTTCCTTTGTTCTTTCCTTCCTCTTTTCCTCCTTACCAAACAACCCAAATAGATATTTTCCATTCTAAAATCCATCGAAAGTTTTCTTTCCTTCCCTGTATCTCCTATACCAAATGCACTCTAAGTGTTTGAACAACCAATGTGAGTATAATCTCACTATAGTACAGATTAGTTCGAAAAAAAAATGATATGCTTTGTCATGACAATGTTATGTTTTCAGGTGTATGATGATGTCATGTATATGATGATGATTATGACTATGAATTTACGTTCATAACCTTGTTTATAATCGCGAAGCAAGCTACATTGAACCACATTATAAATGATATGATTATATGATAAACTATGCTATATCATGTTGTATGTCACAAGATTTAATAAGTGAAACATAAGTTTAAACACTGTGTCGTATCGTCCTCAGAAGTGAGATTGTATCTCTCTCCGCGATGAAGATGGAAGTATTAGTTTCCTCATTAAAATTTTCATAACGAAATGAGGGAACTCTAACTTCCGCGGGGATCATCCCTTCAGTGCCGTAAGCCATGGAGAACGGAGTTTCTCTTGTAGCAGTTCTGGCTGTGGTGCGAAAACTCCATAGGACCAAAGGCAATTCCGCGGCCCATCATCCCTTGAGAGAGTCCAGGCGTCTCTTCAAGGTGGTTTTAATGATTTTGTTGACGGCCTCGACTTGGCCGTTACTCTGCGGATGGTACGGTGCCGAGAAGTCTTTGTTGATGTCAAGCTGATCACAGATGTCCCTAACCGCCTAATTATCAAATTGTAGAGCATTTTCTAAAACCAGGGATTAAGGTATCCCGAACCTATAGATGATATGCTCGCAGATAAACTTAGTTAAGTTTTTCTCGGTGATGATGGATAAGGGGATGGGCTCGGCCCACTTGGTGAAGTAATTTACCGCTACGACGGCGAACTTGAGGCTTCCGGGCACTGTTGGCAGTGGATCGATAATGTCGATTCCCCATTTCGCAAAGGGCCAAGGGCAAAAAATATCCGTGAGCCACTCCGGATGAGCTCGAATAAGTGCAGAGTATTTCTGACACTTTTCGCATTTCTTCGCATAATCAGCGGCATCTTGCTTCATCGTTGGCCAATAGAATCCCTGCAATAATGCCTTGTGTGCGAGGGACTGGCTCCAGCATGATTTCCACATACTCCGTCGTGAATTTCACTGAGGACTTCCTTGGCCTCCTTGTCATTGAGGCATCGAAGTAGCAAGGTTGTAACTCCTCTCTTGTACAACTTGAAGTTAAACAGCAAGTAGTGTTCAGCATCGTACCTGACCTTCCGGGCCAGGTCCCGATCTTCTGGCAGCTTATCCTCCTTCAGATAGACGACTATATCATCCATCCATGAAGATTCTGAGTTGATTGCCTCCACCAAGCCTTGCTTCGTAATACTTGGCTCGGGGATGATTTCGATCGGAACTAAGCGAATGAGCTCCGAGTCCCTGCTTGTGGCCAACTTCGCTAATGTGTCTGCATTCGAGTTATCCTCGCGATCGATATGCTTTACCTCATGCTTGGAGAAGTTTTGAAGTTCAGCTTTAACCTTCTCTAGGTAGGGTGCTATCCTGCCATCGCGGGCCTGGAATTCGCCCGAAATCTAAGAGACGACCAGTTTTGAATCACTGAAAATTTGGAGTGAGTCTTCTTGAAGCTCTCTGGTGAGTCTGAGGCCGGCTAGCAGAGCTTCATATTCTGCCTCATTGTTCGAGGCTCTGAAGACGAAGCGCAAGGCGCTACTGATGCGGTAGTTTTTAGGGCTGATTAATATGAGCCCCGCTCTAGAAGTGTTCTCGTTCGAGGATCCATCCACAAAAAGCTTCCACCTCGGGGGCTCCACTTGTTGATCCTTGTCCTCCTTCAAAGGAAAGGTGAACTCGGCAATAAAGTCCGCTAGCGCTTGACCTTTTATCGCGGTTCGCGTCTGATACAAGATGTCCAACTGCGTCAACTCGACTTCCTACTTTACCGGTCTGCCCGAGACCTCTGGTCTACGCAACACATGTTTCATCGGGTGGTTGGTGAGTACGACCACCGAGTGGGCCAAGAAGTAATGCTGCAACTTCTTCATTGAGGTGATGAGGGCGAGGACGAGTCGTTCGAGCTCATGATATCTTAGCTCATCCTTGAGGAGACGCTTGCTAACGAAGTACACAGGCACCTGCACCCCAGCTGCATCCTTGACCAGTACTGAACTCACCGGATGCTCGGACACCGCAAGGTAGCCGAAAAGCCTCTCTCCCGTCAATGGCTTTGCCAAGAGTGGGGCATGCCCGAGATAAGTCTTAAGATCTTGAAAGGCTCGTTCACATTCTTCGGTCCAGGCAAATTCTTTGCTGCCACTAAGAATGTTAAGGAATGAGAGACACTTATCAGTAGATCGGGAGACAAACCTGTTTAGCGTAGCCATGCACCCTGTGAGCTTTTGGACTTCTTCCCCTCTTCGAGGGGAGCCCATGTCGAGGATGGCTTGGATCTCTTTCGGGTTAGCCTCGATCCCTCGCTGGCTCACCATGAAGCCTAGGAACTTCCCAGCCCTTACAGCAAAAGTGCACTTGCTCGGATTTAGCATCATTTTAGTTTGTCGAAGGATGGAGAAGGTCTGATCCAGGTGTGTAACATGATCTTGTGCTGCTGCTCTATTGACCAGCACGATGTAAACCTCAATTGAGGTTCCTAGTAGCTCCGCGAAGATTTTGTTTACCAGTCTCTGATAGGTTGCCCCTGCGTTCTTTAGCTTGAAGGGCATGACTTTGAAGCAATAAAGCCCACGGTCGATGATGAACGCCGTGTGCTCTTCGTCTCGGGGAAACATAGGAATTTGGTTTATACATAGAATAGGCATCCATGAAGCTGAGAAGCTCATGGCCCGTGATCGCATCGACCATCTGGTCGATTCGCGGCACAGGGAAGCTATCCTTTGGATAGGCCTCGTTGAGGTTGGTGAAGTCCACGCAGCATCTCCATCTCCCATCTGGTTTTGGGACCAGAACAGGGTTTGACACCCAGACCGGGTACTTCGCTTCTCGAATGAATCCGGCCCTGATTAGCTTATCAACTTCATCTTTAAGGGCTTGGGCTCTCTCGGGGTCAAGTGGTCTCCTCTTTTGGCGCTGGGTCCGGATCCGAGGATCGACGTTGAGGCGATGGCACATAAGATCGGGATCGATACCTTTCATGTCGCTGTGACTCCAGGCGAACATGTCTCGGTTCCGTCGAAGACAAGCAATTACAGCCTCGCGCACTTCTGGACGTAGCGAAGTCTCAATCTTAATTCTACGAGGCGTGCCGGGGTCTATTTCTACTTCCTCGATCTCCTCGGCGGGGCCTGCTACTTGCTATTGGACCGGCAATCGGGGGTCCAATTCGCAACGGGCCTCGGGAACCTCGATCGTTAGGGTCTCGCCCTCTGCCAGCCCCGCGTCTCCGACGGTCCGCTTCCCTCTTGGATCAACGGGGGCTGACCCGACGCTGGTCGTGTAACACACCCGAGCCTCATATTGATTCCCCTGGATGACTCTGACGTCGCAGGGTGTCGGAAACTTCAGGCAAAGGTGGTAGATAGATGTTACCGCCTTCATGGCCACAACGATCAGACGCCCAATGATGGCGTTGTACGAAGACTTATCCTTAATCATCACGAAGTTAGACATGGCGGTTGATCTCGTCGGCTCCTCGCCAAACGAGACAGCCAACTCTACGCTTTCATCCGGGAAGATAGAATCTCTAGTGACGCCGTGCAGCGGGCTCGCGACCGCTCGTAGGCTTTGGGAACTAATCCTCATCTTCTCGAGGACGTCTAGGAACAAGATGTCTACCGAACTGCCGTTGTCAATTAGGCATCGATGGACAAGATGGTTCTCGATCATTGCAGAAATGACCAAAGGATCGTGGTAAGGGAACTGGACACCTTCGGCATCCGCATCCGTGAAATTGAGATTGCTCACGCATTTCTGATAGGGTGGCGAAGACGGTTCCGCGACCTGAAAGATTCCACTGGAATGTCTCTATCGTATCTCCCGGGCGTAATCCTTCATGGACCGCTGAGATCGACCCCCAAGATAAGGCCCTCCCGTAATCGTACGAATCTCACCTTCGATTTCTCGGTTGGATGGATTCCTTGCACCACGATCCGCGTCCTTGCGGTACCCCGCGAGCTTTCCTCGTCGAATGAGATACTCTATCTCATCTTTGAGGTCGAAACAGGTGGCGGTCGTATGCCCGGCCGCGTTGTGGTACAAGCAGAACTTGTCCTTGTGCTTTTTCGACGCCTTCCTCTTTAGCGGCTCTGGTGGTCGAAAGTCAATCTCGCTCCGCGAGTTGACAAAAATCTCCTCGATCGAGGTAGTGAGCTTTTGGAACCTATCGTACTATGGTCTGCGAGATCGATTCATCCCCGGGCCTGAGTCACGATGCCTCTTTTCATCACGGGCGTGCCAGCTGCCAGTCACGGGGAGCTCGACGGGCTTTTTCATCTCCTTCTAGGAGTCACATTAAAGGTTTCCCCAGGAGGACTTTGTAGATCCAGACTTCTTCGAAGTCGATGCTTCAGCGTTGATGTAGTTCCTGACTCGATCCAGTAAGTCCGAGTACACCCGTGGAGGCTTCTTACTAATCGAGAATGCAAAGGAAGTGTCTTCACGCACCGCGGAGCTCGTGGCTAAGACCAGAGCATCATCAGACAAATGCCCCATCTCCATAGTAGCCTTGGTGAACCTCTAGAGGCTTTCACCATCCCTCTGTCTGACCCAGGAGAGGTAGGCCGGGTTCTTGAGGTGTCTTCGACCTCCCAAGAACTGCGCGACAAATCTCATCCTCAAATCCTGCCAGCTTCCAATTGAGATAGCCGAGAGTCGATACCACCATTTGCGGGCTTCGCCCGCGAGGGTGGTGTCGAAGAGTCTGCACCTGATGGCCTTAGAATAGCCATAAGCGCGTGCCCACGAGAAGTAGACCCCCAAGTGGTCGGAAAGGTCCCTGCTTCCATCGAACAGGCCTACCTTCGGCAGCCTGAGTTGGTCGGGGACGGAGGCTGCAAGGAGGTATTCCGTGAGGGGTGTAAAATCCTTATCCAAGATGCCGTTATGCGAGACCCCGCCTAGAATTCCTCGCAGGCGCATGATTTTCGCAGGTGAGAACTCCTGCGTTCCTGCGGTCTGCCTGCTGGTAGTAGTGGTGGTCAAACCCTCACGGAGCCACTTCCGTACCGAGAGCCGCGCATCTTCGATGCAAACCCCCGCATGTGCGGGCGCTTGCCCTGTAATATTTCACGGCAAAGGGTCGAGTCTATCAAAGACTGAGCCAGACTGGACTGGCGCTCCATCTTTGGCATCAGAGCGCGAAGATCCAGCTTGATCAGCCGGCGACCGTACTCCTCCGAAGCGGGTGCCGAGACCCTGGGCCGGCGCAGTTCTCCGACGCCGGGAACTGCGGGGACCACGTGCTAGGCTGCCAGTAGAGTCCTCAACGTGGGCCGCCGTGTCGGTGCCTGGAGCATCAAGCACTGCGGCTGCGTCTCCGTCACCGGTCCTACACCGGGCGCAGAGCACGTCGGCCTGCTCCGCAACAGTCAACAATAGGGGGGAGCTCCGATCATAGGATTCTTGCCACTGCTTCTCAAGTTGGGTGCCATTGATCATCGATCAAATAACATGGTGGTCTACCCGGACAGAACGGGAAGAATACTTGGTAAGACGGGCGAAGGTTCGTATGCCGCCCTCCTTCTAGCGCCAAGCTGTTGGTGTGAAATTTGAACCAACGCCGTGATCCACACCTCTAGGTTGTGGTACGGCGATTAAATGGGATGAATTTAGCGGATGACAGAATAACACATAGAATTTGGAGTGGTTCGGCCCCCCATCGGAGTAATAGCCTACGTCCACTTTTTTCTGGCATTAAGCATTTACGGTTGTATAGAGAATTCCAAGCAAAAATTGTCCCAACTCCCTCTCCCTTCTCCTCTTTTTCCTTTTATAGGCTCTTCAGAGGAGAGAGGGGAAGGTTACATTAATGAGGCCTGACAACCCATCCCTTAATTTCCGAGATTATGTGACCTAAACACACCTCCGACCACACCCTTGCTGAATTATGGGAGTGGGTTACCAACTAATTGCAGTCGTACAGTGGAGACAGGATGTCTACAGTAACTGTTAGACATCCCTACCATCGGGATTGATCATTCGATCATCATAAGGATAGATCCAGACTAAGGGTTATGCGGACTTTATCCAAGATCGAGGGTCTCCAGCTCCTCTGCGGGTCGAGCCTCTAACCTTGACCCGTCCTGGTCTCTTCATCTCGTGCCTTGCGACAAGACGGGCCCCACCTTCGATGGTGCTGCAATCAACCATCCCTGCGAGCGCTGGAGTCCAAACGTCCTTTGACCATACCATCTATTCTGTCTCCCTCGACAATTGCCTCCTCGATGACGTGGTGATAGGGCGCAGACATCGGGCCTCACCCCCGAAGCTACAACTCAACAGATGCTATTTATGGTAATTAAACTATTAAAACGTATTTTAAGAAAGTATCATTTAAAGTAACTTAGTCCAAATTATTTTGGTAAAGAGTTAAGGAAAAAATTTAACGTTTTTCACGAGCTATGTTAAGTAAGATAAGCATGTTTAATGGCTCAAAAAGTCAAGTCATTACAAGCTCACTATGTTTTTCGTATGTACTGTAGGTAAAAAACCTATTATGTGACGTATTATGGGTTGGAAGGCGACGGTGCACGGTGGTAAAGAGGCAAAGGTTATGGAGATGACCTATTTTCCGCATTTCCTATTATTTTAGACACTTAGTTTAAGATTTAGTTTAATGAGTTTTTATGAGACCATATTATAGTAAACCATTATTGTGGTTACTTTTAAATTTCTGATGACATTATTATCAAGTTCTAAGCAAACGTTCGATGAAATTACTTTTATATATAAAAAATATTTGTATTTTTACAAGTTATAAGTAAATTAAGATAAGTATTATAACTACTCGAAAAGTCGGTTCGTTACAGCAGCTGAAAACCTATTATGGAATAGTGGCATTGAGTGGTCAAATCCGAGTTGATGAAGAGTGTGAGGTTTAATATTTATTATTATAATTTTTTTTTGGCATAAGTGGTCAATTCGTAGTTAGAGAAGAGTGTGAGGTTTGTTTTTATATGACATTGGTTTATCAAATTAGTGCTAGGGAAAGTGTGAGATTTGTGTTTCTATGGCATTCGTTATCAAATTAGTGTTTAAAGATACTGTCATATGTTTCACATGGTAGTAAATAAAATATTGCTCAATTTTATTTTATTTTATTTTATCTATTTCAAAACGTATAAAAATAGAGAAAGTAACAAAAATGTAACAAAGAATATAAAAATTCAAAAAAATATCAAGGCGGGCTGACATAACAAAATGTCAGGACGAGCTAGCTCGGTCTATTTGGCCACTTCCAATTTTATCCATGTTTAGTGAAGTTTGAAATTAGAGGTCCATGGTTCTCAAACCATATCCACAAAGATCACAATAAATGCTCTTTAATAATTAATTTGATTAATTCTAATTTTTCTCACAATTTAATGTATGGAAGTCTTTAAAGCATAACTATAAATTCTATATAACTAATTATATGCTCAGTTAGGTAAATAGCCATTTTAGACTGTGTGTTTTTAAAAAATAACCACTATTTCAAAAAATTTAAAAACCTAGTCATAAAACATGTAAGAAAATCTGACAATAACAAAATTACACATAAAATTACTGTTAGAAATTTCTGACACGTATTAGAAATTTTGTCATAAATTTTTGAAATATCTAGTTTTTAAATTTTTTGAAACTGTGGCTATTTTTTAAAATTATTTTCTAAACAATTGATATTTTCTTAAAATTTCTTAAATTATATTTATTGAAGGACTACAAATATGGAGGTATGTTGTTGGGAAATTTATTTCCCATAGTTGGCCTTTTTTTTTTCTTTTGCGGGCAGCAGAGAGAAAAATTAACTTAATTTTTAATGATTTGAATATTAAATAATAAATAGTTGTTTAGATATTTATTTAAGGGCCAGTTAAGAAATTAGTCATTTTAAAAATAAAGTTTGAAGGATTTAGTTATAGTTTCATGAAATTAAAGATTTAGTCGCAATATACGCCTAACATAATATGCTACAACCACAACATACGTCTAACATAATATGTTACATGTAACATTTTATGTCATACGTTACATGTAAGATATTATGTTAAACGTATGTTACGGCTAAATTTTTAATTTCATGCAACTATAGCTAAATCCTAAAAAAATAGTCAAAAGTTTGGTTAAATCCTTAAAAATTTCTTTATTTAAAGATAAATATTTATCTAGTCAAAAGATATGACTTAACAACACAATTTGGTAGCAACTCATTCAATTTTCCTTCTAATAGCTTGTATGTGACACCTCATTAGAACATAAAATGTTTAGTTGTTCGATAGGGAGGAAAAAAAAAATAAAGGAGGGTATTAATGATGAAGTACAATCTGAGGTATGCAATTTGATATATAGCGAATGATTTGTAAAAGCAGAAAGATGACAAAGATGACTTCCCTGTTACAATTACATACTTTTAAGTGTCTGACTTTTCTTTTCTTTATTTCTTTATAATTTTTTTTTTTGTTTATTTGGCAATTTTATATATATTTTTGACTATTTGACCAAAGATAACAATGTATATGCAGCAATTAAGAAGACAACAAATAATTAAGGAAAAATATTAAAACTTTCCCCTCTACTTAAGGTGTTGTGCCAATATGTTCCCTATATTTCAAAACATCTTAATCGACACTCTAAAAATCGAAAAAGTTTCAGTTACCCCATCCGTCCAATTGTATCTGTTAAATGGACAAGTGTCGCTCACTGTAGTGGGTAGTTAGACTTTTAATATGTACATTTACTCCTTTGACCTTGGTAAATTAAAAATAAAAGGGTTTATTTTCATTAATTTGTGTATTTATTTGTATATATGAACCCCAATATGGTAAAACTAATACGATAAAGGAAGAGACTGAACGAAAAAAAGAGCATATAACATTAGGGTTTTATTGTAATATATCTATAGAATTTATTAAGTGGCAAAATGAGTTTGGGATGTTAAAAAAATGCCAAAAAAAAAAAGCGTTTTTCGGGGGCAAAAATAAAATTTTCACCCTAAAATTGGGTCCAAGTATGAATAAGGCAAAAAACCAAAAATAGTTTACCAATTTCTTGTGAATTTTTTTTTTTTTTGACTTGTTTGCCTAATTTTGGTCTTAAGGGTTCACTTTTTTGAAATATCCCTTAAAATCCAAATACATGCATATCACATGGTCATTTAATGGTAAAATATAGACGGAGGTGGGTAACTGAGACTTTTTCAATTTTGAGGGTATCGGTTGAAAGTGCAGGGGCACATTAACACAACACCTAAAATAGAAGGGTATTTGTAAAAATTTTCCAATACCAAATGGGTCATGGATAGTTAGTAAAATACGTTTTGATAATACCGATATAATTCAGATTTTATGACAAAAAATTGTAGTATGTTATAAAATGAAAAGTAAACTAAAATTGCAAGACACGAAACTTAGAGAAACATAAGAGAGAAATATATAGAGAAAGTAATTCAACTATTTCACTTGAGACTGAGAGAACAAATAACAATACATGCTTAAACCTCTTCTATTTATAGGGCAAGGGTCATAAGTGAGGGGAATAGAAAAGGCATGAGTTACATATAGGAAATTAAGAGAAGATAATACACAAATTAAGAGAATAGTTATAAGAAGAATAATAGATAAAGTAAAAGCTTGTAGGTTATAGAATGCCAAGTGGCATCCATATTAATTCATAGCATAATAAATATTTATATAGTTCTATAAAATATGTGATAAAATTTTGTTATAAAAGTTAAAATACATTCTATAGAAGTCAAAATGATAATTATGGGTCAGTTAAGTAAATAGTCATTTTAAACTGTGTGTTTTTAAAAAATAGCCACAGTTTCAAAAAATTTAAAAACTAGCCATAAAACTGTAAGAAATTTCTGACAATAACAAAAATACACAAAAAAATACTGTAAAAAATTTCTGACACTAGGCAAATATTTTGTAAGAAATTTCTTACATGGCTAGTTTTTAAATTTTTTTAAAACTATGGCTATTTTTTAAAATCATTTTGTAAACAGTGGCTATTTTCTTAAAATTTCCTAAATGTTATTTTATAACAAAAACATAATAATTTATCATGAAAAGCAAACTATTTTATAAGAAATTAGTGAAATTTGTTAATAAAAGTTAAAATACATTCTAAAAGAAGTAAAATAATGATTATAAATGTTAGTTTATGACAAAAACATAATACTTTTTTATGAAAAGCAAAATATTTTATGAGAAATTATTTAAATACATGAAGGAAACTGCTCTCGCAGGGTGTATTATTAAGTAATAAAATACGTATTTATGTATAATATTTTTTTTCTTAAAATAAATGTGTATTTTTAATTAAGTATTTTAAAAATACGATATTTATGACTATATTTCAAAAGTACATATTTAATTGTACGTGAAATTGCTATCTATAACATTATTTTTGAAGAAAATTTGGGAAATTACCTATTACAACAACATTAAAGAATCATAAGAATTATAATGTATGTGCAGCGCCAAATAAGATTAAAAAATAAATAAATAAATTGTGTTTCAAAACGAGGTATTACTGTAAATCTCCTGAATTTTTCAATTAGAAAATAGAGCTTTTTAGGCATCTAATCAAACTTTTGGGTAATTTTTTAGGATTTAGCCATAATTTCACGAAATTAGGGATTTAGCCATAACATATAACATTTTTTGTAACATGTAACATATATATGTGTAAAAAATATAACATTAAATGTAATGTTACATTTAATGTTACATTTTTTACATGTATATGTTGATGCAATTTTTCGCACCAACTAACACGTGTAAAGTACGTGAGAATAAAGTGGTCGCCCACTCGGGCGACGGGGTGGTCCCCCACTTGGGCAACCGGCGACCGCCCATGGGCGACCGGCGGTGGCCATGCCGTCGGACGATGGACGAACGCCCACGGCGGCGGGCGTGGGGTGGTCGCCCACTCAGGCGTCGGGTGGTCGCCCACATGGGCGAAGGGTGGTCGCCCTCACGGGCGTGGGGCGCTGGGTGCAGGGCACAGGGCGTGGGGCGCTAGGCGCAGGGGGCACTGGGCGGTGGGCGCGCCGAGCGGTGAGCGCGGCAGTTGCAGGGCGCTTGATAGGCCCCGGCGGCAGGCTGCCTCCCACTTGGATGCCGATAGCCGCCCATGGCGGCACATGATGGTTGTTGGGTGCTTGGGACGGCGTTGCCATCTCTTCGTGTCGTGGGCTTTCTTCCTCGACGTCCGTTTTGTCGCTCTTCTTACTTGGGCCTTCGGCCGAGTCGGCCCATTGTCGACTTATGACCTCCAACACGGGCCTTGGGCTTCGAACTGAATTATGGCCCAACATTAGCCCCCCAGTTTCCGTGTGTCGCTTGTCGCACTAAGGAAACTAGGAGGAGGAGGAGTTTTTTTTTTTTTTTACACGTAGTCGATCTATTGTAGTAGGTTTTTTTGTTGCCTACCCGTAGTAGGTTTTTTGTGGTGCCTACACGTAGTAGGTCTTTTCGCGCCTACCCGTATGAGGTCTTTTTGCGCCTACACGTAGTAGGTCTTTTTGTGCCTACTCGTAGTAGGTCTTTTTGTTGCCTACTCGTAATAGGTCTTTTGTGGTGCCTATACATAGTAGGTCTTTTTGTGCCTACCCGTAGGAGGTCTTTTCGCGCCTACTCGTAGTAGGTCTTTTGTGGTGCCTACACGTAGTGGGTCTTTTTGCGCCTACCCGTAGGAGGTCTTTTCGCGCCTACACGTAGTAGGTCTTTTGTTGCCTACACGTAGTAATTCTTTTTGTGCCTACTCGTAGTAGGTCTTTTTGCGCCTATACATAGTAGGTCTTTTGTTGCCTACACGTAGTAGGTCTTTTTGTGCCTACCCGTAAGAGGTCTTTTCGCGCCTATACGTAGTAGGTCTTTTGTTGCCTACACGTAGTAAGTCTTTTTGTGCCTACTCGTAGTAGGTCTTTTCGCGCTACATGTAGTAGGTCTTTTGTTGCCTACACGTAGTAGGTCTTTTTGTTTTGTTGTGCCTACGCGTAGTGGGTCTTTTTTTTTTTTGGAGGCACGCGGAGGCGCACATGACGGCGCACGTAGGCACACGCGGTGGCGAATGGCGACATACGGCAGCTCATGGCGGCACGCAGCAGCACACGTCGGCTTATAGCGGCACGCGGCGGCATAAGGCGGCACACTGCGGCTTAAGGCGGCACACGGCGGCACGCGGCGGCTCAAGGCAGCACATGGCGGCTCAAGGCGGCACATGGCGGCTCAAGGCGGCACATGGCGGCATGCAGCAGCACACGGCGGATTATGGTAGCACACGGTGGCACAAGGCGGCACACGGCAGCTCAAGGCGCTCATGGCGGCTCAAGGCGGCACTCGACGGGACGCGGTGGCACACGGCGGCTCAAGGCACTCATGGCAGCTCAAGGCGGCACACGGCATCTCAACGTGCTCATGGTGGCTCAAGGCGGCAAACGGCGGCACGTGGTGGCACACGGCGGCTCAAGGCGCTCATGGCGGCTCAAGGCGGCACATGGGGGCACGCAGCAGCACACAGCGGTACGCGGCGGCACACGGCAGATCAAGGCGCTCATTGCGGCTCAAGGCGGCACATGGCGGCACACAGCAGCACACGGTGGCTTATGGGGGCACGCGGCGGCACAAGGCAGCATATGGCGGCTCAAGGCGCTCATGGCAACTCAAGGCGGCACGCGGCGGCACATATAAGCATAGTTGCATACAACGAGTACGCGTGGACGTGCGCGCGGCTGCAAGAATCACTTGGTGGCATTCGGTGACGCACATATGGCCATATGGGCGCACGGGGGCGCGTGGGCTTGTGCGGGCGCAGCGCTGTGCTGGCTACAGCGCACCGCATGGGCACCGGGAGCCAGGGCATGCGCTCGCCTTGGGCGGCTGCATGCGGCGGCGCTTGTCATGGGCGATGAGAGGCATGCTTTGCCATGGGTGGCTGCCGGCTGTAGCGCTCGTCATGGAGAAAACATGTCATCAACACCGGGACTCGCGCTGCCATGGACAGTTGCTTGGTCTCCAGGTTCGCGAGCGAATTCAACGTTTGTTTTTTTTTTTTTTGGCGAGTGTCGTGATGTCCTATGCAAACTCGATGTTACTTTTTCTTTCGTTTCTTGGTTTCTTCCGCCTTGGTTTCGCTTGCCCGTTTGTTTTCTTCATTCTGTTCTTGTTGGGTCTGAAGGTAGTCATCGACTTTAATGTATTCATGTGCACGGGTGAGGAATTCGTTGAACGTTTTGGGTTCTTTCGAATCATTGACCTTAATAACTCGCCTTCTTGTAAACCTCCCGCAAGGCGGCAATGGCGTCTCTGTCAGTGAACTTCTCCAAGGTATTGATCTCCTTAGTGAATCGTCGAATGTAGTCCTTCAAGCTCTCATTCATTCCCTGCTTCAACGACCATAGTTAAGTCTTGTCGTTCTTGTGCGTCTTTCGGCCGATAAACCGGCTCACAAACTCTGTCCTCAATTGGCCGAGAGAGGCTATCGACCTTAGTTGGAGACTATGAAACCACTCTAACACGGCTCCCGTCAAAGTAAGTCCGAACGCCTGGCATTTGATGTTGGGGCTTGCTCTTCGTACATTCATCCAAGTGCGGTAGCTTTCGAAGTGGTTGATCGGGTCCATCAATCCTTCGTATTATTTCATGACTGGCATCTTGAAGTCTTCGGGAAATGGCTAGGCCAAAACTTGTTCAGTAAAAGGGGATTCGATTTCCCCGATTACGTTGTGCGTTCTTTGCTCTTGGCGTATTAGTCGGCGCATGACCTCTTCCAAATTCTCTACAGGGGCGGCGGCTGGAGCCCGATTGATGGTCTGGGCTGCAGACACGCGCGACACTCTACTATCTTGAGGATTGGCGTCAATTCTCCACGAGGCGGATTGGCGGGTAGGCGCGGGGTTTTGTCCTAGCCGGGCGAGGGCTCCTCCCTGTCGTTGGTTTATATGGTCGCGGAGATCTCCAGCACTTCCAACCACATCTGGAGTCCAGGTGCTATCCGTCTCGTCTTCATTATCAATTTCGAATCGGTCGAAGACAGAGACTCGAGTACCTCAGGATTCTCCCCTCGTCCTGCTTTGTGATGCCTTCGGATTCCTCGCGCGTCGAGCCGCTTGTTCACCATAGGTCGTTTGGGCCGGGTCTTGACCTTCGTGGCCGATCGAGTTGTCTTGCGTGCTGGGGGGTCTCGCTACGGTGGGGATCGGAGCATCTTGAGCGTTCGTCGTCATAGCGACGAACTGTGCCATCACTTTCGACAGATTCAACACTGCGCCTTCCAACCTGTCGATCCGTCAGGCGACGGGCTAAGGGTCGTCGATGTCCGCGGACGGCGTGGTCGGCCTCTTCCTCGGGGGACGGTTGGTGCTGCGATCTCAGTTGCTTCAATCTCGATTTCCAAGCGCAAGGAATGAGCTTCGCCCGCCATTTTTTGAGAATCGATTAAGATTTGCCGTGAAGTGTTGAAATTGCTGGGTAGACCTCGGGACTGCTAATCGCACAAGGCCCTCCTTCTAGCGCCAAAATGTTGATGCAATTTTTCGCACCAACTAATACGTGTAAAGTAGGTGAGAATAAAACAGACAAAAAGCAAAGATACTCAGAGGAAATAATAATTCTCAGAGAGAAATTGACCTTCTTCTTTTATTTGATCGTTCTTAGCTATTTATAGTCGTACACGAAAATATGCGCGTTATTCTATTTTTGGAAGCTTGAAGTCGAAAAATTAATGGTTCCGAAACAAGCAGCACGGGGAGACGGGCGACCGCCCACACGGGTGACGGGGTGGTCGCCCACTCGGGCGATGGGTGACAGGCGGCGGGCGACCGCCCACGCGGGCGACGGGGTGGTCCCCAATTCGGCAACGCGCTGGTCGCCCACTTGGGCGACGAGGTGGTCGCCCACACAAGCGACGGTCGACTGATAAGCGAGCAAAATACTCATTTATATATCGCAAATTCATGCTTGAATTGTTGTTAAATTCCTCAAGTTTATGTTATTTGATGAGTTTTGTGAGTGTACAGGTGATTTAAGCACAAGTACGGAAATCGAGGTGAAAAAGTACATAAAACGGAACATTTTGGAGCAAAGGAAAACATGAAGACAAAGACAGAGCCATCGCCGATCGATCGCGGCATACCAGCCGATCGATCGGCAGAAGTTGCAAAGACGAGAAACAAAAAGGCAGAGAACTTGCCGATCGATCGCGGGTTATTAGCCGATCGATCGGCAGAAGTTTGAAAGAAAAGCAGTAAAAGCCAGAGAGCTTGCCGATCGATCGCGTGAAACTAGCCGATCGATCGGCTGGACTACGCAATTCACACAGAGAGAAAAACACCACAAGAAGCTCAAGAACACCAAGAGAGGATTTTGCTCTTCAAAAGGAAGATGAAGACGGATTTGCCTGCAAATTACGACTGAGTTTTCTCTATTATTTTATTTCCTTTCTCTTGTATTTCTTGTAATCATTATGAACCCTCGTTTAGTTTATATATTTATTTGTTTGGTCTCAAGAGGCTAAATCTCTCTCTAGGAGAGATTAGCCGAACTCAATGTCGAATTTATTATAGTTTTCATTAATAAATTGCTGCAATTATTCAATTCATGTTTGTATTCTTGTTGGTTTATTTATTTCTATTTGCAATTGAGAGATTGGATAGAAACTCTAGATTCAATTAGGTTAAACTTGAGAGAGGCAATTTAATTGAATTGGGAATAACAAGAATCACAGCTTAGGCGCCATAAGGACCGAGAGGTGACTGGTAGGCTAGGTAGTCGAATTCTGAATCGTAAGGACCGAGAGGTGATCGATTTAGAATTCTAGGAATCGTGCGTGAATGTGTTTGATCTTAGCGAGCGGACGCGTGAGTTAGAATTAAATACATAATTAGTTCAATAAGCGAGAGCTGCGACTTAGTTCTTAAATTCCTAGACTAGCATAGAATTGATAATTGTGGTGAGATATTAAGGTGTAATTAAATAGAAGAAACGTTGAGGGAAGCTAATCGATCCTAGGTTCTAATTATAATATTGTTATTTATATTTATTTTGTTTATTTATCATTTTTATCTAAGTTGCTGGCCTAGATAAAGTTGATATTTAGTATTCGTAGTGCTTAGTGAATTAGGTTAATTAGTTCTCCGTGGGAACGATATCCGGACTCTTTTGTCCAATTTATTACTTGAACGATCCGTGCACTTGCGGTTATAATTCGCGTGTGTTTTCAAGCGAACAAGTTTTTGGCGCCGTTGCCGAGGAACAAAGCGTTTAACTTTGTTTAATACTATAATAAACGAGAATTATTTTGATTTAGAGTTTTATTTTTACTTAACTAACGTTTGCCAGTCTCTTTTGTGCATTTGCTTCATAGGTGTATGCCAAGGTCGAGTGGTCACCACATATTACCACTCGATTCAGAGATTGAACGCATACTTCGGTCGTTGAGGAAGATCAACAGGAATTTGTCATCCGAGTTCACAATGGCTGACGATCTACCGGCTGCGCAACAAGCATGGAATGTTAATGTTCTGCAGGCTCAGCAGGGGCAACAACCTCAGAATGAAGCCCGTACACTTCGAGACTACTTGAGGCCTGTAGTTAATGAGAATTATTCGGGGATTCGGCGACAGACCATCAATGCCAACAACTTCGAGTTGAAGCCCGGATTGATCGCCATGGTACAGCAGCAGCAGTTTGGGGGTTTGCCATCTGAAGATCCCCATAACCACATATCGTCATTCTTGAAGCTGTGCGACACCGTAAAGTATAATGGTGTGCCCCATGACACAATCAAGCTACAGTTGTTCCCGTTTTCTCTCCGGGACAAGGCTCGCACATGGTTCCATGCTCTACCAAAGGGGTCTATCGAAACTTAGGACGTCATGGTGCAGAAGTTCCTTACGAAGTTTTTCCCTCCACAGATGACTTCGCAGCTGAGAGTTGAGATAAGCCAATTCTGACAAGGGGAGAGCGAATCACTATATGATGCTTGGGACAGGTTTAAGAACTTGTTAAGGAGGTGTCCACAACACGGGTTTGAGCTATGGTTTCAAGCTCAGACATTCTATAACAGGTTGAATTATGCCGCTAGAAGTATGGTGGATGCTGCAGCGGGAGGCTCAATGATGAATAAGACAGCTGAGGAAGCAACTGACCTTTATGAAAAGATGGCCGCAAGTCACTACCAAGCACCATCGGATAGGAACGTGGGTAGACGAGTTGCAGGGGTTCTAGAGGTGGACCAACTATCCGCTATTCAGGCTCAGCTAGCCTCACTCACCAACAAGCTGTCAAGCCAAAAAGGGCCAACCATGGCACAAGTGGCTGCAATGCAGAGCCAGCAAGAACAGGCATCGCAACAAGAAGAACAGTTTGGGGTAGAAGATGTACAGTTTGTGGGAAACAGAAATTATCAATTTCGGCCAAACAACAATCTGCCCGCTCACTAACATCCCGGGTTAAGGAATCATGAAAACTTCTCATACAGCAACCCAAGAAACGCTTTGAATGCGCCGCCTCCTGGTTTCTAAGGGCAATCCTCCTCAGATTACACCATGCCTGTGGAAAAGAGGGCAGCAACTCTGGAAGACAACCTCAACGCCTTCGTGAACGAATCAAGGAAGAGAATGGAGGCTTATGATATGCGCTTCAACAGTTTGGAGATTCACTGCACAAACGTGGGAGCCTCCATCAAAACTCTGGAAACTCAAATTGGACAACTGGCCATGGCAGTTAAGGAGCAAGCAACCCGATCTCTCTCAAATGATGCAGAGAACAATGTAAGGGAATGCAAGGCAATCATGGTAAAGAGTGGCCTAGAAGTAAAAGCGACAATGGAGAGCAATTATGAGGTTACGGCTCTGACGAAAACCAAGAAGGAAACACTCGTACGGAGAGTTGAGAAGGAGCCATTCACGCTAGGAAGAATAATGTTCCCTGACAATCCTCCGCAGATTACCACGCCACTCCCGTATCCTCAGCTCAAGAAGAAGACCCTCGATGAACAATTCGCTAAGTTCCTTGAGGTGTTCAAGAAACTGCATATCAACATTCCATTTGCAGACGCCTTGGAACACATGCCAAATTATGCAAAGTTCTTGAAGAAGATGATGGCAAAGAAGCACAAAGTGGAGGCGTTCAAGATGGTAAGTTTAACTGAGGAATGCAGCGCAATAGTACAAAGAAAGCTACCGAAGAAGGAGAAAGATCCCGGGAGCTTTACCATACCTTGCATGATCGGCGACACCACATTTACCAATGTGCTATGTGATTTGGGCGCAAGCATCAATTTAATGCCGCTATCAATCTTTAAGAAGCTTGGACTCCAAGAAGCAAAACCAACAACCATAGCACTACAAATGGCCGACCGCTCCATCGCCAAACCATGGGAAGTGATTGAAGATGTGCTCGTAAAAGTCGACAAGTTTATCTACCCGGTAGACTTTATTGTATTAGATATGGGGGATGATAATGAGGTCCCACTGATCCTGGGACGACCATTCTTAGCAACAGGCAGAGCGTTAATCGACGTTGAAGCAGGTTGTCTTACGCTTCGAATGGACAATGACCAAGTCCACTTTCACAAGTCTCACTCAGCCAAACCGTATGAAATAAAGCCCATGAGGACACGAGATGAGGTAGATACTACATTCGAGAACGCCGTAAAAATATCTGAATCTGAAGGTAGGACTCTACAGAAAGAGCCAACCAAACCGAGTTCGATGACAAGACGTTTACGGTTATACCTCAAACGTCTGAAAAGGCGTCGCAGGACCCCGAATACCAAAGTCGTGCCAACAGCCGTTCCAGTCACCGATGAAATTCACAAGAGGAAACATCAATTTGCCGTAGAATTATTTGAGTAACAAGGAGAGCAGAAAAACGGATGAAGATGCAGCATCAAGATGGACGTTAAACGGATCGGCTTCTCGGGAGGCAACCCGAGCAGTATTTTATGTTTTCATTTTTAAGTTTTGTTTCTTTTTATTTTTATTTTATTTCAATTTTTATTGTTTTATTTTCATTTTCTAGTTGAAAGTTCGATATGATTACTAATAAATTTGTTTTTGATTTTAAGATACAAAAAATATATATATATATTTTGGGGCTACACAGATTCAACGCCGATCGGTCGCAGCAATAGGGCGATCGATCGCGGCTCATCTCCATCACGCACTTCACCAAGGCCGAGCCGTAGCCGATCGGTCGGGAGAAAATTGTCGATCGATCGCGAGCAAACACGGCGGACGACCAATACGCAGCCGATCGATCGGCTGTTTCTGCTGCGATCAATCACGAGAGACGACTGAGGGCACCCGATCGATAGCCGATCGATCGCAAGGCTTGGGCCGATCGATCGGCAAGGTGCGCACAAGTCTGAAACGGTGCGTTTCACTTCTCTTCGAAGGTTTTTAACTTTAAACCATTCCCTACTTCGCCCAAACACCACTCCCTCTCTCTCTCTCTCATACCCAGCCGATCGTTCTGCCCATTCTCCCTATCCAAACACAATCTCCTCAATCGCTCGTCCCTCCCCCCCTCGCCACCAGCAATCCCCCCAAACACCCTCGTAAGCCCAAGCACACCCTCGCGAGCCCATTCACCCTGCCTCCACGCCGAGTCGCCCCTTGCCCCGCGCTCTCTCTTGCCGTGCGCCGCTCAGCCTCTCTCCTGCCCTCCACGCCGATCACCGTCACCCTCCGCCACGCACCAACCTGCCGAGTCGCCCCTTACACAGCGCACCAACCTACCGAGTTGCCCCCTCGCACCGCAACCGTCGCAAGCGCCGAGCCATCCTCCTATCGCGCGCCGATCAGCCCCTCCACTAGCACTCCTGCCGTGCACCACCGTCACTGCTTTCACTGCCGGCTACTTCTCGCTCTTTCGAGGTTTGCTGTTTTTCTTCTCAGTGGCCCCTTGGTTGGGTACATTTGTTTTGAGGGGTGGGCGTCGTGCTTCTGGTGCATTATTGGGTATTTTCGCTCTGTTGGTGGTCGTGTTAGTGGGTTTGTTTTGCTGTTATATTGTTGCGGGTTTGTTTCGTGTGGGGTTATCTGTTGTGGTTGTTGAGTTCGGTTATCCCTCTCCATCATGGCTAAGAGAAAGACTAGAGTGCCGTCCGAGATGGTGCGTCGACCCGCGGTGGCCTTTTCACAGGTGTTTGTCAACTCCGATGCCGAACGACTCTATAAGCACTTTGTGCAGTCTGGCCAACCAACGTACGTGGAGTGCAACTTCGCTCCCGAGCCCAGCGACGGTCATTTGAGGCTCAGATACGCCGGCTCGGCTGGCAACGGTTGTGCGATCAACCTTGCGCAGCTAATGTGGTCGTGGTTCGGGAGTTCTACGCCAACGCTCACTTTAACAGACCGGGCAATGTCGTGTTAGTTCGCGGCAAGGACGTGTCCTTCAGCTCGGCAACCCTACGGAGCGTTCTCAACCTCCCCATGGTAGTGGATGATGATTTCCATCGCTTATTACATGAGGGTGCCGACTATGAGGCTCTTTTGCAGGAGATGGGCTTCCCAGGCTCCCATTGGTCTTAATCGACCTCCAACCCGACCAAGCCACTGCATGTCTATGCCAACACTCTCAACCGCTTCGCTCATGCGTGGTATCATTTCATCCGCCACAATCTCATGCCGACCTCCCAAAGATCAGAGATTACCACAGACCGAGCACTCCTCACCTACTGCATCTGCTCCGGCCGCTCCATCGACGCCGCCACGATCATCAAAGACTCCATCTGCCATCGGGCGAATCTTGGGCAGCACCCGGCGGCACTCACTCACCCTATTCTGATCACCTATTTGTGTGCTCAGGCCGGTGTGCCGATGAGCGATGAAGAAATGACCTTGGGGCCGAAGAAGTTCAACCACGATAGTTTGATGAGATTCGAACAGTGGCCCGGCGGTACACCAGACCCTGATAGGATGGGCTTTGTGCCTTTCCCCAATCAACCTCCGCCACCGCCACCACCCGCAGCCCCACCGCGCATTCGGCATATGAACATGATTCCGACTCAGAACATCGACGCCGGAGTTGATGAGGAACGGGAGCGCTGCCAAGCAGCGCGCCGATCGCGTCGCCAATCCCAGCTAGGCGAGGGCTCCTCATCCAGTGCCCCACCACCAGAGCCCCATTCATTCGACTCCATCGCCGCGCTGATGACTCAGGGTTTCGAGACTTTACGGTTGGGTCAGGAGTCTCTACAGTTGGGTCAGGCGAGCCTCCTTCGCCGTGTGTCCGACATGCAGTAACGCTAGTACCACCTCGCCCAGCATTTGCACAACCTGGAGGTGGACCTGCAGCACCAACCGCGAGAGCCATTCCCCGACTTCCTCTTGCAGCCATACCGCAGCCCGTCCCCGGACCGACCCGCCGATGGGTAGGACTCTTGGCCCGAATAGGCCTCCCTTCCACCGCTTTATTTGAGACAGTGAGGTCACTGTCTATTCCAAGTTTGGGGAGGTGCTTTCCATTGCATGGCAAGGCCGCAGCAACCCGAGCGAGAGGAGTCACAATTCTATCTTTATTTTCTATTAGTTGTATTTTAGTTATTGTTGAACTATTTCATTTTCATTTTCATTTACTTTATTTTTAGGTTATTAGGTTTATTTTTGTAGCTTGTTTTCATTATGCATATTAATAAACTTGGCTATTGTATGAATTCTAACAAAGTGTTTAGTGTTTCTTTTATTTGTGCAATGGCGTGATTCGATGATGAGGACTGGCACGAAGTCGAGTCCTGCGTTGTGTCGTAAGTTTCTTCCCTTCTTTGAGTATGACATTGATAGTAAACTTAGGATTTGGCTATTTCACATTCTATGCATGTAATATCTTCTCTTGAAATTTGACTGATGAATGTATGCAATAGAAGTTCTTCTTGATAATACTTGCTTGAGATCTCTAGAACCCGACCTTAGTTGTTTTTCGAGGTGAAATTCTAGTGACAAGAACTTGAGGAAATGATTAAGGCCATCATTTGGACCGTTTGAGCCTAAATAGCACACCTTTGACAATATACCTTTGCACCCATAGTTTTGAGCCTATAACCACCATTTATTTCAGATTTTACCAACCTGTGACATTTACGCACTCACTAGCCTTACATTATCCATAATCACCCTTGTTCACCTAGACTGCAATGCTTAATTTTGTATGAAGGAGAGTGAATATGTTAATAATGTAGAGCCTTAACCCCAATTTCGTTACCCGTATCAATAATAAAATATTGGATCAAAAAAAAAGTATCCAATGTTCTAATTTAACAAGGGTAGTCAAAACGAAGTTTGGGGGAAGGGTAGTCTGGCGTGTTGGTAATCGATTGGAAGAATTGAAAGGAAAAGAAGGTGTGAAAAGATTCAGTGGTGTTGCCGTAAAGGCATGGGTCTAGGTGAACATCGAGCTTAAAATTAACCTTCAACCTACCTTAGCCGAGGCCGCAATATTATAAGCCGAAAAGTCCTTTTGATCCTCAATTACTTGTGTTCTACATTAGTGGAGATTAGCGACAAGGTCGGGCTTATGGTTATTCTCTTCGGTATGAACCACTAAGTCTTCTTGAGTATGCAGTAATCGGTTGGATGAAAGAGTAGTCGCACACGCATACTTGAAAGGCCATTTCCGAGGTGAGCTCGATCTGTAAAAACTCTAGTTAGATGAGGACTTCGATACTACAAGGGAATCGGTGAAATGTCCCTGAGAACTATCCATGCCATGCACGGCAAAGAATCCGGATGTTGAAGTTAGAATCATACGTTGCTTTGTTTTCATTTAGGATTACTCATTCATTTATTCATTCATTTATTTACTTATTCATTCATTCATTCATGTTTAAGATAGGAGTCATGCATCATAAAATTCAAATTTGTGCTTCATTATTGCTTGAGGATAAGCAATGATTCAAGTTTGGGGGTGTGATAAGCAAGCAAAATACTCACTTATATATCACAAATTCATGCTTGAATTGTTGTTAAATTCCTCAAGTTTATGTTATTTGATGAGTTTTGTGAGTGTACAGGTGATTTAAGCACAAGTACGGAAACCGAGGTGAAAAAGTACACAAAACGGAACATTTTGGAGCAAAGGAAAACATGAAGACAAAGACAGAGCCATCGCCGATCGATCGCGTCATACCAGCCGATCGATCGGCAGGAGTTGCAAAGACGAGAAACAAAAAGGCAGAGAACTTGTCGATCGATCGCGGGTTATTAGCCGATCGATCGGCAGAAGTTTGAAAGAAAAGCAGCGAAAGTCAGAGAGCTTGCCGATCGATCGCGCGAAACTAGCCGATCGATCGGCTGGACTACGCAATTCACACAGAGAGAAAAACACCACAAGAAGCTCAAGAACACCAAGAGAGGATTTTGCTCTTCAAAAGGAAGATGAAGACGGATTTGCCTGCAAATTGCGACTGAGTTTTCTCTATTATTTTATTTCCTTTCTCTTGTATTTCTTGTAATCATTATGAACCCTCGTTTATTTTATATATTTATTTGTTTGGTCTCAAAAGGCTAAATCTCTCTCTAGGAGAGATTAGCCGAACTCAATGTCGAATTTATTATAGTTTTCATTAATAAATTGCTGCAATTATTCAATTCATGTTTGTGTTCTTCTTGGTTTATTTATTTCTATTTGCAATTGAGAGATTGGATAGACACTCTAGATTCAATTAGGTTAAACTTGAGAGAGGCAATTTAATTGAATTGGGAATAACAAGAATCACAGCTTAGGCGCCATAAGGACCGAGAGGTGACTGGTAGGCTAGGTAGTCGAATTCTGAATCGTAAGGACCGAGAGGTGATCGATTTAGGATTCTAGGAATCGTGCGTGAATGTGTTTGATCTTAGCGAGCGGACGCGTGAGTTAGAATTAAATACATAATTAGGTCAATAAGCGAGAGCTGCGACTTAGTTCTTAAATTCCTAGACTAGCATAGAATTGATAATTGTGGTGAGATATTAAGGAGTAATTAAATAGAAGAAACGTTGAGGGAAGCTAATCGATCCTAGGTTTTAATTATAATATTGTTATTTATATTTATTTTGTTTATTTATCATTTTTATCTAAGTTGCTGGCCTAGATAAAGATGATATCTAGTATTCGTAGTGCTTAGTGAATTAGGTTAATTAGTTCTCCGTGGGAACGATATCCGGACTCTTTTGTCCACTTTATTACTTGAACGATCCGTGCACTTGCGGTAATAATTTGCGTGTGTTTTCGAGCGAACAGCGACCGGCGACGGCGATGTCGTCGAGCGATGGACGAACGCCCATGGCGGCGGGCGTAGGGTGGTCACCCACTCGGGCGTCGGGTGGTCGCCCTCACGGGCGTGGGGCGCTGGGCGCAAGGCACAGGCCACGGGGCACTGGGCGTAGGGCGGTGGGCGCTGGGCGCTGGGCGCGGTAGTTACGGGGCGCTCGTTGGACGCTTGCTAGGCCCCGGGCGGCAGGCTGCCACCCACTTGGATGCCGGCAGCCGCCCACGGTGGCGCAGGATGGCTATTGGGTGCCCGGGATGGCGTTGCTAACTCCTCGTGTCGCGGGCCTTCTTCCCCGACGTCCGTTTTGTCGCTCTTTTTACTAGGGCCTTCGGCCGAGCCGGCCCATTGTCGACTTATGACCTCCAAGACGGGCCTTGGGCTTCGAACTGAATTATGGCCCAACAGTATATATGTTACATGTTACAAAAAATGTTACATGTTATGGCTAGATCCCTAATTTCGTGAAACTATGGCTAAATCCTTCAAACTTTACCTTTAAAATGACTAATTGCTTAACTGGCCCTAGAAAATATGGAACGAAGGCCTCAATTTATAAATTAATTACATTTATGTCCATGGACTTCGAGCAGGTAACCAAAAATACGAATGACAAATCAATTCTTGAAAATCCTCAATTTGGTAGCATCGTTTAATGAAAGGGAGACTTTGACTTTGGCGAATGACCATTTTTTAATATATGGTAAATAGCCACAGTTTCAAAAAATTTAAAAATTAGCCATGTAAGAAATTTCTTATAAAATTTTTGCCTGATGTCAGAAATTTTTGACAGTATTTTTATGTGTATTTTTGTTATTGTCAAAAATTTCTTTTAGTTAATTGCTAGTTTTTAAATTTTTTGAAACTATGGCTATTTTTTAAAAACACAGTCTAATATGACTATTTACCTAACTGATACTTATAATTTATACTCATATTTTTATTCAATAACATATGTTTTTTTTTTTTTTTGCACTTATAATTTTTACATTTTTTTTACGCTATAAATATAGAATAAAAATCAAACGAACACAACACTTGAGGCACATTATTAAGTAGCGCAATTTTTTTTTTTTCATGTAAGGTAAATAACCATTTTAGATGGTGTATTTTAAAACAATAGTCACAATAAAAACTAACAATAAAAATTTTTTTACACAAATAAAATATTTCTTACCATAACATAATTATAAATAAAATTTATCATAAAAAATTTCTTGCTAAGGTAATAAATTTCTAAAATAATTATTTTTTTAAAATTTTGAAACTCTGACTAATTTTTAAGATTATTTTCTAAAAGAGTTACTTCTTTCTTCCTCTTTTTTTTTTTTTTTTAATTACCCCTTCTGATGTGTATCAAATATATTCGGGCAAATGTAAGAAGAATATAGGATGGCTAAGTGGCTCAAGTTGAGATAACTGCTATATGTAAAAATGCACGAAGAATATTGGATGGCTAACACAATTTGGATTTTATAAATTACATTAAATCGAATCGGAAATAAGAAAGATTTTCCATAAACCGCAAGTAAATACATCCTTACATAAAAATTCAAAAAATAAAAATAAAAAGACAACTAAAACTACGTAAATAAATTAACAATGCAAGTTCAACAGTGGGTTGATGGATAAAGAAAGCAAGACAACTTTACTTTTGCTCAGATTATCTGATAACTGAGGATTTTATATACACTACGATACGATACAACAGGTGTATAAAGGGTTGGGGACCCAGAAATCAAATTGATAAGAAATTTAAAGCAAAAAAGAGGGGAAAAACTAAAGAAATAATTAAGGGTAAGGACAAGACTAAAAAAGTGACCCCAAAAAAGAAAAGGTTAAAAGAAAAAAAGGCACTTGCTTCGCTTTATACAAACTCAGCTCGTGCTTTGCCTCGATACAATTTGTACTAATTCATACATTAAGGAGAGCTCCCTCCAGTCTCTCTACTCTCTTAGGCGTGTTGTGAAGAAGGCGAGAGTGCTCCTTCTGATCTGCGTGAAGGCTGGCCAGAGACGGACGACTTGTCGGAAGCACGAACGTTGTACCTTTCATACACTTTTTCACGGTTCTCTGACCACCAAGTCTCTGCTTGGTGCTCTCCGAATCTTCTTCGGCTGCATACCCGTTTGGAGAGTGAGATCCCAATGCACCAAAATATAATTCAAAGCAAAATAAAGGTAGAAACGTTCATACAGCTCAAAACTTAAAAAGCATGAGGCATACGCGGGGCGCATATTGCACATGCACAGGTGCTAGTTCAGTTCAAACATATTCGGAAGCTCAAGCTCAAAAATGTGAACCGAGAAAAGACGAAAAACAACAAGAGTATTACCAGATGCATCTCTGTTGGAATACTCAAATAAAATTACTTAATGAATGATCTCAAATCTCAACTCAACAGAGCATGAACTCCACTCTTGTTCAGATATAAAACGAAAAAGAAGCAAGTATAACTTCCATAATTTAAAGAACTAAAGTATGAAGAATAACCAGTACCTGAAGCGCACACGTTTGAGGTCTCTAGCCCCATCCCGTAAAGCCACAAGAGTTATATAAACACCTGGCTCATATTGCTCAATCCATTCTGCCTCCACTTGATTACTGTTACCAGCCAATGAAGAATATTTGGATCTAGTACCATTCTCCCCATCCTGGGATGGCGCAGAATCTTTGCCATCATCAATTGCTCCCGAGACACTATTGGTGTCTGTCTGATTCCCTCCGTTTGAAAGTCTGATATCCGAGTGGTCCACTGCACCGTTGGGAGAGAAACGCTCCCGGTTAATTGCCATACTAGCTTCGCTGGTTGCAGTTGAATCTCTTGGTGAATACAGGGTATGAGTTCCATTTAACATAGCAGAATCAGTCCCCATAGATGTAATAGAATCAGATCTTGAATGTCGTTCCCCATTCAGATCCGGATAATGCACTCCATTTTGTTCCAATCCATTTCGTAGGTAAGCAAGCTTAATGCTCTCACTATCATAAGCACCAGGTGGCAATCTTTCAGCCAAATCTTTGAGCTGGAATTATTGTGAAAGATGATCAGCATGGCTTTCCATCAATGACAATAAACCATTACTACACCGGACATCCTCCAATAAAATGTTATATTTAATTCACAAATTTTCCAGTCAAAAAACATAAAAGATTGAAAAAACAAAAAAAAAAAAAAAAATTCCCTAGCTAGGTCAAAACCCAGTGCAGGTGTAAGTGCTATAGAAATTCAGTTTCCAAAAAGTTTGATATATTATTGCACACTATACATCATGTTACTTCTACAAATAAGTATAAATTAAGGCATAGAATAAATCATATCCATAGGAACTAACCTGTGCAGTAAGTGATTTTATTACTTCTTTTGCGGCGTTAGATTTTGCAGATTCCTCTGCAGCACGTGCCATAGCTTCCTGAGCGTTCTTTGTTGACTTCTGGAGTTCCAATTCTTGGAGCTCACATCTCTGTCTCAGGCTCTCAACCTAAACAGATTTTAGTGGCCAAAAAAAAAAAAAACAAAGCAATTAATATGGTGTTGCCATGATTCAACAAATACAATTCCCCTACCATGTAACATCACTGGGTAAACAAGAGAACCTTCTTACCTGTGCTCGCAACTTCAGCAACTCTTGATTCAAAAGTTCATTTGTTTTCTTCAGACCATCCGAAATACCTTTTGAAAAGGAAAGCCCTGAAGTAGTAGGAATAGGTGTTGCAGAACGTGGGGGGCTTGGTCTCCTTGAAAAAGGTGATACAGACCTAGAACTCATTCCTGATGATGTAAGAACAGGTTTCGGAACAGTTCGCCGCAGATCTACAGCAGTGGACAAAACAACATCTTTCAGTTGTAACAACGAAGGTGCTTGAGCTGATCGAACCAATGAAAATGTCTCAGCTTTCTTTCCTTGTTTAGCTGCTTTGCTATCTAATTGTTTTATTAGATCCATGTTAGAAGGCACAGCTGACTTGGCATACCTGATCTCAGCCTTGTCCAGTCTGTCCTTATTCTCACCTGATAGGCGAGGTACAACATTTCTTCTGTTATTGCCCACAGTTTCCGACACTTTGTTCAATTTGACATAACACGCATCACACACTCTGTACGGTTTCCCAGGACTGGGAGCTAGTGCTGCCCGGGTGGCTTTTCTGGAACTGCAAGCGTGGCAGTGTACAAGACCACAATTATAGCAGTTGTGCCTCTTGCGCGTAAAACCAAAAGCCTGTCTACAAGAAGAGCACTGTGACTGCTCGGCACCAGACACCCATTTGTGAAGACAAATGGCTGATGTATAGTTCGAACCACAAGAAATATACTTCACATGTCTATCTTTTAAACCTTCAACCAAATTCGGTGTCTTTCGATCTTCAGCGTCACCGTGACCCAGTCTCCCATTAGCACCCTTTCCCCACGTATAAACTTCATTCCTTGTGGTTAATATTGCTACATGATACGCACCACATGCAATTTCTTCAACACACTCCCCCATAAGCTTGTCTTCCACCAGGCAAGGTAGCTTTCCATCAGAGCGGGGATTCCCAAGTTGACCATAAACAGTACTTCCCATTGTAAACACTTGTCCTGATGTGGTCAAGCCAACAGTCAAACTGTGTCCACAAGCAATTTTGTGAAAGTTGTAATCAATTAGTGCTGGGACACAGGTTGGTTTTAGCCGAGGTTCCTTGTCTCCATGTCCAAGACGATTTTTGTCTCCGTCACCCCAAGTAAACAGTTTCCCTGATGAAACACTTGCACTAGATTGTGTTGCAATAACCTCTACAACGGCAGCAGTATGCCACACCCCACATGCAACAGCTATTGTCCTCAACCCTGACAGAGACTCTACTTCTCGTGGATATGCAACACTTTCCCTGTCTCCATGACCCAAGACACCAAATGTGCCATCACCGAATGTGAAGAGTTGCCCATTTGATGTTACCAAGGCCGTATGCCATGGGCCACAAGTTACTGAAGCAATTTGTAGCCCTTCAAGAGGTCCAGATATTCTCTTGGGTATCCAATGGCTGACATCAGTGCCATGACCAAGTAGCCCAGCATTATGTGTACCATCTCCCCACGTATAAAGTTCTCCAGCCATTGTAACAGCGCATGTATGAAACTCTCCGCATGCCACAAAATCAACTACAGTAGTTGACAAAGAATCAACTAGGCGAGGTTGTATAACATCCTTCCCAACACCATGACCAAGCCGTCCTCCAGATTCTTCACCCCATGTGAAAACTTCACCTTGCCTTGTGACTAAGGCAGCATGCTTAACACCGCAGGCTATATGATGCACGTCCAAAACTACATTTGACTCTAAAGGCCTAGGAAGAAGCACATCTGCTCTTGGGCTTACCAAAGTAGTCGTCTTATCAGCACCAACCTTGACAACATTGTCACAAATAACCTCACCCCATATGTATATGTCTCCTAGAGCTTCACAATCATCTGGTGCAGAACCATGACTGGAGGTGCTGGGAGCACTAGAGACACTAACACGAAAAGCATCTGACCCAGATCCTTTTACTTGCATATTTGTCTGTTCGGACGCTACATGTGACCTCACAGAATTTGAAGAACTATCGGGATAAAAACTCTTTGGAGAAGTATTTGGGTTGAAGTTAATTATATCAGGAGAGCAAATATCTCTTGCACCACTAACTGAACTATCACTTGGACTATTTGATGTCAAGTCTTTGCTATCCTGAAATCAGTTAACAAAAACCAACAAGAGGTTGTCAATCATTTTGATGGGACAAAAATCATGAAACTCAAGTAAAATCTTTACTGCATATATTAAACTTGAAAATAACAGTTTCTGTTGATCAAATATACTTAGAGAAGCTAAAACTCAACTGAACTTGATGTCCAGCCAACTCTAGTATTATAAATGGTCCTAGGAGTTCAACATTCATCCAGCAAGCCTCTAAATCCTATCCATAAAATTATAACTCAATAAACAGAACAATTTAGATAGTGCATATTTACATCGAGGTAGAGCCCTCCATCACTCCATCCGTCAATCTTAGAGCGTCCACCTCTACCAGAGGTTATCAATGCTTTGAGGCCTGCAATCCACACCTCCGCCTCAACTTTATCCTTGCAAATCTGAAAAGCAACAATTTATAACCATTATAACAAACGCAAAATACTTAACACTAAACATTATGCTTATAAAATCTGAAACTTCCATTACTTACTAGATCAAGGGACCGCTTCCCGTTATTGTATATGAGTGAAAAAGACAAGTAATCCTTTTCAGGGCGTAGATATCGTTGAAAAACAGCCTGTTTTTGAAATTGATGTGATATGACATATTAAATACAACCAATTCGTGGTAGATCATACAGAGCATACAACAAAGAATAAGGTGGTCAAAATCAAATACATATACATATATATGTGTGTGTGTGTGTATATATATATATATATATATATATAGAGAGAGAGAGAGAGAGAGAGAGAGAGGGAGCTCACAGTTCTCTGTCCAGGAATAATTCTCGACACAGATGCTAACTTCAAAACCCTTTCACCGCTACTTGAAATCCAGATCAAAGAAGATTCATCCTACATTTTTCAAATGCAACATTAACTACATATCAAGGGCATAGCAACGCTTCAAACTACTAAAGACAAGGCTTATGCATAATTGTTTGAAAGTGATGAAAGTTCTTATCTTAAAAGATTTAGTTAGGGAAAATGCAGAGCTCACGAGAAACATTATTCTCATTCAGTGGTAAGCAGTAAATAAGTAGTTTCATGACCCAAAGACACGCATAATATGGGACACAAAATTTGGAACGGGATTTGATTTTTTATTTTTTACTCCAATAACTGTAAGCTTTGAAATCTTTCAAATTAAATCATTTGATTGGCCGCATGGGTCAGTTCCAATGCACAGATTACAGTTTTCTAAAGTTCATGGAAGAGAATTGACAATTTATTCAAGGAGCAGATAGGATGCTATATATATATTGGTTTCGCCCTTTGAGCTCATTTTGTAAACTGTCCATCCAAACAGGCACATTACAGATACATTTCAAAAAGCTTCAAAAGAAAACTCACAGTAGAAAGTCGAAACGGACAAAACTTGGGTTTTCCTTTACGACCATATTTAAGCAGCTGAGCACCCTTCTTCAAAGCAATTACAGCCTGAAAAAGAAAATATAAGACCATGCATAAGACCATCAGCAAAACTCCACTCATACAAAATGCTGCAACCAAATAGTTTGCCATGCACATTTAAGGCACAATAACAGATTTATCTAATGTTATAAAATTTGACGACTCTAAAGGACCATTGCACAAGATAAAATTTGACAACTATGCTAAATGCTCTACGAGGAAACAAATGGAACCAAAAATATGCAAAGCCAAAACCAATTAGATCAAGAGACCAAAATATGTGTTACCTGAAGTTAAGTTAATGCACACATGCTTGAAAACATCGTGTATAAATATGTATATAAACAAATTATTAATTTATCGGTGAAGCCAGTATAGGGACTTAAAGATAAATCATTTTTTGACACAAAGCTAATATACTTAGTCAGTAGCCTAAGTACTTGCTGCCCATTGTTAAGAAAACAAAATATGCGAGTTTGATTCACAGCGTTTCTTTCATTTAATGCTCTTGGAAATAGGATGTACTAGAATCAAAAGTTAAGGAAAATGTAATAAGAGAAAATCTGGGTTTAAAGCAGCCCATTTCAAATCTAACCTATTTTTATATCCGAAGCACTCTTCAGAAAAAATTGAAATTACTCAAACCACGTGTCCAACTATATTTCTGGTTATTATTAGGGAAAAAAAAAAAGACCCTATAATCTTAATCTTCCATTTTTGGGCAAACGAAGGCATCGACCCACACACTATTATGTGTCTAATCAACAATCCATCTCACATCTCAATTATCATACGACAAAAAAGTATGATAAAAAATACTTTTTTTTTTCAAAAGTAAAAACAAAAGCACTCTATAAGAAAATCCCTCTTCTTCAATTTATTGTTTCTAAATACCAAAGCTATTTAGGACAACACTGATGAATTCCAAAGTTTCAAATCAAATTTAATTGAAATTTATCTCTGCACAGAATTACAGGCTTGATTAATACGCATTTTTCCCTAGATTTCTTGCAATTTTCTAAACCCAAATATAAGCCTTTAAATTTTCCATTTTTAGAAACTAAACCCGAATGAATCACACACAAGACTACAACACATTAGTCGTTAAACCTTAACACCATTCCACTTATTCACACAAATCCCTCAGAATTTCTCAACTTCCAAAACAACCATATTTCCTAGGAAAAAAATTACCCTTTTTTCTTCCATATTTCTTTCCGAAAAAAATTAACCATTTTTCTTCCAGACGTCTTGATTTTTGTTTTTTTTTTTTTCAGATGTCAACTATTTTTTCAGACCACAATGTTGACAAATTCCACAGTTTTTAAAATCAAACAATAAACCATCAAAATTCAAGAACAAAGTCATCAACTTGATTTCACCGAAAACCCAACCAATTCCAAAGCTTTTCAGAGAGAGAGAGAGAGAGATAGAGAGAGACGAACCTGCTCGATGTCACGGTCCGCATTTCCGTAGCTGACAAGATCTGCCATTCCATGTGAGAGAATTTTCCGAAACTCCACCACCCTCTCCGATCCCTCGCCGGAGCTCCGGTCATCATCTACGACCACCGCAGGCTCGTCGTTCCACTACCATCAACGACAATCGCAGCACGAAACCCCCCGAACCGGACAGAGAAACAGCTCTCGAGAACCGCTCGCAGATCTAGTCCTCGACCTCCGCTGGAGAGCTCTGGTCCACGGCTCGGCCCGACGGAGAGCGAGGCGCTTCGACGGAGGCGACGAGTGCGGTTTTCCGGCGAGCGAAGGCGGTTTCGCGGCGGAAAGAGAGTTCGTTGACGGGGAACCGGAGGGAAATCGGACGGAACCGGAGGGAATGGAAGGGAAGACAGAGGAGAGAGAAAATCTCTGAAAGAGAGAATTTAGGAGACGAGAAGAGAGAGAGAGAGAGAGAGTCTGTAAAAGTACAACTAGTCAAAGCCTCCTCGTTGGAAGAAAGAATGGGAAAAATAAATTAATTAAAAATAATTAATAATCTTAAAGGCAAATAAAATTTTTATTTTCTTAGAAAAAAACATAAAATTTGTATAAAAAAATTAGTTAGCTAAATTATCGTTATGCTTTTAAAAAATAGTCACAGTTTCAAAAAATTTAAAAATTACTCATAAAATTATAAAAAAAATTGATAATAATAAAAATACACATAAAAATAATAATGTCAAAAATTTATGACACTAAACAAAAATTTTATCAAAAATTATGTACCCTATTAGTTTTTAAATTTTTTTAAACCGTGATTACTTTTTAAAATATTTTATAAATAATGATTATTTTCTTAAAATTCCAAAAAAAAAATGGTTAAATTGCCCTATAGACAACGTTGTCAAAAATAATTTGTGAAAAGTTGTTTTATTTATTTTTTTTCTAAGATCATTAATAAGCATTTGATATACGAAGTAAAGTTAAATAAATTACAAGAACTACCTTGTATATGGTTTATTCTTGATGAACGCCTATCTGCTTTTTTGAATCATAATTTCTCTAATTATTGGGGAACGACACAAAATTAATCTAATTCTTCAATTAATCTAAATATTAAATTTCTATATAACAATATACTTATTTTTTAAATGCGACAATGTAGTCTCTGATTTATCAAATATTCAATTACTCTATCATTATTTATTTGCAGTTTAACCATTAGTTTCAATAATATTATGGTTTATTTGCTTATTGAGCTAGAGCGGGAACAAAATTGTAAACAAAATTCACGTTGTGTTTTTTTATCTTTACGACTTTCCTTAGTCGCCTTTATTGAGTTTGCTGGGGTTGTTTTGGTAAATCAACATGGCGAGAGTAAATGACGAGAATGACCTTAGAGAAGGTGAGAAGAGAAGTAAAGATTTAAGATATTAGTTGTCGTCAGGAAAGAGGAAGGAAAGTTTAAGAATTAAAAGATACGGTGTTGTATATAAGGCAAAGGGAAGAGATTTTTGGACCCAAAACGAGGAGAATGTAGGAGTTCGTGAAATCCTCTCGTGAAACCCCAAAAATTATAGAGGCCAAAATCTTAAATTTCGAAGGATTTATTTGTAAAATTTTTTGGAAGGGAAAATACTAATCTAGAATGTAGGAGTTCGGGAAAATATGTTATTGTGTTTTTTAAAATTCTAGATAATCCTTTAGTTGTTGTATTTGATCTAAAATAATCCATTATCTCAAATCTAGAAATTTGATAAAACTTAAGAATTATTTAATAAATTTTTTTTTAAAACACTTTAAATGCCCCGATTACCAGTAAGTTATTTTTAGTTTACGTCATCTATTCTGATTAAGAAATAAAATAAACTTATTAGTCATTTGAAGGTATATATTCCTAACTGTTTATCCATACTGCATTTATATCAAAGTATAGAGGTATAGATTCCCCTTTGGTCATATTAACCTTGGTCTGTCGAGGTAGGGATTCTATTATCGATTCTCACTCATTTTATTGGTTATATTTAATTAGATTTGTGGTATTTATTTTGTCCTAATTAAACTAGAAATAAGCTAGTTTAAAATAATCAGATTATCTATAATCGTATTAAAGATGTGAATATTTTTATTTATTATTTAAGACAATACATTAAAGCTAACTATTTGAAAGATAAATCCGTCTACTATTCAATTCTCGATTTGATGATGCAATTGTAACACGATGCATGTTACGTTTATGACAGAATATATGACGCGACCTATGACACTTGATATATTACTCGATATGTTTACGATATAGTTGTTATTACGGTGCAGTGGATGATGAGCAGCTGCTACAACATAATAGAGTATGAGGCTGGCACTCAGCCCACGATTTACTAGTTGGTGGGAGGTGATGTTAGAGTCCCAAGCTGGACGGGGTTTAGGGCTTCGATTGACTTGTAGTTGGTCTAGTTAACGGCTCGATGGGACGTTAGTGGAAAGTAGTGACTCCAGTATATTCGTGGTGAGCCATGTGTTGTTGGTCCTTGATAAGTGAGCAAAATACTCACTTATATATCGCAAATTCGGGCTTGAATTGTTGTTAAATCCCTCAAGTTTATGTTATTTAATGAGTTTTGTGAGTGTACAGGTGATTTAAGCACAAGTACGAAAACCGAGGTGAAAAAGTACACAAAACGGAACATTTTGGAGCAACGGAAAACGAGACCACATAGACAGAGCCATCGCCGATCGATCGCGGAATAGCAGCCGATCGATCGGCAAGAGTTGCAATGACGAGCACAAAAAGGCAGAGGAATCGCCGATCGATCGCGGCTCATTAGCCGATCGATCGGCCGAAGTTTCAAGGAACGCAACAAAAAGGCAGAAGGAATGCCGATCGATCGCGGCTCATTAGCCGATCGATCGGCTCAACTACGTGAAGTCAACCAGAAGCATCGCCGATCGATCGTGGGATTCAAGCCGATCGATCGGGAGCCACAATTCCTGAGAACGCGTAAGCGCCGATCGATCGCAAGTTAAGCGCCGATCGATCGGCCAGACCTCCTGAAGCTTAACGACGTCGTTTTCCAAGCGCGAAAGGTTCCGAAATTCCTCCAAAATTAGGTCAAACTTCGTGCTCTATAAATAGAACACTGTTTGGACAAAGAAGGAGGACTGGGACGAAAAAGAAAGACTTTCACACAGAGAAACTCAAGAGAACAAGAAGAAGAAGATTGAGCGTTCATCGGAGCTGAAGAATTTGCGAAGATCATCGATTTTCAGAGTTTTTCTTACTCTTATTTTTTAAGCACAAGTGTACATGTGATTTAAGCACAAGTACGGAAACCGAGGTGAAAAAGTACACAAAACGGAACATTTTGGAGCAACGGAAAACGAGACCACATAGACAGAGCCATCGCCGATCGATCGCGGAATAGCAGCCGATCGATCGGCAAGAGTTGCAATGACGAGCACAAAAAGGCAGAGGAATCGCCGATCGATTGCGGCTCATTAGCCGATCGATCGGCCGAAGTTTCAAGGAACGCAACAAAAAGGCAGAAGGAATGCCGATCGATCGCGGCTCATTAGCCGATCGATCGGCTCAACTACGTGAAGTCAACCAGAAGCATCGCCGATCGATCGTGGGATTCAAGCCGATCGATCGGGAGCCACAATTCCTGAGAACGCGTAAGCGCCGATCGATCGCAAGTTAAGCGCCGATCGATCGGCCAGACCTCCTGAAGCTTAACGACGTCGTTTTCCAAGCGCGAAAGGTTCCGAAATTCCTCCAAAATTAGGTCAAACTTCATGCTCTATAAATAGAACACTGTTTGGACAAAGAAGGAGGACTGGGACGAAAAAGAAAGACTTTCACACGGAGAAACTCAAGAGAACAAGAAGAAGAAGATTGAGCGTTCATCGGAGCTGAAGAATTTGCGAAGATCATCGATTTTCAGAGTTTTTCTTACTCTTATTTTTTAAGCACAAGTGTACATGTGATTTAAGCACAAGTACGGAAACCGAGGTGAAAAAGTACACAAAACGGAACATTTTGGAGCAACGGAAAACGAGACCACATAGACAGAGCCATCGCCGATCGATCGCGGAATAGCAGCCGATCGATCGGCAAGAGTTGCAATGACGAGCACAAAAAGGCAGAGGAATCGCCGATCGATCGCGGCTCATTAGCCGATCGATCGGCCGAAGTTTCAAGGAACGCAACAAAAAGGCAGAAGGAATGCCGATCGATCGCGGCTCATTAGCCGATCGATCGGCTCAACTACGCGAAGTCAACCAGAAGCATCGCCGATCGATCGTGGGATTCAAGCCGATCGATCGGGAGCCACAATTCCTGAGAACGCGTAAGCGCCGATCGATCGCAAGTTAAGCGCCGATCGATCGGCCAGACCTCCTGAAGCTGAACGACGTCGTTTTCCAAGCGCGAAAGGTTCCGAAATTCCTCCAAAATTAGGTCAAACTTCGTGCTCAATAAATAGAACACTGTTTGGACGAAGAAGGAGGACTGGGACGAAAAAGAAAGACTTTCACACGGAGAAACTCAAGAGAACAAGAAGAAGAAGATTGAGCGTTCATCGGAGCTGAAGAATTCGCGAAGATCATCGATTTTCAGAGTTTTTCTTACTCTTATTCTTTTCGTATCTTCTTCTCTTCTAATTCTATGTTATTCATGAACTCTAGAATTTATTATTTGCTGTACATAATTATGAGAGGCTAAATCTCTCCGTCTAGGAGAGATTGGCTGAACTTGATGTTGATTCTTTTCAATTTTAATTAATAAATTTATGCAATATTCAGTTTATATACTTGTGATTCTTGCTGGTTTATTTTATTTTCTGTTGCAATTGAAAGATTGAATAGAAGAATTTAGGTTTAATTTAATTAAACTCGAAAGAGGAAATTGAGTTGAATCGGGAATAGTAAGAGCACAACTTAGACATCATAAGGACCGAGAGGTGATTGATAGTCTAGGTAGTCTAGCTATAAATCGTAGGGACCGAGAGGTGATCGATTTAGAACTATAAGAGCTGAGCGTAATTGTATTTAATTCGAGCAAACGGACGCGTGAGTTAGGGTTAAATGCATAATTAGGTCAACAAGCGAAAGCTGCGACGTAATTAATAACCTCTTAGATTAGTATAGAACTGAAAATTGTGGTAATGAGTTAGTAAAGGATTGAATTGAGGAAGCATCGAGGGAAGCCAATCGACCCTAGTATTTAGTTAATTGAGTAAATCCGTGCAATTTAGTTCTTGTCAATTTAATTTAATTGTTTTGTTTATTTTAATTTACAACATTCATCTAAATTCGATTTCTAGACAAAATAGTTCTTTAGTAATAGTAGTACTTAGATATAGGCAATTGTTATCCGGACTCTTTTGTCCACTTTATTACTTGAATGACCCGTGCACTTGTGGTTACAAATTCGCGTGTGTTTTCGAGCGAACAGTCCTTTGGCTTCGACTTGATTACACGATTCTTATGTCGTGTACAAGTCGTGCCCCTTCTTGTTGCTTTTTGGTATGAATTACGCCTTTTGTTATATAGTCGAATAAACTAATTCAAGGTATTTACAACCTTGTAATTCCTAGAAATTAATTTTAATTAGCAACTCATGTAAATAAAAAAAAGAATTAATTAATGATTTGGTAATATTGTTTCTTAAATGATTTCTCTACTTAGTACTATGTGCTCATTCCCTCTATTTCCTTCCTCTCCACTAGTGTATAATGTAAGTTATCCAATTAGGATTCGACATGTCACACTCCACGAAAGATAGGTTGATGTTTTACATATAATATGTATGCTAACCCCCATTTTTTAGTGTTAAAAATATAAATGGTAATTTGTAGTTAATTTGCGATTTGCAGGGGCAAAGGAGTGAAAAGAGGCTAAAAGGAGCGAATAAACGACAAAAAATATGGATCTAGACTGCAGCACCTCTGCTTCACTCAAGTAGCACCGCAACGCCCACAACGATTCTAGCCCAAAAAATTGCAGCGCCGTTGCACCAGAATTGTAGAGTCTTAACACCTTTTTAGGATTTTACGCCGCACACTTGCAATTTAGTTCGAAAACCTCCAAAAAGCTCAAAAGCTTACCTAGCACGGTAGAACACTAAACACTGTAAAATAAAAATAAATAAAAATAAAAAAGACTTAGAGCAACTCCAAGAGTGTGTCAAACGAGAAAGCGATGAGATTGGGCACATTGAAGCAACAAAGCATTCCTTCACCATCAAGATCAGTACTTTCTTGCTCTTTTTCCTTATGAACACTTTTTTTTATTTGTTTATTATGAATTTTTATATGTTATAAGTTTCTTAGCTAGGGCTACACGTGCCAGACCAAAAAATGCTATACAAATATTTATTCCAATTCAAACGATGTTTTTATTCCATATTTGTTGATTATTTAAATTTGTTCTTTATACTTGTATGATCTTAATCAAATTATGAAGATTTTTTAGGATTAAATTAGAGGTCAATAAATTATACTTAAGACGTAATCTAATCAAATTAACATAGGATAATATTATGCTAGAAATAGTTAATATGCTTATGTAGAACTTTAAATTCTCATTCTTAGCATCTCCAACCCAATACTACTTCTTTCCTACATGCTTCTTATCTTGTGGAAAAATACTATTTCTTTTGACCTTCTAGTCGTTCAATAGTTTGAACAATTGTGGGCCATTTATGATATATACTATCATCTAAATAATAATCAATGTCATACTCTTTTCCTTTAATAAAATATTTAGCGGGTGAAGCAATATATTAACAAAACAAGCAATCACAATATATTTTTGTGTCGAGAATTTATAAGAAGGCATCAACTTCAGAATTAGAAAACGAGGTTCCAAAAATCCAAAACAACATTGTATAATATTCCTCAATAAAGAATGTTGATAGTTGAAAAGCTCTTTGGACACTTGAGGAAGACATGCTTCTCTATATTGGCTTAAATGATATCTCTCTCAACGATATGGTGAAAAAAAAACCATGCATATTCGTGTATCCATAATCAGTAAGATAATATTTCCCTTATGAAAAATTAAACTTGTATTAGCATTTCATATATATGTATCTTGTACATGAATAAGCTAGGCGGGTTCAAATTAATTAGAAACTAACGATGAGGTGCATAGGGAACTATTTTTCAAGTATTTTATCGTTTCTATTAAGACTTGACCATCATTTGCTGTCGCGTCCCATCCAGTCATAACATATGTGAATCTCATGTCAAATGAACAAACACACATGATATTTTGCGTGATTTGTATTTTTCCTCTACGATATGGTATTTACTCGTTTACGGGAACGTAAGTATGCGCATAAGTACCGTCAATAACTCCAATACAATCATACAAAAATATAATTTACTTTATTATGATAATTACTTGTACTATGAAAATTAGCATATGATTATAAAAATAGCTAGAATACATTACCTTAAAAATATAGGTAGTACTTCAGACTAAATCGAATTTGCAAATAAATTGTATCAAATAGTGTAGGAGTAATTAGCTCTTTGTCTAGGTGGCATTTTGTTTTTAATACTTTATGAAAGTAATGCGACGTGGTTTTAGTTGAATGTTGGAACTTTTCTCCAACTACACGATTATGGGAAATAACATACAAGAATGTTGCTACTTGCTCTTCTACAGTAATGTACATCGAGCTTTTCAACAACTCTTTTTCTTTCAACACATTACATGAACTAAAAAATACATGCTTGTCCATCCTCAATTGTTCATAGCACCTTCAAATCTCTAAAATATAGTCATATCTAGTAAGTGCAGAATTTATACAAGGTTGCTTTGTAAAGTATGCAATGTGATACTCTTCTAGTGCACTAAGTAATAATACCTCACCAAGTTTGTCATCAGAATCATCAAGTAAATGTAAGATTTCAGAATTCGTTAAACTTAATGACATCCTTGATAATATAATAAAACACATTCACTCAATCGTCAACACAACCACTGGAAAATATGAAAAAATGAGTCATCAACATATGCAATACTGGGAGTAATATAACATGCTTATCCTGTAAAAAAAAAAAACAAAAACAAAAAAACAAACAAACAAACATGTTTACATATATTCATACACACAGCAAAATGATTGATTCCAAAAGAAATTCCAAATGAGTATTTGTTTGAGCAAATTGATATACAACAATGAATAGATGTGTACAAGTTGTAGGAACAATTTTCTTTAAAAAACGTTGTTTCATTGTCATTAAAATTCTTCGTTATTTCTGGATTGTATTCAATATAATTTGATTATGTATTATACAACTGAATCGTGGTATAGAATTTGTTAATTCACAGTAGCATTTTTGGTTGTCTAAAACACTTGTAGTCTAATTTTGTTTTGGGTGCGGTGCAACTCACTCCTTTATTTTAATTAAGCAAACATTAAGTATAAGTAGTAATAAAAATAGAACCTCGAGGATTCTTAGGACATCTCTGTTTTTGGGTGAGATTTTGCTGTCGAAAATTTTCTTGAAGTAAATTACTATAACGACCCGCTTTTCGAACCGTTACTTTACTTATGCGAAAAAATCATAACAATTTTTTTTAAAAATATATTCATACACTTTATGTATACACATAGCAATACTCTTAATAATAATAACAAACTAAATTATTAATAAGAAAGATAATTGTCATAATAATATAAAACTTGTCTTTAAACTGAATAAATACTTAATAAATTAAATGACTTAGTTTTTGCGGGAATTATTTTTATGACTTTCCATAACCCGTCTTGCTCGTCTTGTACCGCCGTTGAACAATTCATCTATCACACCATAGGTTTCTTTTTTTACCTACAGTATGAAGGAAAGAACGTAGGAGCTAAATGCCCAATGAATAGTAAATATTTTCTCACAAAACATAATATATGCAATGCACGACATTTTATTCTTTAATATTTATCTATTTCATCATCTAACATTATATTTCGTTACAAGGTCCTCGCGACTAGGGCCAAAAACATCGTTAACTTAATATGAAGCCATATCCTTAATGCGCCTTGGTCGATACAAGAAGAACGGACAGTACGTTACAGTTCTAACTTTATTTATCACTTGATTATTAAGTGACATGCATCATGAATATAAAAACGTTGAGCCTTAAAAACATCAAAATCGTGTTTACAAATTATGAAAACATGATATCATAAACTTTAAAATTTCGTCATATAAACAATTCATCATAACATGCTTCATAAAACATAAGTCATCCAAAACATTGCATATTTGCATAACATAATTTTTCTCTTCAACTACTCTATACTATAGTGAGGTTGTAATCACCTACAGTCGAGAGTTCGAATGATTAACAATTGGGTAGCGTCGGGAGCGGAAAATCTAATTCCATAAATTGACAATATGATTCTAATCCTTAATCTCTAACTAATAAGACTAATATTCTAAAGGAACGTAGTTTCCATTTTAAAAACTGGTTTTGCTTAAAAATATTTTTAGTAAGAATAAGTTTATAACAGTGCGATAATAATCAGTGAGACACTCCCAGGCCTATTAGAAAGAGTACTATGGTCTCATTTCAAGCCCAACTTACCTAGGCAGAACTCCCCGAGGTCCTAGGTAAGTGTAGAGAAGATCACAAAGCACGCCTTATTTAATAACCAATCTTTCTAAACAAAGCGTTTTCAGTTTTCTAAGTCACACAATTGCAAACTAATCCCTATCAAAAGTTTTATTTAAAATAAGGACACTAGGATATTAAATGGGTTGTTTTCTTTTTGAAACTAAATCTAGGTACTAAATCTTTGGCCAAATTTTAAATTCATTTTTTAGAAATATCCGAAGAAAATCTTGAAAAACGTGCTAAAGTAACTACGTTTATTTTTAATTAGTCTACACCATTACTATTATAAGCTTTTACAGAATACGTACAAAAATTAAACTTCTTTCACAAATCAGATTTTGCGATTTTGAAAAATTAGGATAAATACGAAAATTGAGGTCGAATTTCGGAAGACTATATCTCATAATAATTATTCAAAACAAAATTTTCTAATTAATCTGTGACTCTTAAAATTCTAAAATTTTTCATGATTAATCTGTGACTCTGAAAATTCTAAATTTTTTTATACATGCTCTAGATTCATAAATAAACATGTGTAAATTTTATTGAGTGTGAGAAAAATCATTTTCATGAACAGAAAATTTCAGAACAGTGTGATAAAATCAGAAGCCGTAGTTCGGGCTCAGAGTGAAGGTTTTTAGGCCAAAAATTAGTGGAAAGCCCTAAGATTGAGAATCTAATATAAATAAGTAGACCTAAGTCATAAAAACGAACTTCAAAATTGATTCTTGGTTTCTTGAGACTTCAATTCCTTCGTAAGCGCCCTTCAAATTCGTTTTTGCTTTCGAATATGTTCCGCGTTAATTCTCAAATGAAAAATTGAAACCTAAACATAAAGAGACTTTCTTATTATCTGAAGTTTGGTAGAGTAACGGCCCTAATCTCTTCCATAATTGGTCGTTTTCTCTCCAGTTTCAGCCAGAATTTTCTCCGAATTTTCTCTCTCTCTTTTTTTTTTTTTTTCTTCTTGAGCTCTCAAATTTTGGTGTGAAGAAAAGTGAGGTCCAAAGCCTTATTTATAGAAGGGGTGGAGCCTATGATAGAGAGAGAAAGAATATTTGATCCTGATCTCTTCAGGATTCAGTAAATCAAATTCAAATTAAATCTTAACTAAAGAATAATTACAAATCTTATTTTATAAATTCTAATTAATTTAAATTATTAAGATAATTGAGGAGAACAAAATCTCCTCTTGTTCATACTTAAATAGCATAAACTATAAGTAGTTTTTCTTATGGGTTAAACTACATGTCACTTACTCCTAAACTACATGTCACTCACTCCTAAACTACTTGTAGTTTTCTACAAACTACACGTAGTTTGACTTATAACGTAACATGGCATGTCGTTTCTTTGTTCATCTTAATGCTCCGACATGACTCTACCGTTTAACCAAAACAATTAATGTGACGAATAACATGAATATTGGAAAATTCCCACTCATTAAATTCAATCATTAGAGATCATTACATTGAAATAGAATAAAAGGTTCGGGTGTCACAATTAAGATAACGATCAATGTTGTTATGATAAGAGTTGGTCTCATAGTAGTCGAGAAGAAGGCATTTGACATCATCTTGGGAACAGACTTCCTAACATGGAACAATGCAATCATCGACTACTATCCCCAAAGAGTCACTTTCAAGCCCAGCAATTGTGAGATGTTCGCCTTTAAAGGAAGATCGCTACCGAAGCATAAGATGATAGTCTCGTCCATTCCATCACGAAGAATGTTGGCCAATGGTTGTGTGGGCTTCCTAGCATCGATTGTGGATAAAAGCATGGAGAGGAAGTTATATCTGATAGAGGTACCAGTCGTGAGGGAATTCGTTGATGTTTCTCCTAAGGTGTTACCAAGCCTTCCCTAAGAACAAGAAACTTCCTTTGAGATTGAACTTTTACCTAGAACAGGACCAATATCAAAGGCTCATTACCGCATGGCTCTTGCTAAGTTGAAGGAACTCCAAACACAGCTTAAAGAACTTCTAGATAAGGCTTTTATCCGCCCAAGCCATTCTTGTTGGGGCAGACTAGTCCTTTTGTGAAGAATAAATATGTAGCCTTGAGGATGTGTATTGAATATAAAGAGCTCAACAAGGTGACTGATGACACACAAAATGTGCAATAGCAAAAGCGGTCGTGGTAGCACTACAGAAGCGGAGTCGTATATACGAGGAGGTGAAAAAAAAAAAAACAACCACTACACTAAAAACAAACATTAAGAGGCAAAACTAAAATTAAAAATAAAAAGATAGAAACTAATGAAAATTTAAATTAAGGAAAGCGAATAAAATTAAATTGACTATTAATGAGAAAAATTAACAAGGCGTGGAGAGTTACTCAATTGTTTCGTTTAGCTAACACCAATTTCGATTTCAATTTATTACTCAATTGCAAGTTTCACATTCTGAACAAGCAACTAGAAAATATGACCTTAAGATCTAAAATTAAACAAAGCTATTTTATTATGAAAAAGTTCTTTCAATCAAAGCAACAAATATAAATTTCATTGACTACCCTAGATCGACGATATATCAAAGTTGACAATAACGCAGTTGAGCATTAATCAAATAAAATAAACATTCAATCACTTATTCGAAAAGCAATTCCTAAATCGAAAATATATCAATTTGACAATATTGCATTAAAAGAACAACTCACAAAAAAAATAAATAAATTGAAATTAATATTTTTAAAAATCCCATAAATCAAGCCTGACTAAATTCAAATGAAAAATAGAAGAATATAATTTATAAAAGATGAATAAAAATTTAATTCATAATAAAAATCTAACCTTGAAGCACATAATTTAGAATCAAAATTGGGACATAAAAATAACGCAATTGAGATCATCCCTAACCTTGCTAGGAATTTAGCCTAACCTGAAATGCATTCTCACAAAAATTTGAGAACTTGGTTGAAAAAGAAATTGTCTATTATAATGGTGGTAATGGTAATGGTTTTAAAACTCTAGCCAACTCATTTATTTATCGTGTTTAGGAGAGGCGAGTAAAAGGAAAACTAATAGAAAAAAGAGAAATTAAAAAAATGTAATTTCTAACTAATTTTTGGAGATATTTTGCCATTTTAATTGTTAAATTTAGAGCTGGGATTCAATTCCACGTTGAAAGAAATTGGGTTCGGGCTTGCTATGTTGCACGAGCTGTTTTGTAACTTCAAAGATTAGGAGAGGACTTGCGACGCTGACCGAGCAATGAAGCTATCGGGCCCACCTAGAGCACCAAACTCGGCGCTGATTGGAGGAGAGCCGTTGCGGGGCCCACATTTCTTAATAGGGTTGGGAGCTGCAGTAGTGCGCACCACTTGTGCACTGAAGTTGTACGGGAGACACACCCTTTAGTCATTGCTAGTGGTTGAGACACGCGTATATGTGCATGTGAAAGGGTTCGGCTGAAGGCTGCTAGCGTGGGGCACAAACTTGCTGACTAATTAGGCCATGCGGTCATGGGAGTCACTAGTTGTCAGCTTATGTTGCACCTTGGGCTAGTTCATTGAGCTTTTGTTTTCTTTTGGATAATTTTGACCAAATTTCTTCTATTTCCAGCCTTGCGAATAAAATTAATCAAAACTAATTATGAATTAAATTATAACAAAAAATTAACACATCGGCTTCGAAAGATTTACCAAGTTAAGGCCTCGACTCCTATTCTCATAGGTATTTGAAGGATTTTTTTTTCAAGTTCAAAGGATTTCACTAATGGAGTTGAATAATTACACTCGAATCAAACACAAATATTTAGGACAAGCAATTAATCAATCATTGATAAAAGATAGGCTAATTAACTATTAAGAACAACTCATTAATTAAACCACAGCTAACTTTCAGGATTTCACAATGGTCAACAAGAAAATTACAATAATGAATAAGAGCCATATAATGAAAATACATATGAAAAATAGTCATGTCTTTTATTTATTTATTTATTTTTTAGAGAGATATCCTTTACTCTTTTTTTTAAATACTTTTTCCTCACTTTTTTTTTCTATAAAAAACACGACTTTACAAAAATATCCAATACAATGATAAAGGGCGCCCTATAAAAAGGTAGTCTTTCTAATTGACCATATATCATCCCTCCAGCATATTTCTAACAAACTACAATCCATGTACAATGTTCTAAGTAATAATTTTACCGATTCTAAAGATCAGTAAAAGTTCTAAAAGTTATTTTCTCAATCGCATATATGTATCTCTCGAGAAAACTACAACTAAATAAGAAAATTTCTCTTGGCCAAATGCGCTAACATCTATCTTATCACAAGGTTTAGCATGTGCGCAAAGAAAAACTCTAAAAGTCACTTCCTAGTAATTAAAGGTATAAAAAATTGATGTAAAATAAATAACTTGATATCACACTTAGGAAAAAATCACAAAAAATTTTCACAAACAAGGACAATTTACGCATGAATATGCTCACCACACCCAACCAAAACCAGACAGTGTCCTCAATGTCTCAAAATATATGAATTGAAAGCATTAGGAAAACAAGACACCTGGATGTGACTATACCGTAGTATATACAGCTCGAATTTCTTGAAATATAAATCTTCAAAAAGACAAAAGCAATCTAAAAGGAAAATAAAAGAAACTAAAGCAATAAATAACCAAATAAAAATAAAAGGATTCAAGAGTGCGTTATAGTTCGAATGATTTTGGCTTATCTCGCTCAGGTGGGCACTTCTTAAAGCACGGTTGTCAAAACTTGAGCTTTCTATCATGTGAGTCATCATATGTTAGAGAGTATATGCTTGTCTCTTATATCAGAAATTTTGGGGAAACTTTCAATAGGATTGAGTATCTTCGGCTCATTTTCCTTGTCGACAAGTGTGCCGATTATAGTGGTTATGGCATTAACATCTTTGATAATTTGAGCCAAAGGCTTCAAACTTTGTGCCACTTCATGTCCCTTTGGGTTTGACAGAGCCTGACATTTAGTTTTTCCTTGCTCTTGAATGGCTAGCATTGGCCAACTTCAGAAGATGAATCTTGTTCTCGTTGTTCTTTTCCACTAATTGTGTAATGACAAGCTCAAACTTTTGGTTCGTCTTGTGTTGCACCTCAATAAAAGCATGCAAGGTGTCCTCGAAAGAACTCTTCGACGATTGTGCAATTTACTGATGGGCAGAAAATGTATTTGGCGTGTGTGCCTATTGGTCTGATCTCTAGTGACTACTAGATGATTGTGGTTGTTGATTTGAATCCTGCCAGTTGAAGCTAGAGTGGTTTTGCCTGCTTGGATTGTAATTCTCAAAGTAAGGTGTGTAAGACTTCAAGTAGGACCCTAAAGCATTATATTATTCCTTATACACCTATCTCATGTTGCTATAAGTCACTCAATCCAGTGGTTGATGATCCACTCATCCGCATACGAAGCAAAAACTATATGTTTCCACCTTGGCGGGCGCATGGATAGCATTTTTAGATTAGAGGTTTTCAACCTGTGATTTAAGATTGTCCTCTTCTCCCAAATGGTAAACTCCGATTGATCGGTATTTATTGGTACCACTAGTAGCACTCGGTCTGCTCCAAGTGATGGATTTCTTCGCTAGATTGCTTAGGTACTCGAAAGCCTAGTCGGGGTCTTTGTGTAGTAATTCTCAATTGCACAACTTTTTAATGAATTGACACTCTTGTATTGTGAGTCCCTCGTAGAAGTAGCTAACTAATCGTCATGTCTCAAACCTATGGTGGGGCTAGAATTTAATAGATCTTTAAACATATCCCAAGTTTCAGTTAGAGTTTCACTTTCTTTTTCAGAGAAAGTGGAGATCTGTCGTTTTAGACCCTTGGTCTTGTGGTGTGGTAAGTATTTGTGGAAAAATGTCTTTGTCATCTAGTCCTATGAAATAATCGACCTAGGTCAAAGGGATTTTAGCTAAAACTTAGCCTTATCTTTGAGGGAGAAAGGGAAAAAAACTTCAACCTAATAGAGTCTATGACTTCAATACGGCTATAGAAAGGAGCTATCACCTCCTCGATTGCCCTTATATGCACATAAGGGTTGTCACTCTCTAGCCCGTGAAAGGTTGGTATAAGTTGATAATACCAGGCTTGAAATCAATTTGCGGCATATTCGGGGGAAGGATGATGCATGATGGGGTGGCCGTCCACTTTGGGCGAATATTATCCATCATGGTCTTCTGTAGGTTGTCCTCGTGTTGTGACATTGCTTTTAAGGTTGCAAGTGTGGGAGGAAGAAGAAGAAGGAGCATAAGACGGAGACGGTAAGTTGGATAAGCTTTCACTAGGAAGTTCTTCAGTTGATTTTTTAGCAAATCGACCTAGCTCATCTCTATATAGAATCCTTCACCTTTATTGTTTCTCAAATTTATTTATTTTTTTTAAATTAAAAATATGGGCTAATACAGCAAGTATACACCAATATTTCAAAGTTGACTGGTAAAGATGCTATGGTCTAACATCAGGCCTATCCTTCTTAGACAGAATTCCCAGAGGTTCCTAAGGAAGTATATAGGAGATTGCCAAAAAAAAACAAAAAACAAAAAAACAAAAAACTTCTTTAAAATCAATCTTTCTTAAGCGATTGCTCTTTTGACAGAACAAAACTTTGTTTCTACCACTACACAACCACACCAGTATCCTTACAATTTTATTTTTATTTTTATTTTTTAGAAAAAAGACAAAAGAAAACCTAAATCTAGAGTGTTAGGAAAGTTGACTAAAGAGGATACTAATCAAAACTTAGAATCTAATAGTAATGGAAATTTAAATAAAGAAAATAAATGATAATTATTCTAGTTAAAAATAGATCAGGAACCTAACAAAAATAAATAAAAAGAAAAATTGACTAAAATCCTAAAGGGAAATAAAAAATTTTGAAAAGAGACCGTTGATCAACGGTCTTAAAAAAAAAAAAAAAAAAAAAACATGACCGTTGCACTTGCTCCCCCCCCCCCCCCCCCCCCCCCCCCCCCCCCCCCCCCCCCCCCTCCCTTTCCCTCTTCTATTTAAATCCTTTCTTTTTCTTATTTTTCTTCACTCCTTCAATATTCTTCTTCTTCTCTAATTCTTCGTATTCTCAAGTCTCAATCTCTCTACATTCACAAACAATTCTCTAAGTTCATGTAACATCATTATATAATTATTTAATTAATATAAATTATATTATTATTATTAATATATTAAATTACAAATATATTTTTTTATTTGTAATTTTTTGTTAATATTTTGTAATATGTCAAACGAGCGCACTCCAACATTGCGACGACGACTTTCTCAGTGGGTGCATGAATTTCCGAGTTTTCAGTATACGGACACCGCTGAGCAAGCCGACGACAATACAACCATTCAGGAGCTCCGACGAATGATTCAGGAGCCATTACGGAATGTTGGTGTTTCTACTTCAACGGCTATGCCGACATCGCCTGTTAACTAGGGGTGTACGTGGGTTGGGTTGGGCTGGGTTGAAGATAATTATAACCCAACCCAAAGACTTCGGGTTGATGATTTTACGACCCATAGTAAAGAAATAATAATGACAATCCGTCCGAATAAAAACTAGAATGGGTTGGGTTGGGTTGGGTTGGGTTGTCGGGTTGGTACTAATAATTTTAATTCATATTTCATATATTTGAACAATGCTTAGTTTATATTAGATTCTCGAAAAAATTCTCATAAATTGATGAAATGAATAGTCTAATAATAATTGATTAGAAAATTTTATATACATCTTAATAATAAAATAGAGAATATAAAAATTGATGAAAAGACAACCTATTGATATATATAGGAAATATAAAATGAGATGATGCGCGATTTTAGTAAAAAGAATGAACGAAAATGGTTTAAAAAATGAAGAATGAGTCGATAGATAAGTAGTTATATCAATCAAACAAAGATGTTTTTTAAGCAAAATTTTTAAAAAAAGATTAATGTCTTCATATTTTTCATATTGTATTAACATATATAAATTTTAGATAAATATTTTAAAAGTTTGGGTTGGGTTGGGTTGCTCGGGTCCGAAAGTTTAGAATTTCAACCCAACCCGTCATTTATGGGTTCAAACTAAATGAACCCGCAATGAAAATTTTTCACTTTTGAACCCGTATTTTCGGATTGGGTTGGGTTGGGTTGGGTTGGTGATAGGCGAAATGCGCAACGCAAGTGCACGTGCCGTTCAAGTAATAAAGGGTTTTTGAGTAAGGGATTGTCGTTCCCACGAGGACTTGTATTGATTACCGATTTACTAAATCTATATCACTATTTGAAGGAATTATAAGTTGAAATATTGCGGGAAAATAAAAGAAATTACAGAAAATAAATGAAAGGTAGTGCAATGGTAGAAGAATCTAAGGCATCCGATTTCACCTCACCAGGCTATGAACGTTTGCTAAACCTAACCAATTGACAAATTATTGCATCTTGAAGAAGACAACTCACGAATTTGACTATTTATTTCTATCGAACATAAACAATCCTAAGTCTAATAAACTAATCTCGTCTCTCGAATCTCTGATTATGTTTATTAAACTAGCTTTAAACACAAGAGTTCACATGTCACATAAAAGCAATTACTATCTCTAGCCAATCAAACAATTATGTTGTCTAATTATTGAGCAACAAATTCATTCTCATCTCTCGATTTTTGAACGAAATACATAGATTCAATCATAAGGTGCGCAAACTCATGAAAGCATTAAGAACTTAATTAAACAATCAACAAGAATTGCAATAACACATCAATTGATTAAAATAGAAAAGCAAACAATTCACAGCATTAGTTTGGCTACATCGTAGCCTTAGCTAAAAAAATTTAGAACATAATCAAACACAAACTAAACAGATAAATATGAGAGTTCATGTTGAAAAGAATGAGAAAGAATGAAAAAACTCGGGATCTTGGCGGTGAATGATTGCTCCGTCGCTCGATTTCGCCAAAATCTCCTTCCTCTAGCCTTGGAATTGCTCTCTTAGCCTCCTTCTCTGTCTTCTTTTTTTAGTTTTCGAGTACCCTTTATAATTTTAGGGTTCATGGAAGGAAATTTGGAAGTTTTCGGGCTATTTCGGGCCTTTTCGGAGTTGTACGGCCCAATTTGGTGGAGTAGCGCCGCGGCGCTGCGATTTCTGGGCATCTGGGCGCATTGTGGGCTCATTCTGGGCACCTGGGCACGCTGTAGCGCCGCAGCGCTGAATTTTGGGCGCTGCGGCGCTGCACTATGGCGCTGCGAACACCCGAGACGGTGTCAATCTGCGCGCACTGATTTTCAAAATGGCGTATCTCCTTCGTTACTTATCCAAATCATGCATATGATACGCCGTTGGAAAGCTCTTTCGATGATCTTTAATTTGATATGCAATATGCTACATAAAAGTTCCAGAAATCTTCATGTAATTCTGTCACAATGTGTAACCTTCTCTTTCCTCAACTCAGATTGCTCCGAATTTTCTTGTTTTTGTTCCATTTCCTCCCATTTGCTCCCAATGAACCTATATGTCAAATAAATCACTAATAAATACAAAATCGTATTATTTTGATATAATTTAGGACTAAATGCATGCTTAAAAATGTGTAAAATTATGATCCATCAAATACCCCCACACTTAGCTTTTGCTAGTCCTCGAGCAAAATACAAATCACTAGATTAAACCAATGAAGAAACATGACTCTCTAAATTCTTTAAACACGGTACTTAAGTTAGGATTCATTTATGGGTGCCTCAGTTCAACAACAACAACAACAATTATTTTGCAAAAGAAATGGAGACCAACTTGGAATGAAATCAAGCTCATAAAAGTTTTGAATCTTGAGTTACCTTCATGGTTTCTCTCGCCTCTAGTCTCTCGTGTGTGTGTATTATTTAGCCAATCACTTTTAATCTTTTACCCCGGATCAATTTGTGCGGACAAAAATCAAATGATGTGTAATATAGATATTCATTGTCCCATAGGCTCGCCTTAGACTCTCTCTCTACTAATGTAGGTCACAATCACAACTACGGGTCAGTAGGTCTTTATGAGCTTGTAGTGTTAGGCCTAGGCTAAGGTATGTTTTGTGGATATAAGTGAGATCATTAACCTAAGCACATTAACCATCCTGATTTTCACTTTCTTCTCACCCATTGTCAAATATTTTTTTTTTTTTGTTCACCAAAAGTTTTTTTTTCTTTTCGAGTGTTACACTTTTTTTTTAGAGATTCCACACTCACAAGAAGATGCTTTGGTTCAGTGCTATTGGTTCCTCAAAGTTTCTCAACCTCTAACTTTTAGAGGTAGATGTGCTTAAGGTTTATGGTTTGAGACTTGGTTTTACTTTTAGGCTCGGCTCAAATTTGGTGACAATCAAATGAGGTATAATATCAATTACGGCTCAAATGTGTGACTAGGGATATGTTGTTATTATCGGGGTAGGCTGGAAAGGCTCAAACGTTCCAAAGATGGCCTACGTCTTTCCCGTAATCATGTGTGACCTAGGATTTCGCTTCAAGAAAGCTTTGGGACAAGTTCTAGAACAATGTTGTCGACACGCATTTTCACCAAGGGTTTAGACTATTTGTTCATGGCTATGTGCTCAATGTGTGTAAGATAACTAGGAGTAAGATATACAATCAGATTTCTCAGTCACCAAACAAGTGCAAAGACTGTCAAACACTCAAGTCGGTCTTTTTTTTTTTTTTTGAAATGGAAGTTGTTGTTTCGTATCATCGGCTACATTCACCAAAAACAAAAGCATTAATGCAAAGAGAATGCATACCTAGTAATGCAATTATTGAAACAAAAATAACGAGAACAACCTAAGAAAATAAAATAACCTAACCTAAACTAAACTAAAGTCCAAGGAAATTTCTACCCCCACACTTAAGATATACATTGTCCCCAATGTCAAATAAAACAAGTGAGTGTAGAGATACTCCCTGGATGGGTACCGCCCATCTATGGTCTCGCGGTGTGGCGCCGCCTAATTGGACGACGCCATTTGATTATTGTGGAGACGCTGATGTTGCTGCGCCTCCTCTTTATTTTCTCAGCCACAGCTGTGACCCTCTCCTTAAGTTCATCCACCAATTGCTTGAACTTGCCATGCCTCTTCCGCTTCTTCTTCTGAATGGTAGGCAGGGTGGGATCCAGAGGTGGAGTTGCTTCAGTGTAAAATACCTCGTCCACCTCGAGGTGTCTTGTTGATTTGAAAACCTTGAAGGTTTCCTCTTCTCCTTGTACGCGCAACTTGAGCTCTCCTTTTTGGACGTCTATGAGAGCACGTCCAGTGGCTAAGAATGGTCGTCCCAAAATGATGGGAATGTTATGATCTTCAGCCATGTCGAGGACTACAAAGTCAACAAGGAATATGAATTTCCCCACCTTTATGAGCACGTCCTCTACAACCCCCCTCGGGTGTTTGATAGTTTGATCCGCCATTTAGAGAGTGATGGTAGTGGGCTTCACTTCTCCTAGCTCTAGCCGCTTGTAGATTGAGAGTGGCATTAAGTTGATGCTTGCTCCCAAGTCGCATAGCGCCTTCTGAAACACCGTGTCACCAAAGGCACAAGGCACGGTAAAGGAACCCGGGTCCTTGAGCTTTGGTGGGAGCTTTCTTTGAATCACTGCGCTGCACTCTTCAGTAAGTGCAACGGTCTCGAATTCCTCTAGCTTCCTCTTCTTCGACAGGATCTCCTTCAGGAACTTGGCGTAGCTCGGCATATTCTCTAATGCCTCGGCGAAGGGGCTGTTGATGTGAAGTTTATTGAAAACATCCAAAAACTTTGCAAACTGCTTCTCGAGCTTGCCTTGTTTCAATCTCTGCGGGTAGGGGACTTTTGGCTGCGGTGGTGTCGCTGTCTTGGGTGCCACTTCCTCAACTTCTTTCTTTACAGCGGGTTCTTCAATCTCTTGTGGCCTTGATGATTCTAGCACCTCTCTCTCTTGCAGCATCTTCCCTCCTCTCAATACTATCGCATTGCACTGCTCTTTCGGGTTAATCTCGGTGTTGCTCGGCAGTGTTCCTTGAGGTCTTGCGTTTTGAGCCATGGCAAGTTGGCTAATCTGAGCTTCCAAGCTTCTTATTTGTGCTGACTGGTTCTGAAGCACAGTCTTTGTCTCGTCCATGAACTTGGTGGTGTGCTCCGTCATCCTACCGATCAAATCCTCCAAATGACTCGACTTATCTTGTAGTGGAAGTGCTTGTTGCAGAGGTGCTGCATTTTGGTTGTTCCTCCATGAGAAGTTTGGATGGTTGCGCCAGCTCGGATTGTATGAGTTACCGTAGGTATTGTTGTTATTATTGCCTACGAAGTTGGCTTGCTCTGGACACTCTCCCGCCATGGGATTTCCCACTTGGCATGCTTCGCTTGGATGAGCTCCGTGGCACCATTGGCAAATAGCAACAGAGTTTACTCCAAGTGTTGCTCCTTGAAGTTGCCGTGTCAGCATAGCTACCTGCTCTGTCAAGGCCCTGATTGCCTCATCATTTTGACTTGGTGCTTGCCTCCTCAAGATAGCCCGTTCAGCTCCACCGCCTTCATTATTAAGTGACATATCTTCCAGTAACTTGAAGGCTGCCTCCTCGGTTTGGTTCATGAACGCACCTCCCGCTGCGGCATTTAAGAGGTTTCTCGTTGGTGGTGTCAACCCGATGTAAAAAGTTTGAACTTGCATCCATCCGGGTAAGCCGTGTTGCGGACACCGTCTAAGGAGTTCTTTGAAGCGTCCCCATGACTCGTAGAGAGTCTCTCCATCATATTGCGCAAAGGTGACTATCTCGTTGCGCAATTTGGCCTGCTTCTCGAACGGGAAAAATTTGTTGAGGAACTTCTGGCATAATTCTTCCCAAGTGGTGATAGAGTTGGCGGGTAAGGAGTTCAACCAACTCTTTGCGCCATCCCGCAGGGAGAACGGGAATAGGCGGAGACGGACGGCATCATCAGTAACGCCGTTAAACTTAAACGTCTCGCAGAGCTCCACAAAGTTTGAAATGTGCTCCTTTTGATCCTCTGTTGCTAACCCGCCAAACTGGGACGATTTGATCATCTGTATCGTCCCGGACTTGATCTCAAAATTATTGGCGGCAATTACTGGCTTGCGGATAGCCGAGTGAATTCCGCCAACGGAGGGCTGCATGTAGTTCATAAGAGTTCTGCCCTCCTCTTGTGCGGCTTGGGCCGCCAATGCTGCGTGGTGTTCCTCCGCCATGGGGTTGTCGTAGGTGGTGAAGGCGAAGCTGTCGATGAGATGTTCAAGTGCGGGCTCGGGAGGCCTTGCAGCTGCCTCACGAGCTTCTTTGCGAAGTCGCCTGGCTGTCTTTTCGATCTCACTGTCAAATGGGAATAGATCAGCCGTTCCCCACTTACGCATTCACCTGAAATAACAAATAAAAAGAAAAATAATTAAAAAAAAAATTCAAATTAGTGACTCGATACTTCGTTCGATATCAATTGCCAAGTCCCCGGCAACGGCGCCAAAAACTTGATAGGCGAAATGCGCAACGCAAGTGCACGTGCCGTTCAAGTAATAAAGGGTTTTTGAGTAAGGGATTGTCGTTCCCACGAGGACTTGTATTGATTACCGATTTACTAAATCTATATCACTATTTGAAGGAATTATAAGTTGAAATATTGCGGGAAAATAAAAGAAATTGCAGAAAATAAATGAAAGGTAGTGCAATGGTAGAAGAATCTAAGGCATCCGATTTCACCTCACCAGGCTATGAACGTTTGCTAAACCTAACCAATTGACAAATTATTGCATCTTGAAGAAGACAACTCACGAATTTGACTATTTATTTCTATCGAACATAAACAATCCTAAGTCTAATAAACTAATCTCGTCTCTCGAATCTCTGATTATGTTTATTAAACTAGCTTTAAACACAAGAGTTCACATGTCACATAAAAGCAATTACTATCTCTAGCCAATCAAATAATTATGTTGTCTAATTATTGAGCAACAAATTCATTCTCATCTCTCGATTTTTGAACGAAATACATAGATTCAATCATAAGGTGCGCAAACTCATGAAAGCATTAAGAACTTAATTAAACAATCAACAAGAATTACAATAACACATCAATTGATTAAAATAGAAAAGCAAACAATTCACAGCATTGGTTTGGCTACATCGTAGCCTTAGCTAACAAAATTTAGAACATAATCAAACACAAACTAAACAGATAAATATGAGAGTTCATGTTGAAAAGAATGAGAAAGAATGAAAAAACTCGGGATCTTGGCGGTGAATGATTGCTCCGTCGCTCGATTTCGCCAAAATCTCCTTCCTCTAGCCTTGGAATTACTCTCTTAGCCTCCTTCTCTGTCCTCTTTTTTAAGTTTTCGAGTACCCTTTATAATTTTAGGGTTCATGGAAGGAAATTTGGAAGTTTTCGGGCTATTTCGGGCCTTTTCGGAGTTGTACAGCCCAATTTGGTGGACTAGCGCCGCGGCGCTACAGGTTTGGCGCCGCGGCGCTGCGATTTCTGGGCATCTGGGCACATTGTGGGCTCATTCTGGGCACCTGGGCACGCTGTAGCGCCGCGGCGCTGCACTATGGCGCTGCGAACACCCGAGACGGTGTCAATCTGCGCGCACTGATTTTCAAAATGGCGTATCTCCTTCGTTACTTACCCAAATCATGCATATGATACGCCGTTGGAAAGATCTTTCGATGATCTTTAATTTGATATGCAATATGATAATAAAAGTTCCAGAAATCTTCATGTAATTCTGTCACAATGTGTAACCTTCTCTTTCCTCAACTCAGATTGCTCCGAATTTTCTTGTTTTTGTTCCATTTCCTCCCATTTGCTCCCAATGAACCTATATGTCAAATAAATCACCAATAAAGACAAAATCGTATTATTTTGATATAATTTAGGACTAAATGCATGCTTAAAAATGTGTAAAATTATGATCCATCAGTTGGGTCTTCGGGTTGCTCGGGTTGATGTACACCCCTACTGTTAACCCGGGTGAAGGAGTTTTTTAGGAATCTCAAGATCCTAATGACCCAGCAGATGAAGTTATACCCGAAGCTAATGACCCAGCAGCTAATGTGACTGGAATATGTCCAGCTCCACGGCCGAGAAAGAAGAAGTTAACTTCACCCGTTTGGCAAGATTTTGATCACTACAAGCAACATGTTGGGGACGGAATTTGGCAGCGTTGGGGTATTTGTAAATTATGCAAAACACGTTTCAATGCATCATCTACTCAAGGAACCAACCACTTGAGGAACCACGCTCAGAGGTGCAAGGCAAAGCACGCAGTGACAGGAACGACACATGGGGGAACTGCAGCAGCAGTCGGAACATCGACGGCCCAGGTAAATTTTTTCGACCCCAATGTAGGTAGAGAAGCTTTAGCACAATTGATATGTGGCACAGATCTTTCGATAGGATTCGGTGAGCATCCGGCTTTTCAAAAGTACGTGAAAACTTTTTTTCCTCAATTTCAATCTGTTTCTAGAAATACAACTAGGAGTGATATAGTTCAGTTGTATAATAGGACGAAAGCTGGTCTTATAGAAGAATTTCAGAAAGGTTCTTTTTGCTTTGCTTTGACTTCGGATGTATGGACAGGGCGATCTAGGGAGGATTATATTAGTGTAGTCGCTCATTACGTAGATGATGAATGGAATTTGCAGAAAAGAATTATAGGATTTAGCCTATTAGATGTCGCACACACTGGCGCAAATATTTGCGAGTGTATTTTGAATGTTTTAATTGATTACGATCTAGGAAATAGAATTATTGCTATCACTCTGGATAATGCGTCTGCAAATAATGTAGCAATAGAAACAATTAGACCATTAATTACTAGCTATCACGATGTACTTTTACATCAGAGGTGCGCTTGCCACATTATTAACTTAATCGTAAAATCTGGTTTAGATGTTGTTCAAGAAAGTATCCACAGGATTAGACAGGGCATTTTGTACTTGAACGCTAACCCGAAGCGATTGGCTTCATGGATGATGCGAACCTCGCTAAGAGTAACGAGACCCGGAATAAAAAAGGAACCCAAGATCGTTCTACGATCAGATTTAGGGTGGAAACCTCGACCCAATGCTTAGCAAAGCACGAACCTCGGTATGTCGAAGACGCCACAAACAGGAATGGATGAACTGTTTGATAAGTCAAAAGGGTGAACGCCACAAGGAAAACCTTGATAAGTTCAAATCAGTTCACAAAGAACCAAAGAGAAACACTCTCAATTTCTGAATAATACTTGTTTTTATTTCATTAACACTCAAGCCTTTAAATAGGCTGAAAATACATCATAAATATTCAATATTAACCATTATGGACGTTCATAACCCTAAAGGAAAGTATCATGGCTGATCAGATAGCCTTACATGCCAAAAATAGAAAAGGAAAGTTGACTAGTGCTGAAACAAACAAGGAAACTGAAATCTGCCTATAAAAACTAACTTATTTGAGCAATAAATAAAAAGGAAACTACCCTATACACAATATGAACGAAATTAATAATTAAAATGAGATAATTAATCAATAATGAACTTGGTCTACGTTCACATAGGCTGGGAATTCATATGGGCTTTCTTTCGGGCCGAATTTGAACTATCTTCGTCGTAACTGGCCAATCTTTTCTCCGGACCAACTCCTCGTCTTGAACTTCTTGCATCAAACTTATAATTTCTTCAATAACTTGATCTAGCTCACTCATGATCACATCATTCCCTTCCTCTTGAAAGGGATTTGTCCTCAAATCCAAAAATGTTGTAACAACGAATTTTGGAAATCGTGGTGATGAAACTGGTTCTTGTACAACAAAGCAATTCTGTTGTGTTTCCTCCAAGCTCTCAGACTTCTTTTTATCTTCTTCACCGTCATAGTAATATTTGCTACCTTTTTCGATGGTGAATTCTTTTGGACAGCAAGAATGACCTGATTGCTCTTCTTGTTGATGAATGCCGTCTTCTACTTGGGAACATTGGTTGCGCCTTGGTTCAGATTTCGCTTTTTCCTCCAAATTCTTCATGCTAGTGTCTTGAGCATCATCAACTAGTGGTGTTGGCTTCTTTTGTAAAGATATTATAATGTTCTCCACTCTTGCAGTGAACTCATCAAATCTTCTATCAAACAAATCAAATTGAGTACTTTGAGCTGATGTTCGGACGTTGCTACTTGTTTCGACCTGCTTGACATGTGCCTTTACTATTCGATCGACGTGTTCATGAATCGGCTTCATCTCTTCGTGTACCATGCATCTGATCTCTTTCTTCATAGCCTCCATGTACAACTTTAGATCTGTCCCAACTCGAGCATACTTGTTCTTGCATTGGAACATGTTGGTTGCTACAACAGCCTATGAAAGAAATACAAGACCTCACAAATCACTCGCTCACGTGTTTCACTCTATAATTTTTTTTTCTCTCAACACTCTTGTATCCACACATGATTAGGCTTTTATCCTCAATTGGTGTCTCAAACTTTTGCCTTTTTCTCTCTTTTGGTTCTTTATAAACTAATTAAAACAGTGAAACAAAATTCGAGCAGCAATTCACAAAGAAATCAAAAATCAGAGAATAACCTAAGTTGTCTCCTTTTTTTTTTTTTACGATTTTTTTTTGTCTAATATGGACTATTTAGATTGAGAACTAAAAGAAAATTAATGGAAAAGATAAGAAAACGACAAGGAAAAAAAAAACATACCAGATGACAACAACACTAGATTAGAAAAAGGGTAACAAGGCAGAAAATAGGAAACCAGAACTTTTTTTTTTTTTTTGGACGAATTTTTTTGGATTTTTTTTTTCAGATTAATGGAAAACTAAAAAAAAATTAATAAAAGGATAGATAAACCTGAAAATAGACCTATACTCTGATACCAAATGATGCGAACCTCGCTAAGAGTAACGAGACCCGGAATCAAAAATGAACCCAAGATCGTTCTACGATCAGATTTAGGGTGGAAACCTCAACCCAATGCTTAGCAAAGCACAAACCTCGGTATGTCGAAGACGCCACAAACAGGAATGGATGAACCGTTTGATAAGTCAAAAGGGTGAACGCCACAAGGAAAACCTTGATAAGTTCAAATCAGTTCACAAAGAACCAAAGAGAAACACTCTCAATTTCTGAATAATACTTTTTTTATTTCATTAACACTCAAGCCTTTAAATAGGCTAAAAATACATCATAAATATTCAATATTAACCATTATGGACGTTCATAACCCTAAAGGAAAGTATCATGGCTGATCAGATAGCCTTACATGCCAAAAATAGAAAAGAAAAGTTGACTAGTGCTGAAACAAACAAGGAAACTGAAATCTGCCTATAAAAACTAACTTATTTGAGCAATAAATAAAAAGGAAACTACCCTATACACAATATGAACGAAATTAATAATTAAAATGAGATAATTAATCAATAATGAACTTGGTCTACGTTCACATAGGCTGGGAATTCATATGGGCTTTCTTTCGGGCCGAATTTGAACTATCTTCGTCGTAACTGGCCAATCTTTTCTCCGGCCCAACTCCTCGTCTTGAACTTCTTGCATCAAACCTATAATTTCTTCAATAACTTGATCTAGCTCACTCATGATCACATCAATGGAAAAGATATTGCAGGCACAATTGTATGCGTTGCAGGACGTTTGGACTAGATATCTCTACCCGTTGGAACTCAACATACTTGATGTTGCAGAAAGTAATACCATACAAAGCCATTTTCACAACATGGCTTCAGTCGGAGCTTGGTGGACAAGTCGTAACGGATGAGGATTGGGATATTGCTGAAGCAATGTATAGTTTTCTGAAAACATTGTATTTGGCTACTGTTTCTTTATCAGCTGTTTACAACCCTACTTCGCATTTAACATTGCATGAAATTTTAGAAATATCTATTTGTTTTGCACAACATAGGGATAATACGTTGTTAAAATCCGCGATTATTGATATGGAAGATAAGTTCAAGCGGTATTGGACAACAATACCTTACTTTTACTCATTTAGTTTCATATTAGACCCGCGAATGCGACTTACCAAATTTTTTGATATACTTACTCTTATTGGTGAACATATGGGCATTGCTTACACTGAAACAATTTACAAAGACACTGAAACTCGTTTCTATGCTGTTTTCAGTTCCTACGAGGACGAATTTTGTGATGAGGAGACCTAACCCTCGGAGGTGGAAGTTAGCCATTACGAGTCACTAGTTAAGAGAACGTACTCTATGCTAGCGGCATGCGGGACGAGTCAGTCGTCAACGTCATCGCACAATAGGTCAAGTCCGGGCTCCCAACACACTGAAGTGCAGAAATATGTCAACTCGCTCTGGGTTGAGCATGCAGTACACAATCTCGACGTCCTTAGGTGGTGGAAGGAGCACCAAGTTTCATTCCCGATCCTATCGCGTTTTGCTAGAGACGTCTTAAGCATACCCGTCTCTTCAGTTTCTTCCGAATCAGTTTTCAGTTCCGCCGGTCTCATTCTCGACGAGCGCCGCCTATCGCTTAAATCTGATATGGTTGAGATATTGGCAGTCCTAAAAGATTGAGAATTGGCTGATAGGCGATCTCAAGAAACAGCACGGAATTCAGCGGAAATTATAGAATATTTCGATAACTTATACATCGAGGATGATTCACAATCTACTAGGGATTAGACTTATGTATTTCGGAAAATTTGTCATTTTCTTTTAATTGTAATTTTTGTTTTCGATAAATTATTTTTTGTTTGTCATTTTATATTCCATATAAGGCATTTTAGTTTTATCTTTTTACTTTTATTATTTTCCATTGTAATTTTAATAACTTTGTAATTTTCATAACATTTTCAATAAAATGATGTATTTTTTTAGAATTTTCCGGTCTAATTGATGCGATCCTCGTGTGCGCGCGCGATCGATCGGCAGTTTCGATCGATCGATCGGCTGAACTCGCGATCGGTCGGCTACAAGCGGCGATCGACCGGCTGTGACTCGGCTCGCGTTCGTTCTTCCGCTGGCGATCAATCGGCTGGTAGGGGCGACCGACCGGCGCAACCTCTGGCCGAACTCCTTCCTTGCGCGATTGATCGGCAAGGACACGCAATCGATCGGTTGTCCCCCAGGTTTCCTTCGGCAAAGCTCCATTACAATTTTACAATTAATAAAATCTAAATAAAAAAAACGGGCCGGGTGACGGAAAACCCGTTTCTGCCCCGTTTTTGGCGGAAACGGAAATCCTCCTCGTTTTTGGGCGGAAACGGAATTTTCCGACCCGTTTTCGTATTTTCCGAAAAAAACAGAAACGGAAAACCCGTTTCCGCTGGATTGCCAGGACTAACTGTAATAACCCGACTTTTCGAGCCATTAGTCTTTCTTATCTTACTTACACGTATATCCTAAAAGCGCTATTTTTTTAAACTATTACCATAAATAACTTTTTTCAAAAATATATAAGAGTAGCTAAGTTGCCATAACTAGTTTCCAAAACTAAATCAAACGAATGAAAGTAAGCGTTTAGTCAAATAACATAACCTCAAAATATTATGAAATCAAGTCTTTGGGCGAACAGTGGCCCGTTATAGAAATCTAAACAAAATATTATAAAATAACTTCTAAATAAAAGTCTTGAATAATTTGCGGAATTAAATTGTGTGGTTTTCATGTCCCGTGCATCGTCGCCATAACTTTTCTTGCCATATGTTTCTTACATATAGTACGAATGAAAACTTGTGAGCTAAAGACTCAGTGAGTTATAACTATTTTCTCACAAAACAATGTTATTCAATGCATGACCATATATGCTTGATTATTTATTTATAGTACTAATCTTGTCTAGAAGATCCTCATCATGTGTGTGTAGGTATCGGGGGGTTACACGACAGACCAATAGGCGACGAGGGTTTATAGGTACTCGACGACCAAAGAATCCATCATAAAATAACTTAGACATACTTATATTATAACCCTCCTATATTGCCCTTAGGTCGACTCAAGGTACGGTATCATGAAAAAGTCCTCACTTTGGAGGGTGGTATGACACAGAGTTATTATCCTACACTTCACTTGTTTAGTTCGTAACATATAACTTGATATATAAACAATCATAACATATTTATTATGGGTCAATGACATTAGCCTGATCATAAAAAAAAAATGATACCATTGAATATCATAAAGTCTTTCTTATAATCACATGACATATATGCATTCTTATAATTATTAAAACATAACATCATCATAAACATGTCATAGCAGAAGTTAAATACTATACGACAACTAATAAACATTAAATCCATAACAAAAACTTATCATAACATAGTATAAAATCATATTTTTCTTAAACAAATCCGTATTGTAGTGAGGTTGTACTCACCTTGAATGGTTTAGAGAAATTCGTAACATGTAAGATTTGTAAAACTTGGTCACAATGATGTACTACCTACGATCATAATCTAGCATCAAACTTAATTCGTTTGACCCCAAAATCCTAAGCCTTAAATAAACTTTACAAAATCAACCCTTAAACTGAAATTAAAATTTTGACACCCAAGTTTTACGAAATTGTAGTTTTGACCCCAAAAATGTTATTTTTGACAAAAATGCCCAATTGCCTAATCAAACCAAAATTTACAAAGTCACTAGTAAATGAAAAACTACCATTTGTTTGCCCCACCCATTTTAACCATTCCATTCTATTCTATTTTTTCATCTTTTTCAACTTTCCTAATCTTCCAAACCATTCCATTCCATTCCATTTTTTTTTTTCAACTTTTCAAATCCCTATACAATATCTTTAAATCTTAACCATTCATACCACCTCGAAATTAGCAAAATCAAACCATTTTTACATCATTTTTCCAAACCATTCCAAACCATTTTCAAAATATTTTTTCTATCCAATATATGGGATGGAATGGGAAAAATGCCCACCCCAAACAAGGGGTAAACAAGTTTTGCTTTTGGAATTTCTCAAAAATCATTTTCTAACTACTTTTAAAAACGACTATAATTATCGAGGATAAAATTATCTTTTAAAGATTTTATTATATGGTTCATATTCTGGAAAAATATCTTACAGAGACTCATATTTTTTTTAAAGATATATAACTTTTTAGTTTTGACTTTTTATAGAAAATAATCGTATCATATTGTTTATAAGGCAGATTATAGATCCAAACTTAAACTAGAATTTTAAAAATTTTAGAGATTGATTATGCAGAGACACAAAACTATAAACTTGTTAAAAATTGAATTTCCTACATTTTCTCTCTTATTACAAAAATCAGATTCTGTATTTAAGATATCCAAAAATCGCTAAAATAAAATATGTGCATAACGGTCCTGAAAACCGTTCCAACGACCATCGGTTTTAGATTTTTCAACTATAAACCATACATCCTTAAATTCCAAAAATTTATAGGCATGTCGTAGACACATATATGGATACTCATTAAAAATTTCAGATTCAAAGGACTTCGTCTGAGTATTGAACCATAGGAGAACATTCAATTAAATCCTAAACTAATCCTAAAAACCCGGATCGTGCTCAAAACATTGGTAATTGCAAAAATCGGAATTTGATTCAAACTAAATAGCATATTGTCCATAAAAATTCAATCTAATAATATTCTAAGAGTCTATGGTTGGATCTTTTAGCACTACAAGAACTAGCTCTTTCGGTAAACACAAAAAAAGTCGTCGAAAATCACAAAGTGGTCGCTGATAAGTATTGGCAACTACAAGAGTGGTCTAATAAGTGTACAAAAGTATGCTTTCAATGTGTTTAATTGAATAAATTTACAAAAATTATTTAGATAAAAATGAATATTTTCATGATTTTTAATGATTATTATTTTTATTGGAAAATATTTATTTTAATTTAATTCATGTTTAATTTTATTTGCAAGGTTGAAAATAGAAAGAAATTGGGCAAAAATAATCAAAACAACATAAATAACCCAAAAGAACCAGCCACTAGGACTCAGAAGGCCACATGGACCAATCAAAAGGTGAATTTGTGCACCACCTCAGCACCACGTGGGCCAGCCTTCAGCCGCCCCTCCTCCCACGCGCACAAGGCACTAATGCCGCACACACCAGAGCCCGCCAAGGCGGGTCCTCCTCACTCCAGCGCACTGTGAGTGGCGCGCCCCTGCGCCTCTTCCCAACAGCCCTGACACATGGCCCCGCTCCGTTTCCTCCAGCCAATCACAAGGTCGTTTAGTGCGCTTGTGGGCCCTGAATCTTCCTAACTTTTGGTCAACTCCAGCAACCTTCTCCGAATCACTTTCTGCCACGTGTCCGCCAATTGTCGATGCCGCCAATCATCATGCGCCATGTGGCTAATCCCACCCCAACTTCTCCTCTGCGTGGAATTCAATTGCCAGCTTCAAATTTACCCATTCAAATCTCAAAATATCTCTAAAAATTAATTAGTTAATTACCCTATTTTTGTATTTCTCTTTTTCTTTTAGTTTTCCTTTTACTAGCCACTCCTGAACACTATAAATAGAGATGTTGGCTAGAGTTTTTACACCCTATTATTATTATAAGGGTAATTGGCGCCTGTGGTCCCTGAACTTGTGTGCTTTATACACTTTAGTCCCCAACCTTTTTTAATAGGCAAAAATCCCCCTAAATTTATCTTTTTTGGCAACACTAGTCCAACTGTTAAATTTTGGATGAAAGTTTCTCACGTGCCTCTTCTGTGGACTAAACTTAAGACAAACTACCTAAACTACCCTCAAACCCTAAACAATCGGTTGAGCAAAGGAAAAGTCGGGAAAAAAAATAGAAAAAAGAAAACTGATATGAACAATATCGATCCATCCCATTTATTCATTCATTATAGACAAAAAAAAAATAATAATTCAAGTCAAGCAGAAAAAACAATAATAGGATTATTTTATTTTCTCCAAGCCGTTGCCTTTGATGTGGGAGTACAAGTGGTTTTATTTATATGTACAGGAAAAAGCCTTTTTTAAGGCATTGATTTGAGAAAATTTGGCGAGATATGAGTATGGGAATTAATACCCATAAATCAATTTTCTCAACATATTAAAAAAAGAATCAATTTTTTCTCAAAAAAAAAAAAGAATCAATTTTATCTATTGATCAGTTTAGATGATTATAGCATTCAACAAGATCAAAACCGTGAACCCAAAATTTTTAAAACAAAAATTCAAGTCCTCTGACCAATAAATTCAACCCAAAATTTCTAAACCAAAAGTAATGGCCAAAATCAAGCACATCACATATAACTTCACAAGTGACAATCAAAAGCCCAAAATCCAAACTCTTCATCGCAGAGACTGTCCTTTGCTCTGCAAATAGTCGACGGAGGCGATAAAGGCGGCAAAACAGAGGCTGAGCTCGGCGGCCGAGAAAGCCACTTAGAAGCGCCTAAAGGTGATGGATTCTGGCCGCGCAGCTCCTCAAGGAGAAGACTATGGAGGGCGGGGAAGCCACGAAGAAGGCCGCGGAGAAAGCGAAGGACTATATAGCGAATAAGGCAGGCAGCGGCGGAGAAGGCAGCGGAGAGGCGAAAGATGCAACGGTGGAGACGCGGAAGGGGGCGGCGCAGAAGGTGGTTTTTGAATCAGAGAAAATGATGCAGTGGTCAAGAAAATTGACTTTTTTTTTTTTGTTTAACTTAAAGTGTTTGCTTACTTTTTCATTAATATTTATATATTTGGGTCTCTTAGAAGTAGGAGGGCATTATGGGAAATTAAGATAAATAAATGACCATGTGCAAAAGGACGTGAGGGATTCTGTTTAAAATTTAACTTCTGTTATGAATTGGACCATTCTTGCCAAAAAATTTAAATTGGAGGAGATTTTTGCCTATTAAAATAGATTGAGGACTAAAGTGTACATAACTGAAAGTTTGGGGATTATGAGCGCCAATTACCCTTATTATAATTATTTAGACAATTCTTAATCTTTCTATGGCTATTATTTCTCATATTTTTATGAGAATGTTGTTAGGCTAGAGCGAGACGGAGTTAGAGATTAACTTAATTATGTAATTTTCTATCTCAATTTTCTATTCCATGCTAGGGCCTACCTTACACACTTTAGTTTGATTATGTGCATAGCCCTAGACTTAGAAGCCGTCTTGAGTGTACATGTCTTATCACGTAAACTGAAGAATTTACTATCAATAATATCCTTCTGAATAATCCTCCGCTGGTTTTCTTTCTTCTCATCTTACTCGTCCACTCACAGGCCATTGTCATATTATCGTCCTCTAGGACCATGCATATCATTATCATCCCTCAAGGACCATCTATCTTATCGTCCCAAATGGACCGCTCGCTGTGAGTGGATTACTATGTTCGCCACACTAACGACGTCCCAGAGACCAACCTGTGTGGCTTTCTACGATTTTCATAAGGGTATTTTGATATAAAAATCCTCGGTAAACCTGCTTTGACATTACATAAAGGATAATCCATGTTATGATGATTTGATGAACTTATATGCTTATATACGGCTTCAATCCTGACTATACGTCCTCATTGTATCATGGCCCCAGGCCTTGGCTAATTGCCTCTACTTTATCATATCATGGCTACTACGTCTATTGCCAATTACGGCCGCCATTATCAATATACTACCCAATCACCCTATTGACTAATAATGAATTACTTCTCTATAATATGGATTGATTATACATAGTTGATTGATTGATTATGTGAACACACGTATCATCACCGCCAATAGGAAATTTGATTACTTCTTGATATGCTAGTAAATTACTTATTTTATACATAACCATATGTTGATTATGTGTTTCGTGCATTGTAGTTAACCACCAACTACATGTTTATGCCTAAGTGATTGCATGCTTTATAATATTATTATCCCACATCCCGAGCATGAGTTTGGCTTATTTTTCTACAAATCATGGATATTATGTCTTAAGCTCGTAACTTGGATAGCTTGTGCTACGACCATCACCGGATTTTCTACAACCTGTCTGTCTTTTTATTTCTTGCAAATACTGACTCACATAACGCATGGTAGGGGTGCTTTCCTTCGTGGTTGTCACTCCAGCTCACCACCCATCTCACTGTGGGGACACTATTGCTAGCTTGTTGAATCGGGTTGACGATCTACAAATCTAGTGCCTTATCCAAATTCAATACCTTATCCAAAATCAGTGCCTTATCCAATATTAGTACCATACTTGATCGAAGCCCAATTTGACGAGCTAGGCCCAAACACCCCCCACATTAAAAGACGACTCTACTCATGAAGCTTTTGAGTATGGACTTAGGCCGAATCTTGCTCGCAGTACACCATTAACACACAAAAATTTACTCCCCACATAGTTTATATTTTGCTTTTTGGAGATTTATTTTTCAGGAAATTCGAGCTTTATATCTGTTGGTATGGTTGCCATCCAGGTGTCTTCTTTACCTTACTTTTTTAATTTATATATTTTTAGACATTGAGGATACTGTCTAATTTTGGTTGGGGGTAGTGAGTATATTCATGCATAAATAGTCATTCTTTGTGAAAATTTTTGTGATTTTGCTTAAGTATGATATCAATTTGTTTATTTTCCATTAATTTTTGCTATCTTTAATTACTAGGAAGTGACTTTTAGAGTTTTTCTTTGCGCACGTGCTAAAACTTATGGTAAGATGGATGTTAACACATTTGGCCTAGAGAAATTCCTAAGTTTAGGTGTAATTTTCTCGAGAGACACATATGCGAGATTGAGAAAACAACTTTTAAAAAGTTTCATTGATCTTTAAAATTGGTAAAATCACTGCTTAGAACATCATTACATAGTTTATAGTTTGTTGGATATATGCTGGAGGGATGGTTTTTGGTCAATTAAGAAGATTAACTTTTCAAAGAGCCTTTACCATTGTATTAGCTCATTTTTATAAAGTCATGTTCTTAAAAAAAAAAACAATAGAGAGAGAATGAAAAGAAAAGTATAAAAGAAAAGAAGAGGATTCACTCTACAAAAATGAAAGAAAAAAGAGAAAAAAAAAACAAAGGACATAATTATTTTTCATATGTACTTTCATTGTATGGCTCTCATTCATTATTCTAATTTTTCTTATTGACCATTATCAATTCCTGAAAGTTGGTTGTGGTTTGAATGGTGGACTGTTCTGAGTATGTGATTAGCCTAACTTTTTATCAATGATTGTTGAATTGCTTATCCTAAAAAATGCCTTCTCATTTGAATGTAATTACTTCATTTTTCTGACTCCGTGAGTGAACCCTTGACCTTAAAAACAAAATGTCAAAAACCCTTAAGGAAATGGAGGCGAGGCCTTACTTGGTAGATTTTTCAAAAGACGAGGTGCTATGGTCCGTGGTAAGAAGGCTATGGTTTAGAGCACACATACACAAACTCTTTTGTTATGATCGAAATAATTTTGGATTGCAAATTTTGATGCTTACTAACCTTTTTGATTGAAATGCTCAAGTGACGTTGTAATTATTTTCTGTGACATGACTGTTTTCGCTTGAATTGCTAAAAGACTAGCAATAAGCTGGTTAGGGGTTGTGATAAGTGCACGAAAGTGTACTTTCAATGTGTTTAATTGTATAAATTTACTAAAATTATTTAGATAAAAATGAATATTTTCACGATTTTTAATAATTATTATTTGTATTGGAAAATATTTATTTTAATTTACTTTAATTTAACTCATGTTTAATTTTGGGTTTAATTTTATTTGCTAGGTTGAAAATAGAAAGAAATTGGGCAAAAATAACCAAAATAACATAAAAAGCCCAAAAGAATCAGCCACAGGACTCACAAGGCCACATGAACCAATGATTGGCGGCTTCCACGTGTCCACCAGTTGTCGAAGCCGCCAATCATCATGCGCCACGTGGCCAATCCCATCCCAACTTCTCCTCAGCGTGGAATTTAATTCCAAGCTTCGAATTTACCCATTCAAATCGTAAAATATCTCCAAAAATTAATTAGTTAATTACCCTATTTTTGTATTTCTTTTTTTCCTTTAGTTTCTCCTTTACTAGCCACTCCTGAACACTATAAATAGATGTGTTGGCTAGAATTTTTACACCCTATTATTATTATAATTATTTAGACAATTCTTAACCTTTCTCTGGCTATTAGTTCTCATATTTTTATGAGAATTTGATTAGGTTAGAGCGAGACGAGATTGAAAATAAACTTAATTATGTAATTTTTCTATTTCAATTTTGATTCCAAATTTGTACTTCAATATTTTAGTTTTTGTTATGATTTTGCTCTTATTATTTTCATTAAGCAATTATGTTCCTTTATGCGATTTCTTATGAATTTTAATTGTCATTGGTTTGTGAGTTAGTCTTTTACTACAATATGATCAATTTGATATATTATCGATTTTAGATGTCTTATGAATATTCAAATAATTTGTTTTGTATGACTAGTATTTTACTGCGTGATTATCAAGTTGATATCTCGTTGATTTAAGATAGCGTATAGAATAAATTTTTATTATCTTAATTGAAAGAGCTTTTTCACATCAAAATATATATGTTTTATTTTAGATCTTTCATGTCATATTTTCTGGTTGCTTGTTTGGGATGTGAAACTTGCAATTGAGTTATATGAATCAGAATTGTAAACAGTTAAATGAGATGATTAAGGGACTCGTTGGATTTTCTTATTGATTGTTTGGTTAATCTTAATTTCGTCTTCTTTAATTCCAAATACTCATTCTTTTTAATATTTAAATTTTTACCTCTTAAGTTTGTTTCTAGCTTTTGGTTGTTAATTTTTACCTCTGCGTGGAGACGACTCCGCTTTCATTGTACTACTAACGACCGCTTAGCTATTGCATAATTTGAGGCTGATCATTATGGCTAATAGCTGGTCACGGATACTTATCGGCGACCACTTTTGTGGTCGCAGATAATTATACGCGGTAGCTAATTTTTTTGGTCGTAGCTTCCAAATTTGTTATTTTCAGCGACTACTTTTTGGAAAATGTGGTCACTGATATTTTTATTTGCTTTTGTTTTAAAAATATTTATTTAGATTTTATTTTTATTGTTTTTCTCCTACTTATATATGATTAATAATAATAAAAATTAAGCATAAAATAGAAGTCTCATAAGTGAATTAGCATCGTTATCATAAATAGTTTCAAACTAAATGTTTGAAAATGAGAAAATTTATAATGGTAATAACTTAGAAAGTTCTATAGAATATAACATATAGAAGAAAAAAAAAAAACGTAATAAGTTAGATCAGTCTCAAACTCGTTACCGGTGACCATATCGTCGCCGTTGTCCTCAGTTACTATAGGTGGTGCAAGTGTGCATTGGTCCGAGCGAGTAATCTGAGGTGTAGGTTGGAGGGGGAGTTGGGGGGGGGGGGGGGGGGGGGGGGGGGGGGGGCTCATACGCTGATTAGAATCTGGATGTTCACGACTCATGTAATTGTGCATGTGTATAAACCGGTCCTCCATCAATGCCATTCTTCTCTGCAAAGCATGAAACTCCTCGAAAGATACCGAAAGCTAAAAGATCCACGCTGTTGCAAAGGGCCAGCTTGTGCTTTTTCACGCACCGACTTCTTGAACGTTGGCCCAATCCCAGTGCGGTGAGCACGACCCTGACGTGAGAACCTCAGCCATGATGTCATGCTTAGACGTACGTTGGCTACAATGTTATGTCTGTTGTGTTTGACGGACATCTGACATCTTATCCTACAACAACGTTGTAAAAGAATGTAATTATAGTAAAAAGAAAATGATTTAATTGACATACTATCATATTAATACTTACAAAACATTGCTTGGCAGCCTTGGTTGTCCACTTGTCCTTCCGATGCCTTTGCTCATATTTGTCTATCGGGCTCTTCAAACGTCCTTGCACATCCCATCGATATGTTGCGAAAGACTTAGCACCATGTGTCGGCTTTGTCTGTTTTTTATTTTTTATTTTTTATTTTATTTTTATAGTTCCTCTTATTCCTCGCCGATATTTCCTGCAAGTAATTTGATATAAGTAAATATTTATTCCAGCTACACTTATAATAAATAAATATATTAGATCATATACCTTAAATCGCTCTGAATTGATGTGAGCAATATTAAGATGCCACTGCTATAACGAAGTGCAACTATGATGAGGCATTCTCTTCGCTCCATATGCACTATACTATTCCACTATAGCATCGTAGTGTTGGTGCAAATCGTGCTTCCATTCCTTCAAAGTCTTTCTCATCTGACGCTCGATGTTCCGACATATCCTTAATGTGATATTGACCAATGATACGTGGCTAGACAAGCTTACATTGATCCGGACCCTGGTGCTTCCAGTAGATGAAGTAAGGCTCCAGTAGATCTCTAGTGATTATGCTAATAACATTGTTGAAGTTGGCAGAGCGATCCCCAACTGCCTTGTATGTCTCGACTTCATCAAAATTGGCTGCCTTCTGCCTGCTTACATAAGTCTTCCATTGCATTCAACTTGTTTTGCTTACAACCTTTCTTTTTTTAGTTCCGGATGTAGTCCATACAAAAAAAAAAAAAAGGTTAAATGTTGTTTCTAACGAAGTTGTAACGACCCAAAACTCCAAACGATGTTTTAGTCTCGAAAAATGCGGACAAATTTGAACTTTTTTAAAATAAGTTACATAATTGAGCTTTTAATAACAAACATGAGGATTATCAATCCTCATCATAACCAAAATGAATTTAATTTAAATATTTATCAATATGCGGAATTTAAAACATTCTTTGCCAACGATTAGCCAGTAACCCACGTAAGATTTTACAGGTCGGTCCCGTATACACTCGCTGCTCCTGTCATTGTCGCCTCGCCCTTTTTGCATCGTGACAAGATACCTGCGACACGAGCACACTAGTGAGCTATTAGCCCAGTAAGTAGATTAGATAAATAAATTGCTAAGTCTGCAGGTCATAAACAACCAAAATATCACGACACAATAATCTAATAAAAAGGGACGGACTCGCCGATCGAGTCATCGTAGTCCGAAGAGTAAATGTCACTCTTGAACAACCTTGCCCGCGAAAAAGATTTCAGGAATAGGTTGCTAAACCTGCGCGGGGTATAATACCTGCAAAAGAGTTGTGGCGTGGAAGGAGGTCGGACTTAGCGACCCATAAATCTCGACTCAAAAGTCAATTTCATATTTAGTTATAATCAAAGAATTGCTCAAAGGATTGACGGACTACTCAAGCTGGTCTTTAACCAAGAACGGACAAACGGATATCAAATTGTAATTTGAAGTATCCTCGTCCCGTTCGCCAGTGGCTTAGTTTTATACGTTAACCCGTAGCCAACGAGTATATTGTTTGATTTAATTTGATGAGAAATGGATTCTTTAATCTAATTAGTTTCCAACTTAGCTTTACTAAGCATCTAAACTTCGAGCCGAAAATCCGGCAGAGTTTCCCCTGTTTTTCGGATATCCCGGCCGAAGCCTTCACCTAATTTCAACCCAGCGCCGAACTAATTTCGGTCACAATCCATCACAACAACCACACAGGCAATTTTTATCATTTATCATAATTTATTTCAAACATAATCATAATTTAACACCGGGCCTCAGCGGCTCGGATTAACACTAGAACAATGGACATTTAAACTAAAAGAAGGTAACATGGAACGTCATCGTGGCTTAGCGCCAATACTTTATTTCCGACCGCCGTTTATACCTTTAACAAAAAGGCGGTGAAGGGTTGAGTGTTCGAACACGTTCCTGCACAATTTGCGAAAATAAAAGAAATCGAATCAAGTTTCAAACTAAACAAAACCATGATGCGAAATGCTCGGACCGCGACTTGATACTAGCTTTAAGCTCAAACGGGCACATTTACAAGAAATACAACCCAATATAACCAAGGCTCGTGCAAAAAAATCAAATCCTCAAGATCACACAATTTTCTTTTTATTAATTTTCTTAATTTAAGAAAATTCTTAATCTCTTGCTAACTAAGATAATGATTCAAATGCATTCGAATTACTACTAAAACGACGCCACTTGACAAATTTCTAAATTCCAAAACGACCCACTTCCACGAAATTTCATGATGCCAAAACACTCGAAATGCCAAGCCCAACGTGGCCACGAAACACAACAAACACCAAACTCCTAAGAAGGCTTTTAAAAAAAATAGAATTAAAATATTTGTCGCGGCATTATCCGACAAGTCGTAACGGCATTGGAAATTTATCGAGACAAGTAGACAAGTTTGGCCACAGATTCGCAAGCCTTATCGAAATTATAACTAGCTTCAAAATTGACAAATACTCCAAAATCGACCAAGTTAACCATTTGACAAAATCTTTGGCTTCGAAAGACGACCAACAATAAAGTCGCCATTAAACTTAAGGTCGATTCTTTAACAAAAAGATTTCGAGTTTTAACACGAATTAATCAACCCAATTTATCATACACCAAAACCCACACCATCAAAATTCAAACTCAACATAAATAAACCATAAGTAAAACCACTAAATCAACGTAACCACAGCCACACAATACTGAGCACGTCTTAAATTGTCACAATTGCCAAACATTGAAACGCAATAAAAATGAATATAAAGTCTTGGTTCAAGCTCAAAGCTCACCTAACGTGAGCAACGGCAGCACGTTGTGGTTCGCGGTTGTAGCGAGCCACGCGCGACACGGTGGCACGAACCAATATTGCAACGGAAGGGTCGTGGCTTTGGAGCAGTGGGCGCTCGCGTTGAGCTCGCGAAAGCGAGGCGCGGGAAGCGCGAGGTCGGCGCGAGCGGGGCTGGGTGCTCGCGGCGTCGAGATGTGCGGACCCACTGGGTCGCGCAGCGGCAGCGCCGGAGACGAGGGGTGGGCTTCGCCGGAGGCTCGTCGAGCTGGGCCCACGCAGATCGGGGCCTCGTGCAGCGAGGCGAGGGGCGGCGAGCGGCGGCTGGGCTCGCCGAAGTGTACTCGCGATTGGGCGGCGCAGGAGGAGCACCGTCAGAGTTGCGCGGGGCTGCGGAGCTGTGCGTTGAGGGCCGGCGCGGTGTCAGGCCGAGCGGCCGGACTCGAAAGCAAGAGGGAGCAGCGTGCGGAAGCTCGGGGGCGTGCTCGCAGACATCTCGGGGCCGGCACTGGCGGGGGCTGGTGCAGCGCACGTGGGGCTGCGAGAGGCTCAGGCCGAGCGCGCGAGGGAGCTGGGCGAGGCGGGCTCCGACGCGGGAAGGCGCGGAGGGTCGAAGCGAGCTAGGGGCGTCGGGGCTGTGCGAGGAGGCGGCGCGGAGCTTCGCCGGCGCTGGGCTTCGCAGGAGAGCGCTGGGCTCGCCAAGTCGGGGCTGCACGCGAAGGGGGCTGGGTGCGGCGGCGAGCGGCAGCCCGACTAGGAGGGTGGCCGGCCAGACGCGAGGAAGAAAAAGGGAGAGATAGAGAGAGTGTGGCTGAGAGATAGAGAGAGTGAGAGGGGCGGCTGAGAGGGAAAGAAAGGGGGAAAAAAATAAACCCTAATGGGCAAAAATAAACATTTTAAGTTAGAGTTTATTTGGCCAAATTATAATAAATAATTGGCATAATTTTTAAAAATTATGAAAATATACTAGTAGGCTCCAATTGTAAAGTTATGAATTTTAATATCAATTTCAACTTGAAATTGAATCCCTAGCATGATTTAAAATCCAACAATGCAAAATTAACAATATCTGCACTGTCATTTTTAAATAATCAAGAGCTGGCCAGATTTGACGAAATAATTGTTATTTCTCTCAAAATCAAACACAATCAATATAATATTACGAGCTAATATGTCTCAATAATATAAATAAATTACTCGCAACAGTGGTCTTAGTTTCATGCCATTACAGAAGTAAAGAATTACCATTTCATATTTACAAAGCTTACCAGCCTCAACGCATTGAGTGGGGAGTTGACGAGGACGATTCGGATCACGGCCACCACCATCGCCTCCGTGGTGGCGGGCAACAGGCAGTACAGTGGCCATGGGAAAAATTACAACAATAAAACTAAACATCGTTAAGCACCTGCGAAAAAAGAAAACTAACACTAATCGTTGTTTAACTTTCATAAATTAACTACAATTCATAATCACATTTCAATCATACCAAACTTCAACCTAACAAGTAACCACAATTTCACAATCACATTTCAACAAAATAACTTCAACACAATTTCACAATTTCACAATACACAAACACTATGAAAAAGAAAAGAAAAAAAAAAAAGTACCTAGGCTAGACCCGTGGTGGTCGGTAGCAGAGGACGGCAGAGGGCAACAACAGCACTATTACTTATTACATATACACATTAATAACCAAAACTTTATACTGTTACACATTAACAATTAATTTCACATTATTAACCAAAACTTTACACTATTACACATAATGTGGTCACTGATAGATTTGGCGGCCAAATAACTATGTGGTCGCTGATTTTATTTAGCGACCAAAGTTCTGTTACCACATAAAGCGATCGTTGATACTTTGGTCGCTGAAAGTAGCATTTTTTGTAGTGTACCTCTTGATCTTCAAATCTTCTTAAAAACTCTTTCGATTCGTGCAATTTTCATACGCTATACACCGATTAATTTGAGTTTAAAAATTTGTTGTTCTAAAGCATGAGAGAGTTTTTAATTACCTTAAATTTCAGAAATAAAACCTCCCAAAAATCCTCTAAGGTGGCCGACCCTCCTTGTTGCTCTCTCTAAATTTTTCATTTCTTTTTCTTCTCTTTTTCTATCCTTTTTCTTTCTTCTCTCTCTATTTTTTTTAATAGTAAAAGGTGAAGAATGAAAAATCATACGCTAAATCTACAGGGGCTGGCAGGCCATCATTTGACGAAAAAGGAAAATTGTTGTTTCCCAAAATCCTTCGCAAGCTACTTACCTAATTATGTGCTATTTTTTCTTCTTCTTTTTTTGGGGCTATTTCCCCTTCTCTTCCAAAATTTGTATATCAAATGGTCATAACTTGGCAAGTTTTAATAAGAGGCTATTTGGTAAAAAAAATAGTGTCTATAAACTCAATTTATTTCTTTTTTTTTTCACAGTGTGACAACATGTAAAACTACATGTAGTTTTGCCGACTACGCGTAGTTTTTTTTTTTTTTTTTAGATCATAACAAAAGTTCTTGTAATAAGAAATATTTTTCAATAAGTAAAATAAATATTTATTTATCAGAAAAAAAAGCGTACGGGGTCTGGTTATCACAAATACCACGAGTGCTAACCTCACGAGGTATAGAAGGTGAATTTTATTACTCTTAGAAATCCGATTATAATGGAATGATGAAACTACAACAGTTTTCTCAATCTCCATCCGAGTATATCCACCTTGATACAATCTACTCGCTTGAATGCTCGCGTCCAACATGTAAACCTATGCACATCTCGTTCAAACAAACTATCACAATTGAAAATTAAAATCTAAGCTATCTTATGCAACCCTACCATCTTTAATGTTAAGAGAATGCTCTTATAACTCTCACAATGTTCGCTCTGACTTCTATAAATCTCTAATGAGTTTTATTAGATAATATATAGAATGACTCAAATAATGATACAAAAAAAAAAATTCTAAGATCTATATATGATACTAATCTAATATAATTTTCAAATCTTCCATAGTTAAATGAGCTAAACATATCTAAAGGTGAAATAATTTTAGCTCAATATCGCAATTGTTAGTTAGCTCGTTCCCGTGCTCCGTCAAATTCGACCTTATCCTTGTTGGAATGTTACCCTAGAAGTTAGGTTTTTGTAATATTATTTTATAATATTATCATTTGCTGATTCATAAAATAAGTAGACATTTTTATTATTTTGTTTGGAATTTTATTTTACATAAATATTCATTAAATATCGTGAATGTATTATGAAACTAAATTTTGATATTTATAAGTGTTTTATGAAATATCAAATTATTTTAGGTAACACGTTTAAATCAATGGTCGATGGTTGATCAAGATTGGATAGCTTGATCCGAAATCGCATACGTGGAACATTGTTAGTGTAGTGATACTCAGTGGGAGCGTTCTGTATAGTTAGACTATACACGACTCGGACCGACTCGTCACGAAGTATCGTTTAAGAACCGTTACTATATTCGTGACAAAGTCAAAAGATGGTCATATGCGAATTGATCTCAATCCTGAGTGGCCACAGACTCCTAGGTCATGTTTACGGGTTCTTTGATTTGTTCATTAAGTGCCATTATAGCAATGATCGTTGGGGAATGGGGTATTCACAGACATTGAATCTAGCTTCTAATCATAACAGGAGTTAATATTGGTTCCCTAAGTGTCGATTCTGGAACTGAATGATTGCGCGCACATTTACGATCATACTGTCAATGAATCACTCACTAGTGAAACGACGGTACTTAAGGAACAAGAAACGACCCGAGGGAACGGTAATTTCACCCACTTGGGACGTGAATCAATCTGGAGGGTCAAATCTCATGTAATGATTATATCAGTGGACTACTCATCGAGTAAATTATTCCGATAATTTCGAGAGTGCAATTTCGAGTTTTTAGTGGAATAACCTCGGGATTAATAAATTGGAATTTTGACTAAAGAGTTTTAGTCAATTTTCTAAATTTATTGGAGCTCAAAATATTGGGTCCATGGTCCCCGGACCGGCTCTGTAAAAATTAATAGAGAAAGTTTAAAATATAATTAATGTTGATTAATTATATAGTCTCACAACACATAAATTAATTCTAGTTATTTATTTAAATATTAAATAAATAATGGTGAGAATTAATTTAAACCAAGATTTTGGTGGGAAATATTTTTTCTCCATTATTTAATATGGGCGAATTTATATAGCATAATAAAAGGGTTTTTCATTTATATTAATTATTTAAGTGTTAAATAATTATACGTACAATTTTATCTGAGTTGAAAAAATCTTCCTCAGACTTTTCCAAGTGGGTTAGGCGCCATTTAAGGGAAGAGTTATCCATTGGATAATTGTGTATGATTTAAAAGAGATTTAAATATAATAATATCTATATTTTAAATAAAAGATAATTATGAGGTAATTATCTTATTTATTTTATGAATTATAGATATTAGCCTTGGCTGGAGAGAAAAAGTCTCCCTTAGTTGGCGCAAAATTATGAGTGAGGTGGACTAAATTTTAGCCCACTTCTCTCTCCTCCTAACCTTAGATAAAAACTGTCTCAGAAATATTTAACGTAAGATTTTTTCAGAAAGTGAAAACCCTAGCTTCACAAAAGTTTTCTCTAGAGAAAAATAGATCCAAAATTCGCCCAACTCCCTAAGAGCAAGAGAAAAATATTTTTCCTCTTATTCTTGTGAGAATCAAAATAGAAAGCCCACACTTTCTTCTCTGTTGATTTGGAGAACGGCACAGAAGATCGTAGTGTCGATTTCAATCAAGATCAACTCCTATAAGCCAATTCTAAATCAAGGAGCTTGGAAGGGTTTAGAATTGCTTGGATAATTTGGTGGACTCGTTTATAGACCGATTCGTCTTAGTATATTATGATCTCTTTTTCTATCTAATCTGTTTTAATTTATGTGATAAATAAAATCAGATTGGTTGTATTTTCGTTAAGCATGAAATCATGATTCTTGTTTGTCTATGCTGATTTGCAATTTTAATATGATATTCTGTTTTGAATACGTTTACGATATGATATTATGTTCGCAATATGGCAGTGCGTTTTTCTTTCAATATGATTGGTTAGAATCGCACGAAATATTTTTTGAAATTCACGCTTCTGCCCTAGCATAGACTTTCCTTCAATCCTAATATTCAAAATTCAAAATTTTAATACAGAATCAACTTTATCTTCTGTAAGCTACCAGATAAAGTTGATTGTTATAATAATCCTAGTTAATTTCATGAAAATATTACGAATAATCTGACTAAATATGCATAAAATCTTTAATTTAATTATTGTTTTAGATAAAGTTGCTAAAATCTGGGATACGGCCACCAGCAGTAATTCTTAATAAGGTATGATAATTGCTAAAGAAATGTGATGAAATCATTTTAAACTATAGCAATTACATTAGTCTATGGGAGTGATGCCTTATTGTCACATTCTGTCAAATGAGTATAATTTTTTGTCAATCAGATTGAGTCCACGTTATTTGATCATGCCATGTTCTCTAGTTGAGAAGCTTTCGATTAGATTGCAAGAGAAAGAAATTGAACCTCTAACATAATTATTAGGCTAGGCCTATGCAATAATGTATTTGAGATCTTAAAAGGGGGGGCAGAAGAAGTAATAAATAGAGAAAACATGGATTTGGTTGGCGAAGTTGTTAGATGGTGGCTAATGGAAAGAAATGGAAATCTTTAGTGTTTACTTAGGTACTGATAAAACTTGGTAGACAAGGGAACAAAATATTGACAAAATGCCAACCAAACCCACCTTTTCACATACACTATATTAATCATCAATGATTAGCATTATTCACTATATTAATCATCAAGGTGATTAATGCTGTGATCTTCTTTGCGTTGCCTTTTCCAAGTTACCTTGAAATGACCAAAACACCACATGTAATCTTGGTGAAATTTTTGATAGAGTTGGTTAGCAAACCTTATATTTTCTTCTCGTTTAATGTTGTTTTGGAAATAAAATGACAATTGCGGGACCTACAACAGTAAATACTTATATTATTATAGTAATGTCTTTGAAAGTATCTGCGTATATAAAATCATAATATTTACATCTATACTTTTTATTTGCTAGTGTAAAGGCACCACCACATACGACATAAATTTGCTCTTTGGCAAGGACATGACCTAGTTGTATCTAGCTAGGTATTATTTCATTAGCAGTTGTTTTCTAGCACATGTTCCATCCTTTCTAATGAGATACAGTAATTTATTTTAGAGAAATTATGATAATCATCATTTTGATGTTTGATTTAATATAGGGTAAGTTGCAAAAAAAAAAAAAAGTCAAATCAAATGAATCTTTTAAAAAATAGCACGTGTTAAAGAAAAAAAATAGTTATGTTATAAATTGTATAATAGAAAAGTGTCTCATAAAATATTATACATCTATAAACATTTATAAGATATTGTTTAACAATTCAAAAATTGATGACTAAAAGTTGAAGAGTTAGAAAATATGTTACAAATATTTATAGATGTGTAATATTTTGTGTGACACTTTTCTATTATACGATTCGTAACATGACTATTTACTACAATTTTCCTGTAATATATCTTGGATTTTTAATTAAGGTAAGTTCTACAATTATAAGTGACGACTGCGTGCACCATCTACAGTTCACAATCTAAAACAAGTTTTAAAAGTATATAAAAATATTTATTTTTTGCACTTTAGCATATCATATATTTTGTATTCATGTTATCAATTTATGTTCCAAATTTAAAACAAAAATTATGTTCAAATAGATATGAAAAAAGAAGTATGTCTTTTTTTGTTTGTTTTTTCTTCTTTTCCATTTTTATCGCGAATTGAACATAGTTTTAGTTGTAAATTTAAAAATTGAGTTGATAACATGAAAATAGATCATGTTATGAGCTAATGTGTAGGAAAAAAAATTTATTTTTATGTATTTTTAAACTATTATAGGCCGTAAACTATCAATAATGCACAAAATTGCCACCTATTGTAGAACCTTCCTTTAATAAATAGTCATTTTTATACTAAAATATAAAACAAATAAGATTCACAAAATGTCAACATCTTTTATTATATCCAACAAAATGTCCACTTTTTTTTTTTATTATATCCATATAAATTTAACATAAAATCTTATTTTAGGGCACTAATCCTAACAAATTTAACATGTAGTTTTTTCTTTCATTGTATTTTATTTTAGATTTGAGATTTTTGGCTAAATGGCTCGCTTAAAGCTTTAGTTTTAAGGAAATGATCTGAGTTTGTTATGATTAAGTTATTAGTTATTTTTCTTTTTAGTTATTTTTTTAGACATTATAATTTGATTATTTTACCTTTTGTTATAGACTGTAACAAATGTTAAGATCTGTAACATTTATTGCAGACCACAACAAATGTTGTTACATCTCTAACAAATGTTACAAATCGAATAAATATTATTACTAATTGCAACAAAATTTAATATATTTTGTTATCGTATGTAATAAATTTTTGCAACATATCAGACAAATTTGTTACAACAATTCATACAATACAGATTGTAACAAATTTTATTATAGTTCATAACAAACTTTTTATGGTCTGTAATAATTGTTGGTGTATATTTATACCAACGACGTGATCTGCACCTCTAGATTGTGATGCGGCAATAGAAAATAATTTTGGTCGGAATTTCAATCGGAAAAAATAAAGAGACAGTTTTTAGAGTGGTTCGGCCCTCCTCCGGAGTAATAACCTACGTCTACTTAGAATAGTACTGAGTACTCTGATTACAAATAAGATTCGACCAACCTCTTTTTCCATCCTATCACTCTCCTTTTATAGTCGAGGAGTGACAGTTCCAGAGAAGGAAAACATAACGCACGATCCCTTAAATTTCGAAAATAATTAATAAATTAAATGCACAATAATGGTGCGGTTATTTTTCCCTAAAGACTTGGACATTGAATACCTAAACAGTTATATTAAACCCAAGTCTTACGGACTGAATTACAAAATATCCCACGACCGGGGCTAGAATATCGGAACAAAAAGAAAGACCTAACTACCACGCATGGACTTCATCTTTGATTGGGGGTCACTAGCATCACGGTTCGAGCTCTGTGCCTTGAATGAAATCCTTGCCTCCTCTCCAAGGCTAGCTTCGCGGGAGTGGATCATCTTCGATGATCTGCGGCCTTCTTATCCGTCACTCCCTCTCTGAGGGTATTGCCTTAAAATCACCATTACCTTCGGTGATGTTTTTCCTGCTTATCATCGTGGGTATAAGATCAAGGATTATCTTCGATGATCCTCGTCCCGTCTTCGGGGGAAGCTATCGTGATGACATGGCATCTATTTTAGTTGGGATCGAGGGCTTGTGCTTGCGTTAAATGCTACTCGCGGACTCCGCCCCCGAAGATACGTTCACAGACAAAAAATCACTTATAAAATCTGCCCCTCAATGCCGAAGGTACAGAATATGCCCTTTGGGATTCCTTCCTTGGGAAGTTTCCCTTCTGAAAAGCTACGCCTCTTGATGGATAGGCATTAAATACTCTGACTCCCTTTGAGAGACTTTTGCCATTTCGATGGGATTCGCTGACGTTAGGTCATGATGAGATTTTCTTCGAAAATCCCTGACCATCAGATGCTAAGGAAAAGATTCGAATTGGACGGCCTAGATTTATGTTTAGGGAATGAGATGAAAGGACACGAGGGGATCGAGTTACTTGCTCCCCTTCGCTTTCCTCTACACCTAAAAATTTCTCCTTCCTTCTTCTTTTTCGAACTTTAAAAATTTCATGCCGTCGCTATCTTTCAAAATCTCAACAACTTTTCCGACTCTCTAAAACCTTTAAAAAGATCGCTTTATTCATCCAGAATCTTCACCGAAAATCCAGTCTATCTTCTGTTCTACTTTTCCTGCTTTCGATAAGTTTTACGGACTCATCTTCAACCCTCATTCTTCGAATGGTTTAAGGTTTTAGGTATATTTTTAGGTTTTTGTATTTCGCTATACTGACTTCGTCGTTCCTTCTTTTTTTTTTCCTTTTTAGAAAAATGTCTGACGAATCTGCATCTTCCTCCTCCGAGGCTCGATTTGGGTCGGGACCCCCATCCGAGCGCTCGGAGCCTTCGCCGCTGGCTTCGCCAGTGGCATCTCCGCTGCCTTCGGAGGCAGAAATAGATTCGTCTTCGGCACTTCCACCGCCTTTGACAGTGGAGTCAGAGAAGAAGAAGAAGAAGAGGTCGAGGAAGGCCTCTGTTTCCCAGCTAACTCCTCCTAGCAATCCTGAGGGCAGCCACGCTTTGCGGTTATCAGGTGTCGCCGCTTCCCGACCAGACACTTCGGCTTCCGCTCAGCGAGTTACCGAGGCTAGCCCAATCAATAATCCCCAAGGAACGGCTGCTCTGCTGCCTCCACCGGGCTCGACGACAGTCGTGGCGGACTATCCGATCCTCATCGTGCCCTCGCCATTTATCGTTGCAGAGACCAAGGTTTTCACGTGCTCAGAAATCGACGTGGAGCATTTGCGGGAGCAATTCCATTTGTCCTCAGATATAATGACTCGGGCAATGACTACGGAGGAATGTTCTAACCGTCTTCCATATCTGTTGGTGGCCTTCAATAAGGCCATTATGAAGCACGATGCCAGGCTGCCGCTCCATCCATTGGTTTGGGGAGTGCTTGCGCACTTCGGACTTTTCTGAGCCAACTGAATCCGAACGCCTATAAGATCATGGAGGGGATGCATATTTTGTGGAGGCAGGTGTTCGATGTTGACCTCTCCGTGGGGAAGGTTTGCTACCTCTACAAGCCTTCCTCGAAGAAATCCGAGGTTGGCTACTTCTTCTTTGCTCCTTGGGAGAAGAAGAAAATTATGATGACCAACCTGTCCTCCTCCTACGAAGGATGAAAGAACAAGAACTTTTGGGTCGGGGGTAACTTGGACCCATTTAGTTTCGTCGCGAGAGCCCAAAGTGTCCCGAGGAATGTCACGACCCGCCAGCTCGGCCGCGGCCGCGACAGGAGAGTACAAACTCATTTGTAAACTCTTTTAAACTCTTTCAAGCGGAAATTCTGTGTAATTTTTTTTTTAAATGCGGAAGTCTTTATCGTAAATCAACTTAAAACATAATAAGTTTAATGGCGCATAAATGCTGCCATAATATTACATACTTGTAATATAGGAGTCCTAGGGATCACGCCCCGGTCTCAAAATAAAATACGACTCACATAGAGTCTTTTGTCAACATGATATTACATATCAAATCTGAAAGCCCTCGGGATCTCATCCCGGCATCAAAATATAAATTGTTTGTAATATAACAAAAGTACGGAAAATATATTGCCACGGGAATTCTCTTCAACGGGTACCACACACACCATCTCCGCCAGCTCCTACTCGTCGATCTTCATTGGCTTCTTACCTACAACACCGGGAACCTATGAGTTGAAAAACTCAGTAAGGGCGAACTAGTCTACCCTAAATGGTATGCATCAAGTTCACATATTTACAACAATCACAGAGAGAGAGTTAGCCGTCCCATACCGACTAACATCCCTTTACACAGCAAATGTAACAAAGTTATCCTATTACCCTTACGTATTCCTATGTCTCTTAAGTTCTCACTTTTTCACGGCCGAGTACTTCCTACTCGGTTCACACAGTCGAGCTTCCTATTTCAGGTAGCTCTATCTCATTGGCGATACACCTTGATACACCCTGCTCTAAGGAGACAACTCGGCTTCACTGGCGAGTTCCTTGAACACAGCTTCGCTCCTCGTATCGTCAAGGCCTCGTGATCGGTTATGGACCCACCACGCTTATTTATAGTCCTTCTGGAGGAATGTCTCGTTAGACTTTCTCCGGACTTAATGGTTTCACATAGAAATCACTTCATTAATCAATTTATCGAGCTCGGCATTTTTATCAAGTCTGGGATCCACTGATCGTCACCGCGATTTCTCTAGCGCGCAGGCGGGGAGAGGATCAATCTCCCGGCAGTCACACAGACTTCGTCTCATACTCAACTGGCCGGCTTGTGTGAAGAATAAGCTCACCCTTAGGGAGCAGGGCTCTCTCTCTCGGAGCCAGGGCTCTCTTCTCTTGGAGCCAAGCGGTACCATCGACTTTTATTTCAATATTTAGATTGAATTCGTTTACCTCCTATCGACTCCTGTCGGAGGATTGAGGCTTATTTCAGATTTTCAGTCCCTCCCGTCTTGTTTACCGAGGAATCGGGACTTTTAAATCTGATATACTCTCCCCCGTCAGATCACGAAGCAAACGGGGGATTTAGTATGTTTGAATCCCTTTGTCAGATCACACAGCAGACTGGGATTTAGTATCTTTTAACCCCCTTGTCAGATCACACAGCAGACTGGAGTTTTCACATTATTTATCCCCTCGTTAACTGGTTTAGGAAACCGGGATATTGCAAGAGGCCTTAGATTTCATTTAGTCTTATTTATCTTTGCAGACATCAATTGATGGACTACTCACGAGCCTCACACTTTGACCTCTTTCGTTTTGGGTACGAGACCTTTTTTTCAATCGTTCGAGGGGTTCACAGCAAACATACAATAGGCCGGGTAGGTTTTTCCCTACAAGATTATTCTGACGGACCATAGTCCGTGAGGCATAGTGCACGGGTAAGAACTCGGTTGTGCCATTAATATTGATGATTCACCGACCTCGGGGATCGATATCTAATTCTTTTCACAATCCTTCAAGAAGTATTAATCCTTAATGATTTACTCATTCAATAATAAATCAAAGATTTAGCCTCTACTTTGGCATTCACAGCCTTAGTTGTTATTGGCGGCTCAAGGCCGTTTTCCTTGTCTTTAAGCTGTTTCACTTTCAATTATAGGCTCGACTTAAAGCCGACCTTTTTCTCACACTTGAGTTATAAACTCGGTGAAGATTGAGTGCGAGCAAACTCGCACTGATGAGTTTCATTACAGCTTATTTTCTCTTATTGATTCTTATGAAAATCTAATCTAAAGATTAGATTATTTCTAATTACGAACGTTTTATTCGTATTTTATTCATGCTAGGGTTCTCTTTCGGCTATTATAGTTTATACACTACACATCACAAAGATATAGCATTCACATAGCATTCATTCACAAAGTACTAATGCACCCTAGCAAACATTTCACACATATATACACTCGGTGCCGTAGGTGCATCGCCACTTACAGTTATAGGCGATCTTTTCGGGAACGTGTTCTGAGCTCCGACCAGCTTCTCGTCTTCTTTGTCCTTGAAGAGAAGACATGGCCTCGTTAGTTTGCCCGTCTCGTAAACACTAGAGCGAACTATAAGAGTTAATTCCTAAGTGCTCGGGTTTCCACTGACTTATTTTAGTTGGGCTACTTAAAGTGGCCTACTATAAGGTTCAAGGCCTTCTTACCTTGATACATATGGACCTTAGCCACTTATGAGGCCCAAACTGGTAATTTGGGCTTCGGGCTAAAATAAGGCCCAAAGTGGCCTTCATAGCTTCCTTGCTGTTAGGCCCACTAAGGATTTAGGTTTTCAACAAAGTGAAGGCCCAAAATGGCCTTCTCAATTTAAAACAGTTTGGCCCAACAAACTGTGGGCTTTAAAACTAAGACAAGGCCCAAAATGGCCTTGACATTTTAAACGTCTCTAAGACGGGACACTTGGTCCGTCTTAGTGTTATCGCAAAATACTTTTGAACACTAAGCTTATTTGATAAGCTTCCTTTTATTTAAAAACTGTTCATTAAATCCTTTTTCAATTAGGATATATTTTACAAATTTTTCTTGGGCTCGGTTTAGTGGTTTTCACGCACTATAACCGTTTTCTTAAGAAAAATGCTCGGTTTCAAGGAAACCGAGTCTCGTTATATTTGAAAAAGCATGTCTTAGTTCAATTTGAACAACTATGGTTCTCATCTCACTATGTATGGGCTGGACTAAGTCCATTTAAGTCTCGACACCCGTTTTACACAAGTTTGAGACTTCCTCGAACCTTCGGTTTTGACTACGTTATGAAAACGTTGTTTTGAGCCCTTAAACTTAACTCGTTCTTTTATCATTTTTCAAAACCGATTAAGGGCAGCAAGCTTTACTTTTGAAAGCACATATGTTTGGTTTCCAAACCTATGTTGATAATAGAAAATAGAGTACACAATTTCCAAGTTATAAAATCATGGCGTTTGGAACTAGTTTCGCGATCTTTCGCGAAACCGTCGTTTTTTGGTAAAACGTTGTTCTTTACTCTTTTTTTTTTTTTGAATCTCATTATTTACTTTAAAACAGATTGCTTCTAGGTTCTAAGGATATTTTTTTATTCCTTTTAGAAACCTTTCATCGAAGCTTTAAATCTCACGTGAAAACGATTCTCGAGCTAGACGCTTTCGAACCATTTTCACGGTTTTGACCGAGACACTTATTTCTAAGTGTCTTTTCGGTTTCCATTTGGATTTTAACACAAATCTTAATCAAAAACAGTAAGTTAAACATTCAAAGAACAAATAAACAAACCATGATAATTTTACAAACTTACGCTCGGATTTTTCAAGAGAATTTACCAATTTTTTATCTTTTGTAGGGTTTCACTTCGGTCCGTTGGAAACCGTCGTGTGCATGGCGTTTTTGAAAACATTTTCACGTTTTATACATAACCAAGCAGCCATGAAAACACAAAGAAAGACAAACAAAAGCAAGGAATCCGAACCCTAAACATGCAAACCAACCAAACAACAAAAATACAACCGAACACGAGTTGAAATATCCGGAAGCTAGCCGATCTAGCTTCCTTAAACTCGTGCTCGGCAAACTTAAACCTTAAAGAGGACATGCAAAATATTTACAACTCAAACCTATTACATCCATGGTTAAACTACAGAGCTTAAGGGAAGGAAAGAACCTCACGTCACTCTAGGGTTTAGAGAATATACCTAGCTTCGGATTTTTTTGAGCTTCCCTTCGGCGTGCTCCTACTTTGGCCGGTTGTCTCTAGGGTTTGCCTCCAAAATCACCACGTGTGGTTTTCTCACTCTTAGAGCAGAATGTAATGGAGGTTTTGGTTAGGTATTTGGCCGTATAAAAGTGTACAAAAGACTAGAGCAAGGTCATGGTTTTTACCTTAGAACGAACTAGGGTTCGTCGAAGCTTTCCTTGCTTCTTCTTCTCCTTGCTCGGCTCTTCTTTCCCCCTCTCAACCTTGTCTTTCTCTTCTTGATTTCTTTCTCTCAAAGTTTTCTATTTCTTTTCTCTTTTCTCTCCCTTTCCCACGGTTTTCTCTCTCAAAATTTTGCCAAGGAAAAGCAAAAATGGGAGCTTAAGGGTCTAAAACTCTTTTATACTTAGGTGAGTTTTTTAGAGAGAGTTTCACTTGTGTCTTTCTCTCTCTCTCTCTCTTGGCCGAATTTTCCACTCTCTCTCCTCTCCAAATATTTTAATTCCTCAATAAATCCAATCGATAAGTTTCAAGTCTCATCCTAGCCCTCAATCTCTTCCATCAACCCATCCTACGGTTGAGATTTAACAAGAGGAAACTTTTCACTTTTCAAGGCCCTCATCATTAAGTTGCACTCTCCAAGCAACTTAATGACTAGTCCCACTCTCTCTCTTCACCTCAATGGCCGGATATCATTCATGCATATTCTCTAAGATTTTAATTCCAATAATGCTAATTAATTGATAATTCCAAATCAATCTTGGCCATTGATTCAAACTTGGTGGTTAAGGGATTTAAATCCTAAGGCTAGGACTCAACAAGAGTAAAAATACTAAGGCTTTTCATTTTCCCTTCTCTTTCTTCAAAAATGGCGCCCATGATGACCATTTTTCTGATTGATTGAGTTAAACGTGCCACCAATGAAAAAATCCTTGGATTTATTTCATTGGTTCATCACTTTTCCCACTTAGACCACTTAAACACTCAACCAATTCATCTCACTTGGGCCCACGGTTTTGGGATTAGAAATGGGCCTAGAATCATTTCTTTACACACCAAGCCCACTAAGGGTCCATTAGGGACGGTTTTGGGCTGGCCCGAGGGGTCGGAAACCTTTCTCGAGGCCCGTTTCCCTCGAAGAGGCCTAAACGCCCCTATTCCGAACCATTGGTCGGAGTTTTGACCTAATTCCAATTTTGTCTAACCCGAGACTTAACGAGACTTTCTTATATCACTAGAAACTTCTAAAATACTGTTTAGAAGTCAAATATCAAATTAAATGTGGTCGTTCCGAGCTCGTTCCCTTTCTTTGACCGTGTTTGCACGGTTTATCTCGACTTTTCGAGTTTAAGCCGTTTCGGCTTCGTTTTAACTCGGAATGGTTTCAAATTTGAAACCAAGGTTAATTATATGATTATAAATCATAATGTAAACTCAAAAACAGATTACAACCCAAAAAGGGTCGTTTTTCTAAATTAGGCGAATTTTGCAATTTCTTAAAAGTTTAGGGACTCGCGGTGCAATTTTGCACTTTAAGGAGTCGATTTCAAATTCAATGGCCTCTAAGACATTAAGCGCATATATTCCAATTAAAATTGGATCAAGCAATATTCGGAGTGAGTTCTAATCACAAGACGAGATATAATTAATTTAACGAAGGGTCGTTAATTACAAAAACGACTAACTCGTTTGTCGGAAAAGTACCGTGAGGGATAACCCCGGGGGTAGGGGTTACGAGGAACTACACCGTCCTTGGTAAGTCACACGAAATAATTTTTCTTTTTCTCTGTCTTCTTCGTTATTTTTCGCCGACTAACTTCTTCACCGTTGTATGAAGAGTCATTTGTTCGACCTCCGGTGTCCGTGGATCAACGGAAATGATATTGAGAGCCATCACCGTCCTGGACGAATATAGAGATGTCTAGGTCTTCGTAAACGAGGACAAGTTAATCACCTACTGGTAGATCTCCACCCGTATGGAGTTGGACCCGGACCAACTCCATTCGTACAAGCCGGCCTCGAAGAAGCACAAGACTAAGGTCAGGACTTCTTCTGTTGTGGCTGAATGGAGTGTGGCCTCTTTTTCGAAGAAGTCAACCTCATCCGAAGCCCCAAAAAGAAAGAAGGCTGTTTCTTCACTGTGATGACCCGCAGCCATAACTATTCTGTCGACAGAAGAAGTCGAGGGCGAACCTTCTCCAGAACCTCTGAAGAGGAAGAAGAGAAGAAGGAAGACATCGGAGCCAACTTATTCGAAGATGGCTCCCTCCTCTCTCCTCTCTCTGGGAGTGAGGATGTTCTGGCTTCCCTGACTCGGGTCGTACCCGAGCCTGAGAAATCCCAGGTGCCCCCGAAGGCTCCCTTGACGATAGTTCCCGAAGGAGGATATTTTGATGAAGTTACCCGGGAGGGACTCAAGGGTGCGAAAGAGTTATTCTGCAAAGAAAATACTTTAGCTACGCCGAATCCTCCGGCGGCCATGGTAGAAGATCCTTACTTGAGCATGGAGGACTTCATTGAGGAGGGGCGAGTATATCCGACTCCTTCAGAGTCAGACACTCTGTTGAAGTCGACTTTGCCTGCTTCGGCACCGACTCAGGCTATGCGTGGGTCGGCCCGCTCAACATCCTTCATCCTCGATGATGGTAAGTAGACGTTTCCTGCAAAACAAGCACACGATACATTTTATACTTACAAAAATTCCAAATACTAACCTGTTCCATTGCGATGTCGTTGCAGATGATTTTTTCAATTGTCTTGGGCCCTCGACGACGAGTACTTCTGTCCCCGAACCTTCCATCAGGGACAAGGCCAAGGAAAAGCAGCTTGTGAAAGGTGATCCTCCTTCGGGAACTACGCCCCCGAACGAGAGTTATACTCAGTGCAAGGAGCCGGCTCCTTCGACCTCAAGAATAACAGCGGCAGAAACTTCGAGGAAAAACACCACTGATATTCCCCAAGGATACCCTAGAGGACTTCGTGGTTCCTCTGGCCAGGACTCCTTAAGGCGAAGGGTCTTTTACTCTTTCGAGGTAGTTCTGCTGGATTATAGATCTTACTCTCCTTCTGAATGCAATATGGTCCGAGGAGAGGTTTTAGGAGCTATCCAAGGAGCCGTTCCAAGCCGGCAATTGAGAAGGCATGCGGATGCTCTCGAAGGTAAGACCATGTTTTCTTTGAAACTTTATCACATTCCCGATCCTAACCTCTTTATACAATACAGGCTTTGCTTGCGAACTTCATGTACCCCCGAAGGACGGAGGCCAAATTTCCTAACGGTCAAGAAGCACTCCTCCAACTTCGCGACGAAAATCAAAAGCTTGTCGCAGAGCTCTCTGAGGCTTCAGCCACTTTAGGCAAAGCAACCGATATGATAGCCTCGGTGAAAGATAGCCTAGATAAGGTGGAGGGTCATAAAAAGACCTGCGACGATGAGGTGGCCAAACTCTGGGAGGAGCTGCGTAAGGAGAAAGCATTACACGAAGAAACGTGGAATACCCTCAAGGATGAGCGCTGTGTTCAAGAAGAAGACCCTCAATCTGAGAAGGCTGCTTTTAATGTGGCGCTCGAGGAAGAAAGAGGGTTGAGAGGGGCGGCCGAGACTAGAATACAGGCGCTCGAGAGTGAGCTTAAAGATGCAAACACCAAGCTCAAAAAGACTGAAGCCGGTCTCAACGAGGCTAGGGCAAAGATCCGCACGGCTGTAGCGGACTTCAAGAAGAGCGCTGCCTTTGATAACTGTGTTGATTCAAGAAGGCAGCAATGGCTCTCGGACTTTCACCAAAGCCCCGGCTTCCAAGTCGAGATGCGGAAAGCTACCCTCGCGAGTGCAAACAGGGTGTTAAAGAAGCCAGACTTCACCTCGACTGGAAGGTTTTCGACGAAGTTACGCGCCCACGCCGTTAATTGTCTTTCGGCCTTTTTGTACCCCTCTCTTTGCCTCGGGGTCTTTTAGACGCCCATTTTTGTAATCTCCCAAATTTATCAATAAAAAGTTTTTGTTCTCACAAAATTGTCTATTTTTTATTTCCTCTCAAGTCTAATTTAATTCTCAGCTTATTTTCCTTGGCTAACACGATCAAGTCTTTTCAGGATCAATCATATATTAAGTCATGTTCTCTTTAAGGATCATAACTAATCTACTTGGTGAACTCTCCGAGGGTTATAATGGAAGCAAATTAAGCGATTAATTAAAGTGTAATTCGAACATACTTTTCTTCAAAAGATGCTCTAAGTCACTATAGGTTCTTCCTTCTTCGAAGGATTATCCTCAACCAAGCCCTTTCTCCGAAGGAAGATCTTGGTCAAATCTAACAACCGACAAAATTTGTGAGCACTCTATCACTCGCATCGGTCCCCGATACTTCTGAATAGAGTGTGCCCTCTTTACTTTTATGCTTCAGTAATCAGGCTTAGTCAAATTTTTTCAAAATTTTCCTAAGGCTTTGATACCTCGGGGTCCCCCTTTAAGCATACCTAGGTCTTCTATCTTCTTCGAAGTATATAATGGTTCTAGGAGAAAATTAGACAAATGCTTCCCAAGTTAATCCCCGAAGAGGTTAAGACTTGACAAGAAAAATCTTTGTGTGGTAAGAAGCTTCAACGATTAAAGCCTACATATGCCCTCCGGACTCATGCTTTCTAGCCTTGCACGTCTTCGAAGTACCTGTAGGGTGCACCTATTTCTTTATGGTACCCCGGGTGCCCTCCTATCTTCTTGGGTGCTACTTCGTACGCAAGAAGCCAGTTGAGGGTAGTGTTTCTAGGAATCATCCGCTTCGCGATTCATTCCTTTATACACCCCGCAGACTTTTTGAGTTTATAGTCTACTTAGCAGACCTTTTTTTTTAGAAGAAAAGAATAAATAGTTGAGTACGAACTTTTGATTGATAATTGCTGAATTACAAATTGCATAGTACAAGAGGAAAATAAATTACAAGCGAGGGACTGCCCCCCTGCGTGTTCCACCAACTTCGTCGTGGATCTCGCTTAAGACTTCTCTCCTATACAATTCGTCGTTCAGCAGCAAGTAATATTCAGCATGGTACTTGACCTTCCGGGCCTCTTCTCGATTTTCTGAAAGCTTATCCTCCCGCGATCATATGGATCTCGCCACGATCTCTCTGTTGGGTGAGTCCATTGCTCCGCGTACCACATCCTTGCGGTAATCCGCGAGCTTTCCTCTGCGGATGAGAAACTCTATCTCATCCGTTAGATTGAAGCATGTTGTGGTCGTGTGACTATTAGCATTGTCGAACAAGCAAAACTTGTCCTTATGCTTCTCTGGGACCTTCTCCTTCATTGGCAACAGGGGTCGAAAGTCAACCTCGCTTCGGGAATTGACGAAGATTTCTTCAATCGAGGCGGTAAGCTCAGGGTACGAGCTGTACCGTTGACTACAAGCTCGAGCGGCCTCGTTTTTCGGATGTGAATCGCGATACTTCTTGTCATCGCGGGGTTGATGGCTTCCTCCTGCGGAGGTCTCCGTAGGTCTTTTCTTCTCCTTCTGTCGGTCCCCTTAGGGTCTGCTCGGGAAGTCTTTGTGGCCCTGGAATTCTTCGAAGTCAAGGCCTCGGCATTGACGTAGTTCCTGGTTCGATCCAGGAAATTTGAGTACATCCGCGGCAGTTTCTTATTAGTAGAGAACGCAAACAGCGTATCCTCGCGAACTACGGAGATCGCGGCCAACAGTAGGGCATCGTCAGACAAATGCCCTACCTCCACTATGCCCTTGGTGAATCATTTCAGCCAGGCCTGGAGGGTCTCGTCGTCCCTGTATTTAACGTGGGCGAGGTACGTCAGATTCTTGAGGTGCCTTCGATCCCCCAAGAATTGCGAAGCGAACTTCGGCCTTAGATCTTGACAACTTGCGATTTAGTTGGCATGAAGTCGATACCACCACCTTCGTGCTTCACCCGATAAGGTAGTATCGAACAATCTGCGCTTGATGGCGTCAGAATAGCCATAAGTACGGGTCCACGAGGAATAAACTCCCAAGTGGTCAGAAGGATCCCTAGTCCCATCAAACAGGCCTGCCTTCGGCAGCCTGAGTCGATTGAGGATGGGGGCGTGGAGAAGGTCTTCAGTAAGGGGAGTGAAATCCCCGTCCAAAATACCGTCGTAGGCGGTCCCGTCAAGGAGCCCCCGGAGACGTTCTATCTCCGCAAGCGAGAACTCCTGGGTTCCATAGGTCTGCCTACTGGTGGCGGTAGTAGCCGACCTATTGCGGAGTCAATGGGCCGAATCTTCAGCTACGCAGGCAGTATGTCGCGAACCTCTGGTTCGGACCACCGACGGCCACACACCTCGGGCGTGGGCCGCAGTCATGCTCGCCTTCGTAGTCTTGCAGCTACGGGGGTTGCGGGTTTCAGCTTCTGACCCGTCAACAGAATCTTCCTTGGGGTCGGCAGCAGTATCGCCTCCAGCAGCCACCTAGCCCGCTGCCTTTTCCCGCTCCGCCCGGAGCCGCGCTCGGAGCACTTTCGCTTGCTCGGCGTCTGTAAGGAGCGACGGCTGACTCTGGTTTTGAACCAAAGTCTCTACCATGCTGCTCATTTATGTTATGAATTCCTCCATATTCTCCAGCCTCTGCTCAAGCTGCTCTAGATAGGAAGTCAAGAGGTTTTTTCCAGTAAGTCTTATCATCGGTGCCATTGACCTCCGATCAAGTGGGGCGATGAAAACTGTTGAAAAAATTGGGAGGAAACTGGAAAGAAAGCCTTCTAGTGCCAACGACGTGATCCGCCCCTCTAGATTATGATACGACAATGAAAAATGATTTTGGTCGGAATTTCAATGAGAAAAAATAAAGAGACAGTTTTTAGAGTGGTTCGGCCCTCCTCCGGAGTAATAACCGACGTCCACTTAGAATTATATTGAGTACTCTAATTATAAATAAGATCTGACCAACACATTCTTCTGTCCTATCACTCTCCTTTTATAGCCGAGGAGTGACAGTTCCGGAGAAGGAAAGCATAACACATGATCTCTTAAATCTCGGGAATAATTAATAAACTAAATGCATAGTAATGGTGCGATTATTTCTCCTTAAAGACTCGGACATTGAGTACCTAAACGATTATATCGATCCCGAGTCTTACGGACTGAATTATAAAATATCCCACGACCGGGGCTAGAATATCGGAACAAAAAGAAAGACCTAACTACCACGAGTGGACTTCATCATTGATCGGCGCTCACCAGCTTCGCGGGTCGAGCTCTCTGTCTTGAATGAAATCCTTGCCTCATCTCTGAGGCTAGCTTCGTGGGAGTGGATCATCTTCGATGATCCGCGGCCTTCTCATCCGTCACTTCCTCTCTGAGGGTCTTGCCTTAAAATCGACATTACCTTCGGTGATATTTTTCCTGCTTATCATCGTGGGTATAAGATCGAGGATCTTCCATCTTCGGGGGAAGCTATCGTGATGACGGGCATCCATTTTAGTTGGGATCGAGGGCTTGTGCTTGCATTAAATGCTCCTTGAGGACTCCGCCCCCGTGACTACGTTCACTGACGAAAAATCACTTATAACAATAATATTTGTTACGATTTAGAATATTTTTTATTACAATTTGATTCGTAACAAATATGTCCAGATACATTTGTTACAATGTTAACAAATTTTGCTACAATCCACATTCAAACATTTTGAACAAACACCTTCATGGCTTCTTTAAAAAATTTACATTTAATAAGGAAAAAACCCAATTTGATCAAAGATAATAGGCATTTTACAGTGCCTAGACGCCATGAACGCGTAGGAGCTAGAAGGCTGTTTCCTGTCTGCAGCTTGAGTCGGGTTTTGTGAACTGATCCACCGATTCGGTCTGGTCCGATTTCAGTGGAAAGGAGAATCCAATCCCTTTGGCGTTCTCTAAGGCCCCTGTCTCGATCTCGGCTAAACCGCTCGACGCGAACACGGTGATCTTGAATTCGCAGTCGAAGCCTCTATGTCATCCTCGATTCTGGAAGTACTGGCACTCAAGTTAATGTGTACTAGGCCTCCATCCCTTCTTTTGCACACTCCGATTGTACCACCCTCCCTATTCTCATCAACTCGCTAGCTCAGCGTCATCTCTGATAGCCTTTATTTCTCTCTCTTCCCGTGCTAATAACCGTGCCGAGACTAGGCCCGGATTTCACAAATTACTTCACAACACTTCTGGTTTGAATGCTGCTATCAAACCCTTTCTTCGTTGAGGATAGAAGCAAATCCAATGCCACGTCCACAAGACTACCTCTATAGTCATCTACACCACGGTCGAAGTTCGCAGGTTGCCTATTGCTGATTCTAGCTGGTCGCCAGAAATCACGTAAAGCCGTGTCGACGATACAGCCGCTGAAGCAGCCAGCGACCACAGTGTGTTCCAATCGGAGAGCGACGATGGCGGCAATTCAGTTGAAGAGAAATCAACAGCGGCAACGACGGGGAAGAAGCCAGCGAGGCCGTAGAGGGTGGTAGCTCGAGGACGAGAATGAACAGAGGATGAGGAAGAGGGTTTTTTTTTTTTTTAATGAGAGCGATGATGGGAAAAAAACGAGATTTCAAGGTGGTATGAATGGGCTATATGGCTAATAACTTAATATTTGGATTCTTAGGCCATTTACTTGAAACGTAGACTTCGAAATGGCTATTTAACAATTGAGTCCCTATTTTTGTATTTTTATGTCAAAATTGTTATACATGGGAGTTTCTCATGAGCTTTTTTTTTTTTTTTTTTTACAATTAAACAATTAATTCTAGATTATTAAATTTATATTTTTAAAATATAAGGTTCACTTAAAAGTAAATTTGTGATCCAACATAATTTTTCTAAAAATAAAAATAAATCACTAAAAAAATTCCCATATTTAGAGAAGCTTTTTGAAATTTGGGAAAGTTATTTTTTTAAATATTGGTAGACCTATCATTTATTCACTATTGAAAAACTGTTCCCGTACCCATCTGAGAATTTTCACAAATTTATGAATTTTCTCTGGAAATCGAGATTTGTAGTATTAATTTACCTAATTTTTAGTTTCTTTTATTTTCTGATATTTAGTGACAACTTTATTTAAGATTACTTATTATGGCACGTTTGGATCATCATCCAAATAATTTGTAGATTTTTTTTTATCAAATTTTGAGATTTTGAATAATTTGTGGGTCAGTTAGGTAAATAGCCATTTTGGACTACGTGTTTTTAAAAAATAGCCGCAGTTTCAAAAAATTTAAAAACTAGCCATAGAATTATGAGAAATTTTTGACAATAACAAAAATACATATAAAAAAACTGTCAGAAATTTCTAGCACTAGGCAAAAATTTTGTCAGACATTTATTACATGATAGTTTTTAAATTTTTTGAAACTGTGACTATTTTCTAAAATCATTTTATTAACAGTGGCTATTTTCTTAAAATTCTCATAATTTGTTGCACTTGTTTGAATTCAAATCTAATATTTAAACCATGAAATTTGAAAAAACTAAAGAAATTAACAACCATTCGAATGGGTATTAGTTTCAAACATAAACTTAAATTTTTTTCCCTCTTTCATTTACTTTCTGTTGAATTATATAAATATATATATATATATATATATATATATATATTTTGTTAAATTTGTTTATTTTCATTAGCGGTAAAAAAAAAAAAAAGAAAAAAAAACGATGTAAAAGCCACCGAATAGTTGCTTTTTGCTTATTGACCAAGCTTTGAAGCTTGATGTTTAAGTCTTTTCAGGACTTGTGAATGTTTCACAAGTCCAAAGACTTGGTGGGCAAGTCGGTTAGTGTACGAGTCTAAAAGACTTGATGAGCAAGATTTTGTACTTCTATATAAATGAGCAAATGTTGCCAAGTGAATGCAACACAACTATCATAAGAAAGAAATAGAGTGTGAGAGTTAAAAGAAGCAAAGCTTCTTAGTATGTGAGAGTATAAAATAGAAGCACAACTTCTAGAGAGAAAAAGAGGGAAGTCAAAATTGTAAGAGTGTTGTAATCTTTTGTAATATTTGAGTGAGAAATAATTCTATCCTTTTCTATTGGCATATTTTACTCCAACAAAGTGGTACAGAGTGAGGTTATTCGGTCTCTTGAATTTTTTAGTATGCTTTGTGGTTATAGTTTTGACTGATCTTCAACATCAGAAAAAATTTATTGAGATGTATAAACTAAGTGAGTTGGAGATTTAAGTCCCCCTAAGGTTTTTGGGCGTGTCAAATTTATTCGTGCAGTCTGAATTTTCAAATTCTCACTAAAGCCATGGCGAATGGTGGTGTGGCATTGTTTCAAGTTCCAACACTCAATAACAAAAATTTTAACAACCGGAGTACCAAAATAAAGGCATTCCTTGGAGCACACAATGTTTGGGAGGTTGTAGAAAAAGGCTATGACTAGGTAAAAGAAGAGTCGTCATTATCTTTGGTACAGAACGATAATTTAAAAGACTCAAGAAAGAAAGACAAGAAGGCTTTTTTCTTATCTATGAAGCATTGGATATGAAGGTTTTGAGAAAATCTCAAATGCAGCATCTACAAGGAGGCATGGGAGAAAATTTAGACTTCTTACAAGGGAGAGTAGAAAGTGAAGCATGTGCGCCTTCAAACTCTAAGCGGAGAGTTTGAGTTACTCAACATGAAAGAAAATGAGCCAGTTTCCGAATACTGCTCTAGAGTTCTAGTAGTTACCAATCAGCAAAACAGGAATGGTGAGAAACTAGAAGATGTCAGAATCATTAAGAAGATAATTCACTCGCTCGACTCAAAATTCGAGACGATCGTTTAAACAATTGAAGAAACAAAATATTTGAAAGAAATAACCATTGAACAAGTGACGGAGTCATTGCAATCATACAAAGAAAAGAAGAAGAGAAGGCAGAACACCACAGATCAACAACTTCTCAAGATAGAAGTCAAAGACAAGATAGACAGTCAAGGTAGTAACAGAAGCCAATTCAGTCGTGGTAGAGTGCATGATGAAGGAAGAGGACATGGCAGAGGATGAGGAAGAGGCCGCAGTGGTAGATGACGTTGGAGTTCTAACAACAACTTCAATAATTTCAACAACAATCAGGTGAGAGCAGAAAGCTCAACACAAGGTCGTCGAAGAGGCAAATATAACTCGAGATATGATAAGTCTTCAGTTTAATGTTACAATTGCCATAAGTTTGGTCACTATTACAAGGAATGCAGAGCTCCCAATAATAGAGTTAAAGAGAAGACCAATTATGCTGAGCAAAAGACTGAAGATTGTGGAACTTTGCTACTAGCTCGAAACGTTGATAATGGAGGCCAAGAAAACACATGGTACCTTGACACAGGTTCAAGCAATCATATATAGGGGTGAAACCGGTATCGGTTATCGGTTTTTTGGGCTTTTTTTTAACCGAAACCGAATTTTTGGTTATTAAAAATTAATAACCGAAAACCGGTTTTTTTTTGAAAAAAACCGAATTTTACCGAAACTGAATTTTCGGTTTTTTAATTCGGTTTTTCGGTTAATAACCGATTTTTATTTTTTAATTTTTTAAATTCGGTTTTTCAGTTTTTAATTCGGTTTTTTGGTTTTTAAATTCGGTTTTTCGGTTAAATAACCGATTTTTGGTTTTTAAATTCGGTTATTCAGTTTTTAAATTCGGTTTTTCGATTTTTAAATTCGGTTATTCGGTTAAAAACCGGTTATTTTAAAAAAAAAATTGAAAATTCGGTTAAAAAACTAATTATTGGGTTTTTAATATTCAAAACCGAATAACCGCATCGAATTTTCGATTATTTCGGTTTTTAAGCACCGAATTTTCGGTTTTATAAAAAATTCGGTTTTCGGTTTCGGTTTTTAAAAAATTCGGTTAATTTTTTCGGTTTTTCGGTTTTTTCGGTTTTAATTTTCAGCCCTAATCATATATGCTGGAGAAAAGCATGTTTGGGTAGCTTAATGAATTGGTGAGTGGAAATGTCTCGTTCGGAGATGATGCGAAAATTTCATTCAAGGGCAAGGGCAGCATATTTATTCGCCTTAGAGATGGAAGACATCAATTTATTTCCAATGTCTTCTATGTGCCCAACATGAAGAATAACATTTTGAGCTTGGGACAACTCTTAGAGAAATGTTATGATATTCACATGAAAGATTATAGTCTTTCTATCAGAGATGCTGATAGCAACTTCATCACAAAAGTACCAATGTCGAAGACTAGAATGTTTCTGATCAATATTCAGAGTGATGTGGAAAAATATCTCAAGATGTGTTACAAGGATTCCTCTTGGCTCTGGCATTTACTATTAGGTATATCAATTTCAGAAGTTTGGAGCTGCTCTCGAAAAAGAAGATGGTGAATGACTTACCCTGCATTAACCACCCCGATCACCTTTGTGAAGGTTGTCTTCTGAGAAAGCAATTTAGGAAAAGTTTTCCATAGGAATCTCACTCAAGAGCTCAAAAGCCACTCGAACTAATCCATACTGATGTTTGTGAACCAATCAAGTCAAGCTCTTTTGGAAGTAGCAATTATTTCTTACTCTTTATAGATGATTTTTCAAGAAAGACTTGGGTTTATTTCTTGAAGCAAAAATCGAAAGCATTGCCGTCGAGAAAGAAAGTGGCGATGAGATCTGACAGAGGAGGGGAATTCAACAAAATAGAGTCGCAGAAAGAAAGAACAAAACTGTTCTTAAGATGGCACGAAGCATGCTTAAGAGCAAGAGAATGCCAAAAGAGTTTTGGGCCGAAACTATGGCAACGGTCATCTACTAGTCCAACCAAGGACCGACAAGAAGTGTATGGAACAAAACTCCATAAGAAGCTTGGAATGGAAGAAAGCTAGGTATTTCCCACCTAAGAGTTTTTGGTAGCATTGCTTATGTTCATGTACCAAATGAAAAGAGGAGCAAGCTAGATGATAAAACCGAGAAACTCATTTTTATTGGGTATGACATGAGTTCTAAAGGCTACAAGCTGTACAATCCAAGCAACAAAAAGACGATCATCAGTCGTGATGTAGAGTTTGATGAAAAAGGTGCATGGGATTTTAACACTCAAGAATTGATTTCAACTTCTTTCTTGGTTTTGAGAAAGAAGAACAAGTAGTTGTAGAGTAACCAACAGAAGATCCTACTACACTAATTGCTTGACACCAACCGAAGACCAAAACTCACCACCATCTTTCCTAAAAAGAAAGAAATGAAGAATGTCTAAAGAGTCTCCAAGATTTGTATGAAGTCACGAACATGCTTGATAATCTAACTCTTTTTTGTCTTTTTGCCGATTGTGAACCGGTGAACTTCTAATAAGCTGTAGAAGAAGAAAAATACAGAACCGCAATAGATGAAGAAATTGCGACCATAAAAAAGAACAACACATGGAAACTCGCTTTAATTCAAAAAGGTCACAAAGCCATAGGCATAAAATGGGTGTACAAGGTGAAGAAAAATGCTAAAAGAGAAATCGAGAAGACAAGGCAAGACTAGTGGTAAAAGACTAAGTCAGAAAGCATGCATTAATTATGATGAAGTTTTTGCTCTCGTTGCTCGATTAGAGACCATACGGCTAATCATCTCTTAAGCTGCTCAAAACAAGTGGAAAATTCATCAAATGGATATGAAATTTGCATTTTTAAATGGAGTACTTGAAGAAGAAGTTTACATTGAGCAGCCAATGGGTTATACAGTGGAAGGGCAATAACACAAAGTCTTAAAGTTGAAAAAGGCTATTAACGGGTTGTAACAAGCACCACGAGCGTCAAATAGCCGGATCAACAAGTACCTTGAAAAAAATGGTTACAGGAATGTTGCTACGAGCATGCTCTCTGCATAAATATCAAAGATGGAGATGTCATGATCATTTGTTTGTTTGTTGATGATCTGATCTTCACACAAAGCAACCCAAGCATGTTCAAAGAATTTAAGAATGCAATGACGAGAGAATTTGAGATGACTAATATTGGGCTCATGGCATATTATCTTGACATGGAAGTCAAGCAGAAAGAAGAAGGTATCTTTATCTCTCAAGAAAGCTATGTGAAGGAGATATTAAAGAAATTAAAGATGGATGATTGCAAGCCAATCAGTACGCCGATCGAATGCAGAATTAAACTTTCCAAAGATGATAAAGCATAAAAGGTGTATCTGACACTCTTCAAGAGTCTTGTTGGAAGTCTGTGATATTTGACGTGTACAAGGCCCGATATTCTCTATGCAACAGGACTTGTGAGTCGTTACATGAAAACTCCGACGGCTACCCATTTCAAGTCCGCCAAGAGAATTCTTCAATATCTTAAAGGTACAATCAATTTTGGCTTGTTCTATTCAATTTCTGCTAATTACAAGCTTGTCGGTTACAGCGACAGTGATTGGGCTGGAAACATTGACGATAGAAGGAGCACAACTGATTTTGTGTTTTTCATGAGAGACACCACATTCACTTAGTTATCAAAGAAGCAGCCGATTGTTGCACTCTCAACATGTGAAGCTGAGTACATTGCTGTAACTGCATGTAGTTGGCAATTTGGCTAAGGAACTTGTTGAAAGAATTAAGCATGTACCAGATTGATCCAACGGAGATCTATATTGACAACAAGTCAGCAATTGCTTTGGCGAAAAATCCAGTCTTCCATGATAGAAGCAAGCATATCGATACTTGATATCATTATATAAGAGAGTGTGTTGCAAAAAGTGAACTGCAACTAAAGTTTCTCAAGTCTCAAGATCAAATCACCGACATCTTTACAAAGCCGTTGAAGACAGAATACTTTGCTAGATTAAGACAGTATCTTAGTATTATAAAACAAGTAAAGGAGGGTGTTAAATTATATGTATATATCAATATACATATATATATATATATATATATATTGTTAAACTTGTTTATTTTTATTAGTGGTAAGATAAAAATAAATTTTAAAAAAAACTATGTAAAAGCCACCGAAAAGTAGCTTATTGACCAAGCTTTGAAGCTTGTTGTTCAAGTCATTCCATGACTTGCTTCACAAGTCCAAAGACTCAGTGGCCAAGTCGGTCAGTGTACATGTGATATCCGTATAATTTATACGTATATTTGAAAAAAAATTTGGAATGAGAAATTATTCCTATTATTTAAATTAAAGTAGACCATGTGGATAATTATTAGAAGATTTTATTAGTTTTAGAGAGATATTTTTTCTAAAATATAAAATTTAAAAGATGGAATTAGTTAAGATAATCACCAAATAATATAAAGGTGGAGATAATTGAGGAGATATTTAGGAGAAAAATACTCCCCTAACAAACACATATTATGAGAGATTTGTGGGAATTAAATATAGGCTCAGTTAGGTAAATAGCCATTTTAAACAGTGTGTTTTCAAAAAATAGCCACAGTTTCAAAAAATTTAAAAACTAGCCATAACACAATGTAAGAAATTTCTGACAATAACAAAATTACACATAAAAATTGTTGTATGAAATTTCTGACACGTGTCAGAAATTTCTGAAAGGGCTAGTTTTTAAATTTTTTGAAACTATGGCTATTTTTTAAAATCATTTTGTAAACAGTGGCTATTTTCTTAAAATTTCCTTAAATAAATTATATTTCTTAATAAGGAAATTGAAAAAAAAAAAGAAAAAGAAAAACTACGATTTCCTTATATGCGTAGATTTTATTAGTAAAAGCTTCAAAACCTATAACATATATATATATATATATATATATTTATTTAATTATGATTTATTTTATTAACTGAACTTAATGTTTTAATATTTTGTGCGTATATATATGTGATATATATTTATATATACAACATTATATAATTTAAAATATTTAGTATTTTAAATTAATAAAATTAGAGTAATGTATCACAATTAGGATTTCTAGAACCACACTATATATATGTATTTTTCTTCTACGCCCTCAAAAGAGAAACCCTAGAGAGAAAGTAAAAGAAGAAGGAGAAGGAGAAGGAGAAGGAGAAGGAGAAGAAGTTAGAGGTTGATATTTTAAAGAGATTTTTATTAAGAGAATATGAAATTAAGGTAAGACAAAGCCTTTTACGGTTTAGAATTTTGGTGTTCAAATTAGTACTAATTCGGAGGCGTTTCGTGTAGACAACGAACATCAAAAATGGGTTTCGAGGCGATCTTTAGCCATGAATGTAATCTCTAAATTAAAAGTTTAGAATCTGATTATATGATGATGTAGCATGTTTAGACTCTGATTTAATTGATTGGTGTGCTTGGATCGGTACTAGAATGCCCTTTCTACGCGCCCGATTAGGGTTTTTAAGATTTAGAAATAAGGTCGAATTTCTCACATTATTTTATTAAACAAACAGTCTCATTTTGGTTTGAAAATTTTTATGTATGATGATATATGAGTCTAGATTATGTGTGTAAAATTTTAGAACTAGTGGATTCGTAAATAATTTTTGAAAAATCCGGAACCATAAGTCACCGGAACAGTTTTTGGACTGTTATGGACAGATCTAGGTTTCGGTGAATTTTGAATACTTTAGAAGTAGAATCAAGATCTGGACGACGCCGAGAACGAGATTAGATTTAAGCTATTTTCTAGTCTTCAAAGGAAAAAGAAGCAATGTGAGTTCAACAATACTACAGTACGAATTAGTTCAAAGAAAATTAGAAGTTATGCCATGTCATGAATTATGTGATTGTGTTGTTTGCTTTTGAATTGAATGTTTTACATGTGTCAATTTATTGTGTGATGTTTTTAAGAAATAGAAGAATGAGAAAGAAGAAGTGTTTCATGATATTTTATTTATGAAAAGAATGAACGAATGTTGTTCTTTATGCAAATCGTGTTATTTATTTTGTTGTCAATTGCATGTCACTTAAATAAACAAGTGACACTTAAATTAGTAAAACGTGTTGTACCACCCTCCTATGTAAGGTTTATATGATGCCGTTACCTTTGAGTCGACCTAAGGATAATATAGGTACAGTTACTAGCACTCGTAAACCCCGAGCCACCGAGAGGCAACGACGGGAGTGAGAAAGAAAGAAAGAATGGACCCTTGGTCGCCGAGGACATGTACACCCCTCGTCGTCCCTTGGCCAAGCGCGCTCGGTATGTACACACAAGGGGATCCAATAGAAAGAAAGAGAATGAGAATTAGAAAGTTAGAATTAAAGAAGGAATAACTGAGCCTCAATGGTCATACATTGCATATCTTATTTTGTCGGAAAATAGTTGTAAGTCACTAGGCTTTTAGATCACCAAAATATTTTTCGTTCGTATTGTAGGTAAGAAACTTATGGCATGAAAATGCGATGAGTTGTGCGGCGGCATTGTCGAGGATGCGAGGCGAGGAGAACTGGTTACCACTTAAATATTTTTGCAAAGATTTTAAGATTTATTTATCGTTTTATTATTGTCATTATTGTTATTATTTTCTTTAAATTACGTAGGGCTATGAAGTTGGCCAAACTATTTTAATGAGATTTTAAGTTGAAATAATAATATGTTGTTATGAGGTTTGGATTTACTATTATGTTATTTTGAAAAAACAAATATAGCCGACAATATTTAAAGGTAAATTCTAAACGTATATAAAAAAAATTATTGAGAAATTATAGAAAATAATTGAAGAAAGTAGTAAGTAACGACTCGAAAAAGTCGGGTCGTTACAGTTGGTATCAGAGCGGTTATCCGTCCATCCAACCTCGCTTCTCGACACAAGGCTACTCGTCACAACTCAAGTAAGCTACTAGTTTTTATATTCTTTTCCCTTTTATATTATACTATGAATGAGATTAGTGTAGACGAATATGGTCACACTTGCTCAAAGAAAGAAAGACGATTGAAGCACAACTAAGGCCTTTAGGGGAACTATACCCCCTGTTTTTTTTAATTATTATTTATAAGGAAATGGAACTCAGTTTCACGTGGAAGAGCATCTCTACGTGAACTTTGTGTTAATATAATTAATGGCCAAGATATTGGTATGGTGGATTCAACAATAGGGAGCTCTAGCCCATTCTTCCTGGAATGATATATGCTTAGTCCTGCGCCAACGATCTAACGCTGCCATTTTGGAGCAAGAGAGAATAATGAGATTGTTTCAGGCCCGCTCAGCTCATTCGGGGAAGAATCCCAAATAAAACATAGAAGAATACGCGGTCCATTTTAGGACGCAAATCATGGATATTCATCCCTTACAAAAAAAGTTATTTTTATCTCTTTTGGAATTGGATGCCTGAAGCGGAACGACCTATAATGGACTATGTCACACCTTGGGTTGACATATAGCATTTTATTAACCGCATGTCGTATGTGTATAGACATCAAGAACTAGTACAACTTGCTGAGAACGAATCTGTTGGGAATTAAAATATAGACTTAGATTTTATTTTAAGTTATTTCAAATAATGTAATGTTATGAATTCAATAACGACATGATATGCTAAATACGAGTATTTAATGATTTCATTAGTGAATGAGATGAGAGTATTATGGAAATGAGAAGAGGTATATGCATTATATATTTGGATCATGTGAATGCTATATTATTGAATGGAATTATGTCACATTATAAATAAATGTTGATACATTAGTATGAGTTGTGATATGTATGATATCAAGTAACCATATTAGTATACATGGACCAATACTAATACGGATCAAATAATTTCACTGTCAGAATTTGGGAAAGATGGAAGCAAGACATTAAACCAGAGCTGTCCGCCGTGCTTCCCAAGCCATGGCTAGGGGAAGAGGAGATAAGGCTGCACAAGACGCAGCTAGAGAAGGAGAAGTGGTTCAGGAAGGATTCCGAGGAAGAGGAAGGGGAGCTGCTCCTAGAGCAACAACAGGAAGAGGCCGTGGAATGGCCAATGTCGCTGCCCCAAATCCTGCACCTGTTGGACAACCCCAGGATTAACAAGATCTAGTTGCTCTGGTGGTAGGACTCCAACAGCTCTTAGAAGCGCAAGAAGGGGAAATGCAGGGACTGAGAGCCCAGCTGCAACAACAAAGGGACGACCAATACCAACAAGCTCTACCTCAAGAAGTACCTCATGCACAGCTTATACCTTAACTTATTGCTAACCTCAATGCCCAAGCTGTAATAAGACGAGACTACTTTGAGCGATTTCGTCGTATGCGCACGCCAGAGTTTGAAAGATCTTCTGATCCATTGGTTGCTGATGAGTGGTTATCTAGTTTACAAGTAATCCTAGACTTTATGAATGTGACATAACAAGAAAAGGTCCGATGTGCGTCCTTTGCACTGAAGAAGGATGCACGGTATTGGTAGGAAACAGTAGTAATGAGGAGAAGTATCAATGAAATGACTTCGGCGAATTTCGTCTGCAACATGAGGGCGATGAATGCCGAACAACAAGAGTTCAACAACTTGAAACAAGGGACGATGACGGTGACTAATGCCGTGAGGAAATTTAACCAGTTGGCACGACTTTCCGACATCTTGTTCCAAATGAAGAGGAAAGAGGACAGATAATGGAAATGTTCCAGCCTGAGTTAGCTATGGCCATAGACAGTGGGAACCAACCCCCAGTTATTGTTGCTGAATGTGTGGAATGCACACTGAGAGAGGAATACCGCCTAGCGCTAGTGAAAAAGGAGCGAGCTGAAATTCTACAAGGCACGCAAGGAAGAAAGAAATCAAACTAGGCAGAGAACAATATAAGGCTTCAATAAATGGGTCCGAAAAATCAGATGAGAAAAACAACCCGCAACAACAACGGTAATGATCCAAACAATGGCCAACATAATAATAACGGCTCAACGAAGAGAAGGAACCAAGATGGAAATCATCACGTGAATAATAGAAATGTGCAAGCAAAGACGAGCAATGTCACCCCGTTCCAAGCTTGTAAGAACTATGGAAAGACCCATCCGGGAGAATGCAAGTGGGGAACGCTTAATTGTTACGCATGTGGCAAAAGCGGACATTTTTCCAAGGATTGTCCTACACAGAATCCAGCACTGCTTGGACAATTTCAGTTGCGAAACCCTCCATACCTTAACTCCATGCAAGCGACAATAGATGGACCTGTAATATCTCTAGGACAATTGGAAGCCCCAGTAACTCAAGCTCAAATTTATGCATATATAAATGCTGACACCCTAGCTAGCACTTTAAACGTTGTACCAGGTTAGCTTTCTTTATCACAGTATGAAGCTTATGGATTGTTTGATTCGGTCTTTGCTCATTCTTTTGTGTCGCATCAACTAATAAAGAAAATAAGTAGTAAAGTAGATAGAATACATAAAGATTTTAGAATGACCTTACCGTCAAGAGAATTCTTGTTGTTGGAATACTGTTTACGCTAAGTTTCAATAACGATTTTAATAGGAAATTTTGAGTAATCTCATTGTTATTGAGATAAAGGACTTCAACGCTACTTTAGGAATGGATTTTCTAAGAAGTAGTAGCATGATCATTGACTGCTGATAATGTAGGGTTACTTTTAAACCCATAGAAGTAAAGTTGTTTGCCTTTGAAAGGAGATCACTGCGAAAATTGAAGATGATGATTTCATCTACGCAAGCCTAGAGGATGTTGTCAAACAGAGGCATTACTTTTCTGATATTGGTTGTGATAAGTTTATCATCGTCATCGGTGATGATGAATTTATTTAGGCAAGGAATCTGAAAGAGCACAATGAGCATTTAAGGATTGCTCCTCAAACTACAAAGCAAGATTAGCTACATGACAAATTTTTTAAGTGTGAATTTTGGCTGAACAATGTGTATTTTCTTGGTCACATAGTATTGAAGGGTGGAGTTTCAATCAATATTGAAAAAAATAAAAAATAAAAAAATCGAGGCAATAAATGATTAGAAAGCGCATATGATTGATCCCGAACTGGTCTAGAGTATGAAAAATAATAAAAAAAATCCTCCGCATCTCTAGGGATGATATCCTATATCTAAATAGGAGATCTTGTGAGCCAATGACGAAGAGATTATAAACAACCACAAATACTTGCTAAAGTACACGAGACAACCTACTATGTCTACCCGGGAGCAACGAAGATATATAAAGGACTGATAAAGCCTTTTTAGTGAAAAAGTTGGCTAAATAGTACGTTGCAAACATAGTTAGGCTTCACGATACGCCTCTTTCGATTATATTAGACCGAGACGGTCGTTTCACTTCGTAGTTTCTTGACATGCGTACAAGAAGCGCTTAGAACGTAGTTGAAGTTTAGTACTGCCTTCACTCTTAGACGGTTAGACAGTCAGAGAAGACAATCCATACTCTAGAAGACAGTTGCAAGCGTGTCTCATATATTTTGGTGAGAGTTGGAATAAGTGACTATGGTTGATAGAATTCTCTTACAGGATCAGTCACCAAGCCTCTATTGGCATGACACAATATGAGGCGCTCTGGGAAGAAAGTGTCGATCACATGTGCATTGCTTCGATGTTAGTGAATCAAGTCTAAAGAAGACAGAATTCATAAGAGATTATACGATAAAAGTTGTGAAAAGATTAGAGATAGGCAAGAGATTGCCCATAGCCAGAAAAAGAGCTACGCAAAAAAAGAGAGATAGAATGTTGAATCTTATTGTTGTTTTATTTTAGCAACAACAATCATGTAAGAAGGGGAGACAATCCTTCTTTTCTTTAACTATTTCAATTTTTGAGGACGAAAAAGTTTATAAGAAGGGGAGATTGTGATATCCGTATAATTTATATGCATATTTGAATAAATTTTTGGGATGAAATATTATTCCTATTATTTAAATTCAAGTAGACCATGTGGATAATTATTAGAAGATTTTATTAGTTTTAGAGAGATATTTTTTTTCTAAAATATAAAATTTAGAAGATGGAATTGGTTAAGATAATCACCAAATAATATAGTGGTGGAGATAATTGAGGAGATTTTTAGGAGATAAAACTCCCCTAATAAACATATATTATGAGAGATTTGTGGGCATTAAATAATTATATTTCTTAAAAGGAAATTGAAAAAAAAAACGTATGATTTTCTAATATGCGTAGATTTTATTAGTAAAGGTTTCAAAACCTATAATATATATATATATATATACTTATTTAATTATGATTTATTTTTTTAACCGAACTTAATGTTTATATTTTGTACGTATATATATTTGATATATATTCATATATACTGCATTATATAATTTAAAATATTTAGTATTTTAAATTAATAAAATTAGAGTAATGTATCACAATTAGGGTTTCTAGAACCACACTACAGATATGTATTTTTCTTCTATACTCTCAAAAGAGAAACCCTAGAGAGAAAGTAGAAAGAAAAGAAGAAGGAGAAAGAGAAGAAGTTAGAGGCTGATTTTTTAAAGAGATTTTTATTAAGAGAATCTGGAATTAAGGTAAGACAAAGCCTTTTACGGTTTTGAATTTTGGTGTTCAAATTAGTACTAATTCGGAGGCGTTTCGTGTAGATAACGAACATCAAAAAAGGGAATTTCGAAGCGATCTTTTGCCACGAAGGTAATCTCTAAATTAAAAACTTAGGATCTGATTATATGATGATGTAGCATATTTAGACTCTGATTTAATTGATCAGTGTGCTCGGATCGGTACTAGAACGCCCGTTCTACGCACCCGATTAGGGTTTTTGAGATTTAGAAATAAGGTCGAATTTCTCACATTATTTTAATGAAAAAACAGTCTCATTTGGGTTTGAAATTTTTTATATATGATGATATATGAGTCTTGATTAAGTGTATAAAATTTCAGAACCATTGGATTAGTAAATAATTTTTGAAACATCCGGAACCAAGAGTCGCCGGAAAAGTTTTTGGACTGTTCTGAACAGATCTAGGTTTCGGTGAATTTTGAATACTTTAGATGCAGAATCAAACTTTGAACATGAAAGAGAAATTGTAGTAAATTCAATTTTGAGTAACTTCACAGTTTATATTTTTTCCAAATTCAATCATTTAAATGGTCAAACGTGCGATCTAAGTATAAACTTGAAATATACTTTGTGAAGAAACCTGAAGATACAAATACAAATCTTTTGTGTAAAAACTCAAAATATGAAAGTTTTAGAGTTTTGAAAAATATTATAAGCCTCTTCAGAGAAGTTTTTCAGAAAACTCATGTTTTCCGAAATAAAAAAAATATACTATTCTGCCCTGTTTTTTAGTATTATTTTTGAGAAAGATATAAATCGATTTTTGATGGTCCAGAAAAAAAAATTGCTTAATTTTTCATGTATTAATAACCTAAAAATTTTAGTATGATTTTTTTTATTGATGGTTATTTCATCGTAAGTTTTATTTTCTGGGTCAAAATTGTAATTTTTGTAAAGTACAGTATAAAACTGTAAATTTTTAGAATTATGCAGTTTAGAAGAATTCGGACCTTAATATGATTTGATGAGTTAGATTAGTTTAGATTCTTACGCAAGTTATAAATTTTAGGCTTCGGACGATGCCGATAACGAGATTAGATTTAAGCTATTTTCTAGTCTTCAAAGGAAAAAGAAGCAATGTGAGTTCAACCACACTACAGTACGAATTAGTTCAAAGAAAATTAGAAGTTATACCATGTCATGAATTATATGATTATGTTGTTTGCTTTTGAATTGAATGTTTTACATGTGTCAATTTATTGTGTGATATTTTTAAGAAATAGAAGAATGAGAAAGATGAAGTGTTTCATGATATTTTATTTATGAAAAGAATGAATGAATGTTGTTCTTTATGCAAATCGTGTTATTTATTTTGTTGTCAATTGCATGTCACTCAAATAATTAAGTGACACTTAAATTAGTAAGATGTGTCGTACCACCCTCCTATGTAAGGTTTATATGATGCCGTTACCTTGAGTCGACCTAAGGACAATATAGGTACGGTTACTAGCACTCATAAACCCCGAGCCACCGAGAGGCAACGACGGGAGTGAGAAAGAAAGAAAGAAAGAATGGACCCTTGGTCGCCGAGGACATGTACACCCCTCATCGTCCCTTGGTCAAGCGCGCTCGGTACGTACACACAAGGCGATCCCATAGAAAGAAAGAGAATGAGAATAAGAAAGAGAATGAGAATTAGAAAGTTAGAATGAAAGAAAGAATAACTGAGCCTAAATGGTCGTGGATTGCATAACTTATTTTGTGGGAAAATAATTGTAACTCACTGGGCTTTTAGCCCAGTAAAAAGTTTTTTGTTCATACTATAGGTAAGAAACCTATGGCATGAAAATGCGATGAGTTGTGCGGTGGCAGTGTCGAGGATGCGAGACGAGGGAAACTGGTTAACCACTTAAATGTTTCTGCAAAGATTTATATATCGTTTTATTATTGTCATTATTGTTATTATTTTCTTTAAACTACGTAGGCCTATGGAGTTAGCCAAACTATTTTAATGAGATTTTAAGTTGAAATAATAATATGTTTTATGAGGTTTGGATTTACTATTATGTTATTTTGAAAAAGAAAAAGTATAGCAGGCAATATTTGAAGGTAAATTCTAAAAGTATATAAAAACATTACGAAGAAATTTTAAAAAAAGATTGAAGAAAGTAGTAAGTAACGACTCGAAAAAGCAGGATCGTTACAGTACAAGTCTAAGAAACTTAATCAGCAAGACTTTGTACTCCCATATAAAGGAGCAAATGTTGCCAAGTGAATGCAACACAATTATCACAAGAAAAAATAGAGTGAGAGAGTTAAAAGAAGCAAAGCTGCTTAATATGTGAGGGTATAAAATAAAAGCAAATATGCTAGAGAGAGAGAGAGGGAGGTCAAAATTGTAAAAATATTATAGTCTTTCGTAATATTGGAGTGAGAAATAATTTTATCTTTTTTCTAGTGGCATATTGTACTCGAACGCTTTCGACTTGGACTAAAGTAGAACCTTGATTTTTCGAAATAAAAAGTCCATTAACTTGTAGGAAACCGATCAAGACTCTGAGGAAGGACACGTGCTCAACCATTTCTATTTTCTGATTTTGAGAGAAGAAAGGTGGTGAGCATTACTCATTTATTTATATTTTCTTAAAAGTTAACTAGCTACATAATACTTCTTAAGAGCTATAAAAGAATAATTATTGAATTTATTATTAAAGAGAAAATTAGTCGGTGCCACTAACATTTCCTTAAAGCGAGAAAGCATTGAATTCTCTTGTAATTTTGATTTACAAGCTTATGTATTCCCCATATTTTAAAAATTATGATAATATTCCGCATTATTCCTTCCGTTTCCGTTTACAGGTTATACATTGCAACAATATTACGTGTCACAACTTAGGTTATTAAAATTTTAGTTGACCTAACAAATATAACTTTAAAAAAATGCCCCTACATAGGAAATATAAGAGTTCTTTATTTCAGTTTTTATTAAATGTTTTACTGAAACCCAGCTTAAAAATTAAAAAGTATGAGTGACGTGTCCAAGTAGCTTCCAAGGAAAACAGTACGTACTAATTTGTTCCATGTAGTTGGCAAACAAGAAATATAGTTTATATTCATTTATGGCAAATTAACATTGTAAACGTTGTCTCCCAAAAAAAAAAAAAAAATTGTAAACGTTATCCATTCATTAGTTGAAAACAATTCTTAGGAGTGTTCTCACACTAGCTACTTCATGCCATTGATAAATTAAGCAAAAATAAGCACAATAATAGTGTTATTTTCTAAATATAATGTGCGGTCTTCTCATTTTACTCTATTATATAAAGCATATATACACAAGTAGAGATTACATATATTACACAATTAATTAGAATACAAAAAATCAAACTTTATTAATTATAGACTCTATTTGGTATTAGACTAATTTTTATGTATATTTTACAAAAACAACCAACATTCAAAAAAAAAAAATTAGCCACTATGCCATTAAGAATAACAATATAATATTCTTAATTAATATAACTTTTGTTATTTTCTTAAAACATCATTAAAAAATTAACTCTTTGATAAATAATTTATTGATTATATTATATTCTATAATATCAAGTATAATATAATCTCGATCTTTCTTGATCATATACAATATTTTCTAACATGTGTCACTACAAGATGGAGCTCTGAATTGAAGATCGAATAAGGATGTCAAAGGTCAAGTTCAGGTGGAAAAAACAAAACTGACGTCTATATACAATCGTCACTAGAACAATGTGCATACTGTTGGATGAAAATTTTCCAAAGAACTGAAAGTTTTGATTATTTTCTTAAAATATCATTAAAAATGACTATTTGTTTATAATATAATTTAAAAAAAAAAACTCATTATTTGAGATTAAGAAGACTATAGCATTTGTAGTATAATGTATATACAATACAGTTAAACACTTGAGATGTGAAATTTTTCTAAATGTTGACTTTTGTCATTTTTAGTATTAATAAATGTTAATAAAAAATGTTAAAAAGTGAGTTTCAAATTGATAGGAATTCAAAATGTTAAAAAGTGAGTTTTAGATTGATAGTAATTAAGCAGAAATAATTATTATAAAATATAATAAAATAGAAAATAATTAAAAATTTATCTGCTTTTTGCTTAAATATTAAAGTCTTATTTGAAGAAATTAAGGAGAATGGGACAGAAGATCATGACTTGATCGATGGTCTTTATACCAGTAGACTACTAATAAATTAACAAATGAAAAGTGGAGTTCTTTTATGAGTGGAAATAAAAATACATAATCTTTATATTGAAAAAATAAAGCACTCATTTACAAGACCCCATTTATGAGGCTGTTTTGGTAATAAAAGAAGATACAAAGGTGGGGACAAGCATTTGATACCATCTGCTATAAATATGTGGCGGGACATCATACTCATGTGCACTTTATTTAAATTTGTCAGTGTGGTTATAAATAAAGTAAACCGATTACGATCCGATTATTATAATTATAACATGATAACCACTTTGAAAGCCGCCTATTTGGTTTTCGTAATTATTTTTTTCTTAGGGTCAGAAAAAGTTAAAGGAAAATGTGTAAGGAATAGAAACATATATGAAGCAAAAGAAATAAAAGAAAAGAAAGGAAATAATGTGAGAGGCTTCCAAAGACTAACTTTGTGGAGAAGCAGCCAAAAAACAAGAGAGAGAGAAGAAGGCCCTTTAGATTTGGCACAACCACCTCTGCATGGTCGGCCGCTTGCTTGCTAATTGTGGGGTCCAATTCAATAATCAGAAAGAGGAGGGGGGGGGCAAAGATGTGGTGTATTGTGTATTTATTAGGGACAAAATGGTGGTCCTCTTTCCCAAATTAAAGATTTTGTGGCCTAGTTAGTTTTAAGGAAAATTCTAAGATAAGGTATATCCTATATTGGAAAGCCTTATTGGCAAATGTATTCTTTTGTGAGTTTCACTTAAAAAAGATATATTTTGATGAGTCAAACTCAATAACTATTATAGGGTTTTCCTACCACATAGTATTTCTTGTTTTAAAACATAAAGGAAAAAAAATAATACTAACATTTGTGAGACATCGCCAAGCTAATGGGAAAAAAAATACAGTGAAAAATGATTTTAGATCGCCAGATATATCTATTTAGTAGTCCCAATTTCTTAAGAAGAATAATAAAGGCTCAGTATCGTTCCATGCATGTTGTAGTATGTTAGCGGTATAAAACTAAAAATGCCAAGATTTACATGACACTTCGGTGCTTCTTTCTTTTCTTTTCTTTTTTTTTTTTTTTTTTTTTTTTGGTTATTCCTTTCTCCACAAATTTTCTTAGTTAATTAAAGTAAAGCAATATATGCAAAAAAAAAAATTAAAAGAGCATAGTGACAAAAAATGGTTTGAGAAAATACCTTAACTATCCCATGTGTTTTAATGAAATGCCATGTTTTACCTTTAACTTTCAATAATACTATGCCTTCTTAAGTTTTTAAAATGAACCAAAAGTGTACTTTACTCTGTCTTTTTCCTAACCAAACATAATAATTTTCTTTAAAAATGTCAATATGCTTTGTTCCATAGTAGATTATGCCAGCATAGGAATAAGAAATGCATATGCTGATGCAGTAAATAATAACTTAGGTTGCCTTCGCTTCCGCAAACTCTAGAAACTTGACAAAAGTTTTTCTTGCGTGGTGCATTAGGTGCACATATTTATACCTTAAGTAATCGTCAATAAAAGTGACAAAGTACTCGTTCCTTTGACGTGGAATGGTGTTGATGGGACCACAAATGTCATTGTGCATGCAAGAGCTCTAGTAGCTCTCCAGCTTGATTGCCTTTAGCTACATGCAAACGTTTTCTTTGTCATTTTTCCCTCGAGGCAAGTTTCACTTGCTGGTAAAAGCCCAAATCTCTAACCTAAGAGATCTTCCTTTACTAACATTTGAATCTTACTTTAGCTAATATGACCTAATCTAAGATGTGAAAGATATAGTAATCATCGTAATAAGTTCTAGGTTTCTTTGAGGTACTTGTTTCATTATTACTTATAGAAGTTTTCTTTGATGATGTAAGTTTTCAGTGCATCAAACCAGAGCATATGAAAGACATACTTTTCCTAATGACAACTCGATTTGTAAACCAACAAAATAGTTTTCATTCAACGAGCATGAAGAGGAAATTATGTTTCTCCTAAAATGAGGTACAAAATAGCTATGCCTTGTCCTAAACTCATAAAGATGTGCGTGGCAAAAAAAAAAAATTCATAAAGATGTCGTAAATTAAGTTGAAACCAACACTCTCCTTTCCCACATTGAGTGCGAACTTACTTTTACTGATGCATTTGATTAGTGAAAGCCTAGCTATCACTCTTCAAATCCATACAATCTTACTTCTAGTGACTTCTCTTGCCACTTGGAACCACTCATACTTCGAAAAAACACTTTTAAGTAATTTTCCCCTATCATGTGCTTCTAGTTCAGTGAGAGCCTCAAATGCTTGAAGTTTTCATTTCTTAATTATTGGAAAGATGTTTAAAGGGAGTTTGCCTTCTTAAGCACCTTTTGCTAAAACATCTTCTTGAGATTATAAAGAATTTCCTCGACAGTATCCGTATTGCTGTGTGGCTATAGAAGAATGTCATTTGATGAGTGTGTATTTTACGTACTTATAGTTCACAATTATCGGACTCGAAATGGTCAAATTCCCTCAAGATTTTGCAATTTTAATGTTTTTCCCGAGTGTGAACAGTTTTGGATGGTTTTTATTCTTTTTATGGAAACTTTTGAGCCAAAAATAATTATGGAGTGAAAAAGATAAAATCGCCATCAAAATTCCATGTAGTTTGCGCTCAATCTAACCCTGTCTGAATAATGAAGCAGTCATATGCGTGTTACGTCGCGCACCCATAGGCGTATGTTGTTATAGTTTGTCTAGCGTGCGTTGAAGAAGAAGATGCCACAATATGTCGTAGGGTGAAGTAGGAAAATACCCAGAATTTATATAACAATAAAAATAAATACCCAAACTTTTGAAGTAATTGAGTTTCTAGTCAGCTTGTGAATTACTTGCACATACTTTTGGTAACAAAGTGAATTACCACCACTTATCACTGTGTAAGTAATTGCATCATTTGGGTAATTGGTTACATTTTTTTAAAAGATTGGGTAATAACTTACATTAAGTTCTAAAAATTAGGTATTCACTATAATTTCTCTATGTCGTGCATCTAGAGGCGATGTGTCACCTAATTCACAGCTTGAGATGTTTGCGAAAGTAGAGGATACGACGATATATCACTGCTCAACAGTGACTTGCGGCGGCATGTGCAGCGGCCTAGGTATGTTGAGAATCTCGGATACACTATGAGTAAGCCCTAAAATCTTGAGTTTTGCTATTATTAGCGAAAATTAGGGTAAATTGGGTGTTTAAAATGGATAAATTTCAGGAAAATGGCTCAAAAGAGGAAGAAGGAGAGCAATACCAAATTCATAAAAAGTGTGATACCTTGACCTTTTTATTTCTCTTACTTATTGAAATGAATAATAAAGAGAAATTATAGTGAATACCCAATTTTTAAAACTTAATGTAAGTTATTACCCAATATTTTAAAAAATGTAACCAACTACCCAAGCAATTCAATTACTTACATAGTGATAAGTGGTGGTAATTCATTTAGATACCAAAAGCATGTGCAAGTAATTCACGAATTGACTAGAAACTCAATTACTTCAAAAGTTTGGGTATTTATTTTCATTATTATATAAATTCTGGGTATTTTCCTACTTCACCCATGAATAAAAGGGATTTGAAACATTCGATTTTAATTTTTTTAGCAATAGTGGTAAAATAAGCGATGATAATATTAATAATAATAATAATTATTATTATTATTATTATTATTATTATGTAATAAAAATTAAATGAATGAGTGGATATTGTAGTTATTACGATAACTTAGTGTAGTTTGATCAGAGAAACTACGATCTAATTGTTGTCATTAGACTTAAAAAACTTCACTTAATTCTTTTTTTAAAAGGGACCAAAGTATATGTTTAATAAGTCATCACATGACATTAAAAAAATTGCAAGAATTGGCCTATAATAGGTGTCATCTTCAAGATTTTATGAGAGAAATAATGAATTCTTTGATTCTTGAGTAAGAGTAGGAAAGTTAAATAAAGACCTCACCATATAAGGAAGCAAATTCCTCCTAGTGAAACACATTAGTTAGAGATCAAATTGAGAGAAAAATTAGGCAAACAAGGTGTGTGATTTGGCCCAAAATTTTGGCTACTAATAATTTAAATTATTACTCACTCTATTTTACAATCACACTCTGTAAGTAACTCATAATACTAATATTATAGTGTCACATTAACCTCAATTCCTTTTAATAACAAATAAGGCACTTGACTGGTATTTCAATTATTTAAATAGAGAGTTTCAAATTAAAAACATAAAGCAAAACATTATTTGTATTGTAGGTGATTAACTTACCTAATTTATGAGCTATTTTTAGTTCCGCTCAGCTGTCAGATCTTTTAGAGATCTCCAGCGCACTTAGAAGCTCCTAATTCATATTTCAAAATTAAATCATTATAATATTGAATATAATTCGATAAATTGAAAAGTAAATAAATTGTTTTCCATTAAGTTCATCGTCAAACTAAAATTTATAAATTAAAAAGTTAACAACTCTCGTTAAACTAATTGCTAACCAAATGGGTTATTTCTCCTTAATTTATTGCTATTTCAATTTGTATCTTTCCTTTCGTGCAAGTTTAGAAAATTTGGCAGAGTTTTCTCTGCTCTTACATCAACCCGGCTGAAGCCTTTTTATCAAAAAACCCAAGCACCGAACTTATTTCAATCATATTTTTTTTAACATAAATTTAGTAAATGTCCAAAAACATTTTTGATATCAATTTCAATCAAACTAAATTCCAATTACGGGATAAATCAAAATCCAAGAATTCGTCTCAAAAATCACCTTCATTCGATGATTGAACAAACTGAATTTGACATCAAATCACCCCGTTCTAAATTTGACAAGGAACCATGCTGGTGTATGTCTGGTAGTGGAGCTATCTAGCAGTACTCGGCTTCACGGCGGAGGTACTTCTTGGTCTCATGGCAGCTTCATCGCGACGTTATGTGATGCCGCAAGATCTGGTCTGGGCTCAGTGGGGTTCAAGCTGTCGCACGATTGAACAACTCAAAGCCTCACTCGAAAGAGTGGCGCGGTTCGAGGCTAGAACGAAATGCTAACAAACGGGTGATTTCATATCCCTGATTGATCATTGGACTAGATATGGCTTATAAGATCCATATGAGACTGTCATGAAGCTTGATGTTGCTTTTACCAGGTTGGCATTCAGGAGGTATAATCTTTAGGAGTAGTCCAGTAGTCAACAAGAAAGGAAAACCCCTGACATCTCAACTAGTGATGAAGGGACATAATAGCGAAAGCCTGCTTTTGATTAAGCATCCATCACATCCCTTGAGACCGCTATGACAACTAATTTCACCTAACTTCAGGCTGCAATAGCGGTTTAACTCAAACCCTATCAAGACTACAATGTCTAGTTTGCCACGCTTCTGAAAGACTTTAGTATTTGTTGTAAAACTCACTCTGCATCCATAGATGGCTTTGAAAAAGCCCTCAAGAGACTTATTCAGGACTCCAAAACTATGTGCTACATTGTTGGTACTTACTTGGGTAAGCTAGCTGAAGACAAGTCTGAAAGCACAGAGGAGGACTCGGAAGAGAGAAGACAGTGCACTCCACTGAGCAACAGTTTCCAAAAGAAGATATTTATGATGAAGGCAATGCCAGGATCTGGAGAAGAAGATGCCTGTCTTCCATTAAGATAGTGCCTATCAAGAAGGACTCTGTCGCTCCTATTGCCCCAGCAGTACCTCAAGAAGTTTATCGCCCCGCAACTCTAAAGCCTTAGACATTTAAAGTTCTCACCATTCCGTCTGGGTTAGTATGCTAACTAGAGTCTCCCATGCCAACTAATCCGACTTTGATTTCTGCTCCAACTATTCTCCATTCCATCCAACATACTACCTATTCCATTATTTGTTCCACTGGCACATGTTATTTCTTCACTACCACCAATGATGCCTGATCCATAAACTTTTTCTCTAGATCAAAAGAAGAAGACGACGAAGGCTAAGACAAAGAGCCCAGCTGGTGCAATCAGACATTCCAGAAAGAAAAATTAATGTTTATCTTAATTTCTTGATGTATTTACCCTAGTTATGAACAATATCTAGTTATTTCGTTCTTTTGGTTTGTAACCTAAACCTTTTTTGACTTTGGCCCTCCTTATCTCAAAAAATGGGAGAATAAGTGAGGTTGTTTATTTGGATGCTTTAGGGTCTTTTTTTTTTATAATTTTTCAATGTGTTTATTATCTTGATGATATGCAGGGATTTAGGGGGAGAAATGTTTATGCTTCCGTTTTCTTTAGGATTTTTCTTAAATCAAAATGGAGGGATAATTCGGTTTCAAATTTCTTATTTTTGCAGGCAGTTTGGATTTACTCTGATACATTGCTTGAATTTTCTTGACAGCTTAAACTTACATTTTAGGGTTTAAATGATAAGGGCGCCAAAGAGAGAGATTGTTAGGAATAATGTATTCCTTATTTTGTCACCCTTATCATAAACATATTTTATTTGAATGCATGTGTTAGTTGTGATATTGTATGTGAGATTTTGTAGGAATCTAAGAAAGATTATGATAACGAATTTGGATTTATATTAATAAATCTAAATTAGTTATTTTAAATCATATATGTCTTGTCTGTTGTAAATAATAACAAAATCCTCAAAGCTCTGCGATTTTCTCAGAAGAAAACAACAAGATTGTAAACATGGCAAATGCGAGCGTCTCAATAGAGCTCTATGATTTTCTTGGGATCGGCTGAGACATCAGACATGTGCAAATAAGATTTTTGGTGCCAAGTTGTTATTGAAGATAGTGCTAAAGCTATTAGGCTTTGCACCAAATCTTAGTTAGTGAGTTTGTTAAGATTTTGTAACTAAAATGTACTAGTCTTCATGTGAGACTGAGGAAGATTACTTTCAATATTTTGATTTTTTTGAGAACATTTAAATGCTTATGCTTAGTTTTATCTCTCAAAATATTTCGCTCTCAAGAAGTTGGATAAGTTTATAGCGGACGAGAAACTTGAAGGCGTGCAAGCAAGGGTAGGACAGGGCCGGCTCAATGAATTTTGGGGCCTAAAGCGAAATTCACAAAAATGCCCTTTTGAAATTTTTTTAAATAAAATTAAATATCTTATATCATTCGAAATAACACAAAACTTAAAATTAATATCTAATAAACTCAAAAAAGTATCAATGAAACTAGAATTGCAACAAAGTCAATAAACATATATGTCTACAAAAAGAAAAGACGCAAGTCTCCGCGTTTTATCAATTTGTGGGCGATCAAGTTGAGCTTTCTCCAATCTATAAATCCTAAAAAGATAACAACACACAAGAAATTCAAAAAGAAGTATCTACTAAAAAATTTCTATACATTCTACTAAGAAATCTTTTAAAGTCCATTCACATTCTTTATTTATTTCTATACAATTCGTTTTGATTATTGTGCATAATATGTGTCGATTTTTCAATTGATAATTGTGATGGTTGATTAATGTGAATAAGAGAGAGAAAGAAGTTGAAAAGTCATTCTTCATAAAAAAAAAATCTCATCTCTCGCCTAGAGAAGGAAGAAGAAGACCTTAACATGTGTGTATCCAGTGACTTCCGTCTGCAAATTATAAAAATATTGTATTATGCCTACAATAAATTTATAGGCCAATTGGTATGGAATAATTCAGTATTTGTAACCACATGCCATATCATATGTATTATAGCTATTTTCTTAAAATTTTAAAACATTTTTTATCCTTTAAAATCATCAAACTTCGAAAATATCTCTCTTTAAAATTTTTAGAAAAATAATAATAATAATAATTACAAAGCTCAATCCAAAGTGGGCTCCGATTCGAGGACCCTCAGTTTGCCATGTCCGCATCATTCCGGACATAAGTTCTCCTTTTTGTTTGGTTATTCAGAGAGCGAGTGTTGTCAATTTCTCATTTTCTCTTTACTTGAAGGAACAACATGATGGGGTTTAGCATAGCACTACTAGTTGCTCTTACAAATTGTACACATGTATGTGGTTGTGAATTGTTGTCATTACATGCTTTTAAAAAGAATTGCCATCAACATCGCATGATTGATTGGATAAGGCAGTCTTATTAGATTACTCTCTCCTAAAAGGTTTTTCGTTTTTGTGGTTTACATATATTTGGTTTATGAAATAAAAAGAGAATTGTATTATAATATATATCATATCTTTTGCTACAAATGATTTGAAATATCATTAACTATCCATAGAAAAACTATCTATAGAAAAACAGTTCCACTTTGGTGGGATTATTTTTTATCCCGTTGAAATATAAAAATTCCAAGCATGAGTTGTGTGTGCCCCTTTTTAGAGAAACTATTCTATTAGATTTAAATGAAAAAAAAAATATGTATGAAGATAAAAGTTTTTTTTTTAATAGAAAATGTGTACTTTAAGGAGCTTATGAGGCTCGCTCATCACACAATGAACATTTTTTATCCCCTCAATTTTTCTCTAGTTCTAGTCTCATCAGCCAATTGCATTTTAGTACAAATTTATGGATTCTTGTAGAAATTAGTTATCGAATATGACTCACAAACACATTCAACCTAAAGAAGGAACATGTTCAAGATAATATTAGCGCACCTTTGTCAACTGAAAAAGTGCTTTTTCTTGCCTCTTTTGTTTTTTTCCCTAATAAATTTCACTTGAATATATATATATATATATGTATATATATGTAACTATATTTATACTATTTTAAATTTATTTCTGTACTTCACGTCGTTTTTTAAATAATGAAAAAATCGAGAGAGCTAAAATGTTAAGTTTAAAGTGACAAATTTAACTAGAGCTGAAAAAGTGGCATAAGTCTTAAATATCTTACTAGAAATAAAATTTTTAAATTGGCTATCATTGTCTGCTCCTAAACAGGCTAAACACACCTTTATTCATTTTAAAACTTTTATTTCATTGCAGCCGAAAAAAAAAATGTTCTTTCATTAGGGACGGTTAAAATGCAGTCAAAAAATAAAGATCATACAACAATACTGGTGATGGAAATCAATTCCCTTCCCAAAGAAAACTCTTTAAAATTATTATGGCCAGAAAGTTTCCTAGGGAGATTCATTTTGGTGTCTCGTGTACTCTAAATGCATAATAGAGTTACATTCCAAATAATATTGTGAAAAATTGTGTAGTAGGATGCATTGTGAGAGAAATGATATTGATCGGATCAATTTTAATTTTTTAATTAATAAACTTCACTTTAAAAAAATTAATATGAAAATCGACCATATATTGATTTTACCGTAAGGCATATCTTTATATATAACATAATTTTTTCTTTTCAATATCATCTTATATGCATCAGTTGCATTACCGTACACTAATAGGTATGGGCTTATACAGCAATATGTCTAAAATATTTGACTAAAATAATACAATAATAATATTTAACCAATTGAAATATGAAAAATAATTTAGGTCGTATTTGCCAAAAAAGAAAAAAGGATAGAAAAATATGATTTAGTTGTTCTTTTTTAAAGTTGCTGCTGCCTGCAGCCTACAAGGTGATCAATATTTTGATGCTTTTAAGGCTAGCTTTTGCTGTTTGGTTACTTTATTGTCGGAGGAGAAACAGTGCCAAACCCACCAATAATTAAACGGAGCGAAACAGCTCTATCTTTAGATTGAGTTAGAGAGAGAGAGAGAGTTCAAGCAAATTAATTAGACTGTATGCAATCAATACATAAAGTTACAATCCAAATGCTTTTAAGGGTTCACCTAAAAGTTTGTTCACAATTTGCTATAGTTATCAAACTGCTGGCCTTCTAACGTTTGGTCTCTTTATAAGTAGTAATTCTGATACACATGGTATGAGAGTTATGACATTGATTGATTAATTTTTGTGTCACTTAGAAGTTATGATTAAAATCATCGACTTTTCCAAGTTTACAACTAATTACATACAGCTTCAGATGTTGATTGCTTACATGTTCGCAGGAAGACGCAAGAATAATGTATAATGAGTTGCTTTGATTCACAATCACTTGTAACAGCTAGTAATTTTGTACAAGACGTGTGTTAAAAGAAAATGGGAAAAAAATCATCATTCTATTATGTAATGTTCCAGAGTTGCGTGTGGTTTTTATATGCCACCATAGAACAGTCACACTGATCAAAAGCATTAAAATATATTGGTGTACAATGCTGTATGGTTTTGTTAGGAATGCATGAGAAACAATCTAGACCAATTATAATAAATTGTTACAAGTGCTTAGAAATTAAAAAAAAATAGTTAGGTAAATATTTGAATCACTTTTACTTTCTGTTATAATTTAATTCCCTAATTAGAAAAATTTTCTTTTTAAAAAAATTCTCAAAACATTAAAATTCTTTAAAAGTTGTATACTCCAAAAATAACGTAAATCCAATGGTTGTTATTTATTATATAATAAGACAACCACATAAAAGCTGGAGTTAGGAAATGTTATGATTTTACTAGAAGGCCTGTTTTGCAAAGCTTTCTAAAAGATGTTTTAAGCTTAGTGAGCTCAAAATGATTTTTTATAACTATTTGACTAATATTTCAAAGGTGCTTGAATCTCGTAAAAATACTTCTTATAAAAGTAAAAAAATGTGACTTTTCTAAAAAAACTCTTTGAAAAAACTTCAATACTCATTTAAGAGTTTAAAAAACCCGCTTTACAAACATAATATTAACATTTTTTGTATAATTAAATTTTAAAATAATAGATTCTTTTCTATTATAATGTCAAATATTTATTGAACGGCTATAGCTTTTACTTCTCTTTTTCTACTGCTTAAAAGAAGTAGCCAAAGCTTGCAAACAAGTCATAAAACCATGACTATTATTGGGTCACACACTTATCTTATCTCCATTTTATTTGTCTTTTTTTTTTTGGGGGGGGGGGGGGGGGGGGGGGGGGGGGGGGGGGGGGGGGGGTGGGAAATTGACATCTCTTGAGTAATGCTAAAATGACAGTAACACTCCATTTACCAAATCCAATGCCATTGACAGCCCTCTTAACAGATTTTGTTGGTTAAAATAGTTAAAGAAAAATTATAGGAAATTCAATTTTGAATAACTTCACATTTTAGAGATTTTGCAAATGCAATCATTTAGATGGTCAAACGTGCGGTCTAAGTATAAGTCCGAATTATACCTTGTAAAGAAACCCTAAATACATACATTTTCTATAAAAAAAAAAAAAAACTCAAAAGAAGAAAGTTTAAGATTTTTGACTAATATTATAAGTCTCTTCAACGAATTTTTCCAAAAAACGCTTATTTTATGAAATAAATCAAAATTCCTATTCTGCCATAATGTTTAGTGTCATTTTTAAGAAAGATATAAATCGATTTTTAATATGGTCCAGAAGTAAAAGTTACTTAATTTTGTATGTGTTAACAACCTGAAAATTTTAGTATGATTTTATTGATCGTTATTGTTATCGTAAGTTTTATTTTCTGGGTTAACGATGTAATTTTTGTAAAATAAAGTGTAAAACTATAAATTTTTAGAATTATGTAGTTTAGAGGAATTCGAGCCTTAATAGGATTTGATGAGTTAGATTGGTTTAGATTCTTACGCAAGTTATAAATTTTAGATTTCGGACATTGTCAAGAACGAGAATAGAATTAAGATGTTTTGTACTTCAAAAGAACAAGAGACAAGGTGAGTTCAACCTCAGTACAGTACAAATTAGTTTAAAAGAAAATTAGAAGTTATGCCATGTCATGTATTATATAACTATATTTGTTTGTTTGTGAATTGAATGTTTGACATGTGTCAATTTATTATGTGATGTTTTAAGAAAGGAAAGAGTGAGAAAGAAGAAGTGTAATATGATGTTCTATTTTATGGAAAGAATGAATGAATGTTAGTCTTTATGTCATTTATGTTATTTATTTGCATTGTCGCGTTGTATGACACTTAAATAATAAAGTGAGACTTAATTTAATAAGTCGTGTCATACCACCCCTTTTAATGAGATTTTTACTCAGCTCTTTTACCTTGAGTCGATAAATGACGATATGGGTACAGTTGACATCACTCATATACCCCGAGCCATGTAGAGGCAGCGACGGGTGAGAATAGCCAACTAAGAAAGAAAGAAAGAAAGGACCGTGGTCGTCTGGAATATGCGCACTCTCGTCGTCCATTGGTCGCGCGCACCTTGGTACGTACACAAAGAGGGATTTTATAGAAAGAGAATACGAAAGATATTGAGAATGAGGATTAGAAAGTTATAATGAACAGAAGAATAATTTAGAGTAAATGGTTATGCATTGCATAACTTATTTTGTGGGAAAATAGTTGTAACTACTGGGCTTTTAGCTCACCAAAAAGTTTTTCGTTCGTACTGTAGGTAAGAAACCTATGACATGATAATGCGATGGGTTGTGCGGTGGCAGTATCGAGGATGCGAGGCGAGAGGGAGTGGCTAACTACTTAAATGTTTCCGCACATATTTTAAGGCTATGATTTAGAGATTTATTTATCGTTTTATTACCGTCATGATTGTTATTTTGTTATTTGAATAAGATCTATGAAGTTGGCCAAACTATTTTAAATTATTTTTAAGTTTACATAATAATATGTTTGATGATGTTTGAATTTATTATTATGTTATTTAAAAAAAAAATAACCAGCAATATTTATAAGTAAATTCTAAAAGTGTTTAAAAAAAATTATTACGAAAAATTTCAGAAAATGATTGAAGAATATAGTAAGTAACGACTTGAAAAAGTCGGGTCGTTACAGTTAGTATCAGAGAGGTTATCCTGCCATCCAACCTCGTTTCTCAACACAAGGCTTCCCGTTACAACTTAAGTAAGCTTCTAGATTTTATTTTCTTTTCCTTTTCTAATTATACTTAAGAATGAGATTAGTGTAGACAAATATGGTCACACGCGCTCAAAGAAAGAAAGACGATGGAAGGGTAACTAAGGCCTTTAGGGGAGCTACACTCCTTGTTTTTTTTTGTTTTTTTGTTTTTGTTTTTTTTTATGGGAACGGAACTCTTTTTACGTTGAGGAGCATTATTGCGATTAATAGATTGATGTATTAATCTAATCATACACAAGTGCACGTAATCAAACAAGTAATAGGGTAGTGAGTTGAGTATCGTCTCCACAGGAATTAGATATTGGAAATTAAATGTAATAATCACTTACTAACCAAATTACAAAAGGGATAATTGAGTTTTAACTAAAATAAGGAAATTAATAATGGGTAAAGTAAAACAAAACAACAAAGATAAATGAAGGGTAGCAAAATTTCTTCTAAAACTTGATAATCAATGGTGATATTATGCTAGGATTAATGAAATTCCCTTGTTTGCTAATGTCAGTTGGCTATAGCATTATTGTTCCAGGAAAAGATATTGCTGTAGCATTATCTCTCAAAGCGACTAGAAATTCCAATTTAGTGCATATGAATCTTTCAATTTCGCTGTGACTTAAGTTCTTTAGGTAGATTAAACATATTCCTATGCCAATCTAAGTTCAAGAACATGAATAAAAGCATCAATTTCTATGGATCATGCAAGGTAAATAATATATTCCTATACGATTCACAAATCAAAAATCCAAGAGAGGTATAAATGAACTTGCATCATTCAAGGTAAATCTACCAAGGTTCATGTTTTCCAACACAAAAATCAGCATGTTATCTTGTAATTGATGGCCAAACAAAAACAAGAATTAAACATAAAACACACTTGAATAAACATGGACTAATTTCACTAAGTAAATAAGCAAACTAACAAGCCACAACTAAGGGTTCATCATCAATTCTAAGGGAACTTAGTTCATGGTTAGGGTTACAAAAATCCAACAACACAAATAAGAAATTAGAGAGAAAAGAAAGAGAGAACGACTGAAAATGGAGCAAAAATGAAGCCTTCCATCTCTAGTTTTGCTGTAGCGAAGCTTCTTTCCAGCCATCCCTCCTTTTCTTCAAAGCAGTAGCCACAAAAATTTCCCTCTGCAGTGTACGTTCTCCTCCTTCTTTGCTGCCCCCTTTTTCTTTCCTCTATTGCTAGGGTACAATCTGATTGTCCCCATTACACTTGGCATTCTCTCCTTCTATCTGGCCAAAATGACCCAATTTTCACCTTTAAAGTAATATTGGTCACATGGGCTGCAATATTATAGCTGGCATTTTGTCTCTGTCAAAAATTTTGTTGCTTCCAGTTTGTTATAGCATTACTAAGCAATGCTACAACATTTTGCCACCAGCTCCCTTTTGCAAATTCCATCAATTCTTTTTGTTTCTTTTTTGTTTCCTTTTTCTTTTCTCCTAAAACAACAAAATACAATGGGGTAAGTTGTACTCCAATTAAACATGAAAATAACCCAAGTAAACATTTATTGAATTCAATCACTCTATTTTACTTGAATATTATGTCTAGGAATAACAAAAATAACTCTATTTTCATAGAGTTATCAAGCATCTCGACGTGAACTTTGTGTCAATGTAATTAACCGCCAAGGCATTGGTATGGTGGATTCAACAATAGGGCGCTCTGGCCCATTCTTCCTGAAACAACATATGCTTAGTTATGTGCCGAAGATTTGACGCTGCCGTTTTGGAGCAAGAGAGAACGATGAGATTGTTTCAAGCCCGCTCAACTCATTGGGGGAAGAATACCTAAGAAAACATAGAAGAATACGCGCTCCATTTTAGGACGCAAACCATGGATATTCATCCCTAAAATTATTTTACCTCTTTTGGAATGAGATACCTGAAGCGGAACGACCTATGATGAACTATGTCGTACCTTGGGCCGACATATATCATTTTATTAAGATTGTTTGCTATGTGTATAGACATTAAGAACTAGTGAAGCATGTTCAAAATGAACCTGCTCTGATGGAAAAAGGAGACGACGAGGAAGAAGAAGACTCACCCGAGGAGGAGGCCGACGATGGGAATTAAAATTTAGACTTGGACTTTTTATATAAGTTATTTTAAATAAAGTTATGTTATGAATGCAATAAGGACATGATATACTAAAAGACAAGTATTTAATGATTATGATGAGCTTATTATGGATATGAGAAGAAGGTTTATGCATTATACATTTGGATCATGTGAACGTCATACTACGGAATAAAATTATGTCATATTATAAGTGAATGTTGATACATTAGTCTGCATTGTCATATGTATGATATCAAATAACCATATTAGTATACATGGACCAATACTAATATGGATCAAATAATTTCATTGGTAGAATTTGAGTAAGATGGAAGCAAGACATCAAACCAGAGCTGTCTGCCGTGCTACCCAAGCCATGGCTAGGGGAAGAGGAGATGAAGCTGCACAACACGCAGCTAGAGAAGAAGAAGTTGTTAGTCTGGGGAAGAGGAAGGGGAGCTGCTCCTAGAGCGACAAGAGGAAGAGGCTGTAGAAGGGCCAATAACGCTGCCCTGAATCTAGCACCGGTTGGACAACCACAAGATCAACAAGATCTAGTGGCTCTGGTGGTAGCACTCCAACAACGCTTAGAAGCGCAAGAAGGGGAAATGTAGGGATTGAGAACCCAGCTGCAACAACAGAGGGACGGCCAATACCAACAAGCTCCACCTCAAGAAGTACCTCTTGCACAGCTTGTACCTCATCCTGTTGCTAACCTCAATGCCTAAGCTGTAATAAGGCAAGACTTATTTGAGACATTTCATCGTATAGGTGCGTCGGAGTTTGAAGAATCTTATGATCCATTGATTGCCGATGAGTGATTATCCAGTTTAGAAGTGATCCTAGACTTTATGAATGTGACCGATCAAGAAAAGGTCTGCTGTGCGTCCTTTATACTAAAGAAGGATGCACGCTATTGGTGGGAAGCGATGAAGAGAAATGTCAATGAAATGACTTGCGCGGACTTCGTTGGAGAATTTAAAAAGAAATTCTTCAACATGAGGGTGATTAATGCCCAACAACGAGAATTCAACTACTTGAAACAAGGGACGATAACGGTGAATGATGCCGTGATGAAATTTAGCCTATTGGCATGACTTTGCCCACACCTTGTTCCAAATTAAGAGGAAAGAGTTAGGCGGATAATGAAAATATTCTGGCCTGAGTTAGCCATGGCTATAGATAGTGGGAATCAACCCCTGGTCACTGTGGATAAATGTGTGGAATGTGCACTAAGAGCGGAGTACCGTCTCGCGCAAGTGAAAGAGGAGCGAGCCGAATTCTACAAGGCCCCCAAGGAAGAAAGAAATCAAGCCAAGCAACCTGCAGAGAACAATAGAAGATTTAAAGGAAGGGGCCAAAACAATCAGATAGTAAAAATCAATTGCATCAACAACGGTAATAATCAAAACAACGGCCAACATAATAATAACGGCTCAACGAAGAGAGGGAACTAAGATGGAAATCATCAAGGGAATAATAGAATCATGCAATCAAGGACGAACAATGTCACCTTGTTTCAAGCTTGCAAGAACTGTGGAAAGATCCACTTGGGAGAGTGCAAGTGGCGAACGCTTAATTGTTTCACATGTGGCAAAAACGGATGTTTTTCCAAGGATTGTCCCACATAGAATCCAGTGCCGATGGGATAATTTCAGTTGCGAAACCCTCCACACTTAACTCCATGCGAGCGACAATAGATGAACCCTTAATCTCTCAAGGACGATTGAAAGCCCTAGCAACTCAAGCTCAAATTTATGCATATACAAATGCAGACGCTCTAGCTAGCACGTCAAATGTTGCAGCAGGTTAGCTTTCTTTAGCATAACATGAAGCTTATGTGTTGTTTGATTCGGGCTTTGCTTATTCTTTTATGTCACATGAATTGACAAAGAAAATAAGTGGTAACGTAGATAGAATGCATAAAGTTTTTAGAATGACCTTATCATCAAGACAAGTCTTGTTGTCGGAATATTATCTACGAGAATAATCCTATCGATGAGTCGATGATTTCCATGGTCTAATAATCCTTGCAGGTAAATCTACAATTCTTAAGCTTTAGGGTCTTTTGTGGTGTCTTTAATATCAAAGCTACTTATGGTTCTATTTCAGTGAGATTTCTCATTCTAGAGATTCCTTGAATATTCCTTTTAGAAAAAAAAAAAAAAAACCTCAATGGGATTATTTATGACTCAGACACCTTTTCGCTTCTATTTTCTTTTTTCTAAATCTCATCCATCATACTTACTCATTGAATAGAGTAATGTGTGTTTATCATCTTCATTAACTCCTTCATAGGCACTATTTCTTTGTCATATAATTAATTTATCTATAACGGTAAATTCTATGTTTTTAGATGGTTGAAAATAGGGTCACCTGATAATCCTTGGTAATTTGACAGTATCCATTTGAAATTAATTTCTTGAATAATAGGGTAGTCATTCGTGTCTAAGAAAATCATTCCTTAACGATTTTTTTTTTTGGGAAAATAAGCCAAATAATAAACGTTTTTGCTTCATTCTTAGGGCTAAGGTAGTTCTAATAATCTATCTATTTGCCTTATTTGTTCTCTCTTTTTTTTTACTAGCTTACCTAGAAAATGAGAACGGTTTATTATAATACATGGCACTAGAATCTATTAAAATATGTGAATTTGGTTTAACTATTGGAGGCTACCGTTCGAATAAGTTGGAATTTCTAATCTTGACATTACCCATAGCGCATGCTTAGGTGGGAGAGAATGAATTTGGTGCTTCCAACCTTTCTTGGTTAACCTATGGCCCTTCTTATTTAAATTTTGGCATCATATGGATGAGGTCTTTGTATCCTTTGAAGACGTTTGGTCGGATGCCCCATATCTTGAAAATGTTAACTATGACATAATAACACTGCTTGTCATAGATGTAACATGATTAGGTGCTTGTCTTGCATCTTCTTGGTTGCATCTTTCTATATATAACTTGTGCCTTGAGGATAAAAGATTTACTTGATTATCGTGGAACTACCTCCCTTATCGCTCTTTTGGGCTCTATAATTCTATTCCCATAGTTTTTAGCAAACATTCGCTACCTATTATAGATGCGATAAATTCTTATTACCAAATCACCCTATTTGGACAACCTCAACCTTAGATGGCATTAACCATACAAGTAGGGACCTGTCAGGTTGTCATACTTCTTGTTAATATTTTGACGGTTGTCCAACTTTGTCACGATCCGCCGGCTCGACTGAGGCCGCGACAGGAGAGTACAAACTCCTTTTCATTCTCTCATAAATTCTCTTAAAACTTTAAAAGCGGAAATTCTGTATATATATATATATTTATATAATGCGGAAGTCTTTATTATTGATAGTACTAATATCATAATATGGTTGTTCAAGCATGGTTACTGATATAAACACATACTTTTAGGAGTCCTCGGGATTTTGTCCCGATCTCAAAGTAGAGTTTGACTCACGTGGAGTCTATTACCATAATAATACATAACCAAGTCTTAAAATCATCGGGATCTTGTCCCAGTATCAAAACCATAGATTGTGTTTATAATATAACAAAAGTGCGGAAATATTTTGCCACGGGCCTTCTTCTTCGTCAAGTACCAGACACACCATCTCTTCCAGCTCGTACTCGTCAGACTTCATCAGCTTCTTACCGACAACCCCGAGAAACCTATGAGTTGATAAACTCAGTAAGGGCGAACTAGTCTACCCTAAATGATATGCATCACAAATTCACATTTTTACAACATACACACAGAGGATTTGCCATCCCATACCAATTAACCCCCTTTACATAATAAACATAACAATGATGATCTATTACCCCTGTGTTTTTCCATGTCCCTCAACTCTTTCTTTTTCACAGTCGAGTTCTTCGTGCTCGGTCCACACACAAGAGCTACCTATAAGAGGTGGCTCAATCTCATTGTACTACACATTCCCACATAATAACCCTAGTTTACCTTGCTCTGAGAAGGCAACTCAGCATTGCTGGCTAGTCTCTTGCCCACAGAACCGCTCCTCGTGATAGGTTATGGACCCACCACGCTTCTTTATAGTCCTTCTAGAGGATGCCTCTTGTTAGACTCTCTCTGAACTTAATGGTTTCACACAACAATTATTTCGTTAATTATTCAAGCTCGACATCTTTCTCAAGTCTGGGATCCACTGGTGGTCAGTGCGACTTCTCTAGTGCGCAAGCGGAGAGACGGCCTATCTCCCGGTAGTCCCTCAGACTTTATCTCGCCCTCAACTGGCCGGGTTTATGTGAGGAATACGCTCACCCTCTCGGAGCGGGGCTCTCTTTCCCGGAGCCAGGACTCTCTTCTCTTGGAGCCAGGCGATACCATCGACTTTTATTTGTTTCGATAGATTGTGTTTATTTACCTCTTATTGACTCCTATCGGAGGATTTGAGGCTTGTTTCAAATTTCAGATTTTCGATCTCCTTGTCGAGGAATCGGGACTCTAGATCTGATAACCATTCGCTTGCCCGCTTACACAACAGGCTGGAATGACAAGTATGTTTGAACTTCCTTGTTTGATCACACAGCAGACTGGGATTTCACAAGGGGCCTCTTTACAATTTTAGTTAAAGGTTTTAAAACACTGAATGGACTTCTCACGAGTCCCACACTTTGGCCTCATGCGTTTGGGTCCGAGACCTATGATTTAGTTCATTGAGGGCCTCACAGCAAAACATAGAATAGGCTGGGTAGGTTTTCCTAGAAGATTATTCTGACGGACCGCAGTCCGTAAAACACAGCGCACAGGTAAAAACCTGGCTGTGTCGTTATTTTTATGTTTTACCGACCTCAGGAATCGATGTCCAATTCTTTTCACGTTCCTTAAAGAATTACTCATTCTTTAGTAATTAAAGATTCAACCTCTACTTTGCCATTCACAGCCTTAGTTATTGTTTGCAATTTAAGGACGCTTTCCTTTGTCATTAAGCTGTTTCTCTTTTAATTATATTGAAGTTCGGCTTAAAGCCGTCCTTCTTCTCACACTTGAGTTATAAACTCAATGGAGATCGGGTACGAGTTAACTCGTACTAATGGTTTTATTACAATTTATTTTCTGTTATTGATGCTTATGAAAATCTAATTACGAATATTTTATTCGTGCTTTATTTATGATAGGGTTCTCCTTCGGCTATTATAGTTTAAATACTACACAGTACCAAGATACAGCAGTTATACAACATTTAATCATAAATTACTAATGCAACCAAAGCAAACATTTCACACATATACTCGGCGTCGTAGGTGCATCGCCACTTAACTTTGTAGGCATTACAGTGGTTCCGATGTCTTGTCAAGAACTTGTTCCGAGCTTCTTGTCCTTCAATAAAATACATGGTCACGTTAGTTTGCCCGTGTCGTAAACACGACGTAAGATCCTGACTTTCTAAAAATTTTCTAACGTGAAACTTTCTAGATAACTATTTCAAAATATAAATATTCTTAAAGAATATTTTTAGGAGAAAGAAGACTCCACTTATGCGCCCATTTTAAAGGAATCATCCCTTGAAATATTTAAATAAAATAAGTGATTAGGATAACTACTTATTAAGGAAGTAATGGTACTGCGGGAGAGAAATTAGGGACTTTATTCCTCCACTATACGCTTCTGTGGAGAAAAGAAAGGGGGAGCGAGAATTATTTTTATTTTCTCTTGTATTTTTTTTTTGAAATATGTAGATAAAAAAAAATGGAGTAGTCAAAATTGGTTTTGATACTACGCTTATATCGATATATATATATATATATAATATTTTATATACCATATATAAAGATATAAAATGAAATTCAAATCAGGATTTGAAGTGCACGGCCATTTTTTTTAAAAATGCATCTATAACTATCTTATAAATTGGAGTCTTTGTCCCCGTTTCGTCCAATACGCGCATTGCGTTTCAAAACGCGTTTTTTATTCGTTTTTCACGCGAAACATTAAAAAAAAAACGTGTTTCTCTGTGGCTATAAACGAAAAAGTTTTCAAAAATTAGGCCATAACATAATTTAACTAAAATATAGGACGAAAACGCAATAAAACAGGGGCCAAAGTGAAAAATTTTCACCTAAGCATATAGGGACAGCTCTGCACGCTTGGGGTCCGCATTGCAGGGGCTGACCCCCCCCACTCTTGCTTGTCCTCACTCTTTCCTTCAGGCGCGTGCAACACGCGCCAGGCCCTTTTTTTTTCCTTTTGTTTTATATTTTTCTTTTTGTTTTTTTTTCCTTTATTCGTTTTTTTTTTCTTCTCTTTCTTTTTGGGTTTTTTTTTCTTCTTTCGCTTTTCACACTTCTCTTTTGTTTTCTCTTTCTTTTTTTTTTCAATCTCTAAAATTTTCTTTATTTTTAATTTTCATTTGTAATTTATTTCAATCTTTTAGATTATTTTCCTTGTTTACATATGGTTATATTTTTTTTTATAATAATTTGATAAGTTTTTTTTAATTTATATTTATATGTCAATTTTGTTATTTTTTATTTTTTAAAATTTAAAATTAAATGCCAAACAAATTTGATCATTAATATGTGTATATTCTCGATTTTTTTGACAAATAAGCTTTCAGGGGTTTTTTTTTCGAAAATTTTGAGGTTTCAATACAAATTATCGGAAGCTTTTTTAATAAATTTTTATTTTTCTAAATTTTGTTGCTCAATATCGTTTTAACAGTTGATTCTTAACTGTAATGTCCTCGAAAATTTTATTTATTTATATGATCAGATTTGATTATTTTTCTTAATCTTTTGACACTCATTATGATATGATTGTTTTCAATATAAATATTTACTTTTTTGTTTTAGTTTTTTTGTTCTTTAAAATAATTTTAAAAGTCTTTCAAATTTTTATTAAATTATATATTGTCCCTAAATTAGTTGAAATGATATTAATATATTTTTTCAACAGAATTTTATCATAAACATACATTTTTTATAAAATTTATGTTAACAAAAATTATTATATTATAAATAAATAAGCAGAGCACGAAAAAATTTATACAAAATTTACACGCTCATCGTTCATGGATAAAAACTAGTATATATGTATGTTTATATGTAATTATATATATATATATTGATATTTTAATATATATATATATATATATATATCTAAAATTAAATACAATTAGAGTTATAGTTGGCTAATACTAGGGTTTTAGAGTTAGTATATCAATTTTTTTCTTTTCTATCACATAGTCAGAGAAAAATTAGTCAGAGCTATAAATCTTTCTCTTTCCTGCTAGCAAACCCTAGACACCAAATTTGAACCAAAAAAAAAGAGAGAGAGAGAGAGAGAGAGAAAGAAAAAATCTGTCCCAGGCCGGCAATCAAAGGAAGATTTAGAGGGGAGTTTTCTCATCTAAGGTAAAATCCTACAATCCTAGTGAAATCCAACTGAGAGTAGACTATTCCTAATCTATGCAACGTTCCTTTTTGCGGAGTTTCAAACTCGCACGTTGCACGCAAAAGCCTTCGCCATGATTGAAGATAAAAATCCTTCTTAATACCTTTCCTTAGGTGTTAATGATTTGGATTAGATGCTTGATTATTTATCCAATCAAGAACTAGCGTATTGAAACCTTTTGAATATGTATCCATGCTGAAAAATCATGATCAGATTTTGACCTGATTTGAGCAACGAATTTCATGGGCTACTATGGCTTAATAAAATCCAGAGATATTCATGGTTAATTTCTTATGTGTCTAGACTACATCTGTAAAATTTTAGAATGATTGGATTTATGGACGTTTTCGTACAAATTTTGGAATAGGTACTGCGTAGAGAAAAATTTCAGCATTGGACAGTTTCGAAACCCTAATTTTTGAAATTTAGTTAAGTGTCTAAACCGAATCTTTTGGCTCTAAAATTTTGGTGAATGAAACTTATATGAGTTATGGATTGTTATGAAAATTTTATGAATATTTCAATATCGTTTGCATTGATTTTAAATTCAAAACTTTTTGGTGAATACATTGTCACTGGTTCACAGCTTTGGCAGTAACAGTCTTCCTTAATTTTGAATACCTTAAAGAACGACTTAGGTTTGGAGCATAAAAGGGGATTTTAGAAAATGTAAAGAGGAACAATGTTTCTGTTTTGAGTTTTCGTAAAAACTATTTTAAACCCAGTCAAAAAGTCAGTTTAAATTCTAATCGAAATTGATGCTTATGAAAGAACTATATTTTATGAGTGGCATCTGTAAAAAGTCAGTTAACAAAAAGTTTAGAAAGTTCAAAATAAATGGAAGTTTATTTCGAAAGTTTCTCTGAAAAACACTTACAAAAAAGATATGGCACAAAACGACGATTTTATCCTTGATTTTCTTCGAATAATTAGGTGGAGCTCGCTGTTGAATTTCAAAACGTTCCATGAGAACAAAATATCATTTTTTATGTTATGCTTAACTTTGAATATTTTGGACTCAATACGAGTTCAGTGCATTTTTGTCAAAAAATTGAACTTTGGGGTTAAAGTTTAACTTTCATAAAGTATAGAGTCTTAATAGGAATATTTCAAAAAAAAAAAAATACAAACTCATGAAAGTCATGCTCAATCATACATATTAGTTTAGTATGAATTCTCATGTATGGTTATTTTAGGCTTTGAAAATTCGACGTGATTGGCTGTTTAACCTAAACGTCTTTTCAACGTCAATTCTGGTGAGTACAATCTCACGTACAGTACGAACTATTTTGAAAAGAAATCATATGATGATATGATATATGATACTATAATGTCTGATATTATTATGCATGATGGTATGATGTAATATGATTATGCTTAATGATGATGAGATATATATATATATATATATGTATTTATATGTGTGCAAAAATATATATATATGACGTCTTATTGACAAGACGATGATGATGATGATGATGATATTATGACGATATTATGATGATGATGAGATGATAAAACGTAAGTTTTTAATATGTTATATGTTGTCACGATGCATGTCCTTTAATAATCAAGTTAAAGATAGGATAATAATTAATCTATCGTACCACCCTCGTAAGTGAGGTATGTTATGATGCCGTTACCTTGAGCCAACTTAAGAGCAATATATGTATGGTTCTAAGAAGAAGAAAATAACATTTATAAATGTAAAATGATGATACGATGATTGACCCTTGATCGCCGAGGACAGAGTGCAACCCCTCGTCGTTCATTGGTCTAGCGGGCAACTCGGTACGTACATCACGATGATGAGGATCCTCTAGGAAAGATTAGCAATTGACTAAAAATACTAATTAAGCATAAATGATAATAAGATTAGCAATTGACTAAAAAATACTAATTAAGCATAAATGATCATTCTTTGCATTCAAAAATATTTTGTGAGAACTACGTTTGTATTTTACTAGGCTTTTAGCTCACATATTTGTTCATACCGTAGGTAAAAAGCAAGTGGTATGATTACCATGAGTTGGACGGTGTCAATGTTGGAAGACGAGGCATGGGAAAAACGGGCGAACCCTGGGTAAATTTCAAATGTTTATTTTAAAATTCAAGTTAAGGATTTCTTATTAAGACAACTTATGTAAGAAGTAACATGTAAGTAGCGAGTCTGAGAAAGCGGTTCGTTACACACGAGAGCGAACTGTTAAGAATTAATTCCTAAGTGCTCGGGTTTTTATCTTAAACTTTTCTAGATGGTCTCTCGTCGTTTAAAATCTTCGGACTATTCAAAGTCCGTCTGAGCTTAGGGAAGTCTAATTTTAACTCGATGGGTTTTCTAACGACTTACTTTGATTGGGCCACTTTAAGTGGCCCACTATTAGGTTCAAATCCTTCTCGCACATTTAGCCACTTTCGAGGCCCAAATGGTTAATTTGGGCTTCGGACTAGAACAAGGCCCAAAATAGCCTTCACAGTTTCCTTACTGTTAGGCCCACGAATGGTTTGGGCTTTCAATAAAGTAAAGGCCCAAAATGACCTTCACAGTTTCAAAATTTTTTGGCCCAACAAGTTTTGGGCTTCTAAGATTAAGGCAAGGCCCAAAATGGCCTTCGTATTTTAAACGTCTTTAAGACGGAAAGTTTGTCCATTTTAACAATTTCGTAAAATATTTTTGAACACTAAGCTTAGTTAATAAGCCTTCTTTATTTAAAGATATGTTCATTAAATTCATTTTCAACTAGGATACATTTTACAAAAATATTATTGGGTTCGGTATAGTGATTCAACACGATATAATGGTTTCTTAAGAGAAATGCTCGGTTTCAAGGAAACCCAAATCTCTCTTCGTTTGAAAAGCCCGTTTAATTCAATTTGAACAACTATGGTTCTCATCTCACTATGCTTGGGCTGGACTAAGTCCATTTAAGTCACAACACCCGTTTTATATTAGTTTGTGATTTCATTGAACCTTCGATTTCGGCTAAGTTGTGAAAATGTCGTTTGAGCCTTCAATTTTAACTCGACATTTGAATACGCATATAGGTTTCATTTCAAGCCTTTCTTAAGGAATAGAAAAGGTGCACAATTTCTAATTTGTAAAAACTTGGCGTTTTTGAAACTAGTTTCGCTATGTCTCGCGAAACCATCATTTTTTGGTCAAACGTTGTTTTTAACTTTTCCCAAATCCCATGATTAACAATATAATAAGTAGCTTCTAGGTTCTAAGGATATTTTTCACTCCTTTCTTGTAACCTTTCATCGAAGCTTGAATCTTACATGAAAACAATTCTCAAGCTAAACGTTTTCGAACCGTTTTCACGAATTATAACCGAGACACTCGTTTCATCGTGTCTTTTCGGTTACTATTTGATTTATAACACAAAAGGTAAATAAAAAAAAGTAACTAAACAATCAACCAATGAATAAAACAATCGATTATAATTGCACAAGCTTGGATTTGGATTTTCTAGATGGAATTACCAAGTTTTATCTTTTTTAGCGGTTACATTTTGGTTCGTTGGAAACCGTCGTGTGCATGGTGATTTTCAAAACATTTCGACATTTGAAACACATCTAGGAATCCATGCAAGCAATCAAAAAGACAAAACCAAAAAGTGAAGGGTCACGGCCCAAAAATAGTCGAACTGTAGACATGCGACCAAAGCAAACCAAACAAACAGAAGACAAGTTGAAATATCCGGAATCTAGCCGATCTAGCTTCTTCAAACTTGTGTTTGGCAATCTTAAACCAAATTAGGGCCATGCAAACAAATACAACTCAAAACCTATATACATTCATGGTCAATCTAAAGAGGCTTAAGGATAATAAAAGTCCTCACATCACTCATGGTTATAGATATACCTAGCTTTCGGATTTTTTGAGTGTTCATTTGGCATGTTTCCTTCTTGGCCGAATGCTCTTCTAGGGTTTGCCTCCAATTCACCTTGTGTGGCTCTCTAACTTCTTGGAGCAAATTAACATAAAGGTTTTTGGTTAGGTTTTTGAGACTCAAAAGCATGGAAAGAACTAGAGTAAGCCACGGTTTTTACCTTGGTTAGACTTAGGGTTTCGAAGCTCTCCTTTGCTCCTTGTGCTCTTGGTCGGTCTCTCTCTCTCTCTCTCTCTCAAACTTGTTTTTCTTTCTTTCCTTTCTCTCTCTCTCAAAACCTTCTCTTTTCTTTCTCTTTCTCTTTCTCATGGTTTTTCTCTCAAGATTTTGGAAGGAAAATGTGAAATTGGGATCTTAAGGGTCAAAAAACACTATTTATATTTGAGAGAATTTTACAAGGAGTCTCACTTGTGTTTCTCTCTCTCTCTTGGCCGAATATTTCAACTCCCTCTCTTCTAATTATTTTAAATTCCTCATTTAAAACAATTGTTAAGTCCCATGGCTCATCTTAGCCCTTAATCCTTTACATCAATCAATCCTATGGTTGTGGTTTATCTAGAGGAAACTTTTCATTTCTCAAATCCCACATCATTAAGTTGCATTTCTCCTAGCAACTTAATGAATTATTTCTTTCTCTCTCTTCTCCTCTATGGCCGAACTTCATTCACACATATTCTATAAATATTAATTCCTATAATATAATTTAATTGGTAACTCAACTCAATCTTGGCTCTTGATTCAAACTTGGTGGTTAAGAATATCAAATCGTATGGCTAGGATTTGTCAAAAGCATTTGAGTTTGAGGCTTATAATTTTCCCCTTCTTTTTCTTTAAAATGGCGCCCATAATGAACCATTTTCTGGCTGGTTGGTTCAAATGTGCCATCAATGAAAAATCCTTGGAATTATTTCAGTAGTTCACTACTTATTCAACTAAAGCCAACAAAACACTCAACCACTTCACAATGCTTGGGCCCATGGTTTTTGCTTTGATTTTGGCATAGAATTATTTCTTAACTCTCCAAGCTTACTAATTATTATTTTGGGGCGGTACTGGGCTGGCCTGAGGGGTCAGGAACCATTCCCGAGTCCCGTTTCAAACGAAGAGACCTAAACGTCCCATTTTTGAGCTATCGGCCGGGGTTTTAACCTATTTCGAATTCCGTTCAACCTGAGACCTAACGAGACGTACCTATGTCACTAAAAGCTTCTAAAATACTGTTTAGAAGTCAAATATTAAATTAGTAGTGGTCGTCCTGAGCTCGTTACATTCTTTAACCGTGTTTACACGGTTTATCCCGACTTTTCGAGTTTAAGCCGTTTCGGCTGCGTTTTAACTCATAATGGCCTCAAATTTGAAACTAAGGTTAATTATATGATTATAAGTCATATTATAACCTTAAAAACATATCAAAACTCAAAAAGGGTCATTTTTCTAAATTGGACTAATTTTGCAATTTCTTAAGAGTTCGAGGTCTCACGATGCAATTTTTGCATTTTAAGGAGTCTATTTCAATTTTAATAGCCACTGAGAATTCAAACACAAGTATTCCAATTATGAACTGGATAATGCAACAATGGGAGTGAGTTCTAATCGCGAAACGAGGTATAATTTAATTATAGATAGGTCGTCAATTACACAGACATCTATCTAATTTAACGGAAAAGTACCGTTGACGGATAACCCCGAGGGCCGGGGTTACAAAGTCCTCTTCGTACACGTAGGACATAGTTGATAAACTTCCATAACTTCTTTAATTCTAAGATTTTGCATGTACTTGATTGATTTAGTAGCATTATAATAGTAGAAAGTGAAAGGTATTACTGAGATTAGAGATGCTAACGGTCGAAGTAGGAGACTTCTCTACTGCTTGGGTATATCCCCAGTCGAGTAAGCTATACTTTTTATCTGCACTTGTGCATTGTGACCCATGACTTCTTTATCTTTTCTTCTAAAATTAAAGAGATATTTCTTATTTTTTTGTTCAGTGAACCCGTATCTAACATAAAAGCTAAATATAAGGTATCTATCCACTTGGTTCGAAGATACTGGAAGGACGCTCAAATTGCGGTGCCTCTATCACGTACAACTTCTTTATTATAATAGTTGTTGATAGTTGTATTATAGCTTGTTGTGACTTTCTTCCTTCTTGAAACATAGGTTCTTGAGTTCTGTTTTTATAAATAAAATAAAATTTTCTTGCTGATACTAACTTTTGAAATTAAGTGTTACAAGTACTTGTACACAATTCTGTGAAACTATTGCTTGTGGCTTAATCTATCATCTTTAGACATATAGTTTTATAATTCATTAATAAAATGATAAGTGTTAATATGAAATACATATCATTATAAAAGTTTGCATGTCATTATTAATGTTGGCATACTATATTCAGGTACTCTTTCAAAATTTTAAAATTAAACACATGTTCAATTTGAGCATTCATGAATATTTTACGTAATCATTCCCACACTCATTGTCTCAGCATGAGTATTGTCATTAAGATACTTATTAATATCTAATTACGGAATATCTCATCATCTTACAAAGGTTTTTTTCGAACGTAACATCGAAAAAAGCTGTTTTAAGTCCTTATAACTTTAGACGATCATAATCCTATTTCTTGATTTAGAATATGATAAGTAACTAATGAAGCATTTTCTACATTGATACGTGTCAATAGTTGTAGAGACTAGCATTGTTCAATTAATATTCCTATTGTTGGTGTCTCTACTTTAGTGTCGTGTTAGAGCGTAATCCAGGTATATAGGACGAGATACGAATTTAAGAATAGCTACTCGTATACATAGTGAAATGACTTAGAAGGAATCTTATATATGTATTCTCTTATTAATTTGGACAGGTGATTTGAATCGTCTCACATAGGTTATGTCACAACCCGCTCGCTCGGCCGTTGCCACGACAGGAGAGTAAAACTCTTCTTTTCTACTTTCCTAACACTCTACAATACTTTCAACGACGTCATCATATATATGTTTGTAATGCGGAAGTTTTAAACACCATTCTTAAGTAAAAGCCACTAAGGTGGAATGTAAATACATTTTACGCACATGTAGTACATTTTCGGGATCTCGTCCTGGATTTAAAACAAAATATTATCTTTCAAATAAAAAATTCGAAAATGTAATTAAATTGCCACGGTTCTTAACTTGCTCCTCGAGCATACCACACACATCACCCCTCGTCAGCTCCTAGTCTTTGACCTTCACTATCTTCTTACCTACAACACCGAGAAACCTGTGAGTTGATAATTCAGTAAAGGCGAACTACTCTATCTTAAATATGCCACGCCACAATCACAAAACAATGCACCATACAAATCAAATAGAGAATTAGTCGTCCCACACTAGCATTTTCTTCACACAGCACTAAGCTTTCTATTTGATTCTTTACCGTCGTCTCTCGACTTTTACTATTTACTCACATAGTCATTTACTCACTGAGGTCCTGCCTTTAACCAGGCGGCCTCTTGCGGATAGCCTTTCTTGTTTTACTCTATCTTTGAGGACCTATACCTTTAACCAAGAGGCCTCTCGCACTTCCAGCCAAACGGCTAAGACTGTTCAACCAAGCTCCGGAAGGTCCCCTTATTTCAAGTAGACTCTCACATCGCTAGTCGTATAATCAAGACCATCTGACTCAATTCTCTCAGACCCTTTAATTAGGGCAATCTCTCTCACTACTCATTATCACACGGTTCTTTCATCCTTAATATTATCGTAGGGGATAGAGGTTCAACCGTTATGGGACGGTCGAACATTTACCATGGTTTCATTCCATGGTATCACCCTCCAAAAGCTCTCAATGGGTTATGGGCCCACCACGCTTTGTGTAAAGTTCTTCTGGAGTGCTCTCTTCAGAGCTAATTCCGAACTTAAGTTTTAACTCGAGAACTTACCGTTACGACGGCTCATCACACAGATGCCTTTATTCTTTTACTTTACTTTGTCTGAGATCCACTGATGGTCACCGCAATATCAATAGTGCGCAGGCGGGAAGAAGGCCAATCTCCCAGCAGTTTCACGGACTTCATTCCACACCCAAATGGCCGGCTTAGTGTAGAGCATGCTCTCTCTCTTGGAGCAGGGCTCTCTTCTCTTGGAGCCTAGGCTCTCTTCTCTTAGAGCCTAGCGGTACCATCGATATTTTTACAATTTTATACTCGTTAACCTCTTGTCAACTCACTTGGATAGCTGAGGCTTATTTCAGATTCTTACCCGTCATACTCTTACCAAGAGGACTGGGATTTCTATATGATCTTTTATCCCCGTGTCAGAGCACACAGCAGACTGGAATTTTATTGTTCTTTATCCCCTTATCAGATCACATAGCAGAACCTTAAATGACATAACAGTTTATATACGACTCATGAGTCTTAAACGCTTTGGCCTATTGCGCTTTGGGTTTGAGAACCCTTAATTATAACGTTTAGGGAATTTGCAGCAAATGCAACAACAAGGCTTGGTACGGTTTTGATTCTAATTCTCACTACTTTTATCATTTGCTTTTTTTCTCTTATGATTATTACTGAGAGTGCTCAGGTTAGAACCCGGCTTATGTATCCTGCATAGGCTAACACCCAGCTTTGTCTTCTCGCACGGGTCGGAACTCGGCGAGGATTTCAACACAGAACGAGGTTCGTTTCTTTAATATGTCTTATTCACATTTTATTCAGTCTTATACAAGACTTATCTTAGTTTGTTTATAATATTATACTCATCTCTTCATACGTCTCTTCTAGGATTTTCATCCGGCTATTATCAAATTTTAGAATATCTAAGACTAAAAGAAAGCCTAATAACCCACAAAGTTTAGATTTTATACCTAGCTTCCGGGTTTGAGCTTTTTGTCGTCGTGCTAGGTTGCTTGGCTGACTCTCCTTTATGGTTTGGCTCCAAAACCACAACTTGTGGTTCTTGACCTTATAGGGCAGCATGCAAAGGAAGGTTTTAAGGTAGTTTTTGAGGTACAAAAACATGGAAATAACTAGAGTACAGGTGCGGTTTTTACCATAGTACGAACTAGGGTTATTGAAGCTCTTTTCTTACTTCTCCTTCTTCCTTCCTTGTTCGGTTTTTCTCTCTCTTTTTCTCTCAAAATTCTTTTATTCTCTCTCTTTCTCTCTCTTGGATGTTCTCTCTCTCTAGGTTCCTAAAGTGGGAGAGCAAAAAATGAGGGCAAGAGGTGTTAGAGTCTTTTTATAGACAACCAAAGCTTGTTGGACAAGCTTCCTATCCTTTCACCTTTCTTCTCTCTCTTCACCTCTCTTGTCGTGCCCTCTCTCTCTCCCCTCTCTCATTTTCGAATTTCAACCTTAAATCATTACACTCACATGATTCTAGGCTCTTAATCTCAGCCCTTCATTATTCACTTCAATCCATCCAATGGCCTAGCTTTAGAAAGAGTAAAACGCTTTTTATTTTTTGTCTTTTTGTCTTTGTCTTTTTCTCTTGTCTTTTCTTTTTGACCTTTTCTTTTTGTCTATTCATTCATTTCTCTTCATTATTACTACCACATTCTCTACCTCTCACTTGTTGGAGCTTATAATTATCCAACAATCAAGACCACTAATTACAGTATAGGGGCGACACTGGGCTGTTCAAAGGGGTCGAGAATAATTCTTGAGGCCCGTTCTTACACGTAATGACTAAAATGCCCCTTCTTGGTCTACCGTTCACGGTTTTGACCTAATTCGATTTCTTTTTAACCCTAGACTTGACGAGACCTTTCTATATCACAAATAACTTCTAAAAATACAGTTTAGAAGTCAATTTTAATTTAATAGTGGTCGTTCTGAGCTCGTTCCATTCATTAACCGCGTTTACACGATTTTTCTCGACTTTTCTGAGTTTAAGCCGTTCTAGCTTCGTTCTAGCTCGGAATGGTTTCAAACTTAAAACTAAAGCTAATTATATGATTATAAATCAAATTATGGCTTTAAAAACAGATTACAACCCAAAACGGATCATTTTTCTAAATTGGGCTAAATTCGTAATTATTAGAAAGTATAGGGACTCACGGTGTAATTTTGTACTTTAAGGAGTTGAATTCAAATATAATGACCACTAAGAATTCACACACAAATATTCTAATTGTAAATTGGATGATGCAATAATGAGAATAAGTTCTAATTACGATATGAGATATTAAATTAATTATCGATGAGTCGATAATACAATGACGTTTATCTAATTCTATCGAGGAAGTACCGTAGAACGATAACCCCGGGGGCCAGGGTTACATGTTGTTGTTGTGCTCATTAATTTTCCTTGTTGTACACCAGCTTCTTCTCTCAATCTTTAGTCGAGTCGGTCCTTCTTGATTTGGAGGTTTATAAGTATGACCATTAAGGGTGACTTGTTGTAAAGGGTTTGATATTAGGTTTTATCGATAGTCTTGTTTTCTTACTTGTTGATGTGACGATCTCTGTTGATCAGTTGAGGTAGATTAATCTCTAGGTGCGTTAGTCTTCATCAATAATGCATCATGATTGTAGTTAGAATTTAAGCATTTATAATCAAACTATCGCACTAAAATAAAAATAACTTGTTTGAATTGAGATGTGGCAGCCTTGTGATGATGCGAGATAGGCGAGATAGGATGACAGGGCTCAGATACCAACTGTAGACCTAACTTTTCATGAGCTTTATCTTCAAACCTTAGTTCTCAAAATTTCAGATTTTTTTTTTAAAACTTGCTTCTTAAAACGATATATAAATATGTTTGCTAATAGCAATACTTAATTTAAAGCTACATTTTTTTCTATCTTTGAAAGACTTTAACTTAATATTAGTTATTTATACTATTAAGTAATTGTAAAACTTTTACAAACCACATAGATGAAAGTAGCTTGTATATGAAGGTTTTGAAATGACAAAAATTATATACGTAGTATTTATTTGGTACGCTCCAACATATATAATTATTTGTAATTATTTAATTCGAAGGCAAATATCTAGTTTCCAAGTGTTTTAACGACTATTAATATAATATTTGATACTTCATTGAAGATCATAGAAAATTATTTTTCACAGATTATAGAAAATTATCTTTCAAATATTAGCAGAAGACTTTTTGTGAGGTACGCCCAAACAACCCTCACATACGCTGCCCATTCAATCTATCATGAAATCATGGTACAGGTTTTGTACCTACAGCACGAACATGTTGAATGAGCTTCACACTCAGTGAGTACAAATATAATGTAATGAACTGAATTTAAAAGCACTGTGCCAGTTAATTAATTTGTATTTTTTTTGCCTCAGTTGCGACCAATTTGTAAAATTGGCCAGTTTCATCAAATCTGGCCAATTTGAAACTATGATTTAAACTATAAAATTGGTATGGATATTTTGCAAGTTTGAATTTTTGGATGTGTTAGGAATTTATTTTATTTCGAGAATAATATTGAAATTCCTAACTCTCGGTGTCCAAATTACGTATGCAATTTTATAGTTCACGGAAAATTTTACCCTTCTCATTAGTAAATTTTTTGGCTATTTTAGCCCAAATTGAGCCCAAGTCCACTAGGGCTACACACTCTCTCTCTCTCCTTCTTTTCCCTCTCAGCCGACCAAAGCCCCTCCCCACCCCCACAATCTTTCTTTTCTTCTCTCTCTCTCCCTCTGCCGAGCACCCTCCGCCCCTGCCGTCAGCTGGCCCAACACCCGCCGGTGTTGCCGCCTCCTCCCTCGCGCGCTCAACATACGCCAACCCTCGCCAGCGCTGGCTTGCGACATTCGCGAGAGGGTCTCCCCGTCCCTCCGCACGCCGCTCCCTCTTGCTCCCGAGTCCGGCCGCTCGGACTGACGCCACCCGAGCTCGCTCCGCCTCAACACAGTACCTCCCTGCGGCCCAGTCACGATTCGCGCCGCCTCCCGCCGCGCCGGCCCTCAGCGCATAGCTCCGCAGCCCTGCGTAACTCCGACGGTGCTGCCCCTTCGCCGCCCAGTCGCGAGCGCACTCCGGCAAGCCCAGCCGCTGCTCGCGTCCCCTCGCCCCGTTGCTCGCCACCCCTCTTCTCCGGCGAGCACCCAGCCCCGCCGCGCCGACCACGCGCTACCCGTGCCTTGCTTTCGCGAGCTCAACGCGAGCGCCCTCTGCTCCAAAGCCACGACCCCTCGCAATATTGGTTCGTGCCATCGTCTCGCGCGTGGCTCGCCGCAACCGCAAACCATAACGTGCCGCCGTTGTTCACGTTAGGTGAGCTTTGAGCTTGAACGAGACTTTATATTCATTTTTTTCGCGCTTCAATGTTCGGCAATTTGTGACAATTTAAGACATGTTCAGTATTGTGTGGTTGTGGTTACGTTGATTTAGTGGTTTTACTTATGGTTTATTTATGTTGAGTTTGACTTTTGATGGTGTGGGTTTTGGTGTACGATAAATTGGGTTGATTAATTCGTGTTAAAACTCGAAATCTTTTTGTTAAAGAATCGACTTTAAGTTTAAAGGCGACTTTATTGTTGGTCGTCTTTCGGGGCTAAAGATTTTGTCAAATGGTTAAATTGGTCGATTTTGGAGTACTAGTCAATTCTGAAGCTAGTTATAAATTCGATAAGATTTGTGAATCTGTGGCCAAACTTGTCTACTTGTCTCGATAAATTTCCAATGTCGTTGCGACTTGTCAAATAATGCCGCGACAAATATTTTAGTTCTATTTTTAAATGCCTTCTTAAGAGTTTGGTGTTTGTCGTGTTTCGTGGCCACGTTAGGCTTGGCATTTCGAGTGTTTTGGCATCATGAAATTTCGTGGAATTAGGTCGTTTTGGAATTCAGGAATTTATCAAGTGGTTTCGTTTTAGTAGTAATTCGAATGTATTTGAATCATTATCTCAGTTGGCGAGAGATTAAGAATTTTCTTAAATTAAGAAAATTAATAACAAGAAAATTGTGTGGTCTTGAGTATTTGATTCTTTTGCACGAGCCTTGGTTGTATTGGATTGTATTTCCTGTAAACGTGCCCGTTTGAGCTTAAAGCAAGTATCGAGTCGCGGGTCTGAACGTTTCATGTCTTTCTTTTGTTTAAGTTCGAAACTTGAGTAAATTTCTTTTATTCTCGTAATTCGTACAGGAACGTCAACAAAACAAGTGCGGGTGCACGAACGTTCGCCGTCTTATTCCAAAGGTATAAGCGAGTAGCCAAAGGCGATTTTCGGTTTATAGAACAAACGACGACTTAGAAGTGATTTAATTTCGAATGTATCGCTTTTATTGTCACTTTCCTTATGCGGAATCCGAGCCACTGAAGCTCAGTGTTGAACTATGATTATGTTTTAAATTTATTGTGTTTATGTTTTAAATTTATTGTGTTAATTATGAACTCATTGCGTGTTTGTTGTGATGGATTGTGACCGAAATTAGTTCGGTGCTGGGTTGAAATTAGGTGAAGGCTTCGGCTGGGATATCCAAAAAAATAGGGGAAATTTTGCCGGATTTTTGGCTCGAAATATAGACACTTTTTGTGGTTAAGTCTAGGACCATTTAGGTCCAAGAAATTCTTTCTCACCTAAACTAATCAAGCGACGTAACCATTAGTCGGGATTGACGGCTAGGGATAAAGTGACAACACTCGGGACGAGAATACCCTTAGAGGGGTTTCTCGACGAACCATTGGTCGACCCACTATCTAGTGTTCCATTCTTTGAGTCCATTAACGCTTAAGTTTCATTCCTCTCGGATATTTAATAGACTTCGACGTTGACCCTTTAATTCTCGTGTCCGACAGAAGTGTCACACCACATACTCCCAAGAGGGACGTCGGGAGAGGAAAACTGTGAGGACTAAGTTGGGGAGCTTAGGACCTCAGGTAAGTGGATCTCCACTGTGGCACGAGTAGACTTTACCATGCTTGAATTAATTATGCATGTGTTGAGATTGTGTTAAGTGTACGATGCTTCTAAAATTATGGCCGTTAAATTATGCGAATCTCTATTCTCGCTAGGGCCGTGAATACGGACTCTTCGTCATATTTGCCTTATTTGTGCAACGAGCTTGTAGGTATGGGACTATAGATTTGTTTATGATTTGTTGTGTTTTCTAGCCGTGTATTGGTGCGTGTGTTCATTCATAGGTTTATCTGTCGGTAGGTATGGGACCACAGACATTAAACTCCTCAACTTTCGTGTTTCAGGTTCTAGTGTATGGTGTGTGTGTCTGTTTGTGTGTGTATATGTTAGTATGACTTATCTGTCGGTGGGTATGTGACCACATACATAAAACTGTTCTGTTGTTGTTGAGACTTTATTGCAGGTCAAAGAGAAACTCTAAGACAAGCCAAAAGGAGTGAAAGCACCGTATATATTAGGGCCTGACGGGGCCTCGAATCATGATCGGTTCCGAGATCGCTCGACGGGGCCATTGTGTTAGGTTTCGGAACGACTCGAGGAGGTCGGCGGACGACCTTACTTTGCATGTGTAGTTTGATCATTCGAGAAGGGCCACGATCATGATTCGATTTCGAAATGGCCCGACGGGGTCATTGGCCGTGAAAGGTTTCGAAACGACCTAAGAGATCTTGAGGAGGTCGGCGGACGACCTTCCGGAAAGACCCGAGGGGCCTTGGGGAGGAGAGCCATGGCCCTCCCTACAGTTTATGATGTGACGATCCGGATTGGCCCGACGGGGTAAAGTGCAGTAATGAATTCCGAAACGACCCGACGGGGTTATTGGCCGTAAAAGGTTTCGGAAAAGGCAGAGAGGCCCAAGAAGGATGAGTCCTTATAATCATAAAGAATACCGGGATGGCCTGAGGGCCAAGATTCATATCGTGTCCCGAATTAATTCGACGGGGTGATTGCGCAATCAATTCCGAAACGGTCCGACGGGACCACTGGTCGCGAAAGGTTTCGGAACGACCCGCAAAGGGTCTAGATGTGTATAAAATTCTAGAACGACCTGTAGTGGGTCTAAATGTGTATTAAATTCTAGAACAACCCGTAAGAGGTATAGATTGTGTATAAGTTCTAGAACGATCCGTAAGAGGTCTAGATTGTGTATAAGTTCTAAAACGACCCGTAAGAGGTCTAGATGTGAATCGTGTGCACACGTATTTTTACAAGCTAAGTCAGAGAGTTGTGAACTTGAATGAGATTCAAGCAAGGTATGAGATTGACATGAGTTGTAATTAATGGGTCGCTAAGTCCGACCCCATGCCACGTCACAGCTCTTTTGCAGGTATTATATCCCGCGCAGGTTTAGCACCTTACTTCTGAAATCCTCTTTGGGGGCAAGGTTGTTTAAGAGTGAAATTTACTCTTCGGGATACGATGACTCAATCGTCGAGCCGACCATTTATGCTCGATTATTTATTTCTATTACCAATCTTGCCTAGAGGATCCTCATCATGTGTTTGTAAGTATCGGGTTGCGCGCAAGACTAATTAGCAACGAAAGTGTATAGGTCATTGACGACCAAAGAATCCATCATAAAATAACTTAGATATACTTATAATATAACTGTCCTATATTTCCCTTACATTGACTAAAGGTACAGTATCATGAAAAAAGCCTCACTTAGGAGGATGGTACGACGCGGAGTTATTATCCTATGCTTCATTTGTTTAGTTCATGAATACAATGTCAATAAGCGATCATAACATATTTATCATGGGCCAATGATATTAGCTTAATCATAACAAAACAATATCATTGACCATCATAAATTCTTTCTCATAATCACATGACATATATGTATTCTCATAATTATTAGAACATAATATCATCATAAACTTGTCATAGCATAACGTAAATACTGTACGGTAGCTCATAAACATTAAATCTATAACAAAAACTTTTTCATTGAACAAATCCATACTGTAGTGAGGCTGTATTCACCTTTAATGGTTTAAAGAAATTCGTAACACGTCAGATTTGTAAAACACAATCACAACGGCGTACTACATACGATCATAATCTAGCATCAAACTTAATCCGCTTAACCACAAAATCCTAAGCCTTAAATAAACTTTACAGAGTCTACCCTAAACTGAAATTACAGTTTCGACACTAATTTTTACAAAATTACATTTTGGACCCCCCAAAAACATTATTTTTGACAAAAACTCCTAATTACCAAATCAAACCAAAATTTACAGATCACTAGTAAATGAACAACTAAACAAGTTTTGCATCTAAAGTTTCCCAAAAATCGTTTTCTAACTACTTCAAAAACGCGATAATTATCACGGCTAAAATTGTCTTTTAAAGATATTTATTTTTTGGGAAAAATATTCTATAGAGACTCTTTTTTTTTTTTTAAAGATATATAACTTTTCAGTTCTGACTTTTTATAGAACATTATTGTATCATACGGTTTCTCTATGACACAAGTTATAGATCCAAATTTAAACTAGAAATTCAACCATTTTAGAAATTGATTATGCAGAAACACAAAATTGTAAACTTGTTAAAAATTGAATTTTTTACATTTTCTCTCTTATGTCCAAAATCGGATTCTGCAGTTAATATATTTAAAAATTGCTAAAATAAAATCCACGCACAACGGTCCAGAAAACTATTCCGGTGACCATCGGTTTCAGATTTTTCAAAAATAAACTATACATCCTTAAATTCTAAATATTTATAGGCATATAATAGACCCATATATGGATATTCATTAAAAATTTCAGATTTAAAGGAAGTGATTGTAACGACCCGAATTTTCGAGACGTCAAACTTACTTTTCTTATTTACTAAAATCTTATAAAACTACCAACTATTTTTTTTAACTTATAATTAATTCAGACTTGTTTATAAAAGAAGAGGTCTAAAGAATTAATTATATTAAAACTTAGAAATAAAATAATTTCACACATCTTAAGTTTCATACTTACGCATAGAAAATAAAATATAAAATATCTCATATAAATAAACTGCAGAAGATGGTGGTTTCCATAATCCTCGCCTCGCTACCTCAAGCACTGTCGAATTCGAACCCATGGTACGTCACACCATAGGTTTCTTACCTACAGTACGGATGAAAAACGAAGTGAGATCAAAGCCCAGTGACATACAATTAATACTCACAAAACATGATATGCAATGCATGGTCAAATTATTTTCGATTATTTAGTCTATTGTTAATCTTTTCTAGAAGATCCTCATCATAAAATGTTCGTACCGAGTTGCGCGGCGAACAAGTGAATGACGAGGTTGTACAGATCCTCGTCGATCACTGATCCTTTCTTTTTATATAGACCGCCCTATATTGCCCTTAAGTCGAGTCAAGGGACAGTCTCTTTAACCTCACCTTTCTGAGGTGGTACGACAGGGCATTTAAACCTAAGTTTCACTTCATTAAGTCGTGACATACATCGTGATATTTTATAAGTTAACATCTTATCATCATATCTTACATATCATCATATTATAGCTCAACGACACTTGCTTACAATTTATAAACAAGGTCATGAACGTCATTCGGATACCTTCAGATATCGTTGTATAATTTATATACAATAATAAAATATAGTCACATATCATACAATCTTAACATCAAATAATCTTATCCATTATACATGCAGACATCATTATTAATATCATTATAAAACATATAATTTAATTTTGTTTTTGAACAAATCTGTACTGTAGTGAGATTTTACTCAGCTTGGTTGTTCGAAAAAGGGTAATAGTTCTTAGACTTCAGTATTTGGTCCATCGGTTCTTGCTACCTATATTGTAAGTTGCGTTAGGGATATACTTGCTAAAACGAAGTACAAACTCATCAAAATTTAAGATTAAATTAAGGGCAAAAATTTTAATTGAAATTTTTATTAATTCTGCACAAAACCAGGAAAAACATTATTAACTAACTCCCATTAATTTTTAAAGTTCTACATTTTCTTATTACACGAAGTTTTTCGAGAAATGAACGGATTTAATAGAACCTTTACAAGGAAAAAATTGAAATAATGCAGAGATGAAAAAAATTATATTTCTGAAAAGATGTTTAAAATTAAATTTTCTAAGTCATCATGTTCACAGAAAAATTTTTACTTGTCGTTTAGGAATTCAAAAGTTGCTAAAACCGACGACTACGCAAACTGCCTAGATTCGACATTACGAATATATCACGGTTCCTGAATTTTTAAAATTAATTCGTTTATTATCTAACTTCAAAATTTTATATTCAATATAATAACATACATACATATTTCCAGAAAAATCAGTAAATCTAGAGAGTTTCATTTGATTCATAAAATCATAACATTTCAAACATTTAATTCTCAAAACCCCAAATCTAAGCAATCAAGGGTTCCGAATTTTTCTAGAACAAAATACACAAGATTTGGATCTGAAAATTCATAAACTAATAATAGTCATATAAATTATCGTGCTTGATTGTTGTACCAATTTTAGAAGCCCTAAAAAGCTACAAACTTTGAATCACAAAACCGGAAAAATCAGCGGATAAATTCCAGCATTCTATAATTTTTCTCACCCTTTTTTTTTCTCCCTAAGCTTTGGATGATCTTTTGAAATGATTGAAAATGAAATCAATTTTCAACTCCTAGCCACAAAAGACCGTGCATTACAACCCCCAAAACAAGGGATTTAATCCCAATAATTACCTCCCCTTAATTGCCTAATAACTCACCATAGTATGACTTTTTATTTTAATGAAAATAGTTGGCATTTCTTTTAAATTTTGAACCAATATTTTCAGCCACCTAATGCCCAAATTGCTGCCCCTAACATGGTCTATTTCTCAAAATTTATTCAAATTTTAACTCTTCAAAATTTGTCTTATAATATAGCACTATTCAGTAATTCCTACCTACTTAAAATCTCCTTCATTTTTTGGTGTACGACCTAGGCAAATTTAACCTACATTTTACTTGAAATATAGAGATTTATTCTCTTCTAATTTCATTCAAAAAATAGTGCCAATAATATTTATTTTAGGGAAAAAATCATTGACACCCCTTCATTTTTGGCGAAATGCCAAGAACATCCCCTAAATCAAATGTAATGCCACTAACACCCCTTATTTTCTTAAAAAAAACATCATTGACACCCCCTCAAAGTCGATTTCGTCTGTTTCCGTTAAAAAATAGCCGTTTCATATTTTAAAAATACCTAAAATGCCCTCAAATGGTAAAGACACGAAAAAAACAAGTAAAACTGGTAAATATTATTTTCGTCTTAAAAAACTTAGTTAACTCATATCTATAAATACTCTATATCTCATTTATTTTTAATATATCTACATCTAACATAAAATTTTAGTTCTCACTTCTCACTTTCTCAAGTATTTTTGGAATTTTTTTTCTTTACTTTTTAAATGTCCAAACAAATATATATAAATATTTGCATTTTCATTAATTATAAAACTAATATATATAATTTTACAATGAGCCAATTTTTTTTTTCAAGTTTATACAAATGTTTTTTTATATATATATGACCCTTGAACCATATGATAATACATAAAATATTATATTTATATATTTATATATATATATATATATATGATATTTTCTTGTTGAACTAGGCATTGCAACTTTGACTTTTTTTTTTTGTTTTTTAAAGAACATTTGTCCCATAAGCCAAAGGCTACCTTTGAAGCAATAGAAGGTTACGGCTTAAGAATCAAAAATTAACCCCACAAATAAACTCTTAGCAACCAATAAACTAATTTCAAGGTTATTATTGATATTTTACATATTTTAACTAACAGAAGTTAATAGAGGGGTGTGATTGGCATTATATTGATTCGTCACGTTACCAAGCCGACACCGAGAGTTCGTCGTCGCTTCGCACCGCCGCCGGGTTATTTCGTTAGCTGCAGCGTGCTTCCTCAAGCCGCAATTACTCTAGTTTGGATCACCACTGAAGTACTTAAGGACGCACGACCCCTCACCGTCGTATACTAAAGAATTATCTCACGCAAAGCACGAGAAGGGACGCCCCTAGGGGAAAGGATTTCGAGGGCCGAAGTGAGGAGCCTAGGACCTAAAGTAAGTGGATCTCCTCTATAACATGAGTAGGTTTTACCTAGTTTGATTGTTTCTCTTTGTTGTGGTCTTATGAACGTTCGTTATGATGATTAGCATACTAGGTGCGTGAGTATGGGCTCACGTACTTGTATCTTGTCTCTTAACTCGCAATTATGGGGTTGCGAGTCTACATATATTTAGTTACATGTGTGAATGTGTGTATTTGTGTTTTGTCTGTGGGTATGGGACCACGGACACAAAATTGCTTCTGTTGTTGTTGAGGTTTCATTGCAGGTCAAAGAGAAAACTCTAAGATAAGCCAAGGGGAGTGAAAGCAATGTATGCTTACGGGTAGGGCTCGACGGGACAGCAAGTCATGATCGGTTCCGAAATAGCCCGACGGGGCCACTGATCACGTTTCGGGGCGGCCCGACAGGCTTCGGGAAGGTCGGCGGATGACCTTCGTTTGTGAGAATGCTTTGATCATTTGGGTAGGGCCCGATGGGGCCGCGATCATGATTTGGTTCTGAAGTAGCCCGACGGGGCCATTATCCATTATTAAACTTGATAGGCCAAATTAAAAACCCAATTGTCAACTAGGGTTTTATCTTATCTCCCCTCTACCCTGTCGCTCGCCGACCACCCTCCTACCCTCTCAATCTCTGTCTTGCTCACTCACCTCCCTCTTTTTCCATCTCTCTCTCTTCCTCCGGTCGGCCACCTCCCTGCCCAAGCCGCTGCCGCCCAGGGCGGACCTCGCGCCTCTGCGCCTCCCCAGCGACCCCGCAACAGCCCAGCCACATCGCGACTCCCACCAGCGTCGGAGCTCCTCGTCCCGACCCCTTTCAGGCACGCCACCGCGCGGCCCTCGTCTCAAGCTGCCTCGCTGCTCCTCGTGAGATCAGCGAGCTCAGGAGCTCACATAGCTCGCAATCCCCCGCTGCCCCGAGCTTTGTCGAGTCACGCTCAGGCCCGCGTCAGCCCTGAACGTCCGTGCGCTGCCCTTCACCGTGTTGCTGAACTACGCTAGCCGCCAAGCTGTGCGTCCAGCCCCGAGCGCGTCCGTCTGGTCCCGCTGAGCATCCCAGCTGCGTCGGTGCTCCTCGTTGCTGGTGAGCTCAGCCCAAGCCTCATAGGGCCACCACCGTGAGCCGCGCTGTCCCCGATTATCTTCGTAATGCCACAGCCTGAGTTGATCATGCCAAGGCTCTCGCGACGTTGTCGTGTTCCCCTCGTTGTGCAACGCCGCTCTTCTTCACGTTGCTCGGTCTCCCTCAGCCAGTAACCCAACTCTGGCGAGCCTCCGGTGCCTCCCCTTCCATCCGCCCTTGTGTCTGTCCGGCGCCTTTGCGCACTCCACGCGATCCCAGCCACCACTCCGAGCCTCCGCGCGCCGTGTAGCTCAATAGCCCGTGCGAGAAGCCCGTGGGTCACCTCAAGCTGCGCGCCTCGTGTCTCCTCACTGAGCTCTACACCAAAGCCGCCTCGGCAAGCCGCTTGAGCCAACTCCTCTGTTTAGTTGGAATTTGAGCCGCCATTTGAGGTAATACCTCAAGCTCGTGGTCTCAACTTATTGTATCGTAGTTCATGGCATTAAATCTTGTTGTGTCTCATGCTCTTATGGAAAATATAGCCATGTCCGGTTCGAGTGTCTTGGTTACTCTGACAACTTTGATGTTATTGAGATTTGCCAAGTTAAAATTTATATCGTTGTGAATTTATGAAATCAAGTTTATAATAAATTTATATCGTTGTGAATTTATGAATTCAAGTTTATAATTTGATTTCTTTGCACTCTTTTGGTAATTTATTTGGTTGGTTAGAATTGTGCTAAGACTTGCAAAGTTTATATATTTGATCGGTTCATATTGTCGCGGCATTATTATGAGGGTGTTGATTTAATTTTGAAAATAATTTGAATTAAGATTAGAGCTATATGATGATTAAATCATTAATTTCTTCTGTTGTCGAATCAATTGCTATAATTCGGCGGTGATCGACTTCCAAATTAATTTATAATTTTAGTGTTTTTGGACTTTTGGAAAAAAGAATTGTATGATTATAATTTTAACCAATATGTTATCTTGTTATAAGCATTTTGTACTTGGTTTGAAGTTTCGAATTGAAAAATTTTTTAGGGAGTCTTTTCTAATGATAATTGAGTCTTCTTTAAAATAAAAAAAAAAAAGAAAATAAAAGAAAGATGGTTAGTGGGTTGTGCTCCATTCTTAGTTTCACTTAGCAGACTTGTGACTTGAGAATTTTGAAGTAGTGTTTAGCTTTGAAACACTTGAAAGATTCATGATCTAAACGAAATCATTATTGAAAAAAAAAAGTTTGTGAATTAAGAGCGATTGCTTCAAATGCCTACATTGTGTTTTCTAGTTAACTCAAAAGCTTGTTTTATTAAAGCTCTTATCACGATAAGTCGTTTCAAGTAATTTCATATAGTTATAGATTCTCATTTCCTCGAGTTCTGCAGGCTCGTCAACAAAACGATTTCAGCTTCACGACCCCTTCACCATCCTTCGCTGAAGGCAAAAGCGGGCGATCGAGAACATAGTCAAGTTACGAAGAGTATCAAATAGTTGGTTTTTAGTTCTATGTCCTTATATTAGTTGCTCTTGTGTGGAATCCGAGCCATTGGGGCTCGGTGTTGAATTATGATTATGTTTTGAAATTAAATATGATAATTATAAAATAGTGTGGTTGTTGATAATAAATTGTGGATCGGTACTAGGTTGATATTAGGTAAAGGCTTCGGCCGGGATGTCCAAAAAACATGAGAAACTCTGTCGGATTTCCGACTCGAAAATTTAATACTTAATAAAGTAAAGTCAAAAACCGATTAATTCAAAGAACTCATTTCTCACCTAATCTAGTCAAACAACAAACCCGTTAGTCTGGATTGATAATTAACGTTAAGTCGACGACACTCAGGTCGAGAATACCCCTAGAGGGATTTCTCGATGAATCCCACTGTCTAGACTTCCCTTCTATTGGTTCATTGACCCTTAAAGTCTCATTTCTCGTGTTGAACAGAAGTGTCACATATCAAGCTTCAAGGAGGGATGCCACTGAGGAAAGATCGCGAGGACCGAGGCGAGAGACTTAGGACCTCAGGTAAGTGGATCCCCACTGTGGCACAAGTAAACTTTATCATGCTTGACTTGATTGTGTATGTGTTGGGATTCTCTTAAGCATGTGATGCTATTAGTTTAATGCTGTTAATTTGTAAATTATTAGTGTTTGCTTTGGGTGGGTGCGTGAGTAGGGGCTCACATTCTTAAGTGTCTTGTTAGTTAACAAATCTACAAGTATCGGATTGTTGGTTTGCTTGTCTTATTTTTATTGCTTATGTGTATTTGTATGTGATTATTGTCTGTGGGTATGGGACCACGGACATTAAACTTGACGATAATAGCATGTTAGTCAATTCATGATTGTGTGATAAGTTTTAAACAGTCCACAACATACTTAAAATGAGACTAGGGTGGAAGACCCTCTTCACAGTACGGCAGATACTTTTAGATAGGCTCGCAAGGGGAACGATGAGTCGAGTCGAGTCGATTCGATCAACTCCTCCTTACCTTTGTAAAGATTTTCGGATAGGCTCGCAAGAGGGCTCGAGAAGGTAAGGCAAGAATATCATTCTCATTATCATACGTTTTCGGATAGGCTCGCAAGGGGCTCGAGAAGGTGAACAATCATGTCTTTCACTTATATCTCTTAGATATCTGGAAAGGCCCCGGGAGCCCAAAGAGATTGGGCAAACTAATCCTTCCTGCAATAGTCTAGGAATGTATCCCAGTGTGCCTAGGACGGCGTAAGATAGCTTCAGGTACTAACTTGAAATGTATGCTTAGGGTATGAGTATTGTGTGTATGTATGTACGTTTGTTTGTATATGTTTGCTAGTCCGTGGGTATGGGACCATTGACATTAAATTCACTTATTGGTTGAATTGGTTAGCGTTGCTTGGAATGAGTGAGTACAGATTAGTCCGAATGGAGGCCCAGTCCGAACGAGGGCGTGCTAGAGTTCCGGAACGGCCTGAAAAGAGGCCTAGCCCGAACGAGGGTACACTATAGTTCTGGAACGGCCTGAAAGGAGGCCTGATGTGACGGGGCAGTTGCTGCGATGGGTTTCGAAACGGCATGATGGGGCCATTGGCCGCGAAAGGTTTCGAAACGGCCCAAGGGGCCTAAAGGAGGCCAGCAGACGGTGCTCCTCATAGTTTATGATTAGACAATCCGGATCTGCGCGACGGGGTAGAATGCAGAAACGAATTCCGAAATGTCCCAACGGGGTCAGTGGCTGCAAAATATTTCAAAAAGGGCAGGGAGGCCCAAAGGAGGATGAGTCCTCATATTTGTAAAGATTATCGGGACGGCCCAAGGGGCCAAGATCTATAGTACGTCCCGGACTAGCCCGACGGGGTGATTGCGCAATCAATTCCGAAACGGTCCGACAGGACCACTGGTCGCGAAGGGTTTCGAAATGACCCGCGAAGAGGTCCAAATATGTATTAAATTCTAAAACGACCTGCAATGGGTCTAAATGTGTATTAAATTTTAGAACGACCCGCGAGACGTCTATAGAAGGGGTGAGGCTGACGAGATCTTCCCAACATTATAGAATCAAGAATTCTTAAATAGTAAATCGTGTGCACACATATTTTCATAAGCTAAGTCAGAGAGTTGTGAACTTGAGTGAGATTAGAACAAAATATGAGATTGACTTTTGAGTCGAGATTAATAGGTCGTTAAGTCCGACTAAGTTCCATGTCACAATTTATTTCTGACTTTTGACTTTTGACTTTTGCAAGTATTGTATCCCGCGTAGGTTTGACACTTTATTTCTGAAATCTACTCCGCTGGAAAAGTTGTTTAAGTGTAACGTTTACTCTTCGGACTTTGATGACTCGATCATCGAGTCCGTTATTTTATTAGGCTATTGTGATGTGATATCTCTTGGTTATATGTTACTTGCAGACTTAGCAATTTATTTATTTAATATGCTTACTAGGCTATTAGCTCACTAATGCGCTCGTGTTGCAGGTAGGTCGAAAGGAAACAAAAAGACTAGGCAACAGTGACGGGAATAGCGAGTGCATCCGGAACCGACCTATAAGGTGTTACGTGAACTACTAGCTAATCGTTGGCAGAGAGTAGTAATGATTTTCGTAGTTTTGAAATTTATGGTTAAATCAAAAGTTCTTACCGTTAGCTTAGAACACGGTGTTCTCGTACTTTTGTAATAATAGTTTCAATAGATATATTAATGTAAAAAGTTCAAATTTGTCAGTATCTTTGGAAGAAAAATATTACTTCATCTTATTAATCATACTATTATTTTTTTGTATTAATATTAAAATATTATTTTGAGTTTTGGGTCGGTAAACAAAACTTGTAGTTTAATATTGCATGGAATCTTAGCCTCCATGCTACTACAATATTATTGAATATCATAAAAAATTATTGTATAATACCCTATTTAACTAGTCATGACTTTGCTATTTAAATTTCACTTAATAAATTAAATAAATTTAATCTAATTATTAAATTCATGAAATTAAACTAGATAAAATAGGTTCATTAGAACAACAGTGTGTTCTCAATCTACTTGCTTGCATGCGAGCGTCCAACATGTACACCTCTTGCTCCCAGCACATCTCCTTTAAACAAACTATCAGATTTGAAATCTAAGCTATCTTCAGCAATCCTACCGTCTTTAATGTTAAGAGAAGCTTTTTAAGCCTAAGAATGCTCTTATAACTCTCACAATATTAGCTCTGACTTCCATAAGTCTCGAATGAGTTTCATTAGAGAATATATAAAAGGACTCAAATGATATAAAAAATCAAAGATCTATACATGATACTAATCTAATATAATTTTCAAATCTTCTATAGTTAAATGAGCTAACACATATCTAACGATGAAATGTTTTTAGTTCAATATCACAATTGTCAGTTAGCTCGTTCCGGTGCTCCATCAGATTCGACCTTATCTTGAATATTTATTGAACTTATTATTAAAGAGAAAATTAGTCGGTACCACTAACATTTCCTTCAAGCGAGAAAGCATTGAATTCTCTTGCAATTTTGATTTTCAAGTTTTATATACTCCCCATATTTTAAAAATTATCATAATATTCCACATTATTCCTTCGATATTCGTTTACAGGTTATACATTGCGGGTCTACAACAATATTAAGTGTCACAACTTAGGTTATTAAAGCGGAATTATCCATTAAGTTTAAAGATGTTATAGAAATGATAGAAAACAATAAAGAATTAGATGAGGAAATTCTTAGAAAATTACGGCAAAGAACAGATGAAATCATAAATCAAAATAAATTAGATTATATGTAGAAGAAAGGTTAGATATCATAAGGAAAAGATTAGAAAAACTTTCTTTAAGTAACTTAGAACGCATAGAAGAGAAAATTAAATCAATGGAACAAAAGATAGATAAAATTTCTAGAAAGATATTTTTAGCAGAAGATAAAATATAAACTGGTAAACCTAAAATTTAGAGGCTAATGGAAAGAAAGATAAATTAGTTAACAGAAACTATAAATAGACGTTATGAAGAAGTAATGAAGACATTAAAGAACTAAAAAATGTTAGTTTAAAAAGTCATTTAAACAAAGAATGGAAATACAAACCAGAAAGTACGGATGAATGAATGCATAAAACTGTTTCACCAATATTAATAAATGAAGAAGAAGAAGAAAGAGAAAAATGAAAAGGAAACGAAATTAAAACTGTAGCTGTTGTTAGCTAATTTTCGTCCGAGGATATCTCGTCAAGGAAACCTTCGTCGAAGGCGAGAAGCTTCCAGAGAGAAGTTCCCCGTGACGAGTGAATCGCCACGTCATTGTGAAAGTTGACGACCACCACCCCGAAGGTATAACTCGGCACACAGCTAGGTCCTCGGGGGGAGACCAGCGAGATGGAGATCCCCCAAGCTCGGGGACCTATGGATCCCGTAGCCAGCGTCATGCTCGCGATAGATCAAGAGGTTCGGGGGACTCTTCGCGAAGCGAGATAACCCCGGACGAAGGGCAAAGCGCATACAACAACAGTCGGATGCTCCCGATGGTAGCTACCTCTGACAGGCACTGTAGATGCCTCATCGGTGAATGACGTGAAGTGATTAGTTAGTAACCAACCCCCTGATTTTCGGGCAGGGTATGGTCGATTAAGATAAGGCCACCTAATCCCTTGATTTAAGGGCGATTAGGTGGGGCGCATTTAATACACTTCCCCCTCTCTCTCTTGCCGGATGGATATAAAAGGCGGGAAAGTTGAAGGGGAAGGGGTTGGAAAAACTTACTCTGTAAAACTCTCTCATTCGAAAATATCAAAAGCACAGTAGACGTAGACTATTACTCCGTCGGAGGGTCGAACCACTTAAAAATTCCTTGAGTATTTATTTCCTGCAAAAATTCACACTATTCACTGCCGTATCACACACTAGAGATACAGATCACGGCGTTGGTTTAAATTTTACACCAACAGCTTGGCGCTAGAAGGAGGGCCTCCGCCGTCTTTGTTGAAAGATTCTTCCTGCCTTCTCTATTTCTCATCGCACTATTTGATCGGAGATCAAATGGGGCCCACCTTGAGAAGTAGCGGTAAAAGTCATTTGACTGCCGAGCAAGAAGCGCTCGAGGACAGAATCCGGCGCATGGAGGAATCCATGGCGAGAATGAACGGATTGATGGAGTTTCTGGTTCAGAACCAAAGTCCCCCTCCGCTTCTGACGGACGCCGAGCACGGCAAAAGGCCGACGAAGCTGCTAATAACCTCCGGAACGCAGACGACATCGACGCGACGCCTGAAGAGGGCTCGTCGGAGTGCGACCTTGCGCACGAAGCTCTTCATTCCCGCCGGCGTAGGACTGCGCCAGCTCAGAAGCCCACCGCCCATCCTGGAGGACAGCAGCCGCCAGCCAACCCGGTGGAACCATCTAGACCCGTGGCTGAAGGCGTAACGCCAGCTCAGCCTAGTTCGGTGTTTGCCAGGTTAGGCCCTTTTCAGCGGGACTCTACTAAGAGAGCCCCGGCACGCACTGGGGCCATCCCCGAAGATGTGCGGTTCCCGGTGAGGGAGCGCCTCCGCGAGGAGTCGGTCAACACTGATACTAGCCGTCAGACCGAGGTATCCCAGGAATTTTCACCCGCGGAGATAGAGCGCATTCGCGGGATTCTTGGTGAACCATCCCGCGATGTAATCCTGGATGGGGACTTCACCCCCCTCACGGAAGCTCTCTTGGCAACTCCCGTTCCCGACCGTCTCAGGCTGCCGAAGGTAAGCCTGTTTGACAGAAGCGGAGACCCCTCCGACCATTTAGGGGTTTATTCTTCGTGAGCGCGCGACTATGGCTATCCGGAAGCCATCTGGTGCAAGCTCTTTGACACTACGCTATCGGGAGAAGCCCGCCGATGGTGGTATCGGCTCCCGGCCAACTCGATCGGAAGTTGGCAAGACTTGGGGACGAGGTTTGCAGCCCAGTTCTTGGGGGGTCGTAGACACCTCAGGAACCCGGCATACCTCTCCCGGGTCAAGCAAGGAGAAAACGAAAGTCTCCAAGCTTGGCTACAACGTTTCACTAAGGCCACAGTAGAGGTGGGGCATCTGTCTGACGATGCCCTACTCCTGGCCGCGAGTTCTGCGGTTCGCGAGGACACTCCCTTTGCCTTTTCTATCAGCAAAAAACCCCCGAGGGTGTATGCTGACTTCTTGGGGCGTGCGCGGAACTATATCAACGCGGAATCAGCGACTTCGAAGAAGTCCGGCTCTGCGAAGACCCCCCGCGGCAACCCCGAAGGGGACCGCCGAAAAGATAAGAGGCCGGTCGAAGCCTCAACGGGCCATAATCGACAACCTCGCGACGAGAAACGACCTCGTGATTCCGGTCCCTCATCAGGGTCCGGCGCAGCTCGCTCTCGCAGGCCGCGGTATGAAAAATACTAGGAGCTAACGGCCTCTATCGAAGAAATTTTTGTCAACTCGCGGAGCGAGGTTGACTTTCGACCCCCTGCACCTTTGAAGGGGAAGGTGCCGGAGAAGCACAAGGACAAGTTCTGCTTGTTCCACAACGTGGCCGGGCATACGACCGCGACCTGCTTCGACCTGAAGGATGAGATAGAATATCTCATCCGCCGAGGAAAACTTGAGGGATATCGCAAAGAGACGAATCCCAATAACCGAAACCAGCACAACCGGGAGATCGACGGTGAAATCCGGACGATCGCGGGAGGCCCTTATCCTGGGGGGCACTCCCAGCGATCCATGAAGGGTTACGCCCGAGAAGCGCGACAGGAACTCTCCGTAGGAGTGTTCCATGTGTCGCGGAGATCTCCACAGCCCCCCCAGAAGAGCGCGAGCACGCTCACATTCTCGGACGCGGATGCCGAAGGTGTCCGTTTTCCACACCACGATCCGCTCGTCATTTCTGCGATGATCGAAAATCATCTCGGCCACCAGTGTCTGGTGGACGACGGCAGCTCGGTGGATATCCTTTATTTGGATGTCCTCGAAAAAATGAGGATCAGCCCTCGAAGCTTGCGAGCTGTCGCCAGCCCGCTACACGGCTTTACAGGAGATTATATCTTCCCGGAGGGAAGTATAGAGTTAGCCGTCTCATTCGGCGAGGAGCCGACGAGATCAACCACCATCTCGAATTTCATGGTGGTTAAGGGCAATTCCTCTTACAACGCCATTCTTGGACGTCCTACACTGGTGGCGATGAAAGCGGTCACCTCCATCTACCATCTCTGCCTCAAATTCCCTACTCTTGGTGGTTTCGGGGTGATCCGGGGCAATCAGTATGAGGCTCGGATGTGTTACACAACGAGCATTAGAACGGCCCCCGCCGACCCAAAGGGGAAGCGCACGGCCGAAGAAGCTGCTTTGGGTGAGGCGACCTTAACTATCGGCATGTCCGAGGGTCGAAGCGAGCTGGACCCTCGGCTCCCGACCCCATAGCAATTAGCGGGCCCAGCCGAGGACACCGAAGAAGTAGACATAGACGACCTTGGCACCGCACGAAAAGTCAAAATCGGGACTTCGTTAAGCCCCGAAGTGCGCAAGGCCATCATTGCTTGTCTACGAAGGAACCGAGACGTGTTTGCATGGAGCCATAGCGATATGAAGGGTGTAGACCCGGACGTGATGTGCCACCGTCTCAACATAGATCCTCGGCACCCGGCCCGTCGGCAGAAAAGAAGACCTGTCAATCCCGAAAGAGCCCAAGCTCTTAAGGATGAAGTTGATAGGCTCATCGGGGCCGGGTTTATTCGCGAAGCGAAATATCCGGAATAGGTCTCTAATCCGGTGCTGGTTCCTAAGCCGGATGGCAGGTTGAGATGCTGTATTGACTTCACCAACCTCAACGAAGCCTGTCCGAAGAACAGCTTCCCAGTGCCCCGAATTGATCAGATGGTTGACGCCACCGCGGGCCATGAGCTCCTCAGCTTCATGGATGCATATTCTGGCTACAACCAAATCTCTATGTATCACCGTGACGAAGAGTACACGGCTTTTATTACTGATCGAGGGTTGTACTGCTACAAAGTCATGCCTTTTGGCCTCAAGAATGCGGGTGCAACTTATCAGAGGTTGGTGAATAAGATCTTTGCGGAGTTGCTTGGAGTCTCGATGGAGGTCTATATTGATGACATGTTAGTCAAAAGCGCGAAGGCACAAGACCACGTCGAGCACCTGGATCAGACTTTCTCCGTCCTCAGGAAGACCAACATGATGCTCAACCCAAACAAGTGCACTTTTGCTGTTAGAGCGGGCAAGTTTTTGGGATTCATGGTGAGTCAGCGAGGAATAGAAGCTAATCCTGAGAAGATCCAAGCTATTATCGACATGAGGGCTCCTCGGAGAGGAAAAGAAGTCCAGAAGCTTACCGGATGCATTGCAGCCCTCAACAGGTTTGTATCTCGGTCAACTGATAAATGCCTTCCCTTCTTCAATGCTCTCTGCGGCAGTAAAGAGTTTGCATGGACCGACGAGTGTGAGCAAGCGTTCGAAGAGCTCAAAGCTTACCTCGGTCATACTCCCGTTCTGGCGAAGCCATTGGCGGGAGAAAAGCTTTTCACTTACCTCGCGGTATCTCAGCACGCGGTCAGTTCAGTACTAGTCAAAGAGGCTGCTGGAGTACAGGTGCCCGTGTACTACGTCAGTAAACGCCTCCTCGATGCCGAGCTGAGATATCCGGAGCTAGAGCGATTAGCATTAGCCCTCATCGTCTCTACCAGAAAGCTTCGCCACTACTTTCTGGCTCACCCGGTGATAGTTTTCACTACCTCGGGCAGACTTGTCAAGTGGGCGGTCGAGCTGACTCAGTTTGACATCCAGTACCAGCCGCGAACAGCGATCAAAGGACAGGCGCTTGCCGATTTTATCGCCGAGTTCACGTTTCCTTCGGAGGAGGATCGAGATGGTCTGAGCGAACCCCCGAAGTGGAAACTTTACGTAGATGGGTCGTCGAACGAGAATGGTTCGGGGGCTGGGCTCATGCTCATCAGCCCCGAGAATCATCGAATCAGCAGCGCCCTACGATTCGCATTCAGGGCATCGAACAACGAGGCCGAGTATGAAGCCTTTCTCGCTGGCCTAAGACTCGCCAGGGAACTCCAAGTAGAGTCGCTTGTAGTCTACAGCGACTCAAAGCTGGTAGTCTCTCAAGTTCTGGGCGAGTTCCAAGCCCGTGATGATAGAATGGCCGCGTATCTAGAAAAAGTCAAGTCCGAACTCCAGAACTTCCCCAGGTACGTGAAGCACATCGACCGAGAAGATAACGCGAACGCCGATGCCCTGGCAAAATTGGCTACTAGCCGAGATACGGAGCTCCTGCGCTTGGTCCCGGTCGAAATCGTGGCAGAGCCCAGTATCACCAAGCAGAATGCAGTGAAGGCGGTCGACTCTCAACCTTCGTGGATGGATGATATTGTTGTCTACCTGAAAGATGATAAGCTACCCGAAGACCGAGACTTGGCGCAGAAAATCAAATATCACGCCGAGCATTACTTGTTGCTCAACAACAAGCTGTACAAGAGAGGAGTCTCGACCCCGTTGCTGCGTTGCCTCAACAACGAAGAAGCCAAGCGAGTGCTTAATGAAATCCACGACGGAGTCTGTGGAAACCACTCGGGTGGACAATCACTCGCGCATAAGGCGTTGTTGCAGGGATTCTACTGGCCCACGATGAAGCGAGATGCTTCTGAGTACGCGAAAAAATGTGATAAGTGCCAGAGATACTCTGTGCTCATTCGAGCTCACCCGGAGCGACTCACCTTCATCTTCTGCCCATGGCCCTTCGCCAAATGGGGGATCGACATAATCGGGCCATTGCCTACAGCGCCCGGAGGGCTCAAGTTTGCTGTGGTAGCAGTGGACTACTTTACCAAGTGGGCCGAAGCGATCTCTTTGGCCACAATTACCGAGAAGAACCTGACGAAGTTCATTCGCGAACATCTCATCTACAGGTTCGGGGTGCCTCAATCCTTGGTCTCAGACAACGCTCTTCAGTTCGACAACCAGGCTGTACGAGACCTCTGCGACCAATTCGGCATCAATAAAGATTTCTCCGCACCTTACCACCCGCAGAGCAATAGCCAGGTCGAAGCTGTCAATAAGATCATTAAGACCACATTGAAAAGGCGGCTTGATGCCCTCAAAGGACGATGGGCAGCGGAGCTGCCCTTGGTCCTCTGGAGTTATCGAACCACCGCCCGCGCGGCCACCGGAGAAACCCCATTTTCTATGGCATATGGCGCAGAGGCGGTGATTCCGGCGGAAGTCAAAATCCCCTCGTTCTGATACGAAAATTTCGATGAAACGGCCAACGACTCACTTCTTGCCGCGGAGCGAGACATGATCGAGGAGCGGCGAGAAGTCGCAAGGATCCGAATGGAGGCTCAGAAACGACGTATGGCGAGGTATTATGACTCCAAGGTAAAGTAAAGAAAGTTCAAAGTCGGGGACACTGTCCTCAGACAAGTTTTCCAGAATACCAAGGAGCCCGGCGCGGGGGCATTGGGGTACTCGTGGGAAGGACCTTATCAAATCACCGAGGTTTTACGATCGGGAGCTTACCGGCTCGCGGATCTCGCCGGAATTCCACTGAGATGTCCCTGGAATGCGGAGCATCTCAAGAAGTATTATCAGTAGGCTCCCTTAATTTGTATTGCTATTTCCTTATAATTTTACTCACATTTGTATTTGTAAATTATTTATGAATGAAAAAATATTTTATATTTCCAAATGCGTCCAATTAAAAGTCTGCGGAGTAGACTATAAACTCGGTGTATAACGGATAGAACCGCGGAGCGGATAAATCCTAAAAACACTACCCTGTCTTCTCGGCCGCTAAGCGCCCAAGAAGCCGGGGGGCATCCGGGGTACCAGAAAGAAAATAGATGCGCTCTATAGGTACCTCGAAGGCAAGTGGGGCTAGAACATGTGAGTTCCGAAGGGCTCACACAGGCCGTACTCGTTGAGACTTCCTACCCCAAAGGTTTATCTTGTTAGGATTATTCCTTCGCAGAAGGAAACCTGTTCGGAGACTTACTTGGGAAGTCAGACTAACTTATTCCTAGAACCATTCTATTCTTCTAAGAAAATAGAACTAGGCACGCTCAAAGGAAGAATTCCGAGGCAGACGAAGTAGGCCAAAGCGTGGGAAATAAGAGGTCACTCATTATACATACCCTCGGAGAGAGTATGTAGTCCCGAAGGGACCAAAACTAATCGCGTATAGCCCCGGAGGGACTATCGTTTAATGAATTAGTAAAATCCCGAAGGGATTTAGTTGGCTGATCGGATCCCGAAGAGACGGTCTGTTAGCTGAGTTAGCTGTTAGATCCCGAAGGGATTTAATCAGTTAAGTCGATGAAAATGAGAAATTAAATCATTTATTAATCAAGGGAAACTGTACAAAGGGCGGGCGTCCATATACGGACCCCAACCAAAAAAAAAAAAAAAAGAGAAAAAAAAGAAGCTTAAGGCGGAGGCGGGTGCCGCGGAGGTGGCTGTTGGGGGCGCGGGAACTCGCGGCGGATCTCCTCGACAAAGTCCCATTCGGGGTGGAGGGCCCTGAGTCTGTCCAAGGCTCGGTTGGCACCTATAACCATAGCCTGCGCGATCTCGTTCCGATACCCCACGCTTTGGTGAAAATTGGCGAGCCACTCTTGTCGTCTCAGCTCTATAATATTCTCGAACGCGGGGCTGTTCTTAAAGTCAGCTACCGCGGAGCGTATTCGCGCTCTGGCCCCGTTGAGTTCGTGCTCGGCCCGCCGTTTGTCCCCCCGCTCTTCTTTGAGCTCTCCCTCGAGGGCTTGGATCCGCGACTCCGCCGCACCTCTCAAGGTCCTTTCCTCCTCGATGGTGGCCTCGAAGACAGCCTTCTCGGAGAGAATGCTCTCTTCGCGAGCACGGCGCTCCTCAGCCAGAGTCTCCCACGCCTCTGATTGCTGAGCCTTCGCCTGAGCAAGCTCCTGCTCGCACCGCACTTTAGTCTCTGCGTGGGCCTCCCTCTCTCTCTCCAGCTCCTCCCGAAGCTTAGAGGTCTCCACCTTGAAGGACTTCCGCTCTTCCCTCGTCTTCACCAAGCTCCGGGTAGCGTTGTCCGTCATTCTGATGGACATATCAGATTGAGCCCGGAGTTCGCGAAGCTCAGCCGAAAGTCCGTGGAGCTGAGCCGCGAGCTTCTTCTTCTCGCCTCGAGTATAGAGTAGAGTGTCCCGTCCCTGGGCGTAGATTGCCTCCGACCTCCGGAAAATAGGTGAAGTTCGCCAGGAATGCCTGCAACAGTTGAGATTAGAAACAAGACAAAACAAAAGGGGATATAAACGTAAACGGGGTTTACCTTCGTGAGCAGCCTCATGCCTTCGCGATTTCCGGCCTGGAGCGGCTCCTCAGAGAGTTGCCTGAAGGTCTCCTCCGACCAGAGCTCATCTAACATAGGCCCGAGCTCTGGCATCCAGGGGAAACCCCCAGATGGGGCAGGCGACCCCGCTCTAAAAGGAGCCCCGGCTGGGGGAACCTCGAAGTCCTCCAGCGGGTCTCTGGCGGGATCAGTCCTCGCGGGAGGACTCCGAGGAATCTCGGTGGGATCTTCCCCCGGAGATGGCAAGGCCCAAACTCGAGAAGAAGTGCCCGCCGTAGGTGGTGCTTCAACTTCCTCCGGAGACGATGCCTCGGAAGGAGTAGCTTCCTCCATCGGGCGCTTGCCCTTATCCGCGATGGGAGACTCGCGGGGGAGGGGGGGGGAGGGGGTCGGTCGACTGGGCACGTTCCCCGAAAGCGACGACCGTAGCATCCCGAAAAGCTCGTCTGTAAATAGCAATAGTTAGCCCCTATTTGGCGTTAAAACAAAGACATGTTTGCAAAGAAGTTGCTTACCATCATCTATCTCGATGGGAGCTGTGGGCCATGTCCCCGGGGCGAACTGGGTCGAAGGCCCAGCCGGCGTCGCCCGATCTGGAGTTGGAGCCGCCCCTGAAGGAGACAGATCGGCCGGCTCCACTGCGAAATCCTCCACGCTTAGTAGAGGATCCCGCGCCAAGTTGGTCGGCGGGCTAGGAGTAGGCGGTTGCTCTCTAAAGATGTCCGCGGCATCTGAGAGCACTTGGCGAGCCGCCTCGCCAAACGGGACACCCCCGAGGGTTGTCCCAGCAGACTCCGGGTCTTGAGGAACCGCGGGAGGCCTGACCTCTGGAGCCGCGGCAGGCTCCGTCCGCGATCTTTTCCTTCGCGTTAGGGGTTCCTCGGGTGTCTCCGAGGCCTCCTCTTCGTTCTCGGCCTCTTCGGATGGAGGGAGAGGGGGAACAACCGCGGTCTTGGGGGCGGAAGACTTCGTTGAGGAAGCGGCCGCCCTCTTTTTGGCTGATGGGGCGGGAATGGGCGTACTCCCAGAAGCTCCCGCTGGGGTCTTGGTCTGTTTAACCCCCGCCGAAGCCTTGGTCTGTTTAGACCCCGACTTCTGCCCGCGAAGCTGATCAGGATCCAGCTCCATGCAAGTCCCGATCCACCCGTAGGAGATCAGGTTGTCCTCGACCACGAGGGCCCGAACGTCCGTGGCCTCGTCAGGGGAGGCCAGGGCACTGACAATCCGTTCTTCTTGCGCCGCGGTCACAGAAGCACGGACGAAGGAACCTGTTCGCAACCACCCGTGTTAGTACGGCTGCATGCGAAAGATACAAGGAGAGATGAAAGAGAGCGAGAATCCAAACTCACCAGGGACCTGGTACGCTCGCGGGAGAGTTGGGGCTCCTTCAACGGAGCCGCATGGGTCGAAATCTCCGCTGATCCAAAAGTTCCTGTCTTTCCACCCCTCGCAGGACGAAGACAGGTTCGTCATCAGGATCTTCTTCTTCTCCCACGGTGCTAAGAAGAAGTATCCTACCTCGGACTTCTTGGACGAGGGTTTGTAGAGATAACACACCTCGTCCCGCGAACCACATCCTCCGTAGGATGTGCATCCCAGCCATGATCTTGTAGGCGTTGGGGTTGAGTTGGCTGGGAGCAAGACCCCAATGCGCCAGGACTCCGCGAACCAGGTAATGGAGCGGGAGCCTCGCCCCGTGCTTCATGATAGCCTTGTTAAAGGCTACCATCGTGGGTGGGGGACGTGATGAACGCTCCTCCGCAGACATAGCCCTCGTGGTAATAGTCTCTGGGAGATGGAATTGCTCCCGGATGTGCTCCACATCTGTCTCGGAGCATCTCGAGACTTTGTCTTCAGTGGCGTAGGCGGCCGGAGCCTCTGAAGGATGGGCGGCGTCAGCACGAGGGGCCAGCGGAGGTCGGCCGCCCCCATCGGCGTCAGATTGGGAAGCCGCGGCGGCGGCACCAGACACGCTAGGTCTTCCCTCGGCGGGTGTCGAGGAAGGCTCGGTAGCGGCCGCGACATTCTTTGCCTTCCTCCTTACTCTTCGTGCAGCGGTAGGCGGCGGTGGCGGAGACGTTGTCGGCGGCACAGCAGAGCCGGTCTCAAGTCCGGCGCCGGGAGACGGAGGTGTTGGGTGAGACATAGTTATCTTCTGTCTGAGAATGACAAGAAGTCCAGTTAATCGCCCCATAAAACCCCAAACGAACAAGACAGAGAAGAGTACAGAAAAGCTCTACGGAGTCAGAGGAGTTACCTTGAGTGGCCGGAAGTGTCGACGAAGTTCTCAGACTCCGGAGGTTTCGCAGAGTTGCAGAAGAGCAGAAAGAGTCGGAAAACTTGTAAGGTGCGATGAACTCGGATTAGTGAGTTTCAGAGGAAAAATGGCGAAGGGAGCAAAAGTTCGGAGGGTGAGGAGTGAGGAAGACTTTATAGGCCAAGAGGGTGAAAAGGGCGAAGTCTCTTCGCGCCGTTCCATCTCGTGTCCTTTCGACTCGCGCCGTTTCACCTCCGAACCTCGAGCCCAATCCTGGGCCGTCAGATGAGAATCTTACCTTCACCATCTAACGGTTGAAAGGATTCGGTGGGAGGTAATAATTACCTGACGTCACACAATCGTACCGAAAAATGTATACTCCCCGAAAAGTGTGTCAGAGCATTAACTGCCCGTCACTCAAACGGCGCGGCTCTTAGTGGAGAATCGTACCCAGGAAGAAATCCCAGAGGACACGACACGTGTCCTCGGGGATTGGGGAGCAGATGTTGTTAGCTAATTTTCGTCCGAGGATATCTCGTCAAGGAAACCTTCGCCGAAGGCGAGAAGCTTCCAGAGAGAAGTTCCCCGTGACGAGTGAATCGCCACGTCATTGTGAAAGTTGACGACCACCACCCCGAAGGTATAACTCAGCACACAGCTAGGTCCTCTGGGGGAGACCAGCGAGATGGAGATCCTCCAAGCTCCGGGATCTATGGATCCCGTAGTCAGCGTCATGCTCGCGATAGATCAAGAGGTTCGGGGGACTCTTCGTGAAGCGAGAGAACCCCGGACGAGGGGCAAGGCGCAGACAGCAACAGTCGGATGCTCCCGATGGTAGCTACCTCTGACAGGCACTGTAGATGCCTCATCGGTGAATGACGTGAAGTGATTAGTTAGTAACCAACCCCCTGATTTTCGGGCAGGGTATGGTCGATTAAGATAAGGCCACCTAATCCCTTGATTTAAGGGCGATTAGGTGGGGCGCATTTAATGCACTTCCCCCTCTCTCTCTTGCCTGATGGATATAAAAGGCGGGAAAGTTGAAGGGGAAGGGGTTGGGAAAAAACTTACTCTGTAAAAACTCTCTCATTCGAAAATAGCAAAAACACAGTGGACGTAGACTATTACTCCGTCGGAGGGTCGAACCACTTAGAAATTCCTTGAGTATTTATTTCCTGCAAAAATTCACACTATTCATTGCCGTATCACACACTAGAGATACGGATCACGGCGTTGGTTTAAATTTTACACCAACAGTAGCGACCCGACTTTTCGGACCGTTACTTTTTATGAACTTTTATCTTTAAAACCTAGTTCCCAAAATTTCAAATAAAATTTTTTTTTTTTTGAAAACTTGCTTCTTAAAACAATATACAAATGTGTTTGCTAATAGTAATACTTAATTTAAAGCTATATCTTTTTTTTTTCTACTTTTGCTAGACTTTATATTAGTATTTATTACTTAGAATATTTAGCAATAGTAAAGCTTTTGAAAAACACTTATAAGAAAATAGCTTGTATATGAAAGTTCTAAAACGACGAAAAATCTTATATATTGTACTTATTTGGTACACACTAATATTATAATCATTTAATTTGAAGGTAAATATCTAGCTTCAAAAATGCTTTAAAGACTATTAGCAAGATAATCAAAACTTCTTTAAAGATCGTAGAAAATATTCAAAGATCATATAAAATTATCTTTCAAACATTAGCGGAAGACTTTTGTGCGGTATGCCCAAACTTCCCTCGCCTGCGCACTCATCACTGCTGCCCATCCAATCCATCATTAAATCATGGTGCAGGTTTCGTACCTACAGCACGAACAACTTGAATGAGCTTAACGCTCAGTGAGTACAAACATAATTCTCACAAAATATATGTCATGAATGAATGTCCAGTTATGCTTCATTATGAATACTTTATTGAAAATAATTTCTTCTAGTGGGATCCCCTTTTGTGTACGTACCGAGTGCGCATGACCAGTGGAAAGCTGAGGTCCGCGAGGTCCTCAACTACCACAATCATAAAACTTTCGTTCATTAAACCTCACCTGAGTGGAGGATGGTACGACACCTTAATCTTTAAAAACATATTAGCCTCATCTTTACATTTAGTGAGCATGGTAAATTATAATGCTCATGAATATGCTTAAATAATAAAGTAACATGATAGAGGCACTGATTTCTATTTCTTTAAACATCATCATCACTTAAAATATGTGCCAATACATTTTAAAGCTCAGCACGTACAATATTATCATTCCATAAACAAAACTCATTAAAATATGCTTAACTTATAAACATATAACACATAAATCACATAGTTTCAAACCATAGCAAATTGGGAAACATAACACATCATCATGACATAGTTTTATCTTTTGAAAACTATTCGTTGCTGTAGGTGAGATTTGCACTCACCTGGTGTCCTTGCAATAAATGTAATATCCTTGCTTAATGCTCAGATTGTAATATCTCCTGCTTAGATTACGTGAGCAATGTCTGATTAGAAACTATATTAATCACGCATTAACTAACTATTTAGCTTTCTTTTTAATTGAGCTATTGTTATTCTTAGCACTCAATAATACACTAGAAATTGATTAATCAATTATCATGGTCTCGTATCTATAAATTAATTTATTCCATTAATCTCTAAAATAAACTTTTTGAGTCTAAACTAATTGATTATCAAGAAATTAATTAATTACATCATAGAAATTATTAATTGAAATTAATTATCAATCAATATATTTCCTCAACTATGCTTAATCTTTTTAGATTAGTTAATGACTAATCTCTGATTAACTTTAAAGTAATTAATTAATTTACCAAATTATCTTGGTTTTGTTAATTTATCCGAATATGATAAATTTTTCACATTTATCATATTTGGTCATTGTAACTAATCACAAGAATAATTATCCTTATAATAAATAACTCTTGATCTAGGCATTAAATTAATTCATTTATATAATTTAATTATCAAGTTATATAAATTTGGTTTCTACTTGATCATATAGCATTGCTTAGGTCCTTTTATTTTTAAAAGTAATAGGTTGGACCTTTGAGCTAATTTTGATATTTAGCTAAATATCTTAAAATAAGTATATGCACATAAAGTTTAATTACTAATCTTAATTTTCAGCCCACTAACTATTTTTAGTTGGGTATTAATCCAACATAGTCCATTTTATAAATTTTGAACCTAAATGACTCATGTATTCATGTATAGACTTTAAGTAGAAAAGTCTATTTTAAGTTCTTTGTACTTAACATGTTCATTTATACTTTTGATAAACTCTAAATACATTATAATATTAAAAATATCTTACTAAATTATCATTTGGTTTATCTAAAGAATCGCTTTGATTGTTAGACACTTTGTCCATAAAAATATCCAAATGACAAAAATACCTTTAGGGGGAAAAATAATCTATTATTACAAATGATAATTTTTCAAGGCATGAAAATCATTAACAAGAATTAAATTCTGCCTTTTCAGTCAAAATCTGACGTTTTACAGATTGGTCCCTGTATTTTCTGAAATTTACACTTTTGGCCCAAAATACAAAATATTTGACATTTTTGCCCTATATCAGTTTTAGAATTTATTTTACCATATTACTCTATTCACTGAGATAAACATATTTCTCTACTAGATTGAAATCAAATTCAACCATTTTCCTCTTCAAATTCTTAGTTAAAGTTAAGGATATTTTTGTAATTACTCTCTAACTTTTTATAGGGATCGAATTTGGAAATAATGTCTGAATAAAAATTGCTTCATATTTTATTTCCAAAAACTTTGTAGTTCAAGTCTAGACTCAGATTTAAGTGAATCAATGACATTTTATAATACTTTAAATGTTTCTCATCTTAATGTATATTTTTAGGTGAGTTATGGAAAAACTCAAAACATAAAACTTTCTCCACTTTCTTAGATCCAAAACTTTTGTTTTATACCCAAGACAAGATTCGGACTCCATAAGAACTGAAATATAGATTTTATAACCAAAGGTCTAAAAATGCTTATTTTGCCATATTATATTTCTAAGCATTTTTTTTAACCTCTCAAGTCTTTAACATACCTTAAAAGTACACAAAATATAAAATAAGTGTTTAAAATAATTATTTTATTGTGTCACTATTCTATTCATAACCATTATAGCCAATAAATAAAACACAACTTCATTAAAATATATATGTGCTTAAACCACAACATTAAAGTCCATCAAACATGTTTCACTAAATGAGACATAGTCATAAGTGTACTTGGGATACATAAAATATTAATACATCTTTAAATATATAGACATGCATATGTTTAGATGTCCATATTTACCTTTATCCCAAGACTTGCAACAAAAGATTTAACTTTTGAGCATGTCATAAAATAATTTATTTCATTATTCCACATCAAGAAGGTTTGATTTTAGCACTTTATCATTATCATTTTAAACTTTACAAGACTAATAATGGTACCATTAAATATTTGAGAGAATGACATGCACTTAAAAAGAAGTAAAATCCTTATCTAAAGTGCCAAGAAATAATCTCTCAAACTAGCATTTATACTTCCTCCTTTTAACTTTACAAATGTCTAATACATATTAAACAATAAATGATTTCTTAAACTAGGGTTTATATATACCTTATCCTTTTGCTCAAAAGATCCTCCTCCTTCTTGATCTCCAACATTTTTTTGTTTTACTACTTCTTGGAACTTAACCCTCAAAATAAAAATTTATGCTTAGTATGATGACTAAAATAAATCAAACTAATATATGAAAACTAGTTAGAATGCTTACCCAAAATACAACTATTTCTTCTTTAATTCCTTCAAGATCATACTTAGGTTCACCCATGGAGAGTGTAAGGATTTTTAGAGAGAGGAAAAATGGAGAGAGAGATATTAGGCTTTGTTGTAGAAGGAGAGAAAATGTTGTTTTTATTTGATGGGTTCTCTACTTGTACAAACTTGGAGAACTAGAGCTTAAGTGCTATGATTTTTTTTTTAGGTACAAAGAAGAAATAAAAACTCATTTGGTGAGGAGAGTGCCGTGGAGGAATAGATAATAGAGAGGAAAATATAGTCTTCTAATTATGACTACACAACTACATATTTGACCATTTAATTATTTGACTTGTCATTTTTTTTTTTGAAAAATTGAAATCAAACTCTCTTTAATGGAGTAGAGTTCGGCCATGGTCTTGTGTAGGAGAATTTTTTGTTTGTTTCTATATGTCTGTAGAGTATTGTAAAAGCATAATGAATACTATTTTGAAATGATAATTCTCTTATATCAATGTTTGATTCTTTCTCCTCAAATAGAATGGAAAAACCGTACTTACAACTTAAAATGGGTGAAAAGAAATCAATTCTCATTGGTAGTGATGTTTTGTCTTTTCTTACCTTAACTCTTCATGCACACAAGTCTTGTTTGCTTGTAATGAGTAGTAATGTATGTTGCTTGTTCAAGCAACCTAACTACTTCTCTTACACAATTTATGTGTTTTCTTTTCACTTTTTATCAACACATTAAAAAAGTTATTCCAAGTCATGCTACTAAGAGCACATGACCGGCCATACTCCTTGGTTTTTATCTAATATTATATTTTTCTATCTCAAAAGTATTAATATAATAAAGAAATGGGGCATGACCTATTAAACTTGTTTGACTTTTGTAAAAAGTTGACCTATGTACTAATATAGTATACACATTTTACTATTTATAATTAATTGCCCAATGCATATAACCTCAATATATTCATGCTTTACTATTGCATTGTGATACCAATGTCAAATTCTATGGTGAGCTTTAATATCACAATAAATCTATTTTAGATTTAAATAATCCTTATGTACATATGTTAATTATCATATGTACATTATTTAATTAAATTTTCAAGTACACAATTTGTTAATTATGTACCTTAACTTTGCATGAAAATTTAGTCTCTAAGGTAATACAATATTATTGAATATTATCAATAATTATAGTATTATACCCTATATACGACTTTGCTATATAATCTTTACTTAATGAATTGGATAAAATAATCCAATTATTAAGTCCATAGAATTAAACTAGATAAAAATTGGATCATTACAAAAACGGATAGCGATACTGATTATGTGAAAGGATCTTACAATCATCTTTCAGATTTCCTTTGAAGGAACATAGAATTTGGGGACTGATCTGGAGGACATGAAAAATTTAGCCTCTGATAGACAAGTGGTGAATAAACGGATAAACGTCGTCATGCAGAATCCGAAGATATAAAGATAACTGCTAAGTCATTAGTAGATTATCTTGATCAAAATACACTAGAAATAGTAGAATCAAGCTCAAAATATATCAAAGAGTTAAAAATTGATGTAGAGGCAATTACGTGTTAGTTACTTGAAAGGAACCAGTGGCGGATTCAGTTCGTCGAAAGTCGGATGGTCCTGATAACATGATTAGCAGTGCGAGAGTCTACCTGAAATAAGGGGACTTTCCCGAGTCTCGTTTAATGGTCTTGGCCGTTTGGCTGGTAGTGTGAGAGGTCGTCTGGTTAAAGTTTGAACCTCAGATGATAAGTAAATAGAAGTGGCGGAGTGTTTAAAAGAACTGTGAGATGATTAGTTGTGCAAGAGGCCGTCTGGTTAAAGGTATGACCTCAATAATTAAGTGGTCATGTGAGTAAAAGATGAGATACGATGGTAAGTAAGCGAGTAGAAAGCTTTGTGGTGTGTGAAGAGAATTTAGTGGTGTAAGACGACTAATTCTCTATATGATTGTTGCACTGTATGGCGCATTGATTTTGTGATTGTTGCATTGCATATTTAAGATAGAGTAGTTCATTCTTACTGATTCTATCAACCCACAGGTTTCTCAGTGTTGTAGGTAAGAAGACAATGAAAGTCGAAGACTAGGAGCTGACGAAGGGTGGTGTGTGTGGTATGCTCGAGGAGCAAGTGAAGACATGTGGAAAATTATTTGTATTTCTGCATTTTGTGTCTTACAGACAATATTATATTTTGTATCCGGACGAGATCCCGATCATTTATTATGTGTGTGTAAAATATATTTACATTTCGCATTAGTGGCTTTTATTTATGAACAAGTGTTTGAACCTTCTGCATTACAAATATATATAATCCCGGCAATATGGAATGATGGAAACCCGACCTGTTTCTGTATTTTCGCAGAAACGGGTTCCGCTTGCCTTTTTTTTTTTTCCTTGCCCGTTGGCAAATGGCAACGGTCGACTACCAAAAAAAAAAAAAAAAGAGACCGTTGATCAACCCAACGCAGAACCCTAAATTTTTGTTGCCGTTGCTCAGCAACGGTTTGAAAAGAAAAAAAAAAAAAGAAAATGACCGTTGCCCCCCCCCCCCCCCCCCCCCCCCCCCCCCCCCCCCCCTCTTTCCCTCTTCTACTTAAACCCTTTCTTTTTCTTCTTTTTCATCACTCCTTCAATCTTCTTCTTCTTCTCTAATTCTTCATATTCTCAAGTCTCAATCTCTCTACATTCACAAACAATTCTCTAAGTTCATATAACATCATTATATAATTATTTAATTAATATAAAATATATAATTATTATTAAGATAGTAAATTACAAATAGATATTTTTATTTGTAATTTTTTTAGTTAATATTTTGTAATATGTCAAACGAGCGCACTCCAACATCGCGACGGTGACTTTCTCAGTGGGTGCATGAATTTCCGAGTTTTCAGTATACGGACACCGTTGAGCAAGCCGACGACAATACAACCATTCAGGAGCTCTGCCGAATGATTCAGGCGCCATTACCGAATGTTGGTGTTTCTACTTCAACGGCTATGCCGACAGCGCCTGTTAACCCAGGTGAAGGAGTTTTTGAGGAATCTCAAGATCCTGATGACCCAGCAGACGAAGTTATACCCGAAGGTCCGCCCGCTAATGTGACTGGAACATGTCCAGCTCCACGGCCGAGAAAGAAGAAGTTAACTGCACCCGTTTGGCAAGATTTTGATCACTACGAGCAACATGTTGGGAACGGGAATTGGCAGTGTTGGGGTATTTATAAATTATGCAAAACACGTTTCAATGCATCATCTACTCAAGGAACCAACCACTTGAGGAACCACGCTCAGAGGTGCAAGGCAAAGCACGCCGCGACAGGAACGACACATGGGGAAACTACAGCGGCCGTCGGAACATCGACGGCCCAGGTAAATTCTTTCGACCCCAATGTAGCTAGAGAGGCTTTAGCACAATTGATATGTGGCGCCGATCTTCCGATAGAATTCGGTGAGCATCCGGCATTTCAAAAGTACATGAAAACTTTTTTTCCTCAATTTCAATCTGTTTCTAGAAATACAACTAGGAGTGATATAGTTCAGTTGTATAATAGGAGGAAAGCCGGTCCTATAGAAGAATTTCAGAAAGGTTCTTTTTGCTTTGCTTTGACTTCGGATGTATGGACAGGGCGATCTAGGGAGGATTATATTAGTGTAGTCGCTCATTACGTAGATGATGAATGGAATTTACTGAAAAGAATTATAGGATTTCGCCTATTAGATGTCGCACACACTGGCGCAAATATTTGTGAGCGTAATTTGAATGTTTTAATTGATTATGATCTAGGAAATAGAATTATTACTATCACTCTGGATAATGCGTCTGCAAATAATGTAGCAATAGAGACAATTAGACCACTAATTACTGGCTATCACGATGTACTTTTACATCAGAGGTGCGCTTGCCACATTATTAACTTAATCGTAAAATCTGGTTTAGATGTTGTTCAAGAAAGTATCCACAGGATTAGACAAGGCATTTTGTACTTGAACGCTAACCCGAAGCGATTGGCTTCATGGAAAAGATATTGCAGGTTATGCGTTGCACGATGTTTGGACTAGATGTCCTTACCCGTTGGAACTCAACATACTTGATGTTGCAGAAAGTAATACCATACAAAGCCATTTTCACAACATGGCTTCAGTCGAAGCTTGGTGGACAAGTCGTAACGGATGAGGATTGGAATATTGCTGAAGCGATGCATAGTTTTCTGAAAACATTTTATTTGGCTACTGTTTCTTTATCAGCTGTTTACAACCCTACTTCGCATTTAGCATTGCATGAAATTTTAGAAATATCTACTTGTTTTGCACAACATAGGGATAATACGTTGTTAAAACCCGCGATTATTGATATGGAAGATAAGTTCAAGCGGTATTGGACAATAATACCTTACTTGTACTCATTTGGTTTCATATTAGACCCGCGGATGCGACTTACCAAATTTTTTGATATACTTACTCTTATTGGTGAAAATATGGGCATTGCTTACACTGAAACAATTTACAAAGACGCTGAAACTCATTTCTATGCTGTTTTTAGTTCCTACGAGGACGAATTTTGTGACGAGGAGACCCAACCCCCGGAGGTGGAAGTTAGCCATTACGACTCACCAGTTAAGAGAACGTACCCTATGCTAGCGGCATGCGGGACGAGTCAGTCGTCAACGTCATCGCACAGTAGGTCAAGTCCGGGCTCCCAACACACTAAAGTCCAGAAATATCTCAACTCGCGTTGGGTTGAGCATGCAGTACACAATCTCGACGTCCTTAGGTGGTGGAAGGAGCACCAAGTTTCATTCCCGATCCTATCGCGTTTTGCTAGAGACGTCTTAAGCGTACCCGTCTCTTCAGTTTCTTCCGAATCGGCTTTCAGTTCCGCCGGTCTCATTCTCGACGAGCGCCGCCTATCGCTTAAATCTGATCTGGTTGAGATATTGACAATCCTAAAAGATTGGGAATTGGCTGATAGGCGATCTCAAGAAACAGCTAGGAATTCAGCGGAAATTATAGAATATTTTGAAAACTTATACATCGAGGACGATTCACAATCTACTCGGGATTAGACTTATGTATTTCGAAAAATTTGTCATTTTCTTTTAATTGTAATTTTTATTTTCGATAAATTTTGTTTTGTTTGTCATTTTATATTCCATATAAATCTTTTTAGTTTTGTCTTTTTAGTTTTATATTTTTCATTGTAATTTTTATTAACTTTGTAATTTTCATAACATTTTCAATAAAATGATGTATTTTTTGAGAATTTGCCGGTCTAATAATAATTTTGTACATAATATAAAAATTATTTTATACTAATTAATTTGATTTTATAACTTAAATTAATACTAAAAAATTAACCAAACTAATTTAAGAAAAACAACCAAATTAAAATAACACAACATTTTAAAAAATACAAATTCCATTACAATTTTACAATTAAAAAATCTAATTAAAAAAAAACGGGCCGGGTGGTGGAAAACCCGTTTCCGCCCCGTTTTTGGCAGAAACAGAATTCTATCCCATTTTTGGGCGGAAACGGATATTCCGTACCCGTTTCCGTATTTTCCGGAAAAAACGGAAACGGAAAACCCGTTTCCACCGGATTGCCAGGTCTATATATATATGACAACGTCCTTAAAAATGTTTTAAAGTGTTAAGAAAGTAGAAAGAAAAAATTTACTCTCCTATCGCGGCTGCGGTCGAGTGAGCGGGTTGTAACAAAAAGCAAGTCTCAGAATTTGCTAAAGGAAGGACAATATACTTCAAATTTTATTCCATAAGTCCAGAATGTGATAAAAATGTAGAGCATACAGCAAAACATATAATCTCTATCAGCTATGTAGCTCAAAATTATGAGTTAGAGGTCGGTATTGAGATCCAAAAAACTCCAACAGTTACGCAATGGATAAGGTCACCGAATTGTGGCTTATTGACCAAGCTTTGAAGCTTGATGTTCAAATCTTTTCATGACTTTCTTCACTAATCCAAAGACTTAGTGGCCAAGTCGGTTAGTGTACAAGTCTAAGAGACTTGATGAGAAAGATTTTGTACTCCTATATAAAGGAGCAAATGGTTCCAAGTGAATGCAAGACAACCATCTGAAGAAAAAAAAAATACAGAGTGAGAGTATAAAATAGAAACAAAGCTTTTAGAGAAAAAGATGTGAAAGTCAAAATTGTAAAAGTGTTGTAATCTTTCATAACATTTTAGTGAGAAATAATTTCATCTTTTTCTAGTGGCGTATTTTATTCCAACACTTTCGCTTGGACTAAACTAGAACCTTCATTTTTCGAAATAAAAGGTCGCATCAACTTGTAGGAAATCGATCAAGACTTTGAGGAAACACACGTGTGCTCAACCATTTATTTTTTCTGATTTTGAGAGAAGAAAGGTGTTGAGCATTACTTATTTATTTATATTGTCTTAAAAGTTAACTAGCTACTTAATATTTCTTAAGAGCTATAAAAGAATAATTATTGAATTTATTATTAAAGAGAATATTAGTGGGTGCCACTAACATTTCCTTAAAGCGAGAAAGCATTGATCTCTTGTAATTTTGATTTCCAAGCTTTATATATTCCCCATATTTTTTTAAATTATGATAATATTCCGCATTATTCGTTCCATTTCCGTTTACAGGTAATTCATTGGGGCTCAGCAACATTATTATGTGGGAGAACTTAGGTTATTAAAATTATAGTATTTTTTTTTTTTTGCAAATATTAAAATTTTGGTTGACCTAACAAATATAACTTTAAAAAAAATGCCCCTACATAGGAAATATAAGAGTTCTTTATTTCATTTTTTATTAAATATTTGACTGAAACCCAGCTTAACAATTAAAAAGTATGAGTGACGTGTCCAACTAGCTTCCAAGGAAAACAGTAAGTACGAATTTGTTCCATGTAGTTGGCAAACACCAAATTTAATTTATATTCATTTATGACAAACTAACATTGTAAACGTTCTCTAGTCATTAGTTGAAAACAATTTTTATCTGATATTCAAAATTCAAAATTTTAATGCAAACTCAACTTTATCTTCTTTAACCTACCAGATAAAGGTTATTGTTATAATAATCCTAGTTGATTTCATGAAAATATTACAAATAATCTAACTAAATATGCATAAAATCTTTAATATAATTATTGTTTTAGATAAAGTTGCTAAAACCTGGGATATGACCACCAGCAGTAATTCTTAACAAAGTATGATAATTGCTAAAGAAATTTGATGAAATCATTTTAAACTATAGCAATTACATTAGTCTATAGGGTTGATGCTTTATTATCACATTTTGTCAAATGAGCAAATTTTTTTGTCAATCAGATTGAGTCTACGTTATTTGATCATCACATGTTCTCTAGATGAGAAGCACGATCAGATTACAAGCGAGAGAAATTGAATCTATAACATAATTATTAGGCTAAGCCCATGCAATAATTTATGTGAGACCCTAAAAAGGGGCAGAAGAAGAAATAAATAGAGAAAATTGGATTGGGCTGGTGAAGTTGTTAGATGGTGGCTAAAGGAAAGAAATGGAATTCTAAGCGTCTGCTTCGGTTATAACTTGGTAGACAACGGCAAAAAATTATGGACAAAAAGCAAACCAAACCCACCTTTTCACATCCATTATATTAATCAATTATTAGCATTATTCACTATTTCACTACAAGTATGTAAAGTTTTTAAAGGTATTTAGCGTTGTGAATTTCTTTGCTTTGCCTTTTCCAAGTTCACATGAAACGACCAAAACACCACAGGTCATCTTGGTGAAATATTTGATAGGGTTGGTTTGCTAACCTTATCTTTTCTTCTCGTTTGATGTTGTTTATGAAATAAACCGAAGATTGTGGGACCTATAATAGCAAATAATTATATTATTATCGTAATGTTCTTGGAAGCATTTGCGTATATAAAATCATAATATGTCACGACCCAGCTCTCTCGGCCAGAGACCGCGACATGGGTTCTTTTCTCTTTACTACTATTAATCTTACTTAATATGTAAAGCACAAATTACTTTATAACATAACGAGCTCGTATTTTTTTTATTTTTTTTGTAATGTGGAAGTTAAAGTACTCTTCTAACTCAAAATACTATCTCCTGACTTCTCTTGAGTTCAGGAAAAGAGCCACCACTTTGTCTCAAGTTCGGGGCCTCGGGATCTATTCCTGGTCTCAATATTACATCACTGTTATCAAAATACAAAATGCGGAATTAAAACATATATGCCACGGGACCTTTTTCTTCTTGATTGCCACACACATCGCTCGTCGCCAACAGCTCTACTTCTATTGCTCTTCTGATTTAGATTTTCTCTTACATATAACACCAAGGAAAAACTAATGAGTTGATAAACTCATTAAGGGCAAAACTACTCTATCTTAACGATGAAATACTACGCAACAAGGATTCATATATACAACAACAATTAACAATGCAAGAGATAGAGATTTATATCATCTTCGGACGGTCAAACCCTAACAAACTGTTCTTTCTATGAGTCACCACCTCTGGGGTTAACTCTTCTTTCTTTCTTTTGTCTGGGATCCACTGATGGAAGCCATTTCTGTCGCAATACTGAGGCGCGCCACGGGAGATGGAAAAATCTCCCGACAATCAATAATATAGCTCTCTCTTGGAGCCGGCGGTTCCATCGACTTACGTTCTACTATATTTGTACATTATGACACGCCGTCCACTCTCTCGGAGGATTGGGGTCTAACCGAGAGCGAAACTGATTCTTAACTTAAATGTTCTAATGCTCGAGACTTTTTTATACTATCTTATTACAAAGGCGGGGCTGCCTAGGAGACTTTACCAAGGATTAATAAACCTTACTTAGGTTTAGGACTATTTCGAACCCTAATTAGTGCTCCCGACGCGCCGCAAGAGCTTACCGAGCAATCCTGAGGGTCAGTTAATCCTATTTAGTATTTACGATTCAAGAATTTATCTAAATTTCTTACTTCGCCATTCTTAGATCTAACTTAAAATTTCTAAGACCATTTGATTTAACCAAGACTATGAAAATCCTTTTAGGGCTTTAAGAAGTTTACTCTTCAAAAATCATGGTCAACTTAGCTCAGGTTTGACTTTTCAGATTATAAAGGTCCAAACCCGAGTCTTGGCCAAAACAAATTAAATATCAATCATATTTAATTTCTAAAATTATTTTCTAAAGGTATAAAGACAGAAAGGTCCATGTTCGTTCAATTAAAACTCTAATTACCACTCTTATGGTTTTACCGAGCTCTCGGTTACGATTTCGTTAGAAAACGTCGTTTTAACATAATTCCTTATCTTTTCTTTGAAAATGACAAGCACACTAGGTGGGCAGTAGCTTCTAGGTTTCTTTTAGGACATATTTAGTCCTTATACTTAACCTTCATCGAAGCTTTGAGAGCTCCTTCCGTTCTTTCTTTTAAAACGACAATATTTCTTAACCCGTTCTATGGTTTCGCTCGGAACCGTTATTATAAGCTAAAACGTTTATTACCTTTTCTTAAATGACACTTTTACTATATGGACAGTAGCTTCTAGGTGTTTAAGGAAATATTTCCTCCTTATTACAAACCGTCATCGAAGCGCTAAAGGTCCGTTCGAAATCTCAACTTTGAAAACGACGCGTTTTTCTAGCTCACTCACGGTTTTGTTCAAACCGATCATGTAGCGTCTTTTCTTTTTACACCTCTTTCTTTTCTCTCATCTCTAGCATGTATCATTTCACTAATTGGTGAGATTATAATCAGCCCACTCCACTAAATTTTTGCACTGTTAATGCTTAATACACACTGATAATGTTTAGACTAACACCGATAATCCTCGAAACACGAACCGTGAAAATGTTAATTTTCAAATGCAGTGTGTTACGATTTCTGACACTGAAATTAGGCAAGAATAATTTCAATTACTGTTTAATCATCACAGTAACGTCTTCCTATTGTCCCGGGGCTGTTTCTCTGCTAGGAAAAATCCCAAAACCCATTCTTTAAACGACGGTGACTAAACCGTCACTTTCGCGATAAATTGCAAACGACTTTTCTATTTTGAATTCTATCGAACCCGAGACTTGACAAGACTTTTTTTAAAATTTAATTCTAATAACCTCTAGAATATAATTAGAAGTTAGGTTTAACTCTTCGTGGTCGTTTTTTAGCTCAATCATGATTTTTCCGTTCTTTACTGTAAAATCCCGACTTTACCGAAATCTTCAGGTTTCGGCTTTGTTTTAGCTCGGAATGACTCCAAACTTTAAACTAAGGCCTATTATGTGACTTTAAGTTATTTTCTAGCCTTACAAATATGCTACGACTATTGAGGATCGTTTTTCTAAAGTTTGGACCAAAAATCTAATTTTCTAAAAATTCAGAGGCTATGGTGCAATTTTTGTAAATTAAGCCGAAGTTTGCTTTTCTGACCACTATCATATCAAAATTATTTCCTAATAGATAAAGTGAGTGGTAAAAGTAAAATTTCATAATTGATTTGAGACGACATTCATAGAAATGTCAGAGTTTACAAAATACAATTCATTCTTCAAGAATTTTATCCTAGCATGGAGTTAGTGGGGTAACCCGAGGTCGGGGGTTACATAATATTTATATCTATATATTTTATTTCTACTGTAAAGGCACAACCGTATACGACCTAAATTTGCTCTTTTGCAAGGACATGACATAGTTTTAAGGAATAAACTCTAAAACAATTAAACTTAAAATTTAAGTTTATACAAAAACTAAAAAACTTAATATCAAACTTGATAAACAACGAACTAAGATGAATAAACTCCAAGATTTAAACTTTGAAAATTCTATAATAGCAAATACACAATTATCTTCTAACTCTTATTGTCACTTTGGGCATACTACCACTATGTTCCACCCTTATTTTCATATGGGGAGAAGCTTTGGCACATTTAAATTTTCAATTAAATTGGATAAGTTTATTTTTATGGCAAGCCTTTAATAAAATAAATGAAAAGGAATCTGAAATAAAAAAATCTAATTCATAGTTTAAAAATAAAAGACCCTAATATAATAAAAAATTAGAAAAAATTAAAAAAGAATTATCCCTTATGTTTAAAGATGTTATAGAAATAATAGAAAACAATAAAGAAATAGATGAGGAAAATCTTAGAAAATTACGGCAAAGAACAGATGAAATCATACATCAAAATAAATTAGAATATATAGACGAAAGGTTAGATATCATAAGCAAAAGATTAGAAAAACTTTCTTTAAGTAACTTAGAACGCATAGAAGAGAAAATTAAATCAATGGACAAAAAGATAGATAAAATGTATAAAAAGATATTTTTAGCATAAGATAAAATATAAACAAGTAAACCTAGAATTTAGAGGATGGAAAGAAAGATAAATGAGTTAACAGACAAGATAAATAGACTTTATGAAGAAGTAATGAAGACATTAAAGAAATAAAAACAAAAATAAACCTAGAAAACTTAGAGAAAATGAACTAAAAAATGTTAGTTTAAGAAGTTATTTAAACAAAATACCAACCAGAAAGTACGGATGAATGAATGAATAGAACTGTTTCACCAATATTAATAAATAAAGAAGAAAAAGAAGAAGAAAGAGAAAAACGAAAAGGAAAAGAAATTAAAACGAATAGTGATATTGAATATGTGAAGGATCTAACAATAATAGAATTTGGTGATGGATATGGAATATATAACCTCTGTCATCTAAGAGGTGAATAAATGGATAAACCTAATTAGTAGATTATCTTGATCAAAATATAATGTTTAGGCTAGAAATAGTAGAATCACACTCAAAATATATCGAAGAGTTGAAAAGTGATGTAGTGGCAATTACGTCTCAGTTACTTGAATTTATCAACTACCAAATAGGTCAATACCAAATAGATTCAAAAGAAAGCACTGGTGGACTCAGTTCATCGAAACTCGGATGGTCCTGATTACACGACCAGCGGTGTGAGAGTCTACCTGAAATAAGGGGACTTTACAGATTCTGGTTGAATAGTCTAGGTCATTTGGCTGGTAGTGCAAGAGGTCGCCTGGTTAATGATTGGACCTCAGAGGTTAAGTAAAATAGAAGTAGCAGAGTGAGTAAAAGAACCGTGAGACGAGAGGCCGCTTGGTTAAAGGTAGGACCTCATTGATTGAGTGGTTGTGTGAGTAAAAGACGAGAGAGGATGGTAAGTAAGCGAGTAGAAAGCTTTGTGCTGTGTGAAGAGAATAAGCCTTCGTAGGATGACTAATTTTCTATATGATTGTTGTATTGTATGGCGCATTGATTTTGTGATTATTGCATTGCTTATATAAGATAGAGTATTTCGCCTTTACTGAGTCTATCAACTCACATTTTTCTCAGTGTTGTAGGTAAGAAGATGGTAAAGTCGAAGACTAGGAGCTGACGAGAGGTGATGTGTGCGGTATGCTCGAGGAGCAGGTGATGACCTGTGGTAAATTATTTGTATTTTCACATTTTATGTTTTAAAAAAAAAAAAATTATATTTTGTATCCTAGACGAGATCCCGAAGATTTATTATATGTGTGTAAAACATATTTACATTTCGCATTAGTGGCTTTTACATATGAACAAGTATTCGAAACTTCTACATTACAAAAAAATAAAAAATAAAAAATATATGAAGATGCGTTGAAAGTGTTAAGAAAGTAGAAAATAAAGAGTTTTGCTCTCCTACGGCTGCGGCTGAGTAAGCGGGTTGTAACAAAAAGCGAGTCTCAGAATTTGCTAAAGGAAGGAAAATATACTTGAAGTTTTATTCCATAAGTCCAAAATGGGATAAAAATGTAGAGTATACATCAGAACATATAATCTCTATAAGCTATGTAGCTCAAACTTATGAGTTAGAGGTCGGTAATGAGATCTACAAAGCTCCAAAAGCTACCAAGCAATGGATAATATAATGACCCGACTTTTTCGAGTTGTTACTTACTACTTTCTTCAATCATTTTCTAAAATTTCTCGTAGTTTTTTTTTTCTAAATACTTTTAGAGTTTACTTTTAAATATTGCCAGCTATTTTTTTTTATAACATAATAGTAAATCCAAACATCATAAAATATACTATTATTTCAACTTAAAATCTCATTAAAATAGTTTGGCCAACTTCATAGGCCTACGTAATTTAAAGAAAATAACAGCAATCATAAAACGATAAATAAATCTTTAAATCATAGTCTTCAAATCTTTCCGGAAACATTTAAGTGGTTAGCCAGTTCCCCTCGCCTCACATCCTCGACACTACCACCGCACAACCCATCGCATTTTCATGCCATAGGTTTCTTCCCTATAGTACGAATGAAAAACTTTTTGGTGAGCTAAAAGCTCAGTGAGTTACAACTATTTTCCCACAAAATAAGTTATGCAATGCATGACCATTAGGGTTCAATTATTCTTTCCTTCATTCTAACTTTATAATTCTCATCTCATTCTCTTTCTTATTCTCTTTCTTATTCTCATTTTCTTTCTTCCTACGGGATCCCCTTGTGTGTACGTATCGAGCGCGCTTGACCAATGGACGACGAGGGGTGCACATGTCCTCGACGACTAAGAGTCCATTCTTTCTTTCTCACTCCCTTCATTGCCTCTCAGTGGCTTGGGGTTTATGCGTGCTAGTAACCGTACTTATATTGCCCTTAAGTCGACTCAAGGTAACGGTATCATATGAACCTCACATAGGAGGGTGGTACGACACGTCTTAGTCATTTAAGTCTCACTTGTTTATTTAAGTGACATGCAATTGATAACAAAATAAATAACACGATTTTCATAAAGAACAACATTCATTCATTCTTTTCATAAATAAAATATCATGAAATACTTCTTCTTTCTCATTCTTCTATTTCTTAAAAACATCAGATAATAAACTGACACATGTAAAACATTTAATTCATAAGCAAACAACACAATCATATAACTCATGACATGACATAACTTCGAATTTTCTTTGAAACTAATTCGTACTGTAGTGAGGTTGAACTCACCTTGCTTCTTTTTCCATTGAAGACTAGAAAATAGCTTAAGTCTAATCTTGTTCTCGGCATCGTCCGAAACCTAAAATTTATAACTTGCGTAAGAATCTAAACCAATCTAACATCAAATCCTATTAAGACCTATATTCCTCTAAACTACATAATTATGAAAATTTACAGTTTTACACTGTACTTTACAAAAATTATATTTTTGACCCAGAAAATAAAATTTACGACGAAATAACCATCAATAAAATCATACTAAAATTTTCAGGTTATTAACACATGTAAAATTAAGCAACTCTTGCTTCTGGAGCATATCAAAAATCGATTTATATCTTTCTTAAAAAATGTTACTAAACATTAGGGCAAAATAATAATTTTGATTTATTTCTAAAAAGAAGCGTTTTCTGGAAAAATTATCTGAAGAGACTTATAATATTTTTCAAAAATATAAACTTTATTCTTTTGAGTTTTTACAGAAAATGTACTTATCTTAGGGTTTCTTCACAAAGTATAATTCGGATTTATACTTAGACCGTCTGTTTGATCATTTAAATGATTGAATTTACGAAAACTATAAACTGTGAAGTTATTCAAAATTTTATTTTCTACAATTTCTCTTTTATGGTCAAGACGAGATTCTACCTTTAAACTAATCAAAATCTACCGAAACTTGGATCTGTCCAGAACAGTCCAAAAACTGTTCCGGCGGCTCTCGGTTCCAGATTTTTCAAAAATAATTTATGTATCTATTGGATCTAAAATTTTATACACATAATCTAGACACATAAATCAACATATATAAAAATTTTCAAACACAAATAAGACTGTCTGTTATATGAAATAATATGAGGAAATTCGGCCTTATTTCTAAACATCAAAAACACAAATCGGGTGCATAGAACGGGCGTTCTACTACCGATCCGAGCACACCGATCAATTAAATCAGAGCCTAAACATGCTACATCATTATATAATCAGATTCTAAAGTCTTAATTTAGAGATTACCTTCGTGGCTAAAGATCTCTTTGAAATTCCCCTTTTGATGTTCGTTGTCTACACGAAACGTCTTCGAATTAGTACTAATTTAAACACCAAAATTCTAAATCGTAAAAAGCTTTGTCTTACCTTAATTTTAGATTCTCTTAATGAATATCTCTTGAAAAATCAGCCTCTAACTTCTTCTTCTTCTCCTTTCTTTTTTTTTTTTTTCCTTCTCTCTTTTCTCACTATTTTCTCTCTTTTTGTTTCCCTTTTATTTTTGTGCGTGTAAAAGAATGAGGTAAAAAAAATGTTATATATATACATGAATGGCCCTAAACCCTAATCATATTCGGCTATTTTTCCTAACTTTTAGGGCAGTCTCCTTTGTTTATTATTATTGTTTTTAATCATTTTAATTATATATATATATATATCATATATATACATTACATATAAACATACACGAACAAACAGAAGTTCGGCATATCTATATACAAAAATCAAACTTCTAAATTTATATATATATATATATATATAGAGAAATTATAGTGAATATCCAATTTTTAAAATTTAATGTAAGTTATTACCCAATCTTTTGAAAAATGTAATCAACTACTCAAAAATACAATTATTTACACAGTGATAAGTGGTGGTAATTCACTTTGTTACCAAAAATATGTGCAAGTAATTCACAAATTGACTAGAAACTCAATTACTTCAAAAGTCTGGCTATTTATTTTTATTGTTATATAAATTCTGGGTATTTGCCTACTTCACCCATATATATATTCAATCCGTAAAAGTTTCAATATATATATATATATATATATATAGATATAGATATATATAACTGCGTATAGTTTATGTAAAGAAAATCGTGGTTTCGTTCTTTTTTTTTTTTTTAGTTTCCTTTTAGTAAATATAATATAATTAATACCCATAAATCTCTCATAATATGTGTTTATTAGGGGAGTATTTATCTCTTAAATATCTCCTCAATTATCTCTACTTTCCTAATTTTTGGTGATTATCCCAATTAACTCTACCTTTTAAAAATTTGAAATTTTAAAAAGTATCTCTCTAGAAATAATAAAATCTTCTAATAATTATTCACATAATCTACTTGAATTTTAATACTAGGAATATTTTTTTTTTATCCCCAAAATTTATTCAAATTTGCGTATAAAATTATACAGATATCACAGATAAGGTCAAGGAGAGCCTTAGGAATAAAAACAATACACGTCATTACAAAAAATCATGATGAAAGAAAATTCCGATGCCTTTGCCACTACGAGAACTGGATGATCGTGACTCAAGATGGAAAAGGAGAGCGGTCAGAGATTCTTAAATATTATATAGAAAGATTCTAAACTTTTTGCTTTCCGTTCACGCTAGCTACACAAAAAGTGGCGTGTGGAATATTGCCATGCTACGATGGTCCCAAGATAAAAACCGACAAAACCCAGCTGTCACCAACAACTCCAAACACGATAAAGATAAAGAAAAAATCAAAGTTATTTACATAAGCATTTACGCAATAGAATCGTAATAATTTAAGAGTGATGTAAGCGCTCAATAATTGAGCCTTCCCATTTGCCTATAAAATGTAAACTTCTCGAATGTAAGAGGCAGACTGAATTGAGCGAATTAAGAGATCTCAACTTGTGAGCAACCTTAAGAAAATTCTCTCTGCCTACTTTCCAATTCTTGTAAATCTCCATTCATTAATGAAATTGCAAATGATGAATTTCTAAGTTCTTTGTTTTAGCGATAACGAGTCTTTAGATTTATCTAAAGACTTCATTTCTATTGATTAAATATCTATACAGAAAAAATTAGATCTGTGAGAGTTCCTTACTAAGGACTTTCGATAATATGAGAAAGAGAAAAGTTCCATACATTGACGACCATAGTGAGTAAATCCCGCTTGGCAAGATGCCGATGAGGGTATCATCAGGTCAGAAGGTCACTAGATAAGTTTGTAATCTGATATATCGAAAATAAGGTACGAAATTTTCTCTGTCTATTTAAACTTAAAAGTTAAGTTTATACAAAAACTAAAAGACTTAATATCAAACTGGGGATAAATAACGAACTAAGATGAGTAACCTCCCAGATTTAAAATTAGAAAAATCTCTACTAGCAAATACACAATTACCTTCTAACTCTTATCAATTTAGAGGAGCAACTAGCACTATGTTCCAACCCTTAAGTTCATGGGGAGAAAATGATGGATTTTTAAATTTTCAATTAAAACTGGATAAGTTTATTTTTATGGCAATCCTTTAATAAAGTAAATGAAAAAGATTGTGAAATAAAAAATCAAATTCAGAGTTTAAAAATAGAAGATCCTAATATAAATGAAAAATTAGAAAAAATTAAAATAGCATTATCAGGCATTAAGTTTAAAGATGTTATAGAAATGATAGAAAACATTAAAGAAATAGATGAGGACATTCTTAGAAAATTACGGAAAAGAACAGATGAAATCATAAATCAAAATAAATTAGAATATATAGAAGAAAGGTTAGCTATCATAAGTAAGTTATTAGAAAATCTTTCTTTAAGAAACTTAGAACGCATAGAAGAGAAAATTAAATCAATGGAACAAAAGATAGATAAAATGTATAAAAAGCTATTTTTGCCAGAACATAAAATATAAACTAGTAAACCTATAATTTAGAGCTTAATCGAAAGAAAGATAAATGAGTTAACTGAAACTATAAACAGACTTCATGAAGAAGTAATGAAGACATTAAAGAACTAAAAAGCCGAAACAAACCAAGAAAAATTTTAAAAAATGAAATAAAAAATGTTAGTTTAAAAAGTTATTTAAGAAAAGAATGGAAATAGCAACCAGAAAGTACCGATGAATGAGTGCATTAAACTGCTTCACCAAGATAAATGAAGAAGAAAAAAAGAGAAAAACTAAAGGAAAAGAAATTAAAACGGATAGTGATAGTGAATATGTGAAAGAATCTAACAATTATCTTGCAGATTTCCTTCAAAGGAGCATAGAATTTGGTGATGGATCTGGAGGACATGAAAAATATAGCCTCTGATATACAAGAGGTGAATAATCGGATAAACCTCCTCATCCAGGAATCCGAAGATATAAAGATAGCTACTAAGTCATTAGTAGATTATCTTAATCAAAATACAATGATTCTGCTAGAAATAGTAGAATCACACTCAAAATATACAAAGAGTTGAAAAGTGATGTATATGCAGTTACGTCTCAGTTACTTGAAACTCTCAAATACCAAACAGGTTCCAAAGGAAGCAGTGGTGGACTCAGCTCATCGAAAGAAGCTCCCAAAAAAATTGCAATAAAAAATGAACCAACTACCAAGATCGTCCGTATTAAAGGAGATTCCAATGAAGAAGATGAAGGCCCTTTATCAGAAAAAGAGCTCGAGTATGCTATAATTGTTGAAGCTATCTACCAAATTTCTTATGCAGAGGTTTACTTCAAATCTCCAGGAAACCATGTCTACCCTAGAATCATTTGTCTAGAAGGATCTGATCCGGCATTTGTTAACCAATTAGCCAACTACGGTTTTTTGGATTTAATTTATACCGGAAAAGATTTAAAAGAAATATCAATGTTTGATGAAGAGTTCCAAAAGCGAGTCTCAAGATTTGCTAAAGTAAGGAAAATATACGTGAAATTTTATTCCGTAAGTCCAGAATGGGATAAAAATGTAGAGTATACAGCAGAACATATAATCTCTATTGGCTATGTAACTCGTAATTTTGAGTTAGAGGTCGGTAATGAGATCCACAAACCTCCTAAAGTTACCAAGCAATGGATACAGTCAAGGGGAGCCTTAGGAATGGAAGCAATATATGGCATTACGAATAATCTTTACGAAAGAGGATTCTGATGCCTTTGCTACTATGACGATTGGATGATCGTGACTCAAGGTGGAAAAGGAGAGTGGTCCCATATTCTTAAAGATTATATAAAAAGATTCGAAAGTCATCACATTCCGTGCACTCCAGCTACACAAAAAAAGGCGTATGCAATAATGCCATACTGCGATGGTCCCAAGACAAGAAATGACATAACCCATCTATCACCTACATATGTTGACGTGATAAAGAAAAAGATGAAGTTATTGGCGTAAGCACTTACGCAATTGATTCTTAATAATTTAGGAGTGATGTAAGCCATGATGTAAGGGCTCAATAATTGAGCCTTCCCTTTTACCTATAAAATGTAAACTTATCGAACGTAAGAGGCAGACTGAATTGATCGAATTAAGAGTTCTCAACCTATAGAAACCTTAAGAAAATTCTCTCTGCATAATTTCCAATACATGTAATATCAATTTACAATTGAAATATCAAATGATGAATTTCTAAGTTCTTTTTTCCATCGATAACGTGCTTTTAGATTTATCTAAATACTTAATCTCTATTGATTATATCGATGACGTGAACAGAATCGTGATTGTGCCGGGTTTTGGGCAGTCCAGCGACAAAATCCAGCGTGACTTGCTCCCATTTCCACTCGGGAATCTCCAGTGGCTGTAACATTCCGGTGGGTCTTTGGTTGTTGGCCTTGAATTGTTGACATATGAGGCATCTTTCAACAAATCTAACTACGTCTTTCTTCATGCCTGGCCACCAATATCGCCGTTTGACGTCTTGATACATCTTTGTGACTCCAGGGTGCACCGAGTAAGGCGTCTGATGTGCCTCTTCGAGTAATTGTTCTCTGAGAATAGGGACATTTGGGACGCAAGTGCGGCCTTTAAACTCTAAGGCTCCCTCCTGATTACTGGCAAACTCCGTATGGGGCTTCTTCTTCATTCTTTCTCGAATTTCTGTCAGGAATTCATCATTGATTATATCGATGACTCAAACAGAATCGTGATTCTGTCGGGTTTTGGATAGTCTGGCGACAAAATTCATCGTGACTTGGTCCCATTTCCACTCGGGAATCTCCAGTAGCTGTAACATTCCGGTGGCTCTTTGGTTTTCGGCCTTGAATTGTTGACATGTGAGGCATCTTTCAACAAATCTAATTACGTCTTTCTTCATGCCTGGCCACCAATATCCATGTTTGACGTCTTGATACATCTTTGTGACTCCAGGGTGCACCGAGTAAGGCGTCTGATGTGCCTCTTCGAGTAATTGTTCTCTGAGAATAGGGACGTTTGGGACGCAAGTGCGGCCTTTAAACTCTAAGGTTCCCATCTTATTGCTGGCAAACTCGGTATGGGGCTTCTTCTTCATTCTTTCTCGAATTTCTGTCAGGAATTCATCATTGATTATATCGATGACTCAAACAGAATCGTGACTCTGTCGGGTTTTGGGTAGTCTGGCGACAAAATCCATCGTGACTTGGTCCCATTTCCACTCGGGAATCTCCAGTGGCTGTAACATTCCGGTGGGTCTTTGGTTTTCGGCCTTCAATTGTTGACATGTGAGGCATCTTTCAACAAATCTAACTACGTCTTTCTTCATGCATAGCCACCAATATAGCCGTTTGAGGTCTTGATGCATCTTTGTGACTCTAGGGTGTACCGAGTAAGGCGTCTGATGTGCCTCTTCGAGTAATTGTTCTTTGAGAATAGGGACATTTGGGACGCAATTGCTGCCTTTAAACTCTAAGGTTCTCTCCTGATTACTGGCAAACTCTATATGGGGCTTATTCTTCATTCTTTCTCGAATTTCTGTCAGGAATTCATCATTGGATTGGGCCTTCCGTATCTCATCCAGTATTATTGGACGCATCTAGAGGCTTCCTAATCTTCCACACACTGTCACTAGTTCGAAATCCATGATCTCTTTTAATAATTTCTTTAGGAGCCCTTGTAGCATTGCTCGGTTCCCTATAGATTTCCGGCTCAGTGCGTCTGCAACTTTGTTTGCCTTCCCGGGATGATAATGGATAGTGAAGTCGTAGTCCGTGAGAACCTCCAACCATAGTCCTTGACGTACATTTAGTTGCTACTGTGTGAATAGATATTTCAGCGTTTTGTGATCGGTGTAAATGTCACCATGCACACCGTATAGGTAGTGTTGCCAAGCCTTGAGGGCGAATACAACTGCTTCTAACTCCATGTCGTGAGTAAGGTATCAGGTCTCGTATTCCTTCAATTGTCGTGAGCCATAGGTGATTACTTTGCCGTGTTGCATCAGTACGGCCCCTAACCCTGACTTCGACGCATCACAATAGATGCCGAATCCGGCGTTTTCTTGACGTATGGCGAGAACGGGAGCAGTTGTCAAGCGTTTCTTCAGCTCTTGAAAGCTTCATTCGCAAGGTTCCGTCCATGCATACTTATGCTCCTCACGGGTTAGGGCCGTTAGAGGGCTCACGATCCTGGCAAATCCTTCGACAAATCTACGGTAATACCCTGCTAATCCCAGAAAACTTCTCACCTCGGTCACATTCTTCGGCCGTTGCCAGCTTATGACGGCCTCAATCTTAGCGGGGTTCACCGCTACTCCTTCTTTAGAGACAGTGTGTCCTAGGAAGACAATCTTGCCAAGCCAAAATTCGCACTTCTTGAATTTGGCGCAATGCTTTTTCGTCTAGAGTCGTTGCAACACTGACCGTAGGTACTGGGCATGTTCTTCCTTATTCTTGGAATACACCAAGATGTCGTCGATTAAGACGATGACAAACTTGTCTAGAAAAACCTCAAACACCCGGTTCATTAAATCCATGAAAGCTGCGGGAGCATTAGTGAGGCGGAACGGCATTGTTATATCCCAATTTCAAGATACTAACGTCATTTTATTATGAAATTGACAACTGATTTTATTAGAAATTTTTTTTATTATTTTGAAATTATTTTTATGATGTTTTACTCGACATTTGTATCGAGTAGAGTTAAGATGGATATTAATGAAATTTATATGATGAACGAATGTTGTTGTTATACGAAAAACTACAACAATTTTAGTGTAGTTTGATTGAGAAACTACAACGAAATTGTTATGTATGATAGTTGTTAAAACTACACGTAGTTTTACAAAAATATTAAATTACGTGTGGATTTATGAAACATCACACATAAAAAAAAAGACAAAATTAGATGTAATTTTATTTCATGTCATATGGCTTTAAATAAGAACAATCACCTTTAGATTACGATTTTTATGAGAATGAGATGTGTGTTAAGAAGTGAAGATTTCAAATATTTAAGTGTTAAATATTATTGGAAAAGTGAAAGGGACGTTGTTGTGAGATTTAGAATGTGATATATTTCTATTTTTATATAAAAATTCATATGATGAATCGTAAACATCAATGAAACCTCACAGGCATGCAACTCATGACATTGCATAACTTAACTTTTTTTTTTTTTTTGCAAACTAATCCGTACTGTAGTGAGGTTCTACTCACTTTTTTTCTTGAAACATGTAAAAATTCTCAGACTTTAGGTTGCATCTCAACGTCTCTCGAAACCTAAAAAAAATAAAGTCTATCTTTAAAACTCTTAACTTAGGTAACATACTCAATCTAACTTGGACTTGACATTCTCAAATCTGCTACAATATGAAAAATTACAGTTTCAGCACGCAATACTTACAAAATTACAGTTTGACCCAACATATAAATTTTCGACAAAAATGCCCGTAAACTGTTTTAATAAAAAATTTTCAGATTTAAAATACATGTAAAATCAAGTGATTTTGGCTTCTATACCATGTCGAAAATAAATTTCTAACTTGTTCAAAAACGATGATGAAAATTAAGGAACATAATAGTGATTTTAAGATATCTCAAAATAAGTTCTGTTTCTGGAAAACAATTCTGAAACGACTCATATTCATTTTTTAAAATATGCAACTTTTCTCTTTTGACTTTTGAAGGAAAACTTAGGCATCATATTGTTTCTTTAGAAACTTGAATTCGGTTTAGAAATTAAATCACATATTTCGCCATATTAACGTCAGAATTTGAAGAAACTTAAAACTGAAACATTATTCAAAATTAAATTTTCAATGTTTTTTCTCTCACTGTAAAATTTCAATCCGGCCTTTAAGGTATTCAAAACGGCCAAAAACTCAGATCTGCGCAGAACAGTGCAGAAACTGTTTCAGGCAGCCCTTGGTTCCGGATTTTCAATAAATAATCCAGTTATCTAAAAATTATAAAATTTAATATACATAATTACCACTCATAGATGGAGTAGCAGAAAAATTTTCAAATAAAAATAAAATTTTTTGTCCCAAATTTTTAGGACTTGAAAAACTCTTATCGTGTGCGTAGAACAATCGTTCTACGCCGATCCGAGATCACGACTCATAAAAATAAAAAATAAAAAACCTAAACCCTAATTAATCTTAATAAAATAGATCTCAAGAGTTCTAGGTTACAGATTTACCTAGAAGCCTTTGTTTGTCTCGAAATTCTCTTCCCGAAGCGCGATTTCCTACGCGAACGACATGAATCAATTTAGATTCGAAACTTATCAATCTAAATCACAAAATAAGAATCTATTTACCTTAAAATCATAAGAAATTGACTCTTGAAGGCCTTGGGGTGGCTTCTAGGTTTCTAGGTCTCAAGACTAATCTCCGTGTTTTTGGAGGCTCTTAGTTGCAAAATTTGCACAAAGAGGCTTTAAATAGACCTAACTTACAAAACTATGTCGTTTTGTCGTATGCTCTCAAAACTGTGTCGTTTTCGCGGATTAGTTCGCGCACTAAACTTTAAACAGTCATAACTTTTTTATACTTATTCGATTGGCACATATGATATACCGTTGGAAAGATTATTCAAAGATATTTAACTTAATATTCAATATACTATATAAAAATTTCATATAGCCTAATAAGAATTTAGAAATATATCACATTCTAAATCTCATAATAACGTCCTTTTTACTTTTTCAATAACATTTAACACTTAAATATCCGAAATCTTCACTTCTTAAAACACATCTCATTCTCATAAAAATCGTAACTTAAAGGTGATTGTTCTTATTTAAAGCCATGTGACATGAAATAAAATTACATCTAATTTTATCTTTTTTTGCACTGTTTGATGTTTTATAAATCCACACGTAATTTACTATTTTTGCAAAACTACGTGTAGTTTTAACAACTATCATACATAACAATTTCGTTGTAGTTTCTCAATCAAACTACACTAAAATTGCTGTAGTTTTTCATATAACAACAACATTCGTTCATCATACAAATTTCATTAATATCTATCTTAATTCTACTTGATACAAAACTACACTGAAATTGTTGTAGTTTTTCATATAACAACAACATTTGTTCATCAGACAAATTTCATTAATATCCATCTTAATTCTGCTCGATACAAAACTACACTAAAATTGTTGTAGTTTTTCATATAACAACAACATTCGTTCATCATACAAATTTCTTTAACATCTATCTTAATTCTACTCAATACAAAATGTCGAGTTAAACATCATAAAAATAATTTCAAAATAATAAAGAAATCTTCTAATAAAAACACTTGTCAATTTCATAATAAAATGACGTTAGTATCCTGAAATCAGGATATCACAATAAAAAGTCGGGATAATAAAATGACGATAGTATCCTGAAATCGGGATATCATAATAAAAATTCGGGTCGTTACAGGCATCACCAAGAATTCGTAGTGCCCGTGTCTAGTACGTAAAGCTGTCTTTGGGACGTCTTCTTCTCTTATTCTCAACCGATGGTAGCTGGATCTTAAATCGATCTTTGAAAATATCACAGATTCGGCTAGCTGATCGAATAAGTCATCGATTCGCAGTAGTGAGTACTTGTTCTTAATGGTCGCCTTGTTGATCTCCCATTAGTCTATGCAAACTGTCAACGAGCCATCTTTCTTCCGAACAAATAGGACTGGTGCTCTCCACGGGCAATGGCTAGGTTGGATAAGGCCTATCTCAATCAACTCTTTGAGTTGTGGCTTTATCTCTTTCAGTTCGGTTGGAGCTAAGCGATACGGGGCTCGGGAGATAGGTGCAGCCCTGACGATCAATTCTATGCAAAACTCGATCTCTCGATCGGATGGCAACCCTGGAAGGTCGTCCGGGAAGACTGACAAGTACTGTCGTACTATAGGCACGTCCTCCGGCACTGACTCTCGCTCTTTTGTCTTATTGACGATGTTGGCCAAGTACCATTGGCATCCGCTATCGAGTAACTTTCTAGCTCAAAGCGTAGAAATCGTCGGGGCTATCCGACTGCACGGAGTTTCTTGGAACTCAAATGACTTCGCGTTTGGTAGACTAAAGCGTACTCGCTTCCTATGGCAATCTATCATTGCATAATGGGCATTAAGCCAATCCATCCCAAGGATTACATCGAAATCAGACATTTTGATTACTACCAAATTCGCATAAAGGATGGAGTTTCCAATCTTGATTGGCACATCCTTAAACCAAGACGTTGATTTGTAGACGTGCCCTGCTGGAGTAACAATAACAAAGGGATTACTGAGGGTCCTTCTATTACCTTCCAGCTTGTCGCCAAGACGCTTGGCGATATATGAATGTGTCGCTCCGTAGTCGGCGAGCGAAAAGAGGTTAAGATTGGAGACTAGAAATTGACCTGAGACTGATGTAGAAGGGCCTGCTTTGATGTCTTCCTCGTTCAAGCTATACACCATTGCATTTGGGCGACTACGAGGGGCTGACTCTGTCGCCTTGGCAGCATTGTTCTTACAGTTGCGGGCTATGTGTCCCTCTTGGCCGTAGTTGTAGCAGCCTCGTGTGGTCCTAAATCGGCATTATTTAGACAGCATGTTCTAGCACTTTGAGCTTTGAGTGACTAGTGATGTCCTTTCTCGGGTACTTTCTTCACGGGGCATCCAATGCCCTCTCACATTTCTCATCTATATTCTTTCTTGTCCCATCTTGGGCTCCCGACTTTTGTTTCTATTATCATTTCTCTGTCCCTCATTATCGTTGCTGAAATCTCGCTTTAACTAATATAAAAACAAACTACTCTTCTAACTTTTCTACTTGCTGGCAATGAGACGTGTGTGACGAGTCTTCAAAATTGGCTAAACCCGGGCTTTGATACCAAATTCTGTCAGGACCCAGCTCTCTCGGTCAGAGGCCGCGACATGGGTTCTTTTCTCTTTACTACTATTAATCTTACTTAAAACGTAAAGCATAAATTACTTTATAACATAAGGAGCTCGTATTATTATTATTATTTTTTTTTTGTAATGCGGAAGTTAAAGTACTCTTCTAATTCCAAATACTATCTCCTGACTTCTCTTGAGTTCAGGAAAAGAGCCACCACGTTGTCTCAAATTCGGGACCTCTGGATCTATTCCCAGTCTCAATATTACATCACTGTTATCAAAATAGAATATGCAGAATTAAAATATATATGCCACGGGGTCTTTTTCTTCTTGATTGCCACACACATCGCCCGTCGCCAGCAGCTCTACTTCTACTACTCTTATGATTTAGCTTTTCCCTTACCTATAACACCAAGGAAAAACTAATGAGTTGATAAACTCAATAAGGGCAAAACTACTATGTCTTAACGATGCAATGCTATGCAACAAAGATTCATATATGCAATAATAATTCACAATGCGAGAGATAGAGAGTTTGATCGTCTTCGGACGGTCAAACCCTAACCAACCGTTCTTTTTTGTGAGTCGGGTTAACTCTTCTTTCTTTCTTTTTTGCTTTCTTTCTTTCTTTTGTCTGGGATCCACTGATGGAAGCCGTTTATGTCTCAATACTGAGGCGTGCCACGGGAGATGGCCAAATCTCCCGACAATCAATAATATAGCTCTCTCTTGGAGCCGGTGGTTCCATCGACTTACGTTCTACTATATTTGTACATTATGACCCATCGTCCACTCTCTCGGAGGACTGAGGTCTAACAAGAGGTGTTAGTTTCTTTAACGAAGAAAAGTCACATGAAACTGGGCTCTTCTAGAGTCCCGAAGTTTTAATCTCTTGTATTGGGGTACTAGGACGCACGACAATGAATTCATCGGGCTTTCTAGGATCTACATACAACAAGGCTTGGTTGTCTTTCTAGCCCTAAATTTGTTCGGGTCGAAACCCGGCTCCAATTCTTTTACGGACCGTAGTCCGACTTTCTTAACGCTTTAGTCATGTTTTATTCTAGAGACAAGGCTCAACTTAATTTCTTTTATTTACTTTCTTTCTTTCTTTTCTTTCTCCTTTACTTTCTTACTAAGGCTTGGTACGGCTTTTTACTTCTTTTAGTTTCATAATACACATATATATTCACACGATACGGTTATCAGGAATAGGAAGTTAAAGCCTAACAAACAAGCATACATAAGCACAAACACACAACTTGGTGTCATAGGTGCATTGTCACTTACCTCGCCTAAGCGATAAAGTTTCTCTGAGCTTTTCTTGAGCAACGCTCCGAGCTCCGACCACTTCTTTGTCCTTTAGTCCTTTCAATACAAAGGAATTGAGTCTCGTTAGTTCGCTTGTCTCGTTAACCGAGAGCGAAACTAATTATTAACTTAAATGTTCTAATGCTCGGGACTTTCTGTACTATCTTATTACCAAGGCGGGGCTGCCTAGGAGACTTTACCAAGGATTATTAAACCTTACTTAGGTTCAGGACTATTTCTAACAGTGCTCCCGACGCGCCTCGAGAGCTTACCGAGCAATCTTGAGGGTCGGTTAATACTATTTAATATTTACGGTTTGGGAATTTATATAAATTTCTTACTTCGCCATTCTCAGATACCGAGCAATCCTGAGGGTCGGTTAATACTATTTAGTATTTACGGTTTGAGAATTTATATAAATTTCTTACTTCGCCATTCTCAGATCTAACATAAAATTTCAAAGACCATTTAATTTATCCAAGATCATGAAAATCCTTTTAGGGCTTCAAGAAGTTTACTCTTCAAAAATCATGGTCAACTTGGCTCAGGTTTGACTGTTCGGATTTTAAAGGTCCAAACCCGAGTCTTGACCAAAACAAATTAAAAGTCATCATATTCAATTTCTAAAATTATTTTCTAAAGGTATAAAGAATGAAAGGTCCATTTTCGTTCAATTAAAACTCTAATTACCACTCTTGTGGTTTTATCGAGCTCTCAGTTACGGTTTCGTTAGAAAACGTTGTTTTAACGTAATTCCTTATCTTTCTTTGAAAATGACTAGCACACTAGGTGGGCAGTAGCTTCTAGGTTTCTTTTAGGAGATATCTAGTCCTTATACTCAACCTTCATCGAAGCTTTGAGAGCTCGTTCCGTTCTTTCTTCTAAAACGACAAATTTTTCTTAACTTGTTCTACAGTTTCGCTCGGAACCATTATTATAAGTCAAAACCTTTATTACCTTTTCTTAAATGACACTTTTACTATATGGACAGTAGCTTCTCGTTATTTAAGGAAATATTTCATCCTTCTTTTAAACCGTCATCGAAGCGCTAAAGGTCCGTTCGAAATCTCAACTTTGAAAATGACGCGTTTTTATAGCTCACTCACGGTTTTGTTCAAACCGATCATGTAGCGTCTTTTCTTTTTAGACCTCTTTCTTTTCTCTCATCTCTAGCATGTATCACTTCACTAATTGGTGAGATTATAATATATATGCGGAAAGTAGTGGTCACCATAACCCTCTGCCTCATCACCTCATCGCACTGTCGCCTTCCAGCCCATCACATCAAGTCATAGGTTTCTTACCTACAGTACGGACGGAAACAAGTGAGCTAAAAAGCCCAATGAAGTAAAACAAAAACTCACAAAATATGATATGCAATGCATGACCAAATTAGTTTCGATTATTTGATCTATTACTAAATCTTTCCTAGAGGATCCTCATCATAATAAGTGTTCGTACTAAATGGCGCGCTGGACCAGTGAAAGACGAGGTTGTACAGGTCCTTGGCGATCATTGATCCTATATATCTTTTCATATAGGCCACCCTATATTGCCCTTAAGTCAGCTCAAGGGACGGTCTCATTAACCTCACCTTTCTGAGGTGGTACGACACGACATTAAAACCTAAGTTTCGCTTTATTAAATTGTGACATACATTGTGATATTATCATCATATCTTCATATCATAAATTAACGACGCTTGTTAGAGATTATAACAAGGTCATATACATCATGCATATAAATGCTATCGTTATCATCATAGCGAAATATATCATTATCATCATATCAAAACATATCGTAATCATCATATCAAAACATAGCATTATCATCATATCAAAACATATCATATCAAACCATATCATTTTAATCATGGCAAAGCATATCATTTATTTTTCTTTCTTTGAACAAATCCGTACTGTGGTGAGATTGTACTCACCTCGGAATGTTCGACCGTTTAAACGAACTCGGTCGTTTGAAGACTTGGTCACCTCGATTTGCGTAACCTAAAATCACTATAGAGGATTAGAATAGATTCTCTATATTCGATCTAGGTTCTATAATCTATCTCACCTATTTGAGATTTGATCCTAGTATGACATGAAATTAGGTTAAGACTTTTACAGTTTATTTACATTAATTAATTATGTAACAGTATAGAGGTATTTCAACAAATAGTCTCCAGATCAACTGGTAAGGTCACTAAGGTCTCGCTTAAAATCCGACTCATCTAGACAGAACTCCCCGAGGTTCATACGGAGGAGTCACGAAGTGCCTCGTTAACAAGTCTTTCTAAGACTACTTAAATGGTATCGCACTTATTACATAACTGTATTTTATCGATAAAATATTTTATTTTGTTTAATTACTAACCTTACTTAAATTATAGATTGGTCCTTAATCTTTTATAAATTTTACAATTTGGTCCTTATACCTTTTTATTAAAATTGCACTTTAGTCCTTTATTTTCTAGGGATTCACTCTAACCCTTAAACTCTTAGAATTTCCTCTATTAGTTTTAATCTTTTTAGAAATTTTCTCTTTCAACTTTAACTTTTCAAATTATAGTTTAGTCCCTACTTTTATAAAAAATTTACACATTAACCCCAAAGGATAAATTTCGACAAAAACACCCTTTCGTGAAAATTAACCAAAATTTTCAGATTAAAAGATTTCATTAAAACAAACATTTTTCTCTCTTCTGAAATTATTTCAAAATCAGATTCTAAGTCGTTCTAATGTGAACACGAACTTAACCCAAAATCGTCTAGGATTTCATTTTCTGGGAAAAATGGTTCATATTCTGGAAATTATTCCGAAGTAACCTATATTTATTTTTGAAAATAAACAACTTTTATTAGAGGGTATTTTTCCAGAAAACAACTAATCATTGAGTTTCTTCAAAAGGCAGAAGTTTATACAAACTTAAACCTTATTTTTCTTCATTAAGGAAACAAGCTCTTATGAAAAGTTATTAAGTGAAACATGTCCAAAAATGACTTTTATACAGCCCTATATTCTCAAAAAAATTTCTATATGTCGTTTAGATAACAGGAGTTCCAATATCTCATAAACACCTAAAAATTGCCCATAAACATAAATCTGACAGCCTTTGGTTCTTGATTATTTTAAAATTCTACATGCATAAAATTGTTACAAAAATTTATATACAACATCCTAAGACATGCATTTATCATCATAAAAATCGGCGTTTACAGATTCAAAGTTTTGATTCACGAAATAACTCAAAATCAGAAACAAAAACCCAAAAGACCTAAAACTGAACAGTTCTTACTCTAGAATTTATTCTGGACAGATTACACATTTTCTAGCCATAAAATTTTACAGGATATTTAAACATATATAAATCTACATACATGATTTTTCGTTTGATTTATGAAGTCCTAAATATGCTACAAATTCGGACAGAAAGTTAAAACTTTTTCATCACTTAACATATAACATTTTTAGGATAAATAAACATGTCCTTTAAATATTTTAGGCATTCTAAAATATTCTAAACATTATATAATACAATATACAATGCTAAAAATAAATTTAGAATTTAAAAGGTATGGTTTTACCTATTGAAGAATCTTGAAGAAATGAAGAACTCCTACTTTGCTCTTCTTGTAAAGCCCTCAAAATTATTAAATTATTACAAGGATTTTTTGTGCAAAGAAAATATATTTTGTGGGGCAATTGTACAATTTTTGACTTATTTTGGTCTAAATTTATAAAATATTTTTTTCTTTTTCTTTTCTTTTTCTTTTTCTTTTTCTTTTTCTTTTTCCTTTTCTTTTCTTTTCTCCTTCCCCTTCCTGTTACTTATCTCTCTCTCTCTCTCTCTCTCTCTCTCTCTCTCTCCTCTTTATTTTCAAAATTTCTCAAAACTTCAAACGCCCATAACTTCTCATACGGTGTCCGATTAACGCATACTTGTTACTGTTGGAAAGCTCTCGATAAGAGGAACAGTTTGAGTGGTAATTTGCCGCCGGAAACTGCCGGGATTCGCCGAAAATTGAGCGCCACCGCCGCCGTCTGCCTCGTCACCACCGGCCTCCTTTTATGAAATTTTTTGAGGGGTTTTGTAGAGGGCGTCGTGGGCAGAAAAAGCCCTCAAGAATTTCTATGATCTGACGCTCAGTGAGTGTTTAATTTCAGTTTGAAGTTTAGAACTTTAATGATGAAATTGGACATGTTGTGGTTATTGTTTGATGAAATTGACCTCACCATTGGATTCGGAAGGGTCGAAATAGGTTGGATAAGCTTTTTGCAGGTCGGAAATACGTCCGGTTGGCCGCCTCGTTTTGCGTGCTAAAACACCGATTATGTCAAAAGTTCACATGTACTTTCGTACCTCCGATTAGCGAACCGACACTGCCGTTTGACTCGATTCGTCGCACTGATCGCAACGGTGGTCTCCGTTTGTGCAGATTCTACTCTGACAACTGCCTCAATTTGTGTGCCGACTTCGCCGTGCGAATCTACCAGGTCGCCCGACAGGTCCAGTCTCTGATTGTCGATTGAGGACAGTCATCGGACTCGGTTCGACAAGACAAACCCAGCGGTGACCTCCATTTTGCGAGATTCGACTCTGGTGGAATAGTAAACTATTTGACCGCTCCTACACGTATATCGAGGTAGGTAATCTGTTATCAAATTTTGCCATTTTATCTATTAGGCATGAAATTGTTAGAAACTGATATTTAAGGCTGTTGTTGAGTATCTAATTGATTAGTAAAATGAGTTAAGTTGAGAATAACTTGAATATGCTTAATTTGACTAATAAATTACAGACGACTAATGAGAAATTGAGTAAATAATGAACTATTCGTGTGAAACTGAGATTGTGACGGTGAGGTCGTGAGTGTGATGTCCCCGACCTATTTATTTTATGCATTATGACTTTATGGATTTGGACGCAGGCCCCCGATGCGTGATGTGACCTGTTGACTTTGACCGTGATTGTCGCTGATGAGTGGCTGGCTGCTGCGCAGTATGCATTGGGATGACCACAGTACTCGAGGTACTGGAATAGTGTAGGGGAACGGTTTGAGAGTTCGCAACGTACCAGTCGTCTCGACATCCACGCCAGACCAGGCTACGAATAGGGACGTTTGGTCCACCTGTAGTCAGTCCTATTGCATTTCCTTGAGGATTTAGGGTTGTTCTCGGTACCTGTTGCGTGCTACCTGCCGTTCTCTAGTTTTGGACTTTCTTTTGACAGCTGAGAGCGATGGATTATACTCGCGAGAGTTGACGAATAATTTGACAGTAATTATAGCTGGTTCAAAAGTAATAAAACTAGTTTGAAAACTAACGAAATAAATAACCGGACTAATTAAAGGTTTGACTAAAAGAGATTTGGTAATAGGATTTCCTACTGGGCTCCTTGAGTTCCCCTTTCTTTTTCCCCTTTCAAGAGGTTTGCAGTGCGACCTTTCTGACGAGGCGTAGAAGTTTCTTCTTCGGGATTCGGAGAGCGTTTTCCCCGTTTGCTCGCTTTCCAGTGTAGGTCTTCTGTCAGACCTTTGGTGCAGACTTTTAAGTTTGGATGACTGTATAATTATTAGATTATAGCTTTTGTGACCGATGAGGATTTTTAACTTTATTTTCTTGTGGTGATGTATTATGTGGATTTTATAACTGTTTTTAGTTTTATGTTAAATCCCATTGGTAAATTTCAAGTCGTTATTTTTACTTTTTATTTATTTGCAAAACTTTATTTATTATTTCATTAATTCTACTGACGCCCAATTAGGGGCATCACAGATTTTTGTATTAGAGCCTAGGTTGCGGAAACTTAGGAGTACATCACCACCTTTTATTTAATAAACTGTTTTGACAAGTGTTTTCGTTTTGATGAACCATCGGTCACTTCCTAACTCTGATTATAATTTCAAGTACTGTCATCATGCACCGCACTCGACAAAACGCTGACAAGCCTGAACCCGAGCCTGCCTTTAACATGGATCAAATGACTGCTTTTCTACAAAGTCTTCAACAAGCAGCTGTGGCTCGAGTCTACAGTCAGATCGTCGCAAGTTGTTTAAGGACTTCAAGGAACAGGATCCACCTTCCATCGATGGGAAGCCTGACCCAGTAGTAGTTCAGGATCGTCTGGAGGATGACGTTTCTCTCCTTATGGTGCTCGCCACAATTGTGGACAAGTTGGACACCTCAGACGCAACTGTCCTCAGCTACAGAGACAACGGTAACAGTCGGCCGGAGGATTCAATCAGAATCGGCCTATGTTCCAACATAGTCGTGCACCCTCTTATGCTTCAGCCTCACAGTCTCGAGGTACTCAGCAGAACTTCTATTATCAACAGCCGAGGCCTCAGCACTCTAGATTTCAGCCAACTCAGACTTTCCATATTGCTACTCCAGCAACTAGCAGTCGAAGCAGCTTCCAGCCTCAGGGGAGTACGGGATCTAGTGGTAGTCAGCATCGAAGGGGTCGTGGACGGCAAGGACAGGGCAGAGGTAGAGGTCAAGCTTATGCAGTCGCGGTTCAGAAGGACGCAGGCGGGAACGTCGTTGATGGTATACTCCTCATTTCTCAGTCTTGGGCTCACGTGTTGTTTGACATAGGAGCCACTCATTCTTTTGTTTCGGTATCCTTAGTACAAGCCTTACAGTTGGATGTGGAGAATTGTGATCGCCCTTTGGTATTGTCAACCCTGATGGGTGGATTGTCAGAGGTTACTTTGATATGTAGAATGTGTCACCTTTTCATTTGAGAGCATCGATTCTCGGAAGAAGCGTGGCCAAGTCGTGGAGTTTCAAGCAAACCATGGAAGGTTCGTGTTTCCCCCAGTGCTCAAATCTCTTTTGGGTGGACGCCGCAATTTGGAAGGGATGAGAATGTCGTTTGCTCTTGATGGAGAAAGAGGAGGTGAAAGTGCAGACTCGTTTATTCCAGTGGTTAGTGAGTTCTTGGACGTGTTTCCTCCAGAACTTCCCGGACTTCCTCCGGAACGTGAAATCGAGTTCTGCATTGATCTCATTCCTGGAACGTCTCCCATGTACATGGATGCCTTTCGAAGTGGATTAGGTTGTGTGCTGATGCAGGAAGGGAAGGTAATAGCATATGCTTCCCGCCAATTGAAGCCTCATGAGCAGAACTACCCGACTCATGATCTTGAATTAGCAGCCGTTATCTTTGCTTTAAAGATTTGGTGTTGCTACCTGTATGGCGCAAGGTTCGAGGTATTCACAGACCATCAAAGCCTCAAGTACCTGTTTACTCAGAGGGATTTTAATCTGAGACAGTGGAGATGGGCTGAATATATGGTGGATTACGATTTTACCCTTCATTATCATCCGGGCAAGGCCAATGTAGTGGCAGGTGCTCTGAGCAGGAAGAGCCATGGATTAATGGCGTGTCTTGCACTCAACTCTTGGAAGAACTCGGTTGCTATCAAAAATTACAATCTGGAGTACTATGAAGATCAATACAGAGCTTGTGCCTACAATGTGATAGCGGTTCCATGGATGGTACTGCAAGTGAAACAGAGCCAGTGGCAAGATAAGGAGTTATAGCAAATTTAGAATCAGCTTCAACGGGGTGAACAACTGGATGGATGGCAATTGATCGCCGATGGAATTCCTTCTTTAAGGGACGGCTTGTAATAGTTGCAGATCCTGTGTTGAGAGGAGCTATCCTACACGAGGCTCATCGCTCCAGGTTTGCCATACATCTTGGTAGTACGAAGATGTATCACGATCTGAAACGACAATATTACTGGTCCGGGATGAAGTCCGATGTCGCTATGTTTGTGAAGAAATATCTGACGTGTCAAATGGTCAAGGCTGAGCATCAGAAGCCAGCTAGAGAACTTCGACCTTTGGAAATTCCTGAATGTAAGTGGGATTGTGTAACCATTGACTTTGTCACTTGGTTACCCCGCTCTCAAGAAGGACATGACGTAATTGGGTGATTGTATATCGACTTATCAAGACGGCTCACTTCATAGCTATACGAACCGATTATAAGGTGCCTAGACTCTGCATGTTGTACATCGATCAGATCGTTAAGTTTCATGGAATTCCAGTTTCTATTGTATCTGATCGAGATGCCCTCTTTACCTCTAAGTTTTGGAAATGACTACAATAGGCCTTGGGAACGGAGTTTCACCTGAGTACAGCATTCCACCCTCAGACTGATGGAGAATCTGAGCGGACTATTCAGATCCTAGAGGATATGCTTCGGGCCTGTGTACTTGACTTCAGTGGAAAGTGGGAGGAGCAGTTATCTTTCGGAGAGTTTGCCTACAACAATATTTACCAAGCCAGCCTCGGTATGGCAACATATGAGGCATTGTATGGTCGACTCTGTCGATCATCTCTTTGTTGGGCCGAGCATGAGGATCACATCACTCTTGGGCCTGATTACATCAGAGACACCACTGAGGCTGTCCAGATAATCCGTGGAAGGCTCAAGACAGCCCAAAGTCGGCAGAAGAGTTATGCTGATAGACGAAGGAGACCGTTGGAGTTCATGGTTGGAGACTTTGTCTTCCTGAAGTTAGTCCTATGCGTGGAGTCACTCGTTTTGGAATCAAAGGAAAGTTGGCTCCTCGGTTTACGGGTTCATTCGAGATAATAGAGCGAGTGGGACCACTTGCCTATCGTCTCGACCTACCTCCTCACCTATCAGACATTAATAACGTGTTCCACGTGTCCATGTTAAGGAAGTATAAGTCTGACCAGTCGCAAGTCGTCATGTAGACGGAGATACCCATCCAGGAAGACTTGACGTACGAGGAACAACCGATCATGATCTTGGATCGAGAAGTCAAAGTTTTGTGTCGTAGATAGATTCCTCTTGTGAAGGTGCTGTGGCAGTACCACGGAATTGAAGAAGCGACTTGGGAGTTGGAGTCTGAAATGAGAGAGAAATATCCCTTCTTATTCTGAGTTTTTGTTGTAATGAAATTTCGGGGACGAAATTTCTTAATAGGGAGAGGATTGCAAAGCCCTCAAAATTATTAAATTATTACAAGGATTTTTGGTGCAAAGAAAATATATTTTGAGGGGCAATTGTACAATTTTTGACTTATTATGGTCTAAATTTATAAAACATTATTTCTTTTTCCTTTTCTTCTTCTTTTTCTTTTTCTTTTTCTTTTTTTTTTTCTTTTCTCCTTCCCTTTCCCGTTACCTGTCTCCGTCTCTCTCTCTCTCTCTACTCTCACTCTCTCTCTCTCTCTCTCTCTCTCTCTCTCCTCTTTATTTTCAAAATTTCTTAAAACTTCAAACGCCCATAACTTTTTCATACGGTGTCCGATTGACGCATACTTGGTACTGTTGGAAAGCTCTCGACGAGAGGAACAGTTTGAGTGGTGGTTTGCCGCCGAAAACTGCCGAAATTCGCCAAAAATCGAGCGCCGCCGCCGCCGCCGGCCTCTTTTTCTGAAAATTTTTGAGGGGTTTTGTAGAGGGCGTCGTGGGCAGCAAAAGCCCTCAAGAATTTCTCCGATCCGATGCTCGGTGAGTGTTTAATTTCAGTTTGTAGTTTAGAAATTTAATGATGAAATTGGACATGTTGTGGTTGTTGTTTGATGAAATTGACCTCACCATTGGATTCGGAAGGGTCGAAATAGATTGGGTAAGCTTTTTGCAGGTCGGAAATACGTCCGGTTGGCCGCCTCGTTTTGCGTGCTAAAATGCCGATTATGTCAAAAGTTCACATGTACTTTCGTACCTCCGATTAGCGAACCAACACTGCTGTTTGACTCGATTCATCGCACTGATCGCAATGGTGGTCTCCGTTTGTGCAGATTCTACTCTGACAGCTGCCTCGATTTGCGTGCCGACTTCATCGTGCGAATCTACTGGGTCGCCCGACAGGTCCAGTCTCTGATTGTCGATTGAGGACAGTCATCAGACTCGGTTCGACAAGACGAACCCAGCGGTGACCTCCGTTTTGGGAGATTCGACTCTGGTGGAAAAGTCAACTATTTGACCGCTCCTACACGTTTATCGAGGTAGGTGTTCTGTTATCAAATTTTGCCATTTTATCTATTATTCATGAAATTGTTAGAAACTGATATTTAGGGCTGTTGTTGAGTATCTAATTGATTAGTAAAATGAGTTAAGTTGAGAATAACTTGAATATGCTTAATTTGACTAATAAATTACCGACGACTGATGAGAAATTGAGTAAATAACGAACTATTTGTGCGAAACTGAGATTGTGACGGTGAGGTCGTGAGTGTGATATCTCCGACCTATTTGTTTTATGCATTATGACTTTATGGATTTGGACGCGGGTACCCGACGCGTGATGTGACCTATTGACTTTGACCGTGATTGTCGCTGACGAGTGGCTGGCTGCTGCGCAGTATGCATCGGGATGACCACAGTACTCGAGGTACTGGAATAGTGTAGGGGAACGGTTTGAGAGTTCGCAACGTACCAGTCGTCTCGATATCCACGCCAGACCGGGCTACGAATAGGGACATTTGGTCTACCTGTAGTCGGTCCTATGGCATTTCCTTGAGGATTTAGGGTTGTTCTCGGTACCTGTTGCGTGCTACCGGCCGTTCTCTAGTTTTGGACTTTCTTTTGACAGCTGAGAGCGATGGATTATACTCGCGAGAGTTGACGAATAATTTGACAGTAATTATAGCTGGTTCAAAAGTAATAAAACTGGTTAGAAAACTAACGAAATAAATAACCGGACTAATTAAAGGTTTGACTAAAAGAGATTTGGTAATAGGATTTCCTACTGGGCTCGTTGAGTTCCCCTTTCTTTTCCCCATTTCTAGGAGGTGTGCAGTGCGACCTTTCTGACAAGGCGTAGAAGTTTCTTCTTCGGGATTCGGACGGCGTTTTTCCCGTTTGCTCGCTTTCCAGTGTAGGTCTTCTGTCAGACCTTTGGTGTAGACTTTTAAGTTTGGATGACTGTATAATTATTAGATTATAGCTTTTGTGAACGATGAGGATTTTTAACTTTATTTTCTTGTGGTGATGTATTAATTGTGGATTTTATAACTGTTTTTAGTTTTATGTTAAATCCCATGGGTAAATTTCAAGTCGTTATTTTTACTTTTTATTTATTTGCAAAACTTTATTTATTATTTCATTAATTCTACTGACCCCCAATTAGGGGCGTCTCTCTCTCTCTCTCTCTCTCTCTCTCTCTCTCTCTCTCTCTCTCTCTCTCTCTCTCTCTCTCTCTCTCTCTCTCTCTCTCTCTCTCTCTCTCTCTCTCTCTCTCTCTCTCTCTCTCTCTCTCTCTCTCTCTCTTTGGTTCTAGGAAGTGATTCAATCTGAGCAATAAGCAACCCCTAGACCTCTTAATGGACGTATTTTCCTTGTCCTAAAAGAGTGAGATTAATTCATAATTAACTCCCAATCCTCTTACCATCCAACCACTTATTAATTAGGGTTAGGTAAGAAGATAATTAATTGAATTTTCCCCCCTATTTTCCCTCTCAAAAATTTCGGCCATAAAAGGTGTTATTTATCTAATTTTTGTTTCAAAAATTGATCCCTCATAATTTGGTTCATATTTTGACCTAATTTGACATTTTAAATTTTACAAAAATAGCCTTTTTTCATTATTTCATGCATGGTCTAAATAATTATTTTTAAATGATATAAAAATAATTATTGTCACATATTAGATTTATAATTGTGACATATAATTTATTTCTTGGCTAAATCAAGTGACCATTTATATTTTCGTGTCCTTTTATCAAAAATGACACGACGTTTTCGTATTAGGTTATCTACGACGAAATTGTCGTGATTTACCTTTTTAAACTAAATTTTCCACTTGTAGGAATTTGATCAATCCATTAACACATAATATTGTAAACAAATTATATGAAACATATTTTGTTTCAAAATTTGTTGCATAAGAAATTAGGGTTATCACAGTCTTTTCTTTTTAAACATCTTTCTTTTCTCTCATATCCAGCGTGTATCTCTTCACTAATTGGTAAGATTATAATCAGCCCACTCCACTAAATTTTTGCATGGTTAATGCTTAATACACACTGATAATGTTTAGACTAACACCGATAATCCTCGAAATACGAACCGTGAAAATGTTAATTTTCTAATATAGTGTGTTACAATTTCTGACACTGAAAGTAGGCAAGAATAATTTCAATTACTGTATAATCATCAAAGTAACGTCTTCCTATTGCCCCAGGGGTATTTCTCTGCTAGGAAAAATCCCGAAACCCGTTCTTTAAACGACGGTGACTAAACCATCACTTTCGCGATAAATTGCAAACGACTTTTCTATTTTGAATTCTATCGAACCCGAGACTTGACAAGACTTTTTTTTTTAATTTAATTCTAATAACCTCTAGAATATAATTAGAAGTTAGGTTTAACTCTTCTTGATCGTTTTTTAGCTCAATCATGATTTTTATGTTCTTTATTGTAAAATCCCGACTTTAACGAAATCTTCACGTTTCGACTTCGTTTTAGCTCGGAATGACTCCAAACTTTAAACTAAGGCCTGTTATGTGACTTTAAGTCATTTTCTAGCCTTACAAATATGCTATGACTATTGAGGGTCATTTTTCTAAAGTTTGGACCAAAAATCTAATTTCTATAAATTCAGGGGCTATTGTGCAATTTTTGTAAATTAAGCCGAAGTTTGCTTTTCTGACCACTATCATATCAAACTTATTTCCTAATATATAAAATGAGTGGTAAAAGTGAAATTTAATAATTGATTTGAGACGACATTCATAGAAATGTCAGAGTTTACAAAATACAATTCATTCTTCGAGAATTTTATCCCGGCATGGAGTTAGTGGGGTAACCCGAGGTCGGGGGTTACATAATATTAATATATATTTTATTTCTACTGTAAAGGCACAACCGTATACGACCTAAATTTGCTCTTTCACAAGGACATGACCTAGTTTTAAGGAATAAACTCTAAAACAATTAAACTTATATTTTAAGTTTATACAAAAACTAAAAAACTTAATAAGTAATCTAAGATTTAACCTTTGAAATATCTATCATAGAAAATACACAATTATCTTCTAACTCGTGTTGTCACTTTGGACATACTACCACTATGTTCCAACCCTTATTTTCATATGGGGAGAAGCTTTGGCACATTTAAATTTTCAATTAAATTGGACAAGTTTATTTTAATGGCAAACCTTTAATAAAATAAATGAAAAGGAATCTAAAATAAAAAATCAAATTCATAGTTTAAAAATTGAAGACCCTAATATAAATAAAAAATTAGAACAAATTAAAAAAGAATTATTCATTATGTTTAAAGATGATAAATAAATAATAGAAAACAATAAAGAAATAGATGAGGAAAGTCTTAGAAAATTACGGCAAAGAACAGATGAAATCATAAATCAAAATAAATTAAAAAATATATCGTAATGACTTGAATTTAAAAAGCACTGTGCTGGTTAATTAATTTGTATTTTTGTCTCAGTTGTGACTAATTTATAAAATTTGCCAGTTTCGTCAAATTTAGTCAATTTAGAACTATGAGTTAAACTGTGAGATTGGTGTGGTTATTTTACATTTCGAATTTTTTTAACGTGTTAGGGATTTATATTTTTATTTCGAGAATGATATTAAAATTCTTAAGTCTCGGGGCCCAAATTACGAGTGCAATTTTAATAGTCACGGAGAAATTTTACCATACCCGCTTGTAAATTTATTTTGGCCAGTTTGGCCCAAATTGAGCCCAAGCCCACTAGGCTTCATCTCTTTCTCCCCTCTCCCTCATCAGCCGTCACTCCTCTTCTCCCCTCTCTCCCTCTCACTCTCTCAAGTTTTCTTTCCTTCTCTCTCTCTCTCTCTCTCTCTCTCTCTCTCTGCGAGCATCCCCGAGCCCAGCCCTGTACCCCTCTCCTTCTTGCGCGCCTAGTCGCCGGCCAGTGCCGGCCCAGCGTCCCCTCACACGGACGAAGCTCCGCGACGCCCAGTCCTCTGAGCCTCCAGCCTCGCCCAGCCCTTCTCGCGCGAGTCCAGCAGCCGACGGCCCCCAGCCCTCCTCGCGCGAGCCCAGCGCCCCCACCGCGGCTAGCGCCTCGCCACGCCGTGCCTCCCTTCCACGTGAATAGCGAGCCCAAGCTCGCACCGCCCCGCGTCGCTTCGACCCCGACGCCTCTGCCCAGCTGCAACTTGGCGCACCCTCCTCACGGCGGCCCAACCCCAGCCGCAGGCCCAGCTCTTCCGTGTGACCCGCGCGATGCCTCTTCTCCGTCAGCCCAGCCTCCGCGTGCCGTCGCGCGAGTCTAACTCCGGCGAGCAAGTCACACCACAAGCTTCAGTCGTGCCTCCACGGCCTCTCCCCTGCTGCTCCTTACTCCGGTAACCCAGCATCGCCGAGCTAGTCAGAGCTCCACCCCGCTCACGGCAACCCAAATTCGTCGAGATCCGAGTCGACATCGAGGTAAATCTCATGCTCGTTACGGCACCATGGTGTGCTTCGAATAGTCTCGTATATTTTTCAACGTGTTGTTAGTTTTGATGGTGTTTGTCATGCTCGGATTAATGCCTTGATTGGTTTGGTGTGCCGCTGTTTGCGAAATTTCTCTTTCTGGAGAATATTATCATTGAGAATTCTATTTATGCCAAATTGCTATTGTTACGGCTTTTACATTTTCATTAATCTTAGTATAGTTCGAAACTCATGTGGTTGGAAACTTTTGGCTGCATGAATTAGTGCTTACACTCGGAACTTGTGATGAATTGTTATTTTGGAACAGTGGGATAATTTTGGTGATGTTAGTGTTGCTCGTTTTTTTGTAAAACCTTTGTGATGTTTAAAGGACTTTAGTGGCACAAATTTTAGTATATTTTTGTAAATTGAAATCATGAAAAAGGGGTTTGCCTCAAATTGATTGGAAGTCTCATGTATGGAGCAAAGGACTGTCGTCGTTTGAACACTAAGCTCATGAATCTAAAACAATTGGTTTGATTTAGAAGATAACTCGGTCGTGGTGGCCGAATCGAATTTTAAAGTGCGTTGTGAAATTTAGTTAATCGATTGATTGATTGAACGTGTACCAAGACTTGAAAATTCGCTATGTTTATGATATGTTTGAGTTATCACAGTGATTTCGCGATTTTGGAGTCTTTGGTGAATTTTGAATCGGGCCTTATATTTGAAAGGCTTGCGTTTATATCGTGCTCCTTGTCTTGGGCAATTTAATTGCGTGGGATTTGTGTTGGGGGTATTCAGGTTGTGATAAACTATGTGGTTGGTCTTATTCCTTTGCTTCTGAAAATTATGTCTGAAAAGATTATCATGGGAAAAACCTTATTTATGTGGGGTTGTAATTACAAAGATTTTCTAGTAAATTTATCTAGTGGCTTTGTTGTTCGAGGATTTAAATTTCCACTCGACTTGTGGCTTAAAGTATTGCGACAAATGTACTAAATTGAGTTAACATGTTTGTATGGGCTTGGTATTTTATTATGTTTCATGGCAGTGTTGAGCTTGGCAATTCGAGTGTTTAGGCATTACGAGACTTCGTGAATTTGTGTCGTTTTGGAAATTTAGAAAATCCACCAAGAAGTGTCGTTTTTGATAAAATATGATCCGAGAATGTAGCAGAGTAACACAATTTTCTATTTTGTGTATTTTGTAAAAATTAATTTGAATCATTATCTTAATAGGCAGCATATTGAGAATTTTCCTAAATGAATAAAATTAATAAAAAGAAAATTGTGTGATCTTGAGGATTTAGTTTTGTTGCACGAGCCTTGGTTGTATTAGATTGTATTTTTTATAAACGTGCCCGTTTGAGCTTAAAACGAGTATCGAGTCGCGGGTCCGAGCGTTTCACGTCTTGCTTTTGTTTAAGTTCGAAACTTGATTCGATTTCTTTTATTCTTGTGCTTTGCGCTAGAACGTTAACAATACAAGTTCGAACGCTCAACCCTTCACCGCCATTAAGGTATAAGCGGGCGGTTGGAAATAAGATCCAAGCATTAAGACTCAATGAAATCTTATGTGACTTTTGTCTTAGTACTCGACTTATATCAATATCTCTTATTTGGAATCCGAGCCACTGAGGCTCGGTGTTGAATTATGATTATGTTTTGAAGTTAATTGTTATAATTATGAAATTGTCTGCGTAGTTGTTGTTAAAGATTGTGACTTTAAGTGCTGGGTTGAAATTAGGTGAAGGCTTCGGCCGGGATATCCGAAAAATAGGAGAAACTCTGCCGGATTTTTGGCTCGAAGTTTAGATGCTTTGTAAAACTAAGCCGGAATCTAATTAGATTACAAAATTTCTTTCTCGCCTAATTAAAGCAAACAGTATACTTGTTGGCCTTGGGTTGATGGATAAAACTAAGTCACTGATAAACGGGACGATGATACTTCAATTCTTTGATTAATTTCTAGTGGAAAGTGGCTTTTGACCCTCTTACTCGCGTGTTGGACAGACTTGTCGCACGACGAGTTTCAAGGGAGGACGCCACTAGGAGAGAACCGCGAGGACCGAGACAAGATGCTTCGGACCCCAAGTAAGTAGATCTCCACTGTGACACGAGTATACTTTACCATGCTTGAATATATTGTGCATCTGTTGAGATTGTATAAAGCGTGCGATGCTTCTAAAATTGTGGCTACTAAACTGTGTGGATCCCCATTCTTGCTAAGATTGTGAATACGGGCTTTTGAGCATGCTTGTCTTGTTTGTGCAACGAGCCCGCAGGTATGGGACTGTACGTTCGTTTATGATATGTTGTGTTTTTCTAGGTGTGTATTGGTGCGCGTGTTCATTTATGTGTTTATCTGTCTGTGGGTATGGGACCACAGACATAAGACTACTCAACTTCGTAGTTCAGGTTCTAGTATAGGGTGTGGGTCTGTTTGTGTGCGTATATGTTAGTATGATTTATCTGTTTGTGGGTATGGGACCACATACATAAAACTATCCAACTTCCTGGTTCAGGTCATTGTGCAGGGTGTGTGTGTCTGTTTGTGTGCGTATATTTGTTAGTATGACTTATATGTCGGTGGGTATGGGACCACAGGCATAAAACTATTTCTGTTATTATTGAGACTTTATTGCAGGTCAAAGAGAAACTCTAAGACAAGCCAAGGGGAGTGAAAGCACCGTATGTTTTCGGGTAGGGCCTGACGGGGCCGCTAATCATGATCGGTTCCGAGACCGCCCGACGGGGCCATCGTACGAGGTTTCGAAACTACTCGAGGAGGTTGGCGGACGACCTTTCTTTGCATGTGTAGTTTGATCATTCGAGAGGGGCCCGACAGGGTCGCGATCATGATTCGGTTTCGAAATAGCCCGACGAGGCTACTGGCCAGGAAAGGTTTCGAAACGACCCAAGAGATCTTGAGGAGGTCGGCGGACGACCTTCCGGAACGGCCCGAGGGGCCTTGGGGAGGAGAGCTACGGCCCTCTCCACAGTTTATGATTTGACGATCCGGATCGGCCCGATGGGGTAAAGTGCAGTAATGAATTCCGAAACGACCAGACGGGGTCACTGGCCGTAAAAGGTTTCGGAAAGGGCAGAGTGGCCCAAGGAGGATGAGTCCTCACAATCATAAAGAATACCAGGACGGTCCGAAGGGCGAAGATCCATAGCATGTCCCGAATTAACCAGATGGGGTGATTGCGCAATCAATCCAAAACAGTCAGACGGAACCACCGGTCGTGAGAAGTTTCGGATCGACCCGTAAGAGGGTCTAGAATGATAATAGTTCTAGAACGGCCCATAGAGGGTCCAGAGTTGTATAGTTCTAGTACGACCCATAGAGGGTCCAGAGTTGTATAATTCTAGGACGACTCATGAGAGGTCTAGAATGCTTATGAGTTCTAGAATAACCCGCGGCCGGGTTTAGATGTGTATTGAATTCTAGAACGACCCGAGAATGGGTCTAGATGTGTATAAAGTTCTAGAACAACCCGTAATGGGTCTAAATGTATATTGAATTCTAGAATGACCCGTAACAGGTCTAGATTGTGAATAAGTTCTAGAACAATCCGTGTGCATACGTATTTTTATAAGCTAAGTCAGAGAGTTGAGAACTTTAGTGAGACTAGTACAAATTTTGAGATTGACTTTTGAGTCGAGATTAATGGGTCGTTAAGCCCGATCTCATTCCATATCACAACTCTTTTGCAGGTACTGTATCCCACGTAAGTTCAGCACATTATATCTGAATTCTACTCCGCGGGCAAGATTATTTAAGAGTGTCGTTTACTCTTCGAACTACGACGCCTCGATCGTCGAGTCTGTCTATTTGTTGAATTATAATATTGTGATACCCCTGGATTATATGATACCTGTAGACTTAGCAACTTATCTATCTAATCTACTTATTGGGCTATTAGCTAACTAGTGTGCTCGTGTCGCAGGTATCTTATCACGAAAGCAGAAAGGGCGAGGCGATAATGACGGGAACAGCGAGTGTATACGGGACCGACCTGTAAAACCCTACGTAGACTACCGGCTAATCGTTGGCAAAGAAAAGTTTTAAATTACGTAGTATTTTGTAAATATTTAAATTAAATCTATTTTGGTTATGATGAGGATTAATGATTCTTATGTTATTAAAAGCTCAATTATATAACCTATTTTAAAAAGTTCAAATTTGTCCGTATTTTTCGGGACTAAAACATCGTTTGGAATTTTGGGTCGTTACATATATAGACGTTACATATATAGACGAAAGGTTAGATATCATAAGCAAAAGATTAGAAAAACTTTCTTTAAGTAACTTAGAACGCATAGAAGAGAAAATTAAATCAATGGACAAAAAGATAGAAAAAAAGTATAAAAAGATATTTTTAGCATAAGATAAAATATAAACTAGTAAACCTAGAATTTAGAGGATGGAAAGAAAGATAAATGAGTTAACAGAAAAGATAAATAGACTTTATGAAGAAGTAATGAAGACATTAAAGAAATAAAAACAAAAATAAACCTAGAAAACTTAAAGAAAATGAACTAAAAAATGTTAGTTTAAGAAGTTATTTAAACAAAGAATGGAAATACCAACCAGAAAGTACGGATGAATGAATGCATAAAACTGTTTCACCAATATTAATAAATAAAGAAGAAGATGAAGAAGAAAGAGAAAAACGAAAAGGAAAAGAAATTACAACGAATAGTGATATTGAATATGTGAAGGATCTAACAATAATAGAATTTGGTGATGGATCTCGAGGACATGAAAAATATAACCTCTGATATACAAGAGGTAAATAAATGGATAAACCTAATTAGTAGATTATGTTGATCAAAATACAATGTTTAGGCTAGAAATAGTAGAATCACACTCAAAATATATCAAAGAGTTGAAAAGTGATGCAGATGCAATTACGTCTCAGTTATTTGAAACCCTCAAATACCAAATCGGTCAATACCAAACAGATGCAAAAGAAAGCACTGGTGGACTCAGTTCATCGAAAGTCGGATGGTCCTGATTACACGACTAGCGGTATGGGAGTCTACTAAAATAAGGGGACTTTTCGAAGTCTGGTTGAATAGTCTTGGTCGTTTGGCTGGTAGTGCGAGAGGTCGCCTAGTTAAAGATTGGACCTCAGAGGTTAAGTAAAATAGAAGCAGCGAAGTGAGTAAAAGAACCGTGAGACAATTAGTAGTGCAAGAGGCCGCCTGGTTAACTATAAGACCTCAGTGATTAAGTGGTTGTGCGAGTAAAAGACGAGAGAGGATAGTAAGTAAGCGAGTAGAAAGCCTTGTGCTGTGTGAAGAGAATAAGCCTGTGTAGGACGACTAATTCTCTATATGATTATTGTATTGTACGGCGCATTGATTTTGTGATTATTGCATTGCTTATTTAAGATAGAGTAGTTCGCCTTTACTGAGTCTATCAACTCACATTTTTCTCAGTGTTGTAGGTAAGAAGATAGTGAAAGTCGAAGACTAGGAACTAACGATAGGTGATGCGTGTGGTATGCTGAGCAAGTGATGACCTGTGGAAAATTATTTGTATTTTCGCATTTTGTGTTTTAAAAACAATATTATATTTCGTATTCTGGACGAGATCCCGAAGATTTCTTATATGTGTTTAAAACATATTTACATTTCGCATTAGTGGCTTTTACTTATGAACAAGTATTCGAAACTTCCACATTACTAAAAAATAAAAAATATATGATGATATCGTTAAAAGTGTTAAGAAAGTAGAAAAGAAAGAGTTTTACTCTCCTATCGCAGCTGCGGCAGAGTAAGCGGGTTGTAACAAAAAGCGAGTCTCAAAATTTGCTAAAGGAAGGAAAATATACTTGAAGTTTTATTCCATAAGTCCAAAATGGGAAAAAAAAAATGTATAGTATATAGCAGAACATATAATCTCTATAAGCTATGTAGCTCAAAATTATGAGTTAGAGGTCGGTAATGAGATCCACAGAACTCCGAAAGCTACCAAGCAATGGATAAGGTCAAGGAGAGCCTTAGGAATAAAAGCAATACACGGCATTACAAAAAATCATGATGAAAGAAAATTCCGATGCCTTTGCCACTACGACAACTGGATGATCGTGACTCAAGATGGAAAAGGAGAGCGGTCAGAGATTCGTAAATATTATATAGAAAGATTCTAAACTTTTTGTTTTCCGTGCACGCTAGCTACACAAAAAGTGGCGTGTGAAATAATGCCATGCTACGATGGTCCCAAGATAAAAAGCGACAAAACCCAGCTGTCACCAACAACTCCAGACACGATATATAAAAAATCAAAGTTATTGGCGTAAGCACTTACGCAATAGAATCGTAATAATTTAAGAGTGATGTAAGGGCTCAATAATTGAGCCTTCCCGTTTGCCTATAAAATGTAAACTTCTCGAATGTAAGAGGCAAACTGAATTGAGCGAATTAAGAGATCTCAACTTGTGAGCAACCTTAAGAAAATTCTATCTGCCTACTTTCCAATTCTTGTAATATCTCCATTCATAAATGAAATTGCAAATGATGAATTTCTAAGTTCTTTGTTCTAGCGATAACGAGTCTTTAGATTTATCTAAATACTTTATTTCTATTGATTAAATATATATACAGAAAAAATTAGATCTGTGAGAGTTCCTTACCAAGGATTTCCGATAATATGAGAAAGAGAGAAGTTCCATGCATAGACGACCACAGAGAGTAAATCCCGCTTGGCAAGAGGCCTATGAGGGTATCATCAGGTCAGAAGGTCACTAGATAAGTTTGTAATCTAATACATCGGAGATAAGGTACGAAATTTTCTTTGTCTATTTAAACTTAAAAGTTAAGTTTATACAAAAACTAAGAGACTTAATATCAAACTGGGGATAAATAACAACCTAAGATGAGTAACCTCCCAGATTTAAAATTTGAAAAATCTCTACTAGCAAATACACAATTACCTTCTAACTCTTATCAGTTTAGAGGAGCAACTAGCACTATGTTCCAACCCTTAAGTTCATGGGGAGAAAGTGATGGATTTTTAAATTTTCAATTAAACTGGATAAGTTTATTTTTATGGCAATCCTTTAATAAAGTAAATGAAAAAGATTGTGAAATAAAAAATCAAATTCAGGGTTTAAAAATAGAAGACACTAATATAAATGAAAAATTAGAAAAAATTAAAATAGCATTATCAGCCATTAAGTTTAAAGATGTTATAGAAATGATAGAAAACATTAAAGAAATAGATGAGGACATTCTTAGAAAATTATGGGAGAAAACAGATGAAATCATAAATCAAAATAAATTAGAATATATAGAAGAAAGGTTAGATATCATAAGCAAGTTATTAGAAAATCTTTCTTTAAGAAACTTAGAACGCATAGAAGAGAAAATTAAATCAATGGAACAAAAGATAGATAAAATGTATAAAAAGCTATTTTTACCAGAAGATAAAATATAAACTAGTAAACCTATAATTTAGAGGCTAATCGAAAGAAAGATAAATGAGTTAACAGAAACTATAAACAGACTTCATGAAGAAGTAATGAAGACATTAAAGAACTAAAAAACCGAAACAAACCAAGAAAAATTTAAGAAAATGAAATAAAAAATTGTTTGTTTAAAAAATTATTTAAGAAAATACTGGAAATAGCAACCAGAAAGTACCGATGAATGAGTGCATAAAACTGCTTCACCAAGATAAATGAAGAAGAAGAAAAAGAGAAAAACGTAAAGGAAAAGAAATTAAAACGGATAGTGATATTGAATATGTGAAAGAATCTAATAATTATCTTGCAGATTTCCTTCAAAGGAGCATAGAATTTGGTGATGGATCTGGAGGACCTGAAAAATATAGCCTCTGATATACAAGAGGTGAATAATCGGATAAACCTCCTCATCCAGGAATCCGAAGATATAAAGATAGCTACTAAGTCATTAGTAGATTATCTTAAACAAAATACAATGATTTTGCTAGAAATAGTAGAATCACACTCAAAATATACCAAAGAGTTGAAAAGTGATGTAGAGGCAATTACGTCTCAGTTACTTGAACCTCTCAAGTACCAAACAGGTTCCAAAGGAAGCAGTGGTGGACTCAGCTCGTCGAAAGAAGCTCCCAAAAAAATTACAATAAAAAATGAACCAACTACCAAGATCGTCCGTATTAAAGGAGATTCCAATGAAGAAGATGAAGGCCCTTTATCAGAAAAAGAGCTCGAGTATGCTATAATTGTTGAAGTTATCTACCAAATTCCTTATGCAGAGGTTTGCTTCAAATCTCCAGGAAACCATGTCTACCCTAGAATCATTTGTCTAGAAGGATCTGATCCGGCATTTGTTAACCAATTAGCCAATTACGGTTTTTTGGATTTAATTTATACCGGAAAAGATTTAAAAGAAATATCAATGTTTGATGAAGAGTTCCAAAAGCGAGTCTCAGGATTTGCTAAAACAAGGAAAATATACTTGAAATTTTATTCCGTAAGTCCAGAATGGGATAAAAATATAGAGTATACAGCAGAACATATAATTGTTGGAAAAAATTTGTAATAATACATAAAAGTTCTATGTAAGGCGGAAACATGGTATTCTAAAATTTATAATCAAACACTTTGATCAAACCATCAAGAACATAGAACGATGATCTTTTCATAATTTTATTAGAAAAGCAAACAAGCATACAAATATGCACAAAATTTATTTCATAAATAAATTATAGAGATCAAGAATTTTACCATGAAGATTCTAGTGATTAACTTCTTCTCTTTACGCCGTGCGTTTCGAGACCGCCAAGGTTGGGCTACGAGTACGCTCGAAACGAACTTATCGGCCTTAGGGAATCCTTGCTTTTGCCGATACCACAATCTTCCAAACCGTGCCGCCAGATCGGGAAGAGACGAGAGTGTGGGCTCACTCTAATTTTTCTCACACACACTACCTTAGTGTATAATTAGGCTATAATAATAGCTATAGGGGGATGGCAATTGAGGGAGCTTCTCTCTCTAGAAATTCTCTCAAAGAGGCTTATGAACTTGTGTATTTTATCTAACTAGGTTAGGTTTTCTCTCTAGAATAGGGTCCTATTTATAGAGAGAATAAGGAGGTGTTTAATAGGTACACTCCAAGTCTTACTTGGATTCAAAATAATACATATTATTATTTATTTTAGATATATTAAAAATATCAAATATTTTTAATAATATATATATATATTATACTAAGTTGCCGAAAAGTTAGTGGAAAGCTTTTTCAATCGCAAACCTATTAGATATATATATAATCGTAATATATATATATATCGTATATATATATATATATATCGTATATATAATTATATATATATATAAAAGTTAAAAACTTAAACGGTAAACTCTTTACCGAATTTATAAATCTAATTGCTATATATATATATATAAACTATTTATATATAACATTATATATATAATTCGTATCTACAAACCGAAAAACAAAATTTGGCTAAAAGTTTTCAAATCCAAATCGGATTTGGACTTTGATATATCATATATATATCTTTAAAAAAAATCGTAAAACCTTTTTTTTTTTTAATTCAAAATAGAATATAATTCTATTTTAATATCTAAAATAGATAATTATCTAACTCTTAGATAATTAAATAGGATTAATTATTTCGAATCCTATTCCAAATAGGATAACTATCCCATTTTAAATAAATTTGTACAAATCCTAATCTAATTAGAATTTCTACAAAATACCTCCTTTTTATTTATTTATTTATTTATCCAACTCTTGGATAATTTAACAAGTAAATAAAACTCTTTTATTTAAATTGTTTGCCTCCCAAATAAATCAATTTTGGCGAGAAACTATTTTCATAATTCCCTCCAAAATTAATTTAAATTAATTTTAATCATTATTTATTTAACAAGTAAATAAATAACTAAAATGATTTATTATCGAATTAACTATTAATCCAATAAATGTGAGAAAAATATAATTAATCACCATTAATTATTAGAGTATCTCTATCGATCTTATGGAGTCGGTTCGGGGACCATGGACCTAATAATTTAGGCTCCAATAAATACAAACAATTAACTAAAACTCTTTAGTTAAAAATCTGATTTATTAATTCCGATGTTACTCCACTAAAAACCCGGAATTGCACTCCTGAAATTATTAGAATAATTTACTCGGTGAGTTGTCCATTGATATAATCATTTCATGAGATTCGACCCTCCAGATTGGTTCATGATCTGAGTTGGTGAATTTACCGTTTTACCACTCAGATCATATCTTGTTCCTAAAGTACCATTGATTCACTAGCGAACAATTCATTTACGATCTTGATCATAAATGTGCGCGCACTTGTTCGGTTCCAGAATCAACACATTAAGGGAACCAATTTTAACTTCTTTTTTATCAGAAGCTGGATTCCATATCTATGAAACCCCATTCTCCAGTGATCATGTTTCGGACCTCCAAAATGCAAGTATTTAGCCCAGATCAATCATGGACCGTAACGAACAAATCAAAAGGCCCGTAAACGTAACCTAGGGGTCTGTGGCCACTCAGGATTAAGATCGATTCTCATATGATCATCTTATGACTTCGAGACGAGTATCGTAACGGTACTTAAACGACACTTCAGAATCGAGTCGGTCCATGTCCTATATAATCTAATTATATAGAATGCTTCCACTTAGTGTCACCACACCGACAACCCGGATAAGGTTATCGCATCCAATATGTCAGTGGACCGCATATGTGATTTCGGATCAAGTCACCCACTCTTGATCAATCACGGACTCATTTAAACATATCAACCAAAATTCTAATCCATTGTATATAACAAACTTATATAGTAGAATTTCAGTTGCATAATATGTTATGGATATTGATGAATATTCATAAATAAAATAAAGTCTCAAACAATTCATGAAAAATTTCTTTTATTTTATTAATCAGCAAATTCAAAATCATAAAAATAGTCTCCTTTTTGGGCACTATTCTAACAATCTCCCACTTGCCCTAAAGGAGATGGGACATTCCTCCCAGACCTATTTCTCAGAGAGTACACACTGAAGTAGACGTTGACTTTCAAGCGTCCTTATCCGATTTGAAATCAGAATCAGCGTATCCTAGTAAATTTAGGTCACCACCTTAATATACTAGCACATAGTCTCTTATTCTCCTTATCAGGATTATCCATTGCCTTCCTAAAAAACATTGGATCGTCATCGTTTGTGTCAGAAACAATGACATTCGCCTCAGTACGGTAGCGGACGGGTAATCTTATTTCCCTCTCACTACGCCTAGGTACTATAGCGTCTTGATTAGGAACTGTGGTTTCTTCTTCTTCTCTCAACTCAACAACTCTTGTTAGTTGAAAAGTAGAAGCGGGTGCTAACATTTCCTCGAGTACAACCTTACTTCGAGGTTTATAATTTGTCATATAATCGTTTCCAAGAAAAGTGGCATTTGTCGACACGAATACCTTCTTTTCTTTAGGACTATAAAACAAACCTCCTCTCGTGCCTTTTGGATAACCAATGAACAGACACACTTCTGTTCTTGACTCCAATTTGCTTGTTTTCTTTTTCAGCACGTGTGCCGGACACCCCCATATGCGATAATGACGTAAACTAGGTTTACGACCATTCCACAACTCTAAAGGTGTTTTAGAAACAGACTTAGACGGAACGACATTTAGAATATCGACAGCCGTCTTGATAGCATGGCCCCAGAAAGATACTGGAAGTGAAGAGTAGCTTATCATGGTGTCTAACAAGGTTCGGTTCCTTCGTTCTGCAACACCATTTTGTTGCGGATCACCAGGAGCCGAGAGTTGCGACAAGATCCCATTCTCAATGAGATGGTCGGCAAACTCAGTATCAAGATACTCGCCTCATCGATCTGATCGAAGAGTCTTAAGTGATTTACCCAATTGCTTTTCAGCCTCAGCACGAAATTCTTGAAACTTCGGAAAAGTTTTAGATTTTCGTTGCATTAGATAAATGTAACTATATCTAGACTAATCGTCAATAAAATTGACGAAGTACTCATAACCACCTCTAGCTTGGACATTCAAATGTCCGCAGACATCTGTATGAACAAGCTCAAGTGGTTCTTTGGCTCTTTCTCCTTTAGTCGAAAAGGATCTTTTAGTCATTTTGCCCTCTAAACATGATTCACAGACAGGTAGAGAACCAACTCTTAGTTCTCTCAAAGGACCATCCTTTGTTAGTCTATTAATCCTATCTAGACTAATATGACCAAGTCTAAGATGCCATAGATATGTTTCACTGTCACTTGATACTTTAGGTTTCTTGTTAGGTTTAGGATTTGCTACTCTAAACATCTCAGTATTTAAAATAAAAGATTCCATTGGTCTTAAAATATAAAGCCCATATTCCATATTTGCAGAACAAATTTCCAAACCATTTCGCGAAATAATAATCGAATTATTATTAAATGAAACTGAAAAGGAATGTTTACATAGTTCTGAAACTGAAATCAAATTTCTCCTAAAATATGGAATAAAATAAACTAATTCTAAAACTAAAAATTTATTTTTGAATGCGAGGCGAGCTTCTCCCACTGCTTTAGCTGTAACGGACTCTCCATTATCAACTTTCAGTGTAAGATCTCCATCTTTAAGTTCCCTTTAAGAGCTAAGCAGCTGCAAAGAAGAACAAACATGATTAGTTGCGCCTGAATCAACTATCCAGGTTGAGTAAGTATCCTCAGCATAAAATGCTTCTAATACATGTAAATCGGTCATACCGTTCTTCTTTTTCTCGGCTAATTCAGCGAGGTAGCCTGGACAATTTCTCTTCCAATGTCCCTCACCGTCGCAATGGAAACACTTTCCTTTGCTATTGTTGCTTTGCTTTTGCTCTTTTGCATTCTTGGGCTTTTTGGAATCTTTTTCTTTGGGCTTGCTTGTGTCCTTATTGGAACTCTTCCGTTGGGACTTGCTTTCTTGTCCACCTTTGGTGCCACTGGAGCCAGAGGCCTTTCTCTTTTTAGATTGGGCCTTAGAAGATGAGGCCCTTTCGGCAACATTTGCCGCACCTTTCTTCTTGGCTATCCCACTTATAGACTCAAAAGTCTGGAGCTCGTTGAGGAGTTGAGTAAGTCCATAGTTCAACTTATTCATAATATAGTTGGACGTAAATTGGACAAAATCAGGCAAAAGTGAGTTCAGAATGATTCCCACTTGCGTCACCTCATCGATAGTGGCGCCATGCAGCTCAGCCTCTGTGAAATAGTTCGTCATCATCATGACGTGGTCTCTCACATAGGTTCCAGGAGACATCTTCGCATTCATGTACTTGCGAGTGGCTTCCATTCGAGCTTGCTCGTTTTGCATCCCAAACATCTCTTGAAGAGTGTCTAGGATCTCAACAGCAGTCTCCTTGTTCTCCAACTTTGTTCGCAGAGCATCAGACATACTTGCGAGCATGTAGGCCTTAGCCTTGTTATTGGAGGAGTTCCAATGCTCAAAATCTTCTTTGAGCGTCCGTGCAGCATTTGCAGTAGGAACGGGTGGACGTGACTCAGTAAGAACATACCTTATGCTCTCACTGACCAGCACGATGTTGAGGTTACTTTTCCACTTGGAAAAGTTATCCCCAGTTAGCACATCTTTGGATAATAAAGTGGTAAAAGGGTTTCCAAAAGACATATTGAAAATGCTGATAATAAAAATAAATAGAAATTAGAAAAGTTTGAGATAAAACATTCATCATGATTTCGGGAATAATAAACGTGTATGCATGAATGCAACGGGAAAAATACTAAAACCTTTAAGTTATTATTCCCTCGACAGTTCAGTTATCTATGAATAAAGTGCCCCCGTAGGGTAGGTCAATTATTCACTTAACCAAACCGAGACTCTTCTCGATTAATAAACACGACCAAAATAACTCTTATTTCCATGCCTATTAAATGCCGAAGTGGGAAAGTTTGGCCAAACAAGTCAACATTTGATTTGTCTTGTGAGTTAACCCATCGTTTCGACTTCTCAGACTTAACTCAAGATGTGCCGCCGTAGGGTAGGTCACACTTGAAATACGTCCAAAAAATCTATCATACGAGACTTAGCCTTGGTATTGAGCCAAGCGGACACCACCCGTAGGGGGACGAAATCGAAGCGCCTCGAGGCGCCGCTTGACCCTCACGGTGCTAAACCAACGATGGAGACCATAAACTCACTATTAATGTAGTATTTTATTAAACCTAAGTTAACATTTAACTATGTGAAATTGATTTTAGGTTTATAATCTAATTATTAACCTAAAAAGTGTATAATTAAATTCTACGTGATTCTAAGCTACCCATTTAAAACCCTTTTAAATATGCTTAGAATATGTCTTTTCGTGACGTACTAATCTTTGGTTTATAAAGCATCTCATTTTTAATTAAACATAATTAGTACTATGTGAAATTATAACCTATAGTTTCACTTCACGAAAAAAACTTCCAAGTAAGAAGGGGGGTCACAATGGTCCGCTTAAATCCCTCCAAACCTTAGACCTCTTATCGGTCTTTTTGACAAAGTCTTTTCGTTCCGCTCAACTTATTCATTAAAATCTACTCCTAACAATTTAGGTAATTTTCATTGAATAAGCCCCAAATTGTATTGGTCAAATTTTAAACACTTTAAAAATAACCAATCCATCATTTAATCATATCACATATTAATCACATTAACAATATGAATAAATGATGCAAGCGGAACATAATATTGAATGGCACATCTATACTATATGACATGTGACGTGCATGACATATTATAAAAACATAGTACAAAAATAAAACATTGGAATTGACCGAGTTCCTTTGGTTTTTAAATAAATAAATAAAATAAAATAAAACTAATCTAAGGGGCCTCCTCTTCATGGGCTTCGTCTCCAAGTCCATCTATGGGTCCATCATTGTGGATTTGACCTAAAATTAAAACACTTTTAATTTTGGGTCGGGTCAACATGGGTTTCACAAACCTATGGGCCTACTATAATGGGCCGGGCAACCTAGGGTTTGAAAACTTTAGGTTTAGGGCCCATCATTGGCCAATCAACCTTAGAGTCTTACCCTAGGATTTTTGCCTCCTATGATGGTGGCTATCCTAGGGTCAAAACCCTAGAATTTTGGCCACCAAAATCCACCACTTAGAGTTTCACTAAACCCTAAGTTTTTGTCCTTCAAAGTCTTCTTGAATTTGATTTGATGATCATTGTGAAATTTACATAATTTTATAAATTTACATAATGTAAAATAAAATAAAATTTACAAAATTCCTAACCCAAATTAAGGGCGAACATCAAATCTAATTGAACCAAAAGAACCATATAATTAACGACCAATTCTAATAGAAGATTCATTCATCAACATGACAATCAAACAAAACATACATCTCATGTATTAACAAATATTGTGCCATTCAATAATGCAATTAATTAGAATCACATTCTAAATTGATTTTCTAATAAAATTAAGACCGCTCTGATACCAGTTGTTGGAAAAAATTTGTAATAATACATAAAAGTTCTATGTAAGGCGGAAACATGGTATTCTAAAATTTATAATCAAACACTTTGATCAAACCATCAAGAACATAGAACAAGGATCTTTTCATAATTTTATTAGAAAAGCAAACAAGCATACAAATATGCACAAAATTTATTTCATAAATAAATTATAGAGATCAAGAATTTTACCAAGAAGATTCTAGTGATTGACTTCTTCTCTTTACGTCGTGCGTTTCGAGACCGCCAAGGTTGGGCTACGAGTACGCTCGAAACGAACTTATCGGCCTTAGGGAATCCTTGCTTTTGCCGATACCACAATCTTCCAAACCGTGCCTCCAGATCGGGAAGAGACGAGAGTGTGGGCTCACTCTAATTTTTCTCACACACACTACCTTAGTGTATAACTAGGCTATAATAATAGCTATAGGGGGGTGGCAATTGAGGGAGCTTCTCTCTCTAGAAATTCTCTCAAAGAGGCTTATGAGCTTGTGTATTTTATCTAACTAGGTTAGGTTTTCTCTCTAGAATAGGGTCCTATTTATAGAGAGAATAAGGAGGTGTTTAATAGGTACACTCCAAGTCTTACTTGGATTCAAAATAATACATATTATTATTTCTTTTAGATATATTAAAAATATCAAATATTTTTAATAATATATATATATATATTATACTAAGTTGCCGAAAAGTTAGTGGAAAGCTTTTTCAATCGCAAACCTATTAGATATATATATAATCGTAATATATATATATATCGTATATATATATATATCGTATATATAATTATATATATATATATATATATAAAAGTTAAAAACTTAAACGGTAAACTCTTTACCGAATTTATAAATCTAATTGCTATATATATATAAACTATTTATATATAACATTATATATAAAATTCGTATCTACAAACCGAAAAATAAAATTTGGCTAAAAGTTTTCAAATCCAAATCGGATTTGGACTTTGATATATCATATATATATCTTTAAAAAAAATCGTAAAACCTTTTTTTTTTTTAATTCAAAATAGAATATAATTCTATTTTAATATCTAAAATAGATAATTATCTAACTCTTAGATAATTAAATAGGATTAATTATTTCGAATCCTATTCCAAATAGGATAACTATCCCATTTTAAATAAATTTGTACAAATCCTAATATAATTAGAATTTCTACAAAATACCTCCTTTTTATTTATTTATTTATTTATCCAACTCTTGGATAATTTAACAAGTAAATAAAACTCTTTTATTTAAATTGTTTGCCTCCCAAATAAATCAATTTTGGCGAGAAACTATTTTCATAATTCCCTCCAAAATTAATTTAAATTAATTTTAATCATTATTTATTTAACAAGTAAATAAATAACTAAAATGATTTATTATCGAATTAACTATTAATCCAATAAATGTGAGAAAAATATAATTAATCACCATTAATTATTAGAGTATCTCTATCGATCTTATGGAGTCGGTTCAGGGACCGTGGACCTAATAATTTAGGCTCCAATAAATACAAACAATTAACTAAAACTCTTTAGTTAAAAATCTGATTTATTAATTCCGATGTTACTCCACTAAAAACCCGAAATTGCACTCCTGAAATTATTAGAATAATTTACTCGGTGAGTTGTCCATTGACGGTCTTCTTCTTTTATCAGCGTAGCTCTTCTGTCGATTTTGTGCAGTCTCGAGTCTTTATCGCATCATCTTGACTGCTTCCGTCGTTCCTCTGGTGAAGTTCGTTTGGTCTAAGCTAGACTGTCCTGTTTCGTACCAATGAACAGGAGATCGACTTTTTTTTCCATATAAGGCTTCATACGGTGCCATGCCTAAAGAGGTTTGGTGACTATTATTGTAAGAGAATTCTACTAGGGACAACTTTTTGTTCCAAGATTCGCCGAAATCCATAACATAACCCCTCGGCATGTCTTCAAATGTTTGGATGGTTTTCTCAGTTTGGCCATCCGTCTGTGGGTGGAAGGTCGTACTGAATTTGAGTCAGGTGCCTAGTGCCTTCTGCATACATTTCCAAAATTGCGAAGTAAAACGAGCATCATGATCTGATATTATGGAGAGCGGAACTCCGTGGAGACGGACAATGTTCGTGATGTATACCTCAGCTAGTCGGTCAACTGAGTACGTGACTTTGATCGGTATAAAATGAGCTGACTTTGTCAATCGATCCACGACGACCCAAATAGCATCGTATCATTCAACTGTTCTAGGCAAGCCTACTACAAAGTCCATAGTGATTTGATCCCTCTTCCATTCCGGTAACGCTATAGGCTGTATTTCTCCAGCGGGGTGTCTGTGTTCAGCCTTAACCTTTTGACAAGTTAAGCACCTACTAACATAATCAGCCACATCTTTCTTCATTCTATTCCACCAAAAATATTCCTTTAAGCCTTCGTACATCTTCGTTGCTCCTGGATGGACTGAATAAGGCGTATCATGAGCTTCAAAGAGTATTTGTTTTCTTATATCCTTATCATCAGGTACGCAAAACCTTCTGTCCAGATGTAGAATCCCATCTTCAGAGAGGACAAAGGGTGTTTCCGTCCCTTCAAGAATATTCTCCATAATCTTCACTAGATCAGGATCAAGCATCTGGGCTCCTTTCATCCCATCAAATATTGTAGGTTGAATTGTTAAATTCGCTAAATTCCCTATTATAAGCTCAAGTTCCAATTCATTTATCTCTTTCTGCAACTCTGGGTGCATTAACTGAATAGACATGAGTCTGGTTTTTTCTTTTCTGCTCAAGGCATCGGCCACACCAGTCGTCTTTTCGGGATGGTATTGGATTTCACAATCGTAATCCTTAACCAACTCGAGCCATCTCTGCTGTCTCATGTTAAGCTCTTTCTGTGTGAAAATGTACTTGAGGCTTTTATGGTCTGTATAAATTTCGCATCTTACTCCATAGAGGTAATGTCGCCAAATCTTCAAAGCAAAGACCACTGCAGCCATCTCTAAATCGTGAGTTGGGTAATTTTTCTACTAATCCTTCAATTGTCTCGAGCCGTAAGCGACTACTTTACCATCCTGCATTAAGACTGCACCCAATCCCACCTTAGAATCATCACTGAAAATAACTAAAGGTTCTCCACTTGACGGGATTATCAATATCAGAGCACTTGTTAAACGATGCTTCAATTCTTGGATGCTTTCTTCGCACTTCTGGGTCCACTCATATTTCTTCCCTTTACGATTAAGAGCTGTTAAGGGTGCCGCTATCTTTGAAAATCCTTCCACGAACCTTCTATAATATCAAGCCAAACCTAGAAAACTCCTAACTTCAGTCACACTTCTAGGTGCTTTCCAGTTGATCACTGCTTCAATCTTTGCGGGATCCACCGATATACCTTCTGCAGACACTACGTGTCCTAGAAAGTGAACCTTGCTTACCAAAATTCACATTTTGAAAATTTTATGTAAAGTTGATGCTCTTTTAGAATATGGAGTGTCAACCTCAAGTGTTCTTCATGTTCTTCTTGGTTCCTCGAGTAGATGAGAATATCATCGATGACGATGATAACAAACTTATTTAGATGTTCGCAGAAGACTCGATTCATTAAGTCCATAAATGCTGTTGGCGCGTTAGTAAGTCCAAAGGGCATCACTGTGAATTCGTAATGACCGTACCGCGTTCTAAACATAGTCTTGGCGATGTCACTATCCTTCACCCTAACCTGATGATAGCCGGATCGGAGATCAATCTTTGAAAAGACTGATGCGCCCTTCAATTGATAAAAAAGATTATCAATTCTAGAGAGTGGGTATTTATTCTTGATGTGACTTTGTTGATCCTAAAAGTCCCATCTTTCTTCTTTACAAAGAGGACTGGAGCGCTCCAAGGGGAGTGACTAGGGCGTATAAAACCATTATCTAGCAACTCTTGTAGCTGTGTCTGAAGTTCCTTCAATTCCGTAGGAGCCATACGATAGGGAGCCTTCGATATTGGATACGTTCCAAGTAGTAGTTCAATCTCAAAAGAAATTTCTCGCATTGGGGTAGACCTGGTAACTCTTCTAAGAAAACTTCTACGAACTCCTTCACGACTGCTACTATAACGACCCAAAACTCAAAACGGCATTTTAGATCCGAAAAATACGATCAAATTTGAATTTTTTTAAAATTAAGTTACAAAACCAAGCTTTTAATGCTAAACATGAGGTTAACCAATCCTCACCATAACCAGAAATAGATTTAATGTTTACACTTTACAAAATATTACAGAATTTAAAATATCTTTTCTTTGCCAACGATTAGCCGGTAGTCCACGTAAGGTCTGACGGGTCGGTGCCGTATACACTCGTTATTCCCGTCATTGTCACCTCACCCTTTTTTCTTTCGTAACAAGATACCTGCGACATGAGCACACTAGTGAACTATTAGCCCAGTAAGTAGATTAGATAAATAGGTTGTTAAGTCTGTAGGCAACATATAATCAAGAAGCATCACAACATTATAATTTAGCAACAGGACTAACTCAACGATCGAGTCGTCGCACGATCGTTGAGTAACGTCACTCTTAAACAATCTTGTCCGCGAAATAGAATTCAGAAATAATGTACTGAACCTGCGCGGGATACAATACCTACAAAAGAGTTGTGATATAGAACGAGGTTAGACTCAACAACCCATTTACCTCGACTCAAAGTCAATATCATATTTGGTTCTAAACTTACTCAAGTTCACAACTCTCTGACTTAGCTTATAAAAAAACGTATGCACACGATTTACTATTTAAGAATTCTTGATTCTATAATATTGGAGAGGTCTAGTCAGCCTTACTCATTCACTAGACCTTTCACCGGTAGTTCTAGAATTTAATACACATCTAGACCTATTCTCGGGTCGTTCTCTAGTACAACTCTGGACCCTCTACGGGTCGTTCTAGAATTAATACAATTCTGGACCCTCTACAGTTTGTTCTAGAACTAATACAACTCTAGACCCTCTACGGGTCGTTCTAGAACTAATATAATTATGGACCCTCTACGGGTCGATCCGAAACTTCTCACGACCGATGGTTCCGTCAGGCTGTTTCGGATTGATTGCGCAATCACCCCATCGGGTTAATTCGGGACATGCTATGGATCATGGTGCCTCGGACCGTCCCGATATTCTTTATGATTGTGAGGACTCATCCTCCTTGGGCCTCTCTGCCCATTTTGAAACCTTGTACGGCCAGTGACCCCGTCAGGTCATTTCGGAATTCATTACTGCACTTTACGCCGTCGGGCCGATCTGGATCGTCAAATCATAAACTGTGGAGAGGGCCGTGGCTCTCCTCCCCATGGCGTCTCGGGCCGTTCCAAAAGGTGGTTCACTGACCTCCATAAGGTCCCTCGGGTCATTCCGAAATCTGTCATACATGATGGGCCCGTTAGGCTATTTCGGAACCAAATCATGATCGCGGCCCGGTCGAGCCCTACCCAAATGATCAAAGTATTGCCATAGAGGAAGGTCGTCTGCCGACCTCCCTGAGGCCTCTCAGACCGTCCCGAAACGTAATCAGTGGCCCTGTTTGCAGTCCCGTCGGGCCCTACCCGTATACATACATTGCTTTCGCTCCCATTGGCTTGTCTTAGAGTTTTCTCTTTGACCTGTAATAAAGTCTCAACAATAACAGAAACAGTTTTATGCCTGTGGTCCCATACCCCCCAACAGATAAGTCATACAAACATATACACACACAAATAGACCCACACCCTACACTAGAACCTGAATCACAAAGTTGAGTAATTTTTATGTATGTGGTCCCGTACCCACAGACAGATAAACATATAAATGAATGCACGCACCAATACACACCTAGAAAAAAAAAACGCAACATATCATAAACAAACATACAGTCCCATACCTGCAGGCTCATTGCACAAACAAGACAAATATGATCAAAAGCCCGTATTCACAACCTTAGCATGAATGGGGATCCACACAGTTTAGTAGCCACAAATTTAGAAGCATCGCACGGTTTATACAATCTTAACACATGCGCAATATATTCAAGCATGATAAAGTCTACTCGTGCCACAGTGGAGATCCACTTACTTGAGGTCCTAAGCCTCGATCCTTGCGACTCTCTCCTAGTGGCATCCTCCCTTGAAACTCGTCGTGCGACAAATCTGTCCAACACGCGAGTAATAGGGTCAAAAGCCACTTTTCGCTATACATAAATCAAAGAATTGCTCAAAAGATTGACGGGCTACTTAAGCTAGTCTTTAACCAAGAGCGAACAAACGGATATCAAATTGTAATTTGAAGTATCCTCGTCCCGTTCACCAGTGATTTAGTTTTATACGTTAACCCGTAGCCAACGAGTATATTGTTTGATTTAATTTGACGAGAAATGGATTCTTTAATCTAATTAGTTTCCAACTTAGCTTAAGCATCTAAACTTCGAGCCGAAAATCCAGCAGAGTTTCCCCTGTTTTACGGATATCCCGGCCGAAGCCTTCACCTAATTTCAACCCAGCACAGAACTAAGTTCGGTCATAATCCATCACACCAACCACACAGGCAATTTTATCATTTATCATAATTAATTTCAACATAATCATAATTCAACAACGAGCCTCAGCGGCTCGGATTCACAATAGACCATGGACATTTAAATCACAAAAGAAAGTCACAGAGAATGTTGTCGTGGCTTAGCGCTAATACTTTGTTTCCAACTGCCGTTTATACCTTTAACAAAAGGCGGTGAAGGGTTGAGAGTTCGAACTTGCGCTGTTGACGTTCCTGCACAATTTGCGAGAATAAAAGAAATTGAATCAAGTTTCGAACTTAAAACAAAAACATGATGCGAAACGCTCAGACCCGCGACCCGATACTCGCTTTAAGCTCAAACGGGCACGTTAACAAATATACAACCCAATACAACAAAAGCTCGTGCAACAAAGCCAAATCCTCAAGATCACACAATTTTCTTTTTAGAAAATTCTTATCTAAGGTTCTTAATTTGAAAAGATACTAAAACGGCGCATATCCGCAAGATTTTATGTCAAAACACTTGAGATGCCAAATTCCAATAAACACCTTGAATCAAACTAGTACATTCGTCGAAAAGTATTTAAGCTAAACGAATTAATAAAGCCATCGCAATCACAATCCCACAAAGTATGTCTTTTCATCACTAGTCTTTCCAATTATGGTTCCACAATTAAAGGGATAAGGCCCAAATGAGATTTTCACAAAAGTCCACCAAAATGATAACTTGTCAGATTTCAAAACGACATGAATTCACCAAACTTGATAGCGCCAAATAGACAAAAATATACTAAGCCAAGCACGCCCACAATTTTCACAAAATTGTAAAATATCAAACTAATAAAAACATGATACCTCCGACTAATATATTTGCCGCAACCTTCTTGAATTGACAATCTAACGAAATTCCTAGATTTTCAAGTTTACTAAAACTTGTGTCAACACCTTGAAATTACACATATATTCTTGGAAACGTGTGACCCATCACAATCACACTTCAAACTTGACAATCAAAGTCCATTAGTAAATCTAGAAAAAAATCATAATCTCAGCCACCAAAATATTAAACACGTCTAAAATTGTCACAAATTGCCAAACACCACGATGTTTAAAATTTGATAAAACAAATAAAAGTCTTGGTTCAAGCTCAAAGCTCACCTAACTGAGCAACGGTGGCTCGTGGTGGGTTCGCGGCTGCGAGACGGAAACCACGGGACGCGGTTCCGCAACAATTTCGGCGGCAAGACAGCGGCGCGGCTGCGAGGACCAACAGCACCGAAGTGGCACTGGGGAGCTCGCACGAAGCAAAGGCCATGAGGCGGCGGCTCATCGCCAATGCGAAATGCACAACTCTGCGCATGTTGGTCGGGCTATCAAAAAAGAGACAGCTTGCGTTGGGTCTCGCGCGAAGGAGGTTGGACCCACGCGGAGGAGCTCGCACTCACGGCGGTGCTGGTGGCGAAGGAGGCGCGGAGGAGCTCGCGTCACAAGGGTTCGCGAGCGTCGTCGTTGTGATAACCCAACCTTTTTATGTAATAATCTCTAATAATTTAATTTAATAAAAGAGATTATTTTTATGTCATTATGTCACATATTATATGTTATGAAAAATAACGGTAATTGTCGGAGCATTTAAGTTGATATAATTATAGGTCAAACTATAGTTATGATGAGATCTAGGCTCTAGATATATTCTTAAATTATTCTTATGCTATATAGAAAGTTTTATATAGCATATTGCATATCATTTTAAAGATCTTTCAATAAGCTTTCTAGCGGTATATCATATGTGTCAATCGGATTAGTATGGAGAAAGTTATGACCGATGAAAGTTTAGTGCGCGAACCAGTCCGCGAAAACGACATAGTTTTGTAGGCTTACGTCAAAACGACATGATTTCGTAAATTAGGTGTATTTAAAATCCCTTGTGCGAAATTGAAACCCTAGACCCCAATAAATGACGTCTTTTAAGTGTGAACAGGAGGATAATTTATAAATAAGAATAAATTAGAATTATACGGTAGTTTTTGACTGAGTCTTAGTAGATTGAGTCTTACAAGGATCAGGAGAAATATCCTCCCCCTTTTTCTCTAACCCTAGGCACCACCTTAGTCTATAAATAAGGTCTTAGACCTCACTTCACTTCACACAAAAAAATTCTACGCTCTAGCAGTCCAAAAAAAAAAAAAGTGAGAAGAAACTCTGAGAGAATTTCTAGAGAAACTCTGAAGAAATTTTTGGAGTGATAGTCGACCATTGTAGAAGCTCTAGAGGAGTTACTCTGTCTACATAAAGGTATAAACAAACTTCTTCCACGTTTAAGTTCTAAGATTTTAATCCGAGGCTAACCGGGTATGGCGCTCTTTAGGAAAACGGACGTTCGAAGGGCAAACTTAAGGAATCAAACCTCGAGAAGGCTAAGCGTCAAATTGGAGGTTTACTCTCATAGCCTTATACTGAAATATAATTCTTAGGTTCCAAATTTGTAGGCTTTACACGAATTTCTTGACCTAAATTCTCTATAGGCCCGAAACTGGAGTTTTTATGCTATATCCCACTGCTTTAATTATTCTGTCCACTCAAACAATTTTTACTGCTTTTGAGAAAATTCATGTATGTTCCTTTATAATTCTATATTATATATTTAATTTTTTAAATTTTTCAGAGCTATAGATTTATTATGAAAAATCCGGAACCGAGGCTATACAAACTGTTCCATACTGGAACAGTTTGCGCAGTTTAAATTCCGGCGACTTTTTAGGTGACTTAACTGCCAAATTAGCTTTCGACGATAACTAGAGAAATTTTGAAAATTAAATTTTAGATACTTTTTATGAAATAAGATTTTTCAAAATTCGGCATTAAACCTTGGATTAATCCTGATTTTTCGAAATAGCCGAATCTGCTTTTTGAAAGAAGTCCAATTTACACACGTTTCCTGTAAAAACTTGTAACTGAAAAGTTGTAGATTTTTCAAAAATAAGAAGGGTTACTTCAGCACGTTTTCCGAGATTCTCTACGGATTTTTCTAAAAATTAAAATGAATAATTCGGCCAATTTTAGCACCCAACTTAAAAACATATTTTTAATTAAGATGTTAACCTATTTAATATTCTATTATCTCTAATTGTAAATAAAAATTTTAATAGGGACTTAGTTGTAATTGTGTGACATAGAAAACCAAAACGCTCTGTCTAGAATGATTGGTTCTTAAATAAGGCGTGCTTTACGATCTCTGCCACACTTACCTGGGAACCTCGTTCTGTCTAGGCAAGTTTGGCTCTGAAGTGAGACCATAGTACCCTTCCCAATCGGCCTGGGAGCGTTGCGGTGAATATTATCACACCGTTATAACTTATCCTTATTAAAAAGATTTTTAAAATAAATTATTTTTAAAGTATAAACTACGCCCCTTTTAGAATGTTAGTTGTTTAGATAGAAGTTAAGAATTAGAATCCATACTCACATCAACTTATGATTTTAGGTTTCGCTCCCGACAATTTACCGAGCCTTACTCAAACAACCACTCGACTCAAGGTGAGTACAATCTCACTACAGTACGAAGTTGTTTAAAATAACAATCGTGTTATGCAATGTTGTGTGACTTAATGAAGCATGTTATGATGTTATGTTATGATGTAAAAGTTATGAAATCATGTCTTTATAAATTGTAAACATGATTATGATGTCTTTTCAAGTTAAATGTTCATGATGCATGTCATCTTATAATCAAGTGATAACCAAGTTAAAACTGCGTCGTACCGCCCGTCCTCCTTGTGTCGACCTAAGGGCATTAAGGAGGCGGTTCTATGATATGTTTATGATGTTTTGACCTTAGTCACGAGGACCTTGTACACCCTCGTCGACTATTGGTCGAGCGCGCTCTACGAGGTACGTACACCATGATCAGGATCCTCTAGGAAGCAAGATAAAGTTAGATTATGATATGGAATGAATAATTATGAATAAATGGTCATGCATTGCATAATATTTTTGTGAGAAAATAATTGTATCACTGGGCTTTTTAAGCTCATATGTTTTTCCTTCGTACTATAGGTAAGAAGCCTATAGTGTGATGTCGAGTTGTGCTGCGGCGGTGCAAGGCAAGCGAGGCGGGTATATGGGAAAGCCACACAAATAAACTATTTCCGCAAATAAAGTTATTTTTATAAGTTATTTTATATTCAAGACAATTTATGTTATGTTATTATTTGATTATGACATTATGTCTTCCAAGTCATAAATAAATTTATTTCTATGGTATCTTTCCTAAAGTATATATATATATAAAAAATGCCACGATTTTTCCTATCTATAATAAGTAAGTAAGTAAGTAAAGTAACGGACCGAAAAGTCGGGTCGCTACAGTCGTCTTGCAGCGAAGAGGTGCGGCGTGCGCTGACGCGAAAAGGCGTAGGGTCGTCGAGACGAGGCCGAAGAAAGCCGGGCGAGGCTAGGCGTGGCTCGCCGGGGAGCATCGGCGGCTGGGCGGTGCCGGCAGGGAGCGTGGGGCTCGACCTTGCATGAAGGAGTATGGCTCGAAGGTGCGAGAGGCACGCGGAGGTCTGGGCCAGCGAGGAGGCATGAGGCGCGGTAAGGGCGAGCGAAGCTCGCGGCTACAGGCGTGCTGAGGTGAGGCGGAATGGCACCGGAGCTGGGCCGTGTGCTGGTTGGGTGAGCGAACAAAGCGTCGCGTGGCTAGGAGCCGGCGGAGAGGCTGCGATAGGACGCAGGGCTGAGCTCGAGCGAGGAGGCCGCGCGCTGGAGTGGAGAGGGGGGGCGCGTGGCTGGGTCGGGGTGGGGGAGGCTGGCCGGAGATGGGGGAAGAGAGAGAGATGGGAGGGGAGGGTGGTCGGCTGTGGAGAAAGGAGAAAGGGAACAGAAGAGAACAAAACCCTAGTGGGCTTGGGCTCAATTGGGCCAAAATGTCCAAATCTCTCTTTCTTTTTTTTTTTTTTTTTACAGTATAAATTGGTATAATTTTTCTGCTGAGTTTCAAATTGTACAAATAATTGAACACCGAGATTTAGAAATATTAAAAATCACTCTTGAGTCACAATCAATTCCTAACACCTCTAATAATTCGAAAATACAAAAACAACCATACTAATTGCATAATTAAGTACATAGTTCTAAATTGGCCAGATTTGACAAAATTGTCCAACTTTACAAAAATGGTTATAACTGAGGCAAATCACAATTTAATTGATTAATACAGTGATCTTAAGTTCAGGTCATTACAGGTATATTGGTCTGGTCTAATTTCTCTTTCTTAATCTTGTCTAGTGCCGAAGCTAGAAAGCCCATACATTCGCTCGACAACATTCTTTGTGCTTGCATAGAAGAGATTATCGTCTTTGAATTGAGCAATGACCTTCCTTTAAAAGAAAACTTCTCACCACTTTCGGGCCTAAAGGTTACCTTGCGGTGATAGCAATCAATAATTGCATTGTGTTTCTCGTAAAATTCTATTCCCAAAATAACATCGAAGTCCTTCATCTCAATTGCAATAAGATCAACATTTAATGTGATGCCATTGATCGTTATCGAAATTTGTCTTAAAAAAAACTCCGATAATAAAATCTCACCCGAAGGCAGAGATGTCCTAAGAATCCTTAAGGTTCTATCTTTATCACTACTTATACTCAATGCCAGTTTAGTTGAAATAAAGGAATGAGTAGCTCCAGAATCAAAGAGCGCATACACGTCGTAAGAGGCAAGAGAGAGATGACTTGCTACGACATTAGAGATATTGGCCATAGCATCTGCGTTAGTATACGCGTATAGCTGTGCTTGTGGTAGAGGTGCCTCCAATCTACCTTGCAAGATCTGGGTTCCTTCCAAGGTGGGTTGCATGGCATTTATGCGCGGTGCTGAATTTCTCTGATGGAATTAATTGTTTTGCGCCTGATTCTGCTTGGGGCAATCTTTGACAAAATGCCCACTCTGTCCGCAAGCAAAGCAACTCAAGGTTCCCCTACGACATTCTCCGGGGTGGTTCTTGCCACAAGTCTTGCATGGCGGATGGAAAGTGTAATTATTTGTCCTCTGTTGTATATTTCGGTTCTCATGGGACTGGTTCCCATTAGGTTTCTTGCTCTTCTTGTTATATTGTTGGTGTTGTTGTTGTACTGGTTGGTATTTTGATTTCTAGGCCTATTACGATTGTTGGGCCCGCCTCCTTGGGATTTCTTGTGATCCCCATTCTGCTTCTCCTTAGTTTTCTCCTCTTTACGAGCCTTGAAGAATTGAGCCCGTTCTTCCTTTACTCGGGCCAAACGGTACTCGGCTCTCATTGCCCGTTCGACACAGTCTGCTACTATAACAGGAGGTTGGTTCCCACTATCAATTGCCATTGAAAGCTCGGGCTTGAATATTTCCATCATTCTTCTAACCCGTTCTTCTTCAGTAGGCAGAAGGTGAGGATAGAGTCGTGCCAAATGGTTAAACTTAGTAACTGCCTTAGTCACCGTCATACTCCCTGCTTCAAACTATTAAAATCTCTTTGTTGTGCATTCATCGCTCTCATGTTAAAGAACTTCGTGTTGAATTCCACTACAAAGTCATTCCAACTCATGCTATTGACGTTTCTCCTCATCATCACTATTTTCCACCAGTATCAGGCGTCCTTCTTTAGCATGAATGAGGCACATCGCACCTTTTCTTGATCTGTCAGATTCATAAAGTCTAGAATCACTCGTAGGCTAGACAGCCACTCATCAGCAACTAAGGAATCGGATGATCCTTCGAACTCAGGCGCACGCATACGCCTAAACTTCTCATACAAATCGCTTATAGAGGGAGCTGCGGCGACGGGGTTCACAACAGGATGTGGTACAAGCTGAGGAGGTGGTATATCTTGAGGAGCAGCGTATTGGTTCTGGCCGACCCTCCGTTGTTGCAGTTCGGCTCTTAATTTCTGCATGACCACTTCTTGGGCCTCCAAACGTTGCTGGAGTGCCACTACTAGGTTCTCCAACTCTGGATGGGCCTGAGGTTGACCAACTGGTTCAGGGACAGGGGCAGCGGTGTTTGCTCTACCGCGACCTCTACCTCTCCCTCCTCTCGGAGCAGCTCCCCTTCCTCTTCCATGACCAGCCACTGGGGCAACCACCCCTTGTCCAACCGCTGGTTGAGTTGCTTGGTTTTCTTGTTCCCCAACCGAATTCTGAGCTGCACGTCTCACTGCTCTAGTTTGGTGCATCGGCTCCATTTCTCAACTTCTGCTAAGAGGATACATTCCTCACGTTAACATCTTACTATAATTTCAAACTTGGTTGTTGAAAACTTCTTGCAACATCATACCCATACATCGACACTCATATTATAAATTACCAAATCATTTAAGAGGTAACTCAAGGCATAATTCATAATATTTTTTATTTATTTATAAGAAATATAACTTAATACACTATTAATAGAATCATAAAGCAATCATAGCTTGTTCACATAACGTAAAATAAACAAACACTAACATTGTTCATTTTAAACAATCCATCCATAATATTAATAATAATAATAATAAAATTTAAACTAAAATTTTAATTTTCGTCACCGGCTTCATCCTCAAATGGGTCTTCTTCATCTTCAGATTCTTCCTCATCTTGTTCCACAGGAGTAGGCTCAGGCTGAACGGGCTCAAGGTCTCTAACTGCGTATAACACACTAGTTATAAAATGGTATATGTCAGCCCACGGCGCATCATATCCCTCGAATGGCCTTTCAGCTTCCGGAAGCCCATTCCAAAACAGGTGTATTAGCTCTTCATCGGAGAAATCTCTTGGTTGGATTTCTATGATTTGCTCCCTGAAGCGAAGTGCATAGTCCTCTATTCTTTTATTAGGGTTCTTTCCCCAATAGGCCGTACGTACATGGTAGAGTTCTATTTTTCTCTCTTGCTCTACTGCATCAGCATCATATCGTTGACGTGGCCACACACATGCCGATCCAGGAGGCATGAGCCGCGGTACCTTGCTGTTGTATCCTCCTGTCCAAAACTTGACCCGCTAATTGTGCAAAAGCAAAATCCACTTGGAGGTGTTCTTCTATATGGCAGGTAGTGAACCGGGTTCTAATTTTGTGCATCCATTCTTGCAATTTCTCTGGGTTGTTTCCATCGAAAGTGGGAGGATGAGTCGCCATAAAAGCTTCCGTTGCCTCACGGTCCATCTTGATTCTTTGTGCACGAGTCACCATGGTTGCCTATAGTGTTATCCCAAATAAATAAATAAAAATAAATTTTTTTTAATAAGAGAATTCTTACTTGAGTTGGACGGTCGACCTTGTGCGAGAGTGTGCGAGGGTAGGATGTCAGGAAAACCGCTCTGATACCAACTATAACGACCCGACTTTTCGAGCCGTCAAACTTACTTATCTTACTTACTAAAATCTTGTAAAAATACCAATTTTTTTTTAACTTATAATTAACTCAAACATGTTTATAAAAGAAGATGTCTCATGAATTAATAATAAAACTTTAAAATACAATAATTTCACACATCTTAAATTTTATACTTACGCATAGAAAATAAAAATAAAAATATAAAATATCTCATATAAAAAATTACAGAAGATAGTGGTTCCCATAACCCTCGCCCCGCCACCTCAAGCACTGTCGAATTCCAACCCTTGGTACGTCACACCATAGGTTTCTTACCTACAGTACGGACCAGTGCGCTAAAAGCCCAGTGGCATACAATTAATACTCACAAAAATACGATATGCAATGCATGACCAAATTAGTTTTGATTATTCAATCTAATACTAATCTTTTCTAGAGGATCCTCATCATATAAGTGTACGTACCGAGTTGCGCGCCAAACCAATGGGCGACGAGGGTGCACAGGTCTTCGATGACCATCGATCCGTCATATCATATTTTTTCATAAAGACCATGCTATATTGCCCTTAGGTCGACTCAAGGGACGGTATCATAACCTCACTTGTGAGGGTGGTACGGTACGGTGTTTAAACTTATGTTTCACTTATTAAATCTTGTGACATACATCGTGACATTTGATAATTTAATATCATATCATCATATCTTACTTATCATCATATTATAACTCAACGACACTTTCTTAAAAATTATAAACTAAGTCATGAACGTCATTCAGATACCTTAACATATCATTGTGTAATTTATATACAATAATAAAATATAATCAGATATCATACAATCTTAACATCAAATAATTAGATCCATTATATATGCAGACATTGTCATTAATATCATAGCAAAGCATATCATATAATTTTATTTTGAACAAATCCGAACTGTAGTGAGATTGTACTCACATTAGTTGTTCAAAGAAAGGTAATGGTCCTTTAACTTCGGTACTTGGTCACCACGTTTCTTGCTACCTAAATTTGTAAGTCGTGTCAGGGACATACTTGCTAAAAGCTTAGCCTTAACTCACATTGATATTCTAGAACTTAACCTAGAAACATCGTTCTATTTTAGTTCAAATTACGTAGAACAAAACCCCCAAGAAAACATGTAACAAATAAATATGTTTGCCACTTAGTCTCCAAATCGATCGTAAAAGATAGTATGGTCTTACTTCAGGCCCGACTTTCCTAGACATGACTAATTTGTTATCCTTAATTTATCATATAATCCGTTTTTATTTTATTTATAAAGTATAAATTCCTCATTTATTCTGGTTGAAAATTTTTTTTTCATTTCAGTCCTTGAACTTTTGATAAATTGTACTTTAATCCTTGTATATGACAATTTTAACGAAAATGCCCTTTCACAAAATTGTACTAAAATTTTCAAGTCATTAATATACATTAAAATAAACACTTTTCTCTTGTACAACCTCTTAAAATTCGGATTACTATGTCACCAATATTAAAGATTAAATTAAGGGTAAAATCTTTAATTCAAATTTTCATTAATTCTGCACAAATCTGGGAAAAATATTATGAAGTAACCCCCATTAATTTTTAAGAATCTACGTTTCTCATGACACAAAGTATTTCAAGAAATGAACGAATCTACTAGATCCTTCACAATGCAGAAACTGAAACAAATATTAAGCTGCATTTTTTGCCATTGAGGAGGCAGAGATGGAAAAAATTATATTTCCAAAAAAATGTTTAAAATTAAATTTCCTAAGTCATCATGGTCATAGAAAAATTTTCACCTATTGTTTAGGAATTCAAAAGTTGCTAAGACCGACAACCACGCAAACTGCCCAGATTCGACATCATAAACATATTGCAGTTGCAGAATTTTTAAAATTAAATCCTTCATTATCTAATTCCAAAATTTTATTTTCAATATCATAACATATATATATATATATATATATATATCTTGAAAAATCAGTAAATCTAGAAAGTTTCATTTGCTACATAAAATCATAACATTTCTAATATTAAAAATACAAAACCCTAAATCTGAGCAATCAAGGGTTCAGAATTTTGTTAGAACATAATATAAAAGATTTCGATCTGAAAATTTACAAGCCAATAATAGGAATATAAATTAACATGCATGATTTTTAAGCCGATTTTAGAAACCTTGAAAGGCCAGGAATTTTGAATCACAAAACCGAAAAAATCAAGGAATAAAATTCCAGCATTCTACACTTTTATTTTAACGTAAATATTTTTGACACATACCAACCAAATCCAATTTTCTAACAAAAAATAAAGCCGAAATCATCCAATAATCATAATAAGATTGATACTTAGGATTAGATTCGATTTATACCTTTCGTTGGTAGATCGAAGCACGATCGGCGAATCCTACGAAGCGTAAAACACAACGATTCGATCATCAATTTCGATCTTACACAAAGATGTCTCTATCACCAAAAGATTAAGGGAAAAATTTGTATATTTTCTTACCAATAGGGGGCTGATCTTGCTCTAAGCTTGTTCTTCTCTAAGTCCTTCTTTTTCCTTCACTTTTTGTCACTTTTTTTTTTCTCTCGAATCTTTGGATGTCTTTTGAAATGCTTGAAAATGAGATAAATTCTCAGCTGTTAGCCACTCCAAAACCGTGTATTACAGCCCCCAAAACATGGGATTTAATCCCAATAATCACCCCTCTTAATTGCCTATTATCTCACCGAAATATGTCTTCTTAATTTAAAGAAAATAGTTAGCATTTTTTTCTTTTTGACTCAATATTTTCAGCCACTTAATGCCCATATTGTTGTCCTAACATCGTCTATTTCTCCAAATTTATTCAAATTTTGACTCTTCAAAATTTGTCTTATAATATAGCACTATTTAGTAATTCCTACTTAGATAAAAATATCCTTTTTTTTTAAGAAACGAGTGACCAAATCCTAAACTACATGTAGTTTTGAAATAATAACGTGTAGTTTAGTTTGTAACTAAACACGACTAAATGTCGTAGTTTTATTTATCTCTTATTCAAACTACAATATTTGGTTGTAGTTTTTTTTTTTTTTTGAATAAAGAAGATAATTTCACAAATAGTTAGGAAATAAAATAATGCAAATATTTATTTTATTGCGTAGTCGTACCCATGATAAGTCGGGTTATCACATGTACCACTCGAAGGAATAAGAATCTAAACTAAAATAGACCAACTAGCAACAGTTTTCAATCAAGAGCTTTAACCATTTCGATCTCCGAGTTAAAGGAAAAAAATAATGATTTTGCTTAAATTATAAACCCCAAATGTTTTATAGTGACCCCTAAATAGAATTCAAGTCTTAAAACTGCTATGTAGTACAACGAATCGAACATGAAACAATTAGCATCATTTCTAAAATTTATTAAATTGACGTTCAAAAACAGCCAATGTTAAAATCATATAAATTGTCGTGATATTCAAAATCTATTATTATTAAAATTTTGAAGTCATGACATCAGGAAAATAAACAAACGATGATGTATAAAACATTATTTGGCAAATCTAAGCTGAATATGGATTCTCGATTTGTAAGCGAGCTTCAACTATCGAGGACTAAAATTTAGACAGTCACATCAAGGAAACACTTTCACAACAAATTTCTAAGCTCGAAAAGAGCTTGCCACTCGCGTTCAAGGCTACGAGAGTCCCCGGGTCGTGCAAGCATAGACTGTTACAAGCTCAATTTTATATGTACTAGCCATCGCGGGCTCAAGCCTCACGCACGGTTTACGCACACTCAAACGACAGTGGCTCAGGAGTGCGGAGGAAAGACGGTTCGACTCGATTGCGCTTCACACCACCTCGACAGTAGGGACACATCGTGCTGTGCTTGGCCTTTGTGCGCTGGATTATGCAACGACTTGGGGGCATAGAACTTCGCCAAAGATTGCCCGTGGAGCAAGGTGTCGTAGCGGGGTTGCGATAGGCGATGGAGATAGGTCACACGGCATCGCAAGTAGTGGCGAGGAGTAGGTTTTGGCATTCGGGTTTTGCTGCTCTCGGTTTCCGTTACCCAGGGTCGTGTGTAGCGTCGCCGTAGAGGCTTGGACGCACGGGTAGAGGCAGCATTCGTAGACAGAAAGCAAAGAAGCGGGCAGGCGCTGGCACACAAGACCTCCATGAGAGGTAGGCGCTAGGGTCACCAGCGTGGCATGTGGCATTGTCACGAGAGGGCTCTTGACGAGGGCGGCGAGAGTCACAAAGCGCAAGGCTCTGCTCTCGGATTTCGTTACCCATGGTCGTGTGTAGCGTCGCCTTAGAGGCTTGGGCTCACGCGTTGAGGCAGTAGTCGTAGACGAAAAGCAAAGGAGCGTGCAGGCGATGGCACACAAGACCTCACGTGAGAGCGTGGCACGATTCTTGGCGTTGTCACGAGAGGGCTCTTGACGAGAGCAGCGGGAGTCACGGGGCGCGAGGCTGTGATATGCCTCGTGGGCTACCAGAGCAGCATGCTAACTTGGGCTCGCTGGGGTTCGAGCTGTTGCACACTCAAATGTCACATAGCCTCATGCAAAGGAGACGGCGTGAGAACAACTCATCCAGGGTTGGAGCAGTAGGCTACACGGTAGGGGAGCTCGACGCGACATTGGGCTTATTGGTGCTTGGGCGCATCGGAAGACTGCTCATTATAAATGAAGAGGAGAGAGGTCGAGTGATCAAGTGAGAGCGATGAAGAGACAGAGGCCGAGAGAGGAGAGGTAAATATCGATAAAGAAAGGGGGTTATCGGTGTGTAAAAGGAAACGAATGGGAAAAGAAACAGGATTTACTCTATGTGGTCGTCTCTATATGGAACTTCTCTCTTTCCGATGTTATCTAAAATCCTACGTAAGCAACACTCACAGATCTAATATTTTCTGTATAGATATAATCAATAAAGATTAAGTATTTAGATAAATCTAAAGACTCGTTATCGATAGAAAAAAGAACTTAGAACTTCATTATTTGATATTTCAGTTATAAATCGATATTACATGAATTGGAAAAATAGACAGAGAATTTTCTTAAGATTTCTCAAAGGTTGAGAACTCTTAATTCGCTCAACTCAGTTTGCCTCTTACATTCGAGAAGTTTACATTTTATAGGCAAAAGGGAAGGCTCAATAATTGAGCCCTTACATCATGGCTTACATCACTCCTAAATTATTAGGAATCTATTTGTAAGTTTTTACGCCAATAACTTCGTCTTTTTCTTTATCTTGTCAACATATGTAGGTGACAGCTGGATTATGTCGTTTTTTGTCTTGGGACCATCGCAGTATGGCATTATTCCACAAGCCTCTTTTTGTGTAGATAGAGTGCACGGAAAGTGATGAGTTTGGAATCTTTTTATATAATCTTTAAGAATCTGGGACCGCTCTCCTTTTTCATCTCCAGTCACGATCATCCAGTTGACATAGTGGCAAAGGCATCAGAATCCTCTTTCGTAAAGATTATTCATAATGTCGTACATTGCTTTCATTCCTAAGGCTCTCCTTGACCTTATCCATTGCTTGGTAACTTTAGGAGATTTTTGGATCTCATTACCGACCTCTAACTCAAAATTCTGGGCTACATAGCCAATAGAGATTATATGTTCTGCTGTACACTCTGCAAATTTATCCCATTCTGGACTTATGGAATAAAATTTCAAGTATATTTTCCTTACTTTAGCAAATCCCGAGACTCATTTTTGGAACTCTGCATGAAACATTGATATTTCTTTTAAATCTTTTCTGGGAAAAATTAAATATAAAAAACCGTAATTGGTTAACAAATGTCAGATCAGATCCTTCTAAACAAACGATTCTAGGGTAGAAATGGTTTCTGGGACATTTGAAGTAAACATGTGCATAAGAAATTTGGTAGATAGCTTCAACAATTGTAGCATACTCGAGCTCTTTTTTTGATATAGGGCCTTCATCTTCTTCATTGGAATCTCCTTTAATACGGACGATCTTGGTAGTTGGTTCATTTTTTATTGCAATTTTTTTGGGAGCTTCGTTTGATGAACAGAGTCCACCACTGCTTCCTTTGGAACCTGTTTGGTATTTGAGAGTTTCATGTAACTGAGACGTAATTGCCTCTACATCACTTTTCAACTCTTTGGTATATTTTGAGTGTGATTCTATTATTTCTAGCAAAACCATTGTATTTTGATTAAGATAATCTACTAATGACTTAGTAGCTGTCTTTATATCTTCGGATTCCTGCTTGAGGAGGTTTATCCGATTATTCACCTCTTGTATATCAGAGGCTATATGTTTTTTTACTTCTCTCCTATGTAGCGCATGAATTTTTAGGCTAAGAAAGAGTGGTATAGTTAAAATACCATTGCAATTTGATTCCTAAATAAGTTTTTCCTATTCTACTTTTTAGAAGGTCGTATTTTGATTATTTACTATCCGAAGTTGCTGCCCACATTAGGATTTGTGAACTCATTTATTTTGTATAAAATTTCTCCTATTTTATCTCTTAGGCTGATCTCTAATTATTAATTTTCATAAGAGGTATTTGTTTCTTTATGTAGTGCGATTATCTACATTACATTTCCTATCTTTTCTTGGTTCAATAAGGAATTAAAATCCTCATTATAAACCCTAAAAATCATGCCGATTATGGACTTATGCCATTTTTAACACCATGTGATGTTCTAGAAAAGTGCATGTAGTTTTTTATCATTTTTATCTATTAAAAATTACGTGTAGTTTGGAGTACAAGTGACTAGAACTTTATTGTAATTTCTTCTGTCAAACCACACTACATTTATAGTAGTCTTATGATGAACTATAATATTTATTATTTGATAGGTTTATATTTCTTCGTTATAAGGTCAAGGAAATAACAATTATTTTCTTGTCAATTTTCTTGACAATTGGAAAAGAAATTTTTAAAGAAAATATCATAAATAAAATCTTGAAATCTAAGAGGAATAATTTGATATTCGAATTCTTAATTTAAAACGATAAAGCTCGAGATATTACACATTGTCTAGCTTTGAGAGATCTAATATTTCACAGTTTAGATAACAACTTAGTTTCAGGTGTTTCATAGAGTTCCTTCACAAACTCATTTTATATTCACATAAATACTAGATATAGTAAAAGTTTCTTCAAGGGACGTTTTCTAAGAAAATGTTCTTCATCAAACTTGAACTTCTAATAATCATCTATAACTTTTTATTAAAGCCTTACATTGGGCTTAAAGGAATGTTTTCTTTTAGAAAACATAAGGTGTACGTTTTTGACATTTGTACTTACCTTATTTACATACCAATGATTTTTAGGTTCTAATATGTATACATTTGACACCTAAAGTTTCCATGCGTAAAATAGAAGATTTAATTTAGTCATGCGATACTATTTTCATTTCATTGTATTTTCTATTTTACACACTAATAAGCTTAAATAGTAAACCAAGCGTCCTTAAGTAGTATTTCTTCTTAGTTCATCAAAACTAACTTAAAATCTATTATTTTCGAGTATCATCATCATTTCTTGACGTCATAATGAAAAAGAATAATTTTATTAACAAAATTATATTACTCAAAACATTTTGTTTAAATAAATTTCTAACAAATTTGAACAAAACTAGAACTTCAATACCTTATAAGATATTTGATTTTAAACCTTGTATTTCATCTTTTCTCCAAGAAGACTTGAAAAATAACACCTCAAGAAAGTATATCTAATGAATTTAAACTCATGATTGAATGGAAGAATTATATTTTCTAACTAGAAAAAAGAAAATAGTAACTTAAAACCAGCCAACATACCTTTATATATACTCTATTTAGGACATTGCATTGTGAGAGAGGATACATATGTGATAAGGATCTTTCTGTGTTATTGAGCTAGAGACACAATGTTGAGAAAGAGAGTATAAAACAAAGTGTTTATAACTAACACACACATATATAAATATAAATATAAAAATATATATATATATATATATATCACTGAAATATAAGAGTGGAACATGACCTATTAAAATAAGTTACCATTAGAATAGAGTTAATTAGTTTTTGTGCCAATTATACTGCAAATGTTTACCATTCTCAATTAGGTGACACATGTACAAAAATTATAGTGTGCATTTTCATTACTTAGAATTATGCTAAAACATATACATAATCATAATTACTTTTATGTACATTAATGTTGTCTTGAACCACCTAAGTCAAGTTTAACAATATTGATCTAATTTAGATTTAAATAGTCCTTACGTATACATATTGATTACCAATGTACACTATCTAATTAAACTTTCAATTACATAACTTATTATTTATGTACTTTAACTTTGCATGGAATTTTAGTTTCCGTTGTAATACAATATTATTGAGTATTAGCAATAGTTATAGTATTATAACCTACATAACTAGACATGACTTTGTTATTTAATCTTTACTCAATGAATTGGATAAAATAATCCAATTATTAAACTAGATAAAAATTGGGTCACAATAGTATAGTACTCAATATTCGAAAAATACAGTCATGAACTTTTACATTGAATTATAATTTGACTTTTACTAGTATAACACAGATTATAAGCATGACCCCACAATGCTAAAAACTAGTTTCAATATGGGATTTTCAAAAGAATGCATGGCTTCAAAAATCCCTCACCAATGGTTAGCGGACGGTCGACACCATACTCTTAAGGTCGGTCTCGTATGCACCCAGTGTCTTCTATCACTATCGCCTAACCCATGACTCTAAGAACTGCTTTAAGGAACTACTGAGAAACTTTAAAGTAAAAAAAGTAGCAGGTAAAGAGTTTATTTAGAGGAAGGAAGTATTTAGTAAACTACAAAGCCTATATAATCGTCGTTCATTTCGATACCATTACTATTGAGAGACGTCCATTCCAATAACTGTTACCTTTGCAGCGACTGTGAGGGACCACGGGTTGCACCCTACTCTCTGGGCCCAGGAACAATGTGTCGTTCGGGTGCCTAAGCTATCTCCTACTCACGGGCGAAGCTATGCTTAGGTCTGCGGACGTCAGACGTCCTTCATCCCTACGACAGCGGTTGCAAAGGTAATAGTTATCTGCACTCCCGCCTCTTAATAGTAATAGTATCTCTATTCACTCCTCCACACCGTTCGTGCTTCGCACTCTCTCCTGCGTATCGTTCGTTTTAGTCATTGAAGCTTTCTCTTCAACTTACCTTCATCACGGGCACACTTGTGAGCTAATAGCCCAATAAGTAGATCAAAGACACAAGCTACTAAATCTATAAAGAATACAATAAGCTGAAATTACGCCCGCTTCTTGGGAATTCAAATTTACCAATTTTATGAGTTTATTTATGATTGAGTTATTTTATTATATGACATGATTATATTATTTTTATGAGCATGTAATTGCCCTATTTGCTTGATTTGAGTATTTTGACAGGTGACGGTGCGACGATAATTGGTTATGCTCGATAATTAAGATTTTGAATAAAAGAGTTAATTGTGATTTTTATGAATTTTATCGGTAGATATTTTCATGAGCCTTCTAACGAGCCAAAGAACATTAAACGGAGTCTCGAGTCAAAAGTTATAACCCCGAGAGTGTTTTAAATACTTGTCTGGGCCCAAAAACGAGTTTCGAGCCCAATTTCAGCCCAAATCCCTTTTCACCTGAGAATTGAAGCCTATAGAGTCTATTTTTAAACTCTAAATATTTTACGTTACAATCACCAACCTATTTCACTTCATCTTTTTCTTCAAAAAAAAAAAAGATACTTTCTCTCTACTTTCTTTCTCCGGCAAGATTCCAGCGACTCTAAGTTGTCAAACACTTTCTCTTGAGTCTAGGTAAACATGTGTTTAAGATTTATGAGCTTGATTTTTACTTTGACAAGAGTTAAACCCGGTTAAAGATTTTGCGTCAAAAATTTGGAGATTTTGTGTTCTTGATAGATTTTGATCAAATATATTGAGGGTTTTCTTGTTGTGGGGATTACAAACATGTTTTTTTGTGATTTTACAATGTTGAAAATGATTTACACAAGTTTTGGGTTTAAGATTGAGCTAAGATATTTTAAATGTTGTATTTTTCTCAACGCTCTATCTGTATACTATTAATTATGGGAATAATTGGAATCGAATTTGTCAAAACTATTTTGGGTACTTAAAATAGATTCACTAACGGTCGTTTAACATCTAGAATCACTTGAAAAACTTATTTTTAAAGTGAGTTAAGTTAAACAAAGACTCTGCCAGTTTTTTCAAAAAACGTTCTGCCTGATTTCGGGCCTATTTTAGGGCTATTTTTATTTTCAAAATATATCATATAATAGTGGAAAAGATATATTTTTTTGTCCTTTTCGACTTACCGCAATTTTAATAATTTCTGAAGTCTTGTAGAATAAATTATGAATTTTCTAAGTGGCGTTATCAGTTCTGAAATTTTGAGCCTATGGTTTCAAAAATCGCAGCAAGCCTAGCGGATTGTCTCGACACCGGTCACCTAACCTCGACGACTTTTCTTTGCACACGGATCGAGGTACGTGCACTCTCACCTGCACATGTTAGTTCAAAATGAGAAAAAAAATCAAGCATGATAAGATATTTAATAACTTTATCTATGAGTATGATTATTTTGATGTTTGAGAATGAGATATGAATTGCGAGTTGATAGTAATATTTTGTAATTACGTACTTGCTGAGAATGTTTATAATTTGATGAGTTAGAAGAGCATGAATTAGAAGATTTCATATGGATTGTTGTGTATATGAGTTTGTCGAGCAAAATATGTATGTCAAAGCTAGTTGAATTATTTACTTTTCTTCCTAAACGTTTAAAGAGAATAATAGTGGCGTATATCTGGGAGTAAGTTCCAATGGGAGTGAGTCCCTTATTTTCTTCTGGGAGTGAGTCCCTTTTTGGATGATGACACGTAGAGTGTTGGGGCAAGCTACCCCACGAGTGAGTTGTCGAGTTTGGCGTTTCGCTTATGATTTTTTCGTATGTGTAGATTCGATGAGTAAGGCCTATGCTTGACGTTAAGGCGGCGACGATGAGCGTGGCAGGTGGTGTTGATGGGTTATCGGGGCCGATCTCGTTTTTAGAAGTTTTTAATGAAAAACTTAAAACCCTCACTTAGTATTAATAAAAGATGTTATTATTTTGTTTTGTCTGGATCTAGCAATTAGAAATCATGTTTGGAAACTTGTGAAACAAAAAAAAAAATTTATACTAGATTTTCTATTTAATAAAGTGCTATAAATATTTTCCGTTTGTACAGTAAAGTACTGTAATATTCATCGTTAGAGGGAAGGGTGGTTTCAGATATGGTATCAGAGCACAGCCTTCCCAACACTCCACCACGCCACCACCACACATCATCAAAGCAACCTCCAAATAAGCGTATCTTTTACATTTTAGTAGATTATGAACTAGTAGAGGCACTAGTAACTTTTGAGACTTTGATGTTTTTATGTTTTGGGATAAGCAAGTTATTCCTAACATTATTTTTATATGAAGTTTCTTACACATAAGCTTGACTTACAGGCAGACAAGATATAGAGACCCTGCCAGGATAAGGATGAGGTCGGGGACATGGACGTGGTAGGGGCAGGGGCAAAGGATGTGCACAACGATATGTCCACCTACCGAACATTGAGGCTCGCGTAGAGCCAGAGGGTCTCAAGGGATATGCTAGCAATGTTCCACCAGTCTCACAACCTCAGCCAGCGGTGGCGCCGGACGCCTACATGTTGGAACTCATCTGTCAGCTTCAGAGACAATTGGATGACCAGTCTAGACGTATCGTCCAACTGCTACAAATGGAGCAAGGGCTCTTGGACCAGAGGATCGAGCCTCACCTCAGGAGCGCACGACAAGCAGTACGTCCTGAGCGTCTGTTGCTTTGGAGGTGAGGCTACAGATATTCCTCCTATCGTTGCACGATCAGCAGTACGTCGTGAGCCTCTGTTGCTTATGTGGAAGAGAGTTAAGGCGGGAGATTTTGATAGGGCAGCTGAGCCCCTAGTAGCACAAGGATGGTTTAAGACCATTGTGAGTCTGATGGTAGGACTTGACTTGACGGACAACGACAAGGTCCGTTGTGCTTCCTGCAGTCTTACCATAGACGCCCGCATTTGGTGGGAGACCCTGGAAAGGAAGTATGACGTCGTGACGATGACATAGGCAGAATTCATTGTAGAGTTCAATGAGAGATTCTTCAATGCCAACCTTACAAATGAGTACTGGAGGAAACTAGCAAACCAACTGCAAGGTTCGATGACGATGATAGAACTCATGCATGTGTTTCGCAGACTGATCTGCTTATGTCCGAATGCAGCAGCATCAGAGGAGGACAAGGTTCGCCACTTACTCAAGGCTCTCCGCCCTAAGATGGTGGTACTATTCTATGAGGGGGACAAAGCCCCTGACACCGCGGAAAAATATTTCCATGCGGCGCTGCTACGAGAGTTTCATCTTGCCAGATATTCATCAGCAGCCACTATTACTCCAGCACGCCCCTTTCAGGCATGACCTTCGGGGCAAGGACACAGTCCACCCCATCAGGGACAGAACTGGCGCCCAAGAAGCAACAAAATGCGTCAGTTCCTAGGACAGTAGCAGCAAAGTCAGCCAAGGTGGGGGAGCCCCACCGAATAAACATCTAAAGACTCCACTTTGTGCCTTGTGCGGGAGGGCGCACTTGGGCCAGTGTTGTCTTGGTAGTACTGGGTGCTTCATATGTGGCCAGGAGGGCCACATGAGGAAAGAATGCCCACAACCAACCGCCCTTCAGATGCAGCAGGCTCTCCAGCAATACAGGCCTACAGCTGCATTGCACCATATACCGGCAACACTTGAGGGTACTACTGTAGCGACCCGACTTTTCAAACCGTTACTTTTCATGAATTTTTATCTTTAAAACTTAGTTCTCAAAATTTCAGATAAAATTTTTTTTTTTTGAAAACTTGCTTCTTAAAACAATATACAAATGTGTTTGCTAATAGTCATACTTAATTTAAAGCTACATATTTTTTTATTTTTTTTCTACTTTTGCAAGACTTTATCTTAGTATTAATTACTCAGAATATTAAGTAATAGTAAAGCTTTTGAAAAACACTTATAAGAAGGAAGCTTGTATATGAAAGTTCTAAAATGACGAAAAATCATATACGTAGTATTTATTTGGTACACACCAATATTATAATCATTTAATTTGGAGGCAAATATCTAGCTTCAAAAGAGCTTTAAATTAGCAAAATAATCAAAACCTCTTTAAGGATTATCGAAAATATTCAAATATCATAGAAATTTATCATTTAAATATTAGCAGAAGACTTTTTGTGCGGTATGCCCGAACTACCCTCGCCTGCGCACTCATCACTGCTGCCCATCCAATCCATCATTAAATCATAGTGCAGGTTTCGTACCTACATCACGAACAACTTGAATGAGCTTGACGCTCAATGAGTACAAACATAATTCTCACAAAATATATGTCATGAATGAATGTCCAGTTATGCTTCATTATGAATACTTTACTGAAAATAATTTCTTCTAGTGGGATTCCTTTTTGTGTACGTACCGAGTGCGCGCGACCAGTGGAAAGCCAAGGTTCGCGAGGTCCTCAATTACCACGGTCATAATACTTTCGTTCATTAAACCTCACCTGAGTGGAGGGTGGTACGACACCTTAATCTTTAAAAACATATGAACCTCATCTTTACATTTGGTGAGCATGGTAAATTGTAATACTCATGAGTATGCTTAAATAATTAAGCAACATAATAGAGGCATTAATTTTCATTTCTTTAAAACATCATCATCAATTGTAATATGTACCAATATATTTTAAAACAAGCACATACAACATTATCATGACATAAATATAATTCATCAACATATATATGCTTAATTTATAAACATATAACATGTAAATCATATAAACTCAAAGCATAACACATTGAGAAACATAACAGATCATCTTGACATAGTTTTATCTTTGAAAAACTGACTTGGTGTCCTTGCAATACAAGTAATTTCCTCACTTAATGCTCAGCTTGAGTAACCATACTTTCAAATAATATCAAGTTATATATTATGCTAGTTCATGAAACACTTTGTTTCCAAGTCGGTAGTAAAATAAATAAGTATGGTCACAATGTCTTATACTATGTAATATTTTCTAAAATTATACATATATATATATATATATGTATATATATATTTTAAAATAAACTTTTTACATTAGATCAAGAAAATCATATTTTATTGTAATAGCTCTTTACTCAAGCTTTTATTTAAACATTTCTCCTTGCCCTTCACTCTTAACTTAAACACCAACATCTCATAGATAATAATGAAATAAATTCGTTACTAAGCTAAGAAAATAAATATGAAAATTACATATTTCAAGAGTAGAAGACTTACTAAATTTATCCTCCCTTCTCGTATTCTACTAACTTAAATTAACCCCCCCCCCCCCCCCCCCCCCCTTTTTTTTTTTTCTTTCATGAGAAGACTTTGAAAGAGTACTTTTTTTTTTTTACAAGGGAAAGAGATAGAGTCGGCTAGTCTCTTAGGAAAAGGGGAAAAAATGGCCTTCTAAAGCCTTTGTATCTCTTTTATAACACAAGTGATATATATGGTCTAAAATGACTACTCGTACTTGTTATTTTCAACTAGAAAATTTTTATTGATTTTTTATTTTTGAAAAGAAAAACCTCCTGAACTACATCATCTACCATATTGATTAAGTTGTATTATCATGAGTTTCTCTTACAGAAAGATAGTCACAAGCCAACTAGCCATTATTATTATTATTCTTTGTCTAATAAATGTTGTATGACAAAAACTTGTAAAAACTTCTTCAAAGACCTATAATGGCTGGTTGTCAAAGTGGTGTGTAGAGAAAATTTTGTCCTTTCTACTTGTCTCTATCATTTGTCTACACAATGTCTCACACTTCCACAAAATTAAAATCTTTACTTGTTGGGCACAATGACCAGTGGTGGAGTGTAGAACAGTAAAAAATTTTGCTCGTAGGTGCAATGACCAGTGGTGGAGTGTAGAAGAGTAAAAATATGTGCCCTTACAAGAACCTAAGTCAAACACAAATGACAAAGAATAGTAGATTGAGTTTGACTCCTTTCTTACACATCTTTTATATTCCTTACATCATGTCTTTAATTCACACAATAAACATATTAAACTATTCATTACTGAACACTAAAACCGGCTCTAATTTATTCTCTTCGCCATAATATATATTTTTTTAATATAATGAGTGAGATGGGGCATAACCTATTAGACATAGTTGACTTTTAAGGTAGAAATTGTCCTATGTATCATGTATAATGTAAATGTTTACTATTTCTAATTAGGTAATATAGGTATATAACTATATGATACCTATATACATTTATCTTGTATCTATGCTACCTAGTTTAAGTTTCATAATGAGATTTAATCTCATATTGCTATAAATATATTTTAGATTTAAATAATCCTTAGGTACATATATTATTATTACATGTACATTGTCTAATTAAACTTTTAAGTACACAACTTGTTAATTATGTACTTTCAACTTTGCATTGATTTTGGTTTCTATGGTAATAAAATATTATTGAATATTATCAATAATTATAGTATTATACCTTATATAACTAGACATGACTTTCATATTTAATCTTTACTTATGGAATTGGATAAAATAATCCAGTTCTTAAGGCCATGAAATTGAACTAGATAGGATCAGGTCATTACAACTACGATTCAGCAGGGGAGACTTGAAGCCCCATAACCCTCTCCAGCTACCAGTGCTCGAGTTTTGCTATTATCAGGGAGGAGGCTGTAGGCGCATCCAACGTGGCATAATGTCAGATTCTTGTCGACTCTTGACCTGCCTATGTACTATTTGATACTGGTGCCACACATACATTCATGTCTGCTAGATTTGCTAGAAACATAGACAGTCCATAAGAGAGTTTGAGTCACAGGTTCCATACCACACTACCTTCCTAGGAGGTGACGGTGTCTACACATCGATGTCGAGCGCTGATAGTGCACATAATGGATGGAGAGTTGTACATCGATGCGGTAATACTCGAGATGACTAATTATAACCTGATCATAGGGATGGATTTTCTCAGCAAGTATAACGCATCAATCGAGTGTCGACGACGACGGGTTGTCTTCAATTAGAACGACGACAAACACTTTGTCTTCATAGGGGAGATGAGGAAGAAAAACAAGATGTTTCTATCGGCACTCGATGCGAAGAGACTTATGAATTAAGGGTGCACCGGGTTCCTAGCCAACATTGTGGATAAGAGGAAGAAAGTGAAGACGAAGATTGACGAAGTACCGATATTGGCAGAGTTTCCTGAAGTTTTTCTAGATGACCTTCCGGGTTTACCACCAGATAGGGAGATCGAGTTTGAGATTGAAGTAATGCCCGGAACGAGTTCCATCTCGAAGACACCTTATATAATGGCCCCAACAGAGTTGCAAGTGCTTAATAAGAAATTGCAGGAACTCTTGGAGAAAGGATTCATTCGACCAAGCGATTCACCATAGGGAGCACCAGTACTGTTTGTAAAGAAAAAAGATGGATCAAATAGGCTATATACGTATTGACTATCGAGAGTTAAACAAAGTAACTATCAAGGGTAGATGACTTGTTTGATCAACTCAAGGGTGTATCGGTGTTTTCAAAGATTGACCTTTGATCGGGCTATCACCAACTGAAGATTAAGGAGAAAGACATCTAGAAGACTGTGTTCAGTAAAAGATATGGCCACTACAAGTTTGTGGTCATGCCATTCAAATTGACGAACGCCCTAGCAGCCTTTATGTGTATGATGAGCCGATTATTCAACGGTTTTCTTGATTGATTTGTCATAGTCTTCATCGAAGACATCCTCATTTACTCTCGTTCAAAGAAAGAGTATGAAGAGCATCTCTGGTTAGTACTCCAAATGTTGAAAGAACACCAGCTCTATGCAAAATTTTTGAAATGTGAATATTGGATGGATCAAGTGGCATTCCTTGGTCACATAATCTCAAAAGATGGTGTTATGGTTGACCCAACGAAGGAAGAAGCGGTAAAATAATGGAGATAATCGAAGAATGCGACAGAGATTCCTAATTTCCTTAGATTAGCGGGGTATTACAGAAAGTTCATTGAAGGGTTTTCTAAATTGCCCTTCCCTTGACGACCCTAACGAAGAAAGGAAAGAAGTTTGAATGGACTATAGAGTGCGAGAAGAGCTTCTAAGAGTTAAAAACGAGGTTGACGAGAGCACCTATCTTGACTTTACCCGAGGGCACCGAGAGCTTTGTGATTTACTGCGATGCTTCGAAGATGGGTTTTGGAGCGGTTTTGATACAAGTAGACAAGGTGATAGGTTATGCCTCGAGATAGCTAAAAGACTATGAGAAGAACTACCCCACTCATGATTTAGAGTTAGCAGCAGTGGTGTTCGCCTTAAAGATTTGGCAACACTACCTATACGGGGTGCATTGTAAGATTTTCACAGACCACCATAGCCTAAAGTACTTCTTCACCTAGAAAGAGTTTAATATGAGGCAGAGACGATAGTTAGAGTTAGTGACACACTATGACTGCGAGATCCTCTATCATCCGGGCAAGGCAAACAGAGTAGCAGATGTCATGAGTAGGAAGTCTTCAACGAAATTGATGTCTATGTCCGCGATGTCTCCACAGTTGAGAGTAAAGATAGAGAGTCTTGGCCTAGAGCTGGTAAGAGGTCGACTTTCTGCTTTGATGATCACGTCGTCGGTGACGAACAACATAAAGGATAAACAAGATAGAGATGATGAACTACAGAAGATCAAGGAAGAGATGCAGGAAGGGAAACTTCAGGATTTTTTAATCGACGACAAAGGGTGTTATACCTGGGTACTAGACTTTGTGTGCCAAATGACGGAGAGCTCAGGAAGCAATTGATGACTGAGACTCACAGCACACCCTATGCCTTGCATCCAGGAGCCACCAAAATGTACCACAACCTGAGAAGTAACTTTTGGTGGAGTGGTATGAATAAAGACGTAGCCAAATATGTTCAGTCTTGTCTTACTTGTCAGCAAGTGAAGGCGGAACATCAGAGGCCCGGAGGAGAGCTACAATCCATCCAGATTCCTGAGTAGAAATGGAATGATATCTCTATGAGTTTCATCGTAGGTTTACCGAGGACAAGCAATGGCTACGATGCAATTTGGGTGATCGTGGACTAATTGATCAAATCGGCCCACTTCTTACCGATTAAGAAGACGATCACACTCAGTACCTAGCAGAGTTATATGTAAAGGAGGTAGTCAGATTGCATGGAGTTCCCAAGTCCATCATTTCAGATTGTGACATGAGGTTCACTTCACACTTTTGGAAGTGTGTATAGGACTATTGGGGAACGAAGTTGAAGCATAGCACAGCTTTTCATCCTCAAACCGATGGGCAGACGGAGAAGACGAACCAAGTTTTGGAGGATATACTGAGAGCCTGTGCTTTAGACTTCAAGGGAAGTTGGAGCAAGTTCCTTCCACTCGCCGAGTTTGCATACAACAGCAGCTATCAGGTAACCATCGAGATGGCTCCATACGAAGCGTTATACGAGCGACGGTGTAGATCACGACTCATGTGGCACGAGGCCGGTGAAAAGAAAGTGATAGAATGAGACTTGCAACAAAAAACACAGCTCATTGATGACACAACTGAGGCAGTCAAGGTGATTAGACAACGAATTGCCACAACTCAGAGCCGACAGAAGAGTTATGCAGATATACGACGGAGACCACTATCGTTTGGTGTTGGAGAATTTGTCTTTATTAAAGCTGCTTCGAAGAAGGAAATTATGCGTTTCAGCAAGAAAGGGAAACTAAGTCCCCGTTACGCGGGATCATACGAGGTTGTGAAGTGAATTGGCATTGTGGCTTTCAAGCTTGCCCTACCGAAAACGATGTCGGCTATCACAAAACCTTCCATGTATCTATGCTAAAAAGTATATACGCGACCCCGAGCATGAGATCGAATCGCAAGTTGTGCAAATACAAGCGAATTTGACCTATGAAGAGCAGCCAGTTCAGATTCTTGACCGTGAGGTTAAGAAGTTGAGGAACAAAGAGATAGCCTTACTGAAAGTATTGTGAAAAAACCACCGAGTCGAAGAGGCGACGTGGGAACCAGAAGAAGAAATGAGGGTGAAGTATTCCGCTTTATTCTGAGTTTCGAGGACGAAACTTTTCAAACGGGGTGCAAATTGCAACGTTCGCTTCTTGCTAATTCAAATTTACTAATGTTATGAGTTTATTTGTTGAGTTATTTTATTATATGAATTGACTATATTATTTTTATGAGCATGTAATTGCCTTATTTGCTTGATTTGAGGATTTTGACAGGTGACGGTACGGCGATAATCGGCTATGCTCGATAACTAAGATTTTGAATAAAAGAGTTAAATGTGATTTTTATAAATTTTATGGGTAGATATTTTCATGAGCTTTCTAACGAGCCAAAGAACGCTAAAAATAGAATCCCAAGTCAAAAGTTATGACCCCGAGAGCGTTTTTAAATACCTGTTTGGGCCGACTTTAGAGCCTAATTTAAGCCCAAATCCCTTTTCACCCGAGAATTCAAGCCTATAAAGTCTATTTTTACACACTAGATATTTTATGTTACAATCACCAACATATTTCACTTCATCTTTTTATTCAGGAAAAAAAAAAAACAGGATACTTTCTTTCTATTTTCTTTCTCCGGCGAGACTCCAGCGAGACTCTGGCGACTCTAAATAGTCAAATACTTTCTCTTGAGTCTAAGTAAAAATGTGTTTAAGATTTATGAGCTTGATTTTTAGATTGATAAGAGTTAAACCCGGTTAAGAATTTTGCGTAAAAAATTTGGAGATTTTGTTCTCTTGATAGATTTTGGTCAAATTTATTGAGGACTTTTCTTGTTGTGATGATTACAAATATGTTTTTTGTGATTTTATAATGTTTAAAAGGATTTACACAAGTTTTGGGTTTTGTTTAAAGATTGAGCTAAGATTTGTTAAATGTTGTATTTTTTCAACGATCTATCTATATACTTTTAGTTATTAAGAATAATTGGAAGCAAATTTGTTAAAACTGTTTTGCGTACCTAAAATAGACTCATGAACGGTCGTTTATCAACAAGAATAACTTGAAAAGCTTATTTCTAGAGTGAGTTCTGAATTTTTAAAGTTGAACAAAGAATTTGCCAGTTTTTCCGAAAAACGTTTATAATCTACATGATTTTGGACCTGTTTTAGGACTGTTTATATTTTAAAAATATATCATATAATAGTGGAAAATATATATTTTTCTATCCTTTTCGATTCGTCGCAAGTTTAATTATTTTCGGAGTCTTGTAGAATAAATTATGAATTTTCTAAGCGGTTATGATTTCTGAAATTTTGAGTCTATGGTTTCAAAAATCGCAGCGAGCATAGCGAATTGTCTCAGCACCGGTCACCTAACCTCGATGACTTTTCTTTGCACACGGATCGAGATAAGCACACTCTCGCTTGCAGATGTTAGATCAAAATGAGAAATAAAAAAATAATCATGATGAGATATTGAATAACTTTATCTATGAGTATGATTATTGTAATGTTTGAGAATGAAATATGAATTGCGAGTTGATAGTAATATTTTGTAATTATGTGCTCGCTGAGAATGTTTATGATTTGATAAGTTAGAAGATTTCATATTGATTGTTGTTTATATGCTTTTGTCGAGCAAAATATGCACGTCATAGCTACTTGATTTATTTACTTTTCTTGCTAAACGGGTAAAGAGAATAATAGTGCCGTGTATCCGAGAGTGAGTCCCTTCTTTACGTCCGGGAGTGAGTCCCTTTTTCGATGATGATACGTAGAGTGTCGGGGCTAGCTATCCCACGAATGAGTTGTCGAGTTTGACGTTACGGTTAGCTCCCGTGCGTCTACTTAGTTGCGCGCATTGGTACATCGCCACAGGGCCCAAAAAATAAAATAAATAAATTTGAGTTGAGATGAATTTTGAGTTATTTTGAGAATGAGTTAAGAAATGATAAATATGACGAGTATATTATTGAGTTATATTTTTTGAGAAATCCAACACTTATTGAGTTATGAGTGATATTTTTATTTATTATCACATTTTGTTTGGGATGAGTTTTGTGAGAAAGATAAAGTGTCTTACTAAGCGTTTTGCTTATGAGTTTTTCGCATGTGCAGATTCGAGGGGTAAGGCTCATGCTTGACGTGGAGGCTTATGGTGGCGATGAGTATGGCAGGTGGTGGTGATGGGTTATCGGGGCTGATCTCGTTTTTAAATGTTTTTTTTTTTATGAAAAACTTAAAAACCTCGCTTAGTATTAATAAAAGATATTATTATTTTGTTAAGTCTAGATCCAGCAATTAGAAAATCATGTTTAGAAACTTGTGAAACAAAAGAAAAATTTTATACGAGGTTTTCTATTTAATAAAGTGATATAAATATTTTCTGTTTATACAGTAAAGTACTGTAATATTCATCTTTAGAGAGATGGGTCGTTACACAAGCAGTCGTGACTCGAGCCTTCGTTTTAACTTTTCTCTAATCTCACTTGTAGGTTCGTAACTTTCAGTTTATCTGATAAATATTTGCGTGCACTGTGGGTTGCTTAAGTTCCTCTACGCCCTGTGGGTTGTTCCGAAACCTATTGCGACCACTGGCCCATCAGGCAGTCCCAAAACTTCTCGTCACCTATAACATAATGACAACAATAATGCTTCGGTAGTTTTATGTATGTGGTCCTATACCCGTAGAAAACACTCATACATACATGCACAAGTAAGGCGCTTAAACTCACAATCCCATACTTAAGGGTTAAACAACTAAAAGGAGGTACGTGAGCAACCACAACGAGTCTTTTCAGCGTGCTTTATCCTCACTCACACGCTTCCCAAGAGGTCACCCATCTTAGAATTCTCCAGGTCATACACGATTAACTTTGGAGGTCCTAATTGATGGGCTTTCGCAAAGAAGATGCATCTTTTTGGTTTAGGTAATACTTATCAAATCCTTTTAAGCTGTCATTAACTGTACAGTCTCATATATGCACATTTTCAGAGTTTCTCAACTACACAGTCCCAAACGTACACAGTCTTAGAACCAATCTCGTCCCAGTGTGGGATAGATTCACCAAAGCCACTCATTGTCCGTGCTTCTTCTTCTATACGCACCGACGATCACTCTTCACCCTCATTTGATTCTGGCGTCTCATGATCCTAAAATCGCTCATCTACAACTGTAATGGCCTGAACCAAGCTACTGTTTGGAGTAATTATTTTATTTATATTTGAGGCAAACTCCTTGTAATGGTAACTTGGTTACAAGTATTTGAGAGAAATTATTATTGCTTTGTCAAATCTGGCAAATTCTTAATCGCTTAAAATAGTAATGCAAATAATGATATTTTTGCATTTTTTTTAACTTTAAAATATGCTAGGAATATATTTTTCAACTTAAATTTATAATAAAATTATTAACTCTTTTAGTTGGGTTTATTAGTTCATTTTCTCAATTTGTGTAAATTATTCCAACTATTATTTTGTTGGGCCACATTAAGAGCCCAATGCCAACTAGCGTTTCTTTTTCTCTCTTTCTCTCCCTCCCCCACGCAGCCTCTATCTTTCCATCTCCCTATCTGCCCAAGCACATCTCTCTCCCTCTTCTTCTTACTCCAGACGGCCGCCGAGTCCATCGCCACAGCTCTTTCGCGTGTGAATGTCGGCATACCGGCGCCACTGCTGCCTTTTGGCGCCGTAGCTCCCCGCTGCTCCGCCTCCACGCACGGTCGCAAGAGTCCAGCGCCGCACAGCACCGGTGAGCACGAGGTCCCGTCCGTGCGAGTACCGCGCGCGCACCTCTTCCGTCCCGCGTGACGCTAGCGACCCCGCAACAGTCTAGGCCCCTCTGCTCGAGCCCGCCAAGCGCCTCTTCACTCGGCTCTGCCTAGTGCTAGACCAGCCCGCCTCCCACGTGCTACACCGCCGCCCAGCCTCTCCCGCGACGGACCCCGCCTCGCCTAGCCTCCTCCGGGCACGGCCTCGACAACCAGCTCCTCCCCTGTGCCGGTCGAGCCTCCGCCCAGCCACGTCGCGACGACAGCGAGCGTGAGATCCCGAGCTCGTGCTTCCCCGCTCCCGCACCTACACCGAACCTTGCGCGCACAGCCCCGACGAGACTACGAGCCAGCCCCGCGCTCCCGCTTTGCCCAGCTCCGGTCGGCACACCGCGAGCTCCCTCGCGCCTCACGCTACTCCCCAGCGCCGCCTTGACCCTCACCATACTGGGTCAAGCTCAGCTGCGTGCTGTCGAGCCGCGCTGGCGCTCGCCTCTTGCGAAAGCCTTCGTGCGAGATTTGGCGTTCCTGAGCCACTCCACCGCCACAATGTATTTCGAGCCGACAACGAGGTAAATCTTGTGCTCGTTACGACACCGCTGGGTGTTTTGATTCGCAAATTATAATTTTTAGCGTGGTTTCAGTTGTTCGGTTGGGTTGATGCCTTGTTTGGTTTCGTTAGTTGTGAAACTTTCTATTTTTAGAATTTTGTGGATGAGAACTTATTTACATAAAATAGTGATTTGGTGTCGGCTCACACGTTTTATTGAATTTATTTAAGCGTGACTTTAACTTATTGCTAAATTGGTATGATAAACCGTTTCAGAGTCTTACGAATTATAAATTGAACTTGCTTCTTTTAGTACTTTGGCATTGTGAAATTCCTGAGATTTTGTCATTTTGGAAAATGAAATTATCAAGAGGTGTGATATGAATTTGTATTTTAGAAACAATGCGAAGAGCTTGATGGTGTTTGAGTTGCTCGGTTTTGAAACATACCGTTGTAAACATATAAGGGCAAGGTTAAAATTGTACCCGCTGGCACTCTTTTGATGATTTGTTTATGGTGAATTTAAAAGTGTATTTGTATATGTTTTCGGATAACGTTTGGTTGGGTGAGATTTATGCCAAGGCTTGAAAAACTTTGATTTTTATAGATTTAAAAACATCACGGCAAACGGACTAATCTGAGTTAATATGTTTATATGGGCTTGGTGTTTTATTATGTTTCGCGGCCGTGTTGAGCTTGGTAATTCGAGTGTTTAGGCATTACGAAACTTCGTGAATTTGCGTCGTTTTGGGAAATCTATAAAATCCACCAAGAAGTGTCGTTTTTAATAAAATATGGCCCGAGCATGTAGCGAACTAACACAATTTTCTATTTGACGAATGTTTTGTAAAAATTCGAGTGCATTTGAATCACTATCCTAATTGGCAAGAGATTGAGAATTTTCTTAAATTAAAAAAATTAATAAAAAAAAATTGTGTGATCTTGAGGATTTAGATTTTACACGAGCCTTGGTTGCATTGGATTGTATTTCTAGTAAACTTGCCCGTTTGAGCTTAAAACGAGTATCGAGTCGTGGGTTTGAGCGTTTCACGTCTTGCTTTTGTTTAAGTTCGAAACTTGATTCGATTTCTTTTATGCTCGTGCATTGCGCAGGAACGTCAACAATGCAAGTTCGAATGCTCAACCCTTCATCGCCCTTCTTCTAAAGGTATAAGCGGGCGGTTGGAAACAAGATCTAAGCATTAAGACTCGATGACATCTTATGTGACTTTTGTCTTAGTTCTCGACTTATATTTCTTATGTGGAATCCGAGTCATTGAGGCTTGGTGTTGAAATATTTCTTATGTTTTAAATTCGATTTCAATAAAATGAGAAAATTTGTCTGCATGATTGTTGTGATGGATTGTGACCGAAATTAGTTCGGTGCTGGGTTGAAATTAGGCGAAGGCTTCGGCTAGAAGTTTAGACACTTTTTATGACTAAGTCCAGAACCATTTAAGTCCAAGAATTTCTTTCTCACATAAACTAATCAAGCGATGTAACCATTAGTCGGGATTGACAGTTAGTGATTAAGTGATGACACTCGGGACGAGAACACCCCTAGAGGGAATTCTCGATGAACCATTGGTTGACGAATCGTCTAGACTCCCATTCTTTGAGTCCATTAACCCTTAAAGTTTCTTTCCTCCCAAATACTTAGTTGACCCCAATGTTGACCCTCTAATTTTCGTGTTGGACAGAAGTGTCACATAGCAAATTACAAAGAGGGACTTTGGGAGGGGAAGACTGCGAGGACCATCTCGGGAAGCTTAGGACCTCAGGTAAGTGGATCTCCACTATGCCACGAGTAGAACTTACATTATAATACTTGAATTAATTGTACATGTGTTGATATTATGTTACACATATGATGCTTCTAAAATTATGACTGTTAAACTTTCTGGATCTCCATTCTCGCTAAGGTTGTGAATATGGGCTCTTGATTATGTTCGTCTTGTTTTGTGCAACGAGCCTACAAGTATGGGACCATAGGTTTATTTATGATATGTTTTATTTTTCTAGGTGTGTGTTGGTGCATGTATTCATTTATGTGTTTATCTGTCGGTGGGTATGGGACCACAGACATAAAACTACTCATGTTGACTTATCTGTCGGTGGGTATAGGACCACAGACATAAAACTACTTAACTTTTATTGTTGAGATCTTATTGCAGGAGTACCGTATGCATCCGAGTAGGGCCCGACGAGGCTACGAATCATGATCGGTTCCGAGATCACCTGACGAGGCCATTGTTTGTGTAAGGTTTCGGAGCGACTCGAGGTCGGTAGAAGAGCTTTCTTTGCATGTGTAGTTTGATCATCTGGGTAGGGCCCGACAAGGCTGCGATCATGATTCGGTTTCGAAACAGCCCGACAGGGCAAGTGGCCATGAAAGGTTTCGAAACGAAGCAAGAGATCTTGAGGAGGTCGTTGGATGACTTTCCGAAACAACCCAAGGGGCCTTGGGGAGGAGAGCCACGACCCTCCCTACAGTTGTGATTTGACAATCCGGATCGGCCTGGGGTGATTACGTAATCAATTCCGAAATGGTCCACCGGGACCATTGGTCGTTTTGGAACGACACGCGAAGGGGTCAAGATGTGTATTAAGTTCTGAAACGACCCGTAAGAGGTTTAGATATATGTCCAAGTTCTAAAACGACCCGCAAGAGGTCTAGAGAAGGGGTGAGGCTGACGAGACCTCACTTATTTTATAGAATCAAGAATTCTTAAATAGTAAATTGTGTGCACACATATTTGGATAAGCTAAGTCAGAGAGTTGTGAACTTGAGTGAGATTAGAAAAAGTATGAGATTAACTTTTTAGTCGAGATTAATGGGTTGTGGAGTCCGACCTTATTCCATGTCACAACTCTTTTGCAGGTATTGTATACCGTGTAAGTTCAGCACCCTATCAAGGTTGTTTAAGAGCAACGTTTACTCTTCGGACTACGACGACTCGATCGTCGGGTCCATCCTTTTGTTAAATTATAGTGTTGTGATATATCTTGGTTGTATGTTACTTGCGGATTTAGCAATTTATTTATCTAATCTACTTACTCGGCTATTAGCTCACCAGTGTGCTCGTATCGCAGGTATCTTGTGAAGAAAGCAAAAGGGGCTAGGTGACAATGAAGGGAACAACAAGTGTATACGAGACAGACTTGTAAGATCTTACGTGGAATACAGGCTAATCGTTGGCAAAGAAAAGTTTTAAATTCCGCAATATTTTATAAATTTTAAAATTAAATCCATTTTGATTATGGTGAGGATTGATGAACCTTATGCTTATTATTAAAAGCTCAATTATTTAACTTAATTTAAAAAGTTCAAATTTGACCGTATTTTTCGGAATTAAAACATCGTTTTGAGTTTTGGGTCGTTACAAAGATCTCATGGGAAGTTTTCTCTCAAAAGCGTGTGAATAAGGATAAAGCACGTTGAAAAGACGTATCGGTTTATAGGATCAGTCATTGATCCGAAATTCAACCATTACAGACAGTGCTGCACTACTCGAAGGAGTAAGAATCTAAACTAATATAGACCAACTAGCAACAGTTTTCATTCAAGAACTTTAACTATTTCGATCTTTGAGTTAAACGAGAAAAATAATGATTGTGCTTAAATTATAAACCCCAAATGTTTTAAACTTACCCCTAAATAGAAGTCAATTCTCAAACCTGCTATGTAGTACAAAGAATCTAACATGACACGCTTAGCATCATTTCTAAAATTCATAAATTGAGGTTCAAAAATGACCAATGTTAAAATCGTACAAATTGTCGTTATATTCAAAATCGATTACTAATCAAAATTTCCAAGTCATGACATCATGAAAATAAACAAACAATGATGTATAAAACATTATTTGGCAAATCTAAGCCAAATAGGGTTTCTCGATTCGTAAGCGTACAACTATCGAGGACTACAATTTAGACAGTCACATCAAGGAAACACTTTCACGACAAATTTCCAAGCTCGAAAAGAGATTGCCACTCGCGTTCAAGGCTACGAGAGTCCCCGAGCCGTGTAAGCATAGACTGTTACAGGTTCAACTTTATATGTACTAGCCATCGCGGGCTCAAGCCTTACGCACAGGTTACGCACTCTCAACGACAAAAATACAAGCGAGAAATATATACCACGTGCAATGACTAGTACAAAATCATGATTTCGAGACGCCTATTTTTTAAGACGGTTCACAAAAAATGCATCATCATATCTCTTTTATGCTCTAAAATTATGCCACGTGGAAAAAAAATACAAATTATGACGGAGAAAATATATGCGTCATTAAAACTAACGAACCCCAAGCCGCCACGTGGCACTAACGTTTTAAAGACGCATATTTTAGAACTGTTTTTGACTGTATTGGCACCATTAGGCTATAATGACGCACTAACATTTTAAAGACGCATATTTTAGAACCGTTTTTGAATGTATTGGCGCCATTATGTTGTAATGACGAGAAAAATATATGCGTCATTAAAACTAACGAACTACAAGCCGCCACGTGGCACTAACGTTTTAAAGACGCATATTTTAGAACCGTTTTTGAATGTATTGGCGCCATTATGTTATAATGATGGGAAATAATTTCTATTGGTGGTAATAATAATTTTTATTACTTTTTTTAAAAAATGTTATTTCCTTTTTTTCTATCTACATTTTGGTTCTTTTGTTTTTTTTCTTTTTTTCTTTTTTTTTTCATTACAAAAAATTATTTATTTTTTTTTTGTTTTATATTTTAAAACCGAGCTAAAAAAATCCGCACGATGCAGCGGTTTTTCTTAATAACATAATAAAATTAATAATATATGGAAAGTATTAAAATCTATATTAGTTAAAATGATAGTAAATAGTAAGATTTATATACAAATAGGCAAATATTTTATTATACTGTAAAATTATCATTTTTAATCACTATAAAAATGCTTTTTTTTGCGTTTGATTGAATTTATCTATAATTTTTGTCTCGTTCCTAAATTTTCTTAATCAAATTTGAAATTTGTTTGAACTTGTAATGATACGCAAAAATATTAGGGTCAGTTAAGGATTTAGCCATTTTGCAGTCCATCTTTTTAAGATATAGCCCACGTTTTGAAAAATTAGCAAAATAGCCATCAGGTCAACATCTAAAAATCTATGACTAAAAAAATAAAATTTGTGACTAAATAAATAAAATACACAGTCATAAAATTTGTGACTATAGTCACAAAATTTCAGAAAATTTGAAATAAATACAATAAAAAATTTAAACATCCATTACCAAAATAATCAACTCACAAATAAATTATTGCCTATACAACCAATTTCATAAAACTTATTACTAAATAAAAAAATATCTCATCAATAGCAAAAAATATGCAGCTAAAAAAGTCACAGATTTCATGACTAGAGAGACAAAATTTTAGACAATATTGTCTACAACAAACAACAAAAACAGAATTCAAAAAACTAATGACTGCAGTATCAAAAATCTAGACTCGAATGTATAGCTATTTTACTAATAAAAACAAACATAGGCTAATTGTTAAAAACATACATAAAAATATGGCTTTTTATTTAAAAAACCGAAAATATTATTAGTTTCTTTGATTTTTGTTTAACGTAAAAATAATCGAAACAAATATCGAAGAGACGAAGACTCAATTATTTTACCCGTCTTGGTATCTTATCAATTATTTTTCGCCACATGTCAGTCTGTCACAACTTTCAAGCCTTTTTTCTCTTCTTCCCCCAAAGTCCCCAACTGCTCAATGCCTAATAGAGTAATATCTCTCACCGAGAGCCATTTCATTCTTTCTTATCACACTAGTTTAAAACACGCGCGATGCGCATGTGGAGTGGAGCATTACACTTTGTCTCTTTTTTCTTTTCTTTTTTGTTTTATGAAAATCTGTGTGAAATATATTGATGTAAAACATAAGTAAATAAAGAGAAATTTTGGTAGGTAATCTATTTTTTAGATATAGCTACATGGCCTAATTTTAGAACCTATTTAAAAAAATGTCTACAACTTTTTAAAATTAGGTAAATGACCCCTTCTTGGTAAGTAGACAAAATACTATAGTAAGCGGATGAAATACCAGCCATTTTTAACTTGAATTTTGTCTACTTACCATGGTAATTTATCTGTTTACCCAAAATTTTTTTAGGGGTATATCGATTATTTACCATGGTAAATAAACAAAATTAAAACTAAAAATTGCTGGTATTTCATCCGCTTTCTATAAGTATATATGTATTTTTTACGAAACACATGATTGTGCAACGAAAGTAATAATTGTAACAGGATAAAGAGTCCAATAAGTTCAATAAACTCTCACAGGTTTCTTCCAAAAATAATAAAAATTAAAAAAAAACAATTTGATGTTCCACAAAGAAAAGTTAACATCATTTGTTGCGCAAAAAAAATAAAAAATAAAAAAAAATAAAAGAAGGAAAGCAGCAGCTAGTTAAATAAGATGATACTATTTTGTATGCATTCGCCATAAATTTTTGGATAATATAAGCTTATTACAAGACATGAAATCACAAACACAGTGGCACAATCACACAAACAAGAAAACTGACTTTTTTTTTGTTTTGTTTTTATTTTTGCATTATTAGCCACACAAAAACTGATTCCATTCACCTATAGACACGAAATTGGAAACAAGGAAAACAAATAAGTCTGCGAATGCATCATTGAACGCTTAGAGGAATTTTCAACTAAAAATATAGATTAAAAGAAATAAGAGCTCACCAATGAGTCTTTTTGTATTATCAACATGCCAATATTTGCCAAATGTAAGATCTTATTATAAACAACATTCTTTGTAGATCCAATAATAGGATCATCATCTGTCTCTTGATAGGCACTTTGATGCATTCGGTGTTTTTCACTCTTCACAATGCAATGTACAATGTACAAATTGACCGTGTAAAAAAATAGGCCTTGGAATATTTAATTCCTCAAAAGCCAAGTTCGGCCTTGAGTTTTATTTATTATCATAGAAATACATGGTCTGATGGGAACTATGTGCGTTTAAAAGAGAGAGTTTTTTTTAACCTTTTCTCACCCTCAAGAGGCACAAAGGGAATCCTTGGAAGACAAACTCGCTTCCCAGAATTTTCTCCAACCGAAATCTCTGCATTGATAACGTTCTGCAAAGTGGCGGCAGATTAACCTTGTCTTGTTACATAATCCTTCAGCTGCGTTAACACTGCAACTCCTTGCAGATCAAAGATCGATGCTTTTATTTTATAACTCGTTTAAAATCAAGTGATGAACCTCTACTTCACTTGCTTGGTCTACCTAGTCATAACAAATAGCACACCTCCATGTTGTGAATTATCAACAATTCTAGTAGATGCAGCGCCATTAGCATGCTAAATAGAAATAGCTGCATGTTAAAAATAATCATTACATATCAGAAATAGAATTACAAGAAGAAAAAGACGCCTAAAAAATAAACAAAAAAAATGTTAATAACAAATAGCATACCTTCAAGTAGAGTAGCATCAACTATGCCAGTAGAAGTACCACCAGCAACACACTGAATGTTAATAGCTACATCTTAAGAAGAATAGAATAAATATAAAAAAAAGATGGAAGAATTGATTAAAAAAAAACTTTTTAGATTTCGAAAAGGGGCAAAAATCTGTATTCAAAAGAGATGTATATTACCTAGCAACGACTTTTTTTTTTTGTAATCATGCTCGTTCAGAACTATTTTTTTATTATATTTAACAAAATACACACACACACGCGCTAAAACTTAATATGTTTTTAAAAAAAAAGCAGGGCAAAAAGAAGAAATGATAGCAAATAGTTATTTTTGAAGTTTGTTCTGTAAAAATAGACACTATTAATAAGAAATTTCACAAGAAGGGAAAACTTTATTTATCATTTATGACCAGAAAGCAAAAGATTAGGCAAATAAATCCGAAACCAGTGTTAAGTGCATAGACGACAATTCAATTCGAAACGCAATTATGATTTGTAACTATAAGGAAACAAAATAATAATAATAATAATAACAGATCACCATGTAAGTAGCATTTAATGGATTTCGTCGCAAAGGCCCTAATATGCACAAGAAATCCAACTTCCTTGGAATCTTTGAATTTCACATTTCTTGCACTCTATTAGTCAAGAAGATGAAAAATTTTTAACCACTCCAATGGGTTTACCTCTAAATGCTGAATCGTACATTGACTGTGGGTTTTAAGAAACGTCTACAACAAAACACTAACACTCGAATCCAATCTCCATAAACCCAAGACGCCTCAAACAGCTAAATGAAAGCCCGCATGAATTTCATACGAGAGAAAACGCAAGTTTCTGGGATTTTTATAGAAGGGGATTCAAGAGTGAATAAGAGATATTACCTGGAGATTTCCGCGAACAACCCAACAACGACGTCGTATTGAAGCGCTGTTTTTTCGCCCTCTCTCTAGAAACTCCAATTAAAAATCTCCTGAAATTCATAATGAGCAATAGAAAGTATTACCTGATAAAAAACCAAATGAATAGCAGAAATGCCTAATTAGAAACCATATATCCAAACGAAAACTATCATTCGTCCAGTCTCATCCACGCGACCGATCCTTAACGGGAAATTATTTCTATAACCGCAATTATGCCTTCGTCAGACGTAGAGCTCACACCCATAAAACATTTCGCGATTTTCCACCAGTACCTACCAACTAAACTACTTGAATTGGGATATTATATACAGCAAATCGATATAGTTTGTCTTAACCTTAACACAATAACATGTCTAAACAAAGATATTTCGACAAACCTCGGGTTAGCTAGCTCGAACCGTCCCACAACGGCTTCGGGAAGAGAAGGTAGTGGGACGAGGGGGCGGATCAAAGACAGAGGGGGCGATGGCGGCTGGGGGAAGAGAGGGTGGTGGGGTTTGATCCATATCGAGGTTGAGTAGCAACGGCGACGCGTGGAGAAGCGAATTGGCGTGGGTTGGTTTGTGGGATCAGAGCTCCGGCGGCATCGGCTTCTCCGGCAGAACATTCTCCAGCGGCGGCTGGACTTGAATCGTCGGCAGTAAATCTGGGGACTGGGCGTGAGTTTTTTATTTTGAGCAAGCAAATTTGGGCATCTGGGTAAGGAGACAGAGAGAGATCTTGAGAAGGGTGGAACCCCAAAAAAAAAAAAAAAGTGCCGAAGAAAATAAGTGGGAGATGAACGAAAAGAAGAAAAGAAGTGAAACATTAAGTGAGGACACGTGTCACCCTCTGAAGAAAAGTTTTAAAAGCTCAAGAATCTTAGTATTTTTGGTATAGATTCCTTTCTTTTTAGTTTTCGTCGGCAGTAAATCTGGGGACTGGGCGTGAGTTTTTTATTTTGAGCAAGCAAATTTGGGCATCTGGGTAAGGAGACAGAGAGAGATCTTGAGAAGGGTGGAACATCAAAAAAAAAAAATGTGCCGAAGAAAATAAGTGGGAGATGAACGAAAAGAAGAAAAGAAAAGAAGTGAAACATTAAGTGAGGACACGTGTCACCCTCTGAAGAAAAGTTTTCAAAGCTCAAGAATCTTAGTATTTTTGGTATAGAGGTATAGATTCCTTTCTTTTTAGTTTTAGGTCTAGTTATGACTTTAGTCATTTTGGGTCCAGCCCTCCCACCCCGAACCAGCCCCGCCGAACCCCAGCCCTCCTGAACCCAGCCCTGCCGAACCCAGCCTCGCGCCTAACCGAGCCTCGCCTAACCCAGCCCCGCCGAACCCCAGCCCCCCCGGCCCCAGCCCTCCTGACCCCCGACTCTCTTACAACACAAAACAACACAGTGCTCGATCACGGTCTCACACTTCTCGGCGATTCCAATGGAGAGAGAGACAACGGTTATGGAGGGGGTCACGGCGGCGGCGGAGGCGGAGGGGGGAGAGGAAGAGGCGGACGTGGTAGAGGCGGTGGTTATGAAACCCGCTACATGGAGGAATGGCGGCGTGGGTGGCGGTGTCGTTGCCGGTGGGGTGTATTAGGTAAGATTAAAGAAGTATCCATTTTTCATTTCAGAGAAATGCCCTTTTTGTTCATCTCAGTTTTTCTAAGTGGGGAGGTCTTTGATTTCTCAAGGGGGGGAATGACAAGATTAAGGAGCTTAAACAATCTCTAAACGGGTAAATATTTGTAATCTTCAAATAATACTATAATTTGTTTTGTATTTTGTATCCTGTACTTTGTTATAGATTTATATGGTCTTCAATTTATTATTATTCTCATTTTTGTTCAGGCCTTTATCCAGAGCTTGGCTCTGTTTTTCACTTCGTTTTACAAGGCAAGATTCTTTTCCAACTCTAGTATAATTTGTTGATGATCTTTATTTCTTATCATGTTTGTCTTGGTTATCTATGGTTCTTATATGTGATAGGTCTTTCAGTGTTTTAATGGGTTTTGTTGTCTTTCTTGATTGCTTCGTTTGGTTATAGTGTGTTTATACAATCTCATCATTATTGCCTTGTTTTAATGTTGAAGCTTCTGGTTTAGAACATTGGTAATTCTCCATAGTCTCTCCTTGTGTGCAGTCTCACATCCGTGTGCTGGAGACCCCTCACGAGAATATACCTGCTTTGCTCATGGGTCTCGAGTATCTTATTAAAATCTCTTATGTGGATGACACAGAAGTTTTCAAGGTATTGATGTTACTTCTATTTGTTATTTCTCTTCTCGTGCTCATTTTCGAGTGAGGATGCTGAAATTTAATCCATAATCATCTTATAATGGAAGTAGGTTTGCTTAGTCTATTGGAATTCCTTCGTCTTGGAACTATCTGAGGCGTAAAATAATTTGCATAATCTCACAGCAACAGCTAATATGACGGGGTTGCAGGTATTGCAGAATTAATACTTTTCAAATGTGTGTGTATGTATATATTTATGATTTTTGCTATCTGATTACGTGTTTTCTATTATCAAATGTTGTGATTTTAAATCTGCACAATTTGATTTGTTTATCATCTACTTTCAGTTTGTGTGCTATATATTGATTCAATACGAGGATTCTCAAATAATAGGATTATCAATTATTACAGTGTTAGATCAATCAAAAAATTACTCTCAGCTGGAATTCTGTTTGTAAAACCCTGTTTGTATCATTCTATCAAGACTTTTGAGAATTGTGGCATGTAAATGCTTTTTTATACTTGGTACTGTTTGGTTGCTACTTTCTCATTCATTTACTATTTGATAATCTTTTTGATAGTTTTCCAATTGCGTATACCTGTGGAAGAGTTACTTAATTCGTTTTGTGATTCTGTTATCGATAAGCAGATGCCTTTGTTTCTTGGAATGGTGGATGGCATTGGGAGCCAAGCCCAACTACAACAGAGACGGCAACTATATGCTGAACCAATGTCAAAGTTGAGAATGCTTATGATTTCCTGTATGACTAAGCCAAAAGTTTCTCATAGTTGAAGACGGAAATGGGAATATAGTTCGTGAGAACATGAAGGATAATGATGTTCTTGTGCAATACAAGGTTACAAATCTCTATTGTCAAAATATCTGAAATCATTATAGACAAATCTATGATAACAGCTAGGATTGTTAAGGCTTTTTTTACCAACAAAGAGAAGACTTTTTTCGCCTCATTGTATCCAAATATTTTTTTGATTATTCTAGTTATATGATGTTTGTTTTGGTATGATGTGGTAAATTTGATTGTGGATGCTCATTTTGTATTTATTGCTAAATTTGGTTCTTGCTATGTGACCTATGTATTGGTATTTTTTTTATTATTTGGTTGTGGTTTTTGGTCTTGGATTTGATTGTGTACGGCAGCTTTTAAAATTGAATTGTAAACTGACAAAAATTGTAACATGACGAAAATTTAAAAAAAATAAAAGATAAAAAAAAGCGAAAATAAAAAAAACGAAAATTAAAAAAAAATCACATATAAAGGCGGGTTAAAAATACCCGTCGTAAAAAGCTTTAGTAAATTTATGACGGGGCACAGAAATGCATCTTAGAAAGTAATGCTGAATTTATGACGAGGCAAAGAAATGCGTCATAAAAACTTACACTATTATGACACATTTTTTATGTACGTCTTCAAATGCACTATTTTTTATGACGCATTTTATGAGTCTTTAAAAATTCAATAGTTACAATGACACCTCTTTTAATGACTCATATTTATCCGTCTTAAAAACTTTTTATGACTCACAAAATACGTCATTAAATCCCATTTTTGTAGTAGCGGACAGTGGCTCGGGGCTGTAGAGGAAAGATGGTTCGTCTCGATTTCACTTCATACCACCTCTACGGTAGGGACACATCGTGGTGTGCTTGGGCTTTGTGCGCTTGATTATCCGACGACTTGGGGGCTTAGAACTTCACCAGAGTGTGCCCATGGAGCAAAGTTGGCATAGCGAGGTTGCGACGGGTGGTGGGGCTAGGTCACACGGCGTTGCAAGTAGTGGCGAGGAGTAGGTTTTGGCATTCGGGTCTTGCTGCTTTCGGTTTTCGTTACCCAGGGTCGTGTGTAGCGTCGCCATAGACGCTTGGGCTCATGCGTAGAGGCAGCATTTGTATACGGAAAGCAAAGGAGCGGGCAGGCGCTGTCACATGAGACCTGGCGTGAGGGGTGGGCACTGGAGTCACAAGCGTGGCACCATTATTGACGTTCTCGATTGAGGGCTCTCGATGACGGCGGCGGGAGTCACAAGGCACGAGGCTATCCTAGGCTGCGTGGGCTACTGGAGCAGCGCGTTGACTTGGGCTCGTCGGGGTTTGAGCAGTTGCACACTCAAATGTCACAGAGCCTCGCGCGAAGGAGAGGGCATGAGAACGATTCGTCCAGGGTTGGAGCGGTAGGCTACACGGTAAGGGAGCTCGATGCGACATTGGGCTTGTTGGCTCTTGGGCACATCGGAAGGCTGTATAAATTAAAGGGAGAGAGGTTGAGTGATCAAGTGAGAGAGATAGAGAGATAGAGGATGAGAGAGGAGAGGTAAACATCGATAAAGAAAGGGTTATGAGTTGTTGGCATGGAAGGGGAAAGGAATGGGAAAAGAGATAGGATTTACTCTCCGTGGTAGTCTCTGTATGGAACTTCTCTCTTTCTGATGTTATCTAATATCCTACGTAAGCAACTCTCACAGATCTAATATTTTATGTATAGATATAATCAATAGAGATTAAGTATTTAGATAAATCTAAAGGCTCGTTATCGATAGAAAAAAGAACTTAGAAATTCATCATTTGATATTTCAATTATAAATTGATATTACATGAATTGGAAATTACGCAGAGAGAATTTTCTTAAGGTTTTTCATAGGTTGAGATCTCTTAATTCGATCAATTTAGTCTGCCTCTTACGTTCGATAAGTTTACATTTTATAGGCAAAAGGGAAGGCTCAATTATTGAGCCCTTACATCATGGCTTACATCACTCCTAAATTATTAGGAATCAATTGCGTAAGTGCCTACGCCAATAGCTTCGTCTTTTTCTTTATCATGTCAACATATGTGGGTGATAGCTGGGTTATGTCATTTTTTGTCTTGGGACCATCGCAGTATGGCATTATTCCATACGCCTCTTTTTGTGTAGCTGGAGTGCACGGAAAGTGATGAGTTTCGAATCTTTTTATGTAATCTTTAAGAATCTGGGACCGCTCTCCTTTTCCACCTTGAGTCACGATCATCCAGTTGTCATAGTGGCAAAGGCAACGGAATCCTCTTTCGTAAATATTATTCGTAATGCCGTATATTGCTTTCATTCCTAAGGCTCTCCTTGACCTTATCCATTGCTTGGTAACTTTAGGAGGTTTGTGGATCTCATTACCGACCTCTAACTCAAAATTATGAGCTACATAGCCAATAGAGATTATATGTTCTGCTGTATACTCTACATTTTTATCCCATTCTGGACTTATGGAATAAAATTTCAAGTATATTTTCCTTAGTTTAGCAAATCCTGAGACTCGCTTTTGGAACTCTTCATCAAACATTGATATTTCTTTTAAATCTTTTCCGGGATAAATTAAATCCAAAAAACCGTAATTGGCTAGTTGGTTAACAAATGCCGGATCAGATCCTTCTAGACAAATGATTCGAGGGTAGACATGGTTTCCTGGAGATTTGAAGTAAACCTCTGCATAAGAAATTTGGTAGATAGCTTCAACAATTGTAGCATACTCGAGCTCTTTTTCTGATAAAGGGCCTTCATCTTCTTCATTGGAATCTCCTTTAATACGGACGATCTTGGTAGTTGGTTCATTTTTTATTGCAATTTTTTTGGGAGCTTCTTTCGATGAGCTGAGTCCACCACTGCTTCCTTTGGAACCTGTTTGGTATTTGAGAGTTTCAAGTAACTGAGACGTAATTGCCTCTACATCACTTTTCAACTCTTTGGTATATTTTGAGTGTGATTCTACTATTTCTAGCAAAATCATTGTATTTTGATTAAGATAATCTACTAATGACTTAGTAGCTATCTTTATATCTTCGGATTCCTGGATGAGGAGGTTTATCCGATTATTCACCTCTTGTATATCAGAGGCTATATTTTTCATGTCCTCCAGATCCATCACCAAATTCTATGCTCCTTTGAAGGAAATCTGCAAGATAATTGTTAGATTCTTTCACATATTCAATATCACTATCCGTTATAATTTATTTTTCTTTACGTTTTTCTCTTTTTCTTCTTCTTCATTTATCTTGGTGAAGTTTATGCACTCATTCATCGGTACTTTCTGGTTGCTATTTCCAGTCTTTTCTTAAATAACTTTTTAAACAAACATTTTTTATTTCATTTTCTTAAATTTTTCTTGGTTTGTTTCGGTTTTTTAGTTCTTTAATGTCTTCATTACTTCTTCATGAAGTCTGTTTATAGTTTCTGTTAACTCATTTATCTTTCTTTCGATTAGCCTCTAAATTATAGGTTTACTAGTTTATATTTTATCTTCTGGTAAAAACAGCTTTTTGTACATTTTATCTATCTTTTGTTCCATTGATTTAATTTTCTCTTCTATGCGTTCTAAGTTTCTTAAAGAAAGATTTTCTAATAACTTGCTTATGATATCTAACCTTTCTTCTATATATTCAAATTTATTTTGATTTATGATTTCATCTGTTTTTTCCCGTAATTTTCTAAGAATGTCCTCATCTATTTCTTTAATGTTTTCTATCATTTCTATAACATCTTTAAACTTAATGGCTGATATTGCTATTTTAATTTTTTCTAATTTTTCATTTATATTAGGGTCTTCTATTTTTAAACCCTCAATTTGATTTTTTATTTCACAATCTTTTTGATTTACTTTATTAAAGGATTGCCATAAAAATAAACTTATCCAGTTTAATTGAAAATTTAAAAATCCATCATTTTCTCCCCATGAACTTAAGGGTTGGAACATAGTGCTAGTTACTCCTCTAAACTGATAAGAGTTAGAAGGTAATTGTGTATTTGCTAGTAGAGATTTTTCAAATTTTAAATCTGGGAGGTTACTCATCTTAGGTCGTTATTTATCCCCAGTTTGATATTAAGTCTTTTAGTTTTTGTATAAACTTAACTTTTAAGTTTAAATAGACAAAGAAAATTTCGTACCTTATTTCCGATGTATCAGATTACAAACTTATCTAGTGACCTTCTGACCTGATGATACCCTCATAGGTCTCTTGCCAAGCGGGATTTACTCTCTGTGGTCGTCTATGTATGGAACTTCTCTCTTTCTCATATTATCGGAAATCCTTGGTAAGGAACTCTCACAGATCTAATTTTTTCAGTATATATATTGAATAAATAGAAGTAAAGTATTTAGATAAATCTAAAGACTCGTTATCGCTACAACAAAGAACTTAGAAATTCATCATTTGCAATTTCATTTATGAATGGAGATATTACAAGAATTGGAAAGTAGGCAGAGAGAATTTTCTTAAGGTTGCTCACAAGTTGAGATCTCTTAATTCGCTCAATTCAGTCTGCCTCTTGCATTCGAGAAGTTTACATTTTATAGGCAAACGGGAAGGCTCAATTATTGAGCCCTTACATCACTCTTAAATTATTACGATTCTATTGCGTAAGTGCTTACGCCAATAACTTTGATTTTTTCTTTATCGTGTCTAGAGCCGTTGGTGACAGCTGGGTTTTGTCGCTTTTTATCTTGGGACCATCGTAGCATGGCATTATTCCGCACGCCACTTTTTGTGTAGCTAGCGTGCACGGAAAGCAAAAAGTTTAGAATCTTTCTATATAATATTTACAAATCTCTGACCGCTCTCCTTTCCATCTTGAGTCACGATCATCCAGTTGTCGTAGTGGCAAAGGCATCGGAATTTTCTTTCATCATGATTTTTTGTAATGCCGTGTATTGCTTTTATTCCTAAGGCTCTCCTTGACCTTATCCATTGCTTGGTAGCTTTCGGAGTTCTGTGGATCTCATTACCGACCTCTAACTCATAATTTTGAGCTACATAGCTTATAGGGATTATATGTTCTGCTATATCCTATACATTTTTTTCCCATTTTGGACTTATGGAATAAAACTTCAAGTATATTTTCCTTCCTTTAGCAAATTATGAGACTCGCTTTTTGTTACAACCCGCTTACTCTGCCACAGCCGCGATAGGAGAGTAAAACTCTTTCTTTTCTACTTTCTTAACACTTTTAACGAAATCATCATATATTTTTTATTTTTTATTTTTTTGTAATGTGGAAGTTTCGAATACTTGTTCATAAGTAAAAACCACTAATGCGAAATGTAAATATGTTTTAAACACATATAAGAAATCTTCGGGATCTCGTCTAGGATACGAAATATAATATTGTTTTTAAAACACAAAATGCGAAAATACAAATAATTTTCCACAGGTCATCACTTGCTCCTCGAGCATACCACACGCATCTCCTCTCGTCAGCTCCTAGTCTTCGACTTTCACTATCTTCTTACCTACAACACTGAGAAAAATGTGAGTTGATAGACTCAGTAAAGGCGAACTACTCTATCTTAAATAAGCAATACAATAATCACAAAATCAATACGCCATACAATACAACAATCATATAGAGAATTAGTCGTCCTACACAGGCTTATTCTCTTCACACAGCACAAAGCTTTCTACTCGCTTACTTACTATCCTCTCTCGTCTTTTGCTCGCACAACCACTTAATCACTGAGGTCTTATAGTTAACCAGGCGGCCTCTTGCACTACTAATTGTCTCACGGTTCTTTTACTCACTCCGCTGCTTCTATTTTACTTAACCTCTGAGGTCCAATCTTTAACTAGGCGACCTCTCGCACTACCAGCCAAACGACCAAGACTATTCAACCAGACTCCGAAAAGTCCCCTTATTTTAGTAGACTCCCACACCGCTAGTCGTGTAATCAGGACCATCCGACTTTTGATGAACTGAGTCCACCAGTGCTTTCTTTTGCATCTGTTTGGTATTGACCGATTTGGTATTTGAGGGTTTCAAGTAACTGAGACGCAATTGCCTCTACATCACTTTTCAACTCTTTGATATATTTTGAGTGTGATTCTACTATTTCCAGCCTAAACATTGTATTTTGATCAACATAATCTACTAATTAGGTTTATCCATTTATTTACCTCTTGTATATCAGAGGTTATATTTTTCATGTCCTCGAGATCCATCACCAAATTCTATTATTGTTAGATCCTTCACATATTCAATATCACTATTCGTTGTAATTTCTTTTCCTTTTCGTTTTTCTCTTTCTTCTTCTTCATCTTCTTCTTTATTTATTAATATTGGTGAAACAGTTTTATGAATTTATTCATCCGTACTTTCTTCTTTATTTATTAATATTGGTGAAACAGTTTTATGCATTTATTCATCCGTACTTTCTAGTTGGTATTTCCATTCTTTGTTTAAATAACTTCTTAAACTAACATTTTTTAGTTCATTTTCTCTCTGCTTTCTAGGTTTATTTTTGTTTTTATTTCTTTAATGTCTTTATTGCTTCTTCATAAAGTCTATTTATCTTTTCTGTTAAGTCATTTATCTTTCTTTCCGTCCTCTAAATTCTAGGTTTACTAGTTTATATTTTATAATATCTTTTTATACTTTTTTTCTATCTTTTTGTCCATTGATTTAATTTTCTCTTCTATGCGTTCTAAGTTACTTAAAGAAAGTTTTTCTAATCTTTTGCTTATGATATCTAACCTTTCGTCTATATATTCTAATTTATTTTGATTTATGATTTCATCTGTTCTTTGCCGTAATTTTCTAAGACTTTCCTCATCTATTTCTTTATTGTTTTCTATTATTTATATAACATCTTTAAACATAATTGATAATTCTTTTTTAATTTGTTCTAATTTTTTATTTATATTAGGGTCTTCAATTTTTGGGAATTTTAAGAAAATAGCCACTGTTTACAAAATGATTTTAAAAAATAGCCACAGTTTCAAAAAATTTAAAAACTAGCCCTTTCAGAAATTTCTGACACGTGTCAGAAATTTCTTACAGCACATTTTATGTGTAATTTTGTTATTGTCAGAAATTTCTTACAGTATGTAATGGCTAGTTTTTAAATTTTTTGAAACTGTGGCTATTTTTTGAAAACACACAATTCAAAATGGCTATTTACCTAACTGACCCTCAATTTTTAAACTATGAATTTAATTTTTTATTTCAGATTCCTTTTCATTTATTTTATTAAAGGTTTGCCATTAAAATAAACTTGTCCAATTTAATTGAAAATTTAAATGTGCCAAAGCTTCTCCCCATATGAAAATAAGGGTTGGAACATAGTGGTAGTATGTCCAAAGTGACAATAAGAGTTAGAAGATAATTGTGTATTTTCTATGATAGATTTTTCAAAGGTTAAATCTTAGATTATTTATTAAGTTTTTTAGTTTTTGTATAAACTTAAATTTTAAGTTTAATTGTTTTAGAATTTATTCCTTAAAACTAGGTCATGTCCTTGCGAAAGAGCAAATTTAGGTCGTATACGGTTGTGCCTTTACAGTAGAAATAATATAAATATATACATATATATATATATATATATATATATAAATATTATGTAACCCCCGACCTCGGGTTACCCCACTGACTCCATGCCGGGATAAAATTCTCAAAGAATAAATTGTATTTTGTAAACTCTGATATTTCTATGAATGTCGTCTCAAATCAATTATGAAATTTCACTTTTACCACTCATTTTATCTATTAGGAAATAAGTTTGATATGATAGTGGTCTGAAAAGCAAACTTCGGCTTAATTTACAAAAATTGCACAATAGCCCCTGAATTTATAAAAATTACATTTTTTGTCCAAACTTTAGAAAAACGACCCTCAATAGTCGTAGTGTAACGACCCGACTTGTCGAGCCGTCAAACTTACTTATCTTGCTTACTAAAATCTTGTAAAAATACCAAATATTTTTTTTGTTTATCATTAACTCAAACATGTTTATAAAAGAAGAGGTCTTATAAATTAATTATAATAAAACTTTAAAATAGAATAATTTCACACATCTTAAATTTCATACTTACGCATAGAAAATAAAAATACAACATATCTCATATAAATAAATTGCGGAAGATAGTGGTTTCCATAACCCTCGCCTCGTCACCTCAAGCACTGTCGAATTCCAACCCATGATACATCACACCATAGGTTTCTTACCTACAGTACGGACGACAAACTAAGTGAGCTAAAAGCCCAGTGACATACAATTAATACTCACAAAAATATGATATGCAATGCATGACCAAGTTAGTTTCGCTTATTCAATCTATTACTAATCTTTTCTAGAGGATCCTCATCGTATAAGTGTACGTACCGAATTGCGCGCCGAACCAATGGGCGGCGAGGGTGTACAGGTCCTCGACGACTATTGATCCGTCATATAATTTTTTTTTTATAAAGACCGCCCTATATTGCCCTTAGGTCGACTCAAGGGACGGTATCATAACCTCACTTGCGAGGCTAGTACGACACAGTGTTTAAACTTATGTTTCACTTATTAAATCTTGTGACATACATCGTGACATTTGATAAATTAATATCATATCAACATATCTTACTTAACATCATATTACAGCTCAACGACACTTGCTTAGAAATTATAAACAAAGTCATGAACATCATTCAAATACCTTAACATATCATTGTATAATTTATATACAATAGTAACATATAATCAGACATCATACAATCTTAACATCAAATAATCACATCCATTATATATGCAGACATCATCATTATTATCATAGCAAAGCATATCATATAATTTTATTTCTTTGAACAAATCCGTACTGTAGTGAGATTGTACTCACCTTGGTTGTTCAAAGAAAGGTAATGGTCCTTTAACTTCGGTACTTGGTCAGCTCGTTTCTTGCTACCTAAATTATAAGTCGTGTCTGGAACATTCTGCTAAAAGTTTAGACTTAACTCACTTTGCTATTCTAGGACTTAACCTAGAAACTTTGTTCTATTTTAGTTCATATTACGTAGAACAAAATCCAAAGAAACCATGTATCACGTAAAGGTATTTGCCATTTAGTCTCCAAGTCGATCGGAAAAGATAGTATGGTCTCATTTCAGGCCCGATTTTCCTAGAGATGACTAATTTGTTATCCTTTATTTATCATATAATTTTTTTTTATAAAGTATAAATTCCTCATTTATTCTGGTTAAAAAAATAGTTTTCCTTTCAGTCCCTGAACTTTTGAAAATTTACACTTTAGTCCTTGAATATGAAAATTTTGACGAAAATGCCCTTTCACAAAATTGTACTAAAATTTCCAAGTTATTAATATACATTAAAATAAACATTTTTATCTTCTACAACCTCTTAAAATTCGGATTACTATCTCATCAATATTAAAGATTAAATTTAAGGGTAAAGCCTTTAATTCAAATTTTTATTAATTCTGCACAAATCCGGAAAAAACGTTATGAAGTAACCCCCATTAATTTTTAAAGATCTACATTTCTCTAGACACAAAGTTTTTCAGGAAATGAACGGATCTACTAATCCTTCACAATGCAGAAACTGAAACAAAGCTTAAACAAAGATTAAACTGCATTTTTTGTCATTAAGGAGGCAGATATGGAAAAATTTATATTTCTAAAAAGTTGTTTAAAATTAAATTTTCTAAGTCATCATGTTCATAGAAAAATTTTTACCTGCCGTTTAGGAATTCAAAAGTTGCTATGACCAACAACTGCGCAAACTGCCCAGATTCGACATCACGAACATATTACGGTTCTAGAATTTTTAAAACTAAATCCTTCATGATCTAAATCCAAAATTTTATTTTCAATATCATAACATATATATATGTTTCCAGAAAAATCAGTAATCTAGAAAGTTTCATTTGCTACATAAAATCATAACATTTCTAATATTCAAAATATAAAACCCTAAATCTGAGCAATCAAGGGTTCCGAATTTTTTTAGAACAGAATATACAAGATTTGGATCTGAAAATTTACAAACCAATGATAGGAATATAATTTAACATGCATGATTTTTATGCCGATTTTAGAAGCCTTGAAAAGCCACGAATTTTGTATCACAATACCGGAAAAATCAGGGAATAAAATTCCAGCATTCTACACTTTTATTTTAACGTGTATATTTTTGACACATACCAACCAAATCCGATTTTCTAACAAAAAAAAAAATAAAGCCTAAATCACCCAATAATCATAATAAAATTGATACTTAGGATTAGATTCGATTTATACCTTTCGTTGGTAAATCGAAGCACGATCGGCGAATCCTACGAAGCGTAAAACACAACGATTCGATCATCAATTTCGATCTTATATAAAGATGTCTCTATCACCAAAAGATTAAGGGAAAATTTTGTATCTTTTCTTACCAATAGGGGCTGATCTTGTTCTAGACTTCTTCTTCTCTAAATCCTTCTTTTTCCTTCACTTTTTCTCACTTTTTTTTTTTCTCTCTAAGCTTTGGATGTCTTTTGAAATGCTTGAAAATGTAATAAAATTCTCAGCACTTAGCCACCCCCAAACCGTATATTTCAGTCCCTAAAACATGGAATTTAATCCCAATAATCACCCCTCTTAATTGCCTATTTACTCACCAAAATATGTCCCCTTAATTTAAAGAAAATAGTTAGCATTTTTTTTTTTTTGATATTTTGACTCAATATTTTCAGCCACTCAATGTCCATATTGTTGTCCTAACATGGTCTATTTCTCCAAATTTATTCAAATTTTGACTCTTCAAAATTTGCCTTATAATATTGCACTATTTAGTAATTCCTACTTAGATAAATATATATATATATATATATATATATATTTTAAGAAACGAGTGACCAAATCTCAAATTACATGTAGTTTCGCAACCATAACGTGTAGTTTATTTTGTAACCAAACACGACTAAATGTCGTAGTTTTATTTATTTATTGCGTAATCATACCCATAATAAGTCGGGTTATCACAATCTCCCCAAATTATAAAATTTTCGTCCTCGAAAATTAACATACAAAAAAAAAATGGTACAATTTATTACATGTCCAATAATTTGTAAATATTTCCCCAATTTATAAAATTTCCATATCGGAAAATAACTCAGGATATCGGGCCTTCATGTCATCCTCACGTTCCCATGTGGCTTCCTCGATCTTGTGATTCCTCCAAAGAACCTTGACCAAGGGTATTACTTTATTTCTCAACTTTTTATCTTGTTTGTCTAGGATTCTTACTGGCTTCTCCTCGTAAGTCAAATCTTCATGAACTTCGATTGGCTCTTTGCTCAACACGTGAGCTGAATTGGACACGTATTTCTTTAGCATAGATACGTGGAATACATTATGTACTTTTGATAACTCGGGACTGAGAGCTAATCTGTAGGCCACCTTCCCGATTCGCTCAATAATCTCAAAAGGTCCCACATATCTTGGGCTTACCTTCCCCTTCTTACCAAACCTCATCACGCCTTTGAGCGGTGCTACTTTCAAAAAAACGGCATCACCAACTTGGAACTCTAATGGTCTTCTTCTTTTATCAGCGTAGCTCTTCTGTCGACTTTGTGCAGTCTCGAGTCTTTGTCGAATCATCTTGACTGCTTCTGTCGTTCCTCTAGTGAAGTCTGTTTGGTCTAAGCTAGTCTGCCCTGTTTCGTACCAATGAACAGGAGATTGACATTTCCTTCCATATAAGGCTTCAAACGGTGCCATGCCCAATGAGGCTTGGTGACTATTATTGTAAGAAAATTCTACTAGGGACAACTTTTTATTCCATGATCCGCCAAAATCCATAACACAACTCCTCAGCATGTCTTCGAGTGTTTGGATGGTTCTCTCTGTTTGGCCATCCGTCTGCGGATGGAAGGCCTGAATTTGAGTCGGGTGGCTAGTGCCTTCTGCACACATCTCCAAAATTGTGAAGTAAAACGAGCATCACGATCTGATATTATGGAGAGCGGAACTCCATGGCGACGGATAATGTTCGTGATATAGACTTCAGCTAGTCGCTCCACTGAGTAAGTGACCTTGATCGGTATGAAATGAGCTGACTTTGTCAACCGATCCACGACGACCCAAATAGCGTCGTATCCTTCAACCGTTCTAGGCAAACCTACTACAAAGTCCATAGTGATTTGATCCCACTTCCATTCCGGTAACTCTATGGGTTGTAGTTCGCCAGCGGGATGTCTGTGTTCAGCCTCAATCTTTTGACAAGTTAAACACTTACTAACATAATCAGCGACATCTTTCTTCATTCCATTCCACCAAAAATATTCTTTTAAACCTTGGTACATCTTTGTTGCTCCTGGATGGACTGAATAAGGTGTATTATGAGCTTCGAAGAGTATTTGTTTTCTTATATCCTCATCATTAGATACGCAAAGCCTTCCGTCTAGATTTAGAATCCCATCTTCAGAGAGGACAAAGGGTGTTTCCTTCCCTTCAAGAATATCCTCCCTAATCTTCACTAGACCAGGATCAAGCGTCTGGGCCCCTTTCATCCCATCAAATATAGTAGGTTGAATTGTTAAATTCGCTAAATTCCCCACTATAAGCTCAAGTTGCAATTCGTTTATCTCTTTCTGTAACTTTGGGTGCATTAACTAAATAGACATGAGTTTGGTTTCTTCCTTTCTGCTCAAAGCATCAGCCACACTATTCGCCTTCCTGGGATGGTAGTGGATTTCACAATCATAATCCTTAACCAACTCGAGCCATCTCCGTTGTCTCATGTTAAGCTCCTTCTGTGTGAAGATGTACTTGAGGCTTTTATGGTCTGTATAAATTTCGCATCTTACCCCATAGAGGTAATGTCGCCAAATCTTCAAAGCAAAGACTACTGCAGCCATCTCTAAATCGTGAGTTGGGTAATTCTTCTCGTGATCCTTCAATTGTCTCGAGCCGTAAGCGACTACTTTACCATCCTGCATTAAGACTGCACCCAATCCCACCTTAGAAGCATCACTGAAAATAACTAATGGTTCTCCACTAGACGGGATTATTAGTATCGGAGCACTTGTTAAACGACACTTCAATTCTTGAAAGCTCTCTTCACACTTCTGGGTCCACTCATATTTCTTCCCTTTACGAGTAAGAGCTGTTAAAGGTGCCGCTATCTTTGAAAATCCTTCCACAAATCTTCTGTAATATCCAGCCAAACCAAGAAAACTCCTAACTTCAGTAACACTTCTAGGTGCTTTCCAGTCGATCACTGCTTCAATCTTTGCGGGATCCACCGATATACCTTCTGCAGATACTACGTGTCCTAGAAAGTGCACCTTACTTAACCAAAATTCACACTTTGAAAATTTTGCGTAAAGTTGATGCTCTTTTAGAATTTGGAGTGTTAACCTCAAGTGTTCTTCATGTTCTTCTTGGTTCCTCGAGTAGATAAGAATATCATCGATGAAGACGATAACAAACTTATCTAGATGTTCGCGGAAGACTCGATTCATCAGGTCCATAAATGCTGCTGGCGCGTTAGTGAGTCCAAAGGGCATTACTGTAAACTCATAATGACCGTACCGCGTTCTAAACGCAGTCTTGGCGATGTCGCAATCCTTCACCCTAAGCTGATGATAGCCGGATCGGAGATCAATCTTTGAAAAGACTGATGCGCCCTTCAATTGATCAAAAAGATCGTCAATTCTAGGGAGTGGGTATTTATTCTTGATGGTGACTTTGTTGAGCTCACGGTAATCAATGCACATTCTGAAACTCCCATCTTTCTTCTTCACAAAAAGGACTGGAGCGCCCCAAGGGGAGTGACTAGGGCGTATAAAACCCTTATCTAGCAATTCTTGTAGTTGCGTCTGAAGCTCTTTCAATTCCGCAGGAGCCATACGATAGGGAGTCTTCGATATTGGACCTGTTCCAGGCAGTAGTTCAATCTCAAAAGAAATTTATCGCATTGGGGGTAGACCTGGTAACTCCTCTGGGAAAACTTCTACAAACTCTTTCACGACTGGTACATTAGTCGAGTCTAACTTTTCTTCCTTATTTCTGTCTACTGCCGAAGCTAGAAAGCCCATACATCCGCTCGACAGCATTCTTTGTGCTTGCATGGATGAGATTATCATCTTTGAATTGAGTAGTGACCTTCCCTTGAAAGCAAACTTCTCACCACTTTCGGGCCTAAAGGTTACCTTACGGTGATAGCAATCAATGATTGCATTGTGTTTCCCGAGAAAGTCCATTCCCAAAATGACATCGAAGTCCTTCATCTCAATTGCAATAAGATCAACCTTTAATGTGATGCCATTGATCGTTATCGGAATTTGTCTCAAGAAAAACTCCGATAATAAAATCTCACCCGAAGGCAAAGATGTCCTAAGAATCCTGGAGGTTCTATCTTTATCACTACTTATGCTCAATGCTAGTTTAGTTGAAATAAAGGAATGAGTAGCTCTAGAATCAAAGAGTGCATACACGTCATAGGAGGCAAGAGAGAGCTGACCTGCTACAACATTAGAGGTACTGGCCATAGCATCTGTATTGGTATACGCGTATAGCTGTGCTTGTGGTGGAGGTGCCTCCAATCTGCCTTGCGATATCTGGGGTCCTTCCATGGTGGATTGCATGGCATTTAGGCGTGGTGCTGAATTCCTCTGTTGAAATTGATTGATTTGCGTTTGGTTCTGCTTGGGGCAATCTTTGACAAAATGCCCGCTCTGTCCGCAAGCAAAGCAACTCAAGGTTCCCCTACGACATTCTCCGGGGTGGTTCTTGCCACAAGTCTTGCATGGCGGATGGGGAGTGTAATTATTTGTCCTCTGTTGTACATTTCGGTTCTCGTGGGACTGGTTCCCATTAGGTTTCCCTCTTTTCTTGTTATTGTGACCATTGTTGGAGTTGTTGTTGTGCTGGTTAGTATTTTGATTTCTAGGCCCATTATGATTGTTGGACCCGCCTCCTTGGGATTTCTTGTGATCCCCATTCTGGTTCTCCTTAGTTTTCTCTTCTTTACGAGCCTTGAAAAATTGAGCCCGTTCTTCCTTGACTTGGGCCAAACGGTACTCGGCTCTCATTGCCCATTCGACACAGTCTGCTACTGTAACAGGGGGCTGGTTTCCACTGTCAATTGCCATTGAAAGCTCGGGCTTGAACATTTCCATCATTCTTCTAACCCGTTCTTCTTCAGTAGGCACGAGGTGAGGACAGAGTCGTGCCAATTGGTTAAACTTAGTGACTGCCTCAGTCACCGTCATGCTCCCTTGCTTCAAACTATTAAAATCTCTTTGTTGTGCATTCATTGCTCTCATTTAAAGAACTTCGTGTTGAATTCTACTACAAAGTCATTCCAACTCATGCCATCGACGTTTCTCCTCAACGCCACTGTTTTCCACCAGTATCGGGCGTCCTTCTTTAGCACGAATGAGGCACAGCGCACCTTCTCTTGATCTGTCAGATTCATAAAGTCTAAAATTACTTGTAGGCTAGACAGCCACTCATCAGCAACTAAGGGATCGGATGATCCTTCAAACTCAGGTGCACGTATACGCCTAAACTTCTCATACAAATCGCCTCTAGGGGGAGCTGCAGCAACGGGGTTCACAACAGGATGTGGTTCAGGCTGAAGAGGCGGTACATCCTGAGGAGCAGCGTATTGGTTCTGGCCGACCCTCTGTTGTTGCAGTTCGGCTCTTAATTCCAGCATCACCACTTCTTGGGCCTCCAAACGTTGCTGTAGTGCCACTACTAGGTTTGTCAAGTCTGGCTGTGCTTGAGGTTGAGCTGCTTGGTTTTCTTGTTCCCCAGCCGGATTTTGAGCGGCACGTCTCACAGCTCTAGTTTGGTGAATCGGCTCCATTTCTCAACTTCTGTTAAGAGTGTAAATTCTTCACGTTAATATCTTTCCATAGTTTCAAACTTGGTTGTTGAAAACTTCTTACCGCATCATACTCATACATCGACAGTCATATTATAACTTACCAAATTATTTAAGAGATAACTCTAAGCATAATCCACAATATTTCTTTTATTTATAAGAAATACAACTTAATACATTATTCATGGAATCATAAAGCAATCATAGCTTGTCACATAACATATCATAAGAAAATGCTAACATAGTTCATTTAAAACAATCCATCTATAATAATAATAATAATAATAATAATATTAATAACAAATTTTAAACTAAAATTTAATTTTCGTCGTCGGCTTCATCCTTAGACGGGTCTTCTTCTTCTTCACTCTCATCCTCCAGAGGTGCTGCTCCTTCATCAACTTCAGGTGGAGGGGCTGCAGGGTTGATTGGTCCTGCTGGCGGGCCAAAATACCTTATGACGTACAAAATAGTACTCATACTTCTGCTGATGTCTGAGAGGACCGGTGGATATTCCATCGCAGCTCGCAAATCCTCTGCTAGGCCTACTCGAAAAAGATCTTTTAGCTCCATATCATCTACGTCTTTAGGCGCGACTTGGACAATGTTCTCATTAAAGCGGAGGACACAGTCTTGGTCCCCTTCGCCAGGAAGTCTATCCCAAACTCGGCGTCTTCCTTCGTACTCCGCCCTTCTCCTTCGTTGCTCAACCGCATGCGGGTTGAAGTAACCTCTCAAGGTCTCACACAACTCTGCCCAGCTACCGTCAGAGGGAACGTCGTATTGGCTTGCCCTCCAGAAAAAGGCTTCGCCTTCGAGATAGTAGGAAGCGAAGTCATCTCGACTTTCCTCCTTTACGTGGCACCGACAAAGGAGGATGTTCATTTTGTTGATCCATTCCTCGAGCTTGGTCGCGTCTGAACCATCGAAGGTAGGAGGGTTCGATCTCGACAACGCTACCATAGCTTCGTGGTTGCTTATGGCACTTTGTGATCTTGTTCTTACCATGATGTCTACAAGAGTATTAGCCGTAAGTACTTATAAAAATTATTTCAATTTAAAAGAAAAAACTTACTTGGGTTGTAACGTCGACCTTGTGCCGGGTAACGAGGTAGGGTAGCAGGAAAACTACTCTGATACCAACTGTAACGACCCGACTTGTCGAGCCGTCAAACTTACTTATCTTGCTTACTAAAATCTTGTAAAAATACCAAATAATTTTTTTTATCATTAACTCAAACATGTTTATAAAAGAAGAGGTCTTATAAATTAATTATAATAAAACTTTAAAATAGAATAATTTCACACATCTTAAATTTCATACTTACGCATAGAAAATAAAAATATAACATATCTCATATAAATAAATTGCGGAAAATACTGGTTTCCATAACCCTCGCCTCGTCACCTCAAGCACTGTTGAATTCCAACCCATGATACGTCACACCATAGGTTTCTTACCTACAGTGCGGACGACAAACTAAAGTGAGCTAAAAGACCAGTGACATACAATTAATACTCACAAAAATATGATATGCAATGCATGACCAAGTTAGTTTCGCTTATTCAATCTATTACTAATCTTTTCTAGAGGATCCTCATCGTATAAGTGTACGTACCGAATTGCGCGCCGAACCAATGGGCGGCGAGGGTGTACAGGTCCTCGACGACTATTGATCCGTCATATAATTTTTTTTTTATAAAGACCGCCCTATATTGCCCTTAGGTCGACTCAAGGGACGGTATCATAACCTCACTTGCGAGGCTGGTACGACACAGTGTTTAAACTTATGTTTCACTTATTAAATCTTGTGACATACATCGTGACATTTGATAAATTAATATCATATCAACATATCTTACTTAACATCATATTATAGCTCAACGACAGTTGCTTAGAAAATATGAATAAAGTCATGAACATCATTCAAATACCTTAACATATCATTGTATAATTTATATACAATAATAACATATAATCAGACATCATACAATCTTAACATCAAATAATCACATCCATTATATATGCAGACATCATCATTATTATCATAGCAAAATATATCATATAATTTTATTTTTTTGAACAAATCCGTACTGTAGTGAGATTGTACTCACCTTGGTTGTTCAAAGAAAGGTAATGGTCCTTTAACTTCGGTACTTGGTCAGCTCGTTTTTTGCTACCTAAATTATAAGTCGTGTCAGGAACATTCTTGCTAAAAGTTTAGACTTAACTCACTTTGCTATTCTAGGACTTAACCTAGAAACGTTATTCTATTTTAGTTCAAATTACGTAGAACAAAACCCAAAGAAACCATGTGACACGTAAAGGTATTTGCCATTTAGTCTCCAAGTCGATCGGAAAAGATAGTATGGTCTCATTTCAGGCCCGACTTTCCTAGACATGACTAATTTGTTATCCTTTATTTATCATATAATTTTTTTTTATAAAGTATAAATTCCTCATTTATTCTGGTTAAAAAAATAGTTTTCCTTTCAGTCCCTGAACTTTTGAAAATTTGCACTTTAGTCCTTGAATATGAAAATTTTGACGAAAATGCCCTTTCACAAAATTGTACTAAAATTTCCAAGTTATTAATATACATTAAAATAAACATTTTTATCTTCTACAACCTCTTAAAATTCGGATTACTATCTCATCATTATTAAAGATTAAATTTAACGGTAAAGCCTTTAATTCAAATTTTTATTAATTCTGCACAAATCAGGGAAAAACCTTATGAAGTAACCCCCATTAATTTTTAAAGATCTACATTTCTCTAGACACAAAGTTTTTCAGGAAATGAACGGATCTACTAATCCTTCACAATGCAGAAACTGAAACAAAGCTTAAACAAATATTAAACTGCATTTTTGTCATTAAGGAGGCAGATATGGAAAAATTTATATTTCTAAAAAGTTGTTTAAAATTTAATTTTCTAAAAAGATTAAAACTCATAGAGGAAATTCTAAGAGTTTAAGGGTTAGAGTGAAACCCTAGAAAATAAAGGACTAAAGTGTAATTTTAATAAAAACGTATAAGGACCAAATTGTAAAATTTATAAAAGATTAAGGACCAATCTATAATTTAAGTAAGGTTAGTAATTAAAGAAAATAAAATACTTTATCAATAAAATACAGTTATGTAAATAGTGCGGTGCCATTTAAGTAGTCTTAGAAAGACTGGTTAACGAGGCACTTCGCGACTCCTCCGCATAAACGTCGAGGAGTTCTGTCTAGATGAGTCAGAATTTAAGCGAGACCTTAGTGACCTTACCAGTCGATCTGGAGACTATTTATTGAAATACCTCTACATTGTTACATAATTAATTAATGTAAGTAAACTGTAAAAGTCTTAACCTAATTTCATGTCATACTAGGATCAAACCTCAAATAGGTGAGATAGATTCTAGAACCTAGATCGAATATGAGAATTTATTCTAATCCTCTATAGTGATTTTAGGTTACGTAAATCGAGGTGACCAAGTCTTCAAACGACCGAGTTTGTTTTAACGGTCGAACATTCCGAGGTGAGTACAATCTCACTACTGTACGGATTTGTTCAAAGAAAGAAAAATAAATGATATGCTTTGCCATGATTAAAATGATATGCTTTGATATGATATGTTTTGATATGATGATAATGCTATGTTTTGATATAATGATTACGATATGTTTTGATATGATGATAATAATATATTTCGCTATGATGATAACGATAGCATTTACATGCATGATGTATATGACCTTGTTATAATCTCTAACAAGCGTCGTTAAGTTATGATATGAAGATATGATGATAACCTATGAAATGTCACAATGTATGTCACAATTTAATAAAGTGAAACTTAGGTTTTAATGTCGTGTCGTACCACCTCAGAAAGGTGAGGTTAATGAGACCGTCCCTTGAGCTGACTTAAGGGCAATATAGGGTGGCCTATATGAAAAGATATATAGGATCAATGATCGCCGAGCACCTGTACAACCTCGTCTTTCACTGGTCCAGCGCGCAATTTGGTACGAACACTTATTATGATGAGGATTTTCTCGGAAAGATTTAGTAATAGATCAAATAATCGAAACTAATTTGGTCATGCATTGCATATCATATTTTGTGAGTTTCTATTGTACTTCACTAGGCTTTTTAGCTCACTTGTTTCTGTCCGTACTGTAGGTAAGAAACCTATGACTTGATGTGATGGGTTGGAAGGCGACAGTGCGATGAGGTGCTGAGGCAGAGGGTTATGGTGACCACTACTTTCGGCATATATATTATAAGAGAAATTTATCATTTATGTTTCATCATTATTAAAAGTCATAAGACAATGTTATGATGTTAGGTAAGTATGTATGACTTTGTGAACTTATTTTACTTCTATAAACATCAGTGGCAAGTTTATTAAAGTATAAGTATTAAGTTAAAAAAAATTGCCCTTTTTACAATATAAGTATGATAAGTAAGTATCAGTGTAACGGCTCGAAAAGTCGGGTCGTTACAAAGACGCTACATGATCGGTTTGAACAAAACCGTGAGTGAGCTAGAAAAACGCGTCATTTTGAAAGTTAAGATTTCGAACGGACCTTTAGCGCTTCGATGACGGTTTGAAAGAAGGATGAAATATTTCCTTAAATACCTAGAAGCTACTGTCCATATAGTAAAAGTGTCATTTAAGAAAAGGTAATAAAGGTTTTGACTTATAATAATGGTTCCGAGCGAAACTGTAGAACAAGTTAAGAAAAATTTGTCGTTTTAGAAGAAAGAACGGAACGAGCTCTCAAAGCTTCGATGAAGGTTGAGTATAAAGACTAGATATCTCCTATAAGAAACCTAGAAGCTACTGCCCACCTAGTGTGCTTGTCATTTTCAAAGAAAGATAAGGAATTACGTTAAAACGACATTTTCTAACGAAACTGTAACTGAGAGCTCGATAAAACCACAAGAGTGATAATTAGAGTTTTAATTGAACGAACATGGACCTTTCAGTCTTTATACCTTTAGAAAATAATTTTAGAAATTAAATATGATTGATTTTTAATTTGTTTTGGTCAAGACTCGGGTTTGGACCTTTAAAATCCGAACAGTCAAACCTGAGTCAAGTTGGCCATGATTTTTTAAGAGTAAACTTCTTGAAGCCCTAAAAGGATTTTCATGATCTTGGATAAATCAAATGGTCATAGAAATTTATGTTAGATCTGAGAATGGCGAAGTAAGAAATTTACATAAATTCTCAAACCGTAAATACTAAATAGTATTAACCGACCCTCAGGATTGCTTGGTATCTGAGAATGGCGAAGTAAGAAATTTATATAAATTCCCAAACCGTAAATACTAAATAGTATTAACCGACCCTCAGGATTGCTCGATATCTGAGAATGGCGAAGTAAGAAATTTATATAAATTCCCAGACCGTAAATACTAAATAGTATTAACCGACCTTCAAGATTGCTCGGTAAGCTCTCGAGGCGCGTCGGGAGCACTGTTCAAAATAGTCCCGAACCTAAGTAAGGTTTAATAAACCTTGGTAAAGTCTCCTAGGCAGCCCCGCCTTGATAATAAGATAGCATAGAAAGTCCAGAGCATTAGAACATTTAAGTTAAGAATTAGTTTCGCTCTCGGTTAACGAGACAAGCGAACTAACGAGACTCGATTCCTTTGTATTGAAAGGAGTAAAGGAGAAGAAGTGGTCGGAGCTCGGAGCGTTGCTCAAGAAAAGCTTAGAGAAACTTTATCGCTTAGGCGAGGTAAAAGAAAGAAAAAGAGAAAGAAAAGAAAGAAAGAAAGTAAATAAAAGAAATTAAGTTGAGCATTGTCTCTAGAATAAAACGTGACTAAAACGTTAAGAAAGTCGGACTACGGTCCGGAAAAGAATTGGAGCCGGGTTTCGACCCGAACAAATTTACGGCTAGAAAGACAATCAAGCCTTGTTGTATGTTGATCCTAGAAAGCCCGATGAATTCATTCTCGTGGGTCCTAGTACTCCAATACAAGAGATTAAAACTCCGGGACTCTAGAAGAGCCCAGTTTCATGTGACTTTTCTTCGTTAGATAAACTAACACCTCTTGTTAGATCCCAATCCTCCGAGAGAGTGGACGGCGGTTCATAATGTACAAATGTAGTAGAATGTAAGTCGATGGAACCGCCGGCTCCAAGAGAGAGCTATATTATTGATTGTCGGGAGATTTGGTCATCTCCCATGGCGCGTTTCAATATTGAGACAGAAACGGCTTCCATCAGTGGATCCCACAGGAAAGAAAGAAAGAAGAGTTAACCCGACTCACAAAAAGAACGGTTGGTTAGGGTTTGACCGTCCGAAGACGATCAAACTCTCTATCTCTTGCATTGTGAATTGTTGTTACATATATGAATCTCTGTTGCATAGCGTTGCATCGTTAAGACATATTAGTTTTGCCCTTACTGAGTTTATCAACTCATTAGTTTTTCCTTGGTGTTATAGGTAAGGGAAAAGCTAAATCAGAAGAATAGTAGAAGCAGAGCTGCTGGCGACTGGCGATGTGTGTGGCAATCAAGAGGAAAAAGACCCCGTGGTATATATATTTTAATTCTGCATATTCTATTTTGATAACAGTGATGTAATATTGACACCGGGAATAGATCATGAGGCCCCGAATTTGAAACAAAGTGGTGGCTCTTTTCCTGAACTTAAGAGAAGTCACGAGATAGTATTTTGAATTAAAAGAGTACTTTAACTTCCGCATTACAAAAAAAATAATAATAATAATACGAGCTCCTTATGTTATAAAGTAATTTGTGCTTTACATTTTAAGTAAGATTAATAGTAGTAAAGATAAAAGAACCCCTGTTGCGGCCTCCGGTCGAGAGAGCTGGGTCATGACAGAATTTGGTATTAGAGCCCGGGTTTAGCCGATTCTAAAGACTCGTCACACACGTCTCATTGCCAGCAAGTAGAAAAGTTAGAAGAGTAGTTTGTTTCTATATTAGTTAGGGCTTGTAGTTATATCTTCTTAACATTTATATTCTTACCCTATCTGACGAAGTAGCGACGCAGGATGTCCGAGGTAGATCAGCCTTCACGCTAGCCGTCAGAGGACTCGGGCCAGCATAGCGCGGCTGGACCCGTCCTCGCTGCCAACGTTTTGGCAGACTACATGCGCTTGATTCTGCTGCACGCACCTATTTACTTGGGTGAGGCTGACACTACGTCTTTTCAAGAGTGGGAGGTACATACTCTAGGATGGATGAGATCTCTTCGGATCCCAGAGGAGTATCCGGCCGACCTGGCTCAGAACTTACTCCGAGGACCCGTCGTCTACCGCTGGTAGGAGAGAGAGAACCGAGTAGGGCACGAACGTAGCTAGTTCGTCTTGAGTGCCTACATGCTTGCCACTTTGCATATGGTCGACAACATGACCATATGGACTTGCAAAGCCAAGAGGTTCCGCCGGCGCCCTGGATAGACTATCCGTTCATACTCCGACTGCTTCGACCTCGAGATAGTCGAGACATACCCCACTTATGGCTTCAAAGATCTGTTGTGGATGCAGATCTTCTCGTAGGGTATTCACCTACACGTTCGACCCCTTCGCCCGTGTCCCATTTTCGAACGATGCAAGATATGAAGAGGGCGTGCTTTACATATGCGGATAGCATTTACCCTCCGATATCGCACCCCGAGAATGCGGCACCTCGCTTCGCACGTGTTCATCCCGAGCCTGTCCCAGCTGCTCCGGCTCAAGACGTACTTCACGATAGTGAGAGTTCAGAGGATGACGACTTCGACACCTTGTTAGAGATGGAGATCGACGATAGTGATCTTGATTACTACCCGCGCCACGATGATTAGACCATTAGGACAACGGATATATAGAGCTAGAACACTCTATGAAATGCCTTTTTGACAATGTCCTAGTATTTCTAGCTCTATTGAAGTGACTTATACTTTTAATTATTTTATATATATATATATATATATATATATATATATATACGACTGGAAGGAGCCATAGTGGCCAGTAAACCTTCATTTTCTTTTGTTTCCCATTACTTTTTTGGAATCTTGTAAGACGAAGGAAGATATATGTATGTATGTTAAAAAGCGAAATGAAAATGGAAATCTTTGCCAGCCATGCCTCCTTCGTTATAACTAAATTTTTGCAAAGCCTTCGACGTTACTCGCTTCGTTTACTTATAATAAATCAAATAAAAATGGAATTGGCCAAATAAGGAACTCACGAAATGCGCGCTTACAGGACTTAAAATGTAGACAACGAAACCAAGCCGCCATGAGCTATTCCTCAGGCTGTGCGGCGCGAACCAGATGAGGTGCGAAGATTGCTAGAGGAACAGCACAACGCTGCAGAAACAAGGGACGAACGGATCCGAACTCAAACTGCAACACTTGAGCAACTCCTCCACTACCTAAATGATATGGCTAGACCGCCACTTGTACCTCAAGTACCTACTGCACAAGAAGTAGAGGTGGCAATCCGGTAACGGATAACGGATTATCCGTTACCGTTATTTCTGGTAACGGTTAAAGGTTATCAGAATTAAACGTTAAACGGTTATCTGTTACCGTTTACGAAAACCGTTACCGAGCCGTTAATCGTTTTTTTAAACACTTCTCAAGCCGCCCCCTTCCAACAGTCTTTTTGACTGTTTCGAAAAAAATAAATAAATAAATGCAATAGTGAAAATGACCGTATGAAAATTTTGTTTTCTTTCTAAGCGGTCACCGTTGGTGGCCTTAGGGCACCCCCGTCCCCCCCCTCCTCCCCCCCCCCCCCCCCCCCCCCCAACGTCTCTCTCTCTCCCCCTATAAAACCCCTCCTAAAATTTAAATTCAGCACATTTCTCTTCTTCTTCTTCTTCTTCTTCTTCATAAAATAAAAAAATTCCGAAAAAAATTCCCAAATATTATATAAAAATTTATAATATATTAATTTATAAAATTAAAAATTTATTAATTATATATTTACACAATATTAGAAATTATGGCTCACGAGCTCACTCCAACTTCTCGTCCTCGCCGGCGTTGGATGCGGGAATCCTAATTTCCCGATCTCACAGACTCGAGAGATGAAGTGGATTTGAACGCATCACCGAATATGGTACATTTGCAGGCGTTACTCGATCAACCGTTAGGTAGGAGTTCAAACATGATTGGTGGCGATTATAATTTTGATTTTCCTCGTGCTCCTCCTCCTCCTCATCATCTTCCTCATTTCCATGAAGAGCAGGCCCTGCACATAGACGATTCGCAGCATCTGATGGAGTAGGAGGTGGAGGAGGAGGAGGAGGACGAACCGCCGACGCCTAGAGCAGCAAACCCTATTGTACCTGAGGCGCCTAGAGCAGTCGGACAAGTTGGAGAGCCGACTTACGAGCGATTTAGGCGCTAGAAGCCGCCCAGATTCGACGGGACTCCCGATCCCGCCACTGCTAAAGAATGGATTAAACATCTCCAACACATCTTCGGTTACATGGGGCTTACTGATGTTGAGAAAGTCGCCTGTGCCATCAATCAGCTAGACAAGGAGGCTATGTGTTGATGAGAAGTAGTTGGACAGACAAAAGATGTCAATATTGTGACTTGGGAACGTTTTGCCAAGTTATTCCGTGATAAGTATCTTGGAGAAGCCCGTTTGGCTGGAAAGGTCCGAGAGTTCATAAGCCTCCGCCAAGGAAGGATGTCAGTGGCTGAGTATACCGCTAAGTTTGACGAGTTGGCACGCTTCACCCCTACCATAGTCCATACAGACGATGCCAGAAAGATGAAGTATATACATAGGTTGAGGATTGAGATAGTGAAACAAGTGGATAGCGGTAAGGATGGGTTATGAACTATGCCGATGCTGTGCAAAGAGCTTTGAGAAACGACGGATGGTTTAGACAGGAAGACAAAACCAGTGGAGGAAAGACAGATCGCCCAGCTGATGACAGAACAAGGAGACCATATATGAAAAGAAGATACAGTTTCAGTCTCGCACTAGACACTTTCGCAGGAACAACCGCTTCAACTTCAAGAAGTGAGATTTCAGCAACGATAATTAGGGACAGAGAAATGATAATAGAAACAAAATTCGGGAGCCCAAGAGGGGACAAGACAGAATAGAGATGAGAAATGTAGGAGGGCATTGGATGCCACGTGAAGAAAGTACCCGAGAAAAGACATCACTAGTCCCTCAATGCCAAAGTGCCAGAAAATGCAGTATAGCGAATGCCGATTTAGGACCATATGAGGCTACTACAACTACGGCCAAGAGGGACACATAGCCCGCAACTGCAAGAACAATGCTGCCAAGGTGACAGAGTCAGCCCCTCGCAGTTGCCCAAATGCAATGGTGTATAGCTTGAACGAGGAAGACATTGAAGCAGGCCCTTCTACATCAGTCTCAGGTGAACTTCTAGTCTCCAATGTTAACCTCTTTTCGCTTACCGACAACGGAGCGACACATTCATATATCGCCAAGCGTCTTGGCGACAAGCTGGAAGGTAATAGAAGGACGTTTAGTAATCCCTTTGTTATTGTTACTCCAGCAGGACACGTCTACAAATCAACGTCTTGGTTTAAGGATGTGCCAATCAAGATTGGAAACTCCATCCTTTATGCGAATTTGGTAGAAATCAAAATGTCTGATTTCGATGTAATCCTTGGGATGGATTGGCTTAATGCCCATTATGTAATGATAGATTGCCATAGGAAGCGAGTACGCTTTAGTCCACCAAACGCGAAGTCATTTGAGTTCCAAGGAACTCCGCGTAGTCGGATAGCCTCGACGATTTCTACCCTTTGAGCTAGGAAGTTACTCGATAGCGGATGCCAATGGTACTTGGCCAACATCGTCGATAAGACAAAAGAGCGAGATTCAGTGCCGGAGGACGTGCCTATTTTACGACAGTACTTGTCAGTCTTCCCGGACGACCTTCCAGGGTTGCCACCCGATCGAGAGATCGAGTTTTGCATAGAATTGATCCTCGGGACTGCACCTATCTCCCAAGCCCCGAATCGCTTAGCTCCAACCGAACTGAAAGAGATAAAGGAACAACTCAAAGAGTTGATTAAGAGAGGCCTTATCCGACCTAGCCATTCCCCATGGAGAGCGCCAGTCCTACTTGTTCGGAAAAAAGATGGCTCGCTGACAATTTGCATAGACTAATGGGATATCAACAAGGCGACCATTGAGAGCAAGTACCCACTACTGGGAATCGATGACTTATTCGATCAGCTAGCCGAATATGTGATATTTTCAAAGATCGATTTAAGATCCAGCTACCATCTGTTGAGAATAAGAGAAGAAGTCGTCGCAAAGACAGCTTGACGTACTAGATACGAGCACTACGAATTCTTGGTGATGCCTATACCGACCCGAATTTTTATTATGATATCCCGATTTCAGGATACTAACGTCATTTTTTTATCCCGACTTTTTATTGTGATATCTTGATTTCAGGATACTAACGTCATTTTATCATGAAATTGACAAGTGTTTTTATTAGAAAATTTCTTTATTATTTTGAAATTATTTTTATGATGTTTAACTCGACATTTTGTATTGAGTAGAATTAAGATGGATATTAAAGAAATTTGTATGATGAACGAATGTTGTTGTTAAATGAAAAACTACAATAATTTTAGTGTAGTTTTGTATCGAGTAGAATTAAGATGGATATTAATGAAATTTGTATGATGAACAAATGTTGTTGTTATATGAAAAACTACAACAATTTCAATGTAGTTTTGCATCGAGTAGAATTAAGATAGATATTAATGAAATTTGTATGGTGAACGAATGTTGTTGTTATATGAAAAACTACGGCAATTTTAGTGTAGTTTGATTGAGAAACTACAACGAAATTGTTATGTATGATAGTTGTTAAAACTACACGTAGTTTTACAAAAATAGTAAATTACGTGTGGATTTATAAAACATCAAACAGTGCAAAAAAAGATAAAATTAGATGTAATTTTATTTCATGTCACATGGCTTTAAAGAAGAACAATCACCTTTAAAGTTACGATTTTTATGAGAATGAGATGTGTTTTAGAAACTGAAGATTTCAGATATTTAAGTGTAAAATGTTATTGAAAAAGTAAAAAGGACGTTATTATGAGATTTAAAATGTGATATATTTCTAAATTCTTATTAGGCTATATGAAATTTTTATATAGCATATTGAATATTAAGTTAAATATCTTTGAATAATCTTTCCAACGGTATATCATATGTGCCAATCGAATAAGTATAAAAAGAATTATGATTGTTTAAAGTTTAGTGCGCGAACTAATCTGTGAAAATGACACAGTTTTGAGAGCATACGACAAAATGACATAGTTTTGTAAGTTCGGTCTATTTAAAGCCTCTTTGTGCAATTTGCAACTAAGAACCTCCAAACACACGGAGATTAGTCTTGAGACCTGGAAACCTAGAAACCACCCCAAGGCCTTCAAGAGTCAATTTCTTATGATTTTAAGGTATAGAATCTCATTTAGTGATTTAGATTGATAAGTTTCGAATCTAAATTGATTCGTGTCGTTCGTGTAGGAAATCGCGCTTCGGGAAGAGAATTTCGAGACAAACAAAGGCTTCTAGGGTAAATCTCTAACCTAGAACTCTTGAGATCTATTTTATTAAGATTAATTAGGGTTTATGTTTTTTATTTTTTTTATTTTTATGAGTCGTGATCTCGAATCTAAACGATTGTTCTACGCACACGACAAGAGCTTTTCAAGTCCTAAAAATTTGTGATAACAAATTTTATTTTTATTTGTAAATTTTTCTGCTACTCAATCTATGAGTGCTGAATATGTATATTAAATTTTATAATTTTTAGATAACTAGATTATTTATTAAAAATCCGAAACCAAGGGCTGCCTGAAACAGTTTCTGCACTGTTCTGGGCAGATCTGAGTTTTTGGCCGTTTTGAATACCTTAAAGGCCGGATTGAATTTTTACAGTGAGAGAGAAAACATTGAAAATTTAATTTTGAATAATGTTTTAGTTTTAAGCTTCGTCAAATTCTGACGTTAAGATGGCAAAATATGTGATTTAATTTCTAAACCGAATTAAAGTTTCTAAAGAAACAATATGATGCCTACGTTTTCCTTCAAAAGTCAAAAGAGAAAAATTGTAGATTTTAAAAAATGAATATGAGTTGTTTCAGAATACTTTTCCAGAAACAGAACTTATTTTGAGATATCTTAAAATCACTATTATCTTCCTTAATTTTCATCATCGTTTTTGATCAATTTTGAAATTTATTTTCGACATGGTATAGAAGCAAAAATCACTTGATTTTACATGTATTTTAAATCTTCAAATTTTGGATTAAAACAGTTTACGGGCATTTTTGTCGAAAATTTATATATTGGGGCCAAACTCTAATTTTGTAAGTGTTGCGTGCTGAAACTGTAAATTTTCATATTGTAGCAGATTCGAGAATGTCAAGTCCAAGTTAGATTGAGTATGTTACGTAAGTTAAGAGTTTTAAAGATAGACTTTATTTTTTTTAGGTTTCAAGAGACGTTGAGATGCAACCTAAAGTCTGAGAATTTTTACATGTTTCAAGAAAAAAAGTGAGTACAACCTCATTACAGTACGGATTAGTTTGCAGAAAAATAAAATGTTAAGTTATGCAATGCCATGAGTTACATGCCTGTGATGTTTCATTGATGTTTACGATTCATCATATGAATTTTTATAGAAGAAAGAAATGTTTATGTTTTATCTCCAATCTATTTGTATGATATTTGAGAAAGTTTTTAGAAAGAAAAGATAAGAAATAATAAAGCATATTATGATAATGGTCTATATGCATATGTTTATTTTTTTATTGCTTGTCACATTTGCAAGTCACCTAAGTAAACAAGTGAGAATAAAGTTAATAAGATGTGTCGTACCACCTTCCTATGTGAGGTGTATATGTTGCCGTTACCTTGAGTCGACCTAACGGCAATATAGGTACGGTTACTAGCACTCATAAACCCCGAGCCACCGAGAGGCAATGTCAGGAGTGAGAATGAAAGAAAGAAAGAAAGAAAGAATGGACCCTTTGTCGCCGAGGACATGTGTACCCCTCGTCGTCCATTAGTCAAGTGCGCTCAGTACGTACACACAAGGGGATCCCATATAAAGAAAAAGAATGAGAATAAGAAAGAGAATGAGTGTTAGAAAGTTAGAATAAAAGAAAGACTAATTAAGCCAAAATGTTCATGCATTGCATAAATTATTTTTGTGAGAAAATAGTTGTAACTCATTGAGCTTTTAGCTCACCAAAATATTTTCGTTCGTACTGTAGGTAAGAAACCTATGACATGATAAGTCATGGGTCGTGCGGCGATGTTGTGTAGGAGTAGCGAGGCATGAGGAATAGGAAACCACGTGTTTTATTCCGCATTCAAATAAAGATTTGTTTTTATTCTAAGTTGTTTAAGATTTACTGTTAAAATTTAATTGTCAAGGCTAATGTGTGGTAAGAATCTTGTATTTAAGATTTTAATAGTTATTAAATTGGTTTTCATATTAAAAAAAAAATTATTAAGGGTTTTTCATGAGAGTATTACCAATTGTAACGACCCGACTTTTTGAGCCTTTACTTTTATTAACTTTCGTAAAATACTCTCATGGAAAACCCTTAATTTTTTTTTAAACTTTAAACAGTCATGACTTTTTCTATACTTATTCGATTGACACATATGATATACTGTTAGAAAGATTATTCAAAGATCATTAAATTAATGTGCAATACGCTATATAAAAATTTCATATAGCCTAATAAGAATTTAGAAATATATCACATTCTAAATCTCACAATAATGTCCCTTTCACTTTTCCAATAAGATTTAACACTTAAATATCTGAAATCTTCACTTCTTAACACACATCTCATTCTCATAAATATTGTATCCTAAAGGTGATTGTTCTTATTTAAAGCCATATGACATGAAATAAAATTACATCTAATTTTGTCTTTTTTTGATGTGTGATGTTTCATAAATCCACTCGTAATTTAATATTTTTGTAAAACTACGTGTAGTTTTAACAACTGTCATACATAACAATTTTGTTGTAGTTTCTCAATCAAACTACACTAAAATTGTTGTAGTTTTTCGTATAACAATAACATTCGTTCATTATATAAATTTCATTAATATCCATCTTAATTCTACTCGATACAAATGTCGAGTAAAACATCATAAAAATAATTAAGAAATTTTCTAATAAAATCAGTTGTCAATTTCATAATAAAATGACGTTAGTATCCTAAAATCGGGATATCACAATGCCGTTCGGCCTCACTATTGCTCCCGCAGCTTTCATGGACTTAATGAACCGGTTGTTTGAGGTTTTTGTAGACAAGTTTGTCATCGTCTTCATCGACAACATCTTGGTATATTCCAAGAATAAGGAAGAACATGCCCAGCACCTACGGTCAGTGTTGCAACGACTACAGACGAAAAAGCTTTACGCCAAATTCAAGAAGTGCGAATTTTGGCTTGGCAAGGTTGTCTTCCTAGGACACACTGTCTCTAAAGAAGGAGTAGCGGTAGACCCCGCTAAGATTGAGGCCGTCATAAGCTGGCAACGGCCGAAGAATGTGACCGAGGTGAGAAGTTTTCTGGGATTAGCAGGGTATTACTGTAGATTTGTCGAAGAATTTGCTAGGATCGCGAGCCCTCTAACGGCCCTAACCCGCAAGAAGCATAAGTATGCATGGACGGAACCTTGCGAAGGAAGATTTCAAGAGCTGAAGAAACGCTCGACAACTGCTGCCGTTCGCTCCATACGTCAAGGAAACGCCAGATTGGGCATCTATTATGATGCGTCGAAGTCAGGGCTAGGGGCCGTACTGATGCAACATGGCAAAATAATTGCCTATGCCTAACGACATTTGAAGGAATACGAGACCTGCTACCCTACTCACGACATGAATTTAGCAGTAGTTGTATTCGCCCTCAAGGCTTGGAAACGCTACCTATACGGTGTGCATTGTGACATTTACACCGATCACAAAACGCTGAAATATCTATTCACACAGAAGCAACTAAATGTACGTCAAGGACTATGGTTGGAGGTTCTCACGGACTACGACTTCGCTATCCATTATCATCCCGGGAAGGCAAACAAAGTTGCAGACGCACTGAGCCGGAAATCCATAGGGAACCTAGCAATGCTGCAAGGGCTCCCAAAGAAATTATTAAAAGAGATCATGGATTTTGAACTAGTGATAGTGTGTGGAAGATTAGGAAGCCTCCAAATGCGTCCAATAATACTGGACCAGATACGGAAGGCCTAATCCAATGATGAATTCCAGACAGAAATTAGAGAAAGAATAAAGAATAAGCCCCATACGGAGTTTGCCAGTAATCAGGAGAGAACCTTAGAGTTTAAAGGCCGCAATTGCGTCCCAAATGTCCCTATTCTCAAAGAACAATAACTCGAAGAGGCACATTAGACGCCTTACTCGGTGCACCCTGGAGTCACAAAGATGCATCAAGACCTCAAACGGCTATATTGGTGGCCATGCATGAAGAAAGACGTAGTTAGATTTGTTGAAAGATGCCTCACATGTCAACAATTCAAGGCCGAAAACCAAAGACCCACCAGAATGTTACAGCCACTGGAGATTCCCGATTGGAAATGGGACCAAGTCACGATGGATTTTGTCGCCGGACTACCCAAAACCCGACAGAATCACGATTCTATTTGCGTCATCGATATAATCAATGATGAATTCCTGACAGAAATTAGAGAAAAGAATGAAGAAGAAGCCCCATACCGAGTTTGCCAGTAATAAGGAGGAAACCTTAGAGTTTAAAGGCCGCACTTGCGTCCCAAATGTCCCTATTCTCAGAGAACAATTACTCGAAGAGGCACATCAGACGCCTTACTCGGTGCACCCTGGAGTCACAAAGATATATCAAGACGTCAAACGGCGATATTGGTGGCCAGGCATGTAGAAAGACGTAGTTAGATTTGTTGAAAGATGCCTCACATGTCAACAATTCAAGGCCGAAAACCAAAGACCCACCGGAATGTTACAGCCACTGGAGATTCCCGAGTTGAAATGGGACCAAGTCACGATGGATTTTGTCGCCGGACTACCCAAAACCCGACAGAATCACGATTTTGTTTGAGTCATCGATATAATCAATGATGAATTCCTGACAGAAATTCGAGAAAGAATGAAGAAGAAGCCCCATACGGAGTTTGCTAATAATCAGGAGGGAACCTTAGAGTTTAAAGGCCGCACTTGCGTCCTAAATGTCCCTATTCTCATAGAATAATTTCTCGAAGAGGCACATCAGACGCCTTACTCGGTGCACCCTGGAGTCACAAAGATGTATCAAGACCTCAAACGGCGATATTGGTGGCTAGGCATGAAGAAAGACGTAGTTAGATTTGTTAAAAGATGCCTCACATGTCAACAATTTAAGGATGAAAACCAAAGACCCACCAGAATGTTACAGCCACTGGAGATTCCCGAGTGGAAATGGGAGAAAGTCACGATGGATTTTGTCGCCGGACTACCCAAAACCCGACAGAATCACGATTCTGTTCGCGTCATCGATATAATCAATAGAGATTAAGTATTTAGATAAATCTAAAGGCTCGCTATCGATAGAAAAAAGAACTTAGAAATTCATAATTTGATATTTCAATTGTAAATTGATATTTCATGTATTGGAAATTAGGCAGAGAGAATTTTCCTAAGGTTTCTCATAGGTTGAGAAGTGTTATTTCGATCAATTCAGTGTGCCTCTTACGTTCGATAAGTTTACATTTTATAGGTAAAAGGGAAGGCTCAATTATTGAGCCCTTACATCATGACTTACATCACTCCTAAATTATTAGGAATTAATTGCGTAAGTGCTTACGCCAATAACTTCGTCTTTTTCTTTATCATGTCAACATATGTAGGTGATAGATGGGTTATGTCATTTTTTGTCTTGGGACCATCGCAGTATGGCATTATTCCATACGCCTCTTTTTGCGTAGCTGGAGTGCACGGAATGTGATGAGTTTCGAATCTTTTTATATAATCTTTAAGAATATGGGACCGCTCTCCTTTTCCACCTTGAGTCACGATCATCCAATCGTCATAATGGCAAAGGCATCGGAATCCTCTTTCGTAAAGATTATTCATAATGCCATATATTGCTTTCATTCCTAAGGCTCCCCTTGACCGAATCCATTGCTTGGTAACATTAGGAGGTTTGTGGATCTCATTACCGACCTCTAACTCAAAATTATGAGTTACATAGCCAATAGACATTATTGTTAGAATAGTGCCCAAAAAGGAGACTATTTTTATGATTTTGAATTTGCTGATTAATAAAATAAAAGAAATTTTTCATGAATTGTTTGAGACTTTATTTTATTTATGAATATTCATCAATATCCATAACATATTATTCAACTGAAATTCTAGTATATAAGTTTGTTATATACAAAGGATTATAATTTTGGTTGATATGTTTAAATGAGTCCGTGATTGATCAAGAATGGGTGACTTGATCCGAAATCACATATGCTGTCCACTGACATATTGGATGCGATAACCTTATCCGGGTTGTCGGTGTGGTGACACTAAGTGGAAGCATTCTATATAATTAGATTATATAGGACATGGACCGACTCGATTCTGAAGTGTCGTTTAAGTACCGTTACGATACTCGTCTCGAAGTCATAAGATGATCATATGAGAATCGATCTTAATCCTGAGTGGCCACAGACCCCTAGGTTACGTTTACGGGCCTTTTGATTTGTTCGTTACGGTCCATGATTGATCTGGGCTAAATACTTGCATTTTGGAGGTCCGAAACATGATCACTGGGGAATGGGGTTTCATAGATATGGAATCCAGCTTCTGATAAAAAGGAAGTTAAAATTGGTTCCCTTAATGTGTTGATTCTGGAACCGAACAATTGCGCGCACATTTATGATCAAGATCGTAAATGAATTGTTCGCTAGTGAATCAATGGTACTTAAGGAACAAGATATGATCTGAGTGGTAAAACGGTAAATTCACCAACTCAGATCATGAACCAATCTGGAGGGTCGAATAGAGTTCCAAGTTGGTGATGCTGATTTTTGGAAAGTAGCACCGCTCAAAGGCATGATGAGGTTTGGTAAGAAGGGGAAGCTAAGCCCAAGATATGTGGGACCGTTTGAGATTATTGAGCGAATCGGGAAGATGGACTACAGATTAGCTCTCAGTCTAGAGTTATCAAAAGTACATAATATATTCCACGTATCTATGCTAAAGAAATACGTGTCCGATTCATCTCACGTGTTGAGCCAAGAGCCAATCGAAGTTCATGAAGATTTGACTTACAAGGAGAAGCCAGTAAGAATCCTAGACAGACAAGATAAAAGGTTGAGAAATAAAGTAATACCCTTGGTCAAGGTCCCTTGGAAGAATCACAAGATCGAGGAAGCCACATGGGAACGTGAGGATGACATGAAGGCCCAATATCCTGAGTTATTTTTCGATATGGAAATCTTATAAATTGGGGAGATATTTAGAAATTATTAGGTATGTAATAAATAGTACCATTTTTGTATTTCGAGGACGAAAATTTTATAAGTTGGGGAGATTGTGATAACCCGACTTATCATGGGTACGACAATGCAATAAAATAAATATCTGCATTATTTTATTTCCTAACGATTTGTGAAATTATCTTCTTTATTAAAAAAAAAACTGCAACAAAATATTGTAATTTGAATAAGAGATAAATAAAACTACGACATTTAGTCGTGTTTAGTTACAAAATAAACCACACGTTATTGTTTCGAAACTACATATAGTTTAGGATTTGGTCACTCATTTCTTAAAAAAAAAGGATATTTTTATCTAAGTAGGAATTACTAAATAGTGCTATATTATAAGACAAATTTTGAAGAGTCAAAATTTGAATAAATTTGGAGAAATAGACCATGTTAGGACAGCAATATGGGCATTAACTGGCTGAAAATATTGAGTCAAAATTTAAGAAAAAAATGCTAACTATTTTCTTTCAATTAAGGAGACATATTTTGGTGAGTTAATAGGCAATTAAGAGGGGTGATTATTGGGATTAAATCCCATGTTTTGGGGGCTGTAATACACAGTTTTGGGGTGGCTAAGAGTTGAGAATTTATCTATTTTCAAGCATTTCAAAAGACATCCAAAGATTAGAGAGAAAAAAAAAAGACAAAAAGTGAAGGAAAAAGGAGTTGGAGAAGAACAAGCCTAGAGTAAGATCAGCCCCTATTGTAAGAAAAGATACAAATTTTTTCCTTAATCTTTTGGGGATAGAGACATCTTTGTGTAAGATCGAAATTGATGATCGAATCGTTGTGTTTTACGCTTCGTAGGATTCGCCGATCGTGCTTCGATCTACCAACGAAAGGTATAAATCGAATCTAATCCTAAGTATCAATCTTATTATGATTATTGGATGATTTAGGCTTTATTTTTTGTTAGAAAATCGGATTTGGTTGGTATGTGTCAAAAATATTCATGTTAAAATAAAAGTGTAGAATGCTGGAATTTTATTCCTTGATTTTTTCGGTTTTGTGATTCAAATTTCCTGGCCTTTCAAGGTTTCTAAAATCGGCATAAAAATCATGCATGTTAATTTATATTCCTTTTATTGGTTTGTAAATTTTCAGATTGAAATCTTTTATATTCTTTTCTAAAAAAATTCGGAACCCTTGATTGCCCAGATTTAGGGTTTTGTATTTTTAATATTAGAAATGTTATGATTTTATGTAGCAAGTGAAACTTTCTAGAGTTACTGATTTTTCTTGAAATATATATATATATATATATATATATATATGTGTGTGTGTGTGTGTGTGTGTGTGTGTGTTATGATATTGAAAATAAAATTTTGGACTTAGATAATGAAGGATTTAATTTTAAAAATTCTGGAACCGCAATATCTTCGTGATGTCGAATCTGGGCAGTTTGCGCGGTTTTCGGTCTTAGCAACTTTTGAATTCCCAAACGATAGGTGAAAACTTTTCTATGAACATGATGACTTAGAAAATTTAAATTAAACATTTTTTTGGAAATATAATTTTTTCCATCTCTGCCTCCTTAATGGCAAAAAACGCAGTTTAATCTTTGTTTCTATTTCTGCATTGTGAAGGATCTAGTAGATCCGTTCATTTCTTGAAAAACTTTGTTTCTTGAGAAATGTAGATCTTTAAAAATTAATTGGGGTTACTTCATAATGTTTATTCCGGATTTGTGCAGAATTAATGAAAATTTGAATTATAGGTTTTACCCTTAATTTAATCTTTAATATTGGTGAGATAGTAATCCGAATTTTAAGAGGTTGTAGAAGAGAAAAGTGTTTATTTTAATGTATATTAATGTCTTGAAAGTTTTTGTACAATTTTGTGAACGGGTATTTTCGTCAAAATTTTCATATACAAGGATTAAAGTACAATTTTTCAAAAGTTCAAGGACTGAAAATTTTTTTTAACCAAAATAAATGAGGAATTTATACTTTATAAATTAAATAAAAAAATGATTATATGATAAATAAAGGATAACAAATTAGTTATGTCTAGGAATGTTGGGCCTCAAGTGAGACCATACTATCTTTTACGATCGATTTGGAGACTAAGTGGCCAACACCTTTATGTGTTACATGTTTTCTTGGGGGTTTTGTTCTACGAAATCTGAACTAAAATAGAACGATGTTTCTAGGTTAAGTTCTAGAATAGCAATGTGAGTTAAGGCTAAGGTTTTAGCAAGTATGTCCCTGACACGACTTACAAATTTAGGCAGCAAGAAATGTGGTGACCAAGTACCGAAGTTAAAGGACCATTACCTTTCTTTGAACAACCAATGTGAGTACAATCTCACTACAGTACGAATTTGTTCAAAATAGAATTATATGATATGCTTTGCTATGATATTAATGATGATGTCTGCATATATAATGGATCTGATGATATCTGATTATATTTTATTATTGTATATAAATTACACAATGATATGTTAAGGTATCTAAATGACGTTCATGACTTTGTTTATAATTTCTACGCAAGTGTCGTTGAGCTATAATATGATGATAAGTAAGATATGATGATATCATATTAATTTATCAAATGTCACGATGTATGTCACAAGATTTAATAAGTGAAACATAAGTTTAAATACCGCGTCGTACCACCCTCACAAGTGAGGTTATGATACCGTCCCCTGAGTCGACCTAAGGGCAATATAGGGCGGTCTTTATGGAAAAATATGATATGACGGATCAATGGTCGTCGAGGAACTGTAGACCCTCGTCGCCCATTGGTTCAGCGCGCAACTCGGTACGTACACTTATATGATGAGGATCCTCTAGAAAAGATTAGTAATAGATTGAATAATCAAAACTATATTGGTCATGCATTGCATATCATGTTTTTGTGAGTATTAATTGTACACCATTGGGCTTTTAGCTTGCTTCATTTTCGTCCGTACTGTAGGTAAGAAACTTATGATGTGATGTACCATGGGTTGGAATTCGATAGTGCTTGAGGTGGCGATGCGAGGGTTATGGAAACCACTTTTTTCCACAATTTATTTATATGAGATATTTTATATTTTTATTTTTATTTTCTATGCGTAAATATGAAATTTAAGATGTGTGAAATTATTGTATTTTGAAGTTTTATTATTAATTCATGAGACATCTTCTTTTATAAACATGTTTGAGTTAATTATAAGTTAAAAAAAAATTGGTATTTTTACAAGATTTTAGTAAGTAAGATAAGTTTGACAGCTCGAAAAGTCGGGTCGTTATAGTACAGGACTTTCTGTAATGGTTTAATTTCTGATCGACGACTGATCCTACAAACCGATACGTCTTTTCAACGTGCTTTATCCTTATACACACGTTTTTTGATAAAAACTTCCCAGGAGGTCTTAGATGAGCGATTTCGGGATCATGTGACGCCAGAATCTGATAAGGGCGGAGAGTGATAGTCGGTGCATAGAGAGGAAGAAGCACGGACAATGAGTGGCCCATGCCTAGGAGCACATACATGAATCTATCCCATACTAGGACAAGAGGGATTCTAAGAATGTGGAGGTTTAGGACTATGCGGTTGAGAAACTCTGTGACTGTGCGTATATGGGACTGTACAGTTAATGATAGCTTAAAAGGATTTGATAAGTATTCCCTATACCAAAAGGAAGCATCTTCTTTGAGAAAGCCCATCAATTAGGAACTCAAAAGTTAATCGTGCATGACCTGGAGAATTCTAAGATGGATGACCTCTGGGGAAGCGTGTGAATGAGGACGAAGGACGCTGAAAAGATGCATGTTGGTTTCTCATGTACCTCCTAGTAGTTGTTTAACCCTTAAGTATGGGATTGTGAGTTTAAGCGCCTTGCTTATACATGTATGTGTGATTATTTTCTATGGGTATGGGACAACATACATAAAACTACTGAAGCATTATTGTTGTCATTATGTTGCACGTGATGAGAAGTTTCGGGAGTGCCTGATGGGCCAGTGGTCGCAATAGGTTTCGGAACACAGGGCCTAAGGAACTCAAGCAATGATCCTAAATAAATAAATTATGTGCACGCAAATATTTATGAGATAAATTGAAAGTTATGAACCTGGAAGTGAGATTAGAGAAAAGTTGACACGAAGGCTCGAGTCACGACTGCTTGGTTGCTAAGTTTGATTCCCGTGACGAATATTCTGTAGTTGCAATTCAGCTTATTGTATTCTTTATAGATATAGTAGCTTATGTTTTTTTATCTACTTACTAGGCTATTAGCTCACTCGTGTGCTCGTGATGAATGAAAGTATAAGGGAAAGCTTAAAGCTTAGGCGAAGTGATGGGATACACTGGGTGTATACAAGACTAAACTTAGGAGTATCGTGTGGACTGTCGGCTAACCATTGGTGGGCGATTTTTGAAGCCATTCATTCTTTTGAAAATCCCATATTGAAACTAGTTTTTAGCATTGTAAGGTCATGCTTATAATCCTTGTTATAATCGTAACAGTCAAATTATGTAATTCAATGTAAAAGTTAATTTGACCGTAGTTTTGGAATATAGAATACTATACTATTGTAATGATCCAATTTTTATCTAGGTTAATAATTGGATTATTTTATCCAATTCATTAAGTAAGGACTAAATAGGAAAGTCATGTCTAGTTATATAGGGTATAATATTATAAGTATTGATAATCCTCAATAATATTGTATTAAAACGAAAACAAAAACTCCATGAAAAGTTAAAGTACATAAATAACAAGTTATGCAATTGAAAGTTTAATTAGATAATGTACATATGGTAATCCATATATGTACATAAGGACTATTTAAATCTAAATTAGATCAATAGTAACATGGGATTAAATCTCATAGTGAAACTTGACTTAAGTGGCTCAAGACAACCATAATGTACATAAAAATAATTATGATTATGTATTTGTTTTCGCCTAATTCTAAGTAAGGAAAATGTACGCTATAATTTTTGTACATGTGTCACCTAATTGGGAATGGTAAACATTTGGAGTATAATTGGCACAAAAACTAATTAACGCTATTCTAAAGGTAGCTTATTTTAATAGGTTATGCATATATATATATATATATATATGTAACGATCCGACTTTCTCGGACTCGCTACTTACATCTTACTTCTTAGTACTTATGTGAAAAATTCTGGATTTTTTTTTTTTATAACATACACTCCAATTTTTCTTACAACGAAAAAAAAAGGGAAACAAAACTTCACTTGACTATTTAAATTTTGAGGCCCGGCCATGACCTAAAACATAACCTTTATCAAATAAAAATAAACATCTTTATCAGAAATCCTTAAATTGAATTTTAAAATAAACATTTCAAATTTATGCAAAAACGATAGATCGGTTTGCCCACTTTGCCTATGTCTCGTCTTCCAACATCACCACTGTCCAAACAATGATAATCATACCACATGCTTTTTATCTACAATACGAACAAACATGTGAGCTAAAAGCCCAGTGAAATATAAACATAGTTCTCACAAAATATTTTAAATGCAAAGAATGACCATTTATTCTTCATTAGTATTTTTAATCTATTACTAATCTTTCCTAGAAAATCCTCATCATCATGGTATACGTACCGGGTTGCGCACTAGACCAATGGACGACGAGTGGGTGCAATATGTCATCCGCGACCAAGGGTCTATCATCGTATCATTATATTATAATTATAAATATTCTTTACTCTTTCTTTGGACCTTACGTATATTGCCCTTAAGTCGGCTCAAGGTAACAGCATCATAACGTACCTTACTTAGGAGTATGATACGACACAATAATTGTTATCATATCTTTCACTTGATTACTAAGTGACAAGCATTGTGACAACATATAACGTGACATATTCAATATATTATAAACATACTTTTTATCATCTCATCATCATTATCATTATCGTATTGTCACTAAGACATCATATATATATATATATATATATATATCATCATCATCATCTTTAAGCATCGCCATCATCATATTATATCATATCAACATGCATCATATTAGCATACATCATGCTATCATAAATCATATCATCGTACGTTAAATCATCATATGATTAATTTTCAAAACCACTCGTACTGTAGGTGAGATTGTTCTCACTTGATTTGACGATAGAAGTGTCGCTAATCTAGTTGGTTAACTAAGTCGAATTCTAAAAGCCTAAAATAATAACTATCATCAGAATCTATACTTAATTTGTCTAATTGAGCACTGACTTTTCATTGGCCTAAATTTTTTTTATTGAAAAATTCTTATTAAAACGTATTTTATGTGAAATTGACTTTTAACACCCTTAGATCAAAATCTTGACCAAAAGGGTTAACTCTAATCGATTCTAAACTTTATAGAGTGAAAGATCATTTAAAAAATAATACTTCTCTATGAAATTTCATTGTTATCCTTACTTAATCATCTAGCGAAAATCAAGGGTAAAATTGTCTTTTGATTGTAATTATTTATGTGTTTATTATTCTGAATTTTTTTTTGAAAAAACCCCCTTTAATTTTCTAAACCCTAAATGTTTTGTTCACTGACTTTTCCCAGATTAGGTTTCAAAAACGTAGTTCTTTCAGAAGCATTGGATTTGGTCGGATTTTAAATAAGACTTTTGGTCAGTTTTCATGCGGATTTCACAAAACCTTAAAGCTGAAAAGTTGTTTCTTTTTCAAAATCCTAAATTTCTCTTTTATAGTCTTAACCTAATTCGTCCTTTAAAATCCTTAAATTTGAGAAAAACTATTCTGCCTCAAACATGGAATTTGATTTCGACGGTTCCCTCTAAAAGCTTTGAATTAAAAACCAATCTTAAAGTTATTGGAAAATTCTAAAAAAAATTCATGACTTGTCTTCACTTAATAAAATTCTATCTACCAAAATTTTAGACTCAAATAAAATCGTTTATACAATAATTAAGAATTTCAAACTTAGGTTTTTTAAAATAGTTCACTCTTGAAAATCTCACTACGCAGTCCTTAATAATAATTTTCTACACAAAAATTTACTATTCAAACTAACCTGAAGTTTTTTTTTTTTTTTTTTCGAATGTTAGTAATTCATAAAGGAACTTCTACAATTTTTTTGCAGATTTATTAAGTCCTAAAAGCCTGTGAAATTTGTTGCTCAAGTCAGGTAAAAATATGCTAACGATATTTTTTTTTCATCATGGAAACATATTCAAAAAAAAGCTTCAAAACCTTGATTCTTGATTGGGTAATTGACCAAACACCTCATACAAATCATTAACACCTAAATAAAGGTATTGAGAGGGGGTTTTACCTCTAATCTTGGCGAAGGATTTGCGAAGTGCGTTACGTTTTCAAAACTACACAAATCGCACAACACCTAGGTTAGGGTTAATCTATTCTAAAATGAATTGCATCAAGGGTTGAGAAATTTACCTCAGATTAGAAAACCACTTTCTAATTCACTCTTTGAATCGCTGGTCTTATTGGCTATATATATATATATATTTGTATAATATAGATTTGTCTACTGCTGAGATGAGAAAACCACTTTCTAATTCACTCTTTGAATCGCTGGTCTTATTGGCTATATATATATATATATATATATATATATATATATATTTGTATAATATAGATTTGTCTACTGCTGAGAAAGAGAAAAGAAAAGAAAGAGAGAGTACATTCTGACCAATTTCTTTCTCTATACTGGGTGTGTTGCTACATATGTTACACATACCAAACCTTAATGGTATTTAATTTTAGATATTAAAATATCAATATTTCAAATATATATATATATATATTACACTTATATATCTATAAGAATTTGAAAAAAAGGAAAATCTCGATCGAATTATGTATTCCAATTCGATTACATACATATATATATATATATATATATATATATATATAAAATATAATATAATATAATATAAAAAGAAAACATAAGTTACGTATTTAATTTTTTTTTTTTTTTACCGAAATGGATATATATATATATAGGTGTGCAAAAGTGGAATGCACAGTGGCCGGGCAAAAAAAGTGGAATGCACAGTGGCCGGGCAAAATTTTGCCCGGTAAATTTCCGGGTAAAATCCGGGTAATTACCCGGATTTTACCCGGTTGTTATTCCCGGGTATATACCCGGAGTTATTCCAAAAAAATGGAATAAGAAAATTTTGCCCAGTTATTCCATCATTTGCCCCGCATTTACCTGGTTTTTGATGACTTTTTTTAGTCACGGCACTATGCCTCAATGTTTTTCTATGTCACAAATTTTAATTGTTGTGCAATTGTGTGTGGCGTGCAGTGGCGCAGTGTAGTGAAGGCAGTGAAGGCAGTGGCACAGTGCAATGAAGGCAGTGGTAGCTGGTAGGCAGGCGTGAATGACCATTCAAGAGCATTCAAGGCTCTTGGCATATAAAAAAAAATTATTAACACACAGACTGATTCTATAAATTGAGTTCTTTGGCCTTGAAAACTCATCCGGTCTTAAACCAAATAACATTCGCTCCTAATATTTTTGTTGTGCTCTGCATTCTTGTTGTGCTCTTCATTTTTGTTGTGCTTGCCGGCGTCCTGCTATAGGTAAGTTTGGTTATTTTTAAGTTTACTATAGTATAATAACTAATAAGAAACTTAGTTTTATGATTAGTTATAATATTTAGTATAATAACCAATAATTAGTTATAATATTTAGTAAAATGATGTAATATTTAGTTTGATAATTAGTTAAAAAATTACATCAATATTTAGTAGTTTAAATTTAGTTTCAATTATTATGGTAAAAGTTAAACAAGAAGTAGTTGTTATTTTAGTGTTTACATTACTAGTTATTATAGTTTTGTTAAATGTTACTTAAATTCTTTGTTGTTGTTTTAGTTAAATTTTACTTAAATTAGTAGTTTAGTTAAAATTTGTAAAACTAGTAAATTGTTATTTTATTTATTAAATTAGTAGTTATTAAATTTTTTGTTAAATATTTATTTGTTATTTTAGTTAAATTATTATTTGTTATTGTAGTTAAATTATTATTTGTTATTTTAGTAAAGTTACTAGTTTAGTTAAAATTTAGTTTAAGTGTTAGTTGTTAATTGTTATCGTACTGTTATTTTTGTCAAGTTAAATTATTATTTGTTCTTTTAGTTAAATTTTAGAATAAAAAAATTAGTAGTTTAGTTAAAATTATCCGCATTTGTTGTTGTTATTTGACTTTATTTTATTTTTAGTTAACTTAATAGTTGTAAAATTAGTAGTCATTTTTTTACTAATATTTTAGGATATTTTATTACTATTATTTTTGTAGTTAAATTTAGGTTATTTTATTTATTACATATAACTAGTTATTATAGTTTTTGTTAAATGTTAGTTAAATCATTATTTGTTATTTTAATTAAATTCGTAGTTTGATAAATTTTAGGCAATTTTATTTTAGTTAACTATTTTAATTGTTAAATTAATAGTAATATTTTAGTTAAATTATATTAAATTAATAGTTGTTATTTATCTTAATTTAAGTTCATTTAGTAGTTGTTAAATTACTAGTAGTTTTTATTGTACTTAAATAATTTAATAAAAATTTGTTAATTTGTAGTTGTTATATATATATATATTAGTTCACCTAATACTTCTTAAATTAGGGGTCAAATTTTTAGGTATTTTTAATAAAATTAGTTCATTTTTTTTACTAATATTTTAAGTCATATTTCAGTTCTTTTTTAATTAATAATTTCTCGAACTTATTCTTATTAATTGCTTAGTTGAATTACTTGTTTGTATTTATGTAATTACCTGAATTTCAAAAGTACTGTGCCCGTTAATTAATTTGTATTTTTGCCTCAGTTGTGAGCAATTTGTAAAATTGGCTAGTTTCGTCAAATTTGGTCAATTTGGAACTATGAGTTAAATTATAAAATGAGTATGGTTATTCTACATTTCGAATTTTCAGACGTGTTATGAATTTATCTTGATTCGAGAATGATATTAAATTCCTAAGTTTATGTGTTCAAATAACTTGTGCAATTTTAATATTCCACAGAAAAATTTTATTAGTTTTCGTTGTCAAATTTTAGCCATTTTGGCCCAATTGAGCTCAAGCCCATTAGGGCATTTTTTTTCCCCCTTCCTCTTCCCACAGCCGACCAAAAATCTCCTTATTCTCACAAAAAACTTCTTTTCTTCTTCTTCTCTCTTTCTTCCTCTCTCTCCCTGCCGTTCCCCTTTTGCCCAGCCGCCGGCCACAGCTCCGCCAGCGCTGCCTCCCGCGAGCGCCCAACCCGAGCCTCCCCAGATTTGCGCGCGCAACCCAGCTGAAGCACTCGCTGACACCGCACCGTTCGAGCCTTCGCGCGCCGACCCAGCCTCCGAGCATCTCAGCCCGAGGTCCTCCGCGCGAGCTCTGCCCGTCGCCGGCTACCCTAGGTCCGGCCACCGCTGCACAGCGCCGGTGCCGCCGCGACCTGCGCTCCCTGCCGCCCTTCCTTCTCTGGGCCGAGCCTCGCGAGCCCAAACTTCGGCAAGCCAAGCCTTGCACAGACGCGACGCCGCCGTCTCTCCGTGGACGTCGCTCGCGAACCCTCGCTGCTCGGCCTCGCTCTGACGATGCTCTGGCCCGCGAGCGTCCAGCCCGAGCTCGCCTGGCCTCCGCGCGCTCTGCCGGCGTCGCCCCGGCTTCATCTAACCTCCACCTCCCTAGAACTTCCCCTTGCGCAGCCGCGCGACCCCGGCGACCCCCGCCGCGCCGCGGTCTCCTCCAGGCAGTAACCGTGCCCTCCCTCGACGTCTCCGCTGTTGTACCGCTGAGCTTCATTGAGCCCAGCTTCGATTGAGAGTTTCCCGTGCGCGAGCCCAAGTCTGATAATCGCGTAAACCAAAGCGCTCTGCTCCGCGCCGTTGCTCCTCGCGGCCTTTTCTTTCGCGCGAGCTTCCCTGCTGCTTCTCCCTTTTGTCGAGCCCGCTACCTTGCACGCTTGGTGAGCCTCGAATTTGAGGTAAAATCGATAGATTTCTCGTATTTAGCTTTAAGTTTGTGTCGTGAATTAGTGCATTATTTGGTTGCTTAAGATTTGTGCAAAGGCCTTAAAAATTTCTATGACTATGATTGTCAAGTTTGAGGTGTGATTCAATGGTTTTATTTATGGTTATTTATGTTAAGTTTGAAACTAGTTTTATAATTTTAAAGGATGCATGATGATGTCGGCTCATTTGTATTCGACAATCTAATCGTGCGAAGTTGTTTTCTGGCAATTGTGCTCATTTAAGAGTTAATGAGTTTTCGAATTGGTCGCAAGTTCCGAGTGTTTCTCATCGTGTTTGCTTTTAAATTCGAAGCTTGATTCAATCCTTTTTTTGATTGTGCAGGATCACTATTGAAGCACTTCGAATACCCGACCCCTCATTGTCGGATACTAAAGGTATAATCGAACGGCCGGAATTGAGTTTTAGTTGCAAACTAAAACGACATTAGAGTGGTGACTGTAATTTTTAGATTTGTTAAAATCCTTGAGAAAAGTGTTTTGTGATAGGCCGTTGAGGCTAAAGAACTTTGCGATTATGAAATCTTAAAATGTCTTGATATTATATTAAAATTATTCTCGTTGTTGTTGTGATGGACTGTGACCGAAATTAGTTTGGTTCTGGGTTGAAATTAGGTGAAGGCTTCGGCCGGGATATCCGAAAAACAGGAGAAACTCTGCCAGATTTTTGGCTCAAAGTTTAGACATTTTTTTATGGCTAAATCAAGGACTATTTGGATCCAAGAATTTATTTCTCACCTAAACTAATTTAATGACAACACTAGGGACGAAAATGCCCTTAGAGGGGTTTCTTAAGGAACTAATAGTCGTCCCGCTATCTATAATCACATTCTTCGAGTCCATCAACCTCAAGTTCTTTCTTCTCCAATAATTAGTGGTAAACATTGGCGTTGACCCTTTAATACTCGTGTTGGACAGAAACATCTCACGCCAAGCACGAGAAGGGACGCCACTGAGGAAAGTACGCCCCTGAAGAAGGACTCCGAGGACCGCAGCAAGGAGGTTAGGACCTCAGGTAAGTGGATCTCCACTGTGGCACAAGTAGACTATACCATGCTTGAATTGTGCATGTGTTGAGATTGTGTTAAGCATACAGTACTTCCAAAATTGTGGCTGTCAAACTATGTGAATCTCCATTCTAGCTAGGGCCGTGAATATGGGCTCTTGATTATGTTTGTCTCATTTTGTGCAACGAGCCTGCAGGTATGGGACTGTAGGTTTGTTTATGATATGTTGTATTTTTCTAGGTGTGTGTTGGTACGTGTGTTTATTTATATGTTTATCTGTCTGTGGGTATGGGACCACAGACATAAAACTACTCAACTTCGTAGTTCATGTTCTAGTGTAGGGTGTGGGTCTGTTTGTGTGTGTATATGTTAGTATGACTTATCTGTCGGTGGGTGTGGGACCACAGGCATAAAACTGTTATGTTATTGTTGAGACTTTATTGCAGGTCAAAGAGAAAACTCTAAGACAAGACAAGGGGAGCGAAAGCAATGTATGTATACGGGTAGGGCCTGACGGGGCCGCAAGTCATGATCGGTTCCGAAATAATCCGACGGGGCCACTAATTACGTTTTGGGACGGCCCGAGAGGCCTTGAGGAGGTCGGCGGACAACCTTCCTCTGTGGCAATACTTTGATCATTTGAGTAGGGCCCGACGGGGCCGTGATCATGATTTGGTTCTGAAATAGCCCGACGAGGCCATCATGTATGACAGATTTTGGAATGACCCGAGGGACCTCGTGGAGGTCAACGAACCACCTTTCTAAACGGCCTGAGGGGCCTTGGAGAGGAGAGCCACGGCCCTCCCCACAGTTTATGATATGATGATCCGGATCGGCCCGACGGGGTAAAGTGCAATAATGAATTCCGAAACGACCCAACGGGATCACTGGCCGTAAAAGGTTTCGGAATGGGCAGAGAGGCCCAAGGAGGTTGAGTCCTCACAATCATAAAGAATATCGGGACGGCCCGAGGGGCCAAGATCCATAGCATGTCCCGAATTAACCCGATGGGGTGATTGCGCAATCAATCCGAAACAGTCCGACGGAACGACCGGTCGTGAGAAGTTTCGGATCGACCCATAAGAGGTCTAAAATGCTTATAGTTTTAGAACGACCCGATAATTAGGCCTGAGCACAAAAACCCGTTACCCAAATTATCGCCCGCCCATTATCAAAACCGCCCAAAAAATGAAAAATTTGGGGCCCGAAAATTTTTAGGCGGTTTTGGTAATTACCGAAACTTTTTTGGGCGGTTTTTGGTTTTAGTAAATTGAATTTTGGTTTACCGAAAACCGTCCAAAATGAGGGGCGCGTTAAAATATATATATTTTCAATAATTTTTAGACTAATAGTGGCGTGGTCCCCATAATTTTTAGACTAAAGGGTCGCGCAGTACAAACTTATTAGTCGTTCAGTTTAAATATTGGTCGTTCAATATTAAATTTGTTTGAAAATGCAGCTTAGTGTACCTCAGGGTCTTTCAATATATCTCTAAGTCGTAGAGATTTGGAAGTCACAATGCTGGTTGACTCGTATCGCAGGCAACGAGGCAATCTGCCCGGATGGACACATTTGGCAATAATATCCCCTAGGTTCGGGATTGCCTCAATTGCCCAAACCTGTTTCAAAAAAATTATTTGTAATGGTTAATTTTCCAGCATATTCAATTACGATATCCATCATCAAACAAAAGCAAAGTATAAAAACCAAGAAGGTCGAACCTGAAATATGTGCGCACAACCATAAAAGTTATACTTCTCTAGTGCGGTCTTCTTCGTCTTCTGCCTATCTTAATACTTGGCTTTCATATCAACTCTCAACTAATCGGCAATGAGCTCAAAACTCAAATTACCCCAAGGATAACGATTCAACAACTCTAGATCCATGACAATTTGGAAATACAATGGATCGATGTTCTTCTTGGGGTCTTGTGCCATCAAAAACCCGGCCAGCAAATAAACAAATGCTACCCTAACCTTTTTTCTACTCCTCGCCTCTGAATCCATACTTAAAAACTTTTCCTTCAGTTAGTCTAATGTCACTTGGGCTCATACACCTTCAGACATTCGTCTGAAGTAACTCGCTCTAATTCTAACTCAGAAGGTCGACGCCCGGTCTTCAATCCAGACGTCAATGCAAACTCCTTTAATGAAAACCTAATTGGTTTTCCTCCAACTGCGAACCATATCTCCTGCGTCTTTGATGTTTTAAGCTTCCGTTGCAGAAGGTAATGGACCAATTATCCTGAGAAATCCCACTTCTCAGGCCAATCAATGAAATGCCCCAGCTGACTGTATGTACGAAAAACACTCAACTCGTTCGCATTGAGATTGTCTTTAATAGTCCGCAACACATCTACTCAAGAGCGAATTGTGATTTTCGCTGGAAAAGACGCATTTCCAGTCATTTCCATGCGAAATGGTGGAAGTTGTGCTGCATATACCTTGCGAAGAACCTGCCAAAAAGAACAAAAAATAATAAAATTCAGTTTTGAACAAAAGCAATCAATGGGCGAACAATCACACTGATAAAGATCAATTTCTTACCTCACTATGAGCAAAATTTGTTAATTATAGTACATTTGCAGATACGGGCGAGTTAGCAGCGTTTTGGGACGTCATTGTCGTATTTCTGCATCAGAGTAATAAAATTTGAAGAATTTAAAAAGGTAAATGAAATTGCACATTTTTTCTTTCTACCGATCGTTCGCCCCAACTTGGCGAACGATCGGCTATGAAGCTGCCAAATATTTTCTTTTTTAGCGGTCGTTCGCCAAGTTGGGGCGAACGACCGGCTATGACACGCCCCATTTTTTTTCCTCTGCCGATCGTTCGCCCCACCTTGGCGAACGATCGGCTGTAAAACTGCCATAATTTTTTCTTTTCGCCGGTCGTTCGCCAAGTTGGGGCGAATGACTGGCTAGAACACTGCCGCTTTTTCTTATTGGTATATATATGAACGACCAAAACTAGACCACAAATATTGATATTAATACGAACGACTAATACTAATAGATGAACGACTAATATTGCGAACGACTAATAACTGAACGATTAATAACTGAACGACTAATACTGCGAACGACTAATACTGGGAACGACCAAAACTAAACCACTAATATTGATATTAATAACGAACAGCTAATACTAATAACTGAACGACTAATATTGCGAACAACTAATAACTGAACAATTAATAACTAAACGACTAATACTGCGAATGACTAATAACGGAACGACTAATACTGCGAACTACCAATATATCCAAAATTGGTCGCGCGAACGACTAACCAATCTGACGCGCGCTGGTAAAAATTGGTCGCGCGAACGACTAACCAATCCGACGCGCGCCGGTAAATATTGGTCTCGACCATTTCCTGCCACATACATTTCGTTTTTGTAAATCATACAACAAATTTTGTTTGTTGCAAACCCTCAAAAAAATTTCTCAGGTGCTATGGAAGGGAAACTCTACTATGAAAACCCTCAAAAAAAAAAAAAAAGGTCGTACCAAGAAAGAGCCGGGGAGTCGGAGACGGAGCCGAGGAGACGGAGACGGAGACGAATGTAAGGGACAGAGAACAGAGTGCGACGGAGACGAGTGCGGTAGGGGAGTGGAGGGCCTGCGATTTGGGGGTTTTCGTTGGGGGCGAAGCTCTGTTCTTGAGTGAGGGGGGAGTGAGTTCGAGAGGGAAGGGAGGGATTTTCTTTTTTTTTTTTTAATTTTAATTCACTCCTTTAATTAAGAGACTAATTAACAGATAATTAAAATTTAAAAATGCCACATCAGATGTTTTAAATAAAAGAAAAAAATCAAAAAAGAAAAAGTCATTTTATAAATTTTCATTTTATGTTATGTCATTTTGACCATTTCCCCGCCTCATACTCTCTCTCTCTCTGCCGAGCACCCCCCTCAGCCCCTGCCACCGGCCAGCCCAGCCCCCGTCGGCGCTGCCTCCCTCTCGCGTGTCCAGTGCGCGCGCCCCCGAGCCTCGCCAGCACTGCCTCCCGCGCGCCCCCCTCGCTTTCCTCTCACTCCCGCCGGCAACGAGCGGCCGATGCCTAGCCTCCACGCGTGCCGCCCACGCCGAACGCCGCCCAGCTCCGGCCTCCTCCAACGCCCCTCGCGTGACGCCGAGCTGCCAAGCCCCTTTGTCGACGACGAACCAGCGCCGTGTCACCGTGGGACCCGCGTGAGAACCTCGCCTTGCTTGCCCTTTTCTGACGCACCTTCCTCCGGTCTACGCGAAGCCCAGCTCAACCACTGTCGTGCCTCCGGCAGCGACCCCGTGCCGCTCGACCCCCGGAGCACCGCCCGAGCTCCGAGCGCCGCTGCCACAGCTTTGCGCCTCGTCTCCGCGCGCTTCTCGCAGTAACCTCGCACGCACAGCTCCGCCTTCGTTAGCCTAACGCCGCTGCGCGAGTCCAACTGCGAGCCCGAAACCAATTGAGTCGTCTCGTCTTCGTTGTTGCCATTGCCGTGAGCCTAGCCCGAAATCCTGACCATCTTTCGAGGTAAAACTCGAATCCATTGCTAAACCGATTTATAACCTCGTTAACTTGAATGTTTCTTAAACCTTGATGGGCGTTGCAATTTTACGAGGTTTTGACCGTGTTTAGTTTGGTGTCGTAGGCAATTTCGAAGCTATTTATGATTTTGAAATTCTTATGGGTTGACATTAGGAGGCTTGTTATTACGCTTGGTGATTCGTGTGGATTTAGTGTAAAGCTCGTGTTCGTATGAAAATTGGTGTTCTAGCATATAGCCTCGATGTTGATCAAGTTTTTGTTATGAGAACTTTTGTGATTTCGTTGGATAATCTATAATTCGAAAATTTATAGTTCGAAAGCTTGCGCTATGTCGAGTTTAGTGTTATAGCTATTAAAAGCTTAAATTAACTAACGGGTTGGTTTTGAGCCGTGACTTAGAAACCCGATAATAAGTTGAACTACTATATGTGTAACGAGTTTGCTACTCTTGGTGATTTTGGTGGTTGTTGAAATTGGTGAATTAAATGCTGGTTGGTTTTATTCCTTTAACGGTGATATATATACTCTCAAAGATTAGTGTTTTGGCTATATTATCGTTTTGGAAAATCTGACAAGTTGTCGTTTTGGTGGACTTTTGTGAAAACCTCATTTGGACCATGATAAGCTTATTGAGTGGCCTTATCCCTTTAATTGTGGAACCATAATTGGAAAGACTAGTGTTGAAAAGCCATACTTTGTGGGATTGTGATTGCGATGGCCTTATTAATTCGTGTAGCTTAAATACTTTTCGGCGAATGTACTAGTTTGATTCAAGGTGTTTATTGGAATTTGGCGTCTCAAGTGTTTTGACATAAAATCTTGCGGGTATGCGCCGTTTTAGTAGCTTTTCAAATTAAGAAACCTTAGATAAGAATTTTCTAAAGAGAAAATTGTGTGATCTTGAGGATTTGGTTTTGTTGCACGAGCTTTGGTTATATTGGGTTGTATTTTTGTTAACGTGCCCGTTTGAGCTTAAAGCGAGTATCGGGTCGCGGGTCTGAGCGTTTCGTATCATGTTTTTGTTTTAAGTTCGAAACTTGATTCGATTTCTTTTATTCTCGCAAATTGTGTAGGAACATCAACAACGCAAGTTCAAACGCTCAACCCTTCACTGCCTTTTATTAAAGGTATAAATGGCGGTTGGAAACAAAGTATTAGTGCTAAGCCACGACAACATTCTCTGTGACTTTCTTTTGTGGTTTAAATGTCCATTGGTCTATTGTGAATCCGAGTTGTTGAGGCTCGGTGTTGAATTATGATTATGTTGAAATTAATTATGATAAATGATAAAATTGCCTGTGTGGTTGTTGTGATAGATTGTGACCGAAATTAGTTCGGTGCTGGGTTGAAATTAGGTGAAGGCTTCGGCCGGGATATCCAAAAAATAGGGGAAACTCTGCCGGATTTTCGGCTCAAAGTTTAGATGCTTAGTAAAGCTAAGTTGGAAACTAATTAGATTAAAGAATCCATTTCTCGTCAAATTAAATCAAACAATATACTCGTTGGCTACGGGTTAGCGTATAAAACTAAATCACTGGCGAACGGGACAATGATACTTCAAATTACAATTTGACATCCGTTTGTCCGCTCTTGGTTAAAGACCGGCTTTGAGTAGTCCGTCAATTATTAGAGCAATTATTCGATTTATGTCTAGTGGAAAGTGGCTTTTGACCCTATTACTCGCGTGTTGGACAGATTTGTCGCACGACGAGTTTCAAGGGAGGACGCTACTAGGAGAGAGTCACAAGGACCGAGGCTTAGGACCTCAGGTAAGTGGATCTCCACTGCGACACAAGTAGACTTTACAATGCTTGAATTACTTGTGCTTGCGTTGAGATTATGTTAAGCATACGTTGCTTCTATAATGGTGGCTGTTAAACTGTGTGGATTCCCATTATCGCTATGAATACGGACTCTTGATTATAGTCGTCTTGTTTTGGGCAACGAGCCTGCAGGTATGGGACTGTAGGTTCGTTTATGATACATTGTGTTTTTCTAGGTGTGTATTGGTACATGTGTTCATTTATACGTTTATCTGCATGTGGGGATGGGACCACAGACATAAAATTACTCAACTTCTTGGTTCAGGTTCTAGTGTAGGGTGTGTGTCTGTTTGTATGTGCATATGTTAGTATGACATAACTGTCGGTGGGTATGGGACCACAGACATGAAACTATTTTACTTTTTTTGTTGAGATCTTATTGCAGGATAATCTTAATTCCAAAGAGACGCAATGGGATTGAGGGGTCGGGTCGAACGGTTCCTCTTTGTCGCTATGAACGTTCCAGATAGGCTCAAAGAGTTCGAAGAGTCGAGTCGAATGATTCATCCTTGTTGCTATGAACGTTCTAGCTAGGCTCAAGGAGTCCGAAGAGCTGAGTCGAACGATTTCTCCTCGTCACTGTGAGCGTCCTAGATAGACTCAAGAAACGGCCTGAAATAAGGCCCAACCTGAGCGGAGACACTCATAAGTTCATGTAAAGTAAAGCCAAGAGTTGCAGGAGCACCGTATGTTTCTGAAGGGCCCGGAAGTGTGCCGCGGTCATGATCGGTTCTGAGATCGCCCGACGGGGCCATTGTCTGTGTGAGATTTCGGGACGACCCGAGGGGTCTCAAGGAGGTCTGTAGACGACCTTCCTCTCCATATGCTGTGTCGCGGTCATGATCGGTTCCGAGATTGCCCGACGGGGCCATTGTCTGTGTGAGATTTCGGGACGACCCGATGGGTCTCGAAGAGGTCGGTAGATGACCTTCCTCTTCATATGTTGTGTGCTGCGGTCATGATCAATTCCGAGATCGCCTGACGGGGTTATTGTCTGTGTGAGGTTTAGGAACGACCCGATGGGTCTTGAGGAGGTCGGTAGACGACCTTCCTCTTCATATGCTGTGTGCTGCGGTCATGATCGATTCCGAGATCGCCTGACGGGGTCATTGTCTGTGTGAGGTTTCGGAACGACCCGATGGGTCTCGAGGAGGTCAGTAGACGACCTTCCTCTTCATATGCAGTGTGCTGCGGTCATGATCGATTCCGAGATCGCCCAACGGGGTCATTGTCTGTGTGAGGTTTCAGAACGACCCGAGAAGGGGTCAAGATATGTTTTTAAATTCTAGAACGACCCTTAAAGGGTCCAGAGTTGTATTAGTTCTAGAACGACCCGTAGAGGGTCCAGATGTGTATTAAATTCTAAAACGACCCCAGAATGGGTCTAGATATGTATAAAGTTCTAGAACGACCCGCGAACAGGTATAAATGTGTATTAAATTCTATAATGACCCGTAAGAGGTCTAGATTGTGAATAAGTTCTAGAACAACCAGTAATGGGTCTAGATATGCATTAAATTCTAGAACGACCCGAGAAGGGGTCAAGATATGTTTTTAAATTCTAGAACGACCCACAGAGGGTCTAGAATGATAGTAGTTCCAAAACGACCCAAGAAGGGGTCAAGATATGTTTTTAAATTCTAGAACGACCCTTAAAGGGTCCAGAGTTGTATTAGTTCTAGAACGACCCGTAGAGGGTCCAGATGTGTATTAAATTCTAAAACAACCCCAGAATGAGTCTGGATGTGTATTAAATTCTGGAACGACCCGTGAGAGGTCTAGAAAAGAGGTGAGACTAACGAGACGTCTCTAATATTATAGAATCAAGAATTCTTAAATAGTAAATCGTGTGCACACATATTTTTATAAGCTAAGTCAGAGAGTTGTGAATTCGAGTAAAATGAGAACAAAATATGAAATTGACGTTTGAGTCGATATTAGTGGGTCGTTGAGTTCGACCTCGTTTCATGTAGCAACTCTCTTGCAGGTATTGTCTCCTGCGTAGGTTCAACACCTTATGTCTATCTACTCCGCGGGCAAGATTGTTAAGAGTGACGTTTACTCTTCGGACTATGACGACTCGATCATCAAGTCCGTTCTTTTGTTAGATTATTGTGTTGGGATATCTCTTGGTTGTATGTTACCTGCAGACTTAGCAACTTATTTATCTAATCTACTTACTGGGCTATTGGCTCACTAGTGTGCTCGTGTCGCAGGTAAGATGAAAGAAACAAAAGGGCGAGGCGACAACGACGAGAATAACGAGTGTATACGGGACCGACCTATAAGATCTTACGTTGACTACCGGCTAATCGTTGGCAAAGAAAATATTTTAAATTCCGCAATATTTGTAAAGTTTAAAATTAAACCTACTTTAGTTATAGTGAGGATTGATAAACCCCATGCTCGGTATTAAAAATTGGATTATGTAACTCAAATTAAAAAGTTCAAATTTATTCGTATTTTTCGGAACTAAAACTCTGTTTTGAGTTTTGGGTCGTTACACCTCTCTTCTACCAATTTAGAGATTATACAAACCAAATGTTTTAAGTTTTGAATAGAAATAACGGGATCCTTCCCTTTAAATTGGCGCCTAAGGGAGCTGATTTAACTACAAAATTCTCCCATCAATTATCTACTTATAACTATATCTATATTTCTAATTTAATTCAGATAAAACACAGTCATGACTTAAAAAAATATTGCGTAAAAAAATAAATTTGTACAATATGGACATTATTAAATTAAGTCTTGACATATGATAATTATATGAGATATCACATTAAATATATATATATATTTATATATATATATTTATATGCTGTTATAAACAGTATGTTTTATACTCTCGCTTTCGTTCTCTACATTGTGTCTCTAGCTCAAAAACACAGAGAGATCCTTATCACATATGTATCCTCTCTCACAATGCCATGTCCTAAATAGAGTATAAAGGTATGTTGGCAAGGTATGTTGGCTAGTTTTGTGTTACTATTTTATTTTATCTAGTTAGAAAATATAATTCTTCCATTCAATCATGAGTTCAAATTCATAAGATATACTTTCTTGAGGTGTTATTTTTCAAGTCTTCTGGGAGTAAAGATAAAAGACAAGGTTTAAAATTAAATACTTATAAGGTATTGAAGTTCTAGTTTCGTTCAAATTTGTTAGAAATTTATTTAAACAAAATGTACTATTGCATTTTAAAATAATTTTGTTAAAAAAAATTATTATTTTTCATTATGATGTCGAAAAATGATGACGATACTTGAAACTAATAGATTTTAAGTTAGTTTTGATAAACTATGAAGAAATACTACTCAAGTACGCTTGATTTACTATTTAAGCTTATTAGTGTGTAAAATAGAAAATAAAAATAGTATCGCATGACTAAATTAAATCTTCCATTTTACGTATAAAAACCTTAGGTTGTGTCAACTATATACATATTAGAGCCTCAAAATCATTGGTATGTACATAAGGTAACTACAAATGTCCAAAACGTACATCTTATGTTTTGTAAAAGAAAACATTCCTTTAAGCCCAATGTAAAGCCTTAATAAAAATAAAATAAAAAAGCTATAGATGATTATTAGAGGTTCAAGTTTGATGAGGAATATTTTCTTAGAAAATGTCCATTGAAGAAACTTTTACTATATCTAATATTTAGGTGAATATAAAATGAGTTTGTGAAGGAACTCTATGAAACACCTAGAACTGAGTTCTTATCTAAAATGTGAAATATTAGATCTCTTGAAGCTAGACAATGTGTAACACCTCGAGCTTTATCGTTTCAAATTAAGAATTCGAATCGAGTTATGCCTCTTAGATTTCAATATTTTATTTATGGCAATTTCTTTAGAAATTTCTTTTCCAATTGTCGCAAAAAAAGTTACAAGAAAATAATTGTTATTTCCTTGACCTTATAATGAAGAAATATAAACCTATTAAATGGTAAATATTGTAGTTGTAAAACTTGACCTTTTTACTACATGTAATATTTATGAAGTTAAATTAATGCATGGGAATTTTTTCCCGAACTTTTTATATATGTTTTTACGTCACATAAAATAATAAGTAATGGTATAGTGTCGGAGAAAATTAATAATAAAAACGACATGTAGTTTGACTAGAGGAAACTACATGTAGTTTAGGACAAACAAGCAAATGTAAGAAAATTAAGGGGCAATAAAATAAATTAAAATTTTATCCCCTATGGCTGCATATTGGCGCCATTTATAGTGTGAATAGAGAGGATTTTATTTCCTCATATGTCTAAATGAATATCAGAAAAAATCACACAGCATTTCTGTATCAACTCAAGATAGGTCAAATGCACACTTTAGGAAATAAATTTTGGAGAGATCAAGAGGGAATCCGGAGGATTATGGGCGCATATTTGAGGCTATAATGGCTGAGATTTTTCAGTCAATAAATGCATAGGAAAGTCAACAGAATCAGCCAGAAAAAGGAAATTTAGGAGATTATGAGAATAAGTCAAAGATCAGGAAAATTAATGACAGAATATCTCCCCTTTTCTTCCCCTTTTAGGCGCCATTTCTCCCCTATAAATAGAGGCTTAGGCCTCACTCATTCCTCACACCAAAATCTGAAAGCTTCAGAGAAAAAGAAAGAAAGAGAAAGAGAGGGAAAGAATAGTAGAAATTCTGAAAAAATTCTAGAGTGTTCTTGAGAGGAGGAGTAGTCTAGTAGAAAGAATTGAAGTTTTGCTTCGCCTAGGTTAAGGTATATTGAAAGCCTCGCATGTTTAAGTTCAATTTTATTTTTATCGAGGCTAACTTGAAGTTATCGATTATAGGATTTGAACGTTCGTGGGAACTCGAAGATAAACCAAGAATATTCAAATATGAATTCGAAGGTTTGCACTCTAGTCACTTTGAATTCTAGAATATCGAAGTTAAGATTTTCTACGTGTTAGAATTTCGAGATTTAAAACCCGAATTTAAATTCCTCGTTTATTTTATTAAAATCGATGTTCTGCCGTTTTAACAAGCTTAAAAGCCGAAATTCGATTTTGTTATTAGAGACCGAAACGTAGAAAATTTAATTTTAAGAAAGTTTTGTGAAATAGCATTTTCCGAAATTCGGTCTTTCTGACCTGATATTATGCGATTTTATAAATTCGTTATAATGGCCTTATGAAGAAAGTATATAATTGGTAGGCTTTCTGAAAAAGTTTATAACTGGAAAGTTTTTTGTTTTTAGAAAATAAGGGGCGTATATTCAGAAAATTTTATCAAATTCGACTTCTAGGCCCCTTGAATACGAAATTTTATTAATTTGTATATTTTATTTTTTAATAAAATCTATTTTTATTTAATAAAGACGAGTCTACAACGGGACGATATGGAAAACTGAAACGACCTGTTCTAAAAGATTGGTTCTTAAATAAGAGCTGCTTTGTGATCCACTCCACACTTACCTAGGAACCTCGGGGAGTTCAATCTAGGTAAGTTGGGCTTAAAGCGGGGCCATAGCACTCTTCCCAATCAGCCTTGGGACGTTTCAGTAATTACTAACGTACCGTCATGAACTTGTTATATATATGGAAATAATTTTATAACGCTCGTTTTAATGATTTCCGTCCCTTTTAGATAAGACATTAGTATAGATAATTCATGTCTAGACACTTACAACTAGTTTATGTTTAGGTTTGCCCGCTAGCTCCCGACACTAAACAAAAAGCTCGCATTAGAACTCTTCACTTGAGGTGAGTACAATCTTACTACAGTACGAAGTAGTTCAAAATAAAATGATATGCAATGTTATGTGACGTAAATTATTTCATGATGATGTTATGATGATATATTACTTGTTGAAATGTTTCAAGTATGTTGTCATGTTTTATATTTTTACAAGTTATAAGCATGACCATGATGTTCAAGTTATGATGTTCAAGTTTTATGTTCAAATTTATGATCATGAAGCATGTCACTTAATTAAACAAGTGATAACCAAGTTAAAAGCTGTGTCGTACCGCCCGTTCTCCTTGTGTCGACCTAAGGGCATTAAGGAGACGGTTTTCCATGTAATGTATGTTTTTGCCTTGCTCACCGAGGACTTGCTACCCTCGCTGACTATTGGCTGAGCGCGCTCCACAAGTTACGACATCATGATGAGGATCCTCTAAGAAGAAGTTAAAGCATGTTAAAGTAAAACTATGTAATGTATAATGAAGACTAAATTGTCATGCATTGCATACTTATGTTTTTGTGAGAAAATAATTGTATTCACTGAGCTTTAGCTCACCAAGTTTTTCCTTCGTACTATAGGTAAGAAGCCTATGGTTTGAGATGGATTGTGCGGTGGCGGTGCAAGGCATGCGAGGCGGGCAATGGGAACCATTAATAAAGAAATCTTCCGCCTTAGTATTTTATAAATATGTATTTCCATTCAGACAATTATGATTATTTATTTATATAATTATGTTTTCCTTCTAAACAAATATTGTTATGGTATCTAAATAATAAAGATTATATTCGTATTAAGTATAAGTACCCGAAAAAAAAATGTCTCTATTTTCCGCGCCAAAGTATAAGTTTAAGTATAAAGTATATGTTAAAATGATGATCCGAAAAGTCGGGTTGTCACAGTAGTTCATTATAAATCTACAATAAATGTAGTGTAGTTTGATTGAAGAAACTACAATAAAATTCTAGTCACTTGTACTCCAAACTACACGTAACTTTTAATAAATAAAAATGACATAAAACTACATGAAGCTTTCTAGAACATCACATGGCATTAAAAATGCCAAGAATATATAATGAGGATTTTATTTCCTTATTGACCCAGAACAAGAAAGAAAACGTAATGTAGAGCATCGCACTATATATGGAAACAAATACTTCTTATAAAAATTACCAATTAGAGATCGAGTTAAGAGAAAAACAGGGAAATTTTTTTATACAAAATAAATGAGTTCTCAAATCTTAATATGGGCGGCAGCTCTGGATAGTAAATAATCAAAGTACGACTTTCTAAAAAATTGAATAGGAAAGAATTATTTAGGAATGAAATTGCTATGGTATATTAACTATACGACGAAATATGGTGATTTCGAAATCAATGGGAGATTATTTTGGGAACTATTCCATCTCTTTCTTACCCCAAAAATTCATACACCACATATGAGAGAAGTAAAAAAAATTACATTCCCTCACTCATACACAAATCCCCCAAAAACGTAAAGAGAAAATAGAAGAAAAAGAGAGAAGAGAAAAGGAGAAGGGAGAGGCCGGTTTTTCTAGGGATAATTCATCAAGGGAATTCTGAAATTATGGTAATTTATGTTTTAGAATGTTAGTGTTTGAGTTCGTACTAATTCGAAGGCGTTTCGTGTTGAAAACGTACATTGAAAGGGCGATTCCGAAGAGATCTTAAGCTTCGAAGGTAATCTCGAAATTAAGACTATAGAATATTATTATATGATGATATACCAATATTTAAGCCTAAATTTGATTAAATAGTGTACTTGAATCAGTGTTAGAATGCCCGTTCTACGCACCCAATTTGGGTTTTTTAAGATCTGGAATTAAGACCGATTTACTCGCATTATTTTATGTAACAAACAATTTAATTCTATCTGAAACTTTTTATACATGTACATATACAAGTGAAAAATAAGTGTATAAAATTTTAGAACATTGGGATGTGTAAATTACGTTTGGAAAATCTGGAACCAAGTGTTGTCCGAATGGTTTCTAAACTGTTCTGGGCAGATCTGTGTTTTTGTGATTTTAGAATACTTTTAAGGCATATTTGGATCTTAATTGTAAAACAGAAAATAAATAAAATTTAATTTGGAACAATTTCACAGTTTTGAGGTTTTACGAATTCAATGTTTGAGAAGGTCAAACATGCAGTTTAATATCGACTCTAAAATCTACCACATAAAGAAACCATAAGATGTAAACATTTTCTATAAAAAAATAAAAGAGAAGAGTTGTTGGTTTTAGAAAAATATTATAAGTCTCTTCAGAATACATTTTTATAATTTGTTTCGTTTAATAAATATACTAAAATGACAATTATACCCCTAATTTTCAGTATCATTTTAGAGATAGATAGAAACTAATTTTTATATGCCCCGGAAGCAAAAGTTGCTCATTTTTATATTTATTAATAACCTTAAAATTTTTGAATGATTTTCTTAATAGTTAATTTTGTCAAAAATTCTAATTTTTGGGTCAAAATTGTAATTTTGGAAAAGTATTGTATCAAACTGTATATTTTAAAAAATTGGATAGTTTATATGTCGGGATAGGATTCAATGAGTTAGCCCAATTTAGATTTCTTAGAGCAAGTTATGATTTTAGGTTTGGACGACACTGAGAACGACAATAGATTTTTTCTTTGAATACAACCTTAATATAGTATAAATTACTTTTAAAAGAAAAATATTAAGTTTGAAAAGAAAAATATTAAGTTATCCTTGTCATGATGATGTGCCTGTGATAAGAAGAAAGAAGAAAGTTTATTATAATATTTTATTTTTAAAATGAAAGTATATATGATGGTCTCTATGTATTTATGTTAATTAATTGCTTTATCATGAATGCATGTCACCTATATAATAACTGAGATCTAAACTAAATAGAAGTGTCGTACCACCCTCCTATGTAAGATGTATATGATGCCATTATCTTGAGTCGAGTAACGACCTGACTTTTTCAAGTCGTTACTTATTACTTTCTTCAATCATTTTTTGAAATTTTTTGCAATATATATATATTTTTTAAAATACTTTTAGAATTTACTTTTAAATATTGCCAAATAATTTTTTTTTTCAAAATATCATAATAGTAAATCCAAACATCATCAACATATTATTATGTCAACTTAAAATCTCTTTAAAACAGTTTGACCCACTTCATAGGCCTATTCAAATAAGAATATAATAATCATGACAATAATAAGACAAAAAATAAATCTTTAACCCATAGTCTTAAAATCTCTGCGGAAACATTTAAGTGATTAGCCAATTCCCTTTACCTTGCATCCTTGACACTACCACCGTACAACCTATTGTATTTTCATGCCATAGGTTGCTTACCTACAGTACGAATAAAAAAAATTTGGTGAGCTAAAAGCCAAATGAGTACAACTATTTTCCCACAAAATAAGTTATGCAATGCATGACCATTTAGGTTCAATTATTTTTCTTTCATTCTAACTTTCTAATTCTAATTCTTATTCTCTTCTTATTCTCTTTCTGTGTGATCCATCTATGTGTACGTAGCAAAATTGAACGCGCGACCAATGAATGCCGGGAGTGCGCATATTCCCGCGACCACGGTCCTTTCTTTCTTTCTTTCTTTTTTCCTTTGTTGGCTATTCTCACCCGCCATTGCCTCTACGTGACTTGGGGTATATGAGTGCCGTCAACTGTACCCATATCGTCATTTATCGACTCAAGCTAAAATAGTTGAGTAAAAATCTCATTAAGAGGGGTGGTATGATACGACATATTAAATTAGGTCTCACTTTATTATTTAAGTGTCATGCAACATGACAACGCAAATAAATAACATAAATTACATAAAGACCAACTTTTTTCATTCTTTTTGAAAGAACCGTTTTGTTAGTAGGTATTCTTTGTCGGTGACAGAACACTTCCAAGGAACACAGCGAATAACTAAAATCGAGATGAAAAAATATGACGTGAACAGTAACCAAAAGTGCAGCGGATAAAGTAAATAGCACACGGAAATTGGTTACGCAGTTCGGCTTTCGCCTACGTCTGCGGGGCCTCGCCCAGATGAAACGATCCACTAGAAAATCTCAAACAAGAATTCTCGGACTTATACAAGACTTCGACTCCCTCTCAATCTCCGTCGCCATCTCCTCGTCACTCCTAGCGATCTACCCTTGACGAGATCCCCTCGCCTTACAAACAAACCCTTGACGAGATCCCATTGTCTCCAAATTACACATCCCGTGTAATCTCTCACCAATTTCCCGTTACAAAAGTTCACTCAAACATATACTCTCACCAGCATGGTTTATAGAACACCGTGTGAACACCACTCACCAGAGTATAAACATAAACCCAAAAATGAACCCAGAAATGCACTCAGCTCACTCACTCTCTCCAGGTGGCTCTCGTCCTTTTCTTCTTCAAATGAATAGATGAAATAGATGGGGAAGATGACCTGATGACTAAGAATAATCTCCAAAAGGAAAGACAATAAAGATGCAATAAAAACTTGGTCAAAGGTGATTATTTTCGGATCAAAATAATCATCAATGTCAACAGCTAATATCTTCACGCGTTCCAGCTCTGTGTTCGATCACCGCCTGATATATAAGGAAACAAATCTTCCAAGTCAGCTCTTCACACACGGACTTGCCATATAAAGACTCCGTATTCGAACTCCGCGTGATATATAAGGAACCAAATACTCCAATCTTCCTTAATAAATTTCTGATTCATTTTTGTCCAAGGAAGCTCGAAAATCACAATAATGAATCAGAATAAATTCGTCCAAGATAGCCAATCTTCACTTGCCAGATATATTCAGTGTTCGAACACTGCGTTGGACACCCGCAAGAAAACTGCTCAACTCATCCAAAAACCACAATAATCTTCAAGATTAGACATATGCAATCAAAAATATCATCAATCAATGTAATGTGATTTTGTCAATTAAAATGCCAATCAACAAAAATACTAACAATCTCCCCCTTTGGCATTTTTGATTGGCAATCAAAAATATCATCAATCAATGTAATGTGATTTTGTCAATTAAAATGCCAATAAAAAAAAACACTAACAATCTCCCCCTTTCGTATTTTTGATTGGCAAAACCCCAGAAACTAACACATTCTCCCCCTTTCTGCCAAGAAAAGGCAAAGGAATATCAAGAACGATGGAATTCTCCCCCTTTCTTCATGCTTCTTAGTTGAATCATTAACCCGAACACTTGGAGTATCAACAACTAAGGCTGGAACATCAGAGACAACATCACCACAAAGATCTAACTCCACCTGCATGTCAGCTACTTGCTTCCCATGAAAAACCTTCTCTTTAACGCTCATATCTTCTACAGTGCAAACCATATTACAACGTAAATTTGACTTTTTTACCCACACTTGCTTAGTTGATCTCCGACTGTGTGGCATCTTCTTTCCAACTTGATAACACTGTGGCCGGATATGTCCTCTTCTATTGCAGTAATGGCATATTGAAATCCATCGCTTTTCTCTCATCGTTTATGATGATGCAGTAGTTGTAACGACAGCTGGTGTTCTTGCTGGTGTAGTAACCCTTGCTTTTCCAAATTTCATAACTGCAGGTGTTCAGACTAGTGTAACAGCTGGTCTTTTGCCCATCACATCTTCTTCTACGTTGACTCTAGATGAAGTTCCTTTGACAAAAACCGTTTTAACACTTTCTGTCTGACCGGTATAGCCAAGGCCAAAGTGCTCATTCTCTGTTATTTGTGCAGACAAAATTTCATCCAACTTAGAAGAGCCAGAGTTTAGCATTTTTACTAGCTTCTTTATTTCCTCGAGTTCTGCATCGAGTGTTGCAACACTGTCTTGACTCTACTTGAGTTTAGACTCCAAATCTGAATTTATCTTCTGCAGATTGTTCTTCTCAATGCCGGATTGTTTGATTTGGACAGACATCTTCTCACAGATTTTTGTCAATTCGGTCCACTTGGTATGAATCAACCGGTAGGCTTGTATCAACTCTTCTTTAATTAGGTCTTCATCATCGCTGCTCTCGTAAGTCAGTGTTGGAACACCTTTAGAGACGCCTACAGTGTTTTTTGAGAGACCATCACCACCAATATTACTTGACGAGCTTCTAGCACCATCTCCACCTGTAACATCAGATCTAGAAGCAAAAGCAATAAAATTAGATTCATCATCTATGATGTATTCTGAATCTCCATCACTCCAGATAGCATTCATCGACTTGTTCTTCTTTTTGAGGACATTAGCACACTCGGTTTGTATATGACCAAAACATTCAAATTCTCGGCATTGGATCCCTTTATTCTTCTGATAAGATTCTGAACTATTTCCTCCACTAAATCTGTTTCTTGTTCCTGCATTAAAATTTTCAGAATTAGAGGAGGTGTTCCTTCTGGGTGTTGAAACACTGCTTGAAACTCCACACGGATCGTTGCTTCTTGAACTACTTCGGTTGCTCCTGTTTAGCCTCTTAATGATCTTAGCAATTGATTCAACAAGATCACCATCATCACAGATTGAGTCTATCTCCTTTGCATGGCTTTCAGCTTGCAACACGATCCCTTTAGACTTATGATCGTCTTTTTCTTCCTCGAGGTTCATCTCAAAGGCTTGTAACGAGCCCATTAACTCCTCGAGCTTCATGCTTCTGACATCCTTGGCCTCTTCTATCGCTGTAACTTTATACGCAAATCTTTTTGGAATAAATCTAAGCGGCTTTCTAACAAGCTTTTCTTCCGAGAACTTCTCACCAAGCGCAAATGCTTCATTGGAAATATTGCATAATCTAGAGTTGAAATCAGTGATGGACTCTTCCTCTTTTATCCTGAGATTCTCAAAACGAGTGGTAAGAATCTGTAATTTAGAGAGTTTAACGGCATCAGTACCTTCGTGAGCAGTTTGGAGGATTTCTCATGCTTCTTTAGCCGTTTCGCACGTTGAAATTAGCTTGAATATTTCAATTGTAAAGAATTTTGTCCATATCCTTTTCGAGAATCTTCCAAGATTACCTCTCGACCTTGAGATTGAGCTCATTATTGAGTTATTATCGAGTACTACCCCATTGTCGACGGCGTTGTATTGTGTGATCCCTACGGGATTAAATGGGTTGAAGTTCAGCCGAAGGAGCTGTTCAACGAGGGTTTTATAAGACCCAGTCACCGCCGTTGGGAGCCTCAGTACTCGATGTTAGAAAAGGAGGGTGATTGCGACAGTCACAACCCCTTAAGCCAAGCGAAGGGCGAGACATGGTAAGCTGGGCAATCCCTAACAACGTGGGTTAGTAGAGGTTTAACGTACCAGCTCTTGAGATAAAGACTTGCAATTGGGCTATCCCTAACTAAAGGCACGATGAATAATTGCCCAAGTCTGCTTTCCGTATCGGTTGCGGACACGGTGAACCCTTGGTGATATTCTTTGGACTCACCAATACCCCAGCCGTATTACTACTTTAATGCATCGCATCTTCGAAGACTATCTCGAAAAGTTTGTTATAGTCTTTAGCGATGATATTCTCGTTTATTCAAAGACAACGGAGGAGCATGAAGAGCATTTGCTTGCTGTTTTGGAAAGATTAGCCGAGAAAAGGCTTTATGCGAAGTTCAAGAAGTGTGACTTTTGGTTGGAAATAGTCTCTTTTCTTGGTCACATAGTGTCTAAAGAAGGGAGTTCGGTTGTAATGACCTGAATTTCAAAAGCACTGTGCCAGTTGATTAATTTGAATTTTTACCTCAGTTGTGAGCAATTTGTAAAATTGGCCAGTTTCGTCAAACTAGGTCAATTTGGAGCCGTGAGAGAAATTATAAAATTGACATGGTTATTTTGCAGTTTTGAATTTTTGGACGTGTTAGGAATTTGTGTTTATTTCGAGAATGATATTAAAATTCCTAAGTCTCCTTGTCTAAATTACGTGTGCAATTTTAATATTTCACGGAGAAATTTTACCACTTTCGTTTATTGAATTTTTGGCCATTTTGGCCCAAAATTAAGCCCAAGCCCTCTAGGGCTTCTTCTTCTCTTTCTCCTTTCCTTCTCAGCCGACCAACACTCACCCTCCCCTCCTCTCCTTCCCGTTTCTCTTCCTCTCTCAGCCCGAATCTCTCTCCTCTCCCTCACCCTCGCCGGTGACCAAGCCCAGCCCCGCCGAGCACCTCCGCGCGACGCCGAGCCCAGTCCCGCTCTCCCCTGCCCTCGCGCAGCCTCCGTCTCTGCCCGAGCTCATGAATCCTCGCCTAGACGCCGTCCAGCCTCGCCGGCCCTGCCTCCGCGCGCCGACCCAGACCTCCGCGCGCCTCCTCCACAACCCCGGCGAGCTCGCGTCTCGCCTTGCCTCGCCCAGCCCATCCCGCGCTGGCCCTTACGAGCTCCCTCCCCGAGCTCGTTTATCCCTCCCGCCGGCGATGAACCACGCCGGAGCTCCCGCGCCTCCACGGCATTGCCGCTCCTTGCGCGAGCCCAGCCCTTACGGCGCAGTCAACCCGCGCGGCCTCCGCCCCTCTCCGGCGCTCTAGCAAGCCGAGCCAGACCCGGCCTCCTTCGCTCTCGGCGCCTGCTCGTGGGCTCCTCGACGTGCGCCTCCTCCGTGTGCTCTGGGCTGCACAGCTCCGCCCCACCTCAGTCTGCGCGCTACCGAGTCCCAAGCTTACGACGCCACCTTTGCGAGCCGCCTCGAGCTCGTCTCGGGTTCACCGCTTCCTTCACGCTTGGTAAAGAAATAAGATCAACCGATGTTTATTTCTTAAATTTAAATAACCACACGACAATTAACCGTTAAGATAAAACTCACACCATCTCAAATCAATTCCATCGCGACTGACCAAAATAACGCACTAAGCGGCACAAATTAACAACTTGCACAACGCCAAGATACTCGAAAATAGGTCGAGCTAGACTCGATTACGAAACATTAATCAATTTTACCAACAATCATACGACCAACATACTCAAACTAATTTTATTCACACACCACAATACAACACCGATTCCGACATAACGATTCACCAAAATCAAGCCGCAGGCAAGCTAGATTTTTGCTCAAAACTTATCAACGAATAACAAGTAACGCACAACCACCAAAAAAAAAGAATACGAGGCTCACCGACGTGAGCAAGACCGGCTCAAGTAGGCGCGTAGCGGCACGGAGACGCCGGCGTCATGCCACGGTGCCCGGAGCTGTGGTGGTCGGCGACGAGCTGAGCTCGGGGTTGGGCTGCTCGGAGGCACGCGCTGGGAGCGGGGAGGGAGCGTGGCTACTCCGCGCGCGGGGGACTCGCGCTGATGTTGGAGGGGCTGAGCTCGCGCGGAGGGTCGAGCGGCGCGGGGTTTGGTGGAGGCGCTGGAACGGGGAGGTGATAGGGCGCGAGGGTAGGCGGCTGCGCGAGAGGCTGGGGGAGGCCGAACGGCGACAAGCTGAGCTCGGGACCGCCGGAGCTCGCGCGCGCAGCTGGTTGCCGGTGCCAGGAGACGCGACGAGGCGAAGGGGTCGCGCTCGCGCGGAGGCTCAGGTTGGGTGGCACGGCGGCGCGGCGCGGAGGAACTTGGGCTCGTCACAGAGGAAGGTCGTGCGATGGCTGAGCCTCGCCAGAGCTGAGCGCGAAGAAGCTGGGCCGGCGAGGCTCGTGGGCAGGGGAGCATTCGGCGCTGGAGGGCTTGACAGTAGTCGCGTGGAGATGGCGCCGGAGCTGGGGCTGGACTTGCCGAAGTTTGGGCTCGCGAGGCTCGGCCCAAAGAAGGAAGGGCGGCAGGAAGCGCGGATCGCAGCGGTGCCGACGCTGTGCGGCGGTAGCCGGACCTGGGGTAGCCGGCGACGGGCAGAGCTCGCGTGGAGGACCTCGGGCTGAGATGCTCGGAGGCTGGGTCGGCGCGTGAAGGCTCGAACGGTGCGGCGACAGCGAGTGCTCCAGCTGGGTTGCGCGTGCAAATCTGGGGAGGCTCGGGCTGGGCGCTCGCGGGAGGCAGCGCTGGCGGAGCTGTGGCCGGCGGCTGGGCAAAAGGGGAACGGCAGGGAGAGAGAGGAAGAGAGAAGAAGAAAAAAAAAGTTTTTTGTGAGAATAAGGGGATTTTTGGTCGGCCGTGGAAAGAGGAAGGGGGAAAAGAAAAATGCCCTAATGAGCTTGAGCTCAATTGGGCCAAAATGGCTAAAATTTGACAACGAAAACTAATAAATTTTTTCTGTGGAATATTAAAATTGCACAAGTTATTTAAACACATAAAGAATTTAATATCATTCTCGAATCAAGATAAATTCATAAAACGTCTGAAAATTCGAAATGCAGAATAACTATACTAATTTTATAATTTAACTCATAGTTCCAAATTGACCAGATTTGACAAAACTAGCCAATTTTACAAATTGCTCACAACTGAGGCAAAAATACAATTTAATTAACGGGCACAGTACTTTTGAAATTCAGGTCATTACATAAAGTTAATAATTCTGAAACGACCCGACGGGGTCATTGGTCGCGAAAGGTTTCGGAAAAGGCAAAGAGGCCTGAAGGGAGACGATGTCCCCATGAGAATATAAATTGGACGGGACGGCCCAAGGGGCCCAATATTGTTTCAAGTCCCGAAAAGGCCCGACGGGGCGATTGTGAAATCAATTCCGAAACGGCCCGACGGGGCCATTGGCCGCAAAAAGGTTTCGGAATGGTCGACGGGCCCAATGAATGTTAAGTAAGGATCCTTTAAATTAATAAGCCGTGTGCACACGTATTTTTGGTAAAGTAAGATCGTAATGTAAACTCTTAAAGTAAAACCAGAGGTGGGTTGAATCTATGACTCAGGTTGCAACCGTTGGATTGGTAACTTGATTCTTCAATAGGGACTTTCTATTGTGATATTTATGATTTATTGAATTTGTGATGAATGTTATTACTTAGGTCCCTAATCCACTTATTGGGCTATTAGCTCACTAGTGTGCTCGTGTTACAGGTAAGTTAAAGGGGAAGATCGAAGGCTAGGCGGCAATGAAAGAAGACGGCGGGTGCATACGGGTTCGACCTTGTGGGCGTCGTGTGGACCGTCGGCTATCCGATGGCAAAAGTTTTTGAAGTCCTAAACTCATTTTGACAAATCCTCATACGAAACCTAATTTTGATGATTATGGGGTCACGGTTGGGAACTCGTGCTTGGGAGTTAAAATGTATTTATTATTATTATTGTGTAAAAAGTTCAAATTTAACCGTATTTTTGGGATATTGAATACTTATATCGTTATAGATTATTGTGATTTATAATCTTTTATGATATTTTTGTAGTACTATATTTTGGGTCGTTACAGTATCACAACAATCATCAGAGGGTTTTTCTTATTCAAGAATCTACTATTAAATAAGAATTATTATTTTGCCCATATTTAATTATTAGTTTTAATAAATTTTTCGGGAGTTTTGGGTCAATTTTGCAATTTATTTTCTCTAAAAAAGTACCCCTAATTTTACTTTTAGAGGAGCGTACGCCTTACATCCTAATTTATGGACAAAACAATAATTTTTTAAATTTTTTATTTTTTGTCTCTCTCCTCTAATTATTTTTTAAATTTCAATCCGCTTTCCTAACTGCTAGGTGTCGAAAAATTATTCCGTCGCCCCCATTAATTTTAATTTTTCTTCCACAATCTATAGACACCACCCCTTATAGTATAATTTTTTGTTCAATTTTTAATTAAAAAAATTATGTTTTTTTAATAAAAATTGATACTTAAAGAATGACTAAAAGATAATTAATACAATTTATGACAATTATTATGATAAATTATATTATCTTACTTTTGTTTTTCATTTTAACATTGCACTGAAAAAATGAAGAAGAAGTAGATTATTTTAAGAATTAGATGTTTATTATTTATGTACAATATATATATATATATATATATATATATATATATCGGCGATTCTCATGTGGGTTTTTTTTTTTTTTGTGGTGGGAAACGATTCTGGATCGTCAGAATTAAGTAGGACCCTTTGAAAAAGTAAATCTGACGATCTAGAATCGTTTTCCACCACACAAAAATACCCACCAAAGAAACACCGATAAATATTAGTTTAATAAAAAAATATTATCATAATTTATTCTATCAATTTTTTGTTATGTATTTAACATAAAATATTATAAATACGTGTCTAAATATTTAAGTATAAATTTTATTGTCTATTATTACTTTTGTCTTATATAAATTTTAATACTTTTCATCTTATTAAATATTACTCTTTAATTTTAAAAACAAACCCACTTCAACGCAGCGGGATTTTAATCTCGTACATATACATATATATATATATATATATATATATGAATTACCTTTATATATGTATATATAAATAAATAATTAGCGATATAATTAAATTGTTATTTAAGGAAATTCTTATTGATTTTTATTCTCCCTCTCTAATAGATAAATATCTACAAATATTTAATATTTATCTTTTAATTAATCTAATTAATTAATTTAATATTTATTACATGTGATATTATTAATAATCTAATTATTAAAAATTCTTTTTTTCTCTTATAATAATCACAAGTGACATGCACCCTCATCATATAAACTTTACTCCTTATGGTGTTCGACTGTTCTCTCAATTGTATTATTATTCTTATTATATAATTTTTAGACAATATAAAATTCTTATATTCAATTATTTAATTAAATAATAATACTAAGTGTAAGAAATTAAATAATTGATCAAATTAATTATTATTAATTGTCAATTCTCAATAGTCAAAGAAGAATTGGGGATCATTGACCTATAATTTTAAGCTCCAATAAATTGAACAAAATAATTATTCAATTTATTAATCCCGAAATTATTCCACTATAAACTCGGGATTGAACTCTTGAAATTACAGAGTAATTTACTCAAAACATTTACTAGTCTATTGATATAATCATTTCATGAAGTTCAACCCTCTATAATGATCCATAATTACAGCTAAGTAAATTTGCATTTTGCCCCTCTAATTATTTCTCGATCCTTAAGTACCATAGGATCAACTAGTGAACGGTTAATTTATAACTTATTATAAATTAGAGCGCTCAAACCGTTCAGTTCCAGAAACTGGCACTTAAGGGGATCATTTAATCTTTCTCTTTAAGAAAGTTATGAATTCTATATTCGTAAAACACATTCTCAACTATTTGTGCTTCCAGGCCCTCGAAATACAAGTATTGGGCCCATTATCAAAATGGGCTTTAACGAACCAATCAAAAGGTCCATCGACACAAACAAAGAGTTTGTGAACACTCAGAATTAAGGTTGATCTTCATATGATCATCTTGTGACGTACATCTAGGTCTTCATTACGGTACTTACTAAAAGACCTTAAAATAACATTTGGTCCTGTCCTATATAATCAAATTATATAAAATGTATCCACTAAGTGTATCAATACTAAAAATTCGGATAAAATTTTCACATTCATAATGTAAGTGGATCACATTTGTAATTACCAGGCAAGTTGTCCAATTCTTGATTTAACTACAGACATCTTTAAATATATTATCAATAATATTAATCCTCTTTTGTATAATACACTCATACAATAATATTATGATTTATAATATATATTATGGACTATGAATATTCATTTTTACCAAGCATAAAACACTCCAACTATAAAATAAATACTTCTTTTATTAATTTCAGTAAATATTTACAAAAATAAAATAAAACATTACGATCATGCTTTAAGGGCACATTCCCAACATTATTAACGAATGGTGTATCTTTTGTATTTTTAAAAAACTCAAGAGGTCTTGACAATATAAATTTGATCAAAAGGGTGTCAATGATATTTTAACGTAACTTATAGGGTGCCAATGTCATTCTTCCTTTTTTTTTTTTTTTTTCTTTTCATCTTTCTCTTCTTCACACAGTCATCCTAATAATATATTTTTCATACTATGGTATCACAATATTTTATATCCATACTAAATACTAACGAGCAAAGCATGTTTAGGAGGGAGTTTTGTTCTCGTTTCTCCCGGGTTTGGCGTTTTCTCTTCCTTTCCAAAGAGCAAATATGAAAGCAAAAATTTAAAATGGATTGGAAGCAAAAATATACATATAAGTTTTCAAAAATGCAAGAAATCAAGGGTCGAAAAGAAAAAAGAGAATTTGACAGTGCGTCAGTCGCACAAAAAACGCACTTTGTGGGGTGCGTGGAGTGTATTTAACTTTTTAGGAAAATTGTGCTGAATTGACATTATTTAATTTATTTTCTTTATGCATAAATGTAACTAAAATAAGAAAATGGCGAAACTATGATAGTAATAAAAGAAAGGTATTTGTGAAATTTATAGCAAATTTAGTGTTCAAATTTTAGGTTTTTATTCTTTTACCCTTTTACCATTAATCTCTTCTTATACGGGTCAATTACAAAAATAGGCCGAATTAAACGGGTTTTTTAAAAACATAACATATCTTTCAAAATATTAGAAAAGATTTTTTTAGGAATTCAATGAAAAAAAAATGTTTACACACTCGTAAAATATTTTTGACATGAAATAACAACTGTTTATTATTATTATTTTTGTCATAAATATCCGAATAAGAGCTTTATTTTTTACATTTTGAAATATGTGCTATTTTTTACAAATGTAAAAAAAAAAAAAATTTATGTTATTTGCTACAAATTCACTTTTTATATTTATTGCCACGACTACATTTCATTGTGGCAAAGCATTTTAAACATTATGGTCAAATTAAACATAAATATTAGGGGTACTTAGGTTTCTCCTAAAATATAGTTAAGTTGGAATCGATTAATTGAATTTGAATGCACAAAATTAAGGAAGAAAGTTTCTAATTTCGACATGAAAATGAAAAATTCACTCAACCCTAGGGCAATAGAGTTGGCAAATTTTGCTTTATAAATAAGAGGCTTTATGCTTCTTTGCCACACTAAGTTTTTTTTTTTTTTTTTTTGAAACGATCCACACTAAGTTTTTTAGCAAATTAAAACATAGAAAAAAAGTCTTTGCGTAAGTATAGGGTAGCTAGAGAGAAAAATGATGAGTGTTTTTCTTGAGAAAAAAATATTTTTCTCTTACTCGAAGCCGTTTATTGCTTTTTCTCCACAATATATATATATATATCACCGGTACAAGGTAAAGCATTTTAAGATTGAAAGTTATCAATCACACACCATGAAGTAGAGCATTGATTGGTAAGCTTTTAAGCATTTAATTAAAATTAATATTATATTCAAAAAAAATTTCTCGTACCAATAAATCATTATGACTATTTGTAGTCTTACTTACTATTGATTAACATCAACTATTTTTATTGGTTTTTGCAACTGAAAAATAATAAAATAACAAATTAGTATTTGAAATAGCATTTGTACATTAGAGCATCAAATGTTAAATAAAGCATTTTACCTTTTTGAGTGCTAAATTTGACATTGACATTGACATTTGCATTGGAGATGGTCTAAGAAAATTAGGAGAAATAATAATTAATATGTAATTGTGGAGAGTTTTGAATTAGTAAGGGTTAGTATTCTATAAATAGTGTGTTAATGGTTAATCAAGGAAATGGAAAATTGTACGAAAATTGTGAGAAAATAAAGAAATTCATTTGAAAGAGCTAGTAGGCTTCTCGAATGTCTACGAATATATCTTTGAATTCCATTTTACATTAATACAATATTCGAGTTTATAATAGTGGTACACTTTTTAATTTATACTTTCACTTTTACACTATAAATAAAGAGTGGAAACAAAAGGAATAGGTATAGAATATTAAATGGTACTTAGAATAGTCTTATTTTTGCAATTTCTCCTTTTCTAAATTTCCCAAAATCCTAATCCCAAACTCAACTCAAAGTGAAATCAAGCTCGAGTCAAGCTCAATCCATTTTGGGCTCGGGCTTTGTATGAGTCTCGGGCTCGCCCATTAGATTTTGGGCGTCTAGGTTTTTGTCGCACCTATCAGTTATCGTTCATATATGAAATAAGACTACTCACTATTTCAATACCTTATCTACATTTTAAAATGATTTAATATCTTTTTTTTTTCGCTAATGATTTATTCAAATATGCAACAAGGTCAGATACTTGTAATTTTGTACTCGTTATTATTTGTGGCCGGGTCTCTTAGATTGTCATTATAATTTTTATTTGTACGGGTTTAATTTAAAATTTTTATTGTACTTGATCTCTACCTTATGATATTACGATTAGTGTTGTAGTTGATTGTCCATCTTTGATCCATATAAAATTATACCCTCAAATTACTTAGTACAGCAAAATATCAATCAAATTTAAAGAGAAAAGGTTACAAGAATCAATAATAGATTAGCTTAGGCCACGTTTGGTAACCTTTATTTTCTGCTTTTTATTTTTTAAACAAAAACTTGATCAAAATTTTTGTCTTCTTCCTCTCTATTAATTAAAAACACATTTTAAAAAACAGAGTAAACAAAAAATTCTTATTTTCAACTTTTTTTTTTAATGTCAAATCTTTAAAAAAAAAAAAAACTTTGTACATTTTCTCTATCAATATATTCTCTACATAGGGATGGATCCAGGATTCTTAGTCAGTAGGGGCTCAACATTATATAAAAGTAATGGATAAATTAAAAAAAATAAATTATATAACATTTATAAATTATATTAGGTGAAAATTGAAATGCTTTTATAAAAGTTATTGACAAAATTATAAAATGAATAAGTTCAATGAGGGCAAAAAAAAGATATATTTAAAAATTTTATTCAAGTATAAGGATAAAATATACATTTTAATAAATTTAATGGGAGTTGTGAAGGATTTATTTGAAATTTTTTAACAAATGTAGGAGTAAAATATAATTTTTTAAAATTTCAGGGGCATGTGCCCCAACAAGCCCCAATGTACATCTGTGTATGTCTCTATATACTTCTTCTTTATATTTTCTCCTTTTTTTTTCACTCTCTTTTTATTAGTTATAAAATATATTTGTTTTTTTTTGTTTTTAAACTAAAAAAAATGCAATTACCAATAAACATGTTTTCTATTTTTAAAAATTTGAAAACAAAATAAATTAAAAATGTTGTTTATAAATAAATAAAAAGAAAACTATTACTAAACATAGCCTTAGTATTGTTAGGAAATATGCCCTAAAAGAGAATAATTTTGTATATTTGTTGATTTATAAATTAAAAGGAATTAATTATACGAAATATTTGAATATAAATGGTCAATTAGGTAAATAGCCATTTTGGATGGTGTGTTTTTAAAAAATAACCACAGTTTCAAAAAATTTAAAAAGTATCCATAAAAAGTTTTTGCACAGGTAACAAATTTCTTACCGTGACAAATATACACATAAAATTTGATGTAAGAAATTTCTTATTGAGGCAATAAATTAAATTTCTGAAATGGCTATTTTCTTAAAATTTTGAAACTGTAGTTATTTTTTTAAACTATTTTTTAAAAAGTGAATATTTTCATAAAATTCTCTTATTTTTATGAATGTTCAATAAAATCCTAAATATATCATCGTAATTTAAATTCCAGTACAATTTTTTTTTTTTTCAGTTGATATATTTATAAGATGATCGCAGTTGATCAAGATTGCATTACTTGCTCTAAAATCAGAGAGGCTATCCGCTGACATTGTGAATATGATAACCTTATCTGGGTTATCATTGTGCAGACATGAAGTGAAAGCGTTCTACGTAGTTAGATTATATAGAGACATGGTCCAACTCATTTCTAAAATGACGTTGAAGAACCGTTGTGATACTTGACTCGTATTTATAAGATGATCATATGAGAATCGATCTTAATCCTGAGTGTTCATTGACCCCTAGGTGGTCATTGACCTCTAAATTATGGTTACGAGCCTTATGATTTGTTTGTTACAGTCTATGAACGATCTGGGCCAGATACTTGCATTTTAAAAGTCTGAAATATAATCACTTAGGAATGGGATTTAATTGATATGGAATTCAACTGCTTGAAATTTATCATACATTCATTCTCAAGAAAAGAAGCAATTGTCAATTCAAACACCTTTTGTCTCGAGAACTACAAAACAAACCTCCTCATATGCCCTTCAAGTAGCAAACGAATAGACACACTTCCGTTCGTGAATCAAGTTTCCCGGTGCCGCTCTTTAGTACCTGAGCGGGACGCCCACATATGCAAAAGTGTGGCAAATTGGGTTTTGACTATTATGTAACTCTAAGGGAGTCGAGGAGACTAATTCGTACGATACGACGTGTAAAATATCATTTGCAGTCCGTAGCACATTTCCCCGAAAGGATAGTGGTAACGAGGAGTGGCAAAGCATAAACCTAACTATACCCAACAAGGTTGCGTCTCTCCGCAATACCATTTTGTTGCGGAGTGTCTGGTACCATTTATTGTGAGAGAATCTCATTCTTAATAAGGTAGTCATTGATTTCAATATGAAGTATTCTCCACTTCGATCGAACCGAAGTTCTTTAAGCGATTTGCCTAATTAATTCTTAGCTTTGACTTGGAAAGCTTTAAACTTTCTAAGAGTCTCAGATTTCCTAATCATTAGGTATATTGAAAAATATCTATAATAGTCATCAATGAATGTGACGTAGTATTCATAACCTCATCTTACTTTCACATTAAATGGGCCAAACACATCCGAATGTACTAGCTCCAGTGGTTGTGTAGTTTTTTGCCTTTCTTTTTTTTTTTTTTTTGTATAGAAAGATATTTGGTCATTTTTCTATCTAGACAAGATTCATAGACAAGGAGAGTACTAACACTTAGTTCTCTAAAATGGCAATTCTTTGGAAGTCTATTAATCATATTTCAATTAATATGACCAAGTCTAAGATGTCACAAATATATTTCTAAATCGTTATCTACCTTTTGTCGTTTGTTTGATTTTGAGTTTAGCTACTTTAAATAGTTCAGTGCCATAAGAAAAATTTTCATAAGGCTTAAAGATATATAACCCGTCTGTTACATTAGCATAATATAATTGGAGGCCATTTTTTGAAATAAAAATCTCATTATTATTAAAAGAAATTTCAAACGATTGTTTAACTAATAAAGAAACAAAATCAAATTTCTGCAAAAGTTTATAATGAAATAAACATTTCCTAAATCTAAATATATCGATCCAAATTGAAGACGGGCTTCTCCTACACCTTGACTAAAACTGATGCCCTATTGCCAAAGCGCATAGGTAGCTCCCCTTCAGGAATTTCTGTAAAAGATCTAAGAAACTACAGAGAAGAACAAACGTGATTAGCCTATCCTAAATCAATTATCTAAGAGGATGTGTCAACCTCTACTAATAAAGCTTCTAAAAGTTGTAAATCATATTTATCATTCTGACTCTTCTTCTCAGCCAATTCGGTTAAGTACTTCAGAGAGTTACATTTCCAATGTCCTTTCTCACCACAATGATAACACTTTTTATTGTGTTTATTTGATTCTTATGCTTTAACTTGCGAGGTTCACTGGCCTCACATTTCTCCAAAACTTTACTGGGTTCTAGCAGATAATTTTTCAGCATTTTTGCCTTCTTGCTTTTTCCTAACCTATTTAGCTTTCCATATGCCTCCAATCCATCGGCTAGAAGTCAAACTTCAAACTCGACATTATTTGTCAAGTAATAATCAATGAATCCCTTGAATGTATCAGGCAAGGAGCTTAGTATCATATATGTCCGCATTTCATAATCCAAGTCGGAGCCATATGAATCATCTTCATGCATCTATTTATCTATTTGAGGGAGATGATCACGAATGCTACCTCCAAGCAATACACTTGGTGGAAATGAACTTCTTTGTCCGATCAAATCCGAGCTGTTTATGGTACGATGCCATTTTTAGCTGAAGTGCATCCATGTCGGAAGCATGCATCTTGCTAATCATTATTTTTCTGACTCATCAGACATATTGGTCAACAGGATATCCTTAGCAGCTCGATCATCGGACATCGAACGATCATAAGCTTCTTTACGTCTCGACGAACATCAGATGAGTCGAATTTGAAACAATCCCTGAAAGAACCGTTTTGTTAGTAGGTGTTCCTTGTTGGTGGCAGAACACTTCCAAGGAACACAAGCAATAACTAAAACCGAGATGGTAAAATAAACGACGTGAACAGTAACAAAAAATATAGCAAAGAATAAAATGCGACACAAGGAAATTGGTTACGCAGTTCGGCTTTCACCTACGTCTGCGGGGCCTCGCCCAGATGAAATGATCCACTAGAAATCTCAAGACGAGAATGCTCGGACTTATACAAGACTTCGACTCCCTCTCACTCTTCGTCGCCGTCTCCTCGTCACTCCTAGCGATCTACCATTGACGAGATCCCCTCGCCTTACAAATAAACCCTTGAGGAGATCCCCTCGTCTACAAATCACACATCCCGTGTAATCTCTCACTAATTTCCCGTTACAAAGTTCACTCAACCATATACACTCACCAGTACGGTTTATAGAACACCATGTGAACACCACCCACTAGAGTGTAAACATGAACCAGAAAATAAACCCAGAAAAGTATAAAAGCACTCAGCTCTCGCCAGGTAACTCACGTCATTTTTCTCTTCAAATGATCAGATAATATAGATGGAGAAGATGACCTGATGACCAAGAATAATCTCCAAAAGGAAAGACAATAAAGATGCAATAATAACTTGGTCAAAGATGATTATTTTCGGATCAACATAATCATCAATGTCACTAGCAATATCTTCACGCGTTCCAGCTCTGTGTTCGATCACCGCGTGATATATAAGGTAACAAATCTTTCAAGTCAGCTTTTCGTACACGGACTTGCCATATCGAGACTTCGTGTTCGAACTCCACGTGATATATAAGGAAACAAATCCTCCGGTCAGCTCAGCGCATACAGACTTACCATATAAAAACTCAGTGTTCGAACTCCTCGTGATATACAAGGAAAGTTCTTGATTTAATTGCTACGAAAATCACCAAGCATCCTTGACTTTCCATTAAGAGAAAATCATATCACACCATAAATGATCAACACCTATTAATGCTGAATAATATATCCAGAATAAAAGATGATTCAATCAGATAAATGGATACTTGAAATCAGAGGAATGAGATCAAGAAAATCCAACGGAATCGTCCAAGACAACCAAATTCGCATCTCCACCTGACAGAAATATTCGGCGTTGGAACACTGCGTGGAACACATAAGAAAACACTATCTCCTAGTGACCAAGAAATAGTCCAGATTCATTTGACTAGGAGATATCCAAAAATCATCACAAAGAATCAGAATTAATACGCCCTAAACTGCCAAAATACCAAAGCCATCTTCAGGATTAGTCATAGGTAATCAAAAGTAATCATGAGCAATTAAAGATGATTTTACCAATTAAAATGCCAATCATCATAAACACTAACAATCCCTATTAAGGACATATGAGAGTTCTTCCAAATGGAGAGTAAACTCATTATTCTCCATCCATGTAGCAAAGTTATGGAAGAATAATTTGAAACCGTTTTAGAAATTGGACGACGTGTTTTGAATTTAAATAAAAACATAAATAAGTACATATTTTATTGAATATCATGCAAATTAATACAATTTATGAATAAAATGCATGAATGCATGAATTATTAAAAAAACGAACCATGAAACTTATTATTCTAACGATAACTCAGCAACTCATGCACAAAATACTGTCGTAGGCAAGACTTCTGCTTGATTAACTAGTATCAAATCAAACAATAAGTTGTTCTATACTAATTAACTAACATGCCTAATTGCCTAGAATTTGGTTGATAAATCAATCTTTATTAATTTCAAGATCACCATTCAAAATATCTCAACTTTACCCAAGATTGTCTTCGTAAGATCGGTCAAACTTGAAATACATCTAAAAACTCTATCCAAAGAAAAAATATGGAAACTTAGCATTGGTATTTAATTAGACAAACACCAATAGTAGGAGGACAGAGTCAAAGCGCCGCGAGACGTTATCTAACTCTCACGTTTGTAGATCAACAGTGTTGACTATTGGTTTTATTTTTAAATAATAACAACCATCTTATAATGGTCAATAAATCCTATGGACACAATAATCATATTATTGTTATTTATTAGTATCTCATATTTATAAACCTAGACTTTTTTTGAATTCATAATTCAATCTCAATTGAACAATTTAAGCTAGAAATTGAACTATGAATTTTTTCCGTTGATTATTACTCAATTTTAAACTTAAATCTAATTTAATTATAATATAATAACTAATAATGCATGCGACATGTTATAATGTAAGGACAGGCACACCTTAACTATATGACATGTTATAATGAATGTCATGTGACGCCACTAATTGGGAGTCAGAAGAATTAATGAAATAATAAATAAAGTCTTGCAAATAAATAAAAAGTAAAAATAACGACTTGAAATTTACCCATGGGATATAACATAAAACTAAAACAGTTATAAAATCCACAGTTAATACATCACCACAAGAAAATAAAGTTAAAAATCCTCATCAGTCACAAAAGCTCAAATTAATTAATTATACAGTCATCTAGTCTTTAAAGTCTGAACCGAAAACTCGAAAGAGAACCTACACTTGTGAAGAAGCAAGAGGGGGAAAACGCCATACACGTCCCAATCAGAAGTCTACTGCTCTTCGTAAGATAAGTCGCACTGTACACCTCCTGGAAGGGGGAGGAAAAAAGAGGGGTGAGCTCATCGAGCCCGTAGGAAATCCTATTACCAAATCTCTTTTAGTCAAACCTTTAATTAGTCCGGTTATTTATTTCATTAGTCTTCTAACCGGTTTTATTACATTTACACCAGATATAATTACTGTCAAGTTATTCAATCAACTCTCACGAGTATTGGTCAAAGTTCTCAGCTGTCAACAGAAGGTCCAAAACTAGAGAACGGTCGGTAGCACACAGCAGGTACCGAGAACAACCCTAAATCCTCAAGAAATGCCATAGGACCGACTACAGGTGAACCAAACGTCCCTATCCGTAACCGGGCTAGCGTGGACGTTGAGACGATCGGCACGTTACGGGCTCTCAAACCGTTCCTCTACACTATTCCAGTACCTCGAGCACTGTGGTTGTCCCGATGCATACTACGCACCAGCCAGCCACTCGTCAGTGGCAATCACAATCAAGAACAGGTCTCATCACGCGTCGGGGGCCCGCGTCCAAATCCATAAAGTCATAAATGCATGATAATAAATGGGTCGGGGATATCACACTCACGATCTCACAATCATGGTCTCAATTGATCACAATCAAGTAATCATTTACTTCATTTTTTATTATTAACCGTCCATAATTGATTAGTCCAATTAGGCACATTTTTAATTTTCCAGTCATAATCTCTAATACCAATCAATTATATATATTTAAACTGCCCTAAATGTCAGTTTCTAACATTCATAAAACCTATCAGATAAAAGGACGAGATCTGATAACAGAATCTCCTACCTCGATATACGTGCAAGAGTGGTCAAATAGTTTACTTTTCTACCGGAGCTGAATCTCGCGACCCGATAGATTCGCACGACGAAATCGGCACGCAAATCGAGGCAGCTCCCGGAGTAGAATTTGCACAAACAGAGACCACCATTGCGATCAGTGCCATGAATCGAGTCAAACGGCAGTGTCGGTTCACAAAACAGAGGTCCAGAAATACAGGTCAGTTTTAGACATAAATGGTATTTTGGCACGCAAAACGAGGCGGCCAACCGGACATTTTTCGGACTTGCAAAAAACTTACCCAACTTATTTCGACCCTTCTAAATCTAATGGTGAGGTCAATTTCGTCAAACAACAACCACAACACGTGCAATGTTATCAATAAAATTCTAAACTTCAAACTGAAATTAAACACTCATCGTGCGTCGGATCGGAGAAATTCTTAAGGGCATTTGCTGCCCACGACTCCCTCTACAAAACCTCTCAAAAATTTCAAAAAAGAAGGCCAGCGACAGCAGGCAGTTGTGGCGAGGCGGAGGGCAGCGGTAGCGGTACGATTTCGGCGGCAAACCACTGCTCAAAATGTTCCTCTCGTCGAGAGCTTTTCAACGGTACCAAGTATGCATCAATCGGACACCGTATGAGAAAGTTATGGGTGTTTGAAATTTGTGAAATTTTTGAAAACAAAGAAGAGAGAAAGAGAGAGACAGAGACAAAGACAGTAACGGGGAAGGGGAAGGGGAAGGAGAAAAGAAAAGAAAATGAAAAAGAAAAAAGAAAAAAGAAAAAGAAAAAGGAAAAAAAATGATGTTGTATAAATTTAGACCATAAATAAACCAAAAATTGTGCAAATGTCCACCAAAATTATTTTTATTTGCATCAAAAATCCTTGTAATAATTTAATAATTTTGAGGGCTTTGAATTCCTCTCCCCCTTAAGAAATTTCGTCCCCGAAATTTGATTACAACAAAATTCAGAATAAGAAAGGGCATTTCTCTCTCATCTCAGACTCCAACTCCCAAGTTGCCTCTTCAACTCCGTGGTAATGCCACAGCACCTTCACAAGAGAAATTTCTCGGCGACACAAAACCTTGACTTCTCGGTCCAAGATCATGATTGGTTGTTCCTCGTATGTCAAGTCCGCCCGGAGAGGTATCTCCGTCCACATGATGACTTGTGACGGGTCAGGCTCGTACTTCCTTAACATTGACACGTGGAACACATTGTGAATGTCCGATAAGTGAGAAGGTAGGTCGAGACGATAAGCAAGTGGTCTCACTCGCTCTATTACCTCGAATGGACCCGTAAACCGAGGAGCCAACTTTTCTTTAATTCCAAAACGAGTGACGCCACACATAGGTCTATCTTCAGGAAGACAAAGTCTCCACCCATGAACTCCAATGGTCTCCTTCGTCTATCAACATAGCTCTTCTGTCAACTTTGGGTCATCTTGAGCCGTTCACGGATTAGTTGCACAGTCTCAGTGGTGTCCCTGATGTAATCAGGACCAAGAGTAATGTGATCTTCATGCTCGGCCCAACAAAGAGGTGATCGACAGGGTCGACCATACATTTCTCCACTAATCGCCGATAGTAACCGACTAACCCGAGGAAACTTCTGATCTCCGTCACATTCCGGGGCCGATCCCAGTTCAACACCACTTCGACCTTGGAGGGATCTATCGCTATTCCTCTTTGCGAGACAACGTGACCCAAGAACTTGACTTCCGTCATCCAGAATTCACATTTCTCCTGTTTCGCATAAAGGCTATGGTCTCGTAAGATTTGAAGAGCTACTCTAAGATGTTCGGCATGTTCTTCCTGGGTTCTCGAGTAGATGAGAATATAGTTGATGAAAACGACGATAAACCGATCTAAATGAGACCGAAAGACCTGGTTCATTAAATCCATAAAGGCTGCCAGAGCGTTTGTCAAACCAAAAGGCATGACTAGGAACTCGAAATGTCCATATCATGTTCGAAACGCAGTCTTCGAGATGTCAGCCTCTCGGATCCTTAACTGATGGTACCCGGACCGTAGATCGATCTTCGAGAAGTAGTAACATCCACTGAGTTGATCGAAAAGGTCCTCAATTCGAGGTAACGAGTACTTATTCTTTATGGTGACCTTGTTGAGCTGGCGATAATCCACGCAAAGTCATAAGATCCCATCATGCTTCTTGACAAAAAGAACGGGTGCTCCCCACGGCGAAGTGCTCGGCCTGATAAACCGTTTGTCTAGAAGATCATCGAGCTGAGTACTTAACTCTGCAAGCTCAGCCGGCGCCATTCGGTACGGTGTTATTGAAACGGGAGACGTTCCAGGAATGAGGTCAATGCAGAACTCGATTTCTCGTTCCGGAGGAAGTCCGGGAAGTTCTGGAGGAGACACGTCCAAGAACTCACTAACCACTGGAATAAACGAGTCTGCATTTTCATCTCTCATTTCTCCATCTAGAGAAAACAACATTCTCATCCCTTCCACATTACGGCGTCCGTCCAAAAGAGATTTGAGCACCGAGGGAAACACGAACCTTCCGCGTTTTGCCTGAAACTCCACAACTTGGCCACGCTTCTGTCGTAGAATAACTCGTCTCCGATATCACCGTGGCTTGATACTTGGTTAGCCAATCCATGCCCAAAATCACATCAAATTCGGACATCGGCAAGACAAACAAATCCGCAGAGAATCGATGTTCTCCGATGAAAAGGTGACACATCTTACAAATCAAAGTCACCTCTGACAATCCATCCATCGGGGTTGACAATACCAAAGGACGATCACAATTCTCCACATCCAACTGTAATGCTTGTACTAAGGATCCCGAAACAAAAGAATGAGTGGACACGAGAGCCCAAGACTGAGAAATAAGGAGCATACCATCAACGACGTTCCTGCCTGTGTCCTCCTGAACCGCGATTGCATAAGCTTGCCATCTACCTCTGCCTTGTCCTTGCCGTCCATGACCCCTTCGATGTTGACTACCATTGGATCCTGTACTTCCCTGAGGCTGGAAGCTGCCTCGGCTGCTAGTTGCCGGAGTAGCAATATGGACAGTCTGAGTTGGCTAAAATCCAGAGTGTTGGGGCCTCGGCTGTTGATAATAAAAGTTCTGCTGAGTACCTCGAGGCTGGGAAGTTGAAGCATAAGAGGGTGCGGGGCTCTGTTGGGACATAGGCTGATTTGATTGAATCCTCCCGCCGACTATTGCTGTCGTCTCTGTAGCTGAGGACAATTGCGTCTGAAGTATCCGACTTGTCCACAATTGTGGCAAGCACCGTAAGGAGAGAACCGTCCTCCTCCAGACGATCCTGAACTGCTGCTGGGTCAGGCTTCCCATCGAAGGAAGGTGGATCATGTTCCTTGAAGTCCTTAAGTAACTTGCGATGATTTGGCTATCGACTCGAGCCACTAGCTGCTTGTTGAAGACTCTGTAGAAAAGCAGTCATCTGTTCCATGTTAAAGGTAGGCTCGAGTTCAGGCTTGTCAGCGTTTTGTCGAGTGCGGCGCATGATGACTAAACTTTAAATTATAATCAGAGTTAGGAAGTGACCGATGGTTCGTCAAAATGAAAACACTTGTCAAAACAGTTTATTAAATAAAAGATGGTGATGTACTCCTAGGTTTCCGCAACGTAGGCTCTGATACCAAAATCTGTGGCGCCCCTAATTGGGGGTCAGTAGAATTAATGAAATAATAAATAAAGTCTGGCAAATAAATAAAAAGTAAAAATAACGACTTGAAATTTACCCATAGAATTTAACGTAAAACTAAAACAGTTATAAAATCCATAGTTAATACATCACCACAAGAAAATAAAGTTAAAAATCCTCTTCGGTCATAAACGCTCAAATTAATTAATTATACAGTCATCTAGTCTTTAAAGTCTGAACCAAAAATTCGAAAGAGAACCTACACTTGTGAAGAAGCAAGAGGGGGAAAACGCCTTACACGTCCCAATCAAAAGTCTACTGTACACCTCCTGGAAGGGAGAGGAAAAAAGGGAGTTGAGCTCATCGAGCTCGTAGGAAATCCTATTACCAAATCACTTTTAGTCAAACCTTCAATTAGTCTGCTTATTTATTTCGTTAATTTTCTAACCAGTTTTATTACATTTGAACTAGATATAATTACTGTCAAGTTATTCAATCAACTCTCACGATTATTGGACAAAGTTCTCAGCTATCAACAGAAGGTCTAAAACTAGAGAACGGTCGGTAGCACACAACAGGTACCGAGAACAACCCTAAATCCTCAAGAAATGCCATAGGACCAACTACAGGTGGACCAAACGTCCTTATCTGTAACCCGTTCTGGTGTGGACGTCGAGATGATCGGTACCTTGCGGGCTCTCAAACCGTTACACTACACTATTCTAGTACCTCGAGTACTGTGGTCATCCCGATGCATACTGCGCAGCAGCCAGCCACTCGTCAGCGGCAATCACAATCAAGAACAGGTCCCATCACGCGTCGGGGGCCCACGTCCAAATCCATAAAGTCATAAATGCATGATAATAAATGGGTCGGGGATATCACACTCACGACCTCACAATCACGGTCTCAATTGATCACAATCAGTTAATCATTTACTTCATTTTTTTATTATTAAGCGTTTGTAATTGATTAGTCCAATTAGGCACATTTTTAATTTTCCAGTCATAATCCCTAATACCAATCAATTATAAATATTTAAACTGTCCTAAGTGTCAGTTTCTAACATTCATAAAACCTATCAGATAAAAGGACAAGATCTGATAACAGAATTCCCTACCTCGATATACGTGTAAGAGTGGTCAAACAGTTGACTTTTCAACCGGAGCTGAATCTCGCGAAACAGAGGTCACCGCTGGGTTCTTCTCGTCGAACCGAGTCCAATGACTGCCCTCACTCGACAATCGGAGACTAGGCTTATCGGGCGACCCTGTAGATTCGCACGGCGAAGTCGGCACGCAAATCGAGGCAACTCCCATAGTAGAATCTGCATAAACGGAGACCACTGTTACGATCAGTGCGATGAATCGAGTCAAACGGCAGTGTCGGTTCGCAAAACAGAGATCCGGAAATACATGTCAATTTTAGACATAAATGGTATTTTGGCACGTAAAACGAGGCGGTCAACTGGACATTTTTCGGACCTGCGAAATGCTTACCCAACCTATTTCCACCCTTCTGAATCCAATGGTGAGGTCAATTTCATCAAACAACAACCACGACACGTACAATTTTATCAATAAAATTCTAAACTTCAAACCGAAATTAAACACTCACCGAGCGTCGGATCGAAAAAATTCTTAAGGGCTTTTGCTGCCCAAGACTCTCTCTATAAAACCGCTTAAAAAATTTCAGAAAAGGAGGGTGGCGGCGGTGGGCATCGGTGGCGAGGATGAGGGCGGCGGCGGCTGCGGCGGCATGATTTCGGTGAATTCAGGTAGCAACTCACTGCTCAAAATGTTCCTCTCGTTGAGAGCTTTCCAACGATACCAAGTATGCATCAATGGGACACCGTATGAGAAAGTTATGGGCATTTGAAATTTGAGAAATTTTTGAAAACAAAAAGGAGAGAGAGAGAGAGAGAGAGAGAGAGAGAGAGAGAGAGAGAGACGGTGGCAGTAACGGGGAAGAGAAAGGAAAAAAGAAAAGAAAAGAAAAAGAAAAAGAAAAAGAAAAAGAAAAGAAAAAAGAAAAATAAATGATGTTGTATAAATTTAGACCAGAAATAAACCAAAAATTATACAAATGCCCACCAAAATTATTTTTATTTGCATAAAAAATCCTTGTAATAATTTAATAATTTTGAGGGCTTTACATGTCAATATTATAAACATTAATGATATAAACATAATCAAACATAATAGAGAACTGATCGGGTCCTTTTGGAAAATTACAAGTCAAGAAAAACCTAAAATACAGTAAAAAAATACCCAACGTCTGGGCTTGGACTTAAAATCTTTAATTCCTTCTAGTTTGGGTCCATCTTGAGAAAAACTTGGTCCAGGGCCCAAATTCGGGTTGTAAATGCTAACTTTGAGCTCTTCACCACCACACGATGTTGTTTTCCAACACTTGAAAAAACAAAGACGGTGGCGGCGATGCAATAGCTAGCGAGTAGCGGTAGTGCGGCTCAGCAGCAGCTTGGACGTTGCCCGGCGGACTGCGGAGAGCGGTCAGACGCAGCCCAACCCTCCCAAGCGCATGAGCACATTGTAGAGGCACTAAATGAGCACACATGAAGCGTAGAGGATTGCTAACCGCTTAGCAAGGGTGTGCAGTTATTAGCTACAGTGTGTGGCAGGAGGCTCGGCGTGGCGCAGTGAAGTGCAGCAGGTGAAGGAGGGTGCTGGGGTGTGCATCAGGAGCAGTAGGCAAGCGCGGAAGGGCGCAAGGGCATTGCTTGGCAGCAGCAGCACTCACTACAGGACACACCAGGCGCATCAGTCATGTCAATTTTTCATCACTAAATTACCATATTGCTCATCTTCTCCTTGTTTGTCTTCATCTTTTGTTAAAAAAAAGAATGGGTAATTCGGTCAAATTTACCAACCAAAAGTGGCATGAATCACAAATCTTCTTTTAAAGTGGCATTTTTCAAAATTTTCTTGTATCATATTCATCTTTATAATGAATCTTACATCGTAAAAAGGTAAATCTGACTATTTAGAATCGTTTCTCATGAAAAAGAAAAAAACTACCAAAGTTCTTTTATAATTTCCATCTTTATTTTTATATTATAAACAGAAAGCATCAATCAAGATAACACATTATTTAGATCATAAATTATTAAATCACACTTAAAATAATATTATTTTCCAATTTTTTTAAATACTATTTAATAATTTATCTCTTAATGACATAATATTTTACTCCTCTTAGGGAATTCTAAGAAAAAAAAACACTTTTTAGGAAATGATTTTAATAAATAGTCACAGTTTTAAAATTTTAAGAAAGTAGCAATTTCGAAAATTTATTATCTTAGTAAGAAATTTGTTGCAACAAATTTTATGTGTAATTTTGTTACGATAAGAAATTTCTTATCTGTGTAAAAAACTTTTTATGACTAGCTTTTAAATTTTTTAAAAATATGATTATTTATAAAAAAAAAATACACTATCGAAATTAGTTATTTACCTAATTGATCTTTATTTATAAGAAAAAAATAAGAGTACAAATTATAACTGCAACTAAATGCAACTTTAAAAAACAAAAGATATATTTTAATGGAAACTTCTGTCGTGGGAAACTGGTGAAGAAATAGACTGATGGGAAGTGAATGATTTGATGAAATTAAATGAACGAGTTTTCGAGATGTGTTTGAGGAGTAGGGGATCATTTCTTTTTCTTTTAATTTTTAAATATTTTTCTCCCTGCAAATTATTAAAATGTTTTACTTCCTCTTCCTTCCTTTTCTTCTTCCCCTTTCTTTTCTTTTTTTCTTTTTAGTGCTAGGAATTGTATTAAAATAAATCAAAAGCAGAGTACAAAAGCGTACGTATCACAACAAGTTAAATCTAAACATTTGCCAAGTTAACGAAAAAGTTACAACAAATATTAAAAAAAAAAATGTTGGCTTCCATCATCATATACTCAAAAACCCATGAAATGAACTTGGAAGCCTCAGCCATAAGCTCATTACTTTCTGCAATATCTTTCCTATATTCTTCCTCAATAAAAGAAAAGTCTCCAAACCATAAATCACAAAGTAAAATCACAGAACCACAATGTTATTATTATTGTTATCTTCCACATCCAAAAGTGTAAAGAAACAAAAATTTAAAATAATTTCTCTAAAAACAAACACAACCCAATCTTCAACTATACACAAAACTGCAAACGTTACTCTGACAAACATACACACACATTAATAAATATCATTCTCAGAGTCAATCCAGAGCTAACATTTGAATGAAAAAAATATTCATTCTCTCGCTGGAAGTGGCAGTGGCGACTGTTCATGAAGAAAATAACTCGAAGGATGAAATCAGTGCTCGTGGGAAATATTCTGAGTTTTGGACTGGCTTAATTTGAATTCAGTATTGTCACAATATGAAGTGCACATGGCTAAACTTAAATGTGGAAATATTAGGATTGGAATCAATCTTATACATACAAGATTACAAACTTGTACAAACTTTGTTCAACCTTGATCAACTATGTTTGAATCTTGTTCAACCTTGATTAACTATGTTTGAACGTTTCAGTCTTTAATGAATTGTGCTCAACCTTGGCTAACTGTGTTTGAACATTGTTGTAAAACTTTGTTCACTCTGCTACATAGTGTCCCAGCTTTGTTGAACATTACTTGTTTGTGCTCGCACAAATATATTCCAACTTTGTGCAACATTGTCCAACCTAGTGCTCAGCACTTGGACTCCCCCAAGTACATAACCTTATTCCAACCTGCTTAACTCCACTTATATTTTTCTGTGATCTTGAGTTGTCCCTATGACTTTGTGATGATACGTATTTATAGGTGTAGTTAGGTACGCTGGAACAAGGTTACGTATTTGGAGGAGTCCAAGTGCTACGCACTAGGTTGGACAATGTTGAACAAAGTTTGTGCGATCACAAATAAGTAATGTTCAACAAGGTTGGGACACTTTGTAGGAGAGTGAACAAGGTTCTACAACAATGTTCAAACACAATTAGCCAAGATTGAACACGGTTCATTGAAGTCTGAAAGGTTCAACCATAGTTAATCAAGGTTGAACAAAGTTCAAACATAATTGATCAAGGTTGAACAAGGTTTGAACAAGGTTGTAACCTTGTATGTACACGGTTGATTCCAATCCTTATCTTTCCACATTTAAGTTTAATCAGGTCTACTTCATATTGTGGCAATACTGAATTCAAATCACGCTAGTCCAAAACTCGGAATATTTCCTACGAGAACTAACTTCATTCTCTTTGGGTATGGTGGATGAAAATATATAGTTGTTAACCCAGAAGGTATTTTTCTTCGTTCTGCTTTTAATAACCCAATTAGCTCCACTTTGGTTACATAGTCTAGGATAGATTGCACCAAAGACAAGCAATGTTCATTACTAGAAGCCTGGGATTAGAGATGGCGAAATTATGTTGCCCTTTGTAAAATCACTTCCTACAACTGAAGATCAACATCATGAGTTGTACATTGAAGATTTTTATCATCGCAAAATTAACCACTCAATAATGAATTGTTATACGTTGAGAAAGATTTTTTATGAATGTCTACGAAAAAGAGAAATTATACTCGATCAAAATAATGTAGAACGAACTCCTTTTCCCCAGCACCAAAATGTCGTCACTATCATGACTTGTGCTTGGGGATTCCCTGTGACTCGCCATGAGAATATATCAACAGTTCACATTGAAGAAATATTTGAAGGACATTCTGAGGCAGATACCTCACAAGATCCGTTAGTTACGCCTATCTTGCGTATGAAATTATTCAGAAATTTCTTTGAATATTTTGATTTTGAGCACGAAGCTAAGTCAGCGGCTACAGAAGCTTTGATAAGAATTGCTCAAACGTATGGAACCACATGTTACATGATAAGTCATCCTATACGAAAAATGACCAAACAATATGAGGTGTCATTGTGTTTACAAATATTGACGCTTAAGCAATGCCATTCCTCCATAATCGACCACTGTATGTTGAAGCAAGAGTGAATGGGTTAAGAGTAAAAAGAGCACTCGTTAATAATGGGGCATCCGTCAACCTAATGCCTACAACTATATATACCGCCATGCAACTGCCAAAATGAGATCTAGTCTCATAAATAATCACATTGACCGGTTTTGCCTCTTCTCCTGTTAAAACTTTAGGCTACGTTACTATGGAATTTGAAGTAGGGCCGATCAGAAGTCCAACCAGGTTCCACGTCATCGAAGCAGAAATGTCTTATAACATCAATGTTTCAGTCCCTGTATAACGAGAGTGAGTCCATGACCAAGCCCGTGGTGCTTCCACATAGACATAGCTAATATGTTTGTGCGTTGGTGAAATCCTCTTGAACCGTTTACACACAAACATTTGTAGAAATGCCACATCTATCAGAGTGCTCAACTTCTCTTTTCCATTTGTTGTTTTGGCTGCATTCACCAAAGCATCTAAACCATGACAAAATGTGCCCAGATAAATAGAAGCTAACTCAATTTTTCTTTCGTACGTGAGCTTACATGCCAGAGGAAACACACGAGTATTGACATGTCAAGACGAGGAAGAAGGAAAAAATATACCGGCTTAGCCTAAGGGTGAAATCAGTTGCGAAATTCAGTTTTTTTGCCATTTTAAAAACCAAAACCGATTATTCAATTATCTAATTTCAAAAATCGAATTTTTTAAGAAAATGCCGAATTGCACCAAAACTGAATTTTTGGTTTGGCAATTCGGTTAATTCGGTTTTTAACTGAACTATTAAAAATTATAAACTAAAATTCTAAAAAATATATATTTCATTGACAATAATGAATAAAGGGTACAAGTAGGTAAGCTATTAGCTTTGCACTCCCTTATTCCCTTGTTGCAGCACACGTCCAAGGATCGAGTGGTGGCAATAGAAAAATTTTTGTAAAAAAATTACATAAAAGAAGTGCTGCTGATAAGATTCGAACCCCTGGTGGGAGCAAGGAGAAGACTTAAGGCAACAGCCAATACCAATAAGCAGCCCTATACATGTAACATATTCGCTGTCGGTTAACTGATATAACCGATTTTTTTTTTTTGAAAACCAATAACCGCCACTGAATATTGTTTCAGTTTCAGTTTCTTAACCGAAAAATTAAGTTGTTGCCAAAAAACTGAAATTTTGGTTTTTAAAAATCAGTTTCGGTCGGTTTTTATCAATTTTCGATTTTTTCGGTTTTAAGTTTCACCCCTAGCTTAGCCAAAGGGCCAGGAAAGCTTCCAACTCTAGTATATTAGTGCCATCTTCTTTATAAAAGTATTGTACCCAATCTGGTAAATTAGCTTTTCTGTTATTGTCTCGATAAACTTATGAAGTATTTGTTTTAAGTTGAGATAATAACTCTTTTTCTTTTTCTCAAAGAGGTAAAGTCACATCATCATCATCGCATATAGGGAGCAAATATAGTTGCGATACATCCTCTAAACTTATTTTGAATTCCCCCAAATGAGCAATAAAAGTATGTGCGGTGGGACACCAACGAAGAATTAATTATTCCAAATTTAATGCATCTTTATAGAGTACCAAATTTGAGGAAACTCATATGGGAGACAATATTTTTGTAGCACTTAGTTGCGGATGGAAACGACAAACAATTGAAGCAAACCATTCTTTCCAATTAAATATAGTATCAGTTCGAGCTCGACAATCTATTTCTGGTATGTTCTGTGAATAATGAAAGTAAAAGAATGAGTTCACTTTAGGAAATAACGGATCGGCTACGTATCATCATACAAGAATATCCCATCAATGCGAACGAAAGTGGAAATCGGATCCCTGTAAGAAAAAAACATGTCATTGTTAGTTTGTCTTCCCTCGTCTTCAGCTACTGCTGCAAATAGGTTATCATTGAGAGAAAATTTTCTTTTGCGTATCATGTTTAACTGAACATCTAAAAAAAAAAGTTACAAAATCGCACCTAAAAGGGAATAAAACATAGTCACTTCAGTCATGCTGCAAATAAGGTATATGTCACTCAATATGAAAAGAAAAAAAAAGGGTAGCAACTCCATTAAAAAAACAAAAACAAAAAGAGGGTGTTAACTCAACAAAGTCCAACAAAATAACAAGATAAATGTGGTAAAAGCCATAAATGTCATATATACACAAAAAAAAAAAAACCAAAACAAAATTATAAAAAAAAAAAGAAACAAAAACAAAAGGGGGCATTGGGTTGTATTTCTCTCAGTACTTATCAAGCTAAACGTTTCACAATTTTTTTTTTTTACTTCCCTATCATCTGCATCAATGACCAAACCACGCACACCATATTTAATCCCACTAAACATGTACTAATTTTTCAAAGTGTTGAAAAATAAATTAATACAGCACACAGAGAACAAAGTACCCTGCGTCAAAAGAAACACTCAAATTGGAGGTTTTCTCCAAATAAGGAGCAAATCTGTTGGTGCTGATTCCTCTCCAGCTAGGAAAACGACAAGGGGTATACACACTACACAAGTAGACATAATTTCTCTCTAATATCAACTTGACACATTTCCTCAAGCAAGGTACTAGAAGCAACGGGACACTAGTGACACGTGCTTAAATTCTTAAAATTTTGCCTTTATTTATAGTTATAATGATAATTTTGACTATTGGATAATAAATGCAAAGATATATCCAACAATAGTAAGTGGATGTCAAAATCATAAGCAAGATTGCAAGACCACAAAATTTTAATAAAATACCACTCTCTTTCTTCACTTACAAAATAATCAATCTGATCAGCAAGAAGCAAAAGAAGTGACTAACAGCCATGTTTGATACACAGTATAAGTCCATCTTATTCTAGTATAGAATAAAACATGATGCTTGACATATCCAAACTATCACACACACACATATCTATATATATATAGCACAAGAAAAATAATTAATACAATACAAATATATAATTTAGTAGATAAAAACCATGAGTTAGACCGTATTATATTCACTCTATTATATAAGACTATTTTCTCACACTTTAATATAATGTCTTGAAGGTGACACACAATTTGTAAATAATCTAACACAATATAGTACGAAACAATATGTTGCAAAAAATTATAATAATAATCCTATCCTACTATATAACTAGTTGAAGCATGCGCAAGGCGCTTGTAAAATATTTTCATAAAATTCATTCAATGTATACATGAAGTTGATATGAAAAAATATATATGAAAAAATATTTTAAACTTATATATAATTTCTAAATTTTTATATTCAATTTTTTTAATTTTTTTTTGTGAGAATATGTATATTTAGCTTTATCAAAACACAGACAAATCAAATGAAAATAATATAATGAGTGTATATAAATTAAAACAAACAAATTATAATTAATAGTGGCGGTGAAAATTTTTTTAGACTTGACCATAGAAAATAAAAAAGATGAACGGGTATTGTTTTTTTTTTACTTTTACAAGGGACTTTCTCAATTTTTTTTTTAATCTTCATTGGAAACAATTTTTTTAAAAATAAAATCAATAGAAATTAGTGTGTATAAAATGATAAAAAAACAATTGCGAAAACGATGGCAAAAAAATTTCTCAACTCTACTGGGGAAACTATGATTTAAAACAAAGAAAAAAAATATAAAATAAAATAAGAGATAATACAATGAGTGTTTATAAATTAAAACCAAAAAAAATTATAATTAATAGTGGCGGCGAAATATTTTTTAAACTTGACCATAGAAAATAGAAAAGATGAATGGGTATTGGATGAATTTATCATGTAGAAAATATAAGATAATTATTTTCATGACCCAATATTAATATATGGGTTAGTTAAGGATTTAATCATTTTACAGTCTATATTTTAGAAATATAGCCAACGTTTTGAATATTAGTAAAATAGCCATCATGCGAACATCTAAAAATTTATGACCAAATAAATAAAATTTATAATTAAATATTATATGCAATAAACAATAAGAACTGAATTTAAAAAAAATTAATGACTGCAGTCTCAAAAATTCAGACGCGAATGTATGGCTATTTTACTAATAAAAGCAAACATAGGCTAGATCTTTAAAACTAACATAAATATATGGCTATTTCATCTAAAAACCGTAATATTTAATGGGTTAACGTGTAAATATGTTATATATTTACTTACTTTGGTACTTTTATACTTGATTTGGACCTTAACATATACCTAATGCAAACAATCAAATAATTGAATATTTTAAACGGCAAAACGATTTTTAGAATTTTAAGTGAACAAAATTTAGATAAGAAAATTAGGGATGGCAATTCATGTTGCGTGTCGTGTCTTATTGTGTTGATATTTTTTGAATTCAAACCCGACCCGACCCATTTAATAGCATTTATTTATCGTATCGTGTCGTGTTCATGTCATATCTTGTCGTGTTACTCATTAACGACCCATTAAGACCTATTTAATTATCGTATCTTAATGGTAAACAGATATTAATGGTATTACAACTCATATAAGACCCATTTAAATTTTAAATTTATTTATGACCCATTTAAATTTAAACTCATTTATGACCGATTTACGACCCAAATTAAAATAAAAAATAATTTAACACATTAAATTAAATTCAAGAAAAAATAACAAAACTAACAAGAGTGTGAATCCAATAAAGAAAAAAAATAACAAAATCAATCAACAAAACATATATATAACATGACTAAATCAACAAAATATGTTGTTTTATTTTATAAGAATGAATATAAAATTGAAGAAGATATATATATATATATATATAAAGTTTTATTAAAAATTTATTAAATATATAAATATTGAAAACTATTTACTAATCGTGTCTTAACGTTCTTAATTGTGTCTTCGTGTTCATATCGTGTTCACCCATTTAATTATCGTGTTAATCGTGTCGACCCATTTAAGAGCAAAACCCATTAAAGATGGACCCAAACATATTTATTAGGTGTTGTATTCGTGTCGTGTCTCGTGTCTGGGCCCAAATTACTACCCCTAAAGAAAATTATTAAGTATTTTGAAATTTACTAAAATATAACCGTAATCAAATCCACAACAAAACCTAAAATATTATCATTTATACTTATTACAATCCAATATAATCTTAAATAGGATGCTTCTGTTTTTAGTTTTATTTTTTCTCTTCCAACCACTAATTAATGAATATTTATTACATTTTTTTCTTTCTAATAATATTTTTATATGAAATTACATAAATACACATTACACACTCATAACTTTCAACAACAATTCCTCATCTTTTTTTCACACCCTTTGTCCATTTGTTGAGGATTATTATAACAACACAGGTAGGTCTTAAAATTCTTGATCATATGCAAGTTTTTTTTTTAATTTTTATTTTTTATGTAAATCCACTATTTCTTTTTTATTTTTGTGCACGTATGTATAAATATTTTTTTATCACCCTTCAATTTACTATTGAGCCTTTCTGTTTTTTTTTTTAAACTACTATACAGCTTGATTACATGTTTTTTTTTTTTTAATTTTTTAAGGACCTTATTAATTAGAAAGGTCATTGTTTTCAATTATTAAAAAAATAATAAGAAAGTAATTAGAAAGTACTTATTAAAAAAATAGTCATTGTTTTTAATTATTAAAAAAATAATTAGAAAGTACTTATAAGTGATAAAATTCATTCATGTATTGCTATTAGACTGTAGTTATTTTCTTAATTTTTTAAAATATGAGTTAAAATTAAAAAAAATTGATTTATAATGGTCTAGTAGCTAAATGAATACTTTTTAATTTGATTTTTGCTTACAAAAAATTATAATTTCGTGAAGATTACATATATATATATATATATACATATATAGTAAAGAAAAATTGTCGTTTTGTTCCTTAATCATAAACATGCATAATTTTTTTTTTGGACCAGTTAAGAATTTAGCCATTTTGTAATCTATGTTTTAGAAATGTAGCCAACGTTTTGAAATATTAGTAAAATAGCCATCAGGTCAACGTCTAAAAATTTATGACCAAATAAATAAAATTTATGACTAAATATTGTGTACAACAAACAATAAAAACTGAAGTAAAAAAACTAATGACTACAGTCTCAAACTTCCAGACACGAATGTATAGCTATTTTACTAATAAAAATAAATATATGCTAGATCTTTAAAACTAACATAAATGATTGGCTATTTCATATAAAAACCGTTTTTTTTTTTGCTTGTTTTTTTTAAAATTTGTATTATTATTGAAGATAAAAAATATATATATGTGCCTAAAATATCACTAAATATAATTATTATATTTTTAATGTGTTGCCTATTTTTTTATTTTCTCTCTCTCTCTCTTTAATTTAAAAAAAAAATTACACGCTCGTATGTTTGTTACCATAATTTTTTAAATATTAAACATATATGTTGATTGATTATTTTATCACATTTTTTAAACTTATTTGCCTACTCTTCTTTATTTTAATTTTTTTTATCAAGTCTTAAAAAAAAATTTGCCATCATTAGTCATGATTTTTTTTCTTTTTTACTTTATTAACACTTATTATACTTTTTTAGACATTTTTTTAATTTATGTTGTTAATAAAGCTAAAAAATATATATAGTTTTTAACATGATTTTTTAATTTATAAAAATAAAAATTTTATAATTTAAAAATATATAAAAATTTAATTACAATTTTTTAATATTTAATTATATATATATTTTGTACGAATTTAAAAAATAAAATTTTACACGCGCAAAGTGCGTGCTTCAACCAGTCTATTTCATATTTATAAATGTGAGCTTTCGTCCCACGTTTCGTCCAAAACGCGCGTCACGTTTCGAAACACGTTTTTTTTTCGTTTTTCACGCGAAACTTAAAAAAAAACGCGTTTTTAATGGGAATAAACAAAAAAAAAATTCAACAATTGGACCATAACGTAATTTAGGTAAAATATAGGACAGGAAAGTAATAAAATTGGGGCAAAAGTTTAAAAAAAAATGCCCTGAGAAGATGGGGAGAGCCCTGACTCATGGGGTCGGCATCGCAGGGGCTGTCCCCCCACTCCCTTCTTCTGCGTGTGCTTGCAAACTCAACCCCATTCCCCCCTCTTATTCTTTTTTTTTTCATTCTCTTATTCTTTTTTTTTTCCTTTCATTTTTAGTTTTTTACACTTCTAATTTTTTATAGCATTTTTGAGACTGCAGTCATTAATTTTTTTTAATTCAGTTCTTATTGTTTGTTGCATATAATATTTAATCATAAATTTTATTTATTTGGTCATAAATTTTTAGATGTTCGCATGAGTGTTGAAAGATGCGTATACTGTTCCCGTTTTCGTAATAAACGGTGCCGTTTGGGACGAAATTTTTCGTCCTAAACGGCGACGTTTTGTGCCTCTCTCTGCTTCCCCTTATGGTCTCTCGCTTTGTCGATTGTGTTCGGCTTCACTGCTTCGCCTTAGCTCCCTCTATCGATTTGTTCGCCGTGACCTTGCTCGATCCGTCTGCCTCTCTCTGCTTCCCCTTGTGGGCTCTCGCTATGTCGATTGTGTTTGGCTTCACTGCTTTGCCTTCGCTCACTCTATCGATTGTGTTCGCCGCGACCTCACTCGATCCGTTGGCTTCGTCGACTCTCCGAGATGAGTTACGGCCTTATGGCCATTTATTCTCTGTTTGCTTGGGCGACTTTTTCCTGCGTTTTTTTAGATTGTTTGTTGAAAATACCACACTTTTCATGATGTTCTTCTTGGATATTTCGTTTTGGGTATCTTCCAAGGGTTTTGTAAATTGAACCTCATTTTCGATTTGTCGTGGCTTTTGTTTTGAAGCTTTCGTGCTGAGGAATGATACAAACAAATTAAAATAACAAGGATTGTGATTGAACATTCAATATAGAACAAAGAAGAATAGGCAAAAGTTTTGTTAGGCCGTTTGGGACATTCTTGTTGGCCATTCTTAGTTAAGAAAGAAATAGTGCATTATTAAGGACAATAATTGAATCATTAAATCATTTCGTTATTGGTTTTTTGTTCACACATATATTCTGTTTGATAAAATTCCTAATTCAATGTATTACTTTGGTTTTGGGCATGCCTGGGTTGGTTTGGAAGAATTTTTGCACTATCTTCAGTTCTCGTGTATATTATGTTTGATAAAATTCCTAATTGAATGCATTACTGTGATTTTGGCCATGCCTGAGTTGACTTGGATGATTTTTTGCACCTTCTTTTTAGTTATGTGATTGTGTTAAATTCACAACAATTTCTTTGCCATGGGCTGTGTATGAAAAAAAAAAAAAAAAAAAAAACAAAAAAACAAAAAAACAAACAGGGGTGACTAACTTCGCATGGAAAAAAAACTCCTAATTAAATGCATTACTTTGTTTTCATAATCATTCCTAATTGAATCATTTTATAGTTGGTTTTTGGAAAATGTTACCTTCATGGTGTTTGGGCATTAATACGACTTTGATATATATGTTTTTTTTTAGTATAGCTTTTACTAATTTTTAGCATAGCTTTTACTAATTTTTTTGAATCTTTTAGATTTTTTTGTTGTTCATATAATTATTTCTTTTTTTTATATGTAATAATTTGATATATATTTTTGTTTTTTTTTATACATTAATTTTGTTATTTTTTATATTTTAAATATCAAAATTAAATTCTAAACCAATTTAATCGTTATCAAGTTCGAATCTTAACAAAAAATATATAATACTATTTTTTTATAATTTATTACTTAAAAAATAAAATTCTAAATTATTTTTATATTAAGAAATAATTCTTGATAAATTAAAAATAATTTGAAAATATTTTGAATTTTAGCTAAATAAATACATAATGCAACGTGTGATCTTTTTTATTTTTGTGTTTAATGATTGGATTTAATTTTTTTTTCTTAATCTTTTGACATCTATTATGATATAGTTTTTTTCAATAGAAATCTTTATTTTTTCCCTTTGTTTTTAGAATTTAATCCTCTGATATAATTTTAAAAGTGACCTAATATTTTATTAAATAATATATGTTTCCCCAAATTAGTTGAAATGATATTAATACACTTATTTAATAAAATCTTAACATATATATTGATTACAAATATAGATTACATAAATATATTTATATTAACATTTCAATTGAATTTTGTTCTATTATTAATGAATAAATTTAAAAAAACTATATATATAGAACGTAAAAAAAAATTATACGGAGCGCGCGTGCCTACAAACTAGTCCTACTATATAATAAGTGCGGATAGCACTTGAGGGGGATGCAATTGTCGTCCAAAACGGCGTCGTTTTAGATGAAAATTTCGTCCTCCAAATGAACCAGGGAGCGACACGTTTTTTTTTAAATTTTTTTTGGACAAAACCAGCAATAATCAATACCAAGGGGCCCACAAATTTTTTTTTTTGCACCCAAAAAAGAGATTTGGCCCCTGAAATAGGGATTAAAAAATAAATATATTTAATTTACATTTAAGTCCTTTTCTCTTTCCTCTTAATGTCTTTTTGATTTCATTTATCTTTTTCCTACCACTCGAGTGTCAAAAAAATTTTCCGTCACAACCATTGATTTTATTTTTTCGTGCTTAATCTATAAACACCCATTGTGATATACTTTTTCTTATTAGATTTAAAAAAAAAATTGTAGCTATATACTAATATCCTAAATAAGGATTAAAAAATAAATTTTTTTTTTTGCTTTTTTCTCCTTTTTTTTAAGTATGACTAAAAAATAAATATTTTTATTTCTTTCTTTGATTTTAATAGACACCCATTGTGATATTCTTTTTCTTATTAGATTTAAAAAAAAAAAAAAGAAAATTGTAGCTATATACTAATATCCTAAATAAGGATTAAAAAATATTTTTTTTTTTTGCTTTTTGCCCCTTTTTTTTTAAGTATGACTAAAAAATAAATATTTTTATTTATTTCTTTGATTTTAATTATATTTTTTTTACCGCTCGAGTGTTGAAAATTTTTTTCGTCACCACCGTTGATTTTATTTTCCCGTTCTTAATCTATAAACACCCATTGTGTTATACTTTTTTTTATTAGATTTAAAAAAAATGTAAGTATCTATATATTAATATCTTAAAAAGGATTAAAATATAAATATTTTTAAAAAAAAATTTGCCGCTCTTTTAAAAATATGACTTTCATTGATATTTTACTCTTTTTTTTTTCTCTTTTATATCAAATCGTTTCTTTTTTCTTCTGATTTTCTCTTTTATATAAATTTTCTTTTCCTTACTACTTTTTCTCGGTTTTGGCATCGGACCTCGATGGCAAAAAAAAATGTGTATTTTTGGTCCTTTTTGAATTTTGTAACAAACTATAGGAGCTTTATTGTAATTTTTTTTCTTTTAAATTTTTTTGCTCAAGAATTGTAACGACCCAAAACTCAAAATGGAGTTTTAGTTCTGAAAAATACGGATAAATTTGAACTTTTTAATTTGAGTTACATAATCCAATTTTTAATACCGAGCATGAGGTTTATCAATCCTCACTATAACTAAAGTGGGTTTAATTTTAAACTTTACAAATATTGCGGAATTTAAAATATTTTCTTTGCCAACGATTAGCCGGTAGTCCACGTAAGATCTTACAGGTCGGTCCTGTATACACTCGTTATTCCCATCATTGTCGCCACGCCCTTTCGTTTCTTTCATCTTACCTGCGACACGAGCACACTAGTGAGCCAATAGCCCAGTAAGTAGATTAAATAAATAAGTTGCCAAGTCTGCAGGTAACATACAATCAATAGATACCACAACACAATAATCTAACAAAAGGACCGACTCGACGATCGAGTCGTCATAGTCCGAAGAGTAAACGTCACTCTTAAGCAACCTTGCCCGCAAAGTAGATTTCAAAGATAGGGTACTGAACGGGATACAATACCTGCAAAAGAGTTATGACATGAAACGAGGTCGGGCTTAACGACCCATTAATCTCGACTCAAAAGTCAATCTCATAATTTGTTCTAATCTCACTTAAGTTCACAACTCTAACTCAGCTTATAAAAATACATGTGCACACGATTCACATCCAGACCCCTTGCGGGTCGTTCTAGAACTTATACACAATCTAGACCTCTCATGGGTCGTTCTAGAATTCAATACACATTTAGACCCATTACGGGTTGTTCTAGAACTTATTCACAATCTAGACCACTTACGGGTCATTTTGGAATTTAATACACATTTATACCCGTTCGCGGGTCGTTCTAGAACTTAAAACAAATCTAGACCCATTCTCAGGTCGTTCTAGAACTTTACACACATCTAGACCCATTCTTGGGTCGTTCTAGAACTATACAACTTTGGACCCTCTACGGGTCGTTCTAGAACTATAAGCATTTTAGACCTCTTACGGATCGATCCGAAACTTCTCACGACCGGTGGTTCCGTCGGACTGTTTCAGATTGATTGCGCAATCACTCCATCGGGTTAATTCGAGACATGCTATGGATCTTGGCCCCTCGGACCGTCCCGATATTCTTTATGATTGTGAGGACTCATCCTCCTTGGGCCTCTCTGCCCATTCCAAAACCTTTTACAGCCAATGACCCCGTCGGGTCGTTTCGGAATTCATTATTGCACTTTACCCCATCGGGCCGATCCGGATCATCAAATCATAAACTGTGGGGAGGGCCGTAGCTTTCCTCCCCGAGGCCCCTCGAGCCGTTCCGGAAGGTCATCCGCCGACCTCCTCAAGATCTCGTGGGTCGTTTCGAAACCTTTCATGGCCAGTAGCCCCGTCGGGCTGTTTCGAAACCGAATCATGATCGCGACCCCGTCGGGCCCCTCTCGAATGATCAAACTACACATGCAAAAAAAGGTCGTCCGTCGACCTCCTCGAGTAGTTCCGAAACCTCATACGATGGCCCCATCGGGCGGTCTCGGAACCGATCATAATTCGCGGCCCCGTCGGGCCCTACCCGAATACATACGGTGCTTTCACTCCCATTGGCTTGTCTTAGAGTTTCTCTTTGACCTGCAATAAAGTCTCAACAATAACAGAAACACTTTTATGCATGTGGTCCCATACCCATCGACATATAAGTCATACTAACACATATACACACACAAATAGACACACACACCCTGTACAATAACCTGAACTACGAGGTTGAGTAGTTTTATATCTGTGGTCCCATACCTACAGACAGATAAGTATATAAATGAACACACGCACCAATACACACCAAGACAAATATAACATATCATAAACGAACCTACTGTCCCATACCTACAGGCTCGTTGCACAAACAAGACAAACATGATCGAGGGCCTATATTTGCGGCCCTAGCGAGAATGAGGATCCATACAGTTTAATAGCCACAACTTTAGAAGCATCGTATGATTAACATAATCTCAACATATGCACAATTAATTCGAGCAGGGTAAAGTCTACTCGTGTCACAGTGGAGATCCACTTACCTGAGGTCCTAAGCTCCCTGACTTGGTCCTTGCAGTTTTCCTCTCCCGACGTCCCTCTTTGGAGTATGTTGTGTGACTCTTCTATCAAACACGAGAATTAGAGGGTCAACGTAGAAGTCCACTAATTATTTGGAGGAAAGAAACTTTAAGAGTTGATGGACCCAAATAATGAGACTCTAGACGTTGCGACGTCCAATGGTTCGTCGAGAAACCCCTCTAGGGGTGTTCTCGTGCCGAGTGTCATCACTTTATCCCTAACCGTCAATCCCGACTAATGGTTACGTCGCTCGATTAGTTTAGGTGCGAAAGAATTCCTTGGACCTAAATGGTCTTTGACTTAGCTATAAAAAGTTTCTAAACTTCGAGCCGGAAATCCGACAGAGTTTTCCCTGTTTTTTGGATATCCCGGCCGAAGCCTTCACCTAATTTCAACCCAGCACCGAACTAATTTCGGTCACAGTCCATCACAACCACCACACAGACAATTTCTTCATTTATCATATTTAATTTCAAACATAATCATAATTCAACACCGAGCCTCAGCGGCTCGGATTCACACTGGACCAATGGACATTTAAACTAAAAGAAAGTAACAGAGAACGTCGTCATGGCTTAGCGTCAATACTTTGTTTCCGACCGCCATTTATACCTTTAATAAAAAGGCGGTGAAGGGTTGAGCGTTCGAACTTGTGTTGTTGACGTTCCTGCACAATTTGTAAGAATAAAAGAAATCGAATCAAGTTTCGAACAAAAACAAAACCATGATGCGAAATGCTCGGACCCGCGACCCGATACTCGCTTTAAGCTCAAACAGGCAAGTTACAAAAACACAACCCAATACAATTAGATTATTAGGTACGTGCAAAACCCGATCCAGAAGATCACACAATTTTCTTTTTATTAATTTTCTTAATTTAAGAAAATTCTCAATCTCTTGCCAATTAAGATAAATTGAGCTACTTTGCTACGTGCTCGGGTCATGTTTTATTTTATATATATTAAAAATGACACTTCGTGGTGAGTTCTAAATTTCTAAAACGAAGCAAAACCACAAACTTTTGTAATGCAAAAATACTCAAAATATCAAGTCCCTTGAACTAGTACATTAACCAAAATATTCTAGTCACAATTCAAAAATGACATTTTAGATTTCCGCACGATTAAACAACAAGCAACTCCCAAAATCCTCGCAATTACAATCCCGCAAAAATGAGATATTCAACAATAATCATTTTAGTGAGGCAAAACCATTAACAAGCGGGACGAGGCCAACTAAAGTTTATTTCATAAACTTAAACAACTACCAAATTACCAAGAGTGACAAATTCCATATACACACATTAGTTTGGACAGATACTAGGTTTTCAAGTCTCGGTACAAAACCAACCAACCAAACAGCTTACCAAGATTTGGTAAATCTTGTTACATATATAAGACAAATAAATCATCGAAGGCAATCCAACCAACAAAAGTACCAATTTTCTACAATAATAAAATTATCTTCAAATTACACGGAACATTTGATCACCTTACCCAAAACCACCAAGAGACGCACACTAAGGCACAATCTCATCTAATTACATAATAAACACAAATAGATAACACAAGCAAGATATGTGCAACAAAATCAACCGATTTGCACCCATCCAGTAATGTTTACAAGGAGACTACGCTACACAATTTTAAACACGTCATCAAGCCCAAATAAGATTTTTATTTCATTATTACTGAAAATTTCTAAGACTTTCCAGTAATCCAATTAACACTAAAAACATGCCACAAACACGAATTACCAAAAACGTGCAAACATATCATAATTTAACCTCGCATTCAACAATTCACAAATCACAACAAGACTTATCATTACAAGCCAAAGATGTAATGACCTGAACCAAGACCAATCTTGCAAGTATTTATTTTATGTTTTTGAGACAAATGGCTTGTGAGACTAAATTGGTTTCAATTATTTTGAGAGAAAATTTTTAGTTTCGTCAAATCTGGCCAATTTTGACCGCGTATAAGTAGTAATGCAAATAGTGTTATATTTGCGTTTTTGAATTTACGACAAGTTAGGAATTGAAATTGGGCTCCAAATTGACAGTAAAATTCCTAAATTTTCTAATCGAGCCCATTGGTGTATATTCATAGATTTGAAAATATACCAATTAATTTATTATTTGTTGGCCAAATAAACTTTAATATAAAATATTATTAACCCATTAGGGTTTCTTTTTGTTTTTCTTTCCCCTTCACAGCCGGCACCCTCCCTCTCCAATTTTCTCTCTTTCATTTTCTCACCCATATCTCTCCTCCCATCTCAGACGGCGACTAGCTCCGGCCAGCGCTTCCTCGCCGTGCCCCGCACTCCCTACGCCACTCCGGCCCTGACGCCTCCGACCAGCCGCGACGTCTGCAAGCGCGCCCCCGAGCCTCCGCGAGTCGCCCCCTCCTGCCCCTGAGTCCGGCCGCTCGGCCTGACATCGCCCGAGCTCGCTCCGTCTCTGCAGGGTCCCTTCGCGCGGCCCGGCCACGATTCACGCCGCCTCCCGCCACGTTGGCCCTTAGTGCACAGCTCCGCAGCCCCGCGCAACTCCGACGGTGCTCTCCCTGCGCCGCCCAGTCGCGAGCGCACTCGGCGAGCCCAGTCGCTGCTCGCCGCTCCTCGTCCCGCTGCATGAGGCCCCGATCTGTGTGAGCCCAGCTCGGCGAGCCTCCGGCGAAGCCTACCCCTCGTCTCCGACAATGCCGCTGCGCGACCCAGCGAGTCCGCGCTCCCTCTGCGCGAGCCTCTGCCCTCACACTGCCTCGAGCGTGCTCCGCGCCTGCTTAGCCTCTGACTCCACCGCCTCGCCTTCGCGCGAGCTCCTCCACGCGACCCCAACCTGGGCTGCTCAGCCCACCATCGCGCCGATGAGCTCGAGCTGCGCCTCTGCTCCGCGCCTCTTCGCACGACCCAACGCTGCTCTCCTCCGCAAAGTCGTTCAAACCCCGCTGCCATTCACACCTCGGTGAGCCTCAAACTCGATCTGGAATCTAACGATAAATTTATGTTCACGTTAGTAATGGCTGTTGATGTTTGGTATATTTTAGATTCGCGAACTTTAACCCCTGTTACGCTTAGTGATCGGGTTAAATTATTTATATCAAAATGTGGTTTTCGATTATTTTGGCGAGGTTATGGCAAATGTATTGATTTAATGTAATGTTGTGTTCGTGTGAAGTTGGGCGTTTTGGGCATATAGCCTCAATATTGATCAACCTTTCTTTTATTAGAACTTTCGTGATTTGTTGGATAATCTGTAACGACCCAAAACTCCAAACGATGTTTTAGTCCCGAAAAATACGGACAAATTTGAACTTTTAATAACAAACATAAGGATTATCAATCCTCATCATAACCAAAATAGATTTAATTTAAACATTTACAAAATATGCAGAATTTAAAACTTTCTTTACCAACGATTAGCCGGTAGTTCACGTAAGATCTTAAAGGTCGGTCTCATATACACTCGTTGTTCCCGTCATTGTCACCTCGCCCTTTTTGCTTTCGTGACAAGATACCTGCGACATGAGCACACTAGTGAGCTATTAGCCCAGTAAAGAGATTAGATAAATAAACTACTAAGTCTGCAGGTCATAAACCTGCACGGGATATAATACCTGCAAAAGAGTTCTGACGTGGAATGGGATCGGACTTAGCGACCCATAAATCTCGACTCAAAAGTCAATTTCGTATTTAGTTCTGATCTCACTCAAATCACAACTCTCTGACTTAGCTTATAAAAATATGTGTGCACACGATTTACTATTTAAGAATTCTTGATTCTAAAATATTAGGGAGGTCTCATCAGCCTCCCCTCTTCTCTAGACATCTTATGGTCGTTCTAGGAATTAATACGAATCTGGACCCATTCTCGGGTCGTTCTAGAATTTATACACATTTAAACCCATTCACGGATTATTCTAGAACTTAATACACATCTTGACCCCTTTGCGGGTCGTTCTAGAATTTAATATACATCTACACACATCCATTATGGGTTGTTCTAGAACTAATACGACTCTGGACCCTCTGTGAGTCGTTCCGAAACCTCACACAGACAACGGCCTCGTCGGGCGATCTCGGAATCGATCAAAATCGCAGCTCACAGCATATGAAGAGGAAGGTCGTCTACTGACCTCCTCGAGACCCATCGGGTCGTTCCGAAATGTAAAGCCCTCATAATCATTAAATTATTACAAGGATTTTTAGTGTAAAGAAAATATATTTTGAGGAGCAATTGTACAATTTTTGGATTATTTTGGTCTAAATTTATACAACACCATTTATTTTTCCTTTTCCATTTCCTTTTCTTTTTCTTTTTCTTTTTCTTTTTCTTTTTCCTTTTCTTTTCTTTTCTTTTCTCCTTCCCCTTCCCGTTACTGTCTCCGTCCCTCTCTCTTTCTCTCTCTCTCTCTCTCTCTCTCTCTCTCTCTCTCTCTCTCTCTCTTATTTTTAAAATTTCTCCAAAACTTTAAACACTCATAACTTTCTCATCCGATGTCCGATTGATGCATACTTGGTACCGTTGGAAAGCTCTCGACGAGAGGAACAATGAGTGGTGGTTTGCCGTCGGAAACTGTCGGGATTCGCCAAAAATCGAGCGCCGCCGCCGCCGTCTACCTCGCTGCCGTCGCCCATCGCCGTCGGCCACCATTTCTGAAATTTTTTGAGGGGTTTTGTAGAGGGAGTCGTGGGTAGCAAAAGCCCTCAAGAATTTCTTCGATCCGACGCTCGGTGAGTGTTTAATTTCAGTTTGAAGTTTAGAACTTTATTGATGAAATTGGATGTGTTGTGGTTGTTGTTTGATGAAATTGACCTCACCATTAGATTCGGAAGGGTCGAATTAGTTTGGGTAAGCTTTTTGCAGGTCGTAAATACATCCGGTTGGTCGCCTCGTTTTGCGTGCCAAAATACCGGTTATGTCAAAAATTGACATGTACTTCTGGACCTCCGATTAGCAAACTAACACTGCCGTTGGACTCGATTCGAAGCACTAATCGCAACGGTGGTTTCTATTTGTGCAGATTCTACTCCGGGAGTTACCTTGATTTGCGTGCCAGCTTCGCTGTGCGAATCTACCGGGTCGCCTGACAGGCCCAGTCTCCGATTGTCGATTGAGGACAGTCATCGGACTCGGTTCGACGAGGCGAACGCAACGGCGACCTCCGTTTCGTAAGATTCGGCTCCGGTTGAAAAGTCAACGATTTGATTGCTTTACACGTATATCGAGGTAGGGGATTCTCTTATCAGATCTCTTTCTTTTATCTGATAGGTTTTATGTTAGAAACTGACGTTTAGGGCAGTTTAAATATATATAATTGATTGGTATTAGGGATTATGATTGGAATAAATATAATATACCTAATTGGACTAATCAATTACAGACGGTTAATAAAAAAATGTAGTAAATGATTATCTGATTATGATCAACTCAGATTGTGACTGTGAGGTCGTGAGTGTGATATCCCCGACCCATTTATTATTATGCATTATGACTTTATGGATTTGGACGCGGGCCACGACACGTGATGTGACTTGTTGACTTTGACCGTGATTGCCGCTGACGAGTGGCTGACTGCTGCGTAGTATGCATCGGGATGACCACAGTACTCGAGGTACTGGAATAGTGTAGGGGAACGGTTTGAGAGCCTGCAGTGTACCGGTCGTCTCGACGTCCACGCCAGACCGGGTTACGGATAGGGACGTTTGGTCCACCTGTAGTCGGTCCTATGGCATTTCCTTGAGGATTTAGGGTTGTTCTCGATACCTGTTGCGTGCTACAGGCCGTTATCTAGTTTTGGACTTTCTTTTGACAGCTGAGAGCGATGGATTATACTCGTGAGAGTTGACGAATAATTTGACCGTAATTATATCAGGTTCAAAAGTAATAAAACTGGTTAGAAAACTAACGAAATAAATAGCCGGACTAATTAAAGGTTTGACTAAAAGAGATTTGGTAATAGGATTTCCTACTGGGCTCGTTGAGTTCTTCCCCTTTCTTTTTCCCCCCTTTCAGGAGGTGTGCAGTGCGACCTATCTGACGAGGCGTAGAAGTTTCTTCTTCGAGATTTGGAAGGCGTTTTCTCCGTTTGCTCGCTTTCAAGTGTAGGTCTTTTGTCAGACCTTTGGTGAAGACTTTTAAGTTTGGATGACTGTATAATAATTAATTTGAGCGTTTATGATCGATGAGGATTTTTAACTTTATTTTCTAGTGGTGATGTATTAATTGTGGATTTTATAACTGTTTTAGTTTTATGTTAAATCCCATGGGTAAATTTCAAGACGTTAATTTTTTACTTTTTATTTATTTGCAAAACTTTATTTATTATTTTATTAATTCTACTGACCCCCAATTAGGGGCGTCACACGAAACCTCACACAGACAATGGCCCCATCGGGCGATCTTGGAATCGATCAAAAGCGCAGCACACAGCATATGAAGAGAAAGGTCGTCTACTGACATCCTCGAGACCCATCGGGTCTTTCCAAAACCTCACACAGACAATGACCCCGTCGGGCAATCTCGGAATCGATTATGATCACAGCACACAGCATATGAAGAGGAAGGTCGTCTACTGACCTCCTCCAGACCCATCGGGTCGTTCCGAAACCTCCCACAGAAAATGGCCCCGTCGGACGATCTCGGAATCGATCATGATCGCGGCCTCCTTTCGGGCCCTTCAGAAACATACGGTGCCCCTGCAACTCTTAGCTTTATTTTACATCCGATCGTTCCAAAACTTAATAGTGTTTCCGCTCGGGCTGGGCCTTATTTCAAGCCGTTTCTTGAGTTTATCTAGGACGCTCACAGTGACGATGAGGAATCGTTTGACTCGACTCTTCGGACTCCTAGAGCCTAGCTAGAACGTTCGTAGCAACAAGGAGGAATCATTCGATTCGACTCCTCGGACTCTTTAAGCCTATCTAGAATGTTCACAGCGACGAAGAGGAATCGTTCGAATCAAACCCTCAATCCCCTTGCATCTCTCTGGAATTTAGCTCATCCTGCAATAAGATCTCAACAACAACATAAATAGTTTTATGTCTGTGGTCCCACACCCACCGACAAATAAGTCAAACTAACATATACACACACAAATAGCCACATACCCTACACTAGAACCTGAATCACGAAGTTGGATAGCTTTATGTCTATGGTCCCATACCCACAGACAGATAAATATATAAATTAACACATGCCCCAATACACACCTAGAAAAACACAACATATCATAAACGAACCTACAGTCCCATACCTGCAGGTTCGTTGCACAAATAATACAACCACGATCAAACGCCCGTACTCACAACCTTAGCAAGAATGGGGATCCACACAGTTTAATAGCCACAATTTTAGAAGCATCGCACGCTTTATACAATCTCAACACATGCATAATATATTCAAGCCTGATCAAGTCTACTCGTGCCACAGAGGAGATCTACTTACCTGGGGTTTTAAGCATCTTGCCTTGATCCTCGCGGCTCTCTCCTAGTGGCGTCCTCCCTTGAAACTCGCCGTGCGACAAATCTGTCCAACATGCGAGTAATAGGGTCAAAAGCCACTTTCTACTGGACATAATCGAATAATTGCTCTAATGATTTACGGACTACTCAAAGCCAGTCTTTAACCAAGAGCGGACAAACGGAATATCAAATTGTAATTTGAAGTATTCTCGTCCCGTTCGTCGGTGACTTAGATTTATCTGTCAATCCCATAGCCAACAAGTATTTTGTTTGATTTAACTAGGTGAGAAAGGGATTCTTTAATCTAATTTCTTTCCAACTTAGCTTTACTAAGCATCTAAACTTCGAGCCGAAAATCCGGCAGAGTTTTCCCTGTTTTTCGGATATCCCGGCTGAAGCCTTCACCTAATTTCAACCCAGCACCGAACTAATTTCGGTCACAATCCATCACAACAACCACACAGGCAATTTTTATCATTTATCATAATTAATTTTAATATAATCATAATTCAACACCGAGCCTCAGTGGCTCAGATTCACAATAGACCAATGGACATTTAAACCACAAAAGAAAGTCACAGAGAATGTTATCGTGGCTTAGCGCTAATACTTTGTTTCCAACCGCCGTTTATACCTTTAATAAAAAGGCGGTGAAGGATTGAGTGTTCGAACACGTTCCTGCACAATTTGTGAAAATAAAAGAAATCGAATCAAGTTTCGAACTAAAACAAAACCATGATGCGAAACGGTCGGACCTACGACTCGATACTAGCTTTAATCTCAAACGGGCACATTTACAAGAAATACAACCCAATATAACCAAGGCTCGAGCAAAAAAATCAAATCCTCAAGATCACACAATTTTCTTTTTTATTAATTTTCTTAATTTAAGAAAATTCTTAATCTCTTGCTAACTAAGATAATGATTCAAATGCATTCGAATTACTACTAAAACGACACCACTTGACAAATTTCTGAATTCTAAAATGACCCAATTCCACGAAATTTCATGATGCCAAAACACTCGAAATGCCAAGCCCAACGTGGCCACGAAACACAACAAACACCAAACTCCTAAGAAGGCTTTTAAAAAAAATAGAACTAAAATATTTGTCACGGCATTATCCGACAAGTCGCAACGGCATTGGAAATTTATCGAGACAAGTAGACAAGTTTGGCCACAGATTCGCAAGTCTTATCGAAATTATAACTAGCTTCAAAATTGACAAATACTCCAAAATCGACCAAGTTAACCATTTGACAAAATCTTTAGCCCCAAAAGACGACCAACAATAAAGCCGCCCTTAAACTTAAGGTCGATTCTTTAACAAAAAGATTTCGAGTTTTAACACGAATTAATCAACCCAATATATCATACACCAAAACCCACACCATCAAAATTCAAACTCAACATAAATAAACCATAAGTAAAACCACTAAATCAACGTAACCACAACCATACAATAGTGAGCACGTCTTAAATTGTCACAATTGCCAAACATTGAAACGCGATAAAATTGAATATAAAGTCTCGGTTCAAGCTCAAAGCTCACCTAACGTGAGCAACGGCAACAATGTTGTGGTTCGCGGTTGTAGCGAGCCATGCGCGAGATGGTGGCATGAACCAACATTGCAACGGAAGGGTCGTGGCTTTGGAGCAGTGGGCGCTCGCGTTCGGCTCGCGAAAGCGAGGCGCGGGAAGCGCGAGGTCGGCGCGAGCGGGGCTGGGTGCTCGCGGCGTCGGGATGTGCGGACTCGCTAGGTCGCGCAGCGGTAGCACTGGAGACGATTGGGGGGGGAGGGGGGCTTCGCCGGAGGCTTGTCGAGCTAGGCCCATGCAGATCGGGGCCTCGTGCAGCGGGGCGAGGGGCGACGAGCAGCGGCTGGGCTCGCCGAAGTGCGCTCGCGATTGGGCGGCGCAGGAGGAGCACCGTCGGAGTTACGCGGGGCTGCGGAGCTGTACGTTAAAGGCCGGCGCGGTGTGAGGCGGCGCGAATCGTGGCCGGACCGCGCGGTGGGGCTGTGCAGAGGCAGAGCGAGCTCGGGCAGTGACAGGCCGAGCGGCCGGACTCGGGAGCAGGAGGCAGCGGCGCGCGGAGGCTTGGAGGCGCACTCGCGAACGTCATGGGGCCGGCGCTGGCGGGGGCTGGTGCAGCGCACGCAGGGCTGTGAGAGGCGCGGGCTGAGCTTGCGAGGGAGGAGGCGGCAGCACCGGTGGGGTTTGGGCCTGCCGACGGCAGGGGCGGAGGGTGCTCGGCAAAGGGAGAGATAAAGAAGAAAGAAATAAAATTTGTGGAGGTGGGGAGAGGCTTTGGTCGGCTGAGAGGGAAAAGAAGGAGACAGAGAGAGAGAGTAGCCCTAATGGGCTTGGGCTCAATTTGGGCCAAAATAGCCAAAAATTTTACAAACGGGAATGGTAAAATTTCTCCGTGAAATATTAAAATTGCACACATAATTTGGACACTGAGAGTTAGGAATTTTAATACCATTATCGAAATAAAATAAATTTCTAACACATCCAAAAATTTAAAATTGTAAATATCCAGATCAATTTTATAGTTTAAATCATAGTTCCAAATTGGCCAGATTTTACGAAACTAGCCAATTTTACAAATTGGTCACAACTGAGGCAAAAAAAAAATACAAATAATTAACTGGCACAGTGCTTTTAATTTCAGGTCATTACATAATCTATGATTTGAAAATTATAAATTGAAAGCTTGCGTTTAAGTCGGGTTTAGTGATGTAGTTATTAAGAGCTTAATAAACTAATTGGTTGGTTTTGTGCCAAGACTTAGAGCCCGATATTTGCCTGAACTAATGTGTGTAAATAGGATTTGTCACCCTTAGTGATTTGGTGATTGTTTAAGTTTATGAAATAAAATTTAGTTGGTCTCGTCCCGCTTATCAATTGTTTTGCCTCACTAGAAAGATTATTGTTGAAAATCTTATTTCTGCGGGATTGTGATTGCGAGGATTTTGGGACTTGTTTGTGGATTAATTGCGAGGAAATCTAGAATTCCTTTTGAAACGTGGTTTAAAGATTTTTTTTGGTCAATGTATTAGTTCGAGAGACTTGATGTTTCTAGTTTTTGTCGCATTGCAAAAATTGTGTTTTGTGTTGATTTAGAGGTGTCATGTTTAAAGTGAAATATGACCCGAGTATGTTGCGAGGTAGCACAACTTTTTATTTGTGAACACTTTGTTGATATTCAAGTGCATTCGAGTTGTTGTCTCAATTAGCAAGATTGAGAATTTTCTTAAATTGAGAAAATTAATAAAAAAGAAAATTGTGTGATCTAGAGGATTTGATTTTTGCACGAGCTTTGGTTGTTTTGGATTGTATTTTTCGTAAACGTGTCTGTTTGAGCTTGAAACGAGTATCGGGTCGCGGGTTCCATCGTTTCACATCATGCTTATTGCTTAAGTTCTAAACTTGATTCGATTTCTTTTAGTCTCGCAAATTTTGCAAGAACGTCAACAACGCAAGTTCAAACGTTCAACCCTACACCGCCTTTTTATTAAAGGTATAAACGGCGGTCAGAAACAAAATAATGGCGCTAAGCCACGAAGACGTTCTCTGTTACTTTCTTTTGGTTTAAATGTCTATTGGTCTAGTGTGATTCCGAGCCGCTGAGGCTCAGTGTTGAATTATGATTATGTTTGAAATTAAATGTGATAAATGAAAAATTCGTCTGCATGGTTGTTTTGATTGACTGTGACCGAAATTAGTTCGGTGCTGGGTTGAAATTAGGTGAAAGCTTCGACCGGGATATCCGAAAAACAGGGAAAACTCTACCGGATTTCCGGCTCGAATATTTAATACGTAATAATATAAAGTCAGAAACCGATTAGTTTAAGGAACTCATTTCTCACCTAATCTAGTCAAACAAAAGACCCGATAGTCTAGATTGATTGTTAACGTTAAGTCAACGACACTCGGGACGAGAATATCCCTAGAGGGATTTCTCGACGAACCATTGGTCGACCCACCGTCTAGTGTCCCATTCTTTGAGTCCATTAACTCTTAAAGCTTCCTTCCTCTCGGATATTTTGTGATTTTCGACACTGACCCTCTCATCCTCGTGTTGGACAGAAGTGCCACACATCAAGCTTTAAGGAGGGACGCCACTGAGGAAAGATCGCGAGGACAAAGACGAGAGACTTAGGACCTCAGGTAAGTGGATCTCCACTGTGACACGAGTAGACTTTACCCTGCTCGAATTAATTGTGCATATGTTGAGATTATATTAAGCATACGATGCTTCTAAAGTTGTGGCTATTAAACTGTATGGATCCTCATTCTCACTAGGGCCACGAATACGGGCCCTCGATCATGTTTGTCTTATTTGTGCAACGAGCCTGTAGGTATGGGACTGTAGGTTCGTTTATGATATATTATGTTTGTCTAGGTGTGTATTGGTGCGTGTGTTCATTTATATATTTATCTGTCTGTGGGTATGGGACCACAGACATAAAACTACTCTAACTTCGTGGTTCAAGTTATTGTGCAGGGTGTGTGTGTCTGTTTGTGTGTGTATATGTTTTAGCATGACTTATATGTCGGTGGGTATGGGACCATAGGCATAAAACTGTTTATGTTATTGTTGAGAATTTATTGCAGGTCAAAGAGAAACTCTAAGACAAGCCAAGGGGAGTGAAAGCAACGTATGTATTCGGGTATGGCCTGACGGGACCGCAAATCATGATCGGTTCCGAGACCGCCCGACGGGGCCATCGTACGAGGTTTCGGAACTACTCGAGGAGGTCGGTGGATGACCTTTTTTGCATGTGTAGTTTGATCATTCGAGAGGGGCCCGACGGGGTCGCGATCATGATTCGGTTTCGAAACAGCCCGACGGGACTACTGGCCATGAAAGGTTTCGAAACGACCCAAGAGATCTTGAAGAGGTCGGCGGACGAGCTTCCGGAACGGCCCGAGGGGCCTTGGGGAGGAGAGCTATGACCCTCCCCACAGTTTATGATTTGAGGATCCGGATCGGCCCGACGGGGTAAAGTGCAGTAATGAATTCCGAAATGACCCGACGGGGTCACTGGCCGTATAAGGTTTCGGAAAGGGCAGAGAGGCCCGAGGTGGATGAGTCCTAACAATCTTAAAGAATATCGGGATGGTCCGAGGGGCCAAGATCCATAGCATGTCCCGAATTAGCCCGATGGGGTGATTGTACAATCAATCCGAAACAGTCCGACGAAACCCCAATCGTGAGGAGTTTCGGATCGACCTACAAAGGGTCTAGAATCGTATTAGTTCTAGAATAACCCGTAATGGGTGTAAATGTATATTAAATTCTAGAACGACCCACAGAGGGTCCAGAATCGTATTAGTTCTATAACAACCCGTAATGGGTGTAAATGTATATTAAATTCTAGAACGACCCGCGAAGGGATTAGGATGTGTATTAAGTTCCAGAATAACCCGTGAACCGGTTTAAATGTGTATTAAATTCTAGAACAACCCGCGAATGGGTTTAAATGTGTATTAAATTTTAGGGCAACCCGCGAATGGGTTTAAGTGTGTATTAAATTCTAGAACAACTCGCGAAGGGGTTTAACTATATGTATAAGTTTTAGAACGACCTGCGAGAGGTCTAAAGAAGGGGTAAGGCTGATGTGACCTCCCCAATATTAGAGAATCAAGAATTCTTAAATAGTAAATCATGTGCACACATATTTTTATAAGCTAAGTCAGAGAGTTGTGAACTTGAGTGAGATTAGAACTAAATATGAAATTGACTTTTGAGTCGAGATTTATAGGTAGCTAAGTCCGACCCCATTCTACGTCACAACTCTTTTGCAGGTATTATACCCCGCGCAGGTTTAGCAACCTATTTCTGAAATCAATTTTGCGGGCAAGGTTGTTTAAGAGTGACATTTACTCTTTAGACTATGATGACTCGATCGGCGAGTCCGTCCCTTTTTATTAGATTATTGTGTTGTGATATTTTGGTTGTTTATGACCTGCGGACTTATCAATTTACTTATCTAATCTACTTACTGGGCTAATAGCTCACTAGTGTGCTCGTGTCGCAGGTACCTTGTCACGAAAGCAAAAAGGGCTAGGCGACAATGACGGGAGCAGCGAGTGTATACGGGACCGACCTGTAAAATCTTACGTAGGCTACCGGCTAATTGTTAGCAAAGAAAGTTTTAAATTTCACATATTTTATAAATGTTTAAATTAAATCCATTTTGGTTATGATGAGGATTGATAATCCTTATGTTTGTTATTAAAAGCTCAATTATGTAACCTATTTTAAAAAAATTCAAATTTGTCCGTATTTTTCGGGACTAAAACATCGTTTGGAGTTTTGGGTCGTTACGAAAGATTACAAAACACCACCAAGCATTACAAACTCAAATATAATTTTATCACTGAGATTAACTCGGGCTCGAGGCTCACCAAGCGTGAAGGCAGCGGTGAACCCGAGACGAGCTCGAGACGGCTCGCTAGGTTGGGGCTAGCAGAGGTGGCGTCGCGAGCTTGGGACTTAGCGGCGCGCAGACTGAGGTGGCCGTGTGGGGCGGATCTCTGGCAAGCTCAGCGAGGCGGCCGACAGCGTGGGTCACAGCCGGCAGCGGCTCGACGGCGCGAAGGAGTTGGGTCGGCGAGTCTCGCGGGCTGTGCGAGCGCTCAGGCCCACTGGTCACGCACAAACGAGGCGCGGCGATTGGGCCAGCTCCGGGAGAGAGGCGACATTGCGCGGCTGGGGGCGGCGCGGCCGCGAAGCGGGAAGGCGCAGCACAGCGATTGGGCTGGGAGCGGAGAGGAGGCCGCGGAGAAAGATCGAGTGAAGGAGGGTCTCGTGCGGGGGAGAACCGGGCGGCGTTGCTCAGGCTTGTGCGCGGCTTGGGTCCGGCGCGGGAACGCGCTAAGGCTCGGAGCGCGCTGGGTCGCGCGGATCGAGGCGCCGTGTGGCTAGGTGAGAGGCGAAGGAGGCCCAGCGAAGCTCGGGCTGAGCTCGTTGGCGTCGCGCGTAGAGAAGGCGAGCAGCGACGGCTTCTGCCGGCGTGGCTGGGCAGAGGCGAACCGCGGGGGATCGCGAAGGAAGGCGCGGCGAGAGGGAGGCAACGCGGGCAGGGGCTGGGCTGGCTGGCGACAAGGGCGTGGAGTCACGGCGGAGAGAGAGGGAGAGAGAGAAGAAACTTTTTGAGAGGGAAGTGGTGTGATGAACGGCTGAGGGGAGGAAATGAGAAGGAGAAGAATAAGCCCTAGTAGGCTTGGGCTCGATTTTGGGCCAAATTGGCCTAAAATTTAATAAACGAAAATGATGAACTTTTTTTGTGAAAAAATTAAATTGCACACGTAATTTGGACATCGAAACTTAGGAATTTTAATATAATTCCCGAATCAAATATAAATTCCTTACACGTCCAAGAATTCAAAAACGCAAAAAAATAACCATACCAATTTAATAGTTTAACTCATAGTTCAAAATTGACCAGATTTGACGAAACTGGCCAATTTTATAAATTGGTCACAACGGAGGTAAAAATGCAAATTAATTAACTGGCACAGTGCTTTTAAAATTCAGGCCATTACAAGAATTGTTCTAACCGCTATTTCTTAACTGTAATGGCTTCAAAAAATTCATTTTTTCTATGATTGGATTTAATTTTTTTTTCTTAATCTTTTGACACCAATTATGATATAGTTTTTTTCCAATAAAAATATTTTTTTCTTTTTATTTTTATTTTTTATTTTTATATTCTTTGATATAATTTCAAAAATATCCCAAAAATTTTATTAAATAATATATCGTCTTCTAAATTAATCACACTTGTTTAAGAGATTAATTAATTTATGTTAACATTTAAATTAAAAAAATTATGTTAAAATGAATAAATTAAAAAATATACTATAATTGAATAAATTTAAAAAATATAAAAATTAAAAAAAAAATTACACAGAGCTTTCACGCGCGGTGCGCGTGACTAAAAACTAGTCCTACATAATAATAAGTGGCGATGTTGCGCTTTTTCGTCTAAAACGACGCCATTGCCTTCACGGCGTCGTTTCGAGCTAATTAAAAAAAATAAAAAAAATAAAAAAAAATAAAAAAACCTCTCGTCTCGCCCTTTCTTCCTCTTTCAATTCGCGAAAAAAAAAAAAAGACCCTCGTCTCGCCCTTTCTTCCTTTCTCTGTTCGCGCCTCTGTATCGCTTCTGTTCGGGCCGGGTCGTCGAATGCGATAGTGCTCGCCTTCACTGCCTTCATCGGTTGTGCTCGCCGCTTGTGTTCGCTGATTGTCTTCGCCTTCACTGCCACTGTCGATTTTGGTCGCCGCGTCCTCGCTCGATCCGTCCGCTTCGTCGATTCTCCGAGGTGAGTTGCGGTGTTATGGCCATTTCTTCTCTGTTTGTTTGGGCAATTTTTTTCTGCGTTTTTTAGATTGTGTGTTGAAAATATCGCGCTTTTCTACTGTCTTTCTTGGATGTTTCGTTTTTGGTGTCTTCCAAGGGTTTTGTTAATTGAACCCATGTTCGATTTGCCGTGCCTTTTGTAGTTGCCGTGTTTGATTTCGAAGCTTTCATAACAAAGAAATTAGAACAACAAATTTCAGAAAAGAATTAAGATTAAAACATCCAATATATAACCGAGAAGAATCAGCTAATGTTTTATTGGCCGATTGGTACATTCTGGTCGGCCATGCTTAGTTAAGACAAAAATTGTGCATTATATAAACATTATTGTTAAGGACAATAATTGAAATATAAAATAGTTTCGTAACTAGTTTTCAGTTCACGTATATAATCTGTTTGAAAAAATTCCTAATTGAATGCATTACTTTTGTTTTGGTCATGCCTGGGTTGACTTGGACGAATTTTTTGCACTATCCTTTTTGTTATGTGTTTGTATTAAATTCACAACAATTTCTTTAGCATGGGCTGTGTGTAAAAACTATACGGTTCTCCTAAGGTTTTATATGCCAGAGGCTTTACTCATGAGATTTCTTAGGCACATATGTTGCTATAGTGGAAAAAAAAAATGTCACTAACCTCACATTTGTTTTCATAGTCATTCCTGAACGTGTTGATAGTAGCATAGCTTATTTCTTTCTTTTTGTTGTCATTATGTTGGGATACTGCTGAGTTTGTCTTCATTTTCTCATGTATGTGTTTGTGTATTACTGAACTTATGTGTGACAAAATTTCCTTTTGTATGTGTTTGTCTACAACCTTAGTGGGAAGAACATTATTTGGGTAGAACGCATTAAATGGGTAGTTTTTGTTTGTTTCTACATCAGTTTGTATATCTTTCATATGTTGGGGGTTAAAAAAATGCCCTTTTGGATTGTAAAGAATTTCTATTGATGTGAAATCGTGTTTATTTGTGTTACTGAGGGATTCTGGTGGTGGTTGTTGAAGGTTATGTCCTTGTGGCTTCAGTAGTTGAGACCTTCCATTGAATTAAAAGGTTGTTGTCTGGTTGTGTCTCTTGCTGGTTGAAGATTATTGGATTTTTTCCTATCCTTTTTTTTTTTTAATTACCTATGATGCACTCAGCATGTATGGAACTTCTCCAACACTTTCTTAATGAAGTCCTGAATTCTTTTTGGGCAAACAAACACGTCCTAAATTCTTTTTGGGATAACAAGCACACTTTTTTCCCCAATGAATGTGACTGAGCTGTCTAAAGACAAGTGCAATTTTGTTTTGTAAAACAGTTCCAATTATATTATAAATTGCTTCCTTTTGTTCTTATAAGTTCTTGTTCAAGTTTGTTTATGATCAAACGGCTTTTATAGATAATTTTTTTCTCTGGTTATTAGGTATTTCTGGACAACTAAATTCATGAAATCAGGACTTGAATGGTTTTCTTCCGTTTTTGTATTTGAGATCGTTGGGCATATTATTCTGGGGCGCCCTTCTGTGTATCTTTTTAGGAAGCAGGATAATTGATAACACTCGCATATGTTTCTTTTCTTGTCTTTGTTTTTCTTCTTCTTTTTACCTATGCATTGTTGTGTGTGTGTGTGTGTGTGTGTGTGTTTTTTTTTTTTTTTTTGAAGGGGATTTGTTTGGCTCTCCTTTGTTGCTCTAAGGATTCAATAACTCATGGTATTAATATTTGAAAATTATCTTTTGAGGTTTTTCTGGGCTTGTATCGTCGCTATAATTTGTCATTAACGAAGGACATAAAAACTTTAATAACCTAAAAAAGGAGTTAATTGTTGTGTACTTAACGTTTCTGTTTTGTTTTTCTTTTCATATTTTATTAGTTTGTATGATGCACCATCCATAAAATTTGATGTCTGGTCATAAGAAACATGTTCTTTTTTAAGTCATAAGAAACATTCAAACATATTATTTATTACAGCAAGATATTTATTGATTAACAATCATATAAGCCAAACTCAGTCCCAAAAGCTTCTTTTTTTTTTTTTTTATGTCTTAAGTTTGCACTAATGTTTAAGTAATTGGATTTGGATGGTCATACGTTGCTGCAGTTTTGCTGATTGTGGCAGATGGATGATGAATGTTGTTGAGAAGCAATAAAACAACGGCCCTTAACCCCGGTGATGGTTTGACAAAAAAGATGATTGCTATGATGTTTATAATTTGACCTATTGGTATTCTTTGTTATAAACACATGTCAGTGCATATATAATCACCATAAGCGTTTCTCCCAAGTTTTGTAGTGTTTTTTTCAAAGCAGTTTCATGACTTTTGTTTCGTGAAAAAATGCGTTTTTAGGGGTTAAAAAACATTTTTCGTAATTCGGGTCAAAGTATGAATACTATAAGAATTGAGGTCAAGAATAATAATTAATAGGGCAATGGTAGCAAAAAAAAGAGGTCGGATTCCAAATTTAAAAAGGGGAATTGGAAAACATGGCCATTGTAAGTGTCACTTAATAATCTATGTCCTAAATAGTATATTCTCTTTGTTTCCACTCTGTGTGTGCAGTATAAATTTGGGACAAATTAAAAGTATAACACATATGGGTATAGATTATCATTGTGTTAAAAGAGGGTTATTCTTCAAAATCTCCATTAAAAAAAGGGCTGGGACGCTTCAAGCCCCTTTCCTTACGCGTTCTCGGAGGCGCGTGTCGGCACACGTCGACGTGCCTATAATTGCGTGCACGCAGCACGCCCCCTTGTTTCTCACCTTGTTTACTCGGCCCCACTCCCTCTCCCTCTCCTCTCTCTCTCTCTCTCTCTTTTCCTTCTTTGTTTTTCTTTTTTCTTTTCTTTTTTACCCTTTCCCCCTCCTCTATGTCTCTCTTTTCCTTTTTTTGTTTTTGTTTTTTTTTCAAACATTTTAAATCTTTGTTTTATGCAATTTTTTTGTTTTGATTGTGCTTCGAAATTTTTTTCTCTTATCGTAATTAATTATATTTTTTTCTAATTCTTTTGACACCTACTGTGATGTATTTATTTTAATTAGAACAATTTTTTTTTTTGTTTTATTTCAGGTTTATTGTTTTGTTTTTATTTTTTTTATGCCCATGATCTAAATCCTCTAACTACTATAGATCCTTAAATTTTTCTATACTTTCATAAAATATTTTTGTAACGGAAAATTCACACGCGCATTGCGCGTCGCCACAACTAGTCCTACTATATAATAAGTATTGAAAGTGCTTGAACTATTCACCCGTTTTCGTCATAAACGATGTCGTTTTGGACGAAAATTTTCGTCTTATACGACGTCGTTTCAAGGACAAATGAAAGCTTTTAATTTTAATTTTTTTACTTTTTTCGAATAAGCGGGACCCACTTGTTTAGGTATTTCACAGGGTGCGTGATGAAGACTCGCTCGGGGATGAATTCGTGCAAAAATTGCGCGTGGTGTAATTGTGGAGCAATTGGTGTGAGTTGAGACTTGAGAGTGCATGAAGACTTGTGCCGAGTGGGACCCACCACTTTAATTGCAGGTTGCGCTAATAAGAGGAAAAGTTGATTTTGGTCAAAATTTTGAAAACGCACACGGTGGGCATTAATTGCGTGGTAAGGTTAGCTGGTTGGGCATGTTACCTATTGATTTACCTTTGTATTTCATTTTTTTTTGAAATAAAATCAGTTAAAGGTAAATATTTAATAAAACTAAATATACTAAACAAATAATTTTCAATTAAAAATATATTCAATTCAATATTAATATTAAGGAGACAATAAAATATATTTCTCTACACTTAAAAACGTTTAGATTCTATACTATAATTAGAATATATACTCAATTTTTTATTTATCAAAGAAAATAGCTAATTCTTTAGTTAGTTGCATATTAAAATGACGGTTCAATTAATTATTACCATATAACTATATAAATATGCAATTGAGTTATTTGGATAATTTTAAAATATTGGATATTTATTTAAATTATGTATTAAAACTCATATATTTACTTAATTTCGCTTTTTTCTACCGAGCTCGTAGCCTTATTTTTTGTTTCTATTTTTTTTATTATCACTTCTTTTTTTTTTCTTTTTTGGATTATTAAATATTTTTAATGTTGTTCTTTTAGTTTTACATTTCATTTTTTTTCAAGTATTAAGCCTTTTTTCATAGACTTTTAGTTCCCACTATTACTAATTTTTTAGCATATATTCTCCTTTTTATGTTTATTTTGTTTTTTATCAATTCTATTGATAAATGAGTCATACTTTTTTTTCCCCTGATGTTTTTTGTTTTAAATATATGGACAAAAATTTACAAAGATATAATTAGTTTTTCGATGCTTTAAAAATATCGACAAAATTATAAAATTTAAAAGTGTGCATCGGACAATTTATGACTTTTTCTAAGTAGTTAAGATTATCGAATATACAAGAAAAATACCAAAGATAATATGGCCTTTTTTTTTTGTATTTGCACAACATTTCTTGTTGATCGCTTGTCTGTATAATTTTAACAATGATTTTTTTTTTTGTCAATTATAACCAATGATATGCGTAATAATTACATAATTGTTTCCTTTTGTCATCTTGCCAATAAATTGTTATTTAAAATGAGTGTTTGAGTATATTAAAAAAAATACAATAAAGCCTCTATAACTTAATAATAGCAGGTGCAACAATTTTTTTAAATTTAGCAAATTATTAATTTTTTAGAAATTAATTTCTTAATAGAATAACATGTTATTAATTTATTCAGATACTTTTTCCAAAGTTATATAACTATATATCATATTAGGTGTGTTCATCAAACTAATGAGACCAAACCGCTTTGACTAAGCTGTTAAAATTGATTACTGTTTTGATATTTTTTAAATTTAATTATTTATTTTGGTATATATTTGACTCTTCCAAATAATCAAACCAAGCTAAACATACTTTAGTTTATATACACTTAAAAATTATATAAATTTTATATATAATTTATATAAAATTTCTACATGAAATTTTTGTAAATATATAAATGATTGATGATTAATATATAAATTAAAAAAATACTCGTTTACTCTCGTATTAATAGACCTCATTTGCCTATTTGATGCACTTTTAGTGTATAACTTTTCATTTGAGTTTGGATTGTGATAAAGAACGTTTGATTTTAACTAATAGTATTATTATATTAAGACTTGAATTAGCGTTTACTCAAATTTAAAAGAAAGTTCAAATTGATTGGAAAAAAAAAAACGAACCAAACTAATTATAACTTATATGTTATGTTTGGTTTCAATTTCAATTGGTTTACTTATCGTTGAAAAATCACCAAATCAATCAAAGATGTTTGGTTTGATTTCAGACATAGTGACCAATTTAATTTTGTTGGACACTTAAAATCTTATCTAAATTATTTTACAAATTATTATTAGAATTTTGGTTAGTCAGGTAAATAGTCATTTTGGATGTTGTGTTTTAAAAAAATAATCATATTTAAAAATTTTTTAAAAGTAGCCTTGAATAATTTTTGGGCCCCTAAAATGAGGGTTGAAAAATAATTTTAGTTTTTTTTTGCTTCTAAGTCTTTTCTCTCTCTCTTTTTTTTTCTCTTTCATTTCAATTCTCTTTTTCTTGCTTTTCGTATCTCGAAAAAATTTTATGCCGTTACCGTTGATTGTATTTTTTGCTTCTCAATCTATAGACACCCATTGTGTTAGACTTTTTTGCTTTCTATTTTTTCAAAAAAATTGTATTGTTGGTCATGTTTGATATCTTTAAAAAGGACTAAAAAATACTTATTTTTATTTACTTTTTCCCCCTCTTTTTAGAAAAGGGTGTACAAAATAATTAATTTGTTTCCTATTTAGTCCTTCTTTTCTCTCTTATTTTGATTTTATATTTAATTTTTTTCTTTTGAGGCTCAAGTCTTAGAATGATTTTTTGTCACCACCATTGACCATAATTTATTTTTCTTAATATAAAAACTTTCATGTTATATACTTTTTCTTGCTCGATTTTTTTGACATTGTGTTAATATATGTATTCTTGAAAAATATTGTTTTTTCTCTCTCTTAAATCATTATTTTTATTCCAAAAAAAAGGTTAAAAATAATTTTTTTAAAAACTTTTTGTATGTCTTATTTTCATTTTTTTTTTTCACTTTTTCCCCTATTTTTTTCGCCGCTCAAGTCTCAATTTACCACCATCAAATATAATGTTCTAAAAAAATTTTCCCTCTCGTCCTCTATTATCTCTCTTCTATTCTCTATTTTAAATCTATTTTTTATTGTCGAGTTTGAAAAAAAAAATCACAATTACTATTAGTTGTACAAAATTTTGTTGACAAGATCTATTTGTTGTTAGAAAAATTAAAATTTTTAAATTAAAATTTTTGAAAATTTAAAAGTTATATATAAGGAAGTTTCTAGCATGGTATATACGTTACGTACCTTATTTCATGTTCAAAATCAAAATTTTATTGAATCAAAGATGAAAAAAAGAAAGAAGAAATAACAAACAAGAATTGATAAACTTTCTTTTCATCTTTCTCATCTATAATTCAACATAATAAATTATATATTATACTAATACAAAAAATATATATTTTTCTTATGTATTCTTAAAGCTATTATATGTCATTAACCACGAATATTTTATAAAGTATATACTCTAAGTTATAATCTTCTTAAATTAAATTGATTTTTCCGATATTTATTTTTACTTCGCTTTCATGTATATGGTGAACGAATTTTATTACAAAAACTCACGCGCACAAAGCGTGTGTGGAACGCGTGCTAATCAGACGCGTGTGTCCCCTTCACGAGTGTGTCTTGGTGCCATTTTCTTTGTTTTTTCCTTTTTTTTTTAATTTCTTTTGCGGACCCGTGTAAAACACACGTGCCCACTAGGACGCACGCGTCCCAAAATAATTTTTTTACTTTCTCTGTTTTTGCGCTAACTTTTGGGAATTTTCTTTGGGGTTTTTTCAAAATTTTTGAGGTTTCATTGCAAATTTGTCAGGGGTCTTTTTGTAAATTTTTATTCTTTTTAATTCTTTTGTTCAAAATTGTTTAATTTTTTTTAACTATAATTGCCCCAAAAAAATTATTTCTTTATATGATTGGATCTAATTTTTTTCTTAATCTTTTAACACCCATTGTGATATGTTTTTTTCCAAATAAAAATATTTGCTTCTTTTTTCCTTTTGTTTTAGATTTTTAATCCTTTGACATAATTTCAAAAGTATCCCAAAAAATTATTAAATAGCATATCTTCCTCTAACTTAGTTGAAATGATATTAATACACTTATTTAATAGAATCTTTAACGTAAATATAGATTAGTTAGTTTGTGTTATCATTTCAATTAAAATTTTTTTCTATTATAAATGAATAAATTTTAAAAAAATTACGACGTAAAAAAAATTACACGGAGAGCGCGCGTGCCTAAAACTAGGAGTAGGATAAGTGTTGATACTCAGTCAAAGTGGCATTTTTTTTCCGTCCAAAACGATGTCGTTAAGGACGAAATTTTTTCGTCCTCCAAGATGTCGTTTCGAACTGATTTAAAAAAAAAAAAACCGTCGCTTCTCTCCCTCTCTTACTATCTTCGTTGACCTAAAATGAAGCCGTCGCACCACCGTTCCCCGAACCACGACCGTGTCGGCTTCCACGCCCTTGCGACACCACGCCGCCATTGACATCCATGATGCAATATCAGGTTCTGACTTTTCCCCCTTTTTAGTTTGTCGTTTTTCCTTTCCCTTCCTCTGATGGGTAGACCTCATCAGCTCGCACACCATTGGCGATAGCCTTTTGGGGGTGAGGACCGCCTTCCTCGACTCGGCGAGGATTAGTTCGGTTCTGTCGATGTTTGGCGACAGCACCGAGGGTTTGGAGCGAGAATTTGGGCTTGGGAATGGGAGGGACAGAGATTTGGGGATTTTGAAGCAAAAGATCGAGAAGGCTAACGTGCAGCAATTGGCCGGATCATCGAATGCGATAGGAGGTTCAAAGAGTCTGAAGCAAAGTATTTGTGAATACGAAGTATTGGTATGAGGTATTTAACTTTGTGTGTAACAAAGGAATGTGATTTTGCTTTGAATTTGGTGTTGATTGTTTTTTGTGCTTAGTTATTTTGGCTATGGAAATGAGCTAGGCTGTGCTTGCTACTATGACTTTGTTGATTCGCAAACATATTTTCCTCTCATAGTTTCTTTCTAGAAAATGATGAGTGCTTTTCTTCATTCTTTGGTTAACAAATTTCGTGCTTCGTTTTAGATTTCTGCGAATTTTGATGGAGAAATTGTGGTTGTTCAAGAGACGATTACTATTGAATTTGAGTTAGTTTTTTGTTGCTTCATGATTCAGTTTTGCTTGGAAATGCACATGTGATTGTTGCTTGAATTTACGCCAAATTCAATCACTAAAGAGTGTGGGTTCGAGTTTCTTGTTGTTTTTCTCAGCATAAGTTTTCTTGACAATCTGAATCGCTGTTTGCTTCAAATGTATGTTTATGTGTGTGTAAATAGTGCTCAGGATTAAATTCATGTATCTATTGTGCAGGAAAATTTCAATGGGTGACAAAAATGCTTACTTTGTGCCCAAAAATGGATGGAGATTGAAAATGTGGAATTGAAAAACAACAAAGAAGTTCAGTCGGTGTTGCTATATTGTGTTGGCTGAGTTTGGCTTTGATACGGTAGGCATTATGAGTACCATGCACAAGTGTCATTGTCTCTTATTTTTGCACAACATAGATTGTTGAGAATTGAATATTAGAGACAAGCAACAATAGTATGTCACCACAATTACTTGTGGTTGGGGTTTTGCCTTTATGTGTAAATCCTCAAAAAGCTCTAACCTTTTAGAAGCAAACTATGACACTTTGTTTGTCTTAACTTCAAGGAATGCCTGCTTATGGTACATACAATTACTTTGTTTGTCCACTAGCTAGAATGATTGTTGTTTGTTCAAGGTGTTTCAAAAGATGATTCAAGAGCAGCAAGTCTTAAAACTTTAGACTCTTATTTGCTCTGGGTCTGCTAATATTGTTTTTCACTGGTTGTTTTGTAGTTGAAAATATCGTTAAAAATTGTTTACTCGTGGAGCAATGTCTTTTTTTCTTTGTAGTGTAATTGTGGACCAGTTTGTATTGATTTTGAGGTTTGGTTTGTTTTAGTGGTTTGATATTAATGAAGACAAACATGTTTGGCTGCTAAGGAAAGTTGTTTTACTGAGGAAAGTTGAGACTCAATGATGAAGTAGGCTAGATTTGGTTGTTATGTCACGAATTTTAATAAGAATTAATATACTCTGTAATTGAAGTGGTTTTGTTCCTTTTCATTGCTTGGTCTTCTGAAATGCCGAATAGACTGTTTGCTACTAGATGTCCTGCTAGAATGTAAATGTAGTACACTATTTCTTCAACTACAAAGTGATTTTTAGGCTAAATGTAATTAGTTTTTATTTTTTATTTTTTACTTGAATTTATTTTGTACATATATGATTGATTTCTCTAACATTTTCTTTTATGAAGCAACTTATAGACACATCCAAAAGAGTCCCAATATCAATTTAGACCTTTAAGAAACTACTAGAAGATGGACTTGCTCATTGGATATGATTGAATTTCAAGAAATATGGTCAATAGTCCAAGTGAAAGACAACGTCGAATAGATAATGAGGATAGGGATACTCTCAAGTCAACCGTGTATAATATTCAATATTTGATACATAGTTTTGATCATCATGAGTTGTAATTAGTACACCTTTTAGAGCTAACAATTTCACCTCTTATGTTGTTTTGAGAAAATTTGTTCTGTTAGATTGTTTTAAAGGATTTTGATTTTGTTGGATTTTTTAGGTTCATTGTATGGTATTTTACCATATTGATGACATGTCTATCTTGAACTGTTGTAGAATATATTTTGGTAGTAAGTTCCTCTTAGAACATTGGGGGAACTTGTTCTCTTTATCTATTTCTTTTTTTTTTTTAATTTAAATGTGTATCAAAATTCCATTTTTTGTTATTATATTATATTTAAATGTGTATCAAAATCCCATTTTCTGTTTTTTTTTTTATTTATAAAATTATATTATTATTTTTTTTATAATTTATTACTTAAAATTTAAATTCTAAATTATTTTTATTTTAAAAATAATTGTTGCTAAATTAAAGATAATTTCAAAATACTTTGAATTTTAGCTTAATAAATATATAATGCAACTCGTGATTTTTTTAAAAATTTTATTGTGATTGGATTTAATTTTTGTTCTTAATCTTTTGACAGCCATTATGAAATAGTTTTTTTAATAGAAATGTTTGTTTTTTTTTCCTTCGTTTTAGATTTTTAATCCTCTGAAATAACTTCAAATAATATATCTTCTCCCAAATTAGTTGAAATGATATTAATACACTTATTTAATAGAATCTTAACATAAATATAGATTAGTTAGTTTATATTAACATTTCAATTGAAATTTTTTCTATTATAAATGAGTAAATTTAAAAAAAAAATATGTGGAGCGTAAAAAAAAAATTACACGGAGCTCGCACGCTCATAGTGCGTGCCTAAAAACTAGTAATAATAATAAGGTATAATTACTTCAACGAAAAGAAACTCTATTTAGACAATTTGACAACAATAACACGGAAAGAGCAAAGCTGAGATAGCAGGCTCGACTAAATATTGACTTAAAGTCGCAAGATTCACCAAGACTATGCCTCAACTAGATGTTCAATGACAATACAAATTCCATAATCCTAAACCTCCACTTATAAATAAACAATGGTGAGATATAAGACATTTACGTAAAATCTCAGATAATTCACGTTTCTAGCTATATAATCATAAAATTTAGATGTACGGTTGTGCAAGCTTGTTTTGCATTGTCCAAATTCAATAAAGATAAGTGCTTAGACTTTGTTCCAACATAACCTTGAAAAACAGCTTAAAGCGAGATTCATTTGAAAAAAAAAAAAATACACAGTAAACAACGTAATAACACTGAACAATGTGTATATCACACACATATATGTATCTCTTGGAACCAAACGGTTTTTCTTTTAACTGGAGATATTCGAGTAATGACTATAAAAAAAAATGGAGCATACTTTATTCTACTTAGGATTATCTATACAAATGCCCCCTAATGTTGTGCTATTGTTGCAGTTTGCACCCTAATGTTTAAAAACTGTCATTTTTGCCCCCTAAAGTATTAAAAATTTATAGATTTGCCCCCTCTGTCATAATCTGTAACAAAAATGGGTTAAATTAATTACGTAATATTAATCTGTTGGTGCCTGTACAATTTTTTAAGGGTATGAATACAAAATTTTAAAAGATCGAGGTGCATTTTGAGAAGAAAAGACGACATAAGGGGGTGTTTGTGAAAATAAATATAGAATTAATTACTATAATTTTCTTAATTTGAAAGCAGTTGATCTTTAAAAATTGTACAGGTACCAACAGAATAATATTATGCCATTAATTTAATCTATTTTTTTTACAAATTGTAACAGAGGGGGCATATCTATAAGTTTTTAATACTTTAGGGGGCAAGAATGATAGTTTTTAAACATTAGGGTGCAAACTGCAATAATAGCACAACATTGGGGGGTGTTTATGTAGATAACCCTTCTACTTATTGAACAGTATTTAAAACATGCTTGGATTAAAACATTAATAGTCAAGTTACAAGACAATCGCACGTACCTGCATAAAAAAATAAAAATAAAAAAAAGGGAGAAGAAGAGGAAGATGCTAGGTGCTTTTACGGAGAAAAATGTACACACAATACACATTTGTAAGTGTTACATGCAGTGTAAAGAATTCACGCTGGGCTTTAATTGAATGGCCTGTTAGTAAGAAATTTTTTTTTTTATGAGTTTAGTTTATGTTTTCGTTTAAAAAAAAAAATCATGCTCATGTTCCCTCTAGAGGCTTTCTCTTCCCGGTTGGGTTTTGATTGATAGCCCATTAGTAAGACTTTTTTTTTTTTTTAACCTAGTTTCTGTCTTTGTTTTTAAAAGGGAGAGTTTCAAAATAAAGTCATTCTTGAAGCCACTTAATAATCTATATCCCAAATGATATATTCTTTTTGTTTCCACTAATGCTATATACATGTGGCATAAATTATCATTGTGCCAAGAATAAGGCATTTCTCAAACTCCCCATTTAAAAAAAAAAAGAATAAAAAAACGTAAGATGAAGTTTAACAAATAAATATAAATATATATATATATATATATATATACGTGTTCAATTATTCTAATTAAAAAGTTATAGAAGATTTCATAAGAAAAAAAACTAAAAAAAAAGTTGTGTAAAGAAATAATAATAATAAATAAATATAATACAATATTGTCAAATTCAAATGACATTTAAAAAAAAAATCTATACGTACAAAGCGAAGATCATATATGAGCTCCAACAGTCAGCATACATCAACAATTACATACACCAACAAACTAACATGTACAAGCATAGTAAATCGACAATCTAATACGTACAAGCATAAGTAAATATTAAGATCTACTGTACAAGTGCAGTGCGTTAAAAAAAAAATACAACAACAACAACCAAGAAATTTATATAGGCACCTTGTGCAGAAAAAAGATAAGAGAAAAAAGTCTTATATTCAGTACAAGGGCTTCAAAAACTACGTGTTTGTTGCACATTGAACCTCATACATACGGGCGGTCACCTATCTATTTTTACAACACTAGTCTCAAGCCTACTGAGACACAAAATACCATTCAACTATACTATATACCATGCGAGCAATCAAGATTGTACAACGTGAAATCACCAAAAAAAAAAAAAAAAGGGGCGGGGGGAGGGGGGTGTGGGTGCTCAACTAGGTAGTATTACACATGTTTGAAAACATGCTAACTCAACCATTGAGCCTCTTGGCAACAACAGGGACTAAGGACTTCATGTCCTCTATGATTCTGTCATCCCTCCACAGTTAAATGGCTAATCTTCAGTTCTTCACGACATGCTCTTAGTTCTTCCTAAAGTGAAACCATGTAAAGGCGAAGGTTGGTTATTATGAGATTGGCCTTCTCCAGCTCTGCTTCTCTTTTGAACAATGTCAGTTTGGTATTTTCTAGCTCCAATTCAAGATTCTCAAAAGTTCGAGAGATTTCATCATAAGGGCGAAAGGAACAAGCTTTCCTTGTGGGAGGAGGAACCAGAGCAACACCATCCCCCCAAGTGACGATGAAACAGAGGAGGCCATAGTCAAACAAGGTTCAAAATAAGTTGTGCCAAAAAAAAAAAAAGGAGAGAAAAAGAAAACAAGATATGAGAAATACAAGTGTGAATAAAGTTAATATATAACCTTCTCAAGCGGTGTTATGGCGGTTCTCAGAATAAGAAACTTAGTGTGCAAAAATCTAGAAGAAGAATAAGGCGGTTTTGAAAAGGAATCACAATGCTAAGTTGGAGCCGAACTAGATTGCTAACAAAGTAAACTTACTTTGACATCATGCTTAGTTGCTTCAGCATCATTACATATGATGGGGGGGAAAAAAAACAGGACAAGAAAGTGCGTTACACACTAGCAAAGTTAAAGGGAAACTTAGTTCTAAGACCTTGGTGACCAACATAGTTTGGATTTTTTTTTTTTTTTGAAATGGTCACGATTTCAAAACCAAAAAGGAGACAACAACAACAAAAGACCATCATAAAACTATATAAATGGCTCTACAGCGTTTGAGGTTCATGGTGCGCTCAGCATATTAGTAATTGGCGCAAACACGGTACTGGGGGCTGAGCTGTATTGCGGGAAGAGCATCGGATGTTTGGTATCAAGATAAAAACCAAACCATTTCTGAACTTCTATCTTCAGAGATTCAACATCATTGCTATATTGAGAACGTATAGCTATTATCTCCGTCTCCTTCATAGAAGTAGAAACATTTGCATAACAAAGGTCAGACTTCATGGACGATATTTGAGCACCCATCTGGTTGATCAATTGGGCCATATCATCAGTATGGTGACCAAGATCGTGATACTCATTCAGCTAGAAATTTCTAGATTGTTTAGCTTCACGATAATCATGTTCTAAAGTGACTACATGCTTGTGCACATTGTTGACGTAGCATAAAGGCTCAGGCGGCAGGGTCTCTAAATCCTCACCAAAGTTACTATTAAGAATATCACCTCGAACGATATCAATATCTATAGGACCATTAACATGAGAATGATATTTAGGCATAATATGGCTACCTTCAATTTCTATAGGATTATTGGGAGAAGAATAAGCATTGTTGGACGACATAACTTGCAAAACAGAAGAGAGCGTTGGAATAGTTGATCAAGTAGGAAGGTTATTGAGCTATTTATAAAGGATGCATACACAGAAGATACTACTATTTTCTATGTATGTAGGGGGGCTAAATGTTGATGAAGAAAATGACTCAGATGATGAAGTCAATGCTCGTGGAAAATATTCTGAGATTTGGACTAGTGTGATTTGAATCCAGTATTGCCACAATATGAAGTGGACTTGGTTAAACTTAAACATAGAAAGATTATGATTGGAATCAACCTTATACATACAAAGTTACAACCTTGTTCAACATTAATCAACTATGTTCGAACCTTGTTCAACCTTGATTAACTATGTTTGAACCTTTCAGACTTTAATGAACCGTGTTCAACCTTGGCTGACCTAGAACCTTGTTCACTCTGCTACATAGTGTCCCAACCTTGTTGAACATCACTTGTTTGTGCTCACATAAATATATTCCAACTTTGTGCAACCCTGTCCAACAGCCTAGTGCCTAGCATTTGGACTCCCCCAAGTAGGTAACCTTATTCCAGCCTGCTTAACTCCACCTATAAATACATATCATCACAAAGTCACAGGGACAATTCAAGCTCACAGAAAAAAAATTTCTCAAGCAATTCACTATCCTAAACATCCAAAACACGCAAACCTTAACCTTGAACATTTAAAACATGAAACAACAAACCATGTATATGTTGTATCATCATCCGCACCAAACCCTATTTCATGTTTACAGCTTAATCAGAGATTGAATTATTTCTCTCAATTCAACCTCAATATTATCTCATTTTGTTATTGAGATCAGCGTAGCAGATTCAATTCCAACAAGGTAGTTAACCTGACTACTCTATCTTTATATCTCATCACTAATTAAGATGTTCCCACCAAACTCGGGACAACAACTAACTACATGCTTGACGCGGGGCGTAGGCAGCCTTGCCGATAGCATTAGAGAAGAACTGTGATGCCATAGCTCACCTACAATGGTGGTGGCGATGACTTCAATTTCTTGTAATCGTATGGAGCCTCAGCGAGGTCATCGCTACTCTCATTGTACTTCTCGCTCTGATCGTCGCATCGTTGTCGAACAAGCAAAAAAGCCGCCGTCTCGATGACGACAACCCCACCACTGTACTCCTTGTTGGATGAACACGAATGAAACAAACTTCAACGACCGGTGCCGGAATCTTCTCGAACCGTAGAGGATTGTCGTCAGAATGGACCTCCATCTCTCTGCCACTACGGCCACGCATCGCATCGCCGTTCCTTCATCGACAATTTCCTATTTTTGATCTAATCGCAAGTCATAGCCAATTTTAGCCCCAAACTCCATAGCCAAGACGAAGCAATAAAAATTCCAAAATTGCAACAAACACTACATCAAGTGGAGATATGAACATAATGGAATTGATATTTGATATATCTGATTTTGCTTTCTTCAAAAAGTCTCTTGGTTTTTTGGAATCTTTTTTATTAATTTTTTTTTTCATTTTTTTCCTCTATCACAGTTATACCATCCGCTTAATCTTACGTTTAAGTTCTCACAGCAATGCAAAATCCACCGTTCATAAACAAATCAACGCTCTGTATTAAAACTACCTATCAGCCTCTTTTTTTTTTGTGTTTCTAAGGTCAGAAGCACCATATTTTAAGGGTGCTTCTGTGATGAATTTTTTTTATTGTAAAAAATAATTCTAGATCGTTGGATTCACTTTTTCGGTAGGTCCCCTATCTTAAAAATATGAATCTAATCATTCAAAATTATTTCAAAAAAAAAAAAAAAAAACCACTACAAAATTTCCCTATTATAATAGTGTGCAAAAAGAAAGGGGCATTTATCAAAATCTCCTAATAACAAACTCTTATATTTCCAATTTCTTTCTCCACGAGAGAGAAAAAGAGGAGAGGTCTGCGCCATGGAAACCCGAATCTCAGCCTCGCTGGGACTCCCATCCAACAACCACACGGAACCTCCGCATTTCCCCAACCTCTTCACCCACTTCGCCGCCGCCGCCGGTTCCAACCTCACCAACCTCCCTTTCGCCTCCGCCTCAGCCTCCACATCCAGATCCGCCAAAGCCCCCCCGCCGCCGCCCGGCCTCCGCGCCATCGCCAAGTCCCTCTCCCTCGGCGAGCGCGCCCTCATCGGCGCCGGCGCCGGCGGCCTCGCGGGCGCCTTCACCTACTTCTCCCTCCTCCCGCTCGACGCCGTCAAGACCAAGCTCCAGACCAAAGGCGCCTCGCGGCTCTACCGCAACGCCCTTGACGCCGTCGTCAAGACCTTCCAGTCCGACGGCGTCCTCGGCTTCTACTCCGGCGTCTCGGCCGTCGTGGTCGGCTCCGCCGCCTCCTCCGCCGTCTACTTCGGCACCTGCGAGTTCGGCAAATCGCTGCTCGCCAAATTCCCAAACTACCCTCCCCTCCTCGTCCCCCCCACCGCCGGAGCCATGGGCAACATCGTCTCGTCCCTCATCATGGTCCCCAAGGAGCTCATCACCCAGCGTATGCAAGCCGGCGCCAAGGGCCGCTCCTGGCAGGTCCTCCTGCGGATCCTCCGAGACGACGGCGTTTTGGGGCTCTACGCCGGCTACTCCGCCACGCTGCTCCGAAACCTCCCGGCCGGGGTCCTGAGCTACTCCTCGTTCGAGTACCTCAAGGCCGCCGTGTTGACCCGAACGACGTCGTCTCGGAGGGCCCACCTGGAGCCGGCGGAGAGCGTGGTGTGTGGGGCCCTGGCGGGGGCGATCTCGGCCTCCGTGACGACGCCGCTCGACGTGGTGAAGACGCGGCTGATGACGAAGGGCGGTGCGGAGGGGGTGGCCGGGACGGTGGGGCTGATCCTCAAGGAAGAGGGATGGGTGGGGCTGACACGTGGCGTGGGCCCCAGGGTTCTGCACAGCGCTTGTTTCTCGGCCATTGGCTATTTTGCGTTTGAGACGGCCAGGCTGGCCATTTTGAGGCAATACGTTGAGAGGAAGAAGAGGATGGAAAATGAGGAGCTTCCAGACTTGTCTCTTGCTTCCTCTTCTTCTTCTTCTTCTTAAGTCATTATTATTATTATTATTTTTTTTTTTTTTGGAGAGCAGATATACTGTTGTTGTTGGTAATGGGTGCGCAATTTTGCTGTATTGTTAGTAAAATTTGGTTGGTTTTTGTGCGTGAAATGTGCCCATGTATACTGGTTTGTTCAAAATGTGAGATTTTGGATTATAAGATTTAAGTATTGATAGCTTTGCTGACTGTGAATTGTGATGATCATTGTTGAGAATTGAAACCTATGAAAACATCCAAACCATCCCATTTCATTTCATAATATTCCAAATTATTCAATTTTTTAATCCTACAAATCATTTCATTCCTTTTTTTTTTTTTTTTTTTTTTTCATTTCATTCTATTCCATTCTACTCGTTTTTCTAACTATTTTTCAAATCATTTTCAAACTATTTTGACCATCCCAATTATTTCAAAAAATAAGATAGGATAGACAAAATGATTTGTCCAAATATAAGGGCAATCTCATTTTTCATGTATTTTTATTGTATTTTGTTGTTTTCATATTTTTTAGACTATATGATATATGGGAATGTGTGGGTTGCTGAATGATGGCAGAGTAGATGACTTATTTATTCCAGTTTATGGTCTTTGCTGTTCCTCTGTTCAATAATGCTATTCAATGATTGTCATCTTATTTATGCACAATCTCTGGCAACATGTTTTGAGCAATAATTGTAGCAGTTGATTTCTCATTCCAGTTTGTGTTTGTTTCATGTCTTTGTTAGTTGGTATGTTTAAATATTGAATTATATATACTGGCAGGGTTCGTATGTCTTTTAATAATTATTATACTTTCTTTGCATATTTAGACCTGAAGCTACAAATTCCACTCTCTTTCTTTTATCTTGTTTTGACTTTCTGAGGTGTGACTGATTACTACTACTAGTAAACTGATTGATTCCACAATAACATACTTGTGTTCTGGTGAAATATTTCATGCCCTTTTTTATTTCTAAATTTTAACTGTTATTTTGATTGATCATACAGAGATTTTATAGTTAATTTGTCTCACCAGCTGATGTTGTCATGCATGTTTACAAGGGTAAATTACCATAGTCAGCCTGAACTATAGTTACTAACAAAGCCAAAACATTGGCATATATAATTCTTCTTTGAAAGAGGATAATATCTGATTTGTTACGTCTAGTTGTGGAAAAGACTCGTTATTTACATGAATTATTCTGTTCCTTAATTGATAACTTGGTCATGTGAAATACACCCATCATTTTATTTCAACGTATCATCCAAAAAGGAAGAAAATCTTTCGATAAATTGGCTTTGCCTTGACGTCATATTAGAGGCAATATGACAAGAATACATAGAAACTACTAACTAAAGAAATTGATTTCTCAAGATTTTGATCTTTCTTCCTGCCAAAATAACACACATTATCAGCTAAAATCACTTCTGGGAGTCACAAATGGGTCATCATCAAGGCTCTTACGCTCATCTGCACCAAAATTCAGCGCCTCCTCAAACTCGTCAGGCAGAACCGTCCGGAGCCGGAGCCTCGGCTTTCTCGCTGGCAGCGCAGGTAGCGGAACTTCACGCCTTAGAATGCGCGCCGCTTCCTTCGCTGTCGGCCTCTTGACATGGTTTGGATGCACACAAGCCAGCCCCACAATCAGCATCCTCTCCACTTCCTTCTCAATAGCCCTTCCCCTGAGCCTCGGATCTGCAGCCTCGGCGAGCCTCCCTTTCTCCCACAAGCCCCACGCCCAATCCACCAACACCATCCCGCCCTCATCCACGGGCCTCCGTCCCGTCGCCACCTCCAATACCACCACGCCGAAGCTGTACACATCCGACTTCACCGTTGCCACACCAGAGTATACATATTCCGGAGCAAGATAACCCATAGTCCCAGCAGGAGAAGCCGCGTCTCTTGATGCAACAGTACTACTATGATCATACACTTCTGCGAGGCCAAAGTCCCCGAGCTTGGCGGTGAAATCTGCCGCAAGCATTATGTTGCAAGTCTTGACATCTCTGTGGATTATCTGCCTCTCGCAATCGTCATGAAGATACCCCAAAGCAGAAGCCACACCCAAAACTATTTTCAATCTTTGAGTCCATGACAGAGTGATCGCCGACACGGTTTGCTTGTGGAGAATCTTGTCAAGGCTTCCGTTAGGCATGTACTCGTAAACGAGAACTAATTCGCTTCCCTCGGAACACCACCCTTGAAGCTGAATCAGATTCTTGTGGCGCAGGCAACTGATCATTGTGGCAAACTCGTTGGTGTAAGGATGGTTGCTTGAGGAGCTAGAAGCCCCATTGTTGTTGCCTCTTTGGAACCTCTTGACTGCAACTTCACCACCGAATGGAAGCGACCCCTTGTAGACGGTGGCCGAAGAACCCTCGCCAACAATCCGGCTGCGGTCGAACCCCAACGTCGCCGCCCTAATCTCGGCGAGCGAAAGCCTTGCTGGGATTCTCCGGCTCTGAAGCCTGCTGGCCAAACTCTCCATCCTTCTTTTGGCAACACGTCTCCTTTTCCTTATCACCACAAAGCTTATGATGCCAATAATTGCAAGAACTGAAAAGACACATGCAATTAGGCCTCCTAACCCAAGAACCATCTCTCGTAGAAACTTCATTTTCCTTGAACTAAGACCATTTTTTACATTCTCAATATCACTGGTTTCAACCGTGGAACTTGATATTGAGTTCTCTGATATATCAGAACAAATGAAACAATCACCTTCTTCAAAATTGTCTATGGGAAGTACTTCCGAAGAGTGAAATTGAAAAGTCTTGAACTTCCATTTGTTGACAACATGAAGCGACGAGCCGTGGCCATTTGAGCCGGAGAATCCGACGTACATGAACTCGTTGAAGAGCTCGGAGAGGTCGATTTGCGCGACGAGGACCGGGTTTGGTGGCCTTGTTGCCGGAGAGTAACCGAGCCAAACCCGAACCATGTTCATCGAGTTTCGGTACTCGATCCAAGCGGTTATCTCCCTTCCGCTCTTCAAATCAATCCCTCGCGGGATGAGGTCGACAGAGACGACCGACACAGCGTCATTGAGGTCGATGCCGACATGGTTGCCGTTGATGTCGCCGAGGAGAGGGTCAAAGCTCGTGTCGAACTCGACAGCAAAGAACGAATCTTGAACCGCCAAGGCCGGCCTAGGCAACCCCATGTGGCCCTTGGAAGCGCTGAAGGGGTCGTCGGTGGCGTCGGCGCTCGTTTCTGGAGCGATGAGGAAGGCGATGCCGTCACCCGACGAGCAGAGTGGCGACGGGACGATGGAGAAGGAGAAACTGCAGGAGAAAGACGACGTCGTGTTAGTCGAAGGGTCGAGAAACTGGATGCGACGAGCGTAGAGGGCTCGTCCGACGCCATTGTTGTAAAAAGGCGAAAGCGGCATGAAAGACGATGAAGAAGAAGAAGAAGAAGAAGAATGGCAAGCGGAGAGTTCTTGGGTGAGAGCGACGGAGTTGTTGGTTGTGAAGAAAGCTTCGCCGAAGAGAGTGATGTTGTTGTTTTCCGGGGAAAGAGAGAAGGAATGTGAAAGAGAGTTAAGGTTAGAGAGAATGAGAGAGAAAAGGGTGAAGAAGATGATGAGCGAGTAATAGGGTGTTTGCATTGTGGGAAAATCAGAAACTTTTTTCCGGGAAAAAGAGGATCGTGACGCTAGAAAAGACAGAAAGCAGATTCTTCTGCGTTGAGCGTGAGATAGGGAAACGGATTTGGAGGGAAAAGATGAGTCCCATTTCAACGGTCAAGATTTCATTTCATTTGTTTCCTTTCATTTTTCTCTTTCAAACATCACAGGGAAGAAAATTCAATCCTCTGAAATTTGTCACAATGCAGTTTTGTGAGCCCTAGCTTAAGTTTGCCTACTACTTGTGGATTTCTATCCCAATTCTTGTAGGTTTGGTCGGATGTAATGGATTGAGAATAGAAATAGGAATATGTGTAATATGATAGGAATTGGTATCTGATTTATCAATGTTGAATCAATATTGACATGTTTGGTTTTGTTATTGGAAAAGAATTGAATACAATTATTGTAGAAAAAAAAAATTCTTTATTTATATATATATAAAAAATAATGTTCAATATCATCTATAATTTATAAAACTAATGAAAATGATAAACTCAGAATGTAGAAAAATAGATTCTCCTTAATAAAACATAACTGTTTAATAATTGAATCCTCTTAAACTAATCCAATTCATTATGTGTTAAAGTTTAAACTTATAATATACCTATAATTACTATTTCTAAGTCTCTTTGAAGTTAGAACTGTGAATTATGATTGACAAGTAAAAACATGACAAAAATATGTTTTAAATTAGAAAAGAAAACTTAAAAACTCTATGTTAGTGCGTGCACACACACCCAAAACAGAAATTATGTGCAGCAAGATATTTGTTGTAGTAAGCGATTTTAGATCGTCAGATTTACTTTTTTAAGATATATGGTCTATTTTAAAGTAAATATGACCGTCCAAATTGTTCTCTACTTCGAGCATAAAGCCCCCCTCCCCCCACCAAACGGAAAAAGAAAAAAAGGCAACGGAAAATCGATTGAAAATAATTCTTGATTCTCATATGTACCTTTCTACATTGTGTTGCTGAAAAGACAAATCTAATGGTTTATAATCATCTCCTACTGATGGAGTACGTTCATAAAAAAAAATTAGAAATAAATCCTCATTTCATTAAGAGGTCGTTTGGAGAGCAATCCAAGTAAAAAATTTAAACCATTTTGATTTGAGTTATTATGTGGCAAAATGTTAATCTAAACCACTACTTGGATATGAGTTTTTTTTAGTATTTGAATTGTGATTGTAAGAGAGAAGTTTATACTTGCTTTTAATTGTAATAAGAGTATTTGAATCTAATATTTTGCATTTAAGTTTAAAGCATTAGTACTTTAGTAAGAGTATTTGAACCTAATTTTTGGGTTTGTATTGTTATCCAAACAACCCAAATTCCAACGAAATTTGGCATGTATCTGTTAGGGAATGAAAAAAAAAAAAAAAAAAACCCATTGAGGAACAAATTTCAACAATTATGATTGGCTATCAATGTTGGTAATTGAATTTCATAAATTCAATATTTTGCAAATTTTGATTAAATCAAAGTATGCGCAGCTGGAAAATAAATATGGCAATTCAATTAAAAAATTAATTGAAACAAACAAAGTGGATCTCATTAACATATTGTATTACAAAATATTTATAACAATATCATATAATTAAATAGACGTAGATTAAAAATTATATTGTTGGCTTATGTCACTGTTGATGGTCAAAATTTAACAAGGGTTATTTACATATATATTCAAGATATGACTAGATATTACATATTAATTCAAGATTTGCAAGATATTTTAAATCAGTTCAAACATTAATTTGTAGTACCAATAATATCCCTAACCACCTAAAAAATCCGGATCCACATTGAAATTTTTTTTTAAAATTACTAAATCCTAATTTTTGGAATTAATTAGGGGATTTCAAAATGTTTTGAAATAAAGCCATATAATCGCATTCTCACCAGACGTGTGTGTGTATCTGTGTGTGTGTTTTTTTTTAAAGAAAACCTAAACTATGAAACCCCAAAAATCCTCCGCCGTCTCACTTCCCCTCCCTCTTCGAAAATTGCCGGCCACCCCCTCCACGAGTAACCCGCCTCTCTCCGCGTAAACGCCGGTTTGCGAATCCTCCGGCTTCCATAGAAACACCGCCTCCTCACTTCCTCCGGCCTCCCATGACACGCCAGGCCCTTCCTCCGCAAAAACGCCGGATCCCGCCTCTTCCAAAACGCCGAACCTCGTCTCCTCCGTTGCCATCCGCCCCCGTATACGCACAAATATCTCCCTCGTGTTCGCAAAAAAGGCCGACCGCCGTATCTTCTCAAATGCCGGCCCCCGTCACCTCCGAGATAGCGAGAGTCCAGTTTACACCCCGATTTGGTTCTACGAGAAAACGCTTTCGGGAAGAGCAACCAACCGACAGTGGTAACGACGGTGATATAAACATTTCAATGCTGGTGTCAACACGTAGATGAACAAGATCAACAACCGTGTGCAACAAAAATATAATCGAGATAAACACCAATGTGAGTATAGTTTTATTTTTCTAATATGATATTAAAGATGTTTATTCCTTTAAATCTGCCTGAAAATGTAATGTTACAGAATTAAGAAATCTAGAGACATAATATTCGATTTCACATAAAATATTCAAAATTGAATATCGTAGTATAATTCTTTTAACGTATGGTTAATCTGAAATATAATGTTCAAATTTGAATATGATAGTATAATATGATAATAAAAACATAATATAATATAAAATTAATTATGTTATATTCTACTTATGCAGATTGTTTCATTTGCAAAACCTTCAAAACATAGGAACAATAAGATTGGTGGACAGGCAAACACTAAATTATTTTGGCATATATATTCTTGTTTAGTTCTATTCTATAATGTTTCTTCGAGGCCGTATTTGGGTAACCTCGTAATGATTGTGTTTTTGCATCTTGCCTACCCCATATGGCCCCCTTGTCTACAACTTATATATGTAGAGTTTATGTTAATTTATGACATCTTATTTGCATCTTTTGTTATTATGTCAATTTTAGTTCCTCTTTGTGCCAACTTTTATTATTTGTTTTTATTCAATACCATACTAAAATTTGAATATTATATTTTTAAAAATGTAAAGCATGCCAATTACATGTAAACACGAGTATAACAACTAAAAAATGTATCTATTAAACTAATATAACGTTCATATTCTTAGAACTTAACTTTTTTTAACAAAAGTTTGTTGTTCTTCTGCTACTATATTCAAAGAAAATATATACATATACATATATATATATATATATATATATATTAAAGTTATAATATGTAGCAAACAAAAAATAATAATACTTAACAAACGAATATCAATAAAGAAAAATGCAAAAACCATATGAAAATTGAATATCATAATTAAATATGGATATCAAATGATAAAGAAAATAAAATCGTACCATATAAAATTGGAATACCAAATTCAAATTTGAATATCAAATGAGAGAAATTAAAATTATACCAAGAACGTGTAAAAAAAACTAAGTCCAAACAATGAAAATTTCAACCAAAAACGTATTTGTTTTTTGAATTTGAATAAGCAACGTACTGAGAATGGGTCAATATAACACTAACTAAGCTTTTCTTTTTTGGTGCTATATTTAAGGGGAATAAAAATCAACCTCCCATGTATTACGTGATATGTGACTGTATGCATAATAAAAACCAACCTGACTTAAAAGCTTACATTTGATTGTTAATCCCTACAACTAAAGGGTTGAAAATGTATACAATAATATGAAAAAAAAATAATTAAAATGAATATCCACAAATCCGGTTGGTATACCCGAAAATTCGAAAATAAGGATACAAACGTCTAATAACAAATGTCATATAAGCTTTGTGAATTAATGTGATAATAGTTGTAGTTTATGAACTAATTTGTAATATGTTGTCATAAGATGACTTATTGTATAATATCTTCATTTACCAAAGTGTAAAATCGAGCCCGAGCCCGAAATTAAGCCATATTGGCCTCGAAGGCTCATTAAAAAGCCCGTCAAGGCCCAATAGGCTAAGGTAAAGTTCTCAACCCACACCATCACAAAGGTTAAATAATTGTATGCTAATCCTTGTATTTTTTTTAAGAAAATCATAAATATTTTATAAAAATAACTTATTTTTGAAAATAATAGATATATTTTTATCAAAAACACATAATTATTTAATATAATGACCTAAGCCCACAAGTGGTGATTTATTGGGTTATAGAGTGGAAGGTTCAAAATATTAAGTAAGGCTAACAAATGGAATCGTATTTAGAAGCTTATGGATTTTACTTGAAAAAATTCATAAGCACATTCTTAAGTATGATATTTGTTTATTAAGCAAAATAAATAAATAACCTCATTTTTTCCAACACTATTTAGACGCCATCTGTCGTCTAAATTTTATCAAATTAAAGTTTCATACATTACTCTCTTGAATTCATGTGACACTTGTGATCTTATTTGGAGGACAACTTTGGGTCACCAAAGTTTGGCAAAAACTACATGAGTCCATGACCTTCCTATGGCTAACTCTATGATGATAATTTATCCCAAAATGATGTGTCAACCCATTTCTCTTCCACTACAAAGATTAATATTTTTTAGAATAAAAATAGTGATTTGATGGCAACTCAAGTTCTCATTGGTTAAAATTTCTATGCCTATCTACACCTCTTAAGCAACCTTCTAGAATGAATTTTGGATAAGCACAAAACCTTGATATTTTTCCTTATTTAGTCACCTAGACTTGTTGTTTAGTCTCAAAGAGACTAAATATTTCATTCCTATTATTCAGTGATATTATCTAGTTACTGTAACCAAATGATACCAAAATAAGTAATTCTCCTTAACCACAAACCAAATGAGTTAGAAAATTCACCATTTTTTTACTCATTTATTTCTCTATAAATAGGGGTCCCACCATTACAGCAAGGAGATATATCCATTATTTTCTACCATTATAAGAACAACTAATACTAACATACATACTATAACACCAATACTACAAATAAGCACATGTTCTCTCTCTCTCTCTATAAATCTTTCTTTCTCACCAAAATTCTAAAACATTAGTCTACCAATAAAAAGTCATCCTCTTATTCTTCCAAACATTCTCAAAAATACAAAAATAAAAAATCTTCCAACACTTTAAGTCCACAAAAATCACCTCTTAATCATTACTTTAGTCATCATATACACTTACCAGGCAAAATTGTCATATATCAACACAAGTGTTATGTATCACATATTTTGCAACTATAGTGTCAAAAATTTCATCAAATAATTAAAAGATGTTTATTTTTTTTTTTTACTTTACCTTTTACTTGCTCTCGCTCTATGGTTCAATATTTTTGCCTATTTATTATATAACCCATATTACATATTAGTTTATCATATTATCACTTAATATATTTTATTTTAGCTCATATTATCATATCATATTGTTATTAATACATTGTCTTATATGTTATACTATATATATACTTATTTATTTATAATCTAAAATCGTCATATGAGGATTTGACTTCGTGTTATCGCAGTGACGTGACATCGATTGCTGTATGTGGATTTGACCCATGTGTTGTCCCTACATTGTACCATTTCTTTATATCTTTATTACTTTACAATTATGCAGTTTACATTCCTACAATTTACATTCCTGTAATTTATATTCTCGCAATTTACATTCCTGCAATTTATATTTCTATAATTTATATTCTCGTAATTTACATTTCTACAATTTACATTCATGCAATTTATATTACAATACTTTTCTATTTCTCGTGTAATTGAGTATATGTACACATGTCCATATACTCAAATAGTCAAATATACTATTTTAATAGAGCGTATATTTCGAACGCAGAGCGACACGCTTAGCTAGCCCGTGTATCGTACTGCGTGTCTAAGATCATCATTTGTGAATTTGAGTTCGAGTTGTCCCAATGATGTGACTTCTGTCGGTGTATGAGGATTTGACCATGTGTTGTCTCGACACTGTGTTATTTTTTTCGGCCGTTACCTAACATCGTGGTGGTTACCGTTATTCAGTCCAGCATTTTTTAGTATAGCATCCATATTAACATAGGTCATCGTGACGTGGTTTCGGCCTGTTATATTATGATGCAAACAACTGTTTGGTTGAACGTTCATAAGCGTCTCCATAAAGCTAATGGGAATATGGCGTTGTATGACATGGTTACTTTGTCGTGACATTACATGACATAAATAATCAAACTGTTCGGTGAAGTGTTCTTATACACTTCATTCAAAACCGACTGGTTCATATCCTTTGGTTACTTTACACTATGTCATGTTTCACTTATATTATTTTATCATTGATATTCATATATGTTATGGCATGCTAATTATTTGTATATCATTGTCATACACTTGCTCATTATGCAATTTTACATGATTTGCTCATTATACATGTTCATATCCTCTATTTGATATAGTCTTGGTTGCATTGAAAATATGTCTTACTTGATTAGGTCTTTATTTGTCTTAATCACTTACTTTACTTGATTATGCTTTATCACATACTTATTTGTCTACTTTACTTGAAATAACATGATTATATGACTATTCAATTTATTAGTTCATAATATATTATAGTTAAAACCTAAAAGATGCTATATTATATAAGGGAAAATACCATAAATGACGAGTTTATAGGTAATACCACGACCCCTCCTTCAGTTTACTATAATTCCAAAATCATCCTTAAGTTTTTAATTTCGGTTCAATTTTAACCCTTACGTTGACTTAGCGTTGAAAAATAGTGCAAAATGTCAATAATACCCATACACAAAACTGCGTCGTTTTGGCTTATCATCAATAAACTCTTTAGATATCTTGTTATGTTTGCAACCAAACAATACACCAACAACATATTCAGACAAATATATGTATATATATATATATATTTATATATATTAGAAACCCCCAAGCCCAAAACCCATCGCGACGAACCCTCGAGTCTCCGCCTCCGCCTCGCGACCCCGCCGACAAACCCCCCATACCTCCGCCTCCGTGACCGAGCCGACAAAACCCGCCGAGCCTCCGAGCGACCGTTGACAAACCCCCCCGAGCCTTCGCAACCCCGCCGACAAATCCATAGCCTCCGCGACCGCAACCCCTCTGAGCCTCCGAGAGCGACCACCGACAAACCCCCCCGACCCCCCGATCGCCGAAACCTCCAACCCCCCGATCTTTTTCTTCTTCACCGCCTTCGCCTTCGCCTTCGAGGCCTTGCTCTTCTGTGTCCTCCCTACAATTTTACCTTTTGATTACTGAGTATTGAGTACTTAAAATTTCATCTTTTGTCGCAATTAAAATAACTAGATTTACATCCATTTAAAAATACAAAAAAGTTATATAAAGTTTCCATCTTGAAGATGTCAAACCAACGACCATGAAATTTGATTCTACAAGCTCAATAAAAGCCATACCTGCAAAGGTCGAGATAGAGAAGCAACGATTAGGATTGCGGCGGAAGAATGGGCGGCTGCGGGAAGCGTGGCGGCGGAGGAAGACGAGATGGCGAGGCCTGAGAAATCTTCATTCTCTCTCTTTTTATTTGTTTTGTTATTTTCATTTTTTCTTAGTTGGAATCCACCATTTTAGATCTCAATTTTTTTTTTAGCAAAATTTTTTTTTACTTAATTGGTTGGGCATGCAATGACTTTATTAGTAATTGTGGTTTATGTTTCTCTACGATAGGATTCAACTCTGCTAATGTTAATTGGGTTCGCACTTCGAAGGAAAAGAGAATGGGGTTACGTAAAAGAATAAATAAAAAGGTGAAAATTAGAATAGTTTAGGGATAAAGTTATTCTTGAACTGGAATAAGCTTATATGGCAATTCCTATTGTGTATAACTGATGTGGTAATAAGGGTATTTTTGAAATTTTAAAAAAAATTCACTAGTTTTTCAACGCCCAGTCAACGGAAGGGTTAAAATTGAACCAAATTTAAAAACTTAAGGGTGATTTTAGAATTATAGTAAACTGAAGGAGGGATTGTGGTATTACCCAAAAACTCAGGGGTCATTTATGGTATTTTCCCATTATATAATTAATATGAGTATTTTCTTTACATGTCATTTTCTTGTTCATATAGTATAACCATGTTAGGGCCCACCTTATACACTTATGTGACATTATTTGATTACATGCATAGTCCTAGACTTAGAAGTCATCCCGAATGTATATGTTTTATCATGCAAATCGAGGAATTTACTGTCAATAATATCTTTCTGAATAACCCTCCGCTGATTTTCTCTCTTCTCATCTTACTCATCCACTCACATGCTACTATCATATTATTGTCTTCCGGGACCATGTTTATCATTATCGTCGCTCAGGGACCATCTATCTTATTGTCCGAAATAGACCGCTTACTGTTAGTGGATTACTATGTTCCCCACACACACGACATCCCAGAGACTAACCTGTGTGGCTTTTATGGTTATCATAATCATCGTTCAACCTGCTTTGACATGTACATGAAGTATAATTTCCGTTATATGAACTAATAAACTTATATACTATTGTGGTTCTAATCCCGGTTATACACCCTCATCTACCTATAACAGGGCTCTGGCCTTAGCTAAAAACCTCCACTTTATCATATTATGATTGCTACGCCTACCGTCGATTCCGGCTGCTACTACCAATATACTACACAATGACTAATAATGAATTACTCTATATTATGGATTGATTATACATGCTTAATCGACTGATTGTGTGATTACACGCATATACCTACCGCCGATTGGCATTCTGATTGCGTTCCTGACATGCTAGTAAATGACTTGTTTGATGCATGTGCATATGTTGATTACATGTTTCGTGCGTTGAAGTTAACCATCAACTACATGTTTATGGTTTTCTAGCAAAAAAAAAAAAACATGTTTATGGCTGAATTATTGCATACTTCATAATATCATCGTTATTCTGCATTTAAGCATGAGTTCGACTTATTTTGCTACAAATAATGGATATTAGGCCTTAATCTCTCAACTTGGATAGCTTGTGCTATAATCATCTTTGGGTTTTCTACAACCCGTTTGTCTTTTCATTCTTACAGATACTAACTCACTTAGCGTAGGATAGGAGTGCTTCCCTTTGTGGTCATCACTCCAGCTCACCATCCAACATCTCACTGTGGGAAAATTACTAGTGGTTCGTTGAAACAGGTGGATAGTCCAAAAATCCAGTACCTTATCTAAATACAGTACCTTATCCAAGACCAGTGTCTTATCCAAGACCAGTGCCGTATTTGATCGAAGCCCAATTTGACGAGTCGGGCCCAAACAACTCCCACGTTAAAAGGCGACTCTGCTCGGGAAATCTTTGAGTGTGGAATTGGGCCGAATCTGTGTGCAGTCCATCATCAACACACAAAAGACCCCCCATATTTCCTTAAATTGTGGAACTGGATCAAATCTGCGCGTACATAAGCCTCTCTTCATTCAACAACAAAAACATATTTCCACATTTTTTGCGACTCCACTGGATAAGCCTTTAAATGTGGACTTGTGTCACTTTTCTTCTTTGCTGTACGCAGCAAAACTCACTCCCCACAGTCATAAATAAACTTAATATTTTGATATTCACAAACAAAATGAATTTTATTGTTAATATGTTTGTCAAGTGTGATTGAAGCAATATGTCAAAAAGCTTGAAGCAAAGTGTCAAGAAGCTTGAAGATTAAAATGTTAACACATCAAGAAAAATTAAACATGAAGAGCAAGATTAAAATATTTCAATATAAGGGAAAATCATATTATAAGCACTTGATAACTTTTGGCTCAAAATTTCTCAAAAAAAAAAAAAAAAACTTTTGATTCATTTACTTTGAAATTGAATAAATTCTTTAAAACTAAATATTTAGGACTTAATATTTCATAGTTACATTTTATATTAGAGTAATTGGCACCTATGGCCCCTGAACTTATCGGGCTTGAACACTTTGGCACCTTCTTTTTTTTTTTTAGGCATTAACCCCTCTGAATTTAAAAATCGTTGCACTTTGGCACTTTTTGAAAACGTCTGTCCATTTTCAGACGGAAATTCCACACGAGCTTCTCACGTGGCCTTCTATCTAAGGGCAATTTCGTCAGTTAACATAAAAATCAGAGAAGTTTTTGTTTGGCTCTCTATAATCTACCCAGAAGAATCATCCCCAATCAACAAAAACAATACCCATATTCGTAGCCCCTTTTTTGGCTTTCCGTAAAAAAAATTCAGAAGCCACGTCAAATCCAAATCCAACATTCAAATCCCAATTTCAACTTCTACAATTCAGATCCGCCACTTTCATTGTAAAAACTAGATTGAATCAATTAGATAAATGAAAGAACAATCACTGAATGAATGTTCAAATTCATACAAAAAAAAAATCAACCAAATCTAAAATCCTAAAACACAATGCAACCCCACTGCAGCCCCTACTCTGCCGCCGCTGCCCCCACTGCAGCCCCTACTCCGCCCTATGTTGCGCCACCAACTCGTTCTCCCCCTTCCGCCGCCTCGGCCAGGGCGGCTTCGGTTTTCGGTCTCGTCTTCCGCAGCTCCCCGCTCAACCCCAAGAGCACCGTCTCACCGGAGATCGCCGATAAGGTCTAGAAGAGGATGGGATACTGCTGGAGGAAGCGAACGACCTTGTGGCCGTGCGGGAAGCCCAGCTCGCGGTGGAGCTTGTCGGCGTCTTTGAGGCAGAGGACACGCTCGGGCTGGCCGGAGGGGTAATGCTTCGACCGGACCACGAACCGGCGCTCGGCGTCGCGTGCGAGGACGCGCTCGAGGGTGGCGATGCGATCGGGCTCGGACTGGAGCGGCTTCGTCCTCACGCTCTCTTTCTTCTTGCGCATCTTCTGGAAATTTTGGGGGTTTTGGTGACGAGGAAGGAGGTGGAGAATTGGGCGGCAGAGAGGAAGGGTCTGAGAAAGTTTATGATTTAGAGTTTGTGAATTGTTGCAGAGTAAGAAAATTTGGAGAAATTTTTTTCTTTTTTAGTTTTATTATATTTTGTTATCAAACTACAAAAATGCCCCTAAATAAAATTCCATGTGAGAAGCATGTGTGAATTTTCGTCTGAAAATAGACAGACGTTTAAAAAAAGTGCCAAAGTGCAACGATTTTTAAATTCAGGGGGGTTAATGCCTAAAAAAAAAAGAAGGTGCCAAAGTGTCCAAGCACGACAAGTTCAGGGGCCATAGGTGCCAATTACTCTTTATATTAAGGCAAATGAATTCATTTTAAGAAAATTAACTTACTTTGAATTTTAATAAGCATTCTTGTCTTACTTTATGAAAATTCAAAGTAAATCATTTGATCCTTTCTATTGTTGACCAAATCATTTAAAGGATCATTTTCATTAAGAAAATATCGCATACAAAGTTTCATTTTAAGCACATTTTCTTATCGGTTCGTTTTTTCCTTAAAAACTTAGTTTTTAGGTAAAACTTTGACGAACCTGGTAGACTGCTTCCCCTGCAATGTGCTAAAAAAAAAAAAAAAAGAGCCGTTGCAACTAGCCGTTTTGTTGGACTATTTTGGCCAATAAAACGGTCGTCCGTTTGGCAAAGCGGCCAACCATTTCTTTGGTTAGAACATTTTTAAAAATGAGTTTTTGAGCCACATATAAAATGTTTATGTTTACTTGCTCTTTCAAGAAAGAAAACGTAATATTCTAAAATTCTCTTAGCAAAAAAGCCTTATAAAAAAATCTATTTCGTCTCTTCATTATTCTCTTACATCATTGTGCATCTTTTTCAAGAAAGAAACTAAAAATATTTTTGAGCCAATCACTATCAAATCCTTAAAGTAATTCTATCATAGATTTGTCTCGTAATATTTTTATTTTAAGAGAGTTAGTGAGCTTCATTATATTCATCATCTTTCCATACTACCTTTGTGAGAGTTAGTTGAGGTTTCGGCAAAGGAGTTTTCCAAAGACTCGAAGCAACTTCGATGGGTTTATTGCGAGGAGGATTAGGTAATCCTCGGGTATGCCCTTGAGGTGTTTCACGTATGTACATGGTAGATTGAGCCGAAAGTCTATCGCTATAGTGGACAAAGGCCTTACTCGTGAAGAAGAGCTTGGTAACGAGGGACGTAGATCTTTTCGGATCGAACCTCCATAAACAAATAGTTTGCACTCGCTTTCCCTAACTCTTTACTTATTATTCTTCTTGTCTTTTTGTTGAATAGTTTCTGAAATTTACATTAGCATCACAAATTTGATCATATTTAACAACATTCATTAGTTTATAAATTTTGATTTATTAGTATTTAGTCCAAAAATCAATTCCCCCCCCCTTTTGGTTAGTCATTCTTAGGTCAACAATTAGTATTAGAGCAATGTTGAACATTGCATTCATTTAGATTTCACAATCTAACGCATGGCTATCACTAGTTTTCACACTCAAGAGGGGCATTCCACAAACTGGCCTCCACTTTTTTTTATGGTAGTGACTATAACTATTAGAATGCTCGGACGACTATTTATCTCCAAGTTATTGATTATAATCTTTGGGAAGTGATAGAAAATGGTCCATATGTCCTATGAAACTTATCAAAGAAGAAGAAAAATCAGACCACTCGGTCTTAAAAGAAAAGCACGAGTGTGATGAGGAAGATAAAGTAAAGCTTTCTCTAAATGCTCGAGCTAAAAATGTTTTATATTGTACATTAGAAAAAAATGAGTTTAATCGCATTTGCATGTGTGAGTCTGCACAAGATTTTTGTAGCTTGCTTTAAATCACTCATATAGGAACTAGTCAAGTCAAAAAGACTAAAATGAATATGCTAGTTACTAAGTATGAGAACTTCTTTATGAAAGAAAATGAGACCATTGTAGATATGATTACTAGATTCACCGATATTGATAATGGCGTAAAAGCACTTGATCGGAAACTTACAAATGATGAGCTTGTGAGTAAAATCTTTAGATTTTTGGCAGAGTCATGAACCACGCTCAAGACCGTGAATGAGACAGCAAAGACCACTCAAAAGTACTCCGTTAAAGAGCTTTATGGTGTATTGATAACTCACGAGAGCTTAATATGGCGAAAACTAAATACAAGACCTCAAAGAGCAAAAATCGAGTGGAAGAGAAGCCAAAAAGGCACCTGAGTACACAAGCACTAATATTAATAGTTGTCAAAATTATTTTGAATGGTCACAAAGAATAAAAATGAGTTTATTAAATAAGACATACATTTTGTTAATTTGTGTATTTAATTGAGTGGTCAAAATCATATACAAATAATTAATAATAAAAAAAATTATAGTGAATACTCAATTTTTAACACTTAATTTAAATTAATACCCAATCTTTTGAAAAGTATAACAAAATACCTAAGTGATTCAATTACTTACATAGTGGTAGTTAGTGGTAATTAAATTAGTTACTAAAAATATGAGCAGTTAATTAACAAATTAGCTAGTTACTCAATTACCTTAAAAGTTTGAGTATTTTTTTTTATTATTGTGTAAATTAGTGTATTTTCCTATTTCACCCATTAATAAATTATATTTATTTGAGGTATCTCGTTCATGTATTATTAACCTTATAAAACAAAAGGGTGAAATAAGAAAATATTCAAATTTACACAACAATAAAAATAAATATCTAAACTTGCACATACTTTTGATAATTAAGTTAATTACCACCGGCCACCACTGTGTATGTAATTGAATCACTTGGATATTATTATATTTTTTTAAAAAATTAGATATTAATTTAAATTAGGGAATTTTAAGAAAATAGCCATTGTTTGTAAAATGAGTGAGTTGCAAAAATAGGCCAAAATTAAATGTGTCTTTTAAATGATAGTCTATGTTTCGAAAAATTAAAGGAATAGCAAGTGTGATGCCCCTAATTGGGAGTTAGTAGAATTAATGAAATAATAAATAAAGTCTTGCAAATAAATAAAAATGTAAAAATAACGACTTGAAATTCACCCATAGGATTTAACATAAAACTAAAAACAGTTATAAAATCCACAGTTTAATACATCACCACTAGAAAATAAAGTTAAAAGTCATCATCGGTCATACACACTATGATTAGAAAATTATACAGTCATCCAAACTTTAAAAGTCTGGACCAAAGGTATGATAGAAAACCTACACTTGAAAACGAGCAAACAGAGAAAACGCCTTCCAAATCTCGAAGAAGAAACTTCTACGCCTCGTCAGATAGGTCGCACTGCACACCTCCTGGAAGGGGGGATAAGAAAAGGTGAGCTCAACGAGCCCAGTAGGAAATCCTATTACCAAATCTCTTTAGTCAAACCTTTAATTAGTCTGGTTATTCGTTACGTGAGTTTTCTAACCAATTTTATTATTTTTAAATCGGATATAATTACTGTCAAATTATTCATCAACTCTCACGAATGCAAGTCAAAGTTCTCAACTGTCAACAGAAAGTCCAAGACTAGAGAACGGCTGGTAGCACGTAACAGGTACCGAGAACAACCCTAAATCCTCAAGGAAATGCCATAGGACCGACTACAGGTGGACCAAACGTCCCTACCCGTAACCCGGTCTGGCGTGGACGTCGAGACAACCGGTACGATGCGGGCTCTCAAACCGTTCCCCTACACTATTCCAATGCCTCGAGTACTGTGGTCATTCCGATGCATACTGCGCAGCAGCCAGCCACTCGTCAACAGCAATCAAAATCAAAGTCAATAGGTCACATCACGCGTCGAGGGACAGCGTCCAGATAAATAAATTCATAATGCATATAATAAATGGGTTAGGGATATCACACTTACGACCTCACAGTCACAATCTCAGTTCCACACAAATAGTTCGTTATTTACTCAATTTCTCATTAGCCATCTGTAATTGATTAGTCCAATTAGGTACATTTTTATTTATTTAAGTTATAATCCTTAATACCAATCAATTATATATATATTTAAACTACCCTAAATGTCATTTTCTAACATTCATAAAGCTTATAAGATAAAAGGACGAGTACCTCGATATACCTGTAAGAGCAGTCAAAGAGTTGACTTTTTCACCGGAGCCGAATCTGGCGAAACGGAGGTCACCGCTGGGTTCAGCTCGTTGAACCGAGTCCGATGAATATCCTCACTCGACAATCGAAGACTAAGCCTATCGGGCGACCTGGTAAATTCACACGGCAAAGTCGGCACACAAATCGAGGTAGTTTTCGGAGTAGAATCTGCACGAAAAGAGACCACCATTGCGATCGGTGCGACAAAGTGAGTCAAATGGCAGTGTTGGTTCGCAAAATAGAGGTCCAGAAGTACGGGTCAATTTTGGACATAACCGGTATTTTGGTACGCAAAACGAGACGGCTAACCAGACATTTTTCTGGATCTGCAAAAAGCGTACCCAACCTATTTCGATCCTTCCGAATCTAATGGTGAGGTCAATTTCAGCAAACGACAAGCACAACACATCCAATTTCATCAATAAAATTCTAAATTTCAAACTGAAATTAAACATTCACCGAGCGTCGGATCGGAGAAATTCTTGAGCGCTTTTGTTGACCACGACGCCCTCTACAAAACCCCTAGAAAAATTTCAGATTTAGAGGCCGCTGGCGGCAGGCGAATTCTAGCAGGTTTCCGGCGACAAACCACCGCTCAAAATGTTCATCTCGTCGAGAGCTTTCCAACGGTACCAAGCATGCGTCAAATGGACACCAGATGAGAAAGTTATGAGTGCTTGAAGGTTTGAAGAAATCTGAAAAAAAAAAATCTTTAGAGAGAGAGAGAGGGAGAGCTGCGAATTTGAGGGGAAGGAGAGAGAGAGAGAGTCACGTGAAAGTGAAGGATAAGAAGAAGAAAGAGAGAAGAAAAAAGAAAAGAAAAATGAATAAAAATGATGTTTTATAAGTTTAGACCAAAATAAATCAAAAATTGTACAATTGCCTATCAAAATATATTTTTTTTGTACTAAAAATCCTTGTAATAATTTAATAATTTAGAGGGCTTTATACCAAGTGTAAATAATTTTGTAACAAAAACTGTCAAATAAATATTTACACATCTGTAAATATTTGTAAGATATTATTTAATACTTACAAAAAATAATGAGTAAAACTTGAAGTGTTACAAAATATCTTACAAATGTTTACATATGTGTAATATTTTGTGTGACACTTTTCTGTTATACAATTCGTAACATGACTATTTTTTTAATTTTTTGAAACATAGGCTGTATTTTAAAAATAATTTTTTTTTGGTTATTTCCTATGATTTCCCTTAAGTAAAAATAGTCACAGTTTCAAAAAATTTAAAAACTAACCCTTTTAGAAATTTCTAATAAAATTCAGAAATTTCTAACAGCAATTTTATGTTTAATTTTATTATTGTCAGAAATTTCATACATGTATTATGACTAGTTTTAAATTTTTGAAACTCTGACTATTTTTTAAAAACACACAGTACAAAATAGCTATTTACCTAACTAACCCTTTAAATTATATGTTAAAAATTGAATATGAGATTAAGTATTTAGCAAAATTTTAGACTAATTTTTTAGGAATTAGCCATAGTTTTAAAATTTTAAGAAATTAGCCATTTTTATTTTTTATTTTATCACAGTCAATGAAATTTTGATAGTAATATGTTTGGTTTGCATTTTTAAGTTGAAAACCGAATTTTTGGAGATATTTTTTTTTGTTTAGGTGGTGTTTTTAAGTAATTATCATGAATACTAATGTTAATTTGACCTTGTGTTTGGGAAAATCATTTTGGTCATTTTTTACAATTCCAAATGATTTGGAAAATGGTTTCTAAAAAAGTGAGTAGAATTGGTTTAACTTTGCGAATTTTGAGGTGGTATAAGTGGTTGAGATTTAAAGATATTGTATAGAGATTTGGAAAGTTAAAAAAAATATTGAAAAAAAAAAAAAAGAAATGAAATGGAATTGTTTGGAGGATTGGAAAGTTGAAAAAATGGAATAGAATGGAATGGAATGAAATGAGTTGAGTTGCCCAAACGAGAGGTTAATTAGATCTAAATACTTCAAATAGAGCTGTCAAACGGGCCGGGCTCGGGCCGGCCCGACCCACTTAAGGTCGGCCCATTCGGGCTTGGTCCGGTCCGGCCTGACCCGTTTCTTACTTTTTTCGGGCCGGGCCGGGCTGGCGCAAACAATGAAAATCCCAAGCCCGGCCCGATCCAAAACCCAATCAAAGGAAGTTCGGACCGGCCCACACGGGCCTGGCCAAAAACGGGCCAGGCCCATTCGGGCCAAAATGGGCCCATTCTAAAAAAATGTAGAAAATTAAAAAAATAAAAAAAAATATTAAGAGGAATTTTTATTGGAGAATGAAAAGAAAATTTTTATTTATAGATTATGATTGCCTCATTAAAAACCTTACAAGGAAAACCCAATGAGATAAAATCTTGTTAAGGAAAAAAGAGTACAGTCAGGAAAACTTACAAACATGAAATAAAAAAGCGAAAGAAAAAATTGTTCAATTATTACAGGCCAAATTAAAAAGAAAAAAAAGAAAGAAAAATATTCAATAACATTACATAGTATTACTTCCAGTCGTATTGGAAGCCTCAGAAATATCCAGTTACATTATGTGATATATGATAATGTTGAAGAAAAAAAAAAGATGAGTAGTCTTTTCTGTCATTGTTTTGGTGGTACACTTATATGTAATAATGTGTGATAAGAAGATAAAAAGATGTGTAGTCTTTTCATCTTTAATTGGTTAGTGTGTAATTTAGTTAGATGTGTGGAAGAATATATTCCAGAATAGTGTATAATTTGGTTGTATATTATAAATGATCAATTGATAATGTTGAAGATAAAAAAAAATTTAGTGTTTTCTTATCACCTATTTATTTGTATGTAGAAAGATAAAATAAATATTCAAAAATGTTATTTGTTTGTATTATACAAAATGATATTTTAACAAAAGTGCAATAATTTTTTATGTAAAAAAAAAAAAGGGCCGGACTGGGCTCATTTGAGCCAAAATATGTATTTCGGGCCCGGCCCGCGGGCCTACATCATTGAGCCCGGCCCGAACCCACTATATTCTACGGGCCGGACCGACCAAACCCATTTGCTACAATAACAGGCCGGGCCGGCCCATTTATCACATATTTTGGGCCGGCTCATGGGTCCGAGCCCAAATTGACAACACTAACTTCAAAGTTCAAACTTCACATTTAAAATGAATAATTTGTTAATTAACCCATTTGAATATTCCCTCTAATTTCTCTTAAAAAAAAAGAGAAATTATAGTGAATACCCAATTTTTAAAACTTAATGTAAGTTATTACCCAATCTTTTGAAAAATGTAACCAACTACCCAAAAGATAGAATTACTTACACTGTGATATGTGGTGGTAATTCACTTTGTTACCAAAAGCATGTGCAAGTAATTCACAAATTGACTAGAAACTCAATTACTTCAAAAGTTTGGGTATTTATTTTTATTGTTATATAAATTCTGGGTATTTGCCTACTTCACCAAAAAAAAAATTGCTTTTTCATACATCACGTTTCAGTTTTTCCCATTTCCTTCTCTGACACACCCACGTCTTGACTCACACGTACTCGCTTCGCTTCCCACGGAAAGGACTATTCGAAACTCAGAACACTGAACACTCACAGACATGTCATTTTCTTTTTTGACTCTGTTTCCGTCGTAGCAACAACAAGCAAAACCCATCACACTTCTGAACCCTAATCATGTCATTTTCTTCGTCAATGCTTCACTCTCAGTAATCTTGGCGCTTGAGTTTCTTTGCAGCCATGGTATGTTTTCTCGCTACCCATTTGAACCCTTTTTCCGTTTTTTTTTTTTAATTATATTTTTTTATTAGTATTTTGAATTTGTTTTTCAATTTTATATCCCTCTTTTCAAAAGGTATTCACTTTTTTTTTTTTTTTGGTGTTTTTCATTTTTTTCCTCCATCTCTTTATATTATTTTTTTGATAATGCTGTTTTCTTGGCTATTTGAAATGGGTTTCGGTTATTCCTATGAAGTAAATGGAATGAAGATTGTAAAGGGTTTTTGTGCGTCTTTAGTAAGATTATTTATGGCAGAGAGTTTTTCAAATGCAACATGGGTTTTGCTATTTATCGATAAATCTTGCTCAACATTGTTGTCTCTTTCTAGTCCAGTCTAATTTTTGCCTGCTTTTCAAATTTCAATGTTTCTTTTGTTTTGTTTGTTTGTTTGTTTGTTTGTTTGTTTGTTTGTTTTTTTTGTCAAGGGGTCTTAAACTAAGGGGTTTTTTTTTTTTTTTTTTTTTTCTCTCTAAGACGTACATTCTTTACGTATTCATATCCTTTATTGCACAATTTCAAGTCTTGTTTCTTATTTGCAGAAAAAACCTTCTTTTTATGATCATCAAACTAATCAGTCTCTTCAAATTTTTTATTTATTTATTTTTTTAAATTTTAAAATGAAAGCGTCTGTTTAGTTTTGTAAAGCATTAGGGCCTGAGAATTTTAGAAACTGTTGTTTGGGTATTTGCTAAAATGATTTTGAATAGTGCTAATAAATTAATGTAAATGGTTTACCCAAACAAGTAACAGTTTATAATTTAATTAGGAGTCATTTGTAAGGGTAAATTAGAGTGAAGAACTTGGAATTAAAAAAAAAAAAAGGAAAAGAATATATTTAGCATTCATTTTGTATTTAATGGTTATGTTTGGCTTTTAAGGAAATATCTTTGTCTGATATGAATTTGTGCATTTTGTACCAAATTTTGTATGTTGAAGAAGAATTGTTCGCTTATGTATCTAGCCTAAACCTTGTGGAAGTGATTTAACAAACTGCTGTGTCACTGGATTTTCTAATCTGTTTTACTTCTAAATGTTGAATGGTGTAGATTTTTGCTCATCTGACTTGCATGATATAAATGGCTTATGTGGCAATAGTATTTATAGTTTTTGGTGTGTGGGCTTGTTAATTGCGTTTCTTTGGCAGATAAAATACCCAATTAACACTTTTAAGAAATATAGATATCGGCCTACATGGTTGTTATCAGTTTCAACTGGATTTGCCATTTGTAGACCATAAATATTTTGGGGGAATTGCAAAACAAGGCCATTCTTACAATGTGTTTGGTACGAGGGAGAAGTGGAAGGAGGGGGAGGAATGAGTGGAATTTTGGATGGATTTTGACATGTTATGTTGTTTGATAGAATGGATTTTTGGAGGAAGTGGATTTGTGGGAGGATTCAAAATCCTTATCTCTAACAAACTTTGGATCATTCCAAAATTGGAGTGATTTGGGAAAAGAGTGGACTAATCCATCAAAATATTATATAAATTTACTATATTGCCATTGAAGTAGTTAGCATAATTTTTCTCTTTCCTCCCCCTTCCATCTCTATACCAAACAAAGATGATAGATTTTTACACTCATTCATTTCCTTTATACCAAACAATATGAAGGAAAAAAATCTCTCAATCTTCTTTATTTTCCTCCACTTAGGTGATATATGTCTCCCTCTTTCTATTTTTCTCTCCCTCCTACCAAACACACTCTTAGTGCCCTTTAATATATTATGCCCCGAATGGTATGCTCCATTTGTTTCTACTTTATGTTTGTAGTGTTAATTTTTTGGTATAAATTAAAAGTGCAACATGCATGGGGCATAGATTATCATTGTAAGAAAAGAGGGGCATTCCGCAAAATCCCCCGATAGTTTTTTGGCTCTGGGTTTGTAGACCGTAATTAGGTGTGTTTGTTCGGTGACGGGCCTTTTCTTAAACCAACTTAAAATTCGTCTCGTTTCAGTCTAGTTTTCAGCCTTTATAAACTTGCTCACTTTCAGGCTTTTTAGTGAATAATTGTGTTGTCCTAGGAGTGTATGAGCTCATTTGCGAATTCTCTGTCTTGGCACTTGAGTGTATGTTTTACCAATCTGGATCATATTTAAGTGTATATCATGTATGTATTTATTCTGTGCCGGATGCTACTTTAATGTACATTTTCTCTGTGATAACTCAAACAATCATATATAAAAGTCATGTTGTGTTGTTGGTAACTACGCTTCTTCGTTTTTGCAGGTGATTGTCTGCCTAACCTGTGGAGGGAGTGGCTTTGAATTGGCTTTGGATAAGTGTTATAAGTGTCAAAACTATGCCGTGCATCGGTATGCTCAAGTGGCATAATTTTTAAAAGTTTAAAGAGAAAAGATTGAGTCTGGTTTATCTAAATGTTCGGATGGTATTGCATTAAATGTTTTATCTTTATTTGTTAGGTGTAAAACAAAGAAGCATTATTCTAATTATGTGAACATGGTAGTTTGAGATTTCAAATGTTATGAAAATGTTAGTTGCTTTATTGAATTTTGTGTTTTATCTGTTTCTCAGCTATTGCCGGAAAGTGCTACCAAAAGATTTGTCCGAAGACACAATATGGTATTGTGAAGATTGTGAACCAGGTGTCGCAAACCAATGTGCACTTGAGAATTCTGGTTCTCCTGAGTCTGAATTTAGCGCCTCTGCAAAACCGGATGAAGTGCAATCCAATAAGTTGATGAGAAAATATAAGAATCAAAGCATTAGTACCACCACTTCCGAATCTGAAATGGAGGATGATTTATCTGAGGGTAGCCCCCATGGTGACGAGTCACAAAGAAGAGAGAAGGATAATAATGATAGGGCTCTTAAAAGACGAAGGATATTGTTTCTTGAAGAAGAAGAGGCAGATGAGTATAGACATTTGGATACTTCTGAGGTTACGGTTAGTGACCTGAGGCCTTTGAAGAATTCAAATGGAAAAAAAGAAACGATTGTCAATAGTTCGCAAGCTAAAACAAAGGATGGCGAGCTGCTTTGCGAAGAACAATGTAAAAATGATATAAAACTCGGGTCAGGTAGATTGGTTCTTGAGGATGATGAGCTGCTGTGCACTAACAATAATGATACAAAGCTCAGAAAGCAGAGGAAATTGATCCTTGAGGATGAAGAGGAACAACATCTGGAAACTTTTCGAGACCCTGTTAATGATAGCAAGCCTTTAGATATCTCGCAAAAAAAACTTGTGGCTAATTCTAGAGCTAAAACCATGGTACAAATACGAGAAAGCAAGTGTTCTGGTGTTGACCTGCAGCATGGAGTGAAGTGTGATACTGATGCGAAGCTTGGTGAACAAAGGAGACTGGTTCTTGAAGAAGAAGAAGAAGGAGCAGAAGAGGCTCAACCTTTGGTTACTTCTCGAGTTCCTGTCAGTGATAATGTCAAAGCTTCATATATCTCGCAACAAAAATCAAGAACTGCTTCTGAAGCAGAAAAAGAGTTGCAAATACTAGAGGCCAAGCACTCTGGTGATGAGGCGCAGTGCAGAAAGAAGAGTAATAAAGATCAGAAACTCAGAAATCAGCGGAGATTTGTGACTCGGGAGGGAGCTGAGCCTTTGAAAACTTCCCGAGCTGCTGTTAGTGGCCATAAGTCTTCAAATTTCTCAGAAAAAAGAGTTATCTCTGGCTCTGTAGCTAAACAAAAGGCGCTGTACAACGACCAGCCTTCTGCTACACAGCGCAGAGAAAAGGACTATAAAGATCACAAGTTCAAAGAACAACCAAGATCAAAAGCTTTTAGTAACACCAAGCCTTCAAACATCTTACAACGAAAAGTTATCTTGGAAAAAACACATGACAGCAGGCCTTCTGGTACACAGCACAAGGAGAAGTTAGGTAAGGATCAGAAGCCCAGAAAACAAAGGAGATTGGTTCTTGAAGATGACGACAACGATTTTTTGGGAACTTCTCAACTGGCTGTCAACGAACCCAAGACTTCAAATACTGTAGAAGAAAAGCTCAACACTGATTCTGCAGCGAAAGCAAAGATGGAAATAAACGCCAGTAGGCCTTCTAGTAATGAGCGACAATACACGCAGAAGAGTCATGATGATATGAAGTTTGGAAAACAAAGGCGACTTGTTCATGATGGTGCAGAGGTTAAATCTTTGAAAACTTCTGGCCATTCTCATAGTGATCCCAAGCCTTCTTATAAATGCGATGATAGGCGGTCTGGTAATGAGCCGGACCACAGAGATAGATGTGTTAAGGATTTCAAGGTCGAGAAACAAAAGGGATTGGTTCTTGAGGACGAAGGGGTTGAACCTTTGAAAATTTCTCGAGTTTCTGTGGTTGATGTCAAACGCTCAAAAATCTTGAAGCACAAGGTTGCCTCTGGTTCTGTAGATAAACCAAAGGCGCATATACCTATACGTGACAATAAACCTTCTGGTATACTGCACACAGAGAAGGACATTAAGCGTCAAAAGCTGAGAAGAGAAATGACATTGGTTCGTGATGATGAGGAGGCTAACCCTTTGAAAAGCTCTCGAGTTCCTGTCAACGATGCCAAGCTTTCAAATATCTCACAACAAAATGTTATCACCTCTGCTTCTGTATCTAGACCAAAGATGAAGATAGTTGATAATAGGTCTGCTTGTAACGAGCCACCACACAGAGACAAGTATAACATGGGTGAGAATTTGGGAGAAAGACGACGAACTTCACAACCAAATGTAATATGTGGTTCCATAGATAAGTCAAAGTTACGGGTATTTGATAGGTCTGCTGGTAATGAGCCGCGGGGCAGGTCTGATATGGGTCAGAATCTCAGAGAAAAACAAAGAGATTCTCATGTCAGTGACCCCAAGCCTTCAAATATGTCGCAACAAAATGCTATATCTGGTTCTACAGATAAAACGAATGTACGCATGTTTGGTGGGAGGTCTGTTAGTAAGGAGCCACAGCACAGAGAGCACTGTGATAACGATCAGCGGCTTGGAGACCGATGGAAGATGTCTCAACTTAGTGATCCCAAGCCTTCAAATATTCTACATCATAATAAGACCTCTGGTTTTGTAGATGAAATGAAGGTGCAGAGCGGAGGTGGTAATAAGCTTTCAGCTAATCATGACCCACAGTGCATGGAGAAGCGCGATAAGGATCAAAAGTTCAGAGCACAACCGACAATGCTTCGTAAAGAAGGGGCTGCTCGTGAGCTCAAGCCTTCAAACATCTCAGAACAAGTTTTTTGTGATACATTGCCAATGGAGGATCCAGTCTGGAGGTAAGCAATTCTTTTCATTTAATTAGTAATTTACAACAAAGTGTATCTCGGACGTATTCTATTAACTCAATATGATTCTGACAATAGGGGAACTCTGCGCATCATCAGTGAAGACTCAAACACCATCAACAGACTTCTAGCAACAGCTCATTTGTCCACCTTGGCAAACAGTAGAGCGTCTGATATGGCAAAGTTGTTCCCCGAGTGTGTTTCTCTAGAGACGTCTGGTCGGTCCCAATTGTGGCCGGAATGTTTTCAGAAATTGGGTCCAAGTTCTCACCATATCGCTCTTTATTTCTTTCCAGACAGCAGGTGTGATGATGTTCTTTCTAGAGCTTTCTATTATTCATGTCATCAAATATTTAGTGCCATGAATCCGTTGTTCAGACTCTTGTATTTTCTTGCAGAGATGAATTGTTTTTTGACAGGCTTATTGACAAAATGCACCGTCGTGACCTTGCTATGAGAGCTGTATATGAATGCGCAGAGCTCTTAATTTTTCCGTCTTATGTATTGCCAATGAATTGTAGGAGTGAGACTTCGTTTGTCGAAAAGTTATTTTTCCCATTTATGTTGACCATTCTCATCAGTGTCACCGTGAGACTTACGCCTTGATTGTTTCGTTTGCAGTGATTCGATCAAAGTACTTTCTGTGGGGGGTATTTCGATCACGGCAAGAGTCGAGGCCTGCAGATATGTCAAGGTCTCATCCATCAAACATCGAGGGGTAGTTTCTCTTGTTTGATAAACGATTGTGATAATGGTTCTCTACTCTTATTTTGTGAAATAATATGATGTTGATTCTAAAAAAACCTTGTACAGTGAGAGCTTTGGCTATTACTCTTTTCAAATCAATGTTTAGCCTTGCATTAGAAATTCAGAAATAAGTTCGGGTGGAACTTAAATGCGGTTAGAAACTTAGTGGTGTATATACTCTGAAATCGAACTGTGTTGCTCAACAGTTTTTGGCACAGACTAATGAAGCCATTATCTAGAAAATGAATCTTCCAAGCTTAACTTCATTGTTGATCTGTTTATGAGATTGTAGTCAATGGCTCAAAGGATAGTAGGATAAATATAAAAGATTTAATGGTTAAACTTGGATCTTCAATCTGTTGTACTATGACTGGTTAATGAATCTATACAACTATTAAAAGATTCTCGGGGGCCTAGGCGTTTCGTCCGACGGAGGCCGAAACGTTTCGTCCGACAGAGGCCGAAACGTTTCGGCCTCCGTTTTTTTTTGGCGTTTTTTTCGGTCGAAACGCCGAAAAACGCGTTTTTTTAAGGGGGTAAAATGAAATTTTTTTTAAAAAATTGGGTCATTATATAATTTAATAAAATAGTAGGGACTAAAATGAATTTAGATAGGACTAAAATGTAAAAAAAAGGGACTTTCATGCAAAAAAAAAAAAAAACCTGACGCGGGCCCGCGTGCGTGGGGCCCGCGTGTCAGGGGAGTCCCACCCCTTTTATGGCGCGTGGATTCCACGCGCCCTTTTTTTTTTTTTTTTTTTTTTTTTTTTTTTTTCAGTTTTTTGCCTTTTTTTTTTTCCCCTTTTTGTTTATTTCTTTTATTTAATTATTTTTTCAAGCTTTCTTTTTTAATTTTATTCCCTCTTTTATTTTTTTTTAATCTTATATTTTTTTTCATCTTTTTATCTCTCAAATTATTTTTTTTATAATAGCACAATATTTTATTTTTTTTATTAATATCTTGTTTAATAATTTTTTAATTTTGTCTTATAATTTAAAAAATTATTTTTTCTTTAATTTTTATTTATTTCATAATTTAGTATTAAAAAAAAAAAACCCTTCCACGTGCGGAGCACGTGCCTAAAACTAGTAGATATAAAAGATATGCGGGATTGTCAAATTAATCATTTACAAAGTATGATTTAGATGAAACAAAATTAGAAAATTTTAAGAAAATAGCAATTTGTTAGAAAATAATTTCAAAAAATTGTTACAGTTTCAAAAAATTTAAAAATTAGTCATTTTTAAAATACAGTTTATGTTTTAAAAAATTAAAAAAATAGTCATATTATGAATTGTATAATAAAAAAGCGTCACACAAAATATTACACATTTGTACACATTTGTAAGATATTTTGTAACACTTCAAGTTTTACTCATTATTTTTTGAAGTGTTAAATAACATCTTACAAATATTTACAGATGTGTAAATATTTATTTGAAAGTTTTTGTTATAAAATTATTTACAGTGACTATTCTTTTAATTTTTCAAAATATGGGCTATTATTTAAAAGGCACATTTAATTTTGGTATATTTTTGCAACTTACCCTGTCAAAAATTTCTTGCATGTGTTATGGCAATTTTTTAAATTTTTTGAAACTGTGACTATTTTTTAATAACACAAGCCAATTTACCTAATTCACTCTACAAAATTATTTCTTAACGATGGTCATATCTTATAGAAAATTGGTCTTTTTGAAAAGTAGACTTTTAAATAATAGTAAAAGTTTCATAAAATTATAAAAATAGCAATAAATTAGTAAGGAATTTCTTTACTTAACAAAGTATAGCATAAGTTCTACACTAAAAAAAAAAAAAAAAAAGGCTAGGACTGCTGTTTCATTTAAAACGATGACTATTTTCTAGGATGATGATTTGAAAATGGTTTTTTGTTATGATTTCCCTTGATTTTTTTTTACATATTGCATATATATGTGTATATATATATATATATATATATATATAAATAAATAAGTGACTTTTAAGAGTATTATTAATTTAAATGAGAGTTTGTAGAATATTATAGATAAAAGGTGAAGGTAAAAAAAATTGTATATAACCCTAAATAAAATAAATGTTTGTTTTTTAATTTTCATTAAAATTTTTTTTGAAAGTCTATTTTTTGTAAAGAATATTTTTTAAAATATTATAAAATAGCAAAAAATTAAAATAAAACACGCATGCAAATTACATATTTCATAAAAAAAAATTGTTATGCATGATATAGTTTATATTCTAGGATATAATATATATTTCGTCTTAAACTTTAATTAATATTTTAGGATATAATTTATATTCTCTCCTAGACTATAAGCTGTTATCGAATTAAAAAAAATCAAGTCTAAAGACAAAACGAACAACAAACAAATAAGTATACAAACTTTACATAACGCAACAGAAAGAGTCTAGATTGCCATAGCCATAGCCAGCGCAGACCACCTAGTCATAACTAAGCACTGCTCCATTTATAGGTCCCCATTTTGCAACTCCATCAGCCAAGCAATTAACGTTCATTTGGTATCCATCCAAACAGATAAGAATGGAGCTCTTGTGTCCTCCTCTTAAGCAACTCATTACCTATGCTCCAATGGTTCCAATTAGGCTTCGTTTTTCCTTGAAGAGCATACATCAATGTTTGGCATTTAGTGTTACGAACTGAAATATATTGTATTAATCAAAAACGGGATACAAAGATAATCCAAGCTTTCGAGAGGCTTGGTATTAAAATCCCTAAAGGAATTTCTTCCTTTCCACTAAAATCTCATAATATTTTTCATACCCCCATTCACCATTAACACTACTATTTATAAAATCCTAACTTCTAATATTTCTAAATTCTACCCATAACTAACTACTAATTACTATTTAACCTTCTTATCCTAGTTCCTAACATTACCGGCCGTCCCAGAATCACCTTGTCCTCAAGGTGGTGGCCACATTTTTTTTTTTTGAGCAACTGGATAATAGTCCAAGCAGACCCCCTTGCAGCTTCTTCACGTGGGCTTTAAATCAGTCCATTCCAATTGGGCCCATCAGAGTTAAGTGGCCCATTAGAACAGTCCAAAAGGACATATGATGTTCAACACCCATTTCACTCTAATTAGGCCCATCACCTTCTACTCTAATTGGGCCCATTGGACTTAAGTTGTTCTGTAGGGTTCCTGGTATGATTCTTCTTCCCCACCGCTCCTGATGTTATCATCGCCGCGCTGGCATCTTTACCGCCGGGGTCGAAGTGACCCTCCCAAGTGTTGTCATTTCTCAGCCTCGTCATGGCCAACGCTCCTCCATGCCTTGTCTCCTCTTCGCCCCGCGTTTCCTACACCTCGCTTAATGGCGCCATGGTCCCCTACTTGACTTCGCCGTAGCCACCTCACCTCTGGCTCACTCCACTGTCGCCGCCTCATCGCTACTCGCCGCGACCACGCCTCTTCACAACCACCGCCCTTCTTGTTTCTGCTTCCATGGTTCCTCGCCGCCTTCATGCTGCCCCGCCGTCCCTGACTCCGAGCAGCTGCACACGGCTCTCCTTGGTCCTTCACGACGGTTGCCTCCTCCGTCTTCTTCTTCACCGATGATAACGCCGACGATATCCCGTTGCTCCGGTTCTGGTCTTGTCGCATCTTGCTACCCATACGCCGCTGCCTCCACCTCCTCGATGTCTTTTATTTCCCACGGTCTTTCACAAACGTGGTTTCCTTCTCCTTCTCCTCCTTGTTCTTCTTCTTCTTCTTTTTCTTCTTCTTTGTTGAGACCGCAAAGATGATGTCACAGCCCCTCCCTCCGTCAGAATCGTGCCGATCTGGTCAACGATCTGACCGTGGCCCGTGATGGCACCGAGCTGGTTATTCTTCGCAGTCCCAAAGACACGAGTCTCGGACACCATTTCCTCGGCAAGGATCGACGAGGTGAGCTCGACCTTAAAGCCATAGGTGCTGGTCAGATCGGGCTTGCACTCCTCGTCACCGAACATCTCTGTCACGTCGTCATCTTCATCAGACTGCTCCATCTCGTCCACAGTGGAGCTGATCAGATCTACTTCTTCTCCAATCAGATCTGATTCGGCCTCGTCTTCCTCGGTGAAGTCGGAAGTCGGAAAATCTGCTTTAGATTCCGACTCGTTCTTCAGGGTCTCCGACAAACGGCGGCAGATTGTCTTCATCTGCTCGAGCAGCTCCTTCAATTGTTGTCGCGTATCGTGTGGTTCAGCTATCGGCTGTGGCTGGTATTGAATCGCTTGCTCCTCCGGTGTACGGAAACGATTACGCATGGCGAATTTCAACTCTCTCCAAGTTCGGAATAGTTGACGACCATTCTCCTATCGGAACCAACATCGCGCGTCACCGATCATGGAATCTTCTGCCATTATCAACTTGTCTCTGCCAGAGTACTGGTCAAACTCAAAGATTTGCTCCACCTCAGCGAACCACCAAAATGTTGGTTCATAGCCAGAGAACGTCGGAATTCGTCCCGCTGCCATATCCGAGGATCGAATGCTCTGATACCAATTTGTTCCGAACTGAAATATATTGTACTAATCGAAAACGGGGTAAAACGGGATACAAAGATAATCCAAGCTTTCGAGAGGCTTGGTACTCTCCCAAAAGGAATTTCTTCCTTTCCACTAAAATCTCATAATATTTTCCATACCCCCATTCACTATTAACACTACTATTTATAAAATCCTAACTTCTAATATTTCTAAATTCTACCCATAACTAACTACTAATTACTATTTAACCTTCTTATCCTAGTTCCTAACATTTAGATTCACAGACAATCCTCTCCTAGCCACTATTTTCAATCTCCATATATCCCAGTAAATAGTTGGATTCACCTATAGTTATTTTCAAACCTAAATGTTGAGGATTGCACTAAGATGATCTCTGGCGACTACTGCGAAATTTGAAGTAGCTTGTTGTGCCTGCTCCCTTTAGTTAAATACCTATCCTTCCTTTGCACTCAACTCAGCTCAGCCCATTCCCATTCATATTCAATTGTCATTCTTTTCGAAAACAGCTACTAAAGTAGAATATTCCGATTTTTATGGGATGATTGAAGATGTACTTTCGTCATCCGATCCTGGAACTAAAGCAATTGTACTTCCCTGGCTGCTACTAATAGAAGACCTTCATAAGGATGGCTTTTAGATGCTGAATCTGATCGTAGCCATATTTGGTCTAGTAGAATCCAACATAAAGCTGCAAACTATGAAGCTTGAACTGCTTGGCATTGAGTTGTAACCATTGGGTACAAGAAAACGCCAATGAAGTCAACAGCCTTTTCGTAAGAAATTTGTAGAAAGGACATTGGTTAAAGTGGTTTACCACAATATTTTCGATCTCTTCATTACGTCGAATACAATTCATATATGGAATTGGCATTTTCCTGACGAGCAATTTATCTCTTTGCAATTCTCCACTAAAGCAAATGACGCCTCTCGATAATTTTTGTCTTCCAGATTCTATGCCAGAACCCTTGCTAAGATTCTTCACTCTCTTTGAAACGGTTCTCATTTAAAGTTCAATATGCCAATTTCGTTGAAAACTTTCCCCTTTTTCCCTCTTAATACATACCATCTCTTCAAGTACATATGTAGAGGGACAAAAGAGACTAAGGATAAGCTATGCTTAGTCCTCGTCACATAGATTGATCGCTAACTCAACATTCTAGTACTTAAGTCCGTGTTTCTCACAGATCACTAACTTTTGTCTTATCATTCGCCATAACCTTTTCCCTGATTCTTAGACGAAAGAGAGGAAGTGAGTGTAACCAAGGATCTTTTGAGTGTGTTGATGGACTTTCCATTTCCTTCTCAGAAGTAGGCCTCTTTTATCAACGATCCCATTAGCAGAAAAGATGCTTCGTGCCACTACTGAGCAACCCTTCAGCATAACAAAGTCCATACTGGACCTATTTCGATAGTATTTCGCCCACAAGATTTTATCGATAGCTTTCCTCTTTCAAGTTGAAGGTCCTACATCAATTTGGACGATAAGGATTGATTAATGTCTTGGAAACGTTTGAATCCGAATCCTCCACACATCTAAGGTTTAAAAATCTCATCCCAAGCCTCCATAGCTAAGGATATTGTCTTCTTCCAGTCCACCAAAAACGGGTGATCAACTTATCTAGCGCCTAGCACAAGGTATCTGGCAATTTGAACATACTCATAGAGTGTGATCGCTTGCACAACTTAACGAACACCGACTTTAGACTATTTATAATAGCGCACTTGGCACACCATCGAGCTTATTCATGACAGTCCTTCAGAAAGTCAAAGTCCTTTTTGTTTCTCGTAAAAGTATATTACCCAAATACTTGGCTTCCTTCCACAATCTTTGACAGCCCATGCTATCTTTGCAGGCCTTCCTAATAATCTAAGAATCCGCGTTCTTGTAGAAAACTAAGTCTGATTTGTTAACATTCATCTTCAAGCTTGACCAGTTTTGGAAATTGTCCAAAATATCTTGAAAACATTGCATCTCCTGGGGGCTAGTCCTGTAGAACAAAAAGACGTCATAGGTGAGAAAATGTGGGTGCTCCTCGAGCCACATCGATTCCATGAATCCGATCATTTTGCTCATCTTTAGCAATCATCCTCGTCAAAGTTTGTTTCCCTTGTCAGGATAAAAAAAAGTATGGCAAAATAGGGTCCCCTATCTCAACCACTTCCTTGGCTCAAGTTTCCCAAAAGTGGAGCCAAACTCTGTAGTAGTAGATATGCATTGCTAATTTAATTTAGGAAACTCTGCACCAAAACCTAGACTCCCCAAAATGTTCAAGATAAGCACCACTAGACGGAGTCATAACACTTATCAAACTACATTCAGATATACTTTGAGCGATTGGGAATTGATACATTTTTGTGCCTTTTGTTATCAAAGAAAGCAAACCAAATTCCTCAATTTTTCGTAATGTCACGTCATAAAACATAATTCATGCGACAAATTTTTGTTAAAATTTTTGACTTTAAACGACTATAACTCCCTTATTTAAAAAAGATATTATGTACAACTTGATGAGGGTTTAATTTAATTTTAAATTCAAAAAATGTATTTTGCCACACCTCTGTACTTGTTATGATTTCTACTAAATATTTTGTCATTTTAAGGTAAAGAAAACAAAATCAACGAAATTTTCTCAAGAGGATATTTTTAATGCACTTTTGAAAATCAAGGGAATTCACGACAATCTTGAAAAATGATGAATTGGAGCAAAATGAGCAATACTATTTAGTGCAATTCTACCGATGTCAAGCTCAACTCTTTTATTTATTGCAAAAAAAAAAAAAAAAAAAAAAAAGCTCAACTCTTTTATAGAGGTTGGCCCATGTGAATGGGACTCAAGTAGAGTCCACTCTTTATTAGATAGTTAAGCTAAGCCCACTAGTTATGTTTTAATTATATTGCCCATTTTTCTAAAAACAAGGGATTTTTGCAAGCATTTTCTTGTGTTAAGATCATTGTCAATGTATATTTAGTATTAAAAATAGATAGAGATGCTTTATTTAGTATTGGATGTTTCAAGTGCTATTTTAATCTTATTTTATTATTTTATTAAATTTTTAGTTGTAAAACTCATTGAAAATAATTAATATTAGCTAGTAAAAGCAGATTAGTCACCAGCGATGATACATATATATGATGTGCGGCACTACTCATTAGCAAATGCATGCTAATGTAATTCATAATGTCATCGGGTTAGTTTATAGAAACTAGAAGATTTGTTGACCGAACAATATCTATGCTCAATTACTTGTGCGCTTTGTTAATTTCCTGTTGTTAGTATTTGATATAAGTTCTATAATATTGTTGCACATTTGATGTTGAGTTTGTTTAAATATTAGGTTATTTCATGTCTGCATTAGCATATGCATTCTTCGATTTTAAATACAAAATTTTCCTATTCTAAAGAAGGAAAAAAAAAATCATATTACAGTTGTCTCTAACTTAGGGACTAAAAAGTACATAAGTATGGCAAGGCCACTGTGTTTGTGATAATAAGCAAAGGGAAAAAAAAAAAAACCCTAAAATATCTCCGATGCTATTATGATTTAACAAGCATGTAATTTCGGTTAACACAAAATTTACCCGAAAAAAATTTCGGAGAATTATCCGAAATTACCCTTACCCGAAAAAACGGGTAATTACCCATCAAGTAATTTCCCAATTTTGGGAATTTTCGGCTTTTTTTTTTTAATTTTGAATATTAATTTTTTAAAGATTTTTGGTTTAAGTAATTTGTTTTATAAATATTTATTTTAAGGTTTGTTTTTAATTTGTAATAAATTTGTGTTTTAATTTGTAATAAATTTGTTTTAAGGTTTTACAAAGTTTTTTTTAATATTTTAATTATGAAATTTTATATTTAAGGTTTAGTAAACCTTAAATTATGTTAAAATTATAAAATTTTAGAATTGATTGAATAATTATTGATAATTATAATTTACGATAAATGTTATTTATAAAGAATAAGTACAGAAAATGACTAAACTTGTCTCAATGAATAATTATTGATAATTATATTTTATGTTAAATATGTTATTTATAAAAATTCTTTTTATTACTTTGTATTTTTTTACACTATTCTTTAAAAAAATTCCAATTCGACCAATCAAATATATATATATATATATATATATATATATATATAAATTCGAGTACTTGGAATTTACTTGAATTTTTTATCGAAAAAATTCGATACGTGGGTTAAAAGTCGGGTATTACTCGAAATTGGGGACGGGTAAATTTTACCTGATTTACATGTCCTCAAAATTACATACTTATGATTTAAGCATCATATTGTTTACATCGGTATATTTTTACTATATTACTCTTCTTTTCAAATCCGTCAGTTAAGTCATATTTGTTGTTTATGCGATTTTTTGGGAATAACTTCACATGTAAATAACGAAAATGGCTTCTACTCTGTTCAAGCTCTTTTATTTTAAAAAGCAAATGTATCCCCTTCGTTTAAATCCTCGTTTCAATATTTATCACAGACTTTAATAATAATTTGATTTAATTTGAAGATATTAAAGACCAAAAGACCAATTTTTTTTGGTTGTTTTAGGAAACCAAAATTTAGTCGTGAATTTGATTGCCGATAATTATCAACGATCAAAAGTCTATTTTCAACGATCAAAATTTTGATCTCGGATCACGCAGATTGATTGGCGTAGCGACACTTTTTCTTGGAAAAATAAAGCCGCTACGATTCTTGCATGGAATCATAATAGATATATTTTTACAGCCCCTGAAAATACAATATGATCATGTGGGAGGGGCTTAGTAATCGTTTTCATCGCCATATGCCGTGCACGTTTCCATGTGTTTGTTACATTTTCTAAAGAAAGTTATAATAGCATAATATGTAATATTATATTAGATTATTCCATTTTGTTAATTAAGGTCATTACAACCAAATGCAGCGGTCATTCCAACCTAAATCAACACTTTTTCTTTCAATAAGTACTACTAATTTTAATTGCTCTACAAAATAAATTATCCTTAAACTCATTTATTTGTTCATATTTGACTTTGAAATTTCTCTTAAAATTTAATCCTCGAACTTTACATTTGTGCTAAGAATAGTCCTTCCATCAGTATTTTAGACAGAAAATGCACTTTAGAGGCCATTGTGGTAAGGACAAGTATTTGGGAGAAAATTAATTAGCTTTTTTGATTCAGCAAAATGACCTAAAATTTTTGAATTAAATTTTTGTTGAAAGAAAAACTGAAACTCAAAGCGCGTATTGGTTTAAATAAGGAAAGGTGGATTTAGTACTCACTGGTGTGAAAAAAAAAAAAAAACTGAATTGTCTTTAAAAATTGTAAAATTGAATATTATGCTAAAATGTATGGGTTCAACATTAACAAATTTAGAAAGAGATCATGGTTTTAGTGAGAGTAGGAGAGACTGGAAGAGTGTGTTGAAAAGATGTTGAACTTTGTTCTGCGAATCATGAAAAAAAAAAAAAAAAATCAGCAATAGGCTATTCGAAAAAATTTTAAATCGTTAGATTTACTTTTTCGGCGTAATTCGCTTAATTTGTTGATCAAGGATTGTCTACTGGTGCAAAGCACACTATATCAAAGAATCTTATATATATCCTCTGAGACTACAAAACAGGTTTGAATATATCTTGTGTTAGCTATAGCATAGAGGCTTTTTATTTTTTATTTTTTTGCTTTTTTTCCTTTCCTTTTCAGGCTGAATTGGTTTGCTAGGATTTGCAAATATGCAGACATTGACTTGTATTTTTCGTCTAGTATTCCAATAGAAGTCTTAATACAAATGTAAAGTTTGTGGGACAAATGCGTTGACAATGAAGTTTTAGGGTCAAATACGAACAAAGTGTTGGGACTTGTATTTAAAAAAATTACAAATATATTAATAATGGGGATGATGACATGAAAATATGTCATGCTCTCAAGTCTTATGGATGTTTTAAAAATATCACTTTTCATCTAAATTATGATATTTTGATAATACCTATATATTTTGGATAAGGGTAAAAATGGCATTTAAAGAAGTCCTAAAAAAGTTTTAAGAGTAAAGATATTTCTTTCCGTGTTTTAATAAACTCAGTAATAGTTTCATAATTTAATAATAAAAAAAAAACAAACTCAGTAATAGTTTCATAATATAATAAATTCCGAATATATTCGTGTTATATATTTATAGAGGAAAAAAAAAAAAAGGATTGCAATGGTGTCATTTACGAAAAGTTTTTGTCATTTTCCCTTGACACTGCCGACTTTACATTTTTATGGGTTGTTTTTATACTTTTCTCGCGTTCATCAAACTTGATTCTATCTTTCTTTATGTAACCACTCCAATAATGAATGTTTGCGAAAAAAAAAAAACCACTCCAATAATGTTTGGTATGACAATATATAATATGTTGAAGAATAACAACTAAAGAAATGAAATGACCCTAAAAGAAGAAACTTTATATTTAGGATCAAGGAAAGTAAGCAAGTGCAATGAGTATGATATTGGAGTTTATGGACTTTGAAAAATTAATTAATGAGATTAGACATGAATTGTCTTATCAATAGCCGCATTAAACAGCAAGAATAATTAAAATTTTTTTTTTCTAGTTCTTGATGTAATATATAGGACTATAGTGAAAGTATATATCATAGCAGCAAAGAAAAGTGTATTTTGTCACGTTGTTTTTGCTAATATAATAGTATCTGTTCGGGAGAGACCTAATCTTCCGATTCTGGAACAATTATATATCCTTTGAGGAAGTCTTTGGCCTTGGCGATCTACAAATGAATGCCTCGTAAATTATAAGGTGAGTGTAGTTGGTAGTGCAAGTCAAGGTCAAGTCTAATAAAGGTGCCGAGTTAGTATGGTTGGCTCGGTCCAATTTGGACATAGAGAATTACCTGCCTCCAAAATCCAAATTAAGTACTCCCATCACTTTCTCTATTTGATACTAATACCAAAAAAAAAAAAAAAGAAAAAAAATCGGAAAATGTAGCATTGGTAAGAAATCGAATAATAAGAAGAGAATTCCCATAACTCATGCTCTCTAAAAATTCCTATTGCAAAAAAGTGATCAAGAAATAAGGTTTATTGAGCTTGAACTATACATCCATCATGTCTATCTTGTATTGCACCTTTTGTCCACCTGAAACAAATTTCATTTTTATTTTACTCTATTTATTTTGGGTTGGGTGAAATATGAAAATACTCAAAATTTACTTAATAATAAAAATAAATATCCAAAATTTTAAAATAATTAATTAAATAACTAGCTAATTCATTAATTATTTACACATGATTAATTTGACCATTAGGTTAATTATCACAAATTTCACAATGTATTAAATCACTTGGGTATTTTGTTATTTTTTTTGAAAAAATTACTGTTTTGTTTTCCGTTCTTGTAGTAGTTTTTTTAAATGCATTATATTCTTTATTGTACAACATTTTTGCCACCTAATTTATTAAAATGTACCAATTTGCCCTCCTTTCAAGTCCATTTAGTTTTCGGCCTGATTCAATGACGTTTAAGTAATTATTGAGAAATAAAAATGGTAAGTTGATCAAAGAACTACCAAAAGAGCTTGATCGAATTATGGATTATTCATCTCCTCAATTCGTGATTTCGGCTCAGGAAAAAAAAAATCCCAATTCAGACGTAAAAGAGTTTTCTGATTGATGATATGCAGGCTGATTTGCTATAGCGGTTCAAGAGACTTGAATTGTGGGTGCAAATTGGTACAGTTTTAATAAATCGGGGGGCAAAAGCTAAATAGAATTGAACGGATGGTGTAAATAGGTATACTTTCAATAAATAAGGGGAAAAAATGTAGCACATGAGGAGGTGCATTTAAGGAAAGTAACACGAGAATAAGGTGCAAAACAATAATTTTTCCTATGTTTTCAAAAGATTGAGTATTTATTTAAATTATGTGTTAAAATTTGCGTATTAACTGTAATTTCTCTTTTGTATTTGAACCTAGAACATCTAGAAATTAACATCATTTACTCATGGCTACACCATACTCTGTAAGGCTCTTGTATTGAACCGTTTTCTTTCTCGACAAGTCTAGAGTACCGGCTAAGGTCTTATTCAGTTTGATTTTATTTTATTTTTATCTCCTAATTGAAGATTTGACTTATAAGCATATAATGGTAATATTAGCTACTTAACACATGAGTTACACTCATAACATAAATGCTATTATTTATCGCCATTTATAACACCCGCAATGATACCACAAAAGGTGTGAAATAAATGCGAGAAAATGTGAGAACAAAAAATAAGCAGCGGAAATTAATGTCACAAAGAATTGGTAACGTGGTTCGACCAAGCCTACGTTTGCGGGGCCAATGTTAGATGGTGGAAACTGATTCACTAATTTAAAACAAAGTACACCCGGTCTTATACGTTAAGGACTCCCTCTTTATTCTGTCACCGTCTACTCCGTCTTCTCTTTTTGAATTACAACACGAGATCCCCTCGTATCTAAGCTCCCCTCGCTTCTATAGAGATCTCTCCCGATATCCCTTTATTCAATTCTTTCAAATAGTTCTCACAAAATACAGGATAAACTCCTCACAAAATACAATATAAACTCTCCGCAATATTATCTCTCAAGCTCACAAATACATTCTACAATGAAACTCATGCATAGAGTAAAATTTGCATACCCAAGAAATCACTCAACAATTTCCAAATGACACTAATAAGAATACCATGAAGAACATCATTCTTTTCTCTCTTAAGAATTCAAAATGTATTTTTCACTCATAACTCTCAAAACACATACAGAGGACTTCTTTAAATATTCAATAAGCTCTAACCTTCCAACGTCATAACATTATAAATAGGGCTTTAGCCAAACAAGAAATTTCCTTCAAAAGAAGAACTAAACTTCCTATTTTCCCAAGCCAAAAACCATCTATTATGGTCGAAATAGGCACAGACCAATAAAGGGTAATATTCCCTTTAATATTTGGCATCAAATCAATGCAAATCCGGACCAAAACACAATCTACCAGTTTGTCGTTCCGAAATTGTCTGTAATAGACAGCGTAACACCGGATGTAACACCCGGCCAAATTTTCTTCAAACAAGTTCCAAAACCTAACACATTCGACGTGTCATGTTTCATGTGCGGCATACTATTTCTATGCCATACTCAATTTGAACTGGAAAAAAATTAAGTATATACCAGATTATGTAACGTAAGAAATCATCGATTTCGCGCAATTAGCTTCTAATAATTACAGTACTGTTTGACAATAATTTTCCTGGTCATTACAAATTGACATTGTTTTGCAGCTCCACTAGTTATCGGCTTGATTGAGTTCAAGTTACCGAAAGCTGCATATTGTTATCTCTTTTCTTATGTTGGCTTCTAATATTTTCATATTTAATTCATTAGTCACACAGTTTACCTAAATGCCCTATGTTGTCGTATATTCTCATATAGTTTCCTTTTTATTTTTTTATTTTCTTTTTTGGGCGTGTAAATGTCTGCTCTGTCAGCGTGTTATATAATATAATTAATGATGGAAACCCATTTCCCATTTTATATGCATGTTGTAATAATTAGGGAAGATTCCGAAGCTTAAGTTTGCTAATAAAATTCTATATTAGAAATCTCGATTGTTGGCATTACATAAAGAATCATAATGTATAAAATTCATGACAATTATTTTTCAACTGGGATATGGTTAAGATAAGTACTAATCTGGTAATTTATTAAGAATTGTTATCTAGATATTACCTGTCTTGAGTTTTACCTTAGTTAACAATACAAACAGAGAATACGTATGGATATTATATATTAAACTCCCCTAAAAATTTGCTCATATTTTTTTATCCCAGAATATTTGAATTTTGTTTTTCTGGTACGTACGTAGAAATACCAATTAATATTTAATTCCCGCCTAGATTTACAACAGTTTGAACGTTGAAAGTACACATTCCGATTAGCTTGATTTTAACAAGAAATTAGAAGTATTAGTCATTTAAACGAAAACATCTAAACAAAGCTAGCCGCCCTTTACTTAAACTACATATAAATTAATTACCTTATTGATTTTATCATATAAGATATATATTTTCAAAATGATTGCGTGTATTTCAGGTCAGATGTCACAGTTCAAAATTGATCAAACTTGTGGTACAATATTACAATGATATAAAAAACCAGAAATTGCATACAGGACAACAAGATAGAAAATGAGAGGAATATTCAACTGAAGAACTCTCTATTAACTAAATAACAATACAAAAAGTCATAAATGACAAAAGTAAATGTATCCAAAAATTATATATGTGTACATGTATTGTGTATTTGTATATCATCATCAGTGATTGTAAAGCCTAAACTACTCAGGCCACCTATTGGCCCATAAAATTAAACTAAAATGACTAAAGAAAGGGAAAGAAAGAGAGAAGAATATTAATTGCCAACTTGCTTCACCACCTAAAAGAAAGATTGAATTTCCTCCTGGGCCCCCCCAAATGCCCTTTTTTTTTTTTTCATTATAATATATTTCAACCATTGAAGAAAGAAAGGGGAAATTAAAAAAAATAATAATAATTGAAAATTGAATTTAATTAATTGAAATGATCTACAAAATATTGTCCGAGAAAATATTGTTGAGCAAGTGGTCTAAGGACGGAGTAGTTGGGGAAGTCATGAAGTTCCGGGGAGACGAAAACACTAATGAAGAAAAATTAGCTGCAGGGCTTGGCATGAAACTACCTTCCATGAAATTCCTGTTGCCGTACTGAATCGCCGGGCTGATCAGATCCTGGAAGAACCCGTCGGACGGCGGCGAGAAGAAGCTCGGCGCTATCGGCGGCAGCGACGCCGGTCCCGGCGACAAGATCCCGGAGAAAAAGCCCTTGTTGTTGTTGCTATTGTTGCTGTTGTTACTAATAAAACTACTCTCAATCTGGTGATCAAGCCCTAGTTCAAAGACATTTGTGCCTATTGCGTGTTGGTCATGAGGGTTAATCCCAATACTGCTCCTCATGTCGATCATGTTTCTCGCTCGTTGCGGCGGAGAATTCGCCTTCTCGATCGCCGCGTACCGTGCCGCCGGGGATATGGCCCCGCCGGCGTAGAAACTAGGGTTATTAGTAGTAGCAATTGCAGCAGAAGTAGTTGTCGTATTTGATGCGGCCTCCGACGAAGACGACGAAGAAGATAGGCCGGTGAGGCGCTGGACGAGGTTCATGAAGTCGCTAGGGTTTGTATGGATGATCTTCGGCGAGACGGTGTAGATTATGACGGGCTGCCGGGGGGGAAGATTGTGGGGCCCCGCCGGCAGCTGGGACGGATGGTGCGGCTGCGGCATGGGGGGTTTTCGGATCTTGTGGGAGTCTTTGTGGATCTTCAGAGGCGTTGGACGGGGGCCTTGGAGCTCTTTCCGCGGCGATCTGCTCGACGGATAGTCCGACGGGTCCATGCCGGAGATCGGTGGCGGAGAAGAAGAAGAAGAAGAGGTAACAAGGAAATTTGAGGAATTGATGAAGATAATATGGTGATTATAATGATAGTTGTGGTGATAATAAAAATGGCATTATTAGAATAATTCTCTTAGGTTAAGAGTTATTATATATATGTAACATGAGTAACAAGTCAATGGAAAGGAAAGACATTAATTAAATGGACATGAAGAAAATAAGAGGTAATATTAATAAAAATTTGGCCTACTTGAAGGAGTGGTACTATTTTTTTTATTTTGTTTTAATTTTTTTTTAAATCTCATAAGTAAAGAGGACTTGTATATATATAGAAACGCCAAGGCCGGTTTCGTGATGTTATGGGTGTTTGAACATGTCTTACCATTATTACTCTCTCAAGGCTTCGTTTATTATTGTTGTTTGTTATTTTGGATGGATGTGGGAAATGGTCATTCTGTGTGCCAGGTCAGAGTGTGAAAAGCTGATGTAGCATTTGACGTCAGATTTTGAGACAATTAAATTTATGGATGAAATACCGGGTTTGCTATCTTTGGTATGGTTGGTGCTTTGTTAGAAAGTACGATACGACAGTGGATCGAGGTTGACTTTTTATTTCCTTTCTTTATTTTTTGTGCTACGAACATTTTTTAACGTCGTAAAAGCATTATGGCCTAAGTGATGTGGATTGGATGAGATTTGTTTATTTGCTAATATTTAACCAGTTGCAGCAGTTGGATTTAATTAATTTTTTGTTTCTGTAAAAGACAACAATCCTTGATCAATGAAAGAAGTGTCTATTTATACTTTTGAACAATCGTAAAACAAATATAGAAACCCAAACTAATACTTCCCATTTGATTTGGTAATTTTAAGAAGTTTTTATTTTTTTTAATTAATAAAATAGATAATTAATGTTTGTGGCCCTATATTTCAAACTTGTGTTGTAACAAATATCTGTTGATGACGGAAGCGTATTATAGGCTCGGTTTATGATCATTGGGTATAGTCCAATAGTATTTTTGCGAAACCAAACTCATTGAATACACTCGCGATGGAACAAACGTGGGAGAGAGAGAAAGAGAGAGCAGAAAAAAAATGTCGCTCATTATTTTTTCTAGAAGCGTAATGTGATAGTTTGGCTAGGATATTGTTAGGGTTTGGATTTTTGAGTCCCTATTAATAGACCTTCTACAACTTATTAGTTTCTAAAAAATAGAATATCTCATTAGGAAGTTATCTATACCTTTTGATAAAGGCCCATTAATGAATGTATAATTAACCACGTGAGATAAACTCACTTTTTCTTTTTTAATTCATCCAACGGCATTGATAATAGAGCGCACTTCACTTATATATTGTAATGACCAGCATAGCACATCCTTAAATAGGGTCACGTTGCCACAAGCTTATTTTGCCAGGCACATTGGATTAAACCATCCTCAATCCTGTTAAACTACCCATATGTGTTTATTAGGAGCGCGTTAGAAGTTAGAACCCCATCTTAATTATTACACAATTATATTGTATACCTAATAGCAACATAATTTGTCTATATTGAACATAAAACTTGGATGTGTTATTAAACAATCCTCCCTTTGTCCTCATCTCGCTTAGCTGTGGTGAAAGTGCTTTTCTAACAATGCCCCTACAGGTCTCATCAAACTTTCATCATAGAAAACATTTTAAAGTAGCATAAATGGTACCTCCCGTTCATAACACAGTCAAAGGTAATAGAACATATCTTATAAGATCGATTGTTAGTGTATGTATTGTTGGCATGGCAATTGGCAAAACATATTTTGATGTAAAAGCTAATATCGATTGTGATATATGCTATTTTGATATTGTGGTATAAATTTCGGAGCTCGTTGTTATCAAGTGTACATTCTGGCAAGGTGGTCTTGAAGGTGTTCTAGAAGATGTTCAAGAAGGTGTTCCAGCTCGAGGTTTTAGGAGGCAGTTATAAATCAGCAGATACGAATTTATTTGGATAACTACAGATATTCAAATATATTTAAAACAAGAAGATCGCGTCCAAGATTATTCAAATCCAAAAAGGTGCCACATATCAAGAGATAAAACCCTAAAAAGAAAAGTATAAATATTTTAGGTTGTAAACTTTTCTTTTTACACACTGTTTTTTTGATTATTCTGATTATTTTGGTGTGTGTTTACGTTCTCTCTGCTAGGGTTTATTGCTGTATGGGTTTGAGAGCTTGAGTGATTAAAGTAGAGAGTTTATTCTTGTATATTTTGTGAGACAAAGAGTGAATTGTTGTTAGAGGGACCTTGGGAGAGGTTTCGGTGGGAACGAGGGGAGCTCAAATTCAAGGGGAGCTTGAGTGGACTTCACGAGAGCAGGAGACGGGGTAAAACGGCGACAGGTTGATTAGGAGGGAGTTCTTAGAACTGTAAGATCGTGTTTGCATGTTTTCATAGTGAAATCTTTCCACCATCTGGGCGAGACCCCGTAGATGAAGACAGGTTGCCGAACCGCGTTAGCAATTCTGGTATCGTTTACTTATTGCAATTTATTTACAATTCATTCATTATTTTAATTATCCATTAATTGCATCACTGGTGTTTCCGCCTGACGTAGACTATCTCGTAAAACACTTGTCAGGAACACGAAAGTAGATTAGTTGCTTTTTCAATTGGTATCAGAGCGGGTCACCCTAATCTGTTGGGTGTGATCCTAGGGGTTACTAATCTGTTTTATTTTGTGAGATGAATTCACTAAGGGAAGGAGGTGCAGTTGGGCGACTATCATTGCTCAATGGCTGAAATTATGCGTACTGGAAGGCATGAATGAAAGCCTTTATAAAAGCTCTAAATGAGAAGGCTTGGAGGGTAGTATGAAGCGGTTGGAATCATCTAACTATCACAGACACCGAAGGGAAGACTACTTCGAAGCCTGAACTGGAATGGACTCCTTAAGAAGATAAGCTTGCCAACTACAAGTCCATAGCTCTTAACGCTATTTTCAATGCAGTTAATCCCAACCAATTCAAGTTAATATCTACCTGTAAGTCGGCCAAGGGAGCATGGGACGTGCTTCAGACAGCCCATGAAGGGACGGACACCATGAGATTATCAAGACTCAAACTTCTAACCATAAAATTTGAGAATCTCAGGATGTGAGATGAAGAGACCATTGGAGACTTCAATGCCAGGCTGTGCGATATAGCTAATGAAGCTTTCGCTCTTGGTGAGAAGATGTCTGAAGAAAAGCTAGTAAGAAAGACGCTGAGATCCTTACCAAATAGGTTCGCCTACAAAGTAACAGCTATAGAAGAGGCAAAGGATGTCAGGATTATGAAGTTTGAATAACTAATGGGATCACTCCGAACATTTGAGATGAACTTCGAGGATGAAAAAGCCGCTTCAAGAGGCAATGGGATTGCTTTAAAGGCAAAGATGGTTAGCAATGAAGTGAAGTCCTAGCATTATGAAGATGAAGAACTTGCTGTATCAATGGTTCTGCTGACAAAGAATTTAGGTCGCATTATGAAGGGGCTGAACAGGAGATCCAGTAGAAGTGGTCCTCAGGGTGGTCCTTGAAATTCGCAAATCACCAAAAATTTCAATCCTCAAAGGAATCTCAAGAATGCAAATACATGGTTAGACTCTAGAAACAAGAACCTTGGAATTCAGTGCAGAGAGTGTCATGGGTTTGGTCATATTCAATTGGAGTGTCCCAACTTCATCAAGAAAAACAACAAGTCCTACAACGTCTCATGGAGTGATGGTGATTCTGATAGAAGCAGAGATGAAGGGAACTATGTCAGTAATTATGTGGCTCTTACAACTCGACTCGAACTAGAAACAAGGAGACATACTGGTGGTCTACAAAGTGTCTCAATAGATGGTCCAGCAAGGGAGTGTGACGACCCAACAAAACTTGACATTGACAGTAGTGATGAGGAAGAATTGACCGATGAAGCACTGACTGAATCATATAGAGAGATGTACCAGAAGTGGCTGCAGGTTGTTCAGGTCAATAAAAAGTTAAATGGGCAGGTTTATCTACTCACCAAGAAGAAAGACGAACAAGTTAAGAAGATTGAAAGTCTGGAAGGTGAACTAGCAGAATGTGAAAAGAGTCAGGGTGATTTGAAGAATGAGCTAGAACAAATGAAGAAATCGGTAAGAGTGCTTAATTTCAGATCTTCAAACTTGATCAGATTCTCAATATTGGGAAGGCTTCTGGTGACCATGTTGTTCTAGGTTACAAAGGAGAGAACTCTGGGTCAAAGATAATATTCGTTCAAGCCTCAAAGTCGAAGAATTCAAAAGTAGTTCAGAAACCTGCAAGAACATCATCTGGACCATGGTCAAGACCATCATGAAAAAGGTAGGTTTCGACGTATCACTACTGCGAGCGCGTTGGACACATTAGACCACGATGTTTCCAGTACTTAGCTGATTTGATAAGAATCGGAGTGCAGAAGCAAGATCAGAGGTTAACTGAGCAGCAGTGGAAGAAAAAGAATGCTATAAAGTGTAATGTAGCTTGTACTTCGCTGAAGGTTAACACTGAGCAGGAGTGGTACTTTGACAGTGACTGTTCTCGACACATGATAGGAGATAAGAGTTTTCTGAAGGATATTCAGCCATGCCCCACTCAACATGTGACATTCAGTGATGGTGTTAGAGGAAAGGTTCTTGAAAGTGGTCTACTAAGTGTTCCAGGTATGCCGAAGCTTGAGGAAGTACTACTTGTCGAAGGTCTAAAAGTGAACCTGATCAGCATCAGCCAACTATGCGACCAAGATCTATTTGTGAAGTTTACCAAAGAAAAGTGCAGCATCTGGAACCAAGCTGACCAATGTGTGATGGAAGGTATACGTTCCCCTGAAAATTGTTATCTCTTGACACTTCCTGGAACATGTCTTAGAACATAAGGAGATTTCACCGAATTATAGCGCCGACAATTGGAGCACATGAAGTTTTAGATTCTAAGGAGAGCCGTATGAGTGGGTGCTATACATGGTATTACAGAATTGAAATCTGAGTCAGGAAGAGCATGTTGTCCATGCCAAGTTGGAAAGCAGAAGAAGATGTTCCACAAAGTGGCCCAATACTTGATGACCACCCGCTTACTTAAATTGCTTCACATAGATCTAATGGGTCTATGTGTTGTGTAGAAGCTTCTATTCTGCCGTTGTATATGTAAAAAAAAAAAACAATATATATATGGGTACGGCAGATTGAGGAGCACCATTATACCCATTTTGTTCACTATGCGGTTTAATGAAGGCAAGCACGTGGTAGATGTTTACAGGGAGCAAAAGTTAGAAGATTCAGGGGGAGAAGAAGCTGGTAATGAGGATAGTGATGCTGATAGTCCTGGAAATTTTCCAGAATATGGTCTAGGGGTAGTAGGGGCACGCAAAGACCATTCCTGAAGTCTTGCGAGTCCGTGTTAATCAGTAGCTGAAAACAGAATTGAAGTTTCTCAATACTCGATTAACGTGACCACCACACGCAGGAATGAGGTAGCAGCGTTATTGGAGGATTTGAAGACCTCTAGTGTGCCTTCAGGTGATGTCCCTAAGGATGGTTCAGCGAATGTTCTTGTTGGAGATGTTCCGATTTTTGCAGGTGCTGCTGGTGCAGGAGGAAGCAATGTTGATGGTGCTCGAGGAGATCTAGGTGATATGGTTGTTGATCCAGAAACTGTTCATGTTCCAGCTGAAGATGTTCCCTCTCATGGTCCAAGAAGTGTTCCTGAAAGTTTTGCTGCGTTAGATGAAGTTCCTGACCATGACGATGATGTTGATCTTACCCAATTCAAAGATGAAGTTACTGACCATAACAAGGATGCTGATCTTACCCAATTCGAAGATGAATTTTGAAGATGGTTTCTATCTGTTCTTCGCATTTTCATTTTAGTTGTCTTTGTCATTTCTTTGCAAAAAGGGAGGGCAAAAAGGGAGGGAGGGGGGGGGGGGAGGGTGTTATAATATGTTCAATCCCGAGACAACTTTATTTTTGCTTGGGATGTTGATTTGCAGACTTTGATATTTTGGATAGATTGATAGCATATTAGTTTGTATTAGCTTTTTTGGGAGTTTTGCCAACAAAATGCTAAAGGGGGAGACTGTTAGTGTATGTGTTGTTGGCATGGTAATTGGCAAAACATATTTTGATGTAAAAGCTAATATCGATTGTGATATATGCTATTTTGATTTTGTGGTACGAATTTTAGAGCTCGTTGTTATCAAGTGTACATTCTGGCAAGGTGGTCTTGAAGGTGTTCTAGAAGATGTTCTAGAAGGTATTCCGGCTCGAGATTTTAGGAGGCAGTTACAAATCAGCATATACTAATTTATTTGGATAACTACAGATATCTAAATATATTTAAAACAAGAAGATCACGTCCAAGATTATTCAAATCCAAAAAGGTGCCATATATGAATAGATAAAATCCTAACAAGAAAAGTATAAATACTTTAGGTTGTAAACTTTTCTTTTTACACACTGTTTTGATTATTCTGATTATTTGGGTGTGTGTTTACGTTCTCTCTGCTAGGGTTTATTGCTGTATGAGTTTGAGAGCTTGAGTGATTAAAGTAGAGAGTTTATTCTTGTGTATTTTGTGAGACAAAGAGTGAATTGTTGTTAGAGGGGCCTCAGGAGAGGTTCTGGTGGGAACGAGGGGAGCTTGAGTGGACTTCATGACAGCAGGAGACGGGGTAGAATGGTGACGAGCTAGTTAGGAGGGAGTCCTTATAACTGTAAGATCGTGTTTGCTTGTTTTCATAGTGAAATCTTTCCACGATCTGGGCGAAGTCCCGCGGATGTAGACAGGTTGTCGAACCGCGTCAACAATTCCGGTGTCGTTTACTTATTGCAATTTATTTGCAGTTCGTTCATTATTTTAATTATCCATTCACTGCATCACTGGTGTTCCCGCCTGACGTATACTATCTTGTAGAACACTTGTCAGGACTACTAGAGTAGATTTGTTGCTTTTTCATCAATATTTTAAATAATGATATATAACGAACTACAAAGTAAAGAAGCTGGGAATTATCATTTCACTTCCTCAACATAGTCTCCAAGCGCAAATGTGGATTAACAAACGGTGGAGAATTCTTCCTAAGAACTTGTATCTTATTTGAAGATTACATATTTACATTGTACAGATCTTAATCTAGTCTTTTCTTGGCGCGGCACCTAACCTTAATCCTTTATATTCTTGCTAATCTAAGTGCCATGCCGTGATTATGAATCCGGCAATAGTATGGGTTATCTCTGGATACTGGCATCTCATATTATACATAAATGGTATTTGTAAACCTGATATTGGCTCTTTCTAAGGAAACATCCAATAAGAATTCATCTTATCAAGCCTTTTCATCACCATACGAAATATGTCTCATCTTTATGCACTTCTTAAGCACCAAAGATGATCGCTTATGTGAAGCCATATCAATCATTACTGGCCATTGACATAATTATGCGAAGAAAATATCATGTTACAGAATAAGAATGATTAAAACATTAATATTATCAATAATTTCTTGAAGAATAATAATGTCTAGCGTAAAAGAAAATATTGGTCAATCGAAACATAAAAACAAAAAATAAATCACATTCTAGGCAATCCTAACATACAACAGATAGTTCTATAGTGCTATCAGCATTACAAGAGAATTTGCAACCATGTGACTCGTAGAAATGTGCTTTAGGACAACTTCCTTTAACGCTACCAAAACTTGAATAAAGTTGTATCAAATGTCGATAGGTTTACTTTTTTTTTTCCATGATGCTTCGAATCCTTGGCATAGGCAATAGTAGCCACACTATCACAGTGTATTATGAAAGGCTCTCAAGCTTGTGCGATAATGACATGCTTTGCAATGAACCTTTTTAACCAAACACCCTCTCGAACGGTAGTTGAACAATCAATGCATTTCCAATTCTATAGTAGATATAATGCTATCTAGGCCTGTTTCTTGCTACTCCAAGATATAGCGCTATCATTGAGAAATAGAAAGCATAACAAGACATTGATTTGTGCTTATCCAAGTCAGTGGTCCAATCATCATCGCTAGAGCTAACTAGGCACAAATTATATTGGAACTGGCTAACCAATCTAACAATATAGTAGATGTAATGTCAAGTACATTAGGTTTTGCATAACTTGCATAGGGGTCCACGTTATATTGTACATTAGGCTTTCAATACCATTGACATAAGGAACTATAACCATCTTATCTTTTTCCTGCTGAGTCTTTGTACACATGTCAATGCTAAAGGCATCTTTTTTTTTTTTTTTTTCCAAGAAGAGTGTCTATGGGCCGGTTTGTAGCTTTGCATCTAAAATTGTTCAACAAGTGCTGTCCCCTAGGCGTTTGTCAATTTTGTTAAGATGCGTTCCTAACATGTTGCTTTTTATTTAAAAAGAAAAGAGACAAACAAAGGAATCTCCTTGAATGATTCGAAGGATCTTAACTCTAAGCATATAACTAGCTTCATCCATGTCTTTCATTTCAAAGTTTGAAGATAGCCACACTTTAGCAGCAATAATCTTCTCCTTAATGTTTCGTGTTAATGATACGTCGTTGAAGTACAACAATATGATAATAAGACCCTCCTTAATTAGAACATTTTATATAATATATACACACGATGATCTTCTTCGATCATCGTAAACCTATTAGAAATAATAGCTTGATGCAATCTCAAACACCACAAGTTGCACTCTTTTCTTTTACCTCAAATCCCTTGGGTTAATCCATATAGATCTCATCATCTAGTTCTTCATCGATAAATGTTGTCTTAACTTCAACTTGGTAGATTTCAATGTCCAAATGAGTGAAAATTGCCAAAATGAGTTGAATCAAGGTAAAGTTCAGGATCAGTGAGAAGGTTTCCTTATAGTCACACCTTTTTTTTAACAGCCTTTTACCTATAAATGGAACTGTTTGCCTGGCGCTTGACTTTTTTTATATCCCTCGATTCCTTGTCATTTTAGGAAACCGAGACACTAAATTCTAAGTCAAAAGAAATCGTTTTCCTAATTCAAACCTTTGTTTTCAATAATTTTTTGTGATTTCTTGGTGAATTTCACTACTATATAATTAATAATACTTTTTTTAGGAAAATTTGAATTTTTCAAAACTTGTTTGCTATTTTTTGCAAATTTTATGGTTTAGTGTTGATTTCACAGAAATAATGATGTAATAAGTGGTTCAATAGATATGGAGACTCAAAATTTACATTATTATTAAGTTTGTCCTAATATATATATGTAATTATGTAATATATGACAACAAAATTAAAGTAAGATATTAAATACATCATAATACACTATATATCCAAAACTCAAAGTCAAAATAGTCACCACAATAGTTGTAAACAATAATTTCTTAAAGTTACCAAATATATTTTTTTAGTATTAGATATCTATACATCTCTTCGTACGTAGCAAGCATTAAATGATGAATACTTATTTGTATTTGATACCAATGACGGAAACATAATATAAGCTCAGTTTTTTTTTAATCTTTCGGTAGTCGTACAATAATGCAATATCTTGGCAAAATACAAACTAGTGAATACGCTCGTGGTTGCGTGAATATTATAAGAATACTCTCAAACTTTTTCAACACATGAAACCCGATAGTAATGAATATGGGAGAGAGAATGAGAGGGTAAAACAAAATATTGCTCAATATTTTTTTAAAGTATATTTTGAATTTTTTTTTCTCCTTATCTAGAATTTTTTTCAACGGTTTCTTTAAAAGTTTTAACGAGGCACCACACAATATGGATAGATCTTATAGGATTTTCTCTTTTGGCTTTCCTTTTTCTCTCTTTATGGGATGTTTTGAATTCTTTTATAATCTTTTTCTTTATTTATAATATTTCTATTTAGACTTTGGTGGAGGATCTGCTTGGGTGTCAACATTGTTGGGATGCTTCCAGACTCTCACGTGTGTGACAACTTTATTGGAATGTGTTCTTATTGTCCTATTCGTTTGCTTGAAAAAAAATATTGTGAATTTTTTTTGAGGAGTTGTTAGGGTTTGGGTTTTTGGGTCTCTTCTACTAGCCTTATGCCACTTTTTAGCTTGGGAAAATTACAAACTAAAGCCATTATTAGTATAAATTAATAATCTAAACCTCAAGTGGTGTACTCTCTTTGTTTCCACTTTATGTTTGTATTGTAAAATTTGGGACAAAAATTAAAAGTGCAACAACAACACACATGAGATATAGATTATCATTATGCCAAAAGAGCGGCATTCTATGGAATCCCTCTTTTAGCTTCGAAAAAATTTGGATATTTGATTAGTAATTATCTCCAGTTTTTGGATAGATCGATAAAAAGCCCCACAAATAAACGTGTACCCACCTAGCATGAATCAATGTTTTACAATCTATCCAACGTCTAATAGATCATTTATCCAAAAAAATTCTTTTAACCGAAAAAAAATTCATGTTCAGGTTGCGACTCTATGCCTCTATCTTTGGGAGGCCTGTAGAGAAAATTTGATCTCATGCCGCATTTGACATTCAAGTTTGTAACCTATATCACTATTGCATGTCATGCTACTTTTTTCATTATCAAATTATCATGTTGCCCCCCTTCTTCCCTCTTGTCTTTCTCATTTAATTAGTAAAATAAATAAAAGGGACGGCTCAGTCAAATTCATTGTTTAAAAGTAGCATGAGCTGCAAACCTGTTTTTATAGTTGTACGTCTCAAAACAAATTGTCCAAAAGTTGTTGGTGTAAATTTAAACCAACGACGTGATCCGCACCTCTAGGATGTGATGCGGCAATGAAAGATAAATTTTAGTCGAAAAAGTAATAAAAGAGACAGAAATTTTAAGTAGTTCGGCCCTCCTACGGAGTAATAACCTACGTCAACTGTTTGCTCTATTATGAATGTACGATTACAAGAAGTTTCGACCAACCCCTCCTCCGGTCTTTCTATTCCTCTTTTATAGTCGAGGAATTAAGGTTCGAAGGAGGAAAAACATAACGCATGATCCCCTATAAATTCGAGTTAATGCAGAATTAAATGAGCGGTTAATAAATGGGCGGTTATCTTTCCCTAACAGACTCGAGAATTGAATATCCTAACGGTTGTACCAATCACGAGTCTTACGGGCTTAATTACAAAATATCCCATGATTGGGGCTAGAAAAGCGGAACAGAAAGAGAGACCTAAACTACCACATGCGGACTTCATCTTCAATCGGGGATCACCAGGGGTCGAGCCCTCCGTCTTAAGTAAAGTTCTTGCTTCCTCTTCGAGGCTAGCTTCGCGAAGGTAGACGATCTTCGATGATCCGCGGCCTTCTTGTCCGTCAATCCCTCTCCGAGTGTCTTGTCATAAAGTCAACATTACCTTTGATGGTGTTTTTCCTACCTATCTTTCGTGGGTGTACAATCGAGGATTATCTCCGACAATCCTCGTCCAGTTCACATACGAGGAAAGCTCCTATGATGATGTGGCATTCCTTTCCTATTGGGATCTGGTGCTAGTGCTCGCAACAAATGTTCCCTGGAGACTCTGCCCCCGAGGCTACATTTGCTGACAAAAAATCACTACAACATCTGCCCCCCAATCCCGAAAGTACGAATCGTGTCTCGCTGGATTTCTTCCTTGGAAAGTTTGCCTTCTAAAAGGCCATGAAGTTGCGTCTTTTGATGAACGTGCATTTAATGCTCTTACATCTTTTGGGAGATTCTCATCGTTCGAGAGGGTTTACTGACTTCAGGTCATGATGAGGTTTTCTTCGAAAATCCCTGACCATCAGTTGATAACGAAGATAGGTGAATCGGACGGTCCAGATTCAAGCTCGGAAGAGGAGATGAAAAGGCGTGAGTGAGGAAGTCGGTTCGTACGCGACCATTTGCCTTCCTCTAAGTCTATAAATACCCTCTTTCATCTTTTATTTCGAACTTTTTGAAATTTCGAGCATTCAATACTCTCTGAAATTCTCTCTCCGACTTTCTTAAGCCTTCAAGGTCTTCGTCTAATTCCTCTGAAATCTTCACCAGAAGACCAGTTTGGCTCAAGATCGTTCTATCTTTTCTATTTTCTGGTAAGTTCTTTATAGCCCTTTTCAACCCCCATTCTTCGAATGGTTTAGGGTTTTAGGTAGTTTTTTGGGTTTGCGATGTTGATTTCGTCCCTTTTTCTTTTTCAGAAAAATGTCTGACGAATCAGATCCATCATCCTCTGGGGCTCGCTTTGGGTCAGCACCATCATCCGAGCGCTCAGAGCCTTCGCCACCGACTTCGCCAGTGGCTTCTCCGTCGCCTTCGGTAGCGGAGGTGGAGTCTCATTCAATCCCTCCACCGCCTTCGATAGTGGAGCAGAATAAGAAGAAATCAAAAAGGGCTCGTGTGGATAGCCCAACTTCGCAGGTCTCCAACGCCGCAGCTTCGAGGTTAGACTCCTCGGCTCCTACTCCGTGGGTTGCCAAAGTTGGACCCATGTAGCCATCCCAGGTAAAGGTTGCGGGATGGACGGTTGCTCCGCAACCTTCACCAAATTCGACGACAATCGCAGCGACCGAGCAGGTCCTCGTGGTGCCCTGGACCACAATCGTCGCGGAGACCAAAGTCTCTTCGTGCACGAAAGCGGACATAACGACCAGGGCGATGGCCGCGGAAGAACGTTCGAATCGTCCTCTGTATCCTCCGGTGGCCTTCAACAAGGCTATCATGAAACATGGGGCTAGGCTACCGCTGCATCCCTTGGTTCGGGGAGTGCTGGCACACTATCGGCTTTCCCCGAGCCAATTGAATCCAAATGCCTACAAAATCATGACGGGGATGCACATCCTATGGAAGAGGGCGTTTGGGGTCAACCTCACTGCGGAGGAGGTGTGCCACATCTACAAGCCCTCCTTGAAGAAGTCCGATGTTGGTTAAGCTCCCTTGGAGAAGAAGAAGATTATAATGACCAACTTGTCCTTATCCTACAAGGATGAAAGGACCAAAACTTTTGGATCAGGGGTAACTTCGACCCATTTAGTTCCGTCGCGGGAGCCCAAAGTGTCCCCAGGAACGACAACGTCCCTGGTGAGTTCCACACTTAGAAAAATTCCTCTTTCTCCTTTTTCTCTCTTCTTTATTATTATTTTTTTGTCTAACCTCTTCGTGGCTATATGCAGAGTCGTTTATTTGACCTGAAGTGTCAGGCCATCAACGGCACAGGATTTTGGAAGCCCTCACCCTCCCAGATGAAGACTAAGATGTCCGAGTCCTTGTCAACGAAGGAAATTTGGTTACCTACGGTTGGATTTCCACCCGTATGGAGTTGGACCCGGACCAACTCCGTCCGTACGAGCAGGCCTCGAAGTAGCCCGAATCCATGGTCAGGGCGTCTTCGGCTGCAACCGAAGGGAGTGAGGCTCCTTCTCCGAAGAAGTCCACTTACTTTAGGGCTTCGAAAATGAAGAAGGCTGCCTCTTCTTACAGCATCGTCCATGCCCGTGGTCATACCTGATCTATTTTTGACTAGAGAGTTCGAGGTCGAGTCTTCTCTGGAACCTCTGAAGAGGAAGAAGAAGAAGACGAAGACAAAGGTGTCAGAGCCAGCTCCTCGAAGATGGCTCCGTCGGATCCTTCTCCCTCAAGGAGTGAGGATGTTCCGACTTCTTATACTCGCTCGTCCCCGAGTTTGAGAAACCTCAGGCGTTCACGGAGGCCCCCTCGATGACAGTTCCCGAGGGAGGCTTTTTTGATGACGTTGCCCGGGAGGCATTGAGGGCAGCAGAGAAAATATTTTGCGAAGGTGGTTTCTTGGCTACGCCAAGTCACCCTGTGGCCTTGACAGAGGATCTTCCTCTAAGCGTTGAGGATTTCCTTATAGAGGAACTGGGGGATCTAACTGCTTCAGAGTCAGATGCTGCACCGAAGCCAACTTCGCCAGCTCCGGCACCGACCCAAGCTACACCTGGCACTGACCCAAGCTACACCTGGGTTGGGGCGTTCCACACCGAACGTCCTCGATGAGGGTAAATAGTCGCTACCTGCAAAATAAACACACGATGCATTTTATACTTAGAAAAAATTTTAAACACTAACATGTTTCGCTTTGTTGCCTTTGCTAATGATTTTTTTAGTCACTTTGGGCATTCCAGGCCTTCGAGGCCCACTGCGAATACCGTTCCTGTCCTTGAACCTTCCATCGGGGACAAGGCCAAGGAAAAACGATCCATGGAAGGCGATCTTCCTTTAGGAACTCCGCCCCTAAAGAAGATGAAGAGTCACGCTTGGCGTGAGAATGGAGTGGCCTCTAACTGGGGTGTTCTGGAGGCCGAGTCCAGTGAAGAGCCGATTTCATCGGCCCCGAAAAGGAATGCCACCGAAGTCCCCAAAGATCCAAAAGAGGACTTCGTAGTTCCTCCAGCCGGGACTCCTTATGGCGAGGGGTCTTTCACCTCCTCGGGATCATTCCTCTAGATCACCGATCTTAGTCGTATGCTAGACGAGATCTGGTATGAGGAAAGTTTTCAAGAGTTGACCAAGGAGCTACTCCAGGCCGACAATCGAGAAGGAATAGACATGCTCCCGAAGGTAAGATTTTTATATTTTCTCCGAAAATTTATAAGCCTGGGACTCTTGATCCTAACTTCTTTAAACGATGGAGGCATTGCTCACGAATTTCATCTACTCCCAAAGGAAGGAGGCCACATTCGCTAAGGGTCAAGAAGCCCTAATCCAACTTCGCGATGAAAACAAGACGCTGGTTGCAGAACTTTCAGAGGCTATCGCCACTTCGGGCCAAGCAACTGAAACCGTGGCCTTAGCTAACGACAGCCTCAAGAAAGTGGAGGGTTATAAGAAAGTCCACGATGATGAAGTGGCCAAACTCCGAGAGGAGTTGCTTAAAGAGAGTGCATCCCACGAGGAGGCATGGAAGGCCCTCGAGGAAGAGCACCGAATTCACGAGGAGAGCCTTCAATCTGAAAAGGTTTCTCTCGAACTGGCGATCGAGGAGGAGTAGGGGTTAAGAGGGGTAGCCGAGACCAGGATTCAAGCGCTCGAGGATAAGCTTCAAGAAGCAAACACATAGCTCAAAAAGAGTGAGGCTGCTCTCAACAAAGCCAGGGCTAAGACCCGCACTGCCGTAGCAGACTACAAGAAGAGCACGGCCTTTGAAAATTATGTTGAATCAAAAAGGCAAAAGTGACTATCGAACTTCCAAGAAAGCCCCAGCTATAAAGTCGAGATGCGGCAGGCTACACTCGAGGGCGCAGAAAAGGTGCTAGAGAAGCTCGATGCTATTTACTCCGAGTGCAACGTCTACGACGAAGTCAAGCACCAGCCGAATTAGCTTTCTCCCTTGGCCTCTTTTGTATTCCTCATTTTTTGCCTCGGGTTCTTACAGACGGTCATCTCTTAATTCCCTTATGATATTAATAAAACTTAGTTTTTTGTTTTCACAAAAAATTGTCTAAGTGTTTTGATAACTTTATAAAATACAGTTATTTTGATTATATTTTCTTAGTTAAATTTGGTGATTTTGACAGTACCTGTCATGGCATTGTGTGTTCTTGTGCTTAGTATGTAAGCTATTTTGGGTCTTAGTTTTATTTCATGGTGTTAATAAATGTCGACTTGTTTTGCTAAAAGAATGTGTGGATTTTGAATGGTTTTAGTTAATTGTATGCTGATGTGGCTTATAATATGTCTATGTGCCCTCTGTTTATTTTGTTTGAGTTATGCTATACACTTGCTGCAACATTCGAAGTCAGATATAATTTTTGCTGATGAATTTTTAATGAGCTGGTAGAGGAATATTCTTTGACAAGAAAGGATGCCACATGAGGACAGAGGAGGCACGTGCAAAGGGCTCAGTAGGATGGTACCCTATGAAACGAAGAGGAGAAAGGATAGAAGGGGACGGCTGCAGAAGAGAGCAGAGGAAGGAATGAAGTTTGAGAAGATTTGGTGGAGAGGAAAAAAATGAGAAGAACGCTGAGTGAAAGTAGCCGCTGGAAACAGTTTTTGGGCTAAACTCAACTCTTTCAACCTCTCTTTCTCCCAATCTTTGCACAATTTTCTCTTTATGACAACTTGGAATATTTGTGTTATTGTACTAGACATCATGAGCTAAATCTATCCTAGTTAGGGAAAATGATGAACTTGGACTTGTGAATCTACCTTTTATTTGCTATTAGCTAATTTATTTGAAGTGTTGTTCAATTAAATGCAATTAACGTTTATTCTTGCTTTTGCTTGACCAACTTGAGTAAGATACAAGCTGATTTAGCTCCGGAAAGAATTAAAATCAGTGGACATGTTTAATTGATGAAAGATTAGTAACTAAATTACTAATTTGTGTTAATATAGAAATATATTATACACCTTGTATACCAAATAGGTCTAGAGCTGGAAATTGGTTGTTCTGAATCTTATAATTGCATAGGAATATGAGGACTTTATGATTTAGAACTTATATCATGAACATTTGGAAAAATGGCATGTAAAAATTCGGATTTGGTTTACAACACTATGTTGTAGAAACGCTGTAGCAACGGGCAGATTGCAAATCCAAGGGATTCTTGTTCCTAGCTATTTTAATTCTGTTGGCTTCTTCACATTACACTTTTAGCTAATTCCTTGATGTTATTTTGCTCATTTAACAATTCGGTTTTGCAAACCAAACATCTTTGCGTGAACATTAATTGTATATTGCAAATTTTCTTGGTAGTCTTAATTAACTAGATTAAAGAAGTCATTCATTGCATACACACTTGCATTAACCAATCCTCGTGGGAATGATACTCACTTACATTTTATTACTTGTGCGACCCGTTCACTTGTGGTTTTAGCAACATCTTCGAGGGTCATAATCAAAGCAAATTAAGTGATCAATTAGACTATAACCCGAACATTATTTTCTTCGAAAAATGTTCTAAGTCACTCTGGGTTCTTCCTTCTTCGAAGGATTATCCCGAACAAAGTCTCCATCTCCGAAGGAAGATCTCGATCAAATCTAATAACTGTCGAAATTTGTAAGCACCCTATTACTCGCATCAGTCCCCGATGCTTCTGAATATAGCGTTGCCTCTTTACTTTTATGCTTCAATAATTAGACTTAGTCCAATTTTTCAAAACTTTCCTAAGTCTTTCAAACCTCGGGGTTTCCCCTTTAAGCATACCTAGGTTTTCTATCTTCTTCAAAGTATAGAATGGTTTTAGGGGGGCATTTAGTACGTAGTAATCCAAGTGTATCAGATACCTGGGAATCTGAATACGGTAATTTGATTCCCAGGAATCTTAAATTACAGTGTTTGGTTATTAACAGTAATATTTAATAACATTACTAGGAATGTTAAATTAATGTATTTGGTAAAGTACAGTAATAGAATGTCATTTAAAATAAAAAAGACAACAATATCCTTAAACAAAAATAAAAAACAAACATTAAAGGAGATAAAAATGGAAAAAAAAAGAAGAAGAAGATGATGATTGAAGAGGAGCCTGGGAATCTAAAATTTTGATGATGATAATTTAAAATACAATCGAGTTACGGGTCATTATTGTAAATAAACACAAAACTCAAGGGCATTAATTAATCAAACAACCAAAAAATTAATTAAAAAAATAAAAAAAACTCTTTCTCTTCTTATTCTTTGTTACCCTGCGATTCCGCGAATACTGATTATATAAAAACAATATAATACAAAACTCACACACACATATACACACACAGATATATATATAAATATATAATATATTAATTATTAATTAAAAACTAAAGCTGGACTTCCATTTTCCAATCCCCTAACCCCTACCGCTCTTCTTCTTTCTCCCATTTTCTCTCTCTACAAATCTCTTCTCTCTCTAAAACTTCAATTTATTTTATTATTATATTCCCATTGTCGCTTCTTTCGAGAAAGCTCTGAACTTAGAGAGACAGAGAGCGATGGGGTCGCCGTTGAAGCGTGGTGGCACCGGCGCTCGCGAGGGGCAGCAAGCGCGGATTGCGGCAGCGAGGTCATCGATGATCGAGTCGCTACGCAGGTGCGGGCTGGCGGGGGCAAGGATCGACAAGGTGAAGCTCCGGCGGAGGCTCCTCATGCTGCGCCCCTCGACTTTACAGACCTCGGTACCTCGCCCCACAGATCTCGGCAAAAAGTCGATGCCACCTCTGCCGGCATGGTCTTGTCACCAAGCCCACTGTCAATGACGAGATGCGAACTGCCGTCACCGTCGACAACTAGACGTGAACCACCTTAAGCCAAATCTCGTTACAAGGCTCAGCGCGGCGTCGACTCCGGCATGTGTGCATATGTTTTTATTTTAATAAAAGAGTACGTATGTTTTTTAAGAAGGATAGGTTAGGTAAATTTTATAAGATTACTGTGTTTAAAACATTACAGGAATGTGAAAACCACATTCTTCAAGGGTTTGAGATTACCATATTTTAAGGGTATCTAATTCCCAGGAATAAGATACCCGGATATCTAAATTTTAGATTACCACCTACAAAACATGGTAATCTTAAAGATTACCATTCTCTTGTTTAAGATACCCGTGAACTAAACACCCCTTAGGAGAAAATCAGCCAAATGCTTCCCAAGTTAATCCCCAAGTAGGTTAAGACCTGATAAGAAAAACCTTTGTGTGGTAGGAAGTTCAACGATTAAAGTCTACGTAAGCTATCCGAACTCAAGTGTTCTAGCCTTGCACGTCTTCGAAGTACCTATAGGGCACACCTATTTATTTATGGTACCCCGGGTTCCCCCTGTTTTCTTGGGCGTCGCTTCGTAGGCAAGAAGACAACTGAGGGTAGTGTTCATAGGAATCATCCACTTCGCGGTTCATTCCTTTATACACCAAGTTTATAGTCTACTTCGCAGACTTTTTGAGTTTATAGTCTACTCCGCAGTCTTTTTTTTTTTTAAAGAAAAGAATAAATAACCGAGAACTGAATTTTTGGTACCACACTTCCCGAACTTTCATTGATAATTGCTGAATTACAAATTATAAAATACAAGAGGAAAATAATTTACAGGCGAGGGGAGCCTACTTGTAATATTTCTTGAGATGCTCTGCATCCCTACAACAAAGCGAAGGACTGCACCCCTGCATGATTTCCACAGACTCCGTTATGGATCTTGCTTAGGACTTCTATGTCGTCGAGGCACCGAGGCAGTGGTGTCGAAGCTTTTCTCTTGTATAATTTTTCGTTTAGCAGCAAGTAATGTTCAGCATGTTACCTGACCCTCTGGGCTTTTCTCGATCTTCTAGCAGCTTATACTCCTTCAAGTGGATGACGATTTCGTCTATCCCCGAAGGCTCTGAGATGATCGCTTTAGCTAAGTCTCGCTTCGCGACACATGGTTCAGGGGTAATCTCAACCGGGATATGGGCCTCCCGCGATCGTATGGATCTCGTCCTCGATCTCTCTGTTGGACGGGTTCCTTGCTCCATCGTTCGCATTATTGCGGTAGCCCGCTAGCTTTCCTCTGCGGATGAGAAACTCTATCTCATCCTCCAGATCGAAACACATCGCGGTCGTGTGACCGTGAGCGTTATAGAACAAGCAAAACTTGTCCTTATCCTTCTCCGGGACATTCCCCTTCATTGGCAATGGGGGTCGGAAGTCAACCTCGCTTCGCGAGTTGACGAAGATCTCCTCAATCGAGGTGGTAAGCTCGTGGTACGTGCCATACCGTTGTTTGCGAGCTCAGGCCTCTTCGTTCCCCGGACCTGAGTCGTTATGCCTTTTATCATCGCGACGCTGCTGGCTTCCTCCTGCGGGGGTCTCCACAGGTCTCTTCTTCTCATTCCGTTGGTCCTCTTCGGGGTTTTCTCGGGAAGTCTTCACGAAGTCAAGGCCTCAGCGTTGATGTAGTTACTTTCCCAGTCCAGGAAATCTGAGTACGTCTGCGGTAGTTTCTTGTTTATAGAAAATTCGAACGGAGTATCTTTGTGAACTACGGAGTTCGCAGCCAGCAGTAGGGCATAGTCAGACAGATGCCTAGCCTCTACCGTGGCCTTGTTGAATCGCTTCAGCCAAGCTTGGAGGATCTCGTCGTCCTTTTGCTTGATGCGGGCAAGGTACGCCGGATTCTTGAGGTGCCTCTGGCCCCCAAGAATTACAAAGCGAACCTCGCCCTTAGATCTTGCTATCTCGCGATTGAGTTGGTTGGAAGTTGGTACCACTATCTGCGGGCTTGCACGTCGTCGTATCCCTTCGGCTGCGGGGTTGCGGGTTTAAGCATCGGACCTGTCAGCAGACTTTTCCTCCAAGTCAGCCGCAGCTTTTTCTCGCTCCGCCAGGAGTCGTGCCCAGAGCATATCTGCTTGCTCCCCGTCTGTAAGGCGCACCGGCTGACCTTAGTTTTGTACCAAAGTCTCCATCATGCCGCTCATCTGCGCCATAAATTCCTTCACGTTCTACAACCTTTGCTCGAGCTGCTCTTGCTCGGAGGTCATTAGGCCTTTTCCCGGTCGTCTTATCATTGGTGCTATTGATCTCCGATCACGTGACATGACAGAAACTTCTTCGAAAAAACTAGCAAGAAAGGCAAGAGCCCTCTTTCTAGTGCCAATCTGTTGGTGTAAATTTAAACCAACGACGTGATCCGTACCTCTAGGATGTGATGCGGCAATGAATGACAAATTTTGGTCGGAAAAGTAATAAAAGAGACAGAATTTTTAAGTGGTTCGGCCCTCCTACGGAGTAATAACCTACGTCCACTGTTTGCTCTATTACGAATGTACGATTACAAGAAGTTTCAACCAACCCCTCCTCCGGTCTTCCTATTCCTCTTTTATAGTCGAGGAATTAAGGTTCGGAGGAGGAAAAACATTACGCACGATCCCTTATAAATTGAGAGTTAATGCCGAATTAAATGTGCGGTTAATAAATGGGCAGTTATCTTTCCCTAATGACCCGGGAATTGAATATCCTAATGGTTATACCAATCGCCAGTCTTACGGGCTTAATTACAAAATATCCCACGAGGGCTAGAAAAATGGAGCAGAAAGAGAGACCTAAACTACCACATGAGAACTTCATCTTCAATTGGGGGTCACCAGCATCGCGGGACGAGCCCTCTGTCTTGAGTGAAGTTCTTGTTTCCTCTTCGAGGCTAGCTCCGTGGGGGTGGATCATTTTTTATGATCCGCGACCTTCTTGTCCATCAATCCCTATCTGAGTGTCTTGTCATAAAGTCCACATTACCTTCGGTGGTATTTTTCTGCTTATCTTCGTGGGTGTACAATCGAGGATCATCTCCGACGATCCTCGTCCATTTCACGTCCAGGGGAAGCTTCTGTGACGATGTGGCATTCCTTTTCCTATTGGGATCGGGGGCCTGTGCTCGCATTAGATGTTCCTCGGAGACTCCGCCCCTGAGGCTACATTTGTTGACAAAAAATCACCTACAACAAAAGTATTTTTCAAAATTTCCTACGGCTATAGTTCTTAGACCAAACTCTAATTCAATGCTACTTAGAATAAAAATTATTGCCATCTTTAATATAATTTGTTACGATGTTTCAATATTATTTAAAATGTTATTTAGCTTATCACCAATTAAATTAAATTGGGTAATTGTCGCCCATGATCTCTAAGTCTTCAAACACTATATATTTTCACTACAAGAAAAATCATTATCCGCGACCAAAATATTGGTGACCTAATCTTTTTTACCGCTGATATTAATTGGATAGATAAAAAATATCAGCGACTATTTTTGGTCGTCGATAATTTTTGTAGAAAAATCCCGCCAAGTGAAAATTACCGACAACCAAAATTGGTCACCGACATTTTTAGGCGGAAAAAATCCTGCCCAAATAAAAATATTTGTCGCTGATATTTATAGGCGGAAAAATATGCAGCGAAATGAAAATTATCAGCAACCAACTTTGGTCACCGATATTTTTCTCCGAATTAAGTCATATCAGCGACCAGACGCTATTATCAACGTCCAAATTTTTTGGTCGTCGATATTTGGGCCTTTTGAAAGCCCTGATTTCGAGCTCCACTTTTTAGCTCTTCTCTCTTATTTACCCACGCCTCAAAAATTTTCACTACTAGTAACTGCTTCAAAAATTTAAAATTAAGCCCCGATAAATTTTTTTAGAGTCTTACATGTATGCTTAATTATGATAATTCGACAAACCTAATATTATAAAAATATTTTCTTTGTAAGGGAATTTTAAGAAAATAGCCACTGTTTACAAAATGATTTTAAAAAATAGCCACAGTTTCAAAATATTTAAAAACTAGCCCTTTCAGAAATTTCTAACACGTGTCAAAAATTTCTTACAGCACATTTTATGTGTAATTTTGTTATTGTCAGAAATTTCTGACAGTGCGTAATGGCTAGTTTTTAAAATTTTTGAAACTGTGGCTATTTTTTAAAAACACACAGTTCAAAATGGCTATTTACCTAACTGACCCTATTTGTAAAACATCGTAATATCATATGGTGCAAATTATTTTACAGCTTAATTCTGATAATTGGACCAACTTAATATGTTCTAAAAATATTTTATTTGTAAAACATCATAATAGTGCAAAATATTTTATTACCTAGAGATACTTATCATCAGAATCACCTTCTCGTCAAATATTAATAAAATTGCTCAAAATATAGATGATTCAAAAATGTCCTTAAAACATCGCAAATATTCGCGCTCAAACAAATAGAAAAGAAAGGAAAAAAAAAAAGAAAAAAAAAAGAAGAAGAAAAAGAAGACGGCGACGATAATCAGCTCCAGTTTTAAAAACGATAGATTACACAAGCATGATAAAAGCAGGAAAGATTAGTTTTAATATTGCGTAAGGAGCATCTATTGCAACTCCTTATTCTACTCTACACACCACACTTTTTTTCCTTCCCAAAATTATCCCTACATTTAAGATTTTTAATTTCTTTATTTTTTATTTGTTTATAGTATTTTCAACTAAATATTCTCACTCTTTCTTTTTCTCCTTTATTTCCTTCTAATAATTATAGAATTTATTAGTTAATACATATACGTATAATTAATATATACATATATGTGTATTATATTTTGTGTTACAATTGTGATTAGAATACAATAAATGAATGCAAATTCATAATTCTGCATATTAATATGCGTGTAAAAAAAAATCCATTAAATAATATAAAATAGTACCAAAATTTACTTATATTTTGTCAAAGTAGTAAAAAGCTATCAAACAAAATAGTTTAAGAAAAAGGTTAACATTGCTTCTTTTTAATTTATTTTAGAAGTAAAATGTGTGAAGAGATTATTTAATAAAAAAATTGTCCACAAAAGTAGTTTCATATAAAAAGAGGTGTGTGAAGTGTAAATAGAGAGGCAGAAATAGATTGACCCTATTTCATAACATAGATCATTGATAAATTAAGGCTAATGGCATCAATTTCCGATTTCAAAAGATCATTTAACAGTTAGATAAGTGCTTTTGCAAGATATAATATATATATACATATATATATATATGTAGATAATATATATAGATATATTTATATATATATATATATAAATATATATAGATATATTTATATATCTATATATATATATAGATAATATGATTTAATAGTATCCCAATGAATAGTCAATGAAATTCTTATTTACAAATGAATTTTTTTTTTCTAAACATTGTTATTGTGATTTGATCTATTTGTACAAAGTTTATTCATTCTATAAATATCAAAAGGGCAATTTAATTATATACGGTTATTAGATTGCTCATATTATTAATAGATTTCCTTTCGTTTTTAAAATATTATATCTATTATCAAAAGGATCGGGGGAAATTATCAATTTAATTGGCCTATTTAACAGTGAATATATTAGTTCTTGTTTTTAGTAACACGATCAGGATAATTGCTTAATGCAACTAAAATAAAATTTTCTCAAGATGACTCGGTATATTTAAACTTAAGTAAAGAAAAGCATTGTTTTTTGGCTACTGATCCACAAACAATTGACTTGTTGAATTAAAATGCACTGTAGAGATACCCAGTAGACATGAACTTTTTTAGAGCGTTGACTTTGAAATTTGTTTAAATAATTGCAAGACCAACTCAATGCCAACCCCAAAAAAGAAGCAGGTTATATATGATAAGCTTCATAATAAAAAGAAATCTAAGACATAGATCAGGTCATTGGTGTCATACCATGCCATATCAGTTCCATATTTAGGAAAAATTATGAGAAATTACAAATTTATAGTTATTTAACTTAATCTTAACAATTTACAAAAATATTGAAAAATTAATAATCTTATTAATATTCAATCACACTACAAGAAAAATCTTTATCAGTGATCAAAATATCGGGTGATGTCATTATCAGCAACCAAATATTGCTCGCCGATAGTATTTGGTCAAGCATAGATTTAAAAAAAAAAATATCAGCGACTATTTGTAGTCACTAAAAAGAGTATATACGACCAATACTTAACGCGTTAAATTTCCCGTCCCTGAAATCTTAACGGTGAGCAGCTTTTGGTCGCAAATATTTTATCCTAAAAGCTTCCCGCCAAAATAAAATTTATCGGCGACCAACTGTATAGCAAAATAATTTATGCCGCAAATGAAAATTGAAACAGAAAAAACCGCCCAAAATAATATTTCGGCTACCAAACTTGTTTGCCGATAAAATTACGCTGAAAAAATCCCGCCCAAAGTAAAAATATTGGCGACCAAATTAGGTCACCGATAAAATAACACGGAAAAATTCCCACGTAAAATGAAAAATTATCAACGATCAAATTTGGTTGCCAATATTTTTTGCAAATTTATGGTTCGGCGAGCAAAATGTATCTTTGGCGACCAATTTTTTTAGTTACCAATATTCGGGCCTTTTAAAAGCCTTAAGATTTTGGGCCCCTCTTTTAACCCTTCTTCTCTTTTTATTTTTCTCTGTAAATTTATTATATTGCCATTGAAGTAGTTGTTGTAAGCTGATTTTTGTCCGAGGATGTATCATCGGGGACGCCCCCCCCTCCCCTCCCCCTCCCCCCCCCTCCCTTCCCTCTCCGATCGAGGGCGACCTCTGGAGAGAGTGCCCGATTGACGACGTGGCTTCGCCACGTCAACAAGAACACCTACATCAACGGCATCAGACGCGCGAGTCGATTTTTAGCAGGGGCAACACCGAAGGTAAACCCCGGCATGAAGCGAGGCCCTCGGGGGGAGTCTGTTGAGCTGAAGATCCCATAAGCCCGAGGTCGAGTTGAACCCTCGATAGCCGTTAAGAAGATCAGAAGAATCAGGGGTCTCCTCGCGGAGCAGGAGATCCCAGGCCGAAAGATGAAGCTCGGGTGGTTGTAGTAGATCGGTCCCGATGATAGGGACATCTGACAATTACTGTAGACACCTCATTCTTGATGGACGTGAGTTGATTAGTTGGTAATCCACTTCCTTAATTTAGGGAAGGGTATGGTCGATTGTGATATGGTCACCTAATCCCACGATTTAAGGGATGATTTGTCAGGTGCCATTAATGCACTTTCCCCTCTCTCCTCCGAAAAAGCTATAAGAGGAAGAGAAGGAGAAGGGGAAAGGGGTTGGAAGAAAATCACCAGAAAACACTCTGTAAAAGAAAAGAAAACATTCTACAAGTAAATTCTAAAAATAGTGGAGGTAGACTATTACTCCGTAGGAGGGTCGAACCACTTCAAAAGTAGCCGGTGTCCTACTGTTCTTCACCGCTTCTTCCTATTCATTGACGTGTTTCAATCTAGAGACACGGATCACGGCGTTGGTTCAAATTCCACACCAACAGTAGTTATTTTATTAACATAGCTTTTTTTTCCCCCTCCTTTTTCTATCTCTATACCAAATAACATGATGGATTTGTACCCTCCTTTCTTTCCTTTATACTAAACAACATCAAAGAAAAAATCCTTCATCCTCTCTATTTTCCTCTACTTAGGTGATATATGTCCCCATCCTTATATTTTTCTTTCCCTTCTACCAAACACATTCTAAATCACTAAAATACCCAGGAGCTTTATCCTTTATGGATAAATAAAAACACCAAAAAAAAAAAAAGAAAAAAAAGGAAAGAAAGATGGTCCTTACGTGTAAGTAATTGATTACAATCAGTTTGCTTTAATTGGTTTAACACCCACGATGTCACGACCTGCTTACTTGGCCGTAGTCGTGACATGAGAGCAAAACTCTTATTTTCTAATTTCTTAACACTTTAAAACACTTTCAACAATGTCGTCATATATATATATATATATATATATATATATATATATATATTTGTAATGAGGAAGCTTTAAACACCATTCTTAAGTAAAAAACATAAGGCGGAATGTAAATACATTTTACACACACGTAATAAATTCTCGGGATCTCGTCCCGATTCAAAACAAAATATTGTCTTTGAAATAAAATGCTAAAATATAATTAAATTGCCATAGGTCTTCACTTGCTCCTCGAGCATATCACACACATCACCCCTCATCAGCTCCTAGTCTTCGACTTTCACTGTCTTCTTACCTAAAACACCGAGAAACCTGTGAGTAGATAAACTCAGTAAGGGCGAACTACTCTATCTTAAATATGCCATGAAACAATAAAAAAAAATGCACCATACAATATAAATAGAGAATTAGCCGTCTCAGACCAACTAATTCTCTTCACATAGCACTAAACTTTCTACTCGATTCTTTACCGTCGTCTCTAGTCTTTTACTCTTTACTCACATAGTTGTTTACTCACTGAGGTCATACCTTTAACCATGCGGCCTCTCGCACACAACCTTTCTCGTTTTACTCTATCTTTGAGGACCTATCTTTAACTAGACGGCCTCTCGCACTTTCAGCCAAACGGCCAAGACTGTTCAACCAAATTCAAGAAGGTCTCCTTATTTCAGGTAGACTCTCGCACTGCTTATTGGATAATCAAGACCATCCAACTCAACTCTCTGAGACCCCTTAATTCAGGTAGTCTCTCGCACTGCTCATTTTCACACAGTCCTCTTCGATAATCTCATCGTAGGGGAAAGAGATTCGATCGCCGTGGGATGATTGAACACTTACCATGGTCTCAGTTCATGGTGTCACCCTTTAGAAGCTCTCAGTGGGTTATGGGCCCACCACGTTTCATGTGAAGTCCTTTTGGAGCGCTCTCTTCGGAGCTAACTCCGGACTTAAGTTTTGACTCGATAACTTGTCGTTACAATGGCTCATCACACAGATGTCTTTATTCTTTCGCTTTGCTTTGTCTGGGATCCACTGATGGTTACCTGCAATTTCTCTAGCACGCAGGCGGGGAGACGGCCTATCTCCGGTAGTTCCTTGGACTTCATCTCACACTCAATTGGCCGGCTTTGTGTGAGGAATAAGGTCACCATCTGGGAGCGGGGCTCTTTCTCTTAGAGCCAAGGCTCTCTTCTCTTGGAGCCAGGTGGTACCATCGATATTTTTACAATTTTATTCTCATTAACCTCTTGTCAACTCACTTAGAGGACTGGGGTTTATGAACTAAGATTTCTATCTGATCTTTTATCCCCTTGTTAGATCACACAGCATACTGAGATTCTTATGTTCTTTATCCCCTTGTCAACTCGTTAAGAGGACTGGGATATTTCAAGAGCCCTTAGGTTTTGATTAGTTTCAACAATCTTAAATAACATAATAGTTAATGAACTGCTCCTGAGTCCCAAACGTTTTGGCCTCATGGACTTTGGGATTGAGAACACTTACTGTCTCGTTTAGGGATTTCACAGCAAATGCAACATCAAGGCTTGGTGAGGTTTTGATTCTAACTCTCACTTTTACTTTTATCATTTGCTTTCCTTCTCTTATGATTATTACTGAGAGTGCTCGGGTTAGAACCTGGCTTATGTTTCCCGCACGGACTAACGCCCAGCTTCGTCTTCTCGCACGGGTCGGAACTTGGCGAGGATTTCAACATGGAACTTTAATGTGTCTTATTCATATTTTATTCAGTCTTCTACCAGACTTGTCTTAGTTTGTTTGTAATATTATACTCATCTCTTTATAACTCTCTTCTAGGGTTTTTAACTGGCTATTATCCAATTTTAGTGCCTACAACATATACATAGACACACAGTCTTTACCCGGAATTCTAATGCAATCCTAGCAAACAAGCACAAATAAACAAACTCGGTGCCCTAGGTGCATCGCCACTTACTTGAGCGGGCTTCTCGGCTATCCGAGATCATCTTGGAACCTTGCTTCCAAGCTCCGACCACTTTCTTGTTGACTTTTCCTTACATAATATAAAGACATGGTCTCGTTAGTTCGCTTGTCTCGTTACATCGAGAGCGAAACTATTCTATTACTTTACACTTAATTTCTCGGGTGTTCTAATTCGTCTTGCGACTATGTAAGGTTAATCAAACTTAAAATAGGTTCGGTGACTAAACCGATACCCTAACGAGTGTTCTCGTGCATTTCGGAGTTTTTTAGCGCGGGAACTAGTCTAATATATTATTTGTCCATTTCTCTAGGTCTATAGTAAAATATAAGGCCATTTTAACCCTTTTCCAAAATAAGGTGTACTTTATAAAAACGTTGCTACGTTCGTTTTAGTTGTTCAAAACATGTTGTGCTATTTTAAGGAAAATGCTTGGTTTTAAGGAAATCTAGTCTACGTTTTGATTGAAAATACTTGCTTAGCTCATTTTAACTTTCAATGTTATCATCTCAATATGTTAGGGTTGGAAACACGTCCATTTAAATTATAACACCCATTTTACATAATTTTGAGATTTCATCGAACTTGTAATTACGGTTTAACTCAAAAATGTCGTTTGAGCTTCTAACTTTTAATTTGTTCTATTTCCATTTCCAAAAAATTTAAGGGCAGCAACCTCTAGGTTTTGAAAGGATATTATTCCTTTTTTTTTTTAACCCTTTATCGAGGTGTTACAAAGCCCATAATACCAAACTCTACAAAATAAGACGTCTTCGAAACTAGTTTTGCGATCTCTCGCGAAACCGTTATTTTGAGCTAATGTTTTTCTTTTAATTTTCTTAAACAACTTATTAATAATAAAAAACAGTAGGTTGTAGGTTGATCCAATGAGGTTTTCCACTCCTTATTGTAACCTTTCATCGAAGCCTTACGCAAAGCTAAAAGCTTTTTGAATCGTTCTCACTAGCTTTTGTCTGAGACACTCATATCATCATATCTTTTCAGTTACCATTTGATTAATAACTCGAAATGTATTCAAAAACAGTAACTAAATGATTAAAAAGAAAGTTTGATGGTCATTGTATCATAGACAAAAGTTGGGGCTCAGATCTTTGAGAAAACATCAAGTTTTATATTTCCTAGTGGATAACACTTTGGTCCGTTGGAAACCGTTGTGTGCATGTTTGTTTTAAAACTATTTTCAAGTTTTAAACCCATAAACACAGCCATGCAAACATAAAAACAAAAAAAAAGGAGAAGAAGAGACACGACCTTGGGGGCCGAAGCTCTAGGCAAACAAACACATCTCGCTGAACACAAGTTGAAATATCTGGAAGCTAGCCTTTCTAGCTTCCTTAAACTTGTGCTCGGCTTCTATTAAACCAATAATGTCCATGCAACTAATCTATTATAACATATCTCTATAGGATATATTCATGGTTATTTCTAGAAAAGCTAAGACTAAAAATAAGCTCATCAGCCCACAAAGTTTAGACTTTATACCTAGCCTTTTGGTTCAAGATTTTCTTGTCGCATTTGCTTCCTTGGCCGACTACTCTTCTATGATTTGGCTCCAAAACCACAACTTATGGTTCTTAACCTTCTAGGGCAGAATTTAAGGAAGGTTTTAAGGTAGTTTTTTTATAGAAACAAAATGTGAGAAAAGCTAGTATAAAGGCACGATTTTACCTTAGTGTACGCTTTCCTTGCTTCTTCCTCTTCCTTCCTTGTTCGGCCTCTCTCTCTCTTTCTCTCTCAAAATTATTTTCTTCTCTCTCTTGGTCGTTCTCTCTCTTGGTCATCTCTCTCTATGTTCTGAAATGGGAGAGCAAAAATGAGGGCAAGAGGTGTTGGTGTCTTTTTATAGACAACCAAAGCTTTTTGGACAAGCTTCATATCCTTTCACCTTCCTTCTTTCTCTTCTCCTCTCTTGACGTGCCCTCTCTCTCTCTCCTCTCTCATTTTTAAATTTTAACCTTAAATCATTACACTCACATGTAGGCGGTGGAATTTTTGGGTAAATTCTGGGTATTACTTAGAAATTACCTGGATGGTAAAACTGAGTATATACCCGGAATTACCAGACATTTTGAAATGAAGAATATGCCCGGCTCTTACCCGGCTTTTACCCAGGATTTACCCGGGTAGCTATCACTTTTCTTAGTCATGGCCAGTGCAACAGTTGGCCTAGTAAATGTGGTTCTCTTCAATGCAGTGGTTGAGCAATTGTGGCGTGTAGTGGCGTGCGTGATGCAGTGCAGTGCAGTATGGTGCACAGCGCAGTGATGCAGGGCAGTGAAGGTAATGTAGAGTGGTAGGCGTGAATCAGTGCAATGGTAGACGTGAATGAGTAGTGAAGCCTTGAAGGCAATGAGTAGTGAAGCCTTGAAGGCACCCTTGAATGTGAGCTGTTCGGCATAGAAAAAAAAACATTAAACACAACTTGTAAACTCATTATATAAATTGAGTTGTTAGGCAATGAAAATTCATTCACTCTTGTAAAACATAAACCATTCACTCTTGTCCTCCGCATTTTGTTTCTCATTCGCTCCTCATTTTTGTTGTGCTCTTCATTTTTGTTGTGCTTACCGGCCTCCTATTATGCTATAGGTAAGTTTTGTTATTTTTAAGTTTAATATAGTCTAATAACTAATAACTAACTTAGTTTTATGATCAGGTATGTTATTAGTTATAATATTTAGTAAAATGACGTAATACTTAGTTTTATTATTAGTTAAACAATTACATAAATTTTTAGTAGTTTAAATTTAGTTTAATTATTAGTTTAAAATTTATTAAATTAGTAGTTGTTATTTTAGTTTTTACATTACTAGTTATTATAGTTTTGTTAAATGTTAGTTAAATTCCTATTCATTATCTTAGTTAAATTAATAGTTTAGTTAAAATTTATAAAACTAGTACTTGTTATTTTATTTATTAAATTACTAGTTATTATACTTTTGTTAAATGTTAGTTAAATACTTATTTTTTATTTTAGTTAAATTTTATTTAAATTCATAGTTTAGTTAAAATTTATAAAACTAGTACTTTTAATTTTATTATTAAATTACTGTTATTATACTTTTGTTAAATGTTAGTTAAATGCTTATTTGTTATTTTAGTTAAATTAGTAGTTTAGTTAAAATTTATAAAAGTAGTACTTGCTATTTTATTTATTAAATTACTAGTTATTATGCTTTTGTTAAATTTTGTTTAAATGCTTATTTGTTATTTTAGTTAAATATTTGAATAAAAAAATTAGTACTTTAGTTAAAATTTATTTAATTAGTAGTTGTTATTTTACTTTATTTTTAATTAACCTCATAGTTGTTAATTTAGTACTAGTATTTTAGTAATATTACTGTTAAATATTAGTTGTAATATTTACTTAGAATATTTTAGTTAAATTAAGGTTATTTTATTATGAGTTTTTTAGGCATTTAACCAAACTTTTGGGTAATTTTTTTAGGATTTAGCCATAGTTTCACGAAATTAGGGATTTAGCCAAAACATATGACATTTTTTGTAATATGTAACATATATACGTGTAACAAATGTAACATTAAATTTAATGTTATATTTTTTACACGTATATATGTTACATGTTACAAAAATGTTACATATTATGGCTAAATCCCTAATTTCGTGAAACCATGGCTAAATCCTTCAAACTTTACTTTTAAAATGGCTAATTGCTGGCCCTTTTATTATATTAGTACTTAGTAAATTTTTGAATTGTTATCTTTTAATTAATTGGTTATCGAACTTAATTACTTGTTTGTGTTTATCTTTTAATTGTTTGGTTATCTCTTATTTAATTACTTGTTTGTATTTATTTGTTGTTAGATATCGACAATGTATCCATACCAAGACTCACAGGCCCAGTACAGCGACGACGATACTGAGGGAACTCACATCAGCCAAACCCAACCAAATGATCCATGGGTTGAGGCGATGCAACAGCAGGGGAATGAATTTGCTTAGCGCAGGATGCTATGGACTTTCCCTGTGCCCCCGTATACCAGGCCAACACCGGTCCCGGACATCCACCACTGTGAACTGCCAACAGCGCGGACCTTATTCAGAGCTGAGGTCGGCGGGTCATAAACCGGAGCGAACGCAGGCAGTTCATCAGCCCCAGCTCAGCATGAACATGATGGGGACGAGGAGGACATCGATGAGGAACTGCAAGGCCGAGCTCATCAATTGAAGCAAATGAAGTTTGTCGTATAGCAGAGTATGGCTGAAGTACAGATACAACATGTGGACGACACCATTAAGTTGTACACGAAATGTAAAGGGTGCAAGAAGCTATTGAGTAGTTATTCCAGTCAAGGGACCAACCACCTACGTTATCATATTGAAAAGTGTGATCAACTTGTTGACGGTGTACCTATCAGTGGGGAGAGGGCGATATCTGGAGTCCCTCATCATATGACGAGACCGACATCGACGAGCTCTTGCCTAATTTATCGTTGCGACAGGCTCGAGTTTGAACTTTGCTGACAATCCAGCTTGGAACGGCTGATTCGAACATCGTTCCACGGCAACTATCAGCGCCTAAGTAGGACGACTACTTGGGCAGATTTGATCAAGTACTACTAGTGAAAACGAACGAGATTATTGGGCAATTTGTGGAGAAATCTCAACGAGTGGCGTTGACGAGCGACGTATGGTTCAGTGGGACATCTCACGACTACATATGTATTTATAGTCACTTCGTCGATAAAGATTGGAACGTTGAGAAGAGACTCATCAGGTTCAAAGTTATGGATGAAGGTCATAGTAGAGAACAAATTACTGAACAAATATTAAAAGCGATCAATGATTTTGGCGTTACAGGCCAGATTATATCCGTCACCATAGATAACGCATCCGCCAACGACCGAGCTATTAACATTCTCTAAGAGGAATTGAACCCGATGTCTGACCCGTTCTTCTTCCACAGCCGATACGTCGCACACATCTTCAACCTAACGACTCAAGATGGTCTGAAGGAGCTTCAGTCCTCACTTAAAGACATTCGGAGCACCGTATAATTTTTGAACGGCTCTCACCAATGCGAGGAAATAGGGAGGAGAGCGTGCATCACCAATGATTTGGAGTCTAAGATGGTAGCCACGGACATTCCCAATCGTTGGATTTCCACTTACTTGATGCTGCAGAGTCTCATTCCATTCCGTGATGTGTTCACCGTTTGGTACAGGTAACGAGCAGAGACAGAAAGTGCTCGACGACCGGCATTGGACGATGCTACCGTGCTCTGCACGTTCCTTCAGGTGTTCTATACGGCGACAACGAATCTGTCCGCATCATTGCGCCCAACATCTCTTATTGTCATGCACGAGCTGATCCTCATTGGCGAAGCCTTCAAGACATACAAGGGCCACTAGCGACTCACAGGAGCCGTCACAGCTATGGTAGAGAAGTTCCTTAAATATTTTTATCCCTTACCGCATCTCTACGTTTTAAGTGTACTATTAGATCATCGAAGTTATAGAAAAGACAATTAGGTCATGATTACTCGAGCGATCTGGAAGGCCACACGAATGCCTTGCAACAGGCCTACAAGCTTTACGAGTTGCGGCATGGAGGAACTACGAGACAGGCCCCGATTGCGCAGACATCACCGCATCAGCCAGTTGGAGGTTGCTCCACGAACATAGTCAGTCAGAGGACGAGTAGCAGTCAAGCATGAGTCCACCAGTGCAACCCGAGCACAACAAGTTAAGCATCTTTTTGAATACCAAATTCAACGATATGATACACGACTAGATCTGATAGGGTGGTAGCGGATTCATTCCAGCCAGTTTCCAGTGCTAACTCACTTGGATCGTGACATCTTCTCGATTCTCGTGTCAACAGTGTCTTTAGAATCTGCATTTAGCATGACTGACAATATTATAGATCTTCATCGAGGCCGACTAACACCAAAAATAGTTAAGATTCTGACAGTAGCAAAAGACTGATAATTAGCGCACTTGTGCATGCAGAACACGATAGAACAAGACAACACGGAGCTATTTGAACGGGTTCAAGAGTGGACGCTCTAGTGATGTCGCCCTGGCCCCCTCCCTCGAAACGTTCCCCTTGGAATGTCATCAGTAGTTTTTCTCCAATTTTCTTTTATTAATTGTATAAATTTTTTATTGTGTACTATTCTTTAATTCATTATTCATTAAGACAATTGTTATTCATATTTTATGTAAGTAATCTACAGAATTTTCTTTACTTATTCTTTTCAAATAACATATTATTACTTAAATTACCATTATAATTTATAATATATAACACTTATAAAAAACCTAGATAAAATGAAATTTATAATTTCAAAAAATTAATTAAACTTTAGAAGTTAAAAAAAATCAAATTAATTAAATATATCAATAAACTAAAACACAATCAAAATAAAATTAGAATTAATAAAATTAAACATTTGTTGATAAAGAACTTATAACTCCTAATTTAAACTTTCAAACTTATAATAAACCTAAATAATAGTTAATTTTAAAAAATTTACAAAGTCTTTGTAAAACTTAAAAGGGTAATTAACATTTAATTGTAAAAAGAAAATATCAAACTTAAGTTGAAACTTAAAACATAATTATCAAACTTTATTTAAAATTAAAAATATAATTATCAATCTTAATTTAATTTTTACAAACTTTATTATTAAAAAAAACATTATAAAAAATAAAATAAAAAATCGAAAAGAAAAATCAACGGAACCGGGGATTTTTCGGGTAATTACCCAGTTTTACCCTGGCATTCCACGTTATTATTCCCAGGTATTACTCGAAAAAGTGTTCCGGGTAATTATCCGAAAATTACTCGGAACACTTTTCTGCGTAATACCCGATATTCCAATATTGCACGCCTACTCGTATGTTTCTAGGCTCTTAATCTCAGCCTTTCATTATTCACATCAATCCATCTAATGGCCTAGATTTAGCAAGATTAAAAAAAGCTTTTCATTTTTTGTCTTTTTCTTTTGTCTTTTCTTTCGAGCCTTTTTCTTTTTGTCTATTCATTCTTTTATCTTCATTATTAATACCACTTTCTCTATCTCTCTCTTGATATTTATCGTAATTAAATAATAATTTATTAGTCATTGATCACTACAATGGACCATTCTCGGCCCTTGATTTTATTCTTAGTGGTTCAGTATCTTTAATCCAATGGCTAGGATTAAAGAAGAGTAATAAAGTCAAATCTTTTCATTTTCCCTTCTCTTTCTTCAAAAATGGCTCCATGATAGCCTATTCTCTGATTGGTTGGTTCAAACCAACCACCAATCACAAAATCGTTCGAATTATTTCATTGGTCATCACTTTTAAAATTAATTGGTAAGGTTGGAATAATGGTTCTTAAAACTACTTAGGGCCCACGGTTTTGGCTCTGGTTTTCGGGCCTTGGATTAGTTTCTATGACTAGGCCCACTTGATGGCTGTAGTGGACGGTTTTGGCCTGGTTCAAGGAGTCGGGAATAATTCCGGAGGCCCGTTCTTGCACGTAATGACTGAAATACCTTTTCTTGGTCTACCGTTCACAGTTTTGATCTGATTCGATTTCTTTGTAATCCGAGACATTACGAGACCATTCTATGTCACAAATAACTTCTAAAAATACAATTTAGAAGTCAAATCTAAATTAATGGTGGTCGTTTTGAGCTCGTTGTATTCTTTAACAGCGGTTACACGGTTTTTCTCGACTTTTCCGAGTTTCAACCATTCCGGCTTCGTTCTAATTTGGAACGGTTTCAAATTTGAAACTAAGGCTAATTATATGATTATAAATCAAGGGTCATTTTTCTAACTCGGCCAATTTTTTAATTATTTGAAAGTTTAGGGACTCACGGTATAATTTTTGTACTTTAAGGAGTCGAATTCAAATCTAATGGCCACTAAGAATTTAAACACAAATATTCCAATTGTAAATTGGATAATTCAATAATGAGAATGAGTTCTAGTTACGAGATGAGATATTAAATTAATTCTCGAAGAGTCAATAATACAATGAAGTTTATCTAATTGACTAATTCTATCAAGGAAGTACCGTAAAAGGATAACCCCGGGGGGGTAAGGGTTACACACGACTTGTTTACCCACGAGTGTACAATTAGTCCTTCTAATAACAATCATTAAAAAAAGCTTTCAAAAACATATTTATGGTTTAACGGACTTTCATGAGAACACCAAAAATATCTTTTTTGTTGTGGAAACGATAATAATATAGTACTTAAATAATCAAGCAAAATACTAGAGCAAGAAAGAACTTCATAGGGAGGGGGAAATTTTATTAATCACTCCATAATCACCACTTTATCATTACAGTATTCTCCTTACCTTATTCGCTCTCTTTTTGTTTTTGTCTTCTCCAAATGAGCAGCCTATTTATAAGAAATTGAGAGCTGTAGGGTACCCCCTGCGTAAAACCTTAAATGAAAGTTGTAGGGACCCTTCCTGTATAAAACTAATGAAAGCTATAAAGTGTTGCATGCATATTATAGTGAAAGCTATAGGGCGTTACACGCATAATTTAATGAAAGCTATAAGGTGCTACACGCAAAATATAATGAAAGTTGCAGTATGTCACGTGCATAATTGGTATCCAAAAAAATATTCCATAACTCTCTCCCTTATATTTTGGATATCGATTGTGCAAGAATATACATCGTTAAAACCTTATTGAAAAGAAGAAACCCTCACGGGAAAAAAAATCCTAATAAGAAAAAAGAGTACATCATTCTTATATGTCGTACGCTTTTAAATTACTGCCTCATTAGAAACCTTGCCAAGAAAACTCAATGGGACAAAACCTTGGCTAAGGAAAAAAGAGTACAGTGCGTAGGTAACTTCCCCTCATGTACCATGACTAGTGTTGCTCAGTGAACAATAATAGATCTTTAAGAAGCCGCATCCCGATCTTGTGTACTAGTTTCTCAAAGGTTGAAGTAGGTAGTGCTTTAGTGAATAAATCTGCTAAATTGTCATTTGAGCGAATTTATTGGACGTCTATATCACCTTTCTTTTGTAGTTCATGTGTGAAAAAGAACTTAGGTGAGATGAGTTTTCTTCTGTCGCCTTTAATATACCCTCATTTGACTTGAGCTATACACGCGGTATTATCTTCGCATAAAATTGTTGAGCCTTCTTGATCACAAGATAAACTACATGTCTCTCAGATGTGATGAATTATATATCTTAGCTATACATACACATTCTCTACTTACTTCATGCAACGCAAGTGTTTCAACATGGTTTGAGGAAATGGCAACAATTGTTTGCTTTCGAGTGCGCCATGATATTGCAGTTTCACCACATGGCAATAAATAATCACTTTGTGATCGGACTTTGTGCTGATTAGATAAATACCTTGCGTCTGCGAAACCAACTAATGGTTATTTTGAATTTTTTGAATATAATAGCCCCATGTCAATGGTTCTTCGAAGATAACTAAATATATGTTTTATTCCCTTCTAGTGCCTTTTTGTTGATTCAGAGCTGTATCTTGCAAGTAAATTAACAGCAAAGTCAATATCTGGGCGAGTGCAATTTGCAAAATATATGAGAGAAGCAGTTGCGCTCAGATATGTTATCTTCTCGCAGACGAAAAAGATCTTTTTTAACATCAAGAGATCGTACAATCATGAAGGTACTCAATGGGTGCTTTATCCATATAAAATCGATTAAGGATTTTTTTTTTCTGTATATGTTGATTGATGGACAAATATTACATCTGATAAATACTCTATCTGCAGGCCAAGACAGAATTTTATTTCTCCAAGATTTTTCTTCTCAAATTTTTAAACTTTTATATCATATTATCTATATAAATAAATCTAACACTAGCTTTTGTCACTAGTAAAAAAAAAAAAAAAAGCTGCGATCATATTTTTTAAAAAAACTCTCGAACTGTGTATACCACTCAATCTCTCTCTACTGTTTTTTTAGTAAGATTTTCTCGACTCTTATTAATAAGTGACTTCTATATAGTTGATGGTGTTTTGAATTGGGCTTAATCAACAATCGTATAATGCCAACAAGTATATATATATATATATATATATATATATATATATATTATAACAAAACAAATTAAGAAAGCGTTTTTTTAGGTTGCTTAATTTTTTCTAGTTGTAGATTGTTTCTAATTTTCTTTTTATTTTATTTTATAGGATATGGACAAGAGTTGGATTTACCATGAGGATAGGTTAACAAAGGAATATGTGAAATGGATTAAAAAATTCATAGAGATGGCAAAAAATCACTTGAACGATGACAATAAAATTCGATGCCCATGTACCGACTGTTTAAATTTATGTTTCGAAGATTTACAAACGGTTGAACGCCATATATTTGAGAAAGACTTCTATCAATTGTACAAGAAGTGGATATATCATGGTGAAGATGAAAATAAAGGACAAAAAAACAATCATAGTGCTCTTTGTTTAGAAGATAATGATGTGGTTCAAGCAGTTCTAGATGCAAGTGGACCAGAAATCAGAACTAGCAATATCAACGAGACAGAAAATCCTGATAATGTCCATTTTAACCAAAGTCAATTCGTTCAGCTATTTAAAGAAGCAGAAAAAGAATTATATCCAGGGTGCAAAATCTCAAACTTGACCTTCATTATTAAATTGATGCATATAAAGGTACTGAATCGTTCAAACAACAAATCAATTGACATGCTTCTCAAACTACTTATTGAGTCTTTTCCACAAATTAATATTCCAAAATCCCATTACGAGGCAAAGCATATGTTACGTGACCTTGGACTTGGATATGAGACGATTGACGTATGCCAGTATGATTGTGCTTTGTTTTGGAAACAACATATAGATGCTGAGATTTGTCCAATTTGCAAACATGATCGATATAAATTTCGAAGCACGGGTGAAAAAAAAGTACAGCATAAAAAGATGCATTATTTTCCTATTACTCCACGACTACAGAGGTTATTTATGTCAAGACATACATCAAAGGATATGAGGTGGCATAAAGAAGAACGTATTGATATTGATGACGAGCTTAGACATCCTGCAGATGGGGAGGCTTGGAAGGATTTCGATAAGCAGTATCCAGCATTTGCGAAAGAAGCACGGAATGTCAGGTTGGGGCTTGCAACAGATGGGTTCAATCCATTTTGAGATCTTTCTAACTCATACAGTATGTGGCCTGTAATGTTGGTTGAATATAACATGCCACCTTGGAAATGCATGAGAGAAGAGTTTATGATGATGTCATTGTTAATTCCAGGACGTAAAGCACCGGGAAAAGATATAGATATATATCTACAACCTTTAATTCAGGATTTGAAAAAGCTGTGTCAAATGGTGTAAAGACATATGACTTGGTAGAAAATAATTATTTTACAATACGTGCGGCAGTTTTGTGGACGATCAATGATTTTCCGGCCTATGGTACCATATCTGGGTACAGTACTAGTGGCTATAAGGCTTGTCCTGTTTGTACTGATGAAACATCTTCTTTTCGTATAAGGAGTAGGATTTCTTTTATGGGTCACCGTCGTTATCTGCCTCTTCACCATTCGTGGCGCAAAAGTAAAGAGTATGATGGAAGAGTTGAAAATAGAGTACCACCTGAGGCATTATCTGGGGATGATATTTTAAAAAAGTTAGATAGTATTTGGAAAGGTTAGCCAGGTAAAAACGAGAAAATACAAGAAATTAACAAAAATGAAATGTGTATAGAAGGCTATACAAATGATACAAATTAGAGGCGTAAGAGTATTCTTTGGGAACTAGAATATTGGTCTAAACTGAAGTTGAGACATACTTTGGATGTTATGCACATCGAAAAGAATATATGCGACGCGTTGGTTGGGACAATCTTGAATATAGAAGGAAAGTCCAAAGATAATGAAAAGGCACGCCTTGATTTGCAAGATTTGAAAATTCGAAAAGAGTTACATTTGCAAGTGAAAGGGAATAAGTTTGTTAAGCCAGCTGCATGTTATACGCTGTCTGAAAATGAACGAGAAAGTTTCTGTAAGTTTTTAAAATCAGTAAAATTTCCAGATGGGTATGCTGCGAATATTTCTCGAAATGTCAACATCAACGAAGGAAAGATTACGGGGTTGAAAAGTCATGACTGTCATGTTCTATTGCAACGACTTCTGCATGTTGGTTTACGGCCATACTTGCAAAAGAAGGTGATAAGTCCAATTGCTGAAGTGTCTTGGTTTTTCCGAAAGCTTTGTGCAAGAACTTTATCGATAAGTGATTTAAATAGTTTACAAGAAGGGATTGTCGTTATACTATGTAAATTGGAAAGTATTTTTCCTCCAGCATTCTTTAGTGTGATGATTCATCTGATGGTGCATTTACCACTTGAAGCTAAGTTGACAGGTCCAGTTCATACGAGGTGGATGTACCCTTTCGAAAGGTAATTATGTGATAGTGTAATAACTGGGATATATATATATATATATATATATATATTTTTTTTTTTCTTATACGATTTTTTAACTAAATTAAATATTCCTCAGGTCATTGGGTACTCTGAAAAAATATGTTAAAAATAAAGCACGTCCGGAAGGTTCAATTGCCGAAGGATATGTCGTGAACGAGGCTCTAACATATTGTTCAATGTATCTTTCTGGAATTGAAACTCGCTTTAATCGTCATGATCGTAATTCAGATTTTAATCAAGTGCGAAGGCCATCAAAGTTGTCATTATTCACCCAACCAGCAAGACCTTATGGAAAAATAACATCATTTTTATTGAATGAAGTTGAATATAATGCAGTGCACTGGTATATTTTGAACAATTGTTCTGAAATACAACCATATATCGAGTAAGTTCTTTCTTTTTCTCATTTTAAGCACGTATATTTGACAATATTACATTAATTTTATAATGTGATTTGATAATAAATATGATCATCAAGCAGTGAACATTCTCAATTATTGCAAGTTAAAAGTGTTAAAGATGTCTTTCAAACACAACAAAAGGAGTTCCCAAAATAGTTCGAAAACAAAGTAAGTTTTAGAGCTTTGCAATCATCTTCTCGTAAAACAAATGCTGAAATTATTATTTTCTTGATTATTATTATTTTATACTTTCACAGGTTAAATTTATGCATCAAGCATCGTCTCCTGAAATAACTGATGAGTTATATGCATTGGCATGCGGACCAAAATTTATCGTTACTCCATATACTGGATGCATGGTAAATGCGGTACGATACCATACAATTTATCGTTACTCCATATACTGGTACATCGAGAAAATTTGGAAAGTGCAATACTTATATGGGAACATAGTAATTATATTTAAGTGCTCTTGGTATGATTCAAATGAAAAGAAAAAAATAAATATACAGAATTCTATAGCACTAGTATTGAAATTAGCAAGAGATGTTTTGTTGACGAACCTTATGTCCTCTCAACTCAAGTTCAACAAGTGTTTTATTTGGATGACTACAATAGAAGGGGAAATTGGAAAGTAGTGGAAAAAGTAATTCACCGTCATATTTGGGATGTGCCATCTATGACTTCAATTGATGAGAACGAAAAAGAAACGTTCGTCAACAGAGAGGCTTATCAAGAAGATGCCTCAGGTGACATCAATGTAACATTTGACGACACTAATATAAATACTAGTCTTGTTCGAGAAGAGGTTCCATCAACTGAATTAGATGCACTGACCATTAATTTGCAAATGGATCCTAATTATAAGGATGGATTTCATTCAGATCACGAAGATACCGATGAAGAGGCATTACTTGGTGATATGGAACATGATGATCAAGAAAGTAAAACAGATAGTGATGATGACTAAATAAAAAAGTGAACATTTTTCATTTTTATAATTTAATGTCTTCTTAGAGGTAGCTTTAGGCCAAAGACATTTTTTTATTTTTTTATTAGGTATTTTATTTTCTAGTGTGTAAATTTAATTTTCTAGTTTTATTGAAATTTTAATTTTGTCGATACGTTTTTCATAATTCTTAAATGATTGTTTCTCAAATTTGGTGAAATTTAATGCGTAAAAAAATAATACCTAACTAAAAAAAACACACACACACACGCTTTACCTACCCTTACACTACACATTTTACTTTTAAAACATTACAAATTTACACCTACTACTACTTCCCTACCTTAATGACACTACACATTTATTTGGTCTTTGGAAATCATTGTATTTTCTTTCTCACTATTTAAATATCAATTATGATGCACGTTTATAAACAAAAACTTAAGTTCAACAATAACACTACTGAGAGAGACCTATGAAGTTTTAAACCAGCCAACGTAGCCACAAAAGAAGAGTAATGAATCTAAACACAAAAAAAAAAAAAAAAAGCAGCAACAGAGTTGTGCAAATAACATGGACTCGTAGTAAATAAATTTAAAAGAGTTGAAACAATCATCAGTAAATATTAATTACAAAATTTAAGAGTTTCAAAGATACACACAGACATTCACAGCTTGAAAAGTACAAACTCCTTGAAAGGACTGCGATCTTCTTGTAATTCCTCAATAAGCCCAACGTTATATCCATTCTTGAGATAAACAGATTGTTTTAGATTTTTAATCAAAATTCCAAAATCCAAAACTCTCAATTCCCAAATCCAATTTCTCTAAGCTCTCTCTAACAACAATTACAATACTACAAGCTCGATTAGTTGTTGAATCGGACTCGATTGGTTGGGCTCGTTGGAAGGATGGTTCGCATATTTGGTGACGAACTCGGGCGGCGGTTCTTTTTGTTCGGCAGATCGGAGAGGTCGTGGCCGAGCATATCTGACCAAGAGGCCCGTCAGCGAGCACGGACTCGTCGTTGCGGGGTCGTCGGAAGTTGCAGTAAGGCGGTGCGGCATCGTGGCGTGGAGGTGCGCGATTTCTGCAATCGCGAGAAATTTGGGCATTCCACGGCTTGAGCGTTGTACATCGGTGACAGAGAAGTCGAAATCTTGGTTTCGGTGGTCGGAGAAGGCGAGATCGTGGTTGAGAATGGTGGACCCATGGCCGATGAAGCATGGTTCAGTGGGTTTGGCCGATGAAGCATGGTTTTGCACCGTCGCAACAACTTCGCCGGGCATACACGGGACGTTGTTCAATCTTTATTAAATAATAATTGGGCAGAGAAACTTAAATTTTATTTTTATTTTTTGCTATTAAAACTTTCAAATAATTTATTAAATAATTACTGGCTACTAAATTTGTAGTGACAAATACTTTTTGCTACAAAAATTTTTTGTAACTAAAACTTAGTTGCTACAAACTATTTTTGCAACCAAAAATTAGTTACAAAAGAATTTATTAGTATTTTATTTATTGTACAATCATAAAACATATAGCAACCAAATTTTGGTTGCTAAAATTAAATTTTAGCAACCAAAATTTTGTGGTTGCTAAAACTTTGGTAGCCAAAGGTCATTTTTTTTTGTAGTGGTCGAACTAAAATATATTATGCTTATAAGTATGTTTGGCTAATGAATGTGATTTTTGTGATTTGTGAAATATAATATGTTTGGTTATAGTGAATGTGATTTTTTAATGTGTTGAAGTGTAATTTTTTTAGTTAGGTAATTTATGTTTTATGTTTAAATATTCATTTGATTGTATTAAAGTTTGATTAAAATGACGTACTTTTAGACGTATTAGGTAAAAAACGACAGAATTACATGGAAAACGACACATTCTTTAGAAAATGAAACTGTTTAGAGGAAAACGACAGCGATTATCTGAAAATGACACTGTTTGTCATAAAACGACACTGTTTTGTTGTGAATGACACTGTTTGTACTTAAACGACAATATTCGTATAAAAACGACAATAACGTTAAAAAGAGAGTGATTTGTATAGAAACCACTGTAAAGATTGTCTTGTAAAATTCTAGTTGATAAATTGTGTAGTACATAATTACTAAATAAGTATTAGGGAATTATAATTCATCATAATTAATAAATAATAATTACAAATTTTTGATTAGCTAAGGTATGAATAAATTAAGGGCCAGTTATGTAAATAGTCATTTTGAATGGTGTGTTTTTCAAAAATAGTAACAGTTTTAAAAAATTTAAAAACTAGCCATAAAAAATTTCTTAAAATAACAAAATTATACATAAAAATTATTATAAGTAAGAAATTTCTGAAATGACTATTTTCTTAAATTTTTGAAACTGTTGCTAGTTTTTAAAATTATTTTTTAAAAAGTAGCAATTTTTTGAAAATTCCCATAAATTAATAAGTAATTTATAATTTGTAGAAATGAAATTAATTATGGAGAAAAAATAAAAAAAAATATTAAACAGCAAACACAGAATGTAATTAATTACATATTACATATCATTTACCATAAATTAATTGAATAATAATTTTTAGTAAGAAAGGATACTAATAATTTTATGATTAATAAAATTATTAGCAATTAATTATTATAACTAATATTAGTTTTGTTGAATTTATAATAATTTGTAACAAAATAAGAATGATCAATAACTAATACTTACTAACCAAATTTGTAAGACGACATTACTATTTGAGTTCACAGTTGATCATTTATCTTTCTCAGATTCCATCAACTATTCATCGAAAAATAAGAATTGGATAAATTTAAATAATCGCTTGTGTGATGAATACTAGCAGGGCACAAATGAATTTATTGAAGTTGCGTCTTGTCGTGTAAATTCAGAAGGGGAAATAAGATTATAGTATAAAAAGTGTGTTAATCAAGAATGGTTGAAGTTGAACAAAGTTGCGGCTCATATTATTGACAATGGCTTCAATCCTAATCGCACTGTGTGGATTTATCATAGTAAAAAGGACGTGGTCCCTCAACCGGCGATTCCAACTGCAAGTGCAGAGTGCTGATTTTATTGGACATGAATTGACAAACGCTCTTCTGTACTTGGCTAATAAAATGAACTTCGAAATGGGAGGTGCAGATGAAAGGACTAAAGAGATCGACGTAGAAGCAATTTCGTACAACGACCATTTCGATGAGCTCAAGTCTGAGTTGTGATTAGGATGCAAAAGGATGTCTTTATTGAAATTCCTTGTAAAATTGATGTATTTAAAGGTCACGCATAAGTGGACAAATCGGTCGTTCGACATGTTGTGTCAGCTATTGAAATTTCACACCTGAAAGGAAATAAAGTTCCAGATTCCCACTATTATGCAAGACAAAATTTACGTGCTATTGGACTCGAATCCGAGTTAGTTCACATATGCAAGTATGACTGTGTACTTTTTTAGAAAGAGAATGCTATGGTTGAAGCTTCTCCTGTATGTAAAACTAGTCGGTGGGTTCCGCGAACAGGTTAGGGTTAAAAAGTTCCGAACAAAGTTTTGAGGTACTTTCCAAATTAAGGCGTATTTACGACGATTGTACAGTTCGAGACAATACTGCTAGTGCCATGAGGTGGCACCATAGGGGAATGAGTAATGAGCCAGGAGTAATGTGTCACCCTATAGACGCTCAGGCATGGAAGGACTTTGACAACTGCTATTTAGAATTTGCAGATTATTGATTTAATTGATTTATCACGTTATGTAACGACCCAAAAACTGACACGTAAAAGAAAATATAAATTCATAATAAACATAAGAGATTTAGCATTTTTTAAGTCCCAAAAATACGGTAGAATTTGAACTTTTTTTTTTTCATAACAATAAGGAAATTCATTTAAATGCCTAACACGGGATGTAACCGTGACCACACGACCATCAAAAGAGTTTTCACGTGGGATTTTCAAAACAAAAACATCAACTCTCAAAATAGTTGCCAACGGCTAGCCGGCGGTATACCCGACGCTCCCAAGGTCGGTCCCGTATGCACTCGCCGTTATCCTTCCATGTCGCCTAGTTTTCCAGTTTCCCCTTCAACTTACCTGCAACACGAGCACACTAGTGAGCTAATAGCCCAATAAGTGGATTAAAGATGTATAATACTTTACATCGAGACTTATTTAAACATATACGCATAGAATTTATAATTGAGTCAGAATAAGTCTACCCTCCTCTAAAATCGAGCCTCCGGCGGCTCGATCATGGCTATACCTCAAGACCATCCAAAGTTGGATTCAACACAAGACTCTAGAATTCGATCTCCCTGATTGAGTTACATGTGCACACGACTTTCATGTTTTAGAGGATCCTTATTAACTCTTAACTGGGCCCGCTGAATCATGCCGAAAAATAGCTCACTGACCTCCACGAGGTCCCTCGGGTCGTTCTGAAATCTAACATGGCTGCTGGCCCCGTCGGGCTATTTCGGAACCAAATCATGATCGCGGCCCCGTCGGGCCCTACACAAATGATCAAGGTACTCACACAGAGGAAGGTCGTCCACCGACCTCCCCGAGGCCCTCAGGCCGTCCCGAAACATGATAAGTGGCCCCGTCGGGCTATTTCGGAACCGATCATGACTTGCGGCCTCGTCAGGCCCTACCCGTACACATACAGTGTTTTCACCCCTCTTGGCTTGTCTTAGAGTTTCTCTCTTACCTGCAATAAATTCTCAACAACAGCAGAAATAGTTTTATGTCCGTGGTCCCATACCCACAGACAGGAGACTCATACACGCAATCACACATGTTCCTAAAATATATGCAGACTCGCAACCCCATAATTGCGAGTTAGAAGACGGGGTATAAGCACGTGAGCCCATACTCACGCACCTAGGAAGCTAAACATCATAATTAACATTTCACGATATCACAACAAGGAGAAACAATCAAACAAGGTAAAGCCTACTCGTGTTAAAGAGGAGATCCACTTACTTGAGGTCCTAAGCTTCTCGCTTCGGTCCTCGAAATCCTTTCCCTAGGGGCGTCTTTTCTCGTGCTTTGCGTGAGATGCTTCTGTTCCACACGAGAAATTAATGATCAACGCCAAGGTTTACCACTAAATACAGGAGATGAAGAACTTGCGATTGGTGGACTCGAAGAATGTGACTCTAGTTAGTGGAACGGTTAATAATTCATTGAGAAAGCCCATCTAAGGTTGTTTCCATCTTAAGTGTTGTCATTGGATTAGTTTATGTGAGGAATAGGTTCTTAGCCCTACACGTACAATGATTAAATCAATAAAAGTGCCTAGGCTTCGAGCCGGAAATCCGGCAGAGTTTCCCCTATTTTTCGGATATCCCGGCCGAAGCCTTCACCTAATATCAACCCAGCACCGAACTAATTTCGGTCACAATCCATCATAACAATAACTAGAGTCATTTAACACAATATCAAGACATTTCCAAAATTTCATAACAACAATTATTATCGAGCCTCAAAGGCTAAACTTATAACATAATTCTCAAGGATTCCAACAATATCCTAACTCAAGTCACACTTCCAATGTCGTAATATTTAACAACAAGAACTCGATTTTTGGCCGCTTGGTTATACCTTTAGTATACGACGGTGAGGGGTCGTGCGTCCTTAAGCACTTTGGTGGTGATCCTGCACAATTTGGCATAATAAAATGATTGAATCAATTTTCGAACTTAAATGCAACACGATGGGAAACACTCGGAATTATGACCCAAATTTATAACTCATTCACATTTGAATGGCCTACTTGCCAAAATACAACTTCACACGGTTGAATAACCAATAACGTGCATAATTTTCTTTTCGAAAAGGCTCATTCAACTATTTGATTTTTGACAACTAAATCTCCAAAACAAACTTTCAAAACAATATCACTTGGCAATTTTACTTTTATTTTTATTTTCCAAAACCACGTCTAAAAGAGAAAATTAAGTTCCCGCTCGTCTAAGCACAGATAAATCGGGATTTCAACGATCACCAATATAGTGCGAAAAATAAACACTTAAACGCGTGAAGTTTGCCGCACAAAAACGAACTCCCAACTTGTTCGTTACTAAATTAGCACACTTTAAGGTGTCAAAAGCTCAAGGTAAACCAAATTAAAAACGACCTCTAGGCGTCTAACAAGTTCAAGCCCATAATGATACGATTCTTGAATGCAAACTAATTTCATTCACTCACAACACGTAACATAAATTTCATTACGATCCTCACGAAAACAAGCGGTAGACAAGATAAAACTTCTTCAAAATCCTAACCGGCGAAAATTAAGTATTTCTCAACAACCACAAAGGTAACGAGGCTCACCAAACTTGAGCAATTGCGGCTCAAAGAAGCGCGTTGCGGCTGTCGAGAAATTTCAGCGGCGGAGTGAATGGACGACGAGCTCTAAACATAAACGAAAACAAGAATTAACCCGCTGAAATTAAAGATTCAAAATGAACATTCGACGTCAACTCTGCGGACACGAAGCTTACCTCGGTGTCGGCTTCAACGACAACGTACGAAAAGGGGTTCAACGCGAGGAGGGTCACGGTTGCTGCCCGGAGGGGACCGCGGCGCGATGAGGGGCTGCGGGGTTGTGCGGTTGCGCGAGAGGGACTGGCCAGAGCTGAGGTGGCCGGCAGCAGGTGGAGCTCGCGCGGAGGAGCTCGGCTGCGGTGGGCGGAGGCTGGGTCGGCGTGCGGAGGGTTGAACGGCACGGCGTCAGTGAGCGCTCCGGCTGGGCTGTGCGCGCGAGACAGGGGAGGCTTGGGCTGAGTGCTCTCGCACTTGGCGAGGTCAGGCGCGGCTTGAAGTGAAGGCGCGCTGCTGCTCGACGTGCGGAGGAAGCACGCGGGCGCAAAAGGAAGGAAGAGGCGCCGGGGGCTCGCGCTGGTAGAGCTGCGCGTGCGGGCTGGGAAGGCTCGGGGTCGAGCGGTGCTGGCAGCGGGACGGCACAGGGCGCTGTGCACGCGAGCTGGGCGGAGGGGCTGCAGCACCAGCGGGGGAGGGCTGGTTGGCCGGCGGAGAGAGGGAGAGATAGAAGAAAGGAAAGAAGAAGAAGAAGAAAAAGAAATTTGTGTGAGGAAGGAGGGTTTTTGGTCGGCTGTGGGTGAAGAAAGGGAGAAAAGAAAAATGCCCTAATGGGCTTGGGCTTAATTGGGCCAAAATGGCCGAAAATTGACAACGAAAATACAACAAATTTTTCCGAGAAATTTAAAATTGCACACTTTATTGGAACACATAAACTTAGGAATTTAAATATCATTTTCGAATCAAACATAAATTCCTAACACGTCTAAACTTTTAAAAATGTAAGATAACCATGCTAATTTCATAATTTCTCTCATAGTTCCAATTTATCAGATTTGACGAAACTGACCAATTTTACAAATTGGTCACAACTGAGGCAGAAATACAAATTAATTAACTAGCACAGTGATATTAAATTCATGTCATTACAATCCTACCCCCTTACAAAAGTTTCGTCCTCGAAACTTAGAACAAGTTAGGGTATTTCTCTCTCATGGCACTCTCGAGTTCCCAAGTTGCCTCTTCCTCGGCATGGTTTCCCCATTGAACCTTGACCATCGGAATGGTCCTATTCCTCAGTTCCTTGTCCTTGCGATCTAGGATCCGCGATGGCTTCTCCTCGTAAGTAGCTTCTGGATTAATATCTAGGACCTCATGACGTAGAACGTGACTGGGATCGGGCACATACTTTCTCAGCATAGAGACGTGGAATATGTTGTGGACCGAGGCCAAGCTAGGCGGTAGGGCCAAACGATAAGCGACTTCACCCACCCTATTTAGGATTTCGAAAGGTCCTATATATCGAGGGCTAAGCTTGCCCTTTTTCCCGAATCGCATGACACCCTTGATTGGTGCTATCTTCAAGAACACATGATCGCCAATCTCGAACTCTAACGGACAACGTCGGACGTCCGAATAGCTCTTCTGCCTACTCTGAGCGGTTTTCATGCGACTCCGGATCTTTTCGATAGCTGAAGAGGTGAGATCCACAAGTTCAGGACCTAGAAACTTCCTCTCTCCAACTTCGTGCCAATGGAGAGGAGAACGACACTTGCGGCCATAGAGAGCCTCGTACGGAGCCATTTGGATCGTCGCTTGATAACTGTTGTTGTAAGAAAACTCGATCAAAGGCAAGTACGTGCTCCATGATCCTTGGAAATCTAAGATACAGGCACGAAGCATGTCTTCGAGCGTTTGGTTGGTACGCTCTGTCTGACCGTCGGTCTGTGGATGGAACGCTGTGCTAAACTTCAACTGGGTCCCCATGGCCCGATGCAAGCTTTTCCAAAACGCGGAGGTGAATCTGGTATCTCTATCAGAGACTAGAGAAACGGGCACTCCGTGAAGCCTAACCACCTCATGTATGTAAATCTCTGCCAATCTATCCAAGGAGTACGTCTTTCGCACTGGAAGAAAATGCGCTGACTTTGTGAGTCTATCTACAATCACCCAGATAGAGTCGTGCCCCTCACTAGTCTTAGGTAGACCGCTCACAAAGTCCATAGACACGTGTTCCCATTTCCACTCTGGGATATCGAGGGGTTGGAGCAACCCAGCGGGTTTCTGGTGTTCAACTTTTACCTGTTGACAGGTGAGACACCTCCCCACGAACTCCACCACATCTCTCTTTAGGCCTGCCCACCAGTAATGTTCCTTTAGGTCATGATACATCTTGGTGGCACTAGGATGCACCGCATAAGGTGCTGTGTGGGCTTCTTTAAGGATTTGGTACCTTAGGTCTCCATTGTCTGGAACGCACAATCTTTCGTTCAAGCGGAGAGCACCGTCCTCTGCTATCCGGAAGTCTTCCCTCCGTTCCTTGACGATTTCATGACGAATTTCCTCTAAGTACGGATCGGAACGTTGTTCCTCCTTAATCTGGTCGTACAAAATGGGTTGGATGATAAGAGTTGAAAGGCTACCTACTATGATCTCCAAGCCCATATCTTTAATCTCTTTGGCTAACTCTGAGGGTATTGCTTGAAGTGACATGAGCGTACCCGTGCTCTTTCGGCTTAAAGCGTCCGCTACCTTGTTAGCTTTCCCAGGGTGATAATGAATATCACAGTCATAATACTTGACGAGCTCTAACCACCTCCCTTGGCGCACATTAAGGTCTCTTTGGGTGAAGATGTATTTCAGACTCTTGTGGTCTGTAAAGATGTCGCAGTGAATCCCATAGAGGTAATGCCTCCATATCTTCAGTGCGAACACAACCGCCGCCAATTCCAAGTCATGGGTAGGGTAGCGGGTCTCGTAGTCTTTAAGTTGTCTCGATGCGTAAGCTACCACTTTACCGTGCTGCATCAATACCGCACCCAATCCCAGTTTCGAGGCATCACAATAAAGCACAAACCCAGTAGTTCCCGTGGAAATTGTCAAGACTGGGGGCTGGGGCCGATGTGAGACGCCTCTTGAGTTCTTGAAAGCTCTCTTCGCATGCCGGAGTCCAAGAAAATTTGGTATTCTTCCTCGTTAGGCGAGTCAAAGGTAGAGCGAGTTTAGAAAATCCCTCAACGAAACGCCTATAATACCCTGCTAGGCCCAAGAAACTACGAACTTCTGTGACAGTCGTGGGCTGTTTCCATGAACTCACGGCTTCGATCTTAGACGGATCCACTGAGATCCCCTCTTTAGAGACTATGTGTCCCAAAAATGAGACCTTCTCCAGCCAAAACTCGCACTTCTTGAACTTTGCGTAAAGCTTTTTCTCAGCTAGCCTAAGCAAAACAGCTTTCAAGTGCTCCTCGTGCTCCTCTTTCGTCTTCGAATAGACGAGAATATCGTCAATAAAGACTATGACGAACTTGTCAAGATAGTCTTCGAAAACACGGTTCATCAGATCCATGAACGCTGCCGGAGCGTTAGTGAGTCCAAAGGACATCACCAAGAATTCATAGTGGCCATAACGAGTGCGGAAAGCGGTTTTGGGTACATCTTCCTCGCGTGTCTTTAGCTGGTGATATCCCGATCGTAAATTGATCTTCGAGAACACTGACGACCCTTGAAGTTGGTCGAACAAGTCCTCGATCCTGGGAAGGGAATATTTGTTCTTTATGGTTAGCTTGTTCAATTCCAGATAATCTATGCATAAACGCATAGATCCATCATTCTTCCTGACAAAAAGCACCGGTGCCCCCCACGGTGAATGACTGGGTCTTATAAAACCCTTGTCCAGCAACTCTTGTAGTTGGATCTTCAATTCTTTTAATTCTGCCGGGGCCATTCGATATGGCGACTTGGACACAGGGGCGGTACCGGGTAATAGTTCGATGACGAACTCAATTTCACGATCAGGAGGTAACCCTGGAAGGTCTTCGGGAAAGACGTGGAGGAAATTCTTCACGACCGGGATATCCGAAGCTTGACGCGTGTCTTCTTGGGACAGATCTACGATGTGGGCGAGGAAGCCCTGACAACCACCGTCAAGCATCTTATGTGCTTGAAGAGCAGAGATCAAGGGTATGGTCAACCCCTTAGGTGACCCTTTAAACTCAAAACTTTCTGCTCTAGGGGGTCGAAAAAGTACGCTCTTTCTCTTACAGTCAATAGTAGCATGGTACTTGGATAACCAATCCATGCCTAGAATGATATCAAAGTCCCGCATCTCGAGGACTACAAGATTTACTGCTAACTCGCGACCACTCAAAAAGATGGGAACATCTCGGAACCAAAACCTAGACTGCATGGTCTCACCCGACGGGGTAGTCGTCACAAAAGGCTGGGCCAAATCATCTGGTTTTCTATCTAGCTTCTTTACGAAATCACCCGCTATGAAAGAGTGGGATGCCCTCGAGTCTATAAGGACATAAGCAGTAGTGTTAGCTATAGAGATCTGACCTGTGACAACAGTTGAAGGTCCTGCAGCCATCTCCCCTTCTGTAATAGCAAAAACCCGAGCATTCGGCTTCGCTTGATTCTCACCCTGGCCTCGTTGACCTCGAGCTTGGGCACTTGGTTCTCTGCACTCCCTCGCAAAGTGTCCCAACTTGCCACAGTTGTAACATCCCGGGTCATTACTCCGGCACTCTCCACGGTGGTACCTGCCGCATTTAGCACAAAGGGGCACATTAGCATCATGCTTCTTTGCTTGAACGGCCCGATAAGGAGGATTCGGTCCTGACTTGCGCTTGCCACCAGAGTTGTTCCTTCCAGACTGATTGGAACGCTGGTTGTGGCTCGATCGCTGATCATCGCCAGGGCGCCGCGGTGGGTAGTTACCGCGATACGAACGGTCGAAGCGAGATCTATTCTGAGTATTATCGGATCGAGGCAGATCCGACTTAGGTTTCTCCTCTTGCTTGGTCACCCAAGATTCTGAGCGCAGGGCTCGTTGGACAACATCCGCGTAGCTAGCGGGTCCTTCTCTGCCCGTATCAATGAAACGAGCTATGTCGGAGTTCAAGCCCCTTATGAACTTGTTCTTACGGCTCGTATCGGTAGCTACAATGTCTGGTGCAAATCTGGCCAACTGATCAAATTTTAAGACATAGTCTGCGACGCTCAGCTTCCCTTGACGCAAATTGATAAACTCGTTCATCTTGCTAATTTGAACGGCCTCGCTAAAGTACTTCTCATGGAAGACTCGCTGAAATTTGGCCCAAGTCATAATACTGACATCCCGAGTTTGCTTAACCACACTCCACCAATAACGCGCGTCTTTATTGAGCATAAAGACGGCGCATGAAACCTTCTCATGGTCTGAGATTTGCATCATGTCAAAGATAAGTTCTACGCGACTTATCCATTCTTCAGCAGCGAGAGGGTCCGGAGCACCATCAAATGATGGAGGTTGGGCCTTACGAAACCTCTCGTAGACCGCCTCAAAGGTCATATGTGGCACCGGTACTCCTTGGGCATTAACGAGTTGTGCTAAACCAGGTGCTGGAGGTCGAATCGCCGGAGCATGAGCATGCACCATCGGGGGATATTGTGGCATGCCCGGAATATGATGTCCCGCGGGGTGAGGGGCATTCATTGCAGGGTTAGGGTACACTGCTGCCCTGTCTTGTACTGGAGGGCCTTCCGCGGGAATCGTCGCTGCCCCCGGATGGACTGCCTCGGCTTCTGGAACCGGGTCTGGGTACTCAGGCAGTCCCTCGCCCTCAACTTGCCCTTGGGCATCAATCGGACGTGGGGGAGGGAGGGGTAAGGCCCCACGACCCATGTGCTCCATTAGGCGATTCAGAACCTCCGTTTGCTATCGCTGGATTTCAGCTTGGCGTTCCATGGCCTCACGAAGGTCGGCCACCGCCCTCGACAGATTTGGTTTCGTCATAGTCAAAGAGAAAGAAAAAGCCAAGCGACCTGAGTCAACGCACTAAGGTTAAAAATCATTACATGACCAGACAAAAGAATACAAGGTACAAGACAATCATCATAATAGAATCAGGGATGAGTCATGTTATCATCACATAGCACTAACAAATACTAATTAACCATACATATTTGCAATGCAAAATGAGCTATATAAGCATCACTACAAAATAAAAAATCCTTCATAGAGGATGACACAACACATAGCTAGTAAAACTTAGTCTCTACCACAATTAGCCAACATAAGAGTACTAACTATTAGTTGCTACTTGCGTCATTTCTGCTCTAGCTAGGTACAAAGCTAAGCTACTTTAAACTCATACACATACGACTACCCTAGGGCTACGAAGTTGGGGTTTGTGTCTCCGCCAATACGATCTAACTATCATCCTCGTCGGGGTCATCCTCCTCCTCTGAAGTGTCCTCCATCGTCGGCGTATCGCTGCCGGCTCGGAAGTCGTCCACGTACGCGCCTATCTCGTCGATATACTGACGCTCCAGGCGCATCGCTACATCTCTAATGGAAGTCAGGCTCTCAAAAGTGGCAGGCGAACCATGAGGACGAAAAGGGGCCATCAGGCCTCGATAATAAATCTCGTGCAGCCGGAACTGCGACAGGACCATAGGGCTATCCTCCACTATCTCACGCATGAAACGCCTATGGTACTTGGACACACGTTCCCTCTGCTTCTGGCCCCACGTCCTCACCGCTTCGTCCCACACTCGGCGGCGACTGAGAGGGTCGAATGACTGCTGCAACGCCTGACAGAACGACTGCCAATTGTAGCCCGCGGCTCCTCCTAGCCTCCTAATGACAGTCCTCCACCAACTAAGTGGTTCGTCCCTCAAGAACCCGACTGCAATAGAAATCCAAAGGTCACGGGAGACTCCATCTTCCTCCATCCTAATCTCGAACATATTGATCCAATCACGAACGGTCATGGAGGCATCATGTGTTAGAGCTGGAAATTGTTCCCTACGCTGAAGATTGGTGATGTCAGCCATAAGTTGGCGGGTCGCACTGATGGAAGACTGCGGCTGTTGGCTGTGGCCCTCGCCTGGAGAGGATGGTGGAACCGGGGGCCTACCGCCTGAGCGACTGCGCTCTCTCGTGGGCTGGCTAGAGTTTTGAGACTCATCTCTCTCTCCTCGTCCTGCCATCGTAGAGTAAAATCCTGCAAGTATTTCAACCCAAATCAACAAGGTATAGCTCGTGAAGTTAAAGGAAAGGCACTCACAGTGGCGACAATGAGGGAATCACAGTTGTGCATACGGGGTTGTCTGCAGAACCGGCTAAACCTTGGCTCTGATACCAACTTTGTAACGACCCAAAAACTGACACGTAAAAGAAAATATAAATTCATAATAAACATAAGAGATTTAGCATTTTTCAAGTCCCAAAAATACGGTAGAATTTGAACTTTTTTTTTTCATAACAATAAGGAAATTCATTTAAATGCCTAACACGGGATGTAACCGTGACCACACGACCATCAAAAGAGTTTTCACGTGGGATTTTCAAAACAAAAACATCAACTCTCAAAATAGTTGCCAACGGCTAGACGGCGGTATACCCGACGCTCCCAAGGTTGCTCCCGTATGCACTCGCCGTTATCCTTCCATGTCGCCTAATTTTCCAGTTTCCCCTTCAACTTACCTGCAACACGAGCACACTAGTGAGCTAATAGCCCAATAAGTGGATTAAAGATGTATAATACTTTACATCGATACTTATTTAAACATATACGCATAGAATTTATAATTGAGTCAGAATAAATCTACCCTCCTCTAAAATCGAGCCTCCGGCGGCTCGATCATAGCTGTACCTCAAGACCATCCATAGTTGGATTCAACACAAGACTCTAGAATTCGATCTCCCTGATTGAGTTACATGTGCACACGACTTTCATGTTTTAGAGGATCCTTATTAACTCTTAACTGGGCCCGCTGAATCATGCCGAAAAATAGCTCACTGACCTCCACGAGGTCCCTCGGGTCGTTCCGAAATCTAACATGGCTGCTGGCCCCGTCGGGCTATTTCGGAACCAAATCATGATCGCGGCCCCGTCGGGCCCTACACAAATGATCAAGGTACTCACACAGAGGAAGGTCGTCCACCGACCTCCCCGAGGCCCTCAGGCCGTCCCGAAACATGATAAGTGGCCCCGTCGGGCTATTTCAGAACCGATCATGACTTGCGGCCTCGTCAGGCCCTACCCATACACATACAGTGTTTTCACCCCTCTTGGCTTGTCTTAGAGTTTCTCTCTTACCTGCAATAAATTCTCAACAACAACAGAAATAGTTTTATGTCCGTGGTCCCATACCCACAGACAGGAGACTCATACATGCAATCACACATGGTCCTAAAATATATGCAGACTCGCAACCCCATAATTGCGAGTTAGAAGACGGGGTATAAGCACGTGAACCCATACTCACGCACCTAGGAAGCTAAACATCATAATTAACATTTCACGATATCATAACAAGGAGAAACAATCAAACAAGGTAAAACCTACTCGTGTTACAGAGGAGATCCACTTACTTGAGGTCCTAAGCTTCTCGCTTCGGTCCTCGAAATCCTTTCCCTAATATCAACCCAGCACCTAACATTTCTCCTGTTTTTCGGATATCCCGGCCGAAGCCTTCACCTAATATCAACCCAGCACCGAACTAATTTCGGTCACAATCCATCATAACAATAACTAGAGTCATTTAACACAATATCAAGACATTTCCAAAATTTCATAACAACAATTATTCTCGATCCTCAAAGGCTAAACTCATAACATAATTCTCAAGGATTCCAACAATATCCTAACTCAAGTCACACTTCCAATGTCGTATCATTTTACAACAAGAACTCGATTTTTGGCCGCTTGGTTAAACCTTTAGTATACGACAGTGAGGGGTCGTGCGTCCTTAAGTACTTTGGTGGTGATCCTGCACAATTTGGCATAATAAAATGATCGAATCAATTTTCGAACTTAAATGCAACACGATGGGAAACACTCGGAATTGTGACCCAAATTTATAACTCATTCACATTTGAATGGCCTACTTGCCAAAATATAACTTCACACGGTTGAATAACCAATAACGTGCATAATTTTCTTTTCGAAAAGGCTCATTCAACTATTTAATTTTTGACAACTAAATCTCCAAATCAAACTTTCAAAACAATATCACTTGGCAATTTTATTTTTATTTTTATTTTCCAAAACCACGTCTAAAAGAGAAAATTAAGTTCCCGCTCGTCTAAGCACAGATAAATCGGGATTTCAACGATTACCAATATAGTGCGAAAAATAAACACTTAAACGCGTGAAGTTTGCCGCACAAAAACGAACTTCCAACTTGTTCGTTACTAAATTAGCACACTTTAAGATGTCAAAAGCTCAAGGTAAACCGAATTAAAAATGACCTCTAGGCGTCTAACAAGTTCAAGCCCATAATGATACGATTCTTGAACGCAAACTAATTTCATTCACTCACAACACGTAGCATAAATTTCATTACGATCCTCACGAAAACAAGCGGTAGACAAGATAAAACTTCTTCAAAATCCTAACCGACGAAAATCAAGTATTTCTCAACAACCACAAAGGTAACGAGGCTCACCAAACTTGAGCAATTGCGGCTCAAAGAAGCACGTTGGGGCTGTCGAGAAATTTCAGCGGCGGAGTGAAGGGACGACGAGCTCTAAACATAAACGAAAACAAGAATTAACCCGCTGAAATTAAAGATTCAAAATTAACATTCGACGTCAACGCTGCGGACACGAAGCTTACCTAGGTGTCGGCTTCAACGACAACGTACGAAAAGGGGTTCAACGCGAGGAGGGGCACGGTTGCTGCCCGGAGGGGACCGCGGCGCGATGAGGGGCTGCGGGGTTGTGCGGCTGCGCGAGAGGGACTGGCCGGAGCTGAGGTGGCCGGCAGCAGGCGAAGCTCGCGCGGAGGAGCTCGGCTGCGGTGTGCGGAGGCTGGGTCGGCGCGCGGAGGGTTGAACGGCGCGGCGTCAGTGAGCGCTCTGGCTGGGCTGCGCGCGCGAGACAGGGGAGGCTTGGGCTGAGTGCTCTCGCACTTGGCGAGGTCGGGCGTGGCTTGGTCGGCGCCGGCAGAGCGCGCGGAGGCTGGGCGAGCTCGACGGGGAGGCGCGTGCTGCTCGGCGTGCGGAGGAAGCACGCGGGCGCAAAAGGGAGGGAGAGGTGCGCGGGGGCTCGCGCTGGCGGAGCTGCGCGTGCGGGCCGGGAAGGCTCGGGGTCGATCGGTGCTGGCGGTGGGACGACACAGGGCGCTGTGCACGCGAGCTGGGCAGAGGGGCTGCAGCACCGGCGGGGGAGGGCTGGTTGGCCGGCGGAGAGAGGGAGAGAGAGAAGAAAGGAAAGAAGAAGAAGAAGAAAAATAAATTTGTGTGAGGAAGGAGGGTTTTTGGTCGGCTGTGGGTGGAGAAAGGGAGAAAAGAAAAATGCCCTAATGGGCTTGGGCTTAATTGGGCCAAAATGGCCGAAAATTGACAACGAAAATACAACAAATTTTCTCGAGAAATTTAAAATTGCACACATTATTGGAACACATAAACTTAGGAATTTAAATATCATTTTCGAATCAAACATAAATTCCTAACACGTCTAAACTTTTAAAAATGTAAGATAACCATGCTAATTTCATAATTTCTCTCATAGTTCCAATTTATCAGATTTGACGAAACTGACCAATTTTACAAATTGGTCACAACTGAGGCAGAAATACAAATTAATTAACTAGCACACTGATATTAAATTCATGTCATTACACGTTAATTCTTCGGTAGCAGATTATTGATATGATCAATCTATTTAATTCTTAATAATTTTTGAAATTATTACCAAAAGAGTCTACTACAATTAAATAACACAATACTATAAGATGATATATTTGGTATTTTTATCATTTCTTAGTCAATGTCATACAGAATGGCCAAAGTTTTAAAAAATTAAGTTATTAGTCATTAATTCAAAAGAGATCTAAGGGCATAGAGATAAATATATATCAAATAGTTAAAAAATAACTAATTTCTTAATTATAAAAACGTTGACTATTTTCTTAAAACACCATTGAGAAAATGATTATTTACTCATTTATCTCGTAATTATTATTAAAATTACATGTTGCAGTATATTAAGAAATATAAATTTCTTAATAGACAAATAATACACCACCGTGGCTTACCTTATTGAATTGATAGTTATATCTCTATATAACTCTAAGCTTAGTTATTTTTTATTTTTTTATTTTAGAACGACATTGGTTTGTTGGTATTAGAAGAAAGAAAAATATTGTCAAAACGAAGAGCAAAAGTATTTCTTGCCGAAGTCAAACCAGCCAAGTGAAACTCAAAAGACTTCAGTCAAGTTTCATAATGAAATTGTGTTGAACTGGTAAAGTAGAGTAATAGGCTGCAAAAGAGACGGTCAAGAGTTGACCTGTCTATATTTGTCTCAGTCCTGGTGTATTAACAATACTACGAGTGAGTGAGTGCGAGTAGTTTTTGGCGATTGAAAATACTGAAACGGTCAGTCAAGCCCAAGAAAAAAATATATATAAAGAAACGGTCAAAAATATTATAATTAATTTTCTCTTTTCCCTATTTTATGGCTATACACTTTAATTTCCATGGAAGCATAAGTGTTAACATCACTGTTTCATTGGAGGAAAAGGACCAGGTTTTGTAAGAGGGGACCAGGTTAACTGACCCGGTCTAACAACAAGGCCTAAAAAAAAAAAAGGTTCATTCCTGGAATTAAATGCAAGACTTGGTCCCATAGATAAGCTTCTTTTGATTTTTTTTAACAGCGCTCAAATAGATTTATAAAAGACCTTATATCGTACCTTTTTCATTTTAATCGATTGACATATCTTTTAACTATACTTTGGAGTTTAAACATCTTTGTCTTTAAATTGTTTTATAGTTTTAATTTTTGGTAACATTAGTCTCTATCCACTAAATATAGTTAAATTGCTTCTAAAATTATATGCATGAGTATAGTAAGTTCTACTTATATGAAAATATGATTATACTATTATTTCCTTGAATAACATATCTAAAAAAGATTGAATTATTTTCATTTAATTGTAAATTGTAATACGTTTTTTACTTGTTTGGTTATATATATATATATTTGTAATTAGAACTTTATGCAAGTGTGATGCGTGTGATTATGTACGTAATTTAATTAAAATTGGCACATACTACGGTTGCTAAAAAATAAAATTGTAAAGAAATTTGTGCTATAAAATAGTTTAAGAACCAAAGTATATAAAATCTGAAACTAGAAGAACATATTGGCTACCAATTACCCTTCAATTCATATATGTATATAGAATTAAATGCCTTTATAGTATAAAAAATCTCATGACGACGTGATAAATATACTAAAATTTATTATGTTAGAACAATAACTTAGCCTCGGCTATTAAATGATTATGAAATCTACGTGTAGGGATACAAATACCCAAACAGATCCCAATATTAGGATCCAGGTTAAGATGCAAAAAAAATTGAAAAATGGTCCCTGTTTTTCCACACTATTGATTTACGGCTACTTTGAAGTTACAGTTAATTATACTCTTACTTCTACAAACATGAAATATAAATCAAAATAGCATATTATGTAGGGTATAGATTATTAATAGTGCATCAAATGAGCTCATTGTTTATATTATCGATAGCATAAAAGTCCTCATTTACCCAGTATTCCTAAGGACTCACTTGTTATAAGAAGGGTACGAGGAACTATATTTAAAATTAGAATTGGGATGGGTATGCAAAATATACTTATAAGTTAAATGGGTATACTTAAGCAAAAAGTATCAAAAATAAAGCATATATAAACTATCTCAGTCTTACAACATGTTAAATTTAGTTTAGGGCTCGACGTTGGTCTCATGAATATTTACAATAGTAAACCCGAACTCTTAGTAGAAACAATACAATGTCTAATGCTCACTTAAGTAAAGTCACTTACATATTTTGCTGCTAAGTTTTAGTGCCGCACGAATCATTTAACAATGACTTATTGTTGCCCATTATACTAATATATATAATAGCCACCCTTACGGAGGGACAATGGGCCGAGTGGGGGCTCAAGCCGCCCCTCAAATTTAATTTCTCTCTTACGGCCAAGCCCCCCCAATTTCTAAAAGAAATTTAAAAAGCCCAAGTCACTTTTAAGCCCAACATGTAAAACCTGTTGTCTTTCTCCCACCTTGCGATTTTGTTTTTGTTCAACCAAACATTGCGAATTTTTCCTAGCAAGTCTGTAACGACCCGACTTTTTGAGCCGTCAAACTTACTTATCATACTTATTAAAATTTTTGTAAAAATACCAACTATTTTTTTTATTACAAAACTTTATACTTTAGTCAAGCTTGTTTATAAAATAAGAGGTCTCGCGAATTAAATAAATTAAAACTTTGACATAAAATAATTTCACACATCTTAAGTTTCATACTTACGCATAGAAAACAAAAATAGTAAATATCTCATATAAATAAATTGCAAAAAATAGTGGTTTTCATAACCCTCACTTCGCTACCTCAAGCACTGTCGAATTCCAACTCATGGTACGTCACATCATAAGTTTCTTACATACAGTACGGACGAAAAACAATGCGAGCGAAAAGCCTAGTGATATACAATTAATACTCACAGAAACATCATATGCAATGCTTGACCAAATTAGTTTCGATTATTTAATCTATTACTAATCTTTTCTAGACGATCCTCATCATAAAAGTGTTTGTATCGAATTGCGTGACGAACCAGTGAATGAAGAGATTGTATAGATCCTCATCCTTCATATCATATATATATATATATATATTTTATATAGACAGCCCTACATTGCACTTAAGTCGACTCAAGGGACGGTCTCATTAACCTCACCTTTCTGAGGTGGTACAATACAGCATTAAAACCTAAGTTTCACTTTATTAAATCGTGACATACATCTTGACATCTGATAAATTAATATCATATCATCATATCTTACTTATCATCATATTATAGCTCAACAACACTTGCTTAGAAATTACAAACAAAGTCATGAACATCATTCAGATACCTTAACATATCATTGTATAATTTATATACAATGATAAAATATAATCACATATCATACAAACTTAACATCAAATAATCTCATCCATTATACATGCAGACATCATCATTAATATCATTGCAATGCATATTATATAATTTTATATTTTGAAAAAATCCCTACTGTAGTGAGATTGTACTCACCTTCCTTGTTCAAAGAAAAGGTAATGGTCCTAGACTTCGGTACTTGGTCACCTTGGTTCTTGCTACCTAAATTATAAGTCGCGACATGGACATACTGGCTAAAAGCTTAGACTTAACTCACATTGCTCTTCTAAGACCTAACCTAGAAATTTCGTTTTATTTTATGGTTTGAATTTACGTAGAACAAAACTCAAAAAAATCATGTAATACTTAAAGGTGTTTGCCACTTAGTCTCTAGATCGATCAGGAATAGTAATACGGTCTCACTTCAGACCAGACTTTCCTAGACAGGACTAATTGGTTAATCTTTATTTATCACATAATCTTTTTTATTTTATTTATAAAAGTACAAATTCCTCGTTTATTCTGGTTAACAATAAAGTTTTCATTTCAGTCTTTGAACTTTTGAAAGATTACACTTTAGTCCTTGTATATGAAAATTTGGGCAAAAATGCCCTTTCATATATCTGCTCAAAAATTCCCAACTCATAAATATACATCAAAATAAATATTTTTCTCTTCTATAACCTTTTAAAATTCGGATTACAAACTCATCAAAACTAAAAATTAAATTAAGGGCATAAACTTTAATTCAAATTTTCATTAATTTTGCATAAAACCAGGAAAAACGTTATGAAGTAAGCTCCCATTAATTTTTAAGGATCTACATTTCTCATTCGACGAAGTTTTTCAGAAAATAAACAGATCAAACAGATCCTTCACAAGGCAGAAACCGAAGCAAAGATTAAAACGTGTTATTCACTATTATGGAGGCAGAGATGGAAAAAATTCTATTTCTAAAAAGATGTTTAAAATTGAATTTTCTAAGTCATCATATTCATATAAAATTTGCACTTGTCGATTAGGAATTCAAAAGTTGCTATGACCAAGAACTGTGCAATCTGCCCAAATCCGACATACTGAGCATGTCTCAATTCCATAATTTTTAAAATTAATCCGTTCATCATCTAACTCCAAGATTTTATAGGAAATATCATGACATACATACATATTCCCATAAAAATCAGCAAATCTAGAGAGTTTCATTTGTATATAAAATCATAACACTTCCAATATTCAAAACACAAACCCTTAAAACTGAGCAATCAAGGGTTCTGAATTTTTCTAGAACCGAATACACAAGATTTTCATCTGAAAATTCACATGATAAAAATAAGCATATAAATTAACATGCTTGATTTTTGTGCCGAGTTTAGAAGCCTTGAAAAGCTACGAAGTTTGAATCACAAAACCTGAATAATCAGGGAATAAATTCCAGCATTCTACTCTTTTGTATTAACGTGAATTTTTTTGACACATACCAATCAAATCCGAATTTCTAACCTAAAAATAAAGCCTAAATCATCAAATATGCCAATTTTATACCTTTCGTTGACATATCGAAGTACGATCGGCAAATCCTATGAAGTGTAAAACACAACAATTCGATCAACAACTCGATTTTACACAAAGATGTCTCTATCACCAAAAGATTAAGAGGAAAATTTTATCTTTTCTTACCAATAGGGGCTGGTCTTGCTCTAGGATTTTTCTTCTCTAAATCATTCTTTTTCCTTCACTTTTTCTCACGCTTTTTTTTTTCCTCTCTAAGCTTTGGATGTTCTTTTGAAATGCTTGAAAATGAAATCAATTTTCAACTCCTAGTCACCCAAGACCGTGCATTACAGCCCCCAATTGCCTATTAACTCACCAAAGATATGTCTCCTTAACTTAATGAAAATATTTGGCATTTTTTTTGTTAACTTTGGCCCAATATTTTCACACTTTGGGAATTTTGATTAAAGGTGATGCTCTTTTAGACTTTGGACTGTTAACCTCAAGTGTTCTTCATGTTCTTCTTGGTTCCTTGAGTAGATAAGAATATCATTGGTGAAGACAATAACAAACTTATATAGATGTTCACGGAAGACACGATTCATCAAGTCCATAAATGCTGCTGGCGCGTTAGTAAGTCCAAAGGGTATCACTGTGAATTCGTAATGACAGTATCGCGTTCTAAATGCAGTTTTGACGATATTGCAATCCTTCACCCTCAGTTGACAATAGCCGGATCGGAGATCAATCTTTGAAAAGACTGATGTGCCCTTCAACTGATCAAAAAGATCGTCAATTCTTGGGAGTGGGTATTTATCATTGATTGTGACTTTGTTGAGTTCACGGTAATCAATGCACATTCTGAAAGTCCCATCTTTCTTCTTCACGAAAAGGGTTGGAGCAGCCTAAGGGGAGTGACTAGGGCGTATAAAACGCTTATCTAGCAACTCTCGTAGTTGCGTGTGAAGTTCCTTCAATTCCGTTGGAGCCATACAATAGGGAGCCTTCGATGTTGGACCCGTTCCAAGTAGTAGTTCAATCTCAAAAGAAATTTACTATATTTGGGGTAGACCTGGTAATTCTTTTGGGAAAACTTCTACGAACTCTTTCACGACTGGTACATTGGTCGGGCCTAACTTTTCTTCCTTACTCTTGTCTACTGCCGAAGCTAGAAACCCCATACATATGCTCGATGGCATTCTTTGTGCTTGCATGGATGAGATTATCATCTTTGAATTGAGTAGTGACCTTCCCTTGAAAGCAAACCTCTCACCACTTTTAGGTCTAAAGGTTACCTTGCGGTGATAGCAGTCAATAATTGCATTGTGTTTCCCGAGAAGAGTATTTCAACTGATTCCAATGCTCATTTACCAAATTTATTAATTAGCAAAATAATCATTTTCTTCTTTATTATGAAGAGTATTTCAACTGATTCCAATATTCAATGATTGGATTGAATATCTACTTGACTAATCAATTAATCCGAGGGTTGGATGGCAATACTCAAATTTATAGTATAATTAAAACAATTTATTCAAAATTTGAAAATAAATAAAAATAATAATTCATCTATTACAATAATTTTTCTTATTCATCATTCAATTCGTACTGAATAAATAATTTAATCATTTGAGTATTTTACTATAAATCTATGTATTCCTTATACATTCAATTGTCTTATATTTAGGAATAGCTAATTATGGGTGCCCTTCTATTTTTATTATTATTATTTTCAAAAACATAAATGATTTTTTGACGCAGGGATGATGTCCTTATGACCATGCACGCATCATAGGGACAACATGTGTCGTCGCAAGATTCGTCACTTATTTCTTTGCAAAACATAATAAAAATACAAAGAAGGAGCGTCAATCATCGTCTAATAGCCAACAGCCAACAAGCATTTAGAGCAAATCCATCACACATTTAGAGTATGTTTGGTAGGGTGGAAAAATAAAAAGGTGAAGGGAAATTTGGATAGAGTTTAATAAAGAGTATTTTGCACTGGTACCCCTTGAACTTCACATGTTTGACAACTTGCCCCCTAATCTTTAATTTTTTACATTTTGTACCTTAATTTCGAAAATTTTGACAAATTGTTACAAATTGATAACAGACAACTATTATTTAACGAAAATGAAGTGTCACATGACTAGCACATGGACATATATGGTCATAATGTTATTAATACAATAAAAAGATTATTAAAAAAAATAAAAAAGCAAAATTATAATACTTGATGAACACTAACTTTGAATTAATATTAATGAACACATGAACACCATTTTTTAATTTGGAAAATAAAAATCTCAAAGCAAAAATTGACAAACCCACACAATAAAAACCTAAACAAACCCAAATTTCCCAAATAAAAACGTCGTCTTCTTCTTCATAAATTGAATCTTTTCAACTCCAAACATTTCGCAACCGTCCACCTGCGTCGTCTCGTCGTCGACCACCTGCTCCATGCCTCCAAAACCATTCTTGAGCAAAGGCCAAATCTGACGAACAGAGACCAGATCCCCCGAGCTTAAGCTTGATTTCATTGACCCAAGGCCCCCTTTGAAGCTCGGCGACTTGCGCTGCCCTCGTGACCCACGTGAGCCCCAAGCCTTTAGGATCGGGTTTGTACAGGTCTCTTGGTTGAAGCATTCAAACATTTCAACTTGAAGGTGATGAAAAAAAAAACTAAGGAAATGGAAAAAAAAAACAAAGATAAGAATTAAAAAGACAATAATGCCCATATGACGTGAGCCATAATCTGTCAAAAAGATGACAAAAGTTATCAATTTGTATCTATTTGATAAGATTTTCGAGTTTGAGGTGCAATATGCCAAAAATTAAAGATTAAGTGGTTAGGGGGAACCAATGCAAAATACTATTTAATAAATGATTTTGTTTGGTAAGAAAGAAAAGAAGAAGGGAAGGAAAAGAAGAGGGAAAGAAATGCATGTGGGACCCACCATATTTTATCCTTTCCAAAATTGGGAAAAAAACACTTTTCAACCTATTTTAGTGTAAAATTAGCATGTTATCAATATTTTTAAATTCTAATAATACAATAAATAGATAAGACGGTAATTGTCTAATCAAGGATTTTATTTTCTTCCTAATATGCCAAATACTATAAAGGAAAACTATTTTCTATTTCTTTTTTCTTTTTATCTCCTATTTGCTTTCATTTTCTATTTTTCTTTCTATATATTTTTCTTTCCTTCATACTGAACAGAGTGTTAGAGCAAGTTGTTGCATGTGGATATACAGATTAACGTCGCCTATAAATGACGAGGACACTATATATATATATATATATATATATATAATGATATATGGAAAATTTTTAAATAATTCCTGTGTTCGATCAAAATTCTATTTTTGTCTTTGTATTTTTTAAAATTCTTAAATAATCCTTCAGTTGTTCAAATCAATATAAAATTATCCTTTTGTGTTGACTAATTTCAATTTTTTCCTAAAATGACTAAACTACCATTTGCATATAACATATTCTTAGCAAAAAGAAAAGGAAAAAATAAAAACGTCATCTTTTTTTACTCCAGATTCTTAGCATGCTTGCTGATGCATTTTTTCATCATCAACTAAAACGGGACACGTGGCTGCGTATGTTGAACCACGGGCCGGAGAGATGAGGTTGAATGTTGACTTGGTGATGAACTCAGAATTGGTTAGTAATTTAGATTTGTGACTGTATCTAGTCTCTTAGACCAAGCTGTCTACGTATCACCTGAGTGAATCAAGTAACCGTAGTTCTTATTTGAGGCAAAATAGGGGTGCCGGAGATGGATGTCTCCGGCACGGAGAGTTTAAGGTTTTGTAACTTTTTATAGTGTATGATTGTGTAGAGGTTGTCCTTCTAGGGGTTGGAACTCTCTTTCACCTCATTGGAGGCAGTATTTATTGGTGTTTTGGTGGAACCCACGACATTCCCTTCAACAAAGTTTTTGAGCGATTATGGAGTTAGTTGTGGGTTACCACGCTTATATTGTGATACGTGGGTTTTGGCTCAACCTCGTGCCAATTATTTGCTAGTCGTGGCATTGATGCGCCAAGTAAATTTGATTGGCGGATTTTCGGGCGATCGCCCAAGTAGGCGACGGGTGGCCGAGAAGGCGGCCGATCGGGTAGACAGAAGACGGTCGATGGGGCAGGTGGCGGGTTGCTGTGAAGGCGGCTAGCCGGGTAGGTCGGCGTGTAATTGGTTGGCCTTCTTGCGCACGCCGATCTTTGAATGCACATAAGATCTTCGTTACTTGTTGGAATAACATATGTTGGGAATCTCTTTTGAAGATCTTTATAACGATATGCAATATGCTATGGTTTGATGAAAAAATTAGGTTACCGGCAAGCAGGCTAGAGTCTGGCCGGCAAGATGCCGGGTAAGTTGGCCAGCGAGCTGTTGTACGCCAATCTTTGAACGCTCGTAACTTCTTCGTTACCCTTCAGAATGATGCGTATGATACATCGTTGGAGAGCTCTTTCGAAGATCTTTTCAATGATATGCAATATTATATGACTAGGTGATAAAATTAGGTTGTCGGCCAGCCGTTGTAGAGGTATTGCTAGCCGGCCGAATAAACGATGACGGCCGAGTAATTGATGCCGGTTGGGTAAGTGATGCTAGTCGGGTAGGTAATATCGGTTGGGTAAGTGATGCTGGCCAGTCGAGTAAGTGATGCTAACCGAGTAGGTGATGTCGGTCGGTCAGGTAGGTATGTCGGTCGGCCGAGTAGGTCTAGCGGGTAGATTACTGATCGACCGGGTAGGTTTGGCCGACGGGTCCCGTTGAGCTGAGTCTTTTTGTGTTCATTGGGCCTTTTGAAAATTTGGCACAATAATGCTCATATTCGTCAGATTCATGAACAATCAAAAATAAAAAATCATCAGTACATAGTCACGCTCTCAAACCACACCTATGTGGTGCCCGGTCCACAACCCACAATCTCGCCACACTGTCGTCGATCCGCATCATCTTGTTTGTGTGTGGGTTCGATACATCGCTAACCTTACCTCTACATCGCCGCTCGCCAAGAACCCCACCGAGTCTCTGGAGAAAATTTCGATTCAACTTCGGCATTATGCTCTCACTCTCTCAGAGGGGGGAAAGCAAAGGTCGCGGAGGGGCGGAGTTTGCAAGAGGTATATAGTTGAGGATTGACCAAGGTCAAGGAGGAGAGCATGAAGGAGCTGAGATCGCAGGGGAGGGGGGAGGGGGGTGTGGGTACAGAGATTGGCAGAGGGGCTGAGGTCGCAAGGGGTCTGTGGTCGAGGAGGGACCAAGGTCACGGAGGAGAGCGTGGAGCAGCTGAGATCGTAAAGGCGGCGCATAGTGGTTCAAGGGGAGGATGGGTTGAGCAGCTGAGGTTATAGAGGTGGCACCAAGGGTCGAGGTCGTAGAGGAGGGCGTGGAAGGGCTGAGGTTGCGGAGGAAGGCTGAGCAATTGAGGTCACAGAGACGACGCTTAGGGCTGAGTGCCGAGGTCATTGTGGGGGTGCGGTGGCGTGGTAGCGTAGGGAAAACATTTCAAAAGAAATAGTTTCATTCAAAAAAAATCGAAAGAAATGGTAAAGAAAAAAAATAAGAATAAGTTATTTTATTATTTTTGTGATGAGTATCATGACCGGCCCAAGGGTAAGGCCACCTAGGCCATGTCTTAAAGCCCCTCCTTTGAGCCTAGGCTTCCATTGAAGGGAGGTACTCTTGATTTTAAGGGAAAAAAATTTGTAGTTAAAGATTAATAAAGTCCCATGAGTGAGGGGAAAAAAAATATTCCATTACTTTATTTAAATCTTACAATCAATGCTTTATTTTTTATTTTTTACTTTAAATTAAATGAATATTTGAGTAATGGACGAAAATAATTTCATTTACTTAGAAGTTCTTTAACGAACTATTTCATCTTTAACCCAAAAAATATTATCGACATTTTTTTTAAAATTGAAAATTGTTATACGTCTAAAGAAACACTAATCTAATTAGAGGTAACAATATTGTAAAACTATATTTCTATAAAAAAAAAAGTTTTTTTTTAATTTAAAAAATCTTTACTATTCCTCTATTTATCTCTATTTCACTATTTTCTTAAAGCTATATTAATGGTCATTTGAAAACTTAAAAAAGTGAGAGAATTGTCCTTTGTTTTATTTATCATAAAATTTAGAGTTTTATTTCTCTTTAACTACTTTCTATTTTTTTAATATTATTTTTAACATATTATTTTTATCTAGTAATATGTCTTACAGTTGCCTTTGTTCATTTATTTTGGTAGTAAAAAGTAAAAAGTGTGTCGAAAAATTTACATCTATTTAAAATTAAAAATTTTAAAAATTCTTGAATAGACTCCTTTACAGATGTCGCCTAATGCACTGAAATTCATTGGGCCGGCACTGAGTATTCATGTCATTTTACCCATTTATTTTGACCATATTTAATTAAAAAAAAGATTATTTTGGAATATTTAAAAATATAAAGACAAAACTAGAATTTTAATGAAACTCAGAGACTACTTACAAATATATATATATATATATATATATATTGCCTTCTATTGCCACCCCTCAATCTGCTCTCTACACCCCTCAATTTAAATTTATTTTTTAAAGTTAAAATAAATTATTTTGTAATTCTTAAATTTACAAAAAAAATCCTTCTAAACCATATGCCGTTATTTTGCACCTCCACGACCACCACTACCGAGTAATCCATATATCAACATTTTGTATATGTTAGCACATTTCTTCATTCTAATTCTTCTTTGATATATTTTTTTTTTCTTTTTATTTCTTTCCTCTCTATCTCTTTAAAAGTTTTGAACAAGAATCTACACACACCCAAATAAGCAAAATAAAATAATTTTACACACCTCACTGAACGAAAGCAAAAAAAATTTCCATATAAGGTATATTCTCGTTTTGTAATTCCTCTTGTAACGACCCAAAACTCAAAACGGTATTATAGTTTCAAAAAATACGGTCAAATTTGAACTTTTTAAATTAACTTACAAAATCAAACTTTTAATACTAAACATGAGGTTCATCAATCCTCACTAACCAAAAATAGATTTAATTTTTACACTTTACAAAATATTGCGGAATTTAAAAATATCTTTTCTTTGCCAACGATTAGCCGGTAGTCCACGTAAGGTCTGACAGGTCGGTCCCGTATACACTCACTATTCCCGTCATTGTCGCCCCTCGCTCTTTTTGCTTTCGTGACAAGATACCTGCGACACGAGCACACTAGTGAGCTATTAGCCCAGTAAGTAGATTAGATAAATAAATGGCTAAGTCTGCAGGTAACAAATAACCAAAAATGTCACAACACAAACATCTAAAAAAAGGGCGGACTCGCCGATCGAGTCATCGTAGTCCGAAGAGTATATATCACTCTTAAACAACCTTGCCCGCGAAATATATTTCAGAAATAGGTTGCTAAACCTGCGCGGGGTATAATACCTGCAAAAGAGTTGAGCCGTGGAATGGGGTCGGACTCAAAGACCCATTAATCTCGACTCAAAGGTCAACCTCATGTTTTGATCTAATCTCACTCAAGTTCACAACTCTCTGACTTAGCTTGTAAAAATACGTGTGCACATAATTTACTATTTAAGAATTCTCGATTCTATAATATTGGGAAGGTCTCGTCAGCCTCACCCCTCCTCTAGACCTCTTGCGGGTCGATCTAGAACTCATATAAATATCCAAACCCCTTCGCGGGTTATTCTAAAATTTAATACACACTTAGACCCATTGCGGGTCGTTCAATAACTTATACACAATCTAGAACTCTTACACATCGTTCTAGAATTTAACACATATCTAACCCCATTCGCGGGTTGTTCTAGAACTTATAAACATCTAGACCCTATCTCGGGTCGTTCAAGAACTTTATACAAATCTAGACCCATCTTCGGGTCGTTCTAGAATTTAATACACATCTGGACCCATTCGCGGGTCGTTTTTATAATTTAATACACATTTAGACCCATTACGGGTTGTTCTAGAACTAATACGACTCTGGACCCTCTTTGAGTCGTTCCGAAACCTCACACAGACAATGGCCCCGTCGGGCGATCTCGGAATCGATCAAAATCGCAGCACACAGCATATGAAGAGGAAGGTCGTCTACCGACCTCCTCAAGACCCATTGGGTCGTTCCGAAACCTCACCCAGACAATGGCCCCGTCGGGCGATCTCGGAATCAATCAAAATCGTAGCACACAACATATGAAGAGGAAGGTCGTCTACCGACCTCCTCGAGACCCATCGGGTTAGTTCGGGACATGTTATGGATTTTGGCCCCTCGGACCGTCCCGATATTCTTTATGCTTGTGAGGACTCATCCTTCTTGGGCCTCTCTGCCCATTCCGAAACCTTTTACGGCCAATGACCCCGTCGGGTCGTTTCGGAATTCAATATTGCACTTTACCCCGTCGGGCCGATCCGGATCGTCAAATCATAAGCTGTGGGGAGGGCCGTGGCTCTCCTCCACAAGGCCCCTCGGGCCGTTCTGAAAGGTGGTTCGTTGACCTCCGCGAGGTCCCTCGGGTCGCTCCGAAATCTGTCATGCATGAAGGCCCCGTTGGGCTATTTCGGAACCAAATCATGATCGCGGCCCCGTCGGGCCCTACTCAAATGATCAAATTATTGCGACATAGGAAGGTCGTCCGCCGACCTCCCCAAGGCCTCTCGGGCCGTCCCAAAACGTAATCAGTGGCGCCGTCGGGCTATTTCGGAACCGATCATGACTTGCGGCCCCGTCGGGCCCTACCCGTATACATACATTGCTTTCGCTCCCCTTGTCTTGTCTTAGAGTTTTCTCTTTGACCTGCAATAAAGTCTCAACAACAACAGAAACAGTTTTATGTCTGTGGTCCCATACCCACCGACAGATAAGTCATACTAACATATACACACACAAACCAGACATACACCCTACACTAGAACCTGAACTACGAAGTTGAGTAGTTTTATGTCTGTGGTCCCATACCCACCGACAGATATGCATTTGAATAAATACACGCACCAGTACACACGTAGGAAACACAACCTATCATAAACGAACCTACAGTCCCATACCTGCAGGCTCGTTGCACAAAAGAGACAAACATGATAAAAAGCCCGTATTCACCGCCTTAACAAGAAAAGAGATCCACACAGTTTAACGGCCACCATTTTAGAAGCATCGTATGCTTGATATAATCTCAACACATTCATAATTTATTCAAGCATTGTAAAGTTTGCTCGTGCCACAGTGGAGATCCACTTACCTGAGGTCCTAAGCTTCCGGACTTGGTCTTCGCAATTTTTCTCTCCCGACGTCCCTCTTTGAAACTTGTTGTGTGACACTTCTGTCCAACACGAGAATTAGAGGGTCAACGTCGAGTCCACTATTTTTTTTTATAGGAAAGAAATGTTAAGGGTTTATGGACTCAAAGAATGAGATTCTAAACGGTGGGACGACCAATGGTTCATCGAGAAACCCCTCTAGGGTATTCTTCGTCCCGAGTGTCGTCACTTTATCACCAACTGTCAATCCCGACTAATGGTTTTCGCTTGACTAGTTTAGGTGAAAAATAAATTCTTGAACCCAAATGGTCATCGACTTAGCCACAAAAAGTGTCTAAACTTCGAGCCAAAAATCCGGCAGAGTTTCCCCTGTTTTTCGGATATCCCGGCCGAAGCCTTCACCTAATTTCAACCCAGCACCGAACTAATTTCGGTCACAATCCATCTCAACCAATCACGCAGAATAATTTTCACAATTATCACAATAAATTTATAAAACATAATCATGATTCAACACCGAGCCTCAGTGGCTCGGATCCCACACAAAAATAATAAGCATCCAAACTAATTACAAAAGTCACATGAATGTCATCAAGTTCTAATATTCGGATCTTGTTTCTGATCGCCCGCTTATACCTCTCGTGAAGTACGATGAAGGGCTGTGTGTCCAAACTTACTCCGTTGAATTTCCTGCATAATTTGTGATGATGAGTCTTTAACCAAAACAAGCTTTGAGTTGAACTAAAATTTACGACATAGGCACTAGAACTCATGGCTCGGTCTCAACAATTTGGTTAGACTCCTAAACCGACACAAGCGATTTTATTTCATAAGAATAGTTTCAAAACGACACTTTTGGTTACATCGTGAAGTTTCGAAGTGTTTGCAAATAAAACTCATTTATAAATTACCAAGTCACGAAACCAAATTCGAACGAAAATCTAACAAAATACACTAAACTACTTAGCCAAGTTTCTTGCTCAATGCAACAAATTAACGGGAACGTGTAACCCGATTTTCGAAATGGTACAGTTCTAATTTAGAACATTACTTTCTAAAACTTCTTAATGTCCATAACGACACGATTTCAAGACTTCATGATGCCAAAGAGACCAAAACATTAAGTTAAACATAACCACGATATCGCAAAACTATAAAACATAAAACGATACTAAATTGACTAGTTCGGACAATCTATCGGATCCTTAAATCTTGACATAAAATCGACCAACCAAAAAAAATCTTAACAACGTCGAAGTTTCAAAACAATTATGGCACTAAGTCGAAAACGCCACACTTTTCATAAATTATAAGACACGATAAAATTCGAGTTTGCGAACCAAAAACACGCAACGGTGCCAACTCGAGTTCGAAACTTACTTCGTTGCGGATCAAGCCTCGGTTTGGCGACGAAGTCAGCTCGAGGGCACGGCGACTAACGCCACGTAGAGTGCGACAGCTCGTGGCCCAAGACAACAACACGGACCCACGGGTTTCGCACGGAGGAAGGTGGCGTTTGGGGCTGACGCGAGACACACGAGGTCTCACGGAGTCGCGCGTTACCGCGAGGAGGTACACCGGAGTTGGGCTCGTGCTAACCTTGCGCACAGCTGGCCGAGAAGACGAGCGCAAGGCTGGGCTCGCCGGAGAAGGTCGGGCGACGTGGGTCGGAGTCGCACGACACCGGCGCGGGAAAGGCACGACGTGCGGAGGCCGAGCCTCGCCAGAGCTGGGCGCGGGCTGTGCGAGCTCGGGCTCGCTGTTCACGAGCACAGGAGGCGCGACGCGGCGAGAAACGGGAGCTTCAGCGTGACTCGTCGCCGGCGGGAGGGCTGGGCGAGTCGGGGAGGGAGCTCGCGAGGCGGGAGGGCTGCCGGGCGGGGCTCGGCATGGCCCGATGTGAGGAGCTCCAACGGCGAGCAAGGTTGAGCTCGCGCGCGGAGGAGGGCAGCGCTGAGACGAGGCGGGGGAGCGCGGAGCTCGACATGGGTTCGGGGCTGTGCGAGGAGGCGGTGCGGAGCTTCGCCGGTGCGGGGAAACGCTGGGCTGGGCGTGGGGAAGCGCTGGGCTACGCGAAGGAACGGCGCAAGGGCGTGGGGCCTGCGCGGAGGGGCTTGCCGGTGTAGAGGGCGGCGGCGACGGCGGCCTGGACAGAGAGAGGGCTGAGGAAAATTTTGAAAGGGGGAAAGGTAAGGGTGACGGCGTGGGGGGGGGGGGGGGAGAAGGAAGAGATGTGGGAAAATAAAATCCTAAGGGTTAGATTACATTAAAAGAATTAAATTTATCTGGCCAACACTAATATGATAATTGATATATTTTCAAAACTTATGAAAATACACAAACAGGCTCAATTTGTGAAGTTTGGAATTTTAATATCAATTTCAAGTCAAAAATAAATTTCTAACATGTTTTCAAACTCAAAAGTGCAAATAATATCATTTGCATAGATATTTTACAAATCAAGAGCTGGTTAGATTCGACGAAAGTAACTAATTTCCCTCAAAATAATTACAACTATGATAATCTTACATGCCATTAGTCTGAAAAATAGAAAACAAATACTTGTAAAATTGGCATTGGTTCAGGTCATTACACCTCTGTTTGTAAGTTGCTATATATACGTATAACTTTTTTTTCCCTTAATCTCTATGTATACATTTTCATCTTTAAACTGGAGAGAGAAAAAAAAAACTGAAATTATGTTTCTAGTGTTCAAATGTCTAGCAGAGTCGGTTTTGGGGTGGAGTCGTGTGTCATGTGTGCATAAAGACGTGGGTTATCGATTTTTTTTAAAAGTAATTCTAAGGGTATTTTTGTAACAATAACTAATTAAATAGATAATTTAAATTTAACAAAAATAATTATGATCTTAAGGGGCGTGGATAGTAGACTGAGGGGTGGCAATAGGATCCGGGAAGCTAGCTACAAATGATTCAACACCATCCATAAACGTAGTGTTTGAAGCTTGGTAAGTTAGAACATTCGAGCAACGTGGGGGTTTCATATCGTTTTCACAAAAGATATAGCGTAAGTAAAAGATCACTCTGGCTTTTACGTCTCTATTAACTATGAATCTTTTTTCTTTTCTAATACCAAAAATCAATATTGCTTCATCATTCTTCTTCTTGTCCTTTATATCCCCATACTTCTTTTCACACCCAAATTGTACGGCGGCTCAGCATCACTGATCTTGCCCCAGAACAACAAATCATATTTATTGTGTAACATCATGATAAGCGCACATGTAGATTTAATGTAGTTGGCATGCAGCTAGATCGTGGGACCTACCTGATTTGACTACTTCTGGTCATTTTCTTTTAAAAAATGACAACATTAATTCTCGATTACTTTTAGGGAAAAAAAAGGACAAAACCACTTGTTAAATTTTTGCTCTAAAAAAACGTCAAGTAGAGTCATAAGGGCTATGAAAGATCGATTGTCGAACTGCCAAGGCATCGCAATCAGCATATCAACACTAAGTTTGATGTTGTATTGTGCCAGTCTCGCCATCCTCTACTCCATCATCACCCTCTTCTGAGCGTGAGATTGCAAAGCCTGATGCTCTACAAATTTTGCCAGCAAATATTTACCGCTCATTCATTGAGAACATGTAGCTTCGTCTTCCTATGTAGTCTAGGAATTTGACTTAAACTTTATTAAAAAATATGATACATGCGTATTGTTAATTTTATAAAACTATGACAAAATTCTTAAAATATTGGCCTAAAAAGGGTTAAAAGCCTAAACCGCCCTTTATTAGCAGGCTATAAACAAAGGCTAATAAAGTAAATAAACAAAAACCTAGCCCACTAAGCAAAATCAACTGAGCTCATATGAAACAAGTCTGACCCAATAAAAAATACGTAAATAAATAAAATTAACATAATATAATATTGAATAAATCTAGGTTGTTGCTTACGTGGGCTTCCATTCGGGCCGAATAGTTACATGCTTTGACCCAGCGGGTGAAGTTTGGTTAACGCACAACTCCTCATCTTTGGACTTTTGCATCAACTTGATGATCCCTTCAATAACTTGATCGGGATCTCCTATGCTCTCATCATTTCTCTACTCTTGAAATGAGTTTTGTCCTTAAATCTATAAAGGGCAAAACAAAAGAACTCTAAAACTAAGAAGTTGCCATGTGAGCTACTACTTCATAGCATTTATTATCTGTTTGATTCCTGGTCTCGGGCTCATTTTGATCTTATTGGCTCACGTTGATTGGCATCTTATCATCTAAAATAGTGAGTTGATGTAGGCGGCAAAAATGAGTTGATTATTGCTCATCTTGTTTTATCACTCATGTCATTTCATTTTCCAATAATTGAAGAAGCTCGTTTCTCTCCTTTTCATCTCGTTCGAGAAAATCCCTTCTCTCAACCTATTTTCGCCAAACTTCTCACATGTCGTTCTCTTTTCTCTCATTTTTTCTCTTCTCACTTTCTCTTTTGAGTATTTTAGATCTTTATACACTTGGCTTGGAGATAATGGAATCAAAACCAGCTTCTTCCCTAATGAGACAACAAGCACTTTTTCGCTCGTCTTCATGCTTGATATGTCGATCTAATTTCCATGGTCTTCCAAGTAGCAAGCTTGTCACCTCCATTGGCACCACATCGGAAAGAACATTATCTATGTACTTATTGATCTTGAATGACATGAGGACTTTTGCATTAAACTCACGACCCCACTATCATTGATCAACCGTAACTTGTAAGGCCGAGGACGTTTGAGTGAAGGTAACACTAGCTTCTCCACCATAGTAGTGCTTGCTATGTTCACACAACTCTCACCATCAAGGATCAAACTACATATCTTGTCTTTCACTTGGCATTGTAAATGGAAAATAATCGCTTGTTGTACCCCTTCATCTTCTATTGCTTGAATAGTCAACGCTCTCTACATATAAAACGCCAACGCATGTGTACCTTAACCTCCTTGGATTCCTTCTCCATCGTTGTTTGACATAGTTACTACAAAATTGCTTAGCGAAAAGAAAAAAGACGTCACAACATCATTCATTTATGTGTTTCACTCAAACAGGTGTTCAAAATCACTCAATGCCCATGTTTACTAGGCTATTACCCTCGAATGCTCTCATACACTTTCGTCTTTTACCACTCATACAATTTTCTTTTCGGATCTTATCGAACTACACAAATCCACAAAGATTTTTTGAGTGACAACCAAACATGTAACTAGTCCTGCATATCTGCAGGGGGAATTCTATTCCATTTTCATTTCCGGCAAAAAAAAAAAGAAAATGAGCAAAATCATTCACGTTTTTCCAAAAACTAAAATTTTCATTTCCAAATTTTTTGGTTTTAATAAATCCTGGTTGTTCATTTTAAATTCAGGGCCAAAATTTTCATACCATTAGGCAACGGTCTTAAAACCCGAAAAAGAAAAAGAAAATAATACTGTTGATTAACAAAAATAAAATATTCATTCCAACTCCCCTAATTTGTACCTCCTACCCCTTTCCCTCATTTCAAAATTTTCACATCAAACTCATCTCCCCTCTATCAATTTCTCTCCAAAATTCTTCCGAAAATTCTTTTAAAAAACCAAACATTTTTTCAAAAATTCGAACGTTTCAAAAATTCCAAAAAAAATTCCCAAAAAACTTGATAACTAATATTATTCTATAATATTTTGTATTTTTACTTTGTAAGATTTTTTTATCTTCCTATTTATAATTTTTTTTAATATGTCTTAGTACTATTAATTATTATTAGTTTGTAAAGTTCAAAGTAATTTATAATTATTATACTTAAATAATACTGATTTCGTATAATGGATCCTTCACACATACCACAACCTCAGATGACTGCACTGCCAAAAGGATGGGTAAATAGCTTTCCAACCTTATTGTTACAACCTGACTTTTTAGATCGTCACTTAACTTATACTTATAATTATACTTTAGTGCGGAAGTAGAGATTTTTTTTAACATACCAATTCGGATATCATCTTAGTAACTTTATTATTTCAGTGTTATAATAAAAAAGATAATAATTGTCTAAAATTAATACTTGATAATATAATTACATAAGACTTTACAATGCGATTTTTTTTTCTTCTTGGTTCCCATTGCCCGCCTCGCTTTCCTTCCACCGCCATCCCACAATCCAACTTCAAACCATATGTTTCTTACCTGCAGTATGTAGGAAAAATTTGATGAGCTAATGCAATTATTTTCTCACAAAAAATATAAATATGCAATGCATGATAATTTAGTCTTCATTATATATTGCATAGTTTTACTTCAACTTGCTTTAACTTCTCCTTAGAGGATCCTTATCATGGTATACGTACTTCGTAGAGCGTGTTCGGCCAATAGTCGGCAAGGGTTGCAAGTCCTCGGCAACTAAGGTGACACATAACATACATAACATGAAAAAATGTCTCCTTAATGTCCTTGGGTCGATACAAGGAGAACAGGCAATACGCGCAACTTTTAACTTGGTTATCACTTGTTTGTTTAAGTGACATGTATCATGATCAAATAACTTGACATGAAACTTGAACATCACAAATTTTGACATAGTCATGCTTATAACTTGAAAAATTTAAAACATGACAACATACTTGGAATATTTCATAATGTAACACATCATCATGACATTATTATAAGAATAATTTCGTCACATCACATTGCATAACATTTTATTTTAAACTACTTCGCACTGTAATGAGATTGTACTCACCTCGTATGAAGAGTTCCTAACGTAAGCTTTCCTAATAGTGTCAGGAGCTAGTGGGCAAACTTAATCATAAACTTATTATAAGTATCTAGACATAAACTTAACTATAATCGTACTTCATCTACAGGGGGTGAAAGTCTTAAAAACGTGCTTTATAAAAATTATTTCCTTATCAATGAAAAATACTTAACGGTGCATTAGTAACTACTGAAACGTCCCCAGATCGATTGGGAAGAGTTTCCTGGTCTCGCTTTAGGCTCAACTTACGTAAACAGAACTCCCCAAGGTCCTCAGGTAAGTGTGGATGAGATTACAAAGCACCTCTTATTTGAAAACCAAACTTTCTAGACAGGTCGGTTCAGTTTTCCATATCGCCTCGTTGTAAACTCATTCTTATTAGTAATTTATATGAAAATAGATTTACTTAAATGAGAAATTAATATAATAAATAGTTAAGTAAAAATTTCATGATAAAGGGTCATAGGAGCCGAATTTGATAAAGTTTTCTGAAGAGACCCCCTTATTTTGTAATAATAAGAAATATTCCAGTTACACACTTGTTTAGAAAACCCACCAATCATATACGTTATTTATAATGATAGTTTAATAAATTATGAAAATCGTATTATATCTAGTCAGGAAATTCGAATCGAGAAAAATGATATTTCACAAAACTTTACCAAAATTAAATTTCCTATGTTTTTGTCTCTAATGTCAACATTGAAATCTGGCTTCTAAATTCATTAAAATGACAGCGCTTTGATTTCTTGAAAAATAAACATAGAATTTAGATCAGATTTTAAATCTTGAATTTCGAACACGTAAGAATCCTAACATCGATATTCTAGAATTCAAAGTGACTAGGAATCTATAATCCAAACCTCAAGATTCGCCTTAAAGTGTTTTTGGTTTTCCTTTGAGTTTTCATGAACGTTCGAATCCTATGAACGATAAATTTAAATGTGCGAGGCTTCGTTTGACCTTAACCTTGCCTGAGTGACCTTCTAATTTCTCTACTAAGCCGACCTCTTACTCAAGAACACTCTTTAACTTTCTTCAGAGTTTTTTCACTATTATCTCTCTTTCTCTTTTTCTCTCTTTCTCTCTGAAGTTCTCAAGTTTTGGTGTGAGGAATGAATGAGGCCTAAGCCTCTATTTGTAGTGAAGGGGTGGCGCCTATAAGGGGAAGGCAAGGGGAGAGTCTCTCTCATTAATTCCCCCGATCCTTCACTTTATTCTATAATCTCTGAATTTTTTTTTTTGTTTGATTCTAGTTGACTTTCTACTGAATTAATTGACTGAATCTTGACTCTTATTGCTCTAGAAAAATGTGCCCATATCCCTTGTGAATGACTCTTGATTTGTAAAAAATTTTCTTCCTAAAATGTCACTTTGACTAATCTTGAGTTGATACAATTGACTTTCCTATTTTGGTAGAAATCTTATGGGATTTCTTCTGATATTTCTCTTGGATTTTGAGGAAATAAAATCATTTCTATTCACACTAATAATGATGCCATTTTGCAGCCGTAGGGGGATAAAATTTAATTTGTTTGATTGCCTCGAAAGTCTTTTGGAATTGCCCTTTAGTCATCAACTACATGTAATTTTTCTCTAGCCAAACTACATGTCGTTTTTGCTAGTCAATTTGCTACGGCACTATACCTTTAATTATCATTTTTTGTGATGAGATACATATATAAAATATTGGAAAAAAATTCTCATGTATTTTATTAAAATTTTCGTAAATGTTACATGCAATAATAAGGTCGAGTTTTACAATCTCCTTACCTTAGAAATTTTCGTCCTAAAAAATTAACATACATGGAACTAAAATGACTCAGGGTATTAAGCCCAAATGTCATCTTCTTTTCCCCATGTAGCTTCTTCCATCTTGTGGTTCTTCCATAAGACCTTAACTAAGGGTATAACCTTGTTTCTAAGCCTCTTATTCTATCTGTCTATGATTTTTACTGGCTTTTATTCGTATGTTAGGTCTTTGTTGACTTCAATTGGCTTTTGAATTATCACATGGGATGGATCCGACACATACTTCTTCAACATTGAGACGTGAAACACGTTGTGCACAAAGGATAGCTCGGGACTGAGAGCTAACCTGTATGCTACTTTTATGTTCCGCTCAATGATCTCAAAGGGTCCCACATATCTGGGACTTAGCTTACCCTTCGTTCTAATAAGCATAATGCCTTTCAGGGGTGTCACTTTAAAGAATACAATGTCCCCTACTTAAAATTCTAGGAGTCTCCTTCTCTTGTCAGCATAGCTCTTCTGTCGGCTTTGTGTTATCTCAAGCTTTGTCGAATTAGCTTTACTGATTACGTTGTCCCTGTTATTAAGTCTATTTGATCGAGACTGGTTTGTTCGGTTTCATACCAATGAACTGGGAATCGACACTTCCTTCCGTATAAAGCCTCGAACAGAGCCACGCCAAAGAAGCTTAGTAGCTGTTATTGTACGAGAACTCGATTAATGGCAATTTCTTTTTCCATGATCCACCGAAGTCAATAACACAGCTTCTAAACATGTCTTATACTGTCTGGATGGATTTTTCAGATTGACCATCTGTTTGTAGGTGGAAGGCTGTTCTAAACTTGAGCTGTGTCCCTAAAGTTCGTTGAGCACATCTCCAAAACTGCGATGTAAACCACGCATCTCTTTCCGAAATTATGGAAAGTGGGACTCCCTGGAGAAGAACTATGCTCGCGACGTAGATCTCAGCTAGTCATTCCATTGAAAAAGTAACTTTGATCGGTATAAAGTGAGCTGACTTAGTTAACCGATCCACGACGACCCAAATGGTGTCGTATCCTTTGACTGTTTTGGGGAAAACCAACCATAATGTCCATGGTGATTTAGTCCCATTTCAATTCTGGTAATTCTATGGGTTGCAACTTACCCTCAAGTTGTCTATCTTTCACTTTGACTTTCTGACAATTCAAGCACTTACTGACGTACTCAGCTCCGTCCTTCTTCATCCCGTTGTTGGAGTACAACTGATGCTCATTTAATGTCTGAAGTGCCAATCTTAAGTGTTCTTCGTGCTCTTCTAGGCTCGTTGAGTAGATCAAGATATCGTTGATGAACATGATGATGAACTTATCCAACTACTTGTGAAACACGCGGTTCATTAGGTCCATAAATGATGTGGGAGTATTTGTGAGTCCAAACGGCATAACCGTAAACTCATAATGTCATTCTAAATGTCGTTATGGCAATATCAGTGTCTTTCACCCTTAGTTAATGGTAACCTGATTGGAGATCATTCTTCGAAAAGATCGACGCTCAGTTCAACTGGTCGAACAGGTCATCAATCCTTGGAAGGGGATACTTGTTCTTCACCGTTACTTTGTTCAGCTCACGGTAATCTATGCACATTCTTAAACTTCCATCCTTCTTCTCACAAATAACACTAGAGCACTCCATGGAGAGTGACTGGGGGATAAAACCCTTATCCAAAAGTTCTTGAAGTTGAGTCTGAAGTTATTTTAATTCGGCAGGAACTATACCATAAGGAGCCTTTGACATTGGTCAGTTCCCGGCATCAATTCGATTTCAAAAGAAATCTCCCTTTCTTGGGGTATTCCTGGTAATTCTTTTGTAAAAACTTCCACGAATTCCCTCACAATAGTTACGTCACTCAGATCACTCTCTTTCTCTTTAGTTCTGTCCACTGCCGATGCTAGAAAACCCATACATCCGTTTGCTAACATTCTCCGTGCTTGCATGGCCGAGATCAATATTTTGGGGTTGAATAACGACCTTCCTTTGAAAACAAACTCTTCGACAGCAATGAGACTAAAGATGACCCTTCGGTGCTCGCAATCAATGATAGCATTATGCTCTCCAAGGAAGTCCATCACCAAAATAACATCAAATTCCATCATTTCGATTGCGATTAAATCAACACGTAATGTGACTCCATCAATTATTATCAGCGTTTCTCTCATAAGAAATTCAGACAACAGTATTTCACCTGAAGGTAAGTCTGTTCTCAATAGTCTTGGAGTTCTATCCTTACTATCACTTATCTTTAATGCCAACTTAGTCGAAATAAAAGAATGTGTAGCACCTGAATCAAAAAGTGAATAAACTTCATAAGAGGCAAGTGAGGTCTGACGTACAACGAAGTTCGAGGTGCTAGCCAACGCGTCTTCATTGGTGTAGGCATAAAGCTGTGCTTGAGGTGGGGGTGCTTCAAGCCTTCCTAGAGAGATCGAGGGAGAGCAGTTTGAATGATGTTAAGACGTGCGGCTGTGTTCCTTTGTTAGCTCAGGTTTCCTTTAACTTGGTTTAGATTTGGACAATCCTTAATAAAGTGCCCACTTTGTCCGCAAGAGAAACATGTTGATCTTCCTTTACGTCACTCGCCGTAATAGTTCTTCCCACAGTTTTCCAATGTCGGAGCAGAACTGCCATTACCCGTCTTCTATTGGACCCTTCAGTTGTTAGAAGGCTGATTTCTGTTAGTCTTGCCCCTCTTTCTATTGTTATTGCCCGACTGGGCCTGATTGTTTCCTAGGTGTCTTGCCCCATTGTTGTTATTTCCTCCTTGTAGCTTCTTGTTGCCATTCTTTTCTTGGTTCCTTTCCTCCATCCGAGCCTTGTAGTTTTGCGTTCGTTCATCCTTCACTTGTCCTAAGCAGTACTCTACCCTGATTGCTCGAGGCACATAGTCGGCCATGGTGGTATGAGGTTCGAGACCACTATCAATGGCCAACTCCAACTCTAGCCTGAATATCTCCATCATTCTTCTCACCCTTTCTTCTTTTGTGGGTATTAATCGGGGGCATAATCTCGCCAACTGGTTAAATTTAATGACTGTCTCTGTCAGTGTCATGTTTCCTTGCTTAATTTTGTTAAACTTCTTGTGTTTGGCATTCATAGCCATCTTATTGAAGAACTTCACATTAAATTCTTACACGAATTTAGCCCAGGTCATCTGCTCGACATCTCTTCTAAGTACTACTATCACCAACCGGTAGCGTGCCTCCTTCTTTAGCACGAAAGACACGTATTTCACCTTGTCCACATCTGACACATTCATGAAGTTCAGAATGACTTGTATCTGAGCAAACCACTCATCAACGATCAAAGGATCGACGGACCCTTCAAAGTTTGGAACCTTCATGTGCCAGAACCTTCCACAAAGATTGGGGTTTGCCGATACAATAACACCCGAACCTTCAAAGTCTGGCGCCTTCAAAGTCTTGTGCCTGTTGCAGCTGGTTTCTTAACTCTTGCATTTATACTTCTTGGGCTTCCAACCTCTGCTGAACAACTGTGATAAGTGCCGTAAGTTCTGGTTGAGTGGGTAGCTGTTCCCTAGCGGTATTCCCTCTGCTGCGTCCTTGACCCCGTTCAGGTCGGGGACTCTTCCCCTTCTTCTTCCTCAAGCAGTAGCTCCTTGGTTAATCGCTGCTTCGAGTACGGCTTCAGCAGCTGTGGCCTGAGCGGCCTCGAACTGGGCTTGATGATTGTGTTCCATTTCTAAGGTCGGAAAATTTCGTCACGTTATTTTCATAGTTACCTTTTGAAGACAACTTTGCACAAATCGTAAATCCAAAATGTATTCTTTTATTTCATCAAAAAAAGGAATTTATACAAGGTATGGCAGCAATGGCCTGATTTCATATTCATAGAAAACTTAAACATAAACTCCTTTTTCTAATTCTAATATAAGGGATTCTAGTCTTGCACGTTGTCGTCGCTCTCAACAAAAGTTGCTATCTCGAGAGCTTCTGCCAGTACTTCGTCCACATTCTCGAAGTTCAAAGGGGTTAAGTAGAGCTCCTTATACCAGGGGATAGTTCCCTCCAGAAGAGCTCGATCAATTCCTACTGACTCTCGACGGGTGGAGCTAAGTTTAGAATCTTAGTCTTGAACCTTTCCACGTATCCTTCTACTGTTTCGTGGTCGTACCTACGCCACCTTACCTAATTCTCTAGGTACCTTTTCTTTCATTTTCCTTCCGGAGTCCTCAGATAATGCTCCTTTAGAGAATGACACATCCTGATCCAATCCTTGCACCCTAGTGTCGTTTGTTTCCTAATCCACCACTTGAGGGACTCTCTGTTGAGTTGCATGGTGGCTAGGACCGTGAAAATATGCTTGCACACATGGCAAGACAACAATAGTCCATTAATTTCGCTTATCCAAGCCGTGATCCCTTCCGGAGTGCTTTCATCGAAAACATAACATTCATGTAAAAACAAAACTTACTTGAATTGTGCTGAGTGGCCTTGTGTAAGGTAGCGAGTTAGGATGGCAGAAAAACTACTCTGATACCAACTGTGACAACCTGACTTTTCGGATCGTCACTTAAATTATACTTATACTTTAGTGCATAAGTAGATACATTTATTTAACATACTAATGCAGACATCATCTTAATAGCTTTATTATTTGAGTTTATAGTAAAAAGATAATAATTGTCTGGAATGAATACTTAATAATATAATTACATAATACTTTATAATGCGATTTTTTTTCTTTGTGGCTCCCATTGCTCGCTTCGTTTGCATCGCACCACCATTGCACAATCCAACTTCAAACTCTAGGTTTCTTACCTACAGTACGAAGGAAAAACTTGGTGAGCAAAAGCTCACTAAATACATTTATTTTCTCACAAAAAATATAAGTATACTATACATGAAAATTTAGTCTTCATTATACATTACATAGTTTCACTTTAACTTGCTTTAACTTTTTCTTATAGGATACTCATCATGGTGTACATACCTCGTGGAGCGCGCTCAGCCAATAATAGTCGGCGAGGGTTGCAAGTCCTCGGCGACTAAGGCGAAACATAACATACATGAAAAAAAATCTCCTTGATGCCCTTAAGTCGATACAAAAAGAACGGTCGGTACGGTACAACTTTTAAGTTTGTTGTCACTTGTTCATTTAAATGACATGCATCATGATCATATAACTTGAACATAAAACTTAAACATCATAAATTTTAACATAATCATGCTTTAGCTTAAAAAATATAAAACATGACAACATACTTGGAATAATTCATCATGTAACACATAATCATAAGATCATTATGAAAATAATTTCGTCACATAATATTGCATAACATTTTATTTTGAATTACTTTGTACTGTAGTAAGATTGTACCCACCTCGTGTGAAGAGTTCCTAATGTAAGCATTCCTAATAGCATCGGGAGCTAGTGGGCAAACCTAATCACAAACTATCTAGACGTAAAACTAACTATCATTGTAGTAACGTCTCATCTAAAGAGGGGGTGAAAGTCTTAAAAATGAGCTTTATCAAAATTATTTTTCTTATTAATATCAAATCCTTAACGGTACAATAGTAATTACTGAAATATCTCCAGATCGATTGGGAAGAGTGCTATGGTCCCGCATTAGCCCCAACTTACCTAGACAAAACTACATGAGGTTCTCAAGTTCGTGTGGAAGAAATCACAAAGCACCTCTTATTTCAAAATCATTCCTTCTAGACAAGTCGTTTTAGTTTTTTATATCGCCATATTGTAAACTCGTTCTTATTAGTAATTGATATAAAAATAGATTTACTTAATAAAATAAATAATTAAGTAAGAATTTCGTGATAAAGGGGCATACAAGCCGAGTTTGACAATGTTTTCCGAAGAGACTCCCCTTATTTTGTAAAAATACAAAATTTTACAGTTATACACTTTTTTCAGAAAACCTGCCAATCATATACATACTTTATAATGCTAGTTTAATGAATTATGAAATTCGTATTAGATCTGGTCAGGGAATCAGAATTGAGTAACGTGCTATTTCACAAAACTTTCTCATAATTAAATTTCCTACATTTTTGTATCTATTGTCAACATGAAAATCTGGCTTATAAATACATTAAAATGACAGAAATTTGATTTCTTAAAAAGTAAACATATAATTTAAATCGGATTTTAAATCTCGAATTTCTAACACGTAAGAATCCTAACTTAGATATTCTAGAATTCAAAGTGACTAGGAATCTAGAATGCAAGCCTCAAGATTCGCCTTAAAGTGTTTTTGGTTTTCCTTCGATTTCTTACGAACGTTCGAATCCTATGAGCGATAAATTCGAGTTAGAATCGATCGAAAGAAAATCAAACTTAAACGTACGAGGCTTCGTTCTACCTTAACCTTGGCAGAGTGACCTCCTAATATCTCTATTGAGCCGAACTCTTCCTCAAGAACACTCCTGAACTTTCTTCAGAGTTTTTTCACTCTTCTCTCTCTTTCTCTTTTTCTTTCTCTGAAGTTCTTAGGTTTTGGTGTGAGGTATGAGTGAGGCCTAAATCTTTATTTGTAGTGAAGGGGAGGCATCTATAAAGGGAAGGAAAATAGAGATTCTCTCTTATTAATTCCCCTAAACCTTGACATATTTCTAAAATCTTTAAGTTTTTCTTTTTCGGTTTGATTCAGTTGAATTTCTACTCAATTAATTGACTGAATCTGGGCTCTTATTGCTCTAGAAAAATGCGCCCATATCCCTTGTGAATCACTCTTGATTTGTCAAAAAATTTATTCCTAAAATATCTCTTTGACCTAATTTGGAGTGGATACAGTTGAATTTCCTATTTTTGTACAAATTCTATGTGATTTATTCTGATATTTCTCTTGGATTTTGAGGAAATAAAACCCTTTCTATTCATATTAATAATGGCACCATTTTGCAGCCTCAGGGGGATACAATTTAACTTGTTTTATTGCCCCCAAAAGTCTTTTGGAATTGCCCTTTAGCCCTAAACTACATGTAATTTTTCTCTAGCCAAACTACATGTCGTTTTTGCTAGAGAATTTGCTCTGACACTACACTTCTAATTATCATTTTTTTGTGATAAAATACGTATATAAAATATCGGGAGAAAATTCTCATGCATTTTATTAAAATTTTCGTAAATGTTACATGCAATAAAATGGTCGGGGTCTACAATCTCCCCACTTTAAAAATTTTCGTCCTCGAAAGTTAATGTACATGGAACTAAAATATCTTGGGTTATTGAGCCCTCATGCCATCTTCTCTTTCTCATGTGGCTTCTTTCATCTTGTGGTGCCTCTATTTTCTACACAGCAATGGCACATCAACATATGAAAGATTCTTAAGGTCTAGTTTAATCCGAAGAGTAACTCAAGCTGGATCTAGTGGTCCATGTACAAAAAGAAAGAATCTTACATCAGAGATATGTAAGTTTTTCAACCATTATGTCAAATTTTGGCCAGACTGGAGAGAAATTAGGTGGGTCGTCTGCAAGACTTACGGAAGAAAGATTTTTGCACAGTCGAGGGTCGTGACGTTCAAACTAAAGAATAACGTAAAATGCTGCTTTCGTGAGTAAGGTACGAAAACTAGAGGGATATCGGGTAGGGCAACGCAGTAGAGTCGTTCTGACCAGGTAAGTACGCTTGACCCTCAAGCAGCTACGGATGCATTAGCTAAGTTTATAATTGATTCTAACCTCTCAATTAGCATAGGAGAACACCCAACATATGAGGAATTTGTTAAGACTTTCTACTACGAGGAGTGACATACTTGCAAATTGCAATATATATTTGGTGGCTGGAAGCTTTGATAAAGGAGATTAAAAGCGATGCTTTCAATGTAGCATTTACGTATAATATATGGAGCGGACGTGCTAAGGAAGATTGTGTGTGACGCCCCTAATTGGGGGTCAGTAGAATTAATAAAATAATAAATAAAGTCTTACAAATAAATGAAAAAAAAAGTAAAAATAATGACCTGAAATTCACCCATGGGATTTAACATAAAACGAAAAATAGTTATAAAATACACAGTTTAATACATCGCTACAAGAAAATAAAGTTAAAAGTCATCATCGGTCACAAAAGCTCTAATTAAAATATTTATACAATCATCAAGTCTTAAAAGTCTACACCAAAGGTCTGACAGAAAACCTACACTGAGAAGGCAACACGAGGGAAACGCCTTCCAAGTCTCCAAGAAGAAATTTTTACACCTCGTCAGACAAATCGCACTGCACACATCCTGGAAGTGGGGGGGGGGGAGGGTAAGCTCAACGAGCCCAATAGGAATCCTATTACCAAATCTCTATTAGTCAAACCTTTAATAAGTTCAGTTATTCGTTAAGTGAGTCTAACCAGTTTTATTACATTTGAATCAGATATAATTACGGTCAAATTATTCATCAACTCTCACGAGAATAATCCAACGTTCACAGTTGTTAAAAGAAAGTCCAAAACTAGAGAACGGCCGGTACCACGCAACAGGTACCGAGAATAGCCCCAAGTCCTTAGGAAATCCCATAGGACCGACTACAGGTGGACCAAATGTCCCTATTATTAACCTGGTTTGGCGTGGATGTCAAGACGATCGGTACGTTGCGGGCTCTAAAACCGTTCCTCTACATTATTTCAATACCTCGAGTACTGTTGTCATCCCGATGCATACTGCGTAGCAGCCAGTCACTCTTCAGTGGCAATCACAATCAAAGTCAACAGGTCACATCACGCGTCGCCCACGTCCGAATCCAAAGTGTCATAATGATGCGATTCTCGTTACGAGAACCGTTGTTTGACGATCGTTTCTTGTCGGATGGACACAAATTGATAGAAGCCCCGTTTTTCAACTCGGCTAGGATGGATTGCTGCGATGCCACAACGGAGATGATGGATCCGTTGATAAATCTATGGGGCGAAGAACGCCACAAACGGTTGCGATTTAGCCGCTTGATAAGTTCAATACGAATCGCCAAGCAATTGGACTTGATCGAATCAAAATCCTGAGACTAACTCAGAGAGAATACTCACACAAAGTGTTTGATGAAAAACGTAATCTGCTTTATTATCATTCAAGAGACCTTTATATAGGCCTTAGGAGTTTACAAACCCTAATTACCAACTAAGAAACTTAAAAATTCAGAAACAGCCTAAAACAATTCAGAATTACCAAAAATATCCCAATTAAAATGCGTAAAATTTAAGTTACGATTTTTCAGCAACCTGGCGCGATCGATCGGCTAAGACGGGGCGATCGATCAGCTATTTTGGCGATCGGTCGGCTGGAACGGGCGATCGATCGGCCATGTCTCGGGTCGATTCTGCATATTTGCGCGCGATCGTTCGGCCAGGATGGGCGACCGATTGGCGCGGAATCTGCCCAGAAACGCATTTACGCGCGATCGATCGGCTGGGAGTGGCGATCGATCGGCGCACCCTCAGGTTTCCTCCACCTAATCTTCTCCAAAACAAGCCTAAAAATTCTAAAAGTGTTCCAAAATAACTCTAACTCTTATTTAAATACTATTTAATGAAATTTACATAAAAAGTATTAAAATGTCTTCGACGAACACTCAGTGACTCGTTGGCTTGCTTTGCGGCCTTCAGTTGCTTGAATAATGTGCACACACGTTGTCTTTGACTCTCTTAAATGATCTTGTTCCTTGAAGAAACTCGCCATGAACAAGTTGAGTTGTTCCTTGAATTTCTTCGTGCGAGCTCTCGTCATCGGACCTTCTGGTGTACCTCGATAACATCTCTCGGTTAGCTAGGCACGATCGCATCATTCTCCTCCTCTTCAAAAGGATTTGTCCTCAAATCTGAATCTGCGAGAAAAGGAGTTAAGTCAGCAACTTTAAAGGTTGCACTTACTTTATACTCACCGGGTAGATCAAGTTGATAGGCGTTGTTGTTGAGTCGCCGTATGACTTGAAAAGGACCATCTCCCTGTGCTTGAAGCTTTGATTTCCGTTGCTCAGGAAACCGTTCCTTGTGCGTATGCAACCAAACCCAATCCCCGGGTTTGAATACAACTTCTCGACGCCCCTTGTTGGCTTGCTTGACATACGTTTCCGTACGTCTCTCGATGTTTCGCCTAGCTTCTTCATGGATCTTTTTCACGAACTCCGCCTTCTTCTTCCCATCTAAGTTCACACGTTCAGATAAAGACAAAGGTAATAGATCAAAAGGAGTCAATGGGTTAAAACCATACACAATTTCAAATGGTGAAAATTTTGTAGCAAAGTGTACAACTCTATTATAGGCAAACTCGACATGTGGTAAACATTCCTCCCATGTTTTAAGATTTTTCTTTATGATTGCTCTCAAAAGGGTTGACAATGTCCGGTTGACCACCTCTGTTTGCCCGTCAGTTTGCGGGTGACACATTGTGCTAAACAACAACTTTGTTCCCACCTTAGCCCACAAGGTCTTCCAAAAATAACTAAGGAACTTGAAATCCCTATCCGACACTATAGACCTATGTAGACCATATAAACGAACGACCTCTCGAAAGAACAAATCTGCCACATTAGACGCATCGTCAGTTTTATGACATGGAATGAAATGCGCCATCTTTGAAAACCTATCAACCACGACAAACACAGAATCCCAACCTCGACGAGACCTAGGTAATCCAAGGACAAAATCCATGGATACGTCTACCCAAGGTGTTTCTGGAATTGGTAGGGGAGTGTATAGACCATGAGAATTTGACTTAGACTTAGCTTGCTTACATCTAATACACCTCTCACAGACTCTCTCAACATCTCGTTTTAAACGTGGCCAATAAAAGTGTGGGTGAAGGATCTCAAGTGTTTTCATAACCCCAAAATGTCCCATTAATCCCCCACTATGTGCCTCTCGCACCAATAACTCTCTAACCGAACTTTGTGGAACGTACAACCTAGAACCCTTAAACAAAAATCCATCATGTTTATAAAAATCATCTTTTCCAAATTTTTCACACAAGACATAGATTTCACTGAAATCATCATCACTAATATACAACTCTTTAAGATGCTCAAAACCCAATAGTTTGGTTGTAAGAGTTGAAAGTAGTACGTACCTCCGAGAAAGGGCATCGGCTACCACATTCTCCTTACCTTGTTTGTACTTGATGACGTACAGAAAAGGCTCTAGGAATTCCATCCATTGGGCATGGCGTCGGTTGAGCTTGTGTTGCGCCTTCAGAAACTTGAGTGATTCATGGTCGGTATGGACCACGAACTCTCGCGCCAACAAATAATGTTGCCATGTCTCCAATGCTCTAATGAGTGCATACATCTCCTTGTCGTAAGTTGGATAGTTGAGAACCGCTCCACTCAACTTCTCACTGAAGAATGCGATGGGTCGTCGGTCTTGCATAAGAACCGCTCCAATACCCACTCCCGATGCATCACACTCTAGTTCGAACGGTTTGTCGAAGTTTGGTAAGGCTAGCACTGGCGGATTGATCAAACGATCCTTGATTGCCTGAAAAGTCTTCTCTTGCTCTTCGCCCCACTGAAAGGGTACATTCTTTTTCATGACTTCAGTAAAAGGGGCGGCAATAGTGCTGAAATCCTTGACGAAGCGGCGATAAAATCCCGCTAAGCCATGAAAGCTTCGGACCTGCGAGGCGTTAGTCGGCGTTGGCCATTCTCTAATGGCTCGAACTTTCTCTTTATCAACCTGCACTCCGTTAGCACTAACAACGAATCTAAGAAATAATATGGTCGGTACAAAATGTGCACTTTTTGAGGTTAGCATATAATTTTTCTTGCTTAAGAATGTTGAAAACCTGTTTTAGATGTTCTACATGCTCATCTAAGGACTTGCTATAAATCAGGACATCATCAAAGTAGACTACTACAAACTTGGCTATGAATGGACGCAAAACATGATTCATGAGCCGCATAAATGTACTAGGTGCGTTGGTTAATCCAAACGGCATTACTAACCACTTATACAACCCATGATTAGTCTTAAATGCAGTCTTCAACTCATCTCCCTCACGCATATGAATTTGATGATATCCACTTTTTAAATCAACTTTAGAAAATATGCATGCACTATAGAGCTCATCTAACATGTCATCTAATCGAGGAATGGAAAAGCGATACTTTACTGTTATATTGTTGATTGCGCGACAATCAACATACATCCTCGATGAACCATCCTTCTTTGGCACGAGTAACACCGGTACAGCACAAGGGCTCATACTCTCTCGAATATAACCCTTGGGCAACAACTCCTCAACTTGCCGTTGTAGCTCTTTTGTTTCTTCCGGATTAGCTCGATAGGCGGGACGGTTCGGTAAAATTGCTCCAGGCACGAAATCGATTTGGTGCTCGATTCCTTGAATTGGTGGCAACTCGGGTGGCATCTCATCTACCACCACATCCTCAAATTCCTACAAAAGAGAAACAATAGCACTTGGAAATTCCTCACCTTGTGCGTTAGCAAAAAGGGTGGCCTCCATATACACTAACAAAATCATTGGCTCGCCCAAAAGTAAGGCTTTCTTGATTCCATGTTGCCTAAGGAGAAAACTTTTCTTCTTGCTCTCTTTTCTTTCCTCTCTCTTGCTTGAATGTTTAGTCTCTCTTGTTTTTCCTCTTGTGGTGTTTCACTCACAACTCCACTCTCTTGTTGCTCACTCTTTTCGCTCAATGTGTTTCCCTTTTCTTGAACCCTCCTCTCAATTTCGCTTTGAAGAAAGCGTTGATCTTCAAGAACTTGACTAGGGGTCAATGGTACAAGGGCAACTAGCTTTCCCTTGTAGGGTACGGTGTACTTGTTGGTGTATCCGTCGTGTGTAGCTCGTCGGTCAAAATGCCACGGTCGGCCAAGTAATATGTGGGTTGCCTCCATAGGAACCACATCACAAAGCACTTCATCCTCGTACTTGCCGATCTGAAAAGACACCAACACTTGATGAGTCACTTTCACACCTCCCCTATCGTTTAGCCATTGCAACTTGTATGGCCGGGGGTGTTTAAGTAACGGTAGGGCTAACTTCTCCACCAAGGTTTCGCTTGCTACGTTGGTACAACTTCCACCGTCGATGATCAAGCTACAAATCTTCTCCTTGATCCTACACCTCGCATAGAAGATGTTTTCACGTTGCATGTCCTCTTGGCTTCTCGTTTGAGCGCTGAAGGCTCTCCTTGTCACGGCTACTAGCCCAAGTGTCTCACTAACATCTTCCACTTCCAACTCCTCCCCTTCATCACCCTCATCTTCTTCTGTCTCATACTCTCCATCGGCTCTCACCAACATGGTTCGTTTGTTCGGACATTGGGACGCAATGTGACCACGCCCTTGACACTTAAAGCACTTAATGTCTCGGTTTCTAGAAGAAGAATTTTCGATGGTTCCTATACTGCTTGTAGGTGCCGAACTTGATGGTTTATTCTCTTGTTTTGTCGGAGCCGAAGTAGTTTTGTCATCCCTCTTCGCTGCGCGTGGTTTCCATACGGGTCGGTCCCCGAATTTACTCTTCCTACCTCCCGTTTTGAATTGCTTCTGCACTTGGATCGCTTTATGGACCAAATCTTCCATCTCCATATAGTGGTGTAGCTCCACTTCATTGGCAATCTCTGTATTCATTCCTGCTAGGAAGCGGGCCATGGTGACTTCCGCATCCTTCTCTAGATCGAGACGGATCATTAAAAGTTCCATCTCTTGGTGGTAATCCTCCACACTTTTGCTTCCTTAGGTCAAGCATAACAAACGCTTGTGCAACTCCCGGTAATAGTGAGCCGACAGAAAACGTTTCCTCATGAGTGCTTTCATATCATCCCACGCCTCCACCGGGGGCTAACGGTTCCTCCTCCTATTTGTTGCAACCTAATCCCACCAAGTAAGAGCATAATCAGTAAACTCAGTGACTGCGAGTTTTACCTTTTTTCTATCAGAGTAGTGGTGGATGTCAAAGATGTTCTCGATCCTCTTTTTCCATTCCAAGTATGCCTCGGGATCATTACGGCCTTTGAACTCGAGAATCTTCGACTTGATGCTCCCAAGGTTGTCATCTTCTCTCTGGTTATCCCTACGACCTTGCTCAAACCGCCTTCTATCGTGTACCCCTTCATCATAGTCATTTTCTTCAAATTCTTCCTCGCCATTCCACCTTTGCTACGGTTGTGCTCGCTGTGGACGTGGAGCGGCTTGGTTCCTTCTTGTATGTTCGTCATTTGACGCATCAACGTTTGTAATTGTCCTGTTATTGATTCCATCATGAGACGTTGATCCGCGGGTTGATTTTGGTCTGAACGTGCTCAGTCGTTGTTGTTTCCTGACATGGCTAGTATAACAGATAAAAGAACAAGGACCTCACAAATTCGCTCCCTCACGTGTTTCGCTCAAGTAATGTCACACTCAAGGTGGCTCTCGTATTTGTCACTCAAATAAATTGGCTTTTATCCTCTATTAAACTCACCACTCGTGCCTTTTACCACTCGAATCCTCTCTAAGCGGCCTCGTAAGTTTTGAATCTACTCAAGATGCTAGATAAAACTTGACGACTATTGAAACCCTAACGACCAAAAACACAAACGTTTATAGACGCAACGAACCCACAAACATTTAACGAAAAATCAAGCAAACAATTCACCCAATTACAAAGTATCCCAAACTCAACTCAAAATGTCTCACCTTTTTTTTTTTTTTTTTTTTGCATTGGACGGCAACTCTTTTGTTTTTGTTTTTTTTTTTATATTATAGGACGGCAACCTTTTTTTTATTTTTATTTTTTTTTTGCGAAAGTCGCCTAACACAAGGAAGAAGAAGAAAAGAAGAAGAGAAAAAGAAAGACAAGGAAAAGTTCCTAACCAACGACCAACGGAAAGAAAGAAAATAATGAAAAATTCAAGAATTCAAGAAGACAATTCATGAACTAAAACTAAATCCCTAAACAACTAATTGCAATTTAAAGAAATCTAAACAAGAAAAACCGAAGCTATGATACCACTTAATGCGATTCTCGTTATGAGAACCGTTGTTTGACGATCGTTTCTTGTCGGATGGACACAAATTGATAGAAGCCCCGTTTTTCAACTCGGCTAGGATGGATTGCTGCGATGCCACAACGGAGATGATGGATCCGTTGATAAATCTATGGGTCGAAGAATGCCACAAAAGGTTGCGATTTAGCTGCTTGATAAGTTCAATACGAATCGCCAAACAATTGGACTTGATCGATTCAAAATCCTGAGGCTAACTCAGAGAGAATACTCACACAAAGTGTTCGATGAAAAACGTAATCTGCTTTATTATCATTCAAGAGACCTTTATATAGGCCTTAGGAGTTTACAAACCCTAATTACCAACTAAGAAACTTAGAAATTCAGAAACAGCCTAAAACAATTCAGAATTACCAAAAATATCCCAATTAAAATGCGTAAAATTTAAGTTACGATTTTTCAGCAACCCAGAGCGATCGATCGGCTAAGACGGGGCGATCGATCGGCTATTTTGGCAATTGGTCGGCTGGAACGGGCGATCGACCGGCCATGTCTCGGGTCGATTCTGCATATTTGTGCGCGATCGTTCGGCCAAGATGGGCGACCTATCGGCGCAGACTCTGCCCAGAAACACATTTACGTGCGATCGATCGGCTGGGAGTGGCGATCGATCGGCGCACCCTCGGGTTTCCTCCACCTAATCTTCTCCAAAACAAGCCTAAAATTTCTAAAAGTGTTCCAAAATAACTCTAACACTTATTTAAATACTATTTAATGAAATTTACATAAAAAGTATTAAAATGTCTTCGACGAACACTTAGTGACTCGTCTGGCTTGCTTCGCGGCCTTCAATTGCTTGAATAACGTGCACACACGTTGTCTTTGACTCTCTTAAATGATCTTGTTCCTTGAAGAAACTCGCCATGAACAAGTTGAGTTGTTCCTTGAATCTCTTCGTGCGAGCTCTCGTCATCGGACCTTCCGGTCCCTCGATAACATCGCTCGGTTGGCTAGGCACGATCGCATCACATAATGCATGATAATATGTCAGGGGAATCATACTCACGACCTCACAATCACAGTCTCAGTTCGACACAATATTAGTTCATTATTTACTCAATTTCTCGTTAGCCGTCTGTAATTGATTAGTCTAATTAAGCATATTTAATTTGTTCTAGTAATAATTCCTAATACCAATCAATCAATATATATATATATATATATATATTCAAACTGCCCTAAATATGGGTTTCTAACATTCATAAAGCCTATCAGATAAAAGGACGAGATCTGATAACAAAACCCCTACCTCGATATACATGTAGGAGCGGTCAAATAATTGACTTTTCCACCGAAGCCGAATCTCGTGAAACAGAGGTCACCGCTGGGTTCATCTTGTCAAACAAAGCCCGATGACTGTCCTCACTCGACAATCGGAGACAGGGCCTGTTGGGTGACCTGGCATAGTTGGCGCGCAAATTGGGACAATTCCTGTGGTAAAATCTGCACAAACGAAAGACCATCGTTGCGATCAATGCGACAAAACAAGTCAAATGACAGTGTCGGCCTACAAATCGGAGGTCCGGAGGTACGGGTCAATTTTGGACATAATATGAATTTTGGCAAGCAAAACGAGGCAGCCAACTAGACATTTTTAGGACCTGCGAAAAGCTTACTTAACCTATTTCAACCCTTCCAAATGCAATGGTGAGGTTAATTTCATCAAACAACAACCACAACATGTCCAATTTCATCAATAAAGTTATAAATTCAAACTGAAATTAAACACTCATCAAGCGTCGGATCGGATAAATTCTTGAGGGCTTTTGCTACCCACGACACCCTCTACAAAACCCCTAAAAAATTTTCAGGTTTGGAGGCCGGCGGCGGCGGGTGACGGCGGCGAGGTGGACGGCGGCGACGGCGCGCAATTTTCAAAAAATTTTGATGGTTCCCAGCAACAAACCACTACTTAAAATGTTCCTCTCATCGAGAGCTTTCCAACGGTACCAAGTATGCGTCATCAGATACAGGATGAGAAAGTTGTGAGTGTTTGAAGTGTGAGGAATTTTTTTAAAAAAGCTTTAGAGGAGAGAAAGCTGCGAATTTTTGAATGAGAAGAGATGGAGAGTTAGTCACGGGAGAGAGAAGGAAGAAGAGAAAAGAAAAAGAAAGAAAAAGGAAAACGAAATAAGGAAAAAAAGAAAAGAAAAAAGGAAAAAGATATGATTTTGTATAAATTTATACCAAAATAAACCAAAAATTTTACAATTGCCCATCAAAATTATTTTTTTATTTGCTCCAAAAATTATTGTAATAATTTAATAAATATGAGGGCTTTACATTGTGTAAATATAATTGTGCATTTCGTAGATTCAAATTGGAACTTATAGAAACACATCATAGGATTTCATTCTATAGACGTTAGACATAATGGTAAGAACATTGCATATAGGATTACCACTATATTATGTAAGTGGCAATTGGAGAACCATTTTATAGTTTTTCCTTTAGGTAACGTATCAGCCAACAACATCGCAATAGAGATAGTAAGGTTTTTAGCTAGTGGTTATCATGATGAGTTAGTGCATCAAAGCTGTGCTTGTCATATTATGAATTTAATTATAAAATCAAGAGACAAAACTGGTTATAGGCTTATACAGAAGCTGAGGAACAATATTATATACTTATATTGTTCAACTAATCGCATTGAAATTTTTATAAGGTATTGAATGTTCAATTACATGTGGTTGAGGACATTCGGACTCGTTATGCCAACAGGATGAAATTCAACCTATCTTATGCTAGAACCAGTATTATTGTATAAAGAAGCTTTAACCCATTGGATCCACAATGAACTCAGACCAAATAGTCTTACCGAGGATGACTGGACTGATACGGTCATGGTCGACGAACCGTCAGCCAATCCGAGATCAAGATTCAAACTATTTTTTATTAGATTTTTTTATGAGTTTGTATGGGGTTTTTATGTGTTTATCAGAGTCACTTTATTGTAACTTTGTTATTTTTGAGTTTTATTATGTTTTATGACGTTTTTTGAGGGTTAGGAACAAGTTTGTCGAGGGTTGTGTGGGAGATTTTCGACAAAATACTGTGGAATGCGACCGAGTGCATCTGAGTGTGCATCAGCGTGCATCAGAGGGCATCAAGAAGAGCCATGGCTGACCATTCACCCAAGTGCCAAGAACGACCGCCCAAAAGATGGAAACTCGGGAAGATTGAGTGTCGGTCGGTTGCCCAACTTGGCGAACGACTGCCCGATTCCGACAGATTTGAGCTTTTGATGCGTTTTTGGAGTATTTTTGGTAGTTTCTGAAATTTTTTAGGTTTATTTCCGAATTTTAATTTATTTAGTTTGCAATTAGGGTTGTAAAATTGTCAAGCCTATTAAAAGGCAAATATCAATAAGAAAAGAAGACTATGTTATTGGCAAAAACTTTGTGAGAGTTTTCTCTTCCACGAACCACCCTATGAACTTATCAAGATTGGATAATCTTGTGGCGTTCAACCGACTTATCGAACGGTAATTCCTCGACCGTTTGTTGTGTCAATCGATCCTCGACTTATCAACGGCTATTCTGCATCCGTTGTGGCGTCAATTCAAGCATCATAACCGAGTCTTTGACGGGGTTTCTATCCAATCCGTGTCGTACAACAAGAAAACGATCGTCAACTCGGTTCTCGCTACGAGGATCGCATCATGGACAATTGTCCAATTTTCTAAACTTTTCTCTAAGCTTTTTATGAAAATAATGTTCCATTATCTGCAGTCTATACACCTACTAGTAATATTGCTTTATATTCGTTGATTGATATTGTGATGTATTTATCTTAATATAATAACGTGCCACTTTTAAAACCGCTACAAGAGAAGATCAACGGATGTCTCTGAAACTAGGGCCGATAATTTGGGTCCAAACACGAGACATGCCGTGCAGTTAGCGAGTTTGGGTCCTCCATTAATGGTTCTGAGTCTTAACAGGCCATTCACGATTAACATGGTTAAATAATGGATAATTACGACATGAATACGATAAGACCAGCTAAGACATGAATATTAAATTAATTTTAAATAAATATATACTTTTAACACTCATTTACATGTACTTAAAATTTATTTCTTTATTATTTAATTTATTTCTTTATTATTTACTAATTTTAATACGTGTGACATAATAATTTTTGAATTAGGCCTTTATTCAAAAAAAATTATTTTAGATTTACAAAATATAAATTAAAATTTATTGATTTAAACTCAAATATGGCTAATTAGGCCAAATAGACACAAGAGTGACACGACCTATTTAGACACGACTTATAAATAAGTTGTAATAGGGTGACACGATTAACACGATATTTCAATGGGGCGTGTCTGGGTCTTCTTTTCATATACAATGAATAAATGAGTCGTGTCTAGGTCAAGCTAAAATTTCTTGGACACGATTAAGACACGACACGTGACCCGAATTGCATCCCCCAGCTGAAGCCAAAGATAGTGGAGGCACTTACGAGTATCCAAAGACTGTGATCAAGCGGACCGTCTCAACCAGGATAATGTGACCAACTACGACCAACTAGTTGACTTTTCAAAAATTTCTATGTCGAGGATCTAATGTCTAGAACTGAAAATTGATTTATTTTAATTTGGCAATATGTTAATATTTCCATTGAGAGTAAAATCATTTATATTTTTCATACTTCAATAGTTGAATTATATTTTTAAATTTACAGTTTTAGTGTCGAATTATTAATTTGGCAATATGTTAAATAGCTTATAATTTAATAAAAACAAAAATATCAGAAATAAACAAATAAAAAAATTTATTATTGAAAAAATAATAAAATATAATAAAAACAAAAAAGTGAAAAAAAATAAAACAGATTTTAAAAAGAAAAAAATAGAAAATCGATAAAACTGAAACAAGAGCAGAATTCCGTTTTTGTTCTTAACGAAAACGAAAATTCCGCTTCCGTTCCATTTTCAATTCTACATATAACGACCCGAGTTTTTTAGTTCTCAACCTACTTCAAATTTCTTTAAATTCAGCAACTCAAACAAAGACGACTTTTTGCAAGTATTGGTATTTTATTTTGAGGCAAAATATACTTGAATTTGATGTGAATGCTCTCGTTCTTAAGAAAATTACTTTCAATTTACCAACTCTGTCTTGCTCCTAATGCTATAAAATCATTAGTGCAAATTATGTTTAATTTTCATTCTTGAAATTCTTTAGCATGTTAGGAATTAAATTTTAGCTCAAAATTGATATTACAAATTCTTAACTGTTCAAATCTAACTCGCTAGTGTACTTTCATAATTTTTCAAATTATACCAATTATTTAACCCTAGTATAATAAACCCCTTTATCACGTTAGGGTTTTTCCCCATTCTCTTTTTTCTATTGCTGTCAACTACACCCCTTTTCTATCTTATTCATTTTTAACCCCTCTCTCACTCTCTCTCACTCTACGATTTCTCTCACTGAATTTCTCTCTCGTTCTCCCTTCCTCAACATTTTTCTTGGATCTCTCTCTCTCCCTCTTGCCAGACCACGCTACCCCCAGAGCGCCACCTCCACAACCGCACGCCCCTACTCCAATAAGCTCACCAAAAGCGCGCCGCCGCTGTCAGTCGCGCCCTTTCCGCACCAACGCTGGTGAGTCCCCCTATTTATACCCCTCCCTCCATCATTAAATTAGAGGGGCCCGCTCTGATATCAATTGAAAAGGCAATAAATATGTGCTGGTGTTTTTGACAGGTGCTCTACATAATGTTCGACGTCAGAAAGGAATACCAATGAAATAGTATATAAAGTAAGATGGATGTGAGAACAAAAATAATGCAGTGAAAAATAAATAAAATCAGGAATTGGTAACTCAGTTCGGCCAAGCCTACATCCACGGGACCATGCCTTTATGGTGGAAAGTTATTCACTGCTTTGAAACATGTACACCCGGTCTTATACGCTAAGTATTCCCCCCTACACCGTCGTTGTTTTTCTCTGTCTGCTCTTTGTGAATGATAACACAAGATCCCCTCATATTTGAGCTCCATTTGCTTCCACATAGATCTCTTTTGAGACCTCTTTCTCCAATTAACTCAATAATAGTCACACAAAATTATAAAAGAAAAATGTAAACTCTATGCAATAATTTTCTCTGAAGCTCACAATATCAATATATCCATTAACCCTTGCTGATTGATAGTTTTTACCCCAAAAAACGTTCTACAAGCTCTTTAGAATAAAAATAATCAATAATTTTGAAGAAAGTGAGAAACTTTACATATAAAGAACCCCAAATATCTCCTAATTAATTTAGTCAAATTATGTCATTAAGAACGGGTAATTCTACAGTGTTTATGTGTAAGTACAAAAGTGGCCCCACTGAGCTATTTCAACTAATTAAAGACTGGGGGTTGTTTCTGTAAATTTAATGAGATATGTGTATTTTACTAAAAAACCTTTATTTCAACTCATTATTATATATTACTAAAATGAACCTGTAAATTCTTAGATATTACTAAACCGAACCTGGAAATCAGTGTAGTTTTTACGGTGTTTACGTGTGAGTACAAAAGTGCCCCCACTGAGCTACTTCAACTAATTAAAGATTGAGGGTTGTTTCTGTAAATTTAATGATATATATGCATTTTACTAAAAAAACCTTCATTTCAACCCATTATTATATAGGGAAAATTTTTAAATAAACCCTGTGTTTTGCAAAAATTCTTGTTTCGTCCCTGGGTTTTTAAAAATTACTAATTATTCCCTATGTTGGTTAAATTCTGTCTAAAATATACCTTGAGGTCGAATTTTGCGTTATTTGACCAAATTTACCCTCGACTTAAACGACATCGTTTGTTTTATTCGGGTATGGAATAACAAAAAGAACTGTGTGAAGTTAGAACCAAACAACAGGGGTTAACTTTGAAGCGGGAAAGGCTCATGACAGAACGAGCACGTAAACCCATTAGAGAGGCCGATGGAGAGAATTTGAGGGCGGAGTCTGGTTGAAGGCGATTGTTGGAGTGAAATTTGAGAAAGGCCGACGAACAGGGGTTACGGACGTATTTCTTGTTGCGAGAGGCGTTGGAGTTCGAGTTTGCTTGGTTGGGAAGGTGATACGTTTGGGTTCTTGGGTGAGGAACTAAGTCATCGGAGAAAGGTGCGATTTTTTCCTTTTCTTTAGTTTATATTACAGCTTCTTAGGGTTTAGGTAATGTATATATGTGGTGAGGAAAAATGATGTTCTTACAGTTCATCCCGTATAGGTATTTTAGGGGAAATTTTAGGGCTTTTTATATTTTTTGATTAATAATGAAATTGGGTCATGTATTAGACAAATTTTAGGTAGATTAGCCGTAATCTTTGTTGTTGCAGCGATTGAAACCATTATTTCATATTGTAATTTAGTAGTTTTCATGAACAAAATTTTTAAAAACGTTAAATTTGTTTTTTCCAGTAACATGGGTGTACATTCCATACAAGTACGGAATGAAGGACGTGTTTTTGATGTCTGGAAGATTGACGAGGACATTACCAATATTATGATGTTTTATGATGCGATCAAAGAGGATTTGAGTGATGAAGAACACCAATATACGCTTGATGTTACCGCTTACATCCGGGGAGGGGAGCATGTCGTGACGGTAAATAATGATGATTCGTTGATGAAAATGTTTACCCTTAATACGAATCCAACAGATTTAATATTGTTGGAAGTGAAAATGGTGAAAATAGTTCCTTTGGCAGTAATGCCTAGTGTTAGCCGTGCTAATGTGGAGACCAAAAATATTGAGATTGATGATGAGGATGATATTGGAATCGATGATGAGGATGATATTGGCGTCGATGATGAGGATGATATTGGCGTCGATGATGAGGATGATATTGTCGTCGATGAAGCTGCGGGCGTTGAATGTGATGAGGACGAGAACGTGGAGAGAGAAGACGCCGTGAGCATTGATGTTGGTATCGACGAGGAGGAAGAATTACAAGGAGATGAAGGTTGTGAAGCCGAGAATGTGGGGGATCAAGAGAATATTGAAAGTGAAGACGATGAGATTAGCGATCCGGAATGGAAATATGGCCGAGAATACTCTGAAGAAGAGGATACAAGTGAGTCTATTGGTGATATGGTAATAAATAGTGATGATGCCGAGTGGAGTGATAGTGATATGGAAGGTAATGTACCTCAAAAACAGCGCAATCGAGATGATGGCAGCATTGATCCTAATTCCAACCTTCCGGAAGCTCCTTCGCACATTGGTCCGGACGGGAAGATTAATCTTCAACTATGGTAAGTATTTGATGATTACAAGTCATTTGGTGATGTCCTCGTCGATTTTTGCGTTCAAGAAGGATTTGAGATAAAAAAGAAGAAATTCGATCGTGGAAGAGTTACGGCTCATTGCAAGAGTGAAGGCTGCCCTTGGCGAATACATGCATCAAAGTCCCCTGACGGACTGTCTTTCATAATTAAGACATACAATGAGGAACATACTTGCCAACAAGTTAGACGTAACAGAAATGCAAGTCCTACGTGGATTGCAAGAAAACTTCTTCAAGTGCTCAAGTATGATCCTAATATGGCGATAGAGGCGATGAGAGGACAACTTCTTAATGCCTATGGGATAGAAGTCAATAACCAAACTCTTTGGAAGGCGAGGGCAAAGGCAAAAGAAATGCTTCACGGCAGCCACACAGAGAGTTTTAAAAAGCTACGATGCTACGCGGAGATGGTGTTGTCAACCAATCCTGGGAGTAAGGCAATTGTGCAAAGCGAGGTGGTCGTGCCTACCGATGGGAACTTAGAAAATATGGACAGGAATGCACCACCAGTTTTCAAAAGATTGTTCATTTGCTATGATGCTGTTAGGAAAGGATTTGTTGAAGGATGTAGACCTTTCTTTGGCCTAGATGGTTGCCACCTCAAAGGACCCTATAGAGGCATCTTGCTTGCTGCCATTGGAGTCGATGCAAACTTACAATTTTATCCTCTTGCTTACGCTATTGTGGAAACAGAAAATATGGAAACATGGAGGTGGTTCATTGGTTTGCTGAAAGAAGTAATAGGAGACAACTACAATGGAACTCCGTGGACAGTTATGAGTGACAGACAAAAGGTATATTTCATTAGTATACCTTTTGTCTGTCACTCATTGGTTGTTTGTTGTTGTTGTTTGTTGTTGTTGTTTGTTGGTTTGTTGTTGTTGTTTTTTTTTTTTTAGTGTAGAATTTGCATTCTTTAGTATACTGTTGTTTTTGTTTTTGTTTTCTTTTGGTATTCACGTTTTGGAAATGCTATGGTTTAGGGAATTCTTGAAGCTGTACCAGACTTGCCAGGGTCAGCTCATCGGTTTTGTGCCTGGCATATATGGCAAAACTTTCACAAAAAGTTTTCTCCACCGGAGTTTAAGAAATTGTTTTGGAAGGCAGCAAATACCGCCAACTTTAACGAATTCCTCAATGTGATGGCGGAAATAAAAGGCCACAGCGTTGAAGCTTATGAATATCTTATGGCAATCGAAGTGAAGCACTGGAGCCGTTGCAAATTCGACCATACACCTAAAGTTGACCTCAACACAAACAATCATACTGAGTCATTTAACGGTTGGTTGGAAGGCCTTCGTCATTTACCGATTTAGCGCGAAGTAAGATTTTAAGGTTTGTTGCATCTCCAAATGAGTCCCTAAGATTTATTATAATATAATATATGTTTAAATACACATTTGGGATCACAAGAACTTTGCTAGAGTCATTTCAGAGCAAAAAAAGCCTTTTAAGTTCGATTTCGGCAAAACTAGTTAACTCGAACAAGTCTTAAAAATTCACTTCAAACAAAAACAAAGTCCTTATAACTAATATTGCCGAAATATAGTCTTTACATGGCTTTTTTTCGTTCTGAAGTGACTCTTGGAAAGTTCTTTTGCACAAAAACAAAGTCCTTATAACTAGTTTTGCCGAAATCGAGCATGCAAAGGGTTTTTTTTTAAGCACAAATTGCGTCACTGACCAATCAACTTGCTAACCAGAAGGGGCCAACTATGGGACAAGTAGCTATGATGCAGAGCCAGCCAGAGCAGGTACAACATTCAGAGGAACAGTTTGGGGTAGAAGATGTTCAGTTTGTGGGGAACAGGAATTATCAATTTCGGCCAAACAACAATCTACCCTCCCATTATCATCCAGGGTTGAGGAACTATGAGAATTTTTCTTATAGCAACCCAAGAAACGCTCTGAATGCACCGCCTCCAGGTTTCCAAGGGCAATCCTCCTCAAATTATAACGCGCTTGTGGAAAAGAGGGCGCCGAATCTAGAGGACAACATTAATGCTTTTGTGAGTGAGTCAAGGAAAAGAATGGACGCTTACGACAAGCGCTTCAACAGTTTAGAGACTCATTGTGTGAACATGGGGGCAATAATCAAAATACTAGAAACCCAGATCAGTCAGTTGGCCATAGCAGTTCAAGAACAATCTGTTAGGGCATTTCCTAGTGATACAGAGAAAAACCCACGGGAATGTAAAGCTGTAACACTAAGGAGTGGGAAGGAGTTGGGAGAAAATAAAAAGGAACAGTTGAAAGAAGGTGAATTGGAGAAAGTAAACGAAGACACCGCCTAAGTCACAAAACCTATAATTGTCACACCTGGTAACATTACCTTTCCTAACAAGCCGCCTAAGATAACCCATCCCCTTCCATACCCCCAGCGGTTTAAAAAGAAGATAATTGATGAACAGTTCTCCAAGTTCCTGAGCATTTTCAAGAAACTACAGGTGAATATCCCGTTTGCCGATGCTTTGGAACAGATGCCCCATTATGCCAAGTTTATGAAGGAGATAATGATAAAGAAAAGGAAGATTGAAGAACAAGGGATGATCAACTTATCAGAGCAGTGTAGTGCCATCATTCAGAGAAAATTACCAGAAAAGCTGAAAAGATCCAGGAAGTTTCACTATTCCTTGCTCGATTGGAGGCCACACTATTGAGAAGGCACTGTGCGATCTTAGAGCCAGTATCAATCTCATACCTTCATCCATCCTTAACAAGCTGGACATTGGAGACCTCACACCGACTTCGATCTCTTTACAGATGGCAGACAGGTCTATTGCCTTTCCTCGAGGGATTCTTGAGGACGTGCTCGTGAAAATTGATAAGTTCATCTTTCCGGTGGACTTTGTGGTTCTCGACATGAAAGAGGATAGGGACGTCCCCATTATTCTTGGTAGGCCGTTTTTAGCAACAGGACAGGCATTGATTGATGTACGTGAAGACCATCTCACTTTGTGAGTAAACGGTGAAGAGGTGAAGAGGTGAAGTTTAACATCCCTCAGGCTATGAAATTTTCATCTGAGGAACCCTCGTGCAAGCGAATTGAGGTGTTAAAGCCATGTGCAGAAAAGTATTTTCAGGAGTTGATTCATACTGATCCGTTGGAGAAGTGTTTGAGTGAGTCCTGATCGGAGGTAGATCTTGACAAAGAAACTCCAACTTGTGTCGATGGAGTGATTGAAACCATACTTGTCCTTGAAAACAAAGACGATGAGACAGTGATTGAGGAGGAAGTAAAGACTTCAGACGGTCTAGTGTTGAAACAATTGCCAGAACACCTCCGCTACTCCTTTTTGGGTGATGATGAGACGAAGCCAGTGATTATCTCATCTGACTTAAATAAGGAAGAAGAGCTAAAACTTCTTGAGGTACTTCGCCAACACCAATCTGCCTTCGCATGGTCGATCTCAGACATAAAACGAATCAGTCCTTCGATCTGTATGCATAAGATTTTAATGGAGGATGACTACAAACCCACTATTGAGCATCAGTGGCGGTTGAATCCAGCAATGAAAGAAGTAGTAAAGAAAGAGGTTTTGAAGTGGTTAAACGTGGGGTTCATATATGCAATCTCAGACAGTTCTTGGGTCAGTCCAGTTCAAGTTATTCCGAAAAAGGGTGGCATGACAGTGGTGAAGAATGAGAAGAATGAGCTGATTCCCATTCGTACCGTGACAGGATGGCGTATCTGTATTGACTACAGAAAGTTGAATAAGGCTACCAGAGAAGACCACTTTCCTCTGCCTTTCATTGATCAGATGCTTGACAGGTTGGCTGGCCACCAGTATTACTGCTTTCTAGATGGATACTCCGGGTATAATCAGATTGCCATAGCTCCTGAGGACCAAGAGAAGACTACATTTACTTGCCCGTATGGTACATTCGCCTTTCGCCGCATGCCATTCGGCCTCTACAATGCTCCTGCTACATTTCAGCGTTGTATGATGGCTATCTTCGCGGATTTGGTTGAAGATGTCATGGAGATCTTCATGGATGACTTCTTTATTTTTGGCTCTTCTTTCGATCATTGTCTGACCAATCTGGGTATGGTGCTGAAAAGATGTGAAGAGAAGCAACTGGTCTTAAATTGGGAGAAGTGCACTTCATGGTCAAAGAGGGCATTGTTCTGGGCCACAGAGTTTCAAAAGATGGGTTTGAGGTTGATCGAGCCAAAATATTTACTATAGAACATCTACCACCACCAGTGAACATAAAGGGCATTAGAAGTTTTCTGGGTCATGCTGGCTTCTATCGTCGATTCATCAAGGACTTCTCTAAAATAGCTCGACCATTGTGCAATCTCTTAGAGAAGGATGCGCCGTTTGAGGTTGGTGAGTCATGTCTACAAGCATTCAACATTCTCAAGGAGAAATTGATTCAGGCACTGAATATGGCAGTACCGGATTGGGGGTTTCCATTCGAAATTATGTGTGACGCCAGTGATTTTGCAATAGGAGCCGTGTTGGGTCAGAGGAAGGATAAGGTATTTCGAGCTATTTATTACGCTAGCAGAATGTTGAACGAGGCTAAAGGAAACTACACTACAACTGAGAAGGAAATGTTTGTAGTTGTGTATTCTTGTGACAAGTTTTGAGCTTACATCATTGGATCGAAAGTTGTAGTATTCACTGATCATGCCGCCATCTGTTATTTGCTAGAAAAGAAGGATGCCAAACCTCGTTTCATTCGGTGGGTACTTCTCTTGCAAGAATACGATATGGAGATCCGTGATAAGCGTGGGGTAGAAAATGTTGTGGCTGACCATCTGTCGCGTCTCGAGGGCACAAGAGAAAATTCTAAAACCTCACTTATACACGAGCAATTTCCGGATGAACAGATAATGGCTATTCGTGACTACATCCTGTTAACCCCGACTCCCCAATGTCCCAGAAATTATATAATAAATAAACCGTTGTGTATTTCTTGAAAATTACAACGAGTACGAGAATGTTTTCTTTCATAAAATCCCTCACGAGTCCGAAACCCTAATTCGACTAATTAAGACGTGATTAGTTGAATAACTGAAATAAGTGTCAGTAAGTTATTAGTTATGTCAAGGAATGAATTTAATATTAGATTTTGGTGACAAAATACAAGGATTTTTGTTTAAGAATTCTTGTTACAGCCAAAAATTGCACAACGAGTCCGAAACTTTACAAAAAAAATTGCATTTTTTGACCAAATTTGGAAAAAAATGAAGAAAATGGTCACCAATCAAGAAAATAAATTGGTTTTCAGCTTATATCAGTACATTAAGCTCATGTATAAAATTTGAGGCCAATCCGAGGTCAAACAAAGAAGTTACAATGAAATTTCGGTAAAAAACCGTTATTTCGGGACCGAAATTGTAACACCAAGGAAAAATAGGAAATGAGTTATATAAATTCTGAAAATTTATGTAGCATTTTATAATTGGACAAATAAGGTGAATAAAGAAAGAAATTGTGCTAGAAGGGCTAAGAAATAAATTTACAAATGTAACTAAGGACTAAGTTGTTAAGAATTTATTTCGGTGGACTAAAGTGCAATTTCGTAAAAGAAGTAAGCACGACGGGGTTCACCTTCACATGGGTAAGTAGGAGCTGTCCTTTATAGATTAAACCTGATCTTTAGTTTGCTTAGGTGTCAAAATTTGAATAAGAGTTGTCAAAATTTAAGCGCGAGGTGGAAAGTCGATTACTTCGTCGTGACGTCGTCGCGACACACCAACTAGCTTATCTTTTCATTTAAATAGGCAGCCCTTGAACGAATTTTGAAGCATCAAAACAGAATAAAAAGTGAAGAAAAGAAAGGAAGAGAAAAAAAAAATAAAGAAGAGAGAAAGAAGAGGAAGAACAAGAAGAAGAAAGTGAAAAGGAGACAAGGAAGAACAAGATATAAAACTAAGGTATTTTGGTTTTGAAACTTTGATTTGATTAAGCCTTGTACTTGGAATTATTTTCATAGTTAGTTGCTGTTTTAAGGGCTGTTTTAACTTGGTTTAATAATGATTGAAGGGTTGTTGGTGTTTTGAATTTTTTTTGAAAGAATTTCATGCAAGTATTAGTGAAAAGAAAAAGTTAGTTTTTCATGTTTAGGTTTTGTTCGAATTTGGTGAAGAAATTTGCCTTTGATTAAAGTGAAACAATGATGAAAAATATGATGTTGATGATGTTGAATTGTGTTGTTGATTGGGAGTTGATGAATTGATGACAAAAGGAATGGTTATTCATGCTTGAGAAAGGAATTTACAAAGTTACATAAGTCTTGAACATATTATGTTTGATCATAGGTCTAAGTGGGGAAATTTTTGTGATTTATTAGGTTTTAATGAAGTTTGGTGTGTTTTGAAGTATAAAATAGTGTTTAAAGCTTCAAAAATAGGTTTGGTGGTGAAATTGCACAAAATGGTGCAATTTGGACTCCACCCGGGCAAGGAGGCGCTGTGGGCGCGCTGCCTGGGCGCTGTGGGCACCTCAGCGCGCGTAGCAGGCGCGCCAAGCGCGCGCGGCAGGCGCCCAGCGCGCGCGGCATGCGCCCAGCGCGCGCGGCATGCGCCCTGCGCGCGAGGCAGGTGCTCAGCGTGCGCGGCAGGCGCGCTGCCTGCGTCCGTGCGCGCGCCAGGCGTGCCGCCAGCTCCCGTGCGCGCGCCAGGAGCGCCGCCTATGGCCCGTGCGCGCCCAGCAGGCCCCGTGTGTGGCCCTGAGTGGCCGGCCGGCCCCGTGTGCGCGCCCAGCACCACGTCGGCTTGAGCCAAATGACCCCGAAACGACCTGAAACATTTTTCTAAGCCTCGTTTTGACCCAAATTGGCCCAAAAACATTTCAAATGAATTTTAGACACTTTAAATGAATTTTTGGTGGAATAAATTTTAAAACCTAATGGTTTTTATATTGTTTTAATAGGAAATACAAAGTTCCGACCCTCGAAAGACCAAAACGACCCGGAGCGACGATTTTCGCACCGAGTGACTCCGGGTAAGTGACGATGCACCTACAATACAAGAATAAATTGTATTATGTGCTAGGAATTGTATGGTTATGCATCTAAATGCCTTTGCTAGTAAGCAAAATTAGGTTCAAACCCGGTAATGACGAAACTAATAAGATTAATGGCTTCGGCTTTTGTAACTCATAAAACTTAGTACGGGCCTTGCCCGATAAGTTAAGATGAAGGTTAGAAACTACCCGAGCCTTGTAATGTGTTGTAAACCAACCAAATGATGAAATATCCTTTGACTTACAAGTCAAGGAATCACGAGGGTTATTAATGAACAGTTTCGCCGCCGTGGAATCTTATTCCCGCGCGAAATAATATCAAGACCTCGAAATATTCTTCCGAGCTCCAGATGATTAACAATGAATGTAAAATGAAATAATATGAGTTTAATGAAAGTATTTGTCGGGTTTATACCCCGAGATGAATAACCCTCAAGGAATATGTGGCTCGGTCGCCTGAAATGATACGGTACCGGGGGTTGTTGATTGAAACGTCAACAACATAAGATAGAATGTTACGAAAATGAGTCGATGGTACCGATAGTACTCTTTGACACTTATGCCCTCCTGATAATGATGATGAAATCTTTTTGATACACTATAGCATGCTATAGTTTTTAAAATAATGCAGGAGGATGTAATGTGGCCGGGAGATGCTCTAAAGGTTGAGCTGGCCAACTCCCCGCCTGGCGCCTCATGTTATGATTCATGATGCGGTACCATCAGTGGATCCCAGACTCTCTTATGATGCATGTTCGGCGATTCATCGGCTAAGGTCTCTGATCACAAAAGGGTGGTCGAGACAACGCTAGGAATACTAAGAAACTGTTTTCTATTGCAGGGATCATTTGGTATGGGACAAATGACCTCTTATAATATTATGTGTACTGCTCATTATTTATATTTCTTATGTGGTGCATTAATTGTCATGGCACATAGCATAGATAGATTCGTCACTTATTGAGTTTAGCAACTCACCAGGTTTCTTGTATTGTAGACACAGGTAAGAAGACGCAAAGCTAAGGATGAGGTCGAGGATGTTACAACAAGTGTGTGGACTACCTGTGGTGGTTGAGGACTCTCGTGGCTCAATATTTTGTACTGTTGGTTTGTAAATGTGAATATATCAAACTAAAGTACTTTATAGAAAAACAATATATATATTTTTTGACACCATTGCAGTAGCATAGTTAAGAAGTATTTTGATTATATTGCAGCAACACTGTGGTATAATTAAGAGTTCTTACAATGTTATAGCAATGGTGTAGTAATGTTTAATAAAAAAAAAAAAGTAAGTACGCGCGTACACTACTTTCTATAATTACATTGTGATTGTCAGGTTTAAGTATAAAACTTATACATACGTAAGAAAGTATGAGTCACGGTCCGTTGAAGTGGGTCGTGACAGATTTTGTGGTATCAGAGCCCAGGTTGAGTCGTTTCTGCAGACCACCCACACACATTGTTTGACAGCCTCGGTTCTCTCCTTAGTGGGTAAGCTTTATTACTTAAATTTTTAATGAGATTTAAACTAACTAATGAAAACATGCAGGATGTCAGAAGTAGAACAGGTCATTCCTGATGTAGGTCCCGAGCTGTCTGGTGAGGATAGTGTCGTCGGACCAGTGATAATAGAACGGACCCCGACTGACATTCTGAACTCAGTACCAGAGAATGTTAAGTGTTTTATAGGAACTGCAGACAAGATGACTATTGATGAATGGCTAGATTACACAACCCAATGGATGAGTTTTATTAGAATACCCCAGGAGTATTGGGTAGATGTAGCTGCAACTCTCTTAAGAGAAAAAGCTCTCACATTTTGGACTGCAATAACAACAAGAAGAGAAGTCCACGAATGGTCAATTTTTAAGAGTATAATGACCCATAACTTTATGAAAGGATCTAAAGAAAAGGTCTGGTACCGGAGACTGAGCAGGTTTCACCAACGATTTGGAGAGTCCGCACAAGAGTATACCGATAGGTTTAATAGCGAAATTGTCATGAGCTGTTTCCGAAATATGTCTGATCGAGAGAAAAGAGATGTTTATGCCAATGGACTCTTCAAATGGTTTAAGGTGTCAGAATTAATGGAAAAACATAAAACTTTGACGAGCTTAAGGCAGCAGTGCTCATCTCTGATGAACAACCAGAGGGAAACCCAGAAAAGGACCCAGAGGACGGCATGGAAGAAGACTCAGAGGAAAACCTAGAAGAGGATCCGGAGGAGGATCCAGAGGACCCGGAAGAAGAAGAATACGCCGAGGATGATTCAGATCCAAATGAAGATTAGAAGATCTAGAATATAACTTGTAAAAAAAAATACACTTATATGTTTTGAGTGTAAATTATATATTGATATGTTATGTATAGTTTCCATGTTAAATATACAATTTAAGTGTTTGAATGACCTGGATAGATATGTTTTAGTTATATGAATTTGATGACATTCTAAACCCTATTTATTGAGATAAATAAAAACTTACCACTGCTATGTGCCATGACATGATAGGTTAAATAAGAGTAACTATTGAAGACATGCCGAGAAAAAGTACACGACAGAGTCCTCCCAATGAAGTAGATGAGCTTCGTCAGATAATCGAAGGTCAAGCTACGGAAGCTCGAAGAAGAAATGAAGAAGCACGAAGGCGGGATCAGCGAATTGAGCAGCAAGGAGAAATGCTCCAACAACTACTTACTCGCCTCAATGATCAACAACAACAGCCGCATCCACAACAGCCACAACAACAAGCAGAAGCAGCAGCACCAGCTGAAGTGAACGTACCGGTGCCGCCTATACTGCGACCCAATGTACAATTGCCAAGGATGGCCCCTCTAATTGATGAACCGATTTACGAACGCTTCAGAAAGCAGAAACCACCTATGTTCCAAGGGACACCTGATCCGGCAAAGGCTGAAAATTGGATAAAGCGCATTCAACAAATTTTCGAATACATGCAACTGACGGACGCACAGAAGTTAGCTTGTGCTATATACCAGTTTGATGATGAAGCTAGATGCTGGTGGGAGATGGTTGTGCAAACGCAGCCTATTGGAACAATTCTTGGGATCGGTTCCTAGCCTTATTTTATGCCAAGTACCTTGCAGAGGCTCGACTTTCTGGAAAGGTTAAGGAGTTTATGGATCTTCGACAGGGGAGAATGACTGTAGTAGAGTACACAGCAAAATTTGATGAGCTGGCGCGATATGCACCAACCATGGTAGCCACGGATGACGTTAGGAAGATGAAATACATGCATGGTCTGAGCGTTGAGATTGTGACACAAGTGGACAGCGGCGAAGTAGGACCGCGTACCTATGCTGATGCAGTACAGAGAGCTTTAAGAATTGATGGCTGGAAACTGACAAACAAGCCAACCTCTGCGCAAGGTGTAGCTGCAGCAGGTCGTAATACTGATGTTCAGAAGATAGAAATAAGGAAATTCCCTCCTAGACGTGACAGGTTTCAAAGAAACTATGGGAATCGACCCCAAATACAGCAACGTTATTATAATCCACCTGCCAATACTAGTAATTTCAGAAGTAATGAAGGACAGAAAGGAGGTCAGAAGCGCAGTCAACCAGGGGGAAATGAAAGAGTAAATCGTCGCCGCCAGGAACAAAATCGTGTAAATACAGAAACTAAACAACAGATCCCTCCACAGTGCTCTCGTTGTGGAAAGTTACATAGTGGTGAGTGTAGGATGGGGACGAATGTTTGCTATGCTTGCGGTAAAGAGGGTCACTTTGCGAAGTCCTGCCCAAACCAGAGAAAAGAAAGAGAACCAACCAGGACCCAGCCTCGTCCTAATGCCAGAGTCTACAGCCTATCAGAAGATGATGTAAATGCCGGCCCATGAACTGTAGTAACAGGTCAGCTTCCTGTTGCTAACCTTTCTCTGTATACTCTTATTGATTCTGGCGCTACACATTCATTTATAGCGAGCAAAGTAGCAGAAAAGTTAGAATGGGATAGATAGATATTATCCTACCCCTTTATTACTATAACTCCGGCAGGAGATACGTATGAATCAACTAGTTGGTTTAGAAATGTGCCTATCCGAATTGGAGAACGCACCCTCTATGCTAATCTAGTTGTTATAAAAATGGAAGATTATAATGTAATCTTGGGTATGGACTGGTTAAGTGCACATCATGCAGTCATAGATTGTCAAAAAAGGCGAGTTCAATTTCAACCACCTGATAGTGAAGAATTCAACTTTAAGGGAACATCACGGAAAAAGCTAGTTCCTACAATTTCAGCTCTCCAAGCCTTAAAATTACTGGCTAGTGGATGTCGTGGCTATATAGCCAACATCCGTGATGAGACGAGGGAAGTCAAACTTCAGCCAACAGATGTGCCTATTGTAAGAGACTACCTCACGGTATTCCCAGAAGATTTGCCAGGATTACCACCCGAACGTGAAATTGAATTCACCATTGAGTTAATCCCTGGAACGGCACCAGTTTCGAAGGCTCCTTATCGGTTGGCTCCTGCTGAGTTAAAGGAGCTAAAGACTCAATTACAGGAATTTGTTGATAAGGGATTCATTAGACCCAGTCACTCACTATAGGGCGCACCAGTTTTGTTCGTGAAGAAGAAGGATGGGACGTTGCGACTTTGCATTGATTATCGGGAACTTAATAAAGTGACGATTAAAAATAAATACCCGTTGCCCCGTATAGATGATTTGTTTGATCAACTAGCCGGGACGAAAGTATTTTCCAAGATTGATCTACGATCCGGGTATCATCAACTGAAGGTACGAGAGGAGGATGTTCCCAAAACAGCTTTCAGAACTCGATATGGATACTATGAGTTTCTCGTAATGCCATTCGGGTTAACCAATGCACCACCCGCTTTTATGGATCTGATGAATAGGGTATTTGAGGATTATTTAGATAAATTTATCATTGTATTTATCGACGATATCCTTATTTACTCAAGGTCCCAAGAAGAACACGCAGAACACTTGGCTTTAGTTTTTAAGAGGCTGCAAGACAAACAACTATATGCCAAGTTTAAGAAATGTGAGTTTTGGCTGGATAAGGTAGTTTTTCTGGGTCATGTTGTATCCAAAGATGGAATAATGGTGGACCCAGCGAAGATAGAAGCCGTTGTAGAATGGTTGCAACCGAAGAATGTAACTGAAATAAGAAGTTTTTTGGGTTTAGCTGGGTATTATCGAAGATTTGTTGAAGGTTTTTCAAAGATTGCGACACCTATGACAGCACTTATACGGAAGGGGCAGAAATTTATGTGGACAGAAGCTTGTGAAAATAGCTTCCAGGAGCTAAAGAAAAGATTAACCACTGCTCCAGTTCTAACAATACCTCAGGGTACAATAGGTTTCGCTATCTACTGCGATGCCTCAAAATTGGGACTTGGGGCTGTTTTGATGCAACATGGTAAAGTGATCGCCTATGCCTCCCGTCAACTTAAAGATTATGAGAAGAGGTATCCCACCCACGATTTGGAGTTAGCAGCGGTCGTGTTTGCCTTAAAAATATGGAGGCATTATCTCTATGGGGTACACTGTGATATTTACACCGACCATAAGACGCTGAAGTATTTGTTCACTCAAAAGGAGTTAAATGTGCGTCAAGGAAGATGGTTAGAGTTACTGACAGATTATGATTTTGATATTCACTACCATCCAGGCAAGGCCAATAAGGCAGCAGATGTGCTTAGTCGAAAATCAGCAGGATCACTGATGTCACTCAGAAATTTGCCGAAACAGCTAAATAAGGAAATAGTGGACTTTGAGCTTCAGTTGGTGAATGGGAGATTAGCAGCATTACATGTTCAACCACTACTCCGTAATCAGATCAAAGAAAAAAAACAAAATGATGAGAAATTTTCTGAAATCATCTATGAAGTGCGAAAAGAGAAACGATAAGACTTTACTTTGGCGGAAGATGGAATGCTAATGGTTGGCAAGAGAATATGTGTACCAGATCAAGAGGATTTAAAGTTACAATTGCTGGAAGAAGCTCATCAAACCCGGTATTCGGTACATCCCGGAGCTACTAAAATGTATCAAGATCTGAAGCAATATTACTGGTGGCCCGGAATGAAGCGTGATGTGATAGCTTATGTTGAACGATGCCTTACCTGTCAGCAAGTTAAAGCAGAACATCAACGACCAGCTGGATTATTGCAACCTCTAGAAATTCTGGAATGGAAGTGGGACCAAGTTACTATGGACTTTGTCTCTGGTCTACCTAGAACGAACAAAGGCCATAACTCTATTTGGGTAGTAGTAGATCGCTTGACTAAGTCTGCACACTTTATTCCGGCAAAGACAACCTATACTCTCGATCGACTAGCCGAGATTTATGTACGAGAAATAGTAAGGCTACATGGGGTACCAAATTCAATAGTATCTGATCGAGACAGCCGTTTTACTTCAAAGTTTTGGAAGAGTCTCCAACATGCCCTTGGAACTAAATTGAAGTTTAGCACTTCCTTTCATCCGCAAACAGATGGCCAAAGCGAGCGAACAATCCAAACACTGGAGGATATGTTGCGTGCTTGCACGTTGGATTTTCAAGGTTCATGGGACAAGTATTTACCCTTGGTAGAATTCTCCTATAATAACAGTTATCAATCAACTGTTGGTATGGCACCATACGAGGCTCTTTATGGGCGGAAATGTCGATCGCCTGTGCATTGGGACGAAGTAGGTGAAAGAAAGTATCTAGGGCCGGAATTGGTGGCGCAAGCAACCGAAGCAATCAAGAAAATTCAAGAGAGAATGAAGACGTCTCAAAGTCGCCAAAAATGTTATGCTGATCGACGACGCCGACCATTAGAGTTTGAAGTAGGAGAACAGGTATTCCTTAAGATATCTCCAATGCGGGGGATCATGAGGTTTGGCAAGAAGGCCAAGCTTAGCCCTCGATTTGTTGGACCCTTTGAAATCTTAGAACGAGTTGGAGTAGTAGCATACCGTCTTGCCTTACCACCCTCTATGTCTGGGGTACACGATGTTTTTCATGTGTCAATGCTTAGAAAGTACATTAGAGACCCCTCGCATGTGTTATCACACTAAGAATTTGAAATTACCCCAGAAGTAAAATATGAAGTGCAACCGCTTAGGATTTCGGACCACAGGGAAAAAGTTCTGAGCAACAAGACCATTTTCCTCGTTAAGGTGATGTGGAAGAATCACACAGCGAAAGAGGCAACTTGGGAGCTGGAAAGTGAGATGCAAAAGAAATATCCAGCACTTTTCTAAGTTTCGTGGACGAAACTTTTGTAACGGGGAGGGGTTTGTTAACCCCGACTCCCCAATGTCCCAGAAATTATATAATAAATAAACCGTTGTGTATTTCTTGAAAATTACAACGAGTACGAGAATGTTTTCTTTCATAAAATCCCTCACGAGTCCGAAACCCTAATTCGACTAATTAAGACGTGATTAGTTGAATAACTGAAATAAGTGTCAGTAAGTTATTAGTTATGTCAAGGAATGAGTTTAATATTAGATTTTGGTGACAAAATACAAGGATTTTTGTTTAAGAATTCTTGTTACAGCCAAAAATTGCACAACGAGTCCGAAACTTTACAAAAAAAATTGCATTTTTTGACCAAATTTGGAAAAAAAATGAAGAAAATGGTCACCAATCAAGAAAATAAATTGGTTTTGAGCTTATATCAGTACATTAAGCTCATGTATAAAATTTGAGGCCAATCCGAGGTCAAACAAAGAAGTTACAGTGAAATTTCGGTAAAAACCGCTATTTCGGGACCGAAATTGTAACACCAAGGAAAAATAGGAAATGAGTTATATAAATTCTGAAAATTTATGTAGCATTTTATAATTGGACAAATAAGGTGAATAAAGAAAGAAATTGTGCTAGAAGGGCTAAGAAATAAATTTACAAATGTAACCAAGGACTAAGTTGTTAAGAGTTTATTTCGGTGGACTAAAGTGCAATTTCGTAAAAGAAATAAGCACGACGGGGTTCACCTTCACATGGGTAAGTAGGAGCTGTCCTTTATAGATTAAACCTGATCTTTAGTTTGCTTAGGTGTCAAAATTTGAATAAGAGTTGTCAAAATTTAAGCGCGAGGTGGAAAGTCGATTACTTCGTCGTGACGTCGTCGCGACACACCAACTAGCTTATCTTTTAATTTAAATAGGCAGCCCTTGAACGAATTTTGAAGCATCAAAACAGAATAAAAAGTGAAGAAAAGAAAGGAGAAGAGAAAAAAAATAAAGAAGAGAGAAAGAAGAGGAAGAACAAGAAGAAGAAAGTGAAAATGAGACAAGGAAGAACACTATATAAAACTAAGGTATTTTGGTTTTGAAACTTTGATTTGATTAAGCCTTGTACTTGGAATTATTTTCATAGTTAGTTGCTGTTTTAAAGGCTGTTTTGACATGGTTTAATAATGATTGAAGGGTTGTTGGTGTTTTGAATTTGTTTGGAAAGAATTTCATGCAAGTATTAGTGAAAAGAAAAAGTTAGTTTTTCATGTTTAGGTTTTGTTCGAATTTGGTGAAGAAATTTGCCTTTGATTAAAGTGAAACAATGATGAAAAATATGATGTTGATGATGTTGAATTGTGTTGGTTATTGGGAGTTGATGAATTGATGACAAAAGGAATGGTTATTCATGCTTGAGAAAGGAATTTACAAAGTTACATAAGTCTTGAACATATTATGTTTGATCATAGGTCTAAGTGGGGAAATTTTTGTGATTTATTAGGTTTTAATGAAGTTTGGTGTGTTTTGAAGTATAAAATAGTGTTTAAAGCTTCAAAAATAGGTTTGGTGGTGAAATTGCACAAAATGGTGCAATTTGGACTCCACCCGGGCAAGGAGGCGCTGTGGGTGCGCTGCCTGGGCGCTGTAGGCAGCCAGCGCGCGCGGCAGGCGCGCTGCCTGCGCCCGTGCGCGCGCCAAGCGCGCTGCCTGCGCCCGTGCGCGCGCCAGGCGTGCCGCCAGCGCCCGTGCGTGCGCCAGGAGTGCCACCTACGGCCCGTGCGCGCCCAGCAGGCCCCGTGTACGGCCCTGAGTGGCCGACCAGCCCCGTGTGCGCGCCCAGCACCACGTCGGCTTGAGCCAAATGACCCCGAAACGACCTGAAACATTTTTCTAAGCCTCGTTTTGACCCAAATTGGCCCAAAAACATTTAAAATGAATTGTAGACACTTTAAATGAATTTTTGATGGAATAAATTTTAAAACCTAATGGTTTTTATATTGTTTTAATAGGAAATACAAAGTTCCGACCCTCGGAAGACCAAAACGACCCGGAGCGACGATTTTCGCACCGAGTGACTCCGGGTAAGTGACGATGCACCTACAATACAAGAATAAATTGTATTATGTGCTAGGAATTGTATGGTTATGCATCTAAATGCCTTTGCTAGTAAGCAAAATTAGGTTCAAACCCGGTAATGACGAAACTAATAGGATTAATGGCTTCGGCTTTTGTAACTCATAAAACTTAGTACGGGCCTTGCCCGATAAGTTAAGATGAAGGTTAGAAACTACCCGAGCCTTGTAATGTGTTGTAAACCAACCAAATGATGAAATATCCTTTGACTTACAAGTCAAGGAATCACGAGGGTTATTAATGAACAGTTTCGCCGCCGTGGAATCTTATTCCCGCGCGAAATAATATCAAGACCTCGGAATATTCTTCCGAGCTCCAGATGATTAACAATGAATGTAAAATGAAAGAATATGAGTTTAATGAAAGTATTTGTCGGGTTTATACCCCGAGATGAATAACCCTCAAGGAATATGTGGCTCGGTCGCCTAAAATGATACGGTACCGGGGGTTGTTGATTGAAACGTCAACAACATAAGATAGAATGTTACGAAAATGAGTCGATGGTACCGATAGTACTCTTTGACACTTATGCCCTCCTGATAATGATGATGAAATCTTTTTGATACACTATAGCATGCTATAGTTTTTAAAATAATGCAGGAGGATGTAATGTGGCCGGGAGATGCTCTAAAGGTTGAGCTGGCCCACTCCCCGCCTAGCGCCTCATGTTATGATTCATGATGCGGTACCATCAGTGGATCCCAGACTCTCTTATGATGCATGTTCGCCGATTCGTCGGCTAAGGTCTCTGATCACAAAAAGGTGGTCGAGACAACGCTAGGAATACTAAGAAACTGTTTTCTATTGCAGGGATCATTTGGTATGGGACAAATGACCTCTTATAATATTATGTGTACTGCTCATTATTTATATTTCTTATGTGGTGCATTAATTGTCATGGCACATAGCATAGATAGATTCATCACTTATTGAGTTTAGCAACTCACCAGGTTTCTTGTATTGTAGACACAGGTAAGAAGACGCAAAGCTAAGGATGAGGTCGAGGATGTTACAACAAGTGTGTGGACTACCTGTGGTGGTTGAAGACTCTCGTGGCTCAATATTTTGTACTGTTGGTTTGTAAATGTGAATATATCAAACTAAAGTACTTTAAAGAAAAACAGTATATATATTTTTTGACACCATTGCAGTAGCATAGTTAAGAAGTATTTTGATTATATTGCAGCAACACTGTGGTATAATTAAGAGTTCTTACAATGTTATAGCAATGGTGTAGTAATGTTTAATAAAAAAAAAAGTAAGTACGCGCGTACACTACTTTCTATAATTACATTGTGATTGTCAGGTTTAAGTATAAAACTTATACGTACGTAAGAAAGTATGAGTCACGGTCCGTTGAAGCGGGTCGTGACACATCCCATGGTTTGCGGATTTTCTGAATTACCTTTCCTGCCACGTGCTTCCTCCTGATCTGACAACACAACAACGCAAGAAATTCCTCCATGATGCTAACTACTACCTTTGGGACGAGCCTTTCTTGTTCCGGTGATGTTCCGACCAAGTCATCCGTCGTTGTGTTCCTGAAGAAGAGTTCCTCGATATCCTATACCATCGCCACTCCGCACCATATGGAGGACATTTTGGGGCCATTCGAACAGTTAATAAGGTGTTACAGTCTGGTTTTTATTGGCCATCATTGTTTAAAGACGCCCATGCCTTTATTATGAGTTGTGATAGATGCCAATGGACGGGTAACATATCCCGTCGACATGAGATGCCATTAACCCCCATTCTCGAAGTCGAAATATTCGATGTTTGGGGTATTGATTTCATGGGACCATTCCCTCCCTCTTTCGGAAATCTATACATTTTGCTAGCCGTGGACTACGTCTCCAAGCGGGTGGAAGCAGTAGCAACAACAACGAATGACGCGAAGGTGGTGGTTAAGTTCCTTTCCAAGAACATCTTTACTCGATTCGGCACCCCCCGAGCTATTATTAGTGACGAGGGCACACACTTCTATAATAAGGTGTTCGATGCCATAATGGCAAAGTATGGGATCAAGCACAAGAAAACACTAGCCTACCATCCTCAAGCAAATGGCCAAACGGAAGTGTCTAACAGAGAAGTGAAATTGATCCTTGAGAAGACGGTACAATCCAACAGAAAAGATTGGTCGACAAAGTTGGATGATACCTATGGGCCTACCGAACCGCTTTCAAGACACCTATAGGAATGTCATCGTATCGGTTGGTGTTTGGAAAGGCCTGCCATCTACCAGTGGAGTTGGAACACAAGGCATATTGGGCAATCAAGAAGCTCAATTTCGATTTGAAATCCGCCGGTGAAAAGCATCTTCTAGACTTGAACGAGCTTGACGAGATGTGTCTTGAGGCTTATGAGAGTGCTCGTCTCTACAAGGAAAAGACAAAGCGATGGCACGATAAAAACTTAGTCCGACGGGAGTTTGAAGAAGGTGCGAAGGTCCTTTTGTTTAATTCACGCCTTAAACTCTTTCCGGGTAAGTTGAAGTCCCGATGGTCGGGACCATTCACAGTGGTTAAAGTGTTTCCCCATGGTGCCGTTGAAGTAAAAAGCGACGACGGGGTGACTTTCAAGGTGAACGGTCAACGACTCAAACCGTATATGGGCAACAAAGTTCAGCAAGTGGCTATCATTACATTCCTCTGATGAAGAGAAAGCAGCGTCAAGATGGACGTTAAACGGATCGGCTTCTCAGAAGGTAACCCGAGCGTTACTTTATGTTTTTGTTTTTCGGCTTAGTTTCTTTTTAATTTTTGTTATTTATTTGTTTATTACGTTATTTTGATTTTCTAGTTCAAAATTCGATATGATTACTAATATTTTTATTTTTGATTTTCAGATGCAAAAAAAAAAGGGGCAACACAGATTCAACGCTGATCGATCGCATCATTTTGGCGATCGATCGCGGCTCATCTCGACCAGCACATACCATCAGAGCAGAGCCATAGCCGATCGGTCGGGGCAATAATACCGATCGATCGCGAGAGGACACACTGACCCGATCCTCAGCCGATCGATCGCGAAAGACTTCTGCGATCGATCTCGAGAATTCACGGAGAGCACCCAATCGCGAGCCGATCGATCGCGAATCCTAGGCCGATCGATCGGCGAGGCTCGCACAAGTCTAAAACGGTGTGCTTAACTTCTTTGCAAGGGTTTTTATCTTAAAAAAATTCCCTACTTCGCCCAAACAACCTCTCTCTCCCCCTCTCTCTTTCACCCAGCCGATCGTCCGCCCCTCCTCACTCTCCTTCTTTCTTTACCCAAACACACTATCTCACCGCCCTTCTCACCAATCTATACAACATCCCTCTCACTTGCCACCAGAAACCACCAATCTATACGCCCTCTCGCCCCCCTCGCGCTGCGCTCGTCGCGCGCCGAGTCGCCCCTTACACCGCGCTCTCTCCTGCCTCGCGCCGCTTAGCCTATCCCCTGCACTCCATCCCGATCACCACCCCGTCCTCAGCCGCGCTCTCTCTCGAACAACTCACGCCTCCTGTCGCGCGCCTTCTGCACCACCAACCCGAGCGGTGCTCACGCTCACTCGTCCGAGCTCTCGCCCTCCGACACGCTCACGCCTTCCGCACGCTGTTTTCACCGCCGGCTATCTCTCGCTCTTCCGAGGTTTGCCATTTTTCTTCTCAGTGGCCTCTTAGTTATTAGCATGTTTTGTTGGGTCGTGGTTACTTGTTTTGGCATTATTGATGCAACATTTGTTCTGAGGGGTTGGACGTCGTGATTCTCGTGCATTATTGTGTGATCTTGCTTCGTTGGTGGTCATATTTGTGGGTTCATTTTGCTGCTGTAGGTTTGTGTCGTTTGCGGTTATTTGTTGTGGTTTTTGAGATCGGTTATCGACTTCTCCGTCATGGCCAAGCGAAAGACTCGAGTGCCGTCCGAGATGGTGCGTCGACCCGCAGTGGCATTTTCCCAAGTGTTTGTCAATTCCGATGCCGAACGACTTTATAAGCACTTTGTGCAGGCCGCCCAACCAACGCACGTGGAGTGTGACTTCGCTCCCGAGCCCAGCGACGGTCATTTGCAGGCTCAGATACGCCAGCTCGGCTTGCAACGGTTGTGTGACCAACCTTGCGCGGCCAATGTGGTAGTGGTCCGGGAGTTCTACGCCAACGCTCACTTTAACAGACCGGGCAATGTCGTGTTGGTTCGCGGCAAGGACGTTTCCTTCAGCTCGGCAACCCTACGGAGCGTTCTCAACCTCCTTACTCTGGCGGATTACGATTTTCCTCGCCTCTTACATGACGGTGCCGACTATGTGGCTCTCTTGCAGGAGATGGGTTTCCCAGGCTCCCAATGGTCTTATTCGGCCTCCAACCCGACCAAGCCACTGCATGTCCGTGCCAACACTCTCAACTGCTTTGCTCATGCGTGGTATCATTTCATCCGCCACAATCTCATGCCGACCTCCCAGAGATCCGAGATAACCACTGACCGAGCACTCCTCACCTACTGCATATGCTCCGGCCGCTCTATTGACGCCACCACGATTATTAAAGACTCCATTTGCCATCAGGCGAATCTTGGGTAGCACCCGGCTGCACTCACTCATCCTATTCTGATCACATACTTGTGTGCTCGGGCCGTTATGCCAATGAGTGATGAGGAAATGACCTTGGGGCCGAGGAAATTCAACCACGACAGTTTGATGCGCTTCGAACAGTGGCCCGGCGGTACTCCAGACCCTGACGGAATGGGCTTTGTGCCTTTCCCCAATCAACCGCCGCCACCGCCAGCGCCACCGCCACCACCACCACCCGCAGCCCCACCGCGCATTCAGCCTATGAACATGATTCCGACACAGAATATTGATGCCGGCGTTGATGAGGAACAGAAGCGCCGCCCAGCGGCGCACCGTTCACATCGCCAATTCCAGCCAGGCGAGGGCTCCTCTTCCGTTGCCCCACCACCAGAGCCCCATTCACTCGATGCCATTGCCGTGCTGATGACTCAGGGTTTCGAGACCTTGCGGCTGGGTCAAGAAAATTTACAGTTGGGTCAGGACTGCCTCCTTCGCCGTGTTTCCGACATGCAGCAACGCCAGTACCACCTTGCTTAGCACCTGCACAACCTTGAAGTGGATCTGCAGCATCAACCGCGGGAGCCATTCCCTGAGTACCTATTGCAGCCGTATCACAGCCCGTCCCTGGAACGACCCAACGATGGCTGGATTCTTGGCCCGAATAGGCCCCCTTCCACCGCTTTATTTGAGACAGTGAGGACACTGTCTATTCCAAGTTTGGGGGGGTGCTTTCCATTGCATGGCAAGGCCACAGCGACCAGAGCGAGAGGAGTCACCATTCTATCCTTTCTTTCTATTAGTTGTATTTCAGTTAGTGTTGAACTATTTTATTTTCGTTTACTTTATTTTAGGTTATAAGATTATTTTGAGTTAGCTTGTTTTCATTATGCATATTTATAAACTTTGCTATTATATGAATTCTAACAAAGCGTTTAGTATTTCTTTTATTTGTGCAATGGCGTGATTCGATGATGAGGACTGGCACGAAGTCGAGTCATGCGTTGTGTCGTAAGTTTCTCCCCTTCTTTGAGTATAACATTGATAGTAAACTTAGGATTTGGCTATATCACCTTCTATGCACGTAATATCTTCTCTTGAAATTCGACTGATGAATGTATGCAATAGAAGTTCTTCCTGATAATACTTTCTTGAGATCTCTAACCCGACCTTCGTAGCTTTTCGAGGAGAAATTCTAGTGACAAGAACTTGAGGAAATGATTAAGGCCATCTTTTGGACCATTTGAGCCTAAATAGCACACCTTTGACAATATACCTTTGCACCCATAGTTTTGACCCTATAATCACCATTTATTTTAGATTTTACCAACCTGTGACATTTACAAACTCACTAGAGTTACACTATCCACAATCACCCTTGTTCACCTAGACTGCAGTGCTTAATTTTGTATGAAGGAGAGTGAATATATTAACAATGTAGAGCCCTAAACCCAATTTCGTTACTCGTATCAACAATAAAAATATTGGATCACTAAAAAAAAACAACTAAACTAAAGGTTGAAAAAGTGTATCCAATGTTCTAATTCAAAAGGGTAGTCAAAACGAAGTTTGGAGGAAGGCTGGTTTTGGTGTTTTGGTAATCGGTTAGAAGAATTGAAAGGAAAAGAAGGTGTGAAAAAGATTCAGTGGTGTTGCCGTAAAGTTATGGGTCTAGGTGAACATTGAGCTTAAATAACCTTCAACCTACCTTAGCCGAGGCCGCAATATTACAAGCCGAAAAGTCCTTTTGATCCTCAACTACTTGTGTTCTACATTAGTGGAGACTAGCGACAAGGTCGGGCTTATGGTGATTCTCTTCGGTATGAACCATTAAGTCGTCTTGAGTATGCAGTAATCGGTTGGATGAAACAGGAGCCACACACACACACTTGAAAGGCCATTTCTGAGGTGAGCTCGATTTGTAAAATCTATAGTTGGATGAGGACTTCGATACTACAAGGGAATCGGTGAAATGTCCATGAGAGCTATCCATGCCATGCACAACAAAGAATCCGGATTTTGAAGTTAGAATCATACGTTGCTTTGTTTTCATTTAGGATTACTCATGCATTTATTCAATTATTCATTTATTCATTCATTCATGTTTAAGATAGGAGTCATGCATCATAGAATTAAAATTTGTGCTTCATTGTTGCTTGAGGACAAGCAATGATTCAAGTTTGGGGGTGTGATGAGCGAGCAAAATACTCACTCATATACCTCAAATTCAGGCTTGAACTGTTGTTAAATTCCTCAAGTTTATGTTATTTGATGAGTTTTGTTAGTGTACAGGTGATTTAAGCACAGATACAGAAATTGATATGAAAAAGTACACAAAACGGAACATTTTGGAGCAAAGGAAAACAAAAGGAGAAAGACAGAGCCATCGCCGATCGATCACGGCATAGCAGCCGATCGATCGGCAGAAGTTTCAAAGAAAAAGAAGCGAAAAGCCAGAGAGCTTGTCGATCGATCGCGTCAAACCAGCCGATCCATCGGCCCAACTACGTGAGTCAAACAGAAGGAACGCCGATCGATCGTGGCATTCAAGCTGATCGATCGTGAGCCAAATGAACCCGAGACCGCGTCCGTGCCGATCGATCGCGGATTATCAGCCAATCGATCGGCCAAAGCTCTTCACGCAGTACGACGTCATTTTCCAAGCATTTTAGGCTCCGAATTTCCTCCAAAATTAGGTCAAACCTTGTGCTCTATAAATAGAACACAGTTTGGACGAAAAGGAGAAGACTTTTGACACGGAGAAAATTCAAGAAAACAAGAAGAAGAAGATTGAGCATTCATCGGAGCTGAAGAATTCGCAAAGATCATCAATTTTCAGAGTTTTTCTTACTCCTATTCTCTTCATATCTTCTCCCCTTCTGATTCTATGTTTATCATGAACTCAAGAATTTATTATTCGTTGTATATGATTATTAGAGGCTAAATCTCTCTTTCTAGGAGAGATTGGCCGAACTCGATGTTGATTATTTTCAATTATAAGTAATCAATTTCTACAATATTCAGTTTTATGCTTGTGATTCTTGCTGGTTTATTTTATCTTCCGTTGCAATTGAAAGATTGAATAGAAGAAATTAGGTTTAATTTAATTAAACTCGAGAGAGGAAATTGGATTGAATCGGGAATAGTAAGAACCACAACTTAGACGCCATAAGGACCGAGAGGTGATTGGTAGTCTAGTTATAAATCGTAAGGACGGAGAGGTGGTCGATTTAGAACTATAAGAGCTGAGCTTAAATGTATTTAATTCTAACAAGCGGACGCGTAAGTTAGGATCAAACAAATAATTAGGTCAATAAGCGAGAGCTGCGACATAATTTATAATCTCTTAGACTAGCATAAAATTGAAAATTTTGGTGAGGAGTTAGTAATTGATTGAATTGAGGAAGCATCGAGGGAAGCCAATCGATCCCAGTCTTCAGTTAATTGAGTGAATCCGTGAAAATTTAGCTATTTGCCATTTTAATTTAATTGTTTTGTTTATTTTAATTCACAACATAATTTGATTTCTAAACAAAGTAATTCTTCATTAGTTGTAGTAATTAGATATAGGCATTTCTTCTACGTGGGATGATATTCGGACTCACAATCCACTTTATTACTTGAACGACCCGTGCACTTGCGGTTATAATTCGCGTGTGTTTTCGAGCGAACATTGTGCCTAAATCGAGCCTTTATTGTGCTTTCTTGTTTTCGAAGTGACTCTAGCAAAGTTCCTTTGACCCTAAAAGTGTATTTAAACATATAATATATAATAATATGTCTTAGGGACTCATTTGGAGCCCCCGTATGCCTTAAAAACTCGATTCGCGATAAAACAGAGTCATTATAAGTAGTTTTGCCAAAATCGAGCCTTTAAAGAGCTTTTTCGTTCCGAAGAGGCTCTAAAAAAGTTGTTAAGATCCCAAATGTGTATTTGAACATATAATTTATTATAATAAGTCTTAGGGACTCATTTGGAGCTCCAAGAACCCTTAAAAACTCACTTAATGCTAAAACTAAGTGCTTATAACCAGTTTTACCTCAATCGAGCGTTTAAAGGGCTTCTTTAGTTCTGAAGGGTGTCTAGCAACGTTGTTTTGATAATAAATGAGTATTTGAACATATAATGTATTATAATAAATCTTAGGAAGTCGTTTGGAACTCCAAGAAGTGTGCCTACAATAAGTTTTAACTAAATCGAGCCTTTAAAGGGCATTTTTGACTCCGAATTGACTCTAGCAAGGTTGTTTTGATTCTACATGAGTATTTGAACATATATTGTATTTTAAGAAGGCTTAGGGTCTCATTTTGAGCTCTAACAAGCCTTAAAAAGTCACTACGCGAAAAAAACTAAGTCCTTTTGACAAGTTGTGCCTAAATTGAGCCTTTAAGAAGTAACTCTAGCAAAGTTTTTTTTGACTCCAAATGTGTATTTAAACATATAATATATTATATAGTAAGTCTTAGGGTCTCATTTGGAGCTTCAATATGCCTTAAAAACTCGATTCGCGCTAAAACAAAGTCATTATAAGTAGTTTTGCCGAAATCGAGCCTTTAAAGGGCTTTTTTGGTTCCAAAGCGATTGTAACAAAGTCGTTTTGATCTCAAATGTGTATTTAAATATATAATTTATTCTAATAAGTCTTAGTGACTCATTTGGAGTGCCAACAACCTTTAAAAACTCACGTCGCACTAAAAGTAAGTGCTTATAACCAGTTTTACCTAAATCGAGCCTTTCAAGAGCTTCTTTGGCTCCGAAATGTGTCTAGCAATGTTGTTCTGATCCTAAATGAGTATTTGAACATATAATGTGTTATAGTAAGTCTTAAGAACTCATTTACAGCACCAAGAAACGTTAAAAACGTATTTCGCGTTAAAACAAAATCATTTTAACTAGTTTTGCAGAAATAGAATTTTTAATAGGCTTTTTTGGCTCCGAAGTGACTCTAGCAAAGTTTTTTGACTCTACATGAGTATTTGAACATGAATTGTATTATAATAAGTCTTAGGGACTCATTTTGAGCTCCAAGAAGCCTTAAAAAGTCACTACACACAAAAACTAAGCCCTTTTGACTAGTTGTGCCTAAATCGAGCCTTTATTGTGTTTTTTTGTTTCCGAAGTGACTCTAGCAAAGTTCCTTTGAGCCCAAAAGTGTATTTAAACATATAATATATAATAATAAGTCTTAGGGACTCATTTGGAGCCCCCATATGCCTTAAAAACTCGATTTACGGTGAAACAGAGTCATTATAAGTAGTTTTGCCGAAATCGAGCCTTTAAAGGGCTTCTTTCGTTCCGTAGCGGCTCTAAACAAGTTGTTATGATCCCAAATGTGTATTTGAACAAATATTTTATTATAATAAGTCTTAGGGACTCATTTTAAGCTCCAACAACCCTTAAAAACTCACTTAACTCTAAAACTAAGTGCTTATAACCAGTTTTACCTCAATCGAGCGTTTAAAGGGCTTCTTTGGCTCCGAAGGGTGTCTAGCAACGTTGTTTTGATAATAAATGAGTATTTGAACATATAATGTATTATAATAAATCTTAGGAAGTCGTTTGGAACTCCAAGAAGTGTTAAAAACCCAATTCGCGTCAAAACGAGGTCGTTTTAACTAGTTTTGCCGAAATTGAACTTAAATGGCTTTTTTGGTTCCGAAATGACTCTAGCAAAGTTGTTGTGATCCCAAATGTGTATTTAAACATATAATATTTTATAATAAATCTTAAGAACTCATTTGGAGATGCAACAAACCTTAAAAGCTTAGTTCGCACTAAATCTAAGTGCCTATAATAAGTTTTAACTAAATCGAGCCTTTAAAGGGCATTTTTGGCTCTGAAGTGACTCTAGCAAGGTTGTTTTGATTCTACATGAGTATTTGAACATATATTGTATTTTAATAAGGCTTAGGGACTCATTTTGAGATCTAACAAGCCTTAAAAAGTGTAAACCCCATCCCGGGGGTTATCCTACTCACTCAAAGCCGGGGTGTAAACATTATAAAGGATTATAATATAGCCTTTTGTTTGAACTTTTTCAATCTTATCTCGAATCATAAATAAAGAATGAAAATATGATTTCTTGTTGATCGCATACATTAGAAAAATATACGTTACAAAACAGTGGGTTTAAAAATAAGGTTCGGCTTAGTTTGGACTTAATTGCACAAAAGCCCTGAACTTTCAAAAAATTACATTTTTGCCCCAAATTAGGTAAAAACAAAAATGTATGGATGAATTCACTTTCTAAGGCTAGGAAATGACTCAAAGTCACATGATTAGTCATCGTTTGAAATTTGAAGTCATTTTGAGCTAAAACGAATCCGAAACGAGAAGATTTCGGTAAAGTCGTGAAATTACCGTAAACAACGGAAAATTCACAGAGAGCGAGCTGAAACAACCACTAGAATTTCAAAATAAGAATTATATTCCTATGAAAGGAATACATTCAAGTCAATCATAGCCTCGTTAAAGTCTCGGCGACATAGAAATACATAAAGGTAGAAAGTTGAGAAACACAGCAAAAAATAAAAAGAGGACGGTATAGTCACCGTCGCGTGTAAAGCAACTCTCGGAATTTTTCCGAGGGTAGCACAGCCCTAGATTAATATATATATGTTATTAGATTAATTAGACAGTGACGGAGATATAATCTGTCAAATTTTTAGACTGGAACCGTCCCACACAGTATTGGAAAATACTGAAAATACAACGGTTCGTATTTTGGTGATTAGCAACGTCGGAACAATATTATTAGTGGCAAAATTCGACCATGGTGCAGCAATATTAGCTAAATAAGCTGAATTAAAGTGGACCAATCAGGTGAGAGATTAGTGCCAAGAGTGAGACAAATGAATAAGACGAAAATGTTGAGTGAAGAGGCATAGTGTAATGATAATGCTCTTCCTTGCTTTGAGCCATTGGATGAGCTAATTTTTGAACTAATGGCCGAGATTAATGCAGCCAATTAAGTAAACAAATTAATAAATAAGAAATATGAACAGAAATTGAGAATGAGAGAGAGAGAGGGTCGGATTTTAGAGAGAGAGAGAGAGAGAGAAAGTGTAAATCTAGAGCTTGTTAACCAAGCTTCTCATTTACCTATAAATAGAACCCATACACTTCTTGTTCTCATTTTAGACTCCCATTTCTGAAAAATAGAGAGAGAGGCCGAGCAAGAGAGAGAGAGAGGAGAGAAAGGAAAGAGTTTTGGAGTTGGAGAGAGAGAGGTGGTCGGTTTTGCATGGAAGGGAAGGAGAATCAAAGCCTTCAAGCTTCATAGTCACACTAAGGTAAAACACTAGTTTGCATGTACTCTAAATTCGGTTTTCCCTCCTTGAATACTCTCCTAAAACAAGTTTTCTCCTCTATCCTAGACCACCTAAAGGTTCACAAGGTTTGATCTTGGAAGATCAACCCTTAGAGAAGCTCGGCCATAGTAGGAAAACAAGAGGGAAAGTTGAAGATTTGTGCTTGAGAACTTAGGTAAGCTTTTCAAGAATGACATGCATGGTTGTTTTGATGAGTTCCTCTTACCTCTAACCCTCATCCTAACCGTCTCTCCTCTGCCCTAGACCATCATAGCATCAAGCTTTGATCTTGAGGTGGAGAAAGTGGGAGCAAGCCGAACACAACACATAGAACACCACCAAAATCTCAACCGAGAAAAGCTAGGTATAAGAACCTCTAAACCTTATAATTTTAGTTAGTTGAGCTTGGTTTTCATTTATGTTAAGCCTCTGGATGTATTTGGTGAGAAATGTTGTAATAGCTTAGTTGCATGTTAGCATGCTTGATGGTAGATCCGAGCTAAGCTAGAATCCCTAGCTTTCGAAGCTCGTGTGTGGGTGTGCATGGCGTTTTGTGGTGTTGTGTGTGTGTCTCGGCCATGCATGTTTACTTTGGGCCATTTTTATCTTTTACATGCTTTAATATCTGCCCTTGCATGCTTTGATAAAGTGATGGATGTATTTTTAAAAGGATTTAAGGTACGACGATTTCCAACGGATCGTCGTACCGAAACCGTGGGAACCGTGGAAAACATGAACTAGGATTTTTGAATGATTTCGAACCTAAACTCTTTGAGAAATTTAAAATGGACTATGAACCCATATTCATCTTCTTATTCTCTGCCCTTAATGTATTTAAGAGTTAGAAAAATAGATTTTTCAAAATAAAGATGCTACGTGATCGGTTTGGTGAAACCGTGAGTAGTTCGAAAAATACGCCGTTTTAAAAGATAGAATGGTGATGAATATTGTAACGCTTCGATGATGGTGAATATAAGGATGATAAATACCCTTAAATACCTAGAAGTTACTGTCCATTTAATGTGATTAGCATGGGTAAAAAGAACGCCAAAGGTCTTGGCCTAAAATGGCGAGTTCTAAACCCTAACGCTAGTGTAGTAACAAAACAACCTTAATATAACTAACTCTATCAACGTGGAGTTTTTACGCTTCGATGACGGTGAATATAAGGATGATAAATACCCTTGAATACCTAGAAGCTACTGCCCTAGTAAAGAAAGATTTCAAAACCTAAAATGTTGCGTTCTAGTGAAACCAAATATCGAGCTAAACGAACGCTTTGAAATCTTAAGAATTATAGTAAAATTTGTTAATCCTTATACTAAGAATAAATGATTTTAAAGAGACGATGAAGGAGAAAAATTGGTCAAGTGGACCAAGGCTCGGTCCGGACTCGTAGTCCGTGAAAGTTCTATCCCGAGCCTAAGTCAACCGTATGTTTCGATTAGGAAACCCTCGAGAAGAGTTACTAAGACTATATATATAGAAGAGTCCGGAGCAATGCTGTGTCTAGTTTAGAAAAATTAGCTTCGTTCTCAGTCAATGAAATAAGCGAACTAACGAGAGTAGTTCTTTTTTATTTAAAGGACTAAAGAAGAACAAGTGGTCGGAGCTCGCAAGTGACACTCGAAGAAATTCGAGAGATTCAACGCTTACACAAGGTAAGTGGCAATGCACCTACGGCACCAAGTTGTGTGTGAATGTGCTTGTATGTTAGGCTGTTACTTACACATCTCGAAACGCTTAACTATATGCATGCTTTGTTTAAAAGAAGTAAAGAAGCCGAAGTGAAACCCTAGAACGAGAAACAAAAGTGAAAGAGAAAATACGAACATAAAAGAACGTACAATGGACTGTCATGTCTTGTTATGTGATAATACTAGAATAAGACAAGAATAAAATTTTAATACTGCCGGGCCTTGAACCGTGCGTGTAATGATACCGGGTTCTAACCCGAGTAAGATTAAGACTAAAACACAACCGAGCCTTGTTGTTGTTAGTTGTTGAAATCCCAAAATAGTACGTGCGGGTCATAGTACCCGAGATAAGAGGCTAAAACTACAAGGACTCTTGAGCAGTCCAAATGTTGTGTTTTATGTGATTGTTAGAAAACTCTAACGCCTCTTATCTAGTTCCTGATCCTCCAAGAGAGAGAGATCATGATGGAACGAAAAAGTATAGAAAACAAAATTAACGTCGATGGTACTGCCAGGCTCCTAGTGAGAGCCGTCCTTCGGGACAAGGTCATTGTTGATGATATGGGAGACTTGGCCCTCTCCCCGTGGTGCGCACATTTAGAAAGAAGCAGTTACCATCAGTGGATCCCAGACATCAATCACGTAAGCGTAACAACTACTGTAACGACAGTAAAAGTATAATGCTAGAAAGAAAGAAAGAAGAGTAGCCTCTAGAAGTGGCAACTCACAGAAAGAATGGTAACAGTAGAGTTTGATCGTCCCGAGACGATCAGACTCTTTTCATTATTGCATTTTGGTTTGAATGGATTGTATTGTTGTTGCATTGCATTGCATATTTAAGATAGTATAGTTTGCCCTTACTGAGTTTATCAACTCATTAGTTTTCCTTGGTGTTGTAGGTAAGGGAAAAGCTAAAGTTGAACAGTGACAGGACTACGAGCTGGCGGCGGGCGGTGTGTGTGGCATTTTAGAAGAAGAAATGAATTCCCGTGGCATATTATATGTTTTAAATTCCGCATTATATTTTGAGAACATTGTTGTAATGTTGAGACCGGGACTGAATCCCGAGGCCCCGAACTTGAGAGAAAACGGTGGCTCTTTTTCCTGAACTCAAGAGAAGTCAGGTGGATGTGTTTTGACTAAGGAAAGAGATTTAAACTTTCGTATTACAAAAAAAAAAAATACGAGCTCGTTATGTTATAAAGTAATTTATGTTTTACGTATTTAAGTAAGATTATAGTAGATAATAGAAAGAAAACCCCTCTGTCGCGGCCTACGGCCTAGCGCTGGGTCGTGACAGAATTTTTGGTATCAGAGCCCGGGTTTAGCCGATTCTGAAGACTCGCCACACACGCCTCCTCGTCAGCAAGTAGAAATGCACCAAGAGTAGTTTCTTTCTATTAGTTAGGGTTCTAGAGTGTATTTTCCCCGTATGTGTGTAGTTATATATATAACTTTTCTGACAAACGACGATGCAGGATGTCTGAGGTGAATCAACCGTCAAACACGCCATCGGCAGACTCGGGCCAGCATAGCGCAGCTGGACCCGTCCCAGTTCTCCAGGCCCTGGCCGAGTACATGGGTCTTGTTCCGCCCCATGCGACCACATACTCCGGGGAGGAGAACACTACGCCTTTCAGGGATTGGGAGATGCAGACTCTTAGCTGGATGAGGTCATTTCGGATTCCAGTAGAATACCGAGTCGACATCGCCCAGACTCTACTCCGAGGACCTGCCCTCCAACACTGGCATGAGAGGGAGGCTCAGATGAGACATGAGAATGATTGGGTTATTTTCTCCATAAGTATGTCCACCGCTTTTCATGAGATCGACGACATGACCGAGTGGACTCGCCGAGCCGATCGTTTCTACCAGCGTGGTGGAGAGACCATCCGGGCGTATAGTGACCGCTTTATCGACGAGATGGTGAACACCTACCCCAAACCCGGCATCAGAGGCCTACTTTGTATGCAGGTCTTCTCGAGAGGTATCCACCCATATTTTCAACCTCCTCACCCGCATCCACCTTTTCGGACCTTTGAGTCCATGAGGATAGCCTACATTGAGTACGCTGACCAAATCTACCCTCCGATTCCTCGGCCGGAGAATCGTCGTCCTCGTTTTGCGCGTAACCTGCATATACCACCTCAGCTAGCAACCGTAAATCGCGATATGCCAGGACCTTCTGCTCCTGCTCAGCCCGATCAATTGGCCCCCGCACAAAACGTGGAACCCCTACAGGTCGCAGCACAACACGAAGACGATAGCTCCGAAGAAGAAGAGGACCCCTCCGAGCACGACACCGATATGGAACTCGACGATGATGCTGATCCGGCGCCACACCAGGACGATTAGATGACTTTAGGCTTTACTACCTAGATAGGATTTGTACGCTCGATGAAGCGCATTTTGTTATGACCTTGACTTTTGCTCCAGGAGAAGCAACCCTATTACTATTACTATTCGGCTATTATAACTCTATTTTCTTTTGCAGTACGATGTGTAATTGGGTAAATTTTAAATGGAAGGCCTCGTAGCCTAGACTTATATATTCCCAATTTAATACAAAGAATCAGAAATTTATAAGTATGGTGATCCAATTATTACTATGATCAATTACCATCGAAATATATATATATATATATATATATATTTATACAAACGAATGTTGGTCTATGTTTGATACTTTGTTATAAGCCAGAAATAGCCACCCTTATAAAAAATAAAAATAAAAATAAAATAAAATGAAATTATACCTATATATATATTTCCATTCAATCTTTGTTGCTTGCTTGTTCAAAAATAATAAGTAATTTAAGGAAGTTGACAAAGTCAAGGGACTAACAAAATGCGTGCCTGTAGGTTACCACTGAAAACCCGTGAATTATGCCGCCCAGAGCAATTCCAGCAGCTGTTCGCCGTGAACTGGACGAAGTCCGCCGGATGCTACAAGAGCAACATGACACTGCACAGCAAAGAGACGAGTTGATTCGTACGCAAACCACGACCCTCGAACAACTCCTCACCCGCCTCAACGACTTGACTAGGCAATCTCCTGTGCCCCCGGCACCGGCAGCCCAAGACCTACCAGTACCTAATCAACCGGCCCACCCAGCCGTAAACCAAGGGGAGCCTGAAGCCCCTAGAGGAGTCAACCAAGTTGGAGAACCAACTTACAAAAGGTTTAGGCGCCAAAAGCCACCTCGATTCGACGGGACCCCCGATCCCGCGACCGCTGAAGAATGGATCAAGCGCCTTCAGCATATTTTCAGATATATGGGACTTACCGATGCTGAGAAAGTAGCTTGCGCCATTAATCAATTGGATAAAGAGGCAATGTGTTGGTGGGAAGTGGTTGCACAAACTGAGGATGTTAACGTCGTGACTTGGGAACGCTTTGCGAGGCTCTTTCGCGACAAGTACCTTGGTGAAGCCCGTCTGGCTAGCAAGGTTAGAGAATTCGTGGACCTCCGACAAGGAGCAATGTCTGTGGCAGGATACACTGCCAAATTCGACGAACTAGCACGGTTTGCACCAACCATAGTTCCCACAGATGATGCAAGGAAGATGAAGTACATGCTCGGACTGCGAACCGAGATAGTCAAACAAGTGGATAGCGGTAGGGAAGGACCTGATTCCTACGCTGATGCAGTGCAGAGAGCCCTTCGCAACGACGGATGGGACAAGCCAGGAACCAAGGAAGTGACGAACAAGACGGACCGCCCGGTCAGTGGATATACTAGGAACAATAAGTATAAGAAGAAGGGACATTTTCAGTCCCGTTCGGGAAGTTTTCGCAGGGATAACCAATACAACTTTCGGAAGCAAAACTTCAACAGAGAAGAACCCAGCCAAAGGACTGAGAATCGAGGAAGAAGTAGAAACCCCAAGAGGGGATAGAACAGAACAGACAATAGGAGTGTGAGAGGGCGTTGGACGCCGCGAGAAGAGAATGAAGGAGAAAAGACAGTCGTAGTCCCACAGTGCCCGAAATGCCATAAAGCCCACTCCGGAGAGTGTCGTTACGGAACGACCCGTGGCTGCTACAACTGTGGCCAAGAGGGCCATATTGCCCGTAACTGCAAGAAGCCACCTGCCAAGGCACCAGAATCAACACCTCGCGGTCGGCCAAATGCGAGAGTTTATAGCTTGAATGAGGGAGATATCGAAGATGGCCCTTCCACGTCCGTTGCAGGTCAGCTACTAGTCTCAAACCTTGTACTTTATACGCTCATCGACTCAGGAGCGACACACTCATATATTGCCAAACACCTTAGCAATAAACTAGAGGGTTGTAGAAAGACCCTAAGTAGTCCTTTTGTCACGGTCACCCCCGCAGGGGATGTCTATAACTCCACAGCCTGGTTTAAGGATGTACCCATTAGAGTCGGAAATTCCACTCTTTATGCAAATTTAATTGAGATCGAAATGCGTGATTTCGATGTAATACTGGGCATGGATTGGCTTACCACCCATTATGCAATGATCGATTGTCGAAAGAAGCTTGTACACTTCAACCCGCCAAACACGAATTCAGTTGCTTGAGAAATTACGAGAGCAGCACACTGGGCTAATGTACACAAGGCACGTCGTCTCACAAAGGTTTACAGGAAATTTACCACCTAAAGTCAAGAAAGCTACGTCATCGTCTTCTTCACGTGGCCGTGGAAGAACTGGTACTCGTGGCAGGCGTGATGGAGGCGGCAGAGGCAGACGTGCTACTAGAGTGGTGAATACACAATCTACTGCTGTAAGGTTCCAAATCATTAACTAATGTGAAATGCATATATATGGTTGTTGATTCAATTAATGCACATTTTTGCAGCCACAAGAAGAAGTTGCAACTCAAAATCCAGAAGACATTTTCAGTACTACCCAAGACTCACAACATGCGGGCCTATAACTATTTTAACATAGGTATATGCATTCATGCTTACTAAGCTCAAACACGTAAGTTTAATAATGTTTAATTAACTAACATGATGCGTTCAACATTTTTGTTTTGTAACAGGAAATTCACTGTTTTGGAAGCATCGTATGGAATGCAATATGGAATGTAAATGATGTCTTGAATCTTTTGTTATGTAAATGATACCTTTTTGTTAAGTGGTCCACATGTGGGAACTTTTTATAATTTATAATGTAAATGAAGCCTTTTGTAATGTGGTCCACTTGTGGGAACCTTTTACTTTGTTATTAGCATCACTACTTTTGAACCTTGATGCATTGGATGGTATTATATAGATGATATTTTCAACATTTTGTCTTCCTTCAAATTGTATATCTCTGCTTGTAAAACCAATAATCTGTGCAAATTTGGCATACCAAAGCACATTTGTCTGATTCAAAACTAATAAGGCATATCAAAGCACATTTGTCTGATTCAAAAGCAAACCAATAATACATAGTCATAATGAAGGTTCTTACAAATTCCATCTATTTTAAATATAGAAATTACAAACTCAGAATACATCATAATCAAGGTTCTTACATCTTCAATAAAATACAAATAAACACAACAACCATAAAGCAAACAATCACATAAACTCCATTTAAATTTGCTTCCACCTTCGCTAATCTTTCCTTCATTTTATGGTTTTCTGCAAGCCACTCACTGCCATTGTGAACCGTTGTTCTATCACCACTATTATCCACGCCCGTATTGCTTGAAGTTGCAACATTTCCACCGGAATCATCCTCCCACCAACTGAAATATTTGCATTTATCACATTTGTAAAACAACATATTCGGATGCTTCTCGGTAGTGCTTATTTGCAGCAATGCTTTTCTTCCACAGTGGCAATATCTATTCATGAATTTTGGCCTACTATCTTCATCATGATTGGAACAGCTAGAAGCCATTTCATCTACAACAGGGCAATATAAGTCACAGCAATATAAGACATAATACAAACTTTCTCCCAAAAAATATAAATCACCCAAACAGCCACAATTTTTTTTTTTCAGTTCAATACCCTAAGTCATAACCCTAAACAACAATCTAAGTCATAACCCTAAACAACATTTATTTTTTCAGTTCAAATGGCCAAAATTCGGCCACCAATAATTCGCTCAAATGCACAAAATTAAGAAAATTCGCCCACTAATCTTTCGCCCAAATGCACAAAATTAAAAAAATTCGCCAATTCGCCCACTAATCTTTCACCCAAATGCCCAAAATCAACAAAATTCGCCCCCCAATTTTTCGCCCAAATGCCCAAAAAATTCGAACCAAATGGAAAATAAAACATACAATACATACCTTCGAGTTGCTCCTCCACCAATTTTTCGCCCAATTCCAGCCAATCGAATCCTTCTTCGACTCACGTCACAGGCTCGTCCTCAGTTTTGCTTCGCACTCTTCACTATCGCCCTTTTTTTTTTTTCTTCCCTCTTTCTGTTTCTCCTTCTTTCGTAAGAACTACATGCTAGAAGGGAAAGACTTATATGGGTGTTTGGTTACAAGCACACTATGCAACCACATTCTTATCCACGTTTTACAAGGGGTATTTCTGGAATATTATCATTTTTCGTACATTATTTTTCTTAAAATTCGACCTCAAGGTATATTTTAGACATAATTTAACCAACATAGGGAATAATTAGTAATTTTTAAAAACCCAGGGACGAAACAAGAATTTTTGCAAAACACAGGGTTTATTTAAAAATTTTTCCTATTATATATTACTAAAATGAATCTAGAAATCGCTGTAGTTTCTACAGTGTTTATGTGTGAATACAAAAGTGCCCCCACTGAGCTATTTCAACAATTCAACTAATTAAAAACTGAGGTTCTTTCTGTAAATTTAATGATATATATGCATTTAACTAATAAACGTTTATTTCAACCCATTATAGTTAGGGCATTTCGGTAATTTTTTGCCAAGTTCCCTTCTCAAGGGTTGCTTTTTTTCTGACATTATCTTCTCTGCAGTTCTCTCTCTTACCTTCTCCCTCTGATTTTTTTTTTCCTTCATTTTTTTCTTTGGGGATTGGTCTCAACAACAGATTGTAAATTGTATAATTCTATATGTTTGATTTCGAGTTCTATAAGCTTTGTTCTTGAGTTTTTCTACTTTTGTTTATTTTCGTGTTTTTAAATTGGTTCCGGGCACTTATTAGAGTTTGTTGTGTTAAGTTTTTTCTTTTTTTTTTTTTGAAGACTAATAAAAATTGTAAATAATATATTTAGGTCTCTTAGATTTTTAAGTTTTTATAGCTTATTATCCAGGTTTTTTTGTCTTTTTCTTTTTTTTTTTTCACTCCAATCTGCTCATATGTTGTGGATATCATTTTTTTCCTTTTATGTCTTCAAATGAAATTTGTCCTCTTAACATATAGTGTTCGAGTTTGCTACTTGTATGTAGTTTGCTGTGAAATATTTATATTGAATGAACAATTTCAAAAAATGAAAAATAAAAACCACCAGACAAGATGAATATAAATATAAGTTAACTCACTAGATGATGGGTGTTACCCATATCTGCTTATAATTTTTTAGGGCAATGGATTCTAAAGTTTGCAATATATTAATTTAATAGAAAACATCAAAAAATTAACAAAGCACTTTTACATCTTCTAATTGAACTTATTAGATTTGTCATTTAAAATAAATTATGAGTTGTTAAATTATAGGTAAAAAGGATTCTTATAATATAATATAACATCAATGCAATAAAATTCTCTAAATTTTTAAATGTCACTTAAAAATTTATTTATAATGTGTAAACTTTACCAATTTTTTTTAAGGAAATAAACTTTACCAATTTTAATGTTAAGGTATTGCATTGACATTGTGATTCAATATTATCATTTTTTAATTATTTTTTATTTTTCAATAATATACGGGGGTTATAATATTGAATGTTTATTAAGCTTTTTAAATTTATGAATACTATATAAAAGTGAAATTTTTCCTATTTTTTGTTGGAATTGAAAAATTTGTCTAAATTAGAGATAGGTATTTCTTTAGTATGTTTCAAAGATTGAAGATAACTAGAAGATCATTATAACATCGAAAAAAATCATGCTAAAAACGACATCTGTAAACCAAAACAACATAAGGTGAAAAAAGGATGATGAACTTAGAACAAGACAGATGCATAGTCAATAATATGATTAAATGATTAGTTCAAATAAATAATATAAGTTTGAACTTTGAAAAAAAATGTTATTCAATAAAAATAAATAAGTTTAATTTTAAAAAACTAATTATAATAATTAGCATTAATTTAAATTTTAATATAAAAACAGTAATTAATTTTGTGATAATTATTGCATAGGAAAAAAAACTACCCTTATAGAATTAGAAATAGATTTTAATATTTATTTTTCTATGACATTAATTTATTGAAATATTTATAACTATGTTTATGGTTCTTATTGTGTGTATGTCTAAATGTTAGTTAAAACAAAAATAATATCTCATAATTATTATGATCAACTTTTTGTGATGCAGTTAGTATACATTATTATGAAATAGAAATATTTCAATTCTTCTATATAATTATTATTGTGTATTATTTGCAATCTTTTAGGTAAATTATGAGACTTTTCAAACATTATTAATTTCTATTGCTTCTTAACAAAAAAATAATAATAATTCCGTTTCAACGCGCAGATTTATAAGCTCGTACTAACTACTAGCAAGCACACTCGTTGAAGATAGCTAAAAATAGTGTTGTTCTTGTCCAATTTACGAAAGAGAGGATTTCAAAATAAAGTCATTTTTACGTCGTTTAATAATCTATGCCTCAAGTGATGTAATCCCTTTATTTTCATTCTATATTTGTTGTGTAAATTTTAGGATATAAATTAAAAATGTATAACACATGGGTATAGATTATCATTGTGCCATAAAAGGGGCATTCTTCAAATTCTCCCATTTAGAAATTGCTTCAAGCTCATAAAAACCTTAATCTCTGTTTAAGAATACTAGTGAGTAACTTAAGGAGTACTCGCATGTACCACTACTTATTTTGTACTCAACTACATTATATATTTATACTTTTATATAAAAGTAAACACACTCACTAATATTTGAACCTATGACCTCAACTTTTATATTAGACGATTTTGCAACCCGAGCTACCTCTCTAGTGTAATACACACGTAAAATTGAAACTATCGAAATAGCGGTCTCGACTTTCGAGGAGCGATAACTCATGACCACATATTATTTATTTTCCTATTTTATGATTGCTTTCCGATTTTACAAACGTAGTAAATCGACGATCGTTTTGTGCGATTTAAGTGCATGCTTACCTCAAAGCGAAAAAATAAAAAAGAAATAACGAACTGCGTTTGAACAGAAAAACACTACCGACGTTGACAATGAGATCAAGGGATTAACTTGAAAAGAAAAATTAACAATATTATGCGTGTAATTAATATCTTCTGCAACCTAGAATCAAGTCAACTGAGCCCTTTAGGTCTAATTAATTTTAGTATTTAATCCTGCTGTGATAGTTAAGGAATTCAAAGAATGGATTTGTTGCCACGTAGCACAGCATGCACGTGGACTACAACAAAAAGCGTAAGATGAGCCTATGATTAATCAAATCTCATTCCTTGTACTTCATTATTCTTTTCATCAATTGCTAATCCCACGAGTGATCCAATAAAGTACACTGTATCGGTCCCTGCATGCCGACTTTGTTTAATAAATTTCGTAAACCTAATTACTATTTTACCCATTACTGAAAAACCAATTAAATCTATAAAGAAATCAATAAATTGCTCCTTCCATCTTTTATTCTTGTACTACCAAAACTTAAAAAAATAATCTAATTTGTTAAAAATTTCGATTCCCTTATGAATGGCTGGCTCAGTAGTTTTTGGGGCCTTAAACGAGATTTGTAAAGAGGCTTATTTATGAATAAAAATCTTAATAAAAATTTTAGTTTTTAATTTTTTTAGAGGCAGCATACTCTAGATTTGTTTGAATATCTTTTTTAATAGATAATATAGCTAACATATCTTTTTATTTTCTATTGTGATGCAATTCAATGCTCTACTTTTATCTTTTTCTTGAACATACCTTTTACTTAAAAGTAAACTAGTTAAAAAAATACACATTTTACAACAAATATATATATATATATATATTTTATAAATCGATCATAATTAGATGAACATAATAATGCAAAATTAAGATCAAAATAAACAATATTTGATAATGAAAAGAAAACTGAACTTGGAATTTTTAACGTCAACGTATTGAGATGACTTGGAGCTTTAAGAATAAGGCAAATAATAAATTGAGGGGTAGGTTTTTTTTTATTTTTTTTTGTTTTTGTTTTTTTTTAAATTTTTTTTTAGTAGGATGTGGGGAGAATGATTGAAAATTAGCAATTTTGAAAATTAAAATAACTTCAAGAGAAATTATAGTGAATACAATTTTTATCACCTAATTTAAAGTAATACCCAATTTTATGAAAAATATAACAAAATACCCAAGTGATTGAATTATTTACATAGTGGTAAATGGTGTTAATTAACTTAGTAAATTACGAAAAGCATGCGCAAGTAATTAACGAATTGACTAATTACTGAATTATATATTTTAAAACATTGAATATTTACTTTTATTGTTATACAAATTCTAAATATTTTCCTACAAGCTTTCCCACGCTACTTTATTAACCCACTCTACAAAAATATAAGAAACTCAAATTACTTTCTTATACAAGTACATAAAGTAAATCTATAATTACTATCCTTTAACATAGGCAGTTATCTAATGCAGACGTTAACTCAAAGGAACTTGGGCAATGGTCCTACTGGCCTTACCTTGTTTATTTGAGTAATTATTTGAACGTTTTAACACTATTTAAAATTATTTTGATAATAATTTGTCATTAAAAGTTAAATTAATTTTGCATAATGTTAAATTATACAAATAATTTACCCAAACAATCCATTAAGCCTTAACAACACATTAAGCCGGCCTTGTATATGCCTTATTCGCCGTTGTCTTTTCTTCCTAAACAATCATGTTAATAGGCATTTTCATTTAAGACTAATGTTTGAAAACTAATACATGTCTATAGGTACTCATATTGCTAGTCCAAATAAATTATCAGTTAATCATATCAAATCACCACAGGAAGTAATTTTTATAAAATTACTAATTGGTATTCTCATAAATTCAACTCAGGTAATGGCATTGCCTTACGCGGTCCATCTTATATCTTTACAAGGACATATAATTGTAACTAATTAAAAGCCAATGTTAGTCTATATCTCTCTGAAGCTTCAAGTAAAAACAATTAAAATCTCTTATCACGTGAGTCACACAGAGGTCACATAGGTCATTTCCACAACTACAAGACACAAGACATTAATGACAACTAAGGAAGCTTTGACTTATCAACCTCAATCAATCTCACTCCTCACCCAATCAATAACCGCCACGACTCCAATTAGAAGCCACGCCAAATCCGCCTACTAAACAGCAACGCATAACATGAAAAAAAAAAAAAAAAAAAAAAAAACCTCTCTCTCACTCACACACACACACGCACACGATTCTCCAACCGACCATACACGCCCTTAATATCAACCCCAAACCCTCTCGCTCCAAACACACCTCACAAAATCTCCTCCAAAATCCTCTTCTTTTACTCCAACAACATGTTTCATTACCAACCCAACGACCCACTAATGGAAATAGAGAAGCAATGGAAACCCATCGTTGAGATCGCTCCAAACTGTCCTCGCTGCGCTTCTCCCAACACAAAGTTCTGCTACTACAACAACTACAGCCTCTCTCAGCCCCGCTACTTCTGCAAGGGCTGCCGCCGATACTGGACCAAAGGCGGCTCCCTGCGGAACGTCCCCGTCGGTGGGGGCTGCCGCAAGAATCGCCGCTCCAAGTCCGCCAAGCCGCGCTCTCCCCCCGCGAGCAGCGCCGATCGCTCTCGAGACTCCAATGAGCTCCACGAGATCTCCAACTGCGACTCCGACGCTTCCAAACGCGGCTCGGACATCGACTTGGCCGCCGTGTTTGCTAACTTCCTGAACCAAAGCCCCGCAGGGACGGAGCCGGTTGGGGCAATTGGCGAGAAAGCTTCGGAGCCAGATTTAGCTCAAGGATCTGCTATGGTGGGGAATGAAATTGGTGGGAGTGAAGAGGTCGGAGAAGCTGCGTTTTGGTCGGAGGCGTCGGAGAGCTTTTCGTGGCAACAGATGGCTCATCTGCAAGATGTGGAAGGTTTTGTTGCCAATTCGCCAATGAATCTGGTGAATGATAGTGTCTGGAGTTCCTTTGATTTTTCAGGGTTCGAGATTTTCTCAAGATCTTAGGATCTGCTATGTATTTTTTTTTTTTTTTTGGGGCGGGCTTTTTTCTTATAATTTTTCTTCTGAAAGTCTTCTTACTGTTACATTAACTAAGTATTTCCATGAAGACATGGAAAAGTCTATGATATAGGCCTTATATGTTATACAATAAGCAAAAATTATATCAATGTTGCTACAAATTAAATTGTTCAATTTTTCATTCTCTCATCTGAAAATCTTTGACTTCCCTCAAAGAAAAGATTAACATTTTATGGACAACTTTAAAAATAACTCCTGAAGTATTGTACCTATCTATATTAAACACCAAACTTAAATTTAGTAATTTTTTTTTGAAATTATATAAAAAAAAGTAAGAGAAATTTGTTTGTGTTGTTGTTGTATTTTTTTTTTTTCTAATTTTTCCAGTAAATGAACAATATGTAATAGGGGCACTGATGGTAATACAATATATATTTGGGTCATTCTGCAGTGCACTAGTTACTTGATAGAGCACTTATGAGTAATGGTTTACAAAAGAAGTTGGTCGTTTTTTAACGCCTTCAAAATTGGGTAAGAAGAAAAAATAAAATAGAGATAATGTCTAAATAATTTCCCTAAATGAAATAAAAGATGAATTAAGACTCAGAAATAAAAATTATGCTCATGATTCTTAGATACCAAACACAACTAAAACTCCACAGTCAATAAAACACTATAGTAGTTATAGTATTAATTAAAGTTTAACAGCTTGAAACGATCACCATCGATCTGATCTTAGTCTGCAACTTAATAACAATCATCATAAAATCTGTAAATTTTCAGATAGATGGAAAAACTTGAAACCTACTTATTCTAACAAGTTAAAAGAATCATTGGCTGAATATGACATCAAAGTAGGTCTGTCATGTCTAATCATCATAAAACAAGTTACACTACAGAGTACAGACCACCTAAAGAGGGAGGAAGAAAAAGGAGCGACACAAATGTAACGTCCCTCCTCTCATTAGAAGAATATTGTGGTACTTTTCTATACATGTGAAAATATTTATAACATTTTAGTTGGATAGAAAACCTCGTATAGGTTTTTACTTTGATTTTGAAATTTTTCAAACATAAATGAAAAAGCGACTAATCTGTAAAGATGGACAATAAGTTATTCTACACAGTGATCAACGATAATAATGAACAACCACACAATAATACAATAAAGTAAGCAAACTGTAAAGTAAAGCAGAAAGTAAACGACACTAAAGATGGTAACGTAGCTCGGCAATTTGCCTACGTCTACGGGGCATTGCTCAGTTAATGGAAAGAAGTTTACAATAAGACGTGTACACCCGGACTTAATCTAGTTGGAATCCCTCCTAATTATGACATCGTTTTCCTCTGTCTTCTCTTCGTAAACGTTAACACAAACTCCCCTTGTCTACGAGATCCCCTCATTTCCACAAGAACCTCTCTCGAAACTCATCTACACAAATACGCTCAGATAGTCTACAAGATGTTCTCCGAAAACAATGGAGAATAAAGAACGTCAACGACCCACTCTTTGCAAAATAACTCTCAAACTCACACTTTGAGGAATGGATACATCAATAACCCTTGCATAAAGTTTATATACACGTCCAAAACCCTAGATACGAAAGAGATAAGGAAACTTCTACTAATTTGAATGAAAACCTTCCTTATCTTAAACCAACTTCAAATCCCTTGATTCTCGATAAGATTTGGACAAAATCTGACAAATCCGATCTTGTTGTATTCAAATATAATCACCAAGATCGGATAATGTGAGGATAAAACCGAATCTTAGAAATTACGATCGCCTCTACAAAATCTAGTGGCCTTCCCCGAAGCAACGATTTGGTCCAACTTTGAGGAACCCGAGTTGAGCATGCTTACTTGTTTCTTCATGTGTTCCAGCTCTCTAATTATCTCTCCTTGAATCTTCTTTCTTTCAGTAAGATCATCTTCGAGTAACATGATCCTCTTCAATTAATCATTCTTCTCCATATTGAGTTGAGCATTCTCCTTCGTGAGCCTTTCATTCATCTTGACCACCTGCAACCACTTTTGATACATAGTCCTGTAAGATTCAATATTAGCTTTATTAGTGAGTTCTTCTCCATCACTATTGTCGCTATCATGTGCTGGAACATCTTCGGGATCTTCAGACTGATCATCTTTATGGCTCGACTTTTCTGCAGCAGATCGAGTGGTATGAGCAACTTGATGGCTAACATGATCTTCTTCCTCTCTGCTTCCATCCGAATCTTCATCATTCCATGCGGTGTTAAAGGATTTGTTGTTCTTCTTAAAGGTGTTGGCACACTCAGATTGAATATGATCAATGCCATCACATTCACGACACTGTATTCCAGATCTTCTATTTCTCGAATCTGGAGCTGATTGTGTAGGCTTGAACTTCCTTGAACTGTTGTTGCTCTTGTTGTTCTCCGAGGTACCAAGAACATGTTGCGGACCACTACTGCTAGATCTCCTGTTCATCTTCTTCATAACATGACCCATATTCTTTGATAGAAAATCAATTGATTCGGCCAGGTCTTCATCATCATTATACCTTGACCCCAAGTTGTCTCTTTTCGTATCGGCTTTCAACGCCATCCCTTTGTTGTTATTCTCGGCTTGTTCTTCTTCAAAGTTCATCTCAAACGTGCACAGGGAACCAGTTAGTTCTTCAAGCTTCATGGACCTCATGTCTTTGGCCTCCTTAATTACCGTTACTTTGTATGCGAATCTCTTCGGTTGAGATCTCAGGGTCTTTCTCACGAGCTTATCATCTGACAACTTTTAACGAAGCATGAACATCTCATTGGCCATGTCGCTTAGCCGAGCATTGAACTCTCCAATTGTCTCCTTTTCATGCATCTTGAGATTCTCAAATTTGGTAGACAAGATTTGTAGTCTCGGCATCCTAACTGTAAACCCCGAAAAATTTAATTACGCCTCGAAGGGAAAAATAGTAATTTTTCCAAAATTTATCGAAAATGCGTCTAAGGTGATCGTAATGACTTATTTTGAGTAATGAATTCCCTAAATGACCTTGGTAAGGTTAAAACTATTATAACGGCCCAAGTTTTCAAAAAGTATGAAAAATATTGCTCAAATTTCAAAAATATGAAAAATATTGGCAAGTCTCCCTTAAATCCGAGATAACTACTCGCACAATCCCTAAAATATATTTCTAATGTTTCTCACATGATTATAATCATCACAAGAACTAAACCCTCAATAAATTTAACCAAAATTTATCAAGAACACAAAATCCTCAAATTTTTGACACAACATGCTTAATTGATATTAGCTCTAATCAAACCACAAGTCAAGCTTATCAACCTTAAACACATGCTTACCTAGACTCGAGAGAGGGTTTGACTAGCTAGGGTCATTAGAGTCTCGCCAGAGAAGGAATGTGGAGAGAAAAATGAGTTTTACTCTTTTTTTTGGGATAAAAAGATAAAATGAAAGAGGTTGGTGGCTCCAAAGCAAAATATTTATGATTTAAAATGAGAACCTAAAGGTTTAAATTCTCGGGTAAAGAGGGATTTGGGCTGAAAATGGGTCCAAAATTTATTTTCGGTCCTAAACGAGTATTTAAAAATACTCTCGGGGTCATAGCTCTTTATTTGGGACTACTTTCTTAGCGTTTTGTGGCTCGTTGAAAAACTTATGAAAGGATATACCCATGAAAGACCTAAAAACTCACTTTTGACTCTTTTACCCAAAATCTTAATCATCGAGCATAGCCGGCTATTGTCACACCGTCACTTGTTAAAATACTCAAATCATGCATATAAGGCAAATACATGCTCATAAAAATCATATAATCGTGCTATATAATAAAGGAAATTTTAAGAAAATAGCTACCTTTTAGAAAATTATTCTAAAAAATAGGCACGATTTTAAAAAATTTAAAAACTAGTCCTTTCAAAAATTTCTTATACGTGTTAGACATTTTCTTTCAATAATTTTTATGTGTAATTTTGTTATGGTCAGAAATTTCTTCTTTCATTAATTTTTATGTGTAATTTTGTTATGGTCAGAAATTTCATACATGTGTTATAGCTAGTTTTTAAATTTGTTGAAACTGTATTTTTATAAAATACACAGTCTAAAATGGTTATTTTCCTAACGAACCTCGGACTATTTTCTTAAAATTCCCTCAAAATAACTCAATCATAAATAAACTCATAAAATTGGTTAATTTAAAATATCAAGAAAGTGGGAGTTCTAACTACCATCCATTTTGAAAAGTTTCGTCCTCGAAAATTATAATAAAGTGGGGTACTTCGCACTCATTTCCTTTCTGGTTCCCACGTCATGTCTTTGACTCGATGATTTTCCATGGTAGTTTCACTAAAGTGATCGCTTTGTTCATCAACTTCTTAACCTCACGGTCAAGAATCTAAACCAATTGCTCCTTGTAGCACATGGTCGCCTGAATGCTCATGGTCGACTACACATTTATTAAGCATTGAGGTATGGAAGGTATTTGAATAGCTAACATTGCTTCCGGCAAGGCAAGCTCGTAAGCCACAGTGCCAATACGCTTCACAACCTCGTGTGAGCCAACAAAACAGGGACTTAGTTTCCCTTTCTTGTCGAAACGCATAACTCCTTTAATCAGAGTCACTTTAAAGAAGACAAAATCTTCAGCGTAAAAAAACGAGTGGTCTTCATCATGCCTCTGCGAGACTCTTTTGTTGGCTATGAGCTGTGGCAATCCGTTGTTTAATCACCTTGATTGCCTCAACGGTGTTGTCAATTAGATAGAATTTTTTTTTTTTGCAACTCTTATTCTAACATTTTCTTTTCGCTGATCTCGTGCCATGTGAGTGGTAATATGCATCGTCGCCCGTACAATGCTTCAGATGGAGCCATCTCGATGGTAGCCTGGTAGTTGTTTTTATACGCAAATTCAGTGAGTGAAAGGAACTTGCTCTAGCTTCGCTTGAAGTCTAAAGCAGAACCTCCCAACATATCTCAAAAGCATGGTTCATCTTATCTATCTGTCCATCGGTTTGACATATAAAGTTGTGCTATACTTCATCTTTGTTCCCAAACAAACCGGTACGCACTTCTAAAATTGTAAAGTGAACGTCGTGTCGTGATTTGGGATAATGGACTTTGAAACTCCATGTGATCTAACCACCTCCTTTACATATATAACAACTACGTGCTTAAGTGCAATCATCTTCTTATCGGTAAGAAGTGAGCCGATTTGGTCAATTGGTCCACGATCATCCAAATAACATCGTAGCTATTACTCATCCTCAGTAAACCCACGTTGAAATCCATAAAGATATCATCCCATTTCCACTTAGAAATTTAGATATGTTGAAGCTCTCCTCCGTGCCTCTGGTGTTCCATCTTCACTTGCTGACAAGTAAGGCAAGATTGAACATAATTGGCCACGACTCTCTTTATGTCACTCCACCAAGAGTTACTTCTCAAGTTGTGGTACAATTTGGTGGATCCTTTGCTGTAAGGCATGAGGTATGCTGTGAGCCTCAGTCATGAATTGCTTTCTATACACTCCGTTATTTGGCACACAAAGTCTAGTGCCCAAGTATAACACTTGGTCATCGACTCCAAAATCCTTATGTTGCCCTTCATGCATCCCCTCCTTGATCTTCTGTAGCTCTTCATCTCGATCTTGCTTCCCCTTGATGTCGTCCACTATAGACGACGTGATCATCAAAGCAGAGAGTCAACCCGTCACCAGTTCTTGGCCAAGACTCTTTATATTCGCTCTCAACTATTGGGGGTCGCAGACATAGACATCAAGGTCGTTGAAGACTTCCTTCTCAAGGCATATGCTACTTCGTTTGCCTTGCTTGGATGATATAGGATCTTGCAGTCGTAGTCTGTCACCAACTCTAACCATCGTCTCTACCTCATGTTCAACTCATTTTGGGTGAAGAAATACTTTAGGCTTTGGTAGTCGGTGAAGATCTTACTATGCACCTCATATAGTTAGTGTCGCCAAATTTTGAAGGCGAACATCACTGTTGCTAACTTCAAATCATGAGTAGGGTAGTTCTTCTCGTTGTCTTTTAGTTGTCTCAAGGCATAGGCTATCACCTCGTCTACTTGCATCTAGACCGCTTCAAGACCCATCTTCAAAGCGTTATAGAAGATCACAAAGCCCTTAGTGTCCTCGAGTAAAGTCAGGATTGATGCACTCATCAACCTCGTCAACTCCTAGAAGCTCTTCTCGCACTCAATAATGCATTCGAACTTATTTCCTTTCTTAGTTAGGGTAGTCAAGGGAAGGGCGATTTTGGAAAACCTTTCTACGAACTTCCTGTAATACACCGCCCATCCAAAAAAACTGCTGATCTTTGCCACATTCCTCAGTTATTTCCATTCTTTTACCTCTTCCACCTTTGTTGGGTCAAACATAACACCGTCTTTTGAGATTATGTGACTAGGGAATACCACTTGATCCAGCCAAAATACAAAACTGGTGTTCCTTCAATGTCTGGAGTACTAATCGGAGATGCTCTTCGTGCTCTTTCTTTGATCGACAGTAGATGAGAATGTCGTTGATGATGTCTGTGACAAACTGATCAAGGAAGCCGTTGAATACTTGGTTAATCATATCCATAGACTATATTATTTTAATTCATATATAATGTGTCCGATTAGTAGAAATCTTCACACGAGCTCTCTACTTGTTCCCTATCAAGGCTTGACTCTTAGCAAAAGCAAATGTGTCAGGAAATTTTTTTACAAAAGAAAACTTGATTTTCCTTTAAGCTAGACTCGAACCTGTGTTGTTAAAGGAAAGACTTAAGTCATCAGACAATAAAACTTCGCTAGTACACTTTGTTATTTCGTTTTTGCAGTAAACATCATATATTAATGAGTTCATGGCTTTCTTATACGTAAATTATATGTGGTACTGGGGTGCCCACATTGATTGGAAATGAGAGGGCTTTCTTCTATACCATCTATAATTACTTGTTTTTATCTTCTCTTCATTCTCAACACATGAGTCAAGTCTAAAAAGATAAACTTCTTTCATGACTTGTTTAGTTTACTTTAATTTTTATAAAACTCTTTTTATTTGGGCAATTTAAATTATAAACAATTGCTTTAATGAAAAGAGTTATAGTTAGCATTATATATATATATATACACATACATATATTTTAAAAAATATTTAAAAAGTTTAACAATCTTAATAATTATTTATTTTATCAATTATTTTTCAATTGATAATTAAAATAATTAATATTTAGTTAGTTAATTTTTTTTATTATAGTTTGAATTAAAACCGAATTTAACTGAATCAAAAATCATATTTTTGATTTTGATTCGGTTCGGTTTTAGTTCTTTGAAAATCAATTTTTGATTTTCAACTTGAAGAACCGAATAAGTTGGTGCCAGGACTCTTACGACACCTCCTTACGTCTGGTATGCTGTAAACTGAATTTCGGCCTCTAATTCAATATCGTACTCTACTACCAATAGCAAATTGCATGTCGGCAACATCCAATACCTCTTAATTGTAATCATATAAGTAAATAAAATTCGTTGATGTCATCATGTAAGACGAGACAATAATTAAAACTGTTAAAAATGGGGAGCGTTGTTGCGATCAATAAGTTAATTTTCTACTCGACGAATAAAAACTGAGGCTCTCATTCATTGATATCAGCACGTAAAATGAGATAATAATTAAAAAATTACACAAATAGAGACCACTTTTGCGAACAGTAAGTCAAAATAGTTCTTAGCACAACGGCATCGGATCGTTAATTAGAGGTCTGGTTGCACGGCTTCGGATCGTTAATTAGAGGTTTGGTTATACGACCATGAAAAACTGAAACGCTCTGTCCATAAAGATTAGTTTTTAAATAAGGCGTACTTTGTGATTATAACGACCCAAATACTCGATACAATATTTTTATATTAATATTTGAAAATATAATATGATTTATATGATAGAGTAATATTTTTCTTCTAAAAATATGTACAAATTTTAACTTTTTACAATAATAAATCAATTGAAACTTTCATTACAGGAGAACAGGAACTCATCATGTTTTCTCAATGACCAAAGTAGTATTAATCATAATTTTAAAAGTGTGGAAACCAAGATTAGTCATTGCCGACGATTAGCCAGTAGTCGCAATATTCTGCAGGTCGGTCCCGTATACACTCGATATTCATGTCGCCTAGTCATTCTATTTCCTTTAAAGTTGCATGTGACATGAGTACACTAATGAGCTAATAGTCCAGTATGTTGATTAGATACAGAGATAGCTAAGTCTACAAACAACATAATAATAATAACCAAAAAGACATCATATTACAACAGTCTAATAAAGGGACGAGCTCGATGATCGAGCCATCGTAGTCCGAAGAGTAAACGTCACTATTTAACAACCTCGTCCGTGGAGTAGATTTCAGAAATTGGGTGCTAAACCTATGCAGGGTGCAATACATGCAAAGGAGTTGTGACATGTAACAAGGTCGGACTTAGTAATCCGTTAATCTCAACTCAACAGTCGATCTCGTATTTTTTTTTCTAATCTTCTTCAAATTCACGAATCTCATACTTAGCTTATAAAAATACGTGTGCACACGATTTACTATTTAAGAATTCTTGATTTTATAATAGTGGGGAGGTCTCATCTACCTTACCCCTTCTATTGACCTCTCACGGGTCGTACCAAAACTCATACACATCTAGACCCATTCGCGTGTCGCTATAGAACTTATACACATCTAGACTCATTCGTGGGTCATTCTAGAACTTATACACATCTAAGCCCATTGACGAATTCCGCATTTACTGCATGATTCCATCATTTTTTAGGTTCATTTCATATATATTTGAGTTCAATTTGATTGCATTTTCAATCAATAGGTTAGAATTGTTTAGTAAGTGCATTTATTGTAAATTGTTTATTTTTATTTCATTTTATAAAATTATTAAATAAAATATTTTAATAATTCACACATTAATTTCTAATGATAATAATTAATAAGAGGTGTTCTATTAACTTCAGGTGAAAAATAAGGTAAAATTAGAATGGAGTGAAAACGAGCAAATTCGGAGCAATTCGAGCTAAGGCAAATACAAGTGCATGTCTGAGGCTGATTTTCATGAAGATTCATGAAGGTTTATTGAAGAAAATTGCAGACCAAGTTTCATCGAAAAAGCTTTCCAACGGCATATTACATCCTTAATTTGGACGAGAAATGAGAGAGACATATAGTTTTGAAAATTAGTGCGCGCCCTGGATGGGCCATAGCACCGCGGTGCTAGTCAGCCCAGATTTTCGAGCTTGTGCTGATCGCCCAGTGCCGCGGCGCCCGTATCGCGAAAAGCCGATCCAAGACTCGTGTTTTTGCTATTTTGTGACGTAAAACACATCATATGAAAGCCAAATCAACCCCAAAACACCTCAGACCTGAACATACATCAAATTATGAGACTTTGGAGAGTTAGAGAGGAATAAAGAAGATTTGAAGCTACGTAGGAAGATCGAAAGCCGGAGACGGAGCTGATCAACTCGCCGAACTCGTTTCTTCTTATCCTTTCTCTTTTAAATTCAATATGAACAGATTGTTTTGGGTTGTTGTTTTAATTTCCATTATGAATTGAATTTCTTTATCTAAGGCTACGAAGTAGTCGAACCGATGTTACGAATCGTTCTTATTTCGATTAATTCAATTGATGTTCTTGTTGGTATTCTTAATGATTGTTCAACTTACGTGCTTAATGCTTTCATAAACCAGCGCAATTTATGATTGATTGTTTATGTTTCTTTCAAAATTCGAGAGAGGAGATTGGAACTAGGATTATGTAAGTGAACAACATGAATTGACGATTAGCTAGAAATAGTAATCGCTTTTGTGTGACTCAAGATTCTTATGATTAATGCTGGTTTTGTAATTTTAATTGGAGATTCGACAGACGGGATTGATTGCAAAACCTAGGACTAGCTATGTTCGAAAGAAATAGAGAGTTACATTTGTGAATTGTCATCTTTGAGAAGCAACAAGACATTAATTGTTTCGGATAGCATTGTTCCTAACTAAGTGAGGTGAAATCAGACGCCTTAGATTATTTTGCCATTGAATTATATCTTTTAGTTTGGTAATCAACAATAGTCCTCGTGGGATCGATACACGTACTCTTTGTCCACTATATTATTTGTCGGCACGTGCACTTGCATTGCGCTTTTGCCTATCACCCATTCGCAGGTTGCTCTAGAATTTATATACATTTAGACCCATTCACGGGTCGTTCTGAAACATTTCACAACCATTGATTTTGTCGGACTATTTAGGAATTGATTGTGTAATCACCCCTTCGGGCTAGTCCAGGACATACTACAGATCTTTTCCCGTTGGGCCGTCTTGATAATCTTTACAAATATGAGGACTCATTCTCCTTTGGGTCTCTCAACCGTTTCTGAAACCTTTTGTGGCTAGTGATTATGTCGCGTCGTTTCCAAATTCATTGCTGCTTTTATCCCGTCGGACCTATGTGGATCTTCAAATCATAAACTATGAGAAGCACCGTCTGCTGGCCTTCTTTAGGCCTCTTGGGCCGTTTCAAAGCCTTTCGCGGCCAATGGCCCTATCGTGCCGTTTCGAAGCCTTTTGCGGCCAATGACCCCGTCTGGCCTGGCCTCTTTTCAGGCCGTTCCGGAACTCTAGTGTGCTCCCGTTCGGGCTCGGCCTCCTTTCAAGCCGTTCCAGAACTCTAACACGCCCCCCGTTCAGGCCAATCTGTACTTACTCATTTCAATTAACGCTAATTACTGTGAAATTTAATGTCCATGAACCATGATCCCATACCTACAGACAAGAAAATACACACACAAGTATTCATAGACACAAGTATAGGTTTAAAGTTAATATCGAACCTATATTAACTCTCTTTAGGCAAGCTAGGACATGCTCCTAGACTACAATAGGAATGATTAGCTTACATAAACTCTTCTGACCCCTTATGGGCCTATCTAGATATTAATGTAATACAAGATGAGGGTTTGATTGCCTCACCTTCTCGGGCCCCTTGCAAGCCCATCCGGGAGACGTGCGATAATGAGAAGGATTTTCTTGCCTCGCATTCTTGGGCTACCTTACTAGCCTATCCGGAAATCTCTACCGCATCGTGAGGAGGATCTTCCACCCTGTCTCATTTTAAGTCCATTACGGACTGTTTAGAATTTATCACACAATCCTGAACCCGCAACATGCTATCCTGGAGTTTTATGTCTGTGGTCTCATACCACAGACAACAATCACATACACATGCACATAAGCAATAAAATAATACAAGCAAACCTACAATCTCATACTTGCAAATTTGTGAGCTAACCAAACAATTAGGAATGTGAGCCCATACTCACGCACCCAAAGCTAACACTGGAAATTTACAAACTAACAATATTAAACTGGAAGCATCACCTGCTTAAGAGGATCTCAATACATACACAATCAATTCAAGCATTATAAAGACTACTCATGTCATAGTGGAGACCCAGTTACCTGGGTCCTAAGCATCTCGCCTCGGTACTTATAGTCTTCCCTCAGCAGCGCCCCTTCTTGAAGCTTGATGTGTGGTGCTTCTGTCCAACACGAGAATTAGAGGGTTAACACCATGGTTTACTGGTCATTAGTGAGAAAGCAAACTCTAAGGGTCGATATACTAATATATGGGAACTCTAGACGATGGGACGACAGACGGTTCGTCGAGAAATCCATCTAGGGGTATTCTCATCCCGAATGTCGTCACTCTATCACTACCCGCCAATCCAGACTAATAGGTATGTTGTTGACTAGTTTAGGTGAAAATTGAATTCTTTGATCTAATAGATTTTTTTACTTAGCCTTACAAGGCATTTAGTTTTTGAGCCGGAAATCAGGCAGAGTTTTCCCTATTTTTCGTACATCCCGGCCAAAGCCTTCACCTTATATCAACCTAGCACCGAACTCTGTTCGGTCTCAATGTTGCCAACAACAATCTCGCAGACAATTTTCTCAATATACCATAACTTATACAAGACATAACGATATTTCAACACCAAGCCTCAGTGGCTCGGGTCCCACACAAGCGCAATTAATAACAAGTTGAGAATTAAAATTGACTATCAAAGTGTCATTGCATTTCGAAACTAGAAATTGTCTTCGGCCGCTCGCTTATACCTTTTAGTTGACAATAAGGCGTCCAAAAATGCTTCATCGGCGATTTTGCGTAACCTGAAATAATGAGGATCTAAAAGGATAAATATTAACTAAAAATGATTTATCGGTAAGAGCTTTAATAAAACAAGCTTCGAGTTGAACTAAAAATCATGACATAGGCACTAGAATCCATGGCTCGGCCTTGACAACTCGGTTAAACTCTATAATGCACAAACTAACAAAATAGAGGGCAATAACGATAACACAACCAGACGATAATAACAACCAAAGCAATCAACAACTCAGAACATGTAAATTAAACAATCAAAACCAAAATAGCAGTAGTATTGATGAAATTGGAAGGGGCAATAAGGAACAATCTCACAGAGCTTTCGAGAGGCTCCGGTCTCTCCCACAAGAGCAAAGCTCTGCAAAATAACAAAATGCCTAGATGTCTTCACATTCTAAGCGTGTCCCCTATATTCCCAGCACCCACGTGAATTAAACTAACTAATTACAGCACCTGACATGTCACACACCGTACACGTCAGACACTCCTCACTACTCCCTACCTATGGCTCAACATGCAGAGACACATTACACGTCATCTTCTCGATTGCCCCTGTTCTTACGTCTCACATACGTGAAACGAACTTGTGGTCTAACATTACCCGCCGCCCAAACTTTCACCTTGTCCTCAAGGTGAAAATCCAAAAATTGATGTTGCACCAATTGGTAGTCTTCCCAAGTGGCCTCAAACTCGGGCAGGTTCTTCCATTTGAGAAAAACTTCCAACTCCCTTGCATTTTTGCGTGGCTTGGTCCTAACCCCCAGTAACCCTTCCGGATCAACAAGCAGCTCCATTTCAGAAGAAAGCTGTGGCGGTAGTTATAGGGATGAATGTGACACGCCGTAGGTGCATCAGAGTTGGGAGACGTGAAACACCGGGTGAATAGTAGTCGTCTCCGGCAAGTCGAGCTTGTAAGCAACCTTCCCAACGCGTTGTAGTATCTTGTAAGGACCATAGAAGCGGGCTGCAAGCTTTTCGAACCGGCGTTGCGCCAACGAACGCTACCGATAAGGCTGGAGCTTCAAAAATACCATATCCCCCACTGTTTACTCCTCTTCATGGCGCTTTTGGTCCACTTGGAATTTCATCTTTTGTTGAGTACGTAGCAAGTGTATGCGCAAATCATCCAATATGTCATCCCGTTCCGTCAGTTGTTGATCCACGGTTGAGATCAACGAGGATCCGTGTTTATAACGAATCAAGGCTGGAGGGTCACGGCCATAGAGCGCTCGGAATGAGGTGCAGCACGTCGCTGAGTGGGTCGACGTATTGTACCAGTACTCTACCCACGGAAGCCATCGAGTCCACGAACGCGGCTGTCCGAAAGCAAAGCACCTGAGGTAGGTTTCCACGCTCCGGTTCACAACCTCAGACTGCCCATCGGATTGGGGGTGGTAGGCGGTGCTGTGTTTCAATGCGGTGCCTTGTAGCTTGAATATCTCGGTCCAAATATTGCTCAAGAAAATCCTGTCGCGATCTGAAATGATTGCATGAGGAATGCCGTGCAACTTCACCACCTTTTGAACAAAAATACGGGCTACCGAAATAGTAGTGAATAGATATCTCAACCCAATGAAATGAGAATACTTACTTAATCTGTCCACCGCGACTAAAATCGTGTCCTGCCCCTCGGAACGTGGCAACCCCTTAATAAAATCAATAGTAACCTCATCCCAGACTTGTGCTGGCAAGGGGATCGGTTAGAGTAACCCCGCTGGAGTTGTGGCTAAATATTTGTGCTGTTGGCATATAACACACTCCCTCATAAAGCTGGCGATATCAGCCCTCATACCCACCCAATATAACTCAGCCGTAACTCGCTGATGTGTCTTGGTTTCGCCTGAGTGCCCCCCAACAGGCGAGGAATGAAAGTCAGCTAAAATCTGTGGAATGAGCTGAGACTTACGAGGAATCACCAAGCGGCCTTTGTAAAACAATAGCCATTCTCCACTGTGAATCCAATATGTTTCTAATTGCCCGATGTGATGTCTTCGCGCAATTGTTTGAGGAACTCGTCAGCTGCGAGCTTGGATTGAAGGGTCTCCCAATACTGCCATTGTGGAACATTCAACTCCGAACACTCCACTATTTCTGGTAAGCGCGATAGTGCGTCCGCCACTCGATTGCTCGCTCCACATCGGTATTGGATCTCAAAATTAAATCCCATTAATTTTGTGACCCACTTTTGATAGTCCGCCCCTACAACACGCTGCTCCAATAAGAACTTCAAGCTTTGCTGGTCAGTCCTAACTATGAACTTCTTACCAAGGAGATACGGTCGCCATTTGAGGACAGCAAAGACAATTGCCATGAGCTCCGTCTCGTAGATCGACATCGAACGTGCTTGAGGTCTCAAAGTTTGGCTAAAATAAGCCACTGGTCTATCTCCTTGAAGCAAAACAGCGCCCAATCCATACCTGAAAGCGTCAGTTTCGATCACGAAACCTTGGAAAAAATCAGGCATGGCTAGCACGGGAACTAGGGTCATCGCTCTTTTAAGCGCTATGAATGCCTTTTCTGCTTTATCATTCCAGCCAAACCGATCTTTCTTGAGTTGATCGATTAGCGATAGAGTGATACTGGCATATCCCGCCACAAACTTACGGTAGTACCCCGTTAACCCCAAGAAGCTCCTTAATTCCTTCAAGGAGCTTGGCCTCGGCCATTTCACTATGGCATCAACCTTGGTCGGATCAACCGCTACTCCCGCACACGATATGATGTAGCCCAAATAAGCCACTGTACGCCTCCCAATCTTGTATTTCTTCCTGTTAACGTAGAGGCTGCGTTGCTGCAAAATCCCCAGTACTTCCGCTAAATGGGCCTCGTGTGTTTCCTCCGATGGACTATAGACTGGAATGTCGTCGAAAAATACCAAACAGATCATCGAAGTAAGGGCCGAAAGATGTCGTTCATCAGCAATTGGAATGTGGCGCGGGCATTCGTGAGTTCGAAGGGCATCACAAGAAATTTATAGTGCCCGTCGTACGTTCAGAATGCAGTTTTAGGGATATCCTCCTCTCGTACTCGGATTTGGTGGTACCCGGACTTCAAATCCAGCTTCGAGAAGACTCGTGCCCCATGCAATTCATCTATTAGTTCATCGATCCCCGGAATGGGGTACTTGTGGGGCACGGTTACCTTGTTAAGTGCCCTGGTAGTCCACACAAAATCACCACGACCCATCTTTCTTCTTCACCAATAATACCAGACTGGAAAACGGGCTCTTGCTCACGCGAATGATTCCTGCCATTAGCATCTCTGTGATGAGCTGCTCGATCTCATTCTTCTGAATATGGAGGTAGCGGTACGGGCGCACGCTGATCGGAGGGCAGCCATCTTGAAGAATTATGCTATGTTCGTGACCCCTGCTGGACGGTAACCCGACGGGCAACTGAAAAACAGCTCTGTACTGCTCAAGAACCTTCATCATGTACTCTAGTTCTGCCCCTTCTTCACTCTCTTCCCTCTCGAGCTGGCTTAGTTCCACTAGAACTCCTCCCCCTTCGCGATAAATGGTGCGAGTCATCGATTTGAGCGATACCAGTGATCTGCCCAGCGATGGATCCCCGCGAAGTGTAATTGTGTCCGCTCTAATAGTGAATTTCATCACCTTAGTTTTCTAATTAATATGCGTAGTACCCAGCGTTTGGAGCCATTGTATCCCAAAAATGACGTCTGCACTGCCGAGCTTCAACGGTAAGAAGTCATCGACAATGTCCAGTCCTTGGATATGCAACGTCAGTCCTTGGCAAAGACCTTCCCCCTTCACTGAGTCCCCAGTACCAATCGTCACGCCATAAATCTCCTTTCTGGTCAGTGGCAAACCCGCTTGGTTGACCACATCCTTGGAGACGAAATTATGGGTCGCCCCTGGATCGATCAATACGATTACCTCCTGGACCTGAAGTGCGCCCCGAAGTTTCATTGTCTGCAGGTGTAGTGAGCCCAGCCACTGAGTTCAACGACACCTCAATAATCTGATTAATCTCTGCCGCCTCTAGGTCCCGTTCCTCTTCTTCCTTCGGGCTCGAGTTCTCGGTCTCATTGTCCTCCTCGTCTTGCGTCAATTGTACGCTCAGCTCTTTCTGGCGACAACGATGGTCGGGAGCCCATTTTTCATCACACCGGTAACAAAGGCATTTCTCTCTCTTTCTTTGTGCCTCCGATTCTGTTAATCGGCGTACCTCCCCGGCATTCCTCATATTTCCTGTGCTGCCCCTGGTCGATGGGCGGAATCCTTCATTTGGTGGAGCGAACCCCTTGGAATTCTAGTTAGAACGCCCCGGCAAAAACACCATTGTCCCTCGTTGGGCTCTAGACAGGCTTAGCTTCTCCTCTATTCGTTGGGCCTGATCCATGGCCCGGCCCAAATTCGTGGGCTCCAAAATGCACAACTCAGCCCGTATATCTAGTTTCAACCCATTCACTAAAGTTCCCAAGGCCAGCTCTTTTGGAATTCGCTCCAGTGGAGCGGCCAGTTCTATGAATTTCCGGCGGTACTCTCGAACGCTGCCGTCTTGCCTCACAACGATCCACTGTTCGTGTAGGCTCCCCGCTTGAGTCAAGCAAAATTGCCGCAACACCCTCAACTTTATCTCCTCCTACAATGCCATGTTCTGCTTCTTACATTCCCACTGATACCACAGCAGAGCGTCCCCTTCGAACGCAATAACGACAGCCTCGAGCTTCTCTTCATTCGAGAAATGGTTCATGGTGAAATACCGTTCGGCCTTCAGGATCCACCCGTCCAGGTTCGATCCGTCAAAAGCCGACATCTCCAACCGCCGCCAGTAGAAATCATGGCGAGTGTCGGACCCTAATCCGAAAGAATTGCCTCCATAGCCTAGCGAATCGCCCATCGGTGACGGATTGTAAACCGTCGGACCCTTCATCTTCTCGTTCCCTGAGGTTCCGCCCCGATTCGATTCCTCTTGCAACTTGATGAGGTGTTCGAGACGGGCGGGAAGGTCCTCAAGATGACCCAGGCGCTGGCCAACGCTCTGCAACTCCTTTTGCACTGAACTCTCAAAACGGCGAAACTCCTGCTGCACTGATCCAAGTACGTCCTCGACGGTATCCATCCGTTGCACCATATTCTTCGCCATCCCTCAGGTTCATGCTGGCTCTTATACCAATTGTTATGAACAAACTAACAAAATAGAGGACAATAACAATAACACAACCAGACGATAATAACAATCGCAGCAATCAACAACTGAGAGCAAGTAAATTGTACAATGAACACCAAAATAGCAGTAGTATTGATGAAATTGGAAGGGGTAATAAGGAACAATCTCACAGAGCTTTCGAGAGGCTCCGGTCTCACAAGAGCAAAGCTCTGCACAATAACAAAATGCCTAGATGCCTTCACATTCTAAGCGTGTCCCTTATATTCCCAACACCCACGTGAATTAGACTAACTAATTACAGCACCTGACACGTCACACACCCTACACATCAGACACTCCCCACTACTCCCCACCTATTGCTCAACATGCAAGGACACATTACACGTCAGCTTCTCGATTGCCCTTGTTCTTACGCCTCATATACGTGAAACGAACTTGTGGTCTAACAAACTCCTAAACCGACACAAGCGCTCCTTTTTCACCAGAATAGTTTCAAAATAACACATTTGTTTAAATCGTGAAATTTCAAAGTATCTTAAAGTAATACCCTTTTCCAAATTACCAAGTCACGAAACCCAAGTCAAACAAAGAATCTAAACAAATACACTAACAACCCTTTCTCAAAACTTACAAATTTAGAAGGAGACAATATTATTGATAATATTCAGCTACTAAGGATCATAATTTCCATCAAAGTTCCAAGTCCAAGCAGTAGATTATTCAACGAAATAGATTAGCAAAAATGTGCACCCCGAACCTTGAAGTTACCAAATTTTCATTTTTCTAAAGTTTCTTAATTGCGAATCTCAATTCTCAAGGTAAAACGAAAAATCAACCGCCAACTAGATTTTCACAAAAGTCCACCCAAATGCCAACTTAACAAATTTCAAAACGACATGAATTCACCAAACTTGATAGTGCCAAATAGATAAAAATAAACTAAGCCGAACACGACCAGAAACTCGCAAGATTATGAAACACAATAAGGTACCAATCTCGCACAAACACATTCAATCAAACTAACACGCTCGCTGCAATAATAACCCAAACATAAACAACATTGAAATTCAAAACAACATTATTCATCCAATAAGATAATAAAACACCTTTGGCCACAGTGAGCTCACCTCGCGTGAGCAACGACCACTCGACACTTGGAGTGGCAAACTCGAGATGACATCATCGAAGGGACGATGACAGCGAGCTCGATTGGCGACGACCAACTCGGCTAGGCCTGGTGGCACTCAGATTCAGCTCGAGGCGATGAGTTCAGGTCCTAGAGCAGGAGGCATGTAGGCCAAACGCCGCGGCTTTGGTGTGCTCAGTAGCTGCGCAAAAGGGGCAAAGCGGGCCTAGTGACGCTCGGGCGATGCTCAAGGTCGGCGGTGGCTTGGGCTGACTCGTGCGAAGAGGGAGGCAGTAGAATGCTACTCGTGCTCCTCGGTGGCTCGATGTGGTAGGCTAAGCGATGGGCATTGGGGAACCGCGTCGGCTGAGCTTGCTGGAAAAAGGCTACGCGTAGGAGAGCGGACGAGGGCGGCTGAGGCAAGAAGGCACAGGCCGTGTGCGTTGTAGGCATTGCGTAACCGTGCACGAAGTGGCTGTGTCGGCGCAGAGGAGCGTAGGCTCGGCGTGAGCTGAGGCAAGGTGTTAGAGGCTTGGGGATTGCTCGAGGCTGAAAGCACGCGATGCGAGGAGGCTTGCCGGAGCTGGGCTTGCACGGAGGCAAGCAGCGAGGTGGCTGGACGGTAGCGAGCTTGGTCGGCAGGTGATGGGATAAGGAATGGTAGGGTTGGGACAGTGAGAGGGATCGGAAGGAAGGGAGAGGGCTGAGAGTTGTTTTTTTTTTTTTTTTAGACAGAGAGCGAGCATGTGCTGATGAGGGAGTGAGTGGGAATGAGATAAAATCCTATGTTAAATTTGGCTTATAGTTGGGTCAAAAGTGGCCAATAAAAATACATGGAAGTTGCTATGAAATCTCCCACTAATTAGGAGAGACCGGTCTCTCTTAATTAAACAGTGGCGATTGTTTTTTCCAAAAAAGCCAAAGCTGATAGATCGATTTGAGATATCTGATTGCTGCACAATAGTTTGTCTCAACTCAGCTGAGTATTTTCAGCAATAAATAAATAAATAAACTCTACTGCAGCATTTATTGAAGGGCGTGGCAGAAATAGGTAGGTAATAGGTATTAGACCTATTGTAATTATTCATTTGTAAGTGGGTCCCTACTTCCTAGTGTATTTTTTTGCACGACACTCCCTTGTGTATATATTAACTTGTAAAGACCATCAAAATGGTTGTAGAGCCGTCGCTTTGCCGCAGAAGTGATCAATGGACTAGATTGCAATTTGCATGTATTAGATTGGAGTTTTATTGAATTTTTTTTTTCGGAAAAGGGATTTTATTGATTTGTGCGTTCTTTGGTGGGTTGAATATTTGTGAAAATACTTTTAATATGGTTTTAACAATATTATACGGTTATACCTATATAATTTTTTAATTTTTTTTTTTGGCTTTTGGGGTTTGTTTTAATATAAGGTAAGGTACTATGTAAATAAGTGTGTTACTGTCATTTTTTAAATATGTTTATTGTTGGATGATATTTAATTGATAAGTTATAATAAAAAAAGTCACTTTATTTAAATGATTTAAAGATATGATCAATATTTTTATTTATTAATAAAATGGTGAGGTAATAAAATACTCAAATTTTGTATAACAATAAAAATATATACCCATTTTTTTGAAGTAATTGAGTAATTAGTCAATTCGTTAATTTGTTGCACATGTTTTTGATAACTAATTTAATTACCACCAGCTACTACTATGTAAGTAATTGAATCACTTCGGTATTTTGTTATATTTTTTAAAAGATTTAAATTAGTGCTAAAAATTGCGTATTTATTATAATTTCTGTTAATAAAATAGCCACCAAATAATAATAGGGGATAAAGTTCATTTATCCATCTTATACTTGAACCATGTCTATTTTTTTTGAAACATTAACTAAAATTAAAAAGCAATTTTCAAAATGGCACATTTAACTGATTAACCCTATATTTAACTTAGTGCACAAGGACGGAGATACTTGATGACCAAGGGGCATATGACTCCCCTAAACTTATTATTTTTTATTATATTTTAGGTAAATTTTGTGATTAGGAAATATTACATGTAGTTTTTCCTCACCTGCCCCCCTTATATTTTGTTTTACTTCTATCTTGCATACGACTTCTGGGTATTGATGTTATAAATAGTATCGTAAATTGTCTTCTAAATTAAAAAAAATAACTTTTTGTGAATTTTTAATTTATTTTGTATGTGATAGAAAAATAAGCATTTATTTAAATAATATATTAACGTGGCCATATATTTAGTACACACAGAATATGTGAGAAAGTATTAAAATGTAGTTATATGTAATCAAAGATGGTAAAGATCTATTTGACCAGTCTCGTAAACACAAGACGAACTAGTAATTAATTTTTCTAAGTGCTCGGGTTTCCATCTTAAGCTTTCCAAGACGGTTTCTCGTCTTTTGAAATCTTCGGACTATTCAAAGTCCGTCTGTGCTTAGGAAAGTCTAATCTTAACTTGATTTGTTTCTACTAACTTATTTTAATTGGGCTACTTAAAGTAGCCCACTACGAGGTACAAGGCCTTCACAGTTTAAAACAGTTGGCCTTAATGCATTTGGGCTTTAGTCACTTCTGAGGCCCAAATAGGTAATTTGGGCTTCGGGCTAAAATAAGGCCCAAAGTGGCCTTCACAGCTTCCTTACTGTTAGGCCCACTAAGGATTTAGGTTTTCAACAAAGTGAAGGCCCAAAATGGCCTTCTCAATTTAAAACAATTTGGTCCAACAATCTTTGGGCTTTAAAAACTAAGATAAGGCCCAAAATGGCCTTGACATTTTAAACGTCTCTAAGACGGGACACTTAGTCCGTCTTAGTGTTATCGCAAAATACTTTTGAACACTAAGCTTATTTAATAAGCTTCCTTTTATTTAAAAAGTGTTCATTAACTACTTTTTCAATTAGGGTATATTTTACAAAACGTTCTTGGGCTCGGTTTAGTAGTTTTCACGCACTATAACCGTTTCTTAAGAAAATTGCTCGGTTTCAAGGAAACCGAGTCTCGTTATGTTTGTTCTTAGTTCAATTAGAACAAATATGGTTCTCATCTCACTATGTATGGGCTGGACCAAGTGTATTTAAGTCTCAACACCCGTCTTACATTAGTTTGAGACTTCCTCGAACCTTCGGTTTTGACTACGTTATGGAAACGCCGTTTTGAGCCCTTAAACTTAGCTCGTTCTTTTATCGTTTTTCAAAACTGATTAAGGGCAGCAAGCTTTACTTTTGAAAGCACATATGTTTGGTTTCCAAACCTATTTTGATAATAGAAAATAGAGTACATAATTTCCAATTTATAAAATCATGGCGTTTTGGAACTAGTTTCGCGATCTTTCGTGAAACCGTCGTTTTTCGGTAAAACGTTGTTCTTCACTTTTCGAATCTCATTATTTACACTAAAACAGATTGCTTCTAGGTTCTAAGGAGCTTTTTTTTCATTCCTTTTTGAAACCTTTCATCGAAGCTTTTAAATCTCACGTGAAAACGATTCTCGAGCTAGACGCTTTCGAACCGTTTTTACGAGTTTTGACCGAGACACTTATCTCTAAGTGTCTTTTCGGCTTCCATTTGGATTTTAACACAAAACTTAATCAAAATCAGTAACTAAACATTCAAATGATCAACCAAACAAACCATGGTAATTTCACAAACTTAGGCTCGGATTTTCAAGAGAAATTTACCAAATTTTATCTTGAAAATGGTTTCACTTTGGTCCCTTGGAAACCGTCGTGTGCATAGTGTTTTTTTTAAAACATTTTCACATTTGAAACACAAGTGAGCAGCCATGCAAAGACATCAAAAGACAAACAAAACAAGGAATCCGAACCCTAAACATGCAAACTAACCAAACAACAAAAACACAACCGGACACGAGTTGAAATATCCGGAAGCTAGCCGATCTAGCTTCCTTAAACTCGTGCTCGGCAACTTAAACCTTAAAGAGGCTTTGCAAAACAATTACAACTCAAACCTATTACATCCATGATTATTCTAAAGAAGGCTTAAGGGAAAGAGAGAACCTTGCGTCACTCTAGGGTTAGAGATTATACCTAGGTTCGGATTTTTGAGCTTTCCTTCGGCGTGCTCTTACTTTGTCCGAGTAGTCTCTAGGGTTTGCCTCCAAACCACCTTGTGTGGTCCTTCAACCTCTTAGAGCAGAATGTTAAGGAGGTCTTGGTTAGGTTTACAAAAAAATCATGGATAAGAGCTAAGACAAGGCACGGATTTTTACCTTAACGAACTAGGGTTTCGAAGCTTTTCTCCTTGCTTCTTCTTCTCCTTGCTCGGCTTCTTCTCTCTAACTCTAGCCTCTATTTTCTTTTCTTTTCTTTGCTTTCTCTCTCATTCAAAGTTTTCTCTTTTCTTTTCTCTCTCACTCTGCCATGGATTTTCTCTCAAACTTTTGTCAAGGAAAAGCAAAAATGGGAGCTTAAGAGTCTAAAATCCTTTTATACTTAGGATAGTCTTAGAGAGAATTTTCACTTGTCTCTTTCTCTCTCTTTCTCTCTCTTGGCCGAATTTTTCCTCTCTCTCTCTCTCTCTTCCAATTATTTTAATTCATCATTTAATATAATTATTAGATCTTATGATTCATCTTAGCCCTTAATTCTTTACATCAACCAATCCTACGGTTGTAGTTTATCAAGAGGAAAACTTTTCATTTTTCAAGGCCCTCATCATTAAGTTGCATTCTCCAAGCAACTTATTGACTAGTCCCAGTCTCTCTCTTCACCTTAATGGTCGGATATCATTCATGCATATTCTCCAAGATTTTAATTCCAATAATGCTAATTAATTGATAATGCCAATCAATCTTGGCCATTGATTCAAACTTGGTGATTAAGGGATTCAAATCCTAAGACTAGGATTCAACAAGAGTAAAAACACTAAGGCTTTTCATTGATCCATCACTTGTCTGGGTTAAACGTGCCACCAATGAAAAAAACCTCGGATTTATTTCATTGATCCATCACTTGTCCCACTTAAACCACTTAAACACTCAACCAATTCTTCTTACTTGGGGCCCACGGATTTCGCTTTGATTTGGGGCCCAGGATTATTTCTTAACACACCAAGCCCACTAAGGGTCAATGATGCGATCCTCGTAGCGAGAACCGGTGTTGACGATCGTTTTCTTGTTGGACAACACGGAATGGATAGGAATCCCGTCAAAAGACTCGATTAGGATGCTTGTTGCGACGCCACAACGGATGCGGAATAGCCGTTGATAAGTCAATGGGTTGAGGAACGCCACAAACGGTTGCGGAAGGGCCGTTTGATAAGTTCTAGACGAATCGTCAAGCGTTGGACTTGATCGATTCAAGCTTCCGAGACAAACTCAGGAAGAAAACCTCAAAGGTGTTTTTCACAAATAACGTAGTCTGCTTATTCTCATTGATGTTTGCCTTTAAATAGGCTTCATTCTTTTACAACCCTAATTGGAAATTAAACTAATTAAAATTCGGAAATATCCCAAAACAATTCGAAAAATACCAAAAATATTAAAAGAAAACGCGTAAAATAAAGCTGGACAGTTTTCCTCGCGTCCGCGCGATCGTTCGGCCCAATATGGCGATCGATCGGCTATGTGCCCGATCGATCGGGTGAGATGCGGCGATCGCTCGGCAGCCGCTCGACTGGGACGTTCTTCGCGCGCGCGATCGATCGGCAGGAACCACGCGACCGATCGGTAGGCGCTCGGCTTGTTCTCGAATTCTTGCTCTTCAATGGCCGATCGATCGGCTGGATCGCCGCGACCGATCGGCTAAGCCTCGGGTCCTCTAATTTATTTGCTTACAAAAATTTCAAAATAATCCTAAAAATAATCCAAACAACTACCAAAGACTCTAAACACTTCGAACACAATTTCAAATAGAAATTACATAGAAATAACTCAACTAACAAAACAAAATAAAATAAAGGTCTTCGACGAACACTTAATTGCTCGTTTTGATAACTTCACCCTCTTTCCGTGCTGAAAGACATGCTTGTCCTTTGCTCTCGGCTCGCTTTTCTTGAACCGCCGCTCTTACGTCTCCGAGATCCACGACGGTAGATTGCATGCTGATCAGGGTCGCATCATTCTCCTTCTCTTCAAAAGGATTTGACCTCAAATCCGAATTGTAATGCTCGCCCGGTACTCGAATCCAATTTCCAGGTTCGAACTCGAACTCGTGATGCTCCTTATAGCCCCACTTCGGAATGAATGGCTGCTTGATGCCTTGCAAGGATAGTAGTTCGGGCGGCTTCGTATTCACCATATGCTTCTTATCTTCCTGCAAAAGAGAAAACATAGTGATAGGAAAACTCTCACACCTTCTAAGGACGAGACTTTTCTTTTGACTCTCTTTTCTTTCCTCTCCTTGGATTGAGTGTTTGCTCTCCCTTTCTTGGTTCCCCTCACCCGGTGTTTCACTCATTCTCCCTTGCCCCCTCTCTTTTGGTTCACTCCCCACGTTAGTAGCCCCTCTTTTCTCACGCTCCCTCTTCTCATGCTCACTTTGAAGAATCTTTTGATCTTCTAAGACTTGACTAGGGGTTAACGGTACGAGAGCAATTGATTTGCCCCGGTATGGTAGGATATATTTGTTGGTGTAGCAGTCGTGCATAACGCGTCGATCAAATTGCCATGGTCGGCCAAGCAAGATGTGTGTCGCCTCCATGGGTACTACATCACATAGCACCTCATCTTCATATTGGCCAATCTGAAATGAAATCAACACTTGATGCTTCACCATCATACCACCACTGTCATTGAACCACTGTAACTGGTAGGGTCGGGGATGATCTATCATTGGTAGAGATAGCTTCTCCACCAAGGCCTCGCTCGCTGCATTGGTGCAACTTCCCCCGTCGATTATCAAGCTGCAAACCTTGTCCTTTATCCTGCACCGCGCGTAGAAAATATTCTCCCGTTGCGCATCATCTTGGCTTTTTGCTTGGGTGCTCAAGGCTCTCCTTGTCACCGCCACCAACCCAAGTGTCTCTCGAACCTCCTCTACTTCCAACTCCTCCCCACGATCCTTCTCCTCCTCTTCATCCGTCTCATACTCTCCATTGGGCCTCATCAACATCGTCCGGGTATTCGGACATTGACTTGCAATATGGCCACGCCCCTGGCACTTGAAACATTTTATATCACGGTTCCGAGGAATTGAGTTTTCAATTGTACCTCTAGTGTTGGTTGTAGGAATTGAACTGGATGGCTTGTTTTCCAGTTTGGGTGGAATCACAGTGCTTTCCTCTTCCTTCTTGGGATTAGAAGGTTTCCAAGCGGCTCGATCGCTAAATCTGCTTCTCCTTCCACCCGACTTGAACTGCTTCTCCACTTGGATTGCCTTGTGGACTAATTCCTCCATCTCCATGTAATGGTGCAGCTCTACTTCGTTGGCGATCTCGGTGTTCATTCCCGCTAAGAAACGGGCCATGGTTACCTCAACATCTTCCTCTAATCCGAGGCGGATCATCAACAGCTCCATCTCTTGGTGGTAATCTTCCACGCTCTTGTTGCCTTGAGTCAAGCGTAACAAACGCTTGTGAAGCTCTCGGTAGTAGTGCGCCGGCACAAATCGTTTTCTCATAAGAGCCTTCATGTCCTCCCAAGACTCCATGGGTGGTTCTCGGTTCCTCCTCCTGTTGGTAACAATCTGGTCCCACCAAGTTAGCGCGTAATCGGTGAATTCGGTAACCGCGAGTTTTACCTTTTTGCGGTCGGAGTAATGGTAGATGTCGAAGATGTTCTCAATCCTCTTCTCCCATTCCAAATAAGCTTCGGGATCATTGCGGCCCTTAAACTCGGGAATCTTCGACTTGATGCTTCCTAGATTATCATCTTCTCTTCGATTATCCCGACGTCCCTGCTCATACCTCCGCCTATCGGCACCCCCTTCGCCATGATCGAACTCCTCAAAGTCCTCTTCCACGTCCTCCCACCTTTCTTGTGGTCGAACTTGTTGCTGTCGAGGAGCTGCTGGATTTCTTGGTCTCGCATTCCTTCTTTGTTCACGTTCTGCTCTCATCTCCCCCATCTCTTCTCTCATTCCTTCCATCTCTCGCATTAAGGCTCTTAGTTGCCCCGTTAAAGCTTCCATCATGAAGCGTTGTTCACCTGGTTGCCCTTGTGCGCCACGTGCCCCGTCGTTATCGCTTCCTGACATGGTTAGTGTATAATTGAAAGTAAAAGGACCCCACAGCACTCCCTCACGTGTTTCACTCGTAGGGATGAAGACGCTCAAAATGTCACTCGTGTTTATCACTCAAATAATCGGCTTTTACCCTCAATTAATCTCACCACTCGTGCCTTTTGCCTCTCAAATTCTCACCAAATTTCTCGAAAACTTGAAAATGCTCAAGACACTAAGATGAAAATACTCGACGACTTTTGAAACTTTAAACGACCAAACACGCAAACGTTTACCGATGCTACACAACCCCAAACGCTTAAGAATACAGGACAATTCACAATTCCACCAAAACAAACAGGACCAATAAACTCAATCCCAAACTTGTCTCTCTTTTTTTTTTTTTTTGTAAATAACGGCACACACTTTTTTTTTTTTTTTTTTTAAATGGCCGAATTTGAAGACTCAACAAAAGAAGAAAGGATAGAGTAGACACAAACTCAAACACAAACAAGATCTAGACGCAGTAAACAAAACCCCCAAATTTATGACTCGAAACCCTAAATCCCAAACTTGGTTCACTGGCACACGAACACAAACACAAACACGAAACGAATGTAATGAATCCCAAACAGAAATTAACAAACCTAAACCCGATGAACAAAAAACTAACAAAACTCAAGAAACAGATTTTTTTTTTTCGACTCTAAATTGACGCAAAAACAAAAAGACTCAAATAGATAACCCAAACAAGAAAAGCCGAAGCTCTGATACCACTTGATGCGATCCTCGTAGCGAGAACCGGTGTTGACGATCGTTTTCTTGTTGGACAACACGGAATGGATAGGAATCCCGTCAAAAGACTCGATTAGGATGCTTGTTGCGACGCCACAACGGATGCGGAATAGCCGTTGATAAGTCAATGGGTTGAGGAACGCCACAAACGGTTGCGGAAGGGCCGTTTGATAAGTTCTAGACGAATCGTCAAGCGTTGGACTTGATCGATTCAAGCTTCCGAGACAAACTCAGGAAGAAAACCTCAAAGGTGTTTTTCACAAATAACGTAGTCTGCTTATTCTCATTGATGTTTGCCTTTAAATAGGCTTCATTCTTTTACAACCCTAATTGGAAATTAAACTAATTAAAATTCGGAAATATCCCAAAACAATTCGAAAAATACCAAAAATATTAAAAGAAAACGCGTAAAATAAAGCTGGACAGTTTTCCTCGCGTACGCGCGATCGTTCGGCCCAATATGGCGATCGATCGGCTATGTGCCCGATCGATCGGGTGAGATGCGGCGATCGCTCGGCAGCCGCTCGACTGGGACGTTCTTCGCGCGCGCGATCGATCGGCAGGAACCACGCGACCGATCGGCAGGCGCTCGGCTTGTTCTCGAATTCTTGCTCTTCAATGGCCGATCGATCGGCTGGATCGCCGCGACCGATCGGCTAAGCCTCGGGTCCTCTAATTTATTTGCTTACAAAAATTTCAAAATAATCCTAAAAATAATCCAAACAACTACCAAAGACTCTAAACACTTCGAACACAATTTCAAATAGAAATTACATAGAAATAACTCAACTAACAAAACAAAATAAAATAAAGGTCTTCGACGAACACTTAATTGCTCGTTTTGATAACTTCACCCTCTTTCCGTGCTGAAAGACATGCTTGTCCTTTGCTCTCGGCTCGCTTTTCTTGAACCGCCGCTCTTACGTCTCCGAGATCCACGACGGTAGATTGCATGCTGATCAGGGTCGCATCAGTCAAGTAGGAATGGTTTGGGGAGGGGTTGGAAACATTTCCCGAGGCCCGTTCCTCTCGAAGAGGCCTAAACGCCCCTATTCCGAACCATCGGTCGGAGTTTTGACCTAATTCAAGTTCCGTCTAACTCGAGACTTAACGTGACTTACTTAAGTTACTAGAAACTTCGAAAATACTGTTTAGAAGTCAAATATCAATTTATACGTGGTCGTTTTGAGCTCGTTCCCTTTCTTTAACCGTGTTTGCACGGTTTATCTAGACTTTTCGAGTTTAAGCCGTTTCGGCTTCGTTTTAACTCGGAATGGTTTCAAATTTGAAACCAAGGTTAATTATATGATTATAAATCATAATGTAACCTCAAAAACAGATTACAACCCAAAAAGGGTCATTTTTTAAAATTGGACCAATTTTGTAATTTCCCAAAAATTAAGGGACTCACGGTGCAATTTTGCACTTTAAGGAGTCGATTTCAAATTCAATGGCCATTAAGACATTAAGCATATATATTCCAATCATCAATTGGATCAAGCAATGATTGGAGTGAGTTCTAATCGCAGGACGAGATATAATTAATTTAACGAAGGGTCGTTGAATTACAAAAACGACTAGCTCATTTGTCGGAAAAGTACCGTGAGGGATAACCCCGGGGGTAGGGGTTACACTTAATAATCTCATTAATAATTTATATAAAAAAAATTATCAATTTAATGTTCAACCAAAATAACTTAGGCTATGTTTGATAACTTTTTTTTTTGTTTTAACAAACAAAATTTGAAAGTGCTTTTTTTTTATTTGAAAAAATACAAAATGATAGTTTGTAACTAATAAAGAGGGAGTGAAAAGATAAAAAAATATAAATATGTAACATAGGGAGAGTGTATACTTGAAAAAACACAGAAAAAAGTTAGTAAATTTTGCTATTTTTTTTTTTTAAAAATTTTGACAACAAAATTTTTTTTATTTCCTCTAATTTTGTAGATCTGTTTTCAGTTTAAAAAAAACATTTACTAGACGCGTATTTAAAAATTTTGATCAATTTTTCGTTTAAAAACAAAAATATTATCAAACGAGAGCTTAGCGATTTGAACATTTATTTTCCAAAATTATTTTTGAAAATTTCTTTGTAATAATTATCAAAAAGTAATTACAGTTTGGTTTTTTTAAACAAAAAAGTGTTATCTGAATTAAAAACAAATAACAATAAAAAAAAAGAAGTAATAATAATGAAAAAATCCCAGCGGAACAGGTGTTAATTTTGACTCACCCAATAAGAATAAAAAAAAAAAAAGCTTTTCTCTGATCAACACATTAATTATTTATAGTGCTATTAAAAAGTTAGTACATTATAGAATGAAATTCTAGATGATAAGAATGACTTTATCTATAATTTAATTTTTATAGTAGCTAATTGAATGTATTACTTTTATTTTTAAGTAAATGGAATAAAATATGGGGATTCTTTAGTTGGTTGTTTTTTTTTTTGTTTGTTTTGTTTTATTTTTTTTGTTTTGCTTTGCTTTGTTTTGTTTTGTTTTTGTTTTTTTTTTTTTTTGTAGTGGGGAATAATTATGGATCGTCAAATTTATGTTTTTAAGATGCATATGACTTAGTGAAATAAATCTGACAATCTAGATTTGTTCTCTACAAAAAAAAAAAAAAAACACACCTGAGAATTTCCGAAAATAAAAGGTGAAATACGAAAATCCTAAGGATATTTTAAGAATAAGAAAAAAAACCATTTAAAAGTTAAAAAAAATTAATTTGACGGTGCATGGGGTAAAATAGATGGTGTAAATAGAATCACTTTTAATAAAAATATTTGGCTATTTTTTAAAAAATTGTACAACAAGGACTATTTGCTTAATAATTTCTTTATACTATTATATGCCGACATCATCGTAGTACAAAAACTATGTATCCCATGATAGAATATTCTGTTATTTTCCTAACCATACAATATGTTGGTGTGAAATTTAAACCAACGCCGTGATCTGCACCTCTAAACGGTGGGGCGACAATAAAAATGGAGAAATTGGCCTGAAAAAGGCGGGAACGCGGCGGTTTTTAGAGTGGTTCGGCCCTCCTGCGGAGTAATAGCCTACGTCCAATTTTCTAGTATTTTTGGTAAATTTCGTACAAAGAATTCGTTTTTTCTCCCAACCCCTTCTCCCTTCTCATTCCTTTCCTTATATAGGTCAGGAGAGAAGGATGGGTTAATGAAGTTTGCGTTGTTGGAAACGTGCGCTTGTTTGCACCGATTGCTCTTCGAGGACTCCACTCCCGAAGCTACAATCGCAGACGAAAAATCAATTACAGTACAATATTATTCTTACTATTAATTGTTTTGTTTGAGTGGTATAACTAGCTAAATCCTGGTCACATATATGCACTAACAGGGGCGGAGTCAAGATTATTTTTTTGTTGGGGGGGGGGGGTTGAAGTAAAACAAAATATGAGAGGGGCCAGGTGAGGAAAAGCTACATGTAATATTTTCCTAATCACAAACTTACCTAATATATAATAAAAAGTAAAAAGTTTAGGGGAGTCATATGCCCGCCTTGGTCATCAAGTATCTCCGTCCTTGTGCATCAAGTTAAATAGGGTGAATCAGTTAAATATGCCATTTTGAAAATTGCTTTTTAATTTTAGTTAATGTTTTAAAAAAAGAAAAAAAAATGGACATGGTTCTAGCATAAGATGGATAAATGAACTTTATCCCCCATTATTATTTAGTGGCTATTTTATTAAGAGAAATTATAATGAATACCCAATTTTTAGTACATAATTTAAATCTTTTGAAAAATATAACAAAATACCAAAGTGATTCAATTACTTACATAGTGGTAGCTGTTGCTAATTAACTTAGTTACCAAAAACATGTGCAACAAATTAACGAATTGACTAATTACTCAATTACTTCAAAAAATTGAGTATATATTTTTATTGTTATATAAAATTTGAGTATTTTACTACCTCACCATTTTATTAATAAATAAAAATATTGATCATATCTTTAAATCATTTAAATAAAGTGACTATTTTTTTTATAATTTATCAATTAAATATCATCAAACAATAAACATATTAAAAAATGAGCGTAACACACTTATTTACACGGAAAAATTGTCTACCTTACCTTATATTAAAACAAACTCCCAAAGTCAAAAAAACATTTAAAAATTATCAAACCATATTGCCTATATAGGTATAATATTGCCAAACCATATTAAAAGTGTTTTCACAAATATTCAACCCACCAAAGAACGCACAAAATCAATAAAGTCCCTTTTCAAAAAAAAAATCAATAAAACTTCAATTTAATACATGCAAATTGCAATCTAGTCCATTGATCACTTCTGCGGCAAAACGACGGCTCTACAGCCATTTATATGGTCTTTACAAGTTAATATATAGACAAGGGAGTAGGGACCCACTTACAAATAAATAATTACAATAGGTCTAATACCTGCTACCTACCTATTTCTGTCAGGCCCTTCAATAAATGCTCCAGCTGAGTTTATTTATTTATTTTTTTTTTTTTGCTGAACATACTCAGCTGAGTTGAGGTAAATTATCGTGCAGCAATCAGATATCTCAAATCGATCTATCGCCTTTGGCTTTTTTAGAAAAAAACAATCGCAACCGTTCAATTAAGATAGACCGGTCTCCCCTAATTAGTGGGGGATTTCACAGCAGCTCCCAAAATAAATAATTGGTATAATTTTCAAAATTTAAGAAAAATGCATTCAAAAATCAAACTTGAAGAGATAGGAATTTTAGCATCAATTTTAAGTTGAAATTTGATTCCTAAAATGTGCGAAAATTCAAAAATGTACAAATAATATAATTTGCACTAATATTTATACATATTCAAAAGTTGGCCAGATTTGACGAAACCAGTCAATTTTCGTCTCGTCAAAACAAATATAACCAAGATAATATTACAAGCAAATTTGTCTCAAGGTAGAAGTTAAACACTTGTAAAGTGGTTTTAGGTCAGGCCATTTATGTGATCTCCTCCACCCTTACGTGTCTAGGAAAGTTGGGCCTGAAACGAGACCATAATAACCTTCTCAATCGATCTGGGAACGTTTCGGTGACTAGTATTGTACCGATAAAAACTTATCTTTATTCAAAGAATATTATTATACAAACCTTTGTTTTAAAGTTGAATTATGTCTCTCTATAGAATGTTAGTACTTTTAGAGGTTATGTTGAGTATAGATACTTACGTTGATTTATGGTTAGGTTTTCTGCTCCCGACTTTACCGTCTCTCGAACTCTCGACTCAAGGTGTGTACAACCTCACTGCAGTACGAAGTAGTTCAAAAGAAAATTATGTTATGCAATGCTAATGTGACGTGTGAATGTTATGTGAAGTATGTTATGAATGGTGAATGTTTACATGATGAAAGTTTCAAAGTTTATGAAATCATATTTTATAATAATGATTTATAACACATGATTATGATATTTTAAATCTCAATGACTATATGATAATGATGTATGTCACTTAATTAATCAAGTGATATCGAAAGTTAAAACTGTGCCGTACCGCCCGTTCTCCTTGTGTCAACCAAAGTGTATTATGGAGGACGGTTTTTAATGAAAAGTTATGATGATTTGACCTTAGTCTTTGAGAACTTGTACATCCTCGTTAACTATTTGTCGAGCACTCTCCACGAGGTGCGTACACCATGATTAGGATCCTCTAGGATGAAAGACAAAAGTTAGATGGGGAGATGATAGTTGTTATTCACTGGGCATTTAGCTCACACATTTTTCTTTCGTACTGTAGGTTAGAAACCTATGTTTTGAAATGCTGAATTGTGTTACCATGGTGTAAGGTAAGTGAGGCAAGAGATGGGAAAGCTACGCAAATAATTTCCACACTTTTAAGTTATTCAATCTAATAAGTATTATTTTCAATTTCAAGACAAGAGATATATTTATTAATGACAATGATGTGTATTAATTTTCTTAAGTAATAAATTACGTTATTATTATTATTATTATATTGTTCTCTCTTACAAAATATATGCATATGTCAGTTTTAAAATCAAATTATTACGAATTTTTCTACCTAAGTAAAGTAAGTTTTAAAATAAACAGTCCGAAAAGTCGGGTCGTTACAGACTGAGACTCAAGCACCATTGCCATGAAGTTTTCTTTGTCAAAAGGATCGTTTTCCTCTCCAATTATATATATTTGACATCAAGTACCATTGATTTCACTAGTAAATATTAAGTCATAATCAAACAATAAATTAGAACACTCAAATTATTTAGTTCTAGAATTAATAACTAAGGGAATTATTTTGACTTTTTCGCAAAAGTTATGGATTCCATATTACCTATAACTCACATTCCCATCATTAATGAATTACTGTGCATTTAAAATGTTAGTATCGGGTCTAGTATTCTATGAGCTTTAACAAACAAATTAAAAAGCTCTTTAATACAAAAGAGGAGTTTATAAATACTCAGCATTAGAGATTAACTTTCATATGATCATCTTGGTACTTTGATTTGAACCTTTATAATAGGACTTAGATAATGACAATAGAATCTAGTCGGTCTTTGTCTTATAGAATGTTAATCATATAAAATATTTCGTCTTAGTGTCATCACACTAATTATCTGGATAAAATTATAAATTGATTATGCAATAGACTGTATTAGTGATTGTCAATTAAAGATCCATATTTGATTAATAAGGAACATATTTACATGTATTAAACTATAATTTTACTCATCTTGTATGTAAAGTTTTAACAAACTAAAATTATCATTGCATCAATATATTATTCGTTTTGTAAACATTTCATTTAATATTATAATATAAAATAAACAAGCTTCATAAAAATCCATTTCTTGTATTAAATCAAAAAATATATATTACGTAATATCTTATTTCGGTACATTAATTATGACACTAAAACTTTGCAAATTCATTCTTAAACAGCTTTAATTTCAAATCACATCAATTGCTGAATATAAAAAAAGATATTAGGATTATTGGTCTATAAATAACGATGTAGAAATAGCGACTAATTTAAAGCTTAGTACTGAATAATTTTCAAGTCGCACAATATTTAGTTATCACACGAACAATTCTTGCAATAAAAATTATATATATTTATATGATATTAAAAATATTTATTAATTCAATTCGAGAATAGTTGGCAAATAAACACTTCTTGCAATAAAAATTATATATATTTATATGATATTAAAAATATTTATCAATTCAATGGAGCCCCTTGCGAAGCATGTCTAGAAGCTTATCAAATCCTTGCGAAGCATGAGTACTGTCGTGAGATAACAAGCCTACAAAATCCAAAGGTAATTATATTAACACATGTTCTTGATAATAATAAAAGCACACTTAAGGAAATTATGTGTGCATGCACACACTCTCATACAGATATGATAGCATGTACTAAACGTGTGTTTATAAAATACATATTCATCAAATATTTATATATGTTGATTAGAGATGTCGCTAGGAATAGATGTAGATATTGATTTTACTAGAAAAAGAAGTATATATTCACTTTGTCTGCAGCAGATTCATAGTATATTGTAAAACTAACAAAGACAACCAGGGAATATATCTAAGAGAAATTACAGTGAATACCCAATTTTCAAAACTTAATGTAAGTTATTACCCAATCTTTTGAAAAATATAATCAATTACCCAAAAGATGCAATTACTTACATAGTGGTAAGTGGTGGTAATTCACTTTGTTACCAAAAATATGTGCAAGTAATTGACAGATTGACTAGAAACTCAATTACTTCAAAAGTTTGGGTATTTATTTTTATTGTTATATAAATTCTGGGTATTTGCCTACTTCACCCTATATCTAATTCGAGCATTGGTTTGTAAATTTTATATTTTTAAAAACTAAGTATTTTAAGAGAATGCAAAATATATGGATATCAGGCTGCAAATCACTAGATATTATGATGATAGAGGTGTTATTTATAGGAGCCAAGCATTGCTTAAATTTGACCAACGTCAGAGATATGGAAAAGCCTCGCTAGTGAAATTACGAAAATCACTAGAAGAAAATTATCAACCTTCACTACTTGTAGTGCATGATCACTTAATATATATATATATATATATATATATATGTATGTATATATATTTATTGCAATCATTATCAACGATCATATATAAATTATGGGCAATCACTTGTGGCCGACAATAAGACATGGCAATCACCTCTACAGGTGGGTAAAATTTTATGAGTACTTATATTTTCTTATCAATAACCACACATGATCCTCATAAGAAAACGTGTCATTATTTGCACGTAATAAAAAAAATAAACAGCAAAGAAGGAATTGAAAAAAAAAAGTAACATAATTTTTTTTACGTTTTTTTTTAAATAGGGCCAATTAGGTAAGTAATCATTTTAAATGTTCTATTTAAAAATATAAAAAAACAGGCAACAGTTTCTAGGAAAATTTTCAAAAAAATAAAAAAATATATTATCTACGTAATAAATATCTTATCATAACAAATTACACATAAAATTTATAGTAATAAATTTCTTCATTCTTCCCTCTTCTATTTAAATCATTCCTTCTTCTTTTTCTTCACACCTTCTTCTTCTTCTCTCTAAATTTATCATTCTCTTCACTCTAACTCTCTAATCACCCCTTAAGCTCAAAAAATATTTAATATTACTATATTATACAATTAGTATTATATTATTTAATAATATAAATTTATATTAATTATTATATTATTTAATAGTATTTATTTATATTATTTTCCAATATTATTATTTAAGACGTCGTCCAATCAGACTTCAACCTCTCGACGACGACAAGTTCAGTGGATGTTTAATATCCCGAATTTCAAGTACACTAAGAATGCAAAGCATGCCAAAGAAAACGCAACAATGGCGGACCTCCGCCATATGATTTGGGAGCCATTTTCGGATATAGATGTTTCTGTTTCAAGTTAAAATGTGATGCCTATACCACCGGTGGATCTGAGTCACATGGTCTTTTAGGATTCACATAATCCTAATGAAGAGGGCGAGGCTGAGGAAGTTCTTGCACAAGTATCGACAGCAAATGTGATTTTCACGGTCGGGCCTTCATGTTGGAGACACAAGAGATTAACTTGAACTGTTTGACAAGATTTGATCATATTGAGCAAGATATTGGCGGAGGAAATTGGCAGCGTTGGGATATTTGTATATTAGGCAAAAAACAAAAAAAAAACAAAAACAAAAACAAAAGCTTCAACATACCGTCTTTTCACGAAACAAGACATTTGAGGAACCACGCGACTCAGTGCAAGGAGAAGAACAGTCGGGCAGCTACAACACAGTCAGGAACGACATCAGTCGCGGGAACATCGGCGGCCCAGGGAAGTTCCTATGACCCTACTGTAGGAGTAAGGTAGGAAGAGAAGCTTTAGCACAATTTATGTATGGTGACGATCTTCCAATAGGATTCGGTGAGCACTAAGCTTTCAAAAAGTATATGACACATTTTATTCCACAATTTCAATATGTTTCTAGAAACACAACTAGAGTAATATTGTTAACTATTATAGTAAGATGAAAGCCAAGCTTGTAGAAGAATTCCATAAGGGTTCATTTTGTGTTGCTTTGACTTCTGACGTATAGACATGGCGATCTAGGGAGGTTTAGATTAGTATAATCGCTTATAATGTAGACGATGAGTGGAACATGTGAAAAAAGAATAATAGGTTTTTGCCTTTTAGACGTTGCACACATTGGCAAAAATATTTACGAGCACATTTTAAAAGTTTTAGTAGATTATGAACTACGAAATAGAGTTTTTGTTGTGACACTTGACATGCGGCAGTAAACAACTTTGCAATAGAGATACTTCGACCATCAGTTAGTGGCTTTCACGATGAACTTCTATATCAGGGGTGCGTGTGCCACATTATTAACATAATTGTGAATTCTGGTTTAGAGATTGTTGAGGAGACTATCCAAAAGATTAGACATGTTATTTTGTACTTGAATGCTAATTCGAAGAATTTGGCTTCGTGGAAAAGTTATTGCAGGCATAATTGTATTATACGTGTTACAGAACTTTTGGACAAGATGTCCCAACCCGAAGAAACTCGATTTACCTGATGCTGTAGAAAGTTATGCCTTACTAAGCCATTTTCACAACGTGGCTTAATATGGAGCTTGCTGGACAAATTCTTGACGGACGATCTTTAAATATTTCACTTGGCAACCGTTCGTTTACAAGCTATTTACAGTCCGACAAGTCATTTAGAATTGCATGAGCTATTAGAAAGGTCTACATGCATTTTAGAATATGGGAATTTCGAGTTGTTAAAACTCGTGGTGGCCGATATGAAAGCGAAGGTTAGGAAATATTAGACAGCTATAACGCTTTTGTACTCCTTCGCTTTCATATGAGACCCATGGATGAAACTCGGAAAATTTATGACATACTTCGTCTTATTAAAGAACATACGAATATACCTTACATTGATACAATTTATCGCGAAACTGAGGCCCGTTTCTATACCGTTTATAATTCTTATGAGGAAGAATCTTGCACGAAAGAGACGCAAATCCCAGAGGTTCCCGTTACCTGTTACAAGTCTCTCATCAAGAGGACATACCCGATGCTTGCCTAAGCCGACATGAATTAGTTGTCTAGATCATCACACAGCTCTTCAAGTCCCAACTTACAGCATTCCAAAGTCTGGAAATATCTGAACTCGCGTTGGGCGGAGCATTTAGTAATGAATCTCGACGTCCTAAGGTAGTGGATAGAGTACCAAAATTTATTCCCCATTTTGTCACGTTTTGCTAGAGATATCTTAAGCTTACCGGTATCATCAGTGTCTTTCAATTCTGCATTCAGTTTGGCCAGTCTCATTCTCAACAAGTGATGCAAATCGCTAAGATTTAACATTGTTGAGATACTGATGTTGGCTTATGTCACAAATTAACCAAATATTTTGATAATTACAAACAAGATGAGTTTTTATTACTAATGTATTTGTCAAGTGTGCATGAAGCAAATTGTCTAGAAGACCAATGTTGAAATGATGTTACATCAAGAAAAATCAAGCATAAAGAACAAGCAAGATTAGGATATTTCAATGTAAGGTAAAATTATCCTTTAAGCATTCGATAATTTTTGGCTCAAAGTTCTTTTTTAATTAAAAACTTTTTTGATTCATTTACCTTGAAATCGAACGAATTATATTCATGTCTTAATCCTCAATAATTGCATCTTATATTAAGGCAAATGAATTCATGATTAAGAAAGTAGATTTACTTTGACATTTTAGATTTGAGCTTTCTTGTCTTATTTTATGAAAATTCAAAGTAAATCATTCAATCTTCTAATTATTTCTAAAATTATTTAAAGGATCATTTTTATTAAGAAAATGTCGCACTCAAAGTTTGATTTTAAGCACATTTTCGTATCGGTTCGTTTCTTGCCTTAAAAGTTTCATTTTTAGGCAAAATTTGACGAACCGGTCGACTGCTTCCACGAACCGGTCGACTGGTTCTCCTGCAACGGACCCAAAAATATCCGTTGCAAGTAGCCGTTTTATTTCTGATGTGGCAGTTAAAACGGTCGACCGGTTATTGAAGCGGTCGACCGTTTTGGTCGCTGATACAAACATAGAACTGTGTTTTTGAGTCACATATAAAAGGCTTAAGTTCTATTTTGCTCATTCTAGGAAAGATAACAAAATATTCTGAAATTCTCTGAGCAAAAATCTTACAAAATTATTTCTTTCTTCTCTTGATTATTCTCTTACATCATTGTGCATCCTTTTTCGAGAAAGAAACCAAAAACACTTTTGAGCCAATCATTATCAAATACTTAAAGTGTTTCTCTCATAGATTTGTCTTGTAATATTTTATATTTTGAGAGAGTTTATGAGCTTCATTGTATTCATCTTCTTTTCATACTATTCTTTTGAGAGTTAGTCGAGGTTTCGACAAAGGGGTTTATCGAAGACCCGAAGCAACTTCGGTGGGTTTATTGTGAAGAGGATTGGGTAATCCTCGAGTGTGCCTGTAAGGTGTTCGACAAATGTACATGGTAGATCGAGCCGAAAGTCGATCACAATAGTGGACAAAGGCCTTGCTCGTGACGGAGAGCTTGGTAACGGGGGACGTAGATCTTTCGGATCGAACCTCCATAAACATATAGTTTGCGCTCTTTTCTCCCTACTCCTTACCTATTCATTTCTATTTTTTTTTTTGAATAGTTGCTGAAATTTATATTAGCACAACTTGTTTGAGCATATAGAACATTATTAAATTAGCTTAATAAAATTGAATTTATTAGGATTTTATCTAATAACCAATTCACCCCCCCTCTTGGTTAGTCATTCTTGGGTCAACAACTGACATTGGTCAAAGATTGAGAATTAGTTGATAGGCGACTTCAGGAAACCGCTACGAATTCAAAAGAACTGATGGATTACTTCAAAAACTTGTACATTAAAGACGAATCACAATCTAGTCGGGATTGAAAATTCTATTTTTTTTTAATTTGTAATTTCATTGTATTTTTTTTATATTTTGTAATTTTCATTTTATTTTATTTATTTTTATTTTTTATTTTTCATTGCATTTTTTCATATTTTGTAATTCTCGTTGTATTTTTTTATATTTTGTAATTTTCAATATATGAGATATTTTTTCATTTTCAAGTTTTTATTAATTAAATCTACCATGTCTTTAATAATCTAAATAATTAGAAAATAAATTCTAAAATACTTACAAAATTAACAAAAAAATGGACTAGGTGGAGAAAAACGAGTTTCTGCCCCGCTTTTCACGAAAACAGGTACCCGCCCCATATACAAAATGAAAATGGGTCTTCCGTACCCTGTTTTTGTTTGGCCAGCAAAAACAGGTACGGATATGTAATGGCTACTTTCTGAATCAACGACTGTCCTTACAGGCCAACACCAGTCTTTCCACTGTGCTTTGTCCTCACTCGTACGCATTCGGAGAAACTTTCCAAGAGGTCACCCATCTTGAAATTGCTCCGGATCAAGCACGCTTAACTTCAGAGTTCTTACGAGATGGGCTCCCGAAAATAAGATGCATCTTGTTGACATCATATCTTTTAAGCATAAACTCAACCGCACCGTCCCATACCAGCACGGCCTCGAAACCTTTATATTAGACCATCATCTTACCCGGGCGGTGCGGGACTGCACAGCTTACCCTGTCTTGCCCTCTTTTTGGCTCAAAGGATTTTGACTATCACAATCACCCCTCCTTTTGGGGCCCGACGTTTTTGTCGGCCGTCGGCCACACTTCCAGCTGGGTCAAGGCTCTGATACCAACTGTAACGGCTGCATTCTAGATCGACGACAGTCCCCACAGGCCAATACGAGTCTTTCCAACGTGCTTTGTCCTCACTCGCACGCATCTTGAGACTTCCTATAAGGTCACCCATCTTGAAATTTCTTTAGGTCCAGCACGCTGAACTTCGAAGTTCTTACGAGATAGGCTCCCAAAAAGAAGGTACATCTTGTTGACATAGGTAGCAACATCATATCTTTTAAGCATCTCATCAACCGTACCGCCCCATACCAGCACGGCCTCGGAACCTTTACATTAGACCTCATCTTACCCAGGCGGTGCGGGACTGCACAGCTTACCCTGTCTTGCCCTCTTTTTGGCTCAAGGGATTTTTACTGTCATAAGTTAACCCGTGGGTACCCGTTTTGTCGGGATTATTTACAAATTTGAATTTTATGAAATAAATAAAATTTTATCTTGAAATCTCAATGAATGGTAATTGTTTTATCAATAAAAGTTTCCTTCATTGCCTATTTGCTCATGTTCCTTTTCTTGTTGATGAAAAACTATAAAAAGAAAGTGCAACAAATCGTATATTTCTTTAATCAAAAGTTTTATTGTGGATTGCTGCTACAAATATTCTTGTCAAGATGAAAGCGGACTTTATGAGTGGAAAAAGAGAAGAGATTGTGAGATCATGTAAGACAAAAAGCTAAATTTTAAGCCAAACGTGAGCATTGAGTGAAATGTCGTTTAAGTGAAACATATGACGAATTAAAATATGAGATCGTTCATTTTCATTTCCAACTAACCATTCTTGCAGTAAATATGTTCAAGGCGGAAAAAAGTTTGATCGTGGGTAGATCCAAAGTTTCACATGAAAGCTTTATTATGAGAGATGAGAATAATATTGGGATAGAATTTGAATAAAAACAAAAGCGGTCGGATTGCACGGAGGATGCTGCTCGAGGATTGCCCTAAACAACTCATATTATCCGTAGAATTCATAAGTTTTAAAAGAGGTTTATTAAGAGAGTGCAAAATTAGTTCGTTGATAGATTGTAAAACATATAATCACATTCATATAAAGAATTCAAGCTATCACTCAAAGATGCTTGTGATGCCGACGTTGAGAATCTGAGAAAGAAGGGATATTCGCAACCAATCACACAGAGAATCGTGAAGGAGAAGATTCATTGATGTTGGGGCACAATCTACATTCCACAATCAGAGAGGATGACGACGTTCAACAACAAGAAGTGCATTGATCTCATAATAAAAAGATATCACGTGATAGTGATGGAAGATAAGTGAGCACGGAGAAAAACAAGGACAAGTGAGTGATGAGAAAGGAAAGAAATGAGTGAAAAAATTTAAGAAAGAAGATAAAGCAACTAAGTAAAGAATAAAGAGAGAAGGCAAAAAAAGAATGATTTAACAGTAACAATGGCGATGATACGGATTTAAGAACTAATTCCTTTCAAGAAGGGGTTATACAAGCATAACCAAACATGATGAACTTCGCGATCAATATAACAGATAAAGTTGCACTTGCAAGCCAGTTCAACAAATAAAAATATGATGTAAAAAAGAAGATATGGTATCTTAAGGTGCAAAAAAATTTAAACATTTGTATCTTATCAAAGTTGTTTCGAGTTGTGCACAAAACTTTGCGTAAAAAATTATGCACCATATGACATATGATTGCAATATTTTGATGCTTCTTTCAACAATTTTGTATCGCAACCTTTTATTTAAAAAATTTAGAAGTAAAAATAGTCATAAATAAGAAAATATATGCATTAGAAGCAGTGATTTAAAAAGTCAATAAAGTGTTCTCTATCATAAAATGTACCTTTACATCCTTTGATACGGATGACAAGCTCTTAGTGAATAATTGATCTTTCAAATTAAGAAACAAAAGTGTAGAAAATAATATAAAATAATTACCTACCAAGCCCTAATTAGCCAATTTAGTTGATATTAATTGATATTAATGTTAGCATTCATATGGATTTCAAATATAGTATTATTAAAAATGCAATAATTTGACTACGATAAGATCATATAGTTAGGCGTACGTACCATTAGCTATCAGTGGGTAGAGATCGAAAAAAGTCGTAGTTGTCTTCAATAATTTCTACACATTTTGAAGGAAAAAAGTAGTGATAGTTAGTGGTAAATAATGAAATAAGGTGAAACAAAAAAGCATGTAATTATGTTATTGTGTGTGACATACCAGCAACAATTCACCAGGCTTTAAAGGGAGTTCTTCCAAAGCTGTTATTTTCCTGAATATTAAATATATTCAAGTCAAACGTGTACATATCATATATGCATAGTATATTAAGAATATTTACTTAATAATCTCTTTTTTAAATGTTATACATAATACTTGCATACTACATAACTTAATGCATATGTACTACATAACTTTGTAAAATTTAAAATTCAATATTCAAACGATAATATATATATATATATATATTTATATCTTAATAATGCTATTCACACACTTTTGATAGTGGAGTACCAGCGACTGACAAAATTAACCACTGATATAGGCTATCTTTGACTAATTTTAGACAACATCAATCGCAGAAAATAAAAAAAACGCTCGATCCATTGTGTTTAGCTTTTTACAATTGATTTTTGCATGAAAATAGAACAAACATTTCATGCTGACTTGGTGACAGTTTTTCGCAAATGACAAATTAGTCTAAAAAAGGTAGTATCAGTCTCAAATAATCATATGTCGGAGTATTCTCGGAGCGTTTTTTTTTTTGTTTTGTTTTAAAGATTCAGGTTATTTACTTTTTTGAATAAATTATTTCTGTAAGATTCCAATTATTAATTGTGGAAGGCTTTAGTTTTTCCTACAAAATGACCATCATTATTCTTAATCTTTTTGCGATTGATTGATGAGTAAAAAATTAATTGTTGAAAGTTTTGATATACGAAAGGACACATTGTTCCAATTGTCAGATGACTTGGGTTGACTAAAATATTACTTGTAGAATATACTATCCGAGAATGAACATCAGTCACATATAACTTTTAACCATTGACGCATAAATTTCTAGGATGCCATTTCGCCTTTCTTTTTTCGAGTCTAACAGTTCAATAATGGGTAACACTATCCGCAACTGATTTATCAATCGTGGAAATTGATTATTATTATCGTATAGTTTTCTTCTTCGTCATTTGCTCTCTCTCTCTCTCTCTCTCTCTCTCTCTCTCTCTCTCTCTCTTCTCTCTCTCTCTCTCACACACACACACACACACACACACATTGTTCTTTCTTACCCTAACTCTCTATCTCTTTCTTCTTGACCATTCGGTGTCTGCCCTCTGTCATCCGGATTCCAACCCCTTCTACCTTCTCCCTGCTATTGCCACGTCCCGAACCCTCCTCGATCCATACTGCCTCCCTCGCCTAACGCCTTTGTCAACCGTCGCTACTCTTTGTTCCAATGCCGCTCCTCCTCGGTTCTAGTCCTCACTAATTTGGCGACATCCCCGTCGATATAAAGTTTTTTAAATATTTTTTTTGCATAATATATTTTATATTCTTATTTTATTATATTTGTTTAGATATTTACGTAATTTTTATGTAGTTAGTATTGTATTGAATTTATAATAAATATATCATTTGATGATATAAGTGAAAAAATCTAAATGTATGTTCAAAGTACTATAATTTACAATGGAAGTATTTTTTAAAGAAAAATAGAAATATTAGAGATAAATTTTGAAACTAGTACACATGCATTAAAAACCCCATAGTTAATAATAAAGTAAAAAAGTAAAGACTTAATGTTTAAAAAAAATAATTATTTGCACATATTTCTAATGACTCAATCAATTATTGATTATTTCTACTAAAAAAGTAATTTAATTACTTTGATATTTTGGGATAATTTTTAAGAAAATTAGTATTTAGTTGAATTAAGTGTTAAAAATCAAATATTTACTACAATTTCTTATAATGTAATTAAATACATTTATCTTAAACTTTTACTTTAATAATTAATTTAATTATCGCAATTAATTACTTTTGAACTACTCTTAATTAGTGTCTATGTAACGGAAATATAATGTAAATTTGAATATTTTCTTTTCTACAATTATAGTATTTATTATTAATTTATCTATTACCCGATGATGAGTCGTCCATCAATCTCCTCACATTGAAAATATCTGCAAGCATTGGTGAAGGGTATGTCCTTTTCTTTCCATTCTGCATCAAATTAAGAACATCTATTAGTCTTAATTTAAAAATACAAAATCATTAGTAGTCTCGTTTAGGTTGAAATTATTTCAATTTAACTAATTACAATGTCAGAGAAAATTAGTTTGTTATATAAAGAATATTAGCTTTTATGAATTAAATTCTAGTTACAACCAAGGAAAAAAAAACTACATATGTTGGATTGTTAAATTATAGGCAACCATTCTATGAATTAAAAAAAAAATTAAAACTGACTATTTTTAAAAATCAAATGTTAAAATGATTATTTAAAAAAAATCATGTGAAAATAAAATATTTAACAATAACATTTAGTGATTGAATATTTATATTCTTTTTTCTTCTTTTCAAATTTCAAGATTAAATTCTTAAGCTTAACCATTTAAAATCATCTTGAAATTAGAATAGTTAACAATCAAATTAAATGATGTCGACAACTATGGTAGCCACTATGTGCTTTGACCGGGTAGAAAAAGATATGAAACAAACAATATAAAAGATGCAGTATGTAGTGACATGTCGTTGTTTGGTGTGATCAAATATCAATAGAATGTTGCACGTTTTTTAAAAATTTTGCCAAATCCTTCTTGGAACTATTCTAAGGAGAGTTTTGTAGCAACTTCGTTACACTATTCGGGGCAAATATTTGGTCTTCTATTACCATTTATATGGTACAATTGAAATGCATCAATAGTCATTAACATTTGCAATGATAATAATTTTTTTTATCAGTTGGCATTCAATTGCCATTAAAGTGTGGTAACAATAGCAAACCGAAAGCCATTGTTGATAGAACATTGGATAGATATAGCCTTCTCTTTTGCTTGGTCCACATACTGCTCTTCGTATAAAAATACACCATCAAATTTGAAGAGAATAGTGTGAGAAGTTGAGTGAAAGTAATTTAATATTCGTCGAACTCGGATGAAAGATTGCTCACCAAATGTTGCTCGTATTGTGAATGGTGATCGGTTTAGTTTGAACCTATGCCTGGAGAATAATATTGAGAGAGAATCATCATATGCTTCTATGGTCGGAAGCCTTATGTATACTCAAGTCAGTACTAGACCTAACATTGCATATGTTATTCGGGGTGTTAGGGCGATATCAAAGTAACCGAAGTATGGACCATTAGAGAGCTGGAACTAAATACTACATGCTTTATGTATAGACAGACAAACAAGTTGGATATGATCGACTACTGAGACGCAAACTTTGCTAGTTGTGATGATTCTCACAAATCAACAACTGGGTATATTTTTAATATGACCGATGGAGCTATTACGTGGAGTAGAGTCAAGCAACTTTAACTCCTACTTCTACTATGGAGGCCGAGCTCGTCTCTTGTTTTGAGACTACTTTACATGGTGTATGGCATAAGAGTTTCATTTCTAAGCTTAAAGTTATGAATTCCACTTCTAGGCTATTGAGGATTCTCTGCGACAACTTAGTTGCTCCCTATATGGCTAAAAATAATAGTAGTCAAAATCGAATCAACCATATCGACATTACATACTTAACCATTAAAGTGACCATTGAGCATATTAGGATTGATTTGATTATTGCTAATCCTTTGACTAAAGGAATGCCACCACTAAAAATCAAGGATCATATTGAAACAATGAGACTCAGTTCCACTTTGTAATTGTGTCTATATATATATATATATATATATATATATATATTTAGTTATTAATGATACTCTTATGCATTATAATATTTTCTCATATTGATGTACGCAACCTTAATTTTTTGAGAAAACGTATTTTATTTTATTTTAAACAAATAATAAACATAGAGTTTCCAGCTCCTTGATGGTGGTTGCAAGTGTGTTTGTTCCCTTAATGCCTTTGTCGTTTTGGATAGAAAAAATGGGGAGTAGTGGAGTTGTGGATATTTTAGTTTCAGCGTGCTTTTGGATTTTCTGGTCTTCTGCTTAGTTCTTTCGTTGTTGCTGAAACTTTGAAGACAACTTTTATTATTATGGATGCTTGATGATATTATTAGTCACAGGATTTTGCCAATCAAAAAGCCAAAGGGGGAGATTGTTAGTGTTAATGATGATTGACATTTTAATTAGTAAATTCATCTTCAATTGCATGATAGTATTTTTGATTGCCTATGACTAATCTTGAAGATTCCTTTGACATTTTGGCTGATTTGTTCGTATTTATTCTCATTCATTGTGGCGATTTTCAAGCATCTTCATGTTAAATGAATTTGGAATTTATTGATGAATCCTAAAGATAATGTTTCCTTTTATATCATGCGGTGTTCGAACACGGAGTATATATATGACAAGTCCGTGTGCGCAGAGTTGACTTTGAAGATCTTGTTTCTTTTTATATTCACGCGGTGTTCGACCACAAAGTATATATATGGCAACTCTGTGTGTGCTGAGTTGACTTGGGAGATTTTATTTCCTTATATATCACGCGGAGATCGAACATTGAGCTGGAACGCGTGGATATCTTAGCTGTCGATATGGATGATTATTTTGATCTAATAATAATTATCTTTAACCAAGTTTTTATTGCATGTTTAATACCTTTCCTTTTGGAGAGTATTCTTGGTCATTTGTTTATCTTCCTCAGCTATTTATTTGATCATTTGAAGAAGAAAAGCACGAGAGTTACTGTGTGAGAATTGAGTGCTTTGTAATTTTTTGGGTTTATTTCTTTAACTCTGGTGAGTGATTTTCATACGGTGTTCTATAAACCGTGTTGGTGAAAGTATATGTTGAGTGAACTTTGTAACGGGATATTGGTAAGAGATTACACGGGATGTGTGATTTGTAGACGAGGGGATCTCGTCAAGGGATTGTTTGTAAGATGAGGGGATCTCTTCAAGGTTATATCACTAGGACCGACGAGGAGATAGCGACAAAGATTGAGAGGGAGTCGAAGTCTTGTATAAGTCCGAGCATTCTCGTTTTGAGATTATCTAGTAGATCGTTTCATCTGGGCGAGACCCCGTAGACGTAGGTGAAAGCCGAACTGCATAACCAATTTTCTTGTGTCGTTTTTATTATTTGCTGCACTTTTTGGTTACTGTTCACGTCGTTTATTTTACTATCTCGATTTTAGTTATTTCCTATGTTCCTTGGAAGTGTTCTGTCACCGACAAGGAACACCTACTAACGAAACGGTTCTTTCATCTGTCAAAGAAGATCGTTTTCTTGACGACATAAAAGTGTTGATCCAAATAGTTTGAGTTGACCAAGATTAAAGATATATTGGTTCAGCACTCCATTACCAATTGGAATCTCATATACAGGATCATGTTCTTCAAACGAGCTCTCTCTAGAACCTCATATACTTTAATGATCTTAGTTTATTTTATTCAAGTCTCTGCATGCACCTATATTCCTAGACATGTTTCTATTAACTAACATATGAAGCTCCTTCCTAGTTCGTTGATCATATTCTACGAGAAGCTCGAACAGCCTATCGCTGCGATCAATACTACTATATTGTAACCTTCAACGGCAATGGAAAATTGATCTGTCATGATCACCTTCCACTAAAAGGAAACAAAGATGACTAATTATTTTTCTACACATACATGATGACTTATGAAATGCCAACAAGATTGAAGTCTTATTCTTCAAAGCATATGGAAATCCCATTTATGATTTTGAATCCCTTAAATGACATAAGTTTTGGGATTTTTGCACCTATGAAGATTGCATTGACTATAAAGATGGCAAAGAGTGAATAAAGAAGCTATAGGTCATTGGTGGTTTAGATGTTAATCAAGTTGTCGCGATCAAATAGTGGTTTCAAGTTCTTATGTTGTGTTTTTTGTTTAAGCTCCGAGCTTAAATTTGTTAAACCTTGTGTTCTAAAAAGCTATTTCTAGCTAGTTCACATTGTTATAGACTCTCATTTCTTCACGTTGCACAGGACCGTGGACGAAGTAAACTCCGACATGTGATCCCTCATTGTCATGCACCAGAGGTATAAACAAGCAACGAACCAACGCCTAGTTCGAAAACACAATACCATCTTTATGCTTTGCGTTGTTATGAATTGTTGGTTAGTTCCTCTTGTGTGGAATCTGGACACTAAGGCTTAATGTTGTCTATTATGTTGTTTGAATTATTTATTGTTATACTGTGAAAATTGCTTGCGTGATTGTTATTGATCATCTTGAGACAGAGCGTGATGAGAGCATGGGAGAGATTGATAGAGTCATTAAAGAGGTAATGACGTTAATGCAAAATTCCAAATATGGGGCGTTTGCTCTAGCATAAGCTTGCCCTTTGCGTCGAAGCTAGCAGGGAATCGGCCAGGACGGAAGCCGATATGAAGAGCGATGTGGATTAATTTATTATTTTGTTTAATTATGTTATTTTAAGCTATTTTAAGTTATTTTATGTATTTAGATTATGTATTAGGGCCATGCTTATTATTTGGGCTCATATGCTTATATCTAGTGTGATAGGGTTATGCTTAATTACTAAGGTTGCCTTAATTATTAGTCTTTTAATTAATAAGGTTTAAGGGTATTATTGGAACTAGAATCATGCTGTGAATTTCCAGTCTATATACGCGCCTATTTTAATGCAAGGAGTCTGATTATTGTCATCAATTTTACACTATGTATGATTAAGAGTAATAACTATTCTCTTTGGTTCTTTGAAGAACTAACCGAACTTAAGCAAAGAGTACTTTTTGGTAAGGGTGAAAATCAATTGGTTCAGTTCTGTTTTTTTTTTTAAATTCTACGAACTGAAATATTTGGTTTTTAAAAAATTGAAACCAAAAGCCGATTTTCAAAACATTAAAATCGAATCGAACCGGAATCGAATATTCAGTTTTCGATTCGGTTAGATTCAGTTATAACCGAATTTATTAAACAAAAATTAAACTAATATATATATATATAGTAAAATATATTATTTACAAAAGAAAATGACAAACAAAGCATGCTGGAAAAGTGTTATTCTTGGGGGCTTTAAGTCTCTATGTTCACGCATGTCATGAGTTCGAGCACTACCAGTTGCAAAACTAAGCTTTCTTTTTGTGCAAAAAAATTCACAAAACATTATGCTAGCTGGGATTTGAACCATGATTGGGAGAGTGGGAAAGGACTTGGGAGTTAGGAGATTTCCACTCCACCATCACACTACTTGCAAACTAAAACAATATATATATATATATATATATATATCAGTTTCAATTCGCTTATAACCGAATTTTAAAACCTTGTAAATCACCGAACCGTGTATTCGGTTTTGGTTCAGTTTCTAACCGTAGTGTATTTATAAAAAAAAACCGAATTTTCAATTTTTTATAATCGGTTAATGGTCAAATTTCTTTTGGTTTTTCGGTTTTGGTTTTTCGGTTTTTTTTTTTCACAACCCTACTTTTTGGTATTCAGCGGCTCATCGAATGGCCTTCCGCAATCGTTTGTGTCGTCCATCGTTTCACCTTCTAAATCTAATTTGTAGAACAATCCGAATCGAACTAGCTCGGGCATTGGGTCTCGGAGCAAGTTAGTCGGGGTTCATATCAGTTTGTATTAGAGAAAAAAATTTTGCATTAGGTTTTCCTATCCTTTAATTTTTTTTTTGTTTCAATTTAGAGTAAAAACAAAAAAAAAAATTGTCCACTAAAATTTAGAGTTACATTGTGTTCTTTGTTGATTGTGTCAATCTAGTAAATTTCTATTGACTTTCCTTTTTGTTTCGTGTCAAGTGGGTGTTTATCCTCATCATTTGTCATCTTCTAGTCTGGGATTCATTGAGTTTTCATTACATTCGTTCATTCTTCTTTGTGTTATTGATTTTATTATGTTCATGTCCGTAGTCAAGTAGTTTCTTGTTTGGGTTTTTAGAATTTTTGTTGGAAAATTGAGTTCTTATGGAGATTTTGGTGTTTGATTTATCAAATCTTGGGTTAATCTGGATTTTAGGTGATCTAGAGTTGTTATTTTAGCACACCTCAATGCCGCCACCAAGTTACAAATAAAAAATAAATAAAAAAACTAGTTTAAAGGCTGTCATAAAAAGGCAAAAAGGGCTAAATTGCAAAAAAAAAAAAAAAATCAAATTTGCAATTTTAATTATTTGGATTTGTTCTTACATTCATTCTGTTTTTGTTAGGCTTGAATTGTGTCACATCAGTAGTCGGGAAATTAATTCTTGTTGGGTTTCTTACTTCGATACGAACCAAATTGATAGTTTGAGTGGAAAAAAGGTAAGAGTGTGTGAGATCATTCAAGGGTAAACGCCATATTCCTAAACACGAGAGTTGAGTGATCTTGAACACTTCTTTGAGTGAAACACATTAGGGAGTGATGATTTGAGGTCCTCTTTATTTTCACTAACTTTTCTTTGTAGTAACTATATCAAACGACAATGAAGAACAAGTCTAAAAGAAAGTTTGTTCGAGATGGGACAATTTCATAGTTGGACATGGAGGCTATGAAGGAGAAAACAATATTGATAGTACGAAAAGAGATAAACCCGATTCACGAATGCATCGACGGAATAGAAGAAGCACGTGTGAAGCAGGCTCAAATAGCTCTTATTGTTCATACAAGGGCTCCATCTACTCGACATGATGGGATTGATTGTATGTTTGATGAATTTTCTGAATTATTGCATAAGATAATGTTGAATTCAAAAAGAAGTTAAGACCATTTGTCAAAGATGTTCGTAATACTAAAGTGGAGAAGTGAGAGGAACAAAAGACGAAGCACATGAAGAGTAGTGAAGAAGAAAAGGTTGTAGCAACAGAGGAGAATCTAAATTCCTTCTTTGAAGAGCATAACCACGTTCAACAACTTGAAGAACAACTAACTCATTCCAGTAACCCCAACAATATCACGATTAAAGAAGACGAAGCTAAATCCAAGACCATGGAACCAACAATGAAGAATTGTGATGTGATGAAAGTAGCCTCAATCATCGCTCCTCAATTTTCGAGTTATTTTATTTCATCTTTGCTGATTTGAGGGCAAATCCCTTTTAAGAGGAAGAGAATGATGAGAGCATTGGAGAGATTGATATAGTCATTGAAGAGATCCTAATGTTAATGGAAAATTCTGAAGACTAGGAGTTAGGCGTTAGCAAAAGTTCGCCCGTTAATCGAAGCTTGCAAGAAATAATCCGATATGAAGAGCGACATGGATTAATTCATTATTTTATTCAATTATGTTATGTTAAGCTATTTTTAGTTATTTTATGTATTTAATTTATGTATTGGGGCCACACTTATTATTTGGGCGAATATGCTTATTTTTAGTGTGCTAGGTGCATGTTTAATTTTAATTAATTAGATAAGGGTATTATTGGAACTAGAATGATGTTGCAATTTCCAGCCTATATAGGCAGCACCAATTCCAGTGAAAAAGGCAGACATATTATTTCATCAATTTTACACTATGTGTGTTTGAGACTATTAACTCTTCTTGAGAGTATTTTCTTTATCACACTCAATTAGAAACCCTCATCTCACATTTTCTTTTAAACCATTAAAGTCATACATCTACTAACCATTGAGCCTTTCAGTTTCACAATGGCCTTTGATTTCCAATAACTTTTTGGATTCCAATATTAATAAACAATATACTACAATCTCACACTAACATATTCGACTTGAAAAAATTAAGGGACACACATATCTCACTATAGATAATGTGTGAGGGCCATTTCTCAAGGTTTCACTGCATTTTTTTTTTAAGCGGTTTTTGGGCTTTTTGTTTTTTGGTGCATTTTTTAGTTAAAAAAATGCATTTTTTTAGGGGTCAAAATGAATTTTTTTAAACAAACTGGGTTCTTATATAATTTTAGAAATATTTAAGGACTACAATGTAATTAAATGAGGACGAAAATGTAAGACCAATGGACTTAAAAGTAAAAATAAAAAAAATGAAAAAAACTAACACAGGTCTACGCTCGTGAGGCCCGCGTGTCAAGCTCCCGGGCACGTGCCCGGCAATTTTTTTCTTTTCTTTTTTTTTCCTTCTATATTTCTTTTCTACATTTTTTAGCTCTCAAATTTTTTTTTAATCTTTTGATAACATAATATTATAATAACATTTTTTATTTTTCTTATTTTTTATTTTATAATTTAATTAATTTTAAAAAAAAAATCATGGTGAGCAAATTTAAGTAGTAACTTACTGAGATGACAAAGCACAGTAGCCGTGAAACCCTCGCCTTCTGTAATACTATCAATAGTAATATGAGCATTTGATCCCATTGCATCCATCACGTTAATTAGAAATCTTTTGACACCCTGTACAAGCAAGCGATAACAAAACATCATATACAAAAATTCGATTATATTATCATAAAAGCTAATAATATACAAAGTAATATTTGTTAGACTTCATAAAATACGTGATATTAAGCCTATTCCGGATGCAAATTCTTATGACTTGTATTTTCTTTTCTTTTGTTTTGAGAGTTGATTTGTGACACATAGAATTGCATGAAAACGGAATTACACTTGCATCTTTTCTCTGATCAACTTCTGAAAAATAAATAAATCAATAAAATATAAATCATCACTCCTAAATTTCCATAATTAAAAATATATTGAGGATGGAGGAACATAATCTAGGGCCAGTTACGTAAATAGTCATTTTGGATGATGTGTTTTTAAAAATAGTCACATTTTTAAAAAATTTATAAACTAGCCATAAAAAAATTCTTACACATGTATGAAATTTCTTACAATAACAAAATTACACAAAAAATTTGTTGGAAGAATGTGTAAGAAATTTTTAAAGGGCCAGTTAAGCAATTAACTATTTTAAAAGTAAAGTTTGAAAGATTTAGCCATAGTTTTATAAAATTAGGAATTTAGTCGTAGCATGTAACATTTTTTGTAACATGTAACATATATACGTGTAAAAACTGTAACATTTTTTGTAACATATAACATAAAATGTTACACTTTTACAAATATATATATTTCATGTAACAAAAAGTATTACATTTTATAGCTAAATCCCTAATTTCGTGAAACTGTGGCTAAATCTTAAAAAATTACCTAAGAGTTTGATTAAATACCTAAAAAACTCATTTTTAAAATGGCTATTTTCCTACTTTCCTAAAATTCCCTATAATAAATTAATGTGCATGCTTCACCACTTGATTTTAATATTTACTTTACCATATATGTTATAGTATATGTGAAACTTTCCTTTATAAAAAATAAACAAATAAAAGGAAGGGACATGTGCATGCATATAAGCAATATTTTACCTCTTTGCCTTCAAAAGGAATGTAAAATATGAGGTCCTCATATTCACAATCAGGGGAGAGAAGTTTGTCCAGCTTTTCCATGTCCCTTTTATTGATGGCCGTGTGGAATTCCAAAACGGTGTCTGAGGCCGAAGGCGGCGGCGGAGGCATATACGGTGCCATTCCGCATGACCCGTCGTCAATGCCCCAAACTCTCCATCCACCATTGGTTTTTTTGGCCTCTCTAAGTACTGGGAAGTGAGGGAAATTAGGCATAGGATTGTGCTGGGATATGTAAATATTGCTTGTCAATACTTTTTTATCCCATGATCGGTTAGTGAACAAATTTTTGAAGCCGGTCTTGTTTGAGCTCAGGGAACTAGTAGTTACTATAGAAAATTGGGATAGGGAGGCCATATTGTGTGCAAGCTTCAAGATACAATAAAATATGAGAAAGAGAAGGTAATGAGAGAATTTGGCTCAATTGATTTGATTTTATTACTAATTAATGACTCTTTAGAATCTCTTGCGAATTTCAAATCTATAGGCGGATTGCTGATGAGGTAAAAGAATAATGCCACATTGTCACTAAAGACAAGAAAATTTTGTGCTTTCATATATATGCATAATGTACTCCATTCCATGAGTGTTAGTAAAGCAAGGAATACAATCATTTGGGAATAAACTGATTATTGTACTTTACAAAACATTGCATTGTACAAATCGGGTATAAACTATATATATTGTTGTTCCTCTAACAGAGTATTATTAGTACATAGTTATTGATCAGTATACATTTTGATCAAGAAAAGCCGTACTGTTCATTTTCTATTTCAACGCACATCTGCACGTTCCAAATGAAAAAAATAATAATAATAATAATAATAATAATAAAATTCTTATACGAGATGACTCAAATCCATGATTTTGTATTTAGATGCAAAGTCAAGTTGGATTGGACTGACTGTTCGGACTTTGGACTAAAGCTTTTGGGCTCAGAGTGCTCTATTTCATAGCAAAAATTCGGTAATTGTTTTTGCAAGAGGCATTATTAATATACCGCACCATTAATAATTTATACTTTAAAACTAAATGATATGCAATTATAAAATTTCTATCACTTTAAGACACATCTAGTGAATCGTATAAGTTCACCGTATTGTATTAGAGAATACAATACGATAGTTTGAACATATAATTATAGTACATCATATAAGTTCACCGTATTGTATTTGATAATACAATACAATATTTGACATGTTTATACTATCGTGTTATATTATACGAAAAGCACATATAATACAATAAAATTGTTTTATCTAGTACAAAAGAAATCCTCCATAGTATACCTTATTATCAACGTTTTATAAATTATTTTTTACAGCAAACAAATTGTGTAAGCTTAAATGCGTATAGGATAATATGATACGGTAAGCCAAATATGCCCTTATAGTGTTAATAATAAGGGGACATAAAATCTCCCCTAAAGAATGCCAGCTGATTCTAAAGACAAGGGCCCAATAATTAAAATAGGATTAGTGTCCTGAAATACAATGTTATATAAAATGAATTTTCTGAATTTAGTAAAAGTGAAAGATCTTTGTGAATCTTGTTTGTTTTATATTTTTATATAAGTGAAGGTTTATTAAAATCTTAAATGTAGTAATGTAAGGCCCAAACATTATGAGTCCACGAGCTAATAATGGGCCGGTCCAACGGAAAGCTCAAGTAAAGAACAACAACGGAGGTTAGGAGACGGCCAATGACACGAAAGACCGTCGACGCCAAACCATCACGCGCGGCCAGCAGCCCCCCTGTGCCACCTTGGGCGGCTGCCGGTCGCCCGGCTCTCCCTTGGGCGACTGCCAGTCACCCGGCCACCCCTTGGGCGGCTACCAGTCTCCCGGTCACCTCTTGGATAGTTGGCAGCCGTCCGGCTATCCCTTGGGCAGTCACCCGGCCCACTACAAGCGACCGGTTTTGCAACTATTTTCGCTCAATCAATGCTCTCTAATTCCGACTATGTGGAGGTAACCAATCACACCCAAATTGGCCACTTAATCATGAAAAAGTGAAGATACCGGGAATAGATTCTTGTGACTTTAATGATAATATTTCTATGCACAATATTGTACGGCTATATATAGCCAATAATTACGAGAAATGAGAGAGATCAATAACATTCTGAGATATACAATTACTCTCAAGTTTCTATCATTCTTTGTCTTTGAATTTCACTCTCATTTATTCTTCACGTTTTATCGTTATTCTTGATGTTATTTTATACTTATTAGTTGGTACGAAATTCGGTATCAATATTTTGGTGCTAGAATGTTGATATCGAATTTCGAACCAACTAATACGTGTAAAATAACGTGGAAAATAATGATAAAATGCTAAGAATAAAGAAGAGTGAAATGCAAAGTCGAAGAATGATAAAAACTTGAGAGTAATTGTATATCTCAGAATGTTATTGATCTCCTTCAGTACAACTATTTTGATACCATATATTTCTTATCTACAGTACGAATGAAAAACTTGTGAGCTAAAATCCCAGTGAAATTCTCACAAATCATGATATAAAACGCATGACCTATTTCGTTCATTTATTAATTCTATTACTAATCTTTTCTACAAGATCCTCATTATATGTGTGCTTACCGAGTTACGCGCCTAGGCCAATGGATGACGAGGGTGTACATGTCCTCGACAGCTAAAGAGTCCATATCATATCATTCATAAAGACCGCCCTATATTGCCCTTAGGTCGACTCAAGTGACGACATCATAACCTCACTTGTGAGGGTGGTACGACACAGTGATTAAACCTATGTTTCACTTAGTTAAAATTGTGACATACAACGTGACATTCCATAAACATAACTTATCATGTCATTGCATCTTTCATATCGAAGGTCATTGACATTTGCTTAGAGATTATAAATAAGGTCATGAACGTAATTTTATGCTCTCATAATACTCATAAGATCATAACTTAGTCATTATTATATACATGTAGACATGACATCGTTTTACAAATGAAAAACATAACATCATCGTAACAAAGCATATCATATCTTTTATTTTGAAAAAATCTGTACGTAGTGATATTGTACTCACCTGGGTTGATCTAACACTTAGAATTATTTTTGTACTTCGGTGCTTGGTCATCTCGGCGCTCTAAAACCTTAAGATCATAACATAAGGTTAAAACTAATCCTTCTAACCCTTTATTATCCTTTAATCTAATTCAACTATTTAAGGTTTGATTTTAAGTAACGCTTGGCAGTGAACGTTAATATGTTTCATGAAAAAGAGTTTTAAAACGATTACTTGGTAACTTAAAAGTGTTCACCAAAAAGTCCCCAGATCGACATAAAATGATACTATGGTCTCGCTTAAAATCCGACTTTCCTACACAGAACTCTACGACGTTCCCAGGTAAGTGCAGAGGAAATCACAAAGTAAGCCTTATTTAAAAACCAATATTTCTTGAGCATTTCTCTTTTGATAGGACGACTTGGTTTACATTCTTTGTATTACGAAGTAATTTATTTGTAAAAAATAAAAAATTAATTGCAAAATTCATTTATTTAAATTAAGTAATTTTATCTAAACTGAAATTTCAGTTTAGACTCCATATTTTTAATAAAATTACAATTTAGTCCTTAAAGTAAGATTTGACAAAAATACCCTTTTATAAAATTGTCCCAAATTTTACAGGTCATTAATGTATATAAAACTAAATATTTTTTCTTCAGTATCATTTTAAAATTCGGATTTAAAGCTTACCAAAAATATAAACAAATTTAAGGATTGAATTTTATTCTATTATTTCTTTAAGTATGCTTAAAATATGGGAAAACTTTCTAAAGTAACTCCCTATCATTTTCTAATATCTACAACTTTACAGTCATATACTTTTCCAAAAAATCAAGGCATTATAACAATCTTTCACAAGGAAGAAACAATTATATGGCTTTAATAACGGATTTAGTCAACTTAGAAACTGATTTAGAAAAAATGTCATTTCTGAAAAGTTGTTCAAAATTTAATTTTCTACAATTTCTTGTTATCGTAAAAATCCAGATCCGACGTTAAAGTGATTAAAGCCTAGAAAAATCCTCAAATGCTCAAACTGTCCAGAAAGACCGTACCGAGCATATCGTGGTTCCAGAATTTTTAATTTAATTAACACATCAATAAATTCTAAAATTTAATACATAATATCTACACATATATATGGATTTATGAAACAATTCTTATTGATAGAAATATTTGTTTCAAGCATAAATTATCGCCGCTAACATAAAAATTCTAAAACTGATGTAATTGCAATGCGAATCTGTGCAACCTAAACATCCGAATTTTCGTAGAAAAATCTACATATCATCTAGGTCTAAAAAATAATAAGTATTATATAGACATACTAATAGATGCTTATAATTTTTTTTTCTTAATTTTTAGAGCCCTTTTGTATCATGAAATTATTCGTCTAATATCAAGCAGAAAAAACATCAAGATTGACATTATAAACCCTAACGTGCTTAAGACGACATGGATGGCTAAATTTAAATTATACTCAAACCAATTAGATTCAAATCAATAAAAATTCAATCTAATATCATTCTAAGAGTTTAGGATTAAATTTTTACCTTCTTTTTTTTGTCTTCCAACAACTCGTACAACCCTTTTGATTCGCGTTTTTCGTACGCGATCGAACAACGGTTTAGTTCGGGTTCGGGAATAACTATTCTAAATCACAAGAGGGATATTTCTTAGCTTAATTTTCAGAGAGTTGAGGCTTCGAAACTCTCTATAGTGGCCGGCCTCCTTAGGTTCTTTTCTTCCAAATTTTTACCTTTCTATTTCTCTCTTTCTCACCCCTTTTCCTTCATTTCTATCTCTATCTTTTTTCTTTCTTTTTTTTTTTTTGTTCTTCTTATGAGTGATATGGCTTAATCAACTTCAGCCTTTAAGACCCATAATTCGCGTAGAGAATGGTAAATCGAGGAAGGATTTGATTCCCAAAAATCCTTTCTTAATTCCTCATAAATAAGCTTTTAAAAAAAAAATTCAATTTCCTATTTTGGCACCATAATTGACTACTACTAGGTTCAATGTATTTGGACATCTTTTTAGTCCAATTTAGCTCCCTATAGATGCCCACTTATGCTATTTTTAGGGCTAATTTTTAGCAGCGTGATCATATATAAAACTTCATATAGTTTTGTCATTTTTTTTCGCAAAACTACGCATAGTTTTTGCACCTACTGAACATAGTTAATTTGATGTAAATTTTTTTTATAAATACACCAAATTATAATTATAATTTTTCATAACAAGAATTATATTTCAATAAATAAATATTTAATTTATTTATTGAAGGGTCGGACGGAGTCGGGTTGTCCCAGTTACTCATCTTGTTTTTGTTGTTAAATCCTTATTTTTAGTCTTGCTTTTATCTTGTTTAAATTTATTATTAGCCTGATTGTAATAAATTTTTTTAAGACCATACGACAATGTTAATTTGCTGTAGTGAACCAAGGAATTAGAATGTTGAGATGTATTTTTGCAGTTAAAAATTCCGGTAGGACAAGAGTGACGGTTGCAAACTTTTAGAGAGAATGCTAATAGCCATATTGAGGAAGAAGCCAACAGGATTCATAAAGAGGGGAAGCAAAACCAGAGGCTACACCTTTTAGGCTTCTTTCTTTCCTTCTTTTTTTATTCGTATCACTGATGCATTCCGCATTTATTGCATGAATGCATCATTTTTAGATTCATTTCGTGTATATTTGAGTCTAATTTGAGTGCATTTTCAATCAATTGGTTAGAATTGTTAGTAAGTGCATTTTAGTGTAAATTGTTAATTTTTATTTCATTTTATAAAATTAGTAAATAAAATATTTTAATAATTCACACATTAATTTCTAGTCATAATAATTAATAAGAGGTGTTCTATTTCAGGTGAAAAATAAGGTAAAATTGGAATTGGGTGAAAACAAGCAAAGTTGGAGCAATTCAAGCTAAGGCAAATACACATGCGTCTTTGAGGCAGATTTTTGTGAAGATTTCTGAAGATTTATTGAAGAAAATTGCATACCAAGTTAAAGTTCATCGAAAGAGCTTTCCAACGGCGTATTACATGCACGATTTGGAAAAGAAATGAGAGAGATATGCTGTTTTGAAAATCAGTGCGCGCCCAGATATGCTATAGCGCCGCGGCGCCCAAAAGTAGCACCGCGGCGCTAATCTGCCCAGATGTTGCTGTGTTCTTCCCAGATTTCTGGGCTTGTGCTGGATATCCCAGCGCCGCGGCGGCCAAAATTCAGAGCCGCGGCGATTGTGTCGCGAGAGCCCGATCCGAGACGCGCGTTTTGGCTAATTTGTGACCTAAAACAAATCATATAAAAGCCAAATCGCCCCCAAAACACCTCAGACCCGACCATACACCAATTCTCTGAGATTTTTGAGAGAAAAAGAGGAAGATTGAAGATTCGGCGAAGACAGCGAAGGATCGCGTGCCCGAAACGGACTCGTGCGACGTCGTCAACATCGTTTGATCTAATTTCTTCTCTTGCTTTCATTATGAACAGATTAATTATGGTTGTTTATTTCAATTTCATTATGAACTAAGTTATTTTGTTTAGGGCTACAATGTAACCAATCATGGATTGAATTGTTTGCTTTTCCTTTTAATGCAATCGATGTTTCTCTGCATAATTTGTTGATTGTTTAATCATGTTCTTAATGCCATCATAAGCCTGCGCAACTTGTGATTGATATTGTGTGTTTCATTCAAAATTCGAGAGATGAGATTGAAACTAGGATTGAGTGATTAAATAACACAATTTTATAGATTGGCTAGAGATAGTAATCAGGATTGTGTGACATACGAATTCTCAGAATAAATGCGGGTTTTATAATTTTAATTGGAGAATCGAGAGACGAGATTAAATTATAAAATCTAGGATTGTTTATGTTCGAGAGAAATAGATGATCGATTTCGTGAATTGTCATCTTCAAAAGCAAAGAAATATCGATTGAATAGGATTAGCAATGATCATGATATGATTAGGTGAAATTGTATGCCTTATACGTTTTTAGTATTGAATTACATTTCATTTATTTTCTGCGTTTTTGTTATTTTTCTTGCAATATTCCAAATTATCATTCTTTCAAATAGTGATTGTGACTAATTAATTCGGTAATCAACAACAGTCCTCGTGGGATCGATACACGGACTCTTTGTCCACTTTACTACTTGTCGGCACGTGCACTTGCGTCGCATTTTGCCTATCAAGTTTTTGGCGCCGTTGCCGGGGACTGGCGTTGATATCGAACGAACAATCGAGTCACTAGATTGAAATTTCTGTTTTCTAATTTTTGTTACTTGTGCGGTGTAGGTATATGCGAAGGTCGGGCGGAGCGGATCTCTTCCCGTTTGACAGCGAGATCGAGAAGACCGCAAGGCGACTTCGCAAGGAAACTCGTGAGGCAGCCGCAAGGCCTCTCGAGCCCGCACCTGGACATCCGATCGACACCTCCGCCTTCACCACCTACGACAATCCCATGGCGGAGGAACACCACGCAGCACCGGCGGCCCAAGCCGCACAGTATGAAGGGCAAACACTAATGGATTACATGCAGCCCACAATCGGAGGTATCCATTCGGCGATTCGTAAGCCAACAATCGCAGCAAACAATTTTGAAATCAAGTCGGGGATACTCCAAATAGTGAAGACTACTCAGTTTGGCGGGTCACCTACAGAAAACCCGAAGGACCATATCTCAAACTTCATAGAGTTGTGTGACACCTTCAAATATAATGGTGTCCCTGAAGATGCGATCCGCCTTATCCTATTCCCGTTCTCCCTGAGAGACGCTGCGAAGAGTTGGCTAAACTCATTACCGGCCAACTCGATCACCACGTGGCCCGAGCTATGCCAGAAGTTCTTGTCTAAGTTCTTCCCCTTGGAGAAGCAAGCTAAACTGCGCAACGAGATCGTTGCTTTTGCGCAGTGTGATAGAGAAACGCTTTACGAAGTGTGGTACAGATTTAAGGAGCTTCTCCGACAATGCCCACAGCATGGGTTGCCAAGATGGATGCAGCTGTAAACATTCTACATGGGACTTACACCAGCCACCAAGAACTTGGTGAATGCAGCGGCAAACGGGTCATTTATGAATCAAACCGAGGTGGCTTCTTTTAACCTCCTTGAGACTATGGCTATGAACAATGAATGTGGAGGTTCTGAGAGGACAATAATGAGACGGCAGGTAGCCATAGTTGACGGAGACGCTATCAGAGCGTTGAGTGAACAAGTTGCTACTCTCACCCGCCAACTACAAGGAGCACAACTGGGGGTACACGCTATCGCCTCATGTCAATGTTGCCATGGACAGCACCCGAGCGAGGCATGTCAAGTGGGCAATCCTCTTGCGAGAGAGTCGTACGAGCAAGCGAACTATGTGGGAAACAACAGTAACAATGGGTACGGAAATTCTTTCAATCCTAGTTGGCAAAATCACCCAAACTTCTCGTGGAGGAACAATCAGAATACACTGGTCCAGCAGGCACCTCCTCCGCAAGACAAGGCAAGCCACTTGGAGGATCTACTTGGGAAAATGGCTGAGCACACAACCAAATTCATAGATGAGACAAAAACTACGCTTCAAAACCAATCAGCACAAATCAGAAACCTTGAAGTGCAGATTAGTCAACTCGCCATGGCTCAGAATGCTAGACCACAGGGAGCACTGCCGAGCAACACGGAAGTTAATCCTAAGGAGCAGTGTCATGCCATCAGTCTGAGAAGTGGGAAGAAGCTGAAAGAGAGAGAGGTCTCAGAGGATGCAACACCAAGACCGCAAGAAACTGAAGAAACTGCAGTAGAGAGTGTTTGAAAAAGTGGCAACCGAGCCAACTCCTGAAACGCCACCACCGCTGAGAGTCCCTTTTCCACAGAGATTGAAACATGGCAAGCTCGAGAAGCAGTTTATGAAGTTCTTGGATGTTTTCAGAAAGCTGCACATCAACATCCCCTTTGCCGAGGCATTAGAGAATATGCCGAGCTATGCCAAGTTATTAAAGGAGGTCTTATCGAAGAAGAGGAAGCTAGAGGAGTATGAAACCGTTGCACTGACCGAGGAGTGCAGCACAGTGATTCAGAGAAAGCTTCCGCCAAAGCTCAAGGACCCAGGGTCCTTTACCGTGCCGTGCGCATTCGGCGACACGGTGTTCGAGAAGGTGTTGTGCGATTTAGGAGCAAGCATAAATCTGATGCCTCTCTCAATATACAAGAGGCTGAGATTGGGAGAGGTAAAGCCCACCACTATCGCTCTCCAGATGGCGGATAGGACGATCAAGCACCCAAGGGGAATTGTTGAAGACGTGCTAATAAGGGTGGGGAAATTTATTTTTCCCATTGATTTTGTGGTACTCGACATGCAAGAAGACGCCAATGTCCCTATCATCTTAGGACGCCCCTTCTTAGCCACGGGACGTGCTCTTGTAGACGTCCAAAGAGGAGAATTAAAGCTGCGAGTGCAAGGCGAAGAAGAGACCTTCAAGGTCTTCAAAGCTATGGAGCACCCCGATGCGGACGAGGTGTTTTACATTGGAGCAGCATTTAGTCCACAGGCCCCCGCTACGCCGGCAGTAACAAGAAAGAAGAAGAAGGGGCAGAAACATGAGAACTTCAAGCATATGATCAAGGAGAAGGTCACAGCTGTGACAGAGAAGCTGAAGAGGAGGAGGCGCAACAACATCGACGTCTCAACAACAACTAAAGGGCGTCGTCCAAATGGACGGCGCCCCACTGCGATCGATTGATGGGCGGTACCCATCGAGGGAGTATTTCTATCCTTACATATTTATATTGTAAAATCTTAAGTGTGGGGGTAGAAATACATGACTCTTTTAGGTTTATTTCATGCATTTATTCATTCTTGTAGCATTCATATTAGTGTTGCATTCACACATTGCATTTTAGGAACGTTGCTTTACTAAATCGAGTCAAGTAGATTGAGTTGGGTAGATTAGTTGAAAGTGTCATAATGTGTATGCTTAGCTTCTTACATGTTATTGTTTGAATGATGTGTTTGATCATTGTGTATTGGTAAAATCAAATGGTTTGGGATTGCTTATCTCACTCTCAAACTCTCACTCATTGACCACCGTAGTCATGAAATTCTCAGTTAGGTCTTGAAGAAAATTTTAGCAAACACATTGTCCTAGAACTAATTTGAAATCTCTCTCAAAGCGAAATCCTAGGTGAAGCATGTTAAAGAGAATGACGTAGGCCATTTTTGGATCGTTTGAGCCTTTAAAGACTACCCGAACGTACAATATCCATAGTCACCCCCTTTGAGCCTTCTTGATTTAAAACCGTTCTTTAATGACCTTAACCAGCCTTAAAGAAAGACCATGTCAAAACCAATTACTTGAGCACATTGATACTCAAAATGCAATAAAACGAGTATAGGACATGTCAACTCAGTCGTCTTTAGAACCAAACATTTTATAAGCACTTGGCCACAAAAAAAAAAAAGAGAAAAAAAAAAGAAGAAGAAGATAAAAATTGGCCTAGTGTAGTTCTTAACACGGTTCTAGTGACGGAGCAAAGGCAACAAAAAGTGTCATTAAGAGAGGGCAACAAGGAAGTCGGTGACAATGTTTAGTAGTCAATGTGCTTAGGTAAGTGAGCCACCAAACCAAAATTTCGAATGTCCTTAGCCAAGGCCTAGCACTACAAGCTTTAGAAGTCCTACCGACTCTAAAACATGCGAGGTATCTACATTAGTGGAGAGAGAGATGATAACTAGCCTATGGGGCGATGAAGACAACGATCACAATCTAAATCATTATGTCTTACGTTTGCTTTAATCTATTCGGGGCCGACACTTGAGAATGATTGATGAAAATTGCACACACACACGAGAGGGCGAAAGTGAGAGAATGTATGACTAGGTTAGGGGACGTAACTGTGCATGATAGGATACACTGAACTCAGCATGACTGTTTGAGCTGTTGTATGCATTTTTATCGATATTGATTCTTTGAAACCCGACTCGTTTACGTAGCTTGATTGGTAGAATATTCGTTCATTATGTTTGCATTTAGGTTTTGCTCGAGGCGAGCAAAAGATAAGTGTGGGAGTGTGATGCATTCCGCATTTATTGCATGAATGCATCATTTTTAGATTCATTTCGTGTATATTTGAGTCCAATTTGAGTGCATTTTCAATCAATTGGTTAGAATTGTTAGTAAGTGCATTTTAGTGTAAATTGTTAATTTTTATTTCATTTTATAAAATTAGTAAATAAAATATTTTAATAATTCACACATTAATTTCTAGTCATAATAATTAATAAGAGGTGTTCTATTTCAGGTGAAAAATAAGGTAAAATTGGAATGGGGTGAAAACAAGCAAAGTTGGAGCAATTCAAGCTAAGGCAAATACACATGCGTCTTTGAGGCAGATTTTTGTGAAGATTTCTGAAGGTTTATTGAAAAAAATTGCATACCAAGTTAAAGTTCATCGAAAGAGCTTTCCAACGGCGTATTACATGCGCGATTTGGACAAGAAATGAGAGAGATATGCAGTTTTGAAAATCAGTGCGCGCCCGGATATGCAATAGCGCCGCGGCGGCCAAAAGTAGCGCCGCGGCGCTAATCTGCCCAGATGTTGCTGCGTTCTGCCCAGATTTCTGGGCTTGTGCTGGATATCCCAGCGCCGCGGCGCCCAAAATTTAGAGCCGCGGCGCTTGTGTCGCGAGAGCCCGATCCGAGACGCGCGTTTTGGCTAATTTGTGACCTAAAACAAATCATATAAAAGCCAAATCACCCCCAAAACACCTCAGACCCGACCATACACCAATTCTCTGAGATTTTTGAGAGAAAAAGAGGAAGATTGAAGATTCGGCGAAGACGGCGAAGGATCGCGTGCCCGAAACGGACTCGTTCGACGTCATCAACATCGTTTGATCTAATTTCTTCTCTTGCTTTCATTATGAACAGATTAATTATGGTTGTTTATTTCAATTTCATTATGAACTAAGTTATTTTGTTTAGGACTACAATGTAACCAATCATGGATTGAATTGTTTGCTTTTCCATTTAATGCAATCGATGTTTCTCTGCATAATTTGTTGATTGTTTAATCATGTTCTTAATGCCATCATAAGCCTGCGCAACTTGTGATTGATATTGTGTGTTTCATTCAAAATTCGAGAGATGAGATTGAAACTAGGATTGAGTGATTAAATAACACAATTTTATAGATTGGCTAGAGATAGTAATCAGGATTGTGTGACATACGAATTCTCAGAATTAATACGGGTTTTATAATTTTAATTGGAGAATCGAGAGACGAGATTAAATTATAAAATCTAGGATTGTTTATGTTCGAGAGAAATAGATGATCGATTTCGTGAATTGTCATCTTCAAAAGCAAAGAAATATCGATTGAATAGGATTAGCAATGATCATGATATGATTAGGTGAAATTGTATGCCTTATACGTTTTTAGTATGGAATTACATTTCATTTATTTTCTGCGTTTTTGTTATTTTTCTTGCAATATTCCAAATTATCATTCTTTCAAATAGTGATTGTGACTAATTAATTCGGTAATCAACAACAGTCCTCGTGGGATCAATACACGGACTCTTTGTCCACTTTACTACTTGTCGGCACGTGCACTTGCGTCGCATTTTGCCTATCAATTGAACTTCTATTTTAGCAATATTACGAATGTATTTAGCAGCTTTAGTTTAGATTTTGCTATGGACAAATTTCCATTGCTAGAACTGATGTGAATCCTTAATTTGTAATGAACCTTGGCATGCTATCGCATTGTTGAAGTATATTTTAGTCTATGTTCAATAACCTAAGTTTATAGCTGATTTTAATACTGGAAGGGTTAAAATTCGTAAAAATAACTTGATTGATGCATGAACTTGACAATGAAAATTGTGATTAGTAAATAGTATATGTATGTAATGACCCAAAACTCAAAACGGAGTTTTAGTTCCGAAAAATACGGATAAATTTGAACTTTTTAATTTGAGTTACATAATCCAATTTCTAATACCGAGCACGAGGTTTATCAATCCTCACTATAACTAAAGTGGGTTTAATTTTATACTTTACAAATATTGCGGAATTTAAAATATTTTCTTTGCCAACGATTAGCCGGTAGTCCACGTAAGATCTTACAGGTCGGTCCCGTATACACTTGTTATTCCCGTCGTTGTCGCCTCGCCATTTCGTTTCTTTCATCTTACCTGCGACACGAGCACACTAGTGAGCCAATAGCTCAGTAAGTAGATTAAATAAATAAATTGCTAAGTCTACAGGTAACATACAATCAAGAGGTATCACAATATTATAATTCAACAAATGGATAGACTCGACGATCGAGTCATCGTAGTTCGAAGAGTAACGTCACTATTAAATAATCTTGCCCACGAAGTAGATTTCAACGATATGGTACTGAACCTACGCGGGATACAATACCTGCAAAAGAGTTGTAGCATGGAACGAGGTCGGGCTTAACGACCTATTAATCTCGACTCAAAAGTCAATCTCATAATTTGTTCTAATCTTGCTCAAGTTTACAACTCTCTGACTTAGCTTATAAAAATACGTGTGCACACTTACTATGTAAGAATTCTTGATTCTATAATATCGGGGGGGTCTCGTCAGCCTCACCCCTTCTCTAGACCTCTCACGGGTCGTTCTAGAATTTATACATATATCTAAACCCCTTCGCAGGTTGTTCTAAAAGTTATTAACATTCTAGATCTCTTACGGGTCGTTCTAGAATTGAATACACATCTGGACCCATTCGCGGGTCGTTTTTATAATTTAATACACATTTAGACCCATTACGGGTTGTTCTAGATTTTAAGATACATTTAGACCCATTACGGGTTGTTCTAGAACTAATACGACTCTGGACCCTCTGTGAGTCGTTCCGAAACCTCACACAGACAATGGCCCCGTCGGGCGATCTCGGAATCGATCAAAATCGCAGCACACAGCATATGAAGAGGAAGGTCGTCTACCGACCTCCTCGAGACCCATCGGGTCGTTCCGAAACCTCACACAGACAATGGCCCCGTCGGGTGATCTCGAAATCGATCAAAATCGTAGCACACAGCATATGAAGAGGAAGGTCGTCTACCGACCTCCTCGAGACCCATCGGGTCGTTCCGAAACCTCACATAGACAATGGCCCCGTCGGGCAATCTCGGAATCGATCAAAATCGTAGCACACAGCATATGAAGAGGAAGGTCGTCTACCGACCTCCTCGAGACCCATCGGGTCGTTCCGAAACCTCACATAGACAATGGCCCCGTCGGGCGATCTCGGAATCGATCAAAATCGTAGCACACAGCATATGAAGAGGAAGGTCGTCTACCGACCTCCTCGAGACCCATCGGGTCGTTCCGAAACCTCACACAGACAATGGCCCCGTCGGGCGATCTCGGAACCGATCATGATCGCGGCCTCCTTCTGGGCCCTTCAGAAACATACGGTGCCTCTACAACTCTTGGCTTTACTTTACATCCGATCGTTCCAAAACTTAATAGTGTTTCTGCTCGGGCTGGGCCTTATTTCAAGCCGTTTCTTGAGTCTATCTAGGACGCTCACAGTGACGATGAGGAATCGTTCGACTCGACTCTTCGGACTCCTAGAGCCTAGCTAGAACGTTCACAGCAAACAAGGAGGAATCATTCGATTCGACTCCTCGGACTCTTTGAGCCTATCTGGAACGTTCACAGCGACGAAGAGGAATCGTTCGAATCAAGCCCTCAATCCCCATGCATCTCTGTGAAATTTAGCTCATCTTGCAATAAGATCTCAACAACAACATAAACAGTTTTATGTCTGTGGTCCCATACCCACCGACAAATAAGTAAAACTAACATATACAGACACAAACAGCCACACACCCTATACTAGAACCTGAACCACGAAGTTGGATAATTTTTATATCTGTGGTCCCATACCCACAGACAGATAAATATATAAATGAATACACGCACCAATATACACCTAGACAAACACAACATATCACAAACGAACCTACAGTCCCATACCTGCAGGCCCGTTGTACAAAACGAGACTAACATAATCAAGAGCCCATATACATGGCCCTGACTAGAATCGAGATTCACATAGTTTAACACCCACAATTTTGAAAGCATCGCACGCTTTATATAATCTCAATACATACATAATATATTCAAGCATGGTAACGTATATCGTGTCACAGTGGAGATCCACTTAGTATATTCGTGTCACAGTGGAGATCCACTTACCTGAGCTCCTAAGCCTCGGTCCTTGTGACTCTCTCCTAGTGGCGTCCTCCCTTGAAACTCGTCGTGCGACAAATCTGTCCAACACGCGAGTAATAGGGTCAAAAGCCACTTTTCACTATACATAAATCGAAGAAGTGCTCAAAGGATTGACGGGCTACTAAAGCTGGTCTTTAACCAAGAGCGGACAAACGGATATCAAATTGTAATTTGAAGTATCCTCGTCCCGTTCATCAGTGACTTAGTTTTATACGTTAACCCGTAGCCAACGAGTATATTGATTGATTTAATTTGACGGAAAATGGATTCTTTAATCTAATTACTTTCCAACTTAGCTTTACTAAGCATCTAAACTTCGAGCCGAAAATCCGGCAGAGTTTTCCCTATTTTTTGGATATCCCGGCCGAAGCCTTCACCTAATTTCAACCCAGCACCGAACTAATTTCGGTCACAGTCCATCACAACAACCGCCAAAATAATTCAACATGCTATCAAAGACATTTCAACATATCAAAATAACAATAATTCTCGAGCCTCAAAGGCTCGGATCCCACATAGGTCTAAAGAACTAAAAATTCAACTATTTAAAATAATCTCTTCATGAACTTGAATTTGTCCTTGATCGCCCGCTTTTACCTTCAGCGAAAGACGGTGATGTGGTTGTGAGTCCAAACTAGTTTTGTTGGAGTTCCTGCACAATTTGAAGGAATAAAGATTGAATCACTTAAAGACGGTCTTGGATTTTCAAAGCTTAAGCAATTCAAACCTCGAACTTAATTGAAAAACATGACACGAAACGCTTGGTCCCGCAACCCGATCCAATAATTCGTTTAAGGATCAAAAGGGGTATTATTAAAATACAATCCAACACGATAGAATAAAAATAATCCCTTTTTCTTTTCTGCACTCTCTTTATATATATATAATATATATATATATATATATTTAGGAAAACAAAATCTCCAATCTAACGAAGGAAAAGTCCTTTTTAAAGTTTATTAACTAAGTGTTTCAAGAGAAGTCGAGTGCCCACTCAAAGATAAAATCTCATTCTCGACACATGGTCAAACCTCCAAACCATTGCACACTAAAGTTTCAAGTCTAGGCCCGAGCATACCACACATTGAAGTCATTAAATTGACAAACTCGTAAATTTTCTCAAGTTATGAGCTAGCTTTGAAATTGTCAAAAACTCTGAAATTGTAAAATCGTAGTGCTAATTCAAAAGGATCATAATCATAAACAACTTCAAAGCGTTGGCACAATTTCACACAATCACGTAAATATTCTAGAATACGCACAAACACACTTTTGAACTTAACACAAATAAATTGTTAAGAAAAACACACAAACCATCTCGATGAGACCAATGGTAAAACCACGAGCATCTCGAAATTTCAGGCTTATGTTAACTCAAAACTAAGCAACTTGCGAATAACAACCAATCGACCAACGAATACACTAGCGAGCCCGACAATATTGGCAAAACGCAATCCAACACTATCGATATTTAGTGGCATCAAGGGTTCGAGGCTCACCGAACACGAATAGTAGCCGACTTGACGAGGAGTGGCGCGACTGCGAGACGAGGGCTGCGGGCTTCGCCGGAGGCCCGCCGAGCTGGGCTCACGCAGATCGAGCCTTGCACGGCTGGGCGAGGGGCGGCGAGCGGCAGTTATGGGCAGGCAGGGAGCGCGGGTCGCAGCGGCACCGGCGCTAGGAGCACGAGCAGCACGGGGCTGAGCGCGAAAGCGAGAAGCTGCTGGGCGGAGAAAAGGCACGGCCAGCGAGGTCCTCGCGCGGTGGTGGGCAGTGCCGACGGCAAGACGGCTGGGCGGAGGTTCGCCGGAGTTGAGGAAGAGGCGCGCGGAGGCCTGGGTCAGCATTGAGTGCGCCCGAGGCGGCGCGAGGGAGGCTAGACTCACCGGGGGCTGGGAAGCGCGGAGGTGGGCCGCCAGAGCCTCGGACGGAGCTAGGCGAGCTCGGGCGGCGTTCGTGAGCTGAGCGGCGCGGCTGCGCAGTGGGGAGGCGACGAGCAAATGGTGCTCACGCTGCTGGCATCGCGACGAGGCAGGGGCTGAGCAAGGGACGCCGGCACTGGGCGTGGGTTCGGGGCTGTGCGAGGGAGGCAGCACCGGCGAGGGCTGGGCTGGCCGGCTGCAGGGGCGAAAGACGGAGGCGCCGGGCCTGGTTGCTGACGAAAATAAGAGAGGGAGCAAGAGAGAGGTCGAGAGATTTATGAGAGAGAGGAAAAAATTTTGAAAAGGAAGGGTGAGTGTTGGTCGGCTGAGAAGGAAAGGAGAAAGAGAAGAAGAAGCCCTAGAGGGCTTGGGCTTAATTTTGGGCCAAAATGGCCAAAAATTCAATAAACGAAAGTGGTAACATTTCTCCGTGAAATATTAAAATTGCACACGTAATTTGGACACGGAGACTTAGGAATTTTAATATCATTCTCGAAATAAACACAAATTCCTAACACGTCCAAAAATTCAAAACTGCAAAATAACCATGTCAATTTTATAATTTCTCTCATGGCTCCAAATTGACTTAATTTGACGAAACTGGCCAATTTTACAAATTGCTCACAACTGAGGTAAAAATTCAAATTAATAAACTGGCACAGTGCTTTTGAAATTCAGATCATTACAATCCTACCCCCTTATAGAAGTTTCGTCCTCGGAACTTGGAACAAGAAAGGGTATTTCTTTAGCATAAAACTCTCAAGTTCCCAAGTTGTCTCTCCTTGGGTATAGTTTCCCATCTATACCTTGATCGTCGGGATAGTCCTATGTCTCAACTCCTGGTCCTCTCGATCTAAAATTTTTCAAGGACTCCTCTTCATAGGTAGCTTCAGGCTCAATGTCCAAGATTTCATGGGGCAGCACATGACTAGGATTGGCCACGTGCTTCAACTGGGTTTCAATGGCTTTGAGCAAGCTCTTTAAAATGTGGAAGTGAACCTATTATCTCTGTCTGAGACAAGGGGGTACTGGCACTCCGTGTAGTCTCACTATCCCCTGGACACAAATCTCCGCTAACCTATCCATGGGGTATGTCATTCGCATCGGCAAAAAGTGCGCTGACCTTGCGAGCCTATCTACAATCACCCAAGTGGCATCACAAATAAGGCGAATCCAGTGGTCCCCGTAGGGATGTCCTCACTGGAACAGTTGTGAGACGCCTTTTGAGCTCTTGAAAGCTCTATTCACAAGCCGGAGTCAAAAAAAAAATTTGGTATTCTTTTAAGTAAGGCGGGTTAAAGGTAGAGATAGTTTGGTGAACCCCTCTACAATTTGCCGATGAACCCCTCTACAATTTGCCTATAGTACCCGGCTAAGCCCAAGAAACTACAAACTTATGTGACAGTAGTGGGCTATTTCTATGAACTCACGGCTTCAGTCTTAGGTGAATCCACCGAACTCCCTTCTTTAGACCCTATGTGACCAAGAAAAGAGACTATTTCCAAACAAAAGTCACACTTCTTGAACTTCGCAAAAGCCTTTTCTCGGTTGATCTTTCCAAAACAGCAAGCAAATGCTCTTCATGCTCCTCCGAACTAACAAAAACAGTAACATAATAGACACAACTAACCAAAGATAGTAATCACAGAGCACAGCAAAGGTCAAATAAATTGAATAACACATAACATTAAGAAAGAGCAATTTGTATTAATCGGGATTTGAAAATCAGTAAGGAACAAGCTAACCAAGCTTTCGAGAGGCTTGGATCTCTCCCACAAGATCTGAGTTCTGCAATAACAAAATTTCTAGATTACCAATACGCTTACAGTGTAATCCCTATATTCCAAACATCCTCGTAATCTAATTTAATTAAACATTACTTAACACGTAATCCACGCCAACCACTCACATCACACATCACCAGACTTATTAATAGGATTTCTACTACACGTCAGCACTTATATTCCCTCTATTCTTACGCCTTGTATACGCGGAGTAAACCGGTGGCCTTATACCCTGAAAAATCAAAGCCGCGACTCTAAGATCTCATCCGTCGGGGTGAGAGCCTCGAACGATTAAGCTATCACGTCAACTGTCTACGCTAATCTCTTGACAACGCCCTTCGCAATTGAAGTGAAACGCCTAAGAACCTACTAGCGCCATCGTAGTGGTGTAGGCTCGATGTGGGTCCCGCCTTGGTGGGCTGAAGGGGCCTTTACCTCTTTTGAGCATTGTTTTTCACACTTCCTCTGCGACACTCTAATAATCATAAGGATTGTGGACATTTCCCCGCGATTAGTGTTGGTGCGTCCTGTCCTTGAGCAGGGGTCGGTGGCCGTGGCAGCGTAGGCGCGTTGCAACTGAGCCTATGGTCTTACAACTGCACAAAACTTAGGCCACTTCTCTTGATGGGATTGGTCTTGAGATGGCTACTTAGAAAAATATGGCAGCACGATGGTTGGCTGCTTTTATCGTTAGCTAGTTATTTCAAAGAGCGCCTACTATACTCGGCTCGAGCAAAAAGAAAGTGCTACGCTTTTGTCAAGTAGAGTCTAATCGGTGCCTCAAAGAAAACTCTAGGCTGGGGATCATCTGTGATTGATGTGTCTTTAATTGACTTCCGGTCCTTTCAGAAATAGCCATTGCGTTCCTTCAAGTGATCTCGACGACCAACAACGCGAGAACTGCACACCTTAAGAATTGATACTAGTAGCGAATAGCATCAGACCGACATTGGCCTACTTAAGGCAACACGGGTAGTGGAGAACTACCACTCTGAATGAAAACGTCTCTTAGACGGTCACATCGCATCCCAAGTCTCGGCTGGATCCTCTCGTCTCATCTTGCTCATACAATTTAAGTACACCTGCAACTAACATTACTAAATTAACATCTCATTGCTCCTGAAGCATAAGTAAGGGTTACTCACATTAGCGACAACGAAGGAACCACGCTTGTGTATACGGGGTTGTCTACAGGACCGGCTAAACCGTGGCTCTGATACCAACTTTGTAACGACCCAAAACTCAAAACAGAGTTTTAGTTCTAAAAAATACGGATAAATTTGAACTTTTTAATTTGAGTTACATAATCCAATTTCTAATACCGAGCACGAGGTTTATCAATCCTCACTATAACTAAGTGGGTTTAATTTTATACTTTACAAATATTGCGAAATTTAAAATATTTTCTTTGCCAACGATTAGCCGGTAGTCCACGTAAGATCTTACAGGTCGATCCCGTATACACTTGTTATTCCCGTCGTTGTCGCCTCGCCATTTCGTTTCTTTCATCTTACCTGCGACACGAGCACACTAGTGAACCAATAGCCCAGTAAGTAGATTAAATAAATAAATTGCTAAGTCTGCAGGTAACATACAATCAAGAGGTATCACAATATTATAATTCAACAAATGGATAGACTCGACGATCGAGTTATCGTAGTTTGAAGAGTAACGTCACTATTAAATAATCTTGCCCGCGAAGTAGATTTCAACGATATGGTACTGAACCTACGCGGGATACAATGCCTGCAAAAGAGTTGCAGCATGGAACGAGGTCGGGCTTAATGACCCATTAATCTCGACTCAAAAGTCAATCTCATAATTTGTTCTAATCTTACTCAAGTTTACAACTCTCTGACTTAGCTTATAAAAATACGTGTGCACACTTACTATGTAAGAATTCTTGATTCTATAATATCGGGGGGGTCTCGTCAGCCTCACCCCTTCTCTAGACCTCTCACGGGTCGTTCTAGAATTTATACATATATCTAAACCACTTCGCGGGTTGTTCTAGAAGTTATTAACATTCTAGATCTCTTACGGGTCGTTCTAGAATTTAATACACATTTAGACCCATTACGGGTTGTTCTAGATTTTAAGATACATTTAGACCCATTACGGGTTGTTCTAGAACTAATACGACTCTGGACCCTCTGTGAGTCGTTCCGAAACCTCACACAGACAATGGCCCCGTCGGGCGATCTCAGAATCGATCAAAATCGCAACACACAGCATATGAAGAGGAAGGTCGTCTACCGACCTCCTCGAGACCCATCGGGTCGTTCCGAAACCTCACACAGACAATGGCCCCGTCGGGCGATCTCGAAATCGATCAAAATCGTAGCACACAGCATATGAAGAGGAAGGTCGCCTACCGACCTCCTCGAGACCCTTCGGGTCGTTCTGAAACCTCACACAGACAATGGCCCCGTCGGGCGATCTCGGAACCGATCATGATCGCGGCCTAATTCCGGGCCCTTCAGAAACATACGGTGCCTCTGCAACTCTTGGCTTTACTTTACATCCGATCGTTCCAAAACTTAATAGTGTTTCCGCTCGGGCTGGGCCTTATTTCAAGCCGTTTCTTGAGTCTATCTAGGACGCTCACAGTGACGATGAGGAATCGCTCGACTCGACTCTTCGGACTCCTAGAGCCTAGCTAGAACGTTCGCAGCAAAGAAAGATGAATCATTCGATTCGACTCCTCGGACTCTTTGATCCTATCTGGAACGATCATAGCGACGAAGAGGAATTGTTCGAATCAAGCCCTCAATCCCCTTGCATCTCTCTGAAATTTAGCTCATCCTGCAATAAGATCTCAACAACAACATAAATAGTTTTATGTCTGTGGTCCCATACCCACCGACAAATAAGTCAAACTAACATATACAGACACAAACAGCCACAGACCCTACACTAGAACCTGAACCACGAAGTTAGATAATTTTTATATCTGTGGTCCCATACCCATAGACAGATAAATATATAAATGAATGCACGCACCAATATACACCTAGACAAACAGAACATATCACAAACGAACCTACAGTCCCATACCTGCAGGCCCGTTGTACAAAACGAGACTAACATAATCAATAGCCCATATACATGGCCCTGGCTAGAATCGAGATTCACATAGTTTAACACCTACAATTTTGAAAGCATCGCACGCTTTATATAATCTCAATACATGCATAATATATTCAAGCATGGTAACGTATATTCGTGTCACAGTGGAGATCCACTTAGTATATTCGTGTCACAGTGGAGATCCACTTACCTGAGGTCCTAAGCCTCGGTCCTTGTGACTCTCTCCTAGTGGCGTCCTCCCTTGAAACTCGTCGTGCGACAAATCTATCCAACACGCGAGTAATAGGGTCAAAAGCCACTTTCCACTATACATAAATCAAAGAATTGCTCAAAGGATTGACGGGCTACTCAAGCTGGTCTTTAACCAAGAGCGGACAAACGGATATCAAATTGTAATTTCAAGTATCCTCGTCCCGTTCATCAGTGACTTAGTTTTATACGTTAACCCGTTGCCAACGAGTATATTGATTGATTTAATTTGACGAGAAATGGATTCTTTAATCTAATTAGTTTCCAACTTAGCTTTACTAAGCATCTAAACTTCGAGCCAAAAATCCGGCAGAGTTTCTCCTGTTTTTCGGATATCCCAGCCGAAGCCTTCACCTAATTTCAACCCAGCACTGAACTAATTTCGGTCACAGTCCATCACAACAACAACCAAAATAATTCAACATGCTATCAAAGACATTTCAACATATCAAAATAACAATAATTCTCGAGCCTCAAAGGCTCGGATCCCACATAGGTCTAAAGAACTAAAAATTCAACTATTTAAAATAATCTCTTCATGAACTTGAATTTGTCCTTAATCGCCCGCTTTTACCTTCAGCGAAAGACGGCGATGTGGTTGTGAGTCCAAACTAGTTTTGTTGGCGTTCCTGCACAATTTGAAGGAATAAAGATTGAATCACTTAAAGACGGTCTTGGATTTTCAAAGCTTAAGCAATTCAAACCTCGAACTTAATTGAAAAACATGACACGAAACGCTTGGTCCCGCAACCCGATCCAATAATTCGTTTAAGGATCAAAAGGGGTATTATTAAAATACAATCCAACACGATAGAATAAAAATAATCCCTTTTTCTTTTCTGCACTCTCTTTATATATATATATATATATATTATATTTAGAAAAACAAAATCTCCAATCTAACGAAGGAAAAGTCATTTTTAAAGTTTATTAACTAAGTGTTTCAAGGGAAGTTGAGTGCCCACTCAAAGATAAAATCTCATTCTCGACACATGGTCAAACCTCCAAACCATTGCACACTAAAGTTTCAAGTCTAGGCCCGAGCATACCACACATTGAAAGTCATTAAATTGACAAACTCGTAAATTTTCTCAAGTTATAAGCTAGCTTTGAAATTGTCAAAAACTCTGAAATTGTAAAATCGTCGTGGTAATTTAAAAGGATCATAATCATAAACAACTTCAAAGCGTTGGCACAATTTCACACAATCACATAAATATTCTAGAATACGCACAAACACACTTTTGAACTTAACACAAATAAATTGTTAAGAAAAACACACAAACCATCTCGATGAGACCAATGGTAAAACCACGAGCATCTCAAAATTTCAGGCTTATGTTATCTCAAAACTAAGTAACTTGCGAATAACAACCAATCGACCAATGAATACACTAGCGAGCCTGACAATATTGGCAAAACGTAATCCAACACTATCGATATTTAGTGGCATCAAGGGTTCGAGGCTCACCGAACACGAATAGTAGCCGGCTTGACGAGGAGTGGCGTGACTGCGAGACGAGGACTGCGGGCTTTGCCGGAGGCCCGCCGAGCTGGGCTCACGCAGATCGAGCCTTGAGCGGTTGGGCGAGGGGCGGCGAGCGGCAGTTATGGGCAGGCAGGGAGCGCGGGTCGTAGTGGCACCGGTGCTAGGAGCGCAAGCAGCACGAGGCTGAGCGCGAAAGCGAGAAGCTGCTGGGCGGAGAAAAGCCGCGGCCAGCGAGGTCCTCGCGCGGTGGTGGGCAGTGCGGACGGAAAGATGGCTGGGCGGAGGTTCGCCGGAGTTGAGGAGGAGGCGCGCGGAGGCCTGGGTCAGCGTTGAGCGCGCCCGAGGCGGCGCGATGGAGGCTAGGCTCACCAGGGGCTGGGTAGCGCGGAGGCGTGCCGCCAGAGCCTCGGACGGAGCTGGGCGAGCTCAGGCGGCGTTCGTGAGCTGAGCGGCGCGACTGCGCAGTGGGGAGGCGACGCGCGAATGGTGCTCACGCTGCTGGCATCGCGACGAGGCAGGGGCTGAGCGAGGGACACCGGCACTGGGCGTGGGTTCGGGGCTGCGCGAGGGAGGCAGCACCGGCGAGGGCTGGGCTGGGCTGGCCGGCGGCATGGGCGAACGACGGAGGCGCCGGGCCTGGTTGCTAACGAAAATAGGAGATGGAGCAAGAGAGAGGTCAAGAGATTTATGAGAGAGAGGAAAAAATTTTGAAAAGGGAGGGTGAGTATTGGTCGGTTGAAAAGGAAAGGAGAAAGAGAAGAAGAAGCCCTAGAGGGCTTGGGCTTAATTTTGGGCCAAGATGGCCAAAAATTCAATAAACGAAAGTGGTAACATTTCTCCGTGAAATATTAAAATTGCACACGTAATTTGGACACGGAGACTTAGGAATTTTAATATCATTCTCGAAATAAACACAAATTCCTAACACGTCCAAAAATTCAAAACTGCAAAATAACTATGTCAATTTTATAATTTCTCTCATGGCTCCAAATTGACCTAATTTGACTAAACTGACCAATTTTACAAATTGCTCACAACTGAGGTAAAAATTCAAATTAATAAACTGGCACAGTGCTTTTGAAATTCAGGTAATTACAATGTATATATTATCTACCTTGCAAAAACTAAAGATTTTGTGCTAAATATTGTGTTGCTGAGTTGAATGGAATAGACATATGTTTAATTTAGCTTAGGAATGCCTTTAATGAAATTTGGAAGAATTACGTGTCCTGTTGATAATTCTAGTTTACTAGACAGATTGCTGAAATTATGTTGTAGCATTCTGAGAAATTGCAGATTGGAGTGAAACATTAGTTTTGGCTTTGTTATCATATATTGCATCCTTAATTGGTTTTCTAGCTATTCTTTGCTTGTTAATTACCATTGTTTAATTAGGTGATTCACACAAATCTCATTTTAACCTCACAATCGTTCATTATTCTCGTTATTAGTCGTTAATTTATCACTTAGATCAATATCTATTTTGCACACACATTTTGCACTAATCACTGCAGTAGCAACTACTTGGCTGAGCATTCGTATCTCTAGTCTCAAATAGAGATACAATTTCACGTCATTTTTTTGGAAAGGCTCGCATAAGGTGTAACGACCCAAAACTTTAAATAATATTTGAATAATATTAATCAACATGTGATATAATTTATAAGATAAGGAATAGTTTAGTCCCAAAAATACAGAAAAATTTGAACTTTTTACATTAAATTATTTAATCATGCTTTCATTATAAAACATGAAAATTTACGGTTCCTCACAATAACCGAATGAACTAGTTTTAACCATTAATTTCAAATGTTTGTAATTCAAAATATTTTTTTGACAACGATTAGCCGGTAGTCATGGTAACACTTTATAGGTCGGTCCCATATACACCTGCTATTTCCGTCACTGTCGCCTCGCCATATCGTTTCGTTTCAACTTACCTGCGACACGAGCACACTAATGAGCTAATAGCCAAGTAAGTAGATTAGATAATTAGATTGCTAAGTTTGCAAGTAACATACATACAAGTAAGAGGTATTGCAACACAACAATCTAAAAAAGGAACGAACTCGACGATCGAGTCATCATAGTCCGAAGAGTAAACGTCACTCTTAAACAACCTTGCCTGCGGAGTAGATTTCAGAGATAGGGTGCTAAACATACGCGGGTACAATATTTGCAAATGAGCGACATGAAATGAGGTCGAACTTATCGACCAATTACTCTCGATTCGAGAGTCAATCTATGTCTTAACTTATAAAGGTATGTGCGCACATAATTTACTATTTAGGAGTTCTTGATTCTATGATGTTGGGGTGAGCTCGTCTACCTTACCCATCCTCTGGATCCCTCTCGGGTCGTCTAGAACTTATTCATATCTAGACCTATTCGCGGGTCGTCCTAAAATTTATACATTTCTAGACCCATTCGTGGGTCGTTCTAGAACTTATACACATCGAGACTCATTGCGGGTCGTTCTAGAACTTATTCACATCTAGACTCATTCGCGGGTCGTTCTAGAATTCATTCACTTCTAGACCCATTCACAGGTCGCTCTAGAACTTATACACATCGAGACCCATTGTGTCGCTCTATAATTTATGCACATCTAGGCCTCTTCGCAGATCGTTCTAGGACTTAAACACAATCTAGACCCCTTCGCTGGTCGTTCTAGGACTTATACACAATCTAGACCCCTTCACGGGTCGTTTTAGAACTTAATACATATCTAGACCTCTTGCGGGTCCTTCCCAAACCTTTTGCGACCAGTGGTCTCATCGGACCGTTTCAAAACTGATTGCGCAATCACCCCATTGTGCTAGTCCGTGACATACTATGGATCTTGGCTTCTTGGGCCGTCCTGATATTCTTTACAAACATAAAGACCCATCTGCCTTTGGGATTCTCTTCCCTTTCCGAAACCTTTTGCAGCTAGTGACCCCGTCAGGTCGTTTCGAAAGTCGTCGTTGCACTTTATCCTGTCGGGCCGATCTGGATCGTCAATTCATAAACAATGAGGAGGGCCGTCTACCGGCCTCTTTAATGATCAATACGCTATTCTGAAACCTTTCACGACCAATGGCCCCGTCAGGCCTTTTCGAAACCTATCGCAGCAACTGCCTCATCGGGTCAGGCTTTCTTTCAGGCCGTTTCGGAACTCTATTATGCCCCCATTCGAGCTAGGCCTTCCTTTAAGCCGTTTCGAAACTCTAGCATGCCCCTGTCTGGGCTTGGCCTTATTTCAGGCCAATCTAAACTCACCAAATCCAACTAACGCTAACCACTTAAACCAATGAATGAATGCACACACATATAAACAAGTACTCATACACATAAACATATATTTCAAGTTAGTACCTAAAACCAACTTAATATTTCTTTAGGCATGTTAGGATACGCTCTTAGACTTCTATTAATAAGATTAGTTGGCTTAATCTCTCCAGGTCCCTTGCGGGCCTATCCGGATACCAATGTAAAATAATAGAAGGGCTTAATTGCATCACCTTCTCGGGCCCCCTTGCGAGCCTATCCGGAATTCTTTGTTACAATGAGGAAGAGTTGCTCGACTCAACTCCTCAGGCCCCTCACAGGCTTATCTAGACATCTTTTTATTTCTTTTGCATCGTCCTCTTTTAAGTCCCTTGCGGTCTAATTAGAACTTAACACCAGACTTGAATCGATTAACACATGTTATCCTGAAGTTTTATGTCTGTCGTCCCATACCCATCAACAGATAAACACATTCAAATAAAATACATACAACTACATACACTCACACACAAGCAGTAAAATAAGACAAATAAATCTACAATATCATATTTGCATATTTGTTAACCAAACATGACATGTAGATACGTGAGCCCATACTCACGCACCTAAAAGTAATCAACTGCAATAACAATAAGATTCGACAATATTTAATCCATCACACATCAAGAAAGTAATCATACATGTACCCAAGGGTAACAACATAGGGTAAAGTCTACTCGTACCACAGTGGGAATCCACTTACCTGAGGTCCTAAGTCTCTCGCCTTGGTCCTCGCAATCTTTCATCAATGGCTTCCTGCCTTGAAGCTTGATGTGTGGCACTTCTTTAGAAAGGCCGGTGAAGGGTCAAGCATTCATACTTGCTTCGTTGGTGACCCAAAAGTGAAGGGCGGGGGCTTGCTAAGAAAGAAACCGTGTTGTTGAGAGATGGGTGCCGCAGGTCGGAGCTCTATCACGAGCTCGGTGATGGCACGACCAAGGTGAAGTGATCTCAACTCACGCGATCGGGGCTTGGTTGCGTCAGAGCTGGGCACCAAGTCTGGTAACGACTAGGGGACGCAATGGAAAGTTGATTGGTGTGGGTTCGAGCTGCTCGCAGCGTATGGACTTGCATGGAGCAGCGATAGTGGCTCACCGGGTAGAGCTCGCGCGGATCAAGGTCGAAGCTGGGCTCAAAGCCAGCGAGTTACAGCGATGCGGTGAGGGGTGGTACACAGAGGCTCCGGGCTGACACGGGATCTTGATGTCGCAGAATGGATTCAAAGGCTAGAGGAGCTCGTGCTTGCGAAGGCACGGGGCTGAGCGGCGCGCGCTGAGTGGGCTTGGGCTGTGCGGGTCGTCGCCAGCGAAGCGAGGAGGCTTGACGGGAAGGCGCGATACGGTGCGCGGATGAGCTGGGCTTTGCACGTTAACTGAGGTAGTGGCCTGGGCTTGCCAGGGCTGAGGAGCATCGCAGAGGGCTGGACTCGTTTGAGTTTAGGTCGGCTTCGGTGCGGAGCCGCTAGGCGCTCAGGTCAGCGCAAAGGAAGGTCGCACGAAAGTGGGCCTCACGCTGGGGAGAACCGGGCGGCGCAGCTCGGGTTTGTGCACGCCGGAGAGGATCGGCGAGCAGCACGGGAACTGAGGACGGAGCTGGACATACAGAGGTGCGGTGCGACACAAGGTGCAGCGCGGAGGCCTGGGCTGCGCGGTACGATGAGGTGGGGTAGTGCGGCACTAAGCAGGGCAATGCAGGACAGCTCGAGCCTAAGCTCGCAGGAGCAAGAGCGCGTGGTGGTGGAGGTGGCACTTGGAGGGGAGAAGAGAGCTAAGAGAGGGAGTGAGACCGAGAGATTTTGGGGGTGAGGGGGGCGACGGCGTAGAGAAGGAAGAGAATGGGGAAAAAATAAAACTCTAATGGAATAAATGGGTGTTTTTATTTTTATTATTATTGCTATTTTTTTGTATAAATTAATTAAATAAATGATATATTATTTAAAAAAAATTATAAAAATACACAAATAGGCTAGATTTGCAAAGTTATGAATTTTAATATCAATAATGAGTCAAAAATAAATTCCTAACACGTTTTTAAAGTTCAAAATGCAAAAATAACACTATTTATATTAATATTTATACGCATTCAAAAATTGGTCAGATCTGACGAAACTAACCAATTTTACTCAAATAATTGCAAATCAAGATAATCTTACAAGACATTTGTCTCAAAAAATAAAAATAATTACTTGTAAAATTAGTCTTTGTTCAGGTCATTACACAATGCCATGGGTATGCAATTGAAATATAATACGACCCTGTATCCTAAATGGGTGGGCAAACAGGGCTTAGAAGTCATACGTTAGATTGGACTTCCAAGGTTTTTGGAGCAAGTATTTACCTCGATCGAGTTCACATACAATAATAGCTATAAGGCGACAATCTAAATGGCTCCCTATGAAGCTCTCTAAGGTCGAAAATGTCTATTTCCTCTCCATTGGCATGAAGTTGAAGAGAAGAAACTTTTAGGCCAAGAACCCATAGAACTTAACTCTGCGGCCATCGTGAAGATCTAAAACAACATGAAGATTTCTCATAGTAGATAGAAAAGCTATGTGGACGTCCAACGCCGACCTTTAGAGCTCGAAGTGGGTGGCCATGTGATCTTGCATGTGGCACCTATAAAGGGAGTCATGAGTTTTTGAAAAAAATGGAAGCTGAGTCCTAGATGTATATGGCCATTTAAGGTTCTCGATAGGGAAGGTGTTTGGCCTTATCACCTAATCTGGACTCAGTCCACAATGCCTTCCATGTCTTTATGCATAGGAAGTACGTGTCCGATCCTAATCATATTTTGCGCCATGAAGTCTTAAAGATTGAGACAAGGGTTACGTACTAGGAGAAGCCTATTTGAATCTTAGAGCGGAATGACAATAGTTGAGGAATAGGATGATTAGTTTTGTTAAGATTTTTTGAGAAATCACACCAAAGAACAGGCGACGTGGGAGCTTGAGATTGCAGTGTGATAGATAGCCACACTAGTTCTAAATTTTAGGGATGAAATTTTTGTAAGAAGGTAGGATTGTAATGGCCTGAACAAATACAAATTTGTACAAGTACTTATCTTGTACTTTTTAGGGAAAACAAAGACGAATTTTTACAAGTACTTATCTTGTATTTTCTAGGAAAAACAAAGACGAATTTTTACAAGTACTTATCGTGTATTTTTTAGGAAAAATTCTAAAATAGTCCATGAGTTTTACCGAAAATCCAATTTCATCCATATGTTTTTAGTAATTATGAAATGGTCCTTTAGTTTTTCAAATCGATCTTAAACTATACTTTTGCGTTGACTAAAACTTAAAATTTTTCTAAACGATGAAACTACCATTTATAAAAATCATTAATCCAACCTCTGATATTTTTAAAAATTAAACTTGTAACTAATATTTTACTTTTATTATCTGAATGTTTTTTTTGAAAATTACACTTATACCCAATATTAGTCTATAAATGAACTTTTTTTAAAATTTTAGAGGTTGAATTAATGGTTTTTATAAAGGGTAATTTTGTCATTTTGAAAAATAAATTAAGATTTAGTCAACGCAAATTGATATTTTTAGTCTGATTTGAAAAGCTCAATGACCATTTGAGAATTACTAAAAACAGAGGGATGAAATCGGATTTTCAGTAAAACTCAATGACTATTTTAGAATTTTCTCATTTTTAATAGCAAACATACTTGTAAATGTAATTTGGATGCGAATATTCACGTTTTATAGAAAAATATCTTTGATCCATCAATTTGAGTCTGCACTTGATTCTGTAAAATTATCAAAGCAAATTATATTTGAATTTTTTTTTAGATATCGAGCATGTTAGGAATTAAATTTTGACTTAAAATTGATATTAAAATTTCTAAATTTTTGAATCCAGCTTTATGGTAAATTTTTGTGATTTTTGAAAGTATACTCTTTATTTATTATTTTATGCACAAGAAATCCTAGTATAAATATTCTTTTGTGACAAAATAGGGATTTTTTTTCTCCCTTTTTCTCTTCTTGCTCAGCCGACCACCCCTCTCTCTTTCTCTTTCTCACTAGTTTCACTCCCACGTTCTAAAATCTCTCTCTCTCTCTCTCTCTCTCTCTCTCTCTCTCTCTCTCTCTCTCTCTCTCTCTCTCTCTCTCTCTCTTCTCTCCAACCCGAGCGCTGCCGCGCGGACCTGAGCGCAGCCACCCTCTCACTCGTAGAGATGCAGCAAGACTAGAGTTTCGAGGAAGATTTAGCATGAGAAATATTTTATGATATTAATATTGCTACTTTATATTGTTAAGCTAGTATCATTGAATTATGACAAAAATACTATATTACATTATGATTTTATAAGTTATGATGTATATGAATTACATGATGTATGTCGCAAAATCAAACAACTGGAATATATGCAAAATTATTCATGTCGTGCCACCCTCCAAATTAAAGTTTTTATGATGCCGTACTTTGGGTCGACCTAAGGGTAATATGGGACGGTTTATATGTCTATATTTATAATTATAATATGATATAATGGACCCTTGGTCCCCGAAGACATGTACACCCCTGTCGCCTATTGGAACAGATGCGCAGCACAGTACGTACACACACATGATGAGGATCTTCTAAGAAACACTCGTAATATAAGTTAAATAAATTGAGCATAATTGGTCATGCATTACAATTTATTATTTTGTAAGAAAATATTTGTTACTTACTGAATCTTTATCTCACACGTTTTTCGTTCGTACTATAGGTAAGAAACTTATAGCATAATAAGTTATGGATCGTGCGATGACGGTGCATGGGATATCGAAGCATGGATATGGGAAACAGCGCGACCGTTTCCACATTTAAATATTTAATAATATATTTTTGTATTATTAAGAATTTGTGTTTAAATTTTATTTGTGTGGCCTAAAGTGTGGTCAATGTTTTGAATTAAGAACATTTTCTAAGACATTAATAATTTATTTATCGGTGAATTTTTATTGGGTTGTTTAAGAAAAATGATTGTTATTATATTATATTTTGTTTTACCGATGTGAATTAAATGTTAAAAAAAATTAAGCATTTTTCAAGAGGATATTTTTAAATAAGTTCAGAAAATTAATGGCTTGAAAAGTCTTATCGTTACAATTGGTATTAGAGAGGTTTTTCTGCAATCTTTCCTCGATCTCCGACACAAAGCCGACCGTCACAACTCAAATAAGTTTTCAAGCTTAGTTGTTTTCCTTTTTATTTAATACTTACTGTAAAATTAATGTAGACAAAGAAAATAGTGACTTGCGCGCATAGGAAGAAGGCAGACCGAGATATGGTGAAAGCCTTTAGGGATGATGCACCTCCTTCCTTTGATGGGAACGACCTACTCGAGTGAAAGCACATTATCCGAAAACGTGGAAGAACATCTTCATGTGAGTTTATAATAGTTGAGGAGCAAGCTTTGGCCTTGTGATTACTCCAACAGGGTACTTCAGCCCATGAGTTATGCCGCGAAATGTATGAGCCATTGTACTGCTAATTTAATCCCATTACAGTAGAGCAAGAGAGGAGGAAGAGCTTATATACGGCTCATTCAGCTCAAAGGGAGACGGATCCAAATAAAATCATTTGTGAGTATGTGCTCCATTTTAGAGAGCAGATTTTGAATATTTGCCCTAGAGTGACACCTCAGACTAAACTAATTCAACTTTATTGGAATGGAATACTAAAAAATGAGAAGCCCGCAAGTCACTATCCTCCACCCCTAATAGACTTGTATTATTTCATCCTTAGTACGGTATATGAAGAAAGGTACGCAATACCGCCTCTGGAGTCGGCGCATTCTGCTAAAGATGAAGTAACTACCATGGAATATGAAGAAGAAGAAGAAGAAGAAGAAGAGAAGAAGTAGGACTCGTTCGAGGATGAAGCCGAATATGAGAATTAGGAATTTAGAATTTTAATTTTATTTAAAGTTAGGGTTATCCATACAAATTCCCCCCGATGTTGTGCTATTATTGCAAGTTGCACCCAATATTTCAATACTGTCATTCTTGCCCCCTAAAGTTTTAAAAACTTATACGTATGCCCCATCCGTCATAATCCGTAAAAAAAATTGATTGGATTCATAACGTAAAAATAACATGTTGGCACCTATACAATTTTTAAGGATCAAATATCTTCAAATTAAGAAAATTAGAGCAATTAATTCAATAGTTGTTTTCATAAACACCCCCTTTTAAAACTTTATATTCATGCCCCTGATTTCATCTTCTTTTTTTTTAAGAATTAAAGTGGAAGGGGTGAACTTATAATGTTTTCAAACATCAGGAGGCACGAGTGCCGATTTTGAAATATCAAGGTGTGACTTGCAATAATAGCACAACATCGGAGGGCATTTGTATTGATTACTCTTAACGTTATTCTAAATAAAGTCATCTTATGATTAAGTTAAAGACAGTTTATGTTATGCTTTCAAGATGATTGTAACAAATTTATGTTTCTTATGGAATAAAAAGAAGCATTATGAATTATGTTTGTGACCAAGAGAAGGATTTGTGAGGCTATGAGTGTGGAAAAAAAAACAGTTGCTGTGAGTATGTATACAATTAAGAAAAGTGAGGTTGTGAGAATGGAGAATTGCCGTCAAAAGTAATTATGAGTGTTTAAGAGTCCAAGTTACTCCATTGTGAAGAGCAAAGACTAGTAGCCACACCAAAATAGAGGAACGAGAACAGAGAAAAGACTTGTGTGAGGTCGTGTGTGTGAAAAAGATAGACAAAAATAGGGTAATTGAGTTTGGATTGACAAGAGATTTGAAAATATTGAGTGTCTAATAAATCAATAGTAAAAAGATATATATTTATAGATGTCACGACCCGCCTGGAACAGGCCGCGACCCTTTTCCGCTCATAAACCATTCTTGCATATCATTTTAAGACAGTGCAAATTCAAAAAACAAACAAAATAATAATAATAATAATACTGTATTGTCATGACCAATTTAAAATTTTAATAATACATAACTATTGTCCAAAAATACGGTGGAATTATAACGTTTCTCTTTTTGTCAAGAGAATCAAAATAACTTTAAAATGCTGGGTGCCAACATTCCACGGCCTTTACAAGTCGGGTCCATATGTACATTCACCGGCCCTCTCGACTTTCATCCGCTATCCTACTTCATCCTCGGTCTCTTACCTGTGCCTACAACACAAGAACACCTAATGAGATTTATTCAGTAAGCGAAAGTGTATCTACCTTATTCGCAATGCATGTGAAAACATTTCCAACTTATTTAAGTCGTATACCTGGGATTGAAAAATCCAAGGTTTGGAAAGATTTGGTTTACATCTCAGCCGCTTCAATCTGAATTCTTGATGACATGCTTGTCTCAGCTAGTTCAATCCAATTCTTGACAATATTTAGATTTGTCTAGGATCCACTAATGGTCACCGCAATCATAAGGCGCCAGTCGAAAATGGGCCGAATTCCCGACCATAAACTCCATTGGTATTGGGGACAACTCACCAAAAACACATATACCCGGGACGTACCATTGTCGGACATTGGGAGTATCTGGCGATGCCATCCACAATTTCACATTTTATGCTATTTTATTTGAGTAACCATTCTTCAAGCGGATTATTATTTTGAGAGGGACATGAGGTCCTTTCGGGGTTTTACCCAGTCCACACGAGCGGGCCTTAGCATTAAAACCTTATATATAATCCACATTCAAAACTCCAGGTAATTTTCATAATATTGAGTCCGGGCATTTCATTCATTTTAGTTAGCTTAAACTGGTAAAAACCCAACTAACATTTTAATTATCGAGGGCATTGGACCCAGTATCAGTTGTAAACTTTTCATCTTTACCCGGGTTCGGCCTAGTATCTAATTATCGTCGGACAATCAAACATATCAAGAAAACTTAAAAAAGACAGTAATTCATTATTACAACCCTAGGCATAAAATATAAAATAATAATCATAAGCAAAACATCCTCATTCTTGTGTCATAGGTGTCGGTTCCACTTACAAGTTGTCGAATCGGGGGTTTCAAACTTCAATTTGATCCCAATGTCTTTTGTACGATAATTACTTAACAATAAGAATATTAATATATTAGAATTTCTCCAAATATCCAAAAATATTAAAATCTGGGTTCGGGTGCTCAAACAGGTCAAAACGAGCCTAAACACCTTGGTTTGGGACAAAAACGGCCTAATTGGGCTTATTGGGCCCAAGCCCACGGCGGCTCAACCCGACACGCTGGTGGGCCCACGGCACGCCCATTGTGGCGCTGGGTGCGCAGGAGCGCGATAGAGCGCACGCGCGTGGGCGGCGCCCAGCTTTTGGACAGAACTTTAACCCTTCTTTGAAAAATTCTAACTAATTGTAGAAATATCGTTTTTGAGTGATTCTTAGTCCTACGGAAAGATAAAGAAGTCTAGTTTTCTGGAAAAATAATGGCCTTAACAAAACTTATTACACTTAGTACATAATACTAAAAATCCGTGACTATATCATTAAACATCACAATTTCAAGTGTTTTACATAAACCTTCAGTTTTTTCTTGCTCATTCAAACCAAGTTCTCAAGAAACCATGATCATCTCATTTAAACATAAAGCTTCCAACAATAATTAAAAACCAAGATGTGCTCTCTTTCAAGACATCATCCTTCTTTGGACATGTAAGTATGAATCCATTTCATTTTCTCAAATATGCATGCCTACATACACTATAACCCTAGAATAAACTTTTATTCTCAACATATTATTAAAATCCTAAATAACTTTTCAATGAAGAGATATAGCACATAAGACATTCCAACCCTTAAGTAACCATGCATTCTCAATAATATTTCATCAATAATTTCTTTCCATCAAAACTTCAAACAATACAACCAAACTTTTAAGAGAACAATGTAGATCTACCTTTCTTCCTTTTTCTTCTCCAAGCTTCTCCAACTTGAACTCTTGAACATTAAGCTCAAAGATTCATCTTCTCAAAACTCAAGAACAACAACAACCAAACCAGTTCATCTTAGTTATCTTTGAAAGGAAGAAAGATTTGACTATCAAGATTGCATGCTTACCTACCTTCTTCTCTTTCTTCTTCTTCTTCTTCTTCTTATCTCTCTCTCTCTCTCTCTCTCTCTCTCTCTCTCTCTCTCTCTCTCTCTCTCTCTCTCTCTCTCTCTCTCTCTCTCTCTCTCTCTCTCTCTCTCTCTCTCTCTCTCTCTCTCTCATTTCATCACTAAATCTTTACTTTTCCCTAGTCATAAAGGTATATAGACTAGTCCAAGTGGTTTTATAAAAAGGCTTTATTACACTGAAGCTCCCTGAATTATATGGGTTGGTATACTTTGGTACCCCAACTTTTTTTTTTTGGCAGAATGCTCCTCGAATTTTAAAATCTGTCACAATCTGTCTCAAATTGGAAACGCCCGTCACATTTTAGATAGAATGAAGCACGTGCCTAAAATGTGAACACTCGACGAGGGCAAACATGGTCTTTTCCCAACACAAAAATACTTCCAATAAATAAGAAAAAACAAAAAACAAAAAACAAAAACCCACTCTCTAATTGAGTGTTTCTTTGTTGTTAGTTGTAAAAAAACCTAAACTCACACTGATGGAATCCAAAATCCATCAGACCATAATTCCCTCTCCTCCTAATAACATAAACAAAATACATTTCAAGAATTAAAATTTCACCAAAAATAATATATTAGGCAAAAAAAAAAAGTCACAAACTCATATGACCAAACGACCATCCCAATCAGCCAAGCAAATCTTGGTGATGGCAAAGCTCCTTCCCAAGGCGGTGCGTAAAGAGGCGGCAGGCGTCCATACTGAGGTCGATGGCAGCGGAGAGCGCCACGAACGCCGCCGCATCCTCTGCGTAGCCCACGTATTGCATGCCCACCTCCATCATCAGCCGGTTGCAGCGCCCTTCGCCCTCCACGCGCGCCAACATCATGAACCCCCAGTACGCGCTGCTCGCGTACGGCAACAGAAGCGACGTGTGGTGGTACCCACCACCGCTGAACTCAGCGCTCCTGCTTGAGCTATACGCGGGGAAGCTCCTGCAGCTCTGAGCCGCGCCGAGGTCGATCACAAACTTTTTGCCGTAGTGGGCATTCAGCGTTGACTCCGTTAGCACGATCCTGGCGGCAGTGGCAGCGCCGATCTGCTGCTTGTGTCGTCATCTCTCCACCATCTCTGTGGCGCCGATCCACTGCTCGTCTCGGCATCTCGCCTCCACAATCGCCCCAACGAGCACTTCTTTGACGCAGCTCAGTAATGCTCCGTCGCAGACCTCGTCAACTTCGTCCAAGATCCATTTTTGTCCCTGCAAGATTCGAAAGCTCTCTCTGGCGCGATCGCTGTCGTGCAACGGCGAGATAGAGATCGTTCTCTGCCACCTCTGTGGCACCGATCCACTACTCGTGCCGCTGATCGACGTCCACCAGTCGCCGACATTCGACCTCGATCCCTACGGCGCTAATCCGCTGCTCGAGCTCAATCACTGAACCCCTACACCGCCGGACAAAAATGAAAGAGACAAAGAGGGACGAAGATGAGAGAGAAATTAGGGGTTTTTTATTTTTAAATATTTTTTATTTAAAACTACCAAAATATCCTCAAAAAATGGCTCACATAAGAAGCACGTGCTAGGTTCCGTCTAAAAATAGACGGAAGGGCTCAATTGTAACGGTTTTTTGAGATTGGGGAGCATTTTTCCCAAAAAAAAAAAAAAAATTAGGGTACCAAAATGTACCAACCCGTATAATTCAGGGGGCATCAGTGCAATAAAGCCTTAAAAAAAAAAAACCAATAACTTAATGGTTTGCAAAGATGGTTTTAGAGACTCTCATCAAATCACTCTCTACACTTGTCAACAGCCGTTCGTCACTTGTCCAACTTGTCTCCATGCAGAAATAGGGCTAGAGAACTCTTCTTAAAATTTGCAATTTGGTCCCTCAAAATTTTTAAATTTTGCACTTTAGTACCTAGGAAAATCCTACTAAAAATCCGTATACTTCTTGAAACTTTTCTTGATAGATTTCACTTCCTTATATATAAAAAAAAAAATATCTCTCCTATAAATTTTCATAATTTTTGGAGTTCATTTGCTATTTTTTTTCAAATTTTACGATTTCGCACCGATTTTACCAAAATTTGGCCGTAATGGGTCCATTTATTTGATCTCGGAATAACTCCAAACTTTATATATAGTCTTAATATATGGATATAAGCTTTCGATTAAATTATTTTTGAAATTGGTGACCGTTTTCTACCACTTTCAAAATATGGGCTAAAATTATAATTTCTAAATAGTCTCGGGACTGTGATGTAATTTTTGAAATTTTCTGTTATCATTTGGTACGCTTCAAGACGGCATAAAATTTTCCAGAGTACACATGCACTTCGTAGAATCAGTCAAATATTTTACCTTCTCTATTTTAGTCTATTTTTTCGATGCGTGTGCAGTTTTTGTTTTGGTGTATGACGATTTTATTTTCGAAACATACAATTAGAAAGGAGATATGGTGAATAATTCCTATAAGACTACAATATTACAAAAAAATAGTTGAATGATTCCTATTAGACTAATTAATACTAAATATAGTTCAAGTTTTAAGATAATTGCATATATATTCATTCTTTCTTTTATATATCTTACATCTTTTTTTTAGTTACTCATTTACACTTTATTGTTGGGTTAATGACTTTTATTAGACACATTATTGTTTGACTAAGATATTTCCTTATTTAATTCCTTTTTTTTTTGTTTGCTATATTTTGATCCATATAGTAATATTATTTTTGTCTCATAATGTATATTTAATAAATATATTTTTATGCCTAATATTAAGGCATAACAATTCAAATCGAGAGAATTATATTAATTTTGAGAAATTATAGTGAATACCCAATTTTTAAAACTTAATGTAAGTTATTACCCAATCTTTTGAAAAATGTAACCAAATACCCAAAAGATGCAATTACTTACACAGTGGTAATTGGTGGTAATTCACTTTGTTATCAAAAGCATGTGCAAGTAATTCACAAATTGACTAGAAACTCAATTACTTCAAAAGTTTGGGTGTTTATTTTTATTCTTATATGAATTCTGGGTATTTGCCTACTTCACCTTATTATTTTCATGTTTATATAGGTTATGGCAATTATTTCCATGTTTAAAAAATTAATTTCATGTCTAATACTATATATTTTTCATATAATAGATCATTTTCATGTCTAGGAAAATTAGGAAAAGATTACATCATTTTTCATGATTTGTAACAAATAATTAAAAACAGTCAATATCTATAAAAAAAAAAATAATAGACGACTAGGAAAAAAAAAATAAAGTGCATTGACAATGTGAAGAAGGGTATATGTGAGGAAACAAAAATACAGTTGTCATCTAACTACATAAGGAATAGGGAGAATTACAAAATAAAGTCATTTTTAGTGTCACTTAATAATTTAAGTCATTTGTGATGTGCTTTATTTGTTTCCACTCTATGTTTGTAGTGTAAATTTTGGGGCATATATTAAAAGTACAACACACATGGGACATATATTCTTATTATGTCAAAAGAAGTGCATTCCTCAAAATTCCAAAAGAATAACTATATGATAATATCTAAATCTCCGAATATTTTTATAAAAACTGAGCCAATGAAGCATTAGAATGTCATTTTCCAAAAAAAATAATAATAATAATTCATTAAGGATGTTGATCTAATATAATATGATGACTAGGTGACTGGGTGACTGCTTGAATTTAGATCAAAATTTATAAATACAAATATTGCTCCCTATCCTCAATTAAAATCTTCTTTTATTGAAGGAAAAAAAAAAACTCAATAGTGCCATACAAACATATCATATTGTCACTGCCAGTGGTCTAACTTTTGGGCCCTATTGACAATGCCCATTTGCATACAGCAACAGTACACCGAAACTGAAGACCAGGCATATTGGACCACTACATAACAGAAAAAGGAGTCTATTCTTATGCCCTTGCCTGGCCTACTTTTCTTCATTTCTTTAATAAATTAACCAACTTAAGCATAAATTCTCTATGTTATAGAATAGTAGCAGTGATCCCATTTATACTGTAGATACTAGTAGCTCTTGTATAATTAAAAAAAACCGTTTTTTGCCTAAAATACCGACTCCAAATGTGATTTCACCAAGAGCATAAAAAAAGTAGCCAATTTTTTTTTTTTATAAATAGAAAGATACTATTATCTCAAAACACAAATTGCCACTCTTTATATCACTATTCAACATGGAAATATTATTGGATTTGAATGGATGAGTGGCCAAGTCAGTTTAAGGTCATAGTTCAAAAATTCGGTGTAATTTTTCTCAAATAAGCAGAATGGTCAGCGGGGTAGAAAATGCCACATTAACGTTTTTAATACAAATTCGCTCTCTTTTTTTTCGCAAGACAAATTCGTTCTCTTATTTGGGCGTTGATAAAGCTCTTTGAGCAAAATATCAGAGTCAGTAGGGACCAACCTCCTTGCCTGGCTCATAGTAACCTTTTGGTACCTTTATGGGCGAGACTCTAAACTCTAAAGTACTAAACTATTCAAGGGAACACTTTTCTTAGTTCATACTTTATAATTTCTAACAAAAAGATATATCACAATATTTGACAAAAATCAAACTGTATGAAGTTATCTATTGTTATGGTGTACTTTTGTTTTTATACATGCTGTGAGAATTCTTTCTGAACTTTATCAACTAATTAAGTATTGCTTTTTAGTATGTATTCATCCAACTCAAAATGATTAATCAATTATTGGATTTAAATTTTCCGTCAGAAATTAATAAATTTCTTTTCTGTAACTGGAGAAATAATGCAACATCTAATCAAGTTTCAGTATCACCTGATTGCCTAAACTATTGGTTCAGATAACAAAGTGGCGAATAAGGCAAAGTTACAATACATGATCAATGTGTGAATTTTTACCTATGTTTGAAGAAAGATTTTCCCAATGCATATCCTCTTTTTGGGGGAAATTTTCTTTTTCATTACTGTGTTGAGCAAAAGACATAGAGTGATGTCAAATAACAGAACAACCAAGAATATATAAAGATTCTACAAGGAGGAATATTTACTATACTGCAGATTTTATTACGTCAGCCTATAATTCAAACCTTATTTGCAATGTCTGTTAAAGTTGGGTAAGGCTACAATTGATAGTTAGGTACAGTAATTCGGGTGTTTTTTTTCGAGTCTCTACAAGCTCACTTTAAGAAATTGACTTGCCTTATTAATGTTGCATTGGTCACTAATGTTAATAATCAATTTTGGAAAATTCTTTGGTAGGGTATACTCTACGGTAGGAAATGATTTTGAATCGTCAGATTTACTTTTTTAGTGGATCCCATTATTTGAAATGTTATCTTACAAATTAAAATCATTCCTTATCATAAAATTCCCTAATATAGAATCTTCCATAAACTTTTTTTTGATGCATGAGGTACATGCGTCTTTCTTTACGTCTTTGGTTGATGTCGAATTCTAATGGTGATCAAAGAAGCGGCCAATTGCTACACTTTGAACATGCGAAGTTGAGTATGTTACTGCTACTGCTTGTACTTATCATAAAATTTGGCTTAGGAATTTGTTGAAGACTTGAGCATGCCTTAAAATAATCCGAACGATAATTAGTATCGACAAAAAGATAGCAATTGATTTTACAAATAATCAAATCTTCCACGATCATAGTAAGCACATCGACAGTTGTTACTATTATTATTATTATGTAAGAGAGTGTTTTGCAAGTAGAGAAGTATAATCAAAGAATGTGAAGTCTCAAGACCGAAATATTGACATTTTACAAAGCCGTTGAAGCAAGAAGATGTTGTGATGTTAATAAATTTACTTGTTATTATGAGACTTTAAAGGGGGTGTTGAATAGTACGCTTGTTATAGTTTTCCACACGAAGCACACTGCATCTTTCATGATTTTTACACAACGGTGTCTCCTACAATTTTCATTTATGTATTACGTGGGGAGCAACCCATAGCTTTTATTTATGTTTTATGTAGAGTGCCTTACAACTTTCATTTTGATATTATGTAATGAGTGGCCTTACAACTTTCATTTTTGTTTTACATATGTAGAGAGTCAAAGTCCCCTTATACAGCTTTTATTTTCCTATAAGTAGACTTACCATTTGAAGAAAAAAATGCAAGAAATGAAGTGAACTAAAGTAAAGAAAAAAAGTAAGCTACTTTGAAGAGAAAAGCGAAAAAAAAAAAAAAAGTTTTGTAAGTACATAGGAGTTTGAGAAACGATTGAAGTAGTTTGCGAGAAGTCAAAGTTGTAAGAATATTGTGGTCTTTGTAGCGGTATCGGAGTGACAAATAGCAACAAAACTAGATTACAATCCCTCACTTTTATTGGTTGGCATTATTTTCATAAATAAATAACTATATTATGTTCTCTATTTCAAAGGTTGAGTTTAGTCTCCAAGTGAACTTGAGTTAAGTAAATAGTTTTTTTTTTTTTTAAATATAGAACTTGAGTTAAGTAAATAGTTTTTTTTTTAAATATATATATATATATAAAAGGAATGTGGACGACAAATATGATAAGGGTATTTTTTATATTAGAAGTCGGGACTCGACGACTCAAAGGCTCTTCAGGGTTGAGATGCTACTCATGGGCCATTGTTAAGATTTTAGCTTGAAAAGCCTGAGTGCATGTCAATCACAGTAGTTTAGGTCCAGTAACTAAGGATTTTAGGAGACGATTTTGGTTTTAGGTCAACATCCGCTTGAAATTATTCATTTCTCATAAGAGTTAATTAATTAACTAAGAAGGGGAAAGATAACGTAAAATATCAAGAGATTGGGTAACTTTCCTAAATCGAATGACTCATTCAGCGAGGAATATAGTCGCTCTTAAACTCTCTTGAGCATAGTGCTGATTTAAACATCGAAAAGTCAAAGTCGTAGTCACCACTGTGGTGGTGCCCTTTCCGCTTTTTGATGCCGTTTCTTCTTTTGTAGACTTAATCGTTCTCAAGACCACTTGTGCTTGTAGCAATTTCCTATTTACGGAAATCCATCAATAGTGATTATTGTGAGTGTAACAAAATTCTATGATGATAAATATTGCAGCTATCTCAATTACTATGATTACCACAAAATTTGTTCTTTATTGAATAATAAAGATTATTAAATATTTATTACTAAGAGACAACTACAAAATTTTTACTTATTTTCCCAAATCCTTACCTTTCTCTCTCATCTTTTGCCTCAAATTAATAATGTATGGAAATATTGTCATATCGATTCCTATTCGAAAGAATTTCAAAATAAAGTCATTCTTGATGCTGCTTAATAATCTATAGTCCAAGTAGTATGGTCTTTTTATTTCCACTTCATGTTTATAGTGTAAATTTTAGAGTCTAAATTAAATGTGAAACACACATAAGACATAAATTATCACTGTATCAAGAATGAGACATTCCTCAAAACTTCACTTTCTATTTTCACACTCTAACATAGGCCAAAATAAACAATAAATTAAAAAAATATTAAAAAGTGACAACAAGTTTTGCTAAAATTATGTCGGCTGGGCGCCAATTGTGGTTGGGGAATCAGTTACCCCCACCCATACCACATCACACCATACCAAATAAAATCACCTTTTTCTTTTATCTCCCAAATGAAATGGGCCATACAATCCCCTTATAGATATGCAACTTGTTTTGTCTTTCCCATCAGTACACATCCAAGACAGACCCACTTTAGTGAGGGATCATTTTCTCTCTTTTCTTTCTCTTCTGTTTGTTTGTTTTCCCCAATTTCTAAATTCCCTTCATTGTCTTCCACACCACCAAGGCCCTCTCACCCAACACCTTCACAGCTGGATAATTCAATCAAAGACATGTCCTTTCTGATATGCTTATGTATATCTAATTTCTAACTTGTTTGAACCTATGAGGACCAAGTTTGAATAAGAATTTACTTCACACCCAGATACTATTAAAAATTTGATGACTAAAATTTGAGATCGTTTGGATTACAATCAAAACAAAAAATTTAGATTTGTGAATTTTAGTTGTAGTCAAAATTTATAGATTTGAGTCTAAGAACTTATATTAATGTTTGGTTATGATTTTTTTTACACGGTTTGAGTTACAAAATTCAAAACAGTGTTTGGAATGAATTTTTTTTGAAAATGAGATTTGAGTTAAAGAAAAATGCAAACCATTGATTGTATATGTTTTTTTTTAAGTGATATTTGGGTTATAAAATGCAAATCTTTATTTGTATACAAATCAAAACCACAATTTAATGTATCAACATGATTTAAGTTTGATTTTTCGTATAATTACTATAGCAACATAGCTTAAACAAAAAAACAAAAAAATTATGGGTGAAGTAGGCAAATACCCAGAATTTATATAACAATAAAAATAAATACCCAAACTTTTGAAGTAATTGAGTTTCTAGTCAATTTGTGAATTACTTGCACATGCTTTTGGTAACAAAGTGAATTACCACCACTTATCATGTGTAAGTAATTCCATCTTTTGGGTAGTTGGTTGCATTTTTCAAAAAATTGGGTAATAACTTACATTAAGTTTTAAAAATTGGGTATTCACTATAATTTCTCAAAATTATTTGGATTGCAATCCAAACACCGTAGATATAAGACTTGAATTGAATTTTATTAAATATTCCAAAACAAAAGTTTTTACTGTATAGAACGATATAAAGCTAAATTTTTGTTTGGATTCCAATCCAAAAATACCCTTAAATATTACAAGTTTAAGAATATTTGCCGCGTCCAAAGCATAATAGTTCATCGCAAAACTTGTAATCTTTTGTGAGTAATAATATTTTTAATCACAGCAAATTTCATAATTTATAGAAATTCTTGTGACTTAGTACAGGAATGACAAATTGTAATTAGTTGCGATTAAAAGTACCGCTAGTTGTTATAATATATTGCTGAGATTTAAAATCTAGTATATTAGTAGCGGAAAATAAAACTAACAATAATGTCTGATCAACACTTTGAGTGATAAAAAAAAATTAAAAACTCAATTTAAATATACAAATGCACAGACTGGTTAAAAAAAATAACGAGTCCTTTTACGAAGGATTCAAATCGCAAAATATTAACTCAAGTACTCATGTTAGAATGCAAATCAGTGTTTGTCAAATTTTGGTTCAAGGAATTCAAGTATTCTTTTTACAGTGCTTTAAATACTTTTATTACAGTAAAATGTCTTCTTAACTCAAGTTTTCTTTCTCAAATCTCAATTCTATTAGTACAAAACAAAGATCGATTTAAATTATAATCTAAATACAAAATTTTGACTTTTTTTTAACTTAAATTACAATCGATTTGAGTATTTTGTTTAAGTTTTTGAAAGATTTGAGTATTTATTTAACTTAAGTAGTAGAAATTTGATATATATTTACTAGATTTCTCTAAAAATAATTATGTTACATAAATCTCCGACAAATTACAACAGCGCAAGGAATATTCGAGTGGGAAAATTATATGTATTTGCACGGAGACAGATAATTAGTGCAACATTACTTTCAACACTTATTGATACTGCACCGTTTTATCTAACATTAGATTTTATATAGACCCCCACGCAGTTCTATTAATTTCACCCTAATTATATGATATCATATTATCATTAATCATTAATTTCCTAAGAAGTCTAAAATTAAACATTAATAGTTTAGAAATGCTAATATTATGTTTATAGCCCCCTTTCTTTTCTTTTTTTTTTTTTCCTTTAATGTGTTTGGTGGGTAGGATATAATAATTGAGATTGGATTGGATTGGACAATATAATCTCAATGCTATGTTTGGTGCAAAAAGTGGATGAGATTATTCAAAATTTCCCTCCAAAAATAATCTCATGTAAGTGGGATAACTCATCCCTTCCAAAAATAGGGGATTACAAGGGATATAAGCAAAAATGTGGACCACACTCTTTTAATTGAATATTTAATTCATTGATAAAAGTAAAAATAAAAAATAATAATTTATAATTAATTAATTCAATATTTTTTAATTTAAAATAAATATTATATCCAGCCCAATCCAATACAATAGTACTCCAAACATGTAATAGTATTTTATACAATCAAATCATATCCAATCCCATATAATCCAATCCTATCCAATCTAATCTGGAGCACCAAATGCACCGTAAGAGATTTTTAAGGATTTAGCCAAATTTTTTGTTACCTTTTTAAAGATTAGTCATAGTTTCATGAAATTAAGAAATTAGTCATTTTCATCGTTACACATGCATCAAAATTTGTTACGCGAGTATCAAAAATTGTTACAAGAGTATCAAATTTTGTTACATGATCTAAATGACTAATTCTTTAATTTCGTTAAACTATGGCTAAATTCTTGAAACATGAGCATAAAAATAGCTAAAAGTCAAATCTTCCCTTTCTTTTTAACTCTTTCAAAAATTTTATGAAAGGAGTTTCATAAAAGTAAAAATAAAATTAAAAATAAAAAATAAAATTGTAACTTACTTTATCGGAGTTTCTTTTACATATAACTCATATATATTTAAAATAGTATCCATATCATCTCAGTAGTATTTTCTAAATTATGGTCAGATTGAAAAAAAAAAAAAAAGAGTATTTTTTTTCATGGACCTATATAATGATATTTTTGCCATGAAGAGAAATCCATATATATCTGCATTATATTTGGTGTGTATGAAGGTTCATGCATTGGGAAGAAAAAGAGTCGTCTCTAAATTAGGCATGGACCTACAGCAATATTGTCCATTCCGAAAATCACTTCCAACTCACATGACATTAACAACTTTACGATCAAAAATGTGAGATGATTATGAGGCCTCACCATACTCGCGTCACAAACAAGGTTACATAATATCGTCCACCTTTTTTTTTAATTAATTATTTACATATCCCTTTTTTTTTAAATTATCTTTTTGGGGCTAGTTTGTCCTTTTCAATATGTGAATAGATTGTCATGCAATTAAGGTAAAAGATGAGCAATCAATAGGTGAAACTAAAGACCTTTGGGAGATAAAGATATTGTTGTTCGGCACATTGTTTCGTACAATTTAAGTGTCCCTAACTTGTCAAGTTTTGTTAGTGGGAGCATAAGATATATAATAAATAGATAACAATAACAAAGAACATTTGTCGTACATTTATGCAAAACTTTTTAGGCGCAATAATATAAAACCATTCATGAATAGACAAATTTAATGATAGTTGTTTGCCTGCGTTTAAGTTAAAAATCTCCCATAAAAATGTTTCCTGATTTAAAAATGGTCTCTTACTTCCTCTTTCTTTATTTTACCTCCTAAATAACTTTGTTTAAACTTTTTTTTTTTTTAAAGAACTTTCTTTAAACTTTAAAGGTTAGTATATTTATATTTTTTTAGTTTACTCATTATTGTTATTATTGTCAATATCATCATCATCTTTCAATGCACGCATTGTTTCCTAAAATAGCAAACGAATGAATTTTGAGATACCCAAAATAAATTAAAATAAATAAATAAATACTTTTGTAGTGTAAAATAATTCTGGATCGTCTTATTTATTTATTTAAATATAAGGCCTACTAAAAAATAAATCCGACCATTCAAATTTTTTTTTTTTAAATCACTATAAAATTTTCCAAATAAAAGACTCCTTAGGTTGTTTTTTGTGTTTTTTTTTTTTTTTTTTTGGATAGGAAACATCGGTCAAAAGACTCGTTAAGTAGTTATGAAAGTAGTGGTCTCAGTCCCTTTTAAGTATTAAAAATAGCAATAATCACTCCTTCCATGTAGCACGGAAAGAAAATGTGAAAGTAGTAAATTTATCCAATTATTGAGAAGAAGACATATTACTCTAGTAACTCACTACCAATCATCAAAACTTCAATGATAACTTTTGATACGCAAAACACTTAAAACTCTCTGCATTTTTTATTTTTATTTTTTTGTTCTTTTGAAGCATTATACTGATTCTGTCATTGTACAACCAACGCCATGCTTTGTACTGAAAAAGAGAGAGCATTGTGAGGGATTATTCATTTATTCCTGTTGTTCACTTTTTTTTTTTTTTTCTTTGAATGGAACCAAAGTGCATGTCAGAAAAAAAGAGCTTCTCTCAGCCTGTTTTGCTCAGAATAAGATCATTCTATTATAGCTTATTATAGGAGTGAGTGTCCTAGTACCAACCTCGACATGATAGGCAAGGTAAGATTTTCTTTCCTTCTCTTGCTTCTCGCCGTATTTTCTCACCTCCCAAACAAAATCTCAGCCATAAACCAAGAGGGTCAGTCACTACTTTCCTGGCTCTCAACCTTCAATTCCTCTCAATCATCCACACTTTTCTCTTCATGGAACCCAACAGACCAAAATCCATGCAAATGGGATTTCATCAAATGCTCAAGCAATGGCTTTTATGTCACTGAAATCACAATCACTTCAATCAATCTTCACACAAGCTTCCCAAATGAGCTCACTTCCTTAACCCGTCTCAACACTCTTGTGCTCTCAAATGCGAACCTCACCGGTTTTATTCCAAGCTCTATTGGAAACTTGTCATCACTTGTCACCTTTGACCTCAGCTTCAATTCTCTAACGGGGAATATCCCGGAAACTATAGGCAAGCTCACCCAATTGGAGTCTTTGTTGCTGAACTCAAACTCTCTTCGAAGCGAAATCCCGCGAGCAATTGGTAATTGCACGAGGATTCAGCAGCTCGAGCTGTATGACAACCAGCTTTCTGGCAGGATTCCCGAAGAGATAGGACGTTTGGCAGCGCTGGAAATCTTTCGCGCCGGAGGGAATCTGGGGATCTCCGGGGAAATCCCAATGCAGATATCGAATTGCAAAGGACTTATCGTTCTTGGGTTGGCAGCTACAGGGGTTTCAGGGCAGCTTCCGAGCGGTTTAGGCGAGCTGAAGAACCTCAACACTCTTTCAGTCTACACTGCAAACCTGACAGGCAATATCCCCAAGGAAATCGCAAACTGCTCGGCCTTGGAGAACTTGTTTCTGTATGAGAACCAACTCTCTGGTGAGGTTCCCGGTGAGCTTGGTCTCATGAAGAAGCTGAAGAGAGTCCTGATATGGCGAAACAATCTGACTGGCGTCGTACCAGAAGGTCTTGGCAACTGCTCGGCTCTGACGGTAATCGACATTTCACTGAATTTCCTTAGTGGAGAAATCCCTGTGTCTCTTCGGAATTTAGTTGCGTTGGAAGAGCTTTTGCTGTCTGAGAACCAGATTTCAGGCAAAGTACCGTCTTTCATAGGCGATTTCGCTAATTTAAAGCAACTTGAGTTGGACAACAACAGGCTTACAGGTGAGATTCCTCCAACCATTGGCAAACTAAAAGAGCTCACTTTGTTCTTTGCTTGGAATAACCAGCTCAATGGAAGCATACCTGCTGAGATAGCCAACTGCAAGAAGCTTCAAGCGCTTGATCTATCGAGCAATTTCCTCTCAGGACCACTTCCAAATGTGTTGTTCAACCTCACCAACTTGACTCAGCTGTTGTTGATCTCAAATGGGATTTCGGGGGAGCTTCCATCAGATATAGGAAATTGCACAAGCCTAACTCGTGTGAGGCTCGGGTCGAACAACTTCACCGGACAAATCCCGCCAGAAATCGGTCGCCTGACCAGGTTGAGCTTCCTCGAGCTATCTGAGAATCGATTCTCGGGAGGAATCCCGACGAAATAGGAAACTGTAGTCAGCTAGAGATGGTTGACTTGCATGGAAATCAACTTCAAGGAAAGATTCCTTTATCCTTCCAATTCCTATCTTCTCTTAATGTTTTAGACCTTTCCATGAACAAAATATCAGGAAATGTTCCTGAAAGTCTAGGTAAGCTTTCTTCCCTAAACAAACTGATCATGAGTGGGAACTTGATAAAAGGCCACATTCCAAAGTCACTTGGTCTATGCAATGATTTGCAGTTGCTTGATATGAGCAACAACAGAATTTCTGGTCAAATCCCAGATGAGATTGGTCATTTACAAGGCCTAGATATCCTCTTGAATTTGAGTCGAATCATCTCACGGGTCCTATTCCAGAAAGCTTCTCGAATCTCTCGAAGCTCGCAAGTTTGGATCTCTCTCACAATCTTCTCAGTGGAAGCCTTAAACCACTGAGCAGTCTAGATAATCTTGTGTCCTTAGATGTCTCATACAATGATCTTTCTGGTCCTCTTCCTAATAGTAAGCTCTTCAAAGACCTTCCCACAAGTTCATTTGTTGGTAATCAAAACCTGTGTGTCAAGAGAAATGAGTGTCACTTTACTAGCAATTTGCATAAGAGAACAACCCGAACCCTTGTTGTGTCGATTCTTTTGAGTCTAACTGCGAGCATATTGCTTGTGCTTATTGGGATAACTTCGTATCTTAGAGTGTGTGGAGCGAACCGGAATGAAGAAGATGGCTTGGATTGGGAATTCACTCCATTTCAAAAGCTCAACTTCACGGTCAATGACATCCTCATGAAACTCTCAGATTCAAATATCGTGGGAAGTGGATGTTCGGGCATGGTTTACCGCATCGAGACTCCTACAAAGCAAGTTGTCGCAGTGAAGAAGCTATGGCCAGTGAATCACAATGAGCTGCCCGAGAGAGACCTCTTCTCTGCTGAGGTTCACACTCTGGGGTCAATAAGGCACAAGAACATAGTAAGACTTTTGGGGTATTTCAACAATGGCAGAACTAGGCTTCTCCTGTTTGATTACATCAGTAACGGGAGCTTGTCTCGTTTGCTCCACGAAAAGAGGGAGTTTTTGGACTGGGATTCGAGGTACAAAATAGTACTCGGAGCAGCTCATGGCTTGGCCTATCTCCACCATGATTGTATTCCTCCTATCATTCACCGCGACATTAAGGCGAACAACATCTTGGTAGGACCACTGTTCGAAGCAGTTCTCGCAGATTTTGGCCTCGCAAAGCTTGTCAATTCATCCGAGTGTTCAAGGTCTTCAAGAACAGTTGCTGGTTCCTACGGTTACATAGCTCCGGGTAAGTAATTATTTCACTATCTTCCGTAGCCTTTAAAAAATGCTTGGGTGATAATACCACTTTTAACTAACAAAACCAACATAACTTTTCCATGTTACTTGCTAGCCAAGTTACAAAAATTAAACAAGTTTTGTGACTTATATATCGACGATTTTCCAAGTTTTGATTGCTAACAATGGCTCGTAAATCACGATAACTCGTGCAGAATATGGATATAGCTTAAAGATAACGGAGAAAAGCGATGTGTATAGCTACGGGGTTGTGCTTTTGGAGGTCTTGACAGGAAAACAACCAACAGACAATCGAATTCCAGACGGAGCACACATAGTGAGTTGGGTCAACAAGCAAGTCCGCGAGCGGAGGAGAGAATCTGCATCAATGCTCGATCAGCAGCTGATTCTGCGGTGCGGGACGCAGATCCAAGAGATGCTTCAAGTCCTAGGAGTGGCTCTTCTCTGTGTCAACCCTTCACCAGAAGAAAGGCCTGCCATGAAAGATGTCACTCTAATGCTCAAAGAAATAAGGCATGAAAATGAGGACTGCCCAAAAAAGAGCCTTCTAAGCAGTGCAACACTTGTGACTAGTGCTAGAGCTGAACTTCATTGCTCTAGCTTCTCAAAATCACCTGCCCTCCAATGATCTTTTCAGTTTTCATTATTATTATTATTATTATTTTTTTGTTTAAATTATCAAAATGTAATTTGTAATAATGTATAGATTGGATGCATGTAATTAGTGATAAGACATCATCTCCTCTTTTTCTTTTCACTATGGAATAAAAGGTGTAAGGTTATTTTATGTTTTATGCATAATTGCATATTTCGATTTGCAAGTTGCTTTGTTGAATCAATATATTAAGAACTCAAATATAAACATAGGAATCTGTAAATTAGTTTTTTTTTTTGTTTTTTAAAAGTCACCATCACCGGTGATGGGTGAGATCCTTTTTATACAAGTGCTTAGTTGAATCTAACTTTTTTATGAGCTCTTTCTCAGATACCATAACGTCTTTCCAATAATTACACCACCAATTACCAAAGCCTCTTAACCACCACCACACCAACCAAGGATGATTTTTTAAGCTTTGAAATTTCCTGACTTCCATGAACACTAATATTTTTCGGTTCCCATTATCCCATATATATTATATGCAAAACCCTTTTTTTTTTTTTTTTTTTTTTCTATAGTATGACTATGACCAGGTAGAAACTAATATTTGAACAAGATGATCAAATTGAGGGACCAACAGAAACAGACATTACTTTCATGTCCCATCAAAGTTGGCTTTTGGGTGTTGGCCCAACTCAAAAAAAAAAAAAAATAATAATAATAATAATGAAAAAAGCTCTGTGGTGTGACACAGTTTTGGTTTGGTTTGGCATGACTGATGAACACGACAGAAAATGAAAATTATAAAAAAAGTGAAAAAGGACCACTATCTTTCTTTGAAGGGTTTTGCCAACAATAATTTTGCTGGAGATTATGAGATCTCATGTGTCTATGTTCTTGGAAGGATACAGTGGTCTTAGTCATAGTGACACTCAAATAAAGGCCCACTGATATGCACGTTGTACCTTATCAAACTCCACTGGCCAAGAATTGAAGCAACCTTTTTCCACTTCAAAATCCATCTGTGTTTTCTTAAAATGATCTTCTAATTGACGCAACAGCAATCTTTAAATTTATCTCAATAAATAAAATTATCATTTATCTAATGGGTCATTTGCTAAAATGACCATTTTAAAACTCATATTGTACTAAATAGCATATCAATTCAAATATTGAGTTATTAGACACCCGTTCAATATCTTATTGATTGAATAGACTAAATTACTATCATTCATTCTCAGACCAAAAAAATACTCTCTCTCTCTCAGCCTCCATTTTCTTCTCTGATCTCCGCAAAAAAGACGAGCTTCGCAATAGAAGCTCAGACCCGTTCGAGTATGCGGCGACATCATCTTTCCCCAAATCCCTGCATTTGTCTTCTGGTCCTCTTACTGCTCTTTGCCTCCCCAAATTTTCTATTACTATTTCCTCTTCCTCTCACTCTATCTCTTGCTTCTTTGCTTCGTCCATAGCGTCCATGGTCCAGAGTTAGTCACTGGATGAAAATCCACTTCTCGAGGACTTCGAATTCCCTCCCTTCGACGTCGTCGAGATTTCGCATGTCCGTTCGGGGATTCACGTGCTGCTCTAGAAGCTCATAAGCTATGGAGTTTTGAGATTTCTAGAGTTTTCTTGTTCTTGTTGGCTGGTTGATTGAGATTTTATTTTTATTTTTTTGGTTTTCTCAAAAGAATGATTATGCATTTGTTAATCCTTATTTTTGTTCAATGTTTGTTTGCATTTTCCAAGTTTTGTTTTTTCAGATTTGATTTGTGTTTTGGAGATGTTAAAATTCGTGTGGTTCATGTTTGCATTTTTCCATAACGTAATGTTGGGTTTTGTTCATAAACTAGATAAATGTGTTAGTGTGTGTAGAGGAAATGTGATGTGGATGAAGAGTCTCACATGAGAAACTTAGAAAGAGAAAGTGTTTTTTTATAAGAAAAGAGCTATCTAGTGGGTTTAAAGTAAGTGCAAGCTAAGAGTGTGCCACAAGGCGCAATCACACACTTACTTGCGTGGCGAGCGTTCGCTCGAACGCTCGCGAACGCAAGTCCAAGCACGGCGCGCGCGCGACGGGATGGGTCGAGATGGGACGGGGCGGGGTCGTGGGCAGTGAGGCTGTAAAGGCACCATTGGCACCTTTAGGCACAGTTATGGCACTTGGGGCACGTGGCTTGAGCAAGAGCGCCGCGGAGTTGCGGACTCTCTTGCGGCAATTCTCGCCGGCGCCTCCTAGGCAGCGCCGTGGCGCATTAGCGCCACGGCGCTCAACGGTTATAAGACCGTTATTTGACCGTTTTTAGTGAAAAGTTGCGACTCTTCAATTGAAAAGGTATCATTTCCTCTGTAATAAAACGTTTACGAACATTTTTAACAGACAAGAAACATAAGAAAAAAAAATATTCAAACACTTTCCAAACACTAATCTTGTCTACGATCGAATTCTCACAAGTGCTTTGGTGCGAATTTGATTATAGGCTTGTTGTATCCTGCGATGTATTTGCATTCATACCCATAAAGAATTCGATAGGGTGCAAATAATGATTAAGGAGAGCACTTCGTGCGTGATTGAAGCCATCAATTGAGGAACTTCGAAGATTATTTTCAACAATCTTAAACGTTATGGATTCGCACACCTCTGTGGCGACGATCAAATTGATGAACCAAGATCTCGTGAAGTTGGACCGCTTCGATGGGACGAATTTCACCCGTTGGCAAGACAAACTGAAATTCCTTCTGATTGCCTTGAAGATCTTATACGTGCTCGATCTTGAATTGGCACCAATTTTCGAGCCCACAGATGAAGATTCCGACGAACACAAGGTGGAGCGCAAGAAACGGAGCGAGGACGGACTCATATGCCGTGGGCACATCTTCAACGTTCTCTCTGATCATCTCTACAATCTCTACACCGACACGCAATCAGTGAGGGAGATTTCGAACGCGCTCGAGTTCAAATTAAGGCCGATGAGGAAGGTACCAAAAAATTCTTAATCTCAAAATACTTTGATTTTAAGATGGTTGATGATAAAAGTATTTTGGTTCAAGTGCATGAGTTACAAGTGCTAGCCAATAAACTGAGGGTGGTAAAGATTGACATCACCGAGATGTTTCAAGTCGCTGCAATTATTGCGAAGTTGCCACCGACTTGGAATGGTTATCGGAAGAAGCTTCTTTACTACTCCGAGAACTATTCCTCATAACAATTACAAAAACACCTTTGAATCGAGGAGGAATCGTGGGTGAGAGACAAGCTTAAGAGAGGGAACCTTGGGACGACTTCTAAGGCTAATGTTGTGAGAAAGCCTAAGAAGTCTAACAAGAAGAATAATGAGAACAAGCTCGGTCCCAAATGGGATCAAGACAAGTTCACGAATTCTCAACCTAAGAAGCCTAAAACAGGTTGCTATGTATGTGATAAAGCCTGGCATTTTTCTCGTGAATGCATGCATCGAAAGGGCCAAACCAACGAAGCAAATGCGACATCGATCGAGGATGAAATCATCGATGCTGTGGAGAGATAATGGCGGTCGAGAGTAAGATTTCTGGATGGTGGTACGACACTTGTGCTACCGTTCACGTTTCCTACGACAAGTCGTTGTTCAAGACTTACAAAGAAGTCAACGATGTACAAGAGGTTCAAATGGGCAATCCAAGGTGCTTGGAATTGGAAAATGTGGATATTGTGTTCACTTCTAGAAAGAGAGTTACTTTAACCAATGTGTTTCATATTCCAGAAATGAATAGGAATCTTGTTAGTGGGGATCTTTTGGACAAACCGGGTATTAAATCTGTATTTGAATCGGGCAAGCTTGTTTTGTTCCGTAATGGTGTGTTTGTTGGTAAATGGTATTCTATTGAGGGAATGGTCAAGCTATGTACTAGTGACAATGTTTCTATTAATAATAAAAGTGTGTCTTTTGCTTATATTGTTGATTCCATTACTTTATGGCATAGTAGATTAGCTCACATTGGTATTGGCACTATAAAAAGAATGGTCAAATGTGGTTTGATTAAGTGTGATGTTAATAACTTTAACAAATGTGAAATTTGCATTAAATAAAAAATGATTAAGAAACATTTGTATAGTGTTGAGAGAAGTACTAATTTGCTGGATCTAGTACATTCCGATATATGTGAATTTAATGGCCCATTGACTAGAGGTGGTCATAGGTATTTTATCACTTTCATAGATGACTATTGCTCTAGGTTCACATATGTATTTTTATTAAAGCATAAAGATGATGCTTTTCATGTCTTTAAAGTGTAAAAAGCTGAAGTAGAAAATCAATTAGGTAGAAATATTAAAACCCTTAGGAGTGATAGGGGTGGTGAATATTTCCTAATGATTTGAATGCTTATTGTGAAGAAAGTAGAATCATACATCAATTTTCAACTCTACGTACACCTCAACAAAACAATTTAGCATAACGTAAAAATAGAACATTCAAAGAAATGATAAATACTATGTTGACGCATTATGAGTTGTCATTTAATTTGTGGAGTGAAGCTTTGCTTGCTTTCCTTCAAAGAAAAATCAATCCTCTCCATATGAGATATGAAAAGGAATAAAACCCAATATAGAGTATTTCAAAGTGTGGGGGTGTCTTACTTACTACAAGAACTTAGATCCTAAATGGACTAAGGTAGGTCCAAGAGGGATCACGAGTGCTGTTGTTGGCTATGCCTCAAATAGCAAAGCATATAGACTTCTTCATTTGGAGTCTAATGTAATAATGGAATCTAGAGATGTTAAGTTCTTTGAGAACTTAACCACTAAAGGGAAGAGTTCTCAAGCTCCTACAAATGAAGATTCTTGCGAGGAGAGTTCTTCAATGATTGTTGAAAAACAACCGGAGCTTCGAAAAATCAAAAGAGTCCAAAAAGTTAAGGATTTAGGACCCGATGAGATAGACTCTCAACTTATTTCTTTCTACTTGATAGAAGGAAGTAAAGAGCATTTTATCCTAAAGATACCTACCATTCTTCAAGTGGAAGATGATCCTAAAATTTTTAAGCAAGCTATGGCTTCAAGGGATTCAGCTTTTTGGAAGGATGCAATACAAGATGAAAAGGATTCCATTATGTCAAACCACACTTAGGAGATTGTTGATTTACCACCCGGATCTAAACCCATAGTGTGTAAGTGGGTGTTTAGGAGAAAGTATAATAGTGATGGTACTTTAAACACCTATAAGGCTGGATTAGTAGCCAAGGGCTTTCGACAAAAGGAATGAATTGATTATTTTGATACATATGCGCCGGTAGCAAGGATAACAACAATTAGAGTATTGTTTTCTTTAGCTTCTTGCACAACCTATATGTTCATCAAATGGATGTCAAAACAGCATTCTTAAATGGAGATCTCGATGAGGAGATCTACATGGAATAACCGGAAGGTTTTGTTCTTACGGGAAATAAACATAAGGTATGCAAGCTTGTTAAATCATTGTATGGATTGAAACAAGCACTTAAACAATGGCATGAAAAGTTTGACGCCGTCATACTTTCTAATAGTTTTGTTCTTAATAGTTCTGATAGATAGTTTGTATACAAAGATGTGTGGTAGCATTGTGATTTATCTGTGTCTTTATGTTGATGATATGTTGATCATTAGCAATGAGATGAAAGACATACTAGAAACGAAGAGGTTTCTAAGCTCCACTTTCAAGATGAAAAATCTTGGACAAGTAGACACTATTTTGGGCATCAAAGTGAAACAAACTAGTAGGGGTTATGAACTATGTCAATCACACTATGTTGAGAAAGTGTTGGACAAGTATAAACATTTCAAATTCAAAGAGGTCAATACCCCGTTTGATCCAAGTCTTAAACTTGCAAAGAATAGTGGACGAGCAGTGGCTCAACTTGAGTATGCAAGTGATATAGGTTATCTAATATATTTGATGCAATGCACTAGACCCGATATAGCGTTTGTAGTTAGTAAACTAAATAGGTTTACTAGCAATCCAAGTGTTGAACATTGGAAGGCCAATGGTAGGATTTTTGGTCATCTAATGAAAATAAAAAAAATCTTGGCCTCCATTATTCAAGCTTTCCTGCGATATTAGAAGGATATACGTGCGCGAGTTGGATATCGAGTGTAGGAGATAATAAATCTACCACGGGTTGGGTGTTTACACTTGCTGGTGGAGCAATTTCTTTGAAGTCCAAGAAACGAACGTGTATAACATATTCAACCATGGGTTTGTGGCTCTGGCTTCAGTGGGACAAGAGGCTGAGTGGTTAAGGGATATTCTAATAGAAATCCTATTGGCTTCGAAGAATGTATCGAAGGTGTCGATACATTATGATAGTCAAACCACTTTAGCTAGAGCGTACAGTAAAGTGTACAATGGAAAGTCTAGACACATAAGTCTTAGACATGAGTATGTGAGGAAATTAATTAAGGATGAAATAATTTCACTCACGTTTGTGAGATCAAGCAATAATCTATCTGATCCTTTCACAAAACCTCTTACAAGAGATTTGGTAAAGAAGTCCTCAAAAGGAATGAGACTTAAGCTCCTTGAGTAAAACGTTCACCAACGACGGCAACCCAACCTAATACTAGGAAATGACTTGTCTTAGGTTCAATGGGCACAAACAATTCGTTGATAAGTGAGTGGTGACAACACTAAATATTAGTGAATATTTGAAGAGTGTTGCCTGTTATAGTTGGAGAGTTGAGTTTTTAAACTCTTAATGAAATTCAATCGATGAGGACAAGTATCTGTAACGTAACAGAAATACTATAAGAATTTCACCTATATGAACTTTGAGATGGTGTCGTCCTAAGTGAGGGTTGGAGTTTCTCTCATGAAAAACTTCATGAAATGGATGAGCACATGGCCTTTAACGGTACTAAGCGAGTGGTGTAGGCAAGAAATCGTAAAGATTTTATGTGATGTATCACCAGTCTTGTCATAAAGAATAGCTGGTTCAAAGCTTTAATACTACCTGAGATTTTCATCTTCGAGTCTTAAACAAGTGGAAAACAAGAAATCTGTTGTTTGTTTGACAAAATCAAAATGTATGTGGCAGGAGTACGGTCGTGACCAATATTTACAATTGCGCGTCGAAATCTAGATTATCGATCGCGCGACCAATTTGGAAAATATTGGTCGTTCACATACCAGTATTAGTCATTCAGTATTAATTAACCCAAAAATTAGTCGTTCATTATTAGTCGTTCAGTTATAATACAAATATTAGTCGTGCATTATTAGTCGGTTAGTATTAGTCGTTTGGTATTATACCAATATTAGTCGTTCATTATTAGTCGTTTAGTTAATTCAAAATTACTAAAATTAAAACAAGCAAAAACGCGTGAAATTAAAATGGGCAGTCTTCTCGCGTACGTGCGATCGGTCGGCTCACAAGCGACGATCGATCGTAAAGTGTGCCCGATCGATCGGCTGGTATTCGGCGATCGATCGGCGGCAGCTCGACTAGAACGCGCACAATCCTGTTCTAATCGGCCAATAGCTCAGCTAAAAGGTTGCGATCGATCGGCTTAGTTGTTCATTATTATACCAATTTTAGTCATTCATTATTAGTTATTCAGTATTAGTCATTTATTATTAATACTAATATTAGCCATTCATTATTAGTCGTTCAATAGTAATAGGAATATTAGTCGTTCAGTATTAAATTCACAAACTAATATTAGTCAGTCAATGTAATTATTAGTCGCGCCATTGATTACGTGTCTTTTTTAGCTTTTTAATTTGAATTTTTATTTCTCTAATGCAGAATACGACAATGACGTCCCAAAACGCTGCAAACTCGCCCCTATCTCCAAATGTACTACGATTAACAAATTTTGCTCATATTGAGGTAAGAAATTGATCTTTATCAATGTGGTTGTTCGGCCATTGATTGCTTTTATTCAAAGCTGAATTTTTTTTTTTTGATCTTTTTGTCATTTTTTGCAGGTTCTTCACAAGGTATACGCAGCACAACTTCCACCATTTGGCATGGAAATGACTGGAAATGCGTCTTTTCCAGCGAAAGTAACAATTCATTCTCTAGTAGATGTCTTGCGGACGATTAAAGAGAATCTCAACTTGAACGAGTTAAGGATTTTTCGGTCATGCAGTCAGCTCAGGCATTTCATTGATTGGCCTGAAAAGTGGGATTTATCAATACAGTTAGGCCATTATCTTCTGCAATAGAAGCTTAAAACATCAAAGAAGCAGGAGATATGGTTCGCAGTTGGAGGAAAACCAATTAGGTTTTCATTAAAGAGTTTGCATTGATGTCTGGATTGAAGATCGGGACTTGATCTTCTCAGTCAGATTTAGAAAGAGTTACAAAAGACGACTGTCTGAAGGATGAACTCTTTAGAGTAGGAGCCCGAGTGACATTTGACCAACTTAAGAAAAAGTTTGTAAGAATGAATTCAGAGTCTAGGAGTAGAAAAAAGGTTAGGTTAGCATTTATTTATTTGCTGGTCAAGTTTTTGATGGCACAGGACCCCAAGAAGAACATTTTCATTAGGGTAATGTGTGTTTGGAGCTCATTGCTGATTACTTGAGCATTGATTTGAATGCCAAATATCAAGAAAGGCAAAAGAAGAAGAAGAAGACCGTACCGGAGAAGTATAACTTTTATGATTACGCGCACATATTTCAGGTTCGATCTTCGTGGCTTGTATACTTTCATTTTGTTTGATTGATGGATTTGAAAATTGAATGTGTTTTTTTTTTTTTTCAGGTTTGGGCAATTGAGGCAATCTCGAAGCTACTGGATATTATTACCAACCGTGTCCATCTGGGCAGATTGCCTCGTTGCCTACAATACGAATCAACCAGCATTGTGACTTCCAAATCTCTCAGACTTAAAGATATATTGGAAGATCCCGAGGTACACTAAGCTGCAGTTTAATATTTGTTTGAGACCGCGCGACCAATGTTTTGAACTGCGCGACCGACCTTTTAATAAATGTTGGTCGCGCAGTTTAAAATTAGTTAGTTGTTTTACTTTTTCTTATTTTCTTACATTCTTCAATGATAACAGATGTTTTATTATTATGCAGTTGACTGTTGTTCCTATTTTTTAGCCCTCGGACGAGGAAAGACAACAATGATACTATGTCGGGTTTCAGATACCGAAGGATGCTACTAATGAGACTATCAACCGGCTGACAGAATTATTTTCCGGTGGAGTCATGTTGTGCAATTCTCCAGCGGTCACGGAACAGCAGGAAAGGGACGCTCAGCCTGGATCGAGTCCTCCTCCTCAGCCTGCATCGAGTCCTCCTTGTCAGCCTGCATCGACTCCTTCTCAGCCTGAATCGACTCTTCCTCATCAGCCTGTATGGAGTCCTCCTCATGAGCAGATGAAGCATGCTGAGGAGAGAGAAGCTGAACGTAGAGACAGCTCTACGGCTCAACAGTATCATGATAGGAGTCCTCTTCCTACGCATGATACTGTACATAGAGGCATTGATGAAATCCGGGCATATATTGACTCTCGACTTGGTCCCACAGAAAGGAAAAATCAAGAGCTCGTGAATTTGATGGAAAGGCAGAATCAAGCGCTCCAGAACATCATGGAGAGGCAAAACCAACAGCTCATGAACATGATGGAAAAGCAAGCGTAGTCCAAGCCGAGCTCGATAAGAAGCTAGATGTGATCATGCAGCATATTATGTCTAGCAGTCAACTGAGGAATGAAGAAGCACTCGATGAGCAGCGTTCTTCTATTGGAGAGCCTCAGGTTGATGCTCGTGGAGATGATGAGCCAACACTGCCGACGAATAAAGACGCTCCTATTGACCAGCAAGAAGCCCCAGATGTTGAGCTATCTGTGAGTAATACAGTTGTGATACCACTAACTCCGATATTTGATGGTGTCACAGCTGTTGAGAGTGGAGATGAGGAAGTGTTTGCTCCTGGAGGACGTCGGCTTAGAAAGAGATGTCGATGCTATTAATCTCCTTACGTTGAGTTCCCTCTAAAGAAGAAGAAAGCAACGTTTGATCCCTTTGAGCCGGCTGACGCAGCTCTTGTCAAAGCTTTCAACTATTGGTAATGATGACAATTCGGGAGATAATGATAGTGTCCTTTGCACAATGAATCGACATAGGAGATACTTTTTTAAAGAGTTGATCAGTAGAAAAACTTACCTAGACAGTGAGGTAATTTTCACACTTTTTTTTTTAGTTTATACCACTTTACGTGTTATAATTATTGAATCATATCATATTGATTGAGATATTTTTATTATATTACATGGACGAGATATTATGTGTCCTCCGACGTCAGATGGCGAAATACCCGTCACAACTCGCCACAGGCGCTTGCATTTTGAGCGACGAATTTTCTCAAGCCTAACCTCCCCGCGACTACAAATTCTCCGATGTTATTATGGAATATACAAGCGGGGTTAGACCACAACGAGAAAAGGATTGGTCCAAGTACACAAAATTTTATATTTCAGTGAATGTTAGAGGAAAAAACCACTGGATCTTAGAAGTGGTGGAGGTTGTGACTTGGAGAGTTGTTTTCTACGACTCAATCCCATGGGTGACTGGATCGCTGGAGGACTTAGAGCAGCATATGATGCCATACACCAATATTTTTCCATACTATTATAGAGAACTAGAAAGTTTAAAAGGTACAAGGAAAAATTCGATCGCGGCATGAAACTAGTAAGCACCTCCACGTCGATTGTACCAATCAATGCTCAAACGTGAGTGTATAATCCATTTAAGTTTCCATGTTCAATTAAGTTTATTGTCTTGTCTCATTTCAATACTACTTGTTACCCATTTTATTACAGGGGAGATTGCAGGGTGTATATGCTAAAAATTATGGAACTGTGTTTAGCGAATATGCTTCTGTCTCACGGACCTCACTTCTAGTACAAACTCATTAACGCACTCCGAATGAAATATGCAATCGATCTATATACTTATTGTTGTTCCTAGTTTTTATGGATTATAGACACATATTCTACCAATATTAGTTTAGCGCGACTATTATTTGAACAACGCGACCATTATACTAACTGTACAACCATTATTAGCTTTACAGCGCGACTATTTACATGTTATCTTCTTTTGGTTCACACAAGGTTAAAACAGTGCGACTAATAAATAAAATCAATGTTTACAAAATGTCTTTTTTTTTTTAAAAAAAATCTTTGAATTGTTATAGAAGAAGAAATAAAAACAAATAATTTCAAAGTATGTTTTAATTATATAAATAAAAGCGTGACACACTATTTTTAATAAAACAATTACTTTTGAAAATTGTTTTTTTTAATTATAATAAAAGAGCAATGAATACATCACTCGTTCAATAACCAATATTGGTTGTTGAATGACGAATATTGGTGGTTCTTAATTTTATTTGTATTTCTTTTAACTTTACAATAGCTTTTTTTTTTTAAATCTTTCAATTGTTAGAATAGAATAAAATAATAATAATAATTTTAAAGCATGTTTTAATTAAACAAATAAAAGTGGGACACACTATTTAAAGTATGTTTTATAGAAATTAAATCAATAATGGTCGTTCAGTTACCAATATTGGTCGTTCACATAACAAAATTGGTCGTTCAGTTTGAAAATTGGTCGTTCTTACTCATTACAAAAAAAAAATAATAATTGTCAAATACAAATAATTAACATAACACTTGTCAAATACAAATTAAATATTGGACGAACTCTGTGTACTCGGGCATCTTTTCGCATTGTGTCCTAATGCACCACATAAACTACATTTGTAGTTCTTCTTGGGCAACTCTCCTTGAGAAGGAAATCGAGATATTCTCGGTCTCCATATCAGGCTCGAGCACTTTCATTGCTCTAATTGCTTCAGGGATGTTGGTCCACTCCTTTTCTTAGGGAACGGGATATATGGTTTCTGCATATATCAACATAAAATACTGAACACTATAGTATTCAGAACAGAGAGAATATACAACCTTACCAGTGTTGATGGGTTGAAATTGTCATGTTGCTGCTATAGCGTGAATGCATGGAAGCTTTTTAACATGAAAAACTTTACATTTGCAGCTCTTTGATCTTAAATTTACAATTGTGTTGAGGTCCCTGCAAACCACATGATATTCGTTCTCGTTCAATTGGCGTGACTTTAATGAACCTGCATTATCTCATCTATTTCTAATAAGATCTTATCTTTTCGGTATAATCTTTCCTGTCATATTCAAAGAATCTCTATGACGTTCAAAGAACTATTGTCCCATCGTGTACAAGACAAAATCAACCAACGCAGTTATTAGATACTCCCTTGCCACTCTCATCATATTATTCACTGTCTCAACTATGTTAGTTGTCACAACTTCATACATGTTGCTTTGGAAGTGAGCTCTTGACCATTTTTCAAAGCCCACCTCCACCTCTAAATACTTAGCCACCCTTGGAAATCCTTGACACAGCTCATCGAAGTGTTTATTAAATTCTTCAATACGGTATGCTTCTACTGCTCTTTTATACATTCCAATTAAAGCACCACTTTTAAAGCGATGCCTAATATTCATTGAAACATGCCAAAAACATGCTTCATGCTTTGCCAAAGGATTAATACCTTCTTACTGCATATTGGATGCTTTGATTTCTATTAGAGATGAAACACAACTCTGGTTCGTCAGGGACTAACACCTTCAACTTCTCCAAGAACCAAGCTCATAATGCATTATTCTCATTATCAATCACCCCCAAGAAATAGGGTATGAGTGATACTCACAATCTTGCGTGGCTGCAACAAGTAACACTCCTTTGTGCTGGGTTTTGATCCACGCTCTATCTACACCGATAACTTTTCTCATAAATCTGAACCCTCCAAAGCCATAAAGAAGTACTTGAACTTCTTTTAAAACATGACAATAAGAGGAGAGCATGCCAAAACTATGTTTAGGTATCCCTTTGATGAGATGTTGTGCAAATTTTCTTGCCTTCCACGCCTTTCAGAACTACATTGAACTTTTAGCTCTTCACGCACATATCCCATGAGAACTTTTACTTTGGGTGTTTCCTTGATGTCCGTGAAGTGTCCCTGCATGTAAGTTCCAATAACGCGACTGGATGCTTGTCTGTGGTAGATTGATAAGTTCATCAACGTACAAGAGTGGAAACTATTGTATTGACGAATAACAAAGAAATTTGAGTTAGGCAATTTCACAGCACGTAATCACCATAAGCATTTATTATCAACACATCTAACTTCCTTCAATGTTTTCGTTGATTTATGGGTCTTCATTTCAAACTTCTTATTAATGGCAAAAATGCTTAGCTTTAAATTCAAATATTTTTTGCTTTCAAAGTGTTGACCCAAAGCAAAATCAAATCCATTATGCCTACCTTCACTAGAGGAATAAGACCGAAAAATATTTTCTTCCGACCAATCAAATTGTTGAGATGTGGTATTTTGATCATCTACGAACTCATTATCAACTTGCTGAGGCATGCTATCATTTCCATCCACATCAAATCCATCACTCGAAGTTCGATCAGATAAGTTGGTTGAAGTAGGATTAGAGCATATCCCTTCATTATTATTCCTGCATATGCTCTTCATATCTATGACGGATGGTCAATTGGATTAACACCGCATATCTGCAACAAATCTTGAGAAGCCTCGTTTTGAACATTATCATTCTCTAAAATGTGAAGTCCAAAACAATCATCGACAAAACATCTCCCACCAACATCAAAATTGCTACCATCATATCGTTAGCAACACATATTCTTTTACCTTTCCTCGTTTCAAGCACAACGTGTATCGTAATTTCATTTTGATCTTCATAGAGACTTAAGAGTTCAGAGACATCATCATCATCACAAATAAGGATTGGACAACTATGCTTATTCCGCTCACTTATAGTCTTATCATCATCATCATCATCACTAAAAGTCTTATGTGTAATTCTAAGTGTATACTCACTTTCCTTCATGCCTGTTCTCTTATAAATTGTCTCGACAAAATTCAAAAACTTGATGCTTTTATTGACCATGAAGCCCTTTGCCAAACAACTTCCAATCCATTCCCAACAACCGTTCAAGTTTTTCCACTCCCCATTATATTCTAAACACATAAATATACGGCCCATACCTATAAATTTAGAATAATTACTTAAAATTCTTAAAAGTACAACAAAAATTATAGCTGCGCGACCAATAAACTATAAATACGCGACCAATATCCAGTAACTGCGCGACTATTAAATATAGATACGTAACCAATAACGTATAACTGCGCGACCATTTTTACTACAGCGCGACCAATAAAATATAACTGCGCGACCAATAATACCTATTTTTTGTTGCGCGGTCACGAACCCCAATCTAAACCAGGTGAGTTCAAAACTTCATTGTTTCCCTCTCAAACTCAATTATTTCTCACACAGAAGTGAATATAAGATTTAGCAAATGGGGAGATAAACAATTAAAGACTCCTTACAATTAAAACAAAAAATAAATGTAAGATTTAACTTTACCTTCAACAACCTAAAGGTTCTTCTTTGCACTAAATGAGATAAGAGGTCTTTACTTCCTCTTCTTTGCATGCGACAAGTTCTTTTGCTAGTGGGGGGACTTAGGGAGCTCAGGGAGGATTGGGTTTGTTTGTTTGTTTGTTTTTTTCTCAAAGCAAATCACGAAGATAACTCTAGTAGTGGGATTGGGAAAGTTAGTTGAGGCTTATTAATGGTAATTAATTGAGGTCAAACTAACTAATGACTCTTTTAATAAAAAGAGGTTACTCTGCAAATAAAAATATTTGAAAATCTATTTTAATAATTTAAATATCTCTTTAAGTTAGTTTGCCAATGGACTCTGTTTTAACCTCAGGACAATCAACTGGTAAATTTATCACAAAAATATTAAATAGAAACTGTAGTGATGTACTAATGTTTTTCCTTATAAAGAATATTACAAAAATTGCCTTTCTTTATAGAGGTACTGCTAAGGAATTTTACTTTATCGCAGGTTGTACTCAGAGGTTGTTGCACTTATTAATTACTAATTTTTAGGCACGCATCCATGAAAAAATATTTTTTGAACCTAAAAAAAGTATACAATAATGAATATCAAAAGATAAATGAAAAAAATAAATCTAAATATGGAAAATTCAAATTTTTTTTGAGATCATAACGGTAAAAAAATATCTGTTTAAATGAGTGTAATAAAAAAATAAAAAAAATATGAGAGAGAATAAGAATTTGCAAAAATAATTCCCTTGAAATTTGCTAAAAAGGCCCTAAAAATTTGCCCAAAAGCCCTTAAAAGGAGCCCCCTTTTGCAAAAAAAAAAAAAAAAAAAAAAATCGAAAAAGTAAAAAATATATATATATTTTGGGCCGCCCCAACTGAAAAAAAAAATCAAATATATTTATGGTACTTTTTCGATAAACGAGATAGTCGTTTTTGTAATTCACGATCCCTCGTTAATTTATTTATATCCCGTCTTGAGACTAGAACTCACTCCCATCATTGCATTATCCAATTTATAATTAGAATACTTGTGTTTAAATTCCTAGTGACCATTAGATTTGAATGTGACTCCTTAAAGTATAAAATTACACTGTGAGTCCCTAAACTTTCAAATAATTAGAAAATTAGTCCAATTTAGAAAAATGATACTTTTGGGGTTACAATCTGTTTTCAAGGTTACAATATAATCATATAATTAACCTAAGTTTCAAATTTGAAACCATTCCAAGTTAAAACGAAGTTGAAGAGGCTTAATCTCGGAAAGAGGGCCATTCTTGGGCATTCACCTTGTTTGAGGCCCAGATTGTGTTGGGCCTAACTACTTTGAAAACTGTGAATGCCAATTTAGGCCTTCACCTTGCTCAAACCCAAAACTGTTTTGGGCCTAGTAGTTGGAAACTGTGAAGGCCACTTTGGGTCTTATTCTAAACCAAAGCCCAAACCTCCATTCGGACCTCGTATCTATGTCTAAGACTAAGGTGATTAGGGCCCGAATCCCTAATCGGGCCTTAGGCTTCAAGTATTAGGCCTCTTAAGAGTGTCCTAGTCAAACGAAGACTTACTAGAAAGCCCATTAAGTCTAATTAGATACTCCTAGGCGTTGATCCCAAAGTAGTTCGAAACTTTCAAACGAAGATGGGGTCCATCTAGGGTAGCTTACCTAGAGAACTCGAGCACTTAAGAGTTAATTCCAAGCGTTTTGCTCTTGTTTCATGAGATAAGCGAACTGACGAGATCATGTCTTTTATTCAAGGACAAGAAGACGAGAAGGTGGTCGGAGCTCGAAGCAAATCTGCGAAGAAAGCTTGAAACTGCCATAAAGTCCACTAAGGTAAGTGGCGATGCACCTACGGCACCGAGTATATGAGTGAATTGTTTGCTAAGGTAGCATTAGTAATTTATGATTAAATCATGTGTAACTGCTATATCCTTGTGCTGTGAAGTATGTAAGCTATAATAGCCGAAGGAGAACCCTAGCATAAATAAAGTACGAATAAAATGTGTATAATTAAATACAATGTAATCTTTAGATTAGATTTTCATAAGCCTCAATAAGAGAGAATAAGCTGTAATAAAACTCATTAATACGAGTTAACTCGTACCCGATCTCCACTGAGTTCATAACTCAAGTGTGAGAAGAAGGTCGGCTTTAAGCCAAACTCATAATTAAAAGAGAAACAGCTTAAAGATAAAGGAAAGCGGCCCTGAGCCGCCAGTAATAACTAAGGCTGTGAATGCCAAAGTAGAGGCTAAATCTTTGAATTACTAAAGAATGAGCAAATCAATAAGAATGAATACTTCTTAAAGAATTATGAGAAGAATTAGACATCAATCCCTAAGGACGGTAAATCATAATACTAACGGCACAGCCGGGTCCTTACCCGTACGTTGTGCCTTACGGACCATGGTCCGTCAGAATAATCTTGTAGGAAAACTTACCCAACCTATTGTATGTTTGATGTGAATCCCTCAAACGATTAAATTATGGGTCTCGAACCCAAACACAAGAGGCCAAAATATGGGACTCGTGAGAAGTCCACTTAGGTGTTTTAAAACCGCAAACTAAAATTGTAAAGAGGCCTCTTGTGAAATCCTAGACTGCTATATGATCAGACGAGAGGGTTCAAACATACTTATCATTCCAGTCCACTGTGTGAGTGGGCAAGGGAATGGTTATCAGATCTAGAGTCACGATTCCTCGATAACGAGATGGAAGGACAGGAATCTGAAACAAGCCTCAATCCTCCGACAGGAGTTTAGAAGAGGTAAACGAATACAATATAAATATCAAAATGAATAAAAGTCGATGGTACCACCTGGCTCCAAGTGAAGAGAGCCTAGGCTCCGAAAAAAAGAGAGCACTGCTCCTTGAGGGTGAGCTTATTCCTCACACAAAGCCGATCAGTTGAGTGCAAGACGAAGTTCGGAGAACTGCTGGGAGATAGGACGTCTCCCCGCTTGCGGCCGTCTCCCCGCTTGCGCTAGAGAAATCGCGGTGACCATTAGTGGATCCCAGACTTGACAAAGATGTCAAGCTCGATTAAATAAGTATTGAAATGATTGTTGTGTGAAAATGTTAAGTCCAAAGGGAGTCTAACGAGACGTTTCATTCAGAAGGACTATAAAGAAGCGTGGTAGGTCCATAACTGATCATGAAGCCTTACAGATACGAGGAGCGATGCTGTATGCAAGAGACTCGTCAGAGTAGCCGAGTTATCTCCTCAGAGCAAGGTGAACCATGGGTGTTATACAGGTGTGCTTAGCACAACTAGATCGAGCTACCTTGCATAGGAAGCTCGGGTGTGTGAACCGAGTACAAAGTACTCGGTTGTGAAAAAGTGAAAATTGAGAGACATAGGAATACACAAAGGTATTAGATCAACTTTGTTCCATTCGCTGTGTAAGAGGCATTAGCCAGTATGGGATGGCTAACCCCTTTCTGTGTGTTTGTTGTAATATGTGAACTTGTGATGCATATCATATAGGGTAGACTAGTTCGCCCTTACTGAGTTTATCAACTCATAGGTTCTCAGTGTTGTAGGTAAGAAACCAATGAAGACTGAAGAATAAGAGCTGGGGAGATGGTGTGTGTGGCAAAAGTTGAAGATGAGTACCCGTGGCGATATATTCCGGATTTTGTTCTATTAATAACAATATATGTTTTTGATGCCAGGACGAGATCCCGAGAGCCTTAAGAATTGAATATGTAATATTATGATGACAACAGACTTCATGCAAGTCGTATCGTATTTTGAGATCGGGACGTGGTCCCGGGGACTCCTTGTAATATTGTATGTAATCATATATGATAAAGACTTCCGCATATAAAAAAAAAAATACACCAAATTTCCGCTTCCAAAGTATAAAAGAGTTTACGAGAGTATGAAAATGAGTTTGGCCACAGCCGAGCCGGCAGATCGGGAAAAAAAAAAAAAAAACACTGTTCCCAACTCTCCTTTTCTCACTTTATATATTAAGAGGTTTTTAAGGATTTAGCCAAACTTTAGACAAATTTTTTAGGATTTAGCCATAGTTTTAGAAATTTAAGAAATCAGCATTTTATTTTTTATTTTATCATAATCGATGAAAATTTTGGTAATAGCAGGTTTGGTTTGCTTTTTTAAGTTGAATGAGCCGAATTTTCGAAGATTTTTTTATTTAATTTGGGCGGTCTTTTTTTTAAGTAATTATCAAGGATACTTATGTCCACTAAGGTATTTAATGACTATTTCCTTAATTTTGATATTCTATGGCTAAATCCTTCAAACTTTATATTTAAAATGACTAATTTCTTAATTGACCCATATAGTAAAGGATAAAATCACAATTATTAATGCGTATATTTTTATTTCTTTCGATAAACAATTGTTAAATTATTTTGGTCACTATTTCATGGCCATAAATTCTAGGCATTTATCATTTTTCTATTCTATGACATGGAACTGAGATTAAATATCTTGAAAAGTGGCTTTTTTTTTCGGAAAATTGTAGTAAATAGTCAAAAAAAATTATGTTTTTAAAAAATAGCACATGTTTTAAAAAAATTTAAAAATAGTCATATCAAAAATTAGGACTGTACAAAATTCGGTGAGGTTTAAAACCGCACCGAATAATTCGGTCACCGAATTTTTTATTTTTAAAAATTAAAAACCGAAAATCGCACCGAATAATTCGGTCACCGAATTTTCGGTCTCTGAATTTTTCGGTTACCGAATTTTCAGTCACCGAATTAAACCGCTTATTTAAAAATATTAAAATATATTAGGTTTTAGTATATTATATATTAAATATATAGAATATTAACAAATATAGCATGTGGCGTAGTGGAAAGATGACAGCCTTTAAGGCTTAGTCCTTCCATAGACCCAAGTTCGAGTCCTCCTGAGCGTTGTTTTGAGGCAATTGAACTCAAAATGCTAGCCTCAGGAATCGAACCTGGGAGCAAAGTGAGAGGCAAGCTTGAAAGCCACTGATCTACCATGCATTATTAGTCAAATACTATAAAAAAATAATATATATATTACTCGGTGCGGTTTTGATTTTAACCGATTCCCATTTTCCAAAACCGAAAACCGCACCGCTTCTTCAAAATCAGTGCGGTCACCGCACTGAAAATTCGATTTGCTGACGTGGCACTGAATTTCGGTGCAGTGCGGTTTTTAAAAGCGGTTTAAACCGAATTTTTAGTTTTTTTGTACAGGCCTATCAAGAATTGTATAACAATAAAATGTGTCACACAAAATAGTATATATCTGTAAACATTTGTAAGATATTGTTTAATACTTTAAAAATTGATGAATAAAAGTTGAAGTGTTATAAATATCTTACAAATATTTACACATGTGTACTATTTTGTGTGATATTTTTCTATTATACAATTCTTGATAGGACTATTTTTTTTTAATTTTTTGAAACATGTGCTTTTTTTTTAAAAGACTCATTCAATTTTGTCCTATTTTTGTAACTCATCTTTTTTTTTTTGGAACAAAGACTTTTTTTTTTAGGGAACAAAAATTTAATTGCTACTGGTTCAAGAAGCAGAAAATCTAATTTTGTTAGTTTGAATTATAATTGGCTTATTAGGTTTGATGGAAATTTGAGAAATAAGATGATGAAATTCGGATTTGTACTTGTGTGTGGTTTTTTTTTTTTTTTTTTGGTAATGTGAATTTATGGGAAAATACAAATTTTATACCTATTAAGGTTAAAATAATAACTTCTTTGATTTGGTATATTCAAACTGCAAAGAAACGAAAGTTTTTTTTTTTTTTTTGTCTTTTATTTTTTATTTTTTTTATTTTATCAAAAGGGGTCTTTATCAATTTTTTTTTTTTTGGCTCGTAAGGGATCACATTATTTTATAATAATTACCCTATTAATTTGAACATGTTAAAGTGCTCAATTCCATTGAAATTTGGATGAAGGGACCAAAATGACTCAATTTCAAAGTTTAAAGACCGAGAATGAACATTTTCAAGTAAATTGACCAGATTGCAACTACCCATTTGTACAAGGGTGTATTTTTAAAATTTACATTATATCTAAATGGGCCAATTAATAAATTAGTCATTCTAAAGATAAAGTGTTAAAGATTTAGTCCTAGAATGTCAAAATTAAGGATTTAACCCTAACATACGTGTGTTACGGCTAAATCCTTAATTTCATAAAATTAGGACTAATTCCTAAAAAATTAGTCAAAAGTTTGATTAAATCCTTAAAAATCTCTATCATTAAAATATGTCATGTGTTCCATCGAAATTCTACGTTTGTCCTCTAAATTATTGTTAATACAAAATTAGACTTTAAGTTATTCAATTGAACAAAATACTAATCTTATTATGACTTTTTTGTTGATAAAAAATATGATTTTTCACTAAACTGTTAAAATATTTTAATGTATAATAAAACTATTTACACATAGGAATAAGAAAATAGTTTTAGAATAAAAATTTTATTTAGGTTTTTTTACTAAAAGTTAAAATATGTATATTTTTTTAGTTCAAAAGATTGAAAGATAAAATTTGTATTATCACAAACTTAGAGTATAAATGTAGAATTTCAATAGAATACTCAGATAAATATGACATTTTTCCTGTATCATATGCTACTTATTTTGCTACGCCTTATATTAACATTGCCTAACTTGAACGGTATCATATAGAGTAGAAGAATAAATTCAATTTTCTGTAAATCTCCCACTTTTTCCATAAATTATTCGCTTTATTGATTGAGTTTCAACTTTTTATTTTTTTATTCTTTCCCCCTACGAGATCGAATTAAGCGGTTAGACTTAGGATGAGTGGTTACAGAAAGAGAGAGAAAGCGACACATATGGGCTATGGCATACAGCAAAAGCAAATAGCAGCTATTTTAGTAGCAAAAAAATTATGGTGAAAAAAAAAAAGGACTTTATGATCGGGGATTTTTAGGTGGGTTTTTTTGTTTTTGTGACAGTGAATAATTATAGATTGTCAGGTTTATCCTTTTAGTTAGACCTATATCTTAAAAACATAAATTTAACGATCCAAAATTATTTAATCACAAAAATAAATCCTGTAGAGAAATACCGCTTAATGATATGTGTAGCTTAATGGTCAAATATTTGATTTTATTTGAAAAATGCTTACAATTTTCGTTTTGTAATTAAATGCTCAATTTCTTATCATATAGTCGTTATAACAATGTTAGTTATTGATATATATTTTTGTTGGTATGCTGTTGAGTTACCTTCAAAGATAATTATTTAATTAAAAATGAAAACTGGGGACATTTTTGTAAATGAATTCACAGTCTAACAATTTGACCAATTTCTTTTGTACCATCTATAAACGTTGAACCTTGTTGAAATATATGATTTTTCAGTATATCCATTAAATCCTTGAAATTCACAAAGGCACAGAAAACAAACTCCTACAATAGCAAGAACATAAATCCTCAGGAGTCATTTATGCGTCAATAAAAATCTAATCCAGAATTTAATAGAAGGGCCATCAGAAACTGACCGACAAACAAAAAGTGACCAACCTAACTAAAAAAAAAAAAAAAACAGCATATAAACATTGATATGAAATTGAGGACCCCATGATCTCATCCCATCCAGACGAATTACACTACACGACATTAGATATGATTTCAATATTACATTTTCAGTGTATTAAATCCCAAATACAAAATCCGGAAATGAATATACAAATGTACCAAAACTCATATCATATGCTTACGAAAAACAGAGTGACAAACATACTTTAAAAATAACGTGACATTTTTAGTGATTTTTTCCACCCGTTTTGCCTTTTGTTGAAGAGTACATAATTTGTCCCTACAATTGTGCATTTTGTAATTTGATCCTCGAATTTTTATTTTTTGCATTGGAGACTTTTAGTGTTGGTAATCGGAGTACATTGCGAAGCGGAATTATAAAAAAAAATTAATTTCAATTTAAACAATTTAAATCGAATCAAATAGTAAACAATTTACACATGCAACACGGATCAAGATTTTCACAAAATCTAACGTTATAATAATATGAATTCAATCAAACAACAATTAAACATATATTAATTGAAATAGAGATATAGATTTTTACCGAGATGAAATAATAGAAGTGCTTAAATCTTCAAAACACCGTACGTGCCAAAACCGCCAAGGTGGGGCTAATGGAATACGTTTGGCACGAGTTTATCGGTCTGGGCTATTTGATGCTTTGAAACCGTAGTCTTCCAATTCGATTCTTTAGCAGAGAATTGAACTAGAGAGTGTGCTCTAAATTTTCTTACACTATGAAAATATTCTAAGCAAAAGAGGAAGGGAGAGACTATTGAGAGAGGAAGAGGTAGAGAAAATTTTTCACGTAAAAATTTTCTCTTAGAAGAGATTTGTCTGACAAAAACTTAGGGTCCCTTTTCTTTTACCATATAACACATTTATATTCTCTAAATATCAACAGTTGACAATTGGTGAAATAATGACCAATTAATTTGATCAAATCAAATCAAATCTTGATTAATGACCCAAAATTATCTTCAAATAATTAGTGGTATTAATCTTACAAATAATACTTGTATAAACCATCACCGCATATTCGATCATATGGGTTTAGTTGTCGAAAAAATTCACACGGTTTTGAATTCAAAACCTTTATATATATAACCTTTATACATATATATATACTATATATATACACGGTACTAATGGTTTTGATGTTTTTCTTTTTGACTTATATATATATATATATATATATATATATATATATATATATAATAGGTGAGTAAATCGGATCCTCTGCAGCTACAGATTTGACATATCAAACCTTCTATATATATAAATATATATATATATATATATTATAATAAATAATTATTTAAAGAATCATAATTATTTAAATAATCATAAATATATAAAAGAATTCTAATTCCTATTCTTCTCTCTTTTAATAGATAGATATCAATAAATATCTTATATTTATATTTTAATTAATCTAATTAATTAATTTGATATCTATTACATGTGATATTTTTAATAATCTTATTATTAAAAATTCTTTTTCCTCTTTTAATAATCTCAAGTGGCATGCACCCACACCATAAGAATTTTACTCCTTATGGTATTCCCTCAAATATATTATTATTATTACATGATTTTTAGACAATCTAAAATTCATATATTAAACCATTTAATTAAATAATAATACTAAGTGTAAGAAATTAAATAATTAATCTAATTAATTATTATTAGTTATCAATTCTCAATACTCAAAGACGAATTGAGGACCATGGACCTATAATTTCAAGCTCCAATAAATTGAATAAAATAATTATTCAATTTATTAATCCCGAAATTATTCCACTATAAACTCGGAATTGAACTCTTGAAATTACAGAGTAATTTACTTAAAACATTTATCAGTCCATCGATATAATCATTTCATGAAATTCAACCCTCCATAATGATCCATAATTAGAGCTGGATAAATTACCGTTTTGCCCCTCTAATTATTTCTCGATCCTTAAGTACCATCGGGTCCACCAGTGAACGGTTAATTTATAACTTATTATAAATTAGAGCGCTCAAACCGTTCTGGAATAGGGGATCATTTAATCTTTCTCTTTGAGAAAGTTATGGATTCCGTATCTGTAAAAACACATTCTCAACTATTTGTGCTTCCAGGCCTCCGAAAAGTAAGTATTAGGCCCATTATCTAAATTGGGCTTTAACGAACAAATCAAAAGATCCATTGACACAAATAAAGAGTTTGTGAACACTCAGGATTAAGGTTGATATTCATACGATCATCTTGTGACGTACATGTAGGTCTTTATTACGGTACTTACTAAAAGACCTTAAAATAACGTCTGGTCCTGTCCTATATAATCAAATTATATAAAATGTATCCACTAAGTGTCTCAACACTAAAAATTCGGATAAAATTTTTACATTCATAATGTGAGTGGATCACATTTATAATTACCAGTCAAGTTGTCCAATTTTTGACTTAATTACGGACATCTTTAAATATATTATCCATAATATTAATCCTCTTTTGTATAATACACTTACACAATAATATTATGGTTTATATAATATATTATGGACTTATGAATATTCATTTTTATCAAGTATAAAACACTCAAACTAGAAAATAAATACTTCTTTTATTAATTTCAACAAATATTTACAAAAATAAAATAAAACATTACGATAATGCTTTAAGGGCACATTCCCAACATTTAGAACTTTAAAATTATGATGGAATTTTTAATGTTAACAATTTTGAAGAATTCTTGGACTAATTCATGGAATGCGTAGCCAAAGAAAAACAATTTCAAGGATTTAAGTGAATATGTGATAAGTTCAAGAGCCGTAAGTATACCCCAAAAAAAAAATTTCTTATATTTTTATGTACAAGTTTGTTATCCTTTATAATTTAGATTTTTTTCCCCGTAAATTCATGTTTAATCTACCCAAAAAAAAAAAGTTAATGCAAAATTATTAAAATATGATGAATTTAAGAAACAATTGTGTTAATGGGAAACAATTATTAAAATATGATGAATTTAAGAAACAATTGTGTTAATGGGAATAATAACGCTGGGAATCAAGATAATACAAGAAATAAAAGTAGTGCCAAAGGTGGAGCAAATTTGCAAGGGAAGTGGTGCAAATAAATATAAAGAGATTTTTAAGGATTTAACCAATTTGTTTGCTAATTTTTTAGAAATTAGCTATAGTTTCATGAAATTAAGGATTTAGCCGTAATATACTTATAATATAATATGATACATGAAACATACATATATCATATTTATGTTATACGTGTAACATATTATGTTATGACTAAATCATTAATTTTGATATCTAGAATTAAATCCTTCAAATTTTACGTTTAAAATGGATAAATTCTTAAGTGGCCCATATATAAAATTTATATTGCATCAAATGTGACCAAGGCTATTAAAGAGAGCATCAACACGCTTTGGACGACTTGATAATTTAACTTTTTGCCTAATTTGTGATAAAAAAAAAAAAAAGAGGCGTTCTAACCTCCTCCTTTTTTGGCAGAATCTAGTTAAATTATTAGTCTACTTGCCAATTTATAAACGATTTTTATAGTAAATAGCCATATATTTATGTTTGTTTTTAACAATCCGCCTATGTTTGCTTTTATTAGCAAAATAGCCATACATTTGTTTCTAGATTTTTTAGATTTAGTTTTTTGAATTCTATTTTTATTGTTTGTTACAGACGATATTGTCAAAAATTTTGTTTCTCTAATCATGAAATTTGTGACTTCTTTGGCTGCATGTTTTTTTGTTATGTATAAGATATTTTTTATTTAGTAATACGTTTTGTGAAATTGGTTGTATAGGCAATCATTTATTTGTGAGTTGACTATTTTGTTAATGGATGTTTAATTTTTTTACTGTGTTTATTTCAAATTTTATGACTACAGTCATAAATTTTATGACTGTTTATTTTATTTATTTAGTCACAAATTTTATTTCTTTAGTCATAGATTTTTAAATGTTGACCTGATGACTATTTTGCTAATTTTTCAAAACATGGGCTATATCTTTAAAACATGGACTGCAAAATGGCTGAATCCTTAATTGACAATTTATAAACTATCAACTAATGGTTATATTAGATAAAATATTCCTTGTCTTGTGAGACTTAAATGACACACATCAAGTGCTGGATTGATTAGTTTCTTGCTTTAATTGGTTTCCATATTTTTTATTTCAACAAGTAATCACTTAATTTCCTAATATAAATTAGAGTTAATTTTTTAGCCAGTTTCCCTTTCTTTAGCTTTGTGGATGCCCCACAAACCTATTTATATTACTAGTCAGACTTGATTTATCAGCAAAAATTTCTTAAGATTTAGTTTTCTTTCTTGGCTCTTATGAGAACTTTTGAGCCGATAAAGGCCACACCTTATAGTTTTCATATTGATGGCTCACATTTTCATCTTTTTCTTGAGCGTGTTGTGACAATTTTATGGTGGAGTGTACTTACGAATATTGATTCTCAATAATCAAGGGGACAAAGTTGCACGCCTTATTGTTGTTATGGCTTTTGATTCAGTATAATCAAGGGAACAGAGATGCCATCTCCATGACTTATGGGCTCTTGATTTAGTGTAATCAAAGGGATGTCGTTGCAACTCGAATATGGTTTGAAGGTTATGAGCATTTTTCAATAATGATCGACAAATCACGGAGCGAGTAATTTGTTGTGTGCATCATATCTTGAAATCATTAGCGATCCACCTAACGCGCTATCACGTCTTGAATTTTACATTTTAATTAATGTCCTATAGATTTGTCAAATTTATAATTTTAACTTGGAACTTGGGGAAAATAGAGATAAAGTTGTGTTAAGTGCCTTGATAGAAAAACACAATAAAAAGAGAGATTGCAACCATATAAAGAATTCTGCTTGAGTTACTTTACCCTGTAACTGAAGCATATACTACAATTAGCACTGGTCAGAATTTTAATAACAAAAATATTAACATACATATTAGTATAATTTTAACATTTAAATTTTGCTCTTAATTTTGGAAATCTAGAAAAATTTTAATAGATATGTCAATATTTTTATTTCTTACATTTTAATTTTTTTTTTATATATTTGTTAATATTCTTTTAAAACATATGCCTATTTTTTCAAAAATCATATGCTAACATTATTTTCTCTTTCCCTTAATACCCCCACTTCTTGAAGACAATAAAGGGAGAAAAGAAAAGATAAAAAGTCCCAATTTGTCTCTCCGAGCATCATGAATCCAACAAAATATTGGCAGATCAGGAAAAAAAAAAAATGATGCTATTGAATTTTCACAATATCAGAGCCCCAACAACAAAAAGGCCATCACTTCACTTGTACAAATTGCTCGTAATAAGGACATTCAAGGTGTGTACAACAATAGTCTTAAATTGCAAAACAAAGGAAAGGAGAATTAACTACTTGATATCAAAATGGTTACAAGCAAAAAGAAAAACAAAAAAACAAAAAAACAAAGATGGTTTACTAACGCCTTACTGGATCGATAACGACGAAGCAACACTCATTGATTTGTCTCAGGGTGCCACTTTATGCTGCATCCAACACTATTAACAAAGCAGGGAAAGATTAACCACATGTAAACAGGGTTCGTAACCCTTTTTTACTCGATCGAAAAACACGAAACAGAAAAGTGATGGAAGGAGATACCTCGGTTTCTGATTTGATGGTACTGGTTGGCCACTAAGAACACAGTCTATTGCAAGGCTTAAGTCCCTGGATTGAAGTCATTGTAAGCTAATTACTTTATGAAAGGAATGTAGAAGTAACTGGACTAAGATGAGAGAAGTAGTGGCCAACCTTCCAGTTACGGGAACCTTATTACTTGGCCTCGAATCGTCAAACTGTCCGTGATACACAAGTTCAAATGGTCTCCGACCATCCTGTTAGAAGTCGATCAGTGTTGGAGAATGCACGCAGAACAAAGTACATAAAAATAAAATAAAATAAAAAAAGGCACACCGATGATCCAAGAAGTGCAAAAAAAAAAAAAAAAAAAAAAAAAAAAAAAAAAAAAAAAACCCAGACTATAAGAATGCTCTAAAGTCTAAGCAATTATTTAAGATTATAATCACCTTTTTAAAAAGGAAAAATTCAGGTGTGCAAACTGCTCCAAAAGCTCTTGCAACCTCTTGAGTCTGTAATAAACACATTTTAGTAAGAATTACGATCAAACACTTGATCAGTAGAAACAAATGTAGATTTTAAACACTATGTCATGACGCAAGTGCAAAGTGCATATGACCTAGACGGGAAACGCAGCTCTCAACGAATTTGCATTTTGCACGCGCTAATGCATGCATGGATGAACAGGTAATTTAAGGGGAAAAGAGGGAAAAAGAATATTTAGAAACATGGTATACCTCGTCATATAGATACGGGAACGGATAGTTAAAAAGTTTAGCTTCTTCGGCCATGAATTGTGGTCCGTCCTGTCAGGAACACAATTCCACATTGGACAATCAAACAATAGCTTCAACACCAGCTCTAATCCCAAATTATGGAGTTACTAGAACCTGTGGGTGAGTGAACACATAATTTGAAGATATTGCAATGACCGCAAGTCCTTTCTGCAACGAAACGTTTTTGTTAATTTATCATCTATTTATCGACGTATTTTAAAAGCAATGCCTATGTAAAGAGACAGAGAATTACACTACCTTTGTATAGAAACTTGTAAGCTTAACAATATCTTTCTTCAAGTGTATAACGAACGGGCAATGGTTGCAGATGAACATAACCTAAGGTACCAATCCACGCCGTCAGACAATTCTCATGATCGCTTATGTGAAATAGAGGTTAAACAAACTTGAATAATGGTTTCGCTTTCACATGGGCATATCTCTAGAGTTTAAAATTTCATGTTCTACTACTTATCAAACTCGGTATCGTTTCAATGCAATAAGATTCACATTGTGGAGGTTTCAAGTCAAGTTGAGGCATTTTATCCAAAAAAAAAAAAAAAGAGTTTCGTAACATATGATGATTATCACATTTGGCTATAATTTTTCATGCTTTATATTCCACCGAACACAATTCCCCATAACTTAGCACGCTTTTGAAATTTCTAACATTTTGTTCTGCAATAAATCTCTTGCATTACCCTTTAAGGGAAATTAAGCTACATTAACATTACCATAACTCTTGTTTTTTTAATTGAATATCCGTTTTTTATGCAAAATATATATACTACAATAAATCAGTAAAATAGCTAGTAAATCAACAAATTTCCTTCGTCATAGTTCTCTCTAAATTCTAATGATGATAATTAAAACAACAATTGCAAGACAAAAAATAAAAATAAACAAAAAAGTATAAATTTATGTACCAGTAAAGACGGATAGGCTTCAAAATCCGTCAATGTCCAAACTCTCCCAGTAAGAGGCTCTGATAGCTAAAACATTAACAAATAATGCAAAACTCCAAGTTTATCATGAAAAAAAAAAAAAAAATTCCAAACAAATGTTATAAAAAAATAAAAATAAAAATAAAATAAATTGGGAATCGGAACGAGAGACCTCAAAATCAGGAGCTCTGAAGCCCAACGAGACGGATTTTGAGTCAGTTCGAGCAGCTCGAACCACCAATGATGATCTTCTCGTGGCAGGTGCACTGTTCCGCGGCCGCAGAGGATTGAAACCCAACACAGAGGATGGTAATATTCGTGTGAAGTGAGACGCTTTCGCTGCTAACGTGCGCGGAGTGTAAACGCATGACGTGGCAGAGGCAGCCATGGCTGATAAGGTAAGAACACAGCTTCGGAAAATCTTCGTCAATTATGTGTGGGTTTTTGGAAATGAAAAATTTTATAAATAGCCCACGTAATTTGAAACTTATTCCAAGTTTCACTCTAATATATAAAAATATGTAAAACAAGCTTTTGAAATTTGACTCGTCAATTATATTGGCCCGGAAAAATGATGTGATACTTATGTTTATTATTTTTCTAAGATATATTTTCAGATAAGCCCCAAAAATTTCAAAAATTTCACTAGATAACCCAAAATTTAAAAGCCATTAATGCTTAAGCTTGTGGCATCATTCACTGAGATAGTGTTAGCATTTTTTAAAAGAATATTGGAAAAAAAAAAAAAGTCAAAATTGCATGTTTTGTGGGGAAAGATTTATTAGAAAAAGAAAAAATCCATAAAAAAAAAAAATCAAAATACAGCCTTAAAAGGTGATTTGTCTAGAATATCTTTTAATATTATAATGACGTCCTGAACTAAAACTACTTTTATAAGTATTTAATTTCTATTTTTGAAACAAAATTTACTTGTAATATTATTTGCGATACGATCATTTTGAGAAAAATTGACTAATTTTGTCAACTCTAACAAACTTTTGACCATATAAATTTACCGGTGCAAATGACAATATTTTTACTTTTTGAAATTTTTGGACTTGTTAGAAATTGATTTTCAACTTGAATGTGATATTAAAATTCCTAATTGTTCAAGTTTAATTAATTAGTGCATTTTCTTCATTTTTAGAAATTGCACCAGTTAACTATTTTATTTGGCCAATTTGACCTAATTTTTAAAAGCCCATTTAGCAAATTAGGGTTTTATTTTTTGATTCCCCTCTCCCTTCACTGCCGCCGCCTCCGTTTTCCCCTCTCTCCCTCTTTCCATCGTCCCCTCCTGCCCGAGCCACCTCCGCCCAGCTCCGGTCGGCGCGCCGCGAGCACCTAGCCCCGTGCTGCCCCGCGAAGACTCTGCTGGCGAGCTCCTCCGCGCTGCTCCAAGCGCCTCCGCACGGCCTCGCCCCAGCCACTTCGGGAGCCGCGCCGTCGATCTTCGGCCTCACGCAGCCTGCGAAGCCCTCGTCGGAGCTCGCTGTGCGCGTTGGGTCGCCACGGAGGAGCACGACCTGGGCGCGGGCTCGCCGGGGTTGTGTTATTTGTGTTACATATGTAACAAGATTAATCGAATCTTGATAATTGTTTGGTTGGTTGGCTTTGTGCCGAGACTTAGAAATCTGGTATTTGTCCAAACTAATGTGTGGGTATGGAATTTGTCACTCTTGGTGATTTGGTGGTTGTTTAAGTTTATGAAATAAACTTTAGTTGGTCTCGTCCCGCTTGTTAATGGTTTTGCCTTACTTAAAAATATTATTGTTGAAAATCTTATTTTTGCGGGATTGTGATTGTGAGGATTTTGGGAGTTGCTTGCAGTTTAATCGTGCGGAAATCGAAAATTTCCTTTTTGAATCGTGGCTAAAATATTTTTGTTAATGTAATAGTTCAAGGGACTTGATATTTTGAGTATTTTTGCATTACAAAAAGTTTGTGATTTTGTCTCGTTTTAGAAATCTAGAACTCTTGAAGAAGTGTTGTAACGACCCAAAACTTAAAACAATGTTTTAGTTCCGAAAAATACGGATAAATTTGAACTTTTTAAATTAAGTTACATACTTGAGCTTTTAATAACAAACATAAGGAATATTAATTCTCATCATAACTAAAATGGATTTAATTTAAACATTTACAAAATATTGCAGGATTTAAAACTTTCTTTGCCAACGATTTGTCGGTAGTCCACGTAAGGTTATACAGGTCGGTCCCGTATACACTCGCTGTTCCCGTCGTTGTCGCCTCTCACTATTTGCTTTTGTGACAAGATACCTGCGACACGAGCACACTAGTGAGCTAATAGCCCAGTAAGTAGATTAGGTAAGTAGGTTGCTAAGTCTGCAGGTAACAAACAATCAATGGATATTACAATACAATAATCTAATGAAAGGACGGATTCGATAATCGAGTCGTCATAGTCCGAAGAGTAAACGTCACTCTTATGCAACCTTGCCCGCGAAGTAGATTTCAGAGATAAGGTGTCGAACCTACGCGGGATACAATATCTGCAAAAGAGTTGTGACTTGGAACAAGGTCGGGCTTAACGACCCATTAATCTCGACTCAAAAGTCAATCTCATAATTTGTTCTAATCTCACTCAAGTTCACAACTCTCTGACTTAGCTTATAAAACTACGTGTGCACACGATTCACATCCAGACCCCTCATGGGTCGTTATAGAATTCAATACTCATTTAGACCCATTACGGGTCGTTCTAGAACTTATTTACAATCTAGACCTCTTACGGGTCGTTCTAGAATTCAATACACATTTAGACCCATTACGGGTCGTTCTAGAATTCAATACACATTTAGACCCATTACGGGTCGTTCTAGAACTTATTCACAATCTAGACCTCTTACGGGTCGTTCTAGAATTCAATACACATTTAGACCCATTACGGGTTGTTCTAGAACTAATACGACTCTGGACCCTCTGTGGGTCGTTCCGAAACCTCACACAGACAATGGCCCCGTCGGGCGATCTCGGAATCGATCATGATCGCAGCATACAGCATATAAAGAGGAAGTTCGTCTACCGACCTCCTTGAGACCTCTCGGGTCGTTTGTGAAACCTCACACGATCGGTGGTTCCGTCGGACTGTTTCGGATTTATTGCGCAATCACCTCATCGGGTTAATTCGGGACATGCTATGGATCTTGGCCCCTGGGACCATCCCGATATTCTTTAAGATTGTGAGGACTCATCCTCCTCGGGCCTCTCTGCCCTTTTCGAAACCTTTTACGGCCAGTGACCCCGTCGGGTCGTTTCGGAATTCATTACTGCACTTTATCCCGTCGGGCCGATCCGGATCGTCAAATCATAAACTGTGGGGAGGGCCGTAGCTCTCCTCCCCAAGGCCCCTCGGGCCATTCCGGAAGGTCGTCCGCCGACCTCCTCAAGATCTCTTGGGTCGTTTCGAAACCTTTCATGGCCAGTAGTCCCGTCGGGCAGTTTCGAAACCGAATCATGATCGCGACCCCGTCGGGTCCCTCTCGAATGATCAAACTACACATGCAAAGAAAGGTCGTCCGCCGACCTCCTCAAGTAGTTCCGAAACCTCGTAAGACGGCCCCGTCGGGTGGTCTCTGAACCGATCATGATTCGCGGCCCCGTCGGGCCCTACCCGAATACATACGGTGCTTTCACTCCCCTTGGCTTGTCTTAGAGTTTCTCTTTGACCTGCAATAAAGTCTCAACAATAACAGAAACAGTTGTATGCTTGTGGTCTCATACCCACCGGCATATAAGTCACGCTAACACATATACACACACAAACAGACACACACACCCTACACAATAACCTGAACCACGAAGTTGGGTAGTTTTATGTCTGTGGTCCCATACCCACAGACAGATAAGCATATAAATGAACACACGCACCAATACATACCTAGGAAAGCACAACATATCATAAACGAACCTACAGTCCCATACCTGCAGGCTCGTTGTACAAACAAGACAACCACGATCAAATGCCCGTATTCACAACCTTAGCAAGAATGGGGATCCACACAGTTTAGTAGCCACAATTTTAGAAGCATCGCACGCTTTATACAATCTCAACACATGCCCCATATATTCAAGCATGGTAAAGTCTACGCATGTCACAGTTGAGATCCACTTACCTGAGGTCCTAAGCTCCCTGACTTAGTCCACGCAGTCTTCCTCTCTCGACGTCCCTCTTTGGAGTATATTGCGTGACATTTCTGTCCAACACGAGAATTAGAGGGTCAACGTCGAGGTCCACTAAATATTTGGGAGGAAAGAAACTTTAAGAGATGGACTATAAGAATGGGACTCTAGACGGTGAAACGACCAATAGTTCGTCGAGAAATCCCTCTAGGGGTATTCTCGTCCCGAGTGTCGTTGACTTAACGTTAAAAATCAATCCAGACTATCGGGTCTTTTGTTTGACTAGATTAGGTGAGAAATGAGTTCCTTGAACTAATCGGTTTCTGACTTTATTTTATTACGTATTAAATATTCGAGCCGAAAATCCGGCAGAGTTTCCCCTGTTTTTCGGATATCCCAGCCGAAGCCTTCACCTAATTCCAACCCAGCACCGAACTAGTTTCGGTCACAGTCAATCACAACAACCACGCAGAATAATTCTCACAATAATATTTTGAATCGTTGGAAACATAAACACAAGTCATCACTGAGTCTTAACGGCTCGGATTTCACTCGAAGGCAATAAGCGTTTATATTAAACTCAAATCAATCGTTCCCGAGTCTCCGTAATATTTAGGTTGGACATCATAGTCAATCGCCCGTTTATACCTTTGGTAAAGGGGACGGTGAAGGGTCGTGCGTCCAAACTTGTGTCGTTGACGTTCCTGTACAATTGGGAAGAATAATAAAGAAATGAGTCACATCGATGATTCTCGGTTTAAAAGCTTTAACCGCTATAAGTTCCAAGTTCAAAGAAAAACAAGGAAGTGAATACAAGGACCCGTGACCCGATTTCAATAACTCTTGCCGAATTGATAAATTCTCGAGTGATAATTTGAGAACGACACCTCTTGAAGAAGTTTTAGTTTCCAAAACGTCATAAATCCACAAAGTTTTATAATGCCAAAACACTCGATCATATAAGTCCAACACAGCCACAAAATGAGATATAAACAAAATACCGAACCACAAAAATACATTAACTCAAACTAGTGTATTCGCCGCCAAATACATAACCACGAATCAAATGGAAATCGAAATTCCCGCACAACTAAACCACAAGCAATTTCCTAAAATCCTTGCAATCAAAATCCCATGTGAAAGAAGATTTTCAACGCTAATCTTCATAAGTTATAAACCTTATAATTGATGGATAAGGAATAGCTAAAACGAAGTATTATTCCAAACACGATCAACGAAATTGAGAAACTAGCGACATACTCAAAAATAAAATCTTGCGAATCAAAACACCCAACGGTGTCGCAACGAGCATGAGTTTTACCTCGATATCGGGTCGAATCTCATCTTGGTAGCGGAACCGAGAAAATGCCGCACGCGTCGACAAAGCTCGGAGTCCGCACGCGAGGAGCGCAGCGTGAGGCGGCACGACTGCTGCCCGAAAATAATCGCACCGCACTCGACCTCGCAGTGGCAGTGAGGAGGCAAAACCAGCGGGCCAGAGCAGCGGCGGCGCGGAGGAGCTCGCGGTGAGTTGACTAGAGCTGGGCGGAGGAAGAGCGCGGGGCTGGCGCGGAGCGCGCGCTTGAGGTGGTGCGTGGTCTCACCGGGGCTGCTCGAGGACAGAGGCACGAGCGGAGAAGAGAAGGGCGGCGGCTCGTCAAGGGCAGCGCGCGAGAGGGCTGGGCCGGCACAGCGCGCTGGTTCGGGGACGCGCGGAGGAGCTCGGCGAGGCAGCTCGCAATGAGGGGCTGCGCCGGAGGCAGCGCGAGAGGAGAGCAGATCGGGGCCGGGGAACGCCAGGCAAGGGGAGGCGGAGCTGGGTCTCACCGGATCTGGGGTGTCGCAGCTGGTCGCCGGCGCAAGGAGGGTGCGCTGAGTCGCAATTGGGCGGAGGCGTCGTGGTCGGAGCGTCGGGCTAGGCTCGCTCGGGCCGCGACTAGAGGGGCATCAGGGAGGCCCAGCGGCTGGAGGCCGCGCGCAGAGGCGCGGTGAGGGCCGAAAGGCCCGGCGCGGGGTCTCGCGCGAGTTGGAGCTGCCCAGAGGGGAGACGCTCGACGGCGGCGAGGCGGGAGGAGCAGCGGCGCACGGGTGCTGGGGAGCGCGGGCCGTGGGCTCTTGCCGGCGCAGTGGCTTGGCTGAACGGTGGCGGGTTGGGGTGGTCGGCCAGTAAAGTGGATGGAGGGAGTGAGTTGAGATGAGGGAAAGGTGCGGCTGAGAGAGAAGGAAAAGAGGAAAAAATAAAAATATAAAACCCTAATGGGTAAAAATAAATAAATAAACATTTTAAGTTAAGAGTTTATTTGGCCAACTTATAATAAATTAATTGGTATACATTCATAAATTATAAAAATACCCCCAATTGGCTCAATTTGAAAATTTTGGAATTTTGATATCATTTTGGAGCCAAATTTTAATTCCTAACATGCCTTAAAATTCAAAAATGCAAAATAATACTATTTGCATTAATAATTATTCGCAGTTGAAATTGGCCAGATTTGACGAAACTAAAGATTTTCCCTCATAATAATTGCAATCAAATTACTAATACAGTGAGTTTGTCTCAAAGATATAAAATAAACTCCTGTAAAAGTAATATTGGTTCAGGTCATTACAAGTGTCGTTTTTAATATATATATATATATATATAATAATAATAATAAAAAAATTGGCCCCTTTGTTAGGTTAAATAGACGGAAAATTGATGTGGCATTTATTTTTGTTACTTTTTAATAGTATTTTTCAGATAAACCCCAAAATTTAAAAGGGTTAATTTCATCATTTCCCCTTATACTTTAACATGAATCTCAAATTGACCCATGTACTTAAATTTGTTACATCTATTCCCCCTACACTTTTAAAATATCTCAAACTCGTCCTTCCGTTAACTTTTCCATAAAAAAAAAATATATTACATGATTGTCACATGATTTCATATTTGTAATGACTCAAAACTCAAAACGGTATTTTAGTTCCGATAAATACAGACAAATTTGAACTTTTTATATTAAGTTACAAAATCAAGCTTTTAATTCCAAGGATGAGGTTTATTAATCCTCACTATAATTAAAATGGATTTAATTTTAACCTTTACAAAATATTGTGGAATTTAAAATTTTTCTTTGCCAACGATTATCCGGTAGTCTACGTAAGGTCTGACAGGTCGGTCTCGTATGCGAGTTTTGGTAAATTTGTGTGATTTATTGATTTTGCACTAAAGGTTAGAGTTCAAAAGAGAATTGATTTGGAATATTGGAGTAATGTCCATGATTGTAATTGATCATTTTTTTATTATTTAATTTAAAAAATAAATAAAGAAGAAAAAGAAAAAAAAAAAAAGAGAAAGAAATAAAGATAGATGATTAGTTTAATTTGTTAATTTCTTCAAAAACATGTTTGGTTTTGAGATTTGGAGTCTCAAAACGGGTTTTTCGCTTTAAATGCTTGGAAGTTTCATAAATCAAACAATATACCGTAATTCTTTTCTTTTGGAACTATGGGTTTGATTTAGATATAAATTGAGTTTTTGTGGCCGAATCAAACTTTCAAGTGCCTTCATTATGCTCCTAGTCGAATCTGGATTGTTGAAATCGTTCTGTTTCAAGAAAGTCGATTGTAGTTCAGTTATTTTACTGAAAGTCCTTATTCCTTCGAGTTGTGCAGGATCGTCATCGAAGCGAGCTTCAACACACAACCCTTCACCGTTCTTTACAAGAGGTATAAATATGCAATTAGAAACAAGATCCAAGCATTAAGACTCGATGGCATCTTATGTGACTTCTATTTTAATTCTCGACTTATGTTAATATCTATTGTGTGGGATTCGAGTCATTGAGGCTTGGTGTTGAAATATTTATTATGTTTTGAATTCGATTTCAATAAATTAAGAAAATTGGCTGTGTGATTGTTGTTGAGAAACGGTGACTGAACTGAGTTCAGTGATGGGTTGTTGTTAGGTGAAGGCTTCGGCTGGGATGTCCAAAAAACAGAGGAAACTCTGTCGGATTTCCAACTTGAAATTAGACGCTCATGAAAGTTAAGTTAGAACCCGATTAGCTTAAAGAATTTTATTTCTCACCTAAACTAGTCAAGCGATGTAACCATTAGTCGGGATTGGCAGTTAGTGATAAAGTGACGTCACACGGGACGAGAACACACCTAGAGGAGTTTCTCGACGAACCATTGGTCGTCCTGCCATCTAGAGTCCCATTCTTTGAATTTATCAACCCTTAAAGTTTATTTCCTTTCGAATAATTAATAAACCTCGATGTTGACCCTCTAATTCTCGTGTTTGACAGAAGTGTCATACAACATACTCCAAAGAGGGTCGTCGGGAGAGGAAGACCGCGAGGACCAAGTCGAGAACCTTCGGACCTCAGGTAAGTAGGATTCTACTGTGACACGAGTAGACTTAACTATAGCTACCACCATGATACGCAATGGGTTATGGCTCTTAATATGTCCTCGTTGTTAGTTTGTACGTAATTTTACAACTTGGCATATTGTTTTGAGGTTTGATAATACATATCGTGATTGAACGAGTTTGTGGTCCACGTGCGAGGTGTTATATTAATTTTGCTATGTATGATCGGCATTTGTACGCAACCTTGTATGATGTTCATAGTAGTAGTAGAGTTTCTTAAAGGAGTGAACAAATGTAAATCGTGTACATATTGGTAGTATTTGCTTTAGGCGCGTGAGTATGGGCTCACGTTCCTATTTGTCTTGTTAGCTAACAAGTCTGCAAGTATGAGATTGTAGGTTTGTTTGTGTCATTGTTATGTTTACGTGTATGAGTATTTGTGTGTATGTGTGTGTGTTTGCTTGTCTATGGGTATGGGACCATAGACATTAAATTTCACCTATCGGTTGGAGTGGTTAGCGTTGGTTGGAATGAGTGAGTTCTGACTAGTCCACATGGAAGCATACTCGAGTACCGGATTGACCTGCACGGAGGCCTAGCCCGCACGGGGGCATACTCGAGTAGCGGATTGGCCTAGACGGAGGCCTAGCCTGCACGGGGGCATACTCGAGTACCGGATTGGCGACGGAGGCCTAGCCCGCACAGGGGCATACTAGAGTACCGGTGTGGCCTAGACTGATGCCTAGCCCGCACGGGGGCATACTCGAGTACCGAATTGGCCTAGACGGAGGCCTAGCCCGCACGGGGGCATACTCGAGTACTGGATTGGCCTGTGGACGGAAGCCTAGCTCGCACGAGGGCATACTCAAGTACCGGATTAGCCTGTGCGGAGGCCTAGCCCGCACGAGGGCATACTCAAGTATTTAATTGGCCTAGACGGAGGCCTAGCCCACACGGGAGCACATTATATGCCCGGATGGAGGTTTAGTCTGCACGGGGGCATACTCGAGTACTGGATTGGCCTGAACAGAGGCCCCGCCCAAACGTGAGCAAGATAAAAATTCAAAACGACCTGAAAGGAGGCCCGGCCCAAATGGGGGCATAGTGAAGTTGCGAGATGCCTTGAAAGTAGACTCGGCCCGAACGAAGCATATTAGAGTTTTAGAATGGCTAGAGGGCCTAGGAAAGTCTAGTAAGGTCCATAAATCAATAAATCGTGTGCACGTGTATATTTATGAGATAAGTCGAAGGTTTGTGGATCGTAAGAAGGTATTAGATGATGAAGTGATTGACTCGCAAGCTGCAATTCTTTAGTCGCTAAGTCTTATTTTGCTTCGGGCTACGACCCTCTTGCAAAGTATTGTACCCCGCGTAGATTTAGTAACATGCTTCTAAAATCTATTTAGCGGACTATGAAAAGTAAGAGATTATGAAAGAATAAATTTATAACGACCCGATTTTTCGGACTATTACTTTACTTTAAACTTTACTTATGCGAAAAAATCATATTAATTTTTTTTTTCGCATAATATAACTCATGAAAGAATATCATAATACTTTCAAATAACATAATTTATTATTGAGAAGCATATTATGACATAATTGTCATAAAATAATACTTGTCTTGAAATAGAAATAAAATACTTAATTGATAAAATAACTTAAATTTACGAAAATTTTTTTTATGACTTTCCATAACCCTCCTCGCTCCCTTGCACCGCCGTTGCACAATCCAGCATCACACTATAAGATTCTTACCTACAGTACGAAGGAAAAACGTGTAAGCTAAAAGCCTAGTGGAACAACTATTTTCTCACAAAAACATAGTTTATGCAATACATGATAAATTATTATTCATTATCATATATAGTTTTACTTTAACTTGCTTTAACTTCTTCTTAGAGGATCCCCATCATGGTGTCGTACCTCATGGAGCGTGCTTAGCTAATAGTCATTGAGGGTGTACAAGTCCTCGGTGACTAAGGCAAAACATAAATAAAAACCGTCTCCTTAATGCCCTTGGGTCGACACAAGGAGAACGGGCGGTATGACACAGCTTTTAACTTGGTTATCACTTGATTATTTAAGTGACATGCATCATGGTCATAAAGACATTGAACTTGAAGACATCGTAATCATGTTTATAACTTATGAAAACATGATGTCGTAAACTTTAAAACTTTCATCATAAAAATATTTCATCATTCATAACTTGCTTCATACTTTAACAAAACATGCATCACATAAAATGTTTCATAAAATAATTGTCACATAACATTGCATGTTTCATAAAACAATCGTCACATAATATTTCATATCATGATTTTTCTTTTGAACTACTTCGTACTGTAGTGAGGTTGTACTCACCTCGTGTGAAGAGTTCATAACGTAAGCTTTCTATATAGTGTCGGGAGCTAGCGGGCAAACCTAAACATAAACTTTTTGTAAATATCTAGACATTAGTTAACTATCATCGTACTAACGTCTCATCTAAATGGGGGTGAAAATCTTTAAAAATGAGCTTTTGTAAAATTATTTCCTTATATATAACAAGTCCATAATGGTGCGTTAGTATTTACTGTAACGTCCCCACGCCGATTGTAAAGAGTGCTAAGGCCCCGCTTTAGGCCCAACTTACCTAGATTGAACTCCCCGAGGTTCCTAAGTAAGTGTAGAGGGGATCACAAAGCAACTCTTATTTAAGAACCAATCTTTCTAAAATAGGTCGTTTCAGTTTTCCATATCGTCCCATTGTAGACCAGTTTTTTAAAAATAATTTAAATAAAATAGATTTATTTAAATGAAAATTAATAAAATAAACTATTTAGTAAAATTTCATAGTAAACGGTCCTAGAGGCCGAATTTATCAAAACCTTCTTAAGAGACTCTCCTTATTTTGTAAAAACGAGAAACTTTTCAGTTATATACCTTCTCAGAAAACCTACCAATTATATACTTTCTTCATAAAGCTATTATAACGAATTAAGAAAATTGTATAATATCAGGTCAGGGACACCGAATTAAGAAAAATATTATTTCATAAAACTTTCTTAAAATTAAATTTTCGATATTTTCGTATCTAATGATAAAATCGAATTTCGGCTTCTATGTTCATAAAAATGGCAGAATATCGATTTTTAAGAAAAATAAACGTAGAATTTAAATCGGATTTTAAATCTTAAAATCTTAACACGTAAGAATCCTAACTTCGATATTCTAGAATTCAAAGTGACTAGAATGCAAACCTTCAAATTCACTTTTGAGTATTCTTGGTTTTTCTTCGAGTTTCCACGAACGCTCGAGTCCTATGAACGATAAATTCGAGTTAGGCTTGATCGAAAGAAAATTAAACTTAAACGTGCGAGACTTCATTATACCTTAACCTTGCTAAAGTAACCTTCAAATTTCTCTACTAAGCCAGCCTCTTCCTTAAGAACAGTCTCGAATTTTCTTCAGAGTTTCTTTACTCTTCTTTTTCTTTCTCTCTTTCTCTCTTCCTCTCTTTCTCTCTGAATTTCTCAGGTTTTGGTGTGAAGAATGAGTGAGGCCTAAGCCTCTATTTATAGGTGGAGGGTGGCGCCTATTAAGGGAAGGAAAAATAGGAGATTCTATCTCATTAGTTCCCTGATCCTTGATTATTCCCATAATCTCCGAATTTTCCTTTTTTAGTTGATCAAGTTCCTTTGGTTGTTTGAGAATACGGTGAATTTCTCGTGCTTTTGAAGAAATAGTTTCAGTGTATGTATTAATGTAAAAAGTTCAAATTTGTTCGTATTTTGGAAAAAAAAATACTTCTCTATCTTACAAATCAAAGTATTAATATTAAAATATTGTTTTAAGTTTTGCGACGTTGCAGCTTTGATTATATTTTCATGCTAAACATTTTTTGATATCGAATTTGATCGAATAACTTTTATTTGGTGTTTATTTATGAAGTAAGACCGGAGGTGAGCCTTCAATAGGGATTTTCCACATCCATGCCCACTTAATTTTAGATAGGAATAGATAAGGATGAGAAATAATTTTGAGTCTTGAATAATAGTGTATCTCTAAACCCTATTGATCCCTGTTGACATCCTCAATTCTTTTAAGTTAAAATGAGGTTAAAATAAAAAGCTAATGCATCATTCCCCACGTTTCATTTTAATTTTTTTTCAACTTTCTTAATCCCAATGTAATGTCTTTAAATCACAACCATTTATAACAATCTATTTTCTACTCATTGGTTTATCTTGTTGTAACTAGACACGCTTCATACTATGCTGACCGTCAAACTTAATATTAATGGTTGTAAAACATACAATATCATTAATATTGCATAAAAAATTTTAAATTGTTCTACACTCATCCTATTTACCTAACTTAGATCGATCAATAACTCAATAAATTTATAAGATAATATATTATGAAGAAATCTTTAAGACTAATTTGGTATATAAATTGATAATATTTAATATTGAGGAATTCCATTTATTAAGAAGATTTCATAGAATATATATTGATTATTAAGATTAACAACTAGGGTGAAATCATGATGATACCACTAGCTAGCTAGATTAATTATCTCTAGATTCTCTACATAAAGTGTTTTTTATTTTTATTTTTTTTATTTTTTTTATTTTTGCAAACATAGATTCTCTACATAAAGTTGGCAACGGGACAACATTGCTGGAGACCCATGCGTGTGGACCCTAACGCTAAATTGGAGGCATTGGCCATAAAGAAGCAAAGTACAAAAAATGATTTCAAAAGAGTAGGGTCACTTTTTCTTTCATAAATGAACTAACCCATCAAACCATATGACCCATTTTTCGCTACACACCATGTGACCTTTTTCTCTATATCTTTTTTCTACTATACGGTTTACAATGTCTTATGTCTCTCCCAATTTTATTCCAATTCCTTTTTCTTTTTGTGATAAAAGGCAAAAAAAAAAAAGGTGTCACGTTTTCCTGGCCAAGGATTTTCCATAATTAAGTACGCAAACTAAACTAATCGGATTGTATTATATAGTCAACCATAAAAGGGCGAACATAACTTTCCTAGGAAAATTATGTGGTTTGAAGAACTGTCACAAATTTACTAAAAAAGAATCGTTATCATTATCTTTTATAAAGATTCTTTTGATTTTTTATGGGTAGGTATCAACTTTTATTGAAGGGAAAAGAAAAACATTCACGCAACATACATACTTTCAAAATTCTAAACAATACATTTATCATGTACCATATAGCATGATATTTTATAGAGTGAACTATGAAAATACCCCAAATTTATATAATAATAAAAATAAATGTCTAAATTTTTGAAGAAATTGAGTTTCTAGTCAATTCATTAATTACTTGCACATGTTTTTGGTAACTAAATTAATTACCATCACTTACCACTGTGTAAGTAATTGAATCACTTAGATAGTTGGTTATATTTTTCAAAAAATTTGGTAATAATTTAAATTAGGTGTTAAAAATTGGGTATTCACTATTTTTTTTTCTATTGTTTCTTTTTTCTTTAGAATTCGAACATATACTGTTTCAAAAAAAAAAAAAAGAATTATAGCATATACTTTTTAGTTAAGCAAAACACGGTTGACAAGAATCTGTTTTGGAATTTGTGGATAAACTTATATAATGAAAGGTGAAGTACAAAAATACTCAAAATTTGAACAACAATAAAAATAAATACTTAATTTTTTTAAATAATTGAGCAACTATCAAATTTATTAATTATTTGCACATGATTTTGAACACTAAGTCAATTATCACAAATCATCATTGTGTAAGTAATTAAATAACTTAGATGTTGTTATATTTTTTAAAAAATTAAGAATTTATTTAAATTAAGTGTCAAAAATTGAGTATTAACTACAATTTCTCTATAATCAATACAAGTTGAGTGCATACTTAAAAATAACAATTAGTTGAGTGCACGTGCAAATAAAAATGCCACCACGAGTCCTAAAGCTTGTCGTGTTTTACGAATTTTCCTTAAATTTTTTGTTTTTTGACAATTAGAACATTAAGCTCTGAAATTTGGATTATAAACTCTCATTTTAACGGATATTAATTTTGACGAATTTTACAACTAAATAAGAGCCTACTGTTGTCAAACACAAAAAAGTTCAGGGACTTGAATGGCAACATGTGGTAAGTTTATGGGCCTCATAATTGTCAAAAAAATATTAATTCTATATTGTTTTCAGTAAAATTGAAATTTATTACCAAGATTTTAAAGATTCAGGTTCAAATTATCAAGAACAAAAAATTTGAGGGCTAAATGGCCAAAAAAAAAACACAAGCTTGAGATTAATAATACTAAAGAAAGATTTTACCAAAAACCTCTATAGTTTGACCCTTATCTTTAGTCGGTCCCTATAATATAAAACATGTCAAAAATACCTAGATTTAGTACTCTTGACTACTGAAATTGACCAAAAAAAATGAGGTGGCAATACTTATTAACATTTTTCTAATATTTTTTAGATAAATACCCCTAACTAACTCCACGTTTTCATTCCATTCTATTTTTTCATTTTTTTCAACTTTCCTAATCCTCCAAACCATTCTATTTTTTATCAACTATTTTTTTTCAACTTTCTAAATCCCTATACAATATCTTTAAATCTCATCCATTTATATCACCTCGAAATTCGCAAAATCAAACCATTCTAATTATTTTTCTAACAATTTTTCAAATTACCATCCAAAATGGTAAAAAATGAGCAAAATGTTTTGGGGTAAATCAAAGTATCCATTTCTCAACAAATAAAATAAAATAAATCAAAGTATCCATGACTTTTGTAATTGAACCAAAAGGAAAAAAGAAAATGCCACGGAAACCCTAAGGCGGTGTCAGAGATCGATGACCTGGAGCTATGAATAGCCCTGGCACTACTTTTTTTTTTTTTTTTTCCAGAGAGAGGCTATAATCACAGAAAGACCAACCGTGATGAGTTTCAAAATCTGAGGAAAGTAGCACAAATGTTGATCATAATCAAGTTAGCAACGAAAAGTTGCATCAACAAGGAGGGTTAACATGCAATCAACTTGATCAAGGCCATTGGAGGAAATAATAAAGACATTTTAGGTGACTTGATGAGTTAATTTAGTAGCCTAATTTGTTTCAGATGGTCATTCAAATTTGGTAGTTCTCGGCAGATTCTTGTTACCAAGTTGGTTGGTCAAAGATTGGAAAACCTACCAATTCTTGAACAATCAACTTGGTGTCATTATTTTAAGAGATATCTATTGCCCAAAAAGAGAAGAATCATGTCCAAATAGGTGTTAGTTATATTAGTTTCATTATTTTTAGTTTCAACAAACTAATTAGTTAGTAAATTTTATTGTTTTCTTTTCTGCTTTTAGACAGACTTTGTAAGGAAGTTTTCTCTTTTCTAAAAGACTTTGACTATTTTGAAATATTATTTTAGACCTTTTACTTTGTATTCTTAACCTATAAAAGGCTTGCAAGTTGTTGAAATAATCAGACAAGCTGAGTTCATTGAGAAATTGAGAGTTTTCTCTTTACCTTTGAGAATTTTTACCAACTTAACAAGGTTAACATCTTGCGCCGTCCAAATACGAATCATCAAACGGAACTTTTTGTAACCTTTTGCGGCATCCAAGCGATCCATGCCTTATCAGCAAGTTTTAATCCTTTTTGTGGCATGATTTGTATTGAGGTTCATGACTTAAATGCTAATACTAATGCTAAATTTGAAGCAAAACAAAGATCAAAATGCTATATTTGACTGGAATACTCCAATGCCCTAGTGTCATTTTAAATGTTGTTTTTTATTATTTTATTATTATATAGTTGCACAACTCATTAAAAATAACAAATATTAGCAAATAATAAGAAACACTACACGTAATAATAATGACTTTTAAAATAATAGATTATTTATAATATAAAATTGTATTCACAATTACTGTCGCATTAAATAATGAAAAAGTAGTTAATTAGTGCTCATTTTCAAATGTCAAAATTTATCATTATGTTATACTTGATGCCAAATATCGTACAAGTTTGATATTTGCCAAATTTGACATTGAAAATAACATTGCTTTTGTTAATTATATTTTCGCTCAAAAGTCAAATTTGACATTAGCATTTGAAGTTGGAATTGTATTTGGAGATGCGTGTGGTTACAAATTATGTAACCGAAGGACCTTGTTTTAGAGGATTGACTAGCATTGTTTTAATACATATTCTTTTGTATAGACAAAAAGAACCTGGGAATAATTAAAGATGATTCTTGAGATTTACAGTTTCTTTAGATTCACTGCAGTGTTGTCTGAAATAACACGCAAAAAGGTGGGAAATCCTAACAATAAGCTAGGATGGAAAGCAAATTGATGCCTTTCGAAAATTCTATGATCGAAGTATGTTGTCTTGGTAAGTGAAATATTGCATTTATTTAATGGTAATTTAAAAGAAAAAACTTTTTTAAATAATCAAAGAAAGCAAATTTAAATTTGTAAGCATACTAGTCGTACCTTAATTACACAGTTAACAACACCAAAAAGAATATCGATCGAGTAAAAAGAATCTCTCAATTTTTAAAGAAATTATGTTCTTCATTTACAATATTACACTAATAATACCCATGTGATTGATTTTGGTTGCCGTGCTTATGTATTTTGATTTTAAAGTTTAAGCAAAAATATCAACATAGTACATGGAATTTTAAAAAATGTCAATTTTCGAAACTTTTATTTAGATGCGAAAAAATTGTTAAGAACAACCTGATCTTCTGTGATAGTGTTTATTATCGGGAGATTTGGGGAATGATAATTAGACTCGAGAAGCTATAGGCTACTCAGGATCAAGATGTGCCGTAATGGCGTTAAGTCAGGCTGCCAAAGGGTTTTCAGGAGCCAAAGGCCACCACTATGTAAAAACAAGAACTCTTTTAGGATTTTCCTTCTAGAGGCGCAATTTAGTAGGGGATTCTTTGCGAAGTTAAAAGGTAAAGCTCGAAGTTGACTTATCTCAAAAAAATATGAATAGATTCAAATAAATAAGGAATTTTCTTATATTTAAAAAAGACAATTACATGAGATTTCAAATATTTTCAAATAAGAATAATTCTTAAAATAAACAATCTCTTGAAGAAAGAAACTAAGTCAATCGGGCATTTGGCACTTTTCTCAAGTACGCCAAAGACTTAATTCCATTTCCTACGGTTTTGTTTCAATGGACAATGTGTAATCAATTGATGAGTTTTAATTGATTAAAAGTAAAGAAATACTCAAGTTTACACAACAATAAATATAAATACTCAAATTTTTAAATCAATTAAGTAATTAGTCATTTCGTTAATTACGTGCACATGTTTTTGGTCACTAAGTTAATTAACACAAGCTACTACTATGTAAGTAATTAAATTATTGGGTATTTTATTATATTTTTTAAAAAAAATTAGGTATTAATTTGTTAAAAATCGAGTATTCACTATAATTTTTCAAAATAATTAATTATATTCATCAAGCGCAAACGGTTTGGGTTTTGTTTTTTTGATTTTTTTTTTTTTAAGGAAAAACGCAAACGTTATCAGTTAATGGCTTTCGATGGCATTCGCTTATTTGATGGTTATGATAGCGTTATCTTTGTTTTGATTGCTTAAATATTGCAATACGTATATATATACGCAATCGGTTTCTCCTCATTTCTCAGGCATAAATGGACTAATTATTTGTATATTTGTATGCACGAATGAAGGCCGGCTCTAAACATGTCCCTATTATTTATATTTTCATAAGTCATCAAATAATCAGTAATAGTTGTTAGAAAGTTAATGAGATTTAATATAGCTATAGACAATTAAAAGATTCTCGGGGTTAAAGTTTCGTCAGAGTAAGAACGAAACGTTTCGGCCCCCTTTTTTATGCGTTTTTAATGCGAAACTAATTCAGAATCGCGTTTTTTAGGGACTGGAATGAAATAGTTTTTTAAAAAATGGGCTATAGTGAAATTTAGTAAAAGTTAAGGAGCAAAACGCAAAAAAAGGCCGCATGATGGCCCCTGCAGGGTGGGACCCGCGCGTCACATGCTGTCCCCCACCCTCCCCCTAAGAGCGTGTATACACGCGCCTTTTGTTTTGTTTTTTTTTTCTTCTTTTCTTTTTTGCTACTCTTTTTATTTTACTCTCCATTTTCTTTTTTCTATTTCTCATTTCTTCAAAAATATATTTTCATACTAAATAGTTTTTGATATTTTTTAATAATGTCATATTGTTATATTTATTTTTAAAAATCAATTTTATTTAAAATTCTAAATTATTTTTATTTAAAAAATATATTTTATCATTTATTTAAAAAATTAAAAAATTTAAATTTTAACTTAATACAACAAATAATTTTTGATAGTGTCACCAATTAATTTTTTGATATTTTTTTATAGTGTCATATTATTATGTTTATGTTTAAAAATTAATTTGATTTAAAAAATATAATTTATGGTTCATTAAAAACTTTTTAAAATAATTTAAATTTAAATTTAATACACCGAATAATTTTTGATATGTTTTTTACTGTGTCATATTATTATGTTTATGTTTAAAAATTAATTTTGTTTAAGATTATAAATTATTTTTATTTAAAAATTTAATTTATATTTTTATTTAAAAATAATTTAAACTTTTACTTAATTTATTTATGATACAAAATATGATTGTAAAAAACAAAAATATATTATACACGTAGCACGTGATTAAAACTAGTATATTATAAGAATGCATATGAGTTGTCAAAGGTGTTTCTATCGATACTCCCCATTTGCTTTTTACACTATGTTTTAAGAAATTAACCAACATTTTTAACAATTAAGAAAACCGCATTTTTTTAGTATTTTATGCACTAATGGGCAATTTTTTTGAAACATTCTCCATTGACAGATCATAGTTTTACCTTATATTTAGCGCCTAATTACCCCTAAATTTATATCAAATTACCTTGATTTTTATCATTATTGGTAATTTCTTCGATATATAGGTTGATCGGGAGCAATGGGAGCAAATGGAACACAAACAAGAAAATTTGGAGCAATTAGAGTTGAGGAAAAAGCAAGCGTTACTTTGTGGTAGAATTCCATGAAGATTTATTTAGCCCAAATCAATCATGGACCGTAACGAACAAATCAAAAAGCCCCTAAAAATAACCTAGGGGTCTATGGCCACTCAGGATTAAGATCGATTCTCATATGATCATCTTATAACTTCGAGACGTAATGAATCTTAAATGATACTTCGGAATCGAGTCGGTCAATATCCTATATAATCTAATTATATAGAATGCTTTCACTTAGTGTCACCGCACCGACAACTCGGATAAGGTTATCGTATCCAATATGTTTGTGGACTGCATATGTAATTTCAAATCAAGTCACCCACTCTTGATCAATCACAGACTTATTTAAACATATTAACCAAGACTCTAATCCTCCGTATATAACAAATTTATATACTAGAATTTCAATTACATAATATGTTATGGATATTGGTGAATATTCATAAATAAAATAAAGTCTCAAACAATTCATGAAAAAATTCTTTTATTTTATTAATCAGCAAATTCAAAATCATAAAAATAGTCTCCTTTTTGGGCACTATTCTAACAGTATTAATGTTTGAGATCGTGAGATAAAAACTTGATATTAGTATTAGTCTAGTGAATGCCGCCATTATCATAAGAATACAATATTGTTTAATTGAATTAACATATACTAGTAATTGGGCTGGCTGAAATATGAAGCTATAGGTTCTTTTACATTGCTCTATATCTCTATTTTTATCACAATGTTTAATTGTTTCTTCTTGCTTCAGTTATTTTTTTCACTATTCTTCATTGCATTGTTTAATTAGAGTTAGGATTAGAGTGGTTGTTTAATTAATGCACAAATCCTCGTGTCATCAATACTTCACTGATCATTTTATTACTTAAATCGATATCGTGCATTTGTGATTTCGCACGACACCCTTTTTTTTTTTTTTGATATATAAGCAACAAAAAAAAGGTCACATACCAAATAGACTTTTTTTTTAAATTGCATTATTTAATTATATTTTTAATGTTCCCAAAATATCATTAAGGGTATAAAAATGTATTTTTTTCCTTTTTTATCACCCGCTGGCCATTGCCAAATTACACTCCTATTTTTAAGGATGTGCAATGTTTTACATTTTTTTTATTTAAAAATGAAAACAAAATATCTTTCAAATATAGAGAAAACTTGACAAAGATGAGTGAAAGTAGATACATTTTTTTGTTTTGTTCTTGTAAATTTACAATTTTTTTTCTTGGATTTAATTTCAGTATTATAGTTGATTCTTGTCACGATGAATGTATGGTTTTCTTGCCACTGTATTATATGAATTGTTTGATGATTTGTGATAAAATGACATGTACTACATTATGGTGAATAGGGGTGTAACGACCCAAAACTCAGAACGGTATTTTGGTTCCTAAAAATACGGTCAAATTTGAACTTTTTAAATTAAGTTACAAAACCAAACTTTTAATATTAAACATGAGGTTCACCAATCCTCACCATAACCAAAATAAATTTAATTTTAACATTTACAAAATATGCGGAATTTAAAACTTTTCTTTGCCAACGATTAGCCGGTAGTCCACGTAAAGTTTTACAGGTCGGTCCCGTATACACTCGCTGTTCCCGTCGTTATCGCTTCGCCCTTTCTACTTTCTTAATAAAATACCTGCGACACGAGCACACTAGTGAGCTAATAGCCCAATAAGTAGATTATGTAGATAAATTGCTAAGTCTGCAGGTAACATACAATCAAGAGGTATCACAATATTTTAATTCAACAAATAGATAGATTCGACGATCGAGTCGTCGTAGTTCGAAGAGTAAACGACACTCTTAAATAATCTTGCCCGCGGAGTAGAATTCAAATATAATTGTTGAACTTACACGGAATATAATACCTGCAAAGGAGTTGTGACATGTAACGAGGTCGAATTCGACCACCCATTAATCTCGGCTCAAAAGTCAATTTCATAATTTGTTAATCTCACTCAAGTTCACAACTCTAACTCAGCTTATAAAAATACATGTGCACATAATTTACTATTTAAGAATTCTCGATTCTATAATATTGGGAAGGTCTCGTCAGCCTCACCCCTCTTCTAGACCTCTTGCGGGTCGATCTAGAACTCATATATATATATATATCCAAACCCCTTCGCTGGTTATTCTAAAATTTAATACACACTTAGACCCATTGCGGGTCGTTCAAGAACTTATACACAATCTAGAACTCTTGCAGATCGTTCTAGAATTTAACACATATCTAACCCCCTTCGCGGGTTGTTATAGAACTTATAAACATTCTAGACCTCTTACAGGTCGTTACATAATTTAATAATACACATATTGACTCCTTCATGGGTCGTTCTAGAACTTTATATACATCTAGACCCTATCTCGGGTCGTTCTAGAACTTTATACAAATCTAGACCCATTCTTGGGTCGTTCTAGAACTATAAGCATTTTAGACCTCTTATGGGTCGATCCGAAACTTCTTACGACCGGTGATTTCGTCGGACTGTTTCGAATTAATTTCGGAATCACCCCATCGGGTTAGTTCGGGACATGTTATGAATTTTGGCCCCTCGGACCGTCCCGATATTCTTTATGCTTGTGAGGACTCATCCTCATTGGGCCTCTCTGCCCATTCCGAAACCTTTTACGGCCAATGACCCCGTCGGGTCGTTTCGGAATTCAATATTGCACTTTACCCCGTCGGGCCGATCCGGATCGTCAAATCATAAGTTGTGGGGAGGGCCGTGGCTCTCCTCCCCAAGGCCCCTCAGGCCGTTCCAGAAGGTCGTCTGCCGACCTCCTCAAGATCTCTTAGATTGTTTCGAAGCCTTTCATGGCCAGTAGCCCCGTCGGGCTGTTTCGAAACCGAATCATGATCGCGGCCCCTCGGGCCCCTCTTGAATGATCGAACTACACATGCAAAGAAAGGTCGTCCGCCGACCTCCTCGAGTCGTTCCGAAATCTCGCACGATGGCCCCGTCGGGCGATCTCGGAACCGATCATGATTCGCGGCCCCGTCAGGCCGATCCGGATTGTCACATCATATACTGTGGGGAGGGCCGTGGCTCTCCTCCCCAAGGCCCATCGGGCCGTTCTGAAAAGTGGTTCGTTGACATCCGTGAGGTCCCTCGGGTCGTTTCGAAATCTGTCGTACATGATGGCCCCGTCGGGCTATTTCGGAACCAAATCATGATCGCGGCCCCGTCGGGCCCTACCAAATTATCAAAATATTCCCACAGAGGAAGGTCGTCCGCCGACCTCCCCGAGGCCTCTCGGGCCGTCCCGAAATGAAATTAGTGGCCCCGTCGGGCCATTTCGGAACCGATCATGACTTGCGGCCCCGTCGGGCCCTACCCGTATACGTACAATGCTTTCGCTCCCTTTTTCTTGTCTTAGAGTTTCTCTTTAACCTGCAATAAAGTCTCAACAATAACATAAACAGTTTTATGCCTGTGGTCCCATACCCACCGACATATAAGTCATACTAACACATATACACACACAAACAGACATACACCCTACACTAGAACCTGAACTACGAAGTTGAGTAGTTTTATGTCTGTGGTCCCATACCCACCGACAAATATGCATTTAAATAAATACACGCACCAGTACACACCTAAAAAAACACAACCTATAATAAACGAACCTACAGTCCCATACCTGCAGGCTCGTTGCACAAAAGAGACAAACATGATAAAAAGCCCGTATTCACGGCCTTAACAAGAAAAGAGATCCACACAGTCTAACAGCCACCATTTAGAAGCATCGTATGCTTGATATAATCCCAACACATTTATAATTTATTCAAGCATTATAAAGTTTACTCGTGCCACAGTGGAGATCCACTTACCTGAGGTCCTAAGCCTCGGTCCTTGTGACTCTCTCCTAGTGGCGTCCTCCCTTGAAACTCGTCGTGCGACAAATCTGTCCAACACGCGAGTAATAGGGTCAAAAGCCACTTTCCACTATACATAAATCAATGAATTGCTCAAAGGATTGACGGGCTACTCAAGCTGGTCTTTAACCAAGAGCGGACAAGCGGATATCAAATTGTAATTTGAAGTATCCTCGTCCCGTTCATCAGTGACTTAGTTTTATACGTTAACCCGTAGCCAACGAGTATATTGATTGATTTAATTTGACGAGAAATGGATTCTTTAATCTAATAAGTTTCCAACTTAGCTTTACTAAGCATCTAAACTTCGAGCCGAAAATCCGGCAGAGTTTCCCCTGTTTTTTGGAATATCCCGGCCGAAGCCTTCACCTAATTTCAACCCAGCACCGAACTAATTTCGGTCACAGTCCATCACAACAACCACACAAAATAATTTAACATAATATCAAGACATTTCAAGATTTCATAATCGCAAAGTTCTTGAGCCTCAACGGCTTATCACAAAACACTTTTCTTAAGGATTTTAACAAATCTAAATTTACAGTCACCACTCTAATGTCGTTTTAGTTTGCGACTAAAACTCAATTCCGGCCGTTCGGTTATACCTTTAGTATCCGATAGTGAGGGGTCGGGTATCTGTAAGTGCTTCGGTGGCGATCCTGCAAAATTTGAGAGAATAGAAGAAGAAATCGAATCAAGCTTCGAACTCAAACGAAAGTATAACGCGAAACGCTCGAACTCGCGACCCGATACTCGTTTTAGGCTCAAACGAACAAGTTCACAAAATACAAATACAATAAAAATTAGATTATAAAGTTTGAGCAAGACACGATCCTCAAGATTGCAAAATCTTCCTTTAGAAATTCTTTTTGTAAGTTTCTAAATTTGATAGTTCCAACTCACATACAATCGCTTCCTTAAGCAATTTACTCAAGTTTGTACATTCACGATTTCCACAAAAAATCGGATTTTCAAAACAATAATATCACCCAAAACACTAATCTTTGCGAGTATAGATTTCACCATTAAAGAAATAAAATCAACCGATGTTTATTTCTTGATCTCAATAACCACACGACGATTAACCGTTAAGATAAAACTCACACCATCTCAAATCAATTCCATCGCGACTGACCAAAATAACGCACTAAGCGGCACAAATTAACAACTTTCTCAACGCCAAGATACTCGAAAATAGGTCGAGCTAGACTCGATTACGAAACATTAATCAATTTTACCCACAATCATACGACCAACATACTCAAACTAATTTTATTCACACACCACAATACAACACCGATTTCGACATAACGATTCACCAAAATCAAGCCGCAGACAAGCTAGATTTGTGCTCAAAACTTATCAACGAATAACAAGTAACGCACAACCACAAAAAAAGAATGCGAGGCTCACCGACGCGAGCAAGACCAGCTCAAGTAGGCGCGTAGCGGCACGGAGACAAGCTCGACAAAGCGCGAGAGGGGCTGGCCGGCGTCATGCCACGGAGCCCGGACCTGTGGTGGTCGGCGACGAGCAGAGCTCGGGGTTGGGCTGCTCGGAGGCACGCGCTGGGCGCGCGGGGAGGGAGCGTGGTTACGCGAGAGGCTAGGGAAGGCCGAACGGCGACAAGCTGAGATCGGGACCGCCGGAGCTCGCGCGCACATCTGGTTGCCGGTGCCAGGAGACGCGACGAGGCGGAGGGGTCGCGCTCGCGCGGAGGCTCTGGTCGGGTGACGAGGCGGCGCGGCGCGGAGGAGCTCGGGTGGTCGAGCGGCGCGGGACCGCTGCTGGAGGCGCGATGGTGGGGGAGCAGAGCTTCGCGCTGGCAGAGGTCGGGCGCGGCTGGATCGGCGCCGGTAGAGCACGCGGAGGCTGGGCGAGCTCGGAAGGAGGGCGCGCTGCTGCTCGGCGTCCGGAGGAAGCACGCGGGGCGCGAAAGGGAGGGAGAGGCGCGCAGAGGGCTGGGTCGGCGCGCGGAGGCTCCAGCGAGGCGCGCGGAGGCTCCGGCAAGGCGGAGCTCGGGCCGAGATGGGCCGGCGTCGGCTGAGCGCGCACGAGCTGGGCGAGGGGCGGAGGAGGCCCAGCGAGGCTTGGGCGAAGCTCGCCGGCGGAGGGGAGCGCTGGGCTCGCCGGGGTCTCTCGGGGTAGCGCCAAGCCGAGCGGCCGGACTCGGGAGTAGGAGGGGGCGACGCGCAGAGGTTCGGGGACGCGCTCGCGGACGTCGCGGGGCTGGCGCTGGCGGGGGCTGGGCGCAGCTCACGAGCTGCGCGAGGGGCGCGCGCGGAGGCGGCGCTGGCCGGCGGCAGGGGCCTGGAGTCACGGGAGAGAGAGAGAGAGAGAGAGAGAGAGAGAGAGAGAGAGAGAGAGAGAGAGAGAGAGAGAGAGAGAGAGATAAGAAAAATTTGAGAGGGAAGGGGGTGTTTTTGGTCGGCTGAGTGGAGGGGAAGAAGGAGAAGAAAAAGCCCTAGTGGGCTTGGGCTCAATTTGGGCCCAAATGGCCAAAAATTGACGAATTAAATTTCGGTATGAATTTTTTCGTGCAAATTTTAAAATTGCACAATTAATTTGGACATCGAAACTTAGAAATTTTAATGTCATTCTCAAAATAAAATAAATTCCTAACACATCACAAAAATTCAAACTTGCAAAATATCCATACCAATTTCATAGTTTAAATCATATTTTCAAATTAGTCAGATTTGACGAAACTGACTAATTTTACAAATTGGTCACAACTGAAGCAAAATTCAAATTAATTAACTGGCATAGTGCTTTTAAATTCAGGTCATTACAAGGGATGGCAATTCGTGTCGTGGGTCGTGTTCGTGTCGTGTCCTATTCGTGTCCACGTAATTTTGACTAGACCCAGACACGACCCATTTATTAATCGTGTCTAGAATGAAGACCCAGACACGACCTATTTATTTTTTAACAGACCCAGACACGACCCATTAAGACACGGTTACTATTCGTGTCTAATCGTGTCTTAATGGGTCGTGCAGACCCACGAACCCATTTATTTAAATGGGCCCAAATGGGTCACAACCTATTTTTAAATGGGTTTAAACGGGTCTTGAACCCATTAAGACCCATTCATCCCAAAATGAATTAACTCTAAAAAACAATTAAAAATTAAGTAATTAATACACCAAAACATAATTATAGTCTATCAATATTAAACATAGCCACAAGTTAATCCCTTAAACATAAATAAATAAATAATAACTAACAATCCATCAAGTAAAATCATAAAGTATAAAACAATCCATACAATCCATCAAACAAAACCATAATCAAACCAAAGTCACAACAATCCATCAAAGAAATCAATAATCAAACCTAAGTCATAACAATCTATCAAAAAAAAAAACATAATTAAACCTATGTCACAACAACAACAAGATAATTAGATAAATAAAATGCAAAAGAAAAGGGGGAAATACAAAAGAAAATGGGCGCTCGAAATTGAAATTAAAAATATAAAAAAGAAAAAGAAAAAAAAATAAAATAGTTAAGAAATATGATTAAAAAAATTAAAATATATATATATGAGCATTAAACGTGCCGTAATCTTGTCTACCCATTAATACCCGTTTAGTAAACGTGTCTTATCGGGATTTATTGGGTCGTAATCGTGTCTACCCATTTAAGACCCAATTATTAATCGTATCTAATTGGGTCTAATCGTGTTTGCGGGTTCGTGCCGTGTTCACCCGTTATTTAATCGTGTCAATCGTGTCCGACCCGGTTAGACCCAGACCCATTAAGAGAGGACCCAAACCCGATTAAGTCGTGTCGTGTCTAGACCCAGATTGTCGGCCCTAATGGTGAGTGCCTATAAGTATTGAATATGAACATGCATTAAAAAAACTTAGTAGTATTTGTAAAACATTGAGCGAGAGATGGTATCTAAAGGTAGTTGAAAATCAACGGCCCACATATTGGTTTAAGGTTGAGGTACGTGGGAAATTCTTGGGATTGGGTCCGCCCAAAACCGAAATTGCGCAAAAAAATAAAAATTACAAAATTAATATATATATATATTTTAAAATTTTCATTCTCTTTGGTTTTAGTAATTACAATAAACTTTTTGGGCGGGGGCAGGTTTCGGCGTCGTGGAAAGTTATTTTCAGTTACCCGAAACCGTCCAAAATCTAATATATATTTTTTATTTTCATTCTCTTTGGTTTTTCCAAAATTTTGCACACTAATGCAAATGCCTCTTTATCAAATCAAAGCTTCAAGCCTGTACACCTCCCTCCTGACTCCCAAGGCACCACGACCGACCCTACTTGGCCGCGATTCTCCAAATCCGCCCCACCCTCCACAACGACTCCAACGTCGCAGTTCCTCGATGCCTCGCTTGATGTGATTGAAGTGTTTCTTTTTGTTGTGAAATATGAATTGCTATTGAAGATTAAATGGAAAATATAAAAGCTGAAGTACAATCTTATGTTGAAATTGTAGTGGAAGATAAAGCACCTGCAACATTTACTGATGCTATATGTGAGGAGACTATTGAAAAACTAAGAAAAAAAAAAGATTTGAGCGAGAAGTTTGGAACTTTTTTACTCTGGTTGAAGAGCAGAATCCTCCTAGGAAAACTTGTAATTTTTGCAAAAAAAAGACTTAGTTACCAATGTCGACAAAATGGAACTAGTGATCTTTGGAATCACCATATATATTGTGAAAAGAATCCCAAAAATGTTGTTGGAAAGCTCCAAACAGTTTTAGCATTTGAACCAAAGAAAAAAGGGGATACAAGGTTTGGTAGTTTAGCTGCTATACACTTCAATAAAGAAGCTTGTAGGTTGGTTGTTGCAAAATATATTGTGCTTGATAAATTATAACTTTGTAGAATATGAAAGATTCAGACAGTTGGTTCGCATGCTACAACCTAGGCTTACTCATCCATCTTGTTGCGAGAGATATTTACAACTTTATTTGGATGAGAAATGGAGTTGAAGAAGCTTTTGAAGGATGAGATGATATCAATCACTACTAACACATGGGCTTTCATTCAAAACAATAACTATATTTATGTTACCGCGTATTGGGTGGATAGTGATTAGAAGTTGCAAAAAAAAAAAAAAAACCATTTTTTTAAGCAACTGATTAGGGGGAGATAATTGGTGTAGAGCTAGAGGGTTGTATTAATTCTTGGGGAATTCAATCTTTATTATCACAGATTGACAATGGATCCTCAAATAGTATGGCCATCAATTACATTAAATAAAAAAATCAGTATAATAAAGGTGCACTTATCTTAGATGGCGAGTTTATACGCTTAAGATGTGCTGCTCATATTATTAACTTAATTATCACAGATGATTTGAAAGAAAATCATCATTCGCTTAATATTATTCTCGATGCAATTAGGCATGTTTGCCCCTTTCCATCAAGGTTGTTGAAATTCAAAGAATGTTAGTAAAAAAAAGAGAGGAATAAAGTGTAAAAGACTTCTGTGCCGACTCGGTGGAATTCTACCTCCTTGATGTTGGAAAGTGCATTGAAGTTTCAAATGGTATTTAGGAGGAGTGGAAAAGGTTTTGAACTACATGAGTTGCTGTGATGAAAATGAAAAAGATGTACAACCTACGGAGGTTGGTTGGATCAATGTAAAAATCTTCGCAAAGTTTTTGAAAACTTTTTATGATGTGGCATCATACACTTGGTTATATAAATTATTGAAGCATGAAGAATGTTGTCTCAATTAGTGCTATTCGGTGTATTCCTAATCTGAAAATAGAGGCTTAGAGGTTTTATGGTCAGTGTCTTGAAGGAAAGCAAGTCAATGTGTCTTATAAGGTGTTATAGCACCTAGTCACAACCCTAGTGCTTGAACTCCTACATATGGATCTCATGGGTTCTATGAAGATTGAGAGCATTAGAGGAAAGTGATTGAAATATAAGAATGGTTGTAACATTGGAAAGATTATGCGAATTAAAAGTGATCATTGAAAAGAATTCGCGAATGCCATTTTTTTTGCAAAATATTGCAATAAACATGGGATAGCTCATGAGTTTTTAGCTCCAAAGACACCTGAGCAAAATGACGTAGTTGAGTAGAAGAATAGAACAATATTAGAAATAACATGGGTCATGTTAAATGCAAAAGGTGTTGCTTACAAATTTTGAGTTGAAGCTATGACACCACATGCTATACCATCAATAGACTTTACTTGAGGCAGGGCACAAGCATGACTCCCTACAAGATTTGGATCAGAAGGAAACCACATGTTCAATATTTTCATTTTTTTGGTGATACTTATTATATTTTGGAACATAGAAGGAAGCTAGATGCACAAAATGATGAAGCTGTGTTTATTGACTGCTCCACTAATAGTTGTGCATATAGATTGTACAATAAGAGAACGAGACCCGTGATGAAGTCTACAAATATGGTGACTGATCTAAGATAAGATGTTAAAGCTTTGTCTATATAATATGACACTCTAAATTTAGGTGTTATTGAAGGAGTTTCTACTGATGTCATCTAGAATGTTCCAAATAAAGAAAATAGTAGTGAAGAAAATTAGGATCAAGTAATCAGAGGACCTTCGTTAAGAGCGCAAAAGAATCATCCAGCTGATGCAGTCATTGGAAACATAATGGTGGAATTTAAACGAGAGAAAAATCTAGAGTAAACTATCGAGATATGGCTCGTTTTATTTGCTTCACATCATCCTTGGAGTCATAGAATGTTTGGTACTTGGTTAAAAATCTCGCCAGATGTTCTTCATAGGTGTTCTTTGCCGCGTTCCAATATTGTTCAGTTTATGGCAATATTATTTCAGAAATCGATGGCCTCTGAATTTAAGCAATTTGGACCTGATCTCTAGTGCACAAATCAAGGGATATTTCCCTCTTAATCTTGGTCAAAATTATTCGTTCATATTTGGAGAATTCGACCAAATTAATTGCTGGAGGTTCAATGTTCCTTATACGGAAACTTTTCAACTTTTTTAAGTTGATTGATCTTTTTTATTTTGAAAGAACGTGAAAATCACTGAGTGCTTTGTATGAATTGATAGTGAAAAACACTTTTGGGTGAGAGTGAAACTTTGAGGAGCGTATTTTTATTCATGGTGTGTTCATTCTTGTAAATAGGAAAATTAGTGAGTGGAATTTCGGGGGTGTGAAGTATAAGACAAGGGAATCTCACGGTATATCATTAGGTTGACGGGGTTGACGATGACTTAGAATATGAGTGAATCCATTTTTATATAAGTCTGAGCATCCTTATTTGAAGTTTCTAGTTGATATTTTTTTATCTGGACATGGTCCTGCGAATGTAGGAGTAACCAAACAGCATTACCAATTTTCTTGTGTTACTTACATTTATTTCTGCACTAGTATCTTTATTATTCATACGTATATCCATCTATGTATTTGGTTTTGTGTTATTTGTGAGTTTTCAATCTAATTTGAACATTAATAAAAAAAACACCGACTAATAAAATGGTTCTTTCAGATTTAATTTCGATAAAATAATCTCATACACTTTAGAATAAATAAGTATTATCTTGCATGATATTTGTGACTTAATTGTTATCATATTCTACAATATTGTTTATAATATTTCTAAGAGTAATACCTCTGTATGATATTCATAAACAACTTTAGAAGAAAGTTTATTTTGCATTCCCAAATATATTATCCAAAAGTCTTATTTCTTTTTTATATTTCTATAATTGACTTAGAAAACTTTACGAATTTTATCTTGTAACACCATCACATAACTGCACATGAAAATTTTATAGATTTTGCTCTTATTTAAGTTGTGGATCCTAGTCAATTAATAAAGTTTAAATCAGTTTTAAAAGTGTATCTTTTAAACATTGCAGTAGTCATTTGATTGTAAGAAGTATATTGACTTTATAGTATCTCATAAGACACACAAACACTTTATCTAACTGCGTATAGTAAGAAGAATTTGAATGCTTATTATCTTAACATAGATAATTATAAGAAAGACTTAAATCACTATTAATATTATCATAATTAGTTTTTTTTTTTCCTATATCGTGTGCAGCTATAATTTCTATATAATATTTATAGTGTATTAGTATAGTATAAATTAGAAGTACTGTACAGAGAGAGTAGAAATCAATAGTTTCTTGAGGAAAAAAAAAATAAAAGAGGAGAGATATCTTGTTCAAGACCTATTTTTATTGGACCTGATAAAATTTATTTATAAGACAAAATATTCATAGAAAAAACTTAACTAATAGAATCAAATAAGATAAAACAAACATCAAATAATACTATTAAGTCAAGGGAATTTTATGAAAATCGCCACTGTTTACATAATGATTTTAAAAAATAGCCACAATTTCAAAAAATTTAAAAACTAACAATGTTAGAAATACTTTTATGTGTATTTTTGTTATTGTCAGAAATTTCTGACATGTTTTATGGCTAGCTTTTAAATTTTTTGAAATTGTGGTTATTTTTTAAAAACATATAGTCCAAAATGACTATTTACCTAACTGACCCTTAAATCAACACACGCACAATCTACAATTTTTTTTTTCACCTGTGGTATTTTTTAAATCTTCTAAATTTAAAACTAAAAGTGTGTGTACAATTATAGTATATAATATACACATATTTTGATATATATATATATATAATAGAAAATAAGACAGTATCCTTAATATATAATAAGTATTTGCATTAAAGAATTGTCAAAGGAAAACTGCAAGCCCCATCCAAAAATAATGCATAATACTTTTAAATTTTTCTCCTTTTAGAATTTTCTTTTAAAAACTTTTTAAGCTCATTTTATTTTATTTCATTTTGGTTGATTAGTGATATAAGGAGAAGCTTAAATGTTATTTACATGGCCAGTTAAGCAATCAGCAATTTTAAAAGTAAAATTTGAAAGATTTAGTTATAGTTTCACGAAATTAGGGATTTAGCCATATCATTTAATATTTTTTATAACATGTAACATATATATGTGTAAAAAAATGTAATATTTTTTGTAACATGTAACATAAAATATTACACTTTAACACGTATATTTGTTTCATGTAACAAAAAATATTATATTTTATGGCTAAATCCCTAATCTCGTGAAATTATGGCTAAATCCTAAAAAATCATCCAAAATTTTAGTTAAATACCTAAAAAACTATTTTTACAATACTTTTTTATTGTTTATTATAATATATAAAATTCTAACTGGCTTGACACTGGCTTCTTCCCGTGAATATAACTAATTAAGGACTAAAATAGAATCTTATCTCATCTTAAATTAATTTGAGAGAGAAAAAGTAGATTTAATACTTTATTCATGGCCTTTCCCACTTTTAGAACCTTTTTCAGTTTGAGAAAACAGCCCGTCAGCCATCACCGTTTCGCATTCCGTTACCATCAGCCTCTCAGGGGTAAATTTGAAATTAAGAACAACAAATATAACGAAAATAAGAAAATCAAGAGCGCTTATTTAACTAATTCACCTTATTAATATTAATGAGAGACTATAAAAACATAACTAATTAGCTTAGATGATTTATTAAAAATAATTAATCAATAATTATAAATAATAATTTTTATCCATATATCCTATACTTAGATTCTGATTATTTTCTTAATTTTTTGAAATATTGGCCAAAATTTAAGAAACATATTCCTAAAAAACCAGTTAAAAAAATAATCATTTTAGATTGTGTATTTTACAAAGTAATCATAATTTCAAAAAAAATTAAAAACTAGTCATAAATTTTTATTCACACATAAATTTCTTAGAATAACAAATTATACATAAAAATTGTCGTAAAAATTTTTTAATATGAGTAAAAAAATTTTAAAATAATTCTTTTCTTAATTTTTTAGAACTGTAGCTATGTTTTAAAATTATTTTCTAAAAAAGTGACTGCTTTTTTAAAATTCTCATTCTATAAAATGATTTATTTAGCTAATTTACTCATTTATATTAATTAATTAATTAAAGTAATTGTTAATTACCGATAACGACCTTTTCTGCGATATCCATTTCACTTTCACCCACCTCTCTCTCTCTCTCTCTCTCAACAAACAAAACGACGCCAACATCTAAAAAGATAGAGAGAGAAAGAGAAAGAAAAAGAAAAAGAAAAAGAAGAAGAGAGAGAGAGTTTGTTCGTGAATCGCAAACTGATTCTTTGAATGGAGATTCGGAGGCTCAGATCTTGATGAAACCCTAGCCATTGTCGCTCAAGATTGTCTCTCGCTCCTCGGAGAAAAGAAAACCCTACCCACAATCGCTCTCGCTCGCTCATTCACGCTTCTCGTGAGATTTTGAGGCTTCTTTTCTTTTTCCATTTTTTCTTTTGTCGATTGTCGATCGGATTTGGAGTGTTTGGTAATGGTGAGAGTGTGACTTCGGAGGAGAATTATGGACGAGAGAGGAGGCTCATTTGTCGCCGTTAGGAGGATTTCTCAGGGCCTTGATCGAGGCAATACCTGCCATTCAACTTCTGGTACTTTTTTTTTCTCTTTTTTATTTTCTTTTAATATTCTTTTTTTTTCGGTTTATTCCGATTCCTTTGTAATTTGTATATTATTTTCCTTATTCCTTTTCGTTATTCTCTCTCTCTCCATCTTTCTCTTTCAGAATTTATTTCTTTTTTCCCTCTCTAGCTCGCTTTTCTTTTCTTTTTTTTTTTCCCTCTCAATGAAAAAGTGCTTTTTTTTTTTTTCCTTCTTTTATCTTGAAAGTGGAGATCTTGAATTGGGAATGTTTTGGTGAATTTTTCGATACCGATTGATGTTTTCCGATATTCTAATGTGCTGTGGTGCGTGCATTGCTTGAGCTTTTTCTGTATGTATGTTTATGTTTTTCTCTTGAATTTATCTTCAATTTAACAATTTCAGTAAGTTAATTCTTTGGGCTTTTTTTGTATTTAATTTTATTACATTTATCTTGTTATGATTTGGAGCTTTCTAGCCCGAACAACATTCATAAAGTATGGTTTTGAAAATCATGAATTCAAATCATTACAGGTTTTGTCTTTAAATTTCCTTGTCTTTAAGCATTTAGCGCTGTTTGATATCTTAACTTATTATGTCTTATTTGAGGTTTTTTTTTTTTTTTTTTAAATAATCTGTCTGAATGGAAAACATTTGTTATTTTGTTGCGTATCAAGGTCGTCATGGGTTTTCAGACAAAAAGAAAATGTAATCAATATTTGCGGATCTGCAAATCCTAATTGGAAATCTGAACTGTACTTCATGATTTTAGTAGGTTTGAGCTTGACATAAGTAACCTGTGTTTTGCTTTATTTTTATTAAGTTTATTGTTCTGCCTTTTGTAAACAGAAGCGCGGTTTTCATAAGAAGGTTCTTAAAAAATGTCCTTAATATCGATGAAATATTTATTTTCAATATAACTGCAATGGAAACATGCCATTTATTGTTGCTGACACTATTGCTTTTATTTTCATTATAACTGTCATTGTCTTCCTTTTTTATTGTTGTTTTTGACAAATTATTAAGTTGAACCAACCGATATCGTGTTTACTGCAGCTGAGGTTGTGGCGGGATCTGCTGCATGGCTTGGTCGAGGCCTTTCGTGTGTGTGCGCACAGAGAAGAGAAGATGACGCACGCCCTTCATTTGACCTAACCCCCGCTCAGGTAATCTTCATAAAATTTGGATGCTTGTTATCCTAAATTACGCAGATGTTTTGTTTTTGTATTGGTAAATTTCATGTAGCGCGTGGACTGTTGAAGTTATTGCTCATAGTCATTAGATATCTTTTTTCTGTCCTGTAATGAACAAGAATTTTTATGCTGTGGTTGAAAAATTTTCCCTTTAATAGGAGGAATGCTTGCAAAGGCTACAAAACCGGATTGATGTTGCCTATGATAGTTCGAACCTTGCACATCAGGTGATTCTTCAGCTGAAGATTCCCTTTAACATTTTCGAAATGATTATACACATTGCTTATCAATGTAAACAGATTACTTGTTGGAAAGGAGAATTGAATCCTCTTTTTCTGCATTTCTATAGGAAGCCCTCAGGGCATTGTGGATTGCTGCCTATCCTGAGGAAGAACTCTGTGGTTTAATATCTGAGCAATGGAAGGAAATGGGATGGCAAGGAAAAGATCCATCAACTGATTTTAGGTAAATACTGTTTTTTTCCAGTGAGTCAGTAATATAGCTAGTCGCTACTCCTGTATTCTTTTTCATCCCTCTTTCATTGCTAACTTCTTTGTTTTTTTTTTTTTTTTTTGGATTTATATGATAGGGGTGGTGGTTTTATATCATTGGAGAATTTGTTGTTTTTCGCTAGAAATTTCCCGGTATGATGTTTTTAGTTTTCATTTTTTCAATATCTTTCTCCATTCTCTTCTCTATCTTCCCCTCTTACACATGCTGAAATGTAGAGGTCTATGAATTTGTGTAGCTTATTGAAGTTGTTAGTTTCTGTCAGATTTTCTTTAAAGTTAAACTATCCAAGATGACTAACAAATCAGTTAAACAAGGAACTAGAAAATCCGTTTGCAAATTATGTGTTGAGGCCTAAAAGTTGGTGTTGTAAAATAACATGCTGGGGATTAGTGATTGGTATTCTATTATGTTTTACGATATTTGCTTACTATTTCACGTGCCATTTCATTTGTACTAAAATGTATAGTTTTGTTGAATGTAGAAATCTTTCCAAGATCTGCTGCGTAAACAGGAAGGTGATCGGTCAGTGTGGGAATACCCATTTGCTGTGGCTGGTGTGAACATTACATTCATGCTCATCCAGATGCTTGATCTTGAAGCAGGTAAATTATTTGTTCGTGTTTGATATATGCACGAATGCTGCAAAGACAATTCCATATTTGTTAAGGAAAAAATTTGGAAGAATGTTAGATTTTGCTCACATGCCCTGTAATGTGACTTTTAGCTTCTGCAGAACCGAAAACTTGGATGTGCTCCTGATTTTGGGTCTATCTTTCTTATATTTGATATGTCAATTACAATAAGTATATCATCCGCTTCTGTATCCTTGCTGCCTTTTCAGATATCTGTCATATCAATAACATTATAATTTTTTTTAAAGCTGGTTGAATTGCTTGTAGTATTTATCATCTTAAACTGGTTACCAAGGTCGGAGATAGAGAAATGTTATATAGAGAGTATTTATTTACAGAATAATGATGTTATCTATGCATTTAGGTTTCATTTTCATTCCATTAATTAAACCAATGTGTACCAATTTTACAGTAAAACCACGGACGCTAGTTGGAGCAACTTTCTTGAAATTTCTAGCTGGTATGTTTGATTGCTATGCTGTTACATACACGCCTTTAAATTATTATTCGAGGCAGCTTTGATAATTTTTTTTTCTTCTTTGTCATGTTAGATAATGAATCAGCATTTGACCTTCTATATTGCATTACGTTCAAGCTAATGGACCATCAATGGCTTACTATGCGTGCTTCGTATATGGATTTCAATGTACGTACTTCTCAGCTTTTTAGTTAGTTTTCTCGAGACATTTTAATGTATCCTTTTTTGACAAGTAAAGCCTACAAATTATTGAAGGATTTCACATATTTTAGGATGCGATAGTTCTCTTGACCTTTGTAATTCGGAATAGTTATTTGCTTTGTTTTCATATCTAGGATGCTATTTTATTCTTGTACAGTCATATATGTTTCCCTGTTTTCTGTGGCGGTTTAAACAGACTGTGATGAAATCCACACGGCGGCAACTTGAAAAGGAGCTTCTGCACGAAGACGCAGCACGGCTAGAGGACTTGCCTTCATACAGCCTTCTGTCACGGTAGTACCGATGGAATCCGCCGAGTACAAGACAGACTACTTTGGCAGTAACAGTTTGCATTTCTAACTAGATGGTGTTTGTACATGATAAGGTGTTTCTCGACATCGCTGAGGCTGCTTGTCAGCTTATTCTGATTGATTCTGAGAGGGGAAGAAAAGCTTTTAAGTTTTCCTGAGTTTGTGAGGCTAAAAATCCAGTGTGTTTTTAATTCAAATGGCATGTGAAATTATGCAATATTGCAATACCAAATATAGAAAAGTGGAATGTGTTTCCTTGTCGTTTTTGGCTCTGATTTGTTTTGTTTTTAGTGCCTTCGAAGTTCTTAGGGTGATCATGATAGTCTTAATCATCTCATACTGGCCAATGAAGATTAATGAAATTTGATTGACTTTTTTTTTTTTTTTTTTTTGCTTGCTTTTTCCATAATCATTGAGAATGTGAGAATGTGAACCTATATGTCGGAATGCACTTGAATAACTGATGGTTTGTTATCTTTGGCATAATTCTTTTGCATCAACTACTCTTTCAGCGAAAGATTAGCTACTTTTTTAGGTTAAGAATTTACGTGAAACATACATAATAATTAAGAATCGATAATTCAGTTTAATTGCATTGGTGGCAACATAACTGCCATGTACATTTCTTTAGCAGATCTCTAACCTCAAAAACGACTCCTTCGAAAGACTGCTGTCCAACATATTGTATGTGCAACAAAATTAAGATACAGTACTTGAAGCATAGTTGAAAAAATTCTTTGAAAGTGCAATATAATGATAATGTGAATAATAGATAAAAGAGGGACTATTTCTGTCCACTTGGACAAATATAAGGAACCAATAACTGTGCTACTATAGTATACGTCAAGGGGAACAAAATTCATATAAAAGGACTTAATTTGCAACAATATCAAAGCTTAGGGGCAATGTTTGCCAAAACTTAAAAGGAAAAGGACCAATTAGTCACAAGCCCAAAAGTAAATGGACTTAATATGTCAAAAACTCTATATGCAGATATAGAAAATGCTAAAAAATTCCCTTCTACATTTGAAGAATGCCAAAAATATCTGTAATGTTCTATATACCTCCAACACCAACAAATATTATCCAAATTGAAAGAATAGCATATACAAAAATAATCCGAAAATAAAACTTGAAGTGCCATTTAAACAAATAGAGACACAAGAGGTGTAGAATTTGAAATCTCCGCGTCTAATTAGTTAAATAGAAAAAGAAGCGAAGCAACTTCTGTTTGGCCAAAGAGAAGCACAATTGCTTGTACTTTGAATTCATTTGGGCGTCTGAGGTGATCTGATCAAAATGATCATTTTCATTACTGCTTAATAATTGAAAGTGCACAACGCAAGAATCACCAAACACCGACCTATATGGGTCTACTAGTTTTGTCACAATGCAATAATTTAGTTTGCATTTCACTTGCAGCTAAATATGACTTGGTCCTATTTAAATTTCCAATAAGTCTCAGTTCCAACATAACAAAGGCGTGAAAATAAGTCAATAAAAGAAAATCAAGCAAAATATACCTGCTCGTGTGACTCCATTTTTGTGTTGCTCGTATGTGAATGGTGCAATATCGTCCTAGTTTGAGAAATCACATGGATTTTTGTCTGAATTAATGTCTACTTAATAAAAGATAGGTATGTCAGCCGTACTCCTAAAGCTGCTAACTCGGGAGGATGTCGAGATGCGGTTGTTGGTTCCCGTCGAGTGGCTGACAGTGTTGCCCCGAGCGGGAAATGAGTAGGAGATCTGACTCGAAGTCGTTGATGGAATAGGGATTTTTTTGGGAGTTCTTTTGTGAAAAATAGAATTGAGTGGCTCCAATTTGTCAATCATGGAGGCGTAAGAGCTAGGGATATGATTATTTCTTATGCTAATGAAAACATATTTAGAGAAACAAATTATGCAATTAGAGTAAAGAGGTGTGATGATTATTGGATTAGCATTGGATAGAAAAATTTTGCCGATGTAGTAGTAAGATTAAATACTACCTATTGAACTAAATATATTGCGATACGATACTCGCGACTCCAACATTACTTGGTATGAGACCCGCCATGTTAAGCTAAATCTATTGTGATACCATACTTACGACTCTAACACTAGAAAACAGGTTTATTTGTTAGTTGTCTAATGTTTTTCTCTCTCTCCTCTGTGTTTTTTTTTCTTAATTTGCACATATAGATAATTGAGTAAATAGTCATTTTTTGAATAATGTTTTAAGAAAATAGCCAATATTTCTATTAATTAAGAAATTAGCCATTTTCTTAACTACATAAAAATGTACTTTTACTTTTATATCCTTAATAATATGTACAAGTGGCTAATAACTTAATTTTTGAAAATATGGACTAAAAAGTGGTTGAATACCAAATACATCCCATAATAATCAATAGTTTTCTTAAAATACTTTACACTTTTTTTTTCTTGTGACTCTGATAATTTTCATTTTATTTTGCTCTTGAACTATTAGGGAAACTGTGACAATGAAGCATCAGACAAAGTTAAGAACTGTGAGGACAGAATAAAAGAGCCCAAGGTTGGAATGATCTTTCATTCAATTAAAAAGTTGATAGAATACTACAAAATGTATGGAAAAGAAATGGGGTTTGAAGTTTGTCAAATAACCTTTAGTAAAGGAGATGATAGGGCACTGAAGTACATGACAGTGGCTTGCTCACACTTTGGATAGGAAAAATGTAGGTCAAGAAACTCTTTTAAATAGTCATCTAGTTGTAAACACGGATTGTATGGTTAAACTGCGAGCTTCTATACTTCAAGATGGGAAATGTAGAGGTAGGTTAGAATGAGTTTTTTTATTCAATTGAAAAGTTGACAGAATATTACAAAATGTATGGAAAAGAAATGGGGCTTGAAATCTGTAAAAGAACTTCAAGTAAAGGAGATGATGGGGAGTTGAAGTACATGACAGTGACATGCTCACGCTTTGGGAAGGTAAAACGCAAGTAAAAAAATCCTTTAAATTACATCGAGTTATAAAAACGGATTGCAAGGCTAAACTTTGAGCTTTATGTACTCCGAGATGGGAAGTGTAGAGTTAGCTTAGTTGTAGTTAATCATAACCACATATTAAGTAGTCCAAGCAAAACTAGTGTTGATGCAATTTTTCGCACCAACTAACACGTGTAAAGTACGTGAGAATAAAAGAGACAAAAAACAAAGATACTCAGAGAGAAAATTGACGTTCTCCTTTTCTTTGGTCGTTATTGGCTATTTATAGCCGTATACAATTACGTAATAAATATACGCGTTTTTCTATTTTTGGAAACTCGAGATCGGGAATTAATGATTCCGAAACGAGTGGCACAGAAAGACGGGCGACCACTGGGGCGACGGGCGACCACGCGGGCGACCACTGGGGCGACGGGCGACCACGCGGGCGACCACTGGGGCGACAGGCGACCATGCGTGTGGGCGACCACGGGTGACCACGCCGGCGACTACGGACGATGGGCGACCACGGGCGACCTCGGGCGACCACGGACGATCATTCGTGCGGGCGACCGGTGGACGACTGGCCGGCGGGCGACCGGCCGACGGGCGATGGGCGACCTCGGGCAACCTCGGGCGACCTCGGGCGACCACGGACGACCTCGGGCGACCACGGACGACCACGGGCGACCATGCGTGTGGGCGACCAGTGGGCGACCGGCCAGCGGGCGACCGGTGGACGACCGGCCAGTGGGCGACCAGCCGGCGGGCGACTGGTGGGCGACCGATGGGCGACCAGCGGGCGACCGGTGGGCGACCAGCGGGTGACCGGTGGGCGACCGGCCAGCGGACGACCAGTGGGCGACCGGCCGACGGACGACCGGTGGGCGACCGGTGGACGACCGGCCGGCGGGCGACCAGCCAGCGGGTAACCAGAAGGCTATCGGTGGGTGACCCAGCGGCGATGGTTGTTGCCAGCTGCTTGTGTCGCGGACCGTCTTTCTCGACGTCCGTTTGTCGCTTGTCGCACTAAGGAAACTAAACATTATCATTTTTTTTTTTTTTGCCTGTCCATAGTAGGTCTTTTCACACTTACCCGTAGTAGGTCTTTGTTGTGCCTTCCCGTAGAAGGTCTTTGTTTCCTACCCGTAGGAGGTCTTTGTTGTGCCTACCCGTAGGAGGTCTTTTCACGCCTACCCGTAGTAGGTCTTTTCACGCCTACCCGTAGTAGGTCTTTGTTGTGCCTTCCCGTAGAAGGTCTTTGTTGTGCCTACCCGTAGGAGGTCTTTGTTGCCTACCCGTAGGAGGTCTTTGTTGTGCCTACCCGTAGGAGGTCTTTTCACGCCTACCCGTAGTAGGTCTTTGTTGTGCCTTCCCGTAGAAGGTCTTTGTTGTGCCTACCCGTAGGAGGTCTTTGTTGTGCCTACCCGTAGGAGGTCTTTGTTGTGCCTTCCCGTAGAAGGTCTTTGTTGTGCCTACCCGTAGGAGGTCTTTGTTGTGCCTACCCGTAGGAGGTCTTTGTTGCCTACCCGTAGGAGGTCTTTGTTGCCTACCCGTAGTAGGTCTTTTATTGCCTACAAGTAGTAGGTCTTTTTTCTTTTCTTTTCTTTTCTTTTTTTTTTTTAATTTTATTATGTTTTTTTTTATGCAACGGCGCACGTAGGCACGCGGCAGAACGCTGCGGCCTACAGCGGCCCATGGCGGCATGCGACGGCACAAGGTGCTCAAGGCGGCACGCAGCGGCACATGGCGGCACGCAATAGCATGCGGCGGCATATGGCGGCATGCGGCGGCACAAGGTGCTCATGGCGGCACGCAGCGGCACATGGCGGCACACAATGGCATACGGCGGCATATGGCGGATGGCGGCACGCGGCGACTCGTAGTGGCACGCGACGGCTCATAGCGGCACGCGGCGGCTCATAGCAGCACGCGGCGGCAAGCGGCTCGCGGCGGCTCATAGCGGCATGCGGCGGCAAGCGGCTCGCGGCGGCTCATTGCGGCATGCGACGGCAAGCGGCTCGCGGCGGCTCATAGCGGCACGCGGCGGCTCATAGCAGCACGCGGCGGCAAACGGCTCGCGGCGGCTCATAGCGGCACGCGGCGGCTCATTGCGGCATGTGACAGCAAGCGGCTCGCGGCGGCTCATAGCGGCACGCGGCGGCTTGTAGTGGCACGCGGCGGCTCATTGCGGCATGCGACGGCAAGCGGCTCGCGGCGGCTCATAGCGGCACGCAGCGGCTTGTAGTGGCACGCGGCGGATAGCGGCTCGCGGCGGCTCATAGCGGCACGCGGCGGCAAGTGGCTCGCGGCGGATAGCGGCACGCGGCGGCTCGTAGCGGCACGCGGCGGCAATCGGCTCGCGGCAGTCACACGGCGGATAGCGGCACGCGGCGGCAAGCGGCTCGCGGCGGCTTGTAGTGACACGCGGCGGATAGCGGCTCGCGGCGGCTCATAGCGGCACGCGGCGGCTCGTAGCGGCACGCGGCGGCAATCGGCTCGCGGCGTTTTTTTTTTTTTTTTTTTTTTTTTTTTTTTTTTTTTTACGATAGCGGGCGTCGCGGTGTCTTATGCGAATTCAGCATTACTTTTTTGTTTCTTGGTTTCTTCCGTCTCGATTTCGCTTGCCCGTTTCTTTTCACCTTTGTGTTCTTGTCGGGTCTGAAGGTAGTCGTCGACTTTAATGTATTCATGCGCGCGGGTGAGGAATTCGTTGAACGTTTTGGGTTCTTTTCGAATCATTGACCTCAATAACTCGCCTTCTTGTAAACCTTCCCGCAAGGCGGCAATGGCGTCCCCGTCAGTGAACTTCTCCAAGGTGTTGATCTCCTTGGTGAATCGTCGGACATAGTCCTTCAAGCTTTCGTTCTTTCCCTGCTTCAACGACCAGAGGTAAGTTTTGTCATTCTTGCGTGTCTTTTGGCCGATAAATCGGTTCACAAACTCCGTCCTCAATTGGCCGAAAGAGGCTATCGACCTTGGTTGGAGACTATGAAACCATTTTAATGCAGCTCCCGTTAGAGTAAGTCCGAATGCCTGACATTTGATGTTGGGACTTGCTCTTCGTACATTCATCCAAGTGCGGTAGCTTTCGAAGTGGTTGATCGGGTCCGTCAATCCTTCGTATTGCTTCATGACTGGCATCTTGAAGTCTTCGGGAAATGGCTCGGCCAAAACTTGTTCTGTGAAAGGGGATTCAATTTCCCCGATTATGTCGTGCGTCCCTTGTTCTTGACGTATTAGTCGGCGCACGACCTCTTCCAAATTCTCCACAGGGGCAGTGGCCGGAGCCCGATTGATGGCGTGGGCTGCAGACGCGCTCGACACTCTGCTACCTTGAAGATTGGCGTCAATTCTCCTCGAGGCGGACTGGTGGCTAGGTGCCGGGTTTGGTCCTAGCCGGGCGAGGGCTCCTCCCCGTCGTTGGTTTATGTGGTCGCGGAGATCTCCAGCGCTTCCAGCCGCATCTGGAGTCCAGGTGCTATCCGTCTCGTCTTCGTTTTCAGCTTCGAGTCGGTCGAAGACGGAGACTCGAGTACGCTGGGATTCTCCCCTCGTCCTGCTTTGTGATGCTTCTGGATTCCTCGCGCGTCGAGCCGCTTGATCACCACTGGCCACTTGGGCCGGGTCTTGATCTTGGTGGCCGATCGAGTTATCTTGCGTGCTGGGAGGTCTCGCTGCGGCGGGGATCGGAGCATCCTGAGCGTTCGTCATCGTAGCGACGAACTGTGCCATCATGTTAGACAGATTCAACACTGCGCCTTCTAACCTGTTGATCCGTTAGGCGACGAGCTGGGGATTCGTCGATGTCCGCGGACGCCGTGGTCGGCCTCTTCCTCGAGGGACGGGTGGTGCTGCGGTCTCGGTTGTTTCAATGTCGTTCTCCAAGCGCAAGGAATGAGCTTCGCCCGCCATTGTTTGGGAATTGGTTAAGATTTGCCGTGAAGTATTGAAAATTGCTGGGTAGACCTCGGGACTGCTAATCGCACAAGGCCCTCCTTCTAGCGCCAAAATGTTGATGCAATTTTTCGCACCAACTAACACATCTAAAGTACGTGAGAATAAAAGAGACAAAAAACAAAGATACTCAGAGAGAAAATTGACGTTCTCCTTTTCTTTGGTCGTTATTGGCTATTTATAGCCGTATACAATTATGTAATAAATATACGCATTTTTCTATTTTTGGAAACTCGAGATCGGGAATTAATGATTCCGAAATGAGTGGCACAGAAAGACGGGCGACCACTGGGGCGACGGGCGACCACGCGGGCGACCACTGGGGCGACGGGCGACCACTGGGGCGACGGGCGACCACGGGCGACCATGCGTGTGGGCGACTACGGGCGACCACGCGGGCGACCACGGACGATGGGCGACCACGGGCGACCTCGGGCGACCACGGACGATCATTCGTGCGGGCGACCGGTGGACGACCGGCCGGCGGGCGACCGGCCGACGGGCGACCGGAAGGCGGGCGATGGGCGACCTCGGGCGACCTCGGGCGACCACGGACGACCTCGGGCGACCACGGACGACCACGGGCGACCATGCGTGTGGGCGACCGGCCAGCGGGCGACCGGTGGACGACCGGCCAGTGGGCGACCAGCCGGCGGGCGACTGGTGGGCGACCGATGGGCGACCAGCGGGCGACCGGTGGGCGACCAGTGGGTGACCGGTGGGCGACCGGCCAGCGGACGACCGGTGGGCGACCGGCCGACGGACGACCGGTGGGCGACCGGTGGACGACCGGCCGGCGGGCGACCAGCCAGCGGGCGACCAGAAGGCTATCGGTGGGTGACCCAGCGGCGATAGTTGTTGCCAGCTGCTTGTGTCGCGGACCGTCTTTCTCGACGTCCGTTCGTCGCTCTTCTTCCTTGGGCCTTCCGCCGGGCCGGCCCACTGTCGATTTATAACCTCCAAGGCGGGCCTTGGGCTTCGAACTGAATTATGGCCCAACAACTAGATTCAACAAAAGTCAAAGAGTAGTGAAGTCACACGTAAAAAGACAGTTGGAGATAAATGATCTGGCTAGAATAAGACTAAACAAGAACTTCAATGCTCTTGTCGTTGAAGCAGGTGGACATGACGATTTGACTTTTAGAGAGAGATTGTAGAAATTACATACAAAAAAATTAGACGTTTGCAACTTAGAGAAGGTGCTTATGTTGCAATTCAAGAGTACTTCATGAAGATGCAAAGTGACAACTCAAATTTCTTTTATATGGTGGACCTAGATGAAGAAGGTAATCTAAAGAATGTATGTTGGACAGATTAAAGAAGCAAAGCTGCATTTAAAGAGTTTGGTGATGTTGTTTCTTTTGATACAACATAACATGGAAATACAACATGCCACTTGCACCATTTGTGAGGTCAATAATCATGAATAATCGACCCTTTATGGATGTAGATTGATCTCCAATGAAAAAATTAAAATTTTTACGTGGCTATTTCAAGCGTGGCTCAAATATATGTCTGTTTGTACTCCAAAGACAATAATCATTGATCAAGATCGAGTTATGCAAAAAGCAATTTTGAATGTTTTCCCTTATACTCGACATAGGTGTGTGGCATATAATGAAAAAGTTACCTAAGAAACTTAAAAGGCCATAAAGAATATGAATCTATCCAACTGGCCTTACAAAAATATCACAGAATATCATCTTGGTTCATTGGGATTTGGTGAGTTTGAAGAATACTAGCCTACTTTGAAACTTTTAATCTTTGCGAAAATGAATGGTTACATGGACTATATGAGCAACGAAAGCGATGGGTGCCAACATTTTTAAAAGATAATTTTTGGGTGGAATTAAATGCTTTTTTTGATAGGTATGTCAATTCAAAAGCTACTCTCAAATATTCTGTTGAGCAATATGAGAATACTTAGCGTGCAAGAGTTGACAAGGAAGATAAAGCAGATTTTGCTTCTTTCAAATTTCAATACATGAATTCTTTACATTAGTCATTATGCCTTTGAAAGTATATTATAACAACACTCGATAGTTTTACCTGCAACCAAACCCAAAATTGTGAACCATTGCTTGCAAACACCAAAGTCCAATCCAAACTCTGAACCGTTAATTAAAAAATGGGTAAAGAAAAACACAGTTGCTTTGTGTTATGTTGTCAGTTGTCACTACTATGATATTTAGATTTCGCACTCTTGATTTGATTTAAAATTTTGGATTCGCACTCTTGATTTAATTTAAAATTTTGGATGAAGCTGTGGTGGGGAACGATTTTTGTTCCCTACCACAGAGCACGAATATATAGCCCAAAATCATCAGAAAACTTTATTTATTTATTTTTTGACTATTTTTATTGTATTACAATTTAGACCAAATTTTTAAAATACGTTTGCACTTTTGCCTCTAAAAAAAATGCATTTTTTTCACCAAAACAATAAAAAAAATCCAAGAAACTGTTTTGAAAAAAGCTGTAAATTAAAATTCAAAATCTAAAGCAATTATAAGGGAATGAAATATGTCCCTCACGGTGGGGAACGAAAACCACAGCCACTTCCTAAAATTTTATAGTTTCTTTTTTTTGTAATATTTGTTGTCCCTTAACCCGAAAAGAAAACAATCTAGTCATGTATCATTTCAAACAAAAGATAAAATGATTTAGCTGATTCCAATCAAGTTATAAAACAAGTTTATTTGTATTCTTTTTTTTTTTTAAATTAACTAACAGCTATTGTCTTGTGTAATGGAATGAAACAAGCCAAGTCTTATCTCTTTAATTAAATATGTAGCACACCCAAATCCATGCGAATTAAGCACATATAGCATCTGGGATGAGATTAAACTCATCAACTTATGCATATACGATAACCTCAAAAAAGAAAGAAACAAAAAACCACAAGATCTAGCTTAGAGGAGTCACAACTCCGAGCACGTCTAACCATAACAATCGAGAAAACAGAAAGCAAAATCGGACCCATATTTTACTCATAGATCCAAGGGTGAACGCTGCTCTGCCAGCAGACAGTGCCTTCGGGGAACCATAGGGCAATCTCTTTCTTACCACTCTCGACTGAGTCGCTTCCGTGAATGACGTTCCTGTTAACCCGTTGAAAATTCATCGTGAGACATTTATATATAACAAGACACCTAGTAAGTAGTAACTAAACACTTTGCAAGCATGTAACTACTAAAAGCTGTTATAAACAAGTTTAACAACGGCGTTTACACTTCGCAGACAAATTCATATGAATGATGTGAAACTTTTATACTTTGGGATGATGTCTAAAACCGATAGCAATTGGAATCAAAACCCAAATGCATACATAATGGTGACTTGAGTAAATGAACACTTAGTTCTCAGTAGTAGAAGCACAAATTCGGATATTGCACGGCGCATAGACACTCTAATCCATGCAATGTACTTATGATTTCTTTCCAGACTAGAATCAACCTTTCTAAACAAAATGTACACTACATCCTTTATGTGCAAGAATTGATGACAAGCTATTGTGGTCTCACATTAATTTAAATAGCTAAATATGGATCTCAACCAGAAGAATAATCCACATCAGAGCATTAAAACCAAACCTTTTTTTCTGAGAACAACAGAAGCCGAGCATTTAGCCCAAGAGTGAAAAACACAAGCCTTACGAACACTCAAGATGATCCGAAAGTGATTACTAACATAATGCTTGATCTCAGCCATATGTTGAACTACTAAACACGGCATAAACACGCAGAGCAGGAAACTGGGTGAAAGTGAAAATTACCTGCCAATGTCAATTGCAAAGTCACCACGAATGGTCCCGGGGGCAGACTCAGCAGGGTTTGTGGCTCCGATGATCTTCCTACCAGTGGTCACAACATTCTTGCCCTCCCAGGCCATAGCAACAACAGGACCAGAGATGATGTATTCGACCAGCCCATTGAAAAAGGGCTTTGAGGAGAGGTCAGCGTAGTGCTTCTCAGCGAATGCGCGGTCAACAGTTATGAGCTTCATGCCTATCAAAACCAATCAAGAAAAGTTAAACAATTTTTACATTAGAAATGTTACAACCAGAAATCATCAAGCTCTGTTTCATAAAATACTGATCTGCTAAATACGACCATTAAATCTTTTATAACAAATACTAAACTCATGTTACATAATTTACCTATCAAAGAGAATCCCTTCTTCTCAAACCTACCAATGATTTCACCAACCTGAAAAAGGACACCAAATTTTTCTTAAGAGAGTTGGACTGTCTTCACGAACAGTAAAAAATGCAAAAAAATGTCACATTAGAACTAAAAAGTTCAATCATTTTTCTTTCTCCACTCTTTAAGAAATCAAGTACTAAACAAAAGCAAACCAAATCAACATTTGGAGACTAAAAAATCAATTAAAAAAAAAAACACAAACCCGTTATAGATTTAGTGAGAAATGATTTCTCTGGACCCACCAAACAGAGAAATTTCCTACCAACCAGACGCTAGATTTGTACAAAATTTACCAACAAATTCATCAAACAATAAGAAATCTCAAGAAACCTACAAAAAATCCATACAGGAATCCAGAATCTAAAACCAAATTGTTAACAATTTACGAGAAACACATATCTTGACAGAGGATAAAGAAAAGACATACAAGTCCTCTTTGGACACCATCAGGCTTGATCATGATGAAAGTTTGCTCCATTTTCTTCCTTGTAATTCTTACACTCTCAGTAGAAAAAAAAAAATAGCAGTGTAGAGTGCAAGCTTTGAGAGACTGCGTGGAGAGACTGAGAGAAAGAAGAGGCGTATTTATACCCAAACACAACGTTTCCTTGATAGCCAAAACCCTAGCACTGGTCACTCTCGCTCCTGCGGAATATTCGTTGTGATTTTTTCTTTTCGTGTTTTAAATTTTTTTTTTTTACACCGGTTGAACTTTGGAAAATCCCTAAATAATCCTAAGATTTTACAATAAGTTATGTTTTTAAAAATTTCAAAATAGTCTTTGTATTTATTATGTTTGACATCAAAATATACCTTGAGATAAATTTTAATTGACTTTTTTATATAAAAAAGTTATATTACCCTCTAATTTGTATTTCATTACATATACGTACTTAAATTTTAAATATTACCTTATTTAAAAAAAATTTCAAAAAATATAACACAATTATATACATTCTAACCTACTAAAAAATCATCAAAACTCAAAATTAGATGGCAAAATTTTTCAAAATTTCAATAATACCCTAATTTAAAAATTCTTTAAAATATTATATGAAAGGTAGTTTGGGTATTTTAACAATAAATCAATTGAAATTTACCTCAAATGTAATAAATACAAAGACTATTCCAGAATTTTTAAAAATATAAGGACAAAACGAGAATTTTTACAAAACTCAGGGATTATGTGGAGATTTTTCCTTGAACTTTAAAGGGTAATGATATCACCTTAATTTAACATATAGAGTCATTAAATATATATATATATATAGTTATATATATTACCTTCTAGCCTGCGTATATATTAATAATTTAGTCATAATTTTATTAAATTAAAAAATTATCATTTTCATATTTGATACACGTGTATAAAAAATTAGCCAAAATTTAGTTAAATCCTTAAAATCTCTTTTTTTAAGAAAATTTTGAGAAATGCTTTTCTTTTGACACATTAATAATTTGTCTTTTTTGTATTGTATTTTTAATTTATGTATCTAATTTTACACTGCAAACATGTAGTAGAAAAAAAATAGCGTATTACTTCAGGAATAAATTATTTAAGTACTATTTAGAATAACCTTATTTTGTAATTTCCTCTTTTTTTTTTATGAAAATGTCATTTTATATGGCAGATTTATTTTTCAGTGAATCTCACTTTTTTTTTTCCAAAAAAGAAAACTACCATTAGTTCAATATCGGAACGATATCACAGCACGAGATATCTTCATCTCCTTAATTAATTGAAATATGCCAGATTCTCTTATAAGTAAGAGTCCAGTGCAATAATGTATTTAAATAAATTACTTTGAAATGGCCTGAACCAAGAGCACTTTAACAGAAATTTATTTTCCATTTTTGAGACTGATGGCTTGTAAGATTATCTTGATTATATTTAATATTGAGAGAAATTGACTATTTTTGTCAAATATGGCCAACTTTTTGACCATATAAAATATATATATATATAATGTTGTTTTGACATTGCTGGAATTATTGGACATGATAGGAATTTATTTCCAACTTGAGATTGATATTAAAATTCATAACAATTCAATCTTAAATTATTGGTTTATATTCTTAATTTTTGAAAATATACCAATTATTTAATAATTGTTGGCTAAATAAAGTTTATTTTAAAATGTCATTGAACCCATTAGGGTTTTATTTCCCTATTTCCCTCTTCCTCACAGCCGCCTTCCTCTTACGAGTGCCATGGTGCTCGAGCTCTACCGCGCGACGACCGCTATCTCGATCACGCTAGTGTACCCCGCATGCTTTGTCGTCGACGAAGCCTCGCCGACGACGAGCTGCCGTCGCCCTCCACTCCGGCTCCCTTTAGCATGAACTCCAGCCCCCAACCTCGCCGTTGTTGCTCGCGCTAGATGAGCTTCGAACTCAAGCCAAGACTTTTTATTTTGTTTTATCGCATTTAGACCTTGAAGTGTTTAGCGATTTGTGATGTTGTTCTTTAGCTGTGTTTAATATTGTATGGCTGATATAATGTTAATATGCTCACTTTTCATGGCCTATTTATGCTAAGTTTGAAGGTTTATTGTGTGGGTTTTGGTGTATTAATTGTTGTGTTGGTTAATTTGTGCAAAAGCTCGAAATTTATTTTTAGATAAGGAAACAATTACAAGCATTGGGATTACCTCTATGATTTTACCGTTGTTCCCCTTTCGAAACTAAAGGTTCGTGCGAAATTGGTAAGTATTTAGTAATCATATTTTTGCACGAATTCTTGCATAGTATTGTTGTTCAACAGTTTGAAACATTAGAAGTTTCGCGTTTCAGCGAAATCTCTATCAAAAGTTAACTTGGCAAAATATGGTGCGCATATGATTACGCGAATTATTTCAGAAAATTGGTTGGTTAGTTTTGATATCGTCGGCGATTGCAAAGCTAGTTTTATATTTTTAGAGAGTTTGTGATTTTGTCGGCTTGATTGTACTCGACAACTCATTTGTGTTAATTTTTATTTAAAAAAAAAAAGAAAAAAAAGAGAATTGTCAGTATATTTATTAAAATTTTCGTTGGACACTTGGGTTTTGTGATTAGGAATCCCAAAATAGATTCCACCTCAAATTACTTGGGATTTTCATAACTTGAGCACAAGACCGTCGTTTTGAAGCTAGTCTTGCGAAATTAGGACGGTTGGTTCGGTTGAGTTAAAGGCCGATGATGTGTTTTCTAGCTTGACTCGGAACTTGTTTTGTTAAAGCTCCTATCTGAATGTGTCGTTTTTAATTATACTTACTTTTTAGATTCTCATCTCTTCAAATCCTGCAGGAACATCAACAAAGCAAGTTTGGGCGCACAAACGTTCACTGTCCTATTCCAAAAGTATAAGCGAGCGAACGGAAATGACTTTTCAGTTTATCAATGCGAAGACTATTGAGTTATTGGCTTAAATTTTGACATTGTTAGAAATTCCTTTTGTATGGGATTTAAGCCACTGGGGATAGATGTTGCGATATAAATATGTTTTGAAACCGATAATGATAAAATGTGAAAATTATTCTGCGTCGTTGTTTTGATGGATAATGACTGAAATTAGTTCGGTGCTGGGTTGAAATTAGGTGAAGGCTTCGGCCGGGATGTCCTATAAACAGGGGAGACTCTGCCGGATTTTTGGCTCGAAGTTTAGATGCTTAGTAAAACTAAGTTGGAAACTAATTAGATTAAAGGATTATTTTCTCACCTAATTAAATCGAACAATATACTCGTTGGCTATGGGTTAATGGATAAAACTAAGTCACTGACGAATGGGACGAGGATACTTCAAATTTACAATTTGATATCTGTTTGTCTGCTCTTGGGTAAAGACCTGCTTTGAGTAGTCCGTCAATCCTTAGAGCAATTCTTTGAATTATGTCTAATGGAAAGTGGCTTCCCTATTACTCGCGTGTTGGACAGATTTGTCGCATGTCGAGTTTTAAGAGAGGACGCTACTAGGAGAAAGCCGCGAGGACTGAGGCAAGAGGCTTAGGACCTCAGGTAAGTGGATCTCCACTGTGACACGAGTAGACTTTACCATGCTTGAATTAATTGTACATATGTTGAGATTATATTAAGCATATGATGCTTCTAAAATTGTGGTTGTTAAATTGTGTAGATCTCCATTCTCGCTAAGGTGTGAATACGGGCTCTTGATTATTTTTGTCTTATTTTGTGCAACGACCCTACAGGTATGGGACTATAAGTTTGTTTATGATATGTTGTGTTTTTTTAGGTTTGTATTGGTGCATGTGTTCATTTATACGTTTATCTATTGGTAGGTATGGGACCACAAACATAAACTACTCAACTTCGTGGTTCGGGTTCTAGTAGGGTGTGTATCAGCTGGTGTGTGTATATGTTAGTATGACTTATCTGTCGGTGGGTATGAGATCACAGATATAAAACTACTTAACTTTTCTTGTTGAGGATGAGTTAAATTCCAGAGAGACGCAAATGAGTCCGAGGAGTCGAGTCGAATGATTCCTCCTTGTTGCTGAGAATGCTCTAGATAGACTCAAGGAGTCCGAGAAGTCAAGTCGAAGGATTCCTCTTCGTTGCTATGAAAGTTTTAGATAGGCTCAAAGAGTCCAAGGAGTCGAGTCGAATGATTCCTCCTTGTTGCTGCGAACGTTCTAGATAGGCTCAAGGAGTCCGAAGAGTCGAGTTGAACGTTTCTTCCTCGTCACTGTGAGCATCATAGATAGACTCAAGGAATGGCCTGAAATAAGGCACAGCCCGAGCGGAGGCACTCACAAATTCTGGGACAGTCTAATATAAAGCCAAGGGTTGCAAGAGTACCGTATGCATCCGGGTAAGGCCCGACGGTGCTGCGAATCATGATCGGTTCCGAGATCGCCCAACGGGGCCATTATTTGTGTGAGGTTTCAGAACGACTCGAGGAGATCTGTGGACGTCCTTACTTAGCATGTGTAGTTTGATCATCCGGGTCGGGCCTGAAGGGGCCGCGATCATGATTCGGTTTCAAAACAGCCCGACGGGGCTACTGGCCATAAAAGGTTTCGAAACGACCCAAGAGATCTTGAGGAGGTCGGCGGACGACCTTCTGGAATGGCCCAAGGGGCCTTGGGCAAGAGAGCCACGGCCATCCCCACAGTTGTAACTTGACAATCCGGATCGGCCCTATTGGGTGATTGCGCAATCAATTCCGAAACGGTCCGACAGGACTACTGGTCACAAAAGGTTTCGGAATGACCCGCGAAGGGGTCAAGATATGTATTAAGTTCTAGAACAACTTGCGAACGGGTTTAGACTTTAGATGTGTATTAAATTCTAGAACAACTCACGAATGGGTTTAGATATGTATTAAATTCTAGAATGACCCGTAAGAGGTTTAGATATATGTACAAGTTCTAGAATGACCCTCGAGAGTTCTAGAGAAGGGGTGAGGCTGACAAGACCTCCCCAATTTTATAGAATCAAGAATTCTTAAATAGTAAATCATGTGCACATATATTTCAATAAGCTAAGTCAGAGAGTTGTGAACTTGAGTGAGATCAGAACAAAATATGAGATTAACTTTTTAGTCGAGATTAATGAGTCATTGAGTACAACCTCGTTCCATGTCATAACTCTTTTGCAAATATTGAATCCCGTGTAGGTTCAGCACCCTATTTTTGAAATTAATTAGTCATTGAGTACAACCTCGTTCCATGTCATAACTCTTTTGCAAATATTGAATCCCGTGTAGGTTCAGCACCCTATTTTTGAAATCTACTCCGCATGCAAGGTTGTTTAAGAGTGACATTTACTCTTCGAACTATGACGACTCGATCGTCGAGTCCGTCCTTTTGTTACATTATAGTATTGTGATATCTCTTGGTTGTATGTTACCTGCAGACTTAGCAACTTATTTATCTAATCTACTTACTAGGTTATTAGCTCACTCGTGTGCTCGTATCGTAGGTATCTTGGCACGAAAGCAAAGGGGGCGAGGCGACAATGACGGGAACAGCGAGTGTATACGAAACCATCCTGAAAGACCTTACGTGGATTACCGGCTAATCATTGACAAAGAAAAGTTTTAAATTATGCAATATTTTGTAACTGTTAAAATTAAATCCATTTTGGTTATGATGAGGATTGATGAACCTTATGTTTATTATTAAAATCTCAATTATGTAACTTAATTTTAAAAGTTCAATTTTTTCTGTATTTATTGGAACTAAAATATCGTTTTGAATTTTGGGTGGTTATATACTTTCTCTGAAAGTCTAAAAAAAAAAAAGTAAGCTGCCTAGAAATAATACCAACATAAAACAAAGTTTCATAAAAAAATAAAAAATAAAACAAAAAACACTCTAGGAATTTGGGGGTAGAGAGAGTATTTTGTGTTTTTAGGACAGAGAGTGGCGTATACGAGACTTTAGGGGGTGGTTGAGAGTAGTGACGGATCTAGAAATTGAACGTCTAAGGGGGCACAAATAAAATAGACAAAATTTTTAATTGATATAATGAAAAGTCAAGCTTATAATGATAATGTTTCATCAAATAAATAACAAGTTAGATATTACAATTGTACTCAACGAGGTTTCATGCTTTGAAAACGTTGTAAAATAACTTCGTTATCGATGTTGCCAAAAATGTCTTTCTCAACATACACAATCAATTGTCATTCATCAATCGATCTCCCATTCGATTGTGCGAATGATTCCTTACAATATTCATACCAGAGAATACTCTCTCAACTGTTACAATAGCAACTGGAAGAACTAAATTAGCAAGGGTAATAAGCAAATAAACTAACGGATATACCTTATCTTTTTTTTTGTCTCGACCATTTTCTTAGCAAGTTCTCAAGTCCTTAGTCTAACAAACTCCTCATCAAAATACACTTCAAGAATATGAGTTTCAAGTTGATCTTCGAGTTTCAAGAGATCAGCATGAGAAAAGTCTTCAGGATAAAATTGAGTAAGACAAATCAACTTTTGCTTATCATATTTAGAGAAGAAACTATTGGGACACAAACATGCTACACAACAAAGAAGCTCAGTATTTGCCTCCTTGAAACGATCATTCAACTCTTGAAGTTGTATACCAATAATAAAATAAAACAATTCAACACGAAAGTGATGTAAATTCGTCGCTTCTTGAACTTTACGTCTTGACCTCCTTCGAGCTATAAATATATCATCTATGTTAGGACCATCGATATTATTTTTTTTCACAAAAAGAAAAAACTTCATGATATAATGTCTGTTATCCCCTATCCCGAATAATTTGTAATATGTGTTTAAATATTTTCTCCAAAGCTATAGCATTCATAATATCTTGATCCATGCTTTGTAAAGCCTTAGACATTGTAATTTCTAATATGAATTTTATCAAATTAAGAGTGAAAACGAAATCAAAAGATTGTATCATACCCAACAAATTATTTGCTTCAAATTTTTGCTCAAAACTCAGCCCTTCATCTGCATTATTTCAAGATGACCAATGGTAGCTGAGAACATGGTTAGCAAACTAATCAAAGAATCATAATGTGAGCTCCAACAAGTATCTGAAGTACGTTTAAGCATAGTTTCCTGTTGTAAGCCTCTTTCACTAGAAATCGCACCATTGTCAAGAGCCCCAATAATCTGAGTTGTTTGTAATTGATGAATCCTATCACAGCATTTAGTTGAAGCTCCAACAACCTTGATGACATTAGCAAAAGTAAGAAATAGACTTGCAACTTAAATGTGTTTTTTGGCAACTGCTAGAAGAGCGAATTGGAGTTGGTGAGAAAAACAATGAATATAAAAAGCATAGAGGTTCTCCTTCTTAATAAGTGTCTTCAAACCATTAAACTCTCTTTGCATATTGCTAGCTCCATCATAACCTTGTCCCTGCAATCTAGAAATACTCAAACCATGTCTAGAAAAAAAAAAGCTATCAATTGCATCTTTAAGTGAAAGAGTTATTATACTAGTAACATGTTCAAGACTCACAAAACGCTTGACTACACAACCAATTTTATTCACGTAACGTAACATAATAGTCATTTTCTCTTTCATTGAGATATCACGAGATTCATCAACCAAATTAGAAAAAAAAAAATACATCACCTATATCTTTCATGATGATATCTTTAGTTTCAATAGCTATGACATTTATAATATCCTTTTGAATGCTTGGTGCAGTCAATTTAAAATTCTCCGGAGCATTCTTCAAAGTAAGAAAATCTAAAGCATTATTATGCTTAGCTAGAAACTTCAAAGCTCAAGAAAACTTCCTTGATTTCTCGAGATATCTGATTCATCATCACCGCGGAATGCAAGCCCTTGTTGTAAAAGAAACCGAACACAATCAATCGATGCATTCAATCATACTTTATATTCTCTTCGATATTGATCAGTTTACTTCATGAAAGCATGTTCAATATGTTGCTTTTGATTTCTTAGCGCTTTGAACTTTCTCCAAGCTTGGTTATGAATATTATTGTGGCCTTCAACATGAGCATCAAATTTATCCTCTTTTTTTTTTCACCAATTAGTGAACCCCTCACTAATAAAACAATCACCACCTCTTTGATTACCTGTATTTGGTTTAAATAGATAAAAATAGAGACAATAGGTAGCATCTTTTATCTCGCTATATTCCAATCAATTAACATATTGAAGATACCAAGTGTGGTTGAAACGTTGTTGTTTTTCTCCAAATTTTGTTTACGAAAAAACTAACAAGTTTCGGTTGACAAAGACCTTTTAATATGTATGCTCTTCGTACATCATCTCGAATATTTGGATGGTTATATAAAATAGTATTTCTCTTTTCAGGATCCACCTCAAGGTTTGTAGGGTTAAATTCTTCTCTGCTCGATTTTGCATTATCATCATTTTCCATCAAAGAATTGGTGACTCTAATGTCCTTTTAAAATACCTCAACAATAACAACAACAACAACAACATATCTATTTAACAAAATAAATAAAAAGTTTAATTATTCTATAATAACAATAATGAGTAAAAATACTATAAGTTTCCTACAAACAAAAAAAAAAGTTTTAAACATGAATTATAATAAGTGAAAACTAAAAGCTTGGTAGATTTTATTAGATCAGTGGCCGGATATTCAACAATTGGGTGAAATACTTTTTCTTTTTTCTATATTTGGTGAAATTCTTTCTCATATCTTAAAAAAAAAAAATCTTTCTCATAAACAGTTCATGAAATTTTAAATACAGATGATACTTTGTTAATAATTGAAGTTGGATTCTCTATGAGTTTTCCTTGAGTCTTTCGGCAATGATAGAGGGTAGCACCACCAGAGGAATAAAAGAGTATGAATATACTTAAATGATATCCAAATGGTTATAAAATGAGTTTATCCATAAGTAATCTATCTAAATAAGCATCACATTTGAATATGATGTTATTTGTTAGCCTTACTCAATCTTTTGGTCTTTCTACTCCATAACCCAATATAGCACCCGTTTGTAGGCTTGGATCCTTGGACAAAATAATTATGACACATTCATTCACATTACAACAATATATTACACACCATGACAAAAAATACAAGTATTATCACAATAATTCAATGAGTTTATATGACATTTTTTGTTAGACTTTACCAGATTTGGATCACCCAACTGGTTTTGGGTTCATTTTATTTTTATATATACTAGTAATTCAATTTTCATGTATAATATAAAGCAATCCAATATGTCATATGATAATCAAATTAGAATATTATATTAAAAAATTAATCAAATATCAGACTACGGATTTATGTTACAATTTTGTAATAGGATATTCATAATCATCTAATTTTGCAATGAAAACACTTCAAATTTGTAATATGATAATCAAATCCGAATATGATATTAAAAAAATTAATCAAATATCTACGGATTTATATTATAATTTTGTAATAAGATATTCACAATCATTATAAGATATTCATAATCATCTAATTTTGCAATGAAAACACTCCAAATTTATAATATGATAATTAAATCTGAATATTATATTAAAAAATTTAATCAAATCTTAGACTACGAATTTATATTATAATGTTGTAGTAGGATATTTAGAATCATCATAGGATATTCACAATCATCTAAGTTTGTAATATGATATTTTAGAATCATTATACTCAAAAAATAAGAAATCTGTTTTTTTTAATTATATGCTCATCTGGGTCTTTTTACTTATTAAGGGTATTATGGTATTATAAATAGTTAGATGAACAATTTAATATATGTTCTAAATAGTGAATCTATATATAATATTCAGTCATATTCTAAACATATATATAAATAACCCATAATTATGTGCTAATAATCTCTTTATGATAAAATATCATGTTCAAAATGTGTAATTTTTGAATAAAATATTAGTAATTTAATAAAAATCAAGATCTAGCATACAACTGTTTAAGAATTTTTTACACAATAAGTCAATCTAGAACCATATATTACGCATCATACGTTAAACTTTTACAAGTATTATTATATCAATTCACTTTGCTGATGTGACAACTGTAACAACTCAACTTTTTGAGCTGCTAAAAATGCTTATCTTACTTAACATAGCTTGTGAAAAATGTTAATTTTTTATTTTAACTCTTTACGAAAATAACTTGGACTAAGTTACTTTAAATGACACTTTTTTAAAATAGGTCTTAATAATTTAATTACCATAAATAGTGTCTTAAACGGAATTCAGAAATAACAAGTTCAACTTTAATAAATACCAAGGTCGTTAAATATTTATATATCAATCATATTGCTGAAATAACACGAGCGTGGTTTCCCCATGCCCCGTGTCTCGTCGCTCCGGACACCGACGCCGCACAACTCATGAAGCTTCATGTCATATGTTTCTTACCTACAGTACGAACGAAAAACTTGTGAGCTAAAAGCCCAATGAAATACAACTATTTTCTCACAAATCATGATCTGCAATGCATGATCAATTATATTTAGTTATTAATATTGGTGTGGAATTTGAACCAACGCCGTGATCCGTATCTCTAGATTGTGATACGGCAATGAACAGGAAAAGATGGCGATAAATAGTAAAACACCGTGAAGTTTTGAAGTGGTTCGACCCTCCTCCGGAGTAATAGTCTACATCCACTGTTTATGAAATTGCTTATAAAGTGTTTTACAGAGCTTTTTTCGTGTTTTTCTTCTAACCCCTTCCCCTTCTTCCACTTCTTCCTTTTATAGACCTTTTTTGGAGGAGTGAGGGAAAGATACATTTATGGTGCCTAACAAATTATCCCCTAAACACAGTCGACCATACCCTGCCCTGAATTAAGGAAGTGGGTTACCAACTAATCAACTCACGTCCATCAGAAACGGGACGTCTACAGTACCTGTCAGACGCCCCTAACATCGAAGTTGATCGATCACAACCATACATGTTCTAACCTTTGGCCAGGGATTCCCAGCTCCGCGGGGTGACCCCTGACTCGACTGATCCTATCTCCTTTTATCGGTTATTACCGCAAGTTTGATTCGTCTTCGGGCTCACAGGATTTCCAGCTTGACTGCCCTCCTCCGAGGACCTCGTTTCAAGCCGGGGTCCACCTTCGGTGTTGCCCCTACTCACCACCCTCGCGGATATCGGTTCGAGGCCGATCTTAGTCGAACGCCGCTTCTAACTCCGCAGACTCGGCGCTCCTGATGACGTGGCAATGCCACGCTGTTACTCGGACACTCTCTCATGAGGCAGCACTCGATTGGGGAGGGAGGGGGGGGGGGGGGGGGGGGGAGGGGAGGGGTTCACCCCCGATCATAGCTTCTGGGACGAAAATCAGCTTACAACATCTGCCCCCCAATGCCCGAGGGCACGTGGGATTCCTTCTTGGGGACGCTTCTCTATTGAAAAGCCGCACCGTTTGAGTGACGGGCAGTTAATGCTCTGACACATTTTTCGGGGATCATGCCTTTTTCGATGGCATATGCTGACGTCAGGCAAGAATTACTTTTCGTCAAAAATTCCTGGCCGTCAGATGATGATGGGAAGATTCTTATCTGACAGTCCGGGAGCGTGCTCGAGGCTCGAAGATGAAAGGACGCGAAGGGACTTCGCCCCTTCGCCTTTTTTACCTATAAATTCCCTCTCACTTCCCATTATCCGAACTTTTGCACACCTCGCCATTTCTCTGAAAGCTTCGAGTCTTCCTTTCTCTCGACATTCCGACGAATAAGTTTTACGGTCTCTGACGTCTGCAACTTTCTTTTTTGTTTTGGCGTTCCTCTTTCGCTCACTCACCACCGATAAGTTTCCTCGAACCCATCTCAGTCCGTCGTTTTTCTGGGTTTGGGAGAACTCACCAGTCCGTCGTTTTTTTGGGTTTGGGAGAACTCACCCGTGGGCTTACTCTTCTTAGAAAATGTCTAGCAAATCTGCCCCTTCATCGTCCGGCACACAGGCCAGCTCCGCTGCTCCGTCGGAGCGATCGGCCCCAGCCCCTTCAGCTCTGCCAGTAGCGTCTCCACCGCCACCGCCGGTGGCTGCGAGAAGACAGAAAGGTACGGCAAAGCATAGTTCAACCGCGCCAGGCTCTTCAGCGGCATCCGCTGTGGGAAAACCCTCCGCGGGTGCCAGGTCTGCCGGTACAACACCCGGTTCCCGAGTCGCTGGGACTGGGGATGCTCGACCTCAGCGGTCGACGGCCGCTGCACGCACTCGCGCCCCCAACTCCTAGGAGCCTCCAGCATCCATCGCCGCCGACGACAAAGTCTCCAAGTACTCTGCGGTCGATGTGGAACATATCCGGAAGCAATTTCATCTACCTGCGGCCATAACCACCAGGGCAATGTCCGAGGAGGAACGCTCGACTTGACCTCCGCCCCCGATGGTGGCCTTTAACAAGGCCATCAAGAAGCACGGGGCAAGGCTCCCGCTACACCACTTGGTCCGCGGCGTCTTAGCCCATTGGTGTCTCGCCCCAAGCCAACTCAACCCCAACGCCTACAAGATCATGGCCGGGATGCACATCTTATGGAGGATGTGGTTCGAAGTTGACCCGTCAGTGGAGGAGGTCTGCTACCTGTACAAACTTTCCTCCAAGAAGTCCGAGGCGGGATACTTCTTCTTGGCCCCGTGGGAGAAGAAGAAAATCATGATGACGAACCTGTCATCGTCCTGCGAGGGGTGGAAGGACAGGAACTTCTGGGTCGGAGGGGAGTTCGACCCATGCAACTCTACACCGGGAACCCCGCCCGTCCCACGGGCCTATCAAGTTCCTGGTAAGCCTTCGCGTTCTCAACTTCTAACCTCTCTTTTTGCATGCTATAATGCTGACGTCCGCGGCTGTGCGCAGATTCTTTTATTCGCGCCTTCGTGACCACGGAGCAAGAAGAACGGATCAACACCACCTTAGCCTACCTCGACGAGGCCAGAAATGTCAGGGGTCTCGTCAATGAAGACAACCTGATCTCCCACGGGTGGATCATAACTCGCATGGAGCTGGACCCGGACCAGCTTCGGGGACAAAAGCCCGGCCCGACGCAGTCCAAAACGTCTGCGAAGGCGGCGGAGGGAACGACTACCTCCTCTCCATCGAGGAGGAAGAGAGCGGCCACTTTCTCAAAACAGGCTGCCCCTTCCGGGATCGCCGTTGCTCCATCCTTTCCCCTGACCGAGGAGGCCGAGGATGATGAGGAGGCTCCATAGACCCCAGAAGAGCCTCTGACGCAGAGAAAATGATCGAGGACAGAGCTAACGGTAGCTCCAGAGGTTACGTCCACTGCCTCTCCCTACCAGGCTCAGGGCGCCTCAGAGACGACGCTCGGGGGGACCTCCTTCGGCGAGGCCGCTCGCCAAGTGCTCTTAGCCACGGAGGAGATCTTTAGCAAGCAGCCACCAAACGCCCCCAGCCCCCCAACCAACCTGGCGCGGGATCCCCTACTGAGCGTAGAGGACTTCGTGGTGGAGCAGGCCGATCCATTTCCTTCGGGGGCAGTTTCCTCTCCAGGACAGGCGACGCCCGCTGGGCCTTCGACCCACCTCCCCTCATGGTCGCACCGCTCAGCCCCTATCGTCATTGATGTCGGTAAGAGAGTTCCTTCGCAAATCTCTAGGTATTTATTTCAATAGGGCTGATATTGACTTGTTGCATGCAGACGAACTTTTTGGGCTTCTGCGGTCCTCGCCTCCGGGAGATGCGCCCGATCATTCGGCTCCTCATCGCGAAGCTTCCGTTATGGACAAGAGCAAACAACCGGTGGCGGAGACAGGGTAGTGTTTTTAAGATTTATCCGCTCCGCGGTTCTACCCTTTATGCACCGAATTTATAGTCCACTCCGCAGACTTTTAATTAAACGTAACTGAGAATGTGTAAAAATAAATACATTCACTCATTTACATGTTGATTACAATATAAGAGGAATAAAATTACCAAGAAATAAAATTAAATCACAAGTTAGGAGAGCCTACTGGTAATACTTCTTGAGATGCTCCGCATTCCAAGGTAGTCTTATTGGGATCCCGGCGAGTTCCGCGAGTCGGTAAGCTCCCGATCGCAGAACCTCGATGATTTGATAAGGTCCCTCCCACGAATAGCCAAGCGCCCTTGCTCTGGCCTCCCTGGTGTTTTGAAATACTTGTCTGAGGACGGTGTCCCCGACCTTAAACTTTCTCTCCTTCACCTTGGAGTCGTAGAACCTTGCCATACGCCGTTTCTGGGCCTCCATCTGGATCCTAGCGACTTCTCTCCGTTCCTCGATCATATCCCGCTCCGCGGCCAGGAGTGAATCGTTGGTGGCTTCATCGTAGCACTCGTAACAAAACGAGGAGACTTTCACTTCCGCCGGAATCATCGCCTCTGTGCCATATGCCATGGAGAAGGGGGTTTCTCCAGTGGCCGCACGGGCTGTGGTGCGATAACTCCAGAGGACGAGGGTTAGCTTTGCGGCCCAGCGTCCTTTGAGTGCATCAAGTCGTCTCTTCAGAGTGGTCTTGATGATCTTATTGACAGCCTCGACCTGACCATTGCTTTGCGGGTGATATGGCACGGAGAAGTCCTTGTTGATGCCAAATTGGTCACAGAGGTCCCTCACCGCCTGGTTATCGAACTGAAGGGCGTTGTCCGAAACCAATGAGTGGGGTATCCCGAACCTGTAAATGATGTGTTCATGAATGAACTTCGTCAGGTTCTTCTCGGTGATAGTGGCTAAGGGAATCGCTTCGGCCCATTTGGTGAAGTAGTCGATGGCCACCACGGCGAATTTAAGTCCTCCGGGCACGGTGGGCATTGGGCCGATGATGTCGATTCCCCACTTTGCAAAGGGCCATGGACAAAAGATGACCGTGAGTCTCTCTGGATGAGCTCGGATGAGTGCCGAGTACCTCTGGCACTTCTTACACTTCCTTGCGTACTCGGTGGCATCTTGCTTCATGGTGGGCCAGTAGAATCCCTGTAACAATGCCTTGTGCGCAAGTGACTGCCCACCGGAGTGGTTCCCACAGACTCCATCGTGGATCTCACTAAGGACTCGCTTGGCCTCTTCGACGTTGAGGCACCACAACAATGGGGTCGAGATCCCTCTCTTGTAAAGCCTGCCGTTCAGCAGCAAGTAATGCTCAGCGTGATACCTGATTTTTCGTGACAGGTCTCGATCTTCAGGTAGCCTATCTTCCTTCAAGTAGATGACAATATCATCCATCCACGAAGGTTGTGCATCGATCGCCTCTACCGAGTGCTGCTTTGTGATACTAGGCTCCGTGACGGTTTCGATTGGGACCAGGCGGAGAAGCTCCGCATCTCGGCTAGTAGCTAATTTTGCCAGAGCGTCAGCGTTCACATTATCTTCGCGGTCAATATGCTTCACCTCGTGTCTGGAGAAGTTTCGAAGTTCCACCTTAACCTTCTCCAAGTATGCAGCCATTCTATCGTCGCGGGCTTGAAACTCGCCCAACACTTGAGAGACCACCAGCTTTGAGTCGCTATAAATCATAAGCGAGTCTACCTGAAGTTCTTTGGCGAGTCTGAGGCCGGCAAGCAAGGCTTCGTACTCCGCTTCGTTGTTCGAGGCCTTGAAGGTAAACCACAACGCGCTGCTGATCCGATGATTTTCGGGGCTGACCAACATGAGTCCTGCCCCCGAACCATTCTCATTCGAGGATCCATCTACGAAGAGCTTCCACTTCGGGGGTTCCTTTTGTCTATCTCGATCCTCCTCCGAAGGAAAGGTGAACTCGGCGATGAAGTCTGCTAGCGCTTGTCCTTTGATCGCCGTTTGTGGCTAGTACAAAATGTCGAATTGTGTTAACTCGACGGCCCATTTGACGAGTCTGCCCGAGGCCTCCGGCCTGCGCAGAACTTGTTTCATCGGGTGATTGGTGAAAACCACCACCGGGTGAGCTAGAAAGTAGTGGCGAAGCTTCCTGGTGGAGACGATGAGGGCGAGGGCGAGTCGTTCAAGCTCAGGATATCAGAGTTCGGGGTCGAGGAGGAGTTTGCTAACGTAGTAAACTGGGACTTAGATTCCAGCAGCCTCCTTGACCAGCACCGAACTGACTGCATGCTGGGACACCGCGAGGTATGTGAAAAGCTTTTCCCCCGACAATGGCTTCGCCAGAATCGAGGTATGCCCGAGGTAAACTTTAAGCTCCTCGAAGGCCCGTTCGCATTAGTCGGTCCAGGAGAACTCCTTACTGCCGCGGAGAGCGTTGAAGAAAGGGATGTATTTGTCAGTTGATCGGGAGACAAAACTGTTGAGTGCAGCAATGCATCCCGTAAGCTTCTGGACTTCTTTTCCTCTCCGAGGAGGCCTCATGTCGAGGATGGCTTGGATCTTCTCCGGGTTAGCCTCTATTCCTTGTTGGCTTACCATGAAACCCAAAAATTTGCCCGCTCTAACGGCAAAACTACTCTTATTTGGGTTGAGCATCATGTTGGTCCTCCTAAGGACGGAGAAAGTTTGATCCAGGTGCTTAACGTGGTCATGCACCTCCGTACTCTTAACTAGAATGTCGTCAATGTAGACCTCCATCGAGACTCCCAGTAACTCCGCGAAGATCTTATTCACCAATCTCTGACAAGTTGCACCCGCGTTCTTGAGGCCGAAGGGCATGACCTTGTAGCAATACAACCCTCGATCGATAATGAACGCAGTATGCTCCTCGTCCCGATGAAACATAGGGATTTGGTTGTAGCCTGAGTACGCATCCATAAAGCTGAGGAGTTCATGGCCTGCGGTGGCATCAACCATCTGGTCGATTCGGGGCACAGGAAAGCTGTCCTTTGGACAGGCTTTGTTGAGTTTGGTGAAGTCCACATAGCACCTCCAACTCCCATCCGGCTTCGGGACCAGAACCGGATTGGAGACCCAAGCCGGGTACTTCGCTTCGCGAATGAAATCGACCCTGATAAGCCTGTCAACTTCGTCTTTAAAAGCTTGGGCTCTTTTGGGGTTGAGCGGCCTTCTCTTCTGCCAATGGGCCGGGATCCGAGGATCTATGTTGAGACGGTGGCACATCAAATCCTGATCTATGCCATTCATATCACTATGGCTCCATGCAAACACGTCTCGATTCCTCCGTAGGCAGGCAATGATAGCCTCGTGCACTTCGGGACTTAACGAAGTCCCAATTTTGACTCTCCGAGCCGTGCTTAGGTCATCAATGTCCACCTCTTCGGTGTCCTCGGCCGGGCCCGCTAATTGCTATTGGACCGGGAGGCGAGGGTCTAGTTCGCATCGAGCCTCTGACGCGCCGATGGTGAGGGTTGCTTCCCCCAAGGGAGCCTCATCGGTCGTGCGCTTCCCCTTCGGTTTAGTGGAGGCCGATTTGACGCTCGTCGTGTAACACATCCGGGCTTCATATTGATTCCCCCGGACTACTCTGATACCACCAGGAGTAGGAAACTTGAGGCAGAGGTGGTAGATGGAAGTGACCGCTCTCATGGCCACGAGGGTAGGATGCCCGAGGATGGCGTTATAAGAAGATCTACCCTTGACCACCATAAAGTTAGATATGGCGGTGGATCTCGTCGGTTCCTCGCCGAACGAAACAGCCAACTCTATACTTCCCTCCGGGAAGATTGAATCTCCTGTGAAGCCGTGCAACGGGCTTGCGGCTGCTCGCAAGCTGTGCGGACTGATCCTCATCTTCTCGAGGATATCTATGTATAGGATGTCCACTGAACTACCGTCATCGATCAGACGACGGTAGACGAGGTGGTTCCCAATCATTGCGGAGACGACCAGGGGATCGTGGTGCGGGAAACGGACACCTTCGGCGTCCGCGTCCGTGAATGTAAGCGGGCTCATGGTCCTCTGAAAGGGTTGTGGAGACCTTCGCGACACCTGAAACACTTTTCCGGAGGGCTCTTGTCGCACTTCTCGGGCGTAATTCGTCATAGCCCATTGGGAACGCCTCCCAAGATAAGGGCCTCCCGCGATCGTTCAGATTTCGCCCTCGATCTCCCGATTAGGCGGGTTCCGGTTCCTGGGATTTGCTTCCTTGAGGTATCCTTCGAGCTTCCCCCGATAGATGAGGTATTCTATCTCATCCTTCAGGTCAAAGTAAGTCGCAGTCGTATGTCCAGCCGCGTTGTGGAACAGACAGAACTTGTCCTTGTGCTTCTCCGGCACCTTCCCTTTTAGGGGTGCAGGGGGTCAAAAGTCAACTTCGTTCCGCGAATTGATGAAAATCTCCTCGATGGTGGCCGTGAGCTCTTGATATTTGTCATACTGCGGTTTACGAGGGCGGGCTGCCCCTGGCCCCGAGCCTGAGTCACGTTGCCTCGTCTCGTCGCGAGGCTGCCGGTTGTTGCCTACTGAGGCCTTGATAGGCCTCTTCATCTCCTTCCGGTGGTCCCCTTCGGGGTTACGGCGGGATGTCTTAGCAGAACCGGACTTCTTCGAAGTCGATGCCTCCGCGTTGATGTAATTCCTAGCCCGCCCTAGGAAGTCAGCGTACGTCCGCAGGGGTTTCTTGCTGATCGAGAACGCGAAGGGAGTGTCTTCGCGTACCGCAGAACTCGCGGCTAGAAGCAAGACATCATCGGACAAATGCCCCACCTCTATCGTGGCCTTGGTAAACCGTTGGAGCCAGGCTTGGAGGCTTTCGCCTTCTCCTTGCTTGACTCGAGAGAGATAGGCCGAGTTCTTTAGGTGTCTACGACCTCCCAAGAACTGGGCTGCAAACCTCGTTCTCAGATCCTGCCAACTCCCGATTGAGTTGGCTGGGAGTCAATACCACCATCGGCGGGCTTCATCCGCGAGAGTGGTGTCGAAGAGCCTGCACCATATGGCTTCCGGATAGCCATAAGCGCGCGCCCACGAGGAGTAAATCCCCAAGTGGTCGGATGGGTCCCGCTCCCGTCGAATAGGCATACCTTCGGTAGCCTGAGACGGTCGGGAATGGGGGTTGCTAGGAGGGTTTCCGTGAGTGGGGTGAAATCCCCATCAAGGATTATGTCACGGGACGGCTCGCCAAGGATCCCGCGAATGCGCTCAATCTCCGAGGGGGAGAACTCCTGGGTTCCTTCGGTCTGCCGACTAGTAGCAGTGGTAGCCGACTCCTCACGGAGGCGCTCCCACACCGGGAGTCGCGCATCTTCGGGGCGGACACCAGTACGCACAGGCGCGCGCTCTACGGTGCCCCGTGGAAAAGGGCCTAGCCTATTAAACACCGAGTCGGGCTGAACCGGTGTCTCGCCTGCGGCCACGGGGCGCGAAGGTCCCGCTGGGTTGACCGGCAACTGCTCTCTCCCAGAGCGGGTGGCGGACTTCTGAGCTGTCGCATTCCTTCGTCGGCGGGAATGGTGGGCCTCGCTAGCGGGATCGCAACCCGAGTCGCCTGCGGTCCGGAGGTTGGTGGCTGCATCGTCAGCCCTATGCCATGCTCGGAGCACGTTAACGTGCTCTGCGTCAGTCAGAAGTGGTGGTGGGCTTTGGTTGTGCACCAAAATCTCCACCAGTCCGGTCATTCTTGCCATGGATTCTTCCATGCGTCGGATTCGATCTTCGAACATCTCCTGCTCGGAAGTTATGGGATTCTTGCCGTTGCTTCTCAGGTTGGGCGCCATTTGATCTCCGATCAGTTAGCGCAATGGGCATCAGAGAAGACGGGAAGAGATTAACAGTAGGGACGGAGGTTCACGTGGGCCCTCCTTCTAGCGCCAAAGCTGTTGGTGTGGAATTTGAACCAACGCTGTGATCCGTATCTCTATTATGATACGGCAATGAACAGGAAGAGATGGCGATAAATAGTAAAACACCGTGAAGTTTTGAAGTGGTTCGACCCTCCTCCAGAGTAATAGTCTACATCCACTATTTATGAAATTGCTTATAAAGTGTTTTACAGAGTTTTTTCGTGTTTTTCTTGCAACCCCTTCCCCTTCTTCCACTTCTTCCTTTTATAGGCCTTTTTTGGAGGAGTGAGAGAAAGGTGCATTTATGGTGCCTGACAAATTATCCCCTAAATCATGGGATTAGGTGACCTTAACACAGTCGACCATACCCTGTCCTGAATTAAGGGAGTGGGTTACCAACTAATCAACTCACGTCCATCAGAAACGGGATGTCAACAGTACCTATCAGACGCCCCTAACATCGGGGTTGATCGATCACAACCATACATGTTCTAACCTTCGGCCAGGGATCCCTAGCTCTGCGGGGCGACCCCTGACTCGACTGATCTTCTCTCCTTTTATCGGTTATTACCGCAAGTTTGATTCGTCCTCGGGCTTACAGGATTTCCAGCTTGACTGCCCTCCTCCAAGGACCTCGCTTCAAGCCGGGGTCCACCTTCGGTGTTGCCCCTACTCACCACCCTCGCGGATATCGGTTTGAGGCCGATCTTAGTCGAACACCGCTTCTGACTCTGCAGACCCGGCGCTCCTGATGATGTGGCAATGCCATGCTGTTACTCGGACACTCTCTCATGAGGCAGCACTCGATCGGGAGGGGGGGGGGGGAGGGTTCACCCCCGATCATAGCTTCTGGGACGAAAATGAACTTACAACAATTAATTCTATTACTAATCTTTCTAGAGGATACTCATCATATAAGTGTAGGTACCAAGTTGCGCGCCAAACCAATGGACGAGGAGGGTGTACTGGTCCTCGACGACCATTGATCCGTCATATTGTGTATTTTCTTTTCATAAAGGCCACCCTATATTGCCCTTAGGTCAACTCAAGGGACAACTTCATAACCTCACTTATGAGGGTGGTACCATATAGTGTTTAAACTTATGTTTCACTTATTAAATCTTGTGACATATAACGTGACATAGCATAACTTAGCATAGTTTATCATATCATTATATCATTCACAATGTGGTTCAATGAAACTTGGTTAGCGACTATAAACAAGGTCATAAACATCAATTCATAAACATAATTATCATCACAAATGTGATATCATCAAATACATGAAAATATAAATATTATCATGATAGAGCATATCATATTTTTGTTTCGCACTAATCCATACTGTAGTGAGATTGTAACCTTAGTTGTTCAAATACTTAGACTTTTCGTACTCCGGTGCTTGGTCACATCGGCGCTCTAACACCTAGGATCATAACACAAGGTTAAAAAGAGTCCTTCGCCGAATCCTTTAATCTAAATCAACTCTCTAATGTTTGACTCTAAATAACACTTGGCGATTAACGTTAAAATGTTTCATGATAAAAAGTTTTAAAATAATTACATGGTAACGTAAAGGTGGTCACCAAGAAGTCTCCAGATCGACTAGAAATGATACTATAGTCTCGCTTAAGATCCGAGTTTCCTAGACCGAACTCTCTGAGGTTCTTTGGTAAATGCGGAGGAGAACACAAAGTATGCCTTATTTAATGACTACTCTTTCTTGAGCGTTGCTCTTTCGATTAGACGACTTGATTAACACTATTGTATTACCATATAATTTATTTGTATAAAATAAACTTAATTATAAAATTCATTTATTTAAATTAAATAATTTGAGCTAAACTGAAATTTAGTTTAGACACCATACTTTTAATAAAATTACAATTTAGTTCTTAAAGCAAGAATTTTGACAAAAATATCCTTTTGTAAAGTTGTCTCAAAGTTTACATTTCAATAATATATGTAAAAATAAATATTTTTCTCTTCAGCATCATTTTAAAATTCGGATTTAAAGCTTACAAAAAATAGAAATAAATTTAAGGATCAAATTTTAATTCCATTATATCTTTATTTATGCTTAAGATATGGGCAAATTTTATGATATAACTCCCTGTGATTTTCAAATATCTATATGTAACGACCCAAAACATAAGATTAATAAAATACCATCAAGGTTCATATATTATAAGTGATCAATAATTTTGTAAAGTATGCCATGTCCCAAAAATACGGTTGAATTTGAAGTTTTTTACATAATAATGAGAAATATGATTTAGTTCTTAATACACGGGTTTTCAATCGTGACCTTATAACATTCAAATTAGTTTTTGTATAAGGATTTGCTGAAAACAAAATGTAGCTTCAAAAACTTATGCCAAAGGTTAGCTGGCGATCCACGCGACGTTCCCAAGTTCAGTCCCGTATGCACCTGCCGTCTTCCATTGTTGTCGCCTAACCCTCAAGCTTTCCCTTCAACTTACCTGCAATACAAGCATAGTAGTGAGATGCAAGCTCAATAAGTAGATATTGAGGTGGGTTATTTAATGAGTCACACACTAGGTTGGTCTAGGAGGAAAATGTAACGTGAGATCGGTCATGCAATTAGGATGGATCATGGCAATTAGGCTTTCATTAAATTCAAGAATCCTCATTGTCACCCTCCTTGAGAAAGTCTTTAACCTTTGTAAGTTCCTAGATTGAACCTTGCCTACTTGCGTGTGTACAACTTGTTAGAGATCCTTAAATCTCTTACCAACTGAAAGTACTTTTCCAATCCTCTATATACCTCTACAGGCTATTTCAAAGTTTATACTTTAAGCCCCTTTATGGACCGTTCTAGATCTTATCATTTTAGCATCTTCTAACCACCCTTTGTCTGTACACTATGTTATTTTGTAAACTTAAGTGTTGTCACTTTGGTCACTAAGCGAGCCTTTCAACAACCCATATATTTTTCCTTAGCGGCTGGGTCTTTCAACCTATTTCGTAATTCAAGTATGCCCCCGCACGAGTTGTACCTCAATTAAGGCCATTCAGGTACTCGGATATACCCCCGTGCGGGCTAGGCCTTCATCTAGGCCAATCCGGTACTCGAGTATACCCTTATGCAGGCTAGGCCTCCGTTCAGGCCAGTCCGGTACTCAAGTATGCCCCCATGCAGGCTAGGCCTCCTTCTAGGCCAATCAAGTACTCGAGTATACCCCCGTGCAGCTGGGCCTCCGTGCAGGCCAAACCGATACTAGAGTATGCCCCCATGCGGGCTAGGCGTCCGTGCAGGCCAATCAGGTACTCGAGTATACCCCCGTGCGGGCTAGGCCTCCGTGCAGGCCAAACCGGTACTAGAGTATGCCCCTGTGTGGGCTAGGCCTCCGTGCATGCCAATCAGGTACTCAAGTATGCCCCCATGCGGCTAGGCCTCCATACAGGCCAAACTGGTACTAGAGTATGCCTCCGTTCGGGCTAGGCCTACGTGCAGGCCAATCAGGTACTCCAGTATGCCCCCGTGCAGGCTAGGCCTCCGTGCAGGTCAATCGGGTACTCGAGTATGCCCCCGTGCGGGCTAGGCCTCCGTGCAGGCCAAACCGGTACTCGAGTACGGCCCCGTGCGGGCTAGTCAGAACTCACTCATTCCAACCAATGCTAAACACTTCAACCAATAGGTGAAATTAATGTCCATGGTCCCATACCCATAGACAAACAAAGACACACACACAAACGCAAACACATACACACAAAATACTCATACACGCAAACATAACAATGACATAAACAAACCTACAATCCCATACTTGCATATTTGTTAGCTAAGAAGACAAATAGGAACGTGAGCCCATACTCACGCACCTACAGCAAATACTACCAATATATACACGATTTACATTTGCTCGTATATTTAGTAAACTCTATTATGAACATCATACAAGGTTACGTACAAATGCCGATCATATAAAGCGAAACTAACATAATACCTTGCACGTGGACTCCACACTCGATCAATCGCAATATGCATCATCAAGCCTCAATACAATATGCAAAGTTGTAAAATTACGCGCAAACTAGCAAACGAGAGCATATTAAGGGCCGTAGCCCCTTGCGTACCATGATGGTAGCTATAGATAAGTCTACTCGTGTCAGAGTAGAATTCCACTTACTTGAGGTCCTATGCTTCCTACCTCGATCTTCGTAGTCTTTTCCTAGCGACGTCCATCCATGAAGCTTGATGAGTGGTACTTCTGTCCAACACGATAATTAGAGAGTCAATGCCGTGGTTTACTATTTATTAGTAAGGAAGGAAAACTTTAAGGGTTGACGGATCACAAGAAACGAATCTTAGACAGTGGGACGATAAACGGGTCCTCGAGAAACTCCTCTAGAGGTATTCTCATCCCAAGTGTCGTCGCCTAAACGTTAACCGTCAATCCCGACTAACGGGCATGTCATTAACGAAATTAGGTAAGAAATTGATTCTTTGATCTAATTGGTTCCTGCTTAGCTTAACTAAGTATTTAAAGTTTGAGTTGGAAATCCGACAGAGTTTCCTTCATTTTTCGGACATCCCGGCTGAACCCTTCACCTAATAACAACCCAGCACCGAACTCAGTTTGGCTAATAACAACCCATCACCGAACTTAGTTCGGTCACAAATTCATCATTAACAACCACACAAACAATAATATCATTTCTTTGAAATCAAGTTTAAAGCATTATGCTAATTCCATACCGAGCCTTAATAGCGCGGTTGCACACTAAACAATTAAAATACAACTAAAACATAAGCCACATGGAACGCCATCGTGGCTAATGCTAAGACTTCGATTCCAACTGCCCGTTTATACCTTATAAAAGGACGGTGGAGGGTCGTGTGTTCAAACTTGCTTTGTCGCGTTCCTACACAATTCAAAAAAATAAAGATCGAATTAAGTTTCAAACTTAAATGAAAAGATGACATGAAACACTCGGAACGGTGTCCCGATCCAAAGACTCGTTTAAGTTCAAACGGGTTCATTTACAAAAATACAACTCATTGCGATTATATTAAAGAGATCGTGAAATCCTATCCACAAGTTAACACAATTTCCTTTTCTAGTTTCTTTTTTTTTTCTTTTTTTTTTTTTGTGTTGAAACTCAATTATAATTAAGAAAGATTCTTCAAAATCCCTCAATTCCTCAATTTAGAAATTTCAAACCAAGGATAAAATGCCTATGCCAAGAAAATATCCTTAATATTGAAAACATGCCAATCCCTCCCTTTTTTTTTTTGTTCAAAAGTCCAAAAAAACTAAAATTGTAAATTAAATTCGAAAGTCAAAAACTGCTGAAGTTTAACAATTGCCCCGACAATCAAACTTAACGATTCAACCAACATATAGCTCTGATATTGTTTGCAAAGTGGCCCCAAAAGATTATCGTGATATTCGAAACCGGTTTATAATTAAAGGTTTTGGCACAATTATAACCAACCAAACAATGATACGCTAAAACTACACTGCCTCAATTCAAATTCAGCGTGAAGAGCAAATGCAACAAGTCAATGCACAATCATAATGCCACATTCATTAACTTCAACATGAAATCAACTTAGACTAAACAAACTCGTGAATATATATACGTCGGTCAACGAAGACACTAGTGAACACGGCAATATTGCCAAGATGCTAATCGAACAATAAAACATTGTGTTGGTAAAAGTTTGAGGCTCACCGAAAACGAACAACGACGGGCTTGGCATGCTCGGTTGGCCGGAGAGAGGGCGAGCGGCGGCTGGGTTTGTTGAAACTCGAAAATACGATGGTAGCATTTGCACGAGGCGTAACTCGACGAGAGCTCGCTCGGAGAAGAACGAGCGGGGCGGCGACATGCAGAGGTCGCCGTAGCGGGTGGGGGAGCGCAGAGAGGCACGAACGACGAAAGGTGCGCGGAGGCAAAGCGCGCTTGAGGTGGCGCAGCAGCTCTGGTGAAGTGCCAACGTGAAAGTGCGTTGGGTTTGGACAGACGGGTGTGCGCAGTATTGGAGCCCGACGGTAGGGAGCCGAAGAGGCTCGCGGGATGAGTGGCAGCGCAAAAGCCGAGGAGACGGGGCGTCGTGCGGGGATGTGCAATGGGACGCGATGCGGGTCGTGTGGAAAAGTTGGGCCTAGCGGCTGGGCTGCGCAGAGGAGTTGGGCCCGGTAGAGAGGCTGGGCTTCTCGTGGAGCTGGAGGGCGGCGTCGGTGGGAGCAAAGGAGGGAAGAGAGGGAGAGAGTCACGGGCAGAAGAGAGAGAGAGTTGGAGGAAAAGAGAGGGTTTTTTTTTTAGAGGTAGAGTAGGCGGCAAAAATAGAGGGGGAGAAGAAAAGAGATGAAATCCTAGTGAAATTGGGCTAATTGGGCCAAACTGGCCAATTAAAATAATTAATTGTTACAAATTTTCTAAAAATTATGAAATTACACTAATAAATTGAATTTGAAAAGTTAGATCACTTATAATATATGAACCTTGGTGGTATTTCTTAATCGTATGTTTTGGGTCCTTACAAAGTTGGTATCAGAGCCAAGGTTTAGCCGGTCCTGCAGACAAATCCTGTATGCACTAACATGATTCCATTATTGTTACCACTGTGAGTATACCTTCCTATCAACGCCACAAGCTAGAAGGCATTAAGTCAACTAGGATTATGTGCGACCTATAGGATACTTTGAAATCCTAATAAAAAGATTAATATGTATGTGTATTTTGTGTGAGACTGTTTACTCATGTGGCGTTGTATTTTTTTTTTATTATGTCTCCGACAATACGATAATTTTATCGTGAATTCTGTTAGTGGCTTGTTTATTTTCATCAATTTTTTAGTTTTTAATGTTAGTATGTTGACTCAGGTCGTTTGCCATCTCAATCCCCTCTTCGGCTATAAGGAGGCCCAACTTATCGAGGGTGGTGGCTGAACTTTATAATGCCATGAACGTCAGGCTGAGATGCAACAATCAGAGGTGTTAAATCGCCTATTGGAACATTTGGGGCGCGGGTCCTTACCTCTTCCTCCCCCACCTCCAATTAATGCCCAGAGGCAAGGAGGGGGCGAGGAACTGTCCGAACATCCAGATTCGGCACTAGAAGCCGACATGTACCATCCAGGGGCAGCTGCGATCCCTGCGGGAGGCCCACAAGAGCAATTTAGGACAGCTCCATGTCTTAACCCCGCAGTGGACGTCCCTTACCCTGCGGGTCACCCCGTTCCGGGCATACCTCGCTTACCCTCAAATGATGCAAACTGCGGCCCCGGCAATTCGACCTCTGGCGCCCGGTTTAGCACCACTCGCTTATGCACAAGGGGTGCCAGTGCCCCAAATTACCTTGGAGTCGGTATATGAGAGGTTTTGTAGGGCCCAACCCCCATCATTTGATGGAGCCTTGGATTCTATCGCAGCTGAGGAGTAAATGAGTTGGATAGAGATCATATTTGATATGATGCAAATTTATGATCATGAGAAGGTCTCTTGCACGGTCTTTATGCTTAATAAGGACGCGCGTTATTGGTAGAGCGCGGTGAAGCAGACTCGAGACATTGCTACCATGACGTGGGCCGAGTTCCAGCAAGTATTCTACGACAAGTATTTAAGTGAGTCAGTGCAGAATAGCAAATTGAATGACTTTGTCAACCTAAGACAAGGGAAGATGAGCGTAGCAGAATATGTGCTCAAGTTCGACCAGTTGGCTAAGTTTGTGCCAGACATTGTAGGCACTGATACTAGCTGGAAGAACAAGTTCATACGGGGGCTTAATCCCGACATAGGCCGCTTTGTCGACACTAGCAAAGAGGGGCCTGCGAGCTATGCAGATGCAGTCCAATGTGGTCTATGCTCGGAATCTTGGGATATGAGGCCTGAAGAGACAACAAAGCCTAATCCAATAGAGTCGAACGAAGCCCAAGACAAGCAATACTCCAATCGCCCACAGTGTAATCGACCCCACCCACGTCGTTTCAATGAGAATAGCCGGCCAAGTCACACTTCCCGCTTGGAAGGCTATAGTGATTCCGATGCAGCCAACAAACGGAAAGTTGGCCCCAGTCACTTGGAGCAACCTCTACAAATGAAGAAGCATAACACTCATGCACCTCCTTGCATCACTTGTGGCAAAAACCATTATGGATAGTGCTGAGCCGCTAATGTGAATTGTTACAGTTGCGGAGAGTGGGTCATTATGCTGGAAATTGTCCAAGTCATGGAGGTCGATCCAAAATGCAAGCAAAGCCTAATACCGTGTCTTTACTATTACTAATGGCGAGCCAGCCTACGGGCCTTCAAAGAGCTCCTCCGCTTAGCTTTCTAAAGTTAACATCATTATTAGTTGCTATTGGACCTAGATCTCTTCCTTAGAGGCTTCTTTTAAAATTGGTAGGGAGCTCGATGAGTTGAGGTAACCCCTCAAAATCGCCACTCTTGTTACAAAAACTAGAAAATCACGACTCTAATATAGAGATCTCCCTATATTAATATCCATTTGCGGATTGTGTGATAACCCTGTAGTTTTGGAGGGAGAGAATTTATTATGATAGCAAGAATAGGCTACTATTCCTATACTCATCTTTATTCTAAGTTTCGAGTACGAAACTTTTGTGAGTGGGTAGGATTTTAATGGCCGGAACCAAAAACTTTTTTATAAGTATTTATTTTCTATTTTTGAGGCAAATAACTTGTAAGATTTTCTTGGTTGTGTTTATTTTGAGGGAAAATTGATCAGTTTCGTCTAATTTGGCCAACTTTTGACTGTAGATAAATATTGGTGCAAATGATAACATTTTGACTTGTTAGAATCTTTGAACTGGTTAGGAATTGATTTTTCAACTTGAATGTGATATTAAAAAATTCCTAACTTTTCAAGTTCAATTTATTAGTGCAATTTCAAAATTTTCACTAATAAATTGAACTTGAAAGGTTAGGAATTTTTCAAAACATATCTAAAATTTTCTGGATGTCTTATAATATCATATATGATTAGAAAATAAATATAAATATCATAGAAAGCCCTTTTAGACCTTAATTGCTTTGTTCAAGGAACTAAAATGCAAGAAAAAAGTCATTTATGTGGCCAATTTGCAGTTTATGCAAATAGGAGATATAATTTTTTTTCTGGCATTACTCAGAATAAAATTTATAGCTGCTTCCTTGTAGTCAAAGATAGATAGAATAAAATTGTTGTAATATACATATATATATATATATATATTATAAACTTGTTTTTGTTTTTTGAAAAGAAAAAAAAAATGCCACGAAAGTGGCTTATTAGCCAAGTCTTTTTTACTTGGGGACCAAGATTTGGTAACTTGGAGAAATTGAATAGAAAGCTTCCTTCAATGACTTCTTGGAGAAGCCTTGCCTCCCTATAAATAGATGCAACATATGCATCTCAAGTGACACACCCAACGAAGTGAAAAAAAAAAAAAAAGAAAGAGTGAGAGTTGTGACAGTTAGTTTTTGAGAAGCAAAGCTTCTTAGAGGAAGACAAAGCAAAGCTTTGTATTGTGAGTTGGGTATTTTAAATAGGATGTTAAAAAAATAGTATTGTGGGAAATTAAAATTGTAACAGTGGTGTTGGCTTTCGTAATATTATTAGAGTGATAAATAAAATTATCTCTTTTTGTAGTAGTCCATATTTTATTTTTACTCCAACAAAGTAGTATCAGAGCGAGGTTATTAGGTCTCTTAATTTTTGAGTATGCTCTGTGGTTGCAGTTTTGACTGATCTTTTATATCAGAAAAATTTTTCTTGAGATCTATAAACTCAGCGAGTTAGAGATTTAAGTCCCCTTAAGGTTTTTGGGCGTGCCAAATTTATTCGTGTAATCAGAATTTTCAAATTCTCACTCAAGCCATGGCAAAAGATGGTGTGGCATCATTTCAAGTTCCAACACTCACCAATAATAATTTTGACAACTGGAGTATCAAAATGAAGGCACTCTTTGGAGCACACGATGTTTGGAAGGTCGTAGAAAAAGGCTACTACGAAGTAAAAGACGAGTCGACAATATCTTCGACACAGAAGGATAATTTAAAAGAGTCAAGAAAGAAAGACAAGAAGGCTCTTTTCCTCATCTATCAAGGCTCTTTTCCTCATCTATCAAGCACTAGATGATAACGGTTTTGATAAAATCTCAAATGCAGCATCTGCCAAGGAAGCATAGAAGAAGCTTCAGACCTCTTACAAGGGAGAGGAGAAAGTGAAGCAGGTGCGCCTTCAAACTCTAAGAGGGGAGTTTCAGTCACTTAGCATGAAAGAAAATGAGCTAGTTTCTGGCTACTGTTCTAGAGTTCTGATAGTTACCAATTAGTTGAAAAGGAATGGTGAGAAACTAGAAGATGTCAGAATCATTGAAAAGATACTCCGCTCGCTAGACTCAAAATTCGAGACAATCTTTACAACAATTAAAGAAACCAAAGATTTGAAGGAAATGATCATTGAACAACTGATAGGGTCATTGCAAGCATACGAAGAAAAGAAGAAGAGAATGCATAACAACATGGATCAACAACTTCTCAAGACAGAAGTTAAAGACAAGATAGAAAGTCAAAGCAATAACATAAGCCAATTCAGTCGTGGTAGAGCGAATGATCGACAAAGAGGCCGTGGTAGAGGACGAGGAAGAGGCTGCGGTAGTGGACGAAGTTGGAGTTCTAACAACAGCTTCAACAATTTATACAACAACCAGGAGAAAGCAGAAAGCTTAACAGGAGGCCGTGGAAGAGGCAATTACAGCTCGAGATATGATAAGTCTCAAGTTGAATGTTACAATTGTCATAAATTTGGTCACTATTCTAGGGAGTGTGGAGCTCCAAATAACAAAGTAGAAGAGAATGCCAATTATGTCGAACAAAAAATCGAGGAGCGTGGTACATTGCTACTAGCTCGAAATGCCGATGATGGAGCCCAAGAAAACACTTGGTACCTTGACACTGGTGCAAGCAATCATATGTGCAGGAGAAAGAGCATGTTTGTGGAGCAAGCAATCAAATGTCTCGTTCGGAGATGATTCTAAAATTCTAGTCAAGGGAAAAGGCGGTATACTTATTCGCTTAAAAGACGGAAGACATCAATTTATTTTCAATGTCTATTATGTGCCTAACATGAAGAGCAACATTTTGATCTTCGGACAACTCTTAGAGAGAGGCAATGATATTCACAAGAAATATTGTAGTCTTTCTATCAGAGATGCCAATAGCAACTTCATCACAAAAATGCCAATGTCGAGGAAAGAATATTTCTGATCAATATTCAGAGTGATGTGGCAAAATGTCTCAAGAAGTGTTACAAGGATTCCTCTTGGCTCTGACATTTACGATTGGGTCATATCAATTTCAAAACTTTGGAGCTGCTCTTAAAAAAGAATATGGTGAATGGCTTGCCCTGCATTTTCCACCCCGATCAACTTTGTGAAGATTGTTTTCTTGGAAAGCAATTCAGGAAAAGCTTTCCATATGAATCTCACTCAAGAGCTCAAAAGCCACTCGAACTAATCCACACTGATGTTTGTGGACCGATCAAGCCAAGTTCTTTTGGAGGTAGTAATTATTTATTACTCTTCATGGATGATTTTTCAAGAAAGACTTGGATTTATTTCTTGAAGCAAAAATCGAAAGCTTTCAGTGCCTTTAAGAAATTCAAAACAGCAGCCGAGAAAGAAAGCGGCTATGAGATCAAGGCCATGAGATCTGATCGAGGAGGAGAATTCACTTCTAGTGAATTTCAAGAATTTTGTGAAGCCAACAGTATTCGACAACCTTTGACTGTTCCAAGATCTCCTCAACAAAATGGAATCGCAGAAAGAAAGAAAAGAACTATTCTTGACATGGCACGAAGCATGCTTAAGAGCAAGAGAATGCCAAATGAATTTTGAGCCGAAGCTGTGGCCACTGCCGTCTACTTGTCCAATCGAGCGCCGACAAGAAATGTGTGGAACAAAACTCCACAAGAAGCGTGGAATGGGAGAAAGGGAGGTATCTCTCACTTAAGAATTTTTGGTAGCATTGCATATGTTCATGTACCAGATGAAAGAAGAAGCAAGCTAGATGATAAAAGCGAGAAACTTGTTTTCATTGGCTATGACATGAGCTCTAAAGGCAATAAGTTGTACAATCTAAGCAACGGAAAGACGATCATCAGCCGCGACGTAGAGTTTGATGAAAAATGTGCATGGGATTTCAAATCCCAAGAAAATAATTTGAACTTCTTGCCTAGTTTTGATGAAGAAGAACAAGCAACAGTAGAGCAACCAAGAGAAGAATCTTCTACACCGTTTGCAACGCCGACGCCAACTGATGATGGAAATTCACCACCATCTTTCTTGAAAGAAAGAAAAGAAGAGCGTACAAAGAGTCTTCAAGAGATTTACAAAGTCACCGAGAGGCTTGACAGTCTAACTCTTTTTTGTCTCTTTGCCGATTATGAATCGGTGAACTTCCAGGAAGCTGCGCAAGAAGAAAAATGGAGAACCGCAATGGATGAATAAATTACGGCCATTAAAAAGAATGACACATGGGAACTCGCTTCAATTCCAAAAGGTCACAAAGCCATAGGTGTAAAATAGGTGTACAAGGTGAAGAAAAATGCAAAAGGAGAAATCGAGAAGCACAAGGCAAGACTAGTGGCAAAAGGCTACAATCAGAAAGCAGGAATCGATTACAATGAAGTTTTTGCTCCCGTTGCTCGATTAGAGACCATAAGGCTAATCATTTCTTTAGCTGCTCAGAACAAATGGAAGATTCATCAGATAGATGTGAAATCTACATTTTTACATGGAGTACTTGAAGAGGAAGTCTACATTGAGCAACCAATGGGTTATGCAGTGGAAGGACAAGAAGACAAAGTCTTAAAGTTGAAAAAGGCTCTTTAGAGGTTGAAACATTTACCACGAGCGTGGAATAGCCGAATCAATAAGTATCTTGAAGAAAATAGTTACAAGAAATGTCCCTACGAGCACGCTCGCTACATCATGATCAAAAATCAAGATGTCATGATCATTTGCTTGTATGTTGATGATCTGAACTTCACAGGAAACAACCCAAGCATGTTCAAAGAATTCAAGAATACGATGACAAGAGAATTCGAGATGACTGATATTGGGCTCATGGTGTATTATCTCGGCATCAATGTCAAGTGGAAAGAAGAATGCATCTTTATCTCCCGAGAAAGCTATGCGTAGGAGATACAGAAGAAATTCAAGATGGACATTTGCAAGCTAATCAGTACACCGATCGAGTGTGGAATTAAACTTTCTAAAGACTATGAAGCTAAAAAGATGGATCCGACACTCTTCAAGAGTCTCGTTGGAAGTCAACGATATTTGACGTGTACAAGGCCTGATATTCTCTATGCAACTGGGCTTGTGAGTCGTTACATGGAAACTCCGACGACTACTCATTTCAAGTCCGCCAAGAGAATTCTTCGATATCTCAAAGGTACAATCAACTTTGGCTTGTTATATTCAATTTCTGCTGATTACAAGCTGGTTGGTTACAGCGATAGTGACTGGACTGGAAACATTGACGATAGAAAAAGCACAACTGGTTTTGTATTTTTCATGGGAGACACCGCATTGGCTTGGTTATCAAAGAAGCAGCTAATTGTTACACTCTCAACGTGTGAAGCTGAGTATGTGGCTGCTACTACATGTACCTGTCATGCAATTTAGCTCAGAAATTTATTGAAAGAATTAAGCATGTCACAGATTGATCCAATGGAGATCTGTGTCGACAACAAGTCAGTAATTGCTTTGGCTAAAAATCCAGTCTTTCATGATAGAAGCAAGCATATCGACACTCGATATCATTACATAAGAGAATGTATTGCAAGCAGTGAAGTGCAATTGAAGTTTGTCAAATCTCGAGATCAAATCGCCGACATCTTTACGAAGCCGTTGAAGACAGAAGATTTTGTTAGGTTAAGACAATAACTTGGTATTATAAAACAAGTTTAAAGAGGGGTGTTGTAATATATAAATATATATATATATATATATATACTTGTTTTTGTTTTTTGAAAAGAAAAAAAAAGTGCCACCGAAGTGGCTTATTATTAGCCAAGTCTTTTTTTACTTGGTGACCAAGTTTTTGGTAACTTGGAGAAACTGATTTGCAACATATGCATCTCAAGTGACACACCCAACGAAGAGGAAAAAAAAAAAAGAAAGAGTGAGTTTTTGAGAAGCAAAGCTTCTTAGAGTAGGACAAAGTAAAACTTTGTATTGTGAGTTGGGTATTTTAAATAGGGTATTGAAAAAATAGTACTGTGGGAAATTAAAGTTGTAATAGTGGTGTTGGCTTTTGTAATATTATTAGAGTGAGAAATAAAATTATCTGTTTTTCTAGTAGCCTATATTTTATTTTTGCTCCAACAAAAATCACAATTGTCATTTGGATTAGACTAGCGTTAATGTGTAAAAAAAAAGAAAATAATAGTAATAATAAGAATAATACATTAAGGGACTAAATGAGATGTAACTCTCATTTTCACTCAGCCTTGTTGGCGACCGAGAGAGAGAGAGAGAGAGAGAGAGAGAGAGAGAGAGAGAGAGAGAGAGAGAGAGAGAGAGAGAGAGAGAGAGAGAGAGAGAGAGAGAGAGAGCAAGAAAAGAGGAGAAGAAAAGAGAAGATTAACTACAAGGCCTTAGAAGCTACGAGAAGAATGGCTTGAGTATTAAGCTAATATAGGTAAAAATAAGTTCCCTCTCTTTTAATCATTCATTAGTTTCATGACTATATATTTTGAGAGGATGTTAAACTAAATATTAGAATAGTGTGACAATCCGACTCTGTCCCACCATTCAATAAATAAATTAAACATTTATTTATTGAAAAATTATTCTTGTTATGTAAATTTATTATTTAATTTGGTGTATTCTTTTTATTTAGAAAAACTACATCAAAGTAACTATGTTCAGTAGTTGCGAAAACTACACGTAGTTTTGCGAAAAAAAGGCATAACTACTTGTAGTTTTATATATGGTCACGGTGCTAAAAATAGCATAAAGTATCTAATAATAGGTGCATTTTTAAAGGTGAATAAAGCCAAGATTAAGTTCGAATACATGGAACCATGAAGTAGTCAAAACATTGCCAAAATAGGAAAATTAGCCTCAAAAGGATAAGCATTATTAAGAGGAATTAAGAAGGGATTTTGGGAATTAATTTTCCCTCTTTATTCAGTCGATGCATGTCAATTTTGGATCTTAATGGCTGATTATTACTTAGCCAAAATCATTTGTAACGAGCCAAACAAAAGTCTAGAGAAAAAAGAAGAAAAATAGAGAAAAATAGAGAAACAAATGAGAGAAAATTCAAACAATTCCCTAAGGAGACCCTATAGTAGTGATTTAGAGACTCCATTTCAACCTTTAAGGTAAGATTTTATCCTCTTAAAAGTTGATTTCAAGTCTAGTTGTGCTTTGATTTTTACGTGGTACGATTTTTCTCCGAAGCGTTTAAAGACAACGACGTGACGGTTGACGTCAATTGAAGAATCGAAGGGCTCGAGAAGAATCGTCCCTAGGTAAAAATTTTGAAGCCCTAATATGTGTATAAGATATCTAGGTTGTTGATGGTTGAAATCTAGTATGATTAAAATTTTTAGAGTCATGATTTGCATGCAAAAATGAAACTTTGGGATGCTGGAAATTTTACTATTTTTTGCCAGATATTAGACGTATTATTTCATGACTTTATAGGGCTCTAAAAAAAATCATAAACGTCTATTAGTATGTCTATTTCATGTATATTAAATTCAAACCTAGATAATGTGTAGATATTTCTATAAAAATCTGGATGTATAGATTGCGCAGATTTGCATTTCTTGTAAGACAGTATTAGAAATTTTATATAAGCGGTGATATTTTATGTATGAAACAAATGTGTCTATCAAAAAGAAATTTTTTGTGAATCAATATATATGTGTAGATGTTACGTATTAAATTCTAGAATTTATTGATGTGTAAATTAATTTTTATAATTTCAGAACCATGATATACTCGGTACGGTCTTTCTGGACAGATTAAGCAGTTGAAGGTTTTTTAATGTTTTGGGCACTTTAACATTAGATCTGGATTTCGAAAACTAAAAAAAATATAAAAAATTTAATTTAGAACAACTTTTCAGAAATATAATTTTTGCCAAATCTGTCTCTAAATTAACAAAAAACGTGATTTTATCTATATGTTTATTCTGCCATGTGAAAGAACATTATTATATATTGATTTTTTAACAAATTTATAACTATAAAGTTCTATATATTTAAAAATCATGGGGAGTTACTTATGAATATTTTCTCAGATTTTAAGCGTAATTAATAATATAATAAAATTAAAATTTAATCCCTAACTTCGTTGCTATTTTTGGTAAGTTTTAAATCCGAATTTTAAAATGATGATGAAGAGAAAAATGTTTATTTTCTTATGTATTAATGACCTGTAAAATTTGGGATAATTTTATAAAAGAATGCTTTTGTTGAAATTCTTTCCTTAAGGAATAAATTATAATTTATTAAAAGTATAGAGTCCAAACTGAAATTTCAATTTAGGTCAAATTATTTAATTTTAATAAATAAATTTAATAATTAAGTTTTATTTTATGCAAATAAATTAAATGGTAATATGAGAGCGTTAATCAAGTCGTCCAGTCAATCTGGGGACTTCTTGGCGAACACCTTTATGTTACCATGTAATCGTTTTAAAATTTTTTATCATGAAACATTTTAACGTTAATCGCCAAGCGTTACTTAGAATCAAACCTTAAAGAGTTTATTTAGGTTAAGAGATTCTCCGAAGGACTAGTTTTGACCTTATATTATGATCCTAGGTGTTAGAGCACCGAGGTGACTAAGTACCGAAGTACGAAAAGTCTAAGTGTTTGAACAATCAATGTAAGTACAATCTCACTATAGTACGGATTAGTTCAAAATTAAAAAAAAAATATGATAAGCTTTGTCATGATGACGTTATATTTTCGTATGTATGATGATGTCATGTATGTGATAATGATTATGTTTACGAATTGACGTTCATGACCTTATTTATAATCACTAAGTAAGTTTCATTGAACCATGTTATGAACGAAAAGATGATATGATGAACTATGCTATGTCACATTGTATGTTAAACACTGTATCGTACCACCCTCACAAGTGAGGTTATGAAGCCGTTCCTTGAATCGACCTAAGGGCAATATAGGACGGCCTTTATGAAAAGAAAAGATATGATATGACAGATTAATGGTCGTCGAGGACCAATGCACCATCGTCGCCCATTAGTTCGGCGCGCAACTTGGTACATACACTTATATGATGAGGGTCCCCTAGGTAAGATTAGTAATAGAATTAATAAATGAACCTAATTAGTCATGAATTGCATATCATTATTTGTGAGAAAATAGTTGTATTTCACTGGGCTTTTAGCTTACAAGTTTTCCATTCATACTGAAGGTAAGAAAGCTATAGCATGAGGCTTCATAGGTTGTGCGGTGACGGTGTCCGGAGCGATGGGGCACGGAAAAACTACGCTAATATTAATTCTGCACTATGATTAAGATATTTATGACTTTGCTAATTATTAAAGATGGACTTCTTAATTTTTTAATTCTGTTATAAGATGCTATTTAAGGTAATTAAATTATTAAGACATATTTTAAGAAAGTATTATTTAAAGTAATTTAATCCAAGTCATTTTTGTAAAGAGTTAAAAAAAAATTTATTGCATTTTTTACGAGCTTTGTTAAGTAAGACAAGTATGTTTAATGACTCGAAAAGTCAGGTCGTTACAAATTGCAAGGTTGAATGCACTAGATTATACATGTTTGATGAGTTATTATATTGTGTATAGGTTTGGTTGTTATTTTACAAGCTTAGAGTTGATATTCATAGTTGATGTATAATAAATAAGATGACAAATCCTAGAACTTTGTTGTATGGTTGCATGCTTGAGATTTTAAAGAAATTGGTAAATAAATAGTGTACAAACAAAGTTTAAAGCAAAATTCCGACCTATAAACCTTAATTTTAGACTAGGTAACGACATGCATTGCTATATTTTTTTTTATTTTTATTTAAAATTAGACTCTTTTAGCTTTCTATAGAAAAAAGAAGAATGTAAAAAAGATTTTTCTAGAATTAGATATCATTGTTTAAAGATGGATAAAAAATATGTCGTTGAAACTATACACAATTTATTTAATCATATTTTCGAGTATGTTATGACAGGCTAATGATATAAACCATATTTTATCCTTAAACTAGATTCTTGTACCTTTTTACAGAAAAAAAAGCGCATAACAAGGATTTTTTTAGAATTAACTAAAATTTTTCAATGTTAGATCTAGAATCTGCCTTGTTTAGGGTAAATAATCTGGAGAGACTATATTTCGGGCTCTATTTGAAAAATATTAAAGAGTCAAAAATTACAACCAGTTTTGTAATTTTTGAATGTTGATGAATATTTTACAAATATTTTCGTAATTATCGACGAAACTGGAAAATACACAGTTCCTTAGTCAAATTAGGAAAATTAAATTTTGTCTAGTTAGAGATGTTTTGTGATTTTCTTAATCAAGCAAGTCCCTAAGTTCTAAGGATCTAGTGTAAAGATTTTTCAAGGAAAATTTGCTAGGGATTTAAACGTACAATTATCCTCTATTTAGATTTCTTTCTCTCAACGCATAATGTTTTAAAATAATAAAAAAAATTATATATATATATCCATCTATCTATCTTATAGCCCTTCCCATAATAATATTGTATTAAGAATTTCATATTATATTATAAAATTATGTTGTTTTTTATGATATGATATTAAAAACCATATAAGTATAATTGTTTTTAATATCAAGATAATCATATTATTTTTAATGATATGATATTAAAAGCCATAAAACTATGAACTTTTTGTATCAACACATATTTTTTACTATTAAATCTCATAAGCAACATATATACGCTATAATAAGAAATTACAAAAATAATATCAAATTGCATATATTTTGTAAAATGATATATCAACATCAACGTAAAAAAGAAAAAAAAAACTCTTTTGTATAAAGTCTATTCGAACGACACTTTTTTTCCTATTATGTTTCTAGAAAATTCAAAATATAGAATGAATTTGATATTATTTGAATTTGAATTTATTTTATTTTATTTTGGCATTAATTCTTGTAGATTAGGCATTCTATTCCTTTTTTTTGTTCCTCCATTTTTTCTCTTACTCATTTGTAGATCTAGGTTTATAACCAGTGTACATATTAAGAAGGATATAATAGTATTATTGATAGTGTAATTAAATAGATTAAAGATATCTTATAAATTGTGAATATATGTGTAGCATTGAATCGTGATATAACTATATTTAAATGTCCCATTGATATTAAAGATATCTTATAAATTGTGAATATATGTGTAACATTGAATCCTGATATGACTATATTTAAATGTCCCATTGATTAATCCTTGAAAGAGTAGCGAATGGGTACTTATTTTGTATCTTTGGCATTTGGTGGGCTTCTGGGGCCGGACCGAGATTCATTTTGGGCTTGGGCTTGTATTGATTTTTTTTAATAGAGAATTTCAAAATAAATTCATTCTTTATACCACCTAATAATCTATACTTGAAGTGGTGTTCTCTCTTTATTCTCAGTCTATCTTTGTGGTCTAAAATTTGTGGTATAAATTAAAAGTACAACCCACATGAGGTATAGATTATCGTTGTGCCAAGAATGGAGCATTCATCAAAATCTCTTTTTATTTTTGGCCATCAATAAAGACTACAAGACAATCATATACATCAAGGGATAACTTTTACTTACTTGAAAGATCACTGTGACTTTCATCAATCTCTTTTGACTCCCTCGTCTTTTTGTCTTATTTTCAAGGTCCCTATAACACAGATCATGTATGACTACAGCTTTGTCTTAATTCAAAATGAGCAAAATATAACCAACAACTCTTAGAGTCTGTTTGGTAGGAAGGAGGGAAAATGAGAGGGATGGAAAATATACAAAGGAAAAAAAATAAAAAGGATAGAAAAGATTTTCTTTTTCCTCATGGATGTTTGGTATAAGTGGGAGGGAAAGAAAACAAATTTACTTTCTCTTATTTGGTATTGAAAGAAAAAGTGGACTGATAAAAAACTATTTGTATGCGTAATTACCATTATACTCATGGTAATATTTTAAAATATATAATGTTAAAGAACATCATATAGTTATACTATTGTTTATGTTTGTGTAATTAAAGAATTTTTATTAAGAAAAGTTATATTTTGTTAAAAATTTCCACCATGGTCAAAATAATAAATTTGGTTACTAGGATTAAAAAATTGAAATAGAAACATTTATTCATTAAATCCATGTTATATTTAACTCATAATAAGAACTAATTTCTCGCATATAAGGAAGAAATGACATATACATATTGTAATAAAATATAATGTAAAATTTTGACAAGATTAGAGACATAGTCAACTGAGATTAAAAAAAAAAAGATCATGTATTTAAGTTCAAGCATGTGAATAAACAAAATATGTTGCATAAACTTGTAATATGTATTCATATTTATCACAAATGCACCAAATGGTTGCAACTATATATCAACAAAAAAACTAAGTAACGGTTGCCACTATATATCAACAAAAAAACTAAGTAATGTTTTCCAATATCTACTATTACCCATCGTCACAAGAAAATATTAGGTAGTAAACCTTCTTATCTTCATTGCTTCCTTCTCTGCATGTGAATGCATTCAACTATTTTACCAAAACAATTTACAAAACAGACACAACTCATATTCCATAGATTTTCATTCTTCATTGTTGCACATCATCTTAAAAAGTAGCTCATAGCGACGATCGCTTGGAACTGCAAAGAATGCTCGCTTTTGTGAAGCCCTTTTGATTAGAAATAGAAAAACATCAAACTGCATATTCTCAGACACACCAATGTTCAATAATTCAGAATAAACTTCTTCTTCAAAATAGATGCGTGGTTGAGCTTTCTCCACAATAGCATTGCCTTCCCTAATTGCATCAGCAAGATTACTCATGCCAGATTTTAGTTTCTCTACATGCTTATCAAGAGAATCAATCATTGAGGCTTTTCTTTTTATACCTTTTGATGACTTTGCAACTTGTGATTTCTTTTGTTGAGATAACAATCCAATATCATCAATAGTTACCTCATCAGATTGTTCGAGATCCACAAATTGACTAGAGTTTTCATCACTTTGCCGTTGTCGAGCTTTCTCTTTCGCACTAGCAGCTACCTCACCATTAGCTCTATCATTTGCAAAAAGCTCACTTAATTTTTCATAATTATGGATCTCAGTATACCTCCATATTTATGCATTTGGTTTAGCCTGCATAATCCTTAAATTCTTATTCTCACAAGTATTAATATATATAAAACACATTGTTATAACACATGAAATAAAAATAGAAAATTGATACCACTAAAAACAAACCTCAATGAGAGTCTTCCACACCTCAGGCTCTACTTCAAACATCTTTGTTATTGGGCTCCAAGCAAAACCACTTAAGCCTTTGAAAAGGTCATGACATGTGTTAAATTTAGTTTTCAAAGTTTTAAGTCGATTTTTCAAATGGTCTTTATCAAAAGGGTTTTTGAGCTCATCTTGACAGATTTTTAGAACATTGTTATATGTTGTAGTTGTGAAAGTTCCATCAATTCTATTTCCATTGATTTGTTGCTCTAACAATGCATCAATCAATACCACATCCATCTCCTCTGACCACCTTATGTTATCTTTCCTTGAATCTTCATGACCATCCAACTGATCTTTCTTTGATTTCTTTGCCATATATCCAAACTGTATGATTCAGACAGAGAAATGCTTTTATTCAAAACACAATCAATATACGTGTATATACATATATATATATATATATTGCCATATTATATAAAGAAAATTTTTATAGCAATTGTAGCACAAATAGATTATAAGGTGATGATATAACTCAACAAATGTAAACAACCTTGATTTCAAAAAATTCACACAACACTCATATACATACTGTTGTACCTAAAAAACTTACCAAAAAATAAACACAGAACCACTTCATGTTCATAGATGTTCTTTTACAATACATTATACTAAACATGTAAACTATTGATTTATAATGTTTTTTTGGACATAATCTTGCCACATAGTGTTTGCTATATCATTTCTAATAGCTGCACCCTTTTTAGCATCTTCATTATCTCTCTCTTGGGTAAGCTTCTTCTATTTCATGAGTTCTCTAAAAAATCTCAAGGTCAACTGCATTAATAATTTGTTGATCATAATCTACACCCATCAGATAGTTGTGTATAATACAACAAGCTAGCACAATTTCCGTAGCTGTTGTAATCGAGTAATGATGTTCTGCAGTAGTGCAAATTATGGGGAATCGTTTTTTAAGTACACCAAAGCTTCTTTCTATGACATTCCTCAATGATGCATGACGAAGATTAAATAACTCTTGACAATTTTCAGGGCCACGCTTAGAATACTCTTTCAAGTGGTAACGCACTCCTCTATATGGTGTGATTAGTCCACTTCGCAACATATAGCCCGCATCAACCAAGTAATATTTTCCTAATAAAATAAAATTAATATCAATATTAAGATTTGGAATTTCTTATATATATATACATATTAAAAAAATTAAATACAATTTATGCTACCTTTAGGAATTATCAGTTTGTCTTCTCTTCCTAAAGCATTTTTTATTATTCTTGAATCAGATGCAGTTCCTTCCCACCCAGGTAACACATAGGTAAATCTCATATCAAATCCACAAACTGCCATAACATTTTGTGTAGGATAATCTTTCCTGCCACGATATCGTGGTGCCTCTTTCTTAGATATACTAACTCGAATATGTGTCCCATCAATTGCTCCTACATAATCCTGAAATAATATAGACTAGAGTTACCCCTTGTTTGGGAGAGCAATTTAAACCATTCCATCCCACTTTTGGGATGGAAAAAATAGTTTGAAAATGGTTTGGAATAGTTTGAAAATAGTTTGTAAAAATGATGTAAGAATAGTTTGACTTGATTTTGAGGTAGTATGAATGGTTGAGATTTAAAGATATTGTATAGGAATTTAGAAAGTTGAAAAAAATGGTTGAAAAAAAATAAAATGGAATGGAATAGTTTGAAGGATTTGAAAAGTTAAAAAAAATAAAAAAAATCGAATGGAATGAAATGGGACAAACAAATGGTTAACTTTTATATGTAAGATTATAAATGAATATATGTAAGATTACACCATTCTAAAATAATATAGACTAAAGGGCAATATTTTTTTATTACCTTAAAGTATGTATAGAATCTGGTACTACTAAGTATTTGTTCAGGAACCTCCCTCTCATTTGGTTGGTTTAAGAATTGGTCTACTAAAGTAATGATTGCACGTAATACCTCATGGAAATGTCGACTAATTGTTTCATTAGACCGACAAAAAAAGAAACAAGTAGCTCGATTTGTGGCATTATGCGCTAATAAATATAGAAACTTGGCAACTTGTTCCTCCACAACAGAATTTTCGTTATCCTTAAGTCGCCCAGTGTCTCAAAGTAATTCACACAATCTTGCAAATGCATCAGGCCCCATTCGAATAATGTCACAACATTTCTCATCCATACTAATCCTACTCATCAGTTCTCTTCTCACACATTCGCTCAATCTACTTTTATTTGCAAAATCTCTATCAACATAATGTGAACAGTGGTACAATTTCATTATATGTGTCATATGCACGACATAGCAAACAAGTTGCACTGCAGCCATACTATTACGTCTTTCCCAATCTCTCAAAAGTCGAATAGCGGTTTCTTCACTTGTTCTATTCTCTAAATTTTCTGTTAAATTATCATCCCCTTCACCTTCACCTTCCTCTGAACTCCACTCTGTATATTTCTACATATTAAATCTATTTTGAAGTAAGTCTAGTCATAAAATTATGATAAAAACTAACAAAATATTGCATACAGATTTAAAAATCCAAAACATTAGAATCAAAAGCATGCAATAAACATCTTTTTAGCCTATGTAAAAATCATATAGGAGACAAATTGTAATACACAAAACTTGATAATTATGCTAATCACATATTTCATGAACAGAGCATCAAAATATTCAGGACCCATATATATTTTTCTATCTATGCAATAGTAAATAAAGTTAGGATATGAAAATTTCTCATTTCTGTTCAAGAATCAAGCAAAATAAATAAGAAAATACAAAAAAATTCTTTCTAACAGGGTCTTGCAGTAAATAGTTGAAATGCTCATATCCCTTTTTAAGAAAGCTCTTCTTTTTTTTTTCTGAAGAAAATAAAATACTGAGATGAGGAATTCAGGCCAGGAAAGAATCAATCTCTAGTTAATCATAAGTGAAATGAGCCTCTAGTTAATCTTTTTATATTAGAAGGAAAAAATAATTTCAGAACCACAATCCATATAAAGCACAGGAAAATATTCAAAGAAAATGAAACGGTGAATGCAAATAAAAGACATGTATTCATAAGGAGATTTGTATTTACTTTACTTTTTTTTTAATTCTTAAAAGATAGAATACAAATGGAGAACAATGGAATACTTTTTGCTTAGTTTGCCATAACAAATGCTTTCTGCTTAGTTTGACATTGGAATTCGAAGTGTATTAAGAAATGATATATAAAAAAAAAGGTGAAGTCTGACAGAAAAAATAGTCTTTGTATTTGCCTAAATAAAATACCCGCCAAAAACTCTGTTGTTGGCGCTTTATCACTTTTGTCATCTTGTCATTTTTTTCCACGCCATAATCTGTCCATGCTTGGAGAGGAAATTTTTAGTGGGTCCCACCCTTAAATTTTATCCATTGCCTTTTCCTTCCCCTCAAAATTCTCTCTTACCAAACATCACATTTTTTCAATTTCCATCCAAATTTCCATCATATCTTTTCCTTCTTCTCAGTTTTCACTCTTACCAAACGAACTGTTAGTTCTATATTAATTTTGTAATATGATACGATGATTTTTCTTGTGTTTTCATTTTGGGTATACGTGCCCTACGGTGTAAGGAATAAAAAAACATAAAGAAGTCATCAACACTACTTGTGATACTGAGTTAAATAAATATAATACTATAATGAAATATGCCAATCAATATCCGCATAAAATTATAGAATGATATATATATATATATATATATATTACTGTAATGATATGTGCAAACCAATATTTGAATATATATAGATTACTCACATAAGAATGGATATCAATTATAGAAAAATCTTCATTCTTTATTGTTGACACTGTCATATTTGAACTTCATGACACTCATGTCATTTAATTACGAAATTGATTAATTATTTTTATTAGTAAATTCTTTATAATTTCAAAATTTATTTTCACAATACTTGATTCTGGAATCTTATACCTATACGATTCAAGTTATATCTTTATGATATATTTAGTAATGAATTAATATTGTAGTTTATGTGAAAATAACTACAACAAGTATGATGTAGTTTGAAAGAGAAATTACAACAAACTAGTTGTGTCCATAATTATAAAAAATACGTGTAATTTTTCGAGATAGAACAAAACTATGTGTAGTCACGATACTAAAAATGAAAAGAAAATGTGCATATATGGCGACAATGAGAGGGGAACAGAAGAGTTGTTTCCTCTTTAATTAATAGAATAAGAACGAGAGAGTTTGATGAAAAATCTCTCCAAGAAACGAACGAAGTTGCTCTTAGTAAAACTTCTCAATTTGGAATTGTCTATTCCCTTCTCACTGCCACCATATATGCACATTTTCTTGATCGTCAAATACTATGAGCAAAGATTTGATCATCTGTCTCAGTTGGGTGACTCCATCCAGTCAGGACTGCTCTCCAAGCCTTATCATCTAAGGTCCTAATAAATGTCTTCATTCTCGCCTTCTAATAAGAGTAATTGGATCTATCAAGCCAAGGCGGACGACCAATAAAGCCTTTTTCCTTCCAAAAATCCATCTCAAACAACATATTAGTCACCCTAGGATCTCATTCAATAACTTAGAGTGACATTGCTCAGATATCATTTGAAAAAATAATTAATCTGTGCAGGTGTTCCTAATAGGTAATTTGCATAATATTCTACGTCAGACAGAAAAATTAGTGAAATAGTAAATAAAAAATGAGGTGAACATACAAATTGAAAAATAAAGTGCAGAAAGTAAGTAGACACCAAAATTGATTATATGGTTCAACAAAGCATAGTTCACGAGGCTCTTACGCTTGAAATACTCCATCTTTACTCTGTTGCAGTTTTCCTCTGCTTTCCCTCCGTTAACGTCAACACAAGATCTCTTTGTGTCCAAGATCCTCTTGTTTTCACAAGAACCTCTTCTGAGACTCTTTTTCCTAATTCACTCAATGTTTTCACAAAAACCGAATAGAAATACTGAAACTAGTTTTTTATGTTGTGGGGTTTTCATGAGGCTTTTCTTTTTGCTACGTTGTGTAGGCGGGTAAAATTTAACGATTACGTGGTGCCTTTTTTTTTCTTTTGTTTCCTCTTTAATTTGGAGAAAATTTAAATTCAAATAACATGACAATCCCTAAAATGTATTTGGTAAAATATATGCGAGCGCACAAAGAAACATAATAAATTAGCGGGTGTAGGTTTTCTTATGCCCTTTGTATAATATCTAACTATATTATATTTGTCTTAACCGTTTCGTTAGAGGGTTTCGTAACGTTTTTCTAAAAGCGGTTTTGTGGCCTTTTTTTTTGCGTTTTCCCCGAAAAAACCGCATTTTTTAGGGGGTGAAAATGAATTTTTTTTTAAAAAAATTGGGCCTAAGTAAGAATATTATAAAATCTAGGGTCAGAAAAGAAAAATTGGGCTTGAGGTGCAATAAATGAGACCATCAGAAAAAGGCTGACGCGGGTCCCACACCGCGTCAGGTCCGTACACGCTCATTGTGGGCGCGTGTAATTCACGCGCCACTCTCCCATTAGGCGCGTGTTTTACACGCGCCAGGTTTTTTTTTTCCTTATTTTTTTCCCTTATCTTTTTTTCTTCTTCCCTCCCTTTTTTTCACTTCCTTTCTTTCCTATGAGCGCGCGTGCACGCTCTCTCTCTCTTTTTTATTTTCTTCTTCTTCTGTTTTTTTTCCTGACCCTTATTTTCCTTTTCTCTTTTTTTTTCCCTTTTTTCTTCTCTTTTTTTCCTTCTCTTTTTTTATTGTTTTTTCTTTCTTTTTTTTTCCTTTTATTCTTGTATTTTTTATTACAAAAAATATATAATTTTGACAAATTTTTTCTCTTTTTTTTTTCTTTTTGCTCCTTTTTCTTTTTTGTAAAATTTTTTTTTGTGTTCTTCTTTTTTTTTAGTTTTGATTTTGTTCTTTTAAATATTTTACTACAAAAAATATATAATTTTGGCAAATTTAAAATGTATTTATACATAAATTTAAAATATATCTTAACGAATTTATCATATACAATTAAAATGCATTTTGCATGAGCGAAGCGCGTGCAATTCAGCTAGTATTTCAAGAAACATGGTAAGATAGTGGGTGCGGGTTTTTTTTTTTTGCTCAGTTGATGTTGTATGGGCTATTTAGGACGATTTAATTTTTGCTTTGAACATTTTTAATATTTCTGACAAATGTCAAATATTTATGCAATATGTGCTTTATAGTAGCGTCTGTTTATTAATAACCTATGAAAAAAAGAAGCTTTTGTAAAACCCAACCTTTCTATGTATTAGTCATGAGTATTTTTGATAAAATGAATAGGAATTTATCCCAATATTTATGTTTATATTTCGTCACATTGTATGTTAATAATAAATTATTGTCGGAGCATTTTATTAAAAACAACAACAACAACAACAACAACAACAACAACAACTTGTAATTGATTGAAGAAACTACTTGTAGTTTTTGGCTATAAAGCAATTTTAACGATCATCAGGATAATAAAATAAATTAAAATTTTGTCCCTATGGTCATTGATGAAGAGATTTTATTTCCTCAAAAGATAAAAGAGAATATGAGAAAATTATGAGATAATCACATACGATCTTACCAAATAGGAAACAAAACACTCTTGATAGATCTAAGGTGAGATTTTAGGAAATAAATTGTGGACCCAAAATATAAAACAATATTTTAATATTAATACTCTGATTTATAAGATAGAGAAATATTCTTCTTCCAAAAATACGGACAAATTTGAACTTTTTACATTAATACATATACTGAAATTCACCGTTTTCTCAAATAACAAAAGGAACTTGATTTAGCCATAATTTTAAAAGTGCAGAAATCGCTATTATTCTCTACCAACGATTAGCGGGTAGTTCACGTAATACCTTACAGGTCGGTCCCGTATGCACTCGCCGTTTTCCATCGTTGTCGCCAAGTTTTTCGGCTTTCCATTTAACTTATTTGCGACACGAGCACACTAGTGAGCTAATAGCCAATAAGTAGATTAGATATATAGATCGCTAAGTCTATGAATAGTATAATAATTGAGAGAATACTTCCCCGCATTCAATAAGGGGACAGACTCGTCGGTAAAGTCATTGCAATTCTAAGAGTCCAAATTTATTCTTTCTTAATCTCTAACTTTTCATAGTCCGTTAAGTAGATTTTAGAAATATATTACCAAATCTACGCGGAGTACGATACCTTACAAAAGGGTCGTAACCCGAAGCAAAATATGACTAAGCGACTACAGAATCGTAACTTGCGAGTCAATCTCTTCATCTTCTAATCCCTTTTTATGAATCACAAGCATTCGACGTAGCTCACAAATATACGTGTGCATACAATTTACTACTTTCGGGCCCTTACTTGATTTCCCTAGACCATCTGGAAATTTTGAAATTCTAATATGCTTCGTTCGGGTCGAGCCTACTTTTAGGCCATCACGCAACTTCACTATGCCTCCGTTTGGGTCGGGCCACCTTTCTGCTTGTTCCATAACTTTATCATGCTCTTGTTCGGGCCTGGCCATCTTTCTGCTCGTTCCATAACTTTATCATGCTCTCATTCAGGTCGGGCCTCTGTTAAGGCCAGTCCGGTACTCGAGTATGCCCCCGTGTGAGCTAGGCCTCGATCTAGGCCAATCCGATACTCGAGTATGCCCCCATGCAGGGTAGGCCTTTATGCAGGGCAATCCGGGAGTCGAGCATGCCCCCACGCGGGCTACGCCTCCGTGCAGGCCAAACCAGTACTCGAGTATGCCCCCGTGCGGGCTAGGCCTCCGTACATGCCAATCAAGTACTCGAGTATGCCCCCGTACAGGCTAAGCCTCCGTACAGGCCAAACCGGTACATGAGTATGCCCCCGCGCAGGCTAGGCCTCCGTACAGGCCAAACCGGTACATGAGTATGTCCTCGTGCGGGCAAAATCGGAACTTGAGTATTCCCCCGTGCAAGCCAAACCGGCATTCGAGTATACCCCCATGCGGGCTAGGCCTCCGTGCAGGCCAAACTGGTACTCGAGTATGTCCCCGTAAGGGATAGGCCTCCGTGCAGGCCTATTAGGTACTCGAGTATGCCCCCGTGAGGGCTAGGCCTCCGTGCAGGCCAAACCGGTACTCCAGTATGCCCCTGTGCGGGCTAGGCCTCCATGCAGGCCAAATCGGTACTCGAGTATGCCCCCGTGCGGGCTAGGCCTCTGTGCAAGCCAATCAGGTACTAGAGTATGCCCCCGTGCGGGCTAGGCCTCCGTGCAGGCCAATCAGGTAATCGCTCATTCCAACAAATGCTAAACATTTCAACTAATAGATGAAATTTAATGTCCATGGTCCCATACTCATAGACAAACAAACACAATGTAATGGCCTGAAACTGGACCACATCAAAAAGTATTTAATTTCTATTTCTGAGAGAAATTTCTTGAGATATTATCTTGATTTCAATTATTTTGAGAGAAGTGACTAGTTTCGTCAAATCTGGCCAACTTGGACGATATAAAAATGACAGTGCAAATAATGTTAATTTGATGTGTTGGATTTTTAAAAAGCTTGTTAAGAATTCAATTTCAGTCTGAAATTGATTTTAAAATTCCTAATTTCACTAGTTGAGCCAAGTTGTGTATTTTCATAATTTTTGGAAATATGTCTTTTATTTAATGAATTTATGCTAAAAAATAATAAATAAACCAAATTTCTTTTGAGTAGGGTTTTATCATCCATTCCTCTTTCTTCTCACTCTCTCCCATGCCGTCACCCCCTTCCCCTCTGCCCCTCACTCACGCAGCCGCCGCTGCCCTCCCCAGCTCCGGCCAGCCTCTTCCGCCCCAGCCAGCCGTGCACTGTCTGCACGTCCCTCTCTCTGCGCCAGCGCACGGCCTCCTCGCGCGAGCCCAGCCCCGCGTCCCATCACGGCCTCACCGCCAGCGCCGCCCAGCCGCCGGCACACCCTAGCGAGTCACGCCTCGCCTCGCTCGGCCTTTCTCGGCCCCGTCTCGGCGACCCCGCGCGCCTCCAGCCTCGCCCAGCTCTTCTCGCGCGAGCCCCGCAGCCGTCGGCTCTGCGCGCGGCCCTCGCCTCGCCGTGCACGCTCAGCCTGACGCTGCTTTGGCCCGCGCGCACTCAGCCTAAGCTCGCCCGGCCTCTACGCGCTTTGCCGGCGCCGCCTCGCCGGATTCACCCCTCGCGCAGCCGCGCGACCACGGCGGCGCCCACTCCATCACCGCCAGCATTGAGCCCGAACTCCGCCCATCGTTGGCCACCATAGCCCCGAGCCCGAGCTCCCCGCGCGAGCTTCACCTGTTGTTCGCCACCATAGCTCCAGCCGCTGTTGCATGACGCCGGCCAGCCCCTCCCACGCTTTGTCAAGCTCGCCTCTGCGCCGCAATGCGCCTCCTTGAGCCGTTCTTGCTCGAGTCGGTGAGCCTCGTGTTCTTTTATGGTGGTTGTACGTTGCTTGTTTTTTCGTTGACAAGGTTTGAGCGAAAATCTAGCTTGTTTGCTGCTTGATTTTGGTGAATCGTTATGTTGGATTCGGTGTTATGTTGTGGTTTGTGAATAAAAATTAGTTTGAGTATGTTGGTCGTACTATTATGGATAAAATTGATTAATATTTCGTAGTTAAGTCTAGCTCGACCTATTTTTCCAGTGTTTCGATATGGTGAAGATCGTAAATTTGTGCCGCTTAGTGTGTTATTTTTGCCATTCGCGATGGAATTGATTTGAGATGGTGTGAGTTTCAGCTTAACGGTTAATTGTTGTGTGGTTGTTGAAATTTATGAAATAATTATTGTTTGGTCTTATTTCTGTAATGGTGAAATTTATACTCGCAAGAGATTAATATTTTTGGCAATATTATTGTTTTGGAAAATCTGATTTTGGTGGAGTTGTGAATGTACGAAATTTAACATATTGTTTAATGAAGAAATTATATGCGAGTTTGAAATTTTGTGTGTTTTGCGATCACATTGAACTTGACATTTTGATAGTTTTGGGTATTGTAAATTCTCGTGTCTTAGTGTCGTTTTGAAACTATAAAATTCGTGAAGTAGTGTCGTTTTGGAGAATACAGCTCGAGAAATTAGCAATTGTATAGAGTTGCTTTTCGGGTGATTGTCCTATCTTTGTTATAAAAATAATCAGAAGATGTTTAACTAAAGTACGAGTTAGCATTAGGTTTGGGATTTTCTAGTTTGAGAAATTCTAGAAAGGTTTTTCCCTTCCTGGGATTCGAGTTTTGTTTTATATATATAAGGATAAAAGAGAAAATTTTGCATATTGATGTACGGGTTTACCCAACTTTTTACCCAATCGTGTCGGGTTGTATTTTATTAATTATACATTTTGATTATAAACGAGGTGTTGGATCGAGACGCGGGTCCGAGCGCTTCGCTTCTTGCTTTTGTTTAAGTTCAAAACTTGATTCGAATTCCTTTATTCTCATGCATTACACAGGAACATCAGCAATGCAAGTTCGAACGCTCGACCATTCACCGCCATTTTTTTCCAAAGGTATAAGCGGGCGGTTGGAAACAAGATCCAAGCATTAAGACTCGATGACATGTTATGTGACTTTTGTAATTAGCTTAGACGCCTATTATTTTTTTGTGTGGAATCCGAGCCACTGAGGTTCGGTGTTGAAATATGACTATGTTTTGAGATTATTATTGTGAAAATTATTCTGCGTGGTTGTTGTGATGGATTGTGACCGAAATTAGTTCGGTGCTGGATTGAAATTAGGTGAAGGCTTCGGCCGGGATATCCGAAAAACAGGGGAAAATATGCAGGATTTTCGGCTCGAAATTTAGATGCTTAGTAAAACTAAGCCGGAAACTAATTAGATTACAGAATTTCTTTCTCGCCTAATTAAAGCAAACAATATACTTGTTGGCCTTGGGTTGATGGATAAAACTAAGTCACTGACGAACGGGACGATGATACTTCGATTCTTTGATTAATTTCTAGTGGAAGGTGGCTTTTGACCCTCTTACTCGCGTGTTGGACAGATTTGTCGCACGACGAGTTTCAAGGGAGGACGCCACTAGGAGAGAGCCACGAGGACCGAGGCAAGATGCTTAGGACCCCAAGTAAGTAGATCTCCACTGTGGCACGAGTAAACTTTACCATGCTTGAATATATTGTACATGTGTTGAGATTGTCTTAAGCATACGATGCTTCTCAGCTTATGGCTGTTAAACTGTGTTGATCTCCATACTAGCCAAATGCGTGAATACAGGCTCTTGAATATGTTCGTCTTGTTTGTGCAACAAGCCTACAGGTATGGGACTGTAGGTTTGTTTATGATATGTTGTGTTTTTCTAGGTGTATTGGTACGTGTGTAAATTTATATGTTTATCGGTCTGTGGGTATGGGACCACAGACGTAAAACTATTCAATTTCGTGGTTCAAGTTATTGTGCAGGGTGTGTGTGTCCGTTTGTGTGTGTATATGTATTAGTATGACTTATCTGTCGGTGGGTATGGGACCACAGACATAAAACTGCTGCTGTTGCTGTTGAGACTTTATTGCAGGTCAAGGAGAAAACTCTAAGACAAGACAAGGAGAGCGGAAGCAATGTATGTACACGGGTAGGGCCCGACGGGACCGCAAGTCATTATCGGTTCCGAAATAGCCCGACGGGGCCACTGATTACGTTTCGGGACGGCCCGAGAGGCCTTGGGGAGGTCGGCGGACGACCTTCCTCTGTCGCATTACTTTGATCATTTGAGTAGGGCTCGACGGGGCCGCGATCATGATTTGGTTCTGAAATAGCCCGACGGGGCCATCATGTATGACAGATTTCGGAGCGACCCGAGGGACCTCGCGGAGGTCAACGAACCACCTTTCAGAACGGCCCGAGGGGCCTTGGGGAGGAGAGCCACGGCCTTCCCCACAGCTTAAGATTTGACGATCCGGATCGGCCCGACGGGGTAAAGTGCAATAATGAATTCCGAAACGACCCGACAGGGTCACTGGCCGTAAAAGGTTTCGGAATGGGCAAAGAGGCCCAAGGAGGATGAGTCTTCAAAAGCATAAAGAATATCAGGACGGTCCGAGGGGCCAAAATTCATAGCATGTCCTGAACTAACCCGGTGGGATGATTGCGCAATCAATCCGAAACAGTCCGACGGAACCACCGGTCATGAGAAGTTTCGGATCGACCCCTAAGAGGTCTAAAATGCTTATAGTTCTAAAACAACCCGTAGAGGGTTCATAGTTGTATTAGTTCTAGAACGACCCGAGAATGGGTCTAGATTTGTATAAAGTTCTAGAACGACCCGAGAATGGGTCTAGATGTGTATAAAGTTCTAGAACGACCTGGGAACGGATATAAATGTGTATTAAATTCTATAATGACCCGTAAGAGGTCTAGATTGTGAATAAGTTCTAGAACGACCCGTAAGGGGTCTGGATGCGAATCGTGTGTACACGTATTTTTATATGCTAAGTCAGAGAGTTGTGAACTTGAGTGAAATTAGAATAAAGTATGAGATTAACTTTATCGAGATTAATGGGTCATTGAATCCGACCTCGTTACATGTCACAACTCTTTTGCAGGTATTGTACCCCGCGTAGGTTCAACACCCCATTTCTGAAATCTGCTCCGCGGGCATGGTTGTTTAAGAGTGACGTTTACTCTTCGGACTACGATGACGCGATCGTCGAGTCCGTCCTGTTGTTAAATTATAGTGTTGTAATATCTCTTGATTGTTTATTACCTGCAGACTTAGCAACCTATTTATCTATCTACTTACTGGGCTATTAGCTCACTAGTGTGCTCGTGTCGCATGCGTCTTGTAACGAAATCAAAAGGGGCGAGGCGACAATGACGGGAACAGCGAGTGTAGACGGGACCGACCTGTAAGATCTTAAGTGGGCTACCGGCTAATCGTTGGCAAAGAAAAGTTTTAAATTCCGCATATTTTGTAAATGTTAAAATTATATATATTTTGGTTATGATGAGGATTAGTGAACCTCATGTTTAATATTAAAAGCTTGGTTTTGTAACTTAATTTTAAAAGTTCAAATTTTTCTGTATTTTTCGGTATTAAAATATCGTTTTGAGTTTTGGGTCGCTACACACACACACACACACACACACACACACACACACACACACACACACACACACACACATTCACATACGAACAAATACTCATATACGCAAACATAACAAGGACACAAACAAATCTACAATCACATACTTACAGATTTGTTAGCTAACAAGACAAATAGGAACGTAAACCCATACTCGCACGCCTAAACCAAATACTACCAATATATACACGATTTACATTTGCCCATACATGTAGGAAACTCCACTATGAACATCATATAAGGTTACATACAAATGACGATCATACAAAGTGAAACTAATATAATACCTCGCACGTGGACCGCAAACTCGATCAATCGCAACATGTATTATCAAACATCAATACAATATGCCAAGTTGTAAATTACGCACAAAACTAATAACGGGACATATTAAGAGCCATAGCCCATTGCGTACCGTGGTGGATTAAGTCTACTCGTGTCACAGTAGAATCCCACTTACCTGATGTCTTAAGCTTTCTGTATCGGTTCTCGGGATCCTTCCTCAGGGGCGTCCCTCCTCGTTTACCAATAACACGAGTATTTCTGTCTAACACGAGTATTAAAGGGTCAACACCAAGGTTTACCAATAATTATGGGAGAGGAAAGAACTTGAGGTTGGTTGACTCAAAGAATGTGACTCTAAATAGTGGGACGGCTGATAGTTCATCGAAAAACCCCTCTAAGGGTGTTTCCCTCCCAAGTGTTGTCACTTTATCCTTAACCGTCAATTTTAACAAACGATTGTGCCATTCGAATAATTTAGGTGAAGATTAGGTTTTTCGACATACACGTACAATGATTAAATCATAAAAAGTGCCTAGACTTCGAGCCAAAAATCCGACAGAATTTCCCCCATTTTTTGGATATCCCGGCGGACGCCTTCACCTAATATCAACCCAGCACCGAACTAATTTCGGTCACAGTCCATTACAATAAGAACCAAAATAATTTGACACAACATCAAGACATTTCAAACTTTCACAATTGCAAAAGTTCTTGAGCCTCAACGGCTTATCACAAGACACTTTTCTCAAAGATTTCAACAAATTCTAAGATTCAAGTCGCAACTCTAATGTCGTTTTATTTTTGCGATCATAACTCAATTTCGGTCGTTCGGTTAAACCTTTAGTATACAATGGTGAGAGGTCGTGTGTCTGAAAGTGCTTCAGTGGCGATCCAAGCTCGAGCAAAGGTGGCTCAAGGAGGCACGAAAACTCAAACAAGGACGGCACAAGAGAGACGTCGACTTCACCAGCAACGAGCGAGAAGTGCTCGACGCGAAGAGGGGCACGACTACTGCCCGGAGGAGCTCGGCTCAGAGCTGGCGTGGTAGAGCAGGAGCCGTGGTCGCGCGGCTATGCAATAGGAGGATTTGGCGAGGCGGAGCTCGGACGGAGCCGGATCAGATCCGGTGGAGTGCGCGGAGGTTGGACGAACTCGGGTTGCTCACGCGTGGACTGGGCGAGCTCGGGCTGAGCGAGCGCGGGCTGGGCGTAACCGGGCGGAGCTGGATCAGTGTCTTGGTCAAGCGGCATTGGCAGGTGGGGAGGCGTGGAGGGCTTTGCTCACGAGAGAGAAGCAGAGGCTCGCGGAAGGGGAGGGGCTTCGCGCTAGCGCAGGCTGGACGCAGCGTACGGGGTTGCGCGAGGGGCACACTCAACGTGGGCTGGGCGCGGTGCTCGGGAGGCAGCGCTGGCGAGGGCTGGCCGACGGCTGCGCAGGGGCAGAGACGGCACAGAGAGAGAGAGAAGAAGAAGAAGAAAAATTAGAGATGGATGGAAGATGTATTGATCGGTTGAGGGAAGGGGAAGAGGGAAAGAAAAAGCCCTAGTGGGCTTGGGCTCAATTTGGGCATAAATGGCCAAAAAAATATTTAACAACGAAAATAGTAAAATTTCTCCGTGAAAAATTAAAATTGCACACGTAATTTGATCACCGAGACTTGGAAATCTTAATATCATTCTCGAATAAAAAATAAATTCCCAACACGTTCCTAAAATTTGAAAATGCAAAATAACTATAGCAAAATAATAATTAAACTCATATTTCCAAATTGACCAAATTTGATGAAACTGGCCAATTTTATAAAGCGGTCTAAACTAAGGCAAAAATAAAAACTAATAAACTAGCACAATGATTTTAAATTCAGGTAATTACAAGAGGAGTAATGGTCGATCATTGGCGCCAACTTTATGAGGTAATAAGCCAAGATTTGTCAATTTTTATTAAGGAAAAAGTCAAAAGAAATCAAGCCAAAAATAAAGATACCATTTTGTTTTTTGTTTTCTAAGAAAGTAAAGATTTGAGAAACAAATCAAGGGAAATTATTTCCCTCTTTCCTCACCTTATTGGCGCCAACTCCCTCTATAAATAGAGGTCTTGGCTTCACTTTTTCCCTCACACCAAATCTTGAGAAGTCAAGCACAAAAAAAGAAAAAAGAAAAAGAAAAAAGAAAAAAAAGAGAGAAAGCTCCGTAGAAATTCTAAAAGATCCTTGTTGTAAGTGATTCTTCGTCCGCGATTGGAGCTTCGGGGGCGGAGTCTCCGAAGCACAATTAATGCAAACATGCACTCATTTCCAACAGCACAACAATGCCACATCATCACAAGAGCTTTCTCCGGACAAAAAGTGTACGGGGATTGTCGAAGATGACCCTCAATCTTATGCCCTCGAAGCTAAATTGGAGAAGTACCACCGGAGGTAGTATCAATACTATGACAAGAGCCTCGGAGAGGGATTAACGGACAAGAAGGCCACGGATCCTCAGAGATGATCCGTCCCTGTGAAGCTAACCTCAGAGAGGAAGCAAGAACTTCACTCGACGGAAGGCACGACCCGCGAAGCTAGTGATCCCTGATCGAAGATAGAGTTTGCGCTCGGTATTTTAGGTCCTTTTCTAATGTTTATTTAACCCCGATTGTGGGAGATTATGAAGCTCATCCCGAAGAACCTAGGATGATCATTTTAGATATTAAATTTTCGATGAATGTCAATAGGTCTATTTGGTCACCTAATCTCGGGTTTTAAGGGATTATATATGACTGTATATTTGGTCACCTAATCTCATCATTTAGGGGATTAGGTGTCAAATCTCATTAACCTATCCCTCTCTCTGGATCTATATAAGAAAGGGAAGATAAGGGAGAAGGGGTTGGGAGAAAAATTGGTCAAATTCTCTGTAAGAAATTTACCAGAAATATTAGAAAAGTGGATGTAGGCTAATACTCCGGAGGAGGGCCGAACCATTATGAAAACTGTCGTGTTTTTGCTTTTTCCAGCCAATTTCTCCCTTTTTATTGCCGTACCACCGTCTAGAGGTGCGAATCACAGTATTGGTTCAAATTTCATACCAACAGCTTGGCGCTAGAAGGAAGGCTGGCTCGCTTATTGCTCACCTTTCTTTCTAGATTTTCTATCTTCCTACGCTTAGATTTCTCGTTGGATTATGTTAATTAATCGGATATCAATGGCACCCAATACCAGACGCGCTGGTAAAGGTCCGATTGCTGCCGAGCGACATGTTGGAAACACTGGCTCAGAACCAGAGTCAACCCATGTTCCTCACTGCAAGTAGCAAGCCGATATTATCTGGACGCGACACTAGGTGAAGTAGAGAAAGACCACGGTCGAGTTGGCCATCGGAGGTGGCGACGCGGCTGAGCGGGAGAGGTTCGATGGCGAGTCAGACGCCGAAGCCCGTAACCCCCATAACTGGAGAGACGCGCCAGTGCGAAGACCTACGGCCCACTCCGGAGAAGTGCAGCTGCCGGAGGCTCGAGAGCAGCCGCCAAGGCGGAGAACTCGGGCCAATCTAGATCCGTCTTTGACAGACTGGGACCACTCCCCCAGGAGCCAGCGAGATGTGCCCCGACACAACCCCAGGTTCGCATCAGAGATGCGCGACCCCCGGTCTTGGATCGACTTCGCGATGGGTCGGCTTCCACCGCCATTAGCAGACAGACCCAGGCGACCCAAGAGTTCTCGCATGTGGAGATCAGGCGGCTCCAAGGGCTCCTCGACGAAAGAGCCCGCGATGGTATTCTGACGGGGATTTCACTCCCCTGCTTGTAGACATCATCAATGCCCCCATCCTCGATCGACTCAGGCTACCGAAGGTAACCCTTTTTGATGGGACTGGGGACCCTTCTGACCACTTGGGAGTATATTCCTCATAGTCACGTGCTTATGGCTATTCTGATGCTGTTAAGTGCCGACTTTTTTATAGACCCTCTCGGACAAAATGTGAAGATGGTGGTATCGACTACCAGCCGACTCTATCATGAGTTGGCAGGATCTAAGAGCGAGGTTCGCTTAGCAGTTCTTGGGGGTCGGAGACACCTCAAGAATTCTACTTACTTCTCCCTAGTTAGGTAGGGAGATGGAGAAACCCTCCAGGCCTGGATAAAGAGCTTTATAAAGGCCACGGTGGAGGTGGGAAATCTATTTGATGATGCCCTGCTATTGGCCGCCAGCACCGGGGTTCACAAGAATACGCCCTTCGCATTTTCGATCAATAAGAAACCGCTATGGACGTATTCGAAATTCTTGGATCGAGAACGTAGAGGCCCTGACTTCAAAGAAGTCCGGGGCTGTGAGAACCTTCAGAGGGAACCCCGAAGGGGTCCGATGGAAGGAGAAGAGGCCCGTGGACAACCCTACGGGCGAGCCAATAGCCACGCGAGGAGAAGAGGCCTCGTGACTTAGCACCGGGGATCGAGGCGACCCGAGCTCGTAAACCGTGCTACGGGATGTACCACGAGCTCACTACCTCGATAGAGGAAATATTTATCAACTCACGGAGTGAAGTTGACTTTTGACCCCCTCAGCCTTGAAGGGGGAAAGTCCCAAAAAGGCACAAAGACAAGTACTGCTTGTACCACAACGCGAGTGGGCATACCACCGCGACGTGTTTCGATTTGAAGGATGAGATAGAATAGCTCACTCGCCAAGAGAAGCTCGTAGGATCCTGTAAAGACGCGGACCGTAGAGCGAGGAATCCACTCAATCCAGAGATCGAGGGCGAGATCCATACGATCATGGGAGGCTCTTATCCTAGGTGGCACTGTCAGCGGTCGATGAAGAATTATGCCCGAAAGGTGAGGCAAAAGCCTTCTGGAGGAGTTTTTCAGGTCGCGAAGGAAACTATGCGGTCCCCTCGAAGATCCGAGAACGAGCTCTCGTTCACAGATGCTAATGTCGAAGGTGTCAGATTCCCGCATCATGCCCCTCTGGTCATATCGGCCATGATCGGGAACCATTTAGTCCACCGTTGATTAATAGACGACGGCAGTTCAATGGACATCCTATATCTGGACGTCCTTGAGAAGATGAGGATAAGTCCCCAAAGCCTGCGAGCGGCCGCAAGTCCGCTCCACAGATTTACAAGAGATTCTATATGTTCGGAGGAAAGCATAGAATTGGCCATCTCCTTTGGTGAAGAGCCAAAGAGATCAACCACCATGTCTAATTTTATGGTGGTTAAGGATAGATCTTCATACAACACCATCATCGGGCGCCCTACCCTCGTGGCCCTGAAGGCAATGACCTCGATTTATCTCCTCTGCCTGAAGTTTCCTACACCCCATGGCGTGGGAGTCATTTGGGGGAATCAATATGAGGCTCGGATGTGTTACACAACGAGCATCAGATTGGTTCCCGCAAACCCGAAGGGAAAGCAGACAGCCGGGGGAGCAGGCTTGATCAACGAAGCCTTCACCATCGGGGTTCCAGAGATTCGGTACGAGTTGGACCCCCAACTACCGGCCCAATAGTAATTAACGGGCCCGGTCGAAGAAACAGAGGAGGTGGGCGTAGATATTCACGAACCAGTGCATAAAATCAAAATTTGGACTTCTCTACGTCCAAAGACGCGCGAGGCCATCGTGACCTGCTTTTGCCGTAATCGAGACGTGTTTGCATGGAGTCACAGTGACATGAAGGGGATAGACCCTGAGCTAATGTGCCACTGTCTCAACATTGATCCTCGGGTCCCCACCCGACGACAGAAAAGGAGACCGCTCGACCCTGAGCTAAAGACGAAGTTGATAAGCTAGTCAGAGTGGGGTTCATTCGCGAAGCGAAGTACCCCGCTTGAGTCTCGAACCCCGTACTGGTTCTTAAGCCAGACGGAATATGGAGATGCTACGTGGATTTCACCAACCTCAACGAAGTCTGTCCAAATGACACCTTTCTTGTGCCCCAAATTGACCAAATGGTCGACGCGACCACGGGCCATTAACTCTTAAGCTTCATGGACGCATTTTGGGTTACAATCAGATCCCCATGTTTCCTCGGGACGAGGAACATACTGCCTTCATTACCGATCGCGAACTTTATTGCTATAGAGTCATGCCCTTCGGTTTGAAGAATGTAGGGGCAACTTATCAGGGGCTGGTGAATAAGATCTTCGCGGAGCTGCTGTAAGACTCAATGGAGGTCTACATTGACGACATGATGGTCAAGAATACTGCAGCGCGAGATCATGTCACGCACCTAGAATGAACCTTTTCCATCCTTCGGCAAACCAACATGATGCTCAATCCGAATAAGTACACCTTCGCGGCCAAGACTGGGAAGTTCTTAGGCTTCATGGTGAGTCAGCGAGGAATTAAAGCCAACTTGGTGAAAATCCGGGCCATCCTCGACATGGAGTCCCCTCGGAAAAGGAAAGAAGTCCAAAAGCTCACGGGGTGCATCGCCGCGTTGGATAGGTTTGTCTCTCGGTCTACCGACAAGTGTCTCCCCTGCTTCAATATCCTTTGAGGCAGTAAGGAGTTTGTTTGGTCTGAGAAATGTGAATGAGCTTTCCAAGAGCTCAAGGTATACCTTGGGCATGCCCTTATTCTGGCGAAGCCATTGCCGGGGGGAGAAACTCTTTACCTACGTCGCTGTCTTGGAGCATGCAGTCATTTCAGTGCTCGTCAAGAAAGCAGCTGGAGTACAAGTGCCGGTGTACTACGTCAGCAAGCGCCTCCTCGACGCTAAGCTCAGATATCTTGAGCTAGAGCGACTTGCCCTAGCTCTAATCGTCTCGACCAAGAAGCTTCGCCATTACTTCCTGGCCCACACGGTGGTTTTTTTCACTAATCATCCGATGAAATAAGTGCTGCGCAGGCCGAAGGCCTCAGGCAGACTTGTAAAATCGGCAGTCGAGTTAACACAGTTCGACATTCTTTATCAGCCACGGACAGCGATCAAGGGACAAGTTTTGGCGTATTTCATTGCCGATTTTACCTTTCCTTCGAAGGAGGTTCGGGATCGGCAAATGGAACCCCCGAAATTGAAGCTTTACGCGGACAGATCCTCGAACGAGAATGGCTCAAGAGTGGGGCTTATGTTGATTAGCCCCGAGAGCCACCGTATCAATAGCGCCTTGCGATTCACCTTCAAAGTCTCGAACAATGAGGCAGAGTATGAGGCTCTATTGGTCGGCCTCAGAATCGCCAAGGAACTTCAAGTAGACCCACTTCTAATTTTTAGTGACTCAAAATTAGTTATAAGTGAAATTTCAGATGAATTCCAAGCCCGTGATGATCGGATGGCAGCATACTTAGAAAAGGTCAAAGCGGAGCTTCAAAATTTTTCCAGGTATGAAATAAAGCACGTCGACCGCGAAGATAATTTGAATGTGGATGCATTGGCAAAGCTTGCAACTAGCAAATATGCCGAGCTTTTGCACCTAGTCCCGGTTGAGATTATCCCCGAACCAAGTATCGCGAAGCAAGACTTGGTGGAAGCGATCGACTCTGAGCCTTCGTGGATGGATGATATTGTCATCTATCTGAAGAAAGATAAGCTGCCAGATGATCGAGAACAAGCCCGGAGGGTCAGGTACCATGTTGAACACTATTTGTTGATAAATAACAAGTTATACAAGAAAGGAGTTTCAACACCGCTGCTTTGATGTCTTAGCGATAAGGAAGCCAAAGAAGTCTTAAGTGAGATTCGCGACGGAGTCTGTGGAAATCACGAAGGGGGCAGTCCCTTGCACATAAGGCTTTCTTGCAGAGATTTTATTGGCCCACGATGAAGCAAGATGCCGCCGATTACGCAAGGAAGTGTGACAAGTGTCAGAGGTATTCAGCACTTCTTAGAGCACATCCGGAGCGGCTCACGGTAATCTTTTGTCCATGACTCTTCGCTAAGAGGGGAGCCGACATTATTGGACCCCTGCTGACGGCGCCCGGGGGGCTTAAATTTGCTATCGTATAGATAGATTACTTCACCAAGTGGGCCGAGGCTATTCCTTTGTCAACCATCACTGAGAAGAACCTGACCAAGTTCATCCGTGAACACATTATCTACACGTTCAGGATACCTCACTCCTTGGTATCGGACAATGCTCTTCAGTTCGATAATCGAGCAGTGAGGGACCTTTGTGATCAGTTTGGCATCAACAAGGACTTCTCTGCTCCCTACCATCTGCAAAGCAATGGCCAGGTCGAGGCCGTCAACAAGATTGTCAAGTTGACCCTGAAGAGACGCCTCGACACACTCAAAGAACGATGGGCCGCGGAGCTGCCTGTAGTCCTATGGAGTTATCGCACCACCGCCAGAACGGCCAACTGGGAAACTCCTTTCTTCATGGCATATGGCAGCAAGGTGATGATACCCGCGGAGGTGAAATTCCTTTCATTCCAATATGAAAATTTCGACGAAGAGACTAACATCTCACTTTTGGCCGCGGTGAGAGATATGATCGAGGAGCGTAGAGAAGTCGCGAGGATCCGAATAGAAGGCCAGAAGCACGCATGGCGAGGTATTATGACTCTAAGGCTTAGACAAGTATTTCAGAACACCAAGGAGCCTGGAGCTGGAGCACTTGGGTATTCGTGGGAAGGACCATCCAGATCACCGAGGTGTTAAAATCGGACGCATACCGAATTACAGACCTCGTTGGGGTTCCAATAAGGAATCCTTGGAATACGGAGCATCTCAAGAAATACTATTAGTAGGCTTCCCTTGTTTGTAATTAATTTTTCTCCTCTTGTATAAATCTGATAATCCATCATTTATTAATAAAAGTTCAGCAAATTTGGTGCCAAGATTTCATTTTTCGATCATTTATTCTAAATAAAAAATGGAAAATCTGCGAAGTAGACAATAAACTCTATGTATGAGGGAATGAACCACGAAGAGGATGATTCCTAGAAACACAACCCTCGACTGTCTCCCTGACAGTGGGAGCGCTCAGGGAGACAGGAGAGCACTCGGGGTACCAGAGAGAAATAGGTGCGCCCTATAGGTACTTCGGTGACATGCGGGGCTAGAACGCATAAGTTCGGAGGGCTTACGTAGGCTTTAATCGTTGAAGCTTCCTGCCACACAAAATTTTTTCTTGTCAGGTCTCAGCCTGATCTGGGATTAACTTGAGAAGCGTTTGGGTAATTTGCTCCTAGAACCATTCAACTCTTCGGAGAAGATAAAAGATCTAGGTATGCTTAAAGGGAGAACCCCGAGATGTGAAACACTTAGGAGAATTTTGAAAAATTGGAATAAGTTTAATCACAAAACATATAAGTAAAAAGGCCACACTCTATTCAAAAGCATCGGGGACCGTTGTGAGCAACAGGGTGCTTACAAATTTCGTCGGTTATTAGATTTGGCCAAGATCTACCTTCGAAGAAGGAGCTTGGATCGGGATAATCCTTCGGAGAAGGAAGAACCCACAGTAATAGTATTTTTAGAGAAAAGTTTGTTTGGGTTACTGTCTAATTAATCGCTTAATTTGTTTTAATTATAACCCTCAGAGAGGGCATGATTTGAGTTGTGTTCCTCGAAGAGGACGTAACTTAACATAGTCGACCCCGGAGGGCTTGATCGTGTTAGTTGAGGGAAACAAGCGGAAGATAAAGTCAAAAGTTATAATTGTGAAGAAATAAATACTTAGACATTTTTGTGAGAACAAAAACTAAGTTTTATTTATTCGGGAGATTACAAGAGATGGGCGTCCGAAAGACCCCAAAGGAAAAGAAAAAAAAATACAAAAAGCTGAGAAAGTGGCTACTCAGGCGACTCAGGCGGGCGTAGAAGTGGACGCCTGACTTCTGCAAAGACGTTCCATTAGGGATAAAGAGCTTTCAGCTTATCCAGCACCTTGTTGGCACACGCGAGGGTAGCCTGCTGCATCTTAACTATAAAGCCTTCGCTTTGGTGAAAATCTAAGACCTATTGTCGTCTTCTCGATTCAATGTAGCTTTCGAAGATAGGGCTCTACTTGAAATCCACCACGGCAGTGCGGATTCTAGTCCTAGGCCCGTTGAGATCAGCCTCAGCCTTATTAAGCTCGCCTCGTTCAGTTTTAAGCTCGTCTCTGAGGACTTGAATCCTCGTCTCGGCCGCTACTCTCCTTCCATGTTCCTCCTTGAGCGCCGCATCAAAAACTGCTTTCTCGAAGAGAAGGTTCTCTTCGTGAACTCGGCGCTCGTCCTCTTCTACGCCTCCTCCCATAGCTCCCTCTCTTTTTTCAGCTCTACCTCGAACCTGGCCGCTGTCTCGATGCGAGATGCTCTCTCTCTACTTAACTCTTCTCGGAGTTTGGCCATATCCTTATCAAGACCCCTCTTGAGCTCCACGGTGTGCCTAATGCTAGTGGTTGCTAGCTTCACCATCTCGGATAAGAGATCCGTTTCGGAGGAGGCTTTATTTAGCTTGGCCGCCAATTTTTCATTCTCCGCGCGAAGGTGAAGCAGGGCCTTTTAACCCTGGGCCAAGATGGCCTCAGATCTTCGGGAGTAGACAAAATTGGCAAGGAATACCTGTAACAAATAAGGGGGTTAGAAATGAACATAGAAATTCCCGAAGGGAAGAGCGTCAGCGACGCTTACGCTCGAGAGCATCCGCATACCCTCCCGGTTGCTAGCTTGGAGTGGCTCCTCGGACAACTGCTTGCAGCTCTCCTCGGACCAAATCTCGTCCAGCATGGGACCGAGATCGAGGATCCAAGGGAAGGATCCCGAGGGAGTAAAAGATCCCTCGCCAAAAGGAGCCCCAGTTAGAGGAACTGAAAAGTCCTCCAGAGGGTCCTCGGGAGCCTCGGTGAATTCTTTCCTCGAGGATTCTCCAGCCGGTGCCCTGGAGGATAAAAGAGCAACTGCTTGCCCCGCAGAGTATCGCTCTCCCTCGGGCGCGTGGTCCTCGAAAGACTAGGGGAAAGGGGTCTGTTGAGTGGGGGATCCCACCGAAAGCGAGGGCCCTAATTGACTGAAAAATTAATCTGCGAACATTAAGTAGGTTAGTATTCTAACTTTATCTATGCTTTTCATCATGTTTCTATTTTTGCAGGAATCATCTAGTTACCAGCGTCAAAGATAATGGGTGCAAAGTGAGCCAACCTAGGCAGAGTCTGGGTTGGGGTCTGAGATGGCGAAGCCTGCCTCGGAGGAGCATCTGGTAGAGTAGAAGCCGGATCGGCGTGCTCCGAGAAGATCCTTGATGCTAAGAAGAAGATCTTCCACCATGGCCGGTGGAGGGATTGGCGAATCCGAAGGAATCGCCCATTCAATTACCTCATCCGCTGCCCTAAGTACCTCTCGGGCAACTTCTTCAAAAGCTCTCCCCTCGCGAGCCGTCTTCGAGGAAACGTATGGGGGCACCTAAGATTTCTCAGGCTCGGGGGTGATCTTGGTCCAAGAAGTTGGAATACCCTCACTCCTGGAGGGAGGAGGATTGTCGGGGGCGACCTCGGGATTTGACTCAAACTTCGTCCCTAATCTCCTTCTCCTCTTCAAAGGTTCTGGAGAAGGTACCTCTTCTTCGGCCTCCTCTGCCGTAGGCATAGTGGGTACGGCTGCGGACTTGAAGGAAGCGGGCCTCTTCTTCGAAGAGGCCGCTTTCTTTCTCTTCAGCGGCCTAGAGGAAGCGGCCTTCTTCAAAAGAGCAGCTACTCCCTCTTCATCCTCGGAGGAAGGCTCTCCAGAGGTGGGCTTGGAGTTCTTGGGAGCCGGCTTGTGTCTGCGGAGTTGGTCCTGGTCCAGCTCCATTCGAGTGGAGATCCACCTATAAGTGACAAAATTATCTTCAGTGACGAGGACTCGGACGTCTCGGTACTCATCCAGATAGGCGAGGGCTACCTCGATCTTCTGCCGTTGATCCCCGGTCACAGGAGTCCTAATGAACGTTCATGCATAAGACCTCGAAGAGGTTAGTCACAGAGATATTGCCAAAAAGAGGAGGAATTATCTATAGCTCAATACTTACCGGGAACATTGTAGTTCCTCGGGACTGGCTGGGCTCCCACGACAGAACTGACGGGGTTGAAGTTCCCCCCGACCTAGAAGTTCTTCTCTTTCCAACCCTCGTAGGAGGAGGAAAGGTTCGTCATCATTATCTTCTTATTCTCCCATGGAGCCAAGAAGAAGTAGCCAACCTCGGATATCTTCGAGGAAGGCTTGTAGAGGTAGCAAACCTCCTCGACAGTAAGGTCGTCCTCGAATAGTTGCCTCCACTGAATGTGCATCCCCGCCAATACCTTATAGGCATTTGGGTTCAATAGGCTCAGGGACAGGTTGAAGTGCGCCAACACTCCCCGAAGCAAGGGATGTAGGGAGAGCCGCTCCCCGTGCTTTATGATGGCCTTGTCAAAGGCCACTAGCGGATACGGGGGGTGATTGGAGCGCTTCGCCGCGGTCATCGCCCTGGTGGTTATGTCCACGGGCAGGTGCAACTGACTCCGAACGTGCTCCATGTCATTCTCAGAGCGCGAGGAAAACCTAGTCTTTGCGACGATGAGAGGCGAGGGCGTTACGAGGATAGGGTCGTCGGCCACGATTGTCCTCGCGCCCTTGCGAGGCTGCGGAGCAGCCATTACCTTGGGCGACTCTACTGGTTCAGCCTCGGTCACCCACGGAGCGGGGACCGAGGGCACAAGCCTTGAGGCCGCAGCTCCGGAGGACCGCGAAGCCAAGCTGTCCGCCGCGGTCGCCGGCGAAGGAACAGGAGCGTTTGAAGTCTTCGCCGCTCCCTTCTTCTTCTTTCCTTTCTCCGTCGTCGAAGGCGGTGGCAGACTCGTTGTTAAAGATGGCGGAGGAACCTCCGCACGGGCAGGGGAGACTTCGACCCAGTTGGGTCCCGGAAGAAGGCTTCGCAGATTCGGCTGACATTGTTTCTGAGAAAGATGAGAGAGAAAAGCACATGTTAAATCACTCAAAATCCAGAAATTTCCTAAAGGTCTAAACAATAAACCTTTCAGAGAATACAGGTTTGAGGTTAGGATCGGAGGACTTATCAAGAAGAAGAAACGAGAACGCAGAAGAGGCGAGCGTGTTTTTCCAGTGAGGAACGAACTAAGACAGCAATTCAAGCTTTCAGAGACCGTGGCTTTTAAGTTTTATGTTTTCAGAGAATCAGAGATTTGAAAAATCGGGAGGGTTCGAAAAGTTCGTGAAATGAGGAAGAAGATAGAATTTATAGGCGAAAAGGAGGAAGCGAAGAGGCGGAGTCTCATCGCGCCTTTTCACCTCCAACCCCGAGCATAAATCCGGAGCGTCCGATTGGAATATCTTTCTCATCATCTGACAGTCAGGGATTTTAGAAGAAAATCTCATTATGACCTGACGTCAGCAAATTCCATCGAAACGGCGGGAATCCCTTAAAAAGCGTCAGAGGATTTAATGCTCGTCAATCGTGAAGCACAACTTTTCAAAAAAAGAAGCTTCCCTAGGAAAGAATCCCAAAAGGCACGCTTCGTACCTTTGGGATTCGGGGGCAGAGTCCCCAAAGAGCAATTAATGCAAACACGCACTTGTTTCCAACAGCACAACAATGTCACGTCATCACGGGAGCTTTCTCCGGACGAAAAGTGTACGAGGATTGTCGAAGATGACCCTCGATCTTATGCCCTCAAAGCTAAATTGGAGAAGCACCACCGGAGATGGTATCAATGTTATGACAAGTCTCTCGGAGAGGGATTGACGGACAAGAAGGCCACGGAGCCTCGGAGATGATCCGTCTCCGCGAAGCTAACCTCGGAGAGGAAGCAAGGACTTCACTCGATAGAAAGCACAACCCGCGAAGCTGGTGACCCCGATCGAAGATGGAATTCGCGCACGGTAGTTTAGGTCCTTTTCCACTGTTTATCTAACCCCGATTGTGGGATATTATGAAGCTCATCCCGAAGAACCTAGGATGATCATTATAGATGTTAAATTTTCGATGAATGTCAATAGGTATATTTGGTCACCTAATCTTGGATTTTAAGGAATTATGTATGACTGTATATTTGGTCACCTAATCTCATTACTTAGGGGATTGATTGTCAAATCTCATTAACCTATCCCTCTCTCTGGATCTATATAAGAAAGAGAAGGATAAAGAAGAAGGGGTTGGGAGAAAAATTGGTCAAATTCTCTGTAAGAAATTTACCAAAAATATTAGAAAAGTGGATGCAGGCTATTACCCCGGAGGAGGGCTGAACCACTCTAAAAACCGTCGTGTTTTCGCTTTTCCGGCTAATTTCTCCCTTTTTATATCCACACCACCGTCTAGAGGTGCGGATCACAGCGTTGGTTCAAATTTCACACCAACAATCCTTAGAGAAAATTTTTGGAGAAAAGTTGAAGAAGAAGTCGGCCAATAGAGGTGAAATTAGAGTGATACTCTGCCGAGATTAAGGTAGAAAGAAGTCCCGTAATGTTAAGCTATGATTTATCCTTGCTTGTGTTTAACCCGAATCGTGTTTGTTAGGATACACGTGTTCGAGAATGGTTTCTAAGAAGTCAAACCTCACGAAACTAGGACCAATCCCGATGTTTGCTTTTATGATTTTAATCTATTATGAATGTTACCATATCTATGTTAGGGTTTTCTATATGCTCGAACCTTCAAGATAAGGCCCGGTCTAAGTTTTTGTTTTCTATACTTTTTTGGGAAAACATTTATGACGTTAAGAAATACCTAGAGGCCAAATCAGTTTTCGATGATAACTAACAAAATGTAGAAAATTTAATTTTGAGCATGTTTTGTGAAATAGAATTTTTCCAAATTCAGCTTTGATCTTTGTTCACATATCTATTTTCCTAAATGGTCAAATCTGCCTTATAAAGAAAGTATATTATCTGTACGTTTTCTGAAAAAGTATATAATTGAAAATTTGTAAATTTTTGAAAAATAATGAGAGTCTTTTCAGAAAATTTTTCCATATTTTATTGCAAGATTTCCACACAACGAAAATTTCTAGAATTTTAAAGAATTTATATTTAATTCTTAATCCAATTTTCTTAAAGAAATTATCTACTTATTCTAAGTATATTTACTTAAAATTAAAATTTTTTATAAGGATTGGTTTACGATGGTGCGACCTAAGAAAACTAAAACGCTTTATATAGAAAGATTGATTTTCAAATAGGCGTGTTTTGCGATCTCCTCCACACTTATCTAGGAACCTAAGAGTTCTGTCTAAGTAAGTTGGGCCTGAAGCGAGACCATAGTACCCTTCCCAATCGACCTGGGAATGTTTTGGAGATTATTATAATACCGACGTAAGCTTATCTTTATTAGAAGGACGTTTTATACAAGCATATTTTTAACTGCACCCTTTCCTAGTATGTTAGTATCCTTAGATAGAGTTACAATTAGTATTGATACTTATACAATTCTTGGAATTAGGTTTTGTCTGCTCCCGACACTGTCAAGTTGTTAAAAATCCTAAACTCTCGACTCAAGATGAGTATAACCTCACTACAATATGAAGTTGTTCAAAATGAAAATATTATGCAATATTTGATGTGACGAAATTGTTTTATGATGAATGATGATATGATGACATGTTATATAATGAATGATGATATGTTATATGATGAAGTATGATATCATATTTAATTTGTTATAAAGCATGTGATAACTAAAGTTAAAAGATGTGTCATACTGCCCGTTCTCCTTGTGTCGACCAAAGGACATTAAGGAGATGATTTTTAATGAAAAGTTATGATGACCTTAGCCTTCGAGGACTTGTATACGCTTGTTGACTATTGGTCGAGCGCGCTCCATGAGTTACGTACACCATAATGAGGATCCTCTAAGATGAAAGATAAAGCAAGACGAAAGTTAAAGAAAATTGATATATGAATAATAAGAAGTAATTTGTCATGTATTACATAAGTTTTGTTTTGTGAGAAAATAGTTGTTACTCACTGGACTTTTAGCTCACACATTTTTCTTTCATACTGTAGGTAAGAAACATATGGTTTGAGTTCTGGATTGGGCTACGGTGGTGAAAGCCGAGCGAGGTGGTCACGGGAAAACTACGCAAACTATCTTCCGCTAATTAAAAATTATTTATTTATTTATTTTAAGTATTCAAGTTTAGTATGAATTTGTTTTAAGTCTCAAGACAAATATTAAATATTATGGTTATGACATTTACGGGGAATAAATTTTCTGAAGTTATAAATAGTGTTACTGTTTTATAAGTTTATGTATGTCTATTTATGAAGTATAAGTTTTATGTTTAAAAAAAATTATTATGATTTTTCTCCTAAAGTTAAGTAAAGTCTAAGTAAAGTAACGGTCCGAAAAGTATGGGCCGTTACACTTTTATTTAGCCCATTTATTTGGAAAATTTTGAAAGATTCTACTTTTCAGATAACATTATAGTCCACATCACTTTTTAGCAGTGAATTTGACCGAATTGTTCTTTTTTTTTAATTATAAATAAGAAATGAGGAACACAAAGAAGAGGTGGAGAGAGGTAAAATAATAATGAACTGATAGAAACAAGTGGCATGATTTACTGACATGGATTGCAAACTTTTTTTTTAGCATGGATCAAAATTTCTCCATCTAATTTTGGCAGAAATTGCAAAAAAAATATTCTTAGTGCCACTTAATAATCTATGCCCCAAGTAGTGTGCTCATTTTATTTCAACTCTATGTTTGTGGTGTAAAATTTAGGGTATAAATTAAAAGTACAACGCACTTGATACATAGATTATTAAACTGTCAAAATATGGGCATTCCTCAAAGTTCTGCTTTATTAATACTATAATTAAAAGAGTCTAGGGAGCCTGAACAATTCGTTCAAACAAGGTCGAAACGTTCCGGTCCCTTTTTTTTGGCCTTTTTTTACGTTCGAAATGCCAAAAAATACATTTTTTTAAGGGTTAATTTTTTTTTTTCAAAAATTAGATCACAATATAATTTAATAAAATATTAGGGACTAAAGTGAAATTAAATAGGGCCATAATGAAAAAAAAAGGCTTGTGAGCAAAAAAAAAAAAAAAAAATGCCCCCAACACTGGCCCGTGCGCGCGGGGCTCGCGTGTCGGGGGTTGCTCCCACTCTCCTTCTGGCGCGTGAAATGCACGTGCCAGCCCCCCTTCCCCCTCTTTTTTTTTCGTTATTTATTTATTTTTTCTCTTTTTGTTTCTCTCTTCTATTCAATTATTTTTTCAAACTTTCTTTTTTAATTTTTTTCCTCCTTTATTATTATCTTAAATCCTATATTTTTTTCTTCATCTTTTTATCTCTCAAAATTTTTTTATTTCTCTTTTAATATCACAATATTTTTATGTTTTATTATTGCCTTGTTTATATATTTTTTATTTTGTCTTCCAATTTAAAAAATTATTTTTTACTATATTTTTTAAATGGTCAAATTTTTATAATATTTTTTCCTTAATTTTTATTTATTACATAATTTAATAAATTAAAAAAAAAATCACGTGCCCGAAACTAGTTCTGTAATAAGATCTTGGCCTTTTCGTGTATTTGGATCAAAACCAAAAAGTAAAAAATAATGGAACTTTTTACACAATCATTCAATATATAATCACATATTACACATTTGTTTAACAATTATAAGTATTATTATACCAATTCTTTTTGCCTATGTGGCAACTTTTCTAAGACTATTATACCCTTTTGACTGGGTTACACAACCGCGTCTTTTTAAAATTAATTAATCGTTTCTATTTTCTTCAAATGCTGAGTTGATAATTTTTTTACTATTTTTCAAACTCCTTAATTATAGGGATAGATAAAACAAATATGGCAAATAAAGAGTTCAACTTAAATACGTTATATATGTAATCGTTTTTTCTTTTTTTCTATTCAAATGATAAGTTGTTACTTTTTTTACAAAACATTATCAATAAAAATAATCATATAAATTTTGAGTGATCTATTAAATTATCAAATGTTCAAATATACTATATCTTAAACATAATAATCCCCCTAAAAAAGTTTAAATACTGATGTTTTTCTAAATTTCTTAATATTGAAATATATGTGTGTAATTTTGATTTTTTCTATTGTTATTAAGGACTTTCGTTATTAAAAGCTATTCATAATAAATGCATTTTTATGAGTTAGGTTTCAACGTTTTATGGTTTTGAATTTCTTGTGATTGCTTTTGAATAGGTTGATATCAGTTTTATTTGATCTCCTCAATTAGTAAAGATATGTTATTTTTTATTTTTATTTATTTTCAAAATTTTCTTAAATGTTGAAAATCTAAAATTTTATTTATTTGTTTTATTTTTATAATTGTTTATGCATAATTATTTTTTAATTTCAAATTTCATTTTGAGCTATGGAATATCGAGACCAATATAATTTTTTTTTTATTTTATTTGGTATTAATTTCATGTGATCTCATATGAATTTTTTAATACCATATTATTTATTATGAATATTTAATAGATTTCAGGTTTATGATATGATATTCTATTTTTTCATTGATTTTCATTCATCATCAAGCTTGATGGTTGCCAACCTATATAATGGTTGCCAACCTATACAATTACGTTATAGTACTAATAGAATAAATTTATTTTTCAAATGTAATGTGATATGAAATTAACAATAATTTGTATTTGGAGAATCAATTGGTTATTGTGACATGTGATTATTCCACCTAAATTGTAGAATTTATCTTTGAGTGTTTCTTTTTTTAATGATAAAATTTAATCAATAAAAATAATTATTTGATAAAATTGAATATTATATTAAAAAAATCCACAATAGATTCAAGGGCAATAGATGCCTGCATATTCAATAATATCAAATATTATATTTAATTTTTAATATTGAATGATAATACAATATAACCAACGTAAGGGTTTAAATGTTACATAAGTCAGAAGGTCATTGCAATCCTAATATTTTGATTCCATTGTTTGAGATTTTGTAGGTCGAGTATTCTGCAACACAAGTTTCGTAACATTGAATTATGTTCTAGGTACTTTTGCATTAAATTTGTTTCGAATTCATAACATGATATTCAATTTTACATATTGTTATGAAACAATCATATCCATCAAGATGCTAAATCTTACCCTTATCAATTACTAAAATCTTTGTTTTTGATCTTGTGAGCATGTCCCCTGCAACATAAATAATAATCTTAAGGCACAAGAGTGAACGATATTAAATTTGTAGTATAATATTAAATGCATACAAAATATTATTGAATCATTCATGCATACTTACATTAGTATTGGTATCATTTATAAATAGATTTTCATTATTTGTCAACGACGACCTTATCTTTCTATGGTTTGATGGTGATCTTATTGTATCGATGAGAATCTCGTTGTCGTCAACCATAGATGGGTTCGCCTATTTATTTGCTTGGTGTATCCGTCGAGCCGAAACTAACTCCAGCCATTGGCGAATCGTAGGAAAAGTGTGCACAATGATGCTTGTTGATGAGTGAGCAAAATACTCACTCATATATCGCAAATTCAAGCTTAAATTATTATTTAATTCCTCATGTTTATGTTATTTGATGAGTTTTCTGAGTGTACAGGTGATTTAAGCACATATACGGAAATCGAGATGAAAAAGTACACAAAACGGAACATTTTGGAGCAAAGGAAAACTAGAGGAGAAATACAGAGCCATCGCCGATCGATCGGCATGAGTTGCAAAGAAGAAAAACAAAAAGGCAGAGAGCTTGCCAATCGATCGCGGAAAACCAGCCGATCGATCGGCCCAACTGCGCGAGTCACACAGAACGAGCGCCGATCGATCGTGGCATGTGAGCCGATCGATCGGGAGCCCAATGAATCCGAGACCGCATCAGCGCCGATCGATCGGCCAAAGCTCTTCACGCAGTACGACGTCGTTTTCCAAGCGTTTTAGGTTCCGAATTTCCTCCAAAATTAGGTCAAACCTTGTGCTCTATAAATAGAACACAGTTTGGAGAGAAAAAGAGGAGGATTTTTGACACGGAGAAAACTAAAGAGAACACAAAAGAAGAAGATTGGACATTTATTGGAGCTGAAGGATTCGCGAAGATCATCAATTTTCAGAGTTTTTCTTGACTCTTATTTCTTTATATCTTCTTCCCTTCTGATTCTATGTTTATCATGAACTCAAAAATTTATTATTCATTGTATATGATTATGAGAGCCTAAATCTCTCTTTCTAGGAGAGATTAGCTGAACTCGATGTTGATTCTTTTCAATTGTAAGTAATAAATTTCTGCAATATTCAGTTTTTATGCTTGTGATTCTTGCTGGTTTATTTTATTTTCTGTTGCAATTGAGAGATTGAATAGAAGAACCTAGGTTCAATTTAATAAAACTTGAGAGGAAATTGGATTGAATCGGGAATAGTAAGAACCACAACTTAGACATCATAAGGACCGAGAGGTGATTAGTAGTCTAGGTAGTCTAGTTATAAATCGTAAGGACTGAGAGGTGATCGATTTAGAACTATAAGAGCTGAGCTTAATTGTATTTAATTTTAGCAAGCGGACGCGTGAGTTAGGATCAAACACATAATTAGGTCAATAAGCGAGAGCTGCGACGTAATTTATAATCTCTTAGACTAGCATAAAATTGAAAATTGTGGTGAGGAGTTAGTAATTGATTGAATTGAGGAAGCATCGAGGGAAGCCAATCGAACCTAGTATTTAGTTAATTGAGTTAATATGTGAAATTTAGTTATTTGTCATTTTAATTTAATTGTTTTGTTTATTTTAATACAACATTCACTTGAATTCGATTTCTAGACAAAGTGATTCTTTATTAATAGTAGTAATTAGATATAGGCATTTGTTCTCCGTGGGACGATATTCGGACTCACAATCCACTTTATTACTTGAACGAACCGTGCACTTGCGGTTACAATTCGCGTGTGTTTTTGAGCGAACAAGTTTTTGGAGCCGTTGCCGGGGAACAAAGCGTCTAATTTTGTTTAATACTATAATAAACGAGAATTATTTTGATTTAGAGCTTTATTTTATTTAACTAACGTTTGCCGGTCTCTTTTATGCTTTTGCTTCATAGGTGTATGCCAAGGTTGAGTGGTCAAGGCATATTACCACTCGATCCAGAGATTGAACGAACACTCCGGTCGTTGAGGAAGATCAATAGGAACTTGTCATCCGAGTTCACAATGGCTGACGACCCACCGGCTGCACAACAAGCACGGAATGTTTATGTTCTACAGGCTCAACAGGGGCAGCAACCTCAGAATGAAGCCCGTACGCTTAGAGACTATTTGAGGCCTGTAGTCAATGAGAATTATTCGGGGATTCGGCGACAGACCATCAATGCCAATAACTTTGAGTTGAAGCCCGGATTGATTGCCACGGTGCAGCAGCAACAGTTTGGGGGTTTGCCGTCTAAAGATCCTCATAACCACTTATCGTCATTCTTGGAACCGTGCGACACCGTAAAGTATAATGGTGTGCCCCATGACACAATCAAGCTACAGTTGTTCCCGTTTTCTCTCCGGGACAAGGCTCGCACATGGTTCCATGCTCTACCAAAGGGGTCTATCGAAACTTGGGATGCCATGGTGCTGAAGTTTCTTACGAAGTTTTTCCCTCCACAGATAACTTCGCAGCTGAGAGTTGAAATAAGCCAATTTCGACAAGGTGAGAGCGAATCATTGTATGATGCTTGGGACAGGTTTAAGGACCTGTTAAGGAGGTGTCTACAACACGGGTTCGAGCTATGGTTTCAAGCTCAAACTTTCTATAATGGTTTGAATTATGCCACTAGGAGCATGGTTGATGCAGCAGCGGGTGGCTCAGTGATGAATAAGACAGCTGAGGAAGCAACTGAACTTTATGAAGAGATGGCCGCAAGTCACTACCAAGCACCATCGGACAGGAACGTGGGTAGGCGAGTTACTGGGGTTCTAGAGGTGGACCAACTATCTGCTATTCAGGCTCAGCTAGCCTCACTCACCAACAAGTTGTCAAGCCAGAAAGGGCCAACCAAGGGACAAGTGGCTGCAATGCAGAGTCAGCAAGAACAGGTTTCACAACAAGAAGAGCAGTTTGGGGTAGAAGATGTTTAGTTTGTGGGGAACAGGAATTATCAATGTCGACCAAACAATAATCTGCCTGCCCATTATCATCCAGGGTTGAGGAACCACGAGAACTTCTCTTACATCAACTCAAGAAATGCTCTCAATGCACCACCTCCTGGTTTCCAAAGGCAATCCTCCTCAGATTACACCATGCCTGTGAAAAAGAGGGCATCAACTCTGGAGGACAACCTCAACGCCTTCGTGAACGAATCAAGGAAGAGAATGGAGGCTTATGATAAGCGCTTCAACAGTTTGGAGATTCACTGCACGAACATGGGAGCCTCTATCAAAACTCTTGATACTCAAATTGGACAATTGGCCATGGCAGTCAAGGAGTAAGCAACCTGATCTCTCTCAAATGATGCAAAGAATAATATAAGGGAATGCAAGGCAATCATAGTAAAGAGTAGCCCAAAAGTACAAGCCACAGTAGAGAGCAATTGTGAGGTTACGGCCCTGACGAAATCAAAGAAGGAGACACTCGTAGAGAGAGTTGAGAATGAGCCGTTCACGCCAGGAAGAGTAATGTTCCCTGACAATCCTTCGAAGATTACCACGCCACTCCCATATCCTCAGCGCTTTAAGAAGAAGACCCTCGATGAACAATTCACTAAGTTCCTTGAGGTGTTCAAGAAATTGCACATAAACATTCCATTTGCAAACGCCTTGGAACACATGCCAAATTATGTAAAGTTCTTGAAGAAGATGATGGCAAAGAAGCATAAAGTGGAAGAGTTCAAGATGGTAAGTTTAACTGAGGAATACAGCGCGATAGTCCAACGAAAGCTACCGAAGAAGGATGATAGGCAAAATGCGACGCAAGTGCACGTGCCGACAAGTAATATAGTGGACAAAGAGTCCGTGTATCGATCCCACGAGGACTATTGTTGATTACCAAACTAATAAGTCGAATTCACTATTTGAAAACTTGATTAATTGATATTTTGCAAACAAATAAACTAAATTGCAGAAAATAAATAAGATGGAATTCAATATTAAAGAACTCTAAGGCATACAATTTCACCTCACCACGCTTCGATTGTGTGCTAATCCTAATCAATAAATGCTCTATTGCTCTTGAAGATGACAACTCTCACATATGTTTGTTATTTCTCTCGAACATAAACAAACCTAAGCTTAATAAACTAACCTAGTCTTTCGAATTTCCAATTGAGTTCATTAAACCAGCAAGAAATACAAGAATTTAAAGTCACATAATTGCAATTGCTATTTCTAGCCAACCGAACAATTACGCTATCTAATTATGCAGCATTAATCTCACTCTCTTCTCTCGAATTTTGAGTGAAATGCAGAAAATCAATCATAAGGTGCGCAGTCTCATGAAGCATTAAGAAATTAATTAGACAATCATCAAGAATTGCAATAGAAACATGAATTGATTTAATAGAAAAAGCAACAATTCGATTTGTGGTTCGGCTACATCGTAGCCCTAGATAAAAATACTTAGTTCATAATGAAATTGAAATAAACAACCATAATTAATCTGTTCATAATGAAAGCAAGAGAAGAAATTAGATCAAACGATGTTGACGACGTCGAACGAGTCCGTTTCGGGCACGCGATCCTTCGCCGTCTTCGTCGAATCTTCAATCTTCCTCTTTTTCTCTCAAAAATCTCAGAGAATTGGTGTATGGTCCGGTCTGAGGTGTTTTGGGGGTGATTTGGCTTTTATATGATGTGTTTTAGGTCACAATTTATAAAAAACGCGCGTCTCGGATCGGGCTCTCGCGACATGGGCGCCGTGGCGCTGACTTTTGGGCGCTGCGGCACTGGGCAATCCATCACAAGCCCAGAAATCAGGGCAGAACGCAGCAACATCTGGGCAGACTAGCGCCGCGGCGCAAGTTTTGGGCGCCGCGGCGCAAGTTTTTGGCGCCGCGGCGCTATGGCGAGTCCGGGCGCGCACTGATTTTTCAAACTGCATATCTCTCTCATTTCTCGTCCAAATCGCGCATGTAATATGCCGTTGGAAAGCTCTTTCGATGAACTTTAACTTGGTATGCAATTTTCTTCAATAAACCTTCAGATATCATCACGAAAATCTGCCTCAAAGACGCATGTGTATTTGCCTTAGCTTGAATTGCTCCGACTTTGCTTGTTTTCACCCCATTCCAATTTTACCTTATTTTTCACCTGAAATAGAACACCTCTTATTAATTATTATGACTAGAAATTAATGTGTGAATTATTAAAATATTTTATTTACTAATTTTATAAAATAAAATAAAAATAGACAATTTACACTAAATGCATTTACTAGACAATTCTAACTTATTAATTGAAAATGCAATCAAATTGGACTCAAATATATACGAAATGAACTAAAAAAATGATGGAATTGTGCAATAAATGCGGAATGCATCACACCCCCACACTTATCTTTTGCTCGTCTCGAGCAAAACCTAAATGCAAACATAATGAACGAATATCCTACCAATCAAGCTACGTAAACGAGTCGGGTTTCAAAGAATCAATATCAATAAAAATGCATACAAGAGCTCAAACAGTCATGCTGAGTTCAGTGTCATCCTATCATGCACAGTTACGTCTCCTAGCCTAGTCGTGCATTCTCTCACTTTCGCCTTCTCGTGTGTGTGTACAATTTTCATCAATCATTCTCAAGTGTCGGCCCCGAATAGATTAAAGCAAACATAAGACATAATGATTTAGATTGTGATTGTTGTCTTCATCGCCCCATAGGCTAGCTATCATCTCTCTCTCCACTAATGTAGATACCTCGCATGTTTTAGAGTCGGTAGGACTTCTAAAGCTTGTAGTGCTAGGCCTTGGCTAAGGACATTCGAAATTTTGGTTTGGTGGCTCACTTACCTAAGCACATTGACTACTAAACATTGTCACCGACTTCCTTGTTGCCCTCTCTTAATGACACTTTTTTTTTGCCTTTGCTCCATCACTAGAACCGTGTTAAGAACTACACTTGGCCAATTTTTATCTTCTTCTTTTTTTTTTCTCTTTTTTTTTTTGTGGCCAAATGCTTATAAAATGTTTGGTTCTAAAGACGACTGAGTTGACATGTCCTATACTCATTTTATTGCATTTTGAGTATCAATGTGCTCAAGTAATTGGTTTTGACATGGTCTTTCTTTAAGGCTTGTTAAGGTCATTAAAGAACGGTTTTAAATCAAGAAGGCTCAAAGGGGGTAACTATGGATATTGTACGTTCGGGTAGTCTTTAAAGGCTCAAACGATCCAAAAAATGGCCTACGTCATTCTCTTTAACATGCTTCACCTAGGATTTCGCTTTGAGAGAGATTTCAAACTAGTTCTAGGACAACGTGTTTGCTAAAATTTTCTTCAACACCTAACTGAGAATTTCATGACTATGGTGCTCAATGTGTGAGAGTTTGCGAGTGAGATAAACAATCATAAACTATTCGATTTCACTAATGCACAATGATCAAACACGTCATTCAAACAAAGACATATAGTAAACTAAGTATACACATTATGACATTTTCAACTTGTCCACCCAACTCAATCTACTTGACTCGATTTAGCAAAACAACGTTCCTAAATGCAATGCATGAATGCAACACTAATATGAATGTCAAACGAATGAACAAATGCATGAAACAAACCTAAACAATCATGTATTTTTACCCCCACACTTAAGATTTTACAATATCAACAAGTAAGGATAGAAATACTCCCTCGATGGGTACCGCCCATCAGTTGATCGCAGTGGGGCGCCGTCCAATTGGACGACGCCCTTTGGTTGTTGCTGAGGCACTGATGGTGCTGCGCTTCCTCCTCTGATTTGTAGGAATGGTGGAAGCTGATGTAGCTGCTCCAATGTAAAACACCTCCTTTTCAGCTTCGGGGTGTTCCATCGCTTTGAAGACCTTGAAGGTCTCCTCTTCACCTTGAACTCGCAGCTTCAGCTCTCCTCTCTGGACGTCTATGAGAGCACGTCCAGTGGCCAGGAATGGGCGTCCCAAAATGATAGGGACGTTGAAGTCTTCGGCCATGTCGAGCACCACAAAATCCACAGGGAATATGAACTTCCCCACTCTAATGAGCACATCTTCCACAATTCCCCTCGGGTGCTTAATCGTCCTATCCGCCATTTGGAGAGTGATGGTAATGGGCTTCACTTCTCCTAGCTTCAGCCGCTTGTAGATCGAGAGAGGCATTAGATTTATGCTTGCTCCTAAATCGCACATCGCTTTCTCGAACACTGTGTCGCCAAAAGCGCAAGGCACTGTGAAGGACCCCGGATCCTTGAGCTTTGGCGGGAGCTTCTTCTAGATCACCGCACTGCACTCTTCAGTAAGTGCCACGGTTTCGAACTCCTCTAGCTTCCTTTTCCTTGATAAGACCTCCTTCAGGAACTTGGCATAGCTCGGCATGTTCTCAAGTGCCTCGGCGAAGGGGATGTTGATGTGGAGTTTCTTGAACACATCCAGAAACTTCGCGAACTGCTTGTCAAGCTTCCCTTGCTTAAGTCTATGCGGGAATGGAACATTTGGCAGTAGTGGTGTCACAGGCACTTGCTCGGTTGCCACTTTCTCAGCTTCTTTTTCTACCGCGGGTTCTTCGATCTTTTGCTATCTTGATAGCTCTGGCACCTCTCTCTCTATTAGCTTCTTTCCACTTCTCAGGCTGATGGCATGACACTGCTCTTTAGGATTAACTTCTGTATTGCTCGGTAATGCTCCTTGTGGTCTAGCATTCTGAGCCATGGCAAGCTGACTGATTTGCGCTTCAAGGTTTCTGATTTGTGCTGATTGGTTTTGAAGTGCATTCTTTGTCTCATCCATAAATTTAGTCGTGTGCTCAGCCATTTTTCCAATTAGATCTTCCAGATGGCTTGTCTTGTCTTGTGGTGGAGGCGCTTGTTGGATTGGTGCGGCATTTTGGTTGTTCCTCCAAGAGAAATTCGGATGGTTTCGCCAACTCTGATTGTACGTGTTACCATAGCCATTGTTGTTGGTGTTGTTTCCCACGTAACTGGCTTGCTCCAGACCCTCTCTTACCATGGGATTACCTTCCTGACACGCCTCGCTCAGATGAGGTCCGTGACACCACTGACATGTAGCAATAGAATTCACTCCAAGTGTTGATCCTTGAAGTTGCCTTGTTAGCATCGCTACTTGCTCTGTTAAAGCCCGGATTGCATCACTGTTTGGGCTTGGTGCTTGCCTCCTCATGATAGTACAATCTGCTCCACTGCCTTCATTATTCATTGACATCTCTTCTAGTAAGTTGAAAGCAGCTTCTTCAGTCCGATTCATGAATGCACCTCCTGCTGCGGCATTTAGAAGATTCCTTGTCGCCGGTGTCAACCCACTATAGAAGGTTTGGACTTGCATCCAACTGGGTAGACCATGTTGTGGGCATCGTCTGAGAAGCTCTTTGAATCGTCCCCAAGATTCATAAAGTGTTTCCCCATCGTATTGTGCGAAGTTGACGATCTCGTTGCGCAGTCTGACTTGCTTCTCGAATGGGAAGAACTTATTGAAGAACTTTTGGCATAGTTCTTCCCATGTGTTGATGGAGTTGGCGGGCAAAGAATTCAACCAACTCTTTGCGCTATCCCTCAAAGAAAACGGGAACAAGCGGAGACGGATGGCGTCATCAGTAACGCCGTTATACTTGAAAGTCTCGCAGAGCTCTATGAAGCTAGAGATGTGCTCTTTTGGATCCTCCGTAGCTGACCCGCCAAATTGGGAAGATTTGATCATCTGTAACATCCCGGACTTTATCTCAAAATTATTGGCGGCTATTGTTGGCTTGCGGATAGCCGAGTGAATACCACCAATGGAGGGTTGCATATAATCCATGAGTGTTCTTCCCTCCTCTTGTACGGCTGGGGCAGCGTTTGCCTCGTCCGCCATGGGATTGTCATAGGTGGTGAAGGTGGAAGTGTCTATTGGGTGTTCAGGTGCGGGCTCGAGAGGCCTTGCGGCTGCCTCGCGAGCTTCCTTGCGAAGTCGCCTTGCGGTCTTCTCGGTCTCGCTGTCAAATGGGAAGAGATCCGCTCCGCCCGACCTTCGCATATACCTACACCGCACAAGTAACAAAAATTAGAAAACAGAAATTTCAATCTAGTGACTCGATTGTTCGTTCGATATCAACGCCAGTCCCCGGCAACGGCGCCAAAAACTTGATAGGCAAAATACGACGCAAGTGCACGTGCCGACAAGTAATATAGTGGACAAAGAGTCCGTGTATCGATCCCACGAGGACTATTGTTGATTACCAAACTAATAAGTCGAATTCACTATTTGAAAACTTGATTAATTGATATTTTGCAAACAAATAAACTAAATTGCAGAAAATAAATAAGATGGAATTCAATATTAAAGAACTCTAAGGCATACAATTTCACCTCACCACGCTTCGATTGTGTGCTAATCCTAATCAATAAATGCTCTATTGCTCTTGAAGATGACAACTCTCACATATGTTTGTTATTTCTCTCGAACATAAACAAACCTAAGCTTAATAAACTAACCTAGTCTTTCGAATTTCCAATTGAGTTCATTAAACCAGCAAGAAATACAAGAATTTAAAGTCACATAATTGCAATTGCTATTTCTAGCCAACCGAACAATTACGCTATCTAATTATGCAGCATTAATCTCACTCTCTTCTCTCGAATTTTGAGTGAAATGCAGAAAATCAATCATAAGGTGCGCAGTCTCATGAAGCATTAAGAAATTAATTAGACAATCATCAAGAATTGCAATAGAAACATGAATTGATTTAATAGAAAAAGCAACAATTCGATTTGTAGTTCGGCTACATCGTAGTCCTAGATAAAAATACTTAGTTCATAATGAAATTGAAATAAACAACCATAATTAATCTGTTCATAATGAAAGCAAGAGAAGAAATTAGATCAAACGATGTTGACGACGTCGAACGAGTCCGTTTCGGGCACGCGATCCTTCGCCGTCTTCGTCGAATCTTCAATCTTCCTCTTTTTCTCTCAAAAATCTCAGAGAATTGGTGTATGGTCCGGTCTGAGGTGTTTTGGGGGTGATTTGCCTTTTATATGATGTGTTTTAGGTCACAATTTATAAAAAACGCGCATCTCGGATCGGGCTCTCGCGACACGGGCGCCGCGGCGCTAGTTTTGGGCCCCGCGGCGCTATGGCGAGTCCGGGCGCGCACTGATTTTTCAAACTGCATATCTCTCTCATTTCTCGTCCAAATCGCGCACGTAATATGCCGTTGGAAAGCTCTTTCGATGATCTTTAACTTGGTATGCAATTTTCTTCAATAAACCTTCAGAAATCTTCACGAAAATCTGCCTCAAAGACGCATGTGTATTTGCCTTAGCTTGAATTGCTCCGACTTTGCTTGTTTTCACCCCATTCCAATTTTACCTTATTTTTCACCTGAAATAGAACACCTCTTATTAATTATTATGACTAGAAATTAATGTGTGAATTATTAAAATATTTTATTTACTAATTTTATAAAATAAAATAAAAATAGACAATTTACACTAAATGCATTTACTAGACAATTCTAACTTATTAATTGAAAATGCAATCAAATTGGACTCAAATATATACGAAATGAACTAAAAAAATGCTGGAATTGTGCAATAAATACGGAATGCATCAAAGGAGAAAGATCCCGGGAGCTTTACCATCCCTTGCACGATCAGCGACACCATATTTACCAATGTGCTATGTGATTTGGGCGTAAGCATCAATTTAATGCCGCTATCAACCTTTAAGAAGCTTGGACTCCAAGAAGCAAAACCAACAACCATCGCACTTCAAATGGCCGACCGCTCCATAGCCAAACCATGGGGCGTGATTGAAGATGTGCTCGTAAAAGTCGACAAGTTTATCTACCCGGTAGACTTTGTTGTATTAGATATGGGGAATGATAATGAGGTCCCACTAATCCTGGGACGATCATTCTTAGCAACGGGCAGAGCTTTAATCGACGTCGAGGCAGGTTGTCTTACGCTTCGAGTGGACAGTGACCAAGTTCACTTTCACAAGTTTCACTCAGCCAAACCATATGAAATAAAGCCCATGAGAACACGAGGTGAGGTAGATGCCATATTCGAGAAAGCGGTAAAAATATCTGAATCTGAAGGCAGGACCCTACAGAAAGAGCCAACCAAACCGGGTTCGATGACAAGACGTTTACGGTTATACCTTAAACGTCTGAAAACGCGTGGCAAGACCCCGAATACCAAAGTCGTGCCAACAGCCATTCCAGCCGCAGATGAAATTCACAAGAGGAAGCATCAATTCGCCGTAGAATTACTTGGGCAACAAAGAGAGCAGAATAACGAATGAAGATACAGCGTCAAGATAGACGTTAAATGGATCGGCTTCTCGGGAGGCAACCCGAGCATTATTTTATGTTTTCATTTTTCAGCTTAGTTTCTTTTAATTTTTTTATTTATTTGTTTATTGTTTTATTTTTATTTTCTAGTTGAAAATTCGATATGGATTGCTAATCTTTTTGTTTTTAGTTTTCAGATGCAAAAACCAAAAATAATCGATCGCGGCTCATCTCCACCAGCACACTCCATCAGAGCAGAGCCGGAGCTGATCGGTCGGGAGAATATTGCCGACCGATTGCGAGAGGAGACATCGCTGACGACCAATACGCAGCCAATCGATCGTCGAATCCCGTACGATCGATCTCGAGAGACTACGGAGGGCACCCGATCGATAGCCGATCGATCGCGAGTCTTTGGCCGATCGATCGGCAAGGCTCGCCCAACACGGAAACGGTGCGTTCAACTGTTTTCAAGGGTTATTAACCTCCAAAATCACCCACTTCGACCTCTCCCTCTCTCTCTATCATCAAGCCGATCGTTCCGTCCCATATCTCTCTCCTTCTTTCCTTACCCAAACACACTATCTCACCGCCCTTCTCACCAACCCAAACAACCTCTCTCTCACTCGCCACCAGAAAACCACCAACCCTTACCCCCTTGCACCGCGCTCGTTACGCGCCGAGTCGCCCCCTTGCTCTGCGCTCGTCGCGAGCGCCGCCTCGACCGCGCCCTCTCTCGTACCACTCACGCCTTCCGACGCTGCTTTCACACAGCCCACGCCACGCGCATCTTCGACGCCGGCTATCTCTCGTTCGTCCGAGGTTTGCCATTCTTCGCAGTGGCCTCTTGGTTGTCGGCACGTTCTGTTGCGTAGTCGTTATTTGTTTTGGACTCATTGGGTATTTTAGCTCCGTTGGTCGTCGTGTTTGTGGGTTTGTTTTGCAGTTTTGTTGCTGCGAGTTTGTTTCGTGTGCGGTTATTTGTTGTGGTTTTTGAGATCGGTTATCGACTTCTCCGTCATGGCTAAGCGAAAGACTCGAGTGCCGTCCGAGATAGTGTGTCAACCTGCCGTGGCATTTTCCCAAGTGTTTGTCAATTCCGATGCCGAACGACTTTAAAAGCAATTTGTGCAGGCCGCCTAACCAACGCACGTGGAGTGTGACTTCGCTCCCGAGCCTAGCGACGGTCATTTGCAAGCTCAGATACGCCGGCTCGGCTGGCAACGGTTGTGTGATCAACCTTGCGTGGCCAATGTGGTAGTGGTCCGGGAGTTCTACGCCAAAGCTCACTTTAACCGACCTGGAAATGTCGTGTTGGTTCGCGGCAAGGACGTTTCATTTAGCTCGGCAACCCTACGGAGCATTCTTAACCTCCCTACTGTGGCGGATGACGATTTCCATCACCTCTTACATGAAGGTGACGACTATGAGGCTCTCTTGCAGGAGATGGGTTTTCCAGGCTCCCATTGGTCCTATTCGATCTCCAACCCGACCAAGCCACTGCATGTCCGCGCCAACACTCTCAACCGCTTTGCTCATGCATGGTATCATTTCATCCTCCACAATCTCATGCCGACCTCCCAGAGATCAGAGATTACCACTGACTGAGCACTCCTCACATACTGCATATGCTCCGGCCGCTCCATCGACGCCGCCACGATTATTAAAGACTCCATTTGCCATCGGGTGAATCTTGGGCAGCACCCTGCTGCACTCACTCATCCTATTCTGATCACATACTTGTGTGCTCAGGCCGGTATGCCGATGAGTGACAAGGAAATGACATTGGGGCCGAGGAAGTTCAACCACGATAGTCTGATGCGATTCGAACAATGGCTCGGCAGTACACCAGACACTAACAGGATGGGCTTTGTACCTTTTCCCAATCAACCTCCACTACCGCTGCCACCCGCAGCCCCACCGCGCATTCGGCATATGAACATGATTCCGACTCAGAATATAGATGCCGGCGTTGATGAGGAACGGGAGCGCCGCCAAGCAACGCGTCGGTCGCGTAGCCAACCCCAGCCAGGCGAGGGCTCCTCATCCAGTGCCCCACCACTAGAGCCCTATTCATTCGACTCCATCGCCGCGCTGATGACTCAGGGTTTCGAGACCCTGCGGTTGGGTCAGGAGAATTTGCAGTTGGGTCAGGACCACCTCCTTCGCCGTGTTTCCGACATGCAGCAATGCCAGTACCACCTTGCTCAGCACCTGCACAACCTTGAAGTGGACCTGCAGCATCAACCGCTGGAGCCTTTCCCCGAGTGCCTATTGCAGCCATATCACAGCCTGTCCCCAGAGCGACCCGACGATGGGTGGGATTCTTGGCTTGAATAGGCCCCCTTCTACCGCTTTATTTGAGACAGTGAGGACACTGTCTATTCCAAGTTTGGGGGGGTGCTTTCCATTACATGGCAAGGCCACAGCGACCCGAGCGAGAGGAGTCACCATTCTATCCTTACTTTCTATTAGTTGTATTTCAGTTATTGTTGAACTATTTCATTTTCGTTTACTTTATTTTAGGTTATTAGTTTATTTTGAGTTAGCTTGTTTTCATTATGCATATTTATAAATTTTGCTATTGTATGAATTCTAACAAAGCGTTTAGTGTTTCTTTTATTTGTGCAATGGCGTGATTCGATGATGAGGACTGGCACGAAGTCGAGTCCTGAGTTGTGTCGTAAGTCTCTCCCCTTCTTTGAGTATAACATTGATAGTAAACTTAGGATTTGGCTATTTCACCTTCTATGCACGTAATATCTTATCTTGAAATTCGACTGATGAATGTATGCAATAGAAGTTCTTCCTGATAATACTTGCTTGAGATATCTAGAACCCGACCTTCGTAGCTTTTCGAGGCGAAATTCTAGTGACAAGAACTTGAGGAAATGATTAAGGCCATCTTTTGGACCGTTTGAGTCTAAATAGCACACCTTTGACAATATACCTTTGCACCCATAGTTTTGAGCCTATAATCACCAGTTTGTTTCAGATTTTACCAACCTGTGACATTTACAAACTCACTAGCCTCACACTATCCACAATCACCCTTGTTCACCTAGACTACAGTGCTTAATTTCGTATGACAGAGAGTGAATATGGTAGCAATGTAAAGCCTTAAACCCAATTTCGTTACCCGTATCCACACTAAAAATATTGGATCACTTAAAAAAAAAGATACAAAAGGTTGAAAATAAGTGTATCCAATGTTCTAATTCAAAAGGGTAGTCAAAACGAAGTTGGGGGAAGGGTGGTTTTAGCGTTTTGGTAATCGGTTGGAAGAATTAAAAGGAAAAAAAGGTGTGAAAAAGATTCAGTGGTGTTGCCATAAAGTCGTGGGTCTAGGTGAACATCGAGCTTAAATAACCTTCGACCTACCTTAGCCGAGGCCGCAATAATACAAGCCGAAAAGTCCTTTTGATCCTCAACTACTTGTGTTCTACATTAGTGGAGATTAGCGACGGGGTCGGGCTTATGGTGATTCTCTTCGGTATGAACCATTAAGTCTTCTTGAGTATGCAGTAGTCGGTTGGATGAAAGAGAAGCCGCACACACACACACTTGAAAGGCCATTTCTGAGGTAAGCTTGATTTGTAAAAACTCTATTTGGATGAGGACTTCGATACTACAAGGGAAGCGGTGAAATGTCCCTGAGAGCTATCCATGCCATGCACGACAAAGAATCCGGATGTTGAAGTTAGAATCATACGTTGCTTTGTTTTCATTTAGGATTACTCATTCATTCATTTATTCAATTATTCATTCATTCATTCATGTTTAAGATAGGAGTCATTCATCATAGAATTAAAATTTGTGCTTCATTGTTGCTTGAGGACAAGCAATGATTCAAGTTTAGGGGTGTGATGAGTGAGCAAAATACTCACTCATATATCGCAAATTCAGGCTTAAATTATTGTTTAATTCCTCATGTTTATGTTATTTGATGAGTTTTCTGAGTGTACAGGTGATTTAAGCACAGATACAGAAATCGAGATGAAAAAGTACACAAAACGGAACATTTTAGAGCAAAGGAAAACTAGAGGAGAAATATAGAGCCATCGCCGATCGATCGGCTAGCAGCCGATCGATCGGCAGGAGTTGCAAAGAAGAGAAACAAAAAGGCAGAGAGCTTGCCGATCGATTGCGGAAAACTAACCGATCGATCGGCCCAACTCCACGAGTCACACAGAACGAGCGCCGATTGATCGTGGCATGCGAGCCGATCAATCGGGAGCCCAATAAATCTGAGACCGTATCAGCGCCGATCGATCGCGGAATATCAGCCGATCGATTGGCCAAAGCTCTTCACGTAGTACGACGTCGTTTTTCAAGCGTTTTAGGTTCCGAATTTTCTCCAAAATTAGGTCAAACCTTGTGCTCTATAAATAGAACACAGTTTGGAGAGAAAAAGAGGAGGATTTTTGTGATGGAGAAAACTCAAGAGAACACAGAAGAAGAAGATTGAACATTCATTGGAGCTGAAGGATTCGCGAAGATCATCGATTTTCAGAGTTTTTCTTTACTCTTATTTCTTTATATCTTCTTCCCTTCTGATTCTATGTTTATCATGAACTCAAGAATTTATTGTTCGTTGTAAATGATTATGAGAGACTAAATCTCTCTTTCTAGGAGAGATTGGCTGAACTCGATGTTGATTCTTTTCAATTATAAGTAATAAATTTCTGCAATATTCAGTTTTTATGCTTGTGATTCTTGCTGGTTTATTTTATTTTCTGTTGCAATTGAGAGATTGAATAGAAGAACCTAGGTTCAATTTAACAAAACTTGAGAGAGGAAATTGGATTGAATCGGGAATAGTAAGAACCACAACTTAGACATCATAAAGACCGAGAGGTGATTCGTAAGGACCGAGAGGTGATCGATTTAGAACTATAAGAGTTGAGCTTAATTGTATTTAATTCTAGCAAGCGGGCGCGTGAGTTAGGATCAAACACATAATTAGGTCGATAAGCGAGAGCTGCGACGTAATTTATAATCTCTTAGACTAGCATAAAATTGAAAATTGTGTTGAGGAGTTAGTAATTGATTGAATTGAGAAAGCATCGAGGGAAGCCAATCGAACCTAGTATTTAGTTAATTGAGTTAATCTGTGAAATTTAGTTATTTGTCATTTTAATTTAATTGTTTTGTTTATTTTAATTTATAACATTCATTTGAATTCGATTTCTAGACGAAGTGATTCTTTATTAACAGTAGTAATTAGATATAGGCATTTGTTCTCCGTGGGACGATATTCGGACTCACAATCCACTTTATTACTTGAACGACCCGTGCACTTACGGTTACAATTCGCGTGTGTTTTCGAGCGAACACTTGTGAAATGGTGTTCTGGCCGATGGTGATGAACGATTAGTGTTGTTACGGTGGCGACATGAATGAGTTTTTCTGGCAGCAATCGGGAGGAGTTTTTGTGTGAGTTAGAGTGTTATGGATTTTTGCGCTTTGAGGGGTGAGTTTTTTGGGTTTTCATGAGACTTGGGGTTGGATTTCTACGTTTTGGGGATGAGATTTTTTAAATTTAGTGTTCTTGTGAGATTTTTGAATGTTGGTTGTATGCTTTGACATCCCACAAAAAAAATTTGAAATTTTGTTTCTTTTTTCAATAAATTATGCCTTATTAATATATTAGGTTACGTATTTAATATATATATATATAGAGAGAGAGACTTTTGATAGCGTATTTGGTGTGTAATCAGTATTTTTTTTTTATCCGAATACCAAAATGGGTTAAAAACCAACTGTAAAATGGTTAGTGGTATTCTTGACTTCCTAACTAGTAGGATGAATAGATATAATATATGTTATAAATATTGAACAAATATGTAATATTAGATTCTAAAATGACTATATATGTTAATGACCCAAAATAATGGAACTTTTTACACAATAATGCAAAACATAAATTAAGCCCAACTACCAACAAAGCCCTAAAACCTAAAACCTAGCGCATTCAACAACACAAAGTTCATATCACACTCACATCACGAGTCACAGCAGCCCAACTAAGAAAGGAAAAAGAATCAGTAGAAGAAAAGAGAAAACTCTGAGCCTCCAACAGAAAATCATGGAGAGAGAGAAGTGGTCATGGATAGAGAGAATAGAGAGATTTGAGCTTGTGGGAAGCATTTTAATTTTGTGCTTTTTCTCCCTCAATACATGCTAATGTTTGTGAGAATTTTTTTTTAATATGTGGAAGTTATTACAAAAATTTACACAACATGAGACAAATATTACACATTTGTTTCAAATAAGATATTTATATTAAATTGATTCATTTTGTACTGTTGACTTTTTTTTTTTTCTTTTTAATACGCTTTTAGTCTTAATAGGCACCCGGATATTAAACCATGACCTATTTTGGTGGGATTTGATATAAGCATGGCAACTAATTAAAGATTTCTTGATAGTATATATATTTTTGGGTGAGTTGCAAAAACGAGTCAAAATTGACTGTGTCTTTTAAATAGTAGTTCATGTTTTAAAATATTAAAAAAAATAGCCACCGTTAAGAATTGTGTAAGAAAAAATGCCAAACAAATTTTACACATTTGTAAAAAATGTTTAACACTGAAATGAAAGTGTTAAACTTTTTATTTTATTTTATAAATATGTAAATATTTGTTTGATATTTTTTTGTTACGAAATTTTTGATAGCGGCAATTCTTTTAATATTTTGAAACATAGACCATTTAAAAAAAACATAAAAAAATGGCTATTTCAAACAATTTCCTTATTATTTTATAGTTCAAATTTATATTAACACTTCCTTTTACGATACAATTTCTGCTTGAATAATAATAATAATAATAAAAACGTATTTTCTTAAAAAATTCGATAGCAATCATAAAAATTTGTAATTTTGAATTATCAAATGAACACAATTATATTTCCCCAAAATCTCTATGCATTATAATATAATATTAAAAAAATATAAACTCTGAAAAGACCTCTGTGTATTATAATATGATATTGAATATATAATATCAATTGCCAACTCCATGAACCTCTATGCATTATAATATGATATTAAATATATAATATCAATTAGCTATATGTAAATTCAAACATTTGTATGACTCACAAAACAAGCAACATAAATTATATGAGCTGTTTCCGATTGTTTGAAATATTACCAATTATTTGGACTTAAAAATGTTATTGGTAAAATGGAAGAAACATAATTTCAAAGCGGGATATTTTGTAATCAAAGCAGACAATTTCAATATTTTTTATTAAGTTTGTTTTGCTTTTATTTTCTTGCATATAACTTAGATATAGGAAATTGATAATTATAAAGATCAGGATTCGATACGAGGGTATATAGTCTAATTAAGTTTTAGGATAAATATTTTTAATATGTACCTTAATATTTAACTTCAATTAGTATATACAAGCTCAAAATCTCACGCATTGCAGCGGTTTTTTTTTTTTTTTAATGAAAAAGTAAAAATTAATGACATTTAAAATCTATGTAAGACAAAAGCAAGAATAGAGATTAAAATTTATACATAAATATTCAGACACATATTTATATTTATATATGTTAAATACACAACAAAAGTTGATAATATATTTATGATAATTTGTTTTTTCATTTCGTTAACATATATATATATATATATATATATATATATATATATACACTTCTTCTTCTTTACAATATTAAAGTGAAAATCAATAGTTAAAAAAAATGATTTATCTTCATATTATTTATTTGTTAGTCCTTCTTTATGGTTCCAATTTTTACTTAAAACACAATTAAATATAAAAAGTAAAAAAGTATAACATAATAGGTGTTTATGCTGTAGAAAATCCGAAGAACCTTTTTTTTTCTTTACCATGCTCCAACAAAGCATTTGAAATGTAAAATATATTTTTTAATGAAAAATTTTAAAAAATTATAAACGAGTAATGGAAAAGCTCAAAATTTAAACTAATTATAATAATCATCTAAGTGTACTGCGATGACATATTGTTGTATCAACCAAAATATTAAATCAAGGGGTTTGTAGCTAAATGGTCTAATTTTAGAAATTATTTAAAAAAAATATCCACAATTTTCTAAAATTAGGTGAATGACCGTTCTTGGAAAGTAGATAAAATATTATGATAAGCGGATGTAATACTAGTCATTTTTAGCTTGAATTTTATCTACTTACCATGATAATTTATCTGTTTACCTAAAGTTTTTTTTTAGGATAAATCGATTATTTACCATGATAAGTAGATAAAATTCAAGCTAAAAACGGCTTGTATTTCATCCGCTTACTATAGTATTGTATCAACTTCCTAAGAACTGGTCATTCACCTAATTTTAGAAAGATGTGGATATTTTTTGAATATAATCTTAAAAATTGACTACCTACAAAAATTTTCCTTAAATCAAACTACGAATTAAAAAGGTTTGGCAAAAGTTGACTCAAAAATCACAAAAAACTACAACATCGTCATTGGGCTCACATACGAAATGGGTTGGGATAACTTTAAATTAGGCCTAATACCATATAGTAAAGTCCAAAGTCAAACATGAGATCTAAGCAGAGCCGTTTTTATTGAACTTTTTGTCTCCTAGTGGGGCACTGTAGAAACTGCAGTGAAATTCCCATTCATTTTAGAAAATTACAACATCGCCATTGGGCTCATATACGAAATCGGTTGGGATAACTTTAAATTAAGCCCAATGCCATATAGTAAAGTCCAAAACGTCAAACTTGAGATCTAAGCAGAGTCATTTTTATTGAACTTTTTGTCTCCTAGTGGGGCACTGTAGAAACTACAGTGAAATTTCCATTCATTTTAGTAAAATTACAACATCGCCATTGGGCTCACATACGAAATGGGTTGAGATAACTTTAAATTAGGCCCAATGCCATATAGTAAAGTCCAAAGCGTCAAACCTGAGATCTAAGCAGAGTAGTTTCTATTGAACTTTTTGTCTCCTAATGGGGCACTGTAGAAGCTACCATGAAATTCCCATTCATTTTAGTATATATAATAATGTGATAATGATCTAACTTATTAGATTAATTGTGCATGTAGAGGCACTATTTTCTCTCTTTTTTTTTTTCATCTTGAACATTTGGAACCTGAGAAAACGTGAAGAACCAACATAAGGTCATGTTAGAACAGATGGGTAAAACCCAATCATCATCATGTTCATGACAAGTCACGGAGCGGGTGGCGAGTGGGCCGGTTGTGGCAGGTCATTTGAGCAACCTGACCCCTTGTTGGCTTTACCATCGATGAGTCATTTTTATTTTATGAAATGGTAAAAAAATGAATAATTTCCAACTCATTTAAATGGCTTGCTAAAATATGCTAATCATTTTTAACACATTTAAATCGTCTGTAGAATGAGCTAAAAATAGTTTTTGCTATTCGACACATTTGTAGGACTTTTATTTGCATATATTATAGCGGACTTTTAGGGTTTTGTTTTGGTTTTTTTTTAAGATGCACATTTGTTGATATTTTGTACACAATGTGATTTGCACATTTGTTGTATGTTTTTTTTTTAATTAATTCCAATTTGTATCAATGTTTGGATGATTCATTTTTAACCATTTCAAAATGTGTGATATATATATATATATATATATTTATTTCTAAAATGTGTGTGTCAAATCACTCAATTGGGATGTTTTCATATAAGTCATCAACACATTATGTTAAAGAGGTCATTGAGATTGAAAAGTGATAATAGATGCACCTATCTAATAAAAGCAGAAGCATACATATGGTATTTTCATTAGAAGTTCAGTGTTACGCTCAAAATGACTTATAAATTCATTTCAATGTAAATAGTTACTTTTTATACTTATTTTCAAAAATAAAAAAAGAGTTTAAATGTTATTTAATCAATAATCAGTTTCAATATACTAACAAATAATTAGTCAGAGGTTATATTTCTTTTAGATATTTTTGTGTGACCATTAATGGAAAAATGAAACCGAATCAAAATTGACTAAGACTAATATGCAGTTATGCACCATAGTTGGTAAGGATAGTTAAGTCTTACCTTCAAATTGAAATCCACTTTTCTCCCCTTCTTGTTCTTCTTTTAGTTATTATTTTTACTTTATTATTTAATAGGTAAGATTTAAAAAAACAAAAAGGTTAAGCAAAATTACAAGGGTTCGAGACAAAATTGGACCCACAAAATATCCGATGCTTCACTCTATCATCATGATATTTGGAAGACTTTAGGAATTGATTGGAGGGGCATGATTATTGCATGGAATTCAGGATTTGTATTGCCCCTATGGTTTGCCTTCATTCTCTCTTTCTCTGTCACTTATTCCTTTGCCTTGCAATCTTTTTCGGACGATTATTCATTACTCTGTTGAATTTTGAAATTTGAAATCATGAATATGTCGGATCCGATGGCAAAATTGTTCTAAATTAATCACATTAAATGCTTTGTATATTGACATTTTAGTACATTTCTTTAATTATATTAAAGTTTTACATTGATACAAATAATATAGCCAAAAAAAATAAAAAATTCTTGAGTTTAAGCAAAATTCTAGATAAATCTCTGTTAGCTTTAGAATTGCTCTTTCTTTATTTATTCTTGGACTAGTTGCATATACAAGTCAATTCAAATTTGGTCTCTTATATTATAACTTCACTTTATAAATTACAAAAATAGTCATTGTGCAAATATTACACGGCATAAGATAAAAAGACCCTTATATAAGGTGAGTTAAGAAAATAAGCGAATTTATCTAATATCTTAAATATATAACCAATACTTTTTAGAGATTATTAAGTAAATGGCCTGTTTTTAACTTTAGTTTTAAGGAATTGACTTGAGTTTGTTATAATTAAGTTATTAGCCTTTAAACAATATGTATTGATTTTTTTGCCCTTTGTTACATGAGGTAACAAATGAGTGATGAGGGGTAAAAATGAGATTTCAAAGTGGTGTGAATGGGATTTGGGGCTAATAACTTAATATTTGAATTCTTAGGCCATTTTCTTAAAACATAGGCTTCCAAGTGACTATTTAACAAATGAGCCCTGTGATAATTTGGCCCCGAATTTTTTTTTTATCACAAGTTGCACCTTCAACTTATAAAATTTGGTAAATTAGTCCATATTGATATAAAAATTAAATTTTGACAAAAATTGGATGGAATAGAGGGTGCATATTAATAAAATAAACAAAGTTCAAGAGATATGTTGCAAATACTCGTTAAATTTAAGAGATGTCGTTCCAAATTGATAATGCATATCAATTCTTTTAGAATAATTTGCAAAAATAGTCCTTAAATTTGTCGAATATTGGCAAGCTGCCTCTTAAACTTTATTTATTCTGTTAATTTACATTCTCCATTCTGTCCAATTTCATCAAAATCAGCACTTCTTATACAAATAGGAACTAATTTGTCCAATTTTATAAATTTGAGGTGTAAATTGTCAAAAACAAATTAGGATGTCAAAAAAAAAAAAAAATTACGAGCCAACTTGCCAAAGCACGACAAGCTCAAGCCTATAGGTGGCAATTACTCATTAAATAATTGTTATTATTTCTTATTCCTATTTTTATATATTGATTTATCAAAAATCATTTGTAACAAATACGTACTTATTTTTGTTTTCTATATATATTATACACACACGGATAGACAGTACTAAAGTAAGTATTATAAAATTATAAACTAGTTTTTACTTTTTGTTCTACAAATTTTAACCATTAGTTTTTTAAATTTAACAAAAATAAAGCTTATTTTAGTTTTAAGTGAAAAACGCGTATAAAATTTCCATACTTTAATTGTATTTTCAACCTTAAGTATTTTAATTGCTAAGTGAAAATTTTATATTTTTTATCAACAAAAAGTCATAACAAGTTGAGAAAATTACAAATCTATAATCGTTTGATTCAATATTTACAAAAATATTTGAAAAAATTAGATATTCTCATAAATATTCAATCCACATTCAAAATTTCCTTAATTAAATAACATATTATTTTTATTACACTCTTATTCTTTATATATATATATATATGGATACTTATATTGTTTTAGACAATTTCCTTTCTTTTTTTTTAATATAAGCATACTGGTGTTAAAGAATGTTTTTTATGCCAAAATAACTATCAATAATTCTCAATATACAATTTTTGCTCTCAACGTTATCATTATTTTCTATGTGTTTTTCATTAGCTTTCGTATGGAAATGTTGAATTAGGATTTTCTATCAAGCTATTTAAATATTTCTGTGTAAATATTTTATATCTGATTAATTCATATTTTCTATGGATGTACCAGTTTAGATTTTCTAGCAAGCTATGAAAATATTTCTATAGAATTATTTAATTCTACCAATTTTGGAGTTCTATAAAAATATTTCTAACACAAGCAATGAAATTTCACAATGAAATATTTTATTACTATAATAATATTATATTTTTAACAAATCCGAGAATTCTATGAAAGAAGTACTTTGCTCATAGAAATTATATTAGACATTTTTCCTTTTTTTGAGAAGATTTGATACACCACTAACTAGGGCTGTTCACGGAACCCGTTAACCCGAACAACCCGCGATCTAACCCGCGAACCTGACCCGATTAACCCGATTTTACTCAACCCGAGCATAATTCGGGTTGAACCCGACCCAACCCGCACATGCATAGGGTAGGGTCAGGACTAGTGATTTTGAGTTTCGGGTCAACCCGACCCGACCCAACTCTTAGATTAATTTTGGTTTTTTCATAAAGATGCTTATTATTAGTACATTAGGTTATATTAAATTTTTATCTTGCTTTCATTTTAATTTTTATCATGTACATTAGTTTTTTTTTTATTTATAAAAATTTACCAACCCGATCAACCCAACCCGACCCAACCGACTCTAATCGGGTTGGGTTGGGTTGGGTTGGAATTTTTGTAGGGTTGGGATTCGGTCATCCCGATCCTGTCGGGTTGGGTTGGGTTGAACGGTCTAACCCGTCCAACCCAACCCGTGAACAGCCCTACCACTAACGATGATTGATATCAATTTTGTATATTTACAAATGGGTATATTTACAAATGGGTTTTTTGCACATATGGCCCTCAAACTTGTCGTGTTGTGATACTTTGGCACTCTATCTTTTTTTTTTTTTTGACATTAACCCTTTCGAATTAAAATTTGTTGCACTTTGCCTCAAATTGAAAATGGACATCCAATTTCAAACGCGATAATTTGGAGGGCCATAGATACAATTATTGTTTCACTGTTTGTAAAATTTACGGGCACTAACGTATTTTAATAATTCGGAGAAAAACTTATATTTTTTATCAAGAGAAAGTCATAACAAGTTATATATATTTTGATTAGTTTAAGAGCTTAATGGATAAATTTTGTATTGTAAGAAATTTAGAAGACGAATGTGAAATTTCAATTAAACACGAGGTACTCATGCTATTTACACTTTTCCTGGTTAACTATCCGACTGACGTCGACCATGTTTCTAATTATACGGACTTATTATCCTAAGATTCATATGTTTGAGATTACAATGGATAAACACATAAAGCTTAGGCCATTATTTTCAACAAAGATAAATGGTGGGGTTTAAGCATTGACATATTTCTCTTCTTTTGTTGACTATTGATGTCAACAAATTAAGAGGTCGAATATTCTGTACTCAAGTTTCTTGCAAAACTTTTTCAACCAAGAATTTATGGATCATAGTCATAATTTTGTTATTTTTGGAGAAAGCACTCCATGATATAAGTTTCGATAACATCTCAATTACAAAGGTAATCAACAAGCATCCAGTCGTCTATTCGTTCTCCTGTCTGAGAATAGAAAATAAAAAGTGGGATAAAGTTACATATAAAATTTGAAATAAGACAAGTTAGATGCATGCAAGCCGAAAAGAAATAGAGAAACTAAATGAAAAAAAAAATCAATATCTACTGATTTAAAAGTGTAATGAGTTTGACACAAACGACAAAGTTTACTTCAATTGTTAAGAATGATAAAAGTATAATTTAATTTTGAATTTCCTATCAAAAGTATAACTCATTTTGAAATGACAATCTGTTGGAATGGTGCTTAGTTGTGCAGGATATCACGTTCGGGCGGTTCAAAGTCAAAAAGTGTTGTTTAGTGAACTTTTGCCAAGGAACTAGTCGACCGCTTCGTGTTCGCAGGAAAACAATATTTGAGCTTAAGGTTTAGAGAGAGAAAGAGGATCAATAAGGTTTAGTTAGTTAGTTCCAACTTGTACGAAAGAGGATCAATAAGGTTTAGAGAGAGAAACGTGGGTTGTTAGCTTAGAGAAAGAAAGTAGAGTCATTGTTGTTGTCTTGTTAAAGAACTTGGTTGAGAGTTCCTAGAGACTTGATTGTAAACTATGTATTCAATCTTTGAGGTTAATAAAGATTTGGTTGTTTTCTCTAAGTGTTCAGTGTTATTATTGATCTTTGTCGTAATAAATTGGTATCAGAGTTAGGTTGAAGAATCAGTCAAGATGTCTTCAAAAATGAAGTTCGACGTGGAGAAGTTCATCGAGAAGAACGATTTTTGTCTATGGCAGGTCAAGATGTGGGCAATTCTTGTGCAACAAGGGCTCGCGAAAGTTCTTGAGGGAGTGAACTCGTTGTCGACTATATGATGTCAAACCGAGAGAAGCAGATAGATCTTAAGAAGTTGCATAGTGCAATCATTTTATGTTTGGATGACAAGGTTCTCCGGGAAGTGTCGAAGGAGAAGAACGCTACAGAAGTATGGCTAAAGATAGAGTCCCTCTATATGACAGTCTCTCGCGAATCGGCTATATTCTTGAAGCAAAAGTTGTATTCCTTCAAGATGGCATCGGGATGGTTGATCGAGGATCACATCGACAACGTTCATCGGTTGATTCTTGACCTTGAGAACATCAAGGTTGAGGTGGAAGATGAGGATCAAGCCCTCATTCTCTTGAGTTTGCTGCCAGATTCATTGACTTGGTGTGGATATGCTGCTCTACGAGAAGAGTCTTTGACTCTTGAGGAGGTTCAAGTGGTGCTCATGTCGAAGGAGCTCAAGAAGCGGAGACCCGATGGGAAAGATTCGTCTTCTATGGAAGGCTTGCATATGAGAGGAAGGTCGGAGAGGCGAGAATCCAAGGGAAAGCAACACTCAAAGTAGAAGTCGAATAACGGAGAGAGGAAGTTCTTCACGTGCGACAAGGAAGGGCATTACAAGTGCGATTGCCCAAACTGTGATGATAGAGATACAAATGTGGCCTCAGATTGAGATGATATCACAGAGGTCTTGAGGTGACAAAAGAATCACCCGGGTAGTGAATGGATTCTAGATTCGGGGTATTCGTACGACATGACCCCTTATCGGGATTTGTTGCAAGATTACCAAGAAGTCGATGGAGGGCAAATGCTTCTCGGAAATAACAAGGCTTGCAAGGTGGTCAGGATCGGCGCCGTCAATATTTTAATTCCCATATATAAGACTCATATATGAACCTAATAAATATTTAAATTAAATTAAATTTGTTTAGTATATAAAATAATACGAGGAGTCAGATCTAATTGTAAGCCTCACAAATCCTAATGTGTGTAGAACGAACGTTCTAAAACCGATTCGGGCTTACGATGCACACAAAATAAAATATAAACCCTAGTAAATCGCCTTAACATGATCCTAAAGGTTTTGTATAGAATATTGCCCTTTTTTAGTGCTTGGTCGTCTCACATTCTTTTCCTCAAGCGAGATTTCCTATACGAATCGAAACCTAAATTAGTTCAAATTCAAAAATTGTCATACTAATTCGCAAACGGGGATTCTTAGAATAGAGGCACTTGAAAAATCTCTCCTAGGCCGGCCTTAGCTCTTCATTTTTTTCAATATCTCTCTCTCTCTCTCTCTCTCTCTCTCTCTCTCTCTCTCTCTCTCTCTCTCTCTCTCTCTCTCTCTCTCTCTCTCTCTCTCTCTCTCTCTCTCTCTCTCTCTCTCTCTCTCTCTCTCTCTCTCTCTCTCTCTCTCTCGGGTTGTATTAGACTGGAATGGCTAACAGAAAAAAAAAATGCTTTCATTATAGAATTAATTTCCGTTTCGAGCTGATTTTCTTTTGATTGTTCTCTTATGAATCTAGCCTTTTTTTTTAATACCTAAATTATATTCCTTATTGTCAATCATTATAGCACTCCATTGCCGATTATTTGTCTAAATTTCTTTCCAAATTTGCCTCTTAATTGTTTTAATTCTGAAAAGTTTTACTAAAAGCAAGTACGTTCCTTTCTTAGAGAGATTAGCCATATAACATTCCAATTATTGTTTACAGAGAATAATTTCCTCTTATTCCCCATAAATTGCGATATTTATACTCATCTTCTTGTCAGTTTAAGCACCTTGTAATGTCTATCAAAATTACATGTAATTTTGCCATTTCTCGTTAAACTACGCATAGTTTTTACAAATACATGATAAAACAAATTTGTTGTAGTTTCTCATTCAAAAACTACACTAAACTTGTAGTCGTTTTTCACATAAATTACAACACTCATTCATCATTCAACATTTATTATTATCTATCTTAATTCTCATCGACACAAAATTTCTGATTAAACATGAAGTAAACTAAAAAATTATATTGGAATTTGCTAATAAAATATTTAATGAATTTCATTCTTAATGTTAGTAGATCGTATTAGTAATTATTGATAGAAGATTTTGTTCTTCGATTAATCACGAATTTTATTTAAATTCATTATACACAATTTTAAAATAAAATATCTTCTTTATAACAAACTTGTGTATTACAATTATGATTATTATAATATACTTTAGATTTTTTATAGACATTTCCATATTAAAACGTTCGAATAAATAAAATAAATAATTCATTTTATTTATTAGTTCAATGATAATTGATTTGTTTTTAGGACCTGTTAAGAATTTAGCCATTTTACAATCAATGTTTTAAAAATATAGCCCACGTTTGAAATATTAGCAAAATAGCTATCAGGTCAACATCTAAAAATTTATGACTAAAGAAATAAAATTTGTGACTAAATAAATAAAATACACAATCATAAAATTTGTAACTATAGTTACAAAATTTGAAAAAATTTGAAATAAAACTCAATAAATAGCCCCTCATGCGGGCCTGCGCACGTTGGGCTCACGTGTCAGGGGCTGTCCTCGCCACTCCCTTGAGCGCACCAAAAATAGCCCCTCATGCGGGCCCGCGCATGTGGGCTCACGTGTCCCCCTCACACCCCCTCCCCCCCCCCCCCCCCCCCCCATTTATCTTTTTTTTTCCTTTTCTTTTTTTTTCCTCTTTTTTTTTATTTTTTTTCCTTCTTGTTTATTTCTTTTCTTCAATTATTTTTTCAAACTTTTTATTTTAGTATTTTTTGCTCCTCTATTTTTATTTTAAATAATACATTTTTTTTTCGTTCATCTTTTTATCCCTCAAATTTTTTTTATTTCTCTTTTAATATCACAATATTTTTTTATTTTTTGTTATTACCTGTTTTATAATTTTTTGTTTTCTCTTTCAAATTTAAAAATTATTTTTTACTATATTTTTTGAATGATTAAATTTTTATAACATTTTTTCTTTGATTTTCATTTAGTTGAATAATTTAATAATTAAAAAAAATATGCCGCACGTGCCAAAAAACTAATTATTATAAAAACCGTTGTGTGTGTGTGTGTGTGTTTTTTTTTTTTTTAGTTTTTAAGCACAATTGCAAGAAATACTGATAAAACTACGGTTTTTTAAATAAATAGCCATATTTTTATGTTTTTAACAATTAGCCTAGGTTTGCTTTTATTAGCAAAATAGCCATACATTCGTGTCTAGATTTTTGATACTGCAGTCATTAGTTTTTTGAATTCTGTTTTTGTTGTTTGTTGCAGACAATATTGTCTAAAATTTTGTGTCTCTAGTCATGAAATTTGTGACTTCTTTTGTTGCATAATTTTTTGCTATTTATAAGATATTTTTTATTTAGTAATAAATTTGATGAAATTGGTTGTATAAGTAATCATTTATTTGTGAGTTGATTATTTTATTAATGTATGTTTAAATTTTTTATTGTGTTTATTTTAAATTTTTTGAAATTTTGTGACTATAGTCTCAAATTTTATGACTGTGTATTTTATTTATTTAGTCACAAATTTTATTTCTTTAGTCATAGATTTTTAGATGTTGGTCTGATCGCTATTTTGCTAATTTTTCAAAACGTGGGCTATATCTTTAAAACATAGACTGTAAAATGGCTAAATCCTTAACTGGCCCATAAAACTATCCACTTTTATTAAATTTTTTATTTTCTGTTACTCAAGCAACAAAGATCCAATCATGAAAACATTTTCTTACAAAACTTCCTCAGTTTACAATTTTTTTTTATTATTTTTTTTTTATAGATTTCCAATATTGAAGACTTTATCTTCGTGCTCGTGTGAGAAACTGCTAAAAGGAACCATCTTCGGAATTGGTTGATCTAGTAATTGTCGGACCAAAGGGCGTAAAAGTTCCTAAAAGGTTTTTTATTTTTATTTTTTTATTAATAATCAGAGAGAGAGAGATTGTTAAAGTTGTTGACATTGTTGGTATTGTGGGGAAGTTGGGAGGGTCTTTTCATGGGTGGAGATGAAGGGGGAGAGAAAAGACACAACTGTGGATGAAGTAATAGGTGAGAGTGAGTGGAAGCTTAAGAAGAGAGAGAGGAAATGTGGGTTTGTGGGTGTTATTATTATTAGCTATTCTCTCCTTTTGCAGGGAAAAAGGGTGGGTCTGAGTGGACATTTTGTGCAGTCTTTGTAGTATTGGAGTTTGATTTGGCAGGATATGAGAGGTTTCTATCGTTTCTCTCCTCTCAGTTTCTTTCAAGTTTCAACTGCTATGTAGACATCGGACACATTTGACGTGGATGGAGGTTTTGATGTATCCACAGGACCACAACCACTACATGACATTACCAGCTTAAGAAATAAATAGATAAAAGTGTTTGGTAAAAAAAAAAAAAAAAAGTCACTTTAACATCTACTCGTTTTCTTATTTAAACTAAGGTAATTTAGTTAAATAGCTATATTGGATTGTCTTTAAAAAAAATCACATTTTTAAAAAATTTAAAAACTAATCAGAACACAAGTAATAAATTTTTGAAAATGACAAACATACACATGAAAATTATTGTAAGAAAGTATTTGACACGTATAAAAAATTACTGAAATGGCTAGTTTTTAAATTTTTTTTAAACTGTAGTTATTTTGTAAAATCATTTTTCTAAAAAGTGGCCATTGTCTTAAAATTCCCTTTAAACTAAGCTCGTATTGTATTTGATAATTGGGTATTGTTTTCACACATGGATATCTATATCCATAAGTAATTTTCACTTTCAAAATATATATTTAAAATCTCTAGAGCACAAATTTGATGTAGAAATATGTATTCATTCAGGTATAGATATAATAATTTCCCTACCATATTACTCATTTGTCGTAAAATTCCTTATGACATAAACTTTGTAGAATTTATTACAAGTTTGTTAGAAATTTTATGTCTGACCAAATTTGTTACAACTGTCACAAAATTCCTTCCACTATAAAATACTCTTTTACCAATGATAAATTCTGTCAGACAAAAATTTGTGACAAACTAGTAAAAAATTTCAAAAACTTTGTGACATTCAGAATTTTGCGGATCCATGAAATGTGGTCCTAAATTTCTAAGTTTTCGATCGAGGCTCCGTTGGCGATAAGCTTCACTGTCAAAAAAAGTTGTCACCATGATTGCTTATACGGATACGAGACTTAGAAGGAAACGACATGAACACCCGAGAAAGTTAAACTAGGAGAGAAAACGATGAAGAAGAGTGGGTCGGTTGGATTGTAGATATATGGAACACGGATGATTATCTAGGAAGAAGACGAGCTCTCGATCACATAAGAAAGAGAGAAGAGAGATGGCTAATATGGATTTTAGCTTTCAAAGCAATATATGATTATGAAGATGGTTGTGTTTTGTCAATAGGAGAATTAGCACCAACTCAAGTCAAGATTCTAAAAAACACAAAACAAATGTAAGAGGCCTAAGGTAGGCACCAGGATGTCGTTAGCTTTGGCTTAATGATGGTTAAGTTAGCACGTCGCACTATGAACTTTAGTGTAAATTATAGATTAGAGAAGAAAACCTTATCAAATGATACCTATTTGACGGACCTTGCACCTCTTATAATAGAACGTTCAAATTATGAAACATTTGGATTTGAGGAGATTCAGATATCTCTCATAATTATCTCTTAGAGATTTCAAAAAGTACACTTGATTCATCCGAAGTGATTCTTACTCCTTCGAGATATATATACTCCAACAATATCCCTTGAACTTAGAAAAGAATTCCCAACAAATAAGATTATGCGCGGAAGGATCTGAAAGTTTTTAACTTTTGCAATCGCGACATTCTGTGCCTACTTCGACCTAAAGAACCAGTCCCAAAATTAGCTAGTAATGGCTACCCCCAATCTTGAGTGGGTCGAGATTTGACGACTCCTCGAGACTCTTTCACCTTTTGCATTTGAAATTCGAATTTTTGGCATTTTACATAACAGTTCCAAAAAATACCAATAAAATTTAATAATTATTGCGGTCACATCGCCGTTGCCAGCCATCAAATACTATTAGATTTTCATGATCATTGCGATTTATTTCCCCTAAAGTTAGATTTATATCTTTTGACTTTCAAACTTAATCTTGTGAGTCCATTTAACACTAGGTTAGAAACCACCTATCAAGTAAAAATTACTATTCAATCTAAAGATCCTCATTGATACAACTTGAATGTAAATAGGGTGTTTTAAAAACCTCAAAAAGTTATTGAAATTTGAAAAATTGAGCCAAAACTCTGCCAAATATCTCTAAACATTGTTCGACATCTTTCCCATGTTCAAAATATCTTCCAAAAACCCACTTCGCCAGGAAATTTTCCAGAGATCACCGTTGATGTTTTACTAGAACCAACCAATTTTGCACAAGCTTGATATTTTTCCTTCGGGATTTCACATGGCTCAAAGAACATAACTCTAACGAAGCTAACCTTGAGACTAAAACCCATTTTAGGATTTTTTTTTTTGTTTCTGCTCTTAAATTTCTCAAGTTTATCCCGAAATGCATGTTGAAGACTATAGTGAATGAATCATGACTGAGAACATACTTGGGTAGAGTACTCTGAAATGTTACGTGCTTAGATCCGTTAGAGGCTATTTATGCTCGATTAGGTACTTAGGCCTCATAAATGCAAATCGATGATAAAAATTTAGTTTCATAACATCCTAACCTAGAATAACCAAATACATAATACTAATAAAATAACACGAGTGTCCATATATGATATATAATTTGTAATTTTGTTGAGTAATTTCAAGTCTTAAATAATGTTAAATTAAATCTTTTACATCAAATACAAAAGTTACTTTTACTACTACAGCACATAATCGTAATCATGACCACATAGTACTCAAAACTAATTTAAATATAGGAGTATTTACAAGAATATATGACTTTAAAAATCCCCTGCCAACGATTAGATGGCGGTTCACGCGATACTTACAAGGTCGGTCCCGTATGCACCCATTGTTTTCCCATCATTGTCACCTAACCTTCTAGTTTTCATTTCATCTTACATGCGACACAGGTACACTAATGAGCTAATAGCCTAGTAAATTGATTAGAGAAAAAGTTTGCAAGACTACAAAACAAAATAATAAATTGATAGGAATCATATCTTATAGCTCAATAATAGTACGAATTCAACGTTCAAGTCCTCGAAGTTCGAAGAATCAACTCACTCTTTACCTATCTCCCTCTTTCATGATCCGATAAATAGAATTTAGAAATATGTTACCAAATCTACATATAGTATAATAATTTGCGAAAGTGGGACTTAGCGATCAAATCATCGTGACTTGAGAGTCGACCTCATAACTTATCGTGTGAAGGTACATGTCATGCAGCTTACTATTTAGTAGTCCTTGCTAAACTTTCTCTAGGCCCATCGGGTCGTCTCATCACTTTTCCTTGTAATCATTGGGACTTTTCCTCCTCTTGGCATCTTTATCCTTTTCGAAACCTCTCACGACCATCCCAGAACTCTTGTATGCCCCTGTTCAAGTGGAGCCTTCTTTCAGACCGTTTCAAAACTCTAATATGTCCCCGTTCTAGCTTGGCCTCCTTTTAGGATGTTATGGAACTCTAGTATTTTCGAGTTGGGCTTACTTTTAGGCCATGAAAAAACTCAAGTATGCCTCTTTCAGGCTGGGCCTCCTTTCAGGTGGTTCTAGAACTCAAGTATGTCCCTCTTCGGGATAGGCCTCCTTTCAAGTTGTTTAGGAACTCTATTATGCTCCATTTCAGGTTAGGGCCTCCCTTGAGATTGTTTTGGAACTCAAGTATGCGTCCGTTTCGGGTTGGGCCTCCTTTAAGGCTGTACCAAAACTCGAGTATGCCCCCGTACGGGATGGGCCTCCTTTTAGGAGATTCTAGAACTTTATTATAACCCCATTTGGGCTGGGTCACTTTCAGGCTGTTCTAGAACTCTAATATGCCTCCGTTTGGGCTTAGCCTCCCTTCAGAGCGTTTCGAAACTCAAGTATGCCTCTGTTAAGACTGAGCCTCCTTTCAGGTCGTTCAAGAACTCTAATATGCCATTGTTCGGGTTGGGCCTTATTTAAGGCCATTTCGAAACTTTACTTTACCGGCAACATAATAACAACAATCGAACTTAGGTAGTTTTATGTCCATGGTCTTATACCCACAAACAACAATCACACATATGCAAGCATATACACAACATAATAAACCTACAATCACATACTTACAGATTTGTTAACTGAACTAGATATGTATAAATGTGAGCCCATACTCACGTAATAACTAAAGTGAGAAACAATACCTTTACAACTCAATGATACTATGCCAAAAGCAACACAAGCTAAGAGAGAATTCGTTGCACACAAAAGTGATTAAGCATAGTAGAGTCTACTCGTGTGATAGTGGAGATGTACTTCTTGCGGCTTCCCTTCTTGGAACCCAACGATTGACGTTTCTGTCTAATACGGGAGTAAGAGGATCAAACCCAAAGTTAGTGGTCATTCAAGGGAGAAAAATGTTACTAAAGGTTGACGGACCACTCATAGTGAGTTTTTGACTAAGGGTCGACCGACAAAACGTCTAAACACTACTCTATGAGCATTCTCATCCCGTGCGTCGTTGACTTAGCGCTACTTGACCATCTTGTCATTCACGAGTGTGACAATTGGCTATATTAGGCGAGAAAAAAGTTCTTTGGTCTAATTGGCTATTTAACTAGTTTTAGTAAGCATATAAGCTTTGAGTAAAAAATGTAGCAAAGTTTCTCTGTTTTTTCAAATATACAGTCCAAGCCTTAAGCTAAAATCAACCCAGTATCGAACTTTGTTCGGTCACAATATTTTCAATTACAATCACACGAAATAATTTTCACAATATAATATCACATATTTCAAATCATTAACATACATCAACACCAAGCCTCTGTGGCTTGATATTCTGCACAGGGGCAATAATTACCTATGTTGGAACTAAAATTAACTACTCAAAGGACCTCTCATTAATTAAACTAGAAATCATTTTCAATCACCCGTGTATACCTGTAGTGGGCAACGAAGGTAGGTTGAGGGTCCAAGATTGCTTTGTTAACGCTCCTGCACAACTCAAAGGAATCAGGACCTACTATAACATAGATTAATTAGTAACATATAACCAATTTAATTCTCAAGTACAAACAAAAAAAAGTGACATACCCATTCAAAATTATGGTTCGATACTGATATATCAAAAGATGTTTAAATTGACACGATTGTACAACTAATTCATAAAATGCATTGAGAATCGGCCATTGCCACTAGAGCACGCAAAATAGACAAAAAATTTTAAGCAAAAAATCGAACGAAATTTCTAAATTCTCAAACAAAATCAACCCGCCCCGAATTTACCAAACATTCGGACAAATACACCTTAAACTAAACACGTGCAACCCAACAAAATTACGACAAAACAAAAGTAAAAAATCAAAACTAAGAATCTCACGAACATCAGAATGCAATCTATTAAATTTAGCATAAACAAAATCAAGCGTGGCTAAAAAGTCATGATTCACTCAACACACCACGAATTAAAACACAATAAAAATACACGAAGGATCGGCTCGAGCTGGAAACTCACGTAGTACGAGTAACAATGGCTCGTAATGATCTGAGGTGGCAGAAAAAGATGAGGCTCAGACTCGATCTGTTTGCTTAGTTCGGGTTTGTTAGGTCTTGAGTGTGAGAGGCGGAACTGGCCTTGGTCTCGTGTCTCTTGTATTCTCACGACGGTAAGCGTCGAACGACGAAGCGTGCAGCGTGGCTTAGTTGAGGAGCAAGCAGGAAGGACCAACTCGAGATGGGTGGCAGAGGGTGGAGCTCTGACACGAGATTGATGAGGTGGCAGGATAACTTGGAGCAGTAGAGTTACAACACGGCATGTTCGCAACGAGTGCAGCACAATTCGTGCACGAGCTCGGAACAGGGTATGACAGTACCACACAGATGGGAGCTGAAAGTCATGGCAGCCATACGTGGGGTTTAGCACTGCTTGAGATTGGGCTCGGCGGCGCATAAACTCAATTGGGCTTTCCAGTCGGCTCAAGCGCGATGTCATGGGGCATAGGACTAAGCGCAAGCTCAGCATAGCCAAGCGGAGGCTCGCGCAGTTCGAGAATGGTTAGATAAGCTCGTCGTAGGGGCACGTGAGGAGGCATGATTGGGGGCAAGATCCACTCAGGTCCGTCGAGGCTTGCACGGGGTTGGGCAAAGTGGCTCTAGAAACTTGCGCTAATAAGATATCAGGCACAGATGTAAAGTAGTTTTACGTGGACTCACCGCCGACGACGTAGGATGAATGATGAACCCACTATCAAGGTTAGTTAGCGAATGCGGCAAGCAGGACTATCCGGACCAGAGGCGCGGCAAAGACGGTCTTTGTGACCGGCAAAAGAGAGAAAGGGATCGAGATGGAGAGAGTGAAAGATATATATAGAGCATGAAAGTGAGAGAGATAAGGAAGAGGACCGTCTGCGAGAAGAGAAAAGAAAAGAGGAAAAAGAAACCCTAATGGGTAAAAAAAAATTGCATCTATACTAGGGATTCTCTTGAGCATAAAATAGTTGAATAATTGTGTTTTTTTTTCAAAAATTACCAAAATAGAACAATAATCTAGATTTTAAAGTTAGTAATTTTTGTATAATTTTTTAGCAAAAATTCAATTCATAACATCCACAAACTATTCGAGCAAGAAAATAATTAAAAAATTGTATTGATATTTCTACGCAAACAAGTGCGGGCCTGTTTCAAAAGATTATAAACAACTATTCTTAATGATAGGAATATTATCATCCAAAATATCATCGCAGTTATTTTAACAGAAAAAAATAAATAAAATACTAGCAGAAATATTATCTTGGTTCAGGCCATTACATAACCTCACGATTAAAATTATCTCAATTACATAGAGTTTCCTCGTGGTTTTAGGGCTAGACTAATTCCTTAGACAATCTGTCAAATTCTTGCCTGCATTTATTTTTCTTAACATGTCGTAATCTCCCGACCACGAGTGGTTAGGTCCGAAGAGACAACCAAAAGCAATGTACATGTTTCCAAGATCCTTGAGTGGAAGCAGCATTGAATGATTTGGGTTGAGAGAGCCTAAAAGAATCCGACTTTGAAACGTAGCAGTCTTGATACTCTGGAGATCATTGCTACTACGGACCAACTTAAGCAAGAAGGCCTTTGTAACAAAAGGCTTATCATCTAGGATGTTAATTCTAGCTTTCATGCTAGCAAGACATTTCATGATTAAGAAGTTCAAACTCCCTAGTCGAATAAGCACCTAACATGACTGGCTAAGTTCTCTATAGTCTTTAATATAATTATAATGCAGTACCTAGTGATACTTCCTTTGCACCCCTTTGCACCCATTCCTCTAGGAGGTGTTGTTCGCATACAAGTTGGCCGCACTAGCATAGTTGAACCCAAAAATGTTTCAATGGCGAATATATTCATCTTTTGGAAACTAATGGATTGGCCAGGTCTCTAGGTCAAAGAGGTTCCTTTGGGGTCTTTAGCACCCTTCTTGTTATTGGACTTCTTGTCTTTCTAATCTTACTTGGGCCTACAGGCTTGACCACTACCCTTTCCACCAGAACCCCGCTTTTTCATTTTAGACTTGGTGGAGGAGCCTTCGGCAATATTTGCCTCGCCTCCACCCTTTGTAGTCCCACAGATGGACTCATAAGTTTGGAGCTCATTCAGAAGCTGACTCATCCGATAATTCAGTTATGCATAACATAACTACTCATGAAATGGTTGAACTCCTTGGGCAGCGAATTCAGAATTATACTGTCCTGAATGGGTTCATCTAGTATAGATCCATGTAACTCAGCTTTATTGAAGTAATTTTCCATAGTCATCACATGATCTCTTACATGAGTACTAGATCTCATCTTGGTATTCATATACTTCTTTGTGATTTTATGGCGCGCTTGCTTGGACTGTTGTCCAAACATTTATTACACCACATCCATGACCTCAAAAGCTGTGTCCTTGCCTTCCAACTTGCTTCGTATTGTATCAGACATTCTAGCGGGCATGTACCATTTGTTATTTGCGGCGATCCGTCGATCATACATCTCGCGGGTCCTTTGGGTAGCATTGACAGCGGGTTCTTGAAGACGCTCCTCATTGAGAACAAATCTTATGTTATCGGTGATAAAGATGATATTAATGTTGCTTTTCTATTTAGGAAAGTTTTTTTTCTAGTTGGGGTCTTATCAGTGAGAAAGTAAACAATTGGATTTGATGATATTTTTTTAATTAAATAAAAGTAGAAATAAGTAAAATTTGTGTTTGAATGTTTATAAAGTAAATGAAATTTAGTAATTAAAATGCATGAATGCATAATATTAGGAAAGCAAACCATAAAACCTACTTTTCCAACGATAATTTGGCGAATCACGTGCAAACTGTCGCCGTATGGTAGGTTAGTTTACATGTTTGGTTAAAGCAAGATTTTTTCTTGATTAAGTAGTAATTAACATCAACTTGTTTTATAATAACTAACTATCGTAACTAGAATTTGATCAAGAGAAAATAATTTTCTTAATTTTTATGGAATTCACCGTTTCGAATCTCTAGACTTAACCCTAGAATGCCGCTGTAGGGTCGGTCAAATAAGAAATAAATCTAAAAGCTCTCTTCACAAAATTTAGAAACCTAACTTTGGTATTGAATTAGATGAACACTATCCGTAGAGGGACGATCAAGTGCCACGAGATCTCGCCTAACGGTGTTGACCGTTGATTTAGTTTTTATAGATAACGATTATCTAAATTAATGATACTTTAATTCTAGAAACATAATAATCAAATTATTATTATTTATTAATATCTCATATTACTAAACCTAGAATTAAATAGAATTTATAATTCTAATCTCACGTTCTATTTTTTTTATAAATATATAAAATATTTAAAAAAATGATCATGAGTTTTCCATTGATTATTATCTAAGTTTTAACTCAAATCTAATTTAATTAAAATTTAATAACCAATATAAATGCGACATGTTATAATGCAAGGATAGACATGCCTAATCTATATGACATGTTATAATGCATGGATATGTTGTAAACATTCATCATATAAATAAAATTAACATAAAAAAAATAAAATAGAGAATTGACCGGGTCCATTTGGAAAAATAATAACCCAAGAAAACCTAAAAAAAAAAAAAATCTAAGGTCTTCAACTTAGGCTTTGGCTTCAAATCTTTAAGTCCGTCTCTTCGGGTCCAATTTAGCACAAACTTAGGCTTAGGTCCAATTTCGGGTTCAAAACCCTAATTTTGAAATTAACATCGCCCAAAACAATGTCACCGGTAACCCTTCGGAGGCGCAGGACAGTGGTGGCGCAGCATAAAGCAGTGGCCCATGCACTGGGAGGCTGTTGGAACAATTCCAGCAGCACACCCACACCGTTCAGCGCGTGTAGGGGCTGCTGGAACCATTCTAGCAAAGAGACTTCATCGGCAGATGGCGTTGGAGAGTACGGCCCCATGGTCGCATGTCCATCCATTCGGCACTGGCAATAACGGTTGTCGCCGCCGTGGATCACGGCCAAAACACCCTAGGTTTTGAGGAAAACTATTTTTGAACAAATTACATAATTTTGATTCCGAAATAAAATTATATAAAATCCTAACCCGTTAAAATTGGGTGAAAAAATGATCTAAAGCCAAAAATAAATTCTAAAAGAACCCTATAATTAATGATCAGCCTCATTCATACATTCAAACATTCGTCGCATGAAAACAATAACATATTGACAATCAATCTCATATAATTTAATTGTGCCCATACCTAAACACATCAAGCATCAAAGTTGTAAAAAAAATATATAACATGATCGCTCTTATTCCAGTTGTTGTGTATCGAATTACATTAACCCAAAAAAATTTCAATTTTGATCAAATCAGATATGCACAACGGATAAAAAAAATGTGGTAATTCAATAAACAATTAAATAAAAACGACAAAGTGGATCTCATGAACATATTGAGTTACAAAAATCTTCTAAAATAATTATCACATAATTAAATTGATGGTGATCAAGAAAATTATACCACAAGCTTTTCTTGATGTTCTTGATTACTTTGATCTGGCACCGTATATTGTGAGACCACCAAGGTTGGGCTCGTGTTTGTCCTATGCTCACAATGAGTTTACTGGTCACTTTTGGAGACCACTTTCTTCCATCCCAATTCTTGGATCTCACTAGAACACAAATATGGGTTCTCTCTATTGTTTTTCTCACAGAACAAGAGAAGAAAAATTTCCCTTTTCTTGCTATAGGGGGCAGCAATTTTCAAGCCTGAGGGGAGAGAAGAATTTTTTTTTCTTTTCTCAAATGCTTGAGAGAAATGGGTAGAGTTCTAGTAATATAACACTTGAATTGACTTAGATTTTTTGGTTTGCAACAAGTGACATATTTATAGCCTCAACAGTAGAGAAAAAGTTTCGGCATATAGGTTTCGAATAGGATTAGGATCCCAATTTCAAAAACAGGAAATATCCCTTTTAATTATTTTATAAAAAAATAATATTGGACCACATAATTATATAATAATTCAAATAAGCAAGAATGAGATTTGAGAAACTTTTTCCTTCCCTTTTTCTTTGCTCAAATATTCAGCGACCATAGTGAAATTAGTGCAATTATTTTTCTCAAAAATAAATTCTATTTTCCTATATTATTAAGTATATCTAAAGTACACTTAAATAAAAATAGTTTTCAATCCTTTTACTGCTACAAAATTCGTTGCAACAAGGATTTGATTTTTCCAAATCCTAATCCAATTAGGATTTCAATCAAAATAAAATATCTTATATCTTATTTATAATTTATAATTATCTACTACGAAGATAATTATTACTAAACTCTTTTTATATATAACTTTTGAATTAAATAAAAAATATCTCATATTTAAATAAATTATTAATTTGTGAATTCAATAATCTAATTATCAAATTATAAAATAGTAATATTCTCTAAAATTCCCTTATAGTTGGCTCCTATCACAAGGAGTGATCTCCTTGTTATATTTATTCATTTGTTGTCTAAAACACAAATAGTGAGAAAATAATTAATTCTTAAATATTCAACGAGAATTCTAGTTTGATTTAAATGAGACGGAGTGGAGACCATGGGGCCTTGAATTCGAGCTCCAATAAACTTGGAAAATTAAATTAAAACTCTTTAATGTAATTCTCCATTTATTAATCTCGAGATTACTCTACTAAAAATACGGTACTAAACTCTCGAATTACACAGATATTATTTATTCGGTTAATTCTGCGAATAGTCCATTGATATAACAATTACATTATTGTCAATCCTTCACTAAATAGTTCATAATCTAAGCCGGGTGAAATTACTGTTTTTACCCCTTGATTATATCTTAGTCCTTAGGTACCATCGAGTTCACTAGTAAACGGTTAATTTATAATTACTTACGAATTAGAGCGCTTAAACCATTTAGTTCCACAAGTCAACACATAAGAGAACTGTTATTACTTTTCAGTTGTGAGTTCCTTATCTGTAATTCACATTCCCAGCCCCTATGAACTGCGGATTCCTAAAATTCAAGTATTGGGCCCAATGGCCTTTGGGCCTTAACGAGCAAATTAAAGAATTCGTGAATCTATAGAATACTCAGGATTGAGATCAACCATCATATGGTTATCAGTTGACCTATATCAGAATCTTCATAATGGTACTTAAATGAAGTTTCCATGATCAGGTCGGCCAAAGTCCTATATAACCAACATTATATGAAATACCTTCATTCTAGTGTCTCATACACTGACTTTCCAGATCAGAGAGTCACGTTCCAAATGTCATAGACAGTATTAGTGAATACGGATCAGAGAGATCCTTACTCTTTGATCTATCACGGACTAATTTAAATATGTTAATTTATAATTTTAGTCATCCTGTATGTAAAATTCTTTTCATACTAAAATTATAATAGTACTAACTTATTTTTTATTTTGATAACCGTTCATTTTATAATAATATAAAATAAAACAAATTCACAAATGACTACTTCTTTTATTAATATTCAGAAAATGATTATTATTACATCTGATTTCCTAACAGCTATTGTGATTCAATACCTTATTTTATCTAACCAATCAAATTAATATGACGAGAAATTAAAATAAACAAAAATTGAATTTCTAAATTGCAATAAATGAAGATAACAAGCAAATAAAATAGACACAGAAATCAGTAACAAAAAAACGATGTTAGGGCTTTGATTTCACTCAGTTACAATGTTGTTTCGCCGTATTAGGGTGTGTTAAGCCTAATTCATCAACTTTTTTAGCCTAGAGAACCGTATATCTATATACCAACTCTCAAGTGCCGCATTAAGAGTGCGCTAGTGTCCCCGAGCCGATATCTCTATACAACCCGTTAACCTTGCCTTCATTAAGCTCTACTCTAGAGTTAATATAAGAATTTCATGTCTCGATTTTGCAACTCAAAATATCTCAACAACCTAGGTGATGCTTATCTCTCAATCTCACACCAACCTAAGTAATTCTACCTGATTCACGATCGATTGAATGTTCCTCTCTCAAGTAATAATCATCACAATCTAGATACAATCAATTCAAAGGCAATAATTTATAGCCAAATCATTGACAAGCAAATTGATAAAATTAAATCTGAATAGAATAAATGAAAATTGATGAAGTTTGAAATAAACACACTAAACATTGAAATATCAATCAATAATTAAGATTCATCTATACCTTAACAAATAAAAAGTTTAGCCACACAGTATGTGGAATACAATCTCAAATAGCAATAACTGAAGAACAAAAAGATGGAGAAGAAAGAGAAGTCTGGAGCGTGAAACGTCTCCAAGAATGACTCTAATTGCTCTACTAGAGCAAAGCTCAATGGAAGATGCATTTTTAAGTCCTAAGTGCCTATTTACAGTTTAGGTCAAATTAAGGTAATTTTGAGCCTTTTTGGAGTGTTTGTGGCTTTTTCTCTGTGTCTGGGGCCAAAATCGAAAGTAGTGCCACGACGCTTGTTTTTGGATATCGTAATGCCCTGAGGCTGTGCGCGCATTGATTTTCAAATTTCCATATCTTTTTCGTTACTTGTCAGAATCACATATATGATCTGCCGTTGGAAAGCTCATTCGAAGATCTTTAATATAATATGCAATAGCTAGATAGAAGTTCCATAAATTTTCATGTAATTTTGTCGCAAAATGACTCTTACTTTATCTTCAACTCAAATTGCTCTGAATTTCCTTGTTTTTGTTTCATTTGCTCCCAATTAACCTAAATATCAAATAAATCACTGACTAATAAAGTAAAACTCAAAGTGTTTGACAAAAAATTAGGGGTAAATACAAGCTAAAAGTAAGTAAAACTACAATGTACCAATTAATATACTAGTTCTGTATTAGTACTCCGCACAAGATTAATTATGTTGTAAATTTGTTAGAGTCATATTTTTAAAATTGGAAAAAAAATATTGAAATTATTTTTTCAATGAGAAAAAATTGTGACAATTTTTTTAAGAATTGAAAAAAAATAAGATAAGAAAAAAATTATGGACATTTTATATGTTTAAAAAAATTAGTTAACAAAACGCAAAAATAAACACTAAAAAACCCTAAAGATATCTCCAAAAATTAAGTAAAAAAATAAATAAATATTTCTATTTAAACTACGCATAATACAAATATAGTAGTTCAAATAAATTGTTCGTAAAAATTTAAAAATATATTTATAAGAACCAAAAAAAATTAAAAAACAAAGAAAAGGAAAAAAAAAAGAAAAAAAATAAAAAACAAAAAAGAGTTGGGTGCGTGCAATGGACGTGCCTGCATTCGCGTCCCAGGGCCTGACCTTTTTTTTTTTTTTCTAAATGTTGTATCGCTATTAATTTTTATTTTTGACCCTAAATTTTGTAATATTTATACTTGGACCCTCATTTGGACCATATTAAAAAAAAAATCATCTAGACCCCCCAAAAAATGCGTTTTGTTTAGAAACACAAATAACACTCACCGACGCTTGTAAAAAAAGGGCCAAAACTCCGAAAAAAAAAAAAAAAATCAAACCCTTTCACTGTTTAATGGGTAGTAAGGATATTCCTTCTATTAAACATATTGACAAAAAATGTGAATTCATGTGACCACTTTCTTGTTTTTGGAAATTCATAAATCAACGGAATTTTTTAGTCAAAGTGTCTTATACACATGTTATACATGTCCAGAATACTAAATTTATCAAGCGGTATGGATGTTGGCAACAAACTTGAACAAAAGTACGAAAATGGACTTTTGTTTGCGGTAGCCATTTGAATGAAAGAATTCCATATCTAAATAATTTGACTAAATCATTTTTGTTATGTGAGAAAATTAAATGATTTTTTTTTAACTAATGAGTCATTTACACAAAATGATTTATCGTCTAGATGAGTTTTTGAGGTACATATTCATTAGTAATTAAAAAGATTAATTACAAAAATCTATCGTAAGAAACATAAAAGACCAAAACATATCAATTGAATGGTTTGATCATATTATTTGGCAAAAAGAGACTCATTTGAATGGAAAGTCCTAATGAAACCATTTATAAATGGACAACACATTGTATAAACTATTTAAATATGCAGAAAATGATTATAAGTAATAACATTCAATAATATATTTAGTTGATCCATTCAAATGATCAATTCTGACTCTTTGCCAAAATGAAAATGACTCGTCTAAATGACTTTCCCAAATACGAAGTATTGTGACATGTGTACAAAAATTGCACCGTCATTTTTAACAAAAATGTACCTTCTTAATTATTAATGAATTCCTCAAAATGTATCATGTGACCCATTTTAAAACCTAAGTCCTTTTTTGGGTACTATGAGTAATACATTTTGAAAAACATAAGCTTTTTTATCGTTGTTCCTTTTCATCTGTTTATGCCTAATTTAATTTCTCTAATCAACCATTTCATGTTTTTATTTTTATTTTATTTTATTTTTGTTTTTTTTTTGGCGTTAAGATCAATTTATGTTCCTTTCCCTGTTTCTCAAAAATTGATTCTATAAATGTGCAATTATAAAAATTAATTATTTACCGTTTAAATTATGTCGTCTTTTAGGCAATCAATACTTTCATGTATATTTACATAATAACGGGTCAGTTAGATAACCAGTCATTTTGGATTGTATGTTTTAAAAATATAATCACAGTTTCAAAAAATTTAAAAATTAATCATAATATATCAGAAATTTCTGACAATTACAAAATTATACATCAAAATTATTGTCATAATATTTTCAATACATACCAAAAATTTCTGAAATAATTAATTTTAAAATTTTTTGAAACTGTAGTCATTTTTTTAAAATTATTTTTTAAAAAGTAATAATATATTAGGTTTCTTGATATATATCTAGAAATCAAATTGTAACATCAAATACTGAATTTCACATCATATTATTATCTCGCGATCGTGAAAACTGATAAAGCATTAATGAGTTCAAAATATTTTTGATAGCTATCCATATATCATAGGAACTCGAGTATTTTTACGTTAATAAACTCGGATAAAGAAGCATTAGCCTGCAAGCCACAATACATTACTTCATTTGCTACCATTTCAAGTAACGTGAAGAGTATTACTCCACACATGACGTCCACGTCATTTGATGGAAATACCCATTATAGCTTTTAGCTATGTAGCTTATCATAAGCAACAGTACAATGTGCCACATTTTAGCACCCAAAACATTAGTTGTCAAATCCAGTACTAGTTAACTATTTCCAATGTAAAAAGGTATAGCAATATTTTATGGAAATATTATGATAAATAGGAAAAGATGCGGCATTGTATACGCATATAACGTAAAGTTCTGAACTACAATAAATAATTTTTTTAAGAAAAATTATTACACTATTCGAATGTAAAAGGTATATATCCATATAAAAACAGGAAGGCTTCGTTGGGGAACAATAAAAAGGATACTTATATGATGAGTTTTTTTTTTTTTAAACAATTTTTTATCGTCAGATTGACTTATTAGGTAGGTCCCGCATTTTAAAAAGTTGAATTTGAGGATCAATAATTGTTTTCCATCACATAAAAAAAAACCCACTAAAGAATTCTCCTAAAAAAAAAAAGAATTCAACGGTGGGAACGATTTCAAGAGCTTTTATCGATTCTTAGTTGGTGCACGTAAATTAGATTGTTCTTACCAAACCCCCTTTTTGTTTTATTTCCCCTAACCAAAAAAAATTTAGATTTTTTACAAATATAAAAAATATTAAACATTTAGTAAAGAGAGAATTAAGGGAAGATTTTGGCTTTTAGCCTTTTTAGGCTCTTGTTTCAAAAATTTAGACAGAGTTTTACGAAATTAAGGAATTAGCAATTTTCGTCGTGTAACAAATTTTGATACATACGTATAACAAAATTTGATACACGTGTAATAAATTTTGATACACGTGTTACAAATTTTGTTCCACGATAAAAATGACTAATTTGTTAATTTCATGAAACTATGTCTAATGCTAAAAAAAATTATCAAAAAATTTGGCTAAAACCTTAAAGATCTCGAGAATAAAAAAACGACTAACTTAAAAGGAGTAGAATTGATGCGCATGATTATTTATCAATATTAGAATATAATGAGAAGAATGAAAATAAAAGATACAAAATAAGTTAAAAATAAAAAGAAAAGTGTATCTAAAATAGAGTATTTTTGTAAATTTACTTATATCTAGGGACATTGGAGTATGTGGCCCCCAAGTACTTATCATCTATTTGACTCCGATTTCTAGTTGGCCCTTTTTAAAATTAAAAATTAAAAAAAAATAAGAAAAAGAGACTGAGCTGATGCTGCAATACGAAGGAGAAAGATGTTCGGAATATGCCCTTAAATTTAAATCTATTAAATATTTTTTGAAAATAATTTAAAAAAAGTAGTCGTTTGTAAATATTGTTTATTATAGTTTCTTATAGAGATGAATGTTTATTAAAATATCCAAATTATGAACTATATTATGATTTTACTATGTAAAGAGTTTTACGTATAAAATGATTAAAATTATAGGTGAACGTATTTAAAATTGATCTGTGATAGATCAAAGAGTAAGGATATAATTGATCGGTATTCATCAGTATTATCCATAACGTAATCAACATTTCCGGATGATTGGTGTGTGTAATACTAGAATGAATGTATTTTATATAATAAAGATTATAATGGACCAATCTAAGTCAAGGTCACAAGATGATCATCTAAATCCTTACTAATTCATAGACTCCTCTTTTGGTTTGACGGGTTCTTTAACTTGCTTGTTTTAGTCCAAAAGAAACTAGGCCCAACACTCGTATTTTGGGAGCCCGCAGTTTATTGGCACTGCGAATATAATTATATATATGAAATTCACAACTAAAAAGTCAAAGTGGTTCCTTAATTGTTGACTCTAGAATCAATAATCGATTTGAGAGCTCTAATTCGTAAGTAATTATAAATTTATAGTTTAGAAGTAAACTCAATAGTACTTAAGAACTAAGAAATAATCGAGGGATAAGATGATAATTTCACCCAGCTCTGATTACAAATCATTTAGTGAAGGATTGACAATCATGTAATGCTTATATAAATAGACAATTCGCAATTTTTTCGAATATATCATATATGTGAGATTCGAGAGTTCAGTCCTAGGTTTTTAGTAGAGTAATCAAGGGATTGGTAAAAAGAGAATTTATCTGAAGAGTTTTAATTTAATTTTTCTATTTAATTGGACCTAGGATTCACGGGTCTATGGTCCCTGTCCCGTCTCAATATATCGAGCTAGGTGTCTAAAAGAACAATTAAAAAGTTAATTATTTAATTACTCACTATTATTTATATTGGTGTCCTAGACAAAAAATATAAAAAATATTACAAGAAATTCCTTCCTTGTGTAGACGCCATTTTTGGGGTATTTTGAGAGATTTTATTGTTTTGTAATTTGATAATTTGATTATTAAAAGTACAATTTATAAATAAATCAAATATGAGATATTTACAAAATATATTCAAGAGTTACATATTGATTTAAGAGTGTTTAACAAATTATCTAATTCGTAGATAATTGCTCATTTAAATGAAATATGAGATATTTTATTTGATTTAAATCATAATGGATTGTGGTTTGAAAAATTAAATCCCATTACTACTAGGATGGGCGCATATTATGCCTAAGGAGAGAAAATAAGAAATTTTTCATTATCTCAATTTAAAATGTATATTTAACATACTCAATAAATTACGAAAATAGGGATTTATGTATTGAAAATAATTTTCCACTATTTTTTTCTCTATATGGTCGGCCACCATAGTCCAAATTAGGTTAGGAATTATTTCCTTAATTCCCAACTTGAATACAATAATTGTTATTTAAAAAATAATAATCTTTTTTTTGATATGTCCTATTTTTAAATCAAAAATTAATTAATTAATTCATAGATAATTGCTTGAAGTGTATAGATAATAACTACTAATTAAAATATGAGATATTTTATTTGATTAAATTCTAATGGATTGTGGTTTGAAAAATTAAATCCCCTTGCTACTAGGATTGGCGCATATTATGGCTAAGGATATCTCAAATTTAAAGTGTATATTTGACATGCTCAATAAATTATGAAAATAATGATTTATGTATTGAAAATAATTTTCCACTATTTTTCCTCTATATGGTCGGCCACAACAGTCCAAATTAGGTTAGGAATTATTTCTTTAATTCCTAATTTGAATACAGTAGTAGTTATTTAAAAAAAAAATTTTTTGGATATTTCCTATTTTAAATTGGAAATATTTAAAGGGATATATCCCTATCACAACCGAATTTATCCTAGTCCTAACACTATAAAGATGTGCTCTTGTTGCTCACAAATTATCCTAAGTCATTCTAAGTTTTGGTTTTTAAAAGTTCTCTCTACTTTCTTTCAAAAAACTTTAATTATGTGATAATTCTTTTTTTGTTTTCGCGGCTGATTTTATTCTCAGATTAGTCGCGGATAATCATAAAAAAGATCACACATTTGTTTGATGATATCGGATCACCATCCCACGCAATGTCATTTTAAATGACCGACTTTAACAACATCGCTTTTAACCGAGAAGATGTTGTGCCAAAAGTTGTGAAAGTGTTGATCTAGATCAAGTTAGGTCGCTGACCTCAAACAATGACTATAGTGATGATGACACAAATGTCGATGATACATTAGAAGAGTACCATGATGAACCAGTTATTTATTCGTCTGATGAGACTGAATCCACCACTGAGGGGGATGCGATTGAGTCTAACGACGAGGAAGAATAAGTGTAACAAAATAAACCTATCGAGTTAAACATGTTACAAATTTGATTTATATATTTATACAATTTTGTGCATTGTATACTAATCGTTGTTTTACTTTTACGATTACAAATCGAGATGTTTTTATATATGATCATACTCATGGCCACAACCGCTATTGAAGGTGGCTCAGGAGACGATCCGTAGCACTAACCGTGGATTATGTTAAGATGCAATTCCTCCTCAACTTCATCATCTACTATGCTTGCACCTCACTGCATACGCCGCAGGCTTGTGAGGCCGCAGGTTCTAATTGAGGAAATAGCTACTATATCACATTTTCTAAATGTTAATTGAATTTAATTTTATACTAATTTATTAACAATTAAATTTTTATTCAATTTTACAGAGGTCTCCTCCATCCTAGGGGACAAGGATAGAATGTCAATCGTTAGTTGGTGTAAACCTTGGCGTAATCTAATACAGGGTCACGTATACAACTGCAACCTAATTAGCACACACTTCGATTTGTGGGACAGTCTGCTACGTGAATTTGGACTGAGTGCGAGATTGTTATCTGAGGAGATTTCTAAATACAATATCATCATTGGAACGAGGTGCCTGAAGAGGTTAGGGTACGAATGATTTTTCGGCTATCAGAAAGTGACTTAATTGAAATGAACATTTTTAAATATATCAATTTATGAAATCTAACACTTTACACGTTTTGTAGACTCGGTTTGCTTTGCAGATTGACAATCCACAATTCATGCTCATCGTCGACTTGTAACTATATGGAACGTGGACCTGCAAGAGAAACAAGTTGAAGAATCATTGGATTCATGAAGATGGTGACGATAATCCAAAAATGGCTCGAACAAGGCCACCATATATTTTTAAATAATATTGACATTTAATAAATTATTATTGTTATAATTAATGTGATTTTTATCATTTAGTTTGTATATCGCTAAGTTTTTTATTATAAAAACATATTTTTAGAAAACTAACTTATTTAATTTATTTTGTATAGAAGTAAATTATTAACGTACGAGATAATGCATATCCCAGATCCCTCTAGAGATGCCTTTGACCCAAGAACAACGGTATGAGTTGGAGGCTCGATTGATAAGAAGTGTCCGCGAAAAGGAGAAGACAATCAAGTCTTATTGGGACACATGATTCGGGTCAGTCATGGAGTCGCCTTGGCATTATTATGGCTAAACGGAAAAATCAAATCCCCTTGCTATTATGACTAAGGAAAGAGAATGAGATATTTTCTATTAAAACAAATTTAAAGTATATTTCTTATGCACATAATAAATTAGAAAGATATTGTGACGCCCCTAATTGGGGGTCAGTAGAATTGATGAAATAATAAATAAAGTCTTGCAAATAAATAACAAAGTAAAAATCACGACTTGCAATTCACTCATGGGATTTAACATAAAAATAAAAACAGTGGTAAAATCCACAGTTTAATACATCACCACAAGAAAATAAAGTTAAAATTCCTCATCAGTCACAAAAGTTCTAATTTAATAATTATACAGTTATCCCGTCTTAAAAGTCTGCACCAATGGTCTGACAAAAAACCTACACTTGAAAGTGAGCAAACGGGGAAAACGCCTTCCAAATCTCGAACGAGAAAACTACTACGCATCGTCAGACAGGTCGCACTGTATACCTCCTGGAAGGAGAGGGGGAGGGTGAGCTCAACGAGCCTAGTAAGAAATCATATTATCAAATCTCTTTTAGTCAAGCCTTTAATTAGTCTGGTTATTCATCAAGTGAATTTCTAACAAGCTGTATTACATTTGAACCGGATATTATTACTATCAAATTATTCATCAACTCTCACGAGTACAATCCAACGTTCGCAGCTGTCAAAAGAAACTCCAAAACTAGAGAACGGCCGGTAGCACGCAAAAGGCACTGAGAACAACCTTAAATCCTCAAGGAACTGCCATAGGACCGACTACAGGTGGACCAAATATCCCTATCTGTAACCCGATCTGGCATGGATGTCGAGACGACCGGTATTCTGCGGGCTCTCTAACCGTTCCCCTATACTATTCCAGTATCTCGAATACCGTGGTCATCCTGATGCATACTGCGCATTAGCCAGCCACTCGTCAGCGACAATCACAATCACGAATAGGTCACATATCGTGTCGGGGGCCCATGTCCAAATCTATAATGTCATAATGCATGATAATAGGTCGGGAAAATCACACTCACGGCCTTACGATCACAGTCTCAATTTCACACAATATTAGTTCATTATTTACTCAATTTCTCATTAGCCGTCTGCAATTGATTAGTCTAATTAGGCATATTTTATTTGTTCTAGTCATAATCCCTACTACTAATCAATCAATACATATTCAAACTTCCCTAAATATCGGTTTCTAACATTCATAAAACCTATCAGATAAAAGGACGAGATTTGATAACAGAATCCCTACCTCAATATACAAGTAGGAATGGTCAAATAGTTAACTTTTCCACAGGAGTCGAATCTCGCGAAGTGGATGTTACTGCTGGGTTCATCTTGTCGAACTGAGTCCGATGACTATCCTCACTCGACAATCGGAGACTGGGCCCGTCGGGTGACCCGGTAGATTCTCACGGCGAAGTCGGCACGCAAATCGAGAAAATTCCTTGCGTAAAGTCTGCACAAACAGAGACCACTGTTGCGATCAGTGAGACGAAACAAGTCAAACGGCAATGTCGTTTCGCAAATCGGAGGTCCGGAGGTACGGGTCAATTCTGGACATAATCGGCATTTTGGCACGCAAAATGAGACGGCCAACCGGACGTTTTTTGGACCTACGAAAAGTTTACCCAACCTATTTCGACCCTTCCGAATCCAATGGTGAGGTCAATTTCATCAAACAACAACCATAACATGTCCAATTTCAACAATAAATTTCTAAACTTCAAACTGAAATTAAATACTCACCGAGCATCGGATCGGAGAAATTATTGAGGGCTTTAGCTGCACACGACACCCTCTATAAAAAAGTTTTGAGACTGGCGGCGGCGGCGTGTGATTTTCGATGAATTTCGACAATTTTCGGTGACATACCACAGCTCAAAATGTTCATCTCGTCAAGAGCTTTCCAACGGTACCAAGTATGTATCAATCGGACACCGGATGAGAAAGTTATGAGTGTTTGAAGTTTGTGGAAATTTTGAAAAAAAATCTTTAGAGGAGAGAGAGAGAGCTGCGAATTTTTGAGAGAGAGAGAAGAATTGGAATTTGAGTGAGAGAGCTACGAATTTTTGAGAGGGAGAGGATAATTGGAATTTGAGAGGAGAGAGAGAGAAAGAGACGGGGAAGGTGGAAGAAGACGAAGCAAAGGAAAAAGAAAAAGAAAAGAAAAGAAAAGAAAAAATGAAAAAGGGTGATGTTGTATAAATTTAGACCAGAATAAATCAAAAATTGTACAATTGCCCATCAAAATATTTATTTCTTTGCACCAAAAATTCCTGTAATAATTTAATAATTTTGAGGGCTTTACAATCCTCTCCCCCTTAAAAAATTTCGTCCTCGAAATTTGATAACAACAAAACTCATAATAAGAAGGGGTATTTCTCTCTCATCTCAGACTCTAACTCACAAGTCGCCTCTTGAATTCCATGGTACTTCCACAACATCTTCACCAAAGGAATCTCTCGGCGACACAAAACCTTGACCTCTCGGTCCAAGATCATGATCGATTGTTCCTCGAATGTCAAGTCCACCCGAAGAGGTATCTCCGTCCACATGATGACTTGTGACGGGTCAGGCTCGTACTTCCTTAACATGGATACGTGGACCACGTTGTGAATGTCCGATAGGTGAGGAGGTAGGTCGAGACAATAGGCAAGTAGTCCCACTCGCTCTATTATCTCGAATGGACCCGTAAACCGAGGAGCCAATTTCTATTTGATTCCAAAACGAGTGACGCCACACATAAGACTAACCTTCAGGAAGACAAAATCTCCAACCATGAACTCCAATGGTCTCCTTCGTCTATCAGCATAACTCTTCTGTCGATTTTTGGCCGTCTTGAGCTGTTCAAGAATTAGTTGGACAGCCTCAGTGGTGTCCCAGATATAATCGGGCCCAAGAGTCATATGATCTTCATGCTCGGCACAACAAAGAGGTGATCGACATGGTCGATCATACTACGCCTCATATGTTGCCATACCGATGCTGGCTTGATAACTATTGTTGTACGCAAACTCCGAAAAAGGCAACTGTTCCTTCCACTTTCCACCAAAATCAAGCAAATAGGCCCGAAGCATATCCTCTAGGATTTGAATAGTCCGCTTATATTATCCATCAGTTTAAGGGTGGAACGCTGTACTCAGGTGAATCTCCGTTCCCAAGGCCTGTTGTAGTCCATTCCAAAACTTGGAGGCAAAGCGGGCATCTCGATAAGATACAATGGAAACTGGAATTCCATCAAGCTTAACGATTCAATCGATGTACAACTTGCAGAGTTTAGGCACTTTATAATCGGTCCGTATAGCTTTGAAGTGAGCCGTCGTGGTGAGCCGATCTACAATCACCCAAATGGCATCATGCGCTTCTTGAGAGCGGGGTAACCCAGTGACAAAGTCCATGGTTACACAATCCGACTTTCATTTAGGAATTTCCAAAGGTCGAAGCTCTCCAGCAGGCTTCTAATGCTCAGACTTGACCATCTGACTCGTCGGACATTTCTTCACAAACATGGCGACATCAGATTTCATCCCATACCAGTAGTACTGTCGCTTCAGATCGTGATACATCTTCGTACTTATAGGGTGTATGGCAAACCTAGAGCGATGAGCCTCGTGTAGGATAGCTCCTCTCAACACAGGATCCGCGGCTACTACAAGTTATCCCTTAAAGAGAAGCAATCCATCGACGCTCAATTGCCATCCATCTAGTTGTTCACCCCGTTGAAGTTGATTCCTGATTTGCTGCAACTCCTCATCTTGCCACTGACTCTGTTTTACTCGTAGTATCGTCGATAGAACCACTATCACATTGTAGGCACAAGCTCTGCATTGATCTTCATAGTACTTCAGATTGTAATCTCCAAGAGTCGAGTGCAAGCACGCCATTAATCCATGGCTCTTCCTACTCAGAGCATCTACTACTGCATTGGCCTTGCCCAGATGATACTGAAGGGTAAAGTCGTAATCCACCATGTATTCCACCCATCTTTGCTGCCTTAGATTCAAATCTCTATGAGTAGATAGGTGCTTGAGGCTTTGATGGTTTTTGAATACCTCAAACCTTGCGCCATATAGGCAACAACGCCAAATCTTTAAAGTAAAGATCACGACTGCTAATTCCAGGTCATAGATCGGGTAGTTCTGCTCATGAGGCTTCAATTGGCGAGAGGCATATGCTATCACATTCTCTTCCTGTATCAGTACACAGTCTAAACCACTTCGAGAGGCATTCGTGTACACAATATACATCATCTCGAGATTTGGTACTACTAAAACTGGTGCACTTGTCAGACGTTGCTTCAACTCTTTGAAAGCTTTTTCACACTTGTCGTCTCATACAAACGACACATCCTTTCTTGTCAGCTTCGTCATAGGTGCAGTAATCCTCAAGAAGTTCTCCATGAATCGTCGATAGTAACTGGCTAACCCGAGGAAACTTCTGATCTTCGTCACATTCTGGGGCCAATCCCAATTCAACACCATTTCCACCTTGGAGGGGTCTACAGCTATTCCTCCTGGCGAGACAATGTGACCCAAGAACTTGACTTCTGTCATCCAAAAGTCACATTTCTCCTGTTTTGCATAGAGGCTATGGTCTCGCAAGATTTGAAGAGCTATTCTCAAGTGTTCAGCATGTTCTTTCTGGGTTCTCAAGTAGATGAGAATATCATCGATGAAAACGACGACAAACTGATCTAGATGAGACCGAAAAACCCGGTTCATCAAGTCCATAAACGCTGCCGGAGCATTTTTCAAACTAGAAGGCATGACCAGAAACTCAAAGTATCTATATCGCATTCGAAACGCAGTCTTCGAGATTTCATCCTCTTGGATCCTTAACTAATAGTACCCGGACCATGGATTGATCTTCGAGAAGTAGTAATGTAACGCCCCAAAACCCAAAATGGAGTTTTGGTTCCGAAAAATACGGATAAATTTGAACTTTTTAATTTGAGTTACATAATCCAATTTCTAATATCGAGCATGAGATTTATTAATCCTCACTATAACTAAAGTGGGTTTAATTCTATACTTTACAAATATTGCGGAATTTAAAATATCTTTTCTTTGCCAACGATTAGCCGGTAGTCCACGTAAGGTCTGACAGGTCGGTCCCGTATACACTCGCTATTCTCGTCATTGTCGCCCCTCGTCCTTTTTGCTTTCGTGACAAGATACCTGCGACACGAGCACACTAGTGAGCTATTAGCCCAGTAAGTAGATTAGATTAATAAATGGCTAAGTCTGCAGGTAGCAAATAACCAGAAATGTCACAACACAAACATCTAACAAAAGGGCGGACTCGCCGATCGAGTCATCGTAGTCCGAAGAGTAGATATCACTCTTAAACAACCTTGCCCGCGAAATATATTTCAGAAATAGGTTGCTAAACCTGCGCGGGGTATAATACCTGCAAAAGAGTTGTGCCGTGGAATGGGTCGGACTCAAAGACCCATTAATCTCGACTCAAAAGTCAATCTCATAATTTGTTCTAATCTCACTCAAGTTCACAAATCTCTGACTCAGCTTATAAAAATACGTGTGCACACGATTTACATCCAGACCCCTTATGTGTCGTTCTAGAACTTATGCACAATCTAGACCTCTCATGGGTCGTTCTAGAATTCAAGACACATTTAGACCCATTACGGGTTGTTCTAGAACTTATTCACAATCTAGACCCCCTTACAGGTCGTTTTAGAATTCAATACACATTTAGAACCATTACGTGTTGTTCTAGAATTAATACGACTCTGGACCCTCTGTGGGTTGTTCCGAAACCTCACACAGACAATGGCCCCGTCAGGCGATCTCGGAATCGATCATGATCGCAGCACACAGCATATAAAGAGGAAGGTCGTCTACCGACCTCCTTGAGACTTCTCGGGTCGTTCCGAAACCTCACACAGACAATGGCGCCGTCGGGCGATCTCGGAATCGATCATGATCGCAGCACACAGCATATAAAGAGGAAGGTCGTCTACCGACCTCCTTGAGACCCCTCGGGTCGTTCCGAGACCTCACACAGACTATGGCCCCGTGGGGCGATCTCGGAATCGATCATGATCGCGGCACACAGTATATGAAGAGGAAGGTCGCCTACCGACCTCCTCGAGACCCATCGGGTCGTTCCGAAACCTCACACAGACAATGGCCCCATCGGGCGATCTCGGAATCGATCATGAGCGCGGCCCCCTTCAGAAACATACGGTGCTCCCGCAACCCTTGGCTTTACTTTACATCCGATCCTTCCAGAACTTATGAGTGTCTCCACTCAGGTTGGGCCTTATTTCAGGCTGTGTCTCGAGTCTATCTAGGACGCTCATAGTGACGATGGGTAATCGTTCGACTCAACTCTTCGGACTCCTAGAGCCTAGCTAGAACGTTCGCAGCAACAATGAGGAATCATTCGATTCGACTCATCGGACTCTTTGAGCCTATCTGGAACGTTCACAGTGACAAAGAGGAATCGTTCGAATCAAACCCTCAATCCTCTTGCGTCTCTCTGGAATTTAGCTCATCCTGCAATAAGATCTCAACAACAACATAAATAGTTTTATGTCTGTGGTCCCATACCCATCGACAAATAAGTTAAACTAACATATATACACACAAACAGCCACACACCCTACACTAGAACCTGCACCACGAAGTTGGATAGTTTTATGTCTGTGGTCCCATACCCACAGACAGGTAAATATATAAATGAACACACGCCCCAATACACAGCTAGAAAAACACAACATATCATAAACGAACCTACAGTCCCATACCTGCAGGCTCGTTGCACAAACAAGACAAACACGATCAAAAGCTCGTATTCACAACCTTAGCAAGAATGGGGATCCACACAGTTTGGTAGCCACAATTTTAGGAGCATCGCACGCTTTATACAATCTCAACACATGCACAATATATTCAAGCATGGTAACGTATACTCGTGTCACAGTGGAGATCCACTTAGTATATTCGTGTCATATTGGAGATCCACTTACCTGAGGTTCTAAGCCTCCCCGACTTGATCCTCGCGGTTTTCCTCTCTCGACGTCCCTCTTTGGAGTATGTGGTGTGACACTTCTGTCGAACACGAGAATTAGAGGGTCAACGTCGAAGTCCACTAAATATTCGAGAGGAAGAAAACTTTAAGAGTTAATGAACTCATAGAATGGGACACTAGACAGTGGGTCGAGCAATGGTTCGTCGAGAAATCCCTCTAGGGGTATTCTCGTCCCGAATGTCGTTGACTTAACATAACGATCAATCCAGACTATCGGGTCTTTCGTTTGACTAGATTAGGTGAGAAATGAGTTCTTTAAACTAATCGGTTTCTAGCTTTATTTTATCACGTATTAAATATTCGAGCCGGAAATCCGGCAGAGTTTCCCCTATTTTTCGGATATCCCGGCCGAAGCCTTCACCTAATTTCAACCCAGCACCGAACTAATTTCGGTCACAGTCAATCACAATAACCACACAGGCAATTTTATCATTTATCATAATTACTTTTAAAACATAAACATAATTCAATACCGAGCTCCAGTGGCTCAGATTCCACACAAAGATAGCGATATTGATACATTTGAAATTAAAACAACTTTCAAGTCGTCGTTGGTTCTCTTAAACCGAAAATTGCCTTTGGCCGCTCGCTTATACCTTTGGCGAAGGACGGCGAAGTGGTCGTGAGTCCGAACTTGTTTTGTTGACGTTCCTGTACAATTAGAAAGAATACTAAAGAAATGAGTCACTTCGATGATTTTCGGTTTAAAAGCTTTAACCGCTATAAGTTCCAAGTTCAAAGAAAAAAAACAAGGAAGTGAATACTAGGACCCGCGACCCGATTTTAATAACTCTTGCCGAATTGATAAATTCTCGAGTGATAATTTGAGAACGACACCACTTGAAGAAGTTTTGGTTTCCAAAACGTCATAAATCTACAAAGTTTTGTAATGCCAAAACACTCGATAATATAAGTCCAATACGGCCACGAAATGAAATATAAATAGAATACCGAACCACAAAAATACATTAACACAGTGTATTCGCCGCCAAATACACAATCACTAACCAATAGGAAATCAAAAATCCCACACAACTAAACCACAAGCAATTTCCTAAAATCCTTGTAATCACAATCCCGCAGAAATAAGATTTTCAGCAATAATCTTTTTAGTGAGGCAAAACAATTGATAAGCGGGACGAGACCAACTAAAGTTTATTTCATAAACTTAAACAACCACCAAATCACCAAGAGTAGCGGATTTTCATACACACATAATAGTTCGAACTATTACCGGGTTTCTAATTCTCGGCTTAAAACCAACCCGTTAGTTTATTAAGCTCTTAAATCTTGATAACTATGTCACTAAACTCGACATAAACGCAAACTTTCCATTTATAGATTATTCAATAAATCACGAAAGTTCTAGTAAAAGGAAACTCTATCAACGCCAAAACGCCCATTTTCACACGAATAATTAAACACGCCAAGAATTATAGCCCGCTAATCAAAATATACAAGGCATCACAAATCAATTCTTCCACGAGCATAAGTTTATTAACGAGTTTAATTCGAGTTCGAGGCTCACCGAACACGAATAGCAGCCGGCTTGATGAGGAGCGGCGCGGCTGCGAGACGAGGGCTGCGGGCTTCGTTGGAAGCTCGCCGAGCTGGGCACACGCAGATCGAGCCTTGCGTGGCTGGGCGAGGGGCAACGAGCAGTAGTTATGGGCAGGCAGGGGAGCGCGGGTCGCAGCGGCGCCGGCGCTAGGAGCGCGACCAGCACGGGGCTGAGCGCAAAAGCGAGAAGTTGCTGGGCTGAGGAAGGCCGCGACCAGCGGGGTCCTCGCGTGGAGGTGGGCAGTGCGAACGGCAAGAGGGCTGGGCGGAGGTTCGCCGGATTTGAGGAGGAGGTGCCCGGAGGGCTGGGTCGGCGCGCGGAGGCTCCGGCGAGGCGCGCAGCGGCCTGGGTCGGCGTTGAGCGCGCCCGAGGCGGCGCGGGGGAGGTTGGGCTCACCAGGGTTGCTCGGGGCGGCGCGAGGAGGACGCGCGACAAGGCCGGCTGCTCGCGTGGTCGCCGGAGGTAGGCGGAGTAGCGCGCGCGCACGAGGCCTCGCAGAGGGGTCTGGGTGCACAGCGTGGAGGTTGTGCAAGACGACGCGAGGGCTTGGGGAGCTTCGCCGGCACGGTGAAGCGCGGGGTCAGGGTGCGGCGCACTGGCGACGGGATGGCGCAGGCTGATCGCGCGAGACGCGGGCTGAGCGCGAGAGAGGGGGAGAGGCGGCAACGCCGACGGGGGCTGGGCTGGCCAACGGAGAAAGAGAGAGAGGCAGAGAGAAGAAAGGAAGGGAAAAAAATGTATGAGAGGGAGGGGTGTTGGTCGGCTGTGGGGCAAAGAAGAATGAGAAGAAAAAGCCCTAGTGGGCTTGGGCTTAAATTGGGCCCAAAATTGACAAACGAAAATACATTAATTTTTTTTTCTGAGAAATATTAAAATTGCTCACGTTATTTGAACACATAAACTTAGAAATTTAATATTATTCTCGAAACAAACACAAATTCCTAACACATTCAAAAATTTGAAACTGCAAAATAATCATGTCAATTTTATAATTTCTCTCATAGCTTCAAATTGACCTGATTTGACGAAACTAGCCAATTTAACAAATTGCTCACAACTGAAGCAAAATTAGAAATTAATTAACAGGCACAGTGCTTTTAAATTCAGGTCATTACAAGTAACATCCACCGAGTTGATCGAGAAGGTCCTCAATTCGAGGCAATAGGTACTTGATCTTTATGGTGATCTTGTTGAGCTGGTGATAATCCACGCAAAGTCGTAAGGTCCCATCATGCTTCTTGACAAAAAGAACGAGCGCACCCCACGGTTAACTGCTCGGCCTGATAAACCCTTTGTCCAGAAGATCATCGAGCTGAGTCCTTAACTCTGCAAGCTCAGCCGGCGCCATGCGATACGGTGCTATTGAAATGGGAGACATTCCAGGAATGCGGTCGATGTAGAACTCGATCTCTTGTTTTGGAGAAAGTCTGGGAGGTTTTGGAGGAAACACATCCAAGAACTCACTGACCACTGGGATAAAGGATTCTACACTTTCACCTCCTATTTCTCCATCAAGAGCAATCAGCATTCTCATCCCTTCCAAATTGCGACGTTCGCCCAAAAGAGATTTAAGCACTGGTGGAAACACGAACCTTCCGTGTTTTGCCTAAAACTCCACCACTTGGCCACGCTTCTTCCGGCGAATAACTCGCCTCCGATAACAATCTACCGTGGCTTGATACTTGGTTAGCCAATCTATGCCCAAAATCACATCGAATTCGGATATTGGCAATACAAATAAATCAGCAGAGAATCGATGTTCTCCAATAAAAAGGTGAAACATCTTATAAATCAAAGTCACCTCTAACAATCCACCCATCGGGGTTGACGATGCCAAAGGAAAATTCTCCACATCCAACTGTAATGCTTGTACTAAGGAAACTGAAATAAAAAAATGAATGGCTCATGCTTCCTCCTGATCTACAACTACATAAGCTTATCTTCTACCTCTGCCCTATCTTTGCTGTCCACGACCCCTTCGATGCTGACTACCATTGGATCCGGCACTCCCTTGAGGCTGGAAGCTACCTCGGCTGCTAGTTGTCGGAGTAGTAATAGGGACAGTCTGAGTTAGTTGAAATTCCGAGTTTTGAGGCCTCGGCTGTTGATAATAGAAGTTCTGCTGAGGGCCTCGAGGTTGTGAGGCTGAAGCATAAGAGGGTGCAGGACTCTGCTGAAACATAGGCTGATTCTGATTGAATCCTCCGACCGACTATTGCTGTTGTCCCTGTAGCTGAAGACAGTTGCGTCTGAAGTGGCCAACGTATCCGTAGTTGTGGCAAGCACCATAAGGAGAGAAACGTCATCCTCCAGACGACCCTAAACTGCTGCTGGTTCTACTTCCCTGTAACCCCTGTCTCGAGTACTTCTTTCTTCTTCTCATCATCCGGTCTCGGTTTTCTGGCTCTCTGTGCCTCCCCTAGTTGCGGCCTATTCTGTCTCAGTGTTTCTGGCGGCCGCAGCAGCCGCTGCAAATTCTATAAGCAACATGGGGGCTAAAGCTTCCCGGAGTTGAGGTCGAAGTCCTTGAATGAACTTCGCAATTCGAGCTCGAGGATCGGCAACTGCTTCAGGGGCATAACGCAGATTCACGAACTTGGCCTGATACTCTACGACTGACATATTTCCCTGACTAAGCTCAAAACGTAGTAGCTCAGAAACATATTCTCAAACTCCTGCCTAGTAGGATTCTTGTTGTCTAGGTCATCAAGTTGCATCTTCCACCACTGTGTAGCAGAACCCTCAAACATATAGGTGGCAAACTCAACCCTAAACCTCTTAGGGATATCTAAAATATCAAACTTCTTTTCTACTGATTCGATCCAGAGTTTAGCTACTACTGGGTCAGGCTTCCCGTCAAGGAAAGTGGATCCTGTTTCTTAAAGTCCCTAAGCAGTTTGCGACGATCTGGCTGTCAACTTGAGCCACCAGCTGCTTGTTGAAGACTCTGCAGGAAAGCAGTCATCTGTTCCGTGTTAAAGGTAGGCTCGGGTTCAGGCTCATCGGCGTTTTGGCGAGTTCGTCGCATGATGACTGATATTGAAATTATAATCAGAGTTAGAAAGTGACTGATGGTACGTCAAATCAAAAACACTTGTCAAAAACAGTTTATTAAATAAAAGGTGGTGATGTACTCCTAGATTTCCGCAACTTAAGCTCTAATACCAAAATCTATTACGCCCCGAATTGGGGTCAATAGAATTAATGAAATAATAAATATAGTCATGCAAATAAATAAAAAAAAGGTAAAAATAACGACTTGAAATTCACCCATGGGATTTAACATAAAACTAAAAACAGTTATAAAATCCAACCTCGTGTAGGAAACTCGGGTGTGTGAACCGAGTACGAAGTACTCGGCTGTGAAAAAGTGAGAATTGAGAGACATGGGAAAACATGAGGATAAGAGGTCAACTTTGTTACATTTGCTATGTAAAGAGCATTGGTTGGCGTGGGACGGCTAACCCCTCTCTTTGTGTATATTGTAATATGTGAAATTGTGATGTATATCATTTAGGGTAGATCAACTAGCTCCCTCTTACTGAGGTTATCAACTCATAGGTTCTCGTTATTATAGGTAAGAAGCCAATGAAGACAAACGAATAGGAGCTGGCGGAGATGGTGTGTGTGGCATATGTTGAAGATGAATACCCGTGGCATTATGTTCCGTACTTTTGTTATATTATAAACAATTTATATTTTTTATGTCGGGACGAGATCCCGAGAGCTTTAAGACTTGGTTTTGTAATATTATGATGGTGATGGACCCCTTGTGAGTCATATTCTGTTTTGAGACCGGGACGTGATCCCGAGGACTCCGAAAGTATAAGTATGTAATATTATGGTAGCATCTATGCTCCAACAACCTTAACACGTTATAAGTATTATCTATGTTAAAGACTTCCGCATTAAAAAATATACATATACATAATTTCCACTTTCAAAGTTTTAAAAGAATTTACGAGAGTATAAAAAGAAGTTTATACTCTCATGTCGTGGTCACGGCCGAGCCGGTAGGTTGTGACACCAACCTTTGAGGTCTCACAACGTACGGTGAAAAAATTAAGTGTTCGAGGATTCAAGCAATTTTATGGTATAATTTCTTATTCTATTTAAATATGTGATAATTATTCTTAGAAAATTTTTTGTAATACAATATGTATATTTGGCATTTTTAATTAAATTGTATGATTGATTTATCAAGTTATTCATTCCATTGTGCATACTCTGATTTGATTGAAATTACAAATTTATCTAATTTACTAAATTAGATTTCCAAAAAAGAAAAAGAAAAAGAATAAGGTGTGATAAGAAGTACGTATATTTGTTTTGGAGAACCATAGAAATTCTTAAAAATTGTTCTCTATTGTTAGTTTTTTATTATTATTTATTTTCAGTCCCTAGTAGAGCCATCCTAATTAAAAGAAAAAAGAAACAATCGTAAATTTATTATGAGTTTTTTAGGTATTCAACCAAACTTTTGGGTAATTTTTTAGGATTTAGCCATAGCTTCACGAAATTAGGAATTTAGCCATAAAATATAACATTTTTTTGTTACAAGAAACATATATACGTGTAAAAGTGTAACACTTTATGTTACATATTATAAAAAAATGTTACATTTTTTACACGTATATATGTTACATGTTACAAAAAATATTACATTATATGGCTAAATCCCTAATTTCATGAAACTATGGCTAAATCCTTCAAATTTTACCTTTAACATAGCTAATTGTTTAACTGGCCCATTTATTATATATACTAATAAATTTCATTAATCTAACCTTATAATTTTCTGTTAATGGTGGTTTTTTTTTTAAATTCTCTCAATCTACTTGTATTATTCAAAACTCTGCTTTAAAAGTAGCCTATACTTAATTTACTCTATTTTATTTAGGATATTACAATATCAGGACTATCAATTTATACCATATAAGTATCAATTTTTCAATTAATATAGATAGGTTAAATCATATAATATTTTCCTCAATTATAACAACTTTTTTATTAATTATTCAACAACTAATATTTTCTTGGAGAAAACTTCTATTGGCACCCCTATTTTTTTTCCTCCTTCTCTCTCATTAATGCACAATGAATAGTTTTTCTACTTTTTAATAATAATGAGAAATTACATATAAATTTTGGAGTAAAAATATTTGTTCACTACGAAAAAAAAGTAGTATTCGCTACTAAAGTATCGGCGACCACTCTGTGTCGTTGCCGATGCTCATTGGCGACCACAGGTATTTTTTGGTTCAAAAGTTATAAACGACCACTTTGTGGTTGCTGTTACCAGCGACTACTAGGCATGGCAGGAGAATCTTCCACCAAAATAAAAACTATCGGCGACCATATATTGTGGTCACTAATAATCTTCGGTGACCACTGGTAATGATGTGTAAATTCTAGCCCAAAAGCAAAAGTTGGTCGCCAATATTTTGGCGTGTAAAAATCCGCAAACTTTTTTGTGCAAAAAATTATCTGCAACCACAATTTAAAAGTGGTCGCTAATACTTTTGTTCAAATTTTCCACAAAATTATGTAATAAACAAAAAAAAAATGATAATATGCATAATTTAAAATATAAGAAATAATAATCATAAAAAATTATATAAAGTTTTAAATGTGCATAATTTAAAAATTATAAATTATAATAAATAAAAATACTATGGATAATATGCATAATTTAAATATAATAAATAATAAATAATAATAATACAAATTATAAATTAATAATTATATGCATGTATAATTTCATACTAACAAATGGTAATATTGAAAATTAGGAAATTATAAATAAATCTATAAAAATAGTAAATAAGTTATTAATATTATGAATCAATAGAAATTAATAACTAATAATATTTTTTATATTATAAAATTTATAATGTGTTTATTTAAATAAAAATATAATTAGTCTTATCATGCAAACAACACCTGATTCATTGTAATATATAGTTAATAAAAAGAAATTAATTCCATTAATTTCATCTATCGAGTGAATAATATATCCACATATAAAGTAAATATTGTTCATATAATAAGTGGAATTTCTATGAAGTCGTTATTGATTACCAATATTGATTTAATTAACAGCCTTTTGAGAAAACAAAGGAATCGATTCAGAAACCTCTAGTCATAAATCCATTATACATACATAAATACTAAAGTTAAAATTAAGATTAGCATGTGATATGAGTCACGAGATGCCCATTAGAGTTGCTCTTAGCTATAGTAGTTGATGAGCAGGTGTGTTATACGTGGATTAAATTGCTTCTCGAAGTGACATTTTTAATCATATATTATCTCCTAATGATGATTGATAGAAGTGTTTGATTCTTTCCTTTCCATCAACTGATTGTTGAATATATATATTCAACATATATATATATATATGTATATATATATTCCGGGTAAATATGCACTATAATGCAAAAGCGGAAACCGTGTTAGGGTGTGTTTCACAAGGACAAGACCCTCAGCAACTGTTTGGGTTTCTAGAAATGTGAGAAGACTAAATAGGAAAGAGTCCGTCACAGTTAATTGAGAAAGAAGTTAGTTTGATTTTTAGAATTGTTAAGTCCTTAAATGACGAGTAGTTAATTTGCACTTCGTAGACAACGCCTTCAACGACCATAGACAGATCTGACAAAGTGATATGCATGTTTATGGATCTAACCTATATGTCACCTATAAAGTTACAAAATTTGAACCAGACCTTAGAATTCGTGTAATGAGACATACATATGGTTAAACAACATGATCCTCGGTTATACATCTTGTAAAATTTATGTATTGACTTATATTGATTCTCATTTTTTTCAAATCAATTCAACCTTAATAAGGACGTATATATTAATAAAAATAACTAAACGGCAATATTTTTTTTAATATTTTTTGGGAAGAAAATTGTACTGCGGACAAATTTGCATTGTTATCTACGGCTTTGGAAAAACAAAAACAAAAAACAAAAACAAAAACAAAAACAAAAACAAAAAAAAAATTAGTGGTTTGGCTCTCTTGAAAATATTATTAGACTTGCTTACAGAGACATGACTCCTTTATATTTTTTTAGGTTTAAGAATTTTTATGTCCTCATGGATAATACATTCTTTTTCTTCTCGGAGTTTTTCTCCGTAGATTTTTTTTTTTTAAATTTTAACGAAGTCCCATTGCACTTCAAGTAGATCCTTATGGATAGATAGCATTTTGTACATTATTCTTCCTCTTGATTTGTTTTCTTTTGGGTTGTATTTCGTGTCGTCAGGATGGTTTTTTATTTTACCAGAATGCTTTGTAATTCCAATTTTCTTATTAATATATTCGGACTGAGTTAGAGGAGTCAGAAGGGAATGATCAATCTAATTGGTAAGTCTTTTTCGACTCAGACATACGAAAACCTTATTGGGATATATACGTTCTAATTTTAGTTCCGATCCATTAAAATATAATAATAATTAGCACATGCCTCAACTTTAAGAGGTTTCCTAACAACGGCGGTCCTATTCCAATAACTCCCCTAAAAGAGATATATATTAATATACTATTACTAATTAACAGACATACCATGATAAAATTAAAAAAAAAATCATTTATAACTAAAATTAACTTATTTTCCGTAAATTCTATATATAATTACATTTTTTTATTCGTCACTTTGATTATATATATATACGAAATAACAAAAAAATTAGATTATTTAAATTTAAACATAGTGCAAAAATATAACAATTTTCTTAACTCGCACATAGTTATTTAGCTAATTCTAAGTAACTAACTAATAGGTTAATAATGGATATATATATATATATATATATATATATATATATATGCTTAATTATATAGCTCCTTTTTGTTTTGTTTCTCCTAGTACAGATAACACCCCACAGATTGCTAGCTTAATAATTAGTTTCGACTGTGCATGCGTGTGTGTGAGAGAGAGAATATATCTGTGCATAACACTAGTAAATTCTATTATTCAATATACAGCCAACCATTGACAAGCTTAAGAAGATGGGAAAGAATATTTTCCAGGAAACAATATCATTCCATTCTGCGTTTACCGGTTGACCAAACACACACACACACACACACACACATACACACACCGTGTACCAAGCACCACATGAGCTTATCCGTACGGACAAAGTCATGTTCTAAAAGAGCGTTACACGAATTTTATTTTTATTTTTATTTTTTTACAATCAACAGAGCTCGTTCCTACTAATATTTATTAATTAATGGAAGGAGATCATCACCAACATCATCATCATCATCATCATCATAATCATAATCATCGACGATCATCGGGATCTGTGGCGATCAGCTACGACCTTTCGGTGTCGTTCAGCTCAACCCCGACAGTACCGCCGATCCCCGAAATGGGGTTCGGCGATAGTCAGTTCGAAGATCAACACCAACACCAACACCACAACGTACTAAGTAATTTCTTGTCACCAATATCCTCAACGGCCGCTGCAGCGCAGCCGCCGCAACCGCCGCCGCCTCCGTCGCTGTTGAGCGATGCCCTCAACAGCGGCGGCACCGCCGCCGCCGGGTTCTGCCCTGGCGGCGATCTCGTAGGGAGGCCTTCTTGGAATAATGAACAAGTGGTAATTTGAGAGCTATTAGTTAAACCCTTGAATTTAACTCATATAATTAACTAGTGATATAATATTATAGAATGATTTTTGTGTTCTTTTGGGTTTTTGTTTTTGTTTTTGTTTTTTTGTTTTTTTGTTTTTTTGTCTGATTAGTGAATATTTTTGTAGGTAGGGAATTTGGATCCGAAGGCTGTTGTTGACGAAAACACCGGCAATGCTAGCGATGGTAGCAATTCATGGTATGGTTTGTTTTAATTGTGTTTATTTCTAAGCTTCATCTCTCCTTCGCTCTCTCTCACACTCTCTTTCTATATATATATATGTGTGTGTGTGTATGCATAATAAGGGGAGGCACGAAAGTCGAAAAAAGTATTCACTATTTTTGTAAATGTTGTTTCCAACCAAATCTAAGAGTTAGATTCCGCAGGGATAATATAAGGACAGAAAAGAATAATACAATATTGATTGCATTGTTGATTATTTCTTCGAATATTAAGTTGCAGAAACTGAATTGACACATCAAGCACAACACAAGGATTTTTTTTTTTTATATGGAATCTGTATATGATGTGAGTTAATTTTTAATTAAGCTAGCAAATGAAGTGATTATTAATAATAAACAAGATTAAATATTTGGAGGTCTTGGATTGATATTATTAATTTGTTGAAAATGTTCATTGGGGGCAGGTGGAGGAGCTCAAGTGCAGATAAAAACAAGGTGAAAGTGAGGAGAAAGCTGAGGGAACCAAGGTTTTGCTTCCAAACCAGAAGTGATGTGGATGTGCTTGATGATGGTTATAAGTGGAGGAAATATGGCCAGAAAGTTGTCAAGAATAGCCTTCATCCAAGGTATTTATTTTTACTTTTTTGACGTTTTGTTTATTATATATATATATATGAGCACTACCGCAGTGAAATTCCACTTCTTGTTGATATCTATCTTGTTAGCTTAATCAGCCTGCATTAATTAGTATTATCATTATACTAGCTAGTAATTCAGACTGATAATAAAAAGGAATGCTAATTAAGATTTTTGTTAATTGATAAATGTTGTACTAATCTAGCTGCTGGATATTTTCGAAATGGAAAATACCGGTAGAGAATTAAACAGAGATAAAAGTACTATATTTGTAAGCTCAATGTAGATAATAATTATAAAGATTAATCAACCACAACGTTTGATTTCCTTTGATTTTTTCTTTTCCCTCTCGTTTTAGAAGTTTTATGAGATGGTCACATATTTGTTTGTTACCATTATTCTAATTCTACCCTCAACCACTTCTATATAAGTTTATTTTAAAGAAGATTTGAGTAATCAACAGCACGGACAACCAATCCAAAAAGTCTTCAATAATGCAAATTAAGAGATAAGCTAATAATTAGATTTTTTTTTTTTGTTTTGTTTTGTGGCAAGCGTCGGTCTTAATTAGGTAGCTATATTTACCCCCAGAGCATCCCAAAATAACGGCATTTTGCTTAGTTGGATGATTTACCAAGTGCATGTAAATACCATCACAACAAATAGTGAGATTTTTTTTAACTTAAATCTTTGTAATCTAATCCAAAGCACAATCAAACAAAAAATCAAGCTTTAGAGGAAAGGCATTGACGTATGAATAAGATTGAAAAGTACGTCTCGTTTACCTAGCTCTTTGTACAAGATTTTAAGATCTGGGGAGTTATTTTTAAAGAAAGAGAAATACTAAAAAATGGAGAGAGAGATTCTAAAAGCTTTATGGTAATAAGTGCATGTGTGTTTCAGACTTGGAAACTGTGTGCACTAGAATAATCAATATGTGGATGAGTTTGCATATTATATAGCTTGGAATTTTGATGCAGTATGATATGGTAAATAGAACTGTCATTTCTACCATTGAGCCGAAAAAAGGAAAAAACAGATTGTCATTTCTGAAAAAAAGAATCACTAAATAATTAGAAAGTACAATAATATTATATATGTATATATATAATTACGAGTTGACAGCTGTAATGTATTGTTACTCTTTAACAGAAAATATTTTTCTGCTTAAATTTGTATGTTATAATTTAGCTTTACTCCTAAAAGTCATTTTATATATTTAAAAGAGTTGCCGTTCCTAAGAATATTTTTAATAATTTAAAATCATTCATTACCATTTACCAATTTACCATGCACAATGCATCATGAAGTATCTTTCGATAGAAAATTATATTAGTCCCACAGTTGTAGTACTACTTTTTTCTTTTTCTGGAAAATGAGATTTAGCCTATTAATGGCAAGTCAAAAGTGTGATATACTCTATATTTGTACTTTTCTCTCTAATATTTTCTCTTCTCTTCTTTCTATTTCCTATCATACAAGTTAAAACTATTGCATTTTCCATACCTTTATTAAAGGTTCGATCTTGACAAAAGCATTTCCAACCCAAAAATCCCACCACCAACTTCTTCTTTCTCCTTTTCCAGCTTACTAAACGAAGCATAAAAACGTCCACATAGTATCTATATATATATATATATATGTATAAATGTTTGTATGTATGTATGTATGTATATATGTAGTGTGTGTGTGAGAGAATAGCTGGAGGTGTAGCTTATGAAACTTACAAATATTCGATACATCTACTCTCAGATAACGTCTGAATTGTAATTTATATAATTGATAACGTGACTATATATAGCTAGCATTTGCTGAAATATATGTTGCTGTACGACGACATATTATAATTTGGTACAATATTTTGTGTAATTCTACTAACATGGTACAATATGCGTAAAAGTTGTAGCATTTATTAGCCGTCGGTATTTTGATTATAGAAACTACTGTTTATGCTTTATTATATGGTAGATAAAAAAAATTAAAAATATATAGAAAGGCTTCATTTATTCTACAACTTAAATTAATGTACCCTGATGATGATCGAACTAGTATAGACTATAAATGTTTGCATGTTCTATCTCATTTACACAATCTTATAAAACTTTTTGTTATCCTTATATTATATGTTCTTTCTACTTTACTGTTTGCATTAAGAACATGTTAGGACAAAGTACAATATTGCAGTTTAAAGTTATTAAATTATGATTTCGAAAGTTCTTTTTTATTCAAATATGGTTGATTTTATTGTCATTATCCTGTTTAGCGATTTTTATATGGTAGTCTGTAGCTTTACAAATTATCTCTTTTTGTATTAGGTACTTGATTTTAGGATAATTACTTTTTTAAACTTGATCTCCTCTAAACTGTAATACATGTATAAGTTGCTTCCTTAATGTTAATAAGTGTGCATATGATTACCCGCGTGAAGTTTGAAAAAAAGTCAAAAAGATCTTTTATGAATTAATTGTATCATTTTTCGATGAAATTAACTGTCCGAAATCACGTCATATATGTTAGATAATAAGTAGCGAATGTTTAAAGTTACACATTTTTTGATTTTATTTTTTAAAGGTATGAGATAAAAAAAGATGATTTGGACCATTATTCTCCCCATTTAAAGAAGAAAAATAGCAGAACAAGATATCGTATATCTACATATATATAATGTTGTTATTTATAAAAATGAATTTAACAAAGCTCAGAGGTATAATTAAAAGGAAGAATATTTTGTGGTAGGACTTGCACTACGCATGAAACGATTTTAACGGTCTGATTAACATTTTTAGAAATGAGGCTTGTTGAAATAAATGTGACGATCCAAAATCATTAATGATCATTCTTTAGGTAGGGTATGCCTTATCATAATTATATAATTAAAAAGGCACTCATTAGGCTAATTCTGTTAGGAAAAATTATAATAAATACATAATTTCTTACACCTAATTATTTAAATAAATATCCATTTTAAAAATATATATATATCACAAAATATTTGAGTGATTCAATTACTTACATAGCCGTTAAAAACATGTGCAAGTAATTGATAAAATGATTATTTAGTCAATTACACTGGGGGTATTTTTTTATTGTTTTGTAAATTTTTAAGTATATAATAAAATATTTGTTTTTAAAGTTCATTAATGGTATTTTTAGCCGATAGATTGGCACTTTACTTAATTAAGATGCAAAATGGTTTAACTCTCCAAATTTAGGGAGAATTTTTTCCGAAACTTCATATATCATTGATTTTAAGAATACAGTAGATCAATTTAGGGATTTATTACTGGACTGTAATTGATGTTTGTAGCGGTATTTGAAAAAAAGTGAAAAGGTCGTTGTGAAACTGAATACGAATTCTTATGTTATACCGACTGAAAAGATATATCATGCATGGTAATTAAGGTGCATACATACATATATGATATATACACGACCACTTTATCATTACACATATTATATACATATTTACACATAAGCAAGCATGCATTTGCGTTTGATTAAATAACTACACTACTATGTTAATCATGACCTCTCAATTCTCCCCTGTATTATTGAACTTTTCAATCATCGATTGAGTAATCATAAGATTACATATCATCATAATATCGCTTTTCTTAAATTAATTTATTGATGACCAATCTTTTCGCTATGTTAAGTAGGTTCTTCTTTTTCTTTTCCAAATAAAGTTAAAAACCACATAGTTCGATAAGATCTAATATCAGTATTGATGGAGTAGTCCTACCTATAATATTGCAAGAGTATAGCTTAATCCATAGACAATTTGTTGTACAAATATTTCAGCCAGAGATATAATAATATTTCTTTACTTGCATGTTTTTTCCTGTGTATTTCTCTATCTATTGTCCCAACTTAATTGCTTTGTGAAGCTGTAAATTAAAGCTTCTTCCGTAGTCTATGAACCAATAATTAGCTATATATATATATATATATATATATATATATATATATATGTACTGCTGATAGCAACATTCTTATATCTGTGTGCGTGTGTGTCAATTTAGGTGAGAATGAGACCATCTAGAAACTTATAAACGACATATCCCAATATGCTTCAAGAACAAATTATTATTATTAAAATATTATGTTTTAACAACAATAATAAATTAAACAAATGTTCTTTATGTTTATATGTGTTTCTTTGTAAACCTATATATATGTCTATTTGTATTTCATGCATTCATGTAATGAGGCATACTAGCTATAACAGGTTTTTAATAATATAACATTGACGCAATTAGAACCATCAGTTTTTCTTAGAGCGTAAAACAATTTGGCATACCAACATTAATAATACAAACATTTATCAATAAAAGAATGTTAGATTGGTTTTGTAGCTACTTTTTTTTTTTGCTCGGATGGTTTTGTAGCTATTATAATTGTTTAATGATATTAGAGAATATATATATATATATATATATATAGCATAAAAGTTGACATTAGAGAGTGACATACTTTTCATGTTGCTTGACTTTATATTGGCAGAAGTTATTACCGTTGTACTCATAACAATTGCCGAGTGAAGAAGAGGGTTGAACGACTCTCTGAAGATTGTCGTATGGTCATAACAACCTACGAAGGCAGACACAACCACTCTCCGTCCGACGACTCGAATTCCTCCGAACATGAATGCTTCAGCTCTTTCTAGCAAATCCAAAAAGGCTTCTTGTAATATTATATTTACAATGTTTAATTTATTTTAGCTTGTGACACTAGCTATTTGTCAAAGTTGATATATGATTTAGAGGATATTGCTGTATCTTAAGTCTTAAACGTCTTCCTCGTGAATTTAGGAATCTAGTTTATATTTATAAGTACTATATATTGATTGAAATAGATTAATTTAAACACACTTGATGACTTTTATGAAAGTAATACCTATGTTTGATGTATCTAGAGGTTATGTTTATAAACTTTACATTTTTTGTTTGATTCGCCTCGAATGTAAAGAGTGTTCACATCTTTGATTAAACATCTCCCCTCTCTTTATCAAAAAATCAAAACAAATCGATAGTATAAACAGTTACTCCTATTGAATATATAGAACAGAGTGGGTTTTTTTAAGGGCATTTCGACCATTTTTTTAAAACGGTTTCCGGCACTTAGTTTGCGTTTTACGACAAAAAATACATTTTTTTTTGGGTATAAATGATTTTTTTTAGATAGAGCCCAAGTACAAATTAATAAAAGTTGAGGGGACTAAAATGTAAATAAAGAGGGGTTGATTTGCAAATTTGGATGGGTGGCTTTCCTATAAGAAAAATTATATATATATATATATATATATATATATATATATATATCTATACTATACTACTAAGGGAGATCCATTTCTCCCCCCTTAGCCAAAAAAACGCCTCCCAAGGGGACGACACGTGGCGTCCCATACGGACGACACGTGGAGTCCCTAATTTTTTCTTTCTTTTTAAAATTTTTTTTTATAAAAAATTTGCATTTGAGGGCTTTTTTTTTGGGGGGGGGGGGGGGGGGGGGGGGGATGTGATAACCCAACCTTTTTATGTAATAGTCTCTAATAATTTAATTTAATAAAAGAGATTATTTTTATGTCATTATGTCACATATTATATGTTATGAAAAATAACGGTAATTGTCGGAGCATTTAAGTTGATATAATTATAGGTCAAACTATAGTTATGATGAGATATAGGCTCTAGATATATTCTTAAATTATTCTTATGCTATATAGAAAGTTTTATATAGCATATTACATATCATTTTAAAGATCTTTCAATAAGCTTTCTAGCGGTATATCATATGTGTCAATCGGATTAGTATGGAGAAAGTTATGACCGATGAAAGTTTAGTGCGCGAACCAGTCCGCGAAAACGACATAGTTTTGTAGGCTTATGTCAAAACGACATGATTTCGTAAATTAGGTGTATTTAAAAATCCCTTGTACGAAATTGAAACCCTAGACCCCAATAAATGATGTCATTTAAGTGTGAACATGAGGATAATTTATAAATAAGAATAAATTAGAATTATACGGTAGTTTTTGACTGAGTCTGAGTAGACTGAGTCTTACAAGGATCAGGAGAAATATCCTCCCCCTTTTCTCTCTAACCCTAGGCACCACCTTAGTCTATAAATAGGGCCTTAGACCTCACTTCACTTCACACAAAAAAATTCTACGCTCTAGCAGTTCAAAAAAATAGAGAGAGAGAGAAGAAACTCTGAGAGAATTTCTAGAGAAACTCTGAAGAAATTTTTATAGTGATAGTCGACCATTGTAGAAGCTCTAGAGGAGTTACTCTGTCTACATAAAGGTATAAACAAACTTCTTTCACGTTTAAGTTCTAAGATTTTAATCCGAGGCTAACCGGGTATGGCGTTCTTTAGGAAAACGGACGTTCGAAGGGCAAACTTAAGGAATCAAGCCTCGAGAAGGCTAAGCATCAAATTGGAGATTTACTCTCATAGCCTTATACTGAAATATAATTCTTAAGTTTCAAATTTTTAGGCTTTACACGAATTTCTTGACCTAAATTCTCTATAGGCCCGAAATAGGGATTTTTATGCTACATCCCACTGTTTTAATGATTCTGTCCACTCAAACGATTTTTACTGCTTTTGAGAAAATTCATATATGTTTCTTCATAAGTCTATATTATATATTTAATTTTTCAGATTTTTCAGAGCTATAGATTTATTATGAAAAATCCGGAACCAAGGCTATACAAACTGTTCCAGTATGGGGACAGTTTGCGCAGTTCAAATTCCGGTGACTTTTTGGATGACTTAACGGCAAAATTAGCTTTTGTCGATAACTATAGAAATTTAGAAAATTAAATTTTAGATAATTTTTATGAAATAAGATTTTTCAAAATTCGGCCTTAAACCTCGGGTTAATCCTGATTTTTCGAAATAGCCGAATCTGGTTTTTGAAAGAAGTCTAATTTACACACGTTTCCTATAAAAACTCGTAACTGAAAAGTTGTAGATTTTTCAAAAATAAGAGGGGTTACTTCAGCACGTTTTCCGAGATTCTCTACGGATTTTTCTAAAAATTTAAATTAATAATTTGGCCAATTTTAGCACCCAACTTAAAAACATATTTTTAATTAAGATATTAACCTATTTAATATTCTATTATCTCTAATTATAAATAAAACTTTTAATAGGGACTTAGTTGTAATTGTGTGACATAGAAAACCAAAACGCTCTGTCTAGAATGATTGGTTCTTAAATAAGGCGTGCATTGTGATCTCCGCCACACTTACCTGGGAACCTCGTTCTGTCTAGGCAAGTTTGGCTCTGAAGCGAGACCATAGTACCCTTCCCAATCGGTCTGGGAGCGTTGCGGTGAATATTATCACACCGTTATAACTAATCCTTATTAAAAAGATTTTTAAAATAAATTATTTTAAAAGTATAAACTACGCCCCTTTTAGAATGTTAGTTGTTTAGATAGAAGTTAAGAATTAGAATCCATACTTACATCAACTTATGATTTTAGGTTTCGCTCCCGACAATTTACCGAGCCTTACTCAAACAACCACTCGACTCAAGGTGAGTACAATCTCACTACAGTACGAAGTTGTTTAAAATAAAAATCGTGTTATACAATGTTGTGTGACTTAATTTTATGAAGCATGTTATGATGTTATGTTATGATGTAAAAGTTATGAAATCATGTCTTTATAAATTGTAAACATGATTATGATGTCTTTTCAAGTTAAATGTTCATGATGCATGTCATCTTATAATCAAGTGATAACCAAGTTAAAATTGTGTCGTACCGCCCGTCCTCCTTGTGTCGACCTAAGGGCATTAAGGAGGCGGTTCTATGATATGTTTATGATGTTTTGACCTTAGTCGCGAGGACCTTGTACACCCTCGTCGACTATTGGTCGAGCGCGCTCTACGAGGTACGTACACTATGATGAGGATCCTCTAGGAAGTAAGATAAAGTTAGATTATGATATGGAATGAATAATTATGAATAAATGGTCATGCATTGCATAATCTTTTTGTGAGAAAATAATTGTATCACTGGGCTTTTTAAGCTCACACGTTTTTCCTTCGTACTGTAGGTAAGAAGCCTATAGTGTGATGTCGAGTTGTGCTGCGGTGGTGCAAGGCAAGCGAGGCGGGTATATGGGAAAGCTACGCAAATAATTTATTCCGCAAATAAAGTTTATTATATAGTTATTTTACTTCCAAGACAATTTATGTTATGACATTATATTTTCTAAGTAATAAATAAGTTTATTTCTATGGTATCTTTCTTAAAGTATATATATAAAAAAAAAATGCCACGATTTTTCATATTTATAATAAGTAAGTAAGTAAAGTAACGGTCCGAAAAGTCGGGTCGCTACAGGGGGGAGGGGGGTTAAGAAATTTTTGGGGGCTTCTGTGCAAATTTAGAGGGACTTTTTTACAATTTTTCTCTCCTCTCTCTTTTTTATTTTTTTTGTTTTAATCGTTTCAACGCCTATTTGTTTGACGTAATGATCTCGAAATTTTTGTTTCTTAACATGGTTGAATTTAGAATATTGTTTTCAATCTTTTGACACCCATTGTCACATACTTTTTTTTAACATAACTATTTTTTATTTATTTTCTTTGTTCTAAGCTTTTATTTTTAATTTTAAAGTTTGAAATTTTTTTTAAAAGCCCCTATATATATATATATTAAATGATAAATTTAACCCTTTAATTATTCAAAATTATAAAAATATCAAGTTTTTTTTAAAAATTTAACAAAAATATACTTTATAATTTTTTTATCATATTTTTCGTACGTTATATTATTTTACACGTACTCTGCACGCGCGGAGCCCGGGTAAAATACTAGTGTGTGTATATATATATATATATATATATATATATATATATATATATATATATATATGCTGATGATGATGATACAAGCCTGTGCACGTGTCAAGCATCTTGATAGCCCTATTGACGCCTTACGCACTCTAATGGCGTGTGTTTTGCATGTGCCGTAACTTTTTTTTATTGATTTTTAAAATTTTTTTAGTCTTATTTAATTTTCTCTCTCTTATTTTTATCTTTTCTACATTTGATTATTCGAAACATTTTATCTTTTTTTTTTCACTATTCTTCTATTTTATTTACATTTTTTGGGAAAAAATAAACAATTTACATATTAACAATAGTTAAACAAGTTACATATTAACTATTCCCACCCCTTTTTCAGCCCCAAATGGTCGCATTTCATAGGGAAATTTTAGATCATTTTCATTTTTTCATTCACCCAAAATATAATGCAAAAACTCTGGAAAGAAAAAAAGTGGAGGAAAAAAAAGAGAGAAAATTTTAGAAAGAAAAGAGCAAAGGGGCCGGCCATTAGAGGATATTTTTTAAGGTTTCTCTTCTAAAATATAAGGTAAGAAAAACCTCTTTGATGATTTAGAGCATTTAATTTTAAACGAAGCTAATCGGTGTATGGTTGTGTAGGGAAATCGTGCTAATCGGAAAGGTTTTACAAATCTTTGAAGATCAAGAAGTAATTGATCAAACCGTAAACTTTTAGAATAATATTGAGATGAGTTTTGATGGATGCTTAGTTTAGATTTAATTCGGATCTAAACATATAGAGGCATTTTAAACATGATTAGTGTTATTTTTCTCTAGCCTAGAATTTGATAAAATGACCTTCGATGATTCTACACTCAAATAAAGTATTTTAAATCTAAAAAAAAAATCATGAATGTCCATTTATGAGTATATATCATGCATATAAATTTTTAGAACTTATGGATGTATAGATTATTTTTGAAAAATCCAAAACCAATTCACCGAAACGGTGTTCCAAACCTATCTGCACAAATTTGGCTTTGGCAAGTTTTGAATGCCTTAAATGCATAATCAGATTTTTGTTATGGAAGAAATGTAGGAAATTCATTTTTGAACAAGTTTTCCTGCGTTTCCGCATATTCGAATCCTAAAGTGGTTGAAATTCTAGTTGAAGTCCGTATCTATTATCGTATAAAAAAACAATAGGATATGTAGGTTTTCTGAAAAATTCAAAACTTAAAAAATGTGGACCCTTGAAAAATAAGATGACTATTTTCAGAACGTTTTTCCAGAAAACGAATCATTTAATAAATACCTTAAAAAGATGATTATGCCCCGATTTTTATCATCATTTTTATAAGGTTAGAATCCGAATTTTGAGAAACACCAGAAGCAAAACTTATTTACTTTTTCATATTCTAATGCTCTATAAATTTTGGTTTAATTTGGTAATTAGAAATTTTATCCAAATTTATGTTTTTAAGATCAAAATTGCAATTTTGTGAAAATTGGGTGTAGAAACTGTAATTCAATTTTAGTCAGAATTCAAAAAGTATATATAGGGTTTAGAATGTTAGAGTTAAGTGAATAGAATTTTGATGCTAGTTTATGGACTATAGGTACTGTGCCATTATGACTGTATTTCTTAATCCGAAGTTTTTCGGATTTTCAGAACAATTCAAGATGAGTACAATCTCACTACAGTATGAATTTATTCAAAGAAAATGTTACGTCATGCTATACCATGATGAGTATATGCTATGAAATGACTGTTTGTGAATTGACAATGTTATGATTATAAGAATGCACGTATGTAATGTGAATATGAGAAAATGTTATGTTGTTCAATGATATTTTCATTATGATCAAGCTAATATCATTGACTTATGTTAAGCATGTTATGACAACACATGTTATGAACGTTTATGTACCACGTTTTATATCACGAAATAATCTAGTAAAACATAGGTTAATATCCCATGTCGTACCACCCTCTTAAGTAAGGCTTTTCATAATATTGTACGTTAAGTCGACCTAAGGGCAATATAGGACGGTTATATTATAAGTAAATGCATGTTATGTTATGATGGACTCTTTGGTCCTCGAGGACCTGTACACCCTCGTCGTCTATTGGTCCGGTGAGCAACCCGATACATACGCACACATGATGATCTTCTAGACAAGATTAGTAATAAAATTAAATAATCAAGCATAAATGATTATGCATTACATAACATTATTTCTGAGAAATTAGTTGTATTTTATTGAGCACTTTAGCTCACAAGTTTTTCGTTCGTACTATAGGTAAGATACATAAAACATGAAATGTCATGAGTTGTGCGGCGACCATGTCCGGGACGACGAGGCACATGGCTCAGGAAAATCACGCATTTATTTTTGCCATGTTTAACATTAGACTTTTGCTTTAGTTACTTCCACCTATTTTTTAGAAGGTATTAATTATGGTAACTTAATATTTTTGTTCTATTTTTAGAAAGTACTATTTATGCTATTTTAATAAATTCGATATATATTTTGAAGATGCTACTTATGGCAATTTAACTACTGCGATTTATATCTGGAAGGTGCCAATTATTATAACTTAATTACTACAATCTATTTTTTGAATGTACTATTTATTTTAATTTCATTATTACGATCTATTTTTGGAAAGTGCAATTTATAGTAACTTATCTTTTTAGATCTCTTTTTTTAAGAGTTATTTATTTTAATAGTTTAAAAAAATAGTGTTTACGAGTTATGTTAAGGAAGATAAGTATGATTCACGGTTCGAAAAGTCGGGTCGTTACTGTCGTAAACTAATGGATTTCAATGATGATATTTTCATCAAAACAACCCTTCTGTGAGAATCTAGTACGAAAAATTTTACTATCTACGATTGATTTTTTCGTCATTGAAAATAAGTCGCGATCTCGCTAGTCGTTGATATCACATCGTGGAAGGTACTATTCGCGACAAAAAATAGACTATTTAGTCGTGGATGCTTTATGTTTCAATCGCAAATAATATGTGTGCCACACTACCCGTGGCTAAAAAATCAATTATAGGTAGTAGGACATGCATATATTTTTTGAAATTTATTTATTAATTATTTTTATAATTTAATTGTGAATTAATTTTTTAATTTTATTAGTATCACGAAACCTTATTAATTTTCAAATTTATTTTTATTATTTATTGAAATTGGTAATTAATTTATAATTTGGATAGTAGAAATACTAAAAAACAAACAAATATTATCAAACCACAAAATTTAACTTACGATATAATATGAACAATCGTTCAAGGTCTAAAAACACATGAAATACAAACATAACATAAAAGAATGTTGCAAAAAAAAAAAAAGGAAAAAGATATAACTAGAAAGGAATCTCTAATATAAACTAACTTAGTATTGTTCTAAATCGGGAGTAGCCAGATCATCTTATGCCTCACCACATCCACTTACATCACCTCCATTATTGAGCCTGGCCTACTCATGTTGAAGATTTTCGAACATAGGAATAGTGCTGCTCAACCACTTCGTCATTTTGTTGTTTTACACTGATGCTCCTCGACTTTTGCCCAACAATTCTACAACACCTATTCTTTCGCCTCTTGGAGTTGTATGTCCTCTGCAAGCTCGGTACAAAGTCATTCTCCTTCTCCCAACTCGATGCCATTGTCTACTCCTTCCAACAAGGGGGTCAAGTCATATCTCTCTCCAACTGATATTGTTAGGGCTCTATAAAAGGGGTTTCTAGTTGGACCAATGAGAGCACCTCATCTTGCATCCGGACAACGTTTTTCCTACAAAGAATAAAATTACATATTAACATTAGAAGAACATAAATAAATTAATGCATGAAAATTCAAAATCATTTTTTAATAAGTGTTAATATATGCTCAATCTGGTTGCCATCTCTATAATGAGTCCTATAATGCATCTCAATGGAAGAAGGCGGTGGCTATGTCTAGACCAGGCAATACAAGAGGCAGAAACAGGCACTCACCTTTTGTTTCCGTTTGCTGACGGGTCCAGAACCCGTTGCTGACGGGCCTAGAAACTGTTTCCATTGCCTAATGGTCGACAAAGAAAAAAAATAAGAATATGCCTCTCTCTCTCTCTCTCTCTCTCTCTCTCTCTCTCTCTCTCTCTCTCTCTCTCTCTCTCTCTCTCTCTATATTTAAACCTTTTCTTTTTCTTCTTTTTCTTCACTCAATCTTCAATCTTCATCTTCTTCTTTCTCTAATTCTCTCTACTCTCACTAAGCTATAATAACATCATTATTATATAATTTAATTAATAATAAATTATCTAATTATTATTAGTATATTAGATAAAAATATATATTTTTATTATTAATTTTGATTATTAATATATTCTAAGATATCGTCCGATCGCACTTCAACCTCTCGACGACGACAAATTCAGTAGATGTATTATATCCCGAGTTTTGACTATACGGAGACTGCTGAGCACGCCGAAGAAAATGCAACAATAGCGGACCTCTGCCGAATGATTCAAAAGCCATTACTGGATGTTGGTGTTCGGTTAACTTGGGTGAGGAAGTTTTTGAGGATTCGCAAAATCCTAATGAAGACGCTGACGAAGTTATGTCAGAAGGTCCGCCTGCTAATGTGACTTCCACATGTCCACCTCCACGGCTGAGAAAGAAGAAATTAACTTCAACAGTTTGGTACGATTTTGATCATTGTAAGTAAAATCTTAGGGACGTGAACTGACAGTATTGGGGTGTTTTTAAATTATGTAAAACACGTTTCAACGCATCATCTATTCAAGGAAAAAACCACATGAGGAACCACGCAATGAGGTGCAAGGCAAAACAAGCAGCGGTAGGAATGGCACAGGGAGGAATTGCATCGGCCGCCAGAACATCGGCGACCTACGTAATTTCTTACGACCCTACTGTAGGTAGAGAAGCTTTAGAACAATTTATATGCGGCGTCAATCTTCTGATAGGATTCGGTGAGCATCCGGCTTTTTAAAAGTATACGAAAACTTTTATTCCACAATTTCAATATGTTTCTAGAAATATGAGGAGTGATGTAGTTAACTATTACACTAGGAGGAAAGCCGGTCGTATAGAAGAATTTCATAAGGGTTCATTTTGCATAGTTTTGACTTCTGATGTCTAGACAGAGCGATCTAGTGAGGATTATATTAGTGTAGTTGCTCACTATGTAGACGATGAATGGAAGTTGCAAAAAAGCAGGTTTTTGCCTTGTAGATATTGCACACACTGGCACGAATATTTATGAGCGTATTTTGAATGTTTTAATAGATTATGATCTAGGAAACAGAATTATTTATTGTGACTCCAAACAATACATCCGTAAACAATGTGTCAATAGAGACACTTAGACCATTAGTTAGCGGCTATCATGATGTACTTTTATATTAGAGGTATGCATGCCACATTATTAACTTAATTATAAAATCTGGTTTAGATATTGTTCACGAGACTATCTAAAGGATTAGACATGGCATTTTGTACTTGAACACTAACCCGAAGCGAATAACTTCATGAAAAAGATCTTGTATGTACAATCGTATGCATTGCAAGACCTTTGGACTAGACGTCGCGACCCGTTGGAACTCAACTTACCTGATGTTGTAGAAAATCATACCATACAAAGCCATTTTCACAACATGCCTTCACTCAAAGCTTGATGGACGACTCTTGACAGACGACGATTGGCAAATCACTAAAGCAATGCATAGTTTTCTTAAAACATCTTATTTGGCTACTGTTTCTTTATCAATTGTTTACAACACTACAAGTCATTTAGCATTGCATGAGATATTAGAAATATCTACTTGTTTTACACAACATAGGGATTCCGATTTGTTACAACCCGTGATCGCTGATGTGGAAGAAAAGTTCAAGAAGTAGTTGACAACAATACCTTATTTGTACTCCTTCGGTTTCATATTAGACCCGCGGATGTGACTTACCAAATTTTATGATATGCTTCGTCTTATTGGAGACAATATGAGCATTCCTTACACTAATAAAGTTTATAAAGACACTTAAGCTCGTTTCTATGCTATTTTTAATTCTTACGAGGATGAATTTTGCAACGAGGACACCCAACCCCAGAGGTGGAAGTTAGTCGTTACGACTCGGCCATGAAGAGGACATACCCTATGTTGGTGGTAGTGGAGACAAGTTAGTCGTCAACGTCAACACACAGCAAGTCAAGTCCGAGCTCCTAACACATTGAAATCCAGAAATATATCAACTCGCGCTGGGTTGAGCATGCAGTACACAATCTCGACGTCCTAAGGTGGTGGGAGGAGCACCAAGTTTCATTCTCCATTCTGTCGCATTTTGCTAGAGACGTTTTAAGTGTACCCGTCTCATCACTTTCTTCCGAATCGGCTTTTAGTTCCAATAGTCTCATTTACGATGAGCGCGGCCTATCACTAAATCTGATATGGTTGAGATACTGACATTAGAAACGGGCTGTCCATACCCTTGTTGCTTTTCCCGACAAAAATAGAAACAGAAAACCAGTTTCCACCGAATTACCGAGTCCAGTTGTGTCGCAGATGGATGTTGGTGTGCATTTAAGCATATGGCACAAGGGAAAACTATATCCCGACGGCATCAGCAAATGTCGCAATTCTTTGAGCGAACTCATTTGCCACAAGAATAAATTTTGGATCTAATCTGTTACTAATTTACATTCCTCTCTTATCCATTTAACACTTTCAATATTTTTATGAATGTATAAATGAGTCCTATATTTTCTCCCTCATTACTTCAAAATGAGGGTCCTACGTATTACGAACTGACTTTCCAAAATTGTTATTTACTATTTGCTTTAATCATTCTTCGAAATTTCGCGCAATTTTTTTAAAACTATTTTCAACATTTCCTTTAACAAAACAACAACTTTTTATTAAATATAAAATAATATTTTAGCATAACTAAACATAACAAAATATGAATGTAGATAGAATAATATTTCTTGAAAACAACTTGGCCCAACATAGGCCTATTTTCATAAAAAATAAAATAAAATAGAAAATTTGACCCCATGCCACTTTTTTAAGCCATGTTTACATCCCTTGCTACAAAATGAGTTTATTTCATACCATAACACTTATTGTATTTGTCACGACCTGCCTGTGATGGGCTATGACCTTTTCATTCATAATCCATCCTTACATTTCATTTTTAGACAGCGTAGATACAAAAGCAAAATATAATAACATATAGTCACGATGAATTTAGACTTTAAAAAGACATAATACATAACTATTGCTAAAAAATACGGTTGAATTAAAACTTTTTTTTTCTATCAAGAGAATAAAAATAACATTAGTGTGCTGGGTGTCGGCATTCCATGGCCTTCACATGTCGGGTCCGTATGTACATTCACCGGCTCTCTCGACTTTCTTCCACCGTCTTACTCCATCTTCGGTCACTTACCTGGATCTACAACATAAGGAACATCTAATGAAATTTTACTCAGTAAGCGAAAGTCTATCTATCCTAATCACAATGCACGGGAAAACATAACATTTTGCAGCAGAACGACAATAACATATAAAGGATCTAATCGTCCTACCAGTTGACACTTGCACTAAAAACAATTATCATTCATGAGCATACAAACTTGGTCCTAAGATATTACTTTTTTTGTTTACTTAAGTCGTATACATGGGGCTAGATAGTCTAAGGGTTGGAAAATTAGGTTATATCTTAGTTGCTTCAATCCAGATTCTTGACGCTCCCAAACTTGTCTCAACTAGTTTAATCCAACCATCTTGATATTGCTTAATTTTATAGGGGATCCACTAATGGCCACCGCAACGATAAGGCCCTAGGTCGGGAATGGGCTCCGATAAAAAAACTCCATTTGTATTGGGGACATAATCACCACAGGAACAGAATTACAAATACCCAGGACATACCATAGCCAGCCGTTAGAAGTATTTGGTAGTGTCCTCAACAATTTTACATTTATTCGAGTAATCATTATTCAAGTGGATTACTATTTTACGAGAGAAATAAAGTCCTTTTGGGGATTTACTCGCTCTAAACGAGCGGGCCTTAATATTTAAATCTCATCCAAAATCTATTGTTGCAATACTTCGGGTAATAATCATAAGATCATGTCCAAGACATTATGTTCATTCTCAATTGGCTTTAGCGGGAAACAACCCATCTACCTTTTTCGAGGTAACAGAAGCGTTGGACCCATTATTTGTTGTAAACTTTTCATCTTTACTAGGATTCGGCCTAAATCAAGTTCTTCAAGAAAATATGAAGCGAGCATTAAATAAGGATTACAACACTAGATATAAAATACACAATAACGTTCATAACCAGAGCATCCTCGTTCTTGTATTGTAGGTGTCGGTTCCACTTACTAGTTGCCGAATCGGGGGGTTCTCTAAGGTCGATCCGATCTTGAGATCGCTTTTTTCTAATACGATGCCTTCGATTCCTTAATAATAGGAACATTTATAGATTAAAATTTTTCTCAAATAACCCAAAATATAAAAATTCAGGCTTCAGTGCTCAAACGAGCCTAAACATTTTGTTTTTGGAAAAAATGAGCTTAATTGGACCTAATAGGCCCATAGAAGCTCGACTCGACATGCTGGCCAAAAGCACAACACTCCCATCGTGGGCATTGACCGTGATTGGCACACAGGCGTGGGACTGGTCGTGAGGGCAGGGTGCGCACACGAGCGTGGGTGCTAGGCACGAGCACTGGTAGAGGGCATGGGTGTGGGCGTGGGCATGGGCACTAGGCACGAGCACGGGATTGGGCATTGGCGTAAAAAATGGCGTAGGCGTGGGCGCGGCACTGGGAGAGGGTGTGGGCATAGGCGTGGGTATGAGCACTAGCGCTAGTCATGAGAGTAGGCGTGGCATTAGCGCAAGCACAGAGCGAGCGATGGGCGTGGGCTTAGGGTGGCGCTCAGACATAGGAACTAACCGCGCACGCGCGTGCCTGGGCAACGCCCAGCAGTGCGGGCAGCTCTTTGCGATGCGCTTAGAAAATGCCTATCAGCACACATTATGCCTAGGCAGCGCCCAACAGCGCGCACAACCTGCCTCATTCCCCTCCTCACGTGTCTTTTACAACAATGTGCCCTTTAAACCTATTTTAATGCAATATAACTTGTTAAAATACTAGGTTCGTCATTCAAACACTTAAGAAAACCTTTAAAATAATTTAATTTCATTTTATCAAATATTTTTCCAATTAAAAAGTTTTGTAAGCTTGCCAAAACGTCGACCGACACGAGAATGAGTGCATTTCTTGTAGACAACTCGTATTGATACAAAACTAGTGGCTTTCGAAAGAATTTTCATGGCTCTTTCAAATGAGATACTATTTGCTAGATTTAAGCTTTTATAATTATTGAAAAAAATGATCAGAAATTAGGAGGTGCAATAAGGGGTTCAAATAGGCAAAATTTTAACCAATATTTGAAATATCATTTATAATTATAGAAAAAGCATGTTGGGTGATTCTTGAACCTATGGAAAGCTTAACAAGTCTAATTTCAAAAAAAATAATGTTAAAGTCAAAAGCCTTCCGAAACCAAGTTGGAAATTTTGGTTTTACCACTGATTTGTCACAAAAAATGTCGATTTGGAATTTAGCATGTCAATGACCAATTTGTCCGTACAATAACCACACATAACTCAAGATTTTATTTTTAAATACTATAATATTTATGACTAAAACCTCGGTCAAGTCTCAATCTTTCATTCTTAAACCATTTTATCAAAAATCTTTTATGAAATGACAAATGCACGGAGTTTATTAAATGCTCGAATATTATGGAGCATGTGCATGAGTTTAAGTTTCAAATATATAAATCAAGCCTATCCCTCATACAATGCCGAATTTACCAAGACTAGAGTAGGTCAATATTAAATACCAAGTCACTCACTAAAGTGTCAAGATCTATCCTGCCATCAAGCCATGAATTCTCATGAAATCTTGAAACTATAAACTTTAGATGTGGATTTACCTTATCTTTGTAAGGGCCTGAACCTGGACTACTTTTGCAAGTATTTACTTTTTATATTTCTCGAGTCAAATGTGTTGACATTATTATCTTGGTTAATGTAATTTAGAGAGAAGTTGGTCAGTTTCGTTAAATCTGGCCAACTCTTGGCTATATTAAACTAGAAGTGCAATGGTATTATTGTGCGTTTTTGAATTTTTGGGCACTTTAGGAATCAATTTTCATCTTGAAATTGATATTAAAATTCATAATTTCTCAATTTGGACTTAAGGATGTATTTTCATGATTATTAAAAAAAAAAAAAAACACTTTGGTATAAATATTATTTTTTTTTCCACTAGGGTTTGTTTTCCCTTTTCTTTTCCCACCTCACAGCCGCACCCCCGAGTCCCTCTCTCTTTCCCTTTTCTTTTTTTTCTCTTCTGCTCTTCGATCTCTCTCTCCCCACCTCGATCTCTCTCTCCTCAGCTCCGGCCGGCGGCCTTCCGGTGTGCTCGCCGCCCGAGCTCCGCCTCTGCTCCGGCGTCCAAGCCGACGCCGCACGAGACCCCGCCGCCGAGCCCAGCTCCTCCACGCGACTTCCATCGCGTCCCCTCGCGCCGGCGCAACTCTTCCGGGCGCGAACTCGATCCCGCAGCGCCTCCGTGCGCGCAGCGCACCCTCTTCGCGCTCCCCTCCTTGCTGCGACGCCCAGCCGCCGTGCAGCCCGGCTGGCGCAGCCCCGCGAGCGCCGACCCAGCCCCGTCCGCGCCCAGCTTCCCCCGTGCAGTGCCGGAGCTCCGCCCGAACGCCGCGCCACCTAGCGCCTCCGCGCGTCTTCTCCGTGCGCCGTGTGACTCCGGCGAACTAGCACTCCCTCCGCGCGACCCCGGCGACGCTTCGCCTCCGTGCAGCCGCGCAACCCCCGCGAGCCCTGCTCGCCCTCGCGGAGCCCCGGGTCTGCTCGCCCCGTCGCGGCGTCCTCCGGGCAGTAGCCGAGCCCTCCTCGCGCTCCTCTCTGCTCGCCGGTGCTGCTCAGCCCTCCTTGCACTTCATCCTCGTGCGAGAACCTGAGCCGCGCCTCCTCGCGCTCAGCCCCAGCTCCGTGCGTCTCCCCCGCAGCAGCGCGCCACGCCGTTGCGCGTTTGATTCGCGCGACGCACAGCACCGGCCTCCCTCGCGCAGCCCCCTTCCTGGACTCCTCGTCTTCGCGCAGCCCAACCCCGACGTGACTGAGTCGAGGCTCTCTCGCCATAGCCGCGCCCTTTTGTCTTCGGTGAGCCTCGAAAACCCGCGAATAAATTTAATCGGGCGGTGTGCTGCACATTGGCTCGTATTTGCTGAGTTTTGTTTGGTCAATTTTCCGTTCTTTGGTGATTGTGATTGCTTGGAAAGGTTTATTGTTAATTTATTGTTGTAGATTCTAATTATTTTCGCATGTTCTAGTTTTATTTTATTAATTTCAGCGGGTCTATCACATTTGCTTGCTGCCGTTGACGATTTGGGTCTTAATTTACTAGTTTTTCCTTGTCGTAGAATTTAGTGTGAATGATAATATTATGGTTGGAGAATCTGATTTTGGGTTGGTGAATGTGAAAAGCTTAGTAAATTTCTCAGTGGAGAAATTATATACGAGTATGAATTTTTTTGTGTTTTGCAATTGCATTGAGCTTGTTATATCGATTGTTTTGGTATTGTAAATCCTCGTGGCTAAGTGTCGTTTTGGAAAATCTAAAGTCTTGGAGTAGTGTTATTTGAGATTACATTTCGAGAATTTAGCAATTGACGAGAGTTACCCCTTTTCGTGCGGTTATCTTTGTAAAATTTAGAAGACGCTTTTATTAATGTGTTAGTTAGCGCTAAGTTTGTAACTTTCAAACTAAGAAACTTTTGAAATGAATTTTCTAAAGGAAGATTTTGTTTCCTTGATGATCGGGTTTTTGCGCAAACCTTATAATCTAATTTTATTGGATTTGTATTTTTGTAAACTTGTCCGCTTGAGCCTAAAACGAGTATCGGGTCGCGAGACCGAGTTTTTCGCGCCATACTTTTGTTTAAGTTCGAAGCTTGATTCGATTTCTTTTTCTATTCTCTCAAATCGTGCAGGAACGCTTACGAAGCCAGTTTGGACGCACAACTCCTCACCTTTGTATACTAAAGGTATAACCGAGCGGCCGAAATCGAGTTTTAGTCGTAAAATGAAACGGCATTAGAGTTGTAACTTAAGTTTTGAAATTGTTGAAATCATTGAGAAGAGTGTTATGTGATAAGCCTTTGAGGCTCGAGAAGTACTGTTATTAAGATGTTCTGAAATGTTTTTGGTGTTATGTTGAATTATTCTGGTTGTTGTCGTGATGGACTGTGACCGAAATTAGTTCGGTGCTGGGTTGAATTTAGGTGAAGGCTTCGGCCGGGATATCCGAAAAACAGGGGAAACTCTGCCGGATTTCCGGCTCGAAATTTAGTCACTTATTATGGCTAAGTCAAGAACCGCTTAGGTCCAAGAAATTCTTTCTCACCTGATCTAGTCATTGATGTAACCATTAGTCGAGATTGACGGTAAACCTTAAAAGCGACGACACTCGGGATGGGAGTGCTCTTAAGGGATTTTCCGTCAGACCGTTTGTCGTCCCGCTGTTTAAAATCCATTCCTAATGTCGAGTTGAGCTTAAAGTTTCCTTCCTCTCTTATAATTGGTAAACCTCGGCGTTAATCCTCAAATTCTCACATTGGACAGAGGTGTCACACGTCGAGCTCCGAGAAGGGACACTGCTTAGGAAGGATCCCGAAGACCGAGGCAGGAAGCTTGGGACCTCAAGTAAGTGGATTCCCTCTGTAACACGAGTAGACTTGACCATGGTCGCGCGATCATTTATGTTATGAATTTGTGTTAGCTTGTGGTGTTACAATTAGGTGTTGTTTAATTTAGTTGCATTGATACATGTTTAGGGTGAGTGAGTATGAGATCAAGTACTTTTATTTTGTGTCCAACCCATGAGTATGGGATTATGGGCTTAAGTGTCTTATATGTGCATGTGTGTCATTTTGTCTGTGGGTATGGGACCATGGACATAAAACTATCCATATATCGTTGTTGAGATTGCCTTGCAGGTTAAATGAATTTTAGAATGGTTCAAAGAGCGGGGAAGCACCTAAATTCCGAATAAGCTCGACGGGGTATTGGTGAAATTCATTCCGAGACGGCCCAACGGGGCCATTGGTCGTAAAAGGTCTCGGAACGGCCCGAGGGGCTCAGAGGAGGTTGGCGGATAGCCTTCCTCACGTTATGTTGTTTAATGATCCGGATCGGCCCGACGGGGCAAGTTAAAGTTAATAATTCCGAAACGACCTGACGGGGTCATTGGTCGCGAAAGGTTTCGGAAAGGGCAAAGAGGCCCGGAGGGAGACGATGTTTCCATGAGAATATAAATTGAACGGGACGGCCCAAAGGGCCCACTATTGTTTCAAGTCCCAAAAAGGCCCGACGGGGCGATTGTGAAATCAATTCCGAAACGGCCCGACGGGGCCATTGGCCGCAAAAGGTTTCGGAATGGCCGACGGGCCCAATGAATGTTAAGTAAGGATCCTTTACGATAATAATTCGTGAGCACACGTATACTTGATAAAGTAAGTCGTAACGTAAAGTCTTAAAGTGAAATCAGAGGTGGGTTGAAATCTATGACTCGGGTTGCAACCGTTGGGTTGGTAACTTGATTCCTTTTTAGGGACTCTCTATTGTGATATTTATGATTTATTGAATTGGTGATGAATGTTATTACTTATGTCCCTAATCCACTTATTGGGCTATTAGCTCACTAGTGTGCTCGTGTTGCAGGTAAGTTAAAGGGGAAGATCGAAGGCTAGGCGGCAATGAAGGAAGACGGCGGGTGCATACGGGTTCGACCTTGTGGGCGTCGTGTGGACCGTCAGCTATCCGATGGCAAAAGTTTTTGTAGTCCCAAACTCATTTTAACAAATCCTCATACGAAACCTAATTTTGATGATTATGGGGTCACGGTTGGGAACCCGTGCTTAGGAGTTAAATTGTATTTATTTTTTTATTATTGTGTAAAAAGTTCAAATTTAACCGTATTTTTGGGATATTGAATACTTATATCGTTATAGATTATTGTGATTTATGATATTTTCGTATTACTATATTCTGGGTCGTTACAAAGTTGGTATCAGAGCCACGGTTTAGCCGGTCCTGTAGACAACCCCGTATGCACAAGCGTGATTCCTCATTGTCGCTACTGTAAGTGCCTTTCCTTTAACTTCACGAGTATTACCACATTGCCTTAGGTTGAAATGCTTGCAGATTAATGCTCTACGATGTCAGAACGAGGAGGTAGAGCGGAGACTTAGAACTCCAGCCAGGAACAGAGGGAGCATGTGTCTAAGTAATATAGGCGTTTCATGCGTCAGATAGTGGAGATGCAGCGATGTGTTTCGAGCGCCTGTACGTTCAAGTGATGGGTGCATATGTGGACGACTTCTGAGCCAGCAGCGGTACGCCGACGATGGAGGACACTTTAGAGGATGATGATCCCAGCAAGGATGGTTGTTAGATAGTATAGGTGGAGACACTAACCACAATTTCGTTGCCCAATGGTAGTCGTACGAGTATTAGTTTAACGTAGCTTAACAGCGTACCTAACCGAATAAGAAGTGACGTACGTGGTAATTTATAATTAGCGTTTATTTATTTTTTCGGCTAATTGAGGTAGAAGCTAAATCTGACTAGTTATGTGTTGTGTCATCCTCTCTGAAGGATCTTTATGTCTGTGATGATGCTTGTGTTATTCTCGTCATAATGCAACTACGTATGGCATATTAGTAATTGTTTATGCTATGTGATGTTAACTTGTCTTCTCCCCGATTTTATGACGATTGCTTCAAATTGCATTCTTTTGTCTAGTTTATGTAGTGAACTTAACCTTAGTTCGTTGACTCAGGTCATTTGTTATTCTACTTTCTCGTTGACTATGACGAGGCCAAACTTGTCAAGGACAATGGCCGAACTTCGCGAGGCCATGGAACGCCAAATCGAGATTCAGCGACAGCAAACGGAGGTGTTAAATTGCCTGATGGAGCACATGGGACGTGGGGCCTTACCTCTCCCTCCCCCGCCTCCGGTTGAGGCCCAAGGGCAAGTAGAGGGCGAAGAACCGCCCGAACATCCAGATCCGGCTCTAGGAGCCGATGTAGTTCACCCGGGGGCAGCAGAGATTCTCGCGGGAGGCCCTCCAGTACAAGGTAGGGCAGCGGCGTACCCTAACCCCGCAGTGGACACCCCTTACCCAGCGGGGAATCCTATTCCGGGCATACCACTACATCCCCCGATGATGCAAGCTCATGCTCCAGCGATTCGACCTCCGGCGCCTGGTTTAGCGCCACTCGCCTATGCCCAAGGAGTACCAGTACCACATGTGACTTTAGAAGCGGTCTACGAGAGGTTTCGTAGGGCCCAACCTCCATCGTTCGATGGTGCTCCGGATCCCCTCGCTGCTGAAGAGTGGATAAGTCGCGTTGAACTTATCTTTGACATGATGCAAATCACAGACCATGAAAAGGTCTCTTGCGCCGTCTTTATGCTTAATAAAGATGCGCGTTATTGGTGGAGTGTGGTGAAGCAAACTCGGGATGTTAGTACCATGACATGGGCCGAATTTCAGCGAGTCTTCCACGAGAAGTACTTCAGTGAGGCCGTTCAAAATAGCAAGATGAACGAGTTCATCAATTTGCGTCAAGGAAAGCTAAGTGTCGCCAATTATGTCTTGAAGTTCGACCAGTTGGCCAAGTTTGCGCCGGACATTGTGGCCACCGACGCTAGTCGGAAGAATAAGTTTATGCGAGGCCTAAATTCTGACATTGCTCGTTTTGTCGACACGGGCAGAGAAGGACCCACCAGCTACGCAGACGCCGTCCAGCGTGCTCTACGCTCGGAGTCTTGGGAGACTAAGCAGGAAGAGAAACCCGAGCCCCACTCGTCCCAGGCAGATAGAGCACATAACGGATCACATTTTGGCCGCTCACATAGCGGTAACTTTTCTTCACGTCCCCACAACGGCAGAAACCGATCGAATTATAACTCACCCAACCTATCGGGCGGGAACAACTCTGGGAACAAGCGCAAGTCGGAAGCCAACCTTCCGAATCGGTTCGACCAGGCGAAGAAGCGCGACACCAATGTTCCTCTGTGCCCTACGTGTGGGAGACACCACCCAGGAGAGTGTCGGTACAACAACAACAGTCCAAGGTGTTACAATTGCAACAAACCAGGCCACTACGCTAGGGAGTGCCGAGAACCTGGAGGTCAAGCGCGGAACCAGGGAAATCAAGGCGGAGATCAAGTGAAGCCCAATGCTCGAGTCTTTGCAATTACTGAAGGCGAAGCAGCCGCGAGACCCTCAACTGTTGTTACAGGTCAGATCTCTATTGCCAACACTATCGCCTTCGTTCCCATAGATTCAAGGGCTTTTTACGCTTATTGCGGGTGGATGTGTTAAGAAGTTAGATAGAAAACCCGACAACTTGACACAATCTTTCCTAGCGGCTATCCCTACAAGCGAGACTATAGGGTCTCGGTTCTGGTTCAGGGGTGTCTTGATAAGCCTCCTTCGCTGTTCACTTACGCTAGGAGGAACAAGAAAATGATTGCGGGGAAGAAATATAATTGTGATGAGATAGAAGGACTTATTTGCTATTTCTTTATTATTAGATTTACCCTTTTTTTTTATTATTGTTAAAAATGTTATTTTGCTTCTTGTCATTTTATGTTGCTGTCATGGTTAGTTACAAATGTGTATGGAATGTGTGAGATTATATGCCAAGTATGAGAAAGATGAGGTACCAGACCCATAATCTCTTCCCTTCAAGCGTGAAAGATGCTTGATGGCGGTAGTTAGGGTTATCACCAGTTTAAAGTACACGAGGAAGACATACCCAAGGCCGTTTTCTGTACCCGTTACGGGCATTATGAATTCCTAGTGATGTCCTTCGGACTCACCAATGCTTCGGCCGCGTTCATTGGTCTAATGAATTGCGTCTTCGAAGACTATCTCATCAAGATTGTTGTAGTCTTTATCGACGATATTCTCGTTCATTCGAAGACAAAGGGGGAGCATAAAGAGCATTTTCGAGCCGTTTTGGAAAGGTTACCCAAAGCGTTTTATGAGAAGTTCAAGAAGTGTGAGTTTCGGTCGGAAAAGGTCTCTTTTCTTGGACTCATGGTGTCTAAGGAACGAATTTCGGTGGATCCATCTAAGATTGAACAGTTAATTCATGGAATTAGCCCACGCCGGTCACGAAAGTTCGTAGTTTCTTGGGCTTAACCAGGTACTATAGGCGATTTCTAGAGGAGTTCTCCAAACTCGCTCTACCTTTAACCCGCCTTACTCGAAAGAATACCAAGTTTTCTTGGACTCTGACTTGTGAAGAGAGCTTTCAAGAGCTCAAAACCCGTCTCACAACTACTCTAGTGTTGATAATCCCTACGGAGTACCAATATCCCCTATCTCGGATTGAGATACTAGGTTCAGCTCCGCATTTTGGAAGAGCTTGCTCAAAGCCATGGGAACCCAGTTGAAGTTTAGCACGGCATTTCACCCATAAACTGACAGCCAGACAGAGCGCACCAATTAGACACATGAAGTACGTAGCCGATCCTAATCATGTTCGGTGCCATAAAGTCCTAGATATTGAGCCTGGAGCTACTCATGAAGGGGCAACGTGGGAACTAGAGTATGCAATGAGAGATAAATATCCCCTCTTGTTCTAAGTTTCGAGGACGAAACTTTTGTAAGGGGGTAGGATTGTAAGGGCCTGAACCTGGACTACTTTTGCAAGTATTTACTTTTTATATTTCTCGAGTCAAATGTGTTGACATTATTATCTTGGTTAATGTAATTTAGAGAGAAGTTAGTCAGTTTCGTTAAATCTGGCCAACTCTTGGCTATATTAAACTAGAAGTGCAATGGTATTATTGTGCGTTTTTGAATTTTTGGGCACTTTAGGAATCAATTTTCATCTTGAAATTGATATTAAAATTCATAATTTCTCAATTTGGACTTAAGGATGTATTTTCATGATTATTAAAAAAAAAAAAAAAAAACACTTTGGTATAAATATTATTTTTTTTTCCACTAGGGTTTGTTTTCCCTTTTCTTTTCCCACCTCACAGCCGCACCCCCGAGTCCCTCTCTCTTTCCCTTTTCTTTTTTTTCTCTTCTTCTCTTCGATCTCTCTCTCCCCACCTCGATCTCTCTCTCCTCAGCTCCGGCCGGCGGCCTTCCGGTGTGCTCGCCGCCCGAGCTCCGCCTCTGCTCCGGCGTCCAAGCCGACGCCGCACGAGACCCCGCCGCCGAGCCCAGCTCCTCCACGCGACTTCCATCGCGTCCCCTCGCGCCGGCGCAACTCTTCCGGGCGCGAACTCGATCCCGCAGCGCCTCCGTGCGCGCAGCGCACCCTCTTCGCGCTCCCCTCCTTGCTGCGACGCCCAGCCGCCGTGCAGCCCGGCTGGCGCAGCCCCGCGAGCGCCGACCCAGCCCCGTCCGCGCCCAGCTTCCCCCGTGCAGTGCCGGAGCTCCGCCCGAACGCCGCGCCACCTAGCGCCTCCGCGCGTCTTCTCCGTGCGCCGTGTGACTCCGGCGAACTAGCACTCCCTCCGCGCGACCCCGGCGACGCTTCGCCTCCGTGCAGCCGCGCAACCCCCGCAAGCCCTGCTCGCCCTCGCGGAGCCCCGGGTCTGCTCGCCCCGTCGCGGCGTCCTCCGGGCAGTAGCCGAGCCCTCCTCGCGCTCCTCTCTGCTCGCCGGTGCTGCTCAGCCCTCCTTGCACTTCATCCTCGTGCGAGAACCTGAGCCGCGCCTCCTCGCGCTCAGCCCCAGCTCCGTGCGTCTCCCCCGCAGCAGCGCGCCACGCCGTTGCGCGTTTGATTCGCGCGACGCACAGCACCGGCCTCCCTCGCGCAGCCCCCTTCCTGGACTCCTCGTCTTCGCGCAGCCCAACCCCGACGTGACTGAGTCGAGGCTCTCTCGCCATAGCCGCGCCCTTTTGTCTTCGGTGAGCCTCGAAAACCCGCGAATAAATTTAATCGGGCGGTGTGCTGCACATTGGCTCGTATTTGCTGAGTTTTGTTTGGTCAATTTTCCGTTCTTTGGTGATTGTGATTGCTTGGAAAGGTTTATTGTTAATTTATTGTTGTAGATTCTAATTATTTTCGCATGTTCTAGTTTTATTTTATTAATTTCAGCGGGTCTATCACATTTGCTTGCTGCCGTTGACGATTTGGGTCTTAATTTACTAGTTTTTCCTTGTCGTAGAATTTAGTGTGAATGATAATATTATGGTTGGAGAATCTGATTTTGGGTTGGTGAATGTGAAAAGCTTAGTAAATTTCTCAGTGGAGAAATTATATACGAGTATGAATTTTTTTGTGTTTTGCAATTGCATTGAGCTTGTTATATCGATTGTTTTGGTATTGTAAATCCTCGTGGCTAAGTGTCGTTTTGGAAAATCTAAAGTCTTGGAGTAGTGTTATTTGAGATTACATTTCGAGAATTTAGCAATTGACGAGAGTTACCCCTTTTCGTGCGGTTATCTTTGTAAAATTTAGAAGACGCTTTTATTAATGTGTTAGTTAGCGCTAAGTTTGTAACTTTCAAACTAAGAAACTTTTGAAATGAATTTTCTAAAGGAAGATTTTGTTTCCTTGATGATCGGGTTTTTGCGCAAACCTTATAATCTAATTTTATTGGATTTGTATTTTTGTAAACTTGTCCGCTTGAGCCTAAAACGAGTATCGGGTCGCGAGACCGAGTTTTTCGCGCCATACTTTTGTTTAAGTTCGAAGCTTGATTCGATTTCTTTTTCTATTCTCTCAAATCGTGCAGGAACGCTTACGAAGCCAGTTTGGACGCACAACTCCTCACCTTTGTATACTAAAGGTATAACCGAGCGGCCGAAATCGAGTTTTAGTCGTAAAATGAAACGGCATTAGAGTTGTAACTTAAGTTTTGAAATTGTTGAAATCATTGAGAAGAGTGTTATGTGATAAGCCTTTGAGGCTCGAGAAGTACTGTTATTAAGATGTTCTGAAATGTTTTTGGTGTTATGTTGAATTATTCTGGTTGTTGTCGTGATGGACTGTGACCGAAATTAGTTCGGTGCTGGGTTGAATTTAGGTGAAGGCTTCGGCCGGGATATCCGAAAAACAGGGGAAACTCTGCCGGATTTCCGGCTCGAAATTTAGTCACTTATTATGGCTAAGTCAAGAACCGCTTAGGTCCAAGAAATTCTTTCTCACCTGATCTAGTCATTGATGTAACCATTAGTCGAGATTGACGGTAAACCTTAAAAGCGACGACACTCGGGATGGGAGTGCTCTTAAGGGATTTCCCGTCAGACCGTTTGTCGTCCCGCTGTTTAAAATCCATTCCTAATGTCGAGTTGAGCTTAAAGTTTCCTTCCTCTCTTATAATTGGTAAACCTCGGCGTTAATCCTCAAATTCTCACATTGGACAGAGGTGTCACACGTCGAGCTCCGAGAAGGGACACTGCTTAGGAAGGATCCCGAAGACCGAGGCAGGAAGCTTGGGACCTCAAGTAAGTGGATTCCCTCTGTAACACGAGTAGACTTGACCATGGTCGCGCGATCATTTATGTTATGAATTTTTGTTAGCTTGTGGTGTTACAATTAGGTGTTGTTTAATTTAGTTGCATTGATACATGTTTAGGGTGAGTGAGTATGAGATCAAGTACTTTTATTTTGTGTCCAACCCATGAGTATGGGATTATGGGCTTAAGTGTCTTATATGTGCATGTGTGTCATTTTGTCTGTGGGTATGGGACCATGGACATAAAACTATCCATATATCGTTGTTGAGATTGCCTTGCAGGTTAAATGAATTTTAGAATGGTTCAAAGAGCGGGGAAGCACCTAAATTCCGAATAAGCTCGACGGGGTATTGGTGAAATTCATTCCGAGACGGCCCAACGGGGCCATTGGTCGTAAAAGGTCTCGGAACGGCCCGAGGGGCTCAGAGGAGGTTGGCGGATAGCCTTCCTCACGTTATGTTGTTTAATGATCCGGATCGGCCCGACGGGGCAAGTTAAAGTTAATAATTCCGAAACGACCCGACGGGGTCATTGGTCGCGAAAGGTTTCGGAAAGGGCAAAGAGGCCCGGAGGGAGACGATGTTTCCATGAGAATATAAATTGAACGGGACGGCCCAAAGGGCCCACTATTGTTTCAAGTCCCAAAAAGGCCCGACGGGGCGATTGTGAAATCAATTCCGAAACGGCCCGACGGGGCCATTGGCCGCAAAAGGTTTCGGAATGGCCGACGGGCCCAATGAATGTTAAGTAAGGATCCTTTACGATAATAATTCGTGAGCACACGTATACTTGATAAAGTAAGTCGTAACGTAAAGTCTTAAAGTGAAATCAGAGGTGGGTTGAAATCTATGACTCGGGTTGCAACCGTTGGGTTGGTAACTTGATTCCTTTTTAGGGACTCTCTATTGTGATATTTATGATTTATTGAATTGGTGATGAATGTTATTACTTATGTCCCTAATCCACTTATTGGGCTATTAGCTCACTAGTGTGCTCGTGTTGCAGGTAAGTTAAAAGGGAAGATCGAAGGCTAGGCGGCAATGAAGGAAGACGGCGGGTGCATACGGGTTCGACCTTGTGGGCGTCGTGTGGACCGTCAGCTATCCGATGGCAAAAGTTTTTGTAGTCCCAAACTCATTTTAACAAATCCTCATACGAAACCTAATTTTGATGATTATGGGGTCACGGTTGGGAACCCGTGCTTAGGAGTTAAATTGTATTTATTTTTTTATTATTGTGTAAAAAGTTCAAATTTAACCGTATTTTTGGGATATTGAATACTTATATCGTTATAGATTATTGTGATTTATGATATTTTCGTATTACTATATTCTGGGTCGTTACAATCTTCCTCTTGGCAGGGCCGGCCCAAAGGTTTTCGGGGCCTTGGGCGACATCTGTAAAGAAGCTTATTAAAGAATTTCTTAAACTTTTAGTTTTAAATAAGCCTACTAAAGAGTTTCTTAAATTTCTTAAATTTTTAGTTTTAAATAGGCCTATTAAAGAATTTCTTAAATTTATATTTTTTGACACACTTTTTAATTTTTTCTACCAAAATAAATGAACAAAAGCACACTATAAGACATATTACTAGATAAAAATAATATACAAATGTTAAAAATAGTATTAAAAAAATAGAAAGCACTTCAAAAGAAATAGAACTCTAATTGTACGAGGAACGAAAACAAAGGACAGTTCTCTCACTTATTTTAAGTGTTCAAATGGCCATTATAGCAAAATAGAGATGAATAGAGGAAGAGTAAAGATAATTTAAAATAAAAGTAAACTTTATTATAGAAAACATATAATTTTACAGTGTTGTTTCCTCTAATTAGTTTAATGTTTCTCTAGATGTATAGCAATTTTCAATTTTTTAAAAAATGTCGAAAATATTTTTTGGATTAAAGATGAAATAGTTTGTTTAAGAATTTCGAAGATAATGAAATTCTTTCTGTCCATTACTTAAATATACATTTAATTTAAAGTAAAAAAAATTAGCATTAGCTGTAAGATGTAAATAAAGTAGTGGAATATCCTTTCTTTTTTTTTGTCTCTGGTGGGACTTTATTGATCTTTAAGTACAAATTGTTTCCTCTCAAAATCAAGACTACCTCCCTTCAATGGAGGCCTAGACTCAAAGTGGAGCCTTAAACCATGGCCTAGGTGGCCTTACCTTTGGGCCGATCATGCCTCTTCGTTTATATTTCCTCTATTGGCCTCGAGACTACCTACCAGCTTCTCACAAGAATGTACTAATTCATAAGCTCTACAAGTTCTAGTTCATCAAGGTCATGACACGGGAGAGGAACGAACAGTTGATTTACCTTAGAGCCTTAAGTTCTTTTCTCCTCCTTTCTCTTTCTCTTTTATTCTTTCTCTTTCTTTCAATCTACTCTCCTCTCAGTTGATCGGCCTTGTTCTTAAGTGAATGAGAGTTTTTTACACTCTCATATAACCCTCTGTTTGGCCCCCTCATTTTACCCATTCCATTTTTTTTTTCAACTTTCCTAATCCTCCAAACCATTCCATTTTTTTTAAACCATTTTTTTCAACTTTCCAAATCCCTATACAATATCTTTAAATCTCAACCATTCATACCACCTAGAAATTCGCAAAGTCAAACCATTCTTCCATCATTTTTTCAAATCATTTTCAAACCATTCCATACCATTTTCAAACCATTTTTTTCATCCCAAAAAATAGGATGGAATGCCCAAAATGGCCTCCTCAAACAAGGGGTTATTTTAATAAAGTCTAGCTTAGGTTTCAACTAAAGGTTAAGCCATTTGTCACCTAAGTTTCATGCATGGTGATAACTCAATCAAAACGGTTAACTTAGGGCTGCATAGTTGACAACTCAACCCTCCCCTACTGAAATTTTGTTCCAATTGCAATCCTAGCTCTTCTGAAAGTTGAAATTCCCACTTTGCCCCGACAAACATGTTTTGTTGTGTTTTAATTCTTCTCTATAGCAACTATAACCTAATTGCTCTTTTGGAAAAATTCTAATCGGATTCTGTCATACACTAAAATAAACTATACTATGATAATAAGTCTCAAAAGATCAATTTATGATTTATTTTGACCACTTCCATTTTTAGGCCAAAAGTGTAATTTTTGAAAATGTTAAGGACTTTTCGAAAACTCAGGCCGATGAACAATTTTAACCATACAAGGGCATTACCCACTCAAAATAACCTTGTGTTTGGGCAGGTCATTCTACTCAGCCCATTCCATTTAGAATGGTTTGACCAAGAATGAGGAGTTGTTTGCGCAGGTCATCCCATTCCGTTTGGAATGAATTGGCACAGTAGTCCATTCCATTTGGAATGGTGTTTCACAGTTCCTCATTAATACGCCAACGGTCACTTTTACCCACTTCAGTAAAAACAAAAGCCAAAATTCATGCCTCTGTGAATATTGATGAAACCCACCGACACACTTTCTCCTCTCTCCCTTGCAATTTCTCGAAGAAACTCGCAAGCCGATCTGCGTGGTAAAGCAAGGCGTACAGAGACCCATTCCACTTCATAGCACAAATCTCCAAGCGGCGTTGGGCTTTTGTGACGCAGGCAAATTTTATATCGGTGTTGGGTAAGTCACGGCGGCCGAAAAGGTAGCAGATCTGTTCGCGCGCCGCCATTGGAGTCCTAGCCTCCCCGTCCGCTCGATCGCTGTCGTGTGAGACTTCGACACCCAGCCCCGTCTTCGCAACCGAAAAGCCAACAGATCTGGTGGAGCGCCGCCGTTGGAGCCCCAAGCCGAGCCCTATTGTTCGACCCTCCCCGTCGTTCAAGTCCTAGCCTCCTAGTCCGCTCGACTACCGCCGTTTCAAACTTCGAGAGCCAGCCCCGCCTTCGTAGCCGGCAAGCCAGCAGATCTGCTCGAGGTTCCCTGTCTTTCGATCTCCGAGCTTCTCCGCCCTCCAAGCTCCGTCGTTCGAAAGCGTCCCCGAGCTAGGACCTCCGCTGTCCAAGCATCCCCGTCATCTGAGGTAATCTTCTCTTCCTCGTTCTTCTGTTCTGACTGCTGCAGTGGTGTAAATTTGTTCATTTTCTTCTTTTGTTGGATTTTTTTTCCTGATAACTATATAGAAATTGTAAAAATGTTGTGAAATAATACTTAAAGTAGTAAAGCCAAATATTAAAACAAGAAATAAATTAATGAAGACAAAGAGAAATTTTATTAATCACTCTCTTTTTATTTCTATACACACTTTCTCCTTTCTTCTCATATTTCTCTCTTTTCTCTACCTCACCGAGCCAAATAGCTTGCTCTCTTGTGTTGGTGTGTCTACAAATGCTCAAGGGACATCTATTTATAGATGTAAATGGCTGAGTGTTGTTGATGCTTTTGCATCACATATGCCTTGTGAACAAATTTTTAATAAAAGCATCCAGCCATAAAAACTGATGTAAGGGTATATGGCTTAAGCCATAATATATTTTGGCATCTAAAAATAAAAGATTCTATAACACTCTCCCATTTTTGGATGTCCATTAAGTAAGAATATGCCTCATTAAAACCTTATTAGGAAAAAAACCCAATAGGAAAAAAATTCCTAATGAAGGAAAAAGAGTACATCATTCTTATTTGTTCAACGCTTTGAAATTACTGCCTCATTAAAAACCTTACCAGGAAAACCCAGTGGGACAAAACCTTGGCCAAGGAAAAAAGAGTGCAGTGCGTAAATAACTCCCTCTCATGCAACTATGACTAGTGTCATTCAGACACCAGTAATAGATCTTTCAGACGCCGCATCCCGATCTTATGTACCAGCTTCTCAAATGTTGAAATAGGGAGTGCTTTAGTGAATAAATCTGCTAAGTTGTCACTTGAGGGAATCTGTTGGACGTCTATATCACCCTTCTTTTGTAGTTCGTGTGTGAAAAAGAACTTGGGTGAGATGTGCTTTGTTCTGTCCCCTTTAATATACCCTCCTTTGACTTGAGCAATGCATGCAGTATTATCTTCGTATAATATTGTTGGGCTTCCTTGATCAAAAGATAACATGCATGTCTCTCGGATGTGATGAACCATAGATCTTAGCCAGACACATTCTCTACTTGCTTTATGCAACGCAAGTATTTCAGCATGGTTCGAGGGAGGTGGCAACAATAGTTTGCTTTCGGGAGCGCCATGATATTGCAGTATCACCACATGTGAATAAATAACCACTTTGTGATCGGGCTTTGTACGGATCAGATAAATATCTTGCATCTGCAAAACCAATCAAGGGTGATTTTGAACTTTTTGAATAAAACAACCCCAGATCAGTGGTTCCTCGAAGATAACGAAATATATGATTTATTCCCTTCGAATGCCTTTTTGTTGGTTCAGAGCTGTATCTCGCAAGTAAATTAACAGCAAAGGCAATATCTGGGCGAGTGCAATTTGCAAGATACATTAGAGCACCAATTGCGCTCAAATATGGTACTTCAGGACCAAGTATTTCTTCGTTATCTTCTCGAGGTCTGAAAGGATCCTTTTTAACATCAAGAGATCGTACGATCATGGGGGTACTCAATGGGTGTGCTTTATCCATGTAAAATCTATTGAGGATCTTTTCTGTGTATGTTGATTGATGGACGAATATTCCATCTGATAGATGCTCAATCTGCAGACCAAGACAGAATTTTGTTTTTCCGAGATCTTTCATCTCAAATTCTTTCTTTAGATAAGAAATTGTTTTATTGAGCTCTTCAGGAGTCCCAATAATATTTAAATCATCAACATATACAGCAATAATAGCAAACCCAGAGTCTGATCTCTTAATAAAAACACAAGGGCAAATTGTGTTATTAACATAGCCTTCTTTCAACAGATATTCACTAAGGCGATTATACCACATGCGCCCTGATTGTTTTAAACCATACAAAGATCTTTGTAATTTTATTGAACACATATCCCGGGATATAGAATTATATGTTTCAGGCATTTTAAATCCTTCAGGGATTTTCATATAAATATCACTATCTAGTGATCCATACAAATATGCGGTTACGACATCCATTAGACGCATATCAAGTCCTTCAGAGACTGCCAGGCTAATTAAACATCGAAAAGTAATTGCATCTACCACGGGAGAATACGTCTCCTCATAATCAACACCTGGTCTCTGTGAGAAACCTTGTGCAACGAGTCTTGCTTTATATCTCATTATTTCATTTTTCTCGTTGCGTTTTCGTACAAAAACCCATTTGTACCCTACAGGTTTCACCCCTTCAGGTGTTTGGACCACAGGTCCAAATATTTCTCGCTTGGCAAGACAGTTCAATTCTGCCTGGATAGCGTCTTTCCATTTTGGCCAATCATTTCTACGTCGATATTCTTCAACTGATTTAGGCTCAAGATCCTCGCTTTCTTCCATAATTTCAAGCGCTATAGCATATGCAAATATATTGTCGACATTAATTTCATCACGGTTCCAACGTTTTCCAGTACTGCCATAATTTATCGAGATCTCGTGATTATCAACATTTTCAGGTACCTGGACCTCATCAAGGGTCTTTGTTGTGTCAGTTATTTGTTCTGGAAATATGGTCTCTTCAGGAGCACCAAACTCTTTAGGAGTTTTAACATGTTCATTTCTCTTCTGGGGAACTTTATCTTTGGAACCGATAGGTCTACCACGCTTCAGGCGTGCTTTAGATTCATTTGCTATTACATCTCCAGATTGTCCTTCAGGGACAATAATTCGAGCTGGAGTGTTTGCAGCTGGCATATGTGACCTAGTCACTTTCTTTGTATCAATGAATGCATCTGATAATTGATTTGCTATATTTTGCATATGAATCATTCTTTGAACTTCCAGTTCACATTGATTTGTGCGAGGATCATAATGAGATAATGATGATGCATTCTATGAAAATTCAATTTTTCTTTTCAGCTGCTTTTCTCCCCCTAATTCTGGGAAAATTGATTCATCAAATTGACAATCAGCAAATCTTGCTGTAAAAATATATTTGATGATCGAAGGGGACTCAAATCCCACATAAATTCTCCGCCTCCTTTGAGGACCCATCTTGGTGCGCTGTGGTGGAGCAATTGGAACAAATACTGTGCAACCAAAGATTCTTAGATGGGTAATATTTGGCTCTTGACCAAAAACAAGTTGTGATGGGGAGTACTTTTAATAACTTGTGGGTCTGATGCGCACAAGTGCTGCAGCATGCATTATTGCATGTCCCCAAGCCGAAATCGGCAATTTTGTTCTCATTAGTATTGGTCTAGCAATTAGCTGCAAACGTTTAATAAACGATTCTGCTAGACCATTCTGTGTATTAACATGAGCAACAGGATGTTCAACATTAATCCCAATTGACATACAATAGTCATTAAAAGCTTGGGAAGTAAATTCACCAGCATTATCAAGACGAACAGTCTTGATTGTATAATCCGAAAACTGTGCTCTTAATCGGATTATTTGAGCAAGAAATCTCGCAAATGCAACATTGCGAGTAGATAATAAACAAACGTGCGACCATCGTGTTGATGCATCTATCAACACCATAAAATATCTAAATGGTCCACATGCTGGTTGAATAGGCCCACATATATCCCCTTGAATTCTTTCTAAAAATGCAGGAGACTCAACTGCAACTTTTAATGGGGATAGCCTTATAATTAATTTTCCCTGAGAACAGGCAGCACAGAAAAATTCATTGGACAAACGAATCTTCTGGTTCTTTAACGGATGTCCACATGAATTCTCAATAATTCTTCGCATCATTATAGACCCAGGATGACCCAAGCGGTCATGCCAAAGAGTAAAACATTTTGGATCGGAAGCTTTCTGGACCATCACAGTATGTGATTCAATTTCATGAATAAATGTATAATATAACCCAGAAGAGAAAGCTGGCAATTTTTCCAGTATTTGCTTCCGTCCTGAGACGACATTAGTAATATAAAGATATTCATTATTATCTTCATCTTTCGTCTCAATATGATATCCATTACGACGTATATCTTTGAAACTAAGTAGATTTCTTCTGGATCTACTAGAGAATAAAGCGTCGTTAATCATAAATGTTGTTCCTCCAGACAATATAATATTTGCTCTTCCAAAGCCTTCAATCAGGTCTACAGGACCTGATATTGTATTGACATTAGCCTCGACTAATGTCAACTGTGAAAAATATTTCTTATCTTTAAGAATTGTGTGCGTTGTCACTCTGTCTGCCAGACATAGCTCTTTGCAATTGACCTTGGAGTAATAATTAGTGAAAGCCATGTTTCTTCAAGAAAATAAAATAAAATAAGTATTTGCTCATTAATATTGAAAAAGTTATTTTCATTACTTCAATAGAAAAATACTCAAATCATCATATTGAAATTTAAGGGTTACATAAAAGAGTTATTTAGAGCAAATACAACATTAAATAAGAAACATGGACATTTCAATTGCCAAACATATTCTTGTAGCTTTCTTCAGGATTCTCAAGAAAATCTGAAATATCTAACTGCATAGTGTCTATCTGATCATTATGATTGACAAAGTTTGTTTCTACGCCTTTTTTTTTCCTTTAAGGAAGCTTGGTAAAGATCAACAAGATGCTTGGGTGTACGACAGGTACGCATCCAATGTCCTTTCATGCCACACCTATAGTAAATATTCTCTTTTGCTCTTGGAAGGTTTCTTCGGGAAACCTTTCCTTTTTTCCTCACTATTTTTCCACTTCTGGTGGTAAGGTGTGACTTTCTTAAACCGTGAGGAGTTAGTATTTTGACCACTACGATGCCAAGTGTTCCACCTACGGCCATTTTTACGGCCACGACCACGGTTACGACCGCGGTTATTGAGTGATGTAGCATTCGCTTCAGGGAATGCTAGTGGCTCATTTTCAGTGGATGTGGCATTCACTTCAGGAAATGCCACAGAACCAGTTGGGCGAGATTGATGATTTTTCATCAACAATTCATTATTTTGCTCAGCAACTAGCAGACAGGATATCAACTCAGAATACCTTTGAAACCCACGCTCTCGATATTGCTGTTGTAGTACGAGATTCGAGGCATGAAAGGTAGAGAATGATTTCTCTAACATGTCTGCATCAGTAATATTTTCTCCGCATAATTTCAACTGAGAAGTTATTCTAAACATTGCGGAGTTATACTCGCCAACTGTTCTAAAATCCTGCAATCGCATGTGTATCCACTCATATCTGGCATGTGGGAGTATCACCGTTTTTTGGTGATCATATCTTTCTTTTAAATTTTTTCAAAGGACATATGGATCTTTTACCGTTAGATATTCAGCCTTTAAAGATTCATGAATATGATGGCGAAGGAATATCATGGCTTTTGCGCGATTCTGCAGGGATGCGCTATTTTCTTCTATAATTGTATTTCCAAGGTTCATGGCATCAAGGTGGATCTCAGCATCAAGGATCCACTTCAAATAGTTCTTGCCCGAAATATCAAGGGCAACAAACTCAAGCTTTGTAATATTTGACATTATGAAACTATAACAGTACAAATAAATAATTTACAATCAGAAAATAAATATTTTATACTATATCAATAATTTCAATTTATAGTAATTAACTTTGCAGGGATATATAGCGATTGTAATTTTGAAATATAGAATTAATTAATCAAATGAGATACAAGCATAATAACGACTATTATAGTGTCTATTTAAATATGTAAGTAAATGACATTAATATTAAATATGATAACTTTATTTTGTGAGCCAAATAATATAATATATAAAATAATATTTGATCTATTAGAATTAATAGAAAATAATATATAAGTAGCGAAGTTTACCTGAGCAGCGTGACAGTGGTTAGAGACTCGTGCTGATAACGTGTTGTGAAATAATACTTAAAGTAGTAAAGCCAAATATTAGAACAAGAAATAAATTAATGAAGACAAAGAGAAATTTTATTAATCACTCTCTTTTTATTTCTATACACACTTTCTCTTTTTTTCTCATATTTCTCTCCTTTCTCCACCTCATCGAGCCAAATAGCTTGCTCTATTGTGTTGGTGTGTCTACAAATGCTCAAGGGGCATCTATTTATAGATGTAAATGGCTGAGTGTTGTTGATGCTTTTGCATCACATATGCCTTGTGAACAAATTTTTAATAAAAGCATCCAGCCATAAAAACTGATGTAAGGGTATATGGCTTAAGCCATAATATATTTTGGCATCTAAAAACAAAAGATTCTATAACAAAAAAAAGATTTGTTATTGAATTTTATTTTAATTTTTTGAGGAACTGCATAGTGTTTGTGAGTTGTGAATAATGAAACATTTGTTATTGAATTGTATTTTTCTTGTACTTTGTCTTCATAAGTATGGAATTTTCCGATTATTACCGTGCCCCTAGTGGTGATTGAGTACGCACCGACGAGGTTCATCGAACGTCTTCAACATTATGGTGTAGTGCGCCATTAATGGTTCGGACAAGTTGTAGGGGCAGCAAAATAACGAACCCCTGCAACCACGGCAGTCGAACCCACACCCTCTTTCGTTACTTCAAGTGCGTAAAGGTACCGCAATAACCTAGAAAATGACGTGTTCAGTCATATTGGTGGTGGTTGGCTCTTTCTCCCTCCGCCTCTCCAGCGTCTTCGGTTTCGTCAAACACGGTAACAACGAAGAACTCCTTGTAGTTTACCATTTTAACAATGTGTTGCCTGGTGGTTTGTTGTTTGACTGTTTTGGTTTGATTGCAATTTGGTGTGCGTTTCTTGTTTGTTAACGCAATTATGCTATGATCGGTCATTTCATGTTTTGGTTTCTTGCAAAATTAGACGATACTTAATTGTTAATTAGGTGCGTTTCTATTGCAAATATATGTACTATGTTTTATGCATACTTGAGTATTTTTTTTGTTTGTTAGAAAAGAAGATGTCCACAAACCGAGACTCGAGCGCACGTACCGTACAATGGACCGAGACGAATGAATTTTCACTTTTATGGCTATTGTATGACTACGCGGTAGACTACGGTGGTCGTAAGGTGGACAACAAGGTGTGGAAAAAATGGCCGCATGAATTTGAAGCCGATTTGAGAATTCCAGTTACCGTGGCACAATTGACGAGCAAAAGGGATCGGTTCAAACAATATTATATGTGTTACCATACACTTCTAACAGATACTGGCCTTGGGTTGAATCTGGAAACAAAGAACGTAGAGTGCTCCTCAGAGAGATGGGCTGCGTTTCTACAGGTATATGTATACCGCACATACGAGTGTATATGATCGTGATGTCGAAAACCCATCTAACCAACTAATATTTTTTTTCTTAATTCAGCAATTTAAATTCGCCAACAAAGTGAGAAGAGAGGGCATACAAAACTACGATATGCTTCAAGCTATATTTAGTCGCTCCAATGCTGATGGTAGAGGGGCTATAGGTTCAGGATCAGCTTCTTTCCGTGCACAACAACATCAAAGCTAGGATTCTATCGGCGGTGATGAGGATGACGATGACGAGCCTTCTTATTCAAAAGAGCGTCGAGGGTTGAGAAAAATTGGAATTGGATCACATGGAGTACAAAAACTGCATAAGAAGAAAACAACCCCGTCCGTGAACGCCCAGGCTTGTTCCGCGTTGATGTCTATTGCTGAAATATTCAAAGAACGTAAATCGTCCTCTGCCACTAAGGACCTGAAGAGTACAATTGATTACACATTAGAATGCATGGAAATTCTAAATGGGATGAGCCTCCCTAACAATATCTATGTTCCGGCACTTAAAAGCTTCACAAAGGACAAGGAAGACGCAAAAGTCTTCTTTCACCTACCAGAATGTCGACGCATGGACTGGCTGTTGAGTACTGTTGGCCGCCCGCTGGACAGCCAAGCACCTTCTTCGTCATTTCCATCGAGAACAGAGGAAAACACTTTCAATGTTGTACCAGACTCGGAGCCCTTCGGCCCTTCGTCGACCAGTGCATTTTTTGGCATGACGCCAAGGCCACCATCGGACCTTTTTTTAAGATTTGTTGATGTTCTTGTTGCCGCTGACTCAATCGTTTTATGTATTATTTGTTTCGTGTGCTTGTTCTTTATTCGTTTTGGTTATAAATATTTAAAAAAAATGTACGCATGAAAAATAATTTTAACTCTAAGAATTAAAAAAAATCATAATTGTTATCATAATGACTAAGGAAAAAAAACAAATATTATATACCAAACTTGTTATTACACAAAAGTAATGAATGTCAAGTTTATTGAAAAAAAAAATTTCATGCCTTTAAGAAAAAAAAATTTAATTCTTCATGCAAGTGGTAAGGAAAAGTCAACAAACAATTCTTCCATATTTTTTCAAACCATTCAAACCATTTTAGAAATCATTTTTCAAACCATTTTACAAACTATTTTTCAAACCATTCTCAACTCTAGGTAAGTCAATAAGATTGCCTTATAAGCATTTCTGAGCAACTTTATAAAAAATTACTATTTTGCTCTTCGAGACGTAATCGTCTCTAATATGAAGACGTAACAAACATAAAGTGCTAGTTGATTTGCCTTAAAAAATAAAAAATAAAAAATAAAAAATAAACTTCTAGTTGATTTTACCCGTCTCTTTACGTCCGGTACTTCTGTCATGGGAATCAAAAGAAAAATCCACCCATGCGAAATGATGTTAATTGGATGTTATTTGAAAGCGTTGAAATAAAAATATGCATCTTCCCACACTCGATTGTTTTTTAAAACATCATTAAAAAAATCTCTCTCGCTCTCCTCCTCTTTCTCCTCTCACTGAACCGAACAAACATCTATTATTATTATAATCAAACCAACCAAATTTATCAATCTAAACCGAGTCCATTGGCAAAATAACTTAAATAGATATTTAAATTATTAAAATAAATTTTCAAATATTTTTATTTGCAGAGTAACCTCTTTTTATTAAAAGAGTTATTAGTTAAGTGTTAAGGAATTAATAAGGAGTCCTTAATTAGTCTTAAGTAACTTTTCCTCCTCCCCTAACTTTTCCAATCTCAGTTTCTTCTCGTGATTTGGTAAAAAAAAAAAAAAAAACCCAATCCTCCCCGAGCTCTCCTTAATTAGTCTCAAGTAACTTTTCCTCCTCCCCTAACTTTCCCAATCTCAGTTTCTTCTCACGATTTGCTAAAAAAAAAATACCAATCCTCCCCGAGCTCTCCGAGCCCCCCACCAGCAAAAGAACATGTCGCTTGCAAAGAAGATGACCAATATTGGCAATGAACGACCAATATTGGTAACTGAACGACCAATATTGGTCGTTCATATTTGTTGTCAGTGATTTTTCGTCAGTCAATAAGTCCAGGGGCAGTCTCCTAGTCAGTCAGAGAAGTCCAGAACCCCCGACCCCGCAGAACCAAGCGAAAGTCACCACATCATGAGAACTCCCTTCAGGATAAGGACGGGCGAGGATTATCGAAGATGACCCCCGATCCTACACCCTCGGAGGTAGAACACTACCGAAAGAAGGAACTTTCGGAAAGCCCTTCGACGACGGGCCGGCGTATATAGACTAAGGGTCCCCGAAGCTGGTTCACCCCCCGAAGGAGGTTGCCACGAACGAGGGATCAGTCAACGTAGACTCGGCCCTCGGAGTCATCGACCCTCGGTCATAGAGCGTTTGACCGCGGGGTCACAGGTCTCAATTATTCTCCCCCGAGCAGGGAATTCACTGTAGCAACAGCTTTATCCTGTCGAATTCAGAAGAACTGCTCTCGGCAGGTGTGCAGCTTTATTAGGTGAACCAAACCCGTGACTCATGGGAGTTGACATTTTGTCTTGTTATCACTGTAGCTCCCTTCTTCGCCTATAAGAGAAGGGGGAGCAAATAATGAAAAAAGGAGAAAAAAACTACTCTGTAAAAGAAAACAATATAAACAATGAAATATCATAAAAAAGTGGACGTAGGCTATTACTCTTGAGGAGGGCCGAACCACTCTAAAAATTCCCCGAGTATTTAATTTCCGCTCAAAACTTATTCTTTTTCATTGTCGCATCACACACTAGAGGTGCGGAGCTCGTCGTTGGTTCAAATTTTACACCAACAGATTGGCGCTAGAAGGAGGGCCTGAACCTCCGGGCATGCCCTTTCATTCCAGTTTCTTTCAAGCTTTTTTCCAGAAGTCTCGTCGTCACCTGTGATCGGAAATCATGGCGCCGACGACCTGACGAACGGGAAAGAAACCCCATGAATCCCAAGCTGGGTCAGATCTAGCAGAAAAGAAAGAACGTCCAAGACCCCATGTCCCGGATGAACAGCATGGTGAAGATCTTCGGCTCATAACCACCAACATCTGCAGTTCATCACCGGCAAGGGATAGACGGAAGAACTCCAGACGCGACTTCGGACGGGACTGGAGAAAGCCACAGCTGAGATAGCTGCCGAGGACGTCACTTAGACGGACTTGGAGCCGATCGACTGACGGATCACACACTCTGGCCTACCACTATCGCAGCCGAAGGTCTGACGATAAACCATCCGGAGGCCCCAAACCGTAGAGGCGCGACCGCCAGTGGTCCGTACCGGAAGGTCACGACCAGCCGCTAACGAGCAAAAGAGAGCGGCTCTTTCCTCACCAGGCGAACTGGGTTTATATCCACAAAAACCACTGAGGCATGCTCCGTCACAGTCCGAGGACCGCCTCGGAGAGTCTCGGTGTCCGGTGACGACTCGGTTCCGTGAGGGATCGCAGTCCGGAGGACTGTGGGAGTCAGCCTTGCCGCCCCCACCTCTTCTCTGCCCCCGACGTCTGTATACCCCGAGGTTCTCATCTTTAATTGGTTGCAGACCAGTGGCGCAGAAGAGGCAACTCGAGAGATAAGCCTATGATCTCTAGCCACAGTCGACATAGTCGGGGGCGGTTTTGATTCTCAAGGAAAGGTGGCCACCTCCTCTTGCCAGCACGGAATGTCCTAGTACGCTCCGAGCATGGCTCCAGGCAAGCCAACAGAAAGTCGGCGTAGTAATAGCCCCCGAAGGTGTTATCGAGGCCAACCAAGAAGATATATCTATTATCATGGCAGACCACAAGACCCGCGAATCTCGCCTGGGCAGCTGCTGGCGAAAAGAGCAAGGTCGCCACAACGGCCAAACTCAAGGCCCGCACCAAAAGGAGCGCCGCAGCCGAATAGCCCGGAAAAGGGCATCATCGCCTGTATAAGACTGGACCCGCGGCGTAACAGCGAAGTGCTTGATCGAAGGATGTCCCCGGGGATAGTCAACTGCCTCCTGGAGTCAAGGCTTTGGTATTCCCTAGACTCTTGCCAGCGCGGAACGCCCTCGTGCACTCCGAGCACGGTTCTAGGCGCGCCAAAAGGAGGAGACGGCTCATGTTCAAATGCCAAAGCTCATCTGACAGCAACCGGGTCGCCCGCGGTTGAGAAAGATCCGCAGGACAAGATCCCCGTCTCGCAGGGACCTTCTCTCGTAGCCAGCTATTCAGTCTGTAGAGAATATAAACGCGGTGTATAAAGGATGGAACCGCGAAGCGGATGAATCCTATAAACATCACTCTCGACAGCCTTTTTGACCGCGGAGCGCTCAGGCCGCTGGGGGAAATCCGGGGTACCAGAAAGAAATAGACGCGCTCTATAGGTACCTCGAAGGCGAGCAAGGCTAGAACGCGTGAGTTCCGAAGGGCTTACGTAGGCTTTACTCGCTGAGGCTTCCTACCGCACAAAGGTTTATCTTGTCAGGTCTTTCCTTCGATGAAAACCTGTTCGGGGATTAACTTGGGAAGCTGTGCCAATTGTCTCCTAGAACCATTCTATTCTTCGGAGGAGGTAGAAGACCTAGGTGCGCCCAAAGGAGAAACTCCGAGGCGGGAAAGACGAGAATCCTTCAAAGGATGGTCTAACCGCCGGTGCATAAGGCAAAAGGCCCTGCCCCATTCAGAAGCACCGGGGACCGCTGCAAGCAATGGGATACTCGCAAATCTCGACGAATATGAGATCTGACCAAGAGTATACCCCCGAAGGAGCCTGGTTCGGGATAATCCTTCGTAGGAGGAACAACCCGCAACTAAACAGTGCATTCACGGAGAGGTATGCTCAGGTCCCGATCTAGACAATCGTCTAATTTGCTCACTATGATCCTCGGAGAGGACATGATTCAGACGAGTTGTAGTCCTCGGAGAGGACACGACGAGCGACTGTAGGAATAATCCCGAAAGGACTTGATCCTATAGTCGGGGGCCACGGCGTTAAGAAGGTAGTATTTAAAACTCGATACTTCGCGTAACCAGTTTTCATTTTGCAGGTGACTACTGTTTTCCACCATCAAAAGGGGCGAAGACAAACTCACCGACTCAAGCAAGGTTCGGGACGGAGCCGGAGCCAGCGGAGTCAGAACTGATGGGACATCTGGTTCCGGAGGGATCAGACCCCATTTCTCTACGGACAGACCCCGTTTCTCTACTGGAGAGGTGTCTTCCTTCGAGGCAGCAAGAGAATTCCGCGTAGCCAGTCGCTTCCACAAAAGATCCCCCTCAGCAGCAGATGATTCACCCCTAGCAGATTGGTTTCAGCCAGGAAAAATCCCGAATGACACGGTTCGTACCTTCGGGATTGGGGGGGCAGATATTGTCAGTGATTTTTCGTCAGTCAATAAGTCCAGGGGCGGTCTCCTAGTCAGTCAGAGAAGTCCAGAACCCCCGATTCCGCAGAACCAAGCGAAAGTCACCACATCATGAGAACTCCCTTCAGGATAAGGACGGGCGAGGATTATCGAAGATGACCCCCGATCCTACACCCCCGGAGGTAGAACACCACCAAAAGAAGGAACTTTCGGAAAGCCCTTCGACGACGGGCCGGCGTATATAGACTAAGGGTCCCCGAAGCTGGTTCACCCCAGAAGGAGGTTGCCACGAACGAGGGATCAGTCAACGTAGACTCGGCCCTCGGAGTCATCGACCCTCGGTCATAGAGCGTTTGACCGCGGGGTCACAGGTCTCAATTATTCTCCCCCGAGCAGGGAATTCACTGTAGCAACAGCTTTATCCTGTCGAGTTCAGAAGAACTGCTCTCGGCAGGTGTGCAGCTTTATTAGGTGAACTAAACCCGTGACTCATGGGAGTTGACGTTTTGTCTTGTTATCACTGTAGCTCCCTTCTTCGCCTATAAGAGAAGGGGGAGCAAATAATGAAAAAAGGAGAAAAAAAAACTACTCTGTAAAAGAAAACAATATAAACAATGAAATATCATAAAAAAGTGGACGTAGGCTATTACTCTTGAGGAGGGCCGAACCACTCTAAAAATTCCCCGAGTATTTAATTTCCGCTCAAAACTTATTCTTTTTCATTGCCGCATCACACACTAGAGGTGCGGATCTCGTCGTTGGTTCAAATTTTACACCAACAATATTGATAACTGAACGACCAATATTGGTAACTGAACGATCAATATTGGTCGTTCATATTGGTAACTGAACGACCAATATTAAGAACGACCAATATTGGTAACTGAACGACCAATATTGGTCGTTCATATTGGTAACTGAACGACCAATATTGGTAACTGAACGACCAATATTCACAACTGAACGACCAATGTATTTATTGCTCTTTTATTCTTAAAAATAATAATTTTCAAAAGTAATTGTTTTTGTTAGAAATAGTGTGTCACACTTTTATTTTTATAATTAAAACATACTTTAAAAATATTTTTTTTTATTTCTTCTTTTCTAACAATTGAAATATTTAAAAAAAAGGCATTTAAAAGTTTAAAAAAAATACAAATAATATTAAGAACGATCAATATTGGTCATGAACTAACAATATTGGTAACTAAACGACCAATATTCTTAACTGAACGACCGATGTATTTATTGCTCTTTTATTATAAAAAATAATAATAATTTTTAAAAGTAATTGTTTTATAAGAAATGGTGTGTCACGCTTTTATTTCTATAGTTAAAACATACTTTAAAATTATTTGTTTTTATTTCTTATTCTCTAACAATTGAAAGATTAAAAAAAAGACATTTTGTAAATCTTGATTTTATTTCTATAATTTTGTAAATAGTGTGTCACACTTTTATTTGTTTAATAAAAATATACTATGAAATTATTTGCTTTTATTTATTCTTTTATAACAATTGAAAGATTTAAAAAAAAAAGGCATTCAAAAGTTTAAAAAAATACAAATAATATTTAGAACAACCAATATTAGTCACAAACGACCAATATTGGTTATTGAACGACCAATATCCATAACTGAACAACTGATGTATTTATTGCTCTTTTATTATATATATATAAAAAAAACAAATTTCAAAAGTAATTGTTTTATGGGTTTTTTAGGCATTTAACCAAACTTTTGGATAATTTTTTAGGATTTAGCCCTAAAATGACGAAATTAAGGATTTAGCCATAACATGTAACATGTGACATATATACGTGTAAAAGTGTAACATTACATGTAATGTTACACGTGTTACATTTTATGTTACATGTAACGTTACAGTTAATATTACACTTTTTATATGTATATATGTTACATGTAACATTTTATGTTACTCGTTTTGGCTAAATCTTTAATTTTGTGAAACTATGGCTGAGTCCTTCCAATTTTACCTTTAAAATGACTAGTTGCTTAACTGACCCTTGTTTTATTAGAAATAGTGTGTCACGCTTTTATTTCTATAATTAAAACATACTTTTAAATTATTTAGAGATATTAAAAAATAATAATATTAAAAAAATACAAATAATATTTAGAACGACCAATATTGATCACAAACGACCAATATTGGTTACTGAACGACCAATACCCATAGCTGAACGACCGATGTATTTATTGCTCTTTTATTCTTAAAAAAAAATAATTTTCAAAAGTAATTGTTTTATTAGATATAGTGTGTCATGCTTTATTTTTATAATTAAAACATACTTTGAAATTATTTATTTTTATTTTTTCTTCTCTAACAATTGAAAGATTAAAAAAATATAGTTTATAAATATTGATTTTATTTCTATAATTTTTCAAATAGTGTGTCACACTTTTATTTGTTTAATTAAAACATACTTTGAAATTATTTGTTTTTATTTCTTCTTTTCTAACAATTGAAAGATTTAAAAAAAAAGAATTGAAAAATTAAAAAAATACAAATAATATTTAGAACGACCAATATTGGTCACGAACGATCAATATTGGTTACTGAACGACAAATACCCATAACTGAACGACCGATGTATTTATTGCTCTTTTATTCTAAAAAATAATAATTTTCAAAAGTAATTATTTTATTAGAAATAGTGTGTCACGCTTTTATTTTTATAATTAAAACATACTTTGAAATTATTTATTTTTATTTTTTCTTCTCTAATAATTGAAAGATTAAAAAAAAAAAGACATTGATTTTATTTCTATAATTTTTCAAATAATCTCTTTGATTTGTTTAATTAAAACATACTTTGAAATTATTTCTTTTTATTTCTTCTTTTCTAACAATTGAAAGATTTTTTTTTTTGAAAAAAAGTATTGAAAAGTAAAAAAAAAAATATAAATAATATTTAGAACGACCAATATTGGTCATGAACGACCAATATTGGTAACTAAACGACCAATATTCTTAACTAAACGACCGATGTATTTATTGCTCTTTTATTATAAAAAATAATAATAATAATTTTTAAAAGTAATTGTTTTAGGGAAATTGTAAGAAATAGCCAAAAAAAATTCGTTTTTAAAGTCGAGCCTATGTTTTAAAAAATGAAAAAAAAAATAGCCATGTTACGAATTGTATAACAGAAAAGTGTCACACAAAATATAACACATCTGTAAATATTTGTAAATATTTTGTAACACTTTAAGTTTTACTCATTATTTTTTGAAGTGTTAAATAATATCTTACAAATATTTATAGATCTGTTATATTTTGTGTGACACTTTTTTGTTATATAATTCGTAACATGGCTATTTCTTTAATTTTTTGAAACACAAGCTATTATTTAAAACAAATATTTAATTTTGGCCTATTTTTGCAACTCACCCATTGTTTTATAAGAAATGGTGTGTCACGCTTTTATTTCTATAATTAAAACATACTTTGAAATTATTTGTTTTTATTTCTTTTTTTTAGCAATTGAAATATTTTAAAAAAAACATTTAAAAGTTTAAAAAAAATACAAATAATATTAAGAACGACCAATGTATTTATTGCTCTTTTATTATAAAAAGTAATAGTAATTTTTAAAAGTAATTATTTTATAAGAAATGGTGTGTCACGCTTTTATTTCTATAATTAAAACATACTTTGAAATAATTAAAACATAAACAATTTCAAAATATCTTTTAATTATAGAAATAAAAGTGTGACACACTATTTCTTAATATTATTTGTATTTTTTTTAAACTTTTAAATGCCTTTTTTTTTAAAAAATATTTCAATTGTTAGAAAAGAAGAAATAAAAACAAATAATTTCAAAGTATGTTTTAATTATAGAAATAAAAGTGTGACACACTATTTCTAACAAAAATAATTACTTTTGAAAATTATTTTTTTTTAAGAATAAAAGAGCAATAAATACATTGGTCATTCAGTTGTGAATATTGGTCGTTCAGTTACCAATATTGGTCGTTCTTAATATTGGTCGTTCAGTTACCAATATTGGTCGTTCAGTTACCAATATGAACGATCAATATTGGTCGTTCAGTTACCAATATTGGTCGTTCAGTTACCAATATTGGTCGTTCTTAATATTGGTCGTTCATGGCCAATATTGGTCATCTTCTTTGCACGCGACATGTTCTTTTGCTGGTGGGGGGGCTCGGGAAGCTCGGGGAGGATTGGGTTCCTCGACCCACGGCGGCGGCGCTCGACCTACGGTGGTGGCGCTCGACCTACGGTGGCAGCGCTTCACCGTGCTTCCTTGACCCACGGCGACAGCACGCGACCCCTCGGTAGCGGCGCTTGACGGTGGTTCCTCGACCCACGGCGGCGGCGCTTGACCTACGGTAGCAGCGCTTCAGCGTGCTTCCTCAACCCACGGCGACAACACGCGACCCACGGCGGTGGCGCTCGATCTACGGCGGCACTCGACAGTGCTTGAAAGAAGAGAGGGAAAGAGGGAAAGAGGGAAAAGGGAGGAGAAGGGCTGGTCGCATGGGGGAGGGCTGAGAGGAGAAAGAGGAAGAGGAAGGAGAGGGGCTGGTCGTGGAGGCTCCTGGTCGTGGAAGTGGAATGAAGGAGAAGTAAAGATTGAGAAAGAGAGGGAAAAGAAAAGGAGAGTAATGAGAAAATTAATTAAACTTAATTATGCTATGTCAGATTTTGTTAAATAGAAAAAAAAAATTATAAAAGAAAAAATTATTTTATAAATTTTGATATTTGATTATGTCATTTTGACTATTTCCCCATCTAAACCCACTGTGACCAAAAATCAAAATTACAAATGAAAAGAAAACAATGAAAACCAGACTTTTGTTTTTCCACTTTTTTCCATCGCGTTATAATTATTATTGTGTTTGGAACCATTTTAAAAAACAAAACAAACAAAACCTCAATCAGGACTTTTATCAAACAAGTGATAGACACTTGCATCAAACAAAACAGAAAAAGAGAACACTTCCATCTGGAATAACCATTTTAACAACAAAATGCCTCATCTAGAGATATTCATTATATACGTATCTATATATTACACACTTTCATTTTTTATTCCCTCATTTCAAACACCATTGTTTTCTTTTCAATCTGTAGCTTTGTTAAAGTCTATAAAAACTCAAGAAAGAAAACCAACAGAGTGGAGCTTGAAAGAATCAGAACTTTACATTATCGCTTCAAGTCCATCAAAGGGGAAGTATTTTCAAAAAATTAAATATTCACATTTAGAAAAAATATTTCAAACCCATAGAACCAGAAAACCCAACTTTAAAATCTCAAACTACTTTCAAGCTGCCGCCGTCGGAGTCGGAGGACGCTGCCGCCATTGACGTGGCGTGAGGTGGTCGGTTGAGCTAGCAGACCGATTAAAGACTGCGCCGGCGAGGGGAAGAAAAGAAAGATGGCAACTTTTTTTTTTTAGTCATCTACAAAAAAAAAAAAAAATCCAACCAAACGAAGAAGAAAAAGAGAATAATTAGATAAGGTGAGGAGCACATTATTTTCCATACACTCTAGTTGTGAATCATTAAAAATTCCCAAAATTGCTCCCATTAGTCTATTTTTATATCATTTCCCATGTGAAAATCCTCCCTTTACGTCTACTTAATAACTTTATTCTCATTTTGTATTTAAAGTTATTTTAAGAAATTTAAGTTGCAAGTGATTTTCGCTGATTAAGAATAATGTTACACTCCGTTAAGAACGCTTTCAAGTTAAACTCCGTTAAGAATAAAATTTACGTTACACTCCGTTAAGAACGCTTTTAAACTCGTGTGCTCACGCACTGCAAGTGCAGCAACTAGCGATGGAAAAAGAACGAGACTTGGAGGCAACTGAGAATATCAACAATCCAAAACAGTTATTGCCAACCCCTTATGACAAAGAACGCAGTTTAACAAATCTTTGAGCTTCCTCGTCGCGACCAAATCGCTTTAGAAGTCCGATGAGTAAAGAGTAATGTTCTTTGGACGCCTTAATTTTGTATCTATGAGTCATAATGTGGAAGATCTGGCGAGCTTCGTCTACAAATCCGGCTTCATCGCAAACAGAAAGAACCACTTGGAAAGTGAAGTGGTTTGGACTAAAACCCGTGCCTCTCATCTTATTAAAGAGATCAATCGCATCTCGATACATGCCGTTGCATCGATAAGCCTCTATGATCGCTGTCCACGACATCGAACCCTTCACCGGGATCGTGTCGAAAACCAGTTTCGCGCGATCAACCACCCCGCAACTCCCGTACATTTTCACAACCTCTGATGAGACAAAATGGACCGACTCGAAGTTTTTCTTGAGAACTTGTGCATGAACCTCCTTGCCAAGTTTCACGTTCTTCAGTTCGCTACAAATACTTAGCATTCTTCCTATAGCAACTGAATCCGGCCTGTGCTTGGATACCACCATGGATCTAATCACACCAAGCGCCTCGTATAGACACCCGTTTTCAACATACGAATCGATCATCGCAGTCCACAATATCACATTCCTCTTCTCGGTAATATCAAAGAGTCTTCTAGAATAGTCCACAACGCCGCATTTTGAGTACATTACCATCAACGACGAAATTATAGATACATTGGGCAAGAAACAATTCTTCACCGCATACGCATGCATCTCTTTACCTCGCTTCAGAGCCCTCAGCTCCGCGCAAACAGGTAGCACTGTGGCAACCGTCACAACATCAGGCTTAGTCCCTTCTTGCTGCATCCAAATAATAGCTCTCAATGCCTGCTCTAGCCTCCCGTTCGCGACATAACCCGACATCAGAGCAGTCCAACAAACAGCGTTCCTCTCGTTGGAGCGGTAGAAAACCCGCCTCCCGTTTTCCATGTCCCCGCACTTGCAATACATGTCAATCAACGCAGACTGAATGAATATCTGCCTCGAGTAACTCTTCGTCTTCACCACGTAAGCGTGAACCTCCCTCCCGAGCCGCCGAGCCAAAACATCTCCTATCGCAGGAAGAATAACGGTCAAAATAACCGAATTCGGCCGCGTACCTTGACAAACCATCCATCTAACATACTCCAAAGCTTCCAACTGCATCTGATTGTGCGAAAAACCAGAAATCATCGCGCCCCAGAGGACAACATCTCTCTCGCAAACTTCCTCAAACATTCGACGCGCGAGCTTAACCTTCCCGCATTTGAAGTACATATCGATCAAGCACGTCCGCAGCATATCGCTACCAATCAATCCGTTCTTGACCAAAAGGGCATGAGCTTTCAAGCCCTGCGAGAGCGCCGACGCGCCCGCGAAGCTCTTGATCACGCTCGAGAAGCTATACACGTTGAGCTCCAGCCCCAACGCCCGCATTTCATGGTACGCCCACATCGCCTCTCGGAATCGCCTCCCGCCCGCGATCACCGAGCCGCGGAGCAGCGCGTTCCACGGGTACACGCTCCTCGCGGGACTTTCGCCGAACAGGTCTTGGGCAAGCTCCAATGACCCACAAGAGGTGTACATGTGGACGAGCTTTGTGCGCAAGAACTCGTTGTCTTGGAGCCCATTGACGCGAACGAAGGCGTGGACTTGCTTCGCGTGGTCCAAGGACCTCGTGCGGACGCAAGCGGCGATGAGGGCCGAGAAAGTGGTGGCGTTGACGGGGATTCCTCTCTGGTCCAAGTAGTCGAGAATCACGAAGGCCTGGGCGAGCTTGTCCCGCCTGGCGAATCGCTGGATGTCTCTGTAGACGGCGTGCGGGTTCTTGCTGTGGAGAGGCAGCGACTCCGGGAACGCGACGGCGTCGTTCTGGTCCGGAAGCGTCTGCTTCGTGGGCGGCGGGGAATGGGCTCGGCGGAACGACGACGCTTTGGGGCTGGGAGTGGCGGCGAAGGGTTTTGGCGGGAAAGGGTGAAAGTGAGGGGAGAAGGTTGAGGACGCCATGGCTTCCATGGAGATACAGACACTTGACTGTTAGAATCGTCGGAGTATAATAAGAGGAATAAATTTGGGTTTACATGGCCCACCAAATCGGCAAATCTTTGTTTTTGAAAAATATCATTTTAAAAGAATATTTGCGATCAATGTCACTTTTTGATAGTAAATTTAATCGAAATATTAATTTTTTTTTTTAATAATTGAGGAACACGATAAGAGAGAAGGTGAACAACATAATAATTTAATAATAAAAAAATAACATGACATGCAATAATGACATAAATTATAAACTTGAATGTCTAATGTGGCATTACATCAAATTTTTCTTTTTTTATTTTTGTCTCGAGAGCTTCTTGTGGCAAATTATCCTATATAACTATAGTGGAGCGGTCCTTTACCGTATCTTCTACGCAACGATGATAATGACTTTTTTTTTTCATGAACACTAAATTAGATTAATAAATGTTTTACAAGTTTTGGATCATTTTAGTATATTTTATTTGTGTCTTCTTAAAGAAAAATTACATTTTTGCACTCTATATTTGTGATATATTTTGCGAATGCACCATATTTTTTAAATTAGTTCTATTTGTACCCTGAATTATTTAATTTATACCATTTTGCACCCTCCTTCCACTTTTGTCTAATTTTTTCATATAAAATATTGATATGGCCAGGAGAGAGGTATTTTTTGGCCTTTTAGGGCCGTAACCATATTTTGGCTCCAATAACTCCTCTTTTCCCTCCATTTCTCAACCAAGCTTGTATTTATTAAGAGTATAGGATATTTTCTACACTGATTTTTATTGGTTGCAATGTCAATCTTATATGAGGGTGGAAATTTTGGGCAGCAAAGTAGTTGGAGCTCTAGAAATTTGTGTGAATGTGGTAGTAGGAAAGTGCTTCGAACCGCCACAACTACGAAGAACAAGGGTAGACATTTCTATAGTTGTTATAAGTAGAAGGTGAGTGATTTATATTGTATATTTTTAACATGTTTAATTGGTAAGTTTGGCTAAAATTTGTCTTTTTTTTTTTTTTTTTTTCAGAAACATGTTAGTATAGGATGTAATTTGTTAGAATGGGTTGATCATGAGACACAAATCCATTCAAGTTGTTATGATCTTGGTCTGCTAAGGAAGATTCAAATACTGGAGGAACAAATTGACAAAATAAATGAAAAGCTAATGGTGAAGGATGAGAAAACACATATATTGTCTAAGAGAATTTACTGTAAAGATATAGAAATTGTGAGGCTAAATGGAGTAGTGAAGAGCTTGAAGATCATATGTTTTATGTATTGTTCTTTTATAATCTGCTTGTGGAAACTGTAATGCTATGTTCCTTTTTATTTTAGTTGTTGAAAATACAGTGGTTTAGTGCTTTTGATGCTTTGAAACTGTAATACTTTTACTATAACTGTAATGCTTGTTCTCATTTGTAATGCTATGTTGTTTTGTCATTTGCAACAACATTAGTATCCTTACTACTGCCAATGGGAAGTTTAACCATAGATATGTTCCAAATACAATGCAGCAATACAAATTCTAGCACAAAAGAGTTTCCAACAATTGTTTTATTACAAGTTCCACTCATATATAAGACCCCTTGACCCGTGTAGAAGCTAACTTTCTGGCCTTATAAACTACACACGGAGTCACGTCCACAATGAAGTCCTTCTTCACCTTCTCTATGATGTCACACACTTTGCACTTCTGATCAACCTTAAACAAATCATTATATTGCCTGCTCAACCACTTTGCGTTTGCAAATTTATTTTCATGTTGTCTCCAACAAAAATGCACGCCGTTATAAGTCTTCACAAAAAAAGTCTTCGAAGGCCTCACAAGCGAAGCGTAGAGAATGAAGGGACAACCAAGACAACCAAAAGCACTACACTCTACCCTTACTTTATCAGAATTATTCTTCTTGAACCACAATTGCTTGCCGACCATCAATGAATATTGTTTGACTGGTGCACGAAATGATTTGCCATCTGGGAATACCAAACCAACTTTAAACTCAGGCTCCGCCATATCAGTGTCATGACTAAACTAAAGTAGTTTCAATATCAATAAGTTTTTATGCCTATAATCAATCTGCGCTTTCTTCCCATTCTCATCATTGGAAGAATTGTCCATCGAAGATGTCCCTACTTCTTTGCCAATACTTTGCATGCCATACTTCTTACTTAAGTCGTTAAATGACATCTCCACCTCATCCCCAGCTTCAATATCATCATCTGATTGCTCATAGTCGCTATCTCTAGTCTCCGGCAAATGCCTATCATACCCCAAAACTTCTTCTTCACTATCTTCACTTTGTTCAAACTCACTATCCACAAATCTCTTCCTCCCCTCCATCTAAATCAACATGCTTAGTAGTACAACCTTCACCAAGAGTCTCTTGAGTACAACCAGAAGCTTGGCTCTTTAGTAACTTTACCCCGAGAGGATGATCACAATACAACTCAACTAATCTAGACTTCTTAATGCGTATCTATAGATATTTCAACAAATCAGAGTCTTTCTCAACATAGACCAAGTCTTCTTCATTCCATACCTTCATATAATAAACCGGGGTAGTAGAATGACCAAAGTTATCATTAATAAGTACATCCAGCTCTATAATTGATACCTTGTCCAATCACAATTATCAACAAAGCAGTGATCTCCTCCCCAATATGTATTTCAGCCCCCAACATTCATAATTTTTTCATTGTGATGAATTTTTAGAGTAAATCTAAGCAAATTCAGATTTGAGAAATAAAATACAAATATGAAAGTCACACCAAACACAAGTAATCATAGCAAAAAAATATTAAATAAAATAAAATAAAAAAACTCAATCAACGCCAAAAAAATAAATACACTTATATTTTTTTATTACTAACCAAACAAAGATTCATTAGTGCTTGACAATTTCCATAGACTATTTGTTTTAAAATATAAGTTGTGCCCCACCTCTTCTTATTGATTAATAAAAGAATGTTATCAAAAGTTGATTCTTTATACAAAACGACAATAACATTAACACTATGCATAAAAAATGCACAAGACACCAAAAGATTTGTCTTCTCGGTATATTGGTATGGACTACACACATTGACATTCAAAACTCTACTATAACAGAATATACCCAAACATCAATCGATTGGTTATGCCCTTTGAAAAAGAAAAAGAAAAAGAAAAACACAAAATCGAAGTCAAAATCAAGCATAAATTACATATCATAAAGAAAAAGAAAAACACAAAATCGAAGTCAAAATCAAGCATAAATTACATATCATAATCGGGTAAATCGGGATCCATTATTCTTAAGAACCAATTCAGACTTTTATTGTTCGTAACCTAAAATCGCGAATTAGGGGAGAGGAGGAGAGTTGCCTTTGATTTAGGGTTCAGGCAATTGTTCGTAACCTAAAATCGCGAATTGTTCATAAGAACCAATTCAGATTTTTCTATTGATATGGATTTTTCAGCCCCAATTTCACGATATGGAATGATGAGAAGTCACCCCTCCCCCTTCATAAACATTTTCGCCATTTTACCCTTTTTAATTTCTCTAAAATTACTCAATTGCCACTCAATCTGACACAAAAAATAAACAGAAGTGGACGAAGAGTGCAAAATGGTCTAAGTTAAATAATTCGGAGTGCAAACAGAACTAATTTGAACAATTGAGTGCATTTGCGAAATGTAGCACAAATATAAGGTGCAAAAAGGTCATTTTTCCTTTTCTTATCAAAGATGGGTATTATTATCATTTGCTTGGCATAACCATTCTGTAAGGCTTACTTACAACTAATACTTTGCCACATTCTTTCCGTGGCTTTTTTTTTAGGGTTTTACCAAAAATTACGTTCTTATCTTCCTTTCTTACCTAGATCTCATCACGGTTTTTTGTTTTTTGAGAAATTTTTGTCCAGGTTTCTTTTATACACTTCAGTTCCTTCATTATCTCCATCGTTTGATTTCGTTAGGGTTTCAAAAATAATTCACTCTCTCTCTCTCTTCTCTTATCTTTAGTTCACCTCTACTCTAATGCTTGTCTTCTTCATCTCTCTTTTCAATTTTCTACAACCCATTATTTTTTAACTTCTCAATCTATCACAATAATTAAAATCCAATACACAAACCCATAAATCATTCCCTCTCACTCTCTCTTTAAGTGGTAACCCGGGTGGCATGAGCATTAGGTAGATTTGCTTATGGCGTGGATGCCGGGTGAATATGGATTATGTGAAAGGATCAGTGGAGCAATAGGCTCGAGTAAGGAGCGATAGTAGGCTCGGGTAACGAGCAGCGTGGCATGGTGGTTTAGCAGCGGGTGTTCGATGCCGTGACGCTACAGTGAATGCAACAGTGGGCTCAGGCTTCTAGATTTGGAGTTTTGTTTTTACTTTGAGGGAATTACAAAATAAGGTCATTCTTGATGCTATTTAATAATCTAAGTCCCAAATAGTGTGCTCTTTTTATTTCCACTCCATGTTTGTAGTGTAAATTTTAGAGTATAAATTAAAAGTGCAACCCAAATGGGGCATAGATTACCAACGTGCTAAGAATGAGGCATTCTATAAAATCTTCCTTTTATTTATTGGGTGATTTGGGTTTTATTGCTCTAGAATTTGGGGTTTTGAATAGAGTTCGATTTTATTCTATTGTTTAATTTTTCTTTTCTAGATGATTTTGTGTTTTTATATGTGTATTGCAAAATCACCTTGATCAGGGACTTAAATGAAATTGCATCTCCATGTGGTTTTTAGTTTATTTGATTGCTAGGTTTGGTTGCTATGTTTTATTCATCTATTTACACTAATTGATTGTGTATGTGACTAGTCTTTGTCTAGGTCTAAAGCTTTTGTAACAACTTAAAACCTCCTGTTTTATTTTTCTCAGTTGTTATCTACTTGGACTGTTGTTAAAGTAGATATTAGAGACGCAAACTACTTGGCAAACGACTTGGCCTCTTGGTCCAGCTAGTTAGGAGGAAGAATCAAAAGGCACCATTGTAAACGTGGGAGATCTACCATCACATAATTGTCATCAACTCGCAATTCATATCTCAATTCTAATTTATTACCATACTCATACTCATATATAAAGGTTACTCAAATATCTCATCATGCTTGATTTTTCTCATTTTAAACTAACATGTGCAAATGAGAATGTACTTACCTCAATCTGTGTTCAAAGAAAAGTCACCGATGTTAGGTGACCGGTGCTGAGACGATCCCACAATGTTCGTTGCGATTTTAAAACCATATACTCAAAATTTCAAAACGAACAACGCCGATTAGAAAATTCATAATTTATTTTATAAGACTCCTAAAATTATGAAACTTACAAAAAATATAAGTGGACATAAAAATCTATCATTTTCACTATTATATGATATATTTTAAAAATATAAATAGTGCTAAAACTAGCTTGAAATTAGGCACAACAAAAACAATTTTTGAAAAAATTGGCATATTTTTTTGTTTAACTTTGAAAATTCATAACTCAATCTAAAAATAAGTTTTTTGAGTGATTCTAATTGGTAATTGACCGCTGATGTGTCTATTTTATGAATGTAAAACAGTTTTGGCAAATTTCATTCTCATAATCCCCATTAATTAAAAATGTGAATGTATATTGTTGAGACAAATACTAAAGTTCAAACCTAACTCATCTCTCTCTTTCTCCATTTTTTTGTTCTCCTCAAGCCCCAACTTTGAGGCATCACATCTTGGCATACCGAGCTTTATTTTTCACAAACTTGGTGTCTATAGAAAGTCGTGATGAGAGAAGTTCGTTAAGACCAAGCTCGCTTGCTGTCGTGGCCGGAGTTGGCCGGAATTAAGCTAAAAATTTGTGAACTTTGAGATTTGATAGTTTCTTCATCTGAGCTCCAATTAAGGTGATTCTTGCAGCGTTGTGTTCACGGTGGCGAGGGGAGTTTGGAGGGCAGCTTGGTTGTCATCAAGGTTGCCAAAAAAAGTCGTCGAAAAAGTAGCCGCCGCCCCTCTTTTTCGATCTCTGGCGAGATACCACTTTTCTTTCAAAATTTCTTGTTTCAATCAACTTAGAATCTTTTGTTTAGCAAAAGCCCTTAATTACTTTTGGCTATATTTGATAATATTTCTGTTTTTTGTTTTTATAAATAAAAATTTGGAAGTGTTTTTACTATTTTGTTTATAAAATTTTTAAAAACACATGACATGTTTGGTAAGCACTATTTGTTACTTACTTGTTTTTAAAAATGAAAAACACAAATTATAGTTTGTAACTGATAAAGAGTGAGTGAAAATATAAGAAATGTAAAGATGAAGTATGGGTATACAAAAAAGTTCTTAAGATTTGATTTGATTTTATTTTTTTAAATTTGACAACAAGAATTTTTTGTTTATTCTATTTTTAAAAATTTGTTTCCAATTTAAAAATAGAAAAATAGAAAGCAAAAACAGATTTACCAAACACATTTTTAAAAATTTTGATCAAATTTTTGTTTAAAAAAACAAAAACAAGAAATGAAAGTGTTACCAAACACACCCTTTGTGATTTAACTCACTGGAAAGTTAGTTTTTGTATCGAAAAGTTTGAGAGCTAAGTGGTTGTAATTCATGTACTAAATGGCAAAATTATGCCTTTTTGACATCGTCATTGAGGTCGGGATGTCGAGAACTATAGGGATGACTCACCTCATCGCAACCGATGTCGTCCCGTTGACCGGCGTTGACCACGTTGTTGATTGGAAAATTCTTTGGCCACTTTTGGTGAGTGTGTGTTCCCGATTCTTATTTTGGCTTTCCAAATTAAGTGGCGAACTCTGTTTGGTTTGATATAATCCTCGTGCGATGAACACGAGATTTGCGATCATTTTCTTGTTGGATTGACGCTTGGATAGAAACCACGATGCAAACACCTCGGCTAGGATGCTTGAAGTGATGCCACAACAAATACGTAGTTTGTCGTTGATAAATCGTGGATCAACAGACGCCACAAACGATCACGGAATTATCGTTTCATGAGTCGGGTTGAAAGTCACAAGATTGAACCAATCTCGATAAGTTCGATAAGGATGGTTCCAAGAACCAACAGAGAGAACTCTTACACTTTTTGGAATAAACGTATTCTGCTTATTTATTGATAACGAGAGCCTTTAAATAGGCTTAATTATTTACAACCTAATTTAGAATTAAAAATATGCAATAATTGAAATAAAACCCTATTATAACCTAAATAAACTCAAAATAAAATAAAAATAATACAAAGATTAAAAAATAATCGAATTTGGCTGACTTGGGCGATCCGACATGTGTCTAGTGCGCGCGTGTGCACACTGTAGCACTGCGGCGCTACCTGATGCTGCACTCTGTTGCACGCTAGTGCCTTCTCTGCTGCACACTGGTGCCCACCCTACTGCAATCTGGTGCCCAATGATGCGAACCTCGTCAACAAATTCGAGATTCAAGTTGAAGCTACTTTTATTTGAGTTTTTATGAGTTTATTAGAGTTACTTTATTATAATTTTGTTATTCTTGAGTTTTATTATGATTTATGACATTTGTAAAAGGTGAAGAACAAGTTTGGTCGAGGGTTGTGCGGGGAATTTTTGACAAAATACGGTAGAATGCGGCATAGTGCATCATAGTGTGCATCAGAAAGCACCAGAGTGGGCACTAGTGTGCAATAGAGTACAACATCAGGCAGCGCTGCTGCACTACGACGCGCACACGCGCGCACCAGACGCGTGTCGGAGCACCCAACTCGGCCAAATTCGATTATTTTTTAATCTTTTATTATTTTTATTTTATTTTGACTTTATTTAGGTTATAATAGGGTTTTATTTCATTGATTGGCATATTTTTAGTTCTAAATTAGGTTATAAACAATTAAGCCTATTTAAAGTCTCTCATTATCAATAAACAAGCAAAATACATTTATTCCAAAAAGTGTGACAGTTCTCTCTTTTGGTTCTTGGAACCATCCTTATCGAACTTATCGAGATTGGTTCAATCCTGTGGCGTTCAGCTAGACTCATAAAATGCTAATTCCGCGATCGTTTGTGGCGTCTTTCAATCCACGACTTATCAACGGCAAACTACGCATCATTGTGGCGTCACTTCAAGCATCCTAATCGAGGTGTTCGCATCGGGGTTTCTATCCAAGCGTCAATCCAACAAGAAAATGATCGCAAATCTCGCGTTCCTCGCACGAGGAATGTATCAAGTGGAATCAGAGCTTTTGCCTTCTTGTTGGTTTTTCTTTTATTTTGAGTTCTTTTGTTTCATGTCAGTTTAGGAAAAAAAATAAAAATAAAAAATCAGCGTTCTTTGTGTTCTTGTTAGTTTCGTTGAATTCTTTTGAGTTGTCTTTTATTTCGTGTCATTCGGGTGTTATCTTTGAGTTTATCATAATTTAGTTATTGTTTTAATTTGTTTTTCCTATGTTATTCGTTGATTTGTTCCTATCCGTGTCGTTACATAATCTTGTTCTTGTTCTTTCTCATTTGTTCTTGTTTGGAAGTATAGGGTTTCGATTGGGAAATTGAATCTTGTGTAATTTGGGTTTTGATTCATCAATTCTTGTGTTAATCTAGGTTTAGAGTTGTTAGATTAGCGGTTTTCGGGCTTGCGAATAAAAAATATTCGAGTTAGAAGTCCAAACGGCTTTTAACTTTCGAAAGGATCACGAAAAAACCCTAAATCGTACTTTCTCATAACCCCATAGCGCCACAGCGCCATTGAATTGCGCCAGGGCGCTACCGTGAGCAGACAAGAGCGTCGTGGCGTCATTTGTCCTGAGTCGCGGTGCTAAGAGGCGCACCCCCCTGCGCGCACACACCAGCGTTGCGGCTCCCTAGCTTTAGCACCGCAGCGCTGCGCTGCCTGCCCAGCGCGCCCTAGTGCGTCCTCCACGCGCACGCCAGCGCGCCTCTGTGTACAAACCCGAACACGCCAGCGCGCCTTTCTACGTCCTTCGTACCAGCGCGCCACACCACCGCCCAGCGCTGCAACCAGGTAGAAAAAAATTTCATTTTTTTTGTCTAGTTTATTGCAAATTTGCTGGGTTATTAAAATTCTTGTGGGATTCATTTGTGTCGTGTCATCACTAGTACAAAATCCGTTGGGTTTCTTAGTACAATAAGAATCAAAAGTGATTGTTTGAGTGAAACGGCAAGAGTGCATAAGATCATTCGAGGGTCAAAGCCATACTGTTAAAAACGAGCGTTGAGTGCATTTAAACATTTCTTTGAGTGAAACACGTAAGGGAGTGATTGTGAGGTCCTATTCTTTTATCACTAACAAATTTTTCAGGGCCATGTTTTGCAAAGAAGTTCGTCGAGATTACCGCCGCCACACGTATATTAATGTGACGCCTCCATTATTCCATGGACAGTGTTGCTGTAAGGAGTTCCAGGAGTGGGCGGCTATGTTGGATTGGATGTTCCATGGTGACTTCTAACTCGGACGAGACAAGGTACAAATTACCGCTCGTACGTTCGATGATGAAGTTTTTGAGTGGTGGGATGAGTTGAAGGCACAAAGGCATTTCTAAGGTGAGAGGCCTATCAACACTTGGTATGACTTGAAGGTTGCAATACAGACACAATTTCACCAAAACATCTACAAAGTGATACGATCATGGTCGACGAACCGTCAGCCAATCCGAGATCAAGTTTTGAGCTACTTTCACTTAAAGTTTTTTTTATGTGTTTGTTTAGGGGTTTTAAGTGTTTATTAGAGTCAATTTATTATAATTTGGGTTATTTTAAGTTTTGTTATGAGTTATGACATTATTAAAAGGTTAGGAATAAGTTTGGTTGAAGGTTGTACGACAGATTTTCGACAAAATGCAGCGAAATGCGGCAAAATGCATTAGAGTGTGCGGCAGAGTGCAACATCAGGCTGCGCCGCGGCGCCCACCAGGCTGTGCCGTAGCGCTACGGCGCACACGCAATCGCACCAGACGCATGCCAGAGCGCCCAAACTTGGCCAACTTGATTTTTTTTTAGTCTTTTTATTATTTTATGTTATTTTGAGTTTATTTAGGTTATATTAGGGTTTTATTTCATTATTGGAATATTTTTAAGTCTAAATTAGGTTGTAAACAATAGTCTAAATTAGGTTGTAAACAATCAAGCCTTTTTAAAGGCTCTTATTATTAATAAACAATCAGAATACGTTGATTCCAAAAAGGTGTGAGAGTTTCTCTCTTTTGGTTCTTGGAACAATCATTTGTCGAACTTATCAAGATTAGTTCAATCTTGTGGCGTTCAACCCGACTCATCAAATGGTAATTCCGCGACCGTTTGTCGCGTCATTCGATCCATGACTTATCAACGGCCTTACGCAATCGTTGTGGCATCAATTCAAGCATCCTAGCCGAGTTCTTCAGCGGGGCTTCTATCCAATCCGTGTTCCAATAAGAAAACGATCGCAACAATCACGTTCTTCGCACGAGGATCGTATCACAAAGAATTCTTAGTTCAAGACCATGATAACTCCTATCATGAGTTGAGGTTAAGCTATTATAAGCCAAGGATTAGTCGAGCTTCGTGCGGGAATGGACAAGATCATGTCTCTTTTAGCACAATGGAATGAGTCAAGTCCTAACCCAAACAAAATTTGCAACAACAGCGTGGAGACTCCATAGAAAGAAGAATCCTTGAAGCCGGAGCATATAGATGTTCCAAAGGTAGATGAGACCTTGACGGAGAACATGGAAAGTCAAGAAGACGAAGGAACAGAGTCAAAGAAGCTTGACCATGACTCCTTAGTCGACGACGATGAAGTTCAACGTCCAGGTGAAGTTATTTTTCCTTTTTCTAATAATGATGTTACTTCTATTTTCCACACTAGCCAACCAACCATTCTTGTATTTTCCAAGTTTACACATTTGTATCATGTGAGCATGAGAGCAAAAAAACAAGAGTGTAAGGGAAAACAAGTAGAGGAAAATATAACAAAGTGGAATAAAAGAGTGATTGAAGTATTGAGGGGGAAAAAGAGAAGGAAGATGAGAAATAGGAAGCGAGTGAAGACAAAAATATGTGGCGTCTTTGTGATGATTTGCACGTGACCATGGCTCAGATTTGAAGGCAAATCCTTTTTGAAGAGGAAGGGAATGATGCAGAACCCGTCAACAAATCCGAGATTCAAGTTGAAGCTACCTTTATTTGAGTTTTTATGAGTTTTTAGAGTTACTTTATTGTAATTTTGTTATTTTTGAGTTTGATTATGATTTATAACATTTTTAGAAGGTTAGGAACAAGTTTGATCGAGGGTTATGCGGGGGATTTTTGACCAAATACGATGGAATGCAGCAGAGTGCATCGGAGTAAGCATCAGAGAGCACTAGAGTGGGCACCAGTGTGCAGCAGAGTGGGCACCAGCGTGCAACAAAGTGTTGCATCAGGTAGCACCGCAACGCCACGATGCACACACGCGTGCTAGAGCGCCCAACTCGGACAAATTCTATTATTTTTGAATATTTTTATTATTTTTATTTTAGTTTGAGTTTATTTAGGTTATAATTTGGTATTATTTCATTTATTGGCATATTTTTAATTCTAAATTAGGTTGTAAACAATTAATCCTTAAAGGCTCTCATTATCAATAAACAAGCAGAATACGTTTATTCCAAAAAGTGTGAGAGTTCTCTCTTTTGGTTCTTGGAACCATCCTTATCGAACTTATCGAGATTGGTTCAATCTTATGGCGTTCAACCCAACTCATCAAACGGTAATTCCACGACCGTTTGTGGAAAACTACGCATCCATTGTGGCGTCACTTCAAGCATCCTAGCTGAGGTGTTTGCATCGGGGTTTCTATCCAAATGTCAATCCAACAAGAAAACGATCGCAAATCTCGCGTTCCTCGCACGAGGATCGTATCATGATGAGATTGTATTTGGTTAGGATTTGTCGTTAATAAAAAGTTTGATCAGATCGCAATCAAGGAAGAATTTCGAGAATATTTGAAATTCGTGAATTTTGCCTACTATTGTATTGATCCAAAGATGTAGCAATCTCTAGTAGTTATATCTCGTGAAAATTTATTGAATAATTGATAACTACAAAGAAAAACAAACTATATACATGCTATTTTGTATACATATATAAGACTTGAAATGTGATGTTGTTTTTCTGATATTGAAATGAATGGTTTGGTTGAAATGAAATGATAGTATGTCTTTGGATTTTTCAGCTATCATATGTGGTTTATTTTGGCACAGTCTGCATGCCGTTCTAGTCTCTACGCAGGTCTAGGATATCGTGAGAGATTCTGATCCACAGGGTTTTCACTGTGTTAACAGAACTGGAATGCTTGATATATTTCTTTGTATTATATATGAAAATCAGATTTGTGAAATAAAGTATTTCCATTTGAGAGATACTTGGTTGGTTGTACTTGTATTTATTAAAACCTAACCATGCAGGAAATTTATCGTGATTATTGATATAACAATCAAATGGTGAGTAATGGTTATTCCCACTTAGAGCGTTTAGCTCACCCTAACTTTTCAACTCTCAGGAGAGGTGCAAAGTGTGAAGGAGTAGTAGAAGTATTGTGTGTTGGGGTTGCTTTGGTTGAATTTGGCTAAGGACTTATACTCTCATTTCGAGAATTTTTTTTCTTATAAGATTTGATCTTTTGTATCACTTTAAATGACTGTATAAGATTTGAATGGATCGATTATCATATGATGACAGGTCTTACTTTAATTTTTTCATGTGGTGCTACAATATACTGTAGTTTTGGGGCTGATTAAACTTTATAAAACTATTTTATTGTTGTTGGATTTTAAAGGATTTAAGATCATAAGGCATTTGTTGAGTTTCCTTGTTTATGATTTTAACTTATTGTTGGACTTAGAATATTATTTTAAGATTAAATTTGCTTGATATTACTCTTCGTTGTTCAACCTCCATATAGGGGTATTACACTACCCCGTCATTATGGTCCTTTCAAGATCTCTTACAACACACATAAAGACAGATGATTAATTAATGAGTCGATGACCATGTATGTTCAAGAGGAGAGAATACTGGCAACGAAAGAGTGCGAGAATGTGAATATAGCAAACCTGGATAGACAAAGAAATGTCAGGCCAAGGATAAAGGCTAATTCCTGCTAAAGATGACTTTAAGAACGCATCCAAATGCTTCTTTTGTAAGATGAAGAGGCACGCGAAGAAAGAATGACGCAAATTCAAGAAATGGCTTGACAAGAAAAGTACTCAACTTTCGCTTGTATATTATGAATTTAATATGATTGATGTTAATCAGGACACATGTTGAGTTGACTCTAACTCTTTTATCCACGTTACCAACTCTTTGCAGGGATTGCAAAACCTGCGAAAACCAGTGGGAAGTGAGCGCCACATCTATTCAGGAAACAAGATGCCCTCGTATGTAGAGGCCATTGGGACGTGCAAGTTAGTTTTAAGAAGTGGTTTTATAAGTTTGGAAAAGACCTTTTATATTCTTGGTTTTGCTAGAAATTTGATTTTAGTTTTAAGACTTGTATATTTTGGATATTCTCTTAACTTTTCAGACTCTTGTTTCAGTTTAAATTATGGATCTGATGTTATTGGATATGGTACTTTATGGTTTTTTTTTTGTTTTAATTTACAGAATGATGATTACTATGCATTTATGCACGTTCATAAAAGTGTTAGTATTAAGAGATGTATTATTAATGAAAATTCCTTTATTTTATAGGTCATATCTCCATTGATAAAATTAAAAGATTGGCTAATGATAAAGTACTTAGTGATCTGGATTTTATTGATTTTGGCCCTTGTATAGATCGCGCTAAGGGCAAGCAGAGTAACGAGTCAAAGAAAGGTGCCAAGACGAATTCTGAACTATTGGAAATAATTCATACAGACATTTGTAGTCCAAACATGGATGCATACCATGATAAGTACTTCATCTCTTTCATAGATGATTATTCATGATATCTATAACTCTACTTGCTCAATAGCAAAAGTGAAACACTGTATGCTTTTAAGGTCTTTAAAGCTGAAGTAGATAAACAATACGATAAGCAGATTAAAATTGTAAGATTAGATAGAGTTGGAGTACTATGGTAGATACACTGAGAGTGGACAAGCAACTGGTCCATTTGCGAGGTTTATTCAAGAGCAAGGGATTTTTGCCCAATACAGCTTACCTTGTTCTCTGGACCAAAATAATGTAGCTGGGAGGAAAAACTAAACATTATTGGATATGGTGCGAAGTATGATTGCTAGCTCCAAACTTCCTAAGTCCTTATAGAAGAAAGCCCTTAAAATGACATCATATATATTAAACCGAGTTCCAACTAAGGTTGTCTAAAAGCACCTTTTAAATTATTCAAAGGTTGAAAATCAAGTTTGCGATATGTACGCATTTAGGGATGCCCAACTGAAGTGAGGGTTTACAACCCACATAAAAGAAAGTTGGACCCAAGGACTATATATGAGTATTTCGTTAGATATGCCGAAAGGTATACGAGATACAAATTTTATTTTGTATCACATAGTACTATATTTGTGGAATCAAGAAAAGCCAAATGTCTTTAAAATAACTTGATTTGCGGGATCGATGGATCTCAAGATCTTGGTCTTGGGGAAGATCATCAAGATGCTCATTGCTCCACTTCAAGACGTGGGCCAATCATTATTGTTAACAATGCACCTTGAGTTTAAGTGCATGTTGAATAACAAGTCTAAAATTTTTTCCAAGGTACTGATATTGATCCAACGGATCCAGAAGTTCAACAAATGCCTGAAATTGTTGAACAACCAGTTGAGCAACGCGATCCTGTTTCTCAAGAAGATGTTGAAACAACATTAAGGAGATCTACTAGGGCAAGGAAATCAGCAATTTCTAGCGATTATATTATGTATCTTCAAGAGTGTGACTACCATGTTGGAGCCGAAAATAATCCTGAAATATTTTCACAAGAAATAAGTTGTAAGGAATCAAACTCATGGTACAGTGCTATGAAAGATAAAATAGATACTATGGTATCTAATAGAGTATGAGACCTTGTTGAGTTGCCTGATGTAAAAGTCATTGGATGTTAAAACAAAAAAAGAATCAAAAGGCAACATTAAAATACATAAGGCAAGACTCGTTGCCAAAGAATTCACTCCAAGAGAAGGGATTGACTAGACAGAGACTTTTTCTCTTGTATCTAAAAAAGATTCCTTTTGAATTATTATGGCATTGGTGACCTATTTTGATTTGGACTTACATCAAATGGATGTGAAAACGACATTCTTTAATGTTGATATAGAGGAAGAGGTTTATATGAAGCAACCAAAAGAATTCTCTTCTAGTGATGGTGAGAACTTAGTCTATAAGCTTAATAGATCCATATTTGATTAAAACAAGCCTCCCATCAATGGTATTTAAAATTTCATGAAGTTGTTACTTCATTTGGTTTTAAAGAAAATATCATGGATCAATGTGTATACCAAAAGGTCACTGGGAGTAAGATCTGTTTTCTTGTACTGTATGTGAATGATATTTTGTTTGCAACTAATGATATAGGTTTGGTATATGAAATGAAGCAATTTCTCTCAAAGAACTTTGATATTAAAGATATGGGTGAAGTATCTTATTATATAGGCATAAAAATCCATAGGGAAAGATCTAAAGGCATTTTGGAAGACCTATGTCAACAAAGTTTTGTAGAGATTTCACATGAGAGATTATTCACCAAGTATAGCACCTAATGTAAAGGGTGAAAGGTTCAATTTGGATCAATGCCCGAAAAATAAGCTCGAACGGGAACAAATGAAGAGCATTTTGTATGCTTCTATTGTTGGGAGCCTGTTGTATGCTCAAGTCCGTACCGGACCTGACATTGCATTTGCTGTTTGAATGTTAGGGAGATATCATAGTAACCCAAATATTGACCACCAGAAAACTGCAAATAAGGTGGTGAGATACCTTCAAGGGAAGAAAGATTACATGCTCATAAATAGACGAACCAATGATCTGTGGAGGTGATTGGCTACTTTGACGCAAACTTTGCTGGCTGTGTTGATTCACAAAAATCAACATCTGGTTACATTTTTATGCTTGTTGGTGAAGCTGTGTCTTGGAGAAGTGCAAAGCAAACTTTAACTGCCACTTCTACTGTGGAAACTAAGTTTGTGTCGTGTTTTGAAGCTACCTTGCATGGTGTATAGTTGAAGTGTTTCATATTTGGGCTTAGAGTTGTGGATTTCATTTCTAGGTCATTGAGGTTGTACTGTGATAATTCAGCTGCTATTTTTATCGCTAAGAACAATAAGAGTGGTAGTCGAAGTAAGTACATTGACATCAAATACTTGGCTATAAAAGAGTGTGTTAACGAGAAGAAAGTGACCACTGATCACATTAGCACTGAATTTAAGATTGTCGATCCTTTGACTAAAGGCATGACATCAAAGAATTTCAAGGATCATGTAGTACGGATGAGACTCAGTTTCATGGTATGATTTCATGTACGTATATTTGTAGTCCTTTTGATGAAACTCTTATTCATTTTGGATATTTTCTCATCCAATTTTATGTGCGTATTTTATTTATTTGAGAAATATCGTTAATGTCTGGACGACGAATGAACATAGGGTTTATTCGTTAAAGAGTGTGGGTTTGTGTTAAGAAACATGATACATTGTGACACGTGAAAGGAAATAATCATTTTTAGAGGACCTGTCGCTATGATCTATGCGTTTTGTTTCTCATTGTGATGTATAATAGAATTGATATATATAGACCAACTGGGAGAATGTTAGTTTTTCTCATGAAATTCGGTAACTACCGAACTGCACCACAAAATATGATCTATGTATAATAACCACCTCAAGGAACGTGATAAAACTAGAAGTAACCGTTTGGACCAAGTTTGTAAAATCGTGGAATAACCACCCACACGTGTCGTGCTTTGAACATAACTCGGTGATGGTAGAGTTACAATATAAGTGCGAATTTTTAATTGGTTTTAGTCCTGTGAATTCTACTATTTTAATTAAGAAAGCACACTCCATCAAGTGAGAGAGAGTTAAGGTTCGGAAAAACCAAAAACTGTCACCGACGCGCCAATCCCAATTCTGACTTACAATGGCCGGAGGTAATCCCGTTAATTCTTTCATGCTTCCTTCTTTTGGTGTTGTTTTAATCACATTTAAGATGTTTTAGAATACTATAACATGAAGAGTTCAAAAAGTATGACTTTTTTTGGTTAAATTCGGATTAAAAAAGGACAATATTATAATTTTTCCTGTTTTATATACATATATAAAAATAAATTCAAAAATTAAGAAAAGATATTTTATTAAACTCTCCTTCTCTGAGGATATTGGGGTTTTTTGCACCTATGACCTTAAACTTGTCGGGTTGGTACACTTTGGCACCCTATGTATAAATATATATATACATATATTTTTGGCATTTAGCACCCTGATTAAAAATCGTTGTACGTAGCCTAAAATTCATAACGCCCGTCTAATTAGAGATGGAAGAAACCTCGTGCCTCTCACGTGAGTTTCTAGACGAGGAAAAATGTGGTCATTTCACATTTTATGCTATTGAGGGAGTTTATCACGTGTTGTTACTTGATGGCCAAAAGTGGACTCTGAAAATCCCTAAAAAATAGAGTGAAATCAGGAGAAAAATCAGACATGGAGATCCCAGTATTTACGCCATTGTGCTATTGTGAGAGGGCTTCACAGGAAGGCGGTTCTATGGTTGCATTGAGTTTATGGTAAGATTGATGTAGGGATTCCGTATTTTTATTTTTATTGTTTGTGTTTAGTTGTTTGATTCAAATACGTTTTTTTTTTTTTTAGAGAAAGCAATATGTAGCTAAAATATTATTGTGTTTCTATGGTTTTTTTTTTGCGTATATTGATAATTACATTTTGTAGCTGAATTTGTATTTTGTTAACAATTTGTTTATGTGGAATATTTTTATAATTTGTTGTAATTTTTCTTTCATGAAAACGCAGAATGACAGAAAAGGACGTGGATTTTTTGAATGGGTTGATGCACTAATATGTGCAAGAGCAAGACAAATAATACCTGGTCTGCTAAGGAGGATTCAACTATTTGAGGAGGAGAACAATACCCAGAAGAATAAGGAAAAGAGGCTGTTTGTGATGCTTAGTATGGCAGCGCTCATGATATTTTGGTTGATGTACTGAACTCATATCTGTGTTGATGAGTTGTAGTATTATGTAGCTTAGGATTGTAGTATAAAGATATTAACATTTACATTTTGTCTAACAAATAGGAGTGATGCTTAATGCAACAATGGTCATTTTGAGTAATGTTAGATGATTAACAATCGTATGTAAGCAATACGATGAATATATAATTTGTTACTTAAGTTATTGGTTATAATATGTGCAATTATGCCTATTTTCCTTTCGGTTTGTGGCTTCATCTGTGCATTTGAGCTTGTATTCTTTAATTAGATGGGCAAATAAAAACATCATCATGATCAAGTAGACACAATCAATCAAACTTTAAGAACATGACAAAGGAAGGCTAAAATTAGAAGATAAGTTCCTTAACTTATAAAGTTTAAGGACATTACAATCAAAGTTTAAAGACTTCACAAACATACCTTAACTTATAAAATTTAAGGACATTACAATCAAAGTTTAAAGACTTCACAAACATACCTTAACTTATAAAGTTAAAGTTTAAGAACAATTACAATATAAAATATTGTCTCCTACAAAAAAATAGTGTTGGGAGTATATCAAAATAGGTACTGCCTCAACCCTAGGTTACTTCCTTGTTGTTTATTGTGGTATTGCTGCCTCATTCCTTGCCTTTGCTCCTTTAGCCTTTTTTTGGTAGTTACCTTAAAACCAGTTGGTATCTATGTAGGGCTGGAGTTACAAAGTCAGTATTTGGACTAAATTCAGTGTATCTTTTCCTCTCCTTTTTCCTAGGGCGTTCAACCTCATAGTCTGAGTCACAACTACTATTCAACTCATCATCTGACCACTCAAACTCAGATTCCACTTCGACCGCATTTTTTCCTTTAGAACTGCTTCTAATATAATTAGAATTTGGACTGGAGTTACAAAGTCAGTATTTGGACTAAATTCAGTGTATCTTTTCCTCTCCTTTTTCCTAGGGCGTTCAACCTCATAGTCTGAGTCACAACTACTATTCAACTCATCATCTGACCACTCAAACTCAGATTCCACTTCGACCGCATTTTTTCCTTTAGAACTGCTTCTAATATAATTAGAATTTGTACCTCTACCTTGCTGCCTACTTGCTGCATCTTTAGTCACCTTGTCGTCATCAAATTGTTCATAATCTGAGTCAACAAACTCTGCATTTTGTTATGCAACCTTCACCAACACCTTCTTTCTTAGTTTGCATAGGTACATCATGAAAGTCTGCAGGCAACTCAGTTTCTCGAGCTTGATCAGGCTAATTTGCACCTTCTTCTGTAGCTTTTTCTGCAATAGTCTCCTCTGTTTCTGGCATACTAAAACCAACATACTCCTCATAAAAATCAAACTCTTACTGATCATCTTCAACCTCCACTTCCTCCACATTAACATCTCCATTGCTTTCATTACTGGAATCTGAAAATATTGATAGCTACTCCACTATAATCAACAGTCAGTGGTTAATGTGAACTAACATAAAAATCTCAACAACTCTATCTCTTCCAACCATTGAAATCAGTGCCATAAGATCCATATCCTCCTCTAATACACGTACATTGGTAGCTGAGTAGTGGAATGTAACATGTTCTTCATATCCCAATCTCTCTGCAAAGTCCTTAAGCTCTATCATAGACATGCAGCCAACATCACGATGATAAAAATACTAAACAGGTCCATTAACATATTGCAAATTACCATTGCCTACCTCCTGAAACTGTCCTCCATAGTTCACTTTTATGGTAAATAATAATGTTTCACCGGGTGCTGAAAAACAAGTAAAAAAAAATGTTAACAATCACTGGCCATTGTTAACTTTAAAAAAACTAGAAAAAAAAAATAGACAACATCCTAACAGATTTATTTTCTGCAACTTATGACCTTAAAGATGTAAACTTTTCAACATATGAATATCATAAATTTATAAACTTTTCCAAAAAATTTCAACCATCAAATTTTATAAAAAAAATATTAACTTCCTCAACAAGTAAAGCCATCAAAGCCACAATATAATCTACGATAAAACAAAAAAATTAACACAAACTTCTTCAACAGAGAACATGATTTCAAAACTGACATTACATTATTAATAAACAGCTAATACATTGTTCAAAATAATTTCTTTCATGTGTATAAAATAAAACATTTTCACTGATCAAATTTTCAGTGAACAACCCTAAACCCCAAAATCCTCAAATGTCATTTAAATCCCTAAGACTTAGAAAATACATAGACTATCAAACATTGTACTCGTAAATCAACGCCGAATACAAATAATAATAAAAAACATAACTTTGCTGACCCACTATATTCGGGCGCAAGCTCTTCCGAGTCCTTTAAAATGCTAAGCCTCTGATCAGACCCACCAAGCCATCTACAACATCCTCGTTATAGTATTGAACCAATTTGTCAATAAATTCGCTCACTCTCACCGTATACTCTTCTTCTTCTCTGCAACTTTTAGAAATCAACAATAGTCACTAAACTCTCTTAGAAAGATATGACTTTTCATATTCCTTCCAAAACAAAGGATAACTGAATATTATTGCTAATAATACCCTCAATAGCGTGAAATGACCACAATTGTCCGTATCTAGCTACTCACGTGAGAGGCACGAGGTTGCTTCTGTCTCTAATTAGACAGGAGTTTGGACTAATTGCAACAAGTTTTAAATTCAAGGTGATTAATGTAAAAAAAAAAAAAAGGGTGGCAAAGTGTACCAACCCGACAAGTGACAAGTTTATGAGCCATAGGTGCAAAAAACCGAGGGCACTGAGCCAAAGAACTAATTTAGTGGCATGCGTGCAAATTACTCCCCCTAAACGTTACCAAGACAAGGGGTCCTTTAGATATGTAGACTTATCTAAAAAAAGGTTTTGATGGGTAGATTGAAAAAATACACATTTCAAAATATAGACTCCTCTTTAATGAAATTTTTATTTTACCAAAACTACCCTTAATAAAATCTTTAACAAAACAATAAATAAATAAATTAAAAAAAAATGAAATTGTTAGGTCTGGGGTTCGCTGTTTTGGCTTGTGGGTAGAAATTGGGGCTAGGTCTTAAGTTGTAAACAAAGTTTAGAAAAAAGAAAAAAAAAAACATGAGAGGATGGGAGAATGAACTGAAACTTTGTATTTGATTCATTAAGAATGGAGATTCTTGATCAAAGTGCAGCTTAAATTGGGGTTTTCCATAGCTACATTGAGCTTGTAAAAGTTTGAAAGGTATGGTATTTCAATTTTTTTTTTAGTTTGTTTTCATATTTTTTTTTATCTCAAATCATATGTAAAATTGAGTTATTTAGTTTCTATAGTGTTATTTCATGTAAATCAACATACTTTGGTCATATGGTGTTAAAATTTGCGATTTTTTAGTTTAAAAAACGGAGGTTGAAGATGAGTTGCAGAGTGCTCGACAGCTATCAGTCGAACGCAGTCGAACATATATAAAAAAAAGTTCGACAGTTGTCTGTCGAACGCTGTCGAACGCAGTCGAACACAGCAACATAATTTTTTTGAGAGTTTTTTTTGTTTGATTATTTAACAAAACTTATTAATCTATGCAAACATATGCTTTCTTTTTTAGTTTATTTTAAGCTAGATTAATGTCAAATATAATTTTTTAATTTATTTTAGTTTTTTCACGTTTATAAATTAAGTTTTAAGTCATTAATTGTTTTTAATGTAGGAATGACTCCAATAGTTCTACAAGTTGCTTTTGGTGGAGAGTGGCAAAAAAAGAACGAAACTTTCAAATGGATAGGCGACACTAAGCTCATTGCATTTGTTGTTGATCCGGGGATTACTTTGGCGGAATTGGTTGAGAAATTGTATGTTAAGTTGAATGTAGACTCAAAGAAGACGAATATGCAATTAAGCTATGCTTCCAATTCATGGGACTTGTCGAATCACCCTATTTATCTAACAAGTGATGAATGTGTTATTGCACTTCTCAACAGCTTTGATGAGAAAGGTCGTAGAGGGACATTGAGAGTGGAACTAAAAGAGAAAGAAGGAGGTTGCGAAGAGAATGATAGAAGTGGAAACCTTGAAAGAGTCCATTTTGAAGAACCGGTTGAAATGGAGAATGAACAAGATCTTGAGCAAAATAAAAACGAGAGCTTTGACAATGGTAACCATGAGGAGCACAATGAAGATGATAATTGCAACAATGATAACCAAGAGGAGCATTTGTGTGACTCATTCTTTAGTGATGTTGTCTTTGAAAAAGTTATTTGTGATGGGGCTTCTTCGCTTGTTGTCGATGAGATAAATATTGTTGGGACAGAGGTTCTGAGTCAAAATGTGAATTCTGATAACTTAGAACGTCCAGATCCAGAATTCGTTGTTGGTAATGATAGTGGTTCAATCGATATCGAAGCCTCTGCGTTGTATAGTTTCACAGACGGTTCTGGTTTTGTGGTTGGTCAGAATTTTGTGAGCAAGGAAGAATTAAAGAACCGATTACATGAAGTTGCAATTAATAATTGCTTTGAAATGAGAATAATCAATTCGTCTACGTCATTGTACGTGGTTAAATGTGTGGACGACAAATGCACATGGCGGTTGCGGGCGGCTAAGATAACGAACTCAAGCTACTTCTCCATAAGAACATATAACAACACTCACACTTGCAACTTAGAGAAACGAAAAAGAAAGCATAGACAAGCAAGTGCGGCACTAGTAGGGGATATGGTGAAACAGATTTGTGCAGAAGATAGTAAATATATTCATACTCCTAAGGGTATCATAGGAATGATGAGCAAGTTAGGGGTAGAAGTTACTTACTGGAAAGCTTGGATGGCCAAAAAGATTGCCAACAATCTAAGAAGGGGTTCACCAGAAGAGAATTTTGCGTCGCTTCCTATATATCTATACATGGTGAAGAAGGTTAATCCTGGTACAATCACACATTTGGAGGTAGACGACAACAACAGGTTCAAATATCTTTTCTTAGCATTTGGGTCCTGTATTAGAGGATTTTCATGCATGAGGAAAGTCATTTCTATAGATGGTACATTCTTGAAAACAAGCTATAAGGGTTGTCTTCTTGTAGCCACCGCGCAAGATGGTAATCGTCATTGTTACCCGATTGCTTGGGCCGTCGTGGATTCAGAGAATGATGCTTCGTGGGCTTGGTTTTTGACAAAACTTCAAGATTTTGTACCTAATACCGATGACTTAGTATTCATCTCGGACCGACACCAAAGTATCAAGAAGGCGGTGTGCAGTGTTTACAGCAATGCCCATCATGGTTATTGTATGTGGCATATTGAACAAAATCTCAAATCTTTTTACACTTGTCAAGATGCAATTGATCTACTTAAGAAGGCGGCACAAGCATATCAGATTTCTCAATTTATACAATTGTGGATGGAGATTCAGAACAGGTATCCAAGAGTTGCAAATTATCTTACCACCAATATCACTTTTGGTCAATGGTCAAGAGCTCATTTTAGTGGTAATCGATACAATATTATGATAACTGGTTGCGCAGAGTCGATTAACAATGCTTTGAGGGAGGCTAGAGCTTATCCTGTAATTGCTTTGCTAGATGCAGTCCAAGAGTTGACATCCAGTTGGTTTCACGACCGCCGAAAGGCCGCTTCGTCCTGTACAACCTCTTTAACTCCGACAATAGAAACAATGTTGCGAGAGAGGTTTATTTTAGCACAACATATGACAGCAACACCCCTTAATCAGTTTGAGTATAATGTGCGGAGAAACAAGCTCGATTCAGTAGTCGATTTGAGTCAAAAGTCTTGTGGTTGCCATGCATTTGATATTGACAGGATTCCTTGTGCACACGCTTTATCAGCTATAGGAGATGATGACTTTGACCAAGTATCTCGGTTTTGCTCTAGATTATACACAGTCGATGCATGGGCACTAGCATATGCCGAAACTATATATCCAGTTCCCTTAGCATCAGAGTGGGATATCCCCGAAGACACTGAGTTTATCAAGGTTGTGCCTCCAATAGTAAAAAAGAAGCGCGGTCCAGTAAAGAAACAGAGAATTCCTTCAGTTGAGGAGAATAGAAGAAAGATAGTTCGTAGGAATAAATGTGCCATATGCAGAGAGATGGGACACTACCAAAAAAATTGTCCCCAGAGACAACCTCCATCAGATTTGAACACAGCTGGATAGAAGAAACAAAGGAAGGGTACTATTTGAATGTTACTTTTGCTATCTTTTATTATAAATTTGATTGTAAATATTGCACAGTCGCCAATGCTGTTTGAGTGACAGAAATAGTAAGTTTATTTAATAAAGCAACAAAATAAAAAATTTAAAGTTCGAAGAAAATTATGAACTTACCAATTTTGCGGCAAATTAGTCTTCCTAACATACAGCCAAGGACTCTCTAAACTCGCTCCAAGCTTTGTAAACCATTGTGTTTGTTTGAGAATGATTGGGATCATTGTGCAAAGCGGCTCCATCGCCTTTTGAATTGTCTCGTCGTCATTAGCGGATGTATTGCAGTCGAAGACTATCAATTTGCATAAATTGAGATCAACTTTTACGGCAACCCAATGATGTTTCATCACATTTAGCACCGTGTACAAGGCTCGCTTATCCTTCCACTTTCTAGCAAAGTGCAATGGTTGTTTACCATTCGGATATAACATTATTGTAGCGTCGCACTTGTAATTGTTACCTCTTGCATTTGCTCTTTCATTGTAGGCGCTTAAGATAAACTGGGGGAATGTCTCATCGAGCACAACGACAGATTGATCAAATATATCATTATACTTCTTTTGTCGCTTCCTCAAGCCAAACAATGCCTCCTCAATATGCTGTAATAAAAGAGTAAAGATTATATTAGCTAATGTAAAGAAAAGATTCAAACTATGATAATTGTTTGAGTTAAAAATTTATCTCGCTGAGGAGCCACTTGCCAGCAGCCATGATGTCCTTAAAGAACATTTTGGTGCGCGATCCTAAAAGACATGGGATGGTGTTGATTTTTTTATCGCGTAGCCATTGTCTAAAAGAAGCTAGTTTTGTTTCTGAAACCTCTCTTAAAGGATCATATTGAACTCCATCATTCCGTCGGAACTTACGAAGTTTACATGGGTCCGTATATGGATGCTGCAGCACAGCAGAAGGTTTGGCAAGCCTTTTTCTACCCTCTCCTCCAGTTAGGATGATATTCTCATCAAGAGTAATGTGGTCCTCTGACTGTGGCGGTGTTATGTAATACTCTCTATCATCTGCCTCAGCAATAAGATCATTGAAATCATCATTCACATTATTGCTATCAATGTGGTCCTCTGCGATTACCCCTGATGGCATACAATGACACCTTGTATCTTGTCTCGCTATCATTATATCAAGCTTGTCATGTAACTCGCCGATCTTTGTTGTAATAAAAGCTTTGATATGTGACTCTATTTGAATAAATTTCTCATCAATATGGGCTTTCAAATGGATGTCTAATCCAACAGAATTTGGTGCAGTCTCTGGTTCAGGAGTAGGAATCCTGGGGCTTTTCCTAGTCCTTATTGGGACTTCGAAACCCCCTCTTGATTCAGGAGATGGAATTGGAGTTACAACTCGGTGCCCACTAAAATGGGTCGCACCATCATCATCAAGCCCGACTGAATCATGTTGTATCTTGGCTCCTGTTGATAGCTTCCTAACCAATTCATCAATGACAGAATCCTCATTGTCATTCAAAACAATCGCGGTAGATACGCACTCAAAGTTTTTCTCCTCTACCGTCGGCACCAATAAGCTACGTATCTGTAAAATTTCACACAACAATGCAATAATGAATGACTGTTGTTCATTAAAAAGATAAGTTTAAGAAACAATACGTAAATGACATCTTATTCTTCTCTTCAAATAAAATCTCCAATACAATAAGTTTAAGAAACAACACATAAATGTACCTCCGCTCCTTCAAAGAGAGATTCAATCTCCTTATACTCAGGAGAGCACTTTTCCTTCCATTGGTTCGTTTTCCAACAAAGTATTCATGGAAAAGAATCATCGCGCCGTTGCGCATACTTGCTTGCAATACCCGGCACCATCTCGTACGCCCACGTCTAGAGAACATAAATTAACAATTATTATATTGAAATTAAAAGTTAAGAATCAAAATAGTAAAATAATAAATAATCAATTTGAAACATCAACCTGAATCACGTGCACAAAGCCATGTACTGTGAAACTCAATCTTTTCTTGCCACCTTTATTATTTAATTCTTAAATCTTGCTTTTCAAGTCCAACTTCTTAAAAGAGTTCAACATCCACAAGTATGCTTGAGTTTCCCAATCACAACTGTCAAATAATTCAATATTGTCGGCCATCGCAAGAAGATTAATATCGATTCCTCGATTATAATCTTGTGCCTTCACTACACCCACAACAAATAGAATAAGAGGTTTCGGTTATGTTTGGTAAATGGGTTTGGACCCATTTTGGAGCATTCAAACCACTTTTCCAATTTGAATGGTTGTTTGGTTATGTTTTTTAAGATAAAATTTAAATGAGAAAAAGTCATTCAAACCCTTCAAAATCAAATTCTTCCCCCCCTCAAATTTCAACAGTTTGAATCCATTTTGAATAGTATTTTTTGATTTGACATTTCAACTACTTTTTTTATTACTCAACATCACACATTTCACATCTACCCAAACAACAATCCAAATAATACATTCAAATAGGATTATTTGACCCAAACAACAATTTAAATTTTTCGTTCAAATTACCCAATTCAAATTTTCCAATTCAAATGAAAAAATTCAAATTGTCACAATTTGAACCCGTTTGCCAAACGAGCCCGAAGCTTTACTCTATCGTCATTTATGTCCTCCGGAGGATTTTTAGTAGGCGCAAGTGAAGGCAATAATTCTTTCAACGCGCTGACAGTGATTGTGTGATGGCCTTCAAAATATTTATCTCTCAGGCGATTTTTCTCTAACGCTGTTTTCACCAATTCTTGATTTGCACCGCCTGAAAATTTAAGCCCAGTTATCAAAGAAAACTCTGTCATAGAAAGCCTCATCGGTGTCTTGTTGACTATCATCCATATTTCTTTTTCTTTCTTGATTTTTATTTGTCGAAGAAGAAAAAACCACAGTAGTTGGCTAGAGAATTGATGATAGGTAGGCACATCAAGAAGGTGGCCGAATTGTGTCTTCCTAAACTGATCGAGTTCTTCCTCACTAAGGCTAACCCTGATTGCATCACAGATTTCTTTAAATCTACATCTAACAGTCATCTGGCTTGGAAAGTACTGCTCCTCTGATAATATAGGCTTAAGCGATTCAATTTCTTTTGCCTAAAGACAAATATCAACAAAAATTAGTAAAATAAAAACTAGTAAAGACAAAAATAGATATAATATTTCAAAATAAAAACTTGATATAAAATAAAAACTATACATACCGAAATAGTTTCTATCGGCGGCTCTTCTCTATCCTCGGCTATCGGCTCTATTGATTCCATACCTGCTCCATCAGCTCTGTCTTCGGCTATTAGCGGCTCTCCTCTATCTTCAACTATCGGCGCTCTGTCTTCGGCTATTAGCGGCTCTCCTCTATCTTCAACTATCGGCTCCATCGGTTCTGTACCTGCTTCGTTGGCTCCATCTTCGGCTACCGAATTTAAAATATCCTGTCAAAAGAGTTGGTTGATTAATTGAGTTAGTAGCATTAAGAAAAAAACAATTTGTATTATCAAGCCATATAATTTGAATTTGATAGAGTCAATCGAACGTTTGACAGAGCAAGTCGAGCGTTCGACAGATCCAGTCGAGCGTTCGACAGAGCAGTCGAACGCGCTCGACAGATCCAGTCGAGCGATCGACAGAGCAGTCGAACGCGCTCGACAGAGCCAGTCGAGCATTCGACAGAGCCAGTCGAGCGTTCGACATAGCCAGTCGAACGCGCTCGACTACCACGTGTCGAGCGTTCGACATAGCTATCAAACGCGCTCGACTTGCATTTGTCAAACGTTCGAAAACCTTTATAAATAAAAAAATATGGAGAAACCTCAAGGAAATATTGTAAATAAAAAATAACGAAGATATAATAGTTATCAATATCACCTCATCCGCCGGCATTTTAGATGTCACCGCGCCTGCCGTCGATGTTCGTGCCACTGAATTGTCGCCAATTAAACTAGCCACGAGTCGATAAGTCTCATTGACCTTTTGTTGCTCGTCAAAACTCTCTCGAGTTTGTTTTCTTCTCGCCATTATAGATATAAAAGATCTACAACAATGATCATATACACTAATAGAAATTAAAGATGCTAAAATTAAGACACTACATATTCTCAACTATTGATGAAAGAGACACATTGAGCATATGTATCTTGAGCATATGTGTTTTGGGATCCAATGAATTTCTGCTAATAGTATCTTTGCATAACCTTATGTACTTCCACAACATATATTATTAGATGATAAACCAGATTTTCGTCATCAATCACCTTCAACGTCAACCAAAAAAGCAGAAAAACCCCTTAAAAAACATTTGCATTACACATTAGGCATAAATTAATAGTTAAACTCAAATCAAGAAAATAACTTATATTCTTCATGATCATATCCTAAACACCAAGACATACGATATACCATTTGTTATTTCACCAATTCCCCAAAAAGCTCATAGGTAAACCAACGCTGAACTTCACACTCTTAAGCTTATCATTCTCTCTTCAATCTCAGGGATTGGACAATTAGACAAACCCAACACATGAGAATGTCCAACTCAAGACTTGCTCATAGTCATACCATGTTACCTAAACTAGTCCCCTGCAAAAGCTTAAGCTTAAGCTAATAAAAAGTGACCCAATATTGAATTTCACACTCAAAACACTACACATGACCAATCTCACTCACCACTCAAGTCATACATCACCGATCAAAAAATGAACAACGCATCAAAATGAACGACCGGTCAAAAAAGCAATCCCCTTCCAAGTAGCCTAACAAACTCACAATGCTCTTCAGCAAGTTACCATCTCGTGAGCTCAAGATAGTCAAAAGACCGGTCAAAAGGCATTACCTTCACAATCACCAATTAGATGCGTGAGGGGCGTCGGGGCGGCAGAGAGGCGTCAGGGAGTCGGGGCGGTGAGGCGGCAAGGCGTCGGGGCGGCAGAGACCGGAGAGAGCGACGTGGTAGAGAGGTGGCAGAGACCTGCGAGACCGGGGAGAGCGCGAGCGCTGTCGGAGTTGTGCGCGAAGGAGAGGCGGAGCGGCACGACGCCGAGCGGGCGTCGGCTCGACGATTTCGCGCGAGCTTTGAGCGGCCTTGCACGAACGCGACGCCGCCGTCCCTCTGAGGTGGCGGAGACCTGTGAGACCGGGGAGAGTGAGAGGCGGGAGTAGCCGTTGTGAGAAGAAGAAGAGGTAGAAGAGGAAGACGAAGGGAAAATAAAATTACCCAGACGAAGGGAAAATAAAATTACGAGCTAGGTAAGTAAAACGAGAAGGATATTTTGGTACTTTTACTCCATTTAGTGTTAAAAAAAATGATAATAAATAAGTAAAACGAGAAGGATATTTTGGTACTTTCACTCCATTTAGTGTTTAAAAAAAATAAAAAATGATAATAAATAAAGGGTGAGTTGCAAAAATAGGCCAAAATTAAATGTTTGTTTTAAATGATGGCCTGTGTTTCAAAAAATTAAAAAAATAGCCATGTTACGAATTGTATAACAGAAAAGTGTCACAAAAAATATAACAGATTTATAAATATTTGTAAGATATTATTTAACACTTCAAAAAATAATGAGTAAAACTTGAAGTGTTACAAAATATCTTACAAATATTTACAGATGTGTTATATTTTGTGTGATACTTTTCTGTTATACAATTCGTAACATGGCTATTGTTTTAATTTTTTGAAACATGGACTGGACTTTAAAAATAAATTTTATTTTTGGCTATTTGTTACGATTTCCCATAAATAAATCAGTTTAAAATGAGATCTATATACCAAAACCAGTATTTTTGGAGATCTACTGAGCAAAAGTTCTGAGACCAGTCCTTTCAAATTCAGCTCCACCAAAACACAAAAAAAAAAAAAAAAAAATCTCGATTTCTTCCTCTAGCTGGCCTGGTGTGGCGTGTAACGATGTGTTCAAAGTGGTCAAAGCTTCTGAGAAGCTATGGCTACGATCTTCTCTTGGGATCACTGGCTGCCATTTACGTCTTGGCTGTTCCTTACACCAAGGTCGAAGAAAGCTTCAACCTTCAGGTGCCCTTTTTTTTTTTTTTATCAATCCTCTCTCTCTCTCTCTCTCTCTCTCTCTTGCTCCTGCTTTTCTTTCGTTTTATAATTGTACAAGTTTGTATAATTGAATTAAATGATTCACGTCTAACCCCAAAATCCTATGAAAAAGAAAAACTTTGCGACTTAATATATGATATTTGGATTCTACATTTTGTTCCACCTAATTTTTCTTCTTCGTATGTTTTTGTTTCTCAAGGCAATGCATGATATCCTATATCATCGGCATCAAATAGATAATGTAAGGTTTTCTGTTTTTTGTTTTTGTTTTTTTTTTTTCTTGGGTATGTCTTTGTCAATTGTTGTGGATAACAATAAAATGCAAGTTTGGCCTTATCACATATTGTTTGAATTATTCATTTCCGTGACAGTATGATCATTTGGAGTTCCCTGGAGTGGTTCCTCGCACTTTTCTGGGTGAGCTTGTGATCTTTAATATTCTTTTAGGTTTTTTATATATCATAAACCGTCGTTGATCTTGCAGAGAAAAAAAAAATTAGAAGAAAAAGATTTTCATATATGTTGTGCATAGTTGATCTTGCAGAAAAAAAAAAACCTCATTATCATAATATTAGATTCTTTAATGTTAGGACTATAGCCACAGTATTAATGTCCGTTTATTGTACCGTTAAGAAATAAAAATATGAGTTATGCAAGTCCTTTCGAGCTCTCTTGGTTTGTAAGTAAATGCGTTATTTGTTAACTTTTTGTATGCCCATGTATTCTTCCGTATGCAATATGACCTTCGGTATTTTGTCTTTGAAAAATGGTTTCTGAGGATATCTCATGGGTAAAGATTTGATTTTTCATGAAGCTTAAGCTTATGCAACGCTGTGTACTTGAACAGGTGCGTTACTAGTGTCGAGTTTGGCATCTCCTGTGGTATTAATAACGAACTTTCTGCACTTGCCAAAGCTTTACAGTCTCTTTGCAGGTTAGTACCTTCGATTCTCTATTAAGTGTGTGTGTGTGTGTGTGTGTGTGTGTATATTTTGGTGTGATACATGCCAAAGTGGAATGTTGACTATTATTTTGGTATTTGTTTTCTAAGAGACGGATAAAAAGTATTGGTAGAGAGCAAAAAAAATCATAATGAGGACTGATATGCCTCGTTGGGATGACTTTAGAAGGAGGAGGAGCCACGGGTGAATGAATGTACTGATGAGGGTGGCATTGAGTTTAAGAGTGACTAATGTACTATAATAGTAGGGAGAGAGAGTGGAGGAGAAGCAATAACGCATCTGTTTAAATTTCTTTTCACTAGGCTTGAACGATTCTTTTACTAAACTTATTTTCTTATATAGAAGACAAATTAATTATTATTAGCTATTTAGTCTATTCATCTATGAGATGAAGCTTTTGAAGGGAAGCTGAGCCATTGCCAATAGCGGAGTTTCTATTTGATTTGCAATATTGCAATGAAGGAGAAGTTATCTGCTATTCTTTTAGATTTTACTTTCCCTCATCAAAATGCTATGAGCTTTTCACTTTTGGGTACTAGAGATCTAAAGCATATTTATAGGATTTGAGTCATGTAGCAATGTAGTTGGTAGGCTCCAGTTACCATGCAATCCTCTTGTTGACCAGTTTCTTTGTCTTTCAAGGGCTATAAGATACATAAATTTCACCTCTTAGATTTTTTCTACAAGTTAGTTGTTAGATTTTTTCTACAAGTTAGTTGTATTTCAACTTGTCTTTTGCTATCTACATGATCACAAAAAGTTGGTAACTTGTTTATATTTTTATCCAGTTCGTATGGCATTAGGTTTCTTTGTTCTATCAACATTACACTTGTATCGAATACAGGCGAGTTCCTTTGTTTTTGCTTATTTTCATATATTTTAATCATTTCAAAGATTTACAATACAATAATTACCATTATTTAATCTTATCAGGTTAAAAATAAGTTTGGACATCAAGTAGAAGCTTTCTTTGTAATACTGACTGCACTTCAGTTTCACTTGCTGTTCTATTGTACTCGTCCTCTTCCAAATATACTAGCAATGGGTGTAGGTAATTACTTCTTGCAGTTGGTTTTATTCACTTGAATACGATGGCAAAGAGATATGGTAGTAACTTCTATGTAGTTGATGAGAAACTTTTTCTCTTAACTTTTGTAGTGAATTTGGCATATGCATTTTGGATCAAGGGGAAGTTTTATGCAGCCTTAAACTGTCTGGTATGTTTCATGTTTAGAAGCATAAGATATTGTATGTTGGAATACCATTTATTGACACGGTTTCAGGCACTGGGTCATTTATAACCATTCATTGTCTTTCTGGTTCGTGGCATGCGATAATAGGTTTTCAGTAATGTGAGCTATAGCCTGTATCTAATTTCTGCATTTCCTTTATGCTTTCTTCTTACAGCTCTGTGTTTTGAAATGCTCAGATTTTTTCTGCAATTGTCTTTAGATGTGATATGGTCCTACTTCTTGGTCCTCTTGGCTTGGAGCTTTTGCTGGTAGGTTCTGTTTATATTTCAAGCAATGTAGTTAGCTTTCTTTTCTTTCCCTGGTTAAGCTGGACAATCGTTTAATGCCCATTAACAAGTGGTACTTTCAGAATAACCCAATTGGAACTCTGTTAGGGACCTCCATTTTCTGACATTTTTATTGGTGAAGTAACAAGGAAAATACACGAATAGATGTAAGGCTTTCAAGAGGCCTTAGTCTTTGCCAATGGCTAATCCAAGAACATACTTATTCCTTCCCCCAGAAATGGTCTAAATGAGCTTATTATAGAGTAATAAGTTCTAATAACTTTTGTTTTTACCCCACAATTATTAACCAATATTAATAACTATTTCCCTGACTCTTAGTATCCTTGCAAATTATACCTTGATCTATTGTTATTAGAAAAGGGAGCCAGACAGATTTAGCTATCAATTGGTACAATAAGTCAAAGGAAACTCAGTTGGGATTTTAAAAATGGTGTTGGAATGTGCAGAACTGTTTTTGCTATATTTTGTGATTTTGATTTTCGAGAAATGTCGTTCAAGGGACAAACTATCTGTGTTTTGAAAGCCTCAATGCCCCAAACTGTAAAATGTGATAGAAACCTGGAAATCACTGTAAATAGTGCTTTATGTTTTGTAGTTGTTTCTGGTGTCATTTTAGGCGACTTCATATCTTTGGGATTGCCATTTGATTCATGGAATTTTGTAGCCCTTCATGGTTTATGCACTATTAAGTGTTCCTTTTCCTAATCTTGGAATTTCCCCGAAGGCTGAGGACCTAGATGCTTTGGTTCCTAACCATGGTATTAAACTGTCAGTAGCTAAGTCTGCAGATACTCTGATAAGTGATAATATATCAACAAGCTACAGTTCGCAATGTGATGTGTACACACACACCACAACCAGATTCACTAACACAGGAAATAAATTAATCAAGGACAATCAAGAAAAACTTGGAGTATTGATTGAGGAATATGTCAAATTGGAGTACAGTCACAAGGGGATAATGGAAGGTTTTCGAGAGACCTTGCCTTCTCTCCAAAGACTAACTCAACAAAATTCCCGATACCTCTTCTGGTTCACACCTCACCTTTTATTCATTAGCTCATCCATTTGGTGTGACTAATTTACTGACTAGGCATAACAAAATTCCCTCACCTGGTCCCCACATTAAATCTAGTCTGATTGAATACAAAGAAAAAGGCCAAATAACTAAATTCTAATTAACCAAGTACACGGGCAGGTGGGTCTTTGGGTTTGGGCCTCCGGGCATATGTAAATCTGACCGGATGCTTATCACAATGCTTTATGATGAGGTAAATAGGACATGCATCATAGTGAATTAGCAATGTAGTTGGTAGGGCTCTTTAAACATTTATGGGTGTCCTAAATCTGTATGTCAGTTTAAATCCCTCACACTAAGTAGCATTCAAATGTCTAATGGTCATCCATATTGTACCCCTTGAAATCAAAGCTGCGATACTGCTGTATGATGGACTTGTGCTTTCATATTTTCTCTGCCTGATTATCCTTCCCTTAGGCATTTATTCAGGTAGTAAAATTGGTTGGAGTTGTGGTTGGGATATATCCAAAAGTAGAGCCTATGAACTGGAACTGGGCACTGGTTTTCCTAATTGTTTGTCTAATTGTTAAATAAGCTCGTAATTTTGTTCGTAGTTATAATGCTTCTATCTTTTTGACAACAGACTAAATCAATTTCTATTTGGGAAACGTTGAAATACTGCCTTTGGTTTGCTCTGTGCAGCATAGGTTTGTTTTTACTTTTTCAATTCTTTCTATCTACTTTTAAATGTAGAATACCCAGACAGCGGATGCCGAATTTAACAGTATGGTTTTGAATTCTTGACAGCACAGGTCTTACTCTCCTGGTAGATTCAATTATGTGGAAAAGGTTATTGTGGCCTGAATTTGAAGTTCTGTGGTTCAACTTTGTTCTGAATCGAAGTTCTGAATGGGGTGTATCCTTCTTTTAAAGGAACCTGATGAGTTTGGTGTTCTTGGAGTTTAAAACTGTGTTTCTAAGAATAGCTTTTTTTTATTTTTTTTTATTTTTACGAAATATAATTCATTAACACTTACGGAATGAGGTTCAACAAGAAGGATAGGATGTCCACATACTGAATATTGGACTAGATAGCTACTTAACTCATTGACCCTAGAAGAGCCTATATCTACCAAGGTTTACAAACTGAAAGTGCCTGAAATATTTATAATCTGATAATATAATCGCCATCCAAAACTACCGATAAAATTATCTAGAATCTTTATCGTGTCTTATGCATCTCTACTTCTTGTCACCGAAGTAGGTGGCTTTCTAAGAATGTTACATAAGTTGGACTGATACTTTGTTTTGTTTCCTTCATTTTTCTGTGTTGGATGAAAGGTGATTCTAGAACTATTTGATAAGGACAATATATACAGTTAAATGTTTGTTCGGTTTTCCTTCATTTTGTTTTTACCTCAGACACATCCATTCCATTGGTACTTCACTTCAGCACTCCCCCGGTCCTTGCTTGCTGCTTACCCTCTATTTATGGTGAGTCTTCTACGAAAACCATTGCTGATGAGAACTTCTATTTGCTGCTTACCCTCTATTTGGCTTGGCTTGTGATCATTTGGATAATTGCTTGTAGAAATTGTTCTGTACGGTGAAGAATTGAATTTGATGTGCTTCTAAAAGAAACCACTATGATGTGATAATTTTTCTTGTATTGCATGTATACGTGGACCCACAAAGCTTATTCCCTTAATAGCAAAATAGCGACTCAACTCTTGGCCCTTTGCGTTTTGTTTTCTTTTGTTGGTTTCTCTTTTCGTATTGTATTAAGACCTTCTAAACTTAAACTTTTGCTTGGCATTTGTCTATCTGTTTGCCTGATGTTTCTGCACATGATTTGGATCGAATGAGTAGGTTAATGTGGAGTTATAAATAATATAACTAATTGTAAGACCAATGAAAGAGGGAGGATTTTGATAGAACTTTTGTTTTTATCGAATTTTTTTTTTTTCAGTAGAAAAATATTTCATTAATGCTGAGAACAATACAAATGGAGAAGGATCAAGAATCCACCAATTCATATGCATATATTATTATCGATATCGATATATGTGTGTGTATATATATATGTATATATTCGTGTCTCAAAAAATCTTGCCGGATTAAAACAACTAGAGTTAGAAAAAGAAAAATCCTTGAAAAATTTCTGAGTTGAAGCTCATAAATATGCTAAATATTTTGCTTTGTCAAAGAGTGCTATTGTCACCAGCTGTCGATCTTAAACATTCTCCCATTTCTTTTAATGACTCACAAATTATTGCAGAATTACCAATAGCACCCCTTTTCTTCTTCTTGAAGCACACCGGCCATTCACAAACACAACAAACAGTTTTTACGCCCCACTTGTAAACCGAATTCATTTTGTGGAGCAGAACAGAGTAGATTAGCAATCTTGAAGCCAAGAAAAATATGAATCTAACTTCCATTGCTGTTCCTGCACAAAACACACCATGATGGAGACAAAACTAGGGAAGGTATCTACCTCGTTACAAGAATTACTAATCCACAGACAACCATGATTTTCAACTGAAGTTATAAGGTTCAAGAACAGGAGACTCCTCCAATCAATGAGTGACTGAAGTAGATTAACACCCCTCTGATTTTCCCACGTACTACTTTATCCGGTGTTGATACGTTGAGACAAACCAATTCTACCAAGACAAACAGAGAAAACGAGCCCTCAGCCTCTCCATCACTGGGATTCCTGGGAAAATTAAAACCCCAATAATGAATAGATTTATTTCACTAGGACTTCAACATTTTGAATGAAAAATCATTGCCAAAGAGTAGCGTCTAGGAAAAAAATTGACAAAGAAGAAACCCATTATCTATCCTCAGTCGTACTCTATTCCTTACTCCAATCTGAATGGAGATGTTAGGAAGAAAAAGAGTCAAAGTCCTTTAGAAATGAACTTCTATGAATTTCTGTGTCATCCTCTAGTTACTTGATTTAATCCCCAGCCATAAGGATTCAGCCCATGCTATGTTCCAACAGAAAGCTCCATAGCCAATTGCCAAGAAAAAACTAAATTCTTCCTTCTAAAATTCCCAATCCCTAGCCTACTTCTGCTTGATACTATCACCAATTTCCATGCAACCAGCTTCTCTACTCTCTCTACTTTCCCTCAACATCATTCCATCCTGGAACTCGCTTGATTAGGGGACCTATAAGGAGCAGAAAATAAGTTGTTGTGTTTGTGTTGGATCTTGAAATTAAGGAGGAAAAATAATTAGTTAATTAGTTTGGAGAGATTTAGAATTGTAAGAAGTCGTTAGAATTGCTACTCTATAAATAGGGGATTTGGGGAATGTTTAGAATAGTATTGAAATAGTTTTCTCTGGGTGAGTGCTGAGCCTCTTGAATGCCTTGCAATTATCATGTAATAACTTTGATAATTCATCATTCAAATTACCAAAAATTGAGGTTCGTATCAGTTCTCTAAAGCCAATTGGAATTTGATTAATGTTCCATATCTTGAGAGGTCTCTTTTTCCACCGCTTAAGTCTCTTCGTAACCTTATCAATGACCACATTCCAAAATTCACTGGGAAGAGGATTCCACCTAAAGGCAGCCCTGGTATCTCAATGGGAAAACTACCAATCCACACCCTGCAAGATTTGCTAGATCAACAATCTATTGTAACATGCTACATTAATGCTTTCTCCATGTTGACTTAGGCTGTAAGCACATGGAAAAAAATTTGGGGATGGTACTAGTGTTTCTAAAATTGTCTGCTGCGGCTTCCCGGAAAGATGGGTGTCATCTGCAAATTGAAAAGAAAAACACCTTTTCCCACCATTAAAACTTCCAAAAGGTTCTCTCGGCAACTCATATTCACCAACTTGCTCAAGCTGTACAGTACAAGGAGACAAACTTTTTCCTTGAGCATGCTCTAACCAATAGAACTTGAGTTGTGAATTTTTCTGTTTTTCTTTCATTGATTCCAAAGTATACAATCTCTCTTTATTGCATCCTTTTTGCAGCTTGGGGTGTTCCTTGATAGAAGGGTTTCGTTATATATTCTTCCAGCCCTCTCCTTTGTTTTACTTTACTCAAGGCTTCCACACAAGGTATAATGCTCATGGAATTATGTGATGATTATTTCAATTTAAGTTTGTCTTTTGGGGACACTAAATCAATGTATTTTTGTGATCCAGGAGCTTCGTTTTATTATCAGCTCAGTTCCAATATTCAACTTATCGGCTGCAATTGCAGCCAATAGAATGTACGTGAAGAAGTGTTCTACTAAATTGTTTTTATCTCTACTATGGGGCTTTTTTCCGCTTGCTTAAAATGATTTGTTTAATGACATATTTTGGTATGTTTTAGTAAGCATTGAAAATTAAAAATTGGTACCAAGAATTTCCTTGTGATGCCATGTGAAATTCTTTTTTTTTTTATTATTTATTTATGCATTTTAGATTCTTAGAAGTATGCCTTCGGGAAAAGAACGGAAAAAATGAAAATTGATTTTCATAGTTAAAAGGGCATTGTAGTTCTATGTAAAATACACCACACCTTGTAAGACATGTTAGGTAAACACTTTGTTCACATATCCAGCGCGATTTCTTTTTACAAGTTCATATGTTTTCTTTCTTTCCGTAGGTTTCATTAGCTAATTGTTTTAATTGTTGGTCTTAGCTGCACATTGCACGAAAGCTGCAAAATAGGTAGACCTTTTGTTTTAGTTTGTTTGATGATGTGCAGTTCCTAACATACAGTTGAATTTTATTACTTGCTACAGCTATAACAACAGGAAAAAAGCTTTCTGGAAGTTGCTATACTTTATGATGCTTGGGTTACTTCTGATCAGGTTGGTACTTATATCCATTCTCATACAAAGGAAAAAAAAAGACGGTTTGAACCGTGTCTGTCTTGTACTTATTTCTCATTTTGTAGTCTAGGGTGTTCCGCCATAACCTTCATAGCGTCCTATGAGAATTACCCAAGTGGCCATGCCTTAAAAAGATTGCATCAACTCGGTATGCTCTCTTTCTCGAACTTACATGCTATTCTATTAATTGACCACCCCATTGGCTTTACTGCTAAATATGCATACTTCAGGGAGAACTATATATATACTTTAGTACTAAACATACTTTTGAGCTTGGTTGGAAGGGAGGGGAATTGAATCCATTTTTTCTCTTTTTTTTTTTTCTTGGCACAGATTAGCTCTCCACCCGGGCCCAGCACTTTGTATTGTGAATGAATATTTCCACTCATTTGAAAGTGTGAAAAGACAATTTTTCTCTTAAAAATTAATACTAGAAAAAAAAAAGGAAAAGAAAATTGGGCAACATGGTAACTATATAAATAATTACCACCCATCCTTCCATCTCTTACCAAACAACTTAAAATTATTAAAATCCTCAGCATCCTTTCTCTTCTGCATCCTTCAAACCAATCTGAACCTAAAGTGTCCTCTGCTGAGGCCTGATTCATGATCGCTTTTCATAAACCCAATAGATCTTTCATCTTTTGTTCTAGCAGACATGCTCTTTGATTTTCAACACCTAGGTTCTTTATTTTTTCATCTGTTTATACGTGGACATCATAGAAATTTTATATTTTGCTTCAAATTCGTGCAAATTATGCATCATTTAATTTGCTAATTGAGGCTGTTCTGACAGGCCATCCTGTGAACCACACAACAGAACAATGGGTGCATATTGACACGTTTTCAGCAATGAATGGAATTTCCCGCTTTTGTGAAAGTGATTTTCCATGGAGGTATATATCATTATTTCAGAGCTCACTCTTCAGGATGATGTTTATCTATTTCAAGTTACCTTCATTTCCGAACGCTCAATTTATGATACCAAGCTAGAGGGTACTCTCAAATATTCGAAGTTTTCCTCCATTGTTGGATGATTATGGTACTTGACCTCATTATAGGTTCAATTTATTTGACAAAATAATTATTGACAAGGAGTGCCATAACAAATAAAAAATAATGAACAAGAGTTTATCCTTTCAGACTAATCATGAAATGAATCGTTTGAGATTTACTTGTCAGTGAATAATCATCATCATCCTACTGTATTCACTAGGTATTCTAAAGAAGAAGGGATTCCTCTGCAAGAATTGCGCCAAAGAAATTTCACCTACCTCATAACGTAAGTTTCTAAAGATTTATGTTCATTGTGACAAGAGCAAGTCTAAGGTCAAGAAGATAATAAACTCTTTGCATGCCTTGGCTTTCTATATCTTTGGATCCTAAATACTGCTTATATAAGTGAAAGTACCATTAACAATTCACCGACCTATCGCATTTGTTGACTTAGTGCCAGTAGTGTTCTGCTTTCATTTATTTTTTATTTGTTAAAACTTTTATTATTGAACAAAGCAGATATCATATACTCTCTTTATAATCAGTTTTTGGTTCTGTATGGAAATGTACTTTGCTTCTTTTGTGAAAGGCAAAAAAAGAAAATGCAATACAATCACTTTCCTGTTATCTACCGACCTATTTCATGAAATATGAACAAGTATTTCATATTTGACTTTTTTTATTGTCGAAAATTCGAGTTAAATATAAACTATAGCAATCTAGTTCTAACTTATCTTACAAGTAGAGGCAGTGAGATTACAAGACTCACACATGTTCGTACTTCGTCATTACCTATCCAGAGTTAATATTTTGATTTATTTTTTATGTAATATGTTTGTGTAACATTGTAGTTGAAAGACAATGTTTTCACCAATGACAGTGAACACAATACAATTGATGGATTTAAGTGTCTATTCACCGTTGATGGTTTCTCACGAGCTCGTCTTCGGCACGGCTTTCCACCCATTTCGCTGGTAAGCATCCTAACCTCTCTTCTTTGGATTGTAGCCCTCTCCATCAAATTTAAACGGCTTTGTACTTGCCATCAGGTTCGAGAACCTAAAGTTTATGTTCATGGAAGTGTAAAAAACGAAGATGTCATTCATAGAAACTGGCCGGGATGCTTGTGAAAGCGTGTTTTTTTTTTCTTTTTAATATAATATTTTCCTTGCAAACTACGTCTCTCGGAATTTTCAGCGGCTGTTTAAATTCTCCTCTTTGCAATCATCCCTACAATGTCGTCGGCCTCTCAAGAACAAGCTATATTTGGTTAAAAAAGCATCACTCAGTCAGTTTCCAGTGTAGTTCTGCTCAATTTCCGGTACCTACCGACCTATTTTCTTCGGAAAACTACACACTTTAAGAGTCAAATCTTCATATACAGTTGATTCCAGATCGTGCACAAGTTGAGGCATTTTGAATTTGAAGTAATATCAGATAAACTCTAACCAACTAATACCTACTTTTGATGGTTTTTGTTTTATTTTGTATTTGATGACTTAACGAGAGGTGTTTCCAAACAATGTGTTGAGCGATGCGCTATATATTTGCATGAAACATATGAAATTAGTCCATACTGTTCTATCAAATGCAGATTGGGAAATGATACATTAATCTATAGGTTTCAATAAATGTAAAACTAATCGTTGCGTATTCAGGAACCGCGTGCACGTACCTTGTAGTTTCATGCTTTATACACAACTAGCGTGCACGTACCCGTTTAATCTTCTGCAGTTGCTATATTTTTTATATTTAATTGTTATCTGTTAAATAATTGAACAAATACTTGAAAAAAACAAAAAAAGTTTCATCTAAATAATTTCAATTATTACACTATATGATACACATTTATGACATTAAAATATTAGTATAACTCGAATTTTTTGGGTGCTTTACACATAAAACCTGTAAAAGAAAGAAAACAAAAAAGAAGACGCAATAAGTAAAAACTATATATATATATATATTAAAAAAATTTCAAATTGCAAATATCAAGTAAAAGATAGAAGACTCGCTTATAGATCAATATTATTTCTTTTACTGTATATCAAGGTGTAAGTTTGATATTTTTTTAAGATTTTAGATTGTTGATTAAAATATAAAATTAGTAGGTAATTAATTGTATCATTATTTTAGATATCATATAATTTATTCAGTTAATGATAATATTTCTTTGTATACAACATTTTTTGTATATTCGCAATCTTTTTTCTCTGTGGCATCTGGTATTAATAAGAACTTAAACACATTTAGCTAATTTTGCTCTTGATAATGCGACATATAAATGGCCATGAGAAAATACTGATTGTGGAAGATAAATACATACAAAATCTTAAGTTTGGCCTTGAGCTTTGTTTATAGACATTGCAAAGCTTCAACGTATGGGGAATTGTGTTCTCTTAAATAGAAAATGATATTTATTATTTTCATTTGGTATAAATAGAATTCTAGGTAAAAATACTCTTTTACCATAGTAATATCCATGTGAAATTTATGCATCAATAATATTTTGTTGAAAGCTTCGACATATTAATCGTGTTCCATTACATAGTCCTTCTGAAGTATTAATATTGCGTAATAAAATAATAGGACAATCGGGTTTTAATTTAATTCATGAGGAGGTATTCCGTTTGGTGTCAAAATATTTAAAAATTCTTCTTGAAAACATTGCTCAGTTGTATCTAAGTTTCATCAAAACTATAATATTTAATAGATTCTCCTAGAAAATTTTCAATTAGTAAATTATTGACTTCATCATCGTAATTGTTTTTTGGTGTTAATATAGCTCTATTACTCATTACATTATCATGTATATTTGGAAATACAAAGTTTATTAGTTTTTGTATTGAGGTATTATCATTTTCATAAGGTATAATCATTTCAAGCGGCAACTTTTTAAAATTATCTTCATATATATATATATTTTTTCCTTCACCAATACGTAACAATAAATCTGAAAAAGTATTATCATTGATAGCTCTCATATTTTCTGTTAATTTTATTTTTATAAATAATGGCCATAAATATGACATGACTAAACTTGCATCTATGATTTCTTCTTTTGTTGATTTGGGCACAACCGAAAGAATTTGACGGAAATTTCCACCAAGTACTACTACTTTTCCACCAAAAGGAAAGTCGCAATTATTTAAATCTCGTAACATATTATCGAATAACTTTATTACTAGTTTATTCATCGTTTGAGCCTCGTCCTATATTATAAGTTTCGTAGATTGTAATAATTTGGCTAAACCTGTTTGTTTACTAACACAAGATGTGATATTATTTTCTATATCAAGTGGTAGTTTAAATCACAACTCCAGAAGAAATTGTTGCTATACCAATATATTTTCTAGTTCTAATAGCAGCGAGTAAAGTACGAAATAAATATGTCTTACCCGTGCCTCCTGGACCATCAATAAAAAATGCAACTCCTTCGTTGCTGAACACTTTTGCTAATATAGAATCATATGCATATTTTTGTTGTTTGTTCAATGATTAAATAACTAAATATTTGTTCAGAAAAATCAATGGATAATTCTTCATTTATTTCTTTCATATATCGTTCGTCTTTTGATAAATTTATATCAAAATCAACTAAATGACACTCATATATATCTTTTTCCCATTGATTCTAATGTATTTCTCAAATGTTGTAGAACTTTAATTCTAATTTCTGCAGGCTTAATACCTAGTTTTAAATAATCATCACTCACTACATTTTTAAATTTTTTCCATAATACTTTTAGATTATTTGGTTCACAATATGCTAATAAAGTTGCAAACAATCGACGTAAAGTGTACGGATTGATATAACGATGCTTCTTCTAAACATGAAGTTAAATAGTTATATCATTTTAAATAACTCATGTAAAAGAGCAGATTCACGAAAAGATTATGCTAACACTCTATTAACGGTTTTAAGTCATCAAACGAAATCACCCCTTTAATATGATTAAGTAATAATTTTAAGTTATATATTTCTAATTCGTTTGGATTAGTTGTAATAATTCTTTCAATGATTTTTTTTTTTTGAAAATTCAAATTTTCTCTTATTTATTCCAAACAAAATATTCGGGAAATCATTTATATATCAAAGCTTTTGCAAAGTCATTGGTTTTATTCATATAAAAATATTTGGTTAACATAGTTTTCAAGCTAAAATTATTGTTTAGTATTCTATTTAGATTATCTGTGTTTTTAAAAGTAACAAGTTGTTTGTGCTCAAGATGTAATTGCAATGTAATTATAGATAGATAAATTTTATTTAATATAAAACTATATATTCTCCAAGTAGCTTCTCGTGGAGAAATTCATCTTGCATTTTGAAAGTTTTTAATTTCGTCTATACTAACATTATTAATATTATCTTCAAAGATACAGTGTTACCTTTGGCGATGGTGTTTCAGCAAATGTAGTTGGTAAGGGCACTCTCAATGTTCTTGGTTTATCAAAACTAACTGATGTTTGGCTTGTTGAAGGATTGAAAGCAAATCTTATCAGTATCAGTCAGTTAATAGATCAGGAGCTATGTGTTAGGTTCAACAAAAACAAGTGTTTAATTGTTGACAAATCAGACACCTGTGTCATAGAGGGTGTAGATCAACTAACAATTTTTACTTTCTTATTCCCCCAACAACATGTGTTAAGGTAGACGTAGATGAAGCTGAACTATTGCATCGCAAACTTGGCCATGTAAATTACAAAAGCATGAAGAAGGCTGTCTTAGTTGATGCTATTCGTGGCATTCCAAATATGAAATCAGAAACCTCAAAGTTTTGTGGACCGTGTCTTGAAGGAAAGCAAATCGAGGTGTCTCACAAGATGTTCAAACACCTTGTCACTGCCTAAGTGCTTGAACACCTACATATTGATCTTATAGGTCCTGTGCAAGTTAGCATTTGAGAAAAGATGTTTACCTTTAATCTATGCGTTGTTGTTTGAAGTTGTTGCCTTTGCTTATATATATATATATATATATATATATATTATGTATTTGAGTATATTCACTTCTGTTGGTAGTATTTTTTTCTTTGGGTTGATTGTTCGTATTAGGAAAAGTGGTGTTCAGGGGGAGTTAGTCCGCTCTGAAGGTGTTGTTGGGTTTATTTATGTGTTTAAAAAGAAGTCAGAAGAGTTGTCATTTAGCAAGAAATTTTCTTGAGTCAGCATAATCAGTCATTAAGGGAAGATTCTCTTTCAAGAGGCTGGTTTTGGCACTAGTGTTTCCGCGGATGTTTGGCAGAGTGTTAGAACACCTGTTGCTGGTTCTTTCTCTGCTTAGGATGGTCTTAGAGCTATTGTGAGATTCTTGCGTTCTGAGCTGGCTCTTTTGGAGTTTTGCAAGTGGCAACTGTTCATGAAGTCTATACTGGAGATCTTGTTCCTTCTGTCTCTATTGATATTCCAGGTCGTGCTGGTGTCTCTATTAGTGTTTAGACTGGTGTTTCTACTATTGTTGATGTTGCTCCTTCTATGGGTGTTCCTAGAACCGGTGTTCGTTTCAACCTTGGGAAGCTCATCTTCAATCAGATTGGTCGCCATGCTGAGTGCTCTTCTTCAAACATATCAGTTGGGTATCCCTATCTCATTTTGGGATCATGGCAAGTCAATCTGAATGTGGTTCGTGTAGGTGAAAAGTATGAGAAGGACATTGAGGACTTCTCCATTAGCAATAAACTGTTTCTGGGACACCATGTTTAGATATTCAGGGGGTGTTGTTATTGCTGCTACACTGAGGTTTCTTAAGGCTGATCTGGCATTTCTTGAGGCTCAGCCTGCAGGTTTCGGTGGTGTTTCAGCCAATGTTCTGCTCGGTGTTCCAGCTTCTTCTACTGTTGATATTTCTTCCTCCAGTGTTTGTGCCGGTGTTTCTGCTTCCGATGTTGCTGTACCGAGATTGAAAATCCAGCTCTTGTGGACAAATCAAGCATTTAAGCTGTCTGGTCATTTTCTACTTTTCTCCTTTTGTCTTTGTCTTTTTGGTTGGCAAAAAGGGGGAGTAGTATATAGTTGAAACTTTATTATTTTGCTTCCGCTTTAAGACCTTCGTGTTTGTCAAGGTGTTGCTACAGTTGGTGTTTCAACTATTCTTTTGATTCGGTTTGTTGCTGAAGACTATAGACAGCTTATTATTGAATAATCTTCTTGTAATGACCCAAAACTTAAAATAATATTTTAGTTCCGAAAAATACGGACAAATTTGAACTTTTTAAATTAAGTTACATACTTGAGCTCTTAATAACAAACATAAGGAATATTAATTCTCATCATAACTAAAATGGATTTAATTAAAAATATTGCAGGATTTAAAACTTTCTTTGCCAACGATTTGCCGGTAGTCCACGTAAGGTTATACAGGTCGGTCCCGTATACACTCGCTGTTCCCGTCGTTGTCGCCTCTCACTATTTGCTTTTGTGACAAGATACCTGCGACACGAGCACACTAGTGAGCTAATAGCCCAGTAAGTAGATTAGGTAAGTAGGTTGCTAAGTCTGCAGGTAACAAGCAATCAATGGATATCACAATACAATAATCTAATGAAAGGACGGACTCGATAATCGAGTTGTCATATTCCGAAGAGTAAACGTCACTCTTATGCAACCTTGCTCGCGAAATAGATTTCAGAAACAGGTTGCTAAACCTACGCGGGGTATAATACCTGCAAAAGAGTTGTGCCGTGGAATGGGGTCGGACTTAACGACCCATTAATCTCGACTCAAAAGTCAACCTCATGTTTTGATCTAATCTCACTCAAGTTCACAACTCTCTGACTTAGCTTATAAAAATACGTGTGCACATAATTTACTATTTAAGAATTCTCGATTCTATAATATTGGAAAGGTCTCGTCAGCCTCACCCTTCCTCTAGACCTCTTGCGGGTCGATCTAGAACTCATATATATATATATATATCCAAACCCCTTCGCGGGTTATTCTAAAATTTAATACACACTTAGACCCATTGCGGGTCGTTCAAGAACTTATACACAATCTAGAACTCTTGCAGATCGTTCTAGAATTTAACACATATCTAACCCCATTCGCGGGTTGTTCTAGAACTTATAAACATTCTAGACCTCTTACGGGTCATTATAGAATTTAATACACATTTATACCCGTTCGCGGGTCGTTCTAGAACTTTATACACTTCTAGACCCATTCTCGGGTCGTTCTAGAACTTAATTCAAATCTAGACCCTCTACGGGTCGTTCCGAAACCTCACACAGACAATGGCCCCGTCGGGCGATCTCGGAATCGATCAAAATCGCGGCACACAGCTTATGAAGAGAAAGGTCGTCTACCGACCTCCTCGAGACCTATCGGGTCGTTCCGAAACCTCACACAGACAATGGCCCCGTCGGGCGATCTCGGAATCGATCATGATCTCAGCACATAGCATATGAAGAGAAAGGTCGTCTATCGACCTCTTCGAGACCCATCGGGTCGTTCCGAAACCTCACACAGACAATGACCCCGTCGGGCGATCTCAGAATCGATCATGATCTCAGCACACAGCATATGAAGAGGAAGGTCGTCTACCAACTTCCTCGACGAAACCTCTCACGACCGGTGGTTTCGTCGGACTGTTTCGAATTAATTGCGCAATCACCCCATCGGGTTAGTTCGGGACATGTTATGGATTTTGGCCCCTTGGACCGTCTCGATATTCTTTATGCTTGTGAGGACTCATCCTCCTTGGGCCTCTCTGCCCATTCCGAAACCTTTTACGGCCAATGACCCCGTCGGGTCGTTTCGGAATTCAATATTGCACTTTACCCCGTCGGGCCGATCCGGATCGTCAAATCATAAGCTGTGGGGAGGGCCGTGGCTCTCCTCCCCAAGGCCCCTCGGGCCGTTCTGAAAGGTGGTTCGTTGACCTCCGCGAGGTCCCTCGGGTCGCTCCGAAATCTGTCATACATAATGGCCCCGTCGGGCTATTTCGGAACCAAATCATGATCGCGGCCCCGTCGGGCCCTATTCAAATGATCAAAGTATTGCGACAGAGGAAGGTCGTCCGCCGACCTCCCCAAGGCCTCTCGGGCCGTCCCGAAACGTAATCAGTGGCCCCGTCGGGCTATTTCGGAACCGATCATGACTTGCGGCCACGTCGGGCCCTACCCGTATACATACATTACTTTCGCTCCCCTTGTCTTGTCTTAGAGTTTTCTCTTTGACCTGCAATAAAGTCTCAACAACAACAGAAGTAAAATAGTTTTATGTCTGTGGTCCCATACCCACCGACAGTTAAGCCATACTAACATATACACATACAAATAGACACACACCCTACTCTAGAACCTGAACCACGAAGTTGAGTAATTTTTATATCTGTGGTCCCATACCCACAGATAGATAAACTTATAAATGAATGCACGCACTAATATACGCCTAGACAAACACAACATATCACAAACGAACCTACAGTCCCATACCTGTAAGCCCGTTGTACCAAACGAGACGAACATAATCAAGAGCCCATACACACGGCCCTAGCTAAAATGGAGATTCACATAGTTTAACAGCTACAATTTTGGAAGCACCGTATGCTTACACACAATCTCAACACATGCATAATTAATTCAAGCATGGTAAAGTCTACTCGTGCCACAGTGGAGATCCACTTACCTGAGGTCCCAAGCCTCTCATCTTTGTCCTCGCGATCTTTCCTCAGTGGCATCCCTCCTTAAAGCTTGATGTGTGGCACTTCTGTCCAACACGAGGATTAGAGGGTCAATGCCTATGTTTACTAATCATTCGCGAGAAATGAGACTGTAGGGCTCAAAGAATCAACAGAAGGGAAGTTTAGACAGTGGGACGACAGACAGTTCGTCGAGAAATCCCTCTAAGGGTATTCTCGTCCCGAGTGTTGTTGACTTAACGTTAACAATCAATCCAGACTATCGGGTCTTTTGTTTGACTAGATTAGGTGAGAAATAAGTTCCTTAAACTAATCGGTTTCAGACTTTATTTTATTACGTATTTAAATATTCGAGCCGGAAATCCGGCAGAGTTTCCCCTGTTTTTCGGATATCCCGGCCGAAGCCTTCACCTAATTTCAACCCAGCACCGAACTAATTTCGGTGACAATCCATCACAACAACAACGCAGAATAATTTTCACAATAATAATCTCAAAACATAGTCATAATTCAATACCGAGCCTCAGTGGCTCGGATCCCACACAAAATAAAATAATAGGCAGCTAAACTAATTACAAAAGTCAGATAACGTGTCATTGAGCCTTAATGCTTGGATCTTGTTTCCAACCGCCCGCTTATACCTTTAGAAAAAAATGGCGATGAAGGGTTGAGCGTTCGAACTTGCGATGTTGATGTTCCTACGCAATGCACGAGAATAAAAGAATTCGAATCAAGTTTCGATCTTAAATAAAAGCAAAACGCGAAACGCTCGGACCCGCGACTCGATACTCGTTTTAAGCTCAAACGGGCACGTTTACCAAAAAATACAATCCAATACAACCAAGGCTCGTGCAACAAAACTAAATCTTCAAGGTCACACAATTTTCCTTTTATTAAATATCTTAATTTACGAAAATTCTAAATCTTTTGTCAATTAAGGTAATGATTCAAAGGCACTAGAATTACCAAGATCAACAAGGCCACGAAACATAATAAAGCACCAAGCCCATAAAAACATGCTAACTCATTTTAGCCCGTTTGCCGTGATATTTTAAGTTAATAATAATCGAAGTTTTTCAAGCCTTGGCATAATTTCGTCCAACCAAACGTTATCCCAAAACACATGCAAAAGCACTTTTAAAGTCACTATAAACAAATCATCAAAAGCATGCCAACGGGCACAATTTTAACCTTGCCCTTATGTGTTTACCACAGTGAATTTTCAAAAACCGAACAACTCAAACACCATCATAGTTTTCACATGGTTTCTAAAATACGAATTCATATTACCCCGCTTGATAATTTCATTTTCCAAAATGACACAATCCCACAAATTTCACAATGCCAAAGTACTAAAAGTCGCAAGTTCAACACGTTTATAATTCACAAGACTCTGAAAACGGTTTATTATACCAATCTCGCAATGAGTTCAAGCCACACTTAAATAATTTCATTAAAACATGTGAGTCGACACAAATCACAAATTAGTGTAAATAAGTTCTCAACCATAAAATTCTAAAAAAATAGAAAGTTTCACAAATAAACCAATCAAGGCATTAATCCGAGCACGACCAGCACAATCGAAAACTAACACCGCGCTGAAAATCAAGACACCATGCAAGGTACACAACGACGTCGTAACGAGCATGAGGTTTTACCTCGGTGTCAGCTTGGATCTCGACGTAGCTGACTCAAGGCAACATCGTCGAAGAGACGACGGCAGTGAGCCCGAGCTAAGCTAGGTGACACTCGGGCTCAAACGACAGATCAAGGTGGCCGTGAGCGAGGCGGGGCGGAGCTGGGTCTCGCTGGGGCGAGGCGCGGGCTGCGCGAGCTTGCGAGCTCGCTGGTCTCGCGCGAAAACGGAGCAACGAGGGCTGGCTGTCGCGGAGCACGCCCAGGGATGCGCGAGCACGGCGAGGCGAGGGCCGCGCGCAGAGCCGACGCCGTCATGTGTGGGAGGCGAGCTGGACCGGCGTGCGAAGGAGGGCGCGAGGGCTGGGCGCGCGAGGGAGCGGCGCGGGGCGCGGTTCGTCGGAGTTCCGCGGGGTGGCAAGACGGGGTTCGTCGGGGTTCCGCAAGGAGGCGTGGCGACGATTTGTCAAGGGATCGCCGCTGCTGGATTGCGCCGGAGCAAAGGCGATGCGCGGTAGAGGCTTAGGGCCTCGCGATGAGGCGCAGAGCTCGGGGCGAGGCCTAGGGCGCGAATCGGGGCGACGCGCAACTGGGCGAGGGGCGGAAGAGGCCCAGCGAAGCTCGGGCTGAGCTCGCCCACATCGCGCGTGGAGGAGGTGCCGGAGGAGGGCGGGCTTGGCCAGCGTGGATCGGGGCGACGCGCGACTGGGCGAGGGGCGGAGGAGGCCAGAGCTGGGCAGCGCTTGGCGCGGGCAGCACACGTGGAGGCTGGGTGGTGACGGCTCGTCGCCGGCGGGAGTGAGAGAAAAGAGAGAGTGAGGGGGCTCGGCAGAGGGAAAGAGAGAAAGAGGGATTAGTGAGATTTCCCTCTTTTTTTTTTTTTTTTTTTTTGGAGGAGGAGAGTGACGGCGCGAAAAAGGGGGGAGGGGGAAATAAGAACAAACCCTAATGGGTTATAAGATATAAAATATTAGTTTATTTAGCTAATACTTAACAAAATAATTGGTATATTTTCAAAATTCATGAAAATACCCTAACTGGCTCAACTAGTGAAGTTAGGAATTTTAATATCAATTTCAAGTTGAAATTGATTTCATAACATATTTTAAAATTCCAAAAATGTCAACAATAAAATTATCGCTCGAATATTCTTACTTGGTCAAAAGTTAGTCAGATTTGACGAAACGAGTCAATTTTCCTCGAAATTAACATAGCCAAGATAATAGGAACCATAGTAATATCACGAGTCGTTTCGCCTCAAAACTAAAAATTCACTAGTTGTAAAAGTGTTTTCGGTTCAGGCCATTACAATCCTACCACCTTATAGAAGTTTCGTCCTCGAAACTTAGAACAAGGGTGGGTATTTCTCTCACTTCAGCCTTAAGCTCTCCAGTTGCCTCTCTTCTGATGTAGTTCCCTTACAGAATCTTGACCTTCGGAACGGTCCTATCACTCAACTCCTTACCTTACGTTAGCTCTTCAAATGTGAGAAAGCGTATCCGCTATCTCGATCTCGGACTCTAAATGCTGATACCCTATGGAGTAGTCAATACTATGGTACTAGAGAGACGCCCTAAGAGCCTTGAGAGACTCTTTTTACACGTCAAGGTCCAAGAAAACTTAATACTCTTTTGAGTGAGGTGGTTAGGTTCGAAGCACACTAGGAATATCCCTCCACAAATCGTCTATGGTACCCAGGTAAGCCTAAGAACGACAGACTTCTGTGACCATCGTGGGCTTTTTCCATGAACTTGTGGCTTTGATTCTTGACGGGTCCACTGAACTTCCTTCCTTAGGCACCATGTGACCAAGAAATGAGACATTTCTAGCCAAAGCTCACACACTTTGAACTTTGCACAAGGCTTCTTCTCGGCTTTATTAAAGCTGTAGTACGGGGTTGGGTATTGATGAGTCCGAAAGACATCACCAAGAGCTCACAGTGTCCGTAACTGGTACGGAAGGCAGATTTGGGCATATATTCCTCGTGCATTTAGCTAGGGATAACCCGATTGCAAGTCTTTACCCCGAGAACCGATACGTTAGACCTCTACTAACCCACGTTGTGAGGGGTTGCGCAGCTTACCCTATCTTGCCCTTCTCTTGGCTCAAGGGGTTGTGACTACCGCAATCACCCTCCTTTTTTTTTTTTTAACAGAGAGTACCGAGGTTCCCAACGGCGAGTGAGTGTCTTATAAAACCCTTGTTGAACAGCTCATTCAGCTGAATTTCAACCCATTTAATCCCGTAGGGATCACACCATACAATGTCGTCAACAGTGGGGTGGTACTCGATAATAACTAATAATGAGCTCAATCTCGAGGTTGAAAGGTAATCCCGAAAGGTCTTTGGAAAGAACATGGACGAAATTCCCTACGTTAGGGATATCGAAAGCTTGACGCGTGTCCTCTTGGGACACGTCCTAATGCGAGCGAGGAATCCCTGACAGTCCTCATCAATCACCATTCGTAACCCACGAGCTGAGACGACGGGTATGACTAACCCCATCGATGACTCCTTAAGCTTGGAGTTATCCGTTCTAAGGGTTGTAAAGGGCACGTTATTCCCTCCACAATTCATCACCGAATGGTATCTGGGTTATCATTCCATGCTTATAATGTCATCGAAATTTTGCATCTCGAGGAAAAGAAATCTATAAATAATTAACATCCATTAGATAACCCAACTAATAAAAACCGTAATACATCGTATACAACCATCCCAAGATAGTTATCACAGAGCACAGTAAAGTTCAAATAGTTGAATCAACACAAAGCATTAGAAAAAAAAAAAAAAAAAGGCAATTCGTATTATTCAAGATCTGGAAGTTATCGAGAAATAAGCAAACCAAGCTTTTGAGAGGCTTGGATCTCTCCCACAAGAGCTGAGCTCTGCGATAACAAAATTTTACAGATAACCAATACGCTTACAGCGTAACCCTTATATTCCAAACATTCACGTAAGCCAATTTAATTCATCACAAAATTTGATACGTAATTCACACGCCAACCACTCTCATCACACATGACCAGACTTATTAATAGGAGTTCTACTATACGTCAATACTTATTTTCCCTTTATTCTTACGCCTAGCATAATTGAGGTGAACCGGTGGCCTAATACACTCTTAACACAGGTCGTAGCTCTATAGTCTCATCTGTCAGGGTGGAAGCTTCGAATGATTAAGTTATTACGTCAACTGTCTAAGTTAACCTCTTAATAACGCCTTTCGTAATTGGAGTAAAACGCCTTAGAGCCTACTCGCGCCAACGTAGTGGTACAAGCTCGATATGGGTCCTGTATAAGTGTGTTGAAAGAGCCTTTAACCTCTCTTTAAACATTCTTTTTCCATGCTTCCACTGCGACACTCTGATAATCATAAAGATTGCGGGCATTTCTTCGCGATTAATGTTTGTGTGTCCTGAAAAACGGATAGCTTAGCGCTTATCTTCTTGGGTATTACGGAATTTGAACATCATCGAAGGATATAGATCAAGCCTAATAAAACCCATCGTACACGCTTTCAAAATAATTCACGACTCTAACGCCTTTAACCTGTCCTTGAGCGTGAGTCAGTGGACGTGACAGTGTAAGGAAAAGACTTACACTTTAAGTATTCAAGCGAGCTTTTTTTTTTTTTTTTTTTTTTTAACTCGCGTTGCAACTGAGCCTATGATCTTACAACTGCACGAAACTTAGACCACTACTCTTGATGGGACTGGTCTTAGGATGGTTACTTAGAAAAAGATTACAGCACGACGATTGGTTGCTTCTATTATTAATTAGTTATTTCGAAGAGAACCTATTATACTCGGCTCAAGCAAAAAGGAAAGTGCTACGCTTTCCTTAAGTAGAGTCTAATCGGGGCCTCAAAGAAAACTCTAGACTAGGGATCATCTGTGATTGATGTGTCTTTAATGACTTTCGTTCCTTTCGAAAATGGCCGATGCGTTACTTCAAGTGATCTCGACGACCAACAACGCGAGAATTGTACACCTTAAGAATTGATACTAGTAGCGAATAGCATCAGACCGACATTGGCCTACTCGAGGCAACACGGGTAGTGGAAAACTACCACTCGGAACGAAAACGTCGCTTAGACGGTCATATCGCGTCCCAAGTCTCAGTTGGATCCTCTCGTCTCATCTTGCTCATACTATTTAAGTACACCTGCAACTATTTTTACTAAATTAACATCTCATTGCTCGTGAAGTATAAGTAAGGGTTACTCACATTGGCGACAACGAAGGAACCACGCTTGTGCATACGGGGTTGTCTACAGGACCGGCTAAACCATGGCTCTGATACCAACTTTGTAACGACCCAAAACTTAAAACAATATTTTAGTTCCGAAAAATACGGACAAATTTGAACTTTTTAAATTAAGTTACATACTTGAGCTCTTAATAACAAACATAAGGAATATTAATTCTCATCATAACTAAAATGGATTTAATTAAAACATTTACAAAATATTGCAGGATTTAAAACTTTCTTTGCCAACGATTTGTCGGTAGTCCACGTAAGGTTATACAGGTCAGTCCCGTATACACTCGCTGTTCCCGTCGTTGTCGCCTCTCACTATTTGCTTTTGTGACAAGATACCTGCGACACGAGCACACTAGTGAGCTAATAGCCCAGTAAGTAGATTAGGTAAGTAGGTTTCTAAGTCTGCAGGTAACAAGCAATCAATGGATATCACAATACAATAATCTAATGAAAGGACGGACTCGATAATCGAGTTGTCATATTCCGAAGAGTAAACGTCACTCTTATGCAACCTTGCCCGCGAAATAGATTTCAGAAACAGGTTGCTAAACCTACGCGGGGTATAATACCTGCAAAAGAGTTGTGCCGTGGAATGGGGTCGGACTTAACGACCCATTAATCTCGACTCAAAAGTCAACCTCATGTTTTGATCTAATCTCACTCAAGTTCACAACTCTCTGACTTAGCTTATAAAAATACGTGTGCACATAATTTACTATTTAAGAATTCTCGATTCTATAATATTGGAAAGGTCTCGTCAGCCTCACCCTTCCTCTAGACCTCTTGCGGGTCGATCTAGAACTCATATATATATATATATATATATCCAAATCCCTTCGCGGGTTATTCTAAAATTTAATACACACTTAGACCCATTGCGGGTCGTTCAAGAACTTATACACAATCTAGAACTCTTGCAGATCGTTCTAGAATTTAACACATATCTAACCCCATTCGCGGGTTGTTCTAGAACTTATAAACATTCTAGATCTCTTACGGGTCATTATAGAATTTAATAAACATTTATACCCGTTCGCGGGTCGTTCTAGAACTTTATACACTTCTAGACCCATTCTCGGGTCGTTCTAGAACTTAATTCAAATCTAGACCCTCTACGGGTCGTTCCGAAACCTCACACATACAATGGCCCCGTCGGGCGATCTCAGAATCGATCAAAATCGCGGCACACAGCATATGAAGAGAAAGGTCGTCTACCGACCTCCTCGAGACCTATCGGGTCGTTCCAAACCCTCACACAGACAATGGCCCCGTCGGGCGATCTCGGAATCGATCATGATCTCAGCACATAGCATATGAAGAGAAAGGTCGTCTATCGACCTCCTCGAGACCCATCGGGTCGTTCCAAAACCTCACACAGACAATGACCCCGTCGGGCGATCTCAGAATCGATCATGATCTCAGCACACAGCATATGAAGAGGAAGGTCATCTACCAACTTCCTCGACGAAACCTCTCACGACCGGTGGTTTCGTCGGACTGTTTCGAATTAATTGCGCAATCACCCCATCGGGTTAGTTCGGGAAATGTTATGGATTTTGGCCCCTTGGACCGTCTCGATATTCTTTATGCTTATGAGGACTCAACCTCCTTGGGCCTCTCTGCCCATTCCGAAACCTTTTACGGCCAATGACCCCGTCGGGTCGTTTCGGAATTCAATATTGCACTTTACCCCGTCGGGCCGATCCGGATCGTCAAATCATAAGCTGTGGGGAGGGCCGTGGCTCTCCTCCCCAAGGCCCCTCGGGCCGTTCTGAAAGGTGGTTTGTTGACCTCCGCGAGGTCCCTCGGGTCGCTCCGAAATCTGTCATACATAATGGCCCCGTCGGGCTATTTCGGAACCAAATCATGATCGCGGCCCTGTCGGGCCCTATTCAAATGATCAAAGTATTGCGACAGAGGAAGGTCGTCCGCCGACCTCCCCAAGGCCTCTCGGGCCGTCCCGAAACGTAATCAGTGGTCCCGTCGGGCTATTTCGGAACCGATCATGACTTGCAGCCCCGTCGGGCCCTACCCGTATACATACATTGCTTTCGCTCCCCTTGTCTTGGCTTAGAGTTTTCTCTTTGACCTGCAATAAAGTCTCAACAACAACAGAAGTAAAATAGTTTTATGTCTGTGGTCCCATACCCACCGACAGTTAAGCCATACTAACATATACACATACAAACAGACACACACCCTACTCTAGAACCTGAACCACGAAGTTGAGTAATTTTTATATCTGTGGTCCCATACCCACAGATAGATAAACTTATAAATGAATGCACGCACTAATATACGCCTAGACAAACACAACATATCACAAACGAACCTACAGTCCCATACCTGCAAGCCCGTTGTACCAAACGAGACGAACATAATCAAGAGCCCATACACACGGCCCTAGCTAAAATGGAGATTCACATAGTTTAACAGCTACAATTTTGGAAGCACCGTATGCTTAACACAATCTCAACACATGCATAATTAATTCAAGCATGGTAAAGTCTACTCGTGCCACAGTGGAGATCCACTTACCTGAGGTCCCAAGCCTCTCATCTTTGTCCTCGCGATCTTTCCTCAGTGGCGTCCCTCCTTAAAGCTTGATGTGTGGCACTTCTGTCCAACACGAGGATTAGAGGGTCAATGCCTATGTTTACTAATCATTCGCGAGAAATGAGACTGTAGGGCTCAAAGAATCAACAGAAAGGAAGTTTCGTCAGTGGGACGACAGACAGTTCGTCGAGAAATCCCTCTAAGGGTATTCTCGTCCCGAGTGTTGTTGACTTAACGTTAACAATCAATCCAGACTATCGGGTCTTTTGTTTGACTAGATTAGGTGAGAAATAAGTTCCTTAAACTAATCGGTTTCAGACTTTATTTTATTACGTATTTAAATATTCGAGCCGGAAATCCGGCAGAGTTTCCCCTGTTTTTCGGATATCCCGGCCGAAGCCTTCACCTAATTTCAACCCAGCACCGAACTAATTTCGGTTACAATCCATCACAACAACAATGCAGAATAATTTTCACAATAATAATCTCAAAACATAGTCATTATTCAACACCGAGCCTCAGTGGCTCGGATCCCACACAAAATAAAATAATAGGCGGCTAAACTAATTACAAAAGTCAGATAACGTGTCATTGAGCCTTAATGCTTGGATCTTGTTTCCAACCGCCCGCTTATACCTTTAGAAAAAAATGGCGATGAAGGGTTGAGCGTTCGAACTTGCGATGTTGATGTTCCTGCGCAATGCACGAGAATAAAAGAATTCGAATCAAGTTTCGAACTTAAATAAAAGCAAAACGCGAAACGCTCGGACCCGCGACTCGATACTCGTTTTAAGCTCAAACGGGCACGTTTACAAAAAAATACAATCCAATACAACCAAGGCTCGTGCAACAAAACTAAATCCTCAAGGTCACACAATTTTCCTTTTATTAAATATCTTAATTTACGAAAATTCTAAATCTTTTGTCAATTAAGGTAATGATTCAAAGGCACTAGAATTACCAAGATCAACAAGGCCACGAAACATAATAAAGCACCAAGCCCATAAAAACATGCTAACTCATTTTAGCCCGTTTGCCGTGATATTTTAAGTTAATAATAATCGAAGTTTTCAAGCCTTGGCATAATTTCGTCCAACCAAACGTTATCCCAAAACACATGCAAAAGCACTTTTAAAGTCACTATAAACAAATCATCAAAAGCATGCCAACGGGCACAATTTTAACCTTGCCCTTATGTGTTTACCACAGTGAATTTTCAAAAACCGAACAACTCAAACACCATCATAGTTTTCACATGGTTTCTAAAATACGAATTCATATTACCCCGCTTGATAATTTCATTTTCCAAAATGACACAATCCCACAAATTTCACAATGCCAAAGTACTAAAAGTCGCAAGTTCAACACGTTTATAATTCACAAGACTCTGAAAACGGTTTATTATACCAATCTCGCAATGAGTTCAAGCCACACTTAACTAATTTCATTAAAACATGTGAGTCGACACAAATCACAAATTAGTGTAAATAAGTTCTCAACCATAAAATTCTAAAAAAAATAGAAAGTTTCACAAATAAACCAATCAAGGCATTAATCCGAGCACGACCAGCACAATCGAAAACTAACACCGCGCTGAAAATCAAGACACCATGCAAGGTACACAACGACGTCGTAACGAGCATGAGGTTTTACCTCGGTGTCAGCTTGGATCTCGACGTAGCTGACTCAAGGCAACATCGTCGAAGAGACGACGGCAGTGAGCCCGAGCTAAGCTAGGTGACACTCGGGCTCAAACGACAGATCAAGGTGGCCGTGAGCGAGGCGGGGCGGAGCTGGGTCTCGCTGGGGCGAGGCGCGGGCTGCGCGAGCCTGCGAGCTCGCTGGTCTCGCGCGAAAACGGAGCAACGAGGGCTGGCTGTCGCGGAGCACGCCCAGGGATGCGCGAGCACGGCGAGGCGAGGGCCGCGCGCAGAGCCGACGGCGTCGTGCGTGGGAGGCGAGCTGGGGCGCGCGAGGGAGCGGCGCGGGGCGCGGTTCGTCGGAGTTCCGCGGGGTGGCAAGACGGGGTTCGTCGGGGTTCCGCAAGGAGGCGCGGCGACGATTTGTCAAGGGATCGCCGCTGCTGGATTGCGCCGGAGCAAAGGCGATGCGCGGTAGAGGCTTAGGGCCTCGCGATGAGGCGCAGAGCTCGGGGCGAGGCCTAGGGCGCGAATCGGGGCGACGCGCAACTGGGCGAGGGGCGGAAGAGGCCCAGCAAAGCTCGGGCTGAGCTCGCCCACATCGCGCGTGGAGGAGGTGCCGGAGGAGGGCGGGCTTGGCCAGCGTGGATCGGGGCGACGCGCGACTGGGCGAGGGGCGGAGGAGGCCAGAGCTGGGCAGCGCTTGGCACGGGCAGCACACGTGGAGGCTGGGTGGTGGCGGCTCGTCGCCGGCGGGAGTGAGAGAAAAGAGAGAGGGAGGGGGCTCGGCAGAGGGAAAGAGAGAAAGAGGGATTAGTGAGATTTCCCTTTTTTTTTTTTTTTTTTTTTGGAGGAGGAGAGTGACGACGCGAAAAACGGGGGAGGGGGAAATAAGAACAAACCCTAATGGGTTATAAGATATAAAATATTAGTTTATTCATCTAATACTTAATAAAATAATTGGTATATTTTCAAAATTCATGAAAATACCCTAACTGGCTCAACTAGTGAAGTTAGGAATTTTAATATCAATTTCAAGTTGAAATTGATTTCATAACATGTATTAAAATTCCAAAAATGTCAACAATAAAATTATCGCTCGAATATTCTTACTTGGTCAAAAGTTAGTCAGATTTGACGAAACGAGTCAATTTTCCTCGAAATTAACATAGCCAAGATAATAGGAACCATAGTAATATCACGAGTCGTTTCGCCTCAAAACTAAAAATTCACTAGTTGTAAAAGTGTTTTCGGTTCAGGCCATTACACTTCTTCAATGGGATTTTTTCAAACAAAAATGCCAAAGGGGGAGACTTTTAATATTTCTATTATTGGCATTTTGTTTGCAAATTAATTATTCAATATTATGCTCATTATTGCTTGACTGATTAGCCTTGATTTTAGAGAGTTAGAATTTATTGACTTGATATCACCATTACTCACTAATCTTTCTATGTTTGGAATGTTAATATTCGGCATTTATTGGGAGATTTTATTCGGTCAACTTTGGAGAAAACCTGCTTGAGTGTTCTTGAGGGTGTTGCTCAGAGACAAGTTGAGACATATTGTCCGGGTTATAGAGACACCCAGTCAGGCTTATGAAAAAGGAAAGTTTCTAGAAGATTATTGACAAAGCTTTTAGTGATTATCTCTACAGCTCATACACGTTTGTCTCTAATAATATATTTTAATGAAGAAATATTCCATGAAGTAATGAAGATTATTACACATAATTAATTGGATTATTAATATGTGCTTTTCATGGAAAGTCTTCATCAACCTTTGGCCCTTTTATTCTCAAGTTGAAGTCATTTTTCGTTTATCTCTTTCATTTGTATTTTTGAGAGTATGTACTTTTCTGGGTTTGAGAGAAAAGAGAGTGAGAGAGATCTTTTATATGTATTCCTTCTTGCAAGAGAAGAGTGTGTTCGGTGATGGTGTCTTTAATAGGTGTTACATGATTGTAAACTGATTGAATCGGATGTCACACGGGAGTGTGCTATGAAGGACGAGGGGATCTCGTCAATGGTAGATCACTAGGTCAAAGGGGTAATGGCGGAAGAGAGTGAAGGGATTTCAATCTTGTATAAGTCCGTGGGTCCTTGTTTGGACATTTCTGGTGGATCTTTTGCAACTGAGCGTGACCCCGTAGACGTAGGCATTGCCAAACTGCATAACCAATTCTTCCTTGTCATTTTATTATTCTGCACCATGTGCTGTTTATCTCATTTTAGTATCACTCTGTATTCTTTGTTGGTGTTTCTGACATTAATAAAGAACACCTACTAACAAAACGGTTCTTGCATATGTAAAGAAACAAGAGACCTAATTAGTGACTTGAAAGAAAATATTTAGAAATTACAGGTTATTTAATGAGTTGCTGCCATACAATAGTGCATTATTAAATATGAAATGACCCTTGAAACACTTTACAATTAAAGATGTCAGATATCACTATTTATGAACAGTGAAAAATAATCAAGTATCTTCTTAGGAACAAACCATACAAACTATCATTGTTAGTTGGATGAAAAATACCTATGAAATCTCTAATAAGTGAGTGTAAGGGCAACTACAGTCATTCAATTCTCTAGTTACTTCACAAAAATCTTATGTAATTTATTAAAATAGAGAATGACATTGTGGGGTTTCTTATTAATTTATTTTTAATTTGATTTATAGCTTGAAAAAATTATAATGATTTAAGACCCTTTCTATTGAACAAATGATTCCAATAACAATAGCAATACTACGCTAAGAAGATTAATGTAATAGCAAAATCGAGATGAATCTAGAACATAAACGGCATGCAATTATCACAAAAAAAAAAGTTATATATAAATATGAAAAATATAAATTCGTATGTACATAAATACATACATACACACACAAAAAAAAAAGGCAAAAAAAATATTAGAATAAGCCTATATATTCAAAATAGCGCAAAAATTACAATCTAAACAACATTAGAAAGCTTACATATATACACAAATACATAAAGACATATACACATAATGAGGTACATAACATCATAAATGATTCCAACAATCCGAAATAAAACAAAAATTACAATTGTAGACTAATCATTATAATGGAAAAAAAAAAGAAATATTAAAAATGAAACAAACACCAAAAATATCAAACAAAAACCTTAAGAAAAAATTAAACAGGGATGAGAGAGATGACTTAGCTATAACAAACAGCATTCCAAGCCATAAGAGACCAATTACCTGATTTTCAAAAGAGGAAAAAGCCAGTTAACCTTAAAACAAAAACCAAAAAAAAAAATCGATCACAAAGTCAGTATGTAAGATGAACAAAAGCTAAAAAATAACAAAAATCAAAACTAAGAACATTAGAAATTCAATGTTTAAAAAAGACGTCAAAAACTTATCTAAAAAATCCAATTGCATAGCCTGTAGAACAACTACTACCAAAATAATGTTTTTCATACGAACAATGGGACAATAAAAAAACATGATATGATATGATTAACAAAAACCATGAAGAGAGATTATTCTACCAAACACAAACCGGTGAAGACATAACTCACGGCAAGAAAGAAATGCTATTTTGCAATGGTACTCAAAGTCTCTAGCTAGGAAAAAAAAAACTAATAGAAAAGGGAACTCAAAGTCTCAAACCCAGGAAAAAAAAAAAGGGAAACTTAAAGTCCTCAAACCAAAAAAATAATCAAGCACATGAGAAATAAATAATAGAAAAGGAAAATAGTAAATCAAATTCTAATAAAAAAATGCAGTCCAGATCGGCTATAAACCTCGTAAACAAAAAAAGGCAAAAAACAAATCAAGAACACTGTGAATAAATCACAACCAAAAGACACGGAGAAGAAGCTCTAGCTTCATTCAAAACTAAAAAAAAAATAAAAAAAAACCTCAAGAAGGCGAAAAAATCAACCAAGCGGTCAAGAAATTAAATAAAAAAAAAAACTAAAACAAAAAACAACTTAACAAAATACCATGTATATATCTAACCACATATAGATCTAGTAAAGAAATATTAAGGAGAAAAAGAAACAACATAGCTATGAAACATATAAAATAACCAAACTCAAAAGCCACAAAGATAAAGTATCAATTTTTTATAAGCCAAATTTTTAAAATAAAAAATACAACATATATAATACAATAATGAAAGAGATGAAGACATCGAAAAGTATAAGAAAAAACCAACAATTGTGAAAGCGGATCGGCAAGAAAAAAGGATAAGCAAGAGTGAGAGAATAAACTAAAAAAAAAAAAAAAAGTTGGGTGGTAGAAACCCAAATGAGCGTGAAGAATGATAAAGCCTAAACAAACCAACCGCTTTAAAATGACAAAGATGGCCTTTAATGCTCAATAAAAATTATAAGTTGGCATAAATTGATAAAAAAAAATGACCTTGAATGCTTGGTAACTAAGTGGCTGATTGAGGACAAAAAGGTAATCCCACTCTTGCACTATAGAAACTATAGTAAAATTCCCCTTCATTTTAGTATAATAGGATAATGTGTATCATCATATTTATTTGAAAGCTCATCTAACACAATCTTATCAAAATCTTATAGAGTAAGTAATTTAGAATTTGATTTTAAAATAATAAAAAAAAATGTGCATGTGGTAAACCTCTCTTTTGAAATTCAATAACATAAACACAGGCTGCTATATGACCAAGTATATATTTCTTAAATAATTTAATTCTTATAATTTTGCTTTAAATACTCGAGCAATTAGATCAAGTCTAATTTGAATCTCTTCATATGATTGTAATTCTTTTTTTTATTTCGCACATGTTATGACTACATGTCATGGTCAAGATATATCAGGCTTTCTAAATCTTTGTACTAATGACATAACATCCATGTATCTTTTACACATATCTCAAAATTACAACCATAATTCTTCATCTAAAATGGCATATGTTCTATATGTTCAACCGAACGTATTTTCTTTCTTGCATAACTCGTCCTCCACTAGCTTTTTAATTTTTCTGCGTCAGCCTCATTCATATTCGGCTTCTTTTTAATGTAAAGTTGAAGTCGATATTTTCTTATTTTATTTCTTTCTTCATCTGTAATTGTTAGTTTTTGCTTTTGTTTTCTTGGTTATCTACCATTTGTAAATCGAGTTCAATATAAAATTAGACTAACTACAATTAGCAAAATAAAATATAAAATTAATTGTTTAATTATGCTGTTTAAATGAAATTTCCGAGAAATATATAAAATCTTTATAAAATGAATGATATGAGATATGAATAATATGTCAAATAAGTGGAACCAAAATTAATTAAACATACCGAAACAGCCAACACACCCATAATTTTTTTTTATTAGTAGGCTTATCATAATTATATATTTAATAAATCATTTCCAAGTAGATAGGCACGACAACTTAATCCCTATTGCTCCGTGGATAATACTGTTTTTGAAGTTGATATTCTGCTTCATTTGTAGCTCTCACTAGTACAGAATCATGATTCCGATACACCTATTTTTTAAGACGGGTTACAAAAAATACGTTATCATATCTCTTTTATGCTATAAAATTGTGCCATGTGGCAAAAAATACAAATTATGATGACTTGTATATCAATTTCTTAAAATACATGACACTTGTCATGCGAAGCGGATAGTTAAAATTTTTTAGACACATATTTTACAACCGTGTTTGAAAGTATTGGCGTCATTATATTATAATGACGGACATATATATGCGTCATTAAAACTAACGAACTACAAGCTGCCACATGGCACTAATGTTTTAAAAATACATATTTTAAAACCGTGTTTGAAAGTTTGGCGCCATTATGTTATAATGACAAAAAAAATATATGCGTCATTAAAACTAACGAACCACAAAACGCGCACTAATATTTTGAAGACGTCATTTAATTACCCGTCTTCGTATCATCTTATAATTATTTAAATATAGTATAAAAAAATATTAAATCAAAAAAATATTAAGTCACGCATGTTTTGACTTTAATGATTATTGACAAGTGGCAACTTTTAAACAATGGTAGTTTTTCTCAGCACGTTCTATTATTTTGTTTTCATCATACAAACCTTTAAATGACTCGCGATATATATTATTTTCATCTAGATATAGATTGAATAGTGCATTTTGGTGAAACCTATAAGAGTATCCAGCCCATGTAGCACGTAAAATCTTTTATAATTGCTACCATTCGGTGGTTGAAATAAACAAATATAGTGCAAAGCGTTATATCTTATTACTACCTTTACTGAGTCTTGATCCGTTTCTAAAGGCTCTTAATAAGAAGCGGGCTGTAAATGAGTGACACTTGGTGCTCTTTTTTTTTTTCTTTTTCATTTCTTACTTTTTTTTCCTTTTTTATTTTCTTCTCAATTCCCTTCTCTCTTTCTCTCTCTCTCTCTCTCTCTCTCTCTCTCTTTTCCCCTTTTTATTTCCTTGGTTTTCTTCGCAAAAAAATGAAAAAAGAGCCCGCTGCTTGGTGGCCGGTGAACTTCGCAAGTAAAACCGTCGCTTGCTCCTTATGGTTGCCGAGAACTTCTCACGAAAAAAAAAGGCCCATTGCCTAGTCGCTGGTGAGTTGGTCAGTGAACCTCGCAAGTAAAACCGCCACTTGCTCCTCATGGTCACCGAGAACTTATCGGGATAACTTCTGAGGTACAGTTGATAAAATACACTTTTGATAAAATATTTTCAATTTCTATTCATTTAGAGGTTATACTATTGATTTTTTTAAACAAATATTTTTCTTGTATATTTCTTGATTTAGATAAACAATAATATTACAAAGGAAAATGACGATGATCCTTCACCAAAAATTTTTCTTGACCGTCTCTTATAAAGTAATACTAAATTTATGTCGGGGCACAAAAATGCATCTTATAAAGTAATACTGAATTTATAAAGGGGCAAAGAAATGCGTCATAAAAACCTACATTATTATGACACATTTTTTACGTACATCTTCAAATGCACCCCTTTTTACGACGCATTTTATGAGTCTTTAAAAATTCAACAGTTATAATGATACCTCTTTTCATGACTCATCTTTACCCGTCTTAAAAACTTTTTATGGCTCACAAAGTACGTCATTAAATCTCATTTTTGCACTGGTGTCTATAAGTTAACATTCAAGTTTAATTATTAACTTTTTATCCATATGACTCATCACTTCTTAATTATACCAATTAAAGTTTATATACATATATTAATAATACATGGTTGACAATTTTAGAGCTACAACATTTGATTATCTTTCTAATTAGACACAATCGATTCTATCATTCAATTATCAATTTATTTTTACAATACAAATAAACATCCTCATTTGACAATAATTCTTGTCCTCGGAACTTAGCTTCCACATTTATTTAATTGTTTATTTGTTGTAGTAGTAGTAGTAGTATTGTGGTAGTGAAACCATGTTGACTCACACACAATACATCCCATAGCCCCGAAATTAGGGGGGGGGGGGGGGGGGGGGGGGGGGGGGGGGGGGGGGGGGGGGGGAGGGAGGGGGGCCAAGAAAAAAGAGACAAAAATTTATTTTCTCTATGCCTTTTGCTTTTCACTTCTTATTCATTCAAAAAGCTCCAACCTTTAACTCTCACTAACTCAATCATTCTCTCTCTTTCTTTATTCCAGCCCAAAAAAAAAAAGCATTAAGTGGATTTTCCAATTTTCTAATGCAAATTAATAAGAAATTGATTGATATTTGATTTTGTACTGTTAACATTTCTCTTAACACATGTTAACACATTATTACAGTATTGAGAGTGTGAAAATAGATGTTTGATTTTAAGACTTTATGATACTATGCATTAATTAACCGATTCTTTAAAAAAAAGATTAATGAAAGGTGAATGAATATTTTATTTAATACTCTTATACAAATATTTTTCCTGGTAACTATGAAAAGACTAAATAATTTAAGCCAACCAAGTATATATTTTAATGTTACTCAATTTGAGTTTTTTATTTTCCAATTCCTTGATAGTAATAAAAATACGTTGTGAAATTAAAAAAAAATTTCGAACAAGAGTCACAACAAGTGTACAAACACAAAAGCCTAAAAAAAAAAGGAATTTTTACTCCATTTACACATTTTTGAGAAACCAAACAAACAAAGAAAAATTATACTAAATTACATATGACAAGGAGTGCATCGACCTTTTCTACTCTTTATATAATGTAGAGGAAAAATGATAAATTACAGAGAAAGATTATACTTATATATATATATATATATATCATCAATCTATACACATGTAAATTTTTCAAAGGAAAAAGAACAATAATGTTTTTCAGAGTTCGTACCCAAAAAAGGATACGCTTCTCTTATTCATAAATCAACAATCATATTTTCCCAGAGAAACAATGGACAAATTTCTGTGTATGTATGTATATATATATATGTGTATATATATATATACAGTTATAAATTATTGAAAAAAGATTGAAACTTGTTTGAGAAGAAACCAATCTCTCGAGAATAGAAACTGCTTCGCTTTGAATCTAACCTCCTCACTCTATAATCCAATCAAATCAACAGAAAAGATCAAAAAATGTAAATAAGTTTTTTCTCCCCTGATTTGGGTTTAAATCGAACAAAAATTTTCCTGGTTGGTGTGAATTTGGCGGCGGAGAGGTTTGAAGAGATCGACTGGTTGATTGTCGCAAAGGTTGAACGCAGCAAAAGGTTTTACTGTTTATGTTTTATCTCTCTACAACAATAAAATGGCCAGAAATAAAAAATCTAAAGCCACACTTGTACTCTACAATAAGATCACCTTAACAAACACTCAACAGTTGTAAAAAAAACCAAAACCTCTTCTTATTCAGCCAATGACAGTTGTACAATAATTTTTCTTGACTTTAATATCTTGATTCAAATTAAATGAAGCACACACGACAAAGAGTGTACCGACTTTTTCTACTCTGTATATAATGTAGAGGAAATAAAGCAAAGAGTTTTATTGTTTACGTTTTATCTCTCTACGTAAATAAAATGGCCAGAAATCGAAAATCTAAAGCCATACATGTACATTACAATGTAATCATCCTAACATAAACTCAACAGCTGTAAAAGAAACTAAAACCTCTTCATATTCTGCCAATGACAGATGTACAGCAATTTTCCTTGACTTTTAAATCTTGACTCAAAAGAAGTTAAAATAAATAAAAATTAAATTAAGCACACATGACAAAGAATGTGCCGACCTTTTCTACTCTTTATATAATGTAGAGGAAATAGACCAAAGGGTTTTACTATTTTTGTTTTATCTCTCTACATCAATAAAATGGCCAGAAATCAAAGATCTAAAGCCACACGTGTACTCTACAATGAAATCACCTTAACATATACTCAACAGGTGTAAAAAAAAAAACCTCTTCTTATTAAGCCAATGACAGCTGTACAATAATTTTTCTTGACTTTTATATATTGATTCAAAAGGCCTTAAAATAATTAAAAATTAAATGAATCACACAAGACAAGGAGTGTGCTGACCTTTTCTACTCTTTATATTCGAAATAGAGAAAAGGATTTTACTATTTACATTTTATCTCTCTACGTCAATAAAATGGCCAGAAATAAAAAATCTAAAGCCACATATGTACTCTACAATGAAATCATCTTAACATATACTAAACAGTAAACAGTTGTATAAAACCCGAAACCTCTTCCTATTCAGCCAATGACAACTATATAATAGTTTTTCTTGACTTTTATATCTTGATTCAAAGGGTCTTAAAATAAATAAAAATTAAATGAAGCACACATCATAAGGAGTGTGCCGACCTTTTCTACTCTTTATATAATATAGAGGAAATAGAATAAAGGGTTTTACTGTTTACGTTTTATTTCTCTACGGCAATAAAATGACAAGAAATCAAAAATTTAAAGCCACACGTGTACTCTACAATGAAATCATCTTAACATATACTCAATAGTTGTAAAAAAATCAAAACCTCTTCCTATTCAGCCAATGGCAGCTGTGCAATAACTTTCCTTGACTTTTATATCTTGATTCAAAATACCTTAAAACAAATAAAAAAATAAATGAAGCACACATGACAAGGAGTGTGCCGATCTTTTCTACTCTTTATATTCTAAATAGAGAAAAGGGTTTTACTAATTATATTTTATCTGCCTATGTCAATAAAATTGCCAGAAATCGAAAATCTAAAGCCACATGTGTACTCTACAATGAAATCATCTTAACGGATACTCAACAACCGTAAAAAAAATCAAAACATTTTCATATTCAGCTAATGACAGTTGTACAATAATTTTCCTTGACTTTTATATCTTGATTCAAAGGGTCTTAAAATAAATAAAAATTAAATGAAGCACACATGACAAGGAGTGTACCGACCTTTTCTACTCTTTATATAATGTAGAGGAAGTAGAGTAAAGGATTTTACTGTTTACGTTTTATCTCTCAATGTCAATAAAATGGCCAAAAATTGAAAACCTAAAGCCACACTTGTACTCTACAATGAAATCACCTTAATATATAGTTAACAGCCGTAAAAAAACAAACACTATTCAGCCGATGATAGTTGTACAATAATTTTTCTTGACTTTTATATCTTGATTCAAAGGGTCTTAAAATAAATAAAAATTAAATGAAGCACACATGACAAGGAGTGTACCGACCTTTTCTACTCTTTATATAATGTAGAGGAAGTAGAGTAAAGGGTTTTACTGTTTACATTTTATCTCTCAATGTCAATAAAATGGCCAAAATTTGAAAACCTAAAGCCACACTTGTACTCTACAATGAAATCACCTTCATATATAGTTAACAGCTGTAAAAAAAAAAAACAAACACTATTCAGCCAATGATAGTTGTACAATAATTTTTCTTGACTTCTATATCTTGATTGAAAGGGCATTAAAATAAAGAAAAATTAAATGAATCACACATGACAAGGAGTGTGCCGACCTTTTCTACTCTTTACATTCGAAAGAGAGCAAAGGGTTTTACTATTTACGTTTTATCTCTCTACGTCAATAAAATGACTAGAAATCAAAAATCTAAAGCCACACGTGTACTCTACAATTAAATCATCTTAACATATACTCAACAGCTGTAAAAAAAAAAAAACCAAAACCTCTTCCTATTCAGCCAATGATAGTTGTACAATAATTTTTCTTCATTTTTATATCTTGATTCAAAGGGCCTTAAAATAAATAAAAATTAAATGAAGCGCACATGACAAGGAGTATTTTGACCTTTTCTACTCTTTATATAATATGGAGGAATCATTCAGATTTACTGCCAAAAAAGTTGAAGGGTTATGTATACAAATGCCTCCGATGTTATGCTATTGTTACAAGTTGCACCCTAATGTTTTAAAACTGTCATTCTTGCACCCTAAAGTTTTAAAAACTTATAAGTATGCCCCCTCCGTCACAGTCCGTAAAAATATTTATATCTGTTGACACTTATACAACTTTTTAAAGATCAAACGTCTTAAAATTAAGAAAATTATAATAATTAATTCTACAATTATTTTCATAAACACCCTCTTATGTTGTCTTCTTTTTTTCTAAATGCACCCAATCTTTTAAAACCTTGAATTCATACCCCCAGATTATATCTATTTTTTTTAAAGAATTAGAGTGGAAGGGGTGAGTGAACTTATAATGTTTTCAAATACCAGGGGGCACGAGTGCCAGTTTTGAAATATCAGAGTGCACCTTGCAAGAATAACACAATATTGGGAGGCATTTGTATAGATTACCCAAAGTTGAATGCTCTTTTTTTTTTTCTTATTTTTTTCCCGGTGTTAAACAACCAATAAAAAATAAAATAAAAAATCAAAACAAAACTAATAGCCTAATAAGTAGTTAGGACTTATAAGTCTTCTTAATATTTAAAATGTCATTTTAAACTATTTACCGGCTGAGCAGTTAAGTTTTTGAACTACTTTTAGTAAATATCTCTTTGAATTTCTTTTTTTTTTTTTTTTTGGTAATCAACTCAAATAGTCCTTAAATATTTGTTGGGATGACATTATTAGCGTATTTATCTTTAAGCATATTATCTTAGGATATTTATTTATTTTTACTATATGTACAAGTGTATATATACCCCTCTTTATCATAAATAAAATATAATCATAATTTTCCAAACCTCTCATGGCATCAAAGCCACTAGGTTAACACCACAAACACATGCCGCACCATTGTCGCCGCTTGTTGACCTTCACCTGCCTTCTCTCTTTAATTGTACGTCCCAATCATCAACCTTTTATCTTTCTCTAATGGCCGACGACATCAATACACCAAACGAACCTGTAACTTCTTAAGATGCCTCAACAGTGTCTCAAAGTCACCCAATTATAATTAATTCTCTTGATCAGCCACAAAGTTTAATTGCATTCAATGTCTTTGCTCAAGCTCCATTGAAATTAACCTCAAACAATTATTCGGTCTGTCGCCTACAGTTTCAGTCGCTATTGATCATACATGATTTTCTTGGTTACGTAGATGGAACAAAACCATGCCTGCCGTCCGCTGTCGCGGCACCCGACACCACAACACCATCACCAAACCCGGCCTATGCCTTGTGTGTTAGTCAAGATCAATTACTACTAAATGCCATCATTGGATCATTGTCTCCTATGCTTGCGTCGTTTATAGCTGCCCCAAAGACCTCTTGTAATGCTTGGAGTATTTGGGAGAAAACCTATAATGCACCCACCAAAGGGAGAATCATGCAACTTCGTGGAAATCTTGCATATCCGAAAGAGGGTACAAATTCCATCACTAAATATATGCAAGATACTCTCATGAATGCACTAGTTGATTTTGATGAATTGCCTATTCGAGTCTTGAATGGTCTTGACTCACAATATAAAAAAATCTCCAATGCTATCTAGGCAATGGAATCTCATGTTACTTTTGACGAGTTGTTTGGAAACTTGGTTAATTATAAATCCCAAATGAACACTACAGAGAAGAACTCCTTGCAGCCTGCCACCGTCTTTGAGTGGCACCTACCACTGCTCCAGCTCTGGTCCGCCGCCTACTCCTTTTGGCCACGGGAATATGGGCTTCCTCACCATATGTCTCGCGCACCTGGTCCACGGCCGTTACTACTAAATTCCATCATTGGATTCTTGTCTCCTACGCTTGGGTAGTTTATGGCTGCCCCAAAGACCTATTTTGATGCATGGAGTATTTTGGAGAAAACCTATACTGCACCCACCAAAGGAAGAATCATGCAACTTCGTGGAAATTTTGCGTATCCGAAAAAGGGCACACGTTCCATCACTAAATCTATGCAATATATCAAGATCAATACCGATACTCTTGATCTCATGAATGCACTAGTTGATTTTTGATGAATTGTCTATTCGAATCTTGAATCGTCATGTTACTTTTGATGAGTTGTTTGAAAAATTGCATAATTATAAATCCCAACTGAACACTATAGAGAAGAACTCCCTGTAGCCTATCATCGCCTTTGTGTGGCAACTATCACTACTTCAGCTTCTAGCCGGCTGCCTACTCCTTTTGGCCGTGGGAATATGGGTTTTCCTCATCAGAGTTCTTGTGCACCTGGTCCGCGGCCGTATTAATCGTAGAGGTTTTAAGCAGGCTGAGCTCGGGCCGACCCATCCAATTTAGCCTTGGCCCCTTCGGGGCGAGGACTGGTTTGACCCGTTTATTTATTTCTTTGGGTCAGGCTGGGCCGGCCCAAAAATATTAAACCCCAAGCCCAACCTGTGCCAAAGCTTGTTTAACATAATGACGAGCCGACCCACAGGCCTATTTGGGCCTAACAGGCTAAGCCTTATTCGGGCCAATGAGGGCCCATCACCAAAAATATTCTAAACAATAAAAAATTTATTGGGAAAAAAAAATTTACGAGAAATTTTTGTTAAAGCATAGAAAGAAAGTTTTTATTTATAGATTATGACTAGATCATTAAAAATAATGGTTTTTATACAAATGCCCTATGATATTATGCTATCCTTACAAATTGCACCCTGATCTTTCAAAATTGACACATGTGTCCCTGATGTTTGAAAAGATTACAAGTTTACCCCTTCCGCTTCAATTCATTAAAAAAAAAAGATGGAATAAAGGGTATGAATACAAAGTTTTAAAAGACTGAGGTGCAACTTGAGTGGGGAAAAAACAACATAAGAGGGTGTTTATGAAAATGATTAATTTCATCATTTCCCCCTCTACTTTAACCCGAATCTCAAATTGCCCCTGTACTTCAATGTGTCACATAGCTAGATAGATTTTTGTGCATTTGTAGGTGAAATTATATTTTTGCCCCTATTTGATATGCTTTTTCTTTCAAGTTTTTTTTTTTTTTTTTGTGCTAGAAACACTTGATTGAAATTAAAAAAAAAACTTTTTGCTTCAATCAAGTGTTTCTAGCACAAAAAAAAAAACTAAAAATTAGCTGAAGAAAAAAACTAATTTTTTTTAATCAAGTGTTTCTAGCAAAAAAAAAAATAAAAATAAAAACTTGAGAAAAGAAAAGTATCAAACAGGGGCAAAAATATAATTTCATCTACAAATGCACAAACACCTCTCCAATTATATGACACATGGCAACTTTGGATGGAAAATGACAACTTTGGATGGAAAAGTTAACGGAAGGACAAATTTGAAACGCTTTAAGAGTATAGGGGGAACGGATGTAACAAATTAAAGTACAAGGGGTAATTTGATATTCGGGTTAAAGTAGAGGGGGAAATGATGAAATTAACCCTTATGAAAATAACTATAAAGTTAGCACTTGTAATTTTTGTCATTTTAAGCCGTTTGATCTTTTAAAAATTATACAAGTGCCACCTGATTATTTGTTGCGTTATTAATTTCATCAATTTTTCTATGGATTGTTGCGGAGAGGGTATACTGATAAGTTTTTAAAACATCAAGTTGTAAGGACGTTAGTTTCGAAGCATTAGGGTGCAACTTGAAAAAATAACACAATATTGGCGGGTATTTGTATAGATAACCCTAAAAATAAATGATAATAAGAAGAATATATTTCGGAATAATGTGCAATTTAGTTGTATGTTATAAATGATAATGTTGGAGAGGAAGAAAATATGATTAGTCTTTTCTCATCGTTTATTTTGTTGTATATGGGAAGATAAGATAAATATTTAAAAATTTTATTTTATTTTAAATTTACACATAAAGATATTTACATGAGAGTAATTTTTTATATTAAAATTTTAAAACTAATAAAATAGATGATTTGGGCTGGGCCCAATCAGACTAAGATATGCAATTCGAGCCCGGTCCGGCCTGTATAGCAATTTCGGGTCGAATCAGCCCACATGCCTATATCTTTAAGCCCAGCCTTGGACCACAATATTAAAAATGCTGGGTCGGACCGCTACAGTAACGAGTCGAGTTAGCCCGGTCTTCTCAAATTTTAGGCTGGGCCCGGGCTTGAGTTGACAACTCTAATCAACCATGGTCCCGCTCACCATCGTCGTGGTCTCCTAGGCCCAATTTTCAGAACACCTCCTCAGGACCACAACCCTACCTTTGCAAGTGTCAACTATGCGGCCAGCAAGGTCATTTTTCCCATCAATGTTTGCTCCTACCCTCTAAAACTTGGAGCTCCATGCCACATCAGCCAAGACCACAACATCACCCACCTTTAACTGCTAAGCGCGCTTACACTGCACATACTACCCATCGTTGCCTTCTTTCGCTGAGTGGGTGCTTGACTTGGGCGCATCTCATCATGTAACCACCGACCTAGCGAATCTTTCTCTACACTATTATCATTGGGGATGGTACCAGACTTCAAATTTTGCATATTGGTTCCCTATCTTTACCTACTCATTCCTCACCTTTATCTTTAACTAATATTTTGTACGTGCCCACTATGTCAAAGAACCTAAAACTCTTTTTTCGGACAATGGCGGTAAATACCTTGCTCTTCGACCTTTTATTTCCTCAAGTGGTATTACTCGCTTAACCACGACCCCTCATAACCTGAGCATAATGGTTATACTGAACGTCGACACCGCCATATAGTTGAGATTGGTCTAACTTTACTTCGCTAGGCGTCTATTCCACCTACCTTTTGGCCATTTTCCTCTGCCAACGTTGCTTATCTTATAACTAGAATGCCCAAAACTGACCTCTCTATGTCATCATCCTATGAAAAGCTTTTTACAATTTATCCCGACCTGTCAAAACTTCGGAACTTTGGTTGTCTCTGCTACCCGTGGCTTTGTCCGTACACATCCCATAAACTAGAGTCTAAGTCGAGTATGTGTGTCTTTTTTGGTTACTTACTCACTCAGAGTGCATTCTTGTGTTACGACCTATCTCTCAAAACAATATGTCTCTCGTCACGTAAAATTTCTTGAACATATATTTTCATTCTCTTCTCTGCATCTCTCATCTATTGCGCCCACCGAGTTGTCCTCCATGTCCTGTTTTTCCTATCCAAGTATGAGTGAGAAGCTTCTGGTTGACGTGACTCTATCCACACCTCGTTTTCCCTCAAGTGATAATCCTGCGCCACATCTTTCTTCTAATTCCTCATCGCCACCCACCCGTACTGTGATTCACCCCTTTGTCGAGCTGATTTCTCTCAGTCCATCTTTTATGCCCTCACACATGCCGCCTTCCCCCTCAGACCATCCCATAGCTTCCTTCCCGCCTCTACACCCTCAAACCACCACTAATCCCTATCCATGATAACCCGATCCAAAAATCTCATTAATATTAATCTCAAACATAAGATCGAGTAATGAGCATTATTAAAGTCAAAAAATTTTAATAACCTGTCACCAAAATCATAATTGTTTAGAGCTATTACATCAACAAATATAATCTTCTAGTATTATAAAATAATATTTCGAGTTACATGTTAATTTTCATCCTATCACCATATCAAGTCAGAGTACTAATGTAAACAAATTCACATTCAACCAAAATTCTTAAAAAATTAATGATAATAATCATAAATATTTGAGTAGGCTTAAGGCTTAAAATAGATAATCTAATCATAACATAAACAATATCATATCCACACTAGGTAGGTGATGATGTACGAGATGACCTTCAGCTATCAAATATAGGACAAGGGTTCATAAGATTTCCAAACTTAGTTTTATTAAAATTAGAATTACTCATTTGGGGGATGAAGATGTGAACGCGAAGTGATGGCATGATAGAATTTTTTAAATAACCTGCTCTCTAATACCAAATCTGCAACACCCTCTACCGAGAGCTCTACAGTTAACATAACTAGCACCTATAACTGTAATAAATACTAATTTACACTAAAAATCATAATAAGAAAGAAATCAATTTGTTAAAAAAAATTACAAAAATGTGTTGAGTAAAAACATTTGAATGACTTAACGTCAAATAATGACATAAAGAAAGACTAACACATAAAAATTCATAAAAAAAAAAATCCATAAGACATAATTTAAAAGAAAATTAAAACTTTCAAAGATCGTTTTCGAAACCTATCCTTCGCTATCACTTACATGCCCTCATCGAGACGCTCCAAGTATTACCTAACTTAATCTGCAACATGCGAAAAACTTGTAAGCAAAAAGCGTAGTGTACACATAATTCTCACAAAATATGAATGTAAGAAAAACATTAAAAAAAAGGAAAAACTCAAATTTCATAAGCATGCATAATCAGTTACGTTTCATCTTTTCTATATAGGCCCGTAGTGAAGTACCCTAAACCCTAAACTACAAGGGCTATAAATTCTCTTAAATTCTTTCATCATCTAACCCTCTAATAAAAATCATATTTCTTTGTTCATTGAAGACAATCTTAAATATTCACCATGTTTCCATTGACGACTGAAGAAACATAAAAATTGATATATTTAATAATCTCAAACCTTTAATTTTTTAATTCACTATAATCATCATAGGTCTAAAGAAATATGCACGAACATCAAGAAAACCCTAAATTGCCAGTTGTTAGAATAAAATTCATAAACGAGAAACTCATAGAAAAATAGCAATATGGTAGAAGCAATATGATTTACCTTAATAATTGAAAAGAATTTGATTCTTATAAACTTGGATTGATTTATAAGTTATTAGGTTTCAAGAATGAGTTTGAAAGTGTTTGGAGGCTCTAAGGGGTTTAAAATTGCACCAAGGGTTTACACTGCGTCACGCTGCAACGTGCGAAATTGTGTCGTTTTCACGTGCAGATTCGTGTTGAAATTGTTAATGTTGGTGTGAAATTTGAACCAACGCCGTGATCCACACCTCTAGGCTGCGATTCGGCAATGAAACGGGAAGAATTAGCTGGAAAAACTAGAGACACGGTAGTTTTAGAATGGTTCGGCCCTCCTACGGAGTAATAGCCCACATCCACTTTTTCTGGTATTTCAATTAAGTTTCTCACAGAGAATTCCGGCTCAAATTTCTTCCAACCCTTTCTCCCTTCTCCTCCTCTTCCTTTGATAGGTTAGCTGAGAGGAGAAAGGGGAAGGTTACATTAATGAGGTCTGACAAACCATCCCTAAATTTCCAGGGTTAGGTGACCTAAACACACAGTCAACCATACCTCCCTGAATTACAGGAGTGGGTTATCAACTAATTACTGACCTACATTGGGAACGGGATGTCTACAGTACCAGTCAGACATCCCCACAATCGGGGTCAATCCATCATTACAAGGAGAGACCGAGTCTAAACATCACGCGGGCTTCACCTTCGATCGGGGGTCTCCAGCTTCGCGGGTCGAGCCCTCTGTCTCGACTAGACCTTAACTCCTCCCTGCGAATACCATCGCCGGTATAGTCCATCCCCGGGCTTCTGTGATCTTCTTGCTTAGTTACCCTTCTCCGAGGATCTTATTACAAGATGGGCTCCACCTTTGGTGATGCCCCCATTGACTATCCTCGTGGGTGCTACAGCGAGGGTGATCTCCGACAACCCTAGCTCCCGACTCCCCCGACGATAGCTTCATTGATGACGTGGCGACGCTGCGTTGACACGGACGTTCTCCCTCACAACTGTTGCTCTCCGGAGACTTTGCCCCCGAAGATACGACCGAGGACGAAAATACACCTACAACATCTGCCCCCCAATCCCGAGGGTATGTACCGCGCCCTCTGGGATTCCTTCTTTGGGACGCTTCATTCCTGAAAAGTTGTGCATTTTGAATGACGGGCAGTTATTGCCTTTTGGGATTCTGCCGTTTCGATGGGATTTGCAGATGTCAGGTACTAATGAGAATCTTTTCGAAAATCCCTGGCCGTTAGATTATGAGGTGAAGATTCCAATACGACGCCCCAGACTTACACTCGCGGGGTTTGGGGCGAAAAGGCGCGAAGAGTTCTCGCCTCTTCGCTTCCCCTTTTCACCTATAAATTTCGTTCTTTCTCTCACTTCATGAACTTTTGCACCGATCGCCATTTTTCTGAAAAATCTCGAGCTCTCCGATTCTACAAAACTTCGACGAATTCGCTCTCTGTTCTCCGATTTTCGAAGATTTCTTCGATGTTCTTCCTCCATCACTACCCACTGCTTATTGGTAAGTTCTTCGAACTCACCTTAGATTTCTACTCTCAAGGCAGTTTAGGTTTTAATCGTTTTGAGCATTTTTGGGGTTTTGAGGGGTTTGAACAGTGCTTCTTTTTTTCAGATGATGTTCGGCGAGTCTGCATCATTATCGTCCGGCGCTCGGTTTTGGTCGGAGCCCTCTTCCGAGCACTCTGAACCCACGCCACCGGCTTCGCCAGTGGCCGCCACCGCCTTCGACAGTGACAACAGGGAAGAAGAAGATGAAGAAGGGAGCAGCGAAGAAGACTTCCGTCGCTCTAGTTCCTTCTCCGGTGATCGTGGAAGGTGACCCAGTGTCGCGGTCGACCGGGGCTGCGGCCACCAAGCCCGAGTCCTCAGCCTCAAGTTCACGGGTGGCTGAGGCTACGCCCGTCAAATCGCGACAGGCAACAGCCACCCCGCAGCTGCCACCGGGCGCGCAAATGATCGCGGCCGACGACCCCGTCCTTGCATCGGCCTCGCCAACTATCGTAGCGAAGACCAGAGTCTCCACGTGCTTCGAGAACGATGTAGAGCATATCCGGGACCAATTCTACTTGTACGAAGACATAACCACTTGGGCGATGTCCTCGGAGAAAAGTTCCTCCCACCCGCCCCGTTTGCTGGTGGCCTTCAACAAGGCCATAATAAAGCACGGGGCGCGGCTCCTACTGCATCCCCTTGTCGAGGAGTTCTTGCCCGTTGGGGCCTCTCGTCGAGCTAGCTGAACCCGAACGCCTACAAGATTATGGCGGAGATGCACATTTTGTAGAGGAGGCTACTCCAAGTCGACCTCGCTATAGAAGAGGTTTGCCACCTCTACAAGCCTTCCTCCAAAAAGTCAGAGGTGGGGTACTTCTTCTTAGCGCCCTGGGAGAAAAAGAGGATCATGATGACAAACTTATCATCCTCCTGCGAGGGATGAAAGGACAAGAACTTCTGAGTCGGGGGGGACTTCGACACTTTCAGCTCCGTGGAGGGAGCCAAACCTGTCTCGAGGAACTACAATGTTCCCGGTAAGCTCCTTACTTAGCTAGTTTCTTTTCGCTTGCTGCATTCTCTTGCCTAACATCCGTATTTGTACACAGTCCTTCCTCCGTACCCCAGTGACCGTGGCCCAAGGCCTGCGGATCCATGATGCCCTTGCCTCATCGGATAAGGGTAGAGATGTTCGGGCTCTCATCACCGAGGACAACCTAGTCGCCCACGGGTGGATTTCCACTTGAATGGAGTTGGACCCGGACCAGCTCCGCGAGCAAAAATCGGGCTCGAAGAAGCCGAAGATAGCAGTAGAGCCTTCGACCCAGGCCGCCCAGCCATAGAAAGCCACTGCCTCCCGGACGCCGAAAAGGAAAAGTACGGCCTCACCTTCGAAGAAGTCCGCGGCCCCAATGCCTCCGATAATGGAGTCCGGAAAGAAGACAAGGAGCCTCTGGTGAGGTCTAAATGATCGCAGACGGAGTCCAGGTCGACTCCCGAGGTTGTTCCCTCTTCCGCCAGAGGCGAGGGTGCCCTACCTTCCCAGACCGGGGCTGTTCCAAGTTTTAAGGACTTGAGGCACTTCCGACGAAGTCCGCCCTAAAGTCTGAGAACTCTCAAGCGTCCCAGGAGAATCCCCCAACGGCGACTCATGAGGAAGTCTTATTTGGCGAGACTGCTCAGAAGGCATTCGTCGCCATAGAGGAAATTTTCCGCGAACCTCCTCCGGTCGCACCGAGCCCTTCGACTGCTCTAGCGCAAGATCCCCTACTGAGCGTCGAGGACTTTATGGTAGAGCACGCAGGTCTGGCTTCTTCAGGACCAGATGTTCCACCGAGGCAGACGACGCCTGCTTGGTCTTCGACCCAAATCCCACCTGGGACGATGCGCTCTGCCTCGATCGTCCTCGACGACGGTAAGCAGTCGTTTTTCTTGCAAAAATAAATTTGTAGTATCAAAATTTAATATTAGCCGACACTAACCTGCTTCTTGCCTACAAATGAACTTTTTGGCCTCTTGAGGTCCCGCCTTCGGCGGGTACCCCCGTCCGTCCAGCCCCTGTCCCCGAATCTTCTGCCGGGGACAAGGCCAAGGGGAAACAAGTAGTGGAAGACACTACTCCTTCAAGAACTCCGCCCCCAAAGGAGAGCGATACTACCTGTGCTGGCGCAGCGGGCCCATCTTCACCCAGGGCACCAGTGACAGAGACCTCAAGGGTAGAGTCCGCCGGAGCTCCGCAGGGTCCCCTCGAGGATTCTACCCCTGCCAGGGATCCCTTGGAGGATTTTACAATTCCTCTGGCAGGGACTCCTTCTGGCAAGGGGTCATACACTTTCTCGAGGTCCTTCCCCTAGATGCCCGATCTTGGTCCTATGCTGGATGAGATCTGGTCCGATGAGAGCTTTAGGCGGCTATCCGAGGAGCCGCTCCAGGCCGGCAACAGGGAGGGCATGCGACTACTCTCGAGGGTAAGATTTGCCGAGGCTTTCTTCTTCAAATGACAAGCCTGCTCATTACTAACTGTTCTGGTTGTTGCAGGCTTTCCTTGCTAACTTCACTTACTCCCGGAGGTCCGAGGCTATCTTTGCCCAAGATAGGGAAGCCTTGCTTCGCTACTGCGAAGAGAAAGACAAGCTCACTGCCGAGCTCCGAGAGGCCTCTTCCCGGGCGGACATTTCAACGAAAATGATGGAGCTAGCCAACGAAAGCCCCCAGAGCTCCAGAGACCGCAGGAGGGAGCACGCGGATGAGGTGGCCAAACTCTGGGGAGAGTTAGAAAAAGAAAGAGCAGCCCGCGCGGAGGCAAATGCCAAGTTCGAGGTTGAGCTGCGTTAGGCGAAGACACATCGAGAAGAGGCGTGGAAGGCCCTGGATAAAGAGCGCCATCTTTGCGAAGAGAACTCTCTCTCTGAGAAGGCATCGTTCAAGGCAGCGTTCGAGGAGGAGAAGGGCTTGACAGTTGCAGCTGAGATGAGGATCTAGGCACTCGACCGCGAGGATACTCCGCAGGATCGAGGCTATTTTCTTTTTGCTTGCTGCATTCTCTTGCCTAACATCCGTGTTTGTGCACAGTCCTTCCTCCGCACCCCAGTGACCGTGGCCCAAGGCCTGCGGATCCATGCTGCCCTTGCCTCATCGGATAAGGGTAGAGATGTCCGGGCTCTCATCACCGAGGACAACCTAGTCGCCCACGGGTGGATTTCCACTTGAATGGAGTTGGACCCGGACCAGCTCCGCGAGCAAAAATCAGGCTCGAAGAAGCCGAAGATAGCAGTAGAGCCTTCGACCCAGGCAGCCCAGCCGTAGAAAGCCACTGCCTCCCGGATGTCGAAAAGGAAAAGTACGGCCTCACCTTCGAAGAAGTCCGCGTCTTCCAAGTCCGCGGCCCCAATGCCTCCGATAATGGAGTCCGGAAAGAAGACAAGGAGCCTCTGGTGATGTCTAAATGATTGCAGACGGAGTCCAGGTCGACTCCCGAGGTTGTTCCCTCTTCCGCCAGAGGCGAGGGTGCCCTACCTTCCTAGACCAGGACGGTTCCAAGTTTTAAGGACTCTGAGGCGCTTGCGACGAAGTCCGCCCTAAAGTCTGAGAACTCTCAAGCGTCCCAGGAGAATCCCCCAACGGCGACTCATGAGGAAGTCTTATTTGGCGAGACTGCTCAGAAGGCGTTCGTCGCCACAGAGGAAATTTTTCGCGAACCTTATCCGGTCGCACCGAGCCCTTCGACTGCTCTAGCGCAAGATCCCCTACTGAGCGTCGAGGACTTTATGGTGGAGCACGCAGGTCTGGCTTCTTCGGGACCAGATGTTCCACCGAGGCAGACGACGCCTGCTGGGTCTTCGACCCAAATCACACCTGGGACGATGCGCTCTGCCTCGATCGTCCTCGACGACGGTAAGCAGTCGTTTTTCTTGCAAAAATAAAGTTGTAGCATCAAAATTTAATATTAGCCGACACTAACCTGCTTCTTGCCTACAAATGAACTTTTTGGCCTCTTGAGGTCTCGCCTTTGGCGGGTACCTCCGACCGTCCAGCCCCTGTCCTCTAATCTTCTGCCGGGGACAAGGCCAAGGAGAAACAAGTAGTGGAAGACACTACTCCTTCAAGAACTCCGCCCCCAAAGGAGAGCGATACTACCTGCGCTGGCGCAGCGGGCCCATCTTCACCCAGGGCACCGGCGATAGAGACCTCAAGGGTAGAGTCCGCCGGAGCTCTGCAGGGTCCCCTCGAGGGTTCTACCCCTGCTAGGGATCCCTTGGAGGATTTTACAATTCCTCTGGCAGGGACTCCTTCTGGCAAGGGGTCATACACTCTCTCGAGGTCCTTCCCCTAGATGCCCGATCTTGGTCCTATGTTGGATGAGATCTGGTCCGATGAGAGCTTTAGGCGGCTATCTGAGGAGCCGCTCCAGGCCGGCAACAGGGAGGACATGCGGCTACTCTCGAGGGTAAGATTTGCCGAGGCTTTCTTCTTCGAATGACAAGCATGCTCGTTACTAACTGTTCTGGTTGTTGCAGGCTTTCCTTGCCAACTTCACTTACTCCCGGAGGTCCGAGGCTATCTTCGCCCAAGACAGGGAAGCCTCGCTTCGCTACTGCGAAGAGAAAGAGAAGCTCACTGCCGAGCTCCGCGAGGCCTCTTACCGGGCGGACATTTCAACGAAAATGATGGAGCTAGCCAACGAAAGCCCCCGGAGCTCCAGAGACCGCAGAAGGGAGCACGCGGATGAGGTGGCCAAACTCTGGGGAGAGTTGGAAAAAGAGAGAGCAGCCAGCGCGGAGGCAAATGCCAAGTTCGAGGTTGAGCTGGGTTAGGCGAAGACACATCGGGAAGAGGCGTGGAAGGCCCTGGATGAAGAGCGCCATCTTTGCGAAGAGAACTCTCTCTCTGAGAAGGCATCGTTCAAGGAAGCGTTCGAGGAGGAGAAGGGCTTGACAGTTGCAGCTGAGACGAGGATCTAGGCACTCGACCGCGAGGATACTCCGCAGGATCGAGGCTGACCTTAATAGTGCCAAGGCCAGAATCCGCTCCGCCATGGCCGACTACAGAAAGAGCCCCGCTTTCGACAATCTTATCGATCTGAGGAGACAACAATGGATCTCCGATTTTCACCAGAGCGTGGGCTACCGAAATGAGATCAAGCTGGCCACCATCGACGGAGCCAATCAGGTGCTGGATAAACTCAAGGCCCTTCACCCCTAGTGGAATTTCATCGAAGAAGTTAGGCGCGAATTCCCGCGTACGCCTCAGCAACCGCCTCTTTAGCTTTTGGTTCTTTTTTTTTTTTTTTTTTTTTTCGGGGTCTAGTCTGACGCCCTCCACTTCTACTATTTTCATAAATAAATAAAACTTGACTTTTGCTTTCACATAAGTGTATATTTACTTATGCAGCTCACAAATCTGTTTACTTAATTTATATGATCAAATCCCTCCAGGATCAACCGTTAAAATTAATTGTGTCCTCTACGAGGATCACAACCCGAACTATGCCCTCCCGGAGGGTCATACTTAAGATTAATTACGCGACTATTTAGACCGTGACTCGAACATGACTTTATTAAAAATATGCTCCGAGTTACTCTGGGTTCTTCCTTCTTCGAATGATTGTCCCGAACCAAGCTCCTTCTCCGAGGAATGGTCTTGGGCAAATCTAATAGCCAACGAAATTTACAAGCACCCTATTAATCGCAACGGTCCCCGATGCTTCTGAATAGGGTGTGGCCTCTTGAATTATACGCTTTGGTGATCAGACTTAGTCTAATTTTTGAAAAATTTTCCTAAGTCTTTCACGCCTCGGAGTTATTCCTTTAAACGTACCTAGGTCTTCTATCTTCTTCGAAGAGTAGAATGGTTCTAGGAGAGAATTAGCCAGACTTCCCAAGTTAATCCCCGAACAGGTTTCCTTCTTCGAAGGAATGGTCTGACAAGGCTAACCTTTGTGTGGTAGAAAGTTTCAACGATTAAAACCTATGTAAGCCCTTCGGACCCACGCGTTCTAGCTTCGCATGCCTTCGAAGTACCTATAGGGCGCACTTATTTCTTTGTGGTACCCCAGGTGCCCCCCTGTCTTCTTGAACATTTCTTCGCGGTCAAAAAGATAGTCGAGAGTAGTGTTATTAGGAATTTTTCGCTTCGCGGTTCTTTCCTTTATACACCGAGTTTAGAGTCTACTTCGCAGGCTTTCAAGAATTTAGGTAGATTTTTATGAGTTTAGAGTCTACTTCGCAGACTATTATGAGTTTAGAGTCTACTTCGCAGACTTTTTTTTTTGTTTTACAAAACACTTGGTACCAAACTTGCTAAAACTTTTATTCATTTATCGCTGAATTACAAAATAATGACGATACAAGAAGGAAAGTAAATTACAAGCGAGGGGAACCTATTGGTAATACTTATTGAGATGCTCCGCATTCCAAGGATGTCTGATCGGGATCCCAGAGAGGTTCGCGAGTCAGTAAGCTCCCGATCGTAGAACCTCGGTGACTTGGTAGGGTCCCTCCCATGAATATCCAAGTGCCCCAGCTCCTGGTTCCTTGGTGTTCTGAAATACTTGTCTGAGGATAGTGTCTCCGACCTTAAATTTTCTTTCTTTCACTTTGGAGTCATAATACCTCGCCATCCACTGCTTCTGGGCTTCCATTCGGACTCTTGCGACCTCTCTCCTCTCCTCGATAGTATCTCTCTCTGCGGCCAAGAGGGAAGTGTTAGTTTACTCGTCGAAATTTTCATATCGGAACGAGGGAACTCTTACTTCCGCAGGGATCATCGCTTCGGTGCCGTAAGTCATGGAGAATGGAGTTTCTCCGGTGGCCGTTATGGCTGTGGTGCGATAACTCTAAAGGACTAAAGGTAGCTCCGCGGCCCATCGCCCTTTGAGTGTGTTGAGGTGTCTCTTCAAGGTAACCTTGATGATCTTGTTGACGGCCTCGACGTGACCATTACTCTACGGATTGTACGGTGCTGAGTCCTTGTTGATGCCGAGCTTATCACAGAAGTCCCTGACCGCCTGATTGTCAAACTGGAGAGCATTGTCCGAGACCAGGGATTGAGGTATCCCGAACCTATAGATGATATGCTCGCAGATAAACTTCGTCAGGTTCTTCTCGGTGATGGTGGACAAGGGAATAGCCTCGGCCCACTTGGTGAAGTAATCCACCGCTACGACGGTAAACTTGAGCTCTCCGGGCGCTATTGGCAGCGGACCGATGATGTCGATTCCCCACTTTGCGAAGGACCATGGGCAAAAAATAGTCGTGAGCCGCTTTAGATGAGCTCGAATAAGCGCAGAGTAACTCTGGCACTTTTCACATTTCTTTGCATAATCAGCGACATCTTGCTTCATCGTGGGCCAATAGAATCCTTGCAACAATGCCTTGTGCATGAGGGACTGCCCCCCAGCGTGATTACCACAGACTCTGTCGTAGATCTCACTGAGGACTTTCTCGGCTTCTTTGTTGTTGAGGTATCGAAGCAGCGGGGTCGAAACCCCTCTCTTGTATAACTTGTCGTTTAGCAGTATGTAGTGTTCAGCATGGTACCTGACCCTTCGGGCCAGGTCTCGGTCTCCTAGTAGCTTATCCTCCTTCAGATAGACGACGATATCATCCATCCACGAAGGCTCAGAGTCGATCGCCTCTTCCAAATCTCGCTTCGCGATACTTGGCTCAGGGATGATTTCGATCGGGACTAGCGTAGTAGCTCCGCATCTCTACTGGTAGCTAGTTTTGCCAGGGCGTCCGCGTTCGAATTATCCTTGCGGTCAATGTGTTTCACTTTATGCTTGGAGAAATTTTGAAGTTCTGCCTTAACTTTCTCCAGGTAAGCTGCCATCCTACCATCGCGAGCTTGGAAATTGCCTGAGATTTGAGAGACAACAAGCTTTGAATCACTGAAAATTTGGAGTGAATCTACCTGAAGTTTTTTGCCGAGTCTGGACCGACTAGCAGCGCTTCATACTCCGCCTCGTTGTTCGAGGCTCTAAAAGTGAATCGCAGTGCTGTTGATGCGATGATTTTCGGGGCTGATCAGCATGAGCCCCACTCTAGAACTGTTCCTATTCGAGGATTCATCCATGTACAGCCTCCACTTCGGGGGCTCCACTTGCCTATCCCGATCCTCCTTGGAAGGAAAGCTAAACTTGGCAATAAAGTCTGGCAGGGCTTGCCCCTTAATTACAGTCCGTGGTTGATATAGGATGTCGAACTGCGTCAACTCGACCGCCCACTTTACAAGTCTGCCCGAGACCTGCGCAACACCTGTTTCATTGGGTGGTTAATGAATACAACCACCGAGTGAGCCAGGAAGTAATGCCGCAACTTCCTAGTCAAGGTGATGAGAGCGAGGGCAAGTCCCTCGAGCTCAAGATATCTCAGTTCAGCGTCGAGGAGACGTTTGTTGACGTAGTATATGGGCACCTGCACTCCGGCTGCCTCCTTGACTAGGACTGAACTAACTGCATGCTTTGATACCGCGAGATAAGTGAAAAGCTTCTCTCTGTCAATGGCTTCGCCAATACCGGGGCATGCCCGAGATATATCTTGAGCTCTTAGAAGGCTCGTTCACATTCCTCGGTCCAGGCAAATACCTTGCTGCCACGAAGAATATTGAAAAAAGGGAGGCATTTGTCAGTCGAATGGGAGACAAACCTGTTTAACGCGGCGATGCATCCCATAAGCTTCTGGACTTCTTTCCCTCTTCGAGGGGAGCCCATGTCAAGGATAGCTTGGATCTTCTCCGAGTTAGTCTCTATTCCTCGTTGACTCACCATGAAGCCTAGAAACTTCCCAGCTCCTACAGCGAAGGTACATTTGCTCGGGTTGAGCATCATGTTGGTTAGTCGAAGGATGGAGAAGGTTTGATCCAGGTGCGTGACATGATCTTGTGCTACTACACTCTTGACCAGCGTGTCATCGATATAAACCTCCATCGAGATTCCTAGCAGCTCCGCGAAGATTTTATTCACCAGCCTCTGATAGATTGCCCCTGCGTTCTTCAAACTGAAGGGCATGACCCTGTAGCAATAAAGCCCACGATCGGTGATGAACGCCGTGTGCTCTTTGTCTCGGGGAAGCATGGGAATCTGGTTGTACCCACAGTATGCGTCCATGAAACTGAGGAGTTCATGGCCCACGGTCGCATCGACCATCTGGTCAATTCGGGGTACGGGGAAGCTATCTTTCGGCCAGGCTTCGTTGAGGTTGGTGAAGTCCAGGCAGAATCTCCATCTCTCGTCTGGCTTCGGGATCAGAACAGGATTCGAGACCCAGATAGGGTACTTCGCTTCACGAATGAACCTGGCCCTGATGAGCTTATCGACTTCATCTTTAAGCGCTTGGGCTCTCTCGGGTTCGAGTTGTCTCCTCTTTTGCCGCCAGGTCGGGACCTGAGGATCGACGTTGAGACGGTGACACATAAGATCGCGATTGATACCCTTCATGTCGCTATGACTCCATGCGAACACGTCTCGATTCCGTCGAAGACAAGCAATGACAACTTCACGCACTTCTGGACTCAGCGAAGTTCTAATCTTGATTCCGTGAGATGTGCCGAGGCTATCTACTTCTACCTCCTCGACGTCTTTGGCCGGGCCCGCTAATTGCTATCGGGCCGGAAGTCGAGGGTCTATTTCGCACCGAGCTTCGGGTACCCCGATAGTAAGGGTCTCACCCTCCATCAACCTTACTTCCCCGGCTGTCCGCTTTCCAATCGAGTCAGCGAGAGCCGATCTGACGCTCGTGGTGTAACACATCCGAACCTCATATTGATTTCCTCGGACGACTCCGACGCCGCGGGGTGTGGGAAACTTTAGGCCGAGGTGGTAGATGGACGTTACTGCCTTCATGGCCACAAGGGCCGGACGCCCAAGGATGGCATTGTACGAAGATCTACTTTTAACTACCATGAAGTTGGACATGGTAGTAGATCTCCTCGGCTCTTCGCCGAACGAGACGACTAATTCTATGCTTCCGGGAAGATAGAATCTCCTGTGAAGCCGTGCAGCGGTCTCGCAGCCGCTCGCAGGCTCTGAGGACTAATCCTCATCTTCTCGAGGACGTCCAAGTACAAGATGTCCACCGAACTGCCGTCGTCAATCAGGCATCGGTGGACCAGATGGTTCCCGATCATTGCGAAAATGACCAAGGGATCGTGTTACGAGAACCAAACTCCCTCGGCATCCGCGTCCGTGAACTTAAGCTCGTTCACGGATCTTCGAGGAGGTTGCGAAGAGGCCTCCGTAATTGGAAAACTCCTCCTAACTGCTTCTGTCGTACCTCCTAGGCGTAATCCTTCATGGACCGCTGAGAGCGCCCTCCAATATAAGGACCTCCTGCGATCGTACAAATCTCGCCTTCAATTTCCCGGTTGGGCAGATTTCTTACTCTGCGGTCCGCGTCTTTGCGGTACTCCGTGAGCTTCCCTCGATGAATGAGATATTTTATCTCATCCTTCAGGTCAAAATATCGCAGTCGTATGCCCGACCGCGTTGTGGAAGAAGCAGAACTTGTCCTTGTGCTTCTCCAGCACCTTTCCCTTGAACGACACAAGGGGTCGAAAGTCAACCTCGCCCCGCGAGTTGACAAAAATCTCTTCGATCGAGGCAGTGAGCTCTTCATAGCGATCGTATCGCGGCTTGCGAGCTCACATCACCCTCGGCCCCAGACCCGAGTCGCGAGGTCTTTTTTCCTCGCGGGCCTGCCGACTGCCGCCCGCGGGGAGCTCAACGGGCCTTTTCATCTCCTTTCGACGGTCCCCTTCCAGGTTTTCTTGGGAGGCCTTTGCGGGCTCGGACTTCTTTGAAGTCGAGGCTTCCGCGTTGATGTAGTTCCGAGCTCGACCCAGGAAGTCTAAGTACGTCTGCGGGGGCTTTTTGCTGATCGAGAACGCGAAGGGCGTGTCCTCGCGTAACGCGGAGCTCGCGGCCAAGAGCAGGGCATCATCAGATAAATGCCCCACCTCCATTGTGGCCTTGGTGAACCTCTGGAGCCAAGTTTAGAGGCTTTCACCATCTCCCTTCCTAACCCAGGAGAGGAAAGCCGGATTCTTGAGGTGTCTTCGACCCCCCAAGAATTATGCGGCGAACCTCGTCCTCAGATCCTGCCATCTCCCGATTGAGTTGGCTGGAAGTCGATACCAGTCTGCACTTGATGGCCTCAGAATAGCCATAAGCGCTCGCCCACGAGGAGTAGATCCCCAAGTGGTCGAAAGGGTCCTTGCTACCATCAAACAAGCTTACCTTCGGCAGCTTGAGAAGGTCGGGGACGGGGGTAGTGAGAAGGTATTTCGTTACGGGTGTGAAATTTCCATCCAGGATACCATCGTGAGAAACCCCGCCAAGAATCCCTCGAAGGCGCGCAATCTCCGCGGGAGAGAATTCCTGGGTCCCCGCGGTCTGCTTGCTAGTAGCGGTGGTAACCGAACCCTTGTGGAGTCACTCCCGCACCGGGAGTGGCGCATCTTCAATGCGGACCTCAGTATGTGCAGGCACATGCCTTGTGGTATCTCGTTGCAAAGGGCCCAACCTCTCAAAGACTGAGCTGGGCTGAGCCGGTGCTCCACCTCCTTCGGCGGTGGGAAGAGAAAGTCCGGCTTGGTCAGCCGGCAGCCGCACTCGTCCGGAGCGGGCTACCGGCCTCTGAGCCGATGCAGTTCGATGGCGGCGGGAATTGCGTGCTTCGTGCGCGGGGTTGCCGCCGGAGTCCTTATCTTGAACCCCGCGGTGATGCCTACGGCCTCATGTTCGGCGGCAGCGTCTTCGCCGTCGGCCCTGCACTACTCCCGGAGCACGTCGGCCTGCTCCGCGTCCGTTAAAAGTGGTGGCTGACTTCGGTTTTGTACCAAAGTCTCCACCAATCCGGTTATTCTTGCCATGGACTCCTCCATGCGCCGGATTCGGTCCTCAAGCACCTCCTGCTCGGAAGTGGTTCTTGCCACTGCTCCTGAGGTTGGGTGCCATTGATTTCCGATCAAATAGCACGGTAGACGACTTGGAGAGAGCGGGAAGAAGATCTGGAAAGAAGAGCGGAGGGTCACGATGAGGCCCTCCTTCTAACGCCAAGCTGTTGGTGTGAAATTTGAACCAACGCCGTGATCCGCACCTCTAGGCTGTGATGCGGCAATGAAACGGGAAGAATTAGCTGGAAAATATAGTGACACGATGGTGTTAGAGTGGTTCAGCCCTCCTCCGGAGTAATAGCCTACATCTATTTTTTCTGGTATTTCAAGTAAGTTTCTAACAGAGAATTCCGACTCAAATTTCTTCCAACCATTTCTCCCTTCTCCTCCTCTTCCTTTTATAGGTTAGCCGAGAAGAGAGAGGGGGAGGTTACATTAATGAGGCCTGACAAACCATCCCTTAATTTTCGGGGTTAGGTGACCTAAACACACAGTCAACTAGACCCTCCCTGAATTACGGGAGTGGGTTACTAACTAATTACTGACGTACATTGGGAACGGGATGTCTACAGTACCTGTCAGACATCCCCACAATCGGGGTCAATCCATCATTACAAGGAGAGACCTAGTCTAAACATCACGCGGGCTTCACCTTTGATCGGGGGTCTCCAGCTTCGCGGGTCGAGCCCTCCGTCTCAACTAGCCCTTAACTCCTCCCCGCAGATACCATCGCGAGTATAGTCCATCCCCGGGCTTCTGTGATCTTCTTGCTTAGTTACCCTTCTCCGATGATCTTATTACAAGATGGGCTCCACCTTCGGTGATGCCCCCACTGACTATCCTCGTGGGTGCTGGAGCGAGGGTGATCTCCGAAAACCCTAGCTCCTGACTCTCCCGACGATAGCTTCCTTGATGACGCGGCGATGCTGCGTTGACACAGGACGTTCTCCCTCGCAATTGTTGCTCTCCGAAGACTTCGCCCCCGAAGATACGACCGAGGACAAAAATCCACCTACAACAATCAACTGTTTGTTTGATTTTTTTCATTGAAAACTTGAATGATGGATATGAAAATCGAAGAGAAAATTCCTTCAGGATAGGCCTATTAATCTACATACAAATAAAGATTCATGACAAGCCGATTAATCTACACACAAACAAAGATTAAAGACTTGTGCGTATGATGTGGCATAAAATTGATATAAATTGTTAGAAGACAATTTGAATAAAGGAAAATAAGAAAAGATATAGCGAGATAGACACGAGTGAAACTAAAGAGAAACTAAGAAAATTTCTCATTATCATTTGATAGTACGTTTGTATATCACACCGTAAAGGTACATATATGTATTTATACATATATTAAAAATAAACAAAATATTTACATTTACGGTAAATATTCACAAAATGTCAACCATTGACTATAAACGAAAGAAATCTCTTCAGAGTAAGAAGTAATATCCACGAAATTAATTGATAACGTATTTCATAACGTATAGTGATTTCATAAAATCTTGTCATTGCATTTGCTTTATTATATTGGTCCTATATAAATTAATTTATTTCCATAACATGTATGATTTAGATTTGGTGCACACCCTCAAAATTTTCAGTCCATAGATTTTGATCAAATGGTTAAAAAAAAAAAAAAAAAAAACCGCAGTACACGTGCAATATCGGCACACAACATTCCAAAGGACAACGAGGTAAATTCGCAAAGCTTTGCTTTATCATCATCATCAGCAACAGCTACAACTCTTGCCTCCCCCGACCTAAAGACCAAACCCTCTCACTTTCTTCATTTTCACAAACCAAACATAAACAAAAAAATAAAAAATAAAAAATGCTTCTTCAAAGCTCTATACAAAACCCCAATGCCTCTCTGTCGTCTTCTCTGTCATACTCTCGCCCCCTCCAACGCAAAACACCCAACTTCAGCCTCAGCCCTCAAAAGTATCAGAGGCGTGTGGGTGCGGTGGTGATATGTTCGATATCCCAAGTCCACAGCTACGGCACGGTGGACTTCGAGCGCCGTCCGCCACTCAAATGGAACGCTATATACAAGAAGATATCTCTAATGGAGAAGCCCGAGTTGGGTTCTGGTGCTGTGCTCAGCCAGTGGGAGAGAGAAGGAAAACAGCTCACTAAATGGGAGCTTTGTAGGGTTGTCAAGGAGTTGAGGAAGTACAAGCGCTACGAGCGTGCTCTTGAGGTGACTATTTCATATATATATATATATTGTTTTTCTTATTAAATTATATTTTGGAAAGTGTTAAGAGTTGACGGGTATGTGGTAGAAGAGATTGGAGCTATGAGGCTTTTTTTTTTTTTTTCTTAATGTACTTAAAAAGGGGAGAGATTGGTCATTTGTTTATGTTGATAGGTTTGTGGGGTGTTGTTTGTTTTGCTTGGGAAGTGTTGGAATTGATGCGTTGTGTATGCATTTGTTTTATGGGGTATTTGATGTCCCCTCCCCTTACCCCCCCCCCCCCCCCCCCCCCCCCCCCCCCCTTCCCCTCTCAGAGATTGTTGCAATTGGTAGGTATGTGAAGGAGTGAGCAAGTACAAGCACTCTAGCCTTAACTTGCTCTATGAGGTAATTAAGGGGAAAAAAAATGAGAAAGAGGGGAAAAAAAAGAGAGAAGAGAGAGATGATGAGTTGGGGTTTAGCATTGATGATTGCTTGCCAATTTTGCAGCTTGTAAAATTCTAGGATTGGTGGTTCTTGTTTTGTTTCATCTTTCATGTGGTTTTTTATTATTATTATTATTATTATTTTCTATTTGTAAGAATTACTTTTCCTTTGAGAAATGTTGTTAGAATTGGTGTTTCTCTGCGCTATATTTGGATTGGCGGGTTCTTGAATGAAGGGCATGTACTATTTTCTTTATATAATTTGAAAATGTTGAATCAGTGGGTTCTTTGTTGTGCTTGATCGGCGCAGCACAAAGTGAGGGCAAAGGTGGCTGAATAAGTAATGTTGGCATATGTTTTGCTATATCTTTTGAACCGGAAACGTAGTAATTGAACCTAGGTGACATAAGTAGGTTTGTGTGAACATTGAAAGAAAAAGTTTTAGATGCTAAGTTCTGAAATAGAAGAGAGCTGGTGCATATGTAGTTTTTATAGAATATTATTAGAATGATGAACCAAAATCAAAAGTTCTTATAGTGTCGAAAAAGCTGTCGTTATATGAGCTTAAGTTTTATTCAGAAAATCGGTATCTTGACAATTTGATTGCTCCACATTGAAGAGGGCGATATGGAGAATGTGGTCAGAAATCCATAATAGAGTCCGACCACAACGACCGAATTTATCGTGACATGCTAAACTCTTGTTTTCTATCATGGCTTCTCATCAGCTTCTTAAACCCATCTTCTGCAGGTATATGATTGGATGAACAACAGAGGAGAGAGGTTTAGGTTGTCCTCAAGTGATGCTGCCATTCAATTAGATCTAGTAGGAAAAGTTCGCGGAATGGCAAGTGCTGAAAACTTCTTTTTGAGCTTGTCCAAGAAGGCAAAGGACAGGAGGATTTATGGCGCTCTGCTCAACGCCTACGTACGGGCTAGACAGAAAGAGAAGGCGGAATCTTTACTTGATCAAATGAGAACTAAAGGTTATGCTACACATTGTCTTCCCTTTAACGTCATGATGACACTTTACATGAACCTCAAGGATTATGAGAAAGTTGATGCAATAGTTTCGGAAATGATGGAGAAGAGCATTCAGCTAGATGTGTACTCGTATAATATCTGGTTGTCTTGCCTCGGATCACAGGGATCCGCAGAGAGGATGGAGCAAGTATATGAACAGATGAGACTGGACAGCACTGTTAATCCCAACTGGACCACATTTAGTACAATGGCCACCATGTACATCAAGATGGGGATTTTTGAAAAGGCCGAGGAGTGCTTGAGGAGGCTTGAGAGTAGAATCACGGGTCGGGATCGGATTCCTTACCACTATCTTTTGAGTCTTTACGGAAGTGTCGGTAACAAAGAGGAGATTTATAGGATCTGGAATGTGTATAAAGCAGTTTTCCCCAGCATTCCAAATTTGGGGTTCCATGCAATTATATCTTCTCTACTCCGTATTGGTGATATTGAAGGGGCGGAAAAGATTTACGAAGAATGGTTGCCTGTCAAATCATCCTACGACCCTCGAATTGCAAATTTATTCATGGTCTGTTATGTTAAAAATGGATATCTGGAGAAAGCCATCGACTTTGTTGACCACATCGTGGAAGTAGGAGGAAAGCCTAACTCAGCAACATGGGAGACGCTTGCAGACGGACATACCGTAGAGAGGACAATTTCTGAGGCATTATCATATTGGAAACAAGCTTTTGCAGCTGAGGGAGTGAAGAACTGGAGGCCAAAGGCTACTAACGTGTCGGCTTTCCTCGATCTTTGTGACCAAGAAGCAGATCTTGAAAGCAAGCAAATTTTGGTGGGACTGTTGAAGGCGGCGGGATATTTGAAAGATGAAATTTATGCCTCACAAGTTGGATTACCTCATGAAGCCATGACTGGGAATGGAATTCCATCAGCTGAAGCTAGTTTTGACAGTGACATTTATGAGAATAAGGACGATGAGTCTGAAGTGCTTCTTAACCAATTATAGGGTAGCTCATGAAAGGACGAAAGATCTACTAGCGCATTCTGCTTTTGGGGGAAGATTTGTCTCCGAGACTCAGCTCTTTGCAGTCTCAATTGTGCCAAAGTGCTCTTACCCGTTTTGTAATTCTCGTTAATCACTCTACATTTTTATCGTAAGAGCCCGTAGCCCGTCGTCCGCGTTTTGTGTAAATTGCGGAGCTTTCTCCTTGGGGAATTGCCTTCGTAATATTTGTAAGCTTTTAAGGCAAAGAGCTTTGCTCGGTAAAGCAACATCTTTGGTAATCTGTATGCCTTGATTTATAATTTATATATCGTGGTAGTTATGGAAACTTTTTTTATTTTAGCTTTGTGAAAAAATAGAAGTTAATATTCATGTCAATCAACCTTTTTTTTCCCTTTCGTTAATCAACTTTGATTAATTCATATTGTGAAGGGTGAGTTGCAAAAATAGGCCAAAATTAAATGTTTGTTTTAAATGATAGCATGTGTTTTAAAAAATTAAAGAAATAACCATGTTACGAATTGTATAACAGAAAAGTGTCACACAAAATATAACAGATCTATAAATATTTGTAAGATATTATTTAACACTTCAAAAAATAATGAGTAAAACTTAAAGTATTACAAAATATCTTACAAATATTTACAGATGTGTTATATTTTGTATGACATTTTTTTGTTATACAATTCGTAATATGGCTATTTTTTTAATTTTTTGAAACATAGGCTGGACTTTAAAAACGATTTTTTTTTTTGGCTATTTCTTATAATTTCCCTATTGTGAATGTACCTGAAGCCATAAAGTGGTCTTTCTACCTTAAAATATAGCAGGTCGATTGTGAGAATTTATGTCCCATTTGCTAGATCAATTAATATTACTACAAAAACATTAGTAATATTAGTAACAACTTTTGAGGAGTTGATCCACGGTGATTTCTAATGTAATTTCTGAAATTCTATTATCTATTAAAAAAAAAAAGGAAAAGTATTTCCGAAAATAACAAAAAACAAAAATTTTGAAATATTTTTAAAAACTAATTTTTAATCTAATGTTCCCAATGGTGGGAAAAGTTTTGTACTCTACTTCAAAATTTTCCTATAAAGAAGAATATATTGCTTCCTAGAAGAGCAACAACACAAGTATTAAATACCATGTTTTTTGTATATGGAACAAACAATGTACTAAAGCTTGAACAGTTAAAATTCCTAAACCGCTTTTGCAATGAACTCAAAATTAATGTCTAAAAATGGAGCTTAGCCCCAAATGTCTGGTAGAAACCTGTATAAATTTGCAAGGTTTCTTTAAGGTGAACGTGATTGCGAAGAAAATACAATGAAAAAAAAAAAAGAAAAAGTAATGATGCTTATATTAATCCGAGCATGAACTATTGCATCGTATCTGCTGTATCACGGAGCAGAATTTAGTACCTTAACAAATGATGATGATTTGAAAAAGTAAGAGCACAAAACTTACAACCAAACCCCAAAGTGGAAAATTAGGATATCTTTTGGTGGCACCAATTCTTTCCTTGAGAGCTTTATTCTCTGTCTTCAGCTGCAAAAGCTCGAAAACATCAGTAGTCAATACATGTGGAAGGAAAAAACTAACTGGAATAGGATAAAAAAAGTATAAAAATTTCCCAACTTCATGATGAGATGTTTGAAACTTGTTAGTATTTGATTATTTCTTCTTTTCTATACCCAAGAACTTATAATTAGTGCTAATGTTCAATGCTGACTTTACTCTCACCTCTTCAACTTCCAACGCAAATTCTGTCAGTGCTTGTTGCAAGGCTGAAATCGTGTCCTTAACAACATCCTCGTACGCTGACTCAACCTCTTCAAGTGAATAAGGATCAAAGAAAATCCCATATCGTATGAATAACTCCTCAAGTAAATTCACGACTTCATCGTCAAGTCTCTCCCGCAACTATATTGAGGAATTTATGTTATAAACTACAGCGATGTAAGATAAAAAGATTATGAAACAAATTATTGCAATAAGGGTTTTATCACTAACCTCACCCAGAATTTTTTCACATGACTCATCTTTATATGGCGAAAGAACTATTCCACCTTCCTTGGCAGATTTATCTTCATCGCACTTTATGAGTGGTGATGCCTTCACATGACTCGCCCTGAAGCAAAGGCATGATGGGTAGAACAGATCATTGGAATATAAATATACATTCCACGAATACTCTATGATGTGGAAGAGGAACATGTTAAGTCAAATTGCTTCTTGGTTGATTTTTTTTCTTTTTTTTTTTTTTTTTGTTGTTCAGAAGCATGTCCTAATAAGCATTTACGGACGTTGAATAATATACCTTGCACCAAATCGAAGTGTTGACAGAGTCTCCAATGCATTCGCAGGGCTTGGTGAGCAACAACATAGTAAGGCAGTTTGGGAATTCCCACCCTGTGAGCATGAAAATCAAGAATTAAGCCCAAATGATACTGGAAAGACAACGAGTGTAAAAAGTAAATACTAACAAGGGCATCTTGCAGAATTCGAGTGAGCTTTGAATCGCGGTATGGAATGTGGATTGATTTTCCCGGCGAACTGCATGTTAGAGAATTTATCACATTGCCGAGGGCTGACAGGGACTTGTTGATAGTCTTGGCTTCTTCAAGAACTTTTCCCTCGGCTCCGGTTTTTTCTGCTTTCTCAGAGCCTGCCAAGTCAACAAGAACCAGCTTTCCAGCTTTCATCCTGTCCAACATGTCTGAATGTCAATATCAACTCATTCAAGAACATGATACAACATGGCGGAGAAACACTACCTGTTCCTCAATTCCTGCTGAACTGTGAATATGTAAATACAGTGGCTTCTGCTGCTCCCCAGGTTCATTTCTATGTAAAATAAGGATCTAAAACAAAACTTCACCACTGAAAAGAAAAGAATTACTTTCATAAGAAGAACAAGCTTTAACTATGTATATACAATAAACATTGAAAAGTAACATTGGATACGGGTTTCTCCAACGGCTCTGTTAGCTAGTCCTCTCTGCATGTCCAAACACTTTCTCAGAAGGGATATTGAGTACTACAAAACTAGGTCATAATTCTATAGCAGTTGTATCTTACAGCAAGGCTTTGCAATGCCTCTGCGGGCTCCGCGATCAAGATCTGGAAAAGGGAACATAAATGGTTATACTCAGTCGCAAAACAATCATTATTTGAAATGATTCATTATTTAATATATTGTTAATCTTGCACGAATCTTTGGCAGCAATGTAAAAATTCACACTTGTCTTAAATCACTTTGTTGGATGATATAAGTGGCAGTCAGACTAGGAATTCTTGCTTCAATTTCTCATAAATACAAACTTCGTACATAAATTCCTGCAAAAGGAAACATACCTCAGTTACCCCTTGCAACAATATGCCTTGTGTTTTAATCTCTTTGATCTGTATATTGTCGTTTGCCAAATCAAACAGGTCCCTGAGTGAAAAGCAACATTCACCCATAGTTATTTGTTATAATATTGAATTCCAAGCTATCACAGTCGTACGTTCGAAAGAGGAGCGGTAGCGCTCAAATTGATACCTACCTAACCCTCTCCATGTAGATCTCTACCTGCAGGGAATAAAAAAAAAAAAAAAACACGACAATATGCATGGTTAGTAGACAGAGATAATGCAAATGCAACAGACCACCATGGGATAAAATAGTGCATCCAAAAATATAAGTACCATTGACAATTTGATGGAGTAAATTGTTTCCTCGGATGATTTTATGCATTTGAAAATGCCATCAACCACTCGAGGAAGCAACCCTTTCTTTTTCTCGTCACATTCTTGAATGCCAGGGCCCTACTCAGAAGATTCAAAAACTAACATTTGTCAGCTCGATACAGAAGAGATATTCACATTGCGATAGCAGTCACAACATACCTCCATGCTGTATGTCTTCCCAGCTCCAGTCTGTCACCCACAAAGTTTTTTCAATTTAGCACAATGAAAGACCAAGTAAAAATATTAGAAGCAATAAGACACAGGACAAAGTATTACTTGGGAGAGAATTTTTTCGGAAATTATTCTTTTACCTGTCCGTAAGCAATTATAGTCCCATTGATGGCATTAACAACATCTGGTTAATAATTACAAACAATAATGAGAAAATCATAAGTAAACTTCACTTATTGCTCCAAAAATCAGAAAATTGAACTATTTTGCAATACAACACTCTCCTAGTTTTGGCTACTGAGACTCACTGTCAACAAAATAGAGTATATGAATTTGTGCATTCACACATACATGAATCAACAATCTGTTGATGATTTTGATTTAGAGCTGAGAAGATGAGCATAAACTACTAAAGTGATGAACCTGGTAAGTATTATCCAATTGACTATCAATCGATTTACATTTTTATACCTTGGATTATAGGCACGGCAAGAAATTCATAGACGTGAGCTTGCTCGGAGTTCTCGTAGAAAACTCTATCGAAGCTGAAACTGCGATTTTCCTCTTTCTCGGCCTTTTGCAATAGATTATCAAATTCAAGTTACTAGAATTCAAAAACGAGAAAGTGTATATATATATATATATATATATATATATATATATTCTAGTTAAAAATACGAGATCAGATTCAAGACCTTGAAGTTGAAAGTTTCATTGTCAACGCACTGAACGCAGACTGTATCGCCATGATCGCCTCTCTCTCTGGAGCTCAAAGGCCTGAATCGAGCGCAGACTGTAATGCGCGACATTTCCTCTCTTTTTGTTGTTGATTTGTACGTTTTCTTGGTGACCAAACAGATTCTGAACTGAGAATTCAATTTTCAACGCTACTTCGCTCTGTCTGATTTGAAATTGTCGATCAATTTAAGCACTGGCAAGAATCGTACCTGTTTGGCTTCTGAGAAAAACTAAAAACGCAGAGAATGGCTTTAAGAGAATATTAATCTTGGAATTTCTCCAAAGTTTCAGATTCTCTTGTCTGCATAATCAAAATATCGTAAAGAGAATAGGTTTTGCTTTGTAGTTTCCTTCTCGTTTGTGTTGGGGCCAAACATTCAATCCTGAGCGAGTGAGTAGCTGGGATTTTACGCGGCAAAGAATATAAAATGAGTAGCGAGAGAGGTCTGAGCTTTGGAATTTGAAAGATTAGTGCTTTTTTTTTTTCCTTATGAAATTGACAAGGAAGTGTCCGGTAACATTTTTTTTTTTCTGTTTCTTATTTTTTTGGGTTTATTTTGTATTTGATCATTTTTTGGTCGATGTTTTAAGCTTATTAGAATTTTCAAAAAAGTAAGTTATTAGCTACTAATACAAATTAGAGCTAAAAGTATAAAAAAATAATGGGTCAGTTAGGTAAATAGTCATTTTGAACTGTGTGTTTTTAAAAAATAGTCACAGTTTCAAAAAATTCAAAAACTAGTCATAACACAAAGTAGAAAATTTCTGACAATAATAAAATTACATATAAAAATTATTGTAAGAATTTCTGACACGTGTCAGAAATTTCTGAAATTGCTAGTTTTTAAATTTTTTAAAACTGTGGCTATTTTTTAAAATCATTTTGTAAACAGTGACTATTTTCTTAAAATTCCCAAACATAATTTAACCGTAACATAAATGTAACATAATATGATACATGTTACACATAAGTTACGGCTAAATCCTTAATTTCATAAAACTAAATCTAATTCTTAAAAAATCAACCAAATGATTGGTTAAATCCTTGAGAATCTCATTTTTTAAATGATCAAATTTTTATAATATTTTTTTCCTTAATTTTCATGTATTTCACAATTTAACAAGTTACAAAATACAAAATACAAAACAAAAAAAAAACAAAAACAAAAACAACAAAACTAAACTAAACTAAACTCGCAAGAGCACATGCCAAAAAACTAGTGTATTATATATATATATATATGCCAAAAAAGATATTTCCCTATTTTACCTTTTTTTTATACATAAAGTATATATATGCGTAGTTTTAAATATATATATATATAGTCGATCCGTAAAAGTTTCAAAACTATATATATATATATATATATATATAGTATTATATCTATACATATATAAATTTAAAAGTTTGATTTTTGTATATAGATATGGCGAACTTTTATTTGTTTGTATATGTATATATGTAATGTATATGTACGGTATATATATAATTAAAAATGTTTAGTGTTTTAAATTAAATAAAATTAGAGTAGAGTATCACAATTAGGGTTTTTAAAACTACACTATATATATGTATTTTTCTTCTCCTTGTTTTTTCTACATCCTCAAAAAGAGAAACCCTATAGAGAAAAGAGTGAAGAAAAACAAAGGAGAAGGAGAAGAAGTTAGAGGCTATTTTCCTAAGAGATTTTTGTCAAGAAATTCTAGAATTAAGGTAAGATAAAGCCCTTTTATAGTTTAGAATTTTAGTGTTCAAATTAGTACTAATTCGGAGATGTTTCGTGTAGAAAACGAACGTCAAAGGAGGATTTCGGTGAACTTTTGAGCCGCGAATATAATTTTTAAATTTAAACTTTAGAATCTGATTATATGATGATGTAGAAAAGTTTAGGCTCTGATTTAATTGATTGGTGTGCTCGAAACAAAACTAGAACGCCCGTTTTACGCACCCGATTAGGGTTTTTGAGATTTAGAAATAAGGCCGAATTTCCTAACATTATTTCATGTAAGATGTAACAAACAGTCACATTTGTGTTTGAAATTTTTATATACGTTTATCTATGACTCTAGACTATGTGTATAACATTTCAGAACCATCTGATAAGTAAATAATTTTTGAAAAATCTGGAACTGAGAGTCGTCGAAATAGTTTCTGGACTGTTATGGACAGATCTAGGTTTCGGTAGATTTTGAATAGTTTAGAGGCAGAATTAAGCTTTAATCATAGCGAGAAATTATAGAAAATTTAATTTTAAGTTCACAATTTAGAGTTTTTACAAATTCAATCATTTAGATGGCCAAACGTGTAGGCTAAACATAAATATGAAATATTCTTTGTGAAGAAACCCTAAGATACAGACCTTTTCGGTAAAAACTCAAAAGAGAAAAGTTTTATATTTGTGAAAAATATTATAAGTATCTTCAGACAATATTTCCAAAAAATGCTTATTTTTTGAAATAAATTAAAATTACTATTCCATCCTAATTTTTAGTATCGTTTTTGACAAATATTTAAATCAATTTTTGATATGGTCCATAAGTAAAAGTTGCATAATTTTACATGTATTAATAACCTAAAAATTTTAGTATGATTTTATTGATGGATATTTTCGACATAAATTTTATTTTTTGGGTCAAAAATGTAATTTTTGTAAAGTATAGTGTAAAATTGTAAATTTTTAGAATTATGTAATTTAGAGGAATTCGGGCCTTAATAGGATTTGATGAGCTATATTGATTTAGATTCTTACACAAGTTATAAATTTTAGATTTCGGACGATGCTGAGAACGAGAATAGATTTAAGCTCTTTTATACTTCAAAAGAATAAGAGACAAGGTGAGTTCAACCTCACTACAGTACGAATTAATTTAAAAAGAAATTAGAAGTTATGTCATGTCATAAATTATATGACTGTGTTGTTTGTTTGTGAATTGAATATTCTTACGTGTGTCAATTTATTATGTGAATTTTTTTTAAAGGGTTAATAGCTCATTTGGTCCCTGAGCTTTTGCTCGGGTGACAGTTTGATCCCTACTCTTTTTTTATTAGCAATAGTAGTATCCGAACTTTTTATTTGTTGCTCCGTTAGTAAAATTCACAAATTCCGTTTAAATTCAAACGTATTTAGCACGTGACTTGCACATGACATGAATCTTACCCAAAATACCCTTGTATATTTAGGGATTAGGTTTAGCTATGGTCAAAATAAATTGCAAATAGAAAAAAAAAAAAAAAAAGATGAGAGCAGCGTCGGGTTGGGAGGGGGGCTCGCGGAGGGTGAAGGGCGGAGGGGGTGGTCACGGATGGCGGGAGGCGGAGGGGGGTCGCGGATGGCGGAGGGCTGAGGGGATCGCGGATGGCGGAGGGGGTCGTGAGGTCGTTGGAAGGCGGGGTCGTCGGGGGCCGAGGGGTCGTCGGGGGACGGAGGAGGTTGTCGGGCACAACGGGGATCGTCGGGGGTCAGGGGGGCCGAGGGGTCGTCGGGGGGTGGAGGGGGTTTTCGGGCTCAATCAGGAAGGCCGAGGGATCGTCGGGGGTCAGGGGGGCCGGAGGTGGTCGTCGAGCTCAGATGGGGTCGGAGGGGGCGGAGGTGTTCTTCGAGGGGGTGAGGGGGCTGATGTGGCGGAGGGGGCGGAGGTGTTCTTCGGAGGGCTGAGGGGGCTGATGTGGCGGAGGGGGGCGGAGGGGGCTGAGGTGGCGGAGGGGGTAGAGGAGGTCGTCGGTGGGTTGAGGTGGGTGAGGAAATTTTGGGTTTTTCCGTGGATCTGAATGTCAATGTCTCGTTTTTTTTTTTTTTTTTTGGTGTTTGATTGTGTTTTGTCCGAGAATCGACAATGCAGCTTGGGAATTTGAATCTTAGGGCTTCGGATTGCGAGATTTGAGCTTCTGAGGGTCGTGTTTCGTGAGTTCTTTGTGATTGAGATTTATTGCTTTTTGTTTGCTTAGCTTTGTGATGAAATCTGGGTTTTGCTTTAGGCTTTTGAAATCTGGGAATAGGTTTAGAATGAAATCTGGGTTGGGAATTTAGGCTTTTGCAATCTAGGTTGTTCCTGGCTTGGGGAATTGTCGTCGGAGGGTGGAGGGGCTGAGGGGGCGGAGGCTGTCGTCGGGGGGTGGGGGCAGAGAGGGGCGGTGGGGGCTGAGGTGGCTGAGGTGGCTGAGGTGGCGGAGGCAGTCGTCGAGGGTGGGGGCAGAGAGAGGCTTTGTTTGATTTTTTTTTTTTTTTTGCTAATCATTCCAATGCTTTCTTTTCTAGGGGTATTTTGGGTGTTTTCTTTTAAAATCTAAAGAACGTGATAAATCTGTTAAAAAACTAACGGAATCTTTAAAATTGATCGGTCTAGCAACAAATAAAAAGTTCAAGAACTACTATTGCTAATAAAAAAAGAGTAAGGACTAAACTGTCACCCGAGTAAGAGTTCAGGGACCAAATGAGCTATTAACCCTTTTTTAAAAATAAAAAATAAAAAGAAAGAAAAGAATAAGAAAGAAGAAACGTGATATGATATTGTATTTATGAAAAAAAAAAGAAAAAGGAATAAATGTTGGTCTCTGTGCAATTTCTGTTGTTTATTTGCATTGTCGCGTTGCATGACACTTAAATAATAAAGTGAGATCTAATTTAATAAATACTGTCGTACCACCGCTCTTAATGATATTTTTACTCAACCTATTTACCTTTAGTCGATAAATGACGATATGGGTACAGTTGACGGCACTCATATACCCCGAGCCACCTAGAGGCAATGACTTCAATAATAAAGTGAGACCTGATTTAATAAGCAGTGCCATACCACCCCTCTTAATGAGGTTTTTACCCAACTGATTTACCTTTATAGTCGATAAATAACGATATAGGTACAGTTGACAGCACTCATATACTCCGAGCCACCTAGAGGCAACGACAGGTGAGAATAGCCAACTAAGAAAGAAAGAAAGAAAGGACCGTGGTCGTTGGGAATATGCGCACTACTGTCGTTCATTGGTCGTGCGCGCACCTTGGTTCGTAGATATAGAGGGATCCCATAGAAAGAATAAGAAATAGAATGATAATGAAAATTCGAAAGTTAGAATGAAACAAAGAATAATTGAGACTGAATGGTCATGCATTGCCTAACTTATTTTGTGGGAAAATAGTTGTGACTCACTGGGCTTTTAGCTCCCCAAAAAAATTTTCGTTCGTACTGTAGGTAAGAAATAATGACATGAAAATGCAATGAGTTGTGCAGTGGCAATGTCGAGGATGCGAGGTGAGGGGGAATGGCTAATCACTTAAATATTTCCACACAGATTTTAAGGCTACGAGTTAAAGATTTATTTATCATTTTACTACTGTCATGATTGTTATTTTCTTATTTGAAAAAGGCCTATGAAGTGGGCCAAACTATTTTAAATTATTTTTAAGCTGACATAATAATATGCTTGATGATGTTTAGATTTACCATTATGTAATTTAAAAAAAAAAATTGCCGGCAATATTTATGAGTAAATTCTGAAAGTGTTTTTTTTTTTAATATTACAAAAAATTTCAGAAAATGATTGAAAAAAGTAGTAAGTAACGACTTGAAAAAGTTTGGTCGTTACAATTGGTATCACGGTTATCCTGCCATCCAACCTCGCTTCTCGACACAAGGTTGCTCGTCATAACTCAAGTAAGCTACTAGTTTTTATTTCATTTTCCTTTTATATTATAAGTACGAATGAGATTAGTGTAGACAAATATAATCACACGCGCTCAAAGACAGAAAGACAATTGGAGGGTAACTAAGGCCTTTAGAGGAGCTATACCCTTCTTTTTTTTTATATTTTTTTATTTTTTATGGGAGTGGAACTCTTTTCACATGGAGGAGCATCTCCACGTGAACTTTGTCTTAATATAATTAACAGGGCGCTCTGGCCCATTCTTCCTATAATGACATGTGCTTAGTCCTGCATCGATGGTTTGACGCTGTCATTTTGGAGCAAGAGAGAATGATGAGATTGTTTCAGGCTGCTTAGCTCATTAGGGGAAGAATCTCAATGAAAACATAGAAGAATATGCGCTCTGTTTTAGGATGCAAATCATGGATATTCAACCCTGAAAAAAAAAAGGACTTGTTATATCCCTTTTTGGAATGAGATATATGAGCGAAACGACCTTTGATGGACTATGTCACACCTTAGATCGACATATACTATTTTATTAAGAATATGTTGTATGTGTATAGACATCAAGAACTAGTACAACTTGCTGAGAATGAATCTACTGTGAACTAAACTTTATAATTGGAATTTTATTTTAAGTTATTTCAAATAAAGTAATGTTATGATTGCAATAAGGACATGATATGCTAAAAACAAGTATTTAATGATAATATTAATTAATGAAATGAGCTTATTATGGAAATGAGAAGAGGTTTATGCATTATACATTTGGATCATGTGAATGCTATATTATTTAATGAAATTATGTCACACTATAAATGAATGTTGATACATTAGTCTGAGTTGTGATATGTATGATATCAAGTAACCATATTATTATACATGGACCAATACTAATATGGATTAAATAATTTCATTGTCAGAATTTGAGAAAGATGGAAGCAAGACATCAAACCAGAGCTGTCCGCTGTGCTGCCCAAGCCATGGCTAGGAGAAGAGGAGACGAGACTGCACAAGGCGCAGCTAGAGAAGGAGAAGTGTTTCCAGAAGGAGTTCATGGAAGAGGAAGGGGAGCTGTCCCTAGAGCGACAAGAGGAAGAGGCCGCAGAAGGGCCAATGTCGCTGCCCCGAATTCGGCACTGGTTAGACAACCCCAGGATCAACAAGATCTAGTTGCTCTGGTGGTAGCACCCCAATAGCGCTTCGAAGCACAAGAAGGCGAAATGCAGGGACTGAGATCCCAGTTGCAACAACATAGGGACGACAAATACCAACAGGTTCCACCTCAAGAAGTACCTCCTGCATAGCTTGTACCTCAACCTGTTGCTAACCTCAATGCCCATGCTGTAATAAGACAAGACTTATTTGAGAGATTCCGTCGCATGCGCGCACCATGAGTTTGAAGGATCTTTTGATCCATTGGTTGCCGATGAGTGGTTATCCAGTTTACGAGTGATCCTGGACTTTATGAATGTGACAGATCAAGAAAAGGTCCGCTGTGCATCCTTTGTACTGTAGAAGGATGCATACTAATGGTGGGAAACAATAGCGATGAGGGGAAATGTCAATGAGATGACTTGGGCGGACTTCGTTGGAGAATTTAACAAGAAATTCTTCAACATGAGTAGTGATGAATGCCCAACAACGAGAGTTCAATAACCTGAAACAAGGGATGATGACAGTGAATGATGCCGTGAGGAAATTTAATCAATTGGCATGACTTTGCCTACACCTTATTCCAAATGAAGAGGAAAGAGTTAGGCGGATGATGGAAATGTTCCGACCTGGTTAGCCATGGCCATAGATAGTGGGAACCAACCCCCGGTCACTGTGGCTGAATGTGTGGAATGCGCACTAAAAGCAGAGTACCGTCTCGTGCAAGTGAAAGAGGAGCGAGCCGAATTCTACAAGGCCGGCAATGAAGAAAGAAATCATGCCAAACAGCCTGCAGAGAACAATGGAAGGTTTCAAGGAAGAGGCCTGAACAATCAAATGGGAAAAACGAACCGCAACAGCAACGGTAATAATCAAAACAACACCCAACATAATAATAACAGCTCAACAGAGAGAGGGAACCAAGATGGAAATCATCAAGGGAAAAATGGAAATGTACAAGCAAGAACAAATAATGCTACCCCTTTCCAAGCTTGCAAGAATTGTGAAAAGACCAACCCGAGAGAATGCAAGTGGGGAACACTCAACTGTTATACCAGTGGCAAAAGCGAACATTTTTCCAAGGATTGTCCGAAACAGAATCCAGCACCGATGGGACAATTTTTGTTACGAAACCCTCCACACCTTAACTCTATGCCAGCGACAATAGATGGACCCTTAATCTTCCAAGGACGATTGGAAGCTCCAGCAACTGAAACTCATATTTATGCATAAACAAATGCATTCGCCCTAGCTAGCACTTCAAACGTTGTAGTAGGTTAGCTTTCTTTAGTTCAACATGAAGCTTATGTAATGTTTGATTCGGGCTTTGCTTATTCTTTTGTGTTGCATAAACTAGCAAAGAAAATAAGTAGTAAAGTAGGTAGAATGCATAAAGTTTTTAGAATGACCTTACCCTCAAGAGAGGTCTTGCTGTCAAAATATTATCTACGACAAGTTCCGATAACGATTATAATAAGGAATTCTTTGTTATATCATTGTCATTGAGATAATGGACTTCGATGCTATTTTTGGAATAGATTTTCTAAGACGTAGTAGCGTGGTCATTCACTGCCGACAACGTAGGGTTACTTTTAAACCCATATAAGTAAAGTTGTTCGCATTTGAAGGGAGATCACTGCGATAATCGACGTGGATGATTTCATCAATGCAAGCCCGAAGGATGTTGTCAAACTAAGGCATGGGTTTTCTCATATTGGTTGTGATAAGTTTATTATCGTCTTCAGTGATGATGTGTTTATTTATTCAAGGAATCCAAAAGAGCATTTGAAGATTACTCTCTAAACTTTAAAGCAAGATCAGCTGTATGCCAAATTTTAAAGTATGAATTTTGGCTGAACAAGGTGCATTTTCTTGGTCACATTATGGAGTTTCAGTCGATATTGCAAAAATTGAGGCAATAAATAATTGGAAGGCACCTACGCGCTTGATCCCGAAGTAGTCTAGATAGTGGATGATATAAAAAAAAATCAAAATATCGACATTTAAAAATGAAAATGAGTTCAAATCACCATGGATTTTTTCATTAGTTTTTCAAGAACGAAAGAAGGTTATGATGTTATTTGGTTACTAGTAGGTCAATTAACTAAGTTAGCTTGCTTTCTTACTTATGGTCATATTGTCAGTGGAAAAGTTGGGTAATTGGACGTCGCAAACATTGTTAGGCTTCATGACGTGCCATTTTTCAATCATCTCAGACTGAGACGATCGTTTCACTTTGCAGTTCTGGAAGTGCGTTCAAAAAGCATTGGGAACATAGTTTAAGTTTAGTACCGTCTTTCACCCTCAGACGGATAGACAACTAGAAGACATGCTATGAGCATATGTCATGGATTTTGGCACAAGTTGGACTTAGCGACAATTGTTGACAAGATTGTCTAACAAAACCAATCACCAAGCCTCTATTGGCATCACACAATACAAAGCGCTCTACCAAAGAAAGTGCCGATCACCTATGCATTGGTTCGAAGTTAGTGAATCAAGTCTTAAGAAAACAGACTCCACAAGAGATACGGCAAAAGTAGTGAAAAGATTAGAGATAGGCTAGAGATTGCTCATAGCCAGAAAAAAGAGTTATGCAGAGAAAGAGAGATAGAATATTGAATTTTATTGTTGTTTTATTTTTGCAACAACAATAGTATAAGAAGGGGAGACGATCCTTCTTTACTTTAACTAAATCAATTTTCGAGGACGAAAATTTTGTAAGAATGGGAGATTGTTATATCCGTATAATTTATACGCATATTTGAATAACTTTTAGGATGAGAAATTATTCCTATTATTTAAATTCAAGTAGACTATGTGGATAATTATTAGAAGATTTTGTTAGTTTTAAAGATATATATATATATATATATATTTAAAAAAATTAAAAAAAAGTGAGTTAGTTGGGATAATCACCAAAAATTAGAGAGGTCGAGATAATTGCCCTGATAAACACATATTATGAGAGATTTATGGGTATTAATTATATTATATTTTTTAAAAGGAAATTAAAAAAAAAAAACAAAGAAAGAAACTACGATTCTTTTTACATAAAGTATATATATACATAGTTATATATATATATATATTCAATCCGTAAAAATTTCTAGACTAAATATATGTATATAAATAATATTATATCTATATATACATATATATATATAAATAAATATATATATAACTTTAAAAGTTTGATTTTTATATATAGATATGTCGAACTTTAGTTTGTTCGTGTATGTATATATGTAATGTATATGTACGGTATATATAATTAAAAATATTTAGTATTTTAAATAAAATAAAATTAGGGTAGAGTATCACAATTAGGATTTTAAGAACCACATTATATATATGTATTTTTCTTCTGTTTGCTTTTTCTACACCCTAAAAAAGAGAAACCCTAGAGAGAAACTTTACAAACCAAATTTAATTGATTGGTGTGCTCGAAACGGAACTAGAATGCCCGTTTTACGCACCCGATTAGAGTTTTTGAGATTTATAAATAAGGCCGAATTTTCTCACATTCTTTTATGTAACAAACAGTCTCATTTGTGTTTGAAATAGACTATGTGTATAAAATTTCAGAACCAACGGAGAAGTAAATAATTTTTGAAAAATCCGGAACCGAGAGTCGTCGGAACAGTTTAAGATCTAAGTTTCGGTAAATTTTGAATAGCTTAGAGGCAGAATCAAGTTTTAATCAGCAAAGGGAAATTTTAGGAAAACATCACAGTATAGAGTTTTTAGAAATTCAATCATTTAGATGACCAAATGTACGTGCTAAGTATAAATTCGAAATATGCTTTGTGAAGAAACCCTAAGACACAAACCTTTTCTGTGAAAACTCAAAAGAGGAAAGTTTTAGATTTTTGAAAAATATTATAAGTCTTTTCATAAAATATTCCAGAAAACGCTTATTTTCTGAAATAAATTAAAAATTACTATTCGGTCCTAATTTTTAGTATCGTTTTTGAGAAAGATATATATCGATTTTTAATATGGTCTAGAAGTAAAAGGTTCTTAATTTTACATGTATTAATAACCTAAAAATTTTAGTATGATTTTATTTATGGGTATTTCGTCATAAATTTTATTTTCTGGGTAAAAAATGTAGTTTTTTTTTTTAAAGTATAGAGTAAAACTGCAAATTTTCAGAATTATGTAGTTTAGAGGAATTCGAGCCTTAATAGGATTTGATGAGTTAGATTGGTTTAGATTCTTACGCAAGTTATAAATTTTAGGTTTCAGACGACGCCGAGAACGAGAAGAGATGAATTCAAAAGAACAAGAGACAAGATGAGTTCAAAAGAACAAGAGATAAGATGAGTTCAACCTCACTACAGTACTAATTAGTTTAAAAAGAAATTAGAAGTTATGTCTAGTCATAAACTATATGACTGTGTTGTTTGTTTGTGAATTGAATATTCTTACATGTGTCAATTTATTATGTGATGTTTTTTTTTTAAAAAAAAGAATGAAAAGAATAAGAAAGAAGAAACATAATATTGTAATTTATTTATGAAAAAAAAATGAATGAATGTTGGTCTCTATGCAATTTTGTTATTTGTTTGTATTGTCACGTTTCATGACACTTAAATAATAAATTGAGACATAATTTCATAAGTAGTGTCTTACTACCCATCTTACTGAGATTTTTACTCAACCGATTTACCTTTAGTCGATAAATGACGATATGAGTACAGTTGACGGCACTCATATACCCCGAGCTACCTAGAGGCAACGATCGGTGAGAATAGCTAACTAAGAAAGAAAGAAAGAAAGAAAGAAAGGACCGTGGTCGTTGGGAATATGCACACTCCCGTCGTCCATTGGTTGCGCACGCACCTTGGTACGTATACATAGAGAGATCCCATAAAAAGAATAAGAAAGAGAATAAGAAAGAGAATGAGAATGAAAATTAAGAAGTTAGAATGAAAGAAATAATATTGAGACTACATGGTCATGCATTGCAGAACTTATTTTGTGGGAAAATAATTGTAACTCACTGGGCTTTTAGGTCACCAAAAAGTTTTTCGTTCATACTGTAGGTAAGTAACCTATATCATGAAAATGCAATGGGTTATTGGGTTGTGCGGTGGCAGTGTCGAGGATGCGAGGCGAGGGGGAATGGCTAACCACTTAAATGTTTCCGCACAGATTTTAAGGCTATGAGTTAAAGATTTATTTATTGTTTTATTACTGTCATGATTGTTATTTTCTTATTTGACTAAGACCTATGATGTGAGACAAACTATTTTGAATTGGTTTTAAGTTGACATAATAATATATTTGATGATGTTTGGATTTACTATTATGTTATTTAAAAATAATATAACCACCGATATTTATAAGTAAATTCTAAAAGTGTTTAAAAAAAATTATTACTAAAAATTTCAGAAAATGATTGAAGAAAGTAATAAGTAACGACTTGAAAAAGTCGTGTCGATTTAAAACTATTAATAATTGGTTTGAGTTTAGTTTGGTTTGGTTTGGTTTGGTTTAGTTTTATTTATTTATTTTTTTAATGCCCTTAATAGCATTAATCACCAATACAAGTACTTTCTTGCAAAGTTAATGTTCTTTTCATAACAATTTCAATGATACTTTCTTCCACTTGTACGAAAGCAACACTTGCATCGTTCATTTTCAAACTTCTGCATGAAACTTTCACACCATTTTAATCTTCTCATTGATCTGCATTGTATCTCCTAGTAACAATCCAAGCCACAATCTTCAGACAAATCTACGTCACCTTTTGACACAAAAGGGTTTATTCTGATCCACCAAAGTGAGAAGACTGAGGCCAGAAGAAGACACCAAGCCACAAGTATTGTTGGAAGCCTATCCTTTTTACCCATGAAGCCCTTGAGGAACGGGTAGAGATGGATCATCACCCACATGGCGAAGAAAAGCCTCCCGAAGAAAGGGCCCCACGACTTGTAGCCATTACTAATCGCATTTGAAGTCCCAACGATGACACCAATTATGTTTATGATCAGCAAAGTCAAGGGAGTGATCAACAAATAAGTCCACTTAAACACGAAGACCGCCGAGAATTCTCCTTCATCGGCTGCAGCTTCGGATGTAGAAGCTGTAAAGTTTGCATTAACACCAGCAAAAACTCTAAGCAAGCCTTGGAGGAGAGCAAAAAAGTGGGACGAAACGCTGCCAATCACCCAAAACTGCTCGTTCCTCCACCAATCGCGGATGCCAATCCGTCCCCACCGCATCTCGAGAATACTGGTTATCGCGATGGACAGAAAGAGGGACATGAAGAGGATACTTCCATAGTTGCTTGTCTATAAATTAAGAATGGAAAAGCAGCTTGATATTAGTTCAAATTACAGCAACCAACAAGAGACATTCTAAGAATAGCATAGGATGCAAAAAGGTGGAATGAATCTAAACCAGAGCATAAGAAGTGACATTTCTTTAAATATACTATATTTATGGTTATTTATCTTTTAGTTTTAATGGTGCCTGCTAATTAGTGTAGCATTTTGCTTAAAGCTATGAAAATCTTAAAGACGATAATTTGCAATATCTTTGTATGTAAAATAATGTGAGGAGACCATTATCTTCCTAATCATTTTATGATTTAAGAGTTGACGCTTAAGAAACACTACACCCTAAACCCTAATCAAGCAAGGAAAGCTGACAAAAATGATTTGTTTACCAAATTAGAAACACTAATCAAGCCAGGAAGTTGACTAAAGTATGATAGAAGAGACTTGTGTTATGTGCTAACTCTATTTTACTGACATACATGTTGTTATTTGTATCATTGAGCGATACATAACATTGTCGTTGTTCCTTTTAATTTTACTTTATGGAATAATGATCTAATGATTTAAAAAAAGCAAACGTTTGGGAATATTACCTCAGGGATTATGAACTTCCGCGTAAAAAGACTAATAGCCGGCAAGGTACAATAAGCAAGTAATGGAATGGATGTAATGGGATAAACAACTGCGTTTATGTACGAAAGCCGCTGCAACCATTTCAAACGATATCCGTAGCCACACCAAATTGGGCAATGCTTGCTTAATAGTATCTCAATTGATCCTAGGGCCCTCTGAAGTGCTTGGCACAATTGGTCTGAGAGGTTGTTAGGAACGGAACCCTTAAATGCGGGTGTTTTAGGTATGCAGTACACCGATCTCCACCCTCGACAGTGCATCTTGAAGCCGGTCATAATATCTGCTCTAACAGAGCCATATATCCAGCCAACCTAAAAATTCATGCCAAATGGAGTAAAAATTTAGCCACAAAGGAGTGTAAAATGACAAGCTGTGCTTGGGAAAATTAAAAAGACTTTGATACCTCTTTTCCCCATTCTGTTTTGTGTTCATATCCACAGCTAATGACATGAATGGCTTCATTCAAGAGTGACGCTGAAGACGAACCTTCTAGAACACCCCCGTCTTCTAAAAGCGTCGTGGCTATAAAAGCAGGAGACTCTCCAAGTTGCTTTGCAAATTTATTTCTGTCCATGAGGGGCGAGTTTTCATTATCTAATCCTAAAATAGAAGAGAAAATTATCATTACTTAGGCCGAAAGATTTGACATTCGCATTTGCAACTAATGCAGATATTGGTTAGGCTGCCAAATATACCAAAGTACTTCTTACCTTCTATGCTCTCAACGTTTTCTATTGAATATCTCTGCTTTAAATCGTCCTTAATATTCTTCTTTTTGTCCAATTTCGCTTTCGTCTTCTTGATCTTCCTAGATCCAAAACCAAAGCAGCAGCAAAATTTTTGCAAATAGTTAGAGGTGGTTTTCGCCGAGTCTTTCTTGTTTTTCGGAGCATCAAATCCATAGAGTGCATGCCTTCTGAAGAGGCAACCAGTTCCAGCATAAATAGGTCCTTGAATCCCATCTAAACCTTTCATATTGATCTTCACCAAAAAGAAAATAACATTAAAAGATGATCTATAGTTAAAGAAATAGATGAATTTATTAAGTTTTTATTTCAAAAGAAGATGAAAATTTTTCATTTCAACAACAAAATAACCAAATGCAGGAAGATTTGATATATGTACAGGAAAATAACTGATGATTTCCTCATTTTAATTATTGAATATAATCACTAAATAATCAAATTTTAGACCTTATTTAAGAAAATATTCACAACATTATTTTTAAAAAAGTAAAGACATGTGTTCTTATAGAATCTATATATATTTGTTGATATACCAACGATTAGAGTTTGGTATTTTGCTAATTTACTGGCCTTGGAATGCAGATTGTATACCAAGAAAAGGATATTTAATTTCAAAACAAAATTTGTGAATATTTTCCTAAACCTCTGAAAAATGGACAATTAGCTGACTGATCCGCAAAATCATGATTCTTGGTTGTGTGAATTAAGGTGCTCAGATGTCTAACCAAAATGTAACAATCAAAACCAACATTGAATATTCTAGAAGGCCTTACATCAGAGAAAACAAAGTTACGATTTGAATATCTATCGCGATGATCAATCCCGTCTAGTTGTTCGGGAAATTGCACGAAACAAATCTTCATTCCTGAGGTCGCATCCATCATGAAGCACATGGCTTCACGAATTGCCTTGCTGTTGTTCATAAATTGATCATAATCAACATTGAGTACGTATGGCGCTTTCGAGATGATTGCCGAGACTCTTAGCTTGATTAATCACCCCCGAAAAAGAAAATTAGTAAAATATATACATATGGAAAGTCAATAGTGACAAGGGGAGAGAGACTTTACCAAAGAATTCATGGCGCCTGCCTTGCTGTGATGATTAAGACCTGCCTTTTTCTCACGAGATACATAAATTAAGCGCGGTAAATCATCTACTTCGATATTGTCATCCTTTTCGCGGCCAAAAAAAACCTGCAAAAGATGGCAGTTGTCCTGTCATGTGAAAGCTTTTTGAATCTGAAAGTTTAGAGAGCAATAAGAGAGCAAGACAGAAAGGCTAATATTTTGAGGATCAGTTTTCAAATAATTTGTCGAAAGTAATAAAATTTAGCCTAAAATTCCGAAACGAAAAGATGTCATTTTCATGCATTTGCTTTCAGACTTGACAATAATCTTTGTAAATGATACCACAAATACAATGTACATCCGAAATTCAAAACCTCAAAAATTACTGAATCCAACTCTATTTTTATACAACTTAGTCTTGGAGCTCATTCCTATTTTAAATGCGAATTGCTAACGAAAAATCTGCGAACATGGTTAGTACTTGTTACCTGGATCATTCCAGGATGATCCCTGGCGTTGTTACCGGGCCAGGGTGTTCCATCTTGCATTGTCCAACCCTCTTCCGGTACCTTTTTCGCAGTCGCAACAAGCCCATTGATTCGAACTTTGAACTCCCCATACTCTCTCTGCATCAACATAAGAAATTTACAATATTGTCGAAATTATCAGTTTCCATTAAGCGTTATCGCTTACATGTATTGATATGTAAATTCGATCGAATTTGTATTCAAACCTTCATAGCTCGCCGTTCGCTAGCAAATGCTTGATATACCTTATCCACTAGGTAATCAACCTTTTGAGAAAAGTACTGCTCGGGGGCTCGGGGTTCTATTTCGAATTTCTTGCAGAATGGGACCCACTTTCTAGCGAACACATATGTCTCTGAGAGGGCTTCAAAAGTCAGCATGGAAGCACCATCATCTGAGACATAGCATGCGACTTTCTCTGCCGGATAATCAACGGCCAGGATGGATAGAACAGTGTTCGCAGTTATTAGAGGAGGCTCTTTCACAGGATTCATTGTGCTAACAAAAATGTCTACACTGGCTAGTTCAGATGGCTTTCCTTCTTTCTCATACCTGAGGAAAATTTTAAGTTACACTTTTGAGAAACATATTCACAATTTTAAGTTCAATTCAGAGCTCTACTTTTGGTTTGGCACAAACTTTTAGCACATAAACCAACAAACTTTCACATTTTTTTTAAAATTTTTTTTAAAAAGTGACAAAGAAGCAACGTTTGGGTTGTGCTTGAGGGGGAGAGAGAGATTCACCTAAACGAGAGTCGATCAAGATAGGTTTCGCGTTCAACCGGAGACCATTTTGGTAACTGATCAAGTATCCATGCTAATGTAAACCAGATTTCACATATAACTGATGTTAACCACAATCCATAAGCATGATTCACAGGGTGGAGAATTCTATAGTGAAAAAAGAGGCCAGTAATCACGATACGAAGAAGGATTATCATTCTATACGGGTTTATCTTGCTTGCCGGTATCGGAAACTTTCTTGATAGTGGCTGCCTACCTTCGTCCATCCTGTTGGAAAATTATATTTATGTATATATGAAGAATATATTAGACGTATGAACTTATTAATGTTATTTATTTATACAAGTTGTTCTTTTATAAATATGAAACCAATCATTATGAACACAGAGAAACTATGAGCTATTACATTCAAATTGTTAATTGCTCTTGCTGTTTGGGAAAGATTAATTTTACTTGAAGAGCTAGTGTCTTGATTACTTCGCACTAACGTAGGTGTTAAAGAGGACATTGATGAAAAATGTCTTGGTCATGAGATGGATTAGTCTTAAAATAAACTTAAAAGTTAGGGACAAACTCAAGATTAGTCCATATTAATGAGAGAAAAAAAAAATTAAGGAAAGCCATGACTCACTACTATAGATATTGTAAATGAATTAGCAAAGTGAAACATACTTAGGTAAACCAGGAATATGATCCTCACTTTGTCCATCACCATCTCCGTCGTCCTCGACAGCCACCCGAAGTTTCTCGTTATGCTTCTTCTTGTATTTTTCCATACGATCCTTCCACGTAATCGATCCGTAACCATACACTGCCTGGTCTTTCGTAGGATTCATCGGTCTAGGTGGACCTGCATGACCAAATACCAAATGTCCAAAATAAAAAGAAGAAAATACAAAGGAAAAAAACAGAATCAAATTCATAGTGAACTCACAATCTTTGCAAGATTCAGAAACAGGCAGTGTATGAGCCCGTTTTCCTCGTTGTAATGACCGAGTAGTAGGAAGAGTGTCCTTATCGGAATAAATGCTCTCATCCTTTAGCTCACATGGCCATGATCACAATGTTACGCCTTATTGTAGCTCATGCAAGGAAAATACAACAATAATAGCATATATAGTCCAAAAGCAATTCACCTCTTGGCCATAGACAAGAGAAGGGATTTCGGATGAAACGGAAGATGAATCTCTCTCTGATGCTGTTGTGATCTCAGAACCATTGACTTGGGAAGTACCATGTCGGACATTGAGGTGAGCGGCGAGCATTCCCTTGGCAATGTTGTCATTATGTCTTTTGTTTTCATTGTGAAGCTCGTTCTCCATGTCATCGATATCATCCTCTTCTTCGTCACCTTCAACTCTGGGAGTCCCTGAAATCCATACATATTCGACGTCGCAAAACTTACATTGTTCTTGAAGTTAACAAATTGAAAAACTAAAATATGTCGACGAAACGTCAGCTCTTAATTTCCATTCTAAAGTAAATACTCCGTTTGTTTGCTTAACTCTCAAAATAACAAAAAAAAAAAAAAAGAAAAGCCAGAAGTGTTACTACACCAGGGCCGAAAAAAAGATGGTACCTTTAACGCGTTTGTATCTAGTTTTGCATTTGGGACAACGTTGGTTGCCTTCTCTTCTTTCATACTCATAGCAAGGCCTGCAAACCGGAAATGCACATTCATTGCAAGCGACAAACGGCTCTTTGCTTACAGCTCCGATCTCTATATCGTCGCTGCAGATTTCACAAATCTGCCTATTTAACTCTTTAACAGAAGTGACCTGAAAATCATAATAGAATCAATTGAAAATAAGAATCATACCTTAATATTCAACTAATGACAGTAAAATCATACCTTCGTAACAAATGTTTGATTTTACCATCTCTAAGAATCAAAATTAGTTTCTTGTAAGAAACTAATACTTTGATAAAAAAAAGATGCAACAAATCAAACTCTTAATCAACATATATAATTAATTGAACATATACACTAGAGCCTTTTTTTCTTTTTTTAATTAAAAAAAAATGCTCTAACCCAAGACACCGAACAAGATTCTCTAAAGTTAAATGTGTTTTTAAAATATGAGCAAGCACTTCATACATAGCTTCATTGTCATCAATGGAACTTAAGAAGAATAATGTGGAACTTAAGAAGAAAATTGAACTTTGAACAGAAGTAAGAAAACCATGCAAGAGAAAGAAAACACGAACTCGCGAAGTTATTTCATTGGCGTTGATAAGAACAAACTCATTCTTGTTATGAGAACCCGTAACGAGTCTTCCTCTGGTATCCATAACAAAAGAGGAAATTATTGAATTAATTAGATGTTACACAACAATGTAGCATTATGTAATTTGTTAGTGACAACCCTTTGGGAACTGAACTGAATAGGCACTTATAAGTATAATTTAAGAATATGGACTGGCTAAAACCAGATCAGCATATAGTTTTTGTCCTCTCAAAGCTTTGTGACAGTTAATGGGAAGTAGTCAAAAAGAAAATGGTGATTCACTCATTGATATCATCTAAACGTTGTTATTAAATTAGCCTGCTGTGTTTAGCCAATGATCATGCCAATATTGGCCTTGGTTTCATCGATAATAGCTCAACGTCCTCAAAGATTAAAGGTCGAAAACTTGTGTTCAAAGGGATAGTGCTGTACAAGGACTAAAATACATTTGCAAAAACGTTGAACAATGTACAATGTTAAAAAGCAGTTTTACGGAAAAAAAAAAAAAGAAAAAAAAAAGGAGAAAGAATAGAATCATGCTCTAGAGCAGGGGTTACGAATTTCAGAATTTGTGCCAAAACCATCTCCAATGCCATGCTTCTTTGGAGTGCAAATGGCAAACTTTAGCATCTCCAATGGCAAAACAAAGTTGGGAAATTATTATATCTATATCTAATATGTTAGAGTTTTGTGATCCGGATTTTATTTTGGTCCGACCCGAAGATTCGCAGTGCGACTTAATGAAAATTGAGAAAAAAAATTAGCGATCTGTTGTGGTTGCAACTTTGTACCAATTAATCATCCACTATAGCAACATAACAACGACCGCACAAGCGCGAAAATTTCCCACACTAACAAAATATATCGACGACCATTAATACTCGCCAATAGTTTTGTTGTGTATAAATTTTGGACCAAATTTTTTTTGCCGCGGAATTTTGAGCTCGGGATTTAATAGTGGCAATCATTAATCGTTGTCGATAACCTAGCCCGTATGTAACGACCGTAGTAGACTATTATATATATATATATATGAACATATTTAGTTACTTTTTCGTGACTTTGCTCTTACGTGATTTTTAATGTATAATATTTACATATTATAGTCCATTAGACACTTTCGCTACTATATTTAATAGTCGCTAATATGGGGCGATCATTTTAAAAAATCGTCGAAAAAGTATAGGTGACAAATTTTCGGCGACCATAATTATGGCCCACCATACTTTTCACCTTATAAGCGCACAAGACAAGTACGTTCCCATACGATTAATAGACTGTGGGAGGTGATAATTCACCTTCTAGGCAACGTCATGATGATGAGTTCGATTTATCTAGATGAAATTCAAGATTTGTCATAGAAAATTTTCTAATCCCTTATTTATCTTCACCATTGGGTGTTTTTTCTGGCCTTTTTCTTTTTCTTTTTCTTTTTATTTATTTTATAATGTCTTCTCCTCATTAAATGACCACTGCATCGAAGACATGCCAACAAACATAAGAACAAACGTTAAAAAGACGGCTTCTTATTTCTCTTGGTATCATCGGACCTTTATACTTATAGTTTTGCCTGTATTACACGATACAGCCAATATCATCATCCAGAGAATTTTGCTGTTGGTTTCATCGATAATATTCAAATTCATTTCAATATTAAAATAATCATTCTAAAAAAAAAAACGCCAATCAAGGTTGAGACATTATAGAACTTCTATGCTAAACATAATTCTTTAGGATATCATTATTATTCTCTTTGATAACCAAAAAGGACCAACATGACTAGTCAAATTGAGTAACCATTTCAAGATTGTCCAAAGGCAAAAATTACCAAAATGCCTCCATCTCTAGAGTCTAAACCACGTACTTCTCTTGCTTACACAGAAAGAAACCCCGCGGAATTCGTCTATACTGCTTCAGAATCGCGTCGTTTACTTCCTGCATCGAGTCAATCGAACTCAGCTGCGCTCGATCGTAGCCTTGCTCCTGAGCAGTCCTCGATTCCCCCGCGATTTTCAAAATCCTTCGATTACGATCTTGTCATTGCAGACAGGAAACACTTCAAGCTGTTTATTTACATATCAGTCTCAATTGTTCTCCTTATTCTTGCTCTCGTTTTGTTGCTACACTTTTTGCCCCGAAAACAAAAGCACCACGGGCCCTCGAAGAATCTAACACTCGCGGTGAACCTAGCTCTAGCATTTTTCGATGCTCAAAAGTGTAGGTTTTCAAACATTAGCGTATATTTGAATCAAATACAGCGTTCTTCAATTCCTGTCATTGCATTTATTTTTCTTTTTCTTTTTTCTGCAGCTGGGGTTTATCCTAAGAACAGTACCGTAAAATTTCGTGGAGACTCGGGATTGCAGGACGGTAATTCACATGCCGATCTCGTGGGCGGTTTTTACGATTCGGGCAACAACATGAAGTTCAGTTTCCCTACAGCTTATACAGTTACTCTTTTGAGTTGGACCGTGATCGAATACCACCAAAAGTACAATGAAATCCGCGAGCTCAATCACGTCAAAGACATTATAAGATGGGGAACTGATTATTTGCTCAAACTTTTCATTCCTTCAAATGCAACTTCAGACAATGGCATATTGTATTCCCAGGTAAGGCCTAAAGAAGCCTTATATGAATAATGCTAGACATATCAATTTTTTTACCAATTTTTTAATACCAACTTATGTGGCAACTGATGTGTAGCACTACTCACCTTAAATATTTGTGTATCATATAGTATTATTATTCCATTCGTTATACTGATCACACACTTAATACTCAGTATTTCTTTTATGCATGTGCTCCAATTTTTTTTTTTTTGTATTGCTTTTCTTGCCGAACTTCAAATGATGGTCGTGGTTTTCTCTATTTTTCTTTTGACTATTTTGAGCCACTCTATGAATTTTCTCTCTTTTTTTTCTTTCTTTCTTTCGTAATTTAATGGATTAAAATGTTTCAATAAGTTCATCCTAAAATCAACACATCATAAAGCCAGAAATGATGAAAGAGAAATTGTAATAAATAACTATTTTCACCGTTAACTTCATTACTTCATATAGTATCTGTGGATACTTTCAAAATTAAAAGGCATTACTCGATTTCCTCCTTTAGATGACGCAATTACAATAAAAATAATCAAAATTAAATTTTTTAAGAAATAGTCAGTAATTAATTTAATTACTCATAGTAATTACAATGCTTACAAAATAATTCTGTTAATAACCTAATAACAGAAAAATGTTGTCTACTTATTCGAAACATAAAGAAAAATTTGGCTGTTTTCCCAGCTCATCATCAATAAAATTAAGCACCAATGAATTCTTAAAATTATGTTCTCCCACTTCCCAAACTCAGGTTGGAATTGCAGGCAATGACTCAAGTCCAGGTGATATTATGTGCTGGGAAAGACCCGAGGGCATGGATTATCCAAGACCGGTTTCGTCTTGTGATGCGGCTTCGGCCAGCGATCTAGCAGGTGAAGTTGTGGCGGCATTGTCTGCAGCATCATTGGTCTTCAAAGACGAAAGTGATTACTCCGAAAAGCTGGTCCAATCAGCCGAGATACTATTTGAACTCGCGAGCAAAAAAGACCCTTCTCAACAAGCAACATATACAAGCCTCGAAGACTCATGTGGAAAAGAAGCAAGAAGCTTCTATAATTCATCTGGCTACTTAGATGAGCTTGTTTGGGGAGGAACATGGTTGTCGTTCGCTACCGGGAACACTTCTTATCTGAAATACGCCACTGACTTGTTTAATGCAACACAAAGCAATGACACAAGTCTTGACAAAGGGATTTTCTATTGGAACAATAAGCTTATTGCTAATGCCGTAATTTTGTTTAACAACTCTTCTTTTACCTCTTTGAGCATTCATGAATTCCGGATTAGATTTTGCTAATCCGAATTGTCGTCATTAATTTGTACGATAATTGTAGGTTTTGCTAACTCGTCTCCGCTTTTTCAAAGATCCCGGATTTCCCTACGAATCTGCTTTGGGACAGTCAGCGGGCATGATCGATTCCCTAATGTGCTCTTATGCTTCTGGCCGAAAATTAAACAAAACTGCAGGTATGAGTTATATCACAGACGTTTATACATAATCTGATAATCGTCCATTAAAATTTTCTAAGCTCTCTAGATCATGAAAATATAGATGTGTCAAATTATATTATTCATGTCCATGTTCAGGTTATACATATATAACGAAGAGTTTTTTGGTATTTGACTAACACTAAAGTTGATTTCATGTGTGTTAGACTTAGAGTGATTGATAAATCCCACTTTTGTTAACGATTGAGCCGAGAATGATCAGTTAAACTGATTAACATTGCTTTTTTTTTTTTTTTTTTTTTTTTTTTTTTTTTTTGTGTGTGTGTGTGTGAAGGTTATAAAAGTGTTGAGTTGTTCTTTTAGAGGAGGCTTAGTGGAGAAAGTTTCTGGTAGGGAACGATTTTGAACTCTATCAAATTTACTTTTTTTTTTTTTAATTTAAGAAGACTTAAAAAGTAAATTTGACGATTTTAAAATCGTTCTTCACCACAAGTTTCCTCTCTCTTTCTTTATTTTTATTTATTTATTTTTTTTACGTACTTTGTAATCAAAGATATTAAAAGATACTCGATGAAAACTGTACTTAAAGGTGGATTGATCCTTCAAAGCCCAGCTGGGGAGCAGCTACAGTTGGCTGCAACAGCTTCTTTTCTTGGAAAACTGTACAGCGATTATCTTGAAGCTCTACGCAGATCGGGCGGAGGTTGCAGCGGTGGTGACAATTACTCTGTAAAGATGCTAAGGGCTTTCTCCATGTCTCAGGCTAGTTTTCATTACCCAAATATAGACTTTTCTAAACATAGGAGGATGTGTCTTGAACTCTTGATAGCCAAATTTATTAAGACGTTAATTAAGCATTATCTACATTCTACAATCTAGCAAAATCAGTACTATAAATATTTTAGGCACAAGAATCAAACTTTACATTATTACAACCAAATATCAACAACTAGCATTGACTAAGAGCAAATCACAAATATGCTCTTTGGTTGAGCGGCTGCGAGATACCTAAAAGTAATTGGAGTGGCGCGACTTTTATATTTTTTCAATATTCAAAATATATAAATGTATTTTTTTTGTCATTTTGACGAACTAAATTGCAATTTTATATTTGATCAATTACATGGAAAATTTTGAAATTTTATTAATCCTGAAAAATAAAAATAATTATGCTAAAACAAAAGAAAAAAATAAAACGATATTTTCGTAAAAATAATTTATATCACAGTGATTGTCAAAAGAATAAGAAATAAAAGTTAAATCCAACCGTATCAAGTAAATATTTTTCCGACATCATCACGGAAGATAAACGATGGTTGAAATGATAAAAACCAAAGAGAAAAAAGAAAAAAAAAATAGGATAGAGACATTGCAAAAGGTAATAGGATAGAGAAATTGCAAAAGGTCCCTTATAATTTCTGAAAAAGCTTCCAAAGATTTTCAAAAAAAAAAAAAAAAAAAAAAAAAACCCCTCTAAAACAGGCCCTTATATATACACAATTTTTATATGAAAAAAAAAAAAAACAAACATAAGAGACGCCACATGTCCTGGGCTTCTTAGCTATTTCTTTACCATGTTGGGAAAAAACAAATTGTCTACTGGATTTGTAGTATAGATATATAGATATAGATTTAAATATATATATCATTTTATCGACAGATCTAGTTAGTGACATGCATGGAACTACTCATTTCTTGGTTGTTACTTTCAATCTGATAGACTTCTTATTAAATAAAAAGCCTATATATATTGTTAGTTTCCGAAAAAAAAGTCATAACTTAGTTTTTCTTCCATAAATCAGGTGAATTATATTCTAGGTGACAATCCAATAAAAATGAGCTATGTAGTGGGATTTGGACAACACTATCCCACCCAAGTTCACCACAGGAGTGCTTCAACACCTTTTGATGGCCAGCATTACGGTTGTAAGGATGGAGAAAAATGGTTGCATTCTAATAATCCAAACCCTAATATTGTGGCCGGTGCAATGGTAGCCGGACCGGACCAATTTGACAAGTTCGAAGACCGAAGGGACAAGCCATGGTTCACAGAGCCAAGCATTTCGAGCAATGCCGGTTTGGTTGCGGCTCTCATAGCTCTTCATGATCCTCCTCCGCAGCCAAAAGGTTCATCCAACACTAATTTTGGAATAGACCTTTCAGGTCTCTTTGAAAAGATCAAATTAGTCCCTGAAGCCCCTTGAAGTTATTGGCAATGTAGCGAGATTGTTTAGATTCAATACTGAAATTGATCTATTGACATTTGACTTAACTAATTTTGTTTTGTTTCCATTTTTATTGGTTTGGACTCAGTACTTTTTTAATCAAAATAAAAAGTGCTTTGGTCCCTCGTTTTTTGTTTTGCTGCAAGGAAAGTTTTGGTCCCTCGTTGAATATACCACTTGGCTGTTTGAAATGTAAACTTGATTTTTGGGGTTCTTAGTGTTGTTAATGTATGGATTTGATATTTGGGCTTATTAGCATTTGGATTTTAGGTGTTTAAATAAGAGCCCTATTTCTACAAACATATTCTAGAGAATCTCTTCTAGAAGCTTGTTCTAGATTAGTCTATAGAATTATGTAGAATGTGTCGTAGTCTATAGGATTGTGTAGAATGTGTAGTAGGTTTGGATATTTATGAAGAGAATTCTTGAGAGTCATTGTAACCAGTAGATTAGAATTGTGGTGGCATGATGGATCGTATTTTTATTTATTTTTAGGCATATTTTACCCCATAATTTATGTAAAAACACTATCATTTTAGTCTTTATTGGTGATTTATTTGATATATAGGTGAATTGGGAGCAATGAGAGCGAATGCATCGAAAACGAGGAAATTCGGAGCCATTTGAGTTAAGGTAAAAGGAAGCGCTATTTTGAGGCAGATTTACATGAAGATTTTTGGCAGTTTTGTATAGCATATTGCAATCAAATTAAAGATCTTCGAAAGAGCTTTCCAACGGCATATCATATGCGTAATTTTGACAAATAACGAAGGAGATATGGTATTTCGAAAATCAGTGCGCGCAGAGTGACGGAGACCCGCAAAATCGCAGCGCCCACAAAGTAGCGCCGCGGCGCTACTTCGAAAAGATGACCCATGAAATTGCGAAAACACTCCGAAAAGGCCCAAATTACCCTAATTTGACCTAAAACTATAAATAAGACACTTAGAACTCGAAAAAGCATTCTTCCTTTCAGTTTAGAGCGTATTGGAGGCGAGACGAAGGGCGTTCTAGCGATGGAGTCTTTCCGAGCCATCACGAGTTCTTTCTTTCTCCTTTGTTTTTCTTTTTCCTAAATTTGTTTTCTAAGGCTACGATGTAGCCGGACCTATTGCTATGTAGAAGTTATTTTCAATTCAATTGATGTTTCTTATTCCATTATATGATGATTAGTTTGATTTGTTCTTAATGCTTGTATGATCTTGATCAAATTGTACATGATTAATTGGTTCTTAATTAGAGGTCGAGAGATAATAATTGGAACGTTCTCTAATCAAATTAACACAAGAAGGATATTAAGTTAGAAATAGCTAATACGCTTGTGTGGTGCTTTGAATTCCCGTTAGTTATGCAATCTAGTATTAATGTTCGAGATCGAGAGATGAAACTTGATATTAGTATTAGGCTAGTCGATGCTCGAGAGAGATTGGTTAGTAAATTAGCGAATTCGCCATCATCATAGGAATAGAAAATCAATTGATTGAATTAACGGATACGAGTAATTGGTCTAGGTGAAATCGAAATCCCTAGGTTCTTTTACATTGCTTTATATTTATTTTTGTCGCATTCTTTAATTGTTTCTTCTTATTTTAATTAGATATTCATTCTCTTTCATTGCATTCTTCAATTAGAGTTAGGGTTAGAGTAGTTTGGTACTTAGTACACAAGTCCTCGTGGGATCGACACTCTACTTATCACTTTATTACTTGAAACGATATCGTGCACTTGCGATTTCGCACTTCAAGTTTTTGGCGCCGTTGCCGGGGACTTGTTTTCACTAATATCGAACAAAATAATTCCTTCACTAAATTGAACTCTTTTCTTTTCATATTCAAGCTTTGCATTTAAATTTTTGCATTCATTTTTTCTCGAGATTCTTTAAGATGTTTCATCGAAGAGTAATCTTGAATTTTTTTCAACTTGACTCGGAACCTTTGTTTGTAGCTTGGGAGAGATTTAAAGATTTGCTTTGTAGGGTTCCTATGCATAGATTCTCTAAGGAATGTCAACTACAAATCTTCATCAATGGCTTACGCAACACAACAAGAAATTGGGTTGAGAGAGGAGATGGTACCACCTCTTTTTACCAACAAACTATCGATGAAGCCTACTATATGTTGGAGGACATGGCCGAGTATGACAGGTGGAGTATGAGTCATTCGATGAACCCCTACGGTTGGGAGAACGATTCAAATATGACGGGGCCATGGGTTGACAATGAATCAACAGAGAAGTTAAAGACTCTTGAAGAAACAATTGGTCAATTGGCGAATACTACAAACCAATTCATGTTGGAAACCAAACAATATCTTCAAATACAACAAATGGCTATTATAAGTTTGGGACTTCAACTTGACAACTTGATCGCAAAATGCATGATTAATATGAAGGATCACCCGGTTGAAGATTCTATGCCATTAGATAAGAAACTTGAGATGCTTCAAGAAGAGTCTACAAAAGAGGGAAGGACAAAAGATTTGAGCTTTAAAGAGGAATTACATGAAGAAATCTACGATCCTAAAGTTGTTGAGCCAATGTCATGCACAGATGTCAACAAAGATCTTATATGGCCAACATCTTCTTTGCCTACATTAAAAGCATTGTTTGAACCCCAACAACCATGTGCACAAAAGATGAGTCATGTTGGAAGAACGTGCCAAAAGTTATACTATCATGCCAGGCTTGAGGGCAATCAGATTCAAGAACCATGGGTAGTGTTCTATGACACTTACTATGGGAGGAAGCTGCTCTTTGATGAGTTAGGCGTGACACCAACACCGCTCCATCAAGAAGACGTCGCCCTTTTAGACGGTGAATCCACAATGCATCCACTTAGATGGGCGGTACCCATCCAGGAAGTATTTCTTTCTCACTCGTTTTAATTGATATTGGGGACAATGTAAATCTTAAGTGTGAGGGTAGAAATTTTCTTGGATGTTATTCATTTTAGGTTCTTGCTTTATTAGTTTGTTTTCCTTAGTTTGATTTAAATAATTGCATTATTAGGTTAGGATTTCTCTTTGCATTTGTGTGATTGCTTTGATGATTGTAGCCGATGATAGAAAACAACAATTTTTGTTTTATAAAATCCTATGATGACCACTTGAGTGTTTGATAGTTAGGCACTTATTAGATGATTGAAAAACTTAATTGTTGATCTTGCCTTTTGGTTTCTCACACACATTGAGCACATAGCCATGACCCGATAGTTAAAATCCATGGAGCAAATTTGTTGTAGACTACATTGTTCTAGAACTTGCTTGAAAGCTCTCTTGAAGCGAAATCCTAGATCGCACACGATTAGGGGTAGGACGTAGGCCATCTTTTGATCGTTTGAGCCTTTCTAGCCTACCCGGTTAACAATTATATGCCCTTAGTTACCATTTTGAGCCTTAAGTGATATTTCTATTTATTTGTTGTCACCTACACAGAAGCCTAGCCTTAAATAAATAAAAAAAAACAAGTCTCGACCCTTGAATCTTTAGCACATATACTTGAAAAGAGTAGGAGTGAGAAGTGTAGAAAAGTCATTAGCACCAAACCGAAGCATCATAAAGAGTGTAAATTTTGGCAAAAAAAAAAAAAGCAATTTCTATGAAAAAAAAAAAAGAAGCCAAGTGTAACACTCAAATAACCAAATAAGTGCTAATGACAAACGACAAAAGTGGATATTAATCGGGTGAGAAGAAAGTGAAAACCGATGTGGTCAATGTGCTTAAGGAATCAAGCTCACTTAAACCCAAATGACACACCTTAGCCGAGGCCTATATTATAAGCTATTTAAGACCTACTGACCTGTGATCGTGATTATGACTACATTAGTAGAGAGAGAGTCTAGAGCAAGCCTATGGGATAATGACTTATATAATACATCATTTTATTTTAGTCTGCATAAATTGATCCAATGGTAAATGACTAGAAGTGAATGGCTAAAAACACACACACACGAGAGACTAGAGGTAGGAGAAAGCATGAGAGTAAATCGAGATTCGACACTTGTGTAAAGCTTGATTTCACTTTGAGTTGGTCTATGTTTTTTTTAACTCGCTTGTTGTTAATTGAGGCATTCATACTTGAACCTTAGCTTTATCACTTTGCTTAGAGAGTTTAGTCCATTCATTTGTTGAGTCTTATCTTAGGTTTGGTTAAATGTTTTGCTCGAGGACTAGCAAAATCTAAGTGTGGGGGTATTTAATGGATCGTATTTTTATTTATTTTTAAGCATATTTTACCCCATAATTTATGTGAAAACACTATCATTTTAGTCTTTATTGGTAATTTATTTGATATATAGGTGAATTGGGAGCAATGAGAGCGAATGCATCGAAAACGAGGAAATTCGGAGCCATTTGAGTTAAGGTAAAAGGAAGCGCTATTTTGAGGCAGATTTACATGAAGATTTTTGGCAGTTTTGTATAGCATATTGCAATCAAATTAAAGATCTTCGAAAGAGCTTTCCAACGGCATATCATATGCGTAATTTTGACAAATAACGAAGGAGATATGGTATTTCGAAAATCAGTGCGCACAGAGTGACGGAGACCCGCAAAATCGCAGCGCCCACAAAGTAGCGCCGCGGCGCTACGTCGAAAAGATGACCCGTGAAGTTGCGAAAACACTCCGAAAAGGCCCAAATTACCCTAATTTGACCTAAAACTATAAATAAGACACTTAGAACTCGAAAAAGCATTCTTCCTTTCAGTTTAGAGCGTATTGGAGGCGAGACGAAGGGCGTTCTAGCGATGGAGTCTTTCCGAGCCATCACGAGTTCTTTCTTTCTCCTTTGCTTTTCTTTTTCCTAAATTTATTTTCTAGGGCTACGATGTAGCCGGACCTATTGCTATGTAGAAGTTATTTTCAATTCAATTGATGTTTCTTATTCCATTATATGATGATTAGTTTGATTTGTTCTTAATGCTTGTATGATCTTGATCAAATTGTACATGATTAATTGGTTCTTAATTAGAGGTCGAGAGATAATAATTGGAACGTTCTCTAATCAAATTAATATAAGAAGGATATTAAGTTAAAAATAGCTAATACGCTTGTGTGGTGCTTTGAATTCCCGTTAGTTATGCAATCTAGTATTAATGTTCGAGATCGAGAGATGAAACTTGATATTAGTATTAAGCTAGTCGATGCTCGAGAGAGATTGATTAGTAAATTAGCAAATTCGCCATCATCATAGGAATAGAAAATCAATTGATTGAATTAACGGATACGAGTAATTGGTCTAGGTGAAATCGAAAGCCCTAGGTTCTTTTACATTGCTTTATATTTATTTTTGTCGCATTCTTTAATTGTTTCTTCTTATTTTAATTAGATATTCATTCTCTTTCATTGCATTGTTCAATTAGAGTTAGGGTTAGAGTAGTTTGGTACTTAGTACACAAGTCCTCGTGGGATCGACACTGTACTTATCACTTTATTACTTGAAACGATATCGTGCACTTGCGATTTCGCACTTCATGGCATAATCCTAGTCATTGGTTTAGGAGGTGCCACTAGTATAAATAGGGGTGGAGTCCTTAAGTTTGTATCAAGCCAAAAAGTTAGAAGTGAGAGATAATACAAGTAGCATCTTCAAGTTATCTAATCTCTCCCATTCTCAAATTTTCCTTCACTACGAAAATTTTCATTCCAACAAAGTGGTATCAGACCTTGAGATTCTTTCAAGAGATAGCGAGTTCCGATGCTTAGCAAGAGCAATTACGATAACTGGAGCATCAAGATGAAGGCTCTCCTTTGAGCGCAAGATGTGTTGTAGATAGTAGAGAAAGGCCACAACGAGTCGGAGCATGAGAGTAGTCTATCTCAAGCTCAAAAGGATAGCTTGGGAGATTCGAGAAAGGGAGACAAGAAGGCTCTCTAACTCATTTACCAAGGATTAGATGATGATGATTTTGAGAAGATTTCGGAAGCGAATTTTGCGAAGGAAGCATGGGAGAAGCTTCAAACCTCTTACAAGGGAGCGGAACCAATCAAGAAGGCACGTCTACAAACACTAAGTGTCGAGTTTGGAGCCTTGCATATGAAAGAAGGTGAAGTTGTCTTCGACTATTTCTCTAGAGTCTTAACCATTACTAAACAACTAAGCAGACTAGTGAGAAGCTAGATGATATAAAAATTATGGAGAAAATTGTTCGATCGCTTGATCCAAAGTTCGAACATATTGTTACTATCATTGAGGAAACCAAAGACTTGGGAGCCATGGCTATAGAGCAACTTTTGTGTTCCTTACAAGCTTATGAAGAAAAGAAAAAGAAGAAGGAAGAGATCGTGGAACAAGTCCTCAAGATTCAATTCGATTCAACCAACCAAGCTGGCACAGTGCTTTCGAAATTCAGGTCATTACAAAACTAGTATTCACAAAGGATGGTAATAGGTGCATGACCTATTAGGTGTAGTTGACTCAAGGTAAAAATTGACTTATGTTTCATGTGTAGTACACATGTTCACTATTTTTAATTAGGTGACATATGTATATAACCATATGATATCTATGTATATTTACTTTATATTTTTGCTACTTATGTTAAATTTCATGATGAGATTAAATCTCATATTCTTATAAATCTATTTTAGATTTAAATAGTCTTTATGTACATATATTAATTATCATATGTACATTATTTAATTAAACTTCAAAGGACACAATTTGTTAATTATGTACTTTAACTTTACATGAAAATTTAGTTTCTATGGTAATACAATATTATTGAATATTATCAATAGTTATAGTATTATACCCTATATACGACTTTGCTATTTAATCTTTACTTAATGAATTGAATAAAATAATAATCCAATTATTAAGTCCATAGAATTAAACTACATAAAAATTGGGTCATTACATATATTATTGCAAAACCTAAAGAATTTGTTCTTAATATTGTATCATTGAGTTAAATTGCATAGTCATATGTTTAACTTAGCTTCGGAATGCTTTTTTCATGGAATTTAGAAAAATTACATGTCCTATTGAAAATTCTGGTTTACTGCACAAATTGCAGAAACTATGCTGTAGCATTCTTGAGAAATTGCAGATTGAAGTGAAACAATAGTTCTGGCTTTTTTACAATAGTTTAATTAGTTGATTCACACAAATCTCATTTTAGCCTCACAACCGTTCATTATTCTCGTTATTTCTCGTTAATTTAATATTCATTTTGCACACATGATCACGCCCAAATTCTGCAAAGCTAAAGCGATCGTTAGTAGCACAATGAAAGCGGATACGTCTCCACGAGGAGGTGAAAATAAACAACCAAAAACTCGAAATAAACTGTTAGAGGTAAAAATAAATAAAAAAATATTAAAGAGAATGAGAATTTAGAGTTGAAGAAGACAAAATTAAGATTACGCAAACAATTAATAAGAAATCTAACGAGATATCGAGAATCTCTTAATTATTTCATTTAACCGTTTATAATTCTGATTCCTATAACTCAATTGCAAGTTTTACATCCCAAACATGCAACCGAAAAATATGGCATTAAAGATTTAAAATAAAACAGATGTATTTTGATATGAGAAAGCTCTTTCAATTGAAACAATAAATATTTATTCTATATGCTATCTTAAATCAATAAGATATCAATTAGATTAATACGCAGTAAAAGACTAGTCATATAAAATATTCGAATATTCAGAAGCTATTTAAAATCGACAATATATCAAATTGATCATATTACAGTAAGGGTGTGTTTGGTGGGTAGGATATAGTTTGAGATTGTATTGGATTGGACAATATAATCACAGTGTTATGTTTGGTGCAAAAAGTGAATGAGATTATTCAAATTGCCCTCAAAAAATAATCCCATATGGGAGTGTTTGGAAGGTGGGATAAGGGAGGATTGGACTAATTTTAGTCCTAATCCCATGTTTATGGCAAAGTAGTATTGGATTAATAAAAGTGGGGCCTACTAAAATTATCCCTTGTATGTGGGATTATTAATCCTATGAAGAATAGTGGGATTAGTAATTCAATGCTTAAGAATGTGGATCCTACCTTTACAAAATAATTTTTTATTTGCTTTTTAAACAAATTTAATAAAAATTATAAATATTTAAATAATTTAATATTTTTTTTATGTATTGTCATTTATCTTTAAAATTTTAAAAATATTATTATAATCCAATCCAATATTACAACAAACATCTCATAATTTTATATCTAATCAAATCCTATCCAATCCAACAAAATTTATCTAATCCAATCTTATCTAATCCGGAATACCAAACGCACAGTGAGATAACTCATCCCTTCCAAAAGCAGGAGATTACATGAGATATAAGCAAAAAATATTGGCCCCACACTTTACATTGATTATTTAATTCATTGATAAAAAGAAAAAGGGAAAGAAAAAAGTAATAATTTATAATTGATTAATTAATTTGGTTTTTTTAATTTAAAATAAATATTATATCCAGTATAATCCAATCTAATACTACTCCAAACATGTATTAGTATTTTATACAATCTAATCCAATCCAATCCAATCAAATCCAATCCCACATATATAATCTAATCCTATCCAATCCAATCCGAAGCATCAAACGCTCCGTAAAAGACTAACTTACGAAACAATGACAATTAAAGTTCATATGAAATCGCACATAAGAAGAGCATGGCTAAACCTATATGAGAAATAGAACATAATTGGTTGATGGTAATAAGAAGAGCATAAACATAACAAAAATTGAAACATTAAAGTACAAAGTTATAATCATAATTGAAACATAAAAATTACATAATTAAGATCATCTCTAACCTCGTCTCGCTCTAGCCTAGCAACATTATCATAAAAATATGAGAACTAATAGCCATAGAGATGAAGAATTGTCTAAATAATTATAAAAATAAAGCGTAAAGGGTTGTTGATTCAAGTCGAATCCAGCTGGTGCATTCAACTCGCTGCTGATTGGTAGAGTGTTGCGGGCGGGGCCTGCTGTTGGCTGGGGTAAAGTGCGCGCGCCACTCTCGTGCTGCACGGCATATGGATGAAACGCGCCCGTTGGCTCTGCTAGTGGAGAAAACACATGCATATGCACTCAGGAGGGGGACAGGATGAAGGGCTCGTGATGGGGCGCACCAAACTGAGCTCCGATTGGGCCATGTAGCTTTGTGGGTCTGAATTGCCTTAGGTAATGTCTTTTAGGGGCTGATTCCTTTGGGCTTTTTGTCATCTTTTGGGTATTTAAACCCAAATTACTTCATCTTTCGACCTTGCAAATAAAATTAAACCCAAATTAAATTATAACAAACTAAAATAAATATTTTCTAACAAAAATAATAATCATTAAAAATATTGAAAATTCATTTATTTCTAAATAATTTTAGTAAATTTGTAAAATTAAGCCCATTGAAAACACACTTTTGTGCACTTATCACAACCCCAACTAGCTTAGTGCTAGTCTCTAGAAATTCAAGCGAAAACAGTCCTATCACAGAAAATAATTACAATGTCGCCTGAGCATTTCAATCTAAAAGGTTAGTAAGCATCAAAATTCGCTACCAAAATCACTTCGTTCATAACAACAGAGTTTGTGTGTGTGTGATCTAAACCATAACCTTCTTACCACAGACTATAACATATCGGCTTCGAGAAATCCACCAAGCAAGGCCTCGACTCCATATCCTCACGGGTATTTGAGATTTTATTTTCAAGTTAAAAGGATTTTCACTCATAGAGTCGGAAAGATGAATTAATTACACTCAAAGGAGAAGGAAAATATTTAGGACAAGAAATTGAACAATTATTGATAAAAAGATAAGCTAATCAACTACTTCGAACAATCCACCATTCAAATCACAACCAACCTTCAGGATTTCTTAATGGTCAACACGAAAAATTACAATAATGAATGAGAGCTATCCAATGAAAGTACTTATGAAAAATAGTCATGTCCTTAATTTTTCTCTTTTTTTTTTCATTTTTGTAGAGAGAGATCATTTTCTTTTCTTTTTCTTTTCTATTTTTTTTAGAGCATGACTTTACAAAATTAATCGAATACAATGAGAAAGGCTCTTTAAAAAGTAATGTTCCTAATTGACCAAAAATCCATCCCTCCAGCATATGTCTAACAAACCAGAAACTATATAATGATGTTTTAAGCAGTGATTTTACTAATTCTAAAGATCAATGAAAGTTCTAAAATCTGTTTTCTCAATCTCACATATCTATCTCTCAAAGAAAACTATACCTAATCAAGGGAGTTTCTCTAGGCGAAGAGTGTTAACATCCATCTTACCCCAAGGTTTATCACGTGCATGAAGAAAAACTCTGAAAGTCACTTCCTAGTAATAAAAGATAGCAAAAATTGATGTAAAGTAAACAAAATTGATATCATACTTAGGCAAAATCACAAAAATTTTCACAAACAATGACTATTTACACATGAATATGCTGACCACTAACCAAAATCAGACAGTGTCCTCAATGTCTAAAAAAATATACAAAGTGAAGAGAGTAAGGAAAAGAAGACACCTGGATGACAACCATATCACAGTATATACAACTTGAATCACCTGTAAAATTAATCTCCAAAAAGAAAATATAAACGAAAAAGAAAAAAAAAGTAACTAAAGCAATAAATAATTAAAAAGAATAAGGATGCGATGAGTTTGGCTTATCTCGCTCAGGTGGAGGCTTTTGGAAGCACGATTGCCAAAACTCGAGCTTCTTATATTGTGAGTCTTCATATGCTAGAAACTTAATGCATATCTCACAATTACAATCAGAAATATTGAGGACGCTTTTATGATTGAGTATCTTCAACTTATCTTCCTTGTCAATTAGTGTGTCGATCACAGTGGTTATGGCATTAACTTCTTTGATTATTTGAGCGGAGGGCTTTGAGGTTTGTGCCACTTGATGTCCTTTTGGGGGGACGAAGCTTGAGATGCAATTTTCCCTTTCTCTTGAATGGCTAAGGCATTGGTTAACCTCAGGAGATGACTCTTGATCTCTTTGTTCTCCTCCACCAACTGCGCCATGACAAGTTCGAACTTTTGGTTCATATTGTTTTGCGCCTCAATAAAAGCGTACAACGTATCCTCAAGAGGACTCTTCGATGGTTGAACGGAGTATTGAGGGGAAAAATATATATTCGGTGGATGTGTCGATTGGTTCGAATCCCGCCAATTGAAGCTTGAGTGGTGTTGCCTGCTCGGATTATAATTTCAGAATAAGGCGTGTAAGGCTTCATGTAAGAACCTAAAGTATTACATTGGTCCTCATAAACCCATCTCATCTTACTGTAGGTCACGCAATCCTGTCGTTGATAATCCACCCCTCCGCATACGAAGCAAGTGTTTTATGTTTCCACCTTGGCGACTGCACGGATTCCTCTACCACCTTGGGATTTAAAGGTCTCAATTTGCTTGTTAGGTTTGCAACCTGCGCCTTAAGATTTGCTTCTTCTCCTAGATGGTAAGCTCTATTTTGTTAGGCGCTATTGGTGCCATCAGTAGCACTCGGTCCACTCCAAGTATTGGATTTCTCCGCCAGATCATTTAGGTACTTGAAAGCCTCGTCGGGGTCTTTGTGTAGGAATTCCCCATCGCACGTCTCCTTAATGAACTGGCGGTCTCGTATTGTGAGTTCCTCTTAAAAGTAGCTGACGAGGCGCCATGCTTCAAACCTATAGTGGGGACAAGAAGTCAACAGATCTTTAAACCTATCCCAAGCTTGGGTTAGAGTTTCACCTTCTTTTTGGGAGAATCTGATGTCTGCTATTTTAGACCGTTGGTTTTATGGTATGGGAAGTATTTATGGAAGAATGTCTTTGTCTTCTAGTCGTATGAACCAATCGACCTAGTTCTAAGGGGTTTTTAGCCAAGACTTAGCCTTATTTTTTTAGGGAGAATGAGAAAATTTTTAACCCAAAAGAGTCTATGGCTTTATTGTGGCTATAGAAAGCAGCCACCACCTTCTTGAATGACCTAATATGGACATACGGGTTCTCACTCTCTAGCCTGTGAAAAGTTGGTAATAGTTTGATCATACCGGGCTTGAAATAAATTCGTGGCATATTTGGGGGAAGGATGATGCACGATGGGGTAGCCGTCCGCATTGGGTGAATACAATCCATCATCGTCTTCTGCGGGTTGTCCTCACGTTGCAACTTGGGTCTTCAATTTGCAAGTGTGAGCAAATAGGTAGAATAGGAGGACAAAGAAGGAGCACAAGATGGAGACAACAATTTAGATAAGCCTTATATAGGAAGTTCCTCAGTTGGCTTTTTAGCGAATTGACCTAGCTCATCTCTATATGGAATCATTCACCTCAAATGCTTCCTTTTTTATTTTATTTTTTAACTTTTGTGTTTTTTTCCCCTTTAAAATGACAAATGTAGAATAATATAGAAAGTTTACGCGAAGACCGTTCCCAGTTTGACTGGAAAGGATGCTATAGTCCCACTTAAGGCTCATCTTTCCTAGGCAGAACTCTCAAAGGTTCCTAAGAAAGTATGAAGGAGATCACAAATCAAACCTTATTCAATAACCAATCTTTCCTAAGCAAATGCTTATTTGAAAGAACAAAAATTAGTTTCTACCACTACAAAACAACACAAATATCCTTAGAATTTATATTATTTTTTTAGTTTTTTTAATTTTTTTTTTAATTTTTAGGAAGAAGAAAAAGGAAACCTAAATCTAGAATTTTTGGAAAGTCGGCTAAAGAAGATACTATCGAAACCTAGAATCTAATAATAATGGAAACTAAAATAAAGAAAATTAAACTTAAAAAAATTTATTGAAAACTTTGATTAATTTCTGATTTATTAATCTTTTGATTACTGCACTAAACACTCAAGACTGAACTCTTGAATTTCATAGATAATATTTATTTGACATCGCGCGAATTGTCCATTAATATAACTATTTCATGATTGTCAATCCTTTACTAACAGTTAATAATCGGAGCTGGGTGAAATTATCGTTTTACCCCTCGTCGATTTCTTATACCTTACGCATAATTGAAATCACTAGTAAATGGTTAATTCGTAACGAATTATGAATTAGAACGCTCAAATCGAATTATGAATTAGAAATTACAACTTGAAGGAACTAGTTTAATTGTATAGTTATGAATTTCATATATGTAATTCACATTCTTGGTGCCATGAATTACAGGATTTCAAAATGCAAGTATTTGTCCCAGATACTTTTTAGGTTGTAACAAGCAAATTGAAAAGCTTATATTAATCCAAAGGCGGAGTATGTGAGTTGCTCAGGATTTAGTTTAACGTTCATATGGTCATTTATTGACTTCGATTCGAATCTTTCTAACAATATTTAAAAAAAAGATTCAAGATTAAAGTCTGTCCAAGTCCTATATAATTTTGTTTATATAAAGTACACCCACTCTAGTGTCAAGACACACTGACCATCCGGATGAGACCGCCATGTTCAAAATATTGTGAACCGAATTAGTGAACTCCAACCAAGAAAAGCTATACTTCACGATTTATCACAATACATTGATTTCTTTTTATAATAAAATAAAGTAGTCAAAATTCACAAATAATTACATCTTTTATTTATTTCCAGAAGTTGTTCATTACATCTTGTTTGAAGAAACAAATGAATATAGGTCCTCCGTTCGTGCTTTGGACACATTAGGTTAAAAAGTTGTATATACATGTAATAAGTTGATGCAACTATGTTGACTTTAGTCGATCCACACCATGGGCTTGCTGAAAAGATATGCATATAATGTATATATAGTCAGTTAACAAGATGGTGAATGAGTTAAAACTAGTAGCATAAATGTCAAGTTTAAAGGTATAAAATACCAAACAAGAATGAATCTCTTCTAGAAAAGGAACAAGTATAGCGATCAAGGTCTGCATTTCCTCTTTAAGAGAGTCCAACGTTTGATCATCTTTTCCTTTTAAGGCATTCACAAAGGTTTTGTAATCAGGTACCAGTTTCAGAGCTACCTGCAAAACAGTCCTTATTACTAAGTAATACATTAGAGAATTGCATAATATATGTACTTAAGTCCACATGATAGGGAGGAAATTTAATCGTTGGGGAGATATCAATTGTTTTAGAGTATGAAATGTAGATACATCTAGCTAGAGAAAGTGCATATTATTCTTGATTTATACTTATTGTACTTGACAAAAAAAATGAAATTTTTTAATTTATTTATTCTTATTCTAATCATTAATTGTTTATGTGTCAATCTATAATATGAATAATCTGTATGACGATAAGAAAATGTAAGTTTTTTTTTTAAAAACATATACCCTTCATTCAATAAAAGATGTACTTTGGTAAGTTCAACAAAAATCAAATGAAATTTTTTGTATTCTTAAAAGAACTGAAGAAGATTGCGGTATTTTATAAAAATAGAGAGGAGGTGTTTTAGTATTTTTTTTCTTCCGTTACTAAAGGAAAAAAAATAGTTGGAGAGAAAAGTTTCATGTTAATTTTATTATATTACCTATAAGCAAGCACATGTACAATGGTTGAGTTGAATTTGAATAAATATTCATTATTTTCTCCATTCTAAACAATATACTAATTTGAATTAAGCGTTATGTCGGAAACTATTAACCTTAAAGCTTAATCCCTTTAGATGCAATATATGCGCTCCAAGAAAAAAGATGCAGTACGCATGCGTACATGTATGCGAAACATGACTTGATGATGAAACATAGTTAGCATATGATAGATCGTGTGGAAAGGGTAGATAATTAAGTGCCATTTGGCAGAATTTTTTACTTTTTTATTTATTTTTTTAACGGTGGAAAAAGAGGAATAGTAACATTTTATTACTTAAATAAATAACAACCGTACCTCCTATACATAAATAAAAAATTTGATATTCTAAGATGTTGCTTGGCTAGTAGTTTACACCAAAAAATCTGATCTTTTTATATTATAAGTTCATAAATTCAAATTTTTTCATTTAAATTGCCACTTTAAACTGTTATTGACGTTGTTATTTGTTTGGTATCATTTGAATTGAAAATCAAGATTGATGAGAAAAAAAATACTTTTTACTGTAGGAGTATTATTTAAAGTACTTTTTACTTTAGCAAGATTATATAATATGAATTTAAGTTAAATTGAAAAAAGCAATTTTCGAAAATAACTTTTGCTCAAAATTAGTTTATACTGGTAAATTTAAACTATTTAAAGATAAATTGAAACTACGAATTTTCTATTTGTAGTTTAAACTAGTAAATTTAGACTATTTTCATTTAGTTAAAAAAATCAATTTTATTTATTTATTTTGATTGACAATATTTTAAAATACTTTTGATTGACAATATTGGAATTGAGAATCTAGATTTAAATTAAAAAAAAAAACTTTTGCATGTAGTAAGACTAAATAAAGTTTTTTTTTATCACAATAAGATTATTTAAATGTAAAAATGAGTATCAAATAATTATTTTCATTTATGATGAATTAAAATTATAGCCAGATTTTATCATGTAAATTTAAATTATGAATCAAACAGTTTTTTTTTTGTTTTAATTAAAAAAAAAAACTAAGAACATATCCTAACAATTTGACACACGCCTACCAACCAGTTAGTTTATTTATTATCATTTACTTAAACTAGTTAAAGAGTTTTAACTTTTAAAATCTTTTAAAAAGAGGTTTTTAAAAACTATACAATTTGTGTCTTTAATTATAAGTTGATATTTTGCATTGCTAAAAGTTCTCGATCTTATTGTTGTTCAAATGCAACATTTCAAGAAATAATTTTTTTATTTATTTAAGAAGCCATAAATTTATTCTGAAACAGTATCTTATTTTTAATTTAAAATCAAAGCTCGTACTGAAAACAATAAGTTACTAATTCATTGTTCTTTGGTTTTATGAAATAAAAGAAAAACTATGCTTATTAGCATACTTTTAGACTATTTAAAAAAAAAAAAGGAAAAGAAAACATCCACAATTTTTTTTTATCACGCAAACGGCCTTTTTTATTATTATTATTTATTTAATTGGAGTAAATGCAACATAAATGAGTCTTACGTTAAAAAGAGATAACGGTGACAAAATTGTGGTCCCCGATGAAATTTAGTTCAAATAGTTTTTATATTACCTGAAGTTTTGGTTGAGTTACAATTTGATCTCTAACATTTTTTTACTAACAAAAATCCTCTAAAACTATTTTTTTAATGCAGCAGTATTTAATTTGAGAATGAGTGTATTTTGGGATGGATAATTATTTCGCACGCGCAACCGTCATGGTGCACATTATAAATGTGACTGTCGCAATCCTTTGAGCTAGAAAGTAGACAAGAATTGGTAAGCTATGACAGTCTAGTGTAATGGTTCTGAGACTATGCAGGTATGAAACTATTTAGTTAAGGTATTATGAGATTGTGTAGGTTATGAGATGTACGGTTAGTGATCACTTAAAAGTTTTGATGGTACTACATATACTATGAAAATGCATCTTATTTTCCGTAGCCCATCACTCAAGAACTCCTGAGTTAAGCGTGCTTGACCTGGAGTAATCAGCGATAGATGACCAACTAGGAAGTTATCCTTGAAGCACGCAAGTGAGGACAAATCACGCTTAAAAGTTTCATGTTGGTCTGTGGGGCCAATCCTCGATACGGAAAGCAACCCTTACAATAAATGAAAATAATTGAAAATACCCATAATTTTTTTTAGCTTCTTGGAACCCTAAATCCAAGAAAATGAAAGAAAAGTATTTAAAGTGTCAAGGTTAGAGCAGTGAGAGAGCATAGCAAGAGAGGAAAAGGAATGAAATGAAAAACTCAACCATGAATTTAGAGGAAAGACGTCTATGCTTTTCAGGGAACCTTCACAAAGGCTTACATCAGGGATAGAATCTATCCTTGAAGCAATTTAATGTATGTGAAAATTATGAGATATGTATTAAGGATTCAGGAATCTGAATGAATAATAGATGAGTTTTTTAGGCATTTAACCAAATTTTTGGATAATTTTTTAGGATTTAGTCATAATTTCACGAAAATTAGGAATTTAGCTATAGCATGTAACATTTTTTGTAACATATAACATATATACGTGTAAAAAATGTAATATTTTTTGTAAATGTAACATAAAATGTTACACTTTTACACGTATATATGTTTCATGTAACAAAAAATGTTACATTTTATGGCTAAATCCCTAATTTCGTGAAACTAGCTATGGCTAAATCCTTCAAACTTTACATTTGAAATGGCTAATTGCTTATCTGTCCCATAATAGATTTGCAACTCTTTTTCATTCATTTTTTTTTAATATTCGTAGGGATTTGGCACTCATGTCTACAAATTTTTGTGTTGATTTGACCCTCATATGTTTTTGAAATATCAAAGGTAGCTATTCTCAGTTGTTTTTTTCGAAAAGTAGGAGAGTTGGAAACCCAATCTAAGAAGATGGATGAAAAATTACTACAAATGAATTATATATATATATATATATATAATATTATTATAAATTTGTTTTATATTGATATAATAAGGGAAAAAAGGTCATGAATGGCCTCACCATCCTAAAGATGTCATTGGTGACATACCCTAGGCCTCCAAGCACATCAAGGCCTATATAAAGGCTAGTGATCTTCTCAATCATATAAACGGAAACAGGGAAAGAAAGAAAAAGAAGCAAAGCTTCTTAGAGTAAATTTTTGTATTATGAGTTGGTATTTGTTCAAAAAATAAAAAGATAATGTCAGAGTAATAGAAGTGTGAGAATTTTAAGTTGTAAGAGTTTCGTTGTATTTTATAATAATATTTGAGTGAAAACTAATTAAAATGATTTTTTTAATAGCTTTACTTCAACACACTTACCATATTAACAGTTTGGAATATTTATATATGAAAGGTTAAACTAAAATTTTGGAGTTAAGGATACAATCAAGTATTAGATCTAAGAAATAAGGTTTTAAAAATAATTCTTAAAATTTTATGAACTTTGTTTTGAAGATGATATTTAAAGTAAAGTCGTGGTTTGCAAAGTTAGATCATTACAAATTATATCTTAATAATAATTAATTTGCTTCTTTGTTATGTTGAATTGCGAAAAATCAAGATGTCCATTTATCAGACTTCTCTCTGCATATTTTCAACGTTCAGCATGACTGGTTCCGTTTCTGCAATGGATGCCCAGCCCGCCAAACTGTCCTACGCTAATGTTGTCTCCAAGGACAATGGTCAAGAATTCTCGCCAAATTCTGGAACTCTTAGTCGCCATGGCGACGTGATCTGCATTAAGATAGACGAAGCCGCTTATCAACGGAGGATGAGTCTTTGCCAAAACTCGTTAATTGGGCGGGTTACCTTGCTTAAAGGAGATAAACCATGGACTTTCGAAGCTCTGAAAACACGCCTACAAGAGGCTTGGAAGCCTGAGGGAGAATGGAGAATGATATCCCTTGGTAGAGGTTATTTTAATCTGCACTTCTCCAACAATGTTGATAAAGATAGAATCTGGGCAGGAGGGTTTTGGATCCATAAACCGGGAATTTTTCGTCTGCAACCATGGTGTGCCGACTTTAACCCGAACCTACAACGGCCCACCAACGCCCAGGTCTGGGTTAGACTCTATGATCTGCCGTGGGAATATTGGGATGGTGATATTCTGATGAACATCGCTCGAGGAATTGGCGCTCCGCTCAAAATTGACAAAACAACCCTAGAGGGCAGTTTTGGGCACTACGCCCGTATTTTAATTGACGCCGATCTCTCCAAAGAAATCCCTGCGTCTTTAATGATTGAAAGGGAGGGGCACAAATTGTTCATCAATTTGTCTTACGAGAAACTTCCTGAATTTTGCCGTAATTGCTTTGCGGTCGGCCACTCTGTCACAAACTGCAAGAAAAACTCAAGCAAGAAACCCTTCACTACCTCTCAGCAACAGCCCCTTAGCTCAATACCTCATCGGAAAGCTCCTTTGCGCAATAAAGAAACGCCGGTTACTCAAAAGTCCAATGCTGATTTGCCACCGTCTACCATTCCCGTTGAAGCTACTGTTCATGAAAACCCGCTAGCGGAACTTTCTCGCCCACGCGACGTCGGCACTTCCACCCCGCCGGACACTTCAAAAGACTTGGATGCCATTCCTTTTGATGAAGAGATCGATACAGCGGCACTCAACCATATTCCGCTGTCCTCTAATGCGAATTTGCAGGAAGAGAACATCACGACTATTCCAAGTGATGATATTAACGTAAACACAGCTGGATTAGAGCTCTCAGTCGATCTCGCAGGGCCGAGCAATCTGGTTGTGGTTACCCATTCATCGTCTAACCTGGCAATCCAAGAAGCGGAAGCTGTGGTAAAGAATTCTTGGGCTGATCTAGCGGAGGATGAAGAAAATAAAAAACAACCGACTAAAGCAGGAAAGAAGCAACCGAAAAAGACCTCTCAAAAACCCAAGCGAGGTCAGATTCCTAAATCGTTCCAATGAAATTTTTTTACTGGAATATTAGGGGTGCAGCAAATAATGTCTCTAAAAATTCTCTCTATAGTTTTTGTAAAGAGGTTTCCCCGGATATTGTCTGCCTTACTGAACCCATGATGTCTCCTAATGATTTTCCTTTAAATTTCCTCCGCTCAATTAATATGTCTATATTCGCTTTCAATTTAAGGAATGATGTCTCAAAAATTTGGATTTTGGTTTCTAACCGTATTAATCGCCCCTCGATTGTGTCAAATACGGAACAAGAGATCACTCTCGAATTCGCTAATCAGACTAATGATTTTTGTGTCACTTTTGTCTATGCGAGTGTTCTTCCCAATACTAGAAGAGGTCTTTGGGATCAACTGAGGCATTTATCTAGCAGTCAGAAACCTTGGATGATTATGGGAGATTTTAATGCTGTCTTGGGAGCTCATGAAAAAATGGGGGGTAACCTCCCTAATACCAGATCGTGCGAAGATTTTGCTTTGATGATTGAGGATTGCAATTTGGAAGTTCTTAATACAACAGGCTCTCAATTTACCTGGGCTAGGAAATCTGGCTCTCGCTATGTAGCTTGCAGATTGGACAGAGCCTTGTGCTCGAACAGTTGGTTAGACTATTGGTGCTCTGTGAACTGCTCCACTTTGCCTCGCTGTAATTCAGATCATAATCCTATCATGGTAGTTTGTGAAGATTTCACACACAGAGGCCCGGTTCCTTTTCGCTTTAAGAAAATGTGGTGCTTAAATGAAAACTTCAAAAACATGGTATCCGACTGCTGGAATTTTTGTTCGACCTATGGGGGAAAGCTTAGAGCTGTTGTCTATAAACTAAAGGTACTAAAACAGAAATTGAAGATCTGGAATCATGAGACTTTTGGGAATATTCACAATAATCTCAAAAATGCTCGTTTGACCCTAGAGCAGATTCAATCAGATTTAGAGAATCTTGGGTACTCCGACGAGAGATACGAAGCTGATATCTTAGCCCAAAAATCACTTAATGATGCACATCGTGTGGAGCACGAATTTTTGAAGGAAAAGGCTCGGGTTAAATGGATTCACGAAGGTGATCATAACACGGCTTTCTTTCACAGGATTGTCAATTCTAGAAGGGCTAATAATTCAATCAGAGCCATGGACATTAACGGTTCTCTTAGTTGGGATCATAATTCCATCAAAGATCACGTAAAAGATTTTTATGAGAAACTTTTTACAGAAAACAAGGACAATCCTCCTAATTTTGGCATCATCAAAGACGTCATTCCTGAACTTGTCACTGCGGCAGACAATTACCTATTAGTGGCAACGCCTTCTAATGAAGAAATTCGAAGAGCAGTTTTCTCTCTTAATCCTAATAGTGCTCCGGGTCCAGATGGGTTTAATGGTTCCTTCTTTCAACACTGCTGGGATATCGTGGGCTCAGACGTATGTGAAGGCATAAAGGATTTTTTTAGAACAGGCAGAATTTTAGAGAATCTGAATAGCAATTTCCTTGTCCTCATCCCAAAAAGTGAGGGATCTTCCTCAATTGGTAACTTCAGACCTATTGTTCTTAGCAATTTTCTGTTTAAAATTATTACTAAGATACTGGCAGTGCGTTTATCGGGGATTGCTGCTAGAATTGTCTCGCCAAATCAATATGGATTTATTCAGGGCCGTAGAATTCACGAATGTATCGTTGTTGCTTCAGAAGCAGTTAACCAGCTAGAAAAAAAGAATAGCGGCAGAAACATAATTATCAAGTTAGACATTCATAAAGCATTCGACTCAATGTCGTGGGACTTTATTCTATCAGTCCTGGAGAGTTTCGGGTTTTCAGATAAGTTCAGAGGCTGGATTCTTGAGATTTTCGAGTCTGCAAGAATTTCTATCATTTACAATGGCTCTCCATTTGGGTTTTTCCGATGCTCCAGGGGTGTGAGACAAGGCGACCCGCTCTCTCCTCTTCTTTTTGGAATTGCGGAGGATTTCTTGAGCAGATTTTTACTAAAACTTTGTAACCTTAATGTGTTCACCACCTCTGCTTCCTCACGGCATATCTCTTTCCCTTCACATATCTTTTATGCAGATGATGTACTATTCTTCGGAAAGGCAAACAAGAAAAATATTGTAACATTGAGAGAGACTTTAGAAACCTACTCGTCACTCTCAGGTCAAGTGGTTAGCATTGAAAAGTCTAGAATTTACTTGAGCTCTTCAATATCCCTCAACGCTGCTAGATCTATTCTTCAATTATGGAATATTCCGCGTGGTAGCCTACCTTTCGATTACCTCGGCGTTCCCCTTTTCAAAGGAGTCCCCAGGCGTGTACACCTTCAGAAAATTGCAGATAAAATAAAAAATAAACTGAGTGCTTGGAAAGGGAACCTCCTATCTATGGCTGGCAGACTCACTTTGATCAAATCGGTCATTGAGAGTTCGTTTACATACTCCTTTTGGGTCTACAAATGGCCTCATAGCCTTATAAAAGATTTGAATAAATGTATCAGAAATTTCTTATGGACTGGGTCGATTTTCAATAGGAAATTAGTCACCGTTGCTTGGAAAAAAGTATGTCAACCCGTGGAAAAGGGCGGTCTTGGTCTGCGCGACCTCAGGATTAATAATGGTGTCTTCCAGAAGAAATTCGCATGGGATTTTGTGTCAAAGGATTCTCTTGCTTCTGTCTTTCTGCGTTCCCGATATCTTTTAAACCGTAATGTTCCTCGTGAAAATGGTGTCTGCTCCTCCATCTGGCCCGGAATGAAAAATTGGTTCAAGGAGCTTTTCTTGGATATTCGCTGGGTTGCGAGTGATAATTCACAGCTTCACTTCTGGAAAGATAACTGGCTTGGCTATGCTATTCTAGACAAGATCAGTGTAGATGATTCTATTAAGGTCAGACTTCGGGCGACAATTTTTGATTTCAGGGTGGATGATTCGTGGTTTATTCCAACGATACTCAATAGAGCTTACCCAGAAATTTGTACGGATATTCAAAATTACGTTTTTGCAGAAGGCATTCCAGATACTCTGATTTTGGAAAAATCGATTGATGGTATGGTGACTTGTCAGAGAGTATATAACAATGAGTTACCCACTGCTGGCAATGTCAGTTGGGGGAAATTTATCTGGGATAGCTACATTCCTCCCAGGCGTTCTGTCCTTCTTTGGAAAATTTTGCACAAACGGATTGCTACTGAAGAAGAAGTTCAACGTAGAAGGATTCAATTAGCCAGCTGCTGCAGATTTTGCTTCGCCAATAGCGAGTCCCTGGACCATTTATTCTGGACTTGCCCTTTTGCAAAATTTCTATGGTTAGACGTTATGTGCAGATTCGGGTTTAATGCTTTCACTAGAGACTGCTTTTCGAGCTTCTTTGCTTGGGCAATGTCTCTAAAACCAAGTTCACAAATTGCTTCTTTATGGAAAGTGGCAGTGGCGACAGTTTGTGACGTTATTTGGTTTTTTAGGAATAAACGAGTATTTGAGGGTGTCTCTACCTCCTTTATCTCTGCAAAAGCCTCGGTCTGGGCGTCTATCAAAGAGGCAGGAAATTTCAAGATTGGAATTGTCCAAAACACAGTGGAAGACTTCACCATTATTCGCAATCTTGGTGTGAAAGGATACTACAAGAATTCGCCGGTTATCACAGAAGTTCGGTGGCACTTTCCCCCAAGAGGTTGGATCAAGCTCAACATTGATGGGTCTGCTCTTGGTTCTCCAGGGCTGGGCGGTTGTGGTGGGATTTTTAGAACTTCTCGTGATTTCACTAAAGCTAGTTTCTCCTGGGGTCTCAGAGTTTGCTTTGCTTTTGAGGCTGAATTGATGGGTTTTGTTATTGCTATTGAAAAAGCTTCAGAGTGGAACTGGTCGAATTTATGGGTGGAAACAGATTCTACGTATCTGGTTCATCTTTTCAACTCGGGAGTTGGTAGAATTCCATGGCGTTTTAGGAATCGTTGGTTGAGAGCAGTAAAAATGGCTTCAAACATGAATGTAACAATCTCGCACATTTATAGGGAAGGGAATTGTGTTGCTGATAAGCTTGCCTCTAGGGCTTCCTCTTCTCAAAATCAGATCTGGTGGATGGGAATTGCAGATAATTTGGCTCCTCTAGCCTACAGGGATCACATTGATCTTCCTTATTTTCGTTTTTCTTAGTCCTGGGTCATGCACTCTTTTTCCTTTTTTCAGATTTTTCCTTTCTGGGGTTTTTCTGGAAAAGGGTTTTAACGAGGCCCCATTCTCTTGGGTAGACCCTATAGGACTGTCTAGTTTGTTAATTTACTTTTTTGGATCTTCCTTCCTCTTTTGAGGTTGGTCATTTAAACAATTGTAACTTTTTATTTTTATATTTATAGATTTACGGTCTCTTTAGTGGATTTCTCGAAGGGGGACCAACGTTGTTGGGAAGCTTTCGAAAAGTTAGGCGCGTGCTAACTTTGTTAGGATGCGTTCCTAAAGGGCCGTTTCATTTAAAAAAAAAAAAGATGTCCATTTATCATAATTAATTAAGGAGAAGGTAGATAGAAGAAAAATTGTTGTTACCTTTACAGCAATTGATGAAATCCATCCATGCCATTTCTTCAAAGTACTGTTGTAAGAATTCTCCACTATTTCATCCATGTGATCTGAATCATTTGTTGAGAAATTTTGAAATAAAGCGACGCTGAAATCCAATGATCTGAAATAAAAAATAGGGAAACAATTGGTAACTAAAGAGTTTTTTATTTTATTTTATTTTTTATTTTTCGCGTGTGTATCTTTTTGTCTTTGTGTTATGTGTTAATTTGCATCGGTTTCGTAGTTTAGTTCAAATACGTTACATGATGAAATACATTGCTCCAATACTTGAGCAAGCTATCGTCTCATTAACAGTTGACTATAAAATATGATATGAGATTGCTCCAATAATATATATATATATATATAACCCTTGTTTGGGTAAATATTTCCCACATTCCATTCTTATATATATATATATATATATATATAACTCTTGTTTGGGGTAAATATTTTCCACATTCCATTCTTTTTTTTTCAACATTCCTAATTTTAATGTAATATCCTTAAATCTCAATCATTTATACTCTATTGAAATTCTTAAAGTCAAACCATTCCAAAATAAAATAATTAAGACATTTACCCCAAAAAAACCCATAAGTAAACATATATTTGTACACTTAATTTCTTTTCACAAATCCTAACAATAATTTATGATCTTAACCATAAGATTCAGTCTAAAAATAATCTCTTAGTCTTAAGTCTAAGTTTCTCTTAAGAATGGAAAGTAATCAAAGAATCAGTACCTATGGCTATATGTATAGTTTTATGGGCACGAATAGACAGAGTACCAGGTATGTTTGGTTGGGTCATTCCAACTATTCTATTATATTTTTATGGTTGGACATTATTTTTTCAGGGTCCTGTTTTCATTGGTCTTAAGTTTGGGACTTCAACATTTTTCCTTAGACAAGTGTCGGTTCTTCATCAAATGGTATCATCTTAAATTTCGATTCGATTTCTATATAGGGCATAGTGTTTTGCAGAAACAATGTCTTTATGCCAGAGCATTATGCTTCCATAGTAGTGATGTATTCTAATCAAAGCGTTGCTTTCACCAGAGTGACATCTTCTGCTCTAAGTAATTTCTCTTGGTCTAAGTGTTTCGTTTTCGCCATAGTGAAACCTAGTTCTATGCCTAAACAACCGGTTTGACTTTGAAAACTCCTATCCTATACATAAGCCCTCACTTCTTGAAAATACTAAGCATTAAAGACATTATTGTATAAAATAAATGTCGTAGTATAACAAATGATGTCATGACGTTCGATATGATGAAAAAATGTTAGAACGTTGTACATGACATGACACTGTTATTTCAAGAAAAAATAATAAATTGTTGAATAGCTTTGAATATGATGAATCCACTGTTCGTGTCATATAATCTAGAGTGCGAAATCGCCTCCTTTGGTTCTCATATGTGAAATCCGTGGCAATTTTGAGAACTTGCTTGTGTTTGACTTAATAGAAGAAGTTGTATAGTCATTTGTTAAATCATGTAATTTTTTAAAGTGCACAGATTTAATTTTGTAAAGTAATATTGAAAGTTTGATCACTGGGCGATTATTAATTTATATAGAGAATAGTGCTCCGATCTGTTTTTCTTTTTCAGAATGATGTTCACTAAATGAATTGATTATGATCATCATAGCATAGTTTTTTAACCCCGGCAACCGGAGTTATCCTTCTACGGTACTTTATGATAAATTAGATAGATGTCTTTATATTATCGACTCTTCAATAAATAAATTATATCTCGTCTTGCAATTAGAACTCACTCATATTATTGCATTATCTAATTCATAATTTGAATACTTGTATTTAAATTCTTAGTGGCCATTTAATTTGAAATTGACTCCTTAAAGTGCATAATTGCACCGTGAGTCCCCGAACTCTCAAGAAATTGCAAAATAAGCCTAATTTAGAAAAATTACCCTCTTTGGGTTGTAATATGTTTCTAAGGCTACAATATGACTTATAATCATATAATTAACCTTAGTTTCAAATTTGAGACCATTCGGAGTTTAAACGAAGCGATAATGGCTTAAACTTAGAAAGAATGGGTTTTAGGCCGTTAGGTCGACAAAACCCGAATAGAGCTCAAACGACCACTGGAACTTTTATATTTTTTTAGAAAATAACAATGTACGACTCAGAGGTCTCGTTAATGTCTCGGCATCTGTATCAGACAAATTAGGCCGATCCAATTTTGACAAGTTAGAATCGAACATTTTGACCCATTAAGAAAGGAACGGGCCTTGAAATCTCACCAAACTCACAACCCAGCACAAGGCCGACAATACCTTGTGCCCAATGGGCCTACCTTCGCCAAAAAGGCAAACCCAAGCCCAAATTTTGAGTCCAAATCTGTGGTCACAAGGAAGAGAAAAGAGAAAATCCAATTAAGAATAAATTGGTCAAAATGATGACCAATAGAAAATATTAGCCTTTTTGTGATTGGTTGGTAAATTAAACCCATCAATGCATATAGAGAAGACCAAAAGAAAAAGATGCTATCATTAGCTAAAAAAAAAAAAACTAGAGAAGGGTTGAAAAGACAAGGGTTCTAAATGCTTTGTCTTAATATTAGACCTTGGATCAATATTTTCTTTCCAATCAAGGGTGGAGATGTGTCTTGATGCTTCAGGGTAATGTATGAATTAGAAAATAAATACCAAGTGGAGGAAAGGAAGGCCACGGCAACAAAGGAGAGAGAAGGTCACGGTGTGCAATTGGAAGTTGTGAGCAATGATGGCAAAACTAGGAAAACCAAAAGCTTCGCGTGAGAGATTAATTATGGAATTGAAGTTTAAAATTTGGGAGAGGAAGAGAGAGAAACATTCAGCAATAGAAGAGAGGAAAGAAAAGAAAAGAAAGAAAGTAAGTGAGAAATTACAACACTCTCTAAGCATATATAAGGTTCACAAGCTTTTTGTCTCCCATTTTTCACACTCTACGTCAAAAACCTAGAGAGAAACCATAGAAAAGAAAACAAAAGAAAGAAAGAGAGAGAGAGAGAGAGAGTAGAGGCCGAGATAGAGAGAAAGGAAGAGCTTGGAAGTGTTGAACAATACTAAGGTAAAGGATCAAACCAAGCTTCTCTTTCTTTTCGTTTATACAATAATAAGATAAAGGATCAAACCAACCCTCAAGCTACATCTCCACCATCTCTAAACCTAGAAACGCTTCGGTGTGGGTGTACGTGTGCATTGATGTGAAGAAGAGCAAGAAGCCAACCAACCCACGGATTCAAACTAAGAACCGAAACCCTAAGGGTCGTGTGCTCGGTATAAAACTCTTAGACTTTAGTTATGAGTTTTCTTGGTAGAAATATTTCTTTTGTAAAAATCAAGATTGTTAGATTGTGTGGGTTTGTATCTGGACTTTGAAGTCAAACACTTCGATTTCTAGGACTTTTACCAACAGATTATATAGGTCTTACTGGACTATTGCAATGAGAAGAGGCTGAACGCTTCTCGAGCCTTTCACTTAGATTCATGATGGCTTCAAGAAGAAGAGTGCTCAAACATTACTTCTTCCTCATAGGCGGATTTTAATTTTTCAAGGTTGATAAACGCTTGAACGAGGAATGCAAGATTGTGCACTGAAATAAAGAGATTGAGTGTTAAGAAATTCAGGTCTAAACCTAAAAAGATTAAGGAGCTCGAGCAACTTCTTTCCGAACTATGCATCGGGGATTATTCCAAATAAAATATTAAGTGAATCAACGAGGTATGCTGAATATTTGAAAGTATTTTATGGGTAGAGGAGTACTATTAAAAGCAGCGTTCAACGACAGAATGTCTTAAGACTGACGACATTTACACTTAGTTTTTCCACGCTAAAGCCTCAACTGGAAGAAGGGAAAACAAAATTAGAAGCCTTGAGGATGAGAAATGTTGATGGCGTTATAGTCTGAGTCAAATAGGCAACATTACTGAGCAGTATGTTTCCTCCTTATTTTCATCGTTGGCACTAGATCCTTGAACGTTATAGCGATTGATTTGTTCGGTGGAAATTTGGTTGTTGATGGAAAATAGTATTGCCTTTGAGGCCCCATTTATGGTAGAATAAGTTAAAGCAACAGTGTTTTAAATGAGGGCCATGAAAGCTCTTGAGCTAGGCGTTTTCAAGTGATTTTCTTTCAGAAGATGTGGCCTATAGTTGGCCCCCACGTGACAAAAGTGTGGTTTAATATCCTCAATGCTGAGTTTTTGGTCGCTTCTCTAGAAAAAAAAAACATAACTTGTTCTTATTCCGAAAACAAGAAAACTCTATATGCTCTTTGATTTTTGCCCACTTAGTCTCAATAATATTTTGTATAAACTTGTTAGAAAAATGATAGCTTACTATGATCATAGATCTACTAGTGGTATTATATTGGAGGCTCAAACTGCTTTTGAACAAAGCTAATTGATATTAGATATTGTTGTGCTGTCTTTGTGCCAATGTAGTCGATGAAGTTGCAGAGCAATGGAAAGAAGGGTTGGATGAGTTTGAAATTAGATACAACTAAGGCCTATGATTTGGTCGAAAGGTCCTTTCTACATGAAATAATGAAGTGTATCGGGTTTCAGGATCGATGGAGATGGGTGTTAATAGAATGCATTACTACTACTTGGTTCCCTTTTATTGCTAATGGCATAACAACGGGTCGAGTTATTCCATAATGATTCTTTGACAAAGTTTTCCGATACCCCCCCGTATCTGTTTTTTTTTTTTTTTAATTATGTTTTGAAGGACTTTCTTCTCTTATATCTAAAGGTGGGCATGATGGTGCGATTATGTGCTTTGTTTGGAAGTGGGACTGCCTCCGAGTTAGCCACTTGTTCTTATTTGCAACTGATTCGCTCTATTTTGTCGTGCGACGCAGGAAGAAGCAGTGACAATAAGGAAACTCTCTGCGGTATGTGATTCCTCATCCGGGGTAGGAAATCAATTTTGTTAAGTCCTTCATTGTTTTTATTAAAGTGCAGAGAAGGGGATTAAAGATGTGATTCGGGAATTTTTGGTGGCCAGGGTATCGAGTTTTAAGAAAAAATACCTTGGGTTGCAAACTATTATGTTGAAGAATAAGCCTCATACTTTTAGAGCAATCATAGATCACGTGGGGAACAGAATTCGCCAATGGAAGGGTAAATTATTCTCTCAAGCAGGACGTAAAATCTTAATTAAGGAAATGACGCTAGTAGTCCCAACATACTAAATGAGTGTCTTTCGCTTACGAGAGAGCCTATGTTCTGAGTTAGAATCTCTTATGCCCACTTTTGGCAGGCAGAAGATACTGATAAATGCCAGATGCTTTGGTAGTCATGGTCTAAGTTATGTTAAGGTGCTTTAATATGGCGAAAGTGGCAAAGCAAAGTTGGAGATTGGTGCAATGTTTGGAGTCTCTACCGGTCAGAGTTATTAAAGCCAATTGTTGTCCCTCTGGTTCATTTTTCCAAGTTGAGATTGGCTCTAGGCTTTCATATATAAGGCAAAGTTATCTTTAGGGTATGGATATTTTATCATGCGAGATTTGATGGCGGTTGTGGAATTATTGATTAATGATAAAAGTTTTTAAGAATGCTTGGCTGCTTAGACGTTCAACTCTCAAGGTTATACCAGCTTACAACTCATAACATATATAATGCTTAGTGATTTTTTTTTATCGGAGTTTTATGTCAATGGAATCTACTTCCTTTGTAAAATAATCTTTGGAAAGGGCATAAGTTTCGGAATGCGCTTTGGAACCTATTAATGCCAAACAAGGTTATTGTGTTCATTCGACGAGCGATGAAAGAATGCGACCCTTAGTGAATCTAGCGAGGTGGAAAATTCATTGCTCAACAAAATGCCACCGGTATGGAATGGAGGAAACGACGACACATGTGCTTTTTGAGTGTCCTCAAAGCTCAAAAACCATTGAAAGAGACAACTTTCAATGATTCTTTCAAAGTATGCCCGAGAGGACTCTTCAAGCAAGCGTTGATGTTCATGTGGATGATAAGAAAATGGGAGTTTAGAGCAACTACTTGTATGCTATGGTATTTTTTTTTTTTTTGGCCAAATCGGATAATTTTTGACATTTTAAACCAGTAGTGGATCATTGGAGAATTTTGGATTTTGCTACGTAATTAGGTAGATAATCCTTATGAGGAATTTATAACAGTGTTTGGAAATTCGGGAGGGATTAAGGCTTGCTCTTTAATATGATTTAGCAGTGGATGTGGTTGAAAGAGACTGTTTATCCATTATGACAATGAATTCGGGACAACCACTGAGTGGTATAGTCGATAATTTATGATATTAATTTTTGTTTTCAGAACTCGTTATATATATTCCCGACAAGCAGGGAAATATTGCGGGCCATACTCTTTCTCGCGAGTCTATCACTTTTGGAGCTAATTAATGTCTGTTGGCTCGTGGAATGTCCTTCATGTATTGAACGTTTCGTTGTAATTGATACTTTGAATTGATGAAAAGATTTCATATTCTCAAAAAAATTAAAAACAATTATGTTCTAAAAAATTGGTATCACTAAAATTTCTAAAATGTAAATCTGAAAATTCCTACAGGTTTTGAAAGATGCCAAAAATACTCCTACAATTACTGATTTATAATTAGTAAGAAATAAAGCGTAAAATTGTGAATAAAATAAAGCATAAAATCATATATACCTCCTAATATTGAATACTATCTATTTAAAAAAAGAAAAAGAAAAAAGAACAAGAACAAGAACAAGATCGTTAATAAATCAAATTATTAGGCAGATCAAGTACCTGGTAAGCCAAAGCAAGGCTCGACTGCAGCTGTCAACTGTTTTTTCATTGCCTTCAGCAGATTCTTTATTCAAAATCTCAACCAAATTGGAATATGTTGTTGGATCAGTTTCATGCACCACTTCCAGTCTCTATTAATAATGTTCAGTGCACAATAATATAATTAAATTATTTCTAAATATAGGTGATAAGAGAATCAGGTAATGTATATATAACGAGTGAGCAAGTTAGTTATGAATTCAGATCGTCTGTGGAAATATATTAATCTTATTAAAGAGAAAGACGAATATGTTAGTTATTGCAATTTATTTTAAAGATATAAAATACGAGAAAAAGCAAAAGGGAAAAAAAAAAAAAAAAAGTCGAACCTAAGGTGGAAAGCAAATAAAGGCACCACAAAAGGTAGGAACAAAAGCAAACTTCCCTAAAAATATTATATATGATAATATTTTAGAGTACAATTATGTGTCGGCATTTTGTTTAATAATTTGTTTTTTATGTGTTTGTTTTTTTTCTTCTTACCTGAATATTCTGATGAATGTCTTGTCTCAGAACAGCCATTGTTGCGCCAATCTTATCTGCCAAAAAAGAAAAAAACAAACAAACAAAAAAAAAACAACTGATTCATTATATATGCTTATATCATACATGTAACAACAAGATGAGCGATATATAGTGATGATGTTGAACAAACCAAGAACTTGAAGAACCAACTTGCAGACTGAAATAAAGGGCTGAAATGGGATGTGAGTGTGACTAGGTTTGACATTAATCAACAAAATCGAAAGCTCTTCGATCGCAGATTTCATCTCTGATTTCTTTGACGACGATGCTGATGATGGCGAACATATTGTTTCCAATATATCGGATTTCTTATTCATTATTTATATACTCAAGTGATAATGTTGTTCTATTGGATCTCTTAGTCCTTAAATTAGGACAGAGTTTAACTATTTGTTTGACAGTCTTTCTACGATAATTTATAGGGCTTAATTTCATGTATATATTGAGTTGTTTTAAAAATGGGCTGTGCTTAAATTTCTGTATTTTCTTCGGAATGTCAAAGAAAAAAAATTACGAGAAAGTCAGATGTGTTGACTTTCGTGTTCAATTAGTTGGTACTATTGTTCAAGTCTCCTTGACGCTAAAAATTAGAATATTATTGCAAACAATATATATACGTACACCATTCTCATTATTTTCTTCACAACATATATGAAAAGAATCAAGATAAGCACATTATATATGATTGTTTTCAATATATCTCATATATGCTTTTCATATATGCATATAACAATTGTCTGGCTAAATACCACTTATTTGCAGTTATATTGATTGCTAGATTCATCGGTTTAAATAATTTATAAAATAAAAACTAAGATTAAAGAGCATTTAATTATTATATTCTTAAAGCAGCTTGCAACACATCAGCATCTCCCACTTTCACACAGACCTCGTCATCTAGTAAGCCGTCATATTATTCGTTGACTCAATTAGTATTTTGTTTTTGTTATTCAGATAAAAGAGAGAAATTTTAGGCTCTATTCATTCGAAAAATGTTTTATATTTAAGGTTCAGTTAGGTAAATAACCATTTTAAACTGTGTGTTTTCAAAAAATAGCCACAGTTTCAAAAAATTTAAAAACTAGTCATTACACACTGTAAGAAATTTCTGACAATAATAAAATTATTACACATAAAATGTGCTGTAAGAAATTTCTGACACGTGTCAGAAATTTCTAAAAGGGCTAATTTTTAAATTTTTTAAAACTGTGACTATTTTTTAAAATCATTTTGTAAACAGTGACTATTTTCTTAAAATTCCCTATATTTAATAATGACGTAAAAGCGTCTATATTTTCGGATATTATACTATACCTATCCAAAACATATATATATATATATATATATATATTATACTAGCATAAAGAATATAACACGTACGAAAGTTTCAAAAGTACCGTACATGTTTAGTTTTTAAGATAAATATTGTTGGGATTTTGTTAAGAAAAACTCAAAATAATCTCTGTATTTTGTAAAATTCTATTTTGGTCTCTTTCTTTTTTGAAATTTCATAATTATTTCTCAGTTCATTAAAAGTTAAAACTCTCAAATATATATAACATGTTATTTTACAGTACGGAATTTTCTTTAAAATATTAAAAATCTCATAATTTAACTTAAAAATTATAAGAATTGCAAAAACTACTCATATATTCCCTTAAAAACGGAAACAAATTAGTTATAAATTTACATGTGACTAAGTGAACATGTGAATAATTGCTGCAGTTTTAAGTGAACATATATGACATTTTTGAAGTGTTTACAGCTTATCAGTAAATTTATGGGATTTTTAATATTTTAATATAAAATTATATGCTAAAAATATCTCTGAATATATATTTATATATATTTGGAAGTTTTTAATAACTGAAGGATAATTTTAAAATTCCCAAAAAGACAGGAACGAAACTAAAATTTTTACAAAATACAAGGATTATTTATGATTTTTTCCTTTATTCAATCATGAAAAAATTTCATTGAAGTACAGTCAGGTTTCTAGCAGTCAGATTGGTATAAATCTGAGAGCTTTTAAAAGGGAAATCGTAAGAAATAGCCAAAAAAAAAAATTTAGTTATTAAAATACAGTCCATGTTTCAAAAAATTTAAAAAAATAGCCATGTTAAGAATTATATAACAGAAAAATGTCACACAAAATATAACACATCTGTAAATATTTGTAAGATATTTTATAACACTTCAAGTTTTACTCATTATTTTTTGAAGTGTTAAATAATATCTTACAAATATTTACAGATCTGTTATATTTTGTGTCATACTTTTCTGTTATATAATTCGTAACATGGGTATTTTTAAAATTTTTTGAAACACAGGCTATCATTTAAAACAAACATTTAATTTTAGCCTATTTTTGCAACTCACCTTTTTTAAAACTCAAGGACAATTTTGAAATTCCCAAAAAGGCATGAGGAAACAGAAATTTTTAAAAAATACAAGGATTATTTATGATTTTTATCGTTATTCAATCATATGAAAACATTTCATTGAAGTACACTCAGGTTTCTAGCTTTCACATTGGTATAAATCTGTTAAATTTTTTTTCTAGTTTCGATTTTGAAATTTTTTTTTAATTCAAATACGAAGAATATATGTAAAGCTAAAGGATAATATATAGAAATGCCATTTGAGTACTTATCTTATTTTGGCTGCGTAATTTTGTTCTAGATATTTCAAATTCAAACTTTAAAACTTATATGTTATGTTATAATGATTGCAATTTCTGAAGAATAATTTGAGAAAGCCTGCTGACTAAATTTCAAAAAAATTGAACAAGGTACATTTTTAGTGAAGATTTCGATAAATAAAATGTAGTATTGTCATTTCGCCAAACTAAAGTGTGATCTCATTACTTAATAAAAATACATAGAACACTTTTAAAATTTTGTTAAAGCACAAATAAAAACAAATAAACTAAAACAAAAAAAAAAGAGAAAATAGGCTGATATTTCTAATAAAACAAAAGTATATTTCACATTGCGTGTCAAAAGATCCCAACTGTGTTAAGGACAAATTTTCCGAGATCATTAAATGATAATTTAAAATCATAATAAAAAATAAAATAAATGCAGAAGAGAATGATCAATCACACAAAGGCCTCTCAAAATTAGGAAAAACAGACCTCCAAACATTCAAAAACACCAAGACAGCTATCACAAAAATTTTATAAAATTAAATAAAGACACAATAATTTTCCTTCTCAATGAATGATGTATTTAACTGGAAATAATATTCTCTAAAAAGGATAATTGAGTAAATAGTTATTTTTTAATAATGTTTTAACAACATTTTCATTAATTACAACAAAAGATAATTAAGTAAATATTCATTTTTTGAATTGTGTTTTAAGAAAATAGTCAACATTTTGATTAATTAAGAAATTTGTCATTTTCTTAATTACGTGATGATGTGCATTTATTTCTGTGCCTTTATTTCTCTTACGTATTAGTGGCTAATAATTTAATTGTTGAAAACTTTGGTGATTTTCTTAAAATATGGACTAAAAAATAGCAAAATACCAACTACACTCATTAAGAAATCAATCATTTTCTCACCTGTATAACGCTATATTTTTACCTTTATGTCTTTGATTCTTTGATAGACTGGTGGCTAATTACTTAATTTTTAAAGACATACATTTGCTATGTCTTTAAAAATAGACAAAAAAAAAACTAAATTTCAAATAGACTCATACTAAAATATATAACCTTTAAATTTGTTCTTTCTAATAAATTAATTTAAGATTTTTGGCAAATTTTTAAATTTATGCGTCACATTTACTAAAAATCTAAAAGATAGATTAAACCTCTAGCTACCACGTAATTAAAATTCTATTATTACACAATCGTCTTAATTTCTACCAGATTTCTTAAAAAAATCTTGATGTATTGTGCATGTATTAGTTATATATATACACACCTACCACTTATATTCATCGAGAGTCAGAAGCCAAATTCTCATGTGTAATCAAAGAAATTTCGGCATAAATTTCTTAACATTTATTATAGCGTTCGCTGGTATATAACCGAACTTCGTTTAATTATGGAATATTAATATAAATTTTCGAGTGACGAGGAAGATTTCATTCATGAACCTTGAGATTTATTTTGTCCAGAGTAACAGCATCTTCTTGTTAAGAATTAATATAAAAGTCCATTCTCATCATAGTAGGGATCCACTTCCATATGGTCTATATTTTTTTATTATAAAAGGCCAAACTATATATTGTTTTATCTATATAGATTAGAAAAATGGCATTACCACACATCAGAAAGCTTGTGAACGCTTTACATACACATGGTAATATATGTTAGGATTTTAAGTTACAGCTGGTAAATTTGTCATAATGTGCAACCATGTTTTACATATATACATGCATTATGCGTTCGCTAATATTTTCTCGGTAATTATATATATATATATATATATATATGTGTGTGTGTGTGTGTGTGTGTTAAGAACGCTTTTTTTTTTTCCTTAAGTGAAAGGCATGTTTTTGGAATATATGTTAGCTAAGTTAGTAATTATATCACTACAAGAAACATGGGTTTCAGCGACAATATTTATCATCGCCAAAAGCTAAAACGTTTCCGCGATGATAATTGGCGACGACATGGTACCTGGTCGCTGAAAGTATTTGGCGACGACATTTATCATCACAGATATAGGCAATGACATGTGTCATGAACCGCCCTGTACGGTTCGCGACCTTTTTTCGTTCATAACCATACTTTTATATATATATATATATATATATATATATATATCTCGTTTTAAGACAGCATGAAAATAACAATAAAATATGCAGTATGGTCATGACCAATTTAAACTTTAAAAGGTCGTGCAATGTCGGCATATATGTACCCTACCTGTGAAGGTCGTCTAATGTAAGGTCGGGTCAATATGTACATTCACCAACTCTCTTGACTTTCATCCGCAAACCTACTCCATCTTTGGTCGCTTATTAGTCTCTACAACAAAGAAATACCTAATGAGATTTTACTCAGTAAGCGGAAGTCTATCTATCCTATTCGCAAAGCACGTAAAAACATATCATTATACAACACAACGACAATCATACATAAAGGATCTAACTATCCCATATCAGTTAACCTTTGCACAAAAAAAAAAAAAAATCATCCATCATTGTAAAAACTTAATTCTAACATTCCTCACATTTCTTGATTATTTAAGTCGTAACCCTGGGATTAGGAAAAGTTCAAGGCTTGGAAAGATTTGATTTGCATCTCAATTGGTTCAGTCGAAATTCTTGATACTTGCAAGCTTTTCTTAACTCATTCAATCCGACCATCTTGACATTGCTTATATTTGGTTTGCATCTCAGCTAGTTTAATCCAGATTCTTGATGCTCCCAAGTTATCTCAACTGGTTCAATCTAGCCAGCTTGACATTATTTAGATTTGTCTGGGATCCACTAGTGGCCACCACAATAATAAAGTGCCAGTCGGGAATGGGCCGAATTCCCGATTATAAACCATATTGGTGTTGAGGACAAAATCACTGTAAACATATATACCCGAGATGTACCGCTGTCAGCCGTTGGGAGTATCTGGTGATGTCATCGATAATTTCATATTTTATGTTATTTTATTTGAGTAATTATTCTACAAGTGGATTATGATTTCACGACGGACATAAAGTCCTTTTGGGGATTTACCCACTTCACACGAGCGGGCCTTGGCCTTAAAATCTTATATAGAATTCACATTCAAAACTTCGAATAATTATCATAATATATGGTCGGAGGCATTTAATTTATTTTCAGTTAGCTTCAGCAGGTAACAACTCATCTAACTTTTTAACTGAACGAGGGCATTGGACCCATTATTTGTTGTAAACTTATTATCTTGACCCGAATTCGGCCTAGTGTCTAATTATCAAGCAAACAAAAATAAGACGATAAATAATAATTATAACACCAAGAATAAATACACAACAACATTCATAGCAAATCATCATCGTTCTTGTGTTGTAGGTGTCGTTCAAATTACAAGTTGCCAAATCGGTTGTCTCAAACTTTGATCCGATCCTGAGGTCATTTTTCTGATATTATGCCTTGAATTCCTTAATAATAGGAACATTTATATATTAAAATCTTACTCAAATATCCCAAAATATCAAAACTTTGGTTTGGGTGCTCAAATGGGACAAAACGAGCCTAAACATCTTGGTTTCAGACAAAAGTAGATTTAATTATGCCTATTGGGCCCATGACGGCTCGGCTGTAGCCGTGACAGGAGAGTAAAACTCTTCTTTTTTTACTTTCTTAACACCTTAAAATACTTTCAACGACGTCGTCATATATATATATATTTTTTTTTTTTGTAATGCAAAAGTTTCAAACACTTTTCCAAAGTAAAAGCCACTAAGGCAGAATGTAAATATGCTTTACATACTTAGTAAATCCTCGGGATCTTGTCCCGGATATAAAACACAATATTTTCTTTCAAATACAAAATGCAGAAATATGATTAAATTGCCATGGGTCTTCATTTGCTCCTTCAATATACCACACACCTCACCCCTCGTCAGTAAGGGCGAACTACTCTTTCTTAGATATGCAATGCAACAAACACAACAATGCATCTTTGAATATAATAGTCATATAGATAATTAATTGTCCCACACCGACTAATTATCTTCATACAACACTAAGCTTTCTACTCGATTCCTTACTGCTGTGTCTCGTCTTTTACTCTTCTCGTCTTTTACTCTTACTCACACAGTTGTTTACTCATTGAGGCCTTACCTTTAACAGGTAGCCTCTTATCTTTTTCTATTTCACCGAGGACCTATCTTTAACGGGCGGCCTCTTGCCTTTTACTATGTCTCTGAACACCTACCTTTAACAAGTGGCCTATCGCCTTTTACTGTTTCACTGAGGACCTACCTTTAACAGGCGGCCTCTCACCTTTTACTCTCTCTCTGAGGATCTACCTTTAATATGCGGCCTCTCGCACTACCAGCCAAAGGGCCAAGAATATTCTACCATACTCGAGAGTGTCCCCTTATTTCAGGAATACTCTTGCACTGCTAGTCGTTTAATCAAAAATATCCGACTCAATACTATAAGACCCCTTAATTCAGGCGGTCTCTCGCACTACTCATCGTCATATAGTTCTTTCTTTGATAACCTCATGGTAAGGGAAAGAGGTTCGATCATCGTGGGATGATCAAACACTTACCATGGTCTTATTCCATGGTGTCACCCTTCGGCAGCTCTTAGTGAGTTATGGGCCCACCACGCTTTCTGCAAAGTCCTTCTGAAATGCTCTCTTCGGAGCTAACTCTGGACTTTAACTTTGAATGAACAACTTGCCGTTACAACGGCTTATCATATAGAATTGTTTATTCTTTCACTTTACCTTCTTGTTTGGGATTCACTGATGGTCACATAAATATCAATAGCACGCAGGCAGGGAGAAGGACAATCTCCCGACTGTCTCACGAACTTCATTCCGTAACCATCTGGCCGGCTTAGTCTGGGGAATGCTCTCTCTCTGGGAACATGGCTCTCTTCTCTTGGAGCCTAGCAGTACCATCAATATCTTTATAGTTTTATTACTTAGCGTGGAGAATGCTCTCTCTCTGGGAATAGGGCTCTCTTCTCTTAGAGCCTAGCCCATCGACATTTTTATAATTTTATTCTCGTTAACCTTTTGTCATCTCACTCGGAGGACTTAGGTTTATTTCAGATTCTTACCCGTCATACTATTATAAGAGGACATGGAATTCTATCTGATCTTTTATCTCCTTGTCAGATCATACAGCAGACTGAGATTTTATTGTTCTTTATCCCCTTATCAGATCATACAGCAGACTAGGGTTTTCTTGTTCATTTTCTCCTTGTCAGATCACACAGCAGATTGGGGTTTTCTTATTATTTATCTCATTGTCAACTCGTTAAGAGGACTGGGATATTGCAAGAGGCCTTGGATTTTGATTAGATTTATCAATCCTTAAAGACATTACAGTTAAAGGATTACTCATGAGTCCCAAATGTTTGGCCTCTTGCGATTTGGGTTGAGAATCCATAACTATCTCGTTTAGGGATTTCACAGCAAATGCAACAATAAGGCTAGGTGAGGTTTTGATTCTAACTCTCACTTTTACTTTAATCATCGGCTTTCATTCCCTTAATATTGTTTACTGATAATGCACGGGACAGAACCCGACTTAGGTTTCCCGCACGTACAAATGCCCGGCTTCGTCTTCTCGTGCGGGTTGGAACCCGAGGATTTCAACACGAAACGAGGTCTGTTTCTATAATGCGTCTTATTCACATTTTATTCAGTCTTATATAAAGACTTATCTAATTTAATCTATAATAGTTTTCTCATCCCTTTATATCTTTCTTATAGGGTTTTTATCTGGCTTTCATCTAATTTTAATGCCAGACAGCATATATATAGACACATAGTCTTTAACCGAGAACTCTAATACAACCCTAGCAAACAAGCACATCAAACATATAAACTCGGTGCCGTAGGTGCATCGCCACTTATTTGAGAAGCTTCGCGGCTATCCGAGATCGTCTTAGAAGCTTTCTTCCGAGCTCTGACCAATTTCTTGTTGACTCGTCCTTATATAATATAAAGACACGGTCTCGTTAGTTCGCTTGTCTCGTTATGTCGGGAGCGAAACTATTCTAATACTTTACACTTAATTGCTCGAGTGTTCTAAGTCGTCTTCGACATAACAGGGCTGACTTAAATACTTAGTAAGGCTAATCAAAACTTAAATAGGTTCGGTGGCTAAACCGATACCCTAACGAGTGTTCCTGTTCACTTCGGGGCTTTCCGAGCTACTCCGAGGGTCGTATCGCACTACACTTAATTCTTAAGCACGTGAACTAGTCTAATATATTGTTTGGCCATTTCTCTAGGTCTATAATAAAATACAAGACCATGTTAACCCTTTTCAAACTAGGTATACGTTATAAAAATGTCGCTACGTTCGTTTTTGTTGTTCAAAATGTATTGTGTCGACTTTTTATGGAAATTACTCGGTTTTAAGTAAATTTGAGTCTACGTTTTGTTTGAAAATACTTGTTTAGCTTATTTTAACTTTCAGTGTTCTCATCTCAATATGTTAGGGCTGGAAACAAGTCCATTTAAGTCATAACACCCATTTTAAACAATCTTGAGATTTCATCGAACTCATAATTATGATTCGACTCGAAAATGTCGTTCGAGTTTCTAACTTTTAGTTTCTTCTTTTACCATTTCCAAATCATTTAAGGGCAGTGTAATGGCCTTAATCAAGACCACTGTTACAAGTATTTAAATTCCATTTTGAGTCAAATTTGTTTGTAATATTATCTTGGTTATATTAAATTTTGAGATGAATTGACTAGTTTCGTCAATTCTGGCCAACACTCGATCGTTTAAAAGCATCAATGCAAATATATTACTTTGCATTTTGGATTTGACTCATAACTAATATTAGAATTCTTAACTTTTCATCTTAATCCAATTGGTGTATTTTAATTTACTTTTTAAACTATACCCATTAGTTTACTGTTGTGGCCAAACATTAACCAAAGTATTAAAAAAATAGCAGTAAGGGTTTTATTTATTTTTTCCTCTTTCTTTCCCCCTTGCAGCTGCCACCCCCTTCCCCTCAGCTCTATCTCTCCAGCCCTCACCTCTCCTGATCAATCTCTCATTCCCTCACCTCTGTCGATAATAGAGCCCAAGCCGCCGCCACCATGCACCCATTATCCTGCCTTCGCACCACGTCGGTAAAAGCGTACAGCTCTGCGCTCCTCTACGCCATCGTGCAACCCGCTGTTCTGCGGCGATTCCAGCCTCTGCGCCCTCTAGTTCCTCTCCGCTCGAGACCCTGCGCCAGCACTGTTTAGCTCCGCCCTGTCCTTGAGTAGCCCCAGCGAGACTCGACCCCGCACCGCCTTGAGCATACTCTGTGCCAACCCAGACCTTGTCGCCGTTCACTAGGGCCTGCAAGCCCGTCGCCTCCTTGCAACGCGCCTCCGGTGTCGGCCCTTAGTCATGAGCCACCTTCCCGCTCCACTTTCGCGCAAAACCAGCGAGCTTGGGAGCTCGCTTAGCTGCTTCCCCGTCCCAGCGAACCCGCGCCTATCTCGTGCTCCTCCGCGCATAACTAGCGAGCCTCAGTCCTCACTCCGCTGCGGGCCGTGCACCTCCGTCGGCCTTGTATGTTCCTCAGCGGCCTTGCTGTAAGCCTTTCCTCTCCGGTCTACGCCGGCGACCCCCGAGCAACCAGATCTCTACGCCTCCTTGCTGTAATTGACTCGTGAGCCGATCTTGTGTGCCTCCGCACTCGGTCCAGCTCTTCCGTACGAGCCCAGCCCATGACGAGCGTGGCCTCTTCACACGACCCATGTAGTGCGAGTTCATTGCACCGCCAACCACCTCGTGCCACTTAGCCTAGCTCAGCCTCACCCACGGCCACCTTTATCAGTCGCTTGAGCCAGAGTATCGCTGAGCTTAGCTTAAGCTCGCTGCCATTGTCACTTCAACGACGTCACCTCGGGTTCACCACATTGAGATCCGAGCCGACACCGAGGTAAACCTCATGCTCGTTACGGCATCGTTGTATGCATTGAATTGTATGTCTTGATTTTTAGCATGTTGTTAGTTTTCGTTTATGTTTGTCGTGCTTGGGTTAATGGCTAGATTGGGTTAGTGGTCCATGATTAATGAAATTTCTCTTTCTTGCGAATATTATTGTTGAAAATTTTATTTATGAAAATTGTGATTGTGACGGCTTTTACATTTTCATTAATCTATCTTAGTGTGATTTGAAACTCATGTGGTTGGAAAATTTTTGGTCGTGTAAATATGTGCTTAAACTCGAAACTCGTGATGGATTGTTATTTTTAAACGGTGGAATTATTTTATGGATGTTTGAGTTGCTCGCTTTTAGTAAAACTGTTGGGAAGTTTAGGTGACTTTGGTAGCACGAGTTTTGGTAAATTTGTGTGATTTGTTGATTTTGCACTAAGATTTGAGTTCCATAGAGCATTGACTTGAAATATTGGGGCAGTGTCCATGATCGTAAGTTTTCGTTTTTGAAATTAATTTACAACAAAAAAAGGAAGAAAGAAATAAAGATTGATGATTAGTTTATTTTGTTAAGTTCTTTAAGAACATCTTTGGTTTTGCGATTTGGAGTCTCAAATGCGGTTTTTGCTTTAAATGCTTGGAAGTTTCATAAATTTAACAATAGACAGAAATTCTTTGATTTTGGAACAATGGGTTTGATTTCTATATAAATCAGGTTGTTATGGCCTAATCAAACTTTCTAGTGCCTTCATTATGTTCATAGTCGAATTTGGAAATTGAAATCGTTCTGTTTCGATAAAGTCGATCCTAGTTCAGTTATTTAACTAAAAGTCCTTATTCCTTCGAGTTGTGCAAGATCGCCATCGAAGCACGTATGGACACACGACCCTTCACCTTCGTTTACTAAGGTATAACCGAGCGGCCGAAGTCGAGTTTTAGTTGTAAAATGAAACGACGTTAGAATTATGATGTAGGTATTGAAATTTTTGAAACCATTGAGAAAAGTGTTATGTGATAAGCCTTTGAGGCTCAAGAATTATTGTTATTATTATGTTTTGAAATGTCTTTGATATTGTGTTGGTTCTGGTTGTTGTTGTTGTGGATGTTGTGATGGACTGTGACTGACATTAGTTCGATGCAGGATTGATTTTTAGGTGAAGGCTTCCGCCAGGATGTCTGAAAAATAGGGAAAACTCTGCCTGATTTTCGGCTCAAAATTTAAATGCTTAGTAAAGCTAAGTCTGAAATCTATTAGATCAAAGAATTCATTTCTTGCCTAAACTAATCAACAACATACCCGTTAGTCGAGATTGACGGTTAATGATCAGGCGACGACACACGGAACGAGAATACCCCAAGAGGAGTTTCTCGACGACCCGTTTATCGTCCCTTCTAAGAGTCACTTCTAGTGACATGTTTGACCCTTAAAGTCTCATTTCTCACGAATGATTAGTAAACCTAGGCATTGACCCTCTAATTCTCGTGTTAGACAAAGTGTCATACATCAAGCTTCAAGGAGGGACGCCACTGAAGAAAGATCGCGAGGACTAAGATGAGAGACTTAGGACCTTAGGTATGTGGATCCTCACTTTGACACGAGTAGACTTTACCATGCTTGACTTAATTGTGCATGCGTTGAGATTATGTTAAGCATACGATGCTTCTAAATTATGGCTGGTAAACTGCGTAGACCTCCATTCCCACTAGGGCCATGAATACGGGCTTTGGATCATGTTTGTCTTGTTCGTGCAACGAACCTGCAGGTATGGGACTGTATGTTTGTTTATGATAGGTTGTATTTTCTAGTTGTGTAAGGCGTGTGTCTGCTTAAGTGTGTATATGTAGTATGACTTATTTGTCGGTGGGTATTGGACCATAGATATAAAACTACTTAACTTTTGTTGTTGAGATCTTATTGCAGAACGAGCTAAATTTTGAAGAGGCGTAAAGGGTCCGAGGAGTCGAGTCGAACGAATCCTCGTCGTTGCTGGGGATGCTCTAGATAGGTTCAAGGAGTCCAAGAAGTCGAGTCGAACAATTCCTCTTCGTTGCTATGAATGTTCCAGATAGGATCAAGAGTCCGAGGAGTCGAGTCGAATTATTCGTACTTGTTGCTGTGAACGTTCTAGATAGGCTCAAGAAGTCTGAATAGTCGAATCGAATGATTCCTCCTCGTCACTATGAGCGTCCTAGACAGACTCAAGGAAGGATCTGAAATAAGGCCCAGCCAGAGCGGAGGCATTCTTAAGTTTTGGAACGGTCGGATATAAAGCCAGGGGTTGTGGGAGCACCGTATGTTTTCTGAAGGGCTCGAATAGGGGCCATGATCATGATCGGTTCCGAGACTGCCCGATGAGGCAACTGTCTATGTGAGGTTTCGGAATGACCCTGAGGGGTCTGGAGGAAGTTGGTGGATGATCTTCCTCTCTATATGTTGTGTGCTGCGATCATGATCGGTTCTGAGATTGCTCAATGGGGCCACTGTCTGTGTGAGGATTCGGAACGACCTAAGGGTCTTGAAGAGGTCGGCAGACGACCTTCCAAAATGGCCTGAAAGAAGGCCTGGCCTGATGGGGAAGTTGCTGCAATAGGTTCTGAAATAGCCCGATGGGACCATTGGCAATGATAGGTTTTGGAACGGCCCAAGGAGCCTAAAGGAGGCTGGCAAACGGTGTTCCTCATAGTTTATTATTGGACGACTCAAATCGGCCCGACAGGGTAAAGTGCAGTAAGCCGAAACGACCCGATAGGGTCATTGGCTGTAAAAGGTTTCAGAAACGGTAGAGAAGCTCAAATGAGGTTGAGTCCTCCCAATTATAAAGAATACCGAGATGGACCGAGGGGCCAAGATCCACAGCATGTTCCAGATCACCCCGACGGGGTGATTGCGTAATCAGTTCTGAAACAGTCCGACGGGACCACCGGTCGCAAAAAGTTTCGGAAGGACCTACAAAGAGTCTATATGTGTATAAATTCTAGAACGACCTGTGAAGGGGACTAGATTGTGTATAAATTCTAGAACGACCCTTGAAGGGGTCTAGATTGTTTATAAATTATAGAACGACCCGTGAATGGGTATAGTTGTGAATAAGTTCTAGAATGACCTATGAATAGGTCTAGATGTGAATAAGTTATAGAACGACCCGCTAGGGATCTAGAGGATGGGTAAGGCAGACGAGCACTTCCCAACCCCATAGAGTCAAGAATTCTTAAATAGTAAATCATGTGCACACATACTTTTATAACCTAAGTCAGAGATTTGTGAACTTATTAAGATTATAAGAAAATTACGAGATCGACTTTCGAGTCGAGATTATTGGGAGGTCATTATGTCCGACCTCGTTCCATGTCACAATTCTTTTACAGGTATTGTATCCTGCGTAGGTTTAGCACTCTACTTCTGAAATCTACTCCGCGGGCAAGGTTGTTTTAGAGTGACGTTTACTCTTCGCACTAAGATGACTTGATTTTCGAATCCGTCCTTTTATTAGATTAATGTGATGTGGTATCTCTTGGTTGTAGCGAGTGTATACGGGATCGACCTGTAAAGCTTTACATGGTCTACCGGCTAATCGTTGGCAAGGAGTAGTCTTGAATTCCACTCTTTTTAAATTTACGGTTCATATTAACTCTTTTGGTTATTGTGAGAACACGATGAATTCCCGTGATTTTGTAATAAGAGTGCCAATGAATGTATTAATGTGAAAAAGTTCAAATTTGTCAAATTTTTAGAAGAAAAGTATTACTCTATCTTATAAATCATACTACATTTTTGGGTATTAATATTAAAATATTGTTTTAAGTTTTGGGTTGTTATAGGCAGCAACCTCTAGGTTTTGAAAGGGTATTATTCTTTGTTGTTAAACCTTCATCGAGGTGTTGAAAAGCCAGTAATACTAAATTTGGCAAAATAAGACATTTTCAAAACTAGTTTTGCGGTCTCTCGCTAAACCGTCATTTTAAGCTAAAGTTTATCTTTAACTTTTCTCAAACCACTTTATGAAAAATAGTAGGTTCTAGGATCTAGGGAGTTTTTTCACTTCTTGTTATGACCTTTCGTTGAAGCCTTGAGCTTACGTGAAACGATTCAGCAAGCTAAAGGATTTTTGAACCGTTCTGACAAGCTTTGTTCGAGACACTCTTATCATCGTGTCTTTTTTATTACCATTTTATCATTAAATCAAAATCAATTTAAAAACAGTAACTAAAGAATCAAAAGGAAGTTTAAGGTTTCAGTTTTATCTTTGCTTAGTGGTTAACGTTTCGGTCCGTTGGAACCCGTTGTGTGCATGTTTGTTTTAAAACTATTTTCTTGTTTTAAACATACAAATACAGCCATAGAAACATGAACATCACAAGAAAAAGGAAAAGGAAGAGCCACTTCCTTGGTGGCTGAGGCTCTAGGGCTTAAGGGTTTGTGGTCCTTTACCAAAATCGAGGCTTTAAAGGGTTTTTTTTTTTTTTTTTGTCTTTTCTCTTTGTCTTTTCTTGTTATCTTTTTCCCTTTGTCTCTTCCTCTTGTCTTTTATTTTTTTCCTTTTCTTTTTGTGTACTCATTCCTTTCTTTTCGTTATTACTACCACAGTCTCTATCTCTCTCTTGGTGCCTATAATTGTCCAACCTCTGATTAGTTGGTTCAAACCAACCACCAATTACAAAATTCATCGAATTAATTCATTGGTCATCACTTTTTATACATAATTAATAATTGAATCCTATTCCACTTGGGCCCACGGGTTTGGCTCTAGGTTTGGGCCTTGGATTAATTTTTAGGTGCAAGGCCCACTTGGTGGCTGTAGTGGACGGTGTTGGGCTGCTTCAAGGGGTCGGAAATAATTCCCGAGGCCCGTTCTTGCACGTAATGACTAAAATCCCTTTCTTAGTCTATCGTTTATGGTTTTGACCTAATTCTATTTTTTTTAACCCGAGACTTTACGAGACCTTTCTATATCACAAATGACTTCTAAAAATATAGTTTAGAAGTCAACTTTCATTTAATAGTGGTTGTTTTGAGCTCGTTCCATTCTTTAACCGTGTTTACACGGTTTTTCTCGACTATTCTGAGTTTAAGTCATTCCGGCTTCGTTCTAACTCAGAATGTTCACAAATTTGAAACTACAGCTAATTATGTGATTATAAATCATATTGTGGCCTTAAAACTAGATTACAACCCAAAAGGGTCATTTTTGTAAATTGGGCTAAATTCATAATTATTTTAAAGTTCAGGGACTCACAGTGCAGCTTTGCACTTTAAGGAATCAAATTCAAATCTAATGGCCACTAAGAATTTAAACACAAAAATTCAAATTGTAAAATAGATAATGCAATAATAAGAACGAGTTATAATTAGAGACGAGATATTAAATTAATTATCAAAGAGTCAATAATACAATATATAATGTCGTTTGCCTAATCTTATCGAGGAAGTATAGTAGAAGGATAACCCCAGGGGCCCAGGCTATATCGACACGCTGGTCGGCGCACAGTACACCCGTCGTAGGTGTTGGGCGTGCAAGCGGGCGCTGGCATGGGAGCACAAAGCCCGCGCGCGGTGCTCATTTGTCGATGCGCTGACGTGTGGTGCAGCACCCAGCAGCATGCAAAGTGCATGTCCAGAGGCGCGCCAACATGCTTCGTCGCTCTCCTTTCAAAGGTTTTTAATTCTTAAACCTATTTAAATGCATCCTAATATACTTAAAAACTATTTTGGTCATTCAAATACTTAACAACTCTCTAGAATCTATTCTTTTCATTTTATGAAATATATTTCCAATTAAAAGATTCCTAAATATTGCCAAAATGTCGATCGTTACGAGAATGAGTGTCATATCTTGTACAAAACTCGCATTCTCATGTATCTTTCAAATGATATACTAGGCTTAAACTTTTCCAAATATTCCAAAAATTATCCGAAATAAATGGCTTAACAAAAAGGCTTCAATTGTCATATTTTAAAGCAAACTTTGAAAAATCATTCTGAGTGATTCTTAATCCCATTGAAAGCTTAACAAACTTGGATTCAAGAAAAAATAAGCTTAAAGTCAAAAGTCATCTGGAACCAGACTGAAAATTTTTATTTTGGCCACAGTTTCGACACAACATTCTAAATTTGGTATTTTGAACACAAAAGCTAATTAATCCATACAACAATCATTCTCAACTGAAGATTTTATCCTTAAAAAGACCATACACGAGACCAAAACTCTCTCAAGTCTTAATCTTCCAATATTTACATCATTTTATCAAAATTCTTTCTTGACATGAAATCCTTCTTGAAATAAGACATGCAGTCTTAGGAAATCATAAATCTTTGAGTTTAAGATGAGGATTTTACCTTAGCTTCCTCTTGGATCGGTTTTTCCTTTGCTTAACCTCAAGAATACCTAAAAACTTCTCACAATAAGGTTCTAATCATAAGTTCTACAAGCTCTAGTTCATTAAGGTGACAACAAAAGATATTTATGAGTGTTCGTGTGTGTAATCTCTACCGAATTAATAGTGTTTTCAGGCCTATCTGCAACGGACGTTGAGTAATTTACAAAACTCTCTTGGATGGGTTTTTCCTCTGCTTAACCTCAAGAATACCTACGAATTTCTCACAATAAGGAACTAATCATAAGTTCTACAAGCTCTAGTTCATTAAGGTGACAACAAAAGAGAAAAATAACACTAGTTCCTACCTTAGATCCTTAAGTTCTCGTTTCTTTTATCCTCTTTCTCTTCTCTTCTTTCTTTTTCATTCTCTCTACTCTCCCCTCTTTCTTCTTCCTCACTACTAGACACCCTTGTTCTGAAGTGAATGAGGATTTACTACATTCTCAACCTTTTTCTAATAAAATCTAGCATATGAATTATCTAAAATTCATGCCATTTTTCACCCTACACCCTTGATCTGTACTGACTAACTATTTGCACCATACTCTGGCTGCGTGAATTTCTCTCATACATTTTCCAAACAAAATTTAATTGTGTTAGATAAATTATACTAAAAATGTATCGTGTAAATAAATATCATTACTCATTAAAAAAATGAAATTACCTTATACTCATCTGAATGTATCCATTGTAACCACTTGTTCCAGAGCTCTTGTGTCTTCACAAAAGGATACTTTATCTTGTCGCCCACTTCTTTGCTGCCCAATTCGCTGATCATCGCCTTCCTCTACTCGACCAAATCTTTCTTCCAGTCTTGTAACATCTTTTGTCCCTGTGGATCACGATGCTCTACATCGTCTATAATTTAAAAAGCGTTCCGTGTCCTGACCCAGATCTGGTTTCGAAATTCCTTACACTAAAAATCCCATCTTGCCAATGATGGATCCATAAGATCCCTAACACAAGAACTAATGTGTTTTTTTGAAGCTGGCGTAGGTGGCGCAGATGACTTTATAGGTTTTGCCCTCATCAAAAGTAATAGACAACTTCTTCCTGGGGTTCTCCGCGAGGAATCGCTAGACATCAAAAGCCCTTATTGCGTTTGCGATGGCACCACTTTGTAGTACCAACAGGTCACCAAGTATAGAAAAAAAAAACAACCCAAATAAAGTACTTCATTTTGAAATATTATGTTTTACTGTTTAATTATAAAATTTACCTTTGTCGGATTGCATTATTCTTTCACGCTGCTACGGGGTCCTCAGCACCTCCATCTCCGTCATGCGAATCAGATATAGTATCTATTATAACAAAAGGGCCCGCACAAGATAAACAATATATGTTAAGTTCTTTCAAATAGAGGAAACAAAACAAATCTTTAGGGTTACATATAGTTGCAAACCATTACATCTAGTTGCCAATCATTATATCTAGTTACAAATCACCTACTCATCATCTGAATTAAGATGACGGCTAGCAATGTGAAGGAATTGTAATATGCCAATCTAGTAAGCGTTAGAAGCTCGATTTCTCAATTTAATCCAACTCTTATCTATCGACTTAGAAAACTGCGTCAATTTTCCTAGGTAGCACCATTGTAAAATAATCCTTATTAAAAATTTTTCTTTTAAATAAATATGCTTAGAATAACTAGATAATTTCTTTAAGAAAATTGGCTTAAGAATTAAATATAAATTCTTTGAACTTCAGAAAATTTCGTGGTATAGAAATCTCAAAATTCAATCTAGGAAAATTCTCTAAAGAGACTCCCATTATTTATCACAAATATATAGCTTTTCAGTTACACACTTTTTTAGAAAACGTACAGATAATATACTTTCTTTATAAGGCAGATTTCACCATTTAGGAAAATAGATACGTGCACAAAGATTGTGGCCAAATTTGGAAAAAATCCTAATTCACAAAGCTTTCTCAAAATTAAATTTTCTATATTCCAATCGTTATCATCAAAAACTGATTTCGCCTGTAGGTGTGCAAAAGCGTTATAAACGTTTTTCTAGAAAAGTAAGAAAATAAAAAACCTAAACCGGGTTCTAGCTTGAAGGTCGAGCATATAGAAAACCCTAGCATAGATATTCTAACATTCATAATGGATTAAAATCATAAAAGCAAATCTCGAGATCGGTCCTTGCTTCGTGGGATTTAACTTCTTCGAAACCGTCCTCGAACACGATTCAGGTTAAACTCGAACAAGGATAAATCATAGCTTAACATTATAGGACTTCTTTATACCTTAATCTCGATAGAGTATCACTCTAATTTCCTTCTCTATTGGCTGGCCTCTTCTTTAACTTTTCTCCAAAAATTTTCTTTAAAGATCTCTCAGAATTTCTACAAAGCTTTCCCTCCTCTCTTATATTTTGTTTTTTAATTTTTTTGTGCTTAAGTTCTCAATGATTGATGTGAGGGAAAATGTGAAGCAAAGGGCTCTATTTATAGAGGCAGTTGACGCCTATAAGGTGAGGAAAAAGGGAAAGAATTTCCCTCCATTTCTTTCTCAAATCTTTACTTTCCAAAAAAAAAAATTGCTATCTTTCTTTTTGGCTTGATTTCCTTTGACTTTTCCCTTAAAAAAATTCGACAAATCTTGGCTTATTCCCTCATAAAGTTGGCGCCTATGATCCGCCATTACTGCTTTTGATTTGTCAACAATTTATTTCCTAAAATCTCACCTTAGACCTATCAAGAGTATTTTCTTTCCTATTTGATAAAATCCTGTGTGATTATTTCCTCATTTCCTCTTATTCTCTTTTAACTTTTGAGGAAATAAAATCTCATCATCATTGACTATGAATGACACCATTTATAGCTAGGAGGGTCAAAATTTTTTTTTATTTTATTGTCCCAATAATCCTTAAAATTACTTTATAGCCCAAAATTACACGTCGTTTCTTCAATCAACTACATGTCGTTTTTTTTTGTTCACAAAATGCTTCGACACTAATTTATTGTTAACATACAATGTGACGAAATATAAACATAAATGTCAGAATAAATTCTTGTTCATTTTATTAAAGAAAATGTCCTTGACTAATACATAGAAAGGATGGGTTTTACAGCGGGTTTGAGTCGTCACGTCCTTAGAAGCCGTAAACCACGAGAGGGACGCCTAGACCACGAACCAGCGAGGGAGGGTGATGAACTGTGTTTTTGCAATGAGATCGTCAATTCGACAATGAAGTCGTCGATTAGAGTGTCCCCACCACAGACAAACCCCACGGATCTAAACAGATTCGACCACCCAAACCCCTCACCTCCGTAGTTCCTCGCGCTCGCCTCCCTCCCTCCTTCGCACTCGCATCGGCCTCCCTCCGTCTCCTTCCCTCGCACTCGCCTCTACGCTCGCCTCTGCCTCTGCCTCCCTTGCCTCCGCCTCCCTCTGCCTCTCCCTCTTCCTCGCGCTTGTCCGCCTCTGAACTCGAACCCCTCGTCGCCCTTCCAAGAGATACAGATTGAGAAATACAGAAAGAGAGAAAAAAAAAAGGGTAGACTACGAGTGGGTTGGAGGTATTTTTTTGTATTTTTTTTATTTGTATTTTTTAATTAAAAATAGAGACTTTATTTAATTAATTTTTTTTAGTTCTAAATTATATCATTATACAAAATGACTTGTTTTGTCCTTAGAAAAAGGCCCACATGCGGGTCAGGTGTAAAATTCCGTCTAATTTTAGACAGAAGGGTCCAATTGCAATGTATTTTAAAGGTCAGGGAGCCGATTGCTGAAAAAAAAAAAAAAAAGGCCAAGGGCTACATTGCAGCCGTGCTGTACGGTGAGGGTCACCAATGCAAAAAATATCCTAATAATTATATAGATAATTCTTCATCTTTCTATGGCTATTAGTTCTCTTATTTTTATGAGAATGTTGTTAGACTTGAGCGAGATGAGATCAGAGATTATTTTACCTATGTAATTTTTCTGTTTCAGTTTTGATTCCAAATTTATTCTTCAATGTTTCAATTTTTTCCATGTTTATGCTCTTATTATTTTCATCAAGAAATTATGTTCTATTTTCATATAGGTTTAGTCAAGCTATGTGTGTTTTCTTAAGAATACCAATTGGCATTGGTTTGTAAGTTAGTCTTTACTGCAATATGATCAATTCGAAATATTGTAGATTTTAGATAGCTTATCAGTATTCGAACATTTTATATGACTAATATTTTACTACGTGATGATTTAATTGATATCTCGTCGATTTAAGATAGCGTATAGAATAAATATTTTACTGTTTTAATTGAAATAGCTTTTTCATATCAATTTTTTTTTATTTTAGATCTTTAATGTCATATTTTTCAGTTGCTTGTTTGGCATGTGAAACTTACAATTGAGTTATAATAGGAATCAGAATTGTAAATAGTGAAATGAATTAATTAAGGGATTCTAAACACCTCATTGGATTTCTTATTGATTGTTGTCTTTAGTCTTACTTTTCTCTTCTTTAATTCTAAATTCTCATTATTTTTATTAATTTTATTTTTACCTCTTAAAGTTTGTTTCGAGTGTTTGGTTGTTTATTTTCACCTCTTCGTGGAGACGACTCTGCTTTCACTGTGCTACCGTTTAGCTATTGCACAATTTAGGCGAGATCAGGTGGAGATGGTTGGAGAGGGCCACGGAACGTCGAGAGAGGCGGAGAGGGTCGATGATGAGTGAGCAATATACTCACTCATATATCACATTTTTCATCTTGAATTGTTGTAATTTCCTCAAGTTTAATGTGTTTTAATGAGTTTCATGAGTGTATAGGTGATTTAAGAAAAAATACGGAAATCGACACGAAGAAGCCCGAAAAAACAGAAAAATTTCAAAGGAGAAGTAAGCAAAATCAAGGAGAAAGATAAAGAGCCAGGTTGTTCATCTAACAGGGGCCGAACGACCGCCCAAAATAGCCAAAAAGAAGGAAAAACCCAAGGCGTCGCGGGTCATTCGCCAAAACACAGCCGAACGACCGGCCGGGTGAAAGGATTGCGAAAAAAACTCCTTGAGGCAGTCGTATGCATGTTTGGGGCAGTCGATCGCCAATTTAGGCGGTCGAACATCTGATCTAGGCAATCAACCGCCAACCTAGGCGGTTGAACATCTGATCTGGGCGGTCGACCGCCAAGCCAATTTTCAGTATCGACTTTTTATGAGCCAGTCGTTCCTCGAACTCAGCCGAACGACCGCCAAACTTAGCTGATGCAAAAATGACAACGTTTTAACTTCGTTTCAAGATGAAAAACTAGGTCCAATCACTTGGGCTATGAATATATCATGTTTTGGACGAAATAGAGAGGTTCAAACAGAGAGAAACACCAAGAAGCTCAAGAACACCAAGGGATGATTTTGCTCTCCAAAGTGAAGATAAAGATGGATTTGCTTGCAATTCTCACCTGAGTTTTTTCTATTCTCTTTATTTTCGTCTCTTGCATTTCTTGTAGTCATTATGAATCCCTAATTATTTTATATATTTATTTGTTTGGTTTCAAGAGGCTAAATCTCTCACTATGAGAGATTGGCTGAACTCAATGTCGAATCTATTATAATTTTTATTAATAAATTGCTGTAATTACTCAATTCTCATGTATGTGTTCTTGTTGGTTTATTTATTTCTATTTGAAATTAAGAGATTGGATAGAATATCTAGGTTCAATTTGATTAAACTTGAGAGAGGCAATTTAATTGAATCGGGAATAACAAGAAAGACAACTTAGACGCCATAAGTACCGAGAGGAAATCGATTGTCTAGGTAGTCTAATTTTGAATTGTAAGAACAGAGAGGAGACCGATTTAGGATTTTAGGAATCGTGTGTGAATGTACTAAAGTTCAACGAGCAGACACGTGAGTTAGAATTGAGTACATAATTAGGTCAATAAGCGAGAGCTGCGACTTAGTTCTTAAATTCCTAGACTACCATAGAATTGAGAATTGTGGTGAGATATTAAGGAGTAATTGAACAGAGGACACGTTGAGAGAAGCTAATCGATCTTAGGATTTATTTATAGTATTTTTGTTTACATTTATTTTGTTTATTTATCATTCTGCATCTAAGTTACTAGCCTAGATAAAGTAGACAGTTAGTATTCGTAGTGCTTAGTTAGTTCTCCGTAGAATGATATCCGGACTCTTCTGTCCACTTTATTACTTGAACGATCCGTGCGTTTGAGGTTGAATTCGCGTGTGTTTTCGAGCGAATAAGTTTTTGGCGCCATTGCCGGGGAACAAAACGACCTAATTTGATTAACACTGTGAAGAACGATTGAAACTTTAATCTAGGCATAAATAATAAAATAAACAAAACAAAGCAAAAAAAATATATCATTTTTATTCAATTTAAATTTTTCTTTGATACTATCTTGTTTTTGTTTTGCAGGAGGTTAAAAATGTGGGATCGACAAGAGATCTTACAGTTTGTGTAAAAGAATCACGAGCCTTACTATCTTGCGTTGGAGAGATACAATGACCTCATCCGAGACTTTTCTCACCACGGCTTCAACCGAGAGGGTCAACTAATGAACTTCTTGATGGGTTCACCGCTGCAACATGAGAATGGGTGAAAAGAGGAACCATCACCACTTTTTATAATTTCACCGCGGACGAAGCCTACCAGTACCTAGAAGACTTACCTGGGTTCGATTACCAATATTGGAATCCTCCGCAAGCGTATCAATATTTTTAGGACGAAGTATACAACCCAGCGACATACCAAGATGCTCTAAACCTAACAATGGAATGCTTCCTCGAGTTACACACTGAATCTACATCATATTGGGAAGCGACACGACTACATGAAGAAGAGCAAAGAAGAAAACAAATTGGTCAACTGAAGACTCAACTAGATAATCTCCAAATAGTTGTGTCAACAACACCGATACTTCAAGGAGATTCAATTGCGGCGATGTCAAGGAGAGATGAATTAAAAAGAGTACAACTCTAACTTGATCAATTCCAAAAAAAGTTGTCAACCTTGAGTATGACTCCTATAAACTCTATCGAAACCGTGAAAAAAGAGGTAGAGTGTGAGAGTGATCAGACGCCGAGCAGACTTTCGGAAGATTATGATGTTGTCACATTTGATGAGGACTCCATGGCGGAGATGTCGAGAGCCATAATTGAATATGATGAATTAGACGACAAGTCATCTCCTTTCGAGACTCGCGACATCACGTTGCCATTGTCTATTGAAGAATTCAAAAGTGAATACCCCTTGTGGACAGCACCTCCACTACCATTATTTGGAGATTCCTTCAAAACCTCCCACCCACACAAATCGAAGAGAAGTCCCTTTGCACGTATGTTCAAAAAGCCACATTTTGCCAAGCTTGAGGGCGTTCAAGACTAAAACCCGTGGGACGTGTTGTATGACACGTACTATAGGTGGAAGCCGTTATTTGAAGACTTGTGGCGACGCCGAGTCAAGCTGGATGTTAAACGTAGCGCTTCTTGGAAGGAATCCCAAGGTAAGTACTCTTAACCTGTGTAGTATAGTAGACAGTGAGTATACTGTCCATTTTAAGTTTGGGGGTACGATTCTATCTTACGATTCTATCATTTACTTATTTTTCATTTAGTTATTTTTCATTCATTTTCATTGCATTTTAGGAGTGATTGTTGTGTTTAGTGTTAGTTTTCTCGGTCGGTGATAGGATGAATGACTTTTGATGAGCTCTTCTTAAAAATTTGTGATTGTGAATTGATTGAGTGAGAGGTTCATATTTTCGATTATGCTTGATATTTTTCAAGTTTTTAAGCACTTAGGTCTCAAGTCTTTAGGTCTTGTAAACTTTTGGAATTGAGTTTGTATTTTTGAGAGTTCGTTTAGTGAGCACTAGAACTCTTTTTAACACTTTTTGAGGCGAAATCTGAATACTTAGAGTAGTGAGAGAGATGATTCAGGCCTTTCACATATACGGCGACGACAAGTCATCGCCAAAACCTTTTCAGATTTGCCCGCCAAACTAACAGCGACGACAAGTTGTCGCCATTAGAAGATGTCAAAAAATAATTCCCCATTAAAAAGTGTCGTCGTCGATACTTTCTTTACGATGGCACGTCGTTGCTAATTGTAATATTTTGGTGATGACTCTCGTCATCAAAAGTGTCGTCGTGAAAACCCTCATTTCTTGTAGTATAAGACAATCTATATTTGGTTGATGTAGATGTATTGTAGTAGTGTTTATGTGTCGGCATTTTATTTAGCAAAATTAGTATGGTGGTATATTGATCATATCTTTCTAGATTGTCGAATTATTCTTTATATAGATTGGATATCTTGATTGAAGAAAATCTATACATGTGTTACATTCGGTGTTGCTGTGGGTATTACAACACCGTCTATACATGGCAAGCGAATTTTGGAAATCTCTAGAACGTGTTTTTTAGCAGATCTCTAGATTAATTAGCTGTCGAAAAAAAAAGAACATTACTCTTTATTTGCCAGCCTCAAATTTGATCATAATTGAATGAATTTTCATTCGGAAAAATGTGAAATTTATTTATTATTTCAAATGAAGTTATATCTTTAATTCATTTCTCTATAAATTGCACAAAGCTATGGAGAAAACATGTGTACTGTTCATGAGAGCTTTGTGAGTGCATTGTATTGTATTGTGAGCATTGAGAGAGTTTATAATTGTATATTTGGGTTTATGAATTGTAAGATGAGGAGTCCTAATGTGTACAAGTCCGATTGTACTTGTTCAATATTTTACTAGTGGATCATGAACGTCTGGGCGTAGCCCCGCAGATGTAGGCAAAGCCAAACTGTGTTATCAATTCTCGTATCTCAATTTCTTTACATTTTGCATTATTTTATTTATATTCCTCGTTATTTATTTTAATCCTTCTTTGGTGTCCCAACGAGTATTATAACACCCGAAAGAACACCCTCTAAAAAAACAGGTCTTTTAATTGGTATCAAAGCAGTGTCACTGGATCTTTAAATTAAATCCAATGAGTTTCAAATCCGCTTTGCAAAGATGGATTTCATGAAATAATGCGGTTCAGTTCAACGACAACCCTTGCTTGACGGGATGAGTTATTCTTACTGAAATACTCGTATGAAGGTTTTTATCAAGTCAATGGATGAGAAGGCTTGGAGGGCTCTACTGACTGGTTGGGATCATCCCATTAAGAAGACTTGAAGTATAGAATCAATGCCAAAATATGAGATGCAATTGACAGCAAACGATGATAAATGGACAAATAGTAACTCAAAAGCCTTAAATGCAATTTTCAATCCCGTCGATACGAACCAATTCAAATTGATCTCAACTTGTGAGTCGGCAAAAGAAGCATAGGAGAATCTCAAAACCGTACATGAAGAAACGGATTCGGTAAAACTTTCTAAACTTAAGAATATTTTAACTACTCGCTTTGAAGATCTTAGAATGAAAGAAGAAGAATCCATTAGCGAGTTCAATGAAAGATTGTGCGATATAGCAAATGAGGCATTTTCATTAAGAGAGAAGTTTATTGAAGAAAAGCTTATTCGGAAGGCTCTCAGATATCTTCCTAAGAGATTTACATACAATGTCATCGTAATTGAAGAAGCTAAAGATGTTTGGAAGATGAAAATTGAGGAAGTAATGGGATTTTTCAAACCTTCAAGATGAATCTTAAAGAGGAGACGAGAGACAAGAAGGCTAAGAGGATTGCATTTCAAACAGAAACTCAAACAGAGAAGTTGAAGTCGGCTTGTGATGATGATGATGATCTCACTGAAGCAGTTGTTAAGTTTATTAAGAGATTTAAAGGAAGTTGTTCAAATAGTAGAAATTTGGATAGTGTTTCAACAGGTGTTCTAACACACAGATGGAACACACCGCCTATTGGCTTTCAGATTACATTAACCAGAAAAATTTTACAATTTTGATCAAATCATAGATGCACATCGGAATATAATAATGTGGTAAATCAATCAACGATTAATTGAATACTACAAAGTGAATCTCATGAACACTTTGAGTCACAAAAATTTACATCATACAATTATCACATAATTAAAAGGATTGGTTACGAATAAATTATACCATAAGCTTTCTTCAATTAGGTCGATCATGATGAACAGACACCGTACGTTGTGAGACCGCCAAGGTCACAACGAGTTTACCAGTCACTTTTCGATACCACAATCTTCCACTCCAATTCTCAGATCTTGCTAGAACATGAGTATAGGCTCTCTCAATTGTTTTTCTCACTCAAAAATAATAGAGTAAAAATTTTCTCTCTTGCTTGTAGGGGGCGGCGATTAGAGCTTTTTGGTGAGTAAAAAATTATTTTTCTTAACTTATAATTAGAGAGAATTATTTGGTATTCCAACATATGAAAAAACAAGGTTAAATTAACTTGCAACAAGTGATATATTTATAGCCACATAGATGGTGTAATTTTCGGCCACACTAAGCAGAATAGCACTAGTATTATTCCAGTTTGAAACTTAGGATTTATCCTAATCAATTATTTTCTAAAAGTAATACTTGACCAAATAATTATCTTAAAAATTAAATGATTGTGAATAGGATTAGAAAAGCTTTTTCTTATCCTTTTCCACATCATTATTTTCGGCCATGCTAAGAAAATTAGGACAAATTATTTTTTTCCAAAAATAAAATACTTATTTTTCTTATTTTCATTTAGTATATATAAATGAAACAATTCCTATTCAAACTAGGATAGAAAAATTGCCTATTACCCTTGCAACATTGATTTCATTTATCCAAAATCCTAATTCAATTAGGATTTTGAATCAAAATTAAAATATATCATATTTTGGATTATGCTTATCTACTAGTTAGATAATGAATACCAAAAATCTTTTTTTATATTTAACATTTAAATATAAATTGTAAATATCTCATATTTAGATAATTTATAAATTTAATAATCTAATTATCAAACAATAAAATTAATAATTTATCTCTAATTTATATCCAAAAATTCGCCCATCACAAGGATTGGTCTCCTTGTGATATTTTTCATATTTATTGTCCACAATACAAATGGTAAGAAAATAATTAACTCTTAAATTATCCAATGAGAATTCTAGCTCAATTTGTTAAGACGGAGCGAGGACCATGAACCCGTGAATTCGAGCTCCAATAAACTTGAAAAATTAAATTAAAACTCTTTAATGTAATCATCCATTTATTAATCCCGAGATTACTTCACTATAAATTCAGGATTGAACTCTCGAATTTCACAGATATTATTTATTCAATTAAACATCTTTGAATAGTCCATTGATATAATCATTACATGATTGTCGATCCTTTACTAAATGGTTCATATTCAAAGCCAGGTGAAATTACCATTTTACCCCTCGATTACATATTGTTCCTTCGGTACCATTGAGTTCACTAGTAAACGGTTAATTTATAATTACTTACGAATTAGAGCGCTCAAACTGTTTAGTTCTAGAAGTCAACACATAAGGGAACCATTATTACTTTAAAGTTGTGAATTCCATATCCGTAATTCACATTTTCAGCGCCTGCGAACTGCGGGATCCCAAAATACAAGTGTTGGGCCCAACTGACTTTGTGCTTTAATGAGCAAATTAAAGAACCCATCAATTCACAGAAGGAATCTATGAATTACTCATGATTGAGTTCAACCATCAAATGATCATCGATTCACCCAAGTCAGAATCTTCATAACGGTGCTTAAATGAAGTTTCTGAGTCAGGTTAGTCAAGTTCTATATAATCGACATTATATAAAATAACTCCATTCTAGTGTCTCACACACTGACCTTCCAGATCAGAGGGTCACGTTCATCACGTCATGGACACTATTAGTAAATTCGATCAGAGAGATCCGAACTCATTGATCAATTACAGACTAGTTTAAATATGCTATCATATAATTTTAATCTTCATGTATGTAAAACTCTTCACACACTGAAATTAAAATTGTAATAACATATTTTGGATTTTGATAAACATTCATTTTATAATCAAATAAAATATAACAAAATTCACAAATGACTACTTCTTTTATTAATATTCAAAAAATCATAAATATATCTAATTCAAAGGGCATATTCCTTACACCGCCTAATGCTGAAAATTTTGATGTAGGTTCTTGCAACAAATTAAATATAGGGAATAATTTGGAGTCCAATATTTAGTGAATATGAAGGCTTTAGGCATATACAAGTAGAGTGTGCCAATACACTTAAAAAGAAGAATAGGACCCTTGATGCTGCTTGGAGTGATGGCGATTTTCATTGTAGTAATGATGATGAAATCTAACTTTCTTGCTTTTGCATCCAAATTTGATAATACAGGTGCTGCATACGCTGGAAGTTCATCTAGTGTAATGTCATAAGTTGTGTTACGACAATCATCTATAAAAGCAGTGATGATAAATATATGCATGAAGAAGCACTGGTTGAAGCCTATAAGTTGTTGTATAAGAAGTGGACATGATTAGCAAAGTTGAATGAGAAGCTAACCAGCCAAGTGGTCTAGTTTGATGTTGATAGAAACAACGTTCAGAAGATTGTGTTTGATCTCGAGAAGAAGCTAAAACAAAGTAGAGACAAGGACGTAGAGCTCAATGTAGAACTAGAGAATATGAAGAAATCGATAAAGATGTTAAACTATAGTTCATCTAAGTTAGATGAAATTTTGGCCGCAGGAAGAACGAGCGAAAAATCTCATGGCCTCAGATACACTAATTTTAGAAAGATAGTTGGTGCAAAAATTGTATTTATTAAGGCAAGCACGTCTGGTGTGAAGAATGATGAAGATTTGAAGTTGAAGGAAATTGTTGCACCACCTACCAGAATACTAATTTGACATTTTACTAGTGGATCAATTTCATCTCGGCGTGACCCCGTATACGTTGGCAAAGCCAAATTACATTATCAAATCATGTGTCTCAATGTTTTTACATTTTCCAATGTTTTATTTCTATTCCTCGTTATCTATTTTAATCTTTCTCTGGTGTCCCAATGTATTATAACACCCAGAGGAGCACCAACTTACAAAATAGTTCTTTCATGCCGATTACGAATTAGCGCGAATAATTTTTTGCCTCCCAAAAATTTTAGGCGAGAAAAAATTAATTGTTGACAAATTTGGCAAAAATCTATCCGATAGAAAAAATTATTGGCGATCAAATTTTGGTCAATGATAATTTTTACAGTTTGACCATGAAAATTACTTACAAAACTTAAATCTCCCTGCAAAAATGAAAATTAGTGTCGACCAAATTGTGGTCGCTGATAACTTTCGTTGTTTGATAATGAAAATTAACTACAAAATTTAAATCTCCCTACAAAAACAAAAATTATATTGGTCGCTAATAATTATGGAAAAATAATCCTAACCAAATTGAAAACTAATGTAAAATATTAATTAATAAAGATTAATCGGAGAAAAAAATAGCATTATCACCGATCAAAAATATTTATTGTTGATATATTGGCCCCGTAAAAGGCCAAATTTGATCAAAACCCTAATAATCGATCCTCTATCATCTCTGTCTCTCTCTCCCCTCTTCCTCTCTCACCTGTCGTCCATCCTTCCCTCGCCGTCGTCCGGCCCTCCCATACTGCCAGCTGCCTCACCGGAGCCCCAGCTCAGTCACCGTAGCCCCGCTAACGGTAGTACTTTGTTTCTTTTCTTCTATTATTTATTTATTTTAGTAAGTAATTATTTACTTTTTTTCTTTGTGGAATCCTTACCGGCGTTAGTGTCATAACCGCCACAGCCCCCTGCTGCCACCACGGACCCTCGGCCACTACAACCTCACCGCTGGTAAAAAGTTTGTGTTTCTTTTTTAGTTTTATTTACTATTTTTTTTTTTGTTTTTGTCAAAGTCTCGCCGTCGGTACCACAATCACATCGCCAACCGCTGCCCCTACAGCCCTGATCACCGGTCCTCTTTCTTGTATTGGAATTTGGTATATTGGAATTTTTGAAAATTTGATGTTTGAATCTAAGAATTTTTTATATTGGAATTTAGAAATTTTTCATATTGTAGTTTGATGTATAAGAATTTATAAATTCTGGGTATTGAAAAGAAATGTTAATTTTTTTAAAATAATAATAATAATATTGAATATCGACGACCAAATATCTGTCATTGATAAACAATTAACGACCAGTTATTTTAGTCGTTGATACTATCATCAACAAAAATTCTATATTCAGAGGCCAAAATTTTGATCGTCGATAACGCTGATTGATATAGTATATACGTACCCGATGTGGATTCGGGTAAAGGTCAGTGGTCACCATGCTAAGAAACCTTGACAAGCTAGAAATTTGGTTAATAATCTCTATAAGGTATTGCCATTTATGGTGAGTTTTAGCGATAAAAAATATAAGTAAGGAAATACTCGACAATTAAAATGAATATCTAGTATTTCAAAATAACTAAATAAATAGCTAATCCATCAGTTACTTTCATATGTTTATGAGAACTGAATCAAGTGCACTAATTAGTAATTACCATAAAATAATTGAATAACCTTAATATTTTGTTATAATTTTTAAGTATTCGGAATTTGTTTAAATTAAGTGTTAAAAATGAGCATTTATTATAATTTATAAAAATAAAATAGTTTTCGCCCTTATAAAAGGGTGAAGTAGAGAAATACTCAAAATTTACACAACAATAAAAATAAATATCTAAAATTTTGAAGTAATTGAGTACCTATCCAATTTATTAATTATACTTGTACATACTTTTGGCAACTAAGTTAATTACCACCAACTATCACTATGTAAGTAATTGAATAACTAAAATATTTTGTTATATTTTAAAAAATAAATATAAATTTAAATTAAATGTTAAAGATTAGATACTCACTATAATTTCTCTCCATCATAGAATTAGCTGCCAAGCATTAGCGACTACGAAAAGTCACCACAAATGTCACAAAAAATGCTGAATTCTTAAAAGCGTTTGGACTAACAACTGTCCCTTGTGAGTATGTATTTGAGCTTGCTGTAGTGGCCACGTGAGAGAATGAAGTCTTATAATTAGCTGCTATTAATGGAGTTAATTACTTCACCATATTAATTAAACCAAGGGTTTGAGCTGGAATCTTAGTCTGAATCTAGCACAGAGTAGATTCCTCTATAACCCCAATACCCCATTATGGGTCCCCAATTCGGTTTATTGCTTTCTTATGCTCTGCAGGAAATTCGGCGACAATCCAGCTCCCTTAATATATATATATATATATATAGTTGGCTTGTTTTTATACCAAATAATTAATATTAAATCCCTGTCGATTATGTGTAGGTTCTTTTAATCTTATACATATTCCTTCCCGGCCACCAGCAGATCATTCCAAATACAGGTGATCTACATATAGTAGAGAAAAAAGTAATTTTATATTTTAAATGCTAATAACCATAAAATAATGGAGGTTTTCTTTCTATTAGTATTCTTATCCATTTATTTAGGCGACCTGAAGAATTTGATCTAATATACACACATATTTATATATAGCTGACGATATAAAATTAGATTCCATATTGGGCAGTTGGGAAATAGAACCAACGAAAACAATTTGCCGGTTGGTTTATTGTTAAAATATATGTACTGAACTACGAAGATAAACCTGGCTAGATATGAACTCAAGCATCTATCATGCATTTGACTATATATATATATATATATATATATATATATATATAAATTAACCTGTAGTGGATAATGAGGAACACGCCAAGGCATAAGGTCATACGTATACCTGATAAATATATTAAAGGAAGAGGCTCTTGAGAAAATTTAAGAAAGATACTAGCCAAGACATGACGGTGCGAGCGTATAAACTGATATAATTTTTTTTTTTGGGAAATCATAAGAAAGTCAAAAAAAAAAATTGTTTTTAAAGTCCAGCCCATGTTTAAAAAAATAAAAAAAATAGTCATATTACGAATTATATAACAAAAAAGTGTTATACAAAATATAACACATATGTAAATATTTGTATGATATTTTGTAACACTTCAAGTTTTACTCATTATTTTTTGAAGTGTTAAATAATATCTTATAAATATTTATAGATCTGTTATATTTTGTGTGACACTTTTCTGTTATACAATTCGTAACATGGTTATTTTTTAAATTTTTTGAAACATAGACTATCATTTAAAACAAACATTTAATTTTGGCCTATTTTTACAACTCACCTTTTTTTTTCAACCTTTTTTGGCAAGTCTTATCTAACGATTTCCTAAGTCGTAACCAAACTTTGATAATTATTTGCATTAAAATATGAGGAGTCACTTTGGTATCTTGTTTTTTTTTTTTTTTTTTTTTTTTTGTTACATATGTTTTATACCTCTAGCCAACGAATTGAGATATTAGCAAAATAGCTCTTAGTATTAACATTAGGAATGCAACTACCCATTTTACGTCTATATCTCGTGAGAATACTATCTGTCACAAAACCTGTGAAATTTAATTCCAATATTATAATCTTATCATGGCACTTTCTTATAATTTAAACACCGACTACTTTTTAAAATCATTTGAAAATTGCAATTTATTCAATATCAAAAAAATTTGTTGTATTAATAAAATTTCTTACCAATGTTGTTTAATATTTTTATAATATTTATTACATAGCTATTTTATTTACAGATTTTTTTATTTTTATTTTTTTGTATTTGGTAATTTCTTTGTCCATATTCAAAAAACTAGCTAACATTTTTAAAAATGAAGAAGTTAGCCATGAGCACATAAAGAATAAAGGGCATAAAGGTAAAATAATAACACAATCAAGTAGTTGAATAAGAATACTTTTTTAATTAACGAAAACATTGACTATTTCTGAAAACATTATTCAAAACATGACTATTTGCTTAATAATCAATCTATTAATTTTCCAAAACTATAACTATTATTCTAGAAATGTTTAAAAGAGTTGGTCTATTAACCCCTCAAGCATTTCGTCCCATCACTTTTTGTAAAATTGTATTTATTCGAATTCGAACGTAATAATTGCCTATTTAATTTTCTTACATATGTTTGATGCATGAGAATATTAATGGGAGATTATATGATATTTGATTATTTTAGTCCAAAAAATGTTGAGAAAATTTGATGAAATGAGGAATGCCTCATGTCAATATATGTCACTTTTTTTTGTTGGCAAATTACTATTTCACTGTTTTCTTGTTTTTTTCATTGTAAAATAAGAGGCAATTTGGTCAAATTCCTAAAATATGGCATGGACTACAATATATCTTTTGGTGCAGTAATTTCAAAAACTCGTTGTCCAAAAGTCACATTTCTCAAAATTTCCAAAAATATTTGTTGCATGCTTAAGAGTGAATTAGATGAGTCCGGGACTCACAATCTTATTAGTATTAATCCTATTGAGAACTGTGGTACCCTTGTCAAAAAATGTGAATAATCGAATCACATTCAATCTAAACCAATTAAACCCAATCTATAATAAATGATCATTTCAAATCTTATCTCATACCATACATCAAAAAGAGTCCTTCTTAACGCAAAAGACCCTAAAGTTTCTCCTTTTTACTACCCATCGAATATTCACTAACATTTTACAGATATGTTATTTCTCATAAAACCAATTTATAAGAATAACAGTAGACCTAAACATGTGAAGGGAAACTAGAAGTGATCAAATTTTCTAGACAAAACAAAAATAACATTACATTATATGCAGAATCGTAAAAGACTTTGTTTATATAGAATTTTGTATCGACTAACACGTGTAAAAAACGTGAAGAAAAAAGTCAAAAATATAATATAAAAATAGGTGATTAAGACTTAAAAGTGGTTGTATTTCTCAAAAATGTTTTGTTTTTGTTTTTTAGTTTTTCTTGAAATTATTGGGCTATATAAAGCCGCATGGAGTTGAGTATAAAAATATCTTAATTAAAATCACGCTCCTATCTCTGATAATTTTGTTTTCTTCATGGCTAACTAGCAAAATCTAGAGAAAATCGTGATTGCGACATATTCGAGATTAGAGAATAGTAACTAAGAGAAGTAATCGTGATCACGCCCAAATTATGCAATACTAAAGCGGTCGTTGGTAGCACAATGAAAGCGGAGTAGTCTCCATGAGGAAGTAAAAATAAAGACTAAAAAGCTTGAAACAAACTTTAAGAGGTAAAATAAAAATATTAAAAAGAATAAGAGTTTAGAGTTGAAGAAGACGAAATTAAAATAAAGCAAACAATCACTAAGAAAATCTAACGAGGTGTCGAGAATCCTTAATTATTTCATTTAACTGTTTACAATTCTATTCCTATAGCTCAATTGCAAGTTTCACATCCCAAACAAGTAGCCGGAAAATATGACATTAAAGATCTAAAATAAACAAATGTATTTTGATATGAAAAGCTCTTTCAATTAAAATAATAAATATTTATTCTATACGCTATCTTAAATCGACGAGATATCAATTTGATGATCACACAGTAAAAGACTAGAATACAAAACAAGATATTCGAATATTCGTAAGCCATCTAAAAGAATAGTCATACAAAACAAGATATTCGAATATTCATAAGCCATCTAAAATCAACAATATATCAAATTGATCATATTGCAGTAAAAGACTAACATATAAACTAATGACAATTAATATTCATAAGAAATCGCACATAGAAAGAGCATGACTAAACTTATATGAAAAATACAACATAATTGCGAAAATAATAAGAGCAAACTCATAACAAAAATTGAAATATTGAAGCACAAATTGGAATCAAAATTGAAATAGAAAGCTACATAATTAAGTTCATCTCTAACCTCGTCTCGCTCTAGCCTAATAACATTCTCATAAAAATATGAAAACTAATAACCAAAGAAAGATGAAAAATCGTCTAAATAATTTTGAAAGTAAAAAAAAAGGTCCAACACCTCTATTTATAGTGTTTAGAGAGGCTGGTAAAAAGAAAATTAAAAGAAAAAGGAAATATAAAAATAGGAAAATTAACTAATTAATTTTTGGAGATTTTTGATATTTAAATCGAAAAATTCGGAGCTTGGTTGAAATTCCACGGTGAAGGAAAATTGACTCGAAATGGCCACGTGGCGCGCGAAGATTCGACAAGGGCTGCCGGCGTTGACCACGAAAAGAGGGCAACTAGGAAACATAAGGGCCCACATACGCACTAAAGTGGGCGCTGATTGACTGGAGGAGCCATTATGGGCCAGCGTGGCAGGTTGCTGGGCTGGAGGGGAAGACCGCACCCACTTGCGCGGGCTCACTACAAGAAACTGGTGCATCCACGAGTGCACCTATCCGCGACGGATTTTATCAGTAGCGAAAAGTCTTCCAAAACCGTGAATTTTTGTAAGAATATTCGCGACTGATTTATTAAAAATCAGTCGCGGATGGTTAAAAAGTGGAGGGGAAAATTCGCGCGAATTGGCAGCAACTATCCACGAGTGATTTTTTATTTTTTTTATTTTTTATAAATCCATTACGGATAGTGAGATAAATTCCCATGATTTGGCGGCAATTATCCGCGACTGATTTGTGACTGGAAAATCAATCGCAGATATGTCATTGCCGAGAAAAACCCTCGTTGATTCACCATTCTGGCACCAAAATTTCTTGCCAACCCAATCATTATCTGCGACTGAATATTCACTCGCGAAAAGTGCTATTCGCGAGTGATAGTAAAGTCACGAATATCCTCTGGTAACAGAAAAGACGCGATCTTTTAGGCTGTCCCATCACACTTTGTGATTGAAAATTCACTCGAGGATAGCCCTTTCTGCGAGTGAATATTCAGTCGCAGATAGTTTCACCACTGTCGTGACCAGATCCGGAGACACATTATTTGTCGCGGTAATAACTTCACTTTTTCGCGAGTGAATTTTCAGTCGCAGAAGAGTCTTCGAATTGCGTTACGTATAACTTCTCTTTTTCTCGTTTCTCTCTCTCTCACCATCAATCCCTTCCTCTGCTCTCTCTATATTTCACTCCCCAATCCCACCAGCCGACGATACCCCGCCGCCGCTGTCGCTACATTTTAACTAATAGTGAAAATTACAATGACAGTTACATTTATAGTTATATTTGTGGCGAAAGAGGAAATAGTAATGAAAGCGAGAGTTCCAGTATAAGAATTAGTACGGATGATAATGATTTAACTATAAGAGAAGTTCTAATGATTTAGATGTAACTCCCCCTACCCCAGTCGTTCCCCGCCGCATCACTCCCGAGCCTCCGCCGCCTCGCCCCCGGAGCCCCTGCAATCCCCGACGCTGCTCCCCCCGCTGCAGTCGTGCCCCTCGCGCCATTCCCCGTGCCGCCGTGCCCCTGGTAACTTTTTTATTTTTTAAAAATTTATTTTATTTGTTAAATGTTTTATGATTTAATTTGTTTTATTTTATTATTTGTTAATTATTATTATTAGTTAGACGTAATTATTAATATTAATGGAAATAGTAGGAAATAACAAAAAAAAAATCGTTTTTAAAATACAGAACATGTTTCAAAAAATTAAAGAAATAGTCATGTTATGAATTGTATAACAGAAAAGTGTCACACAAAATATTACACATATGTAAACATTTGTAAGACCTTTTGTAACACTTCAAGTTTTACACTTTTACTCATTATTTTTTGAAGTGTTAAATAATATCTTACAAATGTTTATAGATGTGTAAATATTTGTTTGACAGTTTTTGTTACAAAATTATTTACAATGGTTATTTTTTTAATTTTTCGAAACATAGACTATCATTTAAAAGACACATTTAATTTTGGCCTATTTTTGCAACTCAACCTAATATTAATTAGATTTGTTAATAATATAAAATTATATAAATAAAATTTGAATAATAATTAATTAATAAATAATGATTAATTAATAACATATTAGATAATATCCTAAAAAATGACTCAAATTAAATATATGATTGTAAAAAATAAAAAAATTGCTAAAAATTAAATAAGTTATTTTAAAAATTAAATAAATTACTAAATATTAAATTAAATACTAAAAATTATTAAAAAATAAATAAATAATTCTAAAAATTTAATAAATTATTCTAAAAATGACTAAAAATTAAATAAAATACTACAAATTATTTTAAAAAATTAAATAAATAATTTAAAAAATTAAATAAATTTTTAAAAATTAAATAAATTATTATAAAAATTAAATAAATTATTCTAAAAATTATCTAAATTACTAAAAATTAAATAAATTATTCTAAAAAATTTTAAAAATTATATAATTAAGTAATATATCTATAAAATTAATTTGAGCGTGAAAATTATATTAGTTAGTTGATTAAATCTATATTAAATCTACAGAGTAATCATGGATAAGAGTTGGATTACGTTAACAAATAGATTAAGCAAAGATTATGTCAACGGAGCAAAGGCGTTTTCAGAAATATCGAAGTCTTATACTGACGATGAAGGGAGAGCATAATGTCTGCGCGGCAACTGTTTGAACGAAGGCTCAGCCTACTAAAATAATATTCAATCATATTGTTCAATTTGGTTTCGATCAATCGTATGATGTTTGGGTAAATCATAGTGAAATACTTCAAGGTTTTGAAGATATTGAACAAAGTGATGAAGTAGACAGTGATGGCGAAGAGGATAACGATGACATTGATGAGTTACTTTGTGATGCTTTTCTAACTTCAGACGATGAAGAACATAACGATTATGAAGGGGCCAATGTAAGTGGTCGGCATAATAATCTTGACGTTCAGCAATTATTCATCAACATGGAGAAGCCGTTGTTTCCAAGACGTGAAGACTTTTCAATTTTGAGCTTCCTTTTGAGGATGATGCATGTGAAGGTGTCTTGTAAGATGACAAACATGACAATGGATATGATGTTGCAGTTGTTAAATAAAGCGTTGAAATCTTTATATTTTCTAAAAAATCATTACGAGGCAAGCAAATATCTGTGTTCGCTTGGTTTGGGGTACGAGTCAATCTACACTTGTGAAAATGATTATGCACTATTTTGGAAAGAGAACGAAGATATGCAGATGTGTCTTATTTGCGAAAGTAGTCATTGGTTGAGAAGAGGACTTCAGATGGGAAGAAGGTTCCGAAGAAAGTTTTGCTTTATTTTTCAGTTGCTAGTAGATTGAAAAGACTCTACAGCTCGAGACATAAAGCTAAAGAGATGAGATGACATGGCATGAATAAGTCGAAGAATGATGGGATTATGAGACATCCAAGTGATGGAGAGGCATGGCCTAATTTTGACGCAATGTTCCCTGAATTTGCGAAAGAACCGAGAAATGTTCGACTTGAGTTAGCCAGTAATGGTTTTAACCCGTTTGGAATTATGAGCTTGTTGCATAGTATGTGGCTGGTGTTGTTAATAACTTATAATATGCCGCCGTAGAGGAGTATGATGAACAATATTTTATGATGACTTTGTTGATTCCGGTACCAAATTCGCCAGGAAGAGACATCGACGTTTATCTTCGTTCGCGGATCGACGAATTCAAGACATTGTGGGACACAGGAGTGGAGACATACGATTGTTTGTCGAAAGATTTATTTAACATGCGTGCTGCACTTATGTGGACAATTAATGACTTTCACGCGTACGGGTACTTATCTGGCTGGAGTACCAGTGGGTATAAAGCATGTCCTACCTGCAACGAATATACAACTTCTGTTCGTTTAAGGGACAGGAAAAACGAAGGATGCCGACAAAGCTAGATTAGACTTACAAGATATTAAGATTCGACGGGAGCTTCACTTGATCGAAAGCAATAGTCTATGTTCCAAACCTCCAACAACATATGTGTTGACTCAGGCAGAGAGAAGAATATTATATCATTTTCTTAACTCACTGCAGTTTTCAGATGGCTTCGCTTCAAACTTGAGCAGAAATGTTATCGAAGAACAACGAAAAATTTATGGCCTTAAATCGCATGATTGTCATATTTTGCTACAGCGGGTGCTTCCAATTGTAGTTCGCCCTTTTCTTACAAAGTAAATACGAGACACAGTTGGAGTTGGCACAATTTTTTTCAAAAGCTCACTGCACAGACATTGGAAGTTAAAGATTTGAATGCATTGGAAGACGGGGTTGTCTTAATTTTATGTAAACTTGAGCGCATATTTCCTCCGGCTTTTTTCACTATAATGGTTCATTTATGTGTTCATCTTTTGCGTGATGCAATTTTAGGAGGTCCGGTTTATTCCAGATGGATGTATCCAGCTGAGCGATATTTAGGACATTTAAAAAAATACGTCCGCAGCAAGGCCAGATCAGAAGGTTCGATTGCAGAAAGGTACATTGTCCAAGAGGCTATGAGATTTTCTTATCAATAATTACGCGGGGTTCAATCTAAGTTTTCAATGCGTAAAAGAGATGATGACTTACTGAAAGACAAAAGAAATTATTCGTTGGAAGTTTTTCGTCTAGTTGGCCATCTTGTTGGGAAGAATGAATATCATTACATATCGAGACATCTTTTGGACAAAGCAAAGTGGTTTGTACTTAACAGCTGTCGAGATGTTGAATCATACTTAGAGTAAGTAAATATCCTTTTATTAACGTTGGTTTTTTATTAACAAATTGATGGATTATAATTCAAGTGCTTTGTTTGTAGTGAACATAAACAAATTTTACAACAACAATCCACATCGTCGAATTCGAATTTTGATCAACTACAACAATTGAGATTTCAAAGTTAGTTCGTAGAACGTGTAATAATAATACTTAACATATTACGAAATCGAACATCATATATACGTACATCTCGTTTGACTGACTTAAACGCACATTGGTAAACTATACCACGACAATCCGTCCAAGGTAACAGATGAACTGTATGCACTATCTTGTGGTCCGGATGCTCGTGTCAACTCTTATAGTACATATGTTGTCAACGGTGTGAAGTTTTTAGTTAAGTTACGCGATGGTTGACGTCAAACTCAAAATTCCAGAGTCATTAGTGCTGGAACGCATCAAGGTATTGAAGATGATTATTATGGATATTTGGAAGAGGTAATCGAGAGACTCTACATTAAAGATTATCAAGTCGTCCTAACTAAATGCAAATGGTTTAATACCGATCGACAAAGGAAACACGTTATCTACGAGCCACATTGTATTAGTATCGATACAAGTCGTGAAGCGTGTAAAGCAAGTGCGTCAAGTATTTTATATTGATCATCCAAGCAAGTCAAACACAAACTAGAAAATCATACAGAGATTTAATCCTAGACACTTGTGGGATATCCCTGACGACGAGGAAGATGTTGATCATATCTTGGATGATTTTGGTTCACTTTCGAATCTGCTCACTATGTCGCTTGAAATAACTAACTTCAACAATGTAGCATTTGATTCGAGACGATGTGCCACCAGAAGATGTAGTTCATATTACAAGCTTAGAAAACGATGATTCAAGTGACGATGACACAGATGCTGATGACACGTTAGAAGAATACAATGACGAACCAAGTGTTGATCACGATTCTGACGATAATAACACGATAATTGGAAGCGATGTGGTTGAATCAGACGACGAGGTAGAATAAAAGTGCTAACTAGGTGTACTATTGTACTGTATATATTATGAAATTATATTTATTTGAATATATTATAAATTGTATGGATTGTGATGTTTTTTCTTTTAATGATTGATTGCAGGTCACTATCTTACTATTTCTAATTGTATGTATGGCCACCGCCGCTGCTAGAGGCGGATCTGGTGACGATCCTACACGCCCATCATTCCTTCTGTTAGGATGCAGGCACCGACTCTTCTTCATCGTCTACTTCAGCTCGGGAGCTTAGACGACCACGTCGCAGACTTGTTCGACGGGATCCGGCCGAGCTTGAGGCGACTAGTACATACAAGTTTCTTTACAATGTATATAATATATTTAAAATTAATGTTTTAAAAATTATATGTTTAAATGATTTTACAGGCGCTCCAAGAAGACATGGTCCAAATATGAACCGTCAGGCTACAGCGGACCTAGTTAAGGCTCCCCCTGGCATACACATTACGCTTCTACTAGACGAGCACACACTGAAGTTTGTCGGTCAGTCAGCAGTGTAGTTTGCGACCAAATGCGGCATCATCATCCGGCAAGATTGTCCGATGCAGTACCGTTTTCTGGAGGGATGTGCCAGCTGACATCAAGGCGCGGATGATTCACCACCTAGCTGTAAGTAGCATAAATTAGAATTAACTGAATTTATTTATTTTTAATTGTGAGAAATTTGGTAGCATGCATTATTTTTCAGGTGAGAGTTGTTATTCTCACTGACAACCTTGGGTTTATGCTCATCGTAGACACCCAATTACACACGACCTGGACGCGCACAAGGAATGATCTAAAGAATCAATGGATACATGAAGACGGTGATGAAGAACCTGACAGAGCTCGTGCTAGACCACCGAGTAACGTCCATAACGTGGCCGACTGGAACCGCTTGTGCGATCAATGGGTTACAAGCCAAGCCAAAGTAATATATTATTACATTATTTCATTTTTATTTTTCTTTGTCGTTCAAATTTCTAACTTTGTAGTATTGCCGCGTTATGCAACAACTGTGAGGAATAATCGAGCAAAGTAGGTAGCTTAGAGTCGACACGGGACCAGATTCATAGTTGATCATAAATTCAAGGTGGTAAGACATATTATGAGTTGCATATATTATTTATGTAATTTGACGTTTTCTTTAAAATTGTAGATCACTCCCGAGACACCCGACGCCACCGAGTCGTATTTAAATGAATCACAAGCTCCACTATAGGGGTAGCCGGCAGAACGATCACGCCAAACAAGAATATGTAAGTCTCGTTTAATTCGCAGTAATTATTTTGTAAAACGTTATGTTACTTTTAAAATACTAACATGTTTAATCTTATTTTTTGAAGGAGGAAATCATCACTCAGCGTGATGAGCGTCTTTCCCAAGTGCTAATTGAGATGCCGCTGACCCAGGACCAATGTCATTAGTTGGAGGCCGACATTATTAGGAGCGTCCGCCAGAAAGACAAGACATTTAAGTCTCGTTGGGTGGTAGGATCTGGGCCAGTCCTGAAGAAGAAGGACCGTGTTGCATTGTCATTAGCACATGAGCATTATGTTGGACCGTCAGAGAACGACATTCTTCGGGAGCAGCTCGCCGAGGTTACGCAACAACTAAAAGAAACTCAACAACGACTAAGGGAGTGAGAGTGTTTGGGGTAAGAACGGTGGCGGGAGAGTACCAAGAACTTTGACAATTTGAAAGAGTTCCTGCGTGGCACGTTTCCAAACATACGCGATAGCATCAGGCTACCTACTGATGGTGCGACCAACAGCGGCACTTGACAGCCTGATATGCCAGACTCCAACAATTCGCGTGAAAATTAGACCCAACTTTCAGACATTTTAGTTTAGTTGTTGACACTTTTATGTTTCTATGATACTCGAACTATTAGTGTATTTGTTTTATGTATTTGCATTGCTCTTCTTTTTATAAGCAGTAAAACGTTTTATTATTATATTATATAATTTTATTAAAAAAATTAATCAAAAATTAAATTAATTTAAAAAACATTAAAAAGCCGTATTTAGAAAAAAAATTATCCGCGGATGAAAAATCACTCGCGGATATAAGTGCGGATAACTATCCGCGAGTGATATTTCATTCGCGAATAAGGGTCAGTGTCTTATCCACGACTGAATTATCACTCACGGATAAGTTATCAGAACTTATCCGTGAGTGATATATCAGTCGCGGATAACGCCACCGGTTTATTTTACTGGTACCAGAAAGGGTTATCCGCGACGAAAAATTTTCAGTCATGGATTCCTTATTTGCCATTAAGGATCCGCAACTAACTGACGATTCAAATTTTCAGTCGCTGATTCTCATCCGCAACTGAATTTTGCTCTTCCGCGACTGCCCTATTTTTTACTAGTGGATGTGCGAGAGACGCATCCCACTGGGTGCCTTGGTACGCGAGAAGCGTGCTGTTATACACGTGAAGGAGGGGAGGTAGGCTGAACGCCCATGTAGCGCACTAACCGGGTCTCTGATTGGCCGAAGTGGCTGTGTGGGGCCTGGATGTCGGTTGAGGTGTCGGCTTGGCTGAATCTTTTGGGCTTTTTGTGTTGTTTTGGGGTATTTTTGCTCAAATCTCTTTTATTTCCAAGCCTACAAATAAAATTAAAGCCAAAATTAATTATTTATAGAATAAAAACAAACTAAAATAAATAGTTTCTAATAAAATAATAATCACGAAAAATCATGAAAATATTCATTTATATTCAAACAATTCTAATAAATATATACTATTAAGCGCATTGAAAATACACTTATGTGTATTTATCAAATCGCGAAACTGACCGGCTGGCAAGCGCCTGTCTAAGGGGCTGAGCTGCTGGCAGCCGCCCATAGTGGTGCCAAGCAACTAGGAGGTGCAGGGCGGCTGGCAGCCTCTCATTGAGGAACCGGGTGGCTAGCAATCGCCTACGGTGGCGCCTCTACTGCCTGTAAATGTCGTGGCCCGCCTTCTCGAACATCCTCTGCCTTTACTTCGGCTTTTTGCTGGGCCGACCCATTGTCTGCTTGCGAATTCATAATATTTGGGTCTTGGGTTTCGGGTTGATTTATGGCCCAATAGACTCTATTTCTTATTAGCACAGAACACAAACAAAAACTTGCGATTATCAATTATTTGTTTGGCATATGTCATTCTAGTTATGATTATTAGTGATTATGATTTATTGAGTTTTTGTTTTGAAAACTTGTATATATATATAATTCATTTTAGTGGATGTGTTGACCTAAATTGTTTCCTATTACTTTTGTCTTAAGAGGTAATTTTACATAAAAAAAAAAAAAGAAATTACAAGTAATAGAATTATATATTAATGGATGTGTGAGAATAGTTTAATGAAAGGTGAGGATAGAATAAAATTCATAACTTTCAAAAATTTACCTGTAAAGTGGCTTATTTACTAATTTTTCTTTTAAAGTTATCATATACATATGTCTATTTGTAATGACATTAATGAAAATTGAGTGTACCAATGTGCAAAGTTGACTTTCCATGTAGTTTGGTGGATAAATGTAGACATTTGAACATAATTAGAAGCTTAAACTTTTATCGAACTTTGCATCGATCTTCTATAAAAGGACTGATTTAGAAAGTAGACATATGATTATGAACCAGCAGTAGAAAAAATAGATGAGTACAAATGAGTACGATTCGAATCACGACAAAACAATTACTAATTAATTAAATTGTCACCACCTTGGTAGAAAATATTTTGATAAAACCATTTCCAATCCGTTACATAAGCGTGTGTTTGGTTATGTATACTAATAGCTACACTAACCTCCAACACAAAGGAAGAATATAATAAACTAAAATACCAATTTATTGATTAGTTAACAATAAGTGAGACAGGTAGAGCAATTTTAATATATTTAATATCAATCATGTGATCATCTAATAGCCTAAGATATTTGCTGTTTTCTTTAATTTGAATCCGCAGTATTCATTTTGATGAATAGAAATAATGCAACATTACATTTATCATTTACTAATTATATCTGAGTGGCATAGAATGTATATTGGTCTATTTGGTATTCTGGATTAGAAAAGATTTGTTTGATTAGATTGGATTGGATTGGATTATATTTAATACTGTTACAAAGTTGTTTGTAATTGATTTGAAATAATATTTTTAAAAGTTTCAAAATAAATAACAAGAAATATTAAACTATTTACATATGTATATTGTTAATTTAAATTTAATTGAAAAGTAAATAAAAATTTCTATTTTGGAGTGGGAACTTTTTTTTTTTTTTTGAATTACCGGACATTTTGAGGAATGGCCATTTTTCTACGCTATTAATCATCTATGTATTGCACTTACAATTTCAATCCATGCTTTTACTGTTTACAATATGAACATAGGATATAAATTAATGGAATACATCACTTCGAGTATAAATTATTAAGTAATTTTAAAATTTTTTTTTTTTACAATTTCTCATTAATAGTCTCACCCTTCTTTATAAAATTAATTATTTCACATGATAGAAATTATTTTGATGGGACTCATGCTTAATTATTCAATCTCAGTATTGTACAATAAACATAAAAGTAGGGCCTATATGCGTCAAATCCTATCTGATCCCCATTTATCCTACTCACCGAATACACCCATAATTAAGAGCCGAAGGGTCATACACTGCGGTCACTAGCCATTGCTGTCTCCTGAAATTTAATTTGTGGATAATATATGACACACAAGCTAGCTTGATCTGCTTTGAATTAATTATTTATTTATCCAATGCTCTTATGGATATATATTGGAAGTTGGAACAGTTAGCATTGAGAAAATTGTTATTGAGAACTGTGCTTCCGTAATTAAGAAAATATAGATTATTGGTAAACTTTATTTAATTAATTTAAAACTCTTGTCAGTACTAAATTTGAAAAAAAAAATAAATTTGGTGCTTCAAATTAAAAATTAACAAGTTTTATACATGTATCTTATTAACAAAAAAGTGATTGAAAAACCCTAATGAAACGTGTAGTTGATTTATGATCAAATTTTAATAATTTTACAATATAATAGCTGAAACAGTTATAAAAAGCAGAAGCACTACTGATCAGCAGCATATATATATATATATATATATATATATATATATATATGAAAGAGCAGAATGGTCTAAGAATCACTTTACTCAAATATATTAGAAAAAAGAACGTACAAATTAATCTATCAATTGTGTAATCAAAGATGACAATAAGAAAATGAATATTTTTTTTAATTATTTTGAATCTCTTCCTATTACAAGCTCTAAGACGATAGGATGACTTTAACTATAGCACAAAAGTTTACTTACTATAATAAAAAGTAATTAGTCTTACGAAAATAATTAGTTTGCTTTATTAGATTCTTTAATAATTCTTGAACGCCTCATATCTTTCAATACTCCGCATAATGATTAAAAATATAACAATGTAAAGAACTGATGTTAAAAATTTAAAATATTAATTACATCATCTTTATCTGTCGTTACAATATTATTTTATTGTATTACAGTGATATAACGGATGGGCTATCTTCGAAAAAAAACAAAAATAAAAAATAAAACTTTCAATAGTAATGAGAAGCGAGTTTGATAGACTTATAAGCCATATAACTTATAAAATAATCCATCTTACAACTACTCCTTTATATATATATATATATATATATATATATATTTCTTTGTGTATCAAAAGGTACAAACAAGAGACAAATAAAAGATCATATCATCAAACCACTAGGAGAATAAGAGGAAATATTGGAGTGACCACACTTTAGATGAAGAGGAAAAGGGAAGTGGGCGATAAGGAATCTTCGGAATTAAGATCTGCCATTGAAGAGCTCACTTTGTTGGCCAGGCTTAAACCTAATAATAATAATGATGATCATCGTAACCCTTGTGAGGCCAAAATTCCCACCATGCCCTTTCTGTCTATTTGTAACTCAGTGCTTCAAGTTCTTGGTTTGTAATTTCTTTACAAATAATAGTTATCTCTCTACTGTACATATTGTTCCTTTTTTCCCCTTCTCTACGTCTGTGACTAACTATATCTCATTTTCAGATAAGATAGGGCCAACAATGACAGTTTTGAGACAAGACATCCACCAAAACATTCAGGTAGTTTCAGCCGGATAGGGAATTTTTCATATCTTCATATATATATATATATATATATATATATTTATGAATCAATTGATAAGATTGCTCATTTATTATTCTTATTATATTTTTAGAGATTGGAAAAGGTTCTCGAATCTGATCCTTCGCTATATTCCAACGTGGTTGAGATATTGAAGAAAGAGCAAAGAGAAAAAAATTCAAGGATGAGAAACAGTTGTTGTAAAGCCTTTGTCTGGCTTACCAGGTAAATCGATTTATAATACTAATAATAATAATAATGATGGACTTTAGAGAAAAAAAATTACTTCAAATTAATTAATATTCGTCCATCACATGCATTTTATGTATAATTAGTCGATGGGACTACTGTACGATTTTTTTAATTTTTTGAATCAAAATGATATTTACTGTAGGAATTATTATAACAAGTTAGAGATGTAGATGTTATAATTAGCCGCACGTTTTGTTGATCTCTTTGATTGCTTCTTCCAATTGTGCATGTTCTCTTTATAACGATAGCTTTAACATTCATTATAAATTCTCCTCCCACGCTTTTTCTTGCTATTTTTGTTTTGAGGTCATCCAATACTTAATAAGTGCTTCTGATAACCATTACAAAACCAACCCAAATTCGTAGTGACTTGTGAGTTTTATTGTAAATGCTAGGGACGTTTGCAGCTAAATGTCCTTATTTTTAAATTTATTTTAAAAAGCCCATAATTTTTGTTTTTTTGTTTTTCTAAATATTTTAGTCCTACAATTTTATTTGAGTTACCGATACTTTTTATCATCATATACAAAAATAATTAACTAAAGGGTTAATAGCTCATTTAGTCCCTGAACTTATGGTCGGGTGACAGTTTGATCCTTACTCTTTTTTTATTAGCAATAATAGTACCCGAACTTTTTATTTGTTGCTGTACCGTTAAGTTTCGAAAATTCTGTTTGTTTCTCCATGTGACTTGCACGTGGTTCGCATTTTAAACCAAAGTACCGAAAATGCCCTTAAAAATACAACAACAACAACATCTGATTTCTCAATGTTTAGTGAAATCCCGTAACACACTTCAAAGCCAGACAAGATCAATATTAAAGATCTTGTAAATTCAAAAAAAGAAAAAAAAAATGCTTATGGTGATGATGGTGGTGCTTGTAACTATGCTCATCACATCCAAAGCACTGAATTACAATTACAGGATAACAAGTCTCAAACATCTCATTCTCCTACCATTATCACCATGACTCTGCTTCTTTTGCTTGCCCATATTTACACAAGCTTTTCCACGACAAAATCACCTCAACCAACAATAACCCACGATTCATACAGCAAATTTAGGAATACCCAGTTCTTGATCTTGTAAAAAAAAAAAAAAAAAGAGAAAAAGATTGAAGCCTCCGGCCCCCTCCATCTTCCTCCGCCCCCTCCGACCCCCTCCGCCGCCCTCCTCTGCCCCCTCCAACCCCCTCTGCCCTCCTCCGCCCCACTCTGCCCCCTCCGAACCCTCTGCCTCCTCCGCCCACCTCCGCCCCCTCCGACCCACCTCGCCCCACTCCGCCCCCTCCGACCCACTCCGCCCCCTCCGAACCCTCCGCCCCCTCCGACCCACTCTGCCCCACTCCGCCCCCTCCGACCCACTCCGCCCCCTCCGAACCCTCTGCCCTGTCCGACCCACTTCGCCCCCTCCGACCCACTCCGCCCCTCCGTCCCACTCCGCCCCCTCCGAACCCTCTGCCCCCTCCGACCCACTTCGCCCCCTCCGCCCTCCTCCGCCCCCTCCGACCCACTCCGCCCCCTCCGACCCCCTCCGTCTTCCTCTGACCCCCTCTAACCTCCGACCCCTCTGGCCTCCTCCGCCCTCCTCCGACCCCTGACAGCGCCCTCCGCCTTCCCTCCGACCCCTTCCGCCTTCCCCCGACCCCCTCCGACCCACTTGGCCTTCCTCCGCATTCCTCCGCCTTCCCCTCGCCCTTCTCCGCACTCCTTCGACCCTGATGGCCCCGACGCCCCCTGCCCTCTTTTTTTTTCCTTGTTCTTCCTATTCGTTGTTTATTTTGACCAAAAAGTTAAGTTAAACCTAAGGGTATTTTGGGTATTCTAGTTTAAGACGGTGCCATGTGCAAGTCACGAGCTAAATCCGTTTGGATTTAAACGGAATTTTCGAAACTTAACGGTACAGCAACAAATAAAAAGTTCGGGTACTACTATTGCTAATAAAAAAAGAGTAGGGACCAAACTGTCACCCGACCATAAGTTCAGGGACTAAATGAGCTATTAACCCTTAACTAAAACAACACAATAAAACAGAGAAAGGCTTATTGCATATAATAAAAGTAAATGCTAGTATTACAAATATCAATGGTTCTTCTTAAAATCTTGACTTTATTTACAAATCTGCACTTCAAGTTAATATAATCTACTTGCATAAGTAAACTAGAATACCTAAAAAGATAAGATAACTGACTACTTTATGTGGTAACTAAATGTTCTTGCAAAAAAAAAAAAAGTGGTAACTAAATAGAGTTATGTTGAAAGCTTTGTTATATATAATAATAGTTAACTATGAAAATAAATCATTTTCGAATCATTTAAAAAAGCAAAAATCTCGTTCTATTCGCTATTTTTGGAAAAAAATTTATAGAGTGTACGAAAATATTTGAAATTTACACAATAATAAAAATAACTACTTAAATTTTTAAGTTGAGTAACTAGCTAATTTATTTGTTACGTACTTACGCATGTTTTGACCATTCATTCAATAACCATAAATTACCACTATGTAAGTAATTGAATCACTTCTGTATTTTGTTATAGTTTTTAAAAAATCAGGTATTAATTTAAATTACGTGCTAGAAATTGAGTATTTACTAATTAAAAAAATCAAATAAAATAAACCTAATCCGTTAAAAAAACTATTATGCCTTATTACATATTAAAACTAGCCAAAAATAGCTTTAAAATGTGCGCTTTTGTTAACGCTAAAATTGGCTTGGCCGAGCATCGTTAATTTTGCCAATGAGTCATCAGAGTGTGGCAAAAACTCACCGTAGTTATCCAGACTTCGAAACATGTAATTTTAGCCTGATTTTGTTACTTTTGGCGGGGGTTTGCCATAGCTTCCTATTCCTTCTTCCAAATTGCTTGAAAACTCATTCGAAATATCTTCTACTTGGATTAAGTTCACAACTCCAAAGCTTGTGTCTTGCACTCGGTTTTGACCTCATAAGATGCTTTGAATGAACATGTTGAGTCTCTCTTTGAACCTCTTGGCTCGTGCTCTTGTGATTGGCCCTTTGGGTGCCTCGAGCTCCTCCGACACATGCCGCATGCACCTCCTCATATCATTAAAATAATTATAATATTTTGGAAGATACAAAACAAAAAATATAGTTTAAATTAAAATACATAAGGGATAATAAATATAACACAAAGTTAGCAAAATTTATTTTCCAGTATTAATATAATAAAAGTTAACTAATCATCATAAAATTGTAAGCCCAACACTCATTCTTCTTTTCAATGAATTTAAAAAAGATTGTACTCATATGCAATGATAGTTAAGCAATTGCACTTTGGAAATGTTGATAAAAATTAAAACAACATATAATTTTATAAGATTCTAAGAAATGAATGTATATTTTTATCATTTTGATAACTGAAGGAAAATTTTTTATCATTTAATCAAAATACATGGGATATTTACGAAAAATGAAAATAAAATACTTAAAACAAACAATATATATAATTATAGTTCTAGCAATATAAAAAGGGAATGGGAGAGAAAAAACAATTGATACTAAAAGATTACAAACAACAATGTTTAAAAATATGCTTAAATTCCAAAAAGAAAAAAGGGAAAGGGAGAGAAAACTGAAAAAAAAAACCATAAAATTATATATATATATATATAATCCTCAAATTTCCCCTCGGGTGAGGTCAACAATTGTTTTTCAAAACTTGTGACGAATCAAGAGACCACACTTGTCACTCCCGAGTCAGTCACATGTGGGCGTGGGTGCCACGTCCACCAGTTATTTTTCTTTTACAAAAACAAAATAAAGAAAACCAGCACCATATGGTGTAATTAGCTGTTTCATTTTCGAGCAATGCTACACATACCAACTTTTTTAATACAAATTCATGTTTCGTATTATCATTGGTGAGGGTTTATCACATTGGTAAAAGGATTTGATATTTAGCCAATTAAAGCATGACACATCAATTGCCACATAGGTTGGTATTAAAAAGTTAGTAAAAGAGTTGGTATGTCTAGCATTTTCCTTATCCCTAAAATGTTTTAAGTCTTATATAATATGTCAATAAGATGAGACCATGTATGCGTGTCCATTTGCGATGTGCTTAATGTAATAACTTAAGATTATCTTAAGTTAAATAAACTATCCTTTACATCTATAAAGTTGATATAGGAGGCAAACCAAAATAAGTGGGTGGCATTAATTGAACAATATTCTCAAAATGGCATTTTCCTTAATAGCCTCTTGCAATAACTCAACCCATCTCAGCCAAGGTTTAATTCGCAAGAACAAGAGAAAAAAAACCACCATCTTAGCCAAGGTCAACCATGCACACATATACAGTTCATATGATCATTATACATTCCACACTTGTTTTAATTTCGGGATAAAACTACTCAATAAATCATGTAAAGATATTGTTAGAATCGTTTTATTAGTGGGCATTATAACCCCCGTAGAGACACTAGAGAATGATTAAAGTAAATTCAAGGAACAGTAAAATATACAGTGCAAAATGTAAACACGACAATTAGTAACGCAGTTCGGCTTCGTCTACGTCTGCGGGGCCATACCTAAATAAAAACGATCGACTAGTAAAATGTCAAAGTACCATCATACTTATATGCGTTAGGACTCCTTCCAACACCAAGTCGCCACCTACCCGAACACCTAGTGATCTAACCCCGACGAGATCTACTCGTCTTATAATTCATACATCTTGTGTTTAACTCTCAACAAACAATGATAAACTCTCTCGAAGCTCGCAATACAATAAAAAATACTCACAAAGCTCTCATGAACAATAACTACATTTTTCTCTTCAGTAATGAGCAATTTATAGTATACAATAGAGAATAGGAAACTTCCTTTGAGAGAAGATGAAAGTTTCTCTTTTTTCCAATTCAAAATAACCTCTATTATGATCGAATTTGAGGCAGGTAGTACAAGAGTAATTTTATCTTTTATTTCAGGTAAAAATCAGCGCAAATCTAGTCAAAACGAGCTTTCTAAGTTTCCCAAAATTCGGTGCCAAACATAGACGGTGCTGCAACACACGCTGCAATACCCGTTGTAACACCTATCCAAAATTTCTTTAACCAAATTTCTAATCTGTCCAGAAAATAATTCAACCATCTAGAAAGATATTATCAAATATGATATAATGATTTTGCTAAACGAAATGCCAATAACAAAAACCTAACAATCTCCCCTTTAGCATTTTGTTTCGGAAAAACTAGCAGAAAAAATATACTACTCCCCCTCAACAATACTCCCTCTTTTTGCCAACAAAAGGACAAAAACAAAAAGGTACATCAAACCACAAATTTAAACTAACTTACAAGTTGAGATGAATTGGAACTGGTTCGCATCAACGACATTAAAAATGTAATTTAAGGCTTTTGAGTTATTTTTCGCCAATTTATCTTTGTTTGCTTACCATTATATCTCAGATTTTGGTTTTGATTCTCCACTTTCACTCTTCTTCATGGGATGATCCCAACTGGTCAGTATAGCCCTCCATGTTTTCTCATTCATTGACTTGATAAAAGGCTTTTATATACGAGCCTTCTAATAAGAATAATTTGTCCCGTCAAGTAAGGATGGACGTTGAACTGGACCTCCTTCCTTCATGAAGTCCATTTGTGTAAAATAGATTTATAATTCCCTAGATCTCACTAAAGTTCAAGTGACTCTGCTCTGATACCAATTGTTATAACCGTTTTGTTAGCAAGTGTTTTTTAGGGTGTTATAACACCCGTAGGGACACGAGGAAATGATTAAAGTAAATACGAGAAACAATGAAATAAATAATGCATAATGTAAAGATAGTGAAACAAGAGGATTTGTAACGTAGTTTGGCTTTGCCTACGTCTACGGAGCTACGCTCAGATAAAATTATGATTCACTTGTGAAATGTCAAACAAATACAATCTAACCCTGACGAGATCCACTCATTTTACAATTCATATATCCCATATTTAACTTTCAATAAATAATGACAAACTCTCTCAAAGCTCACAATACATTAAATAGCAATCACAAAGCTCTCAGGAATAGTAACTACATTTTTCTCTTCAGAAATGAGCAATATATAGTGCGCAATAGTGAATAGAAAACTTTCTTTGAGGGAGGAGGACTGTTTCCCTTTTTTCAAACCCAAAATAACCTCCATTATGGTCGAATTTGAGGCAGGTAATAAAAGGGTTAAGTTTTCTTTTATTTTTGGGTAACAATCAGCACAAATATAGTCAAAACACGCTTTCCAAGTTTCTTAAAATTCGGCTGCCAAATATAGACGGTGTTGTAACACTCACTGCAACAGCCGATGTGTATCACCTGTTCAAAATTTCTTCAACCAAGTTTCTAAATCTGTCCAGAGAATATTGAGACCATCTAGAAAGATATTATCTAATATGTTCTAATAATTTTGCTAAACATAATTATGAGATATCGTTAGGTAAGATCGAGCTGAATTATGTAATAAACTATCATGAAATGTCACATAAATTTATATATTTTTATTGTGTTCTTTTTCATTTCTCCTGCTGTAGATATATTTCAAATAGTATGTTTTATACATTAGTGTGCCCAAAGACTATATATATTTTTCTTTTTCATCACAAATCGTGTATGGCAATATTGTAATAAATAATCGTGATTCACACCACTGTGACATCTCAGATCATTGGATTTTACCACAGCCTTGTTCCAAAATTTAGCAAAGGATTTTGAGCAAAACAACATGAAGCAAGCAGTGGAGGAGTCTTACAATGCTACTTTGAAGTCTTGCCATGGATGGATTTCATCAGCTGCATTTAAAGTAAGAACTAATAATTATTACATTAACTCCTTATGAGCTTAAATTTTGTGTATACATACTTATATAAAGCAAAAATAATATAAAAATACATTTTATTTTTGTCAAAATACTGTATTTATGCCCTCAATAATTGATAATAATGTCATACTTATAACTTAATTAAGAATAATTGTACCCTGCCCTCATCAAACTTAGTTGACTTTTTTTTTTTCCTTTTAAAATACCATTTTAATGGTTATTGGAATAATATTTAATTTATTTTAACTTAACAAAACAGTTTATCTTCGTTTTTCCTCCTCTCTTTCTTTCCCTCTCACTATCTTCAATCTGTGCCTCTTAGTCCTTAAACTTAAAAAAATAAACTACTCTACTGAGTTCATGAACATAAACTTATTAATGTATATGTTTGAAAAAATAAAGTCAAATCAAATTTGAGGACATGATATAATTTTGTACGAATTTCATGATCTTTTATTAAAATCTAAAATCAATCCTCGTAAGAGTTATCTCAATCTTATCTGAAAAGTTAACTACATTGTTGGTGTTTTCTTCCATGCCATGGGGTATCATTATGGCTTGAGTTACCTTTTTTAGGTTACATTCAGATATGAAATTCAATAAATGTCTCTTTCTCATCATAAAACCAACTTCTTTTGCAGGTAGCTGTAAAACTACTACCTGAAAAGGAGATGTTCTTTAATCTCCTTTTGGCCAAACGTGACAACTACGATACACTTAAAGAGGAAATGGAAACATTCACTCGCCTACTAGTTCCTTTCCTTGAGGAAATTAATTCTGTTCTGGTATTCTCTACTGGATTTCTTTCAATCTTATTGTCACTAATCAATTAAATTTACACTAAAATGGTTAGTCCCTAGGAATAAGTGATTTGACAGTAGTGGTCCTTGGTTTCAAGAAAATTAATTGTACTATTAGTATTAAGTCTTAGAAACTAATATGTGTAAAACAAAATTCTCCTAAAACTATAGTTTATAGAAAAGCATCTTCATACACAGTTAATAAATATTGTTCTAAAAGTGAAAAATAAAGAACACATATATATTTTAACGTGTGGTTCGGCCAACTAAGCTTCCACTCACCCAAACATGACTCAATGTATTCTCTTTACTATATCAAGTAAAACCACACAAGTGATTGTCTCACTCAAACTCTTTCTCACAAGTTTACCCAAAATCTCATACACCAAAAGATTGTTATGCTCTAAGCACTACACTACCTCATGGGTAGCCCATAAAACAGAATCATACTATAATTACAAAGACTCAATAGTTGTGTATCACTAATCCTACTAGAATAAAGGGTCCTAAATATGTGAAATAAGTACCTAAACTAATTAGACTCCTATCACGAACATCCAATATTTTTTATGGAGATAAGAGTCTATTTCCAACAATCTTTCACTACAAGACTTGTGTCTCTGTCAGCAAGAGCCTGACCATCACATTATCAATTAGGTGTTCAAAATTCTCAAAGGCTTTTTCCAACAATCTCCGCCTATATCAACCATGTGCATCCACAAAACTCGCATTAGTCGAAGAATGCTAAGTTTTGTATACGATACTTATCACAAGGCTCTCCCTACTACATATGAATATGATACTTGAGACATATTTGTCTTCTTCATCTTTATGCTAGGTGTTCGGCTTGAAGAAAACTTCCGTCAAATATAAAATAGAGTATAGCCGGTTCAGTATCTTTCTCAAAGCACAACAAGACCATCTCAATCTTACATGTCATCCAAAATTTCTACCACTCTCGTCTCTGAATATCTTCATCTCTAGAATTTCAATAATGATCATTGTATTTTTCATAATGAATCCCCTACCAAATGAGCTTTCAAGTTTTCTATACCAACTGATCTAGAATGTCATCCATATACAAGACCATGAATACATCATTCCCAAATTTATAAAACTCTACACAATGGTAATCATTATATATCACTGGATCAAAAGTTCTCAAATGAAAGTATCAAAAAATAGATGATAATACTCTAATCAAGTGGGTCAAGTCATTAAACTACTACATCCTAATTACCTTATGAGTAGCAGGCACCTGCATGTTGTACTCTTTTATTCCATTGCCAGAGCCGGGAATCCTTATGGTATAGACACAATTTTTAGCAAGCCATGAATCAATGAATCCCAATTTTGCATCTTTCTACTTAGGAGTCTAAAAAAGATCATGATGTTTAGCAACTAGAATACCATTGCTTCTAACCATGCATGTAGACACACCACCAAAATCTAAATAAATACATTCTAAATTAAGAAACAAGTAATCATCAAGAAGTACCAAACGCTCTTACTTGGTCATGCAACCCAAATATGTACACCAAATCATTTATGACTTTGACACACCGTCTTCAATACTAACTTCATCAACCATAGTCTCTCCTACCATCTTAAAACAACAGTTCCTCCTTTGGTTATCCTTAAGTATCATTTTCCTCTTGAAAATTTATAACTTTCATCATCCAAATTTCCTAATGACTAAATGCTCATCTTCAAATCTTGCACGTCATACAACCGAAACTGTATTAACCATGCCATCAAACATTTTAATATGCACTCTGAAAAATATCACTATTTACATATGCTAGTGCCACCCATGTGAATAGGCCCATCGTAAAACTACTAAGTGTCGAACCAGTCCTGGTGTGGTGTCATATGAAAGGAAACGCTTGAATCAAAAACCCGTTGATACTTCATATTATATTATTCTTGTATCACTAACAAACTCCTTCCAATTGTATGAGAGTCGTGCATTTTGAACAATATTCGCTTTAGATCTTTAAAATGACGTATGTGGGTCAAGTGTGAGATTTTTTTTAATAATCTTTTTTAGATGACCTTTATTTTTGTAATTTAAACTCTTGCATTGTTCTTGCTTGATTACCACTGGCACTTTTTAATCTACCACGCACTGGTAGTACAACACCATCCTACAGGAGATTATCCTAGAGGAGATTTTCTTTCTTTTCTTCGCAACCCCTCACATGCAACATGGACTCTATAGATACATAGGAGAGATCATCGTCTTTTTCGATGCTCATAAATAAGGTTTCCAAAGATTCCGGCACAGAACAAAGTAGTAGAATAACCATTTTCTTGTAATCAATCTTCTCATTGATAGTTGCTAATCTACAATTAGAATACTAAGTTCATTCTAAGTGTACTTGCAAAGAAGATTCTATCATTATAAGACTGTAAAGCATTTTTGCCATAAAAAGATCTTGTTTTCTAAATGTATTTCCTTTAAAAGATTTTGCAACTTGTCCCTCATCTAGTTCAAGATAAAATTCCGTCATTGTCAATTCATCCTTCTCTACAGAAATAATTCAACCTAATTGGTTTCTTTTCCTTTCATTTTAAAGCAACCACACATCCATCTTTTACGAGAAACTCATTCATCTTCAAGTTTCAAGCTATGTATTGAATTTTGGCAACTCATATTTGGCCGAACTTAAATCCGACATCTTTAGCATTGCAGTATTTAACCATTGATCCTGTGTATCATAAATGAACAAAAGCTTTGATACCATTTGTTGGAAAAATTCTCGTAAAAATATAGCTTGCTGGAGAAGCACTTTTACACACAATCAATCAATACCATACCGAAAGGCAAATAAGATAGAGAAAAGAATCATAGAAAAGAAACATAACACTTAATGTGGTTTGACTAATAAAACTTGCATCCATCCAAATACAACTCAGTATGTTCTCACTACTGGATCAAGAAAACTCTCACAAGTGAGTCGCACTAACACCCAGTACCAGTCTCTTAACCTCTCTCAGATAATTTAATAAAATCCTTTCATACCTAAATATTATTCTAACTTGCCTCTGAGTGTTGGGAGAATTGGCTCTCCTTGGTACTATTGTTAGTTCTTTTTTCTAATAATACCCTACCATATGCGTGTATATATATAGGCACATAAAGTATAATCATACTCTAGTCACTTAATAGTTTTGTATTACTAATCCTAATAAGGATTCCTAAATGAATGAAATAAGGACTTCAACTACTAAGACTCTTAACACGAGTAAGACTTCATGAACTTTCAAGGTTCCTAAATGTATTAGTAGTTGTATTAAAAAAATGAAGGGATACATAATTAGGTTCAAATTATCTTTGATAGAAATATTTTTATTAAGGCTTATAGACCAGTACTATAGTCTTACTTATTATAAAACATTAATTTTATGATAAGCATAAACAAATCTTAAGTTTACTGACAGTTACTATCAAAGTTTCAATATCCAAGGTTAAAACCAGGTACCAAGAAACCATAGTTAGAATTACTAGATAAAAATATGCATGTTATTCGTGATATATATAAATTTACTTGAACTTTTGTTTGTCTTAATATCTATTTGCAGGTGACATTTCGACTGGATAGAATAAGGACTCCTTAGCCACCAAGCCCATGGAAGAAACATACAATTAATTTTTTTTTTCAACCTCATTAGATACGATTCCAACTAAAGACAATTTGACTTTAAAAAATTAATTTTTTTTTTCTTTTTGTATTTTACTTATAGTTTTATGATAATTTCATTTCACTAACTATGTATTTCACAGATAAATAGTTTTTTTTTTTTTGACAGTGAGTTTTTAAATTGTAATCAAAGTTGCAAAACTAAAATAAATAATAAATAGCAATAACAGATAATAAAACTTCTTATCATACCAAATTTAATACAAAATTTATTACAAATACAAGAAAATTTATTAATGATGTAATGAATTGTTATGGCTTTCTTCTTTAATATTTAAATAGTGTCCATTTTTTAAATACCAAATTTTTATAATCTTTATTTCCTTAAAATTTTATTTTTCGTATATACTTTTGTAACACAACTGGATCATCCTATCACATTGTTTATAAATCGCTCACAGTGGTCTGAAGCTTCCACGAGTACTGAAAGCTTATATATATTAGATTAAAGAACCACAACATTTGACTTCAAAACTTTATCTAAGCTAACTAAAATAATGAAAATTTAAAACTAAATTAAATTGTAATTAATTAGTTATTCTAAATCCAAACAATTGAAACAAAATAAGTTTGAATTTATGTTAATTGAAAAATATGATACTTAGAATCCGCTTTCACTTCCCTACGCTCCCCACAGGAAAAATTACATTTTTGCACCCTATATCTTGGCTATATTTACCAAATGCACAATATTCTTTAATTTCAGTATGTTTGTACCTTAAAATATTTAACTTAGACTATTTTACACTTATTGCAATAGTCCGTCAATTAAATAATGACGTGGGACCAAAAGAAATTATAATTTGACCATTGATTTATATTAAAATTTCACTAATAACTCAAATATTTTTATTTTTAACAAAAAAGAACACAATAATATTCAAACTAAAATCAAATGCAATTTTTCCAATATGCAAGAGCTAAGAAGTTTAAACAACTGTCTAAATCCTTCTCTCTTTTTAGATTTTGCTTAAACAAGTAACATCTTTTTGGTCAATATTTTGCAAATCAGCACAAGATTTAATCAAATAGTAGCCAAATTTGCAAAATAAAAAATAAAAAATAAAAAAATGTATAAGAAAAAGTGAAAGCAAATAGTAAATGGCCACATATAAAAAATGACTCTCCGCGATGAATGACAACAACAAACAGAGAAATAAAAACAGAAAAAAGAAGAATAGAGCTACAAGTAAAAATTACAAATGAAAGTACAAGAACTTAGTACAATTAGACAAACCCACATGAAAAATATTGATACCACTTAACACCAAGTTCAGATCTCTCTGTCCTTTAAGAAACTTCCTAATGCTTTTGTTCCTTGAACCTACATAGCACTAACACAACTTAAATGACCCACTAATTAAAAGATGAATTCAAGCATAAAGACTCAACAAAATAAAAAACAGAGACGATAAGAGTTAAACCAATGGAGTTTCCCAAGGCGTTTGAAAAAACAACAGAAACTACTAATTTATTATAATCCAAGAATTCCATTGAGCTTTAGCGACGGGGTTTGACTCGGATCTCTGATGTACAAGTAGGACGAGCCAAACAGGTGGCTGTGATTCTCCGCCGCTGCTGCCGCCGGAGAGTCGATCTCCTCGAGGTAGCCGGTGTCGCTGTCGATCTCCTCGGGGTTTTAATGTGAAAACCCGACCTTTTCATTTTATGTAATGTTTGTGAATTTTAATAAAATGAATGGGAATTTTATTCCGACGTATTGTAATTATATATATATATATATATATCTATTGCGTCACATAAAATAATGATTAAAAGATATAGTGTCGGAGCATGATTCACTAGCAAAAACGATACATAATTTGGCTAGAGAAAAATTACATGTAGTTTAGGGCCTTATAGCAATTTTAGGGTTTATCAGGGTAATAAAAACAATAAAAATGTTGACCCCTTAGGCTATAAATGGCGCCATGTCTTAGTCAATGGTGAGAAGATTTTATTTCCTCAAAAAGATAAAAGAGAATAAAGAGGAGATTAGGAAAATATCATATAGAATTTTACCAAATATGAAAGAAAATATTCATGATAGGTCAAAAGTTAGACTTTAGAAAATAAATTTTGGACAATCAAGAGGAATAATGGTAGGGAATGGATGCCAACTTCATGAGGGAAAAAGCCATGATGTTGTCAAATTTTGTTAATGGAAAAGTCATTGGAAATTAAACAAAAAAGGAAAATATCAAGATTTTTGGAAAGTGAAAAATAGGGAAAACTTGGCAAGGAAAAATCCTTTTCCTTTTTCTTTCACCTTATGAGTGCCATTCTCCCCTATAAATAGAGGTATTGGCTTCACTTTTTTCATTCACACCAAACCTTGAGAACTCAAGCATAATTATAAAGAAATAAAGAGCGAAGCTCTGTAGAAATTTTGAGAGATCATTAGAGAGAATTTTTGGAGAAAAAATTGAAGAAGTCACCTATTAGAGGAGGAAATTAGAGCCTTACTCTGCCAAGATTAAGGTTAAAAGAAGTCCCGAGATATTAAGCTATGATTTATCATTGTTTGAGCTTTAACCCGAATCGTGTTCGTTAGGATTTTCGCGTTCGAGGACGGTTTGGAAGAGATCAAACTCACGAAGCTAGGACCAATCCAGAGGTTTGCGTTTATGATTTTTAACCTATTATGAATGTTAGAATATTCATGCTATGCTTTTCTATATGATAGAACCTTCAAGCTAGAAACCGGTTTAAATTTTTGTTTTTATTTTTATTTTTTTATTTCTTTGGAATACTGTTCATGACGTTTTTTGCACATCTAGAGGCAAAATCGGTTTTTGACAAAAACTACGGAAATGTAGAAAATTAAATTCTGAGAAAGTTTTGTGAAATAGGATTTTGCCAAATTCGGCCACGATTTTGTGTACACGCCGATTTTCATAAATAGTCAAATATGCCTTTTAAAGAAAGTGTATTAACCGTATGTTTTCTGAAAAAATATTTAACTAGAAAGTTGTTTATTTTTAAAAAAAAATAATAGGAGTCTTTTCAGAGAGTATTTCCAGATTTAATTTCGAAATTTATATACTATGAAATTTTTTAAAATTTTTGAAAGAATTCATATTTAATTCTTAAACCTGTGTTCTTAAAGAAATTACCTATTTATTCTGTATATATATATATATATATATTTATTTATTAAAAAGAAAAACTTTTTAGAAGGATTAATTTACGATGGTGCGGCCGAGAAAAACTGAAATGCTCTGTCTAGAAGATTAGTTCTTAAGTAAGGCTTGCTTTGTGATATCCTCCACACTTACCTGTGAACTTCGGAGAGTTCTGTCTAGGAAAGTTGGGTTTGAAGCGAGGCCATAGCATCCTTCTCAATCGACCTGGGAACGTTTCGGTGATTACTATAACACCGGCGTAAACTATCTTTATTAGAAGGATATTTTTACAATAATATGTTTTAACTGTACCATGTCCTAGTATGTTAGTGTCTTTAAGATAGAGTTACGGTTAGTATTGACACTTACGCAATTCTTGGATTTAGGTTCCTTTGCTCCCGACACTGTCAAGTTACTAAAACTCTTGAACTCTCGACTCAAGCTGAGTACAACCTCACTGCAGTACGAAGTAGTTCAAAAAAAGAAAATGTTATGCAATGTTTGATGTGGCAAAATTGTTTATGATGAATGATGATATGACATATAATGATATGATGCTATGTTTACAATGAATGTTTTAAAAGAAGTATGATATCATGTTTAAGTAATTATAAAGCATGATTATGATGACATTCTATTTTCAAAGTTTATAGGATCATGATGTATGTCACTTAAGTAAACAAGTGATAACGAAAGTTAAAACTGTATCGTACTGCCCGTTCTCCTTGTGTCGACCAAAGGGCATTAAGGAGACGGTTTTTAATGAAAGTTTAATGATGTTTTTGGCCTTAGTCTTCGAGTACTTGTACACTCTCGTTGACTATTAGTCGAGCGCGCTCCACGAGATACGACACCATGATGAGGATCTTCTAAAATAAAGGATAAAGTAACAATAAAAGTTAAAGAAAAATTTACGTATGAATAATAAAGCATGAGTTGTCATGCATTGCATAAGTTTTGTTTTATGAGAAAATAGTTGTTACTCACTGGGCATCTAGCTCACACGATTTTTTCCTCCTACTATAGGTAAAAAGCCTATGGTTTGAATTATGGATTGTGCTACAGTGGTGCGAGGCGAGCGAGGCAGGCAATGGAAAATTAAAAAATAATTTCTGCATTTTAAGTTATTTTATCGATTAAGTGTTTTATTTCTATTTCAAGACAAGTTTTGTGTTTTTCTATGTTTATCCAAATAAGCTTATGACGTTTATGGTTCTTTAGAAATAAAGAAGTTATTTTTGTTAGAAGTATTATCATTATGTCCTTTCATAAAGTATATTTGTATATGTTTAAAAAATATTATTACGAATTTTTACTCCTAGAGTTAAGTAAAGTAACGGTCCGGAATAGTCGAGTAGTTACACGCAAGCTCTAACTTTTTTTTTTCTTTTGGGTCCACAGAGAGAGAGAGAGAGAGAGAGAGAGAGAGAGAGAGAGAGAATAAAAGCTCTAATTCCTTTTTGGCTAATTCTATAGTGCTCTATACCCGTCGGTGCTCTACCTATGTAACAACCTGCTGCAGCACTGCGACTCCTTTTTCTTTGTATACATATACTTACGTTACTTAAGTCCATAAAGCGGAAAATATTAATATAGACATAGTGCACATTTTTTTTAACATACATGTCTTTACATTATAATAGTTGTGATCACAGTCTGTTTTTACTTAACTAAGCATTCCAAAATCAAATATATATAAATATATATAAGCCGGGTCTTCATTCAGTCTATGCCACACATACTCGTCTCTGGCTTCAGCTGCCGCACTTACTATATCTTCACCTTTCCCCTCTCTACAACATCAAGAACTTAATGAGTTGCTATATCTAATCTTAAGTGGTATAGCAAGGTATGCTTAAGATATGATATACTTAAGATATACTTCCCTATGATATGCACGTTGCAACAAATCCAGGTAGATACAGCAATTCAAAATTGTTGTAAGTGATGTTTTGTCCGCGATTGTAGCTTCGGGGGCAGAGTCCCCGAAGAGTGATTGATGCGAATAAGCGCTCGTTTCCAACAGCGCAACAATACCACTTCATCATGGGAGCGTCCCCCAGACGAAAAGTGTACGAAGATTGTCGAAGATGACCCTCGATCTTGTGCCCTCAAAGATAAGCTGGAGAAGCACCACTGGAGGTGGTGTCAATTTTATGACAAGACCCTTGGAGAGGAATTGATGGATAAGAAGGCCAAGGATCCTCGAATATGATCTACTCCCGCGATGCTAGTCTCAGAGAGGAAGCAAGGACTTTGTTCGAGACGGAAGGCTCGGCTAGCGAAGCTGGTGACTCCTGCCCAAAACTGGAGTCCGCGCGTGATAGTCTACGTCTTTCTATTGAATCGATCAGCTACCCTCGAATGTGGGAGGTCTGACAAGTTACCCTGTAAAACCTTGGACAAGGACTATGGGGGTATGAGTTCCAATGAATGTTTGTATCTAGTTGGTAACCCAATCCAATAAATTAAGGGATTATGGATGACTGTGTATTAGGTCACCTAATCTCATGATTTAAGGGATTGGGTGTCAAATCTCATTAACACATCCCTATCTCCTTAAATATATAAGGGAGGGAAGGAGAAGGAAATGGGGTTGGAAGAATAATGGGGAGAACTCTTTGTAAGAAATTTACTAAGAAATACTAGAAAAAGTGGATGTAGGCTATTACTCCGGAGGAGGGCCGAACCACTCTAAAAATCGTCGTGTTTTCTCTTTTTCCGGCCAATTCCTTCCTTTTCATTGCCGCACCACCATCTAGAGGTGCGAATCATGGCGTTGGTTCAAATTTCACACCAACAGCTTGGCGCTAGAAGGAGGGCTTCAGTTACTCTTGTCTGCCCTTCTTTCCAGATTTTCTTTCTTCCTACACTGAGATTTATTGTTAGATTATTTGTTGATCGGAGATCAATGGCAGCCAACACCAAATGCACTGGTAAAGTTCAAATGGCTGCCGAGCAGGATTTGCTCGAGCAGAGGTTGAAGTATGTGGAGGACTTCATGTTGCGCATGAACGACACGATGAAGACTCTGGCTTAGAACCAGAGCGAACCCATGTTCCTCACTGGCGAGGAGCAAGCTGACGTTCTCTGAACGCGGCATCAAATGGAGCAGAGGAAGACCGCGGCCGAGTTAGCCACCGGAGGTGGCGACGCGGCTGAGCGGGAGAGGTCCGATGGTGAGTCGGACGCCGAAGCCCGCAACCTCCGTAACCAGAGAAACTTGCCAGCGCGAAGGCCTGCGGCCCACTCTGGAGGAGTGCAGCCGCCGCCGAGCTGGAGGCTCGAGAGCAGCCACAAGGACAGAGAACTCGGGCCATACCAGATCTGTCTTTGATAGACTAGGCCCACTCCCCAGGAGCTAGCGAGACGTGCCCTTGCACAGCCCAAGGTCCGCATCAGAGATGCGCGACCCCCGGTCGTAGATCGACTCCGCGATGGGTCAACTACCACCGCCTCCAGTAGACAGATCCAGGCAACCCAGAAGTTCTCGCCTGCAGAGATCAAGAGTTTCCTAGGACTCCTCGACGGAAGATCCCGCGATGGTAGTCTGGACGGGGATTTCACTCCTTTGACCGAAGACATCATTAATGCCCCCATCCCCGATTGACTCAGGCTACCGAAGATAACCCTGTTCAATAGGACCGGGGACCCTTCTGACCACCTGGGAGTCTATTCCTCGTGGTCATGTGCTTATGGCTACTCTGATGCCATTAAGTGCCGACTCTTTGATACGATCCTCTCGGGCAAAGCACGAAGGTGGTGGCATCGACTACCAGCCAACTCCATCACGAGTTAGCAGGATCTGAGAGCGAGGTTCATCTCGCAGTTCTTGAGGGGTCGGAGACACCTCAAGAATCCTGCTTACCTCTCCCGAGTGAAGCAGAGGAATGGAGCTCCAGGCTTGGGTGAACCATTGTTTCTTCAGAGTTACATGTTTGGGGTGAAATCCCGAGCACTTTACTCTAACACTGTTCTGTGACACAACTTGATCTTGGGTCTCAGGACGCTAACTCGGCCCATCGCGTCGACTCGCTCAAGATTCGAATCAAGCGTTGGTATGACGACTAATCGTAACTCTCGTTGTTTCTCGGTCTGAAGACACGAGATAGTTTGAACGTTGGATGCTTAACAACATAGCAAGGCTCGGGCTCTCATCTCTTAGGCCATACTCTACTTTTTAGCTTAACGGTCAAAACCGTGATAAGTTTTATTGAGTATTTATCTTGATTAATTACATTAATCATGGTTCGGGCCTAAGTATTTATTACTACTGGAATATAAATAAAAACACATGTTATCATCATAATACAATGTACGGAATAATACAATGCACGAAAAGTCCTAACAAACATCACACATCTTGATGCCGTAGGTGCATCGTCACTTACCGAGTTGCTGTGCCAAATACGGCCCTCGCAAGCCTATACTTTGCTCCTCGTTCCTTTTGTAGTGGAGGTCTCTGCACGCTTGGCTTCCACGAGTTTTTTCCCTAAGGGTACACTTTAAATATGTCAAAGTCTGCTATTTAACTTAGTTTCTAATTTGTACCACAGGCAAACAAGTTCGTGATGCATGCTGGTTACAAACAGGGATACGTTTTATCTCAACAGGCTAATTTTAGAACATAATTGCTGGTGTTCTGCAGCAACTGGTCGACCACTTCTGAGAACTAGTCGACCGTTTTCTGCTGGATACTTCGTAGAAAAACTGATCTGACACCCGTCACGAGAATGCCCATAACTTTCTGTTCCAGAGTCGGATCGACGAAACTAGTGGCATTGAAAACTAGACTCAAAGGGATTTCTTTATAGTGGTTGGATAATAGGTTTTTGAATTTTTATATGGGTCTTAAAGACCACGAAATCAGTTGCTTGAAAACTTACTGGTTTTAAACCAGTTTTTGTTGAAACTTTGAAAGCTCATATCTTTTAGCTCCGAACTCAAAATCAGCTGATTATTGATCCTATGTAAAGATTATTAAGTCTATTATATTGTAGAAATACATGTTTTACATTTTCTTGCTGCAATTTATCCAAAAATCTAAAAATACTTGCTTATTTAAAACATGCAGAATGTTTCTTTGATTAATCTTTGAAAAAGTGTATCTTTGTGATCCATTTGTCAAAATGCTCGTAAAATAATTCTTTGGAAAGCTTGACGAATCAATATTGTATGTGTAAAACTGAATTGATGATCTTTATAGTTTAACTTTGTTAAAAATACTAAAACAGTATCCTTATGTAGAAAATACTCATGGTTTACTCTTTCGAAATTTTATTTTTGATTCTCATACAATCTCTTGTTTAACCTTTTAAACATTTGTTAAAACCTTAAGATCATCCTCATACATTCTCAAAAATAGTAGGATGAGATGAGAGAAGAAGAGAGCCTACCTCAAGTGCTCTCAAAAGAATTTCACTTCACTTGATCCTTAAAAACTCTTAATCAACACTTCGTTTGAGCATGTACCCATGTAAAAAGAGAGATACAACTTAGGATCTGATTTTCTTAAGGTAATATGAAGGAGTACAGAAGTTCTTAGAGTACTTTCCTTAACCTTGGAGAGCGTACAAAGTCTCTTCCAGAAGAACTTCTCGTTCTTGGCACTTAACTTACAAAATCTCACCAAACACTAACTCTAACTCTTATTCACTTTTAGTTCTCTCTTCTCTCTCTAGTTTCTGAAGTGAAATAGTAAAATTATAGCTTCTCTCTCTCTTTCTAACCCTTATGGTCGGCCACACAAGCTTTCTTGACTTGAGTTGAGTTAATTAACTCACATTGCGAGATTTCATAAGGCTTAAGGCTTAATACCATGACACCTTGCATATTCCTCTTACACTTTTCACAAAGCCTTAGTTTTTGGCTTGACAACACATAAACTCAGCCAAAAATTTGAAGTGGGAGCTAATTGTCTTGGTTAGAATCCAAGTGAACTTAGTTACATGAAGTTTTTAAGTTAAAATTCAACTAAACCATGCTTTTGACCAATTAGGTGAAAACACCTTATGAACTTTATGCAATCTTAATTAATATCCACTTGACAACTCAAAATCTACTAATAAACTCAGCCAAAACCTGTAGTGGAAGAATTTTTATTATTTGTACTGTTGCCCTAAATCTTGAATAAATTTGCATTGTAGTCCTTCCAAGAAATTCGATAATTTTATTGACCACTTTGACCCAATATATTTTTATAAACCACTTCCTTATATTAAAATAAGGTCTTCCTCAAATTTTCATAACTTTAGGGCACTTAAAACTATTTTTCCCGTATTTTACGGTTTTGCCCGATTTCGCCGAAATCTCCTCCGTACGGGGTTCATTTGAGCTCGGATAGGTAAAAAACTTGATATTTATCCTTGACTTATCCAAATAAACTTATATTCAAAATATCTTTTCTAAATAAAGCTCATTTTCTTATATAATCTAAAAGTTGGGTCAAAATATAATTTCCTAAAAGTTCGAGAGCTTATTTACAATTATTCACTTCTTGCTTTTTCTACCTCGATAAATCTTTCCGAGATAATATTTTTCATGTCTTGAGTTTACAAATTCTTTATCGGGGTCAAAGATCATCCCGATGCATTCCTAAAAAAAAAACTGAAGGTTTGGCTCGGTTAGGGTTTCGAGTCGGACTTCGTTGCGAAACTTAAATGAAACATTCTTAAATAAATCTAGAATCACAATGGAAAAGTGGAATTGGATATTTTTATTTAACTATAATATCTTCTTTACATTTGAGATGCAAAGTACAATATTCCAACCTCGACCGTTCTTTATAAATGTAGACAAAATGCGAAACTAGAGGTTACAACCTATAAATATAGGAGATATGTAAACCATCATTATTACATGCTTTAACATCATTACTGCATACTTTTTTAGTGTTACAATAGCACACCACTAAATGTAGCATTGTAAAAGGCCCTTCATTTTTTTAAAATAAAAATATTTGGATTATTAGCAAAATTTTAATATAAATTAAGGGTCAAATTATAATTTCTTTTGGTGCCAAGTCATCATTGAACTAACGGACTTTGACGGAGGGTGTGCAAACATGTCGAAATTAAAGAATAGAAAGCGTTCGATAAATATAATACAACTATAAGGTGTAAAAAAGTAATTTTTCCCTTTCCCATTTAATGCCCAATATTCATTTTCCTTGCCCACATTAGTCTAGAACATCATTGTCCCTCATATTTATCTAGTGTTGCATTAGGTGTAAACTTAGATAATTTAACCTATATGTCCGTATAATCCATTACTCAAGCATACATTACGCAAGTTCAATTGATTGATTATGAGCTATATTTCACTAAATTAACAAACAACCAAGAGTACCTAGATCAAGCCCACCTTTCGGTTGCAAACTCAATTTCAATTTATGTTACTCTTAAGTTCATACAATGGTTATACTCTTTCAAACATTTAGCTTAGTACTTTCCCAACATTCAAGGTGCAATGAATATTGATAGCATTTAAAATGAAAGGCATCACAATAGAAAATATAGACACACTTAATTACCGTTAAACATTCAAACACAAGCTCATAAGAGTTTCACCTCCAAGACTAAGAAAATTAGTCAAACATAGCTCTATGACAAAATACAATTGTTCCATCACAGAAAATATCAATACAAACTAAATAAAACAGAGAGAAATATTTGAAATACAAAAGCTTCTAAGATTAAGTAAAGACAAGCCTTCTTGTCTCTTCTCCTTGATGTCAACTCTATTTCCTTCCATGTTTTCCCTCCTGTTTAAAATTGTTTCCAATTTATCTGGAGCATCCAAATCAGATCCAAAGGTCAAGATATGATTTTAAAATTGAAGGTTGTCGCGTATCATGCCGCTAGGCGATTTTGGCACAAAGGCGAATGGGGTGTGTTGCGTCCTATTTCAATAAGGACAACATACTCCATCCCGCTCGTTTTTGCTCTAAACTTGCACAAACTCAAAAATATATTAAACTGACACACACCTTGAAGATTAGAAAAAATCACTAAGCAAAAATTGTTGTACGATGAGTGTGAAAAGATGCATATTCACCACAACCCCCCTTCTAGGTTCTATATTATTGCATGAGATCAAGAGAATTACACTAATCTTCATGGAAAAAAAAATTAATAATAAACTTGACTCAACACTAGCATAATTTCAAATGTCTAAAGTACAATTTGTGAACATATATATAGCTAAACATTACAATTTTCATGAACTTACTGTAAATATTCTTGTGTATCATCCATAATATTGAAATGAACTATGAATCTTGCTCACTAAGTTCACAATTAGATAAGCAAGAAGAAATGACAATCGCAAGTAATTGAAGTCCTTCATATAAAGAGATAAAGAAAATAGAATTCCAACAAAATGGCTATCAGACCTTTTATGAAACAAAAACCTGTTAGGGCCATCGAAATTAATTTTGGTCAATTTTTTGAAATGCAGATAGTTTAATTACAAAGCTACCTTATATAATAATAGTATAAGAAAACATTTAAAGAATAGGTTCGTTCGGTAGTACATAGGTTAACAAATCTAGACTAAATAACTTTTTTATTATCCTTCCTCTTGTGCTAGAAGTCTAGGTTCTTCCTCAACTCCTTTAATTTTTGGTTTAACTACTCTCATATGTAGTTCATTTATTCGTTAAGAGGGAATTCGACCATCTTCATAAGATTTGGAAGGAAATACATATTCAAGAAACAATGCATGTTCTTATCAATATTTAAGTTTTTAGATTCATGTACAAGGAACCAATATAAACTATGGTTAGAAGAAGTGTCTTATGGAACAAAATGTAAACAACAAAAGATGTCTTTATTTTTAAGACAGTATAGAAAAATCCCGAGCATTAGAAGTTAGAACGATATGAATTAGAATGTGTTTCACTCTCGAATTTATGAGATAAGCAAACTAACGAGACTTAATATCTTTTATTTAAAGGGCTAAGGAGTGGAAAGTGGTCGGAGCTCAGAGCGTTGTTCAAGACAACGTACATCGGAAGAGAAAAGCTTTATTGCTTACAAAGGTAAGTGGCAATGCACCTACAACACCAAGTTTGTGTGTTATGCATTTGTTGTGCTATGCTTTTACTTGTAAATCCCAATAACCGTATCATGTGATTATATGTGTTGTGTGTAACTAAAAAAAGTTAAAAAGCCGAACCGAGCATTAGAAAGAAAGTAAATGTAACGACCCAAAACTCAAAACGGTGTTTTAGTTTCGAAAAATACAGACAAATTTGAACTTTTTTAATTTAAGTTACAAAATCTATTTTTTAATACCAAGCATAAGGTTCATCAATCCTCACTATAACTAAAGTGGATTTATTTTAAACTGTACGAACATTGCGGAATTTAAAAACTTTTCTTTGCCAACAATTAGCTGGTAGTCCACGTAAGATCTTACAAATCGGTCCCGTATACACTCGCTATTCCCATCGTTGTCGCCTCGCCCTTTTGTTTCCTTTCATCTTACCTGCGACAGGAGCACACTAGTGAGCTATTAGCCCAGTAAGTATATTAGATAAATAGATTGCTAAGTCTGCAAGTAACAAATAACCAATGAATATCACAACACAATAATCTAATAAAAAGACAGACTCGACGATCGAGTGATCATAGTCCGAAGAGTAAATGTCACTCTTAAACAATCTTGCCCGCGCAGTAGATTTCTGAAATAGGGTGCTAAACCTGCGCGAGATACAATACCTACAAAAGAGTTGTGACATGAAACGAGGTCGAACTGAACGACCCATCAATCTCGACTCAAAAGTCAATCTCACATTTTGTTCTAATCTAATAAGAAGACAGACTCGACGATCGAGTCATCGTAGTCCGAAGAGTAAATGTCACTCTTAAACAATCTTGTCCACGGAGTAGATTTCAGAAATAGGCTGCTAAACCTGCGCAGGACACAATACCTGCAAAAGAGATGTGACATGGAACGAGGTTGAACTGAACGAACCATTAATCTCGACTCAAAAGTCAATCTCATATTTTGTTCTAATCTCACTCAAGTTCACAACTCTCTGACTTAGCTTATAAAAATACGTGTGCACACGATTTACCATTTAAGAATTCTTGATTCTATAATATTGAGGAGGTCTCGTTAGCCTTACCCCTTCTCGAGACCTCTCGCATGTCATTATAGAACTTGTCCATATATTTAAAACTCTTACGGGTCGTTCTAGAATTTAATACACATCTAAATCCGTTCGCGGGTTGTTTTAGAATTTAATACACATCTTGACCCATTCGTGGGACGTTCTAGAACTTATAAACATTATAGACCTCTTACGGGTCGTTCTAGAATTTAATACACATCTTGACCCCTTTGCAGGTCGTTCTAGAACTTATAAACATTATAGACCTCTTACGGATCATTCTAGAATTTAATACACATCTTGACCCCTTCGCGGGTCGTTCTAGAACTTATAAACATTATAGACCTCTTAAGGGTCGTTCTGCAATTTAATACACATCTTGACCCCTTCACGGGTCACTCCGAAACCCTACACAGACAATAGCCCTATCAAGCGATCTCAGAACCGATCATGATCGTGGCATACAGCATATGGAGAGAAAGTTTGTCTACCGACCTCCTCGAGACCCCTCGGGTCGTTCTGAAACCTCACACAAACAATGGCCCCGTCGGGCGATCTCGAAATCGATAATGATCGCGGCACACAGCATATAGAGAGGAAGGTAGTCTACCGACCTCCTCGAGATCCCTCGGGTCGTTCCAAAACCTCACACAGACAATGGCCCCGTTGGGCGATCTCGGAACCGATCATGATCGCAGCACACATCATATGAAGAGGAAGGTCGTGTACCGACCTCCTCGAGACCCTTCGGGTCGTTCTGAAAACTCACACAGAGAATGGCCGCGTCGGGCGATCTCGGAACCAATCATGATCGCGGCCCCTGATAAATCCCATATTTATTAAGTTTTTCATGAATTTTAGGTCCATGGTTAGATAATAAAATCTAAATTTTGTTTGCATTTTAGTGTTATTTTGCATTTTATTTAATTTATGTTACACTTTGTGAATTCATTTAGTTTATTGTCTATTTACTTGATTGGTTCAAAATAATAAAAGGCCATTTAATTAATGATTTGAAAATAATAATTGATTACTTTTAGCCAATAATGAATTTTGGATTGTTTTAGGTTTATTTTGACACGTTTGAGGCCAAAAAGAGACGTTTGGGTGAAGATCGAACAAAGTAGCGTTGCAGTATAGGCAAAATGGCGCTACAGCGCCATCAGGAGCAAGATTCCACAGCTCCTGGGTGCTGCAACACATTTAAAATGGGACTGCAGTGCCACTCGGAAGACAGCACAGCGCTGCAGCGCCCCAAACACTGTTGCAATGCCCGACACATGCCAAACAGGCCTGGTACACAAATTTAAGCCCAATTTGACCAAAATCAAGTGCGATAAATTCTAGGAAGCCCTAAAACACAAGGGGAGTTCGATTATTCAACATAACTCTGATACTTTTGAGAGAGAAAGAAGAATGCGGGAGGCTCGGAGAAGACAATGGAGGAACGTGTGCCCAAGACGGACTCATTCAACCTCGTCACCATCGTTCTTTCTCGTTTCTCTTCTTAATTTTCATTATGAACAGATTATTGTTGATTGTTTCCTTTAATTACATTATGAACTAAGTATTTTATCTAAGGCTACGATGTAGTCGAACCATGGCTATGAATTGTTTTCTTTTCCAATAAATCGATTGATATTTTGTTGCTTATATTGATGACTGTTTAATTATTTGCTTAATGCGTTCGTGAGCTTGCACACCTTATGAATGATCTTCTGCGTTTTATTCGAAATTCGTGAGAGAAGAATAAAACAATTGCTGCATAATTAAACAACACGAATGTGCGATTAGCAAGAGATAGTAATAGGCATTTGTGTGACTTTTAATTCTATTGTTTAATGCTAGTTTAACAAATATAATCGAAATTCGAGAGACGAGATTGGTTTGTTAGACTTAGGATCATTTATGTTCAAAAGAAATAAATGATTATATTAGTGAATTGTCATCATCAAGATGCAATAATTTGTCAATTGATTAGGTTAGCAATGTTCGTAGCTATGTTAGGTGAAATTGTATGCCTTAGAAGTTTTTAGTATTGAATTATACCTCGTTTATTTTCTGCGTTTTATTTATTTTAATTTGCAATATTCCAATTTATTATTCTTTCAAAAAGTGAGCTCGATTTATTAGTTTGGTAATCAACAATAGTCCTCGAGGGATCGATATACGGATTCTTTGTCCACTATATTACTTGTCGGCACGTGCACTTGCGTTGTAATTAGCCTATCAACCTCCTTCCGGGCCCTTTAGAAACATACGGTGCTCCCGCAATCCTTGGCTTTATATCCGACCATTCCAGAACTTATTTCAGGCCATTCCTTGAGTCTATCTAGGGCGCCCACAATGACGAGAAGGAATCGTTCGACTCGACTCTTTGGACTCCTTGAGCCTATTTAGAATGTCCACAGCAACAAGGAAGAATCATTCGACTCGACTCCTCGGGCTCTTTGAGCCTATCTGGAAACATTAACAGCAACGAAGAAGAATTGTTCAACTCGACTCCTCGGGCCCTTTTTGCACCTCTCTGGAATTTAGCTCACCCTGCAATAAGATCTCAACAACAAAAGTTAAGTAGTTTTATGTCTATGGTCCCATACCCACTGACAGATAAGCATTTAAATAAATATATGCACCAATACATACCTAGAAAACACAACCTACCGTAAACAAACCTACAGTCCCATACTTGCAGGCTCGTTGCACAAACAAGACAAACATGATCAAAAGTCCATATTCACGGCCCTAGCAAGAAAGGAGATCCACACAGTTTAATAGCCACAAATTTAGAAGCAATGTATGCTTAATATGATCTCAACACATGCACAATTAACTCAAGCATAGTAAAGTTTACTCGGGTCACGATGGAGATCCATTTACCCGAGATCCTAAGCTCCCCGACTTGGTCCTCGCGGTTTTTCCCTCTCCCTACGTCCCTCTTTGGAGTATGTTGTGTGACACTTCTGTCCAACACTAGAACTAAAGGGCAACGTCGAAGTCTACTAATTATTCGGGAGGAAAGAAACTATAAAAATTGATGGACTCAAAGAATGAGACTTTAGATGGTGGGAAAACCATTGGTTCGTCGAGAAACCCCTCTAGGGGTGTTCTCATCCCGTGTGTAGTCACTTTATTCCTAACTGTGAATCCCGACTAATAGTCCGTCGCTTGACTAGTTTAGGTGAGAAAGACATTCTTGGATCTAAATGGTACTTTACTTGGTCACAAAAAGTGTCTAAACTTCGAGAAATCCAGCAGAGTTTTCCTTGTTTTTTCTGATATCCCACCCGAAGCCTTCACCTAATATCAACCCAGCACTGAACTAATTTCGATCACAATCCATCACAACAACCACGGATACGATTTCATAATTATTATAAGTAATTTCAAAATATAATCAAAATTCAACACCGAGCCTCAGTGGCTCGGATTCAACACAAAGAAAGCGATAATAATAATGATACATTTCAAATTAAATTAAATTCCAAGTCGCCATAGGTTCTCTAAACTGAAGGTCGCCTTTGGCTGCCCGCTTATACATTTGGAAAAAGACGAGGAACGGTCGTGCGTCTAACTAGCTTTGTTGGCATTACTGCACAATTCGATGGAATAAGGATTGAATCATTTAGAGACGTTTATGGAATTTACAAGCTTTAAGCAAAATCACATTTTGAGCTTAATTGAAAAACATGACACAAAATACTTGGTCCCATAACCCAATCTAACATGTGATCAAAGCGGTATATTTATTAAAATACAACCCATCACGATTGGATAAAAAGTTGGGTAAACCCGCACATCAATATAGCAAAATTTTCTCTTTTTCCCCTTTTTTTATCTTTTTTTTTTTAAACAAAACTCGAATCTCACGAAGGGAAGCCCCTTTCTAGAATTTCTCGAATTACTACTAAAACGACACCACTTGTTAAATTTCTGAATTCCAAAACGACCCAATTCCAGAAAATTTCATCATGCCGAAACACTCGAAATGTCAAGCCCAACGTGGCCACGAAACACAACAAACACCAAACTCCTAAGAACGCATTTAAAATAGAACTAAAATATTTGTCGCGACATAATCAGACAAATTGCAATGACATTGGAAATTTATCGAGACAAGTAGACAAGTTTGGCCACAGATTCGTAAATCTTTCGAAATTATATCAAGCTTCAAAATTGACAAGAACTCCAAAATCCACCAAGTTAACCATTTGACAAAATCAACGTTAAAGTCGATTCTTTATCAAAAAGATTTTGAGCTTTAACACGGATTAATCAACCCAATTTATCATAAACTAAAACCCACACCATCAAAATTCAAACTCAACATAAATAAACCATAAGTAAAACCACTAAATCAATGTAAACAAAGCCACGCAATAGTGAACACGTTTTAAATTGTCATAAATCGCCAAACATTAAAAGGCGATTGTGGTTCGCGGCTGTGGCGAGTCATGCGCGAGACGGTGGCACGAACCAGCATGGTGACGAAGGGGTCGTGGCTTTGGAGTGATGGGCGCTCGCACTAAGCTCGCGCAAGCAAGGCACGGAAAGCGCGAGGTCTGCGTGAGCGGGGCTTTGGTCGGCTGAGAGGGACAAGAAAGAGAGAAATAGTGTAGCCCTAGGGCCAAAAATGGCCAACAATTTAACAACGAAAATAATGGAATTTTTTCGTTAAAAATTAAAATTGCACACGTAAATTGGACATCGAAACTTAGGAATTTTAATATTATTCTTGAATCAAAAATAAATTTCTAGCACGTCCAAAAATTCGAAAATGCAAAATAACCATACCAAATTCATAATCATACTCATAGTTCCAAATTCACCAAATTTGACGAAACTGGCCAATTTTAAAAAAGTGGTCATAACTGAGGCAAAAATGCAAACTAAATAATTAGTACACTAATTTTAATGTCAGGCCATTACAGTAAAAGAGATTAAAAAAATAAGAAAGAAAGGAAGAAAGAAAAAAGAGAAAGAAATTAAATACAATTTGTTCTTCGAACAAAACGTGACGAAGACGTTAATAAAGCCAGACTTCGGTCCATGCGAGAATCAAAATCGGGTCTTGACCTGAGCGAGATTAGGGCTAAAAATCCAACAGAGCCTTGTTATTTGTTAATTTTAGAATGCCCGAAATAATAACTTTGTGAGCCTTAGTATCCTGATACAAGAGACCGGAACCCAGGACTCATGAGAAGCCCAGTATTATGTGTCTTTCATCGTTAGAAAAACTAACATTTCTTATTAATTTCCGGTCCTTCGAGTGAGTTGACGATGGGTCATACTATAGAAATGATAATAGAACAAATGTCGATGGAACCGCTAGCTCCAAGAGAGAGTTGTATCATTAAATACAAGGAGACTTGGCCCTTTTCCCTGTGGCAGTGGATCCCAGACAACATAACGAAGAGAAAGTAATAAAATTATTAGTGCCTCAGTTAAGAGCCAAAGATGATGAAGAAAGAAACAGAAGTTGACCCTAGAGGTGGTGACTCACAGAAATAATGGTATTGTTAGGGTTTGATTAACTGAAGACGATCAAGCGCTTTATCTCTTACATTGTGTTTGATTTGCATATGTGTATTCCTTTTGCATTGCATTGTCAAGATAGAGTAGTTTTTCCCTTAATGAGTTTATCAACTTATTAGTTTCCTTGGTGTTGCAGGTAAGGGAAAAGCAAAATCATAATAACAGTACTAAAAGTAGAGTTGTTGGCGGCGAGCAATATATGTGGCAACCCATAGAAGAAAATGACCCGTGGCATATTTTGTCTTTATTCTGCAAACTTTATGTAAAAGACTATGTTGTATATTTTGAGAATGGGACTAGATTCCAAGTCCTTGGACTCAAGAAAAGCCCGATGACATGTTTTACCTTAAAGAAAAGATAATTGAACTTCCACCTTACAATATATATATATATACATATATATATATATATATATACGAGCCCATTATGCTATAAAGTAACTTGTGCTTTGAGAATTTAAGTAAGGTTAATAGTAGTAAAGAGAAAAGAAACCTTTGTTGCGGCCTTCAGCCGAGGGAGCTGGGTTCTGACAAATTTCAAGTTAAGGTCGACCCTATTGTGGACAATCAAAGAGTTTTCCGGACAGAGTTGTTACTCTGGATTAGGCAGACAAGAATATAAGGCTTTTCCAACTTGCAATGATGACACTCCTAGCATGCGAAGCAGACACATCCTTATTGAAGAAGTAAGACGTTCAATAAAAACTTCAACCATAAAACCCGACCTTTTTATTACATGTAACGTTTATGAAAATTAAATAAATGCATAAGAATTTTGTCCCGAACTTTTATATATATTTTTACGTCACATATAGTGTCGGAGCAAATTATTAACAAAAATGACATGTAGTTGCCCAGAGGAAACGACATGTAGTTTAGGACAGACAAGCAAATGTAAGGAAACTACGGGAAAATAAAATAAATTAGAAATTTATCTCCCAAGGCTACTAAATGGCGCCAATTATAGTGTGAATAGAGAGGATTTTGTTTCCTCATATATCCAAGTGAATATCAGAAGAAATCACACAATATTTCTGTATCAACTCAAGATAGGTCAAATGCACACTTTAGGAAAAAAAAAATTTTTGACTAATCCAGAGGGAATCAAGAGGATATGGGCGACATTTTGAGGCTATAATGGATGAGATTTTTCAATCAATTAATATAGAGGAAAATCAACAGAATCAGCCAGAAAAGGGAAATTAGGAGATTTTGAGAATAAGTCAAAGATCAGGAGAATTAATAACAGAATACCTCCCATTTCCTTCCCTGTATAGGCGCCAACTCTTCCTATAAATAAAGGCTTAGGCCTCACTCATTCCTCACACTAAAATCTGAGAACTTTAGAAAAAAAAAAGAAAGAAAAAGAACGAGAGAGAGAGAGAGAGAGAGAGAGAGAGAGAGAGAGAGAGAGAGAGAGAGAGAGTAAAGAGTATAAACTCTGAAGAAAGAAAAAAAAAATCAAGAGTATTCTTGAGAAGAGGATTAGCTTAGTAGAAAGGTTTAGTTCGCCAAGGTTAAGGTATATTGAAAGCCTCGCATGTTTAAGTTTAATTTTATTTTTGATCGAGACTAACTCGAAGTTATCGATTATAGGATTCAAGCGTTCGTGGGAACTCGAAGAAAAATCAAGAACACTCAAAGGCGAATTCAAAGGTTTTCATTCTAGTCACCTTGAATTTTAGAATATCAAAGCTAGGATTCTTATGTGTTAGAATTGTGAGATTTAAAAACCGAATTTAAATTCCACGTTTATTTTCTTAAAAATCGATATTCTTCTGTTTTGATGAACTTAGAATCCGAAATTCAATTATATCATTTGAAATAGAAACGTCGAAAACTTAATTTTAAGAAAGTTTTGTGAAATAGTATTTTTCAGAATTCGGTCTTCCTGACCTGATATTATACGATTTTCTTAATTCGTTATAATGGCTTTATGAAGAAAGTATACAATCGGAAGTTGTTCTGAAACAAATTTATAACTGAAAAGTTTCTTGTTTTTAGAAAATAAGGGGATTCTCTTCAGAAAAATTTGTCAAATTCGGCCTCTAGGCCCCTTGACTACGAAATTTTATCAAATTGCATATTTTATTAATTTTCTAATAAAATCTATTTTATTTAAATTATTAATAAAAACGTGTCTACAACAGGACGATATGGAAAACTGAAACGACCTGTTCTAGAAAGATTGGTTCTTAAATAAGAGCTGCTTTGTGATCCACTCTACACTTACCTAAGAACCTCGGGGAGTTCAATCTAGGTAAGTTGGGCTTAAAGCGGGGCCATAGCACTCTTCCCAATCAACCTGGGGACGTTTCAATGATTACTAACGCGCCGTTATGGACTTGTTAATATATGGAAATAATTTTATAAAGCTCGTTTTTAGTGATTTTCGCCCCTTTAGATGAGAACGTTAGTATAGTTAATTTATGACACTTACAACTAGTTTATGTTTAGGTGTGCCCGCTAGCTCCCAACACTGTACAGACAGCTCTTGTTGGGACTCTTCACTTGAAGTGAGTACAATCTCACTACAGTACGAATTAGTTCAAAATAAAATGATATGCAATGTTATGTGACGTAAATATTTTCATGATGATGTTATATTGATGTATTACATGTTGAAATGTTTCAAGTATGTTGTCATGTTTTATATTTTTACAAGTTATAAGCATGACTATGATGTTCAAGTTATGATGTTCAAGTTATATGATCATGAAGCATGTCACTTAATTAAACAAGTGATAACCAAGTTAAAAGCTGTGTCGTATTGCCTGTTCTCCTTTTGTCGACCTAAGGGCATTAAGGAGACAATTTTCCATATTATGTATGTTTTTCCTTACTCACCAAGGATTTGCTACCCTCGCTGACTATTGGCTGAGCACGCTCTACGAGGTACGACACCATGATGAGGATCCTCTAAGAAGAAGTTAAAGCATGTTAAAGTAAAACTATGTAATGTATAATGAAGACTAAATTGTTATGCATTGCATACTTATGATTTTGTGAGAAAATAATTGCATTCACTGAGCTTTAGGTCACCAAGTTTTTCCTTCGTACTGTAGGTAAGAAACCTATGAGAACCATTAATAAAGAAATCTTCCACCTTATAAAGTATTTTATAAATAAGTATTTCATTCAGATAAATATTATTATTTATTAATATGATTATGTTTTCCTTCCAGACAATTATTGTTATGGTATCCAAATAATAAAGGTGATGTTCGTATCAAGTATAAGTACCAAAAAACAAAATGTCTCTACTTTCCGCACCAAAGTATAAGTATAAATATAAAGTATATGTTAAAGTGATGATCCGAAAAGTCGGGTTGTCACAGTTAGTATCATAGCGGTTTTCTTGCCATCCTGACTCGCTACCTTACACAAGGCCATTTGGTACAATTCAAGTAAGTTCATTTTTACATGAATATTATTTTATGTTTAAATTCTAATATTCGATGGAACTCCAGAAAATGGTATCAGCAATCGAGATTGAAGCTGATCGGAAGGCGACAGAAGCTTTCATGAAGATTAAATCGCCTTCGTTCGATGGGAGCAACCCGGATGAGATCACGTCTTGGATAAGCCGAATGAATGGATTATTTATAGCATGCCACGTACTCGAATGCCTATACGCGATCCTAGCCACTATGCAACTCAGTGGAGAAGCCCTCTAGTAGTGGATTAGGAAACAAACAATACCGGGACACAAAGATTGGATTGGAATGTGTCAGGCACTTAAGGAGCGTTATCTGACGACTCAACACTTGGACAACTGGGTGAGATTGCGTAGGTATGACTTGGAGACGATGGAAATTTACGTTGGAAGGTTAAGGACCGAGATTCCGAACCTAGCACCACCCGACGAGAGTCAGCGGGAATTGGTTGAGCTCGTCTGGAGGGAGCTACCCGCTACATTAAGGGAGCTCTACCTGGAACCTCTAAACATCAAAGATGTGGACGAAGTAATACTCGAAACTCTCAAGATAGCAATCTTCGCTGAGAATAATGACGACGACGTGTCGGAATACACACTCTTAGATTAGATTTAGAAAGAGTAAATTTACGTTAAGTTTTTATGATTGTGAAATAAAGCCCTTGCTGCCATACTATGTATTAATTCCTCTTTTTCAATGAAGTAAAAGAATAAATTTTTGGAAGTAATGTTATGTGAATTTTCCATATGTTTATGTAAAGTTTTCCTTATAAGCTAATTATGAAATGACATGACAAAATTTCCCAACCTTTGGAAATGGAAAACAATCAGCAAGTCCAGTTTGAGGCCGCTCAGGCCGCAGCTGCTAAAGCCGCTCTCGAAGCAGCAAATAACCAAGGAGCTGCTGCCCGAGGAAGAGGAAGGGGAAGAGCCCCTAGAGTTGCACGGGGTCAAGGACTCGGTAGAGGGAATGCCGCTAAGGCACAAGCGGAATAGCCACCCCCCCAACCACCCCCCCCCCCCCCCCCCCCCCCCCCCCAACCAAAAGTAGTTGCACTACTCCCAACTGTGCAGCAGAGGTTGGAAGCCCAAGAAGCAGAAATGCAAGAGCTGAGAAACCAGTTGCAGCAGGCATAAGTGCAAGCCCAAGCCCAAGTGCCGCCTCCTGTACCTCCGCCTCCATAGCCAGCAGTTCGCCCAGACGTTGTAGTACTGGCAAACTCAGACCTTTATGAGAGGTTCAGGCGTATGAAAGCGCCAGACTTTTGAAGGGTACCCCGATACTTTGATCGCTGATGAGTGGCTTGCTCAGATACAAATCATTCTGAACTTTATGAATATGTTAGATGGGGACAAGGTGAAATACGTGTCTTTCGAGTTAAAGAAAGAAGCATGCTACTAGTGGGAGACAGTAGCAATAAGAAGAAATGTTGAGCAGATGGCCTGGGTTAAATTCGTAGAAGAATTTAATGAGAATTCCTTCAACAAGAGGGCTATGAACGCCCAACAGAAGGAATTTAATGAGTTAAAGCAAGGAAGTATGACAATGTATGAGGCTATCACCAAGTTTAATCAGCTGGCGAGATTATGTCCACGATTAGTACCCACCGAAGAGGAAAGGGTAAGAAGAATCATGGAGATGTTTAGGCCAGAGTTGGCATTGGCTGTTGATAGTGGTCCCGAACCTCCATCTACCGTGGCTGACTGTGTGGCTCGAGTAATCAGGGCGGAGTACCGCCTAGGACAAGTGAAGGATGATTGGGCTCAAAACTACAAGGCCCGAATGGAGGAGAAAAATCGAGAGAAGAATGGTAACATAAGGTATCAAGGAGGGAATAACAACAATGGAGCAAGACATCAAGGCAACAATCAGGCCCAGACGGGAAATAATAATAAGAAAAGGGGAAAGCCCAACAGAAATCAGGCTTCAGACAACAGAAAGGTCGAACAGAAGACGGACAACGGTAATTCTACCCCGATATGCGAAAACTGTGGAAAGAGCCATTTCGGACGTGTGCCGTAAGGGATCATCAACATGCTTCTCTTGCGGGCAAAGCGGGCACTTCATCAAGGATTGCCCAAGTCAGAACCAAGCCCAACGGAACATGAACCAACAAAGGAGAACAGCCCCACACCTAAACTCCATTCAACCTGCTCTAGAAGGACCCTTAATTTCCTAAGGAAGGCTTCAACCACCCCCACCTTAGGCACAACTCTATGCCTACACCAATTCAGATGCGTTGCCCAGTAACTCGAACGTCATTGCAGGTCAGACCTCCCTTGCTTCTTACGAAGTTTATACACTTTTTGATTCGGGTGCCCGCATTCTTTCATTTCGACTAAATTGGCATTAAATATGAGTGATAGTAAGGATAGGACTCCCAGACTTTTGAGACAAGCCTTATCTTCGGGTGAAATATTATTATCAGAATTCGTACTAAAGGAAACGCCGATAATAATAAACGGAGTCACATTACGTGTCGATTTAATAACCATCGAAATGAAGGACTTCGATGTTATTCTAGGGATGGACTTTCTTGGAAAGCACAATGCGATCATTGATTGCAGACACCGAAGGGTCACCTTTAGGCCCAATAGTGGCAAATAGTTCGCTTTCAATGGGAGGTCATTACTCAATCCCAAAATGATGATCTCAACCATGCAAGCACGAAGAATGTTAGCAAATGGATGTATGGGTTTCCTGCCATCGGCAGTGGACAAAACCAAGGAAAAGGATAATGACCCAAGCAGCGTACCTGTTGTAAGGGAATTTGTGAAAGTTTTTCCAAAAGAACTACCAAGAATACCCCCAGAACGTGAGATTTCTTTTGAGATCGAACTAATGCCGGGAACAGGACCAATATCGAAGCCTCCTTATCGCATGGCTCCTGCAGAATTGAAAGAACTTCAGACCTAACTCTAGGAGCTTTTGGATAAAGGTTTCATCCGTCCCAGTTACTCTCCATGTGGTACTCCAGTGCTATTTTTGAAGAAGAATGATGGAAGTTTCAGAATGTGCATAGACTACCGCGAGCTGAACAAAGTCACAGTGAAGAACAAGTACCCCCTCCCGAGGACTGATGATCTGTTCGACCAACTAAAAGGAGCGTCGATCTTTTAGAAGATTGATCTCTGATCGGGTTACCATCAATTGAGGATAAAAGATAGCGATATTGCCAAGACAGCAGTTAGAACGCGGTATGGACATTATAAGTTTACAGTTATGCCATTTGGACTCACAAATGCTCCCGTAGCATTTATGGATTTGATGAATTCATTTTTCGCAAGTACTTGGATAAGTTCGTCATTGTGTTCATCGACAACATACTAATTTACTCAAAGAGCCCAGAAGAACATGAAGAACGCTTGAGATTGGCACTTCAGACGTAGAAGGAGCATCAATTGTATGCCAAGTTCTCAAAATGTGATTTTGGCTAAGGAAAGTCCACTTTCTAGGACACGTAGTGTCTGCCGAAGGTATATCAGTAGACCCTGCAAAGATCGAAGCAGTAAAAGAATGGAAAGCCCTACGAAGCATCACTGAGATTAGGAGTTTTCTCGGCTTAGCGGGCTATTATAGAAGATTTGTGGAAGGATTTTCCAAAATAGCAGCACCGCTGACCGCTCTTACTCGAAAGGGAAATAAGTATAAATGGACTCCAAAGTGCAAAAAAAGTTTTCAGGAATTGAAGCGACGATTGACAAGTGCTCCAATTCTAATAATCCCTACGAGTGGAGAACCGCTAGTCATCTATAGCGACGCCTCTAAAGTTGGACTTGGCGCCGTCTCAATACAAAACGTTAAAGTAATAGCTTACGCTTTACAACAGTTGAAAGATCATGAGAGGAACTACCCCACGCACGACCTAGAAATGGTTGATGTGGTGTTTGCTTTGAAGATTTGGCAGCACTATCTTTACGGGGTTTAATGTGAGATCTACATAGATCATAAGAGCCTTAAATATATCTTCACACGGAAGGAGCTCAACATGAGAAAGCGAAGATGGCTCGAGTTGGTCAAGGATTACGACTGCGAAATCCTGTACCATCTCGGGAAGGCCAATAGTGTCGCTAACGCACTAAGTAGGAAGGAGGAAGCCAGGCTCATGACCATCTAAATTTTTCACCCAAAGCTACAGGAAGAGATCAACGAGCTAGAACTTGAGATTATGATTGGAGGTTTGGCGAATCTGACAATTTAGCCAACTATTTTTTACGGAATAAAAGGAGCTCAATAGCTTGATCCTGACCTGCTGAAGATTGCAAACGAAGTTTGCGAAGGAAAAGAAACATCCTCCACCCTATCAGAAGATGGAATTCTACAACTGGATGGGCGACTCTGTGTGCCTACCGACGAAGAGATGAGAAAATAGATACTCTCAGAAGCGCACAAAACGCCCTATTCAGTCCATCCCGGAGCATCAAAGATATACCAAGGCTTGAAATAGCACTTCTGGTGGAATTGGAAGAAGAAGGATGTGGCTAAGTACGTCAGCAAGTGCTTGACATGTCAAAAAGTCAAAGAAGAGCATAGACATCCCGCATGTGAATTACAACCCATAGAGCTACCAAAGTGGAAGTGGGACCAAATCACCATGGACTTCGTGGTTGGTTTTCCAAGAACAGTTGAAGGTTACGACGCTATTTGGGTCGTCGTTGATCGGTTAACAAAGACAGCTCACTTTATACCGATCAAAGTAACTTTTTCAGTGGAACGACTAGCAGAGATCTACGTCGCAAGCATAGTTCGTCTTTATGGAGTCCCACTCTCCATAATTTCTGATCGAGATGCTAGGATTACATCGCAGTTCTGGAGATGTATTCAACGGACTTTAGGGACGCAGCTCAAGTTTAGTACAGCCTTCCACTCTCAAACAGATGGTCAATCTGAAAGGACCATCCAAATATTGGAAGATATGTTGAGAAGCTGTGACATGGACTTCGGTGGATCATGGAATAAGAAATTGCCATTAATCGAGTTCTCATACAATAACAGCTACCAAGCTTCTTTGGGCATGGCCCCATACGAGGCTTTATATGGAAGGAAGTGTCGATCCCCAGTTCACTAGTGAGAAACCGGACAGACCAGTCTCGACCAGACAGACTTCACGATAGGGACAACGGAAGCCGTAAAGCTAATTCGACAGAGGCTCGAGACAGCGCAAAGCCGACAGAAAAGCTATGCAGATAAAAGAAGGAGACCTCTAGAGTTCCTAGTAGGGGACGCCGTATTCCTAAAGGTGGCACCCCTAAAAGGCGTTGTGCGATTTGGAAAGAAGGGAAAGTTAAGTCCCAGATATGTGGGACACTTTGAGATCATCGAGCGGATCGAAAAAGTTACATACATGTTAGCTCTCGGTCTCGAGCTATTCTCTGTGCACAACGTGTTTCAAGTCTCAATGCTGAAGAAGTATGTATCGGATCCATCCCATTTGATAACTCCAGAGCCAATTGAAGTCCACGAAGACCTTACATACGAAGAAAAGCCAGTGAAAATCCTTGACAGACAGGATAAGAGGCTGAGAAACAAGGTTATACCCTTAGTTAAGGTCTTATGGAAGAACCACAAGATAGAAGAAGCCACGTGGGAAAGAGAAGATGATATGAGGGTTCAGTACCCTGAGCTATTTTAAATTCCATGTACGTTAATTTTCGAGGACGAAAATTCCGAAGGTAGGGAGATTGTAAAACCCGACCTTTTTATTACATGTAACGTTTATAAAAATTAAATAAATGCATAAGAATTTTGTCCCGAACTTTTATATATATTTTTACGTCACATATAGTGTCGGAGCAAATTATTAACAAAAATGACATGTAGTTGCCCAGAGGAAACTACATGTAGTTTAGGGCAAACAAGCAAATGTATGGAAACTACAGGGTAATAAAATAAATTAGAAATTTATCTCCCAAGGCTACTAAATGGCGCCAATTATAGTGTGAATAGAGATGATTTTGTTTTTCTCATATGTCCAAGTGAATATCAGTAGAAATCGCAAAAGATTTTTGTATCAACTCAAGATAGGTCAAATGCATACTTTAGGAAACAAAATTTTTGACAAATCCAGAGGGAATCAAGAGGATATGGGCGAAATTTTGAGGCTATAATGGCTGAGATTTTTCAATCAATTAATGTAGAGGAAAGTCAACAGAATCAGCCAGAAAAAGGAAATTAGGAGATTTTGAGAATAAATCAAAGACCAGGAGAATTAATGACAGAATATCTCCCATTTCCTTCCCTGTATAGGCGCCAACTCTCCCTATAAATAGAGGCTTAGACCTCACTCATTCCTCACACCAAAATTTGAGAACTTGAGAGAAAAAGAAAGAAAAAGAAAGAAAGAGAGCGAGAGAGAGAACGAAGAGTAGAAACTCTAAAGAAAGAAAAAATAAAATTCAAGAGTGTTCTTGAGAAGATGATTAGCTTAGTAGAAAGATTTGAAGGTTTACTTCGCCGAGGTTAAGGTATATCGAAAGCCTCGCATGTTTAAGTTTAATTTTATTTTTGATCGAGGCTAACTCAAGTTATCGATTACAGGATTCGAGCGTTCGTGGGAACTTAAAAAAAAACCAAGAACACTCAAAGGTGAATTCGAAGGTTTGCATTCTAGTCACCTTGAATTCTAGAATATCGAAGTTAGGATTCTTATGTGTTAGAATTGCGAGATTTAAAACCCGAATTTAAATTCCAAGTTTATTTTCTTAAAAATCAATATTTTGTCGTTTTGATGAACTTAGAAGCCGAAATTTGATTTTATCATTACATATAGAAATGTAGAAAATTTAATTTTAAGAAAGTTTTATGAAATATTATTTTTCGGAATTCAGTCGTCCTAACCTGATATTATATGTTTTATTAATTCGTTATAATAGCTTTCTAAAGAAAGTATGTAATCGGTAGGTTTTCTAAAAAAGTTTATAACTGGAAAGTTTCTTGTTTTTGGAAAATAAGGAGAGTCTTTTCGGAAAAATTTGTCAAATTCGGCCTCTAGACCCCTTGGCTACGAAATTTTATTAAATGGTATATTTTATTAATTTTCTAATAGAATCTATTTTATTCAAATTATTAATAAAAACGAGTCTACAACGAGACGATATGGAAAACTGAAATGACCTGTTCTAGAAAGATTGGTTCTTAAATAAGAGCTGTTTTGTGATCCACTCCACACTTACTTAGGAACCTCGGGGAGTTCAATCTAGGTAAGTTGGGCTTAAAGCGGGGCCATAGCATTCTTCTCAATCAGCGTGAGGACGTTTCAGTGATTATTAATGCACCGTTATGGACTCGTATATATGGAAATGATTTTATAAAGCTTGTTTTTGGTGATTTCCGCCCCTTTAGATGAGACGTTAGTATAGTTAATTCATGACACTTACAACTAGTTTATGTTTAGGTTTGCCCGCAAGCTCCTGACCCTGCATAAACAGCTCTTGTTAGGATTCTTCATTGAGGTGAGTACAATCTCACTACAGTACGAAGTAGTTCAAAATAATATGATATGCAATGTTATGTGTGTTGTGATGATATATTACATGTTGAAATGTTTCAAGTATGTTGTCATGTTTTATATTTTTATAGGTTATAAGCATGATTATGATGTTCAAGTTTTATGTTCAAGTTATATGATCATGAAGTATGTCACTTAATTAAACAAGTAATAACCAAGTTAAAAGCTGTGTCGTACCGCCCATTCTCCTTGTGTCGACCTAAGGGTATTAAGGAGACGGTTTTCCATGTTATGTATGTTTTGCCTTATTCACCGAAGATTTACTACCTTCGTTGACAATTGGCTGAGCGCCCTCCACGATGTACGACACTATGATGAGGATCCTCTAAGAAGAAGTTAAAGCATGTTAAAGTAAAACTATGTAATGTATAATGAAGACTAAATTGTCATGCATTGCATACTTATGTTTTTGTAAGAAAATATTTGTATTCACTGAGCTTTAGCTCACCATGTTTTTCCTTCGTACTGTAGGTAAGAAACCTATGGTTTGAGGATAGATTATGCGGTGGCGGTGCAAGGAATGCGAGGTGGGCAATGGGAACCATTAATCAAGAAATCTTCCGCATTATCAAGTATTTTATAAATAAGTATTCCATTCAGATAAATATTATTATTTATTAATATGATTATGTTTTCCTTCTAGACAATTATTGTTATGGTATCCAAATAATAAAGATGATATTCGTATTAAGTATAAGTACCAAAAAAAAAAAAAAGTCTCTACTTTTCGCACCAAAGTATAAGTATAAGCAAAAGTATATGTTAAAGTGATGATCCGAAAAGTCGGGCTGTCACATGAACAAGCAACAATACCTCGACAAGGAACCACCCTCGACATTTTGGCCCAACTCCAAAGACTAATTCTGACAAAGATTATCGGGAGACATCAGCAATTTGATACACAATTCAATTGACACCCACCGACGATGATGATAGTGACGAGTATGGAGATGATGACTTCATCGCCAACATGTTACAACTTAATGATCTTGGATTACTAGACATTTAATATTTTACATATGTATTTAGATTAATAGCTTATTTATTACATGTTAATTGATGTAATATATTATTTTAAATCCAAATTTTATTTAAAAATTATTATATCGTAAATTATAGGAATATCATATATAACTGAAAATTAAAATAATTAATAAAAGAGATTTTTAAGAATTTAGCCAAATTTTTTGTTATCGGTAGACATCAGTAAGTCGATAGACAATTCAATTGACATGCACCTGCCGACGATGATGATGGTGACGAGTATGGTGATGATAGTATTTTACATATGTATTTAGATTAATAGCTTATTTAGTAAATGTTAATTGATGTAATCACTATATATATATATATATTACTTTAAATCCAAATTTTATTTAAAAATTATTATACCGCAAATTATAACAATATCATACATAACTGAAAATTAAAATAATTAATATAAAGAGATTTTTGATGATGTAGTCAAATTTTTTGTTATTTTTTTAAGGATTAGCCATAGTTTCACGAAATTAAAAATTAACAAATTTTATCGTATAACAAAATATGTTAATGTGTATCACAATTTATTCCCCGAATATCAAAAATTATTACACGTGTATCAAAATTTGTTACACGATTAAAATGATTAATTCTTTAATTTTATAAAATTATGGTTAATGTTTAAAATATGAGTCTAAAAATGGCTAATAGTCATATCTTCCCAAATAAAAAAACCCTTAATTTCTTTATAAAATATTAATGAACAACGGCAATAACATTTTTCAAAAACGTCGTCGACGATGCTCCGTATGCTGCGCGCGTCGTTAACAACAACTATCTGACGACGACTCATTACCTTTTACGTACGACAAGTTGTCGCCAGCAATTTGTCGTTGCCAAAAGTAATTTGGCGATGACTGTAGCTATATGACGTCATCAAAAGTGATTTTTCCTGTGGTAAGAAGGAAGGAGCTCTCTGCGCGGGAAAAAAAAAACACCAAAAATTTTTGAGAAATTATAGTGAATATACAATTTTTAAAACTTAATGTAAGTTATTACTCAATTTTTTAAAAAATGTAACCAACTACTCAAGTAATTCAATTACTTACATAGTGATAAGTGGTGGTAATTCACTTAGTTACCCAAAGCATGTGCAAGTAATTCACGAATTGACTAGAAACTCAATTACTTCAAAAGTTTAGGTATTTATTTTTATTGTTATATAAATTTTGGGTATTTTCCTACTTCACCCAAAAATTTTCTTAAAGAATTCTTGTATATTTATTTTATTTTATTTTACTTTAACTATATAAATAAACTATTTTTTGTTTGGTTGTAAGAATAAAAAAAAAATTCATGAACTGGTGTTAATTTATATGCATCGAAACTATGCATTTTTATTTAGAAATATTTTTATATTTAACACGCATTATTTGACCATAAGTTAATAAATGATTATTTTTTTATTGAATTTAAAATATAAGAGGTATTTTTTGTATTTCAACAAATTAAGAGGAAATTCTACGCGCAGAATTTCGCAAAAAGATAGAGGAAGCTTTTCGTAATTTCCCTTCTTTTGGTGGATGCTGAGCAAGTTTAAATACATAGATTTAATTGACCTTGTAAACGTATTGAGTGATGTAAAAAATATTGAGACTCATTCAATATGATTGACTGCTACTTTCCTCTCAAAAGAATAAAGAAGTGGTTACAAACCTACTCTAAAGTCTAAACAATAGCGATGAAGTTTTGTAAGAAATTAAAAAACAATAAATAAATAAATAAATATGGTTGAAATAAAGCGACATTTAATGAATAGATGAAAGTAAATCACATATTCTATTGAATCTAATGTGCAATATACTCATATGAAATTGGGAAAAATAATTTTCCGAGCAAATTATTAGATATGCATCAACCACTCCAAATTCTTTATATTTTCTTTAACAGCTAAATATGTGAAAAATCAATACCAAATTTGAGTGATGAGTTTTTTAAGTAACGTCGTGGCAAGCATGTGGAAGCCATGGAAGGGTAATATAATCTGCTGGTAATCTCTTATAACTATTGTCTACGATATTAGTTGGCAAACCCATTAAAGAAACGTTTTAATAACAACGATATATGGTGAAGTAATCAATTGGTGGAAATTGAAAATTTCTCGTATTTTATTTGGCTTATAGTCGTTATTTTGAGTACAATGGCTTGTTTGGCTGTTTCAACATGTCCAACCTAACTCTCCTGACTTTCTAGGATTAGTTTTGTCATTTATTATAACATAAGTACACTTTAATCATGACAATTTGTTGCACTAAAGAATTTCTAACAAAAATGGCAGTACATGTTTTTCGATATAAAATTTATCACACTTTTATTTTTTAATATTCTGAAATATGTGTTAGTTTTTAAAGACGCACTATTTCCTATAAATTTTCTAATGTTTAGGTAATTACACTACTCATGTTTATTGAGAAAGAAAGAAAGAATATTAGGAAAAAGTGAGAAAGAAAGAAAGAATATTAAGAAAAAGAGAGAGAAGGGAAGAAAACAAAACAATGACAAAAAGAGTCTAGTGGTTGATCATCACTTCTGAGTGTTTAATTAAACAGGCTTAAACCTCAGATCTTGGATTGGTTATAATTATTTCAATGTGAGTTAGGTTTAGAGGCGGCGAATAAATAAATATATATATATATATATATATATAAAAGATGGCCACTACAGTTCCAAATCTCTTACGTATAATATAATCACTGGCGTAGCCAACTAACGCCCGGCGGGCAGCATGTGCCCCCTCAAATTTCCAAAATTACAGTTTTGGATGTGATTTAAAATTAAAAAAAAAATCATATATATATCCCTCTCAAATTTCAAAAATTACTATTTTTTCAAAAATTTTCATATATGCCTCTACTAAATTTTAAAATTTCTATAACACTAAAAGTTTATAACATATTCATACTCCTTCTCAAATTTTGAAAAATTTATTTACACAAAAAAAATTAAAAATTTCATTTTAACCCCTCTTAAAAAATTAAAAAAAAAAAAAACAAAACAAAACCAGACTCCATCACTGAATATAATATAGCTAAGTCTTAGTTATCAAAAAATGAAAACAACTTTTAGAAAGAAGGGGACAAATGGTTTGGTGTTAGGTGCTTAACTTTTGATATGATAGATAAGTCTAAGTTTTTAGTTTATTATTCCTTAATTAAGACTTTGAGTTGCCTATATAATATATTACATACTTACAAGTCCATATTCCTCATATATCACTCTCCCTTTCTCTAGTTTACCTCTTTCTCTCTGATCTAGACATGGCTACCATGGCAACAGCTCTCCTAATTTTGCTCATGGCTGCTCCGATGGTCCTCGGAGCGAATTACAAGGTCGGCGACGCGGCGGGGTGGGACTCTGGTGTAGATTACACTGCTTGGGCTTCAGATAAGACCTTCACCGTTGGTGACACTCTTGGTATGGTGCAATACATTTATGATCATAAATTTATAATATCATGCCTTCTCGTTTGTAATTTTGTTTGATGCCAATTTGAATTTTAAATGTCCAAATAGCTAAAAGTAAATTTAATTTTCTTCATATTGATAACATTTATTAGTGATGAATTATGAGATATGTCAAATAGAAAAAGCCATGTCTATACATTAACGTTGTCGCCTTATAATTAATATCAGTTTTTAGTATGTGATCCGCAAACTATAGTGAATACCCAATTTTCAAAACTTAATGTAAGTTATTACCCAATCTTTTGAAAAATATAACCAACTACCCAAAAGATATAATTACTTACACAGTGGTAAGTGGTGGTAATTCACTTTGTTACCAAAAGCATGTGCAAGTAATTCACAAATTGACTAGAAACTCAATTACTTCAAAAGTTTGGGTATTTATTTTTATTGTCATATAAATTTTGGGTATATGCCTACTTTGGGAGATTTTTACGTGTGTCATTTTTTTGACACACTATTAAACATGCTTTTTTTTTGTTGCATTAATAATTTTTATTCATATTTTTACATTATAAATATAAAATAAAAATCGATTGAGCATAACTTATAAAGTATAAATTTTTAAATGGCACTTAGATTTTTTTTTTTTTTGATATATACTTTGAGACTTTAGTACTATTTCCATGGGTCTATTCTTTTAGCCCGTGCCATCAATTTTTGCTTTTCTTTTTACAGAAATTGTATCTAATACCTAATTTTTTACGCTGAATCAAATGAATATTGATTATAGCCTTATGAAAATTTTAGCAAAGTATCGAATTATATTATTTATTTGATAGTTACATAAATAGCATTGTTATTTCCATGTTTTATTGAAATATTACGTTATCCGAGTTTTTGATAAATGACCTTGTTTTATTGAAATACCAATTAATGGCCTTGTTATGCAATTAATCTAACGTCACATTAGTAATCAATATTGTGAGCAAATTATCTTTGTTATGTTGCTTTAGGAGGGCTTATTTTATATATTAATTAGAAATTTTTAAGGATTTAGTCAAACTTTAGACTAATTTTTTAAGGATTAGTCATAGTTTTAGAAAATTAAAAAATTAGTCATTTTTATTTTTTATTTTATCAAAATCGATGAATATTTTGACAATAGTGTATTTAGTTTGCTTTTTTAAATGGGTTAAATTTTCAGAGATTTTTTATTTGATATGGGCAATTTTTTTTAAGTAATTATCGTAGATATTTATATCCATTAATGTATTTAATGACTATATCCTTAATTTTTACATTCTATGACTAAATCTTTCAAACTTTACTTTTAAAATGACTAATTTCTCAATTGATCCTATTAATTAAAACATGACCAATTTCCTGAAAAGTAACTATAAAATACATAACATATTTACTGAAGCATAAACTTGACGAAATTATTTTGTTTGATATAATAATTTATGACACGAAGTGGTGACGAGCTCGTCTTTTAAATTTTTTTTTTTTCTTCCTCTATTGCAACGAAGATGGATGATCAATTCGTTTTGGATTCTAAGATATCAATAATCAAGTCAAACTAAATCTCGATCCACTCCGAGGCCACCTCATATATTGGTGTGACAACCTAGCTAAATCTGAATGGATATACTAATAAGCGTATATAAATATTTCATGACTTTTTTTTTTTTTTGCCTCGAAATCTCCAATGATGGAAGGAGTTTTGGTGACATTATCATCAACTATTTTATTTCTAAACATTAGGAATTCGAGATGGTCGCTTTGCTTTTAAAATTAACGGTTTATTAATGGGGAATCCTTTAGTGATTTATTGTTTTTTAATAGAATAGTTTAGTATTCGGTGGAAAAAATTATTTTGGATTTATTGTCAATGAATTTTACATTTAAAAACACAAATTTGTCGATTTAATTAGAATTAATTCTCATAATAAAATCTACTGGAGATATTCTCATTTTTAATAAATGGCCATATATTTTTAATTTAAGAAGCAAAATGACTATTGTTTTTATTATAAAGATATTTATATAGTTTAGCTCTCTGGTGAGTGGGTTGATGAATATTTAGCTTATATCTGTCAATTCATTAATTAGATATTTAAAATATAAGTTTAAATATTCAATTCATTAAAATATGCTTGGAAAAACCAAAGGTGATTATGTATTTTGACTCGATGTAACGAAAAATAAAAAATAAAAACAAAAATGCCGCCACTTATAATTTCATTAAAATGATTTTTTTACCGATTTAACCAAATTTTTAGCTAATTTTTTAAGAATTAGCCCTAATTTCATAAAATTTAGAATTTAACTCTAACATACGTGTATCATAAATATAATATATGCATGTTACGGTTAAGTTCTTAATTTTGACATTTTAAGACTAATTCTTCAAATTTTATCTTTAAAATTACTAATTTTTTAACTGGTCCTAATATAATTAACCAATTCGCCTAGCGAATAACCATGAAGAACTGATTCATGAAATTTCTCGAACAATGACAATTTTCTAAGCGTCCCAAAAGTAAAACTACCTGATCAGTTGTTATCCACATATTAATTTATTTCCTCATCTTCAAAAGAACCAAGTCCTTTATCTGAATTATTATCTGACCATCTAAATGTTGCCATATATATATATATATCCAGAGTTCAACTATGCCACGAACCACAAAGTGAACGAAGTGAGCGAAGACGACTACAACGGCTGCACCACAAACAAAGTCCTGAAGTCCAACGGCGGCACGACGGCGACCATCGAGCTGACGGAGGCCGGCAAGAGGTACTTCCTTTGCCCCACGGCTGGCCACTGCCTTAACGGCATGAAACTCCTTGTCAATATCGTCGCTTCCAGCAGTGGGACCCCTCCAACAACCACCAGCTCCCCTCCTCCGCCCAGCTCGGGGTCACCCAGCGGCGGGGGTTCTACTTCTCCCCCGGCGTCAGGGGACAATTACAGCCCCCCGCCGCCCTCGACGCCCAGCGGGGCGTGGACTGCTAGGGTTTGTGGCATGAATATTGTGATTGGGGCACTACTTTTGCTTGCCTTCATGGGCTAGGGAAGAGGCAGTGCAGCAATATATATTTGGCTAGGGCTTTTTTTTTTGTACTTGCGTTGCTTTTTTTTTTTTTTTCCTTGAATTTGTTCTTTGATGATCATTTCCCGTTGAGTTGAATGTTCCATGTCTTTATGATTTTAATTTTTATGTACATTATTTATGACTTATGAATGTTCGATAAATTTATATCCTTGACTTAAATAAAAATTAAACCTCTGAGCCTGACTTTGGCCATTGTGTTAAATTAATTAGCTTTCTATATAGTACACGTGAGAAAAATTTTTTTTTTTTGCCCCCAAAAATCCTATAGATTGCAATGAAAATTATGAATTTGTATCTTGATCGAATAATGAAAAATAAGTATCATATAAAATTCATGATATAACTGACGATGTTTGGTATTGACGTCTTCATTTTCTCAATTTACCTATTTTTGAAAACATGCCTATCAAGTTTTTATTTTTTATTTTTTTTGTACAAATCACATATTTAGCCCTTGATATATAGCACTTGTCTCATATCAGCCTCTTTTATATTAAAAATAAATAAAAAAATTTCTCAACTTGACCTTTATATTTCGTTCGTTAGCAAAATGATCCTTCCGCGTTAACATTATTCCTGGAGACTTAATCGAGCCAAAGGTACTATTTCCACGTTATTTCATTACATATGGTGTGATTTATAATCTAGTTTTTTTTTTTTTTTTCGCCTTCGGTTCTAATGTTGATCTCCTTTAACTTATATTATTAATTCTTTGGCTATCTTTAAAGAAATCATCATAGCTGGTGATGTGGCCTTGAAGAATCTAGTTTTTTGTTGCAACTACTACTCCATTGTTTGAATTGTTAATGTACTAAAAAAAACATCACTTATGTTTCTTTGCGTTGACTTTGCTCTAGATGTAATTTTCTTTTCTCAGCAATTCATCATATATTATTTATTATTTCCTACTTATTGTTCACACAAGGAGGAATTCAATATGTTGGGCCAAATTTTGCAGGGGGATTTTGAGGAATGCCCCTCTGTTGGGAGGCTAAGGCACGAACACTTGTCATACTTGGCCACATTATTCATTCGTTCCCTTTACTGATTTTAGCGTCAGAGAGTCCACGCCAGGAATACCACTAGTGCCACATCTTTCAGTCGCGCACTTCTCTTCTATAGGTGCGAAGAAAGTCCAAATCAAGGCCAAAAGTCAACATTCAATCAGCTTAGCATGTGACTCAACACACGCTCGTCGGAGTACGTGATCACACATAGCCCCCAGATGAAGTTGGTGACGAAAAATCACATCAACATTTAGCAGTAGCAGAAGGGTCTTGTGCAGTTTAACCCTACACGCTCTCAAACTAACATTGGACTGCAATCCATCAACATCTCGCCCCAGTCAAAGTACATTTCTCTAATTTTCACTCTCCTTTTTTTACATCATGACGAGAAGAGATTCTTCAAAAAGAAAGCACACCAAGTGCTTATGTGTTGCGGCAAAGGAAAGAGGCCTCTTGCTTGCCTGAGGCATTCTACACAAATCGAGGGGATAGGAAGCCAACTTGAAGTCCTAACTAAAGAAATCACCCAATTTGTAACAAGCATCAACGAAACTCTACTCTGCCAAAAGACACGAGACGTGGACAAGGGTGAGGCGAAGTTGAAAGATGAGAAGACATATGTGATAAAATGACAAACAAAGATGGCATTGAGCGCGCCAGCCTTCCTCACCGTAAAGACTATTTACCCGTATGTCAAGTTCACTTAGAAGGGTCTCAATCTGAGGTGTAAACAATGACCAAAGATATGCGCACTTGGGTGTTCGATCGCTTAGGTATAAACTCAAGACAAGGACAAACTATGACGGACATGCGCAACTACCTCAACGACGCAGAGGAGTTTTCAAACAACTTCGCATTGTAGATGAGCCGAACAGCACAATGAAGGCCCGTCACAAGCAAGCTGTGCGATTTGAAGACACAAAACGAGGCTACATAACATATGAAGCGCTCGAAGAGTATCAATCCCTTCGGCATGTCAACGAAAATGTGCAACTCAAAAGGCATGTGCCCTAAAGAAAGACCTCAAAAAAGGCTACACCCAACCGACTGGTTAAATCACTTGCTTCCAGAGGGCTCAAAAACTCACCCAAAAAAAAAAATCATGCAGCCAAACAAGTAGTCGAATGAGCAGGCGGACAACCAACCGGCCAACCTATTGGCATAAAAATAATCCCTACCAATATAGGCACTCAAAAAGCCCTATCAAGACAGGCACCGAAAAATGTCTTACTAAGATAGGTACCCAAAAAACCCTTCCAAGGTAGGCACCTAAAAAATCCCTAGGAAAAAAAAATGAAGAAAGGTGGCTAGCCAACCAACCAGCCATATAACAGGACAGCCAGCCGAACTGCCAACCGCTAAAGATCGTCGAACTTGGCACCGCCAAGCAACGATCGGTGAAAAAATGAGGATTGGAGAACTTCTCAATGATGCCAAATTTAGTGGATGTTCGACATCCCAAATTTTCAAAGTACTGACAGTGCGGAGCAAGCGAAAGAACATGCAACAATGGCAGAAATTCAACGATTGATTGAGGCGTCATTATCAGGTCTACAGGTTACGTTCCCGAAATTTAATTTTGGAAAACTATTTCTCCTATTTCCTATTAAATACCGACCAACCTAAGCAAGAATAGGGAAATGAATTATTTTGTAAACCCTAATCATGTTAATTATAATTATTCGATAATTATTTATTTTTTGAAAATAATTAAAAGGTATATTTCTTATTTTTGAAATTGAAATATTCCAAAGGGATAAATCCAAATTCCAAAGTGTAGCTAAATTTTACCCCAGCCAATATAGCCCTATACATATGTTCATTTGTAGCATACCAATTAACCTACGTCAATTAATTTTTCTAGCTTCCAAAACTTTGTCAGTTTCTCTCGAGAATTAAGAAAAGAAAAAAGGTTTTCTTCTCTCTGTGTGAGAAAGAACTGAGAGAACCTGCACTCAGTCATAGTGAGATCTAAGAATTGGAGTGGAAGATTGTGGTGTCGATATTGGCCGGTAAACTCGGTGTAAGCGTTGGGCAAAGTTAGCTCAACCTAGGAGGTCTCACAACGTACGGTGTCCAATCAACCTAATCGAAGATTTAAGAAAAGCTTATGGTATAATTTCTTAATCTCTCGCTATTTAAATAATATGATAATTTGTTTTAAAAAAAATTTTATAGTTCAATATGTTCATGAGATCCACTTTGCTTGTTCAAATAATATGTTAATTGAATTGCTACAATTTTTTTCCCGATGCGCTTACTCTAATTAGTTCAAATTTGCAATTTTATTGGATAAACGTAATCCGATTACCAACATTATGTTCCTACAACCCTCTCGTAGGTAGAGAATCTTTAGCACAGTTTATATGCGCAACATATCTTCCTATATATAGGATTCAGTGAGCACCCAGCTTTTCAAAAATATATGAGATATTACCAACAGTATATTCCTACAACACTCTCGTAGGTAGAGAATCATTAGCACAATTTATATGCGCAACATATCTTCCTATAGGATTCGGTGAGCACCTAGCTTTTCAAAATATACGAGATATTCTACAATTTCTATCTATTTCTAGGAACACAACTATGAGTGATATAGTTAACTATTATAATAAGAGGAAAGCCGGCCTTATAGAAGAATTACATAGGATTCATTTTGTGTAGCTTTGACTTCTAACATTTGGACTGGCCGAACTAGGGAAGATTATGTTAGTGTAGTTGTAACGCTCTTAAATGGGGGTTAGGAGAAATAAGGATTAATTAGTCAAAAATAAAATTTTAAAACAATAATACATTTTAAGAACCTTGAACTATGAAAAACTTTTACTAAATCATCAATTTTGCTTTGGAGACTTTTGAGAACCAAAAAGGAAAAATACGAAAGGTAAATAAATAATCAGAGTTTAGCTACATTTTTATACAAATACAAAATTACTGAAAAACACAGTTGGTATACTCTCCAATGGGATAGCATAAACTCTACTTAACCTCTATGCACTTAATTCCTTAGCTAAGAGTTAACGAAATAAACCATCAAATCACCAAAACGGCCATCAAATGCATTGAAGACATCAATGACTCAAGTCGACTGACAGCTTTTTGATCAAACGATACCAGACCTGACCGAACCGAACTGTACCTGTAGAGGAGAAGAAAGTAGGGGGGGTGAGCATTCACATGCTCGTAGGAAACCCATTACTCACCTTTTAGTTTTTATTAGCATTTTATAATCACCTGCATAGTTAAGACATACAAACCAATCCAGAGGAAATTTTACAAGAAAAATAATAAGTATGCTCTATGTGAAATGCATCCTTTTCAGAAACCAAGTTTTCATAGTCATTACATATATAATAGAAAACAAAAATAAACATTCAAACCCTGTCAAACATAGCAAACCCCGGAGAATCGAACATCCCACAGAAATCCAGTCTGCGCAGATCTAGAAAGGCAGCGGACCGCGCCAAAATAACCGCATATGAATGACATATATAGTTTTTGAGCATACTAAATAAAATCATGTTCATTTTCATAAAACCTTATTTTCCTAAACATCTCAAACTTTCCCAAAAATCATAGGCCACACTGTGACGTGCCTCTTATTTCTTTCATAGGTGATATATATACATTACAAAATAGAAAATATACATCTTTTTATTTTTCTTTATATTTACCAATTATTTAACAAAATCCTCAGAAAAGATAAGTGATAGATTTCCTACCTCGAATTGAGTAATAATCCAATTTGAAGCTCAAGGTTACTTAGTCCTCTGTAAACCCCCTACTAGTTCGGTTCGTTCATAAAGAAATTAATAAATGACGCAGACATCATAGCAAAGGCTCTTAAAAAGACAACATGTATTAAAGACAATAACCATGGACTCTAATTGATATCAGTATCAAAAATCCAAAAACAATGACCATGTTGAGTCCACATGAAATCATGAAAGTGTGAAATTTATATTGCAGTAAAACACATCCACAAACACCAATAACTGAGTCAATCTCTAAATTCTTTAAATTCGACCCAATATCCAAAACAGAACTTCAAAGACCATATAATCAACTGAATATACAATACGAAGCACTTTTTGAAAAACATGTAGCTATAAGATTACATTTTTCACATAGTTAAACATTTGGAACTAATCATTTTTCAAAAATAGCTAATGAATAACAATGAGACCGTTTATATTTAAAATCCAAAAGTTCACCAAATATAGACTATGATCCATATAAAAGAAACAAACTCACAAATACAGTTTACCACTAAATGACATAAACTTAAATCCAAAGCTAAGCCAAATTCCTCAACAACAAAAGTTGAAATTAGTGACAAATAGATTCATAGAATAGCCATGAGAAATTCCAAAAGCTCATGAAAACATATTGTTAGCGAATTTAAAGGTCATAGCAAAGAATAAAATTTACTGTAACTCATAAAGTAAAGACCAAATAGAGTCTAAAATAATTAAAAACCCACCAAAATATCCTTAAAACTGAGAACCCAAGACATAATAATCAAAACAAAGAAATATTTTACTTCAAATATACTTCTAATGAACATATACAAAAGCCCCAAATTTTAGGGTATACACCCACAGTGAGAAATAAAAAGGGAATCTCAAGTTGATTTGGGTTACTAATACTAAAATTCTAGCAAGAAGATTATATGGAACGAAACCAAGAGGCAAGTTGTAGTGGATTACCGTAAGAAATGACAGAGCTATAATAGTGTGTGCTCAACACCATCTATTCCAAGATTTGTGGAAGAAATCAGGACAACCATTTGCTAGACTAGTTGACATTAGAACACATTGGGGAGTGGAAGAAAGAACAGAGAAGTGTTTGAGAGAGAGAGAGAGAGAGAGATAGAACTTGCTCAGCCGTGGAAAAAGGAAGAACAAGAGATGGAGTGATAAGAGAGTGGTCGTGGAATAAGTAGAAGAAGAATAGCAGTGGGTTTATGTTGATGGATATTTGGGCTTGGGCTTTGAACCAATAAATTTAAGAATTTTTTTTTTATGGTCGTTACAGTGTAGACAATGAGATGAAACTGCAAAAATTAAAATAATAATAATAATAATAATAATAATCATAATAATAATAGGTTTTTGCCTTTTAGATTTCACCCAAACTGACCAAAATATTTACGATCGCATATTTAATATTGTTGTTAGCTAATTTTCGTCCGAGGATATATCATCGAGGGTGTCGTCATCGAAGACGAGAAGCCTCCGGAGAGAGTGTCCAAGTGACGACGAAGATTCGCCACGTCAGCAAGAGCATTGACGTCCACGGCACCAAGAAGTACGGGTTGACCTCGCGCTTGTGTCTGCGAGGGTTGTTGGAATAAACAACCCCGAAGGTAGAACTCGGCATGAATAAAGGTCCACGGGGGGAGACCGATGAGCTGGGGATCCCCTAAACCCGGGGACGAGTGGAACTCGTGATTAACCGCGCGTTCGCGGAAGATCAGGAAAGTCGGGAGACCCCTCGCGAAGCGGGAGGCCCCCGGACGAAGGGTCAAGCGCGGATAGCTGCAGTGAGATCGCTCCCGATGGTAGCTACCTCTGACATGTACTGTGGATGCCTCACCAGTGAAAGACGTGAGTTGATTAGTTAGTAACCTACCCCCTGATTTTAGGGCAGGGTATGGTCGATTAAGATAAGGCCACCTAATCCCCTGATTTAAGGGTGATTAGGTGGGATGCATTTAATGCACTTTCCTCTCTCTCTCTCTTTCCGGACTCCTATAAAAGGAAGGAAAGAAGAAGGGAAAAGGGGTTGGAAAAAATTACTCTGTAACTTCCTAATTCATAAATACTATAAACACAGTGGACGTAGACTATTACTCCGGCGGAGGGTCGAACCACTTAAAAAATCTCCGAGTATTTATTTTCCGTTCAAACTTCCACTATTCATTGTCGTATCACACACTAGAGGTACGGATCACGGCGTTGGTTTAAATTCTACACCAACAGCTTGGCGCTAGAAGGAGGGCCGCCCGAACCTCCGTCATTGTTGTAAGACTCTTCCCGCCTTCTCTGTTACTCACCGCGCTGCTTGATCGGAGATCAAATGGCGCCCAACTTGAGAAGCAGCGGTAAAAGTCCTTTAACCGCCGAGCAGGAAATGCTCGAAGATCGAATCCGGCGCATGGACGATCCATGGCAAGAATGAACGGATTAATGGAGACTTTGGTTCACAACCAAAGCCCACCTCCACTCCTGACTGATGCAGAGCACGCGAATGTGCTCCGAGCACGGCGGAGGGCTGACGACGCAGCTGCTGACCTCCGGGCCACAGACGACGTCAACACGACTCCTGATGAGGGCTCATCAGAAGGCGACCTTGCGCACGAGACTCACCATTCCCGCCGGCGTAGGACTGCACCAGCCCAGAAGTCTACAACCCGTTCTGGAGGGCCACAGTTGCCGGCCGACACGGTGGGACCATCACGCCCGCGGCCGAAGGCGTAACGCCAGCTCAGCCTGGCTCGGTGTTTACCAGGCTAGGCCTTTTGCAGCGGGACGCCTCCAGGAGAGCTCCTGCGCGGGCTGAGGCCAACCCGACAGATACGCGACTCCCGGTGCGAGAACGCCTCCGTGAGGATTCGGCCACCACTGCAACTAGCCGACAGACCGAAGCATCCCAGGAATTCTCACCCGCGGAGATAGAACGCATTCGCGGGATCCTTGGCGAACCATGCCGCGACGGGATCCTAGATAGGGATTTCACCCCTCTCACGGAAATCCTCTTGGCAACCCCCGTTCCCGATCGACTCAGGTTACCGAAGGTAAGCCTGTTTGATGGAAGTGGAGACCCATCCAATCATTTGGGGATCTATTCCTCGTGGGCGCGCGCCTAAGGCTATCCGGAAGCCATTTGGTGCAAGCTTTTCGATACCACCCTGGCGGGGAAAGCCCGCCGATGGTGGTATCGACTCCCGGCCAACTCAATCGGAAGTTGGCAAGATTTGAGAACGAGGTTTGCAGCCCAGTTCTTGGGAGGTCGTAGACACCTCAAGAACCCGGTGTACCTCTCCCGAGTCAAGCAAGGAGAGAGCGAAAGTCTCCAAGCTTGGCTCCAACGTTTTACTAAGGCCACAGTAGAGGTGGGGCATTTGTCTGATGATGCCCTACTTCTGGCCGCAAGTTCCGCGGTACGCGAAGACACTCCCTTCGCTTTCTCTATCAGTAAAAAACCCCCGAGGGTGTATGCTGATTTCTTGGGGCGTGCTCAGAACTACATCAACGCGGAAGCAGCGACTTCGAAGAAGTCTGGCTCTGCGAAAACTCACCGCGGCAACCCCGAAGGGGACCGCCGGAAAGAGAAGAGGCCTGTCGAGGCCCTAGCGGGCCATAATCGACAGCCTCGCGACAAGAAAAGACCTCGTGATTCCGGTCCCTCGTCGGGGTCTGGCGCAGTTCGCTCTCGCAGGCCGCGATATGAAAAATACCAGGAGCTAACTGCCACCATCGAAGAAATTTTTGTCAACTCGCGGAGCGAGGTTGACTTTCGACCCCCTGCACCTTTGAGGGGGAAGGTGCCAGAAAAGCACAAGGACAAGTTCTGCTTGTTCCATAATGCGGCCGGGCATACGACCGCGACCTGTTTTGACCTGAAGGATGAGATAGAATATCTCATCCGCCGAGGGAAACTCGAGGGGTATCGCAAAGAGGCGAATCCCAAGAACCGAGATCCGCATAACCGGGAGATCGAGGGTGAAATCCGAACGATCGCGGGAGGCCCTTACCCTGGGGGGCACTCCCAGCGATCCATGAAGGGTTACGCCCGAGAAGCGCGACAAGAGCTCTCCGGAGGAGTGTTCCACGTGTCGCGGAGATCTCCACAGCCCCCTCGGAAGATTGCGAGCGCGCTCACCTTCTCGGATGCAGATGCCGAAGGCGTCCGTTTCCCACATCGTGATCCTCTAGTCATTTCCGCGATGATTGGGAACCATCTCGTCCATCGTTGTTTGGTGGACGACGGCAGCTTAGTGGATATCCTTTATTTGGATGTCCTCGAAAAAATGAGGATCAGTCCTCAGAGCTTGCGAGCTGCCGCAAGCCCGCTACACGGCTTCACAGGAGACTCTATCTTCCCGGAGGGAAGTATAGAGTTAGCTGTCTCATTCGGCGAAGAGCCGACAAGATCAACCGCCGTCTCGAACTTTATGGTGGTTAAGGGTAGGTCTTCTTACAACGCCATTCTCGGACGTCCTACCCTGGTGGCAATGAGAGCGGTCACTTCCATCTACCATCTCTGCCTCAAGTTCCCCACTCCTGGTGGCGTCGGAGTAATCCGGGAAAACCAGTACGAGGCTCGGATGTGTTATACGACGAGCGTTAAATCGGCCCCCGCCGACCCGAAGGGGAAGCACACGGCCGAAGAAGCTGCTTTGGGTGAAACGATCCTTACCATCGGCATGTCCGAGGGTCGAAGGGAGCTAGACCCTCGACTCCCGGCCCCATAGCAATTAGCGAGCCCGGCCGAGGACACCGAAGAGGTAGACGTGGACGACCTTGGCACTACACGAAGAGTCAAAATTGGGACTTCGTTAAGCCCCGAAGTGCGCAAGGCCATCATTGCCTGTCTACGGAGGAATCGAGACGTGTTTGCGTGGAGCCATAGCGATATGAAGGGCGTAGACCCGGATGTGATGTGCCACCGTCTCAACATAGATCCTCGGCTCTCGGCCCGCCGGCAGAAAAGAAGACCCCTCAACCCCGAGAGAGCCCAAGCTCTTAAAGATGAAGTTGATAGGCTCATCGGGGCCGGGTTCATTCGCGAAGCAAAATACCCGGAATGAGTCTCTAATCCGGTGCTGGTCCCTAAACCGGATGGTAGATGGAGATGCTGTGTGGACTTCACCAACCTCAACGAAGCCTGTCCGAATGACAGCTTCCCGGTACCCCGAATCGATCAGATGGTTGACGCTACCGCGGGCCATGAGCTCCTCAGCTTCATGGATGCATATTCTGGCTACAACCAAATCCCTATGTACCATCGGGACGAAGAGCACACAGCGTTCATTACCGATCGAGGGTTATACTGCTACAAGGTCATGCCTTTCGGCCTCAAGAACGCAGGTGCAACTTATCAGAGGTTGGTGAACAAGATCTTCGCGGATTTGCTTGGAGTCTCGATGGAAGTTTACATTGATGACATGTTGGTCAAAAGCACGAAAGCACAAGACCACGTCGAGCACCTGGATCATACCTTCTCCGTCCTCAGGAAGACCAATATGATGCTCAACCTAAGTAAGTGCACTTTTGCGGTTAGAGCAGGCAAGTTTTTGGGCTTCATGGTGAGCCAGCGAGGGATAGAAGCTAATCCTGAGAAGATCCAAGCTATTATCGACATGAGGCCTCCTCGCAGAGGAAAAGAAGTCCAGAAGCTTACCGGATGCATTGCAGCACTCAACAGGTTTGTATCTCGGTCAACTGACAAGTGTCTCCCTTTCTTCAACGCTCTCCGCGGCAGTAAAGAGTTTGCATGGACCGACGAATGTGAACGAGCGTTCGAGGAGCTCAAAGCTTACCTCGGTCATACTCCCATTCTGGCGAACCCGCTGTCAGGGGAAAAGCTCTTCACTTACCTCGCAGTATCCCAGCACGCGGTCAGTTCGGTGCTGGTCAAGGAAGCCGCTGGAGTACAGGTACCCGTGTACTACGTCAGCAAATGCCTCCTCGATGCCGAACTAAGGTATCCTGAGCTGGAGCGACTAGCCCTTGCCCTCATCGTCTCTACCAGGAAGCTTCGCCACTACTTTCTGGCTCACCCGGTGATAGTCTTCACCAATCATCCGATGAAACAGGTCCTGCGCAGGCCGGAGGCCTCGGGCAGACTTGTCAAATGGGCTGTCGAGTTGACTCAGTTCGACATCCTGTACCAACCGCGGACGGCGATCAAAGGACAGGCGCTAGCCGACTTCATCGCCGAGTTCACTTTTCCTTCGGAGGAGGATCGAGATGGACTGAACGAACCCCCGAAGTGGAAACTCTACGTAGATAGGTCCTCGAACGAGAATGGTTCGGGGGCCGGGCTCATGCTCGTCAGCCCCGAGAATCATCGAATCAGCAGCGCCTTCCGATTTGCCTTCAGGGCCTCGAACAACGAGGCTGAGTATGAAGCCTTTCTCGCCGGCCTAAGGCTCGCCAAAGAACTTCAAGTAGACTCGCTTGTAGTCTACAGTGACTCAAAGCTGGTGGTCTCTCAAGTTCTGGGCGAGTTCCAAGCCCGTGATGATAGAATGGCCACGTATCTGGAGTAGGTTAAGTCCGAACTTCGAAATTTCCCAAGGCACGAAGTGAAACACATCGACCGAGAAGATAATGCGAACGCTGATGCCCTGGCAAAATTAGCTACTAGCCGAGATGCGGAGCACCTTTGCTTGGTCCCGGTCGAAATCGTGGCAGAGCCCAGTATCACCAAGCAGAATTCGGTAAAGGCGATCGACGCTCAACCTTCGTGGATGGACGATATTGTTATCTACTTGAAAGATGACAAGCTACCCGAAGACCGAGACCTGGCGCGAAAAGTCAGGTATCATGCCGAGCATTATTTGTTGCTTAACAACAAGCTTTACAAGAGAGGGATCTCGACGCCGCTGCTGCGTTGCCTCAACGACGAGGAAGCCAAGCGAGTTCTCAATGAAATCCACGGCGGAGTCTGTGGGAACCACTCGGGTGGACAATCACTCGCGCACAAGGCGTTGTTGCAGGGATTCTACTGGACCACGATGAAACGAGACGCTACCGAGCACGCGAGGAAGTGCGACAAGTGCCAGAGATACTCCGCACTTATTCGAGCTCACCCGGAACGACTCACCATCATCTTCTGCCCGTGGCCCTTCGCAAAGTGGGGAATCGACATAATCGGGCCACTGCCCACAGCGCCCGGAGGGCTCAAGTTTGCCGTAGTAGTAGTAGACTACTTTACCAAGTGGGCCGAAGCGATTCCCTTGGCCACAATCACCGAGAAAAACCTGACAAAGTTCATCCGCGAGCATCTCATATACATGTTCGGGATACCTCAATCCTTGGTCTCGGACAACGCCCTTCAGTTCGATAACCAGGCTATAAGAGACCTCTGCGACCAATTCGGCATCAATAAAGACTTCTCCGTGCCTTACCACCCGCAAAGCAATGGCCAAGTTGAAGCCGTCAATAAGGTCATCAAAATCACTTTAAAAAAATGACTCGACGCACTCAAAGGACGATGGGCAGCGGAGCTGCCCCTGGTACTCTGGAGTTATCGCACCACCGCCCGCACGGCCACCGGAGAAACCCCATTTTCCATGGCGTATGGCACAGAGGCGATGATTCCGGCGGAAGTAAAAATCCCTTCATTTCGATACGAGAACTTCGACGAAACGGTCAACAATATACTCTTTGCCGCGGAGCGGGATATGATCGAGGAACGGCGAGAAGTCGCAAGAATCCGGATGGAGGCCCAGAAGCGGCGTATGGCGAGGTACTACGACTCCAAGGTAAAGAAAAGAAAGTTCAAAGTCGGGGACACCGTCCTCAGACAAGTATTCCAAAATACCAAGGAGCCCAGCGCGGGGGCATTGGGTTATTCGTAGGAAGGACTTTATCAAATCACCGAGGTTTTGCGATCGGGAGCTTACCTGCTCGCGGATCTCGCCGGGATTCCGTTGAGACTTCCCTGGAATGCGGAGCATCTCAAGAAGTATTACCAGTAGGCTCCCCTAATTTGTAATGTTATTTCCTTATAATGTTACTCACATTTGTATTTGTAAATTATTTATGAATGAAAAAATATTTTATATTTCCAAATACGTTCAATTGAAAGTCTGCGGAGTAGACTATAAACTCGGTGTATAAAGGATAGAACCGCGGAGCGGATAAATCCTAAAAATACTACCCTGTCTTCTCGGCCGCGAAGCGCCCAAGAAGCCGGGGGGCATCCGGGGTACCAGAAAGAAAATAGATGCTCTCTATAGGTACCTCGAAGGCGAGCGAGGCTAGAACATGTGAGTTCCGAATGGCTCACACAGGCTTTACTCGTTGAGACTTCCTATCTCAAAGGTTTATCTTGTCAGGGTTATTCCTTCGTAGAAGGGACCTGTTCGGAGACTAACTTGGGAAGTCAGACCAACTTATTCCTAGAACCATTCTATTCTTCTAAGAAGATAGAAGAACTAGGAACGCTCAAAGGAAGAATTCTGAGGCAGACTAATTTCTAAAAAATTAGGCCAAAGCGTGGAAAATAAGAGGTCACTCGTTATACATACCCTCAGAGAGAGTATGTAGCCCCGAAGGGACTGTCATTTAACTAATCGCGTGTAGCCCCGAAGGGACTATCATTTAATGAATTAGTTATTAGATCCTGAAGGGATTTAGTTAATTGATCGGATCCCGAAGGGACTGTCATTTAACGAGTTAGTTATTAGATCCCGAAGGGATTTAGTCAGTTGGCAAACGATGAAAATGGGAAATTAAATCCTTTATTAATTGTGAAAAATTTACAAAAGGTGGGCATCCAAGATAAGGACCCCGAACAAAAAAAAAAAAAAAAGATACAAACTCTCAAGGCGGAGGTTGCTGTCGGGGCGGAGGCTGCTATCGGGGGCGCGGCATCTCGCGGCGAATCTCCTCAACAAAATTCCACTCGGGGTGGAGGGCCTTGAGCCTGTCCAACGCTCGGTTGGCCCCTTCGACCATGGCCTGCGTGATCTCGTTCCGATACCCCACACTTTGATGGAAGTTGGCGAGCCACTCTTGTCTCCTCAGCTCTATGAGGTTCCCAAACGCGGGGCTATTTTTGAAGTCGGCCACCGCAGAGCGAATTCGCGCTCTGGCCCCGTTGAGATCGGCCTCGATCCGCCGTTTGTACCCCCGCTCCTCTCTGAGCTCTCCCTCGAGGGCTTGAACCCACGACTCTGCCGCACCTCTCAAGTTCCTCTCCTCCTCGAGGGTAGTTTCGAAGACGGCTTTCTCCGAGAGAATGCTCTCTTCGCGAGCACGGCGCTCCTCTGTCAGGGCCTCCCACGCCTCTGACTGCTGAGCCTTCGCTTGAGCGAGCTCCAGCTCGAGCCGGATCTTGGTCTCCGCGTGGCCCTTTTTCTCCTTTTCCAACTCCTCCCGGAGCTTAGAAGTCTCCTCCACGAAGGCTTTCCGCTGTTCCCTCGACTTCACTAGGCTCCGGGTGGCATGGTCCATCATTCTATTGGACAGCTCAGATTGAGCTCGGAGTTCGTGAAGCTGGGCCGCGAGTTTCTCCTTCTCGCCTCGAGTCTGGAGCAAAGCATCCCGTCCTTGGGCATAAATTGCCTCCGACCTCCGAGAGTAGGTGAAGTTTGCCAAAAATGCCTGCAACAGTCAGATATTAGTAGCAAATCGAAGCAAAAGAGGACGTAGAAGTCGGCAGAATTTACCTTCGCGACAGCCTCATGCCTTTGCGATTGCCGGCCTGGAGCAGCTCCTCGGAGAGCTGCCTGAAGCTCTCCTCCGACCAGATCTCGTCCAGCATAGGCCCGAGCTCTGGCATCCAGGGGAAGCCCCCCGATGGGGCATGTGATCCAGCCCCAAAAGGAGCCCCCACTGGGGGGATTTCAAACTCCTCCAGCGGGTCTCTGGCGGGACCAGTCCCTGCGGGAGGACTCCGAGGAGCCTCGGCGGGATCTTCCCCTAAGGCTAGCAAGGCTGGAACTCGGAAAGAGGTACCCGCCTCGGGCGCTGCCTCGACCTCCCCCGGAGACGATGCCTCTGAAGGAACATCCTCCTCCATTGGTCGCTTGCCTTTGTCCGCGACGGGAGACTCGCGGTGAGGGGCTGATCGACCGGGCGCATCCCCCGGGAGCGAGGACCGCAACAGCCCAAAAAGCTCGTCTGCAAACAACACTAGTTAGCCCCGATTTAGCATTGAAATAAAAATTTGCTCGCGAAGAAGTTTCTTACCATCATCGATGACGATGGGAGCTGCGCGCCACGACTCCGAGGAGAACTGGGTCGAAGACCCAGCCGGCGTCGCTTGGTCTGGAGAAGGGGCCGCCCTCGAAGGGGATGGATCGGCCTGCTCTACCACGAAATCCTCCACGCTTAGTAGAGGATCTCGCGCCATGCTGGTTGGCGGGCTGGGAGTTGGCGGCTGCTCTCCGAAGATGTCCGCAGCATCCGAGAGCACCTGGCGAGCCGCCTCGCCAAACGGGACACCCCCGAGGGTTGTCCCAGTGGTCCCCGGGTCCTGAGGGGTGGCGGAAGGCGTGACCTCTGGAGCTATAGCAGGCTCCTTCTGCGATCATTTTTTCCGCATTAAGGGTTCCTCGGGCATCTCCGTGGCCTGCTCTTCGTCCTCGACCTCTCCGGACGGGTGGAGGGATGTAGCTACCATGGTCTTAGGGGCGGCGGGCTTCTTTGAAGAGGTGGCCGCCCTCTTTTTTGTCGATGGGGCGGGAGTGGTCGTACTCCCGGAAGCCTCCGCCGGGGCCTTGGTCTGCTTTGGGCCCGACTTCTGTCCACGGAGCTGGTCCGGGTCCAGCTCCATGCGAGTCCCGATCCACCCGTGGGCGATCAGGTTGTCCTCGATCACGAGGGCCCGGACGTCCCTAGCCTCGTCGGGTTAGGCCAGGGCGATGTTAATCCGCTCTTCTTGCTCTACGGTCACAGAAGTGCGGATGAAGGAATCTGCACATGATCATGGATGTCAGCACTGCGACATCCAAAAAGAATGGGGGAAAGCTGAGAATCTGGAGGCTTACCAGGAATGTGGTAGACTCATGGAAGGGGCCGAGCTCCCTGAGCGGAGCTGCACGGGTCGAAGTCCCCCCCCGACCCAAAAGTTTCTGTCATTCCACCCCTCGCAAGACGAGGACAGATTCGTCATCAAAATCTTCTTCTTCTTCCATGGCGCTAAGAAGAAGTAGCCCGCCTCGGATTTCTTGGAGGAGGGTTTGTACAAGTGGCAGACCTCCTCCACCGATATTCCTGTCTCGAACCACATCCTCCACAGGATGTGCAACCCTGCCAGTATCTTGTAGGCGTTAGGGTTGAGTTGGCTCGGCGCAAGTCCCCAGTGGACTAGACCCCCCGGACCAGGGGGTGTAGCGGGAGTCTTGCCCCATGCTTCATGATGGCCTTGTTAAAGGCCACCATCAGGGGTGGGGGTCGTGTCGAGCGCTCCTCCGCGGACATGGCCCTAGTAGTGATAGTCGCGGACAGGTGGAACTGCTCCCGGATGTGCTTCACGTCAGCCTCAGAGCACCTGGAGACTTTGTCGTCTGCGGCGAGTGTGGCTGAAGACTCCGGAGGGTGGGCGGCGTCGGTGCTCGGCGCCCGCGGAGGACGGGCGCCCCCAGCCGCGGCGGATCGAGAAGCAGCGGCGGTGGCGCCAGACCCGCCGGGTCTTCCCTCGGTAGATGCTGAGGGAGAGTCTGACACGGCCGTGGTGGTTTTCGCCTTCCTTTTCGCTCTTCTTGCAGCGACAGGCGATTGTGGCGGAGACACTGTCGGTGGAGCGGCGGAGCCGGTTTCAAGTCCGGTGCCGGAGGACGGCGATGTCGGGTGAGACATTTTTTCTAAGGACGCCGAGAAGCCCAGTAAGTCACCCCATAAAACTCCACACAAGAAAGAAAAGAGGAAAAAGTTCTGCGGAGTCGAAGGACTTACCGAAAATGGTCAGAAACGTCGGCAAAACCTTCAAACTCCGGTGGGTTCGCAGCGTTGCAGGAGGTCGAAAAACGTCAGAAATCTCGTGAAATACTTTGGATTCGGATTCGTAAGTTTCTGAGAAAAATGGCGAAGAAAGCAAAAGTTCGGAGAATGAGAAGTGAGGAAGGTTTTATAGGCAGAGAGGGCGAAGTCCTTTCGCGTCGTTTCATCTCGCGTCCTCTCGTCTCGCGCCGTTTCATCTCCGAACCTCGTGCTCACTCCCGGGCCGTTGGATGGGAATCTTTCCATCGCCATCTAACGGTTGAAAGGGTTCGACGTGAGGTAATTATTGCCTGACGTCACCCAATATTACCGAAAAAGGCAAATTCCCCGAAAAGTGTGTCAGAGCATTAACTGCCCGTCACTCAAACGGCGCGGCTTTTCAGTAGAGAAGCGTACCCAGGAAGAAATCCCAGAGGGCACGACGCGTGTCCTCGGGGATTGGGGGGCAGATGTTGTTAGCTAATTTTCGTCCGAAGATATATCATCGAGGGTGTCGTCATCGAAGACGAGAAGCCTCCAGAGAGAGTGTCTAAGTGACGACGAAGATTCGCCACGTCAGCAAGAGCGTTGACGTCCACGGCACCAAGAAGTGCGGGTTGACCTCGCGCTTGTGTCTGCGAGGGTTGTTGGAACAAACAACCCCGAAGGTAGAACTCGGCATGAATAAAGGTCCACGGGGGGAGACCGATGAGCTGGGGATCCCCTAAACCCGGGGACGAGTGAAACTCGTGATTAACCGCACGTTCGCCTAACGAGGAAGAATACTAAATTTTCTTGGACTCCGGCATGCGAAGAGAGCTTTCAAGAGCTCAAGAGGCGTCTCACATCGGCTCCAGTCTTGACAATTCCCACGGGAACTACTGGGTTTGCGCTTTATTGTGATGCCTCAAAACTGGGATTGGGTGCGGTGTTGATGCAGCATGGTAAAGTGATAGCTTACGCATCAAGACAACTTAAGGATTACGAGACCCGCTACCCTACCCATGACTTGGAATTGGCGGCGGTTGTGTTCGCACTGAAAATATGGAGGCATTACCTCTATGGGATTCACTGCGACATCTTTACTGACCACAAGAGTCTAAAGTACATCTTCACCCAGAGAGACCTTAATGTGCGCCAAGGGAGGTGGTTAGAGCTCGTCAAGGATTATGACTGTGACATTCATTATCACCCTGGAAAAGCTAACAAGGTAGCGGACGCCTTAAGCCGAAAGAGCACGGGTACGCTCATGTCACTACAAGCGATACCCTCAGAGTTAGCCAAAGAGATTAAAGATTTGGGCTTGGAGATCATAGTGGGTAGCCTTTCGACTCTTATCGTCCAACCCATTTTGTACGACCAGATTAAGGAGGAACAACGTTCCGATCCGTACTTAGAGGAAATTCGTCATGAAATCGTCAAGGAACGGAGGGAAGACTTCCAGATAGCAGAGGACGGTGCTCTCCGCTTGAACGGAAGATTGTGCGTTCCGGACAATGGAGACCTAAGGTACCAAATCCTTAAAGAAGCCCACACAGCACCTTATGCGGTGCATCCGGGTGCCACCAAGATGTATCATGACCTAAAGGAACACTACTGGTGGGCAGGCCTAAAGAGAGATGTGGTGGAGTTCGTGGGGAAGTGTCTCACCTGTCAACAGGTAAAAGCTGAACACCAGAAACCCGCCGGGTTGCTCCAACCCCTCGATATCCCAGAGTGGAAATGGGAACACGTGTCTATGGACTTTGTGAGCGGTCTACCTAAGACTAGTAAGGGGCACGACTCTATCTGGGTGATTGTAGATAGACTCACAAAGTCAGCACATTTTCTTCCAGTGCGGAAGACGTACTCCATGGATAGGTTGGCAGAGATTTACATACAGGAGGTGGTTAGGCTTCACGGAGTACCCGTTTCTCTAGTCTCTGATAGAGATACCAGATTCACCTCCGCGTTTTGGAAAAGCTTGCATCGGGCCATGGGAACCCAGTTGAAGTTTAGCACAGCGTTCCATCCACAGACTGACGGTCAGACAGAGCGTACCAACCAAACGCTCGAAGACATGCTTCGTGCCTGTATCTTGGATTTCCAAGGTTCGTGGAGCACGTACCTGCCTTTGATCGAGTTTGCTTACAACAACAGTTACCAAGCGACGATCCAAATGGCTCCGTACGAGGCTCTCTATGGCCGCAAGTGTCGTTCCCCTCTCCATTGGCACGAAGTTGGAGAGAGGAAGTTTCTAGGTCCTGAACTTGTGGATCTCACCTCTTCAGCCATCGAGAAGATTCGGAGTCGCATGAAAACCGCTCAGAGTAGGCAGAAGAGCTATGCGGACGTCCGACGTCGTCCGTTGGAGTTTGAGATTGGCGATCATGTGTTCTTGAAGATAGCACCCATGAAAGGCGTCATGCGATTCGGGAAGAAGGGCAAGCTTAGCCCTCGGTATATAGGACCTTTCGAAGTCCTAGATAAGGTAGGTGAGGTTGCATATCGTTTGGCCCTACCGCCTAGCTTGGCCTCGGTCCACAACGTATTCCACGTCTCTATGCTGAGAAAGTATGTGCCCGATCCCAGTCACGTTCTACGTCATGAGGTCCTAGATATCGATCCGGAAGCCACTTACGAGGAGAAGCCATCTCGGATCTTAGATCGCAGGGATAAGCAACTGAGGAACAGGACCATTCCGATGGTCAAGGTGCAATGGGGAAATCATGCTGAGGAAGAGGCAACATGGGAACTCGAGAGTGCCATGAGAGAGAAATACCCTCACTTGTTCTAAGTTTCGAGGACGAAACTTTTGTAAGGGGGTAGGATTGTAATGACATGAATTTAATATCACTGTGCTAATTAATTAATTTGTATTTCTACCTCAGTTGTGACCAATTTTTAAAATTGGTCAGTTTCGTCAAATCTGATATATTGGAACTATGAGAGAAATTATGAAATTAGCATGGTTATCTTACAATTTTAAAAGTTAGACATGTTAGGAATTTATATTTGATTCGAAAATGATATTTAAATTCCTAAGTTTACGTTTTCAAATAACGTGTGCAATTTTAAAATTTCTCGGAAAAATTTGTTGTATTTTCGTGGTCAATTTTCGGCCATTTTGGCCCAATTAAGCCCAAGCCCATTAGGGCAATTTTCTTTTCCCCCTTTCTCCACCCACAGCCGACCAAAGCTTCCCCCCTTCCTCACAAAAATTTTCTTTTTCTTTCCCTCTCTCTGCCGGCCAACCAGCCTTTTTCCCCCTGCCGGTGCTGCAGCTCCTCCGCCCAGCTCGCGCGCACAGCGTCCGGTGCCGTCCCGCCGCCAGCACCGCTCGTCCCCGAGCTCCAGCCCGCACGCGCAGCTCCGCCAGCGCGCGCCTCTCCGTCGAGCTCGCCCAGCCTCCGCGCGCGCTGCCGGCGTCGACCAAGCCGCGCCCGACCTCGCCAAGTGCGAGAGCGCTCAGCCCAAGCCTCCCCTGTCTCGCGCGCGCAGCCCAGCCGGAGAGCTCGCTGTCGCCGCGCCGAGCTCCTCCGCTCCGACCTCCGCCGCGCCGACCCAGCCTCCGAGCACCCCAGTCCGAGCTCCTCCGCGCGAGATCTGCCCGTCGCCGGCTACCCCAGGTCCGGCCACCGCCGCACAGCGCCGGCCAGCCCCTCCCGCACGGCCGCGCAACCACGCCGATCCTCGTCGCGTCGTGGTCTCCTCCGGGCAGCAGCCGTGCCCTTTTCGCGTTGAACTCTTCTCGTCCGTCGTCGTCGAAGCTGACGACTCTCCCTCGCTCCGCCATTGTTTGAGTTGTCGCGTTACCAAGCCGACACCGAGGTAAGCTTCGTGTCCGCCGCGTTGACGTTGAGTGTTCAACTTGGATCTTTAAATTTCAGCGGGTTAATTCCTTGTTTCCGTTGTAGTTTAGAGTTCGTCGTCGCTTCGCGCCGTTGTCGGGTTATTTTGTTAGCCGCTGCGTGCTTCCTCGAGCCGTAATTACTCAAGTTTAGTGAGCCTCGTTTCCTTTTTGTGGTTGTTGTTAGATACTCGATTTTCGTTGATTGTGTTGTTAACGAAATTCTATCTTATTCGAGGCTTGTTTTTGTAAAGCATCGTATTGAGAAAAATTGTTATGTCGTAGTGGGTGATTGAAATTAGTTTGCGTTCAAGAATCGTGTTATTATGGGCTTGAACTTGTTAGACGCCTAGAGGTCGTTTTTAATTCGGTTTACCTTGAGTTTTTGACACCTTAAAGTGTGCTAATTTAGTAGCGAAAAGTTGGGAATTCGTTTTTGTGCGGCAAACTTCACGCGTTTTAATGTGTATTTTTCGCACTATATTTGTAATCGTTGAGTCTCCCGATTTATCCGTGCTTAGACGAGCGGGAACTTAATTTTCTCTTTTAGACGTAGTTTTGGAAAAAAAATAAAAATAAAAATAAAATTGTCAAGTGACATTGTTTTGAAAGTTTGATTTGGAGATTTAGTTGTCAAAAATCAAATAGTTGAATGAGCCTTTTTGAAAAGAATATTATGCACGTTATTGGTTATTCAACCGTGTGAAGTTGTATTTTGGCAAGTAGACCATTCAAATGTGAATGAGTTATAAATTGGGGTCACAATTCCGAGTGTTTTCCATCGTGTTGCATTTAGTTCGAAAATTGATTCGATCATTGTATTATGCCAAATTGTGCAGGATCACCACCGAAGTGTTTAAGGACGCACGACCCCTCACCGTCATATACTAAAGGTATAACCAAGCGGCCAAAAATCGAGTTCTTGTTGTAAAATGATACAACATTGGAAGTGTGACTTGAGTTAGGATATTGTTGGAATCTTGGAGAATTATGTTATGAGTTTAGCCTTTGAGGCTCGAGAATAATTGTTGTTATGAAATTTTGGAAATGCCTTGATATTGTGTTAAATGACTCTAGTATTGTTATAATGGATTGTGACCGAAATTAGTTTGGTGCTGGGTTGATATTAGGTGAAGGCTTCGGCCGGGATATCCGAAAAACAGGGGAAACTCTGCTGGATTTCCGGCTCGAAGCCTAGGCACTTTTATTGATTTAATCATTGTACGAGTAAGGCTAAGAACCTATTCCTCACATATACTAATCCAATGACAACACTTAGGACAGAAACAACCTTAGATGGGCTTTCATAATGAATTATTAACCGTTCCACTAACTAGAGTCACATTCTTCGAGTCCACCAATTCCAAGTTCTTCCTCTCCTGTATTTAGTGGTAAACCTTGGTGTTGATCATTAATTGCTCGTGTGGAACAGAAGCATCTCACACAAAGCACGAGAAGAGACGCCCCTAGGGAAAGGATTTCGAGGACCGAAGCGAGGAGCTTAGGACCTCAAGTGAGTGGATCTCCTCTGTAACACGAGTAGGCTTTACCTTGTTTGATTGTTTCTCCTTCTTGTGATGTCGTGAAATGTCAATTGTAATGTTTAGTTTCCTAGGTGCGTGAGTATGGGCTCACGTGCTTATACCCTGTCTTCTAACTCGCAATTATGGGGTTGCGAGTCTGCATATATTTTAAGTACATGTGTGATTGTGTGCATGAGTCTCCTGTCTGTGGGTATGGGACCACAGACATAAAACTATTTCTGTTGTTGTTGAGAACTTATTGCAGGTAAGAGAGAAACTCTAAGACAAGCCAAGAGGGGTGAAAACACTGTATGTGTACGGGTAGGGCCTGACGAGGCCGCAAGTCATGATCGGTTCCGAAATAGCCCGACGGGGTCACTATTCATGTTTCGGGACGGCCTGAGAGCCTAGGGGAGGTCGATGGACGACCTTCCTCTGTGTGAGTACCTTGCTCATTTGGGTAGGGCCCGACGGGGCCGCGATTATGATTTGGTTCCGAAATAGCCCGACGGGGCCAGCAGCCATGATAGATTTCGGAACGACCCGAAGGACCTCGTGGAGGTCAGCGAGCTATTTTTCGGCATAATTCAGCGGGCCCAGTAAGAGTTAATAAGGATCCTTTAAACATGAAAGTCGTGTGCACACGTAATTCAATCAGGGAGATTGAATTCTAGAGTCTTGTGTTGAATCCAACATTGGATGGTCTTGAGGTACAATCATGATCGAGCCGCCGGAGGCTCGATTTTAGAGGGGGGGGGTAGACTTATTCTGACTCAATTATAAATTCTATGCGCATATGTTTAAATAAGTCTCGATGTAAAGTATTATACCTCTTTAATCCACTTATTGGGCTATTAGCTCACTAGTGTGCTCGTGTTGCAGGTAAGTTGAAGGGGAAGCTGGAAAACTAGGCGACATGGAAGGATAACGGCGAGTGCATACGGGACCGACCTTGGGAGCGTCGGGTATACCGCCGGCTAGCCGTTGGCAACTATTTTAAGAGTTGATGTTTTTGTTTTGAAAATCCCACGCGGAAACTCTTTTGATGGTCGTGTGGTCACGGTTACATCCCGTGTTAGGCATTTAAAAGTATTTTCTTATCGTTATGTAAAAAGTTCAAATTCTACCGCATTTTTGGGACTTGAAAAATGCTAAATTTTTATGTTTATTACGAATTTATATTCCTTTTTACGTGTTGGTTTTTGGGTCGTTACAACTCACATCCTGGCTTAACATAGAGTTTGGTGGACAGTTCTTGATGGAAAATGACTGGACAATCGCTGAAGCAATGCAAGTGTTCTTAAAACATTTTATTTGACTTCTGTTTCAACTGATGTTTAAACTCCCACAAGTCATTTAGCATTGCATGAGGTATTAGATATTAGGATTCTGAATTGTTAGATCCTGTAGTGGCCGATATAGAAAAGAAGTTTGAGAGATATTGGACAAATATATCGTTCTTGTACTCTTTTGCTTTTGTATTAGACGCACGGATGAAACTCATAAAATTTCACGATATACTTCGTCTTATTGAAAAAATATGTATATGAACTATATTGGGACAGCTTATCATGAAACTGAAGCTAGATTCTATATTGTTTACAGGTCTTACGAGGAAGAATTTTCCACGGAGGAAATGTAAATCTCGGAGGTTAGCGTTACTAGTTACGAGTCACCCGTCAAGAGGACATACCCCTGCTTGCTGGAGCTAGCACGAGTCAATCGTCATAGTCGTCCCATAACTCGTCAATTCCAGCCTCCCAATATTCTGAATTCCGGAAATATCTCAACTCGTGTTGGGTCGAGCTTTCAGTAACGAATCTAGACGAGCTAAGGTGGTGGAAGGAGCACCAAAATTCATTCATAATTTTATCACATTTCGCTCGAGACGCTCTCAGCGTGCCCGTCTCCACAGTGTCTTCTGAATCGGCTTCCAGTTCAACCGATCTCATTCTAGACAAGTGAGGCCTATCGCTTAAAGCTGACATGGTTAAGATACTAACATTGGTCAAAGACTGTGAATTAGCACATCGGCAAGCTCAGGAAACTGCTAGGAATTTAGAAGAACTTATGGTTTATTTCGAAAACTTGTACATCGACGACAAATCACAACCTAGTCGAGATTAAAATTTCTATTTATTTTTGTATTCAATAACTACATCATCTTTATGTGAATTTTCAATAATATAAGGTATTTTTTCAGATTAAAACTTCTAATTTAGTACTTTTATTTTCATCTTTATTCACTATGTTTATAATCTAAAAATTAATAAAATAATTCAAAATTAATTTTATTTTATTTTTTACGTTTGGAAATAGATCACAGGGCAGTACAAAAAAAAGGGTTTTTTTCCACCCGTTTTATGCGAAAATTGCAAACCCACCAAGTCTAGCCGGAACATAACATTTTCAAAACTCCCCTATTTTTATCCTCTTCTTACTCTTGGCACCAAAATTTGTCCATTATCAGTGCGTTTGATGCACCGAATTATATTTAATAAAATTTGATTATATATGTGATATTGAATTAGATAGGATAAGATTGAATTGTATAAAATACTATCACGTGTTTGGAGTAGTATTAGATTAGATTGGACTAGATATAATATTTGTTTTAAATTAAAAAATTATTTGATGGATTAGTTAGGTAAATAGTCATTTTGGATTGTGTGTTTTTAAAAAATAGCCACAGTTTCAAAAAATTTAAAAACCAGCCATAAAACTGTAAGATATTTCTGATAATAACAAAAATACATATAAAAATACTGTCAGAAATTTCTGATACTACGCAAAAATTTTGTCAAAAATTTATGACATGACTAGGTTTTTAAATTTTTTCTTACTGTTGCTATTTTTTAAAATCATTTTGTAAACAGTGACTATTTTATTAAAATTTTCTTATTTTAATTAACCAATTATAAAATATTATTTTTCACTTTCATTTTTATCAATGAATTAAATAAAGAGAAATTATAGTGAATACTCAATTTTTAAAACTTAATGTAAGTTATTAACCAATCTTTTGAAAAATGTAATCAACTATCCAAATGATTCAATTATTGTAACCCTTTGTTTGGGGTGGTCATTTTGGCCATTCCATATTTCCATCCCATTTTTTGGATTGAAAAAATGGTTTGGAATGGTTTGAAAATGATTTGAAAAAATGATGTAAGAATGGTTTGACTTTGCGAATTTCGAGGTGGTATGAATGGTTGAGATTTAAAGATATTGTATAGAGATTTGAAAAGTTGAAAAAAAAAAGATTGAAAAAAAATTGAATGATTTGGAGGATTAGGAAAGTTAAAAAAAAATGAAAAAATGAATGGAATAGAATGAGTGAAATGTGCATGCTAAACAAGGGGTTATACAGTAGTAAGTGGTGGTAATTCACTTAGTTACTAAAAATATGGGCAAGGAATTTACAAATTGACTAAAAAGCCAATTACTTCAAAAGTTTAATTATTTATTTTTATTATTATATAAATTCTGAGTATTTGCCTACTTAACAATTAAAAAAAGGGATAAGCGGGCATTTGGCCTATTTTGGGCCCAATTTTAATGGACTGTCCACATCTATTGGAATTTTAAAAAAATGCCTCTCAAAAATTGGCCCAGACAAAAATACCCCCAATTTTCTTCCTCTCTTTCTCGACAGTCACAGAACCACCATTACAACAGAAATTGAAACACCTTCAAACGCAGTGGAGATTTGGTCGCCGGGGAGATTTTTGTCGCCGTAACCTTCAACGTCTTGTAGGACGACACCAATGGCTCAACAAGATGGAGGAATAAAGGCTTGCTCTAGGGTTTCACAGTAGATTAAAAATCTGGACCAATGGCTCAATAAGATGTAAGTTTCTACTCTTGGAGAGTAAATCATTTAATTACCCGAGTAATCAGTCAACCTTGCCTCAATGTGATTTTTTGTATGCCCTTCAAAATAATAACGAGTTATTATCTATGAGATTGAGCTATATTAGTTTTGTTATAGATTAGTAATCATACAAAAAATTGAGGACGAAGATGATATAATGTGATACTTTGAGTGAGAACAAGATGTAACTTTCTAATCTGGGAGAGTAAATTATTTAGTTACCCGAGTAATCAATCAAGTTGTTGTAATTTTACCACAAATTATTGTGTTGTTATTTTTCTTCTTATTTATGTGTTATTGTATTGCTTGCTGTCTATATCAGTAGGTTATCATAGTATATTAACTGATTACTATTGATAGTGGAGTAATCAGTGAAGACCTACTATGGTGAATTGACTGCTTACCAGTATTCACTTCTTCCATCAATGTGTTCTGTTTCATTTAAAGGCTCATAATTAGATGAATTACTATGATGAATAAACTAGTTACCACTAGTTTTGTTTCAGTTCAAAGTCTTTTTTTTTTAATGAATTACCAAAGTTAACAGATTATTTACTAGTTTTAAATATTATTTCCATTACTGTTGTTTCGATTAATTAAAATATCATTGTTAACTACCTCCTGTTTTACATACAGATTCATCAACTTATGGTGCAAAAGGCTCATTGGAGAAGCCAACAGAAAATTCAGTTGCACTCAAAAATCCAACTTATTGACACAATTAAGTCGAAGTTATCTACCGAGCATAGAGCACATCTATTTGAGAAAGGGTGCTTTGTGCATATGCTAGACATCAAAATCGAAATTTCAAGCACAAGTCTACAGACATCTAATGGTAAGGCAATGCCAACCTCAAAAAGATGATGAGCTATGCTTCAACTTTGAGGGCAAGGTGGTGTGTTTTACCATAAAAGACTTTGCTCTTATGACTAGACTGAATTGTGGAGACTATCCACCAGTGCCCATTCGAGCTTTGCCTGAGGGTAATTTGAAGAAAAAATTCTTCAAGAATTATAATGCAGTGACAAGAAAGATGATATCGGACACTTTTGAAAAAAAGAAATGTAATGATGATGATTTGGTAAAACTTGCAAAGGTACATATCTTGGAGAACTTGCTTTTGGGCAAATCAGACCATACCAACATAGATTTAAATCATCTAAATATGGTTGATAATGATGAGTTGTTTGACAAGTACCCTTGGGGCCGACTGAGTTACAAGATGACAATTGATAGTGTTAAGAACGGCTTGAATTACATACGCTCAGACACTTGTAATGCTACTGGTTTTCCTTACGCTCTACTAGTATGGGCATATGAAACAATCCCAGCTCTAGTTGGAAAAGAGTATGTGAAGAAGCTTGGGAACAACATACCTAGAATTCTTAACTATGAAGTTGATGACTTCCCTGAATGGGCAGACCTGGCACAAAAAGTCTTCGATCCTGAAAGTGTAAGTATGTAACTATAGTGAATTATATAAATACTACTGTATTTCGTTTATTTACCATGATAATTAGTTTATTTACAATAGTAATTAGTTTGTATACTATAGTAGTTCTTGGTTTATAAATTGCCTTAAGAACTAATGGTAATAAATTTATTATTTTGCAGATTCGTATCATCAATATTGTCATTTAGGAAGAAGAATAGAAACAAGAGTTTATGGCTTGCTTCGTAAAGGAAAATGAAGAAGTACAACTTGTAAATGAGATTGGGAACGCAGAAATTGAGAATGAACAAGCTAATGTTGAAAATGATCATATGTTAGGCTTTGAAACTGCTACAAATGGACAAAGAGAGGGCTCCAGTGTGATTGAATTTCTTATGAAAAAAATTGAAGATTTGGAGAATAGACAAGAAATGATGGCAAAACAAAATAGTGAAATGTACGCTATGTTACGTGAGGTTCATGATGTGATAATTGTGAATCAAAGAGAAGACAATGACAGAGGACCTCTAGAGCCCAATCAACCAGCAAGTAGCGAGCACATCAATATCAATAATACTATGCGGGAAGAGGTACATTTAATGTAGAATTTTTCTAATTTACTATTGTAAATTAATTATGGACAACTTACACGTCGATGTTTCATTATATTAACTCAACTTGAATGCAGGAGATTGATGATTTTGTTTTCATGTCTGGTGAAACAATGAGAAAAGAGAGAACAATTGCCAATGAAGACTATTATACTGAACTCGAGTCTGATCAGACATTGGGGAATGACACAACGATTGAGAATGAAAAGGAAATTGCTATAATGGGATCTGATCAGACATTAGGAGAAGACATGGGGATTGTTAATGAACAAGAAGCTGCTATACCAGATGAGATAGAAAATGAAAACAATGGACTGGAAAAGGTATATATGTTGCAGTATTTAGATGAATTACCATGGTTAACCACTTATTATGTTGTTGCACAACTCTTACTAAATCAATCACTTGAATGTAGGAAACTGAAACACTTAAACCATCTGATCAAAATATAGAGACTGTCCAAGAAGAAGAAAATGCTAAACCAGATGAGATCAAAGATTATGTTAATACGGCAAAAGAGGTACATATGTTGGTATATGAATATATGACTGTTAATCCCTTGTCTCGCAACTTTTACCTGAAAAACCATAGTAAATGTATGCAATATTATTGATAAATCTCATATTTAGGGTCATATTTATCATGTTTTTCATGATTTTTAGGTGCATTTTTTTTAGGGTGTACTTTCATTCATTGTAAGGAAAAGAGTTATGAGTTATTATATCAGAATAATGCTAAAGGGTGTGGTGCTCCTTGGAGTTGTCTAGTAAGTATAGCTACCTGCTCCGTTAAGGCCCTGATAACCTCGCTATCATGATTCGGCACTTGTCTTCTCAAGATGGTTCTTTCAGATCCTCCACCTTCATTGTTAATGGCCATGTTTTCCAGAAGATCAAACGCAACGTCTTCGGTTTTGTTCATCAATGATCCTCCAGCTGCTGCGTTCACAAGGTTCTTTGTGGCGGGTGTGAGAGCAAGGTAGAACGTCTGAACTTGCATCCACTTAGGGAGGCCATGTTGTGGGCACTTCCTCAGCAGGTCTTTAAACCTCCCCCATGACTCATATAGTGTCTCCCCATCATGCTGTGCGAAGTTTACTATTTCATTGCGCAGCTTAGCAGTCTTCTTTAGCGGAAAGAACTTTGTCAAGAATTTCTGGCATAGGTCTTCCCAAGTAGTGATTGAATTAGCCGGCAAAGAATTTAGCCAGCTCTTCGCCGTGTCTCTCAGTGAAAATGGGAATAGGCGGAGTCTAATGGCATCATCAGTCACGCCATTGTACTTGAATGTGTCGCAAATCTCCATGAAATTCGCGATATGATCCTTGGGGTCTTCAGAGCCAAGCCCACTGAATTGAATATTCTGAACCATCCGTAGAGTGGCGGGCTTGATTTCGAAGTTGTTGGCAGCGGTCGCTGGCTTCCGAATGGCCGAATGAACTCCAGCCACTGTTGGTAGGACATAGTCTCGCAGTGTCCTTGCAGCCTCCTCTGCGAAAGCTGGATTGTTCTCCATTGAAGTTGGTGAAGATGGTGGCATGGAAGAAGATGAAGATTCCCTTTCTTGTTCTTGTTGGGCTTGTAATGTAGCTTCGCGAGCAAGCTTTCGATTCCGACGGAATGAACGCTCTATCTCGCTGTCAAATGGAAACAATGCAGCGTCTCCAAATTTGCGCATAAGCCTATCACCACATAAAAAAGAGCAACAAAGGAAAACAAAATAAATAACTGTGAAATATTACAAAAGATAAAATAAAATAAATAAATCAATAAGAAAGAATGTTCGAATTAATGAAAGAATTATTTTGTTTGATATTAAAAACGCCAAATCCCCGGCAACGGCGCCAAAAACTTGTTAGGCTTTTTCTAACACAACGCAAGTGCACGTGCCGTGGCAAGTAATAAAGTGTAAATTAAGTGTCGGTCCCACGAGGACTTGGTTTCCTAATTACCAAACTAGTCTAATCCTAACTCTATTCGAACGATTAATTGTAAATGTTGATAATAGAATTTAAAGAAATAAAATCTTAAATATAAAATGAATGCAATAAAAACACAGCACAAATTATTCTGATTTCAATCAATGTTAACAAGGCTAAGGCATCCGATTTCACCTAGACACACTATTGCATAATTCAAATCCTTCTGCATTAATTAATGATTCTTATGTGACGGCAAATTACTCTACGTATTGTTCAATAATCTCTCTCAAGCATTAAGAACCTAAGTCTATAATGTACTCTCCTCTCTCGAATCTTGAGCCACATATATAAACCAGCAATAAGAACAAGAATTTATCAAGCCGCACAAACGTATTAATTATCTCTAATTTAATATCAATTTGTGTTGATTTAACTTGGTGCACAATTCAATTATCCTCTCTCGAATCTCTAATTGAACCCTAAACATCAATCATATGTTGGCCAAACACATAATAGCATTAAAAACAATTCAAATCAATCACATAGGCATAGAATCAATAACTAATATTGCAGAAAATTATAAATTACACGTATATTGTTCTAGGCTACATCGTAGCCTTAGCATAAAAATTCTAGAACATAATGAAAAGGAAAACAATAACAAGAAGCATAGAGTTCATGATGGAGAAAGAACAATAAAGGATTAGAAGAAACTCTTCACGGTGGCGATTGAGAAGCGTTCTTCGTGTTCTTCGTGTTCTTCCCGTTCTTGAGAGACTCGTTGCAAAAGTGAAGGTTTTATCTCTGTGATTCCCCCTTTTCTTTCGTCCAAAACATGATATATTTATAGCCCAAGTTATTTGACCTAATTTCCCCTCTTGAAACGAAGTTAAAACGTCATTGTTTTTGTATCAGCGAAGTTTGGCGGTCGTTCGGCGGAGTTTGGCGAACGTTCGGCTCATGAAAAATCGATGCTGTAAATTTGCTGGGCTAACGTTCGCCCAGATCAGGAGAACGACCGCCCAGCTTGGCGGTCGATCGCCCCAATTTGGCGAACGTTCGCCCGAAGGAGTTTTTTCGTGATTTTTCACCCGGGCGATCGTTCGGCTGGATTTTGGCGAACGACCGGCGATGCCTCTGGTTTTTCCTTCTTTTTGGCTTTTTTGGGCGGTCGTTCGGCCCATGATAGGCGAACGACCGGTTCTTGATCTTTTTCCTTGATTTTGCTTACTTCTTCTTCAAGATTTGTCCGTTTTTTCGGGTTTCTTGGTCTCGATTTCCGTGCTTCTTAGCAAGTCATCTATACACTCAAAAAACTTGTTAAAACACATAAAACTTGAAGAAATTACAACAATTCAATATGGAAAGTGCGATATATGAGTGAGCATATTGCTCACTCATCAATTATGACTATCTATTTTTTTTTCCTTGGACAGTTGTCATTTTAGTAACTTCAACTCATATAATTTAGTATATAGATGAATTACCATGGTTAGTCGACTATTAACCACATAATTATTGTTACTGTAAAATTCAATAAATGTAACACTATGTTCTTATACCTTTTACCAATCTTGCAGGTCAAAATTAAGAAAACTCGATGTTACAAAAGAAAGAAAATAAGTAAAAAGGAAGCAGTTACAAACAAGAATGATGATGAAGACAGAGAATTACAAGGAAAAAGTAAAAGGGAGAAAAAACCAGCTGCAACTGTGTGTTCTCCATATGTAACTGAATTCGACTCATCTGTAGAAGGCAAAGCCCAGAGGACGAAAAAGACAATCGAGGATGACATGCCAAGTTTTGAACCTCTCTCACAAAAAACAAAGGAGTACCTTGATTCCATGTCAACAGATTAGACCAAAGACTAGGAGATTACAGACTAGTGACTAGAGTAGCAATCGATTTTGTAATGCTTTTTGAAAATTTTACTTTAAAAAGTGTTGCAACGATGGTTATCATATTTTGTTGTTATTACTGATCTTTTGTTATACTATAATGTTGAAACAGGATGATAGAAACAAAATAGGAAGATATCTTGTTTTGTTTGAATTACTAATATATACTTTAATTAGTGGTTTGTACTGGGATGCAAGTATTAGTGAAGTCAGAAAACGAGTGTTTAATGCTGGTAAATAGTTGTGTTACTATGGTAATTCATCTAAATACAGTCTTTAATGAAACATAAAAGACAAGTATTTAATACGGTAAGCAATCGATTTACCATAGTAATTCATCTAAATACGGATTTCAAATGAAACAAGATACATAAAAAAAAAAAAAAGTCGTGAATATTGTAATTCTATTCTAAATACGGTTTTAATATTAGCTAAGTAGATAATTTACTATAGTAATCCATCTAAATACTAGCTTTTAATGAAACAAAACCAATAAAAGAAGTACTGAATGCTAGTAAGCAAACAATTCACAATGGTAACTCATATACAAACAGTACTTTGCAATGACAAATATGTCAATTAAAAATTGAAAAAATTAACCAAATGAAAAATTGTATAAAGAGTCAATAATATATACTTTAATTAGTGGTTTGTACTGGTATGCAAGTATTAGTGAAGTCACAAAACGAGTGTTTAATGCTGGTAAATAGTTGTGTTACTATGGTAATTCATCTAAATACAGTCTTTAATGAAACATAAAAGACAAGTATTTAATACGGTAAGCAATCGATTTACCATTGTAATTCATCTAAATACGGATTTCAAATGAAACAAGATACATAAAAAAAAAGTCATGAATACTGTAATTCTATTCCAAATACGGTTTTAATACTAGCTAAGTAGATAATTTACTATAGTAATCCATCTAAATACTAGCTTTTAATGAAACAAAATCAATAAAAGAAGTACTGAATGCTAGTAAGTAAACAATTCACAATAGTAACTCATACACAAACAGTACTTTGCAATGACAAATATGTCAATTAAAAATTAAAAAAATTAACCAAATGAAAAATTGTATAAAGAGTCAATAATGCTCTTTATATGAACAATTGAATTAGAGTTATTAATGCTCTGTGATCAAACAAGTTAAGCATTCACTTCTTTTTTTGTTGACCATTTGACTCGTAAGAAATAGGATTTTTACAAGTTTTCCTATTATGTCCAAACTCCTTACAGCGACTACATTGCAGCACTTTTTTAGGTTCACCGGCTGAAGGTATTCGCTGCTTTTTAGGTCTCCCTACACCGCGCTTTGCTGTTGGTGGTAAAATTTTCTCCTTGTCTGCCTCAACAAGGGGGAGCCAATCACGTTGATTCCCTACCGAATGAATGGTAGCATTATATGTTGCAGCGAGCTCACTCTTTAAGTAAAAATTAGATATATAGCCATAAACACTTATGCCGTATTGACTAATTACTGCACATGCATGTGGACACAGAAATTGATCAAGATCCCACTTCCTGCAATCACATTTCCTATGAGCAAGATGCACCTTAAACTCACAATCACCATCAACAACTCTATATTCATGGATGTCATTAGGAAATACCTGCAATACAATAAAGAGATCATATACCTAGGTAAATAGATGAATTACTACAATAAAATATGAAGCTTTTTAATAAGCATAAAAGATACTTACATTCATTGTTCTTGATTGATCTATATGATCTTGCAATAATGAATCGGCCCATTTAGTCAATATGCTTGTTGTGCGAGCAGCTTCCATCCTTCGTTCATAAAACCACCTCTGAAGTATTTGCCTAATGTTCTCAAGTGTAGATGCAACTAGTAAATCTCTTGCCTCTTCACAAACATTGTTAAAACTCTCTGAAATGTTTGTTGTCATTATACTATACCTTCTCCTACTAAAATAAGAGCGAGCCCACTTCTCGTATCCAATTTCATGAAGGTAAGCACACATATCAGTTGAGATCGACTCTAGATGATTCATATAATACGCAAAACTAGCTTTTGTGTATGCCCTAGAGCATTCATTGAACAAGAAACTGATTGCTGGATCTTTGAATCTTGTTTTCAAATTTTCCAACAAATATTGGACACAAAATCCATGTTCTGCATCTGGAAAGATTTTCAAAACAGCTTTGGGAATGCTAATGTTTCTGTCAGAAATGATTACCAATTCATCACGATGACCAATTGCCCTTCTCAATTCGGTCATAAACCATTGCCATGATGAGTCATTTTCAGAATCAACAATCCCAAATGCTAGTGGAAATATCTGGTTGTTTCCATCTAAGCAGCAAGCAGTGAGAAGAGTTCCCAAATACTTACTTTTCAGTGCAGTTCCATCAACTGAAATGATAGGCCGACAATGACGCCAACCTTCAATTGAACCAGCAATTGACATAAAAAAATACTGAAACTGCATTTTATCATTAGTCTGGCAAGCTGTAACAGATCCTGAGGTTAAAAAAAAAAAAACTTAAGTAGCATGGAACTGGTAAATTGTTTATATACCATAGTAATTCATCTATATACTGTGCAGTAAACAAACCTAGATTATTCATAATCAGAGCCCCAGCAAAATATGGCAGCAAAGCATAAGAATCTTCAGCTGACCCTCTAATATACTTGAATGTCAATTCTCTAGCCTTCCAAGCTTTATAATAACTGAAACCAACTCCAAATTTCGTGCGCATACGATTTATTATCCTTTTAGGACAAAGAACCTCTTCATTTTTAATGCATTCACTTACAACAAGGCTACTAGCTTGTCGATGGCCACCTTGCACAACATCGATGTTACATGTATGTTCCCTAACATATTTTGTAACAGTCCAAAATTTTGCGCCTTTGTACTTTGACGTTCGTACATATCATGTGCATTCATCAATCAAGCATCGAATTACAAATAACTTGGTATTAGACTTTACAACTTGAAACTGAAAATTTTTCTTCATAGCAACAATACTCAAAGCCTTTTGAACTTCCTCCTTATTATCGAACATAAGACCAACTTTAATATCTCCATGTTCAGGAAGTTTACCCATATCAACAAACTCCATCACCTTAGAAGAACTTGAACAAGAGACACTATCTTCACTGTTAGTGGTAATACTAGAGGAAGAATTGAGCCACTCAATCGTAAAACGATTTTCTGGAACACCAAACACATTGCCATATGAGTTTGATGAGGATTGATTGGTTGAATGCGATACATCTGCACGTATAGGCTCAAGATTCGGAATAACAATCAATGGAAAGCTTGAAGGCATATCATTGTTATTTTTTAGAATGGTAATAAACCATTCAATGTCTTTGTCTTTCTGAAGCTCAAGGGAATTGTTCAATGGCGAGCTTAAATTGAAATTCACCAGCAACTTCAGAGAATAAGCACGATTCAATCGCAGCTCGACGTATAACAACTCCAAAAGCATGTCATAGTTTATGTTTTCATCAACCAACAAGGGGAGCAACTGATTATCAACATAGGAGTTGTTTTCATCCCATCTACCATTATAACTAATAATAATTGGAACCTTAGACATATCTGTAATAAAATAACATAACTTTAAATGGTGAATTAACTATTGACTATAGCAAGTCGTCAAAGAAGAACTGTAAAAATAGATCCATTAGAACAGTCAGAGCTGGTAATTCATCTAATTACAGTAGTAAATCACTAGGATATCAACTAAAAAGAAAAAAAAAACAAATTTGGAACACAAAATCGCAGAAACTAAGATCGAAACTCCCTAACAATATAAATTCAACAAAACTTATTATACATCTGAAAAATCTAAACAAAATATGAAAAACGGAAAGAATCAAATCAATCGCAAACCAATTGAAAGATCAAGATTGCAATCGGAAAGAATTTCAATTACCTTCTTCAAAATAATGAACGAAGCAAATCTTACGCCTCAGATCTTGAATCACAAATCATTGAAGAAAACTCAAGCCTCTGATCTTCAATGAAGAAGAAGATGGAAGATTGAGAATAGTTTTCGATTTTCTTTTTTGCTTTTTCCGGTTCCTCTACGTTCTAACTCTTTTCCTTTTTGTTACGTTTATTTAGTTGGAAAGTTAAACCCATAAGGGGTAAAATCATCAGGACAGTAGAATATGATTAGAAGGAGAAAGACGACTATTTAAATTATAAAAAATATAGACATATGTTGTGTTTTAAGAGTTGACGAAGGCCACCTCCCCAAAAAACTCTTAAAAAAAAGGAGTCCACATTATTTGGTTATATCTCGTATAATTCCATACATTTATAACTGATAAGTTATCACACCTATATTAGATTACTTTTTAAGAAAATTTTGAATAATTCTATTTATTTTTTACAAATAGTAGAAAATAGCCAAAAAAAATTTCGTTTTTAAAGTCCAGCCCATGTTTCAAAAAATTAAAAGAATAGCCATATTACGAATTGTATAACAGAAAAGTGTCACATAAAATATAACAGATCTGTAAATATTTGTAAGATATTTTGTAACACTTCAAGTTTTACTCATTATTTTTTGAAGTGTTAAATAATATCTTACAAATATTTATAGATCTGTTATATTTTATGTGACACTTTTCTGTTATATAATTCATAACATGACTATTATTTTAATTTTTTAAAACACAGACTATCATTTAAAACAAACATTTTATTTTGGCCTATTTTTACAACTCGCCCTAATTATCAAAATTATATAGTCTAATTCAATACAATCTCATGTTATATCTTACCCACCGAACACACCCATATGTTTATAGATTTTTTGGGTGCGAAAACAACACTTAAAAAAAAAAAAAAAAAATGGGACGAAGAGAAGGGAAACAAATTTAAAGAACAGAAAAAGAGCAAAGGCGCAGAATGGCCTCCCAACTGCAACTGGGGTTTCACCGCTCTCTCTGCGCATCAGCCACTCATCAGAGACTCTTTCTCTCTCATCCCATCGTCCCCACCGATTCCAGATACCCCAGAAGAAACGTCGTCGTTTCTCAGCACCACAACCACAAGGGCCCACGCAAAGAGCGAGCCGTGGTGCTCAAAGGAAACAAGGAAAACGTCTGGAGCGTTGACAACGGCAAAAACGACGCCGCTTCGAAGGGAACCGGCGAGAGAAGCGCTTCTTCTCGCAGGAGTCAGAGGGGAAAGAGAGCGGTGAGGAAGAAGAGAAGCAAGAGCAATGGCCGACCCATCATGGTCTCTGCTTCTATGCTCATGGAGGTCGAAACCCTCCTTCAAACGCAGGTTCGTTAGCTCTGTGTTGGAATATTATTCCTTTGGTTGCTCTTTATCCAAAGAATTTCGAACTGGGCAATCGCCAATCAGCTTAATGGCGAAGTGAAACCTCTTCAAAGTTGAAGGATATTAGAAATAAAATCTGGGTTTTTTTTTCTTTTTTTTTTTTTTTTTTTTGTGGGAAAATGAGTGTCAGAATAATGAAAAAGTAGGTAATTGAACTTCGAAATGCTTTTAGAAGTGGGATTGTTTTCATTAGTAGAATATGCAATTGCGGTCATGGCCTTCTTTACTTTAACACTTTGTTATATTGGGATTAGAAAGCATAAGGAGGATGCTATGAACATGGCGTTGAAATTGAATTGGCTTTCTTTTCAGTGTTGAGAAAAGGAAATCACATATTTATAGTTACAAGGTTGCGAGACATTCATGAAGCTCAGATGAAGACTTTCTCGTCACACTCTTTACTGTCTGTTGAGTTAAGAATAAAGTTGAAACTTAGGGAATGTTTTTGTCATTAATGTATAACTACTACTTTTTAGGAGGGCGAAAGTAAGAATAGGCATTTCAACACATTTCATTGTAGTTTAATAAAATTGGCACCGCTATTTTCGTCTCAGGAGCCTGTAATAAAACCAGCATGGAACACATTCGCTAGCAGCGTGAGTGGGATATGGAAGGGGGTCGGAGCAGTATTTTCACCCATCACCGCAGAAATGGAGCCGGTTGAAATTGGAAAGAGGAATGAAAACCTATATGATTGTTACACATGGTCCCATATTGAAGCCGTTCCATCGACTTCTATAGGGATGACATCGCAAATTCAAAGGAAGATCCATTGGGTAACTTTGAATCCGTATGGAGAGATACGACATCGTAGTGGAGAGAGCAATAGAAGTGAAGAGAATGAGGACAGAGATGCATCCTTTTCCACAGAGGGAATGATTGAAGAAAGTGGGGCTTTGCCAAAATTTTCATCATTTGATTTGGAGAAAAGTGATCTAATGGAAGAAGACACCATGGGCAATGAACCTGGTCTCGTTCATTTTGAGGTACAGCACACCACCTTTTCTATGGATGATCGCTGAAAAAGTGAACTTTATTTACTTTGTTGCCGATTATAAAGCAGTTTTAATGCATGGAATGAATAAATGAGTTCTCTGTGATATAGCTTGTAGATATTGCAAGATAATAGGTCTCTGCTGGGTTCTTTTGATTCTCATATAGCGTAGATCTTTTTTCCTCTTCAAGTGAAGATAATGTTCAATAGCACGGCATGAAATTGAGAAGTTTAGCAGTGTTTCTAATGATATTATCAGGGCACGTTTAAGTGCACTTGGGTTTTTGGAGATGATTTTGAACAATAATGGTGATGCATTACCATAAATGTGCAAGTATGCTCGAGTTGTCAAATCACCCAATGCTAAACGTCATACTTTTTGTCATGTATCTTATCTGATTTCATGACGCGTTTGTTGTGATATATCATGGATGATAAATAACATTCTTCTGAGTTATTTATTACAAGGGTTGATAATTTAGCAATCTAATTGTTTAATTTCCAGGATGGATCTTATTCTAGGGGTCCTATTGATATCCCAATTGGCGAGGTTGATGATTCCAACTATTATCTTTCACCAACTTTTAAATTTGAACAAGTAAGTCTTCATGCTACAGAGACATTTGATTCTAAACTTACAAAAGACTACATACTAGTTCAAACTGAATTCTTTTTAATGGTTGTCACGTTCATGTACATATTTGATGTTTTGCATCATTTCCAAGCTCATTTAACAATATATTCAAATTATAGGCAATTTATCTAGCAAAGTAAAATTGTCACTTGCCTGATAGGGAACTGTATATGGTTCTTATTAAGATCATAGTCACTCAATTAGGAGTCTTAAACTGACAAGTGTTATTTTTATTTCTCTACTTTTTATCTCTCATTCTAATTGTAACATGGCATGAAGTTTTGTCGGCAAGAATTAAGATGCAGATGCTAGAACTAAGGTTGTCAATAAAAAGAGTATTTGCACGTGCTTGCATATGTGTGTGCACTTCCGTGGTTCCTTTACTTTTCTGTACCTTGAATCTGTACTGATAAGTTTCTCAGTAATACAAGCAAAATATACTTTTTCTATTAGATGTTTCTCCTCTTTACTTGCACTGAGTAGTTTCATAGTTTCGTAATTTTTCATTGTTTAGTGCTTGGTAAAAGGTTGCCACATGAGGCTACGCATTGTTCACACTATAGAATTCAGTAATGGCGGCTCAGAAATACAGATATTGAGAGTTGCCGTTTATGAAGAACAGTGGGTCAGTCCTGCCAATATTCGCGATGAAAGGTATGCTTTATCTTCTTCCCTTTCTCTTTTGTTTTGTATTTTCAAAATCAGGGCTCAAATTTGTTTCAAGGAATTATCAATATCTTATTCAGTACCCTTTCAGTTGACTGCCTTGTCACATGTTATATAGTGCGTGACCATAAGGTGATACCCTATGGATGACTAGAACTGCCTACTTTAAGTGTGTGTTTTTCTTTTAGTATCTCAAATTTCCGGACCGTCTTGTGTGTTTTCATATTTTTTTTCCTCCTAAACAATTTGCATTAAAGTAACTTGAAGATGAATTTCAGAAATTTCCCCTGAATTTGGCATTTGTAACAATTTGCCTCTTGAATTTAAAAAAAGAAAAAAAAAAAAAAAAAAAAGGGTGTGAATATTTTGGGGCAAAATGATTAGTGTCAAAGTTTGGGGCAATTTTTTGAAATTGATCCTTGATGACGGAAAATGACTCTGTGTATCATATTGCTAAACAGTGATATGGAGTTCAATGCCAAACCATTCTCCCAACGCAAACGAACCCAGCCGTCACAACTGACGGGGTCATGGAAAGTGTTCGAAGTCAGTGCTACGCCAATATTTGGAGAAGATTTGGAAATGGAAGAAAACAAGACCTCTCCGTATGTTTATCTTTGCATGGAGACTCTGAAGAAGCGGAGCTTGCCAGATAGTCCAGTCAACTTTGGAGAGGAAGAGATGCTTGACATTCAAGACGTGACCATGCTCTGGCTTCCCGGCGGCGTCACTGCCTATGTCGACATAAAAAAGGACGGCATCCTCTGTATTGGGGTCGGGTGGTACTCTGACGAAGGAATCAACCTTGTCATGGAGAGGGATTATGGAGTTGACGGAAAGCTGAAGGAGGTCCGGTGGAAATCGGAGGTCAAGAGAAGGTGGTCTGATCAGGCCTCCTTTTAAATGTCTCTTGGTAAATTTATAATGAACACTGATTTTGTTGTTGTAATTGTTTTGTTTTGTTTTTAAAGTGATTGGTTGTATATGATTATCATATCTGATAGAAAAGTTTTGCTAGGCGTTTGAACGAGAATGGAAAATTTTAGACCAACAGCTTTAGCTAACGCAGTCAGTATCTCAATTTTGTAATTTAAATAATTGAGACTTGGAAGCTGGATTTGAGAAACATCCAAACGATCACATAAATTTTTGCTTGTTTTGAAAGGAAAAAATGTCCAGGATTTCTACAAATGTTGTATTATAAGACCATCTACAATACATTAAATCATGCATAGTCTTAAAATGTTGTATTATAAGACGCTATCCAATTCATTAAGTCATGCATAGTTAAGTCATGCATAGTATTAAAATGTTGTATTATAAGACCATCTCTGATACATAAAGTCATACAATAATTTGTTTTTTAGTCTTTTGATTTTACTTTTAAAGAAAATTAAATAATTAAATTATCTGATATTGTTAATTTTAATTTTGTCGTCAAGTAAAATTTCTTAGTTTGTTAATTTTATCCTAAATAATGTAAAAAAGGACGTAGTCATTTGTTTTTTGTTATTTGTTTTTTTTTTTTTAATCCAAATCCATTTGTAAATCAATCGCCCAATGGTATTTCTTTACCATAAGAACTGACATGTGATATGTTTTCATTAAGAACCATCACACACCTGACATGTGGCATATTTTCATCAAAAACTTAATGAGAGAGGAATAGTTGCAAAAATGTATACCGTTAAGACTGACGAATGCCACTTTTAAAATTTATGAGACAATAAAACAAGTGCTAATCAAGTGAGTTCTATGCAATTTACCCTATTTAAAATCAAATGGCAAGTATTCAGAAGCAAAAAAAAAAAAAAAAAACCCCCAAATTGCAAGTGTCAAGTAATTTGTTGAAGTAATTCTGCATCGCACTAGCAAAAGACCTTTTCTTTCTTTTTCATTTAATCAAAAAGAAATGCTTACAACCACAATTTTGAATCAGAAAATTGACAAAAATAATATGTCAATTATCTGTAAGATAAAATGCATTATTAAGTTTGTCATATAATTAAATAAATTAATACCACATAATGACCGACCAATTATGTGTCATATAATTAAATAAATTAGAGTCAGTTAGATAAATAGCCATTTTGAAATGTGTTTTCAAAAAATAGCCACAGTTTGAAAATTTTAAAAACTAGCCATAACATACTGTAATAAATTTCTGACAATAACAAAATTACACAGAAAATGTGCTGTAAGAAATTTTTGACACGTGTCAAAAATTTCTTCAAAGGGCTAGTTTTTAAATTTTTTAAAACTGTGCCTATTTTTTAAAATTATTTTGTAAACAATGACTATTTTATTAAAATTTCCTATTAATACCACATAATTACCGACCAATTATGATTGTGTAACACAACTCTCATCGAAACAGCAATAATATTCATTTTATGTGGAGTGGAGAGTACACCGAGTGCGGTGGCAATAGACACCATTATGAAATTCGACCGACCTTTTTTTTAATAGAGAAAGAAGTTAAGGGGTCAATAATCCAGCGGGTAATCAAAACACAATGAGTAGACTCAAATCTCCACATTCACATCAGACAAAGCAAATACTGAAAGAAATTCCCAAAAGCTCAAATAAGCGCTCCCATACAAACACATGAGAAAAAAGCAGAAACCTGTCCACTAGCCGAGCCTAAATGCCACAAAACCTCAGTGTTTGTAATACACAGAACCTCCATAAACCAAGTGAGTTACAGAAATAAATGCAAGGTCTGACAAATTTGCTGTGGGTACATCACTATTATCCATCTTATATAGGCTTGATCTTGAAGTGAAGCGAGATTAGCGAAAACACAAAGCATTTCAAATCCTGCAGTCACGAAGAAAAAACCTTAGAAATTAATCTCGGAAGATTCAACTACATAATGCTGCAATTGCGTGATAGAGACAGAAGGAAATTGGATTTCGGAACATAAATAGTCTTGTTAACTTACCTGAACAAGGTAGTAGAAGATTCGAAGCCCTTCCGGATCATTGCTGCTCTGGACATCAACAAGGGACCCAATCTTGGAAGTGGTGAAGGAGATGTGCTCATTCCCCATTACAATCTCAAGCTCTTGCCGCCCAACACGGTCGGGTTCCGGCCAGTTGTTATCGTCTTCCTTCATGATCTACACAGCATAAAAATTCAAAGTACATTTTAAAACCAGATAACTATCCGATTCTGACACCAATATATATGTGTGTGCGCGCGCGCGTGCTCTCCTTAAGAGTACCAGTTCCAGAAAGAATACATGACTTCAATCACCGATAAGATAAAGACTTTGACTTTCATGAAATAATATTACAACATAGCACAAAATATTTACGCTGATCACTCAGTTGATTCCTATTATGTTTCATATGAGACTTTCTAGCAGAGCATAGCCAATGCAGTTTTCAAAGCTAAAGCTTTCTGGATAGGCAAGCAAGCGTGTCTAGGAAAAAGAAACACCAGCTCTATTTTAGATGCCCTATCAAGCCTTCGATCCGAAAACAACGAAGGATGTGAAAACCAGTGGAGTTAAGTAATTACATCACCGGCTCAATATCGTGAAGTTCAAGAATTTCCCACCACAAGTTCAAGAATCCAGCTTAATAGCAGAGGACTAGTAAGTGAGGCAAATCTATTTTAATGGAAGTATAAAAAAACCTTTCACATGGTTAACTCAGCTGTTACTAACTAGGTCAAGCAACTATGCCATCAAGAAGAAATGCTAAAATGGCTAAGAAGTTATTTCCAGAGGTCTAAACTCTAAACGGTTTCAGCAATTCAACTTACAAGAAATAGCCTCAATAACATTAATAGACAACAACACATAAGCACGAAAATCTCGATTCGATGAATTTAATACACGAAAGAGATTGGGCTCTAAACAACACAAGAATTAAGAACTAAACACAAGAATTGAAACCCACGATTACAGCTACGGATTCGGAGCATTACCACGAAAGCATTCTGTCATTCCACATAGAAAACCTTGAGGTAATAAACGACTATAAATGTTGAAACAAAATATCTCAAAAAAAAAAAAAAAGGCAACAGTCCTAGAAGAACAGAGAAAACCCTAGAACCTGAAATTCATCAACTCATAGCCAAAACTATAACATCGCTATGAAATTTAAGGGTAAAAAGAAGAAAAAGAAACCCGTAAAAAACATAGATATAATCCAAAATAACTCATTTCATAAAATCCCATTCCACTCTCACATAAAATACATAATTCTTAAGAGAAACTCAAGGTCAGATTTCAAACATACACCAAAACAAAACAAGAACAAAAAAAAAAAAAAAAAAACCCAGGAGAAAAATTTCCTGAAATTCCAAAAAAATTCAAAAGAAAACAAAATAGAAAACCCTAGAATCCCAAAATTTGAGACAAGAAAGGGCATTTCTACGGAGAGATTTAGAAGAAGGAAGAAAAGAAGAAAAGACCTCGCTGTCGGAGATGATACGGCGACATTCGCGGAGGACGGCGGGGGAGAGATAGACTTCCTTGCGGATAATGGTGTCGTTTTTGTAGTTGGAGTTGTTGGCGTATCGGAGCTTGCCGTCTGGTCTGAACTCGAACTCCAAGAACTCATGGCCGAACTTCCCTTTGTGGCCCACGTAGTACCTCAGGTAGAACTCGCTCCCCTCTTCCTCTCTCTCCCCCATCCCTCTCTCTCTCTCTCTCTCTCTCTCTCTCTCTCTCTGCGCTGCGAGTCCTAAAGAGAGACTAATGGTTTTTTATGGCAAAATGGAGGAGAGGAGTGAGAGTATACGTGTGTGTTTGTGCAGAAGGTGACAGGTTGAGTTATTGGGCTGTTTTGTGACCAGGCCCACTGAGCGCGGCCCAAATAGCAAAGGAGGACGGGAAAGGGGGATTTTTGAGAGGGAGAATTGCAAAATAAAGTTATTCTTGATGCCACCTAGCAGCGTGATCACACTTATCTCTTCTTGCACAAAGTAATGTTTTCTGACAGACAATGGGCAAAAGCTCATAAAGCTCTTGGGTAATTTGATCTTGGGCTCTCTACCACCCTTAGTGCATAGAGTGTTCACCAAGTGAGCCTTCCATGTTTTGGCAGTCGGAGCCAATATTTTATGACGTCTTTTGAGGAAGAGGACTCAATAAATGTAGGCCTTAAAGGACGGATTATTTCCTCAAGTGCATGGTTAGAATCTCGTAAAGTCGTAATGAGCTACAAGTGCTACGTAATGTGAACGACATTTGGTTGAGCCTTATTGGGTTGAGCCTTACTCACAGGCATCGATAGCAAGACGAGGCACATGTTGGCAACATGGTGCTATCGGGAAAGTGATAGAGGGCAACTACGAGTCATGGTTGTCATCTTAAGAACTAGGTTATTGCGGGAGCATGCGTAGTTTCCTAAGAAATATTTTGTGGGCTATATGAAGTCCTTAGAGCCACTTTGCCTAGTAGGAATGTGATTAGAATACCCCGACATACAATCACACATGCCAACATAGTATTTGGTCACTTTTACACATGCTACCAAAAGGTTCGACCAACATGGTTGTGACACATGCCTTGATAGACTTTGAGAGATTATCGATGTGGTGAGTGTTATAGGCTTTGTGCCCAACACAAGAAAGTGATCATAGTTGCATGTGGGTGACACTCAAAGGAGAGTTGCTCTTGTTGGCAAGTGTAAAAGGAATTGGTGTATTAGTTTGCATAAGTCGAGGAAAAGACTCGAGATGAATGCAGGTCTTAGACTTGATGAAGTCTTGACGCAGCATGGTCCAAAATTATTCCATTACAAAATCTTGGACCGTATACCATTCTTCTTTTTTGTTATTTTGTGCACATCAGTTTCAACTATGCAAAAATATAATATATATTATAAAGGCCGACTTAATTGGGGAACTTACTATAAAACTCACCTATGTGAAAAACGTATATTGACCATTGATTTTAAAATCTGTAGTAGATGTGGTTAAATTTTTTTATTGTTTTATAAACGCTATCAACCTAAGACAATTACATACGCTAACTAAATGGCTGTTTATTAACTTGATGGAAGGAATCCTAGTTTTAAATGTTATCTAGAACTAGGGTTTCTAATTAATATTAGATCTAAAAAGAAGACTCAAAATTTCATATTTTGATAGGTTTCGTCTTTCGTTTTTTTTTTCCTTATTTTTTTAAGATTGAATCTCAAAAAGTATTGCAGTTTTTTTTTTTTTTTTGTTGGTGAGGGTTTTTTATTTTCTTCCACTGAAGCACAAAGAAAAAAATTTTTATGTTACTTAGTTTGAACTATGGACCAATGCCAATAGCTTCTGGAAAGAAATTCTAAATGACATTGCATAAAAATATTTCAAATATGCTTATGTAATTGGTACATATTACAATCTGGACATTAATTTCTATGTATTAAGGGTTACAAATAAAATGACAAAAAATCATAATAAAGGCTATTAATAGATGTAATTGATCCTTCTGATTTTTCCGTACACCATTAAGATATAAGTTGTCAATGTGATGTAAAGGATCGTTTTCTTTCTTCATCGCACCCTAATTCCTCGTGCGATCTACTTCAAAGGATGAATATCTTATCCTTTCAACATTTTCATCTATTTCATTCTTTATCGCACCCTGATTATTTAAGAAAACTTTGTTTGAAGGATAAAATATGTAAATCTTCGTAATCGACTGTAACAACCTGACTTTTCGAGCCATTACTTTTATTAACTTTCTCAAAATACTCTCATAAAAAAACATGTTTAATTTTTTAACACAAGCTTCAAGTCTTTTAGTAACAACCCAAAAAGAAAAATTCAACAATAACATAACTTATAAAGTCTTAAATCCAAAATATTGGCCACACCTCGGCTTAGACAAATAAATTTTAAACGTAAATCTTAAACAACTTAAAATAAATATAAATTCTTATTTAAATGCGGAATAAAACATGTGATTTCCAATATCTCATGCCTCGACGTCTCACGCATCGTTGCCGCATGATCCATGACTTATCATGTTGTAGGTTTCTGACTTACAGTACGAATCGAAAGCTTGTGAGATAAACGTTGGATTTTGAATGAAATTTTAATGTGTTTAATATTAATTTGGCATTAATGCAATTGGATGCATTGTTGGCCTTCTAAATTTTATGTCATTTGTTAATTACATTAACTTTCGGCTCTTTATTTTTTCTTTCACTATTGCATTGGCTTTTACTATGCATTAAGGCCACAATAAGGTGGTATATGCAAGTACGTTTTGCTTGTTTTGGTACTTTTTTGCAAAACTATTTAGATATGTATTAATGTGGTTTTATTATGAAAAAAGATAAGAAAATGTTCTTGTAATTGAATAACATTTATATGGTTGTCGCATGTTACACTTTGTAATAGTTTAATGAGTTTATAAATATTTTGGTTGCTATTGGACGCAAAAACACACAGAGACAAAAAAATAAATAAAACAAAAGAGTTCTTGCATTGTTTGCGTTTAATTTTATAAGAAATGTAATAGAGTATTGATTACTATTTAGTTTGTCGAAAGTAGTTTTCTATCGTGTTGGGAATACCACTAGCAGTCGTTATATTCTGAAAGACAGACATTGTAAATTGCATAGTGTGTTTGCTAAAATCAATTGCATGTATAAAAACAGATTCAAACGTTGCACAAGAAATAATGGGGTTGTTCGGCAAATGGGTTTGAACTCATCTTGGGTCATTCAAATAAATTTGTCAATCTAAATCGTCGTTTGGTAACTTTTTTTGGATAAAATCCAAATGGATAAAACTCATTCAAACCCTTATAATTCTAATTCTTCCGCCCCTCAAATTTTAATAGTTTGAATCCATTTTGAATAGTATTTTTTTATTTGACATTTCAACCGCTCTTTTTATAACTCAAAATCACACATTTTACATCTACCCAAACAATAATTCAAATAATATTTTCAATTAAGATTATTTGAGCCAAACAACAATTTAAATTTTTCGTTCAAATTGTCCAATTCAAATTTTCTAAATCAAATGAAAAAAGTTCAAATTGCCACAATCTGAATCCGTTTGCCAAACGAACTCAATATAAAGAGTGACAGTTTCGCATTGATTTAAAAAGTATATACAAATAGCAATTTAATTACTATGCAATTAAAATAATAACAATAAACGTATATTGGCAATTGAAACATCACTAATGGTAATAAATTGTATTTGCAAATGCATATGCATTAAAGATTAAATGCACTTATGCATAATAATGCATGAATGCGCTAATGCACAAAAAAAAATCATTGAAAGATACTAAAAATACATTTAATTTAATTGAATTTCATACGTATAGAGTTTGGTTTTCTTTAGTTTTTCCCAAAAAAAATTTCTTAAACACTCAATATGATATCTAATATATATGTTTTGTTATTAGTTTTGTGTTCTAAGTACACTTTTTTTTTTCTTTTGTTTATTTTTTTTTAGTTCCAACAAAAAAAAAAGTTTTTCATTCTGTCTGTTTTATTATATATGTTAAGCAGTTTTTATTTTCTTTTTTATTTTTAATTCTATTTTGCTAGCAATTTTAAGTTTTGAGTTCTAAAATTAAGTTCATTTGAATTTTAAAAAATGGAAACAAATACAAACTCTAATGAAATGGGCCCTTGTTGCTCAAGTGACCACCCATGTGTCACACGTTTTGATTTCTTTAATCATGACGAGAAACCAGAGAAATTCAATGGTTTGAATTTCAAGAGATGGCAACAAAAGATGTTGTTCTACCTCATGACCTTGAATCTTGCAATATTCTTGATCAAGAATGCTCCTAAAGTCAAGGATGATGAAACTAATGTTAAAATCATCCAAGCGGGTGAAGCATAAAAGCACTCTGACTACTTGTATTATACCTATGTCATGAGCAGTTTGACTTACTCTTTGTACAATTTGTATAGTACAAAGAAAACGGCCAAGGAATTGTGGGAGTCCTTAGACCGTAAATATAAAATAGTGGATGCATGCGTCAAGAAATTTCTCGTGGGCCGCTTCCTTGATTATAAGATCTATAATAAGTCAAGTGCTAGAGATCAAGTGATCTTCCATGAGATCCATGCCGAGGGAATGGCCTTGCCTGAAGCGCTTGAAGTAGCTTCTATAATTGGAAAGCTACTTCCTGCGTGGAAGTAATTCAAGAGCTACCTTTTAAGCACAAGCGAAAGGAGATAAACCTTGAAGGACTGATTGTTAAACTTCGAGTTGAAGAAGACAATAGAAATTATGAGAAAAAGGCATCTACTTTGCATGTAGCCAAGGAAAATGTAGTGGAGCATAATCATGATTTCAATGCCAAGAGAAAGAATAGCAAGACGGGTAAAGGAACCAAGTTGGGACTTAAGGGCGGAATTTCTAAGCGGCCCAAGTTCCAACAAAACCAACCGAAGTTAGAACAAAATGGGTCATAAGTCAACATGGTGCAGGCTTCCTAAGAGAACCTACGAAGCTAATCCGGTGGACAACATCACCTAAGATGTGTATGAGATAAATCTATCTACAATGGTTTCTGAAGTGAACCTTATTGGATCTAATCCAAGAGAATGGTGGATTGACACTAGTGCCACTCGGCATGTTTGCTCAAATAAAGGAGCCGTTCACTTCTTTGGAACCAAATGTGATTGGGGAGAAGCTATTCATGATAAACTCTGCAACTTCTGTGATTGGCGAACAAGGCAAGGTGATCATGAAGATGACATCCGAAAAAAAACTGACTCTCAACAATGTGTTGTATGTGCTTGCAACGACCCATAACATAATACTAATAAAATATCATCATAGATCATAAATCAAAATTATCTATAACTACATAAGGTATTCTATATCCTAAAAATACGGATAAATTTGAACTTTTTACATTATGATAATAAATACACTTTAATTCCTAAGCACGGATTTTCAATCGTGACCCCTTAATCATCATAAATAGTTTCGTAAGAAGATTTGTCAAAATAAGTTTAAGGCTTCAAAACTTTTGCCATCGGTTAGCCAGCGGTCCGCACGACGTTCACAAGGTCAGTCCGTATGCACCCGCAGCCTTCCTTCATTGCCGTCTAGCCTTCGATCTTCCCCTTTAACTTACCTGCAATACAAGCACACTAGTGAGCTAATAGCCCAGTAAGTGGATTAAGGACATAGATAATAACATTTATCACAAATTCAATAAATCCTAGATAGCACAATAGAATGTCCCTGTAGAGAAATCAAGTTAGCAACCCATCGATTGCAACCCAAGTAATAGATTTAACCCACATCTGGTTTCACTTTAAGACTTTACATTACGACCTTACTTTACCAAGTATACGTGTGCACACGACTTATTATTTTAAAGGATCCTAACTTAATATTCATTTGGCCCAACGGCAATTCCAAAACCTTTTGTGACCAATGGCCCCGTCGGGGCTATCCGGGACTTACAGCAATATTAGGCCCCTTGGGCCGTCCCTTTCAATTTATATTGTCATGGGGACATCGTCTCCCTTCGGGTCACTCTGCCCTTTCCGAAACTTTTCGTGACCAACGACTCCATTGGGTCGTTTCAGAATTACTAACTTTAACTTAGGCTGTCCGCCGACCTCCTCTAAGCCCCTCGGCTATTTCGAGACCTTTTGTGGCCAATGGCCCCGTCGGGCCGTCTCGAAATGAATTTCACAATCGCCCCGTCGGGCCTATTCGGGAATTAAGACGCTCCCTCGCTCTCTGAACCAGTCTGGATTTCATTCAACCTGCAAAGCAATCTCAACAATAAAACTTGGATAGCTTTATATCCATGGTCCCATACCTACATACAAAATGACACACACATGCACATGCAAGACACTTAAACCCATAATCACATACTTATGGGTTAGACAACAAAATAGAAACACATGATCTCATGCTCACGCACCCCAGACATGTATTAATGCAACTGAATTAAACGAACACCTAATTACAACACCACAAACCAACACGAATTCACAAACACAAATGGTCGTTCGACCACAGTAAAGTCTACTCATGTTACAGAGGGGATCCACTTAATTGAGACCCTAAGCTTCTCGAATTGGTCCACGCGGTCTTTCTCCCCCGACGTCCCTCTTTAGAGTTTGTTGTGTGACACTTCTTTCTAACACGAGAATTAGAGGGTCAATGTCGAGGTCTATTAATTATTCGAGAGAAATGAAACTTTAAGGGTTGATGGGCCCAAATAATGGAACTCTAGACGGTGGGACGACCAATGGTTTGTCGAGAACACCTTCTAGGGGCGTTCCCGTCCCGAGTGTCGTCACCTTTTCATTAACCATCAATCCTGACTAACAGTTACGTTATTTGACTAGTTTAGGTGAGAAAGGGATTCTTGAACTTAATTGGTCATTGACTCAGTCATAAAAAAGTGTCTAAACTTCGAGCCGAAAATCTGGCAGAGTTTTTTCTGTTTTTCGGATATCCCAGCTGAAGCCTTCACCTAATTTCAACCCAGCACCGAATTAATTTCGGTCACAGTCTATCACAACAACCACACATAATAATTTTTCACAATAGTAATATAATTCATTGAAAAAATAAACACAAGCCAACATCGAGCCTTAACGGCTTAGATTCCACTCGAAGATAATAAGCGTTTATGCTAAACTAAAAATCAATCATTCACGAGTCTCCACAATATTTAGGTTGGGTGTCATAGTCAATCGCCTGTTTATACCTTTGGTGAAAGACGGTGAAGGGTCGTGCGTCCAAACTTGCTTCGTAGGCATTCCTGTACGATTTGAGAGAATAGAAAAAGAAAATCGAATCACTTAGAGACGGTTCCCGGTTTAAAAGCTTTAACAATAACGTGCACAATTTTCTTTTAAAAAAAAAACCTCATTCTAAAATTCTCAATTTGAAAATCTCAATCCCCACGTTAACACACACTAAATCAAATGCCCACTTAATTTTTCCAAAAATAACTACCCAAAATGGCAATTCTCGCGAGCTCGCTAAATCTCCAAATTATATTTCTGAAACAACACCACTAGGCAAATTTTTGATTTTCAAAACGACACAAATCTACAAAATTCATAGTGTGAAAACACTCAAAATACCAAGTCCATTACAACCTCGAAACACAAATAAAAACACCAAAGTCACAAAAACATGTTAACTCAAACTAGCGCACTTGTCGAGATCTTTAAAGCCACGAATCAATTGGAAATCTAAATTCTTGTACAATTAACCCACTAATAATTTACTACAATCCTCGCAATTAGAATCCGCAAAATAAGGATTTTTAACATTAATCTTTTCGAGTAAATTCACTAATGAAACGGAATAAGATCAACTAAGGTTTATTTTGTAAGTTTAAACTCACACCGTCTCAAACCAATTCCAACGCGAATGACCAAAGTAACGCGTCGAGTGGCACAAATTAACAAACCTTTACAATGCTGACATACTTAAGAATAGATCGAGCTAGACATAACCATAAAAAATTTAATAACTTCAACCTGCATAATATGACCCGGTTAAACACCACGAACTAACGTAAAAATAGGTGACATAACGAGTTCGAGGTTTTACCTCAAATGGTGGCTCAGATTTTGGACTTGAACTCACAATAGTAGCGGCCGCCCAGATCGAGGCAGGTCTCACCCGAGAGAGCAATGACAAAGAGGGCTTTCGTAGCGGTGTTGAGCGGGCGAGGCAGCTGCTGAGTTTGCTCGGAATAGCACGGCTCGACGGCAAGACGTACGGAGACGAAGCACGTTCGGGCCGAGGACTGGTGGCGGCGTACGAAGCTCACAGCTAGGCGGCACAAGAAGGCGCACCGCCGGAGGCTCGTAGCGAAGCTCGGGCAGAGGAATGGCGCACGGAGGAGCATGGGGTTGGACTGGCTGCGGACGGAATCAAAGTGTCACGAGTGGACGCGATGGGAGTCGCGTAGATGAGCTGGGCCCGGCAGTTAGAGGCGCGTAGAGGCGAGGCGCGGCGAGGCTTGGGGTCGTGCGAGGGGAAGACGAAAGACGGCGGAGCTCATCGACAGGGCTGCGCAGCAACTATACGGGATAGGGGCGGAGCTCTGGCAGTGTTGGCGAGCGGAAAGGAGCGGGTACGCGGAGGAGAGGCGACGCATGAAGGGCTCGCGCTCGCTGGCGTCGCGACAAGGCGGGGGCCGTGCGACATAGGTGGGCGGAGATTGGCGCTGCGCGAGGGACGTCGGAGCTGGGCTGGGTTGGGCATCGCGTGGAGGTGCTCGCCGGCGTCAGGTAGGGAGGCGAGGCAAAGTGTGTGTGTGTGTGAGAGAGAGAGAGAGAGAGAGAGAGAGAGAGAGAGAGAGAGAGAGAGAGAGAGAGGGGGTAATGTGCGCCATGAAAGGGGAAAATTGGAGGGAAAAAATAAAATCCTAGTTGGTTAAAAAAACTATTTATACTAATCTCTTTCTTTTTTTTTTCAAAAATATAAAAGTCACCGTTAAGACCAAATTGAAAGATTATGAATTTTGATATCAATTTCAAGTTGAAAATAAATTCCTAACGTGTCCAAAAATGCATAAATAATGTGGTTTGTATGATTATTTTTACATGGTTATGAGTTGGCCAAATTTGACGAAACTGACCAACTTCGCTCCAAATTAAACTAACCAAGATAATATTGCAAGCACATTTATGTCAAAAATAAAAATAAATACTTGTTTAAGTGTTCTTAGTTCAGGCCATTACAATCCTACCCCATTACAAAAGTTTCATCCTCAAAACTTAGAACAAGAGGGGATAGTTATCTTTCATTGCAGACTCTAGCTCCCATGTTGCTTTCTCTTCAGTGTAATTTCCCCACAAAATCTTGACCATCAGGATGGTCCTGTTTCTCAACTCCTTGTCCTTCCGATCTAGAATGCACAGAGGCTGCTCTTCATAAAGAGCTTCGAGTTCGATATCCTGGACTTCACGGTACAAAACATGACTAGGATCCGCTACATATGTCCTTAGCATAGAGACATGGAACACGTTGTGAACAGAGGACATTTTAGACGGCAAGGCCAATCAGTATGCAACTTCAACCACTTTATCGAGGATTTCAAAGGTCCTACATACCTCGGACTAAGCTTGCCATTCTTCCAAAACGCATAACTCCTTTCATGGGCGTGACTTTCAAAAACGCATGATCACCCACTTCAAACTCTAAGGGTCGACGCCGGACGTCTGTGTAGCTCTTTTGCTTGTTTTGAGCGGTCTTTATTCGACTCTGAATCTTCCTTATGGCTATAGAAGTAAGTTCCATGAATTCTGGACCCAAAACTTTCCCTCTCTAACTTCATGCCAATGGAGAGGAGAACGACACTTCCAACCATAGAAGGCTTTGTAGGGAGCCATCTGGATTGTCGCTTGATAGCTATTGTTGTAGGCGAACTCGACCAATGGCAAGTGCTTGCTCCACGAACCTTAAAAATCCAAGATACAGGTACGGAGCATGTCTTCAAGTGTTTGGTTGGTGCGCTCCATCTGGCTGTTAGTTTGTGGATTGAAGCTCTTCCAAAATGCAAAAATGAACCTAGTATCCCTATCTAAGACAAGAGATAGCGGTACTCCGTGGAGTCTCACTATCTCTTGAACATAAATCTCCGCCAACCTAGCCATGGAGTACGTCATTCGCATCGACAGAAAGTGCGCTGATTTTGTGAGCCTATCCACAATCACCCAAATAGCGTCATGCCCCTTACTTGTCTTAGGTAAGCCATACACGAAGTCCATAGACATGTGCTCCCACTTCCACTAAGGAATGTCTAGGGGTTGGAGCAAACCCATTGGGCTTCTGATTTTCAGCTTTCACCTGTTGACAGGTGAGACACTTCCCTACGAACTTCACTATATCTCTCTTTAGGCTTTCCCACCAGTAGTGCTCCTTCAAGTCGTGATACATCTTGGTGGCACCAAGATATACCGCATAAGGAGATGTATGGGCTTCATTAAGGATTTGATACCTCGGGTCAGCATCATCCGGCATACATGATCTATCATTCAGACGAAGAGCACCATCTTCGACTATCGGGAAGTCCTCCATTCGTTCCTTGACAATCTCGTATCGAATCTCCTTTAGCCTTGGGCCTAAAAGTTGTCCTTCCTTGATCCTATCATAAAGAATGGGCTAGATAATGAGTGCCGAAAGGCTGTCCACAATAATCTCTAAGCTCATATTCGAATATCCTTGGCTAACTCAAGAGGAAGCGCTCGTAAATACATAAGAGTTCCCGTGCTTTTCCGGCTTAGAGCGTTTGCTACCTTGTTAGCTTTTCCGGGGTGATAGTGGATATCGCAATCATAGTCTTTGACGAGCTCGAGCCATCTATCTTGGCGTATTGAGGTTTCTTTGCGTGAAGATGTACTTCAAGCTTTTGTGGTATGTATATATGTCGTAATGAATCCCATAGAGACAGTGCCTCAAAATCTTTAAAGCAAATACAACCGTCGCTAGCTCGAGGCTGTGTGTAGGGTAGCGGGGCTTATAATCCTTGAGTTATCTCGATGCATAAGTTATTACTTTTCCATGTTACATCAACACCGCACCTAATCCTTGTTTCGAAGCATCGCAATTCAGAGCAAATCCAGTGGCCCCTATGGGGATTGTCAACACTGGGGCCATCGTGAGACGCTTCTTGAGCTTTTGAAAACTCTCCTCGCATGCCGGAGTCCAAGAAAACTTGCTATTCTTCCGAGCAAGACGGGTTAAGGGTAGAGCAAGTTTAGAGAACCCCTCTACGAATTGCCTATGGTACCCGGCTAAGCCTAAGAAATTACGAACTTCCGTGACCGTCGTGGGCTGTTTTCATGAACTCACGGCTTCAATTTTAGATGGATCCACTGAAATCCCTTCCTTAGACACCATGTGATCAAGAAAATAGACTTTTTCCAACCAAAACTCACACTTCTTGAACTACGCATAAAGCCTTTTCTCGACTAATCTTTCCAAAATAGCTCACAGATGCTCCTCATTTGTCTTTGAATAAAGAAGAGCATCGATAAAGACTATAGCGAACTTATCGAGATAGTCTTCAAATACACGATTCATTAGATCTATGAACACGGCAGAAGTGAGTCCGAAAGACATCACCAAGAATTCATAATGTCCGTAACGGGTACGAAAGGTGGTCTTGGGTATATCTTTCTTGCGTATTTTAAGCTGATTATAGCCCGATCGCAAGTCTATCTTCGAGAACACTGACGACCCTTGTAATTGGTCGAACAAGTCCTTAATCCTTGGAAGCAGGTACCTGTTCTTTATAGTTAGCTTGTTCAATTCCCAATAGTCTATACACAAACGCATAGATCCATCCATCTTTTTAACAAAGAATATTGGGGCCTCCCACGACGAGTGGCTGGGTCTTATAAAACCCTTGTCTTGCAACTCTTATAACTGAATTTTTAATTCTTTTAACTCAGCTGGGGCCATACGATAAGGTGCCTTAGACAGTGGGGCGGTGCCCGATAATAGTTCGATAACTTGATCTCACGATCGGGAGGTAATCCCTTAAGGTCTTTGGGAAAACCATGGAGGAAATTCTTCACGATCGGGATATCTAAGGCTTGACGCGTGTCCACTTGGGACTATAATATAAGCGAAGAATCCCTAGCAACTGCCACCAAGCATCTCTCGCGCTTGAAGAGAAGCGATAATGGGTATGGTTAACCCTTTAGGTGACCCCTTAAACTCAAAACTCTCCGCTCTAAGAGGTTGAAAAAGTACACTCTTCCTCCTACAATCAATAGTTTCATAAAACTTGGATAACCAATCCATGTCTCAAATGATATCAAAATCTCACATCTCGAATGTACTGCTGCTCTAGGCACATCGCTGCATCTCTAACGTTAATTAGACTGTCAAAAGTGGCAAACAACCCAGAAAGATTGAAATGGGGCATCAGACCTCAATCGAAAATGTCGCATAACCAATACTGTGACACAACTGTAGGACTAGCCTCTACAATCTGGCGCATGAAACGTTGATGGTACTTGGATACTTGCTCCCTTGGCTCCTGCGCCCACGTCCTCACTGCGTCATCCCACTCTCGGCAGCGACTAAGGGGGTCAAATGACTGCTGCAACGCTTAACAGAATGATTCCCAATTGTAGTCCATGGCTCTTCCCGGCCTCTTAATGATGGTTTTCTACCAACTGAGTGGCTCATCTCTTAAGAATCGGGCCACAATAGATATCCAAAGGCCACGGAAGACTCTTAGTTCTTCCATCCCAGTCTCGAATATATTGACCCAATCGTGGACGGTCAAAGAGGTATTCTGTGCTAGAGCTGGGAATTCCTCCCTCCGCAGTAGCTTGGTGATATCGGCCAGAAATAGGTTGGTCGCACCGACTGAAGACTGCAGTTGCTGGCTGTGGCCCTCGCCTGGGAAGGATGGAGGGAACGGAGGTCTGCTGCCTATGCGATTGCGCTCCCTCGTGTGTTGGCTGAAGTGTTAAGACTCTGCTATATCTCATCGTCCCACCATCGTAGAGTAATAACCTGCAAGTATTTCAACCTAGGTCAACATGGTACAACTCGTGAAGTTAAAGGAAGCGCACTCACAGTTACAACAAAGAGAGAATCACGCTTGTGCATACGGGGCTGTCTACAAGACCGACTAAACCGTGTCCCTGATACCAACTTTGTAACGACCCAGAACATAATACTAATAAAATATTATCATAGATCATAAATCATAAATCAAAATAATCTATAACTATATAAGGTATTTTATATCCCAAAAATATGGATAAATTTGAACTTTTTACATTACGATAATGAATACACTTTAATTCCTAAGCACGGATTTCCAACCGTGAACTCTTAATCATCAAAAATAATTTCGTATGAGGATTTATCAAAATAAGTTGAAGTCTTTAAAACTTTTGCCATCGGCTAGCTGGCGGTTCACACGACGTTCACAAGGTCAATCTCGTATATACTCGCCGCCTTCCTTCACTACCGCCTAGCCTTCGATCTTCCCCTTTAACTTACCTACAATACAAGCACACTAGTGACCTAATAGCCCAATAAGTGGATTAAGGACATAGGTAATAACATTTATCACAAATTCAATAAATCCTAAATAGCACAATAGAATAAGTATTTTTAAGGCTTCCCTTTTAAAGGGCTTTTTTGTCTCCGAAGTGACTCTAGCAAATTATTTTTTATCCCAAATAAGTATTTGAACATACAATATATTATAATAAGTCTTAAGAATTCATTTGGAGCTCGAACAAGCCTTAAAAATTAACTTCGCGCTAAAAGAAAGTCCTTGTAACTAGATTTACATAAATACATCCTTTATTGTGCTGTTTCGACTCGGAAGTGACTCTAGAATATTTGTAATGATCTCAAATAAGTATTTGAACATATAATATATTATAATAAGTGTTAGCGACTCATTTGGAGCTCCAGCAAGCCTTAAAACTCACTTCGCGCTAAAACAAAGTCCTTCTAACTAGATTTGCCGAAATAAAGTCTCTAAAGGGCTTTTGCATCTATGAAGTGACATTAGCAAATTAAATTTGATCCCAAATGAGTTTTTGAACATGTAATATATTATAATAACTCTTAGGGACTCATCTGGTGCTACAACAAGCCTTAAAAAGTCACTTCGCTATGCAACAAAGTCCTTATAACTAGTTTTTTTCGAATTAACGCCTTTAAAAGGGCTTTTTTTTTTTCTCCGAAGTGACTCTAGCAAATTATTTTTTATCCCAGATAAGTATTTGAACATATAATATATTATAATAAGTCTTAGGGACTCATTTAGACCTCCAACAAGCCTTAAAAGGTCACTTCGCGATGAAACAAAGTCCTTGTAACTAGTATTGCTTAGATAACTTTAAAGGGCTTTTTTGTCTCTAAAGTGACTCTGGACAATTATTTTTTATCCCAAATGAGTATTTGAACATATAATATATTATAATAAGTCATAGAGACTTATTTATAGCTCCAACAAGCCTTAAAAAGTCAATTCGCACTAAAACAAAGTCCTTATAATTAGTTTTGCCGAAATATAGCCTTTAAATGGCATTTTTTTTTTGTCACCTGTGGCTATCCACATAATAGTAATGCTTATCTATTTTTAATGTATGACTATAAAATCCCAGACATCCATAAAAACACGATAATGGAGTCGAGAAATGCATCGTTCTTTGAACATGTATTTCTGTATAAATCTAATGAAGGATCAAGTTCGTCCAAATGAACACGAGAGACTACAAATTAGAGTAGTCAAGATCAGGAACAAGAATAATAGGTTAAGGTTAAAGATGTTGAGGATGAAATTAGAGTAGTCTGGACCAAGAACAAGAACAAGAGGTTAAGGTTGAAGAGGATGAGAATGAACTTAGACGTAGCAAAAATGCTAGGACAAAAAAATTCTTTTTGTCCAAATTTTCTTACTTAGCTGCTAAAATATGAACCTCAATCCTTCAAAGAAGCTGTGAGCTCTAACTGACTCCATTATGAAAATCCATACATGGGAATTAGTGGACCTTTCTCGTGGATGTAAACTACTATGATCTAAATGGATTTTCAACAAGAAAGTAAAAGCAAATGGATTAATTTGTCAAATATAAGGCTAGATTAAAAGTTACAAACAAAGAAATGGTACCAAAATCAAGTTTTTGACATGCCCATCAAAAGTCTTTATACTGTTTAGGAATTGATTGGCTTTTACGCCTTTCACGTGTCTCTACAAATTATTAGAACATAGGCAATGGTTTTTTGTTTCTACACTTTTTTAATGCACAAGTTATAAGGTTATTTCAAATATGTCTTTTAATTAATAGTCACATCTAATTGTGTGCGAATATTAGATTATTAGTTGAATAAAAATCTTTATCCAAAAATCTTTCTCGAAATATTTTAACTAATCATTTTAATTTATATTGTGGTAGCAGTTATATATATGATCGAAAAATTGAAAAATTTCAATATTCAAATTGTTAATTTAAGAGTAAGTTAGGTAAATAATTGAGAAATTATAATAAATGATCATTTCAATTAGGTGATTTAAGAATATGGTTAATTTTTTAGGGTCAGTTAGGTAAATAGCCATTTTGGATTGTGTATTTTTAAAAAATTGCCACAGTTTAAAAAAATTAAAAACTAGCCATAAAACTGTAAGAAATTTCTGACAATAACAAAAATACACATAAAAATACTGTCAGAAATTTCTGATACTGGAAAAAAATTTTGACAGAAATTTCTGACATGGTTAGTTTTTAAATTTTTTGAAACTAAAATCATTTTGTAAACAGTGGCTATTTTCTTAAAATTCTAACATTTTTAATAATAAAAAAATATGATTATAATAGTTATAAGAGATGAATTAATCTATGCATCTTATTATAACCATGGTAATCTTTTTTTTTTTTTTGAAATATTAGGCTAAAAGTTAAAATCCTTCTTAAAAAATGCATTATTTAACTAATTGACCCACAATAATACATTTTAGCAGTATAATTTTAAAGAACAACCATAGTTCCAATAAAAAAAAATCAACAACTAATAAGAGAATTGATTTATCTAACATAAGACAATAATAAAATTAAGTACTAAATTAAAAAGGAGAAATTTGAGTAAATAGTCATATATTCGATGATATTTTAAGAAAATAATCAATATTTTTATTAATTAAAGAACAATTTTATAACTACACCATGATGTGATTTTTACCTTTATATCCTTAACCTTTTTATGCATTAGTGCCTTTGTTGCTAATAACTTAACTTTTGAAAACGTTTGTTATTTTTTAAATATTTGGTCAAAAAATTATCAAATACCAAACAAACTTTTAAGAAAATAATAAAATTTCAAAATATCCATTTTTAAAACCAATTTTTCAAAATAACTATTTAATAGAATTTCTCTTGATTTAATCACTCATTATTTTCTTTTGAGTCTTCTTTTTTTTTTTCATTTGCTTATTATAAAACACATTACATCTTCAATTTATAAGAAAAGACAAATAGTAAATTTAAAATTTTACTCAAGTTGTCATATTTTATAAATTAAAAGCATGAATAATTCACAGTAAATAAGGCAAAATTTTTATTTAGATCAATTAATTACAAAACAATAAATGGTTGGCATCGATTGCACAACAACAGACGTTATCCTATATAACTAGGGGTTTTTAAGTGTACACAAACTAATGGAATTATTATTTTTTCCTTATTTTATTAATCAAATTAGTTAATAATTTTTAAGATTTCTAGGCCAATTTTGTGATTTCTTTTCTCTGAAAAGTACTCTTAAATTTTTTTGTATTTGCACTCTTAATAGGGCATGAGGTCTTTAAAATAGAAACTGAAAACTAATACATTTCTTTTGCATTTTAATCCTTTTCTCTCTCGTCTAATAATTATAATAGTTTTAATTCTTTTTTCTTGTCACTTGGGTGTCGAAAATTTTTTTCGTCTCCACCATTAGTTGTAATTTTTCTTTCTTAATCGATAGACACCTATTATATTATATTTTTTATTCATTTTTTTATTTGATATATCCTAAAGAAGGACTAAAAGGTAGTTAATACAAATTATTACAACTATTTTGATAAATTAAATTTCTTTTCTTTCTTTTCTTGGATAGATTCACCTCAATACTTTCCTATTATAGTTTATGATTTAAAGAGTAAATATATCCCTCTTATTTTCCTCTAAATGAATATTCTTGTCATTTTGCACTGTGTGATGTCTAATGAAACCACACGTAGTTTTGCTATTCTTGAAAGCTACAAGTAGTTTTACAACGATGCGACATGAAAATTTGCTGTAGTTTCTCTTTCAAACTACACCAAACTCGTTGTATTTTTTATTTTATTTATAAAACTACAACATTCATTCATCATACAAAATTTCATTAGTATCAATCTTAATTCTACTCGATACAATATTGAGTTAGACATTGATGAGTGAGCAATATACTCACTCATATATCACATTTTCTATCTTGAATTATTGTTAAATTCCTCAAGTTTATGCGATTTGATGAGTTTAGTAAGTGTACAGTGATTTAAGCACAGGTATGAAAATCGAGATGAAAAAGCACACAAAACGAAGCAATCTGGAGCAAAGGAGAACCGAAGGTAAAGGACAGAGCCATCGCCGATCTATCGGGCACAATTAGCCGATCGATCGGCAGGAATTTCCAAGATAAGCAGAACGATCGCCGATCGATCACTGAATACGAGCCGATCGATCGGCCAAGTCACAAGAAGTTTCACAGCGAAAGCGCCGATCGATCGCGGGAATCAGCCGATCGATCGGCAAAGCCTCCTGATGCAAAACGTCATCGTTTTCCAGACTTTTAAGACTCATAATTTCCACCAAAATTAGGTCAAAGCATGTGCTCTATAAATGGAACACAGTTTTAGACGAAAGGAGGGTGTTCACACAGAGAGAAACACCACAAGAAGCTCAAGAACACCAAGAGAAGGATTGGCTCTTCAAAGGGAAGATGAAGACGCATTTGCCTGCAATTCCCTCCTCAGTTTTCTCTATTCTCTTTATTTTCTTCTCTTGTATTTCTTGTATTAATTATGAACCCTAGTTTATTTTATATATTTATTTGTTTAGTTTCAAGAGGCTAAATCTCTCTTTAGGAGAGATTGGCCGAACTCAATGTCGAATTTATTTTAGTTTTCATTAATAAATTGCTGCAATTACTCAATTCCCATGTTTGTGTTCTTGTTGGTTTGTTTATTTCTATTTGCAATTGAGAGATTGGATAGAAACTCTAGGTTCAATTAGGTTAAACTTGAGAGAGACAATTTGATTGAATTGGGAATAACAAGAATCACAGCTTAGACGCCATAAGGACCGGGAGGTGACTGGTAGTCTAGGTAGTCGAATTGTAAATCGTAAGGACCGAGAGGAGACCGATTTAGGATTCTAGGAATCGTGTGTGAATGTATTTAATTTCAACAAGCGGACGCGTGAGTTAGAATTGGGTACGTAATTAGGTCAATAAGCGAGAGCTGCGACTTAGTTCTTAAATTCCTAGACTAAGATAGAATTGAGAATTGTAGTGAGATATTAAGAAGTAATTGAATGGAGGACACGTTAAGGGAAGCTAATCGATCGTAGGTTTTATTTATAGTATTTTTGCTTACATTTGTTTTGTTTATTGATCATTCTTCAACTAAGTTGCTAGCCTAGATAAAGTAGATATTTAGTATTCATAGTGCTTAGTTAATTAGGTTAGTTAGTTCTCCGTAGGAACGATATCCGGACTCTTCTGTCCACTTTATTACTTGAACGATCCGTGCGCTTAGGGTTAAATTCGCGTGTGTTTTCGAGCGAACATACATCATGAAAATAATTCTCGAAATTACAAAGAACTTTTAATAAAAACACTTATCAATTTCATAATTAAATAACGTGAATATCATGAAATTAGGATATCACGTAGATGATGTTAGACGACAGTTGCTTTTCAAGTTCTATTGTTATAAGCATTACAATGTACTGCAACCGTTTCCATTATCATTAAACAGAGAATGAGATGTACAATATGGAGACCGGTACTACATTGTACGATATGCTCCCATCGGAATGTTTTTAAGCCCCTCATTTAACAGTTTATATTAAAATATCACTTTATCTTTTAAATTGTTAAAAATATATTTTTAATAATATACAAATAATAATTTTAAAAATAAAATTAAATCATCATTTATCTTACTTTTCTCTTCTAACAAATAACATTAAATTTGTTTGAAAAACTTTAAAAATGAATTCGACTTTAAAAAACAAGAATGAGTTGCAAAAATAAACAAAAAATGAAAGTGCCTTTTAAAAATAACATATATTTTTAAAATATTGAAAAATAGCACTTATTAGTAATTTTATGATAAAAAAATCTTAACACATTTGTAAAATATTGTGGATATTTTAAATTTCAAAGGTAAACTTTAAAATATTATAACAATTTATAACAAATATGTCAATTTTTTTTTGTCACAAAATCCTTAAGGAAAAAATACAAAATAATATCATTCTTAATGACACTTAATAATCTATGTCATAAGTGGTGTGCTCTATTTGTTTTAACTCTATGTTTATTGTGCAAATTTAAGAGCATAAATTAAAAGTGCAACACACATAGGACATAGATTATCACTGTGGTAAAATAGTAACATTCCTCAAATCTTCTAATTCTTAATACTATTTTTTTAATATTTTGAAACATTTATTATTTTTAACAACATAAAAAAATTTAGGATCTATTTGGTATTTGGCCATTTTCTACCCAAAATTTTAAGAAAGTAGTCAATGTTTTTTAAAATTAAAAAATTGGACATCAGCCTCTTACAAATTAAGGGCACAAAAATAACAATACACTATCACAGAAATAAATAAAAAATAATTATTTTCTTAAGTAATGAACCATTTATTTTCTTAAAACATATATAAAAAATAATTACGTAATCTCAAAAAATTTTATACTATATTGTCAAAAAAAAATTATACTAGCAATTTTCCAAAAAACAATAAAATCAGTTAGGTAAATAATCATTTTAGATTATTTATTTTTAAAAAATAATCACAATTTTAAAATATTTAAAAATTAGCCATAAAATTATAAAAAAAAATACTGATAATAACAAAAATATATATAAAAATACTGATAAAAATTTTTGATAAAATTTTTTAGATAATTAATTTTTAAATTTTTTGAAAGACTATTTTTTAAAATTATTTTATAAATCGTAATTATTTTCTTAAAATTCCCAAAATAATATTATAATGGCCAGCAAGCGACGAGCTCCAAAGAACAAACACCAACAATAATAAATTGACGCATTTCCTCTTTAGATTAGATTAGATTGGTCTCACTATCACTCTCTCTCTCTCTCTCTCTCTCTCTCTGTGTTCTTGCGGCTAGGGTTTCTCTCTCTCTCACACACTCTGAAAGATTCATTCTTTCAGATCTATACACACACACACACGAATACCTATACATATATATATCCGATACTAACTTATCAATGGCAGTTTTGTTAAGCTAGGGTAAGCGTCGGTGACTTTTTAGGGTTTTTCTTTCGGGGTCTTTGAGTTCTTCAATCCGTGAAGAACGTGACAAGGGAAAATGGCTACCATGAACCCCTTCGATTTGCTAGGCGACGAGGACGCCGAGGACCCCTCGCAGCTCAGCGCAGCTCACAAGCCGGCGGCTGCGCCGACTAAGAAACCTCCGGCGGCGGCGGCGGCGGCGGCGGCGGCGGCGGCGACTCAGCCGAATAAGCCGGCGGCCAAGCTTCCCTCCAAGCCTCTCCCTCCTTCTCAGGCTGGTCAGTTGGGTTTGGATTTGTTCTCTCTGTCTATTTTTAATCCATTGCAGAGGGTTTTTTTTTATTTTTTTTATGGGTCGTGTTGGAAACTCCTGTTTTGTTTTCTGAAGTGTTTTTCAGTGATGAGGGAAGTGTTTCTTTAATGTTTTTATTTGACTGTTTGTGTTTATGGAAACAAATAAGTTAAAGCACGAAACTTTGTTGAGACGAACACAAAATGCTTTCACCTACGTGAAGTAATGTCTTTTATGTAAGTTTTTGTTCTTAGTTTGGTTTTAAATGATTTGGGATGTGTAGTTTTGTTTACCTGTGTAGTTTCTTTTGTTGTACTCAAGGAGATAATGAATATTAAATCTGTATAGAAAGCAATATGAAAGTATTTTACTTGGCAGAATGGTCAATATGTTTCTCACTGGAATGGAGTATTTTCCGCTTTTTGTTCCCTAGCATGCTTGCAGATTTATCATTTTTTTTTTAATGATTAGCTAATTAGAGCTTCTTGGTAGAAGAGAATGTAACCACTCATTTGTTGGTTGAATTTATGAGATGGTATCTCTTTGTTGCATGCTGTATGTATATGCTATTTTATTATTACTAACGAAGTTCAGCTGTGCTGATGGTTTAACTGTGGATATGTTTGGTACTCTCGACTTTATTATAAATGTTCCGAATTTTACACTTTATTATCGTTTTATTTTTAAGGAATGGTTCTATTTGTTAGTGTGTGTTTCCCCTTGTAACACTAGATTGTTTCATTGTCTTTAGTGAGGGAGGCCAAGAATGAAACTGGTCGAGGTGGGCGTGGAGGTGGACGTGGATATGGTGGTGGCCGTGGCCGTGGAACTGGCGGGTTTGGTCGTGGATCTGCTGATAATGAAAATTTCTCTGCTGGTCAGGGTGGTAGTGGAGAAGGAGAGTTAGGGAGACCCTATGAAAGGCGTGGATATGGTGGTGATTCTGAGAGGCGCGGATATGGTGCTGATTCTGAGAGGCGTGGATATGGTGGTGACTCTGAGAGGCGCGGATATGGCGGTGACTCTGAGAGGCGTGGATATGGCGGTGACTCTGAAAGGCGTGGATATGGCGGTGACTCTGAAAGGCGTGGCTATGGTGGAGACACTGAACGGCGAGGCTATGGCGGACCTCGTGGTTCGTTCCGTGGTGGTCGTCGTGGTGAATCCAACAATGGGGAAGGTGGTGATGGAGAACGCCCTCCTCGCAGGCCATTTGAACGCCATAGTGGAACTGGACGCGGGTGAATATTGTTTTCTCCACTGTTCACACATTTAACAATTTACTTTAATGGTTTTGGTAATTTAGGCATTTTATGTGATTATGTGAATTATTCACATTGCAGAAATGAAATCAAACGCGAGGGGGCTGGCCGTGGGAATTGGGGAACAGAGACCGGGAATTGGGGAACGGAGACCGATGCTTTTGCTCCGTAATTCACATTTTCCTCTATAGTTTAGAAATTTCTTTTGATTAATAATTTCTTATTCTTTTTACACATTTGTTTCTTTGTTTCTTGACAACTTGAACTTGATAATATTTTTCAAAATTTTTCCTTACCTAAGAGTAACTGAAGAAGCTATCAATGAGACTGAGAAGAACTTGGGCGACGAGAAGCCTTTGGGAGAGGAAGTTGGTGCAGATGGTAACAAGGAGTCTCCTACTGAGCCTGAAGAAAAAGAACCTGAGGATAAGGTGAGTTCTTTGTATAAGGATTGAAACATCTGTCTTTTGTAAAGTTGTTGTACTTAAATTTAAGCATGAATTCTATTTAATTGGATGACATTATACATCAACATAGTGACTTTATTCCCCCACAAGAAAGGAGGTTTCATAAAGAAGTTACCTTTTTATATGAATCCTAGTTGGGGGGCTGATATCCATTATATTACTGAAACATTATGTTTGTAGGTTTTGTTTTTATATATTGAAGGAACAAGGTTGACTGTATTTAAAATGAAAACACAATCGTCATGTTTAAAGCTGTGCAACATTAATAGTAGATGAACTGAAAACTATTTGGATCTTCAGCAAGGATTCTGTAATTTAGTAGACCTAAGCCTTTAGGATTGATATTTACCTCACAATTAGACATCATATGCTTTTTAAGTTTCCTATCATACATATTTTGTTAACAAGTTTTTTAATGAAGTTCAAAAGATACGTGCCAAGTGCCACTTATTAGGTCGAATTAAGACATTAGACCTTCATATTTTAATGCTGTAACTTATTCAAATTTTAATTTATTTGTTCTCAATAGGAGATGACATTGGAGGAATACGAGAAAGTTCTGGAGGAGAAGAGGAAGGCTTTGCTGGCGCTTAAGACTGAGGAGCGGAAGGTTGATGCTAAAGCATTTGCATCCATGCAGCAGCTGTCAAACAAGAAGGAAAATGATGAAATCTTTATCAAATTGGTGAAAACTGTGGACCCTACTTCAAGTGTTGTAATACTTCTGTGTATTTGGTGAATCTCAATGTCTTGTTAACTATTTATGCAACTTGATTTCCCCTGCTTTAGGGTTCTGATAAGGATCGGAAGAAAGAGGCTGCTGAAAAGGAAGAGAAGGCCAAAAAGGTCTTACTATTTTCTACTTTTCGTTTCGCGTTTGCAGTTTATTGGTTATCACCTCTCTCTATATACATGGAAGCTTGGGTTTCTTCTGTTGTCTTGTCGTTATCAATTTTCCCTATCAAGTTTTGATTGAAATATATTTTATTCTCCATTCTAGTGTTCAAATGCTGGATTCTTTTCTTAAATTTTTTCCCCCCCTTTCACCTGTTTTATTTAATTTTTAAAAATTATCTTATACAATTTCAATTCACTCCAGTCATACCATAATACTAATGGCTTGTGTTCATCTGGGTACAGTGGGATCAGGTTCATTCTCAGCACCCACCCTCAGTGGTTGCGTATATAGAGAAGTAACTTTTATATGGAAAAGATTTTGTTAATACATAACTTAATATTGTTACTTCTGGGATGTTCTTATTTTCACAATTGGGCGAGTCTTACATGCTCGTTATAAATGCAGTTTGCAATGTTGATCCAATTACATCGTTCAAATATCACGCTTTTTGACTCATGCCATACCATATATTGCATTGTTGGCTTGCCTAATGTGCATCTCTGGTCTACACAGACTTCGATGCTAATTTTGAAATCCTTGACATTTACCATTATCTTCTTTGTGCTATGTTTTGTGTCAATTATTCATGATATTTGGTGCTTTCCAATTTTCACCTCGATGTCGACTGATGTGTGTTTTTGTTCTCCTTTACTTTGGTGCGGACGTAGGCTGTTAGCATCAATGAATTCTTAAAGCCTGCTGAGGGAGAAAGGCACTACTCTTCAGGCGGTCGAGGCCGGGGCCGCGGTCGTGGATCCAGAGGAGGATACAGCGGCAACTTCCAGGGCAATGTGCCTGCCCCGTCCATTGAAGATCCTGGGCACTTCCCAACCTTAGGTGGAAAGTGAGAATCCTGAAGAACCCTGATTTAAATTATGGCGCCACTATACCCTTATGGGTTTCTTTTCTTTGTTTCGAAGCAGGAAATTGACTGGAATAATTGGATATTTTCCATTAAAAGTTTTCCACCTGTTTTTTTTATCTTTTTTTTTTTTCTTTGGTAATTTTATGAATTAAAGATGTAAATTTCAGGCGAAATCATGTCCCGATGTGGTTTTTATTTCTTTTGTTTTGTAAGGTTTTGTTGGTAACGGAACCAAGGGGCGTATGAAAGAATTTATTTATGACAAAAATAACTCTATTGTTGACCAGTTTTGTTTTGGAATATGTTTTTGACATTTTCTTGTCGAAATTCTAGACTCTGATTTTTCTTATATGGTCTCTCCCCCGGGGTCTGATTGCAAAAATGTATTTAGAGTTTTGCTTAGTGTTATAATTTTCTTAATAAGGTATTCTCAATAGGTTGATCTGGCACGTGAGTACTCACGAGTGCACAAGTAACAAATGAACTACGGAAGGGTCGTACTTACGATGGCATTTAATAGTCCAAACATATCTCGATTTATATATGTATCTCAAAAAAAAAAAAAAAAAAAAAAAGCGTTACATGTTTTGATTGAGTTAATGGGGCAATGTGGGAACCCTAGACTTTTCCCACTCCCATATCTGTGTGGGCATGTGGGAAAACGGAAATGGGATGACTTCCTTTAAAAGTATGAGATGGGTCATCCCATTTCCCGTTTTAAATGGGCGGAAATCTCATATTCTCGGCCGTTTTTCAAAAATAAAAAATAATTATAATTATAATTTTTAATACAAATTTTTTATTTTTTATTTTGGAATTTACGTTGTAGTTGGATTTAATTTGTTTTTTGTTTTTTTGTAAAGAAAAAATAGGTTGTGGGAATTCTTATTTTTCCACCTAAACGGGAAATGGGACGATAACGAAAAAGGGGTTCTCATTTTCAGAAATGTGAGAAAGGGGAGGCAGGATCCCATATCTGCCTCCCCACATTGCTGGCTCCAGATTGAGTACTCTAATCAAAAGTTATGATAATGTCAACCTCATCCACAAGCGGAATCACGCGATGAAGTTCATTTTTGAGAGTACGACAACTAAAGAAATTAAATAAAAAAGAGAAGATAAAGAGAATAGGGAGAGAATAAGACAATTATTCTTTATCAACGTAACTTGATAAATGAAAGAGAGTGAATTGCTTCCGATAAACGGTTGCAAGATAATCGAGCTTTATTAAAAATCTCTCAAAACCCAATGGACAAAAACCATTGGAATGAGTGTTTGGGTCTTGATATGTGTTGTACAAAAATTACATGTATACGATTATTGCACTTAAATAATATATGATGAGAAGAGTATCGTTCTTACGGGGACTTTGGACGAAGTAACTAGTTATTTTAGCTCTGAATTCTAGATGACTAATGAAAGCGAAGTAGTTGAGATTAAAAATTACGTAGGAATAATGAAATTAATAATTAACATGTAAGAATGAAGGAAACAACTGAAAACAATAGTTTGTAATCAATATTGAATAGTACTAGGGCATCCAATTTCTCATAACCTAGTTTCTAGTAAATTTCGTTCCAGTTTAACAATGTTCTAATCCCATGCTGATGGCGAACTCACTTATACATCAATCAATCTCTCTCGAGCATCGAACTGGTATACTACTAATATTAAGCTTTTATCTCTCGATCTCAAACATTAATATTAGATTACTTTACGAACAGGAATTCAACAGACCACACAAGTGTATTAGTTATCTCTAGACTAATATCATTCTTATGTCAAATTGATTAGCACTTGTTTCGATTATTATATCTCGACCTCCAATTGAGAACCTAAAATCATGCACAAAGTGGCCAATTTCATGCAAGTATTAAACACAAACCAATTTGATCACCAAAATTAAAAAAGAACATCAATTGAATTATAAACGAAGAATTACATAGCAAATTTGGTCCGGCTACATTGTAGTCTTAGCTAAGAAAATTAGAACATAATGAAATTCATGCTAAACCAACAAAAATAAATGTTCATAAGGAAAAGAACGAAAAAGAACGAAAAACTCAGAATCGTGACGGTGAAGATAATGCAGAAACAAAATTTTATGCCTAATTGTTAGCAAATTACAAGAAATTAATAATCACACACACAAGCCTCAAAAACAAAACTGCAACAAAAACAAGGTTACACACAGGAAAAAAAAAACACATGGTTACCATTCTTATTAGCAATAAAACTCGAAGATCTTCAACATCAAAATTTAATATCGTTGCAAATAGTCATAAAATTTATGAAAAGATCACATGTTGTCATAATATACATGAAAAAGTCACAATAACAACAAAATTAAGAACGATATACCGCAAACTTTAGTAGCAAAACTGAATGAAAATGTAACAGACAAGAATGAAAATTAAAAAAAGGGCCTTCTTGTGTACAACACATATTTAAATGGTGTTGTACACGCCAGACGGTTTTGTGACCGTTAGATGTATTGAGTTGGCAATAGGGCGAGTTAAGAAATGAATCTAACGATTGGGATATAAGGAGAATAAATTAGGTGTCGTAGGGGCATGCATAGATATGTAAAAAAGGTTACTGGTTGAATAAAATAATAGAATCAAATGTAGAGGACGAGAAGAAGAAAAGAAAAAGAATTTAAAGATGTTATTATAGAAGCAAAGCATGAGTTCTTCGTGGGTTTCTGTATTTACCTTACTCGTTTGGGTTGGTTGTCCTAGATGCATGGTTCGGTTCTCCTTTTCCAGATTGGGTTTTACGGAAGAGAAATTTTTCGGGCAAAAATCGAAGTTTGTCTCCCTCTAAAGTTTTTCGTCATAAGAACTGCGACTTCATACTTGGGTGTTCTGCTAAGAAAATATTTTCTCATAGTAATAAACTGTTTAGAGATGAAGATTATTTCATATTTGAAAAATTATTAGGACAATGTGTTAGAATTGTGTGATGAGAAAGCTAGTAATTGGTTAAAAGACGAAAGGGAGTAGAGAAATGTATAGTATGAGTCTTCCTCTGCCTCGCGACTCCGCCTCTGCCTTGCGACCGCCCCTGCCTCACGACTCCACCTCTGCCTCGCGACTCCGCCTCCGCCTCTGTCTCGCGGGTCTCGCAGACTCCCTCTGCCTCCGCCTCTACCTCGCTGACTCTTGGCCCTCCACCTCTGCCTTGTGAGTCCCGTCGACTCCTAGCCCTCTGCCTTCTGCTTCCGTCTCTCTCTTCGCCTCCTGACTTCCCAACTTTCTTTGGCCACTTCTCCAAAACGAGCACGAGCTCGAAAAAAGCTCGAACTCTTAATAAACAAGCTCGAGCTGAGCTCGAGCTCTAGTTTTTGTTTTTTACCGAGCTCGAGCTCGGTATTTATTTGACGAGCCGAGCCTAAGCACTTCAAAGCTCGGCTCGGCTCGGCTCTATTACACCCCTATTTATATTCACATGTTAAGGATTATAATGACGTACCATGATGTCATATTACATTGCCTAACAATCTTCTTTGGCACACTTATTATATAGTATTTTTTGCCATGTCCATCAGGCACGTGTTATACAGTAATTTTTTTTATTTTGTATAATAAGTAATTATTTATTGTATGTAACAAAATTAGTAAATTATTATACGTTAAAAAATAATAAAAATAATATTTTCTAAATATAATATTTTCCGAATCTAATTAAGTAAAAAATCAAATATCACTAGGACTAAAATAGAAAATTATTTTATATCTAAATAATCAAAGGATTGTAAATATGAAATATATTATTTTCAATTATCATGCCCAAATGATAGTAGTACATGTGTTGTGGTGTTATCAAATAAATCAATGCACAAGGATCAAAATAACAATCAAAAGAAGAATTAATGTTGGCCTCAATGGAAAACGGAGTCTGACACCATAATTACAAATAATGACCTTGTTTGAATTTTTCTACTACGACCTAGATTGACCCTATGGAATAACTATAATGGAATTACTACAACATGTCTGTTGACAACAAGTTGCTTAATTGCCTGTAATTTTGTACTGATGAAATTTTGTTATAACCAAAATGCATTTCATATGGACTAAGGGATGTTGCTTAAGCAACTAGTAATTTAATATTTACAGCAACTTATACCCTTAATTGTGTAATTTTTCACAACAAGTGGAACCACATATAATAGCACCAACCAATTATATTGTTCATTGTGTCATTTTTCACACCAAATGAAACTCATATTTATTGGGATGGGCTGCTTTTTAGTTATTATGTTTTTAGCCCAACCCGCATAATCCGATATTCCACTATCCCAGTTTGTTCACCTTATGTTTCATATATATCGAAAGCTACCCTAAAAACAGAAGGGACAAGACGTACTTTTTATTTTAATTTTATTGCAAAGATAGCCAGGCGTTCTAGTTTGTTCTAGGCGCTTCGTTTGCTTTTCCGACCGGAGCTTTGTGCGGGCAACGAATTGACATTTTTGCACCAAGGTCAGTTTTGAAAGATTTTATCCTGACTTACTCTAATCACTGAAATAAACATTTTTCTCTTCTTGGTCAAAGTCTAGTTCATCCATGATCATACTCAAATTTAAAAGTCAAAGTTAGTGATATTTCATAATTTTGGCTATAACTTTTTCTGTAGATGATTTATGAGTTTTTGATAAAAATGAAAGTTTTTTTTATATTTTTATTATCTAAAACTTTTCAGTTGAGACTTAAGTTCAAATCAAATTATATCTTAGACCTTTGCATTGAGGCTCATCTTAAACTCACTTTTTCTACTTGTCTCCTAAGCAGATTCTGAAAAAATATTCTTCACGAAAGTTGTTCCTTTTTCTGTTAGCTAAAACTTTGTCTCAAATACATTAGGCAAGATTCGACTTCTAAAGTATCCGAAACTTGTCATCTTCTAAGAAGGTCCAAAAATAATATATTTGACAACTTTCTCACATTATTCATTTTATGGTTTCTTTAAGCATTTAAATATCTTAACAAGCCTTGTACCACAATACAATATCATTTAGCAACTATAACAATGTAACAACATTTCATGTCATAGTAATTTTGTTCCCCCAAGAAAATCAAGCACAACACAATATGATTTGTAAGTGCTCAAACTAACCATTTTAACTAATAGCACATTACACTTCAGCTATCACAAAAGAGCTAGCCATCAAAGTGTATCTAGTCATTTTCATACAATCATCATATCAACTTTAACATAGTAACATATTTTTTGATTTACAAGAAAATCACAAAAATCCTTCATGCAAAACAAAAGATAAAGTGCTTTTGTTCATTATAATTATCTTAATATTATGAACTATATTTGTTCATTTATAATGTCATTTGAACTTTTTAATGCTATCTACAACATCAAATAAATTTGAATATTTATTTAATGTAAATAAATTTGAAAGATGCTATGGTAACTAAATAATAGAAAATGTAAGTCGTTATACCTTTTTGTCTAGACTTTGTTTGTGGATATCTCCTCTTGATATTATTATTTTTCCTAAAAGATTAAATCCTCACCAAGAGATTATTTAAATTAGTTACAATAACTATAATGATAAAATATTTAAAGTGACTAATCACTAGTTTAGAGACTTACCAGTTGTGATTAATCCTCCTTTTCTTCTCTATACTTCTCCTTTGACTAAATGCTCTCATAACTATCTCTATCTTTTTTTTTCTTTTTGAGTTAGAGGAGTGTTTGAGAGAGTTTGTACATTTTTTTTTAGAGAAGTGTTAAAAGACTACCTAGAGAGACTATCTCTTCTTATATAACAAAAGCTATGTCTAGAGTTTTAAGTAGACTCATTGGTTGTTTTCTTTTTCTTTCACAAAATAAATGCAAAAAGAAAAATTAATTGGAATGGGATATGATAATCGGAGGTTGAGTGGTTTGGAGAGTAAAATTTAGTCTATAATTATTATCCCTCTTTTGTTCAAACTCTTATGACTTTGTCATCTTGACCAAGTGACTTGTCATATTGGTGTCATAAAAGGTGAGCAAAACTTACAAGCAAAAAAACTTTATCATGAAATTCTTAGCTTCAACACACACACACACACATATATATATATATATATATATATGTTTGAATACTTTTAGTGTTTTTATTATTATTATTTTTTTTATGCAAAGCAAATAATGGCAATTGAGAACCCTTGCCGTGGGGTATGCGAATATGTGCATATATATACACATATATATATATATATATATATATGTAAAGTTCATTTTTTTTTCCAAGAAGGCTTGCTTCGGTGCATGTGCACATTGTGTGTACATATATATAAACTCTTTTTTTTTTCTTTCAAGAAAATGATGGCACTTACACGGCAAGTGGAGTGTGTGTATATATATATGTGTGTGAATTTTCTTTCTTTCTTTTTTTTTTTAAACAAATGATGGCAAGTATGAGGTTGCCGTGGGATTGTGGGCATGGCATATATATATATATATGTATATATTTTTCTTCTTTTTTTTTAATACATGAAAATTATCCTAACCATTGATTTTATATTACTAAGTCCTAGCCCTTTGATCAAAGTGAATTTATTCATTTTTATTCACTTTCATGAGATGATCAAATATTGATCATTGATTCATGATTAAAATGGTCTTGACCATTAAATCAAAACTCTATTAAATTAGACATTTATAATTACCTATTCATCATCAAACAATAAATCATGCATTTAAAAATTAATTGAACACAAATTTCTACTTCATTATTGGATAATTAATCTAATATTCATATCACAAAATCATAAGAGTTTTTGGATAAACTTAGGACATTACAGACTTAATAGATGAAAGTCTTCGATCCCAAAATAGAGAAAGCCCTTCTCTTGTTTAATTGTATTAATTTGTAATTTAACCAAACCTGGTATATTTTAGGCTCATTCCATGTAAAAAATATTTCTTCATGGTTGAAAACATCATGGTAGTTGATCAAATCTTGGACATTATTTATTATGTTTGTAAGTTTTTTTATGAATTTTATTTACTTTGAGCCTGTGTTTTGCACTCATTTAGTGTCACATATTTGTGGTTCATATTCCATGTAGTATAACTCCTTTTTTGACCATCTCAATGTTACTATAGAGTCAAACATTACCATGCGCACTTCTAGTTTGCTAAATGAGATAATAACTTCAAATATGTGTGAATTTCATTACTAAATTGAACAATAGAAAATATATTCCTTGTAGTATAACTCGTATATATACACGCGTTATTATTACCTTTTATCGCCTTAAATATGTATTAATTTTAATATTATGTTTTGGATTATAGTTGATCAAAATAAGCATTCTTGTCAGATAATAATTTAAAAAGCTTTCATCATCGTTCTATTGAAATTTATTACAAACGGAAATATAGATTTCTATTTTGATAATGAGAATAATTTTTTGTATTGATGAAGAAACTATGTAATATATTGAATAATTAGGCTTCTATCATATGAACTACTATGTTCTTGTTTTCTTCTAAATACATAAATTAATTCGGCTTAAACTTATATATGTTACGTTTTCTTTATTTTTTGGATTTAATACATCTAAATCCAAACTTGGCCTAGAGCATCTCATATATTATCCAATGCATTTCATTTATTATAAAATGCATGTATAAAATAATACGGCTTATATTATATAATCAACTCTATATTTATTGTTTTCATCTAATCCTTTACAAGGAAAATCGACCTTTAAAAATAAATATGAAAATAATAGAACAACTTAACTTAATACATACGGCGATTTTGTAATGGGGGATGTTATAAAAACAGACCGGTGGGAAACAAAATAAGACCTATTATTGGCTTCAACGAGAGTACATTATAACTATTGTGCATCTTATCATATATTATATCTTCTTATTTTTATTTGTTGCCTTTTTATTCTCTCTCTTCGAGCTCCAAACCCTTCTTCTTTTGAAAATTTGCAAATATAACACAGAAAGACAACCCACACAAAAAATATTTGCTGCATTTGGATCTCTTTTTGTCTGACTAGAAATGAGAGAATCTTCAAATCCACAAAAAAAAAAAAAAAACACTGTTAAATCCAAAAAGTTTTTAATGGATCTAGAAATGAAACCCATTAGATACAAACCTTTTGGCCTCAAGTTCAGACCGATCTTTTAGTCAGATTAAATATTGCCTGCCTTTTTATTTCTCTCATCCTTCTGTACAATATTCCATAGGATTTAGGAGCTCCAAAAATAGTTTATTTGGTGATGAGAAAATATGAAGAAGAAAACTCATAACAAGTTGGATTTCTTAAAAAATTTTGTGGGTTATTTTGCTTTTTCTATTATTATTATTTTAGAATAAAGATGAGTGGCCGCAAATTTCATCATCATCACCGCCACTGTTTGATCTAAGAGAAATTATTGCCATCAATGCTGGCAGCGGTGTGGTTTTTCCAGTAGGCAAGCAGCCGGCGGGTGAACGTCACCACTGATTCGACCAAAAAGAAACCGTCGAGTGCTTAGACAAGACCAGTGATTCTTGTAACCAACACTGACAAGAACGAATCTCCCAACCTCGCATTCCTCTTAAAATCTCTCGCCTCGACTCTGTCACTTCGACGGGATAAAAAAATTTTCATTTTCTATAACTTGCAATTAGATATTTTCTTGAATAAAACATAGTAATTTTCGTGCGTTTGGGGAAGACTCCTCGACTTCCCGTCATGCATCTGCCGCCGAACCCATCGTGGTCTCGTCTTTGCTGCCATACTCGTCATCGGAAGAGGAGAGATCGATTGTCGGGAAGGGATTTTACTTGTCGTCGGCGAAGATTCCGAGGGATTTTACTTGCTGCCTTTTCCGGTCACATCGGCACGAGTCTCCTAATCCACGGCGCCGTGGTGATGAAAGATATTTGTTTGTTGATTGATTATATTAATTGAATTTTTTTTTTACTCCTAAATCTTCTCAGACAATCTCATGCATCTCATAATTTTTAAAAACCAATACACTTCTTGATTATCCACTGTTTATTCGAATTTGGACGGTCTTGATCGATTCAACCTAGGCGTTTCCCACCGAAATGTTTTTATAGGCTTTTCCCAATTGAGAATCGCCGAATACATATGCGCCTTACTAATCTATACAAAGTATTAAAAATTAAAAATTAATAATTGAAACTGAGTCGTTAGTTAATAAGGTACGAGAAATTATTTGCGAAATTCGCCAATCTCATGGCTACATTGACGGAAGAAAAAATCGTATCGAATCTATAACTCTGTTGTATTTTTTATGTGTATTTTATATCATATTTAATTTAAGTTTTAAAATATTTTTCTTATGTCTCGTACTTTATTTCTCTATGTATTGTATGTTTACTTTATATTATTTCAATTTTTAATAAAAAAAATTAAATGATAAACCTTATTCATTACAATATTTATTATTATTAACAAGTTTATAATAATTATAAATAAAAATATGTAAAAAAATAATTTGTTTTGTTTTTTTTAGTATATACAAGCATTTGTTGAAATTATTATTAAATTTTGATACATCATATGAAAAATACAATTGACAATGAACTTAAAATACAAATAACATTAAATTAAGGGATTAAGTATTATAAAAATACAATTGACAATGGACTTAATAATTTTTGCTATTTACAATATAACTTATAATGTAAATAACATATTATTAAAAACTAAAAGAGTAATAAGTACAATAATATTGTATTATAAGTAAGCCGTAGAAGCCTTAATAATGTATAATAAGTAAAAATTAATAATTGAAATTAGTCGGCAGTTAGTGAGGTAGTATAAATATTTCAAATTCGTCAAATGGATAATCGCTTCTGTGTCATTTTTTGTCATAACAATACTTATACTGCATAATCCAATTTTTTAGATTTTCAAACATTATATAATGTTTAAGATACCTATTTCATTTTAGCATATAGTTGGAACTTGCGCATTAATGTAACATGACACCTCAATTGGAATGGTAGATTTGGACTGTGCACAAGTTTTATTAGACCCCAACCACGTTGGAAAAGTAAATAAAATGTACTACCATATTGGGAATTATCCGATACATGACATGGTTATGATGTTTAGCACGTGGTCCCCACATTTCTTTGTCGACCTCCAAATATAAGCCTCGTTACCGATATATAAATACCATCATTGGTGGTCATTACTTTCATTATGTTTTATCTATGTTTCTTTATCATCTTTTGATTTTTCTCACTCTTACTTTAACACTTCATTTCAACACTAACAATCTGATTTGCATAATGTCTCAAAGTAGCAGTACTCCATCATTGAGTCCCAACAACATACCATCGTACTACTCCCCCTGGCCTCGCCAGACTACCGATCGGAGTACGATGGCTTGCAAAGGAGACCATATAAGATACATTCAAGAAGTTGAAGGAGAAAGTGGCCGCGCTGGAGGTTTCGGTTAGTGTGGAATCGACTGGCAGAGCAGCTGACTCCCAACTCTACATGACGACAATCGCTTATCTAAAGGCCGAAGATGTCCGTCGCTGCATATACCATCTGGACTTTCGCACCGCAGTCATAATGCCCAACTCCACCACCTAGACACCGAACGGAGGACCTACCATAGGAATGTAGTGACAACAGATTTATAGTTGCATTTCGTGCTTTAATCTCATTGATGCCGTAGTAATATTGTTTATCATTACGTTTGTTTTTCTTGTATGTAGTTTTGTTTGCCAATAATTGTCTTCTACTGGCGTCGTAATCTACATAGGTATATAAACATTTAAAACTTATTGCGGACTCTAATGAAATGCTTTTGTTGACAGTTGCATGGATATACTATATTATTATTTTTATTAACTATATTCAAACTTTGTCAAAAATAAGGTTTGTTAAAGATTAAAACTGTTAGATTGGTCCTACGTATATGCCTGAGTCACGTTGGAACGGTTCGAAATCGAAGCAGAGCTTGTTTGCTCTTATAGGAGTCAACAACCACAAACCGGCTGATAAGCCTAAGAACCCGTCGTGAGCAAAAGACCTGATCGACCGGTTGTCCACCCGATGAGTCACCAAGCTTCATTTTTTTTTTATCTTTGTTAATTATACTAACATGCATATAAAACTCAAGTAGGATCCGTAAATAATTGTAACAGTATATGCGTGAACAGTAGCTTAGATAAACACATTTTTTGGGACAAAAAAAAAATTGATTGGGTTTTCACAGTTGTTTTCTCTTGTTTTTTCTTTGTATTATTTTGGCTTTCTCGTGTAAAAAATAATTAATATTTTTTATTAATCGTCAATCACAAAATATGGTAGATAACTTGAATTAAGATGCGAAAACACATGGCTCTCATTATTAACATTGTCTGAAAGCACAATATAAATTTATAATGCAACTCTTAATATAGCAGTAATTGTCATTTATACATGTAACCCAATTTTGCATTTTTTATTTTCAAATGGCGAAAAAAATTTTATGCTTCGTCATGACATTTTGTGATGAACAAGAAATAGGCGCGTATATAACACGAAAAATACATTCAAACTCCTGTTGGCTATAAAATTTAAATTTATAAACGACGTCGTCTTTAGATTACGCTTTAAATAGGATAACTTTCACGTGTATATGCTATAACTATATGTCGTGAAATGGAACAACTGGTTAGCTCATTACCAACTCTCATATATATTTTACTTCTTCCACGCAACCCCCTCCACATTGTCAGATAAGGACTTGTTACATCAAGAACAGTAGGGATAATAGAGCTTAATATCTAAACTTGACTTCAATTTACTCCTCTCTATAGACTCCTGTAGACATAATAAAAGTTGGTGATTTGTTATTTACAACTCCACTATTCATTACTCTAACCCCCTAGAATCTGTATTCACAAGCTAATTCGTACCATGTATGTGGTTGAATTGGTTAATCTATCAATAAATGCGAGATGATGTCTACCTGCACTTTATTTGCTACCATATACAAGAAATACCGGTTACTCATTACAAGCGTGAGATACAAGCAAATACATTGTATTAGGATCACAAATAAATCTAATACATTGTATTAGGATCATAAATAAATACATTGTACGTAGTAACTGAGTGAGGTATTGACAGTAACAGAAATAACATTAAAATATTATAACACTTAGCTTGTGGACGAAAAATATCACAAATTTAGAGTTATGTGTTTGTTCGTCGTTGGGATGTTTTTAATATCCAACTACTACCTTTACAGTGTAATTAAATGACTACTACGCATTAAATAATGGAATCTAGTATATAAGGTTCGCAAATTCTAACAACATAATCATTTTAACAAATTCAATTCTTACCAAAATGTTATATAGAACAAGAAGAAGCAATGAACAGAACGGACGGGTGGAGAATTTGTTAGCTACCGTAACGACCCAACTCTCTAAAGAGGATTATTACAGCATTTTACTATATATACAATAATATTTATAACACTTTATCAAATCGAATCTGCACATGTAAGAAACTCATAAGTGAAATGCTATGTAAGACACTTTATCTTCTCACAAAACTCATCCAAGTAAAATTTGATAATCAATAAAAATATCACTCATAAGTAGGCCTGTACAAGAAAATCGAAAATTCGGTTTAAACCGCATTTAAAAACCGCACCGCACCAAAATTTGGTGCCACGTCAGCAAATTGAATTTGACCGCACCGATTTTGAAGAAGCGGTGCGGTTTTCGATTTTAAAAAATGATAATCGGTTAAAACCAAAACCGCACCGAATTAGTATATATATTATTTTTTTATAATATATTACAAATAATACATGATGGGTTAGTGGCTTTCAAGTGTGCCTCTCTCACTTTGCAGCTAGGTTCGAATCCTGCCCCTTGCATTTTGAGTTCAATTTTTTCAAGTTGGAAAAAAATGCCTCCAAACAACACTCACAGGACTCGAACTTGAGTCTATTGAAGGGTAGGCCTTAAAACCCATCACCTTTCCACTACACCACAAGCTCTTTTAGTTAATATTCTATATTATTTAATATATAATATATTAAAACCTAATATATTTTAATATTTTTAAATAAACGGTTTAATTCGGTGACCGAAAATCGATGACAGAATACTTCGGTGGCCGAATTGTTCGGTGCGGTTTTTGGTTTTTTGTTTTTTAAACCGAAAATTCGGTCACGAAATTATTCGGTGCGGTTTAAGACTGCACCGAATTTTGTACAGCCATACTTATAAGTAAAATAATATTTGATTTTGTCGAGAAACGTAACTCAATAATATACTCATCATATTTTTTATTTTTTTAGCTCATTCTCAAAATAACTCAACATTCATCTCAACTCAAATTTATTCATTTGATCTTTTGGGCCCTATGGTGATTTACCAATGCGCTCAACTGAGTAGATGCACATGAGCTAGCCTAACGTCAAACTCGGCAACTCACTCATGGGTTAGCTAGCCCCGACACTCTACATGTCATCATAAAAAAAGGGACTCCCTCTCAAATGAAATAAGGGACTCACTCCCAGATACATGTCACAGTTATTCTCTTTAATCATTTAAGAATAAGGGTAATTAAATTAACTAGCTACGGCATGCATATTTTACATAATATTATGATCAACAAGCTCATAACAATCAACACATAAATATGAAATCCTCTAGTTCCATGTTCTTTTAACTCATCAAATCATAAATATTCTCAGCAAGCACATTATCACAAAACATTACTATCAACTCAAATTCATATCTCAATTCTCAATCATCACAATATGCATACTCATCAATAAGGTTATTCAATACTTCATCTTGCTTGATTTTTCTCATATTGAACTAACATGTGCAGATGAGAGTGAACTTACCTCGATCTGTATGTAAAGAGAAGTCGTCAAGGGTAGGTGACCGGTGCCGCGACAATCCCACTATGCTCGCTGCGATTTTTAAAATCATGTACTCAAAATTTTGAAATGAACAACGGCGCTTAGAAAATTCATAATTTATTCTATAAGACTCTAAAAATTATAAAACTTACGGCAAATCGAAGAAGACAGAAAACACTATCTTTTTTACTATGATATGGATTGAAAATATAAATAATGCTAAAATAGGCCCGAAAACAAGCAGGTAAGAAATATTTTTTGAAAAAACTGGCATATTCTTTGTTCAATTTTGAAAACTCATAACTCATTCTAGAAATTAAGCTTTTTAAGTGATTTCAGTTACTAAACAACCACTGGTGAGTCTCTTTTACGCACCTAAAATAGTTTTGGGAAATTTTCTTCTAATTATTCTCAGTAATTAAAATGTGCAGATAAATCGTTAAAAAAAATACCAACGTTCAACAAATCTTAACCCAATATTTAACAAAACTCAAAACTTGTGTAAATTATTTTCAACATTATAAAACTATAAAAACATGTTTGTAATCCTCATAAGAAACAAAACCCTCAATAAATTTGACCAGAATATATCAAGAACACAAAATTCTCAAATTTTTTACACAAAATTCCTAATCGGGTTAAACTCTAATCAAATCACAAATCAAGCTTATCAATCTTAAACACATGCTTACCTAGGCTCAAGAAAAGGTGTTTGACCACTTAGGATTGCTGGAGTCTTGCTGAAATCTTGCCGCAGAATGAAAGTAAAGAGAAAATATCTTATTTTTGGTTTGAAGAAATAAATAAAGTGAAAGAAATTTGTGATTGCCAAGTAAAATATTTGGAGTTTAAAAAGAGACCGTAGAGACTTGAATTCTCGGGTTAAAAGGTACTTGGGCTAAAATTGGGCTCGCAACTCGTTTTGGGCCCAAACGGGTATTTAAAAACGCTCTCGTGGTCATAACTTTTGACTCGGGACTCCGTTTTTAACGCTCTTTAGCTCATTGGAAAGCTTATGAAAAGATCTAACCATAAAAGTCATAAAAATCACATTTAACTCTTTTATTCAAAATCTTAAGTATCGAGCATAGCCGATTATCGTCGTACCGTTACATGTCAAAATACGTAAATAAAACAGATAAGACAAATACATGCACATAAAAAAAATCATATAATCATGTCATATAATAAAATACTCAATCATAAATAAATTCATAAAATTGATAAATTTGAATTACCAAGAAGTGGGCATTACAGCTACCGAAGAATATAATTTACCTTGTGTGAACTTTTACACTACATATTTTCATATCCTACCTGCCATAGAAAGAGGGTGCTGCAACCTCAATTTCTAACTATTTGAGTATGGGACAAAGGTAAGAGAGACCACCACTTTTCGTGTTAACCAAATTTTTACTTTCATAATCGTAACTAAATTATCCTTAAAGTCAAAATATATGTGCATAAACTTAATCTTTAGTTTGGTTTTATCATTATTCGCGCATAAAATATATTTTTTGAATTTTCATTAACTTCAGTTTTGATTTTCCCTATTAATTTTTCTGAAAACTTATGCTTATTACTTGTGCTACCATTTCTCTATTAGTACAACTTAATTATTAAGATTAAGTGAAATGCTTCGTAAATTTGACCCTTTGAGTAATATCACACTAACCAACAGAGCAAAAACCCTTTCGCGCCAAAAAAATTAATATACTACTCTCTTATATCAAATTTTGTGAATGATAAGTGAATCACTGCTAAGTTAATTACTACATGTAAACATATTAAGGTAACATGGGATAGGTAATTATAAGTCATTCAAGTAATAGTAATAGGGTAAATACAGTAAACTACACTTTGATTGCACATACGTAATGAAATTTCAAACCACTACGTTTATAAATTATGTCAAATCATAACAAATCATGGGATCTTTTATAGCATGTGTAATGTAACAATTTTTTACAAATGATAGAATTAAGTATTTTGGCATATTTATGACGTTTGACAAATTTAGTTTCAAAATTCTGAAAATGGTTACCATTAACTATTTTTCATACGTTTTACAATTACAAATTAATATTTCACCAAATAAAAATAAAATAGACTATATGAATTCAACTACATAATTTTAAAATATAATATTTTCCCTTTATTGATGTGTAGAATTTTACATTGACCAAGACATTTTAATTACAAACTAGTGTAATACTAACTAAATATGTGCCTTCACCACGGTAATAAAATGTATAAAACACCATGTACTATGAGAAGACGTATTTACTAGCAAATATTAATTCCCTAAAATACCTTGCATTGCCCATGCTACTTCTATATAATACCACATCACGTAGCCAAAATACATACCTGCAACCATACTAAAGTTCAGTTTCCACAACTACAGAATAACAAAGAAAGACAATATGTCTCCCATAAGGAAGTTGTTCACCCCAATCGATCTGATCCATCTTTTTAGGTCATTCCCTGAAGTCGCTCATCCTCCTCATCATCCTTCTCTTGATACAGACTCCGATCCAGTAGGCGCCATTATTGGGTTTATTTATCCCATGATTTAATTAATTTGTTATTTAAATCACATGAATAAATGTTAGATTTAAATTAGATTTAAATCACATAAATTAATTCAATTAAAGATAATTATGGGATAATTGTCTAAAAGATTAATTATCTGGAGGAGACTTTTTCTTAGAGGAAAAAGTCTCCCCCTTAGGCGCCAATTATAGGGGAGAGTGGGCTAAATTTTAGCCCACTTCTCTCTCCTCTCTCTATCTGATTAAAAAGCCCCTTTAGGGTTTCTGAAAAATATACGTAAGATTTTTTTTGATCAAGAACCTACAGAGAGAAAAAAAGAGAGCTTTTCTTCAGAGAGAAAAACCTCTCCAAAATTCGCCCAATACCCTAAGAGCAAGAGAAAAATATTCTTCCTCTTGTTCTTGTGAGATTTAGAAATAGAAAGCCCACACTTTCTTCTCTGTTGATTTGGAGAACGGCTCGGAAGATTGTGGTATCGATTTCAATCAAGATCAACTTTTATAAGTTGATTCTGAATCACAGAGCTTGGAAGGGTTTAGAATTGCTTGGACAATTTGGTGGACTCATTTATAGACCAATTCGTCTTGGTATAATTCGATCTCTTATTCTATCAAATTTGTTTTAGTTTATGTGATAAATAAAATCAGATTAGTTATATTTTCATTGAACATGAAATCTGTTTGTCTATGCTGATTCGCGATTTTAATATGATATTCGATTTTGAATATGGTATTCAATTTACGATATGATATTCTGTTCGCAATATGACAGTGCGTTTTTCTTTCAATATGATTGATTAGAATCGCATAAATTTTTTTGTAATTCACGCTTCCGCCCTAGCATAGACTTATTCCTTCAAACACGACATGCAGAAGAAATGTATACAACAAATCATTGCTAATATTTGTCGGTGTAAATCACCATTTTCGAACAACCGTCTATGGTGTAGCTTTGTTTTCAAATGAGACAGCGAAGACATTTAATTGGGTACTTCATTAATTCAAAGACTATATGGGTAACACGCATCCAAAACTCATCATAACAGACGGTGACTTTGGAATACAAGCTGCAATTAACAATATATTCCCAGATGCAGTTCATCGCCTATGCGCATGGCATCTTTCAAACAACGCTGCAAGCAATGTGCCTAGCGGTGAGTTTAAATACAATTTTCGAAGTTAATGTACCGCTACTTATCGATTGAAAAATTCGAGGAGCGACTGAAGAATCGTATTATTGTCCAAGGACTGTAGGAAAATGGATGAACTGCCAAGGTCTACGCTATTAAGACAAGTTGAGCTGAAACATTCCATAGAGGGAATTTCTTCGGAGGAATGCGTACGACGCAAATATGTGAATCAATGAATGCATACATGGGTCGTTTCTTGGATAGAAAATATCTACTCTGCGATTTTGTGTCTCATATAGACCATGGGACACAAAACATTGGGTACACTGAATTACAAGACGATTTAATTCTAAGCACACGGCCCCTACTTCTGACCATCATCTCAAGTGTTTTTATGAACAATTTGCTATGATTTACACAAGAAACATTTTCAATGCAATGGTGAAAGATATAAATGGAGAAAACTCCTACACTCCTCAATGTACGTTGTTTGCTCTCAGTAAATTTCGCTTTGGTGACATACAACACCAAGTGCAATTTTTCCCTTTTGGAAAATTCGTTTAAATGTACATGTCTCTTATTCGAGACAAATGGAATTTTGTGCCGTCATATTTTCACTGCGATGAAACACTTGAACATCAATCGTGTGCCGCCTTCACTTTTCAAAAACTATTGGCGAAAAGATGTGAAAATATATCCATCTCCACGTCCATCGACAAGCTGTAACACATCGGTGGCCTTGGAGATGACAAGGTTGTGAACTCTATGTTTGGATTTTAATAACTTGGTCTCTACGAATCAAAATTTGAGGACACATTTTACAAAGCAAGAGAAGAAATTAACAACTTGACATAAACTTTCAAGCAAATTTTCTTTAATCGTCAACACAACAAATGATCAGGGACAACCACCTTCAACGAGGAACTTGCAGCCTAAAACAACATCATCAGAGACCCGATTCGAGCTAAAACAAAAGGGAGGGTCAAAGAAAGTACCAAAATACGACATCCAACTGAGCTTCGCAACACTGAGCCGCACTGCAAACGTTGTCGACTCTGTAATGAAGACACAATCGTGCAACGTGCAATGTGCAAAATGAGGTACAAAACTGAAACACTAGTTAATAATGAAATACTAAACAATTATTCATCAGACTCTCTATGTACTAACTACGCCATTATATTCTACAACACCCCCAACACTTTCGTTCCAAATCATACTCAGTTCTTTAGCCCCACGGACCTGAGAGAAACGGCTACACATGAAGACAATTGTCGATGGAAATTTGATGCAAGTACTTCATGCAACAATTTAGATTCAAATATCTGAGACTGGTAGGTTAGTATTTCCATTTCTGGGTTATTTATTATGATCACCATTTTAGATTATAGTGTCAATCATACTTGTTCTTACGTTATAGTTATGTTGTCTTCTGTTCTCAGGTGATGCACGTTCATCATCGTCTACTTGACAAACAATTATCTACACTACGAAGCACAACATCAAAAGATAATTACCAAGTTCATAATTCTACTTTGTTTAATCATTTTTATGTTGTTAACTAAGATTTCATATATTTCTTTACTGTCTCATTACAACAATCACATATACTATACTATACCATGCATATATCGATGTTGTTGCGCAAATGCTTCTTTCTATGCCATTCACGTTGTTACGCTCTATTTGACATTGTTACTTTCTATATTCACTTCATTTCAACTATACAAAGTAACCTTTCACAACTGTCGAAGTTAAATGTCCATTAAACCTACTAAATATCTCGAACATCAGTAATATATAATATTATATGGCTAGGTCAAAGGATATACCTACACCTAAATCATAACTCACATTCTACGTTGTACTTCAAATGTTAGTGCTTTAACTGGTAAACCAATGGTTTCTTACCTGACACGTTAGCAAACAACCTATATAACCGGTTCATTTTTATGGCACATAATACAACACTTTTTGCGTTGGAGGACATTAGCTGTTGCCTAAAAAAAATATGGAAAAAAGCACAAAATCGAATTCACCACTAGTTGCTCTCTCTTCTTTGTTGTATCATTCTTTTAGGATTTAAGGAATTACGTGGAATTTGGAGATAAATCCTACTATATAATAAGTGGCGAAGTGTTGTGCTTTTTCGTCCAAAACGACGCCGTTGAGGACGAAAATTTTCGTCGGCGTCGTTCAGAGGCCAAAGTTATTATTATTTTTAGTTTAATTGGACTCTGACACTGCTCTGGAAAGGACACTGGCGCTGCTCTGGAAAGGACAGAAGTCAAAGAGGAAAAAAGCTTCAGACACACATTGGTACCATAAAAAGCTGCCCTGCCCTTTTTTCCTTTTCGTTTTTTTTTTTAATTTTTTAATATCCCATTATTTTTACTCCTTATATTTTTTGGTCACTTGGTATTATACTTGCAGTATATCTTAGTGGGTCAGTGTTACATATAGACTTGATCAAGTTTAGGTGTCACATTCTTTTTTTTTAGTGCACATTAAAAATTTTGTTCAAAAATTAATTTGGCTACTTAAGTTTAGTATTACATAGATATTTTTAGTTGTATGGACATGCTCCGAATCTCCAATAGCATTTACAATAAATAATTGCTAAGGTAAAAGAATATATTTTTACAAGTACGATTAGGTTAGTAATAATAATTAAGAGATGGAAGTTTGTCTATCTTTTGGAATTAATAATAAGCATGCCCAGACGGGCAACAAGTTTTTACCGGGGGAAGGAGGTTGGGTAATTACCCGGTCATATTTTTTCGGGTAATTTCAGGATAATTTAACTCGGATAGTGTTTAAAAAAAAATGGACTCAAGCCAGAGAGGGAGGAATTTGCGGGTAAAAGCCGAGGATTTTCCGGGAAATTTTTTTTTGTTAATAGTACCAGACAAAACCGAGTAATACCAGACTGTAAAGTATTATTCACCGGGCAAGGGGCCGGGCAAAAATTCTGCGCCCATTTGTGCACACCTAATTAATAAGATCTTTAAAAAATTAAAAAAAACCATGTAATCAAGCTGTATAGTAGTTCAAAAAAAAAAAAAAACAGAAAGGCTCAATTGTAAATTGAAGGGTGATAAAACAAAATGTTTATACATAGTTACATACGTACACAAAAAAAAAAGAAAAAGAAAAAGAGGATTTACATAAAAAAAAACTTGCATATGATCAAGAATTTTAAGACCTGCCTGTGTTGTTATAATAATCCTCAACAAATGGACAAAGGGTGTGAAAAAAAGATGAGGAATTGTTGTTGAAAGTTATGAGTGTGTAACTTGTATTTATGTAATTTCATATAAAAGAACGTTAAGACACGATTAGTAAATAGTTTTCAATATTTATATATTTAATGAATTTTTAATAAAACACTATTTAAAATATGTATATCTTCTTTAATTTTATATTCATTCTTATAAAATAAAACAACATATTTTGTTGATTTAGTCATATTATATGTTTTGTTGATTGATTTTGTTATTTTTTTCCTTTATTGGACTCACACACTTGTTAGTTTTGTTATTTTTTTTGAATTTAATTTAATGTGTTCAATTATCTTTTTATTTTAATTTGGGTCATAAATCGGTCATAAATGAGTTTAAATTTAAATGGGTCATAAATAAGTTTAAAATTTAAATGGGTCTTATATGAGTTGTAATACCATTAATATCTATTTACCATTAAGATACGATAATTAAATGGGTCTTAATGGGTCGTTAATGAGTAACACAACACGACACGACACGATAAGTAAATGCTATTAAATGGGTTGGGCCGGGTTTGAATTCAAAAAATATCAACACGATAAGACACGACACGAAACATAAATTGCCATCCCTAATTTTCTTGTCTAAATGTTGTTCACTTAAAATTCTAAAAATCGTTTAATTTGATTGTTTGCATTAGGTATATGTTAAGGTCCAAATCAAGTATTAAAGTACCAAAGTAAGTAAATATATAACATATTTACACGTTAACCCAACAGTTTTTAGATGAAATAGCCATCTATTTATGTTACTTTTAAGGGAATTTTAAGAAAATAGCCACTGTTTATAAAATGATTTTAAAAACTAGCCACAGTTTCAAAAAATTTAAAAACCAGCCCTTTCAGAAATTTTTGACACGTGTTAGAAATTTCTTACAGCACATTTTATGTGTAATTTTGTTATTGTCAGAAATTTCTTACAGTGTGTTATGGCTAGTTTTTAAATTTTTTTAAACTGTGGCTATTTTTTAAAAACACACAGTCCAAAATGGCTATTTACCTAACTGACCCTACTTTTAAAGATCTAGCCTATGTTTGCTTTTATTAGTAAAATAACCATATATTCGTGTTTGGATTTTTTTGACTATTTTTTTTAATTCGGTTTTTATTGTTTGTTGCATATAATATTTAATCATAAATTTTTAGATGTTCGCATGAGGGCTATTGTACTAATAATCAAAACGTTGGCTACATTTAATGTTATATTTTTTACACGTATATATGTTACATGTTACATAAAATGTTACATGTTATGGCTAAATCCCTAATTTCGTGAAAGTATGGCTAAATCCTAAAAAACTTTACCTTTAAAATGGCTAATTGCTTAACTAGCCCTAATTATAATTTCTTTGGTTTAATTTATATACACTCATTGTATTATTTTCATTTGATTTGTCTGTGTTTTGATAAAGCTAAATATATATATTCTCACAAAAAAATTAAAAAAATTGAATCTAAAAATTTAGAAATTATATATAAGTTTAAAATATTTTTTCGTATATATGTTTTCATATCAACTTCATGTACACATTGAATGAATTTTATAAAAATATTTTACACGCGCCTTGCGCGTGCTTCAACTAGTTGATCGTCTATAAAGGTCAAGGTGTCGGAGTCGAAACCCTCAACCATCGGAAGACTGGTACCAAAGATACTTTAGAGGTTGTTCGGTTACTTAGAAAATCTACAAAAGAACGTGCAAAAAAGAATCAAAATAAGCAAAAAAAAATTATAAAAAAGAAAGAAAAATAACATATTAAGGGGTAAAGCACAAAATTTAAAACAAACAGCTTATAATAAAAATGATTATCTTGTTAATTAAAGGTTGGCCATTTTTTTTAAAAGCAAAGTAAATAGCCATTTTGAAAAATGTGTTTTTAAAAAGTAGTCATTGTTTCAAAAGATTTTAAAAATAGCTATAAAACATTTATTACGAATATAAGTAATAAATTTTTTAATATGACTAAATTACATATAAAAATTCATCATAATAAATTTCTTATAAAAATAATAAAATTTATGAATGACAACTTTCTTAAAATTTTAAAACATTAATTATTTTTTAAAATCATCCTCTAAAAAGTTGACTATATTCTTAAAATTTTCCTAAAAAATGAGCCATTTTATTAAGGGTCAGTTAGGTAAATAGCCATTTTGAACTGTGTGTTTTCAAAAAATAACCACAGTTTCAAAAAATTTAAAAACTAGCCATTATACACTGTAAGAAATTTCTGAAAATAAAAAAATTACACATAAAATATGCTGTAAGAAATTTCTGACACGTGTCAGAAAATTTTGAAAGGGTTAGTTTTTAAATTTTTTGAAACTGTGGCTATTTTTTAAAATCACTTTTGTAAACAGTGGCTATTTTCTTAAAATTTTATTAAAGAGGGTTTAGATAATGAACCACACGACTCCTTAAAAAATAAGAACATTTTTGCCATTTTGTAAAAAAAAAAAAAAAAAAAAAAAAGGGAAAATGGCGCTGAAAACTCATACGCAGCGCAAGAGAGATAAGATATTTAGTCAGTCTCAGTCCCTCCAAATTCGTTCCTCACCAAATTGGCTAACCCTTCTTTCTTTCTCTCTTCACACTTCTCTCTCTCGCTCTCCAAAACCAGAGAGAGAGAGCCACAGCCATGGCAACCCTCGGACTCCCCATGGCCATCTCCGTCCTCCCGCCACGGACCTCTCACCTCTCCTCCCTCTTCTGGCCCACCATCGCCGCCGCCCACCGCCACCGCCGCCGCCAGCGCTTCTCCGGAGCCTCGGCCGCCGCCATTAGCACCACCTCGTCCGCTCCTCTGCAGCATTCTTCGGCGCCCAAGGATGACGAGAGCTCCGGCGACAAGAAATCCTCCGTCCTCACGTTTCAGCAAGCGATTCAGCGTCTCCAGGTCAAACTCGCAACACAATTCCTTTCACTCTGCTGCTTTTGCTCTCTCTCAAGGTATAGATATCTAGATGTTATATGTGTGCGTGTACGATTCTATGTGTGTGTATAAGTGTTCTTGAATAGATTATCTATATATGCGATTTCGAATTGAGTTTTTGGCGGTTTGAACTAGTAACTGTAACCAAGCAATCATTTGACGTTTAACCAGGTTTTTTTTTATTTTGTGCTGTGAAATTGGAATTTGGTGTTTAAATTTCACAGTATTTGTTGATGCAATTCATTAATGATACAGGAATATTGGGCTTCGGTTGGGTGTGCCATAATGCAATGTAGCAACACAGAGGTAAAATCCACTCCTTTTTCTTTTTTTTTTTTTTTTAATATTTATGTTGTTCAGTAATTTTTTGGTCGTTTAGTTGTGATACTATCTTAATGTTACAGTATACTCTTGTTTCTTCTTGAATGTACCTTTTGGAAAATGTTCTATACAAGAAAAGGGAGAGATAATGTTCTTTTTATTTAGACCATTGTGTATGTTATTGCTTATTAATGGAAAAAAAATTAGAGATTATTGAGTAAATAGCCATTTTTTAGATGATGTTTTAAGAAAATAGCCAACGTTTTTATTAATTAAGGAAATAGTCATTTTCTTAACTACATGATGTCGTGATGTTACCTTTATGTTGTTAGTATTTTAAGGGGGCTAAAGGCTAGTTTCTTAATTTTTGGAAACGTTGGTCATTTCCTTAAAACATGGATTAGAAAATGGCTAAATACCAAATAGATCCATGGAAATTATGCAACTTCCCGATTTACTATAAAGGTTGTTTCTACCTCTCACTGCTTGCATGTTATCGAATATTTAATGCTAATTTGAGTGCTCTCTGTTTCTTATCTAAACACCTATGCCTAATTTTACTCACGGAATTTTGGTTATTTTATCAGGTTGGTGCTGGAACGATGAATCCTTTGACATACTTAAGGGTTCTAGGTCCAGAACCATGGAATGTTGCGTAAGTATGCGTAAGTTTATAATAACTAATACTTTGACAATCAATTTATTAAAAATACGTATTGTTTTCAGTGAATGATAATGGAACCATCTAATGCAGTTTATGCTTTCTGCCCGTAAGAGAGCACACCCTTTGTGATGCATGTGCCAAGTGCCAAGTGCCAACATATGCTGCTTTTTAAGATTGAATATAGAGATAGACTCATTTTCTTTTGAAAGACATATTAGCCTGCCAATCATAAGAATGCTTTAGTCAAAGTTTTGGATTATAATTAATAACACCCTATTTCAAGTACAGTTGAGTGTGGATTGATCACTTATTGATTCCAACGCTTTCTTGAGTTGCCTTTTCATTACAAGTATATTATGCCTTACGTAATTTTACAATGAGAATATAATGTCTTTCAAGAGTTTTCTCATAATTATGGGCTTAGGTTTTCGATTTCTTTTTTGCATTCGTTCCATATGTGTTTATAGTTATTATAATAATTATTCTTCTGTGATTTGGTGTTGATATCTTAAAACATAGTTTGTTTAGTAATTCCACATCCATAAGCATGTTGAATATTTTGATTTGGTGTTGATATAACATAATTTGTTTAGTAATTCCACATCCATAAGCATGTTGAATATTTTTTTGGTGTCTGTACTTTGTAGTAGCTTGGCTTTGGAAAAGTTATTGGTATAGGCGGTTAAGTGTTGTTATGAACCTTATGGCAGGTATGTGGAGCCTAGTATCCGGCCAGATGATAGTCGTTATGGTGAAAACCCAAATAGGCTACAAAGACACACTCAATTTCAGGTAAGTTCGGCAAAACCTGATATGGATTAACCTACATACTTTTAGCTTCAGTGGAGCTTAGCTTGAATTCGATCATTGAGTTCTCTTCACATCTGTATCTATCTCAGGTTATATTAAAACCTGATCCAGGAAATTCACAAGACCTTTTCATCGGCAGCCTCTCAGCACTAGGTTGTGATTTGATTTTTACTTTTGAGTAATCAATATTTATTGTTTTATTGTTTTGTTGGCTCTATATATCCATATGGTTGAAATGTTTAGTTGTTTTACAGTTAAGACTACATTCTATACTGTTCTGTTTTGTAAAAAAATGTTTCAGAAGTTTCTAGAAGTAGGTTTGCAAATTTCTAAACATTGCTAATGAATATCTAAAGTAGTTTGTTTAAGTCAATAGAAAAAGAATCCCTCTGTTCCTGTGTTGTTTAGGAGGATTTCTTATCCTTCTTTTCTTTTGTTATGTTCCTTTCAGTATTTACATTCTTAAAAAATAAAAAAATAAAAAAAATCAGTACTTGAACATGATACATACAAGCATCAAGCATATTTTAAATAGAGCTTGAATGTCTTAAACTTGACATTCTTTGAGGATTATTGTATTGTTTCCTAGTGCCTGTTTTTTCAAAAGCAATCGGTACTTGAAACTTTTGAATTACAAAAATTTACGGTATAAGGTTACATTGGTTACTATGCAAATGCAAGTGATAATATGTCAGTTTCTTGAAATTTTATTTCATATTAATAGTTTCTTGTCTTAAAAATATGTTACTGCACAGGATGACTTCTTCATCTGATGCATCTACCTGTCCAAAAATCACAAATTAGTAGTCAGATTCACTGGTAGGACAACTCATGCACTATGGAATCATGCATGATTGTAGTCAACAGAATCCTGAAATAGTCCTACTGCACGTGCACATAAAATGATTCTTTCTAGTTACGTGAATGCTGAGCTCCATAGACAATCTTTTTAATACGTGTTTACCTTTTCATGCATCAATTTGACTTCTGCAATGAGAACTTGGCAATTTACATGTATGGCAGGTATTGATGTTCGTGCGCATGATATAAGATTCGTGGAGGACAACTGGGAGAGTCCGGTAATATCTCGTCACAATATATATATATATATATATATATATATATTGCATTTTGCTTGTTCTTGTGAATGCTAACCATGAGCAAGTTTTTTTCACTAAAACAAAGGTCTTTACTAAAACTACATAGATCCGCATATTGGAATGTTTAGCTGGTTTGTGCTATTTATTCTGCTGGGAATTTTGTTTAGGTGCTTGGTGCTTGGGGTCTGGGCTGGGAAATCTGGATGGATGGGATGGAGATTACACAATTCACATATTTTCAACAGGTTTCTCTTCTAGACCAAATAAACTAGGTTGTTGCCATTATCTTGCAAAGTTAATGAAGGACTGTTTTGATTAGTGCCGAGGACCAATTTAACTGCGTGACCTGATGTTAGCTCTTTTTTTTTTTTTTCCGCACACTTTTACATCTCTCTCTAGGCTGGAAGTCTTCAATTGTCTCCAATATCTGTTGAAATTACCTACGGTCTTGAGCGTATCCTCATGCTACTGCAGGTTCTTTTGTTAGTCCATTTTACAATTGGTCCTTTTTTGTTTTCCTTTACTCAATATCAACTATGGTTGCAGGGAGTTGACCATTTCAAAAAAATTCAGTACGCTGATGGAATTACTTATGGGGAGCTGTTCATGGAAAATGAGTAATCTACTTCTTCCAAGTCTTGTTTTTGATTGATATATTCCTTTTCAAATAACTGCTTTACAGCTTGTTCAGAACAATCGTTGTCATTTACGGAACTAAAATGCACTAATGCAACGTGGGGTAATGCATTTTTTAATATGCTGATATGTCTGGAAGTCCCAAGTTTTTGTTTGTCCATTGGATTTTGTTTTTTGGTACGCTTTATCTTTTACTGTGAGATTACTTTTCTTGCCGTAATTTTCGTACTTATTTGTTGTTTCACCTGTTCATGTCTATTCTCAAGACTGCAAATGCAACTTTCTGGTCATGGTTTATGAAGAATAAACTGTAGCATGTGGTGTATGTGTTCCAGGAAAGAAATGAGCACGTATTATCTAGAACATGCTAGTGTTGATCATCTTCAAAAACAATTTGGCTTTTTTGAGGAAGAGTCTCGCTCCTTGCTTTCTTGTGGTCTACCAATCCCTGCGTATGTTTAAGTTGCCAGTCCCCTTTTCTGTTAATTTTTTTTCACTGCTTAATAAAGTGATACATTTTAGTTGTTTTCTTATGGGTTTGCGTATCCGCTTCAATATATATTAGGTATGATCAGCTTCTGAAAACATCACATACTTTTAATATCTTAGACTCAAGAGGCTTTATTGGGGTGACGGAGCGTGCACGATATTTTGGTCGGATGCGTAGGTAAGATCAATTTCCTTATTTATGGCAAGCAGGAAATTGTTTCTCAAATTGTTGAGCACATTATACAACTGTACTCATTTTACTATTGTCTTTCCACTAAAGTAGATATTATATCTGTTGGTATCTTCGAGTGTGTTTGAGAACCTACGATTACGTACATTAACTATGAAATTGGAGACAGCGATTTCTGTTTTCTATATCTGTGTTGGTATACTTGTCATGCTTGATAGCTGTTCATAGTTTGATTTAGTGCTATATGGAATATACTCATTTTTTCTAAATGGACTGTTGTGTAGAATAAAAGATGGTATGTTTCTAAATTTAACTCCAAAACTTTTCTGATTACATACTTGGCACTTCTAATTCCTCTGCTATGTTCATTCCTCCTTTAATTGTTTCTTTCAGTTTAGCTCGTCAGTGTGCACAACTTTGGTTGACAACCAGGGAGTCCCTGGGGCATCCATTAGGCATTGTTTCTGAACCTGTTAATCTTGTATGTCCTAGAGAGCTTGTCGAGGAAGCTGCCAAAAAGGTCTGTTTCATATATGAATTACTTTAGATTTAGCCAATTTCTTTCGAATCTATGCAAGTTATGGTTGTCTATATGTCATTAGTCTTATTTATTCTTAAGACACCTTGTTTATAACATATATTAATAGAGGTATGAAAAAAAAAAAGATACATACAGGACATAGGCCAGGCAAGGTATCTGTGGTCCTGAGATATTTATCTTTGCCATTCATCTAACCATGCTATTGCATGTTTCACATGGTTTATATTTTGCATTTTGATTTTCCCTTTTGTTATGAGCTATAAATGCATTGTTGTGTGTACATAATACTCATCGGATCCCGTTCTGCTATCACTTTGCTTGCATTAATTACCAGTAGTTGTGCATTAATTTAATTTTTGTAGTTAAGATGCCACTTTGCATAATTTTCCTTATTCTTCGCTTTTTTCTTTTTTGTTTGTCTGTTTGTTTATTTTTTACAATTTACCTTAATTTCAGGTCCATGGTGATTCAAGGTTGTTTGTTCTTGAAATTGGGACCGAAGAGATACCTCCTCAAGATGTTGTTGATGCAAGCCAGCAAGTACAAATTTTTTTTCCTCATATTCTTGTCGTGGGAAATCCTCATATTTTTTTTCCTCTGTTTAGTTGGATAATTATAATAACATGACCAAAACGTCCAAAGGCCATGGGCTCTTGGCTTAGTTGTTGGAGCAGGTTGGAATGAGAAAGGCTTAGATCCAAATGTGACTTATCAAATCAGAAACTGATTTAGCTATGACACGTTTTCCCTGCGAATAACTTATAAATCCATCTTCCTTTATTCTGTATTCTCTGTTGAGCTTTGCCTCATATTTGTTATCCTTTCTTCTTTTCCGTTGAAGCGTATTTATCTGTTTTAAGCATATGGTTTTTCATTTATAGTGATTCTTATATTGTAGTCAGCTCATCTGCTGCTTACTGCAACCAAAAAAAAAAAAATACCTTGTTCATATTTGAGCTTCATTTCTGTCTCACTGTTTCTCTCTCTTTCAGTCAAGGATTGACTTTTGTCTTCCTTTTCCTTCTCTTTCTTTCTTTCTCTTTTCTCATCTACTAAGACTCTGCTGAAATATTAAATCTTTTCCATTATAAGAAACATAACCATAAACATCTACTAAAAAAAACATACAGTGGGTACATGTTAATCTGTGTAAAGCTACATGTGGCTGTTTCCATCCTAGAAGTCTAACAGTTGTAAGTTGGTCATTGCAGCTGAAAGATTTGGTACTGCAGTTGTTAGATAAGCAAAGGTTGAACCATGGAGAAGTACATGCTTTTGGCACGCCTCGCAGGCTGGTGGTATGATTATCTCTCTTTGCTATCACTTGTATGGATTTTGATGCATTACTTTCAATCCCTATGCACTATTCAGTTACTGGGATGCTATTCAACAAATACATTTAAAATCATTTAGTGCTTCTAAGAAAACTTTCATGCAAGTATGGAACACAGTGGAGCGGGTAAAGAAACAATATGTTGTGTTTTGGGACCTTGAATTCAGTTACGGGATAGTTCATGTGACAATATATTGTTTATTATTAGTCTAAGACTCTTAATATTGCTCCTTTCAGTCTTGTGCTATAATTGACTATGCGGAGAAATTACAAAAGATTATGTTATATATTTCTTTGTTGTAATAGTTTGTCAATTTTAATCATAAATAAAGTTTGTTTCTTAAAAAAATGTTTAGTTTTCTTGTGCTTTTCTTATGTTTGAATTGTTAAGGTTGTAAGTACTCATTATCAAAGTTTCAGGTTTTTGTTGAGGATCTTTCGACTAAGCAAGAAGAGAATGAGGTTGAGGTTCGAGGACCTCCTGTTTCAAAAGCATTTGATGATCAAGGAAATCCGACAAAGGTGACTTTTGTGCATTCAGAATTTCTTCTCTATTCATCCAACAATTTTCATGGTGCTTGAATAAGAATGATTGCATCCACAAAATTCTTCACTACTATGTTTTCTGATTCCTTTCTTGATTCTAGCTGAACTTTGATGAAGTTACATATTATACATGCTGAAGTTTGATTAAGTTACAGAGTATACATGCTGAACCTAGTAACTTTATGTTTTTATGTTACAAATTTTTGCATGCTAGTGTAATATGATTTTTCTTTTAACGTGTGCATTAGCCATGAAGTAATTTTCATATGCTATTGTTGCAGGCTGGTGAGGGTTTTTGCCGTAGGTATTCTATACCACTGGACTCTGTATACAGAAAGGTCGATGGTGAGTCTGTAATGTGAATTTCATCTATTATTGTTTGATAAGAGAAACTGTTCGTAATACTATATTTCCCCGCCTATGTTCCGTCCTGCATCAAGTTTTTCAGCCAGATGAAAGTTTATTTTGCAAATATTTACCTTTTTATGCCAAATATAGCATTAACATCAGCATTTGGATGGTCTTAATTGTGATGTTTTCTGGTGTTCTGATGGAAGGAGAAGAGGCATGAAACCATGACATACTTCCATTCCAATATCAGAGTTTAGCAATTTCTGTTAATTGTTGTTAAATTTTCTTGTTATTTCCATTTATGTGCCACACTTGATAATGAGCATTCAAGAGGTTTTCTGTTGCAGGAAAAACAGAATATATTTATGCTCGTATAAAGGAATCTTCCCGACTTGCCTTGGAGGTTTGATACATTTCTTTTTGCAAGTTCTGTTGCTAAAAGTTAGATTTCTGCTTAATGAAGGAGTCTTTTTTTTTTTTTTTCCATTTAATTATTCAGTGAACTACACTTCAAAGCAGAGTCACTTATGTTACTGCTGTTGCATGTGCTATCAAAAAAATAAATAAGTACCTTAATAAGGGACCTGAAATAAATGATAGTTGACCAATCCGTGAGTAAATTTTCCGTTTGCTCTCTCCTCTTTCACGCCCATAGATCCCTCACTCTTTCTTTCTTTCTTTCTCTAATTATAGGTTCTGTCTGAGGAGTTGCCCAATTCCATTTCTAAAATATCATTCCCAAAGTCAATGCGGTGGAACTCTCAGGTTTGTAAAACCTGATTTGTGCACAATTGATTGTTGATGCAAAAGTTCCTTTCTAGAGTTCATTATATTATGCATTTCTAAAATTTAGCACGATATGAATTTTGTTGTGCACTAAAAAAATAGAATTAGAAGGGATATTCAGTATTCTATTTATATCTTTGTAACATAATTTTTTTTTTTTTGAAAAAGACTCAGATTTTATTGATGAAAAAAAAAGGTACACCGGAATAATGCAAAATAAGAAAAATTACAAAACTGATATCCAATCTCTAACTAAATCACTGAATAAAAACATTTGAAATGAAGCCACAAAGCTATTCTAACATCGATAAGATCCCAAAACACTTCAGTACTATCATGTTGTCCTTCGAAAATTACTCTGTTTCTTTGTAACCAGATGCTCCATATTGTGGTCATAATGGCAACTTTCACAGCAGACTTCCAACTCTTACTCTTGCCCTGTCAGTTTACCAAATAGAATAAATCCTCAACTTTATTCCCCAACACCCATGTTATTCCCAGTTTCTTGAAAAACAAGTTCCAAATAGAAGACGCAACCTTGCAGTGAATGAACAAATGGCTAATGTTTTCATTATCATTTTTTGTAACAAATTATATCTTTGTAACATAATTTGCCTGTGGTATTTGAATGCGGAGAAATCAGTATTTATTTCTGACAATAAATTTTTACTCACCATATTTGCAGAATTCCAACTTGCTTTTATAGTTTTACTTCTTTCACGTAATACGTTTTCCAAATTCTTTGACATTATACCTATTTGCATCATATTTTCATCTTCTAAAATAGGTGTACCCATCATATATTGTGTCTATGTTCTTTATGCAACACACTTATTGTTCACAGTCAACTTCTTTTGGATTGTCTTTAGTTTTTCAAATGACTACCCTTTTGTTCTAGAAATTTGGTGCAAAATACTGTGGAGAATGGGTGATTAATCAGAAATACATATGTCTTATTCCTAAGAAAGCTAAGTCTCATAAGATTAGAGAATTTCGATCAATAAGTCTAGTCACTTCTTGGTAGCTAATGAAGCTGTAGAAGAATGTAGAAGGAAGTTTTGAAGGAAGCTATTTAGAAATTCAAGAGGCTTTTATTCGGGGAAGACAGCAGATACTCTATGTAATGTTGGTAGCTAATGAATCTGTAGAAGAGTATAGAGGCTCAAATAAAGGAGTATCGTTGATAATATATTTTAAAAAACCACATGATGAGGTGGAATGGGACTTTCCTGGAGGTCTAAGACGGAGATTTATTTTCTCCCTTCTTTTGGGATAGCTTGGATTACACTGGGTGCTTCCAGGATACTACAGTCCCTTGTTTATGAAGTATGGGAGAAGCTGAAATTTTTGGTGGGCATTTGGGTTTTCAAAAAAATGTTTTCTTGATTTCCAATTTATTATTCTATGTGATGATTGATTGGTTTTTGCATTTAATTTAGGTGGACTTTTTGTCCTCCTTATCATTTTGTACTTCATTTTTCTTTACTAGTAATGAACTATTGTTTCAATATATATATATATATATATATATATATATATATAATTGGAGTATCATTCCTTTCCCTAAAAAAAAAAAAATTTCCAGATTATGTTTAGCAGACCCATTCGGTGGATTTTGGCCCTCCATGGAGATGTAGTTGTGCCATTTACATATGCTGGACTTCATAGGTAAAAATTTAACTTAGATTTACTTCATACATAGTCATGTGAAATTGTACCTGTTATCGCATGATTCTCTGACAAACTCTTGTTGATATGCATTTTTTTTTAATTTGGTTTATCAAGTCCCACCTCAATGTCATCAAAGTGTCATGTGGACTATTGCAACATAGCAACATAGATAACTATATATTATAATTCAGCTGTCCGCGCACACGCGCGCACACACACATTTATAATATTTTAAATAAGAGAGCAGGCGTTACTGCATCTTCTACCTTGTTTCGTATTTTGAGTAATCGATGAAGTATATTTCTTATATATTTTGCATGTGTTACCTTGCATTATTTGTGTGAATGATGCAGCTCAGAGAAAACTTGTTTTGCGTCGGGTGTTTAATAAGTATAAACATTTGGTTGCTATATTCTTTTCACTGAGTGTCTAATGTTATACTGTAATCTGAATTTTTTTTTTTTCCTTTGTATCCTTCTCGTTTATCTGTTCTACAAAATTGATTTTAGTTGATGAATTGTTGGTAAAACACCCGTGTTTGACTTTGGGGTTGCATAACAGTTTATTGAATCTAAACAACTTTTTTCTTTCTTTTCTTTGGCAGTGGCAACAAGTCGTATGGTCTTCGTAACACCCAGTCAGCTACATTTAAGGTACATGAGAGAACTTTGTTTTATGTGTAACATCATATTCAACGTACTTTAAAACTCTTGGGAGTATATTACTTTCTGGTTTAGTATGTGTTTTGAGGTATATACATATAGCAAAAGTGGAAGCCATCTTTCTCTCGACAATATGTGAAATGTATGTAAGGAACGAAGTTGTTTCTGCGTACAGGGATTTTCTATTATATGTATATATTTAGTTACTACGGTTTTCTCTGACAATTATATGGATAAGGATTCTTGTTTTGGACATTTTCTCTTTGTTGTGTCTATAAAGAACTTAAGATACTTGTGCTTCTGTAGTTCTTTCGAGTATATTTGTTTTTACTACGTTTTCAGCTTCTCTCTTTTGATTGTTCGAGGATAGCCTATCATCATCTTCTTTCTGTTCTTTCCTTTTTTTATTTTCTGATATTTTAACAAAATATCGGATCGAATTCTTATTAAACATGAACAAAATTGGCGTTCCCATTAATAGAGGTTAACTTTTGCAGGACCTTGTTCAGGATTCTTTGTATTATTTCTGTTATATTATTCTATGTACTTTTTTTAACTTCAATTATCCCTTTTTTTTTTTTAATTATCACATATATATTTATGTTTTGAAAGATTTTGTTATTGCCTGAGCAGGGTGAGAGGTATGGTTCATTCTAGTTAACTTGAAAAGAAAATTTCCAACATGGTTTATTTCCCCCAAACATCAATCTCAGGGGAGATTGCCCCTTAGAAATTTTCGAATGTGTTCTCAACTGTGCTATGCTTTCACTAATATGAGTTGTTTGACTAATTGTCATTCCCACTATCAAGAAACCTACGCAACGATGTAAGTTGGTGGACCATGCTTGTTTTGTTCTGGGAGATGGACTTTTATTCTTGTTTCATGTTTAGAATAGGGACAAAGATGTTTTACATGTTGGTGGAAATAAAATTTTTTCAAGTTTTCTTACATTAATGGTTTTTCTCACTTATGATATATGTATTTGAGCCATTGATATTGTGCTTAAGATCTACGCAACTTAGCAACCGAGTTCAGTAATTCTACGCATTGGTCTGTTTACCATCATAATCAATACCTAGAAATTTTGCAGACTGAGATGTCAAAATTGCTTGCATAAAACCTTGTGTATGCTTGTACCACGTGTTCCATATTTTCAGTATTAAAGAAATTTTCTTGATGGACTACGGAATTTGAATTCATTTAATCATAGGTAGAAGCTGCAGAATCTTATGCTGACCAGATGAAGAATGCTGGGATCAATATTGAAATTGAGGTATCATAGAGTGAATTTGAACTTTTATTTTGTGATATTTGAATTCATAACTACAGCCCAGTTTATCACAATCGTTAAGTACCATAAAGTGTTGCTCAACTTTGAATTTCTACTCAGGAACGGAAGAAAATAATTTTGGAGCAGTCCAATGCTCTAGCCAAAAGTGTAGAGGGAAATGTTGTTGCTTGGGAGGGCTTACTTAATGAGGTAGGCATGTTTTTACGTTGTCCACAGAGTTAAAACATTATCCAAGAAAATATGAGCATATAATTTTTTATAAATTCTAGCCATGCTTTTAATAAGTATAAGTTAACTGAAATGGAAGTTTTTAGGTTGCAAATCTGGTTGAGGCGCCTGTTCCTGTTCTGGGAGAATTCAAAGAATCCTTCTTAGAGCTTCCAGATGATCTTTTGACTATGGTAAGAGATTTAAACTTACAGTACACGTTTATAAGGCCGATGAATGTGCTTGGTTTATTTTTTTTATTTTTTTTCCAAGTACCAAGTAGTTCAAGTCACATCCATATATTTTTAGTTCGTAAAGGACAGAAAGGAAACGAAAAAGAACCAATACTTAAAAAAACTGCCAGATGGTCAGCATTGATCTATTACAACTGAAGAATAGTGGAGAACTGCAGTTGATAAACATTTAGCTGAAAGTGGTGAAGGAGTTAGAGAAAGAGAATCACAATGATAGAGGTTGGGTTCTCGATCTAAAACTATTACGCTATGCTATGAAACAAAACCTATAAAAATGAACGCAATCCACATCTCTCTCTTTCCTTTAATGAGGTGCTGTAATGTAACTGCAAATACTAGCCTGGCTCATTATTGCCGAGATAACGGTCTACTTCACATCCATCGTGCAATGCATGCAGTTATTGATAGATAGAAGAATCATGGTATACACTTTCGCGTGCTAGCTAAAGCCTTACGTATGTCTGGTGGAGATCATATTAACTCTGGTACCGTAGTAGGTAAACTTGAAGCGGAAAGAGAATTCACTTGACAGGAGATAGATAAATTATACGCTGCTGTGAAATGGGGTTTTATTCCTCTAATAATTTACAGAATACACAGACCTAGTATTTATACCAGTTTTCTATATCTAAAATAAAAAATAAAATAAAAGAATAAGATCGCTAACAACCCTACAAGTTAGGATATTCTAACTACTTCACTTAGACTGCGTCAACACTCCCCCTCAAGCTGGGCGGTATAGATTATACAATCCTAGCTTGTCAAGAAGTCTTTCAAACGTTGGTTTGTGCAAGGCTTTTGTCAAGATGTCTGCTGTCTGTTGAGTAGTTGGCACGTAGGATACCTGTATTACTCCTCCATCGATCTTCTCTTTGATGAAATGTCTATCGACCTCGACATGTTTAGTGTGGTCGTGGTGAATTGGATTGTGGGCAATAGAGATGGCTGCATGGTTATCACAGTAGACATTCATTGGTAGTAGTAAATCAACTTTCTAGTTCTTCCAGCAACATTTTCAACCACAAACTCTCACAAATTCCATGAGCAGTGGATCTTAGCTCTGCTTCCACGCTGCTTCTCGCCACTACTGTTTGCTTCTTGCTTTTCCAGGTTAGTAGATTCCCGAAAACATAAGTACAATACCCCGAAGTTGAACACCTATCATTCGGGCAGCCTGCCCAATCAGCATCAACAAACACTTCTGTGCCTCTATCTTCGTGCTTCTTGAACAGCAGACCTCTTCCTAGTGACCCCTTTAGATATCTTAGGATCCTCTTTACAGCTTCCATATGACATCGGTAGGCGTGATATTGTGTTATGTGCACACAATATTGAGTGCTTTTATGACATTCGGTTTTCTTTTATGGGGTTTTCTATCTCATATGACGTGGTAGAAATATTGTGTTTTTGACTTTCAAAGTGCACACAGGTTATGCAGAAGCATCAAAAGTATTTTGCCGTGACTGATGAAACTGGAAGGCTATTGCCATACTTCATTGCTGTGAGACACTCGACAACTGTACATGAGATTCATATCCAAACTGTTACGTTATTGTTTTTAAAAAACATTCACATTGTTTCTCAGGTGGCAAATGGATTAATTGATGAGAAGGTAGTGAAAAAAGGAAATGAAGCTGTGTTAAGGTAATCATGCTTGTTAATCAATCATTTACTTGTTTAATCTCATTAAAGAAAATGATATGGTTTCTTTCAATCTCATCAAATAAAATGACATGGCTTCTTAACCTGAAGAATTTCGTGTTTTTTCAGCCTACAACGGCTTGTGCATGCCTGCATAGCATGTATCTTTTTGTAGGATTTATAAGCCTTCACAACGTCATCTTTATTTTGGGTCATTGCGAAGCTAGTAGTACTTAGTTTGATAGTAAAAACGAGGTGGTTTGACTGGCCTTTTGCTTTAATCCTGACCAATATTTTTGCCTGTATGGTTGCTCTACCTCTAATGAGTTAGACCCTGGAAATACTCTTTCATGCTATTTTTTTCTATTCTTCTATGAAATTTCAACCAAATATTTTCACTGTATGCAGAGCTCGGTATGAAGATGCTAAATTTTTTTATGAGATGGACACGCGGAAAAGGTTTTCTGAATTCAGAAGCAAACTGAAAGGGATCCTTTTTCATGTAACTTGCTTTTTCCTTTTCTAGAGAAAGTCATTTGTTGTTGATTTCATTAATAAACTAATATTGTATCAATTCTCTCCTCCTGCCCATAGTAAGAGAGTAGTGATACTACTGTCATTCACATCTGATGGTAGTACTAGTGCACAAGAAAAATGTTGGTCCCATCTCTCATACTATATTCCACTTATGTGACTTAAAATAGGAGAAGCTAGGAACAATGCTGGACAAGATGATGCGTGTCCAGAGTATGGTTAGCAAACTAAGTTTGGCTCTACGAATTGATGAGCATATGCATGAAAGCATCCAAGATGCTGCCTCACTTGCTATGTCAGATCTCGCTACTGCAGTTGTTACGGAATTTACATCCCTTTCTGGTATAATGGCTCGTCACTACGCTCTACGAGATGGCTATTCAGAGCAGGTTGTTTATCGCATCTTTAACTTTCCTGACTCTGACGACTGACGATGTAAATTAAAATATATACACCATTATGTAAAATCAAGATCCCTTGCTTCCTAAGTAATAGGACATTCTAAATGCTGAATTCCTCTGTTTCTGGTTTATTCAGGGTTTCTCTTTGCTTTTTGCATTTGTACATTGCAGATAGCAGAGGGCTTGTTTGAGATCACTCTTCCCAGATATTCTGGTGATATACTGCCTAAAACTGATGTGGGGATAGTTTTGTCTATCGCTGACAGGTGATGATAAAATCATAATTTCTGTTTCTTATCCTTTTCAGGTTCTTTTTTTTGTGTGCCAAATATAGGTTACAAAAAGTTGTTGTGGTTAGAGTTTTGTAATCCCATCTGCATGCAAATCTCTTTTTAGAAAAAGAGTTCCAATTTTTTCTAACTTTTCCTTTTTGGACTTAACCCTTGTTTCTCCATGACGCGATTGACTCGAGCACACACTTGCCATCTCTTTTCATTGTTCAACTCTTTTACAACAAAATGACAATGTTTTTATGTGTTCTTGAATCTGAGGGTTTCTTAATTCTCCTTTCTTATACATTTATTTTTTATTTTTATCTTGCTATCTATTGTAATTGATCAACTCTTTAACCACACAAAGATACCATGTCTTTTTTCTTTTGGTTCTTGCTTTTGAGGTGGGTTTCTCTTTTTTTTTTTATTAATTTTTAATCTGAATGAATTTTTTGTTTCCTATAGAATAAAGTAAAATGCTATTGTTGATCTCATGGGTAATGAGGTAAAATGCTGTTAAGTTGTACAGTATTTTATAGTTCAATTTATAATTATGTTAGGCTTGTGATTGTTTATCCGTTGGTCTTCATATTACTATTTGCACTGCTCTCGTTGCTGCCACTGATGTAAGGAGAGACCAAAGGCATAAAAACCCCCACCTAACAGCAGCCATTTCCCTACTTTTTATGTGTAGAATGATTTATTTAATTTATTGTGTGCATAGGCATCTTATAATTCCTGATCTTCTTTCTTCTCTCCTTCTCCCTAGTCAAGTTACTTGATGGTATGGTTTACTCTGATGAATAGATTGCGATGCTTGTTGATCTTGATGTAAAATGCTTTGTGCAGATTAGATAGCCTTGTTGGCTTATTTGCTGCTGGTGTTCAGCCTAGTTCTACTAATGACCCATTTGGCCTTAGAAGAATCTCATATGGTCTTGTAAGTTTTATGATATTTTCCTTCTTTGGGATTCGACTAATGAAACATTAATCATTAGTTTGTTACTTTAGGTGCAAGTTTTGGTGGAGAAAGATAAAGATCTGGACTTAAAACAAGCCTTGCTACTTGCTGCTGAAGTCCAGCCCTTAAAAGTGGAAGCCAGCACTGTCGTTAATGTAAGGACATGAGGTTTTTCATAGTTATGTTGAAAAACACTATGTTACAATCTCCAATCTAAATGCCGTTTGGACACCGGTCAGGAGAGAAGAGGGGAGGGAAGGGGACAGAGTATAAAATAAGCCTTGGAACAATTCTTCTATTTCAAAGTTGTGTCTTAAATCTTAATATCACCTTGCTTGGTTACCTTGGTTATTTGAGATTTCATTACAATTTTGGATTTTATCATATTAGGAAATTAACTCTCCAAAAAGGCTAGGTTAAGTTATTAGGAAGTGTGCTTGGAAATTAGGCATAGGCAAGGGACATGTACCAAACTAGCCTAACTCAGGAGTACCTTAATTAAAAGCATGAAACATGTCAAATTGATTTTTTTTTTTCTTTTTAGCATATCAAATTTATTTTAAGTTGAACATGTGGAAATTTAGTAGACTTTCGAAAATGCATTGGAACGATTTTGAAGTCGAGACTTCTAGGAAGTTGTCCTATACTGATGTTAAATATCTATTACACCATAGCGTGCATGCAACATGGTCGGTAGTGTGAATAGTACTTTTTCAAGCCTGAAAAACCTTTTTGCCAATGCTCTTTGTGCGAGGGTGGGAAGTGTAGTTTGGTGGTTTAAAGGAACAAGACCCGTCAAGTTGAAAACTTTTATGTATGGAACCTGTTGTATCATTACGTAACATCATTTTGTTTGATTTTGGTTGTGATTTCTTATTGTTTGAGCTTTTTCTTAGGTACATCAATTTGTCATTCGGAGATTAGAGCAGTTTTTGGTATGTATAACTTTCTTATTTTTATATTTCTGTTACTTTTCTAGGCCTAGACTCTTTTATTTCCAAGAAAAGAAGGATCTAAGGTTCGGTCCTCTGGTTAAAAAGGTAAGTGATGGCTGGAAAATATATCAGGAAAGATATATGGAAGAATAGCACAATAACAAGTGAACGATAGTGTTGAGATATAAAAACTATTGTTAGCCCGTCTTCCATCAGCTTAAGCTTTTGGAATGAATCGGTGATTTAATATGGTATCAGAGAAGGAGGTACTGAGTTCAAACCCCTGCAAACACACACTCTTTAACCCCATAAAATTGTCAACGCATGTGTAAGGCCTAGACTATGGACCTCTGATACATCTCTGTTGAATAGTAGTATACATGACAAACAATGCTAATATTAAGTGTACAAGAACTCAACAAGATTCGTATGTTTGATATCAAATGACTGGAAAAATGCATTCCAAACCGGTCCCGTATTAGTAACATATCCGAGAAGCACCCAAGAGTTCAAACTCCTAAAGCATCCTTTGTCAGAGCTTTCTTGTGAAAATAGAATGTTAAAACGTGTCATTATTCAAGCAATTAATGATATAAAAAAAAAAAAAAACAAAAACTACCTTATTGTCTTTTTCGACCAACAAACAAGAACCATATATTTAAGTGACATGTAGTGTTGATTGGGTATGCCTTGTGGATACAGGTTGACAAGGGAATTAGTTCTGAAGTTGTTCGTGCTGTCCTCGCAGAGCGTGCCAACACCCCTTCTCTGGCTGCGAAGTCTGCATACAAAGTAAGCGACTTCTTACAATTTATTATTTGAACTTCAACTATTTTTTTTTTCTTAATGAAAATCTTCTAATGAGTTATTGATGTAGAGAATAAGTTATATGTTAAAGGGAGATACTCTTTAAATTATGTTAGATTCACTCAGAATACCAAAGAGTAGAGTTGCCATGGAATAGGAATATAAGTTTGTAGATTATATGAGTAACGAAAACTTATGCAAGATATTGAGAGAACTCTTAGAAGATATTTGATTAACGGCTGGAAAAAACTCGCAACAGTCTGAAGAAGTAAACACTATAGTCATAATCATAGCAAGATAGGAAAACAATTATATAAACTAAATTAATAATTAAATTAAACAACTAATCACCAAACTAATATACAAAACCCAATAGGCTGCATCATTCTCTCGAGGGCCTAGATAATTTGCAACATATTTTTTGAGAGAGAATTTTATTAGCATATGCTATAAATGATTTGCCTTCTGGGCCTATCTGCCTTTTTCTCCACTCCACCGTTGGGTTTTGAAATTGATCTTCATCGCGTCATCTTTGAATGACATCATCATCATTTGTTGAAGAGGTTAATTTTAATCATCTTGCAAGTTGACTTGCGCTTCTTGAGTTTAGGTCACTTGGAACATCCAATTTACAAAATAAATAAAAATAAAAATGGTGATTGTTAAAATTATGATGGTTTGAATCAGGTACTGGTATTTATCAATTGAAGCTTATTATTGGCTAGTTCAAAGCTGTAGATAGTACTGCAAAATTTATTATGACAGACTTGTGCACATTAACAGGCCAAATAGATTATTCGAATTTCTTAGGTTAAAGAATCAGAGGAAATCCATCACATTGCTATTATATGACTGAAGAACAGTAATGTGCCCATTTAATAGATTGTTATATCAAAATTATAGACCTTAAGAAAATATCCACAATTTTTATTTTCAATTAGATATCATTCTTTCTTATATTCGTTTATATGCCATAGAAAATCTGTAAAATACTTGACTAAAAATGGCTGGTAATCAACTAATTACCATGGTATTTTAAAGGCTGGTAATCAACTAATTACCATGATATATTAAAAAATATATATTTATTTCAAAGATGAAAGTTGTAGATATAATAAACATGGTGCAGACTTCTAGCACAAATTTTTTTTTTTTTTTTTTATATCCATGAATAACAGAAATTCTTATCTAACCCCATAATCATTTGTTCTAGATGGATACCTTGTCTAAAGGCATACTTCTCCCAAAGGTAATGGAAGCCTATTCTCGTCCAACCAGAATTGTTCGTGGAAAGGATCTAGACCTTGATATTGAGGTATATGTTCTTGAATTTTATTTTATTTTAGACAATGTCTTTGATGCTTAAAACTTTATGTACTTGCGTGTTATTTAGCTCCTCTTCAGATGCTTCTTTTAAAAAATATATTTAGAAATGTTTGGCCTTTCTTTTATGTCCATTTTGTGTACGGTTACTCTGAATAAATCATCAATCTCCAGAATTTTGAGTAATTTCACGATTTACCAAGACACGGAGATAAAAAGACCTTGATTGATATATATATATATATTATTTTTGGAAATAGTGGCTTTTGTGCTCATATTTCTTAGTTATAGCAGAATATAATTTCCTAGAGCACCAATTCAAACACAATTTTTTAAGCAGTGATTGTGATTCGGCCGAGCCTCAGCCGAGAGAGCAGTGGGAGCCACCCTTTATATCTATGTCTATTATTTTACACTTCATTGTCTGTTTTGTTCTAAGTATCTACTCACTGCGAGTGAAAACGATATGACCAGGTGGATGATGCTTTATTTGAGTCAAAAGAAGAAAGAGCTTTGTGGAGCACTTTCATGTTGGTTAACGGCAGAATACATCCAGGTATAATTTATTATGTTAACTATTTTCTTAATTTCTGAAACTATTGCTGTTATTAGTTTTTTACGGGAAAATAAAAAAGCACTTGCAAAGTGTCTTTTTTATCAAATTCACCCATTTTTATTGTGTTGTGGGAGTGAGTTCTTTATTTCATAAATTTTTCTTATTTTTAACTACTGTCCAATATAAAGGGTTTCCATTTTTTCTAGTGCAAGTTATATATGGGTAAATTAGGTAAATAGCCATTTAAAAATGTGTGTTTTTAAAAAATGGCCACAATATTAAAAAATTTAAAAAATAACCATAAAAAAATTATTACCAAGGTAAGAAATTTCTTACCATATCAAAATTGCACAAAATTTGCTATAATAAATTTCTTTTCAAAGTAAAAAATTTATAAATGATTATTTTCTTAAAATTTAAAACATTGGTTATTTTTTAAAAACACCCTTAAAAATAGTTATTTCCTTAAAATTCCCAGTTATATAATTCAGTACCCCGGGGGAAAGAAAAGTATCATAACATATATATGTGACAGGTATGGAGGTTGATGAGTTTGTAGATGCATCAATGCAGCTCCTACAACCTCTTGAGGATTTCTTCGGAAGTGTATTTGTAATGGTGGTACGTCTCTTCACTCACAATTTCATTATGGTCTTGGAAACTTAACATTTAAGGGGTCAGCTTAAAGCTAAGCAAACCTAGTGGACTAAATTTATAATTAACCCTTAGTTATAGTGTGGAATCTTAAATAAGATAAAAAGCTTTCAAGAGGAAGAGAATGACACAAACACTGCTAGGAGAACAAACAGTATGTTTTACTGAATAGAGATTATTGACTTAATTAAATTACACGCTTAATCATTGGCTTTATATCACATGGCCGCAGACTTATAAAACTAACTTCCTAAATAAAGGAACTAAAATAAAGGAAACGTAATAAATTACTTTGACTAACAAAACTACTTTGACTCATACTTTACACACTAACATAAGACGACTGGCTATTTTAAAAAAACCGCAAACTCAGAATTTTGTGGTTTGTTCTTGACATTTTTTATTTCAGGGGAGACATTTTATATTAAGTTTAGACCATTCAGTTTTTGACAGGATTTTTCTTCATGAGAACAATCCGTTTGGCATTGCTATTAGTGCCTGCGTTTAGATTACGAATTCGGTAAACTTAGACAGCTGATGTGCACAGTGCAATTTGATAAGCATGATAAATGCTTCTTTTTCAAAAGAAAGAAAAGTATTTTTTGAATTATTAAAATATCGTTAATAAGAGTCCATTTATATACATTTTTTTTTTCTTTTACCAAACACCTGTGTGTCTAATTGTAATCTTATTTTAAAAGCATAGTTTGCAGAGATGATTTTAACAGAACTTACTTCATAACAAAACATATAACATGACATTGAACTCAAATCATTTTACGTAGCAATATGGTTTAAGTTTGATTTTTTATTAGTGTAAGAACTGTGTCGTGATTTAAATTTTTTTTTTTTTAATTCGGATTGCATCCAAACCACCACTTAGGACCACCAAATGATACAACCTGAAATCTCATGCTTTCTTCTTTCTTGCCTATATTATAGGTTCTTAATAATGCCTAATTACCATAAGTTGAAGATAGGAATTCCTTTTTATCTTTTCGATTTTCAATAAACTTCTTTTGACCATAATATCACAGGAAGAAGAAAGAATTCGGAAGAACAGGCTGGCGCTACTAAAGAAAATTGCTGACCTTCCAAGAGGCATTGCTGACCTATCTGTTTTGCCCGGATTTTAGGATTTATTGAGGAATCATCAAAAATAAAAGTTCCCAATAATTATTGTTATTTTTATTTTTTATTTTTCTTTGGGAAAGTAGCATGTGGCTAAGAGAAAGCAGGAATACTTTTTGAGGATTCGAATCTTTTTGCCGGCTTGTACATGTAGCATCGTTTTTATTTTTATTTTTTGGGTCTCGAAAAGAATATCCCATTGAAAAGTGTAAATTCTGTAACCAGATTATTTGAATAGAATAGAACAGAAACGACTTATAAAAATAAAAAAATTGCAACAAATAGCATAATTTTTTTTACAAGTTTTGTAAAAATAGTACTTGAAATATATTAAAAAAAATAGCATTTGTCAAAAATAAAAATTTGAGGTGTAGTTTGATATGCCCGTGTAATTTAGTGGCCATTAGAATACTTTATTAAAATCTAAAGAGTTATTTGCACTGGTAGCCCTTGAACTTCATGTGTTTGGCAACTTGTCCGATTTTTAATTTGTGGCATTTTGCACATTTAACTCAAAAATATTGACAAATCACTATAAATTGATGATTTCTGTTTATTTTTGGGCAGAAATGGACATGTGATCGGCACATGACTAAATATTAAGGGTTTTTTACCCCTTGTTTGGGGTGGCTATTTTGGCCATTTCATCTCATTTTTTGGGATGGAAAAAATGGTTTGGAATGGTTTGAAAATGATTTGTAAAAATGGTTTGACTTTACTAATTTTGAGGTGGTATGAATGGTTGAGATTTAAAGATATTGTATAGGAATTTGGAAAGTTGAAAGAAATTGTTGAAAAAAAATGGAATGGTTTGGAGGATTAGGAAAGTTGAAAAAAAAAATGAAAAAATGGAATAGAATGGAATGGATGAAATGAATGATCCAAACAAATGATTAGTCATTTCATTATTTGTTTCTTCTTCCTCCTTTCTTCTTCTTCCCCAATCTTCCTTTATTTTTTTCTTCTTCCTACCAATGCAACACCCTCATTCATTGCAGCAGTGATCACTAACCCATAAACACCACACACAAATTCAACATGCACGAGCTAAAGCCCCAATTGACAGCACATCATCGTCACGTCATCAAGGAAGCTTCCCTCGAGGAGGTAAGGAGCGAGGATTGTCGAAGATGACCCTCGATTTTATACCCCTGAGGATGGCCAGTAAGGGCATCACCGAAGGTGGTGCCAATTTTGTGACAAGACCCTTGGAGAGGGATTAATGGACAAGAAGACCGCGGAGCCTTTGAGATGGTCCACTCCCACGAAGCTAGCCTCGGAGAAGGGGCAAGGACTTCACCGGCAACGGAGGGTTCGACCCGCGAAGTTGGCGACCCCGAGCCGAGCTGGAGTTTGCGCACATTGTAGTTTAGGTCTTACGTTTGTAAAGGTCGACTACCCTCGATTGTGGGATGTCTGACAGATACTGTAGACGTTTCCGTTCCCAATGTAATTAGTTGGTAACCCAATCCCGTAATTCAGGGGAGTTATGACGGACTGTGTTTTAAGTTACCTAATCCCCCAGATTAAGGGATGAGATGTAAAAACCCTATAACCATACCCTCTATCTCTCTCCAAGTCTAAAAAAGAGGAGAAAGGGAAGGAGAAAGGGGTTGGAAGAATTTTTGGTCGAACCCTTTGTAAAAAATTCACGGGAAATACCAGGAATAGTGGATCTAGGCTATTGCTCTGGAGGAGGGCTGAACCACTTCAAAAACTCTCGTCTTTTTTGTTTTTCCGATCACTTTCTTCCTTTTCATTGCTGCACTACCATCCAGAGGTGCGGATCACGGCGTTGGTTTAAATTCCACACCAACAGCTTGGCGCTAGAAGGAGAGCCTGATCAGAGATCGATGGCACCCACCACCAGGAGGCGTGGCAAGAGTCCGATGGCCGCCGAGCAAGAGTTGCTCGAGCGGAGCTTGAAGAACGTGGAAGATTTCATGTCACGCATAAGCGACATGATGGACATTCTGGCTCAGAAGCAGAGTCAACCGTTGTTCCTCACCGGCGAGGAGCAGGCCGATGTACTCCGGATGCGGCAGCAAGCGGATCAGAGGAAAACCGCGGCCGAGTTAGCCACCGGAGGTGGCGACGCGGCAAAACGGGAGAGGTCCGGCGGCGAGTCGAACGCCGAAGCCCGCAACCCCCGCAACTGGAGAGACGCGCCACCGCGGAGACCTGCGGCCCACTCCAGAGGAGTGCGACCGCCGGTCGTCTGAGCCGGGGGTTCGGGAGTGGTCGCCAGGGCGGAAAACTCGGGCCAATCCGGGTCTGTCTTTGAAAGACTGGGCCCACTCCCCCAGGAGCCAGTAAGACGTGCCCCAATACCGCCCAGGGTCTGCATCGGAGATGCGCGACCCCCAGTCGTAGACTAGCTTGGCTATGAGTCAGCTACTACCGCCACCAGCAGACAGACCCAGGCGACCCAGGAGTTCTCGCCTGTGGAGATTGAGCATCTTCGAGGGCTCCTCAACGGGAAAGTTCGTGATAGTATTTTGGACGGGGATTTCACTCCCCTGACTGAAGACATCATCAACGCCCACATTCCCGATTGACTCAGGTTACCGAAGGTAACCCTGTTCGATGGGACTGGGGACCCTACCTATCATTTAGGAGTTTATTTCTCATGGTTGCGCGCTTATGGCTACTCTGACGCCATCAAGTGCCGGCTCTTCAATACCACACTCGCGGAGGAAGCCCGAAGGTGGTGGTATCGTCTGCCAGCTGACTCCATTGCGAGTTGACATGATCTAAGAGCGAGGTTCGCCTCGCAATTCTCGGGGGGTCGCAGACACCTTAAGAATCCTACTTACTACTCCCAGTCAAGCAGGGAGATGGAGAAACCCTCCAAGCTTGGCTGAAGAGATTCACCAAAGCCACGGTGAATGTAGGACATCTGTCTGACAATGCCCTGCTGTTGGCTGCCAGCTCCGGGCTGCATGAGAATACGCCCTACGCGTTTTCGATCAACAAGAAACTTCCCTGGACGTACTCGGATTTCCTGGAGTGGGCCAGGAATTACGTCAACGTCGAGGCCCTGACTTCGAAGAAGTCTGAGGCCGTGAAGGCCTTCCGAGGAAACCCCGAAGGGGACCGGCAGAAGGACATGAAGAGGCCCGTGGAGAATACCGCGGGCGCCAGTCGACAGACGCGCGAGGAGAAGAGACCTCGCGACTTAGGGGTGGGGTTTGAGGCGAACCGAGCTCGCAAGCCACGGTTCTGCAGGTACCAAGAGCTTACCACCTCAATAGAGGAAATCTTCGTCAACTCGCGGAGCGAGGTTGATTTTCGACCCCCTATACTGATGAAGGGGAAGGTGCTTGAGAAGCACAATGACAAGTTCTGCTTGTTCCACAACACGCTGCCGGATACACCACGGCGAATTGGTTCGACCTGAAGGATGAGATATAATATCTCATTCGCCGAGGAAAGCTCACGGGGTACTACAAAGACGAGGACCACAGAGCAAGGAATTAGCCCAACCGAGAAATCGAGGGTGAGATCCGTACGATCTTAGGAGGCCCTTATCCTAAGGGGCAGTCTCAACGGGCCATGAAGGAGTACGCCCGAGAGGTGTGGCAGGGGCCCTCAGGAAGAATTTTCCAAGTCGCAAAGGTATCTTCGCAACCCCCTCGAAGACCCGTAAACGAGTTCGCGTTCACAGACGCGGATGCCGAAGGCATCCGGTTTCCGCATCACGACCCCTTGGTCATTACCGCAATGATCGGGAACTATCTGGTCCACCGGTGCCTGATTGACGATAGCAGTTCAGTGGACATCCTATACTTGGACATCCTCGAGAAGATGAGGATTAGTCCCCAGAGCCTACGAGCAGCTGTGAGCCCGCTCCATGGCTTTACGGGAGATTCTATCTTCCCGAAGGGAAGTATAGAATTAGCTGCTTCATTCGGAGAAGAGCCGAAGAAATCCACCGCTATGTCCAATTTCATGGTGGTCAAGGATGGATCTTCTTACAACGCCATCATCGAGCGTCCTACCCTTGTGGCCATGAAGGCGGTGACTTCAATCTACCACCTCTGCCTGAAGTTTCCCACATCCCGGGGCGTCGGAGTCGTCCGGAGGAATCAATATGAGGCTCGGATGTGTTACGCAACGAGCATCAGATCGGCTCCTGCTGACTCGAAGGGAAAGCGGACAACCGGGGAAGCAGGGTAGGCTGAAGAAGCCTTTACAATCGGGGTTCCTGAGGTCCGGTATGAACTGGACCCCCGATTGCCGGCCTAATAGCAATTAACGGGCCCGGCCGAAGACACCGAAGAAGTAGGCGTAGACGACCTAGACTCAGCTCGCAAATCGCTTGCCTGCGGAGAAATCGAGATGTGTTCGCATGGAGTCGTAGTGATATGAAGGGGATAGACCCCGAATTTTTGTGCCACCGTCTCAACGTCGACCCTCGGGTCCCGACCCGACGGTAGGAGATAAGACCCCTCGATCTAGAGAAAGCCCAAGCGCTTAAAGACGAAGTCGATAAGCTCATCAAGGCCGGGTTCATTCGCGAAGCGAAGTACCCGGCCTGGGTTTCGAACCCTTTTCTAGTCCCTAAGCCAGACGGGAGATGGAGATGCTGCGTGGATTTCACCAACCTCAATGAAACCTGTCTGAAGGATAGCTTCCCCGTGCCCCCGAATTGACCAGATGGTTGATACAACCGCGGGCCATGAACTCCTCTGCTTCATGGACGCATATTCAGGGTACAACCAGATCCCCATGTTCCACCGTGACGAGTAACACACGGCATTCGTCACTGGCCGCGGACTGTATTGCTACAAGGTCATGCCCTTCGGCTTGAAGAATGCAGGGGCAACTTACCAGAGGTTAGTGAATAAAATCTTCGCGGAGCTATAAGGAGTCTCTATGGAGGTTTACATCGACGACATACTGGTCAAGAGTGTAGTAGCACGAGATCATGTCATGCTCCTAGATCAAACCTTTTCCATCCTTCGACAAACCAATATGATGCTCAATCCGAGCAAGTGCACCTTCGCAGTCCGAGCTGGAAAGTTCTTAGGCTTCATGGTAAGTCAGCGAAGAATAGAGGCGAACCCGGAAAAAATCCAAGCCATCCTCGACATGGGGTCCCCTCGGAGAGGGAAAGAAGTCTAGAAGCTCACGGGGTGCATCGCTGCATTGAACATGTTTGTCTCTCGATCGACTGATAAGTGTCTCCCCTTCTTCAACATTCTTCGTGGCAGTAAAGAGTTCGCCTAGACCGATGAATGTGAACGAGCCTTCCAAGAGTTCAAGGTCTACCTTGGGCATGCCCCGGTTTTGGCGAAGCCATTATCGGGGGAAAAACTCTTCACTTACCTCGCGGTGTTAGAGCATGTAGTCAGTTCGGTGCTTGTCAAGGAAGCAGCTGGAGTACAAGTGTCGGTGTACTACGTCAGCAAATGTCTCCTCGATGCTGAACTCATATATCCTCAGTTGGAACGACTCGCCCTCGCCCTTATCATCTCGACTAGGAAGCTACGTCATTACTTCCTGGCTCATCCGGTGGTTGTATTCACTAATCACCCGATGAAACAAGTGCTGCACCGACCGAAGGCCTCGGGCAAGCTTGTGAAGTGGGCAGTCGAGTTAACGCAGTTTGACATCCTATATCAGCGGCGGACCGCTATCAAGGGGCAAGCCCTAGCAAACTTCATTGCCGAGTTCACATTTCCTTCGGAGGAGGATCTAGATGGGCAAATGGAGCCCCTAATGTGGAAGCTGTACTTGGATGGATCCTCAAACGAAAACGGCTCAAGAGCGGGGCTTATGCTGATCAGTCCCGAGAATCATTGCATCAGCAGCACACTGCGATTCACTTTCAAGCCCTCGAACAATGAGGCAGAGTATGAAGCGCTGCTAGCCGGACTCAGACTCGCCAGAGAACTTCAGGTAGATTCACTTCTAATTTTTAGTGACTCGAAATTAGTTGTCTCTCAAATTTCAGGCGAGTTCCAAGCTCGCGATGACAGGATGACAGCTTACCTGGAGAAGGTTAGTGCAGAACTTCAAAACTTTTCTAAGCATGAAATAAAGCATATCGACCGCGAGGATACTTCGAACGCGGATGCCCTAGCAAAGCTAGCCACCAGCACAGATGCTGAGCTTCTTCGCTTGGTCCCGATCGAAATTATCCCCGAGCCAAGCATTGCGAAGCGAGACTTGGTAGGAGCGATTAACTCAGAGCCTTCGTGGATGGGTGATATTATCATCTATCTGAAGGAGGATAAGCTATCAGAAGACCAAGAACAGGCCCGGAGGGTCAGGTACCATGCTGAACACTACTTGCTGCTGAACGACAAGTTATACAAGAGAGGAGTTTCAACTCCGCTGCTTCGATGCCTCGATGTCAAGGAAGCCATGGAAGTCCTCATTGTCATCCACGACGGAGTCTGTGGGAATCACGCTAGGGGGTAGTCCCTCGCACACAAGGCCCTGTTGCAGGGATTCTATTATCCCACGATGAAGCAAGATGCCGCCAGTTACGCGAAGAAGTGCGATAAGTGCCAGAGGTACTATGCGGTTATTCGGGCTCACCCAGAGCGGCTCACGGTTATTTTTTTCCCGTAGCCTTTCGCAAAGCGGGGAATCGATGTCATCGGTCCGCTGCCGACGACGCCCAGAGGGCTCAAATTTGTCGTCGTAGCAGTGGATTACTTCACCAAATGGTGCGAGGCTATTCCCCTATCTACTATCACCGAGAAGAACCTGACGAAGTTCATCTGTGAACACATCATCTACAGGTTCGGGATACCTCACTCCCTAGTTTCAGACAATACTTTCTAGTTCGATAATCAGGCAGTGATGAGCTTCTGTGATCTGCTCGGCATCAACAAAGACTTCTCAGCACCATACCATCCGCAGAGTAATGGCCAGGTTGAGGCCGTCAACAAGATCATCAAGGTTACCTTGAAGAGACGTCTCGACTCACTCAAAGGACAATGGGCCGCGGAGCTGTCTTTAGTCCTTTGGAGTTATCGCACCACAGCCAGAACGGCCACTGGAGAAACTCCATTCTCCATGGCTTACGGCACTGAAGCGATGATTCCCGCAGATGTGAAGGTCCATTCGTTTCGATATGAAAATTTTGACGAGGAAACCAACACTTCACTCTTGGCCGCGGAGAGATATATGATCGACGAGCGCAGAGAAGTCGCAAGAATCCGAATGGAGGCCCAGAAGCAGCGAATGGCGAGGTATTACGACTCCAAAGTGAAAGAGAGAAATTTTAAGGTCGGGGACACCGTCCTCAGACAAGTATTTTAAAATACCAAGGAGCCAGGAGCTAGAACACTCGGATATTCATGGGAGGGACCCTATCAAGTCACCGAGGTTCTGCGATCGGGGGCATACCGACTCGCGAACCTCGCTTGGGTCCCGATCAGACATCCTTAGAATGCGGAGCATCTCAAGAAGTATTACCAGTAGGCTCCCCTCGATTATAATTTATTTTTCCTCTTGTATTGTTATTCTTTTGTAATTCAGCTATGATTAATAAAATTCAGCAAGTTCAGTACCAAGTCTTTTGTTCTAAAAAAAAAAGAGTCTGCGTAGTAGACTCTAAACTGAGTGTATAAAGGAAACTGCGGAGCGGATGACTCCTAGAAACACAACCGTCGACTGTCTCCTTGATCGCGGGAGCGCCTAGGGAGATAGGGGGCACCCGGGGTACCACAAAGAAATAAATGAGCCCTATAGGTACTTCGAAGACATGCGAGGCTAAAACGCGTTGGTCCGTAGGGCTTACGTAAGCTTTAATCGTTGAAGCTTCCTGCCACAAAAAGGTTTGTCCTGTCAGGCCATTCCTTCGGAGAAAGAAACCTGTTCGGGGAATAACTTGGGAAGTATTGGGCTAATTTTCTCCTAGAACCATTCTATTCTTCAAAGAAGATAGAAGACCTAGGTACACTTAAAGGAGGAAATCCGAGGTGTGAAAAACTTATGAGAATTTTGAAAAATTGGACTAAGTTGGATCACCAAAGCGTATAAGTAAAGAGGCCATACCCTCTTCAGAAGCATCGGGGACCGTTGCGAATAATGGGTGCGTTCAAATTACGTCAACTATTAGATTTGACCAAGGTCATTTCTTCGGAGAAGGAGCTTGGTTCGGGATAATCCTTCGAAGAAAGAAGAACCCAGAGTGACTTGGAGCATCTTTCGAAGAAAGATATGTTCGAGTTACGGTTTAATTAGTTGCAAAATTTATTTTAATTGTGACCCTCGAAGAGGGCATGATTGAAGTTGTGATCCTCGAAGAGGACGCAATTTATTTTAACATAGTCGATCTCGGAGGGACTTGATCGTGTTAGTCAAGTAGAAAACAAAGTTAGAGTTGCGAGCTGCATAAGAAATAAATACTTAGACACTTTGTGAAAACGAATACTAAGCTTTATTTATGTATATGAGAGACTACAAGAGGTTGGCGTCCGAAAGACCCCGGATAAAATATATATAGATATATATATATATACATATATATATAATAAAGTACAAAGAGCCGAAGGTGGCTAAGTAGGCGGTGGCGGCGGTCGAGGAAGAGTACGCCTAACTTCTTCGAGGAAGTTCCACTCGGGATAAAAAGCCTTGAGCTTATCTAGCACCTGATTGGCAACATCGATAGTGGCCAGCTTGATCTCGTTTTGAAAGCCCTCGCTCCGGTGAAAGTCGGAGACCCACTGTTGCCTCCTCAATTCAACGAAGTTGTCGAAAGCAGGGTAATTTTTGAAGTCGGCCACGACAGAGCGGATTCTAGCCCTGGCACCGTTGAGATCAGCCTCGGTCCTACTGAGAGTACCCTGGACGGTTTTAAGTTCGTCTTCGAGTACTTGGATCCTCGTCTCGGACGCTACTCTCAGGGCCTTTTCATCCTTGAGCGCTTCCTCAAAAGCTGCTTTCTCCCAGAGAAAGCTCTCTTCATGAAGACGGCGCTCTTCTTCGAGGGCCTTCCACACCTCTTCCTGCTGTAGTCTCACCTGATTCAGCTCCGCCTCGAGCCTGGCCGTTGCCTCAGAGCGAGATGCTCTCTCTTTCTCCAACTCCCCCCAGAGTTTGGCTACCTCCTCGGCGTGTTCTCTCCTGCTGTCTCTGGAGCGCCTAAGGCTATCGTTGGCAAGCTCCATCATCTTTGTCTAAAGATTCGCTCGGGAAGAGGCCTCGTGGAGCTCGGCGGCAAACTTCTTTTTCTCTTCACGAAGGTGAAGCAGGGCTTCCCTGCCTTGGGCGAAGATGGCCTCGGATCTCCAGGAGTAGGCAAAATTGGCGAGGAAAGCCTACAGCAAATAAGGCGGTTAGAAATGAGTGTATTAATTTTTCGAAGGGAAGAGCCTCGGTAAATCTTACCCTCGAGAGCAATCGCATCCCCTCCCGATTGTCGGCTTGAAGCGGCTCCTCAAACAGCCGCTTAAAGCTCTGCTCTAACCAAATCTCGTCCAGTATAGGACCGAGATCGAAAACCCAGGAAAAGGACCCCGAGGGAGCGTATGAACCCTCGCCGTAAGGGGTTTTAGGCGGAGGAACGGAAAAATCCTCCAGAGGATCCTTGAGAGGAACTGTCATCTCTGAAGGATCCTGGGAAACCTCGGCAGACTCTCTCCTTGAGGGCTCTCCAACTAGTGTCCTAGAGGACGATGGAGCCGCCACTTCCGCACTCTGGGCGTCACTCTCCCTCGAGGGCTGAGTTCTCGAAGGAGAAGCATCTTTCAGTATCCGTTTCCCCTTGGCCTTGTCCCCGGCGGAAGATTCGGGGACAGGGGTTTGACGATCCGAGGTCTCCACCGAGGCAAGGGCCCCAGTTGGCCGAACAACTCATCTGCAAGCATAAAACAGGTTAGTATCAGCTGTTAAAGTTTGGTGTTTTACGTTATTTTTGATTTTACAGATATACAGCTGCTTACCGTCGTCGAGGACTATGGGAGCTGAGTGCCTCGACCCAGGAAGAGTTTGGGTCGAGGATTTGGCAGGCAAAGTCTGCCTCGCAAGAGCGTCTGGTCCTGAAGGAGCCAGGTTTCCATGCTCATCCACCAGGAAGTCCTCAACGCTCAAAAGATGATCTTCCACCAGGGCAGACGGCGGGCTTGGTGCAGCTGAAGGATGTCCATCGCAAAAAATTTCCTCCATGGCGGTGAGTGCCTGCCGGGCAGCTTCACCAAAAGAAACTCCCTCGGGAGTTGTCATCGGGGGAGCCTCCAGAGGCGCCCGCGAGTTCTCAGACTCAGGGGGAATACTGATCTGAGAGGTTGGTGCACCTTCAACCCCGGAAGAAGGTGGTTGGTCGGGAGCGACCCGTGATCTCTTCTTCCTCCATTGTCGGAGGCGGTGGGGCCGCGGACTTGGCAGAGGTGGGCCTCTGCGAAGAAGAGGCCGCACTCTTTCTTTTCGGCGGCCTGGAGGCAGTGGCCTTCTTCGGGGGAGCAACCTCGACCGGAGGCTCCGCGGCTGTCTTGGACTTTTTCGGGCCCGATTTGTGCCCGCGGAGCTGATCTGGGTCCAACTCCATGCGAGTAGAAATCCACCCGTGGGTAACCAAGTAATCCTCAGTGACGAGGGCCCGGACGTCTTTACCCTCCTTAGGGTAGGCAAGGACAATCATGATCTACTCGCCTTGGTCCTGGGACACAGGAGTGCGAAAGAATGCAGCAGGCAGAAGAAAAAAGAGCTGAGAGCTAAGTAGAGAGCTTACCAGGAACATGGTAGTTCCGCAGGACGGGTTGGGCTCCCTTCACGGAGCTAAAATGGTCGAAGTTCCCCCCGACCCAGAAATTCTTGTCCTTCCATCCCTCGTAGAAGGATGGCAAGTTGGTCATCATAATCTTCTTCTTCTCCCAAGGAGCCAAGAAGAAGTACCCTACCTCCGACTTCTTGGAAGAGGGCTTGGACAGGCAGTAAACTTCATCCACGTTGAGGTCAACCTCGAACAGCATCCTCCATAGGATGTTCATCCCTGCCATAATCTTGTAGTCGTTCGGGTTCAGCTGGCTCGGCGAGAGGCCCCAATGAGAAGGGGAAGGAGAAAGGGGTTGGAAGAATTTTTGGTCAAACCCTTTGAAAAAGATTTACTAGAAATACCAGGAATAGTGGATGTAGGCTATTGCTCCGGATGAGGGCTGAACCACTTCAGAAACTCCCGTCTTTTTTGTTTTTCCGACCACTTTCTTCCTTTTCATTGCCGCACTACCGTCTAGAGGTGCGGATCACAGCGTTGATTTAAATTCCACACCAGCAGTCATTCCCCAACAAACACAACAAAAAATCTTATTTAAAAAAAATTGCCACCTTTTTCTTTTTGTGTGTCCATGAGCCCGCTCCTCTCTGCCCTCACGCTGTCGAACCCATGAGCTGACGTGCCTCCAACCTCGGCGAGTGGCGGCGAGAGAGTAGAGTATGAGAGAGCGGCGACGAGAGAGCCCAACCTCGGCGCCAAACGGTTAGGTCGCGGATGGGTTCAACGAGGCATCTTAGATCGGGGCTGGATGGCTCGGGGTGTCTCGGATCGAGGCTGGGCAGCTCAGGATGTAGCGAGGTTGAGCTGGGTTGGTTGGCAGACGAATCGAGCAGAGCCGGGGATGTTCGATTTTGTGGTCGGGGCGGAGTTTCGATTTTGTGGTAGAGAGGGAGCTCGGGTCTCGCGATGGACATGTCTCTCTGGCAACCCCGACGACGCTTTCATTCCCTTCCTCGACGAGCTCCGCTACCTCCGAGTCGCTGTGCTGGAGTAGGTGGAGTTGGGCTGCTGGTGCTTGCGGGGGCGATGCTGGCTGCGGCTACCTCGGGAGAAGGTCGGAGACGGGACGGAGGAGGGGGACAAGCATGGCCAAGGGAGGAGAGAGAGAGAGAGAGAGAGAGAGAGAGAGAGAGAGAGAGAGAGAGAGAGAGAGAGAGAGAGAGAGAGAGAGAGCACTTGGGGTGGAAATGGACATGTGATTGGGCTGGAGGAAAAAAATAGATTATTAGAGGCCTAAAAAAAAGAGCTGGGAAGAAATGGAAGAAAGAGGAAGAAAAGACTCAAATGCCCTTTATTTTAAATTCCGTCTAAATTTTGGACAAAAGTTATTAATTTGTAGTGATTTTTCAAAATTTTTGAGTTTAAGGTGCAATTTGCCACAAATTAAATATTAGAGGGCAAGTTGCCAAGCACGTTAAGTTCAGGAGGCACCGGTGCAAATAACTCTAAATATATGCTATCAAGCGATATAATTGCACTAAAAATCATAAAAAACAACGTAACGTAATAATACCAACATAATGTCAAACTAAATGTCAGTATTAAAGTAATAAATACCAACATAATGTAGTAAATGTCGCAAGAAAAAGGTAATAAGTCAAATTAAAAAGCAAATATCCTAAATACCAAACAACGCACTACTGTTTTAGGTCTAGGGTATAATGATAATCTTGCTCCTCTTCATCTACATTTGCATCCCCTTCTCCACTTGTCTTGACATTAACTCCCTCACTTGTCTTGCAACACTGAAGCTAGTGTTGATACCAAATTTCGTAACAACTTAAACGTGTTAAAGCAACGTTAAAGTGAAAGAGACAAGAGAAAGATATTCAGAGAAAATAATAAGTCTCAGAGAGAAATTGGCATCTTTTTCTATTATTCAGTAATCATTGGCTATTTATAGTTGTATACAATTGCATAATAAATATACGCGTTAATCTATTTTTGGAAACTCCTTATCTCTTAATGACATTCGATAAAATCTAGAAAGAAAATTCGGAGCGTGGTCGGGGGCTAATGACTCGAAAACGGGCGGTAAAGTGGTGCCGGACGGCTGCCAACCAAAGGGGTGCCAGGCGACAGGCGACAGGCCGCCGCCTAAAGGGGTGCCGAGGGGCAAGCCGCCGCCCAAAGAGGTGCCGGGTGGCAAGCTACCACCCAAAGGAGTACCGGGCTTGTGGCCGCCGCCCGGAGGTGCTGGTGGGAGGCCGTTGGCCGCCCGCGATGGTTGGTCGTTTCTGGCTTTACGTGTCGTGGGCCGCCATCTTCGTTTTTCGATGTCGCCTTCACTTGGGCTTTCCGACGGGCAGGCTTTGCACCGATCTCTGAGCTTAGAATCTTTTGGGCCTTGGGCTTCGGGTTGAATTTTGGCCCAACAGCTAGTGCTCTTTGAAATTAAGGAAAGTTCTCCTCAACAATTCTATCATCTAGTTCATGTTTTGTAGGTGCTCAGTGATTGCTGCCCTTGAGTCATGCAATGTCATTCTATTGCCTCTTGGCGTTGAACCTAGGCACGAAGCTGATCCTACTCACCATTCTACGGCCCTCGAGGATGAAGCGAGTATTAATCGATCCTTATTCGTGGAGCATGTCCAACCATGTCTCTCAACTGAATGCTTGTGTCTTCTCTTTTCTGTGAAAGTGTAGGATCATATCTCTCTCAAGTTGATATTGCTTGACGTGTGTGAGAGGGGTTTCTAGTAGGGCTTATTAATTACATTGCCTCATCTCGCGCTTCGACAATTTTTTTTTCCTAAATTAATACAACAAGATTTTAACATAAGAATATTATAATCATATATAAAATTAATGCATAATGATAGCATCAAACTTACATATGTTTCCCGTGAATGTTTGTTTTGCCAATCAGCTCTATAGTGAGTCTATGTGAAGGTGACATCTTTGTCGCAGTATCAATCTAAAGATAAACACAATGTCAAACATGGCCAATATTATTATATGAATTCATATTTTAAATCCTTACGAGGGTAACTACATGCCAGCATGTATCTATGATTAGCAGAAGATCTAACACCAATGCGGTGCTGCTCAAGTTATTTGGCCCAGTTTGCTGCCATCTAGGGGTGTACATCAACCCGAGCAACCCGAAGACCCAACCCAACCCAACCCGAAAATACGGGTTCAAAAGTGAAAATTTTTCATTGCGGGTTCATTTAGTTTGAACCCATGAATGACGAGTTGGGTTGAAATTCTAAACTTTCGGACCCAAGCAACCCAACCCAACCCAAATTTTTTAAATATTTATCTAAAATTTATATATGTTAATACAATATGAAAAATATGAAGACATTAATCTTTTCTTAAAATTTTTGCTTATAAAATATCTTTATTTGATTGATATAACTATTTGTCTGTCGACTCACTCTTCATTTTTTAAATCATTTTCTTTCATTCTTTTTACTAAAATCGTGCATCATCTCATTTTGTATTTCCTATATATAAGTTGTCTTTTCATCAATTTTTATATTCTCTATTTGATTATAAAGATGTATATATAATTTTCTAATCAATTATTATTAGACAATTTATTTCATCAATTTATGAGAATTTTTTCGAGAATCTAATATAAGCTAAGCATTGTTCAAACATATGAAATATGAATTAAAATTATTAGTACCAATCCGACAACCCAACCCAACCCATTCTAGTTTTTATTCGGACGGGTTGTCATTATTATTTCTTTACCATGAGTCGTAAAATCTTCAACCCGAAGTCTTTGGATTGGGTTATAATTATCTTAAACACAGCCCAACCCAACCCACGTACACCCCTACAGCTATCACCTCCACGTAATGCTGAAATACATGTTCAAAAAGTTAGTTTGAACTTAATCAAATGTAATAACAATTTTTTAAGGTAGATTGAAACAATATTTACTTGTGCATCTTCTAACTCCTAGTAATTGTAGGCGTAGTTACAATCCCTGATGTTGCAGATATTTAACTGTGGTTCGGTCCTAGTCCTTCACATACGGAAATTCCGTTTTCAATAGAAATAGAATTTCCGTTTTCTGTTTTTATTATTTATTTTTTTTTTAATCCAACCGTTGGATTTTTTTTCCCTTCTCATCACCGGTCATAAAGACCGTTGGAATTTTTTTTAATAAAAAATAGAAAAAGAAAATGGAATTTTAGTTTATGCAAAAAACGGAAACAGAATTTCCAAACAATTTACAAGACTACTTGGCCCTCGTATCGACTCGGTTCGTCTCGATGTTATTCTGCTTTCACGAAGTCTTGTAGTTGTTTTAGACGCGTACCAGGTCCCTATAAAGCTGACCCATAATTGCTAGCATAAACTCCACATCTTCCAGCAACAAGATGAAATGCATTTAGAAGTCGAAGAAATTATAAAATGACGCATCTAGAAGTCGAAAAAATTATAAAATGAGACGAACATCATCGACCAAATAATGTAAAAATAAATGTAGATACTTAGTCACTTGCACGAATATGTTTAACCATCTAGCCTTTGATCTCTCATGGCAGCTCTTCCATCAGTGGTACTTCATGAAGCACGTCTAACACACCACGATGCCCATCTCAGTCGCCAAGGTAATAGAGGTGTCACCCACGAAGCCAAAAGAGTGATAATTCACTTGCATAAACTTTAATAATATAATATGTGGGTGAGATCGTGTTTTATTTAGATTAAATTGTTTAATCAATTTTTTTGTAATATTCTGGTGCGTGATTGTATGTGATTTAATTTATTATTGTAAACGACTTTTTAAATTGATTTTCCAACACTAATTGAATGGCTAATTTTCTATTTAATTTCCAATGGTACTGAACAAAATACCATTTAGACATTTTCTTTCAAAAATTGCAAATTATCTAAGGTGTCGTTTGACAAATGTGTTCAAATTGTGGCAATTTAAACTTTTTTCATTTGAATTGAAAAATTTGAATAGTGCAATTTGAACGAAGAATTTAAATTGTTATTTGACTCAGATAATCTAAATTAAAAATGTATTGAATTGTTGTTTGGGTAAATATAAAAAATATGTGATTTGAGTTATGAAAAGAGTAGTTGAAATGCAAATAAAAAAGAACTATTCAAAATAGATCCAAACTGTTAAAATTTGAGGGTGTGTATAATTTAAATTTTAAGGATCTGAACGAGTTTTGACCATTTGGATTTTTTTTTTCTAAAAAATAGTTCCCAAACTACGATTTAAACTGTCAAACTCATTTGAATGACCCAAAACGGATTCGAACCTGTTTACCATACAAGGCCTAAATAAGTATATTAAGATTTGTAAGTCAAGTTGTTTTAAACATTAGTTTAGGGAGCGACACGTGTCACTTCGAATATTTTTTAATTTTATTTGTAAAGGATTTTTGACAAAATTTTAGGGATTTTTTTGCAAATATTGAGGGGGGTTTTTTTTTTTCCTCTCATCTTCTTTTACTTTTCGGTTTAAATTGCTTAAACCATCAATTTTTTTTTATCCTTCAAAATTGTAACCATTTATAAAATATCAATTAATATTTTTTAAATCCTAATAAAAACATATTTTGTATTTTTTTAAAGAGATTTTAAGGATTTAACCAAACTTTTGACTAATTTTTTAGTATTTAGCCATAGTTTCATGAAATTAATGATTTAGCAGTAATATAAATGTAACACATTATGTTACACGTATAATATAACGTGTAACATTTTATGTTGCACGTGTAACATACATGTATTATATTTATGTTATACGTGTAACATAATATGTTATAAGTGTAACATCACGTATGTTATGGCTAAATCCTTAATTTAATAAAACTATTACTAAATCCTTTAAACTTTACCTTTAAAATGACTAATTTCTTAACTAGGTTTTTTTTTTTAACACTTTTTTGTTTGAAAAATTCGGTGAGAATTAGAATAAACAAAGGGAAAAATCCCTATTTAATCCCCGAGTTTTACCGAAATTCTCGTTTAGTCCTTGTGTTTTTTTAAATTCCAAAATAATCCTTGTGTTAGTTAAATTATGACTATTACATACCTTGTACTCGAAATTTGGGCAAAATCAAGAGCGAATTTTACTAATATTCCTATAATACCCTTTTTAAAACGTGGATAAGAAAATTGATGCCTATTATGCCTATACCCTTCTTATGGCATTTGTTTTTTTAGGATAAATGCTTGATTTTTTTTTGGGTAATATGAGCACAAAGAAGAGAAATATGTGATTAACATTTTCAGTAGTTTGATTTGTAGTTTGTTTAGGGTTTGACATTTTGATTTTTTTTTTTGAAGAGAAATATGTAATTAACATTTACCCGTCGTTTTAATAAAGGGTAAATTTGGTACATCAAGTCATAATTCAAGCACAAGATATGTAATAGGCATAATTTAACAAACACATAAATTATTTTAAAATTTCAAAAAATATAAAAACTAAACGAGAATTTTAGTAAAATTTAAGGATTAAATATGGATTTTCCCTGACAAAGCTTATTGATAGAAAAGTACCCATTATTACTATTATTATTACCTTACCTAGCAAGGCATACAGTACCCATTATTACTACTATTATTATTATTATTATTATTATTATTTTGAGAATAAAAGAGTAGATGTTAGAATTGAACTTCTCTCAGTCTGAGATGGCGGTGGAAGAAGAAGTAGCAGCGGAAGTGGAGGCACTGCAAGCAGTCTACGGCGACGATTGTTCGATAATGGAGTCGAACCCTCCCCATCTCCACCTCCGCCTCATCCCCCGCACCGCCGACCTATCTTCCCAACAGGTCCCATCCATTCTCCTTTCTCTCCTTCTCGATTTCACGCTTCAAATTTTCTCAAACTATTTTTTTTTCCCTGCAGTTTGTGGAAGCAATTATTGAAATACGAGCAGGCTCACAGGTTTGGGTTTTTTTTTTTTTTTTATTTTTTTATGTGCGATTGTTTTGTGAAATTATGCTTTATTATTATTATTAATATTTTTTTGGTTTGTGTGTGAATTGTTTGGTTATAGTATCCCGAAGAACCGCCTCGGATTGATCTAATAGATTCAAAAGGTCTTGACGAACAAAGGCAAAAGCTATTGTTGAATTGTGTTCGAGACAGAGCGACTGAACTCACTTCTTGCTTGATGCTCGTAGCTCTTTGCGAGGTGACTTTACTAAATTGTTGTTGTTGTTGCTGCAAATGTTTTCCATAAAACTGAAGCTATTAAAGGGCACTGGATTTTTGGTGTGTGTAGTGAATTAATTAATTTTTTAGACCTTATTCTGTCTGACAGAGCTTCCTAGCAAGCTGCTTCTAGCATTGTTTGTTTAGTTAATATTTGAGAAGTATTTTGGCTTATAGAAGAGCTTGCAGTCAAAGCCACATAACATGTCTTCTTTACGAAGCTAATTTGAAAAATTTAGAAACTTTTGGCAAAAAAATCACCATAAACTTTACGGGGTCGTTTGGATAGCAATTTCAAATAAAAAATTTGGGTTATTTTGATTTGAGCTGTTGTTTTTAGGGTGAAGTAGGGATATACCCAAATTTACAAAACGACAAAAATAAATAGCCAAGCTTTTTAAGTAATTAAGTAACTAGTCAATTTGTTAATTACTTGCACATGTGTTTGGTAACTAAGTTAATTACCACCAAATATCACTATGTAAGTAATTGAATCACTTGGGTAGTTTGTTATATTTTTTAAAGATTGGGTATTAATTTAAATTAGGTGTTAAGAATTGAGTATTCATTATAATTTCTCTTGTTATTTTTATTGTTTAGCAGAATCTTGTGTACAAATTGATGTTTGGATAGGATTTTGATTTAGTATTTGAATTTAGAGTGTAAGAAATAAGATTTTTATTTGTAATTAAAAAAAGTTTCTTTTTAATGGAAAAAATATATGAAACATTGGTAATGTAGCAAGGGTATATGAATTCAATTTTTTGGATTCAAATCCGAATCCAAACGATTTTACATTATTGTTGTTTGGGTCAGTTAGGTAAATAGTCATTTTGAACTGTGTGTTTTCAAAAAATAGTCACACTTTCAAAAAATTTAAAAACTAGCTATAACACACTGTAAGAAATTTCTGACAATAATAAAATTACACATAAAAAGTGTTGTAAGAAATTTCTTACACGTATCAAAAATTTCTGAAAGGGTTAGTTTTTAAATTTTTTGAAACTGTGGCTATTTTTTAAAATCATTTTGTAAACAGTGGCTATTTTCTTAAAATTCTCTTGTTGTTTATAACTATCATTAAGAACTTGAAGCAAACTGTTGCGTATACAAGACTTACTTCTACTATTTAGAAGGCGAAGCAAAGTTAGAGCCGAACAGGCTCATAGAATCTGCACACCTTTTGTTTTTTAATTCAATGTTCTTTGACATGCTCTGATAAATGTAATTTTAATATACCTAACTATAATGGCCTGTGAATCTATGAAGTACCATTGTATATCATATATTTATCATGATATATTACATAGATTGACTTGATAGATAGACATTTGCTTTAAAACAATATTTTGACATTTTCTTAAATATCATATAAAAAGACACCTGACACAATTTCCTATCATTTTTTTACCGATTGGATAATGCAAACGTGTAGATCATTGACGTCTTTTTGCAGTAGCTTGTTTAAAGTACTATCTGTAGGTTCATGTTTTTTTCTTTTTACTTGCTTAGAATGTCTTGGTTTTTCAGTTCATATGCTCTTAAGAGAAGAAAAGGGAAAAAATGAGTGTGTGAGAGAGAGAGAGAGAATGGTTTTTGTTAAAACATCTTGTCATTTTACATGCTTCCTCGCCTCGGTTACTTTATTTGATAATCAAAACTTTAAGATAGATGCTTATATCTAATCCCCCTAATTGATATCATGCAGCTAATGTACGTATTGAATACTCTATTCATGTTCTGCAAATAAATTGTTGATGAATGATTTTAGATACGGAGGAGGGGGGGAGAGAATCAAAGGAGGGAATTTAACCAATGAAAATACATATGTAGTTCCAAAGTTCCATGAAACAGCGATGAAATTCTTTTAAACAGAAAGAGCTCAAGAGATATGCACTAGTGAATCTAGTTCCCTACATTTTCTTTCTTTTCTAGCAGTGCCAGATACGAGATTAAAAATGCATGGTCAAGTTGGTAGTAATAAACTGTTGAATAGATAGGATGCATAAGTTTTCGAAAACAGATTTCATGTAGTGTAGAAACTTGGCTGATTATGTATTTCATTATACTGATATATTTATAGGAAGCTGTGGAGAGGCTCTCTTTAATGAATCACCCAGATGGTGATTGTCCGTTGTGTTTGTATCCTCTGGTCCAAGAAGACGAGCAAAATAAAACTTTGCCGTTTATGAAGTTGATGTCCTGTTTTCATTGTTTCCACTGGTAGATCTAATATCTCAATATTATAATCTTCCATCTTATATCAGTTTCGACATTGCTGTTATGTTGTTCATTTTTCTCTGTTTTTTTTTTTCCTCCTCTTCGAATGGTGCCAGTGAGTGCATTATTAGATGGTGGAATTGGCTGCAAATGGAGGAAAACACAGATGGTGGTTCATCAAGTTCAACTACGCCAAGTGTTGTTATACACAATGAGAACGAAAAAGGTACATTAAATTACTTGTCAATAGTGTTATATTGTATTCATAGAGTAGAATTTCTTATCTTGAAAAGATTGGCTTAAGATAATGTTACTTCCATTAAAGGGAAAATGTTCTTAACTGCCATACTTTTGCTTTATTTCTCATGCCTCTCTACTATTAACTATTTTGGAAGATTTTTTTTTTTTTTTTTCAATTGATAAATTTTCGGAGTTTCTATCCAAGGACCTTATATTCCTTTGGGAATTTAAAAAAGAAAATCTGATACGGTATTGATTAATTACTGTTTTAAACTTACGGAGTTCCAGATGAAATCATTGGCAACTGCCCAGTTTGTCGCGAGGTGTTTCATACCAAGGATTTCGAACATGTGCTCAACTTAGTTGGATCTCTCTCCTTCCAACCGGTATGGCATCTGATACATCATCACCATTACATTTGTATAATCAGATATCATGATGTTATAAATCAATATGGTGGGGAAGATTTCTAGTTAGAACTCACTCTTATCACATACCACTTTCATAATTTTGCCCACATCATTGATAACGAGCAATGGCCAATCATAGAATTCTGGTGTACCCGGATTATAGTCATGGAACTAATCAAGAACGGAATATAGGTAGATACGTTTTATTATTAGGTTATATATATTGGGAAGACGCAATTGATAACGAAATCAGTTTGACTTGCTTCTGGGCTCTTGCCAAATTGCGCATGGCTGCATTTTTTCCCTCTCGTTAATCCATTTTTACTAGTTAGAGATACTGGACTGCTCTGCATATATGACTTACGAAATACAAAGTTCGTTAATAGTATTGGTGAATTCCGCTGTATTCCAAGTTATCCATCTTAAAAGACGAGTCTTTGTTCCATATGGACTGTTGATTCACTCTAACCTTATTTGTATACGCATTTGATTTTATTTATCTAGACATTGTATTCGCATTTTAAGTTCTTAAAAAAGCACATTGGATGTAGATTCCTGATGAGATAGAAGCCGAGGACAGTGAGAAGCTCCTTTATTCTGATTCAGAGAACATCCGAAGACACAGATTTGAGGCCACATTTAAGTTCCAGGAAGAGAACAATGGTCTAATTGAACCAAAAAGAAACGTTAGTGTTTCGCCAGGTATGTATCTTCCACAGTCTGTCACGCCTACCGCTGTGGCTGTGGCAACAAAAGAATCCGAAGAACAACAGAGAGAAGGCCCATTGGCCTCGGAAGTTCATACTAGTGCCTCTTCTGAAAGACCTAGCGCCAGCAAGCAAAGGAAACAAGGCCCACGAAAGCCGAGACCGCGACATACCAGAAAACAAGTCAAGCAGTGGATTCGGAAAGAAGACAGTTCGTTATAATGGGAAATTGATTGATCTGTTGCCATATATTGTGGGATTTTTTTTTTCCTTTCTCCCACTTGTAGAGTCGAACTGCCAAAGAATAATGATTAATGACATATATCGATCATTTTTTAACTTGATACTTCTAATAACGAAGTTAACAATAATAACTCAAAAACTTCCATGATTTGCCCACTGAATAGGGTGTTTGATTGATTGAACGTTTTTTTACTTTTATATTTTTCTTTTGACTTTTTGGTTTGTTATTACAGCGTTATCAAAATTATCCTTCAAAAAAAAAAAAGAAAAAAAAAAAGGCTTGGTTGAAGTGATTGACAAGGAATTTAAGAAAGGATTCACTTGAGCCTTTTTTGCCTGCACCGCTCAAAATATTTAATTTCTTTTTTTTTTTGAACTTTTTTAATTTTAATACAATATCTTTAAATCTTAATCATTTATACTACCTTAAAATTTATAAAGTCAAAATCATTGCAAATAGAATTGTTTGCATGTTTATCCCAAATAACACATTCGATTGAGGGGTGTGATCTTGCGCACTTTGGTGACAATGGACTGAGTGGAATATTTACTTACGAAGATGTTTATAGATAATGAATTGTCTAATAGTAAATAATAGAGAGCTTCTAAATGTAAATAAACTTATGCCAGTTAAGAAATTAGTTATTTTAAAGGTAAAATTTAGAGGATTTAGTCATAGAATGTCAAAATTAAAAATTTAGCTGTAATATACGTCTAACATAATGTGTTACTATGTTACACGTGTAACATCTAATTTCTACAAAATTAGCTAAAAGTTTGGTTAAATCCTTAAAAATCTCATTAACTTATAAGGTAAATGCAAATATGCAATTATAACCTTAGATTATGGATAACCACGTAGGTATCTCATAAGTATGGATCATTATTGCATAAGAATATTAGATTTCTTAAAGTGCTTTAAATTGTGCCTATTTAGTTCAAAAACTTTTGCTACGCACCTAAATTAGAGTCAAGTTTAACAATGAGTAGATATAATAATTTACTTTTCTCGGGGACAAAAGTGAAAGGGTTAAAATGCGCTTATATGTAGATATTTTCTATTGAACTAATTACACTAGTTGAGTTGCATGCGCTTTTGCCCGTGCGGAACGCATTTGAATTTTAAATAATAAATTCGTCAAATCATGATTTAAATATATGTACAAATATGTTTTAAATTTGTCAAAATTATATATTTTTGTAGGAAAAAAAATACAAGAATAATAAATAAAAAAAAGAAGCACCCAAACAAAAGAAGCAAAAAGGATTAAAAAAAAAATTGTCAAAATTATATTTTTTGTAGTTAAAAAAAATACAAGAATAAAATCAAAACCAAAAAAGAAAGAAACCAAAAAAAAAAAAGCAAAAAGGAAAAAAAAAAAAAAGAGGGAAAAAGAAAGGGAAAAAAAAAGAGGGAAATAGAAAAAAGAAAGGAAAAAAAAAAGAAAGAAAAAAAAAGGAGCTTTCAACCTTGCACGCAAGATAAAAAAGAAAAAATAAAAAAAAGACCAAGCGCATGGAGTCACGCGCCCATAAGGGCAAGTGGCGCGTTATACGGGGCTTGACGCTTTGTAGGGCCCGCGTCAGGTCCTTTTCTGACGCTTTAAAAATTACATTTCTGCCTATATTTTTTTTATTTTTTGAACCTAAATTTTATAATATTCTTACTTGGGCTCATTTGTTTAAAATTTTGTTATTTTCATCCCTAAAAAACGCTCTTTTTTTTTTTTTTTTAGAAAAACGCAAAAAAAAGGTCACGAAACTTCTTTGAAAAAATATGACGAAACATAATAAAGAAACGTCTAAGGCACATAATATATAGTTAGATTAAAAAATATTATTTTTTGGGCTAAAAAAACAAGTAAATACAAAATGATCCATTTTTTATTTTTACTATTAAAATTGTAAAAACAAATAAAGAAACTAAAAGAAAACAAAATTTAAAAATCTAAAACAAAGAAAAAAAAAATGAATGAATCATTTTTAGTGAAAATACAAATAAATTAATAACAACACAACAACAAAATTTGTGATGATTGACGGCGATAAGGAATTTTTTTTTCAAAGTCCAATACGAAACAAAATTATTATTAAAATAAAAATAAAAACGAAAAGAAAAAAAAACAAAAGGCACACATTTCTTAGAAGAAAAAGAAAAACCAAAAACAAAAGAGAAAGAAAAAGGACAAATAACTGAAAAAAAAGGGTGAGAAAAATATATAATATTTTTATCAGTGGCCCAATTCTTTTTTAATTTCATTTCTTAACTTAACATTAAAAAAATTATATTAAAAATATTATTTTTTGGGCTAAAAAAATAAGTAATTACTAAATGATTCATTTTTTTATTTTTACTATTAAAATAATAAAAACAGATAAAGAAATTAAAAGAAAACAAAATTTAAAAATCTAAAACAAAGAAAAAATAATAAAATGAATCAATCATTTTTAGGCAAAATACAAATAAATTAATAGCAAGACACCAAAAAAAAAATGATAAAACAACAAAATAATTTTTTTAAAGTCCAATACGAAACAAAATAGTTGTTAAGATAAATAAATAGGAGAAAAAAGAAGGCACACGTTTCTTACAAGAAAAAGAAAAAATTAAAAAGAAAAAAAAAATAAAGAAAATGGACAAACATATTAAAAAAAAGGTGAGGAAAAACATAACTCACGGACTTATACAAGATGGAATCCCTCCACTCTCTTACGTCGTCACCCCTTTATGACCTAGTGATCTACCCTTGACAAGCTCCTTTCGTCCTTCATAGCACACTCCCTTGTGACACCTAGTTTAATCAGATTACAATCGTGTAACACCCAGAAAACATACCCTCACGGAATACACTCTTCTCTAACAAGAAGGAATGCATATAAAAGCTCTCTCTCACTCACTTTTCTCTCCAACCCAGAAAAGTACAGACTCTGAAATTACAAAATGAAAGAGATAAAATGAAAAGAGTCTCCATCGTAGAATAAAAGGCCAAGCAAGATGAAGACTTTCCATGTAAATCACATATTAATTATCCAATTAATTGTGTATAATAATCTTCATTACTTCAAGGAATATTTCTTCATTAAGAGAGATGAGCAGAGACAAACGTGTATGAGCTGTAGAGATAAACACCAGAAGTTTGGTCAACAATCTTCTAGAAACTTTCCTTCTTCATGCGCCAGACCGGGTGTTAACATCCAGACAGGGTGTCTCAACCTGTCTCTGAGCAACACCCTCAAGAACGCCCAAGCAGATTTTCAGCGAAGTTGACCAAATTCAATCTCTCAACTTAATGACGAGAATCAACATACCAAACATAGAAAAGTTAGAGAATAAAGATGACAGCTCAAGCAATTAATTCCAGCTCTCTCAAAATCAAAGCGAATCAATCAAGTAGATCCACACTTGCCAAATATATACAAGGTGTTGTAACACTTTTTGTAACACCAAGTGAAACTTTTCCCTTTTGACCAGAATCACGTCCAGATTCATCCTCTATTCATCATGGACGAAAATACACTTTCTATAGAAAGAATATTCAGAGAATAAATGGTCAGATCATGAAAATCATCTCATCTATATCAGATCTAATATTCTTTTGATGCCAAAAATATACTTGCCCAATATAGTTGATGTTGGAACACCAATGAAGAACACATATCTTAAAATACCTGGTTTTACCAAAATACATGCCAACACCCAAATACACTAACAACGTTTCTGTTTTTTATTTTTAAAAACCAAAAGCACAAATGATGTTTGGTAACTAATAAAAAGAGAGTGAAATGATAGAAAATGTAAATAAGAAGTATATAAAGAGTGTAAGAATATATAAAACACACAAAAAAGTTTGTAAAGTTTGACCTTTTAGTTTAAAAAATTTTTTAAATAAGAATTTTTTGTTTCCAATTAAAAAAAAAAAAAAGGGAAACGGAAACAGTTTTACCAAACATGTTTTTAAAAATTTTGATCAAATTTTTGTTAAAAAAAAAAAAACAGAAAATGAAAGTGTTACCAAACGAGACCTAAGTAATCGAACTATTTGAGTATCTTGTTATAATTAAAAAAAAAATTGGGTATTTATTCACATTAGGCATTAGAAATTGAGTATTCACTAGAATTTCTTTATGTTAAATTTATCAAATCCAGAAAATTCAGAAGGGAAAACAAATACAAAATTTTAGCCCACAAGTGACCACAAATCTAATGCTACATGTTTCGATTTCCTGTGAGAAAAGAACAATTGAAGCAATACTCAGCAGGGATAAATTCAACCTTTTTGTTGTCTGTTGGGAACATTTTGCTTGAAGAGAGAAATGAACTCGTGGAGATAGACACCTTTTCTTATTATTGTCCTGTAGCATTGAGTTGAAAAATAAAAACGCCCAAATTGCCTTTCAAAAATAAATCTCCACCACTTATATACCCAAAAAATCAATTAAGCCTCCCAAATTGATTGACTATGAAATGAAAAGGAAGCGGTAGAAGAACATGCCTAGACACATGCTTTAAATCCACATCTTTGTAATTATGGAAAACGACCACAAATCTAATAGTACATGTTTCGATTTCCTATGAGAGTCGAACATTGGGGTAATATATTCGAAGGAATATATTTAGGCTATATGGTCTTAGAAAGATTTTGCTTGAAGAGACAAAAGAATAGTGAAGAAGGGGGGGAAAAAAAAAAGCCAAAGAACCTTTGAAAACAAATTTCTTCCACTAATGTATCTACAAAATCAAGTAAGCCTATAAAAATAGGTAATTGTGAATTTTAAAAGGAAGTGGTGAAAGTAATTGCATGCTAGGAAAATGCTTTATGGGATCGGTTTGAATTATTTTCATGTGTACTGTCTTAGCTATACATAGAAAGAGTGCAGACATGGCCAACCGTTTCCCTATTCCATATCTACGTTTTATGCTCTTGGTCGAGATAAAGTAATATATCGTGTTGTATTGGGTATTTGTTACAAACATTGTTGGCAATTTTCAAATCTAAAATCGTGTAATGAATAATAAATAAATTTTTGTGAAACTACTCGTTTTATATATATATATATATATATATATATAGACGCGCGCGCACACACCTCAACGATGATGTTCATAGTGCAAATAATATTTATTTTTTGAAGTTTAGTGGGTTTGTAGCAAAGGAAATCCTATATTTATGTGGATAATTGTAATTAAAAAAATAGTAATAATTTGGAGGTCTAGGACGCAAAATGAAGGATATAAATAGAAATACCCTTTACAATATTTTAAAAATTCAATATATGAGAATATCGTTTTTTATATATACAGACGCGTCTGACGGATCTGGGCCGTCCATCACCGTGGACCCCATGATGGATCCCATATGGAGCCCACAATAATGGACGGCTAATATCATGCTATTAAAAGAATCTCACTGGACGGGGTATCCCCGCTAGAGAAGCATGAAAAATTTTAACAACAAGCTTTTTTTAAGGCGAAAAAATGTGTTATGAGACCCCCTCGGTTTTGGTAACATGCCACTAACACCACCCTTGGCAAGAAAAAAAAAAAACAACCAACAACCCCTGTGTTTGTTAAAAATACCAACGATGCCCCATATGTTAGCCAAACTTAACATAAAAGCATCTTTAACTATTAACTTTTAGCTTGTTTTACTAACTAAACCGTTCGTACACTGAATTTTTTTGTTGTTGTTTATTTATGTATTTATTTTTTAATAAAAAAACTCTTTATTTATCTTTAATGCGTAGAAAATTTTAGTTCAGCAAAATTTTGTATACGAGAGAATTATAGGAAAACAAAAGTTCATTTTGCTTGAATATGATAAGAGGGTATTCAAGAATTTTTTAACATTAAACTAACAAATTAAATAATTTAGTGGGGTTGACTGAAATTTATTTTGGTTAACGGGGTATTTCTTGTACCTTGTTAAAACTCAGGGATCTTAGTTCAATTCCCCCTTTATTAAATAGTTTGCGTATTAACAATTAAGTATTAATTGTCCAAAATTTGATAAATAGTTTACGAATTAACAAAATTAATATAACGACCCGACTTTTCAAGCCGTTAAACATATACTTACTTAACATACTTATGTCGTAAAAATGGAAACATTTTTTTCTAAACTTATAGTAACATACTTATGTCGTAAAAATGGAAACATTTTTTTCTAAACTTATACATTAATAAATTTGTAACTGATATTTATAGAAGAAAAACGAGGAGTTCACAAAGTCAAATATACTTAACTTAATATCATAATGTAATCTTATAACTTTTAATAAGCATGAAACATAATTGATAATAAAAATAACTCTTATATTTAATATGCGAAAAAATGGTGGTCACCATAACCCTTCTCCTCAGTATCTCATCGAACCGTCGCTTTCCAACCCATCACATCAAGTCATAGGTTTCTTACATATAGAACAGACGAAAACAAGTGAGCTAAAAAGTGAAATACAAAATAAACTCACAAAATATGATATGCAATGCATGACCAAATTAGTTTAAATTATTTGATCTATTACTAATCTTTCCTAGAGGATCCTCATCATAATAAGTGTTTGTACCGAATTGCGTGCTGAACCAGTGAACGACGAGGTTGTACAGGTCCTCGGCGATCATTGATCCTACATATCTTTTCATATAGACTGCCCTATATTGCTCTTAAGTCAGCTCAAGGGACGGTCTCATTAACCTCACCTTTCTGATATTGTACGACACGACATTAAAACTTAAGTTTCACTTTATTAAATTGTGATATACATCGTGACATTTCATAGCTTATCATCATATCTTTATATTATAAATTAACGACGCTTGTTAGAGATTATAACAAGCTCATATACATCATACATATAAATGTTATCGTTATCATCATAGCGAATCTTATCATTATCATCATATCAGAGCATATCATAATCATCACATCGAAATATAGCATCATATCAAGACATCATTATTATCATGGCAAAGCATATCGTTTAGTTTTCTTTGAACAAATCCGTACTGTAGTGAGATTGTACTCACCTCGGAATGTTCGACGGTTGAAACGAAATCGGTCATTTAGAGATTTGGTCACCTCGATTTGCGTAACCTAAATTCACTATACAGGATTAGAACAGATTCTCTATATTCGATCTAGGTTCTAGAATCTATCTCACCTATTTGAGGTTCGATCCTAGTATGACGTGAAATTAGGTTAAGATTTTTACAGTTTACTTACTTTAATTAATTATGTAACAGTGTAGAGGTATTTCAATAAATAGTCTCAAGATTGACTGGTAAGATCACTAAAGTCTCGCTTAAAATCTGACTTATCTAGACAGAACTCCTAGGGGTTCGCAGATACGTACGGAGGAGTCACGAAGTGCCTCGTTAACCAGTCTTTCCAAGACAACTTAAATAGTACCACCCTTATTACAGAACTGTATTTTATTGATAAAGTATTTTATTTTCTTTAATTACTAACCTTACTTAAATTATAGATTGATCCTTAATCTTTTATAAATTTTGTAATTTGGTCCTTGGACATTTTTATAAAAATTATATTTTAGTCCTTTACTTTTTAGAGTTTCACTTTAACCTTTAAACTCTTTGAATTCCTTTATTAGATTTAGTTTTAAAGAAAATTTCTCTTTGAACTTTAACTTTTCAAAATTATGGTTTAGTCCCTACATTATAAAAAATTACACTTTAACCCCTTAAGAATAAATTTCGACAAAAAAACCATTTCTTGAAATTTAACCAAAATTTTCAGATTAAAATTTTTTATTAAAACAACTATTTTTCTCTTCTAAAATTATTTCAAAATTAGAATCTAAGTTGTTCTAAAGTTGTTATAAAGTGAACACGAACTTAAGCCTAAACCGTCTAGGGTTTCATTTTCTAGCTAGGAAAACGGTTCATATTCAGGGAAATTGTTCTGAAGTAAACTATACTTGTTTTGAAAATCTACAAGTTTGATTAGAGGGTATTTTTCCAGAAAATAATCGGATCATTAAGTTTCTTCATAAGGTAGAAATTTATACAAACTTAAATCTTATGTTTCTTCATTAAGGAAACAAGTTCTAATAAAAGTTATTACTGAAATGTGTCCAAAAATGAATTTTCTATAGCCTTATGTTCCCAAAAAAAAATTTCTAAATGTCTATTAGATATCAAAACTTTCAATATTTGGAAGGCACCTAAAACTGCCCAGAAAAATAAATCTGACAGCCCTTGGTTCTTGGTTTTTTAAAAATTCTATAATCATCAACTTGTTATAAAATTGAATATACAACATCCTAAGACATACATCTACCATCATAAAAATAAGCATTTACAGATTTACAAAATAAATCATGATTAGTAACAAAAACTCTAAAGACCAAAAACTGAACAGCTCTTACTCCGAAATTTATTCTGGACAATTTATATATTTTCTGGTGAAGAAATTTTGGCATACATGATTTTTCGCTTGATTTAGGGAGCCTTAAATCTACATAAAATAATAGTTATAAATTTGGGCAGAATGCTGAAATTTTTTCAACACTTAACATATAAGCTTTTTAGGATAAATAAACATGTTCTTTGAATCTTTTAATCATTTTTAAATATTCTAAACATGATATAAGATAATATATATTGCTAAAAAATAAATCTAGGATTTAAAAGATGTAATTTTACCTCTTGAAGATCTTGAAGAAAATGAAGAACTCCTTCTATTTTTAGTTCTTCTTTCTTCACTCTCTCTCTCTCTCTCTTTTTCTTTTTGTTCTAAGGGAGGGATTAAAACTGAACCAATTTCAGCCCCTAGACCTCTTAATGGACGAATTTTTGAGTCCCAATGGAGTGGGATTAATGTCTTAATTAACTCCTCATCCTCTTACCATCCAACCACCTAATAATTAGAGTTAAGTGAGGAGATAAAAATTTGACTTTCCCCTCTATTTTTCCTCTCAAAATTTCGGCCATAAGGGATTATTTAATCAAATTTTGTTTCAAAAATTAATCCCTTATAATTTGGTTCATGTTTTGACCTAATTTGGTATTTCAAATTTTGCAAAAATAGCCTTTTTTCACTATTTTATTCATGAACTAAATAATTATTTTTAAATAATATAAAAATAATTATTGTCACATATTAGATTTATAATTGTGACATAAAATCTACAACTTAGTTACAATCGGGTGACCATTTATATTTTCGTGTCGTTTTATCGAAAATGACACTTCGTTTTCGTATTAGATTAATTACGACAAAATTTGTTGTAATTTACCTTTTAAACTAAACTTTTCATTTATTTAAATTTAATTAATTCAATAAGATAAAATATTGTAAACAAATTAATTGAAATATTCACTATTTCAAAATTTGTTGCATATAAAAATAGGATTATCATAATTAAATATTTTTTATTCACAATAAAATTAAATAAATTATTATTCATTAACACAATTAAATATTTTTGAATTATACATTTAAAATTTAAATATTTAATTTATAATAAAAATATTTATATAAAAAATTAGCATCTGCGCTTAAGACTAGTTAATACTAAAGAGACATGTTGGAACTTAGGTTAATATTAAAAAAATTATCTTAAAAAAATCTTGAAATTTTATTTGATAATAATTCTAAAAAATTTAGCAAGTTAGTATTAGAGAAAATATCATAAGTTGCGTTTAATTGATATTTTACGCTATCCTTTTAAAATTTATGATAATACAAAATCGATTCTTTATTTGTTTGGGTCAGTTAGGTAAATAGCTATTTTGGACTGTGTGTTATTTAAAAATAGTCGCAGTTTCAATAAATTTAAAAACTAACCATAAAACTGTAAGAAATTTCTGACAATAACAAAAATACACATAAAAATACTGTCAGAAATTTCTGACGCTATACATGACTAGTTTTTAAATTTTTTGAAACTGTGGTTATTTTTTAAAATAATTTTGTAAACATTAGTTATCTTATTAAAATTCTCTATTTGTTTGAACAGAATAAAAAAAAAATGGGTCAGTTAAGGATTTAGCAATTTTGCAATCTATATTTTAAAGATATAGTCTACGTTTTGAAATATTAGCAAAATAGCCATCAGGTCAACATCTAAAAATCTATGACTAAAGAAATAAAATTTGTGACTAAATAAATAAAACACACAGTCATAAAATTTGTGACTGTAGACACAAAATTTCAGAAAATTTGAAATAAACACAATAAAAAATTTAAACATCCATTAACAAAATAACCAACTCACAAATAAATGATTGCCTATACAACCAATTTCATAAAACTTATTACTAAATAAAAAATATATTATAAATAGAAAAAAAAATATGCAGCCAAAGAAGTCACAAATTTCATGACAAGAGACACAAAATTTTAGACAACGTTGTCTGCAACAAACAACAAAAACAGAATTAAAAAAACTAATGACTGCAGTCTAAAAAATCTATACGCGAATGTATGGCTATTTTGCTAATAAAAGCAAACATAGGCTAATTGTTAAAAACAGACATAAAAATATGACTATTTATTTAAAAAACTAAAAAAAAATACTTTATTCTAACTTTTTGTTGAAAAAAAAAAACATTTTTTATTTAAAATGTCCACATACTCTGTCACACTCCCATATATTACTCGAACACAGAAACAAAAAATTGTAGTGACAGTATGGAAATTTTATATTCATTTTGTGATCACAACTCGGAAGTCAGACTAAGGCTTATCTATTTTTTGTACAGTTTAAAGCATTGAAGGATAAAATCTATATTACCCGAAACATGAGGTTAATTAAAACATAGAATTTCAATAAAATTACAAAGAATAATGCTAGACATATTAATTTTTTTACCAATTTTTTAATACCAACCTATGTGGCAATTGAATTGTCATGTTTTGATTGACATCCTTCTAATTAGATAATAAACACTCACCAATGATAGTATGACACATGAGTTTGTATTAAAAAGTTAGTATGTCTAGAACTACTCAATTACAAATGAAAGATTTGGCTTTTAGCTATTTTTAGGCTCATGTTTTAAGAATATAGTCACAGTTTCACGAAATTAAGGAATTATCCATTTTCATCATGTAACAAATTTTGATACACGTATAATAAAATTTGATACGCGTGTAACAATTTTTGATATTCGTGTACAAATTTTGATATAGTATAACAAAATTAATTTCTTATTTTCATCATGTAGCAAATTTTGATACACGTATAATAAAGTTTAATACTCGTGTAATAATTTTTGATATTCATGTAACAAATTTTGATATATGTGTAACAAATTTTGTTATACGATGAAAATGACTAATTTCTTAATTTCATGAAACTATGACTTATCCTTAAAAATATAACAAAAAATTTGGCTAAATCCTTAAAATCTCTAAAAAAAAATTAGTATTGATGATATTTTTTTAACTTTTTTAAAATTAAAAAGAAACCTTAAAACATGTAGTTGTAAACATCACTTACCATTAAACTGCACCTTCCTAAACAATTAGTTATTCAATGTTTTTTATTATTATTGTAACTTCGAAATATTTTGGAATACATAAATATAAAATAGCATCACTAATTTTTCAATGCTGATGTCGGTATTGAGTTTAATTACCATTGCCATAAGGTCAATGAACTGTCGGTACTCGGCAAAAACTTCAATATTTTGCTTTGCACAACAAACTTTCAATTTTCACTATTGTCACCAGCTGTCACTTGGAGCTCGTCGTGAAATTTACATGTCAACGTCCACATATTAGGTATCATATAAATTTGAATAGTCCAAGTTTAGGTAAATTATATTATTCTTTCTCATATACAGCTTCTCCTTAAGAAGCTAGCTATTTTATTTCAGCTCCACTTGATCATCTGTAAACTTCTAGGTCTAACTTTTTAGAAATTTTTACGGAGACAATATTAAGCTGCATTAAATTTTCAAATTGAAAATATTAATAGTTAAAACTCTAGTAGCAATTGTGTGTATATTATAGCATTATATATGTATACGTATTTTGAATTAAATAATGCTCGAATTTTGTACTATTGAAAAAAAAGAGCGAATGAGAAAACATCTAAACTACTTGAATATTTTGTTATCTTTTGTAAAACACTACATGCTTTTTTTTTAAATTAAGAGTTAACATTACATATTTACTTTAATTTCCTTCTAGAAAATTTTATATCCCTGAAATTCAAGAATTCAGACTTAGGTTTTTTAGTGGAATAATTTAGGGGTTAATAAATAGAAAAATTAATCAATGATTTTTAATTAATTCTCAAAGTTTGTTAGTAATTGGATTCATGGATCTATGGTCCCCACTTCATTTTAGAAAATTGAGTTAAAATCCTTTAGAAATAATAATTAAGTGTTATATTTTATTTTCTTTTGTTCATAATAATAAATTTTAATTATTATATATTTGTGAGTATGTGAGAAATATCATAAGGATATCCCTTCTTGTAGTTGGAGCTATATATGGATGAAATTTGAGATAATTTCATTAATTGTTGTTTAGATAATTTGATTAGTAAAATTATAAATTTATAAAATTAATTTAAATATCAGATATTTACTGAATATTATGATTATCTAATCAGTAGAGAATTTCTGACTCAATGTGATATTTGCTTTAATTTCAATCTTAATTGGATTAGGATTTAAAAAATAAAATTCCTCAACCAAGGAATAAGCGCATAATAGGATAGAGGAGATAATATGGGAAATTTTTTCATTATCTCAACCGTTTTTGTAAGGGATAGCCATACATTTATATTATTTTTTTAACGACCACTACTAGAAATAGGTGCATCCGCGAGTGCAACTATCCGCGACTGATCATATCAGTCCGGATAATGCCTTTCCGCGACTGATTTTAGAATTAATCAGTCGTGAAAATGCATCCGGAAGTGGGAATTTTTGTAAGACTATCCGCGAGTGATTTACAAAGACATTCAGTCGCGGATAGTGAAAATTTGGAGGGGAAAATTCGCGCGAATTGACAGCAACTATCCGCGACTGACAAATCAGTCGCGGATAGTGAAAAATATTCGCACGGTCTGGCGGCACTTATCCGCGACTGATTTGCAACTGACATATCAGTCGCGATAATAAATTCAATTTTTCGAGACTGAAATCTCAGTCGTGAAAAGAGGTATTCGCGACTGAAATATCAGTCGTGGAAGAGTCTTGAATTGCGTTATATAACTCATCTTTTTCCCGTCTCTCTCTCTCTCTCTCTCTCTCTCTCTCTCTCTCTCTCTCTCTCTCTCTCTCTCTCCGCAAGCCCCCACCGTTGCTCCCCCAGCCTCTGCCTCCGCCTCTGCACTGCCGCTTTGCCCCCGAATCCCCGAGCTTCTGCGCCCTTAGCCCCCTTTATCGGCCACTCCGCCACCCCCCCTGCACTGCCGCCTTTACGCCGATCGCAGGCCGCCGCCGCCCCGTCGGTCTCCCCTTGCTGCCGCGCCACCGCCCCGCCGTGTCCCCGCTGCCGCCGTACGCCCAGAGGTCAGTCGGTAATTTTTTTAAGCTAAAGAGATGAGATGTCATGACATGAATAAGTCGAAGAATGATGGGATTATGAGACATCCAAATGATGGAGAGGCGTGGTCTCATTTTGACGCAACGTTCCCTGAATTCGTGAAAGAATCGAGAAATGTTCGACTCGGGTTAGTAAGTGATAGTTTTAACCCGTTTGGAACTATGAGCTTGTCGTATAGTATGTGGCCGGTGTTGTTAATACCCTGTAACGTGCCGCCATGGAGGAGTACGACGGAATAATCTTTTATGATAACTTTGTTGATTCCGGGACTACATTCACAAGGAAGAGACATCGATGTTTATCTTTGTTCGTTGATCGATGAATTGAAGATGTTGTGGGATACAGGAGTGGATATATATGATTGTGTGTCTAAAGAAAGATTCAACACGCGTGCTGCTGTTATGTGGACTGTTAATGACTTTCCTGCGTGCGGGTACTTATCTGGCTGGAGTACCAACGAGTATAAAGCATGTCCTACCTGCAACGAAGATACAACTTCTGTTCCTTTGAGGGACAAGTTGTCGTATATAGGTCATCGGCGGTTCATATCAACTGATCATCCTTGGAGAAAGTCGTACGATTTTAACGGTAAGCCAGAAAATAGAGCCGCTCCAACTGTAAGCACCGGAGAAGACTGCTTGAGGCAGTTGGAAAATATACCTTCTGAGTTTGGTAAAGTCGGAGGAAAAAAGAGAAAATGAGATTCGCGTAACAAGAATTGGACGAAGCGGAGTTTTTTTTTTTTTTGAACTTCCTTACTAGCATAAGTTGTTGTTGTGCCATTACTTTGACGTCATACATGTAGAAAAAATCGTATGCGACAATTTGCTGGGAACACTTTTAGACATTACAGGAAAAATGAAGGATACCGACAAAGCCAGATTAGACTTATAAGATATGGAGATTCGACGGGCGCTTCACTTGATCGAAACCAACGGTCGATGTTTTAAACCTTCAGCAACATATGTGTTGACTCGAACAGAGAGAAGAATATTCTGTCAGTTTATTAAGTCAATGCAGTTCCGGATGGCTTCACTTCAAACTTGAGCAGAAATGTTATCGAAGAAAAAGGAAAGATTTATGGCCTAAAATCACATGATTGTCATATTTTTACAGTGCATACTTCCAACTACAGTTCGTCCTTTTCTTACAAAGTAAATACGAGACACGTTGCTAGAGTTGGCACAATTTTTTCAGAAGCTCATTACACGGACATTGGAAGTTAAAGATTTGCATGCATTGGAAGAAGGGGTTGTCCTAATTTTATGTAAACTTGAGCGCATATTTCCTCCGGCTTTTTCCACCATAATGGTTCATTTGTGTGTTCATCTTCCGCTTGAGGCAATTTTAAGAGGTCTAGTTCAATCAAGATATATGTATCCAATTGAGCGATATTTAGGATATTTAAAAAAATGCGTCCGCAACAAGGCAAGACCAGAAGGTTCAATTGCGGAAGGTTAAATTGTCTAAGAGGCAATGACATTTTCTTCTCAATACTTACTCGGTGTTCAATCTAAGTTTTCAATGCGTAAAATAGATGATGACTTACTAAAAGATAAAAAAAATTATTCGTTGGAAGTTTTTCGTCCAGTTGGCCGTCCTGTCGGGAAGAATGAATATCATTACTTATCAAGACATCTTTTGAACAAAGCAAAGTAGTTTGTACTTAACAACTGTCCAGATGTTGAATCACACTTAGAGTAAGTAAATATCATTTTATTAACATGATTTTTTATTAACAAATTTAACGATTATAATTCCAGATATTTTGTTTGTAGTCAACATACACAAATTTTACAACAACAATCCACATCGTCGAGTTCGAATTTTGACGAACTACAACAATCGACATTTCCAACTTGGTTCGAAGAACGGGTAATAATAATACTTAACATATTACGAAATCGAACATCATATATACGTACATCTCATTTGACTGACTTAAACGCAGATTGGTAAATTATACCATGATAATCCGTCCGAGGTAAAGGACGAACTGTATACACTATCTTGTGGTCCGGATGCTCGTGTCAGCTCTTATAGTGCGTATGTTGTCAACGGTGTGAAGTTATTAGTTAAGTTACGCAATGATCGACGTCAACCTTAAAATTCCAGGGTCGTTAGTGCTGGAACGCATCAAGTTATTGAAGATGATTATTACGGATATTTGGAAGAGGTCATCGAGTTACTCTACATTAAAGATTATCGAATCGTCCTATTTAAATGCAAATAGTTTGATACCGATCGACGAAGGAAACACGTTATCTACGATATAAAGAAGATCCTTTTGTCTTTGCAACCCAACTGCATCAAGTATTTTTTGTTGACGATCCAAGCAAGTCAAACCCAAACTGAAAAATCATACAAAGATTTAATCATGGACACTTCTGGGATATCCCTGACGACGAGGAGGATATTGATCATATATTGGATGAATTTGGTTCACCTTCGGATTCGATCGCTATGTCAGTTGAAATGACTGACTTCAACAATGTAGCGTTTGATCGCAACGAGGTGCCAGCAGAACTTATAAATCATATTACAAGCTTGGAAAAACGATGATTCCAGTGACGATGACACAAATGCTGATGACACATTAGAAGAATATAATGACGAACCAAGTGTTGATCACGATTCTGACAATAATAACACGATAATTGGAAGCGATGTGGTTGAATCAAATGACGAGGAAGAATGAATATGCTAACTAGGTGTACTATTGAACTGTATATATCTATTAAATTATATTTATTAATTTGAATACATTATAAATTGTTATGTGATATTTTTTATTTTAATAATCGGTTGCAGGTCAATATGTTACTATTTCTGATTGTATGCATGGCCACCGCGGCTGCTGGAGACAGATCTGGTGACGATCCCACACGCCCACCATTCTTTCCGTTAGGATGCGGCACCGACTCTTCTTCGTCGTCTACTTTAGCTCGGGAGCTGAGACGACCACGTCGCAGACTAATTCGACAGCATCAGGCCGAGCTTGAGGTGACTGGTACATACAAATTTTTTTACAACGTGTATAATATATTTAAAATTAATTTTAACAATTATATGTTTAAATTATTTTACAGGTGCTCCAAGAAGTCGTGGTCCAAATGTGAACCGTCAGCATGCAGCAGACCTAATTAAGGCTCCCCTGGGTTCACGCATTACGCTTCGACCATACGAGCACACACTGAAGTTCGTCGATCAGTCAGCAGTGTGGTTTGCCATCGAATGCGGCATCGTCGTCCGGCGAGGTTACCCGATGCAGTATCACTTCTAGAGGGATGTGCCAGAAGACATTAAGGCGCAGATGATTCATCGCCTAGCTATAAGTAGCATAAATTAGAATTAAATTAATTAATTTATTTTTAATTGTGAGAAATGTAATAGCATGCATTACACACGACCTGGATGCGCACAAGGAATGATCTGAAGAATCATTGGATAAATCAAGACGGTGATGAAGATCCTGATAGAGCTCGCGCTAGACCATCTAGTAACGTCCGCAGCATGGCCGACTGGAACCATTTGTGCGATCGATGAGTTGCAGACCAAGACAAGGTAATATATTATTATATCATTTCATTTTTATTTTTCTTTGTAGTTCAAATTTCTAATTTTCTAGTATTACAGCGTTATGCAATAGCTATGAGTAATAATCGAGCAAAGCAGGTAGCTCGGAGTCGACACAGGGTCAGATCCATAGCTGACCATAAATTCAAGATGGTAAGGCATATTATCAGTTGCAAATTACTTACATATATTATTTATGTAATTTGATGTTTTCTTTAAAATTGTAGATCAATCCCAAGACACCGATTCTACCGACCCCCATTGAGATGCATCACAAGCTACACTACAGGGGTGCTAGCAGAACGATCACGCCAGACAAGAATATGTAAATCTCGTTTAATTTGCAGTAATAATTTTGTAAAATGTTATGTTACTTTAAAGATACTAATATATTTAATCTTATCTTTTAAATGAGCAAATTATCACTCAGCATGATGAGCGTCTTTCCCAAGTGCCAATTGAGACGCCGCTAACCCAGGAGCAACGTCATCAGTTGGAGACCGACGTTATTAGGAGCGTCCGCGGGAAAGAGAAGACAGTTAAGTCTAGCTGGGTGGTAGGATCTGGGCCAGTCCTAAAGGAGAAGGATCGTGTCGAATTGTCGTTAGCACAGGAGCAGTCTGTTGGACCATAAGAGAACTACATTCTTCGGAAGCAGCTCGTCGAGGTCACACAACAACTAAAAGAAACTCAACAGTGACTGAGGGAGTCAGAGCGTTTCGGGGAAGAACGGTGGCGGGAGAATACCAGGAACTTCGACAACTTGATGGAATTCCTACAAAGCATGTTCTGAACATACGCGACAACATCAGGCCGCCTACTGATGGCACGACTAGGAGCAACGCTCGATAGCCTGATATGCCAGACTCCAGCACCCAGGATTTACGTGAGGATTAGAGCTACCTTTCATATATTTTAGACTTTTTAGTTTAGTTGTTGACACTTTTATGTTTTTATGATACTCGAACTATTAGTGTGTTTGTTTTATGTATTTGAATTGCTCTTCTTTTTATATGCATTAGAGTGTTTTATTATTATATTACATCATTCTGTTAAAAAAATAAATTAAAAATTAAAAATAAATTAAAAAATATTAAGAAGCCGAATTTAAAAAAAAATTATTATTATCCGCAAGTGAAAAATCACTCGCGGGTATAACACACGGATAACTATCCGCGAGTGATATTTCACTTGCAGATAGTTATCATTCACTTATCCGCGACTAAATTATCCCTCGCAGATAAGTCATCGGAACTTATCCGCGAGTGATATATCACTTGCAGATAAAGCTACCGGTTTATTTTTCTAGTATCGGAAAAGGTTATCCGCGACAGATATATAAGTCGCAGATACTCTTGCTTATCCGCGAGTGAAATTTTTCAGTCGCAGATTCCTTATCTGCGACTAAGTATCCATTGCTGATTAGCGACTGAAATTTTCAGTCACTGATTCTCATCTGCGACTGATTTTTTATCTTTCGCAACTGTTTGATCTTCCTAACTTGAGAGCCTTTGACATACGTCACACTATCACGGATTTTGCAAATAGAGTCATCAATTTTCTTTAAACCATCTAGAACAATCAACTTAAGGATGTGCGCACAACATCTCATGTGAAACAAAGCACCATCACAAATAAGAATTCCCTTCAACTTTAGTTGTTCTCTCAACATGTCAACAGAAACAGCATTTGCAGAAGCATTATCTAATGTCACACTAAAAACTTTATTTATAAGTCTCTATTCATTTAATAAACCATAAAGCTTCTCAGATAAAGCAACGCCGCTATGCGGTGGTGGCATGAAACTAAAATTCAACACTCTTTTTTGCAACTTCCAATCTCTATCAATAAAATGAGCATGAGACATACATATTCGTCTGAAGAAAGAGAACTCCATGCATTAGAAGTGAAGCTAACTGTACCCGGAGCATCCTCTAATATATTTTTAATTCATGATTTCTCTTTTTTGTACAACTTGATTGCATCAGATTTCGCAGTATTTCTTGACATTAATTGAATATCAGGATGCAAATAGCAAAATATATCTCTTATTTCCTCATACTCAACAAAACTAAATGGCAAGTCATGTATCATCAAGGTAGAAACCACTAACTCGCGAAATTTATCAGCATTAAATTTATCTCCACCAAGGACCAAACGACCACTTTGGCGATTCAAAAGCATTTGGGATATATCATGGTTGACATTGGCCAAACAGCCTTGAATGTGCTTCAACAAACTGCCAGTTCCATTCTTTGCTACTGAATTATATACCGAACCACATCTATTGTACTTCGCTCTTGGTATCTTGTCACTTTCCAAGGGTAGCTCCGTAAAGAATTTTCAAACGTTCGAGGTCTTCTTCCGCTTCTTTTTTCCGACTTCTGACGTTCCTTCCTGACTTATTGCGTTGTCCACCTCAATTGGAACATCCACACTTTCACATCCAAGAGATTCAAGATCAATCTCCATTAAAAATTTTCTGCAAAATAGAGATATATATATATAAATTTAGAAAACTGCTCAATATTAAGTCCTTAACTGATTAAATTCCAAATTTCAAAACTAAACCACATATATTCTAATCCTAAAATCGCCAGAGGAGCACTAAAATCGCCAGGGGAGCACTAAAATCAAAACACTACAACAGTTTTAAATTTCAATACAATTTCCAACACAAGCAGACATGTTAATATATCTCAGAGGCTTCCAACAGACATGTTAATATATGGCACAATATTTTCAATACAAGCAGACATGTTAATATATCTCAGAGGCTTCCAACATACATGTTCATATATGGCCACCAAATTTTCAGTACAAGCACACATGTTAATATATCCCAAAGGCCACCAAATTTCCAAAACAAATAGAGTAATGGACAAAACAAACCAAGCACAAACCAAGCAGAATAATAGACAAAACAAACCAAGCAGACAAAGAAGTTAACTTACAAAGTACTGAGGCGAACTCCGGCAGGTTGGTTTCGGTGAGAATAAGACAAACTCCGGTGGGCTGGCTTCGGCGAGCACAAGGCGAACTCCGGCGGGTTGCTTTTGGCGAGAACGAGGCGAACTCTGGCGAGCTGGTTTTGGTGAGAACGAGGCGATCTACGGTGGGCTGGTTTCGGTGAGAACGAGGCGATCTACGGCGGGCTGGTTTCGGCGACAATGAAGCAAACTCCGGCGAGCTAGTTTCGGCGAGAACGAAGCCAACTCTAGCAGGCTAGTTTCGGTGAAAATTAGGCGATCTACGGCGGGCTGGTTTAGGTGAGAACGAGGCGAACTCCGGAGGGCTGATTTCGGTGAGAACGAGGCAAACTCCGACGGGCTCTGGTTTCGGCGAGAACGAGGCGAAATCTGACGAGATGGAGGGTTCGGAGAATGGTTCGGCGAGACGGGGTAGGAGATGTTTTCGGTGAGATGGTGGCGAGAGAGAGAGAGAAAGAGAGAGAGAGAGAGAGAGAGAGAGAGAGAGAGAGAGAGAGAGAGAGAGAGAGAGAGAGAGAGAGAGAGAGAGAGAGATGGTTCGGCTAGGGAAGAAAATTGGGGAACGAAATTATAATTAAAAAATAAAAAATTAAAAGAAAAAAAATTAAAAAATAGCTAAGAAATATGACAAAAAAAATTTAATATATATATATATATGTGTGTGTGTGTGTGTGTGTGTATGGGTATTAAACGCGCCGTAATCGTGTCTACCCATTAAGACCCGTTTAATAAACGTATCTTAACGGGTCGTATTGGTTTGTAATCGTGTCTACCCATTTAAGACCCAATTATTAATCGTGTCTAATTGGATCTAATCGTGTTTGCAGGTTCGTACCGTGTTCACCCGTTATTTAATCGTGTTAATCGTGTCCGACCCGGTTAGACCCAGACCCATTAAGGGAGGACCCAAACCCGCTTAAGTCGTGTCGTGTCTCGTGTCTGGATCCAGATTGCCGGCCCTAGACAAACCCTATTATTGCCGCCCCTCTTTCTCTCTCTAACCCTATAAATATGTGCTTTTGTAGCAAACAATACACTCAAGGATTTTCAGTTTTTAATATGCAAAAACTATGTCAATTTTCTCTCAATCATAGAAAAAGAAAAAATATTTTTCCCTTCTCTGTTTCCCCAATACTGTTGGCCCTATAAGTAAGAAAGAGAAAATTTTGCCTTCTTGTTTTTGTGTGAAAAAACTAGAGTGAGCCTACATTCAAGTTTTAAGCTTCAACCCAATCAGTAGAGAGGAAGACTGCGGTTTCGAAGCTTTTACCTTGACTAGTAAATTCATTGCGAGCGTATGAGTTTTAGCCTAATCATGATAGTCTCACAACGTACGATGATCAAGCGAAGGACTCAATCAATTCCCAATCATCTAATGGTATACATTTTTTTTTTCTCTTTTTCTTTATTTAAATTATAAGATAATTTGTTTGCTTTAATTAATTTGTAATACAGAATGCATGAGATCCTGTTTAGATTTTCAATTAAGTTGTTCTATGAGGAAATAAATAATTAACTAATCAATTATTTCAAGAGCATTGTAGCTTGATTGGCGAAATGGGAGTGGGGTTCATGGACCCATAAATTAAAGCTCTGATAAACTCAAAGTTCAATTCTCATAACTTATTAATTTTCTTGTTTATTAATCCCGAGGTTATTTCACTAAAAACTCGAGATTGAACTCTCAACTTCATGAAATGTGTTTATCCAAAGAGATTCGAATAGTCCACTGATATAATCATTATATGAAGCTCAATCATCATGAATATTTCATAATTTAAGCCAGCTGAAATTCTCGTTTTACCTCTCTAATTAATTATCTATTTATTCCTAAGTACCACATATCTCATAACTAACAATTAAAATTCCTAATTAGATTATGAATTATAGCGCTCAAACTATTAGTTCCATAAATAAATACTTAAGGGTACCTTTTTTTACATCTTTGAGGCAAGCTATGATTTTCGTGTCTATAAATCAGAAATTTCATTTTCATTTTTCGTTTCCATATTTTCAGGACTAAGCATGCCTAAGATAATTCTTCATGACTATTCACTTGGCAATATTTGATTCGACCTCTTCAGCAGTTTAAGCCTCACCGTGCTTGGTTTTTCAACTTTAGTTCCGCTTTTGGTAGCCCTTTACTTAACCTTGTGCCTGGTCAAATTGACCTCTTTAGCAGCTTAAGCTCGTCATGCTTAGTTTTTTAACTTTAGTTCTGCTTTTAATAGCTCTTACTTAACCTTACGACTGGTCAAATTGCCAATTTCTTTCAACTTCAATTCTGCTTTTGGTAGCGCTTAACCTTGCGGCTGGGAAAATTGCCATTTTCTTTCATTTATCCTAAATTTTTGGTGATTTTACCAATTTGGCCCCATATTGCCATTTTATTTCATTTTCGTTCCTTCCGCAAAAACAACTTTATGCTGCTACAAACATTTTCAATGAAACTTCTCTTTATTTTTAACTGATTAATCATTTAATTGATCCTTTTTTTAGACTTCCATGATTTTAAGAACTCGTTTTCTATTTTTCTAAGAATTTTCAAATTCGGTACCGTAATTACATATATTTTACCAACATAACTTTATATTTCTTCCAAACGACTTAGAAACTCTGAGTGGTATTTAAAACATTAGTTTCATAACATTAGGCGCCAAAAACTCATTCGGTTTCATAACATTACTTTAAAATTTGGGCCTTTAACTTTTGAAAGTTTTGAACACTTTTGGTAATTTGGCTAGTATGGTATTTTCAAACACTACTCTCATTTTAATCACCAATAAACATTATTTAGTTCAATTTCTCAATCCATCGACCCTTCAAGCTGTTCCTCGAGTTTTCGCCCCATCGGGTATACTGGTACTATTTTCGTAAACAATTTAAGTGCTTAAGTCGCACACTTGTGTCTACGAAATGGAAACACTGCTCAACGATTTTGGGAGGCCAATAGCATTTGCCATACCATAAGAACTCTTATTTCTAATTTATCCAGTTCGAAATCCGTTATATTTCTATAAATTTAATGCCTCAATTTAATTTTTTTAGACCATATACTGAATACTCTATTCTCTTATTTCAAATTTTTTACGTTTGAGTTTCGACTAAACAAAATTTTAGTGGCAGCACCAACTTACGTCAGCATTGTCATTTGTTTAATATTTTTTAATTCCTCTCTTTTTTAATGGGAATTGTAGTAAATAGCTGATTTTTTTTATTTTATGTTTTTAAATGATAGCTTATATTTTAAAAAATAATCGAATTGTATGACAGAAAAGTCTCACACAAATATTACACATCTATAAACATTTGTATGATATGTTATAACACTTTAACTTTTACTCATCATTTTTTATCGTGTTAAACAATATCTTACAAATATTTATAGATATGTAAATACTTGTTTGACATTTTCAGTTACGAAATTCTTTAGAGTAGCTATTTTTAAAATTTTTAAAACACGAGCTATCATTTAAAAAAACACATTTAATTTTGACATATTTTTGCAACTCACCATTTTTAATTGATGGTAGGGTTACCTTTAAGAATGTATTCGAACTTTCATTTTTATTAATAAATATAAGTTGGAGGATAGACAAAGTAGGGGTTAACCTAATTAAGATACAGATTTCAGTCTCCCTTTTTAGTTTTAAGAAACACATATTATATGCATATTGATATGGATTTATACATGGACTGATGGGCGTGAGATGGTTGCTTTTCATAAATAATTAGGCATATGAATTGGCCATGCTGTCGAATATATGTATGCATTAATATGTGTATAAAGTTTAACCACTTGGTAGAAGCCAAAATGTCATTTCAGATTTCTATATATGGAAAACACGTCACTGATGGGGCATGTGGATCTCTCTACTAAGGAGAGAGCAAAAAAGTTGCAAATAATAAGAAATGACTAAAGAAGTAGGCCCTGTGTTTATTTAGGGATGTAGATTTTTAACTTGGAGATATCTAGATTCGATTTTCCGATGAATTTAATAATAAAACATCGACATACAATCATTAAAGTTGGAGAAAAGATCATGTATGCCACTAGTGATTTGAAATGAGAAAAAAGACCTTTAAGAAAATCTCTCTAAAAAGCCAAAATTAAACCTTCTATATTCATAATACCTTAATAAATTTTAAGGAAAATTTGGGTTTTAGCCATTTTTAAACTCATGTTTCAAAAATTTAGCCATAGTTTCACGAATTTAAGGAATTAGCCATTTTCGTTGTGTAACAATTTTTGTTACACGTGTAACAAAAATTATTACTGGGCGTAACAAAATTTGTTACACGGGTAACAAAAATTGTTACATAACGAAAATGGCTAATTCCTTAAATTCGTGAAACTATGGCTAATTCTTAAAAAAATTATCAAAAATTTGGCTAAATCCTTAAAAATCCCTAAATTTTATGTTTGTTAAGATAGATCATAAATATACCTATCTAATTTTATAATACTTAAAAAACTAAATATTTTCAAATAAATTGTAAATATACCCTTTATAGAATTTTAATAAAAAAAAAGTGCAATTTTATATAAAAATAATAATATTATTTTGGACGTCACAATAAATTGATTTCTATTATTTCTGTCTAAGAATATAATCACAATAAAGCATTCATTTACATGGGTCTTGTATGGACGGAGTCAGAAATTAAAATTAAAGGGGACTTGTGATAATACATTTTAATAAGAGTGGTAGTAGGATAAAAAATAAAAAATTTAGAGAGGGCTATTCAAAATAAAAATTTAAATTTTTTTATTAATGGACTAAAAAATTCAACGGACCACCTTGGACCAAGGGGGTTGGAGCTCCCTCTAGCCTCAAAGCCGAAGGTGGCTGTGTCCGTAATTATTTATGTATTTGCTTGTTATGCTTTGTCAGATTCATAAATTCATGATATCTTTACATGAAACATCAACTTGTAAGTTTTGATGAGGGATTGTGATCATTAGAAAGATTGAATGCCATTTCAATTTTTTTTTTTATCGCTAGTTGTCCATATTTGTGATCCTAAGAGATTGACACATCCTCTTTATGTTCTATTTACAATACAAAATAATTTTGTTATAATAAAAAAATTTATTATGATATACTGTAATAAAATTTGTTAAGATATGTAAAAAAAATTGTTACGATCTCTAACAATTTGTCATCATAACAAAATATTTACGATGTGTACAGATTTGTTACGGTATATTATAACAAAATTTGTTACGATGTGTAATAAATTTGTTACAATATATAACAATTTATTATCAATGGTAACAACACCTAAAGGCAATACTTAAAATTCTAATCATTTAACATTTTTCGTGTTAAATTTCTTTGGTAAAATATTAATTATTCGGCTATAAGTAGATTTTGCGTGTTAATTTACTTTATAGTCTTATGTACGCAGTTTCACAATTATTATACAACTAGTTTGAAAGCATGCGCTATACTCCTGCTGCGATGAAACCTTATATTTATTTATTTAGAGGAAACATGTACAATTTTTTTTACTATAATTACTAAAATGATACTCAATATTTTAACAAATTAAAAAAATTATTAATTACTTCTATATATTTTCGAGTGCTCAGTTAATTATAATATATTTATATGTTTTATTATATTTTTTTATCATATATATATTTAAATTAATTTTTAATAACCGGTAATCATTGTAATTTGAGAATAAATGAAAATGTCAAAGTGATGGAGTATTCCAAGTGTTTTCCCCAACAATAAGGGCTCCGTTTTTCCATCGACCCATATTAATTCGTGTTTAAGTATAAGCTCAATTTTTGCACAAAAATAAACGTATAAGCTCAATTTGCTAGTACCTTATTTGTTATGGAGTATGTTGTTAGTTACATTTCGGGCCAATTTGAAATTATTTTTAAGAGTTGTTATAAATTATAAAAGAATATAAAACACGTATAGGTGTTTGATAAATCTGCTTCTTCTATAAATAAATAACAGTTTTATTTTTATATAGTATTATTTATATAAAATATGAGCAGCGGGTTATGAATTGCTTTTAAATAACTGATTATGCATCTAATATTTGCAATTGCTAAATTATCTCATAAAAAGACATGTAACGCGTCAAAAAAGAACAAATATAATTGCTTAGCCTTAAAATGTGCTACGAGACCGTGTGTGTACACTTTCTTAAGAAAATTGTGCATATATATATATATATATATATATATATCTATATATTACGACATATAAAATACGTGGGAATTTGAAGAAAATAGTCATTTTTTAGAAAATAATTTTAAAAAATAGCCACAGTTTTAAAATTTTAAGAAAATATTAAGTTCAGAAATTTATTAAATTGATAGGAAATTTCTTCCAACAAATTTTATTTGTAATTTATTATAGTAAGAAATTTCTTACTTGTGTAAAAAGCTTTTTATGGAAAATTCTAATTAAATTTTTTTAAAACTCTAACTATTTTCTTAAAACGCTACATTCAAAATAGTTATTTATCTAGCTGACTTTTTTATTATGATACATGTCTTCAAGATTTTAATATTTAGTTTACTAAACACCTAAATATTACTTCTATTATTAACAACATATTTAAAATTACAGTTTACAAGATACCTTACATATTTATAAATGCAACAGTTTCTTTCTCATTACATCATGAATTATATCCTTGACAAGAAAGCATATACGGTGCCAAATAGCACTAAGCAGGCCATTTAAAAACCAATTGTGCTTTAACTTGTAATTCGAATCTCACCTAGATTCCGAAAGCATCTCAACTTTATTATAATTTCTAAACTATATTTTTCTTTTTAAAGTGAAATTTGGGATTTAGGAACACAATTCATTAAAGGTTTATGCCCCAACAACCAATAACATCCCAGCAAAATTGACACCCCATTAAAATCCCCTCTAAAACCATCAAATAAAAAAGGTAGTGCAATATACAAAAGTTAAGGAATAGAAACCATAAAAACAAACGAAAAGGCTATGTTTAATTTGTAATAACAATTCCGATTTTTTTTTCCCATAAAAACACAAAACTATTTGTGTTTTGTATTCTAACTTTGAAAGCAGAAAATATGTTTGATAACAATGCTTGTTTTTTATATAAAAAAATAAAAACAAATATATGTTTGGTAAAGGAAAATTTTTTGTTTTGAAAACTAAAAAAAAAAAAAAAACAATATAGATTAAAAGTAGTGTGAGAAGACCCTGATCTCCAATGCTGAATGAAATTTGTTTCATGACTCGATTTTGACCTAGTTAATAAGAGGGAAAATGGAAAAGGATTCGGAAAAAAAATGATACAAATTAAGTGACTTTTATACAAAATTGACAACACAGTTTTTAGAGAGAATTGGAAAGTGAGAAAAATAGATATAAGAAATACCATGAGAACAACAATGAGACTTTACATATACCATGGATCCATGTTCCTCGATAGCGAGAGGCGTAGAGTCTAGAGAGCTATGGGTTCAACAAGAGGAACTCGAAGTTCACGAGTTTTCTGTTGCCTTGTAGAGCATTTGTTTTTAAAATTTTAAAAGCATGATATCTCTAATTCTTAAATTGGGTAATAATCCTTATGTTTAGTTGAAATTTTAGTTTTATCTTAGATTTTTAATTAAAATAAAAAAACTTCAGTAAATAGTCTATTTTTTAGGGTGAAGTAGACAAATACTCAGAATTTATATAACAATAAAAATAAATACCTAAACTTTTAAAGTAATTGAGTTCCTAGCCAATAGGGGTGGCAATTTGGGTCCGGACACGAGACACGACACGAACACGACACGAAATAAATGGGTCTGGGTCCACCCTTAATGGGTCTGGGTCTTAAACGGGTCGACACGATTAACACGATAATTAAATGGGTGAACACGACACGAATACGAATACACGATTAAGAACGTTAAGACACGATTAATAAATAATTTTTAATATTTATATATATTTTTTTAATTTATATTAATTCTTATAAAATAGAACAACATATTTTGTTGATTTAGTCATATTATATACTTTGTTGATTGGTTTTGTTATTTTTTTCTTTGTTGGACGTACAATCTTGTTAGTTTTGTTGTTGTTTCTATGTGTTAAATTATCTTTTTATTTTAATTTAGGTCATAAATGAGTTTAAAATTTAAATGAGTCGTATATGGATTGTAATACCATTAATATGTTTATCATTAAGAAACGATTATTAAATGGGTCTTAATGGGTCGTTAATGGGTAACACGACAAGACGCGACACGAACACGACACGACACGATAAGTAAATACTGCTAAATGGGTTGGGTCGGGTCTGGGTCCAAAAAAAGATCAACACGATAAGACACGACAGGAACACGACACGAGACACGAATTGCCACCCCTACTAGTCAATACGTTAATTACTTACACATGCTTTTGATAACTAAGTTAATTACCATCACTTACCACTGTGTAAGTAATTGAATCACTTGGGTAGTTGGTCATATTTTTCAAAAGATTGGGCAATAATTTAAATTGGGCGTTAAAAATTAGGTATTCACTATAATTACCATATTTAACAAAATGGAAAACTCAACCATCAAGCAGCATATATAGCGTAGGGTATACTAGTAGTTTCTCAAGAGTTATGAAATCATGACAAAGTACCCACTATATATATAACTAAATTTTGTAATTTAATTTTTTCAAATTAACATTTTTTACAAATTATTGTTCAGTAATTTTTAAATATCAATTTTATCCTTAAGCAAACAAAATAAATATCCACTAAGTTTTTATTAAATAACACAATTATATACGCCCCTGGCAAGTTTATCAAAAAAAAAAAAATCTCTTGTTATTAAAATTGTTAGACTTTTTTGTTCAGAATACTTATTTTTTTACCTATAATAACGAATTATGATATATCAAAACTTTAGTCTTTAAAAAAACAAAACAAAACAAAACTCTATGAAATTTAACTTTAGAAAAAAAAAATCACAAAAATTTATAATAGAGGATACTTTTTTCATGATTTAACAACTCAAGGAAATTTTCATAATTTGATAAATTAAACGTGCTACTAGTGATCTTAGTTACATAGTTACAAACTTGTATATAATCATTTCATTTACTAAAAACTCAGGGTGTTAGGTTCATTGTAGTTGCCATTTTTTTTAGCAAAATTATTAGAACATATTTGATTATATATCCTTCTAGATTGTCGAATCATTCTCTGTACGGATTTAGAAATTTGGTTGAAGAAAATCTGTACATGTGTTACATCAGGTGTAGTAGTGGGTGTTGCAACACCGTCTAAAACAGGCATGTTTGGTTTTGGGAAACTTCAAAATGCGTTTTTGATCAGATTTGCACCGATCTGATTGCCAAATATAAAAAGGGAACATTACCCTTTATTTGTTTGCCACAAATTCGATCTTAGGGATGACATTTTTGGGTTGAACAAATGGGAAACTTGCTTCTTCTCTTAAAGAAAGTTTCTTGTTCACCATATTGCATTATATATTGCTCAAGAATAAGGAGAAAACGTATGTCCTGAATTGCAGAATTATTAGAGTTCATTTTATTGTATTGTGAGCTTGAGAGAATTTATCTATGTATTTGTGAGAGTTAAAACATGGATGTGTGAATTGTAAGACAAGGAGATCTCGTCAGATTTAGATCACTAGGTGTGGGTAGACGGTGACTTGGTGTGGGAGGGAGTCCTGGCGCTTATAAGTCTGATTGTATTAGTTCGTCATTATACTAGTAGATCATTTTCATCTTGGCTACGTAAACGAAGCCGAACCGCGTTACTAATTCTCGTATTTCACTATCTTTACATTTTGCACTGTTTTTATTACTGTTCCTCGTCTTTTTATTATCCATCTCTGGTGTCCTTGCATGTGTTATAACACCTGGAAGAATACCCGCTAACAAATTAGTTCTTTCATGGGGGTAACACAACTAATTTAATACTAGTCTAATGATTTGATCAATAGTTTTCTGCAGAACTCCAATAGGGATGGATCCCTCAAGGAGAGTGATTAGGGGTTGTTCTCCTTGACTTATTAAAATTATTAAATATGTTAGAAATACTATAATTTTTTTTTCAAATTTCTCCCTTAATCTAAAATTATAAAACTTACCATATATATTAAATATTTTATTTCCAAATTTCCCCCCTCATTTAAAATAGTTTTTTTTTTAACCTTTGAAATTAACTTAATATTTAAAAGAAATTTCATATTTTGCCATTTCAAAATTTTAAATCATTGTTAGTGCATTTGGTGTTGTCATGTTAATTTTGGCAAAACCTATTTTTGTTTAAAGCTAATATTTAGTTTGTTTTAGTCTTATGATTCTTTGGCGTTAATCACAGAGCAAGAAATCATTCATCAAGGTGTTTGGAAGTCACTGTTCATTTCGGTGTTCTTGAAGATGTCTCTGCTCAAATTCAGTGGAACTTCTATAGGTGTTCCACGTGATATTCAACCGCATGATACAAAAGGTATTCGCTTTGGATTTTGTGAAAGTCGGTTTTACTTTGAGATTCCGGGAGGCGCACATAGATAGAAATTATTTTGATGAAGATCTTGCTTAATTGTGGATGATATATTCCATATATATTATTTTAAATTTTCTGGCGCAAATCCCTAGCAGATTTGATAATTTCAAAAAATTTAGTGAGTTTTTCTCGTAGATGGTCAAGAAGTTGTTCTCGTCAGCGGATTTTAAGGAGGCAGTTGTAATCTTCAAGATTCGGATTTATCCATTCAATATTCGATCCTGGTGATTATATTTGAATACTAGATGATCGAATTTCGCCAGATTTTGGCCAAGACTTATCGAGAATCAAGGGATTTGAAGTTGGTTCAAGATAAGGAAGAATATCATTGAAATTAAGGGTAGTTTCCTTATCTCTTTTATTTAGGATTTTGGGTCTGCGTATATATACTATCTACAAGGGTTATTGCTGTATCTATTCCTCAAAGTGTGAGTTTGAGAGTTATTTGAAGAGAGTGGTTCGTTGTTCTTTATTCTCCATTGTATTCAGAGAACATTCTGTTGACCATCTGAGCGTATTGTGTAGAGGAGTCTCGGGAGAGGTTCTTGTAGAAACGAAGGGACCTCGGACACAAGGAGAGCTTGTGTTGACATTTACGAAGTGAAGACGGAGGAAAATGGCGTCGTAGTTAGGAGGGATTCCAACTAGGTTAAGTCTGGGTGTACGCTTCTTATTGTAAACTTCTTTCCATTAACTGGGGGAGGCCCCACAGACGTAGGAAAATTGCCGAACTACGTTACCATCTTTGGTGTCGTTTACTTTCTGCTTTACTTTACAACTTGCTTGCTTTACTGTATTATTCTGTGATTGTTCGTTATTATCGTAGATCACTGTCTAGAATACTGCTTAACCATCTTTACAGATTAATTGTTTTTTCAATTGGTATGAGAGCAGGTCACTCTAAGTTATTGAGTGCGGTCCTAGAGTTTACTAATCTGTTTATTTTGTTGAGGTGGATATGTTGAAGGAAGGAGGCTCAGTTGGTCGACCACCCTTGCTTGATGGCTCGAATTATTTATATTGGAAAGCAAAAATGAAGACATTCATCAAGGCCTTTGATGAAAAGGCCTGGAGGGTGATTTTGACTGGATGGAGTCACCCAACTACGACAGATGATCAAGGCGAGACCATTCCAAAGCCTGAATTAGAATGGTCTGCTAGAGAAGACAAGTTGGCGATGAGCAACTTGAAAGCACTTAATGCAATATTCAATGCAGTGGATTCAAATTAATTTAAGTTGATCTCAAAGTGTGAATCGGCTAAGAGTACATGGGATGTTCTTCAAACGGCCTATGAGGGAACAAACACGGTTAGGTTGTCAAGACTACAACTCTTGACCACCAAGTTCGAGAATCTAAAGATGCGCGAGGAGGAGAACATAGGAGAATTCAACTCAAGGCTATGTGATAGCCAATGAGGCATTCGCGCTTGGTGAGAAGATGCCCGAGGAGAAGCTCATAAGGAAGACCTTGAGATCTTTACTAAAGAGGTCCGTGTACAAAGTGACAGCAATTGAGGAGGCCAAAGACTTGAGAACCATGAAGCTTGAAGAATTAATGGGGTCTCTCCGCACATTTGAGATGAACTTTGAAGAAGAATGCGGTGAGAAGAAAAACAAGGGGATTGCTTCAAATTGCGATACTGAAAATGATGACTCGGAAACAAGGAGATCCAGTAGTAGTGGCACGCAACATGTTCCTGTTACCTCGCAGAACAATACAAACTACAACCCTTTAAGGAAAGTCAAGCCTGTAGAACCAACTCTAGAGTCGAGAATAGAAGATCTGGAATACAGTATCGTGAATACAATGATTTTGGGCGTATTGAATCCGAGTGTGTCATCAACTTAAAGAAGAACAACAAGTCTTTCAACACCACATGGAATCTTTATGAAAGTGAGAAGATTCAAGGAGATCTAAGCTGAGAGGTGGAACACATGAAGAAACAACTGAGAATGCTCAACTCCGGTTCCTCAAAGTTGAACCAAATTCTTACTTCGGGGAAGGCTACTGGAGATCATATGGATCTTGGCTATAGAGGAGTGTTCGAGTTTGAAGACGGTGTTTGCTTTAGCAGCCCAAGTGAAGAAACCAGAAGTAATTCAGAGAAAGACTAGAACATGTTTTGGAGTATCTGGCCGGAAATGGGTCCCAGTGTGTCACTATTATTATCCGACCTCGATGTTATCAATATTTAGCAGATTTGAGAAAAATTGACAAGAAGCCATACAGCCTGAGGTCAACCAAGCAAGTATGGGTGAAGAAGTCAGATTTACACTATAATATGGCATACACTTCTTTGAAAGCTGATGGAAAGATCATAGTTAACAAGAATGTTTTTTCGTGAGAAGTATGAAGCTGGCATGCATGGAGAGTTAGATCTCTTTGGTGTAGTTCTTTCTAATGTTCCTAGAGAAGCTTCTAAGGATGCTCCTGAAAAAGTTCCTAAAGATGTTCTAGCATCAACTGTTGATACTCTAAGATGTAGTCAAACTGATGTTTCAACTACTCGAATCAATATAAGGGGAAGGAGGCGAAAAAGGGGAGAATTCCTTTATTCTTAGTGTTCCTTAGCCTTTTCTTGAAAAAAAAAAGGGGAGCACACGCTAGTTTGTGTAACTACTTGTGTTCCTGCACATGTTCCTGGAGATGTTCCTAATGTTTTTTTGCTGCACATACTGATGTTCTAGGCCATGATCAGGTTGATGTTCCTCTTTCCCCAGTCGCAAGCAAATGTAGATAAAGATGAAGATAAAAGAGGCTTGAAGACTGAAGATCTAGTTATTCTATGCCTTTAGTATTTCTTTGTCATTTATTAGCAAAAAGGGGAAGTATATGTAACTCTTGGATGGAATATTAGCTTATGAGTTTTGCCAAAAAAAAAAAAAAAAAGCTAAAGGGGGAAATTGTTAGTACATTTGGTATTGTCATGTTAATTTTGGCAAAACATATATTTGTTTAAAGCTAATATTTGGTTTATTTTAGTGTAATGATTCTCTGGCGTTGATCACGGAGCAAGAAATCATTCATCAAGGTGTTTGGAAGCCACTGTTCATTCCGGTGTTCTTGAAGATGACTCTTCTCAAATTCAGTGGAACTTCTACAGGTATTCCACGTGATGTTCCACCGGATGATACAGAAGGTGTTTGCTCCGGATTTTGTGGAAGTCGATTATACTCTGAGATTCGGGGAGGCACAAATAGATAGAAATTATTTTGATAAAGATCTTGTTTAATTTCAAATTATTTATTCCATATATTATCTTAGATTTTCTTGCGCAAATCCCAAGAAGATTTGATTATTTGAAGATTTTGGCTAGTTGTTCTCAGAGATGATCAAGAAGTTGTTCTCGTCAGAGATTTTAAGGAGGCAGTTGTAATCTTTAAGATTCGGATTTATCCATTCAATATTCATTCTTGGTGATTATATTTGAATACTAGAAGATCAGATTTGGCCAGATTTCGCCCAAGACTTATCGAGAATCAAGGAGTTTGAAGTTGGTTCAAGATAAGGAAGGATATCATTCAAATTCAGGGTGGGTAGTTTCATGATCTCTTGTATCTAGGGTTTTGGGTATGCGTATATATACTCTCTACAAGGGTTATTGCTGTATCTATTCCTCAAAGTGTGAGTTTGAGAGTTATTTGCGGAGAGTGGGTCGTTGTTCTTTATACTCCATTGTATTCGGAGAACATTCTATTGACCATCTGAGCGTATTATGTAGAGGAGTCTCAGGAGAGGTTCTTGTAGAAACGAGGGGACCTCAGACACAAGGGGAGCTTGTGTTGACGTTTACGAAGAGAAGGCGGAGGAAAACAACATCGTAGTTAGGAGGGATTCCAACTAGGTTAAGTCCAGGTGTACGCGTCTTATTGTAAACTTCTTTCCATTAATTGGGCAAGGCCCCTCAGACGTAGGTAAATTGCCGAACTGCGTTACCATCTTTGATGTCGTTTACTTTTTACTTTACTTTACAGCTTGCTTGCTTTACTGTATTATTCTGTGGTTGTTCGTTATTATCGTAGATCACTGTCTAGAACAACCGCTTGACCATCTTTACAGGTTAGTTGTTTTTTCAATTAAATTTATGAGATTTTTAAGGATTTGGCTTATTTTTTAGGGATTAACCTTCTTCAGGAATTAGTCATTTTCATATTTCATATATGTGTATCATATTTTATACACGTGTATCATATTTTATGAAAATGACTAATTTCTTAATTTCATGAAAGTAGAGCTGAATTCTTAAAACATTGGCCTAAAAAAGGCTAAAAGGCTCAATTGTCCTAAATTTATTTCTTTCTATTGAATTTTTTTTTTTAATCTTTAAGACCCTTAATGTGATATATTATTATGAGACATTGAATATTTTAAAATAATTCATTAAGATAAAATGTTATTTTGTTCTCACTGAGTTAAATTCCTGGATACGTCCCAATTAACCTTATAAGTGTCTTTTTCCAACTTAATTCAACTCAAATATCGATGTTTTGACTAATGGTGGCAATCCGGTAACGAATAACGGATTTTCCGTTACCGTTACCGTTAATTCCAATAACGGTTAACCGTTATCGAAATTAAACGGTTCACGGTTAACCGTTACTATTTTTAAACGGTAATGGTTAACCGTTTAGAAAATCCGTTACCGGACCGTTAACCATTTTGTTATTTATTTATTTATTTTTTAATAAAAGGAGAGTCGTTGGATTGAAATCCAACGGCTATGAAGCGCCTTCATTCAATGGTCATTTTGACCGTTTCGAAAAAGAAAATTTGAAGGCAACGGTCATTTTGACCGTTTAGAGGAAAAAAAAAGTATAAACTGTCATTTTGACCGTTGGTGGCCAAAGGCCAACCCCCTACCCCCGTTCCCCAACGTCTTTCTCTCTCCCTCTCTTCGACTCTCCCTATAAACACCCCCCCGCCCCCCCCCCCCCCCCCCCCCCCCCCCCCCCCCCCCATATTAATGCATAAATTTATAAAATTATAATTTTATTAATTATTTGTTTACCCAATATCAGAAATTATGGCTCACAAGCGCACTCCAACTTCTCGTCCTTGCCGGCGTTGGATGCGGGAATCCAAATTTCACGACTTCACAGACCTGGGAGATGAAGTTGATTTGAACGCATCACCGAATATGGCGCATTTGCAAGCGTTACTCGATCAACCGTTAGGTGGGAATTCATGCATGATTGGTGGCGATTATCGTTATGATTTTCCTCTTGCTCCTCCTCCTCCTCCTCCTCCTTATCCTTCTCATCTTCCTCATTTCCATGAAGAGCCGGTCCCGCACATAGACGATTCACAACGTCCGGTGGAGGAGGAGGAGGAGGAAGCGCCGGCGTCAACGGCGAACCCATCGTCATCGGTGCCTCCTCGGAGGAAGAAGCTACGCTCCGAGGTGTGGCAGCATTTTGATCATGCTAACGAGTTGGCAGCGGATGGCACGCAAATCTGCTGGGCATGGTATAAATTATGTCGAATGAGATTCAACGCGAACTCCACGACGGGCACAATGGCACTAAAAAATCACCATAGGAAGTGCCAAGTTGAACATGATCGTCTAGCAGCGGTGACAGCGGCGGCGACAAGAGCGAGAGCTGTCGGCATTAGTGAACTACATTGTGGGTGTGGACATGCCAATTAGTTTAGGAGAACACCCGTCCCATATTGAATATGTTAGGAGCTTAGTTCCAGATTATAAACCCTTTGCTAGGAATACAATTAGGAGTGATTTAGAAAAATATTATAGAAAGAGACGGGCTGCTCTCGTTAAAGAATTAGAAAATAGAACATTTAACATTGCATTTACTTCTGATGTTTGGTCAGGTAGAGCTAGGGAAGATTACATTAGTGTAGTGAATCATTACATAGATAACGATTGGGTTTTAAACAAACGCATTATAGGTTTTCGTTTACTTGATGTTAGACACACAGGAGTTAACGTTGCTCAGCGCATAGTTAACGTGTTAGGATTATACTTTACAAAACTGTGTCATAGCATTCACGATGGACAATGCATCTGCCAACGATAGAGCCATAAACATATTGCGTCCGTTAGTTAGCGGACACCATGACTCTTTGTTGCATCAAATATATGCATGCCACATCATTAACTTGATAGTCAAAGCCGGCCTTAAGGAGATAGAGGACCGAATCCACCGGCTTCGATATGCAATTTCGTATTTGAAATCTTCTAACGTCAGTATTGCTTCTTTTAGACGTTATTGCAGGCACAAATATCTACCGCAGTGGACATTCTCATTGGATGTTCCAACGCGGTGAAATTTAACGTACTTGATGATCGAGAGTGTTCTTCCTTACAAACATGTGTTCACAGCATGGATACATAACGAGCTTGGCACAGATAGCCTCATAGAGGACGACTGGACTGTTTGCACAATTTTTCATTCTTTCCTTAAAACTTTTTATAACTATGCTGTTAACATATTTGCTGTTTACATTCCTACAAGTAACATCGCTTTACATTCACTGTTAGAGTTTACTGAATCTTTCTCGGCTAACAGTGAACTTCCTTTGTTGCAGCTCGCTGTGAGAAGAATGGAAGCAATGTATAAGAAGTGTTGGGAGAACATCCCATACCTCTACAGCTTTGGTCTATTAGACCCGCGTTGGAGGGTGGACAATTATTTGGAAGTCCTTAAAGTAATTGAGAAAAACCTGAAGCAGCCAGAAGGCACAGCATAAAGAATATGCAACGACGTGACGAAAAAGTTCTTAGCATTCTACAAGATGTATGAGGACGAGTTCAAAGGAGGAGAAACGCAACCGCCAGATGCCATACCAGCCCCACATCCTTCCCCAATAAAGTGCTCAATATGCAGACATTAAGCTAGAAGGAACGTATAGCAAGCGAGTTCTTCGTCGTCTTCATCTCCATTGTTACAAAGTACGAAAGTTCGTCGCTACCTCAACATATCTTGGGTAAATATGACGGAACATGATTTCGACATTCTTCAGTAGTGGAAATCACACGAGTCGATGTTCCCAATTCTCGCGAGGTTTGCCCGAGATGTCCTAACGGTCCCTGTCTCTACTGTATCGTCGGAGTCCGCCTTTAGCTCTTGCGGTCGTATACTCGATAATAGACGGATGTCACTTAAGTCCGATATGGTGGAGATGATAACGTTAGCGAAGGATTGGGATCAAGCGGCTCGACAGTTATAAGAAAATGTCGCCAACGCAGTTGACCTTGCCGACTATTTTTATAACTTATATGTAAACGATCCCCCCCAAAATAAAAGTTTTCATTTACTTATATTTAATTTTGTAATAATGTTCATTTACTATAATAAAAGTTTTCATTTCATTTTATTCAATTTGATTTCATTTCATTATTTAATTTTTAAATTTTTTATTAAATGATAATTCAAAATAATTTTTGCAACAAAATAATATTACTTTACTTTTTTCAAATAAATTACAAAATTTTCACGATACTTATAAAACTAAAACCACAAAATAATAAAACAAAGCATTTATAAGTCTAAAACTACAAAATTATAAAAAAAATAATAATAATAACTTATAACAAAATTTATAAAAATAAGACGTATAAAACTAAAAAAAAAAATAACTGAAAAAAAAATTGAAACGGAAAATGGTTTCCGGTAAACGGTTAACCGTTACCGTTAAACTTCGATTACAGTAAGACCGAAACCGTTAACCAAAAACCGTAAAAATCAGTTCCGGTAACCGTTTTGCCGGCTCTAGTTTTGAGACAAGAAATAAGGATTTTCATCACTTGTTGTTGCAGTGAGCCGTATATATATATATATATATATATATATATATACACGCGCTACTTTCATTTCCGAAGAGACCAAAATGTTCAACAAGCCTACTTGACTTTGATCATCAGTACATTATTTGAAAAAAAAAATCCAATAATTATTGAGCTTGGAAACATATGGTTGTGCATTAACTCTGATCCAGTCTCTGGAAAGTGAAGAGAATCCACCAACTCGATATTATTGTTAGAGAATATACTACAAAGTACTTCATTCACCTTTTTCCAGCAAAAAAAAAAAAAAAAGTACTTCATTCACCTTTCAATTATTGTGTCAGAGCTATTGATGCAAAATGACCAAACGTTCTGTTAATTACTGCTAATAAAAAAAAGTAGAGCCCTCAATTTATCGATAGATCGGACACTGACTGATTATCGGGCCTGCATAGACCAACGCAAATTGAACATTATTTTAGCCAGTTGAGAAATTCTTCGCCGTTATAAAAGGGGAAAAGAAGGAATTCTTTATCTCTGGTTTTTTTTTTCCCCCTCTATTTATCAAAACACAAATTAAAATTCTTTTTTTTTTTCAAAGCATAAGGAAGTTATTATTTTTATTCTTATTAATTTTTACTATTTATTGATAACATCAGCAATAGTTTTCAAATCAATAAACTCTTTTTTGAAATATAATGTTGAATAAATAATTTACTTCTCTTTTTCTCTTAATCTAAAGTTCTAACAGATATAATTCACAAAGATATACTTATTTCAATCTTCATTTTTTTTTTTACCACGATTAATTTTGGTTTTCATTGGAAGTATTTTTTTCAAACTTTTCCACATTTGATAATTCAAGGTTATATAGATAAGCATTCATATTGCAAGATCACTAATGAATTACTTTTAATTCTCCTTTCCTTTCTGAAAATTTAAAGAGGTGCACCAAGACCCAGAATATGGTTTTTTAATCCCCAACATTCTCGGAATTCTCAGAATTTTAACTTGATACGTGTGCCTATATATATATATATATATATATATAACTCAACGCTTCTTCTCTCACACCCATATTTATGATCAATTATAGAATAGTTGTTAACTTGGCTTGTCAACAAGCTATATATCCGATTCTTTATTAATGAACACTAGTAAAATGAGACACATATAAGACCCATATATACGAAAACTTAAATGCATATAGTTCTCTTTATCTTCTACGTGAAGAACTCTTTAAGACTTTTAATGAGTTACTATAAATGAGCTTGTCTTGGAAACCATTCATTGTTATCAATAGGGAAAAGTAGGCTCCAAAACACAATGACAAATAAGAGAGAAGAAAAGAAAAAGAAAAAAATGTTGGGTCAAGAAACAATTCAAAATGTGCCATGTTACGAATCCCACCATGCAAGGCAATATAGCAACATATTTCTTGTTAGCAAGAAATATACCAACTCGACTTCAATGGAAAATATATGTGCTTCTTTTCCCATCTTCAATTAATCAACACATGCTTGAAAAGTTGTTCAATCGACAACAAAAAGTCTCAACAACAATAACGCACCAACGATTCCGGGTTTGGCTATTTTCTTCACTTGATGAAGAGCTCAACAGTATCAAGAACAAAACATGGAAGGACTAAATATGTATAAGGCTCGAAAAGCACAAACACATGAAAAAACCACCACGAGGAAAATACCCAGATGAGAAATATCACAAAAAACAGCTTCTTTGCATGGCGATGTACTTGATATTCGGAGATCACGAGGTAATTTCAAGCACAAGATATAGGCATGTGATTAGCATTCATTATATCCACACATCACACACACACACACATATATATATATATATATATATATCCCATTTAAATTTTTCAGTGGGACTAACAAAAAGATCTATAGTGTTCCATAAAAGATTAAAAAAAAAAAAAGTGCATTTTTTTCCTGGTTTGGTAGCGGCAAGGGTCGTGCAGAGATGAGAAGTGATAACATTCCCTTCAACCGCCATAAACGGCATATTAGTACGATTTAAATCGCAGAGAAAAATAAATAATGAGAAGCCGAGCCGAATGAGCCGTCCTAGAATTTCTAATAATTGCAAAATAATATAATATGTCAGCTTATATATCTAATATACGGTCGGAAAGTAGGTATTTCTTTTTTTTTTTTCCCTGTTTTACTTCTTTGGGAGTTATTTTTTTGGGGTTGGGTTACATTACACAGTCAAACAATCCAGCTTTGATCATTAGAAGTGGACCATTGGTTATTAAGTGATTGGTAATCAACCCATTTCCACCAACACGTTTTCCCCTCCGATCATCTGGACCGTTGATCATCATCATCAACACAATGTGGGTCCCAGTGAGGTATTTCCAGTTAACAAACGAACCCCTTGTCCCCATGATGAACCGTATATACCAAAACAATAACCACTAATACTCTACTGGTCTCTCTCTCTCTCTCTCTCTCTGACTAAAATACCATTTACACACTATCGATCATTCCACTTTTAATCAAAAAGCACACAGTACCCTCTCTCTACACCACAATCCACAATACGCTTTTTGCGAGTATAAATAGCCCCCTTTCCAATGCAACTTTTGAAAATCAAATCACATTATCACTGATCACACACACTTTTTTATTTTTTATTTTCCTCTCCTTCCAATTCTCTTCCTCTTTAATTTCCATTCTACACATAGATAGCCCTTCAAGTACGTACCATATTTTTCCCACATAAACCACCCACACAACACCAAAATGAAGCTATCCAGCAGTACTGTAAGCAGGGCAGTCCAATATCCATGCACAAGCACAAACGAGACTTGCTCAGTCCGTACATGTTCAGCTCCGAGACTCGTCAAAATGTCGCTCAGCACCACCACCACTCGGTGTTGCACTCTCACAGTTCACCACCGTCCGGCGGCGGCGAAGGCTCAGCCGATGACGGTAATGCCTAGACTCCCGAGCTTCGACACCCGTATCGATCACGACAATGGCGAACATGACCACGATCAGAGTCAAATCACCAACGGTTGGGATTATTACTCGAGGCTCGGGAAAAGGTGGAAGGAGTACCAGGGGATAGGCAACTGGGACGGCCTTCTCGACCCGCTCGACGAGAACCTCCGGCGCGAGATTCTTCGCTACGGCGGCTTCGTCGACGCCGCCTACAAGTCCTTTGAGTTCGACCCTTCTTCGGGCTCCTACGGCACCTGCAAGTTCCCGAAGCGGTCGCTGCTGGAGAGCTCGGGGCTCTGCAACACCGGCTACCGCCTCACTTGCAACCTCCGCGCCACGTCCGGCATCTCCCTCCCCCGCTGGGCCCCCTCCTCCCTCGTCCGCTCCAGCTGGATCGGCTACGTCGCGGTGTGCCAGGACAGGGATGAGATCGCCCGCCTGGGCCGCCGCGACGTCGTCATTGCCTTCCGCGGCACTGCCACGGCGCTGGAGTGGCTGGAGAATCTCCGAGCCACTCTCACATCAGTGGGACCCACAGCCACGGACGACCAGGACCCTCGGGACCCTATGGTGGAGAGCGGCTTCCTGAGCCTCTACACCTCGGGGACCCGCCTCGCCCCGAGCCTCCAGCAGATGGTGCGGGCGGAGATATCGCGGCTCCTCCAGACCTACGGCGACGAGCCCCTCAGCCTGACCATCACTGGGCACAGCCTCGGAGCCGCCCTCGCGACGCTGGCCGCCTACGACATCAAGACGCACTTCAACCGGGCCCCGCTCGTCACCGTAATCTCCTTCGGCGGGCCCCGCGTCGGCAACCGCAGCTTCCGCCACTGCCTCGACAAGCAAGGCACGAAGGTGCTGAGGATAGTCAACTCCGACGACCTCATCACCAAAGTCCCCGGCTTCGTCCTCGACAGCAACAGCGACAACAACGGCAACGGGAAGGGACACGTGTCGAAGGAGAACAGGGTCCACGTGTCGGGGCTGCCGAGGTGGATCCAGAGGAGGGTCGAGGACACGCCGTGGGTCTACGCCGAGGTGGGGAAGGAGCTGAGGCTGAGCAGCAGGGACTGCCCGCACCTGCTCGGCAACGGATTCAGCAACGTCGCCACGTGTCACGATCTCAGGACGTACCTCCACTTGGTCGAGAATTTCGTGAGCTCCACGTGTCCCATCCGCGCCACGGCAAGAAAACTCCTCCGCAAAAACAGAACTTTAACAATATAATAATTTAACCAATAGTAATGTGCATTATTTGTCATTTTCTTTAGTGTAAATCAACCAATTCAAACCCCAAAAATCCACTATTTTGACTTATGGTTCGAGGTCAAATACGTGTGTGTGTGTGGGTGTGGGGGTGATCATATTCTAGCTCCGGCGACTCTTTTTTTTTTTTGTAATTAATTAATTAATTAATTATTTATTAATTTCGATATTCAAAACCTGGGTTTCCCACTAGCCAGTCTCTGTGAGCAGGGTAAGATATTTTCTCTTTCTTTCGGAGTGTTAACTTCAGGAAAAAGGTCATCCTTGTCTCTATTCCGTTTCCAAGCTTGTGGTAATTAACACGTGTGCTGCCTTTGCAAGATTTTACCTAATTGCCCCTACTACCGACCCATAGTTTCGTCAATACCCCACCGACCGATACAGAACTCTGACGATATATATGTTGAACAACAACAACCCATAAAAAAATAAAAAAATTTAAAAAAAAAAGGAAAAGAAAAGAAAAGAAAAATACCGTGGCTCCATGCCGTCCATACCGAACTGGCGTGGTTTTTTTTTTTTTTTTTTGTTTTTTTGGAAAAAGAGACGATCGACCGAACTGGTGTTGTTGTTTGATAAGCATATTGTCAGAACTCCGCCGCAATATTCTTCTCATCATTGAATGCCCCCCTGCATATGCCTTAAGACCAAACTTTTATCTTTTAATCCCGCGATAGTTCATGCATGATATATGTCATACGCGCGCAATATGCAAATTAGCTGTCTTCAAAAAAATATATATATATATATATATATATATATATATAAGCATGTATCATGTTTATTCGTCTAGATATATAATAATGTTACATATAATTACTAACTTTTAACCAAAGAAAAAGGAACTGATTAGAGTAAGAGAGATGCTACCGTGGTTGTAGACCTTGGGGCTTTTGTCTTTGCAATCAAGCAGTGGGTCTCATGAGATATTACTGTGATTGCGGATCTCACGTGGGGCTTTCGTCTATGCAATCACATCCGTCCGCGACTGTGAACTCCACATTAGACTTATAACCGCGGACGACTGTGATTAGACAAACACGACACGCGTGTCTGTCATTAACAAAGCCCTTAGAGTAATGTAGTATTTATTTATTATTACAAAAAAAATATCAATAAATATATTTTTATTTTATTCATTAAAAAAAACAGCTATGATATTGTTACTATTTTTGAAAGGTTTGAATATTTATTAATTATTCTCTAATATATATGTATGGTTTATGTTTGAGGGAGAGAAATAACTAGACAGTTGCTATCTACGAGCGTTAATCATGTTTAGGTTATAGGTTTTGAAAGAAACCGTATAGATTAACCATTCAAATCCACACAGAAATATTATTAAATACTAAGAATGGCTCTTAGACAGATCATCAAAAACAAAATAGGAAAGAAAATATCAGTGTCACGCACAATGAAACAAGAGGAATTTGGTACAAGTTGACGTTGACACATAGAGGGAGAGAGAGAGCGCGCTTGAGGAAAATTATTGCAAGGAAGATTCGCTAAAATATCACAATATCTAACGAACCAATATCACGTACTAAAAAGAAACATACTATATTTATTAGGGGTGGCAATTCGTGTCGTGGGTCGTGTTCGTGTCGTGTCCTATTCGTGTCCATGTAATTTTGACTAGACCCAGACACGACCCATTTATTAATCGTGTCTAGAATGAAGACCCAGACACGACCCATTTATTTTTTAACAGACCCAGACACGACCCATTAAGACACGGTTACTATTCGTGTCTAATCGTGTCTTAATGGGTCGTGCCGACCCACGAACCCATTTTTTTAAATTGGTCCAAATGGGTCACACAATCTATTTTTAAATGGGTTTAAACGGGTCTTGAACCCATTAAGACCCATTTATCCTAAAATGAATTAATTATAAAAAACACTTAAAAATTAAGTGATTAATACACCAAAATATAATTATAGTCTATCAATATTAAACATAACCAACCACAAGTTAATCCCTTAAACATAAATAAATAACTAACAATCCATCAAGCAAAACCATAGAACATAAAACAACCCATACAATCCATCAAACAAAACCATAATCAAACTTAAGTCACTACAATCCATCAATGAAAACTATAATCAAACCTAAGTCATAACAATACATCAAACAAAAGCATAATCAAACCTATGTCACAACAACAACAAGATAATTAGATAAATAAAATACAGAAGAAAAGGGGGAAATACAAAAGAAAATGGGCGCTCGAAATTGAAATTAAAAAAAATAAAAAATAAAAAGAAAAAAAATACAAAATAGTTAAGAAATATGATAAAAAAAATAAAATATATATGTTTATATATAGGTATTAAACGTGCCGTAATCGTGTCTACCCATTAAGACCCGTTTAGTAAACGTTTCTTAACGGGTCTTATTGGGTCGTAATCGTGTCTACCCATTTAAGACCCGATTATTAATCGTGTCTAATTGGGTCTAATCGTGTTTGCGGGTTCGTGCCGTGTTCACCCATTATTTAATCGTGTTAATCGTGTCCGACCCGGTTAGACCCAGACCCATTAAGGGAGGACCCAAACCCGCTTAAGTCGTGTCGTGTTCGTGTCGTGTCTCGTGTCTGGACCCAAATTGCCGGCCCTAATATTTATAAGGGAAGCGGCTAGAATAATGCACGATTTTTTGCACCATCGATAATGCACGGCTTATAATAACTTAAAAAATATTTAAAAATATTTTTTTTCTCGACATAAGCACATTACATTATCTATTACACATGTTATTCATTCATTTATCAAATTTAACCAAAGAATTATGTTTAATCAGAGATGAAAAATATGGAAAAAGAAGTTTGTCTTTTTAATTTTTTATTTGTTCTTCATTTTCATCTTCGATTGAACATAATTTTAGTTTCAAATTTGATAAATGAATTGATAACTTGAAAATAGACGTTATAATGTATTTTTTAAGCTATTATAAGCCGTAAATTATGAATAGTGCACAAAATGGTGCGCTATTCTAGCCGCTTCCATTTATAAGTACTTCGTAGATAAAACCTCAGGACTATTTTCTACTCAGTAATCACAATATATTGTCTCAAATTTAATTATGCAAAACCTCAGGACTATTTTCTACTCAATAATCACAATATATTGTCTCAAATTTAATTATGCACAACCCAAGTAAATTTAATTATATTTTTTCCACATCTTATATACATCTTTTATTTAATTATAACTATAGTGTTCTTTAAAAACCTGATTAACCTGAAAATATAAACATCTATTATAACAATTCAACACTACTGATTGGTTAAGAGAGCGTAATCTTTATCATATATATCGTGTCACGTGAGACTTAACTTAAGGTTAATATATATATATATATATATATACATTTTTTTACACAGATACATAGCTAGACAAAGATATCGATAATTGTAAAGTTATAAGATCCTATCTGTATATGAAGAAAAGTAAGATATTTATGCAAAAAGATTGGTCCCAAAGTTACTTTTTCTTCTTCTAAAGTGATGTACGGACTTCGTAAATATCCAGCTAGCAAGCGTCCCCAACCTCAACGAGGACTAGGAGAGGGTCTTCCCATTGAGAGCAAGTACTACTAGCTAGTCACTTTTTGTCTCCTCAAAAACAAAACTATACCAATTCTAAACTAAATATCAGCTCTTAATAATGTTACGCTAAATTTAAAATATATTCGACGTATGCTACTTTGGATGTCAAATTGATCAGCATAAGAATAGCATGTGCTAAATTACCATTACAAAATTTATAAAATGATAAGTCTTATTCATTATTTGTAAATTTTCATACTTGTTTTTACTTCTTGTATCTTCCAATGAAATTCGAATTAAAAAAAAAATCAAGATAACAATTACTTTAACATAAATGCATTGGAACACGATATGATTTTGATGTGATAAATTTAATTTGCATGAATACTATATGCATTATTGTCTTCTCTATTAATTTGCAATTTTTGCACAATCTAATACCGAAATAAAATACTGTTTACTTAAAACCAAATGCACTGAAATCCTTATCTCACTGAAGAAACAAGTACTTGGAAGGGAAAGAGGAATGAAAGACAATAAAATAACAAATGCACAAATATAAAAGAAAAGATCATACGATATCTCTAAGATAATTGAACATATGACTAGGCCACGGATGCTATATGGTCCAGTCTAGAATATATATTTGGTATTATCTATTATATATAGTCACAAATGCTTTGGTAGACCTTCATGTACGTATGCGCATATAAATACACACATGTTATACATATATACATGTTTTGGACATCAAAAAGTTATTTATAAAAGTACGCTAAAACACTGGATTTTTAAGCACAACAAAAGATTTTTTTTTATTCGATATAGTACTATTTCTGTTAATAATGACTTATATCACTAACATACTTTATTTAGTCATAAAATTTGCTACTTACAATATAGATATTTAGTCATAAAAAATTAGTTTAGACATAAACCTTATAATCATGACAGATTTAAAAATGTTAACTTCTCGTTACAATTTTTTTACTTTTAGTTTTATGAAACTCGTGGCTAAAATTCAAATTCTTTGTAACGAATAATGACTGATCATAACCAAGTTAATTAAGGATAAGAACAAAGTGAAAAGGCTCGAGTTTAGACCTAGATTCTGCCCTCACATATAGAACATATGCATCTCAGAAACGTGTATATTTTTAATATATATATATATATATATATATATATAAAGACTGATCTAGGTAGGTGGGTCTGTGGGGGCTCTAAACTTTTGAGAAATAGTCATTTACCCCTTAGTATAAATTGAAAGAAGATTTTAAATAAATCTTTCACGTGCTTCCACTAAACTTTCTATTTTTATACTCTCACCTAAACCTTTCATAAAAATTTTCAATTTCAGCCAATAATTTTTGTGTTATTTTATATAATTTTGTAAACATAAAAAACTTTCTTTATTTTCACTTTTACCTATACTTTTTATAAAAATTTTAAATTTCATCAAATACAACTGGGGCTCAAATCCTGAACCCGTCCTTACAATCAAGTAAATAATTATTCTGGTAACATAGGGTCCATCACCAAAAAACCTAGAAACGGTTTATAATATATATATATATATATATATATATATATATATATCAATTGGTATAAAACTAATTTTGACTTGTACAAGAAAAAGCGTCAAGCAGAAACAAACGAACTCTCATTTTCTAGGATATAAGTAATATTAGATGGTGGTCGGAGAAAAGGAAATTACAAGTGCTAATAAAACAAATATTCCAGCTTCGCGTGATATTAAAAACGTGTGAGTCAGTGAGTGCCCTAAAATCAAGACCCCCAAAGTTTGTGTACTCTTTGGGTCACTTTTCCACTAATAAGTGGGAATAAATGTCACCATATATATTCTCATCGCAAATAATATTCATGGTTATTAGAAACCAAATCATATTATTAAACTAGATTCTTTTTAGGAAAATTATAAAAAAAATAAAATAAAATAGTCATTTCGGTAGGTGATTTAAAAGTACGATTAATATTTTTAATTATTAAAAAAATAGTTATCGAGTAGTTAAAATAGATAAAGTTCATCCATATATACTGTTATTGAACAAGGACTATTTTTTTTAATTCTTTAAAATATGGGCTAAAAGTTAAAATGTCTTTTAAAATGACTTATTTAGCTCATTCACCACTTTTTATGGTGTGCTAATAAATTTATCATTCTCCAATTAGTGAGAGATAATTATTTTAGATATTCCATAAGAAAATATATAATATATGTATAGTCACATTAATATTTTGTTTGGTCCTTGAAATCTAAAGGGTCTGTCCACTAGATGGAATGATCTATATGTAGCATAGTCGAAAAAATATCCATATCTAGTTATTATAAGCTATATATAGGTGGAAATGGAATTGGGTGATTTTATACTTTGGGACATTAGGATTAATGGGTGGGACTGGACCACGGCGACTTTAGGTTTGTGCAACATGATTAATGGTCCCATGTTGTACATGGTCTTCTATATATGAACAAAATCTACCTAATTAATATTACGTATTGTTTTTTAGTTCATATACAGCTTAAGCGAACCATATACGATTCTTGCCTTGGTATGTACATTGATACCTATATAAGTACTAATAATTATATATATATATATATATATATATATATAGACACACACACAGAGTACATGGTTTTCCAATTGGAGTGGAAAAGAGCACAAACAAAATATCTGGTGTTATATATATGACAAAATGCAAGAAAGAACTAATATGCAAAGAGACTCGCAAGTGGGACCCACGCATCGCTAATTATATAATAATTATTATGTATATAATGTCCATGTCCATGTCCAATATACACAGCATCTAGCCTCCAAATTATATTTGCTTCAAAAATTAAAAAGACACTGAAGACGTGAATGAATCTAGAATAATAATTACTAGGAAAACTGATCAAATTATCTTCCGAGAGTACATGGAAATTCAGTTACGTGGCTGAGAAGTAAATATATATATCAGATAAGAAACATGGAAAGTCACTAAAATATTTTTAAGGAATATGAAAGCCACCACTCATTATCAGCAGTCAATGAGATCATATGAATCTATGATTAGTTTCAAAAAGAGAATACTTTTTAGGCCAATTCGTTTAGAATTTAGACATTGGAGCTCTCACACTATTATTACACCAAAAGAAATCAAGTCTTTCATTAATTTGGTGCTTATAATTTCTAAACGAGATTTTCATTTATAGTTGATGGAGTCCATACCTGGTACAATGAACAAGTCGCGTAAGAAAAGATTAGTGTTTTAAATTTGTGGAATCAAAAATTGGCTCCTCAAAGATAACACACAAAATTTGCGGCTTCACTTGGAGATAAAAGAAATGGTCAATTTCTATTCACTCTCAAAAATATTGCCACCAAACATTTTGGACTTTTAACTTTGGAATAATTCATGGAAAGTCAAAACAAAATCTCAAAGTAGATACCACTAGAAAGCTCTGTTTGATCCGTAATTAAAAAAAAAAGACAGTGGTGACACTTACAGGAAAGAACAGGCTTTCATACTTGCCGAACCACAAATTCATATACCTAACTTGTTAGTGACTATTATTGTTCATACAGTTAAGAAAAAATATATATATGAAAAGGTACGTAAAACAATATTACTCTCAATTTCGAAACCATATATAATGCGTGGCCTCAAACAACTACATATTTCTAAACTAATAAACAAGAGAGTACTTTAATTTCAATTCTTGATCGTGATCAGTGTGTAAGAATATGACTGGGTATCATCTTCACCTTAGGTTTCTTCTTCTTACACTACAGGAATGCGTTTATATTTAAGGAAATTTTGGTAAGTAGTCTATCTTTTAGGCCATATTTCTAAAATAGCCACAACTTGTTTTAATTAGGTGAATGACCCGTTTTTAATAAGTAGACAATATATCATAAATAAATGAATGAAATACCAATCATTTTTACCAGTTACCTTATCTACTAACCATTAAAAAAATCTAAATTCTGAAATAAATTTTTGGTACAAAATATCACGGTAAATAGACAAAATATCGACTATTTTTAGCTAGTATTTTGTCTATTAATCATAGTGAATAATCTAAATACCGAAAACGTACATATACTAAAAACACATAAATTATGGACATTTTTTAAAATAAGTTCTAAAATAAGATCATTTAGCTACAAACCCCTTATATTGAAGATTTATTGGCGAAAAAAAAAAAAGCATTTTCAATCTTCTCTTACTACAGGGCAAGGTTGCAATGAGAAAATCGTGAGCTCTTTTCTAGTAGTACTCTGTACTAGTGCTATGTGTGGATAGCTTGAATTGCCTTTAAGATAATGTATCGATCCTATATTTGATTGCGTAAAATATATGTGTTTAAACTTTAAACCTTTTTGCGTACGTATTGGTTAATTAACAAACCTTGATTTCAGCGAGTTCTCATATAATATGGCTATGTGTATATAACTTCGTCCTCTAGCTAGCCAAGGCTGAAATAAACTGATTTTGACCACACGTATTATTTTCATGTTTGATTCTAGTTGACAATAATATTATGTTTTGCGCGCATTATATAAATATATATATATATATAATTTTTTATTATCTTAGCTTGATATGCTAGTAACCTAACGGATTGGGTCTTCTCTCAAATTGCTTTTTTTATTTTTCTTACATATGTGCTCATTTTATTTTCTCTTGAATTCGTTCTTGCATCTTGACTAAAAAAAAAAAAAACCATTAATCTAATTTTTAGGAGTGTATTAGAGTTGAATTTTAAAAAGGTCAACCTAGCTAGTTGGTTTCCTTAAGTCGGTTAAGCATATCCCAACAAATACTCCAACTGTATATAGTATATAATACTCTGTCTACTTTTATTGTCTTCTTGCAATATAGAATGGTCTTTTTTTTCTTCCTAAAACCATCCTTATGGTTAAATAGAATTTGTTCACCTTTCCACCCTTTTATTATCCTTCATTAGTAGGAAAGCAAAGACAACATAGTTTAAATTAAAAAGTCATGGTCTACATATTTTTAGGAACAAAAATAATTAATGCACAACATATATTAATATAAAAAAATAACATAAAAAGTATAAAATTTATAACACACTAACAGATTTCATCCTTTATTTTAATATTTCACTCATTTTTCAAATATAAAATCAAAATTATGTTCGAAAAGTGAAAACAAAGAATTTTTTTGTTTGTTTGTTTTTTCTTTTTCTTTTTCGTCTCCTATATATTAAACATAATTTAAATGCTAAATTTGAAAAATGAATTATGTGTTAATGTGTTAAGAAAACAAGAATATTAGTCAAGAGCAAGAAGATTGAGATGTAAGAGGAAGAGTCAATAATAAATAAAAAAAATCCATTTGAAAAAAAAAAAGAATAAAAGAAAATCAAGAACATGACTAAGCCAAACCAAAATATATCTAATATTCTAATCACATTTTACTTGTAACAAAGATGATTTATTACTAGTACAAAGATGATGCAATTTAAAATATTTGCATTAACAACTAAAATCACGTCATAAAGCCCTCAAAATACAAAACTCACATCATCAATAATCAAATTAGGCCATAAAAAAATTAAAAAAAAATAAAAACAGGGAGCCCCAAAATTGAAAATCATATCACAATGTGTACCAGAGCATACTCTTAAGAATAGGAGGTGTAGAGCTGGTTATGCTATTTGGAGGTGAAAAGAGAAGAAAAAAAAAAAACAGAAAGAATAGAAAAAGAATGAATGTTTAGTTTTAAGGACATCTTTCAGAACAATAAGAATTATGACTGAATATGTCATTTTTAATTTTAAAAAATAATATTAACTTTTGGAGAGTATTGTAGGGAGGGATGTAAATATAAGCACTTCTTTTCCAATTACCTTGGTTAAGAAAAAGCAAATAATTACAATCAGATTCAGAGCAATACACCAATTATTTATCAACATAAAATGGCAAGAAATTACTCGCTCCTAGATGAGTAGTACTATTTGGTCATATTATAAAAGTGATTAAAATTATAAGGGCTAATAATATATTTTGTCTAATAAACGTAATACATTAGCCATTTACCGTCTGAACTATGCCTCGTTTAAGACTGTAACTTTTAAAACATCCAAAATTGGTCAAAGGAAGTCTTTCAATCAACAACTTAATTTTGACAGCAAAACACACAAGATCCTGTGTTGAAACTTTGTACTGCACTCGGATCTAAAGTATTGATCTACGGAAAGAGTGCTTAGTAGATACAACTACTATTAATTAATTAGCTGATCTGCTTTATAAAGTCTTAACTTTTCCTTATAAGCTAAGCCATAGATTAGAAATAAATACTTGACCCACCATATTAACTTTGTCATTTGTTTTCAGTTAATATATGTGTGTGTTTTGTTTATTTTGATTGTATATAACTCAACCGAATATTTGCGTAAGTTGGTATACTAATAACATTGAAATTCGTTCATTAATTAGCTAAAAGAAACTATATATACTACGAGTTAAAAGTCCGTACTACTAGACACAATACAAATGATCCAACATAGATATATGATAAACAATCTGATAAAAAGAACGTACACTTACTATTTTATTTTTATTTGTTTTTTTTTCTTCACATATTTATAGTTCACAAAGATATAAATGCACCTGATAATAAGTGGAGAGAAGCTCACTGTTCCACTCAGGCCAGGGTCCAAATTTTATAAACAAGCCAAAGACATAATGCCAGTAAAACAAATAGAAAATAATAATAATAATAATAATAATAATAATAACAAAACATCTTGGCATACTTTGTTCTAGCATATAAGACATTAATATTGTTTATAATATTCTACTTAAAAGTGAACGAAACATAGGACAAAGTGAGAGAACAGCTAGTATATTATAAAACTATTTTTGTTATTATAATATAACACTTGTCCATAGACGCCTAAGGACCTTAGAAGTCAGTATTAGATTACATTTATGGCCAAATAGGGACCACATAGTATACACGAATACCTATATATACATTACATGTATATACTCATACATCATATACGTGTTAATATATGCACATGAGCATATGGCATGTACCCTGAAATTTTTTATATATAATTGTTTGTTGAAAAATTTCAGGTCAACAGCAATTAATGCATGATTATAAGTAAACTGCATATCACAGAGAAAAGAAAAGAAAAGAAATAAGACAAAGCAATATTAATGAATATTAAAAAAAAAAACAAGAATAATGTTAAACTCACAAGGCAAGACGCAAGATAAGAGTCAGTACTACGCCACTATCATCATCACTGACACTGCAACCATCAGTACTTATCCCAATAGAACAAACCACCTGAGAAGAGAGGAAAACTTGTATATATTACACTCTACTCTATTGCACTTAATATATACATATATAGATCAAAATAGTAACAATTTAGTAACAAATTTGAAGCAAAAATGCGTTCAATTTAAGCAAAATAGTAGTTACAATTTAGTAACAAATAGTTACAATAGTAATAATTTAGAATGCAATTGTTTTAGTTCAATTTTAGATATTTAATTTATGATCATGAAGTTCATGCCCACTTTCTTAAATTATGTATTTATCATCAAACAAAGAAATGATCATAATTATGGCTAGGATTTATATTTTCTGTATTTAGTAGCACTTAACATCAATCCGAATGTACGGAATTTCAAAAGGCTCCATTATTCATATGGTAATAAATGCCAAGGTCAGCACTGACTCGGTTTCTAAAAATTGCATATATTGAAACAGGTTTTAGCAAAAATAATTGCAGTCATGTCAGACAAAAACACACTATATATACCCTTTTCTCTGATTTTCTTACTCTCCATGTAATTACTATACATTTACTGAATCGCCAAAGACAGAGAAAAAGATATTGATAGTGGTTTGTGGGCATAATTCATTGGTAATTCTATAATTTGATTCTATTAAAGTGTATAGCTCAAATGTCCCACATTTGATTATAATAAAAAGTGAAAAGAGAGATTGATAATTAATGAACAGGAAAATCGTGAACCAAATGCAAATTTCTGTAAATTCTCAAAGGCAGTAATAAAAATCAAATAGAGAAATAATATATTGCATCAAACAAACCAAGCATGCGTAATACTTCCAAAACTAAATATCCACACCAATTTTTAATTCATTGTTACATGTATATTGTCCCCTGTACCCTAATTATAGTACTCTTATATTTTTGGTATTCTTTACGTGTCAAACCCTAATCATATCATAAGGCGGTGCATATGCATGGCTCTATAACAGTCCTGTAAACTTCAGTGCTTTTTGAGCAAATGGCGGCGAACATTATATATCATAGGCACTTTGTTTTCTTGTAGAGATCAGTGAGGGTGAGAGACTATATATAAGAGTGAGAGAGAGAAGAATAAATTTACACTTGGCTTCTATCAAATAGAGGATCTTTTAGCTGGAAAAGTGCATGGTAAGGATTAAGCAAAAACGTGCTATAACACTGCCTACATACACACACACACACACACATTTTCACAGGGTATTTTATTTTGCTATATTCATGAATCTATTCATGAATAAGTGCTATAATTTTCAGGCTTCACCTTATATATATATTGGCAAGTTGGTGTGGCGGGTTTGTACCAAAAGTACTATTCCATTAACACTAAAAAAAAAAAAGTATATATACACAAAACAATCATGAAAACAAAAATAATAACAGTAAATCAAAATCCACAAGCAAACAAGATCAGCTGATCATGAGAGTGTCAGATCTGTTAATGACTAAGTACCCTCTACCAAAACCTAGACAATTAGGGTTAACACAAATCCCAATGTCAATATAGCTCAAAATATTACCAAAACCTATGCATAAGATCCTTTGGGTTTCGCCTAATAATTAGCTTAGATTAGGCAGCGATATAAACTATACAAAATAAATAAAAAAGGGTAATTGAGGATTTAAATACAAGACGCAAAATCATAAAATTTGGGAGAAAAGTGATAAGATAGGGTTTAGTAGTTACATATACATACCTGAAACATGAAATAGAGGACCTAATTTTTCCTGTGCACATCTCCTCACCTGTACTTTTCATAAGGTTCCTTTGAAAAAATACAGACATCGTAATGAATACTAAGATCCATTGTGATATGAAATAGTCCAAATAGATGTAAAAATGTACTTGAAAGGGCTTTTATCGATTTTGTTATGGAAAGACGGTGTTCGGTGCCGTTATTTTCTGGGTTATAATAATAGCAAAATAAATTCTCCCTTTTTTTAGGAAAGAAATTAAGGAAAGGTGAAAAGAAAAGGCACTTCCGTTTCTAGGACAAGTGACACGTTTTAGACTTAGCTGGAAAAAAATCTCACCCCCTCTGTTTGTATCGTTTATAAATGTTATACTAACTCTTTTCTTAATATTTTAATATTAATTAATATAATAATTGAAATATTATATTTTGTTTGATTTAATATTAAATCTTTTTTAAAAAATTATAAAATATTCACTAATAAAATACGACACATGTGTTGGTAGTAAAAAATAGAGTGAAGTATGGAAATACTCATAATTTATATACCAATAAAAATAAATATCTAAACTTTTGAAGTAATTGAACTAATTAGTCAATTTGTTAATTATTTGCACATATTTTTGGTAACTAATTCAATCATTATGTATACACCACCACTTATCATTATGTAAATAATTCAATCATTTGAGTATTTTATTATATTTTTAAAAAGATTTGGTATTAATTTAAATTAGGTGGTAAAAATTGGGTATTCACTATAATTTTTCTTTAAAAATTGGTTAAATAGTTGATATGTCTAGCACTACTCAATGTTAATAACTTGTTTGGATTGAAATCCAAATAATAATAAAAAATATCTAAATTATATTATTATAGTAAATATATATGAATAAATAGCCAAATTTAAATGGGCTTAGTTATTTTAAAAGGTAAAGTTTCAAGGATTTAGCCATAGAATGTCATATGAGGATTTTGAGGAATGCCCCATTCTTGGCACAATGATAATCTATACCCCATGTGTATTGCATTTTTAAGTTATATCCTAAAATTTACACTACAAACATTGAGTGTAAATAAAGGGAGCACACTACTTGGGATATAGATTATTAAGTGACATCAAGATTGACTTTATTTTGAAATTCTCTCAATTTTAAACTTAAGGATTTAGCCGTAGCATACGTGTAACATAATATGCAGTGTAACATATTATGTTACACGTATGTTACGGCTAAATCCTTAATTTCATGAAATTATGGCTAATTCCTAAGAAATTAGCCAAAAGTTTAGCTAAATTCTTAAAAATCTCAATTTAAATTATACTTTGACATTAAAATTGTGATTTGTATTTGTATTCAAATAGAGAATATTATATTGTAATAAAAAGATTTATATTTATCTAGATAATATAAATTTAATTGTTTTTATTCGAATGGTAACCCTTTAAGCATTTCACTTTTTGAATTGAAAAAGTAAAAAACAATTAAATAGTTCAGCTAATAAAAAGGTGAATTAAAGAAATACGCAAAATCAACATACGAATAAAAATAAATATTCAAACTGTTGAAATAATTGAGTAACTAGCAAATTCATTAATTACTTGCACATATTTTTGATAACTAAGTTAATTACCATCAGTTCTCACTATGTAAGTAATTGAATCACTTGAATAATTTATTATATTCTTTCAGAGTTTTTTAGGCATTTAATCAAACTTTTGGGTAATTTTTTAGGATTTAGCCCTAAAATATCGAAATTAAGGATTTAGCCATAACATATAATATTTTATGTTACATGTAACATATATACGTGTAAAAGTATAACATTACATGTAATGTTACATATGTTACATTTTATATTACATGTAATGTTTCATTTAATATTATACTTTTTATGCGTATATATGTTACATGTAACATAAAATGTGACATGTTATGGCTAAATCTTAATTTCATGAAACTATGACTAAATCCTTCAAAATTTAACCTTTAAAATAGCTAATTGCATAACTGGCCCTATATTTTAAAAAATTAAGTATTAATTTAAATTAAATGTTAAAAATTGAATATTTATTATAATTTCTTAAAAAAAAAATTAAAGATGACAATGGATTGAATTGTCACGGATACGTGGGTGGAACCGTGGAAGTAACTAATGGCGTGTCGAACTTATAAATTTTTTGAGGGCCATGACTTTTTCAATTAGTTTAAATCGTTGTGTATATATTCAAAAATTACAAAAATCTCACCACATATTTCAAGGAATAAAAGTTTTATCCTCTTAATTTTTTAATGTGTTTAAAATTGTCTCCAATTTAAAAGAAGCTTTAGATTTGCTCCATCAAAATTTTTGATATTTATATTTTCTCTACGTGTTAAAACTTTTAACCACAATATTTTTTAGGCTAAACCAGATTGTGATTAACAGTGGAATCTTTTGCCATGAGATGTGAACCTAAATTCAATATCGAACGACATGAAAAATATACTATAATGCCCTCTTTGATACACTATCTATCAGCTATGAACATTACATTAGCTAACTCAGTAAGGAGGTATGCCACGTCAGCTAGGCGATTTATTTTTGCTCTGCTAGGGTTTGGCGTAATCCCTCGCTTCCGCCGGCCGCCACCGAGTTTAGCCGTCATGGATTCCGTCGGAAATCCCGCAGCTCCGGCGCCTTCAATCACCACGGCTCCCACCGAAAACCAATCTGCTTCTCGTACTCAGCCGGATGCTTCCTTGGCTCCGCGCAAAACTTTTGCAGACGTTGTTAGTAATCAACAACCATGTGACATTATGGCTCCACTCACAGAGAGTTCATCAATCACGAGGAAAGGTGAGGTTATTTGTGTTAAGATAGATGAGAACATCTACCAAGAAAGAATTGCTATGTGCAAATCTTCTATGATTGGCCGGGTCATACAATCCAAAGGTGAAGTCCCTTGGAAAATTCAAGATTTGCGTATAAAGTTGGCTGAAATTTGGCAACCAACAGGTAATTGGCGTTTAATCTCTTTGGGGAAGGGATATTTTAATATTCACTTTACAACCCAAGAAGATAGAGACAGAATATGGGCTGCCGGTCTTTGGAACCTCAAACCGGGTATTATTAGATTACAACCATGGTCACCAGACTTTAATCCCTACGCACAACGACCTACCACGGCTCAAGTTTGGTGTCGCCTCCACAACCTTGGCTGGGAATATTGGCATCCACAAATCCTCATCAATCTTGCTAAAGGTATCGGTTCTCCACTTAAAATTGACAAAGCAACTCTCGATGGTGACTTTGGACATTATGCTAGAATTCTTGTTGACATTGATTTATCCAAGACTCTACATGATTCAATTCTTTTGGAAAGAAACGGCCACAGCCTCTTCGTGGATGTTGAATATGAAAACCTTCCGGATTTTTGCACCCACTGCCACTCCGTTGGTCACGCGATCATTAATTGCAGAAAATTCAAAGCCGATCAAGCGGCTTCTACCGCGGAAGAGGTTTCTAAAAATAAAATCCCGAGTTTCAAAAAAATTGCTAAAAAGGTCAACAAGCCAGCAAATTCCGACCAGTTGAACAAGGAAATTCCATAAGCTAATGCCGTTGTTTCGACTTCTAAGGCACCCCCTGCCACAGATTTAATTATTTCTGCTGCAAATTCTTCGGGCTCGACTCAGTTGCTTTCTGATAAGCCAGATAAGGCCTCCACGGTGACTCTTCCGGCTATTCCTGAGATCCTATCGTCTGATAATGGATCCGATAATTTGGCTTCTCCAACCCTTCCCACTGCAGCTGATCCCCCTCCGCCATCAACTATGGTTCCGTCTAATGTAACTATAAATGATGAACTCTACTCTTCAGAAATTTCGGGTGCATTGGCTGAGCCACCAGAAAATAACATGGAGTTGACCATTGATCTTTTTGGTCCCAACCGTGCTGCGATTGTGACTCATTCCTCTCCAATCACTGACAACGACACGAGTTTGGTCTCAAAGGAAGCTACAGCAGCCAACAATCATTCTTGGGCAGATTTGGCCGATGAAGACGAATCTCAACAGCCTAAGAAAAAGAACTCAAAGATGCCTAACAGGCAAACAGCTCCTAAAACCCGAAGAGGTCATGTCTCTAAACCTTCCCAATGAAAGTTTTTTATTGGAATATTAGGGGGTTAGCTAATAAGTTATCGAGAGATACTTTGTTTAATTTTTGTAAACAATTCAATCCTGACATTGTTTGTATTTCTGAACCCATGATGAATCCTGTCGATTTTCCTAACTCCTTTCTCCGTGCTACTAATATGAATTTAGGAGTTTTTAATTCGAGAGATGGGATTTCTAAAATTTGGCTATTTATTTCCTCTCACATCTCTCATTACGATGTTGTTTCCAATTCTGAGCAGGAAATTACTTTGAGTTTTATGGTTTCAGCAGTTCTTCACCATATTTCATTTATTTATGCTAGTGTCCAGCTATATCGCAGGCGTAAGCTATGGGATGTCCTCGGCCACCTTTCTTTCGGGAACGCGCCCTGGCTTGTCATTGGGGATTTTAATGCGATTTTGGGTGCTCATGAAAAAACCGGCGGTCGTCTACCGGATCCTAGATCATGTGATGATTTTGCGACAATGATTAGTGACTGCAATCTTTTTGACATCCCCTCCTCGGGAGCTCAGTTCACTTAGGCAAGGAAATCGGGCACGAGATACGTTGAATGTCGTTTAGACCGCGCCCTTTGCAACTCTCATTGGTTTGAAGAATGGACCTCCATCTCCTGCAGCACCTTACCACGCATTAATTCAGACCACAATCCACTCCTGTTCTCTTGTGACGTCGCAGTGCTTAACCGTCCTTTACCTTTTAGATTCAGGAAAATGTGGACTCTCCACCCGAATTTTAAGGACTTTGTTTCTTCCCGATGGAACAGTCGCTCCTTCAATGGATCTTCAATGTCAATTGTGGTTCAAAAATTGAAGTTTGTTAAATCAGAGCTTAAACGGTGGAATAAAGACATTTTTGGGAATGTTTTTGAGCAAGTCAACTTGGCTAAGAAGGAATTGGAAGAGATTCAACTGGAGATTTCGCAACACGGTTTTTCTGAGGAAAAATTTCAACATGAGATTTTAGCCCAAGACAAGTTTAATTCAGCTCTAACTAGACAGGCGGCTTTTCTTCAAGAAAAAGCCAAAATTAAATGGCTTCAAGAAGGGGACCGTAACACTGCTTTTTTTCACAGCATTATCAATGTCAGAAAAGCTTATAATTCCATTAAGAAAATGGATATCAATGGGATTAGCTGCTGGGATTCTAACATTATTAAACAGCACATTTTAGATTTTTATTCGGAGTTATTCACTGATGCTGGTAACGTCGAGGTCGACTATGGTATAATTGATCAGATCATCCCTAATCTGGTGTCTGAGGAAGAAAATGAAGTCTTAACGAAAATTCCTTCTGTGGAAGATATTAAGCACACGGTTTTTTCTATGGACCCTAATAGCTCTCCAGGTCCGGATGGTTTTGGAGGCGTTTTTTTTCAATCGTGTTGGGATATTATTGGAAACGAGGTTTCTTCTGCTGTCCAAGATTTTTTCAGAACGGGGGAGCTTCTCAACAATCTTAACAGTAACTTCCTCATTCTTATCCCCAAATCTGAGGGGGCTTCCACAATTGATAAGTTCCGCCCTATTGTTCTTGGGAATTTTTTATTTAAGATTATCACCAAGATTATTGCAGACAGATTAGCTATTATTACTTCGCGTATTGTCTCAGATAACCAGTTTGGCTTTATACGAGGAAGACGCATACACGATTGCATTGCCATTGCCTCTGAAGCTGCCAACCACCTTCAGAAAAAAAATTCTGGTAGAAACATGATGATCAAAGTTGATATCCGTAAAGCATTTGATACTTTATCCTGGGATTTTCTCTTTGGAGTTCTTCTTCGATTTGGTTTCTCGGAAAAATTTGTCTCGTGGATTTCCAGAATTCTGTATTCGGCTAGAATTTCAATTCTTTTCAATGGCCTTCCTTACGGGTTCTTCAAATGCTCCAGAGGCGTTCGACAAGGGGACCCTATTTCACCTCTCCTATTTGGCATTGCAGAAGATTTTCTTAGTAGGTTCATCAATACTCTTTGTGATAATGGTATTTTTCTGCCTTCATATTTTTCGAGACAGACTCTAATTCCTACGCATCTTTTCTACGCCGACGACATCCTTATTTTTGGAAAAGCTTCTAAACAGAATCTCCAAACTCTCAAAGAATTATTCCTTATTTATGAAAAGAATTCAGGTCAAGTAGTTAGTCTGGATAAATCGCACATTTTCTTTGGTCCGAGTCTCTCTGCTTCATCCATCTCTTCACTGTTACAGATTTGGACGCTTTCCAAAGGTCACTTCCCGATGAACTATCTGGGAGTCCCTATTTTCAAAGGCGTGCCAAAAAGAATTTATTTTCAGAAAATTGCTGACAAGATCAAAGCGAAATTGAACTCTTGGCGAGGAGACAGAATTTCTATGGCTGGGCGACTTTGCCTGATAAAATCTACTATTGAGAGCTCTTTCATTCACAGTTTCATGATTTATAAATGGCCTGCTAACCTCCTCAAGGAACTAAATTCTGGCATTAGGAATTTCTTATGGTCTGGCAACATGTTGAAGAAAAAATTAGTTACTGTGGCTTGGAACAAAGTTTGTTTGCCTGTTTCTCACGGTGGTCTAGACATCAGAGATTTAGCCTTGAACAATATAGCGCTCCTTAAAAAATTCTCATGGGATATTCTGACTAGAGACTCCTTTTCAATGAGAATTCTAAGAGCCAGATTCTTGGATTCACACCTGGTTCCAATTAAAAGAATGTCTTTTTCTTCGATATTTCCGGGTATCCGCTCCCTCTTCTCTGATCTTCTTCAGGACTCTAGATGGTTAATATGTGAAAGCTCTACTCTAAATGCGTGGACTTCAAATTGGTTGGGCTATGTTATTCTGGACAAACTTGGTATTGATGAATCTCACCACCACTTGTTCAAAGCTTCAACCACTCAACTCCGGCAGGCTATTCCAGATATCCTTAAATCCAATTTTCCAGGAATCTATATGGATATTAGTAACTATGTTGCTTCAGATGAAGGAAAAGACTTCTTGGTCTGGTCTCACTCTTCTGATGGTCAGGTTTCTTGCAAAAGACTTTACCACATGAACTTTAGCACGCCTCCTTCAGAAGATCCCTGCTACTCTGGAAAATTCTCCATAAACGGATTCCTACAGAGGATACTCTTAAAGCCAGAGGATTTATTCTCCCTAGCTTTTGTCGCCTCTGTCTCTCTAATGAGGAGAATCTTCATCATATTTTTCTAGAATGTGATTTCTCAAAAGCTATTTGGCGTGATGTTTTTGATATTTTCAGGAAACACCCATGTGCCTTTGAAAACTTTACAGATTTCTTCAATTGGGCAATGAATTTGCATTTCAGCTCTCAAATCTTTACCTTATGGAAAACGGCTTTCTTTCTCTCTTGTGAGATAATATGGTGTGCTAGAAATAAATGTATCTTTGAAGGAAAGAAAACCTCTTTAACCTCTGCAAAAGCGGCTATCAGGGTTGGTCTTAAGGACGTTAGCTGGCTTAAAATTGGAAATATGTCAAATTGTCTGGAGGACCTATTGATTACTCACAATCTTGGGGTGATTCGTCTTCCTCCTAAAGCTTATAATATCATTGAGGTCCAATGGAACCACCCGCCCCCAGGCTGGATTAAATGTAACATTGATGGTTCTGCTTTAGGAGCGCCTGGCTTCTCAGGCTGTGGTGGTGTTTTCAGAACTTGTAGGGGCTTTGTCAAAGGGTGCTTCGCTTATGGGCTTGGAATTGGTTACGCTTTTGAAGCGGAAATCATGGGCTTCATTTTGGCGGTGGAGAAAGCTAAAGAATTTGGTTGGGTCAATCTGTGGGTGGAATCTGACTCTCTTTACGTGGTGAACTTATTTAGAGACAAATCTAATAAAATTCTGTGGAAATTTAAAAATAGGTGGATGAGGGCTTTGAGTTTTGCTTCTCAAATTAGAGTAGTGGTTTCACACATTTACCGGGAAGGGAATGCAGTTGCAGACAAACTCGCCAACACTGCTGCTAACTCCCAAGCTTCGACTTGGTGGTTTCATATGCCAGAAAACCTTGGCCCCTTCGTATACAGAGATCTTGCTCGACTCCCGAATTATCGCTTCAGCAACTAGTCCTGGGTCATGCACTCTTTTATCCTTTCTTAAGAGTTTTCCCTTCGTGTTTTTCTTTTGAAAGGTTTTAATGAGGCCCTTTTTAGTTGGGTAGACCCTATAGGATTGTCGCTTTATTTGCTTTATTGTTCCTTTAGTTATTGTTTCCTTTGTTTCTTTTTGCCCTATGGGTTGTACTCCTTTTATTGGATTCTCTTGTATTTTTCTTTTTTATTTTAATATATTTCGGAACCAATAGTGGATTGTTTGGAGGAGGATCAACCTAGTTGGTAAGCTTCCAAATAATCAGGCGTGTGCCAGCTTTGCTGGGATACGTTCCTATTGTGTTTCGCTTTTACCAAAAAAAAAAAAGCTAACTCAGTAAGGACAGTCAATTAATCCCTTTCACTTTGCAGTGCAAATAAAAAGCCCAAACCTGTGTGTGACACTGAGTTGTATATTAAGCTTGAATTAGAAGACCAGACTTTTGCCAATGAATTGTGAAACTTTTCCAATCTGTGTGTTATACAAATAAATCCAGTTTATCTGACTACGTACTACAGATACATCAGAGATTAATAATCAGAGTCAAGAAGACCTGGGATTCGTAAAAGAACGTGTTATAATGACATTATATTATCAATCAATATATGACAAAAGCCTTCAGTCAATTATAAACAGGTATAGAAATAGGACTCAATAGTTAAAACAAGTCTCTACGAACGGAAAGAGGATCAGGGAAGCTAATTAGAAATTAAATTTATATGTTAAAAGACTCGGTAAAGTCTATGAATGCCAGGTGGCGCACATGTACTCTCTGATTTTTCTAATGTTCTAACTTTTCCTTTCATTTTTGCACACTTATTTTCAACTGATTTTATAAAAGCTATATTTCTTCTCTTAGTCTATCGTTTGCGATATATATGTAATTGAGATTCTCTAGTGGTTTTTTTTTAGGAATCATTCTGAATTGTCATATTTATATTTTAAAGATATAAGGTCCAGTATAAAGGTAAATTTGATGATTCTAAATTATTTTTCACTATAAAAAAAATCCCACATGAGAAATTTTCATTTATAACGGATATTATGAGATTTTTTTTTGTTAGGAACAATTCTAGATCGTCAAATTTACCTTTTCAATGGGCTATACATCTTAAAAAGACAAATGTGACGATCCAGAATTATTTCTCACTACAAAAAAAACTTACCAAAGAATCCCCCTTCATAATAATGCGATTATGTACTATTTTCTTTGTAATATTATTTTTATTTAGGCTTTTTTGCAGCGGTGACCCCTGACCTTCACACCCCCTCGCAATCGGGTACCCTACTTTTTTATTTTGGCAATTGGGACCCTGTTCTTCGATTTCTTTGCAATTTTATGCAATTTCGTTTATTCCTGTCAATTTTGGATGGAAACAGCCTCGTGCGAGCCACGTGAGTGATTGAACGAGGGCAGCTAAGGTCATTTTGGAAAAATTAAGCCTTTATCACACGTGGATGGCATTTTGGAGGGAAATAAAAAGCTTCATGTTGTCCAAAGGAAGGGATCAAAACCCATTCCACCATAGAGTCTGAAAAAAGCTTGAAGAGCAAATACAAACTACGATATTGATAACTGTTAGAAGCTTTGTTTTGTGCACGAAAAAAAATGAGGTAGAAGGTTTGGGGCAGAAGGAAGAACAATGACTGTTCTTGGGGAACCTGGAGGTCTGCAACCCCTTTATGGTGAGTGCAATGAGTTTTTTTTTTTTTTTTTTGCCGAAGAACAGTCATTGTTCTTCCTTCTGCCCCAAACCTTCTACCTCATTTTTTTTCGTGCACAAAACAAAGCTTCTAACAGTTATCAATATCGTAGTTTGTATTTGCTCTTCAAGCTTTTCTCAGACGTCCATGGTGGAATGGATTTTGATCCCTTCCTTTGGACAACATGAAGCTTTTTATTTCCCTCCAAAATGCAATCCACGTGTGATAAAGGCTCAATTTTTCCAAAATGACCTTAGCTGCCCTCGTTCAATCACTCACGTAGCTCGCACGAGGCTGTTTCCGTCGAAAATTGACTGGAATAAACAAAATTGCATAAAAATGCAAAGAAATCGAAGAACATGATCCCAATTGCCCAAAAAAAAAAAGATAGGGTACCTGATTGTGAGGGGGTGTGAAGGTTAGGGGCCACCGCTGCAAAAAAAAAGCCTTTTATTTAAGAGGATATCGTAAACCATCCTGTCTTATAACAAGATTTCAAACAATTTGGGAGAGTTGCGAAACAAAGTCATTTTAAGTGCAACATACTAATTTATACTCTTTATTGCCAAAAAAAAAAAAAAAGAAATACTAATTTATGCTTTTATATGTCCTTCCTTGATTTTTAATCTATGTATATAATGTAAAATAAGGTATAAATTAAAAGTAAAACATAAAAAAATATTAGTTATTATTGTGTTTAAAATAGGACATTTTGTCAAATCCCTCATTCACTTTAAGGGTAAACTAATTAAAACTAGTCCTCAGATCTCTTCTTTTTGGAAGGCAGCGACTTTTGCTGTTTTCGATATAATTTGGACTGCGAGCAACAAAAGAGTCTTCAAAGGCCTCTCTACTTCGTTTTTTTTCAACTAAGGCGAGCATCTGGGATATAGTCAGGGACACGAGTAAATTTAACACTGGAACTATTTAGACAGCATGGACGACTGGATTAGAATTCAAAGATTGGGAGTGAAAGGTCGTTACCCAAAATCCACCTCGATTAAAGAAGTGATTTAGAATTTTCTAGCGAAATTGTGGCTTGAATGCAATATTGATGGCTCGGCGCTCAAGGCTCCCTAGGACCAGCGGGCTGTAATGGTATTTTTCGTACTTCTCACTAAATGTTGCTTTTCCTTTGGAATCGGTATTCGCTATGCCTTTGAAGCTGAGATAATGGCTTTCATCTTTGCCATTGAAAAGGCATTTGAATTTAACTGGAAAAATTTATGGGTCGAATCAGATTCTATATTCATCGTCAACCTCTTTAATAACGGATTTTGTAAGATTTCTTGGCAATTTCGAAACAGGTGGCTGAAGGTTGTTAAAACTTCTAAGACACTTGGTGTGGTGATGACACACATATTCAAGGAAGGGAATTGTATAGCAGATAAATTAGCTTCTCAAGCAGCACGGTCCCAACAACAAAGCTTTCCGATGAGCATCCCGAGCAATCTGGCTTCACTTGCATACAGAGATCACTATGTGCTTCCTTATTATAGATTTTCGCCTTAACTTCTTGGGTCATGCACTCTTTTTTTCGGTTTTTTTTTCAGATTTTTTCCTTTGGGTTTTTCTAAAAAAGGGTTTTAATGAGGCACCTCTCTCGAGGGTAGACCCCATAGGATATTTCTCTTTTATGATTTGTTTCCTTGCTTTCTCTGCGAGGTTGTATTTTTCTTCATTTTTGCCTCTTGTCAAGGTCGCTTCTTGTGAACGTTGTAATCTTTTTATTTTCTAAATTAATAATATTCGGGTTCGGTGGTAGTGGGTTAGTTGTCGGAGGACCAACTTAGTTGGGAAGTCGGCATCTATCCAGACGTGTGTCAACTTTGTTGAGATGCGTTCCTATCATCTTTCCATTATTTAAAAAAAAAAAAGGCCATTTTGATAAGGCTTTTTAAATTTTAGCCGATATTTCAAAAAATTAAGAGAATAGCCTTGACACGAGTAGAAGATGCATAGATATGGATTTCATCCTCTATAACTACTTGATGACTATTTTTCTATTAAATGAATACATTGGCTATATTTTTTAAATCACCTAAACAAGATGACTATTTTTTACAATTTTCCTTTAATTTCATCGGTGACATTTTTTTTTTTTGAAATCCTAAATATCTTTAAGGATCGTTTGTATAGAGATTTAATTTAAAAAATTAACTTAAGTCATTTTCTATACTAGTAGACGTTTCCAACTAAACTTAAACAATTCTCATTTAAATACTTTTCTTATATTTTTTTAGTCTAAATTTAATTTTTCTCTCTTAAATCTCAATCCAAATAATATAACAAAATAACAATTTATAAAACAATTTAATTTTGAATTTCTTTTGTATTTGACTCTTTTTTAGTCACATTTCAAGAAATTAGCCAATGTTTCTAAAATTTAAGATTCTAAATTAATCCCTACTTGTGTGACCTCATCGATGTAGGCCCTGTGGAGTTCTGCCTCCATGAAGTAGCTTGTATTCATCATTACATGGTCCCTCACAGGTGTCCCTGCTCACATTTTCACAATCGAGTACTTGTGGGTCAACTCAATACAGGCATGCTCTTTCTGCCTTCCGATCATTTCTTGCAGAGTGTCAAGGAACTCGACGGCTGTCTCCTTGCCTTCCAACTTGGTTAGCAACGCATCAGACATGCTTGCGAATGGCTTTGTTATTGGTCACCCAGTGGTCAAACTCATAATTGGCCGCCTGCGTGGAATTCGTAGTGGGGAGGGGATTGTCAGTGAGAACAAATCTAATACTCTTAGAGACTAGGACGATATTTATGTTCTAATTCTATTTCTGAAAATTTTTACCCATCAAAACATCCTTAGAGAGAAGGGCAATTATTGGGTTTCTCATTGACATATTTTTATTGATAATAGAATAAGAACATGGTTAAAAATTGTTTGAAAAATAAATATTTGTTGATGGCCAAAATTTAACAAAGTATAAAATCGAGCCCAAGCTCGGAATTAAGTCATATTGGCCCCGAAAGTATACAAAAGCCCATTAAAACTAGTCAAAACCCATTAAACCCGTCAATACCCGTCAAGGACCCGTCATGGCCCATTTAACCCATCAAACCTGTCAAAGCCCATTTAGGCCCATTAAGCCCATCAAGGCCCATAAAACCTGTTAAAGCCCTTTATACCCATCAAAATGCCAGTCAAAGACTCATCAAGGCCCAAATCCCATCAAAAGCCCATGGCAGCTCATCGAAAGCTCATTGAGGTCCAATAAGCTATGGTAAAATTCTTAACTCAAAGGTTAAATAATTATGTGCTAATCTTTATATTTTTTCTAAGAAAATCATAAATACAAAACCACTTAGTTTTGGAATCACAAATATATTTTTTTTTACCAAAAGCACGTAATTATTTAATCTAGGGACCCAAGTCCATAAGGGGTGACTTATTGGGTTGTGGAGTGAAATGTTCAAAATAAAGAGTAAGGCTAACAAATAAAATCATATCTAAAGGTTTATGAATTTTATTTGGAAAAATTCATAAACACATTTTTAAATATGATATTTATTTGTTAGACTAAGAAAATAAATAACCCACTTTTTATAAACACCATGTTTTTTTATTAAAAAAAACATAATTTCTAGTTTTAGACATTTTTCTTTAAATCCATACGACACTTGTGATTGAGAAAGCCCACATTAGATCACAAAATCCATCACGCCCACAAAAAAATCCATATCTATTCCATGACTAATCCATGGTGACATGTTACATGATGTGGGAAAAGTAATATTAAAAAAAATAAAATAGTGATTAGTTGGTAACTCAAGCTTTAATTGGATGGCCACATAAGCACTCCTAACACCAACCACATGTCTTTCTAGAAACATTTATGGGTGACACAAGCTTTACTCACTTATCCACCAACATTAACACAAGCTTTGCTCACTTATCAACTAAACATTGATTACTTAGTCTCCAAGAGACGAAAAAGTTTCATTCCTATTATCCAATGACATCATCTAGTTACTCTAACTAAATACTACCAAAGGAGGGTAATTTCCCTTAACCACAAGTTAAGAGAGTTAAAAACCTTCCCATTTTACTCTAACTTTTCCCTATAAATAGGGTCCGCACCATGTGAAATAAATATGATATAATCATCACAAAATCATAATAACCAACATCATATCACCTATATGTCAACATTCTCTTTTAAATCTCTCTTTTTCTCTCACCCAAAACACCCAAAATCACAATACCCAAAAAGTCCTCTTTTTTCTTTATTCTTCCGATCATTCTTCCAAACATTCCAACAACTTTAAGTCCATAAAAGTCATCACACAATCATTGCCTTAGTCCTCCCTCCATAGGGGTGAAAATTAAAACCGAAAAAACTGAAAAATCGAAAAAAAAAAAGTCGATTTTTTTAAAAACCATAACCGAAATTCAAATTTTTTTAAAAAACCGAAAATTCGGTGCTTAAAAACCGAATTAACTGAAAATTCGGTGCGGTTATTCGGTCTTTCTCACAAATTAATCGAATGAACCAAACAACCGATTTTTTAATCGAATAATAGGTTTTTAACCGAAAAACTGAATTTTTAACCGAAAAAACCGAATTTAAAAACTGAAAAATCGAATTTTTAAGGGTGAAGTTGGCAAATACCCAGAATTTATATAACAATAAAAATAAATACCCAAGCTTTTGAAGTAATTGAGTTTCTAGTCAATTTGTGATTTACTTACACATGCTTTTAGTAACTAAGTGAATTACCAACACTTACCACTGTGTAAGTAATTGAATCATTTAAGTAGTTGGTTACATTTTTCAAAAGATTAGGTAATAACTTACATCAAGTTTTAAAAATTGGGTATTCACTATAATTTCTTAATTTTTAAACCAAAAAACCAATTTTTAACCGAAAAACTGAATTTTTAACCGAATAACTGAATTAAAATTCAAATTATATTTAATTCGATTATTAACCGAAAAACCGAATTAAAAAACCGAAAATTCGGTTTCGGTTAAAAAAAATCGGTTTTCAATTTTGATTTTCTATTAATCGAATATTCGGTTTCGGTTATGAAAATTGCAAAAAAACCGATAACCGAAATCGATTTCAGCCCTACCCCTCCATATACCTCCATTAATAAAAACTTATCCATATATCAAACACAAGTGTCATTAACTACATATTTTGCAATCATGGTGTCAAAAATTTAATCAAATAACTAAAAGGGGTTTATTTATTCTGTTTACCTTACTTTTTATTTACTCCTACTCTATTATTCAATATTTTTACCCATTCATGATATAACTCATATAGCATATTAATTTATCATATTATACGCTTTAGCTCATATTATCATATCATGTTTTTATCCATATTATTTACTATCATCATATCATATTGATATATCATTACTATACCATAATATATATTATATATATTACTATATTATATATACACTATCATGCTATATATATATATATATATATACATATTATGCTTCACTATATTACATGTTAGGAACATAATAACTACCATATTATAATATTATATAATATATACTATATATTATATATGTTAGGTACATAATAACTACTATATTATGCTATACTATTGCACTATATATATTCATTTATAAACTAAAAAACTGTCATCTGATGATTTGACTGTTAGATAAAATATATTGGGTTAATAATAATCATAGAGACAAGAACAAAAATAAAACTGGAATTGATATATTCAATATTGAATATGAATAAAATTACAATAATCTTGCAATAATAAAAATAAGCAAACCGTAATACACAACGACGAAGTGGTTTGGCAACAAGTCGAGGCAGGTGTATCACACGCTTTCCTTAAAACAGATTCGCCCCCTCGTTGTCGGTGCTCGAGGGTTCCACGGCGTCCGTTTCTCAGGATACAACGACTAACAACGGTAAATCCGAGCACAATGAAGTACCGTATTCAGGAACTTGAATTGTGACCGAAACTCTTTCACCAATTAAATCACACAAGAAACAAAATAAAACAACAAAAGGGCAGCATGATATTTAGATATATCTTGTGTATATATCCACTATTATATAGTGTACATTTCCTTCTCTTAGCATTCTCGTCTGTTCTTTTTTTATTTTTTTTTTTATTTTTTTTAAGAACAAGGAGAAGGTATAAGTATATAGTGAAAGCAAAACAAAGCTTGCTCTGCTCATTGCAAGCAAACAAAACGTTCGAGAGCAATATAGCCATCAACGTAGCTTTTAAATATCAATAAAACCAAGCCAATAAATTACGTCATAATTTGGCAATAAAAAGCCAAACGTTAACATGGCCATCGAAAACAACAGCCCAAAACATACGTTAAGAATAGGAAGCAAAACCGTTATGTGTTTCCCAATAGAATGTATTAATATACATTCAAAAGCCAACAACGCATATATAATGCATTTGAAAGTAAATTACACCAAACGGTGAATTCAAGCATAACGTCCATGCATTAGTCATTATTAGAGATGTCAAAACGGACCGGGCCTAGTGGGCCGGCACGAAGCACGGCACGATTTTTAGTGGCATGACACAGCACGACACGATAATTAACGGACTTAAGCACAGCACGATAAGTTGGTGGGCCGAGTTTGGACAAGGGTTTAAAGCACGAAGCACGATGAGGCACGAGTACGATTAGGCACGGCACGAGCACGGCACGGGCACGATTGATAGCATGACACGAGCACGATATATTTTCTATTACATATTATGTATATATAGTTCAATTTTCAACCCAAAAAATATTATATGTTGTCTTTATTTCTGTAACATATTATATTTTCTCAATAAAATTATTATTGAACAAAATTTTAATTAAATATTAATATTATTTTGTTCCTATTAATCACTAACTTTCTCTTTAATTTCATGTTAGTATTAAATAATGTATTTTATTTGCATCAAAATAAATGTAATAACTCTAATTAAATAATTTTTATTTAAATGAATATGAAATAAGTACAAAATTAGTATAACATACATACGCACGTAAAAGTACGACGGAGGCACGGCCCGAACACGGCACGGCACGACAAAAGCACGACACGTTTATAAATGGGCCGCGGGCCAGGCTTGACGCTCATTTTGAACTATGGGCCGACACGGCACGAGCACGATTAATAAATGGGCCGGCACGAGCACGGCACGAAGCACGATAGGCACGAAGATAAACGGGCCGGGCCAGCACGACACGACATGATTTACATCTCTAGTCATTATCAATGCATATTATGGCTTTAAAAAAATAATAAAAGAAATAAAGCCAACAATAACATTTAAAATTTTTCCAACAATCCCCCACATGAATGGAATTGTCAGAATAAAATAAGAAAATAACGACGTCAATTTTGGGATAGATTTCGATAGACAAAAACTCTGCATAGGATAGGTAGGGGTTACCCTTTGAACCTTCCCTTGTGAAAATATATCTATTTTACTAGCTGATCAGTAGATGCGATGTCTTTGAACTATTTGTCTTTTATGTAAAGGTCAATACACCTCACACATAATCTTTTCTTATCACAATTCAGTTCTCATTATTATGCCCGTTTTGACCTTGGACATACACCTGGTTCTGCAAGAGTTTCAGGAAATTGCACCCTATACAGTTCCCCTTGAAGCGGCCCCACTTCACTCTAACATAGGTGATCTCTTATTAAAGAGTAACCCGCATTACTCCCCTCGAATTAATTTTCGATGCATAAGGATCATTAAAAGCAAAGCGCTTAACTATTTCCTTACGTGCATCACTGTTTCATCATAGGAATTGATGTGAGTTAACCCCCACAGTGATCTAGTTTAGTCAGATTTAACTTGGTTGTCCCTTTGAAGCCAGATCTTGGGATGTCTAGTCAACTAGGCGGGGTATCCGCTGTATAGACTTATCATTTCATGGGCTTTAGTCCCATTTCTCTCGATGATCTATCAACTCACTTTCTAGTTAACCCTTTAGGTTAGTGGATCCACAATTTTATCTTTTGACTTTACATAGTCAATATTGATAACTCAATTGAGAGTAGTTGTCTAATGACATTAAGTCTAAGACATATATATATATATATCTAGACTTACTATATTGCTTTGTGCATTTTTCAATCACAAATTGAATACTCAATTATGCAATGCTAGCACAAGCTTAGGCCAATTTTGATTGAGCAAGTATGCCAAATAACAATAATGTCAATCTACCACTACCTTTGGTTAGATCTGACAAGGTTCATTTAGAAACCGTTGGCTTTCCTCAGACACACCAAAATATTGGCCTTGTAGTTTTTCTTGTGACAAATATTGTCACATTTACACTAGCCACAAACATAATAGAACATTTTTTCTTGAACCATTATTAACTTATTCAATTCGAAGTCTAACAACCAACTCTTGAATGTTCATCCCATTTTTCTTGTGCCTAAAATAGCACAAGAAGTCATTTCAAATCATCACATTGACACGAATTTCATGTAAGATCTCTTGGATCTTTTTTCCATGATTAATTATAATTTTTGAAGTCCACACCTTCATAATCAAGGAGGTGGTCCATGATAAATTTATTGGCACCCTAACACCTTCCATGTTATTTTTGGTCTTATCAAAACCACAAACACAATTGCGATCACTATGAAAATCATGCATATATATTTTTTTTCATAAAAATATGCTAATTTTCAAACACCATGAAAATATATTTTCCAAAACAAAGTTGTATAAAAAACAGAGAGCATGCAATTGAGAATTAACAAATCAAAGCTCGCTAGACAAGTGCAAGAAATGAATCATGCCACATTATTTCTACACTACTCATATGCATATATATGTGTATAACACAATCAGTATGCCAACTAATGTCAAATCTTTCAAACAAAACATTATAAGGCATAACAATACCCCAATATATTTTATCTAACATTGACTTCGTGGTGCCCCGATGACGTGATCTCAGTCAGTATCTGTGGATTTGACCCATGTGTTGTCCTGACACTGTACCATTTATTTATTTATTCATTCATCTACATTCCTGCCTCGGTCATTGTCTGTAGATTTGAACCATGTGTTGTCCCGACAATATACTATTTATTTATTTATTCAGTCATTTGCATTCCTGCCCCAGTCAGTGTCTGTGGATTTGACCCATGTATCGTCCCGACACTGCACTGTTTATTTATTTAGTCATTTATATTTTCGCAATTTACATTTCAGTCATTTAAATTCTCGCAAATTAGGCCATGTCCTGTGCTTTATTTTCCTTATTTCTTCAGTAATTTAAATTCCTACAAATCAAGTCATGTTGTGTGTTTTATTTTCTTTAGTCCTTCGAAGAACCAAAGAGAAAAGGATAAATCCTCACACTTTTTTGATGAAAAATACTCTGTTGCGTTTCTCATTGATAATGATGCCTATATAGGCTGAAAATACAAGGATATTTGTCTTTACAATATTATCCTTATCCTAATTAATTAAAAGATTAATACAAAAGGCTAATAACGTAATAACATAGGTCCTGCCCAAAAATTATAAACTAATGAGCCCAAATTAAATAAGTTTGGCCCAATAAATGAATTACATAAAATAAATGGCCCAAAACAATTAAAATGACGCCAATAAACCTTCTAATGCGGGCTTCCTTCGACGCTAGCCCGAATGATGTGTACGAGCCTCGGTTGATTGTTTCTTCCATCTCTTCTCCTTAAAGCTTTACAATCAGATTATGAAGCTCCTCTTTGAATTTCTTTGCTCGAGCTCTCGTGATAAGTCCAACTTGTATTTTGTATCGCTCCTTGAGGAATTGCGTGCTCACGTCCTCATCATTCACGCCAACTCGCCGTCAACAAGGGCTGCTGACGCGACGGACCGGAACGTGGCGGTGATCTCCGACGAAGCAACCGCAGGCGGCGGCGGCGTCGAGGTGGTGGCGACGGATTTGGCGCAGCACACAGGAAAGGCGATTGCAGCAAGCGTGAAGAAACCGCGAAGAGGGGCGGAAGGGGTTTCGGTTGGAGGAGAGCTGGAATCATCGTGGGCGGCAGCCGTGGCCGCTGATCAGGCGGCAGGATGGTCTGGAGGCGACGCGCGCAGGCCAGCGAGGTGCGAGGCGGTGCAAGACAGGGACGATGCGCATTTGAGGCGGCTTTGCGTTGGTCCTGGCCAGATCTGGCCTACCTAGCCCTTTCCCGATCAGATTGGGGCGGGAGGACTCGAGGGCTGGCGGGAGAGGGGCGGCGCTGGCCCATACCATGACACCAGCGGGAGAACTCCGCAGGAGCAAAGTGGCGCTGGCCACTACTGGTGCAGCAACTCTGGTTTTACGCTGGAGAGCGGCGGTGGCGGCCAAATCGGGGTTGGGGACGGCGGTTTTCCGCCGAAGTGGGGAGGGGTGTGATCCGGCATAGTCCGACGGAGCCCGTCGAGGTTGATAAGCGGGTTTCACCTTGAGGACAAGGTGTCTTTTAGGGGGAAGTAATGTTAGACTTAATAATAATAATAATAATAATAACAATAATAATAATAATAATAATAATAATAATAATAATAATAGTAGTTATGGTAATGATAATAATAATAATGTGGTAGGATTATTTCCTAATAAGGATTTAGGGTTTATTTAAGGGAATAGGGGGTGAGAGAACTCGTAAAGAGAAAATTGGTGAGAATAATTTGGTTTTAGCAAATTAGGAGTAGCTCTAGGATTGTTTGGAGAGTGGTTTGCCTCTCGAATGCAACCAAATAAGTTTATCAGTTCTTAGTGAGTGTTCTACTTTAATTTATATGTTAATTATTGTTTGGTTCCTATCAAATTGGTATCACAGCATCGTTCCCGGAAAATGGATGCTAAAAAGGTTAACGCGCTCTAAGAAAAATTTGGAGGCATAGTTGAGACGTTGAAGAGCACCGTCAACGCCATGATAGGACATTTTTCTTCAATGGAAGAACGTTTTACCAACATTGAGGCTATGTTGCAAAAACTATTGGAGCTTCACTGATACGAACCTCAGCCGACACACTCCGAGACCCAATACCCTAGCTAGCTCGATTTGGATCGTTATACTAATTTAGGTTCGGATTCGTGGAATGTAAGACGCCACGAACGGATGCGGAATGCTGTTCGATAAGTCACGTGAATGCCACAAAGTAAATCTTTGTTAAGTTGGCTTAGTTCTTCGAAGAACCAAAGAGAAAAGGATAAATCCTCCCACGTTTTTTATGAAAAATACTCTGCTGCGATTCTTATTGATAAGGACGCCTATATAGGCTGAAAATACAAGGATATTTGTCTTTCCAATATTATCCTTACCCTAATTAATTAAAAGACTAATACAAAAGGCTAATAACGTAATAACATAGGTCCTGCCCAAAAATTATAAACTAATGAGCGCAAATTAAATAAGTTCGGCCCAATAAATGAATTACATAAAATAAATGGCCCAAAACAATTAAAATGATGCCAATCAACCTTCTAATGCAGGCTTCCTTCGACGCTAGCCCGAATGATGTGTACGAGCCTCGGTTGATTGTTTCTTTTAATTGCCTCATTTGCAAACACGTCCATCTCTTCTCCTTGAAGCTTTACAATCAGATTATGAAGCTCCTCTTTGAATTTCTTTGCTCGAGCTCTCGTGATAGGTCCAACTGGTATTTTGTATCGCTCTTTGCGGGGTTGCGTGCTCATGTCCTCCTTATTCATGCCAACTCGCCGTCAACAAGGGCTACTGACGCGATGGACCGGAACGTGGCGGCGATCTCCGATGAAGCAACCGCTGGCGGCGGCGGCGTCGAGGTGGTGGCAGCGGATTTGGCGCAGCACACAGGAAAGGCGATTGCAGCAAGCGTGAAGGAACTGCGAAGAGGGGCAGAAGCGGTTTCGGCCGGAGGAGAGCTGGAACCATCGTGGGTGGCAGCCGTGGCCACTGATCAGGCGGCAGGATGGTCTGGAGGCGACGCGCGCAGGCCAGCGAGGTGCGAGGTGGTGCCAGACAGGGACGATGCGCATTTGAGGCGGCTTTGCGCGGGTCCTGGCCAGATCTGGCCTACCTAGCCCTTTCCCGGTCAGATTGGGGCCGGAAGACTCGAGGGCTGGCAGGAGAGGGGCGGCGCCGGCCCATACCACGACACCAGCAGGAGAACTCCGCGGGAGCAGAGTGGCGCCGGCCACTACTGGTCCAGCAGCTCTGGTTTTCCGCTGAAAAGCGGCGGTGGCGGCCAAATCGGAGTTGGGGGCAGCGGTTTTTCGCCGGAGTGGGGAGGGGGTGATCCGGCGTAGTCCGACGGAGCCCGTCGAGGTTGATAAGCGGGATTTCACCTTGAGGACAAGGTGTCTTTTGGGGGGAAGTAATGTTAGGCTTAATAATAATAATAATAATAATAATAATAATAATAATAATAATAGTTATGGTAATGATAATAATAATAATAATGTGGTGGAATTATTTCCTAATAAGGATTTAGGGTTTATTTAAGGGAATAGGGGGTGAGAGAACTCATAGAGAGAAAATTGGTGAGAATAATTAGGTTTTAGCAAATTAGAAGTAGCTCTAGGATTGTTTGGAGAGTGGTTTGCCTTTCGAATGCAACCAAATCAGTTTATCAGTTCTTAGTGAGTGTTCTACGTCAATTTGTATGTGAATTATTGTTTGGTTCCTATCAAATTGGTATCAGAGCATCGATCCCAGAAAATGGATGCTAAAAAGGTTAACGCACTCGAAGAAAAATTGGGAGGTATAGTTGAGATATTGAAGAGCACCGTCAACGCCGTGATAGGACGTTTTTCTTCAATGGAAGAACGTTTTACCAACATTGAGGCTATGTTGCAAAAACTATTAGAGCTTCGCTGATATGAACCTGGGCCGACACGCTCCGAGACCCAATACCCTAGCTAGCTCGATTTGGATCGTTCTACTAATTTAGGTTCGGATTCGTGGAATGTAAGACGCCACGAACGGATACGGAATGTCGTTCGATAAGTCACGTGAACGCCACAAAGTATATCTTTGTTAAGTTCGCTTAGTCCTTCGAAGAACCAAAGAGAAAAGGATAAATCCTCACACGTTTTTGATGAAAAATACTCTGCTGTGTTTCTCATTGATAACGACGCCTATATAGGCTGAAAATACAAGGATATTTGTCTTTCCAATATTATCCTTACCCTAATTAATTAAAAGACTAATACAAAAGGCTAATAACGTAATAACATAGGTCCTGCCCAAAAATTATAAACTAATGAGCGCAAATTAAATAAGTTTGGCCTAATAAATGAATTACATAAAATAAATGGCCCAAAACAATTAAAATGACGCCAATCAACCTTCTAATGCGGGCTTCCTTCGACGCTAGTCCGAATGATGTGTACGAGCCTCGGTTGATTGTTTCTTTTAATTGCCTCATTTGCAAACACGCCCATCTCTTCTCCTTGAAGCTTTACAATCAGATTATGAAGCTCCTCTTTGAATTTCTTTGCTCGAGCTCTCGTGATAGGTCCAACAGGTATTTTGTATCGCTCTTTGCGGGGTTGCGTGCTCACGTCCTCGTCATTCACGCCAACTCGCCGTCAATAAGGGCTACTGATGCGACGGACCCGAATGTGGCGGCGATCTCCGATGAAGCAAACGCTGGCGACGGTGGCGTCGAGGTGGTGGCAGCGGATTTGGCGCAGCACACAGGGAAGGCGATTGCAGCAAGCATGAAGGAACCGCGAAGAGGGGCGGAAGCGGTTTCGCCCGGAGGAGAGCTGGAACCATCGTGGGTGGCAGCCGTGGCCGCTGATCAGGCGGCAGGATGGTCTAGAGGTGACGCGCGCAGGCCAGCGAGGTGCGAGGCGGTGCCAGACGGGGACGATGCGCATTCGAGGCGGCTTTGCGTGGGTCCTGGCCAGATCTGGCCTACCTAGCCCTTTCCCGGTCAGATTGGGGCCGGAGGACTCGAGGGCTGGCGGGAGAGGGGCGGCGCCGGCCCATACCATGACACCAGCGGGAGAACTCCGCGGGAGAAGAGTGGCGCCAGCTAGGGGTGGCAATTTGGGTCCGGACACGAGACACGACACGAACACGACACGAAATAAACGGGTCTGGGTCCACCCTTAATGGGTCTGGGTCTTAAACGGGTCGACACGATTAACACGATAATTAAATGGGTGAACACGACACGAACACGAAGACACGATTAAGAACGTTAAGACACGATTAATAAATAATTTTTAATATTTATATATATTTTCTTTAATTTTATATTCATTCTTATAAAATATAACAACATATTTTGTTGATTTAGTCATGTTATATATTTTGTTGATTGGTTTTGTTATTTTTTTCTTTATTGGACATACAGTCTTGTTAATTTTGTTGTTGTTTCTATGTGTGGAATTATCTTTTTATTTTAATTTAGGTCATAAATGAGTTTAAAATTTAAATGAGTCGTATATGGATTGTAATACCATTAATATATGTTTATCATTAAGATACGATTATTAAATGGGTCTTAATGGGTCGTTAATGGGTAACACGATAAGACACGACACGAACACGACACGACACGATAAGTAAATACTACTAAATGGGTTGGGTCGGGTCTGGGTCCAAAAAAAGGTCAACACGATAAGACACGACACGAACACGACACGAGACACGAATTGCCACCCCTAGCGCCAGCCACCACTGGTTCAGCAGCTCTGGTTTTCCGCTAGAGAGCGGCGGTGGCTGCCAAATCGAGGTTGGGGGCGGTGGTTTTCTGCCGGAGTAGGGAGGGGGTGATTCGGCGTGGTCCGACGGAGCCCGTCGAGGTTGATAAGCGGGATTTCACCTTGAGGACAAGGTGTCTTTTGGGGGGAAGTAATGTTAGGCTTAATAATAATAATAATAATAATAATAATAATAATAATATTTATGGTAATGATAATAATAATAATGTGGTAGGATTATTTCCTAATAAGGATTTAGGGTTTATTTAAGGGAATAGGGGTGAGAGAACTCATATAGAGAAAATTGGTGAGAATAATTAGGTTTTAGAGTAGCTCTAGGATTGTTTGGAGAGTGGTTTGCCTCTCGAATGCTACCAAATCAGTTTATCAGTTCTTAGTGAGTGTTCTACTTCAATTTGTATGTGAATTATTGTTTGGTTCCTATCATCCTATTAAGCATTTTAAGGATTAGAAGTGTAACTTGGTATTGAATTTGTTTGGCTCTTGATTTTGTGATGGATCATTCTGGAAGTTTGGCCTTTGTTGCATAAAGAAGAGTGATGTCCTCATCATTTCCTCTACTAGCGAAGCATTTGTCTTATCTATATCAGCATAAAATAGAGATAAGTCAATAATATTGAAAGTAGTACTAACATCAATCCAACTTGTTGACGTTGTCATTGATGCATTCGATGACTTGAAAAGGTTCGTCGTTGTAAGGAAGTAATTTAGAATGTCGTTGATCGAGAAATATTTCCTTGCCCAAGTGTAACCACACTCCTAAGTGTAACCACACTCAATCGTCGAGTTCAAAAACAACTTTGGTGGCCCTTGTTTGGCATATTGTTCCGTCTTTTGCTCAATATTCAACCGTGCCATTTCGTGAATCTTTTTAACCACTTTGGCCTTCCTTTATTCATATAAAATGGCACACTCAGATAGTAAAGGAGCCAAGTCCAACAGAGTTAATGGGTTAAATTCACACACAATTTCAATAGACAAAAATTGAGTAGCAGAATGAATGGAGATGAACCAATTATATGCAAAGTCAACATGGGGTAGGACTCTCAGCAAAAAAAAAAAAAAAAACATGGGGTAGGACTCTACGTCTCTACCCATACGTATTTCTTATATATACATAATAATGGACCTTGGTAATAATTAATTTACTATGTAATTCTTGGCAAATAAATTTGAGTGAGTTGCAAAATAGGCCAAAATTGAATGGATCTTTTAAAAAATAACACATATTCTAAAAGAATTTCTTAATAATTAATAATATTAGTCATATTTTAAATCACCTATATGAAATGACCATTTTTTATAATTTTCTAATGAATTTTGGACATTATAAGCGTTAAAATATATTTTAGGACAAATTGTCAACAATATAAACTTTGTTATTCGTCACCTTTTATTTGACAATCTTTAAACACCCACTTTCATGTCTTTGTCGTTAAGTTTGTCGTTTTTAACTTTTTATAACGCATTTTAACAAACGAGATAATATTGTTGTTTTTCTTGCTTGTTTTTTGTTTTGTTTTTCTTACAGTTTTTTGGGTATGTATATCTCGAACTGATTTGTAAAGACTGCGCTAACTTAAATTATACAGGATAAAAAGGGAATTACAAAACAATATTATTTTCAGTGTCATTTAATAATCTATGCCCCAAGTAGTGCTCTTTTTGTTTTCACTAAATTTTGGGATATAAATTAAAAGTGCAACACACATTGACATAAATTATTATTGTGATTTTGTGCCAAACACGACTAAATACAAAATGTGAAGAAATCTCCCAAATTTCAATTTGAAATTCATTAATAAGAACTGCTAAAATTCCTACTACAACTTTCCTTGCACGTGAACAGCACTACTTAGCACAAATCATGGTCGACTCCATCACCGCCTCTTTCATTACTTTTATCCTCCTAAAATTTCAATTTTTTTTTTCACCTTTGAATTACAACATCAGAATCACAAAAAACAGAAGATATGTACGTTTTATGATTTTATCAACACAAGAATCAAACAGACATACACCTGGATGTTATCTATGCTTAATAGAATGCTTTAAATCTTCAAGTTGAGCTTTCAAAAGAGTATGTTCGTTACGCATCCTCTCGAGACGGGCCTCGACCATGTACATCTCATCTTTAAGGTGGTGAACTCGCTTCTCCAACCAAACCAGGGCTTCGGACGATCTTCCGCCCGCTTCGCCTCCCACATTCATCATGTAGTCTGCAGGAGAGTGTACATGGATGTGTTGGGGTCTGGCTAGGAGCGCTATGATGCTCAACTGCAACAAATAGATTTTTCGCTCAATGGTTGAACAATGTTCTAGCGTCTCAAAGAAAATATTATGGTGAAATAGAGGAATAAGGTCCACTGTAAAATGAGATCATCAACTGATCCAAAAAGGCATGCATATTTCAATTGGACATTCATACGGTGATAGATCAGAGGTTTTTAAATACGTTATACAACTAAAACAAGCTAATAGAGTATCTGGACCTTCACATTGTTGTTGCCATTTTGGAACTTCAAAGAAGATTTAAAAGTAGAGAGAACTTTGTAAGCGCAAACTTGAGATTCCATATTCTCCAATCGAAAGTATATAGATCATAGTCTAGTATATTTGAAAACTACTTTTTCCTCTCAATAAAAGCAGAAAATCCACAAGATGGTTGATAAATCATACCTGCATTAGGAGAATCACTGAAAAAATGATGACCAAGACGATGAAAAGATTGCCTTGACTTTTCAAAGATGCGCAAAGTCTGTTCACAATTTCTCTGAAAGTGTCAACCAACTTTCCTCGAAATGGATTGCTAACTTGCTGGTTAAAATTGGCAGAATGCGAAATATTATGTGTTCCTAAACGATCTTCTCTCAACTCATATGGCCTTTCTAATGATCCCACGTCCTTCTCTTCTATTTCGGAATGAGTTTCTCCATTGGTGACAACAGTAGCAAGAGTATTTTTCTCTACTGAATAAGACAAGGACAAACTAAGTAAAAGCACATAATATCATGGTATTAATATAATCCTTATGAAATGACATAAACTTTATAGATCAATGGATTTATAATCTAAATCACCCCAGAGAGCCATAACTTATGGAGCTCCTCACAAGGAAAGTTTAAAGAAGCTAACCTTCTTGATTTTCAATATTCTTTAACAATTCATGGCCCTGAAATAATAAAAATTATCTACATTAATAATCAAGCATTTCAAACACTTTGGAGATAAAATTATACGAGAGGAAAAAAAAATTACCATGTTTATCCAGGTTGCATAAGCTTCTCGACATTCTTCCAATGTAGACTGCACTATTTTGCCTGAAACCAAAAACACCCGCTAGATATCAGATAAATCCAAATTTCTCTCAAGGAACACCAGTAAAAACAGAATCAGGCTTTCAGCACTATTTTTTTGAAACCAAAACCACCTATTAGATATCAGATAAATCCCAATTTCTTTCAAGAAATTCCAGTATAAACTGAATCATGATTTCAGAAACTGAGAAGAGAAACTAAAAGGCAAGACTTTAAAGTAAGATGTTCGAGGCAAACTATTAAATGTTCAAAGTACTTCACGACTACGATATATGATTCTATATGAGTCACAATGTCATGTTACGATGCTTCTAACATCTGCTGTATCAAAATATTACTGTGTGTGTTCATATAACCAAAGCAATTTGTCTATGCTGACTCAAGGGGGAAAAAAAAAATGGCTGCCCCCAAAATTTATATTAAAAAGCAAGCAAAAATGACAGTTTAATTATCAATTAGAGTAAAAGTCAACTGCTCAATCAAAGTTTTTCCCATCCTACCCAAATTTACGTGTCTTCTAAAATCCCTTTAGCTTTAACTCAACAAAACCAAAGCCCAATCTAACACTCTCTCCTTCCTTATCCAAAGTTCATAAAAATTTGCTTGAAACCATAAATTCAAGGACTTTTGTACAACAATAAGCTAAAATTATCTACTGTCTAACACAAGTCAAGTCACCACCAATGAAGCTAACCAGTATGGCCATTGGTATAAATAGGTGGGTGAGTTCCAGAAACAGGCCACTTTGTATGTGGACTTTTAAATAATAGTGCCATAGTTCCAGAAAATTAAAATAAACATTAAAAAAATAAAAAAAATAAAAGCCATCGTTAGAAATTTTAATACATAAATTGTTCTGAAGACTTTTTACCAAAATTGGCTATTTTTTATAATTGAAACATGAGCTATTTATAAAATCAAACTTTGAAAATGGCAATTAACTATTATTTCCCTGAACAGATTTAGTAATTTAGTATTTTAATCAATAAGGAAAAAAAAAAAGTAAACACCACAAAATATAGCTACATGGTGTCTAAGACCTTTCCAGAAAGTTCTCTTTGAAAAAGCCACATTCACATACACCCGCAAATGGCAGCATTCTTTTGATTCATCGGCATCTTTCTCCACATCCCAGAGTGCCTAATTAGACAATACATACATGGATGGAACAGAGTTAATATGTATCTCTCACTCCTATGAAGAGTTATGGAATTATCAAAAACAGAATATTACTGAAAGTGCAATGCAGATTATTTCACTGATCTTCCTATTACTACTACATCATATTCAAGTTATTGCAACTTCTAATAGTGCATAGAATTTTGGGGAAATTTTGAAAAATGCTTCTTTTCATGCATTGGTTTTCTGTCCCTTAAGTATGTTATTTGCATGTTCTTGCCCCTCTTGAGTTTAAATTTTCATATAAATTGATTATTTTATCCATCTTTCAATCTCTTCAAACTAATTAACAGTGACTAATTTCTATTCTCCCAAAAATATATTAAAAAAAATAAAATGATATGATTGCAAAAACAAAAGGTACATGAACTCGAATAGCCTACTTAAGGAGCATAAGTTAAAATGTGACTAAAATTTTTAACCTACTCAAGGGTCATTGCATCATAATTTTCTCAAAATTTTTAACCTACTTACTTATGATAAACTCACCTTGAACTTCCAATCCCTAACCTCAAAATTGAATGGAGATTATTTGGGAAATGTTCACCTTCAGTTACAAATCCACGAAAGCTATTCCAAACTCGATGCAAAAATATGACATGCATTTGTGCCCGTTGTTATCTTGAAAGGATTCTGATGATCATGTACACTAATAATGTTTGATAACTATATTTTCTTTCTGTTACCAATATCTCATCTCTGGTTCATTAATTATGTACATTGGTAGTTTTACGGCTCAACCATTCGAATTTTTACAAGATCCACTAACAGTATAATATGAAAACAAAAAAGAAAATCATGTATATTTACTACACTTACATCGGCAAATAAATCAGTTTTAGTATTCCACAAGGTTATCTGGTACCGAAACTAGACAGAGATATACTAATAATATCCAAGTTTATCATATTATAATTAGGTCTTTTCATCCAACAATGACAAATTTACTCCATAAAGTTTACACCAGTACAATACAATAAAAGAACAGGAGGATCTTACTGAAAATCATTTATAAGAATCTATTTGTCAAGAAGCTGTATTAAAGGAAATGTATCGCTAATACCTCAACACGAAAATAATCTCCATAAGGTACATCGCTGATTTCTTGTGATGTCTCAATGACCAAATGACTACAAAACCAAAGTAAATATGTTAAAGCAAACAATATGGGAGGAAAAGAAAAAGGGGCTACAACTACATGACCTAATGTTAGACCTTATTTAATCTACAACTTTCAATATTTTAAAAAGGATTGTTTTTGGAACTTACAATGACTTGCTCTGATTATCATGATAAAGTAACAAACCATTCTAAATTCTTTAGCAGATAAATGGTCGACCAATACTATTCTTAATTATTGTACCCTAATAGTTTTACTATTGGCTTCTGCTATATGAGACCATCAAGAAAAAAAAAAAGTCAAAAGAAGAAGGCAGCCAAGTTGTTATACTTCAGGGCTTTAAAACTTCAACAGCCTCGTAAAGAATCACGACTGTAAAAAAAATTCTATACTCATCAATTGAAAAAACTGAGATCAACTATAGTCACTATCTAGCAGCTTATCACACTGGAAATGACCAACAAAAGAAAGCACCAGCGATTGAGAACATGAAATTTAATTTTTGTAGTACCATCATAAAAACTTTTGATTTACCACTGTCAACAATGTCCACAAATGTACCAATGATTCCACCAATAATTTTCATTCCACAAGAGAGAACAGTTGCTTTGCTTTTCGATTGTTGATGGGCGACAGAGCAGATTCACTTATGCTCGAAGTTCCACAAGCTGAATTAGTCAACTTCTTAGCTAAATTTTGAGTAATTATGCATGGAATTATGGTAACTCAGCTTTTTAGTTAACTAGAGGGAGGGATCAGAGGGGTGGTTAGAGAGTGAAAGTATAAGAGAGTATAAAATGTTGGAAGAGAGAGCAAGGTCATGGGAGTTTCAAGAAAAACATTATACGAGAGAAGCTGACCTCAATGCTCACATCCATCTGTACACATGTTTCTGATCAATCACACCTGCAGTTTTGCTTTCTTCTTCCTAGTTTCGAATAGGTGTAATCAGTCTTATATCAGAGCGACTCTACCTATAAAAGGTGTAAGGTTAGACTCAATCAGATGGACGAGCAACTGGAGGACATCAGAAGCGACTTGCAGAATTTGGCGATGAGAAAAAAAACACAGCCAATGAGAAATTGATGATCCTAGAGAAGGTGGTTCGAGCAATTCAAAAGTATGAAGACACAGCCCGAGGCAAGCTAGTTTCCAATGACAAGGCAAAATCATCAGAATTGGAAAAACGATAAACAAATCCACAGCTTGATGGCACAATAAAGTTCAAGGGAAGATAACTGGAGCGCACAAGAAAGGTAGAGCAAGGATAGGCAAGAACGAGCCGCCCATTTTACTGTTTGGAAATGTCTGTTTTTAAGCAAACAACCCAGAAGGGTGGATATTGTGGGGGTATTATTTTGTTATCCATCACCTTTAAAGGACAAGAAGGTCAAAGGAGCCGCGTTGAACATAGATTGTGAAGCTTTAGTGTGGTTCCAGCATGAGGATGGTCATTGTCAAATGCAGAGCTAGCCAGAATACAAATCCAACTTGTTCAGATAGACACCAGAAATGAACTTTGAATGGCCCAAGTTCTTGATCGGTACAAGATCGCAAAAGATGAGACTTTTGCTCCTTTCAGTCCCAAGGACCTCAACCAAGGTAATCAATTCTAAACACAATTGAAATTATAAGCCGACTGACACAATTGCAGCAAGAGCGTCAGAATGGACTTTATTTACACTCTGACAAGAGGTATTTGAGTGGGCAGCTTTGCACGAACTCTGAACCATGTACTAGTAGTAAATAACCATTATAAGTGGTAGCATTTTTGCAGGGGCATTTTGATAGTTTATCTTATTAGTTGGTTAGAGGGAGAGCTCAAAGTGTAACTGGAGAAAGAATCTGATCGGTAATAATTGTTGGGGCAGAGGGAATGAAGTCATTTAAGATTTTGGAAAAATGTTATACGATTAGAGGTGGCCTCTCAAAAGCTCAGATCACTAGTTACTGATCAACCCAAACATGCAACTTTGATTTCCTTCTTCCTACACTCGAATAGGTCTCCTCATATTGATATTTTACAGCATATATACCATTTAATATAGTATCTACCTATAATACATGGTCAGAGAACAAGTCAACTCAAGAAAATATATCACAAACAATTCAAATCATTCTGGGTGAAAGAGAGAAAATATATCCAAACCTGTTTCTGTAGAGCCGAAACTTCTGAGTTTCCTGACAGCCACCAAATTTTGCACCTTAACAACAATAGAATTCACCACTAACAAAATTACATGGAATGAAAAATTTTGGAACAATCAAATCTCTATAAAGATATATCATATGAAGAGAAAGTGCACGTCCTTACCAAAGTAGATTTTTATTGGATGCTGAAATAAAACATCACGAGCATACCCAAACTTGTCATGGGGATACCATGAATTGCATTTGAACTCTGAAAAATACAACACGAAACAAAAGAAAAAACATAGAAACAGGTCCCTGCACTTATACTAACGACAATCTAGAGAAATGGTATTTGAAAATATGAACTTAATTCGGTTAAAGCATTCTACCTTTGTCTCCACAATTCTTATGGAATGACTCAATAAAATCAACTGCATTGTCTGAAAAGAAGTAGTTAAAGAAGTCCTCTACTTTTATCTGCACTTAGAGATTGGAAGTATAATAATAATCATGTTAGTAAAACTTAAACTTACAAACTACAGGTAGTAATTAAAAAAAATCGGAAGACAACCTGAAATTGTGATTCTCCAACCATTGTGTAACCTTCTGGTACTGCATCTCATCAAACAAAAGTAGCACAATTTCAGTCCATTTGATAGAATGATGTGAACACCATTGTTGCTATAACTCAAGTAAATTGGAAAAATTAACATCATTTGTAAGTCTGCCAAGTTGTAAGTTACAAATACATATTTAAATTTTCCTCAAAATACTTCGGAAAAGCACCAACTCAACACTGAATGCACACAGTATTAAAGAACTTTAACCAGTTGCCTCTTGCACCTCTGAACCCACCCGACCTTCACCATATATCTACATTCTTCGGAGAATAGAACATATTTCACAATTCACACACATATTTGTTCAAGAGCTTTCATCACACAGAATGAGGTATATTAATTTTATGATGGATAATTTTTTGCCAAATAGGAGACGTAGCTGGATACAAAGATAGGGAGCTCAAAGTTACACAACCAAGCAAGTGGGAGTAAAAACAGTAATATTAGAAGAGAAAACACTAAACGCACTCTTTGGGGCATCATGATTCTCTTGCTTCCACATCAAACTCACACTTGAAGATGAGGATGTATCTGGAACCGGTACAATATCCTCTTCCACGGTATCTTTCACCTCTGGAACCTTTGCTGAAACCATGACATCTTCAGCATCGATAGGAACTTCAGGATCCTTTGCGGTAGTGATATCTACATTCCTAATTCACATCACAGAACAATATTGTCACCCTGAAAGTAATATATTAATAAATCGCTAGCGATTCTTTTCTCAGGAAAAATACCTGTCAGTAGAATCCAATTCTTCAATCGAGTGTTTGAAGCTACTGACTTTCTCAATTGAAACACCATTCTCCTGACTGCTGGTGGTCACAGATGCTGATTCCTAAACCAATACCACCACAACAGAAAGTGGAGAATGAAGGAAAAATAGCAACACTGCACTTGCATCCCACAACATTCATAATCTATAACTGACTTGTGTCAGATAAATTCTAACTGACATTTTTAGATGATGTGCCTTGTGTTGATGATAAATGTATATCCAAATCTTTAATGTCAATTTACTATCATATGCATACTGATAACATCATAAAGATGCCAAGAGTACGAAATACACATAAACTCAACTTGAGGGTTGAAAAGGTACAGCCTAGAAATAAAAACTTCCAAGTACTCTTAGTGATAAAATAAACATTTTATAAAAGGAGAAAACAACTTATTATGCTTCAACAAGTGGAACAACCTGCTGTTCTGTAATTGCTTTGGCTCCATTACTGTGTTCCAACCATCCATCATTAATGAGCTTAAAAGCTTCATCACGAGAGAGAAAAGACGCGAAGAAGTACTGCCAAATCAACAACTAAAGTAAGGCATAGCAGTAAATAAACCCTAAGCCCTAAAGCAAATGGTTCAGATCCTAGTTTAAGAATAATAACCAGCAGCAAAGTAAGATAGGAAATGAGAATATAAAACTATCAAGACCTTCTTGCTTCCAGCAAAAATTTCTATGGCATTTGGGAAGATTCCTGCTGTCTTTGCTCTTCGTACACTTGTGATTTCATTGAATGGGATCAATTTCTGAAGCACGAATTCAAAATGATTGGTGTGAAAACAAAAAATATACACACATTCTTCAATTACATCAGCATGCATAAATAAATCAAGCAAATTAAAATTTCAAAACATTAAAAATCACCCATTAGTGGTATTCATAAAGCACATTCAAAGTTTCTTGAAACAACCTATATAGAAGATGAACTTGTTCCTGAATGCAAATGATTATATGAACTAGGGATGTCAATAGAGGTCCATGGGACTATATATGGGACTCGATATGCATCATTCATCTCCATCTACACTATCAAAACATCCTTCCCTGTTCCATATCCATTTATAATGAAGTAGGACAGGGGTAAAACATCTTCTCTGATACCGAATGCTTAAACCAAGAATACGATCTTGAAGCTCGAGTTAGAGAGTTGCATGTGAGTGTGGACACTCTTTTAAATGGCTTTGATGAAGCCCACTGCCGCCACTTGACTTTGATTTGTTGGAAAATCCTTTCAAGAAAGAGGATACAAGGAAAGTTTTCATTGATATCGATGGAAATAATGCTTTCACCATGCCATTTTATCAAGACAATTGGGAACTAGTAAGAAAGAAAAAATGGAAATTTTGGAAAATTGATTTAAGAAGAGAGTCGTCTATGGAGTAACAAATGAAACATGCACTTGTCTTATCCCTGAGAAGGCTAAATTTGGTAAAACAGTGAGTTTAGATTGACACATCCAGTCACTAGTCTTTACAACCTCGCATAAAAAGTTCTTCTATTTCTCTCCATCCCCAAACGTTGATCTCATAGGAAATATGCTCATCATTTTTATCATCGGTTTACCTCAAGAATAAATCACAAAAATTTCTAGTATAGCTCCTCTTATTTTTGAAAAAGAGACAAAAGTATAGCTCCCCTTATTGACCCAAGACAACCCGACTTCCCACAACAACCTTGTCCAAAAGATTGCTGAGAAAGATCAATTAATAAAAAAATGATCTGTAAACTTGCAACAGCATCCCTGAGAAAAGGCCAGAAAAGCTGACACTGTTTGCATCAAGTCATGCTTGGTCGATTTCCCAAGGCTATTAACCAAACAAGAACTTAATCTCGGTGCTTCATTTAGAATTTAAATATATTAGTCCGATTTCATTTAAAACAAAATATAATAATACAAGTCCAAATTCATTTAATTTTTCATACTTTCAAAGTCAATAAGCATCTACTTGTAGACATCATGGGATAGAACAATAATGTTTACAACAGTCGCAAATTGCTAATTCTAAACAAATTCTTGTGCTCAATATATGGCATGATAAATTGCAGATATAAACGTGTAGAATAGGTAGAGATCAAGAAACAAAACAGGCAATAACATTTAGTTAGGCTAGGAACTTTAAACCTAGAATCAGTTGTCAAGTGATACCACTAAGAGGCTTAATTAACTAAATAACGAGTTCCATTACCATACCTTTGTCTCAAACCCAAATATATTAGAATAGAAGCAAATGTAGCGAACAAAGAGGTACATATGACCCTACAACAGATGAATACAAGCAGCATTAGAAAAGAAAAGTAGCTGTATAAGTCATAATGTTCGAACACTGATTCTGAGAGCAAACCAGGATATGGACAAATAACATGACAACAACATATAAATCGACATGATATGAAATTTATGTAACACAAAGCATAAGTTTAAAATTCTGAAAGCATCATCATGATAATGAATCAATCATATACCATAGCAAATCGTAATTTTATTGAATTTAAAACACATACTGTTATAAATCGTAATCATAACCTAATATCTATTTAGATCAAAGAAGCCACCTGAATAAGTATGTTCTCCTGAAATGCACAATTAAAATCTTCAACAAGAACCTGTAACAAAATTTTCAGAGAAGAGAATGAACGAAAACATCCACGCACAACCACAACAAAAGCCTACAATTTTTAGACTTATGTAGCTACTAAAACCAGCAACCACAAAATCATAAAAAAAATTTGCTCACTTCCTCTGGTGGAAGACGAAACAACTGTCGGTACTCTTCACTTTTCAATGCCTCCGGTGACTGGAAAAAAAAAAAAAAAAAGGAAATCTCAGAGAAGAATTCATAGCGAATCAACAACTCTAGTGCTAAAATTAGAAAAATACTAGCTCACTCTTTACATAAAACACTTCACTTTTTGTGCTTACGCTCTCAATTCATACATAACCTAATTCACACAAACCAAATAACAAGAATTTCTCCAAGGAAGCCTTATTCGAGAAAATTTTCATTAGCAATGAGCAAAAATGCGCCGATCAATCAGCATAATCTCCATTTCTCACAGAGAAACATCGGCGATCGCATAACCAGCCAAAATAAACAAACGAAAAGCACAAACTTAATTACCGAATAACCTGAATATCGCCGTCGCGGCAGGAAATGGGAGAGGAATTGGAAGGATCGTCACGATCAGGCGTGGCAGCGGAGGAGATCGCCGGCGACGACGAGGATTCGGACAAAGCGGCGCCGGCGGACGCGGCGGCATCGTAGGAGGAAGACAGTCTGGACGGCGAGGGCTCCATCGGCGGCGCTTTGGTGGTAGTGGTGGTGGTGGTGGTGGACTCGGAGCTCGGAGAAGCCACGGCCATGACGATTTAGGGTTTGTTGGATTGAAAGAATGAGAAGAGAGAGAGAGAGAGAGATAGAGAGGATCGATGTTGGTGGTTGGTTGGGCTCTTTGGCTTTTGCGGTTTCGGTTGAGAAAACAGAGAGAGAGAAGAGAGAGTGTCGGTTTTCCTTTGTTTAAATGGAGTTGTTTTTGCAGTGTCTAAATCAGTCGTGAAACTCGGAAAAACTGGCGTTTTAATGTTTTGCTTACTCGTTGATCGTAACGGACGTTGACCTTCTACACACGTGGCAGTGTGGATCGTCCTCCGACTTTTGCTATGTAATGGGAAAGAGCAATGCTATACATACCAATATTTTTACCAATTTTTTTAATACAAACTCATGTGTCATATGATTATTGGTGAGTGCTTATCACTTGATAAGATGATTTGATATTTAACCAATCAAAACATTACATATCAATTACCATATAGGTTGGTATTAAAAAATTGATAAAAGAATTGGTATGTCTAGCATTTTTCAATGGGAAATTGCAGTAAATTTGATCATCTTCTACTAGTTTCAATCACGTGCTATGCACGTGTATAATATATTTTTATTTTTTACAATCATATTTTGTAGGGTCAGTTAGATAAATAGTCATTTTGAACTGTGTGTTTTCAAAAAATAGCCACAGTTTCAAAAAATTTAAAAACTAGCCGTTGCACACTGTAAGAAATTTCTGACAATAATAAAATTACACATAAAATGTACTGTAAAAAATTTATGACACGTATCAGAAATTTCTAAAATGGCTAGTTTTAAATTTTTTGAAACTGTGGCTATTTTTTAAAATCATTTTGTAAACAGTGGCTATTTTCTTAAAATTCCCTATTTTGTATTATAAATAAATTAAGTAAAAATTTAAAAAGAATTTTAAGGATTTAGCCAAATTTTAGACTAATTTTTTAGGGATTAGCCATAATTTTAGAAATTTAAGAAATTATCCATTTTTATTTTTTATTTTATCACGTTCGATGAAAATTCTAATAATAGTATATTTGATTTGTTTTTTTAAGTTGAATTATCCGAATTTTTGGAGATTTTTTATTTGATTTGAACGATTTTTTGAAGTAATTATCATGGATACATATGTCCATTAAGGTATTTAATGGCTCTTTTCTTAATTTTTACATTCTATGGCTAAATCCTTAAAACTTTATATTTAAAATGGCTAATTTCTTAATTGACCCAAATTTAATTATTTTTATTAATAAATTATAAATTATAAATTAAACTTTTAAATAAAAATAATTTAGAATATTAAACAAAATTAATTTTTAAACATAAACATAATAATATGACAACATATCAAAATTATTTGGTGTATTAAGTTAAATTTTAAATTATTTTTAAAAAAAATTTAATGAATCATAAATTATATTTTTTAAATAAAATTAATTTTCAAACATAAACATAATAGTATGACACTATAAAAAAATATCAAAAAATTATCAGGTGACACTATCAAAAATTATTTGGTATATTAAGTCAAAATTTAAATTTTTTTAATTTTTTTAATAAATCATAAAATATGTTTTTTTAAATAAAAATAATTTAGAATTTTAAATAAAATTGATTTTTGAACATAAATACGCCCCGCCCCACCCAACTCGCCGTCTTCTAAGTTCGCTCTCCTCGACCCAGTCGCGGCCTCACCTCCTTGACTCGATGAAGGCGTTCGCAGCAACGATTGTTTGGGCTCGTCTGGAATTTTATGAGGATTTTTATGTTTTGGTATTTGTATCTTAGACATGGAGTAATGCCAAGAACTACCAGTATAACCATAAGCTTTCATTTTTCTTTCTCTTTCTTTCTTATCTTTGCTTTTGTTTCATCTATCAAGATTTAGATGTTTCTCCTTATCTTGTTAAAGAAAAAAAAAAAAGAGAGAGAGAATTGCAACAATATTGGAGCAGAAGCCATAGAGACAATGTTGGAGCATAAGTCATAGTGTCCACTGTCCAAAGTTAGTAAAACATATGGGAATGATTCAAAAGATTAAGGGCATCGCAAAAAAATTAAGGAAGAGAATTAGGGTCAAAAGCCTTCTGCCTCAAATCTTGTCTTCTAATTAAATAGCCTTGTATGTGTATTTGAATTTGATTTGTTATTTGTACTATGAGTTTTGATTTCCTTGTGTGTTTATTTGTAGTGTTGTAACTTGTAATGTTTGGTTAGCTGGGTGTTAAACTGTTGAATATGATTGTAGAGTTATGCATGTTTTATGTTTGATGAATTGCTAAATAGAGCTTTTTAATACTATTTTTGTGTGCTTCTACTATTTTCTTTTTTTTTTTTTTTTTTTTTGTGTGCAATTAAATTTTGTAACCTAAATAACTATGAAAAACGACATTGAAGAACTAAATTAGTTTGAATTTTAAAGTATTTTATCTTGTAACAATTTTTGTCACCAAAGAAATTAATTGAATAAATTTGGCTTTTAGCTTTTTTTAGACTCATATTTCAAGAATTTAGTCATAATTTCAAGAAATTAAGAAATTCCTCGTGTAACAAAAATTGTTACACTTATAATAAATTTTGATACACGTATAACAAAATTTGATACGAGTGCAATAATTTTTTATATATGTGTAACAAATTTTGTTACACGATGAAAATGACTAATTTCTTAATTTCGTGAAACTATAGCTAATTCTTAAAACGTTAACAAAAATTTTGTCACTGCCCAGATTAATAATAGGGTCAGTTAAGAATTTAGCTATTTTACAATCTATGTTTTAAAGATATAGCCCACGTTTTGAAAAATTAGCAAAATAGCCATCATGTCAACATCTAAAAATCTATGACTAGAGAAATAAAATTTGTGACTAAATAAATAAAATACACAGTCATAAAATTTGTGACTATAGTCACAAAATTTCTGAAAAATTTGAAATAAACACAATAAAAAATTTAAACACGTATTACCAAAATAACCAACTAACAAATAAATGATTGCCTATACAACCAATTTCATAAAACTTATTACTAAATAAGAAATATCTTATAAATAGCAAAAAAATATGCAACCAAATAAGTCACAAATTCCATGACTAGAGACACAAAATTTTAGACAATATTGTCTGTAACAAATAACAAAAACAGAATTCAAAAAATTAGTGACTGCAGTCTCAAAAATCTAGACGCGAATGTATGGCTACTTTGCTAATAAAAGCAAACATAGGCTAATTGTTAAAAATATATATATATATATATGGCTATTTATTTAAAAAATCGTTAATAATATCGTCAAATATTCATATTTATTTTTGTAACCAATTTTGTTACAGTTGTTACAAAATTGTTATTAATGTAACAAAATATGTTATTAATTAATTCACTTAAAATGTTATATTGATTTGTTCTCACACGATTTGTTACTAGTGTCACAAAAATTTATTGGTCCAAAATTTGTTAGCATATAACTTACTTTAAATTATTGTTCTAGTTTAGCGGTTTAAGTCATTTTTCATGTTTATTTTGGTAATAATATATTATCTCTGTAACAAAATTGTGACTACCATAACAAAATTAATTGCTCAGATTAAAAATTTATTACTAATTTGTTGTCGATGTAACAAAATTTGTTACTTAAAAAAAAAGTGCTAAAAATTTACCATTGATACACAATACAAATTGCCCAAAAATTCTTGCTAGTCACCGAATTTATGTCACAAAATTTGTCACACTTCGTCACAAAGTTTGTTACCATTGTCACAAGTTTTGTTATACTTTATCACAAAATTTGTTATACTTTGTCACAAATTTTATTATACTTTGTCTCAAAATTTGTTACAGTAAAATTAAATACTTTGGTCAAATAAATTTATTACCAAATTCTAACTAACCATAACAAATTTTGTTACTAATACCATTGTAACAAAAATTGTTACGAAAAAAAACTACTAAAAAATTGAAAAAAAAAAATATATATATATATCTAGTAAAAATTGTTACAATAATATAATTTGTTTTAAAGGTAACAAAATTTGCTACACAGCATCAAGTTTTATTTCTAAAACATAAAAAACGGATGAGGCTGTGGTGGAGAACGGTTTTCATTCCCCATCGTAGGGAACGACATAAAAATTTATTATTACTGCTTAAGATTTTGAATTTTAATTTGCAGTTTTTTTCAAAATGGTTTCTTGGATTTTTTTTTTTTTTTTTTAGCGTTTTGGTGAAAAAAAAACGCATTTCTTCTAGGGGCAAAAGTGCAAATGTTTTTAAAAAATTAGGCTTAATTGTAAATAAATAAAGTTCTCTGAAAGATTCTCAGTCACATATTTGTTACTTATGGTAGAAAAAAAAAAAAAAAAAGCTCCCCACCACAGCCTCATTCGTAAATAAATAAAAAAAAACTAATAACAATTTCTCTCAAGCATTATGTCAAACACCTTGTACGCCCTTGAATTTCTTACTGATTGAGTGTCTAAAGCACAAACATCAACCAGGAATATACATAAACTTTACAATATGTTGGGGCTTATCATATTGCCAAGATTTAATATTGTAAGATGACCAAAAATATAATAAAAAAGCAACAAATGGCCAATATTTGGTATCGAGCGATGGCCAAAATTCTAATACACAAAGTCACATAGCAATAAATAAGATTTGCCTAAAGAGGTTGAAGAGTTTAACTTCATCACTGAGAGCTACTGTTGGATTGGATTGTTAGGTAGGTGAATGTGGGAAGAAGAGCTCCGACGGGTCACAGCGGCAGACTCGCATCAGACACTGCGCTCAAGGACACTAAGGTCCACTATCCAGAGCTGAATGTACAAGTTCTCGCTCGGAGCGCCAGCAAGCTCCACCATCAAGATATAGTCGTCACGGTCTGAGTCCAAATCCACCATCTGCACCGGAGCCGTTGAAGTGGTGGAGGAGATCAAAGTATCGGCGGCGAGGCTACGACAGTGGCGAGGCAAGTATCTGCCGCGGAGCTACGATAGTGGCGAGGCAAGAAGATCAAAGTATCGGCGGCGAGATGGCCACCATTCACGACATCGACGGCGACGAAGAAGATATCAAAGCCGAACGAAATGGCTATTGTCTACGACAGTCTCTGTAACATTTTGAGCATAGACAAAAAAATCAATACATATTGTCTAAAAAATAATTGAAAATGACTAATAATTTAATTATAATAAACTTAGATTAATTTCTTCAAATTAAAGTTAAAAACAGGTCATTTAATTAAAATTCTCAAAAGAAAAAGAAAACAAAAACAAAAAACAAACAAAAGGCGTGTGTATACACGCTCTTAGGGGGAGGATGGGGGACATCATGTGACGCGCTAGTCCCACCCTACAATGGCTGTCCTGCAGGCTTTGTTTTTTGCATTTTGCTCCTTAACTTTTACTAAATTTCACTATGGCCCTTTTTTAAAAAAATTATTTCATTCCAGTCCCTAAAAAACATTAGTTTCGGATTAAAAACGAAAAAAAAAAACAAACAAACAAACAAAAAAAGAGGGGCCGAAACGTTTCGTCCTTACTCTGACGAAACTTCGGCCCCGCGAATCTTTTAATTGTCTATAGATACAACAATTAAAAGAACGAAAAAATGTATAAAAAAAACCCCTAAAGTTTGAACGTTATTTCAACTTGAACCCTAATGTATAAAACATCTTGTAAGTGATACACAATGTATAAAAAAAAAATCAATTATGGTCCTTCCGTCTATTTTCATGGACGAAAATCTTACGTGGTACAACTAAAATGGATAGAAATCCAACGTGGCACAACTAAATTATGTTTTTATCCTTTTAAATCTAAGGGTTTACTTCATGCAAAATAAACTTGCAAGTTGAACATACTTTATTACAAACTTAAAAAAAAAACAAAACAAAAAAAAAACTCATCTCTCCTCAATATTCCCATCTTCTTCTTTGTTGAACACATTTGGCTCTGCTCTGCCTCTGACAATGGCAACAACTGCGACATATGGTCTTCAGAGGACCTTGAACATATTCGAATGGCAGGAGCATTTCCTAATTAAAACCGGTTCTTTTTTTTTTCTTGTAATTTTTATCATAATATTAAAGCATTTTTCTCAAGTGTTGAATCATTCCTTGTAGTTGTAGATCCAATAAATCAACTTCTTTCTAAATTATCTCAAATTTTCATTCAGTTTCTGGATTCAAACTAACTTAGTTGCAGATAATATTAGTAGCTTTGCTTACAACCTTCAGTTTGGAATCAATGAAAGGTATGCTTATGGGAATTTTGGATTTGGGAAGGAAAAGGTGTAGAGAGAGATGTGAGGACAAAGAATGAGAGAGTTAGAGAATATGTTTTCTACTATGTAATCATGTAATATGATGTACCATGTCAGCCATCTATTTGTTTCTTAACTTTTCTTTTTAACTATTAGATGATGGCAAATGACATGTTACAGCCGCTGAAAATGAAGACAAAAAATACCATTAAAATAGCAATTTTTGTCCACCAAAATAAATAGGACCAAACGTGATAATTTTTGAAACATCATGTACCACTTATGAGACGTTTTATACATTATGGGCCAAGTTGAAATAACGTCCAAACTTTAGGGGGCATTTATAAAATTTTTCCTTAAAAAAAAAAAATCTTAGGGAGGCTGGGCGTTTCATCACGGCAAGGCCGAAACGTTTCGGCCCCTTTTTTTGGCATTTTTTTCTTCCAAAACTAAAAAAAAAATGCAATTTTTAGGGGGTTAAAAAAATCTGGCACGTGCATCTCTCCCCCACACGCCCCTCCCCCCAACATCCCCCCCCCCCCCACCCCCCCCCCCCCCCCCCCCCCCCCCTCTTTTTTTTTTTTAGTTTTTTCTCTCTTTTTTTTTTTTCCTTTTTGCTTCTTTCTTTTATTCCTTTTTAATTTTTTTTACTCCTATATTTTTATTTTAAATCCTTTTTTTTTTCATCTTTTTATCTCTCAATTTTTTTTATTTCTCTTTTAATATCACAATTTTTTTTTATTACCTTATTTTATAAATTTTTTATTTTGTCTATCAATTTTAAAAATTATTTTTTACTATTTTTTTAAATGGTCAAATTTTTATATATTTTTCTTTAATTTTCATTTATTTCATAATTTAATAAGTTTAAAAAAACTATGCACGTGCCAAAAAAACTAATGAATAAAATATTTTGATTAGTGAGAAAAAGTAGCCCTAATTAAGGTATTTAATTATTGAGAAATGCTCTTATTATTACGGAATTACTATGCATGAGCTAAGCATAGTACTACTTTTATATGCACTAGTACCACAAAAGAAAAGAGTAAAAAATTTCTAACAAAATTTAAATATTTTTTTTTGTTAATTTTTGCCATAAAAATCTGGAGGGTGCTACTGTTTTAATATTTTGTAGGATGTATTTTCTTTTAAGGGTCGGTTTGAGTTTTAGCAAATTTTAAACCTATATTTTAACAAAATAGCCAACGTTTGCAAATATTAGAAAATTAGTCAGAGATCCAGCAATTTTAATGTAAACGCACCAAAATGCTCTCACCACTTTCATCGATCTACAAAATGGCATCACCACTTTCGTCGAACCACAAAATTCAGATTTTTCGTGTGATTTTTGTTAAATGCCCTTTAAATATCTAATAAAATATTGCATACAGAGTCTTAGAGCAAGTCTGAAATTTTGTGACTGGTCTCAAATTTTTATCTAATAAGTTAGCTTCTGAAAAGTTGGTAATTAAATTTGTTACTTAAATAATGTAAATTCTTATATGAGAATATATAAAAGAAATGGCTATTTTACTAATAAAAGCAAATATAGGCTAATTATTAAAAACTAATATAAATGTACGGCTATTCCTTACAAAAATTATTTTTTAAAAGATTCATTTAATTTTGACTTATTTTTGCAACTCACTCAATATAGAATCTACCATACATAATAAAATAAAATTAAAAAGTACTAAATAATTTAAATGATGTACTCAAACAAGCTAAAGTAAGAAAGTATTATGGATATACAATGATAAAAACAAGCTAAAAGATTCATTTTTTTGAATTTTTAAATTAAAATTATGTTTAATCGGAGATTAAAGAGAAGAAGAAAAAAAACAAAAAAAATTTCTTTTTGCAGCTTTTACGGTTAAATAATTAAAGATAATAATTTTAAAGACCTAAAATAGCCAATTTCATTAACAGAAGACTTAAGGCTTGTACAAGCGACATTTACAGTCATATGTCGCCTAGTAAATGGGACATGTCGTCACCCTTTTTTCTCCCGACATAAAAAATGGCATTTTGGCGACATGTTGCCAAATAAGAGCGATATATCACCACCAGCTTAGCTCTTTCTTTCAAAACAGCTTGAAAACTCCTCCGAAACATCGTCTTTATCTTGGATTAAAGTAGTGTTTGGTTGGCAGAAGGAATAATAATTGTAATTGTAACGTAATAAAATAAGAATTAAAGAAAAATACAAAATCGATTTAAATATTTAGTTGTATTTTTTAAATAACTTGTAATCAAAATACATTTTATTGTAATATTCTTAATTTATGTCAAAATAATAAAAACATCTAAAATCCAAATAATCAAAAAAATAATATTCAAACTATCAAAATTAAACTGACAAAAACATTCAGACTAGAAAAAAAAAATCAAACCCAATCAAAAACAAAAAAATGTGTCGGGGATTACTTTCTCTTCTTCATCTTCTTCTGTTCATTTTTCTCCTCCATTTGTAAAACCTGTCATTTTGAGCACACCCAACAAGAAAATAAAACAAAAAAAAAAAACAAGAATCAAAATCCTCATTTGTTTATTTCTTTCAAAGAGCAAAGTCTTGCGGAGATCTGTTATGCAAAAAGGGAACACTTGCTTGGTCATGGCTGTTCAACTTGGCCTTTCCACTGTCATTGTTGTGGCTACTCCTTTGAGATAAAGTTACATCAGCATCGGATCTGCAATTTGGCAGCAAGTTCCATTGGCAAAGGTAATGAATTTATCTAAGAACTGAAGGAGACGGAGACGAGTGTAAGAAGGATCGGCAGTGGTGACGAAGACGAGGGTGGGTGCGCGGCTCTTTCTAGCGGCGGCGAAGGAGGAGCGAGACAACGAAGCAAATGCTGACGACGACGATGGAGCAGCTCGAGGACCGCGACGACGCAAACGCTGTTGCTGTCAGGGAGCAGGTCTTTCTAGCGGCGGTGACGACGGCGCGACTCTTTTTAGCGGCGACGACGGAGGCGGATGGCGAAGGGCGGCGCGGAGGGCGGAGGAGGCACTGAGGTCGGCAAAGACGTGGCGGAGGACCAGAGAAGGAAGAAGATAGTAAACGTGGAGGAAGAAGAGATAGGGAGAGAGATGGAATTTTTGGGTAGTTTGGAAAGGAATCGTGTTTTCTTTAGTAGATGAGATGTAATTAAAATTACATTAAAGTGGGTGAATGGATTTTACAATGTAAAAGTCATTCCTACCTAATTTTATTAACCAAACACGGTAAATGAATTAATGTAAAGGAATGAGCTTTACTTTACAGCCCATTCCCTCCAACCAAACACCACTTAAATTCACAACACGAACTATTTGTTTGCTCCACTCATTTCAACCATTCCATTCCATTTTATTTTTTCATTTTTTTCAACTTTCCTAATCCTCCAAACCATTCCATTCCATTCCATTTTTTTTCAACCATTTTTTTTCAACTTTTCAAATCCCTATACAATATCTTTAAATCTCAACCATTCATACCACCTCGAAATTAGCAAAGTCAAACCATTTTTACGTCATTTTTTCAAACCATTCCAAACCATTTTCAAACCAATTTTTCCATCCCAATAAATAGGATGGAATAGGCAAAATGCCCACCCCAAACAAAAGGCTTGTCCCTCCCCTCTTCAAAAGGATTTACCCTTAAAACCAAATCTCTTGAAAAAAGAGAAAGGTTAAAAACTTTAAACGTCAAACTAACATTATACTAACTGGGTAAGTTAAGTTGATAGCGTTTTTCTTAATTCGCCTAAGCACTTAAAATGGATCACCAGAGTATGGACAGGGTCTGGATTTGCGTTGCGTCGAATATCATTCCTTGTGCATGTGTACTCAAATCCAGTCACTAGGTTCAAATATGAATTCACCTCAGTCTTTATTGTCTTGCTGGGCATATTGCTTTGTCCACTGCCCAGTGTTGTGTTTCGCTTGTTCATGCAACCTCTTGATAAATTCCTTTTTCCCCATATATATTAACAAGCCCAGACAAAAAAGTAGCGATAAATCCAATTGATTGAGCAGGTAAAATCCATAAACAATTTCAAAAAGAGAAACATTTAGTGTTAGAATAAACTACACTATTGTAAGTAAGTTTAAGTCGTGGTAAAACTTATTCCCATGTGTTTTAGTTCCTTTTAATTATAACTCTGATTATGGCAAAAAGTTTGGTTAGCTACTTCTGTTTGAATGTCGGTTTGAGGTTTATAAGTTGTGGAAAACAATAATTTGGTTTCCAACTTACCACATAAGGTATTCCAAAGGTAGCTAAGGAATCTAGCATCTTCGTTAGGTATTATCGTCCTGGGCATGCTATGCAAGCAACTATCTCCTTGAAAAACAAGTCGGCTACCTTAGATACCATTAGAATTTGTACATGCAATGAAGCGTGCCATCTTACAGATCGATCTACTACAACAAAAATAGAGTCTCTCCCTCTAGGAGATATAGGTAATCCCAATACGAAATCCATAGAGACATCTACTCAAGGTGTACTAAGCGTGTGAAGTGGCGTGTAAAAATCATGTGAGATAGACTTAGACTTGGCTTGTTTGCACTTCACGCATCTCTCACAATTTCTTTCTACATCTATGTCACACTAGGCCAATATAAATGTGTGTGGACTACTTAACAACCCCAAAGTGTCCCATCAATCTCCACCATATGTCTCCCTAACAATCAACTCCCTCATAGAACAGTTTGGCAAACTCACTCTAGTTCTCTTAGAAAAAATATCTTCTACGCCGATAAAAATCCCCTTGCCCAAACGTTTCCCACGACTCAAAAATAGTACCAAAGTCAGATTCTTACCTTTCAACTCTTTAACCAACTAAGATATCAAAAGATTAGCACCAAGAGTAGAGATTAAGGCATACCTACGATAAAAAAGGCATTGTCTATCAAATTCTCTTTATCATTATTTTAACAAATGACACATAGAGTAGAGATTTAAATGTCGTTTGTTGAGCTTTCGTTGTCCCTTCAACAAATGACATGTCATGCTCGAGCTAATGCGTACAACTCCTTGTCATAGGTAGGGTAATTGAGGACCACCTTTCTAAATTCTAAGCAAAAAGACTTTGATACTGCATAATTATGGCTTTGATTCCAACACATGACGCATCACACATGATCCCGAACGAGTTGTCAAAATTAGAGTGCTCATTATTTTTTCCCATATGGTTACCGAATGTGGTGCATGTGCAATAACCGTTGTTGATGGTCAAAATTTAACGAAATATAAAATCGAGCCCAAGGTTCGGGATTAAGTCGTATGGGCTCTAAAAGTTCGTCAAAATCCATAAAAGCCCGCCAAGGCCCAAAAAGCCCATAAAGGCCCGTCTAGGCCCAATAAGCCTGTCAAAATCCATAAAAGCCCGCCGAGACCCAATAAGCCCATCGAGGCCCATAAAGACCCATCTAGACCCAATAGGCCTGTAAAAGCCCATCCAAGCCCAAAAGCCCATCAAGGCCCATCCAAAGATTCATCAAGGCCCATTAAGCCTATCAAGGCCCAAATCACATCAAAAAGTCCATGGAAGCCCATCAAGATCCAACAAGCTAAGGTAAAAATTCTTAACTCATGGGTTAAATAATTATGTGCTAATCTTTAAATTTGTTAGAAAGTTTACATAAAATCACTTATTTTGAAAATAATAAATATATATTTTATCAAAAAAGCACATAATTATTTAATCTAGGGGACCCAAGCCCACAAGGGGTGATTTATTGGGTTATGGAGTGGAAGGCCCAAAATATTAAGTAAGACTAACAAATAAAATCATATTTGGAAGCTTATGAATTTTACTTGGGAAAATTCATAAGCACATTTTTAAGTATGATATTTGTTTGTTAGATTAAGAAAATAAAGGGGGATTTTGAGGAATACCCCATTCTTGACACAATGATAATCTATACCCCATGTATGTTGCAATTTTAATTTATACCCCAAAATTTACACTACAAACATAGAGTAGAAATGAAGGGAGCACACCACATGGGGTATAGATTATTAAGTGGCATCAAGAATGGCTTTATTTTGAAATTCTCCCGAAAATAAATGACCTCACTTTTTAACACTATTTAGACACCATTTAATTTATATCAACTTTACAAAATCATGTGACACTTGTGACTTTACACATTTTGGACTACAAAATTTATTAAGCCCACATGAGTCCATGGCAATCATGTAAGCTAACCCATGATGGCATTTTATCTAAAATATTTAAAATAAACCCTTCTCCACCATTAGGAAAGAAGGGTAGGAAATTAGTATTTCAAAATAAAATGGTAATTTATTGGCAACTTAAATCTCTATTGGTTGAAATCCTCATGCTTATCCACATCTCCTAAACAACCTCCTAAGGAAAATTTTGATGTCTTTTTTTTACTTGGTGACCAAGAAATATAAACCCTACCTCCTTGTAATAAACCATAGTTACTTTGACCAATGGAGGTGATTTTCCTTAACTACATAGGTTACCATAAACCTTATCTTCTTATAATAAACCATAGTTACTTTAACCAAAGTTAATTCCCCTTAACCAAATGAGTTAACAACCTTACCATAAACCCATCTTCTTATCATAAACCCTAGTTATTTTAACTAAAGTTAATTACCCTTAACCAAATGAGTTAAAAAACTTACCATAGTTACCTCCTTTATTTCCCTATAAATAGGAGAGAAAAAGAAGAAAAAAAGGAGAGAGAAACCATCACCATCAAAAACAATATTCCTTTTACCATCAAGAGTTCACTTTTACCACCACCATCAAAATAATATTTTTTTTTACCATTATTTTTACCATCACCAACCAAAAGTCATCCTTATTCTTCCAAACATTCTTCCAAAAGCTTCTAAAACTTTGATCTCATAAAAAACCACCATTCAATCATTACCATAACCTCATGATTGCTCATTAATAAAAATTGTCCAAATACCCATAAGTGTCATATGTCAATATTTTGCAATCATGGTGTCAAAAGCTTTATAAAACAACTGAAAGAGGTTTATTTATTCTCTTTACCTTACCTTTTATTTACTTCCACTCTATTATTCAATATTTTTTACCCATTCATGATATAACATATATTATATATTAGTTTATTATCTTATCATTTAATACACTTTATTTTAGCCTATATTATTATGTCATGCTTTAATCCATATTCTGTTGCATATTATCATCATATTATACTACCATTATCACATTGTCTTATGCTTATTCATTTAAAACTTAAAACTGTCATCTGAGGATTTGACCTCGTGTCGTCCCGTTGATGTGATCACGGTCGGTGTATGTGGATTTGACCTATGTGTTGTCCCGACACTGTACTATTTCTTTATATTCTTGCAATTTATATTCCCGCTGTTTATGTTCTGCAATTTATATTCATGCAATTTACATTCCTGCAATTTACATTATCGTCATTTATATTTCCTCAATTTACATTACTGTCATTTACATTCATGTTATAAACTATTTTTTAAAACCGTCATCTGAGGATTTGACTTCATGTTGTCCCGATGATGTGATTACGGTCGGTGTATGTGGATTTGACCCATGTGTTGTTCCGACACTGTACCATTTCTTTATATTTTTGCAATTTATATTCTCGCTATTTACATTCTCGCAATTTACATTTTTGTAATTTATATTCATGCAATTTACATTCCCGCAATTTACATTATCGTAATTTATATTTCTGCAAGTTACATTACTGTTATTTACATTCCTGTTATAAACTATTTTCTAAAACCGTCATCTGAGGATTTGACCTTGTGTTGTCCCGGTGACGTGACTTCGGTCGGTGTCTGAGGATTTGACTCATATGTTGTCCCGACACCATGCCATTTTTCGGCCGTCGCCTAAGATCGTGGTGGTTACCGTTATTCGGCCCCACATTTTAGTGTGACATCCACATTAACATAGGGCATCGTAACATGGTTTCGGCCCGTTACATCATGATGCAAACAACCATTTGGTGGAACGTTCCTATGCGTCTCCATAAAACCAACGGGAATAGGGCGTTTCATGACATGCTTACTTCGCCATGACATGACGTAAATAATCCAACCGTTCGATGAAGTGTCCCTATACACTTCATTCAAAGTCAACGGGTTCATATCCTTTGGTTATTTTGTACTATGTCATATTTTACACATATTATTTTATCATTGATATTCATAAATGTCATGGTATACAAATTATTCACATATCATGATCATACACTTGTTCATATATATGTTCACATGATCACATATTTTATTTGATATAGTCCTGATTATATTAAAAAATGTGTTTTGCTTGATTAGGTCTTTATTCATGTCAATCATATACTTACTTGTTTACTTTACTTGAAATAAGATGATTACAAAATTATTTACCTTCTTAATTCATGATATCTCATACTCACATGTCAAAAAATGTCATACGAACGTTTCCTTTACATGTCATATAGTATAACTATGATAGGACCCACCTCACATGCTTATGTGATATCATTTGATTACGTGCATAAACGTAGACTTAGAAGCCGTCCCAAATATATATGTCTTTTCACGTAAATCGAGGAATTTACTATCAATGGTGCCCTTTTGAATAATCCTTCGCTGGTTTTCTTTCTTCTCATCTTGCTCGTCCACTCACAAGCCATTATATTATCGTCCTCCGGGACCACGCTTATCATTACTGTCCCTCAGGGACCATCTATCTTATCGTCCGAAATGGACCGCTAGCTGTGAGTGGATTACTGTGTCCCCACACATATGATGTCCCAGAGACCAATTCCTGTGTGGCTTTCTATGATTATCACAAGGGCATTTTGATATAAAAATCCTCGATAAGTCTGTTTTGACATATACATGAAGGATAAATCCTTTAATAATGATTTGATGAATTCATACAATTATATACCACAATTATGGCTTCAATCCCGGCTATACGCTATTATCTCATTACATTACGACCTCAGGCCCTGGTTATATGCCTTCACTCTATCATATCATGGCTTCTACGCCCATTGCCGATCATGGCCACTACTACCAACTACTACCCAACCACCATATTGGCAAATAATGAATTACTTCTTTATAATATGGATTGATTATACATGTTTGATTGATTGATTGATTACGTAAATGTACACATTATTATCGTCAATACGTAACTTGATTATCTTCTCGACATGTTAATAGACTATTTGTTCATGCATGTCTATGCGTTTCGTGCATTGAAGTTGACCACCAAAATATGCATTTCGGCTAAGTTATTACATATCCTATAATGTCATCGCTATTCTGTATACCGAGTATGGCTTATTTCATTAAAAATCATGGATACCATGCCTTAACCTCTTAACTTGGAAAGATTGTGCTATGACCATCATCGGGTTTTCTACAACCCATCTATCCTTTCACTTCTTGCAGATATTGGCTCACATAGCGTAGGGTAGGGGTGCTTCCCTTCGTGGTTGCCACTCCAGCTCACCACCCGGCATCTCACTGTGGGGACACTATCGCTGGCTCGCCGAATCGGGTTGACGATCCTCAAATCCAGTGCCTTATCCAAATCAAGTGCCTTATCCAAGACCAGTGCATTATCCAAATCCAGTGTCTTATCCAAGATCAGTACTCCATCGAAGCCCAACTTGACGAGCCGGGCCCAAACAATACCCCACATCAAAGGCGACTCTATCCGGGAAGCCTTTGACTGTGGACTTGGGTCACTATTCTTCTTTGCCGTACACTCCCACAAATTTTACTCCCCACATTAAAGGCGACTCCGCTGGGGAGTTGAGCTACGCAAACTCTTGTTATGATTGAGACCGGGCAAGAAGCGGGAAGACAGACTCACGGCCTATCACCGGATGGCCGCCAAGAAGTTCAACCGTCTGATCCGACGAACGTTGCACAAGCCAATCAAGCCATGAGGCAAGAGCAGACAAATATCCTCAACACCCTGCAAGACCTTCGCGACTCTATCAAAGGTCCCGATGAAGAAAATGAAGACCAACAACTCGGTCATACCACAAATGAAGGCCGAGAATCTAATCATACCACCACGGCTGCTAATACTCAACAAGATCTTATCCATCAACACCGTCAATCAGAAATGGACACCTATCGACAGTTCCTGAACGCAACGGCGCTTGAGCACCAACAATACTATGCTCCATCTACATTTGTAACTCCAGTGAAGCCAGTTTCAGTACGAGCTTTTGCTACACATTCACTCTACCCTATAGCGGAATCTTATCAACAATTGCCCACGTTAGTGACTCCAGTGAATTCCGCCTTGGCACCGGGTCCCTCATCATATCAAAATCAATCTGCGAAAAATCCCGCCATGGCATCAACATCTATACTACATCATACTCAGCCTGCGGGGACATCCACCCAGGCATTTGTTACTACTGCTGCTGCTGCAAATCATTTACAATCTACTTCGGCTTTGCAACAACTGGACCAATCTGCTCAGCAGCCAGTGTTGCAACCTGCATTGCGGTTGGATCAATCTATACCAAACATTTCGAACCCCGCAGCGATGACTTCTCAGCAGCAGCTCAATACTATGGCGCCTCAGGATCCCGAACGAGGATACCCGCATGCTGTTTATTGGCCACAGGCCGAACATACAAGTTACTGGCCACAGGCCGAAAATACAAATTACCGGCCACAGGCCGAGCTACGTTATTTGGCGCCCATTCTTCAAACATATCAAGATGCCCATATACCATATCAAGTGACCCCGGTGCCACAGCAACAAGCTCACACTAGTTCAGGCAATCACCGACAGTTCCAGGCTGGTCCTGTTACCCATCGACAGTACCTGTCCGCACCATTGGCGGCTCCAAATCCGAGACACGTCAACCAAGCTCCAAGATCTGAAGAGCAGGAAATTGCTCTAACACAAAATGACGTTCTCAATTTACTCCGACGAGAATTACAAAAGTTTTTGACTGATGACTTCAAATTCATTCCACTGCCGCCGTATCCGACGGAGTTGTACCAGATGCCGTATCCTCAAGGGTACGAAACTCCGCGATTTTCTCTCTTTGACGGGAGGAAAGGAAGTCCAAAAGAGCACATCAGTCGCTTCATCGATTCACTCGGTCCACATGCCGGGAACTACAGCCTTCGGTTGAGGGAATTCTCTAAATCTTTGACTGACCGAGCCTAGACATGGTATACTACTCTTACACCAGGCTCTATCCGAGATTGGGACGAGATGGTAGCCAAGTTCTGCCGAAAGTACTTCCAGAATGAAGAAAGGACCACCATCATCCACCTTAACAATACGAAGCAAAGGCCTGGCGAGGATTTGGTGGACTTTGTTAAAAAGTTTCGAGACCTCGCTCTTGACTGCTACGTGGAGCAAGACGAGCAAGCCCTGGTGGATATTTGCGTCAATAATATCATCACTGAATATCGAGTGCATCTGGAAAACCTCTCCATCAACCAATTTTCCAAGCTTATCGAAGCTGCAAGAAGAACATCGGCGTCAGTAAAAATCACACCGCCGAATCGAGGAGGATAGAGGACTGAAAGGAGAGAAGTACCTCAAGCACTCGTAACCTTTGAAAGAAAATCAGCGCCACAACCACCGAAGCCACAAAATACCTATCAAGCTGAAAGGGCTCGTCCTTTTAATTCATCACGAGGGGGAAAATTTGGTCCAAGCAAAGGAGGAAGGAGCGGACCCTACCAAGGAGGAAGAACTGGTACAGCCGCCGGAAATTTTCAAAGAATAAGAGATGGTGCATCATTTATTCCTTACCAAAGAGGTGAATTTCAAAATTACCCTCCAGTGCCCTGTACTGACGAAGAGTTCTATACTATACTTGATCAGTGGATTGCCGATGGCATAGTAAAGCCATTGGAAGCAAGACCTGATCTCACTGATGAGGATAAGAAGAATCCTCAATATTGTCGCTACCATCAATACGTGAGCCATCCAACTCCTGCTTGCAAAACTTTGAGAAGAATATTTCATGCAAAGATCAACGATGGGACGTTAGAGCTCTCTTCTCAAAGGCAAACCATTGATTCAAACCCTCTGCCCCGGCACAAAGGAAAAGAAGTCGTAGCCATGGTTGGTCGCATCGGAAAAGACTATGTGGATGAAGACGGCAACGATGTCTCTCATATATGGAAGAATGATCCAAAGCCTTCCGACGGAATTTAGGAATCCAACCGGGGGTGTGACAAGGCATTTTGGCGCAAGTACTCGGCCCCGAGACGTTACCTAGACCCTTTTCCAAAACCAACAGGATGGGGGGACGATCTAAAAGAAGGGTTGGAATATCAGCACTTGAGTGAACAAGAAAATCCACCGAACAGTGAATCACCGACAAACCAACCGCGTGACAACGAGACGCCGACTAATGAAACATTGGTCGGACGTACGTCTAATTTCAATAAGGAGGTTTATGCTGATCTCAGTAGCTTTTGCGAAATCCCTCACTTATCAAAGTGGGTGGATTCATCTGAGGAAATTTTTCGCATGGACGAAGACCCGCCGTTACCAAGCAAATCTATCTTCAAACACAGCAAGGATCCCTTTTTAGATGAATGGTCAGAAGAATCGTTCAACACGAAGATGAAAGTGTCGGATTTTCCACCGCCCCATCTCATCAACGCACCATCAGTGTTCTTCAACAGTCATCTGCCACCAAAGAAAAGACGATTAATTACCAAAGAAGACACGCGAGAAAGTGTCGGATCCAATCAAGAAGAAGGAGCCATTGAAAATCTAATCTTCAATTTCGACGCTTATGAAGACTACTCAAATAGTCAACAGCTGATGGAGATTGTCTATGACAGCTCTGTCGGTCAAGAAGAAAACGTCTATATGGTTATCCATGATGTAGAAGATGAAGCTTCCCCTTCACAAAGAAGAAGTGTCGTCGTTTCGCGATCTCTTCACAAAAGTCCTAAATTCAAATCTCTTTTCGATCAGCTAGGCTTTGGAATTCAAGCAAGAACGGTCGCAACGGAGGCATTGATGAAGATCTCCGCCGAATATGGGCCACAATGCTACGCCCACGAAGCAGCGGCAACTAGAGTTTTTTTGGAGAGTACAAACTCCATCACTTTCACCGATGAAGATATGGAAGTTCCGTATTCCGATCACCGCCGGCCGCTCTACTTAGAGGCCTGGATTAACGGAGTTCATATCAGAAGAGCTTTAGTCGACACCGGCTCATCCATAAACATTGTACCATTAGTCGTGCTCACTGCCGCCAAAATACCGCTCAAGCACATCATCAAGTCTGAAATTCAAATCACCGGATTTGGAAACAAAAGCGAGATGTGTATGGGCTTCATCCAGCTCGATCTACAAGTGGGTCCCATCAAATCACAGACAAGGTTTCACGTCTTAGACGTTGATGTTAGCTATCATGTCTTACTTGGGAGGCCGTGGCTCAACAAGCACAAGTTGATCGGCTCCACCTATCATCAGTGCGTTAAGGGGCGACTCGGTCAAAAGGTCGTAAGGATCCCCGCTAACTCTACTCCTTTCGACGAAACAGAGACTCACTATGTAGATTGTCAATACTATGACAAATGTGCTGAGGACGGAGCTATCACCATTTTCCGACCCATTGGGATGCCGCTTCCTCAATGGAAAGAAATAAAAAATCTCTCCGACGACGATTTAAGGGTGAATTTAGACAAGAAAAAGAAACAAAAGGCAGAAAAGGCTGCCACAGCAGATATTCCAAGATCAGAAGCTCCAAAATGCACCAAGATTGCTCTACCTGGAGGACGCGTCGTTTACCGCTTATGACGGTGTGCGGGGCCGACCCATACCATATGGGAAAGCCCCACCACAGAAGAAGGAAAACATGATTGTCTGTGCGCTACCAAAGACGAAATTCAACAGCCGATGACAGCACCGAAAATGATGGAGGACGGAACTTCCTCAGTAAATGAGCCTTTAGAAGAAGTTGAGCTCAGTAATGACCCCAATGTCAAGAAGCCGGTCTCCATCAGCAGTCGGTTAACTGCCGACAAAAAGCAAAGGCTCACAAGTTTACTGAGAGAATACCAAGATGTTTTCGCTTGGAATTATGAGAAAATGCCAGGATTGAATCCCGAAATAGTTTGCCATTCCCTCAACGTCGAACCGAGGTCGAAACCGGTTAAGCAAGGCAAACGAAGCTTCCATCCAGATATCGAGGCGCAAGTCAAAGAAGAAGTAGAAAAGCTTATTACCGCTGGATTCATCAAACCAATCAAGCATCCTACATGGTTAGCTAACATTGTGCCAGTCAAGAAGAAGAATGGACAAGTTCGCATCTGCGTCGACTTTCGCGATCTCAACAAGGCGTGCCCAAAAGACGAGTTCCCGCTACCAAATATGGACGTTCTCATCGACTCAACTTCTAATCACGGAATATTCTCTTTCATGGACGGCTTCAGCGGGTACAACCAAATTAAGATGGCAACCAAAGACGGCGAGAAGACGGCGTTTCGAACCCCTTTTGGAAATTTCTACTATACCGTAATGCCGTTTGGGTTAAAGAATGCCGGCGCAACATACCAACGAGCCATGACAACCATTTTCCACGATATGATGGGAAGGGAAGTAGAAGACTACGTTGATGACTTGGTGGTCAAAGCTAAAGACTTTGAAGACCATCTTCAAGTCCTGGAAAGAGTGTTCAAACGATGCCGACTCTATAGTTTAAAGATGAATCCAAAGAAGTGCACCTTTGGAGTTGGTGCTGGTAAATTCCTGGGATTTATTGTTCACCAAAGGGGAATAGACGTTGATCCCTCGAAAGTACAATCTATCTCATCCACGCCACCGCCAACGAAGTTGAAAGAATTAAAGGGACTACTTGGCAAACTTTCTTATATCAGAAGATTTATTCAGGGGCTAGCAGCGCTTACTAGTACATTCGCCCCGCTTCTTAAGAAAAATGTCAAGTATGAATGGACGAATGATCATCAAGCTGCTTATGAGAAGATCCAAGCTTTGATCTTGAAGCTGCCAACTATGCAACCACCAAGGCCTGAAAAGCCGTTGCTAGTATACTTAGCTACGACGTCAAATGCCATCGGGGCTCTCTTAGCACAAGAAAATGAGGAAGGTGAAGAAAAGCCCGTCTACTATGTTAGTAGAAAGCTCCACGATGCGGAAAAATGCTATCCTCCAGCCGAGCGTGCTTGTCTTGCCTTAGTCTATGCTTCCCAACAACTACGACATTACTTCCTTGCCCACAAATTGCTATTGATGGTGAAATCCGATCCTATCCGATTCCTCCTAACAAAACCCGTCCTTTCAGGAAGATTGGCAATATGGCTACTCCAACTGTCGGAATTTGATATTACGTGTATGGTGCCAAAGGCGATCAAAAGCCAAGCGGTGATAGACATGGTCACAATGTTCTCAGGAGAAACAGAGGAAGAAATGGAAGAGGAATTACCATCAAGAGCACCTGAAACTGCCATCAGCGCTATGTTGCTTAGCCAAGAAGACACGTGGACCCTTTTCTTTGATGGGTCTGCCGCCGGAGGAAAACGTGGAGTTGGAATCGTACTCACCAGCCCGGAAGGTCACACATTCACTTAGTCCCTTCAATTGAACTTTCCATGCACCAACAACATGGCAGAATACGAGGCACTCTTGTTCGGATTATCCATGTCACAAGAAATGGGAGCCAAATACATACGTGTCATCGGAGATTCTAACCTGGTGATCAAACAAGTTCAAGGCGAATTTTCTCTTAAAGAGCCCGCCTTAGCACCATACTGCACTGCTGCCCAAGAGATGATCAAGAAGTTCCAGAACACTTCATTCGAGCACATAAGCAGCGGGTCAAATCGATACGCCGATGCACTAGCTACTCTTGGGTCCCGGATCAGGTTCTCCATCATCAAGAAGGAAGAATCTGTGCTGGAGTCCATGAATATAGATAATGAGACCGAAGATTGGAGAAGTCCAATCAAGAAGTCCTTCACCACCAACTACGTCGAACGAAAGTCAAAGCATCTGAAAGAATATACTCTCCTCGGAGGAAAATTATACAAGCGGCTGACTGGAGAGGTTTTAGCACGCTGCTTGAGTAAAGAGGAAGCGAATAAACAACTCGAAGAAATGCACGAGGAGATATGCGGCACGGACCACGTCGTCAGTCTGTACCGTCGACTGCAGCGGAAAGGCTACTATTGGCCTGAGATGAAAAAAGATGCCGACTCATTACAGGCAAATTGTCCAGGATGTCAAAAGCCGTTTATCACAGAGGAAGCTCTCGCCATCGCCATAGACGAAGATTGGAGAATCCTGTATGTTGAGTATCTTCTCAACAGTACCATGCCAAAGAATCCCAAAGAAGCACATCAGCTCAAGAGAATGGCCAAGAGATATTTTCTTGAAGGGAGTATATTATTTCGCCAAGGATACTACGGCACGCCCCTCCGATGTTTGAATGCTTCTGAATCTCGAGAAGTCATGGCAGAAATACATGCTGGAGAATGTGGCGAACACCAAGGACGAAGGAAACTTTATCGAGAATTGCTCAACATTGGCTATTATTGGCCGACCATGAAGAAAGACGCTGCTTCCTTTGTACGACGATGCCACGCTTGTCAAATCCACGGCAATCTTCTTCACCAACCCACTCACGCTTTGCAAGACATGCGCACCCCTTGGCCATTCCATACTTGGGGGCTCGATCTAATCAGACCAATTCGACCTGCCTCTAACGGATATATTTGGATCATCACCGCCACCGAGTATTTTACAAAATGGGTCAAAGCGATTCCTTTAAAGAATGCCACTGGCGCTGTCATTGCAAATTTCATCCGAGAGTACTTGGTATGCCGTTTTGGAATTCCATACAAAATTGTGAGCGATAACGGAACTCCTTTTGTCAATAAGCAAGTCCATTCTATGCTTGCCGGGTATGGGATAAAGCACCGCCGATCCACGCCATATTACCCACAAGGTAACGGACAAGCCGAGGCCACCAACAAGACGCTAATCCGAATCCTCAGCCGGATGGTACATGAATATGAAGGTGGATGTAGCACGCACTTACCAGACGCACTGTGGGCATATCGTACTTCATCAAGGACCGCGACTGGTTTCTCACCATATTCTCTGGTTTACGGTTCTGAGGCTGTCTCGCTAGTTGAATTGTTAATCCCGAGTGCCCGTGTAGCATTGGTAAATGACATCGAATGGGATGCGGAAGCATGTGCTGTCATGAGGGCTCTTAATTTAGAGGCTGTAGAAGAACTCAGGAACGAAGCAAGCCGGTGTATACAACTCTACCAAGGACGGGCTATGAGGTCTTATAATAAAAAGGTGAATTCCCGGATCTTTAAACGAGGCGATATCGTTTTAAGAACCGCAGAACATGTATGGAGACAACTCCCCGGTCCATCGAAGTTCTCACCACAATGGGAGGGACCCTTCCTGGTGAGCCGAGCCCACGAAAGCGGATACTATGAGCTACAAGACGTAAACGAAAACGCAGAGCGTGGCGTCATCAACGGTAAATGGTTGAAACTCTACCATTGCTAAAATATCAAAGTGAGGTTTCAAACAACTACTATTTATAAATAATAAAAAAAAGGGGGGAAAAATCAAAAAAAAAAAAAAAAAGAAGTCAAAAAAAAACAAAAAAAAAACACAAAAAAAATAGGGGGGCGAAGTATATATATATATACACGTGTGTGTACATATGAAAAAAAAAACAAACATTCATCACTAAAAAAAAAAACAACAACAAAACAAAACAAAACAAAACAAAAAAACAAAAAACAAAAAAAAAACAAAAAAAAAAACAAAACAAAAACAAAATTCATCACTTGAGAAGAAGAAAGAAAAAAAAAGTTCACCACTTGAGAAGAAGAGAAAGAAGGAATTGTTTGCCACCTGAGGTATGGTTCTTTCATAATACATGATTTTCTTTTCTTTCCTTTTTCTAAAGAAAAAAAAAAGAAAAAAAAAGAGGTGTTTTGGTAAAAAGTGGAGTTTTTCTTTTATAATAGTATGTATATAAATAAATAGTAATGATTTATGGCGGGTTATAAAGCATAGGCATATATGAATACATATATGCACCACCGTCATCTATTACTATTCTTCTAACAATGTTACTTTTCTATTTTGGTTATTATCCTATTACTTACACTTATGATAATATGGTTTCACGAATAAATGATAACATCGTCCTTGATTGATTACCAACCCGATCAAAATTATTTGAAGGTGATTGGTATTCCACTAACACGATTTGTCAAGTAATTTCGCAGGGTACGCAAATGGCAGGATTAGACGTTAACGAAATAGTCAATGTATTGACAAAAGCTTATCATATTTCTTATTCCTTGCATATGACTAGAATTATGACTTTGATTTAATCAAAAAAAAAAAAAAAGACATGATAGCATTTTTTTAACAATCACATAAAAAGCCATAATCATGCATGTATTACTACAATAGTTTGTATAAAAACAACATGATTATGTTTACACTAGCCGGTATTAGTCAACACATTGTTAGGCTAGTTAGCATAAGCCAAAGGTCATGTGACTTAGCAACAAAAAAAAAAAATCCGAAAATAAACCCAAGATCCTGGTCACAAACACATGACGATAATACATCTGAATAGTCAAAAAATATGAGTCTGAAATTGCTCATACACTGCTCGTTAGCATACAGATCTAACGATATCATCAAAAGGCATGTGTTGTTAGCTTAACAGGATATCAGGAGGCGCCGCTGCCGTCAAAAGGAAATCAGACCTGAAGATACCGTGAAGAAATGCATAATTAATTTAATCAAGCAACCAACCACACAATCCAAAAAAAGAAATCAGAATATGATGGAGAAGTCTCACCAAATGTCAAGCCGAAGAAAGGCCTCGGGAGAGCGGAACATCAAGTGGAATCGGGCCGAGATGGTCATCAGGCAAAGGCACGCCGTCTCGCTCTTTCACTAGCGCCTGATGAACCATTCTAGTCTCAGCTAAAAGATGCTCGGATTCCAATAATTGCCCACGAAGTCGAGCTACTCGGTCTTCGATGGTCTTCTTCTTCGAGTCTAGAGAAGCTATCTCCAAGGCAAGCCCACGGTATCTGAACAAGTTGGAGGCAAGACCACGGATGTGCGCTAGCACGAAGTCAATTTTGATGCCGAGGCTGAGGGCATCTCGCACTACATCTCGCATGGCGAACAAGATGATCTCCGTGCAAGACTCAAGCGTAAAAGAGCGGAGAACAAAGAAGACTAAGCTCAACCCGCCAACAATCGTAGGCTTGAGCGAAGGCGAAGCGGTGCAGCCCTTCAAGAAGTCACCATGACGTCTCAATGCATCTGTCAACGGGGTAAAACCCTCCACTGGAATAGTCATGCCATGAAACAACGTAGTGTAGCCCGACAATCGAATGCAACGCGAAATCGGAACAAGGGAAGGCGCCCCGTTGTCAAACCTATCAAGAAACCCTGCCAACTTTTGAGAAATCTCAACAAGTCCCGACCTTTTCGCCAAGGGATACACAGCATCATCACACATCGCCCGTTTAGAAGAACTCCGAACCTCCCGAGAAGCTCCCGCAAAAAGAGTATCCACCAGGAAACGGATACCCGCAAGAAAGGAATCCCGAGAAGCCGAGACCGTTGGGGCAGCCTTCTCAAAACTCGGTGGTACAAGCGAGTCTTCTGGCTCGAGATCCACATGAGTGGGAGGACAAGGGCTAGACCTCACCAAGGGAGCATAAGGCTGCGAAAAAAAAAAGTGAGAGAAAAAGTAAACAGTATAAAAAAAAAAGAAAGGAATGATGAATAAATAAATAACTATATATATATATATGTATACCAAATAGATGACGTCAGAGGTCGAAGCTCTCGGTGGGCTCGCATGACCGGCGGAGGCACGGGGAACAAGTTTAGACGATGAGAGCGGCGACAAAGTAACTACTCGCCCTCCGGGAAATTGCACCGCCAAAGGAATCGCGTCAATTGGAGGAGAATCCGACGTGACCGTGGGGTTTGCTATGAAAGCTGTAGGGGCAACACCAACATCACAGGACGACTTGCGAGTGGGAACCTGCAAGAGAAGAATTTTAACATCAAAATTTGTATATATGGCACTAAGAGAAAGAGCAAAAGGGAATAAGAAAACTATCATACTCTCCGAGTCTCCACAACAGCGCCTATAGCCAAGGACGCCTCTCGAGAAGCAGCCTTGCTAGTGCTGCTCTCCCTCTCTGCCTTCCGTTTGAAGACTCGAAACCCGCTAGGAGAAGCATCTCTTTGTTTTGTACATTGAGGCCTAACCAAGAGAAACAGAAAAGGCGAAATTAAGGACAAAAATCAGCATACAATTCAACACAAATCAAGAGAAACATCACAACAAACGTCAAGGTATGATAAATCCATCATTCACACTAACATATCACGTCTATTATTATTATTTCCTTTTCTTTTGCAAGAAACGCATAGTATTACACTGGGGGCTAAATTTAATTTCACTACGTAAAATTAAATTTAGTCACCCATAAATCTATAAGCTTGTGTAAAAAAAAAGAAAAGAATCAGCCACATAACAGCAGGATCAAGCCAATATTCCCACAAATAAAGCCCCTAAAAGTACAACTAAGAGGCAAAGGCAGCGGAGGACAATTTCATAGGCAACATCCTAGATAAAAAAAAAATAGAGTTCTCCAAGCAGTAATCAAGCACGCAGCAAAGTCTTGAAATCACAATACACAAGCGACGAGTAAGGAAAACATGCGTAGAATAATATCTTGGCGACAACAAGCGCCGTGTTCACATTGCAAAACAAAACAACGACTGTGAACAAGAGACTACAAATCATCAACAACCCAGCACCCGTAAAGGGTCACAATCTGTCAAAATCTACTAAGGTATTCTCGAACTTCATATTTCGCTTTAGAATTGTTACCTTTTGAACTTTTCGTCGTTACGACCTCCAAGAGCAGCCCCTGTATGCTTCATTGATCAAGTTTGAGCTAAAAAAAAAAAAGAAGAAAGTATCCGGATCAGTAAAAAAAAAAAAAAAAAGTGAAAAATGAAGATGATGAATGAAAATGAGGAAGAGAAAATACCTCAAAAGGGGGCACCGAAACCAAAGAAAAGATGAGCGACAAAGCAGGCTCGAGAAATCCCGAGCGACAGTGGAGATGGGCGACGGACCGACTCGAGCAGCTTGGGACAACGACGGTTAGGCCAGAACACCACAAACAAGAACAAATTTCGAGTAGGCCAAAATCAGCAACAAAACAGACTCAAAACAGTTCAAGTTATCAACAAATCAAGGCAACTAATGAATCCAAACGGGTCCAAGCAAAGGTGAGTAAAAAGGACTAGGATGTTACCGGAGTTATAAGCGGCCGACGGAACAACAAGGTCAAAAACGGCAGCAAGCAACCTCCGAGTGAAGTCGTGGTAGTAGCGGCAAACTCGAGCGGGTCCGGAGCAGTAGTAAGTAAGCGAAGGATAATCACCAAACTCAAGGTGATTAATAATAATAATAATAATAATAATAATAACTGTAAATACTGTATGGTGGCATTATTTTGGCCATGTGTAGCAATGACAGTTGGTCTAAATTTTTTTCCTTTTATGAACGATAGTATGTACATATGTACATACTTAGACTTTAATTACGAATGAACATTATATTACTAAATGATATTTTATCGATGCTAATTTGTCGGATTTGTTTTGCAAGATTCGTCAACTAGGCATATACAAGCTCGGACGCGAAGAGATGATTTGTCGACAATATTGAAATTTCACTAACAATTTGGTTAAATTTTGTCCATCTTAGTTTGAAACAGGTTCTTTATTGAGCAAATGGCCCGTCTCGCTACGCTGCACGACCCATTCGCTCAAGGGGGCTAAATGTTGATGGTCAAAATTTAACGAAATATAAAATCGAGCCCAAGGTTCAGGATTAAGTCGTATGGGCTCCAAAAGTTCGTCAAAATCCATAAAAGCCCGCCAAGGCCCAAAAAGCCCATAAAGGCCCGTCTAGGCCCAATAAGCCTGTCAAAATCCATAAAAGCCCGCCGAGGCCCAATAAGCCCATCGAGGCCCATCTAGACCCAATAGGCCTGTAAAAGCCCATCCAAGCCCAAAAGCCCATCAAGGCCCATCCAAAGATTCATCAAGGCCCATTAAACCTATCAAGGCCCAAATCACATCAAAAAGTCCATGGAAGCCCATCAAGATCCAACAAGCTAAGGTAAAAATTCTTAACTCATGGGTTAAATAATTATGTGCTAATATTTAAATTTGTTAGAAAGTTCACATAAAATCACTTATTTTGAAAATAATAAATATATATTTTATCAAAAAAGCACATAATTATTTAATCTAGGGGACCCAAGCCCACAAGGGGTGATTTATTGGGTTATGGAGTGGAAGGCCCAAAATATTAAGTAAGGCTAACAAATAAAATCATATTTGGAAGCTTATGAATTTTACTTGGGAAAATTCATAAGCACATTTTTAAGTATGATATTTGTTTGTTAGATTAAGAAAATAAATGACCTCACTTTTTTAACACTATTTAGACACCATTTAATTTATATCAACTTTACAAAATCATGTGACACTTGTGACTTTACACATTTTGGACTACAAAATTTATTAAGCCCACATGAGTCCATGGCAATCATGTAAGCTAACCCATGATGGCATTTTATCTAAAACATTTAAAATAAACCCTTCTCCACCATTAAGAAAGAAGGGTAGGGAATTATTATTTCAAAATAAAATGGTAATTTATTGGCAACTTAAATCTCTATTGGTTGAAATCCTCATGCTTATCCACATCTCCTAAACAACCTCCTAAGGAAAATTTTGATGTCTTTTTTTTACTTGGTGACCAAGAAATATAAACCCTAACTCCTTGTAATAAACCATAGTTACTTTAACCAATGAAGGTGATTTTCCTTAACTACATAGGTTACCATAAACCTTATCTTCTTATAATAAACCATAGTTACTTTAACCAAAGTTAATTCCCCTTAACCAAATGAGTTAACAACCTTACCATAAACCCATCTTCTTATCATAAACCCTAGTTATTTTAACTAAAGTTAATTACCCTTAACCAAATGAGTTAAAAAACTTACCATAGTTACCTCCTTTATTTCCCTATAAATAGGAGAGAAAAAGAAGAAAAAGGGGAGAGAGAAACCATCACCATAAAAAACAATATTCCTTTTACCATCAAGAGTTCACTTTTACCACCACCATCAAAATAATATTTTTTTTTACCATTATTTTACCATCACCAACCAAAAGTCATCCTTATTCTTCCAAACATTCTTCCAAAAGCTTCTAAAACTTTGATCTCATAAAAAACCACCATTCAATCATTACCATAACCTCATGATTGCTCATTAATAAAAATTGTCCAAATACCCATTAGTGTCATATGTCAATATTTTACAATCATGGTGTCAAAAGCTTTACAAAACAACTGAAAGAGGTTTATTTATTCTCTTTACCTTACCTTTTATTTACTCCCACTCTATTATTTAATATTTTTTACCCATTCATGATATAACATATATTATATATTAGTTTATTATTTTATCATTTAATACACTTTATTTTAGCCTATATTATTATGTCATGCTTTAATCCATATTCTGTTGCATATTATCATCATATTATACTACCATTATCACATTGTCTTATGCTTATTCATTTAAAACTTAAAATTGTCATCTGAGGATTTGACCTCGTGTCGTCCCGTTGATGTGATCACGGTCGATGTATGTGGATTTGACCTATGTGTTGTCCTGACACTGTATTATTTCTTTATATTCTTGCAATTTATATTCCCGCTGTTTATGTTCTGCAATTTATATTCATGCAATTTACATTCCTGCAATTTACATTATCGTCATTTATATTTCCGCAATTTACATTACTGTCATTTACATTCATGTTATAAACTATTTTCTAAAACCGTCATCTGAGGATTTGACTTCATGTTGTCCCGATTATGTGATTACGGTCGGTGTATGTGGATTTGACCCATGTGTTGTCCCGACACTGTACCATTTCTTTATATTTTTGCAATTTATATTCTCGCTATTTACATTCTCGCAATTTACATTTTTGTAATTTATATTCATGCAATTTACATTCCCGCAATTTACATTATCGTAATTTATATTTCTGCAAGTTACATTACTGTTATTTACATTCCTGTTATAAACTATTTTCTAAAACCGTCATCTGAGGATTTGACCTTGTGTTGTCCCGGTGACGTGACTTCGGTCGGTGTCTGAGGATTTGACTCATATGTTGTCCCGACACCATGCCATTTTTCGGCCGTCGCTGGTTACCGTTATTCGGCCCCACATTTTAGTGTGACATCCACATTAACATAGGGCATCGTAACATGGTTTCGGCCCGTTACATCATGATGCAAATAACCGTTTGGTGGAACGTTCCAATGCGTCTCCATAAAGCCAACGGGAATAGGGCGTTTCATGACATGCTTACTTCGCCATGACATGACGTAAATAATCCAACCGTTCGATGAAGTGTCCCTATACACTTCATTCAAAGTCAACGGGTTCATATCCTTTGGTTATTTCATACTATGTCATATTTTACACATATTATTTTATCATTGATATTCATAAATGTCATGGTATACAAATTATTCACATATCATGATCATACACTTGTTCATATATATGTTCACATGATCACATGTTTTATTTGATATAGTCCTGATTATATTAAAAAATGTGTTTTGCTTGATTAGGTCTTTATTCATGTCAATCATATACTTACTTGTTTACTTTGCTTGAAATAAGATGATTACAAAATTATTTACCTTCTTAATTCATGATATCTCATACTCACATGTCAAAAAATGTCATACGAACGTTTCCTTTACATGTCATATAGTATAACTATGATAGGACCCACCTCACATGCTTATGTGATATCATTTGATTACGTGCATAAACGTAGACTTAGAAGCCGTCCCAAATATATATGTCTTATCACGTAAATCGAGGAATTTACTATCAATGGTGCCCTTTTGAATAATCCTCCGCTGGTTTTCTTTCTTCTCATCTTGCTCGTCCACTCACAAGCCATTATATTATCGTCCTCCGGGACCACGCTTATCATTACTGTCCCTCAGGGACCATCTATCTTATCGTCCGAAATGGACCGCTAGCTGTGAGTGGATTACTATGTCCCCACACATATGATGTCCCAGAGACCAATTCCTGTGTGGCTTTCTATGATTATCACAAGGGCATTTTGATATAAAAATCCTCGATAAGCCTGCTTTGACATATACATGAAGGATAAATCCTTTAATAATGATTTGATGAATTCATACAATTATATACCACAATTATGGCTTCAATCCCGGCTATACGCTATTATCTCATTACATTACGGCCTCAGGCTCTGGCTATATGCCTTCACTCTATCATATCATGGCTGCTACGCCCATTGCCGATCATGGCCACTACTACCAACTACTACCCAACCACCATATTGGCAAATAATGAATTACTTCTTTATAATATGGATTGATTATACATGTTTGATTGATTGATTGATTACGTAAATGTACACATTATTATCGTCAATACGTAACTTGATTATCTTCTCGACATGTTAATAGACTATTTGTTCATGCATGTCTATGCGTTTCGTGCATTGAAGTTGACCACTAAAATATGCATTTCGGCTAAGTTATTACATATCCTATAATGTCACCGTTATTCTGTATACCGAGTATGAGTTTGGCTTATTTCATTAAAAATTATGGATACCATACCTTAACCTCTTAACTTGGAAAGATTGTGCTATGGCCATCATCGGGTTTTCTACAACCCATCTATCCTTTCACTTCTTGCAGATACTGGCTCACATAGCGTAGGGTAGGGGTGCTTCCCTTCGTGGTTGCCACTCCAGCTCACTACCCGGCATCTCACTGTGGGGACACTATCGCTGGCTCGCCGAATCGGGTTGACGATCCTCAAATCCAGTGCCTTATCTAAATCCAGTGCCTTATCCAAGACCAGTGCCTTATCCAAATCCAGTGCCTTATCCAAGATCAGTACTCCATCAAAGCCCAACTTGACGAGCCGGGCCCAAACAATACCCCACATCAAAGGCGACTCTATCCGGGAAGCCTTTGACTGTGGACTTGGGTCACTATTCTTCTTTGCCGTACACTCCCACAAATTTTACTCCCCACAACCGTTTAAGAAAACTGCCGAATAACCGCCCACACGTGTCGCATTTGGAACGTAACACCATGATGGTAGAGTTATTATATAAATGCAAATTTAACTAGTTTTTGGTCCGTTGATTCTACTCTTTTTATTGATAATACACACATCATCGAAAAAGAAAGAGTTAAGGTTCAGAAGAATAAAAAATCAGCGCTGACGCAATCGACCTGATTTCGAATCGCAATGGGTAGAGGTAAATAGTTCATTCCTTTATTCTTCCATTATTTGGTGATTGCTTTAATTACATTTATTAGACTCTAGAACTTTTAATATTTTGTATCAGAGCCAATTTTTTCTCTGCCTTGTAGTTTTGGTTTCTTAGACGTTGGTCATTTATTTTCTTTTTTTTCTTTTTTGTCATTGTTTATGCAAAATAAATTATTAGGAAATTTGGTTATGATCATTTTGATATAAAATTGTGATTTTCGTTGTGAAATTCATGAGTAACCGTCGCGTTTTCCATTCAGGTTGAAACTGGGTCGTATTAACTCGGCTAGAGGTTGAAGATGACTAGGAAAACATGTAGTTTCTGGCGTACGAAAAATGACATGTCGTTTATCTGCATTTTGAAGCTGACGTTGTTTTTTGAAGGACATGTCGTTTTTGCAACATATGTCGTTTCTAAATGACTTGTCGTTTTTTTTTTTTCAAATTCTGTCGTTTTTCACAAATTATGTCGTTTTACTGTAGTTTCTGAAAGCAGATTTCTTTTCCTTCATTATTTTGCTAACCGAATATCTTTTTGGGCATGACTGAAATCCATAAATATATTTTTATATGCTTATCTCTAAGTTATTATTATTATTATTATTATTATTATGTGTTTAAATTATTTATTTTTGTGGATTATATGTACCTACATTAAGTTTATTGTGCATACAACATTAATCAAATAATTTTACACATTAAATTTTATTTAATAATATATAAATATTATGCGACGATTTCAAAAATTATTATGGTATTTTGGAGTATTTTACATGTTGTTTGTATATATATATTTTTTAATTTTATCATACACACAAAATTAAGAAAAATTTAGTACATATTTGAGATTAATATTGAGCTCGTTATGAATATATTTATGAATATTTTGTGCTTATGTTATTTATTTTGTTTGTATAAGTTCATACATAAGTTAAATAATGATAGTACAGTTAAATTAAATTCATTATGTATTGCTTATGGTTTCATGAAATAATGTGAGCTTGATATTGTTTAATGTTGAGTGGTCCATACTGTTTTAGTTAATCAAGGAATAGACAACGTCTTGAAATGATTAAAATTATATATTAAGATAGGAGGATCACACTATAACACTGATTGTGATTAATCATTATAAATATAATAAATTTTATCCAACGAGAATTTTTATTAGATGTTATGTGATTAATTAGGATAAAATATCACATTATATTTCAATTTACCCACATGAATTAGCAATTAGAATATAGTTTAGTTGTTTTATCATGAATTTAGAATGAATCTAATTGAATTAGAACTTTAGCCCGCAGCATGTTTTTATGTCACTAGATTCATATTTTTTTGACATGATTTTCATTGGTATAACTTGTTATATGATTTAGTTACCTTCAAGTTTAGTAACCTGAGCATGTTTATTTAAATTATTGTAGTCATTCAACTTGTTAATTTCTCTTATATGAAATGTGATGTTCTAAAGCTCAAAGGGGACAATTATAAGATCTGGAGCTAGCGAGAGAATTCTCCTTCATTTAGGACAAATGGTCAATTAATGAGCTGATGACCATATGTGTTTAAGAAGAGAGAAGGTTGGCAATGGAAGAGGGCGAGAAAATGAATATGACAACACCAGGAAAGAAGAAGAAATATCAGGCCAAGGACAAATGCATAATTCTTACTAAAGAGGACATTAAGAAATCATCCAAATGCTTCTTTTGTAAGAAGAAGGGGCACGTGGAGAAGGAATACACGAAATTCAAGAATTAGCTTGACAAGAAAGATACTCAACTTTCACTTGTCTGTTATGAATCTAATATGATTGATGTTAATCATGACACATGGTGGATTGACTTTGGTTCTTCAATTTATGTTATCAACTCCTTGCAGAGATTGCAAGACCTGCGGAAACTAGTAGGAAGTGAGCACCACATCTATTCCGGAAACAAGATACCCTCGCATATGGAGGCCATTGGGACGTGCAAGCTAGTTTTAAATTAATAGTTATTTTATTTTAAGTTTCAAAAAGACCTTTTTATATTCCTTGTTTTACTAGGAATTTGATTTCAGGTCCAAGACTTGTATCATTTTGATATTCCTTTAACTTTTCAGACTCTTGTTTCAATTTAAATTATGGATTTGATGTTATTAGATATAGTATTTTATCTAATGGCCTTTTTCGTCTTAATTTACAAAATGATGATCACTATGCTTCTATGCACGTTCTCGAAATTGTTTGTATTAAGAGATGTGTTATGAATGAAAATTATTCTATTTTGTGGCATAGGAGATTGGGTCATATCTTCATTGATAGAATCAAAAGATTGGCAAATGATGGAGTACTTAATGCTCTAGATTTTACTGATTTTAACACGTGTATATAGACTGCATTAAGGGCAAACAAACTAACAAGTAAAAGAAAGGTGCCAAGATGAGTTCTAAACTATTGAAAATAATTCATACATATTTTTGTAGTCCAGATATAGAGGCATACCATGATAAGTACTTCATCTCTTTCATAGATGAATATTCGCGATACATATATCTCTACTTACACAATGACAAGAAGGAAGCACTAGATGCTTTTAAAAAGTCTTTAAAGCTGAAGTAGAGAAACAATGCAATAGGCAAATTAAGTGTAATGGCCTAAACCAAGAAAACTTTTTACACGTATTTATTTTATTTTCTGAGGCAAATGTGCGTGTAGTATCATCTTGGTCAATTCAATTTTGTGGGGTGTGGTCAGTTTCGTCGAATCTGGCCAACTCTTGGCTATACTAAACTATAAGTGCAATGATATTATTGTGCGTTTTTGAATTTTGGGCACTTTAAGAATCAATTTTCATCTTGAAATTGATATTAAAATTCATAATTTCTCAATTTAGACTTAATGATGTATTTTCATGATTATCTAAAAAAAAACACTTTGGTATAAATATTATTTTTCTTCCACTAGGGTTTGTTTTCCCTTTTCTTTTCCCACCTCACAGCCGCACCCCCCCACTCCCCCCCTCTCTCTCTCTCTCTCTCTCTCTCTCTCTCTCTCTCTCTCTCTCTCTCTCTCTCTCCTCCACCCATCGCCGACGATCGAGCCGCGCCGCCACTCCCCGAGCTCCGTCCGAAATCGAACAGCCGCGCATTGCTCCCTAGCTCGGCGCCGCCTCCTTCGCGCGCCTCCTCCGCCCAGCCTCGTCGCACAGCCCTCGCCTCGTCGCGACGCCAGCTCGCGCGTCGTCTCCCCATCTCGCAACCGCGCCTCTCCGGTCGCCAGCGCCGCCCGAGCTCCACGTCGAGCTCCTTTGCGCGAGCTCAGCCCCTTCAACGTCAGTGCAAGACCCCCGCGCCGTCGCCGCCTCGGATTCGCGACGTGTTGTACCTCTCCCGCCGTCGCGGCCGCGCGACCCCAGCGACGCTTCACCTCCGTGCAGCTGCGCAACCCCGCGAGCTCTGCTCGCCCTCGCAGAGCCCCGGGTCTGCTCGCCGCGTCGCGGCCTCCTCCGGGCAGTAGCCGTGCCCCTCCATCGCGCCGAGTTCGTCTTGCCCATCGTCGGCGAAGTCGACGCTTCTCTCGCACCGTCGTTGTCCGAGTCCTCGAGCTCTGAGCTGACACTGAGGTAAACTTTGTGTCCGTCGTGTTGTCATCGCGTGTTCTAGTTTAATTTTATTAATTTCAGCGGGTCTATTGCATATGCTTGCTGCCGTTGTCTATTTGAGCCTCGAATTTACTAGTTTTTCCTCGTGGTAGAAATTAGTGTCAATGATACTATTATGGTTGGAGAATCTAATTTTTGGGTTGGTGAATGTGCAAACTTAGTAAATTTTTTAATGGAGAAGTTATATACGAGTATGAAATTTTGCTGTGTTTTGCAATCGCATTGAGCTTGTTTTATCGGTTATTTTGGTATTGTAAATTCTCGTGGCTTAGTGTCGTTTCGAAAATCTAAAGCCTTTTAGTAGTGTTATTTGAGATTACATTTCGAGAATTTAGAAATTGACGAGAGTTACCCCTTTTCGTGTGGTTATCTTTGTAAAATTTAGAATACGCTTTTATTAACGTGTGAGTTAGCGTTAAGTTTGGAACTTTCAAACTAGGAAACTTTTGAAATGAATTTTCTAAAGGAAGATTTTGTTCCCTTGAGGATCGGGTGTTGCGCAAACCTTATAATCTGATTTTATTGGATTTGTATTTTTGTAAACTTGTCCGCTTGAGCCTAAAACGAGTATCGGGTTGCGATATCGAGCGTTTCGTGCCATGCCTTTGTTAAAGTCCGAAGCTTGATTCGACTTCATTTTCTATTCTCTCAAATCGTGCAGGAACTCTTACGAAGCAAGTTTGGACGCATGACTCCTCACCTTCGTATACTAAAGGTATAACCGAGCGGCCGAAATCAAGTGTTAGTCGTAAAATGAAACGGCATTAGAGTTGTGACTTAAGTTTTGAAATTGTTGAAATCATTGGGAAGAGTGATATAAGCCTTTGAGGCTCGAGAAGTATTGTTATTAAGATGTTTTTGAATGTTTTTGGTGTTGTGTTGAATTATTTTAGTTGTTGTCATGATGGACTGTGACCGAAATTCGTTCGGTGCTGGGTTGAAATTAGGTGATGGCTTCGGCTGGGATATCCGAAAAACAGGGGAGACTCTGCCGGATTTCTGGCTTGAAATTTAGTCACTTTTTATGCTAAGTCAAGGACCACTTAGGTCCAAGAATTTCTTTCTCACCTAAACTAATCAACGACGTAACCATTAATCGAGATTGACGATAAACCTTAAAAGTGACGACACTCGGGACAAGAGTGCTCTCAAGGGATATCCAGTCGGACCGTTTGTCATCCCGCTATCTAAAATCCATTTCCTAGTGTCACGTTGAGCTTTAAAGTTCCCTTCCTCTATTATAAATGGTTAACCTCGACGTTAACCCTCGAATTCTCTTGTTGGACAGAGGTGCCATACGTCGAGCTTCAGGGAAGGAACGCCACTGAGGAAGGATCTCGAGGATCGAGGCAGGAAGTTTAGGATTCTCAAGTAAGTGGATCCCCTCTGTAACACGAGTAGACTTGACCATGGTCGCGCGATCATTTATGTTATGAATTTGTGCTAGCTTGTGGTGTTACAATTAGGTGTTCGTTTAATTTAGTTGCATTAATACATGTTTAGGGTGCATGAGTATGGGATCACGTACTTTTATTTTGTGTCCAACCCATGAGTATAGGATTATGGGTTTAAGTGTCTTATATGTGCATGTGTGTGTCAGTCTGTCTGTGGGTATGGGACCATGGACATAAAACTATCTGAGTATCGTTGTTGAGATTATTTTGCAGGTTGAATGAATTTCAGAATGGTTCAAACAACGGGAAGCGTCTTAATTCTCAATAGGCCCGACGGGGCATTTGTGAGATTCATTCCGAGACGGCCTGACGGGGCCATTGGCCGAAAAAGGTCTCGGAACGGCCCGAGGGGCTCAGAGGAGGTTGGCGGATGCCTTCCTCACATTATGTTGTTTAATGATCCGGATCGGCCCGACGGGGCAAGTTAAAGTTAATAATTCCCAAACGACCCGACGAGGTCATTGGTCGTGAAAGGTTTCGGAAAGGGCAAAGAGGCCCGAAGGGAGACGATGTCCCCATGAGAATATAAATTGAACGGGACGGCCCAAGGGGCCCAATATTGTTTCATGTCCTGAAAAGGCCTGATGTGGCGATTGTGAAATCAATTCCGAAACGGCTCGACGGGGCCATTGGCAGCAAAAGGTTTCGGAATGGCCGACGGGCCCAATGAATGTTAAGTAAGGATCCTTTAAATTAATAAGCCGTGTGCATATGTATATTTTTGGTAAAGTAAGATCGTAATGTAAAGTCTTAAAGTAAAATCAGAGGTGGGTTGAATCTATGGCTCGGGTTGGGGTTGCAACCGTTGGGTTGGTAACTTGATTCTTCTTTAGGGACTCTATTGTGATATTATGATTTATTGGATTTGTGATGAATGTTATTACTTATGTCCCTAATCCACTTATTGGGCTATTAGCTCACTAGTGTGCTCGTGTTGCAGGTAAGTTAAAGGGGAAGATCGAAGGCTAGGCGGCAATGAAGGAAGACGGCGGGTGCATACGGGTTCGACCTTGTGGGCGTCGTGTGGACCGTTGGTTATCCGATGGCAAAAGTTTTTGAAGTCTTAAACTCATTTTGACAAATCCTCATACGAAACTTAATTTTGATGATTATGGGGTCACGGTTGGGAACCCGTGCTTAGGAGTTAAAATGTATTTATTATTATTATTGTGTAAAAAGTTTAAATTTTACCGTATTTATGGGATATTGAATACTTATACCGTTATAGATTATTGTGATTTATAATCTTTTATGATATTTTCGTGGTAATATATTTTGGGTCGTTACATTAAGATTGTGAAATCAAGCACAAGTGGAGACTGTATTGTAATTGTCGATTTAGTCTTCAAATTCTTTCAATGCATTTAATTATTAAATTTTGATATGTTAATGGTTTAATGCATTAAATCTGTTGATGGCTTTTAGTGCTTTTAAAAGCAATTCTTGGGAAAGGTTTGATCCTCTGATGGCACTTAATGGCTTTCATAGCCATATAACGTTAGTGTTAACGTTTGGTTTTTATATCTTTTTTATGGCTTTAATATAGAAACTATTGGCATTTCTTATTTGTGTATCATGCGTTTTTTTAATGGACGCGGTTAAATTTTTAGCAAACATTCAGTTTGCTTTGTTTGTGTATATATGTACGGAAAATCTTGTATAATGAGATACAAGAGGAGAAACATACATGAAAAAGAAATTAGTCTATTTGTTTTTAGTCTTTCTTTGGTTTTTCTTTTGTGTTTTATTTGGTGATAGAGATCGATCACGATTCAAGTTCACCGGAAGCGGTATTTATGTGCTCAAATAATCGCTTGTAGTCGTCGTATCCTGGAAAACGGATGCCGTGGAGACCTCGAGCACCGACGACGAGAGGGTGAATCTATTTTAAGGAAAGCATGTGATACACGTACCTTGACTAGTCGCCAAACTATTTTGCCGTTGTCGTTGTACAGTATTTCAGTTCGCTATCTCCATTTTAAATTTACAATATTATTGTAATTTATTTGATGTATAATTTTGATTATATCAATTCTATTTTTTTTTCTATTTTTGTATCTATGATTATTATCCCAATATTTTTATCTAACAAACTTAAAATGGATTCTCTATAGAGACGTACAGATTGCTATCATTGGAATTGGATGGTACAGTTTGTGGCATAGAATTTCTGCTAACGATTTGCTATATATATATATATATATATATATATAATTCTGATCCTTCTCTTTAATTATCTTTTTAGATATTTTATGTTGCTCTATAAAGTCCTATGCGGCAAGCTTTATGGTTTGATACATACATATTTGCTCACGCATTAGTTTGCATTTGGGAGTTCTTTATTAGCCTTGTATTATAATTATATATGTAATTTATATACTCTCTCACACATATTGTAGAGAATTTTTTTTTTTTTCTCAGTTTTACTATAATTTAGCATTCTGTTTGCATATACCAATATGTACGTATATACGTGTGAGTATATATATTATGTTCATGTATTATTATTTGAATGAACTGTGAGTTTTTAAGTTAGTGTTTAAATTGTGACCTTTTTATAATTAATTTATTGGTATTTCTATACAATATATTATACATATATATATATATATAAACATTATAATGGCTTATAGTGTTTTCTTTGTCAAGTTTAATATTCTATTGTAGTTTATTGATTGTGTTATAAATCAGTTTCTTTCATTACAAACATCTATATTTATATACATGCGTTCTTACACACTAATTGGCTTGATTTTCGTTGTTTTTAAAAATTAGCATACTGTGAAAATAAAAATTGGTTCAATTATATTTGTGAATGGTTTTTACTTTCATTTCCTTGAAAATTTGTAACTGATTTTTATTGATGATAGGTTTTTACAACTTTGAATGTTGTTTTTCCTGCAATAAAATTATTTTAAAAATTTTTTTGCTTTGTTGTTGTGAGCCTCATGTCGCTCAAGTGACCACCATTTGGTATATGTTTCGTTTCCATTAAATATGGAGAAACACCGAGAAATTTAATTGTTTGAATTTCAAAAGGTAGGAGCAAATTTGTTCTACCTCACGATCTTGAATCTTGCGAGATTCTTGACTGAAGTCAATGATAGTGAGAATGATTTTCAAATCATCTGCATAATTGATGCATGGAGCATTTTTATCGAAAAATTCTTGTACGACAGTGTGAAAAAAATGGTTAAGGTTTTGGAGTCCTTAGGCAAAAAATATAACATAGAGAGTGTTAGTGCCAAGAAATTTATCATGGACTGCCTCCTTGGTTACAAGGGTGTGAACTTCAAAAATTGTAATCAATCATGGGCAAGAGATCCAAGTGATCTTACATGAGATTCGTGTCAATGTGATGATTTGAAAGAGCTTCAAGTGCTATTTTAAGGCACAAGCGAAATGTGATGAGTATTGAAGAATTGTTTGTTAGACTTCGAATTGAAGAAGTCAACAATAGTTCATAATGTGACAAGATTAATCACAATAAAAACCACAAGGCCCATGTAGGGGATGTTGTTATTTTGATGTGTCTAACCCAATAGATTGACATCATTGATATTTGGCATGCTTGCTCAATCAATGGTTGGCCTAACCAATTTGCATAACTGAGCAGTCAATTTGTATTGGAAAGGGCACATAGCAACATGGTATGTCTAGACACATTCGTCGTAAACATAATACTATTAGACAACTACTCTCAACTAAGTTATCAATATTGGCTATGTAAAGTCAAATAATAATGTTGTGGATCATTAGAGAGTTAGTTGGTAAATCATCGAGGGAAATGAGACTAAAGCCCGTGAAAGGATAAGTCTGTACAGCAAAAACGACACCTAGTTGACTAGAGATCCCAAGATCTAAGTTCAAAGGGACAACCAAGTTGTATTTGACTAAACTAGATCACTGTGGGGGTAACCCTTAATCCATTCCTATGATGAAACAGTGATGCCCGTAAGGAAAAAGTTAAGCGCTTAGCTTTTAATGATCATTATTTGTTGGAAATTAATCTGAGCGGAGTAATGCGGGTTACCCTTTAATAAGAGATCATGTATGTTAGAGTGAAGTGGAGCCGCTTAAAGGGAAATTGTATAGAGCGTAATTCCCTGAAACTCTCGCAGAACCAGGTGTATGTTCAGGGCCAAGATGAACACAACAGTGAGAACTGAATTGTGATTAAAAAAAAAAAGAATTTTGTGTCAGGTGTACTGACCTTTACAAGAACGGCAGACAGTTCAAAGACATCGCGTCTACTGATCAGCTAGTAAAGTAAATATACTTTCACAAGAAAAGGTTCAAAGCATAACTCCTACCTATCCTATGCAGAGTTTAATGAGTTGAAATCTATCACCAAATTGACGACGTTGTTTTCTTATTTTATCTGACAATTTTATTCATGTAGAGGGTTGTTAGAAATTTTTTTTTATTGTAATTGTCGGTTTAGTCTTCAAATTCTTTCAATGCATTTAATTAGCATATTTTGATATGTCAATGATTTGATGAATTAAATCTATTGATGGCTTTTAGTGCTTTTAAAAGCAATTCTTAGGAAAAGTTTAATAAAACCTTTCTTCCGATGGCAGTTAATGGCTTTCATAGCCATATAATGTTAGTGCGTTTGATAAAACCTTTCTTCTGATGGCAGTTAATGGCTTTCATAGCCATATAATGTTAGTGCTAATGTTTGGCTTTTATTTCTTTTTGATGGCTTTTATATAGAAACTGTTGGCATTTCTTATTTGTGTATCATGCGTTTTTTTAATGGACACAGTTGAATTTTTAGCAAACGTTCGGTTTGCTTTGTTTGTGTATATCTATACACAAAATCTTGTATAATGAGATACAAGAGGAGAAACACACATGCAAAAGAAATTAGTCTATTTGTTTTGAGTCTTTCTTTAGTTTTTCTTTTGTGTTTTATTTAGTGATAGAGATCGGTCACGATTTAAGTTCGTTGGAAGCGGTGTTTACGTGCTCAAATAATTGCTTGTAGTTGTTGTATCTTGGGAAACGGACGCCATGGAAACCTCGAGCACCGACAGCGAGGGTGTGATTCTGTTTTAAGGAAAGCGTGTGATACATGTGCCTTGACTAGTCGCCAAACTATTTTGCCGTTGTCGTCGTACCGTATTTCGGTTTGCTATCTCCATTTTAATTTTTCAATATTATTGTAATTTTTTTATGTATAATTTTGATTATATCAATTTCAGTTTCTTCTATTTTTGTCTCTATGATTATTACCCCAATTTTTATGTAACAGAGACTACTACAGTAGATACACTAAGAGTGGACAAAATTAACTAAGCCGTCATGGCAAGCCAAAATACCATCAGATCCCAATATGGTGATGAAGCTAAAGAAGGACTAGCACCTCACCGGCCACGAAGGCGACAACTAGCAAGAATTAACTAACCACTGAAAAAAAAAATTCGACAACTTACACGCGCTAAAAGGATGGAGGATATATACTTTTCACAATATAGCTGGAGCAATGACACAATTCTTCGGGAGCAAAATGCCGGCTTTGCCACCGGCCAGGCTAACCAGAGCACTAGCCAGTGAAACGTTGGCTTAGCCACCGACTAGGCTAATCGAAACTCTAGCTGGCAAGATACCAATTTAGCCGCCGGCCAAGCTGTTCGATGTTATAGTTGGCAAAGCGTCGGCTTAATCGCCGATCAGGCTAGCTAAGATCATAGTCGATAAAGTGTTGGCCACATCCGATTCGGCAAATACTGACCCAATCGACTTTCAACTCAATCAACAAATGGAAAAATAAAACTCCACTACCCATTATTTATGAGAAGGTCAATCAAAAGGAGACCCAGGAACACATCTAATGAACATGGTGACCCACGACCCTCCCAAAAACCACCTAGCAACCTGACCACGACGAGGAGGGCGGTTCACCATCTAACATCTATAAATTACAAACCTTCGTAAGGCTCAAGGTAATCCATCTTTCATCACACTCGGACACTGGAATTTTTTTTTTATCATTTTCTTGTTCATCCTAACTAGTTTGAGTGTCGAAGTGCCCACATTAGTAAAACTCCCAGTACACTCCGTCATATATTTTTTTTTTTTGTCTTTTTTGGAGAACCAGATTACCTCATCACTACATTCATTTCACCCCAGCACTTAGTTCAACGCCAGACCGAGTTAAGAGAGCGGTCACGTGCATTATTAATAAAAAAAATTAAAAAGTTGTAATTGTGTAAAAATATTATAGACATAAACTATTGATTTTTATTCTACTACAAAATATAGTGTATCACTATTAGAAAATTAAAAGAAAGAGTATTAACTTTCTAATAACTTATCAGACTGACGTCGTAAATCAAGATATGAACTTGGAAAGAATGCAGGGCTACATTTTATTACAGTGAGCCCATATAATGCAAATGAATAAGACAAGTCAGGGAGAAAACATATGGAACAAAGCTGGCTTTGGCAAGTCTTAATTGTAGACTTTCTTTTTTACTTCCTATTTTAAAAAAAAAAAAGTAAATTTAAACTTATGATAAATTTAACAATGTAGAATCATTTTTTCCTAGTGAACATCTCTTAATACAGAAATTTTCCATTAATTAGTATTGGACTGGAAATTGTAGATTGTAAATTCTCTCTCTATGGCCAAAACGGGAGAAACTCCCAAATAATTCAGAGATGCATAGCAATAAAAAGTAGAGTAGTTGGCGGAGGAGAATAAACCAAAAAGATACTTATGTATTTAATATCTAATTAGGGAATTTTGAGGAATGTTTTTTTTTTATACAATGATAATTTATGTTCTATGTGTATTATTTTTTAATTTATACCTAAAAAAATATATTATAAGTATAAAATAAAAATATATTATTTAAGATATAAATTATTAAACATCTCTAAATATGACTTTATTTTAAAATTATCCGTATTTAATTATGCCCCTCATTTTGTGCAGAACTGAGAGTGAGACGTAATAACTTTGAACGGTCAATGAAAAAAAGGGCTTTGAAAGTGGACCAAAAACCCACCTTTGAATTCTCCTTTCGTTCCCTTTCCCTAATTCCAAGACCCAAATTCTACACTTTCAAAATCTCCAATTTGCCAACTTTTCAAAAAGCAAAGGAGACAGAGAAAGCCTAGGTCCACTAAAAACCACAAATTACAAATCCCCACTTCTTTTTGGGAAAATGGTTCATTTTGTGGTATGAAATCTTGGCTGCTTGAGCACTATAAATATTCAGCTAATCATTTTAATCACTATGTGCTTAAGCTTTTTCATGGGATTAGAGTCTCACATGACATCTTTATCCAATTGACCACTAAGCATCTACAGCTAAATAAATGTGACACAGCCAATAATATCGTTCCACATCATCCATTCGCAGTAACACCAAGTCAGGGGTTTTAAGATATATATATATATATATATATTTTTTTTTTCGGGAGAATGATCATATTCGTTCTGTTCATATGAAAGAAAAGTATATTTTGTCATGTGATTCAAGATTCGATTATCGTCACGCATGTCGTGTAGCATTAAATATTTAACTTGTTAGTAAGAATTTTTTTTTTCTTCTTTTTGGAGCCGTATCACATTATAATTTATAATAGTGACCCATTCTGGAAGTTAATGAGCGTAGCCGTCCTTAGTTAATAGAAAATTAATATTAGGGGCTTACTTTGGAGACGTTAAAACAGTAATATTGACTATTGGTTTTATTTTATTTTTAATGGGAAACCTCCAGGACTGATATTTATTTATTGTGAAATTTATTCATCATCATGCTATAACCTATCACTCAGATTTCAGGTTGTTTTCATTGGTTTCGATATCCGTAAATGTTGGTTCAATTACTAGTAGTATATATCGCACTTTAAATAAGTCATTTTTAAAATAAATCATTATTAAATAATTTTGAATAGATCTAAACTATTCAAAACAACTAATTACTTGATTTTCAATTTAGTTAAAAAAAATCAAAATCTTTCATTCAACCTGGCAACATAAATTGTCATTTGAATTTTTATTCGGTTGACAAAATTTGAATTAAAAATTTATATTTGAGGAAAAGTGTTTAAATTTATAATTAAAATAATACTTTTATTTAACAAAACTATCTAAATGTGAACTAAAGTTCAATCTGAAAAGTGGTTTTCATAGTGGTTTTTACTTAAAATGAATTTATATCTATTTAGTAGATGGCAATTTTTTTGTCCATGTTTTAAGGAAATGACCAACGTTTTCAAAAATTAAAAAGACTATTTTCTTAACTAATGACTACGTTGGTTATTTTCTTAACACATCATCTAAAACAATGACCATTAGCTGCAATTTGAATTTAGAGATTAATGAATAAATAGTCATTTTTAAATAATATTTTAAAAAATTATTTAAGAAAACAATCATTTTCTTGCCACTTGTTTGAGGTGATCATTTCACCCATTTCATCCTATTCCTTGGGATGTGAAAAATAGTTTGAAAATAGTTTGGAATGGCAAAATGGTTTGAAAAAAAAATTATGTAGAATGGTTTGAGTTTGTGAATTTCGAGGTGATATAAATGGTTGATATTTAAAGATATTGTATATGTATTTGAAAAGTTGAAAAAATATAATGGAATGAGATAGATTGCAGAATTAGGAAAGTTGAAAAAAAAATGAAAAAATAGAATGGGTAAAATGGGGGAACTAAATAAAGGGTTAGCTACTTGATGTTGCAGGCATTTTACCTTTATTCCGTTATTAGTTCCTTAATGGGGTAATAATTAATTTCTTAATTTTTAAAAATATTGACAATTCCTTGAAATATGGACCAAAAAATACAGTGGAACGTGTTGTATTTAAATTTCTACTGTAACATTAAACTTCCAACCTAAATAAGATGACACATGATCAAACATACTCTTTAATGGTGCTAAATATTATCTTTTTGAACTCTTCGTATTGGTGGCTAATAAGTTTCGTTGAATTATTCTCTTGATATGGAAGGATAAATATACCGATATCAATAAATAAATAAATAAATCGTTGATTCAAATTAATAGAAATATTAGATAATCATCGACATAAGTGGAAATAGAGGCAAAAGTTATAAAAATGGTAATAGTTTTCTTTATATTTAGAAATTTTATACAAAAATCAAAGTATGATGGATCTTTAAAAATTTATATTATTGGGACACTTTATCTCATAAGTAGATAGCATAATTTAATTAATATTTGTACCGGAAAAGATTGAGTATATAATAATAATAATGAATATATCACATATATAATCTTTGTTATAGAGATAACTTTAAATATTTATTAAAATATAACTGATGAATTTTTAGAGCATGAAATTAACATAAGAAATTTTTTTCCCTCTAATAAACCTGAAATCAAATTATAAAATAAAAAATTCAATTTTTTTTTTCAAATATTCCTATATTACCAATATATGACCAATATCCTATCTATGTTTCATACATTTTTCTAAGATTATACTACAATTTCACCGGTATTGACTTTTATAAAGATTTTGCTGATTTTTTTTTTACCAATATTTATTGATACTTTGTCTGAAATTGTACAAGATAGAAAAAATGTTGAGTCTTTTTGTTATTTGGCAACTTTTTTTTTTTTTTTTTTTTGGTAAAAAGAATCCTGATGGGATCTTATTTCAACTAAGTTGACACACGTCTATGAGGTGAGCGGCATACCAACTAAGTTGGCCTTCCGAGCCCTACCACACCAATCAGAATCCAAATATTATTAAATAAAAAAGAAAAAAAAAAGATAATCCATTTACAATCAAAAAGAGACAAACTAGAGACAAAACAATAAAAAAACAAGAGAATTTTAAGAAAATAGCCACTGTTTACAAAATAATTTTAAAAAATAGCCACAGTTTTAAAAAATTTAAAAACTAGCCATAAAACTGTAAGAAATTTTTTACAAAATTTTTGCCTAGTGTCAGAAATTTTTTACAGTATTTTTATGTGTATTTTTGTTATTTTCAGAAATTTCTTACAGTTTTATGGCTAGTTTTTAAATTTTTTAAAACTGTGGCTATTTTTTTAAAAACAAACAATCCAAAATGGCTATTTACCTAACTGGCCCTAAAAAAAAATCAAGAATCCTATAGGGTTTTACCATGAAAATAAAAGGGTATTGTTTTTATCTTAATTATTTAAGTGTTACTAAACAATGTTTAAATTAATTCTTACTATTTATTTAAGTTTTAAAATAATTGTTAGAATTAATTCGAGCTGATTCTTGTTGGGAAATTTATTCCCTCCAATAATTATGAGGGGCAAATTTTACCATGAAAATAAAAGGGTTTTATTTTTATCTTAATTATTTAAGTGTTAAATAATTATCTTCATTTTAAGTGTTAATTATCTTGGTCGGCGCCATTTTAAGGGATAATTATCCCTTAATTTAATTAATTTGTTAATTAAATCAAGTGGATAAATATCAAGATTTAAATTAGATTTAAATCTTATAATATCTTTCTTTTAAACCAATTAAAGATAATTATGAGATAATTATCTAAAAGATATAAATTTTGAATTAAAGATATTATTTGGTTGTCGGGAGACTTTTTCTCTGAGAAAAAGTGAGAAAAAGTCTCCCCCTTTGGCGCATTTTTCGACTGATGTGGGCTAAAATTTAGCCCACTTCTCTCTCATGTATCTCTATGATTAAATAGGTTTTCAAAAAAAAAAAATAGTACGTACAATTTTTCAAAATTCAGAAAACAACAAAAAGTTTCTCTAGACAGAAAAATAGAGCCAAAATTTTGCCCACCCCTAGAGAGCAAGAAAAATTATTTCTTCCTCTTGTTCTGGTGGGAATTAAAATAGAAATCCCACACTTTCTTCTTTATTGGTTTTGGAGGATGATCCAAAATATTGTGGTGTCGAATCTCTTCAACACCTATAAGCCGTTTCAAACATGTTCCTTTGCCCTACCTCGGTGGTTTTGAAACGCAAAGTTCTTGGTGGAGTCATTATAGACCAAATCGACGTGGTATAATCCCGTTTTCCTTTTGTTCTTATGATTTAATTTTATGTGATAAAATTAGATTGTATGTTTCTCTGATTAAACATGAAAATATGATATTTTGATTATCAATGCATTATATGATATATGTTATCATGTGTATGTTTGTCTTTCAATTTGATTGATTTGATTAACATGAATTTTTTTTTTTATGAAATTCATGCTTTTGCCTAGCATAAGTTTCCCATCAGATACTAGATAATTAGAATTTTTTTATAAATTTAAAGAGTAAGAAAAAAAATATGCAATCTTAATATATATAAGGACTACGATATAAAATTAAAGATGATATATATGCAGTAGTAGTTTTTTAAAATTATAGGTGAGAAAAATATATTTTAATTGTCTATGAGGACTTTTTTGCAATTAATATTATATTAGGAGGTGTGAGAAAAATAAAAGTGGAGTTTTTAAATTTTTGTGAGAGGTTTATTTAGAAGTGACAAAAAGAAGGTGCAAATAAATGCCCCCACAAAATCATGTTTATAGATAATTTTTGAATTGACATGCGTGTAATAAGTAGTTTTACAATATTTAAAGGGTGAAGTAAGAAAATACCCAAAATTTATATAACAATAAAAATAAATACATAATATTTTAAAGTAATTTAGTAATTAGTCAATTCATCAATTACTTGCACATGTTTTCGGTAATTCAGTCAATTATCACCAATCATGATCACTATTTAAGTAATTTAATCACTTGGGTATTTTGTTATACTTTTTAAAAGATTTGGTATCTATTTAAAGAGATTTTTAAGGATTTAACCAAACTTTTGGCTAATTTTTTAGGAATTAGCCAGGGTTTCATGAAATTAAGAATTTAGCCGTAATATACGTGTAAAATAATATGTTATACGTGTAACATACGTATATCTTATTATGTTATACGTGTAATATATTATGCTACACGTATGTTACGGCTAAATCGTTAATTTTGACATTCTAGGATTAAATCCTTCAAATTTTACTTTTAAAATAGCTAATTTCTAAATTAGCATGTAAAAAATTATTAGGTATTAATTATAATATATCACATTTAAATAGTATGTATATTTACGAAAGAGACTATTAAATTAAGAGAGGTGCAATAATAGAACCTCCTTACAGAAAGGTAGCCATATAATATATAAACTGTCTAATTTGTCTGTAATTTGTTATACAATAAACTTACACCAAGGCGTGTGTGATTAGTCATTTTCGAACTAGTGGACACAGAAAATAAACCCTGCTCTTTCATGAATGTGACTTGTCATGGTTTGTGGTTCCATTATGCTTTCTCATCAAATATGAATGGAAAATGACGCTTGCTATCAAGACTATGTGTTTCCACTCTTCGCAAATATTAGCCATTTTATATCTCCATATCCATAAAAATCCGATTGCGATGTGTTGTCCTCCAAAGAAGAATATGTGTTTTTGAAGGAAAATGTATTTTAATGCCAAAAAGAGTGTATTTGTATTAGGAATAATAGATAATTAAACATCTATGATATTTATATCTGTAGTTAATTATAATTATTTTGCTATTGATTGATTTTTATCATAAAAATTATTTAAGATAAAAATATAACATGCAATGAAAAATACCAGAAAAGTGCGAAATAAGATTTCAAAATTGTTACGTAATGGATCTTCAAAATGTTGTTATAATCAATAATTAATTAAATTAATACAAGCTTAAAGAACCGTTTTGTTAGTAGATGTTCCTTATCAGTGGTAGAACACTTCCAAGGAACACAGGAAATAACTAAAACCGAGACGGTAAAACAAACGACGTGAACAGTAACCAAAAAGTGCAACAAATAATAAAATACGACACAAGGAAATTGGTTACACAGTTCGGCTTTCGCTTACGTCTGCGGGGCCTCGCCCAGATGAAACGATCCATTAGAAATCTCAAAACGAGAATGCTCGGACTTATATAAGACTTCGACTCACTCTCAATCTTCGTCGCCGTCTCCTCGTCACTTTTAGCGATCTACTCTCGACGAGATCCCATTGCCTTACAAACAAATCATTGACGAGATCCCATCGTCTACAAATCACACATCCTGTGTAATCTCTCACTAATTTCCCGTTACAAAGTTCACTCAAACATATACTCTCACCAGCACGGTTTATAGAATACCGTGTGAACACCACTAACCAGAGTATAAACATAAACCCAAAAATAAACCCAGAAAATTACAAAAGCACTCAGCTCACTCACTCTCTCCAGGTGACTCTCGTGTTTTTCTTCTTCGAATGATCAGATAAAATAGATGGGGAAGATAACAAGATGACCAAGAATAATTTTCAAAAGAAAAGACAATAAAGATTCAATAAAAACTTGGTCAAAAATAATTATTTTCGAATCAAGATGACCAAGAATAATATTCACGTGTTCCAGCTCTGTGTTCGATCACCGCGTGATATATAAAGAAACAAATCTTTCAGGTCAGCTCTGCGTACACGGACTTGCTATACAGAGACTATGTGTTCGAACACGCTTAATATAAAAGGAAACAATATCTCCAATATTCCTCAATAAATTCCAGATTCATTTGACCTCAAAGATGCTCGAAAATCACCACAAAGAATCAGAATTAATACGTCTAAGATTTGGACAGCCAATACTAGTCATATATAGATAATAAAAAATAATCATGAGTAATTAAAAAAGATTTTACCAATTAAAAATGTCAATCACCATTAACACTGCCACAAACAAATACCTTGTTTAATCTTTGTGTTAGAAAATCCACGAATCGATAATCTTCGAGCGCAATCGTTCAAAAAGAGTCTTACATAGAGTGCGTATGTGCATGTAGAATAATGGCTTGTTTTGAAGCCACGTAGATTTTGTTTGATCTCCTTGAAACAAGTGCTTAGAGAAATAGTAAAGTATTTTAAAAATCAGTTAGTAAATAGCTAATTTAGATGGTGTGTTTTAAAAAACAAAAATAGCTACAGTATTAAAAAAATTTAAAACTAGCCATAATTTTTTTTACACAGATTAGAAATTTCTTATTATAACAAAATTACACATAAAATTTTATTATAAAAAAATTTAACAACTAGTCATAAAATATGTAAGAAATTTCTGACAATAATAAAAATACACATAAAATTACTGTCAGAAATTTCTGACATGTGTTAGAAATTTTGTCAGAAATTTCTGACAGTGATAGTTTTTAAATTTTTTGAAACTGTGGCTATTTTTTAAAATTATTTTGTAAACAATGGCTATTTTCTTAAAATTCTCATTTTTAAAAAATAATTATTTTCTTAAAATTTTAAAATTTTAAATTGAATAAACAAGATGTAATTAATTAATATCAATTAATTACTAAATCGCCTTTTAGTTATATAAAAAAATTGATTCAAATCTTAATTTCTTTTAAAATAATTATAATATTTATTATTTCTAACTTGATAAATTATATTATTTTTTAATAATTATCCTATCATCATGAAAATAATTTTAAAACAAACTTTTTTTTTAATTCTTATAGTTCCAAAATTGAATCAACATTTTGTTGCTTTTTTCATTGTGTTATTATAGTCAAATAATTGGTTTATTTTAATAAAGATAATTTACCTCTTGGCCAATTATTATTATTATTATTTTTTTGGGGGGGGGGGGGGGGGGGGGGGGGGGGGAAGGAAAATAGGAAGGAAAAAAAAATATGTGGGACCCATAATTTTTTATCCTCACAGTATTGGAAGGAAAAGTGAAGGGAAGTTTTTTTTACCAAAGCAATCAAAAGCAAAATACTCATTTGTCTACTTTTTAATTTAAAAAAAATAACATAATTGGATAAAATGATAAATTTGTAGATAAAAAATTTTCTTTCCCTCCTATTATACCAAACAACAAAAGGGAAAAATATTTTCTTTCACTTCCTTTTTATTTTCTATCACTTTCTATTTTCTTTTTCATTCAATTTTCTCTCCCTCTTACCAAACATACTCAGTGAAGGAAGTACAATCTTATTACGAAGATATCGGGTGAGTACAATCTTACCTACTTCAATGAATATTTTTCAAAATAAAACTTATGGCATGATGAATGTTGTGCTATGTTTCGAAGTGTGATTTTTTTTTTTTTAGGAAATTTTGAAGTGTGATTTATGTTTATACGTTTTTTATCAAGTATATATTTTTATGTGTTATGTTTATGACATGATAATTTGATATGTTTTGAAATATATTAACATATATCTCAAGAATTGTGATGTTGAAAAAATGCATATTGAGGCCTCTATTATGTTGCATCATTTATTTAAGAATGTTCATGAGTATTTTATTTTGACATGCTCACCTAATGTAAGATGAGGTTAATAAGTTTTTAAAGGTTAATATGTCGTACCACCTTCTACTCAGGTGAAGTTTAATAAATGAAAGTATTATGACCATAGTTGTTGGGAACCTTGCGAGCCTCGGCTTTCCGTTGGTCGTACCTGTACCGTGCACAAAAAAGGATCCCAAATGAAGAAAGTATTTTCAGAAAAATCTTTAATAATAAAGCATAATTGGAGATTCATTTATGACATTATTTGGTGAAATTATGTCCAAACCTTGGGACCATGAAGGTATGATGTCTGTTATTTCTCTCTAATTCTTAAGAACTTTATGTGTTTTCTGTGTGTTGTGAATGTGAAAATTTCATCTATTTAAAAGAGTGTGAGAGGCTTATTATTCCAGTCTTGGAACGATTATGAAAATTCGCCTCCCAAGGATAGGCGCAATTTTGCTTAATTAACATGGAAAATAATCCTTTTCAAATTCAAAATTAAATTTATGTTTATCCAAATCCTATGTGATCATGACAATCTTGAATTTGATTTTGACTCTATTTGTTAGAGCATCTCTAATGTAAATGCTAATGTCAATGCTAAATTTAACACAAGAAAGTCAAAATGCTATATTTAACATAGAATACTCCAATGCACTCGTGCCATTTTAAATGCTATTTTTATTATTTTATTATTATTTAGTTGTATAACTCATTAAATACAACAAATGTTAGCCAATAGTAAGAAACACTTCATGTAGTAATGATGACTTTTTGATACAAGAGACTTTTTATAATATAAAATTAAAAGCATAATTACTTTTATATTAGATGACGAAAAAAAATATAGTCAATCAATGCTCATTTTAAAATGCTAAAATTTGATATTATGCTTGGTGCTAAATTTAGCACCAAATTTAGCATTCGTCAAATTTGACATTGAAAATAACATTGCATTGGAGAATAATTTTTTTCACTCAAATACTAAATTTTAATATTGGCACATTAATTTAAGATTGGATTGGAGATGCTTCATTAGCCACCAAAAACTCGCCCTCAAGGTAAGATGCAATTTCTTGTGCCAAACAAGTGTTTATAATTATCTTGAATACCGTTAAATCATTTTCAAATAATTAATAATAATACAAAATGGCGACCTGACATGCTAACGCATACCTTATACAACATATGTTATATAGAGCTAATAAAATACAAAATCTAGTTTGTTTATATGTTATATCTAAAGGAGCGCCATATTCATATATGTTCCTTACTCTAATCTATTATAAACAATAAATAAACAGGTATGGATTGTTGTTTGACTTGATTATCAAAATTGAACCAACCACTTCAAGCAAATCTACCTGTCACAACTCTAATTAGTGCTCAAAAGTATAGTTATAAAAATTGAGCTAATGGAGAAAGTCAAAAGCAACTTCCATGTCATATATTCTAAATTAGCTGTTTAGGTTTGGTCTCACTAAACCAAATCAACTCAGCCATATATAAAGGCTCTTCTATTCACCTAGTTTTCAACACATACAAGCTTCTGAGCCTCTTTCCAGTAAAAAAACAGTCGTCAAACAAGCTCTTTGCTAGCCTAAAAAAGTCAATTTCTTTCCTAATCCGAATGGCAAACAAGGATTCAATCACCATTGATGTTGATGAGGAGGCAAGAAGGGCTGCTAAGCTAGAGAAAATGCCAATGCTAGCCGCTCCGAAGCTTGAGAAGAGAGGATGGAAGAAAGGCCTTGCCATAGCTGATTTCATTCTAAGGCTTGGCGCGGTTGCGTGTGTTCTCGGCGCCACAGCCACCATGGGAATGGCTGATCAGACTCTGCCCTTTTTCACTCAATTCTTCCAGTTCGAAGCGAGCTATGACGATATGCCTACTTTCTCGTATGTTATTAGTCATTTTTCAATGAATAGTTTATTCTAATACTTCTAAACTAGGCTTAACATAAAAGTAAAAAAAAAAAAATGCAGGTTTTTTGTAATTGCGATGTCACTAGTGGGAGGCTACCTAGTCCTCTCCCTTCCCCTCTCGATCGTAGCCATTATTCGCCCCCTCGTCGTTGGCCTGAGAATGACCTTAATTATTATGGATACGGTGAGCTTCTATTAACTCGATAATTCGTGTTGTCACAACACTAATCTATCTCCGCTTGGCAAATAACGTGCAACTTTGTGTCTTTTTGTCACAAGGTGGCGCTCACTCTTGCCTCTTCCGCTGCCGCTTCGGCAACTGCCATCGTGTACTTAGCCCACAACGGCAATGCCAGTTCCAATTGGATGGCAATCTGCATGCAGTTTACTGATTTCTGTCAGGCAACTAGTGGGGCTGTAATTTCGGCGTTGATAGGGGTTGCCATCCTCGCTTTCCTGATTATAGTCTCTGCTTGTGCTCTTCGGAGGGCTTGACAACTTTGAAATTACTACTTTTTACGAGTTTTTAAGAACTCGGCGTTTGTTTGTAGGTTTATTTCAATGTTTTATTAAGCTTATTTTTGTTGTGGCTAGATTTTGAATGTGATTATTGTTATTCGTGAAAATTTCTTGTTTTGGTAATTTATATTATTGGACGTATTATGACCCAATGGAGTTTGCTGTTAAGTTGTGTAACGACCCGACTTTTCGAGCAGTCAAACTTACTTATCTTACTTACTAAAATCTTATAAAATACCAACTATTGTTTTTTTCAAAACTTATAATTAACTCAAACATGTTTATAAAAGAAGAGGTATCATGAATTAATTATAATAAGACTTTAAAATAAAATAATTTCACACATCTTAAATTTCATACTTACGAATAGAAAATAAAAATATAAAATATCTCGTATAAATAAATTGCGGAAGATAGTGGTTTGCATAACCCTCGCCTCGCCACCTCAAGCACTGTCGAATTCCAACCCATGGTACATCACACCATAGGTTTCTTATGGGGCTGGCAATCTGGGTCCAGACAAGAGACACGACACGAACATGACACGACTTAAGCGGGTTTGAGTCCTGCCTTAACGGGTCTGGGTCTAACCGGGTCGGACACGATTAACACGATTAAATAACGGGTGAACACGGCACGAACCCGCAAACACGATTAGACACAATTAAACACGATTAATAATTGGGTCTTAAATGGGTAGGCACGATTACGACCCAATAAGACCTGTGAAGACACGTTTACTAAACGGGTTTAATGGGTACACAAGATTACGACACGTTTAATACCCATATATGATATATATGATATATATATATATATACATATATATATATTTTAATTCCTTATTATATTTCTTAACTATTTTGTATTTTCTTCTTTTTCTTTTTTATTTTTTCAACTTTAATTTAAAGGACGATGACATTGCCTCTTTAGGTTCAAACACCGAAGATGTTTAAAAATCCGCCCCTTGATTGACAATCTTGTTATTTATCTTATTGTTGTTGTGACTTAGGTTTTATTATGGTTTTGTTTGATGGATTGTTTTATGTTCATTATGGTTATATTTTATGGTTTTGCTTGATAGATTGTTCGTTTATGGTTTTGCTTAGATGGATTGTTAGTTTCTTATTTATTTATTTATGTTTTAAGGGATTAACTTGTGGCTATGTTTAATATTGAGACTATAATTATGTTTTAGAATAAATCACTTAATTTTTAAGTATGTTTAATACTTAATTATTTTTGGGATAAAATGGGTCTTATCGGGTTAAAGACCCATTTAAACCCGTTTAAAAATGCGTCAGTGACCCGTTTGGACCCATTTAAATAAATGGGTTCGCGGGTCTACACGACCCATTAAGACACGAATACAAAGCGTGTCTTAATGGGTCGTGTCTGGGTCTGTTAAAAAATAAATGGGTCGTGTATGGGTCTTCATTCCAGATACGATTAATAAATGGGTCGTGTCTGGGTCTGCTCAAAATTACTTGGACACGAATAGGACACGACACGAATACGACCCACGACACGAATTGCCACCCCTAGTTTCTTACCTACAGTACGGACGAAAAACGAAGTGAGCTAAAAGCCCAGTGACATACAATTAATACTTACAAAAACATGATATGCAATGCATGACCCAATTAGTTTGATTATTCAATCTATTACTAATCTTTTCTAGAGGATCCTCATCGTATAAGTGTACGTACCGAGTTGCGCGCCGAACTAATTGGCGACGAGGGTGTACAGGTCCTCGACGACCATTGATTCATCATATCGTATCTTTTCATAAAGACCTCTCTATATTGCCCTTAGGTCGACTCAAATGACGGTATCATAGCCTCACTTGTGAGGGTGGTACGACACGGTGTTTAAACTTATGTTTCACTCATTAAATCTTGTGACATACAATGAGACATTTCATAAGTTAATATCATATCATCATATTATAGTTCAACGACACTTGCTTAGAAATTATAAACAAAGTCACGAATGTCATTCAGATGCCTTAGCATATTATTGTATCACTAATGTACAATAATAAAATGTAATCACATATCACACAAACTTTCATTAACTAATCACATCCATTATATATGCAAACATCAACATTAATATTATAGCATAGTATATCATATAATTTTATTTTGAACAAATATGTACTGTAGTGAGATTGTACTCACCTTGGTTGTTCAAAAAAAGTAATACCTCGTTTCTTGCTACCTAAATTATAAGTTGTGTTAGGGACATACTTGCTAAAAGCTTAGCCTGAACTCACATTGCTATTCTAGAACTTAACCTAGAAATGTCGTTCTATTTTAGTTCAAATTACGTAGAACAAAAACCAAAGAAATCATGTAACACATAAAGGTGTTTGCCACTTAGTCTCCAGATCAATCGGAAAGGATAATATGGTCTCACTTCAGGCCCGACTTTCCTAGACATGACTAATTTGTTATCCTTTCTTTATTACACAATCCTTTTTATTTTATTTATAAAATATAAATTCCTCGTTTATTCTGGTTAATTTTTTCTTCATTTTAGTCCTTGAACTTTTAAAAAATTGCATTTTAGTCCTTGTATATGAAAATTTTGACGAAAATGCACTTTCACAAAATTGTACTAAAATTTCCAAGTTATTAATATACATTAAAATAAATATTTTTCTCTTCTACAACCTCTTAAAATTCGGATTACTATCTCATCAATATTAAAGATTAAATTAAGGGTAAAAACTTTAATTCAAATTTTCATTAATTCTGCACAAATCGGGAAAAACCTTATGAAGTAACACCCATTAATTTTTAAAGATCTACATTTCTCATGACACAAAGTTTTTCAGTAAATGAACGGATCTACTAGATCCTTCACAATGCAGAAACTGAAACAAAGATTAAACTACGTTTTTTGCCATTAAGGAGGCAGAGATGGAAAAAATTATATTTCTAAAAAGATATTTAAAATTAAATTTCCTAAGTCATCATGTTCATATAAAAAAATTTACCTGTCGTTTAGGAATTCAAAAGTTACTAAGACCGACAACTGCGCAAACTGCCCAGATTCGACATCACGAACATATTATGGTTCCGGAATTTTTAAAATTAATCCCTTTATTATCTAACTCCAAAATTTTATGTTCAATATCATAATATATATACATATTTCCAAAAAAAATCAGTAAATCTAGAAAGTTTCATTTGGTAGATAAAATCATAATATTTCTAATATTCAAAATACAAAATCCTAAATCTGAGCAATCAAGGGTTCCGAATTTTTTGAGAACAAAATATACAAGATTTGATCTGAAAATTTACAAGCTAATAACAGAAATATAAAGTAACATGCATAATTTTTATGCCGATTTTAGAAGCCTTTAAAGCCACGAACTTTGAATCACAATACCAGAAAAATAAGGGAATAAATTCCAGCATTCTACACTTTTGTTTTAACGTGAATATTTTTGACACATGCCAATCAAATCCGAATTTCTAACAAAAAAATAAAGCCTAAATCATCAAATATCATAATAAGAGTGATACTTAGGATTATATTCGATTTATATCTTTCGTTGATAGATTGAAGCACGATCGGCGAATCCTACGAAGCGTAAAACACAGCGATTCGATCATCAATTTCGATCTTATACAAAGATGTCTCTATCACCAAAAGATTAAGAGGAAAAAATTTATCTTTTCTTACCAATAGGGCTGATCTTGCTCTAGGATTCTTCTTCTCTAAATCCTTTTTTTTCCTTCACTTTTTCTCACTTTTTGTTTTTCTCTCTAAGCTTTGGATGGTCTTTTGAAATGCTTGAACATGAGATAAATTTTCAGCTCCTAGCCACCTAAAATCGTGTATTACAGCCCCCAAAACAAGGGATTTAATCCCAATAATCACCCCTCTTAATTGCCTATAACTCACCAAGATATGTCTCCTTAACTTAAAGAAAATAGTTGATATTTTTTTTTTAAATTTTGACCCAATATTTTCAGCCACTCAATGCCCAAATCGCTGCCCTAACATGGTCTATTTTTCCAAATTTATTCAAATTTTGACTCTTCAAAATTTGTCTTATAATATAGTACTATTTAGTAATTCCTACTTAGATAAAAATATCCTTTTTTGGTGTATAAACTAGGTAATTTTACCCTAAAATTTTTACTTGAAATAAAGAGATTTATTCTCTTCCAATATCATTAAAAAATAGTGCTAATAATATTTATTTTATTGACATTTTTTTTAAGAGTCGAGTGACCAAATCCCAAACTACATATAGTTTCGAAACAACGACGTGTAGTTTATTTTGTAACTAAATACGACTAAATGTCATAGTTTTATTTATCTCTTATTCAAACTATAATATTTGGTTGTAGTTGTAGTTTTTGAATAAAGAAGATAATTTCACAAATATTAGGAAATAAAATAATGTAAATATTTATTTTATTGCGTAGTCGTACCCACGATAAGTTGGGTTATCACAATTTGTTTCTTGAGAAGGCTTCGGCCAAATGTCCAAAAAAAAGAAAAAAAAAAGAAAAAAGAAAAACTCTGTGGGAATTAAAGCTCGAATGTAACAAAGAAATTATAAGTTTTGTGGATTAGTTAAAATGAATAAATTTCCGTAGCTCTAGAAATCCCACTTTCGCCTTGCGACTTAGTCGTTAAGATCAAGTCTTCGAAGCACGAATCAATAATAGGCCGTTAGTTTCCTCAAAGTGGATTCCTTTTCTACCCTCCTTAGCATTTTGTAGTTGAAAAGCTAGCCAACAGTAAAATTGCGGTAGCCCTTTAATCACAAACTGTCAAGTCGATGAGATTAACAACTTACTCTTGGGTTTAACAGAAACGTTACCTAGCGAGCACAAGGGGCGGCCCTAAAAATACTGTGAGGACCAAGGCAAGGGAATTAAGATCTCAGAATTCCCACCATGACACGAGTAGACTTTACTCCATTTGTTTTATCTTGTTCCTTGTGTATGCAAATTTACTTATTATGCGTTGATGCTTGTTTAATGCGGTGGACTGAAAGTATAGTAATATGCGTCTCTCTTATTTGTCGACGTATTTGTGAGTATGGGCTTACGAATGTCCTTTTCTTGTCTTAGCTTGCAAATCTATAAGTATGAGATAGTAGAATTGAAGTGTGAATAAAAAACCGTTTTGTAAGATGATGTTCTTCTGGGTATCGAAATACTCACAGGAACACCACGAAGAGATGTAAAATAAATATGAGGAAACGTGAGAACAAAAAATAAACAGTGAAAAATAAATGACGCAGAGAATTGATAACGCGATTTGGCCAAGCCTATATCTACGGGGCCACGCGAAGATGGTGAAAAATGATTCACTAATTCAAACAAAGTACACTAGGCTTATGCGCTAAGGACTCCCACCTTACTACATCATTGTCTACTCCGTTTTCTATTTGTGAATTACAACACGAGATACACTCGTGTCTGAGCTCCTATCGCTTGCATAGGGATCTCTCACGAAACTCATTTTCTCTGATTCTCTCAAAATAGTTCTCACAAAAATACAAGATAAACTCCTCACAAAATACAAAATAAACTCTCAACAAAATTATCTCTGGAGCTCACATACACATTATACAATGAAACCCATACGGAGAGTAAAATTTACACTCAAGAAATCACTCATCAATTTCCCAATGACACTAATAAGAATACCACAAAGAACACTCTTCTTTTCTCTCTCAAGAATTCAAAAAGTGTTTTTCACTCACATTTTTCAAAGTACATACAGATGACTTTCTAAATATGCAATAAGCTCTTCCCTCATATGTTTTGTAGCTCTCAATTGCAGTTTAAATAGAGTTTTAACCACACACGAAACTTTCTTTGAGAGAATAATTAAGTTTCACATTTTCCAAGCTAGAAATCATCCATAATGGTCGAAATAGTCACATACCATAAAGGGTAAATGTTAACTTTAATATTCAGCATCAAATCAATGCAAATCTGGACCAAAACGCGAAGTGGAAGTTTTCCAAACTGAAATTGATGATATAGAGGGTGTTCTAACACCAACAACAGCAACACCCAATGAAACACATGTCTAGCTTTCTTCAACCAAGTTTCTAAAATAGTACAATAAATATATATCATAATCTAGAAAGATATGATCAATATGCATGCATGTGTGATTACATGTTCGTGGGTATGAGACCACATGCATAATGCTTTGAATGCGATACAATTTTTCTGAACAGCCTACGAGGGGCCCAGAGAAGGTTATGCAAGCAAATCGTTCTTCGATGTTACATAATATTCCGAAATCGCCCACGAGACACCTAGAAAAGGTAAGGCAAGCAAATCCTTTTTTGATGCTGCATAAGGTTCCCATGAGAGGTCTAGAAAAGGTTAGGCAAACAAATCCTTCCCAGCAGTGAATGCCTCGAGGTCCTTAATAAGTCGTATTTACACTTGTAGTCATAAATCAATTAAAAAAATGAGAAACCTATAGGTCCTAAAGTTAATATATATCGATAAAGGGTTATAGGAGCAGTCGACCACTCGGTTGCCATGCTCGATCCCTGTACAACTATTTACCCTCTTAATAGATTTCTGATTAATTTAAATAATTTCTTTTATTTTTTGTTGATAAACATTAGCTTTTTTGAAGAGAAATTATAATGAATACCCAATTTTTAAAACTTAATGTAAGTTATTACCCAATCTTTTGAAAAATGTAACCAACTACCCAAAAGATGCAATTACTTACACAGTGGTAAGTGGTGGTAATTCACTTTGTACCAAAAGCATGTGCAAGTAATTCACAAATTGACTAGAAACTCAATTACTTCAAAAGTTTGGGTATTTATTTTTATTGTTATATAAATTCTGGGTATTTGCCTACTTCACCCTTTTTTGAATGACATTTTTTTTCATATTAAATAAAATACAGTTATTTCTTAACCTTTATATCTATAAATTATGCATTTTAGTTCAAATGAATATATTGACGTCCACAGTAATAATATATTTCTCTAACCATATTCTATTTCTTCAGAATTAATATATTCTTGAAACATATTAAATATATACTTGATTTTAGGGATAAGCGGGCATTTGGCCCATTTTGGGCCCAATATTAATGGAGTGTCCATATCTATTGGAATTTTAAAAAAAGGCCTTTCAAAAGCTGGCCCAGACAAAAATACCCCTAATTCTTCTTCCTCTCTTTCTCAACAAAGCCACAGAATCACCATTTGAAACACCTTCAACGCATTGGAGAATTTGCTCATGAGATTGCCGATCGACGCCGTGTAGGACGACACTAATGGCTCCACAAGATGGAGAAATAAGAGCTTGCTCTAAGCCCAGACAAATGCGTGTAGGACGACACCAATGGCCCAGACAAAAATACCCCTAATTCTTCTTCCTCTCTTTCTCAACAAAGCCACAGAATCACCATTTGAAACACCTTCAAACGCAGTGGAGATTTTGGTCACCGTAACCTTCAACGCATTGGAGAATTTGCTCATGAGATTGCCGATCGACGCTGTGTAGGACGACACCAATGGCTCAACAAGATGGAGAAATAAGGGCTTGCTCTAGGGTTTCACAGTAGATTCAAAAATCTGGACCAATGGCTCAACAATATGTAAGTTTCTACTCTTGGAGAGTAAATCATTTAATTACCTGAGTAATCAGTCAACCTTGTCTCAATGTGATTTTTTGTATGCCCTTCAAAACTATAACGAGTTATTATTTATGAGATAGAGCTATATTAGTTTTGTTATAGATTAGTAATCATACAAAACATTGAGGATGGACATGATATAACGTGATACTTTGAGTGAGAACAAGATGTAAGTTTCTAATCTTGGAGAGTAAATTATTTAGTTACCCGAGTAATCAATCAAGTTTGTAATTTTACCATAAACTGTTGTGGTGTTGTTTTTCTTCTTATTTATGTGTTATTGTATTGCTTGCTGTTTATATCAGTAGGTTATCATAGTATATTAACTGATTACTATTGATAGTGGAGTAATCATTGAAGACCTACTATGGTGAATTGACTGCTTACCAGTATTCACTTCTTCCATCAATGTGTTCTGTTTCATTTAAAGGCTCATAATTAGATGAATTACTATGATGAATAAACTAGTTACCACTAGTTTTGTTTCAGTTAAAAGTCTTCTTTTTTTAATGAATTACCAAAGTTGACATATTATTTACTAGTTTTAAATATTATTTCCACTACGGTTGTTTCAATTAATTAAAATATCATAGTTAACTACCTCCTGTTTTACATATAGATTCATCAACTTATGGTGCAAAAGGCTCATTGGAGAAGCCAACAGAAAATTCAGTTGCACTCAAAAATCCAACTTATTGACACAATTAAATCGAAGTTATCTACTGAGCATAGAGCACATCTATTTGAGAAGGGCTGTTTTGTGCATATGCTCTACATCAAAATCAAGAAATTTCAAGCACAAGTCTACAGTCATCTAATCGTAAGGCAATGCCAACCTCAAAAAGATGATGAGCTATGCTTCAACTTTGAGGGCGAGGTGGTGTGTTTTACCATGAAAGACTTTGCTCTTGTGACTGGACTGAATTGTAGAGACTATCCACCAGTGCCCATTCGAGCTTTGCCTGAGGGTAATTTGTAGAAGAAATTCTTCAAGAATCATAATGCAGTGATAAGAAAGATGATATCGGACACTTTTGAAAAAAAGAAATGTAATGATGATGATTTGGTAAAACTTGCAAAGGTACATATCTTGGAGAATTTGCTCTTGGGCAAATAAGACCATACCAATATAGATCTAAATCATCTAAATATGGTTGATAATGATGAGTTGTTTGACAAGTACCATTGGGGCCGACTGAGCTACAAGATGATAATTGATAGTGTTAAGAACGGCTTGAATTACATACCCTCGGACACTTGTAATGCTACTGGTTTTCCTTACGCTCTACTAGTATGGGCATATGAAACAATCCCCGCTCTAGTTGGAAAAGAGTATGTGAAGAAGCTTGGGAACAACATACCTAGAATTCTTAACTATGAAGTTGATGACTTCCCTGAATGGGCAGACCTAGCAAAAAAAGTCTTCGATCCTAAAAGTGTAAGTATGTAACTATAGTGAATTATATAAATACTACTGTAACTCTTTTCCTTTTTGTTATGTTTGATTTAGTTGGAAAGTTAAACCCATAAGGGGTAAAATCGTCAGGACAGTAGAATATCATTAGAAGGAGGAAGACAACTATTTAAATTATAAAAATGTAGACATATGTTGTGTTTAAGAGTTGATGAAGGCCACCTCCCCAAAAATCTCTTGATTTTATCGATATAGTTTTATTTATTATGTAAACTTTTTCAATGACAACGTCGATTATATTGTAGTTTTCTAATCATAATATATTTCTCCAAGTTTAAAATATTTGTGAAACCTATATTAATACCTAGTGTTTTTTCCTTTGTTGAAACAATCTTTGTGATAGTGGAAATATTATATTTTTCGGAAACTATGAAATTTTATAAAATGCTATTTTTGGAGAGGATTTTAAGAGATTTTCTTTAAGTGGCTCTCTTTTTGAATATTTTGATGTGATTTCAAAAAAGTTTAAAATTATAAACCAATAATCTAGATAAAGAGAATAAATAAATAATTTATTGAATTTTTATTCGTATTTAAATTCAATTATTAATCCATTTAGATTTTTGAGTCATATTTCCTCATGTAAATACTAATATCCATAATCATAGCTTTCAATTTCATAAATATATATTTGTTAAAATCTTAGTTCCCAAAATAGATTTTTAAAACTTTCTGATATCAGTTTTCCGTATTGATTTGAGAATCAACAAATTTTAGAATAAAATTTTCCACTCATGGTTTGTTTTGACAATTTAAATATACTCATTAAATGATTATTGACTTTTTGATTTTAAAATATATATTTTTTATTTTAAAAAATGAATATATGAGGCGAAAATTTGATCTCCATTTGACATTCAAGTTTACGGTCAGTGCTACTATTGCATGTCACATCACTTTTTCTAATAGCAAATTACTATTTTGTCCTCTTTTTTCCCTATTGTCTTCCTCATTTGTGAGGAAAAATGGGGTAATTCAGTCAAATCTACTACTAAAACATGGCATGGACTGTCAATTTTCTACCTTATTTGCCCCACTCATCCCTCACATTCCATTCTATATTTTTTTTCCAACTTTCAAATCTCAATAATTTATATCACATTGAAATTCGCAAAGTCAAAAAAATTTATCCCAAACCCATTCATTTAAAAGTGCATTTTTTAAAACAAATTATCCTAAAGTGACATTTTTCAAAATTCTACATGAATAAAGAGTGTGCTAAGGGCCCAATCAATTTTGATGCTTCTATTTCTCAAATAATTGAATCGAGAAACGTGGAAATGTAAAAATTACTCTCACGTCAAAATTAGTTATTAAAAGGATAATTTTAAGATGATTTATAAAAAAAAAACCTATATAAACAAGTACTTTAAAATAAAAATAGTGCTAGGCATATTAATTTTTTTATTAATATTTTTAATATCAATTTATGTATCATATTATTATTAATGAGTGTTTATCACTTAGAAAAAAAGAATTTAATATTTAGTCGATCAACACATTATATTCTCAATTGTCATATAAATTTGTATTAAAAAATTAATAAAAGCGTTGGTATACTAGTGCTTAGAACATATAATTAACAAACAATAACTATTGGCGCGTGGATCAAAAAATTAGTAATTTGTAGTCTTAATAATACTCCTAAGTACTTTATCCCCGCACTAATTTGTTTTAAATTTCTGCCTACGCTTCCTTGCTTAATAGGCCGTGACTAGCACGCGCGCCACAACCCTTTTGCGTATGTCCGGTGATGTTTAATGAGGGGTGAGACGGGGATCAAGCTTTCGAATATCACCGGAAAAAAAAAAAAAAGATAAAAATTATATATATATAGAGAGAGAGAGAGAGTCTAGAGAGAGAGAGAGAGAGAGAGAGAGAGAGAGTCTCAATCCCTGAAAGAAAGTTGTAGCTCAAAGAAGGAACACATGTGGGTCCCACCTAAAATAGTGTAGTCCCCGCCCAATTGTAAATGGGTCCCACATTCAAACCCCTTCTCTCACTTTTCTTTCTTTTTTTCTGTCCTCTGTTATGGCCTGCTAAAGTGTTCTCATTAGCCCACACAATTACACATGACAACACCACCGCAAAAGGAAAAAGAGAATTTAACTATTAATTAATTAAAAAGAATTAATGAAAAGAGTGTTAATTAACTTCATAGAGATAGATAACTAGCTAGTAGTATTTGCTAAATTACTGTTTTAAAAGCTTTAAGTTTTCAGAGCGCGAGACAAAAAAAAAAGTAGAAAAAAAAAAGTCTAGAGAGAGAGAGATACAAAAGTTAGTGAGAGAGAAGCAAACAGAACGCTCTGAATCCTGATAGCTCAAAGAAAAAAAGAAAGAAAGAAAAAGAAAGCTAAGAAAGAAACAAAATAATTTTATTTTTGTTTATTTATTTATTTTTCTTTTTCTCTTCTCTCTGTCTTTCCTTTCGCTGTAGAGAAAGAGAGAGAGACAGATTGGAAGCCAAAATCAAAGCATTAGGTCTTTGTTTCTCACAGGGATTGACCGTACGAATTCGCCTTCTTCGTCGGTTTTTGTTTGATTTCTCTTTGGCTTCACTTCCGGTGCGGAGCTTTTTTTTTTTTTTTTTTGTATGTTTGTTTTTGTCGGAAATGTTGCGTGTAATGAAGGTTTTGAAATGAGAATTTTATTTATTTATATTTGTGTCGTCAGTTTAAGTTTATTGGTTTTTGGTCAGTCTTGCTTTTGCAGTATCAAAGATTGTATGGTAAGAGAATGAATGAGGATTTTTGATTGATCTCATTCAAGCACCACCACATGGTTAATGACCTTCCAAACTTGCTCTTAAATCTTAATTGTTCATCTTTTTGTTTTCATAAATATGGTCCATGTTTCTGCAATTATATTTTCATTCATTCATTCTTTTTTTTTTTTTGGTTAAACTTCAAATGGGTTTTCATTCTAAGTTGCTTAATGTGCAAACTTGCTCTTAAATCTTAATTTACAATTATATTTTCATTCATATTTTTTTTTGCTTGTGGTTAAACTTCAAATGGGTTTTCATTCCAAGTAGCTTAATGTGCAAATGGAGTTTATGGTCACTGATTTCCATATGAATTGATCAATAGTAAAAAAAAAAAATCTAATGCAAGTGCCTCTTAATCAACATATAATTTTTTTTTTTTTATTTATTTGCAGATTTGTTTAAGCAAAAGCTTGCTGTATTTGAGGTGATTAATGATTAGAGGACATGGATAGGGTCCCGGAATTGAAGGTAATTCCAGTGAAACCTCCTAATGTGGTTGAGTTATTGGTTGGGCATAAGGCCTCGGCGAGAGAAGTGAATAGCCAGTTCTTCAATACGCACTCGGCGATGGCGAGAGAAGTTGCTCCGGCGGCTATAGAAGTGGGTGTTTTGCCGAACGGGCGCTTGGCTTTTTCGCCGGACGAAGCCGTGGGATCGACAAGAGAAGTGGTTCCGTTGTCGAAACCACGGTTTGTTTCGGCGAAAGAATCCGGGAGAGGCAGTATGCAGGGTTCCCGAGATTCATACCACCCGCCCCTGCTGATAAGTACATGGAAAGGGAAGTCCTCTTTGCCCGAGATGGAAGAGTTTATGGTTGACGACGGGGATCCCGGATCTTTCTCTGGGGCTAGTCATCCTCCGGAGCCTGTGGATACTGATCTGATTCGGACGGTTTATGTCCCGATTGGTAGGAATAAATCGGAGCCTGGATGCTTGATGAAGAGCATGTCGATGAAGGGCCCTTTTCTAGAAGACCTTTCGATTCGTGCCCCTCCTAAGAAACCAAGCTCGGCTGGGCTTTCCCCAACGGAAAGTTTGGTTGAAGAACCTGCTGAGATGGGTGTGTCGTCTTCACCATTTTCAGTCCCTCGTGCGTCGCAGAATACGGATAGCTCGCTTCCACCAGATGCTGAAGAGAAGGAATGTGTTTGGGACGCTTCTTTGCCTCCGAGTGGCAATGTGAGTCCGCATAGTAGCATTGACAGTACCGGTGTTGTCACTGCAATGAGTATTGTTAATAGCTGCGCTAGTACATACCGAAGCGAGGCGTTCACTAGTGACGGAATGCTTAGTATAGAGCGGAACTGCGAGAGCACCAAGGGTAGCGTTAGAGGGGATTCACTTGAAAGTGCGAAAACTAGTGTTAGTCGAGCGAGCGATAGCAGTGGCCTTAGTGATGATAGTAATTGGAGTAACATTACTGGGAGTGCCAATAAGCCTCACAAAGGTAATGATCCGAGGTGGAAGGCTATTCTTGCCATAAGAGCACGGGATGGGATTTTGGGAATGAGTCATTTTAGATTACTGAAACGACTCGGTTGCGGTGACATTGGCAGCGTGTATCTCTCGGAACTGAGCGGTACTCGTTGTTATTTTGCCATGAAAGTAATGGACAAAGCATCTCTTGCTAGCAGAAAGAAGTTGACCAGAGCTCAGACCGAAAGGGAAATATTACAGTTACTCGACCATCCGTTCCTGCCGACTTTGTACACACATTTTGAGACCGATAGATTCTCCTGTTTGGTAATGGAGTTTTGTCCAGGTGGTGATCTGCACACTCTAAGGCAACGGCAACCCGGGAAGCATTTCTCCGAGTATGCTGCACGGTATGATATACGTTCCGGAAATCTGCTCTTAGCTGCCTTGAGTAGTATTTTTTTTCTTTCGTTTTTGTGTGTAGGTATTTGTTGTACAATTGTAGTTTTCTTTGCTTCTGTTGATATGTTTTTGTATTGTTTCACTTGCCATCTTGTAAATTTTCAGGTAAAGTGATTGTTAAGAAGCAAAAATTTGTTGGTTGAATGTTGAGAGAAATGTGTGCTTTATCCATCTTGCCAACGCATATGACTGTTTTGGGACCTGTTTTAACAACTCTCATCTTGATTAGTTTTCATTTCATTTCTGGCTAATATATTACTTCTGTATAATATAACAATTTGATCTTGCTAGATAAGATGATGGAAGCATTCTTTTCTAGTGGATATGGAAAGATATTCTAATCTAATGGGTGTCAAAATTTATTTGGCTTGAATTGATCATAAGTTTCTTCCTTTTTGCAGATTCTATGCCGCAGAGGTTTTATTGGCACTTGAGTATCTTCACATGCTTGGAGTTGTCTACAGGGACCTGAAACCCGAAAATGTACTCGTCCGTGATGATGGTCACATAATGCTGTCGGACTTCGATCTTTCCCTAAGATGCGCTGTTTCACCGACATTGATAAAATCCTCATTTGATTCTGACCCTTCAAAACGAGCTGCAGGTGGTGCCTTCTGTGTACAGCCCGCATGCATTGAGCCCACATCGGTATGTATCCAGCCTGCATGCTTCATCCCCAAGATTTTCCCTCAGAAGAACAAAAAGAAGACCCGAAAACCTCGTGGTGACTTTGGGGGCCCCACCAGTGCACTCCCCGAGCTTGTTGCAGAGCCCACCACAGCACGGTCTATGTCGTTCGTGGGAACCCATGAATACCTAGCCCCTGAAATCATCAAGGGAGAAGGCCACGGCAGCGCGGTCGATTGGTGGACGTTTGGCATATTCTTGCACGAGTTGCTATATGGAAAAACTCCTTTCAAAGGCTCAGGAAACCGCGCTACTCTGTTCAATGTGGTGGGGCAGCCACTCAAATTCCCAGAGGCACCGGCAACTAGTTACCCAAGCCGGGACCTGATCCGGGGTTTGCTGGTCAAGGAGCCACAGCACCGGCTCGGGGTGAAAAGGGGCGCAACCGAGATCAAGCAGCATCCTTTCTTCGAAGGCGTGAACTGGGCTCTCATACGATGCAGCACTCCCCCGGAAGTGCCAAGACCGATGGAGGCCGAGCCGCCTGCCAAGTTTGGGCCAGTCGAACCCGTCGGGGTAGGCAGCAGCAGTAAGAGGATGGCAGGGAACGGAGATATGACGAAGTCTGGCGGTAAATATCTCGACTTCGAGTTCTTCTAGATTTTGGCTTGTAGGATTGTTGTGCTTATGTGTATTATTGCCATTAAGTCATCTCGCAAGTGTATGGCTAATTACTATGTTCTGCTACTGAACATAATTATCTCCTGATAGGAAATTCCATTTCATTTGGAAAACTAGCTGTACCTCAAGTTCATAGGCCATTCTGGATTTGGGTTTCCCATTCTGGTTTGGTCTCTAATCAAAATCATTTTGGATTCCAACTCTAGTGTATCAAGTAGAAAACTTAATTGTCCTTTTTAGAGTTGATACAAATTGCAACCAATGAATTTTTTTTTTGTTTCTATATGTTGGGTTTAGAAAACTTAATTGTCCTAGTTGAGATGAGATTGACTTTATAAAGCTTGTTTTATATTTATATACTCGCTTCATCTCTATTTACTACTTAAAAGTTCAGAGACCTTGTTCAAACCACGTGATATTATTCTATTAATTACTTTTTTTTTTGTTTTTATTTTTATTTTTTTTATATTTTTTTTATTGTTTTCTGGTGAAATCAAACGTTTATTCTTTCCTGTTGTTTGCCTCTGTGCCCAAGAATTTTGAAGTTTCTTCAGATCTGGATTATCTTATGTAATGATTTAAATCTTGATTAGGTGAAAACCTTAGTAAACATCAACATAATGTCACAGGTAATGCTTCATCATGTGCTTTAGAACATAAAATGGAAATCACATTATAAATTATAGACAAATAACATAATTTTCGATTACAATGTGTTTTTTTTTTTTTTGTAAAGTCAATTGGATTGATACTTGCTCTTTTCATCAATCTAGCCACCACAACAATATGCTTCATTAAACATTGAAAATAAAACCACAAACAAACGCCGAGTTCTTAAAATCCGTAAAAAGTAGTAATTTCAAAGTTGTCAAGCCCTCCGAAGAGCACAAGCAGAGACTATAATCAGGAAAGCGAGGATGACAACCCCAACCAACGCCGAAATAACAGCCCCACTCGTTGCCTGGCAGAAATCAGTAAACTGCATGCAGATTGCCATCCAGTTGGAACTGGCATTGCCGTTGTGGGCTAAGTACACGATGGCAGTTGCAGAAGCGGCAGCAGAAGAGGCAAGAGTAAGCGCCACCTTGTGACAAAAAAAAAAAAAAACACAAAAGTTTCACGTTAATTGCGGAGCGGAGATGGATTAGTGTTGTGACAACAAGATTTATCAAGTTAATCAGGGCTCACCGTATCCATAATAATTAAGGCCATCCTAAGGCCAATAGCGAGGGGGCGAATAATGGCTACGATGGAGAGAGGAAGGGAGAGGACTAGGTAGCCTCCCACGAGTGACATCGCAATGACAAAAAACCTGCATTTTTATACTTTTAAGTTAAGCCTAGTTCGAAAGTAACGAAAAACTAGTCGTTGAAAAATGCCTAATCACGTACGAGAAAGTAGGCATATCATCATAGCTCGCTTCGAACTGGAAGAACTGAGTGAAAAAGGGTAGAGTCTGATCAGCCATTCCCATGGTGGCTGTGGCGCCGAGAACACACGCAACCGCGCCAAGCCTTAGAATGAAATCAGTTATGGCAAGGCCTTTCTTCCATCCTCTCTTCTCAAGCTTCGGAGCAGCTAGCATTGGCATTTTCTCTAGCTTAGCAGCCCTTCTTGCCTCCTGATCAACATCAATGCTAATTGAATCCTTGTTTGCCATTTGGATTAGGAAAGAAACTGACTTTTTAAGACTAGCGAAGAGCTTGTTTGATGACCTTTTTTTTTAGTGGAAAAAAGACTCAGAGGCTTGTTTGTGTTGAAAACTAAGTGAATAGAAGAGCCTTTATATATGGGCACCAGAAGTTGATTTGGTTTAGTGAGTCCAAACTTAAACAGCTAATTTAGAATATATGACATGGAAGTGGTTCTGACTTTCTCCATTAGTTCAATTTCTATAACTATACTTTTGAGCACTAATTAGAGTTGTGACAGGTAGATTTTCTTGAGTGGTTGGTTCAATTTTGATAATCAAGTCAAACACCAATCTATACATGTTTATTTATTTGCTTATAACAGGTTAGAGTAAGGAACATATATGAATATGGCGCTCTTTTAGAAATAACATATAAATAAACATTAGTTCTATATAACATATGTTGTATAAGGTATCTATAAGGATTAGTTACATTACTAATTCTGGGACATTTTATTTTCCTATAACTACTCAACTAGACCACTAATCGCCCTAACCCAATATTGTGGGGTCGTTTTACACATGCGATTATAAAATACAGTGGCAGAGAACAGAGTATATGTATATTTTGTGACGTTTTAACATTTCAAAACTTAAGAATATATTTTGAAATGTTAATTTTTTTTTAATAAATCTTTCAATTTAAAAAAAAATTGTGCCATTTGGTATTTTTTAACCTTTCGAAACCTGTGCTATTTTATATATCAAATAAGGGATGAGAGCTTTTTCGACATGTAAAAAATATCGAAGAGAATGGAGACAAAATGAATAAATTGGGTTCAAAATCAAGATGTGAATTGATATATATATTAGTGTTAATAAAGAAAGAAAATGATGTTTACATAAGAGTTTGTCGTGCTGTAAAGCAAAGAGATGCATATGGCCGGCAACAAAAGAAGAAGTCTTATGTATCCATAAATTAGGAAGAATTTATTAAGACAATTGTTATTTTTTGAATGACGTTTTAAGAAAATAGTTAATGTTTTAATTAATTAAGAAAATAATTATTTTTAAGAGATAATAAGTAAATAGTCATTTTTTGAATGATGTTTTAAAAAAATGACCAACGTTTCGATTAATTAAGAAATTAGTCATGTTCTTAACTACATTATGATATGCATTTGCCTCTATGTCGGTAGTCCTTTTATGTATTATTGATTGATAATTTGATTTTTAAAAATTTTGGTCATTTCCTTAAAACATAGACCAAAAATTAACTAAATACCAAGTATACTTTTTTTTAGTTACACGATGGTGTAACTATTAAGCTGGAGAGAATCGAGGGGTTGAGAATCGAGAGACAGAGGAGAATGGAACTAATGATTGGATTAATTAATGAATGTGTACAAAACTAGCTTATATATAATCTAAGCTTGGACAGTTAAAGCTAACTGTAACAGTAAAAATAACTAACCCACTAATAACTACAAATACAAACTAACTCCGTTATATCTCCCCCTCAAGATGAGACGAAAATGTTTTTGAGAGCCATCTTGGAAAACAAAGAAGTAAATTGAGGAAAAGCCAGTGGTTTAGTAAAGATATCAGCCAATTGATGATGAGTCCGGATTGGCAAAAGCTTGAGAGAACCAAACTTAATCCAATCACGAACAAAATGACAATCGATTTCAATGTGTTTGGTGCATTCGTGAAAAACAGGATTGGCGGCAATATGAATAGCCGATTGATTGTCGCAAAACAACAAAGCCGGCAAGGAAGGTGGAAAGGAGAGATCAGTCAAAAGCTGACGAGGCCACACCAACTCACTTATGGTAGCTGCCATGGCACGATATTCAGCTTTGGCAGAGGAACGAGAGACAGTGACCTGTTTATTAGATTTCCAACAAATCAAGGAATCACCAAGAAACACATAGTAGCCCGTAATAAAGCGGCGAGTGTCCGGACAAGTAGCCCAATCATCGTCGGTAAATGCCTTGAGTTGGAGTGGTGAGGTCGCCGAAAGTACAAATCTGTTCTAGGTTGTCCTTTGAGATAACGTAGCAAATGATGAGCAGCTTGCAAATGAGGCGTGTAAGGAGAGGATAAAAACTGACTCAAGGTGTGGACGGCAAAAGTAATATCCGGCTGAGTAATGGTTAAGTAAAGGAGACGGCCTACAATTCGTCGAAAAACAGTGGCATCATCGAGAGGATCACCATCAAAACTGTTTAAACTAACTTGAGGACGAAGAGGAACCTGGACGGGCTTGGAATCCAAGAAACCAGTATCCTCAAGAAGTTGTAAAACATATTGATACTGAGACAGAACTATACCAACTGAGGATCGAGCAATCTCCATGCCAAGAAAGAATTTGAGAGGACCCAAATCACGAAGTCTGAATTGGGAATGAAGAAAGTGTTTGACCTCAGCAATGACAACAATTTCAGGACCCGCAAGAATAATATCGTCAACATAGACAAGAAGAGCAACGAAGGAAGAACCAACACCTTTGGTAAACAGAGAATAGTCGGCTTTAGATTGACAAAAACCATGATGAAGAAGAGCCTGGGTAAACTTGATAGTCCACTGGCAAGAAGCCTGCTTAAGTCCATATATGGACTTATGAAGACGACAAACCAGCTTAGCACCAATAGAAGAAAACTCCCCATGAGGGCGATAACCCAAGGGCATATCCATATATACCTCTTCAAATAGCTCCCCGTTGAGAAAAACATTGTGCACATCAAGTTGGGCAAGGTGCCAAGCTTGGAAAGCAGCAAGAGCCAAGACCATTTTAATAGTGATATGTTTGGCAACCGATGAAAAGGTATCAAGGAAATCAATTCCAGCTTGTTGGTTGTACCCCTTGGCCACTAGACGTGCTTTGTGCCGAGCAATAGTTCCGTCCGAGTTAAACTTATTTTTAAAAGTAAACTTATTTTTAAAAGTCCATCAACAACCAATAGGGACTTTACCAGGCGGTAAGGACACGAGTAGTCCTGGCAATCCGGCAGAAACGGGTTTTCCGTTTCCGTTTTTGCTGGAAGATACGGAAACGGGTACGGAAAACCCGTTTCCGCCAAAAAAAACGGGTCGGAATTCCGTTTCCGCCAAAAACGGGGCGGAAACGGGTTTTCTGCCACCCGGCCCTTTTTTTTTTCCTTAATTGTACAATTGTTATGGAATTTGTATTTTTTTAAAATGTTATTTTATTTTAATTTGGTTGTTCTTCTTAAATTCTTTTAGTTAATTTTTTCGTATTAATTTAAGTTATAAAATCAAATTAATTAGTATAAAATATTGCTTATATTATGTACAAAATTATTATTAGACCAGCAAATTGTAAAAAAATACATCATTTTATTGAAAATGTTATGAAAATTACAAAGTTAATCAAAATTACAATGGAAAATATAAAACTAAAAAGATAAAAGTAAAAAGATTTATATGGAATATAAAATGACAAACAAAACAAAATTGATCGAAAAAAAAAAATTACAATCAAAAGAAAATGACAAGTTTTTCGAAATACATAAGTCTAATCCCGAGTAGATGGTGAATCATCCTCGATGTATAAGTTTTCGAAATAATCTATTATTTCCGCTGAATTCCTCGCTGTCTCTTGAGATCGCCTATCAGCCAATTCCCAATCTTTTAGGATTGTCAATATCTCAACCAGATCAGATTTAAGCGATAGGCGGCGCTCGTCGAGAATGAGACCGACGGAACTGAAAGCCGATTCGGAAGAAACTGAAGAGACGGGTACGCTTAAGACGTCTCTAGCAAAACGTGATAGGATCGGGAATGAAACTTAGTGCTCCTTCCACCACCTAAGGACGTCGAGATTGTGTACTGCATGCTCAACCCATAGCGAGTTGAGATATTTCTGCACTTCAGTGTGTTGGGAGCCCGGACTTGACCTACTGTGCGATGACGTTGACGACTGACTCGTCCCGCATGCCGCTAGCTTAGGGTACGTTCTCTTAACTAGTGACTCGTAATGGCTAAATTCCACCTCGGGGGGTTGGGTCTCCTCGTCACAAAATTCGTCCTCGTACGAACTGAAAACAGCATAGAAACGAGTTTCAGTGTCTTTGTAAATTGTTTCAGTGTAAGCAATGTCCATATGTTCACCAATAAGAGTAAGTATATCAAAAAATTTAGTAAGTCGCATCCGCGGGTCTAATATGAAACTAAATGAGTACAAGTAAGGTATTGTTGTCCAATAACACTTGAACTTTTCTTCCATATTAATAATCGCGGGTTTTAACAACGTATTATCCCTATTCTGTGCAAAACAAGTAGATATTTCTAAAATTTCATGCAATGCTAAATGCGAAGTAGGGCTGTAAACAGCTGATAAAGAAACAGTAGCCAAATAAAATGTTCTCAGAAAACTATGCATCGCTTTAGCAATATCCCAATCCTCATCCGTTACGACTTGTCCACCAAGCTCCGACTGAAGCCATGTTGTGAAAATGGCTTTGTATGGTATTACTTTCTGCAACATCAAGTATGTTGAGTTCCAACGGGTAGAGACATCTAGTCCAAACGTCCTGCAACGCATACAATTGTGCCTGCAATATCTTTTCCATGAAGCCAACCGCTTCGGGTTAGCGTTCAAGTACAAAATACCCTGTCTAATCATGTGGATACTTTCTTGAATAACATCTAAACCAGATTTAACGATTAAGTTAATAATATAGCAAGCGCACCTCTGATGTAAAAGTACATCGTGATAGCCACTAATTAATGGTCTAATTGTCTCTATTGCTACATTATTTGTAGACGCATTATCCATAGTGATAGCAATAATTCTATTTCCAAGATCATAATCAATTAAAACATTCAAAATACGCTCGCAAATATTTGTGCCAGTGTGTGCGACATCTAATAGCCGAAATCCTATTATTCTTTTTTGTAAATTCCATTCATCATCTACGTAATGAGCGACTACACTAATATAATCCTCCCTAGATCGCCATGTCCATACATCCGAAGTCAAAGCAAAGCAAAAAGAACCTTTCTGAAATTCTTCTATAAGACCGGCTTTCCTCCTATTATACAACTGAACTATATCACTCCTAGTAGTATTTCTAGAAACAGATTGAAATTGAGGAAAAAAAGTTTTCATGTACTTTTGAAAAGCCGGATTCTCACCGAATCCTATCGAAAGATCGGCGCCACATATCAATTTAGCTAAAGCTTCTCTAGCTACATTTGGGTCGAAAGAATTTACCTGGGCCGTCGATGTTCCGACGGCCGCTGCAGTTCCCCCATGTGTCGATGACGTCGCGGCGTGCTTTGCCTTGCACCTCTGGGCGTGGTTCCTCAAGGTGTTGGTTCCTTGAGTAGATGATGCGTTGAAACGTGTTTTGCATAATTTACAAATACCCTAATGCTGCCAAATCCCGTCCCCAATATGTTGCTCGTAGTGATCAAAATCTTGCCAAACGGGTGAAGTTAACTTCTTCTTTCTCGGCCGTGGAGCTGGACATGTTCCACGCACATTAGCGGGCGGAGCGTTGGGCATAACTTCGTCTGCTGGGTCATCAGGATCTTGAGATTCCTGAAAAACTCCTTCACCCGGGTCAACAGGCGCTGTCGGCATAGCCGTTGAAGTAGAAACACCAACATTCGGTAATGGCTCTTGAATCATTCGGCGGAGCTCCTGAATGGTTGTATTGTCGTCGGCTTGCTCAGCGGTGTCCGTATACTGAAAACTCAGAAATTCATGCACCCACTGAGATAATCGCCGTCGCGATGTTGGAGTGCGCTCGTTTGCCATATTACAAAATATGAACTAAAAAATTACAAATAAAAATATCTATTTGTAATTTAATATCTTAATAAGAATTATATAATTTATATTAATTAAATAATTATATAAGGATATTTTATGAACTAAGAGAATTGTTTGTGAATGTAGAGAGGTTGAGAGTAGAGAATATGAAGAATTAGAGAAGAAGAAGAAGAAGAAGATTGAAGGAGTGAAGAAAAAGAAGAGAAAGAAAGAGTTTAAATAGATGAGGGGAAAAGGGGGGGGGGGGGGGGGGGGGGGGGGGGGGGGGGGGGGGGGGGGGGGGGGGGGGGGGAGAGCAACGGTCGACTTCCCCTTTTTTTATTTTTTTATTTTTTTAAACCGCTGCTGAGTAACGGCTAATTTTTTTTAATTATTTTTTTTTCTTTTTCAGACCGTTGATCAACGGTCACTTTCTTGAATTTTTTTTTTGGGAAGTCGACAGACTGTCGACCATTGCCATTTGCCAAGGCCCAACTCCCCAAGTCCCCAAGTCCCTTAGTCGGCAAGTCCCCAACCCCAAGAGTCCAAGACCCCAAGTGGCAAGACCCCAAGTCCCCAAGTCCCCAAGACCCCAAGTGCCATTGTGCGGTTGTGCCAAAGCACGCTCATTGCCGCAAGTCCCAACTCCCAAGACCCCAAGTCCCAAGTCCCAACGGGCAGAAAAAAAAAACGACATGCGGAATTCGTTTCCGCAAAATACGGAAACGGGTCGACCCGTTTCCGTATTTTACGGAAACAGATTCCGCGGAAGGGGAAAAACGGAAACGGGATACGGGTACCCGTTTCCGTCCTTCCATATTGCCGGGACTAGACACAAGAGACCAGGTGTTATTAGTTTCCATAGCATCAAGCTCTTCACGCATAGCCTTGCGCCAATGATCTTCCTTCACAGCTTGATGATAATATTGTGGTTCCGGATAAGACGAGACGGATAACACACCTTTGAAGGAAGAAGATAAGGAATCATAAGAGACAACCTTTGATAGAGAATGTGGTGAAGTAAGAGCAGAAGAACTGCAACCAACATCAACCAGGCTGCAATGAAAATCACGCAAGTAGCCAGGCTGAATGCGAGGCCGAGACGAATGACGAGGTTGTGCAACACTAGGTGAGGAGAAAGGAGGAGCAGAGTGCTCAATAACAGGTTTAGTAGACTCAACCAGAGGTGAAGGAACATCCTCAGTAACATTCAGAGGAATAACGATGTCTTGAGCCATAGGCAACACCAAGTCAGCAAAGGGATCAGTCGGAGTATCATGAGAGGCAGTTGAAGCAAACGGAAAAAGAGCCTCATGAAACACAACATCTCGGGAAATAAAGATTTCCTTTTTGAGAAAATCATAGAGACTGTATTCCTTAACACCAGGAGGGTAGCCCAAGAATACACAAGCCCGTGCACGAGGCTGAAATTTGGTCCGATGAGCAGAGAGAGTCGAAGCAAAAGCTAAACATCCAAAAACTCGCAAATGAGAACATTCCACAGATGTTCCATAAAGTTGTTGATAAGGCATTTGATCCTTAATGACAGGAGTAGGTGTTCGATTGATCAAGTAGGTTGCAGTAAGAACACACTCGGCCCAAAATTGAATAGGGACTTGTGACTGAAAATAAAGTGCTCGAGCCACATTCAATAAATGCTGGTGTTTACACTCAACGATAGAATTCTGCTGAGGTGTCTCAACGCAAGAAAACTGATGTAGAGTGCCAATGGTTGCAAAAAATTCAGTAAAGGCAAGCTCTCTAGCATTATCTGATCTGAACAACTTGACTTTGCTATTAAATTGTGTTTTAATCATGGCACAAAACCGAGGGATGAGATGATTAACATCAGATTTCCAGTGCATCATATAGACCCAGCAAAATCTAGTACAATCATCGACAAGGGTTAAGAAAAATCTATAACCAGCATGAGATGGAACATGATAGGCTCCCCAAATATCACAATGAACAATGTCAAATGGTTGAGAAGCTAAATGATTATTGGAAGAAAAAGGCAAACGTCTTTGCTTAGCTAAGGGACAAACAAAACAAGGCTGAGTTTTATTCCCTTCATGAAAATCCAATGTATGCTTTAGAGGTTGGAGTTTCTTGTAAGACAGATGTCCAAGTCTATCATGCCAAAGCTGAGCAGAAACTTTGTTCACAAACACATCAACTCTGTACGGCTGAGAATCCAACACATACAAATCATTCACGTGTCTACCCTTACCATTCATCATCTTGGTGCGAGTATCCTGGAGCACAAAATCAGAATCCGAAAACAAAGCCACAGTAGAAGTGTGAACAGTGCACTAATGGATAAATGAAATTTGAAACCAGGAACCAAGAGAACATCTTTCAAAATCAATTGATCAGTAATCTTCACATCACCAACAAAATGAACAGCAATAACAACATTATTTGGTAAGGTCACAGTTGAATTTTGGAGAGGCCGTAAATTCAGGAATAAAGTTGAATCAGCACATATGTGTCTAGAGGCTCCACTGTCTACTATCCAAAAGAATTTAGAAGAGACTTTGGATAAAGAGCCAATGGAAGAACATATACCTCCAGTAATAGCTGCTGCATTGATTTCACTGGAATTGGAGCTAGATGGTAACGAAGCTTGAAGATGTCCCGACAACATCGCTATAATCTGCTGACACTGCTCAGTAGTAAGGGTTGCGAGGGACTGATCAGGGCTAATTGAATTACCAGTTGATTCAGGAGTTGAAAGGGATTGCACATTGGCTGCAGTAGCGTGACCTTTGTTCCGTTGCTTATAACCAGGTGGATAACCACGAAGTTTAAAGCACTTATCAACAGTATGGCCGAGACCTTTGCAATGAGTACACACTGGTCGATCCTTCTTTATACCCTTGTTATCAGAACGAACATCAGCCTTGGAAACCATAGCAAAATTGCTCCTAGATTCCAGACCATAAACAACATTAGAACCAATAGCTCGATGTCGCTCCTCTTGGATTATAAGGGAAAACACCTTATTAATTGGTGATAGAGGATCCATTAAAAGTTCTTGACCTCGAGTTTGAGTGAATGACTCGTTTAATCCTATCAAAAAGGCCATCACATACTCACTATGGTAGAAACTAGACAATTCTTTAACCCCTCCACAAGTACATTTTCCACAAGAGCAATTAGGTTGAAAATTATTTAGTTCTTCCCACAGTTTTGAGCTTAGTTAAATAAGTAGCCACAAAGTGTTGATCTTGACTGAGATTGGTCAAATGCCGGCGTAATTGGAATATACGCGGGCCATTACTTTGCAAAAAGCGATCACGAAGATCATTCCAAATCTCCAAAGTAGAATCAGAAAACATCAAGCTAGCAGAAATTTCTTTAGAAACTGAGTTCAATATCCAGGAAATTAGGAGATTTTGATCCTCACCAGAAGGTTTGACGATAGAACCATCAATGAACCCTAATTTGTTCTTCACCGACCGAGCCATCATCATCGAGCGACTCCACGAGGCGTAATTATCTCCCGTTAATGGCTGAGAAGCAAGTATCATTCCTGGACTATCAGAATGGTGGATAAAGTATTGACTCATCGGATCTTCCATTCCAGTTCTCCGAGTCTGGTTCAAAGAAGAACGTTCAACCGTACTATCCTGTGAAATCTCCATGAGCAGAGGCACAAGAACAACAACACAACGAACAAGATGAACCAGTGCCGAGACTCCAAAACTCAAAGCTCGATCGAACAACAATGGCGGAAAAGTTGCTCTGATACCATATTAAGCTGGAGAGAATCGAGGGATTGAGAATCGAGAGACAGAGGAGAATGGAACTAATGATTGGATTAATTAATGAATGTGTACAAAACTAGCTTATATACAATCTAAGCTTGGACAGTTAAAACTAACTATAACAGTAAAAATAACTAACCCACTAATAACTACAAATACAAACTAACTCTGTTATATCTCCGTTAACTTCCGTAATAGTAACCTTTATGCCTTTAGTCCTTCAAGATGCTGATGGCTAATATCTTAATTTTTGAATACTTTGATTATTTTCTTGAAACATGCACTTAAAAAATAGTAAAATACCAAACAGATCCAATTAGAAAAGCTTATGGACAATAAAATATGGGCCAATTAAGTAATTAGCAATTTTAAAGGTAAAGTTTGAAGTATTTAGCCATAGTTTCACGAAATTAGGGATTTAGTCATAATATGTAATATTTTTTGTAACATGTAACATTTTTTGTAACATGTAACATATATATGTGTAAAACATGTAACATTAACATTTAATTTAATGTTACATTTTTTACATGTATATATGTTATATGTTACAAAAAATGTTACATGTTATGGCTAAATCCCTACTAAATCCTAAAAAATTACTCAAAAGTTTAATTAAATACCTAAAAAACTCATAAAATTTTATTTTTTACATTTTACATTTATATATAAAGTAATATAATATTATAAAATAACTCACTTGAGTTGGGTAAGTTCATGGTCTTACTCTCGCAGGGATAGACTCATTTTAGCAAAACGTTCTCTAGCATCCACCTGTAGTTCTTTGGAGAGACTTGAAAAGCAAGAAATAGTATCAGATTTCAGTGCGAATTCAATGACCGTGCGGGACTAAAGCTCCGGATGGAGCACCAATTATCTCTCTGAAAGAAAAAATCTATTTTTTTTGGAATCATTCTGAATGGTTAGATTAACCTTTTTAAGGTGTAAGGCCCACTGAAAAAGTAAATTTAACAATCTAAAATTGTTAAAAAAAAAAAAAAACCACTTGAGAATCATTGGTATAAAAATTGTGCTATTTGCTTTAGTTTCCCTTTAGTGTTAAATAGCTACTAAATCTTTACGTCGATATCTACAAGTAAATAAGAGCTTGTATGAAATACATAATCTTCTAGACTTTTTTAAGGGAGATTTATTTTATATATATATATATATATATATATATATATATATGGGGTTTATAGCTAAATGGCCTAGTTTTAGAACTTATTTAAAAAAATGTCAACAACTTTTTAAAATTAGGTAAATGGCTCATTCTTGGTAAGTAGACAAAATACTATGGTAAGCGGATCAAATACCAGCTATTTTTAGCTTGAATTTTGTCTGCTTACCATGGTAATTTATCTGCTTACTCAAAGTTTTTTTAGGGGTATACCGATTATTTATCATGGTAAGTAGACAAAACTCAAGCTAAAAATGGCTGGTATTCCATCCGCTTACTATAGTATTTTGTCAACTTACCACGAACGGGCCTTTCACCTAATTTTAAAAAGTTGTGGACATTTTTTTAATATGATGTAAAAAATAGACTATTTACCAAAATTTTCCTATATATATATATACCAAAATAAATAAACATTTACAAATTTAATTTGTGATTTAGGATTCTTACAAATATGTATTTTGGCGGTGAGTGATCATGAACATCAATTTGTGAAAATATATATTACTCAAATATCAAATAAGGTTTGAGCTTAATTTAAATATGAAAAGAAAAATCAAATTTCTAATTAATGGGTAAATATTTGGAATCAGTTTGAAATTATATTTAAAGTTTTTAAATGCACAAAATCCGATACCAATTATCATTTGTGATGTATCAAATCGTCTCAAACATTAAGGTCATACATTATACTTATGAGCATACTATTTTCTTGATAAAAAATGCGAATTTGTTAGAAATAAAATATAATTATATATAAATGAAATATGAATGATCCAAATTTTTAATATACCTCCTAAAAATATTTTTGGATCCGTCAACATTGTTCATTTGGATCTTTGATATCTTGTGTTTGGTATTCTTTATATATTAAGTTTTCGTGATCACGAATAGTGCTGCAGAATCGGTGACGGAAATCGGAAGTTTCTATTTTTTCCGAAAATGAAAATTTTCATTTCCCCTTTTTAAATTTTTTTTTTTTATTGAACTGTTTCCGTTTCTCGTACGAAGCCATGAAGTGTGCCTGAGAGATGAACCTTCTTTTTCTTGATAAAAGAAGTAATAACTTTGGCACGTCTACCCATTGGATAATACTAACTTTTCATTCCCATTGACTATGGGACGTACATAAATTATACACGCTAGCCATTAACAATATGCTAAATATCAGTTTTATCCTTTTTCTAAATATTTATTTAATGTTTGATTGAAAAAAAAAAATAGGCGAGTTTTATAAACTTTCATACTTGAGAAATCAATTGCATTTACTTACCGGTAGTTAATATTTTATTCAGTAGCAAAAAACGTTAGCTATTTAATTATATTGAAAATTTTGACTAATTTTTTTAGGGCCAATTAAGCAATTAACCATTTTAAAGGTAAAGTTTGAAGGATTTAGCCATATAGTTTTATGAAATTAGGGATTTAGCCATGACATGTAATATTTTTTGTAAACATATATACGTGTAAAAAATATAGCAATAAATGTAACGTTACATTTATTGTTACATTTTTTACACGTATATATGTCACATGTTACAAAAATATTACATGTTATGACTAAATCCCCAATTTCGTGAAACTATGGCTAAATCCTAAAAAATTCCCCAAAATTTTGGTTAAATGCCTAAAAAACTCATTTTTTTTTAACTCATTCTTAATTAAACATGCATACTAGATCAGTACGATCTAAATTAAAAGTTACACCGGTTTTTTGAATTTATTTTTTAAAATGTGGAGTTCATTTTTTTTCTTCTAACTACTGTTTTCTAAACACCATTTGCAATTCAATGACAGTGTTTGGCAATGTTCGAACCATGTCTTTTATTTTTATTTTCTTTTTTCTCCTTAATAACCTTTCGCTCTTTTTCCTTTGCAAAGATTTTTGTTTTTCTATCTATTCGGAAATAAAAAACGTTAAAGAACAAAAACACTTAAATTTTTTTAACACTTTTCTATTTATTACATTATAAAGTAACTAATAATAAAAAAATTGATTTTTTAAAAAATTTTCTTTTTATTACATTGTAAACTAACTAATTATGTTTACTTAGCAAATATTAATTAGATTAATAGAAAATAAGTCACCAAAAAAGACAAGATTTGGATTCCTATTCATGTAAGTATCATATTGAGAGTAAAACCCCTAGGTTTTGGCTAGCGTGACATGTTCGATTCTCCCTGCTAGGATTACTCCGAACCATAGCCTACCGAAGTGCCTTTTTTTCCATTCGTTTCTCCGGCAATCCCGGCCAACAATGGCCTCCTCTTCCTCTCAGCTTGCTGCCGCCGGCCAGCAATGCAGTCTCTAATCCTCTTTTCGTTCCTAAATCTTTTTCCGACATGGTTGCCTCCAAAATTTCTCATACACAAAAGATCATGATGCTCGCTTCAATCTCATGAGACCGAATACGATCGATGCTTTCTTCTTTTCGGTTCATTACAACCTCCTTTCTGGAGATTGTAATTTTAGATTCTTATGTAAGTATTTATTTTATTTTATTTTAATAAAATTGTGGTCCTTCTTAGGGGATTTTTCCATAGAAGACCGACCTAGTTGGGAAGACGCTTGCGAAAGATAAGACGTGTGTTAATTTTGTTAAAATGCATTCTTATAATAGGTATTTTATAAAACAAAATGTAAGTGTCATATGCAACAAAACATTACAAATACCCAAATAAGAGATTAAAACTATCACATCTGAGTCACCAACTAATCTATATTTGATGTGTATTAATAGTCCATTAACATTTTAAAAATCTTCTTTTGTTATTACCTCTTTCCCTTTCTTAAAAGCACCCTTTCATCTTTTTTTTTTTTAATAATTGATATTGAAGTGCGTTAGTTTCTCCATTCATATATATAATTTTTTAAAATATTTTATTGTTTATAGTTGGTTGATTATTTGATTTAACTAACGTGTACAATTGGATGAATGAATACCTTTATGTAGAATTAGTATTCTACAAACGTTAGAACAAAAGATTGGATTCTTATGACCTAGAGATTGGACATCTTCGGCTACAAGATTTCTCTTGCATTAAAAATATTTTTTATGAAAAACATTTTAGTTAATCCAAAACTATTAGCACACTTATAAAATCAATATTAGTTAATGGATATGTATCGCAGTTGAGTTTCAAATACAAACGACTACTATATTTGTTGCTATCTAAACCGGCAAATATTTGAATGCCAAGCTCAATGACCACACATATACATGACAACATGCTAACTAATTGACCTACGTAGTAGTCTAAATATCCATGAGAAATAAAAAAAAAAAAAAGAATGAATAAGAAAAACTTAAGAAGAGACTCCCACACCAAGAAAATCAATAAAACAAACTTGATCTTTGGCATCAATGTTGGATAATTGATCATATTGATCATCTTCTTTCCCTTGCATTTTTGCACTAGCTCTTAACTTTCCAATTCCTTTAATGCTTGGTGTAACGTTCTCCCATGAGCTATTATTGTAATCATCAGCTAATAGCAAACTCTGGTCTCTCTGAATATTGCAAATATTCCTGTTGATTCCATAGTGATGAGGACGCCGATGACCGCGAATATAATCAAAACACGTGTTTGGCCATGATGATCCGTAGTAATTTTGAGTACTAGCAGAAGGGTTCATGAACAAGCTATCCCTTTGATATTGATTTTCTTGATCTCTTCCAACGTAAAAACAAGCCTCCAATGTTGGCAATTTAGTGCCACCACTTTTTGTAGTTGGTGTCATGGAGTAATTAACAAAGTTATTAGAGTCCAAGAACAATATCCTATCTTTGTTTTCCATGTGATTTTTCCCTAACAATGAGAAATAATCTCCCCGAAAATGCGATTGTTTCGCGGGAAAATTCCCCGATGAGGCCTCGGAATCGTTGTAGTAATTAGAAAAATCTTGGTGACTCCTTTTTCCACAGATCTTGGATTGTTCCCTTTGCTTTCGAGCGGTTATAACGTGCCAATGGTTCTTCACTGCATTGTCAGTTCTTCCTGGGAATAGTCTTGCTATTAGGGCCCACTTGTTGCCATGAACCCTATGAGCTGCTATTAATCTTTCCTCTTCTTCTTCACTGAATGGCCTTCGGTTAATTCTTGGATCAAGCTGATTAAACCACCTCAATCGGCAACTCTTCCCTAAAATTACCAAACAGAAACACAAATTAATTTAACATTAATTAGCTATGAGAATATTGATCATATATATATATACACACACACACTAATATACATATGAATATTTTATATAGGATTTTAAGAGGAATTTCGGAATATTAGGGATTAAAACTTTATATATATGTAATGCATCTCGATTGTTTAGTATATTTTTGCTTATCGTCAGATGAACTAAACCTAGAAAAATATCCACGATGAAAAATAAAATATAGTAAGCTTATTCCTCATATGTATACTTTAACTTACAATTCGTATTGATTCCAATATATATTATACTTCATTTCTGAGGATTTCATCAGATAAAACTTGTAGGGTTTTGTAGGGCTCATTCATATTTGAAATTGTATTTTGTGCACTCTTGAGTGTCTTAATAATAATTAAGTTGTCATTAAAAAAAAAAACACATATAAGTTAATATTTATAAATAAGAACCGATCCACCTTGTTCAACTTAAGAGCATATCAATCCAAAACTTTTAAACAGATTGGAATCCAAAAAAAAAAAAGAAAAAAAAAATCCAAAAGATATATTGCTATGACGAGCATGGATTAGTGAATAGTGATTACAACAATAAGCGCACCTGATCTTCCTTGGAGCTTTTCAGCTATGGAGTTCCAATTCTGGGCACCGTACTGCTCCACCAGCTGCCGGAGCTTCTCGTCCTCGGCGGGCCGCCAGTGGCCGCGGGGGCAGCCGCTCTTTGCGCCGTTTTCGGCAGAAGAAGCGGCTTCGTGCAGACCGCCGGAATCCTCCATATATGGCGGCGAGTACGGATGATGATGAGCTGAGCTAAGATGATGAGAGAATTATTATATATATAGATATTTAGTTGTGTAGATGGTGATATATAATGTATATTGAACATGAAATAATTACAGTAAAAAGTAGTCGACAAGAAGATATATATAAGAGAAGAAAATGAAGCTCTCAACAGCATAAGAAAGTGGTGGGAGGGGTTGGTTTAGGGCATTGTGGATGGGCAGTCACTTTTGTTGGTTTTACACGACACAAATATATAAATATATTTTTTTGTTTTGTTTTGTTTAAGTCGTTGGAATATTTTTGTATTGTAGAAATTGTAGTGACAAAATGTTACTTTCTTTTTTTCTTCTCTTCTCTAGCTATTTCATTGGCCTCTTGAGGTTACCCTCATTTTTTTTCCCAACTGTTTTAGCTGTCACTTTCTCTCTTTTTGGATCTTCCTTCCTCTTTTGAGAGGTTGGTTATTTAAACAATTGTAACTTTTTATTTTTATATTTATAGATTTACGGTCTCTTTAGTGGATTTCTCGAAGGAGGACCAACGTTGTTGGGAAGCTTTCGAAAAGTCAGGCGTGTGCTAACTTTGTTAGAATGCGTTCCTAAAGGGCCGTTTCATTTATAAAAAAAAAAAAAACCGTCACTTTCTCTCTCATCGTTGAGACACAAAACAGATCAAGTTATTCAGGCTAGCGTTGGTAAAGCAATAGCTTATGGTGCTATTGAAGTGACACATCTCATGGTGTGTGGAAAAAGAAAGGCACCTATTAGAGGTTCGTTTTTTTGTTTTTTGGACAAGTGATGAAATTAGGTGTCCTATACTTGTCGAATCAAAGTTTGACTATTGTTACCGCATACTAGTATTTACTCGCTGGAAAATGCGACCAATAATCATCAATAGCATCGACAGATTATAGAATAACCACAGAATAATAACAACCAAAAGATATATCCCTCAAAAAAGTAATTAAAAACACATTCAAATACTCATCATGCTTTACAATATATTAGTTAAAAGCAATTTTACTCACAATGATGTGTCCTGTACTTATTATTATTTGTAAAACATAATTATCAATATTTATATTTTTAAATTAATTATCATGTCTGCTTCTTTCTAAAAAATTCTATAAAGTGCATGAATTACTATTATTAAGGGTGTGCAAATAACTTGTCAACCCAACAATCTAATCCGAACTTAATTTGATTAATCTTAACCCATTCAAATCCAATATTCAATTTCGATCAATTTAACCCAACTCTACGTTTAGGCTCCATAAAAAGATACGTAGATCATTTGTGGTTGAAAAGGTTTTAACCCTCTAACTTATTATTGAAATGCTATAATTTTAGCACATACTCAAAGTCTTTGTATTATGATATTTAATCTTATATTTATTTATGTAAAAGTTTCAATTAAAATTAATTGGAAAAAATGTCATCAATTTTTTAAAAATACAACCCGATTATGATTGAGTTGGATTGGTCTAGGGTTTGATTGGGTTCATTTTTTCTTACCTGATGTGTTCAGATTAGGTTGGGTTAGAGGCTCTAACCCTAGTATAAATGAAATCAGGGAAACTATATGGTAACCAAATCATAGTTTAACTTAAAGAGATACAAACTACATAGTATATAAGGAACTAGTTTAGAAAGTGGAGAAGTTCATCAAAATAATAATAGAAAAGCTATTTTTTTAAATAAGCATCAATGTTTTAAGATCTTAAAAGTAGTCAATTATATATCTAGTATAAGTAGAGTAATTACTATAGTATTGCAGAAAAAAAAAATATATATATATATATATATATCCTTAGTAAAATTTTGTAGTAATTAAAATTTATCAATAGTGTAGTCATTTACTTATAATTTGTCTAGTTTCTTAAAATTTATAAACATTTGCTATCTTCAAAAATCAAACGTTAATGGGCATCAATTATAATTTTGTAAATAATAAAAAAATTAGGACGATCCAAATGACAAAGGTTGTATCTAATTTCTAACTATCTTTAAAAAGGTGAATTAGGCATAAATAGGTTATTTTGGGAGTAGACTTTTGTATAATAGCCAAATTAGTTTTTAGAAATTAATTTAGAGTCATCTAGGAAAATAGTCATTTTGGAGGGTTGTGTTTTTAAATATAGTTACATATTCAAAAAATTAAAATAATTTGTTAAGGTAAAAAATTTCTTATTATAACAAAATTACATATAAAATTTACTATAGCAAATTCTTACCAATATAATAAAATTTATGAATGATTATTTTCTTAAAATTTGAAACGTTGTCTATTTTTTAAAATCACCCACTAAAAAATAACCTTTTTTTCCCTTAAAATTTCCTTAAATAAAATAACATTCTTGGTTAGAAATAAATAAAATACAACTTAATATGTAATTATACTTCAACTTAAAGGCCACCATTAATTGCATTGATGCGAATTAATGTGCACTGTGTATTATCAATGTCTTGCTTTATCTTAGCGTTTTATGATTTCTATAATCATTAATCTTAAGAGAATTTTCATTAATTTACCTCTTTCGATGCACAAAAGATAATTTTCATTAGTTACCTAGTGTAGACCATTGATATATATATATATATATATATATATATATATATATGTAAGACCCGAATGACCCCTCTTAATTTACAAATTTATAATAGGAGAGAAAAAACACGTTACGCCTCTGATCACATCATTATATTCTATCAAACCCCCTTAAAAAAAAAACACACACACACCCATATTTGGAAATCAAATTCCACCAATTTAGCTTGTAGCAATTTTATTTTTGCTTGATAGTGTAATTTTTTTTAATGATCTATGGCATGAAATATGAAGAAGTGTCAAGCTCATGTTTTCATATGCCGTGCAACTACAGCATCAAGGAAAAGAAAGGGTAAAACGTCTATATTTTCCCTAACACTACCATGCAGATGGCAGGTCAAATAGAAACACAAAATTCTTTGCTCAAAAAAAAAAAAAAACTATCATATAATATTACAATATATATATATGGAGAGGTTTCTTAAATGATTGAGATTTGATACCCCACGAAATCAAACACTTTCTTCCCCGTTTAAATTGGTTTTATACAAATCTTATCTATTAACATCAAGCTCTAACCGTTGGTATTAAATCAGTGTCTAGTTGTTATTGGTGGATCTGCACAAATCAAACTGGCATTCTTGTTACTTTTCTTTTGATATACAATTTCCAAATATTTCAACTAGTTTCAAACTTGTAGTCTGTGAATGTATTATATCATCGTCTAATTAGTGTTGTTGCAAAAAAACACTCCCATACATTCACGCCTAGAAACAAGTAAAAATAACCTAGAAATTAAAAGAAGATAACTAAACAATCACACAACATAAGAATTTACGTGAAAATTTCAAAATCGGAGAAAAACCATGCCCAATAGAAAGAAAATCCAGTGAAATTTTTTTACAGTCACACATATATTCTCTCCCTAATCCCAATTGCATAATCATACTCTCTCAAGCTTTATAACTTATACCCTTCTCCCGACTCATAAATAAAAAAATATAAGAAAGAAATTTAATTAGAGTTAGAACACAAGCTTAAAAGTGTTTCCAACTTGGGAAGTCAAAACAGAGCCAATGAGTCCGTTTTATAGCACTTAGGCCACATCTCTCCTTGCTTCCTTTCCAACGTTGGACTTCTTCCACTTCATCAATCTTCCCATACCCAACAAATTCCATCCCGGTGAGATAAACGAAGAATCCATAGCTTAGCCAATGAACTACCCTATTGCACAATATAAGTAGACCACTTGGAATATCACCTTCCAAGAGTTTTCTTTTGGTACATGTTGATAAAATTTGCTGAAATTTATGGTGCAACTTCCACCTACTTGCCTTGCCTGGAGGCCATTCAGCCATCGACATAATTTCTACCACATCCTTTGCATAACCGCCTAACCATTGCCTGTGTGCAAATTTGCGAATCCGCTAACAACACATCTTCTGTCATGGTAAAGCGGATATACCAAGAGAATAGTTTCTCTCTTTCTTCAAACGACATCAATGTCTCCCATAAGGAGAAAGTCACTGTTAGCATCCGACCCAGAGCCCTTTGCCGAACTTGCTCTATTGGGACAATCTCTTTTTAGGTGCCTAGATTGTCCGCATTCCCAACAACCTTTGTTCTGCATGAAGTTCTTCTTCTTCTTCTTCCTATTGCTAGTTATCGACACTGAATCTTTTGTTAAAGCAGGCCCTTCACTCTTCGGCTTCCTTTCTTCTGACAAGAGTTTATCGATAACCTCTGCAAAATCCATAGACTCATTCATGTACATCAAGATCGGTGTCATATGCTCATAGGAAGGTGAAAGAGACAAGATGAGCTTGAGTCCCTTACCCTCATCGTCTATTTTTACTTTGATTATTCTAGCTCAGAAACGATAAAATCGAGAATAGTAAGATTATTTGATATTTTGGTACGTTCTTCCATCAACAGCGTATGAAACTGCTCCTTCAGGTACAATTAATTTGAGATGCCCTTTGATTGATAAACTTATTCAAGCTTCTCCTTAAGCTCCTTGGCTATCGATATTCCATGCACATTTGTAAGAACGTTCTTAGCAAGACACAGTTGTATTGCACTTGCAGTCCTCAAATCCGCATCATCCCAATAGTCATCACCGATACTGGATGTTTTAGAACCTTTGCTGGAAATACTATAGCCCGAATCTGCTGAAGTACCATCACGTTTGACTCACTAGAAGCACTAAAACTCAACTTTCACTTAAAGGTATTATGTAGCCCGGACTATATCAGCACATCCTTGAGTTGTACTAGCCACAAGCCAAAGCTGATCCTTGCATCAAATTTCTCCATGTCAAACTTCACTGGACTCAGAAGTCTTGACTTATATGCTCAACAATCATAGCTTGGTGAACCACAGTAGCAGAATTCTAGAAATAGTGACCAACCCACACTATTCACAGTACCGTGCCTAGTTTCAAGAAATATTATTTGATGTGGAAGATCAGTCGAAAATGCAAGCACAGAGTATACTCAGAATTTTAAAAAATCACATAGCCTTAAGCCACATCCAGACTCAAGAAATCTTTTCTGATGTTGAAAATTAGACAAACCTGCAACCACAGAGTATACTCAGAAGTTTAAAAGGCTACAGACCTAAAGCTTTGATATGAACTCATTGGGAAAAAACACTCATATATTAACCCTGAGGAACAAGTAAAAAATAAGCAAGAAATTAATAGAAAATAGCAACAATCCCACAATACAAAAATTTATGTGGAAAACTTTAAATCGAAGAAAAACTATAGCCCACCAGAAACAAAATTCACTATGTAAAAAAATTGTATAATCACACAAATATTCTCTCCCCCACCCCAATTACATAAACACACTGACTCAAGCTTTATAACTCACACCCTTCTTCCAACTCTCAAATAATAGATTACAAGAAATGAATTAAGTTAGAGTTAGAACCTAATAGCTGGGCAAGTATGCGATAACACACTTTCCTCATAATCATGACAATCTCAATAAATAAATATTGATATTATTTATTGAAAAATATTCCTTGTTATGTAGAATAATCTTTATGATTTATGCAAAATTGTTAAATATTGAATTAATGATGTATAAGATTTATGAGTATGGAATTTTAATGCCTTTGAAATATTTTGATTCACATGAAAGAACTACAATAATTTTTGTGTAGTTTGATAGAAAAACTACAACAAAATTCTATGTCTGATAATTGCAAAAACTACGCGTCGTTTCACAAAAACTGACAAAATACATGTAGTTTACAAGATGAAACACGTTGCTAAAAATAGCATAAATTATAGATATAGTAGGCGCTATTTTGGTGTCAAATTAAAGGAAATTATTTTTAAGCCACAAAAAATCTAGAGTGGGAAAGTTTGACAAGGTTTTCCCCAAGAAATGAAAGTAGATTTTCCTCTTAGAAAAACCTACCAAATCAAAACTGATAAGAAGAAAAATTTGGAAAGGAAATTAGAAGAAAAGTTTCGGCATATGAAGAGCATATTGGCCGGCCATTATAGGGTGGAATTGAATAAAAATTTAGTCTAGGTTCATCATCCCATAGTCAATGCAAAATTCGTCGAAAAGGGAAACTGACCTGATTTTTGGTAAGGAATTAACTAGATCATTAAGAAGCAAATAAAGTGAAATATTCCCATCCCTTTTTCAGCCATATTGGTCGACCATCACAAGGGAAAGTTAGGTTAAATTTCACTCCCTAACAGCTATTTTAAGCACACAAAAATTCTAGAGAGAAGGAGAAGAAAAAGAGAGGATATATTGAGTGACAAAGAGGACAAAGACCGGCTGCTCTAGGTGATTTTTGGAGTTTTATTTATCTTAAAATTAAGGTAAGAAAAATACCTCTTGTGGTTTAGAATAATTATTTTCTAACCCGAACTAATTTGGTGTTCGATCGCATAGGAAAAGTGCGAATCAGAAGGGTTTTATGAGACGTTTGAAGATCAATGAGGTATAAATCTCATCCGAGACTTCTAGAATTATGTGAGGTTTAATTTTTATGGATACTTTCTATTTTATTTGAGTTTTCATTCAGATTTATCATTTAGTGTCGTTTTAAGAATGATTAGGGTTTTTAATGCTAGCTTAGAAATTCGATGAAATCTTATCCTACGGTTTGATACTCCAACTATGTCATTTGAAAGAGGAAATTTTTATCCTGGATGAGTTAGTAATATGCATGTAAATTTTTAGAATTTATAGACGTGTGATTTAGGTTTGAAAATCTAAAATCGAAGGTCGCCTGAATGGTTTTTTTCAACCGTTCTTCGCAGATTTTGTTTTGGAAATTTTTGGATACCATAAAGATAGAATTGAATTCTAATCATAGGAAAGAGCTAAAAAATATAATTTTGAATATTTTCTAGTTTTGAGTTTCTACAAATTCGCTTTCTAAAATTGTTAAAACTACAATCCAAGTCCGAATCTAAAATCTGCTTTGTGAAAAAACTATATGATACACATGTTTTCTGTAAAAAGCCAAAAGTGAGAAGTTTGTATATTTTCTAAAATTATTGTGAGTCTTGCCATAATATTTTTTCGTAAAATGAACCGTTTAATACATTTTTTGAAATGACAATTATGTCCCTGATTTCGATTATCGTTTTCAAACAAGTTGAAAACTAATTTTTGATGCGCTCTAGAAGTAAAAGTTGTTTGGTTTTTACATGTACTAGTGATTTAAAAATTTTGGTTTTTACATGTACTAGTGATTTAAATATTTCGGTTTTATTTTGTACTTGAGCATTTTTGTTGAAAGATAGTATTTTGGGGTCAAAATTATAATTTTGTGAAAGCTAGGTGTTAAAAGTTGTGAATTTCAATTCAGGGAAGATTCTAAAAAGTTATTAAAAGACTAGGTGAATTGGGTTAAGCGAATTAAGTATTATGATTGTAGGTTGTGTGCTGTTGTGACCAAAATTCCAAGCACAAAGATTCCTAAGTTTTGAATGAATCGAGATGAGTGCGGCCTTACCTACAGTTTGGATTTGTTCAAAATAAAATTATATGTAATGCTTTGTCATGATGATTCTATGTTTTTAAGTTGTATGTTACGTGAACCTTCTTATTATGTTCAAATTTATGATATGAAATATATGATGAAATGTAAATGATATGATGTTGTATGACAATGAAATATATTATGATGATGAAGTTATATCATGTTTAGCATGATAAAGATTTTTACGATATTCATGATATTATATGATTAAGTTAGTATCATCGAATTATGATGAGAATGTTATATTATGTTTGGGTTTATAAGTTATGAGTTATATGAATATCACAATATATATCACCTAATTAAGCAAGTGAAGATAAGTTAATAATCCGTAACGAGGTTTCCATGATGCCGTTTTCTTAAGCTGACCTAAGGGCAATATAAGTATGGCTTATACGATGATGTTTACGAGTTTCATGATACCCATCTTGAGTCGACCTAAGGATAATATAGGTCGCCGAGGATCTGCACACCCTCGTCTCCTATTGATCTGGCGTGCAACCCGGTATATGCACATATGATGAGGATCCTCTAGGGAAGATTAATAATATACAAAAAATAATAAAGCCTAATTGGTCAAACATTGCAAAACATTATTTCTGAGGAAATAGTTGTGACTCACTAAACAGTTAACTCACAAGTTTTTTGTTTGTAGTGTAGGTACGAAATCTATGGCATGAAAAGTCATGGATCGTGTAGTGACGGTTCATAGGACGATGAAGCATGCGATATGAAAAATCACGTGTTTTATTCCGCATTTAAATAAAAAAATTTTAATTATTTAAGTTGTTTAAGATTTATGTTTAAAGTTTATTTGTCTAGGCGGAGATGTGGCCAATGTTTTGGATTTAAGATTTTATTAGTTATGCTATTGTTGAATTCCATTGCTTGTTATTATATTTGTAACAGTCACAATCCCTTGAGCAAAAAAGAACGGCAAGAAAGGACAAGATGTGCCACACTGCGTGGGTAGGTGAAGATCAAGTGCAATAAGGATGTGACTGTGCATAGATGGGATTGTGCCGTTAAGGATTTGAGACTTTGTATGGGACTACATAGTTGATGAGAGATTAAATGATTTGATAGGAACTGCCTATACTAACAAAATGTATCTTCTTTCGGAAGGTCATCACATAGGAACTCTAAAGTTGCTGATTTATAGTAACTAGGGATAGTGACCTCCTGGGAGTCTTTTTAGGAAGCGTGCAAGTGAGGACAAAATACGTTAAAAAAATTCGTGTTAGTTTGTGGGGAGAGTCGTCGATCTAAACAGCAGCTGTTATAATTAGTGTCAGAGCCTTGACTTAATCGGAAGTGTGGCCGATGCCCGACGAGGACGCCGGGCCCCCGAAAAGGGGGAGGGGGGGGGGGGGGGGGGGGGGGGGGGGGGGGTGATTGTGACAGTCACAATCCCTTGAGAAAAAAAGAAGGCCAATAAAGGGTAAGATATGCAATTCTATACCGTCCGAGTAGGTGAAGACCAAGTGCAATGAGGCCGAGACTGTGCATTTAAAGATCAGAGATTGTGTAGTATATGACTACATAGTTGAGGAGAACTTAAAGGATTTTATAGGTAGTACCAATACCAACAAGATGCATCTTATTTTCGGAAGCTCATAACATAGGAACTCTAAAGTTAAGCATACTTGACTTGGAGTAACTTGGGATGGGTGACCTCCTAGAAAGTTTTTTCGAGAAGCATTCAAGTGAGGACAAAGCATGTTAAAAAAATTCACGCTGGTCTGTGGGGACAGTCGTCGATCCATAAAGCAGCCGTTACATTCATAGATATGGAATCTAACTTCTAATAAAAAAAAGAAATTAAAATTGGTTCCCTTAATGTTTTGATTTTAGATCCCAATAATTGCACGCGCATTTATGATCTAGATCATATATGAATTATTCATTGGTGAATAAATGATAACTAAGGAATAATATATGATAAATGGTAAATAATATATTCATGATCTCATGAACAAATATGAAAGGTCGAATCTTATGTAATGATTATATCAGTGGACAACTAACTGAGTAAATTATTCTGCTAATTTTAGGAGTGTAATTCCAGGTTTTTATTTAAGTAACCTCGGAATTAATAAATCAAATTTTAGTACTAAAGAGCTTTAGTTAACTATCTTTATTCATTAGAGACTAAATTATTTGGTACATGGCCACGAGTCAATTCCACGAGATCGATAAAGATACTCTAAAATTTTATGGTGATTAGAATTTTTTTCTTCACTTGTTGAATTAGTAGTTTAATTCAATAACAAATAATTAATTTCAATTAGTTAAAATCAATTATGAATTAATTTTGGAGGAAATTATGACAATAATTTCCCACCAAAATTATAAATTGGGCAGCATTACAATTATGAGATATTTGATTAATTTAATAATTTAATAATGGGATTATTAAAATTTTAAATTAATTGAAAAAATAAATATTAGATTTTGATTTGAGAGAATGAAAAATTATCCAATAGTTAGATATTTATTTAATAGATTGAATAATTATCTATTAGGTAAAAATTTATTTAAATAAGGGATAGTTATCCTGCTTGAATTAAGATGTGAAATAACTAATTCTTATTATTTATCTAAAGTTATATAATTATTTATTTTAGATATTAAAACAAAATTAGATTTTATTGGTGTTGGATTAAAAATATAAAGGTGTTTACGTTTTATATATAGGGTCATTTAGATAAATAACTATTTTAGACAATGTGTTTTTAGAAAATAGGCACAATTTCAAAAAAATTAAAAAATAGCCATACCACTTGTAAAATATTTCTGACAATAACAAAATTACACATAAAAATTGCTGTAAGAAAATTTCTAACACATGTAAGAAATTTCTAAAAGGGATAGTTTTTACATTTTTTGAAACTGTGGTCATTTTTTAAAATTATTTTATAAAAAGTAACTATTTTCTTAAAATTTCCTTATATATATATAATATCGAAATCAAATTAGGATTTGAGAAGTTTGGCCATTCTTCAAATTTATATATATGAGTAATGCTTCCGTCAGACGCGTCAGTGCGTCTGACGAATCGTGACCGTCCATCATGGTGGGTCTCACGTGGAGTCCACTATGATGGACGACCACGATTCGTCAGATGCGTCAGTCGCATTTGACGGTAGCATCCCTCTTATGTATATATATATATTGTTGTATGTGGATTTTCATCCGATGTCGTAGTTTCGGGGGCGAAGCCTCCGGAGAACAGCAACCGCGAAGGAGGGCACCCGGTGTCTGCGCAGCATTGCCACGTCATCCAGGAAGCTATCATCGGGGGAGTCGGGAGCTAGGGTTGTCGGAGATCACCCTCGCTCCAGAATCCACGAGGATAGTCGTTGAGGACACCACCAAAGGTGGAGCCCGTCTTGTAACAAGATCCTCGGAGAGGAGGCGAGGACTTTGCCGAGTGCGGAAGGCTCGATCCGCGAAGCTGGAGACCCCCGATCGAAGATGAAGTCTGTGTGATATTTAGTCTTGGTCTTTGCTTGTAGCGATTGATTAATCCCGATTGTAGGGATGTCTGACAGGTACTGTAGACATTCTGTTCCCAATGTACGTCGGTAATTAGTTGGTAACCCACTCCCGTAATTCAAGGAGGGTATGGTTGACTGTGTGTTTAGGTCACCTAATTCCATAAATTAAGGGATGGTTTGTCAGGCCTCATTAATGTAACATTCCCCTCTCTCCTCCGGCTAACCTACAAAAGGAGAAGAGGAGAAGCGAGAGGGGGTTGGAAGAATTTTTTGTGGGAATTCTCTGTAAAAGAACACATTTGAAATATCGAAAAAAGTGGACGTAGGCTATTACTCTAGTGGAGGACCGAACCACTCTAAAATCACCGTGTTATTAACATTTTCGGCTGATTCTTCCCGTTTTATTGCCGCACCATAGCCTAGAGGTGCGGATCACGGCGTTAGTTCAAATTTCACACCAACAGCTTGGCGCTAGAAAGAGGGCCGGCCGGCGCGAACCTTTGCTCTTCTGTCCAGATTTTCTTCCTGTTCCCTCCGAGTTGACCGCCGTGTTGTTTGATCGGAGATCAATGGCGCCCAACCTCAGGAGCGGCGGCAAGAACCACATGACCTCCGAGCAGGAGGTGCTTGAGGACCGAATCCGGCGCATGGAGGAGTCTATGGCGAGAATGACCAGATTGGTAGAGACTTTGGTGCAAAACCGAAGTCAGCCACCACTTTTGACTGATGCGGAACAGGCCAACGTGCTTTTGGCGCGGCACAAGGCCGACGGTGAAGACGCTGCCGCCATGCTCGAGGCCATAGGCATCACCGCGGCGGCTCAGGATGAGGACTTCGGCAGCAACCCCGCGCACGAAGCCCACAATTCCCGCCGCCGACGAACTGCGTTGGCTCAGAGGCTCGCAGCCCACTCCGGAGGAGTTTGGCTGCCGGCTGACCAAGCCAAACCTTCGCGCCCCGTCGCCGAAGGAGGTGGAGCGCCGGCTCAGCCCAGCTTAGTCTTTGAGCGGTTGGGTCCTTTGCCCCGATATACGACGAGGCATGTGCCTGTATATGCTGGGGTCCGCATCGAAGATACGAGACTTCCGGTGCGGGAGCGGCTCCGCGAGGGTTCGGCTACCACCGCTACTAGCAGGCAGACCGCGAGGACCCAGGAATTCTCGCCCACGTAGATTGCGCGTCTCCAAGGAATTCTTGGCAGGGTTTCTCACAACGGTATCCTGGATGGGGATTTCACGCCCCTAACGGAATACCTTCTCGCTATCCCCGTCCCCGACCGACTCAGGCTGCCGAAGGTAAGCCTGTTCGATGGTAGCGGAGACCCTACCGACCACTTGGGAATCTACTCCTCGTGGGCGCGCGCTTATAGCTATTCTGAGGCCATCAAGTACAGACTATTTGACACCACCCTCGCGGGCGAAGCCCGTCGATGGTGGTATAAACTTCCAGCCAACTCAATCGGGAGCTGGCAGGATCTGAGGACGAGGTTTGCCACACAATTCTTGGGGGTCGAAGACACCTCAAGAATCTGACTTGCCTCTCTCGGGATAGGCAGGGAGATGGTGAAAACCTCCAAACTTGGCTACAGAGGTTCACCAAGGCCACAATGGAGGTGTGGTATTTGTCTGATAATGCCCTGCTCTTGGCCGCAAGCTCTGCGGTACGCGAGGACACGCCCTTCGCATTTTCGATCAGGAAAAACTCCCGGGGCGTTCTCGGACTTCCTGGATCGAGCCAAGAACTACATCAACGCGGAAGCCGCGACTTCAAAGAAGTCCGAGTCCGCAAAGGCCTTTCGAAGAAACCTTGAAGGGGATCGTCGGAAAGCGATGAAGAGGCCCGTTGAGCTCCCCACGAGCGGCAGTCGGCAAGTGCGCGAGGAAAAAAGGCCTCGCGACTCGGGTCCGGGGCCGGGGATGATCTGAGCTCGCAAGCCGCGATACGACAGGTATCAAGAGCTTACTGCCTCGATCGAAGAAATCTTTGTCAACTCGCGGGGCGAGGTTGACTTCTGAACCCCGGTGCCGTTGAAGGGGAAGGTGCTGAAAAAGCACAAGGACAAGTTCTGCTTGTTCCACAATGTGGCTGGGTACACGATCGCCACCTGTTTCGACCTCAAGGATGAGATAGAATATCTCATTCGTCGAGGGAAGCTCACAGGGTACTGCAAAGACGCGGACCGCAGAGCAAGAAATCCGCCCAACCGGGAAATCGAATGCGAGATTCGTACGATCACAGGAGGGCCTTATCCTGCGGGGTGCTCTTAGTGGTCCATAAAGGATTACGCTCGGGAGGTGCGACAGAAGCAGTCCGGCGGAATTTTCCAAGTTACAGAGGCATCTTTGGAACCTCTTCGGAGATCCGTGGCCGAGCTCAAGTTCACGGACACGGATGCCGAAGGTGTCCGGTTCCCACATCACGATCTCTTGGTCATTTCCGCAACGATCGGGAACCATCTAGTCCACCGATGCCTAATTGACGACGACAGTTCGATGGACATCCTGTACTTGGACGTCCTCAAGAAGATAAGGATTAGTCCCCAGAGCCTGCGAGCGGCTGCGAGCCTGCTGCACGGCTTCACAGGAGATTCTATGTTACCGGAGGGAAGCATAGAGTTGGCCGTCTCGTTTGGCGAAGAGCCGACGAGATCAACCGCCATGTCCAACTTCATGGTGGTCAAAGGTAGGTCTTCTTACAATGCCATCCGCGAGTGTCCGACCCTCGTGGTCATGAAGGCGGTAACATCTATCTAGCACCTCTGCTAAAGTTTCCCACACCCCGCGGCGTTGGAGTCGTCCGAGGAAATCGGTACGAGGCTCGGATGTGTTAAACCACGAGCGTCAGATCGACTCCCGCTAACTCAAGCCGAAAGCAGACAGCCGAGGAAGCAGGTCTGATGAAGGGAGAGACTCTTACTATCGGGGTTCTCGAGGCCCAGTGCGAGTTGAACCCCCGACTGCCGACCCAATAGCAATTAGCGAGCCCTGCCGAGGACACCGAGGAGGTAGAAATAGATAACCTCGGCACGCCTTACAGAATCAAGATTGGGACTTCACTGAGTCCAGAAGTGCGCAAGGCTGTCATTGCTTGTCTTCGCCGGAAGCGAGACGTGTTTGCATGGAGTCACTGCGACATGAAGGACATCGATCCCGATCTTATGTGCCACCGTCTCAGCCTCGATCCTCGGGTCTCGTCCCAGTGCCAAAAGAGGAGACCACTCGACCCCGAGAGAGCCCAAGCGCTTAAAGACGAAGTCGATAAGCTTATCAGGGTCGGGTTCATTCGCGAAGCGAAGTACCCGGTCTGGGTCTCGAACCCTGTTCTGGTCCCGAAGCTAGAAGACAGATAGAGATACTACGTGGACTTCACCAACCTCAACGAAGCCTGCCCGAAGGATAGCTTCCCCGTGCCCCGAATTGACCAGATGGTCGATGCGACCGCAGGCCATGAACTCCTCAGCTTCATGGATGCATATTCTGGGTACAACCAGATTTCCATGTTTCCCAGAGACGAAGAGCACACGGCGTTCATCACCGACCGTGGGCTTTATTGCTACAGGGTCATGCCATTCGGTTTGAATAACGCAGGGGCAACTTATCAGAGGCTGGTGAACAAGATCTTTGCAGAGCTGCTAGAAATCTCGATGGAGGTTTACATCGACGATATGCTGGTCAAGAGTGCAGTAGCGCAAGATCATGTCACGCACCTGGATCAAACCTTCTCTATCTTTCGACAAACTAACATGATGCTCAACCCAAGCAAATTTATCTTCGCGGTGAAAGCTGGGAAGTTCCTAGGATTCATGGTGAGTTAGCAAGGAATAGAGGCTAACCCGGAGAAGATCTGAGCCATCCTCGACATGGGCTCCCTTCGAAGAGGGAAAGAAGTCCAGAAGCTCAGGGGATGTATCGCAGCGTTAAATAGGTTTGTCCCCTGTTCGAGTGACAAATGTCTCCCCTTTTTCAACGTTCTTCGTGGCAGCAACGAATTTTCCTGGACTGAAGAATGTGAACGAGACTTCCAAGAGCTCAAGATCTATCTCGGGCATGCCTCAGTTTTGGCGAAGCCATTGACCAGAGAAAGGCTTTTCACTTACCTCACGGTATCAGAGCATGCAATCAACTCAGTCTTGGTCAAAGAGGCAGCCGGAGTGCAGGTTCCGGTGTACTACGTCAGCAAACGTCACATCGACGCTGAACTGGGATATCCTGAGCTCGAACGACTCGCCCTCGCTCTCATCACCTCGACCAGGAAGTTGAGGCATTACTTCCTGACTCACCCGGTGATCGTACTCATCAACGACCCGATGAAACACGTGCTGCTCAGACCAAAAGTCTCGGGCAGACTTGTAAAGTGGGAGGTCGAGTTGATGCAGTTTGACATCCTGTATCAACCGCGAACCAAGAGCAATGGGCAAGCGTTAGCAGACTTCATTGGCGAGTTCACCTTTCCTTCGAAGGAGGATCAAGATCGGAAAATGGAGCCCCCGAAATGGAAGCTCTTCGTGGATGGATCCTTGAACGAGGACAGTTCTGGAGCAGGGCTCATCCTAATCAGCCCCGAGAACCATCGCATCAGCAGTACACTACGATTCACCTTCAGAGCCTCGAACAATAAGGTAGAGTATTAAGCGCTGCTAGCCGATCTCAGGCTCACCAGAGAACTTCAAGTAGATTCACTCCAGATTTTCAGTGATTCAAAGCTAGTTATCTCTCAGATTTCAGGCGAGTTCCATGCCCGCGATGACAGGATGGTAGCTTACCTGGAGAAAGTTAAGGCAGAACTTCAAAACTTCTCCAGGCATAAAGTGAAGCATATCGATCGCGAGGACAACTCGAACGCGAACGCCTTGGCGAAGCTAGCCACTAGCAGAGACGCGGAACTCCTTCGCCTAGTCCCGATCGAAATCATCTCCGAGCCAAGTATCGCGAAGCGGGACTTGGTAAAGGCGATAGACTCTGACCCTTCGTGGATGGATGATATCATCATCTATTTGAGGGAGTACAAGCTACCAGAAGACCGAGTATAGGCCCGGAGGGTCAGGTACCATGCCGAGAACTACTTGTTGCTGGACGACAAGTTGTACAAGAGAGGGGTTTCTACCCCACTGCTTCGATTCCTCAACAACAAGGAGGCCAAGGAAGTCCTCAGTGAAATTCACGATGGAGTTTGTGGAAATCACGCTAGGGGGCAGTCCCTTGCGCACAAGGTATTGTTGCAGGGATTCTATTGGCCCACGATAAAGCAAGATGCCGCTGATTACGCGAAGAAATGTGAAAAGCGCCAGAGGTACTATGCGCTTATTCGAGCTCATCTGGAGAAGCTAACGGCTATTTTTTCCCATGGCCCTTCGCAAAGTAGGGAATCGACATCATCGGTCCGTTGCCAACGGCGCCCGGAGGGCTCAAGTTCACCGTCGTAGCGGTGGATTACTTCACCAAGTGGACCGAGGCCATTCCCTTGTCTATCATCACCGATAAGAACCTGACGAAGTTTATCCGCGAGTATATCATCTACAGGTTCGGGATACCTCAATCTCTAGTTTCGGACAATGTTCTCAAGTTCGATAATCAAGCGGTCAGGGACCTCTGTGATCAGCTCGGTATCAACAAGGACTTCTCGGCACCGTACCATGCACAAAGTAATAGCCAGGTCGAGGCCGTCAACAAGATCATTAAAATTACCTTGAAGAGACGCCTCGACTCTCTCAAGGGATGATGGGCTGCGGAGCTGCCTTTAGTCCTTTGGAGTTATCGCACTATAGCCAGAACAGCTACCGGAGAAACTCCGTTCTCCATGTCTTACGGCACCGAAGCGATGATCCCCGCGGAAGTAAGAGTTCCCTCTTGGCCGCGGAGAGAGATACAATCGAGGAGCGGAGAGAGGTCACGAGGAGCGGAGAGAGATACAATCGAGGAGCGGAGAGAGATACAATCGAGGAGCGGAGAGAGGTCACGAGAGTCCAAATGGAAGCTCAGAAGCAGCGGATGGCGAGTTATTATGACTCCAGGGTGAAAAAAAGAAAATTTAGGGTCAGGGACACCGTCCTCAGACAAGTATTTCAGAACACCAAGGAGCTGGGGCACTTGGATATTCGTGGGAGGGACCCTACCAAATCATTTAGGTTCTACGAACGGGGGCTTACCGACTCGCGAACCTCACTGGGGTCTCGATCAGACATCTTTGGAATGCGGAGCATATCAAGAAGTATTACCAGTAGGTTCCCCTCGCTTGTAATTTACTTTCCCTCTTATATTATCATTCTCTTGTAAATGAACGGTAAATGAATAAAAGTTCAGCAAGTTTGGTACCAAGCGTGTTGTAAAAAAAAAAAAAAATTGCCTGCGAAGTAGACTATAAACTCGGTGTATAAAGGAAAGAACTGTGAAGCGAAAAATTCCTAGAAGCATTACCCTCGACTGTCGTCTTGTACGCGAAGAAGCATTCAAGAAAACAGGGGAGGCACCCGGGGTACCACAAAAGAAGTATGTGCGCCCTATAGGTACCTCGAAGGCGTGCGAAGCTAGAATACGTGGGTCCAAAGGGCGTACGTAGGCTTTAATCGTTGAAACTTCCTACCACACAAAGGTTAGTCTTGTCGGACCATTCCTTCGAAGAAGGAAACTTGTTCGGGGATTAACTTGGGAAGTATGGCTAATTTTCTCGTAGAACCATTCTACTCTTCGAAGAAGATAGAAGACCTAGGTACGCTTAAAGGAAGAACTCCGAGGCGTGAAAGATAGAAAAAATTTTCAAAAAATTAGACTAAGTCTGATCACCAAAGTGTATAAGTCAAGAGGCCACACCCTATTCAGAAGCATCGAGGACCGTTGTTTGCCCAAGGTCACTCCTTCCGAGAAGAAGCTTGGTCTGGGATGATCCTTCGAAGAAGGAAGAACCCAGAGTAACTCGGAGTAACTTTCGAGGAAAGCCAGGTTCGAGTCACGGTCTAAATAGTCGCGGGCATAATTCGGATTGTGATGCCCGAAGAGGACGCAATTAATTTTAATGGTTGATCCCGAAGGAAGTTGATCGTATAAATTAAGTAAACAGATTTGTGAGCTGCATAAGTAAACATACACTTATGTGAAAGAAAAAGCCAAGTTTTATTTATTTATAAGAATGAAGGTACATATGGAGGACGTCAGATTAGACCTCGGAAGAAAAAACAAAAGAAAACCAAAAGCTAAGGAGGCGGCTGCTGAGGCGGACGTGGGAATTCACGCCTAACTTCTTTGATGAAATTCTACTCGTGTTGAAGGGCCTTGAGTTTATCCAGCACCCGATTGGCTCCGTCGATGGTGGCCAGCTTGATCTCATTTCGGTAGCCCAAGCTCTGGTAAAAATCAGAGATCTACTATTGTCTCCTCAAGTCGATAAGATTGTCGAAAGTGGGGATCTTTTTATAGTCGGCCACGGTGAAGCGGATTCTAGCCTTGGCACCGTTGAGGTCAGCCTCGGTCCTGCTGAGTGTGCCTTGGGTAGTTTTAAGCTCGCCCTCGAGTGCCTGGATCCTTGTCTCAGTTGCTACTCTCACCCCCCTTCTCTTCCTCGAGCGCTGCCTCAAACACTGCCTTCTCGGAGAGAAAGCTCTCTTCGTGAAGGCGGCGCTCCTCCTCCAGGGCCTTCAATGCCTCTTCCTGCAGGGTCTTCGCCTGAGCCAGCCCGACCTCGAACTAGGCTTTTGCCTCAGCACGGGCTGCTCTATCTTTTTCCAACTCCCCCTAGAGTTTGGCCACCTCATCCGCGTATTCCCTCATGCGGTCTCTGGAGCTCTTGAGGCTTTCGTTGGCGAGCTCCATCATTTTCGTTAAAACGTCCGCCCGGTAGGAGGCCTCGCGGAGCTCGGTAGTGATGAGTGAGCAATATACTCACTCATATATCACATTTTCCATCTTGAATTGTTGTAAATTCCTCAATTTTTATGTGTTTTGATGAGTTTTGTGAGTGTACGGGTGATTTAAGTACATGTACGAAAATTAAGATGAAAAAGCACATAAAACGGAGCATTCTGGAGCAAAGGAAAACCAAAGAAAAAATACAGAGCCATCGCTGATCGATCACGGTACATCAGCCGATCGATCGGCAGGAATTGCAAAGAACAAGAGCAAAAAGACAGAGCGACCGCCGATCGATCGCGGCATAACAGCCGATCGATCGGCAGTATTTCATAAGATCGCCCGCAACATAGCCGATCGATCGCGACATAGCAGCCGATTGATCGGCCAACTCCTACGAAACCTAACTTAGTCAGCGCCGATCGATCGCGGAACTGAGCCGATCGATCGAAAAAACCTCCTGATGTGTAACGGCGTCGTTTTTCAGACTTTTAAGACTCCAAATTTCCACCAAAATTAGGTTAAAGCATGTGCTCTATAAATAGAACACAGTTTTGGACGAAGAGGAGGTGAAAAGCACAGAGAGAAACACCACAAGAAGCTCAAGACCACCAAGATGAGGATTGGCTCTTCAAAGGGAAGATAAAGACGGATTTTCCTGCAATTCCCGACTGAGTTTTCTCTACTCTCTTTATTCTGTTCTCTTGTATTTCTTGTATTAATTATGAACCATAGTTTATTTTATATATTTATTTATTTAGTTTCAAGGGGCTAAATCTCTCTCTAGGAGAGATTAGCCGAACTCGATGTCGAATCTATTGTAATTTTCATTAATAAATTGCTGCAATTACTCAATTCTCATGTTTGTGTTCTTGTTGGTTTATTTATTTCTATTTGCAATTGAGAGATTGGATAAAAACTCTAGATTCAATTAGGTTAAACTTGAGAGAGGCAATTTAATTGAATTGGGAATAACAAGAATCACAGTTTAGACGCCATAAGGACCGAGAGGTGATTGGTAGTCTAGGTAGTCTAGTGATAAATCGTAAGGACCGAGAGGTGATCGATTTAGGATTCTAGGAATCGTGTGTGAGTGTATTAAATTTCAATGAGCGGACGCGTGAGTTAGAATTGAATACATAATTAGGTCAATATGCGAGAGCTGCGACTTAGTTTTCAAATTCCTAGACTAGCATAGAATTGAGGATTGTGGTGAGATATTAAAGATAATTGAATAGATGACACATTGAGGGAAGCTAATCGATCCTAGGTTTCATTTATAGTATTTTTGTTTACATTTGTTTTGTTTATTTATCTTTCATTATCTAAATTGTTAGCCTAGATAAAGTCGACATTTAGTATTCATAGTGTTGAGTTAATTAGGTTAGTTAGTTCTCCGTGGGAACGATATTCGGACTCTTCTGTCCACTTTATTACTTGAACGATCCGTGCACTTGCGGTTATAATTCGCGTGTGTTTTCGAGCGAACAGGCAGCGAGCTTCTCTTTCTCCTCGCGGAGGCAAAGCATTGCTTCCCTGCCTTAGGCAAAGATGACCTTAGACCTCTGGGAGTAGGTGAAGTTGGCGAGGAAAGCCTGCAACAACCAAAACAGTTAGTAACGAGCGTGTTAGTCCTTTGAAAGAGAATGATGCGATCCTCGTTGGAGGAACGCGTTTGGAGCGATCGTTTTCTCGTCGGATTACACGGTTGAATGCGGAACGCCAGAAACGGTTGCGAGAAAAGACCGTTTGATAAGTTCTGAGAAGAATCGTCAAGGATTCGCCATGATCGATTCAAGTTCTGAGAAAAAGCTCAGAGAGAAATGGAGATAAACTCACAAGTGTTTTTTTATAAAAACCAAAAGCTACCTTCTACTGAGTAGGAAACTTCTTTTTATAGTTCTTACAAGCTAAAGTCGGTAAAAGAAAACCTAAACAATTAAAATTTCGAAGAAAATGCTTAAAATAACTCGTGAGGCGGTTTCCTCGCGATTTGGCGATCATTCGGCGGATTCGGGCGAACGACCGGTAGGCTTGGCGATCGATCGGCGAATTGCGACGAATAACCGGCGCCGCCTCTGCCCAAACTCGTTGCTCGCGGGCGAACGTTCGGCTAAAGGGGGCGAACGACCGGCGCATCTTCTGTCGAATTTCTTCTTTGGCGCGATCGATCGGTTACAATGCGTGATCGATCGGCGGAGCCTCAGGTCTCCTTCACTAAAACTCCTCCAAAACAAGTCTAAATGATCTAAAAGTGTTCCAATTGACTCTAACACTTACTTAAGCATTATTTAATGGGAATTACATGAAAATTATTATAAATCCTTCGACGAACACCTAGTCGTCCGTCTGGCTTCTTTCGCAGTTTATAAGCTGCTTGAATAACGTGCACGCACGTTGTCTTTGACTCACTAGAATGACCTCGTTCCTTAAAGAAGCTTGCCATGAACAAGCTAAGTTGCTCCTTGAACCGTTTGGTACGGGCTCTCGTCATCGGACCTTCAAGAGCGTCGATGGTTGAATTACTCCTCTGATTGCGATCGAGTATCGCACGGTCCATGATCGCATCAGAGAAAGCCTCGGCAAATCTTACCTTCGAGAGCAGCCGCATGCCCTCCCTGTTGCCGGCTCGGAGCGGCTCCTAGGATAGCCGCCTGAAGCTCTCCTCGGGCCAGATCTCGTCCAGCATAGGACTGAGATCGGGCATCCAGGGGAAGGACCCCGAGGTAGTGTACGACCCCTCGCCAAAAGGGGTCCCCGCCAGAGGAATTGTAAAATCCTCTAAGGGTTCTCTGGCAGGGACAGAACCCTCGGGGGGACCCTGGTGAGCCCCAACGGACTCTACCCTCGAGGTCTCTATGACCGGTGCCCTGAGCAAATATGGGCCCGCTATGCCAGCCTAGGTAGTATCTCCCTCCTTCGGGGGCGGAGTTCTCACAGGAGGAGCATCTTCTACCACTTGTTTCCCCTTGGCCTTGTCCCCCGCGGAAGATTCGGGACGGGGGCTGAACGGTCGGGGGCCCCTGCCGAATGTGAGGACCCCAAGAGGCCAAAATGTTCATCTGCAGACAAGAAGCAAGTTAGTGTCGGCTAATATTAGAGTTGGATGCTACGACTTTTATTTTTTACAGATGAAAACAACTGCTTACCGTCGTCGAGGACGATGGGAACTGAGCGCCTCGACCCGTGCAGAGTTTGGGTCGAGGGTCCAGCAGGCGAAGTTTGCCTCGGAGGAGTCGGATCTGCTTGTCCTTCCACCATGAAATCCTCGAAGCTTAGAAGAGGATCTTCCACCAGAGCTAGTGGCGGGATTGGAGCGACCGTAGGATGTCCATCGTGGAATATCTCCTCCGTGGCTGTGAGCGCCTGCTGCGCGACTTCGCCGAAGGAGACCCCTTCACGAGTCGCCCTTGGGGGATTCACCAGGAGCGCTGGAGAGTTCTCAGACTCTGGGGCGGACTTGGTCGGGAACGCTTGAGAGTTCTCCGACTCTACGGCGGACTTTGTTGGAAGGGCCTCAGAGTCCTTAATGCTTGGAACTGCCCCGGTCTGAGAAGATAGAATACCCTAGCCCTTAGGCGAATGAGGATGAGAGGAAACGACCTCAGGAGTAGCCTCGAACTCCGTCCGCAATCGTTTAGACCTCACTAAAGACTCCTCGTCTTTGTCTTCAGACTCTACTATTGGAGGAGGTGGGGCTGCAGACTTCGAAGACGCAGGCTCTTTCGAAGAAGAGGCCACGCTCTTCCTTTTCGGCGGTCGAGAGGCAGTGGCTTTCTTCGGCTGGGCGGCCTGGGTCGAAGGCTCCGCTGCTGTCTTCGCGTTCTTCGGGCCCGATTTTTGCTCGCGGAGCTGGTCCGGGTCCGGGTCCAGCTCTATTCGAGTGGAAATCCACCCGTGGGTGATCAGGTTGTCCTCGGTGACGAGGGCTCGGACGTCTCTACCCTCGTCCGGGGAGGCAAGGACAGCGTGGATCCCCAGACCTTGGGCCACCGTCACTGGGGTGCGGTGGAAGGACTCTGCACAAGCACAGATGTTAGGCAAGAAAATTCAACAAGCAAAAAGAAAAGAGCTAAGTGAGAAGCTTACCAGGAACATTGTATCCTCGGGACAGGTGTTGCTCTCTCCACGGAGCTGAAAGGGTCGAAGTTTCCCCCGACCCAGAAGTTCTTGTCCTTCCATCCCTCGCAGAAAGATGACAAGTTTGTCATCATGATCCTCTTCTTCTCCCAGGGCGCCAAGAAGAAGTACCCCTCCTCTGACTTCTTGGAAGAAGGCTTATAGAGGTGGCAAACCTCTTCCACGGCGAGGTCGACCTAGAATAGCCTCCTCCACTGTATGTGCATCCTCGCCATAATTTTGTAGGCTTTCGGGTTCAGCTGGCTCGGCGAGGACTCCTCGGACGAGGGGATGCAGCAAGAGTCGCACCCCGTGCTTTATTATGGCCTTGTTAAAGGCCACCAACGAATGGGGCGGACGGTTGGAGCGCTCCTTCGAGGACATCGCCCAGGTGGTTATGTCCCCGGGCAAGTGAAATTGCTCCCCGATGTGCCCAAGTCGTTCTCGAAGCACGTGGAGACTTTGGTCTCCGCAGCGATAGTGGGTGAGGGCGATGCAAGGATGAGGTCGTCGGCCGCGATCGTTCTCCCGCCCAGTGGCAGCTATAAGGCGACTATCGTCTGCCGTGCTTCGACGAGCGTAGCCTCGGTCACTCGTGAACCCGAGGCTAAGGACTCGGGCCTGGTGGCCGAAACTCCAAACGACCGCGACACTGGGTCACCCACCGCGGTCGCCGTAGAAGGAGCTGGAGCAGTCGAAGTCTTCTTCGTCGCTTCCTTCTTCTTCCTCTTCTTCCCTGTCGCTGCAGTCGGAGGCGATGGCGGTGAGGGCGTCACTGGCGAATCTGGTGGTGAGGGTTTGGAGCGCTCGGAAGAGGGCTCAGACCCAAACCGAGCGCCAGACGAGGAAGATGCAAACTCGCCAGACATTCTCTGAAAAAGAGGAGTGCTGTTCAGACCCCTCAAAACCCCAAAAACACTCAAAATGATTAAACCCTAAACTGCCCAGAGAGTGAAAATTTAAGGTGAGTTCAAAGAACTTACCAATAGTCAGTGAGTGGTGATGGGGGAAGAACGTCGGTAAAAGCTTCAGACGTCGGAGAACTAAGAGCAAGTTCGTCGGAGTTTCGAGGAGTCAGAGAGCTCGAAATTTTTCAAAAAAATGGCGATGGGTGCAATCGTGAAGTGAGAGATAGGATGAGATTTATAGGTGAAAGGAGGAAGCGAAGAGGCAATATCTCTTCGCGCCTTTTCGCCCTAAACCCCGAGCATAATTCTGTAGCGTTGGATTAGAATCTTTTCCTCATTATCTAATGGCCAGGGATTTTCGAAGAGAATCTCATTATTACCTGATGTCAGCAAATCCCATCGAAACGGCGGAATCCCAAAAGGTGTCAGGGCATTAACTGCTCGTCACTCAAAAGGCACGACTTTTCAGGAAGGAAGCGTCCTAAAGGAGGAATCCCGGAGGGCGCAGCACGTACCCTCGGGATTAGGGGACAAATGTTGTAGGTGGATTTTCGTCCGAGGTCGTAGCCTCGGGGGCGAAGCCCCCGAAGAGCAACAATCGCGAGGGAGAGCGCCCGGTGTCGGCACAACATCGCCACGTCATCCAGGAAGCTATCATCGGGGGAGTCGGGAGCTAAGGTTATCGAAGATCAGCCTCGCTCCAATATCCACAAGGATAGTCGTTGAGGGCACCACCAAAGGTGGAGCCCGTCTTGTAACAAGATCCTTGGAGATGAGGCGAGGACTTCGCCGAGTGCGGAGGGCTCGACCCGCGAAGCTGGTGACCCCGATCGAAAATGAAGTCCGCGTGATATTTATTCTGGGTCTTTCCTTGTAGCGATTGATTAACCCCGATTGTAGGGTTGTCTGACAGGTACTGTAGACATCCCGTTCCCAATGTACGTCGGTAATTAATTAGTAACCCACTCCCGTAATTCAGGGAGGGTATGGTCCACTGTGTGTTTAGGTCACTTAATCCCAGAAATTAAGGGATGGTTTGTCAGGCCTCATTAATGTAACATTCCCCTCTCTCCTCTGACTAACCTATAAAAGGAAGAGGAGGAGAAGGGAGAGGGGGTTGGAAGAATTTCTGGTGGGAATTCTCAATAAAAGAACACACTTGAAATACCAAAAAAAGTGGACGTAAGCTATTACTCCGGTGGAGGGCCGAACGACTCTAAAATCACCGTGTTATTAACTTTTCTGCTAATTCTTCCCATTTTATTGCCGCACCACAGCCTAGAGGTGCGGATCACGGCATTGGTTCAAATTTCACACCAACATATATATGATTAAAATAGTTGATATATTAATATATCCAGAAATAAACAAATAATTAAGTTTTCTTTTGCCTCATATATATGTATGTGTTATTTTAATACACTGAGCGACATATACAGAAGCTCATAAGTATTTTTGAGAGTTTTTAGAGAGAAACTCTTGCAATTGTCATTCCCCGTATAGCTAATAATATGGCCTATAGACAAAATTATTGGGAGAAAAAGTATAATGAGCTCATACTCCTGCCACTTTTTGATCCGAAGGCATAGTTTAAAAGGTTTTCGTATCGACAAGTGCTAGGATTCTTTAAGGCCGATAAGATCGTTCCGTGCATATTCATTAGCCTAATCTTGGCAGTCTCAAAATGCATGATATGAAGTTAAGCAAACAATCACATTGATTTTTATTTTTTATTTTTCTGTAAGATTCTTGGAATTTAAAATTTATTTAAGAAATAAATTTTGAACATATATGATTGGTTGATTGGTTTCTAATAAAATTATGAAAAGATCATTTTTATCTATTCTTCATCGTATGTGATATGATTTTATGATTTAATTGAAGTGATTAATTAAAATTTTTAAACTATCATGATTTCGCTTTACACAAAACTTTTATATATTTTTAAAACAATCGCGATATTGCTAACTCTAGGCTATCCAAAAATCTCAATGATCTCGCCTACTCACAAGCTCGTTGGCCATGTGTCCCTCGACAATGTCTAACCATCACTTGCCAAATTATAGGTCAAGGTATAGAGAGAGAGTGGGTTCGAGAAAAGTGGGTGCACGGGCATCATCTGCTTCAGACCTCCTCCAAGAGTAATTAGGGTCTCCAGGGGCTTTATATATATTCATGGAAAAGAAGTTTGCTCACTCTAATACAAGTTACACCCTCAAACTAGACGTGTAAATTCGGTAAACGGTAACGATTTTAACCGTTACCGTTACCGTCTTACATATCGGTAATGGTTAACCGTTATCGAACATAATGGTAACATTTACTATTTGGAACCGTTTGGATTTTATTATAATTATTTTTAAAATATATATATATAATAATAAAATAAATTAAAAATATATATAACATTCGAAAAATAATAATAAAAGATTTGAAAAACGATTAATGGATATAGTTTAAATATTTTGGTAATGATTAAACCGTAACCGTTAACCATAAAAAAAACGATAACGATAACGGTAACGATTACCGTTTTGACAGATTACCTCAAAGACTTGAGCATTCTATTGAGTGAAGTATCAAAATTCAAAGATACAAAGTAACACCACCACTCTCTGTGTTTGCTCTAATTTCAAGTCAAGCTCAAGATCGAATTTCCAATTGTCTAAATTACAGCACCTAGTTATACTTAATTATGTTTAATTAGTTGCGTTGTAGGCTGTTGACGGAGTTGATCGCATAATTAGTTTTGACCATCTATTTTCCAATCAAACCATTGCTTTTAGTTTGTGCAATCTAAAAAATAAGGTATATATATATATATATATTCCAAGTACTGATCCGACAACAAATTAGTCTCAATTTTTTAATTCATAGATGAAACCAACGATAGCTTTTAATCTGAACTAGAGTTGGCCCTGGTTTGAACTTTGAGGTGACATCTGTAATTTGATGACTTGACCAATTGATGGCAAAACAAAGTACTATAATTATTGGCTTATAGTTGAAAGAGTCCATCAACAAAAGATGGTCACCTTAAAATAGAGTAGATTTCATAGAATTTTATTTTGTTAGGACACGGAATGTTTCTAAGCGAAAAGCGATATTATCTAAATTGAGAAGGAAAATGATATACTAACCCACTCCCGTAAACATGGTTGCAAAAAAAAAAAAAAAAAAAAAACCCCACTCCCGTAAACATCATATCGGGTTAATTAGGATACTAGGTTGCAGGTCTAATGTTCAATGATTTCAAAAGCTCTAAAAGTACTTTTATCTCTAATTACATTCAAGCTAATATCATTGCAAGAATCGTTAACATAGGCATCCATATTTAGTATGGCTGCAGCCAACCGTAAAAAAAAAAAGAGAAATTATAGTGAATACCCAATTTTTAAAACTTAATGTAAGTTATTACCCAATCTTTTGAAAAATGTGATCAATTACCCAAAAATGCAATTACTTATACAGTGGTAAGTGGTGGTAATTCACTTTGTTACCAAAAGCATGTGCAAGTAATTCACAAATTGACTAGAAACTCAATTACTTCAAAAGTCTGGCTATTTATTTTTATTGTTATATAAATTCTGGGTATTTGCCTACTTCACCAAAAAAAAAATAGTCTCCGACGGTGAATATATCGGATAATTATCAACTATCATATATATATATATATATATATATTTTTTTTATCACTATTAGCAATCACATTTATGGTCGTCGATATTTTCAAGTTGTCGATAATATTTGATAAAACAAATGACTAAATTTTGGTCGGTTGTTATTATTCGCGATCATTTGTGGTTGCCCATAATGATTTCTTATTATTTTATATTAATATTTTATTTGTAATTATTACTATTTTTTATGTTTACTTCAAATTTATTTTCTTATTTTTGATCTTTAAAATATACAAATATTAATCAAATAAAATAAAATAAAATACAATAACTTTGGATTATATATGAGAAAATTGAGTACATAGTCATGTTTTTAAGGAAAAATTCTTAAAAAATCCTTGAATTTTACCAAAATTTTAATTTCATCCTTATGATTTTAAGAATTCTTAAATAATCCTTCAGTTGTTGAATCTAGTAAAAAAAACATACCTTTTTGGCATATTCGAGTTGACTTAACTACATATATTTTATAAAAATGGCCAAACTACCTTTAGAAAAACAAAAACAATATATATATATAATTAAAATTAAAAAACAGATACTCAGAGTCACGACGAAGGGGTAGGGTGTAGAGGTATGCAGAGGAGCAGACGTCGCGGAAGTGTGGAGGTCATGGAGGGTCGAGGAGGGGCGAAGGTGCGCAAAGGGGCGGAGGTGTTGGCTCGTCAGCCTCGGGAGGGGGGTAGGGTGGTGTTCATAAAAAATTGAAACCCGCACACCTGCCCGCTCAAAATCAAAAGCGCCCAAAAATTTAAAAAAAATGGTAAATCGAAAAAAAAAATTGGGCGGTTTTGGGTTTGATCAAAAAATTATTGGGCGGTTTTGGGTTCAAAAATTAAGATTTTGGTTTATTAAAACCTCCCAAAACTTGTAATATTATTTTTATTTTTATTTTTATTTTATTTTCTTATCGTCATTTCTCTAAAAAAAATCATTAATGATTTTACTTATTAATTTATACTTAAATCTTAAATTTTATATAAATATCATTGTTTTTTGCTTTTCACATGTAAAAATAGTTTAAAAATGAACTTTTATAACTACTATAACGTAACAAAATAACTATATATTGTTTTGGTAAAGTGCCCAAAATCCGTCCAAAACTGACATACCAAAACTGAAACAGACCAAAAATATTTGGGCGGTTTTGGGTTTAAGATGTTAATTTTTTGTTTCTCTACCCAAAACCGAAACCGCCTAAATACCTGAAAATCATCCAATGTACACCCCTAGCGCGAAGGCCGGAGTGAGCGACACTCAGATTTGAGGTGGTCAGGACTCGAGAGTCATGGCGGAGCTTGGCGGCGGGTTGAGGCGGTTACTCGCGGGCTAGACTCGCCAAGAAGAGGCGACGGTGTGGGTCTCCAGACACAACACAGGAGGTCACCGGATGAATCACGAAGTTCGGGGCTAGCGCGGCTCAGTGATGTTTGAGCATGGCGAGGCCGTGAGCTCAAGCTCTGCGCATGGAGGAGCAGGAGGGAAAACTGCAGGACCTTGGGGCTTCATGTGGTGGCGAGGCACGGCGGATCGAGACCGAAGATGCACAAAGTGGCACGGGGTCAGGCGGAGCACGGTTGGGTGCTCGGCAGAATAAAAAAAGTTATGGGTCCGACTAACAAATGAAAAAGCCAAGAACGATCACAGTAAAGAATTTCAAAATTCAAATTTTTCTTTTCTTTTTTTTTTTTGAGAAAGAAAGTTCTCATAATTTTTCAAAACTTAAGACACCTTAACAGAATGGTGTCGTTGCAAGAAAGAAATACATCTATAGAAAACGGTCTAGATAGTTTTGATTATTGAATAGTAAGAAACTCACGCATAGAAGTAGGCCAAGGCTGTTAGCATGGCATCTTTTATGATTAACCGTGTTTATCTAAGTCTAGAAACCAAGACAAGGTTATAGGAGTTGTTGAAAGGACGCTAGCCAATAATCGAGTACTTCGATATAGTTGGAAGCAAATACTACATCCTGAATAATCGAGACCATTGAGGAAAATTTAATGCCAATATGCTCGGAAGGGGCCAAACTGTTGGACTGGAGAAGGAGAAGCCGCACCGCCACCGTTTATCGTCGAAATCCCCGCCACTGTCGCCGCCGCTCCTTCCTCGCCGCCGTCGTGCCCCGCCGCCGGCTACCTAGGCTGAAATTAGATGGTGGGTTTTCTAGAGGACGCCATGGGTAGCAAAAGCCCTCCAGAATTTCTCTAATCTGATGCTCGGTAAGTTTTTAATTTTTCTTTGAAGTTCAGAAGTATTTTTATGAAATTGGACATGTTGTGGACTTTATTTGCTGAAATTGACATCACCATTGGATTGATAAGGGTCGAAATAGGTTGGGTATGTTTAGCGCAGGTCCGAAAAATGTTGGTTAACCGTCTCGTTTTGCATGCCAGAAAGTCGGTTATGTCCGAAACGGTCCTCGTACTTTCAGACCTTTGATTTGCGAACCAACACAACTGTTTGACTCGTTTCGACGTATTGATCTCAACGGTGGTCTTTGTTTGTACAGATTGAACTCCAGGAACTGCCTCGATTCACGTGCCAACTTTGCCGTTTGAATCCACTGGATTGCTGATAGGCCCAATCTTCGATCGTCAAGTGAGGACAACCAACGGACTCGGTTCGACGAGACGAACCCAACAGTGACCTTCGTCTTGCGAGATTTGGCTCCGGTTGAAAAGTTAACAGTTTGACCCCCTCTTACACGTATATCGAGGTAGGGGTGCAAAAGATCAAGACTCGTCCCGACGGGTTGATTAAACACTACAAGACGCGACTTGTTTCTTAGGGCTTCTTTTAGCAATACGAAATAGACTATGACAAGACGTCAATTTCGATAATAAAATTACAACCGTACAAGTCCTCTAGCACTCGGTGCTAGTAAAGACTAGAGCTTGTGGTAGATGGATGTGAAATATACCTTTCTGTACTGAGAGTTGGATCGAGAGATTTTTATAGTTCAACCACGACGTTTTGAGAGTGAAGCTTATCCCAAGTATGTGTGCAAGTTGAGAAAGGCACTCTATAGGTTTAGACAAGCCCCTGAATGTATAGTACGTCAAGATTGATAAATTTCTGACCCAAAGTGGCTTTTAAGAGGCACATGCATATTCTAATCTATTTGTTAAGGCTAATAAAGTAATGCTTGTTGTAGTGCTAATTTTATATGGATAATTTAATCCTCACCAGAGATTATGAAAGAGAAACTAGCCGTTATGAAAGAGAAAATCATCGAACAAAGGAGAACTTATCAGTCCACTTCCCGATGAAGGAACTTGGAGAACTTAAACACCTTCTTAGGCTCAAGGTTAACCGCACAAATAAATAGTTTATTCTCTATCAATAAAAGTACGCAAAAGACCTGTTACTGAAATTTGGAGCGATGGAAGACAATGGCAAGTTATGTGCACATGAAGGCAAAGATTTGGCAAACGAACGATGTATCGACAACTAGTGGGTGTCTTATTTACCTAACACTTACTGGACTTGATATTTCATTTGCAGTTGCCATTGTGAGTCGGTACATGCAGAATCCAAAGAAATCTCACTTAGACACAGTGTCACGTATTCTAAGATACGTCAAGGGTACAATGGACTATGGTATTTTGTACAAGAATGGTAAAGATTGTAAGTTGATTGGCTACTATGACGCTGATTACGTCGAAGATCATGATACATGTCGATCGACAACTTGATATGTGTTCAAGCTTTAATTTGGAGCAGTTTCTTAGTGTAGCAAAGGACAACCAACTGTATCACAATCTACCATAGAAGCCGAGTACAGAGGTAGCATAGATGGTAGCTCAAGAGACCACATGATTAATTCGATTGATACAAGATTTGCATCAACTAATTGATTATGAAATGTCACTTTATTGAGACAACCAATCGACAATTCGCTTGGTGGAGAATCTAGTATTTCATATTAGGACAAAGCATATGGAGGTAACTATCACTTTATTAAAGAAAATGTATTACAGTAAAAACTAAAGATGCACCAAGTAAAGAAGATGACTAAGTTGCTGATAGGACCTGATCTCAGTTGTAGAATTCCCCTTGGCTCACGTGAAAGACTATTGTAACAGACTAATAAACTAGTGTAAAAGACTAATAAATAAAAGCTAATAATAATAATAAGATTGAAATAATTTTTTCATAATCTTGAGAAAGATTAAAATAGGGTATTTATAGTAACCCTAATACCTAATAAAACTAGGATTCTAAAACAATAAATAATTAATTCCGAAAATAATAATAATAATTATCCTAAACTGAAAATAATTAAAATAATTAAATAATTATCCTAATCCCTCCTAAGAGCAGGAGGCGCATCACTACTCCCCACCCAACGAGAAACCTTGTCCTCAACGTTGAATTCCAAAAATTGTAGGTGCAGCTCCTCAAACGACTCCCAAGTCGCTTCATTAATGCCCAGGCAATAGCGTTATACCCTTTTACAAAACGTTGGTAATATCCCGTAAGTCCCAACAATCCCCGCATCCCATTCAATGTCTTCGGCACCGGCCAATCTACCATGGCTGAAATTTTGGATTGGTCGGCTACGGTGTCCGTCTTGAAGCGGCGTAGTAGCTCGACCCAAGATGCCTCCATGCTTTCAGGATGATTCGTCGCCTCGCTTTCAAGGAGACCAGCGAGCTACATAAGCTGGGGTCGCCGTTGAGTATACCTAGTCTCCCCTCGGTTTCAAATTGCATAGTCAACTTCTTCCAATTTACCACCATTGTGCCCAAGGTTTGGAGCCACGCCATTCCCAAAATCAGGCCCGCACTGCCCAATGGTAGGGGTAGGAAGTCGGCATGAACTTGAATTTTCGGTAGCATCAATACAACTCCCCGACATATGCCACAGCTGCGCTCCACTGCCCCATTGCCCAATGTAACGCTATACGAGGCTCCATTCTCGATCTGGAGGCCAAGTTTCTCTACCACACGAGCGGAGATGAAGTTGTGTGTGGCACCACTATCGATAAGTACCACCACGTCCTGATCGCCCACTCTACCTCGTACCTTCATAGTGTTACTCGGTGTTAAACCCACCACTGAATTCAAAGTCACCTTAGCCATATCGAGGTGCTGATGGTCGCCCTCGTCCTCCGTCTCGTCAGCCTCCTCCTCGGTTGTGTCATTCTCATCGACCATCAACAATACCTGTAAGGTGGGATTCTTACAGCGGTGACCCGGAATGAAGCTCGCATTTGAAGCACAACCCTTTCGCTCGTTTAGCTTGATATTCTGTTTCAGTAAGACATTTAAATTCTTCTGTCGGCCGTATCCCTCCTTGCACTGGTCCCGCCGCCTCTACGCGCCCTTGGTCGCGTTGCCCCGACAGAGATGGCCAGCCCGATAGTAGAGGTCGAGACTCGGCTGCCCACGGTCCCTGACCCGCCTGTTCGACGCGCCGCTGGTCCTCGACCAACTAAGCCATTGTCATTACACTCGTTAAATTACATGGATTGAGCGTACGTACTGCTGCCTTCACCTCCGGCTTCAAACCCTTCAAGAAATTGGCCATGTAATCGGAATCTAAAATTCCACTCATTTGGCTCGAGAGTAACTCGAACGATCGCGATAGTCCATAGCCGTTCCCATCTGAACGAGCGAGTAAAATTGCTCCTTTGGACTTCCGTCTTTGTACCAAACGAAATCGTTCTACCACGCTGTCCTTAAATTCCCCCCATGATCGAATCGGGCTCCGCTCCTCGCGCCAGCGAAACCATGCCAGCGCACGGCCTTCCATACATAGTCCCGCTGCCATCAACTGTTCCGCCTCGCTGAGCCCGGTCACCGCAAAATACCTTTCTATACGGTACACCCAGTCATTCGTGTCGGTTCCGTCAAATACCGGCATTTTGAGCTTACGAATGCGCAAGTCGAATCCGGCCCCCCCTCGAGGCCCCACATTCTCGCGCGCGGCTCGTCCAAAGTCGAGCTCCGCAAAACCTGCCCTATAGGACCCCAAATCCCCGCCGCCGACTCCGTTGTGAAAATTAGGACATGTGGTCATCCCAGGCTGGCGAAATTCGAAGTCCGGATTTAACGGCTGGCCGTTTTCTCTCCATAGGGTAGTGTTGCTAACCCCGGAACCTCCCCCAGGCGGCCACGGTTGGCTCGGTCCCCCTCCCGGCCAGATTGGTGCGCTTGAAAATCCTGGTGGCCATCCCGTAGCGGCCTGCCCCCAACTCGTTGCAGCCCCGAATGTACCTTCTACTCGCGGACCATCGAGTGCCGGGGTCCAGTCCTACGGATTATGGACGCCAGCCCTTGGCCGTTGCAGCCCTGCAACCGGTCATGAATGGCCGATCTGCGGAGGCGTGCCTTGCGTCTGCACCGGCGCCAACGTATCGCTGGTCGAGGTTCCCGCCGAATTTACTAATATGGCCACTATCCCACCACTCGGCAATGAGTCGGTCAGTGTCGGATCTCGCAGCGGCACTGCCGCCATTGACATGCTCAGGCCGGCGGTAGTAACTTCCCGCTGATCAGCCACTGTCCGCAGCAACATTTCAAGGGCTGAAAATCGTTCGTCATGGACGAAAACCGGCCCTCAAGTCTGTCCTCAATCCGGCCCTCTAACCTACTCACAGTGTCTTTAAGAGCACTGAAATCGCTGGCTATGGAGCCAAGTTGCTCCTCCAATGCCTCAATTTTCTTTGCTTGTGCCATGGATCCCAGACGATTGCTCTGATACCAAATTGATAGGACCTGATCTCAGTTGTAGAATTCCCCTTAGCTCACGTGAAAGACTATTGTAACAAACTAATAAACTAGTGTAAAAGACTAATAAATAAAAGCTAATAATAATAATAATAAGACTGAAATAATTTCTTCATAATCTTGAGAAAGATTACAATAGGGTATTTATGATAACCCTAATACCTAATAAAACTAGAATTCTAAAACAATAAATAATTAATTCCGAAAATAATAATAATAATTATCCTAAACTGAAAATAATTAAATAATTATCCTAATCTCTCCTAATAGCAGGAGGCGCATCAGTTGCATAATTTGTTCACGAAAAAATTAAACATTGGAAAGTTTGAAAAGTTTCCAAAAACAATTCAACTTCTGTCAAAGGAAAGTTAATGTCGAGAGAGAGTGTTGAAGCCCAACAATAGCTTTAGGCCCGTAAGGTCCATTTAGCAATACTTGGTCAATAAGTCAAATAATAAACATCTTGTAATAAGCTGATAAACTAAAACTTCAAGAATGTTTCTCAATTCATATTCATACCGATCCAACCGTTGGTCAAGAATGATGATTTGACGATTGTCAAGAATCTAAGTCATAACCTTAGCTATAAGCCTATAAATACCAGCCCTATTTAAACCCACCCAGGCAATTACAATTGATTATTTTTCCGTTGTTCCGTTAGATCATTTGTATTATTCCATTTCATTTTTATAGAATGGTTAAAATATAAGAAAAGCTTTATTCACGTGATTTTTCACTTTGTGAGGTCTTTTATAAAATATTAATATACATTTTCAATTGCTATTACTTTTTTTCTATTTAGTTGTTGTGGTATTTGTTAGTGATATTGAAGATCTAAGTGGTGCTTAACACAATATTTAACAAATTATTTAAAAAGTAGCTAGTCTCTTGTAAAAAAAATAGAGGCAAATTAGTGAAAGCTCCCAAAGATCTGGCTTCACGCGTAGAAAACAGAGGTCTCTATTAGGCAAATAAAGTTGAGCGGTTTTTTTCTAGTAATTGCCAAGTATAAAAAGATCATAAAGTCAATCTACCCCACTTACACCTTTCCAACAGGAAAAAAAAAAAGGTTTATTAACTTTTAGACTTTAGTTATTTTTAAATATGTCCTTGGATCAGCTATTTGGTCACGTATACGCCAAAATGAAAGGGAAAAAAAAAAAAAAAAACAAACAAACTTGTGGATATAGATAACAGAAAAGTGATTAGGACTAAACGTTAAATATATGTATATAAATATATATAAAGTGAGTGAGATCGAGAGAATTATAAAAAGGAAGAAGGTCATGAGAAGTGGTGAGTGTGGGTCTACATTTTTTCAGAAGCATAAAAATACTAATAGTTCCTAAGGTAGAAAAAAATTTCATTTAATGACATATTTACATCTTATATCATTATTGTATTTTATTTTATTTTTTTAATAAATAACTATTATATTGTATTTGTTCTCTTATTTTGTCTTTTTCACTTGTAACAAAAAAATGACAATTTAATCAAATTCACAACTAGAAAATAATATGGATTCTAAACGTTTTTTAAGGTGGTATCTTTCCGAATAAGTTGTCCAAGACATAGTTCTAAATTTTCCTCATTGATGACATAAATGATTCGTTTTCCATTAGAGAAGCCCATCATCAAAATATTGACTTTAGCGAACTTTAGGTTAAAGAAAAATTAATATGCTTTGGCGAAATAGCTATTGACATCTCGCTTCAACTAAGATTTAGTCTGAAGACAATTATGCAAATCGCAAAGCCTGAGTAAATAAAATAAAATAATATAAAACAATAAAGAGAATTAGAAACGCCTTAAAAGAGGGGAAAAAAATGATATTCCTTGGTCGTTTATCATTGGCGATCCAATGATCAGAGCAAGGACTCATTCCTTGGTTCCTAGTGCTGAGGCTGTGTACTGAAATCAGATTTTTCTAATATTGATTGAATTAATAAATATAAAAAAATATCTATTTTATTGTTAGAACGACTAAAAAATTTCAAATATATTTTAAAGACTTAAACACTTTAGTATATAAATGAATCGTTAAAATGTAGACTTTTAATCGATGATCATTAATACAGTCCATTGACATTACAAATGTTACGGTCTTATCAACATTACCGGTGTGCTAACACTAGGTATTTTTTATAATAAAATTATAAAGGATAGGGACCAAAGTTGTTATAGAGACTTTACTTAAGTATTGTTGTAAACATTCGAACCAAAATCGCAAAAATAATATATAAAAGATAGACTTTGATCTCACACTACAAAAAAGTATTTGCCACTGATTCTATAGTCGCCTGTGTCAGTAGGCCTATCGATGGCGAGTACCTGCAACTTAGAGAATCAATAGCGGAAATTAATCGATTCGCATCATTACGCGGTAATTTTTCTGCAATTGATTATAGAGAAATTATTGTGAATACTCAATTTTTAAAATTTAATGTAAGTTATTACTCAATTTTTTGAAAACTGTAATCAGTTACCTAAATAATTTAATTACTTACATAATGATAAGTGGTGGTAATTCACTTAGTTACTAAAAGCATGTGCAAGTAATTCACAAACCGACTAGAAACTCAATTACTTCAAAAGTTTAGGTATTTATTTTTATTGTTAAATAAATTCTGGGTATTTGTCTACTTCACCTTTGATTATATGCTATTTTTTAAATTAATTCTAATAATTTTTATAAAAATTAATTAAAATGATATTCAATTATTATTCATTTTAATAATTATATCAATTTTAAAATTAATATTACTTTTTCACTCAGGACTCATTTGTTAAATAGCCACTTGGAAACCTATGTTCTAAGAAAATGGCCTAAGAATTCAAATATTAAGTTATTAGCCTCAAATCTCATTCACACCACCTTGAAATCTCATTTTTATCACATCACTCATTTGTTATCTCATGTAATAAAGGACAAAAAAGTCAATATATATTGTCTAAAGACTAATAACTTAATTATAACAAACTCAGGTCAATTGCTTATAGCTAAAGTTAAAAACAGGTCATTTACTTAATAATCTCTTTCAGTTAATGTTAATTAAATTCTAAAATATAACGAACGAAATTGTAAATAAGTCATGATCAACACTAGATGTGTCACGGCCCGATTTGGCAAATTGCGACGTTTTCATACTTGCATTACATAACTACTTCAATCCATAAGGCACAAAATAATCAACAGACTATACACGCATGCGGGTTTTTTTTTTTTTCAAAATGCAAAACCAACATAAAATAGAGGAGCTGGGTTGGGCGTTCGTTGCTTTCCCATCAGGTCGACCACGTATACTCTCTCGGGATCCGAGAGTTAATCCGACTTTCTTTTACCTCGATCTACAACAACAAGAGTCCTAGTGAGTTGCAAAACTCAATAAGGCCAAACTAGGTAATACGAATGCAATTACAACACAATCATGCTTATACATTTATTCTAGGATGCAACACATAAGGTTATCTATAGAAGATAGTCGTCCCATACCGGATGCCTCCTTCAGCTACTAGTTTCGACTCATATTTTAAGTCCTTGGTATTTCAGATTATCTCCTTTTTTTTTCTTTCGTCGTTAAGTCGTTGTTTTATATTTTTCGTCTGGGATCCACTGACAGTAACCGTAACATTTACCATCATTAAGGCACCAGGCGGGGAGTAGGGCAACTCTTCTAGAGCATCTCGGCCCAAACATATCTCGACTCTAACCCCTGGTGGTTGGTCGGTGCTCTATGAGGAGATTCGGACTTAGCTCTACGATTGATCTAACCGTCGTCTTATGAGGAGTTTCGTCCTGTAGGATAACAGTACCATCGACGCATTGTTTCATTGGACCTCGCCTTTACTAATATTTCCTGATACCTTATCATTTCAGGCAAATCGAGCGTGTTTGTAGACTTGGAAGGGAATAATTTATTCAGGCCTACTCCCGGAGACTTTATACGTCGTCTAGAATCTTAAGATTAGATCTTGTTATGCTCGAGATATGACTCCAAAGTGGTGGCGTGCATCGTTTGGGTCTCGAATCCAACGGTGACGATATTACAATTCATTCCTCGTTTTGTCATGGTTGGGGTTAAAAACATCAAACACATGCTCGGGTGGTATTCAGACTAAGACATTTTATTATGATCTAGAGATGAGCCCTCAAGTCTTATGATTTAGGTATTTAGCGTAGAATTTTTGTCTTTATCATTTCACAATTCAGGTTCCGCGCCTAAGTCTATTATTCTACTGGGTACACTTAACGATGCAATATGAAATTCATTTAACTTGATGTTGTAGGTGCATCGTCACTTATAATCTTTTGAGGTCATTTATCGAGTCCCTTAACACCGAGTCTCGACTTGGTCCATTTTAAGCTCCGAGCCTCCTTTTTAAGTGAAATCCATCGTAATATTGTCATTCTAAGAAAACATAACTTTTCACCTTATTTCATCTTCTCTGGTTTATTGTAGGTTTAAACACTTGTGGCCAAAATCATTACTTCGTGGCTATTTATCCTTTCTCGCAATTATCATCTTCTAATTCTTTAATTCCTAATTTGAATCTTGGTTAATGAAATTTGAGCATGAAATTGACTTAATGAAACTTTCATCTTTATTAATTTCTTCGTGTGTGTGTGTGTGTGTTTTTTTTTTTTTTTTTAACTGTTTAAAAAATAAGAACATTCGACTACCATTATGAGATCGCCCGTAACATTTTGCATAAAATAGCGGTGGGCACGAAACCAATGGCATAGTTTCAAAGATCATTACTAATTCTAGCTAGAAAACCAGTTTTAAAGAGCTCTTGGTCTCTTTGGAAAGCTCACAGAGTCTATTTTAAGAGGGGGAGGGAGGGGGGGGAAGTGACATTGTATTCAGATAGTATAATTTGGTCAAAATTGGAGAATACATAAACTGTCCGGGTGAAGAGACATAGTTTTTCAGCTTGTTATTTTATTTTATCTCTTATAAAAAAAATTGAAACTTTTTAATCAATGCTCTAATCAAGTTTCAACATGTAGTTATATAAACATGTTCTAACTTATTTAAACACTCAATAAGTTTAAGACGTGCATAACACTCCCTAAACATGCCAAGTTACACATTCAAGCTCAAATTTTACCAAACTTGCTCCTTAGCTCATGCATAGAAAATCCATCATCCAAATATGCAAGCTCATTCTTATTTTGATTTCGAAGCATGTATTAATTAAACATTCCTAAAGAGTTGGGAGAGAGAGTTATGCCTAGCTTACCCTTGTAAGTTTTTTGGAGTTTTCTTGAGATTTTCTTCCAAGCTTGTAATCTTCAAGCTTCCCTTTTCAAGTTCCGACTTCAATTCCTTAAATAAAAAATTTAAACTCTAAAAATCCTTATAAGACCCTTTGGAAGATTCTAACTTGAGTTCCTGACCTCTTTTGGGGATTTGTTTCTTGGATTTAACTTATATATAATAAAATAGAGTTCTACATATATATTTTTTTTTAATTTTTAGAGCTTGTTAGCTATTTATCCCGTATTTTACGGTTTACTGTCAAATTCGCCAAAATCTTGCCATAACGGATTCATCCGACCTCGGAATGACCCGAATTTTTGTTTGTGGGCTTAACATATTGGTATAAGCTTGTCTTTAAATCACCTTTCAATATGGTGTAAGCTTGTCTTTAAATCAATTTTCAATTCGGTGATTGCTTCAATACATTTTGCTTTTTTTTTTTTTTTGTAAAAGTGAAATTTTCACAAAGTTTCGGGGCCCTCAGTGGAATTTATTGATCAATTGACTTTTTAACTTCTAATCACCAAGGGTCATTAAAAGCCCATTTTGATCCTTAAGTTTGGTTATCCATTGATTTCGAGTCATTACGCGGCAACTGACATTTTTTGAAAAATTCCCTGACTTAGGTTTTTCACCTGAATTTCTTCATAATAAACTTTTGTTTAATAACTAATAACAAATATTTAGTCACAAAGATAATTTAGAAATAAATTATCATTGATTTTGGAATTTTATTGTTACAATCTAATATATTATTAAGCCGGAATGAGATTATCTCGGGGTTACAAGATGAGTACATAAAAACAAACTAAATGTCAGAAAAAGAAGTAGTACAAAAAAAAAAAAAAGTAGAAAAAGATATATATAAAAAATAAAAAAAAATAAAAAAAGAACTAGCTATTTTCCTAAGTCCGGAGTAGCATGATCACTAACAAATTTTTCCATGTCTGTAGTTGCATCTAGTTCCTCGCTGATCCTAACCTCACTAATTGGAGCAGCCTTGGAGGTTGAAGCTTGTTTTCTCTGAAGTTAAGGAAAGTGGTCCTAAAAAACTCAACCAAGTCACTAAGGGTTTGGTAGGACTCTTGCAACGCTTGCTCTGTTGCTAGCTGGCATTGAGTGACTGTCGCCAACTCAACACAAAGATGATCTTACTCCTCTACAATCTTAGCACGAAGCTAATCCACACTTTGTACTTATACCGGCCTCAAAGATGCATCCGTTATGAAATGATCCTTCTTATGCGGAATTTGTCCAACCACTAGTTTCCAGTTGGATGCAAATGCCTTCTCTTTTTCCGCAAATGCAACAGATTCTAGTTTGATCCAACTAACGTTGTTGGGCCTGACTAAAAGGCGTTTCTGGTGACACTTGCAACAACGACTCATCACACGCCTCTACGATTTGTTCCAACACATAATATAATAACTGTAAAATAACAATATAATATATAATGCAAAAGACGTAAGATAATTTACTAATTATTAGTTTTGCTTTACCATAATTTTATAAGATATTTTACCAAATTTTATTTTTTATTTTATCATAATTATATTTTTTCATTTTTAAATTAAATTTATTTTTATCATAATTTTATTTTGAAATTCTTAAATTAAATTTAATCATGTTCTAATTATAGTGTAAATAATTTAATTTATTAAAATAAATACTAACCATTTTGCTTTTGTAATTACTATACATTTTTTAAATTGAAAATTTATTTTATTTTTCACTTAAAAAATGCTATTAAAAAATTATTAGTCTAATTATTTATTTTATTAGATTATCGTGTTTTTAGATTTATACTTGAATTATTGTGTTCTTATATTTTTTAGAATCTTAATACGACTAACTTTCAACCGAAAAATCCGATAAAGCTTCATGTACTTATATAATATCTCAACCGAAGTCTTATCAAGAGACAAAGAGGAGGAAAAAATGTCACGAAGTGGGCGTTACTAAGAAAATCATCCGCCACTTGATAATTCAGTCGCGAATAATATTGTCCGCGACTAAAAGTTCAATCGCAAATAAGTGTAATCATTATGCCAGTGCGAAGATCGCATCTTTTCGGTGTCAGTCAAAGACACTAGTCGCAGATAATCATGCTATTAAAGCGTGACATGTGTCACACAAGCTTGCCCAAATTATCTACGTTGGAAATTGCAGTCACAGATTGTTAGCATCCGGGACTAGAAGTTGCAAATGCTTTTGCATCAAAATCTAGGAAATATTCCTAAAAAATTCCGGCAACAAATATCCGAGGCTGAAATTACAGTCATTCGTAAGACGTTCCACGTGACACTCTCGCCAAATATTGGCGGCCTAACCAGCGACTAAATTTTTCACATATGAATCGTAAATAGTGTTTCAAGTTTTGGTTTTTGCATGACATTAGTCCTGATTGATTTATTTTCAAATCAATTATGGTATCCGGCTTATCCGCAAATGATTTGATCAGCCGTGGATACTTTAGTCGAGGGAGATGCAATTTTTTGCAGTGTGAGTGATCATATACTCTTTTTATATGTCAACGGTTCTTTTATTTGTTTGTTCAAGCTCATTTAGATTACAAGCCCAATACTCACATTTAGAAGTTTAAGGACATACGCAATTGGAAATGTACGGATACGAGTTAAGAACATCAAAATTGGTCTCTTAAGTATTAATTTTGAAACTGAACAATTTCAGTGCACCAGTTTATAGTAAGATTATAAACTAACTGTTCACTAGTGAATCAATAGTACTCAAGGACGAAGATGCAATTAGAGGGGTGAAACAGTAATTTCACTCAACGCTAATTGTGAAATGTGAACTATTATGCAAGACGGGGCTTCATGAATTAATTAAATCATTGGATTACTCAAATTGTTTTAGTAAATACACTTTAAAATTTTCAAGAATTCAATTCTTAGTTTTTTTAGTTGAGTAATTTTTGAATTAATTAAATAGATAAATAGTCAAAGAGTTTTAATTAATTTTGTTGTAGCTTATTACAGCTTCAAATTACTTGTCCTCGGTCCCCACACCATTTCGTAAAATCAAGATGAGTGCTCTTATATGATCAATCTGATAAATTATTTCATACATTTTTTTTATATGAACTATATATTAAATAAAATAATAAATTGTTATTATTTAAATTAATATTTTGAGCAGGACTGTAAATATGGGAATATACCATAGCGAAATAATTCCCTATGGCGGACAATGTTTAAAGGTAAAAAATGCTATTGAAATTTAATATTTCAATAATCAGATTATTGAAATATTAAAATGAATTACGTTTAGTATTTATGTAAAAGGTAAAATATTTATCTCAATTAGTATTTGAATGTAGATATCTAAGACACATTTCCAAATACGAAAACTGAGAGATGTTAAATTCTCGGCCTTGAGAAGTCTTATGAATCTAATATATAATTAAAAAAATCGCACGCCCTATGTTCTATCTAATAATTTTGAAATTGATGGATTTAAGTAATGTCTAATAGTAAGTAAGAAAAACTCTAGGTGCGACCCAACGTGCGGGGTCATTACACTACGTCTGCAGGCCACACTAATATAAAAAGCAATTCCCTATTATAATCAATCTAGTGTACTGTGTACACTATCTTAAACTATTAAAGACTCCTTCCTTACTCCGTCGTCATTTTCTTCCATAGACCTTCGAAAACAACAACACGAAACTTTGTTGTGCATGAGATCCCCTAGAACCACATAGATCTCTTCCGAAACCCCTTCCCTCTTTTCAATATTTACAAAAGTTCTCACCAAAAATACGAAAGAACTCCTTGCGATATACACTAAAACTCACAAACCATGTTACAAGCATAAAACCATTTAGAGAGAATATCAACACACGCCTAGAAAACTACCCGGATTATAAAATAGAAAATTAATCGCATTCAATTGTGATTTCTTTCGTAATGCGTGTGCCACCAGGACTCCTAAAATCGTGGCACAAACTGGGTGTAAATCTGGCTGAATATGACCTTTTGGAAGACAAATGTCCTTTGTGATAATAATTTGATACTTGATAGAATCGTATAAAAAATAATAATAATAACCACTTCCAAAAATCTAGAGCAAATATCTTCTGAGATACCTAATGGAACACAACATGGGACACCAACTACAAGTTTCACAAAATCTAGAAAGGAACATTTTATGAAACACCGGATTGAACATCATCTTCTAGAATCTTCAATGACTAATCTCCTACTTTGTGACTAACGCCAAAAATTCATAAATTGAATAACATCAAGCATGATATCAAACAAAATATATTTTCTCAAATTAACTGTCAACGCACAAAAATGTAATAATACTAAAAATTTGAGACAACAAGCTCAAACGCTAAAAACAAAAATGTAAAAGTGAAAAGATGAGAAAAGAGCACCGACGCGCTAAAAACATTAGAAGTCGTCCTCGGGCTTTTTTTTTTTTTTTTTTTTTTGCTTTAAAATTTTTGGAAACGTTCTATTTTGTGTGAAGAAAAGAAAAAAGAGATGGTTGATGATGGATATGGGATTGGGTTGTTATTGTCCTTTGTAATTGTTTTCATTGGCATGGAAGAAAAGAGAAAATTAGGAGGAAAGGTGGAAGTGGTAGTTATTTATGTAGAAAAAATAAATGAATCTATTTGGTATTTGGCTATTTTTTGTTTATATTTTAAAGAAATGACTAAAGCTTTCTGAAATTAAGAAATTAGTAATTATCTTCTTAAAGAACTAAGGGTATAAAGGTAAAATCATGACATCTTATAGTTAAAATATAGTTATTTTCTAAATTAATGAAAACGTTGGCTATTTTCTAAAATATCGTCCTAAAAATGGCTATTTTCTTAATAACCTCAAAATAAATAGTGAAAAAAAAGTAAAAGTATCTCTTGTGTGTAATTAAAATTTAATATTTATACCTTGAAGTTTGTAATAATAAGATTTTTATCCTTTAGATTTTTAAGTTGAACAAAAATATACTTTATATTGAATTTTAGTCAAAACTATGCGTGTAAGATTATATTTTTAATCTGTTTGAATAGTGTACGGTGCTATAAAATATTAAGACATTTTACGAAAAAAAATATTTTTTATCAACAGAAAATCATAACAAAGTATATTTTTTCTTCAAATAATTGAGAGGACTAATACAAAATTTCAGTAAAATACATGCGATGCTTATAATATTTTCTCAAAAGAATAAAAGAATTTTTTTTTATGCAAGAATTATGGTTAGCGGAGGCAAAATATGTGATGGTAGCTGATGCGGTTTTGCACGACTTTATCACAATAACATTTGCTCACTATATAAACGTTATGATAAATTTTAAAATAATAAAGTGGCCTTTAATTTTAAACATTAGTATGTGATGATCCACCCAGCATTCACTAAAAACAAAGAGTAAACTTTGGATAATTCCTTGAATTGCCTAATCTCTATTACCTTTTTCCGATATCACTTTAAAGGTTTGTGAGTTGCCTCCACTTAGGTTTATTATTGCTTAGGGAAAATTAGCTCCGAGGAGATACACACAGACACAGTTATACCCTTAAATTGATTCTAAACTTTCAAAAATTACAGTCTAATTCATTTTATAAATTTCAAAAATATGCTTAATCTGCCCTACTAAATGTTTATATGCTTGTAATTTTATTGAACTCATTTCATAATTTTGATTGTATTATCTTTTTGCAAAACAAAAGGCACCCTCGTTTGGTAACCCCAAACATTGCATTCCATTTTATTTTGTTGGAATGGTTTGAAATGGTTTAGAAAATGGTTTGAAATGATTATAACCCCCCGTTTGCCCCACCCATTCCAACCATTCCATTCCATTCCATTTTTTTTCACTTTTTTCAATCCTCCAAACCATTCCATTCTATTCCAATTTTTCGACCATTTTTTTCAACTTTCCAAATCCCTATATAATATCTTTAAATCTCAACCATTTATACCACCTCAAAATTTGCAAAATTAAACCATTTTCCAAACTATTTTTCAAACCATTTTCCAAACCATTTTCAAAAATGGTCAAACATAATTGTTTGACTTTGCAAATTCTGATATAGTATAAATGGTTGAGATTTAAGGATATTGCATAAGGATTAAGAAAGTTGAAAAAAAAAATAAAATAGAATGAGAGGAATTGTATAAGAATTAAAAAAATTAAAAAAATAATTAAAAAAAATGGGATGAATGTTGTGCCTAAACGAGGGTGATATATCTAATTATATATTCTAAGAATCTAAAGTTTTTTAAATTTTGATTCACCACGTTTTGACACGTGATATATTTTTTTCTTTTGTTTTTTTTTAAATTGTATTTAAGGGCTTTCTTTTTTAAGGGTTTTTGAAAAATTTTAAAGACAAAAATTTACACGTGCTCTATTCTGCGCGTGTTATAAAAACTAGTTTTTAACTAAAATTCTACTTAAGGTATGTAATATTGTACATTTTTTTTCCCTCAAAATTCAATTTGATGTGAAACCCACTTGACCAAATTCCTGTTCTGTTCATTCTGCGGCTTTTACAAGGAACATAAATATGCAACGAGAGAACTCGAAGCCTTTTTCTTTTTTATTTTTTATAGAAAAGATCTCTGTCACCACAATTCGATGATAACATAGTATAAAGACACTCACTTTTTCCGTGAAGTAATATTAATACACGGTTTTGAAGAATATGGAGTGTTATACAGACAATACGCGCTTATAGCCACCCACATTAAAATGTATTGTCAAATAAGATTGGTCAAAGCGTAATATTGCGAACAAAGAAGATGATATGTACAACTTTTGACTTTTTGTTGTATCAATAATTTCATTCTATTTCTAATCGGTAAACAAGCCCCACCAGTACTAGCCATTCAAATTTGTTTGATCCTTTGTCACTGACCACTAGTGCCCACTTTTTATTTCTTTGGATTAGATCACATTATTACCTTTGAATTTGAATTATAGATAGACTGGTTTTGTCGAACTCTCCGGCTTTTAAATTAATATCCCATCTACAAAATTGTATAACTTTTGTCCCTTTATTGACATTATTGTTGTTAAAATTTTTAGATAATCACACGCAAGGACAAATTATCATGTCAATAAAATATTAGCAATTTATTAACCCTTTGTCTCTCCGTAGTCATCATTTCATTTTATTTTTTTCAATTATTTTTTTAATTTTTATAATCCCAATACAATATCTTTAAATCTCAATTATTTATACTATTTTGAAATTCGCAAAGTCAAATCATTCTAAAATATAATTGATGGAATATTTACCTCAAACAACCATAAATTAGAAAATTGCAACAAATAGCACATTTTTTTATGTTTTTAAAATATAACGTGTGTTTTAAAATATTAAAAAAACAGCACTTGTCAGTAATTTTATAACAAAAAAAATATTGACACAAGTGTAACATTTTTTTTAATATTTCAATGTTAAAGAGTTCTAACAAATGTGTTAATATTTTTTTTTTTATAAATTTCTAAAAAGCATTATTTTTTCATATTTTAAAATATGTTTATTGTTTTTAAGATCCAACAAATTTTGGTCTATTTTTGCAACTCGCTCATTCAAGTTTAAAGAAATTTTGGAGAAATTATTGATATTGGTGGAAATTTTAGAAAAAAAAATATGAAAAAAATATATAATATTTGAGTAATATATGTTTACATAGAGTACTATAAGATTTGAATAATATTGAAATGTTAATTGCATTATAATCGAGTAATATGTATTAGAACAGTCATTTTGTTAATCTATCATTTATCAAAATGTATTGTAGAATTATATACTCAATGATTGTGTGCATTCTGAAAATTTTAAATTAAGCAAAAATTTCTTGACTTCTAACGCCAAAACCTTTTTATTATTGATATATTATCAATATTCTTCTAGAGATTTTTAAAGATTTAGCTAAATTTTTTGTTATTTTTTTTAAAATTAGCCATAATTTTAGGAAATTAAAAAATTAATCATTTTTATCGTGTAACAAAATTTATTACACATGTATCAAAAATTATTATACGTGTATCAAATTTTGTTATATGATAAAAATAACTAATTTTTTAATATGAAAATATAGCTAAATTCTTGAAAGAGCCTAAAAATGACTAAAAGTCAAATCATTACATTTTTCTATGCATTCTAATAGTTTATTGATAGTTTACAGGAAAAGACATTACAATACTGAAAATATATTTCGGACCTTCTATTTTAGGAAATTCCTATAGAAATTTTGGTGCTTCAGTGGATATATTCATCCTTAATTACAAGATCAGTAAATAACATAATGTTTGAAAAATGATAAAGTAAGTTGTTTTAAAATAAAGAAAGGCGAAGTAAATAATAATCATAATAAGGGTGAGTTGTAAAAATAGATCAAAATTAAATATGTTTTTTAAATGATAGCTCATATTTAAAATAAAAAAAATTACCACGGCAAAAAATTCGTAACAAAAGATGTCAAATAAATATTTACACATCGTAAACATTTGTAAGATATTGTTTAACACTTCAAAAAACGATGAATATAAGTTAAACTGTTACAAAATGTCTTACAATTTTTTTCAGATGTGTAATATTTTGCGTGACATTTTTCTGTTATATAATTCGTAACATGACTATTTTTTTAATTTTTTAAAACATAGACTATATTTTAAAAACACAAAAAAAGACTATTTACTATATTTTTCCTTATAATAAGTACAAGTATCACTGAAAACTTTTTATCTTTCTAGTATAGAAGGATAATGGGATGTTTGAGAAAAATATTATTAGTCACTTAGAATGATTGTTGACTTTTCAAATTTCGAAGTAGATTAAATGATTGAGATTTAAGTATATTGTATTGTGATTAGAAAAGTAAAAATAAAAAATAAGAAAAAATAAATGGGAATGGAAACATATGAATGGGAGAACCAAACAAAGCATAAGTGACTGGAAAACTACAAACAACCCAATCACGAATACAGTTATTTTTAATACAGTTATTTTTTTCTTTCTTATTTTAAATAAAATACCAATTGTCTTTACCATAATTTTTTTCCTTCCTTTCATACCAACAAATATTCTTCATAAATATTTATTTATTTACTCTTGTCTCCTCTAACTTTTTATTTATTCTTTGTCACGACCCGCCGGCTCGGCCGCGGCCGCGACAGGAGAGTACAAACTCATTTGTAAACTCTTTCAAGCGAAAATTCTGTGTAAATTTTTTTTTTTATGCGGAAGTCTTTATCGTAAATCAACTTAAAACATAATAAGTTTAATGGCGCATAGATACTGCCATAATATTACATACTTGTAATATAGGAGTCCTCGGGATCACGTCCCGGTCCCAAAATAAAATACGATTCACATAGAGTCATTTGTCAACATGATAATACATATCACAATCTTAAAGCCCTCGGGATCTCGTCCCGGCATCAAAACATAAATTGTTTGTAATATAACATAAGTGCGGAAAATATATTGCCACGGATATTCTCTTCAACGGGTACCACACACACCATCTCCGCCAGCTCCTACTCGTCGATCTTCATTGGCTTCTTACCTACAACACCGAGAACCTATGAGTTGAAAAACTCAGTAAGGGTGAACTAGTCTACCCTAAATGGTATGCATCAAGTTCACATATTTGCAACAATCACAGAGAGAGAGTTAGCCGTCCCATACCGACTAACACCCCTTTACACAGCAAATGGAACAAAGTTATCCTATTACCCTTACGTATTCCCATGTCTCTCAAGTTCTCACTTTTTCACAACCAACCGAGTACTTCGTACTCGGTTCGCATAGCCGAGCTTCCTATTTCAGGTAGCTCTATCTTATTGCTTTAAGCATACTCGCATCACCCCCTGATACACCTTGCTCTGAGGAGACAACTCGGCTTCATTGGCGAGTCTCTTGTACACAGCTTTGCTCCTCGTATCGTCAAGGCCTCGTGATCGGTTATGGACCCACCACGCTTATTTATAGTCCTTCTGGAGGAATGTCTCGTTAGACTCTCTCCGGACTTAGTGGTTTCACATAGAAATCATTTCATTACTTAATTTATCGAGCTCGACATTTTATCAAGTCTGGGATCCACTGATGGTCACCGCGATTTCTCTAGCGCGCAGGCGGGGAGAGGATCAATCTCCCGGCAGTCACACAGACTTCGTCTCACACTCAACTGGCCGGCTTGTGTGAGGAATAAGCTCACCCTCAGGGAGCAGGGCTCTCTCTCTCGGAGCCAGGGATCTTTTCTCTTGGAGCCGAGCGGTACCATCGACTTTTATTTCAATATTTAGATTGAATTCGTTTACCTCCTATCGACTCCTGTCGGAGGATTGAGGCTTATTTCAGATTTCAATCCCTCCCGTCTCGTTTGTCGAGGAATCGGGACTTTTCAATCTGATATACTCTTCCCCGTCAGGTCACGAAGCAAACGGGGATTTAGTATGTTTAAATCCCTTTGTTAGGTCACACAGCAGACTGGGATTTAGTATCTTTTAACCCCCTTGTCAGATCACACAGCAGACTGGGGTTTTCACATTATTTATCCCCTCGTTAACTGGTTTAGGAAACCGGGATATTGCAAGAGGCCTTAGATTTCATTTAGTCTTTCCAGATATCAATTGATGGACTACTCACGAGCCCCATACTTTGACCTATTGTATTTTAGGTACGATACCCTTTATTCAATCATTCGAGGGGTTCACAGCAAACATACAATAGGCCGGGTAGGTTTTTCCTACAAGATTATTCTGATGGACCACAGTCCGTGAGGCAGAGCGCACGGGTAAAGAACCCGGCTGTGCCGTTAGTATTGTGATCTACCGATCTCAAGGATCGATATCTAATTCTTTTCACAATCCTTCGAGAAGTATTAATCCTTAATGATTTACTCATTCAATAATAAATCAAAGATTTAGCCTCTACTTTGGCATTCACAGCCTTAGTTGTTATTGGCGGCTCACGGCCGTTTTCCTTGTCTTTAAGCTGTTTCACTTTCAATTATAGGCTCGACTTAAAGCTGACCTTTTTCTCACACTTGAGTTATAAACTCGGTGAAGATTGAGTGCGAGCAAACTCGCACTGATGAGTTTCATTACAGCTTATTTTCTCTTATTGAGGCTTATGAAAATCTAATCTAAAGATTAGATTATTTCTAATTACGAACGTTTTATTCGTATTTTTATTCATGCTAGGGTTCTCTTTCGGCTATTATAGTTTATACACTACACAGCACAAAGATATAGCATTCACATAGCATTCATTCACAAAGTACTAATGCACCCTAGCAAACATTTCACACATATATACACTCGGTGCCGTAGGTGCATCGCCACTTACAGTTATAGGCGTTGCGGCGGTTCCGAGGTCTTTTCGGGAACGTGTTCTGAGCTCCGACCACCTTCTCGTCTTCTTTGTCCTTGAAGAGAAGACATGGCCTCGTTAGTTTGCCCGTCTCGTAAACACGAGAGCGAACTATAAGAGTTAATTCCTAAGTGCTCGGGTTTCCACTGACTTATTTTAATTGGGCTACTTAAAGTGGCCTACTATAAATTTCAAGGCCTTCTTACATATTTGACCTTGATACATATGGGCGTTAGCCACTTATGAGGCCCAAACTGGTAATTTGGGCTTCGGGCTAAAATAAGGCCCAAAGTGGCCTTCACAGCTTCCTTGCTGTTAGGCCCACTAAGGATTTAGGTTTTCAACAAAGTGAAGGCCCAAAATGGCCTTCTCAATTTAAAATAGTTTGGTCCAATAATCTTTGGGCTTTTAAAACTAAGACAAGGCCCAAAATGGCCTTGACATTTTAAACGTCTCTAAGACGGGACACTTGGTCCGTCTTAGTGTTATCGCAAAATACTTTTGAACACTAAGCTTATTTGATAAGCTTCCTTTTATTTAAAAAGTGTTCATTAAATCCTTTTTCAATTAGGATAAATTTTACAAATTGTTCTTGGGCTTGGTTTAGTGGTTTTCACGCACTATAACCGTTTCTTAAGAAAAATGCTCGGTTTCAAGGAAACTGAGTCTCGTTATATTTGAAAAAGCCTATCTTAGTTCAATTTGAACAACTATGGTTCTCATCTCACTATGTATGGGCTGGATTAAGTCCATTTAAGTCTCGACACCCGTTTTACACAAGTTTGAGACTTCCTCGAACCTTCGGTTTTGACTACGTTATGAAAACGTTGTTTTGAGCCCTTAAACTTAACTCGTTCTTTTATCGTTTTTCAAAACCGATTAAGGGCAGCAAGCTTACTTTTGAAAGCACATATGTTTGGTTTCTAAACCTATGTTGATAATAGAAAATAGAGTACATAATTTCCAAGTTATAAAATCATGGCGTTTGGAACTAATTTCGCGATCTTTCGCGAAACCGTCGTTTTTCGGTAAAACGTTGTTCTTTACTTTTTTTTTTTTTGAATCTCATTATTTACTTTAGAACAGATTGCTTCCAGGTTCTAAGGATATTTTTCATTCCTTTTAGAAACCTTTCATCGAAGCTTTAAATCTCACGTGAAAACGATTCTCGAGCTAGACGCTTTCGAACCATTTTCACGGTTTTGACCGAGACACTTATTTCTAAGTGTCTTTTCGGTTTCCATTTGGATTTTAACACAAATCTTAATCAAAAACAGTAAGTTAAACACTCAAAGAACAAATAAACAAACCATGATAATTTTACAAACTTAGGCTCGGATTTTTCAAGAGAATTTACCAATTTTTATCTTTTGTAGGGTTTCACTTCGGTCCGTTGGAAACCGTCGTGTGCATGGCGTTTTTGAAAACATTTTCACGTTTTATACATAACCACGCAGCCATGCAAACACAAAGAAAGACAAACAAAAGCAAGGAAATCCGAACCCTAAACATACAAACCAACCAAACAACAAAAATACAACCGAACACGAGTTGAAATATCCAGAAGCTAGCCGATCTAGCTTCCTTAAACCCGTGCTCGGCAAACTTAAACCTTAAAGAGGCCATGCAAGGTGTTTAAAACTCAAACCTATTACATCCATGGTTAAACTAAGGAGCTTAAGGGAAAGAAAGAACCTCACGTTACTCTAGGGTTTAGAGAATATACCTAGCTTCGGATTTTTTTGAGCTTCCCTTCGGCGTGCTCCTACTTTGGCCGGTTGTCTCTAGGGTTTGCCTCCAAAACCACCACGTGTGGTTTTCCCACTCTTAGAGCAGAATGTAAGGGAGGTTTTGGTTAGGTATTTCGACGTATAAAAGTGTACAAAAGACTAAAGCAAGGTCACGGTTTTACCTTAGAACGAACTAGGGTTCGTCGAAGCTTTCCTTGCTTCTTCTTCACCTTGCTCGGTTCTTCTTTCCCCCTCTCAACCTTGTCTTTCTTTTCTTGATTTCTTTCTCTCAAACCTTTCTATTTCTTTTCTCTTTTCTCTCCCTTTCCCACGGTTTTCTCTCTCAAAGTTTTGCCAAGGAAAAGCTGGGAGCTTAAGAGTCTAAAACTCTTTTATACTTAGGTGAGTTTTTAGAGAGAGTTTCACTTGTGTCTTTCTCTCTCTCTCTCCCTCTCTTGGCCGAATTTTCCACTCTCTCTCCTCTCCAAACATTTTAATTCCTCAATAAATCCAATTGATAAGTTTCAAGTCTCATCTTAGCCCTCAATCTCTTCATCAACCCATCCTACGGTTGAGATTTAACAAGGGAAACTTTTCACTTTTCAAGGTCCTCATCATTAAGTTGCATTCTCCAAGCAACTTAATGACTAGTCCCACTCTCTCTCTTCATCTCAATGGCCGGATATCATTCATGCATATTCTCCAAGATTTTAATTCCAATAATGCTAATTAATTGATTATTCCAAATCAATCTCGGCCATTGATTCAAACTTGGTGGTTAAGGGATTTAAATCCTAAGGCTAGGATTCAACAAGAGTAAAAATACTAAGGCTTTTCATTTTCCCTTCTCTTTCTTCAAAAATGGCGCCCATGATGACCATTTTTCTGATTGGTTGAGTTAAATGTGCCACCAATGAAAAAATCCTTGGATTTATTTCATTGGTCCATCACTTATCCCACTTCAACCACTTAAACACTCAACCAATTCATCTCACTTGGGCCCACGGTTTTGGGATTAGAAATGGGCCTAGAATCATTTCTTTACACACCAAGCCCACTAAGGGTCCATTAGGGACGGTTTTGGGCTGGCCCGAGGGGTCGGAAACCTTTCTCGAGGCCCGTTTCCCTCGAAGAGGCCTAAACGCCCCTATTCCGAACCATCGGTCGGAGTTTTGACCTAATTCCAATTTGTCTAACCCGAGACTTAACGAGACTTTCTTATATCACTAGAAACTTCTAAAATACTGTTTAGAAGTCAAATATCAAATTAAATGTGGTCGTCCTGAGCTCGTTCCCTTTCTTTGACCGCGTTTGCACGGTTTATCTCGACTTTTCGAGTTTAAGCCGTTTCGGCTTCGTTTTAACTCGGAATGGTTTCAAATTTGAAACCATTATAAATCATAATGTAACCTCAAAAAACAGATTACAACCCAAAAAGGGTCGTTTTTTCTAAATTGGGCCAATTTTACAATTTCTTAAAAGTTTAGGGACTCGCGGTGCAATTTTGCACTTTAAGGAGTCGATTTCAAATTCAATGGCCATTAAACATTAAGCACATATATTCCAATCATAAATTGGATCAAGCAATGTTTGGAGTGAGTTATAATCACAAGACGAGATATGATTAATTTAACGAAGGGTCGTTAATTACAAAAACGACTAACTCGTTTATCGGAAAAGTACCGTGAGGGATAACCCCGGGGGGTAGGGGTTACATTCTTCTATCAATTTTCTTTTATTATTATTATTATTATTATTATTATTATTATTATTACAAACAAAGTGTTAGTACAACTTTTTGTGAAAAACTTGTGGCTAAAAATTAAAAGGGGGATTTTAAAGAATGTTACTATTTTGGCACAATGATATGTCTTATGTACTCTCAATTTATGCTCTAAAATTTACACTACAAACATAAAGTGAAAACAAAAAGAATATATCACTTGGGACATAGATTATTAAGTGATACTAAAATTGCAATTCCCCGAAATTAAAATGTTAGAATTTGGATAGATTAAAATTTTGTGATGATAATTTAATGTCCGTTGTTTTAGAGAACATTATATGTTATTCGTTTTTTACATCCAACGGTTGCACTTTATCTACTTAACGTAGTGCATATGGGAGAAGAAGTCTTAATCAGATTAAAAAGAAAAAACAAATAGAAAAAGAGATGGGAAAGAGAACTAAGCTTCCAAAATTGGTGTTCATATCGCCCATTGCCAGTGGCTCGTGCCGGAGCTTCAAATCTTCCCCTAAAACATCAAAACCCACCTCGCTCGGCTCCACTCCTCTATCTCTAACATGTATCTTAGTTTCGTCTCTGAGAATCGACGCTATATAACGGCTCACACCTTCGCTTTGTGTGATTATTATTCACTTCGGGATTAAGCCCCTACCGTTTTGGTATTAGTTTTTTTTACACAAATGGCCTCTTACCATTAGAAGATGAGTGTAGCACCTAATAAACATTACACTTGACCATGCTTAAGTGATGTGTAACTGCACAACTTATTATTTTTTGCTCTTTTTATTCAAAGGATTTTGATTGTCACAATAAACCTCTTTTACGAGGCTCGACGTTCTCGTCAGCCACACTTCCGAATGAGTTAAGGATCTGATATAATTTGTAACGGTCCATACCTTCACTTGGTATATTATTGTTTGCTTTGGCCTTAAGCCCTCACAGTTTTGCTTTTAGATTTTACACAAAATGCCACATAACATTGAAAGGTGAGTGTAACACCTTGTAAATTATTACGTTTGACCATACTAAGGTGATGTAGGATTGCACAATTTATTACACTTTCTTTTCTTATAGGCTCGAGAGATTTTGACTGTCATAATCACCCAATTTTTTAAGAACCGAAGATACCTATGCGATGTGAGACTGCACATCATATTCTTTTTTTCATTAATTAATTAATATTTATTTAATTATAATGTATAACACGTACGATGATCTTATTGGTTAATTTTTTTTTAAAAAGTATTACCACGTTTTTGCGGTCTAGAGAATTAAAAATCAGTTTTAAAAAATATATATATTTTGGACATGAAGACCAAAGGGCAACGCTAAATGGGTGAGTTACAAAAATAAGCCAAAATTAAATATGTCTTTTAAATGATAGCCTATGTTTTGAAAAATTAAAAGAATAGCCACAGTAAAGAATTTTGTAACAAAAATTGTCAAACAAATATTTACACATCTGTAAACATTTGTGAGATATTGTTTAACACTTCAAAAAAATGATGAGTAAAACTTGAAGTGTTACCAAATATCTTACAAATATTTACACATGTGTAATATTTTGTGTGACACTTCTCTATTATACAATTCGTAACATGACTATATTTTTAATTTTTTGAAACATTAATTATATTTTAAAAACATAATTTTCTTTTTTTGGCTATTTTCTACAATTTTCCACGCTTATTTAGCACGCAGACTCTTCAAAATATACATCTCATTATCGGTGGATGAAACTAAAATAACCAAGACTGAAACGTTTAACTTAAATATGTTAAACACAAACCTGCATAGAGACAAATCTAACAGAATACTAACTAAAACGAAGAGTACAAATAGTTTAACCGTTTGACAATTCATAGTTAGATAGCAGGTTTTAATCTAGATTCTTGATTCGAACGGTCTAAGCAAATAAAAATTTTAATTTATAATATATATTCAAAATCTTAACTTTCTTAACTCAAAATAAAATTATCTAAATCTATAAATATAAAAAAGTTAATTTTGTAATATTCTATACTTATCGGTACTCTATATAAAATTATACCAAAAAAAAAATAAATTACATTATGAAGTTAACATTATGAAGTACTGTTAATAACGAGTTTAAAATAAATATTACAATAACTTTGTTTAAAATCGCATCTTTACATTATGACACTCATAAAATTATCTAATTTTTTTCAAGGAAATTTTAAGAAAATAATCACTGTTCACAAAATAATTTTAAAAAATAATCGCAATTTCAAAAAATTTAAAAACTAAGAATGTAAGAAATTTTTTATAAAACTTTTGCTTAGCGTCAAAATTTTTTTACAGTATATTTATGTGTATTTTTTGTCAAATTTTTTTTTTTATAATTTTATGACTAATTTTTAAAATTTTTAAAACTGTAACTATTTCTTAAAATTTCATAATCCAAAATGATTATTTACCTACCTGAACTTTTTTTAACCACACAGTTGACTGAGACAAACTAAGCTGAATCATTTCATTTTTTATTTTCACGCATCCATGACTCCATCGTCCATAACATATAATTTGATTCATTATTATTATAATCCTCCCAATTGTGACACTTTTTTTTTTGGATAAATTTTATGAATGGCCCCTATAATAAGCCACTGTCCATATTTGGCCCCTAAAATATAAAACTTTTCAAATAGCCCCTCAAAATATAGTCATAGCAGAAATATGGCCCTCCCGTTACCTATTTTTGATGGAGATAACAGATCTTGGGGCAAAAAAGTAATTTTGTCTTTGTGAGTTCACGCAAACTCCATTTCGGGTTTGAGTTAGAGGATGTAATGTATTGTGGAGATGCGATTTCGGGTTTGAGGGACTGCAATTTGTGGTTGAAGGTAATGAAATTTAAAGGGCTTTTGTTTAGGGTGCTATAAGCTTCCATCACAATGGCTATAGGAGATGACCCTGACAAAGTTGAAATCCCCGACTATGGTAAGTCATTTTTGTTCTTTGATTTGGTTCATGGGTTTCTCATTTGTGGGTGTTTTTAGGTAATTTTGTAACTGGAATAGATGGAAATAGTATATTCTGTTGTGTATGGTTTTGAACACTGTTGTTTGGGACCACTTGAATTGTTTAAAGGTTTGGGACCACTTGAATTGTTTAAGGTGAAATATTTTGATTCTATTGTCGTTATGTGTGTTCGAAAAAGCTTTTGGCCGACAGTCCTCACATGCATTCCTTTATGCCATTGGTCATTTAATTTAAATGGGAAAAAATTTGTTTTGTTCCAGATATGGATATTTATGAGTTGGCTTGCCTGTTTATGCCTTTTGTCCATTCTATTGTATGCAGATCCAACATCGACTCTTTACACAATGAAGTTGTGGCATAATGGCCAAGTAGTGAGTCAGAATGGTGTTTTGGAGTATTGGGGTGGTGAGTGGATAGTGATTGATAATTGTGACTACGATAGAATGTCTATAGTTGAGTTAGATGCTATTATAAAGGATATGTTGCATTATAAGGTAGCTGCTGTTTATTATGTAAAAGTACCTGGAATAGAGGATTTACAATATGTTGAGGCTGATGAACAATTGCTCAAATGTTTAGACTACTGCTTGATTTGTTCTAGGCTGGTGGAGGTGTTTTGTGACCATCCTATTAATCCTCCAGTAGGACCTCAAGTTTCATTGCAATGTGAGAATGCACGTTTAGAATGGACAGTTGAAGAGGAAGAAGAACAAGTTGAGAACTATGAAAATATGGAAGCAGATCCAGATGAACAAGCTGAAGAGGAAGAAGAAACAAACTTTAGAGACTCTCCTTACGATCATTCAGGGGAAGACGAGTCTGCAAATGAGATGCCATGTGAGAACTTAGATGGTATCCGAAGAAAGATGAAGGGTATGAATGTCAATCTGGATTTTGAAGAAGGTTTTGTAGTTGATGATTCCGAATCAGATCCTAAGGTAGAATTTGGTTGTAAGAAGTTTACTTGTGAAGGTGACAGTGATTCCGAGCAAGAGGATCAAGTGCCAGTAGCTGAACCTGAAGGGAGTAGCAGTAGGAGAAGACGGCGTAGGAAGGTACTAGATAACCTTCCTGAGTTTAATCCTGCCACAGACATGAATCATCCGACATTTCAGCTTGGTTTGCTATTTCCAGATGGGAATACTTTGAAACTCGCAATAAAAGAATATTCCATCCAAAATGGCAAAGACATTTACTTTAAAAGGAATGAGCCACGAAGAATTAGAGCACAATGCAGTAAGGATAAGGCGTGTCCTTGGGTGTGCTATGCTACGAAGATAGATGACACAGAAGATTTCATCATCAAGACATACAACCCCGTCCACAAATGCTCCAGGTCAACTAAGAATCGATTTGCGACGGCAGACTAGTTAGCTAGCAACTATGCCACTAACTTGAAATCCAGGAAAGGATGGCACGTGGAGGATTTTATGAGTCAAGTAAAGAAGGATCATGTCATTGATGTGTCAAGACAAAAGGCTTACAGGGCTCGACAGGCAGCATAGGGTTTGTTAAATGGTTCTATTAAAGAGCAGTTTGGTGCTTTGTGGGAATACGCAGAAGAAATCAAGACATTAAACCCAGGTTCTACAGTACTATTCAAAATAGTTAATAATTAAGCAAAGTTTAATATATCCATACCATATACATTACTACATGGTAAAAGTAGCTGAAACACAGTTCAACTATACATCAACAGATAGCCAATTACAACAACAGCCATTATCAAACACCATAAAAGCATTCTTGATCTTCCTGCTAACATTATTATCTCATCGTTCTTGTACTCAATAACACATTCAAGTGTACCCTTCACAGTCAATAAATTTCTGATCTCCTCTTCCTTCTTCATTAATTTAACATACATGGCCGGTGGTATCTCTTTATCTGCTACACGATCAGGTAGAGGCATAAAAGGTGATTCATCAAGAAAGAGGCAAAATCCACATCCACGATCCAAATCATCCTACCAACAAACAATATAGAACCAAAAATAATAATAATCAGATTGCAGAGTCTAGTAGAAATAGTTCAACATATCTTCACAATATTAGGCCTTACTATACCTTGTAATTAGTGCAGCCCCAAAATATTCTTCCTAAGTTCTTAGGCGTCTTCGCAGTCTTCTCCACCGTCGACAACCCACAACCGCAGATTGGTCTCCCATTTGCATTATACCTAATAACTCTTCTAGATGAAGAACGCTTGACGCAACTTGAAGAGCAGTTAGACTTTGAAGAAGAAGAAGCCATAAACTCTCTAATGGCGTCTTTCCACAAAAAAAAAAAATTAGGGATTTAGGGATTTGAGAGTGGAAAGGGTGCTAAATATACATCATTTGCCGAAAGATCTGTTATCTCCGTCAAAAATAGGTAACGGGAGGACCACATTTCTGCTGTGATGATATTTTGAGGGGCTATTTGAGAAGTTTTATATTTTAGGGGTCAAATATGAACAATGGCTTATTATCGGGGCCATTCATAAAATTTATCCTTTTTTTTTGTTTTTTGTTTTTACTTCAATTCAATTGAGTTGTGAGTTGTGCCACTCCCTCTCTCTCTCTTTTATAATAGCTCCAAGTCTCTAACCCCAACAAGCGGAGCTCAATAGGAAGTTTTGGTTAGTCAGGTCAGGTGTGTGTACATGCAATGCAAGCAAAGTAAAAGGGTAAAAGTTAAGCAAATTGAGAGTAAGAGAGAGAGAGAGAGAGAGAGAGATTGGATTTAACCAGGAAGTTTCTCTTGGCTGAGTTTTCTTGCACTTTTTTTTCTCACCTTATACTCGGTCAGATTCCAGAAGACACTGATTTTTCTTTTTTTTTTCTTACTTGAAGCGAAACTAGACGAGTCTTTGGAATATTTGATATGTTCAGATTCTTAATTCTTCACATGGGTTGTTCAAAATCCTCAAAAACAACCATTTTACTTATCTGACTACTCTGTTTGCTTTTTTCTTGTATATATATATTATATTCAATTTGCTTAAAATTGTCTTTGTTTCAAGTTTCTTATTTGTCTTTATTTCTCTCTCTCTCTCTCTCTCTCTCTCTCTCTCTCTTTCTAGTCTGATAAGAAGTGCCTTCCTTGCTTTTTCAGTTTTCAACATACCTAACCTAACCTCACAAACTTAATAGAAATTCTCTCAAACCATAAAAATATCAACAACTAGGAGGTCTTCTTTTGGCTTTTCTTTCTTGTCTATTCTCATATTGATTTAAGGGTCAAAGTCCTGAGTTTTCTTATCTCTTAAACTCCAACTTTGTGTGTTGATCATCATCTGAATTTCACTTAATTCACAGGGCATGGCCTTGGCTATATGATCTCTCTTCCACTTCTTGAAAACTCTCATCTTTCAGCAGGTAAAGAGAATTTTTTTTTTTTTTGGCCTCTCTAATTTGTTTCATGTTTTCAGGATTTTATTATGGTGTATTGAAAAATTGTCTTCTACATATGTTTTTGTTATGTGCTATCTGAATTAATCCTTCACTTGATCCTTGTTTTTCCTGATTTATTTATTGTAATATTTTCTTCGGCATATATCTTTTCATGAAAGAGCAAGTTTTTTTATTTTTATTTTTTTAATTTTTTTTTGGGACCCTTTTCGTTTGTGTTCCTTGTCCTTTGAGATGGGTTGTTGTTCATAGTCAGTTTTTTTTTTTTTAATTGAAAATATTTTGTTCATATATATTTTTTTTTCTTTTGGGGTTGGGATGCCTAACATGGTGTTATTGGTTTGACCTTTAAAATATGGTTTAAGAGTTCATCTTTCAAAAATCATTTCTTCTTCTCTTAGATCATGAATACCAACTAGTTGAGATTCTTGGCTTTAAACTTTGCAATAAAATATAAGGTCATTTTATTTGTCAACTTCATATAATTATCTTGCCTAACAAGACACAAGAATTTTGATTGATTCTCAAAAGTGATTAAGAATTACATGTGATCTTCTCGATCTTTTTTTTTTTTTTTCCGTCATTTCTGAGTCTGTAACTAAATTCATGAAATGAAGCATATATATCTATTACACAAGAGAAACTTTTAAAATGCTAGATTCCCTAAAAGATATCTTGTCTTTCTAGAGCTTGTAACACAATTCCACGAGCTGGTTGAACAAAAATCATATGGTGCTAGCGAATTAACGGGCATTTATCGGTCAGAGGAAGAGGAAGATAGAAATAGTTTCTTATTAAGTTCTTACTCTGTAGTCATAAACATCATTTTCATAATTAACCAACTCAAACCAACAGGAAATATTCCAAGTTCATAAGCACAAGCAATGTCCTTAAACTATTGAATGTTTGAAAAAAAAAAAAAAAAAAAAAAACAAAGTTTTTTATATGTTCATATAAATTGTCCATTCTTCCTTGTGGCTATAATGGCTAGTTTGTTGGTCAGAGTGGCAAAACTCACATTGATCTTACATGTGATGATTATTCATAAAGAATGTTGTTTGTACAAATCTCTCTCTCTCTTTTACACATCACTTTTTCTTGCCAATACTTCAGTTCTTCTGTATTCTGATAAATTACTGTCCTCTATACCCTTTATTTTCCTGATGTATTAGTTTTTATCTTTAACTCTTCTCTAAAAGACTCTCTGGAGTTCCTTTTCTAACTTCTATTGACAGTAATGGTAGTTTCACTTTTTAACATATACAATGGTATTTGATACAGGACTTGTATGGTCAAACTCGCCTTCATTAAGCTCTGAAGAAGTGAAAAAGCATAAAAGAAACAATGTCTTTAGTAAGGCCGGTGGAGCTGCCAGCAGCGTCGTACCGAAACCCCAACCTTTACTCTTCAAAGGGAAGCAACGATAGCTCCGACTTTTCAACCCAAAGCTTTGGCTCCGACAAGCGCAAGACTTCGTATGCAGCTGAATCCTACAGCACCGAGAGCTACGAGAAGTACTTCCTCAACTCCCCAAGCGATTCTGGGGTCTCTGGAAATTCTTCTTGCAACCTCCAGGAAACATCAACACCAAACCCGAGCAATGCTGCTTTCGTGTCAGCAAGGCGTCCTGATAGTTATCAGTCTAATTTTGACTCTGATTGCTTAGAAAGTCAAAGCTCCGACTTCGATGAGGACACAATGAGGCTGAAGCTACAAGAACTGGAGAGAGCGTTGCTCGATGATAATGATGATGAGGATGATGACAGCATGGAAGTTGACGGTGAGTGGGTTGACCCTGTAAAGAACACTTTGCTCCAAGACTCGCCAAAGGAGTCCTCATCGTCCGATTCCAATTCCAATTCCAATTCTAATCAGTGCCGCATCAGCAGTAGCAGCAACAAAGAGATTTCGCAGATCACTTCTCGAACTCCGAAGAAGTTGCTCATCGACTGCGCAGGAGCTATTTCGGAAGGAAACATGGAGGAAGCTTCCATTATGATAAATAATCTCCGGCAAATCGTCTCGATTCAAGGCGAGCCTTCACAGAGGATTGCAGCTTACATGGTGGAAGGCCTCGTGGCACGGATGGCTGCCTCAGGAAAGTTCATTTACAAGGCCTTGAAATGCAAAGAGCCGCCCTCTTCTGACCGACTAGCAGCTATGCAGATCCTATTCGAGGTGTGCCCGTGTTTCAAGTTTGGATTCATGGCGGCAAACGGTGCCATAATTGAAGCCTTCAAGGACGAGAAAAGAGTGCATATAGTTGATTTCGACATAAATCAAGGGAGTCAATACATGACACTGATACAGACAATTGCTTCCAGGACAAGCAAGCGGCCCTACTTGAGACTAACTGGGGTCGATGACCCGGAGTCAGTTCAACGCTCTGTTGGAGGGCTAAAAATCATAGGCCAGAGGTTGGAGAAGCTGGCAGAGGAACTCAGGGTGGCATTCGAGTTCCAAGCCGTGCCCTCGAGAGCGTCACTTGTAACTCCCTCAATGCTAGACTGCCGGCCCGGGGAAGCGCTCATTGTGAACTTCGCCTTTCAGCTCCACCACATGCCCGACGAGAGCGTCTCAACCGTCAACCAGAGGGACCAGCTCCTCCGCATGGTGAAGAGCCTGAGCCCGAAGCTTGTAACCGTAGTAGAGCAGGATGTGAACACCAACACAGCCCCTTTCTTCCCTAGGTTCGTCGAAGCCTACAGCTACTACTCCGCTGTGTTCGAGTCCCTGGATGCGACCCTCCCAAGGGACAGCCCGGACAGGGCAAACGTCGAGAGGCAGTGCCTGGCGAGGGACATAGTCAATGTCGTCGCGTGCGAGGGGGAGGAAAGGATAGAGCGATACGAGGTGGCTGGGAAGTGGAGGGCAAGGATGACAATGGCGGGCTTCACAACGTGCCCGATGAGCCTGAACGTGGTCGATGCGATTAGGAAACTAAATAAGCAGTATTGTGAGAAGTACAAGATAAAGGAGGAAATGGGAGCGCTCCATTTTGGTTGGCAAGACAAAAATTTGATTGTAGCCTCTGCTTGGAGATGAGGTTTGAGAGTTGTGACAATTTCTTTTTGGCTCTAAATAAGTTTTTTTCTTTTTGGTTCGGTTTTGTACTATAGTTTTGTGTGGCAATAATCTCTATATATGTTGACGATCATGTAATCGAAACCAAAAATATGAACTTCTCTTTTCTTGGGGAACACTGCTGCTAATCATCTAACGGCTTATTAGGTTTGTAACCTTGTTCATCGTTTTGTGATGCTATAAACGAGATTGTTTTTTTTTTTTTTTTTATATATAATTCTAATCTACATTTTGTCTTGGCAAAAAACTATAGTTTACATTTTGGTGTTGCTTTATTGGACAAATCTTGTTTATAACTTTCTTTGTACGGGAGATTTTGAAAAATGCACTCTTTCCTTAACACATTATTGATTCTACCCTCTTGTGTTAAAATTTTAATTTATGCCCATATTTTTACGGTATAACCAAGCGGTAGAAGTTAAGGGATCACGTAGACTATTAACGGCGCATCAAATGAGGGGATTCTTCATTTTAATCTCTTCTTGTGTGTACGCTCTAGTGGGTTGCCAGCTTAACTGATTTTTTATTTTTTATTTTTTATTTTTTGTTAAGATAAACAATGGGTTGAGCTACGCTCCCTCGGGCAAAAGGGGTTTAGTCAATAATTAATGGAGTTTCTTACTAAATAGTCTAATTTCATATTTTATTTAAAAAAATTTCTCTAACTTTAGCTTTTGAGTTAAAAGACCTATATTTGGTAAATAATAATTGTGAGGTCAGAATACACCTAAAGTTCAACACTATAACTGTAATATATACACAATATTTTCAATGATCGAAGAAAATAGCTGTGTCATGATAGTTCAATCAATTATCACTATACAAGTAATTGAGTTGCTTGGTATTTATCTACATTAAGGATTAGAAATTGAGTGTTTAAAATAATTTCTCTGATGAGTGTGTATTTTGCATAACCAATTTCCGACTTAATTTTGTGCAAATCCTCAAGTTATGTGTCTATTTAATGTTCTTCAACAACGAACAATCAGGAACGCAAAACGAGGCAAGAGGACGTATTTGGAGATAACATATTTTTATTCCTTGATACCCAAATCCAAGCTAGTGTAGAGTTTGGATTAATTCTTAAAAACTACTTTCGGTAACAAATTTACGAAAGAGTTGAGCCAACAACATTTTACCAAACATCTATTTTGATTTCAAATTGTTACAAATCTAAAAATAACAACAAAGAAGCATTAGTTAAGTAGTCTGATGCAAGGTCTATATTCAAAGTGTCGTCCATCAACTTATTTGTTGTCCATCAATTTGTTTTGTTTTGCCTACTAAAGGCACGATCGATCTACCGTATTATCTGTATTATATTGTATTGTGTTATACGCTTATAATTTTTATAGTATTATCTAAAATATTATATAAAACAAAACAAAAAATGATTTTATAATATATTATGCGGTCTAATACAAGAGGTTTCTTTTATATTAGATAACGCAATTTGTAATGTATTAAGTGTGTTGTTCTATTATATAATACGGTAGTTTTAACATGTCAAACATCGTATTATAAAACAATTCGACGAGCTTATACGGTGCAACAAACGTGCTCCACGGATAGTAATGTCCCGCTTCCAAGTCTGTTTGAACAACTTCATGCTTCTTTTCATATCTAGAACTACTACTGCCAAAAATCATATCTAGAAGAACTACTACTGCCAAAAATCAAAAGCTGGAAGCACGAGCTTGAGAAGCATTATGTTTCTCACGATAAAACCTATACAGCTTCTTGGACCCTTTTCTTTTGGTTTGTTCTTCATCCTAGTTTTATTCTTACGTTTGTCATGATGTTTCAGAGTCTGAATAGAGCAGATATCTTTGTATTAACCTTTTATTAGATTGTTGTTTATTCTTTTTAGAAATTTGAAATACCAAGGCGTGAAAAAAAAAAAAAAAAAAAACCCTAGTTCGACCAATCCTTTTGTTCTCATGTGTGTGGATAAGAATATTATATTCGAGACCTAACTTATTAATTTGTAGGCTTATGTATTGTAACATGTTCAGATCATCTCAAAGCTATAAGCAACGAGAACTCGTCATCTTTATTGTTAATCAAAGCATATTAATGAGTCTGTCCAAACCCTCCACATATATTAGTATGGAATCCTTTGTCCTTTCAATACGTAATGTTTGTTCCTGAAATAGAGTATTTACACAAGACCGTGGACTCGAGCAACAATATTCTTGGTTTTTGCTGCTTGTAATGGCGTACATGCTTCCTAAATAGATTGCCAACAAAATAATAATAATAATAATAAACAAAAAAATTTAAAGAATCAACAGTTTTGAAACGACCTAATGTTTCACAAATAAACATTCACTATAGCGTCAGATATACTCTGTGGAAATCAAACCATATTCGGTTTTGGTCTCAAATTCCATTCTCTAGCGCTTTCCTATATTACACATTACGCAAAAAAACAAGAATCGGCAGGCATTAAAAAAAAAAAAAAAAAAAAGAGAGAAGGGAAAAGAGGAGTGGAAAGGAAAAACCACATTAAATAGAAATTTTCAATCTCCAACAATTACAGTAGTTGTCTAACATGACTAAATAAATAAATAAATATAGTGAGGTTTAGAATTTGTGATCAATGTTTTACACCAACAAAACATAGAGCAACCTCAGCTTGAGCTTGAAGCTCTTCCAACACCTTTACAATGTTTGGCCTGGATATTGCGGTTTGAGTGTCTTCTGCAAGCATTTTCCTCAATCTTCATCCATGCACATAAACGGAAAAACGGAGATTATATTAGACAGAATTGCGATGCCAACCGCAGAACTCAATCTACTTAAAAGAGCAACAAAATAATACAGAGACACTAATACATGGTATTTGAATGTTATTAACTAATTTGTACCACCTGCCCCTAAACTTGTCGGGGTTTGACAAGTCACCAACCTAAACTTTCTTCTAGAGCAATCAACACCCATGAACATGAAATTATTCGAAAATTCATACAAATCATTTAAAGTGTCAGCACAGAAAAAAGTTGCCAGATGATAATAGCATATGAGTTTTGTGAGGGCCATTAATGGTAATTCGAAAAAAGTGTAAAAAAAACGCACAAAGCCCCAATCTGTTCTTCCTCTTCTTCTACTTTTCCTCTCCTAACCCTATGGCAAATCAAATTCCTGGAAGAGTTCAAACTTGTGAAAATAGTTTAAAAGAAAAAACATTGTCTCCGCTCATTGTTTACCCCAACAAAATCCCATTATTTCACTTGAAATGAAGTGTACTTTGCACGAATAATATAAAAAAGAAAATCTCATTGTTTTCGGGTAAAGGTTGGAGCTCGGGGATGATGGAAAAGAGCTCCACCATGTACGAAGGATAGAACGACAAGAGAATACTCTTGACCTGCTTGAGTGACGAAAGACCCATGGTCGTTGGCAGCGGTGAAGGGTATTGACTACATAGAAAGACCATGGAAATTTGGGAGATGAAAGAGAAGGAAATTGAAGATTGAAACTACAAGATACCTCATCAATTTGTTTGCTTTTTTGTTTTTATTTTTTGTATATAAGAAGAAAGGGAATGAACGTACAAAGAGAAGAAGAAAACGAGGGAAATCATTGAAATGCCCTTGTAAAACTCACATGCTAATCACATCACCATCTTTTTATGCCAAAACAGTGTTAACAATTTGTATGGATTTGCAAACAATTTCAAGTTCAGGGGTTGAATGTCCAAAATGAAAAAAGTTGAGAGAACTTGACAAACCCCGACAACTTCAGGGGCCATTAGTGCAAATTACTCCTTAAAAGTTAACAAATGTAAACGAAATGAAAAAAGGAACCTAAAAATGTAAGAAAAATGTATGGTGCCCCAAATGGCTTTTTTGCAAGTTGAGTAAAAAGTAGACTCTCTTGCACATTTATATTATGCACCATAAATCACAAATGAAAAAAATGAACCTTACACAATGGATTTGAACTAATTGCATAGTTGAAACAATTTCCAAATTCTAACCAAGCATAGCATAACTCATCGACTAAGGGCATGCTTGGTTGACCGTAGTGTTTTGTATTATATTGTATTGTGTGATATAGTATAAGCTTATACGATTTGTGTCTAGTCCCAAAATATATATAAAACATTGAAAAAATGATCTTAGATATTAGAGTAGATAATACGGTCTAATAATTTTTGTTTTGTTTTTTGTTTTTTTTGCTCTACATAACATAATTTGTATTGCATGAAGTGTGTGTTTCGTATTATACTATATGGTGGTTGGAACATTCCAAATGCCATATTGTATTAACAATACAGTGGACCAGCTTCTACGGTGTACCAACCGTGCTCTAATAGCATAATCTGTTAAAAGATAAAGAATTTAAACATAAAGTATAATCTTTTTTTTTTTTTTAAATGTTAGGGAAAAACAGTATTCCCTAATTGTTAATTGACTAGCTATGAGAACATTTATATCGAATTTTCAGCAACTAAATAGAACGTTTTGGGATGGTTTAGAGACCAACCACGGAAGTAATCCTTCACGAAATTTTCGTTATGATATGGGAAGTGTGTACCTGTGGACCATTTCTGTGTCTCCATGGCCGGTGCAAACTATAAGCATGCTATTTGCGGGCAAAGCCATATGAAGACTTCGGATTCTAGCATCAATCCGAGCAAGAATTTCTTTAACCTCCTTTGTTGCCCTGCACTTGCTTACCTTTTTATTCTCAGAATTATTGCACGTTTGTAGAGACAACATCTCCGCGACTTTCACATTTACCATATCTGGATCCATTACTTCATTCTTGAAATGGGAAATTAATTCTGAGAATCGAGTCCAAACAAAATGCACTTTTTCATTCTTTACCTGGAATCAACAGTAGACATAAGAAAACTTATGGTCATGTGGCCAAAACATATACAAAACTAAAGGGAAACGCACTGAGCCAATTAAGAGTTGTTTTACCTCCTTCCTGGCTTTCGAAAGGGCCTCATCATCCGAAGAAATGGGAAACGAATGGGACGAGTTTGAGGAATAACGTTTCACTATCGAAACATCGTCAATGATGGAAGACACTTTTCTAGAATCACTCAAAACTGTAAGGAGTTTTTTCCGCATAAATGATGGTGGCGCCCCAAAGTCAGGCCCTGCATAATCATAAAGAGCCAAAAACAATAAAAAATAAAAAATAATAATAAATAAAAATAATAAAAAATTGTTAAATAATTAAAAATGATAAAAAGCTCTTGCCAAATGCAACTGCATAAAGTGACACGAAACACAGTTCCGGTAGCAAGCTTGTAAAAGAATGTGCAGCTCAGGCTAAATATCATCACACCAAAAACTTTGAGGATCTAGAGTACAGTAAATGTCAACTTTTGTCAAAGCATCCAAGAAGTGCAATTTGAACCCCTAAAATGAACTCATAGTACCTCCAATCTGCTCTTCTGGTTAAAAATTCATCAATCATTTTTTTTTTTAATTTAAAAAAGGATATGATAATGTTAGGAACTAGGATAAGAAGGTTAAATAGTAATTAGTAGTTAGTTATGGGTAGAATTTAGAAATATTAGAAGTTAGGATTTTATAAATAGTAGTGTTAATGGTGAATGGGGGTATGGAAAATGTTATGAGATTTTAGTGGAAAAGAAGAAATTCCTTTTGGGAGAGTACCAAGCCTCTTGAAAGCTTGGATTATCTTTGTATCCCATTTTACCCCGTTTTCGATTAATAAAATATATTTCAGTTCGTAACAAATTGGTATCAGAGCATTCGATCCCCGGATATGGCAGCGGGACGAATTCCGACGTTCTCTGGCCATGAACCAACGTTTTGGTGGTTCGCTAAGGCAGAGCGAATCTTTGTGTTTGGCCAGTACTCTGACAGGGGACAAGTTGATAATGGCAGACGATTCCATGATCGGTGACGCGCGGCGTCGGTTCCGATGGGAGGATGGTCGTCAACCACACCGAACTTGGAGAGATTTGAAATTTGCCATGAGTAATCGTTTCCGTATACCGGTAGAGCAAGCGATTCAATACCAGCCACAGCCAAAGGCTGAACAGAACGATACGCGACAACAATTGAAGGAACTGCTTGAGCAGATGAAGACAATCTGCCGTCATTTGTCAGAGATCCCGAAGAACGAGTCGGAATCTAAATCAGATATCTGATTGGAGAAGTAGATCTGATCAGCTCTACTGTGGACGAGACAGAGCAGTCTGATGACGATGACGACGAGACGGAGCAGTCTGATGACGATGACGACGCGACGGAGCTGCTCGGTGACGAGGAGAGCAAGCCCGAGCTGTTTGAGCTCACCTCGTCGATCCTCGCCGAGGAAGTGGTGTCCGAGACTCGTGTCTTCGGGACTGCGAAGAACAACCAGCTCGGTGCCATCACGAGCCACGGTCAGATCGTCGACCAGATCGGCACGATTCTAACAGAGGGAAGGGCTGCGACATCACCTTTGCCGGTCTCAACAAAGAAGAAGAAGAAGAAGAAGAAGAAGAAGAAGAAGGAGAAGGAAAGCACGTTTGTGAAAGACCGTGGTAAATCAATGACATCGAAGAGGCAGAGACAGCGGCGTATGGGTGGCGAGATGTGGCACGACCAGAACCCGAGCAACAGGAGATCTTCAGCATCGTCATCGGAGAAGAAGACGAAGGAGGCAACCGTCGTGAAGGACCGAGGAAGGCCGTGCGCAGCTGCTCGGAGTCGGGGACCGCGAGGCAGCATGAAGGCGGCGAAGTACCATGGAAGCAGCAAGAAGCAAGGCAGTGGCTGTGAGGAGGCGTGGTCGCGGCGAGTCACGATGAGGCGGCGACAGTGGAGTGTGCCAGAGGTGAGGTGGCAACGAGTTAAAGCCGAGGATCGCGAGAAAGGTGAGGATTGGGATGAAGAGAGGCGAAGGCAAAGCACGGTGAGTCGTAAGGAAGCAGCAAGGTGGCCGGAGTGGACGTCTCTGTCAGAGGCGGAGTTCAGGCACCGTGCTACATAGTGTTGGCGAAGCTTCTCCGGTCGTCTTCATCTTGGCCATGGCTGCTGCGGTGAAAAAAAAAAAAAAAAACACGAAAGGAGATGGAGGCTCGTGGACTTCCCTAATGGGCCACTTTAACTCTAATGGGCCCAATTGAAAAGTAGTAGTCTGATTTGGGGCTTGAGTGAAGGGCTGTACATGGATTTTTTTTTTGGGTTGTATTGGGCTGCTCACTAAAAAAATAATAATAATAATAATAATTATTATTATTATTATTTTTTTTTTTTCCTTTCCCTTTGAGAATTTGGGCAGTTTTTGCTAGGGCGTAGCCATTAGCCACCGCCTTGAGGACAAAAAGGTTCTGGGTATTATTATTATTATTTTTTTTTTTTTTCTTTTCCTTTGAGAATTTGGGCAGTTTTTGCTGGGGCGTAGCCATTAGCCACCGCCTTGAGGACAAAAAGGTTCTAAGGCGGCCGGTAATGTTAAGAACTAGGATAAGAAGGTTAAATAGTAATTAGTAGTTAGTTATGGGTAGAATTTAGAAATATTAGAAGTTAGGATTTTATAAATAGTAGTGTTAATGGTGAATGGGGGGGTATGGAAAATGTTATGAGATTTTAGTGGAAAGGAAGAAATTCCTTTTGGGAGAGTACCAAGCCTCTCGAAAGCTTGGATTATCTTTGTATCCCGTTTTACCCCGTTTTCGATTAATACAATATATTTCAGTTCGTAACAGATAAGCAGAAACAATCGAACCAATAAAAATATAATGGTTATAGACAGTAGAAAAACTCCAGTTAACAATGGACATGAAAATATAATTAGGATCTACAAAGACAAATATGATTTTATACACATGGAGAGACAGTCTACGAGTACACATGCAAGAAAATATGTTCAAACTACCCAATTCTGTGTGAAGGTAAAGACAACTTATGTTGCAGCTTCTATAGTGATGCTAGATTTCTCAGGTAGATTTTATTTGAAATATAAATGCTGATATTCACTAGTACTTAAAGTCAATGACTGTGATATGATTGCACATAAAGTTACTTACCATGTTTAATTTTTAAGAGTGCCAGCTCCATTGCAGACCTTGCATCTTCAATGCTGTCATGACCATTCTCTGACTGCTGTATTTCTTTAGAAAGAAATCGTTTTGCAAGAACTCGTAGAGCAGATTTATAAGATCCTCCACGAGGATGCTTGTACAGAACTGCAGTGTCAATTACCCGCTTGTGAGTTATCTTCAACGCTAGCAAATCGTTTTCCACTGAATGCCCAACTAAGACTGTTTCCTTGAAAACCAGCTTCAGAAAATCCTCCTGAATATGGGAAGCAACTGTGAATGAATCAGAAATGATAGTCTTAAAGCTCTTAATGCAAAAGCAAAGATAAGCAATAACATGCCAAAGAAAATTTTGAGCATGACTAAAGATACAAAAATGAATTATGAACCTGAATATCTTTAAGACTTGTAGTCACCCCACTTAACATTTCACTTGTGATCCCACTATACCTGCACGACAGGGTTAATTAAACATGCTTTTTTTAATCTCAAATTTATGAAACTATTTGAAGAAACCAGTGGAACAATTCATGTAAAGGTCTACAAAGATCATATAAAGCAGCATACCTTGTGTTGTAATCAGTTATATTATTTAAAGGTTTAACCAGTTTATCTAGCACCACCTACAGAAAAGAAAAGAAGAGCTAATTAAAAGAAGATACATTTGACCAATAAACACTTATAGGTTGACCACGGATCACAATGCTATTATTTGGAGAAAAAAAAAAAAAAAGAGAGATCAAATAAATAAAATATGAAAAAAAAAAATGGGTCAGTTAGGTAAATAGCCATTTTGGACTGTGTGTTTTTAAAAAATAGTCACAGTTTCAAAAAATTTAAAAACTAGTCATAACACATGTAAGAAATTTCTGACAATAACAAAATTACACATAAAATTATTGTCAGAAATTTTTGACACGTGTGATAAATTTTGTCAGAAATTTCTGAAAGGGCTAGTTTTTAAATATTTTTAAATTGTGGCTGTTGTTTAAAATCACTTTTTAAACAGTGGCTATTTTCTCAAAATTCCCAAAAAAAAAATCATAAATACATAAGCATTGATGAAAGTGTCAATGCCAATAAAATGCTTTGGTTAAGAAAAGACTACAAAATCTAGAGACTCACCCAAAAAAAATTAAAAATCAGAACATAAAAAGCTAATCTCTTTCATCAAATAATGGGAATAAAGAATGAACTAAATCAAAAAATACCTGTCCTTGGATGTCCACCAAAGTCATTCTTGTAAGCTCAAAACCCTCTTTTGTTATGCACTATATAACCAGAAAATAAACTGAGAAGATAAGCAGACGCAACTAAAAACAAATGACAAGAAAATTCATATAAATTTTATAACATGCATTATGACAACGTGAATGATTCGCAAATTTCTGCCATTCTAAGATTCTCCACATAGAATATTTAATCTACTTACCATCTCACAATCAAGCGCCAACATTTCATAGGGACTTGCTTCTGGAGGAGCCGGAAGTGTAGAAACAAAACCTGCATAAGAGATGTGATAAGTTAACAACCAATCCACAGAACAGAATGGCAAAAATAAATAAATAAATAAAATAAAATAAAAAAGTCCCATTCAGCTCACCTGACTGATTGAGACAATAGCCATTGTCTTCCATCTGTTTTTCCGAAAGCGTGTAATAAGTTATAGGGAAAGGTATATTTTTTGTAAGTTCGGCAAAGGATTGTTTATCTTCCCCTGAACATTTTTCTGCAAAAAGTAGTGGTATCATATATATATAATAGAAAATTAGTAACTTGGTATTGGTATGAGGAATATATGTATATAATATATATATATATATGTATGAACAATGTATGCACGTATATTGTATGTACGTTTATATATACGAATATTACAAAGTAATATACTCTAATCTTAAGAAGAAATTAAAATGAGAGTACTGCGAAAGTGGATAATAAGAGAGACTAGAAACTAGTGATAAGAAAAAGGAATTCAGAGAAACAGATCAATATACAAAAAAATATGCAAAGATTAAGCTTTGAAATATGAAATAGCTGCAATTCACACTGAAAGAAAGAACAACAGAAAACACTGTCAGTGAAAGAAGGAGCCACTTGACCGTTGTCAATTCCACAGTGAAAGAAAAAGAACTAGACCATTGTCACGCATACATCCCCTAAGACAACATCTTTTTGAGGCCATGCAAGTTCTTGAGATGACAAAATTATGTAAAAAGACAGCTTTATCATGCCAACAGCTTGCTTCCTTTTTTTTCTTTTTTTTTTTTTTTTGCTGAATAACAGCTTGCTTCCTTACAGACAGAAGTTGAAGTAGAAATCCTCTATTAAAATAATTTGTCCATTTTATGCCAAACAAATCTAAAAGAAACAGATTCAACAAAAATTGACCTTCTTCTCTTGCTGGGTTGGACTTGATCGAGACTGAATTACTTTGGTCTCTCTTTCTTTTCACCTTGCAAGTGAGGAGTGCATCAATTGTTTGCATTCCATCTGTCATACAACTAGGACACAGAATTGAAAATGAAAACACTAAAAGTTTAAAGGAAATGTATATGAACACTTTGACAGGAAACAACGGGACATAAAACATGCGTTTAGGAATGGAACAGGAAAGAGTTTTAAGAAAATAATAACAATAACCTGAGCTAAGGGAATAACTAAAACTTTCATAGAATCACATCAAGTCTAACCTAAGTGCCATAACTGCCCTTGGATTGCCACACAATTCTTTAAGACTTGGAAGAATTTTGGACTGAGATAAGTACAAAGCAGCGTCTAGGCCTGGAATGTAAAGCATCACCACTTTGGGAATGAGAGGTTTGTTCTGCAAAGCATTAGCAACCATGTAAGTAAGACTAGTTGTTCAACATTTACAACCATATGCCTAAACACAAACCATGCAGCAAATGACTTTCACTGTGTCCTCGGCATAAAAGTTAAGTCATTCAAGCACTTGTTAGGGCCAGAATCTTAACAAGTCTACCAAAGCGATAGCCCACATACCAAGTCTTGGGTCTGCCAATTAATTCAAAATCTCATAATGGAAAAAGAGAACTTCAAAGGAATTAAGAATAACTGACACACACAAAACACTTATTGAAGTTGGATAAAGGGGAACTTTTACCTTAATGAAAACCCATGAAGGCATGAATCCTTCAGCAAGTACCCACGTTACTAGTCCTTGAATATCCTATACGACATGACAAAGCTGATCAAAATCTGGATGGTTTACCACAAAAAGGAATAACCAAAATATCTGGGAGGTCATTGTTACCTACTTGCAAATTCAGTGTGGAGCTAGCCTCTGGTATTTTGAAAACAATATCTGCTTTACCCTGAATAGACAATCAAATAAATGAGTACAAAAATTAAGGTTCAATTCATCAACATCCATCCAGAATCTAAGACTAGTTAACGAGGAGACAGTCCAAGATAGCTGTTCCTTCTACGATTAGTGCTTCTCAAGTATCAGAGTTGAATTTTTCTCTTGCAACATATTAGTAGAAAATCAGAAAACTAGTAAAAGACTAAAAACGACAACAATTTTGTTCCATTAACTTGTTAATATACAAAATAGAATTCTCTTCGTTTTTTTCAATCAATTTCTAAGCAGAAAATGAAGACACCAAGGACAAACCATCTCACTAAGGAAAAAAAAAAAGAAAAAAAAAAACAACAAAACACACACACAAAGTATCCATCCCCGACTTGGATTGAGAAAATTCATATTTAAACCAAAAAAAATACTCTAAACTAGTGATAACATAAACAGTCACTTGGATAGCTTAATGATTATTAAAGCCAACCTGCAAGATTTCTGAGCCAGTACTTATACAAACAGCGCATAAAGCAGACACCCAACATGAAAAACACATCAAACACTCTTCCATTGCCTTGTCCAACAAAAGTACCATATCACGATTCAGATTTCAACATTATAAACACCCTCCAATACAGTCTTATGCACGACCCGCGCCGCGCCACATGAAGCTTCATCGGAATCTTAAAACCAAATGCACCCAATAAAGATGCATTGCAAACCAGACCCTAATCATTGCATTACTCCAAAGCCTCTCTAAGCTCAATTAGTGACTTACTCACTCACTTTTCCAAAATTTATAATCAACGCCCTATGCATGTCGAACTAAGATTTATTTCTACACTTAGCCAGCTTTTGAGGGTCGCTTCAATTTTGAGTTTTGTTTGTGTTGGCTAAACATATAAAGGGCAATCAAAGTCCTCTTCAAAAGAGCAACAAAATCTTAACACTTTGACAAATTTTAAATATGCTCGATAAGAAATTACAATCACCTAAACATTGCTTCTATAATCCAGACTCAGAAGATCGTCACGATTTCAAAATAAAACTAATTGAACCAAAGAGGAATCCTTTTATAAAATAATTATAAAAAGAAAAAAGAAAAAAAAAACCCAGATAGAAAACAATATCATTGAACAAATAGTTTGATTTCACAGAGGAAAAAAAACCCTCAAATTTCACAGAGAAAACCCAGAGAGAGAGAGAGAGAGAGAGAGAGTACCTGAGGTCCATAAATGTCGAAGAAATCGGAGGGTTTATCATTGTCGTTATTCAAGCAATCATTCTCGGAATCCAAAGCCTTGGCTTTAAGCTTCCGAGAAAGCATTGTCCTCTCTCTCTCTTTCTCTCTCTCTCTCTCTCTCTCTAAGAAAAAAGGGAAAAACAAAAAAACAAAAAAAAAAAACCCAGAAAAGAGGGAACGCAGTGTGGGAGGAACTAATTGATTTTTAGTTTGTATAGAAAAGAAAGAGAAAGAGAGAAGAGGGTTAAGAAGAGCGCAAAGACTGTAGCAACAAGCTGCTTCTTGTTTAGGGGTGCACAAAAACAATAAAAAATAAAAAAAAATAAAAAAAAGGAGTAATTTGCACCAGTGGCCCCTGAATTTTACGTTTTTGACAAGTTGCACTCTAATATTTTATTTTTGGCAAGATACACCCTAACTTAAGAAAATGTTGGCAAACCGTTGCAAATTGACAACGGGCATCTAATTTTGGACGGAAATCGTCGTTCACGTGGCATGCACGTGATTTAAAGAGGGCATCTATGGTACTTCTGCGAAATTATCATAATTTGTTTTAATTTTTCTTCTTCACCTCTTTCTATCTTCTCTCTCTTTTGGGGTTCGACGATGTGGCGAAGATTGGGTCTGGACTCTTGGGGTCGCCGGCTGTCGCAAGATCTCGCTAGGAAGCAGGGGTTGTGGGGTCGCCGACGGTCGCAATTCTCTCTCTCGGGCTCTCTTTCACTTTCCCGATCTCTATCTCCTTCGCTCACCAACGTTGCCAGCCGTCCGTGCTCCGGCAGCCCAGCCTGCACACCGCCACCACGGCGAGTCCGAAAATATGAATTCCTGAAAATGAAAAACCCAGGTCAATTAACCAAAAAACCAAAAAAAAAAAAAACACACCAGATCGTTTTCGATTCCGATCGGCATTCGTACTCCGTCGCCTGCGAGGCGTTCTCTGAACAGCACTCTCTTCTTCGTTCTCTTTTGATTTTTTTTTCTTTTTCATTTTTAGCCTCCTGAAGATTGTGGTTTTTTATTCATTTGTTTTTGGGAGAGAATTTTCTTTTCTTTTTTTTCGTCGTTACCAGATCCACGATAGTATTGTTAGAATAGTGCCCAAAAAGGAGACTATTTTTATGATTTTGAATTTGCTGATTAATAAAATAAAAGAAAATTTTCATGAATTGTTTGAGACTTTATTTTATTTATGGATATTCATCAATATCCATAATATATTATGTAACTAAAATTCTAGTATATAAGTTTGTTATATACAAAGGATTAGAATTTTGGTTAATATGTTTAAATGAGTCCGTGATTGATCAAGAGTAGGTGATTTGATCCGAAATCACATATGCGGTCCACTGACATATTGGATGCAATAACCTTATCCGGGTTGTCAGTGTGGTGACACTAAGTGGAAGCATTCTATATAATTAGATTATATAGGACATGGACCGACTCGATTCCGAAATGTCGTTTAAGATCCGTTACGATACTCGTCTCGAAGTCATAAGATGATCATATGAGAATCGATCTTAATCCTGAGTGGTCACAGACCCCTAGGTTATCTTTACGGGCCTTTTGATTTGTTCTTTACGGCTCATGATTGATCTTGGCTAAATACTTGCATTTTGGAGGTTCGGAACATGATCACTGGGGAATGGGGTTTCACAGATATGGAATCCAACTTCTGATAAAAAAGAAGTTAAAATTGGTTCCCTTAATGTGTTGATTCTGGAACTGAACAATTGCGCGCACATTTATGAATTCTTCACTAGTGAATCGATGGTACTTAAGGAACAAGATATGATCTGAGTGGTAAAACGGTAAATTCACCAACTCAGATCATGAACCAATCTGGAGGGTCGAATCTTATGAAATGATTATATCATTGGACAACTCACCGAGTAAATTATTCTAATAATTTCAGGAGTGCAATTCCGAGTTTTTGTGGTATCGGCAAAGCGAGGATTCCTTAAGGCCGATAAGTTCGTTTTGAGCGTTCTCTTAGCCCAACCTTGGCGGTCTCGAAACGCACGGCGCAAAGACTATAAGTCAATCACTAAAATCTTCTTGGTAAAATTCTTAATCTCTAGAATTTATTTATGAAATAAGTTTTGTGCATATTTGATATGAACCCCGCGCGTTGTGCTCGTGATTCACGGATTGTTTACGGATCGTCTACGGAATTAGGAACGATTTGTGGATCGAATGGTGCTCGAACGATTGCGGAAAGTTCGTTCGATAAGCCGGGTGAACGCCACAAGATAAATTCTTATGTCAACGAGATAAATTCTCGCCTATGTTCGTTGTCCAAGGTAAATCCTTTGGCACTTTGGTAAATCCGTGTTTGTTCAAGGAAGATCCTTGACGGTTCATGAAGAACCAAGGGAAAGAGGAGAAAACCTCACTCACACAATACGTGTTTCTTTATCAAAATAATTCTCTGAATATTTTATTGATGAAAGTTGGCCTTTAAATAGGCTAATAGGTTTACAACCCTAATTGGAATTAAAATTATACAAATAAATGAAATAAAACCCTAATAAAACCTAACTAATTCGAAACCCATTGAAAAATAAGCTAAAAATTCGAAATTGGCCCAAAACTCGAAGTGAGCCCGAATCGGGCGGTCGTTCGCCAAGTCTGGGCGATCGACCGGCTACGAATCTGTCCAAACACAACTTTGGGCGGTCGTTCTTGGCATTGGGGCGAACGTTCGGCTGAGGCTCTGCCTGATGCCCTCTGATGCACGCTGACGCGCACTCGGATGCACTCGTTCGCATTCCGCCGCATTCGGTCGAAAATCTCCCGCACAACCCTCGACCAAACTTGTTCCTAACCCTCTAAAACTGTCAATAAACATAATAAAACTTCAAAATAACAAAGTTACAATAAATTGACTCTAATAAACATCTAAAATCCTAAACAAACTCATAAAATAAATTATCATAATATAATTAAATAAATGCGACGAAATCCACGTCATGTTGTCCATATCGGCTTCCTCTCGGGCCGAGTACATGCAATCTTCGATGTGACGGGTTCTTTGTAGAAGCCAAACTCCCCTTCTACGGATGCTTGCATTATCTTTACGATAGCGTAAATGACACGCTCAATCTCCGCCTTTCTCTCATCATTCCCCTCTTCTTGAAAGGGATTTGTCCTCAAATCCAGCAGTGGCATAGTAAAAGAACTTGAAAGTCGAGGAATTGAAATTGGAGCTACTACTTCATAGCATTTGTCTTCATTTGGCTTCATGCTCTCTGACTCGTCATGATCTTTTGTGCTTACGGCGATGGGCTTGCTATCTTCATATGATTCTTGCATCACCACTCTTTTAACTTCGTCTTCCAACCACTCAAGAAGCTCTTTTAACTCCGCTTCTTGCCTCTCGGCCTGTTTCTTCTCTTCTTCTCGCTTTTCACATTCTCTTCTGTGGTATTGAAGATCTTCATACGCTTGGCTTGGAGATAATGGAACCAAATTAATCTTCTTACCCTTATGAAACAATGAGTATTTGTTGGTGTAGACATCGTGTTTGACTTGTCGATCACATAGCCATGGTCTTCCAAGTAGCATGTGTGCAACCTCCATTGGCACCACATCACAAACAACCTCATCTTCGTACTTGCCAATATTGAAGTGTATCAAGACTTGTTGCGTTACAGTCACAACTCCACCATCGTTCATCCATTGCAGCTTGTAAGGTTGAGGATGTGCAAGCAAAGGCAATGCTAGCTTCTCTACCATTAGAGTGCTTGCTATGTTCACACCACTCCCACCGTCAACGATCACGCTGCATACTTTATCTTTCACTCGAAATCGTGAACGAAAAATACTCTCACTTTCTGCTCCTTCATCTTCAAGTGCTTGAATCGTCAATGCTCTCTGCATCAACAATCCATGTGTACTATGACCTCCGTGGACGTCTCTTCGATGAACCCGTTCTCTCCGAGCTTCATTGTAGACTCGTGGTTGAGGCGCTTGATGGGCGTTCTCGACTCTTTCTAGCCTTTTGCGCACCGCGTCAAACTTTGTATTCATTCGTCTCATCTCGTCTAACAATGCGTCCATCGTCAATTTCGAGTCCATCCCTCCGTGTACATCCCCGTGACTTTGATTGGACATGTCTATTGCAAAACAAAATTAGTGAAAATAAAGAGAACCTCACAACATCGCTCCCTCACGTGTTTCACTCATAAAAGTGTTTAAAATCACTCAACACTCGTGTTTAAGAATATGGCTTTTACCCTCGAATGATCTCACACACTCTTGCCTTTTTCCACTCAATTAACTTTTCTCTCTCAAAATTTTTTTTTTTCGGGGCGATCGCTCGGCTAGAATGCTGCGATCGATCGGCAAGGGTGGCGGTCGTTCGGCACGAAGTCCGCGATCGACCGGCTACGAATCTGTCCAAACACAACTTTGGGCGGTCGTTCTTGGCATTGGGGCGAACGTTCGGCTACCTGGGCGGTCGTTCTTGGCATTGAGGCGAACGTTCGGCTGATATGAACCCCGCTTCTTGCCTCTCGGCCTGTTTCTTCTCTTCTTCTCGCTTTTCACATTCTCTTCTGTGGTATTGAAGATCTTCATACGCTTGGCTTGGAGATAATGGAACCAAATTAATCTTCTTACCCTTATGAAACAATGAGTATTTGTTGGTGTAGACATCGTGTTTGACTTGTCGATCACATAGCCATGGTCTTCCAAGTAGCATGTGTGCAACTTCCATTGGCACCACATCACAAACAACCTCATCTTCGTACTTGCCAATATTGAAGTGTATCAAGCCTTGTTGCGTTACAGTCACAACTCTACCATCGTTCATCCATTGCAGCTTGTAAGGTTGAGGATGTGCAAGCAAAGGCAATGCTAGCTTCTCTACCATTAGAGTGCTTGCTATGTTCACACCACTCCCACCGTCAACGATCACGCTGCATACTTTATCTTTCACTCGAAATCGTGAACGAAAAATACTCTCACTTTCTGCTCCTTCATCTTCAAGTGCTTGAATCGTCAATGCTCTCTGCATCAACAATCCATGTGTACTATGACCTCCGTGGACGTCTCTTCGATGAACCCGTTCTCTCCGAGCTTCATTGTAGACTCGTGGTTGAGGCGCTTGATGGGCGTTCTCGACTCTTTCTAGCCTTTTGCGCACCGCGTCAAACTTTGTATTCATTCGTCTCATCTCGTCTAACAATGCGTCCATCGTCAATTTCGAGTCCATCCCTCCGTGTACATCCCCGTGACTTTGATTGGACATGTCTATTGCAAAACAAAATTAGTGAAAATAAAGAGAACCTCACAACATCGCTCCCTCACGTGTTTCACTCATAAAAGTGTTTAAAATCACTCAACACTCGTGTTTAAGAATATGGCTTTTACCCTCGAATGATCTCACACACTCTTGCCTTTTTCCACTCAATTAACTTTTCTCTCTCAAAAAAAATTTTTTTTCGGGGCGATCGCTCGGCTAGAATGCTGCGATCGATCGGCAAGGGTGGCGGTCGTTCGGCACGAAGTCCGCGATCGACCGGCTGACGTTCTGCGGAACTTTGTTGAGTCGCGCGATTGTTCGGCTGCACGGGGCGATCGATCGGCGTCGCCTCGGTCTCCTTCGCGAAAATGTTCCCGGATGACTCTAACTTGAAAACTTGACACCCAAACACTAAGAAACCTAATTTTAATGACTCTAAACCCAATTTAACACAAGAATGGATGAATCAAAATCCCAAATTCCACAAGATTCAATTTCCCAAACAAAACCCTAAGATTACAAATGAGAACGAGAACAAAGACACGAACAAATAACGAAACTAATATGATTGAACGAATAAGATAGGAAAGCTAAACAAAAACCCTATGAATCACTATCGAAAAGATGACAAACTCAAAGGATACAGACTCGATTGAGACGAACGAAAACGAAAAACTCAACAAAACTCACGACTAACTAGAATCAAACAAGAACATGAACAAATCTGGTTTTTTTTTTTTGACTCTAAGAAATCACAAAACAAAATAAAGGATAGGCAAACCTAATTCGTAGAAACTGTGCTCTGATACCAACTGATATGAACCCCGCGCGTTGTGCTCGTGATTCACGGATTGTTTACGGATCGTCTACGGAATTAGGAACGATTTGTGGATCGAATGGTGCTCGAACGATTGCGGAAAGTTCGTTCGATAAGCCGGGTGAACGCCACAAGATAAATTCTTATGTCAACGAGATAAATTCTCGCCTATGTTCGTTGTCCAAGGTAAATCCTTTGGCACTTTGGTAAATCCGTGTTTGTTCAAGGAAGATCCTTGACGGTTCATGAAGAACCAAGGGAAAGAGGAGAAAACCTCACTCACACAATACGTGTTTCTTTATCAAAATAATTCTCTGAATATTTTATTGATGAAAGTTGGCCTTTAAATAGGCTAATAGGTTTACAACCCTAATTGGAATTAAAATTATACAAATAAATGAAATAAAACCCTAATAAAACCTAACTAATTCGAAACCCATTGAAAAATAAGCTAAAAATTCGAAATTGGCCCAAAACTCGAAGTGAGCCCGAATCGGGCGGTCGTTCGCCAAGTCTGGGCGATCGACCGGCTACGAATCTGTCCAAACACAACTTTGGGCAGTCGTTCTTGGCATTGGGGCGAACGTTCGGCTACCTGGGCGGTCGTTCTTGGCATTGGGGCGAACGTTCGGCTGAGGCTCTGCCTGATGCCCTCTGATGCACGCTGACGCGCACTCGGATGCACTCGTTCGCATTCCGCCGCATTCGGTCAAAAATCTCCCGCACAACCCTCGACCAAACTTGTTCCTAACCCTCTAAAACTGTCAATAAACATAATAAAACTTCAAAATAACAAAGTTAGAATAAATTGACTCTAATAAACATCTAAAATCCTAAACAAACTCATAAAATAAATTATCATAATATAATTAAATAAATGCGACGAAATCCACGTCATGTTGTCCATATCGGCTTCCTCTCGGGCCGAGTACATGCAATCTTCGATGTGACGGGTTCTTTGTAGAAGCCAAACTCCCCTTCTACGGATGCTTGCATTATCTTTACGATAGCGTAAATGACACGCTCAATCTCCGCCTTTCTCTCATCAATATTTGTATGCTTGTTTGTTTTTCTAATAAAATTACGAAAAGATCATTCTTCTATGTTCTTGATGGTTTGATCAAAGTGTTTGATTATAAATTTTAGAATACCATGTTTCCGCCTTACATAGAACTTTTATGTATTATTGTAAAATTTTCCAACAACTGGTATCAGAGCGGTCTTAATTTTATTAGAAAATTAATTAATTTAGAATGTGATTCTAATTGCATTATTGAATGGCACAATAATTGTTGATACATGAGATGTATATTATGTTTAATTGTCATATTGATGAATGAATCTTCTATTGAAATTGGTCGTTAATTATATGGTTCTTTTGGTTTAATTAGATTTGATGTTCGCCCTTAATTTGGGTTAGGAATTATGAATATTTTATTTTATTTTACATTATGTAAATTTATAAAATTATGTAAATTTCACAATGATCAGCAAATCAAATTCAAGAAGACTTTAAAGGACAAAGACCTAGGGTTTGATGAAACTCTAGGTGGTGGATTTTGGTGGCCAAAATTCTAGAGTTTTGACCCTAGGATAGCCACCACTATAGGAGGCCAAAACCCTTGGGTAAGACTCTAGGGTTGATTGGCCAATGATTGGACCTAAACTTAAGGTTTTCAAACCCTTGGTTGCCCAGCCCACTATAGTAGGCCCATAGGTTTATGAAACCTATGTTGGGCCGATCCAAAATTAAAAGTGTTTTAATTTTAGGTCAAATCCATAATGATGGACGTGAACCATAATGGACACGAAGATGGACTTGGAGACGAAGCCCATGAAGAGGAGGCCCGTTGATTAGTTTTATTTTATTTTATTTATTTATTTATTAATAAACCAAAAGAACTCGGTCAATTCCAATATTTTATTTTTATATTATGCTTTTATAATATGTCATGCACGTCACATGTCATATAGTATAAGAGTGACATTCAATATTATGTTTCGCTTGCATCATTTATTCATATTGTTAATATGATTAATATGTAATATGATTAAATGATGGATTGGTTATTTTAAAGTGTTTAAAATTTGACCAACACAATTTGGGGCTTATTCAATTAAAATTACGTAAGTTGTTAAGAGTAGATTTTTAATGAATAAGTTGAGCGGAGCGAAAAGACTTTGTCCAAAAGACCGATAAGAGGTCTAAAGTTTGGAGGAACTTAAGCGGACCATTGTGACCCCCCCTTCTTACTTGGAAGTTCTTTTCGTGAAGTGAAACTATAGGTTATAATTTCACGTAGTACTAATTAGATTTAATTAAACATGAGATGCTTTATAAACCAAAGATTAGTACGTCACGAAAAGACATATTTAAGCATATTTAAAAGGATTTTAAATGGGTAGCTTAGAATCACACAGAATTTAATTCTACGCTTTTTAGGTTAATAATTAGATTATAAACCTAACATCAATTTCACCTAGTTAAATGTCAACTTAGGTTTAACAAAATACTACATTAATAGCGAGTTTATGGTCTCCATCGTTGGTTTAGCACCGTGAGGGCCAAGCAGCGCCTCGAGGCACTTCGATTTCGTCCCCCTACGGGTGGTGTCCGCTTGGCTCAATACCAAGGCTAAGTCTCGTATGATAGATTTTTTGGATGAATTTCAAGTGTGACCTACCCTACGGTGGTACATCTTGAGTTAAGTCTGAGAAGTCGAAACAATAGGTCAACTCATAAGACAAATCAAATGTTGACTTGTCTGGCCAAACTTTCTCACTTCGGCATTTAATAGGCATGGAAATAAGAGTTATTTTGGTCGTGCTTATTAATCGAGAAGAGTCTCAGTTCAGTTAAGTGAATAATTGACCTACCCTACGGCGGCACTTTATTCATGGATAACTGAACTGTCGAGGGAATAATAACTTAAAGGTTTTAGTATTTTTCCCGTTACATTCATGCATACACGTTTATTATTCCCGAAATTGTGATGGATATTTTGTCTCAAACTTTTCTAATTTCTATTTATTTTTATTATCAGCATTTTCAATATGTCTTTTGGAAACCCTAGAACCGTATTATTGTCCAAAGATGTGCTAACTGGGGATAACTTTTCTAAGTGGAAAAGTAACCTCAACATCGTGCTGGTCAGTGAGAGCATAAGGTATGTTCTTACTGAGCCACGTCCACCCGTTCCTACTGCAAATGCTGCACGGACGCTCAAAGAAGATTTTGAGCGTTGGAACTCCTCCAATAACAAGGCTAAGGCCTACATGCTCGCAAGTATGTCTGATGCTCTGTGAACAAAGTTGGAGAACAAGGAGACTGCTGTTGAGATCCTAGACACTCTTCAAGAGATGTTTGGGATGCAGAACGAGCAAGCTCGAATGGAAGCTACTCGCAAGTACATGAATGCGAAGATGTCTCCTGGCACCTATGTGAGAGACCACGTCATGAAGATGACGAACTATTTCACAGAGGTTGAGCTTCATGGCGCCACTATCAATGAGGTAACGCAAGTGGGAATCATTCTGAACTCACTTTCGCCTGATTTTGTCCAGTTTACGTCCAACTATATTATGAATAAATTGAACTATGAACTTACTCAACTCCTCAACGAGCTCCAGACTTTCGAGTCTATAAGTGGGATAGCCAAGAAGAAAGGCGCGGCAAATATTGCCGAAAGAGCCACATCTTCTAAGGCCCAATCTAAAAAGAGAAAGGCCTCTGGCTCAAGTGGAACCAAAGGTGGACAAGCAAGCAAGTCCAAATGGAAGAGTTCCGATAAGAACACAAGCAAGCCCAAAGAAAAAGATTCCAAAAAGTCCAAAGAAGGCAAAAGAGCAAAAGCAAAGCAACAATAGCAAAGGAAAGTGTTTCTATTGCGACGACGATGGACACTGGAGGAGAAACTGTCCAGCCTACCTTGCTGAATTAGCCGAGAAAAAGAAGAACGGTATGACCGATTTACATGTATTAGAAGCATTTTATGCTGAGGATGCTTCCTCTACCTGGATAGTTGATTCAGGCACAACTAATCATGTTTGTTCTTCTTTGCAGCTGCTTAGCTCTTGGAGAAAGCTTGAAGATGGAGACCTTACACTGAAAGCTGGCAATGGAGAGTCCGTTATAGCCAAAGCAGTGGGAGAAGCTCGCCTCACCTTTGGAAATAAATTTTTAATTTTAGAACCAGTTTATTTTATTCCATGTTTTAGGAGAAATTTGATTTCAGTTTCAGAACAACGTAAACATTCATTTTCAGTTTCATTGAATAATAATTCGATTATTATTTCGTAAAATAGTTTGGAAATTTTTTCTACAAACATGGAATATGGGCTTTATATTTTAAGACCAATAGAATCTTTCATCTTCAACACTGAAATATTTAGAGTAGCAAATCCTAAACCTAACAAGAAACCTAAAGTATCAAGTGATAGTGAAACATATCTATGGCATCTTAGACTTGGTCATATTAATCTATATAGGATTAATAGACTAACAAATGATGGTCCTTTGAGAGAAGTAAGAGTTGGTTCTCTACCTGTCTGTGAATCATGTTTAGAGGGCAAAATGACTAAAAGATCCTTTTCGGCTAAAGGAGAAAGAGCCAAAGAACCACTTGAGCTTGTTCATACAGATGTCTGCGGACCTTTGAATGTTCAAGCTAGAGGTGGTTATGAGTACTTCGTCAATTTTATTGACGATTACTCTAGATATAGTTACATTTATCTAATGCAACAAAAATCTGAAACTTTTCAGAAGTTTCAAGAATTTTGTGCTGAGGCTGAAAAGCAATTGGATAAATCACTTAAGACTTTTCGATCAGATCGAGAAGGTGAGTATCTTGATACTGAGTTTACCGACCATCTCATTGAGAATGGGATCTTGTCGCAACTCTCGGCTCCTGGTAATCTGTAACAAAATAGTGTTGCAGAACGAAAGAACCGAAGCTTGTTAGACATGGTGAGATCCCTGATAAGCTACTCTTCACTTCAAGTATCTTTCTGGGGCTATGCTATCAAGATGGTTGTCGACATTCTAAATGTCGTTTCGTCTAAGTCTATTTCTAAAACGCCTTTCGAGTTCTAGAATGGTCGTAAACCTAGTTTACATCATTATCGCATATGGGGGTGTCCGGCACACGTGCTGAAAAAGAAAACAAGCAAATTGGAGTCAAGAACAGAAGTGTGTCTGTTCATTGGTTATCCAAAAGGCACGAGAGGAGGTTTGTTTTATAGTCCTAAAGAAAAGAAGGTATTCGTGTCGATGCATGCCACTTTTCTTAAAAACGATTATATGACAAATTATAAACCTCGAAGTAAGGTTGTACTCGAGGAAATGTTAGCACCACTTCTATTTTACAACCAACATGAGTTGTTGAGTTGAGAGAAAAAGAAGAAACCACAGTTCCTAATCAGGACGCTATAGTACCTAGACGTAGTGGGAGGAAAATAAGATTACCCGTCCGCGACCGTACTGAGGCGAATCTCATTGTCTCTGACACAAACGATGACGATCCAATGTCTTTTAGGGAGGCAATGGATAATCCTGATAAGGAGAACAAGAGCCTATGTGCTAGTTTATTAAGGTGGTTACTTAAATTTACTAGGATACACTGATTTCTGATTTCAAATCGGATAAGGACGCTTGAAAGTTGACGTCTACTTCAATGTGTACTCTTTGAGAAATAGGTTTGAGAGGAATATTTCATCTCCTTTAGGACAAGTGGGAGATTGTTAGAATAGTGCCCAAAAAGGAGACTATTTTTATGATTTTGAATTTGCTGATTAATAAAATAAAAGAAATTTTTCATGAATTATTTGAGACTTTATTTTATTTATGAATATTCATCAATATCCATAATATATTATGTAACTAAAATTCTAGTATATAAGTTTGTTATATACAAAGGATTAGAATTTTGGTTAATATGTTTAAATGAGTCCGTAATGATCAAGAGTTGGTGATTTGATCCGAAATCACATATGCGGTCCACTGATATATTGGATGCGATAACCTTATCCGGGTTGTCAGTGTGGTGACACTAAGTGGAAGCATTCTATATAATTAGATTATATAGGACATGGACTGACTCGATCCCGAAGTGTCGTTTAAGAACCGTTACGATACTCGTCTCGAAGTCATAAGATGATCATATGAGAATCGATCTTAATCCTGAGTGGTCACAGACCCTTAGGTTATCTTTACGGGCCTTTTGATTTGTTCGTTATGGCTCATGATTGATCTGGGCTAAATACTTGCATTTTGGAGGTCTGGAACATGATCACTGGGGAATGGAGTTTCACAGATATAGAATCCAGCTTCTGATTAAAAGGAAGTTAAAATTGGTTCCCTTAATGTGTTGATTCTGGAACCGAACAATTGCGCGCACATTTATGGTCAAGATCGTAAATGAATTGTTCGCTAGTGAATGGGTATACTTAAGGAACAAGATATGATCTGAGTGGTGAAACGGTAAATTCAGCAACTCAGATCATGAACCAATCTGGAGGGTCAAATCTCATGAAATAATTATATCAATGGACAACTCACCGAGTAAATTATTCTAATAATTTTAGGAGTGCAATTCCGAGTTTTTAGTGGAGTAACCTCGAATTAATAAATCAGATTTTTAACTAAAGAGTTTTAGTTAATTATTTGTATTTATTGGAGCCTGAATTATTGGGTCCATGGTCCCCGGACCGACTCCATCAGATCGATAGAGATACTCTAATAATTAATGGTGATTAATTATGTTTTTCTCACATTCATCGAATTAATAGTTTAATTCGATAATAAATAATTAATTTTAGTTATTTATTTAATTGTTAAATAAATAATGGTTAAAATTAATGTAAATTAATTTTGGAGGGAATTATGAAAATAGTTTTCCGCCAAAATTGGCTTATTTGGGAGGCTAACAATTTAAATAAAAGAGTTTTATTTGATTGTTAAATTATCTAAGACTTGCATAAATCAATAAAGGAGGTATTTTGTAGAAATCCTAATTAGAATAGGATTTGTACAAATTTATTTAAATAGGATAGTTATCCTACTTGGAGTAGGATTTGAAATAACTAACCCTAATTAATTATCTAAGAGTTAGATAATTATCTATTTTGGATACTAAAATAGAATTAGATTCTATTTTGGATTTGATTAAATATATATATATATATATATATATATAAGTTAAAATCGCAACAAAGTTTTTGAATGTTGCCGACTAATTTTCAAATTCGTATATGTGTAGATATAAATACATATAGAGAAATTATAGTGAATACTCAATTTTTAAAACTTAATGTAAGTTATTACCCAATATTTTAAAAAATTTAACCAACTGCCAAGTAATTCAATTACTTATATAGTGATAAGTGGTGGTAATTCACTTTGTTACCAAAAACATATGCAAGTAATTCACGAATTGGCTAGAAGCTCAATTACTTCAAAAGTTTATATATTTATTTTATTGTTATATAGATTCTGGGTATTTCCCTAGTTCACCCATATATATATATATAATATAATTATATTAATGTATAATCGTATATTCCAATGGATTTGAAAAGTTGCCGAACTGTTCATAGCCGAATTTTACTTATACTATATATATATATATATATATATATATATATATATATATACCTTGAATAGAAAAATATATTAGATATATATAATAAATTCCAATTCGACAAGTTGCACACTTTCTATATCCGATTGAATGTATAGTGTATATATACGATTATAATTTTTATACTATTAAAATATATGATATTTTTAATATATCCAAAATAAATAATAATAGGTATTATTTTGAATCCAAATAGGACTTGGAGTATACTTATTAAACACCTCATTATTCTCTCAATAAATAGGACCCTATTCTAGAGAGAAAAACCTAATTTTTGCTACACCAAGCATACAAGCTCATAAGCCTTTTTGAGAGATTTTCTAGAGAGAGAAGCCCCCCTATAGCTATTCCTATAGCCTAATTATATACTAAAGTAGTGTGTGTGAGAAAAATTAGAGTGAGCTCACACTCTTGTCTTTTCCCGATCCGGAGGCACGGTTTGGAAGATTGGGGTATCAGCAAAGCGATGATTCCTTAAGGCCGATAAATTCGTTTCGAGCGTTCTCTTATCCCAACCTTGGCGGTCTCGAAATGCACGGCGTAAAGACTACAAATCAATCACTAGAATCTTCTTGGTAAAATTCTTAATCTCTAGAATTTATTTATGAAATAAATTTTGTGCATATTTGTATGCTTGTTTGTTTTTCTGATAAAATTATGAAAAGATCCTTCTTCTCTGCTCTTGATGGTTTGATCAAAGTGTTTGATTATAAATTTTAGAATACCATGCTTCTGCCTTACATAGAATTTTTGTGTATTATTGTAAAATTTTCCAACAAGTATTATAAGGTTTTGGTCCACAAGTACGAGGAGCCCAATGTGGCTGGGGTTATGGCACCGGCGACGCGGCGGAGGGTTTTCTGGTTGGGCAGAAGACGGGCTCCGATGTGCCCAAGTACATGGATGTCGGGTTCGAGGTTGTGCCGTTCAATGTATGCCACAATGCGGGGTCGGTGAAGGGGCTGGATATGTATTGGAGGCTTAAGGAGGTGGTGAAGTGCGACCCGTCGATGTTACTCTAGTGTCAACCTCACTTGTGCAACGCCGGGTTGACGTCGGTACCGAATTCGTGAAGGCACTTGGAAACGTCGGCCCAGCCGTGCAGCAACGGCGTTTGCGGGTTCGTTTCTACCCATTTAAGACCCAATTATTAATCGTGTCTAATTGGGTCTAATCGTGTTTGCGGGTTCGTGCCGTGTTCACCCGTTATTTAATCGTGTTAATCGTGTCCGACCTGGTTAGACCCAGACCCATTAGGGCAGGACCCAAACCCGCTTAAGTCATGTCGTGTTCGTGTCGTGTCTCGTGTCTGGACCCAGATTGCCGGCCCTAAGCAACGCCACGTGAAGAGGAGTCCGATTGTCGTAGTCGCGAGTTGATGAGCGAGCGATCCTCCTCCAGCAGCTTCCTCACCGTCGCGGCGTCGTTCTTGTGCTTGTGCCACAGTATCTGCGAAGTCCAGCCCACGCACACCATCTCCTTCTGCTTCCCTGCTGCCGCTGCCGACGACGATGAAGCTCCACGCGGCGACCCTCTCTTCTCTCCGCCGCCCTGATCCGGCGTCTCCGAGCTCATCGTCGAAGATCGGATATCACTTTTCTTTTAAAGATTTTTTTGGCGAGCTGGAGTATTTTTTTTTTTGGTTTTGGGTGTGTAATTGAGAAATAGACTGATTGTTTTTTTTTTTTCTTACAACAAAAGAGATGGAGCTTGAAGAAAGGTAGTAAAAGTCAATAATAGCCTTAATTTATTCACATGAGATTCACGTGCATCTTTTTTCCTTCTATTTTTGGACGGCTGTTACAAATTTGTAGTAAATTGTTAAGATTTTTTAGTTCAAGGAGCAAGATGCCAAAAATAAAAGAATAGGGAGCAAGTTGCCACATCCCATAAAGTTCAAGGGGCAACAATACAAATTACTTTTATAGTGAAAACCGTGGCACTGCCTAGAATTGGTGCATCAACGAACCGTCAGATAACACAATAAGGTGACGATTCGTGGGGACCCAATGCAATGCTTATGGATGTAAATTAGTGAAACAACATGGGATAATATCCGCTAAACTGAAGTCATATTCCCCAAGAGAAGTAAGTCAAAGACCTAAAACCCATGAGTAATTGGCACTAATTAGCCTCTGAATTTGTTGTTTTGGTAAGTTGGCCGTCAAACATTTTTTTTTTGGGTAATTGATCGATAGGTAGAATTTATAAATTTTGATAAATTAATCTATGTTACTAAACGAATTTCAAATTTGATAGAATTGGATGGATATGAGGGGTAGACTACTAAAATAACAAAGTTCAAGTGGTAGTTTGTCAAAACTAGATGAGTTTGTGAGAAATACTTGTTGCATAGAAATATTTGTGTAAACTAACTTTTGAAAAGTTCAAATTTTATCGAAATTTTACTTATAAGCAATAAGTAGGGTTTTCCATAAGGCTCGTCGAGCGTTAAATTATTTGGACAAATGGACTTATTATTGAATTACTTGTGTAACAAGCAGATGAGTGTTATAATTTGGGATTTTTTAAGCTTTTTTTTAAATTTTTGCTTTATTAATTGAAGAAACAAACTTCAGGGTTACTTAATATTTTTTGTACTGGTAGTGTTCAGAATTTTAAATTTAAATTGGATGACTTTATCAAATAAATATTATTTGCTTTGCTATTGTATAAATTTAACACTTTTCACAAATGGTCACTGAACTCTTGAAAATTTTGGGCTAATTTAACTTTTCAAAACAATTTTGCTAAAAGAAAAAAATAACATGGAGTATTTATATACCAAAAGTATTTGAAGACTTAAGTGTATAAAACAAAAGTACAAGTTTTCATTGAGAATTTAAATTGGATGACTTTATCAAATAAATATTATTTGCTTTGCGCTTGTATAAATTTAATACTTTTCACAAATGGTCACTTAACTCTTGAAAATTTTGGGCTAATTTAACTTTTCAAAACAATTTTGTTAAAAGAAAAAAAAATAACATGGAGTATTTATACATCAAAAGTATTTGAAGACTTAAGTGTATAAAACAAAAGTACAAGTTTTCATTAAGAATGAAAGCACTCTCGAGTATTAGTTGTTATATATACTAAATACAGAAACATCAAGGGGTGTCTAGTACACGGTAATCTAAGAGTATCACATTTTTGGAAATCTAAATACAATAATCACATTTTCAGGATTCTTAAATTATATTGTTTGGTTGATGACAGTAATATTTAAACACATTCGTAAGAATCTTAAATTAATGTATTTGGTTGAATACGGTAATTGACTGTTATTTTATAAAGACAATAATACCCTTAATTAGATTACACTGTAGCAGAAGAAGGATGTCATTTTGTGTGACAATTAAAAGAGCTACGCACCTTATTTTAAATCATTTTTATTTGGCAAATTTTTACTCATTTGATTGCAAATAAGAAAATTTTGTTGTTCAATATTATTTGAAGCTTAATTTATTTTTCATTATTTAATTTTTCTTATGTACATAATTATAATGAAAATTATGAATTTTCATATATTTATTATATTTTTATCAATGAAAACTAGAATATATATATATATTAATATATATATATATATATTAATTAGATGTATCTTCAACTTACAGTACAAATTATAAGGAGAGAAAGATAGAAGTAAAAAATTTTGAGAGAAAGATGAGAAGTAAAAAAATTATTTCACTAATCTGTTACATTCAATGAAAATTAGCAAAAATGTTATCTTTTTTCCAGTTCACTGGTAGTCGGCCTACGTAACACCCTTTATCTTTTCAGTAAAAGTCTTTTTGGTTGTGCGTGTGGTCTTTTTTTTTTGTTTTTTTTCATGCTTTCCTTGAGCAAAAATTACCAAGTAAATATATATTTATAAATACATATAGTTATTAGCTATATGTATATATATATATATATATGTCCACAAATCTTGACCTAGTCTACTCCGACGTCTTTAAGCGGATTTACACCAACGAGCTCGATTTTGCAAGGGGGCTAGGGTTGGGGGTTGACGCCGTCAAGGAGGCTCCGACAATGGGGGATTTGGATAGCCCAGACACTCATGCGATGGTGTTTTATGGGTACTGGTTGGGGTTCGCGATGGTGATGGACTTCTATTGGGCGGACAGGTACGATGCGGCGGCGGGTTCGAACCAGAAGTCGCGGCGGGTGATGGAGGAGGACAAGAAGAAGGGGCGCCGGACGGCGAGGCGGGAGTACAACGAGACATGAGGGTGATGATGAGAAGGAGGAGAGTGGTGCGGTTGAGTGAGCGGGCGAGGAGAGGAAAGAGGAGCTTTATTGCGTGGTGTGGAGGAAGAAGTTTACGAGCAAGAAGCTATGGAAGGTGTGGGTTGAGAAAAAAATAGATACGTGAGATGGTTGAATTTTTTAAAAGGATAGCGAAGTAAATTTAATAAGATTACTGTATTTAATAGATTATAGGAATATGAAAACCATATATTGTATGGGTTTCACATTACCATGTTTTAAGGGAATATAATTCCCAGGAATAAGATATCCGGATATCTAAATTTTAGATTACCATTTACTAAACATTAAGATTACCATTCCCTTATTTAAGATACCCACGAACCAAACACCTTCCAAAAGGTATCCAATGTGGTCATTAGATAATGGGGTCAGGAGCTCTCCACTCAACGTCCTCAACACTTATAGCAAGTTTTAATTCTCTACATCACAAGGAAATTAATGAGCGAATTCTCAATAAGCAAAAGCTATGCATAACATGTATGGTTATCAACATATTGTTGGATATCATTAATCCAATGTTAGCTTTATATGTGAAATAATTATGTATTGCAGAGTGTCATATTAGGTTAAGCCCAACTAAAAGAGATATGTTATGGATTGGGTAATTTGGGCTTTAATTTTATCTAATAGGATATGAACATTTAGTGTATAGAGACTTTAGGGTAATTTTTATTTTTATGATGGGCTAAAATAGAAATATATAATGGGAAAGTTATCTATATATATAGTGGTTATGGTCTCAAGTCAGATGTATAATTAGTTTCATTCCCTTCTATCTCATGAATACTAAAGAGTTCTCTAAAGAAAACATGCTGATCTTAAAGGTCAACATGGTGAAGGTAGATAGAGGCTCTTGGCTTATGTTTTGATTATCGATTTTTCCTTAATTATTCTGTACTTTGTTTATTTCTTCAATTGCAAACCCCTTATTTATATTTTGTTTGATAGAATATCAGTGTATTACAACTGTGTCTCTGTGGGATCGACCCTTACTCTTCTTCAGAGGATCGACCCTTACTCTTCGCTATACTAGTTCTAGTGTAGAGAACCGTGATCTTAAATTAGGCGTGTTTCCCAAATTTTTGGCGTCGTTGCCAAGGACACTATCACAGTAATCACTGTTAATTTGTATTTTTTTTTATTTCATTTGTTAAATCTTACTCTTCCCTTTTTTTTTTTCTAAGTGTTGCCATCTAACGAGGAGTATGATCTCAATATTCTCAATGGTGTTACATCTACAAGTGTTTTGTAGTTTTGTTTAACATGACTCAGAGTTGTATTTTTAAGCTTGGTGGAGATTCAAAGATTTAATTTGTAGGTTCCCTTACCATGGACTATCTTAGAAATTTTAATTAAGAATCTTCATAAATGTCTTACTCAACAAGAGAATGAGTTGAGAGAGCAAATGACATCATCTCTCTACATCGTAGATTCATCGACGAAATCTATTGGGTATTGGAGGATATGGCGTAGTACGATCATTAGTATTGGACGAATTCGAATCAATTAGATGAAGCTCAACTCAGCAAGAAGAGGTTAGTCTCGAGCTTAATGCCTTTTTCACTCAATATTTGGAGATGACAAAACGTTTTATAAAGGAGTTGAATACATTGATAGAGCGAATGAATTGAATAAACAATACTCATATTCAACAAGTTGAATATCCAAATTTCTCCATTGAAGCCATGACGAGGACGATGGTTGCAAATGACACACAAGACCTACCCGAATATTTACGAAAGCCATGATGAGGAAGGAAAAGATGAAGTCTTTCAAGAAAAATCTCCGTGTAAAGAGAGGATACGAGACTTGAAAATTGAAGAAGGAAAATTTGATGAGAAAGTCCTCGATCCCCATATTGTTGTGCCATACCCGATTCTAGATCATTACAGTTATGAGGTTCTAGTACGCCCAACAACTCCTCCATCTACATTAGGCATGCTCTACAACGCTCCGCAAGCACATTTATTGAAGTTGATTTGTTTGATAAAAATGTGCCTAGACACTTTGTATCATGCCAAACTTGAGGGCAATTCACCACAAGATCCACTGTGGTGTTATATGACACTTACTATGAGAGAAAATGGCTCTCTGATAAGCGATGCTCTGAGCCAAGCCGACGATATTAAATGAAACACTTGTTGAGAGGCAATCCAATGGATGGCAAGCATGCCATCATTAGTGTTTTTTTTTTGTTGCCCTTCTCATCTTTATTTCTTTTTACTGACCTATTTATTCTTATTTTGTGCTAAATTGGGGCAATGCATGAATCAAGTGTGGAGGGAAAAAACATATTATTTTTATTTTACGTTTTGATTTTGGATTAATTTTATCTTAGGTTTTTTTAGGTTGGTTACATTTATTGCATTAGGATATTTAGATGAAATTTTGGACCATTGAATATTTAAAGCCTATGATAAAAATTTGATTACGAACTTAGTGACTTTTGAGAATAGATTGTGCATCTGTTGTTTGAGTGATTGACTTTACCATTTGTTAATTGTTACCACCGAGCCTATTAGGATATAATGTGATCATAAGCTTGAGCCTATACGGATAAGATGTGATCATAACCCAATCTGGGAGGAAGGTGTAATGTGAAGACTAGTGGTGTACAATGGAGAGCTTGATAGTGTGGTGTGACAGAGGTGAGTTAAAAACGAGAGGCAGCATGCATTTAAAATTTCTTTGAGTTGCGAGATGAGCAATTGTTGAGGCACCAAGGTGAATTAGTAGATGATCCATGGTATCAGTTTCAGTGTTAGCTAGAGCGTCACAATCATATAGGTTAGGAGATCTCCTTGCACGAGGACGAGCAAGAATTAGGTGCGAGGGAATTTGATGATTCACATTTGTATACATATATTATGTCCAATTACCTCACATTTATGGTGTTTTAATGATATAATGTGATCTGCTTGATGAGTTTTTGTTTTTGCAGGTCAATTCGGGAGTGTACACGTGAAACGGGCCGAGAACGGAGCAAAACGAGTAATTGTGGTGTAAACTGATGGAAGTGACGCGTCACTGTCATTGGTGATGCGGCACCAACAAGAAACACAAATTTTGGCAATTCTCAAGGCATTGCATCACAGTCCAGAGGTGTCGCAGCGTCTGTGCCACATCGAGACGTGAATTTTTCATAGCGATTTAGAAGCGCTACGACGCCATGACATCAACAAATCCCGAAAAATTGAAACTGACCTAGATTCTAAGCTAAACAAGACATTGCTATAAATAGAAGTTTAGAAACCACCAAAAAAAAAAAACAAAAAACAAAATTTTGGGCACTCAAAATTCATAAGGGAATTGAAGAAACAGCGTTCGAGCGAAGCCAGAGTGATATTCCGTATAGAGTCCGACGACGATACTAGTATCCTCTTTTCTCTCTTAATTTCTCTATGTTCTTAATCATGCATTGTGTTGCTAATTTTCCTTTTGTAGTCAAGGGTTCTTGAAACCCTAGCTTGATGGTTGTGAACACTTGTTGATTCTGTAATGAAATTTGAAGTTGTTCGTTTCCAATGTTTTAATTCTTCTTGTCTGTGACTGAGTTAATTAACTGGCCATGAATTTTCTTGATTGCATTCGTATTGCTATAGTAGGATTAAAGATTCATAATCTTGAACTCTTGAGCAAAGTAGCGAATTGTGAGGAGCCATGTGACTTGCAATTTAGAACAATCCTAAGTTAGACTGTCCGCGTAGATTGTTTATTTAGACTTTAAGATCTTCACTTAATGTTTCAATCAAATTGTTTGCAACGTGTGTTGGAATAACTTGATTGTTAGGGCATAATTAAGCGCGTGTTTCATTAATCTAAATTAGATAAGATCGGTAACCTTGCTAGAAAATTGCACAACGGTGTGAACAAGAATCATAGTTAGTAGTGGATAAAGGCTCTTGGCTCGTGTTTTGATTATTGATTTTCCTTTAATTATTGCAAACCCCCTATTAACATTTCATTTAATAGAATATCAATGATTTGCAACCGTGTCTTTATGAGATCGACCATTTACTCTTCGCTATACTAGTTTTAATGTAGAGAATCATGAAATTTAATTTGGCGTGTTTCAACGATACCATCACAAATAAACAAAAAATAAAATAAGATAAAATAAAACACAAAGCCGCACAATAACCTTTACTCACCTACTTTACTCTTACTTGATCTTTCTTTCTCGTTCAAGGTCGCACAAGCTCCTAGAACAGCTTGGCTTTGCTTCTCAATTTTTTCCTTTGCTTTGTTTTCTCTTTTGACTTATAATTTATAAGAAAATAGGGGTGTATGTGGGTTGGGTTGGGTTGGGTTGGGTTTGAGATTTTATGAACCCAACCCATGGAGCTCGGGTTGAATATTTTCGAACCCAAGTACAGAAAAAAAAAAAAATCAAGCCAACCCATGGTAAAAAAAAAAAAAACTATAATAGGTTAGGTTGGATTAGGTTGGGTTGTTAGTTTACTAATAATATAAAATTGTCATTATTTTATATGAATCAATACAAGTGTGAAGAGAAAAGCTGAAAGAGAGAGAGGGAAAGAAAATGTGGCATTCAACACATTAAGAATATTAGGGTTTGTCGGTTATTTAATGTGTTTCACTTCTCAGCATATATTTAGTTTTTATTTATTATTATATTATATTTATACCACGTTAGCAAACTATTATAACACAAAACCAAACCCAACAGTATGTATTTGGCCAACAACAAGCAGACCACTCTTCACAAAATTAAAGCCCATATAGGCCAATAAGGCCCAACATATATATATATATATATATATAATATAGGCTGAAGGTGAGTTCGGGCTAGGTTGGGTTCTACGGGCCTAAATCATTTCATTTGTAACCCAACCCAATATGTTTGGGTTCTCCAAAAAAGGAACCGGCCTCCACTGTTTTTAGCACGGACCCAATTGTTCGGGCTGGGTTGGTACCGGTTTGGGTTGGGTTCACAAGTTACTCGGGTTCATGTACACCCCTATAAGAAAAGGAAGTATGCGGGATGAGAATAAAACTATATATAATTGTACACAAAACGTTAGGGGTAGTTAGGGTGTACTTTAAATTTTCGTGCAGATTTCCTAAATAAAACAAGAGAAAAGTATGTTTTTGCATGTTTTAAATAAATTAAGTGATTGTTTTAAAATTTTGAAAACTTAAAGAATAAAACTAATATTTCACCCAAACTTAGGGATTTTCAAACGATTTTAATGAATTTCACCAAAACTTAAATAATAAAACTAAAATTTCACCAAGGTTTTTTTTAGAGATTTTGATGAATGTCCCCCTTTTTTGACATGCTATTAATCTATACCCTTTTTATGTTGCACTTATAATTTTTACACGTATTAATCAAGGGAATACAATACTTGGGGCATAACTTAGAATGTAATTTTTTTATAATTATTTTCTTATTATTATTTTTACTCCGTTTTGGAATCCCACCGAACAAGGGCAGCCCAAAAACTATGCATTAGAAACAAATCATTATTTGCGAACTAGTACCTTCCAAACCCATGAATGTCGTCTCTGCCCTCTGGCCATTACTGAGCTTGAATTGAGAGAGAAATATTAATGTAGCGGAGTCTGGTCCAGCCTATAGGCAAGAAGAGGCTAACCAACGTCGCAGTCGTGCGACTCAAGAAGTGCGGTTTGCGCTTCGAGATTGCTTGCTACAAGAACAAGGTCCTCTCAAGTCTCATGGAGTGTTGGTTTTCCTTTATTTGTCAACTTTGTGACTGCTTATTGAACCCCATATTGAAGGGGAAAAAAACGATAGTAGCAACCTCCTTGTCATGTCATCCATTGAAATATTTGCATTTTTCGCAACTGTAAAATAGCATATAAGGATGTTGTTCGTCTCATTTACGTAGCAATACTTTCCTTTCTACATTTACATTTCCTGTTCATGAACTTTCGTCTGCTTTCATTGTCTTGATTTAGTGATTTCGAAGTTATGCAATAAGCCAATTACGAGAAAAACACAATCAACAATCATGAATATTAAATCTACTAACCCTAATTTGCCAAATGCCCCAATTTGCTAAAGACAATATCCGTAAGTCTTAAATTTCTAAAAGTCAAACTCCCTAGTTAGCCAAAAGCCCTAACCTCCCAAAAAGTTCTAATTTACCAAAAAAACTATAACTACATAGATTGAACAATGAAAATCAAACTTGGCAAATCAAGGGAAATAAACTAAATTTAAACAAAATTCCTCACAAATCCAATACATAACCCCGGGTTCAAACATCACATCCACGTCACCAAAACTTCAAATATTAACCCTAACATAAATTCAAGACAAATAAATAAATAAAAAAAAACCCTAATCCACACAACAACCTTCACTCACCTAGTTTACTCTTACTTGATCTTTGTTTCTCGTTCAAGTTCGCTTCACTTTCTCTCACGAGCTCCTAGATCAGGTTAGCTTCACCTTCTCTCATTTTTCCTTTGCTTTGTTTCCTCTTTTGACTAATAATATATAGAGAAATTATAGTCAATACCCAATTTTTAAAACTTAATGTAAGTTATTACCCAATCTTTTAAAAAATATAACCAACTACCCAAGTAATTCAATTACTTACATAGTGATAAGTGGTGGTAATTCACTTAGTTACTAAAAATATGTGCAAGTAATTCACGAATTGACTAGAAACTCAATTACTTCAAAAGTTTGGGTATTTATTTTTATTATTATATAAATTCTGGGTATTTTCCTACTTCACCCTAATATATATATATATATATATATATATAAAGTACATATAGCATATGGGGTACTTAGGGTATATTTTAAAGGTTAAAATTTCGTGCACATTTCCTAAACAAAAAAGTGCAAAAGATATGTGTTTGCAAGTTTTAAATAATTACAGAGATTATTTTAAAATTTTAAAAACTTAAAAGAATAAAACTAAAATTTCACCAAAACTTAGGGATTTTCATACAATTCACTTTCATAACAACTCTTCAAAAGGTAGGAATAGCATAATTCCAAGGTTTTGGTTTTGCGAGATTTTTTTTGCAATTTGTTTTTTATTTACTTTTTGAGAAATATTAATAAATAGTTAATTTTTTTATGTTATTAAAAAATAACCATATTATGATTTGTATAACAAAAAAATATCACACATCTGTAAACATTTATAAGATTTTTTGTAATACTTCAACTTTTACTCATCAATTTTTAAAGGATTAAACCCCATGTTTGGCAACTCCTCTCAAACCATCTCATTTCATTCTATATTATTCTAATCCATTTTTTTTTTCTAATCCTACAAACCATTCCATTCCATTTTTTTTTCAACCCTTTTGTTCAACTTTTCAAATCCATATACAATATCTTTAAATCTTAACCATTTATATCATCTCGAAATTCGCAAAGTCAAACAATTCTACTCATTTTTCTAACAATTTTCCAAATAATTTTGACCATCTCAAGAAATGAGATGGGATGGGCAAAATAGTTTGCCCAAACATTAGGTAATATCTTACGAATGTTTATAGATGTGTAATATTTTATGTGACATTTTTCTATTACACAATTCGTAACATGACTATTTTTTCAATTTTTTGAAACACATGTTTTTTTAAAAGACTCATTTAATTTTGACCTATTTTTTCAACTCATCTTTTCTTTTTTTAACTTTTTTTTTACTACCTTGTTTGGTAAGGACATTTTATCCATTCCATTGTATTTTCTTAGAATGGTCAAAATGAGTTGAAGAATGGTTTGAAATGGTTTAGAATGGTTTGGAAAATAATTGAATAATGGGTTGAAAAATGGTTAGAAATAATTTCCCTACCAATTCAACTCATTTTAGGATTTTTATTTTTTAACATATTCATATAAAATTTTTATGAATGTATTTTCAATATTTTTATAATAATTGCAATGATTAATTAATTTTCATAATTAAAAAGATGAATATATTACATTTTTTTTTTCTAATTCCTCATTATGCTGACAATTTTGAATTATTTTGCTTAGTTGTCATTGTTAAATTATTTTTCATATTCATTCCAACATTTGAATTTTAAACTTTTTTTATTTTTATTTTTATTTTTTTTATAGAATACAACAATAATTTGAGTAATGATTTAACGCATTGATGGCACATCGCATAATTTTGTAGATTTTCATATTTTTGTCTATCATTTCATAATTTTGAATGATCTAATGCACTTACGGTCTCGATTGGAATGCCTCCCACATTTGTTCAACCATTTCATCGCGAAATCACTTCATTCGTGCGCGGCTAACCATACTATGCTTCGTTCCCTGTACCAAGCTAATTATACATAAACAGTCCAATAAAATAACACCACGCTAATTATACATATTAATTGTTCTGAATGGCAACGACAATGAAAACAAGCAACTAGAAGAACGGTCCAGGTGGTAGTGGTGGTATGTCGAACATGCTGTTAGATGATTGACGGTTGAACGGGTCTGCGGGTGGTACCACATTGAACAGGTTTTCATTTGTCCCTAGTGGAAACGATGCAGAAGCTAGAGGGTGATCGACAGGGTGGTCAAGAAGTACACCGAGCCAATTGTTTCTGCGATGTTTTGGCAAATGAAAAAACATATTTGCCTTCGCCGGCTCCTCAACGAAGATTTTAAGCGCCGGATCATATATCGTGTCAGGGAGGTTCATTCCATTCATTATTTCCATGCACTCCAACGACATATCGGGGATGCTTTTCGATCTCGAACTCGCGGTGGTTGAGGTTCGTTTGATGGTGTCAGCACGTAGATTTGGGTCTCGGTTTGTAGATATGTTCTTTTTCAGCAAACACAAGAACACATACATATATATAAAACCGACAACATATATACAAAACAGTGCCATATATATATATATTTATATATAAACGAACAATTTGAAGCAACAAGCAGCAACATAACATATATACACGCTCCCATTTCAACGAACGAGCACCAACATAACGAGCCAATAACACGCGCAGTAACATAACGAGCCAATAACACACGAGCATATAACACATGCAGCAACATAACTAGCAGCAACACAACACACGCAGCAACATAACGAGCCAATATCACGAGAAGATAACACATGCAGCAACATAACGAGCAGCAAGATTAAAAAGCCAATAACACACGAGCATATAACACACGCAGCAACATAACGGGCCAATAACACAAGAAGATAACATATGCAGCAACATAACGAACAGCAAGATTAAAGAGCCAATAACACACGAGCATAAAACACACGCAACAACATAACGAGCAATAACACAACACAAGCAGCAACATAACAAGCCAATAGCACGAGCAGATAACACACGCAGCAACATAACGAGCCAATAACACGAGCAGATAACACACGCGGCAAAATAACGAGCAACAAGATTAACAAGCCAATAACACACGAGCATAAAACACACGCAGTAACATATCGAGCAGCAAGATTAGCGAGCCGATAACACACGAGCATAAAACACACACAGCAACATAACGAGCCAATAGTACGAGCAGATAACACACGCAGCAACATAACGAGCCAATAACACGAGCAGATAACACACGCAGCAGCATAATGAGCAGCAAGATTAACAAGCCAATAACACACGAGCATAAAACACACGGAGAAACTTAACAAGCAGCAAGATTAACGAGCCGATAACACACGCAGCAACATAACTTGCAGCAACACAACACACGCAGCAACATAACGAGCCAATAGCACGAGCAGATAACACACGCAGCAACATAACGAGCCAATAACACGAGCAGATAACAGACGCAGCAACATAACAAGCAGCAAGATTAACAAGCCAATAACACACGAGCATAAAACACACGCAGCAATATAACGAGCAGCAACACAACACACAAAGCAACATAACGAGCCAATAGCACGAGCAGATAACACACGTAGCAACATAACGAGCCAATAACACGAGCAGATAACACACGCAGCAACATAACGTGTAGCAAGATTAACAAGCCAATAACACACGAGCATAAAATACACGCAGCAACATAACGAGCAGCAAGATTAACGAGCTGATAACACACGAGCATAAAATACACGCAGCAACATAACGAGCAGCAACACAACGCACGCATCAACATAACGAGCAAATAGCACAAGCAGATAACACACGCAGCAACATAACGAGCCAGTAGCATGAGCAGATAACACACGCAGCAACATAATGAGCCAATAACACGAGCAGATAACACACGCAGCAACATAACAAGCTAATAACACGAGCAGATAACAATCGCAGCAAGATTATAGAGCCAATAACACACGGGCATATGGTAAAGGTTGTTTGTAGTTACCGTGATCGATGCAACCGATGGCGCTGAAGATTCGAAAGGAGAAAGAGTCAACCACCGCCAATATGACTACACACGTCGCTTGCGAGGTCCTTGCCCGACCTTTACGCACTTGAAGCAACGACGGATGGTTTCGGTACGGTTGCCATGGTTGTTAGGGTTCCTTCTTTTGCTGCCCCTGCCACGTATTGGAACCATTAATGGCGCATAGACAACCGTGGTTTGGATGGGGACACTCGCCGCACCACGTCGGTGCCAAACAACCCCCCCGCGCCAATCGAAACCCCAACGTCCGCGATCCCAACCAACCCAACCCCAACCCCCCGAAATCCGGCCTCCTTGAGCCTAGGCTGAGTGACCTCCGACTTCCGCGCCTCCGCTGGACGTTCCTCACCAAGCTGAACAACGAGTTTGTGAGTTTGAAAGGGACAGATATGAGCGATGAAGAGAGAGAGGCGTGGGTTTGTCGGTATATATATATATTATTATTATTATTATTATTTTTTTCTGAGATATTATTATTATTTTTTGTGTTGCCTGTAGAGAATAGAATCATTGGGCCTGTTGGGATGGAGTGTGTGTACTGTGCAATACCATTCCAAATGGGTTGGGTGAGAATGGGTTGTGAAGTCCAAAATACTCGATTGTTTTGGCTTTGATGGGCTAAATGGAATGTTGTGCCCAAACAAGGGTAGGTATATCCCACCGAGCAAGGGCAGCCCAAAATGTCAAAAACTATCCCATCATAAACAAACAATTAGTCTCGAACTGCCTAGCACCTTCCAAACCCTCGAACGCCGTCTCTGGCCATTAGCGAGCTTGAATTGAGAGAGAGATTTATTAATGTCTCGGAGTCTGGTTCAGCCCATTGGCCAGAAGAGGCTTACCAACGTCGCCGTCGTCCGTCTCAAGAAGCGCGGTTTGCGCTTCGAGATCGCTTGCTACAAGAACAAGGTCCTCTCATGGCGTTCTGGCGTGTACGTTCTCCTTTCTTTTTCACACTTATATATATATATATATATATCTGTGTGTGTATGTGGCTATTCGCATATACTTTAGCTGCAGTTTGGATTATTGTCACAAACTGAAATATATATATATATATTATATATATATATTTTGTTGTATTGTATCCTTGCATTATAGTTAAGTTCTTATCGTATTGAAATTAATAACGATGATTAGGGTACGTTTGGTTTGGTGGAATGGAAAATATTATTGCAATTCTAATGTTTGGTTGATCGGTAAAATCAAACACTTGAATCACTATTGTTATATTTTGTTGGTTATTGGAAAAAAAAAAAACCCTAATTGTTTTCTGAGTAGAATATTAAAAAACAATTTGAAGTACATAGTAGATTCTACAAGTAGTTTCTTAGGCAGAAAGTATTTTGGGTCGAATGACCATTTGATAAGTTTGGTTAAGAAATGCTCATTCCAATATGTGATGGATGGAATGAATGTAAGTCTGTTTTGCCCTACCAAACATAAGAAGAAGAAGAAGAAGAAGAAGAAGAAGAAGAAGAAGAAGAAGAAGAATTGTCATTCTGTTCCAATCCTTATTCCAGTCAAAAGCAAACGTACCCTAATAGAAAAGCATATCGTTAGTTCAATTTGTGCTTGTGTATTGGAGAATGTATTTTATAAAACTGTATGTAATTTTGTGGAATTTGGGGAAACAGAGAGAAAGATGTGGATGAAGTGCTGCAGTCCCATACGGTTTATACGAACGTTTCAAAAGGAGTTTTAGCGAAGTCTAAAGATTTGATTAACACTTTTGGCACTGATGATCAGACCAAAATATGTTTGGAGGTAAGTAGTGAGTACAGTTTGCTAATCTTTAGCTTTTTTTTTGTTTTCCCTTGAAATGGACACTTTGGTCGTTTTTGTTTTTGAACTTTGTGTTTCTTATTAGATTTTGGATAAAGGAGAGCTTCAAGTTGCTGGGAAAGAGCGAGAATCACAGTTATCCAATCAGTTCCGAGACATTGCGACAATTATTATGGAGAAAACCTACAACCCCGAAACTCAACGCCCTTATACTATTAGTATGATCGAGCGTCTGATGCGTGATATTCACTTTGCCGTTGATCCAAATAGCAATTCCAAGAAACAGGTAATTTTTTATACTAAGAAATCTCTTAGCTGTTATTTATTGTTTCTATGAAAAGCCATGGCAGACATTATAACTCATTGGTATCAGGCTTTGAAGTTTATTTGAGGGACTCATTGTGTTTCTATAGCAACCATAATTATTCTGAAATTTAACATTTTAGTTTGTATTGGTGTCACTGATGTTGAGATTGGGATATAATAATTAGTTGTTTGATAACGGATACTCTTGTATCATCTAATGTCGTTGACATTAGTAAAGCTAAATGTGGGGCATGTGATCTGAAACTTAAAATTGAAGGTCAAAGCAGTTTTTCCTCTTCGAAGTGACTTAGGAGAATTTCTTTGGAGTAGAACTCATCGTGGAGAGTGATGATAAGGAGTAAATACGGTTTAAATTCCATTGTATTGTTAAGAGGGTCTTTTAGAATTCCATTTGAAATTTATTTCGTTCTTGAAAAAAGTGGCATAAGTTTTTTGTTCTTTTTTTTTAAGACCTAGAAATATTCTCCCAGCGTCAAGGCAGATGTTTGTGGCACCTCTCAGTGCCGAGGTTGAGGTTTTGTACTGTTAACAAATGGGGAGTTTCTGCGTATTCCTCTACATTCCAGTCTAATAAAGATGGACAGTAATGCACTCAAGTGTTTTGAGAAATCTTGAACGACTTCTTATACCGCTAGCATAGGTAATCTTTATAGAAGAGATGCCCATTGACCAGGTAATAGGAGATCAACTAGTGGTCTTGGCGTTTCATCACTGAACAGCTGTTGATCCAAGTCGTGCAACTGGAGCACGCACAGCACAATCAAAACCAGAAACATTTATTCGAGAGAGAGCATCAGCCATCTTGTTATCAAGTGTCGATCTTTGTTGGATTTCAATATAGTCCAATCAATTTTGAGAGCCACATGACCCACGTATACTAGATGCTGCCCAAGGAGGAATTTTAAGCTCTTTTCGCACGTGCAAGCAATGAAGATAATATAGCCATTTTTTAATGCTTAGCTGTCCATTTGTCGCATCTTCCAGCCCACTTGACCTTGTCCAAGACCTCCATGTTGTCTAGTATGGAGTTTGTAATTTTTCGTCATCATGGCAATCTTTTTGGGGAAACAATGAGAAATTTCTCTCTCATAACATCTTGATAGGATCTATTCTGAATTGAGATCAGCAGGAAAATCTGATTGAAAAATTTAACTTTTTTATTCAAAGGGCGTGACAAAGTTATTATGCATTCAAGTGGGTAAGATCTCTATTATAAAGTGAACCAGACTAAATCCATGACCTTGTTCTCTCTCTCTCATTTCACGTTTCATTTCCCTTTTCCAACCAGCTGATTTATCATATGTAAAATGGACTAGAAGCTTGTCATATTCCTTACAGATTTAAGGTGTTTGCATTTAGTGTATCTCTGGAAGGTGAGAGCTGATGACATATCGCTGAGAAAGAACCATTTTTATGGTTTTTTCTACTTCCTGATGTTTAATGTGTAAAAAGGGGGAGGGACGATGGTCGACCAGCGGTATGTGTTTGTGGACTAGATTGATTGGGAAGGCTGGTTTACATCGGTCTTCTTTTGGTGTTAGCCTTGTCTCTTTTTAGTCGAACTAGAGAGTTAAGTGGAAGTGCGTAGTGTTGAAGATATTTTGGTGCATTTGGATGGAAGGAAATGACAGCATCTTTAAGGCCAAAGAGTGTTGAGAAATATTTTGTTTTATTCAGAAAGTTAAACTTTTAGCTTATTTGTCGGCCTCTAATTATGAAACTTTTCAAGGATTCCCGTTTTCTTTGATTGTGCTGAACTCAAAGATGTAATGGCTCAAAAGTTAGACATATAGAGGTTGAGAAATTTTTCGTTGTTAATATTGCTTGTGTCTTTTTCTTGGATATAGATAAATAGTGTTTCTTATTGAAAAAAAAGAAGTTATCTTTTCATGTTTTTCAGCTAATGATATTATCTTTTGCAGGCACTAGAAGTTATTCATGAACTTCAGAAGCATTTTCCAATTAAGCGTTCTCCAATGAGATTACGGCTTACCATTCCTGAGCAGGGTTTATCATCTCTCATGGAAAAGCTGAATGAGTGGAATGCAAAAGTTGTTTCAAAAGATCAATCTGGAAGTCAGCACTCTATCGTATGTCTCACAATACAATACTATTTATATGCAATAGTTCGTCTTTTTCTTCCCCCTGAAATTGTAGTGAAGTTTCTTGGTTGCTGTTATGAGAACATATCAATTGTTCAACCAGGGAACAAAAACTCGAGACTACATATTCTCGGCCTGGTTCCTCTCTGTTCCAGTGTCCCTTTGGATTGGAGGGAAAATTGGGAAAGAGATGGTTATAGATTAAACTCCTTTAGTTAGTCAATGAGCTCATAATTTTTACCCCATCTCTTTGCCCCTCATAAGCTCAAAATACAGTTAAATTTCGGTGTTTTTTTCTTTTTTTTTTTTTGCCCCGAAACTAAGCTGATACCCTTTTTTTCAATGATGTGGTGGTTGGTTATTGAGTCATATGCTAGTGAATCATTGATTCATCTTAGTTGTGCTTTAAATCTGCTGTTTGATCATTTATCTCCGCTGCAGATTTGTGAACTGGACCCTGGACTTTATCGCGATTCTGAGACATTGATGGTGAATCTGCAAGGAAGATTTGAAGTTCTTGCACTTTCGGTTCATGCGGAGGGAGACACCCATGTGGATCAGTATGACGATCACGAGTACCAACCGTCGCGCGTGCTCAAGGAAACCACGGAAAGTGTGGTAAAACTGAGCGACAAATTGCAGCAACAGACCATCTCTGCTAGTACTTCAAATGTGGATCCAGAGGAAAAGCAAAACAAATGTGGTACGTGCAATGCATCCGTTGGTGACTCGAAGCAGTTCAGAGAGCACTTTAAGAGCGAGTGGCATAAACATAACCTGAGACGCAAAACCCGGAATCTCCCTCCGCTTACAGAGGAAGAATGCACCACGGACATGGAAATTGGTGACTCCAAGGCAGATCTGAAGGATTATTCATTCTAAAACTGTGACAGTTGAATGTAGATGACGGGGGGTTTGTCGATTTCGTTGTTGAGTAAAGATGTAATGCACACTAGTGAGTTTTGTTTACTAAAAAGGAGTGTATATGGAATGCTTGTAGAACACTCAAGTCAAGGTTAAAGAATATCTTAGAATATTTATGCACGGATTTTGGCATTCATTTATCCAGCAAAAGTGACTTTGGCAATGTGAATTGTGAAGTCTACACATTGTACGTTAAAATATTGTTAATGTCTGCTTGAGAGAACTAGCTTGTTTTGAAGGAAAGAAAATGGAAAATCAAAGGAGCCGATTTGGATTTAACTTTTACTTTGTATGTAAATGAAAAATAAAAAAATAAAAAGAGCCGTTATCATATGCTCTGTCTCAAGTTGATCCTTACGTATAAAACGTTTCGAATTGACGCATTTACAAAAAAAGATGAGACTGTGGTAGGGATTTTTTCTTGTCCTTACCGTGTGGACCGATCTTCAAATTTATTATAGATGGTTAAGATTTTGAATTTCAATTTGCCGTTTTTCCTAAAGTGATTTTTTGGATTTTTTTTTTAGCATTTTGGTGGAAAAAACTCATTTTTTAGAGGTAAAAGTGCATTTTTTTTTAAAATTGGGCCAAATAATAATAAAATAAAAATAAGGGGTCAAAAATAAATAAAAAAAATTCTTTGTACAATTCTCAGTCACATATTTGGTCCCCACTATAGGGACTAAAAAAAGGTCTCTACCACAGCCATATCATCACAAAAATGGCCCTTCCATTTTATAAACCATTTTTTTTTTGAGAATTTCGACTTTTTTTTTTTCTTCTTAACAATTACATGTAATTACATATTAAACCATGCATAGACTTTAAAATCCATTTAAGAGTACTAATAATCTAAGGAATAGCCGCATAGACCACTACGTACCTTAGACTTAATTACATTATAAATATACACCTCCATATAAAAGAAAACGTACTCACAAGGATTTGAACATGTGAACTGATCAACCTCCATATTGGAGGACTTTACCACCCAAGCTAACTCTCGGGGGTATAAAGCTTATATTTATATGCTTATTTATTGATATTCCTAATTTATTCGAAAGATAAGATTAAAAAAAAAAAAGAGAGAAAGAGACAGACAGAAAACCGAAGAACAATAGAATCCTTAATCTCCATTTAGGAGCACTAACAAGTAAATCTTGGACTCAACTATATTATAGATGTACATGACTAATGACTAAATCTTGGACTCAACTATATTTTATAGAGAAAATTTGATCTCATGACACATTTGAAATTCATATTTACATCCTATGCCACTATTGCATGTCATGCCACTTTTTTCAGAAGTAAATTACTACTTTACTCCCGTTCCCCCATTGTCTTCCTCATTTGAAAAAAAAAAACGTATTGTGGTCAATTCACTATTAAAAAGTAGCATGGACTCCAAACAATTTTTTTTAAAATTGCATATTTCAAAATAAGTTGTCCAAGAGTGGCATTCTTTAAATTTCTCATTATTATAGATGTACACCTCTATATAGGACACATACTCACCACTAATTAGGATTTGAACCTGATCTCAACCTACATGTTAGAGAACTTTGCCACCCGATTTAATTCTCATAGATGTCATTTCAATTTTTAAATAGAAGGTAAATGTACTTTGGTAGTTAGGTAATCCTTTTCTAATCTTAGGTGCTAGATAGAGGGGAGGAAGGATAAAGAATATTGAAATGATAGAGAGCGTAAATGATTGAGAAGATTATAATAATATTTCAAGCTGTTTGGTTGAAAGCAATGAGATAAATTATTATTTGTTATTAATTATTTTAAAAGATAAAATGAACTTTTTGTTGATTAAAGAGTAGAGAGAAATTGCATTATTCCTCTTGAAGGATTTAATAGGCCGGATAAATATGCTCTCCCTCCACCCTTCTCCCTCCTTTCTTCCTTCCTTTAACCAAATAGGTGAATTTAAACTCTCTCATCCCTTCTATTCTTCCATCTCTCCGTCCACCCATTTTTTTCACTTAATGTTTACCCCTTTTTTTTTCGTTTGATTTTTCTAATATTTAGTAGTTAGTATGTTTGCGGGTTGTGTTAGGACCTCATATTATGAAAAGCTTACCATGCCGCTTGTCTATAAGAGGATTGCGCATACTGATAATGATGAATTTATTAGCATCATTAGAGATTGCGTAAATTATGTGTATCCATTAGGAAACCTCTTTCTAAGGCGATTCGGTGGCATTGGATTTTTGAAGAGCAGGTAAATAGCAGAGGAGGATTTAGATATTTTCAATTCAATTGGTCAATGTGCGTTTGTTTGATGTTTAGGTTTTTAATTTATGTTTGAACTTAGAGTTCTCGAAATTCCATTTGTTTGGAATAAGTATTGTTAATAGAGAATTTCGCACCAATAAACACGTGTCAAAGAACGTGAGAATAAAAAATGACAGAATAAAGATACTAAGAGAAAATTATAAGACAGTGAGAAATTAGTATCTCAGAGTATATTGATCGTTTTTTTTATCACTTACAATCATTGGCTATTTACAGCCGTATAATGTTGTGTAAAATATCGTCATTAAAGTTGGAGAATCTATGGATGATAACTGTGTTTTTGCCATTATTGGTTCGGCGGAAATTGGGCGAAGCGTGGTGAACTCGGGACGAACGGCGGGCAATGTGTACAAGCACAGATCCAGGATTTGATTCCAGTGGGGGCATAATTATAAACACAACTTAATTGTTACATAACACAAAATATAGCATATCTTTGACTTAAATATAAAAATAAAAATAAAAAATTACAGTTGTTCTCGACGAGGTTTCATTCTTTGATAGCGTTGCATGATAACCTCGTTGTCAAGTTTATCAAAAATATCTTTCTCAATGTAGACTATCAAGTTGTCGTTCATCCATTCATCTCCCATACGATTACGCAGACGATTCTTCACTATGTTCATAGCAGAAAATACTCTCTCAACGCTCGCAGTAGCAACTGGAAGGATTAACGCGTGTCAAGAGCAAGTAAACTAATGGATACACCTGATTTTGTTTGGCCTCGACCATTTTCTTTGCAAGATCTCCAATTCCTTTCAGTTCAACAAACTGCTTGCTAGAGCGCACGTCTAGGATATAAGTTTCTAACTGATTATCAAGTTTCATGAGTTCCGTTGTAGAAAAATCTTCCGGATAAAATTCAGCAAGATAGATCAATTTTTTCTTATCAAAAGCACAAAATAAGTCATCAGGGCGCAAGCATGCTAAACAAAGAAGCAACTCAGTACTTGCCTCAGTGAAGCGGTCATTTAACTCCTGCAGTTGCATGTCAATAATAGAATAAAACAGTTCAACACGAAAGCGATGCATATTTGTAACTTCTTGAGATTTTTCGTCGTGATCTACCTCGAGCTATAAATATATCATCCATGCTGGGAATAATAATATTGTGTTTTTCACTAAAAGAGAAAACTTCCTTCAAAAAAGAATTCCATCCATCATCTCTCAACATTTGTAATCTTTCTTTACATATCTTCACCAAAGTCATAGCATTTACTATATCTTGATCATTCTTTTGCAATGCTTTTGATAACTCTTCAGTCATTCCCATTATGGTTTTCATCAAGTGCAGAGTGAATATAAACTCGAATGTTTGCATCGAGATCAATAAATTATTTGCTTCACATCTTTGCTCAGAGGTGGAACCATCATCTACAATTGTTTCAAGGACTTGAATGGTAGATGAGAACATGGTAATCAAACTAACTAACGTACCATAATGTGATCCCCAACGCGTATCACCAGCACGTTTAAGACTCATACATTGGTTAAGGCCTTTTCCACTTGTAATCTCATCATTCTCAAGTGCTTCAGCAATTGAATCTGCTTGCTTCTCTTTGAGTATATCGACTCGTTTTGATGAAGATCCAACAATATTTACCACACTAGAAACTGAAAAAAAGAGCGATACAACTTGAATATGTTTCTTTGCTACGGCCACTAGACAAAGTTGGAGTTGATGAGCGAAGCAATGAATGTAAAATGCACAAGAATTTTCCTTCAAAATAAGTGATTTGAGACCATTAAACTCGCCTCGCATATTACTAGCTCCATCATAGCCTTGTCCTCTTAATCTAGATATGCTTAATCCATGTCTAGAAAAGAATTTATCAATAGCAGATTTAAGTGAAAGAGCGGTAGTACTAGTAACGTGTTCAATGCCCATAAAATGCTCAACTACATGCCCATTGTTATTCACGTAACGCACTATACTTTCCATTTGCTCCTTCATTGAAACATCACGTGATTCGTCAACTAGAATAGAAAATAGTGAGTCACCCATGTCTTTAAATATCAATAAAAGTGTTTCCACAGTAGCGTTGGTGAATACGTGATTGAGAAACTAAAGTATCAGATTTGAAGTATGGTGACATCATCCAATTGGGGCACATGCTTAAATACACATTTTTAAAGGGGTGTAAATTTTTTTTTTTTGAGCTAATGGGGGCACCACAAAAAATTTCAGTGGGGGCACATCATCAATTTATAAATTTTATAAGGGCTTTAATATACATATATATATTTTTTCAGTTGGGGCCTGTGCCCCCTCTGGTCCTTAACTAGGTCCGTCCTTGAGTGTGTAATACCCAAACTTTCTTTCACCGTGAAATTTAAGGATAATAAGGTTGGAATATATTTGTTTTTGTTTTCTTTTATTTAAATTCAATTAGGTTACTTAAATAATTGTTTCAAGGCATGAATATTCTGAAAGAATATTTTAAAGAAAATATCTCCTCTTAGGCCCCCAAGTAAGGTGATAAATATCTTATTATTGTTCAAAATTTAAATAATTGACTAAGATAATTATCAAGTGGTCAGTTAACGCAAAAAAAAAAAAAAAAAAAAAAACCCAACTAGGGACCTTAATTCCCCTAATATACGCACATGGAGAAGAATGGGGAGTGAGATTGGTTTATTTTTATTTATTAAAAGAAAAAGGTCAAAACCCATTGCGATTGTTATGTATATATATATAAAATTTATTTAGGATTTGGGTATATACACGTATACAGAATTCATTTAGGATTTGGGAGTACCGCAAAACTCAATTTGCGTAAATATTATATAAATATATATATTAAAATATAAATATATAGATATAGATATATGTAAAACTAAAATTCAATTAATATTAGGGTTAACCAATATTAGGGTTTTCTTTTTAGGGAATAGTATATATACTCTTTTTCTCTTCATCTGTTATTCACGCACAAAAGAGAAAAAAAATTAGACAAAGAAAAAAAAAAAGAACGTCAAACAAGGCTGGTCATCTAAGATGTTTTAGAAGAGAGTTTCTCACCTAAGATAAGGATTTACAACACTAGTAATATTCTAGTTGAGATTAGACTAAACCTAATTGACGCAACGTCCGTTTTCATGTAGTTTTGAACACACACGTACCACGCAAAAGCTTTCGCTGTGATCTAAGGTAAAAACTCCTCTTAGTACCTCTAATTATGCATTAATGATTTAGATTAAGTGTTTAGTTATTTACTCAATCAAGAATTAGGGTTTTTAAACCTTTTGAAATATATTCATGCTGAAAAACCTAAACAGATTTTAACCTGATTTGAGCAGCGAATTTCACAAGCTTTGACGACGTAATAAATCTGGAAAAAAAAATTGTGGAAGTTCCTTTATGAATTACTAACATTCACAAAAAAATTTCACATTCGTTTGAATAGTAGATTTTTCTGTGGAAAATTATTAGTAAGGAATGTGCAGTGAGATTTTCAACAGTGAACTATTTTAAAAAATTCTAAGTTTGAAATTCTTGATTAATATATAAACGATTTTATTTGAACCTAAAATTTTGGTAGCTAGAACTTTAATAAGTGAAGACCAGTCATTAAATTTTTTAGAATTTTTCAATAACTTTAAGATCAGTTTTTAATTCAAAATTTTTAGAGGAAACCGTTGAAATCAAAATCCATATTTGAGGCAGAATAGTTTTTCTCAAATTTGAGGATTTTAAAGGACGAATTAGTTTAAGACTATACGAGAAATTTAAGATTTTTGAAAAGGAACAACTTTTGCAGTTTGAAGTTTTTATGAAATCCGTATGAAAACTGGCCAAAAGTCTGATTTAAATTCTGGTCAAAATTAATGCTTGTGAAACAATTATATTTTAGAAACGTAATCTATAAAATATTAGTGAATGAAACTCGTTAGATTTTCAAAATAAAAGGTAGTTTGTTTAGAGCGATTTTCCATAAAACCCTTATAAGAAAAGATATAGCAGAAAAGACGATTTTATCCCTGACTTTCTTTAGATAATTAGGAAGAGTTAATGGTTGAATTTTTAAAAGTTATATAAGAGAAAAATATCAATTTTTATGTTATCTTTAACTTTGAAAAGTTTTTGGCTCAATGCGAATTAGTACATTTTTGTCAAGAATTTGAGTCTTGGGGTTAAAGTGATTTTTTTTATATATAAAATATAGGGTATGAATAGGATATTCTCAGAAAATAAAGACTTATAAAAGTCAGTGCTCAATTAGACATATTAGCTTAGTACGAATTCTCATATTGAATTATTATTTTTAGGATTCGAGAATTTAACGCAATTAGTTGTCTAACCTAAATGTCTTTTCAACGTCAATTCAGGTTATTATAATCTCACTTACAGTACAAATGTTTTGAAAATAAATCATATGATGATTTGATGTATGATGATGTGATTTATGATGGCACGATGTATGATACTATAATGTATAATGATATGATATAATATATTGATGATGATGATGATAAAATAACGATAAGATGATATTATGACGATGATATTATTATGATGATGGGATGATAAAACGTATATTTATAATATGTTGAATATTTCATGTTATATGTTGTCACTATCCATGCCACTTATAATCAAATGAAAGATAGGATAACAATTAATGTGTCGTACTATCCTCATAAATGAGGTATGTTACGATGCCGTTACCTTGAGCCGACCTAAAGGCAATATAGGTATGGTCCAAAGAAAAAGAAAAAGAATATTTATAATTATAATATGATGATACGATGATATATAGACCCTTGGTCGTCGAGGACATAGTGCACCCCCCTCGTCGTCCATTGGTCTAGCGCGCAACCCGGTACGTATACCATGATGATGAAGATCCTCTAGGAAACATTAGTAATAGATTAAAACTACTAATGAAGCATAAATGGTCATTCTATGCATTAAAAAAAATATTTTATGAGAACTACGTTTGTATTTCACTATACTTTTAGCTCACATGTTTATTCATACTGTCGGTAAAAAGCCTATGGTGTGAACGACAGTGGTATTGGAGAACGAGGCATGGGTTAAAGGGAAAACCAATCTAATGCTTTTCCGCACGAGTTTAGAAATCTGCTTTATTGTACTTAATAATTTTCTTTATGAATAATTTATTTAAGTTGAATAAAGGTCATGTTTTTTGCTATGGCCAGGCCACTAAATTTCAAATTTAAAATGATTGATTTAGTTATTTTATTATGAAAAGTTACATTGAATAATATTAAAAAAATCCTGAATTTTCCACATAAGTATGAAGTAAGGTGAAGAAGTGATTCCGAGAAAGTCGGGTCGTTACGCAGCAAGCGGGCGACAGGTGGGCGGCCGCCCACACGGGTGCCGGGCGTCGGGCTGCCGCCCAGACTAGCGGCGGGTGGCAGGCAGCCGCCCACACGGGCGCCGAGCTGCCGGCCACATGGGCGCTAGGCGACGGGTAGTGGGCTGCTGCCCACACGTACGCCGGGCGACGGACCGCTGCTCATGACGGCGCCGGCTAGTAGTAGGCCGCCAGATATGGTGTTGTCGATTTTTTGCATGGTGGGCTGCCTTCTTAGTTCTCCGATGTCGTCCTCACTTGGACTTTCTGACAGGCCGGCTTCTCGCCAATCTATGAGCTCAGAATCTTTTGGGCCTTGGGCTTTGGACAAATTTGGGCCCAAAATTAGCACCCCCACCCCCCCTTCTCCTCCTCCCCCCAGTTTACGTTTAGCGCTAGTCGCACTAAGGAAACTAAAAGAGTTTTTTATTTTTTATTTTTTTGTAGCAAGTCTTTTGTTGCCTACTCGTAGTATGTCTTTTTTGTTGCCCACCCGTAGTAGGTCTTTTGTTGCCTATCCCTAGTAGGTGTTTTTTGTGCCTACCTATAGTGGGTCTTTTGTTGCCTACCCGTAGTAGGTCTTTTGTTGCCTACCCGTAGTAGGTTTTTTTCGTTGCCCACCCGTAGTAGGTCTTTTGTTGCCCACCCATTGCAGGTCTTTTTTTGCCTACCCCGTAGCAGGTCTTTTTTGTGCTTACCCGTAGCAGATCTTTTGTTACCTACCTATAGTAGGTCTTTTTTGTGCCTACCAATAGTAGGTCTTTTGTTGCATACAAGGTCTCTTTTGTTGTCCACCCGTAGTAGGTCTTTTGTTGCGCACCTATAGCAGGTCTTTTTTGTGCCTACCCGTAGTAGGTCTTTTATTGCCTACCCGTAGTAGGTCTTTTTTTGTCTACTCGTAGTAGGTCTTTTTGTGTCTACCCGTAGTAGGTCTTTATGTGCCTACCTTGCTAGGCCTTTTTGTGCCTACTCGTGGTAGGTCTTTATGTGCCTACCTTGCTAGGTCTTTTTATTTATTTATTTTTTATTTTTATGGCGCACGTGGGCGCATGGAAGCACAGATGGCTCGCAATGGCACACGTGGACGCTCGGTGGCACATGGCGGCACAAGTGGGCGGTCGTGGTAGCGCACGTTGGTGCACGCGGCGGCGTACGTGGGGGCTCGCGCCGGCGTATGTGGGCACTTAGTGGCACAAGGGGATAAAGATGGGCGCTTACGGTGGCGCACGTGGGTGCTCGGTGGCAACCGGTGTCATAGGTGTGCGCTCGCGGTGGCGCATACAGCAGCGAGCATGGGCGCTCGCGGCCACGCCAGTGGCGCATGTGGGGGCTCACAGGTGCGCATGTTGGCGCACGCGGAGATGCATGTGGGTAAGCGCACACAGCGACATAGGTAGGCGCTCGCAGCGGCGTATCTTGGGGCGTAGTGATGTGCAGGTGCATGTAGTCGTGCAAGCGAATAGCTGAGGCGCGCGGTGGCACGCAAAGGCGCGCATAGGCGTGCGGGGAGCTGGTGCCGAGGGCGTGCATGTTCAAACATAGATGGACAGTGCTGCACGTAGGCACGCGGTACATGTGGGCGGTTGGGCGCAGGGCCGCACGGGGGAGCACAAGGTTGCATGGGAATTGCCTATTGGTCGAGTGGTTGGGCACCTGTCCGGGCGGTTGCACAGGGGCAATTAGGCGGTCGGCTTGTTGGGCACCACAGTTGCATGGGCGGCTGTCGAGCGGTTGGCCGGCACACACCATTTTTCAGATATGGGTGGCAGCAAGGTGCATGGGTGGCTGCTCGAGAGCATGTATAGACGGCAACAAGGCGCATGGGCGACTGCTCGAGCGGTTGCTCTACGTGCACCGATTTTCGGATCTTCATATATGTATCGTTGTTCATCAAAATTATGCATATGGCATACCATTGGAAAGAATTTTCAAAGATATTTCGTTTGGTATACAATACACCATATGAAAATATTAAGGGAGCATGCACGGGCAGCAGCAAGGAGCGCGAGTGGCAGCTCGCGCACCAATTTTCGGATCTTCATATCTCTAGTGTTTTTCATCAGAATTATGCAGATGACATACTATTGGAAAGAATTTTCAAAGATCTCTCATATAGTATGCAATATACCATATGAAAATATGGAGAAAGTTTGCACAGGCAGCAGCAATTAGGACGGGCAACAGCTTGGGCGGTTGCTTTACGCGCACTGATTTTTAGATCTTCATAGCTCCCTCGTTGTTCATCAGAATTATGCATATGGCATACCGTTGGAAAGAAATTTCTAAGATATTTCATATGTTATGCAATATACCATATAAAAATATTGAAGAAGCTTGCACGGGCGGCAACTCGAGCAGTTGCTTTGCGCGTACCAATTTTCAGATCTTCATATCTCTCTTGTTGTTCGTCGGAATTATGCATATGGCATACTGTTGTAAAGAATTTTCAAAGACCTTTAATTTGATATGCAATATTCCATACGAAAATATGAAGGGCATATGAACAGACAGCAGTAAGGCGCATGCAGGCGGCTACTTAGGTGTGAGCGGCTACTAGGTACTCGGGCGTGCGGCAGCGTGAAGCAACGGGCATGCAGGCGGCTGCCAAGCGCAAGGTCTTGAGTAGCTGCCGGTCGTCAGTGGCTGAAGTGTTGAAAATTACTGGTTGGACTCGGGACTATTAATCACACAAGCCCTCCTTCTAGCGCCAAAATGTTGATTCAGAATTTCGTACCAACAAATACATGTCAAAGAACGTGAGAATGAAAAATGACCGAATAAAGATACTCAGAGAAAATTATAAGCCTCAGTGAGAAATTGGTGTCTCATAATATATTGATCGTTTTATTTTTTTAATCATTGGCTATTTATAGCCGTACAATGTTGTGTAAAATATCGTCATTGAAGTCGAAGAATCTATTTATGGTAACTTTGTTCTCGCATTATTGGTTCGACGAAAATTGGGCGAAGCAAGGTGAACTCGGGACGAACGGCGGGCAGCGAGCGGGCGCCGGGCACCAGGCGGCGGACTACTGCCCATGACGGCATCGGCTGGCAGTTAGCCGCCTGAGATGGTGTTGTCGGCTTTTTGCGTCGCAAGCCGCCTTTTTGGCTCTCCGATGTCGTCCTCACTTGGGCTTTCCGACGGGCCGGCTTCTCACCAATCTCTGAGCTCGGAATCTTTTGGGCCTGGACTTTGGATAAATTTGGGCCCAACAACTATTAAACGTGATCGTTAAAATCTTGTTGACTTATTTTTTTATTTTGGTAAACCAGTTGAATGATTTAAGTTTGACTAGTGTTAAGTCATTCAAATAGTTTAGCCTAATTAACTTTAAATAATTTAAATGTGGAGTTTAAGAATTTGAACTTTGGATTTAAAAACTAAAAAATCATATAAATGAGAACATTTAAAGGGTTGAACCAACAAAGAGTCAATTCATTGCACAATTGCCTTGTTCAAAACTGAAAGAAGCTTTAAAGCTTCAATTTCTCCCAAAAACTCTCAAGGGTTTCGTCATGAAATAAAAATAGCTATGCAATGCAAACTAACGGATTAATGGTGCAAAAAAGATGAGAAGATAAATTAATAATGAAAAACAAAAGTGCTACATCATAGTTCTTTCTTTTCCAAAGTCTGCATCTACTTCGACTCATCTAATTGATCTTTCCAATTCCCATATTTTACTTAAGTGTAATTAGTTTTATTTAACTTTTATTAAAATAAAAATCTTCACACTTTCTTCCTCAAAAATAAATGAAAAAATATTGACATGTTTATGAATAAATTTGGTGTATTTCACATTTGATTATCATGGATTTATTTCCTTATAATTGATAGTTGACATTTTATCAAGTTCTTACACTAAATGAGAATATATTATTTTCTTATTTTATTTACAATGGACGTGTATAAACACCCTATATGTGATCTTTACAAATATACACAAATGTAATATCAAATGATAATGAGAAACTCAATTTCTCTATGTTTCTCTTTTGTCTATGTCTTAATCCCTCTATATCTCTTCAGCTTTTATTTTATGTTATTTATTCTCTAGAAAATTCAATTAATTTTATAACATGTTATCGGCACGAGTCTCTAACATTTGTTTGTCTCTAGATTAATCGGCTTGTTGTGAAAGAATTTTCTCATCGATTTTCATATGGCATCTTTCAAGTTTTCAAAGAAAAAAAAAATTGTTGAGAATCTCTCATATCTATGTAACCTATGGTAATAACTTATCTTCACAATCAATATTTTCTTTTATAGTGGTATCTCTATATTATGATAACTTCATCATTTTATTTTTCATAACGTTATATTATTTTTTTTATTGTTATATTGTCATTTCTTATTGTAAGAACCGTTTTGTTCGAAGGTGTTCTTTGTTAATGTCAGAAACACCAACAAAGAACACAGGGTGTAATTAAAACGAGATAAACAACACAGGATGCAGAAAGTAAACAAAAGTGCGGAAAATAATGTAAATGGCACACGAAAGTTGGTAACGCAGTTCGGCAACGCCTACGTCTGCGGGGCCACGCCCAGATAAAAAGATCCACTAGAAAAACTCCAACCGAGGTCTCTCGGACTTATACAAGATTGGACTCCCTCCAACTCTCTTCCGCCTTCACCCCGTTGACCTAGTGATCTACCCTTGACGAGATCCCCTCGCCTTACAAATCAACCCTGACGAGATCTCCTCGTCTTACAACTCACACTCCCGTGTGGTCACTCACCAAAAAAACTGTTTACAACACTCGAACACCCAGTACAATCAGTTTACAGTCTTGAAACACCCATGAATAACACCCTCACCGAATACACTCTTCCTTCTCAAGAAGGAATACATACAAAAGCTCTCTCTCACTCTCTTTTCTCTCAAACCCAGAAAAGTACAGACTCTCAAAATACAATGTAAGAACTAAAAGAGAAATGACTTCAACTTGAGAATAAAAAGAGACAAGCCAAGTGAGACTTTCCATGAAGAGCACACATTAATTATTCAATTAATTGTGTGTAATAATCTTCATTACTCCATGTAATATTTCTTCATTAAGAGAAAATATCAGCAATGATCGTGTATGAGCTGTAAAGATAATCACCAGAAGCTTGGTCAACAGTCTTCTAGAAACTTTCCTTCTTCATCCGCCAGACCGGGTGTTTCTAACACCCAGACAGGGTGTCTCAACCTGTCTCGTAGTAACACCCTCAAGAACACCCAAGCAGATTTTCAGCAAAGTTGACCGAATTCAATCTCTCAACTTAATGACGAGAATCAACATACCAAACATAGAAAATTCAGAGAATAAAGATGACAGCTCAAGCAATTAATTCCAGCTTTTTCAAAATCAAAGCGAATCAATCAGGCAGATCCACACTTGCCAAACATATACAAGGTGTTGTAACACCTTGTGAGACACCAAGCAAAACTTTTCTCTTTTGACCAGAATCACGTCCAGATTCATCATCTATTCATCATGGACGAAAATACACTTTCCATACAAAGAATATTCAGAGAATAAGTGATCAGATCATGCAAATCATCTCATCCATATCAGCATATCAGATCCAATATCATTTTGATGCCAAAAATAAACTTGCCAAATATAGCCGATGTTGGAACACCAATGAAGAACACCTATCTGAAAACACCTGGTTTTGCCAAAATACATGCCAACACCAAAATACACTAACACTTATTATATTTACACATTTGTGGATTCAATTGTTATACGTGTCAATTTGAATATGTATTTAAAAGGGAAAATTCTAAAATAGTCCCCGTGTTATACCGAAAATCCAGTTTTGTCCTCGTATTTTTGATAATTACAAAACGATCCCTTTGTTATTCAAATCTACCTAAAATTACCCTTTTGCGTTGACCGGGACTCAAAATTTTTTAAAAAAGACCAAATTACCCTTAGAATAAAACAAAAATATACTAAAAATAATAATAATAAATTAGACAAAAATAAAATAACTCATCAAACTGGTGAAGTTCCTCAGGTTCGCGGAGGGGTAGTTGGGTTTGCGGCGGAAAGGCGGCAGAGGTTCGCGGGGGGCGGCGGAGTGGCGGTGGGTTCGCGGAGTTCGCAGTGGTCGACGGAGGGGCGGTGGGGGTTCGCGGGGGTGGTGGAATGGCGGTGGGGTTCGCGGAGTTCGCAGTGGTCGACGGAGGGGCGGAGTTCGCGGAGTTCGCGGAGGGCCAATTGGGGTTCGCAAGGGACCGAAATCAGATTCAAGCACAACACACAAAACCAAATATCAAGCATCAAAATCAACCAATACTTAAGATTGTTTCTCAAAACCAATAAAAAATTCCAGCTTTCTCTAAAAAAAAAAAAAAAAAAAAAACAACCACAGTCAAAAAACATGAACACGTCGCCGCCCCAACGCTACCGTCCCCAACCCCGCCGGCCCTTAGCTGACCCCAGCCCCGACGTGCCCAACCCCGCCAGCCCTTAGTCGACTCTAGCTCCGCCAGTCCCTAGCCGACCACAGCCCTGTCAGCCCCTAGTCGACCCCAGCCCCGCCAGGTCCCGAGCCAACCACAGCCCCGCCAGCCCCTAGTCGACCCCAATCCCGCTGCCCCTAGCTTGACTACTCCCAACCTCACCGCCCTGCCAAACACCGCCGCCTCTAGTTGACCCCCAACCCCATCGCCGCCTAGCCCCGACTCCCAACCCTGCCGCCTCTAGCTCGACCCCTAACCCCGCAGCCCCCAACCCTGCCGCCCTTAGCCCGACCCCCAACTTCGGCGTTCCTAGCTCGACCTCCAACTCCGGCAAAGAGAGAACAGAGAGAGAAGGGTAAGAGAAACTGGTTTTATTTTTATTTTTTTATAAAAAATAAGAAAGAAGAAAATATATAATAAAAAATTTAATTTGATTAAGGGTAATATTGTCTTTTCACACATAAATGTTGACCAAATTGGAATTCGAGGATATTTTTAGATCGATTTGAATAACGGAGGGATCGTTTTGTAATTACTAAAAACACGAGGACAAAACTGGATTTTCGACATAACACGGGGACTATTTTAGAATTTTCCCTATTTAAAATAATAACATGTGTATATCCGTTAGAAAAGACTACTAATATGCTTTCTTTGATTCAACGTATACCTGAAGTAGTGTGTTGTCATAGAATTTTTTTAGTCATATTCTTATTGGCTACACATATTCTCGAAGTAAATATTTAACTTTGGTTTTATATATATATATATATATATATATAAAGAAATATAAATATTTAAATTATGAAAATTTTTATTGATCAAATGGTGTAAGAGCCTGAACTTGGACTACTTTTGTGAGTATTTACTTTTATATTTCTCGAGTCAAATATACTGACATTATTATCTTGGTTAATTTAATTTAGAGAGAAGTTGGTCAGTTTCGTTAAATCTGGCCAACTCTTGGCCTTATAAAAATATTAGTGCAAGTGATATTAATTGTGCATTTTAAATTTATGGACATATCAAGAATTTATTTCTAACTTGAATTTTATCAGAATTCATTGCTTTTCAATTTGAACTTAATTGGTATTTTTATACTTTCAAAAAAAAAAAGCTTAGTACAAATATATATATATATATATATATTTATTTTACCCTTTTTTTCCCTTTTTTTTACCCTTTTTTTCCCTTTTTTTTTCTCTTCTTCTCTTCACTCTCTCTCCTCAGCTCCGGCCGGCGGCCTTCCAGTATGCTCGCCACCCGAGCTCCGCCTCTGCTCCGGCGTCCTAGCCGTCCCACCACTTCGCCGAGCTCGCGTCGGAGCTTCGCGCAAACCCTCTGACCTCGCGCGCCTCCAGCCGCGAGCCTCTTGCAACCCCGCGCGCCTTTCCTCTCCCTGCGTCGTCGCTAGCTCCCAGCCGAGCACCTCTGCGCGCTCCTCTCTGCTCGCCGGCGCTGCTCAGCCCTTCTCGCGCTTCATCCTCGGGCGAGAACCTGAGCCGCGCCTATTCGCGCTCAGCCCCAGCTCTGTGCGTCTCTCCCGCACCAGCGCGTCACGCCGTTGCACGTTTGCTTCGCGCGACGCCCAGCTCCGGCCTCCCTCACACAGCCGCCGCCTCACTCAGTGTGTGCGCCCCTCCGCTCGTGCTCTCCTCCTCGCCGCGACATCCAGAGTGGGAGGCCAACATGTGCGCGTACCTCGCGCGTCGCCAGCGCCACCCGAGCTCTGCCTGAGCTCTGCGCAGCCCCCCTCCATCGACCCCTCGTCTTCGCGCAGCCCAACCCCGACGTGGCCGAGTCGAGGCTCTCTCGCCCTAACCGCGCTCTTTCGTCTTCGGTGAGCCTCGAAAACTCACGAATAAATTTAATTGGGCGGTGTGCTTCTCATTGGCTCGTATTTGCTAGGTTTTGTTTGGGCAATTTTCCGTTCATTGGTGATTGTGTTGCTTGGAAAGGTTTATTGTTAATTTATTGTTGTAGATTCTAATTGTTTTCGCGGGTTCGTGATTACGAAAATTTTGTGATTTGTTGTGCGGATATAATAGCGTTTTTGATTCATGGCATAAGAATATTTTGATTGTTATACTAGTTTGAACTAATGTGTCTTTTGGATTTAGTATATTAATTTATTTCGTCGCCCTGTTGGTCTTAGTGTTTTCAGATGTTTTGGCATTATAAGGTTTTGTGAATTTGTGCCATTTTAGGAATCTAAAATCCTTCAAGTACTATCGTTTAAAAGTATAACTCGTGAATTTAATAAATTGATGAGAGTTATCTTTTCGGGTGGTGATTTTGTAAAATTTAGAAGACATTTTTATTAATGTGTGAGTTAGCGCTAAGTTTGGAACTTTCAAACTAAGAAACTTTTGAAATGAATTTTCTAAAGGAAGATTTTGTTTCCTTGAGGATCGGGTTTTGCGCAAACCTTATAATCTAATTTTATTGGATTTGTATTTTTGTAAACTTGTCCCCTTGAGCCTAAAACGAGTATCGGGTCGCGAGACCGAGCGTTTCACGCCATACTTTTGTTTATGTTCGAAGCTTGATTCGATTTCTTTTTCTATTCTCTCAAATCGTGCAGGAACGCTTACTAAGCCAGTTTGGACGCACGACTCCTCACCTTTGTATACTAAATGTATAATCGAGCGGCCGAAATCGAGTTTTAGTCGTAAAATGAAACGGCATTAGAGTTGTGACTTAAGTTTTGAAATTTGTTGAAATAATTGAGAAGAGTGTTATGTGATAAGCCTTTGAGGCTCGAGAAGTACTGTTATTAAGATGTTCTGAAATATTTTTGGTGTTATGTTGAATTATTCTGGTTGTTGTCGTGATGGACTGTGACCGAAATTAGTTCGGTGCTGGGTTGAAATTAGGTGAAGGCTTCGGCCGGGATATCCGAAAAACAGGGGAAACTCTGCTCGATTTCCGGCTCGATATTTAGTCACTTATTATGGCTAAGTCAAGGACCGCTTAGGTCCAAGAAATTCTTTCTCACCTAATCTAGTCATTGATGTAACCATTAGTCGAGATTGACGGTAAACCTTAAAAGCGACGATACTCGGGATGGGAGTGCTCTTAAGGGATTTCCCGTCAGACCGTTTGTCGTCCCGCTATTTAAAATCCATTCCTAGTGTCTCGTTGAGCTTTAAAGTTTCCTTCCTCTCTTATAATTGGTAAACCTCGACGTTAACCCTCAAATTCTCATATTGGATAGAGGTGTCACACATCGAGCTCCAAGAAGGGACACTGCTTAGGAAGGATCCCGAAGACCGAGGCAGGAAGCTTGGGACCTCAAGTAAGTGGATCCCCTCTGTAACACGAGTAGACTTGACCATGGTCGGGCGATCATTTATGTTGTGAATTTGTGCTAGCTTGTGGTGTTAAAATTAGGTGTTCGTTTAATTTAGTTGCATTAATACATGTTTAGGGTGCGTGAGTATGGGATCAAGTACTTTTATTTCGTGTCCAACCCATGAGTATGAGATTATGGGTTTAAGTGTCTTATATGTGCATGTGTGTGTCAATCTGTCTGTGGGTATGGGACCATGGACATAAAACTATCCGTGTATCGTTGTTGAGATTGTATTGCAGGTTGAATGAATTTCAGAATGGTTCAAAGAACGGGAAGCGTCTTATTTCTCGATAGGCCCGACGGGGCATTTGTGAGATTCATTCCGAGACGGCCCGACGGGGCCATTGGCCGAAAAAGGTCTCGAAACGGGCCGAGGGGCTCAGAGGAGGTTGGCGGATGGCCTTTCTCACCTTGTGTTGTTTGACGATTCGGATCGGCCCGACGGGGCAAGTTAAAGTTAATAATTCCGAAACGCCCCGACGGGGTCATTGGTTGCGAAAGGTTTCGGAAAGGGCAAAGAGGCCCGAAGGGAGACGATGTCCCCATGAGAACATATATTGGACGGGACGGCCTAAGGGGCCCAACATTGTTTCAAGTCCCGAAAAGGCCCGACGGGGCGGTTGTGAAAACAATTCTGAAACGGCCCGACGGGGCCATTGGCCGCAAAAGGTTTCGAAATGGCCGACGGGCCCAATGAATGTTAAGTAAGGATCCTTTAAATTAATAAGCCGTGTGCACACGTATATTTGGTAAAGTAAGATCGTAATGTAAAGTCTTAAAGTAAAACCAGAGGTGAGTTGAATCTATGACTCGGGTTGCAACCGTTGGATTGGTAACTTGATTCTTCAATAGGGACTTTCTATTGTGGTATTTATGATTTATTGAATTTGTGATGAATGTTATTACTTATGTCCCTAATCTACTTATTGGGCTATTAGCTCACTAGTGTGCTCGTATTGCAGGTAAGTTAAAGGGGAAGATCGAAGGCTAGGCGGCAATGAAGGGAGACGGCGGGTGCATACGGGTTCGACCTTGTGGGCGTCGGGTGGACCGTCGACTATTCGATGGCAAAAGTTTTTGAAGTCCTAAACTCATTTTGACAAATCCTCATACGAAACCTAATTTTGATGATTATGGGGTCACGGTTGAGAACCCGTGCTTAGGAGTTAAAATGTATTTATTATTATTATTGTGTAAAAAGTTCAAATTTAACCGTATTTTTGGGATATTGAATACTTATATCGTTATAGATTATTGTGATTTATAATCTTTTATGATATTTTCGTAATACTATATTCTGGATCGTTACAAATGGTTTATTGATTTTGCATATTTTTTGAAATAAATATAAAGTAATATATTTTTAATAATTATGTGTCGTTGGTTTTAGATATTCCTTTAAGTGAATTCAAAATTATTAAAAGTCATAGATCTTTAACTATAAATTAAAGAGAAAAGGTCATAGATAACTTTGACAATAAATGTCCTAAGTAATACGTTTATTATTAAAATTTAAATGTATTGGATTTTCATATTCTCTTAAGAGAAAATGTAGGTTATTTTTATAAGATTTGCCATGGTCTCTAATAACATAATTAGTAAAAGATTGCTCCTGATCAAGATATATCAAATTAGACCACCAAAAATTCTCAAAGTTCTTAACTTCTCATAAATAAATGGCCAATGCTTATGACTACTAGAAATGAGTTATACCATGTAGAGAAAATTACATGAAAAATATTACTTGTAATATACAAAATCCCTAAAGAGAATGTATGAATTATTTGAAAATAAAATATGACCATAAGAGGTATGCTTGTGTTTTTAATGCTCTTATAATTGAAATGAAATAAGTACTATCACTTGAAGTGATTATGTTTTAGAAAAAAATTGCATAACATTATGATTTTGATGGAATTAAAAAAAAAACTAATTGACTTTTCTCATTTCCTGAAGTGAGTTTTTTCAGTGATGTAATTATAACCATAAACTTTGTGCAACTACCGTTCTCAAAATGAATGTTGATTATTTTTTAAAGTAAAAAAAAAAACTATTTCACATTCTTTTAATATAAATGATCATAAAGACTCTTTGAAGTGAATATTATAAATTTAATTGATTTTGACATATGTGGTCCATACATATTGACAGGTTAACTAGGCTGTTTAAAATATTATCTATATGACTCTGTACATTCTTGAAATGAGTGTTATGTTTATATAAATGACTATATATTCTATGAAGTGAATATAATCTTAGTCTAATGGTGAAAATCCATAACAACATCATTTAAGTGACCATATATATCTAATTTGCACTTGTGCCCCTTGAACTTTACGTGCTTTGTCCAGCGGCCCCCTAAACTTTAATTTTTGGAAAATTGAACCCTGTATTCGAAAATATTGGCAAACCGTTATAAATTGATAACGGGCGTTCAATTATTGACAGAAAACCCCGGCCATGTGAGATGCACATGAATTGGAGAGAGTATTTAGGGTATTGTAGTTGACATGTGCAACTCGCGTGGGTTGTGTTGAAGGGAAAGGGTAATATAAAACGATTTTTTTTTTTGTTTTTTGGCCAACGAATCTGACTTTGAGTTTGCATTTGAGTCTGTGGAGCCAGAACCTGCAGTTGAACCTGAAGCCGAGCCCGAGACCGAGGTGCATGCCGAGGCCGACGCCGATGCCGAGGCTGATGCCGATGCCGAGGCCGATGCTGAGCATGAAATGACTCCCGAAGAGGCTTTACAAAATAGAAAGATTAGAGAAGACGACGCGGAGTTGGTAGACTCTGATTATGCACAATCGAAGGATGATTATATGCCTGAGAAGAGGGACAAGGTTGCCAAAGGTAGCAACGGGGCAGAATCTTCAAGTTGAGTGGGAATATGAAGAGTTGATAAGTAGTTGTGACTCAGATCACGACGTGGTTGATCGAGCATAAACGACTAAGCGGTTCACTCAGTTCAATCCTCGGACAGACATGAAAAATCCTAGGTTCAGACTTGGCATGGTGTTTCCCATCGCAGACGACTTTAGGAAAGCAATCAGCAACGGGGATATTAGGTTCAAGAGAAATAAAAATCGAAGAATAAGAGCTGTTAGTGAAGATAATTGTCCATGGGTTGGGTTCGCTTCGTCGATGGGTGATGACAAGTCCGATAAATCTTTGGTTCTTAAGACTTTTAATGATGAGCATCTTGTGGCAGAGTGTTCGAAAGCAAATGGATAGGTTCGAGTTGGTTGGCTTATAGATACGTTGAGAAGTGGTCAGATGACTCGAGTTGGAAAATTAATAGTTTTTTTAAAGAAGTTAGGAACAAGACAAGGGTGCAAGTTTCTAAGTGGCAGTTTTACAGATCAAGAAAGAATGCCATGAATAAAATACAAGGCAGTGTACATGAGCAGTATACGATGTTGTGGGATTATTGTGAAGCCCTGAAAGAGTCAAACTCCAGCACGATAGTGAAGATGAAATTGTCAAAAGAGGCGGAAAATCCTCAATTTCAGAGGCTTTATATTTGCTTTGATGCGTGCAATAAAGGATGGTTGGCTGGATGTCGCCGTGTTATCGACTTGGATGGTTGTCACATTAAGGGCCCACATGATGGACAATTATTGGCTGCAATTGGGATTGATGGCAACAATTCGATGTATCCCATTGCGTATGCTGCCATGCAGTTTGAGTGCACGGCCACTTGGTCGTGGTTCTTAGAGTTTTTGAGTAAAGATTTACAAATCGATAATAGCCACAGCTTGACGTGGATTACGGACAAGTAAAAAGGGTTAATTGAAGCTATAAAGGATGCTTTTCCAAATTCCGAGCATCGATTTTGTGTAAGGTATTTGTATAATAATTTCAAGCTTCAACACAAAGGACTTCATTTGAAACAAATCATGTGGAATGTAGCAAGAGCAACGATGAGAAATAGGTATTATTTGAGCTGTTTCATATATTTGGGCAAATTATATTAATACCTATTTGGGTTGTTTCATGTGTTTTTTGGCTATTTATATTGATGTATTGGGCAGAGTATATTGATTTTTATTTGTATTTGGGCTGTTTCATGTGTTATTTGGGCGGGCATATTATAGTTATTCATATGTATTTGCGCAATTATAGTTATTCATGTGTTATTTGGGCTGTTTCATATGTTATTGGGCAGATTCATGTGTATTTAGGATGTTTAATGTGTATTTGGGCAGATTCATGTATTTGGGCTGTTTATATTGATGTCTATTTGGGTTGTTTCTATGTATTGGGCTGATTATATTGATTTCTATGTGTATTTGGGTTGGTTCATATAGGTTTGAACAAGAAATTGATAAACTTAAGCACATTGATGCAGCAGCTTATGAGTGGCTTGAATCGAAAGACGCAAAGCATTGGACTGCTCCACTTTCCCTACATGTGATATTCTGTTGAACAACTTGTGTGAAGTATTCAATGCAGCTATACTAGAGGCAAGAGATAAGCCCATTATAACTTGAATGGACATGATTAGACGCAACATAAGTAAGAGACTTGTGGCTAGGAAAAAAGTAGTAGAGAAGTGGCGCTATGATGTTGGGCCACGAGTTTTCAAAATCCTAGAGTAGAACAAGGTAGAATCAGTAAACTCTATTCTCGAGTATTGTGGTGATGATAAATTTGAAGTTAGAGCCTATTATGTGGACCAGTTCATAGTATACCTAAATGACAGGACCTGTGACTGTAACAAATGGCAGCTTACAGGACTCCCATGTCCTCACGCAGTGGCGTGCATTCTCAGCCGAGATCAGCAACTTCTAGACTATGTCTATAACTGCTACAAGAAGTGGTCATTTTTAGAGGCATATGAGACACCTATGAATCCAATGCTTGGCCCAAACTTGTGGGAAAAAACTTTTGCAAACCCCTTACGAAACTACCCGGCAGACCAAAGAAATATAGAATAAAGGAACCTGAAGAAGTCAGAGCTGCTAGAACAGGAATGTCAAAGCTCATCAAAACTTATGTCTCTATGATATGTCGTCTTTGCAGAGGCAAGGACCACAACCGAGTTGGCTGGCTGCCCTAACAAAGCCCCTACTAAACCACAAGTCAACAATTCAATAGGATCTACACCAACAAGCAGAGTAGCCCCACCAAATCAAAGGCGCCAGGGAGGGAGCAATGAGTGTTTCTTATGTGACTATGCATTAGTTTGTATTGTTCATAACAATCTATTACTTGTTATTCATTCTTTCATCAGTATATAGGCACGTGGAGATAAGCAAGCAAAGAAAAAAAATTATGCTCGCCCACCTTTGGCCCAAACAGGACCAAGGGTTACAACTTCTCAATCAAAGAAATCAACAATTGGTACGAAACTGACGTCCAACAGTGGGACCAACTCCAACTCCAAAGATACGAGCAAGGAGAAGGGCAAAAAAGTGGCAAATGGTTGAATGCTAGCAGCACTAAGGGCAGGGCATATATCTAATTTATAACTAATATATGGCATTTTTTGGGGAATTAGAGGTTATTGTAATGCCTCACTCGGAAATATATAACTTACACAAATACAACTGCTTTTGTTTAGCCATATAAGTTCAAGTTCTAAGGAACTTTTTAACAAATGCTTTTTGTACAGCCCCTTTTGTAAAACCCTTATTGATATATATGATATGGTATTTGAAAGCCATTATTGAAACAGAAAACAAGCAAGCGTTAATATGATATGATATCGTTTGTGTATATATTGATGCCAGCAAGCAATCAAGCAACTAATTGCTTTCTTTCATATTGTTATTTTGGACTAGTTTTTGTTAGATTAACTATATATTAAGTTGTGTCAATTTGCTAATACTTGCTTTACAAAACTTGAACCAGAAACTTTATAAAAAATTAAATCACCCTTGTAATACCAATCGTAGGTATTAAATTTAAAATATGATTACAACACCAACAACTTGTTAAACATCATTACCATTACCATTAATATGAAATTTTCATTACACCAGATTATAACTTAACTCATCCCACTATTACAACAAGGTCATAAACAACAGATACAACTTAACTCAAAACATTATAAGGCCAAATTAATTAGCTTTTTTCAATCCATCCACATTAAAACATTACAAGCTAACCATCCACAGCTTTCTTGAATCCTTCTATATCAAACTATCTTGCATAGAAAAACACACACAAATACGTAGATTACCACTAACAACTTCCTCTCTCTGTTTTTTTTTTTGAGCTTCAAGTTTCTTCTCTAATAAATCAACCTTCCACAACAAACCGGGAATAACTTGTCTTGTCCGATTACAAATTGGTGGATCATACCAACTAAAAAAATTGCATCCCAAATTCCCATTCCCATGCATTATATGAACAGCTCCATTAAAAATTTCTTACCAAATATTGCCTTTAACCATGGCTTCCAAAGAACTTAAAAATCACCAAAACACAAAGCATTTCAAAATCAGTAACAAATGTGAACCAAACAACCAAACAATCTAGACAAATATTCTCACGGTGGATGCAGAGCATAGAACCTTCTCCCAGGGTTCGACTCCGTCCATGCCATGTCGTCATTACTCTACTCGGCATACCGCAGTGACACACCATGCTTGGGTCTTGGTAGTTCATCCTCTTCGTTCCCAGCTTCTTCTTCGTTGCCGTTCTGATTTTCTTTTTCCAATGCCAAACCCTAACTTACAAAAGCCCCAAATTAACTACTTAAGGATTACCGTAATAGATTGACATAAATGCCCTCTTCGAATCACGTGTTGGGCACATGTGCTGTGATTTCCGTCCAAATCTCGACACACATTATCAATTTGTAATGGTTAGCCAAAATTTATGAATCTAGGGTGCAATTATCCAAAAATTAAAGTTTACGGTACAATCGGCCAAACACGTGAAGTTTAGGTGCCACCAATGCAAATTACTCTATTTATTATCTAAAAAGGATGTTACAAATTCTATTGTTATTTTGATAATGAGAGTATTACATTAATAAATAAATGCTCTTATTGTTAATAGAATTTTTTTTTGATTTATTATTAATATCATATATTGTATTTGTTTTGTTACTAGCTCATTCAAACTAACTCCCTATATATTTCTTAAAGAAATATACATATTATAGACGGCACATTAATGATTATTAACATTCTTTAAAACAAGTATTATCATGTATAATCATAATATTAACGTCATGATAGATCATGAAATATAATTATCTCCTCATTCTTAAAGTCGGAAAGATCATAAGCGTTTCAAATGACCACTACGCAGTTGAGGAAGTGAATGTAAGAATTATTCAAAATTTATGACTATGAATGATCTTATTTAGTTATTTAATAATTCATGAGTTTGTCCAACTACATGATGATTTAAATATTAGCCAGTTAGTATTTTGGATTATAAGACTAGCCAAAGTCTTGTAAACTCATCAATTTTCAACAAGTTTGTATTCCTTAAAGCGAATAGTAAAACATTACAATGATCATGCACATTCCTAGAGTAAATGTATCAAGAATAAACTCTGAAATAGTTCAAATATGTTTAACATCTTCGTAAGACTCTTATAAGTTCTCAAAATATTTATATTGGATAGTGTCAAATAGATTCACTAGAAGTAAACTTATCATCAACGAGACACATTAATTTAGAAATTATTTTCTTTGATAAGGTGGTACACAAAGGTTTCAATACATGAATGTTTTATCTTTTATTATGCCCAAAATAAGAAGAAAAGATATAAAGAATTACAAAATATGTTTTCAACAATTTTTCTATAGCTCATGAAAGAGTTTTGACTTTCTTATTATGTACATGCGGTACACTTTTTCTTGACGTTGTTAAGATAAAAAGAATTTAAAATAAGTTGATATTCTATATTCTCTATAAAGTACTATTATACTTGAGAACTTAAGAAAGTCACTTATGTATTACTAAAAATTTTAAAATGTAGCAAAAAAATTAGAAACACAAAATATTTATCTTTTCAAATTCCAATCCATTTGATAGAACCCAAGAACTTTTTTCCCTTATAACTCAAAAGTTCACCATCCCTCTCTCTTCCACAAACCCTCGTCACTCACTCTTTTCTCTCTCTAAAAGTTTTTAAACTATTCTCCCAAACTCTAAATACCACAACTTTCTCATTTGAAGTCCCATTAACGCAAATGAGGTTTCGTAGAAGGCTCTCGAAGAGATGATTTCGCTTAGGCCATCTCCAATGAGGCACCATTTTCAAACCCAAATTTCAAATTTGGGTTTTTCCCCTAAAAAATCCTCTCCAATCAAGACACCATTTTTAAACCCAAAATGAGTTTTTGAATAGTATAACACCAAATATGGTGTTGCACTATTCATCAAACTCATTTTTGGTTTAAGTTTTGTTATTTATAAAATGACCTTTTAATTTTAAGATGTTTTTATTTTTGATCTAAATCATAATTTTTAAGTAAGATGTATATTGATGTTTTGGTTTTAATATATTTAATTATTTGTGTTTAATTTATTTTTAAAAAAAATCATCATTTCTAATTTAAAATACAGTTACCTCTTTAATTAAAATACAACACTGATATATTTATATTAAAATTACATTGCATAATTAAAAAAAAAAGACATTTAATAAGCTAAAAGCAACGAATACATAGAGCATTGAAATTAAAAATACATAATGAGTACCAAAATTAAAAATACATAGGGAAAATAAAATTTAAAACAACCAAGACTATAATGACTTAATAATCTGGAAGACTGGTTCCGGATCCTCCAAGATCATTGAAGTATTGCCCAAACGAATTAGATGCAGGAGGAGGTTGTTGATATTTTTGTTGTTCAGCCCTCTTTTGTAAAATTCTTGCTTGTTCAGCCTGAACATATGCACGAATGTTTGGATCTTGTATGGAGTTAATGTCCTGAAACAAAATTTTATTTTCCTCCTTAAGTTCTTTCAAGGCATAATTCTTACTTTGGATCTCCAAGTGGTGTTGCCTCTGTGCAGTTGTCTTTTTTAATTGCTCCAAAAGCTGTCTATTTCCTTCTTCCAAGGTGTTGATGACAGTCGATGTTTGCTCATCAATTTTTCTTTTCAATTTGGATTTCTTGACCCCAGTTGGTCGTTGAGATGGAGAACCACCAATAATGTCATCGTCGTCGTCTAAATTCAGAGAAAAAGAAGACAATCCAGGAGATGCTTGCGAAGCAAAATCAGAGGTGGGATTTTCCGACTCTGATGAGGCATACCCGAAACATGGTGATGGAGATACTTGTTTAGCACTGGTAGCACCATCTTTAAACTTTTCAAAATTCTTAATAATGTTCCAGACATGATCGAATTTCCAACCTGTTTTGAACTTTGGATCTTCCATTAGCATTACTTTGGCTTGATTCAACTGCAAGTCGTTATATAAACAATTAATTAATTATTCAAACAAAGATGAAAAAAATAGAAAAGTTATATATTAATACTTACAATATCTTCATTTGAAGCACCACTTGGACGCCTGTTTTCGCATTGTCTAATGCATGCATGCAGTTTCCTTACTGCTTTCTCAATAGTTTGAACTCGAGCTTGGATAGATCTCTTTGAACGATCAGTCCAAGTTGCAATTTTTCCATTGCGGTAAGCTTCTTCCACACGGGACCAAAACTGATCAGCTGACTGATACACACCCTTGATTGGGTCTTGAGAAATTTCCATATAAACTTGACATAAGAATTTATCTTCATCTATTGTGTATCCAGAAGAACGGATAGACATTCTTTTTAAACAACTTAGAAGTGGTATAGATATGTAGAGAAAATGATAAAATGGCTCGATGTTGTGAATGAAAATAGAAATCCATGATTCTATTTATAGCAATGCCTAAATGCATATCACGTTTTTCAATTCTGAACGGATTTGATAACTCAATGACGTATTGATTCCAAGATTCTCACGTTTTTCAATTCTGAACGGATTTGACAATATATTGACGTATTGATTCTAATATTCTCACGCTTCTCAATCTATTCTGAACGGATTTTACAATACAATGACGCATTGATTCCAAGATTCTCACGCTTCTTAATCTATTCCGAACGGATTTGACAATACAATGACGCATTGATTCCAAGATTCTCACGCTTCTCAATCTATCCTGAACGGATTTGACAATACAATGATGCATTGATTTCAAGATTCTCACATTTTTCAATTCTGAACGGATTTGACAATACATTGACACGTTGATTCTAATATTCTCACGCTTCTCAATCTATTCTGAACGGATTTGACAAAATAATGACGCATTGATTCTAAGATTCTCACGCTTCTCAATCAATTTGAATTTAGCTTTCTATAAATTACGCTAGAACTTCATGTTTGTCATTGCAAACTACAAGCAATACCTACTACTTTGCTCACCAAAAAATTCTCTCTCTCAAAATGAATTCCAATTTCATAAGTCCACCACACTCTTCATCTTCATCATCCTCTTCAGATGATGAAGATAATATGCAAATGATCAATAGTCTCGAAGAAGAAGAAGAAGCGATATGTCGTGCTATCGCTAATAACAACTTGACCATCCAATTCCTTCTCAATCAACAAAACAACCAAGTGATCCACGGCGGATCAGTTCCCGGACGTTCGTTCATCAATCACGATAGAGAAAGCGCAGATTGTAGATTGTTCAATGATTACTTCTCGGAGACCCCATTGTACAATGACGTCATGTTTCGTCGGAGATATCGAATGTCTCGCTCATTGTTCCTTCGCATTATTAATGCTGTAAAAAGTCATGACATCTACTTTACACAACGGAGGGATCTGTTAGGCAAACCTGGATTATCATCTCTCCAGAAAGTAACCGCCATGTTCCGAATGTTGGCATATGGTCTACCAGCAGATGCCACAGACGAGTACGTTAAGATAGGTGAGTCCACGATAATTGAAAGCATGAAGAGATTTTGCCGAGCAATAGTAGAGATATTTTCGGAGCAATACTTAAGATCACCAACAGCCAATGATGTTGCCAGGCTTCTTTACATTGGTAAAAAACGAGGTTTTCCAGGAATGCTAGGCAGCTTAGATTGCATGCACTGGAAGTGGAAAAATTGTCCAACGGCGTGGGCGGGACAATATACGGGCCGTAGTGGATCACCAACTATTATTCTTGAAGCTGTGGCAGATTATGATCTTTGGATATGGCATGCTTATTTCGGTATGCCATGCACCAACAATGATATCAATGTGTTGGAGTCTTCCCACCTTTTCTCCAATCTCGCTCAAGGTATTGCTCCTCCTGCTCATTATGTCATTCAAGGAAAAGAATATGATATGGGTTATTATTTGGCTGACAGTATATACCCAAAATGGTCCACCATTGTGCAAACTATTCACGAGCCACGCGGTCCCAAAAAAAAATATTTTGCTACGCAACAGGAAGCATGTAGAAAAGACGTAGAACGTGTCTTTGGAGTTCTCCAATCACGTTTCGCAATTGTGGCAGGACCGGTACGTTTTTGGAGAAAAGATGTGCTACATGACATAATGACTACATGCATAATTTTACATAATAAGATAATCGAGGATGAACGTGATCTCAATGCACTAATTGAAGTTGCGAGAGAAGCGCCACCTCCAGAGGTCGAAATGGCGATGGATGATAATACCCGCTTTCAAGAATTTCTTGCTCGGTATAGACAAATCAAGGATAAAGAAGCTCACTTCGCACTTCGAAATGCATTAATTGATCATCTATGGGAGGAGTACACTAATTCCGATGCTTAAATGCATATCTACTATTTTTAGCTTTTTCATTTGTGTGTTGTAATGTATTTTTTTAATTAAATGAACGTTTATTATTAGACAATGATATAATTTTGTTCGGAATTAAATTGTCATGTAATATTTTATTTTTGGTGAAATTGTCTAATAATAAATAACTTTTTATTAGGTTATTGTGAAAGTAAAATTTAAGTGGGTCTAATTTGTAAAATTGATAAATATAAGGCAATTATTGAAAATTAATATAATAAGTGATAAGAGGAATATACTCAGAATATTCTATTTTGGTGTTAAAAATGGTGTAATAGGTTGGAGATGAATTACTGTTTGATGTGACACTTACTGCATTTTGGTGTTGAAAATGGGAAAACCCATGGGAGATGGTCTTAGGTGTGCATTGTAGCCGATAGTTGCCGGATTTTGGATGAAAAAATGTTGGGAAAGTCTCAAATTTTTGGAGCTTTGAATTGTGTATTTCTAACTTAATTGGGTCAAATGGACATCACCATTGGACTCCAGAGGCTCCAAAATTTCATATTGAAGAAGAGAGCTTTCAGAAGGTGACGCCACGCGCCTTGTGCGCCACCGCCTCTCTGGCGTATGATCCCATTTGCCGCCGCCTTCCACCTACGAATCAATTTTGTGGATATCACCTTTGAGTATTATGGATTTATTTCCTTATAATTGATAGTTGATATTTTATCAAATTTTTATATCGATGAGAATATATTATTTACTTATTATATCACAATGTACATGTATAAATACCCTATATATGCTCTTTATAGATATACACACATGTAATATCAAATAATTATGAGCAAAGCTCTCTGAATTTCTCTCTATATTTTTCTTGTGTCAATCTCTTTACCCCTTTATCTCTATTCATCTTTTACTTTATATAATTTATTCTCTAATAATTTCTATTAATTTAGTAACATGACACACATTATTTAAACCATTTTTATTTTACAATTCTTTACTACTTTGAATGTAATATTTTTGTTTTATATTTTTCAAAGCTTTATTTTTTTTTTCAATTTTGCTTATTTTTTGTTTACACACATATTATGAAAAATATGAATTTACATACATTTATCGTTCTTTTATAACATATGCAATTGAAATTATATATATATATATATATATATATATATATTAAAGGGTCAGTTAAGGATTTAGCCATTTTGCAATCTATGTTTTAAAGATATAGCCCACATTTTGAAATATTATTAAATAGTCATCGGGTCAACATTTAAAAATCTATGACTAATGAAATAAAATTTGTGACTAAATAAATAAAATACACAGTCATAAAATTTGTGACTATAGTCACAAAATTTCAAAAAATTTGAAATAAACACAATAAAAAAAAAAAGTAAACGTCCATTAACAAAATAACCAACTCACAAATAAATGATTGCCTATACAACCAATTTCACAAAACTTATTACTAAATAAAAAATATCTTATAAACAGCAAAAAAGCATGCAGTCAAAGAAGTCACAAATTTCATTATTAGAGACACAAAATTTTAGACAATATTATCTGCAACAAACAATAAAACAGATTTAAAAAAACTAATGACTACAGTCTCAAAAATCTAGACACGAATGTATGGCTATTTTACTAATAAAAGCAAAAATAGGCTAATTGTTAAAAATAAAAACAAAAAAAATATACATGGCTATTTATTAAAAAAATCGTATATTAAATATATAAGTGCTTACAATTATTATAATGTAAAGGATAAAGAAGTGTACATATATATATATATATATATTAAATGTATAAGAACTTACAATTATTATAATTTAAAGGATAAAGAGGTATTTGGCCATTCTAGGCCCATTCATTAAATAAATATACACAATTTTATGAAATTGAAAAAAAAAAAAAAGCCTCTCTCAATTCCTTTTGACAAAATTGCCCTCTTCTTTTCTTCTTCTCTTCCCTTTTCTTTTTGCGTCCCCTTCTTCAAGTGATTAGTACAATCTTATGGTTTATATATGGCCTCTTGACATTATCCGGCAAAGCCACAGATTTGCTCGGCGGAGATAACAACCAACGTAGCTCAACGACAAACAATGAGGAGAAAGAAAGAGATGCCTTAGGGTTTCAAATACGAAAAAATGACTGCTCAATATACAAATTTTTTATTTCTTGTGTATATTCGGATTGAATGGCAGAAGAAGAAAATGACTAGAGTTTAGTTTGGTGGGCTTTTGCTTTGCTTCGTTTGTTTTATTGAGAGTAAATAAAATAATTACCGAAGTAAGTCAATAAATCACCTTGGTAAGTCAACGAATTACCAATCGATTACTAGAGTAAGCAACGAATTACCAATCTATTCTCATATTTTCTTATCCCTCTTTGTTGGCTTGTTGGCTTGTACTACGATTCGTCTTCTATGGTTCCTCTACTTCCTTTGTTTTTTTGTTGCAAAAATCTATTTCTTTGTTGCAGAAATCTGTTTCTTTGTTGCAAAAACGAAGGGTAAAAATGACATAACAATAAAATTTATTAAGGGCAACGAATATATATTTAATTTCTAAAAGATATAGACAAATCTTTTATTATTAAATGTGGAAAAGCCTCACACCCAAATTTCTCTTAAAAAAGGGAAGAAGCCAAGAAGGGATAAAGCGTAAATTTTTAGTTGACATCAATATACATATGAAATAAAATGAAATCTTAAATCTAAGGGTATTTGGAAATATAATAAAAAAAAATGATGTGGATGTAGAGTATAATAAAAGGGGGCAATGAATGTACTTTTTTTTAATAATTGGGTTATTTTCAGTAACAATTTAAACAATTAGGATTAACTTGAGATTTGGCTATTACAATCTGGGCTTAATATGTTTTTTTTTTTTTTATCTTCTATGTACATATTAAGGAACATGACATTTTATCAGGAAAACTGTAGTGAGCAGCCAATTTTCTTTTTATGTTTTTAAATGATAGATCATGTTTCAAAAATTAAGAAAAAATAGCATGTTATAAATTCTATAAAAAAAAAAAAAAAGTGTCACATAGAATATTACACATATATAAACATTTGTAAGGTATTTTGTAACATTTTAACTTTTGCTCATCATTTTTTGAAGTGTTAAACAATATCTTACAAATGCTAACAGATGTGTAAATATTTATTTGATATTTTTGTTACGAAATTCTTTACAGTGACTATTTTTTTTTAATTTTTCAAAATATGGACAATTATTTAAAGACACATTTAATTTTGGCCTATTTTTACAACTCTCTTTTTATTAATCAACCATTATGCTCAGTAGCAGGGAAAGAAAATAGAAACATTGAATAATGAACAAAGTTAATTGTTTGTTTGGTAAAAGAAATAAGTGGAAGGGGTAGAAAGATGAGTGCACTTTTAATTTGGTTGGATTTTGATGTATTACAATGTTTTGTAGGACGGATTCAGAGGGAGGGAAATTATGAGAGGATTTAAATCCTTAGTTTTTAAAAATTTTGGATAATTCTGAATTGTGGTGATTGCGGGAAGGAGTAGACTAATTCACCTAAGTATCTTAAAAACATAATTATATATTTGAAGTAATGAATTTGTTACTTTAATAATTCTTTTTTTTTCTTTCCTCCTTTCATTTTTATATCAAACAAGATGATGAATTAATACTCTCTTTCTTTTTCTTTGTACTAAATAATAAGAGAAAAATAATCCTCATCATCTCTACTTTTCTCTACCTAGGTGATATATGTCCTATTTTTTTCTCCCCACAACCAAACATACTTATAAAAATAAAAATAAAAAAAATAAAAAAAAAAAAGAAGGTGAGTAACACACCTCTCGGGTAGTTTATGTTTGATTCAAAGTTCATATGCACGAATGCCCCTAATGTTATATTATATTTACAAGTTACACCCGGATCTTCCAAATTGACCTCATGCTGCTTGATGTTCTAAAAACTTGTAAAAATTATCATTCCGTCACAAAACTTGTAAAAATTATCATTCCGTCACAATCCATCTAAACAAATAATAGGAATTAGACATGACGGTAATTAAAGGCACATGTACAACTTACAAAGAATCAATGTGTAAGTTGAATAAATAACACAACATTAAAGAGCATTTATATAGATAATTCTAAAATAATAATAATAATTTTAAGTGACATTAATTTTTTTTAAATATATATGAATATACCAATTAATCAAATTTTATTTAAACATAATCTTATGTTTTTTATTTCAAAACAAATATCTTAAAAATTACCCCAAACATTTTATAGTATGAAGTAATTTTTTAGGTCTTTGTTGTTAAGTTTTATTTAGAATTAGAGATATAAGGTTATGTCTAAGGTTGGTTCTATTGCTACACCCATTTTAAATCTCCACACCTCTTTTTTAAATATATGCTCTACTTAATTTTAAAATTTAAAAAAAAAAAACTACTTATTGTACACTCTTATAAATTCTGAAATTTCATATAAATATTTAAAAAAACGACTAATCTGTAAAGGTTTACCTGACGGGTGATCTACACAAAGTACCACGTCAGGCGAGTACACCCGTGCAACAGTTTACGAAATAAAGATAAAACGTGCAAACTGTACAGAAAGTAAAATGACACCATAATGGGTAATACGGTTAGGCAATGTGCCTACGTCCGTGAGGCGCCCAGTTTATGGAAAGGTGCTCATTGCAAGACGGGTACACCTGAACTTATACTAGTTGCACTCCCTCCAATCTTCGTCGTCTTTTTCCTTCATCTCTTCCATGAACGCCAACACAAGCTCCAATTGTGTCTGAGATCCCCTCATTTCTACAGGAACTTCACCCGAGACTCCTCTTCACCAATTCACTCTTTAACTCACAAAATACAAGATGAACACAAAGATGTTATCCCGCAATACAATGGAGAACTAATGAAACTCTCTCTATACTATAAACTCTCACTCTCACACTATGAGGAATGAATACAAAATAAACTCTTGCAGAGAGTTATAAAACAAGCCCAAGGTACAAGAAGAAAAGAATCAGTAAACTCGATCTCAATTAATGTGATGACCTACCTTATTTGCACGCCGCCTTTTTAACTCCTTGATCCATAGCAAATCTTGGACAAATATATGAAAAAATACGATCTCCGAGAGGTCAAAGATATTCTGCAAATTTAAATATGTCATATCAAATTCGAATGTTGGAGATTTAGCTGCCTCTATGAAATCTGGAACGAGGAATATCTTCTACTACACCTTGAGGTACACATCGTCAGAATCTTCAGAAAGTCAAAATCTGCTCCGAGATATAGTCATATACAATCTATATAAAATATATCATCAGAATATTAACTTTTAAACATAAATATAGTCCGCTAAAAATACTATGCCAACAATAAATGCTCTAACACATATGTTATTCTATCAATTTACTATTACATTTTAAATTAACTATTCTCATTCACGAATTTATTTTTTCTTCAATCTCCGCTTCTTCTTATTCTTATTTAGCAATCAACACAGAACAAAAATATGAATAAAAAATCTTCAAATTCTATTTATGAATAATTAAAATATAAAATGGGTTATGTTATATAGTGTAACATATGTTTATTTTTGGCTAATGGAAACAAATTGAAAATTTTAAACTGTGGACACGAACTCTGATATTAATTTTAGAAAATTAACGATAATTTAGGAGATTTTAAAAAAAATAGTCACTTTTTAGAAAATAATTTTGAAAAATTGCCACAGTTTCAAAAAATTTAAAAACTAACTATTTCATAAATTTCTTACATGTGTCAGAAATTTTCTTACAGTAATTTTTACGTGTAATTTTGTTATTGTCAAAAATTTATTACATGTGTTATGGGTAGTTTTTAAATTTTTTGAAATTGTGGCTATTTTTTAAAAACACACAGTCCAAAATGGCTATTTACCTAACTGACCCAATATTTTTTTCTTCTACGTGATTATATTATGAGTAGAAACTCATATTCAGATAAAAAAAAATAAAAAAATAAACCCAATATAAAGGCTTCAACTACTAAAAGTAAAAAAATAAAAAGAAAAAGAAGAAATTACATAAATAAAAAAAAGAATATAATAAAAAATATAGAAATTTTTTTCAATTTTAGGAAAAAGTTTACATAGAACAATATATATAAAAGTTTTAGGGGCTAACTATTTGTATGTTTCTTCTTGTTTTTCACTCATGTAACATGTTTAGGTTTGTATGTTACACGTACGTGACAATTAAATTCTTAATTTCATAAAATTATGGTTAATTCTTAAAAAATTAGCCAAAATTTTGGTTACATACTTAAAAATCTTGTTATAAATAAGAGTTACAAGTAATAAAAGTCTTCTTCCCAGCGCAATGTACAGTGGAGAACAAGGCATTAAATACACTGATAGCTCATGCCAAACGAAAACAAAAAAGAAAATAACCAACTTTAACCCCTCCAAATGGATAAGGAATTTGTAGTCCACTACTACTTGTTATGGCGATTTATTCTTATGCCCTTTGGATTTTCCTCAAGTTTTAGAAGCTTTTGGGGGAGATTTTGAGGATTGTACCGAACGAGACTCTGTGCCACAGTTCTTCATGGTTAACGCATATTGTGATTCACTGAACAAAACGTTGTCCACATATATTTGAGGACTGTTAGAACCATACAATAGTTGCGAATAATATCCATTTAAAATGTTTCTTTTTAATGAATAAAAATTTTAAAAAAAGAAAAAAAACACTTGACCGTGAGGTATTGAAAATTAAGTCAAGAGAAACATTTTGAAAGAAAAATCTCAGCTACAAACACTTGCCCTCAAGAAAACCAAGACTAAATTTTCTTTAGCCTTTTCGAAATTTTACGAGCCTAAGAAAAGAACCAAAAAAGTAGAGCCAGAGAAGAGAGTGTTTATAGAATGGCTTTGGAAAATTGCTTGCAATTGAGCACAGTGTGCACAACAAGAGTTGGTGCTGTGCAATGCCATCATACATTTTCTTTTAAAGAAAAGCTTAAATCACCAACTTTTCAAAAGGGTCCAAAGAAATCTTTTGGTTATTCTAACATGACTATTAATACAAGGAAACCTCTGTTTGTTTGCAAAGCTCGTGAGGCTCTAAATCAAGGTAATCTCTGTCATCTCTGCTGTGATTTTATATACAATTGTTCATATTCAGCTACTATTGCTATTGTCTGGTTATTATCTCAACTTTTCAATTACAGTTACTAGTGCTTGTAGATATGTATTACTTTCTGTGGTATTTATCTCTTAACATAAATAAGATGCAGAAAAAATAAATAAAACCCAGTTATTAATTTTTTTTTCCTGGTTTTCACTTAAAAGTGTTTATTTGCTAGAAAAAGCAGTATATTAAGGACAACTAAACATCTTGTTATATAACAAATTTTCACATAATGCTAGTTTTAAAGTGACTAGCCAAATATAAAATGCAATCTTCAAGGAATTGAAACTCAAGAGGACTTTTCTTTGAGCCATGATTCTTAAGCTGATAGAAGGTGCGCTAATGTTCTTTTGTAACACAACAGATTAAAAAATAATAATAAGAAAAAGAAAACTGAATATATCATTATCTTGGAAATTGATTTAGCCTGTCTTATTGGAAATTTTTGCAGTTCAAGTGGCAACAGATTCAAGCTGGGACAACCTTGTGATTGCGAGCGAAAACCCGGTTCTAGTGGAGTTCTGGGCACCGTGGTGCGGGCCATGCCGTATGATTGCGCCGGTGATCGATGAGCTGGCGAAAGAGTACTCCGGGAAGCTGGATTGTTTCAAGGTCAACACAGATGATTGCCCCAACATTGCTACCAAATATGGGATCAGAAGCATCCCAACTGTGCTGTTTTTCAAGAATGGAGAGAAGAAAGAGAGTGTCATTGGTGCAGTGCCAAAGTCCACCTTATCAGCTACCATAGAAAAATATATAGAAGGTTGAAGAGTGGAAAATATATATATATATGTAAGGGACATCATCAATACCATAAGAGCACTCTGCTCTTTGAGACTTAGGTATATATTTCCAATTGTTGATACATTTGAATGTCACCTCTGAATCGCTATATTAACTTGTCAATATTTATTTCGTTTGTAAATTAAGACCGTCTTGTTCTTATTTTGATGAGTTGTGTTACTTGCTATCATGGAAGATAAGATCAAAACACTTTTTTTTTTTTTAAGGTTTTTCCGGGAATCAACAAATATGCGTGATGTTGTAGTATTGGCATTAATATTGTAGCATATACAGTTTAATAGATAATAACTCTTGTATCATCATTTGAGAAGAGTTTATATACAGGCACTAGTTGAATGAGAATAATCTAGAAGCTAAATTATACGATCGAGAAACTATCCTGGGACAGATAATTACAACCAAAAAAAATAAATAAATAAATTATATAAAAAATTTTAATTATCTTATCAACCCCCTCTCAAGAAAGTGGTCATTCGGAGACACCAATCTTGATGCTTAGATGAGAAAGTATAAGTGGTTTTTCAAGTGCATCAGCAAGTTGATCATTGGCAAACTAAGTTATAGTCACTGACAATATGCTTCATTCTAGAGTAAAAAATCTGGATGTGCACAAAGATAAACGGTGCCGATATTGTCACTGTAAATCACTGCGGTGAAATAGTGTGAAAGTAGCTAAGGCAATGGCACAGTACTCAGCTTCAACGGAGGAGCAAGCTATAGACCTTTTCCTTCTTCGAACTCAAAGAGGAAAAAATGACATAGGCCCTCGTAGACCAACGATGGTTCGAGCCACGTGCCCAAATCAACATTAGAAAATGCATGAAGAGACAAGGACGAGGAGGTACGAAGCCGAATCACAAGGCTACGAGTGACATTAAGATAGTGCATGAATTTAGACAACTTTTTGACAGCAAAGGCATTAAAGGCAATATCCGGTCTTGTGATCAATAAGTAATGAAGATTGCCAAGAGTAGAGTGCCGCGGGCTAGTGGTGTTCGGACCGATTTAGACATCAGCATCTTGTGCTTTGCAAAGAATCATTGATGTATTAAGTAAATATTAATATTAAATTAATAGAAAGCATGAATTGAAAAAAAAAAATTAAAAATGAGAGTAGGAAAAAAATAACTTTAGAACAATTTAAAAAATTATTGAACGAGAGATAGAGCTTCAAAGTTGGTTAAAAATATTTTTTTATTGAGGATCAAAAGAAGAAGAGAAAAGATTGCAAAAGATGAATGAATTTTGGTGTGAAGAAAAATGGAGAAGGGCGGGGGTATTTGAATTTTTTTTTTTCTTTATGATCGTTGCTTTAGCATATATTTTTCTTTTCTTTTTTTTCTTTTTCCTTTCCTTTTCCTTTATTTTTTTTTTCTTTTATCTTCTGACCGTTGGGAAATTGTCCTCTTTTTTCGACTAAAAGATGTAGGTAATGCAGTAGAGGTACCCGTTACTCACGAATTAGGGTACCCCTTACCCACCCTCACTTTTTTTTTTCTTTTTCTTTTGATACCGAGCAGGTAAGACAGGTACTAGGGGTGTACAAAAACCCGACCAACCCGATGACCCAACCCAACCTAACCCGAAAACATGGGTTCAAAAGTGAAAAGAGTTCATCTTGGGTTCATTTTGTTTGAACCCATGAATGATGGGTTGGGTTGAAGTTCCTAACTTTTGAACCCGAACAACCCAACCCAACCCAAGCATTTAAAAGTCTTTATCTAAAATTTATATATATGTTAATGTTATATAAAAATATGAATACATTATTTTCTTTAGAGTTTAGTTTGAAATAAGTTATATTTTGTTCTTTCATTAGGTTTTTTTTTTTTCTCATTTGCAAGTCATTATTTTGTTCTTTCATTAGTTTTTTTTCTTCTTTATTTGATTTAGAGATGTAAAATATGTTTTTTCAATAAATTATTATTGAGATTGTTTGTTTTATTAATTTTTTAAAATATTTTTTGAGGATCTTGTCTAAACTTAGTAGTATTCAGACATATGAAATATAAATCAAATTTATTATTGTCAACCCGACAACCCAACCCAACCCATTTTAGTTTTTATTTAGACGGGTTGTCATAATTTCTTCGTTTTGTTGGGTTGGAAAATCTTCAACCCGAACTTATTGGGTTGGGTTGTAAATATCCCAAACCCAGTCCAACCCAACCCATGTACAGGCCTAACAGGTACCCACCCTACATGTGGATATTACCTCGTTTTACCTACCTACATAAAATTGTAATTATTACCATACCCTCGTCTGCCCCTCCCCGAGTAACAGTAGGGTGATTGCTAAAAAATCAAGCTCGGGCACAGGCTAACCGCTCTACCCGAGCCCATTTTGCCAGCTCTAGACACATATAAGATTATATTGTCCTAATCTCATGTTTGTTATGTAGGGATATGATAAAATATCCTAATATACCAATTAGTGTGACAACCCGACTATTCGAATCGTTACGTTAACTTATACTTATACTTAAACTTATAGTTTAGTACAGAAATAGAGATTTTTTTTTTGAACATACTAATACGGATATCATCTTTATTATTTGAGTATAATAACAAGATAATAATTGTCTTGAGAGAAAACATAACTATATGAATAAATATAAATAATAATTATATGGAATGAATACTTAATAATATAATTTCATAATACTTTATAGAGTAGTTGGCACTTGTGTCGGGCTGCGACACTTTAGCAACTTTTTTTTTTCCTGACATCAACCCCCTTAAATTTAAGAATCATTGCACTTGGCTTTAAATTGAAAACGTCCTTTCAAAATTTGACTGAATTGTGCACGTGATTGTCACATGAACGTTTATTTGGGGATATATTTGTCAATTTATAACAAAACTAGAAATAAAATTTAAAAGAAAAGGAAAACAATCTGCCTGTTTCTTTCATTTCTTCTTGTTCTTCACCTTTCTTCTTCTTCCACTGCCAAATCTCTGTAAAAGTCCAAACAACCAATCTCATTCAAGTTTTTAAAAACTAAAATTTCAAAAACAGGAAGAAGGCTTGAGATACCCAGATTTTCCAGAATTCCAAATTTTTCCAAATCCAAACCGTATCAAATTTTCAAAATTCAAGCACAAATATATTCCCCAAATTTTCCAAATTTCCCCTCTGCAAATTATTCAAAAAATATAACAAAAAATAGTGGCTCGCTCTCCGAGCTATGCTAGTCTTGTGCGGCGGTTAGAATTCGAGCAACGGGTCTTCACGGCGGTGGCTAGTCTTTGCACTACCTGACAGCAACGTGCGTCTTTGGGCGATGACAGGCGGTGGTGGCGGGTCTTCGAGGAGAGGGAGAGGCATGAGCGTATGGGGATCTGGTTTGTCTGGGCTCTGGAAGGTTCCACGCGACGGTGGAGGCACGACGGTGCCCGAACTGGTCTGCGCTCGAGCAGCACAATGGTCTTCGACTGTGGAGGCTCGCCGGCGTCAGCGGTGACAATGTAGGTAAAGGTTGGTGTTGGTGGTTGGGGACGACAGCAGTGGCGCGGGGAAGCGCTGTTGGCGGCGGAGACAGAGGTGCTTGGGTTTTTTAGGATACGAAGGTTTTTTTTTTTTCAGCACGGATCTGGGTTCTCGGCGAGCGACTCGGCTTCCTTGACTTGGACGACGTTGGCGAGCGTGAGATTCTCGGCGGCGGCGGCGGCGGGCCTAGCATTTGATTCGCCACCCGATCTGTCCCATCTCCGTCCAGCTCCAAGACTCGCCCAGAACCGGTTTTGGCATTTGACTTTGCAATTTGGTTTTGGCCTATTAGAAGCTTTCTGTGTTTTTTTCTTCACTTGTCTGACATTGCAGAGCATATTAACAAAATTTTGGGGCATTTGGTTATTTGGTAGTGGGTTGAGGAGGAAGATAGTTTTAAAATGACTAAAATACCCTTCTAAACGAGTCATGAGCCTTCAATAAGTCGAATTTCGTCCAATTCTTAAATGGGCGTTTACAATTTGGGATAGAATGCAATAATTTTTAAATTTAGGGGGTTTGATGCCAAGAAAAAAAAAAAGAAGGTGCCAAAGTGTCGCAGTCCGACAAGTTCAGGGGCCACAGGTGCTAATTACTCTGTTTTATAATGCGAAATATTTTTTTCTTTGTAGTTCCTATTGCCCGCCTCACTTGCCTTGTACCATCATTGTACAATCCAACTTCAAATCATAGGTTTGTTACCTATAGTACGAAGGAAAAACTTGGTGAGCTAAATCTCAGTGAATATAATTATTTTCTCACAAAAATATAATATGCAATGTATGACAATTTAGTCTTCATTATACATTGCATAGTTTTACTTTAACTAGCTTTAACTTCTTCTTAGAGGATCCTCATCATTGTGTACATTCCTCGTGGAGCGCGCTCAGCCAATAGTCAACGAGTGTTGCAAATCCTCAGCGACTAAGGCAAAACATAACATACATAACATGAAAACCGTCTCTTTAATACCCTTGGGTCGACACAAGGAGAACGGGCGGTACGACATAGTTATCACTTGTTTATTTAAGTGACATGCTTCATAATCATATAACTTGAACATAAAACTTGAACATCATAATTTCAACATAACAAATCATCATAACAACATCATGAAAGTAATTTCGTCACATGACATTGCATAACATTTTATTTTGAACTACTTCGTACTGTATTGAGATTGTACTCACCTCGTATGAAGAGTTCCTAACGTAAGCTTTTCTTGATAGTGTCGGGAGTTAGCGGGCAAACCTAATCGTAAACTCATTGTAAGTATTTAGACATAAATTTAACTACCCTCGTACTAACGTCTCATCTAAAGGGGCAGAAGTCTTAAAAACGAGCTTTATAAAATTATTTCCTTATTAATAAAAAGTCCTTAGTGGTGCGTTAGTAATTACCGAAACGTCACCAGATCGATTGGGCTGAGTGCTATGGTCCCGTTTTAGGCCCAACTTACCTAGACAGAACTCACCGAAATTCCCAAGTAAGTATGGAGGAGATCACAAAGCATCTCTTATTTAAAAACCAATCTTTCTAGACAGGTCGTTTTCAGTTTTCTATATCACCCCATTGTAAACCCGTTCTTATTAGTAATTTATGTAAAAATAGGTTTACTTAACTAGGAAATTAATAAAATAAATAGTTAAGTAAAAATTTCGTGGTAAAGGAGCCTAGGGACTGAATTTGAAAAAAGTTACTAAAGAGACTCCCCTTATGTTGTAAGAATAAGAAATTCTCCAATTATATACCTTTTTAGAAAACCTACCAATCATATAATTTCTTCATAAAGCTATTTTAACGAATTTTGAAAATCATATTATATCTGGTCAGGGAGATTGAATTGAGAAAAATGATAAAACTTGCTCATAATTAAATTTCTTACGTGTTTGTCTCTAATGTCAATATCAAAATTCGGCTTTTAAATTCATTAAATTGGTAGAACTTCGATTTCTTGAAAAATAAATGTAGAATTTAAATCGGATTTTATATCTCGAATTTCTAACACATAAGCATCCTAACTTCGATATTCTAGAATTCAAAGTGACTAGAATGCAAACCTCAAAATTCACCTTAGAGTGTTCTTGGTTTTCTTTCGAGTTTCCACGAACGCTCGAATTTTATGAACGATAAATTCGAGTTAGGCTCGATCGAAAGAAAACTAAACTTAAACGTGCGAGGCTTCGTTATATCTTAACTTTGGTAGAGTGACCTTCGAATTTCTTTACTAAGCCGGCCTCTTCCTCAAGAATAATCTCGAACTTTTTTCAGAGTTTTATTACTCTTCTCTCTCTTTCTCTCTTTCTCTCTGAAATTCTCAGGTTTTTGTGTGAGGAATGAGTGAGGCCTAAGCCTCTATTTATAGTGAGGGGTGGCGCCTATAAGGTGAAGGAAAATGGGAGATTCTATCTCATTAATTCCCCTGATCTTTGACTTATTTTCATAATCTCTTTTTTTTTTTTGTTGATTCTGGTTGACTTTCTACTGTATTAATTGACTGAATCTTAGCCATTAAGGCCTACAAAAGTGAGCCCATATCCTCTTAGAATCACTCGTGATTTGTCAAAAATTTGCTTCCTAAAATGCATCATTGACCAAATCTTGAGTTGATACAGTTGACTTCTTCTCTATTTTAGTAGAAATCCTATGTGATTTTTTCTGATATTCTCTTGGATTTTTTGGAAATAAAATCTACTCTTTTCACACTGATAATGACGCCATTTTCAGCCCTAGGGGGATAAAACTTTGATTTTTTCTTATTGCTTCGTAACTTCCTTACAATTGCAATTTTTGCCCTAAACTACATGTAGTTTTCTCTAGTCAAACTACATGTCGTTTTTGCTAGTAATTTGCTCTGACACTATACTTTTATTTATCATTTTATGTTACGAAATACATATATAAAAATATTGTGACAAAGTTTTCATGCATTCATTAAGATTTTCATAAAGGTTAAATGTAATAAAAAGGTCGGGTTTTACAATTAGTCTGTTTCCAATGGGATGAACAATCTCATGCAGAAGTGTGAGATTAATAATCTCAACCACCCACTCTAGTGTATCCAACTTTAAAAACTTTATTTTATCTTATTTTGATATTTAAAGTAACTGAAACATAATATTTAAAAGATTACTTAGTGGATGAATTTTATTAAGATTATGGGATCTTTTATAGAGAACACTACATATCAAGTTAAAGAAATTTGAAAGGGCTTTCCAACAATGTATCGTTTGAGCAATTCTGATAAGTAATGAAGGAGATATGAGTGTTTCAAAATCAGTACGCAAAAGGCGTGACGACTCGTCTCTATTGCAATATGAAAGTTAGCCTAAGAATGCAGATTTTATTCAATACATCACCAAGATTTGGCAATACATTGCCCCGACCCATGAAAAACCCCTTTTTGGCTCGAAATGGATTAAAATAGAATGGGTAACTGTTCCATTTGATCTAATGGCCAAGATTAACTTAAAATTAGGATAAGGGGAGAAAACACAAGGAGGGGACACTTTGACACAAAATTAACTCACGAACAAGAAGATTGTGCTTCGCACAGCTGTAAACATTCCTCGTCGTCAAGAGTCGAATTTTCATTATTTCTGCTTCTTTTTCCCACGAACTCAATTTATTATTTGTTCTTTATGATATACATTATGTTCTAAGTTTCTTTTCTAGGGCTATGACATTCACTTGATGTTTATGTTTCTTTTGCAATTGATGATTAGTTTGGTTTATGTTTAATGCTTGCATTATCATTATCAAATTATGCATGATTTTATGTTCAATTAAAAGTTTGAGAGATTCTAATTAGAACATGCAAATAATCAAAATAATATAAAAAATGATATTATACTAGAGATAGCCAATATGCTTGTTTTGCATCTTGAACTGCCGTGTGATTGCAAACTTAATTCTTAGGGTATAAAATTCGGGAGAGGAGAACTTGGTCTTAGGTGACGATTCATCATTATTCGAGAGAGATTAATGGATAGGATAGTGAATTCGCCATCTTATAGGATTGGAACATCGTTGAATTGTTATAAGCGTAATTAAGTCTTGGTGAAATCAACACGTCTAGGTTCATTCTTATTTATTTACGACTTTATAGATATCACATTCTTGATTTATTTAATTACCTTGTATTAGTTTCAGTTTTATATTATAGTTTAATTTATATTTAATTTTTTCCATTATTCATGTAGAATTAGGGTTAGAGTAGTTAGTTAATTAGGAATAAAATCCTCATAGGAATGATACTTTACTCATAGTTATAGTACTTGTGCATAATATCGTACACTTGCAATTTGTCTAACCTAATCCAATCCGATCTCGTGTACGAAATGCCCCCAAAGCGTGTCTATAAATTTTTTCGTTGAATAAATAGACTAAGACTTTCGTTATTTAGCAGTGAATAGTCAATTACGTAGCAAGTATTGAGTAATGCAATTACCATAATAGAATTTTGCAATGATTATATTAATTACTACTAACTATTAACCAAAAAAATTCTTAACCTTAGCCATTTTGAAACCAAACATTAAAAATGTATTTATCTAATTTATAAATGATAATTATTCTTCATTTGTACTATATTCATTTAAATCATGGGTGTAGTAATTCGGTGCGAGGAGGAACAAAAAAAATTGTGAAGTTGGGCGAATTTTGAACACCATGGGACCATAATCTTCATTCGGTATATGATTATCACACAGAATATGTAAATAATGAATGGCCGTGAGCTTTGGAATAGAGTTAAGTATTCTGATGATACCTTAACTCTTCAATTAAATAAAATTAAGGGAAATTGTACTAAATAACAAAAAAAATATATTTTAAAAAAATAACATGTGTTTTAAAACATTAAAAAATAATCATATTACGAATTATATAACAGAAAAGTATCAGATAAAATATTACACATCTGTAAACATTTGTAAGATATTTTGTAACACTTCAACTTTTACGCATCAAATTTTGAAGTGTTAAACAATATCTTCTAATCTTTACAGATGTGTAATATTTATGTGATATTTTTCTGTTATACAATTCGTAATATGATTATTTTTTTTTAATTTTTTAAAACACGTGTTATTTTTTAAAAGTCTCATTCAACTTTGACACATTTTTGCAACTAGTGAATGCTACTATCAGGCGCAGTATCTGATTCAGTAACGAACTAAATAATTGTAATTAATTATAAATAGAAAAATTTTAAAAATACTCCCTCTACTTAGGGTATTGTGTCAATGTTCTCTCTTATATTTCAAAACATCTCAATCGACACCTTAAACATTGACAAAGTTTCAACTACCCCCTATACTTCAAATATGCCCCATCTACTTAAGGTGTTGTGTCAATATGCCATATGTACTTAAAAATTGTCTCAATTAACGCCCCAAAAAAAAAGCACGTAACACTTAAAGCATCACTTGCTAACCAAGACAAGTTTGCACCTTCATTGCATCCCAAAAAGAAAATACACGAAACCAACACACATACACATATTACAATGAAGCCTTAAGTGTTACATGTTCTTTTTAAGGTGTCGATTGAGACATTTTTTAAGTACATGGGACATATTGATACAAAAACTTAAGTAAAGGATGCATAGTTGAAGTATATAGGGGTAATTGAAATTTTTTTAATATTTAAAGTGTCGATTAAAACGTTTTGAAATATAAGAGACACATTGACACAACACCTCTACTTAGGGGTATTTTTAAAATTTTTCCTTACAAATACAAAAGTCAAATATTCTTAAAATGTATATGAGGAGGTAAAAGGAAATTAGTTACCCTTTTAATTTCAACGAACGACATTATTGGAATGGAATAGTATTGAAGAAGGAAAACATATTGTCAAATGGCAATGTTTGACCGCATAAAAAGTTGCCGTAAAAAGGCATTTTCTTTACACTATTACTAACAAGTAACAAGTTAAATATTAAGAGAACAACAAGACATTTTTTAAGTACCGGTTATATAAATACTAGTTTTTATACACGCGCGGGCATGTAAAGCACGTGTAAAATAATATAACCGATAAAAAAAATAATAAAGTATATTTTTGTTAAATTTTTTAAAAATTTTGATATTTTTGGCATTTTGAATAATTAAGAGGTTAAATTTATCATTTAATATAAATCCAAGGGTTTTTTAAAAAAAATTCAAACTTAAAAAATAAAAATAAAACCTTGGAAAAAATAAAATAAATAAAAAATAGCTACGGTAAAAAAAAAGTATATGACAATGGATGTCAAAAGATTGAGAAAAATATTCAGAATCCAACCGTGCCAATAAATCTTTTTTCCGAAATCATTACGTTAAAAAATAGCTATTGTAACGATTGAAACAAAAAAGTAAAAAAGAAAGAGAGAATTTACATAAAATTCCTCCAAAATTTATAAATTCGCACAAAAAAATCTTAAATTTTCGAAAAAGTCCAATAAAATTTTTCACTCCCAAAATTAACCTGTAAATGCAATTTTTTTAAAAGAAAAATTAAAAAAAAAATGGGGGACGCTACACGTTGTCCACAGTGGACGCCACGTGTCGTCCTCTGGTGAGACTTTTTTTGGCTTGCGGAGGAGAAACGAGAGGGCGGCATATGGTGGATCAAGGAAAAAAAAAACCAAAAAAAAATAAAATAAGTTAACCTCTAAATGAATAGTGAATAAGTTGGAGCTCATATTGGAATAGCGTGTAAAAAAAGTATTGGAATAAAAAGGTAAAAAAATTTGTTTAACAGATTATGTTAAAGTCAAAATTAAAAAATATAGCTTAAGTGCATTTAGGGGAAATAAAAATAGAGTGCATGTTTAAAAAAAAAAAAAAAAGAGAGAGAGAGAGAGATGGGCTATGGCTTCAGCAGCCCATGAGAGAAGAAAGGAAAAAAGAAAATAAAAAAGAAAAGAAAATAAGGAAGAGAAGGAGAGGGAGAATAAGAGGAGTTGGATTTCTATTGGGTGGGGAGTTGGGACGAGGGACGCGTATATTTACAGTGGATGAGTTGTAAAAATAGGCCAAAATTAAATATTTGTTTTAAATGATAGCTTATATTTTAAAAAATTTAAAAAATAGTCATGTTACGAATTGTATAACAAAAAAGTATCACACAAAATATAACATATTTGTAAATATTTATAAGATATTTTGTAACACTTTAAGTTTTACTCATTATTTTTTGAAGTGTTAAATATTATCTTACAAATGTTTACAGATATGTTATATTTTGTGTGATATTTTTCTGTTATATAATTCGTAACATTACTATTTTTTTTAATTTTTTAAAACATAAATTATATTTTAAAAACGATTTTTTTTTTTTTTTGCTATTTCCTACGATTTTCCATTTACAGTAAAACAACTCATCTTTATATAATAATTATATATATATATATATAAGAGAAAAAAAAAAAAAGAAAAGTCCGCAATATCTTCTTGATGCGTTGACCGAGACTTCGACAACTTACCGTTGCCTTTTATACTGCTTTTTTGTGAAAGTTCTTTTCGTGACCAAGCTCTGTTAGTTTGGTCAAATGCGTTCACTTTTGGGACTCGACAAAATCGTGGACTTTTTTTTTTGGACAAAATTGTCTGTTCTCTTCTAACATCTAACCCCCATGTTTGCCCCCCAACCCCATTTTATCCATTACATTTCATTCTATTTTTTTACCCTTTATTTAGAGAGGCCATTTTATCATTCTATCCTATTTTTTGATATAAAAAAAATAATTTAAAAATAATTTAAAATGATTTGAAAATAATTTATAAAAATAATACAAAAATAATTTAACTTTACTAATTTCGAAATGATATGAATGATTAAGATTTGAAGATATTGTATAAAAATTTAGAAAATTAAAAAAAAATAGTTGAAAAAAAATAAAATAGAATGAAATGTTTTAAACGATTAGAAAAATTGAAAAAAATAAAAAAATAAAATAGAATTAAATGGGTAAAATGAGTGATCCAAACAAATTATTAACCCCTTGTTTGGGGTGGGCATTTTGCCTATTTCATCTCATTTATTGGGATGGAAAAAATGGTTTGAAAATGATTTAGAATAATTTGAAAATGATTTAGAAAAATGATGTAAAAATAATTTAACTTTGCTAATTCAAGGTGGTATGAATAATTGAAATTTAAAGATATTGTATAGAGATTTGAAAAGTTAAAAAAATAATTAAAAAAATAGAATAGAATAAAATAATTTGAAAGATTAGGAAATTTAAAAAAAATAAAAAAATAAAATGAAATAGAATTGTTGAAATGAATGAGACAAACAAATGATAACTTTCCTAATCCTTCAAACCTTTTCATTTTTTTTTAACCATTTTTTTCAATTTTCCAAATCCCTATACAATATCTAAAATCTCAATAATTTATACTAACCTTAAAATTCGTAAAATCAAATTATTCTGCATCATTTTTCTAAATTATTTTGAAAATATTCCAAACTATTTTTTCCATCCCAAAAACTAGGATGGAATGACCAAAATAGCCTCTCCAAACAAGGGGAGCCAACAACACACCTGAACTTAGTAGAAAAAAAATTATGAAAAAAAAAAAAAAGCCGATATCACAGCAGGAACATAGAATTGCAATTGGAATAAATCAAGACGATAACTTTTAATAAGAGGAAAATAAAGGGTAAAGAAGAAAGAAAAAACATATCTAAGTATATTAAAAACCACAAGAAAATTAGCCATCAGCCACACAACCAGCCACCAGATTTCCTTTTTCTTATATATAAATAACAGATTAGTACAAAGTGGGAGAGAGAGTAACCCTGTTAACTTAACCATTTCCCTGCTTTGTTTTTTTTTTTTTTCTTCCTTTTCCTTTCCCTCCCTCTTTTAAAAGCCATAATCTCCCCAGGGCCAACACAGGCAATTCTGCCATTTTTCTCGTGCCGCAAAAAGCAGCCATAATCATTGTTAAGGCGGGTCAATGGAGCGCTCCATTCATGGGGAAGGTCTCCAATCAAATTGAAGATTATTAAAGCCATTAGCAGCTCCTAGCCCGCTAAGCAGCGGGTTACCCAGATCTTGCTGTTGATGATGCATAATCTGGTCTCGACTGATCGACGGCATTCCTACCCTTCCGTTCATCATGGAGTTATTCCCCATCGCAGCTCTAATTCCATTGACCATGGCAGACTGACTGAGTCCAGCGCCCATGGCACCAAATCCAGAACTTCCCAGTCCCGAATTATTGGCAGCCATTCCATTTCCTACCAGGCAGTTGCCGCCGTTTATACCTGCATTGCCTGTCGACAAAATCCCATTACCATTCTTCCCATCATTCCCCAGATGTCCAGCATTGACCATACCTCCCCCGTTGAGCTGATTGGACATCATCATTTCGTGCAAAATTTTCTGTACAGAGCTCTGGGAGTCGCCCGGATCAGCATCGCCAGAGAGAGCTGGCTGTTGCATGGGGATATTTGCTGGCGAATTTGCGGCGCTCATGTGATTGGGAGCAGTTAAGGCACTATGTGATGTTTGTGGCGGATTGTTAGATGTTGAGGGCGTAGGTGATTGGAAAGGTGATGGGTTGGGCTGTGTCTGTGGGATCGTACCAGAAGAACCGCTAGGGGACGCAATCTGAACTGAACTAGCTCCATATGGACTGCTTGCATTATTCATTGAATTTTGCTGTCTGGAATTCATGGAATTTTGGTGGAGCAGCCCGACAATGGTGCTCGTTGAAGAAGTTGCGGGAGCTGCATTCAGAGTGTTATTTACACTAGGAACACCATTGCTCGCAGCAAGTTGCATAGTTCCTTGGACAGAGTTTTGATCACCGTTCGTAGTCTGGGCTATTGTTGCTGCTGCTGCTGCTGCTGCTGTTGTAATTGCTCTTCAGACTGCTGTGGTTGACTGTGAAGCCCAGATGTCGTACTAGTTCTTCGAGGAAACTTGTTTAAGCTATCTGCAAAAGCGTACAGATATTCGAAGCAAATCAGTTTAGCGAGAACACTGCATTCAACTATGGATATGAACAACCACTATATGGTACATGTACATTGTCTCTCTTCACGTAAACCTTCCCCAGGACTCCAACTAAGTGCTCCCATAATATTTGAATGTGACACCCACGGTTAGTTATTGCGTTTATTGACCTGAACTATCCTGCTGCTAACACTTGGATGTTACAATTTTCTTTTAATCGGTGTGAGCACCCAGAACAGAACTATTTTCCAAATAAGACTAGGGAATTTGTGGAGCAAAGTGAGTCCGATCAATTAAAAATGGCAACATTCAAGCGAAATGTCCAATTCTTTATCTGCATGCAGTCAACTATTGCATTATATTTGCAAAATAACTACAGGGGCATCCTGATTCTCAGCCAAATAGCTAATTTAAGGTTCTTTCCAACCCCCTGACTTGGATTAGAAACAAAAGCGAAATGAAAAAGAAGAAAACAAGAAAGAAAAGTAATCCAGTCCCAAATACACGAAAAAAGACTAAAAGTAAACAAAAATAAATAAATAAAGATGATGCACAAATTAAAGAAGAAAAAATTGCACTGAGCTTACCCATAGGTCCTGTTCCTGTTTCTCTGCTGTAATCAATCAAGTCTTTCATACTATTAACCACTTCTGATATCTGCAATGTACAATGCATACAAACAAGATCAAGAAATGGAAGCAGAAAAATCTCAATCACGCAGCAAATAGCAATACCTTTTTTCATTCATTAATCCTTAAGAGGAAAGCAACATCTTGTAAATGTTTAAAATTTTCTCAAGTCTAGACTGCATTCATTTTCAACCACCACATTTCGTAGAAATTAAACGTCAAAACCTCTTTTATGAAACAATCAAAATACAGAGAACAAAACGTAAAAGAAATTATGAGTTGATATTGTGTAGGAATACAAGAACTCTGACTTCAGACATAAAAGAGAGACTATTCACTAACATGCTGCTTATTTGTAGCTTTTTCATCATATCTTGGCAACCTTAAATTATTACAAAGAAACCAAAAGCGGAAGGAAATTACCTGCAGGCACCGTACGTATCTCTTTGTATATCCTAAATCATTCACTAAGGGCACTTCCAAAGTTTTCGCCAATTGCCGAGCTGACGCTACAAACCTACAGTAATGGTACGCATATCAAGCCAAAGCATCAAAGAACCAAGCACTGATGCCATAAACAATTTCTGGAATCCAATAGGATTCTTTAAAGCATATATTACAATTATTTTGCAATCATGCATAGACAAATAGTCATTAAAATCAACCCTGAAAGACAAGGTAGCAGATATTGTCTTAGCACGGAAGTGTCTATAATGTGTGCAAAAGTAGTATGTGACCTAGTGAGGAACCTACATATTACAATTATTTTGCATCTCTGGAAGTGATAGATTGGATGAAGCATTTTGAGTAGTAGCCTGGTATTTTTGAGCTGCATTGCCTAGCTGAGTAACCTGTACGGTAATACAGAAAAACTAAATTAGACATAGACAACTAGCAAAAGCAGTCTGATCATTCCCAGTGAAAATAAAGATGGGTGACAGATGACAATTAGAGCAGAACGGAAAATTCCACATCTTAATCCAAAATGCACATAACTGCAAAAATACAATCTGAAACAACAATCAACTTGTCCAAATACTACTAAATTTTCAGTCCACCTCACACTTTAAATTCAAATATTTGAAATTTTAAACAACTTTTCTAATATATCCTGTAGCATACAGGCCTCTACACGGGAATGGCAATGGCAGCACGACAAATGGGGTTGATTCGTATTCTTGCCCTTTCTGTTGTCTACTTTAGTATTTTGAAACCAGGAAGGCTGACTACTCAAATTAGACTGTGGTTTCTGAAAAAGGAGGAAGAGGGTCCCAATTTTGTGGGCGGATCAAGATCCCATCCATTTTCAGTAGTAGCGAAGAAAGCTTTTTCTATATTGAGATACCCTTGACAAGGGCAAAAACCCTTCATTTTTGGGTTTTAGTCATCAGTTTGAACTCATAATTCAATGTATATTATTGAAACACACTTCAAGAAACAATCAAGAAAAACATTGAATTATTAAGTAAAGAATAAACGGAAATATAATCACTTAAAACCTAGTACCTCGGAAAAATGCATATCTATAGGGCTGCAAAAACTAAAGAAAAAAGAAGCTCAAATAAATTAATCTTGAAACTGCCCTCACCATTATATTCCTAAAGCATGTCTAAAACAAGTGGTGTTTATTACATCTGATTATTATTCTGACTACTGAAAGAGTGGGCAAAAAAAAAAAAAAACAGAGATGTGTGATTTAATTATTCCAATAAAAAATTATCATATGATTTACAAATGAAACGTGCCCCCCCCTTTGTTTCTAGTGATCGCTTGTAACTTGTCGAACATTAATCACTCAGTTATCTTCATAAGTTCCGTTAACAGTCCAGATGCCCAGTTCCAGATTTCAGCAATAAGGGATATAATTTCCTTGTTATACAGAAATATTATTTTCAAATCACCTGAGGAACCAACAATCTTCGAGGGATAAGTTCTTCATGACGCCTTGCACAAAATTCCCAAGAGCATATCTAAGAGAGAGAGAGAGACAGCAAACTTAAAGGCACTGGAAAAATTGAAACAAAAGAACAGAATACACTTTGATTTTTTTCTTTTTGCAATACCTTGAGATCCGGAGAAAAAACTATTCGAAGTTGGCCATCACGAACAACACGAAGTTGCTCGAAAACGCTTTCTTGTATTGCCTTTGCATAATCTAGGACAATCTGGCCTGAAGCATTATGGTACTCGCGGGGCATATCAATATATAAAAGTTCCTCTAAAGTACCACTTTCATACTTAATTTTGAACAGCCGGGGGAGGACCTCAACAGTTGCTTCTGGAATAAATAAAACATCTCATATATCAATAACACAGAAAAACCTCATGAAAATATACCATAAAGAAAAAAGTCATAACAGCATCATCCTAGAAAGCTAAATAATAAAAATGAAAATAAAGCTAGGAAATAATTATAAGATCCTGCGCTAATAAAAATTATGATTAATATAAAAAAAAAAATTGGAGCTTGATAGAATGAGCAGATTACAGAAGCTATACAGCCTGAAAATTTTAAGCAGAACAAGAGGCAACGAAAACAAAGTTTTGAATGTCAACGATGCAACATACCAAAACCACGGCCGGGCTTCCGATTGCATATTTCACAATGCCATACATCCTGCAAATTTTGCACATAAAGATGTAATTATTTTCCTATTAACAAGAATCACCATGAAAGTACAGATCTGCTCACAGTAAGAATCAAATTATCTTCGCAGCCTATCAATCAGCTCTTAACAGCTTGGTGCAGTTGGGATTTTCTTTTCATCATGTGAATCTTTAATTACCATATTGCGAAGTGGAAAACGGAAAAATTCATGCAACAATACTCAAATACCATGCCAAAAACCCAAGATAAAATAGTATGCATTGTCATGTGACATAGTATAATAAAATAATGTTCCAAGGCCACAGCATATACCTGCGGAAAAACGCCAGTTGTTTGCCGGCCACTTCCATACATGGAAACACACCATTTCTTTTTTGCATGGGGTGCAAAAAATTCAGCAACAAACTTCCTCCAGAATTCAATATTATTGTCCTGCACAAACGATAGTCAATAATGGAAGAACAACAGCGCACACACTAAAGGAAACATAAGAAAGAGCAGCACTGCCACAATATCATACTTCAGGCCTTTGCTGTTGCTTATGCATATAACTCGTCAAACGCCTTGCACACATTCCAGGTTCATAAGCAGGCTTTGCAGGAGATCGCAATGGCAAGTTCTGCTGTTGAAGCTGCTGTAATTGAGGCCGTTGCTGGGGCATCGCTTTTAAAAGCTGCTGTTGTTGATGTTGATGTTGCTGCTGTAACTGTAAGTATCTTTGCTGATGCAAGAGATTAATCTGCGCTGCGGCAGCCTGAGAGGACTGCCTAGACATTTGGAGGAATTGTTGTTGTTGCTGCTGCTGCTGCTGCTGTTGTTGGTGAATAAACAGCGACTGATCAGAATGTTGCGGTTCCAACTTTACCGGCCCCAAACCTCTCATTGCCTGAAGTTGTTGCGGTTCCAACTTTACTGTGCTAAGATTTCTCAAGGTATGCAACTGTTGTTGATGCTGTTGCTGCGGTGGTTGCACATGTTGATCACTAGTCACTTGGGGCTCCAACTTGACCGGCCCAACACCAGCCAGGTTGTTTCGAATAGCTTGATATTGCTGCTGCTGCTGCTGCTGTGCATTGTGAGGGGCGGAAAACTGTTGCATTGACTGCTGACCATGCTGGAAACCCTGAGGCTCAAGCTGCTGAGACTGCTGTTGATCTGGTAACATCTGGTTACTAGAAGCATTGGAAAACTGTTGACCTTGACTAGATGGACCGGGGTTAGCCATATTAGAACCTGCGTATGTAGACGGAGGAGCATTGAAGGTCATTCCATTGCCAACAGAAGATAGCGGATCCGACTCCGCCCCCGTATCAATCCCTCCACGCTGGCTACTACCAGGACCAGAAAGCCCTTGATTTGGAACCCCATTACCAAAAGACTGATTTAGAAGAGATGACACATTAGGAACATTTCCGAGCATATTGATGTTACCAAACTGGGTTCGCGGCGAGACCAGCGACGGAAACGCTGCCTGCCCAGGGAGTGGACCCCCTTGGGCTCCCAACATACCGGAGTTCGATCTCAAAAGCGAAGGCGGAACAGACTGGGCACTACCAATAGGCGTGGGCGGCCCCGAAGGTACCATTTTTTCAAAACCACAATTGACTAAACACTCAGAAAATAACTAAAACTTACCTAAAAAAGCATGAATTCAAACGCAAACTAAGATTATCATATGAACCCAGACAGCAATTCCCCCCAAAACCAGTGGCTAAAAGCTTCAGAGTCATTATTGTGAACCAATAGAAATGGGATAGCTTTGTGCCTCAACATACTGTGCTGATTACCAAACACAAACGAAAGACCAAAGAAAGCAAAAACCAAGAAACAAGCTTCCACTTTTAGCATTCTAGAGCTTCCCAGTCTCCACAAAACAGGCAATTCCCGGCCGACTCTCGCATTTATCTCGGCTTAATAATTCCGAATTCCAGATCCACTGTGACCTAAACCATCCAGCAGAAGAGCCAAAACGATCAGCAAATCAGAATCTCTCTCCACCAACCCCACTCTTATAAGCCGAGCAAGTACCCTGAACCAAAAAAAAAATTAAAAAAAAAGAGCAATTATCATCAGAATTGCAAAGCAAAGTCCAAATCTGCGAAAACTCTTGATTTCAACAAAAACAAAAGAGAGATTCAGCGAAATTGGATAAAAGCCCAATTTGACAAACCCTCAAAAAATACACTTTCCAAAAAAAAAAAAACACAAATAGCACTCAAACTCAAAGCTTGAAAAAATGCAAATACTGAATGTATAAACCCTCTCGATCGGACCTCAAACCCTCCCAAATCAGACGATCCAGACGTCAAATGATAACATTAAAAAAAAAAAAAAAAAAAAAAAAACAGAGACTAGGCGAAGACTCACCAGAGACTAGAGATAAGCTTCGTACACTAACAGAATTATCTTTTTCTTCTTTTCTCTCTCTTCCTTCAATCCAAACTGGTCAGAAAACCCAACCCAACCCAAAACGAGGAACAAAAACTTCGATTGCTCCGACAGTTTCGTGAATCTTTTCAAAAGACCCAAAGTCTTCAACTTTCTTCTTCTGCTGCTGCTAGGGTTTCTGAGCTGTATTTTCTTTTTTTTTTTTATTTTCTTTTTTCTCTGAGAGTACACGACCCTGTAACCTCGCTGTATCAGAGAGAGAGAGAGAGAGAGAGAGAGAGAGAGAAGGTTTAGAGAGAGAAAATAGAGAGAGAAAGAGAGAGAGACTGAGTGTGTGTCCTTGCGGACGTCAAAATTGTATTCGATCGGATTGAATTTTCTTCATTCCCTTTCCCTTTTACCTCTCTCTCTCTCTCTCTCTCTTCCTTTCCTTTTTTTTTTTCTTCTATTCTTCTATTTCTCTGTTTAGAATGAAGTCAAATCCCATCTTTCTATCATGTACATTCATAACATGCATATGAAATGTACCATCATATGTCTTATGATGTCATTAATCATTATCGTTAACATCTAACATCCATACATTTTTTTTGCCACGCGCATCCATCCATTTATAATAATAAAAAATATGGTGAAGTAGGCAAATACCCAAAATTTATATAACAATAAAAATAGATACCCAAATTTTTGAAGTAATTGAGTTTCTAGTCAATTTGTGAATTACTTGCACATACTTTTGGTAACAAAGTGAATTACTACCACTTACCACAGTATAAGTAATTCCATCTTTTGGGTAGTTGGTTATATTTTTCAAAAAATTGGGTAATAACTTATATTAAGTTTTAAAAATTGGGTATTCACTATAATTTCTCTAAAAAATAATTCAACGTCTTGATTAAAATTTTAAAAAAAAAATCAGTTATTTTCTTGGGTACTTCTGTGATGGTTTTTTTTTGTGATCAGAACCTTTTCAGTGGGTCCCGCATCTTAAAAATGTGAATTTCACCATTCAAAATTATTTCCCACCATAAAACAAACCCACTATAGAATTTCTCATTTTCTTAACTAAATGTGTTTTTACCTTTATATCTTTAGTTTTCTTAACTTCATTTTTGTAAAACGGTGGTCATTTCTTTAAAATATAGACTAAAAAATGATTAAATATCAATGGGTTATTTGTAATATTAATTTTAAATAAAGACCTAGTATATTAAAAAGTATAACTTAATACCCAAACAGTTTAATTACTTCTATTGTGTTCATTGATTATTATCTGAAAATAATTGATGAATTAACCTATTTAAAAAATTGTCTATTTAGAATTTGGTCTTTTCTACTCCATGTTTTAAGGAAATTGTCAACGTTGATAGAAATTAAGGGCATAAAAGTAACATCATATCATCATATAATTAAAAAAATAATTATTTTCTTAATTGATATAAACGTTGACTATTTTCTTAAAATTTCATTTAAAAATGGCTATTTACTTCATAATTTCTTTAAAAAAAAAAAAGAACTTTCTAAATGTAGTAATACCAATTAAATAATGCAATAACCCAAATAGTATAAGTACTTAGTGCGCAAAAATACGAGCGAATTTAAACTTGTACATATAAGTGCTAAATCATATCCTCTCACATAATATAGAGAATTTAGAATTATAGTTAACGACATTTCAAGATATACAATTTGATCGTGGAATTTCAAAGTGCATAATTTAAAAATGTTGAGGCCAAAAACACTCATAAGTCAAGCCCATACATTCGTCGTCTATCTACCATTGTCGCCTATCCCTCGAACTTTCCGTTCAACTTACATACAACATGAGCAGACTAGTGAGTTATGAGCGTAATATGTGGATAACAAGACATGTCATTAGTTGAATCGAATGCTATATGATGGGCCTAAAAGAAGAGCGTGGCATAAGTAATCAACATCGGGATCGGTTATGACAACCGAGCTGTCAGTGGAATCAAGGAACCCCATTGTAACTCGTCTCGAGGATTTCCTTAGGCTTTATAGGTTTCCCAATTTAATCACGACTACTAGTGTACACATATATTGTTAAGCGTCTTGAATCATTTGCTATCGAAGTTCTTACTTGCCCGATTTCCTCTATACCTCTATGTGTGGTTCGAAGTTCATAGATAGGGCCTCTTGTATGCCGCTCCAAATCTTATCATGTGGACCACTTTGCAGGTTTCTTTGAAATTCACTTATGCCCTGAGCGAGTTAGGTCTCCTTTTAGATCATTTTGGAGTTTTAGCATGCCCTGTGTGGGCTGGGCCTTCGTTCATGCCGTTATGGAATTCAAGTATACCCTTATATAGGTTGGGCCTCCGTGAGGCCTTTCTTGAATTCAAGTATGCCCCCGTTCAGGCTGAGCCTCCATTCAAGTCGTTCCTAAATTCATGTGTGTCCTTGTTTGAGCTGGCCTCCATTCAGGTCGTTCTTGAATTTAAGTATGCCCCTGTTCGTACTGGGCCTCCGTTAAGGCCGTTCTTGAATTCAAGTATGCCCCCTTCGGGATGGGCCTCCGTCCAAGCCATTCTTGAATTCAAGTATGACCTTGTTCTAGCTGGCCTTCGTTCAGGCCGTTCTCAAATTCAGGTATGTTCCTATTCGAGCTGGCCCCTTAACGAACTCAGTTTATCTTTACATACAATAAATCAATCAACACACAAAACAATTTAATGCATATGGTCTCATATCCATTTATAGGAAAACAAATACATATGTGCACACACAAACACCTACAAGTACACAACAATACAATCCACAATCTTATACTAATGGACTTGAAATGCAAGATCAAGACGTAAATGCTTGTGAGCCCACACTCACGAACCAAACAATACAAACATACCAAGAAAGCACTATTATCCAATTTTTGTACTTGTAACATCAACAAATATTCACTATTATAAGTGTATATATATATATATATATATATATATCATTAGCTAGCAATTTACAACTCGAAAGGATAAGAATTTACAACAATATAGATTAACTAGAAACGATTTTCAGAACAAGAGCTTTAACAATTTTGAGCTAAGAGCTTGAACGAAAAACACAACATAAACACTCAAAATTTCGATCCAATCCTAACAACTTGATTGTGATTAAATCGACACAATCTCTCTTAAATATATGAAATTAATTTCAAAATGACAATCAATATTAAAATCGTAAAATTATCGTGATATACAAAGCCAACTAACTACCAAAACTTACAAGCCTTAGCACGCTAACTACCAAAACTTTAAAGTATTAGCATGCTACCTACCACATAATCATCATTTCTCAATGATAGTGTATTTCTTGTAGTCCATACAAATCTCATAAATATTGAATAATATAACAACATCGATACTATGACGAGCGTAGCTACAGTTGGCATCATATCTTTAAACGTGTCAAGGATAAAAATATGATAACACAAATTCAAATTATTGATTGGAGGATGGGACTCACTTAGCGTGAGTAACATTGGCCTGCAGGCTCCTGGAAATAGCTCACGTTCGGTGGATGATTGCAATTTCAGGGACTCGTGGGTCTTACCAGTGTTATGCAGAGCGTCGAGGGTGGTTAGCGGGACAATGGCATTCTGGCAGGGTTCGGTGACGCGGAGGTGGAGTGGCTATTGTCTGGGGTTGGGCAGTGCACATAGCTGCTTGGGTGTTGGTAGGCGTAGAGCTCCACAAAATAGAGGATGAGCTTGCTCAAATTACACGAATGCATAGAAGGAGGGCGACGCTTAAGGTGGTGCTCGGATTAGGGGTGCGCACGCGCGAAGATGTAGTGCCTCAGCGTGGTGGAGGCGCGCTGTTTGGGCTTGGGCTCGTGAACTCTGGGCGTTGAGAGGTCAAGGTGTTGCTGCTCGGATTTGGGCTCTAAAGCTTCAGGAGTCGCGAGGTGGAGGCGAGCGCGGACGAGCGAGCGTGAGTGAATCTGTAGCTGTGTGGCGCGAAAATTAACATTTTATACTAGGGTTTCATGATCATAAAATAATTAAATATGGAAAAATTTTCAAAAATTATGAAATTTACCTCAAAGGCTAAATTCAAAAAGTTAGGAATATTAGTATCAATTGTTAGTCAAAATCAATCCCTTACGCCCTCAAATAATTCAAAAAAAATATTAAAATTATATTTCTACAGAAGCAAGTGCAGGCCCGATTTGAGGCCTTGGAGTCATTTCTTTACATATTTACATCTAAAATATTGTCACGTGTATTTCACTATATAAAAAAATAAATTGAAACTAGTTGTAGAAAAGAGGTCTCAGTTCACGCTATACATTTTATAAATTAATTTTATTTCCATTACTAAACATATAGTAATTTTTAATTATAAAATTGAATTTGGTTATTTTTCCACTTCACTCATAAATAATAATGATTTTTTTTTTGTTCCAAATGAGAAAATACAAAAAATTTCCCCTTTAAACCATCTTTTATCAACATAAAGTATATTTTTGGTTTTTTTTAATAAGAGATACTTTTGTAGTTTAAAAAATACAAGGAATGATTGTGGTATTTAAACAAATAAAGAGGAGGTTTTTGGTATTTTCTTGTTCCAGATTTTGCATCATGTCTTGTTAAGGCAACTCTCTTATTGTGGCATAAAAGTGACGTCCTAGTTGATTAGATTTTTACCCTTTTGTTAAAAGTTAGTCTATCTCATTTTCAACTGTGAACGGATATATTTGGTTGGATGGATTGAGAGAATGAAAGGCATTGACCAAGAGGGAGAGAACTTGATCATTTTGTTTGATTAGAGGAACAAGTGGAAAGAAGGGTGAGGTAGAGGAGGGCCTACCAATTTGCATCCTTCCCCTAATAAAAGGTTGAATTATGCGCACTTTCTCTCAAATTTTAAGTGATGAAAAGTTATTTTTATCCTCAATAATAATTATTGACAAATAATAAAAATAGACAATATAGAAAATTTTATAAATAATTACAATCAAATAGACAATTATTATTTTGAGTTTTTACTCGCCTAAAATTATGTATTTCGAAATATATAAATTTTTAATATATATTCAAATCGTATATTACTTTTTTATTAATAAACATAACTACAATCTCTTTTATTCCATATATGAGAAAAAATAACATTCATTTTTCAATTCAAAACTAATATAATCATTTTCAAAATTGTTGTGGAACTATGATCTAATTGACTTTCAACTAAACCTTAAAAAATGGGTGAGGCCCGTCCTACCCTCATCCTTTATAAGGTAATTAACTATCCTACATTCTCCAATGAGGATAAATCTAGTTAGTGCCCGCGGTACAAAAGTACTCGCGTTAATCTTTTTTTTTTAATTGAAAAAAAGAGTTAATGTTACAAGAGTAGAATATAAGGGTATGCGGGTGTAAACCATACCCGCATACCCTTACTCTTTTGTAAGGATCTGGGTCTTAAAAAAAAAAAAAGGTTAAATGAGGCTAAAAGTCTAAAAGAGTATACTCTCTTTTACCCAAAAAAAAAAAATGAGTGTAAGGCATTAGGGTAGGATAATACCCTATTCTTTTAAAATGAGGGTAAAAGCAAAACGAGTATAATTTTGCCCTTTTACCCATTTTTAAAGTTTACTTACAACTAATACTGATCATTTTAAGATTTCATAAATACATAGAGAATGAACCTCATGTATCATTTAGTTAACAAAGTTTTAGATTTGATAATGATTTTTTATTTAATGTTTTTTTAATATAAAAGTAGTAAAAATAGAAAAAAAAAGTATTGTCAAAAATGCTAAAAAAATAATTTATTTAAAAAAATATATAAAATGAAATTTAAATATAAAATTTGAAGTGTAAATATTTAAGTTTAATTATGTAGTGTGTATTAGTTGCAATAATATAATTATATAGGGGCAAAATTATAGTATGTTGTCATGTCTCAACCCTTTGCAAAGCACATCCCAAAATATGGAGATATTGACCACTTTATCAAGAACTAACTCATTGATATCAAAAGACAAACTTCACAAATGTAAAATCAGTATTAACTCATGATTACCATATAAGTATATACATTGATGGATATATTTTTTGTGATTACTTCACGAGCAGAATTATTATTGAATTGATATCACATAGCTCTTCATTTGGATCGTGATGCATTTATATTGATAAATAAAATCTAAGGAATAATATTCAAATGTGTTTAGAATGGTGCAAGAAACAAAATACTTCTTTGAGTCTCATTTTGCAGCATTTTAAGGATCCACATTGTCAAATTTAAAGAGAGGTAAATTCAAATCGAAAAAGGTTGAACTTATTATGTTCACCACCCAAATAATATATATATATATATATATATGGAATTTTAAGAAAATAGTCACTTCTTAGAAAATTATTTTAAAAAATAGTTACAGTTTCAAAAAATTTAAAAACTAACAATTTCAAAATTTCTTACACGTGTCAGAAATTTTCTTACAATAATTTTTATATGTAATTTTGTTATTGTCAGAATTTCTAATATGTGTTATGACTAATTTTCAAATTTTTTGACTGTGATTATTTTTAAAAAATACACAGTCCAAAATAACTATTTACCTAACTGACCGAAATATATATATATATATATATATATATATCTCGATTTTTATGTCCAAAATGCCAAAAGGTCTTCCAAAGATACCCAAATTGCCATTGATTTCATAATCATTAAAGTGAAAAGGCGTAATGTATGATTTGGTCTGAATTTCATTGTTGTGGTCCAAAAAAGTCTAGAAAAATTTAGAACCACTAGGCAGGCGAAAATTGCCTTTGGTTTAGACCAATAAATCTTAGAGAGAACATGTTGAAAGCACGTACAGATGGTACACAAGTAATTACATAGAGGCGTAACATAGAATGTTCTACTTATAAGTACCAACATATTTTTGTCTTGCAATTGTAGTACTAGATGTGTGAATTTGGGCTAGGCCCGTGGGCCGACCTAAAAATTAAGGGAAATTACAAAACAAGATTATTTTTAGTGCAGCTTAATAATCTATATTCAAGTGATGTGCTGTCTTTGTTTTCACTCTATATTTATAGTGTAAATTTTGAGACATAAATTAAAAATATAACACACATAGGGCATAAATTATCATTGCGCCAAAATTTTTTTTATAGACAAAATATTAGTATTAAAAACTAAAAAGTAACCCATGCAATGACAATTTTATTTTGTTAGTGCAATTTAAAAAAATAACCATTTTCACTATTCTTTTTTTCTCCTGTACATGCAACTAAAGACAAAGCAATGACAAGAAAATATTACTAATTTTTTTTCTCTCACATTATCACATACAAGATTAAAAAAAAAAAAAGACAGGAAAAGACTACTCATCTTTTCTTTTTTTATTTAGTCTGTCATAATTGAAAAAATTATAATTTATTTGTTTTCTTTGCTTTGTTTATTTTTTCTTTGTAAGTTTTATTGACTATACTCTTTTTTCCTTACTATGGTTCTGTCCCATTGGGTTTCACTTAGAAAGTTTTTAATGAGGCAGTCATAATCTATAAATAAAATTCTCTTTTTGTTCTGCAATAAAAGATTCTTCTTAATATTTATTTTTTAATTTTTTTATATTATTATTATTATTATTATTTTGTAATGGGCATGCATTGGCCTGGCCCGCCCATTATATTAGACGGGCTGTGTGCAAATTGGGCCGAGGGTTTTCAATTTTGGGCTAGGCTAAAAAGATGGCTTTTTTGCAGCGGTGGCCCCCGTCCTTTACCCTCGAATGCAATCGGGTACCTTATCTTTTTTTTTTTGGCAATTATCTCCTCAACCTTTGATTTCTTTACACTTTTATGCAATTTCGTTAAGTTAGGTTAATTTGGGACGAAATTAGCCTCGTGCCACGCACGTGAGGCTTTATTTGAGGGTAATCAAGGTCATTTGATAAAAAAAAAAAAAAAAAAAGAAGAAAGAAAACCAAAATAATAAAAAAAAGCCTTCACAACCTTCATCTCTCTTCTTCTTCACCGTTTTTTTTTTCTCTCCTCTTCTTCACTCTTCTCAGATATGCCTCTCCTCTCTCGTCTTCTTCCCAGTGGATCTTGTGCACGGATCGTCGTCGTGGGTTAGGTTGCAAGTAGGTTAGGGTGGGGGTTTTGCCACCGTGGGTTGGGTCACTGGGGTTGGGTCGCAAGGGGGTTGGGGTGGGGAGTTCGTCACCGTGGTTTGGGGTGGGGGTTCGTTGGGTCGCGGTGGGTTAGAGTGGGGGGTTCGCCTCCGTGGTTTGAATCGCCAGGGCTTGGTCACAAGGGAGTTGGGGTAGGGGTTTCGTTGCCGTGGTTTGGGGGTGGGGGTTCGTTGGGTCGCCGTGGGTTGAGGTGCGAAGTTCGCCGCCGTGGTTTGGGGTAGGGGTTTCGTCGCCGTGGGTTAGGGTGGGGGGTTCGCGCCGTCGGGGATTGTGTCGCCGGGGTTGGGTTGTCGTGGGTTGGTTCGCCTGGGGTTGGGCTTGAAGAAATTGACTGAATTTTTTACCTGTTAAAGAATTGTTCCTGTTGGTGCGATTTTTCGTACCAACTCGGTTTGACACGTGGCCGCTCCTCTTAGCTCGAACTCGCGTTGAACCACGTGTGGTGATGATTTCGGATGATCTCCGGTTCTGCAAAAAAGACAGAAAAGCGTGACGGGGGCACTGGGGTTGTTCCTAGTGCGGGCACTCCGACGCTCAAGCCAGTCAGGGTGAACCAAAGACTTTGAAGTGGAGTGTATTTTTGTGTTAGAATTGCATTACCTTAGTTTGTCTTGTTCGGTTGTTTTTATAAGAGTTAGGAGTAACCGTTTTTAACCACGCTCCACCACCATTTTTTCAGGTGTCGTGGAGAGATGGTTGAAGATAGTTTCCGTTCGTGGGAGAGTTATTCCGAGTTTTTCTTGTTAAAACATCGGTAGTGGACTTAATGGTCCGAAAGAGGCCGGCGGGGAGCCGGGTCGTGGGCGGCGTGACACCCTCCAGCGTGGGCTGCGTGACGCCTTGTAGCGGGGGCGGCGTGACGCCCTCCAGCGGGGGTGGCGTGATACCTTGTAACGGGGACGGCGTGCGCCCTGTAACGGGGGTGGCGTGCGCCCTCTAGCGGGGGGTGGCGTGCACCTTAGAGCGGGGGCGGCGTGCGCCCTTTAGTGGGGGCGGCGTGCGCCTTGTAGCGTGATTCCTTCAACGTGGATTTTTTGGTATTCCTCATGGTCTTTCGAGCCTAACCCAAAATATGGCCCAACATCAGCCCCCCAGTTTCCGAGTAGCGCTTTATCGCACTAAGGAAACTATAATTGTTGAAAAATTTGGCCGTTGAGCTCTCTTCGCAAGAGCTTCTCTGTGTATGCGGTTCGTCTTTCCGTAGACACCGGTAAGCTTAAGGAAGTTAACCGGGAGTTGTCGAGAGCCAAGGTTCGGGCAGCGCATATCGAAAAGAGGGCATAGGCCTTCAAGAAGGGGAGGAACGAGCTCAGCCATTAATTGTTCGAGAATGAGTTGGACTGCGCTTACATCGAGACTCGGGCTCAAGGGAAAAGGGCTTGAAGATAGGAAGTCGATTGACTGCGCAGAGGCTCTTGCTGAGGTCGATTCCCGAGTGGCTTTCATCTCAAGACGCTCTTCCTGGACATGCCGATCAGTAGGGAGGAGATAACCAACTGTTTGAGGGTTGTCGTCGAGTCTCCTCGTCGCAGGGACTCTGGAGATCCCGATGATGATGGTCTCTTCCTTAATGATGACAATGGCTCTCCGGGATTTGATGATTAGATTTACTATCGTTTTTTGTACTGGATGCTGTTGCTTTATTTCCTTGTTCTTGCTAATGCCTACTGCACCTGGATTATATTTGGTGTTTCTGTTGATTTTTCATTCGAACTTTTCGTATCAATACTTGAAATAAGGTCTTCTGTCTGTCATTGAACATCATGTATGCGTGCATCCCGCCCCCTCTCCCCCCCCCCCCCTAGCGACGGCTGTTTATCGACGATGCGTGGCTTCCAATAGGGGCGGCATGCGCCTTCCTTCGGGGGCAGCGTGTGCCTTCCAACGGAGGCGGCCTACGCCTTCATTCGGGGGCGGCCTGTTTCTACCAACGGGGACGGCCTGCGCCTTCCAGCGGGGGCGGTCTACGCCTTCCAGTGGGGGCGGCCTGTTTCTACCAGCGGGGGCGGCCTGCGCCTTCCAGCGGGGACGGTCTACGCCTTCCAGTGAGGGCGGCCTGTTTCTACCGACGGGGGCGGCCTGCGCCTTCCAATGGGGGCGGCCTACGCCTTCTAGTCTAGCGGGGGCGGCCTGTTTCTACCAGCGGGGGTGGCTTGCGCCTTCCTTCGGGGGCGGCCTGTTTCTACCTGCAGGGGCGGCCTGCGCCTTCCAGCAGGGGGTGGCCTGTTTCTACCAGCGGGGGCGGCCTGCGCCTTCCAGCGGGGGCAGCCTACGCCTTCCAGTGGGGGCGGCCTGTTTCTACCAGCGGGGGCGGCCTACGCCTTCCAGTGGGGGCGGCCTGTTTCTACCAACAGGGGCGGCCTGTGCCTTCCAGCGGGGGCGACGGTTTTTTTTTTTTGTACGCTTTTTTGATTATGCATGTATCCCGCCCCCATGTTTTTCTTGATAACAAAAGTAAGAATAACAAGGGTTTTGAGTGAGAATACTCATTTTTCATTCATGTTTAAACGCGATTACAATGCTTAACCAAGATAACATAGATAACTTCTAATGCTTTACATAAAAAGGAGAAACGTGACAATACAATCCTATCAAATTAAAAGTGACAATGTAGTTTTTTTTTTTTGAAACGTGAAATAACTGACTCGACTGGAATTACTTTTAGTACTTTTTGAGTTGTGCAACATTTAGGTCAGTGTAATCTATGCACATTCTCCATTTGCCGTTGGCTTTTTTGACCCGAACCACGTTGGCTAACCAGTTCGGGTAATAAGCTTCAGTGATAATTCCAGTATCGAATAGCTTTTGTACTTCCTCTTGGATCGCCAAAGTTTCTTGAAGAAAAGCTTCGGTCTTGACCACCCTCTCGGGTTTAGCTTCGTCGAGGATCGCTTTTTCCACGTCCACGGCTGCTTCTCCCCTCCTAATGTTTTCCTCTCGTGAGTCAAGCTCACTTAAGAGACGTAATCGTTCCGGGCGGATTAGTGGATCAGGTGTTTCTTTGTTCAGTGGGGGGGGCGTGACCCCCTCCAGCGGGGGCGACGTGACGTCCTCCTGCGTGAGCGGCGTGATGCCATCCAGCAGGGGGCGGCGTTCCATCCTCCAGTGTAGGCGGCAAGACGCCTTGCAGCGGGGGCGGCATGGCACCCTGCAGCAGGGTCGGCGTGACACCATCCAACAGGTTTTCTTCAATTTGAAAGATGGTCGATACTTGGCTTCTTTCCTTCCGTACCGCGGCGACGTAGTATGTTTGGGCTTCAGATTGATCTCCTAGAATTACATCGACACCTGAGGAGGTCAGAAATTTTACCGACAAATGGTACGTCGACGTTACCGCTCGCATCCCATTGAGGGTTGGACGTCCCAAAATAACGTTGTAGGCAGAGCATTGGTCAACAACAAGGAAGTCAATCATTTTTATCACTTGACGGGGTACTTCGCCAATGGTGACGGGGAATGTTATCAACCCTTCGGCGTCGACGCGTTCGCCTGTAAAACCGTACAGGGGTGTCTTCACCGGTCTTAATTTCGCTCCGTCAAGGTTCATCTTGTCCAAAGCTCCTTTGAACAGTACATCAACGGAACTTCCATTATCCACTAAAATACGGTGTACCAAGTTATTGGAAATTTTTAACGAAACCACAAGAGCGTCATTGTGAGGGTGTCTCACTGTTCGCGCCTCTTCCTCGATGAATGTAATTTCAGTAGCCTCTATTTTGGCCACCTTTGAGACGTGCTCGGTCATGTTGATGTAGTAGTTTCCGACTGCCCCTCTTACTTCCCGGGCGTAGGACTTCCTCTCTCTGACAGTATCTCCAATTGCGGGCCCGCCAACGATAGTACGAATTTCTCGCAAATTTTGCTGACCAGCGGGTCCGGCTGGGTTGTTGTTGGGTGCCGGCTGCTGTGCGCGCTGGTGATCCTCAATCACTCGATCAACAAACTCGGCCAACTCTCCTTTTTGAATTAGAGCTTCTATCATCTTTTTTAATTGGATACACTCCGTTGTGAGATGGCCATGGTCATTATGGAACCGACAGAATTTGGAACGATCCCTTTTGTTGGGGTCTCCTCTCATCGGCTCTGGTGGAGTGAGCATGTTCTTACCCTCGATCTGCATCAAGATTTGTTCTCGTGATGTGTTCAAAGGAGTGTAATTTTGGAATTTCTCTGCCAGAAGATGCCTTGGATTGTTCCTGATTGCCTTATCTTCTGTCCTCGCCTTTTTTACTTCGATTTTTTCTTCCTGGTCGTCACTTCTTCGTTTTATTTCTCCGCGAAATTCCTTTCGACTTTGAAAGTATTCTTCTTCATTCACAAACTCCTGTGCCCGAGCTATGAATTCAACGAGGGTCTTGGGAGCTTTCCTTACTGCTGACTTGAGAAGTTCACCGTCTTGCAGCCCTTCGCGTAGATTGGTGACAGCTTCCGATTCGGTGAGCCCCTCTACCTTACTCGCGCTCTTAATATACCTATCGAGGTATTTTTTCAGACTTTTAGTTTTTTCCTGTTTCCCGGTCCACAGGTAGGACAAGTCCTTCTTCCTTGTCCTTGCAGTGGCGAACCGGGCAAGGAATTCTTCCTTGAGTTGTTCGTATGACGAGATAGATCCTGGCTTAAGACTTTGGAACCAGTCGTACGCAGTATCTGTTAAAGTCAGCGGGAATGCTTGACATTTTATGCTCGAGGAAGCTCGCCTTATGGACATCCAGGTCTGAAAAGTGGTCAACTGACACACCGGGTTCCCTTCTCCGTCGTATTGTTTGAGGGTCGGCATCTTGAAATCTTCCGGGAATTCTTCGGCGAGGATCTCGGCAGAAAATGGCGGTTCTGCTTCCTGTATCATATCCTGAACATCGCCGCTTCGGTTGCGTTCCCTTTCAAGCCTCTTTATCCGTTGGAGCAGCTGTTGGTTCGGGTCATTGGGCATGACCGACCTAATCTGATTACTTCCTCTACTTCGGGATTGCTCGTTGTGGGGGCGGATTTCGGGTTCGTTTTGGAAGTTTCCCGTGCCGACAGGTTCGAGCCGGGCATGGACCCCACCGCGCTGCTGGTTGATTTGATCGCGAAGGTTGTTGGTTCCACGGGTCCTTGACCCGCTCGGTGCCCAAGAGCTTTCGACGACCCATTCAGCTTCGTCCCCCAGCCGGTTAAAAACCGACCCGTTGGTGCGTCGTGACCCGGCGGGCACTCCGCCGTTTGCAGCTGATGGGTTTTGTTGGTACTCTGCTGGACGTCCTCGCCGAACAAAGCGTTCAGGAGAGCCTTCTCTTGCAACGGGGACGGGTTGCGGAGGCGGCGCATTTTCCAGTACAATTGCGCCCAATCTTTCTGCGAGGCAGGCCATGTTTTCAGCCATCGTGTTGACGGCGTTTTCCATTCGCTCGGCGCGGGTGGGCTGGCGATTGATTCTGGCCGGCGGCCGCCTGCGGGGCCGGTGTTGCGCCGGGGCCTCTTCTGCAGCAGTGCTTCGTCGGGAACCTTGGATGTTTTGACTTGTCATGATGATCGTCGTTGCTGGTAGAGAGCTCTTGCCACTGATAACTCTACGAGGCCCTCCTTCTAGCGCCAAAATATTGGTGCGATTTTTCGTACCAACTCGGTTTGACACGTGACCGCTCATCCTAGCTCGAACTCATGTTGAACCACGTGCGGTGATGATTTGGGATGATCTTCGGTTCTGTAAAAAAGACAGAAAAGCATGACGGGGGGCACTGGGGTTGTTCCCAGTGCGGGCGCTCCGACGCTCAAGTCAGTCAGGGTGAACCAGAGACTTTGAAGTGGAGTGTATTTTTGTGTTAGAATTGCGTTACCTTAGTTTGTGTTGTTCGGTTGTTTTTATAAGAGTTAGGAGTAACCGTTTTTAACCACGCTCCACCACCATTTTTTCAGGTATGGTTGAAGGTGGTTTCTGTTCGTGGGAGAGTTATTCCGAGTTTTTCTCGTTAAAACATCGGTAGTGGACTTAGTGGTCCGAAAGAGGCCGACGGGGAGCCGGGTCGTGGGCGGCGTGACGCCTTGTAGCGGGGGCGGCGTGACGCCCTCCACTGTAGGTGGCGTGACGCCTTGTAGCGGGGGCGGCGTGACGCCCTCCAGCGGGGGCGGCGTGACGCCCTGTAGTGGGGGCGGCGTGACGCCCTCCAGCGGGGGTGGCGTGATGCCTTGTAACGGGGGCGGCGTGCGCCTTGTAACGGGGGCTGCGTGCGCCCTGTAACGGGGGGCGGCGTGCACCCTCTAGCGGGGGCGGCGTGCACCTTGGAGCGGGGGCGGCGTGCGCCCTTTAGTGGGAGCGGCGTGCGCCTTGTAGCGTGATTCCTTCAACGTGGGTTTTTTGGTCTTCCTCGTGGTCTTTCGAGCTTAACCCAAAATATGGCCCAACAATTCCTTATTGTCTCTCTGTGTTGTTGATCAAAGATGAACGTTAATGTCTTTGGATGATTTGGGACATTTTGAGATTGTTCATATTTTGGTATTTATTGATCAAGACATATGAACAACAGTGGGTTGTAAAATCTGATTTGGATTAAATTGATTTTGGTGTTTTGGATTAAATAGAAGCTAAATTATTATGTTTGAGTGATATTTTTTGTTAGGATTATGATTGAGTGATTGGTTAATCAACATAATCAGTTTGTGAGATTTTGTTTGAAAAAAATTCTGGAAATTGAGTGCTTTTTTTTTCTCCCTCGTTCTTGATTTTTTTGTTGTTCTTGATTTTCTTTTGTACTTTTCTTTTATTTTTGTTGGAATTTTATTTTTTTAATCAAAAGACCACGAATGCCCTTGAAAATGACCTCACGTGATTCTCACATGTTAATTTCTATCCAAAACTAATGGAAGATAACGAAATTGCATTAAAATACAAAGAAATTGAAGGTCAGGGAGGCAATTGCCCAAAAAAAAAAAAAGTAAGGTGCCCAATTGCATTCGAGAGTAAAGGACAGGGGCCACGGCTGCAAAAAAGCCAATACGGGTTGAGCTGACTCACGGGCCTAAATGGGCTGAGCCAGCCTGAGCCCAACCTTTTTGACAACTCTAGGTAGTACTCAATTGTCAGTACCACCAATTCTTCTACCCAACTATATCTACATAACTTGAACAAGACTAACAAAGAGAAACTAAGGGTGTGCTCGGTTGAGTAGATGGAGAGGTGGGTGGATGGAGAAGTGGAGGAAGAAATCAAATCTCTTTGTTTGGTAGAAGACAAGAGAGAAAGGAAGGAGAGAGGTGAAGGGGGATGCTCTCTTTCGGGCCTATCAAATTGTATTTTTCCCTTAGTAGAAAGATGCAGCCTCTTTATGACCTTTAATAGTAAAAAAAAACTATTTTGGACTCTATAATAATTAAAAACAAATAATAAAAATAGATAGCATAGTAACTGACAAATAATTATTGTCAGTCACTCTAATTCTCTATCTTCCCTACCAAACAACTTGAAGAACTATTAATATCATCTTTATCATTCCAACCCTATTTCCATTCAACTATACATACTCTAATACCCTTGGTGGGAGTAGAAAAATATCTTACTCATTACGATGCTTTCTAGACCATTCAAATTTAATTAATATTTGTAATATATATATATATATATATATATGTGTGTCTTGTTGATAACTCTACTAAACAAGAATGTCTAACCTGATATTTTTAGGTGGATTAATAAAGTAGTTAAATTATATGGTTTTTTAAATAAATAGCCATATTTTTATATATGTTTTTAACAAATAGTCTGTGTTTACTTTTATTAGCAAAATAGTCATACGTTCGTGTTTAGATTTTTGAGATTGCAGTCATTAGTTTTTTGAATTCTTTTTTGTTGTTTGTTGCAGACAATATTGTTTAAAATTTTGTGTCTCTAGTCATGAAATTTGTGACTTCTTTGGTTGTATATTTTTTTGCTATTTATAAGATATTTTTTTTAGTAATAAGTTTTATGAAATTAGTTGTATAGGCAATCATTTATTTGTGAGTTGGTTATTTTGTAATGGATGTTTAAATTTTTTATTGTGTTTATTTCAAATTTTCTGAAATTTTGTAACTATAGTCACAAATTTTATGACTGTATATTTTATTTATTTAGTCACAAATTTTATTTCTTTAGTTATGGATTTTTAAATGTCGACCTGATGGCTATTTTGCTAATATTTCAAAACGTGTGCTATATCTTTAAAACATAGATTGTAAAATGGCTAAATTCCTAACTAACCCTAAATTATATGAATAAGTAGTCAATATGTTTTATTATTTGATAAATTATCTAGTACGTGGTAAATAGTGTAACTATTATGAAATTTTTTAGTAATTAAAAATTATTAAGTAAGTACATTTAATACCAATTATTTTCGAAAACTTTGTAAAAAGAAAAATTATAGTGAGTAACCAATTTTTAACATATAATTTTAATTGATACAGATTTTTCTTAAAAAAGTAACAAAATACCTAAGTTATTCAATTACTTACATAGTGGTAGTTGGTGGTAATTAACTTAGTTACCAGAAATATGTACAAGTAATTAACGAATTGACTAGTTACCCAATTACTTTAAAAATTTGAGTATTTATTTTTATTATTGTGTTGATTTTGAATATTTCCCTTCTTCACCCTTTTAAATATTACTTTTTGCAAGCCTTTGTAAATATTACTTATTTTTTAAAATCAAATATGAAAATGACCATTTATTTTTCCACAAAGAATCACCTTATTAACAACAATATGATTTCACTTGATTGGCCAAAAACTTTCAAATTCATCATAATTTGACAAATACATCATCATATCATACAAGATCTAAAAGAATTGAGGGGGCCGACGTTTCGTCCGCTTCGAGGCCGAAACGTTTCGGCCCAGTTTTTTTGGCCTTTTTTGCGCTAAAACGCCAAAAAACGCATTTTTTTTAGGGGTTAAAGTGATTTTTTTTTTAAAAATTTGAGTCATTATATAATTTTATAAAATATTAGAGACTAAAATGAAAATAAATAGGGTCAGAATGCAGAAAAAGAGGATTGGTGTGCAAAAAAAAAAAAAACCTAATACGGGCCCACGCGCGTGGGGCACGCGTGTCAAGGGCTTCATCACTCTCTCTTTCTGGCGCGTGTTAAGCACGCGCCAGCCCTTTTTTTCGTTTTGTTTTTTACTATGAATTATTTTTTTCTTTTTGTGTGTGCGTTTTTTCCTTCGTTTTTGCCATTTTATTATGCACGTGCCTATAACTAGTAAGTATAAAAGGGGTTTAACCGGTTATTATGCAACAAAAAGAATAATATTTGAATTGGACATAAATTGCAAATAAAGGGGTATTAAATCGGTAATTTGGTTTCCTAAATTCGATATAAATGACGACAGGTAGACTTGGACTTGAAGAAAACCCTAAACTTGGATAAAAAAAACTTAAAAAGCATGCCGTCACAAAGCAAAGTCATACATGAACATACACAACACATATATAAGCATACATGTCCATACATGACCATGATTGTTATCATGCCATTCATCATGTGCATAAGGCACATGCCACATTGCGAACAGGTCATGACGTGGCATACTTTTTGATATTAACAAAAGAGTACATCGAATCAGATTTATTTACGAGAATACCCTCTCATTCCAAAGGGCTCAGTATCACGTGGACACGGAGCAGCCGCGCCGTTATGTATGTCCGGGTTTGGGAATTGAGGTAAAAAACAAGGTAGACCGATATAACGGCAATTTAACAAAAGGTTTAAATGGTTTGAAAATAGTTTGAAAAATAGTTTAGAAAGTGATTTGATTTTATAAATTTTGAGGTAGTATAAATGTTTGAGATTTTAAGATATTGTATAAAGATTTGAAAAGTTAAAAAAAATGATTGAAAAAATTAGAATGGAATAGAATGGTTTGAAGGATTGAAAAAAGTGAAAAAATAAAATGGAATGGAATTGTTAGAATGGGTGGGGCAAACGGGGGGTTAAAAATATCAAGTTTGTTAGACTAAGACCATCTCTACTGTAAATACTAATACGGCAATGTCAATATTAAATTTAACATTTAAAAAAGTAAAAATATTATAGTAGATATTTTATATTCTAATGTACAAATGTTATTTTATTATTTTTTCAGTTGTAAAAACTAATAAAAATAGTTGATGCTAATTAATAGTAAAAAAAAAATTAAAAATGACTTCTTTATAAGAGGAAACTTTTGTTGAATATAATACTAATTTTAATTAAATGCCAAAAGTTGACCAATTAATGTTCTACTTCAAATGCCAAACTTTTGGCATTATGTTGTACTTAGTGTTAAGTGCTAACTTTGGCACCGTATATAGCATTTGTCAAATTTAATATCAATTTGATATTTTGCGTTTGAGATGTTCGTTGAGAGTTAAACTTCAAAAGAAGATTCTCCTATACCAGATTCAAACTTACATACCGGGGGGGGGGGGGGGGGGGGTTTGTTACACGGTAATTCAAGAGTATCAGATTCCTGGGAATCTAAATACAGTAACCATATTCCCAGGAATCTTAAATTACACTGTTTGGTTGGCAACAGTAATATTTAAACACATTCCCATAAATCTTAAATTAATGTATGCGGTTAAATACAGTAATCGGTGATTATTTTATAAATTAGACGATAATACCCTTAATTAGATTATACTGTAACGTATGAAAGAAGTCATTTTGTGAGACAATAAAAGAGCCACACACTTTATTTTAAATCATTTTTATTTGACAATTTTTTACTCATTTGATTGCAAATAAGAAAATTTTGTTGCTCTATATTATTTGAAGCTTAATTTTTTTTCATTATTTAATTTTTTTATTCACATGATTATTATGCAAAATATGATATATATATATATATATTATATTATATTAGATGTATATGTAACTTACACTACAATTTAGAAAGAGAGAAAGATAGAAGTAAAAAAAAAAACATTATTTCACTAATATGTTATACTCAATGAAAAATAGCAAAAATATTGTATTTTTTCAGTTAATTAATTGTAGGTCTGCCTTTGGTCTTTTTTTTTTTTTTTGCCTTTCTTTTACTCGCTTTCTTGTTTCTACTAAGGGAAAAAGAAGGCACAAAGTCCAAATTAAGACAAGTAAATATACGTTTATAATATAAATACATACAGTTATATATATATATATTTATATATATATATATATGTCTTCGGGCTTATTTACGCCAGCGAGCTCGATTTTGCGAGGCGGTTGGGGATGGGGGGTTGACGCCGTCAAGGAGCCTCCGACGATGGGGGATTTGGCTAGCCCGTACGCTCAAGCGACGGCGTTTTATGAATACTGGTTGGGGCTTTGTTGGGCGGACGTGTACGACGCGGTGACGGGTGCAAACCGGTAGTCACGTCGGGTGATGGAGGAGGAGAACAAGAAGGCGCGGCGGAAGGCGAGGCAGGAGAAGAAGAGTGGTGCGGTTGAGTGGGCGGGCGAGACAAGAGGGTGGTGAGGAGGGTGATGAGGAGAAGAAGAGTGGTGTGGTTGAGTGGGCGAGCGAGGATGGAAGGAGGAGCTTTATTGCGTGGACGTGCAGGAAGAGTTTACGAAGAAGCAATGGAAGGCGTGGGTTGAGAAAAAAGTGGATAGTTAAGTAAATTTTATAAGATTACCGTGTTTAAGAGATTACAGTAATCTAAAAATTATATATTGTAAGGGTTTCAGATTATCATATTTTAAAGGAATATAATTCCCAAACATAAGATATCCGGGTATCTAAATTTCAGAATACTGTTTACCAAACACGATAATCTTTAAGATTACCATTCTTTTGTTTAAAATCCCCGCGAACCTAAAGGGAAAAAAAATATCCAAGTAAGAAAATGTTTAAAATTTAGAATTTTAAGAAAATAATCACTGTTTACAAAATGATTTTAAAAAATAGCCACAGTTTCAAAAAATTTAAAAACTAGCAATGTAAGAAATTTCTTATAAAATTTTTGCCTAGTATCAGAAATTTCTTACAGTTTTTTTATTTGTATTTTTGTTATTGTAAGAAATTTCTTACAGTTTTATGGCTAGTTTTAAATTTTTTGAAACTGTGGCTATTTTTTTAAAACACACAGTCTAAAATGGCTATTTACCTAACTGACCCTAAATTTTATAGAGATTATTAAGCAAATAATCATTTTCTAATGATATTTTAAAAAAATAGCCAATGTTTCTATTAATTCAAAAAATAAAACTCCATAATGCTTTTTATTTTAATTGAGAGTAATTAGCTCAAATGGTCTTGAACTTTTTTTCTTTAAGTGACAATTTTGGTCCTTAATCTTCTTTTATTAGCAAAAATCTCCTTGAACTTTATTTTTTGTGGCAGTATAATCCGAATCGACATTTGTCGTCTATTTCTTGGTGTACTTCTACATGTTCAGCACACGTCCTTCAACCTAAATTTAGAATTCTTGAAAATGCCCATAGCATTGATCTATCTACTGTTGGAACTTAAAAGTACAAAGTGAAAAACACTCATCTCAGAATTCTCAAAAATACACATAACATTGATATGCTTCTCTTACCGAGTGAGGATCGTCTCGTACCTCTGAAACATTCACCTTGACCTCATATATAAAGAGGAAATAAAAACGTATAATATAAATAGTGCCCTTGGGTCTTAAACACCATAATACAAATTGAAATCCATAGTTACCACAATTATTTTTATAATAAATGAAGTTTGACAGCTTAAAATCATCACCATCGGCTTGATCCTTGTCTACAATGTCAGAAAACAGTAAGCGTAGGAACCTTTAAATTTTCAGTTAGAAGAATAACATAAAACCTATTTATTCTAAAGAGCGAGAGTAGTCTTCAGTGGACTTTTACATCAAGCAAGACAATCACATCAAATCTTTATAAGAAGACAGACTACACTAGATGCCACCCAGAAAGGGGAGAAAGAAAAAGGGGGTGATGTTCAAGTCATTTTCTATGATGTTTTAATACAATTAATTTCTTATTTGTATTATATTAGCAAATTTATTCTACCGGTATACAAAACAACAAAACCAAATGACTGACAAAGACAAAACGTGTTTGAAGCATGTCGATAAATGAAATAAAAGGCAGAAGCTGGAGGACTTGGGCACTCAGCTCCTATGTAATAACGGTGCTGCAACCATCTACTAATGTCCCATCGCTACTAATCGAACCGACCTAGCTAGTCTGGCTTGGAACTCTTATAGCACCTCCTAACTCCTGGAATATTATGGACCAAGTGTCGGTCTCAAATCTGCGTAAATCGTACTACTACTGCAAGTAGCAAGCCACTCGTCATCGACATGCATCATCGTAATCGCAATCGTAATCGGGCGTACCTTTCATATTGTATAAATCGTTTTATAATAGTATCGTCACATCGAGGAATCAAGATGTGCTGTGTTAATCTAGCTAAGTATTATTAAAATAACATTACCATCTTGTTTGAAAATTAGTCAATTTTTTTTTCACATTTTATTCTCAATTTATCTATCGAGTTATTCTCAATCAGGTCATGAACCTTTTCCTCAACTAGGTAATAAACATATTTCTCAACTGAACTCAACATCATCAATTTATTTTAATATACTAAATATGTCTAATCAATTAAATAAGTGAGAATCAATTGTTAATGTTTTTTGTATTGATATTTTGTTTAATAAGATCATTATGGTATATTGATCATATCTTGTTGGTTGTGCAAATGATTTCTGCACAATTTGGGATCTTAGCTGAAGAAAACTTGATAAGTGTTTCTTCAAGTGTAGTCATAGTATTCCAATACCGTCTATATTTGGCAGTTTCGTTTCAGGCTACTCAATACTTCAGTCTTCAAGAGATTTGTAATTATTTGATACCAATTAATTAAAGGGATGTTACCTTTTATTTGTCAGTCTCATATTCGGCCATTGTGGAAGATTTTAGAAATGAAGATGATGGGAACTTATTGTTTCTCATTGAAAGTTTCTTGTTAACTTTAAGCTTCATGTATTGCTCAACAATTGTGCAAAGAACAATCACACTCAAAGACATTGAGTAGAGTTAGTGCACTCCATTGTATTGTGAGCTTTGTGAATTTTATTCAAGTAATTAGAATTTCGTTGAGTATTATAGACAAGTGTGTGAGTTAGCATTTTTAACACTCTCGCATACCAGATGATGAGAAGAACAATGATGTTACAACATTTTTCTTAATTATTTACATAAATGAAACAACAAGTAAAAACACAACTACAATAAGTTCAATTATATACAAGCCTTAGTTGCTTAATATCATCAAGATAAACGTTTCAACGTCTTTAAGTTTTCCTAAACCTGAGGGATGTAACATGAGATTTTTTTATATTTAGGGGAGAATATCGCAACATATATGTGGTTCTCTGGTTGAGGTGATAATGGTTCAACGTTTTCAATACACTCAATACTTGGTGATCAAAATAGCTACGGTGTTACAACATTTTTTCTAATTAATTACATATAAAAATTTTATAAATAGCCTCATAGTTTGACACTTATCTTAAGTTGCACCTCAATGTATAAAACGAGCCAAACAAATCCTTGAAGTTTGAGTCGTCAATCATATTGGCCCCTTCATTATAAAAAATAAACGAAAAACTGACATGGCACTAATTTGTAATTTTTTTATTGTTTTTTAATGATATCTTTTTCAGATGAACCCCAAATGTTTTAAAAAAACTTCACTTAATAGTGCATATTTTATAAATCTCAAGATCTCCACCAACAAGCTTTTTCTTAGGTTAAAGCTCAACAATATCAGCAACAAAAATCTCATTTAAAAAAAAAAAAAAACTAACAACAAAAAGAAACCTAAAGCCAGCAAGATCTTTGCAAAATGAGTTCACAAAACTCAACTGATTGAGTCCAAAAACTTAAAATCTCAAATAACCACTGTTGGTGTATATTTTAACTAAAACCGAGATCCACATATCTAAAAGTGATGTGGCAATGAACTGAAATATTTGTGGTCGGAAAAATAAAAGAGAAGACGAGATTTTTATAGTAGTTCAGCCCTCTCGAAGAGTAATAGCTTACGTCCACTTTTAATTTTATTCTCATCATTGTTTTTCAAACAACTATCAACCAACCCCTTCTCCGGTCTGCCTCTTTCCCATTTATAGCTTAGGGATTAAAGTCCGGATAAGGAAAATATAACGCACGATCTCCTACAAACCCGTCACCGTTATGGAATTAACTACTCATTAATGGTGCGGTTATTCTTCCTAAAGACTCGGATATTTAATATTAAACGGTTATATCAATTCCTAGTTTTACGGGGTTAATTTACAATATATCCCACGATCAAGACTAGAAAAGCGGAATGGAGAGTAAGACCTAAACTATCTCGCGTACTTCATCTTCCATCGGGGGTCACCAACTTCGCGGCTCGAGGTCTCCGTCCCAAATGAAGTCTCTACTTCCTTTCCGAGGACGTCTTCGCGGGGGTGAATCTTCTTCGATTATCCGCGGTCTTCTTATCTGTCAGTTCTGCTTCGAGGCACTGGTCATAAAATTGATCACCTTCAGTGATTTTTGTCCAACTTATCATCGCGGGTATAATATCGAGGACCATCTTCGACGATTCTCGTCCCTTCTTCGAGGAAGCGTTATCCTGATGATGTTGCATCTATTTCAGTTGGGATCAAGGGCTTGTGCTCGCATTAATTGCTCTTTGGAGACTTCGTCCCCGAAGCTACACTAGCCGACAAAAAATCACTGGCAACAACCACAAAGACAAACTCATATAACCAACAAAGAAAAAAAAAACCCTCATGTATCACAAACTTTAAAATAAACAAAGAAATCAAACACTCTGTCAAAATCACAAATCTCAAATGAACAAAACCAAAATCACAAAAAAAAAAGAGAGAAACCCAACCAATCCGTCGCTGCCTCAACAATGTCGTTCGTAGCTCATTGTGCCTCTAACCGTCGCAGCGCTCAACTTGTCCCAAATCCTAATTCGCGCTGCCCCTCAAAACTCAACCAAGTCGTCGCCGCCTCGAACCCCAAACTCAAGCCTATTCGCCGCCCCTTGAACCCCCAAACCCAAGCCCAGTCATTACCTCTTGAACAACCAAACCCTGACCCACACGTTGCCCCCTTCAACCCCCGAACCCCAAGCCCCGAGCCCAACCGTTGCTCGCAAACCCTTGATTTCTCGACCCATCCATCGCCCTTCAAACCCCCGTACCGGGCGGCTATTGGTATTCGTCGGAGCGGCTGCCGAGGCATGGTGCTAGGGTTCCATTGATTTATACATTTAGAGAGAGATGAAGATTTTTTTTTTCGAAAATTCTAAAATAGCTCCCGAGTTTTATCGAAATTCCAATATTTATCCCTTTGTTTTTTAAAATTATGGAAGTCCTTGAATTTTTCAAATCGTTCTTAAATTATCCTTTTACGTTGACTAAAACTTAAAATTTTTCTAAATGTCGAAATTACCCTTTGTAAAATTTATTAATTCAACCTCTAATATTTTTAAAATTTACATTTATACCCCAACACTTATAGTTCAATAAGAAAATCATCGAAATATCCCAACAATAATCTAAAATCCAGGAAAAAAAATTTAACCAAAGACAAACAATCAAACCCCAATAATCTTCCAAAAATAAGAATTTAATTACTAGAAAGAAACACGGTGAACCTCCGCGAACCCCGCGACCTCGGCGCTCCTCCGTGAACCCCCGCGAAAAATACGAACCTCTGCCAACCCCATGAACCTCGACCCACGAACCCGGCGAACCTCAGACCCCACGAACGCCCGAACCCACGACCCCATAACCACTGAACCCACGACCCCCACCCCTAAGACCCCCGACCCCATGACCCCACCACCCCCGAACCCAAGACCTCCGAACAACGACACCACGAACCTCCGATCCCCGGCGCTACGCCACAAACCCCGACCCTGGCAACCCTGCGCGACCCATGACCCTGCGCCCATCCGCCCCTGCGCTCCACCGTGCTCCTCCGCAACCCACGACTCGAGACCCTACACTCTACCGCGCTCCTCCACCCCTCCACTCCTCAACGGCCCGGTAATCTCCCCTTACACGAAAGAGACAGAGAGTAAACGAGAGAGAGATATAAGAGATGAGAGCTGAGATAGTAGATGAGATAAATTACGTTAAAAAAGAAAAAAAAATCTTGGGTATGAGTGCAATTTTTAAAAATATTAGAGGTTAGATTAATGAATTTTATAATGGGTAGTTTCGATATTTAGAAAAATTTAAAGTTTTAGTCAATGCAAAAGAATATATTCAGACTGAAAAACTGAAGGATCATTCTGTAATTTTTAAAAACAGAGGGATAAAACTGGATTTTCGGTAAAACTCAGAGATTGTTTTAGAGTTTTTTTTTTGTTTTCTTTCTTTCTGGCTCTATGTTTCTTTTTCTTTCTTTAATAGATAAATTTGTTTAGGATTTTTAAAAGTTGAGCATTAAATGAAATTTTTTTAAATCATTTAAAGTGTATTTGTAAAAGATATCATTAAAAAATAGTAAAAAAATTAAAAATTAATGTCACGTTAGCTTTCCTTTTATCTATACATATATAATAAAGATGAGTGAGTTTACTATTCATCCTCTCACAATTCACTATTCATTCAGAGGTTAAGTTATTTTGTCTTTTTTTGGTTGTTGTTGTTGTTTTTTTTTTTTTCTGCTCCATTGTATGTCACCCTAATATTACACACAAGGGGAGCCATGTGGCATCTCCTGTGGACGACACATGACGTTTTTGATTTTATTTAATTTTTTATTCTTTTAAAAAATTACATTTAAGGGCCTATTTTTGAGAAAATTTAACGAGCTTTCTTGCAATTTTAAGAGGACTTTTTTGCAAATTTATAAATTTTTGAGGGTTTTTTTATAAATTTTCTTTTTTTTTTTTTTACTTTTTTGTTTTAATCGTTTTAACAGCTATTTTTTTTTTTTTTGCTGTAATGATCTCGAAAAAAAAAATTTCTTGCCACGGTTGGATTCAGAATATTTTTCTCTATCTTTTGACACCCATTGTCATATACTTTTATTTAACGTTACTATTTTTTATTTGATTATTTGTTCAAAGCTTTTATTTTTATTTTTTTGTTTGAAAATTTTAAAAAAGCCATTGTATTTATATTAAATAATAAATTTAACTCTTTAATTATTCAAAATAACAAAAATATCAATTTAAAAAAAATTAACAAAAATATACTTTAATATTTCTTTCGTTGTTATATTATTTTACACGCGCGTAGCGTGTCTAAAAACTAGTTTTTTTTTTTTAATAAAAGAAGGTCCAATATAACTAACGGCTCAAACTTCGAGAGCTTCTTTGACACGTTTTATACATTATGGTGTAACTTAAGATAAGTGTCAAGCTACAATGGCTATTTATAAATTTTTTCCTAATTACATAAATAAATACAATAAGGCAAAAGCACAACTACACTATGTTAAATTGGCGACCATTTAGTGGTTGCCTGATATTTATAGAAAACATAGTACTAGTCTCTATGTTAAATTGGCGACTATTTTCAACGACCACCAAAACTGGTCGCTAAAAGAGCGGTCGCCGATAAGTCGTTTTCTTGTAGTGATGGTAGGGAATGAAAAATTGTAACCTATCATAAAATTTTCCTTAATTTCATTACTATTATCATTTTGAAAAAAAATAATTTATAGTAGGGTATATTCTACGGTAAGGAACGATTTTGAATCATCATATATTTTATTTTTTTTAGGCTTCACTGCTTAAAACGTTGATCTGACAATCTAAAATCATATCCTACCATAAAATTTCCTACATATTCTTCCTATAATTTTATGTGCTATTATTAGAAGTGTTAAAAGACTTGATTTGTGTTTCGAAGTAGTTGTAAGTGTTGTTTAGCAGTGCAATCTTTTTACCGTTTTGTTGTATATAATATATTTTAAATCCTTTATTTTGGAGAATTTTGAGGAATGTTCTATTTGGCAATGATAATTTATGCCCTATGTGTATTGCGCTTTTTACTTATATCCCAAAATTTACACTATAAACATAGAGTGAAAACTAACAAAATATAAGAGTAATTTCATCAATTCCCCCTCTACTTGAACCCGAATCTCAATTGCCCCATGTACTTCAATTTGTTACATCCGTTCTCATTATACTTTTAAAACGTCTCAAATTTGTCCTTCCATCAACTTTTTTATCCAAAGTTGCCATGTGCCACATAATTAGATAGGTTTTTGTGCATTTGTAGGTGAAAATTTTGTTTTTGCCCCTATTTGATATGTTTTTTCTTTTAAGGTTTTTTTTTTTTTTGTGCTAGAAACACTTGATTGAAAAAAAAAAAAACTTTTTTCTTCAATCAAGTGTTTCGAGCACAAAAAAACAAAACTAAAAATTATCAAAATTTTAGCTGAAGAAAAAAAAAACTAATTTTTTTAATCAAGTGTCTCTAGCAAAAAAAAAAAAAAAAAAACTTGAGAAAAGAAAAGTATAAAACAGGGGCAATAACATAATTTCACATACAAATACACAAAAACCTCTCTAATTATGTGACACATGGCAACTTTAGATGGAAAATGGTATTTGGATGAAAAAGTTAACGGAAGAACAAAAATATAAAACGTTTTAAGAGTGTAAGGGGAACGGATGTAACAAATTAAAGTACATGGGTAATTTGAGATTCGAGTTAAAGTAAAAGGAAAAATGATGAAATTAACCCTAAAATATATTACTTGAGACATAAATTATTAAGTGACACTAATAATAATTTTATTTTGCAGTTATCCTTTTTATTATTGGTTATTGGATGGAGAGTTGTTAGTCCGACATTTTTTGTTTTGAGTGCAACGAATTTTTTACTTTTATTTTGTTTTCATTACAAAGATTTTATACTAATTGAAAAATCAAATATTATAGGAAAATTTCGAAATATTTTTTTAAAAATTTTATTTAGGAGTACAAGTTTAGCTTTATCTATTCTCACTTTATATTTTTAAAATTCTACTAATCCCATTAAATACGTAATATTTTCTTAGAATTGAAATATATCGTAATTTTCCCTCACCTAATGGCAAGGGCTGGCTGGGCTTGGTCCAAGTTAAGCCCAACCCCTTAAGATGGGTTGTCCAAGATGTCACATAACTTAATTTAGCAATTTAGCACCGTTTGTTTTTGTGATGAGAATTTAACACCTTTTTTTTTAGGGAAAAACTGCAAAACAATGTCATTTTTAATGCCACTTAACAATTTATGTCCCAAATAATGTGCTTTATTTATTTATTTTTTGCTCTATATTTATAGTGCAAATTTTAGAAGTTTAAGCATAAATCAAAATTGCAATGCACATAGGCATAAATTATCATTGTGAAAAAAAAAAAAAGCATTCTTTGAAATCCCTCTTTCTAAAGGGTGTTGCATAGGTTTTGTAATCCAAAACATTTGCGCGAGTCAACAAATAAATAAATAAAAAGGAAGAGTCTCAGGTGGAGAATTCTCCACCACAGGAAATAGTTCTGGATCGTCAAATTTATCTTTTTAGTGGATCTCACTACTTAACAAGGTTAATCTGACGATCAAGAACTGTTCTCTGTAGTGGGGAATTCCCCAACTGGGAATTTTTCATATATTATTAAGTAAATAACTATTTTTTTAAGAATGTTTTAAGAAAATAGCCAATATTTCAATTAATTAATGAAATAATCATTTCTTAACTACATGATACATTGATTTAGCACCCTTTGCTAATGACTAATTTCTTAATTTTTTTCAACTATGATTATTTTCTTGAAATATGGATTAAAAAATGATTAAATACTAAAAAGACCCGTGATAAAAAAATAAAAGCAAGAATAGCTCACATAGGAGCAATATTTAATGTATGAAATATCAGTATAATAGTGAAGTCAGTCAAGTCACGTTTTCAAAATAATTTCAATGCTTGGTAGGGCTGCACAATTTCAGCCACCCGACCGGCCACCCGCGGCCCCCGACCGGCCGACCGCCCAAACGGACGGTAAAAATATGGTGTTTGATGTGTCGGGCGAAACCCGCCCGAATATGTGAGATGGCGAGCGGGTGGCGGGTATTGTAAAGTTTTAGTCGGTTGGCACCCGCCTGCCAGAACCTTTGTTATAATCTTATTTTTTTTACCTAGGGTTTCTATTTCTATTATAATCGTATAATGTATACCATTCTCCGATCTTCATTCCGCCTCCACTTGAGCCTCTAGTCCTCCTCAAATCTGCGGCCAATTCCTCCCGAATCCTGGCCATTCGACGACCAGCAATGCCGTTGAGCCCTCGAATCGAGCCTAATGGTGACGCCACGCCCTCTCAAGTCTCGACCTTGCGGCCTCTGTCTCTGTCTTTGCTCGACTTCGTGGACTCACCGCTACTGTTATCGTGGACTCGCCGCTGCTGGCTGCTGCTATCGTCGTTGTTTGTTCGGCCTCACATCCTCTTTGTGCTCGCCATCACACATTCGGTATGATAATCTCTTTGACTCTTTCAATCTCTGTATCTCATATCTCACTCTCTGTTGTTATTTACAATTACATATGCATATGCAATATCTTCATCTTTTTTAGGAAAATATGTTTTGATTATAGCTTAAGTGACTGTGTTATGATTCAGATTAACTGTGTTGTGACTTTTGGCGTTAGTGTTAATTGCGTTGCGAGTCTTATGAGTTGTGACGATGACAGATTCGCATTAGTGCAATAGTGTGTACTGTGTTGTATTGTGACAATGACAAATTGGCATTAGTGTTTATTGTGTTGTGCACTGTGCAGTGTTGTAATTTGTGGCATTACTTTAGTTTTCATATGTTGTGTTCATGTGTTGGCTTGTGGTAATTGTCGATTTGTGAATTTTCTAATTGAACTCTTGAATTTTTTTTTAGTTTTCAATACGTTTGTTGGGCCTAATTATAGGCCCAAAACTGGCCACCCGACTGACCACCCGCCCGGCCACCCACTACCCGCCCGCCACCCGCCCGTAGCAAATTCGGTCGGCCATCGGCAAGGTTTTTCCGCCACCCGCCACTTGCTGGAAATGAGACTTCACCGCTCGGCACCCGCCCGCCCGACCGCCGTTCACCCCTAATGCTTGGGCTCGTAAAAATATAAATAAGAAAATACTCAAAAATTACATTATAATAATAAAAAAAATACTTAATATTTCAAAATAATTAATGAAAATAGGTAATTCATCAATTATTTGTACATATTTCTGACGACTTAATCAGTTAATATTAGTTACCTTACCTCTAAGTAATTGTGTCACTTAAGTGTTTGGTTATATATTTTAAAAAATTATTGATTATTTAAATTAAGTGTTAGAAATTGAGTATTTACACCAGTCAAATAGCCATTTAAAAATAAGATATTTTTAAGGATATAGCCAAATTTTTTGTTATTTTTTTAAGGATTAGCCATAGTTTCACCAAATTAAGAAATCAGTCATTTTCATCGTGTAACAAAATTTGTTACACAAGTATAAAAAATTGTTACGCGCGTTTCAAAATTTGTTACACGTGTATCAAATTTTATTACATTATAAAAATGACTAATTTTTTAATTTCGTAAAACTATGGCTAAATTCTTGAAACATGAGCCTAAAAATAACCGAAAGACAAATCTTCCCATTATATTCTACAACTCACTTTTCATGTTCATGTAGAAATTCCCGAGGTTAATGATTTTGTAAAATTTCACTGCGGAAAAATTAATACGATAATTGCAAATAGATTGTTGATGTTGTTTCCAAATCCTCTTGAAAGCTCATCAGGACCAAATCCATAGAGTTCTTTTAGTGCGTGGTTGCCAGGATCCAACAATGTTCTTCAGAACAATTCTAATTAACTGTTAAATTGCCATTAACGAGGAAGAATTAGGAAGTTTTTAGGTGAAATTTTTAGACAAACTGAGGTCGAGGTGAGGTTTGATTATATGGTAATAAGTAGAATTTTGCAGTTGAAAGTTACAACTTACAAATTAGATTAATTAGTGGTCCTCTGCTGAGCGATTTAAACTAGGAAAAAAAAAAACCTTAATATCATTATTATAATTGGAAGCGGCTATGTTATGGACCTTTTTTTGGTCCCTACGGTAGGGATTGATCTTAAAATTTATTGGATGGTTAAGATTTTGAATTTTAATTTGCCGTTTCTTTCAAAGTTGTTTCTTGGATTTTTTTTTTTTAGCATTTTGGTGAAAAAAACCTCAACTTTTTTTAGGGGTAAAAGTGCAATTTTTTTTTAAAATCCAATAAAAAAAATTGGGCCTAAATAGTAATACAATAAAGATAAGAGGTAAAAAAAAGTACTTACCCCTTGTTTGGGCAAAACATTTTGCTCATTTTTGACTATATTGGATGGTTTGAAAATTATTTGAAAAATGGTTAGAAAAATGATTAGAATGATTTGGAATTTCGAGGTGGTTTGGAAATTTGAAAAAAATAGTTTAGAATGGAATGATTTGGAGGATTAGAAAAGTTGAAAAAAGTGAAAAAATAGAATATAATAGAATGGTTTGGAAGGGGTTGCCAAATAAGAGGTTAGAACAATTCTAAGCCACTTATTTGGTCCCAACGATAGGGACAAAACAAAGGTCCCTACCACAGTCACATCTATTATAATTTGCGTAAAAGAAAATATAAAAATTATATTTAGGATTTTAGGTTGTATATTTAAATTGTCATTTAGTAACTATTTGAATTAATATTTTTAATAAAAAAAATTACAATTGAGAATTTGAAAAAGTGTTTAAAACTGTAGTAAGAATATTTAAATGTGAATTTAATTTTTTGAAAGGAACAAACCAAATAAGTATTCAAATAGTAGCAAATGACTTAAGTTATTAAAAATTTATTTAAATTTCTGTACAAACAACCTGTTAGTAACTTGACAACTTAAATCAATCCATAATAATGTTGTAAAAAATTTGCAATAATACGTAAAAGTTCTATGTAAGGCGGAAACATGGTATTCTAAAATTTATAATCAAACACTTTGATCAAACCATCAAGAACATAGGACAAGGATCTTTTCATAATTTTATTAGAAAAGCAAACAAGCATACAAATATGCATAAAATTTATTTCATAAATAAATTATAGAGATCAAGAATTTTACTAAGAAGATTCTAGTTATTGACTTTTTCTTTTCACGCCGTGCGTTTCGAGACCGCCAAGGTTGGGTTAAGAGAACGCTCGAAACAAACTTATCGGCCTTTAGAAATCCTTGCTTTGCCGATACCACAATCTTCCAAATCGTGCCTCCGGATCGGGAAGAGACGAGAGTGTGGGCTTACTCTAATTTTTCTCACACACACTACCTTAGTGTATAATTAGGCTATAATAATAGTTATAGGGGGATGGCAATTGAGGGAGCTTCTCTCTCTAGAAATTCTCTCAAAGTGACTTATTAGCTTGTGTGTTTAATCTCACTAGGTTAGGTTTTCTCTCTAGAATAGAGTCCTATTTATAGAGAGATTAAGAAGGTATTTAATAAGTATATTCCAAGTCCTACTTGGATTCAAAATAATACCTATTATTATTTGTTTTGGATATATTAAAATATCATATATATAAATAAATAAATATATATATATATATATATTATAATCGTATATCATATATATATATATATAATCGGTTAGGAAAAATTCGGCAGCCTTTTAAAACCAAATGCATTATATTCATATATATCTTAATATATATATATATATATATATATATATATATACGAATATCAAACTAATCGGCAACTTTTCACAAAACAAAAATTGCGATTTCAACTTTTTTTTTTGTAATATATATATATATATATTATTTATATTATAAAATTATATATACATATATATTTGTATATACATACGAATTTGAAAACCCATCGATTTAACTTATATTATATATATATATAATTTATTTCGAATCCTAAATAGAATCTAATTCTATTTAAATATCCAAAATAGATAATTATCCAACTCTTAGATAATCAATATGGATAAGTTATTTCAAATCCTACTCTAAGTAGGATAACTATCCTTATTTAAATAAATTTGTACAAATCCTAATCTAATTAGGATTTCTACAAAATATCTCCTTTTTTATTTATCCAACTCTTGGATAATTTAACAATTAAATAAAACTCTTTTATTTAAATTGCTTGCCTCCCAAATAAATCAATTTTGGTGGGAAACTACTTTCATAATTTCTTCCAAAATTAATTTAAATTAATTTTAACCATTATTTATTTAACAATTAAATAAATAACTAAAATTAATTGTTTATTATCGAATTAACTATTAACCCAATAAATGTGAGAAAAATATAATTAATCACTATTAATTATTAGAGTATCTCTATCGATCTGATGAAGCCGGTTCGGGGACCATGGACCCAATAATTCAGGCTCCAATAAATAAAAACAATTAACTAAAACTCTTTAGTTAAAAATCTGATTTATTAATTCCGATGTTACTCCACTAAAAACCCGGAATTGCACTCCTGAAATTATTGGAATAATTTACTCGGTGAGTTGTCCATTGATATAATCATTTCATGAGATTCGACCCTCCAGATTGGCTCATGATTTGAGTTGGTGAATTTACCGTTTTACCACTCAGATCATATCTTTTTCCTTAAGTACCATCGATTCACTAGCGAACAATTCATTTACGATCTTGATCATAAATGTGCGCGCAATTGTTCGGTTCCAGAATCAACACATTAAGGGAACCAATTTTAACTTCCTTTTTATCAGAATCTGAATTCCATATCTGTGAAACTCCATTCCCCAGTGATCATGTTTCGGACCTCCAAAATACAAGTATTTAGCCCAGATCAATCATGGACCGTAACGAACAAATCAAAAGGCCCGTAAACGTAACCTAGGGGTCTGTGGCCACTCAGGATTAAGATCGATTCTCATATGATCATCTTATGACTTCGAGACGAGTATCGTAACGGTACTTAAACGACACTTCGGAATCGAGTCGGTCCATGTCCTATATAATCTAATTATATAGAATGCTTCCACTTAGTGTCACCACACCGACAACCCGGATAAGGTTATCGCATCCAATATGTCAGTGGACCGCATATGTGATTTCGGATCAAGTCACCCACTCTTGATCAATCACGGACTCATTTAAACATATCAACCAAAATTCTAATCCTCTGTATATAAAACAAACTTATATACTAGAATTTCAGTTACATAATATGTTATGGATATTGATGAATATTCATAAATAAAATAAAGTCTCAAACAATTCATGAAAAAAAATTCTACTTATTTTATTAATCAGCAAATTCAAAATAACAAAACTAGTCTCCTTTTTGGGCACTACTCTAACAATCTCCCACTTGCCCTAAAGGAGATGAGACATTTCTCTCAGACCCATTCCCTCTAAGTGTTTATTGAACTGCTTCTCTGTTAGAGTTTTGGTGAAAGGATCTGCTAGGTTGTCTAACGTTGGGATCTTCGTGACGGCGACATCTCTCCGGTGCACGATCTCTCAAATGAGGTGGTACTTCCTCTCTATATGCTTTCCTCTTTTGTGGCTGCGAGGTTCTTTGGAATTTGCCACAGCACCACTGTTATCACAGAAAAGTGTAATTGGCTTATCCATGCTTGGAACGACTTCCAGATCAGTCAAAAACTTCTTAAGCCAGACTGCCTCTTTAGCTGCTTCACAAGCGGCTATATATTCAGCCTCCATAGTAGAATCAGCAATGCTAGATTGTTTGATACTTCTCCAGACTACTGCTCCACCACCAAGAGTAAACACTGAACCGGACGTCGATTTTCGAGAGTCCTTATCCGATTGGAAATCGGAATCAGTGTATCCTAGTAAATTCAGGTCACCACCTGAATAAACCAGCATATAGTCCCTTGTTCTCCGTAGATACTTGAGAATATGTTTTACCGCAATCCAATGTTCTTGTCCCGGATTTGACTGGTACCGACTAACGACTCCCACTGCATAGCAGATGTCGGGTCTAGTGCATAGCATTGCATACATTAGACTTCCAACTGCAGATGCATATGGAATTCGTCTCATATCCTCTTCTTCCTGCGGTGTCTTAGGACACTGCTGTTTAGAGAGAGAAATTCCATGACGGGTCGGTAAGAGACCTTTCTTAGAATTTTGCATCGAAAAATGAGCAAGCACCTTATCTATATAAGATGCCTGAGACAGTGCTAGTAGCCTATTCTTTCTATCCCTTATTATTTGGATACCAAGAATATAGCTAGCATCTCCCAAATCTTTCATTTGGAACTGCTCGGCCAGCCAGTTCTTTACGTCTGTTAACACTTTTACATTATTCCCAATAAGTAAAATGTCATCAACATAAAGAACTAGAAAAATCACAGTATGTTCATTGATGAGTTTGTACACACAAGGCTCATCAATATTTTGTTCGAAACCATAGGTCTTGATGATTTCATCAAACCGTAGGTTCCAGGACCTAGAAGCTTGCTTGAGTCCATAAATGGACTTAAGCAATTTACAGACTTTATGTTCTTGGCCCGTTTCCACGAATCCGTCTGGTTGTGACATATAAATGTCTTCGTTAAGATAGCCATTAAGAAAAGCCGTCTTGACATCCATTTGCCATATCTCGTAATCGAGACTGGCAGCTATGGTTAAGAGAATCCGAATGGATTGAGCATGGCAACAGGAGAAAAGGTTTCCTCATAGTCAATCCCTTCCTTCTGGGTATAACCATTTGCCACAAGTCTAGCTTTATAAGTTTCGACCTGTCCATTTGCTCCTCTCTTTTTCTTATAGATCCACTTGCATCCAATGGTCCTGACATCCTCAGGCGGATCTACAAGTTCCCAGACTGAGTTAGAGTACATGGACTCCATCTCTTGATTCATGGCTTCTTGCCATTTCTCCTTATCAGGATCATCCATTGCCTCTCTAAAAGACATTGGATCGTCATCGTTTGTGTCAGAAACAATGACATTCACCTCAGTTTGGTAGCGGACGGGTAATCTTATTTCCCTCCCACTACGTCTAGGTACTATAGCGTCCTGATTAGGAACTGTGGTTTCTTCTTCTTCTCTCAACTCAACAACTCTTGTTGGTTGAAAAGTAGAAGCGGGTGCTAACATTTCCTCGAGTACAACCTTACTTCGAGGTTTATAAATTGTCATATAATCGTTTTCAAGAAAAGTGGCATGCGTCGACACGAATACCTTCTTTTCTTTAGGACTATAAAACAAACCTCCTCTCGTGCCTTTTGGATAACCAATGAACAGACACACTTCTGTTCTTGACTCCAATTTGCTTGTTTTCTTTTTCAGCACGTGTGCCGGACACCCCCATATGCGATAATGACGTAAACTAGTTTTACGACCATTCCACAACTTTAAAGGCTTTTTAGAAACAGACTTGGACGGAACGATATTTAGAATATCGACAGCCGTCTTGACAGCATAGCCCCAGAAAGATATTGAAGTGAAGAGTAGCTTATCATGGATCTCACCATGTCTAACAAGGTTCGGTTCCTTCTTTCTGCAACACCATTTTGTTGTAGATCACCAGGAGCCGAGAGTTGCGACAAGATCCCATTCTCAATGAGATGGTCGGCAAACTCAGTATCAAGATACTCACCTCCTCGATCTGATCGAAGAGTCTTAAGTGATTTACCCAATTGCTTTTCAGCCTCAGCACGAAATTCTGAAACTTCTAAAAGTTTCAGATTTTCGTTGCATTAGATAAATGTAACTATATCTAGAGTAATCATCAATAAAATTAACGAAGTACTCTTAACCACCTCTATCTTGGACATTCAAAGGTCCGCAGACATCTGTATGAACAAGCTCAAGTAGTTCTTTGGCTCTTTCTCCTTTAGCCGAAAAGGATCTTTTAGTCATTTTGCCCTCTAAACAGGATTCGCAGACAGGTACAGAACCAACTCTTAGTTCTCTCAAAGGACCATCCTTTGTTAGTCTATTAATCCTATCTAGACTAATATGACCAAGTCTAAGATGCCATAGATATGTTTCATTATCACTTGATACTGTAGGTTTCTTGTTAGGTTTAAGGATTTGCTACTCTAAATATTTCAGTGTTTAAAAGATTTCATTGGTCTTAAAACATAAAGCCCATATTTCATATTTACAGAACAAATTTTCAAATCATTTCGCGAAATAATAATCGAATTATTATTAAATGAAACTGAAAAGGAATGTTTACATAGTTCTGAAACTGAAATCAAATTTCTCCTAAAACATGGAATAAAATAAACTAATTCTAAAACTAAAAATTTATTTTTGAATGCGAGGCGAGCTTTCTCCCACTGCTTTAGCTGTAACGGACTCTTCATTGTCAACTTTCAGTGTAAGATCTCCATCTTTAAGTTCCCTTTAAGAGCTAAGCAGCTGCAAAGAAGAACACACATGATTAGTTACGCCTGAATCAACTATCCAGGTTGAGGAAGTATCCTCAGCATAAAATGCTTCTAATACATGTAAATCGGTCATACCGTTCTTCTTTTTCTCGGCTAATTCAGCGAGGTAGGCTGGACAGTTTCTTCTCCAGTGTCCCTCACCGTCGCAATGGAAACACTTTCCTTTGCTATTTTTTCTTTGCTTTTGCTCTTTCGCATTCTTGGGCTTTTTGGAATCTTTTTCTTTGGGCTTGCTTGTGTCCTTATTGGAACTCTTCCATTTGGACTTGCTTTCCTGTCCACCTTTGGTGCCACTTGAGCCAGAGGCCTTTCTCTTTTTAGATTGGGCCTTAGAAGATGAGGCCCTTTCGGCAACATTTGCCGCGCCTTTCTTCTTGGCTATCCCACTTATAGACTCAAAAGTCTGGAGCTCGTTGAGGAGTTGAGTAAGTCCATAGTTCAACTTATTCATAATATAGTTGGACGTAAATTGGACAAAATCAGGCGAAAGTGAGTTTAGAATGATTCCCACTTGCGTCACCTCATCGATAGTGGCGCCATGCAGCTCAGCCTCTGTGAAATAGTTCGTCATCATCATGACGTGGTCTCTCACATAGGTTCCAGGAGACATCTTCGCATTCATGTACTTGCGAGTGGCTTCCATTCGAGCTTGCTCGTTTTGCATCCCAAACATCTCTTGAAGAGTGTCTAAGATCTCAACAACAGTCTCCTTGTTCTCCAACTTTGTTCGCAGAGCATCAGACATACTTGCGAGCATGTAGGCCTTAGCCTTGTTGTTGGAGGAGTTCCAACGCTCAAAATCTTCTTTGAGCGCCCGCGCAGCATTTGCGGCAGGAACATGTGGACGTGACTCAGTAAGAACATACCTTATGCTCTCACTAACCAGCACGATGTTGAGTTACTTTTCCACTTGGAAAAGTTATCCCCAGTTAGCACATCTTTGGACAATAAAGCGGTAATAGGATTTCCCAACGACATATTGAAAATGCTGATAATAAAATTAAACAGAAATTAGAAAAGTTTGAGACAAAACATTCATCATGATTTCGGGAATAATAAACGTGTATGCATGAATGCAACAGGAAAAATACTAAAACCTTTAAGTTATTATTCCCTCGACAGTTCAGTTATCCATGAATAAAGTGATGTCGTAGGGTAGGTCAATTATTCACTTAACCAAACCGAGACTCTTCTCGATTAATAAACACGACCAAAATAACTCTTATTTCCATGCCTATTAAATGCCGAAGTGGGAAAGTTTGGCCAAACAAGTCAACATTTGATTTGTCTTATGAGCTAACCCATCGTTTCGACTTCTCAGACTTAACTCAAGATGTGCCGAGTTGGGTAGGTCACACTTGAAATACATCCAAAAAATCTATCATATGAGACTTAGCCTTGGTATTGAGCCAAGCGGACACCACCCGTAGGGGGACGAAATCGAAGCGCCTCGAGGCGCCGCTTGACCCTCACGGTGCTAAATCAACGATGGAGACCATAAACTCACTATTAATGTAGTATTTTATTAAACCTAAGTTAACATTTAACTAGGTGAAATTGATTTTAGGTTTATAATCTAATTATTAACCTAAAAAGTGTAGAATTAAATTCTACGTGATTCTAAGCTACCCATTTAAAACCCTTTTAAATATGCTTAGAATATGTCTTTTCGTAACATACTGATCTTTGGTTTATAAAGCATCTCATGTTTAATTAAACCTAATTAGTACTCCGTGAAATTATAACTTATAGTTTCACTTCACGAAAAGAACTTCCAAGTAAGAAGGGGGGTCACAATGGTCCGCTTAAATCCCTCCAAACCTTAGACCTCTTATCGATCTTTTTGATAAAGTCTTTTCGCTCCGCTCAACTTATTCATTAAAATCTACTCCTAACAACTTAGGTAATTTTAATTGAATAAGCCCCAAATTTTGTTGGTCAAATTTTAAACACTTTTAAAATAACCAATCCATCATTTAATCATATTACATATTAATCACATTAACAATATGAATAAATGATGCAAGCGGAACATAATATTGAATGGCACTCCTATACTATATGACATGTGACGTGCATGACATATTATAAAAGCATAGTATAAAAATAAAACATTGGAATTGACCGAGTTCTTTTGGTTTATAAATAAATAAATAAAATAAAATATAACTAATCTAACGGGCCTCCTCTTCGTGGGCTTCGTCTCCAAGTCCATCTTCGGGTCCATCATTGTGGATTTGACCTAAAATTAAAACACTTTTAATTTTAGGTCGGGCCAACATGGGTTTCACAAACCTATGGGCCTATTATAATGGGCCGGGCAACCTAGGGTTAGAAAACCCTAGGTTTAGGGCCCATCATTGGCCAATCAACCTTAGAGTCTTACTCTAGGGTTTTTGCGTCCTATGGTGGCGACTATCCTAGGGTCAAAACCCTAGAATTTTAGTCCACCACTTAGGGTTTCACCAAACTCTAAGTTTTTGTCCTTCAATGTCTTCTTGAATTTGATTTGATGATCATTGTGAAATTTACATGATTTTATAAATTTACATAATGTAAAATAAAATAAAATTTACAAAATTCCTAACCCAAATTAAAGGCGAACATCAAATCTAATTGAACCAAAAGAACCATATAATTAACGATCAATTCCAATAGAAGATTCATTCATCAACATGACAATCAAACAAAACATACATCTCATGTATCAACAATTATTGTGCCATTCAATAATGCAATTAGAATCACATTCTAAATTAATTGATTTTCTAATAAAATTAAGACCGCTCTGATACCAGTTGTTGGAAAAAATTTGCAATAATACGTAAAAGTTCTATGTAAGGCGGAAACATGGTATTCTAAAATTTATAATCAAACACTTTGATCAAACCATCAAGAACATAGGACAAGGATCTTTTCATAATTTTATTAGAAAAGCAAACAAGCATACAAATATGCATAAAATTTATTTCATAAATAAATTATAGAGATCAAGAATTTTACCAAGAAGATTCTAGTTATTGACTTCTTCTTTTCACGCCGTGCGTTTCGAGACCGCCAAAGTTGGGCTAAGAGAACGCTCGAAACGAACTTATCGGCCTTTAGGAATCCTTACTTTGCCGATACCACAATCTTCCAAACCGTGCCTCCGGATCGGAAAGAGACGAGAGTGTGGGCTCACTCTAATTTTTCTCACACACACTACCTTAGTGTATAATTAGGCTATAATAATAGCTATAGGGGGATGGCAATTGAGGGAGCTTCTCTCTCTAGAAATTCTCTCAAAGTGACTTAAGAGCTTGTGTGTTTAATCTCACTAGGTTAGGTTTTCTCTCTAGAATATGGTCCTATTTATAGAGAGATTAAGAAGGTATTTAATAGGTATACTCCAAGTCCTACTTGGATTCAAAATAATACCTATTATTATTTATTTTGGATGTATTAAAATATCATATATATAAATAAATATATATATATATATTATAATCGTATATCATATATATATATATAATCGGTTAGGAAAAATTCGGCAGCCTTTTAAAACCAAATGCATTATATTCATATATATCTTAATATATATATATATATATATATATATATATATATATATATATATATAGTATATACGAATATCAAACTAATCGGCAACTTTTCACAAAACAAAAATTGCGATTTCAACTTTTTTTTTTCATATATATATATATATTATTTATATTATAAAATTATATATATATATATATATATATTTTGTATATACATACGAATTTGAAAACCCATCGATTTAACTTATATTATATATATATAATTTATTTCAAATCCTAAATAGAATCTAATTCTATTTAAATATCCAAAATAGATAATTATCCAACTCTTAGATAATCAATATGGATAAGTTATTTCAAATCCTACTCTAAGTAGGATAACTATCCTTATTTAAATAAATTTGTACAAATCCTAATCTAATTAGGATTTCTACAAAATACCTCCTTTTTAATTTATCAAACTCTTGGATAATTTAACAATTAAATAAAACTCTTTTATTTAAATTGCTTGCCTCCCAAATAAATCAATTTTGGTGGGAAACTACTTTCATAATTTCTTCCAAAATTAATTTAAATTAATTTTAACCATTATTTATTTAATAATTAAATAAATAACTAAAATTAATTGTTTATTATCGAATTAACTATTAATCCAATAAATGTGAGAAAAATATAATTAATCACTATTAATTATTAGAGTATCTCTATCGATCTGATGAAGTCGGTTCGGGGACCATGGACCTAATAATTCAGGCTCCAATAAATACAAACAATTAACTAAAACTCTTTAGTTAAAAATCTGATTTATTAATTCCGAGGTTACTCCACTAAAAACCCGGAATTGCACTCCTGAAATTATTAGAATAATTTACTCGGTGAGTTGTCCATTGATATAATCATTTCATGAGATTCGACCCTCCAGATTGGCTCATGATTTGAGTTGGTGAATTTACCGTTTTACCACTCAGATCATATCTTGTTCCTTAAGTACCATCGATTCACTAGCGAACAATTTATTTACGATCTTGATCATAAATGTGCGCGCAATTGTTCGGTTCCAGAATCTACACATTAAGGGACCAATTTTAACTTCCTTTTTATCAGAAGCTGGATTCCATATCTGTGAAACCCCATTCCCCAGTGATCATGTTTCGGACCTCCAAAATGCAAGTATTTAGCCCAGATCAATCATGGACCGTAACGAACAAATCAAAAGGCCCGTAAACGTAACCTAGGGGTCTGTGGCCACTCAGGATTAAGATCGATTCTCATATGATCATCTTATGACTTCGAGACGAGTATCGTAACGGTACTTAAACGACACTTCGGAATCGAGTCGGTCCATGTCCTATATAATCTAATTATATAGAATGCTTCCACTTAGTGTCACCACACCGACAACCCGGATAAGGTTATCGCATCCAATATGTCAGTGGACCGCATATGTGATTTCGGATCAAGTCACCCACTCTTGATCAATCACGGACTCATTTTAACATATCAACCAAAATTCTAATCCTCTGTATATAAAACAAACTTATATACTAGAATTTCAGTTACATAATATGTTATGGATATTGATGAATATTCATAAATAAAATAAAGTCTCAAACAATTCATGAAAAAAAATTCTACTTATTTTATTAATCAGCAAATTCAAAATAACAAAACTAGTCTCCTTTTTGGGCACTACTCTAACAAATAATTATTAGTTAGCATAATTAGCATTGTTTCTCCAGTTATAGTATTACACTGATAAGTTGCTTCAGTTATACTAATATCATGGTTGTTAGGGGCACGAATAAGTAATTAAAGATCTCATAATAAAATACGTATTTCTTTGCTTGTAAGTGCTGAAACGCTACTGATTAATAGTATTTCCAATTTTGAATTAAAAAAAAAAGATAATCATCAGAAGTAGTTTTGGCCATATTTTTTGATTTATTTTTTTCAAAATACCAATACTACTTGTTGTCAATAAATTTATGGGTCTCTTGCAAATCATAAATCATGTATTAACTTAACCATTATGAATTATGTATTAACTTATAAACCCTTAATTTAAATACAAAAAAAAAAAAAACACATATATCCACCTCTCACTTTCTACCATAGACAAAAATATTCACTAAAATAATGGAATTTTCATCACAATTTTTTGCAAAACTGAAGATCCGAAGTATATTTTAAGCGTAATATTTTTTCCAACAAAAGTATCGGAAAATATAGTGAAACATCGGTAAAAATAACTCGGTATTCTGTAGTGTAATTTTAATAAGATATCAGAATATTTCAAGAAAATTTTGTTAATTTCAGAAATTTAGCAATGTAGAGAAAAACAAATTGTTTCTTATTCGAATTTTATAACTAAAAAAAATGATCAAATCATAATATATGTGTTATTATTTTATATACAGTTCTATAATATATATTGATAAACAATATTTATTTAAAATAGTAATATTATATTGCATATGAGGCAATCGTCACTATTATGACATCTTAACATCATTCAAATCTTATAGTACTCTATAGTAAATATTATTAAATATTATATTTTTAATACATTTTTTTGTCAAAGTTTTCACCAATGTTTGATAATTCACTGATTTTTTTTAAGTTGGACGATAATCGATATTTTTACTGACATTGATATTTTTGTCCTTTTTTTTCTAACCCAAAAAAAAAAAAAAGTACAAAAGGAGGTAAAAGAGGACAAATAACGTAAAACCGATTTAATAAAAATAATGTTGTGGTTACCGTTATACACAAACTAGTAATAATATCACACTCAAACTAAAAATTTCCAAAATTGACCCAATATATACGTTGTATCTTGAAAATTTTTTCACAGGGTCATCAAAATTTTGGAACCAATTCAAGGTTTAAATAGGACATTATTTAAGTGGCTTTTTTACAATACTCTACTTAGTAGTGTGCTAATATAACACTGAAAAAATATGTAGTAATGATATTAAAACACATAGTAATGATTCTTTACATATCTCCTATACTTATAGATGGAGCACTGATGAGTATGGAATACTACAAAATTAGCCTTATTTAAAAGAAAAAAAAATTTCCTTTGTGGGGCATGCCTTACTTAGGAGAACAATAAATAATCCTCGATTGTCAAATTTGTATTTAATAGATCTCTTTTTTAAAATGATTAATGTGACTATTTAGAGACGTTTCTTACCGTAAAATAGACTACTAAATACTCTTCCTATAAAAAGAAGGGTTAAGTAGGCAAATACCTAGAATTTATATAACAATAAAAATAAATTCCCAAAATTTTGAAGTAATTAAGTTTCTAGTCAATTTGTGAATTACTTGCACATGATTTTGGTAACTAAGTGAATTACTACCACTTACCACTGTGTAAGTAATTAAATCATTTGAGTAGTTGATTACATTTTTCAAAATATTGGGTAATAACTTACATTAAGTTTTAAAAATTGGGTATTCACTATAATTTCTCTAAAAAGAAAAGTAATGTTATTAAAGTCAAATTGTTTCGATGTTTTACGAATTTTTTTTCTTAAAAAAAAAAAAACTCACACTCCATCTATTCATTAAATAAATTTTGGTAGGCAGTCCATTTTTTAAATTATATTCAAAAAATGACCACAATTTTTTTAATCAAGTGAATAACATATTTTTAGTAAATAGACAAATATCATAATAAGTGAATAAAATACCGATAATTTTTCGCTGATATGTTATCTACAAGTCATAGTAAAAAATCTAAATACTGAAAAATAATTTTTTGGTAAATTGACAAAATGTTATGATAAGAAGACGAATCATCGGTCATTTTTAGTTAGAATTTTCTCAAATAACCATGATTAAATGATGAGGAATTTTAAAGAATGCCCCATTCTTAACAGGGTGAAGGAGGCAAATACCCAGAATTTATATAACAATAAAAATAAATACCCAAACTTTTGAAGTAATTGAGTTTCTAGTCAATTTGTGAATTACTTGCACATGCTTTTGGTAACAAAGTGAATTACCATCACTTACCACTGTGTAAGTAATTGTATTTTTGGGTAATTGGTTACATTTTTCAAAAGATTGGGTAATAACTTACATTAAGTTTTGAAAATTGGGTATTCACTATAATTTCTCTTCTTAACACAATAAAATCTATACCCCATTTAGGATGCACTTTTAAATTATACCCTAAAATTTATACTACAACATGGAGTGGAAATAAAAAGAACACACTACTTAAAGTATAGATTATTAAGTTGCATAAAAAATGACTTTATTTTGAAAATTTCCCATAAATAAACCATTTAGTAACAAACCCTGTTCACTTAAACCACGAGTCCGATATGTCGTGTCCTTCAGGTCACCAACGAAATGAAGCCACCAAACTGGTGAGAATCACAACCTTCGCAGAATAAAGATAATTTCTCACTTCAACCAACAGAAAATAATTACTAAAACAAAATTGTTTCAGGGAAAAAAAAAAAAAAAACTGAGAGCTCATTTTTATTGAAGTTCATTAAATGATCTTATATCTCCCACCAAACACTTTAAAGCTTGCCTGAGACATAAGCAAATGCAAGCTGATCCACAAACCAACATAAAAAGAGCCAATTTTGGTTTTGTCCCCATTACCTTACAAACTGCATGGAAGTCCCACCTTCCACGACTTCACAAAAGTCCCTTTTCCACAAAATCTCCAAAATACATGAAAAATACTATTATATCATTTTCTTTTTTTTTTCTTTTTCTTTTTTGCCCCACAAATTCAGAGAGTGCTCATTAGTCATTAGACCACTCTAGATTTGTGCTTACCTAGCTAGAGGTTCACCATTACAAAACAAAAAAAAAAAAAAAAAATCACCGGAAAAACACCCTTTGTTGTGCTTTGTTTGAGAAAGCCAATTTTGAGACGAAGAGGTTTGTTTTTGGGCCTTTGTTGGTCCAATGAGAGTCCAACAGCTGTCCCTCCCTCCCCTGAGTTGGTGGGGCCCAACTCAGGCCCCATTGGGAATCGTCTTCTTGTTGTCTTTACTTTGGTTGTTGTTGGGCTTTGAAACTCCCATTTCCATAGATTCCTCTGGAGTGGGCTTTTTGTCCAAAACGCCTTTGTCACGGTAGATCATGTACAAAATTAGCTGAGCTGTTCCAAGAGCACAGCCAAAACCATTTGGTACCTGCCAAAAATCCAAAAAAAAAAAAATAATAATAAATGAATAAAACGCATTACCTATATCTCACCCAACAAATTCATGATGCCAAAGAGATGTTCTACCCTATTTTCCTATTTTATTTTTCACTTATGTCCCATCAAAAAAACCATATGAGTAGTAACTCTTTATTGTATGGGGTTAAGAGAACAAGAATAAACAAATAATGAGTGCCCAACTCAGAAATTTTTTTAAATATATAATATTGAGAATATTAGGGGGTACGTAAATGGAACTTTTATAAAAACTTGTGTGTAATAGCAGAATAATTTTCCAAATATTAGGGTTGGCATGAGTGAAAATGTTAAAAAATTGTGTGAAAAAAATATAATTTTTGGAATTTGCCCAGGGACGTGGTGATAAATAACTATAGTTGAGACACTCAAAATCCATAAAAACTGCCCTTAGAAGATAAAATTGATGAAATATTATTGTTCATAATAATTAAAAAAAAAAACAAACAAACAAACTTCTTTAATGAACTTACCGCAATAAAGGGGTCACGGCCAAGCAAGCCATAGACAAACCAGGAAGTACCACATAAGAAGACAAAAAGAGACAGGAAAAAGGGCATGAATTCCACGCTCCTATTCTTAATCACCGTTCTCTACACCCAAAAAAATAAATAAATAATTAAAAAAATTAATAACCCTATTCCTTAAAAATATATAGAAATCCAAGAGAAGTGTTTTTTTTTTTTTTTGATTTTTTTTTTACTTACCATGATAGAGAGAGGCGAGGCATACATGACAATGGAGAAGATAGTGGCGGCGAGGCCACAGAAGAGCTTTCTGGTGTTGCCATGCAAGGCGAAGAGAGAGACCAAAGCCACTGTGGCGAACACAGCGAGGACAAAGGCAAAGAGGCCTAATATTTTGGCCTTCTCTCTCTTTGGAGCAAATATTATGAACATCAACACATATACTGACTCTATCACCGCTCCTGTGCCGTTTATTGTTGACACCAATATGTTGTTTGGTGACACAAATGGCAAACCATACCTGTAGTACAAAAAAATTATTGGTAATTTTTTTGTTGATTTTAACTTCTGGGTATATATATATGTATGTATGTACTTAATAATTCACTTGAATGAAACTCAACTACCAATCATAATGATTACCCGTAAAAAGAAGAAGAAAAACCCACAAATATTATGATTTTGTCTCTCTTTTTACCCTTTAGTAATTGAAGTTTGCCAAAGTATGGTTCTTTAAGTGATTTTAGCTGTGGACCCTTGAGAATTGGCTTGAACATTAAGGAAACAATGATTAGGGTAGTTCCACGGTAATTATTCTTATTATTATTATTATTATTATTATTATTATTATTATTTTTTATATAAAAAAAAAATTATTCCCTTGTTTCAACTTCTGGGCACTTCAGAATTCACTAGAGAAATAGGTATCTTAAAAGACTTCTTTCTGGTTGAAAGCGAGATATGTTCATGGTTTATAGCACAGGCAAAGAAAATTTAAATATAATTACACAGTAAACTATAATAAATAAATAAATAAATGTAGAATGAAATACCAAGCCGAGAGGAGACAATTCAGCAAAGTCATAACGTACGGAACGCCGGAGAATTGCTCCGTGGACTTGTTCTTAATGATTCTCTTGAATGTGATCCTACAAAAACCATCAACGAAAATAGAATTGAATTACAATCTAATTAGAGAACGCCAAAAGGAACAAAGTTCTCTTTTGTGTATATCCATTAGTTTGGATTTGGATAACCATAACTTTATACATTTAAGGGAATTATACAGTCTTTTATTTCAACGTCGTAATTATGAGAGTCACAAGAACACCAACAAGAAAAGCTCTCTTTCTTCTGAGAAAAACCCAAATCCGAAATCTACCAAAAAGTAAGATTTCTCACTTTTTTCCCCCAAAAAAAAAAAAAATTCCGTGATTCATGAGAGAGAGAGAGAGAGAGAGAGAGAGAGAGAGAGAGAGAGAGAGAGATGGTTTTACGTTGGTGCCAAGAAGAGGAACAGAGCAAAGGCATTCCCTGAAAGAAATGAAAAAAAAGAAGGAACGTAAATCCATGAAAATTAAAATAATAATCGATAAAAAAAAATTGAAAGCAAGCAAGTGAAAAACCCACCAAAGACTCCGAAGATGAAATGAATAACATTCATTTTTTTGTGGTTTCAAAACTCAGGCGACTCTACCAAGAAATTAAGAAGAGAGCGCAAGAAAGAGAAACCCCAGAGATGAAGAAAAGAAATGCACAGAAAGAGCCAAACAGGGATTTAAGAAAAGAAAAAGAAAAAGAGAAAGAGAAAAAGGACTTGTTGAAGAGAAAAACAGGTGTGTTGAGAGACACAGACTTGTTCTTCACAAATGGCAAATGTGGTTTGGGAGAGGAAGAGAAGAAGAGAGGGTTTATATAGCGAAATATGAGAAGAGTATCAAGGTAACAGACAAATTTGTTTATATTTTTTTGCGTAAAATATATATGTATATATATATATATATATATATATATATAAAATTGCGCTTATTATCCGTATGCTTCGGTAAGTAGAAGTGTCTGCTTCTTATTCTGTCTCATAACTCTTTTAGCCAACTTTTGATATGAAATATGCTTTCCCATACGTACTTTTTTGGGGGGTTAGAGTAAAACTGAAAGTTTTGCTTTTAGGTCCTTAGAGAGATATCAATTTACAAGTAGTCCTTTGTAATTATATTTTGGGACAACTGTTTGACCGGTAATAAAAGAGTATTGACTCAATCTGTATTAATATTTCACAGTTTTTAATCATCAACATTTTGGTTTTTGAGGGATGAGGAAAAGAGGAAATTTCAATTGAGACCCTTAAAAAGGGAAAATTCTATAATAAAACACATTTGGATAGGAACATATTTTAATTAAAACGGTTCTGAATTGTTAGATCAACTTTAAAAGTAAATCCGGCAATTCAGGAATTGCTTTGAAAATATTTTGATCACAAGATGTTTCGATGGCAGTCGGTTTCCTTTGAAAAATATCATTTTGCTTAGTTGTCGTTATAAATTTCCTAGACAAAAATCTTCGATAACATCGAAAACTGAGTCTTATAAGTATGAAACGTCTGTTCAATTCGTTATTAAGTTCAATATTATTATAATCTAACATTAAAAAATATATATTTCCTATAAGTATATGTAACCTATTGCATTAGTGTTTTTTTTTTCTTTAATACCATACATAAACTATTTTGATTCTAAGAAATTACAAATACCGTTTTGAGTTCGAAATTTCTTTTACAATTGTCCCTTTAACCGATTAAGTTGAAATAATTATCCTTTAATGAGTACCTTTGTTCATGTTAAATAATATATATAATAGTTAAAATAAATGCTAGAGATTAATTATCGTGATTGAAATACTGCATTTCACGTTGAAGTTGTCTTTTTTTTTTCCCCCCCTGCAAAAAGTTGAAATTTTCAGTTTGGAACATATGATGGGAGGATTTTCAATATGTTTGTATAATAAAGGATTTGTGCGTAAAAAATTAAGGGTGAAGTGGGTCCATAGTCAAATTTAACACTATAATTAAAATAAATACCCAAGTTTTTCAGTAATCGAAGAAAAAAGAATTCATCAATTAATTACCTGTACATTCAAATAATAGTCAATCAATTACAGTCTACGCAAATAATTGAGTTGTTTGGATATTTTGTTACAATCTTTAAAATATTGGGTATTTGTTTATATTAAGGGCTAAAAACTAGATAATCACTTAGAGATTAAACATAGATGGTGATTTTGTAATTATCCTTCTATTATAAAGGGTAAGAAGAGAAGGTAACAGTTATAGATAAGATCAATTCCAATGCAATGTTAAATTTATGTGTCAATGTCAAAATTTGATATTTTAGTATAAAAAGCATTCTCCAAACATAACATAATGTCAAAATTTTCGCGTTTTAATTTGAGCATTGACTGGTCAATTTTTAAGCATTTAATTAAAAATTAATATTATATTCAAAAAAATTTCCTCTTAATAAGAAGTCATTATGATTATTTGTAATCTTCCACTATTGATTAGTATTCACTACTTTTATTGATTTTTACAACTAAAATATTAATAAAATAATATTTAAAATAGCATTTGTGAATTGGAGTATCAAATATCAAATGAAGCATTTTTACCTTTTGCAGTGCAAAATTAGCATTTACATTAGTATTTGTATTATAAGGTACCAAAAAAAAAAAAAACTGAGAACGTGATTTCTTTCTTTCTTTTGGGGATAAACTAGTATTATTTAAGTTTGGCAATAAGGCTTGAATTAAGATAAAAAATTTGAGGAAATTTATTCTCTGTTTCTGAATTATGAAAGAAAGATTATAAAGAAATAGATATATTTAAGATGGAAATTAATTTCAAATTGAGTAGCTCATTCACTATGCCTCGAAATAAGCTCATTTTCTAACTGCCAACAGATTGTAATTCTGCTTAGTATGTTGATCATACAGGGAATACCATTGCTACCACTACAACAGTCGGCGGTATTAACGATCAAAATTTTGATCGCTAAAAATAAAATTTTGGTCGCCGATACTTATCGGCGACCAAATATTTGGTCGCCGAGAACTGGTTACCGATAATTATTGGCAACCAATATGTACAAAGATCCTTGCAGGAGCGACTCGGTATTCTTATTTTATCCACTTCGTTCTCACTCTTATCCTAAACGATTTAAGTAGATAAAAAAGATAATTAGAATTCACAAAAAAGAAGACGATATTGTTAGCATTCTCAAATACTAAATTATGAATAAGGTAATGTAATAAGTGCAGAAAGATAAGTACCATATGGTCAAATGAAATATATGACATTACCATAACACTATATCTTCCTTACAATGTTTCATTAAATTTCTACTAAATTAAGCTTTTTAATGTTATTTTATCTTGATTGCCTCAAAAGAGGTAGTTCAAATCTTAATTAAAAAGTAGCAGATAAAACAAAATAATTTGGCCTTGGTTCACCTGGCAGATATCTTTTATAACAAAAAGAAATAATAAAAAAGCTATTTTGTTTCTTTATAAATAGCCATTTAAGTTTGATTTCTAAAAATTAGTTAGCATATAGATTAAAGAAATAGACACCAAATTAAGAGGTTCTTTGACAACACTTTTTTTTTTAATTCTTTTTTTTTTATTGAAACAAAAATCAAAATTTTAAAAACGCATTTGATAAACTTTTTTAAAATTTTCTTCTATTTTCTTATTTGAATTAGAAGTAAAATTTAAATAATAGAAAAAACAAAAAGTGCTTGTTTTCAGATTTTCCTAAAAAAAATATGGTTACCAAACATTTGAATTTTTAAATTTTCATACCAAAACAACCATTAGAAGAATCAATATTTTTGGCGACCACAAATTAAGTGGTCGTCGAAATTAAAAAAATGATCGTAGATAAATATCAGCGACCACATTAGTGACCACTGATAAGGTTGTCGATAGCTGGTCATTGATAGTTATCGACGACCACAAAGAGTGATTGCTGATATTAGCCACCATAAATTATGGTTGCTGATAATTTAAAGATGTTTGTCGATTTTCGCAAGTGGGCAAAAAGTTACAATTCATTACAAGTGAGCTCTATTTATAGAGTTTTCTCGTCATGTCTTAGATGTGATCCCTTGGGATTGGCTGACGTGGAGGATGCTCCCGAATTCTTCTCACGTGTTGAGTATATGTCACCCGGTTGTCTCGTGCGGAGCGATTTTCTTCGGTTCTACGTACTCGAGTTACACTGACGTATATTCGTTAATGCTTTTCCCTTTCTTCAGAGTTGAATGATGACGATTCTTCAGTTAAGTGAAACGACGACGTTTGTTTTTTGGGACGTGAAACGGTGGTGTCCCATGACTGGAAATGCCTTACCCATATATAAGCCCCCTTTTTTTGTCGAGAAGTCACGAAGAACAAAATCTTCAGCATTCGGAGTGACTTTTTGAGAAAAAGAATATGGTCTTTATTTGCTTCCCTGGCCTTCTTGTTTAAACAGCTTGCTCGAGGTTTTCGATCCTCATTCCTTTGCTGGTACAATGTCTTCGGGGAAATGCCCTGCTTCTGGTAGGCCTAAAGATTCCTTTATAGCTTTTGCCTCTTACCTATCTCCATTGTCTCGTTCCGAATGCGATGCCATGGCATTGGATTCTCTCGAACTTAATATTTCGAATTCTTCTACCCGCAATTTAAGGCTTCTTCCAATCATAAGATTTGACTCGTTGTTCCGCAGTGAAAAATTTTCTTCCGACAGGTTGATATTTCCCCTTGATGCTCTTAAGTTTTGCCTTCTTCCGTTCCCGCAACCCTTGCTAGACCTCTTTGACTTCGTTCGCCTTACCTCGTGTTAGATTTTCCCTGAGGCTTACATCATGTTGGTAGCGATTTTCTGCTCTCAAGAGAGGTCGCATCTTGGCTTTCCCAGGCTGTCTATCGTAGATTTTCTCAGTTCTTACCATTTTGTTCCTATCTCGGAGACTTTTCCCCTATTTTACCGGATTATCCCCCGAGATGATTTGGATTTTGCTCAACTTCAATCTTGGAGGGCAAGGGTTCTGCCTAATTGGACTCGTCGTTTGGTCCAGATTTCGGATGACGCTTGGTTTGTTAACTATCGGCATTGTTCGTTGTCTCGTGTTCAGCTCTATCTTCCTGGGTGTAATATCACTGCTAAGAGGCCTCCACCTCTCTGCAGCTCTCGCAAGTCTTTTTTGCACGGCGTTGTTTGGCAGCAGTCATTCGCCACATATACAATCGCTTTGGAAGAGATCCGCCGACTCTATTGTCGAGGTGCTTCTTTTCAAGAGCTTAAGCAGGAGTGGATCGGGAGGGATGTAAGGAATCGGGGCGTTTATACCGCCGCTCTGCTTTCTTCTTCCGTTCCTCTTACCTTTGACGAAGCTCCTGGATCTTAGAGGGCAGCTCCGGATATCTCGGTAGGGAGATCTTCATCCTAAGTGTCCAAGCATCAGAGGACGGATGACCGATCGGCCGTGGAGGCCGCTTCTGGAATGCCTGGTGCTACGGTGCCGACCTCAGTTGTTTCGGGTGGATCGACATCTTCCAAGCGCCCGAAAATGAACGACTGATTAGCCGCGGGGGCCTCTTTTCCTTCTGCTCCTGACGATTTGCCTTCTGTTTTATGTTTAAGGCCTTCTCATCCGCGGTCCCCTTCGAGCTCAGTTCCTCCCGCCCCCGGCTCCGTTCCTATTGACTTTCAAGGCTATCAGCCCACTGCTCGGCTTGAAAAAATCGATCAGACCATTTAGGAAGCTTTTAGGAGTCGTCGGCTCCTTCCCCTCAGTTTGTCAAGGATCCCGACGCTCCCGGTCCTTCCTCTTCAGTGGAACGGTGCTCCAAGCTTCGTAAGATCGATGGAGGGGGCCATCAAATGCAGCGACGTGACAAAAAGGTCGAACTGCGCCCTTCGAATCATGGGTGCCCTTTACACATCGGCAGATGTGAAGCATCAGATAGAGCTGTCCTTTGATGCCATTGTGTCCGGTTCCCAATTTGCTCTCAAGTTTGCTAATTTTTATAACTGCACCACTATCCGTCAGCTAGAGAAGCGAACCATCGAACGAGATTGCGCTGCGACCCTAGCGGCGGCCTTAAAAACGGAGATCAAATGACTTTATGACTGCACTTCTAGGCATGACGGACAATTATTTTCAGATCGTGACGCTTTCTAGATTGAGCGAGATTCTACCCGGTCCGAGCGGAATTCTCTTCGAGCCGACTATGATTCCGTCTGCTGAGCTCATGATCAGTTGAAGATCATTCACGCTGATCCTTTGAAAGAGACGCTATTCTGTTTGATATCGAGAACTCCTCTCGTTCTCCGTACGGGTTTGAGCCTATTGTGGAGCGGGATTCCCTTTAGGAATAGCTTTAACATCTGGAGTCAGAGACGACAGCTTTGAATGAAGAAAATGAGCAGCTTCGAGAGGTGAGAGGTGCTGGTCCTCATGAGCGGCGGGCTGTCATTCTCCAAACTGTTTTGAACATAGCCCGTGCAGAATTTGAAGTTGTTCAGGCCGTGCTGGCCGCCAAAACTCTCTCTGAGGCCGCCCTTCATGAGCAGCTCGAAACCGAAAAGGTAGGATCTCTTGATCGCTACAAAGCGGCTTTGACGACGGTATAGAAACAGGTGGATGAGAGATATGCAGAGTTCCTACAGGATCGCTTGGCGCAGAAGTGTTTGGGTTTTCGTTTGGGATTCGAGACAGGGAGTATGGACCCATTTATTTGTCTGTTTCCACATCCGGATTCGTTATTCGAGGCTTTCAAGGTTGATCATTCCAAATTTTCAGAGCATGCTATACCCCGGACTACCGCGACGATGGAAGAAGCGGGTAAAGAACTCGAATCGGATCCTTCCTCTTAAGACTAGCTTCTTTCTACTTCGTATTTTGTTTTGTATTCTGCAAAAACTTTTTGTTGTTAGTAAATAAATTCTATTTGATGGCATTGTGAATTTACCTTTCTTTATTTTATTTATGTCTTGTTGGCTCTGCTCCGCACTTCCCTTTTGTTTCTTATCTGTTTGAGTTTTCTTTTCGTGTTCCAATTTTATCATTTGTTCTGCATTAGGAATTTCCCTCCATTGTCATTTCTTGCAAGTCTTGTGTTTTGACTTGGGCCGGGCCTTCTTTTTCTTTTATTTTTCATCGGATGTTTTCCCTGTGAATGTTAATATATAAAACAGTGTAGTTTAGCTGGATAAGTTAATTAACCAAAACTATATTGTTTACCATACGATTCAACCTCTTGAAAAGCTGCGAGAAAAAAGGAAAAAAAAAAGGTGAATTAGCGTATGGGCTTCAGGTATTTCAAGGGCCATTTCAGTCGTTTGAGGCCCATTTATCCTGGCGGCCCAAAGTAGCTTTTCCTTAAAAAGTAAACATTTTTAAGGGGAACCATCTAGTATAAATTAGTTCTTCTTCTCAAAGCTCTCATTTTTACCCTTTCTTCGCCGCTTACACTGAAAAAGAAACCCCTTGTCTTTTCGCTTTCTTCTTCTTTTGACTACCCGTCATCATTCTATACTATCATGGCTCCAAAAACTCCCAAAGTTCCTAAGCCTTCCGGACCTGCCATATCCCCTAAGGTCTACACTACTACCGCTCTTTCTGTGTCTGAAATCGCGATCGATTATCTTTTTCCTGAGGACATTTCCATTCACTTCGTTCAAAAGATTCGTGCGAAGCTCCCCTCCAGCACTCTTAGTCTTCTCCTCCCACAGATAGCCGCTGTTCGGTTTCCGTTGAACCCTTTTTACATTTATTTCTTTTGGCGCTTAAAGACATGGCCTTTCACTGTCCATCCCAATGTTTTTCGTATTTTATCTTGCACGATTTTTATGCACGCCGTCGAAGGTCTTGACATCAGACCCGAGGATCTGTTATACCTGCATCGAATCAAGTACCGCAAAGGCGGTTGTGACTTCTTGAAAAAGGACTTTTCTGCTAACCCTTTAGTTGAACCTGCAGAATATCGCAATGCGTTTGATATCGCTTCATATTCTTCTGAGAAAACATGGGCCCAATATATTTTCGATGTGTCAGGTAACATCTATCTCGGGGTGACTTTGGGATCCTGCTTCTAGATCGTGTCCTGTATGATCCTGATAAGCCTATCCCTACTTTCCCTCATCATCCAGCATGTCCTTAAACTGCCATCGCCGTCTCTGGTTTAAATAAGGTTTTTACCGTCTATATTCCTGGTGTGCTCGACTTCCTCCATCGGATCCAAGTCCGAGGATTGTTGGATTTTTCTATGTCCGATGAGGACAAAGAATCTTTTTGGGGCGCCTTCCAGCGCATTGAAATGGGCTTGCCGGTTCTTCGGTTACCAGGGCGCATTCTGAGTGGCATGCCACTTGAACCTTCTCGCCCCATACAATTCCATCCTTCCTTCACCTATTTAGCTTCTTTCGAAACTTTCTTATTTCCGGAGACGGAAGAGTAGACCCATCATCTGACCATTCCAGCCATTCCTGAAGACGAGGACACTTTTGCTACGGTGAAGGCGGCCTTGTCTGGTGTTGTCAAGGGGAAGAAGAGAAAAAGAAAGCCGGTGGCCCTTAAGCCTCTCGCTCCTCCTGTGCTTTCTACTTCTCCGATTTGAGAAGAAACTCCCGAGTCTGATGATCAGGCTCCCCTTTCTCGTCGCACCATGCGTCGTCATGATCCAGGTCCTGCAACTGGAATCTCATCCCGGGTAGGTCTTCACTTGAAACATTCGGCAGGGAAGTCAAAAGTTCCTTCTGGTGACTTATCGCGCTTGCCGTAACTCACATCGACCTAGAGAGGTTGCCGTCACCTCCTTTGGATAACCGGGAGATGACACCGCCACCTCTTCCTTCACTGCAGTCGCCCCCAACCATTCCCCTGCCGCTAGTCGAGGATTCTCTTGCGGTGGGTAGCGAACTTTCTCAGTCCTATTCGTAGGAGAAGCCTCTGATTGGAACTTCTGAGTTAGAGGTCCAAGTGAAAGATACTGGTGAGGTTCCGTCTGTTGGTGGAGATGTGTATGCAAGTTTCCTAGTTCTTAGGATATTGTTTTGGTTATTTGAGATTGAGTACGTTGTTATTGTGTATGTTGTGTTGTTCAGACTGAGACGTCGCAAGATCGAGTTGTTAAAGCGGGTTTGGCCAGTGCCTCTGTACCTGCAACCGCGGAACGAGTGGTATGTATGTTGTTTGTTACTTTTACATTATGTGGTAGGTCTTTTACCATATGTAACGGTGTTAATGATGTTTGTCCTAGGTGGCTCACTCCTGTTTGGATCGCATGCCTGCTACTGACGCCATAGGCCCATCAGAGAAGGAACCGATGTCCGAGAAAGGATCATCGTTGGAGAAGGACTTGAAAGTGGGTAGAACTTCCACGTCGGAGAAGGAACTGGTTTCGGCCGTTCCTATTGCTCCGCATGGAGAGATTCCACCTGTTGGTGCGCCCATTCGTCTGCAACAGAACCATTAGTATGCACATTATGCTAATTTCAAACGCGTTGCGTATTCTTATGTTTAGTTGTCGCCTGGTTCTGATATTGTTTATTTGTTGTCATCTTTTAGGTTTATGTTTTTGATGACGCTGGGGCTTCGGTTCGAACTCGCCTGTTGATGAAGCTGCTGGTTCCGTCTCATCTCTGCCGATCCTTGACATGGCCTATCCCCTTATTGAGCTAGCTTCTCAGGTGTGTTTTGTCGCTTTGTTTAGTTCTCTCATTTGCATAGTTTTATTTCTAGCTTTGTATGTTGTTGATGCAGTTGGCTTCAAAGGGAGATGAGTTCATTCAAGTTTTGTGCTCCTTTGGTTCTGTAATTGCGGCTCGCGAGGTGGAGTTGAAGAAGATAATGGCTGAAAAAGACGCCATGATTACGGCGAAAGACGCTCTGTTGGCGAAAAAAGATGCCTTCATAAATCAAAAGACTGCCTTTGTTACAGAGAGGGATGATTTGACTGGGAAGTTAAAGGAGGTTATTGCCAATTCTGCGGAACCGAAAGAGATTGAAGAGTTGAAGGCCCGTCTAGCTTTGGCGGAATCCGAGAAGGAGTTGGAGCGTCGCAAGGCACGGCACTTCCGACTGCAAGTTGCCGGTGTCACTGCTGCTAAGCAAATCCTCTAGCTTCAACTTAACTCCATCATTGAGTACGCTAAGGGTTTGCAGAGTTTGCTCGATACTTCTCGCAGCTCGGTGGAGATTGCTTTGGCGCAAGAAAGAGCAGCAGCAGATCAGGCTATTAAGGTACAGAAAGCAGATGCGTTCCGCGTCGGATTTGAGAAAGGTTCTCGCCCGCCACCTGAGCGAAGTATCAAGTCTCCAAAAGAATACGAGGAGCAGATTGGCCTTTTTGAAGTTATTGACCGTTTTGTAAGTACCCCAGCAAATTTGCCTCTTTCTAATCCTTCACTGGTTTCGTCTCCCAGTTTCAATCCGGACAGCTTTTTTGCTTCTTCTGATCCGTCTCAGTGATGTTATCTTTGGATCCCTCTTTTTTTTTTTTTTGAAAGTCCTATAAATAACTTTTTTGTGGCCGAAGAGATTCCGCACCAAGACAATTACTATACGTATACATTTTTGGAAATGAAATAGAATGAATTAATTACTTATTCATTATGTTGTTGATTGTCAGGATGGCACGTCTTCTGTTTTTGTCAAATCTTGTTGTTGATTTTTGTTAGAAGAAGATAGAAGTTTCCTCATTTGAACTGCTTTTCCCATCCAGCTATGCTTCGTGTTCTTTTTTCTAGAATAATTATGTTAAATGCATTTATTATGTGATTGTAATATAATAAGTAAGTGCTTATATTGCTATTGTAGTGTATTTCGAGGAATGATAGTTTTCAATAACTTGATGTACATTACAACCGAGATATACTGTTTGTACTGCTTTGCTTGTTTTGTCATTGCTTGGCTTTCTTGTTGCTATACTACTTGATTTGGATTGTTGTGTGTCAGCTTTTGGATAGTCACATGCTCTATAGCTAATTTCCTGTGCATATATATGTATGTGATTTTTGTGCCGTTGTTGCCCTACCATTAACAGGGTTCTGGGGTGGCTTTTATTTATTTATTTATTTTTGCTATACCCATTAATAGGGTTCATCAATTTTTGTGCCGTTTATGCCCTTCCATTAACAAGGTTCTGGGGCGACTTTCTCTTATTTAGCTATACCCATTAATAGGATTCCGTAATTTTTTGTGCCATTGATGCCCTACCATGAACATGGTTCTGGGGCGGCTTTTTCTTATTTTTACCGTTGATGCTTTACCATTAACAGGGTTCTGGGGCGGTTTTTTAATTTTTTTTTAGTTTTTATATTTTCTATACCCATTAATAGGGTTCCGCAATATGTACTTGCTTTTGATGTTGTTTGATTGCCTCGCTTATTGTTGCCTATGCCTTTCTTTCTGGTTTTAGTTCCCCAGTTTGGTTTGTAAGTTTGCTCCTGTTCATATTGATATTAGTGTTAGAAAGTAATATGCAATGAAAGTAAATAGGACATATGATTTTATAGTAGTTCGGCAAATTGTCTACGTCTACTCTTAGCCTTGGTATTTGGCCGTAATTCACTATTAAGGAGCTGAGTACATATTTACATTGCTTTTTGTTTTTCGTTTTGTTTTTTTTTTCTTTTGAAGGAATGGCCTTCATACATAATACTTCTTTAAATGCATTATGTTCCAAGAGCTTGTGATTTTTCTTTCCAGATCTACCACGCTCTTGAGTCCGTATACTCCCTTTTCGTGTATGTTAATCACCTCGTAAGGTCCTTCCCAGGTTGGTCCCAGTTTTCCATCCGTTGGATTTTTGGTGCTCATTGTGAACTCTCTTAGTACCAGTTCTCACACTTTGAATGATCGTTCGCTTTTTGCTGATAGGCTAGCATTTTTATGGTAGCCATTTCTCTTCTTTATTCAATTAGATTTAGATCCAATCTACTTGCGTCTTCGTTGTTTTCGGATTCCGTCAACATCGTTCGCGCTGTATGAAATGAAAGTTCTGTTAGGATTACTGCTCCTGTTCCGTATACGATTGAGAAAGGAGTTTCTCCCGTGGCAGTTCGTTTTATTGTGCGATAAGCCCAAATAACATTCCGTATTTCGTCAACCCATCTTCCTTCCGATCTTCCAGCTTCTTCTTGGTGCATTCGAAGATGATTTTGTTAGAAGACTCGGCTTGGCCGTTTCCTTGCGAGTAAATTCTTAAAGAGAAGCTTAGTTGCATTCCGTGACCGGAGCAGAATTTTCTACAGTCCTTCCAGTGAACTGCGTTTTGTTGTTTGCTGTGATTTTTTGTGGAAGTCCAAACCTGCAGACAATGTGTTTCCATATGAATTTAATTACCTCAGTTTGCGTTATATTGGCATATGCCTCGGCTTCCACGCATTTTGTAAAGTAGTCTGTTGCGACGATCGCGTATTTTCTTCTCCCATAAGCTAGGGGCAGAGCTCCCACAATATCAATCTCCCATTAGAGGAATGGCCAAGCGCTAACGACGTAGTGCAACTTGTTCGCCGGGATGCGTGTCTTGTCGGAGAATCTTTGACATTTATCACATCTTTTCACGAACTGATCCGAATCTCTTAACATCTTTGGCCAGAAGTAACCTGGCGTCATTGCTTTGTGAGCTAGGCTTCTCCCACCGGTGTGGTTGCCGCACTCCCCTTCATGGATTTGCTTCATCACTTCCAGGCCTTCTTTTTCTGTTAGGCATCTCTTCAATATTGGGCCATTCCATGACTTTCGGTAGAGCTTGTCGTCCATCATTATGTATCGTGCGGCTTTGATTTGGATTCTCCTGGCTTCTTTCTTGTCCTCCGAAAGTTTCCCGGTAATTAGGAACTTCTTGATTTCTGTTTGCCAGTTGCCCTCCTCCTGCTTGATGCTACTTACAGTCGTAATTACCCGCACTTGTTCTTCTTCTTCGTAGCTGGGTTTGTTTAGTTCCAGGATTGGCGATATGCTGAAGAAGCCTTCTTCTGGATCTGCGGATGCCATCCTTGCTAGGTAGTCTGCTCATTCATTTGCTTTTCTCGGTACCTACTCCACCTGTACTTTACGGAACTTCGCGGACCACTTTTTTACTTCCGTAAAATATTTTTTTAAGGTAGGCTCTTTTACCTCATATATTTTGGTAAATTGGCGCACTACAAGTTGGGTGCCGCTTTTTTATGTTCAGTATTTCCGCTCCAATGGCTTTTGCTAGCTTTAATCCCATCAACAAGGCTTCATATTCCGCCATGTTATTCGTGGCGCTGAAATTTAGTCGAACCGCGTATTCCAGTGTTACTCATTCACCGTTGTCGAGTATTATTCCGACTCTTGTTCCGTTTCGGTTCCGGCTCCGTCTATGTGCATCTGCCATTCCTATTTGATTTTTTCTGCTTTTTCTCCGAGATTTTCGATTCCGATAGCTGTGCATTCGTTTAGGAAATCGGCCAATACCTGGCCTTTTTTTACTGTTCTTGGTCGAATCTCTATGTTGTATCTGGCTATTTCCATCGCCCACTTTGTGACTCGCCTGTAGTATTCGGTTTTGATAGGATTACCTTTAGCGGTTGGACCGTGAAAACCACGATTGGATGAGCCTCGAAGTAATGTTTCAGCCTCCGCGAAACATTCAGCATAAGGCTTTCTCACGGCCTTTGCTTGGTGTCCATCAGATCCGAGATCTCCTTCTTCTACTTCCGGTTGTAGATGAACTGTGAGATCAAACTGTCGCTCAGCTCATCAAAGTTGGAGATTGAGTTGGGCCGCAGCTGGTTAAACCACGAAGTCGCCGCTCCAATAAGCATCCTTGGGAATACTTTGCAGATGATCTGATCTCGACTTGTTTCCAGATTCATGACCTATCGGAATGATGCAAAAAGGCGACCGGGTCAGACTTACCATCGTAGGGTTTCATTTGTGGAACTTGGAACCGATCCGGCTTTAGTTTCGCCAAGATATCTTCCGTAAATGGTGATTGGATCTTGTTTCGTACTTCCTGGATCGCTTGCTCCACTATGGTCTGACTTCTAAGCTCTCAGAACTGGGCTTTCAGCTGGTTCTGCACTTCCTTCCAGAGGTCCTCCTTCGATATCCCTATTTCAGAAACATCTTTTACCTTCTCGAACTACCTTCTCTTCGCCTCCTCCCTCTCATGGATTTCCTTCTCTATTGCGTCCTTCTCCATCTGGGCAGCTCGCTCACCTATGGCGACCCCATCCGCATTTCTCTTAACCCCAGCCATGCGCGGAGCTTGCTTTTGGGGTTCTCCCGCTTTGTCTCTATCGTCACCTGCCATATCTGGGAGTTCGATGTTTCTCAGCCAATCTTCATCCCTCATACGTTCTTCTCGTTCCTTTTCGAGCTCCTTCTTCTGTTGCTCCAGCTCTTTTTCCAACGCCTACTGCCCCGTCATCATTTTCAACATCAGCGATTCCGTGTTTTGCTGCTTCTGCATCATCACTAGGAACATCTACTACATTGTCATGTCTGCCGGAGCTGTGTCTTGATCTTGAGTTCCAGCTTGCTCCTCCGTTGTATTTTGGTTCTTTCTCGTCATCGTGTCTTCTTTCCGCTTCTTAGATCCTTCTGTATTGGGCCTGTGAAATCAGATATTCGATCTGAAGAAAAAGGAAATTTAGGAAACAAAAGGTTTAGTCTCCCACAGATAGCGCCAAACTGTTCGTGCCAATTTCCAACAAAACAGTTAATCGTACTCGGCTTAATTTTCTTATTACTCGAGAATCTTGGGAGATCAGATCTAGAAAGAAAAGATGAATCCCGAAATTCGTTCCGGAATTCTCTCTTGGATCTCATTAAATTTGAATAAGTACTTTGTATTTCTCAAGTGGGCAAAAAGTGGGCAAAAAGTTACAATTCATTACAAGTGAGCTCTATTTATAAAGTCTCGATTACATTGGGATCTAGAATTTTCTTAAGGTCTGGTTTTCTCGCTCTTTTCTCATCACGCCTTCGATGTGATTCTTTGGGATTGGCTGACGTGGATGATGCTTTTCCATCCTTCTCACGTGTTGAGTGCACGCCGGTTGGCTTCCACGTGTGGAGCAGTTATTTTCAATTTCACAGGCTTGAGTTGTGCTGACGTATGCTTATTTGTTCACGCTTTTCCTCCTTTTTTGGGACTGAACGGCGACGTTTCCTTTATTAAGCGAAACGATGGGGTTTCGATTTTGGGAAGTGAGACGGTGGCGTTTCGTGGTTGGAAACGCCTTACCCATACTAGTAAATATTATATTTATGATATTAAAAATTTATTTATTATTTTTTTAATGAAACTATTTTGAATTGGGAACAATAGTTTAAATTCAAATGAAATATGACAAATGTTATTTGTTTACTAGAAGAGAAATTTATAAAGCTTCTCATTCAATGTTCTCATAATGAAATTTATAAAGCTTATTTGTTTGGGATGGTCATTTTGGCCATTCCATCTTATTTTTTGGGATGAAAAAAATAGTTTGAAAATTATTTGGAATTGTTTGAAAATGGTTTGCAAAAATGATGTAAGAATAGTTTGACTTTGCTAATTTCGAGGTTGTATGAATAGTTGAGATTTAAAGATACTATATAGGGATCTGGAAAGTTAAAAAAAATGGTTGAAAAAAAAAATGGAATGGAATGGAATGGTTTGGAGGATTAGAAAAGTTGAAAAAAATGAAAAAATTGAATGGAATGAAATGGGTAAAATAGGTACCCAAACAAAGGGTTAGTTTTTCAATTTAGTTTTTCAATGAAAGGATTTTCTTTTTATAGAAAATGTTTAATCTGCTGCCCTCTTTTACTTGAGTTTGGGCCTTATATACTCTTATTTTTTGTAGGCTCCTTTTCATGATTCCAAGCTTTAGGTATGACTCTTGGATTTTGTCTAAATCTAGCCCCCATTAGGTCATCATCGTCGACGTCGTCATCTCATAATCAACTGGCTGATGTGGTGGTGTTTCCACTGCAAAGCAAGACGTTAAGGTGATGGCTGGAGCCTGAAGCCTTAAAAATTCGGATTAATCCAACGAGGCTGATCGATTATCGTCTATTGCATCGCCATGAGAGAGCCTAGAAAACTATTGAGGTTGGCCTGTATCTCCAGTGGTATCGAAGGAACAGGTAGCGGTGCTAGAATCGATGCGAAGAGGACAACAAACCGTCGATGCAAAGTGTCGTTGTCGATATCGTTAAGGTTTTCGACTAATGTGTATGTAATTTTTAGGGGAAATTTTTATAACAGCGACAACATGTTGTTGCCGTTGTTAATTTGTTTCCTGCCAAAAACTTTGGCGAATTGTCTCCAACAACAATGAACACAAGTTGTTGTGGCTATTTTTTCATTTGGCGGGAATTTCTCCTGCAAAAAACAACGGCGACGACTTTTTTTTCTTGTCTGAAACCAAATTGTCAAAAAAGAAAAAAAAAAAAAAGATTGTCGTTGTGGTCTTTTGGCAACAACATGTTGTCGCCAAAGCATTCATTTTTGCGATGACATGATGTTATCGCCAAAAATGTCTTTTCTGTTGGCTTATGTCACCAAATGAACTTAATGTTTTGATAATCACTAACAAAATGAGTTCTTATTACTAATATATTGAGTGTGATTAAGTTTGTGAAAGCATCGTCAAGCGTTTGAAGTTTGCAATATTCTCAAATCAAGATTGTTCAAGCTTGAAGATCAAGATTAGGATCGTTAAATGTAAGAGAAAATCACTCATTATGAAAATGACAATCATTGGCTCAAAAGATTTTTTCTTTACACTTTGAAATTGCATCTCTTCTTGAACCATATTCATAAATTTCAAAGTCAACTCTTTTAAAAATTAAAATTCTTTTCAAATTCTTTTGACAATAGTCATGTCAAGAAAATGTTATAAATATTGTTATATCTTACACATTTTCACATTGGCTCGTCTTTTGATATTTAAGAACACAATTACTTTTAAATTTGAAATTTTGTCTAGCAAATCGGTCGACCGGTTGGTCCCTGTAAGCATTATTTTGAAGGACAATATAAAAAGATTTTCATTAATTTTGCCAAATTAGGAAAGCATACGAGAATATTAGATTTTGAGAGACAAAAAACAAAACATACATCATCTTCCACTCTTGATTATTCTTTATTACTATTGAGCTTTCCCAAAAGAAAGATAACCAAAAACTTCCTTTGAGCTAATCATTGTCACAATCTTTTTAGTGATTCTCTCATAGACCTTTGTGAGAGCTTGTGAGTCTTGTTCACACTATATCATTTTATTGTATGTTGAGAGTGTTGATGAAGCTATTTCACAAAATGGGTTAGCAAGAATCCCTAAGGGAGTTTAAGTGAGTTTTGTTGTGATGAGGATTTAGGAATCCTCGGGTGTGCCCACCAATTGTTTGACAATTGTACAAGATTGATCGAACTACAACTCGATCTTTATAGTGCACAAAGGCCTAGCTCGTGACGGAGAGCTTGGTAACGGGGGACGTAGATCATCCTTAGATCCAACCTCCATAAATAAATAGTTTTCCTACTTCTCCCTTATATCTTTTTATTTTTTGTTCTTTTTTCATTAAATTGTTTTATTGGTGGTGTAGTTATTTGTTATTACAACAGCACATATCATTTCCTACTTATATTTTCTAAAAGAACTTTTAGAATAGTCAAGTTTATTTCAAATTAATTTTAAAAATCAATTCACCCCCTCTTGGTTAGTCTATCTTGGATCAATATTTTCTTGTTGTGTGTTTCATATACGTGCTAAATAAATGATCATTTTATTGGAAAAAATTCAATGAAACATGACTGTTTTGGTCATTAATTAAATTTGTACTCCAGTAGAATAGTTTAGTGGCAAACACTTTAGTTGTTTGAAAGAACCGTTTTGTTAGTACGTGTTCCTTGTTGGTGACAGAACACTTCCAAGGAATACATGCAAAGATTAAAACTGAGATGGTAAAATAAACAACGTGAACAGTAACCAAAAAGTGCAGCAAATAATAAAAACGACACAAGGAACTTAGTTATGCAGTTCGGCTTTCGCATATGTCTGCGGGGCCTCGCCCAGATGAAATGATCCGCTAGAAAATCTCAAACAAGAATGCTCGGACTTATACAAGACTTCAACTCCCTCTCAATCTCCGTCGCCGTCTCCTCGTCACTCCTAGCGATCTACCCTTGACGAGATCCCCTCACCTTACAAACAGTCCCTTGACGAGATCCCCTTATCTACAAATCACACATCCCGTGTAATCTCTCACAAATTTCTCGTTACAAAGTTCGCTCAAACATATACTACCAGCACGGTTTATAGAACAGCACTCACCAGAGTATAAACATAAACCCAGAAAATGACAGAAGCACTCAACTCACTCTAGGTAACTCTCGTGCTTTTCTTCTTCGAATTATCAGATAAAATAGATGGAGAAGATGATAAGATAACCAATAATGATCTCCAAAAGGAAAGACATTATTCATGCAATAAAAACTTGGTCAAAGATAATTATTTTCGGATCAAAACAATCCAAATCAACAGCTAATATCTTCACGTGTTCCAGCTCTGAGTTCGATCACCGCGTGATATAGAAAGAAACAAGTCTTTCAGGTCAGCTCTACCCTCACGAACTTGCCATATATAGACTCTGTGTTCGAACACTGCGTGATATATAAGGAAACAATATCTCTAATATTCCTCAATAAATTCCAGATTCATTTGACCTCAAAGACGCTCAAAAATCACAACAATGAATCAGAATTAATACGCCCAAATCAGCCAAAATATCGAAGTAATCTTCAGGATTAGTCTTAGGCAATCAAAAGTAATATTGAGCAATAAACATGATTTTACCAATTAAAAATGCCAATCATCATAAACACTAACATTGTTCATTTGATTTTGGTATTAATAACGATTTTAAAGATTACCTAAAATACATAGATACACATTTATACGAAAAAATATGCATGTACCAAAATTTGAACTTGTGACTTGAAGTAAAAAGAAATTTGTATAAACTTTTGTGACTTGAAATAAAAAGAAATTTGTAGAAACTTTTACGAAGATGTCAAACTAGCCCTAGAAAAATATCATTGACCAGTTAGATTCTATTAACTCGATAACTAGTATACGTGTGAGGAATAAATCAATATGTTGCTCCTCGAAAACCCAAGAAAAAAAAAAAAGATTAGTCCCTGGCAAACTTGTATATATGTGGGTGAGGTAAAAGCTTGCCAATGCATTATATATAAAGTACTAAACTAGTCGTGTTTAGGGTTGTAAAGATGCAAAATATTTGAACGAAAAAGATAAGATCAAGTAAAATTGTTTTTAAAACTTATTAACTCTCTATAGCCTTTCCTCAACTTTATATTTATTCACAAACTTGGCATGGACTGTGGCTTAATTTCCATGAATTCGACATGTCATACCAACTCACGTGAGGCTGTTAACAAGCTTAGGGTGAATGATCAATTATATATCATTTGCAAGAAATTAACCAAATTATAGCGTTTTTAACCTAGTACTGCCACTGCGTGACTGATTAAACAAAATCTTGGTCAGACTTTTCCTGTTGGTTAAAGTAAACAAGTTAGAAAAGTGTCGATTGGGTCCACATGTATAATATATGGCGCAATATGTGAAGTCAAATATACTTTTTGCATGTAAAGAGGTTGCTATTTTAAATTTAATTATGTGTGACGTGTTTAGTGTAGTATTTAACACACACACACACATATATATATATATATATATATATATATATACATACATTGTTTCGTTTTTGTATAGAAAAAAAAAAAACTTATCGTGATGTACATATATTATAATGAAATAATTAAATTTTAAAAGAACATAGAATTCAATTCAAGTAAAAGAAGACGCAGATAATAGAGTTCAATTAAAATATTTTAGATGCATTATGCCGAGACACATGTTAGCATGTAAAAAAAAATCATTTTCTTTTGTTGTTTGAGCAAAAAAATTTTCCAATACGCAAAACAAATTTTTTTGCTATAAAGAGAAAATACTGGTGTCTAATAGTTTATTTTCTTTTTTGAAAACTTTACGAAAATAGCCATTTTTTAAAGGGTAGTTTTAAAAAAATAGTCAATATTTCAAAATTTTAGAAAAGCATACATTTATATATTTTATTATATTTATAAAAAATTTATTACAATAAATTTTATATGTAATTTTATTATAGTAAGAAATTTCTTATTTTGATAATAAATTTTTTGTCGCTATTTTTAAAATTTTCCAAAGCTTTGATTTTTTTTAAAAAAAACATCTTTTATAATGACTATTTATCTAACTAATCCTTATTTTCTCCATCATTTTAGAAAAGGATTAACGTATATTTGGGACCCAAGACCATATTCTAATTTTAACTAATTTTTAAACTAGCTTTAGGTATGTGCCCAAGGCACATATCTTTTAGTTGGTAAATTTAATCAACTAATAATTTAAAAATTAAATAGAATATATTAATAATTTATTTACTACTTATTAGTGCATATAAAACTATATTATAATAAAAAATAACGTACAATCATTTTAAGTATATATGTTTCAAATATGTAATGTATAGCTAATTATTTAAGAGTCAATTAAGTAAATAGCCATTTTAAATAATGTGTTTTTTTTTTTAAAAAAAGCCACAATTTTAGAAAATTTAAAAATAGTCATAAAAAATTTATTATCAATGTAAAAAATTTCTTACCAAAACAAAATTGCACATAAAATTTACTATAATAAATTTTTACCAAAGTAATAAAATTTATGATTGCCTATTTTTTTAAAGGGTCAGTTAGGTTAGCCATTTTGGACGGCGTGTTTTAAAAAAATAGCCATAGTTTCAAAAAGTTTAAAAACTAACCAACACATGTAAGAAATGTTTGACGGTAACAAAATTACACATAAAAATTATTGTAAAAAATTTTTCTCACACGTGTAAGAAATTTTTGAAAGTGATAATTTTTAAATTTTTTGAAACTATGGCTATTTTTTTAAACTATTTTCTAAAAGTGGCTATTTGTTTTTAAATTCCCTTTTTTTACAAACTTTGAAACATTGGATATTTTTTTAAAATCACCACTAAAAATGATTATTTCCTTAAAATTCTCATTAATTATTGAAATCATTAAATTCTGATATTGAAAATACTATATATATAGTATTTATTAACATATTACAAAATTATTGTAATACATGGAGAAAAAAATCTTGTAAAATAAAAATGTATACAAATAAGAGTTTGTTTTACCACACAGATATACATACAACAAATATAGAATGAAAGAAGGAACAAAAACAATAAAAAGAAAAAAAAAATAGCGAGGGTTGTTTTTAAAAGGAGGAAAACGATTTAGGAACGCATTCCAATTACGTTAGCATACGGCTAACAAATTAGAGAAGTCTCAACTATGTTGATCTTCCCCTAATTCCTACTCCAAACAAACGTCTCAAATATATTAATAATAAAAGAAAATTACAAAAACATCCCAAAACAAAAACAACCCAAGGGCATCATAATAAATCTAGAACAAAGAAACAGTTAGTGAAAAAAATTCTCTTATGGATCCACAAAAAATGCAATCGGGCTCGTTAAAACATCTAGAAAGAAAAAACTACAGGGAGAAATCTTGTTGAAAAAAAAGAGTGCATGATATAAACAATTAAAGGTTCATAGACTTATAAAAAGTAAAAGAACCACGTTTTTTTAGATAAGACTAGCCAAAAACTCCAGCGGACTAAACCACCAATTGCATGTGTCTTGATAAGTCGAGAGAGAAGCCAATTTGTCAGCCACAATGTTTCCTTTCCTACAAAATGAGAGACGTGAACTTGAAGAAAATTCACATTTTGTAGAGCCCTCGACCATCTACCTCTGATCTCCCAAGGAACATTGAGCAAGCACGAAGTGAATGTAGAGACAATATAAGCCGAGTTAGATTCAATCCAAAGCGGGCTCAAGTTAAATTTCTAGGCGATTTTAACAATCGTGATGAGCATTAAGATTTTCGCCCAAAAAGCATATTTGATCCTAAGGTACAAAGAAAAACAACCTTTACAGTAACATCCACAAGTTCTAAAAAATACATCCACATCTAGTATGATCGGAGGGCACAACTAGTTGATTCGTCGATATTTACTTTTATCCAGCTCCTAAGAGGATAATTCCATGTTAAGGGAATGATAGTTGGACCCTTTCTAGAATGAAAACTAACTCAATGATTTTGCTAATTTTACAGTTCCTCTTGAGAACTAAACATATGTAATGAGATAAATCGATCCAATCCCGTGGAGTGGCTACTAACCGGGTTTTTCATAAAGTAAGATTTGGGTGCTTATCATAAAAGATCTTTATATCTCGTGGGAACCAAATCATTGAACATGTCATAATAATAGCAACATTTCAAAGAGTTGTCAAGAATAAATAATCAAAGCATGCAGAGAAGTCTAGAGAACACCCAAGTAATTCCTCCAATTGCCGCCATAGGCTCCTGCTAAAGCGATATTAACCTCTCATCATCTTAAATACTAATCGAAATCCCAAACCCCACAAACAAAACAAGAAGAGACCACGAACAATGATCCTCTCACTTGGACAATCTCCACGCCATGCCTTGTCTCCTTCGCCATCGGAGAGACCAAACACTTTCTCTTCAATTTCCCCAATGATCTCGCATACCCGTTTCTCATCGTCCTTGACCATTGTTGAAGATGATGACAAGGAAGAAGAAGACACCGCCTTCACTACTGTGCTGCTAAAAATTCCTCTACATATTAATTCATCAAACCTAATTGTGTTTCCTATTAAACCGGCTCTGAGCCTCAGTGCGAAGTTGTGAATAAGCTCGAAAGGCCAAGGCTTGAGCTCATTGAGGCAATCAGACTGGCCATTGAAGGAGCTCGAAGAAGAGGAACAAGTACGAGAGCCAAGATGTGAAAAGTGGTTTTTCAAAAGAGCTTGCTTGGCATAGTTTCTCCACGTTAGCCGTAGATTTTCCTCGCTCGAGGATTTTCTGGCGAGAGATTTCTAGGGCTTTGGTTTCTCTAGTTCATTTTGTGGTTCTTCTAAGAGGAGTGAGAGTAGCCAGTTTATTTGAGAGATTTTGTACAGACAATAGAGGGGGTGGTTGGTATCAGACAATAGAGAGAGAAATCATGATTAAGGGTCCTCAGGGACCATAAGCCACGATTAAGAAAAACCGAAGATCTTCTAAATTTCCTCACAGAGATGTACTCAAAACGAGATTGTTTCCTAATTTATGGAATAAAGCCAGAGTTGATTGGTCTTAAATGGAAAGATCAATTCGAATGAATAATTGATATTTTTTCAAATCTATATAAGAAAGTTATGAGAAATATTCTAATATTCTCAAATCGAGATAGTTACCGTAAAAAACGATCTCCTCAAATTGGAATTTAGGTCAGCCAAATAATATATATAGGTGATGATTGATAAGGATTTCTCTAATTGACCGCACCTTTAAATCTACTATCGTGCACTTTGCTGACTTAAGTTTAAGAGAGCCAAAGCCGGCGTCACCACTTGTGCTTCCTTCGGCACCTGACTTTGTTTTGTGTTTTGTAAAACTCTAGCTTGAATTAGTGCGTATCCGATGGTGATCTTCTATTGACAAATATCTAGCATCAACAATAATCATCTTAACTTTTACATTAAATGCTAAAAAGTTAATCAATCAACGATCAGTTTGAAATGCTCAAGTCTGACATTATGCTATACATGATGTAATCTGCAATGAAAATTCTTACCAATATTTTGTTATGTAATAATTTTTCTTACTAATATTGACTATTTTCTTTGATAAAATCTGTAGTGATGGCTACTTTGTTATTAATATTTTATTTTTAAAATCAAACTACGAAAATGATTATTAATTTACTATAATTTACGGGAAACTTTTACTTTTATAACTTTTAAGGGTTGATTTTGGGAAGTTTTTAAAGTTGATGATCAATTAAACTAAGATAGTATCTTGTGATTAACGCTAAAAATAATAAAAACTGACTATTTATTTCTCATTTGCAAAATGATAAACATAGATAATTTACATTAAATGAAGCAGAAAATATTTACGTGACTTTCATGAACATCGCATTGCTAAAAAACACCCAAGCATACCGGGTCGCTTAATTAATTAGCAATATTCTTTTAGATCACATGTATACAGAATCATTTTTCACAAACATATATGATATGATGATATAATAGAAGAATATTTATATACACACTAACTCGAAAATGAATGCCCTATATCTAGCTCAAATGTTACATCAGTACCTACCATTGGTTTTTCAGTAAGGATTTTGTCGTGAACATATGCATAGATAAACATCTTGTCATCCGAATTCAGCAAACATCTTGACATCAATGCATTCACATAAATAGATCGACAACTTCTAGTGATCAATGTAAGTGAAGAGTTTTGACATATATGAATTCCATACATATTTCAACATCCTATATCCTAGCTAGCTCTAGCAGCCTAGTACAAGACTGTTACAAAGATTCCCATGCACGAGAGAGAGAGACAGAGAGAGAGAGAGAGAGAGAGAGAGAGAGAGAGAGTCTGTATGTCCGTTTTTAATGGCAGAATAAGTAATCAAGTTGGTCACAAGCTCTAGAGACATTTTTGTTTTAAAACAAAAAAACAAACCTAAGCCACACATTTTGCTTACATTTTTAATGGAAAAATATGTGGCTGCTGCAAGGAACAATTGTGGATTTTTTAATTGAAAAAAGGGAAATTGATTTTTTTTTATCTCTACTTTTCAATAATCGAACCCCAAAATGGGCGATTGTAAACATTAATTATACTTATCACTTGAATTACACCTCTGAGACAAATGCTTTTAGATTATTGATATATATTTTTCATTGTTTCTTGAATAATTATTTAAATGTGATTATTTAAAGAGTTTTTTAGGCATTTAACCAAATTTTGGATAATTTTTTAGAATTTAGCCATAGTTTTACTAAATTAAGGATTTATCCATAGCATGTAATATTTTTTGTAATATGTAACATTTTTTTTCTCTAGCGTATATTGAAAAAAAAAAACCACTTAATACCTGCCAATCTTTGGCAATGGCAGTGGAAGAATTTTTTTTTTCCTGTGCTGACACAATTTTGTTCTTGCTCATATAGGAATCGAAGAACCCACCCGTGTGAGCACATAGTTTGAGACTGTGAGAGAGATGAGCGAGAGAATGTTTGCTTGATCGAGAGACAATGAATTGCATGTCTAGGCATGCTCACGAGAAAAGTGGGACCAATGTTGAGGAATCATAGGCACACACTACGAAGGAGTTTTTGTACTTTATTTGTTGGTGACGAGTTTAAACTGTTCACATTAATTAGGCCTCATTTGCTAAAGTCTAGGTCGTTTCGTAGTGCTTAAATTCTGCTCTTCGCTTCTAAAGGAATTGCAGTCAAATTGTACGTTTAATAAAAATTGTTAATCATTCTTAAATGATGTTTAAAGAAAATGAGCCAGTTAACGATTTAGCCATTTGTAGTCTATGTTTTAAAGATATAGTCTAAGTTTTGAAATATTAGCAAAATAATCATCAGGTTAACATCTAAAAATCTATGACTAAAGAAATAAAATTTGTGACTAAATAAATAAAATACACAGTCATAAAATTTGTGAATATAGTTACAAAATTTCAAAAAATTTAAAATAAACACAATAAAAAAAATTAAATATCCATTAAAAAATAACCAACTCACAAATAACTGATTGCCTATACAACTAATTTCACAAAATTTATTACTAAATAAAAAATATCTTATAAATGGCAAAAAAACATGCAGCCAAAGAAGTCACAAATTCATGACTAGAGACACAAAATTTTACACAATATTGTCTACAACAAACAATAAAAACAGAATTCAAAAAACTAATGACTACAGTCTCAAAAATCTAGACACGAATGTATGGCTATTTTACTAATAAAAGTAAACGTAGCCTAATTGTTAAAAAAATATAAATATATGGCTATTTTTTATAAAAACCGAAAGAAAATAGCTAATGTTTTCATTATTTAAAGAATTAGCAACTTTTTTAACAGTTAACATCTTGATGTGATACTACCTTTATAATTATAGCCTTAATTCTTTTATGAATTTGAATATAATAACTTTTGAATATTTTCGTAATTTTTCTAAAACACGAACTAAAAAATGATGAAATACCAAATAGACCCTTATTAATTTAGCATGTTGAATTAGCTGAATCAGGATCGGCAAAAAATATTACTTAATCAAGATGATTAATTAATTAAGTATTGATTTATCGAGATTTTACTGTATGTATTATGATTTTTCAATAGGTAAATATAATTTATGTTCTTGCTCCCTATATTGATATATCAAGATTGACCTTAGATTTAGAAATAAATTGATATACCAATGTAAATATAAATTATATTATGATATATTCTAATAAATTTGTCTAGATTGTAGTAAATTTTGATACAATATGACATATTGTAATAAAATTGTTACTATCTGTATCAAATTTTTTTACAAAACGTATAACAAAATTTATTACAATCTGTAACATTTGTTACCTTCTCGAACAAAGGGAAAAAAATCAATTAATAATGTCTAAAAGAATGAAAAAGAAAAATAACTAATAACTTAATGATAAGAAACTCAAGTCAATTCCTTAAAACTAAAGCTAAGAACAAGCCATTTTGTCAAAAATCTCAATTATATATTTATCAATTTATTATTTTTTAATTTATCGATAAATTAATAATTCTTTAAATTAATTTATTTTTATCCTAATATTATTAATATATACAGGTTTTACGATAACCCGTTTTGTAGTAGCTCATATATTATTCAGTAATCATGATATATTATATATTTTTGACAAAAAGCAAATATTATTTACTTTTTTTTAATAAATTCAATTTTTTTTTGCCATTGACCTATAAATCCAAAATAAAAAAAATATATTTATATACGTGAAATATGCAAACATACATATTCGTGTATCCTATCACTTGACTGTGTTAAGAGTGACCTGAAAATAAGTGAGCCGAACTATATATGAACAAATATGGAAAATTGAAAGCAAGCTGATGAAAGCAGAGATATATACAAATTTAAGGCATGTGCCGTAGTAACATCATCGTGGGCTGTTTGGTTTCAATAATTGAATTACATGACAGTGATTAACAATAGGCTCAGTAAATAACTATTTTAGACGGTGTGTTTTAAAAAAATAGCCACAGTTTTAAAAAATTTAAAAAATAGTCATAAAACTGTAAGAAATTTCTTACAATAACGAAAATACACATAAAAAAATTGTAAGAAATTTCTGACACTAGGCAAAAATTTTGTAAAAAATTTCTTACATGGCTAGTTTTTAAATTTTTTTTAAATTGTGGCTATTTTTTAAAATCATTTTGTAAACAGTGGCTATTTTCATAAAATTCCCTTAACACAAAGCGTCAGTTTAGATAAAGTGCTTATGAAGGCATCTTCCACCAAAATTACCTGTTGAATTTTCTCCCAAAATTAACAATGTGCGTCAGTCTAAATAAAAAATGGGTCAGTTAAGGATTTAGCCATTTTGCAATCTATGTTTTAAAAATATAGCCCATGTTTTGAAATATTAGCAAAATAGCAATCATGTCAACATCTAAAAATCTATGACTAAAGAAATAAAATTTGTGACTAAATAAATAAAATATATAGTCATAAAATTTGTGACTATAGCCACAAAATTTCAGAAAATTTGAAATAAACACAATAAAAAATTTAAACATTCATTAACAAAATAATCAACTCACACATAAATGATTGCCTATATAACTAATTTCGTAAAACTTATTACTAAATAAAAAAATATCTTATAAATAGCAAAAAAATATGCAGCCAAAGAAGTCACAAATTTCATGACTAGAGACACAAAATTTTAGATAATATTGTCTACAACAAACAAAAAAAAAATAATTAAAAAAACTAATGACTGCAGTCTAAAAAATCTAGACAGCAATGTATAATTATTTTGCTAATAAAAACAAACATAGGCTAATTGTTCAAAACAGACATAAAAATATGGCTATTTATTTAAAAAAACCGATAAAAAAATTGCATGTTAATGATTTTTGTATTAGTGTGAACATGTTTATGGATGAAATATTAATTCCAGAATGAATATATGATAATATTTTTTTAAGTAGGGTAGTCGGTAAAAATTTAGAAAATTCAGGAGCTATTGAAAACAAAAACTAAAAAAAATTAAAAATTTTGTTACAAGCGACATACATATATATATATATATATATATATATATATATATATATATATATATAACTCCCCAACATATTTGATTATGTAAAAAAAAAACCACCACTGAATAGGTAAATTTTATGGCGCTCATGAATTGCAAGAATATATTTTCTTGTAATATATATGTATTTTTCTTTTTAAAGTTGGTTAAAAGTGGACGGTGAGTAAAGAATCAAATCATTTTTTTTTAATTTAGGTAACTGGCATCTATATATAGTCCCTGAATTTTCAGATTTCATACACTTTAGTCCCCAACTTATTTTAATGGTTAAAAATATCCATGAATTAATTTTCTTTGACAGTATTAGTCCAATTGGTAACTGACGTTTACAACAAAAAAAAAAAATTGAAAACAAAATATAATTTGTGACTCTGCAAATCATCCAATGAGTACGGTTTTTTTTTTTTTTTTTTTTCAGAATAATTAGACAACATAAACTTATACAAAAGCAAGCTTCATATTCATGTAAAAACTGGAAAATACCAATTTCAAAGGCAAAAAATATAGATATTAAAAGAATCAAGAATATTTGAGAACAAAAAGTGCTTATTTAATTAAAATATAGATATTAAGAGAATCAAGAATATTTCGGAAACTATATATTATTTTCGTTCTTATTTAATAAAATTCTCGGCATTTTAGGGAAGATTTTGGAAGAGGACCTAATTTGGTAAGATTTCAAGTTATAAAACGTGTATTCCTAAAGAGCTAGTCTGACTTGTTTAAAAGAATACCAATATAGTTAGATGTATTAGGGATTCTGACCATGTTTCAAGCTTCTCCTCTTTTGCTTGTGGGTTTTTTTTTACGGTTTTTTAAATAAATAGTCATATTTTTATGTCTGTTTTTAACAATTAGCCTATGTTTGCTTTTATTAGCAAAATAGCCATACATTCGTATCTAGATTTTTTAGACTACAGTAATTAGTTTTTTGAATTCTGTTTTTGTTGTTTGTTGCAAACAATATTGTCTTTTGTGTCTCTAGTCATGAAATTTGTGACTTCTTTGGCTGTATAATTTTTTGCTATTTATAAGATATTTTTTATTTAGTAATAAGTTTTATGAAATTGGTTGGATAGGCAATCATTTATTTGTGAGTTAGTTATTTTGTTAATGGATGCTTAAATTTTTTATTGTGTTTATTTCTTTTGAAATTTTGTGACTATAGTCACAAATTTTATGACTTTGTATTTTATTTCTTTAGTCATGGATTTTTAGATGTTGACATGATGGCTATTTTGCTAATATTTCAAAACGTAAGCTATATCTTTAAAACATATATTGCAAAATAGATAAATCCTAAACGGACCCATTTTTTTAAGTGCGTAAAAAATAACTCTAATGACCTGCAGGTAGAACTTTAAAAGTTTAGGGATACTAATTGCAAAGGGGGTGTTTGGTAATATTTTTATTTTCCGTTTTTTTGTTTTTTTTTTTAAACAAAAAAAGTGTAATTTTATTTTTTAAATTGTGTTTGGTATATCTATTTTCTTTTTCTTTTTTTAATTGAAAAATAGAGGAAATAAAAAATTCTTGTTGTCAAAATTTTTTTAATCAAAAGCACAAAAGATATGCTGAAGTAACAGATGAATTTTCTACTTTAATAAACAATGGGAATTTATTTTTGTTGTAATGTATAATTTAGGTATTTTCTAATTCTATTCATAAAAAAATATTTAGCAATTTAGGGGTGTGGTATTTAAGATATTTTTAAAGTTTAGGCCGACATTTTAAATTAAAAAAGTTCCAGGGCACCCCCTACAGAAATATAGTAGTGGATATCATGGATTGACTAATTGATCATGACAAAAGTATCACTAATTAATTTGACCAAACACAAATAACATCCTTGCTCCTTGATTTTTTAGACCTTTTATTTTTCTTTCAAAATACCACTTTTAGACATGTTCTTAGCTTTAGTTTTAAGGAATATTGACCTGAGTTTGTTATAATTAAGTTATTAGCCATTTTTTCTTTATTTTTTTAGACATTATGTATTGATTTTTTTACCCTTTGTTGAATCTAACAAATGTTACAAAATATTGTATCAAAATTTGCTACAATAAGGAAAAAATTGTTGCAATATATCGTAATATATTTTTGTTACAAATGGTAACATATCGTAACAGACAAATTTTGTTCACATTTGTCTGTTACAATAAATATATCAAATTTTGTTACAGATTGTAACAAAATCTGTATTTTGTTACAAAACGTAATAATCTAAATGTCATACCACGTATGATTGAGAAAGAAGAAGAAGAAGAAGAAGAAGGAGAAGAAAACTATTATAGCAATTTTGCCTAAATTTGTTACATATATGTAACAAAATGTCTAAATTGTTTTACACATTTGTCTGTTACGATTTGTATCAAAATTTCTTACATTACGTAACAAAAATTGTTACGATCTGCAAGAAAATTTGTTGCAAAAATTTGTACCAATCTAAGTAACAAAGAAAGTAGACACAACAAAAAATGATAGCAAAAAGACCAATTAATGTTGACCTCATAATCACTAATATGATACTAAACCAACGAGAATGACTCTTACTTCTCAAAGTAGCCCAAGTGACTTGAGTCTGAAATCAAATCTGCGTTTGGTAACTTCGTTTAATCACTCACATTTTTCTTCTCTATTGTCTCATGAACATCTACTGTAGAGTTGTGTAGGTTATCAATTTTGTCACTGCCTCTTGAAATATCCCCATGCTACTCGTATGCAGACAACTATTTTTTTCTTGGATGAAGAAAAACTAAATTTTCAATCAGACCCAGAGCATCAACATTGCTCTTCTCACCCATATCAATCCAGGAGCTTGAAACCTAACATTTCTCTATCATAATCTAAGCTACCACTCTCACTTCCACTCCCATCACCATAGCTCAATCTTGAGCCGTACCTCGACACTAAACTCCCACACCTCTACGACGCTATCTCTATTGCCGCTCGCTGGACCGTTCCCGGAGCTCGAAGCAATCGAGCGGCCTCTGTCGCCGCCTCGATGAGATCTGAAGAACTCAACAGCGAGGTCGTCAAGGCTTCTCTGGGATCCCCGAGCCTCTTACCGTGTTGACGAACCTCCCTCTTGGAGGCGCAACCTCGTCGAATCGATCGCCGGAGTCCTAATCTGGTGCGAGAACCAGCTTAGTTCGCAATTGACGGTGAGCCGAGCTCCGAGTGGAGGAGGCCGAATGGTCCGTTGATGAAGCTCCAATCAGCGTTCGCTTGGTGGTGGACTTGAACGTCAAGGTCACTATTTCCAAAGAGAAATTGGCGAAAGCGATGCCAATCTACTCCTGCAACCTAGCTCTGATTCACTCTTGGTCAGTCTTGATCTTGAACAAGGACAAAGTGAGTGGTTTCCTGAGCTCTCAAGGACAAAGTAGACATTTCAAGTCTATTTGAAAGGTTCCTATGCTAATAAATAAAATATTGAATTCATAGGTCAATTACTTAAAACTTGTGCTTTTAAATGGCTATTTCCCTAATCTACCCTATTTTGATTTAAATATGGTATGGAAAACACATATAGTTTGGTCGTAAGTTTGGTACATTTAAGATACTTTTGTCATTAAAAATAAAATCAAGAGTTATTGTGTTACATTAAAAAAAACTAAAGGATATAATTGTGTCCTTTTTTATAAATTAAAGAGTCCAATTGTCTCATTTAAGTATAAATTTGAGGAGATATTTGTTATTTCTTCATTAAATTATATAAGAAATGGCTTATATATGCAATTAGTGGAAATAGGTTATTTCTTTATATTTTTCATCCATTGATGAAGTTGTGGTATATGTGTTTTCGGAATATGGCTCAGCTTTGGACGTTTGACATTCAATCGGAATTTGCTTCGCTTGCTTACAGAGATCACATTGATCTGCTCTTTTGTAGATTTTCTAATTAGTCTTGAGTTAGTCTTGAGTCATGTATTCTTTTTCCTTTTTTAATTTATTTTCTTTAAGTTTTACTAGGGATCGGGTTTTAACGAGTTCCTATCTTTATGGGTAGACCCATACACTAAATATTTTTGACAGTAAGTTTAGTTTTTCCTTTTTTAAGATTGTTAATTTCTTAACATCCTAATGTATTTCTTTCGGGTGAAGTAGGCAAATACCCAGAATTTATATAACATTAAAAATAAATACCCAAACTTTTGAAGTAATTGAGTTTCTAGTCAATTTGTGAATTACTTGCACATGCTTTTGGTAACAAAATAAATTACCACCACTTATCACTGTGTAAGTAATTGTATTTTTGGGTAGTTGATTACATTTTTCAAAAGATTGGGTAATAACTTACATTAAGTTTTAAAAATTAGGTATTCACTATAATTTCTCATTTCTTTCTATCTTAATAAACCAATCGGTGCTGTAAGAGGAAAATTTAGTAGAGGAGCACCTAGTTAGTTAGCTTCAAAATTCTCATGCGCGTTCCAATTTTACTGAAATGCGTTTCTAATGGAGGTCATTTCTATTTAAAAAGAATAATAATAATAATAAAAGAATATGGCTCGGTTAACTTTAATTTGCCTTGACTGCTCCCTATATCTTTGATTTCGATTTATAAGTACAATTTTATCTCTAAAGTTCACAAGATGTCTTATTTATATTTAATTATTTATATCCTTATCTTTCATATTTTGTCATTTTTTTAACACAAAATTAATCTATAGCTAAAGTAAGATAAATTATCTCTTAGTTATAATTTTCTCAAGCAGAAGAACAAAAAATAAAATCTCGTGATTACTTGTAGACAACATTATGGACACGATAGCTACTATTATTCTTGCTCATGCAAAATGACGTACCAATGTTTGGATATGTAACTTTGTTAGGAATGTTGACTCAAATATATTATTGAGAAGTGATGAGTTTCGGAAACAATAAATAAAAACAAAAAAATAAATAAAAAAAAAGAAGAGAAGTTTCCCTTTTTATGTGGCTTTTAGTGCTTATGTGCACCTATATATGCATGTTTGTGATCAAGAGAAGGACTGATGTGGCTATAAGATCGAGAAAAGAGGCCTAATGTGAGTGTGTACACAATTGAGAATGTGAGACTGTGAGAGTGTAGATAGATGGGAAAAGAAATTATTAATTTTAAGAGTGTAAGTAGCCTCATTTTTATAGTAATCGCATTCGCATCATGAGAGAAAGAGAGGAGAGTGTGCGAGTGCGTGTGCGTTTGCATGTTTGTTGGCGTGCGACGATTTTTTCTCAACAAGAGGTATAAGAGTTTTGGCTGTGGAAATCAGTGGAAAATTGACGAAGATGTCTGGCTGGTTGAAGTTTGAGACTGAGCGGTTGATGGGATATTGTGACAACCCGATTTTGTCCGACCCTTCAATAAATAAATTAAATACTTATTTATTGAAATATAATTCTTGTTATGTAAATTTATTATTTAATTTGGTGTATAAAAAAAAAACTACATCAAGTTAACTATGTTCAGTAGGTGCGAAACTACGCGTAGTTTTGCGAAAAAAAACAAAACTACATGTAGTTTTATATATGGTCACGGTGCTAAAAATAGTTTTAGAAATAGCATTTTAAAAGGTGAATAAAGCCAAGATTAAGTCCAAATACATTGCAAGATTTACCAAATAAGGTTCAAACTGAAAATGGTAACTTGTGTGATTTTTTTTATTAGGGGCATTAAGAGGCAATAATGGGAATTAATTTCTCCCCTAATACACCACCTCTACGCCATTAGGAGTCAAAAGAAAGGCATTAGGAGTCAAAAGAAAAGCTGATTATCAATCAGCCATATTATTCAAGGAGAAAAAAAAAAAAAGTCTAGAGAAAGAGGAAGAAAATAGAGAGAAAGAAAGGAGAGAAAATTCAAGAAAATTCTCTAAGAAGGCCAACCCTATAGTAGTGATTTAGAGACTCTATTTCATCCTTTAAGGTAAGATTTTATCCTCTCAAAAGTTGATTTCAAGTCTAGTTTTGAATTGGTTTTTATGTGGTACGTTTTTCTCCGAAGCGTTCGAAAGCAACGACGCAACGGTTGACGTCGATAGAAGAATCGAAGGGCTCAAGAAAAATCGACCCTAGGTAAAAATCTTAAAGCCTTAATACGTGTATAAGAGGTCTAGTTTGTTGATGGTTGAAATCTAGCATGATTAAAATTTTTAGGATCATGATTTATATGATAAGATGAAAATTTCGGATGCTGAAAATTTTAGTGTTTTCTGCCACATTTTGAACGTATTATTTCATGATATAATAAGGCTCAAAAAATTAAGAAAAAAATCATGAACGTATATTATTATGTCTATTTCATGTCTACTAAATTTTGGACCTAGATAATATGTATATTTTTCTATAAAAATCCGGATGAATAAGTTGCGCAGAATTGCATTTCTAGTATGGCAGTTTTAAAAATTTCACATATGCGGTGATATTTTATGCATGAAACAAATGTTTCTATCAAAAAGAAATTTTCTGTGAATCAATATATATGTGTAGATATTACATATTAAATTTTAGAATTTATTGATGTGTAAATTAATTTTTAAAATTTCGGAACCATGATATGCTCGGAATGGTCCTTCTGGGTAGATTGAGCAGTTGAAGGTTTTTTAATATTTTGATCACTTTAACGTCATATCTGGGTTTTTCACATGAAGAAGAAAATGTGTAAAATTTAATTTAGAACAACTTTTCAGAAATATGATTTTTGCCATATCTGTCTCTAAATTAATCAAAACCGCATTTTAGCAATATATATATTTCTACCTTGTGAAAGAAAATTGTTATCCGTTGATTTTTTTTAAAAAGTTATAACTGGAAAGTTGTAGATATTTGAAAATAATAGGGAGTTACTTCAGAATATTTTCCCGGATTTTGAGTGTAATTAATAATATTATAGAATTAAATTTTAATCCTTAAATTCGTTTCTATTTTTGGTAAGTTTTAAATCCGAATTTTAAAATGATGATGAAGAGAAAAATAATTATTTCCATGTATATTAATGACCTATAAATTTTGGGATAATTTTATAAAAGGCAGTTTTGTCGAAATTCCTTCTATAAGGACTAAATTGCAATTTTATTAAAAGTATAGGGTCTAAACTGAAATTTTATTAGAAGTATAGGGTCTAAACTGAAATTTTGTTAATCACAAAGCGTTACTTAGACTTAAACCTTAGAGAGTTGATTTAGGTTAAGGGATTCTACGAATAACTAGTTTTGACCTTATGTCATGATCCTAGGTGTTAGAGCGCCGAAGTGACCAAGCACTGAAATACGAAAAGTCTAAGTGTTTGAACAACCAAGGTGAGTACAATCTCACTACAGTACGGATTAGTTCAAAAGAAAAAAAAATGATATGCTTTGTCATGATAATGTTATGTTTTCATGTGTATGATAATGTCATGTATGATGATGAATATGATTATTAATTGACGTTCATGACCTTGTTTATAATCGCTAAGCAAGTTTCATTGAACCATGTTATGAACAATATGACGATATGATGAGCTACGCTATTTTATACTATGTCACGTTGTATGTCACAAGATTTAATAAGTGAAACATAAGTTTAAACACTGTGTCGTACCACCCTCACTAGTGAGGTTATGATTCCGTCCCTTGAGTCGACCTAAGGGCAATATAGGGCGGTCTTTATAAAAAGATATGATATGACGGATCCATGGTCGTCGAGGACATGTACACCCTCGTCGCCCATGGGTTCGGCGCGCTACTCGGTACGTACACCTATATGATGAGGATCCTCTAGAAAAGATTAGTAATAGATTAAATAATCGAAACTAATTTGGTCATGTATTGCATATCATGTTTTGTGAGTATTAATTGTATGTCACTGGGCTTTTAGCTCACTTCGTTTTTCGTCCGTACTGTAGGTAAGAAACCTATGGTGTGACGTACTATGGGTTGGAATTCGACAGTGCTTGAGGTGGCGAGGAGAGGGTTATGGAAACCACTATCTTCCGCAAATTATTTATATGAGATATTTTATATTTTTATTCTCTATGCATAAGTATGAAACTTAAGATGTGTGAACTTATTTTATGTCAAGATTTTATTATTTTAATTCACGAGACCTCTTCTTTTATAAACAAGTTTGAGTTAATTATAAGTTAAAAAAAAATAGTTGGTATTTTTACAAGATTTTAGTAAGTAAGATAAGTAAGTTTGACGACTCGAAAAGTCGGGTCGTTACAGATATGAACATCAACATCTAACAGAGCAACGTGTAAGATGTTTTGGTGCTTAGTGAAGAGAGTCAAGAGAGTAAAGAGTTGCAAGCAAGTGTTACTCAATCGAGGCAAGAGATAAGAAGATGAAGTGGCATGTCCCGTTAAGTTCGATGAGAGTTTGAACTCAATGCATGTACTTTACTCACATTGATTTGTGAAGTAGTGGCACCTACCTAAAAAGAGTGTAAAGATAGTTGTTGGCGAGAGATGCCCAAGATGTGATGGAGCGGATGGAGCCGAGGTTAATAGAAATTGAGTCAAGGTGGAAAGTTGACATAAATTTATATTTGGTAATTATAAGGAAACAATTAATTTGTGAAAATAAAAAGATAGAACTTTCCCTTTTACAGGGCTCCTAGGGCTTATGTGTACCCATATATATGTGTTTGTGATCAAGAAGAGGATTGATGTGGCTATGAGTGTGAAAGAAAAAGGGGGCTAATGTGATTGTGTGTATAATCGAGAATGTAAGGCTGTGAGCGTAGAAAAAGCCGACAAAAGTAATTTTGAGTGTTAAGAATATGAGTACTCCTATTGTGTTAGTAGCACTCAACATCAAGAGAGAGGGAAGACACGCGAGAGAATTGTGAAAAATGTATGATTGTGTGTGAAAGAGTTAAACAAATGATATAATTGGATATGTATTGGCGAGAGATTCAAGAGTATCAAATGTGTAATATCTATCAATTAATAGTGAACTGAGGTCTATCCACAGTACATAAAGACATTTATCGAACCTCTTAAATATTATATCTTCTCTATATTTATTGCTTTTGCATGTGTGTTTGCATGTGGGTTCCAAATATTGTCTTGTAATGCATCAAGATGAACAGCTTCGAATTTATTTATATATGCTTTAGTTGCTTTTTGTTTTTAGGTTGAAACCGTTTTCCTTCATCAAACGGCAACTAGTTGTCCTTTCCATTAAAGGCATCCGAAATCAAACTTCACATGTACACTAATTAGAAGTCAGCAAAAGTTCCAAAACCTACACATAAAAATGAGTGAAATAACTAAAATATTAGGGTAATCAAGTGAGAATAAATTATCAATAAGGACACATCAAAATCATAGTATAGTATTACATAGAGCATTGAAGAAGTAGAATGATACATTGCCCTCTAAGAGAAGGACTCTATTTTTTTCATTACACGTATTTAATGGTTGAAGTTAATTGCACCGCAGATTATTAAAGCTATATAGCTCGCAAAGTACAGCCTTATCCAAGATTTGGCCACATATAGAAATCCCAATTGCATTTATTTCTATATAAGATAGGGACCAAGTTCAGTGCCAAACACTATCCGATTCCCCTTCTCTACTTGTTACATCCTTATGTCATGAGAATCAAATTTGTGCACGCAATTTCACCCACCATTTTTTTAAGTAGTTATGATTTCTCATTGCCCTGAAAACAATTTGATATATTATGTGGCGAGCAAAAGAAAGGCATTAATGGCTCGATCAGATCATTTGAATCACTAAATAGATCCTGTAGCCTATTTCCGAAAAGAAAAAATTAATAATAATCATGTAGTATTGTCTTTTTGTTGCAATTTCCTTTGATCTAGGTTAATCAGGCATAAAGTCAAAACGTGGCCACTACGAGCATCTTTAATACAATGTCAAATTTGTGTGCTAATATTTAAAAAAAGATAACGAGAATTGTTTTAGGAACGTATCCCAATAAGATAGTCACATATTTGAGGAAATTAAGCTTACGGGCCTCTTAATAATCCTCCACTAAAACAATCCAATATTATTGAATAATAAAAAATAAAAAGAATAAAAGAGAAAGTTTGAGAATAACAACCCAGATGGGCAATAAAACAAAAGAAGCAGAATGACTAACAAGGTAATGAAAACCCTCCCGAAGGATTTACTTGAAGTGCAATAGGGCCTCGTTAAAACCTCAAATGAAAAAAAAAACCAATGAGAAAATTAATGAGAGGAAAAAGAGTGCATGATCCAATAGGGTTACAAGTTTCTAAACCTATGAAAAGGTAAAGGAGTTATGTCTTTGTAGATAAAGTCGCAGCAAATGCTCAAGAGTTGAAAATTGCCAGAATGAAGTGCCCGGCAAAAGGGCGACGGAAGCAAGTTTGTCAGCAACACAGTTGCCTTCCCTATATATGTGAGAGACTCTAACATTGAGAACACTAGCCCTGTAAATGGCTCTGATCCATCTGTTTCTAAGCTTCCATGGAACCTGAGACGAATTAGTTCTGAAAAGCCACAATACCAATGTCGAGTCAATTTCTACCCAGAAATTCTGCTAGTTAAATTTATGAGTGTTCTCAATTGCCAAAATTAAGCTCATAATCTCAGCCTCAAAAGCAAAAGAAATTCTAAGATAGACGGCAAAGCAGCTTTTAACAAATCCTCCCCGATCAAAATTTGTGTGCTAATGTTAAAATTTAATATTTTGGCATAAAAAGTATTTTTCAATGTAATGTTAATTTTGACAGTAAATTTGACAAATGCTATATATATATATTGTCAAATTTGGTACTAAGTATAACATAATACAAAAAATTTAGCATTTGAAGTACATCATTAATTGGTCAATTTTTAGGCATTTAATTAAAATTAATATAATATCCAAAAAAGTTTCCTCTTACCAAGAATTCATTTTGATTATTTGTAGTCTTCTCTACTATCGGTTAGCATTAACTACTTTAATTAGTTTTTACAACTAAAAACAATAAAATAACAAAGTAGCATCTGAAATAGCATTTGCGAACTGGAGTACTAAATGTCAAATATAAAGTTTTTACTTATTTGAATGTCAAATTTAGCATTAACATTGACATTTGCATTGCAGATAATATAACCATTCTATATATTTTTAATAAAATATGGTGTTCATCTTTACACCGACCCATGACAATATACATGGAAGTTATAAAAAAATATTCATTTTGTTTAGATTATTTAAATATAGTCAAAGTTTTCAATTATTAAGAAAAGAGTTGTCAAGTGGTTGTAAATGATAAATTTCATTAATGTATCTCGCTATTAGATTTCTTAATTTTTTGAAATATCGACTAAAATTTATATTAAAAAAATTAAAAATAACTTATTTTGCTAATTGACTATATATATACAAGTAGAAAAGTAGAAAATACATATTTTAAGTAAGTTTACTAATCCTAATCTTCAATCAATAACGGCATATACAATGTCACATTCCTAGTTAAAAATATAGAGTAAAAAATATCTATTCGTTTAACACTCTTAGTGATGGATTTCTATGCAATTGCGGAAGCGTTATAACAAAAATTTCATGTTTCTAATTCAATCTAATTGAAATAAACACAAATATCACATATTGATTTGAGCATAGAAATAAAAGATCGAATTTCATGTTCAATAAAATTAATCTAACAACCTAATTCAATCACTACACAATTTTATCTCATAAAATTAACGTAAGTAGAATTAGGGTTTAAAAGGATTTATACCAAGCCGAAATTTATTCTAATAACGGGTCCACCAAAAAAAAAGTCCAAGCGATTCTAAAACCTTCTAAGCTTTGTGATTTAGAATCGGCTTAAAGGAGTTGAGAGATTCGATACCACAGTCTTCCGGAGCGTCCTCCAAAACAATAGAGACAAAAGGGTGGGCTTTTCTTTTCATTCTCACAAAACAGAAGAGAAGAAAAAATAAATCTTGCTCTAGTGTATGGGTTGGGCGAATTTTTTAGGGTTTTTCTCTCTGGAGAAAACTCTTTGCTTTTCTCTTTTCTGAAGACTCTAAAAATTGTACGTAAAATTTTTTCTGACTCTCTGAAAAATTATGTATAATATTTTTTTGGAGAAAGTATTTAAAACAAAGAGATAGGGGAGAGAAAAGTGGTCTAAATTTTAGCCAATTCACCTCCTAATTTGCGCCAACAAGGAGGACTTTTTCTTCTTTAATTAACAGGAAAAAGTCCTCTGATAACTAACAGGAAATATCTTTAATTTAAAATTAATTTTTTTTAGATAATTATCTCATAACTATCTTTAATTGATTTAATAAAGATATTGTGAGATTTAAATGTAATTCAAATCTTTAATATTTATCCACTTGATTTAATTAATAATTAATTAATCCAAGGGATAAGTAAACCATGTAATTGGCGCCCAACTCAGAGAAAAAATCACACGTAACTTTTTCATGTTCTGATTAAAAAGAAGATAATTATTTAACACTTAAATAATTGTAATAAAAATTAAACTCTTTTTAATTTCCGCTAAAAAATCGCCCATGATGTGTAATGGTGGGAAATTATTATTTTCCACCAAAATGTCATTTAAATTAAATCTTATAATTATTTATTTAACCTTTAAATAAATAATAAGAATTAGTTTGTATTTATATCATGAGATAATATAATTAATCAAAATTAATTATATTATATAGTTTTCTCTATTGATATTCACGGAGTCGGTCCGGGGACCATGGACCCGATATTTCGAGCTCTAATAAATTTAGAAAAATGACTAAAGCTCTTTAATCAAAATTCTAATTTGTTAATTCCGAGGTTGTTCCACTAAAAACCCAGAATTGCACTCTCGAAATTGTCAGAATAATTTACTCGACGAGTGTCTATTGATATAATCATTTCATGATATTTGACCCTCCTGATTGATTTACGTCTTGAGTGGTGAATTTACCGTTATACCGCTCGGGTCGTTTCTTATTCTTTAAGTACTGTCGTTTCAACAATAAATGATTCATTCACGACAAGATAGTGAATGTGCGCGCAATCATTCAATTCCAGAATCAACACTTAAGGGAGCCAGTATTAACTCCCGGTTATGATTGGAAGCTAGATTCCATGTCTGTGAATACCCCATTCCCCAACGATCTCGTTCCGAGTTCCCCAAATGCAAGTATTCGTTTCCATTGCGATAATGGCACTTAACGAACAAATCAAAGAATCTATAAACGTGACCCAGGAGTCTGTGGCCACTCAGGATTGAGATCAATTCTCATATGACCATCTTTTGACTTCGACACGAGTATCATAACAGCTCTTAAACGATACTCCGTGTTGAGTTGGTCCGTGTTGTGTATAGTCTAACTAAACAGAACGCTCCCACTGAGTGTCACTACACTAATAGTATTCCACGTATGTGATTTCAGATCAAGCTATCCAGTCTTGATCAACCACCGACCACTTAATTAAATGTGTTAACTAAATTAATTTTGATATTTCATAAAACATTTCTAAGTATCAAAATTTAGTTTCATAACACATTATGGATAATTAATGAATATTTATACAATATAAAACTTCAAACAAATAATAAAAAATGTCTACTCATTTTATTGATCAGCAAATGATAATATTATAAAAATATTACAAAAAACCTAATTTCTAGGGCAACATTCCAACACTTAGTACAATACAAAATTAAATATTATTATATACATGATTCTCTAACATGTTCCTTTTTTTTTCCTTTTTTATTTAGTCAAGTGAGTAACTTTCGCAATACAATGCGAGCTATACGTGCATGGTTAATTAATATTAGACTCAAATTGATTTCTTCATTTTTTGTCAAAAAAAAAAAATCTTCATTTGGAATTCAAACTAGCTATCGGCTGGTATTCTCCATCATTATTATTTTTAATCGGAATAGTTATATATCCTTAAACTTATTTTTCTGTTGTGATATATGAGAGTATTGAGATTTTAAGCATGCAGTTATTCCATGGGGACTTTTGAAGAATACCCATTTTTTGACATATTGTTGCAATTTTAAAATGATTTAGAGATTATTTAGCAAATAATTATTTTTTGGAAGTCGTTTTAAGAAAATAACCAACGTATTTATTAACTAAGTAACTAGTCATATTTCTAACTATTTGATGCTGTGACTTTTACCTTTGCTAATAAATAGTTTATTAATTTTTATAAATATTGGTCATTTCTTTAAAACATGGACCAGAAATGACCAAATACTAAATAAAACTTTTATTTTATGCCATCATTTTTATGCTATAAATATTTAGTAAAAATCAAAGAAACACATCACTTGAGGCATAATAATGGCACTTAAATTGGCGCTTTTTTTTTTTTTTTGGCGATACCCCCTATTCTCCTATATTCTCGTCCCATCGATCTAGGTTTTAATTATTAATTTGAAGTAGAGAACGTGTTTGAAAACAATTCCATTGTTTATGAAGACGATCTTGGGACCGTCCACTTTTTAGGTTCGATCCGCTTGCGGATCTTGATCTAACCAAAGTTCACACAATGATCCCTCGGTTTTATTGCATTCTCTTGCCTTCTCTCTTACAATCTTATATAACCACTAAACATCATTGTACCAACTCTTTTTTCTAAAGATTTTATGCTTCTTTTTTATCTTTATTTTTTTTACCTAGCGCCACGATGACGAAAAGATATCAAGAATGAACACTTAAAGCGTCAAATGTGCGGCGACTAAACGGGCTTCTAGATCTTAATTACTAAAGAATAAAATGTCTTAATTAATTTCGTTACATTGAATTGAGATAAAGTTAGAGAAAGGTATATATGTATGTTTGAGCTTTTCGCCAAAACTTGTGCTCGATATTCCGTATATTTTGCAGCCATACAATTATTATTCTGATTCAGCTATAGCTACATCGTTCCACGCATATAAATTCCCTTCGTCCGAGTGCATGAATTTATGAGTGCGTTGAAAAGCGTACGTACAACTTAGTCGATCTAGTAGGGCAACCTTTAAATATAATATTTAACTTATTAAATTCTCATCTCTTTTAAGATAAAAAAATATATAAGTTATAATAATTAAACCTAAATTCTCATTTATTGAAGTGTCCCACATTTGACTTAATGAAAAGTATGCCCAATTCATCAAATGCATGTGGATTTTGTATTTTCTTTCTTATTTGCCTCTAGGCTTATAATTACGTGCGTCATAAATTCAACTTGCTGGGGTTTCGAACACATGATATACAGAAGAAGTAATTTTGCTGTTAGACTATCTCCAATGCCTTTAATGAGTTATATTTTGATCAAGTTTACAAATTGCCCCTGTAGTTATACCCCTATCTAGCCCTCAATGTATAAAATGTGTCAGTAATACCTATTTTGTTTAATTTGTTACTAAGCCCTTTCATCTGTCTACATCGACAAAATAAAAAATAAAATCATTGGAAATTTTTGGTAGATAATCCATTTTTTAGATTATATTTAAAAAATATCTATAATTTTTTTAATTAGGTGATTTGACCCATTTTTTGGTAAGTAGATATATTAATGAACGATCATTTTAAGTGGTATCTTGTCTACTATATAACCATGGTAATTAATATATATATATATATATATATATATACTAGATATTAACTTTTGGTAAATTAATTGACAAATTCTCATGGTAAATGGACAAAATATGATTATTTTTCACTGATGGTTTGTCTATTAATCATGATAAATAATCTAAATACCGAAAACGGACATTTACCTAAAAAATAAAAGTTATGAACATTTTTTTAAATGGGTTAAAAAAATAAGACTATTTAACTACAAACCCCTAAAAAAAAAAACAAAAAGTCAAGCACACAACCATTGTCTCGCACCACGAAAATCACGCGCCAAACCCAGCTTCAAAATCCAAAGATTCTTAATCTTAGAAATCAAAACCTTATGGCTCTCTAGCTACGTACAGTCGCTGTGCAAAGTGCAGACTCTAAAATCGCGAGCCTCTCGATTCGCCATTTGTTCAACAATGAGCTTAACCAGTGAGTATATATAGAGGTAGCAGTGGCTCGCCATTTGTTTATTGATGAGTTTGACCAATGGGTCTAGAGGTGTTGGATTTTAGAAATCCTAAAAAAAGGTTGTATTATCTTGCAGCGGATAAACATGGTGAAATATAAGGTTTTTCAAAACTTTCATCGTAGATCTTCATCTTGTTGTGATAGTCAAATAAATTCATAATTAAACTTATAGAGTTTATACCTTTTGGCCAAATTCTATGTGGCAAGGCTTGGTGAGTGTTTTAAGTACCAACCAAAAGAGCCTTCTATATATGTTATTTATCCTTGCTAAAACTCCGAGTGTGTGTGGCATACAAGATTGTGACTTAGATTCGAGACCACAATACTACGATTTATATAATTTTATAACCCTGAGATTTTACAAAATCTCACAAATGTACCCTAAATTTTTAAGTATATTACAAATATCAACTCAGTTTACCAAATCACATAAAAAATCTCCTAAGTTATTAAATCATGACAAAAATACACTTATTGTCAAATTTGGTAATTTTTTTCTCCAAGTTGAATTTTACATATCTATATGAACTAGTTATGTTGTTTGGCGAAGAATAAAATTGTCATTTAAAAAAAATATTGTCAAAAGGTTAATTTTAAAAAATACAATATTTGACAATGAGAAATATTTTCGTCGTAATTTGATAATGTAGAGAATACTTTTGACATAACTAGGTAAATTGATGAGATATTTATGATATACTTCAAAACTTAGGATATAACACTGATATATTTTAAAATTTTAATGAATATTTATGATATTTTCCATAAAATTGGATTTTTATACTCTTGAGTTTGCTCTTTTTAATTTATCACTCTTATTCTCTCTTGAGAACTTATGTGTTTCAATGCGTTGTCTACTGTTAGATATAGCAACCAGTAATAGGGGTGTGATGATGCAATCTCAGTCTGGGAAGGACTACATAAAACTCTAGTATTGGCGCAATTTTTGTGATATTATAAAGGAGGATAAGGAATAATGCCCTTAAATAAAATGTATTGTAAAATATTTTTGTAAACTTAGCAAAAGAAGTAGAATTTTGTGAATCTTATTTATTTTATATTTTTATATATAAAGTACATGTTTATTAAAACTCCAAAATATATTAATTTGAACGTGATTTTAGTATATAGTTACTTTATATACATGAGGATTAATATTATAGTTTAATATAGTTAAATGTGCTCATAAATTATCAAAGTGCAGATATTTGATTAGTGATCACTAATACGATATATGGTCGCTGATATTCAATATTAGCGACCACAAAATAGTCGCTGAATATAAACAGTGATCACTTGTAGTCGCTGATAATAGACGCGAATTTCACTAGTGATAATAGACACATTGTGGTTGATTATCTAAATCAATGACCGCATATTAGCGCGAAGTTTTCCCTCAAAAGGCAAAAATATCAGCAACCACAATAATACACGCGGGAACTTTTTTGATTTTTCTTGGGTGAAAACTATTAGTGATCACCTTGCGATCGCCGATAATAGATATTGCGAATAAATGTGTCAATTCGCGATTTTAGGTTTTAATGTAAGCGACTAAATTTGTGGTCGCCGATACACATTTTTGGTAGAGTCCATTGGCAAAGTAACTTAAAGAGAAATTTACATTATTAAAATAGACTTTCAAATATTTTTATTTGCAAAGTAACCTCTTTTTATTAAAAGAGTCATTAATGAGTGTTGAGAAATTAATGAGCCAATTAATGAGGAGTCATAATTTCCTTAACTAACCCCCTAACTTCCCCCCCTTCCCCCTCCCTTCCCGTTCGACGGTTTCCCTGACGAAAAAAAAAAAACAAAACCATTCCTTCCTCCCCAGCTCGTTCCCATCCCCCAACCAGTAAAAAAAAAGTTCCATCGCGTGCAAAGAAGAGGAGTCCTCCACCTTGACTATCATTTAGTGCAAAGAAGAACCTTTAGCTTGTTAAAGGTAAAATTAAATCTTACATTTATTTTTTGTTTTAATTGTGGAGACTCTTCTCTTTAATTATCTCCCCCTTTGCTTTAACTTTTGTGTGAGAAATAATTGAGTTTGAGAGGGAAACAATGAAGTTTTGAACTGACCTGGTTTAGATCTGTGTTCGTGACCGCGTGACCAAAACTAGGTATTAATGGTCGCGAAGTGTAATTTTTTGGTGACTTATGGAAAATGGTCGCGCAAGGAAAAATGGTCGCGCAGTTAAATTTTATTGGTCGCGCAGTTAAATTTATTGGTCGCGCAGTTAAATTTTATTGGTCGCGCAGGTGTATATAATAGTCGCGCAGTTAATTTTTGTTGTAATTTATAAAAATTTAAGTAATTATTCTAAATTTACAGGTATGGGCCGGATATTTGTGAGTTTGGAATACGATGGTGAGTGGAAAAACCTAAACGGTTGTTGGTAATGGTTTGGAAGTGGTTTGGCAAAGGGCTTCATGGTCGATAGAAGCATCAAGTTTTTGAATTTTTTTGAGACAATTTACAAGAAAACAGGCATAAAGGAAAGTGAGTATACACTGAGGATTACACATAAGATTATAAGTGAGAGGAATAAGCATAATTGTCCACTCCGTATTTGTGATGATGATGATATCTCTGACATCTTAAGTCTCTACGAAAATGAAAATAAAATTACTATACACGTTGTGCTTGAACCGAGGAAAGGTAAAGGAATATGTGTTGCTAACGATGATGATGATAGGAATTTGGATGTTGGTGGGAGGTGTTTTGTTGACGATTATTTTGGACTTCACATTTTAGAGAATGATAATGTTCAAAACGAGGCTTCTCAAGATTTGTTGCCGATTTGCGGGGTTAATCCAATTTACCATCCGCCGGAGATATGCAGAGGTATCAGGAATAACAATGAAGTGATATGCTCTAATCCTACTCCAACGAACTTATCAAATCAAACTCCAGGTGATGGATTTGATGTGGTAGGAAATGATAGCATGCCTCAGTCTCCTCGGCAAGTTGATGATCAGTTCGTTGATGATCAGTTCGTTGATGATCAATTCGTTGATGATCAAAATACCACAACTCAACAATTTGATTGGGCGGAAGAAAATGTTTTTCGGTCTTATTCATGTGGTGATGGTAGGCATGATAGATCTGATTTTACTTTGGGACAACACTTTGAAAGCAAAGAAGATTTCAATTTAAAGCTCAGCCTTGTCACCATTAATGGAAAGTTTGAAATGAGGACGCATAAATCAACGAAAACATTGAAGGAAGTTAGATGTGTTGATGATAAATGTTTGAGGCGATTACGTGCTAGGAAATTGCCTAACTCAAATTTATTTGTTATTCGTCAATACAATGGTTTTCACTCTTGTACATTGATGAACCGATCAATCCACCACAGATAAGCATCCAGTCGTGTTATTGGAGCTCGCATGCAGGGACACTTCACGGACATCAAGGAAACACCGAAAGCAAAGGTTCTCATGGGATATGTGCGTGAAGAGCTAAAAGTTCAATGTAGTTACTGGAAGGCGTGGAAGGCAAGAAAATTTGCACAACATCTCATTAGAGGGACGCCTAAACACAGTTTTTACATGCTCCCCTCTTATTGTCATGTTTTAAAAGAAGTCAATCCAGGCACAGTCACCCACATTGAACTAGATTCTGATAATAAGTTCAAGTACTTCTTTATGGCTTCGGGAGCAGCAATCAGAGGGTTCAGATTCACGAGAAAAGTTATCGGTGTAGATGGAGCTTGGATCAAAACCCAGCACAAAGGAGTGTTACTTGTTACAGCCACGCAAGATAGTGAGTATCACTCGTACCCGATTGCTTGGGAGGTAGTTGATAATGAGAACAATGCATCATGGGCATGGTTCTTGGAGAAGTTGAAGGAGTTAGTCCCTGACAAACCAGAATTGTGTTTCATCTCTGATAGAAATCAAAGCATCCAATATGCAGTAAGGAGTATTTATCCTCTGGCAAAGCGTGGAGCGTGTTTTTGGCATGTTTCAATGAATATTAGGCATCGCTTTAAAAGTGGTTCTTCAATTGGAATATATAAAAGAGCAGTAGAAGCATACCGTGTTGAAGAATTTAATAAACACTTCGATGAGCTGCGGAGAGGATTCCCCAAGGTGGCTAAGTATTTAGAGGAGGAGGTGGGGTTTGAAAAATGGTCAAGAGCTCACTTCCAAGGCAACAGGTTTGAAGTTATGACAACTAACATAGTTGAGACAGTGAATAATATGATGAGGATGGCAAGAGAGTATCCAATAACTGCGTTGATTGATTTTGTCTTGTACACGATGGGACAATGGTTCTTTGAACGTCGTCGAGATTCTTTGAATATGACAGGGAAAATTACACCGAGAAGAGAAGCTCTTATCAGAAATAGATGGGATAATGCAGGTTCATTAAAGCCACGCCAATTGAATGAGAATGAATATCATGTGATTTGCGGGGACCTCGACACAATAGTCAATTTAAGATCAAAGAGCTGCACGTGTAAAGTGTTTGAGGTTGAAAAGCTTCCATGCATTCATGTCATAGCAGCAGTAGGATAATTTCAACCCGTCAACACTGGTGAAGTTGTATATTCTCTGTGTTCTGAATACTATAGTGTTCAGTATTTTATGTTGGCATATGCAGAAACCATATATCCCGTCCCATCAGAAAATGAGTGGACCAGCATTCCTGAAGCAATTACAACAATGAAAGTGTTAGAGCCTGATATGGAGACGAGAAGAGGAAGACCGAGAATGTCTCGATTTCCTTCTCAAGGAGAGCTGGCCAAGAAGAACTACAAATGTAGTTTATGTGGTGCATTCGGATACAATGCGAAAAGATGCCAGAGTTCACAGAGTTCGACCAATGTTTAATTTGAAATTGACTAATGTTATGTGTTGTTAGCTAATTTTCGTCCGAGGATATATCATCGAGGGTGTCGTCCCCGAAGACGAGAATCCTCCGGAGAGAGTGCCCAAGTGACGATGAAGATTCACGGCGCCAATAAGTGCGAGTTGACCTCGCGCTTGTATCTGCAAGGGTTGTTAAAAGAAACAACCCCGAAGGTAGATCTCGACATGAAGCAAGGTCCTCGGGGGGAGACCGATAAGTTGGGGATCCCTTAAGCTCGGGGACGAGTAGAACTCGTAGTCAGCCTCACGTTCGCGGAAGATCAGGGTAAAGCGCGGGTAGCTGCAGTGAGATCACTCCCGATGGAATTTACTTCTGACTTACACTGTAGAGGCCTCACCTGTGAAAGACGTGAGTTGATTAATTAGTAACCTACCTCCTGATTTTAGGGCAGGGTATGGTCGATTAAGATAAGGCCACCTAATCCCCTGATTTAAGGGTGATTTGGTGGGGCGCATTTAATGCACTTTCCTCTCTCTCTCTCTTTCCAGACTCCTATAAAAGGAAGGAAAGGAGAAGGGGAAAAGGGTTGGAAAAAATTACTCTGTAAATTCCCAGTTTGGAAATACTATAAACACAGTGGACGTAGACTATTACTCCGGCGGAGGGTCGAACCACTTAAAAAATCTCCGAGTATTTATTTTCCGTTCAAACTTCCACTATTCATTGCCGTATCACACGCTAGAGGTACAGATCACGGCGTTGGTTCAAATTCTACACCAACAGCTTGGCGCTAGAAGGAGGGCCTGAACCTCCGTCATTGTTGTAAGACTCTTCCCGCCTTCTCTGTTACCCACCGCGCTGCTTGATCGGAGATCAAATGGCACCCAACTTGAGAAGCAGTGGCAAAAGTCCTTTAACCGCCGAGCAGGAAATGCTCGAAGATCGAATCCGGCGCATGGAGGAATCCATGGCAAGAATGAACGGATTAATGGAGACTTTGGTCCACAACCAAAGTCCACCTCCACTCCTGACTGATGCAGAGCACGCGAATGTGCTCCGAGCGCGGCGGAGGGCTGACGACGCAGCTGCTGACCTCCGGCCCGCAGACGACGTCAACACGACTCCTGATGAGGGCTCATCAGAAGGTGACCTTGCGCACGAGATTCACCATTCCCGCCGGCGTAGGACTGCACCAGCCCAAAAGTCCGCCACCCGTTCTGGAGGGCCGCAGTTGCTGGCCGATCCGGTGGGACCATCGCGCCCCGCGGCCAAAGGCGTAACGCCAGCTCAGCCCGGCTCGGTGTTTACCAGGCTAGGCCCTTTGCAGCGAGACACCTCCAGGAGAGCTCCTGCGCGCGTTGAGGCCAACTCCGTAGATACGCGACTCCCGGTGCGAGAACGCCTCCGCGAAGATTCGGCCACCACTGCAACTAGCCGACAGACCGAAGTATCCCAGGAGTTCTCGCCCGCGGAGATAGAGCGCATTCGCGGGATTCTTGGCGAACCATCACGGGATGGAATCCTAGATGGGGATTTCACCCCCCTCACGGAAGCCATCTTGGCAACCCCCGTTCCCGATCATCTCAGGCTGCCGAAGATAAGCCTATTTGATGGAAGTGGAGACCCATCCGACCATTTGGGGATTTATTCCTCGTGGGCGCGCGCCTATGGCTATCCGGAAGCTATTTGGTGTAAGCTTTTCGACACCACCCTGGCGGGGGAAGCCCGCCGATGGTGGTATCGACTCCCGGCCAACTCAATCGGAAGTTGGCAAGACTTGAGAACGAGGTTTGCAGCCCAGTTCTTGGGAGGTCGTAGACACCTCAAGAACCCGGTGTACCTCTCCCGAGTCAAGCAAGGAGAAAGCGAAAGTCTCCAAGCTTGGCTCCAACGTTTTACTAAGGCCACAGTAGAAGTGGGGCATTTGTCTGATGATGCCCTACTTCTGGCCGCAAGTTCCGCAGTACGCGAAGACACTCCCTTCGCTTTCTCTATCAGTAAAAAACCCCCGAGGGTGTATGCTGATTTCTTGGAGCGTTCTCGAAACTACATCAACGCGGAAGCAGCGACTTCGAAGAAGTCCGGCTCCGCGAAAACTCACCGCGGCAACCCCGAAGGGGACCGCCGAAAAGAGAAGAGGCCTGTCAAGGCCCCAGCGAGCCATAATCGGCAGCCTCGCGACGAGAAAAGACCTCGTGATTCCGGTACATCGTCGGGGTCCGACGCGGTTCGCCCCCGTAGGCCGCGGTATGAAAAATACCAGGAGCTAACTGCCACCATCGAAGAAATTTTCGTCAACTCGCGGAGCGAGGTTGACTTTCGACCCCCTGCACCTTTGAGGGGGAAGGTGCCAGAGAAGCATAAGGACAAGTTCTGCTTGTTCCATAATGCGGGCAAGCATAAGCACCGAGGTTTTGCGAGGAAAACTCGAAGGATACCGAAAGGAGACAAATCCTAGGAACCGGGATCCACATAACCGGGATATAGAGGGGGAAATCCGAACGATCGCGGGAGGCCCTTATCCTGGGGGGCATTCCCAACGATCTATGAAAGGTTACGCCCGAGAGGCGCGACAAGAGCTCTCCGGAGGAGTGTTCCATGTGTCGCGGGTCCTCACAGCCTCCTCGGAAGATCGCGAGCGCGCTCACCTTCTCGGACGCGGATGCCGAAGGCGTCCGTTTCCCACATCACGATCCTCTGGTCATCTCCACCATGATTGGGAACCATCTCGTCCATCATTGTCTTATCGACGACGGCAGTTCAGTGGACATCCTATACCTGGATGTCCTCGAAAAGATGAGAATTAGTCCGCAGAGCCTGCGTTCGGCCGCAAGCCCGCTGCACGGATTCACAGGAGACTCTATTTTCCCAGAGGGGAGTATAGAGCTAACCGTCTCGTTTGGCGAAGAGCCGACGAGATCAACCTCCATATCAAACTTTATGGTGGTTAAGGGTAGGTCTTCATACAACGCCATTCTCGGGCGTCCTACCCTGGTGACAATGAGAGCGGTCACTTCTATCTACCATCTCTGCCTCAAGTTCCCCACTCCTGGTGGCGTCGGAGTAATCCGGGGAAACCAGTACGAGGCTCGAATGTGTTACACGACGAGCGTTAAATCGGCCCCTGTCGAACCGAAGGGGAAGCGCACGGCCGAAGAAGCTGCTCTGGGTGTAACGACCCTTACCATCGGCATGTCCGAGGGTCGAAACGAGCTAGACCCTCGACTCCCGGCCCCATAGCAATTAGCGGGCCCGACCGAGGACACCGAAGAGGTAGACGTGGACGACCTTGGCACTACCCGAAGAGTCAAAATTGGGACTTCGTTAAGCCCCGAAGTGCGCAAGGCCATCATTGCCTGTCTACGGAGAAATCGAGACGTGTTTGCATGGAGCCATAGCGATATGAAGAGCGTAGACCCGGACGTGATGTGCTACCGTCTCAACATAGATCCTCGGCTCCCGGCCCGCCGGCAGAAAAGAAGACCCATCAACCCCGAGAGAGCCCAAGCTCTTAAAGATGAAGTTGATAGGCTCATCGGGGCCGGGTTCATTCGCAAAGCAAAATACCTGGAATGGGTCTCTAATCCGGTGCTAGTCCCTAAACCGGATGATAGATGGCGATGCTGTGTGGACTTCACCAACCTCAACGAAGCCTGTCTGAACGACAGCTTCCCGGAGCCCCGAATCGATCAGATGGTTGACGCTACCGCGGGCCATGAGCTCCTCAGCTTCATGGATGCATATTCTGGCTACAACCAAATCCCTATGTATCATCGGGACGAAGAGCACACAGCATTCATTACCGATCGAGGGCTATACTGCTACAAGGTCATGCCTTTCGGCCTCAAGAACGCAGGTGCAACTTATCAGAGGTTGGTGAACAAGATCTTCGCGGATTTGCTTGGAGTCTCGATGGAGGTTTATATTGATGACATGTTGGTCAAAAGTGCGAAAGCACAAGACCACGTCGAACACCTCGATCAGACCTTCTCTGTCCTCAGGAAGACCAACATGATGCTCAACCCAAGTAAGTGTACTTTTGCGGTTAGGGCAGGCAAGTTTTTGGGCTTCATGGTGAGCCAATGAGGAATAGAAGTTAATCCTGAGAAGATCCAAGCTATTATCGACATGAGGCCTCCTTGGAGAGGAAAAGAAGTCCAGAAGCTTACCGGATGCATTGCAGCACTCAGGTTTGTATCTCGGTCAACTGACAAGTGCCTCCCTTTTTTCAACGCTCTCCGCGGTAGTAAAGAGTTTACGTGGACCGACGAATGTGAACGAGCATTCGAGGAGCTCAAAGTTTACCTCGGTCATACTCCCATTCTAGCGAAGCCATTATCGGGGGAAAAGCTCTTCACTTACCTCGCAGTGTCCCAGTACGCGGTCAGTTCGGTACTGGTCAAGGAAGCCGCTGGAGTACAGGTACCCGTGTACTACGTCAGTAAACGCCTCCTTGATGCCGAACTAAGATATCCTGAGCTGGAACGACTAGCTCTCGCCCTTGTCGTCTCCACCAGGAAACTTCGCCACTACTTTCTGGCCCACCCGGTGGTAGTCTTCACCAATCATCCCATGAAATAAGTCCTGCGCACGCCGGAGGCCTCGGGCAGACTTGTTAAATGGGCTGTCGAGTTGACTCAGTTCGATATCCTGTATCAGCCACGGACGGCAATCAAAGGACAAGCGTTAGCCGACTTCATCGCCGAGTTCACTTTTCCTTCGGAGGAAGACCGAGATGGACTGAATGAACCCCCGAAGTGGAAGCTTTACGTCGACGGGTCCTCAAACGAGAATGGTTCGGGAGCCGGGCTCATGCTCATCAGCCCCGAGAATCATCGGATCAGCAGCGCGTTGCGATTTACCTTCAAAGCCTCGAACAACGAAGTGGAGTATGAAGCCCTGCTTGCCGGCCTTAGACTCGCCAAGGAACTCCAAGTAGATTCGCTTATAATCTACAGCGACTCGAAGCTGGTTGTCTCTCAAGTTTTGGGCGAGTTTCAAGCCCGCGATGATAGAATGGCCGCGTATCTGGAGAAGGTTAAGTCCGAACTTCGGAACTTCCTAAGGCACGAAGTAAAGCACATCGACCGAGAAGATAACGCGAACGCTGATGCCCTGGCAAAATTGGCTACTAGCCGAGATGCGGAGCTCCTTCGCTTGGTTCCGGTCGAGATTGTAGCAGAGCCCAGTATCACCAAGCAGAATTCGGTAAAGGCGATCGGCGCTCAACCTTCGTGGATGGATGATATTATTCTCTACTTGAAAGATGACAAGCTACCCGAAGATCGAGACCTGGTGTGAAAAGTCAAGTATCATGCCGAGCATTATTTGTGGCTCAACAACAAGCTTTACAAGAGAGGGATCTCGACCCCGCTGCTGCGTTGCCTCAACGACGAGGAAGCCAAGCGAGTTCTCAATGAAATCCACGACGGAGTCTGTGGGAACCACTCGGGTGGACAATCACTCGCGCACAAGGCGTACGATGAAGCAAGATGCTACCGAGTACGCGAGAAAGTGCGACAAGTGGCAGAGATACTCTGCACTCATTCGAGCTCACCCAGAATGACTCACCGTCATCTTCTGCCCGTGGCCCTTCGCAAAGTGGGGAATCGACATAATCGGGCCACTGCCCACAGCGCCCGGATGGCTCAAGTTTGTCGTAGTAGCAGTGGACTACTTTACCAAGTGGGCCGAAGCGATTCCCTTGGCCACAATCACCGAGAAAAACCTGACGAAGTTCATCCGCGAGCATCTCATATACAGGTTTGGGATAGCGCAGTCCTTGGTCTCGGACAACGCCCTTCAGTTCGATAACTAGGCTGGAAGAGACCTCTGCGACCAATTCGGCATCAATAAAGACTTCTCCGCGCCTTACCACCCGCAGAGCAATGGCCAAGTCGAAGCCGTCAATAAGATCATCAAGACCACTTTAAAAAGACGACTCGACGCACTCAAAGGACGATGGACAGCGGAGCTGCCCCTGGTCCTCTGGAGTTATCGCACCACCGCCCGCACGGCCACCGGAGAAACCCCATTTTCCATGGCGTATGGCACAGAGGCGATGATTCCGGCGGAAGTAAAGATCCCTTCATTTCGATACGAGAACTTCGACGAAATGGTCAACGATTCGCTCCTTGCCGTGGAGCGGGATATGATCGAGGAACGGCGAGAAGTCGCAAGAATCCGGATGGAGGCCCAGAAACGGCGTATGGCGAGGTACTATGACTCCAAGGTAAATGAAAGAAAGTTCAAAATCGGGGACACCGTCCTCAGACAAGTATTCCAAAATACCAAGGAGCCCGGCGCGGGGGCATTGGGTTATTCGTGGGAAGGACCTTATCAAGTCACCGAGGTTTTGCGATCGGGAGCTTACCGGCTCGCGGATCTCGCCGGGATTCCGTTGAGACTTCCCTGGAATGCGGAGCATCTCAAGAAGTATTACCAGTAGGCTCCCCTAACTTGTAATGTTATTTCCTTATAATTTTACTCACATTTGTATTTGTAAATTATTTATGAATGAAAAAATATTTTATATTTCCAAATGCGTTCAATTGAAAGTCTGCGGAGTAGACTATAAACTCGGTGTATAAAGGATAGAACCGCGGAGCGAATAAATCCTAAAAACACTACCATGTCTTCTCGACCGCGAAGCGCCCAAGAAGCCGGGGGGCATCCGGGGTACCAGAAAGAAAATAGATGCGCTCTATAGGTACCTCGAAGGCGAGCGAGGCTAGAACATGTGAGTTCCGAAGGGCTCACACAGGCTTTACTCGTTGAGACTTCCTATCTCAAAGGTTTGTCTTGTCAGGGTTATTCCTTCGTAGAAGGGAACCTGTTCAGAGACTAACTTGGGAAGTCAGACCAACTTATTCCTAGAACCATTCTATTCTTCTAAGAAGATAAAAGAACTAGGCACGCTCAAAGGAAGAATTCCGAGGCAGACTAATTTCGAAAATAGATGCGCTCTATAGGTACCTCGAAAGAAAATAGATGCGCTCTATAGGTACGAAAGAAAATAGATGCGCTCTATAGGTACCTCGAAGGCGAGCGAGGCTAGAACATGTAAGTTCCGAAGGGCTCACACAGGCTTTACTCGTTGAGACTTCCTATCTCAAAGGTTTGTCTTGTCAGGGTTATTCTTTCGTAGAAGGGAACCTGTTCGGAGACTAACTTGGGAAGTCAGACCAACTTATTCCTAGAACCATTCTATTCTTCTAAGAAGATAGAAGAACTAGGCACGCTCAAAGGAAGAATTCTGAGGCAGACTAATTTCGAAAAAATTAGGCCAAAGCGTGGAAAATAAGAGGTCGCTCATTAAACATACCCTCGGAGAGAGTATGCGGTCCCGAAGGGACTGTCATTTAACCGATCGCATGTTATCCCGAAGGGACTGACATGTGACGAGTTAGTTGTTAGATCCCGAAGGGATTTAGTCAGTTGACAAACGATAATGGGAAATTAAATCCTTTATTAATTGTGGAAAATGGTACAAAGGGTGGGCGTCCCAGATGAGGACCCCGAACAAAAAAAAAAAAAAAAAGAGGGACCCTAATGCTAAGGCAGCGGCTGCGCGGGAGGTTGTTGTCGAGAGCGTGGCATCTCGCGGCGAATCTCTTCAACAAAATTCCACTCGGGGTGGAGGGCCTTGAGCCTGTCCAATGCTCTGTTGGCTCCTTCGACCATGGCCTGCATGATCTCGTTCCGATACCCCACGCTTTGATGGAAGTTGGCGAGCCACTCTTGTCTCCTCAGCTCTATGAAATTCTCAAACGCGGGGCTATTTTTGAAGTCGGCCACCGCGGAGCGAATTCGCGCTCTTGCCCCATTGAGATCGGCTTCGGTCCGGCTCAGCACGCCTCGAGCCTCTTTAAGCTCTCCCTCGAGGACTTGAATCCTCGACTCAGCAGCACCCCTCAAGCTTCTCTCCTCCTCAAGGGTAGCCTCGAATACGGCTTTCTCCGAGAGAGTGCTCTCTTCGCGAGCTCGGCGCTCCTCTGTCAGGGCCTCCCATGCCTCTGATTGCTGAGCCTTCGCTTGAGCTAGCTCCAGCTTGAGCCGGATCTTGGTCTCCGCGTGGGCCCTTTTCTCCTTTTCCAACTCCTCCCGGAGCTTAGAAGTCTCCTCCACGAAGGCTTTCCGCTGCTCCCTTGTCTTCACCATACTCCGGGTAGCATGGTCCATCATTCTATTGGACAGCTCCGATTGAGCTCGGAGTTCGTGAAGCTGGGCTACGAGTTTCTCCTTCTCGCCTCGAGTCTGGAGCAATGCATCCCGTCCTTGGGCATAAATTGCCTCCGACCTCCGGGAGTAGGTGAAGTTTGCCAAAAATGCCTGTAACAGTCAGAAGTTAGTAGCAAGTCGAAGCGAAAGGGGACGAAGAAATCGGCAGGATTTACCTTCGCGAGCAGCCTCATGCCTTCGCGATTGCCGGCATGGAGCGGCTCCTCGGAGAGCTGCCTAAAGCTCTCCTCCGACCAGATCTCGTCCATCATAGGCCCGAGTTCTGGCATCCGGGGGAAGCCCCCCGAAGGGGCATATGGTCCCGTCCCAAAAGGAGTCCCCGCTGGGGGGACTTCGAACTCCTCCAGCGAGTCTCTGGCGGGACCAGTCCCTGCGGGAGGACTCCGAGGAGCCTCGGCGGGATCTTTCCCCGAGGCCGTCAAGGCAGGAACACTGAAAGAGGTGCCCGCCTCGGGCGTTGAAGGAACATCCTCCTCCATTGGTCGCTTGCCCTTGTCCGCGACGGGAGACTCGCGGGGAGGGGCTGATCGACCGGGCGCATCCCCCGGGAGCGAGGACCGCAACAGCCCAAAAAGCTCGTCTGCAAACAACACTAGTTAGCCCCGATTTAGCATTGAAATAAAAACTTGCTCGCAAAGAAGTTTCTTACCATCATCGATGACGATGGGAGCTGCGCGCCACGACTCCGAGGAGAACTGGGTCGAAGACCCAGCCGGCGTCGCCTGGTCTGGAGAAGGAGCCGCCCCCGAAGGGGATGGATCGGCCTGCTCTACCACGAAATCCTCCACGCTTAGTAGAGGATCCCGCACCATGTTGGTTGGCGGGCTGGGAGTTGGCGGGTGCTCTCCGAAGATGTCCGCAACATCCGAGAGCACTTGGCGAGCCGCCTCGCCAAACGGGACAGCCCCGGGGGTTGTCCCAGTGGTCCCCGGGTCCTGAGGGGTGGCGGAAGGCGTGACCTCTGGAGCCACAGCAGGCTCCTTCCGCGATCGTTTCTTCCGTGTTAAGGGTTCCTCGGGCGTCTCCGTGGCCTCCTCTTCGTCCTCGACCTCTCCGGACGGGGAGAGGGATGGAGCAACCACGGTCTTAGGGGCGGCGGGCTTCTTTGAAGAGGTGGCCGGCCTCTTTCTTGTCGATGGGGCGGGAGTGGTCGTACTCCCGGAAGCCCCCGCCGGGGCCTTGGTCTGCTTTGGGCCCGGCTTCTGTCCGCGGAGTTGGTCCGGGTCCAACTCCATGCGAGTCCCGATCCACCCGTGGGCGATCAGGTTGTCCTCGATCACGAGGGCCCGGACGTCCCTAGCCTCGTCGGGGTAGGCCAGGGCGATGTTAATCCACTCTTCTTGCCCCGCGGTCACAGAAGTGCGGATGAAGGAATCTGCACACGATCATGGATGTCAGCACTGCGACATCCAAAAAGAATAGGGGAAAGCTGAGAATCTGGAGGCTTACCAGGAACGTGGTAGACTCGTGGAAGGGGCCGAGCTCCCTGAGCGGAGCTGCACGGGTCGAAGTCCCCCCCGACCCAAAAGTTTCTGTCCTTCCACCCCTCGCAAGACGAGGACAGATTCGTCATCAAAATCTTCTTCTTCTCCCATGGCGCTAAGAAGAAGTAGCCCGCCTCGGATTTCTTGGAGGAGGGTTTGTACAAGTGGCAGACCTCCTCCATCGATATTCCCGCCTCCAACCACATCCTCCACAGGATGTGCAACCCCGCCAGTATCTTGTAGGCGTTAGGGTTGAGTTGGCTCGGCGCCAGTCCCCAGTGGACTAGAACCCCCCGGACTAGGGGATGTAGCGGGAGTCTTGCCCCGTGCTTCATGATGGCCTTGTTAAAGGCCACCATCGAGGGTGGGGGTCATGTCGAGCGCTCCTCCGCTAACATGGCCCTAGTAGTGATAGTCGCGGGCAGGTGGAACTGCTCCCGGATGTGCTCCACGTCAGCCTCAGAGCACCTGGAGACCTTGTCATCTGCGGCGAATGTGGCCGAAGATTCCGGGAGGTGGGCGGCGTCGGCGCTCGGCGCCCGCGGAGGACGGGCGCCCCCGGCCGCGGCGGATCGAGAAGCAGCGGCGGTGGCGCCAGACCCGCCGGGTCTTTCCTCGGCAGATGCTGAGGGAGAGTCTGACTCGGCCGTGGGGGTTTTCGCCTTCCTTTTCGCTCTTCTTGCAACGACAAGCGGTTGTGGCGGAGACACTGTCGGCGGAGCGGCGGGGCCGGTTTCAAGTCCGGCGCCGGAGGACGGCGATGTCGGGTGAGACATTTTGGTTTTCTAAGGACGCCGAGAAGCCCAGTAAGTCACGCCATAAAACCCCACACAAGAAAGAAAAGAGGAAAAAGTTCTGCGGAGTCGAAAGACTTACCGAAAATGGTCAGAAACGTCGGCAAAGCCTTCAGACTCCGGTGGGTTCGCAGCGTTGCAGGAGGTCGGAAAACGTCGGAAATCTCGTGAAATACTTTGGATTCGGATTCGTAAGTTTCTGAGAAAAATGGCGAAGAAAGCAACAGTTCGAAGAATGAGAAGTGATGAAGGTTTTATAGGCAGAGAGGGCGAAAAGGGCGAAGTCCTTTCGCGTCGTTTCATCTCGCATCCTTTCGTCTCGCGCCGTTTCATCTCCGAACCTCGAGCTCACTCCCGAGCCGTTGGATGGGAATCTTTCCATCGCCATATAACGGTTGAAAGGGTTCGACATGAGGTAATTATTGCCTAACGTCATCCAATATTACCGAAAAAGGCAAATTCCCCGAAAAGGGTGTCAGAGCATTAACTGCCCGTCACTCAAACGGCGCGGCTTTTCAGTAGAGAAGCGTACCCAGGAAGAAATCCCAGAGGGCACGACGCGTGTCCTCGGGGATTGGGGGGCAGATGTTGTTAGCTAATTCTCGTCCGAGGATATATCATCGAGGGTGTCGTCCCCGAAGACGAGAATCCCCCGGAGAGAGTGCCCAAGTGACGACGAAGATTCGCCACGTCAGCAAGAGTGTTGACATCCACGGCGCCAATAAGTACGGGTTGACCTCGCGCTTGTATCTACAAGGGTTGTTGAAAGAAACAACCCCGAAGGTAGATCTCGACATGAAGCAAGGTCCTCGGGGGGAGACCGATCAGTTGGGGATCCCCTAAGCTCGGGGACGAGTGGAACTCGTAGTCAGCCTCACGTTCGCGAAAGATCAGGAGAGTCGGGGGACTCCGCGCAGAGTGGAAGGTCCCCGGATGAAGGGTAAAGCGCGGGTAGCTGCAGTGAGATCACTCCCGATGGAATTTACTTCTGACTTACACTGTAGAGGCCTCACTTGTGAAAGACGTGAGTTGATTAGTTAGTAACCTACCCCCTGATTTTAGGGCAGGGTATGGTCGATTAAGATAAGGCCACCTAATCCCCTGATTTAAGGGTGATTTGGTGGGACACATTTAATGCACTTTCCTCTCTCTCTCTTTCCGCACTCCTATAAAAGGAAGGAAAGGAGAAGGGGAAAAGGGTTAGAAAAAATTACTCTGTAAATTCCCAGTTTGGAAATACTATAAACACAGTGGACGTAGACTATTACTCCGGCGGAGGGTCGAACCACTTAAAAAATCTCCGAGTATTTATTTTCCGTTCAAACTTCCACTATTCATTGCCGTATCACACGCTAGAGGTACGGATCACGGCGTTGGTTCAAATTCTACACCAACATTATGTTAATTATTTTATTTGACAATTAGTTGCATTTGTAATGACTACGAACGATTAGTTGTATTTGACTTATATAATTTTGTACGTAGTGTGACTAGAACGACCAATGGTCGCGCTGTTTAAAAGGGTTAAAATAAAAAAATAATTAAGAACGACCAATAATGGTTTTGAACGACCAAAATACTGACTGAACGACCAATACAAATTAGCAAACGACCAATGGTCTTCAAACGACCAATATTCAACTAAACGACCAATATGGGTCAACGACCAATATTGATCTTCGAACGACCATTATTGGTAAATGAACGACTAATACCCATTAGCGAACGACCAATAGTTTTCGAACGAACGACCAATATTATTCAACTGAACGACTAATACCCATTAGCGAATGACCAATGGTCTTCGAACGACCAATAATGGTCTTGAACGACAAAAAATGCTGACTGAACGACCAATACCCATTATAGAACGACCAATGGTCGCCCTCTAAAAAAATTAAATAAATAATTAAACAAGTTTCAAAAGTAATTATTTTATGTTAAATAGTGTGTCACGCATTGATTTGTATAATAAAAAAATTAATTATTCATTTTTTATTTGTGTTTCTCTAAGTATTGAAAGATTTACAAAAATGAAAGAATTTTGTAAATATTGATTTGACTTATGTAATTTTATACGTAGTGTGTCATAATTTTTATTTGTTTAAGTATATTATTTGTTTACATTTTTTTATTCTGTAACAATTAAAAGTTTTCATTTTAGTTCTCACAAAAAGGCATTTAAAATAGAGAATAAAATAAAAAACATATAAGAACGACCAATAATGGTCTTGAACGACCAAAAATGCTAACTGAACGACCAATACAAATTAGCGAACGACCAATACCCATTAACAATGGTCGCGCAGTTTGTAAAAATGGTCGCGCTCTTTGTAAAAATGGTCACGCTAAAGTAATATTGACAGAATATATGTCAATCATACATAAAAACTATGAACAAGAATACGTATATAAATCGATAGCATATTTCATCCGGATTTTGTCCACAACTTTGTCATTTAGGTGACGACCGTTAGACAGCAGCATGCTCGCTAAGAGGAGTTCACAAGTTTTCAGCATATACACCCCGCAATCTCCCCTGCAATACAAAAGGTAACAAATACTATTGAAATGAGAGAAGACAATAAACTTAATTGAACAGACAAAACATAAATGGATCGTACACTCACGTTTGAGCATTGATTGGTACAATCGACCTGGAGGTGCTTGCTAATTTCATATCGCGACCGAATCTGTCCTTGTAGCTTTCAAACTTTCCAGTTCTCTCCAAAAGTAGGGGAAAAATAGTGGTGTATGGCATCATATGCTGCTCTAAGTCCTTCCTAGAGCCAGTCACCCACGGGATTGAGTCGTACACAACAATTCTCCAACTTAGAAGCTCAACCACTGCTAAGATCCAGTGGTGTTTTCCTCTAACATTGACTGGAATGTAAAATTTTGTGCACTTGGACCAATCCCTTCCCCGTTGTGGTCTAACCCCGATTGTATATTCCATGATGACATCGGAGAATTCGTAGTCGCGGGGAGGTTTACCAATTTCAGTCCATATTCCGTACAAGGCTTGAGAAAATTCGTCGCTCAAAACGTAAGCGTCTTTGGCGAATTGTGACGGAAATTTCGCCATACTACGTCGGACGACACATAATAGCTCGTCCAGTGCTACAATAAAAGTAGGATACGTCAATCAATAATTATAACATGAAAACTGGTAAAACCTAAAAAAGAAGGTGAAAGAAAGTTACCTCACTGTCTAAGTAAGTTTGTCTACCGATCAAGTCCCTAAAAAAGGATCTACTTTGTCATTGCATCGCGCAAAAGACACTATCATTGGCTCCCGTGACGTCGTCATACCAGTAGTTGAAAGCTCTGACAAGAGCTGCGTCAGCCGGCTCAAACGGATCAAATGTAGCTTTTTTCTTCTTTAGAGGGAACTCAACGTAGGGAGATTGATAGCATCAACCTCTCTTCCTCAGCCGACGTCCTTCAGGAGCAATCACTTCATCATCTCCACTCTCAACAACTGTGACACCATCAAAGATCGGAGTTAGTGGTGTCACAACTGTATTACTCGCAGATGGCTGAGCATCTACGGCTTGTTGCTCCTCTTGATTCGTCGGCAGTTTCGGCTCATCACCTGGTCGGGCATCAACCCGAGGCTCTCCAATAGAAGAATGCTGCTCATCGACTGCTTCTTCATTCCTCGGTTGACTACTAGACATAATATGCTGCATGAGCACGTCTAGCTTCCTATTGAGCTCGGCCTGGACTGTGCCTTGCTCCTGTATTTGCCTCTCCATCATGATCTGCCTCTCCGTTATCTTCTGTAGCTCTTCGTTTTGCCTTTTCACCAAATTCACGAGCTCCTGATTTTGCCTTTCCGTCGTACTAAGGCGTGCGTCAATATATGCCCGTAGCTCATCAATGCCTCTATGTACAGTCTCACCATGATAGTGTTGAGCCGGAGAGGGGAAACTTCGTTCAGCCTCTCTCTCCTCAGCATGCTCCCTTTGCTCGTGAGGAGGAGTCGATGCAGGCTGAGGAGGAGGAGCAGTAGACCGACGAGGAGGAGTCGATGCAGGCCGACGACGAGGAGTCGATGCAGGCTGACGAGGAGGTGTCGATGCAGGCTGACGAGGAGGAGTCGATGCAGGCCCACCGTCCCTTTCCTGCTATTCTGTTACCACTGGAGATGAGCACAACATGACTCCTCCGGACAATAATTCTGTCAGCCGGTTGACAGTATCATCAGCATCATCCTGCGGCATCTGAAAGCCGACATAGTATCGATGTTGTCTTTCCTCGTCAGAGGGCTCAAAAATAGGAAGAACAGTCAACTGCATAAAAGTAAGAAAAGTCAAACAACTAAATTCAAAACGCGCGACCAATATATAATACAATGGTCACGCAGTACAAACTTATTGGTTGTTCAGTTTAATATTGGTCGTTCTGATAAATAAAAATAAGAAACAACTAAATTCAAAACGCACGACCAATATCTAGTAAAAGGGTCGCGCTGTACAAACTTACTGGTCATTCAGTTTAAATATTGGTCGTTCAATATTAAATTTGTTTGAAAATGCAGCTTAGTGTACCTCGGGGTCTTTCAATATATCTCTAAGTCGTAGAGATTTGGAAGTCACAATGCTGGTTGACTCGTATCGCAGGCAACGAGGCAATCTGTCCGGATGGACACATTTGGCAATAATATCCCCTAGGTTCGGGATTGCCTCAATTGCCTAAACCTGTTTCAAAAAAATTATTTGTAACGGTTAATTTTCCAGCATATTCAATTACGAAATCCATCAATCAAACAAAAGCAAAATATAAAAACCAAGAAGGTCGAACCTGAAATATGTGCGCACAACCATAAAAGTTATACTTCTCTAGTGCGGTTTTTTTCGTCTTCTGCCTATCTTCATACTTGGCTTTCATATCAACTCTCAAGTAATCGACAATGACCTCAAAAATCTAATTACCCCAAGGATAACGATTCAACAACTCTAGATCCATGACAATTTGGAAATACAATGGATCGATGTTCTTCTTGGGGTCTTGTGCCATCAAAAACCCGGCCAGCAAATAAACAAATGCTACCCTAACCTTTTTTCTACTCCTCGCCTCTGAATCCATACTTAAAAACTTTTCCTTCAGTTGGTCTAATGTCACTCGGGCTCCTCACCAAAAAGTTCATCCTTCAGATATTCGTCTGAAGTAACTCGCTCTAATTCTAACTCAGAAGGTCGACGCCCAGTCTTCAATCCAGACGTCAATGCAAACTTCTTTAATGAAAACCTAATTGGTTTTCCTCCAACTGCGAACCATATCTCCTGCGTCTTTGATGTTTTAAGCTTCCGTTGCAGAAGGTAATGGACCAATTGTCCTGAGAAATCCCACTTCTAAGGCCAATCAATGAAATGCCCTAGCTGACTGTATGTACGAAAAACACTCAACTCGTTCGCGTTGAGATTATCTTTAATAGTCCGCAACACATCTACTCGAGAGCGAATTGTGATTTTCGCTGGAAAAGACGCATTTTCAGTCATTTCCATGCGAAATGGTGGAAGTTGTGCTGCATATACCTTTCGAAGAACCTGCCAAAAAGAACAAAAAAAAAAAAATAAAATTCAGTTTTGAACAAAAGCAATCAATGGCCGAACAATCACACTGATAAAGATCAATTTCTTACCTCATTATGAGCAAAATTTGTTAATTGTAGTAAATTTGCAGATACGGGCGAGTTTGCAGCATTTTGGGACGTCATTGTCGTATTTCTGCATCAGAGTAATAAAATTTGAAGAATTTGAAAAGGTAAATGAAATTGCACATTTTTTCTTTCTACCGATCGTTCGCCCCAACTTGGCGAACGATCGGCTATGAAGCTGCCAAATATTTTCTTTTTTAGCGGTCGTTCGCCAAGTTGGGGCGAACGACCGGCTATGACACGCCCCATTTTTTTTCCTCTGCCGATCGTTCGCCCCACCTTGGCGAACGATCGGCTGTAAAACTGCCATAATTTTTTCTTTTCGCCGGTCGTTCGCCAAGTTGGGGCGAACGACTGGCTAGAACACTGCCGCTTTTTCTTATTGGTATATATATGAACGACCAAAACTAGACCACTAATATTGATATTAATACGAACGACTAATACTAATAAATGAACGTCTAATATTGCGAACGACTAATAATATAACTGAACGACTAATACTGCGAACGACTAATACTGCGAACGACCAAAACTAAACCACTAATATTGATATTAATAACGAACGACTAATACTAATAACTGAACGACTAATATTGCGAACGACTAATAACTGAACGACTAATACTGCGAACGACTAATTACGGAATGACTAATACTGCGAACGACCAATATATCCAAAATTGGTCGCGCGAACGACTAACCAATCCGACGCGCGCCGGTAAAAATTGGTCGCGCGAACGACCATCCAATCTTACGCGCGCCGATAAAAATGGTCGCGCGAACGACTAACCAATCCGACGCGCGCCGGATAATAATATTGGTCGCGACCATTTCCCGCCACATACATTTTGTTTTTGTAAAACATACAACAGATTTCGTTTTTTGCAAACCCTCAAAAAAAATTCTCAGGTGCTATGGAAGGGAAACTCTGCTATGGAAACCCTAAAAAAAAAAAAAAAGGTCGTACCGAGAAAGAGCTGGGGAGACAGAGACGGAGACGAGTGCAAGGGACAGAGAGCAGAGTGCGAAGGAGGCGAGTGTAGTAGGGGAGGAGAGGGCCTGCGATTTGGGGGTTTCCGTTAGGGGCGAGTGAGGGAGAAGGGCGAGAGTTGAGTTCGAGAGAGGGAAGAGGAGGGATTTTCTTTTTTTTTTTTTAATTTTAATTCACTCTTTCTTTATTTAAGAGACTAATTAACAGATAATTAAATTTTAAAAATGCCACATCAGATGTTTTAAATAAAAGAAAAAAAATCAAAAAAGAAAAAGTCATTTTATAAATTTTCATTTTATGTTATGTCATTTTGATCATTTTCTCTTTTTGGTAGGCGGATTTTTTTTATAATACCTTGACTGACCTTTTGTTTCTCATTCTTCCCTCTCTTTCTCATAACCCCTCTTTATTTCCTCTCTTCCTTTCTCGTCGGCCGCCCGAAGCCCACCGCTGACCCTTTTCGTCGTCAGCCACCCGTAGCAATTCATCGGCCACCCTCCTTTGTTGTCGCCCGTCTTTATCGCCGGTCACTGCCCTTCCTTCGTCTCCCAAAGCCTGCCGCTACTCCTCTTCCTTGTCGGTCCCCCATAACCATATTCATCACCGCCCTCCTTCATCACCGACAGCCCAGTCGCCGCCTTCTGATGCAGTAAACTGCTCTTTATGATATATATATATATATATATATATATATGTTATACTTAGTTTTGAGAATTTTTTGTTTTTACTTTAAGTTAATATTTTTTTGTGTTTCTGTTTAGGTGTTTGGTGACCTTCCGCCGTTCGACGCCCGCCGTCTTTCAAAGGTGTATTTTTTCTTTTTCATTAAAATTTTTTACTTGTTATATTTTGTATTATTCTTGTAAGCCGTCTTTCAAAGGTGTATTTTTTCTTTTTCATTAAAATTTTTTACTTGTAATATTTTGTATTATTCTTGTAAAACTTAGAAATATTTTTTTAAGTTATAATTTGTGTACGTGATAATGTGAATTTTTTAGTTTTTAATGTGTATGTGTATTGTTAGAGATTGTTATAAATGTGTATTTTTAGGATTGTTATTAGGAATGTGAAATTTGCGATTTTGAATGCAGATGTGAAGTGTTAGGAATGTGAAATATATGGTTGTATATTTATTGAAAATTTGTTTAGTTTGAAAATATTGTAGTTTTTTTTTTAGTTCAAGGCATAAAAATGACAAATAAATCGGCTTAGGGTGTTGAAAACGTTATTAATATAAAAACAACAACTTATTCAAAATAAAGATAAGCTTGAAAAAAACAATAAATGGTTAAACGACAGTAATATGTAGAAACGACAATAATCTGAAAAATGACAGTAATCTGGAAAACGACAATAATCTGGAATACGATAGTAATCCAAAAAAACGACAGGATTATGGAAAAGACAGAAAAATAGAAAACGACAGAAAAATGAGAAACGACAGTTAGTTAGTAAAAACGGCAATTGTTTTTAAAGATGACGTTTAAATTGATGTAATACATTATAAGAAATAATAACAACAATTAAAAATTGTTGTAAAATGATGTAATACAAATAATTTGTATTTGGAGATTGTTATTGTAGTCTGAATCTTCTCAGCCTTCACTGTCTTCCAAAACCGTACCACACCGAATGTACATTCTTATTCCTCTTCTAAGTATTCTAATTTTCTTTTGGGATTACATGGAGATTGCAAAACCAACCAAAATAATGAGATGAGAAAACCAAGTTTGCCACAAAACCCACAGATATTCATCACAAACCACTCTCATTCGGAGTCTCACCTTCACCAAAACCTCTATAGAAGAAGAAGAAGATGTGGTTTTTGCAGCAAAATAAACGCAAACTCAAGTGCCCACGATTGGTCTCTCTTCATAAGGAACCACGTTTCACAAGGATCGCACAGAGAAGCTCTTCGACTCTACACCCAAATCCGCACCAAAGGAATCTACGTTTTGGGAATAGTCCCTCTGCTTCTCAAGGCCTGCACTTCTCTCGGCTTCGTGAACTTTGGGAAGGCACTGCATGCTGAGTCGGTCAAATGTGGGACCCACTTCGACGTGTTGGTCGGAACATCGTTGGTCGACATGTACGCGAAATGCAGGGACGTACGCGACGCACGGAAAGCGTTTGATTCAATGCCTGAGAGAAATGTTGTCACTTGGAACGCCATGATTGGAGGGTATTGTAAGAATGGTGAAGTGAAGTCTGGTTTGGCTTTGTTTGAGAGCATGAACGTCCGGACTTCGGTGACTTGGATCGAAATGATCGACGGGTTCGCGAGGGTCGGCGACACTCGGAGTGCGAGGAAGTTGTTCGGCCTTGTTCCGTCGGAGCTCAAGAATTTGGTCACGTGGACTGTGATGGTTGATGGGTATTGCGGCAATGGCGAGATGGAGAAGGCGAGAGAGGTTTTCGAGATGATGCCCGAGAGGAACTTCTATGTGTGGTCGTCGATGATTTCCGGGTATTGCAAAAAAGGCGATGTGAAGGAGGCGAAAGCCGTTTTTGACAAAATCCCGGCTCGGAATCTGGTTAACTGGAATTCAATGATTTCTGGATACGTACAAAACGGCTTCTGCGAGGAAGCTATGGAGTTGTTTGAAGAGATGAGAGGGCAAGGCTACAAGCCCGACGAAGTCACTGCCGTGAGCGTTTTGTCTGCTTGCGCGCAGTCGGGGCTACTGGATGTTGGCAGGGAAATACATGGCATGGTGATTGACAAGAGCATTGAATGCAATCGGATTGTTCTAAATGCATTGGTTGACATGTATGCAAAATGTGGGGATTTGGATAATGCGAGGCTGATTTTTGACGGAATGAGTGAGAGAAACACTGCCTGTTGGAACGCGATGATCTCGGGGTTTGCAGTTCACGGGCAGTGCAACGAAGCGCTAGAGCTGTTTAGGAGAATGGAGGCGGCTCGCGAATGGCCCGATCACATCACATTTGTTGCCGTTCTCTCAGCTTGTGCTCATGGCGGGTTTGTGGATGAAGGTATAGAGAGTTTTTCCAAGATGGAGAGACATGGTGTGGAAGCAAATGTCAAGCACTATGGGTGCTTGGTTGACCTTCTGGGGCGAGCGGGGAGACTAAAGGAGGCTTATGATTTGATCAAGAAAATGCCGATGGAACCAAACGACACGGTTTTGGGGGCTATGCTCGGAGCTTGCCGGATTCATATGGACTTGGAGATGGCTGAACGAGTTGTCAAAGAGCTCGGCGCCTTGAATACGAAAATGGATTCGGATTCGGTACAAAATCTGCATAATGTGCTTCTATCAAACATTTATGCTGCTTCTGATAGGTGGGAGAAGGCTGAGAGGTTGAGGATGGTGATGGTGAGTGAAGGGTTTCAAAAGACACCCGGTTGTAGTTCCTTTATGTCCTAACTGTTCAATAGACAGTACATTCCTTGTTATGAAAATAGCATTTTTTCCTTTTGAGGAAATAATTCGTTCCATTATTTTGCATGTGGATGCTAATAGAGACTAGGAGACATGCAGTTATTATCTCTAACTTAAATGTCTATACTATATTATTATGTAGTTTGAAGGAGGAAAATACTCAAAATTTATATAATAATAAAAATAAATAATTTCTCTTTTAATAATATTAAAATAATTATACAAAATAATTAATAAAACTAATAATATATCGCGCTCATTTTTACTCACGTATCATACGATGAAAAGAAAACAAGTAGCTTCTGTAATATGCATGGTACACAATGATGAACGGGTATAAATCGTCATATTTATTTTTTTTAAATGTCACGTAATAAAAAATATAAATCTAACTATACAAATTGTGAACTACCTAGGTGGATACACCATTGAAGAATTTTTCTAAAAACTGTTTTGTTACTATTTTGTGCCCCTCCTGCCAGTCATAATCTAAAGTGTTACGAAACAACTTTTAGTAGAGTGCTTTAACTAACAGAATTCCTTATACTATTACCATTTTTCTCTCGTGTTATTTAGCATCATCCCAAAACAACATTCAATATCTTCTTTTACACAATATACCTGTTTTTGTTGGTAAATCAAAATAGTGCAGAAGGCAAAATTTAATTAAGCTAAAGATAGTTTTGATTTGTGATAAATCAATTTGTGACTGCTACTTAAGGAAAAAAGAAACTGCATACTTTCTTCGGCTGCACACTATGAACATCTTTTGTTCATTATAATATAAACTGTTGTAGCGTCTCTTAAATTAGAGACCTAATAATCCGATTCGTGATTCGAATACTTTTACTTCGATTGTGTTCGTTACAACCAACAAAACCTCGTCCTTATGTAATGTATCTCAATTAGACGATGCGAAAGGAATCAGATATCCTCTTCAAATCTTTGTAGTGCCTCTTCCATTGAAGACCTAAAAAATACAAACCAAAGATTCAAAATCTTGGCATTAGTTATGGCAATTGAAATTACGTCTAGAAAGAATCATGCTAAAATAGTTAAAAAAAAGTTTCTCCATACCACTTCCGGTCACATTAAACAAGTACAGGCGATTCCCTGCTGCGGTTGCAGTAATCAGAACATGAGGCGGTTCCAACTCAAACTGGTAATATTTCCTTCCCGAGTGTTCTGCGATGTTCATACTAAGCACCTTTCCTTCCACATTCTGGCCGATCACTTCTGGTCCAAATGCGCTGATCACCTTCTCTGGAGGTCCAATTTTTTCAATCGTGGCATCATCGCCAAGATCTACACATCGAAACAAAAGATTGAATGTTCTGATTGGTCCGAGAATTCTAAACTAAAACGGGTAATATCTGATTAAAATGCCAAGCAATTATAATTCACGGCAACACTTACTATCAGCAAATCTTAGAACAGGAGCAACAATAACAAAGAGGCGTCCTTCTTTGGTGCTGCCAAATCTCAAATCAATCTCTGTGCCACCAAGGTCTGCTATTGACACCGGAACCTATTACACATACAAAAAGTAGTAAAAAGTAAAACTAAGTGCCAATTATCTCATCCAATATTCAAGAAATTGAATATTGTGTAGTTGATCTTCATGCCGATTAGGAACAAGGGGTTCAAAAGATTTACCTCTTCCCAATCTTGAGGTACCGAAAATGAATAGGGTATGATAGGACTCCATCCGACTCCATGCCCTCCAGACTTGTCATCCGGTCTACGGTATGTCCTCCAGCCTGCCTAAGCATATAATTCACTAAGTTGACAATTTACTTTCATGAACAAAATGTGGGAAAAGGAAATTGGGTACTAAGATCTCAGGCCCTGAAGATTTGTATCGGTATCTTTGTACTTGTAGAGAGGCAATCGAGGCGATATTTTTTGTCTCATCATGGATGGTTTCACGTATTGCTCACAATTATATGCAAATTTCACTAAGTTAACTACAATAAGTAGGATTCAACATTATCTTACTAATTAGATGCTTCAGTTAGTTCAAGATGTCAAATTTTCTTAATTAATCCCTTGTAACACAAGGATTTTCGAGTTTCTTAGTTGACTTAGGATATCCTATCAATAAATTAGGCTTTGTAACATCGGATGATTGATCCAGAAATCAAAAAGATTATTGAAACTTCCCGCTCTTTGTCCTCTCTTCCTTCCTCATACACCAAGCACTATCGTTGAAAATCGAAAGCTCTTTCCGACGAGTGATAGTTTTACACGCCAATATTGACGGATTTACGGAGGCGCACCAGGCAAGCAACGGCACTTGCCTCCACTGACATTTTAGAATTTTCTCTTTTTCCTTCCAAGTTTGAAAAGTTTTTCAATTACACCCCTTATTTGCCCCCACTACATTTTGAAATTCATAACCTTACCTATACTTTTCTTTAAAAGTTTCAATTTTTCCATCTTAATTATACTTTAATTTTATATGATTATGCCCACATGCCGTGTTTCTAACTTAGGGAATAAGATATGAATCTTCACCCAACACATACCTCTAACAATACAAGATTTTTTCTCTTCCGTACACTTATTGCAAACTTTATTTCTGCATACACTAGCACTACGCATCCCAACTCTAGTCCCAAATTTTTGAATATTAACTAAGGTGACAATGAGTTCTTAATTTTCAGGATAATACGCTTACATTCTCGGATATCCCAAAAAAATAGAAAACCATTTAGATTTAAAATTTCTTACAAATCCCTCCACTGACCTACTAAATTTGGAAAAAATCACATATAACCAACTTTTATTCACACTGAAGAATGCCCAAAATTTATTGTAATAAACACATATAGGAAAGCTAAAAACCTAGAAGCTAAAGACTAAAAGATGTGTAAGAGAAAGAACGAAACCAACCTTCTTTATCTGGCTCAGAGAGACCGGGAATTCTACCAGCTAAAAGGCCTTGTTTCACCACAGCCAAGCCCTCATTTGGGACACCCAACAGTAGTGTTGAAGAAAGCAAAGAAATCCCAGATGAGAGCAAAGCTCTTCTTCTCTTCAAAACCACTCCACAGAACTTCTCACTCTCTCCATCATCAGTGGGACTTTTTGAAACCCCATTTCCCATTAACACTGAGGATTGAGGAATTGCCTGTTGATGGTGATTGCAGGTCCATGATGAGCCCAAGCTTGGAAACAGTGTCACTCCCATTTTTCAAGCTTAGATAAGATACGTCTTTATTGCACTTGTAGAAAGAGTTACAAGAGCAACACAAAGACGTCTCACTGGCCTGTAAAAAGCTTGCTAGTTATTTGATATTTTGATTTTGTGTTTCAAGAATTTGCAAAAGAACGAGAAAAGAGACTCTTTAGTTGGCGAGAAAGAATGGTCATGCATGCTCGAGGCTCTGGCTTGATTTTTGTTGGTGTTGTACATTTTTTCGGCTAAAAGATCATGATTTCTAGCCTGACACGTGGCACATAAAATCATTTCTTTTAATTTTGCAGTGGAAAAAGAAAGGTGTGCGCCTAAGCTGTTAATAAGGGACCTTAAATTAAAGGACCAGAAAAAAAAAAATATATATATATATATATATATTGACGTTTCTTTGGTGGTTTTTTTTTTTGGCGGAAAATGATTTTGGATCGTCAGATTCACCTTTTTAGTGGGACTGAAATAAATCTGACGATCTAGAATCATTTTCTACCACAACAAAATTATATCTATAAAGGGTACTTCTGTGTTGAGAAAAGATTAGGGGTTGTTTGGCCCCCTTATTTTATTCATTCTATTCCATTTTATTTTTTTCAACTTTCTTAATCGTACAATCCATCTCATTCCATTCTTTTTTTTTTCAATCATTTTTTCAACTTACCAAATTCCTATACAATATCTTTAAATCTCAACCATGTATATCACCTCGAAATTCGCAAAGTCAAACTATTTCATATAATTTTTCCAAATCACTTTCAAACTATTCCAAACCATTTTCAAACTATTTTTTTAATCCCAAAGAATGGGACGGAATGGGTGAAATGTTCACCCCAAACATGTGGTAAAAAACAGACCGGTGGGTAACAAATTATGAAATAATATTGGGTGCTAACGAGAGTGCACATAAACTAATCTGTGTGTCTCCACACTCAAATAGTATGAAAAAAAAAATCATAAAACAAAAGGAAAAACGAGATATAGAAGGAAGATTCAAGCTCCTTCGATGATGACCGTTTTCGACTCGCCATTGACACTAGCAACCTTTGAGCTTCTACAACCACGTCGGCATTCACTTCAGCACTGTGTCCTCGTTTTCGGGTCTAGATTTGTCATCTCCTTCGTCGACAACGAACAAACGCCCATCATCAATAACTTCTCCACCACTAGAGGCTCATTACTTTTTCTCTCAACCTTCTTGCACCCCGTTGGAATTGGATTAAGGAAATTATATGGATTTTAGGTATTATATGGGATTTGGGATGGGTGTTTTGGAATAGGGATTGTAGTGGGTGCTGGGGTTTGAAAAATGGGGTTGTGAGGGAAAAAAAAAACCCTTGAAGGAAAAAGATTAGTGGTCTGATAAAAATTAAATTCATAAAGGAAAGGTGTTGGCGATATAAAATGGTGGTGTGCAGAGTAAAGGTGGAGTGGTTCAGCGAAAGTGAGGGGAGAAAGATTGAAAAAAAATAAATCCATGATTTTTATTTTACATCCTCTATACTCGATACCAAGTTAAAAACTTGCACTTTTCACGTCATCCATCATTCATTTTTAAATCAACGATTGGCACAAATATTGCCCACCGTTCTGTTTTTTTTATCTTTCCCCAAAACAGAACTACCCATCGATATCTTGTAAAGAAAAGTTTTCGTCCGAGGCGTTTCGTCCAAAACGTGCTTTGAGTTTCGAAACGCATTTTTTTGGCATTTGTTCGTGCAAAACTAAATAATAATAATAATAAATAAACACCTCATTTTTCTATCGGCAAAAACAAAATTTTTTATAAATTGGATCATAGCATAATTTAGTTAAAATAAACAACAAAAATGCAATAAAATATGGACTTAAATATAAATTTTTGGGGCTCAAATTGATTTGGACAGCCCCTACAAGTGTTGGGCCCGTGTGGCAGGGGTAGGGGTGTAAACGAGCCAAGCCACTCGTGAGCTACTCGGGGCTCGTGTCACGTCCCGAACCTTTCCCGATATTTTTCTTGCATAAATGGGCGTTTTCTCATGAGGCTTAGAGGAGCTCAAGTGTCCCGAAACGTTCTACAAGACTACGCCATGATCTACATGGCTCTTCAAAGGCCAAGAAGGCACTACATTGGGCTAGAAGTGTATGAAAGAGCTTGGAGATATCAAGACATCTCTAGAACTCTCTAAGACATTTGACACATCTCTTTATAACTTAGAGTAGTGTAGAATACTCTAGAATTGTGTAGCTTGTACATAGCCTAGTTGCTTCTTGGAACTTTCTAGGCCTGTTTTTCTCTTCTAGCATCTAGAATTTTCATAGGAATGCCAAGTGCCTATAAGGGGAAGACCCCTTCATTTGTACCAACCAACCCAACAGCTCTCAAGTGTAAAGCTTACTTAACTTTCAATACAAGACATACTTTCCCACGAACACTCTTGCCTTTCTTAGCCATTTTCATTGCCTTGCACACTTACTTAGCCACTTAGCTAGTTCACTTTGTGTTTGCTAGGCAACTTTGTGCCTTAGTCTTGTGAGATTGTCTATAGTCAGGCTGACTTAGCATCAAAGACGTGCTAAGGCCGCACGGATTAGTCTTGGAAAGAATAAGTTCGTGACAGTTAGTATCAGAGCTTTGGTGGAGATGGCAAAGAATGCCAAGATGCTATGCTTGGTTCCAATGTTACAGCCGTTCAAGGGTCGCAACAGGAGTGTGGGTGCGGGGAGCAGCCCGGGAGCTAGTCCACTTATGCCAAGTCAAGGGACGCCCTTGCAAGCTTAAGTGAAAGGCTCACTCGAGTGGAGGATTGCATTAATAGCGTGGAGGCACGCTTCGAGGGCATCGACCAACAGGAGTTCGATCTAGAAGAGGAACTCTCCGAGCTCTCACATGCCATCAAAGAGCATCTCACTAGGCTAGAGACATCTTGCAAGGGAGGACGAGCTGAGGAGCTTATTCGAGGAGGAGATAGGTCGCATGAAGGCCGCCCATGAGTGACAAGTCAACAGTATGCTGCAACAAATGGAGGAGATGCGTGCCAACCTTGCTTTGTGCAAGAAGGCGTGCGCAACGGGACCAGCGCCAACGGTAGTTACCGAGGCACGTCAGGTGGACGTGCCTAAGACAAAGAGTTATGCGGGGGCGCATAATGCTCGCGATGTGGACAACTTCTTGTGCGGCTTGGAGCAATGCTATGGGGCAGCGGGCATCACAGAGGATGTTATCAAGGTCCAAACCGCCACTTTATATCTCACAAATACCTCCATGCTTTGGTAGAGGTGCTAGCAAGAGGATATTAGAAGAGGTGCATGCACTAGTGCTATCTTCGATGAGTTTAAAGTTGAACTTAAAAAGCAGTTCTATCCGGAGAATGCCGAAGAAGAGGCACGTGGCTGCTTAAGGCGTTTAAAGCAAACGGGTGCCATCCGAGACTATATGAAGGACTTCATCAACTTGGTGCTCGAGATCCCAGACATGTCCGACAGGGATTCTCTCTTCTTCTTCATGGACGGATTGCAATCATGGGCCAATGCAGAACTCCGAAGGCGGCGAGTACAAGGCCTAGCTTCGGCCATCGCCCTGCCCGAGAGCTTGATCGACTACTCCTAAACCAAGGAGTCCAACAAGGCAAAAGAGAATAGTAGCTCGAGCAAAAGTAGGGGAGGTCATGGCCAGACTCAACACAAGGAAAGCCACGACTCTCAGGGTTTGTCCAAGCCAAAGTATGATCGACAAGCCTAAATTTGGGAAGGGCGGATCCAACAAGTGCTTTCTTTGCGATGGGCCACACTTCATGAAGGACTGCCCAACAAGAAATGACCTCAATGCTATGAGTGCAAAGATGGACAAGCCAAAAGCCAAGGGTAGCGAAAGCAGCAAGGACGGTGCCCTCATGGGATCTTTGCAGCTCTTGAACTTCATTCAAGCTGCACCGAAGGTCAAAGCTAAGGGGTTTCTCTATGTGGATGCCACCATCAATGGGAAGGCTGTCATAGCCATGATTACCACGGGGGCATCGCATAATTTTGTGTCTATTGAGGAGGCATAACGGCTTGGCCTTAGGACCACCGATAGAAGAGGCTCCATCAAGGCAGTAAACTCGGAGGTCTAAAGTATCAAAGGAGTTGCTCGTAGGGTCTAAACGAAGTTTGGTACATGGGAGCCAATCGACTACTCATTCGTGCCTATGGATGACTTCAAGGTCGTCCTAGGTCTGGAGTTCTTGGATAGGGTTAAGGCTTTTCCTATTCCCTTTGCCAACTCAATGTGCATCATCAACGAGGACAAGTCTTGCATAGTCCCGACCACTAGGGCTGCCAAGCAAGACACGAAGATCTTGTCCGCCATGCAATTCAAGAAGGGTCTGCGATAGGACGAGGAGAGCTATCTAACCATCCTCAAGGAGCACAATGACGAGGAGCTCACGGAAGGTGTGGACGTGCCCACCGAGATGCAAGACGTCCTTGAGGAGTTCAAGAACCTAATGCCGAACGAAGTACCCAAGAAGCTGCCACCACGGAGGGAGATAGACCATAAATTGGGCTCGAGCCCGGCACGAAGCCACCTACTCTCAGCACTTATCGCATGGCGCCACCCGAGTTGGACGAGTTAAGGAAGCAACTCAAGGAGTTGCTTGATGCGGGCTTTATTCGACCATCTAAAGCCCTGTATGGTGCATCGTTGCTGTTCCAATAGAAGAAGGACGGGTCACTACGCATATGTCTTGACTATCGGGCGCTCAACAAGGTGATTATCAAGTACAAGTACCCGATCCCCTTGATAGCGGGCTTGTTCGATTAACTCGGGCATGCTAAGTACGAAACCAAGCTAGATCTTCTCTCGGAGTACTATCAAGTGCGCATCGCAGAGGGAGACGAGCCAAAGACGACATGTGTAACAAGATACTGGTCTTATGAATTTCTTGTCATACCTTTTGGACTCACCAACGCACCAGCCACTTTTTGCATCTTAATGAATAAGGTCTTACACCCGTATCTCGATCGGTTCGTGGTCGTCTACTTGGACGATGACATAGTGGTGCATAGCAAGTCTTTGTAGGAACATAAGCAACACTTGCGTTAAGTGTTCAAGGTGTTGCGGGAGAACGAGCTATACATCAAAAAGAAGAAGTGTTCCTTTGCTCAACAGTAGGTGTTGTTCTTGGGGCACAAGATCAAGGGTGGAAGGCTTATGATGGAGTCAACAAAGGTGCAAGCCATCCAAGAGTGGGAGCCACCCACCAAGTTGCCAGACTTAAGATCCTTCCTTGAGCTAGTCAACTATTACCGGCGATTCATCAAAGGCTACTCGACCATTGCTGCACCACTCACGGATTTACTCAAGAAGAATAGGCCATGGGAGTGGACGACAAAGTGCCAATAAGCCTTCGACACTTTGAAGAGGGTTGTGTACGAGGAACCCATGCTCGCACTTCCCGACCACACTAAGCCATTCGAGGTACACATCGATGCATCAGACTTTGCCATTGGAGGCGTGCTCATGTAGGAGGGGCATCTGATTGCCTGCGAGAGCCGAATGCTCAATGATATCGAGTGGCGCTACACCGTGCAAGAAAATGATATGACCGCAATAGTTCACTGTTTACGGGTGTGGCGGCATTATCTTTTGCGAGCACAGTTTGTGGTCATGACAGACAATGTGGCCACAAGCTACTTCCAAACTCAGAAGAAGCTAAGTCCAAAGTAAGCACGATAGGAAGACATTCTGGCCGAATTCGACTATGTCATGGAGTATAGCCAAGAAAAGCGAACGTGTTTACGGATGCCCTAAGCCGGAACGTAACACTGGCCTCAATTAGTCAAGTTACTAGCCCGCTCCTTAGACGGATCAAGGAAGGATTGGCACAGGAGCAACTAGCCAAGGCCATCATCTCGATGGTGCACGAGGGCAAGACGAGACGGTTTTGGCTAGACGACGAGTTGCTTTACACCAAAGGCAACCGCATCTACGTTCCAAGGTGGGATAACTTACGGCGCGAGCTCATCAAGGAGTGCCACGATTCTTTATGGGCGGGACATCTGGGGATGAGGCGCACACTTGCTCTAGTCAAGGCAACATACTACTGGCCACAGATATGGGACAACGTAGAAGGCTACGTGAGGACTTGTTTTGTTTGCCAACAAGACAAGGTAGAGCAGCAACAGCCAAGGGGACTGTTGGAACCCTTGCCCACGTTAAAGAGACTGTGGGAGAGCGTCTCGATGCATTTTATCATGGCCTTGCCTAAGTTGGAAGGGTTCAGAACCATCATGGTCGTGGTAGACCGTTTTAGCAAGTATGCGACCTTTATTGCAATGCTAACCAATTGCACCGCGGAGGGTGCGGCAGGACTATTCCTCCGCAACATAGTCAAGCTTTAGAGTGTGCGCAAAAGCATCGTTAGCGATAGAGATCCGCGCTTCACGAGACGGTTTTGGATGGAGTATTCAAGCTCTTGGGGTCGGATCTCAACTTCTCAACGAGCTTTCATCCCCAGCCTTCTACGCCATGCCTGCCGCCCAAAGGGCCCAACCGCAACCCCCTACTCATTGGACAAGCTGTTGGAACCGTTCTAGCAGCCCTTGGCGCCCCTATTTTGCGGACAAACTGCTTGAATCGTTACAGTAGCCCCCGAGCGCGCAGGGAGCGCCGCAGCACAGACGCACCCCTGGTAGTGCCGAAGGCACTTGGCCATTGTTTCGCAACATGCTAGGCAGCGCCTAGGCTGCTCCTGTGGCCGCATCGCTGCTGTTCCACTGCCTTGGCTTTCTTGGGTTGTATTTTTCCAAAATGACCCAGTCAATTCTCTATTTATTTTCTTTTATGTTATTTATATTTATGTGATGAATGTTTATAACATTATTATGCATTATAACATGTCATATAGATTATGTGTGCATGTCCTTGCATAATAACATGTTGCATTCATTATTGATTATTTAATTTTAATTAAATTAGATTTAAATATAAAATCAGGTAATAATCAATGGAAAACTCATAATCTATTTTCTTAAATAAATAGTTTAATTAAAAAAATTGGAGTATGAGATAAGAATTTTGAATTCTATTTAATACCAAGTTTATTATATGAATGTTAATAAATAATAATTTGATTATTATAATCCTAGAATTAAAATACCATTATAGGATAAATGTTATATTTAAAAACTAAACTGATAAAGAAATAAACCTTTTACATTATAATAAAGAACCGACGGGCTAAAAAAAATTATGAATTATAAGAATATGAAGTGAAGCAATACAAACACCCTGAAATAGATTGTTTCCAATCATGTTTCAAGGTCAGGGCAAAGGCATGGGAGGTTTCCAATCAGAAAATTTGACCACATCCTTATTGACATATGACCCATTGTGAAGCCAAAATGTTTCACCCGAATGGTGAAACTGCCTTACTTTCCTCTGAAGTTCCCACATGATTCCTTGCATTGCAGAACATGGAGATGTATTAGGATTATGATAGGCCCATAAACACCTTACTTGTCTTCCGCGGCTTATCATCGCTTCAATCTCGTTATCTGCTTGAGAAAAACAGTGGCATTAGAGTCTTAGAACACAAGAAAAGACCCAAAGACGAGAGAGATTCATGGGAGTGGTATTTGACCTGGAATTGAGTCCAGGTACTCCAACAGCTCGGGCCCTATTCGGCTCGATGGCCATTTGATTGATATCTGCTTGTAGTCGATGACATTTTGGAAAGGTAGTTCTGCTTGATCTGATATTAAAACTGGCACACACTCCTGTGGAGCATAAGCAAATATCGTTTTAACAGACTAATCATTATATGTAGAAGAATTCACAGAGAGCAGGAATGAGTGAGAGAAAGACCACAAAGAAAGCCTCGTAAAAGCGAAGTGTCCATGACGATTCCCCACGAGGAGCGAGGCAGAATTTGGCATTGCGCAAGTGTTCGAAATACTCTTTTCTCCCTAGTTTGTCAGGTCCGCTGAACTTCAAGTCTGGACATTCCAACTGTTCATAATGCCAACAAGCAAATCTTGAAATAGCAATTTTGATAGTTGCATGAAAGTTCCAAACAAGTCAATTACAAAGCCATGCTATTCCGGCCAAATGAACCCAATAACAAAAGATCTAGCACACAATTACTATATTATGTGTTACATAAAATATAGTAACAAGTTTGAAATTTATACAAGATATTGAGTCTGCGTCACCTATTTCTGCATTGAACTTTTACAATGAAGTTTTAGTCCAAGATGTTAGCCTTTCGTGGATGCCCTCTGTGGGAAAGCGTGTTTAAGAATCAATTTATTTAAACATAGAACTTATCTAATTAAACATGAGATAAGTTGTACATTCATTTACATTGTACAGTTCTTGTTATTTTGTTTAATAACTATCCAGTTTAATATTAGGAATTTAAGTGATTATCGTTTGTTGTAAGGATATTTCAATTATTAGACTAAGGATAGGTCTGAGTTCAATTAAGATTTAATTATCACCATATATTAAGTTTAAGTTGCATTATAAATATCGGCTTATGCCACATTAATGTGATTCAACGAATTCTGAAAAGATGCAGTCAATAAACTTTTCTTTTTCTTCCCAACTTCTTCCTCTTTTCAACTTTCCTCTCAATACTTCTACTTATTCTTCTTCTTCTTCTTAGTTCTCACTACTACCGCAATTTTATGCTTATGAATTTTCCTTCTTAAAAACTCACACCCTCCAATAGCAAATTGCCATGTATTGTATTTCTAACTAATATTTCAGTCAATGATGGAGGATGTGGATGTTAAGGCAAGAATAAAATTTTGGCTAGCTATGTGACCAAGTCAATTCCAATTCTCAGATCTCCGTCGAGAGTGAATTTCTTTGTATCACTAAATTTATTTTTGGGAGGAATTCTTGCCCTCCTGTATATAAGAACCACGAAATTAAAAGAATGGCAACAAGATGTTGTAACTGGTTTTAATGTGCGCGCACAAGCTTTGCATTTCAGCTCAACCACTTCAAATAGTATGAATTTTTTTTATTTTTATTTTTTTTGCAGTGGGACATTTTGAGGGCTTTTTAGTTTCCTTTGTTTTGAATTTTTAGTTGAGGGGCAGATGGAACTTATGCTTTCTACTGACTCCAAATTTAACACTTAACTACATAAGCACTTGCTAATCCCGGAATCAAGAAAACTCAATTTTGGCTCATACCTTATCTGGAAAATGCTTTGCAAGCTCTATCAACTTCAAACGGCCAGCTTTTCCTTGTGCTCGACCTAAATAATTTGCAACATACTTCCTTTTTGTTAGAGGCAAAGGCTGGACAGCAGTTGCTTCATTTGTTGTCATGAAATCATCAACATTCCCAGGAATGATGATATCTTTCCAAGTATTGAAGGCACTTGTATCTTTTTTATCAGTTCGATCCCCCTGCACTATCACATAAATAGAAAGATAGATTATTTCAAGCTAAAATATTAGTGAAGCAGATCCTAATTTCGTTTAAATAATCAATTGATGGACTGATAAGCCAAAAATTGATAATAGTAAAGCATTAGTGCTTTCTCCTGATCTACCAGATAAATTGTTTCTTTTCAAATTTTCCTTTTTAACCAGCTTTCTCACCAAAGATTTTACCAAACTGGTTCAGCATGGTTTTCCAATAGAGACAACAAAAGACTTTTCAAGAAACATGAATGACAATAAAATTTATTTAAAAATTTAATTAGTATAGAGTGACAAAGAGAAAAGAATACACATAAATTAAGAAGCAAGGGAGAAGACAGGCTGACAGACAAGTATATAAATCCAGAAACCAAACAAGCAGCCACAACATAAAATAAGCACATGGGACCTTAATTCAACATGATTACAATAGTGAATTTAGTTGATTATAGGTTGAGCATGACTTTGATTGTATAAGCCACAGGAGTTACATGTGTTTGTTCACATAAGTAATTGCTTGCGTGTTTGAAAGTAATAATACTTGATTTCTTACACCTCGGCTAAAACTATATGCCTTAAAGTTCATAACTGTACAAATTAAATTCCTACTTTCTTCGTCAACAATTAAGCTGAATTATCCAACTGAACGTCAATCTAAACTAATAAAATCTTTTTGAAATGAAGTCTCTAACCTATCACCAGTACTTGGAGTTAGTGAATCCTTCTAAAGCAAATTTGAATCAGCAGCAAGTTGGCAAAATCTGTTTTGCAAACTTAAAAATGTAAAAACTTCAGAAAACCAAAACTGTGAAAAACGAGAAATTAATCACTCTGATCAAGATCATTTCTCTTCTAAGCTTCTTTGGAAGCTTTTCTTCCTTTCTGCAAATAACCCAGTGGCCCATAAGGGTATACCTAGTGCATCAGTCCACCAGCATTATTTACAAATACCAGATAGAAATGAAAAGGTAAAAAGAGTGAGAGATTATAAAGAATTTTGGAGGTTTGGGTATGTTTGCCCCACAAGATTTCCTTAAATAAATCCAATCAGCTCATTCTCTTTCTTCCATTTTGGCGCATCTTAGTTTATTGTTCAAAATCTGAATATATACTTCCTGAATGGATTCCTCATGCAAACTTTGCTCCTTGTTCTAGACTCCCACCTCTCATGTTCATGTATGCAAGAATATTTATTAAAAAAAAAAAAACACCCTAAGCCAAAACGATTAGACTACTGCACGTATATGATGAAGGAATTGCTATTGCCTTTTGATTAGTACAGTACCTCAGGCGTAAGAAATATGGAACGATTGATATACGTCTCCCAAGATTTAAATAAATGAGCTCCAATACCACTGCAAATAGGCAAAAAGAAAAGCCTATGAGTCGAGCTTATGGAAAGAAAGCATAAACAATAAAGTAATAACTAATAATATTTTGTCAAAACTTGTATCAGACATCTCCAAAGAAGAAGTTTTCCTTAAGCAATTCCCACAAGACAGCTTCGCTCAATACTGTATTTCAGTTAAACTACCCAAGAAAACTAAACAAGAATATTGCTCTGCAATGCGACTTGGGCACATTCAATTGACTTTTGAAAGTATTTGAATCTCCTCAAATATACCATTTTGGTCTATATTCCTTTCAGCCAGGTTACAGTGTACTTGTTTGGGAAAAGATCATGATTAGTAAAACCCAATATTACTCATAACCATTAAAACACGAAAAAACTTGTTCAGACAAGGGAACACAGCACACAAAAAATCACGTTACCACCCACCTTTCTTCATCATTCTTATCAACTGGTGTATCAAATTTTATTATGATATCACATATCTGAACATGGATTTGCAAAACATATAATTCAGTCATGGATGTTACAAACCGTACAATTCTTTCATTGCCGCGTCGGGGAAAGAAAGATTTTTACCTCGGGAAAACGAATATATGGTCGCGTCCCCCAGATCGCCGGAAGTAAGGCATTTGACTAAGCACCTGCCACAACCAAGCAAGAAAAATAACTGCCCAATACACCACATTGCAAGTCAAAATAACATCGAGTTTCAAGCAAAGTAATGGTCGAATTTACCCTAACATAGGTCTCGCTAATCTCGTTATCGTCAAGACCGCCCAACATTCGAACACATTTGATGTATGTTGGGACAAAGAACAGGTCAGCTTCCTCCTTTCTCCTTGTCCTGAATCTCGATAGTAAAAGTAGCTTGTGTATTTTAACCTGCAATTCATACACTAATGACTAATTAAACACACACCAAAAAAAAAAACAAAAAAAAACAAACAAACAAACCAAAACAAAAAAACAAAAAAAAAACTCTCTCAGTGACTACTTCTGTAACTTGTTTTATAATCTATGTTTCAGGCAAATGACCAAAGTTTCAAAAATATTAAGAAACTAGCTATTAGTTAATACAAAATTAAGATGCATCTATAGTTAAGAAAATGTCCATTTAATTAATTAATTAAAACGTTGCCCATTTTCTTAAAACATCACTCAAAAAATAATTATCTACTTAACAATCTCTCTCTCTTTTTTTTTTTCCCCCCCTCAAAGAAACAAAAAGACTAAATCAGAACAGAAAATTCAAAACCTCATTTCTCAGAAATTCACCGAAACCACAGAAAATCAAAGCCGCAACAAAAGTCAGGCTAGTAAAACAGTAAAAGAATAGTAAAAAGTGAAATTACCTGAGTGCCCCACTGGCCTTTGATGCACTGAAGGGCGGTGATTTTGCGTTCCTTGCCGTACATCAAGTCCCTCAGCCCATCCACCTCGGCCTCGTCGTAGACGTAGATTTTGAGGTCGAGGTGGGGCCCGTAGCCGCGTTGGGGCCAGGAGAGATCTCCGCCGTCGGATACGGGGAGAGCCGCCCGAGATGTGCGGCTGAGATCAGAGGAGGGGGAGAGGGAGCAGGAACGATCGAAGAGCCTGGAGAGGAAGAATGTGGAGGCGACGAGGAGGAGGGCTCCGATCTGGTGTGTGCGGGTGCATGGCGTGTGGTGGTGCAACCCCAATGGCCGCCCTTTGTTGCTCATGCCACTTCGCATTTGGTTTGTTTCTCGAATTTTTTTTTTTTTTTTTTTTTTGCTCACTTTCTCATCTCATGACAGGACGAAGTGGAGGAAGGCTATTTTGAAGGAAAGGAAGGGAATTGAAAAAGGGAGCGGGTGATCAGTACGACGCCGTTTCTATGGCTTCCATAAAACAAAACAAAAAATAAAAATGAGAGTTATATATACTAAAAGAGATAATTGAGTAAATGACTATTTTTCAAATGATGATTTAAGAACATAACTATTATTTTGATTAATTAATAAATTAGTTCTTTTTTCAACTACATGATGATGCGTTTTTATTTTTATATTCTTAATTTCTTATCTATTATTAGCTAATAATTTAATTTTTTGAAACGGTGATCATTTATTTAAGGGAAGATTTGGGTTTTAGCCATTTTTAAGCTCATGTAATAAAATGATTGTAACAAAATTTGTTACACAATAAAAATGGATAATTCCTTAATTTCGTGAAACTATGACTAATCCTTAAACAAATTACCAAAATTTTGATTAAATCCTTAAAAATCTCAATTAGAACATGGATTAAGAAATTATTAAATATAAAAAACCATAACAATGCTTAGTTTACTATATGTTTCGTTCCGCAAATAGGACAATTTTTTTCTAATACATTCATTTTATATTTATTTTTTTTTTGCAATTATTTGCATATTTTACTGTCGAATAAATAATATAGCAAAATAAATTTTATATATATGTTTTGAAAAACTTGAGACAAAGTATAATCATTTGTTTAATTTAAAAACATATACTAAATTTAGTATAAATCAAAATTTAAAAAAAAAAGTTATTTTTGAGAAAAATATATGTTTATTTTATTCTTAAATGAATTTTACAATACCCTAAAAATTCAAACTTATATCTCTTAAATTTTGGAAAATGTCGAATTAGAAAGACAAAATACCACCATACGACTCTTTAATTTTCAAAATATAAACAATATCCTTATTTTTGTAAAGTTACCAAAACTTATACCTTCTATATATATCTATTCTATACAAGTATACTAAGGCTCAATAGGTTTCTTCAATATTGCCAAAGAAAAGGCTCACCATGAGAAGACATGTGACATTTTTTGTGGATGACACGTGGCATTTCATGGTTTTTTTTTTCTTTAAAAAAATTACATTTGGGGGCCTAAGAAATTTTGGAGGACTTTTGCACAAATTTAGAGGGATTTTTGTGTAATTTCTCTCTCCTCTCTCTTCTTTTTTATTTTTTTTTGTTTTAATCGTTTCAACGGCTATTTGTTTGACGTAATGATCTTGAATTTTTTTTTCTTGACACGGTTAGATTCAGAATATTTTTCTCAATCTTTTGGCACTCATTGTCATGTACTTTTTTTTACCATAATTATTTTTTATTTATTTTCTTTGTTCTAAGCTTTTATTTTTATTTTTTAAGTTTGAAAAATTTAAAAAAACACCCTATATTTATATTAAATGATAAATTTAATCCTTTAATTATTCAAAATTACAAAAATATCAATTTTTTATTAAAAAACTTACAAAAATGTACTTTATAATTTTTTCACCATATTTTTCATACGTTATATTATTTTACATGTGCTCTACACGCGCGAAGCGCGGGTGCAAAAACTAGTGTATATATATATACTAGCAGGAGCTTTTTTTCTTCTTACCTGTTTTTTTTTTGTTATATATTTTTTTATCCATATTTCTCTCTATTCTTTGCTTTTGACTAAATTTAATTTAAAATGAGATTTTGAAGAATGCCCCCTTTTTTGGCACATTAAATCACTACCACACTATCTACATAGTTATGTTAGTTTTCACACTAATACCTCAAGCACAGGTGACCAAAAGCTACTCGGGGGCGAGAATCTAAGATAACTTAAGACCAGAGAACTCACAGGGTTCTCGGAGGTGAGGTGTCCAAGCCCATTAAACTCGATGGCATCGAGGGACCAGGGTATGCTCTGTCCCGAGAGCCAAATGAGCTTGCAACTGAGGAGCCCAAATTATGCAAAACACAAAAAGGTCCACAGGGCCCTGAGAGGCATTAATACCAAGGATGATAGTCACGACTTGACGTTATTCTTCTCAGTAAAGCGTACTTAAGCGCTCATTAATTTCTAAAATCAGGGGATAGAATCATGGTGTTGACCAATCTCAAAGAGATAAACCATATTCAAATAATTAATTGGATTATTCCTGTTATCTTAAAAGATAATTACGAGATATATTCAAATTCCAGCAAATCTGGATATTTCCTGATCTGCTACAATCCCTTGCAGAAGATGACGTGGTCATTGATGAGTGTATATTTGACACGCTCATCGTATGCATTTTCAAGCTTAATTTTGTATGCTATTCTCTAGTTTTGTGTGAACTTGATGCGTTTTTGTGAAGTCTTGGTTAACACATTTATGAAGGAAAAATAAGCAAAAAAGTTGGTCAACTTTGATTATGGAATCACCAAGAGACGAAAAGTGGAAGAATTTCACATAAGGAGGTGTATTTTGAGAGCCACAGGCGATACAACACTCAATATGCGTGATACGGCACTAAAAGCAGTGGCCTAAGCGATACATTTCCCAAAAACAAGAGAAAAATTTGAGGAGATCAGGGCTGCCCGAAAAGTTGCGACAAGAACTCTAGGCGATACATCACCCAAAATCGACAATACATCACCTAGATGAGCCCATCAACCCAATTTTGCATCCGATGAGGAAATTTTGGGAATGATATAAGAGAAAACCTAGAGGAGAAAAAAAAAAAAAGAGCAAGGGGGAGACCAATGAGAGGATTTGCATAACAAGATTCATCTACTGATCGTCAATAGAGTTTCTTACTTTTCTTTGAATTATTTGTATTAGCTATGAACTCTAAGTAGAATTATTGCTTGTCATCTTTTAGTTGTGCATGGCTAAATTTCTCCATCTCGGAGATATTAGTCAAACTCAATATTGTTAAATTTAAAGTTTCATCTATAACTCGATGCATTTTCATCTCAATTTATTATGTTCTTGCATGCTTAATTTTTATGTTTTATCGCAATTGAATAATTAGGTAGAACGACTAGGTAAAGCCAATTAAACTCGAGAGAGACATTTGTATTAAACCAGGATACCAAGCAACATAGCTTAGGAACCCATAAGGATCGAGAGGTGACTAGAATTTCTAGAATATTCGAGATTAATATGTAAGGACCGAAAGTTGATCAGACTTAGTTCTCTAGGGTCGTTTTTAATTGTTAATAGTTTTTTGTCGGTGGATACCATAGTTAAAATTAAAAACACATCTTGACCACCTAGCGAAAGTTATGGTCGATTTTAGTCATTTCATAGGCTAGCAATTGGATAGAAGTCATGTCGATAAAAGGGTGAAACCGAGAGTTAAATGCATTGAGGGAGGCTAATCAATTCTAGATATTTACCTTCTCTGCAAATTTATACATTTCTTTTTGTTGTGTTAATTTAATTCTGCTTTAAATTTAGTTTAAGTTCGGCTTAGTCATTATTCATTCACTTAGTTGATAGTCTAGATAAAGTAAGAATTTAGTAATTATAATATCAATCAATTAGGTCTAAATAGTTCTTCATGGGACAATACTTGGACTCAACATCCATTTTATTACTTGCTGACACGTATGCTTAAGCTAATTTGCACGTGTGTTTACGAGCTAACAAGGTTTTGGCACTGTTGCCAGGGAATGAAAAACAGCTTAAATAGATTAATTATGTGAAGAACGATAGTTATTTTAATCTAGGCATTTTCACTTCTCTTAAATTTTCTTAATCATTGTTTATTGTTCTGTGCGTGAAGGATTTCAGATCTATGCTTGGGTCAAGCAGTCAAGAACCATTTCCGATAGATCTAGAGATTGAGTGTACATTGGACAACATCAAGAGACAACAAAGGGAATTGACTACTGAATCCGAAACGGCCGCTGAACCTGCGATGGCCGAGGAACCAAACAATGAGCGCACTATGCGCTATAACCTAAAGCCTATTGTGAATGTGAACTATTCAGGCATTCGGCATTAAGAACATTAACACCAACAATTCGAGGTGAAGGCAAGCCTAATAGGCATGGTTCAACAGCAACAATTTAGGAGTTTGCCTTCCAAAGAACCCAACAGCCACATCTCAACATTTCTGGAACTATATGACACAATCAAGAATGGGGTTGATCATAACGTTATCAGATTGAAATTATTCATGTTTTCACTATGGTATTAGTTCCAGGCGTTGCCGAACGGATTAGTCGTGACATGGGACGACTTGGTCTTGAAGTTCCTACTGAAATTTTTTCCTCCTCAGTAAACATCCTAATTAAGAGGCGAGATCACTCAGTTCAAACTGGGGAGAATGAGATACGGTATGAAGCATATGATCGCTTCAAGGAGCTACTGCGAAAGCAAACTTAAGATGGATTCAAGTTGTGGTTCCAAGCTCAGATTTTTCATAATGGTCTGAATTACACTACGAGGAGTATGGTTCATATAGCAGTTGGGGGTTCAATATTGAACAAGATTACGGATGGGCTTACATGTTGTATGAGGCCATGACAGATAGTAATTATTACGCTCGTTCAGAGAGAACTACAATTAAAAAAGCTACTAGCGTACTTGAAGTTGATCATTAGTCAGCAATTCAAGCAGAATTCGCTACTTCCACAAATTAGTTATCTCAGCAAACACAAAAAAGGCTTACTATAGGGTGAAGTTATGGCTATGCAAGCTTAGGGTTTGACTTTATGGACAATTTACGTATGTAGGTCTTTTGTAATTTGACATCTACGAATGCCAAATATATAAATGGCATGTACTTATCGTGGATACTTTCATATTTTTTTGTATTTTTTGATTATTCAATGGTATATTTGGTATCTCAAGTAACAAAACACTGAAGTTAGGATCACAAAGTTTACCATCTACATTGCATTCAAACACTTTTAAAATATTTTACAACTGTTCCTTACTGTAACTACCAAAACCACTTATCCAGATATCCATCATGGTTGCTACAAATATTGATACCCCAAAACAAATTAACAACTTAGTTGACTTCCTTGACAACTTATGTATTTCAGCATTTTTTAACTCAATCACACATTCCAATCTATAATTCATAGTCTGCAGCCTTCCAATTTATTCTTCATTCTCTATTAATTTTGCTTTCAGCTTCTGAATATCTTCATGAGTTTTATCATAACATCGACTCTAATCAACAAAAACACAATATCCTGCCATCTGTCCAAATTATTCTACAATAAAGCAAACTTTTTTAATAAACGAAAGGAAAAAAAAAAACCTTTGAATCAAATCAACATTATCAATTACATATGTAAATATTAACTAAAAAAATCCCATACTGATGTAATTATCAAAGTACATCAATCTCATCTATAAAATGCAATTACTAACGTTGTAGTTATTACAACCCCAAAAACTACTCCATAGTTCTTTTGAGTCTTCGAAGTCCTCTCAACCGTAACAAACCCACACTCATACAAAAATCTTTCATCCGAATCCTACCTTATAATGTTCTTCGTGAAACCTCCCGCTTGCAAGAAGTTGAAATTCAGCTTGATTCACTTTGTCCCCAAATTTTATAGTTTTTTTTTTTTTTGTCTAAATAAGATGAAGCAGGTGAAGGGAATTTATGTATATACAAATAAATAAATAAAACCTATTAGACCTGCAACGTTAAGATTCTATTTATTTTTCGTAGCAGATGGGCCAATATGATTGACACAACAAATTACATGAGCATATTTGACACATTATATGTTGGGCCATAATTCAACCCGAGGCCCAAGGCCCGAACATTCTGAGACTGCAAGCTGACAGTGGGCCAGGCCGTCGAAAAGCCCAATTGAGATGGCATCGGAGAACCAAGAAGGCCCGCGACGCAAAAAGGCGACAATGCCACTTGGCGCCCGCGCGGCATGGCCGGGCAACAGCGCGCCAACCGCGCACATTGGCCGGGCGGCAGCACGCCGACCGCACGCATGGCTGGGCGGCAGCGCTGACCACACGCATGGCTGGGTGGAAGCGCGCCAATGTGCGCATGGCTGGGCAGTAGTGCAACGCTCGGCGCCAGTATGGGTGGCAGCCTGCCGCCCGTCGTCCATGCACGCCCAGCCTGCTGCCCAGTGTCCCCAGCCTACCGCCTAGTGCCATGCCCGCCGCCCAGCGTCCAGCCTACCACCCAGCGTCTAGCCTGTCGCCCAATGCACCCAACCTGCCGCCCAGTGCCCAGCCTGCCGCCCGGCGCCCAACCTATCGCCCAGCGCACAGCCTACCTACCAGCGCGCCCAGCCTACCCCCCGGCGCCCAGACTGCCGCCCATGCACGCCTAGCATGCTGCCCAGCACCCGACCCCCGTATGGGCGGCAGCCTACCGCCCGTGGCCCATGTAGACCCCCGCTCGTGTGGGCGGCCGCCCACCTCCCAAACGTCCCGAATTCGTCGCGCTTCGCTTAATTTCCTCTGAACCCGTAATAAAGAAATACAAAGTTACTAAAAATAGAGTAACGGACTTTATTGTGTATATTTTCTTTATACGTCATTGTAATGCTATAAATAGCCGAGGATTACAAAAGAGAGGCACATTGAATAAGACTCAGAGAATACAATCCCATTACTCTCAAATTGTCATTCGTTATTTTTATTTTTCGTCATTGTTTGTCTTTGCTTTTTCACGTTACTTTTGCACGTGTCAGCTGGTGCGAAAAATTGAATCAACATTATATATTATAGGATTAATTTCATCATTTCCCCCTCTACTTTAACCCGAATCTCAAATTGACCCCTGCACTTTAATTTGTTACATCCGTTCCCCCTATACTTTTAAAACGTCTCAATTTTGTCATTCCGTTAACTTTTCCATTTAAAGTTGTCATTTTCTATCCAAAGTTGCCATGTATCACATAATTAGATAGGTTTTTGTGCATTTGTAGGTGAAATTATATTTTTGCCCCTATTGAACATGTTTTTTTCTTTTACGGTTTTTTTTTTTTTTTTTGCTAGAAACACTTGATTGAAAAAAAAAATTTCTTCAATCAAGTGTTTCTAGCACAAAAAAATAAAACTAAAAATATCGAATTTTTAGCTGAAGAAAAAAATTAATTTTTTTAGTCAATTGTTTCTAGCACAAAAAAAAAAAAAAAAAAAAAACCTTGAGAAAAAAAGTATCAAACAGGGGCAGAAACATAATCTCACCTACAAATGCACAAAAATATCTCTAATTACGTGACACATGGCAACTTTAGATGGAAAATTGTAACTTTGGATGAGAAAGTTAATGGAATGATAAATTTGGAATGTTTTAAGAGTATAGGGGGAATATATGTAACAAATTAAAGTACAAGGGGCAATTTGATATTCGGGTTAAAATAAATGGAAAAATGATAAAATAACCCTATATTATATTATATTATATTATATATTTATATATATATATATATATATATATATATATATACTAGAATTTGAACGTGTTACTTGAACTTTCTTATTTAAAGACTTGTGCTACCCGAGCTAACTTTTAAGGGCAAAATTTGTTTTGTTTATAATATTATAGATATATTTAAAACAAAAAGGCACTGTAGAGGGGAAAGTTTGTTTTATTCATCAATATTTTTATTTTGCTTGATAGGTAACAATGGTTTATTTATCTTTGGGGAGAAAGATATATTTCAAAGCATATGATAGATTAAAGCCATTTAAGTTGAGATGTTAAAGCTTAAAAAAACGAAATTTTTTTGTTCTCTTTGAAAGTTCATCACCAAAATCAGGACCTTTCTTTCACATGATTGGTGGGGGGAAAAAACCATGTCAATATAGCATTCATGTCTATTTATTCGTGTAACGTTGTCATTGTTTATTTATTTTTTGCTAAGAAATTGTCATTGTTTATTATTTGCACGTTTCTCTTATTCACGTAATGTTATTAATGTTCTAAGCAAATTGTGTGCTTTCAAATTAAACTCTCTAATTTTACATTTCTTCAAACACAATTAAAAATACATATATTTTAAGAGAAAAGCAATAAATATGATTACATAATTTGTAGCTTAAAAATCTTTTCTCACCAATTCTATTTTCATATATATATATATATATATATATATATATATAGTTTCTTTGAAATAATTAATTAATTTTACCTGAAATCTTTTTTTTTTTTTTCAGAAAAGTCTCACTTTTGATGACAAACTTTTAACACGTATTTTTCAAACTATATATAAGTAACAATTCTTTCATCATACATATTGCAGGGTGTGGTTTATTTCTTTAATGGGATTTTGAAGAATGACCCATTCTTATCACAATGTCATACCGGTATATGGTACATCTATGAATTGTAGAGGATAATTTATTGTCAATTCAATATTAATGTGCAATTAATTAAATATGTGATGTTCAATGATGTGATAGCCACTCGTACTCTCCATAAAATAAACATATTTATATCAATAATCTAAATGTAACTCTCACAAATAATTAACAATAACAATATTTAATAAACAATAAAATCAAATACTACAATATAAATGCTAATGGGGATAAAATAAAGAGTTTTTTAGGTATTTAACCAAATTTTTGAGTAATTTTTAAGATTTAGTCATAATTTCACGAAATTAGGGATTTAGCTATAACATATAACATTTTTTGTAACATGTAACATATATACGTGAAAAAAATGTAACATTAAATGTAACGTTACATTTAGTGTTACATTTTTTACACGTATATATGTTACATGTTACAAAAAATGTTACATGTTATGGCTAAATCCCTAATTTCGTGAAACTATGGCTAAATCCTTCAAACTTTACCTTTAAAATGACTAATTGCTTAACTGGCTCAGTAAACCAATTACATTGTTTTAACTTTTAAGACAAAGCGCACTCTGCGCATATTTTGGACTATTTCCCCTTGAAACATACCAAATCTCATATTAATAGTCTTCAAAAAGGCCCAATAATTACCCTGACCTACGAGGCAGTCTAATTTTAACTCCTATCAACAAGTGATGTTATACACTACGAAATTTTGATAGCAACTAATAAATATAAATGCACTTATTTTTATTGTATCCAATAAATAAAACCAAACCGCTGCCTGCTCCTTCGTCGGATAGGCTTATTCGGAAGTGTAGTAAGTCTAGGACCTTTTCGGTTAAGAGCACGTTTTAGGAAGCTCGGAAGGATAGTTTCGTAGGACCAACCCCGCTTTGGCAGGTACTATGGAATCCTTCCATGGAGGTTGGCACACGATTGCCTGCCCACTAATAAGCGCGCCTTCAACAAATTTTACCGAGGCACATTCCCATCTATGTTTTGTTTGGTGATGGAGAGGAATCGGTTCTACACCTCTTTTGGAAATGTGTGGTTGCTAAGCATCTGCGAAGAAGGAAGTCCCCGGAATTTTACTCCGTCAGTTAAGTTTGATACCACTTGTGATTTTGTCATTTGGATATTCAATTCGAGGCTGGCCTCATCGTGTGTTGGTTTTTTCATTTTTGCAGCATGCCTTGTTGATAGTATCTGGAAGATCCATAACAAACGACTCTTTAAAGGAGATTCTTACCCGTTTTGAGGGTGTTTCATGTTAGGAACTAAGGGAATAGGGAGAAATAATAATTAGTAGGTAATTGTTGGAGAGTTTTAGAATTAATAAGAGTTAGTATTCTATAAATAGGAGTGTTAGTGGTTAATCAATGGCATGAAAATTTTTTTATGAAAATTGTGAGTGAAGAAAGAAATTCCTTTGGAGAGCTAGTAGACCTTTCGAACGCCTTCGAATTTGTCATTGTATTCCATTTTTCATTAATGCAATATCTGAGTTCCTAACATTTCTTCTCTTGTATCTAGACTTTTCCTCGATTATAATCACCGAGTGACTTCCCCGCCCTCTTTACTCGGGGGTGGTGAGTCCCAACAGGCTCTTAATGACCTTAAAATTAACATTGATGCTTTACTTTAGGATGGGGCATCAGGACTCTTTGTTGTGGTACGTGATCCTGGAGCTGCTGTTGTTTGCATAGCCTTTAACAATTTCGCAACTGATTCGGTCCTAGAAGCGGAGTTACAAGCACTGGCTTTGGCTTTTTCTTTGACAAAGGATCATGGATGGTCTGCAATGGAGTTTGAAGGAGGCACCAAAATGGAAGCTATGGCAACATCATGTGAGTCTCTGCGCCAAAGAATGTGCATCACTTGTTGTTTTACTCAGTTATTGTAGAATGATTGGTCTTTAAATAATCTCAGTTTTGTTTTAAATTAATATGAATAATAAAGATAATTTCATACATAAGCACAAATTATTACGAGAGAGATATACATAAAAAATAATGTGACAAAACATACTAATTTTGTTAAAAGGGCTAGTGCTGCTAAGAAACCATAATTCGGAAACTATTTTACTAAAATTAAAAAAGGACCAAATTGTCCTAAACTTTAGAAAAAAGGACCACGGGCCCCAAAAACTCTCAAATTTTTTTTACTAACTTTATATTTCTAAAGATAAGATACTAGACAAGGTAAGAAGTTACCTTTATACCGCCTAAACCTACAATAAATGAGTGAGTGGCAAAGTCACCTTTTAGATCGTTTAAAGCATAACCAATCCATAAAAATAAAAAAAAATAAAAAAAATAAAAAACTTAAATGCACCACATCATTGTGCTATTGTGTTTAAATACACCCAATTGTTTTAAACACTATACGTTTATACTCCAATCTATTGAAATTATACAACGTTGCACCCTCTGTCTAACTCCGTTATCTTTTTAGGGAAAAAAAAAAAAACTTAAATGCACCCCATCCTTGTATTATTGTATTTAAATGCACAACATCCATGTGTTATTGTATTTAAATGCACCGTATTGTTTAAACACTACACATTTGCACCCCAAACTATTGAAATTATACGAAGTTGCACCCTCTGTCCAACTCTGTTTTGTTTGTACGTTCTAAAATCCGATGTGGCGCAAGGAGAAACATTTTGAGAATTTTTAATTCTATTTTGTTGACATTGCCTATAGCAAATTATATTGGCACAAAAATATAAAATTTTCCTCCATTTCTCCAAGAATATTTCAATTTATCTTGTGCTAACGATTGAGATTAATAGCTTCAACCATACTATTAGTTTCAACCGCCGTAGCCACCACAACCACCACCGGAGGCCTGAATGCCTCCACCAGGAAGTCTGTCTTACCTTGCTTTGCATTGTTTTATCATTTTAGTTTGATTTGCACCGTGGACATTGCTTGAGATAAGTGTGGAGGGGTCTCTCATATCTTTTATTGCATTTTTAGTTTTCTTAATTGTTATTTTGATAATTTAGGATGTTAGTAAGGGGTTTATAGCTAAATGGCCTAATTTTAGAACTTAATTAAAAAAATGTCAACAACTTTTTAAAATTAGGTAAATGACCTATTCTTGGTAAATCGACAAAATACTATGGTAAGCGGATCAAATACCAGCTATTTTTAGCTTGAATTTTGTCTGCTTACCATGGTAATTTATCGGTTTACTCAAAGTTTTTTTAGGGGTATACCGATTATTTACCATGGTAAGTAGACAAAACTCAAGCTAAAAATGACTGGTATTTCATCCGCTTACTATAGTATTTTGTCAACTTACCACGAACAGGCCTTTCACCTAATTTTAAAAAGTTGTGGACATTTTTTTAATATGATGTAAAAAATGGACTATTTACCAAAATTTTCAATGTTAGTAATTTTTTTGCATTAGGTTTCTTTTCATAACATTGAAACATTTAGGAGAAATCATGGATGATTGAAAGTTCCACGCCTATGATAAAAATTTAATTGAGAATTGAATAACTCTGCGAATGAGATTTTACAACTGTATTGAGTGATTGACTCAGTGACTGTCCTTACCACACTTTGAAAGCTTGAAAGAACACACTAGTTAGTTTGACCATGATCACAAGTACACTTAAAAATGAATTATGCATACATATGTAAACTTAGAACTTGGTTGCTTGCTACTTGAGACGAAATCATAGGTAATTCAAACTTCGGGGAATGATTTAGGCCATCTTAGGACCGACTGAGCCTTTCTAGCCCATCTTAACATTGTTCCATAGTCACTTGTTTGAGCTACGTATGTGTGTATCCGCTTTTTGTCACCCCAATCCTAGCCAAATGACATGTCCTTACCCATGACCTAAGCGATAATATTAAAATAAAGTAAAGTGAGCCATTGGGTTATGAGATGATGAAAGTATTAAACTCTCGGTCTAGGTTAAGGAAAAAAAAACAATTCTCTTAAGGAAAAATAAAAGGGACACAAAATGTCAAGTGTGGGGGAATTGTTAAAAAAAAAAGTGAAAAAAGATGGCATACGAGTAGCTTAAGATCAAGAATGTTAGATACTGTGGAGTAACTCGAGATGACTCATTGGTCGAAGAAAAACATAAGGCGCTAAGGCTTTTAAGTCACTTAACCAAATTACCCGAACCAAAGCCCAGCCTTATGTTACAAGCTTTAGAAAGACCTACTGAGCTCGAATTTGTTTTAACCTACATTAGTCGAGAGTGGCATTAAAACTAAGCTTATGAGAATACTATGTAAGCATAACCCAATCTAAGATAAAAGTGTGGCGTCAGAACTAGTGGTGTGCGATTGAAGGCCGATAAGTGGCATTACTAAGCAAGTTTAGAAAGAAACATAGTTTGCACTTGAATTTTGTTGAGTTATGATATGATCAATTTTTTAGGCAAAAATGGTAAATGAGTAAAGAGTCCATAATTTCAATTATCAATTATCAATGAAGTGTCACAATCATAGAGTTGAGAATACACACTTGTACAGGGACGAGCAAGAAATAAGTATAGGGGAATTTGATTATAGAATCATTTTATATTGAATTTCCTCACATTTATGATATTTTGGTTGTTATATTGTGGTTAAATGATTGAATTTTGATGTTTCGGGTCTAAATTGGAGCAACGAACAAAAAGGAAAGAAAGCGGAGCAAAAACGGGAACTTTTGGGGAAAACAAGCCTTGGCACAGCAGCCCTGCTCAGAGGCACACAACTCACCACGAAGCACAAGTTCCTGGGTGCCGCGGCGTAATTTCTTGGCGTCGAGGCACCATTGCCAAAAAATTTTGCGCATCTCTTCGGGCGCCGCGGCGCCATGACGTCAGCAACTCAAAAAACAAAACCAATTTTGACCTAATTTGAAGCCAAGTGAAGGGAGACTATAAATGCATGATAGAAAATCATGAAAAAACATCTTTTAGCAACTCAAGAACTCATCAGGAAGAGAGAAGAAGGAAGGAGAAGAATCAAGGCTGAAGACCCACCGTGTGGAGACTCCGCAACTAGTTTTTCTCTATTCCTCTTTATCTTTCTATGTATTTTCAATTCAATATGAGTAGCTAGATTCTTTGTTGTCAAGGGGGCCTTGAAGCCCTAACTTATGATTTTTGAGCACTGTTTGATTTTTTATTAATGTCAATTGAGGTTGTTTGTTTTAATGTTCTATTACAAATTTTTGTGATTGAGTTGATTACTTGGCTAGTAGTTTGCTTAATTACATTCATGTTGCTAATTAGGGTTTAGGATTCGTAATCACTAATTCTAATACGTAGTAGCGAATTGTGAGAAGAGCGCGTGTTCACTCACGATTTAGAACAAACTTAGGTTAAATTTTATCGCGTGGATTATTTGACTTAGGCCTTTATGTCTTGCTTCATGCATCATTCAATCTATTTGCGGCGCGTGTTAGAACAAATTGCATGTTAGGGATTAATTAGGTGCGTGAATAATTAATCTATATTAGAAAAGATTGGTAACCTCAATAAATTAATTAACGTGACAGTGTGAGCAATGATCCATGCTTAGGGTGGATAGAATCTATTGATTATATTTCTTATTGATTTAATTCTCTTGTTTAATTTACTTTCTTTTTAATATTGCAATATTAAACTATTAGAACCCCTTTTTTATTTATTTTATTAAATTTAATATCAGTGTGAACAACTGTGTCCTTGTGGGATCGATCCTTACTTGTTGCTATACTAGTTTCAGTGTAGAGAACCGTGACGTTAAATTTGCATATCTAACGACATCGCCAATGCATTACGTTGTTAGGTGACTGTGGTTGTTGTGGAACCAACAAAACTTTGAACTATCCCTTTTTGTTGGGGTCCTACTTCATTGGTTCCGGCGGAGTGAGCAGGTTCTTATTCTCGATCTGCAATTAAGATTCGGTCTCTTGAGGTGTTTAGAGGATGTAGGCTTGAAACTTTTCTACAAGAGGTGCTTTTGGTTCTGGTTTGACTTTTTTAAATTAGTCTTTTCCTTTTCACTGTCATTCTTCTGTTTTGCTTCTCCACGATATTTCCTTCGACTCCATAAGTATTCTTCTTCGCTTACAAACTCTTGAGCTTAGGCCAAAAATTCGGTAAGCGTCTTTTGAGCTTTGCTCACTCGACTTCAAAAGTTCTCCATCATGCAATCCCTCTCGTAGAGTAGTGATGGCATCCGAGTCAGTAAGTCCTTCCACTTTGTTTGCGCTTTTCGTGTATCAATTAAGGTATGTTTTCAGGATTTAAGTATTTCCTTGCTTGAAGGACCATAGGCATGTTATGTCTTTTTTCTCAGGCGAGGAGTTGCGAAATGAGCCAAATACTCTTCTTTCAATTGTTCATAGAATGAGCTGGACTCGGGCTTGATTCTCTTAAACAAATCATATGCGGTTTCGGTCAGGGTAAGCGAAAATGCTTGGCATTTTATACTTGGAGAGGCTCGCCTAATGGTCATCCATGTCTAGAAGGTGGTAAGGTGGATTCCCTTCTCCGTCATATTTCTTTAAAGCCGGCATCTTAAAATCCTCGGGAAACTCCTCAACGAGGATCTCTGTCGTGAAAGGCAGTTCTGTGTCTTGTATCATATCCTGCACATCCCTCGCTAAATTACGCTCATTCTCGAGTCTTTCAATGCTTTGAAGAAACTTCTTGCTTGGGTCGTCATGCGCGATTGGTCCAAGGTAGTGGCTCCCACTGCTTCTTGCCTGATCATTATGTGGATGGTCATTTGACCCAGTTTGTTGACTCCGCGCACCATTGCGACCTGGGCGCCCTACTGCATCGTTGGTTAATGTGGTTACGAAGGTCCTTAGTTCTACGGGTCCTCGACCCACTCAGTTCCTAAGTACTTTATACTTCTTCTCCGACTTTCCCTCCTAGTCGGTCAAAGACCGATCTGTGAGTATGATGAGATTAAGAAGGGTCGTTGCTATTAGCTCCCGCTGAATTTTGTTGGTATCTTGCGAGACGTCCCCGCCTCACCCGATGGTCGAGTGAGACTACTACTTGATCAGAAGCTGGTTGTGTAGGAGGTATGTTTTGTGCAAAAGGCATGGCCTCAAACGTTTCAAAAAACTGCGTCATGGCCACGTCCATATAGTTGACAGTATCTTCTACACTTTCAACACGGGTTGGTAGGCAGTTTGCTCTCGCTGGTGGCCATCTTCTTGGCTAGCGAAGTACCGGGGCTTCTTCAACGTCAACACTGTGTTGGAATCTTCGGGTACTTTCTCTTGCCATGAGACTTTTTTGGTCATGTTGCTTGGTTGAGAGCTCTGTGATTATCACTCTACAAGGGCCCTTCCTCTAGCGCCAAAATGTTGATGCAATTTTTTATATCAACGCGTCATCAGCACACGGCCGCTTCTCTTAGCTTGAGTCAGTATGGAACCTCATACTGTGAAGGATTTGATGGTCGGTTAATAATGAATTCTGGTCCTGTTAAATAGACCAAAAAAAAAAAAGCGTGACGGGGGACACTGGGAGTTTTCCTAGTGCGGGCACTCCGAACCAGAAAAAGAGTGTATTCTTTAATTTGGAAATAATTGTTCTCCGTACCTTAAGCAATCAACCTACTCTTTAGATAAAAGTGATGATATTAATGTGGCCTTTGATTTTTAATGTCTCAGAAAAATTATCTAACTCAGAATTTACTCCAAGGAAGAAATATCTTGCCTTTGAGTAAGGTGTTTTTGTGCACAACGAAACCCACATGCCAAGACGTCTCATGAGTCATGCCCTCTGTGTAATGCGGAGTTGAAGACAACTTGCATGCGAGTATCAATACCCTCTGGCATGGGGAATTTAAAATTTCACTGGGCTCGTGTAGCTAAACTCTATTCACGAAGTTGCCTTTCAGGCTTCAACTTGTCCCTGGATCTCACTGCCGTTAAAGTTATGTCTTTGCCTCCTATTCTCTTTGACAATCTCATCGCCGTAGTGCATTGATCACGCCCTTCTCGGCATTTCTCAATCTATTCTCAGATTGAACAGGTGACCCCAGTTCTTTTAGAACCTCTGCTGGAATCCGCCAATGCTGAACTCGGGGTGGCTTGGATTATGTAATGTTCTATGATGCAATCAACAAGTCCATGGTAATCGTGGAAGCATCTATTTTGTCTTGAGAAAAGCTTTGAGCTATCTCCTCTCCTTGCCACCTTATGGAAATGGCAATTCAACACGACTGGAACAAAGTCCTTATGGAAAACAACTCAGCGAGTGTAGGAGTGCTTTAAGCTTTAACCTGGAGGCTTTTTCAGCGTGCACTTGGTCCTTTCACGCAATCTGGCAGGACGCATAAGACTGCTCACAAAGTGCACGCCGGGCACTTTCTGTGAATGCTATGGGTACAATACCACTAGACGTTGCAGCTTCTCCTTGATGCATCAATGTGTTTCTGCTTTTAGTCTTTTGGTTTTGCTTGGTTTTTAGTTTGTTGCTTCCTTTCTGAACCTTCCTTTCTAGTTTCTCCAGTGGCTGTATTGACATTTTTCTCCATGAAATGAACTGAAGAATTTCCCAGCAAAAAAGTATTATACAATAAAATACCATAGCTAAGCAATTGATTTTACCCCTAGTTGCACTACTAACTTTCAATGCAGTCACATTTTTGTTTATAGTATGGTAATCTGAACATTATCTACCATTTAGTCCCGATTTATGATTATTACTTTCCGGAGAAAAAGAAATTCAATGATGATCAATTCAACACAGCTGTGATACTGAGCATTTCCTCTACAAACTACTCTAATAGACTAGATTTACGGACAACAATCAATTATTAGTACTTTATCATTATTATTTGCTAAGACATGAAAAAAATTTCGATGATCAATTCAATAGAATTGATGTATCGTGGATTTCTCTAACTACCCTAACAAACTAAATTGACCAACAAAGAATCAAATATGAATGGTTACACACAACATAGGCAGTCAAATAAGAAAAAAAATCCGTTTGTTTCAGGTATTAAAGAGCGATATTAAGGAAAAAAAAAGTATGCTTCTAATGATGACACCATACCGATCAACTTGAATCCTAAAACTTGAAAAGTCGACAAACGAACTTGCTAACCCTCGTAGATATTATTAACCAGGGTATAATTCCTACCTGCAAAATCCAGAAAGAAATCAATGATGAGATCTATGCAAAACAAAAGCCACCTTATAGTATACAATTAGATGTAAAAAAAAAATAAATAAACACAAACAAACGTATTGAACTTGAAGAAAGTTAAATTTGAGTAAGATTATCATGTTCCTACCGCGTGTTTCTCTATCTTGCTGCTTTAAATTTATTAATATGATAAGATTTGAATCATAAGAATATTCATTTAGATTTAGAGGCTTTTTTGAAATAAGAATGTCCTTTTTAATGATTTTTTCTTATATTTTTTATCAAAAACATTTCTGAAGAACCCAATTTTGCTAACGTACTCACGCTCTTGCAGGTAGGTGTTCGGTTCAATTTTTCTAGTTTAGAGTTTTTTATCTTTTGTCAGAATGTTTTAGAGAAACACAAACAAAAATTCTTAAAAGCTGATGCCTCCCATATATATTGCATGCGAAAAAGGCTATCTTTAATTTAAAAATGTACTATTTTAGTATTTTGAGAACAGCGACGTACCCGAATAATAAATCAGAAAAACATAGGTTATAAAAATGATAATCTCAGAGATTTAACCATCTGAAACTTACACTTAGGGGCAGTTGAACCACGAGATAACTAACCTATAGTAACCAAAATAACTGAGGAACAATGACATAAAAGGTAAAAGGATGACACAGGAAGTTTTAAATTTTTCAGGGTATTAGAAATATTTCTTTGCTACCAATATGCTATTGCAGAAACAAAGATCTCTTCTTCACCTATTGTTTAGATCACCTAAAACAATAATGAAAACCAAAAAGCATACTGATTTTATTACCATGACATTATCATTCGAAATTCCTCCACCCTTCCAAGATAACACCTTTCCTGCAAGGTAAAAACATATAGTAGATAAAATTAGGACTGGATATTATAATGACTCGGATAATTAAGCGAGTCCTACTTCTGTATTCTTTTCGCTTTTCCAAAGTTGTACACCTTATATTAACCAAACTAGTACTAAGGATATGGTAAGCTCAGAGTCTCAATTCGTGATGAGAAAATTGATGACAAGAGTGTTTTACCAAATGGTCGTACAAGCTGCTGGGATACGGTGGCCACAGGAACTCTCCAAAACCAGCATATCAGCACCAGATATGTTACAATCTGAATTGAGCAATGAAATGAACCAACAAGAACATCGATGAAAGGAAGCACGTGAAAGTAAAAGGCGAAGTCAAATTTCCAAAATTATTCTTAGTGTAATCTGAATTACCTTTGCGATGAAAAGAACTCTCAGATACAAATCATAGGATCCTTTCATCTCTCTTTTATGAGACTCTTGATCTGAAAAAAAAAAAGGTGTACGTTAGAATTACGACTTGCTCCAGAAAGCCAATTACATATAGAATTATGACAAATATTATGGTTCAGCTAAATTTATGTCCTATTTATGTGAATGGTTTGTGTGATAGCGGCCTCTACGCTCAATTGAGAATCATCTATTATAAGCAAAAAGCACATATATATAGATACATATACCTTTTAGCTAACAGATCTAAGAGCTTGAGATAATGAACTAAAAGCTAATAGAGCAAGTGGGATATTGAAATCAAGAAAATCCACCATATGTTTCTATGTCAATGGCATTAACTTCAAGTCATTTCAATTTGGATATCTTAAATCAACCCATGAAAAATTAAGAGACATACTATAACCACTAACTAGACATTTGATTCTCAGATTCTCAGACCTAATAATATTTAGAAGATGAAAACAAATGTTTTTACCAGAGCAAGATTTAAAAAATATACAAAAAGAAATGAAAGCCTTAAATAAAAAAGTGGGATATGTCCAAAATCAATGATAAATTACTACTGTTTGTTCAAAACTGGCATCAGATATTCAAGTCAATTCAATTGGATTACATACACCTAAGAAATGCCATAATCATACTCATTTGCTTCTCAAACATAATGAATCAAAGTTTTGTCACTATTTGTGAAAATCGAAGCTACATTGAATAGCATTAAAACTCACAATTGGCGAGCTCTTTTTCCTTAGAACCAGCCAATCTCCTAAGCTTCGCAGCTTGTGCGAATGTCGATGGCCTTCAGAAAAAAAAAAAAAAAAAGTCACTCGAAAATCGACCCAAAAAGGAAAAACCAAACTGTTCCAAATTCAAAGACTCACTGCGACAAAGCGCTGGCCTCATTCAAAAGCTGTTTGATCTCTCCGCGCAGCTGAATCTCCGTTGGGCTCTGTGATCGTTTCTGAGAGAGAGAGAGAGAGAGAGAGAAAATCGAGGAATTGGAAAATGGGATTGAATTGGTTTCGAAAGAAGAGAGGAATAGAATTGTGAGACCTTCTTGAGGAAATCGAGCCATCTGGGGAGGAACTGGAAACAGATTACGAGGGTGAAGATGAGCGAAGCGGCGAGAGAGCCCCGCCGAGCGGCCATGGTTTCCGGTGTGTCTCCGCCTCCTCCTCCCATGTCCATTGTCGCCGTCAATCTTCTGTTTTTCTGAATTTCTAGCTTCTGTTTGTATATAACTAACAGTCTGTGTTTCGGTATGAATTTTTTTAAGGAATTTAATGGAGGAAAAAATTCGGGAACTTCTACGGGTTTTATTTTATTTTTTTCCTCTTTCAACCTATTATAAGGAATTTAAGGGATTTGTTGTTAAATAGCTTTATTTATTAACTTATTTTAAAATTTAGTCTCTGGATTTTACTAAAAATTCAGTTTCATCATTGTATTTTTTGTAATTATAAAATGATCATTCAGTTGTTCAAATCGGTCTAAATATATTATCGAACTCTATTTTAGCCATTTATACGTTAAAAGACACTATTACCTTTTCATAAAATTATTTCTTTTTATATATTTTCTTCAAATTTATTTTATAAATATACAAAACTAATATTCTCTCTCTCGTTCCTACTCTCTCTCTCTCTCGTTCCTACTCTCTCTCTTTCATCTCTCCGCGGACCCTTGCCGCCTCTGTGAACCCCCGCAACCTCCTCTGCCACACTGTCCGCAAATCCCCTCTGCCTCCTCCACTGCCCCCTCCACGAATCCCCGCCGCCCCCTCCGTGAATCACCACTGCCCACTCCATCTCCTTCGTCGCCTCCTCCTCAAATCCCCACCACCCCCTCCGCTGCCCTCTCTGCACCCTCCGTCCCCTCCACCTTCATTGCCCCTTTTGTGAACCCCTCTGCACCCTCCGCGAACCGCCGCCGCGACGCCATCTCTCTTGTTCTCACTTCCTTTGCAGGTTTGGTTAGGGTTTTGTTGGAATGAGTTTCGACAGTAGTGTTTGTCAGCGTAGGGTTTGTCGCGATGGGGTTTACCGTCCCTTTTCTCTTCGCCCGTAGTCCTTAACTTTCATTTCATGTTATTTTGTTTTGTTTTGGGTTGCCGCGTTGCAAGCAAGCAAGGGGTTGCGGGGTTGGAAGTTGTGTTGTTGCAAGGGGCAGAGGGCTCGAGGGTCACTGGTGTGGCTGCGTTTGCAAGGGCTTGAGAATTTGGGGTTCAAGGGTCGGCCCACTGTGACGGCCCTCCGGTTGGGAAATCCGATGATTCACAGGTTTGGTAAGAGAGGAAGTGGAAAAGGATGGAAATAAAAAAAAATCTGAGAAAAATAAAGAATTAAAACAATTTTTGTCTATTTTTTAATCATATTTTTCGTATATTTTTGTTTTATTCGAAGGGTAACTTGGTCAGTTTTGAAAATTTTTGAGCATTAGTCAACGCCTATGGATATCCTTAGACCGATTTAAAAAACTGAAGGACAATTTTGTAATTACAAAAAACAGAGGGATGGAATTGAATTTTGGGTAAAATACATGTATTATTTTAGAATTTTCCCTTTTAAAAAATATCCAAAGCTTTTATTTTTTAGGTAAATATTCGTTTTAAGTATTTAGATTATTCATCATTGTAAATAAATAAATTATGAGCTAAAAAAGATCATATTTTGTCCACTTATCATGATAATTTGTCTGTTTACTAAAAAAATATTTATGATATATAGATTATTTACAAGATACCAAAAACAAAATGGTTGTTAAAATACCTAAAACAAAGAAATTTATAAAATAGAACATAGGAGTAGGTGTGAAATAAGGGAATACCAGATATTATCTGGGAAATATTTTCGGGTAATAACCGGGAATATTTTCATGGAAGAGCCAGGTAATTCCCGGGTAATTACTCAGAAAATCCATGGTTTTCTTTTTTGCAGTTTTTTTATTCCATTTTTTTATATCTTTTTTTTAACAAGCTATTTAAAAATTAAAATAAGTTTGATACTTATGTTTTTAAGTTTAAATTAAGTTTGATAATTATGTTTTTAAGTTTTTTTTAACTTAGGTTTGATAAATTTTTTAAAATTAAATTTTAGAAAGATTTTGTAAGTTTTTTAAAATTAACTATTATTTAGGTTTATTTATAAGTTTGAAAGTTTAAATTAGGAGTTTTAAGTTATTTATCAACCAATGTTTTATTTTATTAATTCTAATTTTATTTTGATTGTGTTCTAGTTTTATTGTTCAATTGAATTAATTTTTTAATTAATTTGATTGTTTTTAACTTCTAAGGTTTAATTTTTTAATTTTATCTAAGTTTATTTTAAGTGTTACATATTATAAATTATAATGGTAATTTAACTAATAATATGTTATTTGTAAAGAATAACTAAAGAAAATTGTGTAGATTTATTACTTAAAATATGAATAACAATTGTCTTAATGAAAAATGAATTAAAGAATAGTACAAAATAAAAAAATTACAATTAATAAAAAAAAAAGCTGAGAAAAACCAATGCCGATATTCCAAGGGGGACGTTTTGAGGGAGGGGGCCGAGCGACTTCACTGGAGCATCCACTCTTGAACCCGTTGAAATAGCTCCGCGTTGTCCTGTTCTACCGTGTTCTGCAGGCGCAGCTCTGCTAATTCCCAGTCTTTGGCCAATATCAGAATCTCAACCATCTTTGGCGTTAATCGGCTTTGATGATGATCTATAATATTGTCGGTCATGCTAAATGCAGATTTTGAAGACATTGTTGACAGAGGAATCGAGAAGATGTCATGAGCTAAGTGAGTTAGCATAAAAAACTAGCTGGAATGAATCCGCCACCACATTACCAGATCTAGGTTGTCGTGTGTCACGTCATTGAATTGGTATTCAAAAAGACGTTTAACTCGTTTTGCTCGACTTGTACTGGTGGGCTCATGCTTAAGGCGACTCATCCTCTGACTGACTCTGTTCGCAGAGCAACCTCCAACTGGCTGATACTGGCGACATTTGCACAATCGGGGCCTGTCCCGCAATTCCTCTATTCGACAACTCATAAAGCTTGTAGGCCTATTGCAAGCCATTCATGTCGCCTTCCAGATCGCTCAAGTAATCAAGACCTAGTTGTTTTTTCATCAACTTTAAAAACGCCTTCAAACCAATAACTCTACTTCGAGGATCTCATAGAGCATTGAAAGCGTAGAGATACGGTAAGGGATACAAATATTTGAGGAACTTCTCTAGCATAGCGGCTACGGCCTCTGCGAGTCGTTGGTGGCCCTTGTATGTCTTGAAGACTTCGCAAATGAGGATCAGCTCGTGCATGACAAGAGGAGATGTTGATCGCAATGATGCGGACAGAGTCGTTGTCGCCGTGTAGAACACCTGAAGGAATGTGTAGAGCACAGTAGTGTCGTCCCAACGTCGGTCGCCGAGCACATTTTGTCTCCACTCATTATTGTACCAAACAATGAACACATCGCGGAACGGAATAAGACTATCCAACATCAGGTAAGTCAAATTCTAAAGATTGGGAATGTCAACGGCTATCATCTTAGCTTACCTCCATCTTTCGTGACATTTGTGGGAGCCGTTCAAATATAATACGGCGTCCCGAATGTCTTTAAGCGAGGATTAAAGCTCCTTCAGGCCATCTTGAACCGCTAGGTTCAGGATGTGTGCGACGCAACGGCTGTGGAAGAAGAATGGGTTAGACATCGGGTTCAATGCCCCTCAAAGAATGTTAATAGCTCGGTCGTTAGCGGATGCGTTATCCATGGTGATAGATATAATCTGGCCTGTAATGCCAAAATCGTTAACTGCTTGTAATATTTGTTCAGTTATTCGTTCTCCATTGTGACATTCATCCATAAGTTTGAACCTGATAAGTCTCTTCTCAACGTTCTAATCTTTATCCACGTAGTGACTACAAATACAGATGTAGTCGTGAAATATCCCATTGGACCAGCTCGTCAACGCTACTCGTTGATTTGTCTTCACAAACTGCCCAATCAATTCCGCCCGTCTCCACTTGTAATACTTGATCACGTCGAACTAAGTAGTCGTCCTATTTGGGTGCTAATAGTTGCCATGGAATGATGTTCATACCAACCGTTCCCAAGCTGGATTGTCAGGGAAGTTCAAACTCGAGCCTATCGCTACGATAAGGGCTCGTCTATGTCGCTCATTGTCGTACGATGAGGACGACCCGGCTCCAAGTATCGCCTCCTCTCCATGCACAGGTACATCGTCAACAAGTTGATCACCTTTGGATGTGATAACAGAGGTGGTTCGTCCTCATACTGGAATGACCAGCCAATTGCTTTCCACACCCTTTACATTTCGCTTACACCTTAATGGTGTCGTCCGCCTGTTGTACTTTTATTTTCGTCATTCTCTTTTCGCTTCGGTTGCCGATCTTGAGCTTGCGGTTGCTCATCGACGGCCTCCTCGTCCTGGTCCTGGTCCTGGTCATGTTCATGTTGAGCTGGACTGATGAACCACCTACGTCAGCTCTAGCTGATGACCCGCCGACCTCAGGTTCGTATGAGGTTCGCGCTGTTGGCGGTGGACAGAGCTGGATGTTCGGGACCGGTGCAGGCCCAGTATACGGGGGCACATGGAAAGTCGATGGCATCCCGAGTGGCGAAAAATCAAGTCTCCCCTCAAAAACTGAGCAAATATCGGCATCTGCTGATAATAACCGCCCCCTGGCGAATATTGGACAGTCGTACCGCCCCGGCCCATCTGTGGGGCCAACTGTAGAGCCGTCGAAGGACCGCCTAATATATGGTGGGCATGATCGATCGCACTATATGTAAAGGTGTGCGGAGGGAACTACGGGGCACCAAAGAATTCATTCCCCTGTTGTTGCATCGCCTTAACCCACGGATCATTAGGCTGCGTTTGGCTGATGTGGGTTCCCTGAGTATTGTCGTTGTTGTGCAAGGCCTACGAGTCTTCGTATGGATACATTGTCCATATCTAATAACAAATAAATACAAACAAGTAATTAAATTAAGAAACCAATAAGAATAAGTTCGATAAACAATTAATTAAAAGATTACTTAAAATATTACTAAAATAATTTTACTAATTTAATAAAAAATAACTAAAAATATTACTACTAAGAACTATTAAGTGAACTAAAAATAAACTAAAATATACAACTACTAATTAAATAAAATTTAACTAAATTACTAATTTTTTTACTCAAAAATTTAACTACAAGAAAAACTACTAGTAATTTAACAACTCTTGATTTAACTAAAATTAAACTAAAATAACAACTATTAATTTAATAAAATTTAACTAAAATATTACTACTAATTTAACAATTACTAAGTTAACTAAAATAAAATAACCTAAATTTTACGAAAATATTGTAAGTGACAACCACTAATTACTAAGTTAACTAAAATAAAACTACCTAAATTTTTCTAAAATATTCTTGTAAGTGATAATTACTAAGTTAACTAAAATAAAATTACTTAAATTTTACTAAAATAATAACTACTAATTTAAGTAATAATTTAACTACTAATTTAATAAAATTTAACTACAAATATTATAACTACTAATGAAATTATAAATAACAAATACTAATATATAGAATTAATTAATGAATTTTAACTACAATTTAACTAAAATAACAAATAATAATTTAACTAACATTTAACAAAAGTATAATAACTAGTAATATGTAATAAATAAAATAATTACTAATATAACAACTACTAATATGACTAAATTTTATAACTAAAAGCTTAACTAATTGTTTAACTAATCATAAAACTAAATATTATATGTTTTATAACAAATCCTAATTTCACTAATAATATAATTATTAATTAAACTTTACTAGCATAAAACTAAGTTAGTTATTAGTTATTACTTATTAGTAAATATTATAACTTAAAATAATACTATGAAAGTAAACTAATAAAATACACTCAAACTAAACAACTAAACGTACATTATGCAGGTGCTTACAAATAAAAATTCTTTTTTGCCAAAATGAAGAACAAGGTTATAGCACAAGTTTTTCTAGCACAAGCTTGTACTTCTTTTCCTTGCCGAGCATCACACTTTATAGCAAAAAAAAGTTTTTCCAGCTTGTAGTGATTATTCAAGGCCTCAACTACTCCACTGCACCACATTCACGCCTACTGATTATTCAAGGCCCGTGACATTGCTATTGCACCAAGTCACCACTCACCAACGCACTGCACCCCTTAGTCACTGACCACACCACTGCACTGCTTCAGCCTTCAAGCACGCCACTACATGCCACAACTCCACAACCAACGCGTTGAAGAGCCTTAAATTTGGAACAAAAACATTTACTCAGGCACTGCAGCATAGTAGCCGTGACTAAAAAAAATTGTGTGGAATATATACTAGGGTAAAAGCCGGGTAATATTTACCAGGCAAAAATTTGGGTAATACCCGATTTTACCGTCCGGGTAAAAACCAGATAATACTCGGATTTTACCCAAAAATTCTACTGGGTAAAAAATTACCCGGAATTGTTCTAATCGAATTTTTATCCCAACATAGGAGGAGAAAAAAGGCTAAACAAGATTTTATAAATTAAAAAAAATGAGAAAGAAAAAAAAATGGCAATCGAGATGGGGCGCAGGTCTTAGTGGACGCATGTGACAATCGCACTCACAAAAGTCGTGCAGTGATATGCACACAGTTTTGTGCTTTTATTTTAAAGAACATTTACATCCTTATAACGCCTTTTGAGGATTTGTTCTTTTTTGTGTTTCGTCCCCCTAAAAGCACAGTTAGTCTAATGGTCAAAACCATACTATATTTTTGCGTCTATGTTTTTTATTTATCTGTTACTTATTTTAATACCGTGATGATAGTATTATGGTTTCGGAAGTGCACGTTGTTGAGAAAAATATTTTCCAATTTGTGAACTAGGCCAACACTTGTTTGCGCAGAATCGTTATTGTCATTTTTACTTGATTTTCATTTTAGAATTATCTGAGCATGTTAGAAATTAATATTTGGCTCAAAACTCATATTAAAATACCTAACGTTTCAAGTCTAACATGTTGGTCCATTTCGCAAATTTTGAAATTTTAGCCATTATTTTATTGTTTTTGGTCAAATTTAACCAATATAAAGTTTTCTTCTCCTTTTCCTTTCTCATTTTCCCTTAGCGGCGACCCCCGCCCATCCCCCCTTCCCCCCCCCCCCCCCCCCTCCCTAAATCTCTCTCTTGGTCAAACATATATATATATATATATATATATATATATATAGACACTATATATCGCGCCAGACCTCCTAACCACCGATACCCATCTACGACCTCGCCCGAGCCTTGTTGCCGATGCACTCAGTGGCACCCGAGCTTCGGTGAGCGCACGCCCAGCCTTAGAAGGCCGCTCGGTGTAAGGGCTATTTTTCGGATCGACAACTGGTCCCACAGACCAACACGGGTCTTTTCAGCGTGCTTTGTCCTCACTCGCACTCTTCCTAAGAAAACTTCCAATGAGGTTATTCATCCCCCGTTACTCGAGGTTAAACACGCTTAACTATGGAGTTCTCGAAGCATGGGCTATTGAAAAGAATTTGCATCTTGCTAATATAGGTAGTACCATCAAATATTTTAAGAGGTTCTTCAACCATACAATCTTATGTGTGCATAGTCTTAGAGTACCTTAACTGCACAGTCTCATACCTACATAGTCTCGAAACTATTACATTAGACCTTTACCTTACTTAGGCAGTGTGCAAATGCAGAGCTTACCATGTCTTACCCTCTTTTTTTTTTTGGCTTAAGGGATTGTGACTATCACAATCACCCCTCTATTTGGAGGCTCAACGTCCTCATTGGCTGCACTTTCGGCTGGGTCAAGGCTTTGATACCAATTGTAAGGGTTGCTTTTTGGATCGACGATCGGCCCCACAAACCAACACGAGTCTTTTCAGCGTGCTGTCCTCACTTGCACGCCTCCCGGAAAAACTTCCCAAAAGGTCACACACCTCAAGCAGCTCCAAGTCAAGCACGCTTAACTATGGAGTTCCTAATCGATGGGCCCCTGAAAAAGACAATGCATCTTGTTAGTATAGGTAGTACCATCAAATATATTAAGCATTCTTAAACTGTACAGTCTCATATATGCATAGTCTCAAAGTACCTTAACTGTATATTCTCATACTTGCATAGTCTCGGAACTATTACACTAGACCTTCATATTACCTTAGCGGTGTAAGATTGCATAGCTTACCCTATCTTTTTTTGGCTCAATGGATTGTGATTGTACACTTGGCCTCATCGGTGCACACGAGTCTACGCCCTTCGTCATCACCAATAAACTAACATGGCGCCGCGCCTCAGATATGTGTTCACTGCCTCGAGCTGGCCCCAATCCGTAGAACTCGGGGGCTACCTCATCACCGTCGTGCGTCATCGCTCCGCCCAACCAACACCGACGAGCCCAACCTCGTGCAGATTCGCGACTCGCACGAACCGCCACGAGCTCGCAACACACGCTTGAGCACGAGCTGTCGCCGCACCGCCTTTTCAAAGCCACCGCTGAGGCACGTAGTCCCCACTGCCCTGCCGAGACGCAGTCCCGCGCCCTACGCACCTCCTCAACAACATCACACCCACGCGATGCTGTGTCCCAATTTCTCTTGTGTGGGATCTGAGAGTTGAGGCTCAGTGTTGAGTTATAGACACGACTTGAATATGCTACCTTGTATTGAGATTGTAGTTCCATACGATTGTGGTTGAAAATATTATGACTGAACAAATTTTAGTGCTGGGTTGATTTTAGGTAAAGGCTCCGGCTGGGATGTTAAAAAAAAAGAGAAACTCTGCAAGATTTCCGACTCGAAGTTTAGAAACTTACAAAATAATTATTTAGAAAGCCAACTAGACTAAAGAGCTCTTTCCCTATCTAGTTTAGTCAAACGGCAAGATAGTGAGTTATGGAATTTATGACAATATGGGACGAGTATGCTTCTAGAGTAGCATCTCGACGTCTTGTTTGTCTACTTTTAGTCAAGACTCACAATGAGTAGCTCGTAACCCTTAGAACTATACCTTGTTCAAACTTTTCAGTATTTTTGGAATACAGATTACTATATTATTTTACAAATTTTATAATATTTTTGGGCATTATTGCTATTATGCTTGTTTTAAGAGTTTGGTCGTTACATTTAGAAACTAAAATCAATTGAAAATAAAAAAAATGAAATGAAATATTTTTTGAAAAAAGCACCAAATCAACCCCTTATGATATGAGCATGGCAAGCACCCGTAAAAAAAAAATGAAAAAAAGAAAAAAAAGGTTCATTTTTAATGAGATTTCCGAAAACTGTGATGAGTCCACGTCAATTTTGGCGAGTCATCAACAAATACGCGCCTAGTCTTTCAATTGGTCAAAGGGCATTTTTCATGGAAGATTTTTCATATTTCAAGTTTTATACTTCATTTTTTTAAGCTTGCATTGCCAGCCGCACACTCATTCCACCAAGTAGTCAACTTCGGAGTTTCTCGTACAAGACTTTTAGTTTTCAGGCTTTATTATCTATTTTTTGAGTATTCTATTGTATTTTCCCAGAATATTATTTCCTAAGACATTTGCTATGTTTTATGCAATTTTCATTAAACATTTCCTAATTTCTAATGCTATAATTCAATGTATTTCACATGTGGTTATTTAATTCTAGCGTTTTCATCTATTGACTCTCACGTGCTCGGCGCATACTTTTAATCCTTCATTTCGGCCAAATCTGACCAGGCGTTGACCACGTTAACGAGTGTTTAGGAATTTGCAATATCTATTTCGCTAGAACTGCACGCGCAAAAACCCTGCTTGATTCCTTTAGGGCATCAAGAAATTACTTTAATACCCTTTATTTTATGGGTTAAAACGACCAGGTTTTGACTCATAAAATCTCGCTCCATACAGTAGGTTAAAAAAATGAAGTGAGAATGTGAAACCTCAGAAAAAAAAAAACTACCCCAAAAATAGCACAAGAAGGAGATATATAACATAAAAAAAATGTATGGTTTCAAAAAAAAAAAGCATAGAAAAGTATTAAAAATATTTCATCAGGCGGGCGGGTATCGTGCACCCAACCCGATCGAGGACATGTCGGGCGGGTTTCGCCCGATGGTTTTGGTTATGGCATGACACCCGTCCATTCGGGCGGCATATCGGGTGCACGGGCAGGCAGCCACTTTTGTACAACCCTACTTGAAAAGGCGACAAAGAAGGAGCAAGCGAAGCTTCAACTCAACAAATCCCTTTTTTAAATTCAGTTCAGTTTGGCTACAATCAAAATTCATTTTTTTTTTCAAATTTGTAACATTTTGAGACCTTGGGGCAAAAAGGAACTCACTTTCTAAGGTTATGGAGTATATTGCAACACTCACAAAACTCGGGGGTATATATGTAATCTCATCCATAATCAATTACGGTGTGTCCTCGTATCCCCTCTCCCTCGGATCAGAAACGCTCGCTCGAACGCAAATTACGCAATTACGAAAGTTATATATATAAAACCGTCGTCACTGAATTATCTTTTCCTTTTGTGCATTTCACTTTCTCTCTCCTAGGGTTTCTTTCAAGCAACAGAGGATACACAAACACTCTACCCAAACCACAGCGACACAGCCATGCCGCTCCGCCGGCGACACGACGACGACGACGACATGGACGACGACGAGGAGTACGAGGAGCGAGAGCACGCCCTAGACGACGAGGAGTTGGAGCCGGAGGAAGAGGAGGAGGAGGAGGACGACGGCGGCGAGCGACGCGGAGGCTCGAGCAGGAAGCGGCGGAGATCGGACTTCATCGACGACGTGGCGGAGGAGGATGAGGACGAAGAGGAGGAAGAGGACGACGACGACGACGACGATTATGGCGGCGGCGGCGGAGGCGGTGGCGGAGGTCGCCGAGGAGGCGGAGGGCGGCGGAACAAGAAGCCGTCGGGGTCTCAGTTCTTCGATCTCGAGGCCGAGGTCGACAGCGACGACGACGAGGAGGACGACGAGGAGGAGGACGGTACGCTTTTCGTTAATGTCGATGAAATTCTACCCCTTTGCGAGTGATTAGGGTTTCTTTGGCGGTTTGGTTTTGGTTTTTCGATCTCTCTTTGCTTGGTTCGAGTTTTACTGGAATTTCTGGATTATAATGTTGAGTTTTCATATGAAATCCGATTGTTGTTTGTATGAGATCATGATTGGTCTATCCGAGCTTAGTTGAATTTCACCAAAATCAATACAGGGTCGAATGGTCATATTGGATTAAGTTATGGTGGTTCACATTGGTAGCCGAATTGGTCCATTGTGAACTCGGGGGTTTCTTGTTAACTCACGAAAAGTATGTACAGATTAGTAAATACATGTTTCAGCATTCCATGTCTGTTGATAATCTTTTGTAGAAAAATTACTTCATAAACTTTAATTTCTCAGATAAAATTTGTATTTGCTGATACTAGAAAGTTATGTGCAACTGATCTTTAAGATTTCAAGTTAGAGTATTCCTTCAAGGGACGAAGTTGGAACTTGTTTGATAAGACAACAACGTAAATAGCATATGCTGTGCTTTCTACTCATTCGGTTTCATTTTTCTTTTTGTTTTTGTATATAATTTTTATCCTCCATCCTTCTACTTGATTTTGTAATTTCCAATTATTTTGTTTCCTGAGAAATTGACTTATACCTGTTTGGATGCGATTTGATTCTTAAGTTGGGTTTTTTATTAATCAGCAACACAGGATATTGTTGAACCAAGGCATATATTTATTCATAGCTCACAGTGTAGTATCTTGGGGGCTTTTTGAGATAACTTTGTATATCTACGATCCACTATATCATAGTTAGCTTAAATATGTCTAGGTTAACAAATTGGCCGAATTGAAGGATAGTAGAATCTATCTAATTTTAAAGAGATTTCAAGTAATTGTAGTAGACTTGACCTGCTGAGCCTTTTTTATTTTCTGGTGATGTGAATGTTTTGAAGTAATTGTTGGCTGTGAGACCATAATTAAAGCACAGTTTTTGTTTTTCTCTATGCAAAAAATCCTGATATTGTAATTGGCCCCAGTAACATACTTCTCATAAGCCTGTGAGCATAGCGTACAGATTAGAAATGTGCATTGAATGACAAAGTTTCTGATTTCTAGATCCTTTTTTCACTCGTAAGATTTAGTTAACCTACCATCTAGTCTCAGGCCTGCCATGTTGGTTGGCAAACTCTTTCTATCTCGACCGTCTTCTTTTCCCCTTGTGTTCCAACACTAGGAGTTCTGTCATTTGTGCGATATCTGTGTTCTTTTGTTTCTTGGTTGTTCTACTGGATGCTGACCATGATTGATTTATCCTTTCGCTGGTTTGTGTGTGTGGGGACTGCATGGTCTTGCTGATAAACTAATAAGAATCTGTACACAGGCTTTATAGAAAGAAATGAACTACCTGAGGAAGAGGATGGTAGAAGGAATCGCCATACATTGCTTTCACAGGAGGAAGACCAAGAAGATGTTGAAGCTCTTGAGAAAAGAATTCAGGAAAGATATGCAAGGACTCTTCGCACAGAATATGTTGAGGAGACTACTGATGTAGATCAGCAAGCTCTTCTGCCATCTGTTAGGGATCCAAAGTTGTGGATGGTTAAATGTGCTGTATGTAATTGCCATCTGCACTATACTCCAAGTTTAAACTTTTTATGGCGAGTTCTGTTCTGTAATTATATTGTTCTGATTTCTATCAGATTGGTAAAGAGAGAGAGGTTGCTGCTTGCTTAATGCAAAAGTACATTGATAAAGGATCTGAACTGCATCTGCAAATAAGATCTGTTATTGCTCTAGATCACCTGAAGAACTATATATACATTGAAGCAGATAAAGAAGCCCATGTGAGGGAGGTATATAGTTTTTTTCCTTACCTGGTGAAATGTGCTTGTTTTTACTTGGAAAAAAAAAAAAAAAAAAAACACATGAAGTGTTTAATTGTTAAGTTACAACTGAATATTTTTCTTTTTTTCTCAGGCTTGTAAAGGTCTCCGCAATATATATGCCCAGAAAATAATGCTTGTTCCGATTAGGGAAATGACAGATGTTCTTTCAGTTGAAAGCAAAGCAATAGATCTTTCACGGGATACTTGGGTCAGGATGAAGATTGGCACGTACAAAGGAGACCTTGCAAAGGTAGGGATTTTTTTTTAATAAATTATTTTTTTTCCTATTATTATGGAATCCAGGCTTCTCTGTGTTTCCTTGCTCACTATCAAAATTTATTTCTCCAGGTGGTTGATGTGGATAATGTACGCCAGAGAGTCACAGTTAAATTAATTCCAAGGATAGACTTGCAGGCCCTTGCAAATAAATTGGTAAAATCTATGACATCTTTTTCATTATTCTTCCTCTTTTATAAACAAATTTTTTATTGTCGTTTTTGTTAACTCATGGCGTGGCATTGTTGTCATTATGTGTTTCTTTGTTAAGAGATTATAGAGATTTTTTTTTTCGTTTATTAATTTTTAGGCACTGAAGGTAGTTTCTTTGGCATGTTTACTGTATCCTCCTGTCTGAATTTCTCCTTCTCTCTCTTTTTAACATATTTTTTACTTGACCTAGAAAGAGAAACTTTTGGTCATTTGGAAAATTGATCATGTTTTGTTCCTATCCTCTTTTCTTATGCATCATTTCTCTCCTTTTCTTTTGGGGCTTCAGTTATATTGAACATTCACTTTTGAGTAATTTTCGTGATAACTCCTTTGAATCCAGGAGGGCAGAGAAGTAGTGAAAAAGAAGGCATTTGTTCCTCCTCCGCGTTTTATGAATATTGATGAGGCTAGGTAATAATGAATTTCATCAAGTACAATTGAATTCAGTTGATATCTGTCTGGAACGATTGAATTCAGTTGATATGTGTCTGGAACAATTGAATTCAGTTGATATCTGTCTGGACAAAATGATAAGCACATGCTGCTCAGCTTCTGATGTTATGCTATGGATGTTCAGGGAACTTCACATTAGGGTGGAGCGCAGACGAGATCCAATAACCGGGGATTACTTTGAGAACATTGGTGGCATGTTGTTCAAAGATGGCTTCTTATACAAAACTGTATCGATGAAATCTATCAGTGCTCAAAACATAAATCCCACGTTTGATGAGCTTGAAAAGTTTCGGAAACCTGGAGAGAATGGTGATGGGGACATTGCTAGTCTGTCTACTTTGTTTGCAAACAGAAAAAAGGGGCACTTTATGAAGGGTGATGCAGTTATTATTGTGAAGGGAGATCTAAAAAATCTGAAAGGATGGGTTGAGAAAGTTGAGGAAGAAAATGTTCATATTAGACCAGAAATGAAAGGCCTTCCGGTGCGAATATGTTTTTTTCTTTTTCTTTTTCTCTTTTTTTTTTATTTGTCAAAATGATTCAATTATATATATATATATATATTAACAATTAATTTGCGTGCCCAGTCTTTATTTAAATAGTTAATCTGCTTTTTCGTATAAGGCAAAAACTAGTCTTATGGTTTTATTCTTTCATGTTTTGTAGAAAACTCTTGCTGTAAACGAGAAAGAGCTTTGCAAATACTTTGAACCTGGGAATCATGTGAAAGTTGTATCCGGTACTCAGGAAGGTGCAACTGGCATGGTTGTTAAAGTTGAGCAGCATGTGCTTATCATTTTGTCCGATACAACAAAGGAGCATGTGAGTGGTTTCATATATTATTCTATCATTATATTTTATCTCCATTATAAAATTCTGTTGGAGCTACTTATGGAGTTGAGATTTTAATTTTTTACTTTTATCACAAGTTTTGTGCTTATTTTAGTATAACACTGTACACAGATCCGTGTATTTGCGGACGATGTTGTGGAGAGCTCTGAGGTGACAACGGGTGTTACCAGAATTGGGGATTACGAGCTTCACGATCTTGTCTTACTAGAGTAAGATAGTTTTCTCTTATTATTGTAGAGGGTTTTCTTCTTATTGTTGGGTGTAAAAATGTTTTTTAAATGTGGTGCAGCAATATGACCTTTGGCGTAATTATACGTGTGGAAAGCGAAGCATTTCAGGTACTTGTATATAAAGGTTGAAAAAGTCAATATCTCACGAGTAAAAATAGTTCTCTTATTTATGTCACTGTATTCTAGGTGCTCAAGGGAGTTGCTGACAGACCCGAGGTTTCTCTCGTCAGATTGAGAGAGATAAAATGCAAGCTCGATAAGAAAACTAGCGTGCAAGATCGATATAAGAATACAATATCTGTAAAAGATGTTGTAAGGATTCTTGAAGGCCCATGCAGAGTGAGATGAATATTTTTGGCTTGTTTAATTTGATCAGAAGATTTTGATAAAATTCATGTTTTGAGATCTATTCTTGTGATATGCTAGGGGAAACAAGGTCCAGTTGAGCACATCTACAAGGGAGTTTTATTTATCTGTGACCGCCATCACCTTGAGCATGCAGGTTTTATTTGTGCCAAGTCCCAATCTTGTGTTGTTGTGGGAGGATCACGCAGTGATAGAAATGTAAGCCCTATTCGTTCTGTGTGTGATTCATATTTTTTGGTCATTGAAGCTCTCACAAGCCATGTAATAAAAGCTGTTTTGAGGCATGCCTTGGAGGCAAGGTGGGGGTATTGAGCCTCAAGGCTTAAGCCTTTAGCCTCTAAGGATGCATTTAAATGCACTTCAAGTCCCTTATACGTCATGCATGCCTAAGTCTTAGCAGCTCAAATTAGTTGAGGCTTAAGTCCCTCTTTTGTGTTTCAGTTTTTTTTTTATTGGGCTTAGGTTAGCCCAAGTTAGTTCCGAATTTGTAATATTAATTAAAGCTCTTCTAGGCCAGAGTAACCAAGTGTTGCCTTAACTAAAAACATAGAAAACGACACAAAAGAACATTATTTAGCAGTACGAAATGATTTTCCTTTCAGAAAACAAAGAACAAGAGCAGACGTATAATTGTTTAATATTTTGGCTCACGATTTAGTCTTTTTTTTCTCAGACCTCTGTACCTTTCTCTCCGTCAATGTTGATTTTCAACTTATCATTAGGATTAAGTTTATAATCTTTCAGACTATTATTAAATTTGTTTCTGCCTCTAGATCACTCGTGGACTTCTTGATTTTTTTTGTTTTTTGGTTGTTGGGATGGTCTATCTTTAATGATTGTAAATGTTTACTTGTTATGATTTTTGAGTTATTTAGTTGTCTATTTTGAACACTGTTCTCTGATATCTATTATCACTTTTTAGGGTCACTCTCACTCTAACCAAAGACTAAACCAGTTCAGAACTCCACCTAATGTTCCCCAGTCCCCGAAGAGATTTTCTAGGGGGGGCTATTCAAATGACTGTAAGTTTTTGATTTCCAAAGGAGCCTGTTCTTGTGTGTGATGTTTCCACAAGTGGTCTACAGATTTTCAGGAGTTATGTCACCGTGTGTGACATATTACCTCTACTTGTATTATTCAGATGGTGGAAGGCATAGAGGTGGAAGAGGCCATGATGGTTCTGCTGGTGCTACAGTAAAAATTTGCAAGGGTCCATTCAAGGGCTATCGTGGTCGTGTTGTAGAATTTAAGGGAACAAATGTTCGAGTTGAATTGGAGTCTCAAATGAAGGTTGTTACAGGCAAGTCTACTTATTCATAGAGACTGTTCTGTTTGGCTCTCAGTGTTTTTGGACCAGCTTTTGATACTGTTGTTTTTTATGTAGTTGATCGGCAGTGTATATCTGACAACTTAGCTGTTGCAACCCCACATCGGTAAATTTTTGAATTTTGTCAAGTCTTTTTTTTTAATTGGTTTTTCCATTAACAATTTGGTGCCGCTCCCATATTTTAATATTGCAGTGATTCTTCAAGATATGGCATGGGAAGTGAGACACCTATGCATCCTTCTAGAACTCCTCTTCATCCTTACATGACCCCTATGAGAGATGTTGGAGGTTTGTTCTTCTTGAATCCTCGTCTTTTATTTATTCTGTGTATGTTTGTATGTAGGTATATATATATGTATATTTATTATTTGGGTTGGCAAAAGAGATTAGTACTTCATCGTTTGTATCTCATTATGCAGCAACGCCAATTCACGATGGCATGAGAACCCCTATGCGAGACCGAGCTTGGAATCCTTACACACCAATGAGTCCACCAAGGTGATCTATCATTGTTTATGCACCACGCAAAGAACTTTAATTCTGTGAGGAACACATGATTTCATAGTGAAACTCAGTAGAATCAGCTAGACATTGAAAATGATTTACAAGAATCTGAACCAGCTAACTAAACCAGAATATCAGAGATAGATTCTTTGAGAACAAATTAGTCTAGCCTCCCTAGCAAAGCAACTAGCTCATCAACCTCCCATCCTTGAAATGTTTCCTAAAGTGAGAATCCCACTTCTAGTCAGAACTATCAGAATGAGGAGTGCACATTGTTAATAATCACATCCTTTACTGAGAGGAAAGAAAATAATCTTAGAAAAGACAGACAGTACCCAATTCAATTACCTTCCCAGAATCTGATTACGTTACTGTTATCCATGCGGAAAGAAGTTCGCGACGAGAAATAATCAAGACCTTGATAATTTAACTTTCACGGGTTTATGAAAGATCCTCTACCCACGATATGAAATTCTATCCATTTTGATTAAGCTCATACTTGCTAGAGAATATGGAATTCCATCCATTTTGATTTAGCCCATTATTTCTTCTAATATGAAATTCTGTGGTATTTGAAATCTCAATAGTCACTCATCAAGCAAAAGCTAAATGTACATTTTTAGACTTACCAATTCTTAATCCTCACTTTGCCTTGCATTTAACCACCAGCTTCTAGGCAACCAGGCACTCTACACTGAACCCAACCCCACAACACCCCCCTTCTCCCCAATTATCCCAATGAAATGTCTTATCAGTTTTCAATCCTAAAGCACCTGTTCTGAAGTCTTTACAAAGTCATGTAATAAAAAGGGACATTGGGTAAGACTCTTTTAATAAGGAAATTATCTTTGTCCCAGATTTTTTTCTTTTTGATAATGGTCAAACTTTCATTAATACAAGGACGAAAAGAAATCCTCCAGGAAACAAACAAGACATACGGACACATTATGTCCTGCCAGCAAAGAGCCACAAGAATAAAAGAAAAATCTCAAAAAATTTTAAGAGATTGTAAATGTTTAGCCTTCTCCAACAGCTCTGGAACAATTGACCATTATCTCGATAATTCTCCCATTCCTTTCAATTCGCAAAACCCATATAATGGCCAAACTTGCACATATAATGGCCACCAAGAAAATTATGTTTGATATTAAATGTAGTGTAATATATTAGCTAAGCATATTTTGAGACCAACTACATTTATTCGTACCTTTATTGTCCATAACAGCTTCAAGGTGTTTTCCTTTTATTCTTCTTTTAACCACCTGGAAATATATTTCTTTATTCTGATAAATGTTATTTAGAGGACTCAGTAATGTATGGCTTCTGTTATTGTTGTTAAATGGTTCATTGAACGGTGCTTTTGAAATTTAGGGATAACTGGGAGGATGGGAATCCTGGCTCTTGGGGAGCCAGCCCTGGGTATCAGGTCAGCAAGTCTTACGTATTTTAAACACATATATGTAGACAAATGTTTCTACCTTTTTTTTTTTTTTTGGTCCACTTGTGAAGTGAGTGGTTTTCATCTTTCTTCTAGCCGGGAAGCCCTCCTTCACGTCCATATGAAGCACCAACTCCTGGATCAGGTTGGGCCAACACTCCAGGCGGAAACTACAGTGAAGCTGGAACACCAAGGGACAACACTTCTGCTTATGGTAGGTTCTTGTTGTGTTTATTTTGTAATCTGTAATTGTAAGCACTTACAAATTCATTCTGAACCCTTTCTCAAAAAAAAAAAAAAAAAAGGTGGAGAAAATTTCTGAATCCTCTTGTGATGTGGCTTTGATTTGTCGCTGTTGCAGCCAATGCTCCAAGCCCTTACCTGCCATCGACCCCTGGTGGGCAGCCCATGACTCCAAATTCCGCATCGTATCTTCCTGGCACTCCCGGGGGACAGCCAATGACTCCAGGAACTGGTGGTTTAGATGTTATGTCTCCTGTCATAGGTACGACAAACAGAGTGGTTTTTGTGGTCTGATGTATAGTGATATACGGAAGCGTTTTAATTTTCTGTTATGATATGATCCTTTCTCCTGTGTTTTTATAATAAAAGAAAAGAGTATTTACACTGTACGTTCCTGAAGTTTTGAGAGCGCTCCTTAAGGTTTGAGAAATTGGGACGAATTATATATTTTAGACTAATGCTACTTATGAGTATTATGGTGTCCCTTTACTTTTTAATTACATGTTATCACTTTACAGTTTTATGGACTGATGAGGTCGTTAACATTGCAGAATCTTTTCCTTCTTGGAAAAGCTGTGGTCATTTATTTTTTTGAATTGTTATAGGTCTCAATAAATTAACTTCTTTGTTATCTATACTCTATGGGTGATGATCTATGGCTTTGATTTGTAGGTGGAGAGCACGAAGGACCATGGTTTATTCCAGACATTTTGGTCAATGTACGCAGGTCTGGAGATGAAACTACCGGATCAATCCGCGAAGTGCTTGCGGTATGTCCAAATTTAAACCGGCCCCCTCTCTCTCTCTCTCTCTCTCTCTCTCTCACACACACACACACACACACAGTTTTGTGAAGTGGCTAATTTTCATTCTCACTTTACGTAGTTCTGAGGTCTAGTGTGAGGAATACTCTAGAAGTGCATACACACTAAAAAAATAGTTGATTTCTATCAAGTTTTACTTGTTAATTTTCAAATTTCTTTTAATATGTTTTATAATTTGTTTTAATGTTAGTCAATTTAGTTCCATTTGAATATGTTGTAGTCTTCGCCATAGTTCAGATAGAATTGTGATTCAGCCGATGCTTTTTTTAGGACTGTTTGTGCTGTTATTTTAAGAGTTAACCAATGTTTTTATTTTTTTTCTTCTAAGAAGAAACAATAGTTGCCTTAATTTGATAGAAGATTGCATTATTTTTAATCTTGGCATGAGACAGGAATATTTCAATCTGAACAGAGATTCAACAATCATATAGTTGAGCCAAAGCCAAACAATCATTTTGAATAACAAAATCATTAAATCTTTCATCTTTCTTTGTGAAGGATAACTTGTCCTGACAATGATCTTGTCATTACAAATTTTCATTGTTTTCTTGTCCAGGATGGCTCCTGTAGGGTGGTTCTTGGCTCGAGTGGCGGCGGCGAAACAGTGGTGGCCCTTCCTAGTGAGATGGAGGTAGTGGCACCGAGGAAAAATGACCGTATCAAGATCGTGGGTGGCGTGCTGCGTGGTTCCACTGGCAAGCTAATCGGAGTAGACGGCACCGATGGTATTGTAAAGGTAGACGACACTTTAGATGTTAAGATCTTAGACTTGGCCATTCTTGCAAAGCTAGCCCAAGCGTGATTGTAATAAAACATAATTTAGTGCATATGTATATTATCATTGCGTTTTCTCTATTTCGGCAGTATTTTTGTTTTTTGGAATCCTCGTCCATATAACATAGGCGCTCTCAGTTTCACCCAACTCTAGATAATTTTGGGTTTCTCTCTCCCTCTCTTTAGGTTTTTGTTTTTTGTTTGTTTTTCTTCTTCGTCGGTTCCACTTTGGAGATGGCTTTGGTAAGAGCTTGTAAATGCACACGGAGAAATTGAATAATAGTCATTTTGGCTATCAATAGGGATCTGGAAGGGACTTTTTGTTATTAAACGTATTTTTTTGTTGAGACGGAAAATCTATCAAAGATACAAGAAGAAATTAAAATGATTAAAATTGATAAGCCAAACACAAATATGTATAAGAACAAATTAAATAGAAAATTAACTAAATCAAAGAGTGAAACCACATATGCTGTTATAGGAAAGACAATTAAAGCGTAAAAAACGATAATATAACGCTTTTATAAGCACACTAAACATAGGTAAACACCATGGACGAATTAAACCTCTTTACAAAGTCAAGATAGCACCATCACCCGTTAGAGCATCTCCAATGTACTGTCGTTTTGGAGTCGGTATCAAAATTTGATATTTTAGTGCAAAATGCGTTCTTTAATACAAAGTTATACATGGGGTCACATTTGACAAATGTCAATTTTTGTGTCATATTTGATATCAAGTATAGCAAATGTCAAATTTTGGCATTTGAACTTAACCATTAGTTGGTTAATTTTTCCAACATTTATTAAAAAAGTTGAGATCATGTAAGTTTATATTATAAAATGTTATCTTCTACCAAAAAGTTATAAAATGTTATTTTCTACCAAAAAGTAATCATTGCTATTTGTAGTCTTATTATATAGTGGTCACGACTGAATGACCATCTACCCCCTCTGCACTTTGTGAATTACAACACGAGATTCCACGTGTCCGAACTCTGCTCACTTCTATAGAGATTTCTCTCGAGATCCCTCTCTTTAATTCACTCAAATTATTCTCACAAATTACAAAAGAAAAGTTCTGTGCAAATTTTCACTCAAGCTTACAAAACTATGGATACAATAATCAACCCTTGCAGTGAGAAAATCACACCCCAAAAAATACGTTCATAAAGCTCTGTCGATACTAACTAAAAGCTCTCAAAAGGCTTTACATATAATTTCTTGATGAGAGTAAAGAGCAATCATCCATAGATATATACATCAGATTTCACGTTTAACTCAGAGAGTATTGGAACACTGACGAATAACACCTCTACACAGACCAGTCCAGTTTCGGCAAAATTATCCAGATTCATTCACTGGTCAATAAGAATGATGATACACTTTCCAAACATAGAAAATTTGTCCAGCACAAGAAAATTTGACCAACTCAAGCAAATCATCTGCTCAGGGCACAACTTGGGCTCAAATCTGGCAGAATATTATCTCTTAGAAATCAATGATCTTCTGTAGTCTTCATTTGAATTAATATAAAATCGTATCTTTGAGATTTCAGCAAAATTCACAAATTTCGAAGTTGAAACAACCAGTGCAACACCATGCAGACCCTAATAAAAATTTTAACAGAATCTTCCAAATATTTAAAAGTCTTCAATAAATGACTTCTTGCTCCAGAAATGATGCCAAAGAATCATGATCTGAACAAAATCAAACAAAATACGTTTTGCCAAAAATATGCCAACACAAAATATACTAACACATATTATTTCTATTACAGTTTTATCCTTTATATATATGGATACCCAAATCATACATTAATTATTTGAGTTTTTTAGGCATTTAACCAAACTTTAGGGGTAATTTTTTAGGATTTAACCATAGTTTCACGAAATTAGGGATTTAGCCATAAAATTTAATATTTTTTATTACATGAAACGTATATACGTGTAAAAGTGTAACATTTTATGTTACATATTACATTTAATTACATTTTTTTACACGTACATATGTTACATGTTACAAAAAATGTTACATGCTATGGCGAAATCCCTAATTTCGTGAAATTATGGCTAAATCCTTCAAACTTTACCTTTAAAATGGCTAATTGCTTAACTGGCCCTAATTATTTTAGACAATTTGCTTTTTTATTATTTTTATTATAAACATAGCGATGTTATAAATTTTTTTTCTGCCAAATTAAGTATTATTAATTCTCAATATATTAATTTTTTCTCTCAACGTTTTTATTACTACTTATTATGTGTAATCTGTTAGTTTTCATAAGAAAATATTTGGAAAATGCTAGACATACGAACTCTTTTATCAACTTTTTAATACCAACTTATGTGGCAGTTGATGTGTCATGTTTTGATTGGCTAAATATCAAATCCTTCTACTAAGATGATAAATACTCATCAATGATAATATAACACATGAGTTTGTATTGAAAAATTTGGTAAAAAAGTTGGAAACATTTTTTTTCTATACGAATTTTGGATTTTCTATCAAGCTATGAAAATATATTTCTGGCAATATTTTATTTATGACTTATTTTTCATTTCTTATGGAATATCGATGTGAATTTCTAGCAAGCTATGAAAATATTTCTATGGAATTATTTAACTTCCAACAAATTCAGATTTTCTATGACAATATTTTTAACACAAGCTATGAATTTCATAATAGAAACATTTTATTACTATAGAAATAATCTATTTCTAATCAATCCGAAAATTTTATGAAAAGTACCCCTTCTTTGGGCTACCCACCAAAACTTTTTATTTTATTTTTTTTCTACTTTCCTAATCTCAATGCAATATTCTTAAATCTCAACCATTTATACCACCTCAAAATTCACAAATTCAAAACGATTCCAATGGAATGATTTGGATGTCAACACAGTAGTTTGCACATATAAATATTTTTAAACGTTTTTATTTAAGAAGATTTGATACACCATTAATGATAATTAATATCTGATTTGTATATTTATAAATTTTAAATCTAACTTTTAAATAAATATTAGTGATTTTTACCTATAATTATAAATTTGTTTATTATTATTATTTTCATAGTTAAACTAAGCCCAAATCTTATTTTCTATTTGGGTATTATTTTCATAAATGAATATCAATGTCCATATAAGTAATTTTCACCATCAAGATATATATTTGTAAAAACCTTAACTCACAAATTAAATTTGTAAATATCTATTTATTTTGGTGTATATATAATAATTTATTAAGGTTTATATGCTATAATTAGTTATCAAGGTATAGATATAAACCTTGCGTGGAAAAAAAAAAAACAAAAAAAAAAGGTATAGATATAAATATGGACGGATCTAGCTTAGGCCCAGAGCGGGCTCCAGTCCCCCCTGACCCAAGCTGGTCCATTGTAATTTGAAGACCATAATATAAAATTTTTCATTTTTTTGAATTTCTGTTTTGAATAGCTCCTATATTTTTTAATTTTTATCCTACTATCATTATTGTTAAAATGTATTATCACAAGCCCCCATTCACTTTAAATTCAGGCTCCCTAAGATTTTTCAAGAATGATTTATTAAGGCTTTTTTTTTTTCTTACTCCTGTTGCAGCGCAAGTAAAAACTAAATAAGACCAAATATGTGCTAGAATCTTTATTTGTTTCTAAAATAAATTAGCATATGTTGTTGTCAAATCTTGAAAATTGAATTTTGTTAAGGGTCAATTAGGTAAATAGTCATTTTAGACCGTATTTTAAAAAAATAGCCATAATTTTAAAAAATTTAAAAACCAGTCGTAATACATGTAAGAAATTTCTGGCAATAACAAAATAACACATAAAAATTGCTGTAAGAAAATTTGAAATACGTGTAAGAAATTTCTAAAAGGGTCAGTTTTTAAATTTTTTGAAGCTATGGCTATTTTTTAAAATCATTTTCTAAAAAGTGACTATTTTCTTAAAATTTCCTTTTGTTAATCGATTTTCGAGAAGAATAAAACTGTTTCACCAACTTTTTAATACCAACATATGTGACAATTAAAGTATCATATTTTGATTGGTTGAATATTAAATCCTTCTTGTTAAGTGATAAACTCTCACCAATAATAACATGACACGCAAGTTGATATTAAAAAAGTTTGTATGTCTAGCACTACTCTTTCCAGAAACGAGAAAAATTAGATATCTAAATGAAACTTGTAGGAGCTATTAAAAAAAAAATTTAAACCACTGATATTTAGTTCGTAATAATAGCTAGCTACATTAACCGGAACCGTACCGATAACGTTTCTGGAGCCTATTTTGCCAGCTCTATTGACTACATCTATGAACAAGTAGTCAACTTTTAGAATGTGGATATTATTCTTATATACTAAATTGGAGACCCCAGACACCAGGCACTCTAGACTCTACAGTAAGTACTGTAATGACATAATTGTCCTTAACCATTTTTTCCATCTCATTTCCATCTCATTTTTTTTAGTTTGATTGATTTTTTTGAGTTTTCGCTTGCCCTTATTAGTTTTCCAAAAAAAACTTTAGTTGAGAATCTACCTTTCCAATATAATTGCAAACAAACCCCAAAGGGTAACCTTGGCTCCATTCCTTCAAAACTTGCACTTTAATAAGACGCTCAATTTTATTTTTATTTTTATTTTATTTTATTTTTTTATAAAAAACAAAGCTTTTGTTCTCTTTGCCTTCCCATAGAGTATTTGCTTTGCTCTCTTATCTAAGATATTTGCTTTCTTTCATTTTGCCCTTTTGCTTTCTTCTTTAAAATTTTGTTTCCTTTCTTCAGTCCTTTTTGTCTAGCGTTGTTATTTTAGCTGGTATTTTTTGGTTGTAGTTTGTGGTAGGTGGGTTAAAAAAAAATTCTCTTTTTTTTTTTGGTTGTTTGCCATGGTCTTCTTCTTTTTTTTTTTTTTGTTTTTGTTTTTTTGCTCCATCGTGTTTTTCAGAATACTCTGGTACAAGTATTTTTGAGTTTTTTTCTTCTCTCCTTTTAGATATTGTCTGGTCGAATTTATCAGGGTTGTTTTATGAGTTGTACGGTATGAACACTGGTATGAGTATTTTGGGTTTTGTTTATGTTAGTTTATCTTTTTTTCCTCTTTTTTAGATGTTTTCTTTTGGGATTTATTAGGGTTGTTTGCCGAGTTTTAGCCTTTGATTGACTTCTTTTTTCAAAGGATCATATAAAATGTTGACCTGAGATTTTTTGGTTGCAATTTTTAATTTATGTTTTATTTATGTCTTTTTATTTAATCTTTTTTCCCTGTTAGAGTTGTTAAGACATCATCTATTAGGTTTTTCTCTGAATCTTTTGGCCTTCTTCAAAAATCATAGTCGTCGAGTTTTCATATTCTTTTAACTCTTAGATGTGCTTTGGTCAGATGTATTAGGATTGTCTTTGGTATTTTGTGTTCTTACAAAATCATAGTCTTCTTATTTTCATTTCTCTTTGCCTATGCGCAACTCAATGAATGCTATAGTAGCTTCCTGTATTTGGGAAATTATTTTCTACAACTGGATCTTGCACGGGATCTGACGCTGTCCTTTATAGATATGTTTTTTTTCTTTTTTTTTTTTAGATTTTTTTTTTGTTATGATACTGGTATATTTGTGATTTGTACTTATTTTTTGTATGGTTTATTTCCTCGAATGTTTACTATCATGTTCGTAAAGAAGATTTGGCTGTTCATCTATGAGAGTTTCGACGTTTATTATGGCTAAGTTTTCTCCGTTTCTTTATCCAGATTATGTTTTTATTGAAAATATGATGTGTTTTTTTATTGGTATGTATTTATATACATGTATGTGTATGTTTGTATGTATATGTATATTGATTATGTGTATGTTAGTTTTGGAAAAAAAATGTCAAAATAAGATGTTGAATGGTTTATATATATTTCTGTGATTTTTTCTCTTATTGTTGTATGCATTTGTTAATTGAATAATTTTGATCTTAAATTATTTTTCAAAAAAAAAAAAAATTGAAATATCTTTTTATTACTAAAGATTTTTATTTTAAAAAATAAATATTCGGCATAACAATTAATTGTTCACCGACTATAATTAATTGTTGTCTATTAGACAAGTCATTTCATATTAAATAGGCAGAAGTTTATTATACTAATGCTTTTGGATTTTGTATACATGTACGTATCTGTTTCGTTTAGTATTATGCCAACTTTTTATATTGATTCTGACAGATAATGTCTAATAATGTTAATTTTTATTACAATTTGGCTTAGTATTAAACATTTGTAGGGTTGATATTTTTTTAGTGTTACATTATTTATTAACAGTAATTTTTACTCAGTCATTATTGCAGCTGATCTCATGGTCATGTCTTATTTAATATGTCACTGTGTTATCAGAAGCTGAGTTGTAATTATTGAATTTTATATTATTTCTTCGTCAAAATTTCTTTTTCCTTAGTACTTTTGTTATATGATATTAAAAAAAATGCTAATATTCGAAAAATAATAAAGAAATCTAGATTGATCTTGATATTACACCCATTAGTGCCCACTGCCCACGTGTTATATGATTTTTCCATAATTTTATTTAAATTGTATTTTTGCTGCTTATAAATACATGTATAGGGCTGGTTTCTATTCAATACTCTGTATATATTCCACAATTTACTCCTAAATCTATGTCTAAGCATACACTTCTATTGCTTCTTCGGTGTTATGTATTATATAAATTAGTTTCTACATAATTTTTTTCTTCACTATTGCTACTGCTTTCTGGCTCGGTTGCGGTGTGTTTATTATGTCTCCTTTTTCTTTTAATTTTGTGGTGAATGATTGTAACTTTCTATTACGAATGATAGGTGTATGTAATGTTGACTGTTTTACTATTAATTAATTATTACAACTCTAAAAAAAGGGCACTAGCAACATCTACAAAGTGCATACTCCTTAGGTAAGTCTCTATATCTTATTAAATATCAATCATCATATTTTTTTAATGAATCAAGCTTTCTAATTTATATTTTTCATTCTAATGTGCACCGACGCAGAGGAAGAGAAGGAAAAAAAAAGAGAAAATTACAAATTCTAATACTTTGTCTATAATATATAGGGAAAATCCCTATTTAATCCCTGAGTTTTACTAAAATTCTCGTTTAGTCCTTGTGTTTTTTGAAATTCTAAAATAATCCCTGTGTTTGTTAAATTATGTCTATTACATACCTTGTACTCGAAATTTAGGCAAAATCAAGAGCGAATTTTACTAATATTCCTATAATACCCTTCTTAAAACGTGGATAAGAAAACTGATGCCTATTATGCCTATACCCTTCTTATGGCATTTGTTTTGTAGGATTTTTTTTGGGTAATATGAGCATAAGGAAGAGAAATATGTGATTAACATTTTCAGTAATTTGATTTGTAGTTTGTTTAGGGTTTGACATTTTAATTTTTTTTTTTTGAAGAGAAATATGTGATTAACATTTACCCGTCATTTAATAAAGGGTAAATTTGGTACATCAAGTCATAATTCAAGCACAAAGTATGTAATAGGCATAATTTAACAAACACATGGATTATTTTGGAATTTCAAAAAACACAAGGACTAAACGAGAATTTTGGTAAAACTCGGGGATTAAATAAGGAATTTTCCTAATATATATATATATATATATATATGCGTGTATGTGTATGCGAATGTAAATATAAACCACATCCCAAAATATGATAAAAATATAATGTAATGTTTTGTATTATCTATTTTTGTTATCTATGTAGAATACAGAATTACAAAACATAAGATGCCAAATATTTGTATACAAACTTTATAGAGTTTTTTTGGCATTTGATTAACTTTTTGGGTAATTTTTTAGGATTTAGCCCTAAAATATCGAAATTAAGGATTTAGCCATAACATTTAACATTTTATGTTACATATAACATATATATGTATAAAAGTGTAATATCACATGTAATGTTACATGTGTTACATTTTATGCTACGTGTAATGTTACATTTAATGTTATACTTTCTACACGTATATATGTTACATGTAACATAGTAGTTAAACCCTTAATTTCGTGAAACTATGGCTAAATCCTTCAAACTTTACCTTTAAAATGACTACTTTCTTAATTGGTCCAACTTTATAATATAAAATTTCAAATAATTATAAATGAACTTGATAATTTTTTTGCTATTAGTAAATTTGATATTGTTTATTTATGCAAAATTATTTATTAAAAAAAACCCGCAAGCGGCTAGTTGATGGATAAGTCTAATGTCTTTGAGTGGGGGCAAGAATATAGAGTTGTCACTGGTGGCGTGCATGAAAGAAATTTTTAAAATTTCGTGGGAATAAAATTAATAAGCACTACAAATATACACATAAAAATAAAATTTGGGCATTTCCCCCTCTAGGCCCTACCCTCCGTGGATGGTCCTCACTCCTCAATATAATAGACGGAACCTGCACTACTGCTTTGAATTCATGCTTTCTAATGAACGACTTTTATCTATCTTAAAACAAATGAAGTGAATGCATAAATTCATTTACAATATTTTACCTAACAACACCACCACACCCCCCACCCCCCTCCCTCCCCTCCCCTCCCCAAGAGCTTAAGCTGCTATAGGGGCGGCAATTTGGACTTTCATTGTGTCATTTAATTTATTAAAAAGATGGTTTCCAGGTCTAGATTAACTTATTGAGGATTAATTATTTGGCTCCTAAAAACGTATGTTGAAAAATGGACTCATAACTTATCCTAATTAGAATGGAGATTAAGTCTATATTCTTCACGTATTAAAAAGGTTATTTTTAGTATTTTAAGAGCATCTCAATGGTAAACTAATATGCAAATACTGAAGTTTGATATTTTATTAAAAAATTTCTTCTGTTAGAAGCAAATGTGATAAATATTAAATTTAGTGTCAAATTTGGCACCTAATATAGTATAGTGTCAAAATTTGACATTTTAAAATGAGCATTGACCTGTTGGTTTTTAACATTTTATGTGAAAGTTAATAATGACTATAATTTTATATTTTAATTATCTCACTTAAAAGTTATTGTTATACTTGCAGTCTGCGTTTTCTTTAACCAACATTATTTACTTATAATGAGTTTGCAATTAAATATAATAAAAATAACATCTAAAATAGCACTAAGAGTTTCTAGTATCAAATATAGTGCTAAACTCAAAGAGATAAAAGAATAAAGAGTCTTTCCATAGAGTGTTAATTTTCTTCAGCAATTCTAAAAATAAAAAATTAAATATATATTTCAATTAATGAATGCCAATATAAAATTTCAATTTATACGCACATAAATTAATAGTAAAATAAAATAATATAAATAATGATCTATTTGGTATTTGATTTTTTTTTTTCATGTTTTAAAGAAATAGCTAAAGTTTCCAAAAATTAAGTTATTAGTCACTTATGCATAAGATAACTAAGAGTATAAAGGTAAATGCACATCATTATGTAGTTGGAAAAATGAGTAATTTCTTAATTAATCAAAGTATTGGATATTTTTTTAAAACATCATTGAAAAAATGACTATTTACTCAATTATCTCTATAAAAAAAATAGTTGAAAATAACAAACTAGGGTCAGTTAGGTAAATAATCATTTTGGACTGTGTGTTTTTAAAAAATAGCCACAGTTTCAAAAAATTTAAAAACTAGATATAAAACTGTAAGAAATTTCTGACAATAACAAAATTACATATAAAAATACTGTCAGAAATTTCTGACACTAGGCAAAAAATTTGTCAGAAATTTCTTACATGACTAGTTTTTAAATTTTTTGAAACTGTAACTATTTTTTAAAATTATTTTGTAAACCGTGGCTATTTTATTAAAATTCTCAATAAAAATATGCCGGATGAAAGCTATAATGTGCCTATAAAAGGTATTTTCATTATTCTTCAGAACCCTTAATAGAGTCCGGAGCTAAAGCTATACCACCACAGAAGTTCCATTTTTCTCATCTCTTATTCAAGGATTAAAAAAAAAAAAAAAAATCAACACCATGTCGATCGAGGAAGAACTGACGGGCCAGGCTCAAGAAATACTTACAGACCATCCACAAGAGAGAGTTGTTGTGTGTGAAATCTCGCTTTGTTCTTATCAAGGCTATTGGGTTCCAACAAGCTTAATGAAAGGTATACTCTCTGTTCAAAAACATTTTGTGGCAAATGATAGTGATATCATAGTCGCTTCTTGTCCAAAATCAGGCACCACTTGGTTAAAAGCCATTACATTTTCAGTCATAAATCGCGGTCGTTTTGCAGCCAATGACAGTCCCTTGCTTAGGGCTAATCCACATGAACTAATTCCCTTCTTGGAAACTAATGATCAACATTCACAGCAAATTAATATTGAAAATATTTCCCAACCAAGACTGCTTAGCACTCATATTCCTTATACTTTGTTGCCATCATCTGTAAAGGATTCTAATTGTAAAGTTGTTTACATCTATAGAAATCCAATGGATCTTTTTGTGTCGCTTTGGTACTTTTTTCCAAAACTTAAGGGTGAAGACAAGGAGGCGCAACATCTCGAAGAGTTTTTCGATATGTTTTGTCGTGGAATCCATTTATTTGGGCCAGTTTGGGACCATGTAATGGAGTTTTGGAATGCAAGCTTGGAAAGGCCTCAAAATGTGTTATTCTTGAAATATGAAGATCTCAAAGAAGATGTCATCGTTTATATAAAGGCGATAGCAGAATTCTTGGGGCTCCCTTTTTCTTTGGAGGAAGAGAGGCAAGGCATTATAGAAGAGATAGCAAACTTGTGTAGCTTTGAGAAATTGAAAAGCTTGGAGGCAAACAAGGGTGGGAAAAGCTATCATGGGATTCCAAACAGTTCCTTCTTCAGGAAAGGTATTGTGGGGGATTCGAAGAATATTTTAACGAAATCTATGATTGAACGCGTCGAAAAGTTGATGAAAGAAAAACACATGGATCGCATCTAGTTTTTATTTTTATTTATTTTTATTTTCATTTTATTTTATGAAGTTTAAGTTGTAAGAATTTACTTATAATATACAATAGTCATCTCAGTAAATATTTTCTATCGTTGAGCTGTACACTTTTGATTGTAGTTTCTAATATTATTATGTGTTTATTAGAAACGATGCTAAGTGATGCGAAATGTGCTGGTTTTTGTGTACGTTGCATAACATAATTTAATTTAATTTTTTTTTTCTAGATTTAAACATTCTAAACATTCAAATTATTTTGAATTTAATGAACATATGGATCAATTTAGTATATAATTGTTTTATAAAACATATTTAAATCGTGTTTTTTAACAGTTTATCAAGGATTTGACCACTTTTAGTCCTACTATAGAATAAGTGCGGATGGCACTTGAAGGGGATGCAATTTTTGTCCAAAACGACGCCGTTTTGAACAAAAATTTCGTCCCCCAAATGGACTAGGGAGCGACTTTTTAATTTTTTTTTTGTTTTATGCTTTTTTATACCAAAATCGGCAACAATCATACAAAAGGGGCCAAATATTCTATTTTTTATTTTGCACCCAATAAAGAGATTTGGCCCTTGAAATAGGGACTAAAAAATAAATATATTTGATTTGCATTTATGTCCTTTTCTCTCTTCTCTTAATCTCTCTTTGATTTCAATTATCTTTTTCTTACCACTCGATTGTCAAAAAAATTTTCCGTCACCACCATTGATTTTATTTTTTTGTGCTTAATCTATAAACACCCATTGTGATATACTTTTTCTTATTAGATTTTTTTTTATAAAAAAAATTGTAGGTATATATTAATATCTTAATATCTTAAATAAAAATAAGAATTAAAAAGTTTTTTTTTGCCCCTCTTTTAAAAGTAGGACTAAAAAATAAATATTTTTATTTCTCTTTTGGATTTCAATTATATTTTTCTTACCATTCGAGTGTTGAAAAAATTTTCCGTCACCACCGTAGATTTTATTTTTCCGTGCTTAATCTATAGACACCTATTGCGATATACCTTTTTTTAATAGATTTTTTTTTAAAAAAATTCGTACGTATTTATATATTAATATTTGAAAAAGAATTAAAAAATAAATATATATATTTTTTAAATTTTTTGCCCCTCTTTTAAAAGTAGGACTAAAAAATAAATTCATTGATATTTTACTCCTTTTTTTTTTGTTCTTTCTGATTTTCTCTTTTATATCAAATCCTTTATTTTTCTTCTAATTTTTTCTTTTATATAAATTTTCTTTTCCTTACTACTTGTTCTCGGATTTGGCATCGAATCTTGACGGGAAAAATGTGTTTCTTTGGGCTTTTTTGAATTTTGTTACAAACTATTGGGGGCTTTCTTGTACATTTTTTTCTTTCAAATTTTTTTTGCTCAAAATTTTTCCTGCTGTTGTTTCTTAACTGTAATGGCCTCATAAAATTTATTTTTTAATATGATTAGATTTAATTTTTTTCTTAATCTTTTGACACGCATTATGATATAGTTTTTTCCAATAAAAATGTTTTTTTCCTTTTGTTTTTAGTTTTTTTATTCTTTGATATAATTTCAAAAGTGTCCCAAAATTTTTATTAAATAATATATCGTTTTCTAAATTAGTTTCATAGTATTAACACACTTGCTTAATAGATTAATTAGTTTATGTTAACATTTAAAATGAAAAAAAAATATGTTAAAATGAATAAATTAAAAAAAAATACTATAATTGAATATATTAAAAAAATGTGAAAAAATACTTGTTCTCTTAAGTAAATGGCAAAGTTTGGTTCGATAGTAAAATAGTCATTTCATTCTTTAATAGAAGGGTATTTTAGGTAGTTCAAGTGTTTAGTAGCGGGCTGCATAATACATATTTGGCTAGTTTGTCAACTCATGGGCTTGACATTTACACCCACAAATGACTAGATGCCACCCATACTTTTTGGGATTAATATTTATACCAAGCTGACATGAAATTCACCGATAAGGCTAGATTTTTTTTTTTTTTCCTTTTTTTAACCTGCGGATTAATTATTACTTGTTTATAGTCAGGAAATAAATGATTTTTTTAAATTAAATCTTGATGTTGCTTTTTTAGCAAATTCTTTAATTAAGTTTAATAAAAACCTAATTTCTTTTTTTAATGTTTTTTTTTATCTATTCTATCAAATGTTTTTATTTTGGTTCAAATTCTAAGTTATTAAAAATAAGAAAGAGATCTCGAATCTTACCACACTACAAGAAAAAGTAGTATCAGGCTTAGCGACCACTTTAGTGGTCGTTGATACTCATCGGCGACCACATGTAATTTTTTGGCCAAAAAAATATCAGGGACCACATATTATATGTGGTCTCTGATAATCTTCTGTGACCATTAGTAATGGCGCGTAATTTTTGGCCAAAAACAAAACTATCGGCGACCACAAAAGTGGTCGCCTATATTTTGGCGCGTAAATATCTGCCAAATTTTTTGTACGAAAAATTATCAACGACCACAATTTGGATTATCAGCGACCACTTTATGGTCGTTGATACTTTTGTTCAAATTTTCCACAATCATGGAGGCAATTTTTCTGCCAAAATTTTTGGTGAAATTTCAATAATTTAAATTTTTAGTAACGACCACAAAAGTGGTCGCTGATAATCCTATCGTCAATTTTTCTGCCAAATTTTTTAGTGAAATTTTAATACTTTAAATTTTTATCAGCGACCACAAAAGTGATCGCCAATAATTTTGTGGTCGCTGATAATCCTGTCTATAAATAATCTCAACTTGAGATTTTAGCTATTTTTCTCCTAAAACTTATTTCTCCATCTCTCTCTTTCTCTCTTCTATGTATTGCCCTCTCCCCTTGCCCCTCCCTCCCACCCTTCCACCTTGTCGAACCACCCTCCCTTCTCCGCCCATCTCACCGGACCACTAACCCCGCTTGTTGGTATACTTTCTCTTCTTCCCCCTCTCTCTCTCCCTCTAACATATTATTTATCTCTCTCTCACTCTTTGTTTTTCTTCTTCAACATTTTTTTAAATTCTAATATACATTTTTAAAAAAACATATCGGCGATCACTATTTTAAATTATGTGGTCGCCGATAATAAAAAGCTGACTAAAAAATTGGTGACCATTTTTTACTATCGGCGACCACTTTTTGTGGTCACAAGTATCAGCAACCACACAAATGGTCGCTGATACTTATCAGCGATCACTTTACTACTATCAGCGACTACTTGTGGTCGCTAATGACTTTGTTTCTTGTAGTGCCAATCTTAACAAATCCTTTGAAACTGTGATCTTCCCCACTAATTCTTCGGATCAAAGATGAGGATGAGCTCACTCTTATTTTCTCACTATCGGGAAAGAAATTTTTCTTTTCCTAAGCTATAAGATGTGACAATTGTAGATAGAAAGAGGGAGGGAATTTTTTCTAAACACTAGAATGGATGGAATTGTTTTCTTTTGTACAATATCATATATTTATAGCACAAGGAAACCCAAGTATACTTATTTATTTTGGAATTGGTTAAAGTCTAAATTGGGAAGCACAAAATTCATCTAAAACATCCCTATTTATGTATGTGGCCGAATTTTTCAAGGTTTCCTGATCCAGGATTTTAAGGATTTGATGAGTTAAAATCCTACTTATATGGAAATTAATTGGCAGGTTTGGAGGATGACCATTTTTTGGACAATTTATTTTTAAACATGCCACTTTAGAAAAAAAAAAAAAAAAAAAGAAGGTTGGGGGGTGGGGGGTTGTTTGTTTTGCAGCCTATATCACTTGTTAGTAATGAATTTGACCGACTTGCTCCATCGTTCGTTTTTTTACGAATGAGAAAGACAAGAGAAAAGAAGTGGGTGGGCAACATGGTAATTTGATAATGAAATAAGTGATATGACATTCAATAGTAACATATGTTGCAAACTTGAATGCCAAATGTGGGATGAGATCAAATTTTTTCAAACTAATTCCCTTACCAAATGTGGGATGAGATCAAATTTTTTCAAACTAATTCCCTTACCAATAACCTAAAATGAATGCCAATGCCAAATGTTGCAAATTTGACCGACTTGCTCCTTCGTTTTTTTACGAATGAGAAAGACAAGAGAAAAGAAGTGGGTGGGCAACATGGTAATTTGATAATAAAATAAGTGATATGACATTTAATAGTAACATATGTTGCAAACTTGAATGCCAAATGTGGGATGAGATCAAATTTTTTCAAACTAATTCCCTTACCAATAACCTAAAATAAATAATTAGGTATAATTCCTATTTCACATTGTGGCCGAATTTTCTAGTCTAGTCTTACATAAGATTTGAAAAAATATCAATTTAATTGGAAATAAAATACCTTTCTAATTTAGATATATATTAAAAATTTAAATAAATATCTAAATATAATTCATAATTGGTATTTCAATAATCTAGTTATTAAAATACCAACTTTTTTCTCTTTATTAGATCCCAAAATTCCGTCACCATGGTATATTTTCATATTTGCAATCTTACTACAAATATTAATTTAAATAACAAGCCTTTTATTATTTGGTCTAATTTTATTTTATGAGAAAAATTGATGCAACAAAATTTTTTTTAGAAATGATAAATCAAATTAATGTATTCATCTTATAATCTTGAAAAGATGGAGTGTGGATCATCGACGTGTGATTTCAAATTTCAACAAACTTGATCAAAATTAATTAAAGCACATGAATTAATTATCTAATTTATTAATTAGAATATTACTCTAATAAAAATTTAAATTGCTCTCTTGAAATTGCATAATAAAATTGAATGTCCATTGATATAATAATTACATGAAAGGTCAACCCTCTATAAAGGTTCGAAATTAGAGCCAGTTAAATAATCAATTTACCTCTCCAATTATATCTTGTCCTTAAATACTGTCACGACCTGCTAGTTCGGCCGCGGCCGCGACAAGAGAGTACAAACTCATTTTTATACTCTCGTAAACTCTTTTAAAATTTTGAAAGCGGAAATTCTGTGTAAATTATTATTATTTTTTAAATAATGCGGAAGTCTTTATCATAAATAATACTTGTAAAACGTAATAAGGTTGTTGGAGCATAGATGCTGCCATAGTATTACCTACTTTTACTTAGGGAGTCCTCGGGATCTTGTCCCGATCTCAAAATAGGGTGACTCACATGGAGTTTGTTACCATAATATTACAAACCAAGCTATAAAGCTCTCGAGATCTTGTCCCGGCATTAAAAGCATAGATTATTTGTGATATAACAAAAGTACGAAAAATATTGCCACAGTTACTCATCTTCAACGGATACCACACACACCATCTCCGCCAGCTCCTACTCGTCAATCTTCATTGGATTCTTACCTATAACACCGAGAACCTATGATTTGATAAACTTAGTAAGGGTGAACTAGTCTACCCTAAAGGATATGCACCACAAGTTCACATATTACAACAAGCACACAGAGAGGGGTTAGCCGTCCCATACCGACTAACGCCCTTTACACAGCAAATGCATCAAAGTTGACCTATTACCCTCGTGTATACCCATGTCTCTTAATTCTCACTTTTTCACAATCGAGTATTTCGTATTCGGTTCACAAACCCAAGCTTCCTACGCAATGTAGCTCGATCTCGTTGCACTAAACACACACGCATAACACCCTTGGTTCACCTTGCTCGAAGGAGGCAACTCGGCTAAACTAGTGAGTCTCTTGCACACAGCATCATTGCTCGTATATGCAAGGCCTCGTGATCGGTTATGGACCCCCACGCTTCTGTATAGTCATTCTAGAGGAAATGTCTCGTTAGACTCTCTCCGGACTTAATGGTTTCACACAGCAATCATTTATTTACTTATTTGTTCGAGCTCAACATCTTTGTCAAGTCTAGGATCCACTGATGGTCACCGCGATTTCTCTAGCGCGCAGGCAGGGAGACGACCTATCTCCAAGCAGTCTTTCGGACTTCATCTCACACTCAACTGGCCGGCTTTGTGTGAGGAATACGCTTACCTCAGGGAGCGGGGCTCTCTCTCTTAGAGCTAGGGCTCTCTTCGCTTGGAGCTGAGCGGTACCATTGACTTTTATTTAGATTGTATTCGTTTACCTCTTATCAACCCCTGTTGAAGGATTGAGGCTTATTTCAGATTTTTGCCCCTCCCGTCTCGTTTACCGAAGAATCAGGACTTTAAACGTGATATCCTTTCCCTCGTTAGATCACGCAGCAGACGAGGATTTAGTATGTTTGGACCCCCTTATCTGCTCATACAGTAGACTGAGATTTCATGAGAGACCTCTTTACAATTTTAGTTTACAATTTTAAAACACCGAATGGACTTTTCACAAGTCCCACACTTTGGTCTCTTGCGTTTGGGTCCGAGACCCATGAGTTTGTCGTTTGAGGGGTTCACAGCAAACATATAGGCTTGGTAGGTTTTCCTACAAAATTATTCTGATGGACCACAGTCCGTAAAGTACAGTGCACGGGTAAGGATCCAACTGTGCCGTTAGTATTATGATTTACTGACCTGAGGGATCGATGTCTAGTTCTTTTCATAATTCTTTAAGAAGTATTCATTCTTACTGATTTACTCATTCTTTAGTAATTCAAAGATTCAACCTCTACTTTGGCATTCACAGCCTTAGTTGTTTCCGGCAGCTCAAAGCCACTTTCTTTTGACTTTAAGCTGTTTCTCTTTTAATTATAAGTTCAACTTAAAGCCAACATTCTTCTCACACTTGAGTTATAAACTCAGTAGAGATCGAGTACGAGCGAGCACGTACTAATGAGTTTTATTATAGCTTATTCTCTCTTATTGAGGCTTATAAAATCTAATCTAAGATTAGATTATTTATAATTACGAACGTTTTATTCGTATTTTATTTATGCTAGGGTTTCCTTTGGCTATATTAGTTTATATGCTACACAGCACAAAGATATAACATTTACACAGCATTTATTCACAAGAGGTACTAATGCAACCCTAGCAAATATTTCACACATATATACTAGGTGCCGTAGGCGGATCGCCACTTACAGTTGTAGGCGTTGCGGCAGTTCCGAGATCTTTTTGGGAATTTGTTCTGAGCTCCGACCACCTTCTTGTCTTCTTTGTCCTTGAACAGAAGACATGGTCTCGTTAGTTTGCCCGTCTCGTAAACACGAGAGCGAACTATTAAGAGTTAATTTCCTAAGTGCTCGGGTTTCCATCTTAAACTTTCCTAGACGGTCTCTCGTCTTTTGAAATCTTCGGACTATTCAAAGTCCGTCTTAGCTTAGGAAAGTCTAATATTAACTTGATGGGTTTCTACTGACTTATTTTGATTAAGTGGCCCACTACTAGGTTTAAGGCCTTCTTACACATTTGACCTTGATACATATGGGCCTTAGCCACTTCTGAGGCCCAAACGGGTAATTTGGGCTTCGGGCTAGAACAAGGCCCAAAGCGGCCTTCATAGCTTTCTTGCTATTAGGCCTACTAATGGTTTGGGCTTTTCAACAAAGTGAAGGTCTAATATGGTATTCACAATTTAAAACAGTATAGCCCAACAAGCTTTGGGCTTCAAAGATTAAAGCAAGGCCCAAAATGTCCTTGACTTTTTAAACGTCTCTAAGACGGGACACTTGTCTATTTTAGTGTTTTCACAAATTACTTTTGAACACTAGGCTTAATTAATAAGCTCTCTTTATTTAAAAAGTGTTCATTAAATCCTTTTTCAACTAGAATACATTTTACAAAATACTCTTGGGCCCAGTATAGTGGTTTTTACGCACTAGAACTATTTCTTAAGAAAAATGCTCGGTTTCAAGGGATCCGAGTCTCGTTTCGTTTGAAAAAGCCCAGTTAGTTCAATTTTAACAACTATGGTCTTATCTCACTATGTATGGCCTGGACTATGTCCATTTAAGTCTCGACACCTATTTTACATTAGTTTGAGACTTCATCGAACCTTTGGTTTCGACTAAGTTGTGAAAACGTCATTTTGAGCCTTAAATTTGGCTCGTTCTTTTATCATTCTCAAAATTGCTTAAGGGCAGCAAGTTTTATATTTGAAAAGCATATATATTTGGTTTCCAAACCTTTCTTGATAATAGAAAATGGGCGAACAATTTCCATTTTGTAAAACATATCGTTTTTGAAACATCGCGAAACTGTCGTTATCGGTAAAATGTTGTTCTTCACTTTTTTTTTTTTTCCAATTCTCATTATTAACAAAAGTTAAGTTGCTTCTAGTTTCTAAGGAGGGTTTTCACTACTTTTTCGAAACCTTTTATTGAAGCTTTAACCCCACGTGAAAAAAATCCTCAAGCTAAACGCTTTCGAACCGTTTTCACAGGTTTTAATTGAGACACTTGTTTCATCGTGTCTTTTCGGTTTCCATTTGATTTTAACATAAAAATTAATTAAAAACAGTAACAAAACATTCAAACAGCAAATCAAACAATCCAAAATAATTTCACAAACTTTGATTCATATTTTTTTAGAGGAAATTTACCAAATTTTATCTTTTGAGCGGTTTCACTTCGGTTCGTTGGAAACCGTCATGTGCATGATGATTTTGAAAATACTTTTTCATTTCAAACACATCTAAGAAGCCATGCAATCAACCAAAAGACAAAACAAAAACTCAAGGGTCACAAAGAACCCGAACCCTAGACATGCAAGCAACCAAACACAAACACAACCGAAGACGAGTTGAAATATCCGGACGCTAGCCGATCCAGCTTTCTTAAACTCGTGTTCGGAAAACTTAACCTTGAAGAGGCCATGCACGCTTACAACTCAAACTTATTTACATTCACGGTTAACCTAATGAACTTAAGGAAATAGAAAGATCCTCACTTTACTCTAGGTTAGAGAGTTATACCTAGCTCTTGGATTTTGAGCTTTCCTTTTGGCGTGCTTTCTCCTTGGCCGAATGGTTCCTAGGGTTTGTCTCCAAACCACCATGTGTGGTTTCCTAACCCTTAAAGAAAAATGATACAAGGTTTTGATTAGGTTTTTGGAGCACAAAAACATGGAGAAAAGCTAAGCTAAGGGCACAGTTTTCTTACCTTGGTTAACTAGGATTTTCGAAGCCTTGTTCTTGCTTCTTCTTCCTTTCCTTGCTCGGCTCTTCTCTCTCTCTCTCTCAAACTTGTTTTTCTTTTCTTTTTTTTTTTCTCACTCAAAGTTTTCTCTTTTCTCTTTTCTGTCTCTATCCCACAGTTTTTCTCTCAAGATTTTATAAGGAAAAAGCACAAATGGGAGCTTAAGGGTCAAAAAAACTATTTATACTTATGAAAGTTATAGAGAGAATTTCACTTGTGTTTCTCTCTCTTCCTTGGCCGAATATATATCTCTCTCTCCTTCCCAATTATTTTAATTTCTCAATAATTTAATTGATAAGTTCCAAGTTTCATCCTAGCCCTCAATCTCTTTCACCAACCAATCTAACGGTTGAGATTTACTTAGAAAAAACTTTTCATTTCTCTAGACACTCATCATTGAGTTGCATTCTCTAAGCAACTTACTGACTATTTTCCTCTCTGTCTCTTCTCCTCAATGGCCAAATATCATTTACGTATATTCTCTAAGATTTTAATTCCAATAATATCATTTAATTGGTAATTCCAATAAATCTTGGCCCTTGATTCAAACTTGGTGGTTAAGGGATTCAAATCCAATGGCTAGGATTTAACATGAGTAATAACACTATAAATTTTCATTTTCCCTTCTCTCTCTTCAAAAATGGCGCACATAATGGCCCATTATCTGATTGGTTGCGTTAAATGTGCCACCAATGTAAAAAAACCCTTGGATTTGTTTCATTCGTTCATCACTTTTCCTACTAACTCCATTACAACACTCAACAAACTTTACACACTTGGGCCCACGGTTTTTGCTTTGGTTTTGAGCCTAAAATTATTTCTTAGCTCTCCAGGGCCACTAAGGTTAATTAGAGACGGTTACGGGCTGGTCCGAGGGGTCGGGAACCTTTCCCGAGGCCCGTTTCGCTCGAAGAGACCTAATCGTCCCTTTCTCAAGCCATCGGTCGGGGTTCTGAACTAATTCAAATTCCGTTTAACCCGAGACTTAACGAGACATACTTATGTCATTAGAAACTTTTACAATACTGTTTAGAAGTAACATATAAAATTATAAGTGGTCGTTCCAAGCTCGTTCCCTTTCTTTAACCGTGTTTACACGGTTTATCCCGACTTTTCGAGTTTAAGCTGTTTCAGCTTCGTTTTAACTCGGAATGGTTTCAAATTTGTTAAAATAGATTAAAACTCAAAAAGGGTTGTTTTTCTAAATTGGACTAATTTTGTAATTTCTTAAAAGTTCAGGGACTCAAGGTGAAATTTTGCACTTTAAGGAGTCGATTTCAAATTAAATGGCCACTAAGAAATTAAGCACAGGTATTCCAATTATAAATTGGATAATGCAATGATGGGAGTGAGTTCTAACCACAAGATGGGATATAATTAAATTAACGAAGGGTCGTTAATTATAAAAAAAAAACGACTATATCTCGTTTGTCGAAAAAGTACCGTAAGGAATAACCCCGGGGGCCGGGGTTACAAATACCAGTGATTAAAAAGTAAACTTTATAATCTTATTATAAATTAGAGCGCGCAAACCATTCAGTTTTAGAGTTAAACTTCAGGGAACCAATGTGACTTCCTTTCGGAAGTTATAGACTCCATATTTTTAAATCACTTTCCTAGTTATATGTGCCATCGCGCCTCCAAAAATATAAGTGTTAGGTTCGTTATATAAATGTTGATGGTCCAAATTTAAACAAAGTATAAAATCGAGCCCAAGCCCAGGATTAAGCCATACGGGCCCCGAAAGTACACCAAAGCCCATAGAACACATCAAGACCCATTGAACCTATCAAAGCTCATTCAAAGCTCGTCAAGGCCTATTAAACCCATCAAGGCCCATAAAATCCGTTAAGGCCCGTCAAATACTCATCAAGGCTCAAATCCCATCAAAAGCCCATGGAAGCTCATCAAAAACCCATAGAGGCCCAATAAGCTAAGGCAAAATTCTCAACTCAAAGGTTAAATAATTATGTGCTAAACCTTGAATTTTTTTAAGAAAATCATAAATATTTTATAAAAATCACTTATTTTTTTAAAATTAACAAATATATTTTTTACCAAACACACATAATTATTTAATCTACCACAAGGGGTGACTTATTGGGTTATGGAGTAGAAGGTTCAAAATATTAAGTAAGGCTAATAAATAGAGTAATATTTAGAAGCTTATGAATTTTACTTGAAAAAATTCATTAGCGTATTTTTATGTATGATATTTATTTGTTAGGCTAAGAAAAATAATAACCTCATTTTTCATATACACAATTTTTTTTTATAGAAAAATAGTTTTTAGTTTTGTACATTTTTTTTTAAAAATCCATATGAAACTGGTGATTATATGTGAGAAGTATCTCTGATCACAAAGTCTATCAAGCCCACATAAAGTCCATATCCATCCTATGACTAACCCATGATGACATGTTAGGTGACGTGTCAGAGTTAACATTTTTTAGAATAAAATGGTGATTAGTTAACAACTCAAGCTTCCATTGGTTGATTTCCTTCAATGAAATCAGCCAATTAAGCATTATTCACACCAACCACATGTCTTTCTATGGATGACACAAGCTGTGCTCACTTATCCAAACATAACACAAGCTTTGCTCACTTATCCACCAACATAACTGATAGGCGAAATGGGCAACAGAAGTGCACCTGCCGTACAAGTAGTAAAACGGATTATGAGTCCGAGTGTCGTACCCACGAGGACTTTAGTTAATTACCGAACTATTGAATTAAAATCACTATTTGAAAGAATAATAACTTGATGTTTTGTAGAAAAATAAAAGAAAATGCAGAAAATAAATGAAATAGAATTCAATATTAAGGACTCTAAGGCATATGATTTCACATAATCGTTTGCGACTCTATCCAATTAACGTTCTATTGCTCATTGAAGATGATGATTCACTACATGATTATCTATTTCTCTCGAACATAAATAATCCTAAGTCTAACAAACAACCTCGTCTCTCGAATTTTGGTTAGATTCATTAAACTTGCATTAAACCCTAGAATCTAAATGTCACACGAAAGCCTATTGCTATCTCTAGCCAATTGTACTTTCATGTTGTTCAATTATGGATCATTCATCTCATTCTCCTCTCTCGAATTTCGAATAAGATGCAGAAAATCATTCATAAGGGCGCGCATACTCATGAAAGCATTGAACCCGTAATTGAACAATCAATAATAAGCGAATAAACATCAATTGAATTATATAAATCGCAAACAAGTCATGGCAATTGTTCGGCTACATTGTAGCCTTAGAAAAGAGGACTTAGTTTATAATGAAATTCATTAAAACGATCAATACAGTTCTAAGCCTAATTAGACTAAGAGGAAAGAACAGAAAAGAACGAGATTGTCGACGTTGAACGGCTCCGTTTCTGGCAGTTGCTCCTCCATCATCTTTGTTGTGCTTCCAATCCTCTTCTCTCTTGCTCTAAACTCTCAATTTCTGGTGTATAATCGATGCCCCTCGTGTTCTAGGGCTGTTTTTATTTTATAGGCGGGGTTTCAGGCCAAATTGGGCTTGTTTCGGCGTATTGGGCCGATTTGGTCGAGGTACGGGAGCTGCGGCGCAATGTTGTGCGCGCTGCAATGCTGTTATGGGTTTCATCGGGCGCCGCGGCACTATGCACATCTGGGCAGCATCTGGCGCGGGCGCCGCAGCGCAACAATGTGGCTGCTGCAGCGCCATCTTCTGGGCAGCACAAGCGATGCGGCGCTGGCTGTTTGGCTCCGTGGCGCTAGGGCATTTTGGGGCTGCACTGCAACGCACGTTGCAGCGCCCAGGGGTGCTGTTTCTTCACATGTTCCGGTGCTGCAGCGTTTGTTGTGGGCCTCTGCAGTGCCCGCAATGCTTATGCGTGCTCCGGCCTTCTTGTGCGTGCGTAGCCTTCCCTGTGCTCGTGTTGAGGGCCACTTTTGTGGCCCGACCCCGTATCCTGATGAATGTTTACCTGAAATTAGCCCAAAACATGTTTTATTAACTTTATTGCATAACATAAATTTGGCCAAACTAATGAAAAATTACTTAAACTCAACTAAACTAAAATGAATTGAACTAATTACGAATTTTTCTTACTAAACTAAAATAATGTTTATGATATTATTATCTACAAATGCATCTAAAAATCATAAAAAGAATTGATGACTATGGGATTTATCAATAACATAAGCCTTGCTCACTTATCCACTAAACGTTGATTACTTAGTCTCCAAGAGACTAAAAACCCACGTTCCATCCACCTTTATATTATTTAATCATAAAAGGATAAATCTCCTTAGCCTTATCTAGTTACTCTAACCAAATATTACCAAAAGAAGGTAATTTCCCTTAACCACAAGTTAGAAAAATTAAAAGCCTTCTCAATTTTTGGTTCACCTTTTCCCTATAAATAGGGACCCACCATGTGAAGAAAAAGGAGACAATCATTACAAAAATCATAACAAACAACATCATACCACCCATATGCCAACATTCTCTCTGAAACCTCTATCTTTTTCTCTCATCCAAAACACCCAAAATCACAATATCCAAAAAGTCATTTTTTTTTCTTTTTTTTTTTCAATCATTCTTCCAAACATTCTAACAACTTTAAGTCTATAAAAGTCATCACTCAATCATTGTCTTGGTCCCCCTCCATTTACCTCCATTAATCAAAAGTTCTCCATATATCAAATACAAGTGTCATGTGCTACATATTTTACAATCGCGGTGTCAAAAACTTCATCAAATAACTAAAAGAGGTTTTATTATTCTCTTTACCTTACTTTTTATTTACTCTCACTCTATTAATCAATATTTTTACCCATTCATGATATAACCCATATTATTGCATATTAGTTTATCATATTATGATTTAGCTCATATCATCATACCATTATTTTGATCCATATTATATACTATCATCATATCATATTGCTATATCATTATTATACTATATTATATGCTATATATATTACTAAATTATATATATAAATATATATACTATCATGCCATATATATATACACTATGCATCACTATATTACATATTAGGTACATAATAAGTACCATATTAAAATATTATGCTATATACAGTATATATATATTCATTTATAAACTAAAAAACGTCATATGAGGATTTGACTTCGTGTTTTTTTCATGACGTGACCTCGATCAGTGTTTGAGGATTTGACTAATATGTTGTCCCGACAATGTACCATTTATTTATTTGTTCAGTCATTTACATTCCTGCCCCAGCCAGTGTTTGTAGATTTGACCAATGTGTTGTCCTGATACTGTACTGTTTATTTATTCAATAATTTACATTTTCGCAATTTATATTTCAGTCATTTAAATTTCCGCAAATCAGGCCACGTCCTGTCCTTTATTTTCTTTGTTTCTTCAGTTATTTAAATTCCCATAAATCAGACCATGTCCTGTGCTTTATTTCTTTATTTATTCAGTCATTTAAATTCTCGCAAATCAGGCCATGTCCTATACTTTATTTTTATTATCTCTTCAATCATTTAAATTCTCGCATACAAGACCATGTCCTGTGCTTTATTTTCTTTGTATTCCCGCAAACCAGGCCATGTCCTGTGTTTTATTTTCATTATTTCTTCAGTCATTTAAATTCCTGCAAACTAGGCCATATCCTGTGCTTGATTTTCATTAAATTCCCGCCAACCAGGCCATGTCTTGTGCTTTATTTACTTTATTTCTTCAAGCATTTAAATTCTCGCAAACCAGACCATGTCATGTGCTTTATTTTCATTATTTCTTCAGTCCTATAAATTCTCACAAATCAGGCCATGTCCTGTGCTTTATTTTATTTATTTCTTCAGTAATTAAAATTCTCGCAAACCAGACCATGTCCTGTGATTTATTTTCCCAAAATTTATATTCTTGCAATTTACACTTCATTTAAAACCTACGGGTTCATAACCCTTTTATATGAATATGACATGATTACTATTTTGTCATTAACATTCATACAAGTCACGGCATACTAGTTATTTGCATATCATAATTATACACTTGTTCATATTCCTAGTTGTATTAACATATGTTCTTTATCTGATTATTTACTTATTTGTTTTAATCATATGCTTTATTTGATCACATGTCAACTTGTTTGCTTTACTAAAAAGTAACATGATTACATGACTACTTATTTTATCAAATTATTATATATCATATTCACATGTTATAGTCAGAACCTAAAAATGTCATATGAATACTTGCCTTATATATTATTTTCATGATCATATAATATAACCATACTAGAGTCCACCTTACACACTTATGTGTCATTGTCTGATTACGTGCATAGCCTTAGACTTAGAAGCCGTCCCAAGTGCATATGTCATATCACGTAAATTAAGGAATTTACCATAAAAAATGTCCTTTTGAATAACCCTCTGATGCTTTCTTTTTTCTCATCTTACTCGTCTGCTCACAAGCTATTATCATATTATCGTCATCCGAGATCACGCTTATCATTATCGTGCCTCAGGGACCACCTATCTTATTGTCGAAAACGGATCGTTTGCTATGAGTGGATTATTATGTTCCCCACACATATGACAATGTCAATTCCTGTGTGGTCTTCTAAGGTCATCATAAGGGTATTTTGATATAAAAATCTTCTGTAAACTTGCTTTGACATATACATAAAGGATAATTCCTGTTAGGGCTAAACATTGGGCGATTTTTGATTTTTTGGGCGGTTTCGATTTTGGGAAGAGTGTCAAAATATTTAAAACTCAAACCCAAACCCAAATGATATTGGGCAGTTTTGGTTTTGATAAGTCGGTTTTGGGCGGTTTACCAAAAAAAAAAAAAAGATCTATTCTTGATTTTGAACTTTTTTTGCCAAAGAAAAATATTACATGAAGTTTCCTATAAGATGAACTACCATAACCACATTCATTAATACTTGAGTTCACTACAATTGAAACACTAAGTAAATGAAAATTATTTAAAGCATTATGTGTCCATAGTCCATACATATTACATTCTAAGCAAATTTACCAAAGTATAAAACTTGAAGTCCATAAACTAAAAGAAAATATGAAGTCGATAAGCCAAACTAGATTATCCAAATACAATGTTTTAAACTTCTAAAGTACCACAATTTTGTCATTTGTGGCATCAAAATAAGGTGGTCAAGGAAGAAGTGGGCTTATCATCATCTCTGAAAAATAAAAAACCAAAAAACTATATAGTAAAATTGTAAATAATTTTACTTAATGAGCATACCTAAAAATAGGAGGTTTACTAAATCTACCTTGTTCAAGCTGCTCAGATATCTTAAGTATCTCTACTTCATCCATGTATTCTTTGATTATTACTGGTTGTTTGTTTCCACTCCACCAATTCTTAAGACAAATGATTTCTGCTATAGTCTTAGGACTTAGTGAACTCGTAAATGGATCAAGTACGCGACCTCCTGTAGAAAATGCGGACTACGATGGCACAGTTGTTACAGGGACTACCAACACATCACGAGCAATAACAGATAAAACTTTATACTTTTCAGAATTCAGCTTCCACCATCCCAAAATGTCAAAGTGTTGACCTTAAATCAGATCCTCACATGGCTCTATCAAATACTGATCAATTTCACTTTTTATTTTACCGTCATCTTCATGAATCTTTTTGTTCAAAAATTTAGACATCACTTTTCCTGGTTGGAAACTCAAAGTTATCGGAGGAGTTGTTTTCTTGACACCATATAAACTCTCATTGTAGTGATCAAATATTCTGATAAATGTGTCTTTAACAGTCTTCACCAACTTTGAACATTCAGATTTATCATGGAAAAGCTTAAATGAATGCTTGACATATTCAAGCTTGTATCATCGATCAAGGATAGTGGCTATAATCAATTGACTATTGGTAGCACTGATGTTACCCCAATACTTATCACACTTCCTTTTTATCAAAGCAGCCATATTCTTGCACGATTCATCTCTAACTTCATCATCCCCCATTCATTCAAACTTAGCTTGAATTTCACCAATTTCTAAGAAGTTAAAATTAGAAGTGACATAAGCATAACTACTAAATTTCAATGTCACTTCATAAAAAGTTTTCAAAAACTTCACAAAAGCAGCTGCATTGTCTCAATCGCTCTCACGTGGTGGCCCACATCTTGAGATCCCATCTTTCTCTTTTTCAGTAAAGTAATTCATGAAATTTAAATCATCATTCATACTCTCAAATCCCTTCTAAAACTTTAAGGCACTTTCTAACATTAAGTATGTAGAGTTCCATCTACTAGGCACATCCAAGCTTAAGAGCTTTTTGCACTCAATTCCTTCTCTTTGTACACATTCTTTAAATATCAACAACCTAGAAGGAGATGACCGAACATACCTCACTATATTACGGATAGCATTGATTGAATAATGTTTCTCCTTTAAGCCCTCCGTCACTATTAGATTCACTATGTGTGCGCAACCTCTTGAATGTAAGAATTCACCATCCAAAATAAATGCACCTTTCTTGATTATGAATTTTCTTTTTAAGTACTCAATGGCGGTATTATTCGATGAGGCATTATGCACAGTGATGGTAAAGATGTTTTGAATACCCCACTCAATGATACATGCTTCTAGCTCCTTCCCAATTATCTCTCCTTGGTTACTTATTTGACAAAAATTAATGATTCTCTTTTGCAACTTCCAGTCTCTATCTATCAAATATGCAATAATACACATATAATTGATGTGTTAAATTGAAGTCCATGTGTCGATAGTGAATGAAATCCTCTCATTCTTTAGCACTTTCTTCAACTTCTCTTTCTCATCTAAATAAAGTTGAATAATATCTCTACTAATCATTAGACGGGACGGTATGACAAGCTGAGGCTCTAGCAAAAAAACTAACTCTTGAACCCCTCACTTTCTACATGCCAAAATGGTAATTCTTCAAACACAATGTACATTGTAATAGCCGACCGACAAGCTTCTTTATCGAAATACACACTAATTAGGTTCCCACCTTGGTCATCTCCTTCTTTCTTTGCTTCAAAGGCCAAAACCTATTGTCCTTTTAGATCACCTTTCTTCCGATTCTTCTCACAAAATTTGTGGCAGTTCCAGAGACCGTTAGTTCCACTCCTCCCTACATCTGCAGCAAGATCCTTTCCATAAAGATGATGTCGGGCCCGAGGCGGATTAATTCAAAAAAATTGCCAAACTCCAGACTAAAATCACCTTTGCTTCTATGGTTTATCAACATTTTCATCATTTATAGCTTCCTCGCATTCAACATAAACTTTTTCAATTTCGATATCTTCCATTTTTCACCTACAAATGAGAATTCAATCATCCCACCTACCAAGAACAAAATAGAACAGCCCATGTATACAATCGCAGCCCATCTTATTGACATATGCACTCACAAGTCCAAAGAAACCAAAATGTAAACACTAAATAGACCAAAATGTAAATACTAAACAAAGTAAAAAAATCAAAACATAACAGATTATATCCATTCATAACAAACCAAAATATACTCACGAAGTCACAACAAAGTAGTTATAATACTTATATATATACTATATAATAACAAATCATCACATGATCTCCGAGAACAATAAAACCAAACCACTCAATATTATCTACTCAAATGATATACACTAAACAGTAAACAAGAACCAAATATAATTTATCAAACCAAACGGTATACACTAATGACTAAACAGTAAACAAGAACCAAATATCATATATCAGAAAACCCAAACCAATTATAAAAAAACCTAAACAGTAAACACAAATCCATTATCAATAAATTTGGGGTTTGCATATACCACTCATTCATACAAGAACAATCAAGCTAATCAAGTTACCACTCTACCTGAGATTGAGAAATACGTTCAACGAGGACGAGCAATCCACCGACGACCAACAATCAACGGGTCGAGACTCGAGATGAGTGTGCACTGTTGTAAACCCTTGAAGGGGTGCGGACTTCGAGTGGTCTACTCCTCAGGCGAGGGCGGCATCGAGCAGGCGGCAGCAGCGGAGGAAACTTCCCTTTGTGTGAAGTCGTAGAACAGCAAAGAGAGTCAGATAGAAAGAGAGAGATGAGTAAATAAACAAAATAAATCCTAGAATCTAGATCGGTGGCCTACTCCTCAAGCAACGGCGGCGGTGGCAGGAGCGACGAATCTTCTGCAGAACAGCAAAGAGAGAGATAGTGCATAAACAAAATAAATCCTAGTAAACAGTCGACTGATATACAGGAAAAGAACAAATAAAAATAAAAATAAAAATTTAATATTTTCCACTAATTTCGGGCAGTTCTGGGATAACAGAAATCCAAAATTACAAAATCAAAAACCGCCCTTTTTTTTTGGTATACCATTTTTTTTTCGGGTGGGACGGTTTTAGGCGGGCGAAAAGCATGGTTTTGCAGATTTTATGGACAGCCCTAATTTTTGTTATAATAACTCTATGAATTCATATACTAATATACCACGATTATGGCTTCAATCCTGGTTATACTTCCTCATTTCACTATATTATGGCCCCAGACCTTGGCTAAATGCCTCTACTTTATCATATTATGACTGTTACGCCTATCGCCAATTCCGACCGCTACTACTTATAAGCTACCAATCACTTTATTAACTAATAATAAATTACTTCTCTATATTATTAATTAATTATACACGTTCGATCGATTGATTGTATGGTTACGTGTATTATTACCGCCAATAGGCGTTCTGATTACTTTCTTGACATGCTAGTAAATTACTTGTTTTATGCATGTCCATATGTTTATTATGTATTTCGTACTTTGAAGTTAACTACCAACTACATGTTTATTGCTGAGTTATTACATACTCTATAACATCATCGCTATTCCATATTCTGAGCATGAGTTTAGCTTGTTTTGCTATAAATCACAGATATTATCTCTTAACATCTTAACTTGGATAGCTTCTGCTACTGCCATCAGTTGGTTTTCTATAACCCGTTTATCTTTTCATTTCTTACATATACTAACTCACATAGCGTAGGGTAGGAGTGCTTCCCTTCGTGATTGTATTTCCAGCTCACCATCCAGCATCTCACTGTGAAGAAACTACTAGTGGTTCGTCGAAGTGGGTTGAAGGTCCTAAAATCAAGTGCCTCATCCAAATCCAGTGCTTTATCCACGACCAGTGCCGTACTCGATCGAAGCTCAATTTGACGAGCTGGGCCTAAAAGACTCCCCACACTAGAAGGCGACTCTACCCGGGAAGTTGTTGACTGTGGAATTGGGCCGAATCCGTAAGCAGTCATCTTCAACACACAAAAGACTCCGCACAATTATCAAGTTTGAACAAACAAATCAAACGAACCTTTTACACAGACATAGAGTGTGTGATCACTCATGATAGAGGTCGATCTTCATATGACCATCTCATTGATGTTGGTTTAAGTCTTTATAATGATACTTATAAAGTCTCTAAAACTATGTCGATCTTTGTATTATATAATCTTACTATATAAAGAACCTTCACATAGTGCAACTATACTAATAATTTTGATACACTGTCACGTTCATAATGATAGTAGACCGCATTAGTGTGTACCGATCAAAGATCCATACTTTGATCTTCATGGACATATTTATATATAGTATCAATAATTTTAATTAACCCACTTGTATATAACAAACTTATATATTAAAATATGATTTCCATAATATATTTTTAATTTTTTAGACATTCATTCGTTTATAAATAAAACATCAAGTTATGAAATTATAAATTTTATTTGTTAGTTTAGCGAATATTACAAAAAATCTACTTTTGCAGCACACTCTAAAAAAAATCACATTTTTCTTAAAGAAGATGAGACATGTCTTTAAGCTCTTTTATTCTAAATGACTCGTGAACGTTTTCTGAGCAAATGCCTTAGTGAAAAAGTTTGCCAGATTTTCTTGTGAAGCTATCTTCCTAATGTTGATATCTCTCATTTTCATGATCTTTTAAATGAGGTGGTACTTCAACTATATATACTTTCATCTCTTGTGGCTCCTTGGTTCTTTTTAATATGCCACAGTCCCTTTGTTATCACAGTACATGGTTAATGACTTGTCTATAAATGGGATAACTTTTTGATTAGTGAAGCACTTTCCGAGTCAGACTGCTTTCTTAGCTGCTTCACAAACAATTATGTATTCAACCTTCACGGTAGAATCAATAATATTGGATTGTTTAATATTTCTTTAGACTACTAGTCCCCACCAAGAGTAAATACTAGTCCAGATATCGACTTTTGACAATCTTTATCAGACCAAAAATTAGAATCATTATATCCGAAGGGACTTAGGTCTCCACCTAAATATACTAGCATGTAGTTTCTTGTTCTTTGTAGATATTTGAGAACATGCTTTGCCATAACCCGATGATTTAATATTGGGTTAGGCTAGATACGACTAACAACTACTATTGCATAGCAGATACTGGGTTTAGTGCCCAACATAATGTAAATTAGGCTACCTAGTGCTGAAGCTTATGGGAACCACTCGTCTCATCTCCTCTTCCGCTCACGGTGTCGAGACTGATCTTTGGAAAGGACATTTCCATTTTGGGTCAAGCAGAGACCCCTCTTAAAATTTTGCATCGAAAATCATATGAGTACCTGATCTATATAAGTTGGTTGAGATAGTGCTAGGTGTTTTTTTTTTTCCCTATCTCTAATGATTTGAATTCTTAGAGCATAACTTGCCTCTCCGATATCTTTCATTTTGAATTACTCGGCCATCCACTTCTTTACATTAGACAACACTTTTACACTATTCACAATGTGTAAAATGACATCCAAGAACTAAGAAAGCCATACTTACAATAGTGAGTTTGTAAATACAAGGGCTCATCAATGTTTTGTTTAAAGCCATTAACCTCATCAAACCTTTGATTCCAAGAATCTTGATTCATGGTTAAGTCCAAGAAAGAGATCTCGAAAGCATGTCGACCTTTGGCTACTCACCTTTAGTCATGAATCCTTATGGTTGCACCATATAAATGCTTTCTTTTATAGCCATTTAAAAAGGTTCTCTTGACATCTATTCACCAAATTTCATAATCAAGATAGATAGTGACGGACAAGAGTATGCGATTAACTTGAACATGACGATTGCGGAGAAGGTTTCCTCATAATCAATTCAATTATTTTGGGTATAACCCTTTGCCACCACTTGTCTTTCTTTGAAAATCTCTACTGTTCCATGCCTATCTTTTTCTTGAATATCCAAATGCATCCCATATATAATTTGAGTACACTAACTACTTTTCTTTGTTCATGGCCTCTTGTCATACTTACTTATCAGGATCATCCATTGCATCCTTGAATGAGAATGAATCGCCATCATTTATGTCAATTACTACAATATTTGCTTCACTATTCTGTTTGTGTAGGCCAGTGTTCTAATAATCCTCTCACTACGTCTAGGTTTTAAGACATCCAAACTAGAGGATCTGATTTCTTCATTTTGCAGTTAAGCATCTGTTGGTTATTGAATGGTTCGATCATTGAGTATATCCGCGAATGCAACCTTACTTTGAGGTTCAAAGTTTTTCATATAGCCGTTCTCAATAAAAGTAGCAGTTGTCGATACAAATAATTTCATCTATGTGAACTATACAACAAACCGATTTTCGTGCCTTTTTGGTAGCAAACGAATGGACACACTTTCTGCTCGTGGTCATATCTTGCCAAATTTCCCTTTCAGCACAAAGGCTGGACACCTTCATACGTGGAAGTGACGTAAGCTAGGTTTTCATCCATTCCACAACTCTTTGGGTGTTTTGGGAAAATATTTAGACGGTAAAATATTCAAAATTTTTACCACTGCTTGTATTGCATAATCCTAGAAAGATACTTGAAGTAAAGAGTAGCTTAACATTGATTGCAAAGTCTAACAATAATGGGTTCCTTCTTTTTGCAACATTTTTTTTTGTTGAGGATGGCCAGGAGTTGTAAAATGATATAAAATCTAGTTTTTGATTAGGAAATTCTTAAACTTAGGTAGTGTTTGGTTGGCAAGTAAAATCGTAATTGTAATCGTACTATAATGGAATAGGAATTTGAGAGAAACACAAAATTGATTAATTATTTGGTTAGACTTTTTAAATAAAATATAATAAAAATATATTTTACTTAAATACCCTTAATTTATTCTAAAATAATAAAAATTAATATTAAATCTAGAAAAAGAATAATCGACAGACTAACCAACTAATGGGTTTTTTATTAGAAACTTTTATATATAATAGTTTTGGGCACGTGCTCCGCACGTGTAAGGATATATTTTTTAGAGAAATTATAATGAATACCCAATTTTTAAAACTTAATGTAAGTTATTATCCAATCTTTTGAAAAATATAACCAACTACCTCAATAATTCAATTACTTACACAGTTGTAAGTGGTGGTAATTCACTTAGTTACCAAAAGCATGTGTAAGTAATTCACAAATTGACTAGAAAACTCAATTACTTCAAAAGTTTGGGTATTTATTTTTATTATTATATAAATTCTGGGTATTTGCCTACTTCACACTTTTTTTTAAATTTATGAAATTATGAAATAAATAAAAATTAAGTAAAAATATTATAAAAATTTTACTATTTCAAAAATATAGTAAAAATAATTTTATAAATTGAAAGAAAAAATAAAAAAAAATTATAAAACAAACCAATAATAAAAATATTATGATATTAAAAGAGAAATAAAAAAATTTTGAGAGATAAAAAGATGAAGAAAAAAATTTAAAAAGGAAAAAATTAAAAAAGAAAGTTTGAAAAAATAATGGAATAAAAAAAGAAAAAACAAAAGAAAAAACAAAAAAAAATGAAAAAAAAAAGAAAGGGGTGGGATGGCTGAGGTGTGTATCTCACACCCAAGAAGAGGAAGTAGGGGACAGCCCCTGACACGCGGGCCCCAGGCACGCGGGCCCGCGTCAGAAGCTGTTCTTTTTTTGCACAAAAGTCCTTATTTTTTTCATTTTAGTCCTATTTAATTTCATTTTAGTCCTTATTATTTTATTAAATTATATAATGGCCCAATTTTTGAAAAAAAAAAAATCATTTTACCCCTAAGAAAAAACGCGTTTTTTGGCGTTTCGGCTAGAAAAAACTCCAAAAAAGCGGAGGCCGAAACTTTTTGGCCTCGCGCGGACGAAACGGCCAACCCCCTGAGAATCTTTTAGATATACTAGTTTTAGGCACGTGCTACGCACGTGTAACTTTTTTTTATTTTATTTTAAATACTAAATTATAAAATAAATGAAAATTAAAAAATATATTATAAAAATTTAATCAATTATAAAATATAGTAAAAAATAATTTTTTAAATTATAAAACAAAATAAAAAAATTATTAAACAAGATAATGATAAAAAAAATAAAAATATTGTGTTATTAAAAAAAATTGAGAGATAAAAAGATGAAGAAAAAAATATAAGATTTAAAATTAAAAAAAAAGGAAAAATTTAAAAAAAAAAAGCTTGAAAAAATAATTGAATAAAAGATAGAAACAAAAAGGAAAAAAAAAAGAGAAAAAAAAAAGCAAAAAAACTGAAAAAAAAAAAAAAAAAAACTGGCGCGTGCAATTCACGCGCCAGAGAAGGAGGGTGGGAGTCCCCTGACACGCGGGCCCCACGCACGCGGGGCCGTGTCAGGTGTTTTTATTTTTTGCGCTTAAGTCCTTTTTTTTCATTCTGATCCTATTTAATTACATTTCAGTCCCTGATATTTTATTAAATTATATAAGGGCCCATTTTTTGAAAAAAAATTCACTTTAACCCCCAAAAAAAACGTGTTTTTTTTGGTTTCACAAGAAAAAAACGCAAAAAAAACGGGGACGAAACGTTTCGGACTCGCGCGGACGAAACGGCCGACCCCGAGAATCTTTTAATAGTTGTATAGAGATATATATATATATATATATATATATATATATATATACATACTAGTTTAAAAAAACGTGCTCCGCACGTGTGGAAAAAAAAAAGAAAAAAAATTTTGAACAGCGTCTTGTAAAAAAAAAAAAAGAACAGTGTCTGGCCGGGGGAAATGGAGTGCACAGTGTTTGGGCCGAAAAAAAAAAAAAGAAACAGTGTTTTCGACCAAAACGTGCGTTTTGGTCGATGGGTGAACAGTACCCGTTATTGACACTTTATATGTTTAGGATTAGGATATATATGTGGAAGTGACGGCTTTGTTGGAAAAAGGTGGTTATATGCGACAAAAGTTTCAGCTTTTTTTTTTTTCTCATTCTTTTGTTCTTTTTGATGAACGATAATAATTCCTAGGGGCAGTGGTGTGGCCATTTATTGGTATACGATGGCGTGGAAGAGGCGGATGTCGCGGCAGATGTCGGCGGTCCAGCCGAAGAAGATGTCGACCACGAGGGCGGAGGCGCAGAGGAGGTCGGCGAAGGCCCGTGGGGGCAAGGAGGAGGTCGGAGGAGGCGCAGAGGAAGTCGGCGAAGGCCCGTGGAGGCGCGGAGGAGGTCGTGGCGGAGGAGGCGCGAAGGAGGTCGGCGAAGGCGGTGCGGAGGGCGGAGGAGGCGCGGAGGCAGGGCAGACGGCGGAGGAGGCGCGGGAAGGCGGCGTTGATATATATATTTTTTTGTTGGTTTGGGCAGTAAACGGTGGAAGTAGATAAAATAGGGAGATAAATGGAGTTTTTGATAATTTGGAAAGGAACGGTGTTTTCTTAACAGGTGAGATGTAATTAAGATTACATTAAAATGGGTGAATGGACTTTAGGATTTAGATAATTAAGCCCCTCGATCCGATCAAGAGTTTTAAATAATTTAGCTAATTGCTTTTAGCGAACTGCCCATAAGCCATAAGATTAAGATGTCTTTTGTACTAGGTAAACATATCTATATATTTAATAATCATCAGTAAAAGTGATGAAGTATATATACCGACCTCTAGCTTTTATATTCAATGGACTACACACATCGATATCTACTAGCTTAAGTGATTTTTCTGTCCTTTTACCTGTTTTTCCAAGAGACCAATTAGTCATTTTCTCTAGTAGACAAGATTCACAAACTGGTAGGTTCCAATAGTTAGCTCTCTTAAATGACTATCATTTGTTAGTGTATTTATCCTATAGAGATTAATGTAATAAAACGTACAGTGCCATTATTGTTAGATTTAGGATTTAGTACTTTAAACATCTTAATTAGTGTGCATTTAGTACAGCGTAATCCAAATGTATCACATATCTGAGAATCTAAATAAAGTAACTTGGTTTTCAAAAATATTAAATTATAGTGTCTGGTTGTTAACAATAATGTTTAATAACATTTGTAGGAATATTTATCTGATGTGTTTAGTGGGACATGGTGATAGAATGTTATTTAAAAAAAAAAAAAGAAGAGAATTATATCCTTAAGAAATTTATTTTTTGTTACGAGGGACCTGGTGTATAAGCCTGCTTAGAATTATAATAATTTTTAAGAAATTAAAAGAAAAATAACATGTCTCAGATCAATACAGCAACCGTATCATTTCAAAGAAGCTTTACCAACCTTTAGGGAAAAATGACTCCAACAAAAACCACCCATTTAAAATATTAGCAGATCAAACTGTGACAAGATTTTTTTTTAAGAAGGGTTAGACTTTCAATAATTGAAAGAGATAAAGATACATGTGAAGGAGAGTGGGAGACGTTGAGGAATAAATCAAGAGGTGGAAGGGTTAAATACGTTTTTTTTTTTTTTGAACAAATCAAAGGATAGTTGAGTAAATGTTTAAAGATTACCATATATATCTCACATAATAGTAATATGGAATTTTCTATTCTAAGAGTTTTACATTACATTGTTTTAAGAGTATCTGATACTTGGCAATTTGATACTCAGAAATATTTAGGGTGAAGTAGGCAAATACCCAGAATTTATATAACAATAAAAACAAATACCCAAACTTTTGAAGTAATTGAGCTTCTAGTCAATTTGTGAATTACTTGCACATGCTTTTGGTAACAAAGTGAATTACCACCACTTACCACTGTGTAAGTAATTGAATCATTTGGATAGTTGGTTACATTTTTCAAAAGATTGGGTAATAACTTACATTAAGTTTTAAAAATTGGGTATTCACTATAATTTCTCAAATATTTAATGTTTACGTTACCGCATATCAAACACAATATTCTTTGAGATTCTTATCCCTTGTTTAAAGATATCCGCGTACCAAACGCCTCTATTGTAGACTTTAACACTCTATTTGATAAGATGAAAAGAAAATTAGATGGAAAAACAAAAATAATAGGTGATAGAAAATAAGAAAGAAAGAAAAAAATAATTTTTCCTTTTGTTGTTTGGTATGTTAGGAGGAAAAGATAATTATTTACCTATACAATTACCATTTTACCCATTTATTTTATTATTTAATCTTTTAAAAATAGACAAAAGAGTAATTGTACTGTTCATTGTGTTGCAAAAATTTCCATTCATTTTTCCTTCCAACATTGGAAGGATAAAAAATTGTGGGTCCTACTAGTTTTTTTATCGCCCCTCTTTTCCCTTCCCTCCTATTTTCTTCCATACCAAACAATCAAATTTTATATTTTCCATCACAAAATCTACTCAAAGTTTTCATTCCTTCCAATTTTCTCCTATACCAAACGGACTATAAGCGTCCGCTTCTCTTCAACAATCTCTTTGCAAGAACTAAACAACTACAAAGAAGAACAAACATGAGTAGTCGCTCTTGAATAAATTATCCAGGACGAGGAAGTATCATCTGCTAAATCAAGTTTCTATTACAAGTAAATCCTACTTATCCTATTATTGTTACTCATGTTGTCTTGTAGATCTGTGAGCTATTCAGGGAAATTTCTCTTCCAATGCCCCTCTTCATCGTAGCAGAAACACTTTCCTTTGGGCTTTGATTAGTGTGCATTTTGTACACTAGTTGTACTTCAATTTTGTCTTAGTTTTTTCATAAATCCTTAAGTTTTGTGTCAATTTGATCTCATTTTGGGTATGTGAATTTCTCGTGACAATTCAAGCAAAAAAGAAACAAAAAATAGATGAAATGGACTTTGTAGAGGTAAATGTTTGGAGCATTCCAAGCACATTCTGGCACCAACATCAAAGTGCTTATTAAATAGAGTCTAAGTGCATTAGGAAGGCGCTAGGGCTGGGACCCCCCATTAGACGAGCGTATTATTTGCGCAATGGGAGCACATCACGCTCAGTTAGCCATACGAGATCCAAGCACAAACATATATGTGCCTTTCATGTCATGCATGATCCGGGTGCATTGGGAGTGGGATGCCTACACACCATGGCATTCGTTGTGCATCGCTTACATGCTGCACCTAGCCATATTCTAACTTCTTTTGGCACAATTTGAGCACGAGATTTGTGCCATTTGTGGCCCTTCGATGATATTTTGACGGCCCAAATCATCCCATGGCAAGACACATTTAAAAGAGAGAATCAAGACTTTAAAGGCGCAAGCTTCTCCACTGCGCAGCTATCCGTGCTCATGCCGACGACGACGAGATCTCACGCGACTATGTCATTGACCATATCACAAGATCTGAAAAACCAAACGGCATTGTATGGATTGCTCTTTTGTGCTAAATAGCCTATCAAAGACCTAATGAAAGAATCTTAGTTCTCTCTCTTGCGTAGCCGATAGTTGAGCTTCTTCGTGGCCGGCAAAATTCTAGCGAGAGTAGCAGCAGTGACAAGATTCAGAGAGAGTACGGGAATTTTTCTTTTTTAAAGTTCCAAAAACAACAAAAAAAAATCGATTTTTCTTTACTTTCTTTTCATTTAAAAAAAAAGAAAAAACCACTTTCTTTTACGTTTTCTTCAAAACTTTAAGGGTCTTTGAAGTTCCAAGCACCGTAAGATAAGATTCTTTGTTCTTTTTATTTAATTTTTTTTTTGAGAATTTCAAAATAAAGTAATTCTTGATGCCACTTAATAATCTGTCTTAAGTGGTGTGCTCCTTTTATTTTCACTCTATAATTGTAGTGTAAATTTTGGGGCATAAATTAAAAGTACAACTCACACGGGGTATAGATTATCACTGTGTAAAAAATGGAGCATTCTTCAAAATCTCCTTTATTTTTTCCTCTTAGAATCCTAGTTTCAAACATGGCGTTAGTGAGAATAAAATCTGCATTTCCATCTTGTTTGGTAAACGGGTTCTAACCTGTTTTGGGCCATTCAAACGAGTTTGATAGTTTAAATCATCGTTTGTGAACATTTTTTTAGAAAAAATCCAAATGGCCATAACTCATTTAAACCCCTAAAATTTAAATTCTACCCACCCTCAAAAATTTAAATTATACCCACCCTCAAATTTCAGCTGTTTGGATCTATTTTGAATACTTTTTTTGGATTTGACATTTCAACAACTCTTTTCATAACTTAAATCATATATTTTTATATCTACCCAAACAATAATTCAATAAATTTTCAATTTAGATTATTTGGGCCAAACAACAATTTAAATTCTTCGTTCAAATTGCACAATACAATTTTTTAATTTAAATGAAAAAAAAGTTCAAATTACCATAATTTGAACCCATTTGCCAAACGGCATCAATTTTATCTCAATTTTTTTTTCATATTTTTTCACCCCACTTGTAACTTTCAAACACATGAAAAAATCTTCTTGCACATGTTCTTTCCCCATTTACATAAAGCACTCCGTCAATAACCCATCGTTGATTCAGAAACTTCTCCACAACGAATTGAGCAGTGAGGAAAACTTTCTTCCATTTTTTTTTTTTTTCCTTAAATTCTTTTGTATGCAAATGCATGGAAAGTTACATGTTTGGGATTATGATTTTATGATGGAGAGAAAAGTAAGGCAAAAGTGCTAGAAAGAAAAAGATGGAAGAAAACCAAAATTTCTACTTGAGCGCCAAAAGTAAAAAATATAAAATAAAAATAAAAAAAGTAAGGTTTGCTAATCGTTTACGAAGGAAAAAGAGATATATGCCCGAGGATTGTTGTTGTTAATTTTTTTTTTCCTTCTATGTTTGTTTGTTTTCTTCCTCATTTGATAGCAAAAAAAATACTCATGTAAATTCATCAAAATGTGATTTATACCTCATTAATCATTTGGAATAATGTGACAGTAATTTGCAGGCATCAGTTAATAATGATTAATTTCTGATCTTGTTTCTTTAATTTGTCTCCACATCATACATGAGATCCAGAGGGATCTGACGAATGCGTGTGACAAAATGATGGAACATGATTATAGCCTAACATAAAAATATCATTTTTGAGAAAGTTCTCCTCATCAAGGCAATATCCCTTTGGTTCCTTTTTTTTTTTTTCATATAATTTATCCATTACTTCTTTGAAAAAAAAAATTTATCCATTACGCCCACCAAAAATGCATAATTACCAAAACTAAAAGAGAAAATATCATAAATATCCCCCTAATTTTCACGAAATGACATGATTATATCGTGAGTTTGTGATTGTAGCGCACATATCCGCGTAGTTTACCAAATCATAACAAAAGTATCGTTCAAGTTATCAAATATAAAAGATAAATCCTTAAGAAATCCTTGAAGTTGGGCTAAATTCAATTTTCATCCCTCTTATTTTCAAAATTCTAAAATAATTCTTTCGTTTTCAAACTAGACCAAAAATTTCCACTGCAACCAAATTGAGTCAAACTTGTTGTATAAAAAGACATTTTTACCCTCAAATAAAATATATATGAATGATATTGTTTGAAAATTTATACCATCAAACTTATTAAAATTTAAGCAATACCCTAATTTACTAAAATTTCAATAAAAATAGCCTAAATCCTAATTCAAGGGGTTAGATTTCTTAGGTTTGATTTCTCATTAAAAAGAAAATGTAAGATCTAATTTCTCATCGGGTTCGTTAAGAGTTGGTAGCCAGGAGTCTAGGGTTCGTTGGGGTTCACATATGCTTCGTGGGGTTTAGGAGGGGTTGCGGGGTACATCAAAGGATGGTGGGGTTCGTGGGAGTTGCAGGTTCGTCAAAAGGTCGTAGAGATGCACTTGGGGGGTGGGAGGGGGGGGGGGGGGGGGGGGGGGGGGGGTGGTTTGCGGAGTTCATGGAGCCGTTGCAGGATCGTCGGGTGTTTGTGGGGATTATAGTTGTCATAGGAGTTTTCCAAGCGGTTGCCAGGGTTTACTAGATCATTGAAAGGTTGTCGTGGGTTCGTGGGGCTAGCAGTGGTCAAGGGGTTCATCAAGGGGGTCGCCGGGGATAATAATTGTTTTGTTGATATTTGATTTTTATTGTTAAGAATTGTTGATGTTGATTGTAGGTTTTAGTTTAAAAAAAATGGTTTTAGTGTTAGGGTTTTGTTCCTTTGGGAAGATTTGAATATGGTATGAATTATTTTCTCTTTAATTCATATTTTTCAAGGTTTTTTTTGTTTGTTTGTTTGTTTGTTTGGGTTTAGATCTGTGTAGATGCCCGAAATCTACAATCAATAATTTATTTGTTGAGAGATCTGTGGTTGTTTAATCGTCGCTGCAAAATAAGATACCGCTAGAGGGTCCTACAAAAAAGATTAGTTAGTAACGCTTTGCCTTGGTCAAAGCGTGTTGGCTATGTTTCAAGTGATAAAGAAAAGAGGGATTAGGGTTAGATCCTATCGATGCGATACATTTGATTCATTTTTTTAAGTACTCTCTCCAGTTGTGAGACTTGGTAGGGTTATTTATAGAGTGAGTAGTAGATTCTAATAAGATTTATCTTCCCGATTTAAATTTTTGATAAAGATAATCGTCCTTTTAAAATAAAATAGATATCCAATTTAAATTAGAAAAATACTCATTTAAATTAGACTTCAACAGATCATACCACCTAGGCTCCCTAAACTAGTGGGGTGAAATCCCGGCCCAACAGTAAGCCTCCCACTCTTTAGTCGCGTTTACTCGGCTGAAGAGTAGTAACAAGCACTCCTAATTGATCATAACGATTCCTTCTTTAGTTTTCTTCAAGAGAATACCAGAATGTTGATAACAATAGCTCTTTTGAATGAACCCAAGAGAAGACCAATAATGAGGTAAAGAACACAAATATATTGAGAGATCCATTATTAATATGATTCCATTACAATGGATAAAATACTCGAGCCGTGAATGAGAAACTCCAAATAGTATAATAGAAGCCAAATATCATTCGAAGAAGTAGCTAATATATTTTGAAAAGCCCCATATAAATATAGCTCGAAAAATATGCTGAATAATAGTTGAAAGTTAAGAGAATCTCAGAAATGCCAAGTGAAAAATCTCTATCATATGAAAACAAAATAGATATACGCATAAGTGCCATAAGTCGAGCCCTTCCATGACGCGAACAAAGAGTTGAATCTCGAAATAATATAGATAAGATCTGAAATAAGCAAAAGAAAACGTTTTAGAAAACGAAGCGGTGCGCTAGGCACGTGAGTCGCACTAGGGGCTGCCAACTCAATGCGTCGTGCACGCAGGTTTGCAACAGCCACATTGGCTTTGCAAGGAGAAACGATGCGAAGCGCTAGGCGCGCGCGTCGCTCCAGGGATTGCCAACCCAATGCGTCGTGCATGTGGGTTTGCAACAGCCGCACTGGCTTTGCGAGGAGAAATAACGCAATGCGTTAGGCACGCACGACGCACCAGAAGCTGCCAATCTGATGCGTCGTGCACATGGGTTTGCAACAACCGTCCTGGCTTTGCAAGGAGAAACGACGCGATGTGCTAGGCACACGCGTCGCATCAGGGACTGCCAACCCGATGCGTCGTGCATGTGGGTTTGCAACAGCTGCGCCGGCTTTGCGAGGGGAACAACGCGGTGCGCTAGGCACGCGCGTCGCACCAGGGGCTGCCAACCCGATGAGTTGCGCATGTGGGTTTGCAACAGCCGCATTGGCTTTGCAAGAAGAAACGACGCAATGCGCTAGGCACACGCATCGCACCAGGGACAGCAAACTTGATGCGTCGTGCATGTGGGTTTGCAACAGCCACACTGGCTTTGCGAGGAGAAACGACGTAATGCGCTAGGCACGCGTGTCGCACCAGGGGCTGCCACCCGATGCGTCGTGCATGCGGGTTTGCAACAGCCGTATTGGCTTTTTTTTAACTCCAGTCCCGCTTGTCTAACATTGATGTTGTGGGTTCTGACAAATCTTACACGAGTACTAATTATGTCCAATGCTGCAAGCCTGCAAATAAAAACAACCAATAAAAAATACAGTAAGATAAAATTTATAAACGATATAAAATATACGATATATGTAAGTGTAAGATATTATCCAGTAAGTGTAATATGTTATCCAATAATCTTATGTAACGACCCAAAACTCAAAACTATATTTTAGTACCGAAAAATACGAAAAAATTTGAACTTTTAAAATTAAGTTACAAAACCAAGCTTTTAATATTAAAACATGAGGTTCACTAATCCTCATCATACCAAAATATATATAATTTTAACATTTACAAAATATGCGGAATTTAAAACTTTTCTTTGCCAACGATTAGCCGGTAGCCCACTTAAGATCTTACAGAATGGTCCCGTCTACACTCGCTGTTCCCGTCATTGTCGCCTCGCCCCTTTTGATTTCGTTACAAGACGCCTGCGACACGAGCACACTAGTGAGCTAATAGCCCAGTAAGTAGATAGATAAATAGGTTGCTAAGTCTGCAGGTAATAAACAATCCAGAGATATTACAACACTATAATTTAATAACAGGACGGACTCAACGATCGCGTCATCGTAGTCCGAAGAGTAAACGTCACTCTTAAACAACCATGCCCGCGAAGTAAATTTCAGAAATAAGGTGTTTAACCTACGCGGGAGACAATACCTGCAAAAGAATTGTGACATGGAACGAGGTCGGACTCCTCGATCCATTAATCTCGACTCAAAAGTCAATCTCATGTTTTGATTTAATCTGACTTAAGTTCACAACTCTCTGACTCAACTTATAAAAAATACATGTGCACACTATTCACATCCAGATCCCTTACAGGTCGATCTAGAACTTATACACAATCTAGACCTCTCATGGGTCGTTCTAAAATTCAATACACATTTAGCCCCATTACGGGTTGTTCTAGAACTTATTCACAATCTAGACCTCTTCTTACGGGTCATTATGGAATTTAATACACATTTATACCCGTTCGCGAGTCGTTCTAGAACTTTATTCACATCTAGACCCATTCTCGGGTCGTTCTAGAACTTTATACAAATCTAGACCCATTCTCGGGTCGTTCTAGAACTTAATACAATCTAGACCCTCTACGGGTCGTTCTAAAATTTAATACAACTCTGGACCCTCTACGGGTCGTTCTAGAACTTAATATAAATCTAGACCCATTCTCGGGTCGATCCGAAACTTCTCACGACCGGTGGTTCCGTCGGACTGTTTCGGATTGATTGCGCAATCACCCCATCGGGTTAATTCGGGACATGCTATGGATCTTGGCCCCTCGGACCGTCCCGATATTCTTTATGATTGTGAGGACTGATCCTCCTTGGGCCTCTTTGCCCATTCCGAAACCTTTTACGGCCAGTGACCCCGTCGGGTCGTTTCGGAATTCATTAATGCACTTTACCCCGTCGGGCCGATCCGGATCGTCACATCATAAACTGTGGGAAGGGCCGTGGCTCTCCTCCCCAAGGCCCCTCGGGCCACTCTGAAAGGTAGTTCTTTGACCTCCGCGAGCTCCCTCGGGTCGTTCCGAAATCTATCATACATTGTGGCCCCGTCGGGCTATTTCGGAACCAAATCATGATCGCGGCCCCGTCGGGCCCTACTCAAATGATCAAAGTATGACCACAGAGGAAGGTTGTCTGCCAACCTCCCCAAGGCCTCTCGGGTCGTCCCGAAACGAAATCAGTGGCCCCGTCGGGCTATTTCGGAACCGATCATGACTTGCAGCCCCGTCGGGCCCTACCCGTATACATACATTGCTTTCGATCCCCTTGTCTTGTATTAGAATTTTCTCTTTGACCTGCAATAAAGTCTCAACAATAACATAACAGTTTTATGTCTGTGGTTCCATACCCACCGACAGATAAGTCATACTAACATATACATACACAAACAAACCCACACCCTACACTAGAACCTGAACTACGAAGTTGAGTAGTTTTATGTCTGTGGTCCCATACCCACAGACAGATAAACATATAAATGAACACACGCACAATTACACCCCTATAGAAACACAACACATCTAAACGAACCTACAGTCCCATACCTGCAGGCTCGTTGCACAAACAGGACAAACACGATCAAAAGCTCGTATTCACAACCTTAGCAAGAATGGGGATCCACATAGTTTGGTAGCCACAATTTTAAGAGCATCGCACGCTTTATACAATCTCAACACATGCACAATATATTCAAGCATGGTAAGTATACTCGTGTCACAGTGGAGATCCACTTACTTGGAGTCCTAAGCATCTTGCCTCGGTCCTCGCGGCTCTCTCCTAGTGGCGTCCTCCCTTGAAACTCGTCGTGCGACAAATCTGTCCAACACGCGAGTAAGAGGGTCAAAAGCCACTTTCCACTAGAAATTAATCAAAGAATCGAAGTATCATTGTCCCGTTCATCAGTGACTTAGTTTTATCCATCAACCCAAGGCCAACAAGTATATTGTTTGCTTAAATTAGGCGAGAAAGAAATTCTGTAATCTAATTAGTTTCTGGCTTAGTTTTACTAAGCATCTAAACTTCGAGCCGAAAATTCGACAGAGTTTCCCCTATTTTTCGGATATCCCGGCCGAAGCCTTCACCTAATTTCAACCCAGCACCGAACTAATTTCGGTCACAATCTTCCACAACAACTACGCAAACAATTTAATAATTATAACTATTAATTTCAAAACATAATCATAACTCAACACCGAGCCTCCGTGGCTCGCATTCCAAATAAGAGATATCGATATAAGTCGAGTACTAAGACAAAAATCACATAAGATGTCATTGAGCCTTAATGCTTGGATCTTGTTTCCAACAGCCCGCTTATACCTTAATGGCGGTGAAGGGTTTAGCGTTCGAACTTGCATTATTAACGTTCCTGCGCAAAGTACGAGAATAAAAGAAATCGAATCAAGTTTCGAACTTAAACAAAAGCAAGACGCGAAACGCTCGGACCCGCGACTCGATAATCGTTTTAAGCTCAAACGGGCACGTTTACAAAAATACAATCCAATACAGCCAAGGGTCGTGCAACAAAACCAAATCCTCAAGATCACACGATTTTCTTTTTATTAATTTTATTCATTTAAGAAAATTCTCAATATGTTGCCTATTAAGATAATGATTCAAATTAATTTCTTTTACAAAATACACAAAATAGAAAATTGTGTTACTCTGCTACATTTTCGGATCATATTTTATCAAAAACCACACTTCTTGGTGGATTTTCTAAATTTCCAAAACGACGCAAACTCACCAAGTCTCGTAATGCCTAAACACTCGAATTGCCAAGCTCAACACAGCCACGAAACATAATAAAATACCAAGCCCATACAAACACGTTAACTCAATTTAGTACATTTGTCGTAATACTTTAAGCCACAAATCGAGTGGAAATTTAAACCCTCGAACAACAAAGCCACTAGATAAATTTACTAGAAAATCTTTGTAATCACAAACCCACATAATTTATCAAGACCTGAATACCCCCAACACAATTCCCACGCAATTAAATTGCCCAAGACAAAGAACACGATAAAAACGCAAGTCTTTCGAATATAAGGCCCGGTTCAAAATTCACCAAAGACTCCAAAATCGCAAAATCACTGTGATAACTCAAACATATCATAAACATAGCAAATTTTCAAGTCTTGGTACACATTCAATCAATCAATCGATTAACTAAATTTCACAACGCACTTAAAATTTGATTCGGCCACCGCGACCTAGTTATCTTCTAAATCGAACCAATTGTTTTAGATTCACGAGCTTAGTTTTCGAACGACAATAGTCCTTTGCTCAATACATGAGACTATTCGAAGCACACCATGGTGCCGTAACGAGCACGAGATTTACCTCGGTGTCGACTCAGATCTCGACGAATTTGGGTTGCCGTGAGAGGGGTGGAGCTCTGACCAGCTCGGCGATGCTGGACTGCCAGAGAGGAGGCGTCGCGCGGGTCACACGGAAGAGCTGGGCCCGCGGCTGGGTTGGGCCGCCGCGAGGAGGGCGCGCCAAGTTGCAGCTTGGCAGAGGCGTCGGAGTCGGAGCGACGCAGGGCGGTGCGAGCTTGGGCTCGCTGTTCACGTGGATGGGAGGCACGGCGCGGCGAGACGCTAGCCGTGGTGGGGGCGATGGGCTCGCGCGAGTAGGGCTGGGGGCCGACGGCTGCTGGGCTCGCGCGAGAAGAGCTGGGCGAGGCTGGAGGCGCGCGGGGTCGCCGAGATAGGAGGGCCGAGAAAAGCCGGGCGAGGCGAGGCGCGACTCGCTAGGGTGCGCCGGCAGCTGGGCGGCGCTGGCGAGGAGGCCGCGATGGGACGCGGGGCTAGGCTCGCGCGAGGAGGCCGCGCGCTGGGGCGGAGGACGCTGGCCGGAGCTGGGGAGGGCTGGGCACCGGAGGGCAGCGGCGGCTGCGTGAGTGAGGGGCGGAGGGGAAGGGGGTGACGGCGTGGGAGAGAGGGAGAAGAAAGAGAAATGGATGATAAAACCCTACTCAAAAGAAATTTGGTTTATTTATTATTTTTTTTAGCATAAATTCATTAAATAAAAGACATATTTCCAAAAATTATGAAAATACACAACTTGGCTCAACTAGTGAAATTAGGAATTTTAAAATCAATTTCAGATTGAAATTGAATTCTTAACAAGCTTTTTTTTTCTTTTTTTTTTTTAAATTCCAACACATCAAATTAACATTATTTGCACTGTCATTTTTATATCGTCCAAGTTGGCTAGATTTGACGAAACTAGTCACTTCTCTCAAAATAATTGAAATCAAGATAATATCTCAAGAAATTTCTCTCAGAAATAGAAATTAAATACTTTTCAATGTGGTCCAGATTCAGGCCATTACATCTTATAATAATATATTTGAATAAGAAAGAAATAATTATTAAGGATAAGAACATATTCAATTTACATATTTGTCTACACGTAGATATAAAAAAGAAAAAACAAAAAACAAACAAAAGGAACTAGCGAAATTCATAAAAATCAAACTCAATTTACCTTATGGAAAATCATATGTAAGTATAAATTCGTGATTCAACATATAATCAACTATAGAAGCAGTATAATATGAGAATTGTATAAAAAAAAAAAAAAACACAGTACATGTAAATTACAATTGAAAAGAACGACTAAATTGAACTTTAAATTTATGAAGAATAATATGTATGCAATATATGTCTCTGGAGGCACTTGGCAATATACGAAGTACATATAATCAATATATCATCTGAAACAATTAGAACTACTAGTCACTTGTGCTTGTGCTTAGCTACGCGAAAAGACAAATAAAATTGCTTAAAACATTATAAGTCAACAACCCAAATACCTGAGGGAGTTAAACGATTAAAACCTATCACTTCATTAGGAGAATATATATATATATATATATATATACACACATATATATATATATGTATATATGTATAAACGTGTAACCAAAAATATATGTAAGCTTAAAAATTAAGAATTAAATTAATGACTAACCAATCACAGAGATAAAAACAATTACAACAGGGGGCATGGATTAAAATAATGGGCGAACACTGAATTGAAGTTATGGAGAACATACAACCAATTTTCATGACTATTATGAACATATTTAGTACATATATGCAATCGAACAATAAAATAAGGGCCATAAAAAATTGTGCAGTGCGTGTAAGGAAAATCCATACTTTTACACGTTTTTCTTTTAATCTTAGCCCATATATATGCAATAGCATCATATAAATGCAAAGGAGATAAACTTGCAGAGAACTTATCTTTTTGATTTTCCGATTAAAAGCAATTGTGTGATTGTCCAAGGAATTTGTGGGTACGATTGTTGATTGATTATAATAAAATTGATGCGTGCAGCGTGTAAATTGGAGATCATCGTCCAGGTGAGATAATTGACAAGTATCATCGTTCGGCAGCAAAGAAAACTTGGGATTAAAGTGACCAAGCCCCACCGTGGGGCCAAACTGTAGATGCTCGAAATCTACAATCAATAATTTATTTGTTGAGAGGTTTGTGGTCGTTCGTGGCTGCAAAATAATATACCGCTAGAGGGTCTTACAAAAAAGATTAGTTAGTAATGTTTTGCCTTGGTCAAAACGTGTTGGCTATGTTCCAAGTATAAAGAAAAGAGGGATTATGGTTAGAGCCTATCGATGTGATACCTTTTTTTTTTTTTGTACTCTCTCCAGTTGTGAGACTTGATAGGGGTATTTATAGAGTGAGCAGTAGATTCTGATAAGATTTATCTTCCCGATTTGAATTTCTGATAAAGTTAATAATCTTTTTAAAACAAAATATATATATCCAATTTAAATGAGATAAATACTCATTTAAATTAGACTTCAACAGATTTAGGCTCTAAAGTAGTGTGGTGAAATCTCGGCCTAACAATCTGATAGGATAAGAATAGAAAATAAATCACTCGTTTATATGAGATAAAAGAATAATTTTAATAAACTTTAGTGTATGCTTTCTTATTAAACTTTTGTATGCTAAAAAGAGCAATTTGGTTATTATTTTTAAAAAAAAATGTGTTTTAGCTAGTCAACGTAAATTTGACTTTTGGTTTGATTTTGAAAACATAAAATTTAAGAATTTTGAAAATAAGAGTAATAAACTAGAATTAGCCAAAATTCATAAATTTTTAGGCATTTACCCGAGCAAATAATGATAAAAATATCACTCGAGTTTTTAAAATAGTTATAAAATTTGATAAATGGGGATACTCCTGAAATGATTTGATAAATTAATAGAGATATTTTTTGTCGTAATTTAACACAATAAGGAGATATGTGCGATACACTTTCAAACTTAGAGTATAGTCGTGTCATTTTGTCAAAACTGAAGGGATATTTATGATATGTTGCAAAACTAACACTCCATTTGGTAAGAATGAAAAAAAATTGGATGGCAATGAGAATATGAGGTGAAAGAAAATAAAAAAGAGAGAAAAAGAAAAAGTTTTCCGTTTTGTTATTCGGTATGCTATGAGAGAAATAAAATTCTTTATCTATACAATAGCCATTTTACTCATTTATTTTATTATTTAAACTTTTAAAATATAGACAAAAGAGCCATTATACTCTTCAGTGAAAACAATTTCCAAAAATTGTGAATCCCACTATTTATTTTTATTTTTTATCCTTCCTCTATTCTTCCTGTCCAAACAACCCAATTTCATATTTATCATATCTCGAAATCCACCCAAAGTTTTCCTTCCTTCCAATTTTCTCCTCTACCAAACGGACCGTAAAAATACACGTCAGAATCATAATTGATAACACCCCTCGTTAAGTTAATCAACACAGAAGGGCATTACGGACCACAGATCTCCTATATAAGCCCTTCCCCTCTTTTTCTCCTCCCTCTCTTAGTTTGCTCTGATCATTAATCCTTTTGACAAAAAGCCTTCAATTAGAGAGAGAGAGAGAGAGAGAGAGATCATAGAGCAAACATGATAACAGAAGATGACTTCTACAAGGTGATGTGCGCAATGGTCCCACTATACTTGGCAATGTTGGTGGCGTACGGATCGGTGAAGTGGTGCAAGATATTCTCGGCGGAGCAGTGCTCGGGGATCAACCGCTTCGTCGCGGTGTTCGCCGTCCCGGTTTTGTCCTTCCACTTCATCTCGCAGAACAATCCTTACGAAATGGACACAAAGTTCATATTGGCAGACACTCTCTCCAAGGCTTTGGTCCTTCTCTTGCTTTCCATTTGGGCTGTTTTCTTCAAATCAGGAAGCTTGGATTGGCTCATCACCGTCTTCTCTGTCGCGACTTTGCCAAACACTTTGGTTATGGGAATTCCTTTGCTCAAAGCCATGTACGGTGATTTCACTCAGAGCCTCATGGTGCAACTCGTTGTGCTTCAGTGCATCATATGGTATATATATTCCCAAACATTATATATATCCTTCTTATTTATTTTACTTTTATTTCCTCACTTCTTTGTTTTTGTTTTTGTTTTGTTTTGTTTTTTTTTGTTTGTTTTTGTTTTTGTGTTTTTTGGCCAAGAGTAGTGTTAGCTACGGTTATGTTTTTATTAAAAAACAAATCAAAATAAATATTGAACTAAACGTCTGTCGGATCGGAATGATAATTAAAAGCAAACAATTTAGAAAGAAAAAAGATAAATAAAGCCAACCCAATTAATAGTTATATTTGCTGCCGCTTGAAGCTTTTACATTATCCGTACCCCAGTTGGGTATGTTATTTAGAAGTACATTTATCCCATATATATTAAACATGACCTGTTGGTGTAAAAAGATGATAGCTTTTTTTTTTTTTTCCCTAAATCTGTTATTTTTCTCAGAATAAAAAGTTCTCTTTTTGGTTTGGGTTTGACTTGCCTAGCTAGCCAGGTTAAAAAAAGATGGTTTCTTTTTTTTTTTTTTTTTCACTAAAAAGCGAGTTCAAATTCAAAAGCGAGGAACTAGTATAATGGTAAAGTAGATTTACTTGGAGCTTGATGAGAAAATATCTTCGCTATTTTGTACAAATACAAGAAAAATAACAGTAACATTAACACTAACTTTAAGGTATTAAAACTCATCTGCTCTAACCGAGAATGATGAGAATTTTATTTTATTTCCATGATTACTAACTTTGACGAACCAAGAAGAAGCTTCATCATGATATATATATATATATATATATATATATATATATATATGTGCGTAATCAAAAGCTATATGACGAGAGTTAATGATGGAATTTTGTGCGCATGGTTTGATGGACATTATTAGCACTTCAATCTTTCTCTCAACTTTTGCAAGTCAAATGTCCGCGGATACTTTACTCATTAGTTGCTGCATATATAAATTAATATATATATATATAATTCCTCTAAATTATTTGTTTAATAATATTTTGGTAACGCATTCCGAAATCCGAACAAATTAGCACATAATAAGTTCAATCATCTCCATTAGTCCTTTCATTTCAAATTCATACTACAGAACCATATCAAAAAAATAATGACATATAGACCATTATTTCCATATTAATTTGGATGCAAAAGAAGTACATTTACTGTCACTGTTTAGCTAGAACTCATAAAATTATTGTCTTAATTATTGTTAATTAGAAAGTCTAGGGCAAACAAGCATATTAATTTAAAAGTAATTTTTTTTCTTTTTTTTTTTTTTGGGCCGCATAGGTACACACTCCTGCTCTTTTTATTCGAGTATAGGGCGGCAACCCTACTAATCCAAGCCCGATTTCCGGGCTCCGCGGCGGCCGCCATATCGAAATTCGATGTCGACGACGACGTAATCTCCCTCGACGGGCGGAGCCCGCTCCGCGCGGACTCCGAAGTCGACGAACGCGGCCGAATCCGCGTCCGCATCCGCCGCTCCACCTCAATTAGCCCTAACACTCATGTCCCTGCCGAGTCCTCCATAGGCATCATCACCCCTAGGGCATCGGACCTCTCCAACGCCGAAGTCTTCTCCGTCAACACCCCCGCAATCGCAGGCCTCGACGACGCCGTTTTAGGCGGGTACCGCTCGGGTAGCCGTAGCCCACACCTCTCGGGCTACGCCTCCTCCGACGCCTACTCGCTCCAGCCGACCCCGCGCGCCTCAAACTTCAATGAGGTCGACACGGCCACGGCCACCACCACCGCCGCCACCACCCCGACATGGGCGCTGTCTCCGGTGGCCGGAAAAGTTTTCCGGCAGTCACCCTCGCCGGCGGCGTTCTCCGGGGTCAAAATGACGTGGGAGTCTCCGGGAAAGTACGTCGAGATCAGACAAGGGTTCAAAGATGTTAATGTCTCAGGTCAGCACTGTCTCTCCATTGGAATTTAATTTTTTGTTGCATGAATTGAATTGGGGTCCTCTGAAACGGTGTCGTTTTGTGGCTTGAGAGCTACAACACGGCGTCGCTGTCTTTGAATCTGAATGCTTTGTGGGTGTCGAGGTTGGGTTTGAGGCAAGAAAATATGCATGTCGTGGTGCAGCTTTGTTGTTGTTTTGTTTTATCAGATGGCTTACGTACGTTTTGTCTGCGAAGAGCGAAAAAAATTGTCTTTGAGTCTGACATTACACTGTTCTTGTCGGCTTGGATTCACATATTTCCATGGCCTTTTCTGAGAACTGAGACTAACCAACAATGACAAAACTGAAATTTTTTCCGAAGCAGTGATAAGAACTGTCACAGTCACAAATAGGCCTTTCGATATTAGTTAACGTGGACGACACAATGGGACTCACATGCATATGTATCCCCACTAATCAATATTTTTAAAATCGACACTACTAACAAAGAAAAATCAAATTCATTATATGTTGATATACTATTTGACACTCTAAATAGGACAAGATGAGTCAATAAATTATCACTTCTAGATACTTATTAATTTTTACCAATTTTTGTCTGCCACTCAATGTGCTACGAAAACTCTCTCTCTCTCTCTCTCTCTCTCTCTCTATATATATATATATATATACACACACACACATATATATATTCCTACACACATAAGAGTGAGTTGTGAAAAAGTAATTAGGTCAAGAAAAGATCACTAATCATCCCATGACTAAATATCTCACTTTTTTTTATTGTCTTGTTTATTTATTTCCAATGTTGTTGGTGAAAACTTTATATAACTTTTTACTATTTTCTCTTTTCCATTACCAAAGTCAAATATTGCTTCTAACTTGTATAATTATTATTGTTGTGGTCCAACTTTTTTTTAATCCATCAGCCTTGCCACGTTATTGATTTTTGAAGTATATTCTGAATGTTGTTATTATTAATTGATGTAATTGGTTAGAAAATAAAATGTAAAATAACTAAATGAATATAGGAAAATTTAAGAAAATAGCAACTGTTTATAAAATAATTTTAGAGAATAATCACAGCTTCAAAAAATTTAAAAATTAGTTTTTTTCAGAAATTTTTGACAAAATTTCTGACACATATCAAAATTTCTGACAACAATTTTATGTGTAATTTTGTTATTGTAAGAAACTTTTTACATGTGTTATGGCTAATTTTTAAATTTTTTGAAACTGTAACTACTTTTTAAAAGCACACCGTTCAAAATGGTTATTTACCCAACTGACTCATATATATATTCTATGGACATATCAATATAACACTGCATGCATATTTGGATATGAATTTATTACAGAATAAAAATAATGTGATTAATAAAATATAAGTTAATTGGCTTATATATATGGTGGATACTACGTTTATAAAATGTGGATTTTTTTTCTTCTTTTCGTAATTTAATCTTTTTAAAAATTGTGAAATAATTAAATATAAACGTGATCATTGACAATAATCATGAGATCAATATAAACATTTATTAGATTTTATAATATATATATATATATGTGTGTGTGTGTGTGTGTGTGTGTGTGTGTGTGTGGGTGTTTGTGTTTGTGTGTGTCTAAATGATTTACGTACTGAAATAAAGTAAAACTGTCCACCAAAATGATTAACTGAAATCAACTAAAAATCTGTATATGGTATATACCCAGTAATCTAGGCATTTGATCTCTCATTAGGAAACTTTTATCGTTTTGTCTTTTTCACTACTCATTAGAAACAATTATGTGAAAAGAATGTTAGTTATCTTGTGTCGTCAATTTGATATTTGTCAATATAAGTAATTAAATTGATACTTTTTTAAATATATATAGCATTCAGTACTATTCAATTTTTTCCTCAAGTAAATTTTAAGGTTGTAAAAGTTTCATTTACTTAAGGAGTTATATTTGTAAGTGAGTATGGTTTTTTTTTTCTTCTGAGTGGTGTCCTCCTATATATATATATATATAATAGCGGACCTAGGATTTTATCTAAGTGGGTACATTTAAATAAGAAAATTTCAATTTTTATAGGGCTAAATTCATAATCTTTTAAAAGTTTATGGTATAAAATTTAATTTTCAAAATTTAAGTGAGGACATATTTTAAATTTTCAATATTTTATAGGAGAATACTTATAATTTTTTAAGAATTACAATACAAAATTTGATTTTAAAAAATTTGAGTGGGTGTGATTGCCCCAACTCGCCACCCATATATATATATATATATGGCCGTTGATATATAATAAATATGTTACGAGTCTTGTCGGTTAATCCTAACAATATATATATATATAAAGAAAGAAATTTTTTTTCATAAAAAAAAATGTGCATGATGAACATTGAACACTTGTACTAACCGATAAAAAATTGTTTACAAAAAACTGATAAAGAAATATTACACTGTAAAAAGGCAATCGATGAAGGGCCTCTGGGGCATCGATGATGTACCTCGTAATATTAACTAATATTCTTTTTAGTGGCATTTATACAAATGTCCTTTTCACAAATCATAAGTAATCTATAAGATCCTATAAACTTCTCTATGATCACCAACCACCAGAAAAGTAAATTTTTTTTTTAAATTTTTTTTGGAATAATGTTACTTTTGCCGACATATATGTAATGGTTTATACCAAAAACTTCTTTTGTTTGCACCTTAAAGCATCTCAACCACATTAAATTCCTGTTTACAGAAACCTATGGTATTAAATAATAAAGTAAATTTCGTCTTTTAATAATATTTTATCTCAAATTACATCTTCTATTTTTTACTACTTTTTTTTTATATATTTCTTCTACCTCATTTTCATTCACTTTCTACTTTGTGACCTTTATTTACATAAAACAGTATATATATATATATATATAAACATATAAAGAATGTAGCACTGATTTGGTGTTGGTGAATGGGTTCCACTATATTTGAAGTGGAGTTATTCATCTAGAGTGAAAAATGGCGCATGATTGGAATAACCATACCCCAAATGCTTCTGACCACGCCAAAATGGTATAGGTTAAAATGGAACTCCAAATTTATAGCAAAAATTTATAACTGGAACTCAAAAAATAGGACAGCTTCTAAATTTCTTAAGAAATATATGTAATAATTAAGTAGATAGATTATGTTATTTATCAAAATTTTTGCTATGTCAATTTTAAAGTATATAGGCAGTCTATAATATATATATATATATATATATATATATTGTAAAGCATGAAACAAAGTAGTAGCTTGGTAAGATTTTGGTAATGGCACCAACAATTAGACAAGAAAAGACCCTATCTATTGAATCCTTAAATATGCACGTAATTTATCTTTTTGACTTTCTTATTATTTTAATTCCCCTGATGCCCCACTAGCTGTATGATTCTGAGAAGTTAATACATATTTAAAGTAAGCTTCAAGAAAAAAAAAAAAAAAAAAGGCGTAATATATAGATGTGGACCACTCAACACCACCCAAAAATTAAAAATAAAATAAAATAAAAAAACTGAAATTCATACAACCAAAATAACCATATAAGTCAAGGACATAAACTCATGATTTTGTTTATTCTTTCCGCACATTTTGGTTACAAAGTCAGACTCATTGATAAGTGCAATCATTTCTCTCAGAGCACGTGTGTAATGATAAAGGAAAGCTATTTGAGTACATTATTAGTGGTCATATGGTTAAAGAATCCAAGAAATGATAATACCAAATCATGCCTACTATATATCACTAAACATTTTACCAATATTCAATTATAGTAGTACTATGTGCATATGTACTGTAACAAATTAATACATAATTACTACTTTACTAGTACTACTACTTAATTATACACACACACATATATATTTAATAATGCAATAATAGTACAGTCAAAAGTTGACATATATGCCATATATATATGACAGTTTTTTTAATCTGTTCTTATGTGAAATATATATATATATATATATATGTCAGATAAGGAAGCTAGCTTTAGAGAGAACATTAAGATCCCAATGGCAGAGGAAGAGACCAATCAGAAGGCTTCAAGAGAGAGTCAAGAAATGCCAAATGCACTTGTCACGCTAAGGCTTATACTCATTGTAGTTGGACGAAAGCTCTCACGCAATCCAAACACTTACTCAAGTGTCCTAGGCCTTCTTTGGTCTCTAATCTCATTTAAGTAAAGATATATTAACTCATAAAAATATCCACGTCAGAATTTACTTTTTTCTTTTCTTTTTTGTTATACTTAATTTTCTTTTTCTTATTTTTTTTTTTTGTCAAATATACTTTTGCAGGTGGAATGTGGGCATGCCTAGTTTGATAAAGTATTCCATACAAATAATTTCCGATGCTGGTCTAGGGATGGCCATGTTCAGTTTAGGTATGCTCATATTATTCCTTCCTCAAGTACTATATATACATTTTTTTCGTCATTCTTTTTCAATATGATGCATTTTCATCATCATTATTATACCTAAGCTCTAGGTTTTTTTTTTTTTAATTAGTAGAACAAGACAATATATATATATATATATATAGATATATGAAGAAGAGTAGAAACAACTCGAGAGGTACATCTTAATATACGCTCAATTGGAAACGAATAATGTGTTATTAACTGCCTAATTTCTTAAGGAGAGATGGAAATAGTTGCTTCGCATTCATGGAATGAATTAGAATAATTAGATATTTTGAGAAAAGTGTTAAGGATAGTAATCCAACCAGCTCAGCGCTTGAAAGAGTAAAACATTATATAGTTTAGCTAGTTAGTTTAAGACTCTTTGGATCAATAATAGAATAAAATTAAGAAGGTATATTAACTATGTTGACACACGATTATAAAATAACCGGATTACCAACTAAGTTGAACTTCTATTTACATTCCCGCTAACTTAAGTCTTTTTTATTACAAAATTGAAAGAAAAATGATACAAGAGTCAAATACAATCCGAAGAAAAAAAAAAGCCAAAAAAATCAAACAATGCAACAATAAAAACAAAAGAAAAAACCAATCTTATAGGATCTATCCGGAGTGCAATAGGCCTCGTTAAGCTCTTAGTAAAGAAAAAAAAAATCTCAATAAGAAAATCTATTACAGAAGAAAGATTGCATAATTCAAGAGGTCACGAGTTCCTAACCTATAAAAAAGTAGCATTACAAGAAAAATTAATATTGGCGACTAAAATATTGACTACCATAACAATTGGTCGCTGATACAGATATATGGGCGACCATTCATCGTAGCCTGTAAAAATAACTAATCACTGATATTTATTTATTAGCGACCAACACTGGTCTGAGATATTGATTTGCAATCAGACATATAACGCAGAAATTTTTGCCTACGCCAATGAAAAATATTTGCAAACCATATATGATTGTTATATTAAGACAGCAAAAAATTTTGGGACCAAAATTTCATTCCCGAAGATTTCTCATCAATATTATTCAATTATTATTTTGAGGAAAAAAATGGCCAATGCCGATATATTTAGTAAAGTAAAAACCCCTTTATAACTGATACCTCTCTCTCTCTCTTCGCCTGATTGGCCGCCGCTAATGATGTTGCCCAAGCTCCGCTTGCAAGCCCTTTGCCCGAGCGATCATACAAAATTTAAAATATGGTCGCGCTAATGATGGGTGTGTTTGATAACATTTTTATTTTTTATTTTTTTGTTTTTTTTAAGTGTATTTTTATTTTTAAAAACGTGTTTGGTAAATCTGTTTCCGTTTTTTATTTTTTTTTAAATTGAAAACATATTTTCAAAAATAGAATAAACAAAAAATTCTTGTTTTTAAAATTTTTTAAACAAAACATCAAATCTTAAGAACTTTTTTGTGTGTTTTCTGAATTCAACACTCTCACCATACTTTATTTTTATGTTTTTTTTTTTAATCTTTTCACTCCCTCTTTATCATTTATAAACTATCAATTTGTGTTTTTCGTTTTTAAAACAAGTAACAAATAGTGATTACCAAACATGTTTTGTGTTTTTAAAAATTTTGAAAACAAAATAGCAAAAACACTTCCAAATTCTTGTTTTTAAAAACAAAAAAAAAAATATTATCAAACATAGCCGATGTTAGTGTTCAGTTTACAATTAAAAGATATTGACTATTTGTCCATTATTGACGACCATACAAAATAGTCGCTAACATTGGTCATTATTTTTTTATAGGAGCTGATAATTATCAGCGACACACTCTCGATAATCAATTTTTCTGTATTAACGACCATATTGAATAATAGTGATTCTTGTAATCATATTTCAATAAATAAGACTAATGATGTTCTTCGCAGAATGACACACCAATTCCTCATTCCCGGATCACAGCCATGGAAGCTAAATTATCTACAAGCTAATTTCCTTTGCAAAAAGGTGTGGGAAATCTTGACATTCATACATTTAGCCAAGTGTAGAGCTTTCAACCACCTATTGCCCAAATTCCATGGAACTTTATGAGACTCACCTTTAAACATGCAAACTACATACCCAGAATCTATTTCTACCGAAAGATTATTCCAGTTAAATTTCGAAGCCACTTCAATCACCAATTCCAAGCCCAAAAATTCAAATTCAAATACAAATTTAATACCCAAGTAAACCGGGAAGCAAACCCATTATAAAACCACGACAAGTACGAAAAATAGTTGTTACATAACATGCATTCTCAAATGACCTGCTTAACACACACATTACACTTTACTAATCAATGGAAATATAAGCAAGCACACCATATGAGCTTAATTTAAATAATTCTCCTTGTGAGCTATAATTTAATATTTTATGAATGTATAGTGCTATTAGTTTCGTACTCATATAATAAAAATGCAGGGCTTTTTATGGCACTTCAACCTCGGATTATTGCATGTGGCACGAAAATGGCTACAATGGGTATGGTGATCCGCTTCATCTGTGGACCCATACTAATGTCTGCTGCTTCTATCCTCATTGGACTAAAAGGGGTCAAACTACATGCCGCCATTGTTCAAGTACGTACTTATATATATACTAGTTGAGTACACATTATCACAGAATTATAATTTGAAATCTTAAGGTAATCATAATAAAATAATATTTAAAAATAATAATAATAAGAATAAATATTGTAAAAAGATTCAATTTTTCATCATTAAAATAATGAAATTTAAAAATATATCAAATGAGAAAGATATCAAATTTTAAGAATATAAAAAAGGAAAATTTGAAAACATAAAATATTTTTTTGTTGAAAAAAAATATGAAACTAATAACAACACAAAAACATACAACAATAAATCAAAATCGAAAAAAAAAGGGGGGGTGGGCGGAGGAGGATAGGGCGCGTGCGTGCTTCCCACACGTCCAAAGGGGAGTGAAAATAGGTCTGATGTAGTGGGGCCCACATGTCGGGTCTTTTTTATTAATTACATCTGAGTCCTTGCTTATTTGTTATTATATTTTTATTAATTTATTTTTTTCCCAATTTTGAGAATTTTTTTTAATTTTTACCTTCTAAAAATACGTTTTTCCGGAAAAATAATGCAAAAAAAAAAACTCTCCTCCAAAAACGCTCGAAATAGGAACGAAACCCTCTCCAAAAATGCACTTGCCTCTTAATATATATATATATATATATATGTGTGTGTAAAGAATAGTCATAAATTTATGTTAGTTTTTAACGACTAGTCTATGTTTTCTTTTATTTGTAAAATAGTCATTTCTTTTATATATTCTCATATCAGAAATTTTATTACTTAAGTCACAAATTTAATGATCAACTTCTCAGAAGCTCGCTTACCAATTTTAATTTTGAGACAACAGTCACAAATTTTCAGACTCGATGAATCACCAGTCTCAAAATTTCAGACTTTCTCTCAGACTCTCTGTGCAACTTTTTATTTGATATTTAAAAGGCATTTAATAAAAATCACACAAAAAATCTGAATTTTGTGGTCCGATGAAAATAGTGAGGGCATTTTGTGGTCCGATAAAAGTGGTGATGGTGCTTTGGTCCATCCATGTTGAAATTGTTGGGCCTATAACAAATATTTGCTAATATTTATAAATGTTGACTATTTTATTGAAACATAAGTTTAAAAGTGGAAAAAATTCAAATTAACCCATATATATATATATATTTATATATATATATAACACGCTTAGAGCATCTCTAACCAGGAGAGCCAAAATGCCATTTTTTTTATACCAAAATGACATTATGCATCAATGAACACTACATATCTCCAACCCAGTTTTATTTTTTTATATCAAAATAAATATTCTTAGTATATTCTTTCACACCAACTTTTTATAATAATTTATTTTTAAATCCTTATAATTTCAATATTTTACCAATTGCCCACAATAAAAAGTTAATTAATATATTATTAATTCAATAATACAAATTAAAAAAAAAATGTATGACAAACTAAATGCATATTTTCTCTATTTATATGTAATTTTTATCTTTTTTTTATGTTTTTTTAATTTTAAGTTTTTAACCGTATTTTTACCTTGATTAGAATTATATTTAATGTACGTATTTATTTAAAAGTTTTTAAGTCTTTGTTTGTATTTCATGTTCAAATATTTATCATTTTCTAATTATATTTGTTATTTCAAAATAATATTTAATTCATGCAATATTGTTCAAAATACAAACAATAATTTAATAATAGGGTTATGTTTGAAAATATTCATAACTTAAAGGATTAAAAAATAAATTAAAAAAATGCATCATGAATACTAGTGTTGCAAATTTGCAACACTACTATTCACTTTTATGCCAAAATGCCATTTTGCATCAAAAAATGGCGCATGGTTGGAGATGGTTGGTGTTACAAAATGCCAAAATAATATTATGCAACACCCGGTTGGAGATGGTCTTATACATTCTTTAAAATTTCTATGATTAAAAAAATATGCATAAGACTGCAACCGTGCACGTATAGTTTCATATTATGATCATTTCAAAATTAATAAATGATTTTACTACAATTCAGTATAATGATCTTTCAAATTTTAGCAATTTTTTTTTTATATATTTGGTATAAATTTAACGAATCATTTAGTTTATGTTAAATATGACGTAACAAAGTTTGAAATTTTATTAGAACGAGTGCTGTTTTTTTTTTCTTTTTATACTTAAATTAAAATTTTATCATTACTACAAAGATTTAGAAGTCCATTGGTTTAATTGGCCTTATATTTTAATAGATTGAGGAACTTATCCCTTCTTGAGTGGGAATGCGGATATATTTTATTAAAGGGGCTTGCAAATGAAATCTAATTAGACAAATCTCCTAACTGAAATTCCAAATCTTAATTGGATCTCTGTCAGTATTGCTAGTGCATATTTACTTTGTTCAACGCAGACTAGGTTTTCCAATTCATTAAAAAATATTATGTTTGATTGTTTATCAAAATAAACACGTTTTTTAATTAGTATATTTTCATGTATTTTTGAAGTGGTTTGTAAAATGAAAATAATTATTATTTTTATATTCTAGCTGTTGTTATTTTATCCCTGGCCAGTATTATTATATTAATATATAATATCGTTGTTGTTAATTAGCTTCCGCAAGGCTTGGAATTGATTTAGTTTACTAAATTTTCAGGCAGCTCTTCCCCAAGGAATAGTACCATTTGTTTTTGCAAGGGAGTATGGATTACATCCAGACATATTAAGCACCGGGTAAGCATCTAAACTAAGCTTTATTACGTTTTTTAACTATATAAAAATATTACTTACGATACTAAATTAACTAGCCATAGTTGATCAAGATTCAATATAAATATATGGTTTATTAATAATGATTGCTGCAGACAGAAATATTAATGATGACGTAAAGGTTAATAGCAATGTTTTAGTGACCTATAGAGTTGTGGTGGGAAAAAGGAGAGTCCAGATCTTCCGTCTCTTTTTCTTTGTCCTCCGAAAGATTTTGATATCTAATCACAAATAATTTTTATATTAGAGACAAAAAACATGGACAGAAGATCTGTATTCGAGAAATGCACCTGTACGGGACCAAAGTAGTTCATCTTTCACCAATATAATCACTTCTAATTAATAGGACTTTCAAAAGGTCTATTCATAACTTTTTGACATTTCCAACCACACATGATCGTCCCTTTGTGAACTCTGAATATTACATCCGTGACTCAATAATTTGAGGTCATTCCACTTGCTTTTGAAGTTGATGTGTTGGAAACTAATTGCTTGTCTTTTAGGATATTTCCATCACGCTTTACTTTAGTCGGTCTTATTGAAAATCAACACGAGTATTGGAACAGAGTTTTAAGTTAAAACCAAAGTTTGTAGTACATCTTATCACTTGTGATTACAGTACTTGTATTAATTGATCAAAATAAACTTCAACTTAGAATGAATTATGAATATTTTTTGGTGCAAGACTAGCAAAGCTAATAGGTTGGTCTCTTTTGGCAGGGTTATCTTCGGCATGTTAGTATCTTTACCTGTGACACTCTTATATTACGTGCTTCTCGGTCTATGAAGAAATCGCGGGGCATGAAGTTCTTACGCGCATTTTACCGAACTAGGGTTGCGAGAATGCATCAAACCCGTAGGCGTAGCTAGAGTCTAAGTTCAAATGAAAACTATTCCTCACATGAAATTTTTCCCCTGCTAAATGTCCTTAAAACATTTTAGCGGGGTCGGTTCATAGATCCATATGTGTAGCTAATATATATATTGATCTAGACGAACTAACAATATTTTAATTAATTAATCGCTAGATCGAAATTTTTATATTTTAATTATTAGTATGCCATCTCGTAAATTCTATAAAATCAGAAATGTATCAACGAATTATTAGAGAAAAATGGACAAGATTTGATATCACTAGTACATAGATTAGTGGTAGCCGAAAGAAGAGAGGATATTATCACAAGTTATGATTGAGTTTGGGGACTCAATTTCTTTGTTGGGGGTTGGTAAAGCTGTCCTTAGGGAAAGCATTTAATTTAGCCCTAGCGAAAGGAAAAATATCAGGCAAAATCATGTCAGTTTTACTGTTAATGTTTTGAAGTAATCATCATATACTTAAGTTATTATCATGTGGAGAATGAAGTGGAAATGCTAGGGATGTTTTATATGTCAAGCAGAAACCTGGATTAAATTTCAAGATTTGGTGCAAAGAAAACATGATTGTGTTCCTTTGTTGCCAAAAAATTAATAAAAATAAAAATAAAAAGGGTAAAGTGCACTAGGATTATACATGAACAGACACCAAAATATACTTTTGTTAGGCTAATGATAAAGGAAAAAAATAAAGTCATCTTGCGCAAAAAAATATTTCCCCCCCTTTTTTATTTATTTATTTATAGTTAGCAGTCCCGCCTAAGGTTTACGGACGCCTTAGGCTAAAACTTTTAGTAAGCGTTTTTATAAAACACTAATTAACCAAAGCACATGCTGTGTGTCATGTGGGTATGGATTTTTTAATAGCGCCCCGACCCGTAACCCACTTTATCAGCCCCAACCCATGCCCCACTTTATGCTTTTAATTATTTAATTTTGATTTACTCGAAATAGTGTAGTGGACCTTGAATTTTATCGTCACAAATTAAGAAGGGGGATTTTGAGGAATACCCCATTCTTGACACAATGATAATCTATACCTCATGTGTGTTGCACTTTTAATTTATACCCCAAAATTTACACTACAAACATAAAGTGTAAATGAAGGGAGCACACCACATGGGGTATAGATTATTAAGTGGCATTAAGAATGACTTTATTTTGAAATTCGCCCAATTAAGAACATACGGTGTTAATCCAATGAAGTTATTCGTACTTCTGTTCTCTTTTTAGGAAAAATTACATTTTTACACCCTATATTTGTGTTATATTTACCGAATGTACTATATTGTTTAATTTGGACATGTACTTGAACTATTTAACGTAGACTATTTTGCACTCTCCGTCCAAGTCCGTCAGTTAAACGATGACATGACACCAAAAAAAATTGTATTTTGTCCCTTGATTTATTTAAAAATTTTATTAATACCCTAAATCTTTTTATTTTAAACGAAAAAAAACACACAAGAATATTTAATAATACCCCTAAGAATTCAAGCCAATAGATTTTAACAAACAAGAAGGGGTTGGTGTTGTCGCAAATAAAGCATGAACGAAGTTACCAAACAATTTCTTCGGTTGAGTCACGGACTAGGTCACTCGCTTTAAGACGTTTTGCGGCTATGCCCAAGGTTTTGCAAGCAGTCTGCAGTCACGCCATCCTCAGGATAAAACAACCTAGAATAAGACCTCTGTCTCAGCAGCCCCTGCACAGAAGATCGCCGGAATAACGACCACCCTTTGCGCGTACCAATTGCTCGAAAATCAAAGTAAATAAGGCAGAAAAATAAAACAGTACTTGAGCGAACAGAGAGAGAAGTAGAAAGATATTTTTCTGTATTTTTTTCGGTGTTTCAACTGAGTGTAAGGGTTATGTATTTATAGGCAATACGAACCAACGGGCCTGATAAATAATAACGGGTAAAATAACGTGCGAAGGGAAGGTGGACGTGAACGTGGAGAAAAATGTGCGAAGACAAAAAAAATCGGAAAGACTACAATGGGTTTGAAGAACGGGTCTGAATGGGTCATTTTTGGAATGGGTCAGATTGGACTTTGTTCGAATAAAAAAAATGATAATTAATTTTAAAAAATTTAATAAAAAATAATATTTCCACCGCCACCACACCACACCCCATCCACCCGACCAAACGGACGACGGTGGCGGTGCGTGCACGCGTGGTAGTGTAGGCCAATATGCGTCCTCATCCCTCCACAAAATTGGGTACCCCTTGGAGCCTAACCCCAATTCTCAAACTATTTGTATTTATACACTACAAAAGGCTTGTCTCTTTTCTATGTGGGACTTTCATTTAGGTGAGGGAATACAATACCCATTCATCCCCTTTGTAAAATTCACACACAAGTTCCAACAATCCCCCACTTGAATTTTTGAAAATATTTTTATCGAGCAATATACAATATGTATGCATAATATAGGTTGTGCATAAGCAAAGGTGTCTTTCAACTTAAACCTTTCGTAGTGAAGATATTTCAGATTTTACTAGAGTAACACGTAGTTTTGAACTTTATCTCTAACAATATCCCACGCACAAACCTACCAAGGTGTCGTTTAGAGCCCGTGCTTTACGGCCATGCACGTATATCCCAATTTAGTGAATGCTTTAAAGAATTTGCCCTAAATTTCCATAGAAAGCGGCCTCACTTCCACATTCACATAGGTGAGTCTATCAAGAGAACTCATGTAGCTAGGTTCCCACTCCATATAGAGTATAGATCTCATGAAGAGTATAACAACTCATCCTCTTATCATCGGATATCATGCTACATAGGAATGGAGCATTCAATCAAGTTTTGTAGCATGATTCTTCACCTATTAGTTTACGACTTGTTGTTACCCTTTAAACCTTTTTCTTGGGATCTCCAGTCTATAGGTTGGGTTACAATCATAAGTGATTCATCAATCTACAGGCCTTAGTCCCATTTTTTTCGAGGTTTTGAAAACCGTTTCTCTAGCTAGTCCTTTCGTCAAAGGATCTGCTAGGTTGTCATCAGTACGTACCTGATCTACTCTTACAACTCCGTTCGTAAGATATTCTCTAACGGTGCTATATTTATGGCAAATTTTTCGCTTCTTTCCGTTATAATATCGATTTTATACTTTTGCAATAGCCTTGTTGCTATTGCAATGGATCAAGACAGTCAGAATCGGTTCCTCCCAAAGCGGGATATCAGACACCAGACTTCTCATCCAACCCACTTTTTCACTTGCTGAAGCTAGTGCAATCATCTCAGACTCTATTATAGATTGCGCTAAAATAGTCTGTTTTTTGGATTTCCAAGAGACAGGCCCACCAGCTATGCTAAATATATAGCCACTGGTTGTCTTGGAGTCATCTGAAAGGGTGTTCCAATCAGCATCGCTGTATCCTTCGAGGACTGCGGGAAACTTCTGATAATATAATCCAAGGTTCATCGTTCTTTTAAGGTACCTCATGACCCTCTCAATCGCATGCCAATGCTCGATACTAGGTCTACTAGTAAACCTGCAAAGTACTCCCACTTCGTAAGCTATAGCCGGCCTAGTGCAATCTGTAGCAGAATGAAGACTACCAATGATGCTCGCATACTCAGTTTGTCTAACACTGGTGATGTATAACACTATCACCAGCGTTCTTGAACAACTTTAGACTAGGGTCATAAGGAGTACAAGCTAGCTTATAGTCGAAGTAGTTATATTTCTTAAGAATCTTCTCAATGTAATGAGATTGAACCAAAGAAATTGCCTCTTCGGACCTAGTTACGTTGATACCAAGGATTACCTTCGCTTCTCCAAGATCTTTCATGTCGAAGTTAGCAGTAAGCATAGACTTCACCGAGTTGACAGCATGAATCTTAGAACCAAAGATAAGCAAGTCATCTACATAAAGACAAATGATAGTGCAAATGTCATTTTCCAATCTATAGTAAATGCACTTATCACTTTCATTCACTTTGTAACCATGAGAGATGACAAGCGTGCAAAATTTTTCATGCCATTACTTAGGTGCTTGCTTCAAACCATAAAGGGATTTATCCAACTTGCACACTTTGTCTTCTTGTTCCGGTACAAAAAACCCTTCAGGTTGGTCCATGTAGATCTCTTCTTCTAATTCGTCGTTAAGGAATGTTGTCTTAACATCCATTTGGTGTACTAATAGATCATTAAGTGCAGCGAGAGAGAAAAGAACATGAATGGATGTTATTCTAGTGACAGGAGAAAAGGTATCAAAGAAATCTACATTCTCCCTTTGTCTAAATCCTTTGGCAACAAGTCAAGCCTTATACTTCTCTATAGTTCCATCGGGTTTGCCCTTCTTCTTAAGTATCCACTTACAGCCTATAGTTTTGCATCCTGGAGGTAAATCCACTAAGTGCGAAGTCCTAATTCTAGAGAATCCATTTCATCATTGACAGCTTCTTGCCATGGACCAGCATCTATAGAGGACAAGGCTTCTTTGAGAGAGCTAAGATCTTCTTCTAAGTTGAAGGCTTGATAATCGGATCCAAAATTCTTAGCTACTCGGGCTCGTTTACTCCTTCTAGGTTCTATGTCTATATCTTTTCCAGGTTCATTTATCCTAACCAAGGGTAATTCACTTAAAGTTGAGCCCCCATTATTCCTCAATTTGAAGGAAAATCTATGTTCATAAAATTCAACGTCATTTGACTCTATTATTACTCTATCCTTCAAATCAGAGAACCTATAAGCTGTGCTATGTTAAGCATAGCCAATAAAGACATTCTCATATGCCATACTTACAAGCTTACTCCTTTTTGGATCAGGGATCCTAACATAGGATAAACAACCCCAAGTTCTAAAATAAGACACGTTTGGCTTTTTATCCTTTAGAACCTCATAAGGTGTGATCTTGCTCTTCGACTTAGGTATTCTATTAAGCACGTGACAAACATTCAATAAGATTTCACCTCACTATCCAGAAGAAGCACCAGAATCTCTTGATTTTCACCATTCAGTACCTCTGTCACTACAAAATCTCTTGATTTTCCTTATGAATTGGTTTTCGATCTCAGTTAAAAATAATTTGAATATATCAAAAGTCTCATTTTTGTTTTTCTTGAGATAAACAAAAGTAAAATCAGAGCAATCGTCAATGAATGTTATAAAATAACGTTTGCCATTTTTTGTTAAAACTCCATAAAGTTCATAAATATTAGAATGGATTAAATCTAAAGGCTTAGAAACTCTTTCGACAGATTTGTGTGGTGCATTAGTAATCTTGGCTTGACTACAAAATTCGTATTTTTCAAAATTATTTAGAGATAATGTAGGAATGAGTCGTAAGCTACTCAAGTTTTTGATAATACGCTTGTTAACGTGACAAAATCCAGCATGCCAAGAGTTAAAAGAACACAACATGTAAGCAGAAGAATAAATTTTATTAGCTTCAATATTCAATTTGAACATTCCATCAGTAGCATACCCTTTTCCCACAAAGAAATTATTTTTGGTAAGAGTGTACAAATCACACACACCCCCCCCCCCCCCCCCTTGTAAAAAATAAAATTTGAGTAAAGGCATCCTTGTTAAGAAGATAGCCCGAAACTAAGTTCTTCCTAATCTCAGGAGTGTGTAGGACTTCCTTTACCACGATAGTCTTTCCAGAGGTAAATTTTAGCTCCATGTCTCCAATTCCAGCAATAATAGTAGTGTGAGAATCACCGAGCAGCACCTTCTTGTCTTCAGCTTCAGAATAAGTCTTGAACAAAGACCGATCATAGCAAACATGGCGAGTTGCACCAATGCCTACCCACCACCCTTCTGATCCACCGATAATGTTGATCTCAGAGATCATAGCAACGAGTTGCTTTTCACTCAAGTTCGCCTGTGGGGCAGCACGACGCCTATTGCGACAATTCCTGGCCTTATGGCCTGGCCTTTGACAGGTATAGCAGATAATCTGTTTCGAATCATTTCCTAAAAGGGGCAGCTGAGACTTATGATCGTTGTGGTTCTGGTATTGGTTGTTGGGATTCTGGTTGTTGTTGCGGTTCTAGCTGTGGTTGCTGTTGTTTGGTTTCCTTTCCATTGGTTTCCTATTGGGTTTCAGAACTACAGCAGTTGGTTTGAAAACAACGAGAACTTCCTTCCTTTAGTCTTGTTTATGGGCTTCTTCCTCAATCCTACGACGAGTAATCAGACTTTCTAGGGACAACTCTTTGGTTTTGTGCCTAAGGGAATTCTTAAGCTCTTTACAATTAGGGGGTAGTTTATCTATGATAACAGCTACTTGGAATTGCTCATCAAGAATCATACCTTCAGAAACGATCACATGTGCAATCTTCTACAGCTCGTGCGACTTAACTTCCACAGATTTATCGTCGGTCATTTGGTACTTGAGCTAGCGGCTGACAGCATACTTCTTGGATCCAGCTTCCTCAGTGTCGTACTTCTTTCGAAGTGCCTCCCAAATGTCCTTAACAGTAGACTTGTCAGAGTTATAGTAGTCATGCAGATCGTCAGACATACCATTTAGCATATAATTCTTGCACAGAAAGTCATCCGCTTCTTGATACTCAATATCCTTAAGCAGTTCATCATTAGCTTCCTCATCTTCTTTGGGTAAAATGGGTGTTGTAAGCTGGTTTTCGTCCGAGGATCTATCATCGAGGATGTCGTCCCCGACCACGAGCAGCCTCAGGAGAGAGTGCCCCGAGTAACGACGTAGCTTCGCCACATCAGCAAGAGTGTCAACGTCAACGGCATCAAAGGCGCGGGTCGACCTCGCGCCTATGTCTGCGAGGGTTGTTGGAAGAGACAACCCCGAAGGTAGACCCCGGCATGAAGCAAGGTCCTCGGGGAGAGACCGATGAGCTGAGGATCCCCTAAGTACAGGGACGAGTGGAACTCGCGATGAACCTCACGAAGGTAGAAGATCAGGCGAGTCGGGGACTCCTCGCGGAGCGGGAGGTCCCCGGTCGAGGGATGAAGCGCAGGTAGTTATGGTGAGATCACTCCCGGTGATATTTACCTCTGATATATACTGTAGACGCCTCACCTGTGATAGACGTGAGTTGATTAGTTAGTAACCTACCCTCGAAATTTGGGGCAGGGTATGGTCGATTAAGACAAGGCCACCTAATCCCCTGATTTAAGGGAGATTTGGTGGGGCGCATTTAATGCACTTTCCTCTCTCTCCTTCCGAACCTCTATAAAAGGAAGAGAAGGAGAAGGGGAAAGGGGTTGGAAAAAATTACTCTGTAAACTTCCCATTTAGAAATACCATAAACACAGTGGACGTAGACTATTACTCCGGCGGAGGGTCGAACCACTTAAAAAATTCCAGAGTATTTATTTTCCGTTCAAACTTTCCATGTTCATTGCCGTATCACACACTAGAGGTACGGATCACGGCGTTGGTTTAAATTCTACACCAATAATGGGTTTTTCATAGGTGAGAACATAAGCTATTTTCTTAGTGGTTAAATAAAAAGGCATTATCTGTTTCCATCTCTTAAAGTGCAGACCCTCAAAACGAAAGTGGTTTATCTAAATCAACTATCTCAGAAGTAGACATAGCAGAATATAAAACGTCTTAAAATTGTTGTCGCAAATAAAGCAGGAACGAAGTTACCAAATAATTTCTTGGGTTGACTCGCGGACTAGGTCGCTCTCTTTAAGACGCTTCGCGGCTCCGCCTAAGGTTATGCAAGCGATCTGCAGCCACTCCGTCCCCAAGATAAAACAGCCCAGAATAATACCTCTGTCTCGGCGGCCCCTACACAGAAGATCGCTGGGATAACAACCACCCTTTGTGCGTACCAACTGCTTTGAAATCAAAGTAAATAAAGCAAAAAAATAAAACAGTATTTTAGCGAACAAAGAGAGAAGCAAAAGATATTTTTCTATATTTTTTTCACTATTTTCAACTGAGTGTAAGGGTTATGTATTTATAGGCAATCTGAACCAACGGGCCTGAGAAATAATAACGGGCAAAATAATAACGGGTAAAAGAACGTGTGAATGGAAGGTAGACATGAACGTGGAGAAAAACGTCCGAAGACAAAAAAAAAAAAAAAAAAAAGGTCTGAAGAACGGGTTTGAATGGGCCTTTTTTGGAATGGGTCAAATTGGACTTGGTTCAGATAAAAAAAATTAATTAAATAATTTTAAAAAAAATATTTCCGCCACCACACCCGCCCGCCCGACCGATCGGACAGCGGTGGTAGCGTGCGCGTGTGTATGATAGTGTCGGCCAATCTGCGTCCTCACCCCTCCACAAAATTGGGTACCTCTTGGGGCCGAACCCCAAATCTCAAACCATTTGTATTTAAGCACTACAAAAGGCTTGTTTCTTTTCTATGTTGGACTTTCTTTTAGGTGAGGGAATACAATACCCATTCATCCTAAGGAACTTTTTAATCACGTTTTAGTCATATATATATATGGTGACTAAAAAGTCTTATCGTTAAAAGTTTTAGTCACAAGTCACAACTTATAGTTGTGACTAAAGTTCTTTTGATCATAATAAATTCCATCATTAAATAGATTTCTTATAACTAAGAAATACATTGGTGACAAATTCATAATGCGTTGTGATTAAAAGTACCATTTAAGTCACAAAATTTGTTGTGACAAAAGGACAAAGATAAAAAGTCCAATTTTATTGAGGGAATTTGAAGAATGCCCCATTATTAATACAGTGATAATCTATACCGCATGTGTGATATATTTTTAATTTATACCTCAAAATTTATACTACAAACTTCACCTGGAGCAAGCAAAATGAAGAGGTTAATTCAATTATCATAGGATGCAATCAGAGATAATTATTTAAGAATAGTTACCACCAAGCACAGGGACATAATACAAATATTAAAGCAACCTATCTATCGATTTACTATCTAGACCTGATTGAATTTTCTAGCCACAAGATACCCAAAACCCCACAAATCCCAATAACACACGGCTCAATACCGAAGAAGATATGGTTTTTGCTTTGGAAGAAACTTCTCGTAAAATATGGACAGCATAGAAGTTCTAACAGAAATATACTTACAGTGAACTTTGGTAAACGAACTTTATAGGTATCCACCAGTTCCATCATCAAATCTACCAAATCGGAGAACGGGCTGTCAAGAACCATACCGGCAATTGAAGGATCCCATGAAATGAAGATAAAGGGAGCACACCAACTTGGAGTATACATTATTAAATGACATAAAAAATGACTTTATTTTAAAATTCTCCAATTTTATTCCTACGTTTAAGAACTTGATTAATAGCCTCAAGCCCGACTGGCTAACTTAAATTTATAAAATACAATTACTAATTGACTTAGTCCCGAATGAAAAAAAAAAAAAAGAAAAAAAAAGCAGTACAAACAAGATATTTTATGATATATATTTTTTAAAATATAATATCGTTGACTGTGCATATATAACCTGTGAAATACTATAACACGGCGTTAACAGTATCTATAGATACCACGTACCAATCAAAACTGATAAGATTTATTTTAGATAAAGAAATGATTCGAGTCAACGAGTCAAGGTAGCGTTGCATGTAAACCAAAAGGCGCCACTGGTAATGTCACCACTCCCCAAAACCACACTCACTCACATTATGCGTCAGTGGTTTCAAGTTTCGCCAAACAGACAATGGTTTTCCTTTTTTTTTTTTTTTTTTATTAACCCTGGTTTTACAAACTATTTCCTTTTCATAGTTTTAATCCTTAATTAATAGATACATCAAGGAGTGGTTTTACAATTCTAAATACAAAACAAAAACCGCCATCCACTTTGGCTGGTTTTGGAACATGCTTGAAAAAAATTAAAAGTATTGGCAACTGAGTCGTAAGTTTGGGACCCACAACGGCATTTTATTCTAACCATCCCATGAAAATCATTCTTCCTATAAATACTATAATTTTGACAAACTCTCATCTTCACAGTCTATACATTAGTCGAATTTGATCAGTCAATAGCTTTTCACAAATCTTGAAATAATTTAAGAAGAAATAACAATTAAGAAGCAATGTCTACGACAGTTGGTCAGGTCATTAAGTGCAAAGGTATAAGCTTTAACTTTCAGCTCATAATATATATATATATATATATATATATATATGTTCATGCTTATTTATTTATTTATTGATCATTTTTTGTTTTGAATTTTTATTTTTTGATTTCAGGTTTCTAAATTCTAATTTTTAACAAATAATTTCATGAATCAATATGAGTTTTTATTTTATTTTATTTTAATTGCCTTTCCCTAAATTCGTTCTTGGGTTATTCTTTTTCCAAGTACAATGAATTTTGCTAATTAAGTTACTTTTCTTTTCCAAATTTTTTCTGGGTTTTTCATCTTTAATCCATTGTTAAATTGTTAATTGTTGTAGGCTTGTCCCAACAAGTCCAGATCGTCTATCAATTTCTTTACCTACTTCTCTGTCCCTTACAATAATATCATAACAACTCATCAAAATATTTTTAAAAATATATAAAAATATTAATCACACATATTAAAATAATTCATTAGAGTGATAGGGAATAGGATAGAAAAAAAATAAAATAGATGATCTAGATTCTGTCCCAACGCATTTCCAATGATATACATGTTTTTTTTTTTTTTTTCTGTTCTTTCTTTTCTTGTTAAAATCGCTATGAATTTATCTCATAAATAAAGTTTGTTTGTAAAATTTTAGCTGCGGTGGCATGGGAAGCTGGGAAGCCATTGGTGATTGAGGAAGTGGAGGTGGCCCCACCACAGACCAACGAAGTCCGCTTGAAGATCCTTTTCACTGCCCTTTGCCACACTGATGTTTACTTCTGGGAAGCCAAGGTAACCACGCAACAAATTCATCACTCATAAATTAGTTGCTTTTCTTGTTACTATTATTTTCAATTCAACTTGCCTGTCCCTATAATCAGTTATTTATTTTTCTCAAAATACACACATGAAAAAAAAAAAAAAAAAACAGAGTTCTGTCAATATTTTATCTCAGTACAATTTTTCTAATTGAGAAATGATTGCATTTACAGGGCCAAACACCGCTTTTTCCTCGTATATTTGGTCATGAGGCTGCAGGGTATGTATATCTCTAACTACTAAAGCAACATGGTTTTTAACAATTTAGCATACTAATTCCAGTTTGTTAGTATATATAATTTCTCATTTCGGATAAGCAATGCGTAGATTATAGCTCCTTTGATTCTTTGAAGTTTACTAAAATCATCAGCATATTTCTGTTGTAATATGTCAGTAGATTATTGACTTCACATTCTTGCCTCTTTTTGTCCTGTTTTGACTCGGTTTCGCGTGCCTAACTCTGATTAGGCCCATGGAATAAATCCCAATACATAAACTACAAATTAATAACAAAAATATCGTAAATGTGAGATTATTGAATAACAAAATATATGATAATCGGATCATTAAATAACCTACTTCTCTGGATCTAGAATCGTCGAGAGCGTTGGCGAGGGCGTCACGGAACTTAAGCCGGGAGACCATGTCCTCCCCGTTTTCACGGGCGAGTGCGGGGAGTGCCGCCACTGCAAGTCGGAGGAGAGCAACATGTGTGATCTCCTGAGAATCAACACTGACCGAGGCGCTATGATCAGCGACGAAAAGACGAGGTTCTCAAAGAATGGACAGCCCATTTACCATTTTGTTGGGACCTCCACCTTCAGCGAGTACACTGTTGTCCATGCCGGATGCGTTGCCAAGATCAACCCCGCTGCGCCGCTCGACAAAGTCTGCATTCTTAGCTGCGGAGTATGCACAGGTACGCCATAGGAGATCATCGTATCGTGTTTGTGTAATAATGACAGTGATTCACTGTAACAATTTTTTTTTATTAATCCAAATTGTTTTGTTGCCTTGAAGGTCTTGGTGCCACTGTGAATGTCGCAAAACCGAAAAAGGGTTCGTCTGTGGCTATTTTTGGTTTGGGCGCGGTTGGCCTTTCAGTAAGTTTAATCTTGTTTGTTTACTTGTTTTTACGGTTGATTATTTCGAAGAGTTTTTTATGGTATTTTCTTTGCTTCTCTTCCTCAGGCAGCGGAAGGGGCAAGGATTTCTGGGGCTGCAAGGATTATTGGTGTTGATTTGAACTCAAGCCGATTTGAACAAGGTAGTTTGTTTAATTGTGTGTGTCTTTTTTTTTTTTTAATTCTGCTTCAAATAAGTTTTAGTTTAGTTTTTGTCAACATAGTGGTGAAAATATTTTTGTTTCTTATTATTGCTTGCAGCCAAGAAGTTTGGTGTTACTGAGTTTGTGAATCCAAAAGATCATGACAAACCTGTTCAAGAGGTTGGTTTCACAGATATTTGCTTAGTTTTATTCGTATGAAAATTCGACAATTGAGTTGGTATTTCCTTCTAAAGCTCTTCTTGATTCTAATTCCCTTTATATCTATCGTCCTTGAAGGATAATTTCCTCCCAATATTTATCAGAAATTAAGTGCTCTTTATGATCTTAGTAAAATGAAATTCTGATTAACAAAACAACATAATGATTACTCGTTCTATAATATAATTGTCTTCAAAGAATTTGAATTTTATTTGGAAAGGTTATCGCGGAGATGACTGACGGAGGAGTGGACCGGAGTGTCGAATGTACGGGAAGCATCCAAGCTATGATCTCTGCTTTCGAATGTGTCCATGATGTAAATACTCTCTTCAAACTTTAATATTTCCTGTTTTTTGTCAAATTTTTTTGTATCACATTCCATTTACAAACTAATTCGTTTCCGGTTCTTTCTTCATCAGGGTTGGGGTGTCGCCGTGCTTGTTGGTGTCCCTAGCAAAGACGATGCGTTTAAAACACATCCGATTAATTTCTTGAATGAGAGGACTCTCAAGGGTACTTTTTACGGAAACTATAAGCCCCGAACCGATCTCCCTTCTGTTGTGGAGAAGGTCTTGAACAAGGTACTTGAGCTCGCGCCTCTTTCTCTACATTATTTGCTATTGAAATGAGAATTTTCCATCGTTCTTAAACATATTCGATTTATACAATTTTCTTTGTCTCTTAGAGTTTGGTATATGGTAAGGATTGATCTTAATTAGCTATGAGCGTCAAGCTCGTTTTGCACATAAACCTGTCCTTTAAAAGAGAGCACCAATAATCCATGACATAAAATGCCACACAAGTGATTCGATTGTGTCAAAAGAAAAAAAAAAAAAAAAAGATAGATGTGGAACATAGTACTAGTTTCTAATTTGTAAAATTTATTTTTGCGCCAAGTGATGAGAGGACTTATCTTTGGCTAGTAGGTTTTAATTTGTCAATCTCATGGTTCTTATTTTGTTTTGGGGTTTTTATAGGAGTTGGAACTAGAGAAGTTCATAACTCACTCAGTCCCTTTCTCGGAGATCAACAAGGCATTTGACTATATGCTCAAAGGGGAGTCTATCCGCTGCATCATCCGTATGGAAGAATAGAGTGTTGCCTCTTTTCTGTAGTATATGTCTGTCACTCTTTTTTAAAGAGGATAAAGTTTGTGTAATATGGAAAAGGAAAAAGACAAATAAGTGTGTATGCTTGGGAATAATTTCATTCTGAAAATGGAAACCTTGAGTGTAAATAAGTGGTTTAAATTTGTTTCTTCTATGTATGTTTTACTAATATATGTTCTATATATATGTTCTGTTGGTGATCTTGGCTCTTTTAATTGAGGTTTTTTTTTTTTTTTTGGTACTGAAATTTTTTTCATTAAGCAGAAAGGAACAAATTCCTTAGTTTTACATGAAAGTCATTTGGGCAGAATGAGCCCGTCGCATTATGTGCCTTTCCAAATTGCTTGCACAATACACGCTACCAAACAAATCAATTGAGTCTTGCTATTAGTTTTGAGTATCTTGTAAACAAAGCCATTCCAAAATTTGAAGACCCTATCTAGCACCAAGCGTGGATAGATTTGCACACCCAAAGGACTTCCAAACCAGACACCTCTAGCAAAATTACATTCAAAAAAACAAATGGACTGTCGTTTCTTCCTCATACTCACAAAAAGTACAATCTGTGACCACCTGGAAAGCTCTTCTCAACTTAGTTTTGGTTGGATTGGGAAGATATCCCTTGCCACCCTCCACAATAGAAACTTCAGGCTTTGATGAATCTTGATAGACCACAACTGTTTCCAAAAGGAATCGCGAGGCGAGGTCTTACCTTCCTGAAGAATCCAGAAAGCGCTTTTAACATTGAAAGCTCCAGACCTATTAACATTCCAAATCATTCTATCCGAATGCGGTTCTGGTAACGGCCTGATGTGAATAGTTTTTGAAGCTAAGTCCTCTTCAAATAGGGCTAGTATTCACCAGGAAGAAACAAATCTGACACTCTGTTGATTACCTGAGATTGCATCCCAACCGGAAGCAGGCGCCTTCTCTGATAATCTCTCTAGTTTCAGAACTCATCGCCACGCAAAGGAATCCTTTCTTCGAGGGAGAACTTGGCAGGAACGAAACATGATTAACATAATTCGCAAACGCAGCACCGCAAAGCACAAACTTGCACCAGGATTAACTACATTCCAAGCTATCTTCGACACTAGCGCCAAATTCATGTCCTCAAATTTCCGAAAGCCCAGACGTCCACGCAATTTTGGTTGACAAATAGAGCCCCAAATTCAGTGGCTTGAGTGATCTTTTTGACTCCACATTACCTTTCCACCAGAATTCTCTATTGATAGCATCCATCTCCTTACAAAGACGAGAAGGGATAACAAAAGAGCTAATGGTATGAATTGGAACCGCTCTTTTAATTGACTAAAAGCTTGATAATCGCTTTTGATTCAACTATTGCATACAATAGAGTACATGAAAGATGGAATTAAATAATTTCAACTGACATGATAAGAAGTGTAATAATTTTTTTATATATTACGAGTACAAGAGAGTTATAGGACATTTACAGATTCCTATTTCCGTGATTATACATTTAAATTCAACTTTAAAACACCAAAAATTTGTAATTTAACCATTGGATCGAAACATTAGAGTTCAATTGCACTTATTCTCCATTTTTTTTATTTCAACCAAGCTTCACATTTGTGCTCATAATGATCAACCAAAAATCACAACTTGACACTTAAAACAATTTTTTAATATGTCTTAAAAGTGGTTACAAGTCAAAAATGTCCTAGAAACACATTCCAACGAAGGCATTTACCTAGTTTACCATGACCATAATTTCAATTCTACCAAAGGCATTTCCACACAAGCTTTTACCATGCCTTTAATTCACCAAGTACAAAATCACCATTTCAATTAATTCATTAACATGATCAAAATTCCATGCTTTTCCCATATAATCGATTGCCATATTTTACCACTATACATGCATTCAATTCATCATCAAAACTCACCATAAAGCTTGTGATGCTAATAATATCAAAGTAACAACAAAGTCAATCTATCAATCAACATATTTCCAAATCTTTATGTATTTATTTTTCAACAAAATTTCCAAGAAGATAAAAAGAAGAAGATGAAGAAGAGCATCAATTTCCAAATTATACAACTAAATCAAGTTCATTATTTCAACTCCATAACATTCATTATATCAAACATAATCTTTGGTCTACTTCCGCTCCTCTTGAAAATGATTTGTGATTCTCTTTGAGCAAAAATTCGATTCATGCATTATGGATTTTGGTTAAGGGTTCGTAGAGGTAGCAGTCTCTAAGGACATTATTTGTGCTTTAATGTTCTTTAGCCATTTGGGGATTTATGAACTCAAGGGTTTTAATTTTGGGAGTCCATTGGCAAATTAACTCAAGGAGATAATTAAATTATTAAAATAGATTTTCAAATATTTTTATTTGCAGAGTAACCTCTTTTTATTAAAGTTATTAAAAGAGGAGTAGTTGAGTCTTAGTTTAGTTAACGAGCCTTAACTAACTTCCGCAATCCCAATCTTAGATTCTCCAGTTTGCTTCCGTCCCATCCTCCCCTCTATGCTTCTCGCGATTTGCTCAGAGAAAAAAAAAAGGATGATAAAGTTCAAAACGAGGCTTCTCAAGATTTGTTGCAAATATGCGGTGTTAATCCAATTGACCATCCGTCACAGATATGCGGAGCTAGCAGGGATAATAATGAAGTGATATGTTCTATTCCTACTCCAGTCAACTTATCTGATCGAACTCTAGGTGATGGATTTCATGTGGAAGGAAATGATAGCATGCCTCAGCAAGTTGATAATGAGTTTGTAGATGATCAAAATACAACATCTCAACAATTGGATTGGTCGGAAGAAAATGTTTTTCGGTCTTATTCCTCTGGTGATGGTAGGCATGATGGATCTGATTTTGCTTTGGGTCAACACTTTGAGAGCAAAGAAGAATTGAATTTAAAGCTATACCTTGTCGCTATTAATGGGAAGTTTGAAATGAAGATGCATAAATCAACAAAAACGTTGAAAGAAGTAAGATGTGTTGATGATAAATGCATATGGCGATTACGTGCTAAGAAATTGCCTAACTCAAATTTCTTTGTTATTCATCGATATAATGGTTTCCACTCTTGTACATTGATGAACCAATTAATCCACCACAAATAAGCATTCAGTCGTGTTATTGGAGCTCGCATGCAGGGACACTTCACGGACACAAGGAAACACCCAAAGCAAAAGTTCTCATGGGATATGTGCGTGAAGAGCTAAAAGTTCAATGTACGTAGTTACTAGAAGGCGTGGAAGGCAAGAAAATTTACACAACATCTCATCAGAGGGACGCCTAAACACAGTTTTGCCACTCTCTCCTCTTATTGTCATGTTTTAAAAGAAGTCAATCCAGGCACAATCACCCATATTGAACTAGATTCTGATAATAGGTTCAAGTATTTCTTTATGACTTTGGGACCGGTAATCAGAGGGTTCAGATTCATGAAAAAAGTTATCGGTATAGATGGAGCGTGGATCAAAACCCAGCACAAATGAGTATTACTTATTGCAGCTACGCAAGATAGTGAGTATCACTCGTACCTGATTGCTTGGGAGGTGGTACATTGTGAGAACAATGCATCATGGGCTTGGTTCTTGGAGAAGTTGAAGGAGTTAGTTCTTGACGAACTAGAGTTGTGTTTCATCTCTAATAGAAAAAAACAACTGTTATCATTGAATAATATAAGAAAATAAGAAAAAGTCAAACAACTAACTAATTTTAAACCGCGCGACAAACATTTGTTAAATAGTCACGCAGTTCAAAACATTGGTCGCGCGGTTTCAAACTAATATTAAACTCCAGCTTAGTGTACCTCAAGATCTTTCAATATATCTTTAAGTCGTAGAGATTTGGAAGTCACAGTGCTGGTTGATTCGTATGACAGGCAACGAAGCAATCTGCCCGGATAGACATGGTTGGCAGTAATATCCCCTAGCTTCGGGATTGCCTCAATTGCCCAAACTTGAAAAAAAAAACATTTAATTTTCCATTACACTCAATTATCAAATCCATCAATCAAACAAAATGAAAGTATAAAAACCAAGAAGATCGAACCTGAAATATGTGCGCGCAACCACCAAAGTTATACTTCTCCGGTGCGGTCTTCTTCTTCTTCTGTCTTTCTTCATACTTGGCATTCAAATCAATGCTCAAGTAATCGGCAATGAGCTCAAAACACACATTACCCCAAGGAAAACGATCGAACAACTATAGATACGTGACAATTTGGAAATAGTATGGATCGATGTTCTTCTTGGGGTCCTGTGCCATCAAAAACCCTGCCAGCAAATAAACAAACGCTAACCTAACTTTTTTTCTACTCCTAGACTCTGAATCCATATTTACAAACTTATTCCTAAGTTGGTCTACTATCACTCGGTCTCCTACTCCAAAAATTTCATCCTTCAAACAATCGTCTTTTGTAACTCTTTCTAAATTTGACTGAGAAGGTGGAGGCCCGGTCTTCAATCCAGACATCAATGCAAACTCTTTTAATGAAAACCTAATTGGTTTTCCTCCAACTACGAACCATATGTCCTGCTTCTTCGATGTTTTAAACTTCCTGTGCAGAAGATAATGGACCAACTGTCCTAAGAAATCCCACTTTTCAGGCCAATCAATGAAATGCCCGAGTTGACTGTATCTCCGAAAAACCATTAACTCATTGGCGTTGAGATTTCTTTAATCGCCCGCAAGACGTCTACTCGAGAACGAATTGTTACTTTCGCTGGAAAAGACGCATTTCCAGTCATTTTCATGCGAAATGACGGAAGTTGTGTTGCGTATACCTTGCGAAGAACCTGCCAAAAATGACAAAAATGACAAAAAATTAAAAAAAAAACTCAGCTTTGAACAAAAGCAATCAATGGCCGAACAACAACACTAATAAAGATCAATTTCTTACCTCGTTATGAGGAAAATTTGTTAATCCTAGTACATTTTGAGATAGGGGCGAGTTTGCAGCGTTTTGGGACGTCATTGTGTGTATTTCTACATCAGAGCAATAAAAATTCAGGAATTAAAAAGTCAAAAAAGACAAATAATCACTGGCGTTACCAATAATTATACTGTGCGACTAATATTAGTTTGCAAACGACCAATATTTTCAAAATTGGTCGAGCGATAATTAAATTGAACGACTAATATTAGATTTAATACTGAACGAATAATATTCGTATTAATACCAAACGACTAATAATGAACGGCAAATATTGTTATTAACAATGAACGACTAATAATGAACGACGAATACTGGTATTAATACTGAACGACTAATAATGAACGATAAATATTGTTATTAATAATGAACGACTAATACTGAACGACTAATATTGGTATTAATACTGAACGACTAATACTGAATGACTAATAATGAACGATTAATATTGGTATTAATACTGAACGACTAATTTTTGGATCAATTAATACTGAACGACTAACACTGGTATGTGAATTATCAATATTTTCAAAATTGGTCGTGCGATCGATAATCTAGATTTCGACGCGCACCTGTAAATATTGGTCGCGACCATACTTGATTTCCGGCCACATATATTTCATTTTTGTAATACAAACAACATATTTCTTGTTCCCTATTTATCTACGACTCTAAGATGAAAATTCTCCCTAAAAAAAATTCTCAGGTGCTGCATAAAACTTATGGAAACCCTAAAATAAAAATAAATAAATAAAAAAAGAGCGTAGCATTGAGACGGAGACAAGACTGGTCCTTCTTCTTGGTTAGAAGGAGAGTGAGCTCGAGTGCGAGGGAGAGAAAGCAGAGTGCGAGAGTTGGGGGTTTGGGAGGGACTGCGATTTATGGGTTTCCGTTTTGGAGCTCCGTTCGTTTGCTATGTGAGGAAGGGAACGAGTCGAGAGAAAGAAAGAGCGAATAAGGGGGGTTTTAATTTTAATAAACAGTTAATTAAATTTTAAAAGTGCCACATCAGATGTTTCAAATAAAAAGAAAAAAATAAAAAAAGAAAAAGTATTTTTGTAAATATTGATTTTATGCTTTGTCATTTTGACCATTTTCCCTAAATTTGGTGGAATTTTGTGTTTTGCTCTTTTGATTTTCTTGGAATTCCTAAAATTGTATCAGTCTGGAGTTAAAGTTTAAAGGTAGAAATGGTTTCCAATTACTTCTTAGCAACCACTGTTAAGAATTACGACGTGTGGTTGCACGTATTGGCAACGACTTTTTGTCGTCGCTATTGACTACCAGCGACGCGGCTTCCACGACAACGCATGTCGTCGCCGAAGATCATCGACGACGATATTTCCACTTCTGGCGAGAATAAATGTCGTCGCCGAATCCCTTGTTTCTTGTAGTGTATTTAGCCGTAACATACGTGTAACATAATATGTTACTTGTATTTTATTTTAAACGTGTAACATAATATGTAACAAGTGTAACATATTATGTTACACGTATGTTACAGCTAAATCCTTAATTTCATGAAATTATGACTAAATCCTTCAAATTTTATCTTTATAATGGATAACTTCTTAACTGACCCAAATAAATAACTTTATCTATTCTTTTTTTAAGTCTAGGTCATTACTGACTTTAAAAAAAAAAGTTTGAGTACTTTGCCAACTCAGATACGACATAAAGGATGATGTATTTATCTTACGATATTTATTTAGGAAAAATTTTATGAATGGCCCCTATAATAAGCCACTGTCCACATTTGGTCCCTATAATATAAAACTTCTGAAATAGCCCCTCAAAATATAGTCACTAAAGAAAAGTAGCCCTCCCGTTATATTTTTTTGACAGCGATAGTAGCTCTTGGGAGAAAAAAGTAACTTGGCCTAACTACAAAGCGTTTATGAGAGAAAACACCAAAACTAAAAATAAAAAAAAAAAAGGTTTGACATTGACATTCAATAGGTTTTACTCAATCAAGTGCTGATTTCTTAGTGGAAACATGAACGAACAAAAACTATAAAGTGAGATTAGAAACTTCATCTTCTTCTCAATCTGAACCCAAAAAAATCACCAGAGTTCAAAAGAAAACACTTAAAATGCAAATCATTTAAAAAATTAAAAGCATATTTAATCTATCGGCTTTGCTTGGTGAGGAAAGCTTTGAAGCTACGATAATATAGCGAGCGACTCTGCTTCGCTCTTCTCTCGCCTGCAACAGGTTATTCGCGTTTCGCTCGGCCACCAGAACCTCTCTCTCCTCTCTCGCCCGCTCCGGCACCGCTCTGTCATCGCTATTCTTGTCTTCCGCGCCTAGGACTCGCCATTTTGGCTGCGGCCTTGTCGGACGCTCCCTACTCCGCCGTAACTAGAGATTGCTTTCGGCATTGTCGCGGTCGTCGTCTTCGCCGATGTTATCTGTCTGCCACGAGCGGCGATTCTCTTGACTCTCTCCGTGCGCCGTCGCACCTCCGACTCAGTCTCCCTCAGCTACTCGTCGAATTTCGGAACCCTAGCTTTAATTTATGGTTGTTTATCATTGTTTGGTTATGTGTAGAGTTTGTTGGTGTTATCAAACGTCTTCAACAAAATCCTCAAAAAAAAAAAGCAAAATTCTTGGAGTTTTCACTCACAGAAAAGAAAAAGCAAAAGCAAAAGCACGTAATACATCATCAAGAGGCGAAGAAAAAAAAAAGAGGCAAAAAGTGGCATGAGAAAGTAGAACAAACCAATAGAGAGAAGGAAAATCAGTCCAATAAATAAATAAAAACTAATATGCTTGCCAGGTGACAGAGATGGCACTTTTCGATGTTATCTCTGTCAAATAAAGGTAACGAGAGGGCCACATTTCTATAGTTACTATATTTTGAGGGGCTATTTCAGAACTTTTATATTATAGGGGCCAAATATGGACAATGACTTATTATAGGGCCCATTAAATAAAAATTTTCATTTATTTATTTGGTTATATGTTATGTACATTCCTGCCATTATACAAGTGTATATATTTATATACCTTTCTTTATCATAAATAAAACATAATCATAATTTTCCAAACCTCTCATGGTCGGAGATACTAGGTTGACACCACAAACCCTAGTCACACCATTATCGTCGCTTGTTGGCCTTAACTGTTGCCTCCTCCCATTAATTGTACAACCCAATCATCAACCTTTATCTTGCTCCAAAGTTCAACGCCACAAATACACCAAACGAACTTGCAACTCCTCAAGTCGCCTCAACAGTGTCTCAAAGTTGCCCTATTATCATTAATTCTCTTGATCAGTCACAAAGTTTGATTTCATTCAATGTCTATGCTCAAGCTCTATTGAAACTAATCTCAAACAATAATTCAACCTGGCGTCTACTGTTTCAATTGCTATTGGTCGGATATGCTCATCTTGGTTACGTAGATGGAACAAAACCATGCCTGTCATTCACTATGACGGCCCGCGACACCATAGCACCATTGCCAAAACTAACATATGCTTTGTGGGTTCGTCAAGATCAATTACTACTAAATGCCATCACTGGATTCTTGTCTCCTACGCTTGTGCCGTTTATAGCTGCCTCAAAGACCTCTCATGATGTTCGAAGTATTTTGGGAGAAAACCTTTGTTGCACCTACTAGAGGAAGAATTATGCAACTTCGTAGAAATCTTGCAATTCCGAAAAAGGGCATACGTTCCATCATTGAATATATATAAGATATCAAGACCAATATTGATACTCTGGCTCTCATGAATGCACCATTTGATTTTGATGAATTGTCTATTTGAATCTTCAATGGCCTTGACTCACAATATAAAGAAATTCCCAGTGCTATCGAGGCAAGGGAATCTCATGGTACTTTTGATGAGTTGTTTGAAAAATTACATAATTATGAGGCCCAATTGAACATTGCAGAGAAAAACTCCCTGCAGCCTACTACCGCCTTTATGGCGCCTACCACTTCTTCAGCTTCTAGCCAATCGCGTACTCCCTCTGGTCGCGAGAACACAAGCTATCCTTGCCAGAGTTCTTGTGTGCCCAGATCACGGCTGAATAAACCATGGTCCCGCTCACTGTCGTCATGGTCTCTTAGGTCGAATTTTCAACACACGTCCTCGGGACCACGACCTCACCTTGGCAAGTGTCAACTATGCAACCAGCATGGTCATTCTGCCCGTCATTGTTCTCCCTGCCCTCTGGAACTTGGAGTTCCATGCCACATCAGCCAAGACCACCACAGCGCCCACCTTTTTCTACTCTGTGCGCTCACATTGCGACGTACTACCCGTCATCACCTTTTTCTACAGAGTGGGTGCTTGACTCAGGCGCATCTCATCATGAAACCACCGACCTTGCGAATCTTTCTCTACATTCTTTCTATAATAGGTCGGACACTACTATGATTAGAGATGGTATTGGACTTCCAATTCAGCATACTCGTTTCATGCATTGTCAATTACTTAAGAGTCTCTATCAATTTGGCATTGTCGTTTAGGACATCCCTCACCTAGGATTTTTTGTCAAATTTTTGTCTTTACTTAAGCTGAAAGTCCCAAATTACCTTTTTCTTCATCTTCACTTACTTCCACTTATCCTCTTGGTTGTGCTCTCTGATGTTTTGATCTTTCTGGTGAAGTCTTTTGATGGATTCAAATATTATGTCATCTTTGTTGATCACTTTAGAAGTATGTTTGGCTATGTCCACTTCGTCGCAAATCTAATGTTGCACAAACTTTCACTACTTTTAAACACTTGTTGAGAACTACTTTACCACAAAAATCAAAACTCTTTTTGGGACAAAAGGAGGTGAGTACCTTGCTCTTTAACCTTTTCTTTCTTCGAGTGGTATTAATCACTTAATCACACCCCCTCATATGCCAGGGCATATTGGTTCTTCTGAACCTTGACAACACCATATACTTGAGACCAGTCTAACTTTACTTCCCCAGGCATGTATTCCACTTACCTTTTGACCATTTTCCTTTTCCACCATTGTTTATCTTATAAATCGAATGCCCAAAACTAACCTCTCTATATCGTCATCCTATTAAAAGCTTTTTAGCATTTCTCTTTAACCGTCAAAAGTTTTGTCTCTACTACCAGTAGCTTTGTCTGTACACATCCCACAAACTAAGCCGATGTTGAGTCCGTGTATTTTTCTTTGTTACTTACTCACTAAGAGTGCATTATTGTGTTACGACCTATCTCCCCAAAAAATCTTTATCCTCCGTTACGTAAAATTTCTTGAACATATTTTTTTCATTCTCTTCTCCATATCTCTCATATGTTGCGCCCACCGAGTCGTCATCCATGTTCGATTTTTCCAATCCAAGTTTGAATGAGCAACTTCTGCTGACGTGACTCTACCCACACCAATTTGCCCCCAAGTGATAATCCTGTGTCGTATCCTTCAGCCAATTCCTCATCGCCACCCACCTGTACGGTGAGCCGCTACTATGTCAAAGCGTTCTCTCATAGTCCATCTCCTATGCCCTCACACCCATCGCCTTCCCCCTCAGACTATCCCACAGCCTCCTTCCCACCTCTACACCCTCAGACCACCACTAATCTTCATCCTATGATAAGCCAGTCTAAAAATCTCATCACTAATTCCAATCCTAAATATGGCCTTCTTACTACCCCTCTTGTTGACATTGAACTAACCAATAAGACTCAGGCTCTCGAGGACTCTAGATGGCATCAGGTAGTGACTGAGGACTATACCGTTCTTTTGTGGACCAACACTTGGGAACTTGTTCCACCTAGCCTTGCACATAATCTTGTTTGTTGCATGTAGGTTTTTCGTATCAAACGTATACCCGATGGCTCTGTTGATCGTCTCAAAGCTCGACTAGTTACTAGAGGGTTTCATCAACATCTAGGAGTTGACTATCACACTTTTAGTCATGTTGTGAAACCTACTACAGCTCGCATTGTTCTTAACATTGCACTTCATAGTGGGTGGTCTATTCATCAACCAGATATGGATAATGCATTTCTAATTGATCATGTGACTGATGTCCTCTTAATGGCTCAACCATCGGGTATCCATGACTCTGATTTTCCTGACCATATCTATCACCTGCAGAAAGCAATTTATGGGTTAAAGCAAGCCCCTCGGACATGGTACCAAGAACTTTGCTCTGTTCTAATGGGGCTTTGTTTTTTCTACCTCTCGGGTAGATACTTCATTGTTTATTCTTCGCAAATGATCATGTATTGTTTATTTCCTCATTTATGTCGATGATCTAATTATTATAAGGAGCGATCAAGCAATTATCACACAAATTATTCAGTAGGTAGACTCCAAGTTCTCCATCAAGGATCTTGGACCATCCCTATCATATTTCTGTGGTGTTGACGTGCTTCCTACATCCTATGGTCTTCTACTCTCACGACGGAAGTATATGATTGTTTTAATTAGTAAGCATAATATGCTAGCCTATAAACATATCTCCACTCTTCTCGTCGTCGATTCTACTCCGTCCGCTCATGACGGCGCACCTCCTACGGACTCTACTTTGTATTGTCAAGTTGTTGGTAGTGTACAGTATCTTCGCATCACTCAAACATTGAATTTGCCATGAATAAACTTTCACAGTTCCATTCTCCTTCTGAGCATCACTGGAGTACTGTCAAAATATTTCTTCGCTACCTGAATGGAACAAGAAATCTCGGTATCTACTAGAGATATTCCTCTTCGTTGTCATTGCATTGTTTCTCAGATGCTGACTGGGCAGGAAATCCCAATGATCTTTCTAGGTGTCAATCCTATCTTTTGGAGTTCTACAAAACAACGGACGGTATCTCGTTCTTCCACTGAGGCCGAATACCATACTATCATCTCTGTCGCTGCTTAGATGAAGTGGGTTGAGTCTCTTTTGCGAGAACTTGGTGTTCATTTGCCTTTTGTTCCTATCTTATATACTGATAACATTTGAGCCACTTATCTTTGTTCCAATCCTCTGTTTCATTCACGCATAAAGCACCTGGTAATTGACTACCATTTTTCTGCGATCTTGTTCAGCCCTCTTCACTACATGTGACGCATGTTTCATCTAGTGATCAGCTTACTGATGCCATAATTATATTTGTCTCGCGACTACAATTACTTGATTTATGTGTCAATATTGGTGTTTCTGACGGCACACTATCTTGAGGGGGCCTATTAACATATTTATCTTATAGCATATTTATCTTAGGATATTTATCATTTCCCCCTGTACTTTAACGCGAATCTAAAATTACTCTTTGTACTTTAATTTGTTACACTCGTTCCCCCTATACTCTTAAAATTTCTCAAACCCGCCATTACGATAACCTTTCCGTCCAAAATTCTCAATTTCAACTTAATTAGGTAGGTTTTTGTCTATTTTTAGGTGAAATTATATTTTTGCCCCTATTTGATACTTTTCTTCTTTCAAATTTTTATTTCTGCTAGAAACACTTAATTGAAAAAAAAAAAAAAAGACTCATTTTATTAGTTTGTTTTCAAGAAACATAACAAGAACTTAAATTTCTTTTGCAAAATAAAACGACCGCCAAGTTCACTACAATGGTTAACATCACATTCAATTGTTTAAGTTTTTTACAAAAAGAATTTTGGGGAAAAAAAAACTCTAAAATCGCATGTTTTGTTCGGAAGGATTTATTAGAGAAAGAAATAACCCATGAAATTTTCAAAATGGTGTCTTAAGTGGTGATTTGTCCAAAATATCCTTCAATGTGCAATCATGTGACAGTCATGTGACATTTTTTTGATGAAAAAGTTGACAGAAGGACGAGTTTGAGACGTTTTAAACGTATAAGAATAACGGATGTAACAAATTTAAGTACATGAGACAATTTGATATTCGGGTTAAAATATAAGGTGAAATGTTAAAACTAACTCTTATTTCTATTATATGTTATTTACATTCTGGCCATTATACAAGTGTATATATACCTTTCTTTATCATCAATAAAACATAATTAAAATTTTTGAAATCTCTCAGTAAGGTCATTTTAAGAAATTAAGGGATTATTTAAGAATTATATAAAACAAAATGACGAAACTAGAATTTTGATGAAACTCACGAATTATTTAGGAAATTTGTTTATTTATTTATTTATTGCTATACCTAAAGTCTACTGCAAACAAAATAAATGGTTTTGAGTTCAGCATTGTGTTAGCTTAAAATCGTTTTCAACATTGAAATTTCACTGATTATGACTAGGAGACTAATGACGTTCTTATTCGAACAGATCACTTGATGTCAAGATTATGTTCTCTAGTAGTCTAACAAGTTTTCTTTGATTCTGATTTATCTTGAATTTAGGATTTAGTTGGAATTGTAATTGATATGGGAATGCATTTAGACATTAAGTTAGTGTTTGTTTGATATAGGAGAATTGTAATCGTAATTGTAATTCAACGTAATACGAATTTGAGTTAAGGGAAAGACAAAATTATTAAGTTGTTTGGTTAAATTTTTGGAATCCCACCACAACAAAATTTAATCAAAGTACATTTTACTACAATACCATTAATTAACTATTCTTAATGAATCTTTAAAGACGATATCCACAGTATAATCTCGGGCCACGTTTTTCCATTTATGATTTACATTAGGCGTTTGGTACGTGGTAATCTAAGTGTATTAGATGATTGGGAATCAGATTACTATAATCTGATTCCCGAGAATCGTAAATTACCATGTTTGGTTATTAATAGTAATATTTAATAACATTCTCAGGAATGTTAAATTAATGTGTTTGGTTGAGTATGGTAATGGAATGTTATTTAAAACAAAAGAAAATAATATCCTTACAGAAAAGCAAACAAATAAATTATTAAAGCTAAGAAAGTTAGATTTAATATTTTAAACATAAACTGCATTTGGTTCACAATTTTTCTCAAGTCTATAATCTAGTACCATCAGACAATTAAATAGTCACAGTTTATAAGGATGGCTGTTTAAGAGTTTCAATCTACATAAAAATTCTTAAAGGATATGAGCATTATTTTATGTCAATTCATAAAGGGACTAAACTAGAACCACTTCCCTATAAATCTCATGAACAATGAATTTTCTTTTGGGCTAGTTTGGGTTTTAGTCATTTTTTACCGTATATTTTCACTAAGTGCCAGTTTGGCATTGATGTGCATATAAAAGAAGTACTTCAAACTGTGCTGGTGAAAGAAACTACTGAAGTTATAAGCTTGTACGGTGTTTGGTTATTTTATTTTTAAAACTGTTGTTAAAATAGTGTGAGTATGTAAAATTACCAAATAATAATTTAAAAAAAATATTTAGTAGAATATGGGTTGTTAATTAAGGATATTTTAGTAATTTAAACTGAAGAAGCAGTTTCGGTTATAAATAAGTAGTCTTTAACTTGCTTCTCAAATTACACTACGTAAAAGTAGAAACGGATACCTGCTTCTTTAAGGTGCAGGTTTACCAAACGTCTATAGCTATTTTAGTTTCTTTCATAATCTAAAAGCAATGCCAAACTGGCCCTAAATTGCCTAGTTTACAAAATTTAAGGACCTAGCCGTCTGACTAAAAATTCTGATGAAAATGGACAAAATTGCCCTCGTCACTGTCATATACTCCATTTCAATTAACGCTAAAAAAAAACTCGGATTGCTACTGAGGACAGCCTTCGATTTCATCGACAAGCCACTCGACGGCGGATATCGCCGACTTTAGCAACGAGCCACTTGGGAGCATGGTCGCCAGCCTCGTCACGCCGCTGCGACGCTAGAAAGTGCTCTGCCGAGACCATTGTCGGCCGAGATTGGGTCGATCTCGTTCTGTTTTAGATTCCATTTCGTCGATCCTTTATGGCCTCTTCTTTCTGGGAAGTTGCTCATCACAAAGCACATACATACGTAAAACTTTTTTACCTTTTCTTTTTAATCGATGGAAATGACTGATAGAAAAGTGGGATGGTCAAACAGGTGTTGCAAGGCTTGACTTTGTGAGTGTTATTTGTCCCTCTATAATTATAGGAAAGTTGTGAGTTGCAAATGAGATGTTATTGAGCCTAGAACCAAAAACGAAGTGGTCCATCAACTGTGCAGATAGGACCATTTCTTATGCTTCCATCGATAACCTCCCCTCTGTTCTAGCGACCAAGAGTGGAACCTTTTGTATTTTTGGTTTGTGGAATAGCACTCTGTTCTCATAAATATATATATATATATATATATTGATTTTACTATAGTTATCTTTTACAATTTTATTTACTAACTAACATTGTGATTACAGTTGGCATAGCTAAAAGTCGTTGCAATTTACAAGAATAATGGAGCCGTAGTTGTACATTGTACATTGTTATTGACGAGAGAAGAAGAGGGGTCGGCAGTGGGTTAAAAATAAGGTGGGATACTGGGAGGGTACATGTGAGAGAAGAAGTCAAAAATAAGGTGTGAAATGAGGAAAATGTGGATGCGTGAGAGAATGGTGGAGACCTATTCAATAATTATTTATTTAAATTTGTATGTTTTTTTTTAAGGATAAATAGAGTAAATTTTATAGGTTTATTGTGTTTAAAAGATTACGGTAATGTGAAAACTATCAATTTTAAAAGTTTTAGATTACCATGTTTAAAGAAATCTAATTCCTTAAAATAAAATACCTGAGAATCTAAATTTTAGATTTGCACCTATCAAATATGGTAATCTTTAATAATCATCAACGAATGGACTACTTTGTTTCTCTCTAGGGACACAAAGCCACAAGAATCATCACTTAAAATCATCAAGCAGACTAAGCCGAACTCACGAGGAAAGCCAATAATAAAATGGTGAAGTAGGCAAATACCCAGAATTTATATTACAATAAAAATAAATACTCAAACTTTTAAAGTAATTGAGTTTCTAGTCAATTTGTGAATTACTTGCACATGCTTTTAGTAACAAAATGAATTACCACCACTTACCGCTATGTAAGTAATTGCATCTTTTGGGTAATTGGTTATATTTTTTAAAAGATTGAGTAATAACTTACATTAAGTTTTGAAAATTGGGTATTCACTATAATTTCTCTAAATTTCATCAACATAGAGGTTCAAACTCTTTAGATTTCTGGTGTGACAAGTTAAACCCACTGTTAATCTTAAATTAAACTCAACACAATTTATAATCAAATTTAAGTTGAACAGCCCAAATTGTGAACCCAATCTCAAACACCAATCGCGAACCCCAATCGTGAACATGTCGCTCCTCGGCGATCCTCGACGCCATGGCTTGAGATTTTATCACTATTCTCTAGGTGTTTGGCGGATTAATGTTTGAAGAAGAAGAAGAAGAAAAGAAAAAATTTATTAGAAATGAAGGGTCTGTGAGTATGAGAAATCATTTTGTGGCTGAAAAAGTGGAGGATATAGAGAAGATGAAAGAGAAATGGTAATTAAGGGGCGTAAAAATAAGTTGAAAGGAATTGTCTTTCTATTACATTGATTATGTAATTACAATTATATCAAAATCAAAATGGGTGAATGATAATTTGCAATGTAAAGTCAATTCTTATAATTTTACCAACCAAATATGATAATTGAATGGAATGACAATTCTTTGACAACCCATTCCCTCTGACCAAACACTACATGAGATTACTATTGTGGCAATAGTTTAGATTTTCTTAAAAGCTTTGTGATCGAATTGAGTTCAGTGTTGATACCCTAAAAATTAGGAAAATTCTAATGGATTTTTCGCTCAAAAAGCAACCAAAAAATTAGAACATTTGAAAAACCAACTGGAGTGGGTAATTTCCTTAAGTTTAATAAAACAATGCCTCAGTTCTTACAACTACACTATTAAAGGTTTACCTTTTGTTTGGTTTGGCTATTTTAGCCTTTCCATCCCATTTATGGGGATGGAAAAAGTGGTTTGAAAATGGTTTGTAATAGTTTGAAAATGATTTGTAAAAATGATGTAAGAATGGTTTGACTTTGCTAATTTCGAGGTGATATGAATGGTTGAGATTAAAGGATATTGTATAGGGATTTGGAAAGTTGAAAAAAATGGTTGAAAAAAAATGGAATGGAATGGAATAGTTTGGAAGATTATGAAAGTTGAAAAAAATAAAAAAAATGGAATGGAATAGAATGGCTGAAATGGATAAGGCAAACAAAATGTTACTTTATGCCATACAAGTCATCCATGGTCCATTAACGCCCGGAAAGTGGATTCCTCGGTCCTTCCTATTGACAATTTAAAGACTCGACATTAGTAGATTATCATAGTCCTTAAAATACTAATTATCCCCTGGTGTGACTAACGAAGGTCGATGATTGACATTCTTATTCTAATGTTGAAACAGAAATGTCATTGAGTGTGTGCAAAGGAAGGACCATGAGGACCAAACAAAGAGCTTAGGACCTTAACATGAATATGATTAATTTTCTTTTGCCATCACGGTTCTAATTTATGGAGTCATGCTATTGTTTATCATTTGCTTATTTAATATCTATTTGATACTCAATATTGGATGTATTTTCAGATCGATAAGATTAAGACAATAAGAATCAGCTCTGTCAGTGACAAAAAAAAAAAAAAAAAGTTGTTGTCAAAATTTATAAAGTGGCCACCGATAAATATTGGCGACCACTTTTGTTGTCGCCGAGAACTGGTCGCTAATAGTTATTGGTGACAAAAAAAGTGATCGCCGATTGTTGATGCTAAAAACTTGATACAAGTTTGCACAAGTAAAATGAGCATATCTAATACAACGAGATAGGTCGTATTTATAGATGGAGTAGCGGGTCGGATCCGCCATTAGGGTGTTGATACGGGTTCATTTCCTTTAGCCACGTGGTGTCTCGCGAATGGACGTACGGGTCGTACCGCCTGGCTTTGCAGTCCGTGATAGTGTCCTTGTGTCGGATACTAGTGGGTAGTGGGCGATGCGTTCTGACGCCCACAGTGGTTGGGAACAGGTTTGCATACTTGGCACGGGTAGGGGACCACCGTCCTTAGGGACCACGCAGGTCATGCTTGGCATGTACGTGCTCAGACAGCTCGGCATATTCCTGCTCGGACCCGCCGGACACGTTCTTGCTCGGACTTGCCGGGTACATTCCTGCTCGGACCCGCCGGGCACGTTCTTGCTCGGACTCGCATGAGTACGTTCCTGCTCGGACTTGCTAGGTACGTTCCTGCTCGGACCCGCTAGGTACGTTCTTGCTCGAACTTGCTCGGACTCGCATGAGTACGTTCCTGCTCGGACTTGCTAGGTACGTTCCTGCTCGGACCCGCCGGACACGTTCTTGCTCGAACTTGCTCGGACTCGCATGAGTACGTTCCTGCTCGGACTTGCCAGGTACGTTCCTGCTCGGACCCGCCGAACACGTTCTTGCTCGAACTTGCTCGTCTCAACCTTGTTTAAGCGGTATGATAGCTCGCTTGCCTTGATCTCATTCGGGCACGCTCAACCCACCATTTGGCTCGCGGATTCCACCCTCCAACATTAGCCCCTCAAGTCTCTTGATTGATGATGATCGATGGAGAGACTTTTGCTAAATAGTTTTTTTTTTTTTATATATTATTTAAATATACTTACACTCACATACACATATAATATACGTTAGTAATGACAAGTTTCATCACCATTTTATTTAATAAACGTACTATATAATGGTAGCGCATGCTAATATATATATATATATATATATATCAAGTTTAAGTTCCAGTACCTTATGTGTCATATTATAGGTTTTGGATCAATCAGATGCAGGCCATTGTCATCAATTTATATAATAGATGATATTTACCTTCTCTCCACGTACTTCTATGCATGGAGTTGTCATTGTCTTATTTCCTTTTATGCTTATTGCGTGAAACATTGTGATGCTTGGGTTCGCAAGGCTTTCCATATTGGTTCGTTTTTTTTCTTCTCAATGAGAAACTTGACTGTAGGATACCTTGTGCAATGTATTTCAGCTTTGACCATTGGTTTTCCCCTTTTTTTTTATTTTTTATTCTTGCTGAGTTGGCATTCCGAAATTTAAACAGCACTATTATCTTGAACCTTTCAAATAAATATCAAACCTTGTTCTTTCATGCAATAAAATGACCCAGCGCTCTGCAAGGAAGAGATAGCTGGCTGCCGAGCTCGGAACCCAACTAACCAGTGTGTTCCAAGTTTGCCTTCCGTTCACGTATCATTACAGTGGAGCTCCGACGGTCCCGCATCCTAGAAGTTGTTGACGTCACACCGATGAGTAGAAAAGGAGGAGGAGTCGAGAAGTGGCACAGGAGCCGCACAGTCAAGGTCTCGTCACGCCGCCGAAAAGCCAAGAAGAAGTAACAGCGGAGCAATCGGGAAATGCCACCGGCCGAGTAGCGGAGAAGAATACCAAGGAGTCGAGAAGAAGTTTCTACGGAGCAACTGGGAAGCTCTATCGGCCGAGTAGCCGAGAAGAAGTTTCAGCGAGCAACCAGTAAGCGCCATCGGCCGAGCAGCCGAGAATAAGTTTTCGCGAGCAACCGGTAAGCGCCACCGGCCGAGCAGCCGAGAAGAAGCTTCAATGAGCAAACGGTAAGTGCCATCGGCCGAGCAGCCGAGAAGAAGTTTCAGCGAGCAACCGGTAAGCGCCATCGGCCGAGCGGCCGAGAAGAACCGTCGTGCAGCAGTTGTCTGAGCTCGCTGAGCACCTGCACCGAGTAGCCGACCAGGATCTTCGCTGAGTAGCCGAGCAACCGCCGTCCACGTCCGCCAACCAGACTCGTCGAGCAGGAATAGTTGAGCAGCCGTCGAGCGAAATCTCGCCGAGCCCCCGAGCCGAGCAGAGGTCGCCATTTAACCTCATCGAGAGACCGAATGGAATGTCGCCATTCAAGTTTGAATCGCAACCAAAAGACCAAAAGGCTACATGTACTCATTTTGCTTATGTACATATTATTTAAGACCATACATATTTGTACACATGCATACACGCACTCCGTGGTTACATGCCCATATACGTACACTGTCCTTATCCTCCACGCACATGTTCATATATATATATATATATATATACGTATCATTTTATTTTTTATGGGTATATATATGCACACTTTATGGATATTTTATATATATATTACGTATACTTTTGTTGCCATGCACAAAAGCATATGTGTACATGTAGCGTATACTTTTATAATATATTATTATATATCTCATTTCATGCATGCGTGTTTATACGTATACTAACTTATTAATTAAGTAAATTTATTTGCGTCCCCGCAAAGCCGCCGCTTGCTTGCCGACGCACACATTGGAGCAGCCCGACTCCCTCAAACCTAGACTTGTTCAAATCGCGGCTCATCTCTACTCCCCACGCCGCCTCGACACGGAGCTATTAAGTGACTCACGTCTTTCCACCGCCATCAATCGGGCGTCACCGAGTATACTGTTCGAGCGTGACCCTCACCGAAAAGAGACCCTCGAGCTAGTAGTCCAAGTCACCATATAAGCCGACCAGGTTTACCGGCTGACTGCGCCGAGCAGAAATCGGTTCGCTAAGCAGGGCGTGGAGAAGATCCGTGGAGCTTGCCAAGCAACTGCACCAAGCAGACGGAGTTGCCGCCATAGAGGGTCACTACCCGGTCTGACCTATCGCGGACTCAAGGTACCCGAGCAGAAGTTGTCGAGCAATTGTGCCGAGCAGGGCTATGGTTGCCGACCAGACCATGTGGCCTCCAAAGCGAGAGCGCCGAACACGACACCGAGCCGAAAAGAGTTTCTGACTCGACTTGGATGCCGCCAAAGCAAAACCACCGATTGAGACACCAAGCAGAGGCCGAGTAAGGCTACCGAGTCAAGCCGAGTTGCCAACCAGACTAAGTCGTAGCCAAAGCGACACCGTCGACCACGAAGCCGAGCAAAGGCCGAGCGAAGTTGCCGACCAGACTAGGTCGTCGCCGATGTGATGTCACCGTTAAACCTTGTCGGGTAGAGATTGTTTGACGACTAGCCATTTGCCAAGCAACGTCGCCTAATAGCCGAGTAGCCGTTTGTCGAGCAGCCTCACCGAGCAGCCTCGTCGAGCAGCTACCCCACTAAGCAAACCAAGTCGTCGTCGAAGGGGAGTTGCCGAGCAGCCGCCGAGCAGCCTTGCCGGGCAGCTGCCGAGCAGCCTCGCCGAGCAGCCGCCCCACTAAGCAGATCAAGTCGCCGTCGAAGGGGAGTTGCCGAGCAGCCGCCGAGCAGCCTTGCCGAGCAGCCTCGCCGAGCAGCCGCCCCACTAAGCAGACCAAGTCGCCACCGAAAGGGAGTTGCCGAGCGAGCTTGCCTAACAGCCGCCTAGTAGCCTTGTCAGCCGCCAAGCAAAGATTGGCCAAGCAGAGGCGCCGAGTAGTCTTTCACCGAACAGCGGCGCCGAGCAGAGATATAGCCGAGCAGAATCTTTTTACACTCGCACGGACTGCTAATAGCGGTATGTACAAGTTTTCTTGGCTCAAATTTACATGAACGTCCATTATCCATTCTACACTTCATGACTTTGAGTTCAATATGTCATGTGAGAAAGAGAACTACGTACTCTTTATTATTTGCTTGAGTTCTTTTATGTCATGTAGCCCGAGAAAGCCAAGCAAGTACCAAGCAACCTCGAGCCGAGCAAGTCGAACGTGTCAACACTTTGTTTTTTATTTATTTATTTATTTTTTGTTTTGTTTTGTTTTGTTGTTTTTTTTTTTTTTTTTTTTTTTTTTAGTTCAACCTTAGTCGGAACATGTTTTTATCGACCAGAACTGGGTGGACATAATCCCTATCCAACCTTTATTGAGCGGGTAGGAGCCACTAGGTCCGGAACGCGATGTTGATCGGAACCCAGTGGAACTTTGTGGTTCGACCTTAGTTGAGTGGGCAGGAGCCTCTAGGCGGCGGTTCGACCTTAGTCGGAACGCGCCTTATCGGGCAGAGCCGAGTGGGCCTTAGTCCCAATTCGACCTTGGTCACATAGGCCTTAGCTTCTCAATAACGGTTCGACTTTAGCCGGAACACGCCTTCTTGGCCGGAGCCAGGTGGACTTTAGTTCCAATTCGACCTTGGTCTCGTAGGCCTTAGCCTCTCAATAGCGGTTCGACTTTAGCCGGAACGTGCCTTCTCGGCCAGAGCCGGGTGGACCTTAGTCCCAATTGGACCTTGGTCGCGTAGGCCTTAGCCTCTCAATAGCGGTTCAACTTTAGCCGGAACGCGCCTTCTCGGCCGGAGCCGGGTGGACCTTAGTCCCAATTCGACCTTAGTCGCGTAGGCCGTAGCCTTTTGATGGCGGTTCGACCTTAGTCGAAACGCGTTTCGTTGACCATAGCCAGATGGACCTTAGTAACAATTCGACCTTAGTCGCATAGGCCGTAGCCTTTTGAAGGCGGTTCGACCTTAGTCGGAACGCGCTTCGTTGGCCGGAGCCGGATGGAACTTAGTCCCGATTTGACCTTGGTCACATGTACGGGAGCCCCTAGGGAGCGGTTTGACCTTAATCAAAACGCGCCTTATCGGCCGGAACTGGGTGGACCTTAGTCCAAGTTCGTCCTTAGTCGGAACGCTCTTCATTAGCTAGAGCCGGTTGCAATATCGGTCATGGTTCTTTCGTGAACTTCCTGAGCGTCATCGGCCGAGCAGCCGAGCAGAAATTTCAGCGAGCAACCGGCAAGCGCGCCGAACAGCGAGCAACCGGTAAGCGTCATTTGGCGAGTAGCCGAGCAGAAATTTCAGCGAGCAACCGGCAAGCACCATCGGCCAAGCAACGAGCAACCGGTAAGCGTCATCGGCTGAGTAGCCGGGCAGCCGAGCAGAAGTTTCAGCGAGCAGCTGGCAAGCATCATCTGCCGAGCAGCCGAGCAGAAATTTCAGCGAACAACCGGCAAGCACCATCAGACAAGCAACGAGCAACCGGTAAGCGTCATAGGGCCAAGTAGCCGGGCAGCCGAGCAGAAGTTTCAGCGAGCAGCTGGCAAGCATCATCTGCCGAGCAGCCGAGCAGAAAATAAAGCCGTGAAATACACCCTTGCTGTGCATGAAATCACTGAGTGGCTTAAGCCGAGCACGATGTCGAGCGGATCGAGAAGCCGAGAAAAGCTTACTGAGCAGGATATTGCAGAGCCGACCAAGCCGAGCACGACGCCGTGCGGATCGAAAGTCAAGAAAAGCTTGTCGAGTAGGAAATCGTCGAGCGCGACGTCGAGTGGTTGATGACGAGAAGATCGAGCAACTTAGGCCGAGCACGACGTCGCCTTCTGCTACTTCATCTTTTCCTCAGGTGGGTGTTGATGCAGTTGAACATGGTCTCGAACTTGACTCCCGCAAACCATTATTCGTGACGGAGCACGCGGCGGCGGGTCTGCTCTTCTCGCGGCTCGTTCTCGACGAGGGTTCTCCCCCCGGCGTGCCGCCGTGGGTTGCTGGTGAGAGCCAAAAAAGAACACAAGTGTTCACGAGGGCCCTCCTTCTAGCGCCAAATGTTGATGCTAAAAACTTGATACAAGTTTGCACAAGTAAAATGAGCATATCTAATACAACGAGATAGGTCGTATTTATAGATGGAGTAGCGGGTCGGATCCGCCATTAGGGTGTTGATACGGGTTCATTTCCTTTAGCCACGTGGTGTCTCGCGAATGGACGTACGGGTCGTACCGCCTGGCTTTGCAGTCCGTGATAGTGTCCTTGTGTCGGATACTAGTGGGTAGTGGGCGATGCGTTCTGACGCCCACAGTGGTTGGGAACAGGTTTGCATACTTGGCACGGGTAGGGGACCACCGTCCTTAGGGACCACGCAGGTCATGCTTGGCATGTACGTGCTCAGACAGCTCGGCATATTCCTGCTCGGACCCGCCGGACACGTTCTTGCTCGGACTTGCCGGGTACATTCCTGCTCGGACCCGCCGGGCACGTTCTTGCTCGGACTCGCATGAGTACGTTCCTGCTCGGACTTGCTAGGTACGTTCCTGCTCGGACCCGCTAGGTACGTTCTTGCTCGAACTTGCTCGGACTCGCATGAGTACGTTCCTGCTCGGACTTGCTAGGTACGTTCCTGCTCGGACCCGCCGGACACGTTCTTGCTCGAACTTGCTCGGACTCGCATGAGTACGTTCCTGCTCGGACTTGCCAGGTACGTTCCTGCTCGGACCCGCCGAACACGTTCTTGCTCGAACTTGCTCGTCTCAACCTTGTTTAAGCGGTATGATAGCTCGCTTGCCTTGATCTCATTCGGGCACGCTCAACCCACCATTTGGCTCGCGGATTCCACCCTCCAACACCGATAATTTAAAGATAGACCACCGATTTTTGGTTAGACCGACCACTAATTCGTTGTTTTATTTTATTATCACCTTATTTACTTTTTCCTAATCACCTCATAAATATATAAATATGATAAATACTATATCGTAAAATTTTAAAATTAAAAATCTTCAAAATAAATTTCAGAAACTATAAAGAAAAACACATTGTGAAATTATTCATTCACTAATATACTTGCCTTCGGAGAACGAGACATAGAAGATCGGGATATCGCAAGGACACCTAATCATGGATTCATGCTACTATTTATCATGTGCTTATTTGTTAGCTATGTGATATTCAATATTGGATGTCTTTTGAGGTTCATAAGTATTAGTATTGGCTTCTGCAATCCCTGTGATACTATATGCTAAGTTAATATGAGCTAGATGTAAGGCTGCACAGAAATGGACACCCGCCCGGGTACCCGACAACATGCCCGATCACCCGCCCGAACAGACGGGTGCCACTGAAACCATCGGGCGAACGAAACCCGCCCGAAGTGGTTGGATTGGGTACAAGCCTTCGTCCTCGGAAAAAATACCCTCCCACCCAATGGAATGTTTTTAATACTTTCATTACGTTATATATCTCCTTCTCGTGTTATTTTTTAGAAGTTTTTACTAGGGTTTCACATTCTCACTTCAATTTTTTCACCTACCTTTCACTATCTTTCTGCCTCCCTTCGCCGTCTCCGCATCACCATCGTCGCCAACCCTTAGAGTGTGTTTGGTAGGATGGAGAGAAAAATGAAAGGAGAGGGACATATATCACCTAAGTGGAGGAAAATAAAGAAGATGTAGGGGTTTTTTCTTTCATGTTGTTTGATATAGAAGAAAGAAAGGAGTGTACAAATACATCATCTTGTTTGGTATAGAGATGGAAAGGGGAGGAAAGAGAAAAATTATGCTAATAAACTAAGTACTTCAATGGTAATATAGTAAATTTACATTTAATGTTACATTTTTTACACGTATATATGTTGCATATTACAAAAAATGTTACATGTTATGGCTAAATCCCTAATTTTGTGAAACTATAGCTAAATCTTTCAAACTTTACCTTTAAAATGGCTAATTGCTTAACTGGCCCAAATTATAATCATGAATGAGAGCAAAAAATGATATATAAAAGTAAATAAATATATATATATATATCCTTAATAATTGAAAACAATGGCTAAAGTTTTAAAGCACCTATGCCAAATGACCATAGATGACATTCAAACATGCATTTTGATATTAGATCATGACAATTTGATTAATTTTTTAAAATATGAGCAAAAATTTAACAAGTCTTTACAGAAAGATTTATTTATTGACATAAAAAAAACTAATTAAAAGATAATCATATCAAACAACTTGTATACAAGAAATATACTTGTGTCGAAGAGGTAATCTAGAATATATATTGTTTAATGTTTTATTAGCAATTATTATTATTATTATTAATTTATTTTTTAATTTAATATTTTATCAAAATAGTCACGTGCATAGCACGTGATATTACTAGTATATGTTAGATGTCGCTTAAGGGATATTTTTTGTGACACATCATGTTTAAGAAACAAATGTCGGTTAAATGGAATATTGTTGTTTTGCAAACCTTAATGCAGTAGTGATGAAGAAATAAAGTTTCTTAGGATTCATTCACTATTGATCGAAACATTAATACTAATGAAATTGTAATAACTAACAAGTTATGTTTTGAATAAGTATGGGAATATAGAGGTGCAATGATCATGTGGAACATCATCATCATCAGAGGCTCAGCCAGAAACGGCGATCCATCGAACACCATTCACTTTCTACACTCAAATGGAAAGATGACACGTCGCTCCATGATCGCTTCACTTCCTCGTACCTCTTCAAGGCTTGTGCGAAGCTTTCGTGGGTCCAAATTGGTTTCAAGATTCATGGCAAGGTCGTCAAGTTCGGGTTTGAGTCGAATAACTATGTGAGAAACGCCCTAATAACTGCGGGATTTGAGCATCGCGAGAGCTCTGTTTGACGCGTTGGGGAATAGGGACGTGGTGGCTTTGGTCTAAGGGGATTTGGGCATTTAACCCAAAGGCAAGTTTATCCCCAATTCTGGCATTCCTTCCTTCGTCCTAGATTTTAGATTTCAAAATCCTAAACCAATTACCAATGTAAAATTTCTTTTTCTTTACCCGTGACCACTCTTATTTTTCTTTTTACCCCCATAATTTGTAATATTTTCAATCCTGGCCGTGTAATTCTTTCGTAGTGATGACATGGCCTCATCCTATAGTCAACAAACATATGCCTGGCCCATCAGTCATACAGCAATGCTCTTTATTTTTAGTAAGAGTTTTATTAGTTGACGACTTGTTAATGTTTTAACTTTTAGTTGCACAATTTCATCTGCAGTAAAAAAAAAAAAATTGTTTTGACCAACTTAAATTTTTTGTATTGTGAATTACCCTTTGTTTGGACAAAATATTTTGCTCATTTTTTTTATCATTTTGGATGGTTTGAAAAATAGTTTCCAAAATGGTTAGAAAAATGATTTAAATGGTTTGACTTTACGAATTTCTAAGTGGTATAAATAGTTGAGATTTAAAGATATTGTATAAGGTTTTGAAAAGTTAAAAAAAATAAGAATAGAATGGAATGGAATAGTTTGGAGAATTCGAAAAGTTGAAAAAAAAAATAAAAAAATAAAATAAATGGAATGGTTAAAATGATTTGGCCAAACATAGAATTAGTATTACAATGTTATGATGAATTCTAGCGTTTTAAAAAACCTATGGATAGTTTTCGGGTTTAAAAATCCCCAAGTGATAATTATGAAATATTTGTTTTAAATTATTTAAAGTAGACTTGAAAGACTTTGCTACGTAGAAATTCTGATTTTCCTATCTTTATTTTAAAATGCTTTGAATATTATTGGAATCTTCTGCTAGTAACTCCTGTATTATTGATAAATAGTTTATGCTACGTTTTGGAATCATTTTTATTTATATTATTCAAAATTTATCTAAGCGCCCTATTTAGTTTTTAATTCTTAATATCATACATTATACATGGGACACAATAATTGGTTTACCAACTAGCTTGTAATGGATCCTTGTCTCCACTTTTAAGATTGAATTATTAGGCATGTGCATTCCTTTTGTTTTTCTTTTTTTCTTTTATCGCAAGAGAAATATATGATATATGCATGTGTTGTATTTTTTTCTTTTTCTTTTTGTGTTCTTCATATATATATACTCTCATATTATTGGTACATATAGAATAGGCCAATTAAGAACTAATTAAGAAATTAATCATTTTAAAGGTAAAGTTTGAAAGATAGTTTCATGAAATTAAGGATTTAGCCGTAACATAATATGTTACAATAACATATTATGTTACATGTGTAACATAAATATAATACACGTATGTTATACGTGTAATATAAAATATTACCTATAACATAAATATTTTATTTTACACTTATGTTACGACTAAATCCTTATTTCATGAAACTATAGCTAAATCTTATAAAATTAGTCAAAATTTTGGTTAAATCCTTAAAAATCACTATAAAATAATACCATATCCATATGATCAATACATTTTTTTAAAAGTGCTAAATCTTATAATATGACAATACTTCATTAATTTGTATAAACAATATGATAATAAAAATATTTCTGATATGCAGTTGTACATTTTATTTTTACAAGTCTTTATCTTTGCGTAGTATTAAATTTTTTTTAAATATGTTAATATATAATATTTTCAATGTCAAAATATCATTATTTTAATAACTAATAAGTTGAACATTACATGTTTAGAAGCATATAGCCTTTAAATTATTTTTTTAATATAATTACTTAAAATACAATAGTATATACACAAGGGCCTATTTGATATATCTGTCATTTTTTACTCTTATTTTAAGAAAATAACTAATGTTTAAACTTTAAATAATTAATAAATTAGTCGTTAGTCATAAAGAACTAATGACATAAAAGTAAAATCACAACAGCATGTAAGCATCTCATGCAATTAAGGAAATCATTATTATTTTTTATTTTATGAAAATATTGGTTATTTTTTTAAAACATAATTCATAAAATGGTTATTGCTCAATAATCTCTATACACTGTGAGTAAAAATTTAAATTATAAATATGTTTTGATAAATTTATTGAAAATTTTAAGAAAATAACCACTGTTTACAAAATAATTTTAAAAAATAGCCACAGTTTCAAAAAATTTAAAAACTAGCAATTTCAGAAATTTTTGACACGTATCAGAAATTTCTTACAGCACATTTTATGTGTAATTTTGTTATTGTCAGAAATTTCTTACAATGTGTTATGACTAATTTTTAAATTTTTTGAAACTGTGACTATTTTTGAAAATGGTTATTTACCTAACTGATCCTAATTTATTTAAATTAAATTTGATAAAGATATACTATTGACAGATATGGGCACATACATAAAACTAGTTTTTTTTTTTATTTATTCATAAAAAAAATATAAAAAATATATATATAAAAAAACCAGCATTGTGTTATCGAACTACTAGTGGGAATATAATAATGATTCCACTAATCATACATACGAATCGATATTATAATATCGTCTCATGACATTTCATCGAACATCAGTCTGTTGGGCCCAAAGCTTCTTACTTGTTTGTTTCTTCATTTATTAACGATAATTAGTCAACGAACAGATTTATTATCGATAATATTAGTATCTTATTTACTACAGGTAACGTGCAGACAAATCTCTGCATACGTCATCCCTCTGACGTTATAGTGTCTCAATTGTTATTCTTGATTGTTTATCTATTTTTTTTAAGGGTTTATTTCTTGTAATTTTAACTTTAATTGCAACAGCGCGGCGGTGAAAATTATCAGTTTCGGTACTATTGTAAGCTATTAGCAAATGCTTACTTTGGATTAAAGTCTAGCTATTTTCTAATCTTTTCCTCAAACAATAAACCTGATAAAAATATATGTACCAAAATACTTTGAGTCCTAAGTGCATATCATAGTTTGCGACTTCATTATTTATTATTATTATTATTATTATTGAAAAAGTTTAATTTGTGCAGTGGTATTCGAAAACAATGTTCTTAAAAATGTTCAATGATAACAACGACTATAATACAAGCAGAACATCAAAATAAGAAGAACGTGAGAGCTAAAAATAAATTACGAAAAATAAACGACACAGAAAATTGGTAATATGGTTAAGTCAAGCCTACATCCACGAGGACACACCCAAATGATCAGTGGCGAAGATAGATGGTGACGAGTGGGGACAATCGCCCACACTAAAATTTTGAAAATTAAATTTTGTACTGCAAATTTTAAAAAAAATTATAAGTACTCTCCATAAAATATTAAAAATTTAAAATATGCTCTCATTCAAAATTTTGAAAACTAAATTTTATATCATAAATTTTTAAAAGAATATAAGTTTGTCCCCATAAAAATTAAAAAATTTTAAATTTGCCAAAGAATTAAATGAATTTATAGACATATCTCCATTAATTAAAATTTTCTTCTTTAAATGTGCCCCCACTGAGATAAAGTCCTAGCTCCCCGTTCCCATCAGCTTAAGATTTTGGGATGAATATGTGATTTAATATGGTATCAGAGTAGGAGGTCTTGAGTTCAAACCCCTACAAACACACACTCTTTAATAGGGGTACACATCGGGGAGGTTGGGCGGGTTCTGAAAGGTAGACTAAGTGTCGGAGTTGTGAAACTACTATCCGAGCACCGACCGAGTATTGATTGGTCGGGTGGCGGTCAGAGCTCGAGCGGATAGCGATTGGGGAGCAGTCGGGTATTGTTTTAAAATAAAAACTTTTCTGGTTAAAAAAAAAAGTTTCTGGCGGGGGAATGAGAAGAGGGAGGAGGCAGCGAGATGGCGACGCTGCTATCACTGCCGAAATGGCGGGAGGACTGCACCGGAACTATCCTAGAGTACTCTAACGCTAGCGACGACGGGAGTTGCAGACGACTTAGGGCAGCAAACAAGCCTACAACAGTGAAGGAGGACCTCTCCTGAAGTATCCCGACGGTGCAAAAAAATGGTGGTCGGACGAAGCAGGTTTCAACCAAGACTAAAAGAGAATACTTGACCCTGCCCGAACTATGTCTTTTTTTCTTGGTCGAGTTTCGCCCAACGTCTTCAGATGATGACGTGGACCCGCGCCGTACGGTCAGGTGCTTTGTTAGACTTTCAAACTGATCGGGTTTCAAAAAATCTTGTGCAGCCCTACTCTTTAACCCTATAAAATTGTTCACGTGTAAGGCCTAGTCCAGAATACATTTGAGGGGGAGTGTTGAGATATAAAAACTATTGTTGGCGTAGTTTAAGCTTTTGGGATGAATTGATGATTTAATAAAAGCAATTCACAATTTTAATCAACAAAGGTCACCCTGTCTTATACTTCTAAGGACTCTCTCCGTACACCGTTGTCGTTTTTCTCGGTGTAACTTCGTGAATTACAATAGGAGATCTTATCGTTTCTAAAGAGATCTATCTTGACAGGGATCTGGGTGCAAGCTAGTAGATATAAGGCTAAAATATAAATGTTAAATAGTTCAGGGTGGGCCTGTGCCCCCCATCTAGATCTGTCCTTACACCCAAATAACACAGTAACACTCAACAAAATAGGGTTTTTTGCCGTATTCTTCTTCATCGCTGATGATGACACAACAGAGGTGCCCAAATTCTCCATCAACTCACCATCACGTCGACGACATAGGACTTCTGTTGCACTTGCTCAAGCGGATCATGATCTCAAAGAATTTTATCACATACAGTCCTTGCACGAGGAATAAAAAGTAGATGACACTCAAGGGTTGAGCCATAATTTTTTTTTCAGCGGTGCATAATTAAAGAAATTTTTTTTTATAAATTATAAAAATAACATGATAAATTCAATTAAATACAAAAGAAATATAGCAATTACTTTAAGTTTTAATGGCATTTATGTAATACTCTTTTTACTGGTGTACCAATGTAAGACTAAAAAAATGCATAGTGATGATATAAAAATATGTCGTAATGATTCTCTTAGATTTGTTGAATCAGCTCCTTACATTTTTACACCTTTCTTATACAATATTACGTGTAGCACCGATAAATATGAAGTATTACATAATTTACCTAATTTCCTTTTGGAGGACATAAAGGAAAACATATCTCATTTAAGATATAGTCATAAATGTCAATGATTCAGCAGTATAAGGGGACATAAATGAATATTTATCTAAAATATAGGAAAAGAAATAAATTTCAAAAATTGAGGAGTGGCTCCGCCTTGATTGTCATCACTGTCATATTGCTACCTTTGCTACTCGTAAATCAATTGTGTAGAATCCGGCAACAACGTGCTCGTTGGTGAAAAGATCATATAAGTGAAAGTAAAAAGATCCCATTTCTTTAGAGTTTGTGTGGTCTGAATTTAAAAACCAAGATGTGAAAATTAGTAAGAAAAAAATTTTAAAAAAAAAGATTAGCTGGAATATGGCGTGTGTTCATTGAGTTCGAACTTTCCACAACTTGAATTCCCAAGCCTTCTAATTCTCTTTGCCTATGTTTGATAATATTTTTGTTTTTTGCTTTTAAAAACAAAAAATTAGAAGTGTTTTTGCTATTTTGTTTTCAAAATTTTTAAAAATACAAAACATGTTTAGTAATCACTATTTGTTACTTGTTTTTAAAACGAAAAATACAAAATGATAGTTTGTAAATGATAAAGAGGGAGTAAAAATATTTTAAAAAAAAGCATAAAGATAAAGTATTGTGAGAGTGTAGAATTGAGAAAACGCACAAAAAAGTTCTTAAGATTTGATGTTTTGTTTAAAAAAATTTTGAAAACAAGAATTTTTTGTTTCCTCTATTTTTGAAAATATGTTTCCAATTTAAACAAAAAAAAAAAAAAAACAGAAAACGAAACAGATTTACCAAACGTGTTTTTAAAAATAAAATTGTACTTTTTTTGCTTTAAAAAATAAAAAAAGAAAATGAAAGTGTTATCAAACACACCTAATAAGGTTGTAAAAGTTTTTTCAAAACTCACAAGAAAGCAAGTTGCATTTTAATATACGAGTGATGCTACACAACTAGAAAAATTGACCACAAAATTGATTCTAATGATGTGACATTAACTCATTTGATTACATAATACACTTAACAATGTATTTTATTCAACAGTTAATTGACATATCATTTTTGCCAATTTTTTTCTGGCAAAAAACTCTAGCTGTTTTGCATTTTTCTTAATATATGGGCGGCACATCGAAATATGACCCTAAATACGGAGAACATATATACAATTTCCGTTTATTTTATTGTCTAAGTTATGGTGTATAGCAATTACCGATTGCATTTGATCGCTTAATCAAAATCTGCACCCATTTGAGTGTCATCTACAGTATTACTAAGGCTTTTTTTTTTCCCTCCTTTTTTTTCTTTTTTTTCTTTTGTTGATATATAGGAATTTATGTATGTATAATGGAGAAGGTAGAACCTCAATTCCGGGAAAGACTAAAAATAAATTTATATTCCCACTGGCACTACTTGTAAAGCAACTAGGAATCAAGAAGAGTTGATACTTGATATACTTGGTCAAAGTCTTAAGCCAATTATTTTTTTTTCTAGTACTTTTACATTATTTGAGCTGTCATAATCCTTAAAAACTGATATATTTTTTTTTGCCAGTGCAGTTGACTTAATTGGTCTGGACCTACTTGAAAACTGACCCGTTCCGTTAATTATGAATGTTTCAAAATCAATGGCCATCTATTGTGGCTATATATATATAGATCATTGAAAAACAGAGCAAAACCACGAGAGTTTCTTAAACTTGTTCGAATTAAAGGATAAAAACTCCTACAATACTAAGCATTTTATTCTTTCCTTTGATCTCTACAAACATCTCTTATAGCAGTTTCTGATTATGTCCACCGCCAAGGTATGTAAAAACCATTTAATGCTTAAAACTCTGCCCCAAATTAATATTTTACGTCTATGTTTATATTTCCATTTATTCACTTCAGAAAACCGTGCTAAAAGTGAACATCAATTGTGAGCGTTGCAAGAAGGATTTACTAAAAACTGTCACCAAGCTTTCTGGTAAGTAATTAAGCATAGATGTCATGACCTAAAAATAGGTTAAAAGAAAATTTTTTACATTACAAAATTGCTAGTAACTATGAAATTGTTGATTACGCAGGCATAGACAATGTAACGGCGGAGGCGGAGAAGGGGACGCTAACGGTAATTGGAGGCGTTGACCCAGTGTCGATTGTGCAACAGCTTAGGAAGGCAGGGAAATTCGCGGAGATTGTAAGCGTTGGACCGCCAAAGCCTCCGGAGAAAAAGTACGTGCTAGTACCGATCAACCTCCCGCCTTATTGTAACGATTGCCAATATGTTCCGGTCAGCTACGCTCCCTACAACTACGATCGATCGGGGTGCAACATCCTTTAATGGCCTCTTTGTTAAGTAGATGATGATCAAGGCAAAAATTAGTATGAGAAATGTTCATGTTTATGGATATTTATGTGTGCGTGCACTAGAATTCTTTGTGTTACTTTATTTTCCTGCCACTAGCAATTTTAGACTTTAAAACTTGCATTGTAACGTGTGTTTGTGGAATATTTCAAAATTGTATGGACAGAATATAATGGCACGGACGATTTGAAATTTGTTGATAGATATAAATCCCCCTTTTTATTTTTTTTTTTTATATTTTTGCTGGAAGCCTGGAAATGTATCCCCTTTCTTGCTGTATGTTCTTCTGTCTAATTTAACTTTTCTTTAATTCTTTTTTCTTTCCCCTTTATCATGGATTCAAACTAAAAAATTGAAATAGTTTGGATCTAAGTTTTAAAAAGAAAGTCAATCTTATACTTAGATTGTAGTTAGATGATTAGATCAATATTTAAATAAGAATTCGATTTGCATTATTTGACTTGAAATCTGAAAAAGTAATTTTGACCATAACAATAGTTTTTAAATCACTGTAGAAAGAATAGTGAAGTTACAATAATTGATAGTGTATTAAGAATACATATGTTAAAAATTTTAATCTAAATCTAAATTACTTACTAAACGAATGTTAAAATAATGCCTTAAATTTTGAATAATATAATAAAGAAAAATTTTAAAATAGTCCCTGAGTTTTACCAAAATTCTAGTTTCATCCCTCTGTTTTAGTAATTACAAAATGATCTTTCAATTTTTCAAATCGGTTTAAAAATATCCTTTTGCGTTTACTAAATCTTAATTTTTTTCAAAATGACAAAAGCACCATTAATTCAATCTCAAAAATTTTTAAAAAGTTCATTTATACCCCAATATTGGGTATAAGTGTAATTTAAAAAAATATTCAGAAAATAAAAGTAAAATATTACGTATAAGTGTAATTTTTAAAAATATTAGAGGTTGGATTTAGAAAAATATTAGAGGGTATAAGGGTAGTTTTGTCATTTAAAACAATTTTAAGTTTTAGTCAACGCAAAACAATAGTTTTATACCGATTGAAAAACTAAATATTTACTAAAAACAGAGTGACGAAATTGGATTTTCAATAAAATTCAATGACTATATTAAATTTTTTCTTAATAATAATAATAATAATAATCCTATACCCTATATAAGCAAGGATTGGTTTCTAAAGGAATTTTGAGCATTTCTCTAAAAACAGGTTCATCCTAGTTTAATTTGTGACTTTTTTTTTCAAAAAAATGTGATTTCGAGGTGGCAAAAATGAACATTTTATTTTGGAAAATAGGATCCAAGTATTAGAAGTACAAAATTCAGCATAAAAATAACAATAATAAATAGCGACAAAATAACAAATTTAAGAGGCTGAAATAAAAAGGACAACTGGGGCCCATGCATCAAAAACCAAAAAATAAATAAATAAACAAACAAACCAACCAACCAACCTTCCGGGATAGCTCCCTGCCCCTCCTCTTTATTATTATTATTATTTTTTATTTTACTTTTCTTTGCCTTTTAAGTTTTTTTTCTTATTATTTTTCTTCTATGTTTAAATCTTTGCTTCCTTTTTATTTTAATGGTTATTTTTGTGCCGTTTCTATTTGGAATAAAAAAAATATCGTAATTAGTCATATTTTTTTTTCTATTATTTTGACACTCATTGTGTTATATTTATTTTATATTTAAAGTTATTTTTTTAGCTTCATTCTTTGACTTCTCTTTTATCTCTTTTTCCTATAGTAAGATATAACGAATTTAAATAGCATTTAGCCGCAAGGGTAGAAAACTAGTAATAATACAAGTATACAACCACACAATGTCTTATGGCCAGATCAAGTAAAACCTACATGTGTCAAACAACTTATCATCGAGTGCAACTGGTATTGAACCAAGTTATACATGCTAATTTTTTATAGTATAATTTTGTTCGTCGATCATTAGGTTTTTATAGTCAAACAGCTTTTGCATTGGTGAGATATTAAAGAAAACACAAGTGAAGGATTATATAGTATCCCACTAGCTCTAAAGGTGACCACATTCGCAAAGACCAAATGCAAATACGTTGAAGCTTTTTCGTTGAAGTATTCCACTCCCTTTCTTTTAAATTTAGTAAGGATTCACCAAATCCTTAGATATTATCTGGCTCTTTTGTTATTATGTGAAATTTTAATTATTTTTAACATCTTTATTTTTCTGATTTTAGAGATGATATGATCTGTCCTCATGTTGAGGAGTTGACTTCCATGCAAATAAATAGTTCATTCTTTGTCAAAATTTTACAAAATATTAAACCGAGCCAAACCCAAATCAAACTACATGGTCTAGAAAACCTCAATCAAACAAACTAAGTTGAATATCGAATCTTCATTCCTACAAAAAACTAAATAATTGTGTATTCATTGTTCACTTTCAAGCAAATTATAAATATTTCATAAAAATTACATATTTTTAAATAATGACATTTTATCAAAGGAGATAGTTAGAACATTATTATATAATCTAAAGTCTCAAGCCTATCAAAGGGTTATTTAGTGGGTTATGGAGAGTAATGCACAAATTATTATGACTAAGACTAACAAATAAAATCATAATTACAAGTTTGTGAATTTTACTTGGAAAATTTGTGGACATATTTTTATGAGAAATTATAGTGAATACTTAATTTTTAACATCTAATTTAGATTAATACCCAATATATTGAAAAATATAACCAACTACCCAAGTGATTCAATTACTTACATAGTGATAGCTTGTAGTAATTAACTTAGTTACCAAAAACATGTGCAAGTAATTAACAAATTGGCTAGTTACTTAATTACTTCAAAAATTTAGGTATTTATTTTTATTGTTTTGTAAATTTGGATATATCCCTACTTCATCCTAATTTTAATATGGTATTCATTTTGATGGACTAAGAAATGAATAACCTTATTTTCTAGCATCACTTATACATAATTTACATATACCTAAATCCATGCTACACATATTTTAATTTTAGTTTTCATGAAAGTTAACATTTTGATCATAAACATAATTTGGCCTAATTAAGCCCACATCAACCACGACTGACCCTTTAAGTAGATATTCCTTGCTAAATATGTGATTAAAATATGACGGTTCCAAGTCACCTTGGTTGGAATAGTTGGTGGTTTCTGATTGGTGAAAAAAGGTTACTTGCTGGTGGTTCTTGTTCCCAGTGTTTGATGCTTTTTTGCTCCTAAGAAACCGTTATGTAAGCCTTCATACAACCCTTTATCATGTCCTTCTAAAAGAAATTTAGATGAGCACAAAGCTAGGCTTCAACTTTTACTTGTTTTTCAAGTTCCTCTTACTTGCCAGTACATTTTACTTAATTAGTCTGGACCTAGTTAATTATGAATGTTTCAAAATCAATGACCATCTATTGTGTTTATATATATAGATCATTCAAAATCGCAGCAAAACCAAGCTAGTTTCTCAAACTAGTTCGAATTAAAGGATAAAAATTCCTACAATACTAAGCATTTATTCTTTCCTTTGATCTCTACAAACTTCTCGTATAGCAATTTCTGATTATGTCCACCGTCAAGGTATGTAAAAACCATTTAGTGCTTAAAAATCTGCCCCAAATTAATACTTTGCGTCTATGTTCATATTTCAATTTATTACACTTCAGAAAACCGTGCTGAAATTGAACATCAATTGTGAGCGTTGCAAGAAGGATTTACTAAAAACTGTCACCAAGCTTTCTGGTATGTAACTAATTAAGCGTAGATGTCATGACCTAAAAATAGGTCAAAAGTAAATTTTATACATTACGAAATTGCCAACAAATATGAAATTGATGATTGAGCAGGCATAAACCAAGTAACAGCGGAGGCAGAGAAGGGGACATTAACGGTAATTGGAGGCGTTGATCCGGTGTCAGTTGCGCAACAGCTTAGGAAGGCAGGGAAATTTGCGGAGATTGTAAGCGTTGGACCGCCAAAGCCTCCGGAGCCGAAGCCCTTGATAGTACCGGTCATCCTCCCGCCTTCTTGTAACGATTGCCAGCTGGTCGCGGTCAGCTACCCTCACTACAGCTACGATCGATCGGGGTGCAACATCCTTTGACGGCCTCTTTGTTAAGTACATGATGATCAAGACAAAACTTAGTATGAGAAATGTTCATGTTTATGGATATTTATGTATTTATGTACGTGCACTACAATTCTTTGCGTTACTTATTTTCCTGCCACTAGCAATTTTAGACATTAAAACTTGTATCGTGTGTTTGTGGAATATTTCAAGACATGAAGAGAATAGAATGGTACGGACGATTTGATTTTTGTTGATAGATATGTATCCGATTTCTTGTTGTATGTTCCTCTGTATAATTATTATTCTTCTTCTTCTTCTTCTTCTTAAGTTTTTGCTTAGTGTATGAGCACACCCACAAAACGTGTATTTAGCTAGGTGGCACATAATTTCAAAATATTTGGTTAGCAAATTGAGTAATTGGGATTGTTTGGCATGCTATTCAAACTAAAAAATTTAAATAATTTTAATTTGAGTTAAAAAGAAAAAAAAAAAGTCAATCTTATACTTAGATTGTAGTTAGATGATTAGATTGATATTTGAATAAGAATTCGATTTGCATTATTCAAATTGAAAATTTGATAAAGTATTTTTAATATAACAATAGTATTTAAAAATGTAGGGTTTAGTGTTTAATAAACTACTTTTACTATAAAGTCTTAATTTTTTAACAAGAATAATAATAATAATACATATGAAACAAGGATGGGTTTCTAAAAGGATTTTGGGCGTTTCACTTTCTGTGAAACTGGTTCATCCCTGTTTTTAAAAATTAAAATAAAAAATAAAATAAAAAAAAAAGACAGAAAGAAACGCGAGTCTATGGGGGAAAAAATGAAGGATTTTTTTTCAAAAATAGGATCCAAGTATGAGTAGTACAAAATTTAAGGTCAAAAGTAAAAATGAATAGGGACAAAATAGCAAATATGGGGGGGCTGAAATAAAAGAGCTACATGGTGGCCCTCGCATCAGCTTGCTTAAAATGCATGCCGCTGGGCATGACAACATATGCCTAAAAAAAATAAAACAAAAATTAAAAAAAAAAAAACAAAAAGTCCTCTCTGGGCACATGTGAAACATGTACCGCTCTCTCTATTATTATTATCTTTTTTCTCTTCTTTGCCTTTTTTTATTCGCAACTTCTGTAATGAGAAACAAAATAAAAATAGACTGGTGCGAAACGAATGGACACTCATGATTGAACATTAACAGATGTATATAATAACTAACGTGTCCTTTAGCCTACTCAATCATTTTCTCCTCTTTTTGAGTACATCTGAGTAAATTAACTCACTTTTTATTTTTATTTTGAACAACCCAACAATCCACAAGACCACCAACGTGAGATTAACCCTCACTACCATACAATCAAAGGGGTATTATCCCATCTTAAAGAGAAAGCATATAACTTAAAAGTTAAAACTCTGGTTTAAATCTTTGGGCCTCATTTCATAAATGTTTTTGCTTGTATTTTCATTTTAATTTGTTTAAAACTCTGGTTTTTCTTTTTTGATTTCTTGAAGACACCGCCGACGAGATTGGAACGAACTGGTCACGAGCAAGGAGATCTGTTGCAGTGAATCACGACATCATAGGCCATAGGGCTTGGCTTGGATCGGGCTTGTCTTTTTGACTTTTTCTTGGATCTGTTGTTGAACTTGAGAGATCCATCACTTTGAAAATTCATGGTGTTAGAGTAAGAAGAAGTGTCCAACTAGAAGATGAAGACAGTGGTGTTGATGGCTGTCGAAGGTGAGGCCATACGATTGGGAAGTTCTAAGTTTTAACAGATAACTTAAACCAAAGGTGCAGAAAGAAAGGAAATAAAAAGGGTGAAGTAGACAAATATCAGAATTTATATAATAATAAAAATAAATATTTAAATTTTTAAAGTAATTGAGTTTTTAGTTAATTTGTGAATTATTTGTACATATTTTCGGTAATTAAGTGAATTACCACCACTTATCACTATGTAAGTAATTGAATCAATTGGATAGTTGGTTATATTTTTTAAAAGATTGGGTAATAACTTACATTAAGTTTTAAAATTGGGTATTCATTATAATTTCTCAATAAAAACAAAGAAAAAATTAGGTGAAGTTAGACGCACCTTAGTTTCCATACACCATCATTAAAATCTAATCATAATCTCTAAAATTATTTTCCATGGGTGAGTTTTTTTTTTCGTTTCCCACTACAGAAGTACCTTTTTTATTTTTCTTAATTTTTTAAATCTTTGTTTATATTTTATTTTAAGAGTTATTTTTGTCCCGTTTCGATTTTGGATAAATAAATTATCGTAATTTGTCATATTTTTCTTCGTTATTTTGACACTCATTGTGTTATATTTATTTTAAATTAAAAAAATTAATTTTTAACTTCATTTTTTGACTTCTCTTTTATCTCTTTTTCCTATTTCAAAGTATAACGAATTTACAAAGCATTTGATTGCAAGGGTACAAAACTACTGCAAGGGTACAAAACTACTAATAATCTATACAATACATAATGCTTGAAGATCGTTTCACCCAAGTTTCGTAGCATTTTTTTTTTAAAGCGGCTTTGTGGCCTTTTTTCAAAAGAAAAAAAAAACCCCGCTTTTTTGGGGGCGAAGTATGGATATTATAGGTTTTGGGGTCAAGAATAATAATAATAAGGGCATGTTAGCAAAAAAAGAATGGTAGAATTGCAAATAAAAAAGGGGCCTGAACGCGTCAAGCCCCTCTAATGACGCGCTTCTCAGGGTGCGTTTTGTACACACGCCCCCCACCTCTTTTTCTTTTTTTTTTCTTTTTATTATTATTGTTTTTTCCCAACTCACTTCTGACTTTCCCCCTTCTCTCTCTTCCTTTTTTGTTTTTGTTTTTTTTTTTTTTCAACTAAACAAGCCCGCCCCCTTCTCTCTCTTTCTTTTTTCTTTTTAATTTTCTTTTTTTTTTTACCCAACTCACTTCTGACTTTCCCCCTTCTCTCTGTCTTCCTTTTTTTTTTATTTTTAATTTTCTTTTTTTTACCCCACCCCCAACCACACCCACCCCCCCCCCCCCCCCCCCCCCCCCACCCCCCTCCTTTATTTTTTTGAAAAATTTGTTTTCTTATTACGGATTTTTTTTTTCAAATTCTTTTGACACTAATTGTGATATAAAAATTATAGTAAATATCTAATTTTTTAAACTTAATGTAAGTTATTACTCAATTTTTAAAAAAATATAACCACTACCCAAGTAATTTAATAACTTAAATAGTGATAAGTGGTGATAATAAACTTAGCTACTAAAATTATGTTCAAGTAATTAACGAATTGACTAGAAACTCAATTATTTTAAAGTTTAGATATTTATTTTTAGGGTGAAGTAGGCAAATATCCAGAATTTATATAACAATAAAAATAAATACCCAAACTTTTGAAGTAATTGAGTTTCTAGTCAATTTGTGAATTACTTACACATGTTTTTGGTAACTAAATGAATTACCACCACTTACCACTGTGTAAGTAATTTAATCAATTGGGTAGTTAGTTGCATTTTTTAAAAGATTGGGTAATAACTTACATTAAGTTTTAAAAATTAGATATTCACTATAATTTTTCTTATTTTTATTATTATATAAATTTTAAATATTTTCTTACTTTATCTTTTATTTTAATTCGAATAATTTTTTTTTGTTTTATTGCTGTATTTTTTTATGCATACGGTCTCAATCTTTTACCACTACAAATCTTAAAAATTTTCTTCATTTTCATAAAATGGTTTTCCAACCGAAAATGTGCGCGTTTTTCCGTGTGGCCGCAACTAGTAAAACCATTAAGTCTTATCGCCAGAAGTAAAACCTACATTTGTCAACATCTTAGCATCGGGTGCCAACTGGTATTGAACTAAGTTATATATACCAATTATTAGGCGTGGAAAAAAAAAATACAACAATTATTAGCAAAAATAAATAAATTTGCTTGTGTTTGAAAAAACCATTCTAGTCATTTTTTATCATTTTAAATGGTTTGAAAATAGTTTGAAAAATAGTTTAAAAAATAGTCCGGAAAATAGTTTGACTTTACAAATTTCAAGGTGGTATAAATGGTTGAGATTTAAAGATATTGTATAGGGATTTAGAAAGTTGTAAAAAATAGTTGAAAAAATTGGAATTGAATGAAATGGTTTGGAGGATTGAAAAAAGTGAAAAAATGGAATGGGGGAAAAATTATACATACCAATTTTTAATAGGATAATTATGTTCATCGATCATTAGGTTTTTATAGTCAAACAGCTTTCGCATTGGTTAGATACTAAAGAAAACACAAGTGAAGGATTATATAGAAGCCCACTAGCTCTATCGGTGACCACATTCAAAAAGACCACATGCAAATACGTTAAAGCGTTTTGAAATTTTAATCATTCTCAACATCTTTATTTTTCTGATTTTGGGGATGATCTCTGTCCTCATGTGGAGGAGTTGACTTCCATGCACATACATCGTTAGCAATATTCTCTCTCTTTCAAAGTTTTACGGAACATTAAAAGAGAATTGTAAAATAAGGTCGTTCTAAGTGTCATTTAATAATTTATGTCATGAGTAGTGTGTTTTTTATATATTCATAATGTAAAATTTAAGATATAAATCAAAAATATAAAAAGATACATAGATTATTAATGTACTAAAAAAAGGGCATTCTTCAAAATCTCCTAATATTGGGCATAAATTAAAAGTACAAAAAAAGCATAAATTATTAATACACTAAAAGAGGGGCTTTCTTCAAAATCTTCTGATATTAAGCTGAATCAACCATGGAGAGACACATGTCGTCCCTTAGTTGGTTTTTTTTTTTTTTTTTTTTTGTGTGTAAAAATCGGCAACAATCATGCAAAAGGGGCCATAAAATTTTATTTTGTACCAAAGAAAGCACTTGGCCCTTAAAAGAGGGATTGAAAAATAAATTAATTTTATTGCACTTTAGTCCTCTTTTCTCTCCTCTATTTCTCTCTTAAATTTTAATTCTCTTTTTCTAGTCATTCGGGTCTCAAAAAATTATTTTGCCCCCATCATTACTCGTAATTTGTTTTTCTTATCAATAGACACCTTTTGTATTATATATATATTTTTAATTATTTTACATAAATATGTGTCTTTTTAGAATATTGTATCCAAAAAAAGAACTAAATAATATATTTTTTTTAACTTTTAACCCATCCCTTCTTATAAGAAGGACTAAAAACTTTTTTTATTATTATTATTTTCAATCATCTTTTATCTCTCTTATTTATCATTAGATGTGGTTGTGATAGGGATCTTTTTTTGATCCATGCCGTGAGGACCGATCTTAAAACTTTTTAGTGGCACGACACGACACGATAGTTAACGAGCTTAAGCACGACATGATAAGTTAGCGGGCCGGACATGGACAAGGTTTTAAGGTTCGAAGCACGATAAGACACAAGCACGATTAGGCACGGCACGGGCACGACACATGCACGATTGATAGCACGGTACGAGCACGACAAAGCCCGACATAATTTAGCTTAAAATTCATATTTTTTGTTACATATTTTGTATATATAGTTCAATTTTAAACCCAACAAATATTATATACTATCTTTTTTTTTATATAACATATTATATTTTCTGAATAAAATCATTATCGAACACAATTTTATTTATTTATTAATATTCATTTGATGCTATTAATCACTAACTTTCTCTTTAATTTCATGTTAGTATTAAATAGTGTATTTTGTTTGCATCAAAACAAATGTAAAAACTCTAATTAAATAATTTTTACTTAAATGGACATGAAATAAGTACAAAATTAGTATAATAATACATACGTATGTAAAAGCACAACGGGGGCACAGCCCAATACGGCACGACACGACAAAAGCACGGCACGTTTATAAATGGGTTGCGGGCCGGGCTTGACGCTCATTTTGAACCATGGGCCGGCATGACATGAACACGATTTAACAAATGGGCCGACACGACACGACACGACACGACACGATTTACATCTCTAGATTTTTTTAGCATTTTGGTGGAAAAACCTCATATTCTAAGGGTAAAAGTGTAATTTTGTAAATTGCATCTATGTAGTAATGCAATAACATAAGGGGTCAAAAAATCAATAAAAAAAAGTTCTTTGAACAATTCTCAACCACATATGTGGTCCCCACGATAGGGACCAAAATAGATCCCTACCATTACCACATCATATTTTTTTCGCTTACATCTTTTTTTTTTTTTTTTGTCGCTTGGGAATCAAAAAAAAATTTTCGCCACCACCAACGATCGTATTTTATATTACTTGATTTATAAACATCATTATGTTATATTATATATATATATATATTACAAAAATTGTGCTGTAATTGAAAATTATATATATATAAGAAAAAGATTGCCCCTCCTTTTGAAGAGAAACTAAATAATAAATCTTTTTTATTTATATTTTAGTCCTTTATCTATTCTCAATTTTTATAATTTTAGTTCTATTATTCTTACCATTGGAGTGTTGATAATTTTTTTTCGCTACCACCGTTATTGTAATGCTTATTGCTTAATTTATAGACACAAATTATATTATATTTTCTTCTAATTCGATTTATTTTGAAAAAAATACTAATATTCATGAAGATTGATATATATCAAAATAAATATTTATTTTATATTTTGCCTTTGCTTTTGAAAGAGTGGCTACAAAATAAATATTTTTTATTTACATCTTAATTGTTTATTTTCTTTCTATGTTTTTCTTTGATTTACATCTTTGATATATATATATATATATATATATATTATATATATATTTGAAATATATTGTATATATTTCAAACGACTGTTTTTGTGAAATTTCTACGCGCACAACGCGCGGGCTTACACTAGTTAAACTATATGGCCCAGAAAGCCATAAAAGTCCAACAAACTAAGATGATTAGTCAATCTTTATTCCTACAAAGATTAAATAATAGTGAAATAATTCTTCATTTTTAAGTAAATTATAATTATTTCATAAAAATTGCATATTTTTAAATAATGACATTTTATCAAAGGAGATAATTAACACATTATTATTTAATCTAAAGACCCAAGCCTATTAAGTAGTAATTTATTTGGTTGTGCAGAAAATTGTAACCACCCGACTTTTTGGACCGTCTTTTAACGTTAAACTTTACTTTATTTTAGGCGAAAAATTGTAACATTTTAATTTTCAAAAACAAATACATATTTTTACAAGAACATAATAATAATACTTTTAAGAATAATAACATACTTTATTATTAAGAAACATATTTAATATAATTATCATAACTAAAAATAAAATAATATATCACTTGTCTTGAATCTAAAATAAATACATAATAAACTTAATAACTTTGAATTGCGGAAATTATTTTGCATAACTTTCTCATACCCCGCCTCACTCGTCTTGCACTGTCGTTACACAATCCAGCATTCATACTATAAGTTTCTTATCTATAGTACGAAGGAAAAACGAGTGAGTTAAAAGCCCAGTAAATTACAACTATCTTCTCACAAAATATAGTTTATGCAAGGTATAATAAATTATTCTTTATTGTTTATTTCATTATCTAACACGTATCTTTCATTGATTCTTATCATGGTGTACGTACCTCGAGAGAGCGCGCTCGACCAATAGTCAATGAGGGTGTACAAGTCCTCGACGTCTAAGGCCAAAATATCGTAAACATATCATGAAACCATCTCCTTAATGTCCTTAGGTCGATAAAATGAGAATGGGCGGTACGACACAATTTTAAATTTTAGTTATCACTTGATTATTTAAGTGACATACATCATGATCATATAATTATTCAAGGAAATATGAAAAAATATGTTGAACAAACTCCCATTATTTTTAAAAAATCTACAACTTTCCAGTTTTACATTTTTACAGAAAACATACAGATCTTTGACTTCTTTCACAAGGCAGATTCAACTGTTTTGAAAAATCAGGGTATATGCAAAAATTGAGGCATTGGAAAAATCTTATCTCGCAAAAATTATCAAAAATAGAATTTTCTATATTTCTTCAGTTATCGTAAAAAATTGATTAGGTCTCTAGGTTTTTGCAAAAATAGTCTAGTGTGTTTTTTTTTTTAGACTACAATTATGAGCATTTGCTATATTTCTCTAAAATAGTAGGAAAAAAGTAGGAAAATGCCAAATTTGTAGACAACAATTAAAATAAATGCCTAACATTTTAAATTACTTTTTTCTTTTTTTATGATTTAATCAATTTCCACCAAGTATTGAATGGTATAATTTGGGTATTATGTGTTATAGAGTTTTTTTTAATTCAGTATTTATTTACATTACGTGTTAAAAATTAGTAATTTATTATAATTTTTCACAAAAATTGTGTTAATTATATCATAATTATTTTACTTTTATAAATTAATAAACAAAATAGTAAACTTAAAAGTTCTCGGCTTTATATAATGGTTTTAGTTTTTTTTTTTTTAAGAAAATATCAAATATATTCCCACAGTTTGGCCGAAATTTCACGATTGTCCTCTTAATTTTTTGAAATAAAAAAAATACCCCTCAAATTTTTAATTCAATCAAAATATGTACCTTCTGTTGACAATAAATTATACTTTTGTTTCAGATTAAAGTAAACTATGTTTAGTCTTTTTAACTTTTATTTTGTATAAGTTACTATTTATATAAAAATTACAAGTTTTTGTCAATGAAAAATCAATAAAAGATATAGTTTATTTTATTGAATTAAAAAACCAAAGTTTTTTTTTTTTTGTATTTTGACAAACTAAGGGGAAAATTGTGGACTTTCGACTAAATCGAAGGGATATATCTGGTATTTTCTTTAGGAGTAATAGCTCATTTGGTCCCTAAATTTTTGCTTGGGTGATAGTTTAGTCATTAATCTTTTTTTATTAGCTGTAATAGTCCTTGAACTTTTTATTTGTTGTTGTACCGTTAAGTTTCAAAAAATCCGTTTGTTTCTTCACGTGACTTGCACGGGTTCACATTTTAAACTAAAATACCTGAACTGCCCTTAAATATTTAAATGACTCTCAACTAAAGTTTGAGCCAATTTTGTGAACATTAAGAAAAAGAGAAAAAAAAAAAAAACAACATATACAAGATTATAGAAAAACAACATAGAGAAATATGAATGCATTATGGTCTTGAATCTATGAAGAGTCACCACCGAGAGTTCTCACATTTCATCTATTTCCAACATAAAAGTACAGAACCATGACTACGAAAAGCTAACAGTCCCTAAAACCAAAACTTTCGAAGACGGAGAGAGTCGTAGTGAGATTGCAAAGTTGAAATCATTATTAATTGCATTAAAAATTGCCTGAATCGGTTCATGAAAAGTACATGAAATTCCTCTTGTACGATGAGAGAAAACAAGAATAACAACGGAATTAAAAGAATGAAACACACTGAAAGAAAAGCATCTTTTTTTATCATCCATCTTTGCTCTCAACAAAAAGAATAGAGATATTTGTATAATTAAATCCTCTGGCAAGCAATAAAATCTCACAATCTATGCAGTTGGAGGCTTGTATAACTTCTCCACCATCTTCCTATACTCTGCAACATCCAAAAACCCTTGTCAGACACTTCTTTCTTGTCACACCAAAAACCTTAATTCAGATAGCTTTAAAAGTAAAAGGAAATAAAAGAGAATGAAAGAAAGACCAATTTGATTACCCTCTTGATTGCACCACAATTGAGCTGCTTGTGTGTTTAAAGGAGAACTAATGTTTGGCTCTGCAAAGTTCACGGAAAACAAAAAAAACGATTCAATATTGGTTCTCACAAATTAAAGCAGAACCAAAACATAGCTCGTCGATTCTTTAGATTTTCTACTTAAAAACAAAAAGAAAGGAAGCACAAATCAACGATCCCCGACGCGACCCCCGACCCTCCGCCCCCTCCGCCTGCAAATGACGACCTCCTCCGTGATGACCGGTGCCCTCCGACAACGACCTCCTCCGCTCCCTCCGCCCCCCGACGATGACCTCCTCTCCGATTTGTTTTTTCTCTTTTTTTCCCCAAAATTTGCTTTCCCTTATTGTTTTTCTCAAATTTTTTTGCCAAACAATACCTTTTTTTTCGGTAACAATGAAAGAGCCTCGAAAGAGCCAAACCCACGAAGAACCCCCGACCTCCGCGACCCCGAACCTCCACCGAAGTTCTTTTGCACCAAAATCCTAAACCTAGACACTAATATTAAGGTCATTTTTGGCATTTAAGTTTACAATTTGAGCCATGTGCAAGTCATGTGGGAAATCCGTTAGGATTCAATCGATGTTTTTGAAATTTAACGTCACAGCAACAAATACAAAGTTCGAGGACTACTGTAGCTAATAAAAAAAAATTAAGGATTAAGCTGTCATCCGAGCAAAATTCATGGACCAAATGAGCTGTTAATCCTTGTCTTTTTTTTTTTTTTTTAAGTTTTGCCAATTTGTTGAGTCAAATGCTCATAAATGGGATAGAAGTGTAATTTACTGTTGGCTTCTCTTAGATCCATAAATTAACTCTCTTTGACGGTTTTTTTTTTTAAGAAATTCTCTCTGAGTTTGAAGACTACATTGTATGTTTTGAATTTTGATGCGAGCTTTATAAATTATTTAAAAATGAATTTGCAATATAAAACTTTTGGATATCGTTGGCTTCAATTGCCATCCCTGATCCTAGAGAAGAGAGGGAAAAGGATCGGCAACAAAAGGCTCCACAAATTATTATCATAATAATTTACTATTTACCAAACCTCAAATTTCTCATTAAAAAAACAACACACACACACACACATAAATATGTCCCCAAAAACATAACACTCTATAGCCTCTACCATTAAACTTTCTTAATTAACATTTTGACCCCACAAAAACCTCTTTTTATTTTTCATTCACACACGGATCTCCTTGTTGAATATCCAGCTGAACTTGACACTATGCGGCTCCAACTTCCTCGCACGCTCATCGGCCCTCTCTTGAAGCCTCCTGATCTTCGGCGCGAGGCCGCACACGAAGTCCTGCGCGCCTCGCGCCTCGCCCGTCAAGCCCTCCAGCTTCTCCAGCCTCCATCGCCCGATCAGGAACTCCAAGATGTCCGCGTAATCCTCGGCGGTGTAAACGCCCATCCGCTGCGCCACCGCCGAGAAGTGCTCGAAAAGCCTGGGGTCGCGCCCGTCGTACATCAGGTGGGCCGGCATGGTGATCTTCTTCCGCATCATGTCCGCGATGGCCATCATGGCGCCGCTGGGGTCCACTTCGAGGAGCCTCTCGACGATCTTCGAGTAGGCGTTCTCGTGGCGCTTCTCGTCCGCAGCGATCGTCCCGCATATGCGCGCCAGCACCGGATCGCCGCCTTCCTTCGCCATGCGCGCCGTGTTGCCGTGGGACACGAACGTCGCGCGCTCTTGGAACGACGTGTATACGAAGCCCAAGTAAGGGTTGTTCTCTGTTCCAGGGTCCTAAAATAAAAAAGGGGGCTTCTATTGCCACCCCCATTTCTGCTCTCCACACCCCCCAAATAAAAATTAGTTTTTTTATATTTTTAATCATTTATTTGTATTTGTGTTGTTTCAAAAATGTTTTTAAAAGTATAAAAATTTAGTTTATGTTAACCATTCTTTATTTTGTTCCTATTTTTTTAGGATGTAATTTTTTTTCCTATTATTATTTGAGTATGAACATCGTTGTAGTGCACACCCTCTTTTTCTAAAACCAAACTTGCAGAGCCGCACACACCATTTTTTCAAAACTAATTTTCAATTTTCGTTGGTGTGTATAAAAAAATGGTGTGTGCGGCTCTGTAAGTTTGGTTTTGGGAAAAGAAGATGTGCACTACAACGAGATTCATACTCAAATGATAATAGAAAAAAAAAATACATCCTAAAAAAATAAGATCATAATAAGGAATGGTTAGCATAAATCAAATTTTTATACTTTTAAAGGTATTTTTGAAACAACACAAATACAAATAAATGATTAAAAATATTAAAAAAAACTAATTTTTATTTAGGGGGTGTGGAGAGCAAAAATGGGGGTGGCAATAGAAGTCCCCAATAAAAAATGCCCGTCGTTAAAACGACAACAATGTAATAGTAATTTTATGTATAAAACGACAACTAAGCCTGCATACGACAATTAGTAATAGTATTCCGTTCTGTGTATTCTTGGACGTTGTCCAAAACCCTGTTTGTGCTAAAATACAAATTATTTGAATTTTGAAGGGAAAAAAAGGTCGACAAAATCCAAAAATTACTCACATTAAAAATAAATAAATAAATAAAAAGTCATCATTACCCAACAAATGTTTCGTTCCTGTCTAAAGACATAAACGACATTTTTCTTGTGTTTGCAAAAAAAAAAAAGACATAAACGACATTAAAAAGATCAACACGACCATGTGTAACATGACTCAGGTCTCAGAACAGCCTACAAACCTTAATAATAATAATAATAATAATAATAATAATAATAATAAAATAAAATTTGCAAATCATACCAATTTTTTATGAAACTTTTCAGGAGAATTTTTTTTAATATAAAATAATGTTAGATCTTCAAATTTAACTTTTTTATTGAGTTAAAAAATCCACGCACGAGAACCTATTTTATTTATAAATTAATTTTTATAATATTCGTGCAAAGTATGTGCAAATTTTTTAAGTAAAAAATTATAAAAATCAAATGATATATTTTTGTAAAACTCTGAAAAGAGAGATCTTTAAATATAATTTTTAAAAAGAGAATTTCAAAATAAAATTATTTTTAATGCCACTTAATAACTTATATTCCAAATAATGTGCTTTTTTATTTTTATTTTATGTTTATAGTGTTAAATTTTAGAGCATAAATTAAAAATGCAACACCTGTTAAAATATGGTGAATTTCTCAAAACTCTTATACAAGGCCCTTATATGCAATATAAAAAAAAAAAAAGAACGTCAAGTGTTAAAATATAGTGAATCAATGTTTGAAAACTTCAAAAATCTATATTAGAATATGTAGTTAGATAATTAGATTATTATTTGAGCTTTATTTTGTTTTTTTTAATTCGCAAAAAAATCGACAATTTAGTCAATTTCGCTGTTAAAATGGCATTTTATTTCCCGTAGAATAAAAAAAACAAAAAAAAACAAACTCACCATGCCAGCACCAATGAGGTACTGAACAGTCCGCTCGACCATGAGCATGTCGACCCGTCCCGACAAGTATAGGTAGGAGCGGAGCAGATCGCCGTGGCGGTTCTCCTCGGCGGTCCACGCGCGCGTCCACTGCGCCCAGGGGCTCGGGCTCGCCCCCGTCTCGTCCCTCGTCCCGTCCATCGTGTTTATCATCGTCTGGTACGTCGGCAACGCGTCCTCCGTGATCATGTCCCCCACCAGCACCACGAAGTAGTCGTCGGGAATCTCCGCCGTCCGTTCCCGCAGTGCCCTCACCTCTTCGAAGAACTCGTCGGACGGCCGCGACGGGTCCGGAAGGAACTCGCTGGGCTGCCAGCACTGCTCCACCGGCCTCAGGTACGGTAGGACCCACTTCGACGCCCACCCCTCCATCGACCTGAACACCTCCACCTTCTCCGGCGGCAGCGAGTGGGTCCTCCGCGCCGCCGGCGGGGCCGCCACGGCGGCGGCGGACGCGCGTCGGGGTCTCGGTGTGGGGCCCACTCGGCGGACGCGTGGGGCCCATGAAGGGTTTCTTGTCGTGGCGAGGTAGCCTGTGGCCTGCATTTTCGGAGATTTTTTTTTTTTTTTTTTTGGAGAGAGAGAGAGACAGAGAGGGGATGTGGAAGTGGTTTTTTTGGGTGAGTGAAGTGGAAAGTTTAGTGCTAAGTACAGTGGAGTGTTATTTATAGGGGAAGATTGTGGGTGGTAATTAAGAAGATGCCATTGCCTGACACACCTCTGTGGTTTTTTTTTTTTTTACTCACACCTCTGTGGCTTTGAATCCAACTTTGAACATATTTTTGTAAAATTACGGTTTTATCCCTTGAATTTTGTAGATACCACCAATGTTTAATGGATTCTCTTATGACATGTTTGTATTAGATACATGGGTAAACATTCAATTATTTTATTTTGAAATAATTTAATTTTATAAATTTTAATGTGGTATAAATAATTAAGATTTAAAAATATTATAGTAGGATTAAAAAAGTTAAAAAAATAAATAAATGAGAAAATGATAGTCCAAAACGAGGTAATAGATATGAGAGCCAGTTTAAAGAGGGTTGAGGCATTTTGATATTTTAAATAGAAAGAAAAATAAAGCATTTTTAAAACACAGTTAAAAGAAAAATAATAATGTTTTAAAAAGAAAAACATATGCACAGTAACAGCGAAGAGATGTTCAAGTTATAACATACATAAGTCTGACTACTAATACCCACAGCATAATGTTATATGATCTTCGTAATATAAAAAATATAATTGTTTGTTTTGTAACTTAAATAAAATTTTTTTGTTTAAATTATTTTGTTATAATAAGCTTACAAAAGCTTAACTTTAAACGTATTTATTATAATAAAATGTGGTTTGGATTGTAATCAAATGAGGAAAACGAGGAATGTTCATTAGTTATAACTCTATATAAGATAATGAGAATATGAAAGGATTATTATATATTAAGAGCGTATAATTATTTTGAAAATAAAAGATCGGTTTGACAATTAGTATGGACTTAGGAAATATTGGTTGAAAATTTAGACTCTTGGTTTTTGGCTGCAACAACTTCCAAGAATAAATTGTATTATTTGTTTATTTAGGAAAAATAAATAAAACTTATTATGACATAAATGTGAACAAAAAGTAAAGAACACTGTTTTTACGTGACGAAAAATCAACTAGCAAATGGGGGGGTAATAATGTCATTTTGAGTTGGTAATTTAGTAAGGTCAGCTGAGAGTTGTTGGAACAAATAACAGCAGGGATTTTGTGGGCGTCGAAAAACCGGGGGTGCAGTTGTTTTAGAGACGTAGAGAAAAACGAGTGCCATTTTTCTGTGGGTATTTATAGCTTTGAAACTTTGAAATTGGAATTGACAGCTTTTACATTTTTTTTTTTTAACCAAGTTTTGTGCACTTGCGGAGCACGTATGAGGGGGGTTTTTTTTTTTTTTTTCTAACTTAAAATAAATGAAAATTAAGGAAAAAAATATTATAAAAAATTAACCATTTAAAAAATATAGTAAAAAATAATTTTTTAAATTGGAAGACAAAATAAAAAAAATTATAAAACAAGGTAATAATAAAAAAAATAAATTTTCTCTTAAAATCCACTTGCCTTTTTAATCACTTTGGATTAGATCTTAGATCCATTTTAATATCTAATATTTAAAAAAAAATTTAAGAGTAAATGGTGTTAGCTGCTAGAACTCAGTAGTACCCAGTACTGTACGTGTAAGAGCATTTGTATGTGTTATATTTATGTGCAAAGTTTGTCTCGAAAACAATGTTATCTTTGAGACTTTGATAAAAAATTTCATGTTAAATTTAGCATCATATGTATCATATGTTATAATTTAGTATATACTTACAATTGTCAATTAGCTTGCCACTGCAATACTATTATTTTGTCAATACAAAATTACAATATTACCACCTATAAACGGTAAAGTAATAAAAAAAATTGGGAATTTTACAAAAATATTCACCTTTTAGAAAATAATTTTAAAAAATGGCCACAATTTCATAAAATTTAAAAATTAGTCATTTCAAAAATTTTGACACGTGTCATAAATTTTTTGACAATAATTTTATGTGTAATTTTGTTATTGTTAAAAATTTCTGACATGTGTAATGGTTAGTTTTTAAATTTTTTGAAACAGTGATTATTTTTTTAAAAATATACAGTTCAAAATGACTAATTACCTAATTGACCCTAAAATTTTAATGCTTAAAAACGATTTATTTGCAGTTTTTAAACTTTTAAAATTGGTCAATATGCTCACTCCGTCCAAATTTGGTCCAAATATTGAGCTTCGATGCAATATTTTAACAAATAATAATAATAATAATAATAATAATAATAATAATAAAGAAAGGAAAAAAAAACCATCTTATTCAAAATCTAAAATATGATGTTGTTATCTTATAGAGAATAAAATGATTAATAGTTGTGTTCATTAATAGGAAGTAATGTATGATCTAAAAATTGAGATTAAAGGCTCAAAGTAGCATTTTATTTAGGACTCGTACTTTAAAAGCTTAGAGCAAATATGTTAATGGACACATTTGAAGATGGTCTAATATCTTCAAAGCTGGGCTTGAGCTCGAGCTCAAGCTCAAACTCGAAACTATCTTAGCGAGCCGAGCTTAAGCTTTTCAAAACTCGGCTAAGCTCGACTCGATTACACCCATACATATGCGCTAGTAGCGCTACACACGTGACAACCTTTAAAAAAATTATAAATAAAAGTATATATATATATTTATAATTGATTAGAAAAAAATGATAAGAACATGTATAAAAAAGAAAATAAATTATTTAATAATATATGATATGCAATAAAAAAATTTATGTTACTCATTACACCACAAAAAGTAATCCGGATAAATAATATTAAAATATATCTCTTATGTTTTAAACAATTGTTGATGTTTTACTTGAATTGCTACACAAAATGAATAAGTATTATAAAAAACAAAAAAACAAAAAAAAATTGATAAAATACTAGTGTGAGAGAGGAAGAAAAATATTTAAAAAGTGATAAAAAATCCTAATTCGCTAGAGCATATATTTTAACAATTACACACGATTATATATATTTAAACACACCATAGACTTTAAATCTCGATTCAAACTTTCCAGTAACTTAAAGAAGAAAAAAAAAAGAATATTTACAGATTGAAGATTTAGAGGGGAAAAAAGGTGAAAAAAGGACAACTTTTTTTTTTTATAGAAAATATATAATTAAAACAATTTCACAAAATAAAAAAAAATCGAGCAAGAAAAAGAATCTTTTAGTCTATAGATTAAGAAAAACCAATTACGACCAAGGGTGGTGGCAAATTTTTTATTTTTATTTTTTGAGACTCGAGCGGCAAAGCAAAAAAATTTATATTAAGAAACCAAAATGAGAGAGAAAATAAGGACTAAAAAAAGAATTACTTATTTTGTAGTCTCTCTTCTAAGGGAGGGACACAATAAATTATTTTTTTTCTTTTTTAGGAGGGTCAGTTAGGTAAATAGCCATTTTTAACTGTGTGTTTTCAAAAAATAGCCACAGTTTCAAAAAATTTAAAAACTAGCCATTACATAATGTAAGAAATTTCTGACAATAACAAAATTACACATAAAATGTGCTGTAAGAAATTTCTGACCCGTATCAGAAATTTCTGAAAGGGCTAATTTTTAAATTTTTTGAAACTATGGCAATTTTTTAAAATTATTTTGTAAACAGTGGCTATTTTCTTAAAATTCTTTTTTTAGGATACCGATTATCACCAACAATATATATATATATATATATATATTTTTTTTAAATAGAACGAAAAAAAAAAGCATAATACAATAGGAGTCTATAGATTGGGCTAGAAAAAAATATAGGGGAATTTTGAGGAATGCCCTCTTTCACCACATTAATAATGTGCCTTTTTTACATTGCACTTTTAATTTATACCCCATATTTTACATTACAAATATATAGTAAAAACAATACCGTTGGAGGTGGCCTTGTTTTGTAATTCTCCAAAATATAATCAACTGTGAGGACGAAATTTTTTCTGAGATCCATACGACAATAAAAGGCTAATTGAAAAAAGAAGAGAGAGAGATTAAAAAGGAAGAAGATAAAATAATTTACAGCCCTTCAGGGCATTAATTTACAGCCCTTCAGGGGCTAAATGCCTCTTTCTGGGTGCAAATAAAGAAATCTGCTGAGCCTCCTTTTTCGCTCCCTTTGCCGCTTGACAAAATAATAATAATAATAATAATAAATTAATTAATTAATTAAAGTGTTACTGTTTTTTTGCTTTTTTTTTTTTTGGCTATATTGAAGATGAAAATTTCATCCAAAATGTGGTCGTTTTAGGCTAAATTTAAAGTGTACAAGGCACTTATTATGAAATGGATTTAGAATTAGGACCCTATAATTCTTCGAGTGATGCTGAATTGTTGTAAGAATCTCTTCATTAACTTCATTATGATAATCCTTCTACAATTATGCGCCGTAATTTATGTTGGGCCCAAATTTGTCCGAAGCCCAAGGCCCAAAATATTTTGAGTTCAAAAAATTGGCGAGAAGTCGGTCCGTCAGAAAGCCCAAGTAAGGACGACATCGGAGGACCAAGAAGGCACACGCACGGCAAGGATAGGCAACAGGGCACCAACCGCACACATGGCCGAGTGATAGCATGCCAACGCACGCATGGCTGGGCGGCAGCGTGCCGCGCGCGCAGCACACGTGGACGAGGAACAGCGCGCCAACGCGCACATGGCAAGGCAGCAGTGCCGATCGCGCGCATAGGGAATGCCGGCACCCATGTGGGCGGCCGCCTGCCGACGATGCCCGTGTGGCGGCCGCCCTGCGCCCGACGCCCGTGCTGCCCGTATGGACCGTCGCCTGGCACCCGTATGGATCGTTGCCTGGCACCCGGTGCCCGGCGCCCGTGTGGGCGGCCGCCTCCCACCCGCTCGTCCCGGATTAACCGTGCCTCACCGAACATGTAATAAAGAAATAAAAAGTTACTAAAAATAGATTGCGGACTTTATTGTGTATATTTTCTTTATTCAACAATGTAAGGCTATAAATTGCCAATGATTGCAAAAAGAAAGAGAGGTGGAATAACACTCAGAGAATAACACTCGATTACTCTCAAATATTGGTCAATTATTCTTTTCTATTTTCTTCATTATTTGTCTTTATTTTTCACGTTATTTGATACGTGTTAGTTGTTGCGAAAAATTACATCAACAATTTATGTTATTTGTGAGGTACAAATTCAACAAGATTGGCAGTATCGTATCATACACAGTGGTTCGCACATGTTACTTCAATCTTTAGACCAAACAAGGATATTGTCGTACTTGCATCAATACAACAAAAATTCATATAACAAAATAATGACCAAAAAATAGCTAACGCTTTCGCATCATCAATATGATTTATAAATAAATATTTCCAGATACAAGTATATCATTTTAGTTACACATATTATCAAGCAATCAATAAAAATATTATTAATAAATTAATTATTAAAAGAAGGAAAAGAAAAGCAGAGTCATGAGATGACATTTAGAGACTAATTAGCTCCGTTTATTTGAATTTGTTTCATTTGACACCCTTTTTTTTTTTAGCTTGAAAAAGAATATCTTCACATCGTTTAACCATTGTGCACAAGATGGTTCTCATGATCAGAACTAGAAGAAAGCACTGAAATGGACTCATTGGCTTCATGATCAGCAAATTTGGCTTCACAACCAACCTCCTCATTCTTCTTCACCTTTGCATCAATGTGAATATCATCCTCAATTGACAAAACCACACTCTCTTTTCCACAAGGGCCTTCGACAACGGCCTCTTTTGTCTTCTTACGCTCGTCGAAACGGATAGTCTCGGTCTCCTGGACACTCTTCTGCTTCCTCATTTTAAGGAAGTAGAAGAGCGCGGCTGCCAGGAACGCGAGGAAGAACACACCGCCAAGCGAGACAAACACGGTTGCTATCATTGCCGGATGGCTAGGCGGCTTCGCTGCTTGAGGTGGTGGTGGAGATGAGGGAAGTTGAACTTGTATGGTGAAGAGATTTGTCTTTTGTTGGTACTTAGAAGTATTGGATAAGTCAATAAACTTGGCTCTTGGGTGTTGAGAAGTTGGATTTTTCGGGCTATTTGTAGGGAATTGTTTAGGGCAATCTTAGAGTTTGAATTCTTAGCATGTTTCTTAAGTAACTTGGCTCCCATGCTAAGGTTTCTTATAGGTTTGTTGTTTAGATTGGAAACCACCTCTTTTCTCAAAGCTACCCTTATTTCCTACAAGGAGAGTGAGTTGTGATGCCGCATTTGAGATGACCAAAATATGAAAAAGTAATTCAATGGGGTTATTGAGAAACACCCCTGTTACCCTACGGTGCTAAATCATTTCCTTTTACGTTTGCACTGTGCAGTCCAATCAAGTCCGAAACAAGTATAACTCAGTTTAATTATCAACCAAGCAGACTTTCGTTCAATATTCCATTGAGTTATCTGCGCCTAATTATAATAAGAGATTTTGAGGAATACTCCGTTTTTAGCACAATGATAATCTATATCTTATATGTGTTGTATTTTTAATTTATACCACAAAATTTACACTACAAACATAGTGTGAAAATAAAAGGAGCACACCACTTATAGTATATATTATTAAGTAACATCAAGAATGAATTTATTTTGAAATTCTTCCTAATATAATTAGGCGAAGAGGTAGCAAAATGGGAAGACTACGGCCCGGTCTATTCCTAGGCACTCCCTAAGGCTCGAGTTGGGCTGAGGGATGCAGCCCGCATGTCGGTCTGGCTTGGCCCAACAAAATGCTTTGGGCCGGGCGGCTTTTTTTTATTTTATATATATTCATTGCTTTTTTTTTTCTAATTTTTTTTATACATTTTGAAATATAAAAAAATTGAGTAGTATTTTCTTTTAATTATGTCAATTATTTTAATATTGTCTTATATTTATTTTATTATTATTACTATTTACTTTAAACCATTTAAATAATTTAAAAAAAATGTGGCCCAACATGTCCCGCCCACACTAAATGAGAATGGGAGAATTACAAAATAAGGTCATTCTTAGTGGTACTTAATAACTCATGCTCCAAGTGGTGTACTCTCTTTGTTTCCACTCCATGTTTGTAGTGTAAATTTTGGAGTATAAATTAAAAGTGCAACATATGGGAGACATAAATTATCATTGTAGCAAAAGAGCGACATTCCTCAAAATTCCCTAATGCGATTCATGGATGAGCCAGCCTCCCCCTTGTCTTATCATCCGGACCAGCCCAACCTCGCATGAAATATAAATGGGAATTTTGAGTAATGCTGCTCTTTTGGCACAATGATAACCTATACCCATGTATATTGCACTTTTAATTTATGCCCCAAAATTTATACTATAAAACATAAAGTAGAAAAAAAAAAAGAGCACACTACTTGAGGTATAGATTATTAAGTAACACTAAGAATGACTTTGTTTTGCAATTCCCCCAAACATAAATGATCCAGCTGGGTTGACCTAAAGTTTAAAAGGCCTGGGAAAAAGTGCATCCCGCCCTATTTGTCATCTCTAATTATGCGTAACCAAGTGGATTAACACGAGTCAAGCTCTAATAAATACCCTTTAAGAAAAGCTCTAATTAATTTAAAGAAAAATTGTAGTTAATACTCAAAATTTGACACTTAATTTAAATGAATACTCAATCTTTTGAAAAATATAACAAAATATCCAAGTGATTTTTTCTTTTTTTGCTGAATAATATCCAAGTGATTTAATTACTTACATAGTGATAATTGATGGTAACTGACTGAATTACCGAAAACATGTGTAAGTAATTAATTAATTGACTAGTTACTTAATTACTTTGAAACATTAAGTATTATTTTTATTACTATATAATTTTTAGGTATTTTCTTACTTTATCCTTATTTAAATAACCAAAAATCATTCACTCATAACTTTACTTAATTTAGTCATTCAAATATTAATCAATTCCGCTATATGATTAATATTAGATTTTCATTTTTTTTCCTTATATGATAATTCACTCAGTGTTTTAAGCGTTAACCTTGATCTATTATGACATATTGCTGGTTGCGCTCAAATTGTGTATGAGTAAAGCAGTAGGCTCGTAGCACAACGAGAACGAGTCGTATGGAGTTCATAATCTCAACGTACATAGCTAAGTTTGGAGCAGATTTTCTAAACAATGATTTTTTTTTTTTTTTTGTTTTCCTTCTCGCTGAATCAATTTTACGATAGATAAAGACATTAATTTTGCATATAAATTTAAACAGAAAATGTTCACATCAGTGACACGTCAGGTTTTAGACTCACTAATATAGACGGAAGGACTATTGTCAATAACTTTTCAAACTTCTATGTATTTAGTATAAAACATTTTATATCATAGTTCAAGCCGAGACAACATCTAAATTTCAAGTGCCATTTTTAAAATATTCCATTCTACATTTAATCATTCATTTTGATGTGACCAAACTTTTCATATAGTGTTGTAGCACCTATAAAACTCAAAGGCTAAGTTGAGTATAATTGTTAAAGAGCGTACCTTTTCATGATAATTAAACTCCATTCATTAATATCGTTGCAAATTGCAATGATTCATTACACATTGAGTTCCGTATAAACAGCAAGTTACAAGTGGATTTAATACACAACCAACGATTGGTGCAACGAAAAAATAAACAAATTAGGTACTTAATTACATAATAAAACAGTTAATTAAGATGGTTAAATGTTTATTAAGGTTCATTTTTCAATTTAACCCTTTTGGAATGCAATGAACAAATAATCAACCCTTGTGTTGGAGATGGTGCTGTTTAGAACCAGAAGAAGTCATTGAAGTGGAAGCATTGGCTTCAGGAGACTTAGCATGTAAACCTTCCTCAATCTTCTCATTCTTCTTAATCTCTTCATCAATATGAATATCATCCTCAACTGATAACACCACAGTCTGTGCTCCATGAGGGCCTTCCACAATGGCCTCTTGTATCTTCTTACGCTCGTCGAAATGGATGATTTCGGTTTCTTGGACGGCCCTCTTCTTCCTCTTCTTGAGGAAGCAAAAGAGCGCCGCTGCGAGGAACGCGAGCAAGAACGCTCCGCCAGTGGAGACGAAGACGATCACGATGACAGTCGGATGGTGGCTGGGTGATGGCGGCAGCGGTGGAAGTGGCGGAGGCTGCACTGGAGGGCGTGGAGGCGGGCGGACTGGAGGGTGAGGTGGCGGAGTAGACGGTTTGTGCGGAGGCGGAGGCGACGGTGGAGGAGGGGACGGATGGCTAGGCGGCTTTGGTGCCAGAGGTGGTGGTGGGGAGAAGTATGGGAAGTTGAAATTGTTTTGGGATGACATTTGAATTTTGTTGGTATTAACACTAAGTATGGGATACGTTAATAAATTTAACTGGGTTATTGTGTGGAGTTGGAGTTTTCTGGCTTCCTATTTGTAGGGAATTGTTTAGGGAAATCTTAGAGTTGGAGTTGGAGTTCATAATTAGCATGTCTTAAGTAACTTGACTCTCATGCTAAGGTTTCTGATAGGTTTGTTGTTTGGATTGGAAACCACTTCTTTTCTCAAAGCTACCTTATTTTTCTCATAAAACGTATTTTGTACAAGGAGAGTTGAGTTGTGATACCCCATTGATCAAAGCTCATATTGTCTATTATTATTTCCTTCCCTATCCTTTTTTCTATCCCTTTTAATAATATTGTAATAACTCATCAAAATAGCGTGTATTAATATAAGTGGGAAATTTTGAAATATGTCACTTTTCTGGACAATAGTTTTGAAAATTGCCAACTAAAAGTCTCTTTCACTTTTTGCAGCAAATCATGATCAATTTTCTCAATTTTATTATAAATGACTAAGGAGAAAATGCAAAATAATGATTGCTAATAAAAAAAATTGACTTAGTTACATAGATTATAAACTTGTATAATTCAAGCTCTAATAAATTATCATTTAGGAAAAGCTATTATTAATTAAAGATAAAAAATCTGACTTGTAACTCTACTTATTTATTTAATCAAACATTAATCCATTCACTATATAATTAATGTATTGAACTCCCTTGTCTTATATAATAATTACTGATAGTGTTTAAGCCTTATCTTCATATCTATTATTATGTGTAACATCTAACAGGTAGAAAGTATAATTGCCAATTTAATAAACAGTCGTTTATCTTTTGCAAATAACAAGTATAATCATCAAAGTAAATACGTATGAAAGTATAAAAATATTAACACCAGATATGCGTACTTTACATGATAACAATTTAAAATGGAAAAAAATCATAGGTACAAACCACAACAGGTATATAAAGGTGAATTTTATTAAGTAATCGAATTACAATTACTAAACACTAGAATTATACCACCAAGTTGTAATCTGCGATGTTCTTCACCAGGGTGCGATTCGACTTTTTGCTAGCTTAGTTTCAGACTTCGTGCATAGTCCGTTCAGACAAATTGTACTATCTGCACGCCTTTAGATTCCTTGTCTACTATGAGCATGATCAACTTCTTGAGGATGATCTCTTTCGAGAGATTAAACTAAGCCTAAATGCTCAAATGCTCTCAAACTACAAAATGCACAAAGTAATCTCTCTCAGTGTCAAATGAAGACTTTAAAGGATTTTTGTAAACAACTTAGTTACACAAGATCGGAATGAAATCTCTAACTTAGTCCTAAATAGAAGCCTAAAATAATCTCGATTTGTTACACTAAACGTGCCTAGAATCTTGACCACATGTCCTTCGCCTCAACAAATCCCGAGGAATCCATTGAGCTCTGTTAGGCCATTCTTCCAATAGTCCAATAATTTCATCAGGCTCCGAGAAAAATGCTATGTTATAACGATTCAACAAATCATGGAATTTCGTACACAAATAGAGCAAATAAGATCTATAACAACCTATTTAGATTAATTTGTTAAATAAATTCAATTTTGTTATTATAATCATTATCAAAATCTCACAATATGATAAATAACTAACACATGCATAATTATATAAATTAAATCTCGTTTGGATAAGAGTGACGAAAATAATTCCACAAAAATAGCAATGTCTAAAGTATAATTCTGTACAATGATTTTTTTTTTTTTTGTTGCTAAATCGATTTTACGATAGGTGATGGCATTAATTTTGCATTTAAGTTCAAACAAAAAATGTCCACATGAGTGACACGTCATATTTTTGTCCAATAAAATAGAGAAGGTCTATTCTTGATAACATTTCAGACATTACATATCACGTTGGGGAATTGTGAGGGATGCCCGTCTTTTGCCACAATGATAATCAATGTCTTATGTGTATTATATTTTTAATTTATACCCCAAAATTTATAGTGTAAACATAGAGTAAAAACAAAATGAGCACATTATTTGAAACATAAATTATTAAGTGACACTAAGAATGACCTTGTTTTGCAATTCCTCCTAAAACGTTTTATACTTTAGAAGCCAACCTGAGACAAAATTTAAATTTCAGAGGCCAAATTCTCTCCCCTCCGCAAATTTCAGAGGCCAAATTCTCCCCACCCCCCCCCCCCCCCCCCCCCCCTCTCATTTTTTTTCACTTACTTTTAATCATAATTATTCAAGACCGTACCTTTGCATGATAAACTCCATTCATTAATATCGTTGTAATGATTTATTACACATTGAGTTCCGTATAAACAACAAGTTACAAGTGGACTTAATACACAATCAATGACTGGAGCAATGAAAAAAAATAAACAAATTATGTACTTCATTACATAATAAATCAGTTAAGATGGTTAAATGTTTATTAAGGTTCGTTTTACAATTTAACCCTTTTGGAATCCAATGAACAAATGATCAACCCTTGTGTTGGAGATGGTGCTGTTTAGAACCAGAAGAAGGCATTGAAGTGGAAGCATTGGGTTCAGCAGACTTAGCATTTAAACCTTCCTCAATCTTCTCATTCTTCTTAATCTCTTCATCAATATGAATATCATCCTCAACTGATAACACCACAGTCTGTGTTCCATGAGGGCCTTCCACAATGGCCTCTTGTATCTTCTTATGCTCGTCGAAATGGATGATTTCGGTTTCTTGGACAGTCCTCTTCTTCTTCTTCTTGAGGAAGCAAAAGAGCGCTGCTGCGAGGAACGCGAGGAAGAACGCACCCCCAACCGAGATGAAGACGATCACGATGACAGTCGGATGGTGGCTGGGTGATGGCGGCAGTGGTGGAAGTGGCGGAGGCTGCACTGGAGGACGTGGAGGTGGGCGGACTGGGGGGAGAGGAGGTGGGTGAACGGGAGGATGAGGTGGTGGACTAGACGGTTTGTGTGGAGGCGGAGGCCGAGGCGATGGTGGAGGAGGGGATGGATGGCTAGGCGGCTTTGGTGCCGGAGGTGGTGGCTGATAAGGGTGAAAAGGTGGTGGTGGAGAGAAGTATGGGAAGTTGAAATTGTTTTGAGATGACATTCTTTGTTGTCTTATTATTACCAACAAATTTGGAAGAAGTTGATTTGGTTGTTGTGTGGGAAAAAGTGAGAGCTTTGTTTGCCTATTTGTAGGGAAGGTTCAGGGAAATCTTACTTTGAGTTGAGAATTCTTAGCAGATTTTTAGTGACTTGACTCTCATGCTAAGATTTCTAATAGGGTTGTTTGTATTGGAAAACACTTCTTTCTCAAAGCTACCTTATTTTTTTTTAAGATTCACTTATATGCACCATTCGGACTAGGTGAATGAGTTGTCATACGCATATGATCCAACGAAAGATTACATAGCGGCTTTTTTGACAAATTAAATGGTTTAGGTTAGGTAGTTTATCTACATCGGTTTAAATGTCATTAAAAAAAAAGCGAAAATACGCAAATTGAAGTGGATATTAGAGCAGATTATGCTAAAGATACGAAGCACAAAAAGGTCTATTTCTACAAGTTCAATATATTTATGTAATTACCTGCATTTTTTAACAATGACATTCAAGCTTCCCGAGACTCAGAAAAAAAAAAAAAAAATTCAGTATCATTGTAGCTCAGACAAATGCAAGTCTACTTAAGCTCAGATAATTTGTATATATACGTATATCTTCAAGCAAGTGTAACAATACAACCGAACCCAAACTGCTATTAGTCTTTAGCCAATATATTTATTTATTCATTTATTGTTTCTTCACAAATTGAATTAAAAAATGAATAACTTCAAACCATGTTTTCACATATATTAAAAAATATATACTTTTCACCAGAAATGGATCCCAAGCAGATTATCTTACAAGTTGGCCTCATACCAATGTATTAGTTCATTGGAAGGGAAAGTTTATTCATTTGAGAGCAGACTTGACAAGAGAATTTCATTCCACATGTCAGGCACGCCTGGCAAGCACCAGTGGCTACAATCCGGCACCGATGGATTATCACCCCAACTGCCCACATGCCCATCGCTCCGGAAAGCTCCCATACGTGTGACATCGAGAAGTGTAACAGGTACCGTCATTCTGTTCACAACCTTGATAACATTGTCTGAAATTGAGCTCCGTTCCCGCCCTCTGGTGTTAGACCAAGGGCGTCGAGTCACTTTACAAGAGCTACGAGTCTTTCCCCTGATAAATAGTCAAGCATTAGCAAAAGTCTGTGTATGCCGTTTGATCAACTCAGATTCTTACACAGGACTTTAGCGAGTTGTGAGCAAATTACAATCTCAAAGCGAAACATAAAAACAAACAAACTGTGGAAATGACAGAGTTATGTAATATTTCAAAATGGCCAGAAATTCCATATTCATCCTTACGGTTCGAAAGGGGGCAAAAAAAATTTTTTTTTTTTTGTTTAAGTTTCAGCACAGTTAAAATCTGTGGTTATTGGGACTGATTTTCTCACTCGGGAACTACAGCTTAAATTTAAAGAGAAGCAATTAAAATTTGTTGCTCAAAAAGGTTTTAGCGTAGTTACAGATTTTACTTCATCAAATGATATGAAGTCATTGAGAATTTCATGTCTAATTTCAAACCAGAAAGTGAAGGGAGGCTAATTTGTTTTCTGGAATCTCATGCGCAACAAGTGCATGTTCCCGAAGTGACATCATACAAGAATAACATCATACACGCACACCAAAAGGATAAAGTGATTGAAAATGTGTAGAGATATTTGGCAGAAATCACCAATAGTTGTCAAGTAACTAAATCGATCTTAAAATTGCTAAGCAAAGGAAAAATAGAATAAAATAAATATCTATACAAGTTAGTAAAACTTACCCCCAATGTGCTGATTCGAAAGTCCGAAAGAACACACTTGTCCTATTCATGTTAACCGTGGTCTCAACCCAAGACGCCCAGGTGTCTAATGCTTTTCTGAAGGCAGCATTGATTGGCATTCCAAGCTTTAGCGATTTACCTTCCTGAAAATAGCAGCCCCTGTCTGAAAAGGTAAGTCAGAAGCACTCTGCAATATTCCGACAATCCTAACTTGAAATGAACTAAAATGCTATAAATTTCAGATTCACGAAAGGCTTATTGAGGACGTGCTGACATAACATCGCAATTTATTAATCTCAAGTGTGAATGACAATTGCTGACACAATAGTTCTCAATTGAAGGAACACGTAGAACAATGCAAAATACTCCTACAACAATACCAAGCACATTGGAAAAAGAAAAAAGAAAAACCAGAGATCGTTAATTGTTCAAACCACAACTGTAACGTGAAACGTGCTAAAAGGTACCGTACTAGCAAGTTCAGTAATGCATAAACATATGGTACCTAGAAGCTTTAAGGCCATGTTGAGATTACTTTCACATGTTTGACAAAGAATTTACCATGCAAAAAATAGTTGGATCGATTGCAAAAGCTATAACTGTCAAGCTTCTGCAAGAGCTAAGAAGAATGTTCATGGTTTCATGAGTAAGGGTTCGCTAGCAAAAAAACTTTCTTTTTCAATGAGAGAGTTTCACAGACGGCCACTAACTAATATAAGACTATACTCATAAATAACGGTTAGAGGAAAACAGCCAAATCATGAACACCGTTCCCCATCAGATATTCCCATCATGATACGTATTTATAAATTATTTTCACACACATATTGTCCTAAAAAATTGCCAAAATCTACTCTTTTTTTTTTTAATGTAAAAAGGTGAACCAAATCAACAAATTTAGGTCACTTTAGGGGCTTCTGTTTCCTTTTAAGAACTTCCTAGTAAACGCTAACACGACTAGAAAACTTGCAATGCTTCACCGAGTTCTAGGATTAAATAGCTTTACGAGTATTGTTCAGTTCTTTATCCTTCACTAAATGTTCAATCAACATGCACGCTTTGGATGATGTATACATCCATTCCATATGAATCCACGAATGAACAGTCAATGCTTAATAGATAAAGAATTAAGGAAATAAACACAGAAAAGAAAGGCCAATGTGGAAAAGCTCAACGAACTGCTACGAAACTTACATTTCGAAAAGCTTAGTTGGTGTCCACCAATGCCCTGAATTAAACACCAAAACATCAGAATCAACCCACTCTTTCCCAATATCATCCATCAGATCAAGCCTGAGGGTTGATTTAACCCTCTTCGGCGAACGCCTAGGCGCCGAACTAGGCTGCACGAGGAAAACCGATCGATAAAAGTCGACCCTCAGATCATACGTGCTGAACCGTATGCCCAAAAATCTAATCTGCTTGTTGATTTTGTTTCCATTCACTTCATAAACACTCCTCTTGTCATCAACACCCGCCACGAGCATACATATCAAGGACTCCCACTGCGTTCTGCTCAACGAATCGCCCACGAAAACCACCCGTTTCCCGCGAAGCCTTTCGAGAGCAGCCCGGGCATTGAACCTCGGAACATCGCAGCTCTTCGGCTTCCACCTCCATTTGGTGAAACCGCTGTCTCTCCTCCCATTAGCCAAGCAATCGAATCCGCTTTCGACAAATGGACATTGCGACGCATTGTATAAAGGGTAACTCTCGTCAATAACCCATTTCCCTTCAAAGACATTGCATTTCTCGGCCGAAACCGAATCGCTCGGCTCCGAAATCTCGGGACTGTGAGTCACAGCGCTCACACTTGGAAACAAATACAAATATGCACATGCCAATGCCACAAAGAAGGTCAACAGTGACCCAATTGCGAAAACTACATTTAGAGATTGAAAAGCCCAGAATTTACAATGTCTCTTTACAATTCCATTCCAAAGCTTTAAAACCCTTGTGTGAAAATTCCTCAATTTTCCAAGAAAGCCCTCATTGATACGTCTCACCATCTCCATCTACTTGAAGTTTGAACACTCAGAGACACCCAGAGGACATGAAAACTCCAGCTGAAATATACGTGTACCAACTCAAAGCGAATTCAAGAAAAAAGCTTCAACACTAAGCATTTGAGAAAGACCCACCAAGCGAGCAATGACAAAAAGTCATTATAACAAACAGTGAAGAGTGATTCTTACGGATTTGCTTTCCGGGGAAGTTGGTGGAGTCGGAAGGGGTAAATAGAGGAGAGGGTCGAGGGCAGATGGGTCATTTCACTAGGACTGTATTTGTTGGTCTCAACTCTCTGAAGATTGAAGAATGTTGATCCAAATCTCCATGGCGCTTTGCTTGTTTTTAGCTGTTAGCGACTCTTTTGGGACTTCTTGCCTTGTCGGTGGTTTGTTCTATTTTTTTATTTAAAGAAAGACGAAGATTTGGATTCTCTGTTACAAGACTCACTCAAGTATTAGTGATTGAAATATGTGTCACAATATTATTGGTGCAATTTCTCACAAGTCAATGGCTCATTGACAAAGTGGTTTTTTTTTTTTTTTTTGAATCATTTTTTCTTTTGTGCGAACTCACGTCTAACCAAAATAGTATTCTTCTCGCCTAATGCTTATGTTGAGATCTCACCAACGGTATTAAAAAATACTTATTATGCTCTTTTCTTTGAGCAATATTATGACAATTTTTATAAAATAGCCCATATATTATATTTAAAAAAGTATTTTGTCAATGCATTGATTGATAACATGACTACTTGGTGAGGCCTAGCTCACAAAGACGTAGTGTATCTCACTTCTTTCGTCTCTTAGCTCACTAAGAGGCCTTACTTTTTTCATGTCAACAAGCAGAGGATCTTCAATTTAGTACATGGTTGAAACATTATGTTTGAATTTCTTTCCGCTGGTGGCTCCAACGTAGGGTCTCACCTTAGCTTTGGTCCAACGATCGTCTAGCGGTCCCAAAGTCGGTTGGAGCTTCATTATGAGGTGGTAGGTCGGAAATTTCTTGATGTGTGTTATTGCCATTACTTTTGTATTTTGTTCTAGGCATTAGTCTCATTCGCCTTGACGTATTAACCACTAACCTCCTATTTAGCGGGTTTGTCAGATTATCAGCCAAATTCAACTTTGACTTCACATAATCTAAAATTACTACTCTTATTCAGCAGCTTTGTCAGATTATCAGCCAAATTCAACTTTGACTTCACATAATCTAAAATTACTACTCCAGATTCCATCAGTTGTTTCACAATGTCTACTTTTCCCATTATAATTTTTACTCCTTACTCCTGTAATTGCAACCTAACTATCAAAATGTATAGAAATACTAGGAGGAGGAGTATTCATAGAAAGATTACAATAGGTTTTTTAACCATTCAGCCTCAGTACATACCTTCTCTAAGGCGATCAACTTGGACTCTATGGTAAACCAAGCTATACATGTTTGCTTGAATGATTTCCAAAACACTGCACCTTCACCAAGGATGAACGCATAACCATTAGAGGATTTATCTCATCTGAATCAGAGATCTAGTTAAAATTTCTATGCCCTTCAAGAATTAGGGAGCTCTCAAATTTTAAACTATAGTCAATGGTGCCTCTAAAATATTTAGCAAGCCTTTATAATGTAGTTTAATGATCCTTGTTAGGATTATGAGTATATCTACTCAACCGGCTAACCGTACAATCTATGTCAGGCCTCGCACAATTCATTAAATACGTTGGGCTATCAACAATCTAGGCATACTCGGATTGTGAGACAACATCACTTGTATTTTTTTTAAATTGGGTATTTGTGTTATAAGAAGTTAGACATTGGTTAGGTATCTAAGAACCCAAATTTTCAAAAATTTCTCAACAAAGTGCTCTTGTGATGAAATGAGACAATCATCACATTTGACAATATTAATACCAAGAATCACATTTGCTTCTCCGATATCTTTCATAACATTAGAAGCAAGCAAATTTTTGGTATCATTCAATCACACTCATGCTAGTCCAAATATAAGCACGTCATCAACATTTATGACACGAAACACGAGAATTACGAAACTAAAATAAACCATTCCTATTTAAAGCATAGGCCTTATCCGAAACAAAGACAGTGGTTCTTCAATTTTTCACAAGCAATCAGAGCTTGTTAATAAATCACCTTTAGAGATTCCTCAATCATAGTCTTACTTTTTTCCTTTTTTTTTTTTGGCAAAATACATTTAAATTTTTTTTTTCCTTCTTCTCTCCTTTCCCCTTTTAATGAAGCTTCGTTAGAAGTAATAAGCAATCCTTATTTAACCTAAGGGAAAGCAAATTTCTATTTTCTTTGAAACAAAGAGAAAAAAATCAATAGTGCCTTATCACTAATTGCTTTGTTCTCTGAAAGCAAATCAATCGTCAATGGAAGGACGTGTGTTGTTTGGCAACCTCCGGCCACGAACAAATGAGCTGAAAAGATGCAGTGCTCTTGACGGTTGCGCATATGGCACCATGTGAGAAGCACCCCTCACCGTCGCAAAAGTCAGTAGATTTCCGTACTCGGTAACCCAACCTCCGACCTACCGAAAAGCAATGACCATCCGCGTATCAATCAGAAAACAATTCTCGTAAGGAATATCAACAAGTGGACTCAAATTGAGTTCCATTTTAAATGCATGAAAGCATTAATTTGGCAAAACCAACATGAATATTTCGATGAAAAACTACCAAACGTTTGAACTTCCTCGATGTGGTATTATGTAAAATTATCAAGCATTCTAAAAGCTTAGGATTAGGTTATGCATCAACAAAAAAAAATTTCTTTCTGTGGCACTGTATACAATAAATGAATCTGATTAAAGTACCTGGCCTTTGTGAAACCAAGCTCCATATGGGACTGTGGTCTTGAATTTGATGTCGTGGGCTAGCTCACGAATGAGCGTCCGTGAGCCCAGCAATGGCACAACGGAGTCTTGGTCCCCGCTGCATTTGGATGGAAAATCAGTGTTGTAAAGGTCGAAATGGCAATTGCAGTAACTTTGAGGCTTTAAAGAACTTACCTGAAAACCCAAACCGGTATGCGATTTTGAACTATCCTTTTGAGCAAGGGCAGGATATTTATGTTACCATCGGTGTCGCTGTAATTTAGAACTCTGTCCAACACATGAAATGTGAAGATTGGTTATTGCTATGTAACTACAAGTTCCAAACTTGATAAACCTGTTCAGCTTGATTAATTGATTAAGGGGTTACAAAGCTGTTTATAGCATTGTTCTTCCAATTTTACCCAAAATAGTTTATCTTTTTATCTGCCACATACATGTCCATGTTCATTAAAATTGCGTTAGAACAAGTTGTGAGCATCAATTACCTGCTGCACATGGACCAGCTGTAAGGTAAGTTTGTCCGATTAGCATGAAGAGCTTTCTGAACCTCGGGGAGGTTGAAATAGAAACGCCTTTCGTAGCTCATACACACATCAACACCGAGGCTTATCTTCGTAGCCTGCAAATGGTAATTCATCATAACTATGAGAAAAGGGACAGACCATTGAAGGAAAATGCTGAAAGGAAGAGATAAGTTGTTTATGTACCATCTTTCGCAATCGCAGCTCTTGCTCGACTATTGATGGATAGCACACATCAAGGATCACATCGTAGTTGTTTATGTACTCGCCAACTATAACGTTGGCCTCCGATATGGCATTGTTGCATGACTGGGACACATTGTGTGGACTTGCAAAGGTATAATCATCAAACTCGCAGTCATTCATTATGGTAAGCCCAATTTCATCCGAAATCATTCCGTGTGACCAGAAGTATTCGTATGTGGCTGGAATATCACGGTCAAGCTTAAGAAGCGGATTCCCAATCTATCCAGATAAATCAATGGAGAGAATCGTAGATGAGTTTGTGAAAACTGAAATGTAGTCCTAGATCCTTTAGAAATAAAAGGATTATATTGTAAAGTATGAGAAAAATTCAAGGTTGTCTTACAGCAACTCCTTTAAGATTGAACTTGAAACCGGTTGAGTGTTCATTATAATCCAGTAAAGCAATAGCCAATTGTGGTATGTAGTGACCTAAAACCAAAAAAAAAAAAAAAAAAGAAAAGAAAAAAGAAAGTGTAGTTGATATTAAAACAAAATGAGTATGTAAAAATCATATAATTGCTTGAATTTATGAAAGATCTAAGAGAGATAGTAAACCAACTATTTTGCACTAAGATTAGGAAACTCCTAAAACAATAGATTATTTCTTGCCCATTGGTCATATATGAGCGAATATGTGAAAACTAAAAAGTAAAACCAAATAACTAAATTCCAAACCTGCATAGCTCTCTCCAGTAAGAAACAAGTCTCTTGACTTAAAAGTTGGGAATTTCTGCAACCATTTCAGCATGAACACGCGCATATCGTTGGCTGTCAAAAGCAAGAACTCGAAACTTCAAAAATCCAAAGGCACATGAGCAGGATTAAACTGAAAAATACGAAACAAATAACAAGTCGCCGAGATTTGTCTTTTACCTGCGGAAGCATCACCGCTGTTATAATCCGAAGTTGTGTTTGAGTACGACCACCCGACACCAGCTGGAGACTCGACAAAAAGGAGATTTGAGGCTGAAAAAAAAAAAAAAAAAAAAAAACAAATTCAAGTAATGAGAAAAATTTTCAGACATCCCCATCTACATTACATAACACGAACAAGCCACATTCTTGACCGTCCTACCTTTGTTCCACGACATTGAATTTCTCCGAAGGCCTCGACCATCACCTGTCGGATAAAATGGACCCAACTCGGTGAATGCGCCGCCACCAATCGAAGAACAACCGGGTCCTGAACACCAGAGCACAACATCATTAGTTAGACTTAAAAAGTCCTGTGTCAATAGGATCTCCGAGTCCACAATGAGCAAATTTTCGACAAATTTGTTGCTAAATCAAACAACTGAAAATTTTCACTCTCTCACTAGAAGCAAATTGTAATTATTTATATTTTTGTTTTCGCTTTGGTGAATACTACAAGTGTTTTAAAATGACTAGAAAAAAGATGGATAAAAGTAAAATGTAGTACTTGAGAAGTACGCCTCGGAACACTCACGTTAAAGCCAAAAAAGTTCATTTCAAAATTCAAAACTGTTGCTAGAATAGAATAAAGCCTAATGCACTGGGAAAAAAAAAACTCTCAAAAAAAAAAAAAAAAAACAAAAACCCTTAATGAAGCACAAAGACAAAACAAAAAGGAATATTGTGTGATCCAACTACCCAATCAGGTCCAAGCTCAAATCACAAACTTCCCAAAATTTCAAGTACAAAACAAAAATAGAACCAATTAACCATCTGGGCAACTCTAAAAAAAAAATGCAATTTTCCAAAAAAAAAAAAAAAAAAAAGCTAACCTCCATTGAGCCAGAGAGTTAAGGGCTTTGAGTTAGGGTCATTTTGAGCTTCAGCAAAATAGTAAAATAAGCTCCGACCAGCTTTGACATCAACATCAACATACCCAGCAAATTGCCTGAAGCCAACCTTTGAAGGCTGGCCAGGCAATCTCACCACCAAATCCTCTTCTGGGAAGCTTTCAACAGCCACCAACCACCACAGCACAAATGCCAATACCAGTGAAATCCCAGAATTGCCCATGTCAGTGAATCCCAGGATTCTCTCTCGGATTACGTTATCTCTAACGAAATTCACTCTTCTACTTCGTTCCTCTCTCTCTCTCTCTATATATATATATAATATATATGAAAAGTAATGCAGATACTAGCGAGATTCGTCAAAAGTTTTTATCTTATCTTTTTTATTTTTATTTTTTTGTTGAAACAGATTTCCGTTATGAAAGGGCACGTGAAACCTGGACCAGCTTTAACCAAAAAGGCTACTATAAGAATAGAATAGAATATTGATTGAAGCTCCCATACTAAAATAAGAGGAAGACGACATCGGTATCTGATCTTATATAGCATTTCAAAAAAATATAGGAAAAAGTAATCAATAACCCCGATTTTGTGTTTTTAAATTTAAAATGCAACTTATTATTTAAAACATTACACTTTTACCCCTTTTTTTTCTGAAAAGACACTTTTACCCTCTCGTTTATTGAAAAGTGCCAAAGTTACGCCTCTACATCAATTAAAGCAAGACATGTCACTAAAAAAATTATTGGGGCTCGTTTAGATAAAAATTCAGATCATATTTTATTGTTGCAATATAATTCAAGTTTTACCAAATGTATTTAATTTTAATCTTATAACTTAAGTAAAAAAAATAACTAATATATTATTTTATGAAAAAAACCTAAAACCTAATCTCAAATCAAATTCCTTTGACAAATCATATCCCAACAAAAATCAAATTCATAAAATCCTAAAAAAATCAAATCCAAATATATGTCTCTTCTTTATTTCTCTAAATACACATATAATAAGTGGGTCAAAATTATATAAACCATATATGCCAATAGATATTAAAGACTATGAATGTTTCTTGCAAAAATAAATAAAAATAACTGGAGAAAAAATAAAGATTTTAGACTAACAAACAGAGACAATAATTACTGTGATATATAATGCATGACTGAAAAATTTCATACAAATATGGTTAAAAGAAAAATATAATATTAGGGAGTTTTAGTGATTTGTTTAGGGAGTTTTAGTGGTTAAAATTATAATATTAGTAAAAAATTGGGGCGTTGGTAAAATTTTTAAATAATTTAGTGGTTAGATATTTTTTTTTCGTGGCACATCATGTCACATCAACATTTGAAATGGAAAAAAAAAAAGTAAACATAGGGTGCAAGCTGGTAGTTGTTTAATAAATGACAAAAATATAGAGTTTAAAAACAATAGGGTACCTTTAATCACAATAGCACAAGATTAAAAGGTATTTCAGTATTTTTTCCAAAAATATATTAGTGAAAAATTTTCGAGTGGGGCCGTTCCCGTCGAGAATGATTGTGTATATTATCATCGTATTTGCCTTTTTATATTAGAGTAAATTTGGTATGTGGTTTTTTTTTTTTTTTTGTTAATCTAGTTTTAAAGAAATCGTCAACATTTTGAAAAGTTAAATTAATAGCTACTAATACATAAAAGAATTAAGGATATATATATATATAAGTATATTATCATGTAATTATAAAAAAGCTAATTTCTTAAGTAATAGAAACATTAACTATTTTCTTAAAATATCATTTAAAAAATGATTATTTACTCATTATCTCTTTAAATTATGATATCTATCTTAAAAGTAAAAAAAGAATCTGATAGGTGAATATCTACTATTTGAGAATCTCCCAATAATAATACTAATTTTAATCGTATTTTGGACATTTGGAGTACTCGAAGTAATATCTATGCAAGCTTCTTCTAATTTTCTTTTCGAAAAGTAACAAATTTTGATTATAAAAAATAGTGCACTACCATAACATATCTACCATTGATGAATTCACAACTATAAATTTCAAATTAGAGTAATTTGTACTAGTGATTTCTGAATTTGTTAAGATTTTACCTATCAGTCTTTAATATTTTTTTTTTTTGAAATCTTTACTTGTGAATATTTTATGACATATTTGGTATTTGATTATTTTTTAGTTCATGTTAAAAGCAAATGACCATCGCTTTAAAAAATTTAGAAACTAGGCATTAATCTCTTAAAGAACTAAGGTAATAAAGATAAATCACTGCGTAATGTAATTAAAAAAATAATTATTCCATAATTAATAAATATGCTGGTTATTTTTACTAAATATCATTAAAAAATAATTATTTACTTAATAACCTCATATTTTTACACCTAAAAATGAAAAGGAACTACAATAATTGGTTAAAGATATATATATATATATATATATATATTAAATAATTCTACAATAGACTCTACTCAATAAATGCAGAGTTTGCATATAGTAGTAGCAAAATCAAAAGCGAACGAGGCACAAGTAATAAAGTGGTCTACGACCAGATATGGTTCCCTGACGGGTTTAAAAGTCTGGAATTTGGTTTATGTACCATGACATATAACCTTTAGACTTTATTTAAGCTAATGTTGATGATGGAAATTTAAAACTAATCTGAAATGCTACTAATGTTTATCCTTTGTGAATGCAATTAAAACAAAATGCAAGCTAATAAATGCAAAAGATAATTGAGATGACAATTTCTCACATTTTCACGTTCTCCAGTCTAATGCTCAATTTTCATCCTCTAAGTTTATATTATTAGTCTTGAACATCTAAAGCGTCTAACACCCTCTTTTGAATTATGCATTAGGTTTATATTAAGCTAATTGAGCCTACATGCATATACAATTTATTAATCAAACACTCGTTGAGCCAGTCACAGACGGAGCTAGGATCACATTATTGAGGGGGCCAATTATAAACGTATTTAATTTTTTAATCATAAATATATTATATTTGCAACAAATAATGTATAAAAATTCATAATTAAAAATTCCAAAATGCATAATTACATCCCTAATCTAAAAAAAATGTAGAATGTTTATATCGTATATTGCGAATAAGTGAATCTATACCAAACTTTTCAAGATTGAAATTCAATCCTCTTTTTATAATTGGCTTTCTCATAAAAAAAATACTTACAATAAATATAAATCAATATGTTATAGTTATATTTTTCACATAAAAATCCACATAGACTGATTATAATAATTTATACTTATAAATCATTATTATTTTTCATTTTTTCGTTTAAATTTCGTAATATATATATATATATATTGGGTTGACGAAATGGGGAAAAGGCCCCCTTAAGAGCATCTCCAATGCAATGCTAAAAAGATGTGCCAATGCTAAAATTTAGAATTTGAGAGAAAAATATGTCATCCAACTCAATGCCATTTCTAGTGCCAAATTTGGCAAATGCCAAATTGAGTGCCAAATTTGGCACCAAATTTGGCATAATGCCAAATTTTAGCATATACTTTTAATAATTAAATATTCAAAAAGCACACAACTTCCAACAAAGTAATAATTGCTTATTACTATTAATTGACTTTTTTTGATTTCTACACCTAAAAAATAATAAAATCATATTTAGCATTGATAATGCTAATTGAGTGCATTGGAGTAAAAATTGAATGCCAATGCTATATTTGGTATTTTTTTTTCACTTTTTGGTGCCAAATTTAGCATTGGCATTGGCATTAGCATTGGAAATGGTAACACTAACATGATCTGTCCTTGGAGCCAGTTCAATTGGTCAGTTATTAGAGAAAATTTGATCTCATGTCACATTTGGCATTTAAGTTTGCAACTTATGTCACTATTGTATGTCATGCCACGTTTTTCATTATTAAATTACTATGTTAACCCTTACCCCTCTCTTGTCTTTTTCATTTGTAAAAAAAAAATGGAGGAGGGGCAATTTAGTCAAATTCATTGTCAAAAAATTACATGGATTGCAAACTTTTTTTAAAATGACATATTTCAAAACAAATCGTCTAAAATGGATTTTTTTTTTAAATTTCCCTAGTTATTAACTATCTTTGAATAAGTTAACAATCTACCAAGACTACTTAAGAGTTAAGACCGAGCCCATCTAACGGATACACTCCCAAAATTTTCCTGTAAATTGGATAGGATGACTTGTCAAATTTACATATTAAATTAATTAGATTTGTTAGTGAATGGCTTAAATAGGGAGGATGTAATTAGCGGAGATCGCGGTGAGACAGTGAAGCGTTTATGGGATATTATACTGCTGTATTTTTTATTATATTTTTTAGCCTTATAACAACAAGGCACATTTTTGCACATTTTCGCTTGGAATTTTCCAAAGTTTGTTAAGATAATGAACTTCACAGACAACTTTAAAAATGAAAAACAGCTCAAAGGAATCTTCTTTGAATTTCTTCAGCCGACTCTTGAAGAATGAAGACTATCACACAAAACAATATATCCAACAGAAATATGAAAAAAAAAATAATAATAATAATTGTACTACTAGAGACAATGCCACAGACAGTCCAATCAAACGGACGAAAGGTTCAAAGAGAGTCTCTTTTAACCTTTTGCCATAGAAAGACGCCAAAACTGCCGACTTCATTTTGATATTATAGGCTGTCTTTAGGAATTTGGACTTCACACTTCGTAGCTATCATTTAATCATTAACTTTTAACGCGAGACGAGAAAAATTAAATTAAAAATGAATAAAAAAGGAAGAGAAGAAATGAATGGTTAGAAAATGCACGCGCAAGGTTGTGTGCTCCAATTGCAAGCTTGTCTGTTTGGAATGGTCACTAATCATTGTACAGTGCATTGTTTGGATCTCGATAAAGACTAAAGAGTATGCCTGGATAAACAAAAGGAAGAAATACCCATTTGCACCTTATATTTATACTACTTTTTTCGATAGCACCTTATTATTTTTTTTCGACATGTTTGTACCTTGAATTATGTAACGTTGACGACTTTGCACCCTCCATCCATTGTTGTTTATTTTACCGTGAAAAATGCTGATGTGGCCTGAAAAATAATGTTTAATTTTCTAAATGACAAAATTACCCTTTACAAAAATATTAATTCAACCTCTAAATTTTTAAAACATTACACGTATACCACAAATCTCATATTTATCTTCTCTTTCACCCTCCACTTCTAATTTCAAAGTAAAAAAATAAAAAATAAAAATAAAAAAACCTACAGATTCAACAACAAAACTCAACCAAAAAAATTCAAAAAAATTAATCCAAACAGTGAACCCCAACCACGCGTAACCCCGGCGAACCTCGATCATGCCTTACCTCGGCGAACTCCCGACCGTGCTTGACCCCCGCGAACCTCGACCACGCTTGACCCCGGTGAACCCCGACCACGCCTGACCCTCGCGAACCCCGACCACGCCTCACCCCGGCAAACCCCGACCACGTCTGACCCCTGTGAACCCCGACCACACTTGACCCCGGCGAACCCCCGACCACGCCTGACCCTCCGTGAACCCCTGGCATCAAGAACCCCCCGACCTCCTCCAACACCATCTGAACCCCAAACCCCTCCGACCCCTTCGAACCTCGACCTCCTCCGATACCCCTAAAACTACTTCACCCCCAAGCCCCAGTTCCCCAAAAGTTGAAACCTAACCAGCTCCGCCGTCGGCAACTTGCAAGGCCCGCCGGCCCTGCCGCAGCGCGAACCCCCTTCCTCCCGAGCCCCGCCACTGCGCGAAACCCCTCCCTCCCCAACCTTACCGCCGTGTGATTCCACTATGTCCCAAGCCCAGCCGCCGTGTGATTCCACTCTGTCATGATCCCCACCGCCGAGCTATTTCCCTCCCTCCCAAGCCTTGCCCTACGCGCGATTGCCCTCCCCCCGAGCCCCGCCGGGAGATTCCTCCTCATCTCGAGATCCGCCGCACGATTCCCCTTCCTCCCGAGCCCTGCCACACGATTCCTCTCTATCTCGAGCCCTGCTGCTTGTTTCCCTTTCTTCCCGAGCCCCCCATCCCAAGCCCAGCTCTTTTTTTGTATTAATTTTTCCAACTCTAACTTGCCGAATTTTTCAGCCCCAAATTTCCAATAATCGGCAAGAACACAAATAAGCCAAGTCAAGTTTTTTCAGCCCTTTTTTTTTTGCAGCCAAGTCAGAATTCGCCATTTTACCCTTTCAATTTCTCTAAAATTACTCAATTGCCACTCAATCTGACAAAAAAATAAACAGCAATGGACGGAGGGTGCAAAGTCGTCGATGTAATAAAATTCGGGGTGCAAACATGTTGAAAAAAAATAATAGGGTGCTATCGAGAAAAGTAGCATAAATATGGGGTGCAAATGGGAATTTTTTCCTAAACAAAAGGATAGATCTCATTTTACACCGTTCACCTTGGTCCACTTTGGTCTTGGCTTGCAGTCTATATATATATATATATATATATATATATATAAAATAGCGATATGGGCTTTGAATACCAATGGTTGACACTATAAAAGACACTCTTACAATGTGTTTGGTAGGAGTGAAAAGTCGAAGGAGGGAGAGGAATGAGTGGAATTGTGGAACCCAAATCACACCTTATACGTACTGAGAGTTCTATATGCAATACCCAAAATACATTGATGCCACGTAGACTATTCTTTGGTGGTTTAAAGCAATAACACATTTTGAGTCAACTATACTGCGAAGTATGTTTTTTGCTATGTTTTGAAATCATAAGAGATACTTTTGTATTTCCACAAATAGAAAGTTAGAAACGTGCAATTTAGCTTAAACAGGATGCATATTTGGAATACGATGGCGATAAAATAAGTATCAACTTTTATTTATCCAAAACTAATCAACTTGAAATTTTTTTGAGCAATTTTGATTTTTTTTCTTGATATTTGGGTTATCCATCAAAAATTGAAACCGCCCAAATATCCGAAACCCTCCGCTCACCCCTATTAGAATTTTTTTTTTTTTTATCCTTGCTAGAAGCTATTAGATAGAATTGTCCATTAGAAATGTTCATAATGATAATGGTCCAATGCGACATAAAAGTGACATTATTAGTGGCACGCATGGTTCAACTCTTTACCAAATACCAATTTGAAGTCAAAACTCTTATCCAGCAACGGATAAAACTAACATGAAAGAGGACAATACAAAGGTCCCCAATTGGAGGTACAAGCCAACATCTGTAATCACTATTCTTCAACGTCTTTTGACTTTTTGTTCCGTATTTTAATTTACTTTTATAATTCTGTTCACATAGCGCAAAAAAAAAAAAAAAAAAAAAAAAAACAAGTCTTCTAGTAATCTCCCTTTTCTGTTTGCAAAACAAGTCTCCAAGGCAAAGTGAATGATCATTTGATCTATTATCGTGAATCAGCCGATCATTGATCAATCGGCCATGAAATTCAAAAGCTAAAAATAAAAGACACTCAATCAACTTTGCTAACGTTCTGGTACACATTGGAAGGATTTACACATTAATGAATTGAAATATTATTCGCTAGCATGGAGGTTGTCAAACAAGCGGAGAGATCATTTAGTAAGTAATTAGGATTAAAAAAGAAATCTTTTGATTAAATTATATTGGGTTATTTACATATATGTTCATAATATGACTGAATATTACGTGTAGATTCACTATTTATAACATATATTAAATTTATTCAATTTAACTATTTATAATATCATAATACTCCTAACAAGTAAAAAGACCCAAATTTACAATGGACATATCATTTAAAAAAAAACATATTTTTTATTTTTCGGACATAATAATTTTGAAATATCATATTACAAATTTAAATGATTGTGAATATCCTATGATGATTATGAATATTTTATTGCAACATTATAACATAAATACGTAGTCTGTGATTTGATTATTTTTTTAATATATCATTCAGATTTGATTATCATATTATAAATTTCGAGTATTTTCATTGCAAAATTAGATGATTATGAATATCTTATGATGATTCTAAATATCTTATTACAAAATTATAACATAAATCCGTAGATAATTGATTATTATTATTTTTTTGAGATTTTTAAGGATTTAGCCAAACTTTTTTCTATTTTTTAGGGATTAGCCATAGTTTTAGAAATTTAAGAAATTAGTCTTTTATTTTTCTTATTTTATAACATTCGATCAAAATTTTGGTAATAGTAAGTTTGGTTTCTTTTTTAAGTTAAATGAAACTAATTTTCGGAGATTTTTTATTTTATTTGGGCCATTTTTTGAAGTAATTATCATGGATACTTATGACCATTAAGGTATTTAATGGTTATTTCCTTAATTTTGACATTCTAGGGCTAAATCCTTCAAACTTTACCTTTGAAATGACTAATTTCTTAATTGGCCCTAATTATTTTAATATCATACTCGGATTTGATTATCATATTACAGATTTGAAGTAATTTCATTGCAAAATTAGATGATTTTGAATATCCAATTACAGAATTATAACATAAATCCGTAGTCTGATATTTGATTAATTGTTTTTTGATATGAATCCTGAGCGGTTATTTATCGAAATCCAATACATTTGCTAGCTCGAATTCGGACTGTTCTACGAGTTTAGGTTTGATTGGTGGATCGTGAGATGCCACAAACGGTTGCGGGAGGCCATTTGATAAGTCGGTGAACGCCACAAGATAAATTCTTGCGACACAAGATAGATTCTTGTGTTGTTTGGGTTGTCCAATGTAAATCCTTTAGCGATTTGGTAAATCCGTGTTTGTTCAAGGAAAATCCTTGACGGTTCATGAAGAACCAAGAGAAGAGGTAGAACCTCACTCACACAATACATGTTTCTTATCAAAATAATCCAAGTCTCCCTTTCTCATTTAATTGGCGCGACTATAAAGGCTGAGTTACAGCTTATTTTCAAGTTACAAAAATAACCCTAAACCTATTTTAATTAAAAGACTAATGACTAAGGCTAATTAAGTAAATAAACAAAAGGTTCAGCCCAATAACATAGGCTAATTAAACCCAAACAAACTAATTAGGCTCAAATAACAAGTCTGGCCCAAAACATAAAATAAAATGCATAAAATAACATAATTAAATAAAATATGACTAAATCCGCGCTATTGCTCAAATTGGCTTCCTCTCGGGTCGTTTCCGTGAAAGCTTTGATGTCACGGGCCATGCGTTGTTGAAGCTCAACTCCTTATCTTCGAACTTCTCCATTAACTTAATGACCTTTCAATTACTCGATCGATATCACCCATGCTCTCATCATTTTTAATATGATATTCCGATTTGATTATCATATTACATATTGGATTGCTTGATATTATACGTGAAAATTGAATTACGAGTATATATGGAAATGAGATAAACCGAAATCCGATTGGGTGATCCAAATTCAATAAAGAGGGGTATACTAGTCTAACAAAAAAACATCACAAAAGCTCAATGAATTACTGTGATAATACTTGTATTTTTTGCCGTAGTGTCTAATATGTTGTTGTAATGTGACTGATTGTGTAATTTCTTCAATTATATTTGTTACAATATTAATATTTTTTTTTGACAAAATATCCAAATTTTAACTTAAGGTTGTTTCATAAACAATTCAAACTATTTTTTATCATTTTAATTTAAATTATTATTTGATAAAATCTTGTAATTCAAATAAATATTTAGTTAGGAGTTTGGTGGTATTATATGAATTAATATTGTGGCATAGAGGATTTTGATTGAGAATTGATCAACTTCCTTTTTTGTTGTAGTAAGAATATTAAAATACTATAGAAGAAACGTTTAAGTTAAAAATTTGGGAATTCTTTTTATTATTATTTTTATCTGAATTGCTAAACAAACGACCTCTTAATTATTACTTCCATCCAAACACTTATTTAAGTTACATAATTTTGCAAAATAGTTCGAATCAAAATGATTTGAATTGCTTGGCAAACAAACCTTAAACCAAACTTCTTATTTTATAAATTTTAATTTTAATTGGTTTGACATTTTTCAAACAAAACTTTTAATTGAGCAATCAAAGCCAAACTAATTATAGATGGTTTGATATTTTTTTATTTATTTAAAAATTATTTTGAACTTTCTGTCAAATTTGAACTTACTTTCATATAAGTCTTAACAAAAAATTATTATTAATTAAAATTAAAAGTTCTACATTGTAGTCCAAATTCAAATAGAAAAAAGTAAAAATTTAAGATGCATTAAAGGCGAGAAAGTTATATTTTTATATAATAGCATAAGTATTAAATATATATATATATATATATATATATATGAACACAAAAGATTAAAACTAAGACGGCCAATGTTTTTTTTTTATTTAGTTTATAAATTAATCATAATCGTCATTTAGATATTTGTAAAAATATGTTTAAAATATATTTTATGTAGATTACATGTACAATATTTACTTAAATTAGAAAGGCTTGAGACTTTAACTACCAACCCTTACCGGCAATGTCGAGAATTGAAAGTCAATATTTAGGTTTTTGACATTGAAGGGCAACACATCCATTGACTAGCTAGTAAAAAAAAAAAAGTCAGTTAGGTAAATAGCCATTTCAGACTGTGTGTTTTCAAAACATAGCCACATGTTCAAAAAATTTAAAAACTAGTCATAACACATTGTAAGAAATTTCTGACAATAACAAAATTACACATAAAATGTGCTGTAAGAAATTTCTGACACGTGTCAGAAATTTTTGAAAGGGCTAGTTTTTAAATTTTTTGAAACTGTAGCTATTTTTTAAAATTATTTTGTAAACAGTGGCTATTTTCTTAAAATTTCTATTAAAAAAAAATCACCGCTCTCGCCGCCATGCCTTTGACATCATTATACTCTTCGCCACTATACCATATCCTACTCGGGACGTTCAATACATCATTCCCTTAAGCCAATATAAAACTAGCCAAATAAATTTTATATGAGAAAATATAAGTGTCCAATTATGAAAACTGAAAGAACCGTTTTCTTAGATGATGTTCTTTGTAGGTGTTCTTAATTAGTTGGAATACTCAAACAGAACACCACAAGTGAAAGCACATAGATGTGATATACGAGCGAACAATAAAAATATGAGTGCGGAAAATGAAGTAAATGGCACATAAATATTGATAACGCAATTCGACAGCCTATGTCTACAAGGCCACGCTTAGATGAAAACGATCAACTAAAAAGCTTCAAACAAGAACACCCGATCTTATGCAAAAATAGACTCCCTCCTATCTTCTGTTGTTATCAACCCGTCAACGTAGTGATCTACTCTGACAAGATCCTATTGTCTTACAGTTTACACACCCGACAAATCTATCAATAATTTTTCCAATTACAAGAACAAACACTCTCACAATGTTCCACTCTCACAAGTGAAACTCACAACTATTTTTCTCTCAATACTCTCACAAAAACGTACCATGTACTCTCTGAATATGCAACAAGTTCATTAAATATGCAATAAGCATTCTACGCACAGTGCGAATATGACACGTTCGATGTGAAAATGGCACATTGCACAGCGTCGAGGTGTAGGTCGGTGCATTGCGCTATGGCGTGTAGCATTGCCAGGCAGAAGCAAGCATCGACATGTGTAGGTTATGGCACGCATGGATGAGCAGGGATTAGGAAATAGGTGTGGTGCGCTAGGTGCAGCCACGCACGGGCGGGCGCAGGTGATGGCGGTCGTGGGTGCGTGCAGACAACATGGCTGGCTTAAGGAGGCTCGGGGCCTTAGACAAAATATTACGGGGATTTTTATATAAAAAGGGCGAATAAAATAAGCATTTTCAAAATATTTTTAAGGGAAAAATAATAATGTATATTTGTCTATTGCCATTCAAGATAACTAGAAAGAAAGAAAGAAAAAAAAAAAAACATGTGCATGAACAACAAGAGAGAAGTTCAAGTAATAAAAGAGCCTAACTAATTAAGATAACAATATCTTCAGATATTATAGAATCTCCACAATACTAAACGTATGTTTAGACATTTTACAAAATATAATTTTCAATTATTATTTTACATTCTCTTTGGATCACATGACATCTTTAGAAAGGATAGACTATTTGGGTCTAAGTAAAAATAAATAAATAAATAAATACACAAAGTTAGTAGTTTGTGTCCTCTATGAATAGGTTCGGGTCTAATCAGGTTGAACATGATTAATCAAAAATATATATTCCGTTGACCAAACGGTGTAAATCTTTAAATATATTTATAAATATTCTCATCATGAACTGTTTCAGTGGCATTCCTTAATAAGTATAATCTATATGACAATTGGGGTATTTTAAGTCATTTTTGAAAAATTTACAACAAAAAGGTATATTTTCTTTGGAAGAATTTTCGATAGAGAATTTTATGATAGTAAACGATTTTGGTCTGTCAGATTAACATTTTCAAGAATTAGGGCCTATTGAAAAAGCAATCTGACGACCAGAATTGTTCGTTACCATAAAGCTCACCCTACCAAAGATTTTTTCAATATTTTTGTATGTTTTTCAAAAAATCATAATAAAAGGGATGATTATGATATTTTCTCTATATCATATGTATGGAAAATTCTCTGGTGTATTTTTTTAGTAGTGAGAAATAATTTTGAATCGTCAAATTTACGTTTTCAGTGGACCCACCATCTTAAAAAGATAAATCTGACGATCTAAAATTGATTACCACCGCCAAAAATCCACCAAAAAAAGTCCCCCATAGCATATATATATATATATGTATATTAAAATTTTATTTATTTATTTATTATCTCATGAAAAATTGCCACCCTTCTTATATATGTTGTCAAACCAAGGCTCTCGTTTGGACTTTTCTTTGAAATACAGTAATTAAAATTTTTGTTTTTATCAACCTAAAATAAATCTAATTGAGTCTAAATAGATTAGCACTTATTGACTTGGCTTTTAAATGTGGCATTGGATTAAATTTCTCCCCTCGAATTTTTTTTATTATAAAAAAATGTCACTTTTGGATAACTAATTTGGACACTATTCGAAATGGATCTAAATTGTATAATACAGTATTTAATCAAGGCATTTCTAAACATGATTAAAACAAGACACGAATACAACATACTATACGATTCACCACTCTCATACTTAGATCACCTAAGGAAAAAAGCTTAAGAATGATAATTAAAAAATAAATAAAAAAATTGGAACCGCTTTTGGATGAAAAGACTTCCAATATTCGAGCAATGCTACAAGATTCGAATTATTTGCTTGAAAAAAGTGATTAGAATGATGTTAATGATGCTCATTAGTTATAAAATGCATCTATCAACGCTAATATTTTTGTTTCACCCAATATATGATTATCACATCATTCTGACAACTATTTTCTGACAAAAAACTCTGACTATGTATCATTTCTTAACTTACAAATATTGTGTTTCGTATTTTTATTTGTAGTTTTGGTATGAACCTCAACTGATTTACAGGAAACGACACTAGAAGTATAATGAATAATTACTCTAACCAACTATGTATAATATACATAATAATTATTATTCCCATAATCCAATCGTATTTATCAAAATTCTAAATACAAGCGGACTAAACGTAAGGACTGAAAGGGTGTGTCCAAACGCCAATCTCACTGCTTTTTGTTGAGCGGTCTCCCTTTCCCTGTCTTCTCTCTATTGAGCCTTACGTCTGCTAAACCCCAAGTGCAACACTGCATCTCCGAATCAAAACAAACGAGCCGAAAAACCCCATCACCCTCCGAAGATTTACCTTTTCAGTGGACTTAACATCTTAAAAAGATAAATCTGACGATCAACTACGGATCTACATGGGGACCTATGGGGGCACAGGCTCCCCCAAAATTTTTAAAAAATTACATTCTAGCCTTATAATTTAAGAAAAATGTTAAAAAAAATTCTTTCATAGGCCCCCCCTTGAATTAATCAAATTTACGTAATGCCCTTATAATTAAAGAAAAAATTCATATAAATCCTTCTTGTGCCCCTATTTAACTTTCTACATTTATAATTGTGGGAAAACACGTTTTAGGTTTTTAATTATATTATCAATTTATGTAAGTGTAGAGCTTATCCAATTAAATACGAGAGAAGTTGTACATTTATTTGAATTGTAGAGTTATCTTTAATTTGTTTTATTTAAATTTTATTCATTCATTATCCTAATAGGATTCTTTATATTCACGTAAGTGCAATTCAATTAGGATTTCGATAAGTTAGAATTCAATTAGGATTTTATTATTTAGGTTGCTATTATAAATAGTGGGTTATGCCACACTAATGTAATTCAACCCATTCTACAAAGATGTAGTCAATAAAGTTTATTGTTCTTCTTCCTCTTCTTCTCTCAACTTTTCTCTCATTACTTCTATTAATTCTTCTTCTTCTTAGTTCTCTCTTCTACTATGAAATCACTACTTCCTCTGATTTTTGAGTGTCATGCCTTAATTGCTGGTCGTTGTTTTGATTTCAGTCTTAATTGCTGATTTTTCTTTTGTTTCAACCTTAATTGCTAATCTTTTTATTAATAAGTTTGGCCTTCATAGCCATATTTTTCTTTTTTTACTATTTCAACCTTCATTGCCGATTCTTATTTCTACTCTTCGTTGTGGGAATTTTTCTTTCTCACATTTATTGCCATTTATTTTGTCTCTAATACACTTTTCACCCTTATTGAAAAAATTGCCCAGTCGACAGATTAGCAGCTAACACAACTCGAAAAATTACGGGTGAGAGAAAGTCACTCCACAAGACTAGCTCCTAAAGTTTGGGTGCCAATGTTTTTTTTTCACATTCAGGCTCAACGAATGTATATGTCCCAATGGATGTGACTTTTTTGAAGATCTACCATAATTTACGAAGCCTTCTCATTAGGGGGACTAATCAAGAGGAAGAGAAGTTTGGGATGTGGTCTTGCCATCACCAATCAACATTACACTACACCTAGTCTTGATAACATCAGTCATGATAAACCGACACGAGAACGAAAAGTACAATTCGAAGTGTTGGGGCATTTATTGCTAACTTAGAGATCACAGACAATCTGGTGAAGTTGTTGCTCTTCAGTTGCAAAACATTCAAGGTTCATATAGCCATATCACTCATTCTTCCAATAAAGAATAGGTGAAAGAAAGTAAGAGCTCTACTCAACAAAGTCAAGAGAAATAGTCAAGCATTTGTACTTCGGCATATTCAAGACCAATTCGGAGAAAACAATTTGGCGTGCTAACTGCTAAGGAGCCTTACCGTGACATATCCAAGCTGGAATCTAGCTTGAGGAGGAGTGTGGGAAAACGTATTTTAGGTTTTTAATTATATTATCAATTTATGTAAGTATAGAGCTTATCCAATTAAATATGAGATAAGTTGTACATTTATTTAAATTGTAGAGTTATCTTTAATTTGTTTTATTTAATTTTATTCATTCATTATCCTAATAGAATTCTTTATATTAGTTATAATTGTTTTAGTATTTCACGTAAGTGTAATTCAATTAGGATTTTATTATTTAAGTTGCTGTTATAAAAAGTGGGTTATGCCACACTAATATAATTCAACCCATTCTACAAAGATGTAATCAATAAAGATTATTGTTCTTCTTCCTCTTCTTCTCTCAACTTTTCTCTCATTACTTCTATTAATTCTTCTTTTTTCTTAATTCTCTCTTCTACTATGAAATCACTACTTCCTCAATTTTATTCTTCTTAATTTTTCTTCCTAAAAACTCACAATAATTTTGCCTATAATTTTTTGTAACAAATTTCAATTTAACCCAATATAGTTTATAAATGTGATATAATTTTTTCTTTCAATTTATTTATAACAATCATATAATTTTATGCCCCCATTGGATAAGAATTTTGGATCCGTGCCTGCTGACGATCTAGAATTGTTTATCACCACAAAAAATCCACCAAAAAAAGTCTCCCATATGTGTGTGTATATATTAAAATTTTATTTATTTATTTATTATCTCATGAAAAATTGCCTCCCTTCTTATATATGTTATCAAACCAAGGCTCTCGTTTGGGCTTTTCTTTGAAATAAAGTAATTAAAATTTTTGTTTTATAAACCTAAAATATATCTAATTGAGTCTGAATAAATTAGCACTTGACTTGGCTTTCAAATGTGGAATAGGATTAAATTTTCTCCACTCGGAAAATTTTAAAAATTGTCACTTTTGGATAATTTATTTGGACACGATTCGAAATGGATCAAAATAGTGTAATATAATATTTAATTAAGGCATGTTTAAATATGATTAAAACAGAAAGCGACACACTACACGATTCACTACTCTCATCCTTAGATCACCTAAGCAAAAAAGCTTAAGAATGATAATTAAAAAAACATTTGGAACCGCTTTTGGATGAAAATACTTCCAATATTGGAGCAATACTACAAGACAAGAATTATTAGCTTGAAAAAAGTGATTAGAGTGATGTTATTTATGCTTATTAGTTATAAAACACATCTATCAACGCCAATATTTTTTGTTTCACCCAATATATAATTACCACATCATTCTGACAACTATTTTCTGACAAAAAACTCTGACTATGTATCATTTCTTAATAGGGGTGAACATCGATCGGTCGGGCAAGTATCAACGAGAACTTTCTCGTACCCGAGCTCGGTCGGGTATACGTGAAAGAGCTCCCGAATCTGACCATAGAAGACTCGGTAGGGTGAGCTTCGAGTATTGGTCGGGTACAATCGGGGACGAGTACCGCATGCTGCGGAAGACGCCGCTGGTCGCGGGAGGTGGGGTGGTGTTCCTGACGGATTCGGAGCTGGGGTCGTCGACGTTGGAGGTGGTGGCGATCGTCGTGAAGCAGCCGCCTGCGGCGGATGGCGGGGAGAGCTCGGCGCTCAGGGCGTGGAGCGTGGACGAGAGCGTGGAGGGGCTGCGGTCGAAGTTGGGGCAGTGGTGGATGAAGCTCCCGCCGATGTACGACCGCGACAATACACACACACACACACACACACAAAGGGCTTCGGTCGGGGTCGGGTATCGACCGACCTTCACAACGACCACCCGAACCCGTCCGTCATTGGGTGATGTTTGATCGGCTTTCGACCGCGGCACTGTCGGGCGGTGGTGGTGGCCGAGCTTTCAGTCGGGTTAACGTCGGGGTTGGAAAACCGAAACTTTTGTGCAGGCCTATTTCTTAACTTACAAATATTGTGCTTCATATTTGTATTTGTAGTTTCAATATGAACCGCATTTGACTTACAGGATATGACACTGGAAGTACAATGAATAACTATTCTAACCAACTAAATATATATATTAGTATTATTATTTTAACTACAACTCTTTCCCATAATCCAATCGTATTTATCAAAATTCTGAATACAAGCGGACTAAACGTAAGGACTGAAAGGGTGTGTCCAAACGCCAATCTCGCTGCTTTTTGCTGAGCGGTCTCCCTTTCCCTGCCTTCTCTCTATTGAGCCTCACGTCTGCTAAACCCCAAGTGCAACACTGCGTCTCCAAATCAAAAGAAACGAGCCGAAAAACACCATCACCCTCCGAAGATGACCCAGTTTCAGTTATCTCGCTGACATATTCTACATACATCGGCCGTTCTTTGAACCGGTCTAGGTCTTGTGGAATCCGAACTACCCTTTCAACACCCGGTGATGACACCTGCCAGAGTAGGATACCTCTTGTTCAGAGAAAATATGTGAAATGCAAAACTATTTGAGGACTCTTAGATTTAAATTTCAACCAAGGAAGATTCTGAACTTTTAATCATTTAGATCGAACTATATTGAGTTTTTTCCCAATACAACTGAGAAAGTTCCATAAGTACTCACTGCTCGATTTTAGTAATTATGTACCACTAAGATTATTGTTATTCAAAACATTGATTTCAACTTCAAAGGTTTATCAAAACTAGAATTTTCTTTTGCTACATAGCCAAACTAGATTGGTGCTAAATCTACCCAACCAAGTCAGCCACAAAAAAACTCAAGCGATTAACCAAGTATACCCTTAATGGGAATTACATATTATATGTAAACAAACTGTTCTGTTCTGCCTAGTGATGATGTAAATTTGCTAGTCTATAGACTATGGAGGTATTTCGTTCCTATCACAAAATGCTAACAGAACAAATACTAAGATAAAGTAAGGCGACAATGATATTGGAGAAACTAATAGAAGTAAATACCTCCAAATATACATTCTCGGGTATGGATTTAGCAAGTTCTGCTTCGTCTAACCGTGCTCGATAAGTCGTAGTAAATACTTCTATATCTTCCATACTTGGGGAACCAGACCTGTAACCATCATTGATTAGTTCGAAAGGAATTCATTCATCAATGTCTCATAATAAACTATCATGTAGCTCATACAAAAGGTCAGCAACTAAGTATTATCAGTAGTTAATCGGACAGCTAACAGGAAAGTAGGTGAACCATTTGTCAGCAAGATTGATATATGTTTGGCAAAGATAACAGCTCACATAAGCCTATTACAATCAAATGAATTTTCGTAGAATAAATTCGGTACATTTCGCATTTGTGTACCTGAGTTTTGGTGAAATTTGGATACTTTTGCATTTTTGTATATATAGAATAAAATCAGAGAACAGAAATTCTGCATTATAGAAGTGAACATGACTAAAAGGCATACATACAGCTAGATGATAAGCCACTGGTTCACATCACAAATGCGAGAAATACTGGCAGGGGAGGGAGGTCCTCCGCAAAGTTTGTGACATTGGAAAATTTTACAAAATTCATGTAGAAAACAGCGATATGAAGTGTGAGCATGAGAGAGAAAGTTAGTTGGTTATAGGGGAAGTAGAGGGTTATTAGTTGGTTAGAGGGGAAAGTTAGTGTGTTTATGGACGGTGCAGAGAGTGAAGATTTTGGTAACAACAGTCGAGAGGAACTGCAAAGTCCTCAAATTGCCTTACTAAGCTATCGTGTTTATTTCCAGATTTATATCAACACAATTGCAGCATTTCCATTCATTTTCAATTTGCTATACACAAATCGGTATTTGTTCATATCACTAGACTGCTAAAAATGAATTTGATGCAGAGCACATGTTAAACAATTGAAGGAAGACTTGAGAGAAAAAAGAAATATCGTACTCAAGTACGACATGATTTTTCTCTACCAATGCATCTTGGGACATATACTAATAAAAACCACAAAATTTTACTTGGATGAGCTAATCAAGATATGCTGATTTTTTAAACACAACATGGCAACTGACACATACTCACCCATTTAATCTTGTTTAACCTAAATGCATAAACAGTAACAAATCAAGAGAGGTTTCGAACGACGCTTACTTTTTAGAAAGGTTCTCGATGCGCACTCGAATGGCAGAAGTCGACAATGTCTTGAAGGCATATATGCTCAACTCACCATCAAAGGAAAGAGATACTTCTTCGGCTAGCTCCAACGCCTTTTTGTCCCACCACGTCCCTGCAAGAGAAATCCCGCCCCCCGCTTCTCCATCTCCAACCTTTCAAATATTAAGCAACAAACTCAGCTACACATATCCAATCTTCACATCTCAATGTCTTCAAATGTTAGAAAGTAAGCGAGAACTTACAGAAGTTTCAGCGTATTCATCTTCCGCATAATCAAAATCATCATACTCTTCTACACACAGCACAGTTTGAGAACTTTAGTCAGACATTAAAAGCTAAAAATTATTTGTTACAATACTAACAACTTGGCAACAAGTTATATCACCCAATTGCTTAAAGATATGTTTGGTGCACCATATATGTCAATTGGATTATATTAAACATTGTATGACTATTTTCTCAATCTTTTAATACAATACTAAAGCTAAATTATACACAACAATGCAACACAAAAGAATACAATACAATATCATCTTGATAAACTAAGAAGCAAATCCATTTTGCAACTTTAGCAAACTAAATTTCACTTTTGGTTCACCACTTACAGCTTAATTTTGTAAAAATAAAATAAAAATAAATAAATAAAAAATAAAAAATTTCCCATAGGAGAGAATAAAGAAAAAGAATTTCTTTTTTTAAAAAAAAAAGAGTGGTTTTACCTTCTTGGAGTTCGTCTTCGTCGTCCAGAGAAACTTCGTCGACGATGTTTGGGCTGAGAATGGGTCGCTCCGAATCCGAGCTTCTCTTGCGGGCATGGACTGCTGAGTGAGATTCGCAAACCCCAACTTGAGGAAATGCGAGAGAGAGTTTCGCCGGCGAGAGAGGAAGTGGCCGGAAGCGAGAGCTGCTTCTGGGGAATGAAGAAACCACAGAGCTTAGCGAACAACGAGCCGTGCTTAAGCTTAAATTCATTTCTTCTCGACTTTTTATTTTATTTATTTATTTAAATGAGAAATTAAAATGTGTATCCGTGAGCTCTGAAGGAGATGAGATGAACCTTCAAGTTTATGCAGTAATGTTACAGAGAAATGCGAGCCATGGAACTGGAAGTTGGTTTGGAATTTGGATTTTGGAAGAGCGTTTTTTTTTTTTTTTTTAGTGAATTAGGCAAATAGTAAATTATAAAATTAATAGAATTAGCTAGAAAATAAATTTGATAAGCTAAAGAAAAAATAGATAGATATGAACAACAGAAATTAGAGTAAAAGTATTTTTTTTTCATTATTATTTGATATTGCGTTTTGCGTTTGCGAAGAACACATGGAAGGGCTACTTATAAGTTATAGCCTATAGGTGTATATTTTCATTCACGATACGAATTTGACTATGTCACAAGGTAAAGGAAAGATGTCTCGTGATAGTCAATGTGACATCTAATTTAAAGGTAATCTATACAAATATTTTTTAATATTGTGTTATTCTTGAAAGTTGCATTATAATGTTAAGTTTATCCCTTTTATTTAAATTCTTTCAAAAAATAGATAATAGTCACCCTTTAATGTTACTCAATATGTCTCGTTAGAAGCTTATTGAATAAAATCTAATGGGTTAAAAATTCTAGCAACAAAAAAAAGAGTATTTCAATCTAATAAGCTATCATTCTTACACATTTATTGGCCTTTTAGGCAAACCTAGTAGGATGAAACCCGAGCTAATGAAAAAAAAAAAAAAGTGCATTATGTGTTTATCTCATTCTCACGCCGATATATTTGGTTGTTTAACATTTGATTGTTTATCGGTTAACCAATTGACATATCCACGTACTTCTTAAGATATTGATATTATCTAACTAATCAAATCGCTGATGTAATAACTCTTCAGAAGTTCGCAAGTGAAATTTTTTTTATATTTTCGCATATACATTAATTTTTCTTAAAGAGTTAAATGCAAAAATTTATAATGTAACATATTGATTGTGTTGGATGCAAGAGCTCTATAAGGTGTTAGTAAAATGTTATACTAGAGAGGAACATGAATTGAAATAAAATAAACGTTATATATAACAAATTACAATTAAATTTGAAAATATAAAAATAAAAAAAAAACGACGAAATGAAAATTTGACAGAAGTTGAGGCATGTGATGTGTATCACACGCTTTCCTTAAAACAAACTTTCCTTTTCATTGGTGGTGCTCGAAGTTTTCATGGCATCTATCTACTACAATACAATGAGTACAAATAATTATTTGGCCACGAAATATACCATTTCTAACAAACTTGCCCGAAATTCTTTCACCAATTTAAACAAACAAAAAAACAATCTAGACAAAACACCAAATTTAAAAAGTATTATCTCTGTAACTTTGTTTTCTTTCTCCTCTCTTGTGCTATTAAGAAAAATACTATATATACTATAGACTGACGACAAAACGTTTTCTTAAGACCATACACTAATGAGCACAACCTTAAAGTGTGGACAATATTTTTTTTTTTGGTAGCGGGAGGATATTTATGCATTTAACATGCATATAAGATAATGCATTTCGAATGCATATGAAGGCCATAAGGCAATGCATTTAACATGCATAAACACTATGCATTTAGAGTAATGCATTTGAACTTAAAATATCCCAAAAAAAAAAAACCAAATATATTGTGTTGTAAGTGGATTTTCGTCCGAGGCTGTAACTTCGGGGGGTAAAACCACCAGGGAGGGACTACAGGGAAGAGCGCCCGATGTCGGCATAGTGTCGCCACGTCATCGAGGAGGCAATCGTCAGGGGAGACGGGAGCTGGGGTTGTCGGAGATTGCCTTCACTCCAGCACTCGCGAGGACAGTCGATGGGGGCTCCACCAAAGGTGGGGCCTGACTTATCACAAGGCCCGCGAAGAAGAGAAAAGGGCTAGTCAAGACTAAGGGCTCGACCCGCGAAGCTGGGGATCCCCGATCTTAGATGAAGTCCGCGTAAACTTCAGTCTAGGTCTATCCTTGTGGTGACCCCGATTGTAGGGATGTCTGACAGGTACTGTAGACGTCCCGTTCCCCATGTACGACGGCAGTTAGTTGGTAACCCACTCCCGTAATTCAGGGAGGGTATGGTCGAATGTGTGTTAAGGTCACCTAATCCCTAGATTTAAGGGATAGGTTGTCAGGTCTCATTAATGTAACCTTCCCTTTCTCCTCCGGATAGCCTATAAAAGGAAGGGAATGAGAAGGGAGAAGGGGTTGGAAGAATTTTTGTTCTGAATTCTCCATAAAACAATATACTAGAAATACCAGAAAAAAGTGGATGTAGGATGTTACTCCGGTGGGGGGCCGAACCACTCTAAATTCTTCGTGTTAACAGTTCTTTCGGTTGATTCTTCCCTTTTCATTGCCGCATCACAACCTAGAGGTGCGGATCTTGTCGTTGGTTCAAATTTCACACCAACAGCTTGTCGTTAGAAGGAGGGCGGGCTTGAACCTCCGCTTTTCTTTCCGTAAATTCTTCCCGTTCCGTCTGGGTTGACCATTTGATCGAAGATCAATGGCACCCAACCTGAGGAGCAGCGGTAAGAATCCTATGACCTCCGAGCAGGAGGTGCTTGAGGACCGAATCCGGTGCATGGAAGAGTCCATGGCGAAAATGACTGGATTAGTAGAGACTTTGGTGCAGAACCAAAGCCCACCCCCACTTTTGACTGACGCGGAGCAGGCTGACGTGCTCCGCGCCCGGCGTAGGGCCGGCGACGAAGACGCGGCCATTGTACTTGAGGCCGTAGGCATCACCGCGGTGGCCCAAGATGAGAACTCTAGTGGCAGTCCTGCGCCCAGGGCCTGTAATTCCTGCCAACGGAGGACTGTTTATGCCCAGAGGCCCGCCACTCGCTCCGGAGGAATGCAGTTGCCAGCTTACCAAGCTGGACCTTCGCGCCCCGCTGCTGAAGGTGGAGCGCCGGCTCATCCTGGCTCAGTCTTCAATAGGCTGGGCCCTTTGCCGCGAGATATCACAGGGCATGCGCCTGCACATGCTGGGGTCCGCATCGAAGATGCGCGACTCCCGGTGTGGGAGCGTCTCTGCGAGGGTTCGGCCACTACTGCTACTAGCAGGCAGACCACGGGGACCCAGGAATTCTCGCCCGAGGAGATCGCGCACCTGCGAAGGATTCTTGGCGGGGTTGCCCACGATGGTATCCTGGATGGGGATTTTACGCCTCTCACGGAATACCTCATATCTACTCCTACCTGTCCCCAACCGTCTCAGGCTGCCGAAGGTGAGCCTGTTTGACGGAAGCGGGGACCCTTCCGACCACTTGGGAGTCTACTCCTCGTGGACGCGCGCTTATGGCTACTCTGAGGCCATCAAGTGCAGACTCTTCGATACCACCATCGCAGGCGAAGCCCGTAGATAGTGGTATCGTCTGCCAGCCAACTCGATCGGGAGCTGGCAAGATCTGAGAACGAGGTTTGCCACACAATTCTTGGGAGGGCGAAGACACCTCAAGAATCCGGCCTACCTTTCCCGGGTTAGGCAGGGAGATGGTGAAGGCCTCCAAACTTGGCTGCAGAGGTTCACCAAGGCCATGATGGAGGTGAGGCATTTGTCTGACGATGCCCTACTTTTAGCCGCGAGCTCCGCGATGCACGAAGACATGCCCTTTGCGTTCTCGATTAGCAAGAAGCCTCCTCGGGCGTACTCGGACTTCTTGGATCGAGCCAGGAACTACGTCAACGCGGAAGCGTCGACTTCGAAGAAGTCTGGATCTATAAAGGCCTCCCGGGGGAACCTGGAGGGTAACCGCCGAAAAGAAATAAAAGGCCCGTCGAGCGGCAGACCCGCGAAGAAAAAAGGCCTCGTGATTTGGGTCCGGGTCCGGGTTCGGGTCCGGGGATGAACCGAGCTCGCAGGCCATGGCACGACAGGTACCAAGAGCTCATTGCCTCGATCGAAGAGATTTTTGTCAACTCGCGGAGCGAGGTTGATTTTCGACCCCCGGCGCCACTGAAGGGGACGGTACTAGAAAAGCACAAGGACAAGTTTTACTTGTACCACAATGCGGCTGGGTATACGACCGCGACCTATTCGACCTCAAGGATAAGATAGAATATCTTATTCGCCGAGGGAAGCTCGCGGGATACCGCAAGGTCGCGGACCGTGGTGCGAGGAATCCGACCAATTGAGAAATCGAAGGCGAAATTCATACGATCGCGGGAGGGCCTTATCCGGGGGGGCGCTCTCAGCGGTCCATGAAGGATTATGCCCGGGAGGTGCGACAGAAACCGTTCGACAAAATTTTTCAGGTTGCAGAGGTAACTTTGCAACCCCCTCAAAGATCCGTGAGCGAGCTCAAGTTCACATACGCAGATGCCGAAGGTGTCCGGTTCCCACATCACGATCCTTTGGTCATTTCTGCAATGATCAGGAACCATCTTGTCCATCGATGCCTAATTGAAGACGGTAGTTCAGTAGGCATCCTGTATCTGGACGTCCTCGAGAAGATGAGGATTAGTCCCCAAAGCCTTTAACGGCTACGAGCCCGCTGCACGGCTTCACAGGAGATTCTATCTTCCCTGAGAGAAGCATAGAGTTAGCAGTCTCGTTTGGCGAGGAACCAACGGGATCAACCGCCATGTCTAACTTCATAGTGGTTAAGGTTAAGTCTTCTTACAATACCATCCTCGGGCGTCCGACCCTCGTGGCCGTGAAGGCGGTAACGTCCATCTACCACCTCTGCGTGAAGTTTCCCACTCCCCGCGGCATCGGAGTCGTCCAGAGAAATCAGTATAAGGCACGGATGTGTTACACGACGAGCGTCAGGTCGGCTCCCGCTGACCCGAAGGGAAAGCGGACAGCCGGAGACGCAGGTTTGGTAGAGGGCGAGACCCTTACCATTGGGATTCCTGAGGCCCGTTGTGAATTGGACCCCCAACTGCCGGTCCAATAGCAATTACCGAGCCCGACCGAAGACACCGAGGAGGTAGAGATAGATAACCTCGACACATCTTGCAGAATCAATATTGGGACTTCGCGGAGTCCTGAAGTGCGCGAGGCTGTCATTGCTCGTCTTCGACGAAACTGAGACGTGTTCGCATAGAGTCAGAGTGACATGAAGGGTGTCGATCTCGATCTTATGCCACATCGTCTCTACGTCGATCCTCGGGCCCCTACCCGGCGCCAAAAGAGGTGACCACTTGACCCCGAGAGAGCCCAAGCGCTTAAAGACGAAGTCGATAAACTAATCAGGGTCGGGTTCATTCGCAAAGCGAAGTATCCAGTCTGGGTTTCGAACCCGGTTCTGGTCCCAAAACCAGATGGGAGATGGAGATGCTGTGTGGACTTCACCAACCTCAACGAAGCTTGTCCGAATGATAGCATCCCCGTGCTGCGAATTGACCAGATGGTCGATGCGACCGCGGGCCATGAGCTCATCAGCTTCATGAACGCATATTCTGGGTATAACCAGATTCCCATGTTTCCCCGAGACGAAGAGCACACGGCATTTATCACCGACCGTGCGCTTTATTGCTTCAGGGTCATGCCCTTCGGCCTGAAGAATGCAAAGGCTACTTATCAGAGATTGGTAAACAAGATCTTCGTGGAGTTGTTAGGAATCTCAATGTAGGTTTACATCGATGATATACTGGTCAAAAGTACAGCAGCACAAGATCATGTTACACACCTGGATCAAACCTTCTCCATCTTTCAACAAACTAACATGATGCTTAACTCGAGCAAATGTACTTTTGCTGTAAGGGCTGGGAAGTTCCTAGGCTTCATAGTGAGCCAACGAGGGATCGAGGCTAACCCAGAGAATATCCAGGCCATCCTCGACATGGGCTCCCCTCGTAGAGGGAAAGAAGTCCAGAAGCTCACGTGATGCATCGCTGTGCTAAACCGGTTTATCTCTCGGTCGACTGACAAGTGTCTCCCCTTCTTTAACGTTCTTCGTGGCAGCAAGGAGTTTGTCTGGATCGAGGAATGTGAACGAGCCTTCCATGAGCTCAAGATCTATCTTGGGCATACCTCGGTTTTGGCGAAACCATTGACCAGAGCAAGGCTCTTCACCTACCTCGCGGTGTCCGAGCATGCGGTGAGTTTAGTCTTGGTCAAGGAGGCAGCCGAGGTGTAGGTGCTGGTATACTACGTCAGCAAGCGTCTCATCGATGCTGAAGTGAGATATCCTGAGCTCGAAAGACTTACCCTCATCCTCATTACATCAACCAGGAAGTTATGGCATTACTTCTTGGCCCATCCGGTGGTCGTACTCACCAACCAGCCGATGAAACAGGTGCTGCGCAGACCGGAGGTCTCGGGTAGACTTGTGAAATGGGCAATCGAGTTGACGCAGTTCGACATCCTATATCAGTCGCGAACCGCGATCAATGGACAAGCGTTAGCGGACTTCATTGCCGAGTTCACTTTTCCTTCGAAGTAGAATCGGGATCGGCAAATAGAGCCCCCGAAATAGAGCTCTTCATGGATGGATCCTCGAACGAGAACGGTTCTGTAGCGGGCCTCGTGCTAATCAGCCCCGAAAACCATCATATCAGCAGCGTACTGTGCTTCACCTTCAGAGCCTCGAACAATGAGGCGGAGTATGAAGCACTACTAGCCGGACTCAGACTCGCTAGAGAACTTCAGGTAGACTCACTCCAGATTTTCAGTGATTCAAAACTGGTTGTCTCTCAGATTTCAGGCAAGTTCTAAGTCCGCGATGACAGGATGGCAGCCTACCTGGAGAAGGTCAAAGCAGAACTTCAAAACTTATCCAGGCATGAAGTAAAGCATATCGACCGTGAGGATAACTCGAACGCGGACGCTTTAGCGAAGCTAGCCACCAGCAGGGACGCGGAGCTCCTTCCTTTAGTCCCGATCGAAATCATCCCCGAGCCAAGTACTGCGAAGCGAGGATCGGTGGAGGCAATCGACTCAACCTTCATGGATGTATAATACCGTCATCTATCTGAAGGAGGATAAGCTGCCAAGAGATCGGGACCTGGCCCGAAGGGTCAGGTACCATGCCGAACACTACTTCCTGCTGAACAACAAATTGTACAAGAGAGGAGTTTCGACACAGCTGCTTCGATGCCTCAACAACAAGGCCCGCGAAGAAGAAGAAAGGGCTAGTCAAGACTAAGGGCTCGACCTGCGAAGCTGGGGACCCCCGATCTTAGATGAAGTTCGCGTAACCTTGAGCCTAGGTTTATCGTTGTGGTGATTGATCAACCCCGATTGTAGGGATGTCTAACAGGTACTGTAGACGTCCCGTTCCCCATGTACGACGGCAGTTAGTTGGTAACCCACTCCCATAATTCAGGGAGGGTATGATCGAATGTGTGTTAAGGTCACCTAATCCCTAGATTTAAGGGATAGGTTGTTAGGTCTCATTAATGTAACCTTCTCTCTCTCCTCCGGATAGCCTATAAAAGGAAGGGAATGAGAAGGGAGAAGGGGTTGGAAGAATTTTTGTTCTGAATTCTCTGTAAAACAATAGACTAGAAATACCAGAAAAAAGTGGATGTAGACTGTTACTCCGGTGGGGGGCCGAACCACTCTAAATTCTCCGTGTTAACAGTTCTTCTGGTTGATTATTCCCTTTTCATTGCCGCATCAAAACCTATAAGTGCAGCTCTCGTCGTTGGTTCAAATTTCACACCAACATATTGAATTGAATAGGTAATACAAGCCATCAATTACATTCATTTATTCAACAATCCCACACATGAATGAACTTGTAAGAGAAAACAAATAGATAATAGTGACTTGATGGTAGGGTTCGACAATCAAAACTTTGTATAGGATAGGGAATGACTTACCTTTGAACTTTCACTTGTAAAAATATATCTACTTTACTAACGTATCAATAGATGTTATGTCCTTGAACTATTCTAGTGTTTATTTTGGCCCTGAACATACACATGATTTTGCGAGAGTTTTAAGGAATTATGCGCCATATAATTTTCGTCCAAGCAGCCTTACTTCACTCTAATATAGGCGATATATTATTGAAGAGTAACCCATTTTAAAACATTTTCCTTATGATCACCATTTATGTCATTATATGAATGGATAAGGGATAGCCCACAAAGTGATCTAATCTAGTCAAATACAAATTAGTTGTCCCATTGAACCTAGATCTTGGAAGCTCTAGCTAGCTAGGTTGGGTTTCAGTTGCACTAACTGATTATTTCTTGGGCTTCAATTCCATTCCCCCTATATGATTTATCAACTAACTCTCTATTTAGCATTTTGGTTAGTGAATCTACAATCTTATACTTTGACTTGATTGTTCAATAATGATAACTCTAATTAAGAATAGTTGTCTAATTGTGGTACGTCTACGACGTATATATTTAGACTTACTAGTGTTGAAGGTGAGTTTCGACAGGTTTGGCATTGCCCACTAGGTTCGGTTCCATGCGGTAGAGACTGTAGAGTCTGGGTAGGAACTGACTGGGTTTAGTTCCTTCCAAGGCCCACAGTGTCCAATGAGAATCGGTTGGATCTATTTGCCTCTAACAAGGACCCTCATGGTTCGAATGGGAACTAACTAGGTTTGATTCCCTCCAGTTGGGATCCACGAGGAGTTCTAGATGGGAACTGGCTGCATCTGAGTTCTTCTGTTAAGGATTTGCTAAGCTCAGGATTGTTTTGACTAGGACTAGTCAGGCTTGCTTCCTTTCCAGTCATTCATAGGCTTCTCTTTAATGTGAGCTTGTTCGCATTTGCATTCAGATCGATGCATCTTAGGACAGAGATAAGTTGACGGCGATGTCAAAATCTTATCCAATATTAACCTTGAATTTTTGCGTTGCACTGGTTGCACTGAGGAAAATATCTTCTCTATCGAAGATTGTGCTTCCAATCTCATCGATCCATTTTTGGAAAGCTTTGCTTCGTCAAACGTCTAGGTGGCTATTGATCTTTGTATCGTTGTGGGTTGTTCTTCGTCGTGTCCAGAGAGGAAAAAACTAATTTTTGATGCGTGGCAATCTTTCCATCACACTTATATAGACCATATGGGCGTATTGCAAGACTAGTGTGAAGAAATTCAACATTTCTTCAGCCCAAGGCACATCCAGTCTTCGGTCATATGCCCAACATTGTGTAAGGGAGAAAGCGACCATCATGACATTGCAATTATATCCAACTATAACGGCATTGTAGCAACAGGTAAGTGCTTACGACCCTCAAATAGCTAGGGATGCTTTAGTTAGGTATATATGTGCCTCGGACCTCGCTTAACATGGGAGAACACCCTGCACATGTAGAATATGTTAGGACATTTAACCACTTAAAAACTGATCTTATTTTATACTACTATAGGAGGAGGTCCGCTTGTAAGGAAGAGTTACACAACAGTACATTTTGTGTTGCCTGAATCTCTGACGTCTGGAGTGGACAGGCAAGGAATACTATCTTAGTGTAGCAGTCCATTACGTGGATACTGATTGGATTTTGCAAAAAATAATTATAGGTTTTTGTTTATTAGATATAGCCCATATAGGAGTAAAATATTTTTAAAAGAATTTCATGTGTCCTATCAAGTTTTAACCTACAAAACTGTGTGATCGCTGTAACGCTTGACAACACCTCGACGAATGAAGGCTATCGACATCCTATGCCCTATGGTAAGTGGATACCATGACGAATTACTTCATCAAAGATGTAGTAGTCATATTATTAATTTAATTGTCAAAGTATGTATAAAAATGATTAACGATCCCCTTAAAAAGATTAGACATGGTATACGTACTTAAACATTGTTAATAGTCATGTTGCTTCCTTTAGACAATATTGCAAGTACAACTATCTTCCGCAGAGGACATTCTCCATCGACATGCCCGTCTGGGAGAACTCCACGTATCTTATGCTTTGAAAAAAAATATTGGGATACAAAGTGGTTTTCGCGTCTTAGATTCACTGTGAGCTCAGCGTGGAATATTTGACAGATAAGGACTGGGTTAAAGTTCTAAATGGCATTAGTGGATGTAATTTGCAATTTGATATGACAAACCCAAGTGAACATAAAATCAGTAATATATTAAAAATCTACAAAAGATCTTGAAAGTTTAATGTGGACTGGTATTCATTGTCACTAAATGGTCATCCGAAAGTATCTACAAAATTTTATTTGTAACAAAAATACAAAATGGAAATTTAACCAATATCGATACGTAAAATCTTACCTCATTTAACAGTTGAAAAAATATTTGACTATGTAGAAGTATTATAAACTTATCTAACCCCCTGTTTGCCCCACTTATTCTAACCATTCCATTCAATTCCATTTCATTTTTTCACTTTTTTCAATCCTTCAAACCATTCCATTCCATTTCAATTTTTTCAACTATTTTTTCAACTTTCCAAATCCCTATACAATATCTTTAAATCTCAACCATTTATACCACCTTAAAATTTACAAAGTCAAACTATTTTCCAAACTATTTTTCAAACCATTTAAAATGATAAAAAATGACTAGAATGATTTTTCCAAACACAAACTATAAGCGATTCAAAAATCATTGTCTGATGCCATTGTCCGTTATCTAAGTCATTCATTTGTTTTCTTTTTTTTTTTTTCTTTTTTTCCTCAAAATCTTATCGTTTATATTCCTCTTTTACTTATAAGTTATAGGTATAATAGAAGCCAATGACGGATCTAATTGCGATCAGGTAACAATTATTAATTTTAAATTCTCACATTTCTTTTTTTGTTTTATTTTTATATTCTCATTTCCACTAAAATTTAATATATTAAATTATCACCGTAGCATATTTTTTTCACTCTCTCTCCACACCCCACTTCTTTTCATAGGGATTCTCAAGTGGGTTTTTTTTTTCTTTTTTATATAGTGGAGAATAATTTTATATAGTCAAATTTATTTTTTAATAGACCTTACATATTAAAAAGATAAATTTGATGATTAAGAATTATTCCCTACCACAAAAATAAACTTATTAGAGAAACACCGCTTTGCGTATATACATAACATGTAATAAAAAAACGATAATTAAAAAAAAACTACTCTATTTTTTTTAATCATTTGCAATTAAGTTTATTTTACAAAAATACTCATTTTTCTGTTTTTAAAAATAATTATTGAAAAATGACCTAATATATAATATATTTTTTAATTATCATTTTAAATTCAGAATTATAAAATAATTATTGCAAGATTATCTCTCCACATTTGATATGCCTAATAGCTAAAATGAAATTTAAAAAAGATCATGTCTAGCCACATGACACGTGCCGGAGCTGGTAATAAAAAATAGATCAATAATGCCAAATGCCAAATGCCAATGACAGTGCTGCGCAAATAGCTCCGAGACTGGACCGCACATGGGTCACCAAAACCGCATTTTGGCTTTGATTGGTTGGACTTGTTTCTTCTCTTCATGCCTAAAATAGTCAACTAATAAAGCAACGATAGATTGAAGTTCTCTCCAATTTTCTTAGGATTTTCCCAAGTTGATTTCAGACTTAGGTAAGGGCACTCAATAAGTTCAAACGAAAGCAAATAAAAAAATAAATAAATAAAAGTAATAATGACTCAAAAACTTGTCATATCAGACTTCCAATTATTTAAACGAAAAGGTCCAAATGATCACAATGTGAGAGAGAGAGAGAGAGAGATTACACAGGTCATATACAATGGCAATATTGTGATAGTACTAAGAAACTTTGATATTCCCCTGAAAAATTGGAAGAATCTGTGTAAAAATGCCTTTTAGAATTGTAAATAATAATTAAAAAAAATAACAATATATGAGGAAGATATAATTCTTTTATCACTTCTTAGGAACTCAAAACATGATCAGCTTTTTCATCTATATCAAGTTTACAAGTATAAGGAGGCTGAAAGAAACTATGAAGAAGAGAGTGGTGTGTTGGTAATCTCCGGCGTTGCTGTAGCGACTGTCGCATTGTCGGTCCAGTTCTTTTCTCCCCAATGCCACAACATGCTCTCCCAGAAACAGAACTCCTCGAAACACGTCTTCAGACGCGAGTCCTTTATCTCGATTTTCCAGTGTCCGTCTGTGTAATTAGCTTTCTCGGCTTGCCTCCGATCCCACTCCAATGCAGCCTTCTGCTTCGACCGAAGCAAACAGTACTTGTGCAGATTCTCCGGCATGGCATCGTGCACTTTCCACCACGTCTTATGCGCTACATCGCTTGCAAACTCCTGCAAAATATCCACATTCCAATTGCAATCGTAGTCCCTGAAGCAGATCCATGGTTTATTACCCAGATAGTGTAGCACGTAAAGGATCGGAGGATCGGCTCCAAAGAGACGGGTTTTCATCTCTTTCTTCTCCGGCTCATCTCCTTCCCAGAAGTGTTTCAAGAAGTTCATGTGTTTCGGGATCCTATGCCACCATGTAAAGATTTCATTGAGATAACCTTGATCACCACCATTGTAGGAGACAATTTCGTTGATGTGATCCATCAGCAGCTGGAACGTGCAATTCGACGGTTCAACAACCATGACGCCCGAGTTGAACAAAGTAGCATTGTTTCCGATGGCTGTTATCTCCGGCATCTCGAACAGAAAATCAATGTTCCTAAGTATGAGCATGTCAGCGTCGATAAAAATGATCTTGTCGTACTCTGTCAGCTGCCAGAGTCGGAACTTGCTGTAATTCCACTCGTTGTATGCCTCTGGTTCGGCTTTAGGGTTCCTTATCCTCTTGATCGTGTGAATCTTCCAACCCGCAGCCGCCAACCCTTCTCGGTGATAATCACTGATTGTTTCGTCGACAAGTATCACAAGATCTCGCGTTGAACCAGCCATTCGTATACTCTGTGCGGCAACAATAGCACCACAAACGTATACATGCGCTGAGTGAAGGATCGTTGCATATGCTTCCCGGGTTGGTCTTTCTGAGTGGAAGTTTTCTGCTTATAAGCATTTGGTCAGTTTCTGCCTTTAAAAAACAAAAATACCAATAAAAGCTTCATATAAAGCCCTTACACTTCAATTATTGTCTTAAGCAAAAGGATATCAATAAATTCTGACTAGCCTATACATGTTCTGCTTGAGATTATCTGTGCTTCCTAATTTTAACCCGAAAATCTACATATATTTGAATAAAATAAAACAGGGAAAGAAAGGTAGAGTGTACCAATCATAGCACTAAAAGCTATCAATTATAAAAAAAAAAAAAATGAAAACAGAAAAGTTATAAAAAGTAAACAACATGATTTCACAATCGAAGATTTTAAGTTTACTAACCTTTCGCCTTCAGAGGAACTGAAAGCTCACACGACCCCACTGGAAGCTGTGCCTTTCCTCTCAACTTATTAAGATCCGGCTCGTAGATCCACACATCCCCTTCTCGTATGACAAGATCTTTACACACAAACAAATTCGGGAGTGGAAAGCACTCAGTCACCAAAAGAACCCGCAATGGATGATACCCTCTGGAAGATGCAGCAAGCCTTGCTGCTTCGAGCTGCAAGTGGAAACGGGCCACATCTCTCGACCAGCCCCCCGACTTATTACAGGGGAGCTTCACGGCAATGAGATCAAGTCGTGGCTTTCCCGGATACTGAATCTTGGGTATAGACGGACAAGTCGGAAGGTCGAATTCTTCTTCTTCATCTATCCACTCAGGGTACAGAGACTCCCATGTCGTGTTGTACGAGACATGTTCCAGATCCAAAACAACATGGTCAGCGTCGGGTATCATCTCTTTCCATTGATACATCTCGCTGTCATTGAAATTCAACAGACCAATTCCCTTGTACGTGTCCTTGTCATTCAGTTTCTCTAAGGCGTCTGATATTTGGTCCCAATTAATGTCTAACGTAGACAAATAACGTAAATCCGTACCTGCACTTTCTCCAATCCATCGCTCTAGAGAACTAGGCCTGCAAGTATGTAACCTCTTTCAAGATAATTCTATGAAAATTTCGAGTCTGCTGTAATTCGTTTGACAAAAAAAAAAAAGGTACGAAATCCCACATAACCTAGAATCGAAACTAGCTGCTCAACATTGTGATACAGAATAGTTTATGAGGAAATTCCTAATTTGACTACAATTGTAAACAAGAAATCAAATGGAGACAAGCGCAACCGAAACATACCGGGACAGAGAGTTCGATAGATGTTCTGTACTATAAATAGCCGGCGAAAGGAAAAGCGTGACGAATGTGCATAAGATTATGATGACAAGGACAAGCTTCAAAGTGGGCTTGTAGTTAAAGTTCCGATCTTGAACGGGAATTCGGAGTGCCCTTTTGATACGGCCAAAAACTTTGTTATGTTGGGATTTTCTTTTGTTCGCTTCTTCGCTGCGAAATACAGTCATGACTAGTACATCAGGATTTCGGATTCTAAAATTTCAAAAGCAACAAACATGACTGAAGCCAATTTTCTATTACATCATGAATTCTCCAATGGATGATTGTTAGGAAACAAGTCTCAGATTCAAGTTAAATAAAAAGCAATTTGTTAATCAATCATAAGCCACTTATGCCCAGTCATACTCTACAAGTCAAAACCTTTTTTGGTATATCAATTATGTATCCCTACAAAATGCATCAACCTCAACAACTGGTCTCAACAATCTTTCTGAACAAAAAAAGAAAAAAAAAAAAAAAGCAATAAAAACCAAGTCAAACACTTGAACAGCCAGATCAAATAAAAGCAATGCCATTACAAAAACCGATCTTAAAAGACAGGAGTGAAATTCATTAACTTCAAGAACTCAAACAAGCAAAAATACCTGTATTAAATACACACATTTCCGTTTATTTATTTATTTATTGATTTTCAGTTCTTATATTTTTTCTCAAGAAGGCCTAAATGCAAGATAATAACATTCAGTACAAAAGCATTGAACTAAAGCTAGCCCACACAAAGCCAAACAGTTTCAGAAAATTAAATACCATATTCCACAACCCAATAAAAAATATAACCCAGAAAAATTAAAACGAAAAATAAAAAGCCAAAAAAAGAAAAAAAGAAAGGGAAAGAATGAGACTTTAGTGAAGCAGACAATCGGAGCCGTGGCTCAATGGGACTTGTAGAAGCTCCTCTCATCTTCACCCAAGATTCAGTCTCAGCATCTGATTTTCCACTCGCAAAACTGATTTTCCTTTTTCAGCGAAAATGGAACGACCAAAAAAAAAAAAGAAAAAGAACAAAACTGTTGGCTGATCTGTGGCAAATTAAAATGCTAAGCTAGCCTTGTTGTGTTGTGTGTGTTGTTGTCTCATTTGGGAGAAAGAGTTTTTTTTTTTTTTTTGGGTTGCTAATCTAGAGAGAGAGAGAGAGAGAGAGAGAGTTAATGGGAAGTCATAATTGCAAGTTCATGTTTTGGTTTGGTCTTTGACGCAGATAAAGAGGACAGAGAGGTCAAAATTGAGAAATCTAAGACGGTGGAAGGAAGTTACCGGGTACAGAACATTAGTAATTTTTATAGGGGGGCTTAATGTGTCTCTACATATACTAATCATTATTACAAGTAATCTTAAGTTCTTAACATTTATAATAATAGGCTTTATTAATAATTAACTACTTTTTTACTTTTTAAAATCAATCTAACTACTAATAGAATAATGCCAAGTCCCCACTCCCCACCCACTTCTTTTCATCTTTTGGCGCTTCACGCGCCATAACTGATAACCCCTTTGAACCCCGTGCTTCTCTCTCACACCCCCTTATTTTTTTTTTTTAGAAATTACAAGGATATCCAATTTTTAAAATTTAATATAAATTATTACTCAATTTTTTAAAAAATAAGAAAAATATCATAAATGACCTCTGAGTTTTTAGGTAATATCAGGACCCTTCCTTCAGTTTACTATAATTTCTTAATCACCCTTAAGTTTTTAATTTTGGTTCAATTTTAACCCCTCCGTTGACTTGACGTTGAAAAAATCGTGAATATTTTTTATAATTCCAGAAATACCCTTATTGCCATGTCATTTATTCGATATAAGAATTGTCAAGTCAGCTATTCTAGTTTAGGAATAACCTAATTCCTAAAAGTCTAAAACCGAAAAAAAAAACACTAAAAAAACAGAGGGAAAAAAATAGAAAAAACAAAACTAAACTTAGGGGTTGCAAGGAGAGGCGAAGGTAAAGGTCAGGGTCGAGAGGCGGAGGTTCGGGGTTCGGGGGCGGAGGCGGAGACGAATGCAGAGGCGAGAGGAGGATGATCGGGGTTCAAGGGCGGGGGCGGAGGTGGGGGTCAGGGGGCAGAGGCGAGGGTCGAGGTTGGGTGGTGGGGGGAGGGGCAGAGGCGGAGGTAGAGGCGGGGGTTGGGGGGGCAGAGGCGGGGTTCAGGGGGGCAGAGGCGGAGGCGGAGGCGGAGGCGGAGGTGAAGGCGGAGGCGGGAGGCGGTCGGGGTTCGTTGGCTCAGGTTTGGGTTTTTGAAAATTTTTTTTTTCCTGAATATGTTGAAATCAATCACGGTGTGTTGTGGGCAAGGGTAGAATGCGGAGGTTGTGGGTAGGGCTCAGAGGCGGAGGTTGTGGGCGGGGGTTAAAGGCGGAGGTCGTAGGTCGGAGAAGAGGCGGAGGCGGAGTTTGTGGGTCGAGGATCGAAGGCAGAGGTTGTGGGACCGGGTCGAAGGCGGAGGTTGTGGGCGAAGGGGAGGGGGGCGGAGGCGGAGGCGGTGGTGGGGGCGGGGAAGGCAGGAGAAGTGGGAGGTCGGGGGTGGAGGCGGGGGTCAGAGTTCGGCGTGTGGGTTTGTGATATCGGGGGCGGGGGAGGCGGGAGATCGGGGGCAGAGGCGGGGGTCGGGGTTTGGGGGAGTGGGTTCGTGAGATCGGGGACGGCGGAGGCGGTGGGGTCGCCGTGGTGGTGGGTTTGCTGCGATAGGGTTGCGGAGTTCGAGGCATAGGGTTTCGTTGGCGCCGGATCGTTGTGACGGGGTAGGCGGCAGTTGAAGGGGTAGGGGTTGTGGGGGTCGGGGTTTGGGTTGTGACCATTTCTTCTCGTTTTGGAATTTGATTAGTCATGAACTTGTTTCTATATTGGATCTCAAATTAGTCATAACAAATCTGGAGTTGTGGGGGTGGTTTGGGGTTTGTGGGGGTGGTGCAATAACGACACTGGCAATGCGATGACAGCTAAGATGCCGCCTAGCCGGGTATTGGCGGCTGTGAGTGAGAAAGGAAGGGAAGGAGTCCGGCGAAGACCTCCATATTTTGATTACTTTTTGGCTTTGTTTTGTTTGTTTGTTTTTTTTTTTTTTAAATTGTGTAATGGGTGTATTGGTGTTCGGATGCAAGAATAAAATGACATTTTAATGAATTATTGGCGATAAGACAAAACGACGTAGTTTTGTATTTGGGCATTATTGACATTTTACACTATTTTTTAACGCTTAGTCAACAAAAGGGAACGTTAATGGAATTTCACATAAACTCAAGGGTGGTTTATGGTATTATAGTAAACTGAAGGAGGGGTCCTAGTATTACCCAAAAACTCAGGGGTCATTTATGGTATTTTTCCTAAAAAATATAATCAATAACTCAAGTAATTCAATTACTTACAGAGTAATAAGTGGTGATAATTCACTTAGTTACCACAAGCATGTGCAAGTAATTCACGAATAACTCAATTACTTCAAAAGTTTGGATATTTATTTTTATTGTTATATAAATTCTGGGTATTTTCCTACTTTACCCTTTTTTTTAAGTATATGGTAAATGGTCTAATTTTGAAAAGATAATATTCTTAAATAATTTATGAGTTTTATGAAAATTATAGTTTTGTTCTTATGTTTAATAATTCTTAAATAATCTGTTAGTTGCTAAATTCGACCAAAATTACCCTTAATCTCAAATCTGGTCAAACTTAATGACTAAAAGGACATTAATGCATCATTAAAAAATCTGGTCAAACTTAATGACTAAAAGGACATTAATGCATCATTAAAAAGACCCAAAAAAAATTATTTGCCGCTAATTCAAAATTTTCTTTATTTAAATATTTTTCCTCTTCCCTCTTTCTACTCCCGGTTTGTTGGGTTTATCCTTGTCGGTGGTGGCTTCTCGACATTGGAGGAATGGTCGGATTCGTTCGGACAGTGGCGTCGCTAGGATTTTATCTTACTGGGGGCACATTCAAAGAATAAAATTTTAAATAATGGGGGCAATATCTATAAATTCAATCAATTCTTTGGCAAATTTAAAAACTTTTAATTTTTGTGGGGGTAAACTCATAATCTTTAAAAAATTTATGATATAAAATTTAGTTTTTAAAATTTTGAAAGGGGGCATATTTTAAATTTTTAATATTTGATGGAGGAATACTTAGGATTTTTTAAAAAATTATAGTACAAATTTTGATTTTTAAAAATTTGAGTGTGGGCGGTTGGCGTTTGGCCCCACTCGGCCTCACCTAGCTCTGCCCTTGCATGTGGATCTAGGCATCACGATAGAGAAGGCGTGGTTCTGGGATTATATGTCATCAAGTTGCAGCACGACGGTGGAAAAGGCGCGATTATGTCGTCAAGTTGCCGGGATCTATGCATGTTCGCAGCGATCAAGTACTCAGTTACGTGCTGTTGTTGCACGCTGACGGTCTAGCACATCGTCAAAGGCATGGCTCTCATTGGTCGAGGACGGTCTGCCGTTTACTGACTTGGTCGATGCCGCAACTCGGAGAGGTCTGCGAAATGCTCGCCTCTGATTAAAACACGCACTAGGTTGATCGACTAGTACCACCATCCTAATGTAAGTGCTTGCGTCTGATTAGATCACTCACAAGGTTGATCACTCATAGATGCGTATTCCTGATACAACCAGATCCAAGTACTTAAGCCGGATCGCACCAAAACAACGTTTGTCACAAACAGGGGGCTGCTATAATATGATGTCTTTCATACTAAAGAATGCATGAGTGACATGCCAAATGTTTTTGCTAGCCTAATTAGGAAAACAATGGATGTCTGCGTATACAATATGCTAGTAAAAAATCTCCACATGGTCAACCATGTACATCACCTAAAAGTGATATTCAAAGTTTTGAGAAGATATAGAACAAAGCTTAATCCGGACAACTGCAAGTTTGTTGTCACTGCTAGAAAATTCCTAGGATACATAGTCAATCTTTGCTGAAACAAAGCAAACCTCGAAAAGATTAAGGCACTACTTGAGATGCAGTTCTGCGAATGGTCAAGGAAATCCAGAGCTACTAGAGATGCTTTCTCCGCTGCTAGTATAGGCAACTGACAAATGCCACACATTTTTTCAAGCGTTGAAAGGCAAGAAAATTTTGAAATGGAGCGAAAAAATGCGAAAAAGCATTCCAAGAACTGAAGGAATACATGGGCCAACCATTATTACAGTTGAAACCTGAAGAAGGTGAAGTCTTATACTTGTAATTGGCTGTGTCCAAACAAGCAATAAGCACAATACTGTTAAGAGAATAAGATAAAATACAATGGCAAATAGACTAAACTAGTAAAGCATTACTCAACGTAGAAACACGCTACACTGAAATGAAAAAAACTTGCATTGGCTTTGGTCACAACAGCCAAGAAACTGAGGCCATACTTCCAAGCTCACAAAATAGTGGTTCTGATAAGTTACCCACTACGGAAAGTCATTGAAAAAATGGGATTTGGGACAGTTTTAATATAGGTCAATGAGCTAAGCAAATATGACATTGAGTTCTATCTGAGAACCACACTAAAAAAATAAGCTTTGAAAAATTTCTTGGCAGAGTTCACATATTAGCTACTGGTTACCCCAGCCAGTGTCCGAACAGATGCCCTAATTATTGTTGTGACTAGCATTTCGTTGTCTTCCCTAGTCGATGCCGTAACTGCCATTTTTCTAGCTACCCTAACCGATGATGCAGTTTGCTATTTGCCGCCTCTCTTAGCTAATGTCGGACCAATATTTTGTTGGCTCCCTGGCCGATATTACGACTAGCATGATACCGGCTGTCGCAACTGGTGTTTCACTGCTATCTCAACCATTGTTGTGATAAGCACTTCATTGCCTATTCAGCCGATGTCAAAACCAACGTCTCACCATCTACCCCAACTGGCGATGCAACTGGATTTTTGCCGCCTACCCCATCTGGTGCCGTAACCAACATTTCGTCGACTGCTCCGTCCAACGTTGCGACTGGCTGTCTTTCGCTTCTTACCGGAGCTTTAGCTAGCACTTCGTCGGCTCCTTTAGTCAGAACCGCAGTGGGTTCTTTGCTGGCTACTTCAGACGGCATTTTGTCGACCGCCATAGAAAAATCTCTTATAATTGATGAGAAATTCCAACCTACTAGACGAATTTGAATTTTTTTGGTTGAGGGGTCATCTAATGTTCACACGAGTGGTGCCGTGATAGTTCTTATCGATCTCGAAGGACTAAAGATGATCTACGCTTTGAAATTCAGCTTCAAAGCCTAGAAAAATATGGCTGAATGTGAAGCGATTATCGTTAGACTCTAACTGGCTACCAAGTTAGCTATAGTGATTCCCAGTTGGTGGTTAACCAAGTTAGATTGATATATCAAGCGAGTGAGGAAAATATGGTACTTTATGTCCAAAAAGTAAAGATTTTGACAACAAAGTTTGAGTTGATTGAAGTCGAGCGAGTCCCAAGAGTAATTAATGTTAAAGCCAATGTCTTAACCATGCTTGCTTCGGGGATGACCAATGAGAACTCGGGGCGAGTCCCCATTCAAAGGCTAGATGAACCTACCAATGAAATGCAAGAATGAAGTAAATATCTGTAATGCCCTTCAAATTAATATGGTTTAACAGGTTGATTATGCCCATTTATGTGTTATTAACGTGTCAACTTACATTGTAAATTTATATTTTACATGCAAAAGAAATGATAAACCAATTTATTTCATGTCTATTTTCTTAACTTGATCCTAAAAGGCGAGATAATTTTGCTTGCTATTAGATTTTATAAATTCGAGGTATAATTTTTAAAAATCTTCTCTCTAAATCTATCTTATGATTTTGAAACAAAAAGTTATAGTGGCTATTCTCTTTTAAAACCCCCAAAAATGAGCCCCAAGTTTGCGCACAAGTCTTGCCCTTGTTTTTTAGGTTGGCTCAAGAGTAGATTTCTCACATCTACAAGCTTCAAGATGTATTTTTTTAACCCTCGTTTATGAATTTGTATTGTAATTTAATGTTGGAATTGAGCCATGATGTAGTTTATTTATCTTCTTTACTTGAACCTTGAATCATATGTACTGATTGATGCAATTTTTAAGCTTTATTGACAAAATTCGTTAATGCAACCTATTGGTGTTGGTTTTGATTTTTATTTATTTATTTTTGTATAAGGAGAACTTGTTTGACTCTGTTTTGGAATCTTAATCATTGATTAAGATTGAATAGTAGTGTTTAAAGCCATGTATCCTTATTGTTTGATAAAAGTCCTCAAAGGATGTATTTTTGGGATGCATGTACAAATGTAAAAACTGGTATTGATATGGACTCTTTTTTACTTAAATAACCACTATAGTATGATGGACTAGGTGTCCCCTGTTTCTTTCATAAAGTATGCATCTTACGCTTTCTATAGCTTTTTGGATCATTGAAATCAGAGTTGTATAGCCCAAGTTTGGTTAATTAATGCTTTGCAAAAATATGTAAAAAATGTTATCGAATCAGTTTTGATTTCTCGCAGCTCAAAGTTGCGTGGATTAGAGGAGAAGGCCGTTAGAATTCTAAGATGGTAATTTTATTCTTCTAAAGATATCACATCATATGAGAATTTCTCGCTTTTGTGTAAAATAAAAGCTTGCCCCAAGGTATGTTGGACTATTTAAGATAGTTCAATGAGTCGACATAGTAGCGTATTGTCTTATCTTACCTCAAGATTTTTCATGTGTACACAGCGTGTTTTATGTGTCAATCCTTTGCAAATGTGAGCCAAATCCATCTACTATTATTTAGTATGATGATGTGTCAATCTATTAGGATACGTCTTAGAAGAAGCTCTAGTGCAAATTATTGACCCCCTGATCATAAGTCATCGTCGCATGAGATTTCGCTAGTTAATGTGTTATAGCAACACCATACTAGTGATGAAGCAACATGGGAGTTAGAATTAGTGATGCATCTAAATTTTTCACATCTATTTAATTATTGAGGTAATTGCTTCAAAAGACAATCAGACTCTCCTCCTCATTTTCGAAGACAATCTTGACTGTCTTGAGTGTGAGAGAACCCATATCGTGAAAAATCCTGGAGCCCTTGTGTTTTAAAAGTTCATTATCAAGTTAAAATCTCATATTATCTTTTTGGCACGTGGCTCAATATGAACTTTTTTAAAGCACGTGATCACGTGATCCACATAAGTTGGTGACCAAAAATTGCATCACTATTTATTAATAAAACAGCCAAGGGCAATTTGACAATAATTCAATTTATGACTATCTAAATAGAAAGTTCATATTCTTCCGCCATTAATAAATTTTTTTTTAGAATACTCAATAAAGTGACCATAAAATATAGTAATGAAGTAATTGTTTCTAGTAAATATTAGTTTTCAATTTCCATTTAGTGACATATAGATCTCTAGGAACATTATCAAAAATATTAATTAAAACCAAAAACTAGATTAAAATTTTAACAATTATAAATTCAAACTTGCTTTTGCACACACATTCTTGATAACTCTAAAAATAAGAGTTGTTTGTACTTAAAAATTTGCTTCGTTCTTAATTTTTTTAATTTGAATTTAAAGGCTATTTTCATACTTCTAGGTTTTTTCCATTTCATTTTATCTTAACTTATTTATTTTGAAAAATCTAGATGGTGGGCCTGTGGGGGCACATATTAAGATAAATTCTTTTTGTGTCCTCATTTAATTTTTTATATTTATAATTTTGTATATAACTTTTTAAAATTAAAATTTTACCCAATATAATTAATAAATATGATATAATTTTTTCATTTTACTTATTTATTAATTTTATATATTGGTGTATCCTTACTGTATTAGAATTCTGACTATAAAAATTTTACCCAATCCTTACTTATTAATTTATTAAAATTTTATATTTTGTATATAACTTATTAATATTTTACCCAATCCTTACTTATTAATTTATTAATAGAATTCTGACTATAAAAATTTTATAGAATTCTGACTATAAAAATTTTACCCAATCCTTACTTATTAATTTTTTATATTTATAATTTTGTATATAACTTATTAAAATTTTACCCAATCCTTACTTATTAATTTATTAATTTTTTTTCCTTCTAATTTAGAGTAACGAATCCTAGTTGCTTGATAATCTATAAAAAAATAAAAATAAAAAAGAAAACAAAAAAACAAATAGAATGCTCCAATATTCGAATTACTAAAGACAAAAATAAAATAGAATGAAAAAGAAAGGAATCGGAAAAAAGCAACTAGAATAACAGGCGAAAAAGACCTATACTAAGACAGGGTTTATACTATGATTGTTCCAATTAGATTAATTTGTGTTTTAGCTTCATCAAAGCACTAACCACCATGCTTAACAACGTCTTTGTCTTTAATCCATATCAAATGACAAGTGGATCTTGCTAACTGTTATGAGTTAATATGTACATTATTCTAAAATTCATCTATTTATTGGTATGGTTGACCAAATAATTTTGATTGCAAACATTGGCCTTTTCACCAAACACCTTATGATTAGGTAAAAAGTTTAATTATGGAGTGTTTTTTTTTTTTTTTTGCTGGAAAATTATGGAGTTGAAGGACCACGCCAAAAGATTTAGAATTTATAATCAACATATTCTTAAGCACAATGTCACTTGTTGGCATTTAATTCTAAAGCTATTAATGGTCACTGATAAGTTATCTTGTAGAGTAGGTGAGGTAGAAGAGGATTTTAATTCTATGTACCATATGTAATATGTTTAAGCGTGGCCATTCAATTATTAGCACACATGATTAAAATGTAATTTACAGAGCGCTGATGATTTAGAAGAGAAATATTTGAAAGAGAAAATAACATAAGAATACGTTGAATGTTATCTGCTGCATTTATTTCTTTAATTTTTAGGGCAAACAGTATTTAGCTATTTTTTAATTCATGTTTTAATAAAAATAGTCAACGTTTTTTAAAATTAAGAATCTAGTCATTAACTCTTTAAAAAACTAAGGACATAAAGGTAAATCAAATCATCATATAGTTGAGAAAATAACTATTTTCTTAGTTAATAAAAACGTCGACTATTTTCTTAAAACATCATCTAAAAAATGACTATTTACTTAATAATCTCTAAAAAAAAAGAAAAAAAAAAGATAGACCAATATGGAACAATTGTTATTGGCACTCAATGAGAGTGTAAGAAAATTACTGTGCTTTCAAACACACCAAATCTTTATGAGAAAATATTAAAAAATAAAAAATAAACATCATTCCTTCTTATACATCATCCCACGGTCTCTCTCATTTGACAACAACGGTAATTGTAATTCCATCTCCGCTTTCGGTATTGGCGATTTCTCCTCCTATGCCTCCGATACCAAGATTAAATCTAACCCGACGTGTATGTTTTCGTCTGAATCGAATAGGTACGAGCAGCCTCGATGAGGCCCATCAACAAAATCCGGTGGTGCTTTCGCGCTGGCGTTCCTATAGACGAGGACCATGCCGCTCTGGCTGAGCTCCGCTGATCGCAGAACCTTAGCAAAGTCCCTCCATCGGCAATCAACCACTACAAAATCAGCCCATGACAAGCGGCGCCATTACGTCCTCCGGCGTGCCGGAGAACACCTCCGCCACCGTCTTCCTCGCGAGATAGAGGTACTTCGACCTCGCCCCCGCGTGCTGAAAAAATTTGCAAGAGTTCTATGTAAAGCATAAGCATGATATTTTTAAACATTTTATTTAAACACTACATAGAAAAATGCCATGTACACATCGAAATTAGAACTTTCTATGTAAAGTGCTTAATTAAAAATTTTCAAAAGGATCTCTTCATAAATTTATTAGAAAATAATCATGCAATCACATGTGCATATAATATATTTAACAAATAAATTCTAGAGATTAAGAATCATACAAAAAGAATTCAAATGTGATTGTGTCCTTCTCTTTACGCTGTGAGATTTGAGACCACCAAAGTTGGGCTATGAGAAATACTCGAAACAAACTTATCGCCCTTGAATGAATTTAATATTGCCGACACAATAATATTCCTCCAAACCGTTCCTCTAGATCGGGAAGAGACTAGAAAGTGGCCTCACTCTTATTTTTGTCACCCTAATTTTCTGATCAAGGCTATAAAGGAACTTATAAGGGGCGGCAATGAGAGAGGAATGTTCTCCAAAAGGCAAATGTTATTTTATCTCTAGAATGGACTCCTATTTATAAAGGTTTTACAACAAATTTTCTAAAAAATTTCAACAATCAAATAAACTTAAATTAGTCGTAGAACTCTTGAAATTAAATTAGACTTTCTTTCTTTCTCTTTCATATAATGTCAATAATAATAATAATAATAATAATAATAAGGGATTTTTGTAAGGAATAACCATACATTTATGTTAGTTTTTAACAACTATCTTATGTTTGCTTTTGGGCCAGTTTGGCATTGATTTTAGAACTTGTTTTTAGATTATGAAAGAATCCAGAAGAAATTTAAGTGTTTGGTAAATGTGCTTTTTAAAGAAGCACGTAACTGTTTTTGCTTCTGTGCAGTGTAATTTTATAGAATTTGAGAAACAGGTAATGTGCTAGTTTAGCATTGCTGTACTGATATAAAAAGTGCTTCAAACTGTGCTGAAGAAAGAAACTGCTGGAGTTATAAGCATGTATGGTGTTTTGATATTTTATTTTTAGAATTGCTGTGGATATATAAAATTACCAAAAGATAATTTTAGAAAATTAGTTAGTTGAATATGGATTAAAAAATTAAGGATATTTTAGTAATTTAAAATGGAGAAGCAGTTTCGGTTACAGAAAAGCAACCTTTAACCTGCTTCTCAAATTACACTACGTAAAAGCAGAAACGGTTACATGCTTCTTAAAGAAGCATGTTTACCAAACGCCTGTAGGTGCTTTAGATTCTTTTATAATCTAGAAGCAGTGCCAAACTGGCTCAATAGATGCTTTTGAATAACTGTATCTGCTTCTAGGATTTAACATTACCAAATTAACATGTTAACTACCTTTTTTTTCACTGTACTTTTTAAAATTAATATTACCACCATACTAGCTATTAGATAGGAATCATATAATCACTCTCTATTACTAATAAAAACGTATTAAGTGATCAATACATATTTTACATATTCACAAAAATAAATCATTTTCGTTTTATATAAATAATAATTTTCAATGTGACAAAAGAAAAATATTAATTTCTTTTAACATTTATATGATAATTTTTTTTATAATTTTTTTAAAATTTTATTTTCTCTATCTTTATATTTAAAATAATAATAATAATTTTTTTTGTTAGTGTGATCATTAAGAATATTTCGTTGATGTAAAAAAATGAAAAACAAACATTAATTTATAAACTAATATTAAATTGTGTATATTTTGGTAATTATACCAATTCACAACACTTTAAATATTAGTTTACCAAACATATTGATGCTGCTTTTGATATAAACAACAGTTTCAAAATTATTGTTTTCCAAACGCTCTACCTGTTTATAAGTGCAACAACTTCTTTCTTCAGCACAGTTCACTGTGCTTATAGAATAAGCACAGCAATGCCAACCTGACACTTTATTAGTAAATTAGCTATTCTTTTTAGGGTCAGTTAAGGATTTAGCCATTTTGCAGTCCATGTTTTAAAGATATTGCACGTTTTGAAAAATTAGCAAAATAACCATCAGGTCAACATCTAAAAATCTATGACTAAAGAAATAAAATTTGTGACTAAATAAATAAAATACACAGTCATAAAATTTGTGACTATCGTCACAAAATTTCAGAAAATTTGAAATAAACACAATAAAAAATTTAAACATCCATTAACAAAATAATCAATTCACAAATAAATGATTGACTATACAACCAATTTCATAAAACTTATTACTAAATAAAAAATATCATATAAATAGCCAAAAAATATGCAGTCAAAAAAGTCACAAATTTCATGACTAGAGACACAAAATTTTAGACAATATTGTCTACAACAAACAACAAAAACAGGATTCAAAAAACTAATGACTGCAGTCTCAAAAATCTAGACACGAATATATGGTTATTTTACTAATAAAAGCAAACATAGGCTAATTGTTAAAAACATACATAAAATATATGGCTATTTATTTAAAAAAACCGTTCTTTTTATTAGTAAACTCAATGCGCCTTTGTTGAGATTAAATTAAAATCCATTGGATTTTTTTTCATCGATCAGCATTTTGAACGTTCCCCAACACAGAGTTATTTTAATGGTCATTTTTCATGGAAAAATTAGGGGTCGTTTGTAATCAATTCATTTATTTTGGTTTGAATTATTGTTTGACAAAATATTATAATTCAAATAAATATCTAGATACGAGTTTTATTATAATATTTGAATTAAGATCGTATGAGTGAAGATTTGTATTAAGAATTGAAAAAAGTTACTTTTAGTGTAGATTGCATATAAAAACACTATAAAAAAATTGTTAAAAATTTGAATAATTTGATACAAAAATACTAATAGTGTAACAATTGAATAATTTTTTTTTATTCGAATGGTTTTATGAACATTTAAGTCGGCTAGCAGCAAAAGTCAGCCAATTTTTCAAAACGGTGCGTTTTAGAGCCGCCACGCGACCCAAGTCGTATGCGGATATTGCCTGCGGTTACCACCACGACTGCTTTGGCATTTCCATTCCGTTTCCTTAATCCGTCGTCGTTTTCAGATGCAGATCTGAAACTCTGCAAATCTCTCTCTCTCTCTCTCTCTCTCTCTCTCTCTCTCTCAGTCGCAGAATTTGCTTCTCTTGAAAAAACCCCCCCAAATCAGTATTCCTCGTCTGTCTCAGCCTCACGATCAGAGCCGTTTGATCGATCAAAGCAAATTTAGAGAGAAGAAAAAATGGTGCTTGTCTCGGCAGCGCGCGATTACGTCAATCGGATGCTTCAAGACATCTCCGGCATGAAAGTTCTCATCCTCGATTCCCATACCGTCAGTTTTTTTTCTTTCTTTTTTTAAATTTATTTCTTCCTTTTAATCACTCAGTTGGTTTCGGTGATGTGATGATTATTTGAGTTTGCCTAAACTCACTGGTGCTAGGGAAAAAAAAAAAATATATATATATATATATATATGTGTGTGTGTGTGTATATATATAAACAATGAAGAAATGATCTTAGACATTCGAGTAGATAATAATCAGGTTCAATTTGTATTGTATTAAATGTCTTTTTTTGTATTATACGGTGCACCGAACGTTTCTTAAGTGAGAAATGTGAGGTTCAGAATTTGTATTCGTGTGCCTATTTTGTTGTGAATTCTGGGAAATTTACATTTATCAAATTTTGATGTAATGGAAGTAATTTGAAGTTCGTAGATTTGCTGGTTTCTTAGAATTGTTATTTAGAGAGAGAAAGTTTGTTTATCCTAACTACTTCGGGATCCCATATTTCTGGAATAAGATTTGCACAAACTTGGACTCATTCTTGGTTGGTGTATTTATAGTATTTGCAATGTTCAAAAAACAGTTCCAAATGAACCTTCATTTATTTTTATTTAATCTCACTTTTGCTTAATAGCTGAATGTTTTTTTTGTCAATAGCGTGATGAGGGTATGCTTGTAAATAATGTGGAGGGTCAGTAAATGGGTCGTTGAAATATTTTGATTTGCAGGTTAGTATGGTGAGTGTTGTGTATTCTCAATCAGAGCTTCTTCAGAAAGAGGTCTTCTTGGTAGAGTTGATAGAATCCACTTCAATGTCAAGAGAGCCCATGTCACATTTAAAAGCTATATACTTTCTTCGACCCACTTCGGAGAATATCCAGCATTTGCGGCGTCAGTTGGCTAGTCCTAGATTCGGAGAGTATCACATATGTAAGTCTCTGGTTCTTGCTATAAATATAGATTTGCAACATTACCTTTTAGAATATTTGTCATCCATCAAAACTTTAGCTTGAATGCCCTTATCGTACCTTGACGGATTTACAGTTTTCTCCAACATATTGAAGGATACGCAAATTCATATCTTAGCTGATTCAGATGAGCTAGAAGTTGTACAGCAAGTTCAGGTAACACTTTGGTGGTTATCTACTAGTTTAATAGTTTTGTTCTATTTTGTGTTTTTTTTTTTTTTTGTTTTTTCCTTCTCTTTCATCTTTCATTGTGTCTCGCCTGCTAAGATATAATTATAGTAATGAATCTTTTCTAAAAAGGGAAAAGCGAGGAATGCTGATACTGGCAAAATCACGAGGATTTTTTCATTTGTTCTGTGAAGAGTTTTATATAAACATGATTGGATATTTTTACTCTTTTTGTCTTATTCTCCCCTGATTCTTGGCTAGATAAATTTTTGTACGAGATTATGCTTAAAAGTTAAAAATTGTAGGTTATCAAAAAAGAAAAAATAATAATGGCAACTCATTTCACGATGGTTTGGTGTTATAAGATAATAACTCACACTCGGTTAACCAACTTTAAGTTGATTTCAAGTAGTTTACTCGATTGTCATCTCATATATACAGTTCAATGTCTGAGTTTGAAGTTGCAAAAGATCATGGTCTCAATGTGCAGGAGTTCTATGTGGACTACGTTGCAGTTGATCCTTACCATTTCAGTCTCAATATCCCATCCAATCACATATATATGCTCCCAGCTGTTGTGGACCCTGGAAATTTACAGCATTTCTGTGATCGAGTTGTTGATGGTCTGGCAGCTGTTTTTCTAGCAATAAAACGGCGACCGATAATTCGATATCAAAGGACATCTGATGTTGCCAAACGAATTGCACAGGAAACATCTGTAAGTGTGATTGTGTAATAGAAAATTATACGTATATTGGTGGACAATGATTATAAATGCTTCTAAACTGTTTAGACATGACGTTTTTGTGTTGAGAGGTTACAGGAGTTTGTGCATGTTTTCTTTGGAATTTGGATAAAACCTTGGTTGCTGCAGATTATTTCCTAGAAATTGAACTTTAATCGTGAAACTAATGTGACATTTTGGGTGTAACAGAAGCTAATGTACAAGCAGGAAAGTGGTCTTTTTGATTTCAGAAGGACAGAAGTTTCCCCATTGTTACTGGTGTTGGATAGGAGAGATGATCCTGTAACACCATTGTTAAATCAATGGACTTATCAGGTAAATGTGATTGTCCCTACTATTTTATGACATTTATGAGAATTTCGTGTCCTTCTTGTTTTCATCTAGAACAATGTGACAATTTAATTATTAAATATCAAGTCAGGCTCACGCGTTACACTTTATTTTGCAGGCCATGGTTCATGAACTGATTGGTATTCAAGATAATAAAGTTGACTTAAGAAGATTGGGAAATTTTCCAAAGGATCAACAGGTTGAGCGGCGTTATTTAATCTTTGTTGTACCACTTTCTTGCAATTGAATTGCTAATGAAATTTCTTTGTTCTTCGCGTGCTTGCAGGAGCTTGTGCTCTCATCAGATCAAGATTCATTTTTCAAATCTAACATGTATGAGAATTTTGGAGATATTGGAATGAATATCAAAAAGTTGGTGGATGAATTTCAACAAGTTTCAAAAAGTAACCAGAACATTCAGACAATAGGTTCGTGTAACGAAGTTTTTGAAAACTTTAGATTCATGAGATGTTTTGATTACTAACTTGTGGCATTGGGGTCAAGGACTGGTGTTTAACGTTAAAGATTCAAGTTCTTTTGCAGAAGACATGGCCAAATTTGTTGATAATTACCCCGAGTACAGGAAAATGCATGGCAATGTCTCAAAACACGTGACATTGGTTACAGAAATGAGTAAGATTGTTGAACAGCGAAAACTAATGGTAGTTTCACAAACGGAACAGGAGTTGGCTTGCAATGGTGGACAAGTTGCAGCTTTTGAGGTACTGTAAAAGTTTTGTTTTGTTTTGTTTTTTGTTTTTTTGGTTTTTTTTTCATCTTCACATTAGATATACATTTACATCATACTTAGCAATTGATTTTTGTATATTTAAGAAAACTCTGCTCCTTTTTATATTCTTTCCTTTCATTTCTCTTATGAATAACTTTTCCTTTGTGAAAACCTAGAATCTAAGACCTTGGTAATGATGCTATTTCATGTCATTTCCCTTATTTGGGTACAGAAAAACTGGGATAAGAAATTGTTTTTTGTTCACACATTTCGCTTTATCATGTCAAAAGATAGTAATCTCCTTTGTGTTTTCTTTGAATATTTGAAAATTGGAGCCATTTGATTTTTTTATGGAAAATACCAGTCCTTTGTTTGTTGCTAAAGAAGTAAAGAAATGCCGAGGGTCTTACATCTGGAACAATTTTCTATATGTCTTCTTGGAAATTAGCTGTTTTGTCGTATAGCTGTATTTCTGGAATCTGGTGCAATTTGTTTTTGGTTCAAGTGAATAGCATGTAATTAGACGCATGTTCTGTTTTATTTTGACCCGTTTCTAATGAAAATGACAGATGATAAACTTTAAACATTTTGCTTAGTTGTTGAATCATAAGGTTTCTCACATTTTGTCACCCTAGCTTCTTCAAGGGAGCACGTTTGAAAAGCCATATTGCTACTAGAGTATACGTAGCATCAATTACATTTGCAAGTCAAAGAGTTTTGGAAGTTCTGGGTTTAGGTTCACTAACTGTTTGTCACTATTGGGTCTTTCTTTTTGAGTATCAGGGTAGACAAGGGTAAGTATGGCCAGGAGTATTGTTACATAATGGTGGTTTCTGGGCTAGCTAAAGTCTTAGATTTATTCAGTGCCAATTACCTTATGATGTGTTAGGATACTATGTAGTATGTGGCACCAAAATGTATGTTCCCTTGCGCACAATTTTATAACCTTCAAAATCATATATTTGTCATACAAGGAATTAATATATGTACTTGTCCCTTTTGCATTTATAGCAAGCGATAAGGATTTCTTTTATATCAATTTATGAAACAGATATTTTGTAAATTTCTATGAACATGAGACGAACTATGTAAACACATATTTTTGTTGGTATGGATATGTTATTATGTCATTTGAGCTAATTATAATTGTGTTGTATCTACTGTGGCATTTTTGTTTTCATCTTGTTTGTATGATTTCTTCATAATGCACATAATTGACTTTAGAATAAGTACGTGTGAACATTCTGGGTAACTTGAAATAAAACTAAGAAACACGTAGAATTAGTGACTAGCATTGACCTTTTTTCCTCACTAAATGTTCTTGTAGGCAGTGACAAATCTTTTAAACAATGAAAATGTATCTGACATTGACCGCCTACGCCTTGTGATGTTGTACGCATTGCGCTATGAGAAGGAAAGCCCTGTTCAACTGATGCAGCTAATTAATAAACTGGCTTCTCAGTCTCCGAAGTACCAACCCGGGGTAATGTAATTGTTCCAGCAATCATGTCATTTTTTTTTGCTTTTTTTCTAGCCATATGATCCTGCCTGCTATTTCTCTTCCTAGTGGTTAACGGGCAATTCACATTTTTTGATAAAATGGCTATTATATGTTATTACAGCTTGTCCAGTTCCTCTTGAAGCAAGCAGGTGTTGATAAGAGAGCTGGAGATCTTTACGGGAATCGTGATTTTCTGAATATTGCTCGTAACATGGCCCGTGGACTGAAGGTATGGTGTGGAAAATTCTTACGTTCTGCTTGAGGTTTTTGTTTTAGATGCTTATAGGTTGTTGGAATTGAAATGTAGGGGGTTGAGAATGTCTACACCCAACACCAGCCTCTTCTCCTTCAAACTATAGAAAACATTACTAAAGGGCGGCTGAGAGATGTGGATTATCCATTTGTTGGAAATCATTTTCAACAGGGCAGGTTTGTTTGCTTTACCAGCATTTCTCCTAAAGTGTTATACTGTAGCTGGAATTGTTGTTTGATTTCTCTATTTGTCTCCTAGCTGTGAATCTGTGAATTAAAATTTATATAAATTGGCATGCTTCCTTCCCACTGGTGGTTTTTGTAATAGGAAATTTGTCCATTTAATGTGGCAATGTTAAAACTTGATCCTGATAATTCTCATATCAAACACTAGAGACACGAGAGCAGCAGTTTTATTTTCTTGAAAAGAAATTATGTGAAATATCACCTTATCGGTGGATTCAATACTCTTATGGGCACAAGGATTAGGGAGCTGTATGTGTCTTTTTGTCAAGGAAAATGGAAAGTCATATATTATTTGGATCATGTTTTGAATAACATATTCTTCCCTGGGCAGGCTGCAGGAAGTGGTCATTTTCATTGTTGGTGGGACAACATACGAGGAATCTCGTTGTGTTGCCTTACAAAATGCCACCAATTCTGGAACTCGCTTTATACTCGGTGGTTCTGTGGTTCTCAATTCCAAGAGGTATGCTTTAAATTTTCATTCCTATATTAATTAACAACCGCATGTAGCAGTCAAGGTAGCATTTTGGCACAAGAACTGAACTCGCCCTTGCCCTTATCAAATCGTACTAACAGCCAACATAGCATCTCTCTTCCCCAGGCCACAATGTCGTGGAACTGGTTCTATATGTGCCTGAAATAGTTTTGATGCTTTCGCAGATTGCTATGCTTTTTTTTTTTTTTTCCACTGCACTTTTTCGGTTCCAGATCACTTGCATTTGCATGAATACTACTAGTACTGCCTTGGTTTTTGTACGTATTTCACAAGTTTTACTGTTGTAGTTACTAGAAGGAGAATATTAATACCGTATTTCTTCTTAAAAGAAAAAACAAATTAAGCTGTTTCAAAAATGGAATTCTAATGCTCGTACTATTTACTTGTGCGTGCATTGATCTTTCAGGTTTCTAAAGGACTTAGAAGAAGCTCAGAAGATAGCTCGTTCGAGCAGTTCTGTTGTTTGAAGTTTTGTTCTACAAGCCGTGTGTATAGGCGTCGGTGAATCATATACATGGGTCTTGATTTGGCCCAAGAAGCTGCAAGATATACATATATTGCCATTTATGTTGTTAAGGGGTTCATTTATTCCATAGATGGTACATTGTTTTGTCATAGTTTGCATGGGAGAGAACTGAATGCAAAGAGAATACTAATTCCAAACATCTGTTTGGGGGATCCTATCGTGGGCCCCACTTTCTCTCTTATAAAATGAGTCAATAGTATGCTATACATCTTGTAACTGGTTCACTAACCCACCAATGACTTTTAACTTCTTGATGAGCTTTTGTTCCTTTTTTCGCTCCTTAAAAGAAGTAATACAAATTATACAACATGTATAAAGCAATACTCTCTTGGTTGTTTTTTGCCGTTTAACATGCGAAATGTATTTGATGCCCTTATTAAATGTATTTTGCCGCCTAACTAGTAACTACAATACATATCTTTTGAGATCACAGTTCACCCAATACCAACCAGTACAGAATGAGTCTCTCTCTCTCTCTCTGACATAGCTGTACCTTTACTTTTGTGGCTATACAAGTGTTTCGTTTGTTGTAATAGTATGCTAGTCCTTGTTCGAAAGAGAAAAATTATCATCGGATATCCTATATTACTAAGGGAAAATTCTAAAATAGTTCTTGTATTTTATTGAAAATTTAATTTTATCCCTCTGTTTTTTATAATTATGGAATAGTCTTTCAGTTTTTCAAATCGGTTTAAAATTATCCTTTTACGTTGACCAAAATTGAAATTTTTTCTAAATGTTGAAGCTACCTTTAAAAAGTTTATTAATCCAATCTCCAATATTTTTAAAATTACACCCATACCCAATATTTTAGAAAAAATTATAGTTTTGGTCAACGCAAAAGGATAATTTTAGTCTGATTTGAAAAACTGAAGGATTATTCCATAATTATAAAAAACAGAGGGATAAAATCGGATTTTTAGTAAAATTCAGGTGCTATTTTAGAATTTTCGTTTTTACTAATTATTAAATTGAAATATATTTAGGAAAAAAAAGGTTAACCAGGTACCTTTATTTATTTATTTTTGTTTCTTTGTTTCAACAAAAAAAAAAATTTCATGCGTGCCTGAAAACATCATTCAAGCACCCGAAGCTACGCATGTAAATACGGGTAATTTTACCTTACTCGGAGGAGTTGACTGTGTAATTTTTGGATAATTACTTGGAATTACCCGGTCTCATTTTACCGGGTAATTCCCCAGAAGATAGGACCGGTTAATTTTGGGTAATTACCCAAAAATTACTAGGTGTTCAATCATCAATACTCAATTCTCTCATTTGAGTAAAAAAAAAAAAATTTGTTCGGGGGTGCTAAGAAGGAAAAGAGAGAAAGACAAAGAGAGGGGGATGGAGGAGGTGGGCCCATGTAATAAAGAGAGAGAAAGAAAGGAAACTGATAAAGAGAGAGAGAAAGAGAGGGTAAGGGAGGAGGTGGGCTCGGGTAATAAAGAGAGTTTGAGAGAGAGAAAGAAAGCTGATAAAGAGAGAGAGAAAGAGAGGGGGAGGGAGGAGGTGGGCCCGAGTAATAAAGAGAGAGAGAGAAAGAAAGCTGATAAAAAGAGAGAGAGAAAGAGAGGGGGAGGGAGGAGGTGACCCAGGGAAAATGCATCGATTTTTTTTTTGGGTAATTTCGAGTAATTATTAAATATCCGAAATTTTCAGGTAAAATCGGGTATTCCCAAATTTTACCCACCGAGTAATGATCGGGTATTATTTGAATTTTACCTTGAATAGTTTGCAAGTAATTTTTTACCCGAAAATACCTTACCTGTATTTACGCGCCTACCTGAAGCAAATGTCTGGGAATGAAAATGTTGTAGATGTGACCTGTTGAGAGTTTCTTATGGGTCAGTGAGTGCATGGTACAGTGCCGTCAAAGCAACTCTTCCGAGGACGAGAGAGCTAGATGTTGCGAGAGCAATGACCTCACCTAATGCACCATGTTCAATGCAAATATTATGCCAATATCAAATTTGACCAAAAAATAAATAAAATGTTATATTTGACAAATGATACTCCAATACACTAGTGTCATTTTAAAAGTTATTTTTATATTATTTAGTTGCGCAACTCATTAAAGACGACAAATGCTAGTAATGGTAAAAAACACTGCATGTAATAATAATAATGTTGTTTTATATATATAAGAGATCTTTTTACAATATAAAATTGTAATCATAATTATTTTTACATTTAATGATGAAAAAAGTAACAAATCAATGTTCATTTTCAATTTGCCAAAATTTACTTTGCATTTGCCAAATTTGGTATTAAAAATAACATTAGCACATTAATTTGGCATTATATGGAGATGCTGTTAGTTCGCCCCTGCTATTTCGACAGATGGATATCGCACAAAATCGATCTTGCAGTGGTCCAAAGGTCACGTACCGCCGCCCTTTCACTTGGTCAAGAAAACAAGGATCATTTGAAAGTGAGATGGTTGAAGTCAGTCGTATTTGACACAAAAACGACAACTCGTCATCCAATCATTATACTTGCACAAAGAGTGGTCAACGTCTTTATAAGAAAAAATTCTAACAATGCAGAAATGTATTAGCCGCCAGATTAAAGATTAAGACAATTAGTAACCATAACCCAAAATGTATTTTTGACTATAAATGCGTAGGTGAGTTAAAAAATTAAATGGAGAAAGAAAAGGGGGATAGAGCTAAAACAGAAAATATTGTAGCTCAAAGTATTAATGGGAAAATTGTAAATTATGCTTAATTTTGACAAAAACAAGTCTAACCAAGGACCAAGAAACAAAGAATATAAATAGAGACCGCTTTGGCTAAGACGATCCGACATGTTCTTCAACTTCCATTAACAAACTCTCAGTGAAGAAGATAAGAGAACATTACAAATATTGAAAATACAAAATCTTCTTCGGAGTTCTCTTCTACAATCAGGGTATATATACCAACAAGGTACAAGCACACAAAACGACATCAACTAAAGAGACTTAAACACACAAAACATAACAACAGATAGACATAAAAAGGGACAACAAATTATTTAGAGTAAGTAATACTAAAGTTGGCTTGGCAAAAGCTCAACTCCTAAGTTCTACATTAGTTACCCACCACCAGAACAAGCCTGGAATCTAAGTCATGAGAGGGGGTAGCATAGGGAGGGTGATAGACATAGATATTTGGTACATTGAAGGTGGGGAAGGATGATCAACAATGTAAGAATTGTCATTGATCCTTTTGAGTATGTAGTTTGGATAATATGTGTTTGCTTGGAGCTTACTTTAAGTGCCAATGGGGAACTGGGCTTTGCGCAAATGTACCATCACCAAATTACCTTCGGCGAGGACATGAGAGTGGCAATGAGAGTTGATAGCATGTTTACATTTGTTAGTCACAAGGACCACTAGTTAACAAGTTCTGTAACACATCACTATTGAATTTAAGAGAGCACAATACTCCATGAAGTCATTAAATTTCTTGAAAGAAGAGGCCAACCACATAACTGGCATCACTGATGTGAGGGCAAGGGATAAAGTATGCCATTTTGCTAAACCGATACGTAATCACCAAGATCAAGTTAACACGACGGGTAATCTTGGGTAGCCCAAGGATGAAATTAAGAGTCAACTCTTCCCAAATGGATGTTGTGTTGATAAATCTATCCAGATTCATTGGCGATGTAAATCATTATAATTCTTCCCAGAATTACGGGCCAATGTGAGTTGTGATTGATAAGATATTTGGCTATAAATATAGATATGAATTTGGATTCTTTTATAATTAGTACTTTCCTAGGATAGGCCACATAGTTAAATGTCACAATACTCTTTGCACTCTAAAAATAAATGTAAATATTCTTCAATAAGAAAAAAAATAAATAAGAACGTTTTTATTGATGGTGTTAGAACTACACATGAGATTTTTTTTTTGAAAAACACCCATTGTCATTCTTTTTACCTTCATCAGTTAAACATGAAAAAAAAATGCTAGCTAGCTCTAAAACTGATACTCTCAATCTTACCAATGAATCTTATTTAAATCAAATCCTACAACCACATGCAGAAAAATACCATAACCACAACCCTCAGTCAAACTCAATGGCTAAAATTACCTAGTATTGTCCCAAATAGTCAAAACACTTGATTGGTCCTATACCGGCAAAGGATGATCCAAAGTTTGGAGCCTGGAACGTAGACGAATCATCAATCACGTCACGGTTGTGAAACTTGATGAAGCCCGAGATCAGTGGCACTTTAATGTTCCTCACCATAGCAAATGACATACAGGATACTATGAAGCAAATATATTCAAAAGTTTGTGATGCAGCCTTGGCTATAAAATTAAGACCAAAATTCATTCAACCTAGCAAGGTATTCTCTTGGTTAATGACTGTTACAATAAGATGAAAAATCTATGGCTTGAACTCGATTACAACCAAAAAATTAAGATGTAGTGTATCAATGACAGTGCGATGATGTCGAACTTCATGGAAGGTAAGAGGATTTTTTATGAGTTCTTGATAGGGTTGAACGTTGAATAAACCAAGTTCATAATACTTGGCAAGGATTCCTTATTAAGCTTTAAATGAAGGCTTCTCCATTTTCCAAAGTGAGGAAGGAAGGAGAGTCATGCTCAAAACTACACTAATTGAAAGCTCAACCTTAGTTGACAGTTGACACAGTCCCTCTTGCTACCCCTTCACAGCCCCTTCATAGAAATCACAAGAGAATCCCAAGAGCAGCACCAATGGGACCCGGAAAAGTAGGCCGGTAAACAACACTTCCAAACCATCAAATAATCGAGATTGTATGCAACTTTGGAAAACCAAGAGTTGAGTGGATTAAATATAGAAAAAAAAAATTGAAATCCTAACATCAATTGATAAGCTAATGGCTTCATGTTTTATGGTCCAATCAAGTAAGTATTCTAAACCCCATTCTCTAAGTAATTGAAAAATAAGTTCAAAGGATTTATGGATAGTTGACTCGAGAGCAACCGACCACATGGAAAATTCATCAAACTATGTCTTTGTAACCAAAAGATAAAAAATGGTGATGGGATAAAAAATGGTGATGGGATTTTAGCTAGTATTGCTGGAAAAGGAACTGTAAAACTCATACCTCCATTATCCTTGGAATCTATCCTCCATGTTCTTAAATTAGACATCAATTTATTGTATTTTTAAAAACTCACATCTAACCTAAACTATAAAGTGACATTTTATCCCAGCCATTGTGTATTTCAAGATCGGACCATGGGCGAGATGATTGAACGTGCTAAGGAGTATTAAGTACTTTATTATTTAGACACGAGTAGTGGTAGCGGTGGAAATTGTTATATTTCTAGGTCTTACCTTATTGAAAATTCATCAGTAAAAAGAGCTCTAATTTAGCTTCACAATGTTAAAATGTGTCATCTAGCCTATTCACTATTAAAAACTATGTTTCCTTTGTTGTTCTAAAAAATAAATGTTAACAAATTTCATTGAAGTGTGACAAATGACCAAACACTATTAGAGTTTCTTATGCTTTGCATACCTTAAGATCTTCATAACCTTTTCATTAGTACATAGATGTTTTGGGACCTTTTAAAATTTCTAATATTAGTGAAGCTCATTGATTTTTTTCCCTTGATAACTAACTATTTATTAGACTACTTGGCTTTTCAGGATGAAAAATAATTATGATGTGTGTACGATTTTTCCCTCGTTCCTTAAAATGTTTCAAACACAATTTGGGGTATGCATAAAGAATGTTCAATCTGATAATAGGTAGAATACTTTGATGAAGTGATGTCACCATTTTTCCAAGCAAATTATATAATTCATAAGTCCTCTTATACAATAACCGACAATAAAATGGGGTTGCAGAAAGAAAAAAACTGCCATCTTTTAGAGGTTACCCTTGCTTCGTTTTTGAAAAAAAAAATATTCCTAAATATTATCGGGGGAAGTACCATGTACAAAACAAGTCTCCCTTTCATATACTGTCAAAATCATTCCCAAATATGAAACACTCAAAACTGCCATTGAGAACTTTTTATTTGCATAGCCTACGTACATATTCAACCAAAAAAGAATCGAAACAATAAGCTTGTTTGAAGAGCCATAAAATTCATTTTCGTAGGATATTTCTCAACAAAAAGGGGTACAAGTATTACCATCCAAATATTAAGAAATTTGATGTATCAAAATATCACTTTTGTTGAAAATCAAGGACTCTATGTCACGACCCGTTACTACAAGTAGTGACATCTTTTCATACACATATACATATACTCAAATCCATAAAGTACAAGTATAATATCAAGGTGCATACATGTGTATGGTGATATAAGTCATACTATGTTTTCACGAAAAAAGATATTACAATAAAATGTTCATGAAGCTATTATATATGATTATGTTAGCTTTATGAACCATGATGAAGATATATGATATGTTATGAGTAATGATTTTTTAATATAAATCTGTGAATCTTCATGTTGAACAAAATTTAAAAGCACTTGTAGATGTGATAGCAATGACGATGATTTGGGATTAAGTTCTTTATTTGATATGAACACCTAGAAACAAGATGAAAGAATGAGATTAAACAAGTAACTTAAAAGGACTAAAAGATATCAGCAGTTGCGATAATCGTGTCCTCGGCAACGAGAAATTTGACGATGTTGCTGAACAAGTCAAATCTAAACCTCACAGTTCTACACACTTAAGCTAGTATAGCGAAAAGTAAAGGTGGATCCTACAAATATACGATTGCAAAACACTAATATTAAATAAAAACAAATAAAATGAGGGGGTTTGAAATTGATAAAATAAATATAATAAAAAATAAATCAATAACTAGAATGTGAGCCAAGAGCCTTTATCGACCAATAGCTTTGATTCATGTTCACACTATTGATTCAATTGTTGTATTGAAGTTACCATATCTAGATTATTCCAATACTCACTACAAAAAACCTAACAATGCATTAAGTAAAGACTAACTTAATCTAAACTAAGTGTCTTACGCGGAATCACCTAATCTAAATTTGATCCTATATTACAAGTGATACGCGCCCCTTACAATTTGCAACGATGATCAAGATTTGAATAGTAATTATCACAAACCTTAATCTAGCAATACCAAAGCAATCAAAATAATTAACAGTCCCTGTAACAATCTCAATCACAAACAATAGACAATTGAAGAAATAGACTAAAAGAACCTTGCATTTTATTAAAGAATCAACAAATATTCTTAATAATCAAGCTAGAGTTTTAATAACCTTTGACTACAAAAATCAAATTTATAGCTCAATGTACAATTAAGAACATAGAGAAACAAAGAGAGAAAAAGGGAAACTAGTGTCCACATCTGACTCCATGCAAAAGATCGTAGTGGCTTCACTTGTCACGCTCTGTTTCTAATTCTCTGATAAATTCTGAGTGCCCAAAAATTATTTTTCGTAGCCTACTATTTTGTATATATTTATACCCCTCGAGGTTTGGGCTTCAATAGGTTAAAACTAAGGTCACAATAATATGTAAGTTGATAAATTTTGTGAAATTTTTTTAATACGGAATCTATAGTTTTTTTTTTCCACCACGTTTGGGTTTTAGTAGCATTGCCCCCTGTCCTTTTCGCGCAATCGCAATTAGATACCCCATCTTTTCTTTTTTTTTTTTTGGGAAATTAATCTCTTAATTCAGGAAAAATTATAACAATTTGGTACTTCAATCTACATTATTATGAACACCACCGAAGGGGTGGTGTAGTGGCAAGGGATATCCACCTTAGGCATCCCCTGCAGCCCAGGGATCGAACCCCACCCGTCCCCAACCATTGTGGTTGGATCCCAGTAATGGTTGTTGGGCCCTGTGCTTCAGATTCCAAGGGTCCTTTGGCATCCCTTGCAGCCTAGGGATCGAACCCCACCCGTCCCCAACTATTGTGGTTGGATCCCAGTGATGGTTGTTGGGCCCTATACTTCAGATTCCAGAGGCCCTTTGGCCTCGTGTGGGGAAGCCTAAGGTAGACCCCTTGTCACTCTTCGGTGGTCCCTAGGATTGCTATTAGAAGAGCCGAAGTGGCGGGCGTGGGAGCGTGAGCAGCATCACCTGATCCCTCTTTTTTTCGTAGCAAAAAAAAAAAAAAAATCTACATTATTATGAACAGAATTTCACATGTGAGTTGCACGTGATTTTATTTTTCTTCACTCTGTCATTTGTTACGATACAATTTCACTCTAAAAATAAATAATAAAAAAATAAAATTAAACTCAACAACATGCAAACCTAATAACAACATTTAAACCTCGTAACATGGAATTTCATAAAACAAATAAAAATTTCTCACTAAGAACTTTCGTCGAAACCAAAAGCACACACTTGATTCATAACCAAAATCACTTAACCATTAATTCGATCATTTGATTCAAACCAAAATCCCTAAACAAACCAAATATTTATTTGAACCAAAATCTCAAATCCCAAATTCCAAAACCAAATCTCACACTTTATCAAAAACTAAAATCCCAAAACCAAATCGAAAATCATAATATCATATCCAAAACTATAGAGGATGATTCATTGGGTTCGAGCTTGGCGCCATGGTGTAGGAGGAGGCAAACAACGTCGAGGCAACCTTAGTAGGCGGCGGCGCGAGGCTCGCAGATGAGTAGATCTAGGCTTAGGAAGAGCAATTTGTGGGCATAGAAAAGAGCAAATTTGGGCGGTGCAAGGCTCATGGAGGAGTTGGCAGCTCTGTTGCAAGGCTCGTAGTGGCACCATGGAGGGTTAAGTTCATTCACAAATCGTATACTTGGATCATGACTATTTTATAGTATTTTGAAATATTAGCTAAAATTTAATGTCTTTCTCAAAATAGTCTATCTAGCTAATTCGCCCTTTAAAATATAAAAGAGTGAAGTAGGAAAATACCCAGAATTTATATAATAATAAATATAAATACCCAAACTTTTGAAGTAATTGAGTTTCTAATTAATTCATGAATTACTTGCACATGCTTTTGGTAACTAAGTGAATTACCACCACTTATCACTATGTAAGTAATTGAATCACTTGGGTGGTTAGTTATATTTTTAAAAAATTGGATAATAACTTACATTAAGATTTAAAAATTGGGTATTCACTATAATTTCTCAATATAAGATCATAAGGAACTTTTGGCGGATTTTTTTTTCCTTTATTTTTTTGTGGCATTAAACAACTTTGGATAATTAAATTTGACTTTTTAAAATGTGAGATCTACTAAAAAAATAAATGTGACAGTTGAAAATTATTTTCTCACCAAAAAAATAACTCACTTAAGAATTCCCTAAAACTATGATGATCATAAGTTTTTAGTTAAATATTAAAAAAAAAGGGAACATTCCTAAAAAATCCCTAAATTTTACCGAAATTCTACGTTTGTCCTCGTGTTTTTTAAAATTCTTAAATAATCCTTTAGTTGTTAATTTGGTCTAAAATTATCCTCATTTCCAAATTTGGTCAAACTTAACACATAAAATTACATTTATACCCATAAAAAAGACAAGAAGGACTATGCCCTGCCATTTCACTCCATGGCCTCTCACCGTGCCGTTTCACTCTATGGCCTCTCACCGAGACGATGCCGTTTTTCGTGGAGAAGAGGACCTGGACTCGTAGTCCCAAGACGAGGACGAGGACGACGTCGACGACAAAAACGATGACGTTTCTCCGTCCACCTCCTCCGCCGGGAACGTTCCACTTCCGCCGCCACTGCATCGTTAAATCACAAATGTGTCTCCTTTTCTTTCTTTGAAAATGTGTCTCCTCTTTTAAGTGCAAGTTTTTCTGGCTCTTTTTCTTCTTTTTAATCTTCGGTTTTTTTGCTGAAAAGAACAGTTGGCCTTTTGCTTATTAAGTACTTCTATTATGTTTGCAAATTAAAAAAAAAAAATGTATGGCTTCCATTTAACATACACACATTTTCGTTGTAAGACATCTTTTTATTTGTCATGTAACACTACAGCTTGTGGTCTCTGAGTTCAACTGTCAGTCTGTGACTTCTTATTCTTCACATAATAATTAAAAGAGAAAAAAAAAAACACCATTATGAAAATTTTAACCTTATTCCATTGCGGTGACCATTGCTCTCCCGACGGTCCCCAATGGCGAGGCTCCAACGACTCTAATCCTCGCCACCGCTGGCGCGATCTCCGTTGATCCCTCTGCGGCGGCTCCGCCGGTGGCTCTGGACGACTCGTGGAAGCTCTTCCAAAGGCTGTGGACAGACGAGGACGAGATCGAGCTCCTCCAAGAGTTTCTCGACTACACGGCGCAGAGAGGGAACAAAACGACGCACCACCGCGGCCACAACGACACCGCTCTGTTCTACGACCAGATCAAGTCCAGGCTGCAGTTGAAGTTCAACAACAACTAGCTCGTCGAGAAGCTCCGGAGGTTGGAGAAGAAGTACCGCAACGTGCTCAACAAAAACTCCTCCGGCAAGGAATTCTCCTTCAAGAGCCCTCACGACCAGGCCACCTTCGAGATCTCCGGAAAGATCTGGACCAACCTCGGCGGCATCGACACCACCATGGACGACGACGATCCCAGCCCCAACGTCGCTCCTTCCAATTTTGTTTTCTTTCTTATTTTTTGTTTTAATTCTAAGGGCAGTTTGGCCTTTTTTATAAAATATATGTATTAAGTCAACTCAAATCTGACAAAAGGTATATTTTTGGATCAAATTTAACGATAAAATGATTATTTAGGAATTTTAAAAAACATAAGGACGAAACTAGAATTTCGTTAAAACTCAGGGATTTTATAAGACTTTTCCCTAAAAAAATTCAAAAGTACTAATCAATTTCAAATATGAATTTTGAAATTTTGCTCTTAGATTGGCAGGCTTTGTGAGCTATGGAGTGTATGTTTAGAAAAGTTTTAGAAATAACAGGTAGGCGTGTAATTTTAGAATGTATAGTACCGGATAATTATTTATCCAGTAGAATTTCTGGATAAATTTCGGGTATTACCTGCAATCCGGGTATATACCCGGAATTACTCGGAATAATAAAAAAAAATTGAAATGCCATGGAATGGCTTTTACTCGGATAACTTCCATTGGAATGACATGGAACTACATGGAATGCCTACTTCCATCTCTTATTCCTGAACAATTTTTTTTTAATTGAAAATTTGAGTAAAATTTGGGTATATACCCGGAAATTATTCGGTTATTCCATGTTCATTCCATGGATTAAGAATATAATTATTTTTTAGAAAGTGATTTTAAAAAATAGTCAACATTTTAAAATTTTAATAAATAATCATTTATAAAATTTGTTTAATAAATAATCATTTATAAAATTTGTTTTCTTTATAAAAATTTATTACAGTAAATTTTATATATAATTTTATAATATTAAGAAATTTTTTATATTGATAATAAATTTTTAATGAATATTTTTTAAATTTTGTAAAATTATGATTATTTTTTAAAATCACATCGTCGAAAATGCTTAATTGATTATATTAATAATTAAAATAGCGGATTTTAGTACGAAAATGAGCAACCAAAATCCTGATAAATAAAAAATAAAAAATCCTGGTTTTTCTTTAACCCTTTCCTTAGCTATAGGGTTGCCTCTCCAAACTCCGAAATGATGGAGCCAACTACGACATGTTTGTCCAAGGGAAGCAAAAACTGGTAGAGTCGACAAATATATATTAATTAAATTGAACAGTGAAAAGTCACAAATTGATGGGTGTGTTACTGTGTTATCCCATTAATGGCAACAAAATTGACGAGCTTTTATAGGCTCAACAATATCCCGCCTTTTGTGCCACCAATCCCCTCTAAAGATAGACAGTACTACTTCTTTCAGTCTCTTCGATCATCATTCTTTCCATTTCTTTCTTTGTCTTTTCCCAATTCGATCTTCTTTTGCAGGAGAAAAAATTGCACTGCAATGAAAAATTATTAAGAGAGAGAAAAAAAGAGAAAGAAAAAAAGGTTTGATTTAGACTAAAATGATTATCAACTTTTTCAATTACATTGGGACATGAGAGTTTTGCTTGTACAGTTGTAGGAGAGAGAGTTGCATCTAATCGCCAACACAAAAATAAGTTATTTGAAATAAACATCACAATTATTTTATTTTAAAATAATTTAATTTTATAAATTTTAATATGGTATAAATGGTTGAGATTTAAAAATACGGTTTTTTAAATAAATAGCCATATTTTTATGCATGTTTTTAACAGTTAGCCTATGTTTGCTTTTATTAGCAAAATAGCCATACATTCGTGTTTAGATTTTTGAGACCGTAGTCATTAGTTTTTTGAATTCTGTTTTTGTTGTTTGTTGCAGACAATATTGTCTAAAATTTTGTGTCTCTAGTCATGAAATTTGTGACTTATTTAGTTGCATATTTTTTTGCTATTTATAATGTATTTTTTATTTAGGAATAAGTTTTATGAAATTGGTTGTATAGGCAATCATTTATTTGTGAGTTGATTATTTTGTTAATGGATGTTTAAATTTTTTATTGTGTTTATTTTAAATTTTCTGAAATTTTGTGACTATAGTCACAAAATTTTCTGACCGTGTATTTTATTTATTTAGTCACAAATTTTATTTCTTTAGTCATTGATTTTTAGATGGTGACCTGATGACTATTTTGCTAATTTTTCAAAACGTGGGCTACATCTTTAAAACATGGACTGCAAAATGGCTAAATCCTTAACTGGCCCTTAAAAATATTACTTTGAGTTTAGAAAAAAAAAAATGAAATGAGATGAGTTGAATGAATAGTCCAAATAAAAGGTAAAATAAAACAGCTAGAATCTATCAATCAAACAAATCATAATATACTCGTTCTCGGATTATATACTATAAATGTAAATCAATAATTAAAGAAAATATAACTACAAAGTACTATAGTTGGAAGTTTGGATCGTGTATTAATAATTTTAAATTCTTAATGCATTATTGGATATATAATGCAATGTTAGATAAATGAAAAATCAGCAAAGAAATATCCAAATTTATAAAACAATAAAAATAAGGGTCAGTTAAACAATCAGTTATTTTAAAGGTAAAGTTTGAAGGATTTAGCCATAGTTTCATGAAATTAGGAATTTACCCATAGCATGTAACATTTTTTGTAACATGTAACATATATACGTGTAAAAAATGTAATATTTTTTGTAACATGTAATATATATACGTGTAAAAAATGTAACATTTTTTGTAACATGTAACATAAAATATTACACTTTTACACGTATATATATTTCATGTAATAAAAAATGTTACATTTTATGGCTAAATCCCTAATTTCGTGAAACTATGGCTAAATCCTTAAATTATCCAAAAGTTCGGTTAAATGCCTAAAAAACTCTAAAAATAAATACCCAAATTTTTAAAGTAATTCAGTAATTAGTCAATTCGTTAATTACTTGCACATTGGTAACAAAGTTAATTTCATAATTTGTACTAACTATTAGTGTGTAAATAATTAAATCACTTGAGTATTTAGTAATATTTAATTAAGTGTTAAATATTGAGTATTCATCCTGATCTGTGAGTGTCTCGGATTGAGTATTGCAATCATATCTCCGTTTCCAAAAATCAAGACATTAATAAAGTCCTTAATAATTTAGCCAAAATTTATAAGAGATTTTTAAAGATTTAGCAAAAATTTTGGCTAATTTTTAAGAATTTAGCCATAATTTTATGAAATTAAAGAATTAGTCATTTTTATATATAATACATGTGTATTATATTTTTTTATATATATGTATTTATTTTTTTTATATATATGTATCATTTTTTGATACACGTATATTAAATATGAAAAGGATTAATTTCATAAAATTATGGCTAAATTCTTCAAAAATTAGCCAAAAATTTGACTAAATCCTCTTTTTAATCTTTTTTTTTGTCTCTTTTTCTTTTTCATTTAAACTCTCTTTATTTTGTTGTTGAGGTCTTGCAAAAAAAAAAATTTATCGCATTTGTTGTAATTTTCTTTCTTAATTTCTAAAGACCTATCAATTATCATACTATATTTTTTTTTCTTTTTGACTTTTTTTTGTTACAAAAATGCTTTGTCCATGAATATTACAAATATAATTTTTTTTTAGCTTGTCTCGTTTCTATTTCCTCTTTTTTCTTTTCTTTTTTCAATTTTAATTCTCTTTATTTGTTGCTCATGTCTCTAAACATTTTTTATTCGCGGCCATAGATCATATTTTTAATCTTTATATACCCTCATATTATACTTTTCTTTTTTGTTTTTTGAAAAAAAAATCGTTTTATGGTGAAGATTACGAATATCTATTCTTACTAAGGCTCAATCCGTTTTTTCCAACTTTGTCAAAAAAACGTGTGTTGAGGGGACGACACATGGCGTCCCCCATTTTTTCTATTTTTTTAATTTTTTATTATTTTTAAAAAAATTGTATTTAGGGGCTTATTTTAGGGGTTTTTAAGAAAATTTAAAGGGTTTTTTCGTAAATATAGGAGGATTTTATTACAAATTCATAAATTTAAGAGGACTTTTATATATATATATATATATATATATATATACTTTTTTGTTTCAATTGTTTTAACAGCTTTTTCTGTGATGTAATGATCTCGAAATTTTTTTTTTACGCGGTTGGATTCAGAATATTTTTCTCAATCTTTTGACACCCATTGTCATATATTTTTTTTAAATGTAGATATTTTTTATTTATTTTATTTATTTTAAGCTTTTATTTTTATTTTTTCAGTTTGAAAAAATTTACAAAAAGCCCTTGTATTTATATTAAATGATAAATTTAACCCTTTAATTATTAAAAATTACAAAATTATCAAAAAAATTTAAAAAAATTAAACAAAAATATACTTTATTATTTTTAGGTCATATTTTTCAGGCGTTATATTATTTTACACGTGCTCCACATGCGTGTAACGCGTGTATAAAAAACTAGCATATACAAAAAGAAAGACATTGTTCTTCTCTTTTAATCTTTAGACACGCATGGTGTTTTTTTTTTTTTTATAAATCGATTTTCTTTAAGTTTTGTATTGTTGGCAAAGTTAAAAATAAAATAAAAAATAAAAAAAGTGCCTGGAAAATTTGCAAAAAAAGTAATAGTTACTTTTAATTTTTTTTGCCATCTGTATGTTACTTTAATTTAAATAATTTAGAATTTTTTAAAACGGCAGGGTTTCTTTTATGATTTTCTTGAAGTTGTATATTTAGAAAATCCTTTTGGAAAAACAAATTTGAAAATTGAATATGTTTGTTATCACACTTTTTTATGCTTTTTTTCTTTATACTCTCTCTTATCTCTCTTCTGTTTTTTTTTTATTATTTTTTTTAATCTTAAATCTTTTCTTTTTGTTTTCTTTTGGATAGAGTCGCTACGACATCAAATCGTAAGATTTGTATACGCTTATTGTACTTTTTTTACTTGATTTTTTTAATATCCATTGTTAACAAAGCTATAAAAAAAATCTGGTTTCTTAACAATTTTTTTCATAAAATAAAACTTAAAAATAAATTTAATTGTATTTTATCCGAACGAATACTTTTGAAAAAATTACGCGTTCTTTGAGCAGTAAAATAAAATAAAAAGAGCTTCTACTAGGCACTAGCTATACGATCTATTCATTGATACTAAACTTGGTGACCAAGTTACTACATGAATCGAGACACACCTACAATTACAAAGGCTACAAGGGCTAAATTTATCAAACTATTTTTGTTGGTTTTGTGTTAAGCATCTAATCCAGATACATAATAAAATAGCCAAAAGAAAATTGCTTGCAACTTCTCCGTACTCTAACCAACTAGAAACTAGACTAAATTACAATGAAGCTTTAAAAAATGCAATAAAAAAGTTAAGAAATTTTTGGAAGACTGGATAGTTAATTAGAGTAACATAAATTTAGAAGCAGTAACACCAAAAACTTCCAAAAATTAATTTTCCTCCACTTGAATAAGCAAAATGTTAAAAGTACACAACTTTGAGGTCTGCCTCAACAAAATTGACCCAAAGACTTGAGATATCAAAAAACTAAACAAGAGAAAGTATAAAGCAAACTTCCCTTATCTAGCAATAGTAATACTCTTCTTAATTAGTTCTCTCTTCTTTTTTTTTTTTTTTTTTTTTTTGTTTCCCTACAAAATCTGATTTTCCCATATGATTTTTTGTTTTTTCAAGATCATAATGTGTAGCACTACACAATATTCTATTTCAAGTTGGGTGAAATAGAAATTTTCTTGCAGTTATCTGAGAGCCATTTGGGGAGCATGTAATTGGCTTTTCTCCATGGTGGAATGTGGAGACCATTGTCCTTGAGAGACTGTTTTGCAGCTGAGCAGAGAAGAGAGACCACATTTCCAAGCCTCTCTTCAGTCCCAACAAAGATTGATGGCAAAGTGTCAACAAGCTTTTTGTAGCTTGGTGTTGGCCTAGCCAGTTCAAAGTGAGACCTGAAATCAATGTCCACTATAAGCCTTGTTAATGTTGCCTTTCCTTTCCCACTATGTTGTTGATCATCACCTATCATGACATCAACAAATTCATAATCACCTGCAAAAAAAAATGATTTAAAAAAAAAGAAAACAAAACTAAGAAAACCCATCAAAATATTTCAGGGGACTGAAAAAAAAAAAAATTAAATACGAAGGTTTGACATTTGGCCAGACCATGGAAGGAAATCCAAGAAGTTTTGCAAAGAGAGGCTTCATAACCATCCATTTTGAGCCTCAAAACCAACCATTTCTTCAGATTATTGTTGGGTTCTCTTGAACTTCCCATATTCCTCACATACATCATAATTTTCTCAAGAACCTCAACTTCACCATCTGTGGCCCTCCATATTATCTCCTATATACCATATTAACAACAATACACATTATTATTATTATTATTTAAGTTCAAAAAGAAAAACAAAGACTAATAGAGAAAAAAAAAAGTTATTAAAAAATAGTGAACAATGAAACCTTTAGAGTGTCAATATGAGTGGCCTGACAGTGCTTCATAAGGGGAAGCGGCTCTGAGATCTGTGGGGTTGGTTCTGATTCTATGAAGTCTCTGACCATTTGAATCAGCTCTTCTTCTGTTATGTTTCCCATTTTTTTTTTTTCTCTTTTTGTAGGACCTGAGAGAGAGAGAGAGAGAGAGAGAGAGAGAGAAGAGAGAGAGTTGTTCTTCAAATAAAAGGAACGGCCATTCTTGAGGTTTCAGCGGGTTTTAAGAGCTACTTCTATAAGCAAAGAGGATTAAAGTCTCTTGTTGATGTACTATTTTTTTTATGCTATTTATTTAAAACAAAAAATAATAATAATATAATTACATATTAAATCACATGTAAATTTTAATCTCAATTTAAGAACATTAATTAGTAATTTAAAAAGTACTCGCATAAATTATTACGCGCTTTGAACTCAATTATGTTATAAATATACGTCTTTATATATAAATATATAAAAGAAAAAACACACTCGTTTTATATTTATATATATATATATATAAAGAGAAAAACCACACTTTATATTTAATTTTGTATATATATATATATAAGAGAGAAAAAAACACACTCGTTAAAATTTTAACCTATGACCAAAACTTTCATATTGAAGGACGACTTTGCAACCGAGCTAGCTCGGGGTTTTGAAGCTATTCTAATGTACTATGTATTTGTATTTGTATTTGTAATAATATTGCATATATATATAGAGATGTTACGGACAAATGCGCCATGATCACGATTCGACAGACGCGGATCGCATTTGTAGTTAGCATTTTTGATATATATATCGCATTTTTGATATATATATATATATATATATATATATATAATGCTAACTACAGTCGTGGGTGTCGTGTATATATTGTTGGTGTAAAATTTGAACCAACGACGAGATCCGCATCTCTAGTGTGTGATGCGGCAATTAAAAATAATAAAAATTATTTTTGCGGAAAATAAACACGCGGAGAATTTTTAAAGTGGTTCGGCCCTCCTCAAGAGTAATAGCCTACGTCCACTGTGTTTCTGATATTTCATCTTTTTTAATGAGAAAGTTTACAGAGTATTATTTTCATCTCTTTTTTCTCTTCCCCCCTCATCTTTCACTCATCCTCCTCTTATAAGCGAAGAAGGGAGCTACAGTTGAGAAAGGACAACATGTCAAATCCCCTGAGTCACAGGTTTGGTTCACCTAATAAAGTTGCCCACCTGCCGGGAGCAGTTCTTCTGAAGTTGGCAGGATAAGGCTGTTGCTATAGTGAATTTCCTGCTCGGGGGAGAATAATTAAGACCTGTGATCCCGCGGTCAAACGCTCTATGACCGAGGGTCGATGACTCCGCGGGCCGAGTCTACGTCGAATAGTCCTTCGTTCGTGGCAACCTCCTTCGGGGGTGGATCGCCTTCGAGGACCATGTCTTTATATGTCGGCCCGTCGCCAGGAAGGCTTTCTGGAAGTTCTTTCCTTGTCATGTTGTACCTCCGGGGGTGTAGGATCGAGGGTCATCTCCGATAATCCTCGTCCGTCCTTATCCTCCCATGAGGCGGTGACTTTCGCTTGGTTCGGTAGAGTCGGGGGTTCTGGACTTCTTGAAATGACTAGGATACCGCCCTCGGACTTACTGACTGACGAAAAATCGCTGACAACATCTGCCCCCCAATCCCAGTGGCGCGAGTCGCGTTGCTTGGGATTTACCCTGGTTGAAGCCAATCTGCTGGGGATGCAACTCCTGCCGTGGAGGAAGCCTTTTGCGGAAGCGGCTTCGGCTACGCCGAATCTTCTTGTTGCCTTGAGGGATGACACTCCCGTTGGTAGAGAAATGGGGTCTGATTCCTCCGGAACCAGACGTTCTTCTAACCTTGATTTCTCTGGTACAGAAACGGTGTCTGATCCCTACGGAATCAATTGTCCCTCCGGCCCCGAGTCCGCTGGCTCCGTCAATATCTCGAACCTTGCTTCGCCGGAAAGTCCGTCCGCGCTTCTTTTGATGGTGGAACACAGTGGTTACCTTTGTGCGGTAGGAAGCCTCAGTGAATAAGACCTACGTAAGCCCTTCGGGACTCGCGCGTTCTAGTCTGGCTCGCCTTCGAGGTATCTATAGAGCGCATCTACTTCTGTCTGGTACCCCAGATTTCCCTCCGCGGCCTGAGCGCTCCGCGGTCAAAAAGGGCGTCGAGGGTGATGTTTATAGGATTCATCCGCTTCGCGGTTCCATCCTTCATACATCGAGTTTACGTTCTTTGCCGTCTGACTGGCTGCGAGACAAGATCCCTGGCGATCTTGCCCCGCGGATACCTCTTGATCGCGTGCGACCCAGTTGTGCCTTGGATACCTCTTGGTGCGCCTAGAGCTGCGCTTGGAGTGTGCGAGGGCGCTCCACGTAGGCGAGAGTAGGGGCTGCCGAAGACGTGAATCCAGGAGGCTGTTGACTATCTTCGGGGACGTCCTTCGATCAAGCACTCCGTTTTTACGCCGTGGTTCCAGTCATGCTGGTGATGCCCTTTCTCCCGGCTATTCGGCTGCTGCGCCCCTTTGGCGTGGGCCCTGAGTTTGGTTGTCGAGGCGACCTTACTCTTTTCGTCAGCAGCTGCCCCGGCGAGATTCGCGGGTCTTGCGGTCTGCCCTGATAAGAGAGATATTTTCTGGGTTGGCCTCGATAGCTCCTTCGGGGGCTAGTACTATGCCGACTTCCCGTTGGCTTGTCTAAAGCCATGCACAGCGCGTACGAGGACATTCCGTGCTCGGCAAGAGGACGCGGCCACCTCTCCTTGAGAATCAAAATTGTTCTGACTACATCGGCTATGGTCAGAGATCTCAGGTTTATCTCCCCTGAACTTCTTCTTCTGCGCCATTGGTCCGCGACCAAGTAAAAAAAAAAAAGGGCCTCGGGGCATAATGATACCGAGGGCAGGGAAGAGGTGGGAGTGACAAGGCTAACTCCCGCAGTATCTCAGACTGCGGTCGCTCGCGGAACTGGGTCGTCGCCGGGTATCGAGACCATCCGAGGCGGTCCTCCGACTGTGACGGAGCATGCCTCAATAGTTCTTGGGGGTATAGACCCAGTTCGCCTGATGTGAGAAGAGTCGATCTCTTTTGCTCGCTAGCGGCTGGTCGTGATCTTCCGGTTTGGACCACTGGTGGCTGCGCTCCTTCGGTTCGGAGCCCCCGGATGGTTCATCGCCAGACCTCCGGTTGCAGCGGTGGCCGGCCAGAGCATGTGATCCGCCAGTCGGCTGGCTCCGAGTCTATCTAGGTGATATCCTCGGCAGCCACTTCAGCTGCGGCTCGGTCCCTTCCGCCTCGGAGCCGCGTCCGGAGCTTGTCCGTTTCTCCCTTGCCGGTGATGAACTGCAGATGTTGGTGGTCATGAACCGAAGATCTTCACCATGCTGTTCATCTTGGACATGGGGTTTTGGATGCTCTTTCTTTTATGCTAACTATCACCCAACTTGGGATATATGGGGTTTCTTTCCCGTTCGTCAGGTCGCCGGCGCCATGATCTCCGATCATAGGTGACGACGAGACTCCTGGAAAAAGCTTGGAAGAAACTGGGATGGAAGGTCATGCCCGGAAATTTGGGCGGGCCCTCCTTCTAGCGCCAATCTGTTGGTGTAAAATTTGAACCAACGACGAGATCCGCACCTCTAGTGTGTGATGCGGCAATTAAAAATAATAAAAATTGTTTTTGCGGAAAATAAACACGCGGAGAATTTTTAAAGTGGTTCGGCCCTCCTCAAGAGTAATAGCCTACGTCCACTGTGTTTCTGATATTTCATCTTTTTTAATGAGAAAGTTTACAGAGTATTATTTTCATCTCTTTTTTCTCTTCCCCCCTCATCTTTCACTCCTCCTCCTCTTATAAGCGAAGAAGGGAGCTACAGTTGAGAAAGGACAACATGTCAAATCCCCTGAGTCACGGGTTTGGTTCACCTAATAAAGCTGCCCACCTGCCGGGAGCAGTTCTTCTGAAGTTGGCAGGATAAGGCTGTTGCTACAGTGAATTCCCTGCTCGGGGGAGAATAATTGAGACCTGTGATCCCGCGGTCAAACGCTCTATGACCGAGGGTCGATGACTCCGCGGGCCGAGTCTACGTCGAATAGTCCTTCGTTCGTGGCAACCTCCTTCAGGGGTGGATCGCCTTCGAGGACCCTATCTTTATATGCCGGCCCGTCGCCAGGAAGGCTTTCTGGAAGTTCTTTCCTTGTCATGTTGTACCTCCGGGGGTGTAGGATCGAGGGTCATCTCCGATAATCCTCGTCCGTCCTTATCCTCCCATGAGGCGGTGACTTTCGCTTGGTTCGGTAGAGTCGGGGGTTCTGGATTTCTTGAAATGACTAGGATACCGCCCTCGGACTTACTGACTGACGAAAAATCGCTGACAACATATATATATAGAGAAAATTTTAAGATAGTCCCTGTGTTATATCGAAAATTCAGTTTCGTCCTTGCATTTTTTATAATTACGAAATGGTCCCTTTATTATTCAAATTGGTCTAAAACAATGCTTTCGCGTTGACTAAATTTGAATTTTTTAAAAAATGGTGAAACTACCCTTTATAATAATTATTAATCTAATCTCTAATATTTTTAAAAATTTCACATACACCCAATATTTTACTTTTGTTTTTTAATTTAATTTCTCAAATCTCTCTCTCTCACTCTTTTATTTACTGTCTCTCTTTCTCGCCGGAGGGTCGGTACGTGGGGGTTCGGGGGTCGGAGTTCGCTGGGTGGTGTGTTTCCTAGTGGTCGGAGTTCGCGGGGTGGTGGGTTTGTTGAGGTCGAAGTTCGGGGGTGATGGGCTTGTTGAGGTCGGAGTTCGCGGGGTTCACGGCGATCGGTGTTCGCGGCTGTCGGTGTTCGCGGGGACTAGGGTTTGCAGGGGGGTTCGTGGAGGGGTGGCGAGGTTTGCAGGTGGGTTCGCGGAGGGGTGGCGAGGTTTGCAGGGGGGTTCGCGGAGTAGCGGCGAGGTTTGCGAGGTTTGCAGGGGGGTTCGCGGAGGGGCGGCGAGGTTCGCGGAGGGGTGGCGAGGTTCGTGGGGCTATTCGCAGAGGGGCGGCGGGGTTCGCGAGGAGGGGCGGTGGGGGTTCGTCGCAGGTTTGGGGAAGGGGTTCGGGGTGGGGCGGCGCCGGGGCTCAAAGGGAGGGGCGGCGTGGGTTCGTTGCAGAGGCTGTTCGCGGAGGGGGTTCGGGGTAGGGGGGCGGCGATGGTTCGTCGCGGGTTTGCGAAGAGGGTTCGTCGCGGAGGCGGTAGGGGTTCGTCATGCTCTCTCGCCGACCACAGTTCTCAACCCCGCAACTCTCTTTTAGCCGCCGGCGATCGCGTCTCACCGAACCTCACCCAACCCACACCACCAAGCTTTTCCACCCTCAACGACTCCGCCACCCAAAGTTGTCGGAATTTTAGTTTTGTTCAACCTTTAGTTTGTGGTTGAAATAGAAATCAGAGTAATCAAATATAATTTGACAGAATCATTCATGTGGTGTGTGTTTGAATATTATGAATACATAATACAATAATTAATAGTTAAATATTGCCCAATAAAAATATTAGAGGCTTAAAGAGGATAAAAATGATATATGGGGTATAAGTATAATTTTTTAAAAATATTAGATGTTGAATTAATTAATACTATAAAGGGTAGTTTTGCCATTTTTAAAAAAATTCAAATTTAATCAACACAAAAAGATTGTTTTAGACCAATTTGAATAACAGAGAAACTATTTCATAATTATTAAAAATAGAAAGACGAAACTAAATTTTTTATATAACTCAGGGACTATTTTAGAATTTCTCATATACTACGCTGGTTCACAAGTAGACAACAAATAGTGATGTCATTAATTAACGAATCAAAAGGCAAAAAAAAAAAAAAAAGGGGTAAAAGAGGAGTCGCTAGCGTTCATCGTGGCCACCCACGTGTTGCAATTGTGTATTATACGCTGCCATTATGGTACATTAGTACAATGTGACATTGACGTACTACTAGGCGATTCACGTCATTGCTCGTACAAAATTTTATGATTTATCTATTTCTATGTTGAGTATTTTTGTCTTCTTCAATGTTAAAAATGTATTTAAAGATAGTGCAATTAGATCATCTACGACGCAAAGGCCTGTGCCCTAATGCTATATTTAGACTGTCATAGTATATAAATATTAAATTTAGCACATTAAAATTATGTTCCAATGCATTTATGTCAAAATTTATGCTATTTTCATTTTTTTTTCTATATGAAGTATAAAACAATCTTATGAGTACAAAAAGTGAACATGATCTATCGATTTAATAATATTTATAGTGACAATGTTATTAGCTCATGCTAAGTGTATTTCGATATACTAAATAAAATAAAATAGAAAAGTCAGAATTTATTTTTGAGAAAAATAATTGCCCTAATTTTTTTTATAGTGGTCGAATATTTGAGCAAAAATAAAAAATAAAAAAGTTTCGCAAATCTCATTCATGCTTATTTAAATTATTAAGATAATTATTTGGTCAAATATTATTTTTTGAAAATAATTTAAAAGGATATTTCCTATTTTTGAAATTGGTAAACATCTCAATCCTATTCCACCCTAATGCCGAATTTTAGCCTCTCTGTGCATATAAATATGTCACTTGTAGTCAAGGAAAATAACCTAAGTCATTCCATATGTTGAATTACTAAAACTCTGCTTATTTCTCTCTAGTCTTTAAGAAAAGAAAAAAAAGTTTTCTTCCCTCTCCTCTTGACCTAAAAATCACCGCCCTCTATAGTAAGAGAAGAAAAAAAAATTTCTTCTTTTGTGGTGTGAGAAAAACAATAGAGAGAGCTCACACTCGTATTCTAGTGAGATATGAGAATTGGAGCGAAAGATTGTGGTGTCGAGAAATGACCGGTAAACTTGTTGTGTGCATAGAACAATCGCGAGCCCAACCTTGACGGTGTCACAACGTACGATGCCCAATCAAAGTAATCGAGAACTCACTACTAAAAAATAGGGTATCCCCAAGTGCACTATCCGCGACGGATTAAATCAGTTGCAGATAGTCACTTTTCGCGACTGATTTATGAAACCAATCAGTCGCAGAAAGTTACAAATTTAATTAAATCGGCTATACTCATCCGCGACTGATTATTTTTTAAAATCAGTCTCGGATAATCAACATAAAAGCGGGATCAATTTTCTCGAATTGTTGCGAACTATCCGCGACTGATAGTGGTATAAATTCAGTTACGGATAGTTGGCGGGAAATTTTTTTGGCACCAAATTTGCGCTCAATTCCCCGAAGCTTTCCGCGACTAAATATTCAATCGCGGATAAGGTTTTCCGCGAGTGAACTGTCATTCGCGGAAATTTTTGGGTAATTGAACAGACACGCACAGTATCAGTCGTGGATAAGTCTATCCGCGACTGATCTATTAGTCGCGGAAAGTTCAAAACCGTTTCCCGAGGCAAATTAATCGGAACGTTATATGCGTGGTTTTCTGCGACTGATCTTCAGTCGCGGATATTTTTTCTGCGACTAATATATCAGCCGCGAAAAGTCTCTGAATTGAATAAAAAATTTTACCCACTCGTGGTCACCCTCTCTTTCTCTCTCTCTCTCTCTCTCTCCCGCTCTGGTTTTCCCACCTCTCTCTCTCGTCTCTCTGTCCAGATCCACCGACGCCCCTCTCAGCCACTCGCCCTTCGCCCTCTCGACCTCTCTCCCACCCTCTCGCCCTCCTGGCTCTCGCCCGCCGGTCTCCCGCTCCCCCTTTGCCGCTCGCCCTCCACCCTCTCGCCCGCTGGTCTCCCGCTCGCCCTCCGCTACTCGCCTGCTCGCCCTCCGCCCCCGCGCGCCCCTCCGCCACCACCGTCGCCGCTGCTCCCGGCGTCCATCGTCGTCTGTTGCGGTAAGTAATTATTTATTACTTATGATTTATTTAATTTTTATTTTATTAGTTATTTTGTTTTTATTTTATTTATTTTTAGTTTTGTTTAATTGTAAATAAAAAATAATAATTAATGAATTAGAAATAAAAAAGATAACTTACATAGAAATCAAATAATAGGAAGAAAATAATAACATAATTAATAAAATATTTTATAATAAATAATAAAATAATTACATTATTTAATAAAATGAAATAAATTAATAACATAATTAATAATATAATTAAATTAAAAAATAACTTAAATAGAAAGAAAATAATAACATAATTAATAAAATAATTAATAATAATCAATAAAATAATTAATAAAAAATAAAAAATTATTAGTTAATAAAATAGAAATAAATGAATAAAATATTTAATAAAAAAACTTAAATAGAAAGAAAACAATAACATAATTAATAAAATAATTAATAATAATAATAAATTCTATTAGTTTATAAATTAATAACATAAATATATGATAAATAATAAATAATAAAAAAATTATTAGTTAATAAGTTAAATAATAGTAACTAAATAATTAATAGTTACTAAAGTTCTTATGAAATCCACAGAGTAACAATGGATAAGAGTTGGACTAAAATGACAAATAGAATAAATAGACGGTATTTAGATGGAGCGAAGGAGTTTTCAAAAATGGCGAAATTATATGCTGACGATGAAGGGAGAGCATCATGTCCGTGCACCAAGTGTTTGAATGCGAAGGGTCAACGACTGACACAATATTTCATCACATTGTTCAGTTTGGTTTCGACCAGTCGTTTGATGTTTGGGTAAATCATGGTGAAGTACTTTTAGGTTTTGAAAATATTGAAGAAATTTACGAAGTGGCGGACAGTGGTGGCGAAGAAGATGATGACGACATGGAAGACTTATTGCATTATTCTTTTCTAAGTTCAGACGATGAAGGTAGTTGTAATACCGATGAAGGGGCCAATTGTAGTGCTCAGCATGATGATCTTGACGTTGAGAAACTATTTGACGATTTGGAGAAGCCATTATTTCCAAGATGTGAAGATTTTTCAGTTCTGAGCTTCTTGTTGAGGATGATGCATGCGAAGGATACATGTAAGATGTCAAACATAGCAGTAGATATGATGTTGCAGTTGCTAAACGAAGCTTTTAAAATGGCAATTTTGCCGAAAAATTATTATGAGGCAAAAAAATATCTGCGCTCGCTTGGTTTGGGGTACGAGTCAATTCACGCCTGTGAAAATGATTGCGCGCTATTTTGGAAAGAGAATGAAGATATGCAGATCTGTCATATTTGCAAAAGTAGTCGCTGGGTGGAAAAGAGGACGTCAAAGGGGAAAAAGGTTCCGAAGAAAGTTTTACGTTTTTTTTTCGCTACTAGCAGATTTAAAAGACTTTACAGCTCGAGATATACTGTTAAAGAGATTAGATGGCATCACATAAATAAATCGAAGAAAGATGGGGTTATGAGACATCCAAGTGATGGAGAGGCTTGGTCTCATTTTGAGGCAACGTTCTCTGACTTCGCCTCCGACCCGAGAAATGTCCGACTTGGGTTAGCAAGTGATGGTTTTAACCCATTTGGAACTATGAGCTTGTCTTATAGTATGTGCCCGGTGATGTTGATACATTATAACGTGCCGTCGTGAAGGACTATGATGGCATCGTCCTTTATGATAGCTTTGTTAATTCTGGGACCAAGAAGAGATATAGATTTTTATCTTCGTCTGTTGATCGACGAATTGAAGATTCTATGGGAAACAAGAGTCGAGACATATGATTGTGTGTCCAAAGAAAAATTAAACATGCGTGCTGCGCTTTTGTGGATATGCGCTTATGTGGACAGTGAACGGCTTTCCTACATATGGGTACTTATCTGGTTGGAGTACAAGTGGCTACAAAGCATGTCCTATCTGCAAGAAAGATACAACTTCTAATTGTTTGAGAGACAATGTGTCTTATAATGGTCATCGACAGTTTTTTGAGCATCCGTGGAGGAAGTCGCGAGATTTTAATGGTAAGACGGAAAATAGAAGCGCTCCAATTGAATACACCAGAGAAGACTGCTTTAGGCAGTTGGAAAACGTGCCTTCAGTGTTTGGAAAAGTTGGAGTAAAAAAGAGAAAATGAGATTCGTGTCATTTGAACTGGACAAAGCGAAGCCTTTTGTTTGAACTTCCTTATTGGGATAAGTTATTGCTGCGCCACAACATTGATGTCATGCATGTAAAAAAAACTTATGTGACAATTTATTGGGAACAGTATTAGACATTACAGGAAAAACAAAAGACACCGATAAGGCATGATTAGACTTAGAAGATATGAATATTCGATAGGAGCTTCACTTGATTGAATCCAATGGTCGATGATCAAAACTTCCAGCAACATATGTGTTGAGTCGGACAAAGTGAAGAACATTTTGTCGTTTTCTTAAGTCCATACGATTTCTTGACGGCTTCGCTTCAAATTTGAGTAGAAATATTGTTGAAGAATAAGAAAAACTTTATCGTCTTAAATAGCACGACTGTCATATATTGCTGCAGCGCATACTCCCAATCGGCATTCGTCATTTTCTGACTAAGGAAATACGAGACACATTGGTGGAATTAGCACAATTTTTCCAGAAACTTACTGCTCGACATTAGAGGTTCAAGATTTGAAGGCTTTGGAAGAATGTGTTGTCTTGGTATTATGTAAATAGGAGCGCATATTTCCTCCAGCTTTTTTCACAATAATGGTTCATTTGTGTGTTCATCTTCCGCGATAGGCCATTTTAGGAGGGCTGGTTCATTCTAGATGGATGTATCCTCATCGTCTACTTCTGCGACAACGCCAAGATGACCGCGCCGTAGACTTACTCTAAGGATCCAGCCGCGTGTGAGAATTTGACAATTAACATTTTAATAAATATAGATTAAAATACCTTAACAGAGACTCCTAGAAGAAGGGGACCAAATGTAAATCGTCAAGCTGTAGCCTAACTTGTTGGTAGAGCCCCGGGTTCACGCATTCAGCTTTAGCCAGACGAGCACACACTGAAGTTCGTCGGAGTATCAGCGGTGTGATCGCAACCGAGTGCGGCATTATCATCCGGCGAGATTGTCCGATGGAGTACCATTTCTAGAAGGATGTGCCAGTCGAAGTGAAGGCGAGGATGATTCATCGGCTAGCTGTAAGTACAATAAATTAGAAGTAATTAATTTATTTATCATTAATTATATGAAATTAAATATGATTTTATTTACTTCACAGGCGAGATTTGCTATCCAGACGGACAACGCTATGTTCATGCTGATCGTCGACACCCAATTACACGTCACCTGGACGCGCACAAGGAATGATCTGAAGAATCATTCGGTAAATGAAGACGGTGAGGACGATCCACACAGGGCTTGAGCGAAGCCATCTAATAACTTCTGCAGCGTACAAGACTGGAACCACTTATGCGATCACTAGATTGCAGACCAGGCCAACGTAATATAGTTTAATATTATATATTGTGATCAGTTATATATATATATATATATATATATATAAATGTAACGTCTTCATTTTGCAGATTTATGCATCGGCTATAAGGAATAATCGAGCTAAGCAGCTCGATCAGAGTAGGCACGGAGCCAGATCCATAGCTGACCACAAATTCAAGATGGTAAAAAATTTTCAATTTGCATATTATTTGAAATATATTTGTTTGTAATTTGACGATTTTTTTTGACATTGTAGATCACTCCCGAGTCACCAATGCCACCGAGCCCGATTGAGATGCATCACAAGCTACACTACAAGGGTGGCTGGCAAAACAATCACGCAAGAAAAGAATATGTAAGTTTGTTTTAGTTTTAAGTTACTATTTTTCTAAGGTTATGTTACTTTAAAATACTAACTTATCTAATATATTTTATTAAAGGAGGAGATTATTAGTCACCGTGATGAACGTCCGTCTCAAATTCTGCCTAAGACGCAGCTCACACAAGTGCAACGTTTTGACTTTGAAGCCGAAGTTATTAGGAGCGTCCGCAGGAAAAAAAAGACAGTGAAATCCAGCTGGACGACGGGATTTGGGCCAGTCTTGAAGAAGAAAGATCGCGTGGCTTTGGCGTTGGCACCACAGTCTGGACCGTCAAAGGCTGACATTCTTCGAGACAAGCTCACCGAGGTGAACCAACGACCTGCTACAATTGAACGAGAACTCAGGGAAACACGGCAGCAAGCAACAGCCGAACGACGTGCGGAGGAGGAACGGTGGCAGGCTAGTAACACCAAATTTGACGAGTTGACGGAGTTCTTATAGGGCACGTTTCCTACCACCTTCAACATAGGGCGCATTATAGATGGCTCGAGTGGCAATGCCTCACGACGTCAGCCTCCTATGCCAGATGACATCCCAAACGCCGATTTAGAGGAAGATTAGATATGTTTCAGACTTTTCCTTATCAGACTTTTTTACTTTAGTAGTTGACACTATTATTTTTATTATATACACTATATAAGTTATTTGTGTTTTTTTTATGTATTTATATCAATTTTCTTATATTATATAGTTATTTATAAATATGCCATTTATATAAATTAATTTAGTATGAAATGAAAATTATTTAAAATAATTAATAAATAATATTAAAAATATTAAATTTGTATTAAAAAAATAAAAACCGAACTTATCAGCGATTGAACAATCAGTCGCGGATAAGTTCACGGTAAAATCGATTCCCGCCAAAAAAAGTTTTCGCGATTGACAATTCAGTAGCGGATACTTATCTGTGAGTAAGCATCCGCGACTAAATTGCGACAGATTATTTCAGTCGCGGAAGGGCATCTGCGATTGATTTTTAATTTTCCGTGATTGATAAATCAATCGCGAAAACCCTTTTTCCTACTAGTGACTTCAAGAAAAACTTATGGTATAATTTTCTTGATCACCATCTATTTAATTATGTGATAATTATTTTAGAAAATTTTTTGGTAACTCAATTAAAATATTGATTGAATTACCACGTTAGTTCCATTACGCATCTCTGATTTGATCAAAATTGAAAATTTTTCGAGTTAATGTAATTCGATTACTAACAATAAAAGCCTCATCAACAGTCCTTGGACTTCGAAAATGGTTACTTTGCCATTTTGTCTAAGTACTGTCCAAATTTAAAAAAAAAAAAACCCTTATTGAAAGAAGAGGTTACTATTTTGTGTATTTGTATATAAAATTATTTTTAATACCCCTACGTTTCCTATGTATGAATTGTTGGTGTTCTTAGGACTTAGTCAAAGTAAATTAGGTAGTTGATTTCCTTAAACGTAGGAGAGTTAGTTCTAATCTTTATATTATATACTATATATATACAAAGAATAATGCTAGATATACCAACTATTTTACCAATTATTTAATCCCAATTTATGTGGCAGTTGATGTGTCATTTTTTGATTGGTTAAATATCGAATCCTTCAACCAAAATGATAAACACTTACCAATGTTAATACGACACATGAGTTTGCATTCAAAAAATTAGTTAAAAAAGGTATGTGTGGCACTACTTCTATGTAAATAGTATAAAGATAAATTATTAGGGTTGTGACATGAGATTGCACATTATATTTCACTAAGAAAATAAAGCAGTGTTTTCAGGCTTCTTCCTTCTATTAATGTTTTGATAAATTAATTTCACATTCCATATTCTTTTTATTTTTTAATTATTTTTAAAACAAACAAAATTTTAAAAAAGCTCTATCTCCCTCCGCGATCTCTGTCGCTCTCTACAGATTTTATGTGTGTGCAATTAAAGATGAGTAGCCGTGAAAAAGAAAAAGTGCAGCCGTGCCTTCTATTTATGAGCAATGTGTGTGCGGAAATTTTTGTGCGCAAAGTGAAGAAAAAGAAAAAGGTAGTGGCTTTATGTGGTGGTGTGTGGGGCTGCGAGTGTAGTGCAATTAAGTGTTAATTGCCGAGGTGTGTGTGAGAGAAGAACTATTTGTGTGATTGTGCGAGAGAGATAGACAAAGAATGCATTGGGCATTGGGTTGAGAGATTTGAGAGTTTGAGTGTGTAATCTCTACCAAGTTAAATAGTGAAAATGGTCTATTTACAGTGGACGTAAGCAATTTGTCGAACCACTTTAAATATTTCGTCTTCTCTATTTTTTGCCTATTTTTGCGGCATGTTGCGATTTGTGCCTGTAGGTGTGTGAATTGACGAGTTTTTCCCAACAAGTGGTATCAGAGCCTGTTGTGGCGATCGTGAGAAAATCAATAAGGATATATAGCTTGAAGTTTGATATCGAGCGGTTTGACGGAAAGATAAACTTCAACATCTGGCAGAGCAGCGTGAAAGATGTTTGGTGAAACAAGGACTCCTCAAGGCGTTGCAAGGGAAGAAGCCTGCGAGCATGGCAGCCAATGAATAGGAAGAATTAGAAGCAAAAGTGGTAAGTACTATTCGCTTGAGTTTGGCTCCTGAAATTAAATATAATGTGTTGAATGAGAAGTCCCCATCTGCTTTGTGGGTAAAGTTAGAGAAGATTTATGTGTTAAATTCCTTAACAAATAGACTATATTTGAAGAAGCAATTGTTCGGTCTGAAGATAAGCGAAGGAAGTGATGTTAGGGATCATATAAATCAATTCAATAAATGCATTACTCAGTTCTTAAGTTTGGAGGTCGAGATAGAAGCTGAGAATCAAGCGATTATTTTGTTGTCCTCATCGCCGAGATCATATGAGACGTTGGTGACAACGCTTTTGGTTGGCAAGACGACGTTGACGATGGATGAGGTGACAACCGCGCTTTTGGAGACAGAGAATATGAAGGAGCCAAGTTCGTCTCCCTGTGATCAAGTGTTAGCGGTAAAGGTTGCGCCGGACCATCGTAGGAGTATGTCACGAGAGTGGTATAATGATAGGAGGGACAATCGATCTCAGTCGCAAGCGTTGAGTAATGTAGAGTGTTACTATTGCCACAAGAAGGGGCATAAAAGAAGAGACTATAAAGAGTTAATGAAGCATCTTGAAGCGAAAAGAAAAGAAGAGGTCCAAAAGAAGTCAGAGCCGGCTAATGTGGTTGATGAGAATTCAGTGACGAATGAAGGCGATGTGTATTCTGTGATAGCTGATGATCAAGTTTCTGATGCGTAGATCTTGAACTCGAGTTGCTCCGTTCATATGTGCCCGAAGAGGAAGTACTTTGACACCTATACCAAATTGAATAGTGAAAATTGTCTATCTACAGTGGACGTAGGCAATTTGCCAAACTAATTTAAATATGGTGTCTTCTCTATTTTTTATTACTTTACGTATTTCCGCTGCGTGTTGCGATTTGTGCCTGTGAATGTGTGAATTGACGATTTTTTCCCAACAATATTTGTAAATATATTTAAGTTTTTTTGCATTCTTTCCTTTAAATTAAACTTGTATGTTAGATTCTCATTGCAGGCATAATGATGGGAACACAATTTTAATAACAATAAATCTTGATTCAACAAAGAAAGAGGACACTAAATTTGGGTTCACTTGAGAGAGGCGGGTTGACAGCGAGCATGAGTGAGGTGGAGAGGGGTGGGGCTGGGCTGTGGTTTTGATTACATGTGGTTTGGGTCGCAGAGCAGTGGGTTTGGGTTGCGCAGGGTGTGTGGAGAGCTCAGGTCGCATGAGGTTTGGGCTGTGTCGTGGGCTTGGGTTGCGCTGGGTTCGGGGTTTGATTAACTGTGGGCTTCATCTTTTGCTTCTTGGAGCTGCCATCATTGGAGTTGCTGCCGTCGAAAATGATAGTGGTTTCTCTCTCTAAGGCCACGTGTTGTTTGGAGGTGTTGAGAGCAGGGGATTTCATTAAAGTTATAATAATGGATTTTATTTGTGTGTAATTTGGATCTTGTACAAGAAGAGAGGCAGCAAAGATATTTGGATTTGTGAATTTCTTATGTTGATAATAATATTGTTGGGTTTGTGTTTGTATTGTGGGTTTGTAAAATATTTTTTTCCTTTTTGAATTTGAAAAAAAAAAAAGAACATATCTCCAAAAAAAAAAAGAAAAAAAAGAGGGGCAATATTGACAGAGAGGAAAAGGAAGGGAAGAAGATGCATGATGATAAATATAGATGTAGTAATTACAAAATTAACTAACGATGGATGATGAATTGATGGAGGACGATGAATTGATATGTTTGTGTTTGTGATATATAATTTTTGCGTTGCTTTAAAACAATGTCCTAATTGTTTGCACACGTGTTATTCACGTGCTTAGTTTCCGTAATAATTTGGACATAATTTAGACGGAAAGGACAAAATGAACTTTTTTAAGTTCAAGAATTATGAACAAAACGGTTTTAAGTTAGGGAGTCGAGTGAAACCAACGTCAAAGTACAAGAATACACACTAAAATTTACCCTTTTGTTTATTTATACTATATTTTATTAAGATTGTTTTTCCATATCTAAAGGTTTTATCTTTTTTAATTTCTTTTTAATTTTTATGAAGACTTTTTTTTTCTTTTATTTCTCACATTAGACACACTCTCTCTTTCATTTGTGGGCTATACATTTCTCTATGCTTCTTCTTCTTTTGATTTTTTTTTAATTTATTTACATTTTAGAGTTATTTGTTTGTTTGTTTTTATTTTTTTGTTTACTTCGATTCTCTTCTTAGGTATTTCTTTCATATCTTAAAAAAATGTGTTATTTCAACTTTTATATGGATCAATTAATATTCGTTGTTTGACATATAATTTTTTTTTACGGTTATCTATACAAACGCCCCCCAATGTTGTGCTATTGTTGCAATTTGCACCCTAATGTTTAAAAACTGTCACTTTTGCCCTCTAAAGTATTAAAAACTTATAGATATGCCCCATATGTCACAATCTGTGAAAAAATAGATTAAATTAATAACGAAATATTAATCTATTGGTGCCCGTACACATTTTTAATACCAAAAATAGATAAAATCAGGAGTATGAATACAAAATTTTAAAAAATGGGGGTATATTTAAGAAAAAAAAAAGACAACATAAGAGGGTGTTTATGAAAATAAATATAGAATTAATTACTATAATTTTCTTAATTTAAAGGCGGTTCATCTTTAAAAATTTGTAAAGCCGCCAACAGATTAATGTTACGTTATTAATTTAATATATATTTTTTACAGATTGTGACAGATGGGGCATATCTATAAGTTTTTAACACTTTAGGGGGTAAAAATGACAGTTTTTAAACATTAGGGTGTAAATTGTAATAATAGCACAATATTAGGGAGCGATTGTATAGATAACCTTTTTTTTTTAATGTGCTTGACTATGTAGGAACGTATCTGAACAAAATTGGCACATGGCTAATAAATTGAAAGCTTAGCAACTATTGGATCCTCTTTTAAAAATCTCCAATATAGAAGCTGATAATATTATTAAATAAAAAAGAAAAAGTTACATAAGTCTAGAGCAAATGTAAAATCAACAAAGGCAAAGGAAACTGTCTTGTCGGGTCTACCCATTGAAATAGAGCCTTAATAAAATTTTGTCCAATTAAACCTAATGGTAAAATACTAGAGAAAGAAAAAAGAATGCATATCCCATTACTAATGTTGCGGGAATCTATGTTAAACCATAAACTCTAAGTTTGGGGCAATATTGTATGAGAAGTCAAGCTATCAGCGATGCAACTTCCTTCCCAATAAATGTGTGAGGCTATAACCTTCAAGTTAAAGAAGTAAAATCACTCTAAGCTATCCATTGCAAAGATGCAAAGAAATCTTACCAAAATCCTCATTAAATATGTTCAGTAGCCCAATGAAATTCAAAAGCCTTCTCTATGGCTAAAATAAATGCCCATCATCTTAACTTCAAACGCAAAACAATTTCCTAAACCCCATGAGACCTTTTGTAAAGCCATGACAAGTTCGAAAGATTTTGCCACAGTCGCTAAATCTTGGTGATTGTAGGGCAAAACCATCAATGTTGCATTTAGCCCAACATGACAGAGAGAAATTCCAATTAGCTTCCCTAATGACTTCTACTTTTGGAAAGCAACACTGGTCTCCCAGCCTCCGAATGACAACAAGATCATCTATTTAATTGTGGGAGCCCAAGTAAGCCGTCTTCACTTCCTTGACCGAAGCCAACACCTACACCCTATAAAAAAAAGTAATATTTCCTTCAAAAGCCAATTTATTTCTCGAAAGCCAAATAATAACACATACCGCACAAATAGAAACCTTCCAAAGCGAACAAAGTTGAGGAATAGCTTTCAAATCAATAGCCCAAGAAAAATTATCAATAAAACCATAACCACAGAATCTTCTATGCTCAAACGATCTATAATGTTTCTCCAAACAGTTCTAGCTCTAGAAAAAAGGTCAATATATTCCACATTCGAATAACAAAATCAGCAACAACTCAGAAGATGGAAGCTTATTTTATAAATCTCAATCTCATTAGACACTCACCCATGTCATAACTTCCAAATTAGAATTGATCTCATAGGCACGATAAAATTACACTATATCCGCTTACCCTATCCATGATTTCTAGAAAGAGAAAGCATTTAATCATAAAGCTTTTGTCAAGAAGGTTCCCCATCCACTAAAACTTTCCAAATCAGGTTGTCCTCGTGCTCTCCAATGATAACATAACTTCTAATATCGATACAATATCCGGGTAATAGTTACTAAGAATCGCCAGAACATACCAATCATCATCACTTCTGAATCCAAACAATAGTCGATAGTTGATTCCAGACAACCCCATATTCCAAACAGCCTCATCAGCGTTAATTTTGTCCAGAATCACATCCCCAAGCCACTATGACTCGCTCAGAAGCTCTATGAAATTAAATTGAAGAAATAATGCCCACATATAAAAAGATAAGGCAACAAGACATAAAGTGAATACGGAGAAAAGTAAACCCAAATGTGTTTTCGATGTAATATTGTTGCGCAAAATCACAAGTGCAAGATTATCATATTCAAGTAATGAAGTGATGAGTAAATGGAAAAATGGCGGTACTTTAACCCGATTTGGAATTGACAATTGAAAATGAAATATTTTGAGTTGAAAAGAAAATAAAGATGATTAAACTAAAGATTGGTTAACTAATAATAACTAAAGCAATAAAGATGATGATTATATCGATTATTAGGAAATTTTGAAGAATACCCCATTCTTGACACAATGATAATTTATACCCCATGTGTGTTGCATTTTTAATTTGTACCCCAAAGTTTGTACTACAAACACAGAGTATAAATAAAGGGAGCACACCATGTAGGGTATAGATTATTGATAAATCCCATAGTCATCATTTCTTTTTATGAGTTTTAGGTGCATTTGTAGATAATAATATCCATATTTGAGTTGCATTTTAGGTTTATGTTATGGTTTTAGTCAATTGTTAAATTATTTTAGTTTAATTAATAGTTAGTAAAATTCATGTTTAGTTGAATTTATTTTAGCTTAGTTTAGTTTAAGTATTTTTTTAATTAATTTGGTCTTATGCAATAATGTTGATAAAACATGTTTTGGTTAATTTCAAGTAAACATTCGACACGACATATGATCGGGCAACAAAAGTGGCCCTTGACATGAGCTCAGGGCAGGCGACGCGCGCACAAGAGGCAATGAGCAAGCACACCCAGCGCGGGCACTGCGGCGTCCCACTACGAGCGCTGCGGAGGTGCAATGCGCGAAGAAACAACTCCTCTGGGCGCTGTGACAGGGGCTGTAGCGCCCGACCTTAAAGAGCGAAAATCCAACGAGCACCGCGACGCTATTGAGCCCAGAAGTAGGCGCTTCGGTGCCCATTAGCCTTCTAGAAAAAGGTGGCGCAAAGGCGCTGCAGCACGCGTCCACCTACGCTTCAGCGCCCGTGACGCGGCCAACATAGGCCCGATACGCCGAAGCAAGCCTAATTCAGCTCGAAACCCAGCCTATAAATTCCAAACAGCCCTAGAACACCATTCATTCGACCATAGACCAAAATTCTGAGATTTTTGAGAGTGAAAGAAGAGACGGAAGGCTCGAAGGAGATGTGGGAAGATCGCTGGCCAGATACGGAGTCGATCGACCTCGCCAAATTCATTCTTTTTCTATTCCTGTCTTTATTTTCATCATGAGCATAAATTGTGTGGTTTTTTCTTTCAATTTTGTTATGAACTAAATTTAATTATCTAAGTCTATGATCCAGCCGAACTATTTCCATGATTTGTTTGGGATTTCTATAATTCAGTTGATGTTCTGTTCGCTCATTGTTGATTGTTTAATGGTCTCATGATTGTGCGCGCCTTTATGAATGATTTTCTGAGTTTTATTCGAAATTCGAGAGAAGAGTATAAGACAATTGCTGTATAATTAAACAACATGAATGTGCAATTGGCTAGATATAATAATAGGCATTCGTATGACATTTAGATTCTGGGGTTTAAGGCTTGTTTAATGAATATAATTGAAAATCGAGAGATTAGATTAATTTGTTAGACTTATGATTATTTATGTTTGCGAGAAATTGATAATCATATTAGTGAATCGTTATTTTCAAGAGCAGTAGAAAGTTAATTGGTTAGAGTTTCAAACGGTTATTGCGTGGTGAATTCGTGTGCCTTACAGTCCCTTAATATTAAATTTCATCTCGGTTATTTTCTGCATTTTAGTTTATTTTTCTACAACATATCAAATTGTTATTCTTTCAAATAGTGATTTTGATTCAATAGTTTGGTAATCAACTAAAATCCTCATGGGAACGATACACAGACTCACAGTCCACTTTACTACTTGTACGGCACGTGCACTTGCGTTGCATACGCCCATCAATTATTAAGTGGCATCAAGAATGACTTTATTTTGAAATTCTCCCTTGTTATAAATAGTACTAGGGCATTCAACTTCACCGAGACCTAGTTACTAATAGCTAATGGGAAAGCTTTGGAGCTAGGCAACAACAATGGTAGGGTGGCGAATGCATTAGGGCCTAACCTCGAGTGAATTATCAGATTGTCTGCTAAACTTTTGAAGAACCAAAAGTTTTATAGAACTTCCATATCTGAATCTTATAGTATTTTATATGTTTGAGCAAACAATGGATGTTCCACTCTCAAATTTCATTGGAACTATTTTGAATGGCGCTTTCAAATTTGACATTTCAACAAGTCTTTTCACACTTCAAATCACATGTTTTTACAACTATTTAAACAACAATTTAAATAGTACTTTCAATTACGATTTTGCGAGGCAAACAATATTTTAAATTTCTAATTCAAATTGTCTGATTTAAATTTTCAACTCAAATAAAAAAAGTTTCAATTACCACAATTTGAACCCGTTTGTCAAAAGACATCAATGTGCTTTAGTCCTAATATGCTACACATTTAGAGGTTGTTTAGATTGCTATCCAAATAATAATAAAAAATTCGTTTAAATTACATTGCTACAGTAACTACACTAATAAAAAGTAAAACTTAAATAATGTTTCTACAACAAAATGTGGTTTGAATTTCTATACAAACGAGCCCTTAATAACTCTACATGTGCTTTTCACATGTTTCGTCAGCCTTGGGATCAATTAATACATGATACTACAAAGGAGCTTATAATATGGAAGCAACATCTAACTATATTTGCGAACTAATAAGTAACTGTCACATCTTTCAAATAACTTTTGACGCTCAAAATTTTTGATTTTATGACATTGTTTTTGTTTTTTGTATTTTTGTTTTATTTTTGTAAAGTTGAGAAATACTCAAATTTAAACAATAGAATAAAAGAATACTAAAACTTTTAAAATAATTAAGTAATTAGTCAGCTGGTTAATTATTACATATAATTTTAGCCTTTAAGTCAATTACTACAAGTTATCACTGTGTAAGTAATTGAATCACTTGACTATTTTGTTATATTTTTCAAAAAATTAAATATTTATTTAAAAGGTCTATTTGGTATTTGTCAATTTCTTAGTCGATATTTTAAGAAAATGATCAAAGTTTTTAAAAATTGAGTTATTAGTCACCAACACATAAAAGAACTAAGGATATAGAGATAAATGCACATCATTATATAATTATTTTCTCAATTATCTTTTATTTAAATTAAATGTAAAAAATAAGACAGTCGCTATAACTTTTTGGGTGCTTCTGTGATGAGATTTTCTTGTAGTGAGAAACAATTTTGGACCGTCGAATTTATATTTTTAGTGGGTCTCGCATCTTAAAATTATGAATCTGATCATTCAAAATTATTTTCGAAAAAAAAAACACACTACATAATTTCCCAACTTCTTTTGTTTTATTTTATTATTTTTTGTTTCTCAGACAATATATATATATATTTTTATCTGTTTCGTCCTAGCATTTATCCCACCAAATCCACAACCGACGTGGAATCCCCGAATCTGCATCCTTCGGCCACGTACACATGCTTGCGTGGACAGAAAGTTCCCTTGTTTCTGTTCTTTTCCAAATTAATTAAAAAAATAAATACATAAATTCAACATCATAATATCTAAACCCACAGCCCCGTCAAACTTCTTTCGTCACAGCCTTCAAATTAAATCCAAGCAAATCGACCAACACCAATCAACACAAAGCATCGACGGTGATAGCACTGTCCGTGACCAAGTAAATGTACTCGACACGTAACTCTAGCTTTTTTTTTTCTCGATATCTGGAAGGAATTTTTTTTTTTCTCGATCGGTATTTTTCCCAACCGCCGAAGCAAAATACCAGTTTACTTTCCTTTTCGAACGAATTCTATTTCGTCTTTTCTTTTTTCTATCTTTCTCTCTTATTTTCCCGGAAAATATCGCTCTTGTATTTTCCCGGTAAAATTCAGGTACAGGTTCGGACTTCACTCTGGCTTTTGAATTTTCTCATGGATATTGCTCGCTCGGCGGTACAGTATCTGGTCTCTGTTTAACTCTGCGCTTGATGTTCTAGGGTTTTGTTGACTCGTCGATTTTTGTGACGAATGTTTTCGTTGTGATTTTTTTTTTTTGGTGCATTAGGTTTTATTTTTTCCGTTGATAAATACATTGCAATTGATCGAAGCAATATAAGGAAAAGGGAAAAAAAAATAAAAAAAGCATATAGAAGAGTGTTTTTTTTTTTTTTTTTTTGTGAAACTAGTAATAATTTGTTTTTTCAATGGCTTGTTGAAAGTTACAGCTCAATCATGAAGCTCAACAAGGGTTTCCACGTAGCTACAAATTCCTTCATTCCTTTGTGTTGACTTTTTCTTTGACAAAATCGTTGATTGGTTATGTTGGAAAGATTTCTTCGGTTTGATCATGAAAAGGATCATATTTATGCAGACTTTGATGGGTTAGTGATGTACGAAAATTTCGAGTCTTATTAGGATTCTAGTTATTAGTAGGATTTTCTTATTTGAGTAGTATTAGGATTCTGTTATTGTTTGTATTTTCTTATTCGAATCCTCTAAGGATTGATAATTAAGATTTATAAATAGGGCTAAGAACTTATGTTACAGAGCACTTTTTATCATTAATAAAGTATCTCAATTATTTTCTCTCTAAAACTTTGATTAGTTTCTCTATTCGCTTTCCTGCTGCGCCAATTAGGTAAATACATTATTAAAAAAAAAGGGTTTATAGCTATGTGTAGCTTGTCAAAGTAAAGTTAATGGAACAAACACTTGTCTTGCTTTTGCACTTGTGGGTTTTTTTTTTCTTTGTTTTTTTAAGGCAGAATGACATTCACATTTTTAGATAACAGAAGGTCCCGGAAATCCGAGGCGTTTTATCTTATGTTTGATTTATTGGAAGTGAAATTCATAGCCAAGCTGTTGTGAACATATGACCACTTATGAAATAGTTCAAGCGTGTGCCAATTCATAGGGCAACTTTACACTCCTTTTCTTAATTAGTGAACAATGTGTTTGTTGTGTTTCTGGAAGATCTATGGATTTGGACTTTATTAGTTGTTACTGTTTTAAATCCTTTTGTTACACGCACTTAATATCGTTGAGTTGCCTTCATACTCTGATTGCAGGTTTTTTTGTGATCCTTGTGACTTGAGCGTCTTGTTTCCATCAGTTGCACCGTTACACGAGCGGGTCTAAGTTAGAAGGAGCATAGCATCTTTTGGATGCAAACATATTTCTCCGACAGGCAAGAGCAGTGATGCTTATCTCTGCTAATAGGCATAGCAAACCTTGTCGGAAAGGATAGTTCTCACACGAGTATAGGAGGGGGAGTTGACCGGAAACGCTAAGCATTCGTTTCCGCTGACGCTGAGTCAATCATATTAGTGAAGTCTTTAATAAATTTAACTTAGATCGATAAAGCAAGTTGAACTGCAAATGGGGTGGATGAGTGGTTTTGGTTGGTTATTTTTCTTTTTTACTCTGGTTGAGTCGTCAGGCAGATCAGGGAAAATGTGGTTACTAAACGTGGGTACAGAATCATCATTCGTCATCGATTGGCCAATCTTCAGCGCTAGCATATTTGTACTTGTTGCTCTTGTTCTCTCGATGTATCTTATCTTCGAGCATTTAGCTGCGTATAATCAGCCAGAGGTTTGTTCTCTAGTATAGTTTGGCAGGAAAAAATTATCATCATTATGTATTATGTTGTGATACTAGTTTTTTATAGCTCTCCTTGCAAGGACTTTACATATAGAATGATTTTTTTTACCACTTTTCACTTGGATTTTGAGCTTTATATTGGTAAGTAATTTTCTGTTGTGCGATAATCCAAACTGAGGTGTAATGTGGTTCAATTTCAGGAGCAGAAATTTTTAATTGGTCTCATTCTGATGGTTCCTGTTTATGCACTGGAATCGGTAATTTTCTTTGTAAATTTATTATCTTCTTTAATGCAATTTATTATTAATATTTGCTTCATGATTTGTAATGTCTATTTGGATTCAAAGGGCGATAGATTATACTTAGGCTAATGCTTGTTATTATTGCTTTTCACATTTTGAGACTTGTTTATGGAAAACATGTGATGGGATGTATAGTTCATAACTGAAGCCATTCAAACAAAACATAACTGTGCTTGGACTTGAAACAGTTCCAGTCTGTACTCTTTGGTCAATTTGTATATTATGAAGGAAATAATTTGCAGTAGTAATTAATATATACATGTTTTTGGTGCAGTTTTTGTCATTGCTGGATTCAAGTGCTGCTTTTAATTGTGAAATAATCAGAGACTGTTACGAGGCTTTTGCATTGTATTGCTTTGAGAGATACTTGATAGCCTGCTTAGGTATGACAGGAATTAGTATCCAGGGACAGCCATGTGCTTGTTCTTTTTTCTATTCTAAATTTATATGTGCTTGTCTTTTTATTTTTTTTAATTAATTAATTAATTTATTTTTTTTATAGAAGTGATTCTTTTAACCAATTGGTTATTGTACAATATTGTTAACAAATGTTTTTGGTTATTTGTGTATGTGCTCATTAAAGGTGGGGAAGAGAGTACAATTGAATATATGGAAAGTCAAAGCGTAGTTGATCCCAAAGTACCTCTTTTGAACGAGGCATATGCTTATGGAGTTGTGGAACACCCATTCCCCCTAAATTTTCTTATACGAAAATGGCATCTTGGTTCTGACTTCTATAATGCCGTGAAAATTGGCATAGTTCAATATGTATGTGCTAAGTTTCCTGCTGGAATTTCTCTATAATCATTTGTTTCTTCTTGGTTTTCACTGTATCTATTTGATGTTTTTGGGAATGTATTTTCTAGATGATACTGAAGATGATATGCGCACTCCTAGCAATGATTCTAGAGACTTTTGGAGTTTATGGAGAGGGGAAATTTGAATGGAGTTGTGGGTAAGATAAACTCATTGCTTGTCTATATTGAGTTATTTGTATGATATGTTCTACAAATTCTCATTTGTTCTAAGAACAGAAATGGTAGATTCTGATTTGAATTTTATTGGTTTTGCTTGCACGCCTACTTGAATGGCCAAGAGCCCAAGTAATTACGCAAAATTTTGTTAGTATGAAATATTTCAGGGATCACAATGATGAGCAAATTAGGCTAAATTGTCACTAAATTTTTAGGGTTTTATTTTTTTTCATTGTTATTACATGTTTTGATTCAAATCTTTATTATTTGCAGCTACCCATACTTGGCAGTTGTTTTAAATTTTAGTCAGACTTGGGCTCTATATTGCCTTGTGCAGTTCTATTCTGTCACCAAAGAGAAATTGGAGCCCATTAAACCCTTGGCAAAGTTTCTAGTTTTCAAGTCAATTGTATTCTTGACATGGTGGCAAGGTGTTGCTGTAGCTTTTTTATTCTCAATGGGAGCCTTTAAAGGGGCTTTAGCGCAGGAGCTGAAAACTCGAATTCAAGACTACATCATATGCATAGAGGTTCGTAACATACGCTTATTTGAAAACTACTCATGCTGTTGTCTGTTTAAGTGCTGCTTTATTCTATCGCATCTAGTCATATATCTGTTATGCAATAAAATTCTGTTAAAAGGAAAGACTTATATTTGGATGAAAAAGTAGTGCCTACAAGACTGAAAATAATTTAATCCTACAAACTTAGGTGGTGTCCCTCTAGATTTCAGTTGCCACAGGGTTTAGTAAATAGGAAATCAGAAAATTACTAGTAGATGTTTTGTAGTTTTATAATGTTTACTATCCGACTGTAGTCTTTAATAAGGGTTTTTTATCTACTTATTTATGAATGTAGCCTTTAATTAGTTAAAATCATAACTCATGCCAAGTGGCAACTTAACTTAAAGATACTTATAAATTATCAACCTTAATCTATCTTCCACTGGATATTAGAATATGAGAGTGCATTTATTTTGACATGTAAAACAAATCCTAATTGTAATTATTCTGTTTGAAATACTTCTGATGCACTTATCAAACAGATGGGTGTTGCTGCCATAGTTCACCTTTATGTCTTCCCAGCGGTACCCTACAAACGTGGAGAAAGATGTGTTCGCAATGTTGCTGTAATGGCCGACTATGCATCATTGGGATCACCTCTGGATCCAGAGGAGGTTCGTGATTGTGAAAAATCAACTAGAATACGCTTGGCTCGGCCTGATGAGAGAGAAAAACGCTTGAATTTCCCTCAGAGTGTTCGTGATGTGGTTCTTGGAAGCTGTGAAATTGTAAGTTTGAGTTACTTGTGCGTCTTTAACTATTGGCTTTATAGAACTTTGTTTGTTGGACTTTGTTGACTTTTATCTTCCCCCTCAGATTGTTGATGACATGAAATATACGGTTTCACACGTCGTAGAACCAGTAGAAAGGGGAATTGCAAAAGTAAATAGAACTTTCCACGAGATATCAGAAAATGTGAAACGCCATGAGGAACGGAGGAGGATCTCATCGAAGGACGATACTCTAGTTCCTATGAGTTCATGGACTAAAGAATTTTCTGAAGTTCATGATAATCTTGTTGAAGGGAGCGTAAGTGACAGCGGTTTGTTGAATGGGAAGAAACAGAGCCATTCCAAAGCTTCAGCCTCTCGAACTAGAACAGCAAGATAATAGCGGCATCGATGAATGTATGTAATAAGAACTTGAACAAAGTTTGGCAGGTCACGGGAATCGGCGTTACTTTTAGACGACGTCGACATAATCGGTTGAGCACATACCAATTCCATAGTTGATCTAGCTTGAGAAGATGGCTCCTGAGCCAACTTAACAAAAGAGGTCAAGGCAATTTCACCTTGGCAATAAGTTACGAGTTCTTTTAAACCAATAGACTAATTTTTTTAGTTATCATGTACAGTTGTGAGTTATGGTTGAACAGCTTAGACTAATTGAGCAAATATTGTGAACCGAAAAAAAAAAAAAAAAAAAAGAGTCCAAGCCTTTTAGCCATTCAAGGCTTGTGACCTTGTAAAGCTGTACATCAAATAATAGCTATGATTTTTAACTAGTCAAATGTTGATTTATTCGGCTGAATGCTCTTTAAGTGCTCAAATATGCTGTATAATGAGTGACATACTTTTTTCCCTTTCTGCTGCAATGGAAGATGATTTATCAAAGTATAGAAAAATTCCTAAACAACACATGGCATAATAGGTAGAGTAAAAATCTTAAAACAACGTGCAATGACTACTATATTTTTATCTACCAGGCATTACGTATCAGGTGGAAGTGTTGGCTTGAGAAAGTATAGAACGTGGATGCTAGAGTAGCAAATAATTATTTTTGGGGTGCTAGTTGTGTTATTATATTCACTAATAAATTTTACTTATTGCTAAACACATTTATAGTTAAAATGATGTATTTATTGGATAAAAAGTTTGATTAGTTACAAGGTAGGTGATTTTAACCTTTATTTTAATTTCAACATTTGATCAATGTTTGGCTATTTTCTAAGCAGACAGAAATTTTCATTATAAAAATTGTGATCGCTAGAAATTAACTTCATCGAGTTGGTTAAAGGAAAATTAGTTTTAGATGTTTTATTTAAAAAATAATTATGTTACTAAAATGTACTATTTACTAAACGATGTCAATGGACAATGATTAGCTATTTAGCAAAAAATAAAAGTATAAATTATATTAATTCTAAATTATACAAGCTCAACGTGTTCTATTAGCGAATCCAAACACACCATCATTTGACATGTTAAAAGCCACGCGCATTATTATTATTATATAATACAAAAAAATATGTATCTAGTAGGGAAAATGAAATTCTTCCTATGTTAGGTGGTATTATCTATTTTAAATTCTATTTTCCCATTTTTTAAATATAATATTGACTACTGAGCACACAATTCATATAAGATATCTGTATGAGTCAGACATTTCCCAGCCTTGAAACGCCACCGTTTCACTGACCAAGAGGAAAACGCCACCGTTTTACTTATTGAAGGAAACGTTATCGTTTTACTTAACAAAGGGTAAACTCACGAATAAGTGGGTACACGTCAGCAGTACTCGAGCGTGTCGAACCGAAGGTAACTGTTTCACACGTGGAAGCCAAGCTGCGTGTGCTCAACACGTGAGAATGATAGAAAAACGTCGTCCACGTCAGCAAATCCCAAAGAATCACGTCAAAGGCGTGATAAGAAAAGCGCGGGAAAACTAGACCCAATAAAATTCTTTATCCCATTGTAACCCGAACTCTATAAATATAGCTCACTTGTAGTGAGTTGTAACTTTTTGCTCACTTGAGAAATATAGAGTACTTTTCATATTTAGTAAGACCTAAGAGAGAATTTCGAAACGAATTTCGGGAACGACATTTTCTTTCTAGATCTGATTGTCCTTGATTCTCGAGTGCTAAGCAAATTACGTCGAGTACAATTCACTGTTTTGCCAAAAATTGTTGCAAACAATATCATATAAAATAGAGTAGGTTTGATGTATGTCTCTTCTTTTTATTTTGAGAAAATGACGATTATAAAAAAAATTGGCCATTAGTTTACAAAAAAAAAAAAAAAGAACATAAAGAATTCAACATCATATAATTAAAGATATAATTTTTTTATTAATAAAAATATTGACTATTTTTTTAAAAACATCATTCACAAAATGTTATTTGCTTAATAATTACTATAAAATAACATAATACAATATATAATGAATTGGTAAATCTAAGTGCCTCACCAGTCACCAATTTCTCTATTTTTAGGGAATTTAAGGAATGTTCCATTTTTAGCGTGTAGATAATCTATGCCTCATATATATTATATATATATTTTTTGGATTGACAAATGGGCCAAACACAAGGCCGAAGGCCCAAAAATATGTTTTCATTGTTGATCAAGTACATGACCTAATCCATTGGCCCAAGGTCAATGTTGTGACAATCGACTATTACTAGGGCTTTGTGTTCGATGCCCTAGGCTCTCACACTCCCTATATATATATAAACGAAAATCTAATTTCATAGCATTCGCTCTCCTGATTTGTCCAACTGTTCTCCAAATTTTCTCTTACTGCTTCAAAGATCGGTTTTGATTTTTTATTTGTCTTGACAAGTTTTGCTTGTGAGATTACATGTAGATCTGTGGAAGCAAAATATTGTTTTGAAGGGCAGTGATGAGACATTGATATTGTCATGCACCACTCTGATGAATATGTGCTGATAAACCTCTCTTACCCGTATTTCTCTGATGCCCTTTTTACAATCCCTTATAATTTTTCATATTTCGATCTGTTTTATACTTGTGTTTATATATATGTGTTTTTTATAAAATTTTCATCTTAATAGTTATTATGTATAATATTTTATGAAGTCTGGTTGTTGTGTGGAAGAACCAAGTGATGGGGTCTCAAAGGCCTAACCATGATGCGGACCGTACAGCTTTTTAGCTTCTGGGGATGAAGTTTGGTTTCTGATGGTTCTATGATTTTTTTTTTGGTATTTTTTTTCCTCTTGTTTTTTCCTTTTTATTTTTAAAAATATTAAGTATAAACTGAATTTACATAAATAACAATGATATGTAATCTGCTGTGGCCTGTGGGGTGAGGTGGCAGAAGCTCAGAAAATTAAATTGAGATTACTCAAATAAATCCTTCTTAATTTGATATTTTCTTAAAAATCCGTTGTTTTGTTGTTGTTACTTTCTCGCTAATGTGCTTAATTTAGTGGTCAGAGTTCATTTATTAAAGTGCAATACTGATTTTGAACCAGGCTGAGTGATTTTTTATTTACGTTTTTATTTTTAAAAGAATAGAATTTGACAATACAGGAAAACTTGAAACAATTAATAATTTTGATTCATAGCAAAAATAAAAAATAAATAATAATAATAATAATTTTAATTAAATAATATTTTTAGCCGCTGGAATTTAAGTCCAACACGTCAAATAATGAAAGATTTTAATGAATGTCTTTTCTTTTGACGCGTTAACAATTTATTATTGTTTGAATTTTAATTTTAATTTGTATTTTTAGTTTTACATTATAAATAGCCGACATATTTCAAGAAAATTTAGAATGACTTTTTTTTTTTTTTTTTTTTTGTAATTTATGTATTAATAATTTATTAAATTTACAAGATAATATCTTGTAAAGAAGGGTAATTTTGTAGTATTTTATATCTATTAGAGTTTTACTTAACATTATATAGGAGAGATTAGGGATGCAAATTCGGTGGTTTAGAACCGACCGAACAAAATTCACCGGGTAATTACCGATTAATTAACCGGAATTATCTGGTATCAAAATTTGGTGAAAATTCGGTGATTCACTGGAAATTGGCACATGGTAATAGTGGTTAATTAATTGGTCATTAGCCGATTTTTGACTGATTTTTTTTTTTACCGTTTTATTTTATATATCGTTTTATAAGTTTTAGTTTTGCCTTTTTTTTTTATAAGTTTTGTTTGTTTTAGTTTTGTTTTATAAGTTATAGTTTTGTTTTATAAGTATTTTTTTTTGTTGTTTTAGTTTTGTTTTATAAGTTTTAGTTTTGTTTGAGTAATGTTTAAATTTATTTTGTTTAAATTTAAGTTTTAACATTTATGGTTTATGATGAAGTGTTATAAATTATAATGGTAATTGATAACAAAACTACATTGATAAAGAATAAGTAAATGAATTTGTTTATATTATTTTGTTAATAAATAAGTATTAAATACAAAAAAAAAATTATTACTAAATTGTCTTAAAAAATAATGAATAAAAGAATATGATAAAATAAAATTTCTTTACATATGATAAGAAAAAATAAATAAAAAGATCGAAACCAAGCTGTTCAGCTAGCTCGGCGTGGGGCGGGGGTCGTGCGACATCACTGGAGCGTCCACTCTTCAAGCTGTTCAGCTAGCTTGGCGTTTGCTGGTTCGACGGTGTTTCGCATGCGCATATGAGCTAGTTCTCAATCTTTAACCAATGTCAGAATCTCCACCGTCTTTGGCATTAGTCGGCTTCGATTAGGATTTAAATTATTATTGGCCATGCTAAATGCAGATTCTGAAGACACTGTAGAGACGGGTATGGAGAAAATGTCACGAGCCAACGTGGATAACATTGGAAATTGGCCTGAATGATTACGCCACCATCTGACCAAATATAGGTTGTCTGAACTTGCATCTGTGAATTTTGTATTCAAGAAGACGTTTAGTTCATTGTGCTCGGTTTCTCTTGGGGGGCTGACGCTTGACGGTAACTCCTCTTCATCCTATAAGTCTTCCCGGACCAACCTCCAACTAGCTGAAGTCGAAGGCGTCTTCTCAGTAAGGGCCTGATCTGAAGTTACTCCGAACCGCAACTCGTATACACTGTAAGCCTCTTGCAAGGCTGCAACGTGGTCATCCACCATGGTCTCATAGTCTCGGCCAAGTTGTTTTGTCAACACTTTTAAGAATGAATTCAAGCTATTATATCTACTACGTGGGTTTAATAGGAAGGCAAAGGCATACAAATGTGGTAATGGATAAAATATTTCAAAAACTTCTCCAGCATCTTATTGACGGCCCCTGCAAGACATCGGTGGTTTTCGTATTTCTTGAAGACGTTGCCAATGATGATCAGTTGGTGCACGACAAGAGGAGTAGTAGCTCGCAAAGAGGACGACAAAGTAGTGGTCGCTTCGTAGTGTCTTGCCAATGCCGTTCGTTTAGCAGAGAGCCTCTCCGCTCAGTGTTGTACCAAATGGTGAAGCTATCTGCATACGGAATGATGCTTTGCAGCATTAGATAAGTTGAATTCCATCGAACCGGCATGTCGTTGGCTATCATCTTCGGATCCAATTGATTTAATACGCACGCTCTCCTCCATCGAGCCTCACGTTGGTGGAACCCGTTTAAATAAGTAACGTCGTCCCTAATATCTTTAAGCGTAGAGTCCAGCTCCTTCATACCATCTTGAACTACAAGATTCAAGATGTGTGTGACGCAACGACTGTGAAAAAAGTATGGGTGAGAAATCGGGCTCAAAGCCCCTCGGAGAATGTTGATTGCTCGGTTGTTGGCGGAAGCGTTATCCATAGTAATAGAGATAACCCGTCCTGTGACGTCGTAATCATTAACGACTTGTAATATCTGCTGAGCTAGCATTTTTCCGCTGTTGCCTTCTTCCATGACTCTGAACCCGATGATTCTCTTATCGTCGTTCCAATCCTTATCAATATAGTGACAACAAACGCCGATGTAGTCGTGCGACGCCCCACTCGACCATACATCACTCGTCAATGCCACCCGTTGGTATGTCTCGACAAACCCTTGATCAACTCCGTTCTTTTCCAGTCACACCACTTGACCAAGTCCGCACGAGTAGTCATTCTACTCGGACGCTGATAGTCGGCATAGAACGATTTTCGTATAAGCTCCTCCCAGTGTGGATTGTCAGCGAAGTTAAGGTCCAAGCCTTTGACCGCGATGAACCGAGCACGTGCTTCTCTGTGCACTTGGTCGTCGTATGCAAAAGCTGTCGACGGGCCGGCTCCACCATCCGCCCCCTCGGTTGGCAGAGGAAGCCTGTCATGCAATTTATCACATTTGTTAATGTGATAATGGAGGTGGCTCGTCCCTCAATATGATTCGTCCCCTAATTTCTTCCCACAACCCTTATAGATGGCCCACACCTTGATGCTGCCATCTGCTAGCCGTTCTTGAGTTCGCGTCATACTGTGCCACACCTTAGACTTACGTCTCTTCGGTCACATAGCTTAGACGTTGACTTCCTCGTTGACGTCGTCATTGCCCTCGTCATGTTCATCGTCAGGTGCGTCTGTTGGTGGAGCTAGCGGTGGACATAACTGTACAGTTGGTATAGTTGACGGAATGGTGTGGGCCGGTACCTGGAAATCGAAAGGCATTGTCGCCGGCCTAAATTGCGGTCTCCTGGCCGCAAACTGCTCAAAGGTCGGCATCTGATAGTAATCGTCGGAAGGAGGATGAGGTGACGAGCTACTTGGCTGTCCCGCATGTCGGCCCAACTGCAAATTAGTAGATAGAGCATGCAATCTTTGGTCGGCACGGTCCATGGCGCTATCCGTGAAGGTGGGCAACGGCCTTGGTGGGCCACCAAATAAAAAGTGGCTCTATTGTTGCATCGTCTCCATCCATGGATCGTGCTCCTATGTTTGGCTTATGTGTGTGCCCTGAGTCTCGTCGTCGCTGTACACGGCCTGCAAGTCTTAGTATGGATACGCCATGTCGATAAATTTCTAACAAACAAAAGAAAAAATATGTGTTACTATTTAATTAAATAAATAAATGAACAACTATTGATTTTTTTAAATTTATGTACATAAAATTTAAGTTATAATATTAACCGGATTAATAAGAAATGTAACTAACAATTTAAGTAACAATTGAACTCACACTATTATAAGTTCTATAACTAATATTAAATTTAACAAAGTAAAAAGTTATAATTTGACTAACGATTTAACCAAGGATTTAACAAATATTTTAAATAATTATCTTAACTAACAATATAACTAATTTAATAAATTATAATGGTAATTACCTTAACTTCTACTAAATTAACAACTACTAATTTAATTAGAATGAAATAAATAAAATAACAAGTATTTAAATAACAACTACTAATTTAAGTATAACGAAATAAATTAAATAACAATCACTAAAGTAATAACTACTAATTTAAGTATAATGAAATAAATAAAATAACAAATACTAAATTAATAATTACTAATTTAACTATAATGAAATAAATAAAATAACAAACACTAAATTAATAACTACTAATTTAACTATAATAAAATAAATAAAATAACAAATACTAAATTAACAACTCCTAATTTAACTAAATAAATAAATCAAGTAACAACTAATAAAATAACAACTAATAATTTAACTAAACAAATACATAAGTAACAGCTAACAAGTAAATTTAAAATACTAAAAATTGAATTAATTGTGTAACTAATCATATAACTAAATTTCACTAAATATTATAACTAATCATATAACTAATTATAAAACTAAGTTAGTTATTAGTTATTAATAAATTTTAACACTTAAAAATATACTATTTTTAGTAAACAAAGAAAATATGGTACTACACTAACAAAACTTACTTACAGCAAAATATATAACTAATTATAAAACTAATTTAGTTATTGGTTATTAATAAATATTAACAATTAAAATTAAAAAATATAACAAAACTTACATACGGCAGAATAGGAAGCCGGCGAGATGCAAAAAAGAAGCTGAAGCTGAAGATTGAAGAATGAGGATGTTGAAGATTGAAGATCTTTGCAACTGATTATAAAAAAAATATTGTGAACTTCAATTGCCGAAGATTGAAGTTTTATAGCAAAAAACTATGATTTTTTTATTCCTACACTGCACATTCACGGGGCACTGCACCACTGCACCACTCCACCCACTGCACCACTGTGCACCACTCACGGGAACTAGACCACTGCGCACACACTTATGCCCGTGACCAAACTGCTCCTCACTAAGCAAAAGCTCCCCTGCCGTGACTAAAAAAATGTTGCATGCACCGGTTATAGTCCGGTTGTAATCCGATTAAATTAAAAAAAAAAACGATTAACCAGATTTTCATCGGAAATGTCTGGCAGTGAAATGGTCCGGTTGGTTAACCAGACCATATTTGCATGCCTAGGAGAGATAACATAGATGTAAAAAATTATTAGAGAAATTATAGTGAATACCCAATTTTTAAAACTTAATGTAAGTTATTACCCAATCTTTTAAAAAATGTAACCAATTACCCAAATGATGCAATTACTTACACAGTGATAAGTGCTGGTAATTCACTTTGTTACCAAAAGCATGTGCAAGTAATTCACAAGCTGACTAGAAACTCAATTACTTCAAAAGTTTAGGTATTTATTTTTATTGTTATATAAATTCTGGATATTTGCCTACTTTACCCAAATTATTATTACATATTTTAATATCATTATAAAGAAAATAATATAAATTTACTTGATATATAAATTAATAATTATCTAAGAAAATTTTACAAATGGCTCCTGAAATTTAGACGCTATATAAACTTGACCCTTAAAGTATAAAACATCTCACGCATAGTACATAATATTTGAAAAGTTATAAAAAAAAAGTCCTTAAGTCTATTTTAATGGATGGATGTCCTACGTGTCCTTAATGTGAACGTTTTCTGTTTGTGTTTTAATGAAAAAGTTTTGCCCTTATTGGTTATTGGTTATTGGAGTAATAGTCAACGAAATTTTTAGATTTTTAATAAGATATGGTAATTAAAATGTTCCTATCTCACTCAATTTTTTTCTTCTTCTTCTTCTCCTACTACCAAATGATATATTTTTTATTATTCAAATCTTTCGAACAAATAAATGATGGAGAAACTCGTTTTAATTTATCTACTAGATCTTACCAAAAAATTATAAATAAAAAGACTAAGAAAAAGAATAATAATCTCAAAAAATCATGGATGGTAGTTGATTGAAACTTCTTGACACTATGAATATTAGTATATTACCATATGTTTCTATCAGAGCACTTGAAGTTCCTATGGTCGACAACATTAACAAAACCATTCTTGTGAAAAAATAAATAAATAAATAAGCGTATTACAATCGCATATGAACTCTATCAAACAAACAAAGCTATTCACAGTTGGGCGGGATTACGTACGGCGTCGACCGTAAAACAAACAGTCAAGAATGATTTGACTTATTGACACATGTTTTGACACATATGGTAATATCAAACAAACAAACAAACATGTGTTTTGACTGTTTTATTTTTCGTAAGAATGGTTTTGTTAATGTTGTCGTGCCTTATGCTTGGGGGCTCGTTCTAGCACCAGAAGGGAAACAAGCAACCAGTGCTCCATGCTTGCACATTCAATGCCATAACAAAGGCGTGGAACTACTTCTTGAGCTCACGTCTTCTTCCAGTAGAGCATGTGTCGGAGGTAACGGTGGATCGTGCGATCTTACTCTACGACATTCTAAACAACCTCACTATTGATGTGGGGCGTATCATCAGCAATAGGATCACGGCCTCCGCCAAGGAGCTTGGTATGGCCATCTTCTTTCCCGCTCTAATAACGGCATTATGTGCTAATGCGGGAGTTAAATGGAGCGCCATTGAAGAACACCTAAACATGGACTACCCCATCACGACAAACAACATGTTGTAGTTCGAACTTCAAAAACTATACGTGCCAAGTAGGCGAAATAGGCGAACCGACACGGTACCAGAGATCCACGAACTCATGAACACCTTTTGTGAGCACCAACTCTACGAGGTGCAATGCAACATAGTCCAAGATTTGTTAAATTTTCAGCTTGGCACCCATATGGAACTTCCGACAGAGGACATCCCCCGATACCCTTCACTCACATTCTGGGCTACTGGGATAGGGAGGAGGAGTGCGCTCGCTTGGCTAGAGTGGAAGCTTTGCGGGGCGTGGGGAGAATCTATTGATGCTGACAGTTTGGCCTAGGAAATGAAGATGGCGACGAATAATCGATGATGGTAATGGCGGAGCGGGTCGCTCCCAACAAGACAACATGGACTCATGGGTGTAGGCCCGTAAGAGGTAAGTATTCTCATCTTTCACTTGTGCTTTATTCTATTCATTGAGGACAATGAAAAGTTTAAGAGTGGGAGGGAGAGGGGGGGGGGGGGGGGGGGGGGGGGGGGGGGGGGTTTGAACACATTCTATCTTTAGTTAGTTTTTGCATATTTTCTTGCATATTTACAGTTTATTTTAGAAGTTTGTTATTATGATTGCATTTCATTCTTGCATTTTTGCATTTAAGTTTAGGATTCATCTTTAGGTTCTATTTTGTTATGATTAGGAAAGCATGCTTGGAAAAATATCCTAGATTCCGTTCTTAGCCGATGATGATATTTAATTGTGAATTCAATGTTTTGAAGAAGATTCGTACGATATTCTTTAATCTGTGTGCTTGAATGAGTGTGTCTGACTTAGTTGAATTCTTTTGAATGAATAGACATATTTTTTTTATCACTCTTTGACGGTATTTGTTTAATTATGACTCTTGGATCACCATAAAAGACCAAAAACTCTAGAACTTGTACGATTGACACTCAAGGCGAAATCCTAGGATTAGTCATACTAAGGGGATGATTTAGGCCATTACTTGGACGTTTGAGCCTTTCAAGCCCACCCTATTTGGATACATTGACTTCACATTTTGCTATAACCACACAATTGACCTTAGGCTTATTAATCATTGCATCACTCACCTTTTACTCACTCTAGCACTTGAGATACAAAAAACAAAAAAAAAAACAAAAAAAAAAAACAAAATATAAAAAGAAAGAAAGAAAGAAAAGGTTTGTGTGTTTGAAATTTTGTTGAAAAAGTGCATTCACAATAATTCTGATGGTACCATGGGAAATACTTAGAGGGAGGTAGTTATCGAAAGAGGTTGTGGGTGCCTTGAGTAAGATTAGTCACTTTAATCCAAATTTCCGAACCTTAACCGGGCCTTCCATTACAAGCCTAAGAAAGACCTATTGACCCTTGGTTTGATTAAATTACATTAGTGGAGAGTGTCATGAAATATTAGCATATTAAGTCTTAGGTGATAATAAGGTGATCCGTTGACATAATTGAATAAATTAAATTTTAAGAGTGTGATCAAATGTGTTTATTCAGGATAGAGGTTTTGTTGAGTTAAAGTGCACAAATTCAACATTCTATAAGCGAGACTATCAATCGGTGATTCGACATTCATTGCATTCAAATTCCTAAAGGTTATGAGAATGGTTATTAGGTGATACTATAAGCATGTTGCATTTAGGTCTAGCTTACATAATTATTGCTTTTGGATTGGGTAGCATAGGTCTTGCTCGAGGACGAGCAAGGATTCAAGTGTGGGGGAGTTTGATAGATGCATTTTCGCTTCTATTTTACTATGATAACACGCTTAATTTTATGTTTTATTTGATGATTATATTGATATTTTATGAAGATCAAGCGTTTTGATAGTTTGTGAGTTGTTTGTGCAAGTTTTAGTGTTAAAACAGTCAAAATCACATGAAACGGGCAAGAATTGGGAAAAACGGCATCAAACAAGGGAAAAAAAAACATGTAAAAATGACATGTCGTATGAAATCAAGAAGAAAAATAGAGGACATCCAAGAAAAGAATCCGATACTCGAGATTGCAGCTCCACCGCTACAGCGCCCGAGCCAGAAATCCCTAGGAAAAAGTTAGCATTGCAGTGCTAGCGCCGCAGCCCAACTGCCCAGAAGTCCAAGGGCGCTGCAGTGCCAGCCTGATAAACTGCAAAAACTGGGCTTTTCAAGCCCAGTCCGCACCAGTATTAACCTAATTTTCACCAGCAACATCCAAAACTATAAATACCAAATTTTGCACGACAAAAGGACATCAGAAAAATTAGAAAACAAAGAATTCAAGGAGCTTAACATTGGAGGAGAAGACATTGAAGATCAGAGGCATTCAAGCTTTTTGTGACTTCCGATTTCTATCTCTTTTCCACTTTTCTTCATGATTTACTGTATTTTCTGCATTAGTATGTGTAGCTAGATTTCTTATTTGACTAGAGGGAAACTCATAAAGCCGAATCCGTTATCTTTCAATTCAATGAAGTTGATTGATTTTCTCTGCGTTGATTGTTAATATTGATTGCTTTTATTGTTTGGGTGGCCAACAAAATAATTGGGTAATTGATTGATGCTAAAGTTGAGTTGTAAATACGTGTCATTGTCTAGGTTTGATTATGCGTAGCAATTTACAATTAGATAATTATAAAGAGTAAATCAACATAAACTAAGGGATTCGAACTTATGCAATTCTTGTTTAGAGTGTTTAAATCTTCATAACTTAATGCTTTGGTTTGATTAAGTCTAGAGAACTTATTCTAGGTTGTCAAATTAGAAGAAACTAAATAAAGAGCTTGTTTTGTTTAGTGAATAAATAAGGAAGATAAGGAATGTTAAGAGCTTGTTAAGCATTTACAATACTAGCATCATTGATTGAAATTGAAAGTAACATAGCAAATTCATATTGGTATTCGTGGTGACAAGCAACTTTTAGTCAAAATTTTATTTCACTTCATTATTCATTTATTTAGTTTTCTTACAATTAGATCTTTAATTTAATTTCTTATTATTTAAATTCAATATCATCTTTTAGCAATAAAATAGTATACCAAATAGGTTAGTTCTCTGTGAGATCGACCCTTATTCTCATTATATATCGCTTGTAGTGTATAGGAACGAGGTTCTAAATTTAGTAAATTACGACGCTCATCATTAATTCATCGCATCATTATTAATCTCATCTATAGTATGTCAAAATATACGCCCCATGAATATAATATTATTTACTACCTTTTGGTTTGAAATATACACATAAACGAATGTCTATATGCGCATCTGTCAATAAATGAATTTATATGTATATGCATAAATCTAGTATAATGCGTACTCCTTTGAACATATTTGTGTCTGTATCTAGAGTCTCTCCATTGATGACCTATGTTGGTATTTTAATGTTGGCATTTAAATGGAAAAATATCTCTCCTTAATTGTCAATATTATTTTTGATTGACTATGACAAATATGTAGAGATTGCTTCTTTATTATATTAGATTGGATGAATTTTCTATGGCTGGAAATTTGTGATTTTTGGAGTCAACTTTTGCCAAATGAATCTGGTCATGTTCTGGTGCTTGGGTGTTGCAATACCCAACCTATATTTGATATGTTTGGATTTGCTTTGATTGCTTAATTTGATTTGGTGGATTTTGGTTGACATTCTCCTTGCAATTCTCGAGCTTATCTTGTTGTTTATGCATGCAGATTGTCTAGCTATTGATTTGGTCTTTATGGTGTATGACCATGCAATTATGAGGCAATACGGTTTCATTCTTGCCTTATATAACATTTTGGTGATTCAGTGTTGCAACACCGATATTTGGAATGTTTTGATTATTATTGATTGCCTGGATCAGAATAGTTGGATACATTGACTTCACATTTTGCTATCTTCGCATATCTTGTTGCTAATTGTACATGAAGGATTTCCAACTAATTCCTTTGGTCTTTATGGTGTGGTTGACCAAAGCTTTTATGAGACAATATTCATATGCTTAATGTAGGGGGTTTCTTAACTGCCTTATGGAGCATTCTTCTCTATTTTGAAGATGTTGATGTGATGCAGCAAAAGTAATTCATTGAAGATATTCAATGTGAGGTAGGCTTGCACATATGTTCGGGCGGTCGGTTTTGGCGGCGGGTCGGTCGGGTGTGAAGGCGTCGGGTAGTCAAAAAATGGGAACCGATTCCCGTCCGAAGATGAAGAAAATTACGGCGGTCGGGTGGTCGGTTATGGCGGGTCGGGTGGTCGGGTGATTGGTCGGTTACAACAGGATTTTGGGCTAGACTTGTCCCTTTTTGTTGCATTGGGCTTTCAAGCTTTTGGGCTTTGGGTGGTAATGGATTGGTCAGTGGGCTTTTGATGTTCACTCCCTACGAAGTAGACCATTGGGCACTGGTTGTACTCTGTAGCGTTTCGTTGATTTTTTTTTATATATAACTTTCTTCATTTTTAATTTTTCATTGTTTTCATTCTTGAAAAAAATAAACCTCAATAATTAACATTTAACAGCATAAAAAAAAAGTACGCCCAATCCACAAAAATTATAAATCAAATGATAAAAAGTTCCAACTTAAAATAGACAATACCAAACGAACTCTCTGAAAGAAAATGGCTAGTCTAAATGTCAAATAGCCAATGGATAAACAATTCAAATTTCCAAACATAAATAGTCGACAAACCAAATTTAAATAGACATTAGACAATACGAAATAAATTCTTCAAAAGAAAATGTTGTAATCTAGAAAAGTAATTTCATGTCTTTCACCGGCTTAGGTAGTCACTTCAAGAAGTCCTTTTTTCATCTCCAGTCCGCTACTATTGAGAAATGAGAAGTTTACCATTAGTTAAAAAGTATTTATTATTTAGGTTATTAATTTGTATGAATTAAGAAATATATATAAGGTTAAGAAGTTACCTTTCTTCAAATGATAAGAGGGTTGGCAGAATTTCCACTTTGCTTTGATGCGGGGACCATATGTTGAAGCATTTCTTAAATTTAAAACAAAAATATAGTTAAGGACAAAACAATTCAATACACATTAAATCACTAATATAAATATTAGATATGCTATGCATATTGTAAATAATAAAGATAATTGAAAAGTATGATACCCGCTTCAAGTTTCTCTGAATCTTCAAGTACTTCAACTTCGTCCATATACTCCATAGTAACAATTGGTTCGTGAGAGTCATTCAACCAATTCTTCAAGCAAACTAACCTCTCGACGGTCTTAGGAGCCAAAGAACTCCTAAAAGGATCAAGTATACGACCTCTGCTAGAAAAAGCAGACTCCGATGAAACGGTAGTGACCCGAAAAGCAAGTATGTCACGAGCAATAAGGGACAAGACCCTATACTTGGCTGAATTCGCCGACCACCACTTCAATATGTCAAAGAATTGACCTTCAATGAGATCCTCACATTCTTCACTTAGGTACCTATCCACCTCATTTTTTTTCCTACCACCGTCTTGGTTAAGCCTTAGTTGCATGTAGGAGCTATATCTTGCATTTCGACCAATTCCCAAAGTTGAAGGTTGAGTGACGATTTCGTCAGTTGCACTTTGTTTAATACCAAAGTTCAATTCATTATACTCATTAAACATCTTTCTTAAATCATCTTCAATTTCACCCAACTTCTCATTACATGTGTCTTGATTATATAAACCCTCAAAACAATGTTTCAAATAACCCATCTTGTACCGAGGATCGAGAACTACGGCAATGAAAAGATTACCATTGATATCTTCTAATTTCCCTCAATACTTGTCATATTTCTTTTTCATTCCTCTTGCCATATCTTCCAACAAGCCCTCCTTGTGAGAAGGAGAACTATCAATACCGGAGGCTAACAATAATAATTCATCTTGGATCCCACTAATCTCGGTAAAATATTTGTTGGAAGTCACATATGTAGATCCACTAAACTTCATAGTCACGTCATAAAAGGTTTGTAAGAACCGTACAAACACTTTAGCATTTTCCCAATCAAGATCACAAGGTGGTCCATCTCTTTTGGTGCCATCTTTTTCTTTTTCTTCAAAATACTTCAAGTAGTTGGCATACTCAGTCATCTTGTCAAATGCTTTGGAAAACTTGATCGCAGTATCCAACATCAAATAAGTAGAATTCCATCGAGTTGGCACGTCCAAACAAAGAAGTCCTTGGCATGAGATTTCTTCTTCATTCACACATTCCTTGAACTTATTTAATCTCGCCGGTGACGACCTCACATATCTCACCGCATTGCGTATACTTTGAATTGAATGATGACGCTCCTTTAACCCTTCATTGACGATGAGATTCACAATATGAGCACAACACCTCATGTGTAAATATTTTCCTTCTAGAATGAGACCTCCTTTCTTCTCTTGGAACTTCATCTTCAAGTATTGCACAACTTTGTCATTGCTAGATGCGTTGTCCACCGTAACCCCAAATAGTTTTCCAATGCCCCAGTCTTTAAGACACACTTCAATCTCTTTCCCAATTGATTCTCCTTTGTGATCTATGACTTGACAAAAATTTATAATTCTCTTTTGTAATTTAAACTCTTTATCAACCCAATGAGCTACAATCACCATATAATTGCAATTTTGAATGGAAGTCCAAGTATCCGTTGTGATGGAAACCCGCTCATCCTTTAAAAGCTTCTTCAAAACATGTTTCTCACCCAAATACAACTTGGAAATATCTCTACCAATTGTTGTCCGAGAAAGAGGAGTGAACTTGGGTTGGAATTTACGGATCAAACGTCTAAATCCCACACTCCCAACATGTCTAAAGGGTAGCTCACTCAATACAATGTACTCCGAGACCACTTTTCTACACTCTTCCTTATTGAAAGTCACAGCTAGCAAAGAAATCTCTCCCCCTTGTGTAGTCTCAAAAGAAAGGATTGTTTGGCTTTGGTTCTTTTTGTTCTCAGGATTCTCTTTACAAGTACGCAAATGGTTCCTCAAAGAACTCGTACCATGCTTTTTTGATTGAGCATGGTATGAGTTCCCACAATGAAGGCACCGCACCATCATTTCTCCTGGGTGTTCACCTTCTTCCTTTGTGAAAGATTCCCAAACTTTACTAACTTTAGGCGGCTTTGGAGGCTTAGCCGTTGCACTTGCACCACCCTTTCTTTTAGTCATTGCTGTTGCACCACCTTTTTCATCTTCCTTGCATTCTTTTTCATCATCTTTTTCATGCTCATTAGGAATAGGCCCAAGGTTGGGATCCCGGGTTGTATCCAGTTTCACCTACAAATAAATTAACAAACAAAAAATTTTAAAACATATGTATATATATATTGGGTTAGATACATATCAAAATAAGAAACAAAAAGCTAAATTTAGTTAAATTACATTACTGTGTCATTTTACAAGAATTCATCAAAAGTTTATAATATATAAATATTAATATATAACGTCTTTGATTTAATTTTCAAGGGCTGCTTTATTAGTTTATTAATTAATGTTATACCAAATGTTCTATATTGATACACTGTTTCAAACAAAGAACGAACATATATGCAGTGCAGACCTAGTGGCTGCCAAGTAGACTACTAAGACTAGTCGCTGTCAATTGTAGCATTTTATGTCAATTGTCAAATTCAATTTCAAATGGTAATATAATAATACAATATACATTATATAATTATATACGATAAAGAAACAGCTAAAGCCTAAAGTAAGTGAAAAAAATATAGATTGTCAGAGAAATTTTGAATACTTTGATAATCCCAAATCCCAACAAGGCAACAAGACAATATCAGAGACAAACCAAATAAACAAATATTTTATTCGTATAACCATTGAACAACCAATAACAATACTCAAATTGAATAAATAAATATTTTCTTGGTAACAATACTCTATGTCTATAATACAAAAACCAGTCCATTAGTTTACCGTCGACCGTCGCGCGTCGTCTGTCGCCGCTGCAAATTCCGCACGTTCACCGTCGTGCATCGTGTCACCGTGCTCGTTGTGCGTTTGCCGCCGTCGTCGTTGTGCATTCGTCGTCATCTTCGTCACTCTGTCAATCGGTGTTTCCGTCGAATACCCGCTACCGTCTGGCGTCTTTGACTCTTCGTCAATCGCCGCCGCCTTCGTCAATGGGCCCTTTAGCTCAAAATAGTTAGGGTTTCTGAAATTGCAACTCCTTAACTTTCTCACTGTTTTTTCCTTTCCTTATTGGCATTTTTTTTCTTTTTTTTTTTTCAGTGTTTTATTTTTTCATCATTTTCGTCGTCGGGTGCTCGGGCGGGTAAGAAACAACCGAGCATCAAAATGTAAAACCCGCTAACCGTCCGTTGATCTATCCTCGTCGGTCGGGGATACCCGAGAGGCGTCGGGTTGCTGACGTGTACCCCAAGTGTTCGGGTTGTTGCCGGGCGGGTTCGTCGGGTAGGGCGGGTGAGCGGGTATTATGTGCAGGCCTAATGTGAGGTTTTGTTTTTGAGAGCTGAACACAAAAATCTTGGTTTTTGTTCTTGGATTTTTCATACACTCTTGGGAGGTATTTTCTCATGATGTTGCGACACTGCATTGTGAGTTTGAGTGTTATTGAGCGAACTTGTAATGGGAATTGATGAGACTCAACACGGTATGTGTGACTTGTAAGGCGATGGGATCTCGTCCGGTTTACTTATAAGACAAGGGTAGCTTGTCGGGTAGATCACTAGGAGTCACGGGAGGACGGCGACGAAGATTGAGAGAGAGTCAAAATCTTGTATAAGTCCAAGGTGTTCTCGTTTCTTGATTTTCTAGTTGATCATTTTTATCTGGGCGTGGCCTACAGACGTAGGCAAACCCGAACTGCGCAACCGATTCCTCGTGTCATTTTTTATTATTTTCTGCATTTGTTGTTACTGTTCATTCATTATTATTTCTATCCCAGTTTAGGTATTTCTGGTGTTCCCTAACAGTGTTGCAATACTCAACATGAACACCTACTAACAAAACGATTCTTTCAATTAGTATCAGAGCTGTGATGCCCCTAATTAGGGGTCAGTAGAATTAATGAAATAATAAATAAAGTCTTGCAAATAAATAAATAAGTAAAAATAAAATTCACCCATGAGATTTAACATAAAACTTAAAAACAGTTATAAAATTCACAGTTTAATACATCACTACAATAAAATAAAGTTAAAAGTCCTCATCGGTCACAAAAGCTCTACTTTAATAATTATACAGTCATCCCGTCTTAAAAGTTTGTACCAAAGGTATGATAGAAAACCTACACTTGAAAGCGAGCAAATGGGGAAAACGCCTTCCAAATATCAAACAGGAAAACCACTACGCCTCGTCAGACAAGTTGCACTATACACCTCCTAGAAGGGGAAAAAAAAAGGGTGAGCTCAACGAGCTTAGTAGAAAATCCTATTACCAGATCTCATTTAGTCAAACCTTTAATTAGTCCGGTTATTCATCAAGTGAGTTTCTAACAAGTTTTATTACATTTTAACCGTATTGAATTACTGTCAAATTATTCATCAACTCTCACGAGTACAATCCAACGTTCTCAGCTATCAAAAGAAAGTCCAAAACTAGAGAACGGCCGGTAGCACGCAACAGGTACCGAGAACAGCCTCAAGTCCTCAGGAAATGCCATAGGACTGACTATAGGTAGACGACGGACGGTACGCTGCGAACTTTCAAACCGTTCCCCTACACTATTCCAATATCTCGAGTACCGTGGTCATCTCGATGCATACTGCGCAGCAGCCAGCCACTCGTCAGTAGCAATCACAATCAAAGTCAACAGGTCACATCACGTGTCAGGGGCCCGCGTGCAAATCCATAATGTCATAATGCATAATAATAGGTTGGGGAAATCACACTCGTGACCTCACAGTCACAATCTCAGTTCCACATAGTATTAGTTCGTTATTTACTCAATTTCTCATTAGCTGTCTGTAATTGATTAGTCCAATGAGGGACATTTTTATTTGTTCCATTCATAATCCCTAATACCAATCAATCATGTATATTCCAACTGTCGTAAATGCCAGTTTCTAAAATTCAAAAACCTATAAGATAAAAGGACGAGATCTGATAACTGAACCCCTACCTCGATATACGTGTAGAAACAGTCAAACAATTAACTTTTCCACCGGAGTCGAATCTCGCGAAACGGAGGTCACCGCCGAGTTCATCTCGTCGAATCGAGTCCCAAGACTATCCTCACTCGATGATCGAAGACTGGCCTATCTGGCGATAACAACGCCAAATCTTTAAAGCAAAGATCACGGCTGCTAATTCAAGGTCATGGGTCAGGTAGTTTTGCTCATGAGACTTCAATTGGCGGAAGGCATATGCTATCACCTTCCCTTCCTGCATTAGTACACAACCTAATCTATATCGAGAGGCATCCGTGTACACAGTATACATAATCTCAGGATTCGGTACTACTAGAACTGGACCACTTGTCAGACTTCGGTTTAACTCGTTGAAAGCTTCTTCACACTTGTCGTCCCACAGAAATGACACATCTTTTCTTGTCAGTTTCGTCATAGGTGCAGCAATCCTTGAGAAGTTCTCCACGAATCGCCGATAGTAACCGGCTAACCGGAGGAAGCTTCTGATCTCCGTCACGTTCCGGGGTCGATCCCAGTTCAACACTACTTTCACCTTGGAGGGGTCTACGACTATTCCTCCTTGCGAGACAACATGAACCAAGAACTTGACTTCCGTCATCCAGAAGTCACAGTTCTCCATCTTTGCATAGAGGCTATGGTTTCGCAAGATTTGAAGAGCTACTCTCAGGTGTTCGGCGTGTTCTTCCTGGGTTTTCGAGTAGATGAGAATATCGTCGATGAAAACGACAATAAACCGATCTAGATGAGACCAAAAGACCTAGTTCATCAAGCCCATTAAGGCAGCTGGAGCATTTGTCAAACTTAAAGGCATTGCCAGAAACTCAAAGTGTCCATATCGTGTTCGAAACAAAGTCTTCGAGACGTCATCCTCCCGGATCCTTAACTGATGGTACCCGGACCGTAGATCGATCTTCGGGAAGTAGTAACATTCACCGAGTTGATCGAAAAGGTCCTCAATTCGAGGCAACGGGTACTTGTTCTTTATGGCGACCTTGTCGAGCTGTCGATAATCCACGCAAAGTCGTAAGGTCCTATCATGATTCTTGACAAAAAGAACGGGTGCTCCCCATGGCAAAGTGCTCGGCTTGATATTTGTCCAGAAGATCATCGAGCTGAGTCCTTAACTCTGCAAGCTCAGACGGCGCCATGCGGTACGGTGCTATTGAGAAAGAAAATGTTCTAGGAATGAGGTCAATGCAGTACTCGATTTCTCGTTCCGAAGGAAGTCCAGGAAGTTTTGGAGGAAACATGTCCAAGAACTCACTAACCACTGGAATAAACGAGTTTGCACTTTCACCTCCTCTTTCTCAATCAAGAGCAAACAACATTCCCATCCCTTCCACATTGCGGCGTTTGCCCAAAAGAGATTTAAGCACCGGGGGAAACACAAACCTTCCGTGTTTTTCCTAAAACTCCACGACTTGGCCACGCTTCTTCCGGAGAATAACTCGCCTCCGATAACAATCCACTGTGGCCTGATACTTGATTAGCCAATCCATGCCCAAAATCACATCAAATTCTGACATTGACAAGACAAACAAATCAGTAGAGAAACGATGTTATTCAATGAAAAGGTGACACATCTTACAAATCGATGTCACCTCTGACAAATCCACCCATTGGGGTTGACAATAAAAAGGACGATCACAGTTCTCAACATCCAACTGTAACGTTTGTACTAAGGATACTTAAATAAAAGAATGAGTGGCTTCTGTGTCAAATAACACGTGAGCCCAAGACTGAGAAATAAGGAGCATACCATTCACAACGTTTCTGCCTGTGTCCTCCTGAACTGCGATTGTATAAGCTTGTCCTCTACCTCTGCCTTGCCTTTGCTGTCCACGACCCCTTCGATGCTAACTACTGCTGGATCCGGCACTCCTCTGAGGCTGAAAGCTACCTCGGCTACTAGTTGCCGGAGTAGCAATAGGGCCAGTCTGAGTTGGCTGAAATCCAGAGTTCTGGGGCCTCGGTTGTTGATAGTAGAAGTTCTACTGAGGACCTTGAGGCTGAAGCATAGGAGGGTGCATGACTCTGCTGAAACATAGGCCGATTCTGATTAAATCCTCCGGCCAGCTGTTGCTGTTGTCTCTGTAGCTGAGGATAGTTGCGTTTGAAGTGTCCAATTTGTCCGCAGTTATGGCAAGCACCATAAGGAGAGAAACATCCTCCTCCAGATGACCCTGAACTACTGTTGGTCCCACTCCCCTGTGACCCTTGTCCTGAGTACTTCCTTCCCCTTCTCATCCTGCGGTCTCAGTTTTTCAGCTCTCTATGCCTCCTTTCGTTGTAGGCTATCTCTATTTCAGTGTTTTTGGCGGCCGCAACAGCCGCTGCAAAGTCTGTAAGCAACATGAGGGCTAAAGCTTCCCGGAGTCGAGGTTGTAGTCCTCGAATAAACTTCGCAGTTCGAGCTCGAGGATAGGCAACTGCTTCAGGGGCATAACGGGACAGCTTCACGAACTTGACATGATACTCTGCTATTGACATGTTTCTCTATGTAAGCTCAAAGAAGTCATTTACCTTTCCCAACCAATAGTCCTCAGGAACATGTTCTCAAATTCCTGCCATGTAGGGTTCCTGTTACCCAAGTCATCAAGTTGCATCCTCCAGCACTATGTAGTAGGACCTTCAAACATATAGGTGGCAAACTCAACCCTGAACCACTGGGGGATATCCAAAATATCAAACTTCTTTTCCACTGATTCGATCCAAAGCTCAGCTGCTATTGGATTGGGCTTCCCGTCAAAGGAATGTGGATCTTGCTCCTTAAAGTCCTCAAGCAATTTGCGAGGATTTGGCTGTCGACTCGAGCCACCAACTGCCAATTGAAGACTCTGTAGGAAAGCAGTCATCTGTTCCATGTTAATGGTAGGCTCGGGTTCAGGCTCGTCAGCGTTTTGGCGAGTGCGACGCATGATGACTGATATTGAAATTTTTAATCAGGGTTAGAAAGTTACCTATGATTCTTCAAATCGAAAACAATTGTCAAAATCCGTTTATTAAATAAAAGGTGGTGATGTACTCTTAGGTTTTCGCAACCTAGGCTCTGATACCAAAATCTGTGATGCTCCTAATTGGGGGTCAGTAGAATTAATAAAATAATAAATAAAGTCTTGCAAATAAATGAATAAGTAAAAATAATTACTTGAAATTCACCCATGAGATTTAACATAAAACTTAAAAACAGTTATAAAATCCACAGTTTAATACATCACCACAAGAAAATAAGGTTAAAAGTCCTCATCGGTCACAAAAGCTCTACTTTAATAATTATACAATCATCACGTCTTAAAAGCCTGCACCAAAGGTCTGACAGAAACCTACACTTGAAAGCGAACAAACAGGGAAAACGCCTTCCAAATATCGAACAGGAAAATTACTACGCCTTGTCAGATAAGTCGCACTATACACCTCCTGGAAGGGGGAAAAATGGTGAGCTCAACGAACCCAGTAGGAAATCCTATCACCAAATCTCTTTTAGTCAAACCTTTAATTAGTCTGGTTATTCATCAAGTGAATTTCTAACAAGTTTTTTTACATTTGAACTAGATTTAATTACTGTTAAATTATTCATCAACTCTCACGAGTACAATCCAACGTCCTCAGCTGTCAAAAGAAAGTCCAAAACTAGAGAACGGCCGGTAGCACACAACAGGTACCGAGAACAATCCTAAGTCCTTAGGAAATGCCATAGGACCGACTATAGGTGGACCAAATGTCCCTATCCACAACCTGGTGTAGCGTGTAGTCGAGACGACCAGTATGCTGTAGGCTCTCAAACCATTCTCCTACACTATTCCAGTACCTCAAGTACCGTGGTCATCCCGATGCGTACTGCGCAGTAGCCAGCCACTCGTCAGCGGCAATCATATTCAAAGTTAATACGTCACATCGCGCGACGTGAGCCCGCATCCAAATCCATAATGTCATAATGCATGACAATAGGTCGGGGAAATCAAATTCATGACCTCACAATCACAATCTCAGTTCCTCACAATATCAGTTCATTATTTACTCAATTTCTCATTAGCCGTTTGTAATTGATTAGTCCAATTAAGCACATTTTTATTTGTTCTAGACATAATCCCTAATACCAATCAATCATATATATTCAAACTGCCCTAAATGTCAGTTTCTAACATTCATAAAACCTATCAGATAAAAGGACGAGATCTGATAACTGAACCCCTACCTCGATATACGTTTAGAAATGGTCAAATAATTAACCTTTCCACCGAAGCTGAATCTCGCGAAACGGAGGTCACCACCGGGTTCGTCTCGTCGAACCGAGTCCCATGACTATCTTTACTCGACGATCGGAGACTGGCCTATTGGGCGACCCGATAGATTTGTACGACGAAGCCGACACGCAAATCGAGGTAGTTTTTGGAGTAGAATCTGCACAAATAGAGACCACCATTGCGATCAGTGTGACGAAACAAGTCAAACAACAGTGTCGATTCGCAAAACAGAGGTCAGGAGGTATAGGTCCGGAGGTGCGGGTCAATTTTGGACATAATCGACATTTTGGCACGCAAAACGAGGGGGCGAACCAACCTTTTTCGGACCTGCGAAAAGCTTAATCAACCTATTTCGTCCCTTCCGAATCTAATGGTCTGGTCAATTTCATCAAACAACAACCACAATATGTCCAATTTTATCAATAAAATTCTAAACTTCAAATCAAAATTACACATTAACCGAGCGTCGGATCGGAGAAATTCTTGAGGGATTTTGCTACCTACGACACCCTCTACAAAACCCCTAAAAAATTTCCAAGTTTAGAGGCTAGCGGTAGCGGTGTCAGTGGCGTGGTGTACGACAGTGGCGGCGGTGCGATTTTCGATGACAAACTACCACTCAAAATGTTTCTTTGGTCGAGACTAAGTATGCGTCAATCGGACACTGGATGAGAAAGTTATGAGTGTTTAAAGTTTGAGAAATTTTTTGAAAAATATCTTTAGAGGAGAGAGAGAGAGCTGTAAATTTTTGAGAGAGAGAGAGAGAGAGAGTCTCGGGAAAGGAAACAGATAAAGAAAAGAAAAAAAAAAGGAAAAAGGGTGATGTTGTATAAATTTAGAACAGAATAAACCAAAAATTGTACATTTGTCAATCAAAATATTTTTTTTCTTTGCACGAAAAATCCTTGTAATAATTTAATAATTTTGAGGGCTTTACAAGAGCGGGTTGCTTTTTCTCTTAGTGAGATCCGTGGAATTTTAGTTCCGTTTTTACGAGATGGATTTGATGAGAGAAAGAGCTTCGGTTACATCTTTCCCTACTTGATGGGACAAACTTTTCGTATTGGAAGGCTCGAATAAAAGCCTTTATCAAGTCAATGGACGAGAAGGCTTGGAGGGCAATTCTGACTCGTTGGCAACATCCCATGACGACAAATGACAAAAATGAAACCGTGAAGAAGTCGGAGGTTGAATGGACGGTTGGAGAAGACAGATTGGTGAGCAGTAACTCCAAGGCATTAAATGCTATCTTTAGTGCCGTTGATGCTCATCAGTTCAAGCTTATCTCTTCGTGTGAGGTGGCTAAAGAAGCATGAAAGATCCTAGAAACGGCACATGAAGGTACAAAGGCTGTGAGACTTTCAAAACTTCAGATTCTAACATCTCGATTTGAAAATCTCAGGATGAAAGAAGAAGAGTCGATAAGCTAATTCAACTCGAGATTGTGTGCTATCGCTAATGAAACCTTTGCCCTTGGGGAAAAGTATAGTGAAGAAAAACTTGTACGAACAACTCTTAGATCTCTTACTAAGAGATTTACGTACAAGGTTACTACTATTGAAGAAGCCAAGGACGTCTAAAATATGAAGCTTGAGGAATTGATGGACTCGCTGCGGACCTTTGAAATGAACCTCGAGGAGGAGAAATGCGATAAGAAGTCTAAAGGGATAACTTTTCAAGCCGAGAATCAAGAGGGACAAATAGAAGCATTTTGTGATGAAGATGATGATCTTGCAGAGACAATGGCCATCCTGTCCAAAAATTTCTCAAAAGCGACAAGAGGTTTAATGGAAACAACAAAGCGATGCGATGAATAGAGATTCTGGCAATGTTCCAACTGATGTTCCAACACCCAGAAGAAACACTGCCTCTAACATTGGCAATTTTAACGCAGGTCCTAGAACAGGTCAAACACGAACAATAACAACCTCGACTTTAATGCTAAAAATAAGGGGATTCAATGGCGAGAATACACGGGTTTTGACCATATAAAAGCTGAATGTGCAATCACTATAAAGAAAAAAAAACAAGTCTCTAAACGCAGCATGGAGCGATGAAGATTCAGATTGTAGTAAGGAGGATGGTACTGGCCTTGTTGCTTTTGCGTCCAGATTTGATGGTGTTGGTCAAGAAGGTGGTGCAAGTTCGTCTAAGAACACTGCTGGTGTTACTGAAGGTGTTGTGACACCTGTCTACGAAAGCAGTGATGATGAAGATTTTACTGAAGATAACTTGATTAAAGCCTACTGGTTGATTCACACCAAGTGGACTGAGATGACGAAGATTTGTGAAAGAATATCTGCCCAAATTCAACAATCAAACATTAAGAAGAACAATCTACAAAAGATAAATTCAGAGTTGGAGTCAAAATTCAAAGAGAGTCAGTGGAGTGTTGCAACACTCAAGGCAGAATTGGAGAAAATGAAGAAGTTGGTAAAAATGCTAAACTCTGGCTCATCTAAATTGGATGAGATTTTATCTACAGAAAAATAGAGAAAGAGCATTTTGGCCTTGGGTACACTGGATAGACAGGAAGTGGACGAACAATGTTTGTTAAAGATAGTCCGTATGGAGTCAATGAAGAAGGAGTTGAGAATGGCAAAAGAGCTGTTGGAACACCTATTAGAACTCCTACTGTTGTAAATTCTTGGAAAACAAGTGTTGCAACACTTGCTGGAACACCAGGCAGAACGAGAAGAAGGAAATAGATTCAAACCTGTCATTATTGTAACAAATGAGTTCATATTAGGCCACATTGTTTTCAATATTTTGTAGATTTTAGAAGAGCAAATAAAGAGAGATCTCAACACCGCAGGAGCAAGAATGGGTTAAGAAGACTGAGAGCAAGTGTAATATTGCATTCACTTCGCTTAAAGCTAGCACCGGATTGTCATGGTAGTTTGATAGTGGGTGTTCAGGACATATGACGGGTGAAAGCAGTTTCCTGAAGGATATTCAACCTTGTGATCGCTCAAATCAGATGGCTTTTGGAGATGGTGTTTCTGCAAATGTTATTGGTTAAGATAATCGGTGTGTTCCTTGTTTACCTAAATTAACCAATGTGTGGCTTGTTGAGCGTTTGAAGGTCAACCTCATTAGTATCAGTCAATTGTGCGATTATAATCTTCTTGTAAGATTTACCAAGAACAAATGCTTGGTGGTTGATGAGTCGGAGAAGAGTGTCATGGAGGGTGTTCAATTACTAGCTACCTTCTAATACCACCAGCAACTTGTCTCAAAGCAGTAGTTGATGAGGCAGAATTGTGGCATCGCAAGCTTTGACATGTGAATTATCGGAGCATGAAGAAGGTTAAAGTTAGAGTCTTGGAAGTTTTATGGACGGTATCTTGAAGAAAATGAAGTCAAGGTGTCTCATAAGGTGTTGCGACACCTTGTAACTGCCTAAGTGCTTGAATACCTACATATGGATCTCAAGGGTCCTATGCATGTTAAGAGCATTGGAGGAAAGATGTTTACTATTGGTGAATGCGTTGTTTGAAGTTGCTACAAAAATATGTGTGGTAGTTTGTGTTATTGGTTTATCAAAGTTGATTAGGTGGCGTGATTTGTCGGTGCTCATGAGTTTGTATTCCTCAGTTGTTTATTCATGGGTATGTGTCGTGTTCAGTGTTTGTCAATTTGGTTCTTTGGGTTGATTGTTCGAATTTGGAGAAGTGGTATTTAGGAGGAGTTTGACCTTTCTTAAGATATTATTAGGAGTGATGAACTATTTGAAAATGAGTCTGAAAATTTGATTATGAGTAAGAAATTCTTTTAAGGTCATCATATTCAGGACATTCAGGGAAGAACGGTTTTCAAAAATATATTATAGAAGTTCAGCAATGTGTTGCAACACCTGCTGTGGATGTGACTGTCAGATTCTTGAGGTCTAAACTTGCTTTCTTAGAGGCTCCGGAGCGGAATATTGCTTTTATGAGGTCAGAGATTATGTCATTTATCAAACCTCAATGCTGCCTCTACGAGTTCAGAAGTTCATTTGCCTGAGGTTCTGGTTGCTCTTGATGAAGCTCCGGGTGTCTCTTTTCGGTGTTCCAACACTTGCCCAGCCCATTGATGCTGCTCCTTGATGTTTGTTGCTGTCTTTTACCACTTTTTGTCTTTGTCTATTTTTGGTGGCAAAAAGAGGGAGTAATGTTAGATATTGGATGTTTCTGCTGGTTGTTGCTACACTTGCATATTATTAGTTTGTTTGCTTCCGCTTTGCTTCTGGTTTGTTGCTGAAACTTAAAGACAACTTTCTCTAATTTGTGGATATTTGTTGCTTTTATTTTTTCATTGTATTTTGCCAGTCAAGAATGACAAAGAGGGAGATTATTGGTATTTTATTATTGAATTTAATTGGCAAAATATCTCTCCTTAATTGTTAATATTATTTTTGATTTACTATGACAAATATGTGGAGATTGCTTATTTATTATATTAGGTTGGATGAATTTTCTATAGTTGGAAAATTGTGATTTTCGGAGTCAACTTTTGCCAAATGAATTTGGTCATGTTCTGGTGCTTGGGTGTTGCAACCCCCAACCTATATTTGGCATGTTTGGATTTGCTTTGATTGCTTGATCTAATTTGGTGGATTTTGGTTGACATTCTCCTTGCAATTCTCTAGCTTATCTTGCTGTCTATGCATGAAGATTGTCCAGCTATTGATTTGGTCTTTATGGTGCATGACCATGCAATTATGAGGCAATATTCCCTTCGTTTATTTTGGAAGATTTCATTCTTGCCTTTAATATCATTCTGGTAGTTCAGTGTTGCAACTCCTATATTTGAAAAGTCTTGATTATTATTGATTGCTTGGATCAGAATTGTTGGATACATTGACTTCACATTTTGCTATATTCGCATATCTTCTTGCTGATTGTACATGAAGGATTTCCATCTGATTCCTTTGGTCTTGATGGTGTGGTTGACCAAAGCTTTTATGAGGCAATATTCATTTGCTTATTATGGAAGGTTTCTTAATTGCTTCATGTAGCATTCTTCTCTATTTTGAAGATATTGATGTGATGCAACAAAGGTAATTCATTGAAGATATTCAACGTGATGTTTTGTTTTTGAGAGCTGAACACAAAAATCTGGGTTTGTGTTCTTGGGTTTTTCATACACAATTGGGAGGTGTTTTCTCATGGTGTTGCGACACTGCACTGTGAGTTTGAGTGTTATTGAGTGAACTTATAACGGGAATTGGTGAGAGTCTACACAGAATGTGTGACTTGTAAGGCGAGGGGATCTTGTCCGGGTTTATTTGTAAGACAATGAGAGCTTCTCAGTTAGATCACTAGGAGTCACGGGAGGACGGCAACGAAGATTGAGAGGGAGTCGAAATCTTGTATAAGTCCGAGGTGTTCTCGTTTCTTGATTTGCTAGTGGATCTTTTTATCTGGGCGTAGTCTCGCAGACGTAGGTGAAGCCGAACTGCATAACCAATTTCTAGTGTCTTTTTTTTTATTCTTTCAACCTATATAAGTTATCTCACTACGATCTTGATTGGATAAACATCTTATTTCACATTCAAAGACACAAATTTAGCCAAGAATCATTATTATATCTACTTGTATAATATCTGCTTATGTACATTATAATTAACATGGTTACTTGGTCATAGTTTGACGTATAATGCTTCATTAAACCATTTGGACAAAGACTTGATATGTGCTTAAGCTTATTTTATTAAAAAAATTCCACCATCTTTCTTATTACGCAGTAGTCACTATTACTTAGGAAATGTAGCCATCCAAATAAGTATTTTTCCTTATTACATGGAGCCTCACTTCTTGGTCTTCGACCCCTTCACTTGAATATTTTGTTGTATTTTTTAAAAGATTGATCATTTATATAAATTAGATGTTTGAAATTGGGTATTCACCATAATTCTCTTTAAAGTTTTCTTAGTTTTTGGTTCCTTATGTTGATAAAGTTTTTTTTTTTTTTTTTTTTTGCAAACATCCTTTATCTTGATAAAGTTGAGCCACGTTGCTCAAAGCCCTAGTAAGGGAAGCACATCCACTTTTTCTTTCTTCTCAATATTTTATCCATGGGGAGCGAATAAGTTTTAATACTAATATTTGTACTGATACTCTTCATGAACCAATATATAGACATTACAACAATATATTCTAATTCTATCGTTACGAGAAATTAATAGAGAAACTACTACTATGGAATCTAATTTTAGAAGCGTTTACTTATAGTTTGTAGTAATTCTATACTAATAATATAATATGAATGATTGTTTATTCATTGTATAAGAGGAAACAATTTTGACATAAAGTAAGACCAAATTTATGTGAAGGGAATTCCAAAGAAGGCAGAAAAATATATGTCAAATGTCCACATATAGAAAAAAATGATTTGGTTGAAAAATCATTAAACTATATACATTGCATGTAGTGTCAATCACTTTATACTTATTAGTGAGCATGTATATTCAAGGAATAAAATCTTCATTATGTTTGCTATGGTCTCAAGCCTTTATAAAATATATGTATTATCCTTGATAATGATTGTCATGAATGTCTAAAATATACGGTAATAAATATTTCTATAAATGTTAGGCCCAAAAAGAAAACTACAAATGATGTTTCGAATTTAGAAACATGGATTCGTGATGTTTTTCTTTTTGTTATATATACTTCCATATATAACTATGTATGATAGTATAAAGGGGATGTACTCATTTTTCAAACGTACTACAATAGTAAATCAAGAAAATGAAACCCCAAAAGTATGTCACGCTATTTCTCATTACCATTGCTATGGTATCCAATCTAGTGGGCTCTGGTTTGTTCTCTCTCCTTGTTTTATATTTTAGGCTATCATGATACAAGTATTCAAATTACGAGCCACTTTTTTTATTTTTTTATTTCATTTTAACATTGACACTTTTTATTTAATTGATCAATAATCAGCACTTGCATGTGATCTCACACACACATATATAAAAGAAACATATGTAAACACAAGCACACACAAAGGTTAGATGAGGAGGACCTAATATCTCCATAATTATGGAGAAATGTAAAGCACCTCCCATGATACATGAGAATTTTTTGTTCATCTACCACATCTATATGACAAAATTAAAACTAAATAAACTTAATTATTCAAGGAAACACATACATAAGTAATTGATTTTAATTTTTTTTTTCTTTTGATGCAGATGGCGAGCATGTAGAGTCGGCAATTGACCCATTTTGCTACGTAGTTTGCTCAGGCACATTTGGGGACCACGAATGTCTTTTAGATTGTGCCAAAAGGCAATTCAAAAATGGGAAGTGCATGTTCCAAGATAGTAGTCAAGAATTACTCTGTTGTTGTAGCCCTTGAGACGCACACATATATATATATATATATATATATATATATTAAATATATATATTCTTTATAGCATGTTATTAATAAAGTTATATTAAAAGAATATTAGCACGTATCATTTAAAGTTTAATTTGATCCATTACTTTAAAAGGTATTTTGAATCATTGATTGATATGATTAAGAAAATTAGATGACAACACTAGGCAGAGGGAAAAAAAAAAAAAGCAAATAAACTATTTGTTATGATCAAAGTTAACAACACATATCTTCTGGCAATACATGTTAGATTCATAAGAAAGAAAAGAAAAAACTAATGGTGCTACTAACAAAGAACACATATATATTGTTGGTGGGTAACATGTGCATGACACGTGACGAGTTGAGCAAACCCAAGCATATCTGTCTAGCCCCGAGTATTCGTCGGTAGTCTTCAATAGATCTTACTATATACGATTAGTCGTGTGTATCCAACTAGGAAAAAGGGTTTCATACAAACTATTAGTGTGAAAATGGTTCATTTGATGATGTAATTTAATATCAATGTGCATAAATAAGGAAACAAAATTAAAGTTTTTTGTTTCTTTTTTATAATATCTACAAGTTTGCATCATAGATCGAAAGAGGCAATGGTATATCATATAGTCTTCCGAAAAAACATTTAGCCTCAAAGATTCAAAATGTAGAAATTTAAGGCGGTTCACAGGGTATGCATTGTAAATCCCACCTCCCGTCATCCTGATAAGTTATTAATGTAATACCGAAAGAGAAAATATAATCAATGTAGTCTTGCTTTTTTATCATTACTTTTCCCGATTTTATCATCTTATGCTTATTCTAGTGAATATTAGAATTTATTTTAGTACCTAGATCAATAAAATGTTTAATTTTATTAATTTTTGTGATCGACTGCGTCGCCGAGTGACGAGAGGTCGACCCATATGAATAACACATAGAAATAATATTTCGGTGACTAAGATGTTATCTCGGGCCAAACGATAACATAAAATTTCAAAAACTGCACTGAGGTTCTTGAATTGTTTAGAAATTATAGTGTTGGCTCAACTTTTGAAATTGAAAGAAAACGGTCACCAAATCAATTATTGGTTTAATTGAGCGTGATGGGAGGAGGAGATTGTTGTGGTTGTCCCTCTGACGTGTAATGATAGATACCACATATTTGAACTTAAGCTCTTAGGCTTAAATCAAAAAAAAAAAAAAAAAAGCTTAAAAGTCATTACGGTGGTCTGTTAAACCAAGCAAGCCCATGTGCCATATAACTTAAATAAAGAGAAAATTTGATCTTGCTATATTTGACATTCAAATTTACAATATGTCACAATTGCATGTCATTTCACTTTTTTCACTATCAAATTACTATATTATCCCCCTTCTCCCTTATTGTCTACCACATTTGTAAAAGAAGAAGGGGTAATTCGGTCAAATTCACTACTAAAAAGTGGCATGAACCGCAAATATTTTTTTAAAGTGACATTTTTCAAAACAAGCTGTCAAGAGGTGACACATTTCAAAATTTCTCTTAAATAAATGAGAAATTGTGTCTCATGCCCCATTCGACATTTAAATTTGTAATTTATGTCACTACTGCATGTCATGCCACTTCTTTTATTATCAAACTACCATGTTGCCCCCCTTCATCACTCTCGTCTTTCTCATTTGTAAAAAAAGAATGGACAATCCGGTCAAATTCCTTACCAAAAAGTGACATAAGCTGCAAACTTTTTTTAAAGTGGCATGTTTCAAAATAACTTGTTCAAAAGTGACATTTGTCAAAATTTCCCTAAATAAATTGGTTTTTGTTATATCAGCAATAGTGTTTGCGATTTGGTGTGTGAATGAAATCACAAACAGTGCTTGCCGTGTGAAGATTTAGAGCAGCTGCACAAAGACCAAGAAAGAGTGAGAGAGAAAAATAGAGAGAAAGAGAGAAGTAAACGGAAGGCTATTAGGTATTTTTGTGGTATTTTATACATTGAAGAACATGAGATTACTGGCTAATCTTCGCGTAATTTTTACGTGATTTTGGTATCTCATAAGTGGCGATTTAGGTGACGAAGCGAATCGTAGACTCCTCTCTTTAGTCACTTGACTTGGTGAGATTTATCAAGCTTTGTGATCGATGATTATTGGTGACTACCACTTATTTTGGTGAGGCTTAATTGTTAAATCCTCTAGTTATTTTATAGAGAAGAACTTGGTGTACCCATTGTTTGATTTGTTGAGATTTTAAGCGGCGTATGAGTCCTGTGGTTTTTTATTTTTTATTTTGAGGGTTTGAGGGTTTTCTTGGCTAAAATTCAGTGTTGTAATTTATCGTTAATTGCACTGTATATTTTTGTCGATTTAATTGCTTTGTTTGCATTGCCTATTTGATTATTCAAAGAGAGAAAAAGAATTTGTTTATTTGAGAGAGAAAGAGATAATTTCTTGTTGACCCTACAAACTACCCCCTTGTTTGGGGTGGCCATTTTGGCCATTCCATCCCAACAATGATTTGTAAAAATGACGTAAGAATGGTTTGATTTTGCTAATTTCGAGGTGATATGAATGGTTGAGATTTAAAGATATTGTATAGAGATTTGAAAAGTTGAGAAAAAAATGGAATGAAATGAAATGATTTGGAGAATTAATTAGAAAGTTGAAAAAAAAAAAGAAATGGATAAAATGGGTACCCAAACAAAGGGTACATATGTGGCGGCCATGATTTCAAATATTAATATCTGTGTTCATCATGGACTATATGACTGTTAGATTTTGAATGCTGATCACGTGCTAATATTTATTATGACTATTCTTCACTACATTAATTTCCTGCCTTGTCCCTATCCCATATCACTACTTGGCCACTAGCCTATATATACAATAATAAAGTAGGGGCTATTCAAATCCTGTGGTATTATTATTATATACAAATATATTTTAAAGATTATGGCATCTAAAGACGTTTCTGACGACAAGTATCGTTTCCTTTTGAAGGGAGACGGAGAGAACGACACCAAGTGGAGATATGGTTCTCCTCCGAACTATGATGTTGTCAACAAACTCTTTGAAGAAGGAAAAACTAAGGTAATTAAATTTTTTATTTTATTTTTCGTATTTACACCAATGTTTCAATATATGTATTTATAATCGATAAGATAATTGCAACTCTTAAAGATTTATCTTTTGGCAATCGAACTTTAAATTCTCAGTAATTAGCTTAAATTATTAACTGCGATAAAATTTTAAGGAATTCCATCACTCAATTGCAAAATTATTATATGTTTGGGCAAATAGATGGAAAGGTTATGTAGAAACAGAATCAGTGTCAACTAAACTAATTATTTTGGGGCCTTTATATTTTCTATAATATAAACTATATTGGTTGAGAAAATAGCCTAATAACAATCGATTAAATTGCCATCGATTAATAATGAAGCACGAAAGTTTTTGAGAAAATAGTCTTAATTTCTCTAAAAATGAATGTTAACTATAATCATTGTGTATGAATGTTAAAGATCACTCATGCAGAGTGTTGATTTATTTTAAATCAAACCGTTTAAAGACAAAGATACTATGTAATAGTTGACAATCTTTCACGACAATGTTTTCTTTTGAGTTATAGATCATTTGTAATATTCCAATTATTGTTATATATATGTATATATTATCATTATTATTGTTATTAGTTTGTTGATTTTATTTATCCATAATTTGTTGTAGATATGGCCAGAGGGGTCACTTGGAGAACAGGTTCAGAACTTTGTGAAGACTTGGGAAATGGAGATTTTCCACAAGATTCATCCCAATGACTTCAAGACACTTGACCCAAAGACTTACACTTTCAGCCTCAATGGTCTGCACATTAACGATTAATTAATCCAGCAATTAATCATTATTTACCATCAATTAAATTAATAGACGAATAACTAACTAACAATTTGTCACAGTTCAGACGGTAAGTAGTTAATAATAAAAAAGTCAATTCGGACCTGATTGAAAGGCTGAATTGATCAAGATTTTTAATGTTTTCATAGGAAGGAAGCCTATAACCCTAGAAGAGATACGGAGGAAGTTTGGGGGAGGCTATATCCCTATGCTGCAAACTTCCATGCCTGAAGAGTTAAGGGGATATGACCCCTACAAGGAGACGGTGGACTCGGCGCACAAGGCGTTTACGACGACGTTTCCGCGCGGATTCGCCTTGGAAGTTCTTGACGTCTACTCGGGGCCGCCTCGGATGGTTTACAAGTTCAGGCACTGGGGCTTCATGGAAGGGCCTTTCCAAGGCCATGCCCCTACCGGAGAAATGGTTGAATTCTACGGAATTGGCATTTTTCAAGTACGACAAATTAATATCTACAAATTCTGAATTTTCAACTCAAGATTTTAGACGATTCTTTAGGAGCCACATGAGACTAAGTCAATTTGTTAAAAAAATTTACTTTTCGCTGCTAGGTTTTTAATGTTGGTTTATTTGTTGAATTGCCTATTTTACAATTCCTATCCTTATAGTGCCCTCATTCAAACAAGAGATTTTTAAGGATTTAGCCAAATTTTTTGTTAATTTTTTAAAGATTAGCTATAGTTTCACGAAATTAAGGAATTAGCTTTTTTTATTTTGTAACAAATTTTGTTACACAATGACAATGACTAATTTTTTAATTTCGTGAAGTATGGTTAAATTCTTGAAACATGAGCCTAAAAATGACTAAAACCCAAATCTTCCCTTCAAACAAAACCTTTTATTTTCAATCATTTAGCACGAAGTAATTTTTTTAATTTATACATATTTATATCAATAAATTCTACTTATTTGATATTTTTTATATAACTTTTAGTTCAAAATTAATGTAATGCAGGGCTTCGATTGGATAAAAATTTTCGCTACGTCATTAATTTCAAATAGTGACTATTATTACTGGTCAATTCAAAATAAATAAATAAATGAAAATAGGCTTGTAGAAATTAATGAATTTTCTCACTCTTTTTTATGATCTCAACTAATTTTACTTGAGAATTCCATATCTAGGCCGATATATAGACCAATTTTACATCGCTCTCTATGCAAAGACTTTGTTAGCTGCAGGACGAAGTAACTTTTATTACCAATTTAAATTAAGCTGTAAATACATGTGGGCGTAATTAAAGTGCATATTTATGAAAGAAATTATTGAAACCACATTATGTATAGCTTGACTAAGACATATTGTGTAATCATTGTCTAAGATATTATTTTCCCAATAGTTTCTAACAGTTACACATTTTTAATTATACTATTCTTGGCCATGATATAGCTGAATGAGGACAACAAAGTAGTGAGCGTGGAGTTCTTTTACGACCCTGGAGAGCTTATTGGAGGACTTCTGAAGGGTAAAAAACTGGATGGTACTACTTCGGTTGATGTGGCGGGTTCCAGCTGTCCTATCCTAAGAAACACTGGCTAGAAAATATTTCCAATTTGGTTTCAAAATCTTCACAAGTCGTGATCAATATAATAACATCATCATCACTTAAGTTCTGATCAATTTGAGAAGTTGTAGTATATATGGATTGTGCAATAAATTATGCAATAATAAGTGTGCTCATATGATATGTGCCATAACAATGTATGTAATGAATAAGATTGTGTTTTGAAGATTCTAGAGAGGTGTTCCACCGGATTTTTATGTAGATGTTTGCTTTGGATTTTTTTTTTTTTTGAAGCTGTTAATATATAAAGATACGATCATTTTCAATTTAAAACCAAGATTACAGAGGATTATTGACTTCTAAAATAATCATATCCACCAGATTTGCACCTAGATTATGTCATGATTTGAGGAGATACAGGTGGCGTGCACAAAGAGGAAAGAATAGGCTTATTTAGGGTTAGAGTCTATATTAATTCTTTTTTTAGAGCTTTAAGAACGAACTTTTTGGGTGTCATATACATTGATCTTTATGCGGGGTCATTCTTGTAATCGGGTCGGAAGCTTTCAGTGAAAAATACACAGAGAGTGTGACATCCTTGACTTAATTAAAGTGAGAATCGTAAAATAAGGTCATTCTAAAGGGTGCAATCGAGCCAAGCCGATCCGAGCTTTGAAAAGCTCAAGCTCGGCTTGCTAAGAAATTTTCGAGCTCAAGCTTTATATCGAGCTTGGTAAGAATTGAGTTATGGAGCATAAGCTTGTTCGAGCTTTGATCGATTAAGAAGCTCAAGCGAGCTTCAACTCTGAATTGTGCTTTTAATCGAGCTCTAAAATACATTTATAATATGATAAATTAAAAATTACGTCCATAATAAGATAAATTTAAAATTACCAAAAAAATAAAGTATGGATACACTTCTAAACGAGCTTAAGCAAGCCAGCTCGCGAGTTCACGAGCTCCTAAACGAGCCAACTCGCGAGCTTTACCGAGCCAAGTACATGTGAGCTCAAGCTTGACTCGTTTATCAAACGAGCACTAAATTGAAGCTCAAGTTTGGCTCTTTTGTATGACGAGCCGAACATGAACGAGCTTTTATCGAACTGAGCCCCAACTAGCTTGTCAGCAGCTTAGTTCATTTACACCCATGTTTCTAAGTACCACTTAATATATTATGCTCAAGTGATGCACTCCCTTTGTTTATACTCTATCTTTATAGTGTAAAATTTAGAGCATAAATCAAAAGTGCAACATAAAAGAGATATTTATAGATTATCAATGTGCCAAAAAATGACAATCTTCAAAATATATTAATACGAAATTTGAGATAAATTTCAGATAATTATAATTTTAAACTATTTACAATGATTATGGTTATGTCAAATGCGACATTTTCTCATAGTCGAGAATTTATATTGTGCAAATATTATAAAAATTGAGAAAATTACAATTTGTAACAAATCAAGAAAGAAGCTTGATTTATCAATTGAGCTATCATGTGCTCATTTGAAAATTTAAGTGATATATTTATATCAGTGATAGAATTGAGTTCAATATGTGAAAATAGAAATTTTTACTTAGAACTCAGTTTTATCAAATATTGACTACTATATAATTTATCAATTTGTTTGGAAATTTTGTTTACGTCTAATTAAATTGGTACAATATTTAATATAGAAATTATTATAAAATTAAAAGAGTTGCTATAAGATAAACTGAATAAAGTACATAAGAGAAGAAATAGAGAGATAGACACAATAGAAGAAATATGGAGAAATTGAGAGCATTCTCATTATCATTGTGTATTACATTTGTATGTGTCTTTGTAAAGAACACGTAGTGGTATTTATAGATGTACATTCGGGTAGAAATAAGGAAACAAAATTTTACATTTATTGTAGGGATTTACAAAATATCAACCATTAGCTATAAGAAAATAAATCCCTGATAGTCAAAGGTGATATCCACCAAATATTCATAACACTCCACCTTGGATGTCACCTTACAAAGAACGGTGCCTCGTTAAAACCTTACTAGATATAACCCAGTGAGACAAAAATTCTAATAAAAGAAAAAGAGTACATCATTCTTTGCACACATACTAGACTGCCTCATTAAAAACTTTGTCAGGAAAATCTAATGGGACAAAATCCTAAAAAAGGAAAAAAGAGTACAGTACGTATTTGCCTCCCTCTCATACCGATATCTTTGATTTTTTTCAAATTTTATTATTCACTATTTAATCAGTTGACATATCCACATATCTTTTACCATATTAAGATTGTTCGACAACAACTCTTCGGAAGCTTATAAGTAAAATTATCTATATTTTCACAGTTTCATCAATTGCTCTTCAAGAGCTCAACTAATATTTTATAATGCAACATATTGGTTCTACTCGATACAAATACTTTATGACAATCTTAATTATATTTGATACTTATTTGCATATTCATGAGCTATAATATTTCAAACTAAGAGACGTATCTAATCGATTAAATAGTTTTAATAATTCTCACCAAAATATGAGATACTGTTACCAATATTAATGAAATATGCATTTCAAGGTTCTTCAAGACCATGATGTATCTTACTAACAATTGATTGAGTTTATGTCTATTCAAAATAATCAAACAACCAATATAATATACAGATATGTAATTTGAACTAGAAGTACTTCTAGACTTTTCTTTTACTTGATAGATAATATATAAGTTTTCGCAAAATCTCGATGTTTAAGTTGAGATAACTCTTTATGAGATTCATCACATCTTATTATAAGTATGTTAACTCTTTAAGAGTTTCTCTATATAAAGATTTTTGCATTTTTAAACAAAATGTAGAGCGCACGCTTTTGAAGAACATGCTTATGTATTTCTAAATATTTCAAAAATTAAATTCATACCAATATCAAAATGTTACAATTTTCATAGAAACTACGACGCATACAAAATTTGTCAAGTTCATCGATTTAATAGCTTATCCAATATATGAGTACCCACTCATATTTTGTTTAAGTTTCTCTAAGAAACTATTTCGCAATAAACCTCATATTCCATATACACTACAAGTCTTAAATGTTCAAATATTTAGACTGCAGGTCCTTAATACTTGCCTGAATTGTGTATCTTCTAAATCTTGGCCAATCATTTCTACGTCGAATTTTCGGCGGATTACATTTACGATCCTCGTTCAATTTAAAATATCTAATTATTTGTAAATATATATATATATATATATATATATATATAATGCTGGTGATATTTATATTGTATTTAATCTTATTCTCTCACTGACATAACTCATAGAGATCTCTTTTATCAGTCACATGTATATGGTATTTAACAACTTCTAGGGTTTTTTACACTATCAATCATGTATATATTCTTTAGGGAGTTTGGTCACCTCAAAAGTGCCAATGTAAAATTCATGACATCTTTAGGTATATAGTCAATTTAGAGCACCAATATAGTTATCTTTCTTTTCCAATGAATTTTAATATTTATAATCAAAATGTCTTCAGCACTTCAAGTGTATCTTAGACTCATAAGCCCAATAGACTAAACTTTATTTGTTCTATAAAATTAATAGTTAGTAAAAATAAATCAATCACTTTTTTTTTACACGTATAACATATTTATGTTACACGTATGTCTCGATTAAATTTTTAATCATGAAACTAGGGCAAATTCCTAAAAAATCAGCCAAAATTTTAGTTATATCCTTAAAAATCTCTTTTAAATATTGTATATTTATCGTTCATGTACAATATATATATATATATATATATGTATGTGTGTAAATGTTACCTAAATGAAAAAAAAAATATGTCATAGTTTATATTAATATTTTTTTGTTATATATTTAACATGCAATAATATAAAATATGAAAAAAAAAATTCACTGCAAGCGCGGGTTTCTGAGCTCATTAATTCTAAAATAACCAATATTATGTCATAAGTCTTGTGAAACTTAAGCTGATTTTTTTTAATATAAAGTATTTTCTTGTCTAGCTAGCAAATATATAAATTTGAATTATATTGAAAATAGATAATTAAGAAGAAATTTTAAAGTAATTAAATATGTATAAGTGAATCATAAAATTATATATATATATATATATATGTTTGTGTACACATGGAGTTCCATAGAGTAAATAGTACTCACTCCATCCCCGCTCTATTTAGCTTTGGAAGGTAAATTTGACCTCCATCCCCACTATATTCTATCCTAAATTCTGCATCTCCAAATAAATAGAGCGGATCTCCACGAATATCCATTCCCGTGTAGAAAATTGACATTAAAAGAAATAGAACAAACATCCGAGGACAAAAAAGCAACTAGAGGACGCGAATCATCCACGCTTCTATAGTAAAAGGTAATAGATATATATGAGAAGATTAAAGCTTAAGTATATGTCCCCTCTTTCTTTTTCTCCGGACTTATTTCCAACTCAAAGTTTGAAATTTCACTATTTCAGTAGACCTTCATCCCTCAATCTCTCTCTTTCTCAGCTCTCTTTCACTTGCTGTCTCTCTCTCTCTCTCTGGTTCACTTCCTCTGCTCGTCAACTGCCACATGTGTGATATCCCGGATTAATTAAATTAAATTAAGTTACTATTAAATCCGAGATAAATTTAGGGTTATTATTTCAACATATATATATGATTATTATGTCGAATCCGACATTTTCTTATATTCAAGAATTTGTATTGTGCGAATTATATAAATAAAAAAAAGAGAAAAATATATATTGCATAAGAAGTTGTGATAAACGTTTCATAGTGTTCCCGGGTTCGTTGGGGAACACTACGTGTCATTTTATTAATTACAATAGTAATGTATAATGCGGTATGCAATAATATTTAAGCGACACGTATTAATGATCTAATCACCAGAGATATTACTAGAATTGATTATTTACTCGTGGATTAAAATGCATAGATACTAATTACGGTATGTCAATGCATAAGATGATGTGAATTTAATTAATTGAGATAAATAATAACATGATAATCATATTAAAATAATATAATATGTCTAATCGCTAAGTTGCTTATTAAAGTGAATCACATAATTTAAATTATACCTTGAGAAAGGACTAGCTGTAATAACAATATAAAGGGCTTCACTGGGTAAAATAATAAAGTAATTATGTAAGAAGGAGCATTATTAGTCTAATAATAATGTAAAACTGACTAGATAAATTGTCAATCTGAAATAATATAAACATGATTAGAAAAATTATCAGTCTGAATGTAAAAATAAAAAAATGACTAGACAAGTTGCCAGTCTAAACAGTAAATTAAGATAACTTGACAATTTGCCAGTTTGAACAGTAAAATAAAATGACTAGGCGAATTGTCAGTCTGAACAGTAAGATAAAATGACTAGGCAATTTGTCAGTCTGAACAGTAAGATGAAATGACTAGACAAGTTGCCAGTCCGAGCAGTAAAATAAAATGACTAGGCAAGTTGCCAGTCCGAGCAATGAAATAAAATGACTAGGCAAGTTGCCAGTCTGAGCAATAAAATAAAATGACTAGGCGAGTTGCCAGTCTGAGCAGTAAAATAAAGTGAAAATAAAATGACTAGGCAAGTTGCCAGTCTGAGCAGTAAAATAAAATGACTAGGCAAGTTGCCAGTCTGAACAGTAAAATAAAGTGAAAATAAAATGACTAGGCAAGTTGCCAGTCTGAGCAGTAAAATAAAATGACTAGGCAAGTTGCCAGTCTGAACAGTAAAATAAAGTGAAAATAAAATGATTAGGCAAGTATTTAAATTAAGAGTATAGATGTGTATTTAATATCAAATAATTCTTATATGCAAGTAGACAAACGTATATATATATATATATATATATATATATATGAGAATTATACCTGTTATCTGATTGCTTGATTTGGCAGAATAGCTTTTTCTGATGTATGCAGGAATAATGTCGTGGAGTTGATGGGAAGAGTACAAATCCCACGAATCAAGGGGTCTAAATCAATAATCTGGAGATGGTACTCTCTCTTATTGATGGCTATGGTTATCTTATAGATAATAGGTTTCTATTTTACTCAGGTAATGACACTAAAATTCAGATTTTTTCTGAACCTTTTCATGTAGTCAAATGTATTTTCTTCTCTTTTTTCCTTTTCTTTTCCTTTCTTTCCTTCCTATTCTTTCTCTCCCTTTTTTCACCACCACCTCTACGTAGCTTGCCATCCTTTATATAGGCAAAAAGGATGGATGGTTGGTAAATACTACTATTAGCCATTTAAGGCAAGAAGAAATTATTGGTGTTTTAGACAAAAAACCATCATTGTATTCATGCATTATTTTTACATGCATTTAATGTTTTTTGTTTGTTCAAGACTTGCTACTTCGTAGGTTGCTATAGTAGACATATATATATACATATATATCTCTTGGTTTCTCTCTATGTATTGGATCTTAATAATTGTATTTTCTTGTCTAATCTTAAACTCATATGTCATGAGATTTAGTATACTAAGGATATGATTTTAGAGTATCTTGAATTATTAATTTAGCAACATTGATGTGGGTCCATTCGGCATTATTGTACTCAATCTCTCCAGGCCAAGTCCCATGACATTATTCCCGCTGGTGTTCCATGAACCATCTCCATTCTAATATATCCATAAACACATAGTATTAGAAATCGATTTAAAATTGAGCTATTTGAAGTAAGCTTTGTTATTCAATAAGATTTTTACAGAATTTCCATTGATTTTGTTGGTTTTTTTTTTCCTTTTTTAGATAGGATGCGAATTTCTATTTCTAGATATCCGTTGTTTCGTTAGATTAGAGATACATAAGTAATGTAGACTGAGCTCATGTTACATAAAATACTTCATATGTTTGTGGTCACCGAAGAAAAAAACATGTGTGCCTATAATATTTACATGCCAAGGAGAAAGAAACACAATAAAACTATATATAGAAGAAAACAAAAACACTGAAGTCTTCACATTTCTGCTTCCTTTTGTATAGATATCTCAGGTTGATTTTATCCTATCCATGCCATAAAATCTCTGTGAATCAAGAATCAATAACAAATTAAGGTACAGCTATATATATGTATATATATATGTATGTATGTATATACAAGAATCAATAACAAATTAAGGTACAGTTATATATATATATATATTATTTATAAATGAAGAGAACAGAGAGTAACGTACCAAGACACAGTGGATTTCTTCAAGAAAAGGAACAAGTAATAGGATAAAAGTCTTCATTTCCTCCTCAAGAGTGTCATAGCTTTCATCTTTGGCCAAAAGGAGACTCATGAAAGTTTCTTTATCAGGCACTAATTTAAGAGCTACCTGTATTTTTAAAAAAATTATTATTTAAAAAAAGTAATCATAGTTTAGTAAGTAAGGAAAATACATGGATTTTGTGAAGCTAGTTAAAGAAACAAAAGCATGCATGGCATGAAAATGAAATATAATATATTACTCTAAATGCAGCTGTGGAAATCCATCTGTGCCATGGCTTCAAGGTGATGTTATATGCCTCTTCCACAGCTACTTCCATGCTCTGCCCTGGATCTTTCACTAACTTTTGAAGTAACGCCGCAGTAAAATCGAGGGATCTGACAATAATCAAAACATAAATCGTCGTAAATATTCAATTTTTAACACTCAATTTAAGACGATATACCATGAAACTCTATCGTGGTAATTAAAATTAATTGAAACAGATGAAATAATCAATTCAATTATCATACATTGACTAGTTTTCAAATTACTTTAAAACTTGGTTATTTATGTAAAACATAGCTTGAAGGTTTGGTATTTATGAAACATCTTTTATTTTTATGAAGTATGAGATTGTAAGGAAATTACTTAATTACCATAAATATTAATAAATTACCATAAATAAATTAATTTATCTATTATTAGTATTTCACTTAAATAATAAATATTCATTGTTTTCAAACCTATGGTTCAATTGTATGTTCTATAATCCTAGATATATTAATTAATTAATTTTTTTTATTGAGATTCTAGACAAATTAATCGCCACTTAGTGGAAAAATTGTGTTGGTGAATTCTGGACGGTCTCTTTTTACAAATTCCACAAAGGAGTGAAAAATTAGTATAAGTTACGGTCCAGAATCCGTTTCCTAAAACAATTTGTCCTACTCGAGGCACGTCCTTTTTTAGGTAGACCTCACCTTTTTTAAAAACTAATAAAACCCATAATTAAATTATTTTTTTTTTGCTGAATTGCCCCATAATTTAAAATTGTTCACGATCGATGGGCATCTCCCATGGCAATTGCTCTTTTGTGGAGAAAAGAGGAGAAATAAGGAAAAAAAAAAAATTAAATCGTAGAATCTTTCTTGTATATAGTGACACTCTCTGACCAGATCTATATATATATATATATATATATATTTATATCTATGAAAGTAAACGATGAATTATGGTTCATATCTTCCCAAGAACGGCACTTGCCAGGGCATCTTTAACACCATTTTTAACTATTAATGTCACTATTCTATTTCATTATTTTCTAATATATAATCTTTTAATATGTCACTTACAGACAGCTAAAATTTATGTACGTATTAATATATATATATATATGTATGTATATAAATAATTTGATTGAGTCATTACCTGGTGAGCCAAACAATGGCTTTACTACAACTAGGCCCTTTTCTTGCAATGCCTTCTCTGTCCTCTTTCTTCAAAATCTCCACCATATTTGAATACCCCAAATTAGGTTCTGATTCACAAAGCTTTTCCAATCTCTACGCTCACAGTGACAAAACAGTATTGCATGAAATAAAGATAAGATTTATTATTGGATAATAATAATATTCCTAAGCATTAATTGATTGATCACAGTGAATTACAAAACCAACTTCTCATTAACGAATATAACTTTGACTGTCTAGATTTAAAAGCACTTTGAATAAAGACACACTATTGGACCGTTACTAAAAAAAAGTACTGTGAGTAAAATGTTTTAAAATTATTAATGTAAATTGTCTTACCTGAATGTTCTGGTGAACGTCTTGTCTCAGAACAGCCATTGTAGGGCCAATCTTATCTGCAAACGAGGAAAAGAAAAAAACAAGAAAATTAACGATCATATTATCTTAAAAATAAAAAATAAAAAGAAAAAAGACCAGAAGACGATTTCCATCGTTTTTTTTTTGGGTATGTTTATATTTTGTGTTTGTTCTGCTTTTTAATTTGTATCTAAGAGAGAGAGAGGATTTACGTACCAAGAACTTGAAGAACTAAGTCGCAGAGAGAAAGGAATGGTTTGATGGGGATATTGACAGAACAGTCATGATGATCATCATGATCATGATCATGATCATGATCATGATGATGATCAACAATATTTTCGATTTTGACCACATGAAGTGGAGGAGGCTTATGTGCTTTGACCATCTTGGACAGTCCTTCAATGCCTAACCTGATTTCTGAGGATGACTTGACTTTTTCACACCTTATTACTTTCTCCATTTCTCTTCCTTTTCATGTTCTTCTTAAAACTCTCGCTTTTTTTTTTTTTTTTCAGCTAATTAATTACACTGGGAATGCTTTTATATATGCGACAATGTTATGATATACATTTATATATATGGACCCCAATCTCATACTCAGTCTCTGATCAGACCTTTTTCTTTAATTATTTCATTTCTTGCTCCTATTCAATGTCGTTGGAATTTTGTGGCTTTTTAATTCTTTTTTTTCTTTTAGCATTGACAGTGACATTAACTTTGACTTGCAATTTTAATTTTCTTTTTCCACCAGGTACTTGAACCTTCACAACTCACGTAAATTTTGTTTTTAAAAGCTTTAATTTAATTTAGTACATTATGCGGGGTACTAATATATTATATATATATCATAATTAAATTAGACCAAAATTTCTTTGCATTTGTTTCTTAAAGCTATAACATATATATTTTATGTTACACCGTCTCGTTTTACTTAACTGTCTCACCAAACAATGCATAATCAAACGGATAGAATTTTCCATTAATTGGAAAAGAAAAACAAAAGGAATCCCGCCCTTGAAAAAATGTTAATAAAAAAAAAAAAAAAAGTCTCCAAAATCAGTGGAATATTAAAATTAATCATGTGGTGATCTGTACAGAAGTTTACTTCTGAATAAACTCTGGCCAGTTGTACCTGATCCAGAAGAAACAAGATTTTAGTTTTCATTTAATTATTTTTAGAGTTCAATCCTATATCTAGTTAATAAGTTGCCAATTTGATTTAGCAAGTGGATAGGCTTATATGTTTTGTTCCGAAGTATGACAAGTTTCAAAGTTTCAATTACGTATTAAAAATATTTTGGTTCAGTGATAAGGATTAATTAATCTAGTCATGACAAGTGGTTATGTAATGGATAATTATTATTTTTTTAGGAAACATCCAGGATTCTTTTTCGGGTTAGGAAACATCCATGATTCCTTTTTTTTTTTTTTTCTTTTTTAGTACAGTGGAAATGGAATCCTTGGAATTTTATTCTCAGCATACTGATACCATATGGTGCTTATATGAAAACTATTGAGAATTTTGAATGTTATCACTAAAAAAATATGATATGTAGTAATTAGGAAATGTTGAATTTGTATTACAATCTAGGGTAAGTCCCTAAAAGGTCCCAGACTTTAGGCTAAACTCTAAAATATTCCTCTTATATTTAAAATTCTTCAATAATCCTTATATTTTAAATGTCGATTTCAAAATAAACTGTCCTTCATATATTAGATTTGAGTTGATTTAAAAAAAATGATTAAATTGTCCTTCATACTTATAGTTAAATAATGGGTGAATTAGCTAAATAGGCCAATTTGATTTTGTCTTTTTTTAAGCTTAGCCGATGTTTATAAAAATTAAGTATATAGTTATAATATAATTATAAGATTTATGGATGAACTTGATCCTCAATAATTGCATACTTAAAATCTATTTTCTTAATAAATAAAAGCATGGGTCATATTCTTATATTATCTAAGTAATATGACTTTTTTTTAATGATTTTCCTTAAACATATTTAAACAATCAAGACCCAAAAACAATCTTTCATAAATTTGAATCAAGACCTCCTATTAACACTACACCTAATTCGCAAATCTCTCTCTCATTCACTCTCGCGGAGGGTCATAGGGTCACGGGGTTTGGTGCAAGCTACGGGAGCGCTCGCGGTGGTCCGGTGGACGTTAGGGATTGGGGGTAGATGTTTTAGATATCAAACCAAATTTTACAACACAGTGAGCGTTGGGGTTGATATTAGATATTTTTCAGTTGAGACTTGATATTTTAGAGAGAGATAAAATATGGGTATTTTTATCTTGATTCGTAATTTTTGTTTTTTATTTAAGTATTGATGAATGTGAGTTGTTTGATAAATTTTATTATTATTTTTAATTAATTGGGGTATTTTGAAAATTTAACAAGTTTAGTGGTACGAATTTACTAATACATATATGCAATGAATTAAATTATGAGAGTATTAATGTCTTTTTATATGCCAAATCAATATAAATTTGGAGTTAAGAACATGGAAACAGTTTTGAAAACACTGAAATTATTATTTGCGAATTTCAAAAATAAAAAGGATAATTCTTAAATTATAAATCTCCGATAATTTTCCAAATCCTTTAAACTTTTGTATTACTTTTTACGAGCTGAAACATCTAGCACTGCGGTACCTCTCTCCTTTTGGTAATTGTATATTTATTTATCATTTAAAAATTGAAATATATATATTTCCATGCACCTCTTTTCATTTACTTCCTTTAATTTACACCTTTCTTTTTTTCCCCTTTTAGCCATCTCCAACCACAAATTTTATTTTATTTTTTTCTTTCTAAACTCTATTTTTAAAGTAAATGTCACTTTTAAATAGTATTTTATCTCCAACCACATACTCTATTTTTAACTACAAAAAAGAATATTCTCTTTAGATTCTTTTTATCTCAATTTTTTAAATATTTTTAACAAACTATTTACATATTGCACCCCAAGCGGATTTTTTTTCCCTAAATTTTTCACTTATTTATAATTTTCAACATTCTTTTTTTTTTTTTTTGCATTTATGTACAAAAGAGGTGCAACATTTTCAAAACTTATAAATCAAAACTTAGAATATGACTTTACTATGAATTTTTGATTAAAAAAACTATTAATTAAGAGTAAATTATATAATAAAGTGGTTAAATAAATAAATATAAATATAATTAACGACCATATTGCAATTAAAAAAACTATTAAAAAACTTAAAAAAAAACAAAAAATAGAGATGAAGAGTGGTACTCTAAATATAGAGTATCACTGTTCATGCCTTTATATATAGAGTGAGAAGTAATCACCGGTTGGAGATGAAAAAAGTTGCAAAAACTCTAAATATAAAGTTTAGAGTCATCGATGACTCTAAATACATGGCATCTCCAACCGTTGACTCTAAACTTTATATTTAATGTTTTTGCAACTTTTTTCATTTCCAACTGGTGATTAATTCTCACTCTATATATAAAGGCATGAACAGTGGTACCCTATATTTAGAGTACGATTGTTCATTTCTATTTTTTTTAGTTTTTTAATAGTTTTTTAATTGCAATATGGTCCCTAATTATATTTATATATATTTATTTAACCCATTTTATTATATAATTTACTTAATTAATAGTTTTTTTTAATAAAAAATTCATAGTAAAGTCATATTCTAAGTTTTGATTCATAAGAAAATGTTGTACCTCTTTCATACATAAATGCAAACAAAAATGTTAAAACTTATAAATAAGTGAAAATGTTAGAAAAAAAATCCGTTTGGGGTGCAATATGTAAATAGTTAAAAATTATTAAAAAATATTAAAAGAATAGAGGTAAAAAGAATATAAAGAGAATATTCTGTTTTGGAGTTAAAAATAGAGTATATGGTTGAAAATAAAATACTGTTTGATAGTGACATTTACTTTAAAAATAGAATTTAAAGAGAAAAAATATAATTTATGGTTGGAGATAGCCTTAGGGTTGATGTCTCTCTATACCTTGCTTACAGCTTTCACCATGCTACGTCATGATCTCTTCGCAATCTCCATCTCTTTATGTCATACTTCTTAATTGTTCTTCGTTTTCTTTCATCTAATATTATAGTCTTGAGATCAATTATTCTTTGCGCAATTTCGAGAATATTGTATAGAATAATTAGAAAATATTGAGTTTGTATTACAATGTAATATAGGGAATATTATGTAACGAAACTTTATCATTGTGATCATTAATTAGTTGTAATTATTCTATTAACATTGACTATTAGATTACGAAAATTCGCAAATACTAAATAACCATCTTGTTTAGGTGATTTAAAAATATGACTAATATTTTTATTTATTAAGAAAATAACCATCAAGAATTTATATGACGAAGTTCAATCATACATCTTGTACTTGGACTATGACTATTCTCTTAATTTGTTCAAACTTTTACAAATTTAAAAGTTTTTTTCTTTTTTTTTTGGGTCAAAATGACCTATTTAGCTAATTCGCCCAATTTATAAACCAATTTTTAAATCCTAATGATATAATTAGGAGTCAGTCAGCATACAACATAGCTGGTAACACTTATTGGTATTTGCAATTACGTACTTACCAATGTGATGCAAATAATACCTATTATATGAAGATGATTCGATCTTTAATTGTTGAAAAACAGCGGGGGGAAAAAAGAAAAAAAAAAAGAAAAAAAGGAACAGGAAGCATAAAATAGAGAAAGCTTCCTTTTGAAGGATAATTATAAGTTGTCCATTTAACTAGCTCGTTATCTAATTGCTTTTTTTCTTTGATTTGATTAGTCAAACGTTATTAAACTTAGTTCCTATTATACGGCTAATATTTAACATAATTAATTTTCATTATTTATGCTAGGAATTTTACTAGTTGAATTTTCAGATTTCTAACTAAAAAACATCGGAATATTTAACTAGTCTAAAATCTAAGAACTGAAATTCATAATAGGTTACCCGATTTGATATATATATATATATATATATATATATATATATATATATAGTTGTTGGCCTATACGTATGAGATCTCTTATAATTATACTAGTTTGTAGGCACGCGCGCCCGTGCGAGCTTCGTGTAATTTTTTTTTATGTTCTATATATATAGTTTTTTTTATAAATTTAATCATTAATAATAGAAAAAAATTCAATTGGAATGTTAATATAAATATATTTATGTAATCTATATTTCTAATCTATATTTATGTTAAGATTCTATTAAATAAGTGTATTAATATCATTTCAGTTAATTTGGGGAAACATATATCATTCAATAAAATATTTGGCCATTTTTAAAATTATATCAGAGGATTAAATTTTAAAACAAAGAAAAAAAAGAACAAAGATTTTTATTGAAAAAAACTATATCATAATAGGTTCAAAAGGTTAAGAAAAAAAATATTAAATCCAATCATTGAACACAAAAATAAAAAAAGATCATGTGTCGCATTGTGTATTTATTTAGCTAAAATTTTTATTTTTAATTTAGCAACAATTATTTTCTAATATAAAAATAATTTAGAATTTAATTTTTTAAGTAATAAATTATAAAAAAAATAATATTATATGTTTTTTTGTCAAGATTCAAACTTGATAACGATTAAATTTGTTTAGAATTTAATTTTGAGATTTAAAATATAAAAAATAATAAAATTAACATATAAAAATTAAACAAAAAATATATTAAATTATTATATATAAAAAAGAAATAATTATATGAAAAAAAAATCTAAAAGATTCAGAAAAATTTGTAAAAGCTGTAATAAATAAGTGTATTTTTGTCATATTCACAAATTAAGCGATTAATTTATCATTCAACAAAAATCTTTGGATACTTTTAAAAAAATTTCAAACACAAACGAAAAAAATACAACTAATTCACGCAAATTCAAAATATTTTAAAATTATCTTTAATTTAGCATCAATTATATCTTTAAAATAAAATAATTTAAATTTCTTAATAAAATTATTTTTTAACAAAATATAAAAATAAAACACTATTAAAATAATTTTAGAAATTGTTGTGTGAATTTTTTTTTTATACAAATTTAGAAATAAAAATAAAAATGCTATAAAAAAATTAGAAGTGTAAAAAAGAAAAAATGAAAGGAAAAAAAAAAGGGGGGGAGGGGGCTGCGCGTCACACGCCAGAGGAAGGGAGTGGGGGGACAGCCCCTGCCACGCAGGCCCCACACGTCAGGGCTGTCCCCATCTTTTCAAGTTTTTTTTTTTTTTTTTACTTTTGCCCCAATTTTATTACTTTTCTGTCCTATTATTTTAACTAATTTATGTTATGGCCCAACTTTTGGAAATATTTTTCGTTTATGCCCATAAAAAAAAGTACATGTCGCTCCCTGATTGATTTGGGGATGAAATTTTCATCCAAAACGGCGTCGTTTTGGACGAAAATTTCGTCCAACTTTCAACACTTACTATATAGTAGGATTTGAATTGCGACGATTAAATTCTTATATTTCTGTTTAAAGCAGATAAACTGGTCATTAGATTTTTTTTTTTCAGGAAAAAAATTCTAAAGATTGATAAGGCATTCGTACGTTTAAATAACACGCGAGAATTATTGGAATTTATTAAATTAATGACATATTTATAAAAACACAACAGAAAAAATAACAACTGTGGCTGTTGCGAATTTTGAGAGCGATAATTTTAAACAACATCGAATTTCATCATATGCTATGATTTCTTAATATAAGAAAATAAGATTATTCAAAATGCAAAATTTCACTAAAATGAATTAGAGTGACAACTCTAAATTATCAGTTGGGCTAGCTATTGACCTGAATATTGTTGATGTTAATAATTTATCAGTTTTGCCGAAAAGATTAAACTAATACAAGATGAGCCGATATTATTTGTTGAATTCTAATTAGAGATGTAAATCGTGTTGTTTCGGCCCGACTTTTTTTTATTTTCGTGTCTATCGTGTTTCGTGTCGTGCTCATACCGGCCTATTTATTAATTGTGTCTTTGGAAATTTTAAGAAAATAGTCACTTTTTAGATAATAATTTTAAAAAATAGCAACACTTTTACAATTTTAAGAAAATAACCATTTCAGAAATTTATTACCTTGGTAAGAAATTTCTTACAACAAATTTTATGTATAATTTGTTATGGTAAGAAATTTTTTACCTTTGTAAAAAAAAAAATTACAACTACTTCTTAAATTTTATTATATTGTGGCTATTTTTTTAAAACACACAATCTAAAATGACTATTTACCTAACTAACCCATGCCGGCCTGCGAGCGAAAATGAGCGTCAAGTCAAGCCTAGCCCTCGACCTATTTATAAATGTGTCATATTTTTGTTGTGCCATGTCGTGTTTGGGCCGTATCCCTATCATGCTTTTGCGTACTACTTCATGTCCATCAAAGAAATGATTGTTCAATCAGGCACATTTGTTTTTATTCCAAAACAATGCACATATTTTATATTAACATGAAATTAAAGAAAAAGTTAATGATTTATAGTAACCAAATAATATAATTATTTAGTTATAATTTTGTTCGATAAATAATCTTATTAAAAATAATAATATCTTATAGAATAAAGGCAATATTAAGTATGTTTTGGATTAAAATTGAACTATATATATATATATACATGTAATATGTAATACAAAACATACATTTTAAGGCAAATTGATATAGTGCTCGTGCCGTACTATTAATCGTATCCGTGTCATGCTCGTGTCGACGTCGTGCGTAATCGTGCTCGTACCTCATTGTGCTTTATACTTTAAAACCTTGTCCAAACCTAGCCTGTCAACTTATTGTGTCGTGCCTAAGCCCTTTAATTATTATGTCATGTTGTGGCACTAAAAATCATATTGTGCTTCGCGCCGGCCTACTAGGCTCGACCCGCTTTCACATATCTTATTTTAATTGACATTTTTTCGTAATGTGAGGGTGGATAATATAAAATCATTTAGGCTGTCTTAAGAGGTTAACCAATATTAGATTTTTGTGATAATACAAATTTACCCTTTAATTTTTTAAATTGAATAAAAAATATACTTTATTTTAACTTTTAGTAAACAACAAGTATAAATTTTTTGTTAAATTTTTTGTACCACAGCTTTATTTTACTGTTCTTATGTTTTATAATTTAAATTAATGCACTAAAGTACTTTAACAATTTAGATCAAAGAAAAGTTATACCTAGGTATAAATTTTGTTGAATTGAAGAATAATTTACTCAAAAAAAATTTGTATTAACCAAAAATTCAAGAGATATGTTGAATTTCAATGAACATAGTGGATGATCGATGATGGTATTTACCTATTTTCTAATTGTTGTCATTTGCAACTCTAATGAGCACAAGCTAATAAAGTTGTTATTAGTATTTTTTGTACTCGTAACAAATATGTACTGTAGCTTGTATTTTTTTTAATCATGATGTTAGTAATCTTACGTATGAATCAAGTAAATTTGCGTCATAAACAACGCATGCGTACAATTGCTTGAGACTTTTTAAATGTATATCATATCATTTAAATAAGAAAAATACAAGTTTACGTATATCTATGATTTCTTAGTTTTTTAAAGATAGTCTTCAAGTGCTTTCAATAAATATTGCAAGCACAGACACAAAAATAGTTTGAACTGCTTCTAATGAGTGATTTCCTTAATCGCTCGGAGTAAAAGGATTTAATACGAAGTACCTCATTATTATATTTTTTAGTTTCCTTTTTTAATATGTATATATATATATATATATATATATACATATTTATGGAGACCCTGCCACGTATAAATTCTTATGAAGCACAAAGAACAGGTTATAATTAAATTATAATGTCGGGCATGAATCACGTTGGGACAATTTTGGCGTTTTCTTGCCAAGTCTCTTCACAAGTAGCAAATAGTTTATGGGCTTTTGTAGATGTATATCAATGCGTGTATGCCATCATGATTTGAAAAACTTGATCAGAGCTATTCGATTGAATTTGTTTGCGTTGTGTGACAGCATTTGTTTTTTTTTTTTGTTTATTATTATTATTATTATTATAATTATAATTAAGATCTATTTAGTATTTGATATTTGATAATTTCTTGGTACATATTTTAAGAAATTATTAAATTTTTTAAAAATTAAGTTATTAGCCACTAATACATAAAAGAACTAAGGACATAAGCGTAAATGTGCATCATCATGTAATTAATAATTGTTAATTTCTTAATTAATTAAAACATTGCCTACTTTCTTAAAACATCATTCAGAAAACGGCTATTTATTCAAATACATCTTTTAAATTATTATTATTATTATTATTATTATTATTATTATTATTATTAATGGATTAGTTAAGTAAATAATTATTGAAAAATTTTGATAGTTAATCCATTTTGTAGATTATACTCAGAAAATGTCCACAACTTATTTTATTCTAGTGACTGATTCGTTTTTAGCAAGCAGACAAAATACTATAGTAAGTGAATGAAATACCGATCATTTTTAGCTTGTATCTTGTCTATCAACCACGATAAATAATCTAAATAATGAAAATAAATTTTTGGTAAATTGACAAATTACAATGGTAAGTGGACGAAATATGGTCCATTTTTAGCTTCTAGTTTGTCTATTAAACATGGTGAATAATCTAAATACCGAAAACGGATATTTACCTAAAAAATAAAAGTTATAGACATTTTTTTTAAAGAATAATGCTAGACATACAAGCACTAGCTTTTTAATACCAATTTATGTGGCAGTTGATGTGTCATATTTTGATTGGTTAAATATCAAATCATTCTATCAAGATGATAAACTCTGACCAGTGATAGTATGACACATGAGTTTGTATGAAAAAAAATTTGTAAAACAGTTTGTATATGTAGCACTGCTCTTTAAAAAAAAAAAGTTAAAAAAAGGACAATTTAGCTACAAACTCCATAATTATTTTATAGGGTATGTGTTTTTAAAAAGTAGCAACTCTTTCAAAATATGATAAAAATAGCCATAAAAAATTATTGTTGTATGGCCTAAATTTTACAAAGAGGCTCGTGGCCCAATCTTGACTCGAAAAGCTTTTAATTTTGGGCTCGCCCAATGGGCTTAATTACCAAATGGACTATGAAGCAATTGGCCACGAGAATCCTAGGCGACATGCCAACCCAACCAATAGCCGGATCAGGAAACAAGGTGGCAGCAGCAACGACATCGACTGGTAGCAAGCCCAAGTAGCATGTGAACCCATGCGCGCCCAGCCGTGCGCCTCCGCAGGCTTAGGCGCGCCTCTGTGTGCCTTCATCCATGTCGTTCGCAACGAGAAGCCATCGCAACTGGTAGTCCACTACCCTGAATGGCTAGTCACAGCCCCGGATGGCCGACAAATAGTTATCCACGTGCTCCTGCATACCATATGTGCCAGGCAACCAGTTGGCCAATCGCCCAGGACGGTCGATAGACATCAACATTGTTTTGAGCTTCTGCAATGCGTGGACACCGTGTATGCATAACACGTGGCTCAATGCACGCTCATCGAAGTATGCGGTCATGTGACCCCCATGTGAAGTTGATGACAAAAAATCGCATCAACATTTTGGCACTAGAAGGAGAGCCTTGTGCGAATTAACTACACATGTAGAGGTGAACACTGGGCGGTTTTCAAGTATTTGAGCGGTTTCAGTTTTTGGTAGATCAATAAAAAATTAAAATTCAAACCTTGGGCAGTTTTGATTTTGGTATATCGGTTTTGGACGGATTTTGAGTGGTTTACCAAAAAAAAAAATAGTTATTTTGGTACATTGTACTAGTTAAAAACATAATTTTTTGACTATTTTTTACATATGAAAAGCAAAAAAGAAAAATGATATTATTTACATACAAATATTAGATTTAAGCATAAATTAATAAGTAAAATCATTAATGAAATGACAATAAGAAAATTAAATTAAATTAAAAATATAAAGAAAATTATAGGTTTTTGGATGGTTGCGGTAAACTAAAATCTTAATTTTAGAACTCAAACCGCTCAAATTTTTTTGATTATGTTTACCAAATTAAAAAAAAAAATTAGGGCTGTTTCAGTTTTGGGCGGATGAGTGTGTCGTTTTGTTTTTTTATGAACACCTCTACCTATATGCTTTCAAACTAGCATAACCTATCAACTTCTCATTCCTTTACAAGTTTCTCTAATTATTAATCCCTTTTTTGACATCATAACGAGGAAGGGCTCTCAAAAAAGATAGTAGATGAAGCTCTTTCATGTCGCGGCAAAAGAACAAGGGAACTAAGCGATTCTTGCTTCCCTAAGACGTTCTACACAAATAAAGATGATAGAAAGCCAACTTTAAGTTCTAATTAAACATATCAACCGATTTGTCACGGGCATCAATGAAATTCTACTCATTCCAAAGGAGGAGACAAGTGCGAAGAGAAGTCGAAACAAGAGAAGAGATCCATGATGAAACGACAACCAAAGAAGGCATAGAGTTCGCCGGCTTATCTCACCAAAGCAAGTATTTGCCCAAATGCCAAGTTCACTCGAAAGGGTCTCAATTTGAGTGGAAAACAACGACCGAAAACACGCGCACTTTGGTGTTCAATCACTTAGGTAGAAACTCAAGACAAAGACAAAGTATGACGAACCTATGTAATCACCTCAATCGACGATGCGAATGAGTTTTCAAATGAATTTGTTTCGTAGATGAATTGAACAACGGAATGAAGGCCCTCACAAGCAAGCTATCTTATTTGAAGATGGGAATCGAGGCTACATAGAAGATTGAGTGCTCAAAGAGAATCAATCGCTCCGGCATGTCAAATAAAAATATGCAACACGAAAGGCAAACGCCCTTGCAAAAGACAACAAATAAAGCCACACGAAATAAATTGTTTAAAGCACTACCTACCAAGGGCCTTGCAAGGAGAAGGCATGTAAATGAAAATGCAACTGTCCAAATAAGCAAGCAACTGCTTTGGCAAAAAAAAAAGTGTTAGGCAATCGGATGACCAATTGGCCAAGTAGGCGTATAAGCAGCCGGACAAGCCGTCAAATAGCCAGTCGAACAAGTAGTCTAACAGCTAGGCAGACATCCAGCCGAACAACTAGCCAGACAAGCAGTCAAACACCTAGCCAGATGAGCAGCTGAACAAGCAATCGAACAAAAAGAAGTACGAAACGCAGTCAGACAGCTAGCAACCGGACAACCAGTTAGACAGTCAACAGAGCAACCGGACAACCAGTCAGATGAGCAACAAAAAAAAAAAGGTTCAAGTAGTCAATCAGCCAACATACCAGCAAACCAAGTAGCCACTAAGGTAAAAAAAAAAAAGAGTGTTCCTACTCGACTTTGATTGATCCAAGCTGGGGTGTACAACGACCAAAATAGACCTACCAAGATAGGTACGTATTATATCCCTACCACGATAGGCACCAAAAAGTTCTACCACGATAGGCATTCAAAAAGACCTACCACGATATACACCCAAAAGACCTATTATGATAGTCACCAAACAAGTCTTACTACGATAGACGCCAAATAATCATACTACGATAAGCACCCGAAAAGTCCTACCACGATAGGCACCCAAAAAGATATACAACGTTAAGAACCTAATAGACCTACCGAGATAGGTCCTAAACAAGACCAACCAAGATAGGCACTAAAAAAAGGTAGGCAACCGGCTAGCCAGCTAGCCAAGCAGTAGGATAGCCAGCCAGACAAGCAATAGCTAAAGATCGATAGACTTGCTACTACCAAGCAACGATCGACAAAATTACAAGGTTTGGCAAACTTGGAACCCCTAAGCTCTGCCCCATCAAATTAATGAGGATCTAAGAACTGGGCACCACTATGCTCTAATCCGTGAAGTGAAAAAAGATCAAGGAACTTGGCACCGCCAGACTCAAACAAAGTTTAATTGTTGTTAGGCTATGACTCACAAAGCTATGATGTCGCAAAACAATAAAAAATGACAAATCTATGCTTAGTTTTCTTAGTGTGACAAGCAATACATGGAGATTGGAGGCTAATGTTGGGCCCAAATTTTGTAAAAAGCCTCGTGGCCCAATCTTGACTAAAAAGGCATAATTTTGACCCGGCCCAATGGGCTTCAGTACCAATGAACAGTGAAGCGATGACTCTAAGAAAATTCAAGGCAACACGGCGACCCAAACAATCACTGGATTGGGCAATTGGGCAGCGACGATGGCTGGCAGCCAAACTAGGTGGCCCACGCGCACATGCCGGCCTCGATGCGTGCACATAAACTCCATCCGCACCAGGCAGCCGTCCTGGTTGATCGGTCACCGCCCTGGTTGGTTGCTGCCTCAAATGTTCAGTTACCATCCGGGATGGCAGCTAGCCATCCGTGCGCCCTCGTGCGCGCCAGCTACGCTGGACAGTCGGTCGATCGTTTCCCCAATCAACCGGTCGATTGCCTCAGATTGTCAGTAGCCGTCCATATCGTCATGAGCTACCACAATGCCTAAACACCACTTGTGCTAAATTTTGTCCAATTGGCTTGATCAACAAGCCAATTAATTTCGAGAATTTAATCCCTAGTCCATATAATAAAACTCCTAGGATGGAAAACCCGTCTTTACTCCCTCTTAGACCACCTCTATAAATACGCCTCTTTCTGAGAAGCTAAAGTACGAATCCTATTTTTACAACACCTACATTTTTCACACTCGAGCTCTCTACTAACTTGAGCGTCGGAGAGTTCAAGCCGGGAATACCCCCCAACATCCCTTTTTCCAATCATACTCATTCATTTTATAGGTGCGAGAAAAGTCAAAGTCAATGCCAAAAGTTGACATTTAATCACTCCAGCAAGTGGTGCGTGCTCATCGGAGTACGCAATCACATGACCCACATTAAAATTTCTTACCATACCAAAATTATACATAAAATACACTGTAATAAATTTTGTTAACACGGTAAAAAAAATTTATGAAATGTTATTTTTTATCTATTTTGAAGCATTAGCTATTTTTTAAAAATCACCCTTTAAAAAATTTTCTTATTCATTTTGAAATGGCGGTTTCCAATTTTTAGAGGGTGGTTATAAAAATATAGCTAATAATAAGTTTTATGTATAGCCTTTTTATGGTAAGAAATTTGTAATTTTGGTAATATTTTTTTTATAGTTATTTCTTAAAGTTTATGAAACTGTAGCTATTTGCTAAAAACACTCTCTAAAAATGCTATTTACCTAACTGACTCATTAATTTATCAAGTTCTGGCTATACTGATTAAAACAAAAATTTAAAAGTTCACAGTTTATTTTTTTTAGGAAGGATTAAAAAACATATCATTTTTAAGATAATATTTTTTTTTTCTTGAAAGAGAATTCTATTAACATCACTAAAACATGCAAGCAAATAACATATGTGAATGAAAATGACACTATAGATACCTACTTGAAGAACAAGAAAGTTCATATGAACACACAAGGTAATGATATATACCCGAATAAGGTGTACAAAAAAAGCACAACTACGGCTCTACAAATTAAGACAAGGATCCATAAATCAGACACAAACCTGCCTAAAAAACACCTCATAATAAGACAATTTGAGAATGAGAAAACCACCTTCATTATATTATAACACAAAAGCACACAAAACACAAACACAAACACAAATATATATATATATATGTGTGTGTGTGTGTGAAATGTAACTTTTTATTGAAACCCCAATTAAAGGAGATCACAAATTATAGCAGTAGCAAAATCTTCTCCACCAATGACCACCATCTGCCACCGCCACTGCAGCAACACAACTCAAAAACCCTAACCCTAAATTATTAACGAAAACTCAACCATGGACAAGTGTAATTTAACATAATATCGTCAAGCATATTAGGTAAGCTTTAGTTGCATGGGTGTCTTGGACAGGTTTTAAATGTCCTTGAGGTATTTTATAAATATTGTTAAAGCATATATGAAATGCCACCTAAGCCTTATTTGCTAACTCATCAATATGCAAAGTATATTGATGACTTTAGATACAACAAATTGAAAAAAGGAAACTGCAATGAAGAAAACTCTTGGTGATAAATGGATATATCTATTAAGTACAGATGTATTTTTTAGAAAGCCATACTCAACATTAATATTTGAAATATACACAACAAATAGCAATATCATGATTGTATTTAGCCGTAAACCTTAATCAAATTAAGGGAATTGTAACAATTTATACGATTGTTAATCCTATCGAAGTATGGTAAATTATTATATATTGTTCAAAAAAAAAAATATCTACAAGTCCAAGTAATTAAGCAAAAAAGAAAGTAGATTAGAATTAATTTGTAATTAATATATCACATTTATCTAGCACTAAATATATAAGACAATATATGTAATTGCATATTTCACTAAATCATTTTTAAGCTCATAGGAAATGCCGGGAACTTGTTAAGAATCTCTTTTCAATTTTATATGCATATCAATGTCACCTCTAAACTTTACGGACATAATTGAACTAAGTACTATTAGTGTCTTGTTCGTGAGTGTGGCCGAATACCTATTGAGATAATAGAAAAGATAAAAGTGATAGGGGATTTTAAAATTTGAGGGTGAAAGATAAGTAGCGAAAATCACTATCCCTATTTCAAGATCATTACTGAGTTTGATTCCATATTTATATATTTCCAGTTCATTTGTCTAACCGTCAATTAATATTAATGATAGTGTCTTTTTTTTTTTTAAATAGGTAGGCAAAAAGATACGAATTAAGAAAGTAGAGCTGTTTTATGACCGTAGAGAACTGCTTGGAAAACTTGTGAAGGGAGAAAAACTTGAAACTTATTATGGAGATGATAAGGCCTCAAGTTGCCCCGTTCTTAAAAGCACATGGTAGCAATTATGGGACTCAAAAAAAAAAAAATGCAAGTATTGCTTGAGAAAAATAAAAACGGAAAGTCCTCTGTTAAGTGTTTTATTTTGTGTTGTATTTGTGGAGTCAAATAAAAAAATGACAGCCTTTTATGAGTAGTTAGTTTTAATATGTGTGGAGCTAATTACTAGGTTTGAACCTAAACAACTATTTCGGGCTGTCTATTTGTGTAATGTGTGAATTGAACGATCTGATAAATGAAAAGTATTAGTTCTAAACTAATAGACAGTCGGGTAGACGTCTATTTTCCTAATATTGAAAGAAAATAAACAAGGATAATAAATAAATAAATATGCACAAAAGTTAAACTTTGTAAGAATTAGAGAGAGTGGTCTCATGAGAGATCTCTGAAGAAACGATGAGATCTCGTGTTATACTTCCCAAAGTCGTACCGAAGAAAACAGCCACGGTGTAAGGAAGACGTCCTTAGAAATATAAAACCGGGTATACTCTGTGTTGTGGAGGTCCATCTCACGTGCTTGAGGTATTCAACGGGTTGCCACTCTAGTGAGATTGGCTTAAGTGAGAATTAAACAAAAAAAAAAAAGAAAAAAAAAGCAAAAAGGCTTTAAGCCTTTTACGATGATGAGATGGGCTTTTTGTCCAATAGCCCAGATATGCCAATGTTTTGGTATGTGTTGGACAGAGTAGTGAGATTTTGAGAGGAGAGAAAAATCGCAACAGTAGCCGTGTGAAGAAAAAGACAGCCGCACGAGGACCGAAAAAGTGAGAGAAAAAGAGAGAGAAAGAGAGAAGAATATTAGAAAGAAATTTGAGTGTTTTTGTGCTATTTTTTACATTGAAAAATATAAGATTGTCGGCTAATTTTTATTTAAATATGGCGAGATCTTAGTATCTTATTAGTGGCAGTTTGGGTGCTAAGGCTAGTGGTACGAATCGTGTAGTCCTTTCTTTAGTCACTTATTTTGGTCAGATTTACCAAACTTTATGTTTGATGATTATTGGTGATTACCACCTATTTTGATGAAGCTTGATTGTTAATTCCTCTAGGTATTTTCTAGAGAAGAACTTGGTGAACTCATTATTTAATTAATGGAGATTTTTTAAGTGGCTATACGAGTCTCGTGTTTTTTAACTCTCGAATTTCAGGGTTTTCCACGCTGAAATTCGACGTCATAATTTTTTTGATTAATTGCATTATTTATTTTTATCGATTTAGTTACTTGGTTTGCGTTGCCTATTTGATTACACGAAGAGGGAGAAAAATTTGTTTATTCCGTTGTGGTTTCTCTAAGATGAGAATTTACTGGTTTTTTCTCAACACTCTGTTGATTGAAGTAGTGAACTGCTTTTCATTTGAGTTTGGCCCCGCAGACATAGACTTGCCGAACCACGCTACTAATTCTATGTCTTGTTTACTCAACAGTTCATTTTTTGTTCTCACATTAATTTCACTTTGATGTTTTGCTTGTATATATTACGGTTCTTGCTATTGTTGAATTGCAATGCACATGTTAGATTTTTAAAAGGTGAAAAATTTTTAAATCAATTCCGAAAGTATTTGTCACAAACAACATTTCCCGCTGCGGGGCTTTATTACCTCTTGTTTGGGGTGGGCATTTTGCCCATTCCACCCATTTATTGGGATGGAAAAAATGGTTTGGAATGGTTTGAAAATGATTTGGAAAAATGATGTAAAAATGGTTTGACTTTGCTAATTTCGAGGTGGTATGAATGGTTGAGATTAAAAGATATTGTATAGGGATTTGAAAAGTTGAAAATAATGGAATTGAATGGAATAGTTTGGAGGATTAGGAAAGTTGAAAAAAATGAAAAAATGAAATGGAATAGAATGGTTGAAATGGGTGGGACAAACAAATGGTAATTTTTTTTGTTGTCCTAACATCGCTCGTATGCTTCCTCGTCAACCACGTATATAACTTACCCATATTGGGAGAGTGACCTGCATTATCACTGTAGTCATTTTCACAAATTAAAATATGACAATTTGTCTGTAATATAAAGAGTTAGTAAAATATATATATATATATATATAGATATATTAAAACAAAGATGTCGAGTGTATTCAATGGAAATAGTTTTCGTTCCATGTTCCTTTGATGACATGAAAACATATTTAAATCAAATTCAAAGCATATTGTTTATCACATGCATGAATTCAAACATCATACCGTACCTTAATTGACTAGCCAAGTAAACTATATTATCAATTCTAGACTGAAACTGTTAATAAACAATAAAAGCAACCCATAAACCTCATCTATTACGTTTTTAAAGGGAAGCAGCTATTACGTAATTGCTTACAACTCCACTTTGGCATATCCATAGGAAACACTTTATTTTTTATACGAACAATATTCCACATTAGTAGTTGTACTTTTAACATATACAAGTTGTACAGCAAGCACATGGAGAGGAAAATTTTTATATGATACATATATATATATATATATATATGTGTGTGTCCGAAGGAAAGAGGATAAATGTTATATGATATGATATATATATATATATATATATATGAAGTACGTTAACATTATTAACAGACAGAAACGAGGGTAGAAACATTATTCAACAAGATTTTGCTGGTTTAAGCGATGATATACTCACCCCTAAATATATTAGTTCACCGTCATTTGAATTAATTAAGCAATTCAAAAAAAAAAAAAAACACTTCATCTTAGTCTCTTTACATGTTTTAAAGCTTCTTATATTTGATATCTTTCTTCTTTCCCTTCATTATCCGTTTGACAAGAATATAGAAACAGAGCCAATTAATTTTAGAATGTGGAGCCAAATTTGAAAGAGAGAAAACTCATTTATAATCTAGGCAAATTTGAGACGTTTTATATATGGCAGAGGCTAATTAACTTCAGATTTGGTCCAAATGATAAGGGCTAAACATTGAATTTTTGCAAAGGATAAATGAGTTTAATTGCATATGACTCAACTCGTAAGCAAAATAATGATATATATATATATATATATATATATATGTAGTTTAATTGATTAGGTTTTGACTCAGAAATCCTTGGTAATCTTTTTTTTTTTTTAATAACAGTTTTGGTTGGTAATATACGTTCCCTGGTAACACGTAGCTAAATCATGCATATAAATAAGTAGGTATTTTTTATTGCAAAAAAAAAAAAAAAAAAGTAGGTATTTCCTATGTGCCTATATAAATACGTATAGACATCCCAAACACCTTCACCAGATTCATGTGAATACTTTCTACCAAAACTACAAAAAAACATATGGCATATTTTGGCGTTGGAGGGAAAGACAAGTACCGGTCTTTCTTAGAAGGAAAGGAGGAGAAGAACACCCAATGGAGGTTTGGTGAACCTCCAAACTATGATGTTGTCAATAAACTCTTTGAAGAAGGAAAAACTAAGGTTTGTTTTTATATCTCATGATTTCTATTTATACGCAAGTACAAAAACACATGTTTTGTGGGTTATTAGGAAGACCTATTGTACTTATTCTCATGCCTCTATATATATATATATATATATATATATATATGTATGTATATATGAAATTAGGTATGGCCTCCAGGGTCACTTGAAGAAATGGTGCAGAACCTTGTGAAGACTTGGGAAATGGAGCTTTTCCACAAAGCACGTGTTGAGGACTATAAAGTGATTGATCCCAATTTCACTTACAGCCTTAATGGTATAATTTTTTATTGTCAACTATTATTATTGCATGCATTTCTGATCACTTAAAATTTAAAAAGATAATTAATTGCAAATTGTTTTTTTTATTATTAATTAATCTCAAAGTTAGTATAGTATTGCGCTTTATGTCGTGCATTATTAGATTCGGGTAGAACACATGACTAAGATAGTTTTGACTTGCAATTAGAGGCTGATTAATGGAAAAACAAACTAACTAGCGTTTGGGATTTGATAATTAACAATTTATAGGAAGAAAAGCTTTGAGTTTGCAAGAGATGGGTAAGCTTGGAGGAGGATATAACCCACATCTTCAGACATCACTGCCTGAGCATCTACAGATCTACAATCCAGCCAATGAAACCTCTGAGTCATCTCATAGGGCTTTCACAACAACTTTCCCTCGTGGGTTTGCTCTAGAGGTTGTCCAACTCTACTGTGGGCCCCCACAGATTGTCCTCAAGTTCAGGCATTGGGGTTTCATGGAAGGGCAATTCAAACAACATGCTCCTACTGGAGAAATGATTGAGCTCTTTGGAATGGCAATTTTTGAGGTATATCTCTCTCTCCATCTCTCTAGTTAAAGGACAAATTTGAGGACACATCCGTTCTTACCCCTAAACATGAAAAGAAGAGTGTTATTATGATTTGTTGTTCTCGAAATGGGGTTCTAATTATTATGTCCATCGTAGGAGAGTATGTCAGGTATAATCTCATTTTCAAGTGATAGAATTTGAAAAAAAGTGAAATATGATTACAAAAACAATACGTGGCACATTTTGAAAACAACATGTCTCAAATTCGAGCTATATAGGATCACAAAATCCTCTTTTTTTTTTTTTAAACTGATTTTTTATTAATGCACTCTCGTAATAGATAAGGTATCTTATCGAATTGATTACATATAGAAATTGTGTTCCGAATAAAAAAAATTTACACAAACTAAGTTCCAGTTTGGCATTGCTGTGCTGGTATAAAAAGTGCTTCAAACTGTGCTGAAGAAAGAAACTGTTGGAGTTATAAGCATACAGGATGTTTGGTTATTTTATTTTTGAAATTGCTGTGGATATGTACAATTACCAAAAAATAATTTTAGAAAATTAGTTAGTTGAATATAGATTAAAAAATTAAGGATATTTTAGTAATTTAAAATGGAGAAGCAATTTCGGTTACAGAAAAACAGCCTTTAACATGCTTCTCAAATAACACTACGTAAAAGAAAAAACGGTTACATGCTTCTTTAAGAAGCAGGTTTACCAAACACCTCTAGGTGCTTTAGATTCTTTTGTAATCTATAAGCAGCCTTCAGAAGCAATGTCAAACTAGCCCTAAGTTTAAACTTAAAAACCTCGATATATAAACATATCAATTTTAATGAAACATTTTGGGAGATAAATCATGCACTAAGTCCTGAAAATAGGTTTTCAAAATCAAATAGACAACAAGGTAAAATAATACTTGAGCACATGCATAGCTTTTTTCAACAAACCTCTACAATTAATAAAAATTTCATAGAAGAAATTGCTTAGGAATTCTAGAGGTAGAGAGACATAAAGTAGATTGGAGTGTGGGAAGACAATCTCCATATGCAAAACAAAGAAATAAAAAAATTCGAAATTAAACTACGGAACAAACAATATTTTCTTCGAAAAAGCAAATAAAAAGAAAGTAAAGTTCATCCTTCTATAATATTAATACTACAATAGCCGTTGGGGACACTTCACCCTCCATGTTGGGTGAAAACAGGAGAGCCATAATCACCATGTATAGAATTGAGAAGAAACAAAGAATATCACTGACGATTTGGCCACTAAAATTGTCCCAAATCTAGTGCCAAAATTTACCAGTAGAGACTCTACGGCAAAAGACCACCATGGAACGATTAAAGAATACCTCTCTTGGTCGAAATTGCACATACACCCACAGGCACAAATTATAGGCACAATACAAACACGCAGAGCAATAAAATAGAGAAGACACAACGATTTAAGTGGTTCAAAAAATTGCATACGTCTACTGTTAATAGACACTTAATTTCATTATTCAATGGTAGAGATTACACACTCAAATTCTCAAATCTCTTCACCAACCCAAACCCCAATTACACCACACTTGTCTATCTCTCTCACACAATCACACAACCACTTCTTCTCACTCACACACCACTACAATTAACACTTAATTGCACTACAGATCACAACCCATCACAACACCAAAGATAAATTGAGTCAAAAGCCCAGCACGGATCCAAACCCTAGCCGCATGAATAATAATACTGTGATAACTCAAAAAAGGAAGAAACCCTAAAATTGAAAGAAGGAAAAGAGTCAATGATAGAGTTGCACTTTTAATTGATTACATATATGATTTCTCACAAAAGAGATGAATATATCAACCAATTATTGTTAGTTTCGGTAACCGCCGAACTAGTCCTTACACCCCTCCGCAAGCATAAGTAGAGTCTCTGACTTCAATAGCCAGTCTTGTACTAATAGATTGCACAGTGCCCAGGCCTAAGAAACTTTTTTTTTCGCTTCCGGCGGTCATCACCTCCGGATTGGACGCAAACAAGCGCACCAGCTATATATATAAAATCCCCCTAAATGATCATAGGCCGGTCAGTTCAAAGCTCTAAGAGGGATAAAAACCTCCATATCTTACCACCGCTTTACTCTTTGAGTTGGTAGCCAAAGAGATATTCTAAATAAGAAAGGGAGGGGGATCCACAACGAAGGAAGGGATACTACTAATGCTTGCTTCAATCGGTTTCTTTATCTTCACTGAATGTGGTCCATGTATAATAACTACTTAAGGAAACCATTGGAAAACCGCTGAATAACCAGCCACACGTATCGTGCTCAAAACATAACAAAGTGATGGTAGAGTTACTATATAAATGCAAATTTTAATTGGTTTTTGGTCCCCGATTCCTGCTCTTTCTATTTAGAATACACACATCAGAGAATGGGAGAGAGTTAAGGTTCAGAAGAACAAAAAGGGTCAGTTAGGTAAATAGTCATTTTGGACGGTGTGTTTTCAAAAAATAGCCACAGTTTGAAAAAATTCAAAAACTAGCCATAACACACTGTAAGAAATTTCTGACAATAACAAAATTACACATTAAATATGCTATAAGAAATTTTTGACATGTGTTAGAAATTTCTGAAAGGGCTAGTTTTTAAATTTTTTGAAACTGTGGCTATTTTTTAAAATCATTTGGTAAACAGTGGCTATTTTCTTAAAATTTCCGAACAAAAAATAGTTGCGAAATAAAGAACATCTCGATACGACCCACAACCCAACCACTACACCCCATCGAGACAAAAGGAACCACCCCGAAGCGGCAAAACCTCTCCACCGCATCGACCAATGACCACCATCTGCCATTACCACTGCATTAACAACTCAACCAAGAGCTCCAACACACAAAGTGCATCACAACTCAAAATCCACAAAAGACCAAAACCTAATTAACTAACGAAAATTCACTCATAGACAAGTATAAATTAACAAAATATCGTCAAACGTATTCGGTAAGCTTTAGTAGCGCATAGGTAACTTGGCTAACTCATCATATATGTAACGCCTCCTAAGCCTTATTGGCTAACTCATCAGTTTGCAAAGTACCTTGAGGACTTAAGATACAACAAGTTGAAAAAGGTGTTGGCAATGAAGAAAACTGTTGGTGATATGGATATATGTATAAAGCCACAAAGAGAATTTTAAGAAAAATAATAATTTTTTAAGGAGTATTTTAAAAAAATAACCACAGTTTTTGAAAATTTTAAAAATAGTCATTTTTAAATTTTATTATCTTGGTAAAAAAATTTCTTAAAACAAATTTTATGTTTAAGTTTGTTGTGGTGAGAAATTTCTTATCTTTATAAAAACAAATTTATGGCTATTTTTAAAATTTTTTGAAACTGTAATTTTTTTTTTAAATACTCTCTTTAAAATGGTTATTTACATTATTGACCTTAAGACAAATGTATTTTTTTAGAAAGCCAACTCAACATTAATATTTAAGATATACACAACAAATAGTAATATCATAATTGTATTTACCCATAAACCGTATTCAAATTAATGAAATTCTGACACTATATATGATTCTTAATCCTATCTAAGTATGGTAAATTATTATATTTGTGGATAAAAAGTATCTGCAAGTCAATATATAAGTAATTAAGCCAACAAAAAAAAAAAGTAGAGTAGGATTAATTTGTAATATGACATTTATCTAGCACTATAAGTATGAAATTGCATATTTCACAAAATCATTTTTAAGCTCCTAGGAAAAAACTAAAACTTGCTAAGAATCATTCATAGATATATTGATTCGAATCTTATTTTCTTTTAAATTTGATATGCATATCAATGTCACCTCTAAACCTTACATAAGTGGACTAAGTACTGTAGGTGTTTTGTTCGTTAGTGTGACCCAATACCTATTGAGATAATAGAAAGCGAAAAGCGATAGGGGATTGAAAATTTTGAGGGGCGAAAAAGTCGAGATAATAGCAAAAATTCCAATCCCAATTTCAAGATCATTACTGAGTTTGATTCCATATATTATGCTTTATCTTTATATATTTCCAGTTCATTTGTCTCACCGCCAATTGATTTGAATGATCATTTTTTTTTTTTTCAATAGGTAGACGAAAAGATGAGAATTAAAAAAGTAGAGCTGTTTTATGACCGTGGAGAACTGCTTGGAAAACTTGTGAAGGGAGAAAAACTTGAACCTTATTCTGGAGATGATAAGGCCTCAAGCTGCCCTATTCTGAAAAGCACAGGGTAGAAATTATGGGACTCAAACAAAATACAAGTCTTTCTTGCCAAAAATAAAAACAGCAAGTCCTCTTTAAGTATTTTGCTGTTTGTTGTATCTGTGGAGTCAAATAAAACAATATGACAGCCTTTTATGAGTAGTTAGTTTCAATATGTATGGAGCTAATTACTATGTTTGAACGTAAACAACTATTTCGGGCTCTCTATTTGTGTGATGTGTGAATTAAAATATCTGGCAGACGAAAAATATCAATCATGATCTAACATATAGTCGGGTAGACATGTGTCTTCCTAATATTGAAAGCAAACAAATAAGGATAATAAATAACTAAATAAGCACAAAAGTAAAAAGATATGATATATGTTTATTTTGTATGGCTAAAAACTCAACTTAAGTAAAAAGCCATGGGTGCTAACCACACTAGGTTTGAAAGTGAATTTTATGAAAATATCGGGTTACAATTACAAGATTTTAGAATTATGACGACTCTCTTATTTACCACTAAGTTGTAATCCATTATGATCTTCACCACGAAACGAACCGTCTGTCCGCTTGCTCAGCCAAACTCCTAATACCTAATTACTCTGTGCTCAGTTCATTCAGATCAACTATCATACTTCTGTCTTCACGTCTTTAGGTTCTTCGTCTAGTACTATGAGCTCGATGTACTTCTTTAGAATGAAAACTTTTGAGAGGCAAAATTTTAAGCATAAAATACTTAAATGCTCGCAGTACATTAAATGCTAAAAACAATCTTAGATGAAGACTTTAGAGGATATTTATAATCTGTCGTAGTTACAAACATGTAAACAGACTTTCTAATTAAGACTCAGTAGAAACTAACGTAATCCTTCTCTGGAATGATACTTGGCAAGGAATATCTTTCTGGCGCATGCCTGATATCTCAGGCGATGCTGAGAAAATCGCGAAGCTCTATTGAGACGTTCGTATCACCACATGTTCGATCTTTCAATTAGATTTTGAAAAATTACAGCTATCTGTCTAGACGATTCCGCGAATCGTGGATTCTATTATTTTCAGCACAAACAAAGCAGATGAGATTTATAACAAATAATTTTGATTTATTAGATAAATATATCCAAATATTTATTATCAAAATCTTCGTTCGAATTACACAAAATAAATTATAACTAAAACATGCCCTTTCGCGACCTTGTCATCAAAACCCTTGTAGTATTAGTTCAATTATGCGTCAAGATAGTTTAATCAAAATGTGTTAGAGGAAATGAAAATTATCTGACAAAACAATAGTTCTGAAACAAAATATTCCCTGCAAATTTGATAAATTCATGAAGAAGTATAAAAACTTCTTCTCCCAGTAACTCCATGCATGATCATAAGACAAGAATCACAACAAAAACAAAATAACCAAAACAATCCTAAAAATGATGACGATGACCTAACCTATTTCTCCTCCTTATTGATATAAGGAGATCCAAGTATCAACCTTTTGCTGTCTACTACTTCTCTGATGTATTGGTGTTTTATGTAAATGTATGGTGGATCAAGTTCTTCGATATTTTGATTGCATTTGTGTTGTTACAGTACAACACAACACTGTCTTGTTTGATCCCATTGTAAAACAGCTTTTGCTTCATCCACGAAAGCTGTGTGCAGGCACTTCCCGCATTTATGTACTCTGCCTCTGCAATTGACAAAGAGATGAAGTTTAGCTTCTTGTTGTTCCAAGAGACAAGATTGTTTCCAATGTAGAAACACCCTCTAGTGGTGCTTTTCTGATCATCATTGCTTCCTGCCCAGTCAGTGCCACAATATCCTGCAAAACTATACGTTTTTCAGTAATACTTCGTATCCAAAAATCTTTCACGTAGCTGATATTATGCTTTACAGCTGCAACATGCATCTTTCGAGTTAGCTTGGTATGTGGCAAAGACACCTACACTAAAAGATGTCAAGACGGCTAGCAGTTAGATACCTATCCGGCTATGATACATACTCTTGTCTATATACTTTCCTTGTCCATCTTTTCCTAACTTCAAGGTAGAACTCGTTGGTGTCTCAAATATCTTTGTCGATTTCAAACCAAATTTCGTAACCAAATTATTTGCATATATTAGATTGTAAAATAAATGTGTCATTCTTCATTTGCTTGATCTAAAGACCTAATGAGTAATTGAGTTTCTCTAACTTACTCATTTCGAATTCATTTTTCATTACCTCTATGAAATCTTCTACTGAGTTGTCAGAGGATTAACAATAAATAATGTCGTCGACATAGATATGTTGTAGCGACCCGACTTTTCAGACCGTTACTTTTCATGAACTTTTATCTTTAAAACTTAGTTCTCAAAATTTCAGATAAAATTTTTTTTTTTTGAAAACTTGCTTCTTAAAACAATAAACAAATGTGTTTGCTAATAGTAATACTTAATTTAAAGCTACAACTTTTTTTTTTTCTACTTTTGCAAGACTTTGTCATAGTATTAATTATTTAGAATATTAAGCAATAGTGAACTTTTGAAAAATACTTATAAGAAAGTAGCTTGTATATGAAAGTTCCAAAACGACGAAAAATCCTATACGTAGTATTATTTGGTACACACCAATATTATAATAATTTAATTTTAAGGTAAATATCTAGCTTCAAAAGAGCTTTAAAGACTATTAGCAAAATAATCAAAACTTCTTTAAAGATCATAGAAAATATTCAAAAATCATAGAAAATTTTCTTTCAAACATTAGCAGAAGACTTTTGTGCGGTATGCTCAAACTTCCCTCGCCTGCGCACTCATCACTGCTGCCCATCCAATCCATCATTAAATCATGGTGCAGGTTTCGTACCTACAGCACAAACAACTTGAATGAGCTTGACGCTCAGTGAGTACAAACATGATTCTCACAAAATATATGTCATGAATGAATGTCCAATTATGTTTTATTATTCATACTTTACTGAAAATATTTTCTTCTAGTGGGATCCCCTATGTGTACGTACCAAGTGCGCGCGACCAAATGGAAAGCCAAGGTTTGCAAGGTCTCCGACTACCACGGTCAAATACTTTCGTTCATTAACCCTCACCTTAGTGGAGGGTGGTACGACACCTTAACTTCTTAAAACTTTATTATTCTCATCTTTACATTAAGTGAGCATGGCATAATGTAATGCTCATGGACATACTTAGATTATGTGCTAATATAGTTTAAAGCATAACACATAACACATCATTATTTCATAAACATCACAGTGAATGTATAAAAACATAACATATTAAGAACATGACAAACATCATGATATAAGTTTATTTTAAAAACTATTCGTTGCCGTAGGTGAGATTTGTACTCACCTGGTGTCCTTGCAGTAAATGTAATGTACTTGCTTAATGCTCAGATCGTATACATCTCCTGCTTACATTACGTGAGCAATGTGTGATTAGAAACTATATTAATCACGCATTAACTAACTATTCAGCTATCTTTTTAATTGAGTTATTGCTATTCTTAGCATTCAATAATACACTTGAAATTGATTAATCACTTTTAAATTAATCAATTAGCATGGTCTCATATCAATAGATTAGTTTATTCAATTAATCTCCAAAACAAACTTTTTAAGTCTAAATCAATTGATTATCAAGAAATCAATTAATTACATCATAGAAATTATTAATTGAAATTAATTATTAATCAATATATTTCATCAACTATACTTAATCTTTTTTAGATTAGTTAATAACTAATCTCTGATTAACTTTAAAGTAATTAATTAATTAATTATCAATTAATTAATTTATTTATTAAATAATCTTGGTCTTGTTAATTTATCCGAATATGATAAATTTCTCACATTTATCACATTTGGTCATTGTAACTAATCACAAGAATAATTATCTTTATAATAAATAATTCTTGATCTAGGCATTAAATTAATTCATTTATATAATTTAATTATCAAGTTATATAAATTTGATTTCTACTTGATCATATAGCATTGCTTAGATCATTTTACTTTTAAAAGTAATAGGTTGGACCTTTAAGCTAATTTGCATATTTAGCTAAATACCTTTGATTTTTAGACACTTTGCCTATAAAAATATCCAAATGATAAAAATACCTTTAGGGGGAAAAATAATCTATTATTACAAATGATAATTTTTCAAGGCTTGAAAATCACTATTAAGAATTAAATTATGCCTTTTCAGCCAAAATCTGACATTTTACAGATTGGTCCCTGTATTTTCTAAAATTTACACTTTAGCCCAAAATATAAAATATTTGATATTTTTGCCCCAAATCAATTTTGAAAGATATTTTGTCATACCACTCTATTAACTCATATAAACATTTTTCTCTACTAGGTTGAAATCAAATTCGACCATCTTCCTCTTCAAACTCATAGTTAAAGTTAACGGTATTTTTGTGATAATCCTATAACTTTTTATAGGGGTCGAATCTGGATAAAATGTCTGAATAAACATTACTTCATTTTTCATTTCTAAAAACTTTTTAGTTCAGGTCTAGACTCAGTTCTAAGTGAATCAATGATATTTTATAACACTTTAAATATTTATCATCTTAATGCATATTTTTAGGTGAGTTATTAAAAAACTCAAAACATGAAACTTTCTCCACTTTCTTAGATCTAAAACTTTTGTTTTATATCCAAGACAAGATTCGGACTCCATAAGAACTAAAAGATAGATTTTGTAACCAAAGGTCTAAAAATGCTTATTTTGCCATATTATATTTCTAGACATTTCTTTTCTTAACCTCTTAAGTCTTTAACATCCTTTAAAAGTACACAAAACATAAATAGGTATTTAAAATAATTATTTTATTGTGTTACTACCTTATTCATAACTATTGTGGCCAATAAATAAAGCACAACTTCATTAAAATATATATGTGCTTAAATCAAACCATTAAAGCCCATCAAACATTTTTTTATATCTAGAGAACTTTCTTAATAAAAGTTATTTCTCTAATAATGATCCAAAAATTTATATATCATAACCCAAGTTTTATTTGCCTCTAACTAATTGTATTTGTAAACTTTATTAAAATTGTCTAAAATGGGTCTTTTAGACACTATTTTTGTTTTTGTCATATTCTTGTCTTTTAAATTCATCAAGCACTTACTTAACCAAGTTTACAAGCATGATGAAGCCATATAAAAATAACTATAGCAAACCATTTTCATTCTATGTCATACTTATTTTAACTAGGAAAATAAGTAATAACTTCACATAGTTACCATGCATTTAGTCATTTAGTCCTAGCTATTCTTCATACTTATACATGACTAAAACTAATTTATTCATTTAAATTAACAACTTAGCTACATGAGAATATTAAACATACTAATAAGCTAACATTATATAAAGATAATATTTTTCTTTAGAGATTCATAAAAGGACAACTAAAAGGAAGTCATGCAAAAATGCACAACTTTATACCTCTCTAAATCACCTCCCAATTTGTTTATTTTATTTTCTAATCTTGCTCTTCCTCTATTATCAATCTTCATTTTAACATGAAGATAAACACCTCAAATAAAAGAGTAAAAGTTAGTCATGGAACCATATAAAAAATATAAAGACAAAAATCATGAATGTCAAGAGCATAATCTACCAAAAATGTAGCTCTTTTCTTGTCTTGATTTTATTTCAAGAATACACTTAGATTTAAAAAGTCTTAGAGAAAAGTTTATGAGATTTTCGTTTGAGTAAGTAAAGAGAGAAATGAGAAGAAATGTATTATCTTTTGTAGTAGAGATTAGAGATTGAGAGAGAAATATTGTCTTTAGATGACGAATTTCTACTTTTACAAGTCTAGAGTACTAGAGCTTAAATGCTAGTACTTTCTCTTCTTTTGGATGAATAAAAAGAGAGTTGGTGAAGAGAGTTGGCGTGAATGAGTGAATTAAGAGGAAGAAATGGTGCTCTTGTGCTCTTATGATGACTACACATTTACATTAGTGTGCATGTGACTTGTCTCTTTTTTTTTTTAAATAAAAAAAATGAAAACTCAAGCAATGGTTAGTCCTGCCATACACACAAAGAGAGGAATATTTTATCTTTCATGTATGTAGTATATCTCTAAGACATAGTGAATAGTATATTTGAGTTTGACCATTCCTTTATCACAAGTCTAAAACATTATTTGGTGCTACAATCGATTAAAGTGGAGTGTAGGAGAGGATAATATGCCATCATTGTAATTTGTCTCTAGTAAAGGAACTCTTCAATTCATTATGATATTCTTGCACAAAAATATAGTCTTCCCTCCACCCACACGTAAAACACACACACACACACACACATATATATATATATATATATATATATATATATCAAATCATTACTTATGAATATTTGTAACCGAATTCTCCACTTTCTCTTTTTTTAATATTATATTATTTTTTTAGCAACAATATAATAAAATATAGACATGGGGCATATGTCCCATTGAGTAGGTTTGACTTGAAATTTAAGTTGTACATGAAAATTATAGTGTTATTTCATTACATAGAATTAGGTGAAAATATGTACATAATCATAATTATTTCAATGTACATAAATGTTATCTTGTGCCACTTAAATCAAGTTCCATGAGATATAATCTCATGTTACTATTAATCTAATTTAGATATAAATAATCCTTATGTACATATATTAATTATCATCTGTACATTATCTAATTAAACTTTCAAGTACACAATTTGAAAATTATGTACCTTAATTTTGTATGGAATTTTAGTTTCTATGGTAATACAATAATATCGAATATTATCCATAATTATAGTATTATACCCTATATATGACTTTGCTATTTAATCTTTACTTAACGAATTGGATAATTGTTAAGTCTATAGAATTAAACTAGATAAAAATTGGGTCATTACATATGTGTTGTGGTGAATTCATTGTTTTCTCATTGAATGAACAGTATTCTGTCAGCTCCTCCTCGGGCGTATCCTTTGCCAAGTAGATAACAGGTCATACCAGGCTCTTGGTGCTTGTTTGAGTTCAATGAGAGCTTTCATTAGTTTGTATAGGTGATCATGTTGACGTGGGTCTTCAAACCCTCTTGGTTGCTCTAAGTACACTTCTTCAAAGAGGATCCCATTGAGAAATGTGTTCTTCATGTCTATAAAAAAGGTTAATATCAAGGTAAAAGGCAACTGCTAGCATCACTCAAATCGACTCCAGGTTGGCAACAGGTATAAATGTCTCTCTAAAGTAAATGCCTTCAACTGGATTGTATCCTTGTGCGACCAGCTTTTCCTTTTTTTGAACGATGTTTCATTCTCTTCTAACTTGTCCATGAATATCTATTCAATTCTTATGATGTTCGTGTTATCAGGACGAGCAACCAGTGTCCAAACATTGTTTTTTTGTGACCTGCTCCAGTTCCTCTTGCATCAAATTTATCCATGCTTCCTCCTTCAATGCCTAATTCACATTATTGGGCTCAACCTGAGAGATGTAATACGAATATGAAGTGATATTATTCAAATGACAACGAGTAACCATAGTTGCCTCAAAGTCACCAATCATATTCTCTACTAGGTGATTAGTAATCACACAGGAGGAAGGTCGAGGTCAAACTAGAGAAGGTTACTTTGGGGGTTCTTTGGCCTGTTATAACGTTTTAGGACCTGCTCCAGTTCCTCTTGAATCAAATTTATACATGCTTCCTCCTTCAATGCCTAATTCACATTATTGGGCTCAACCTGAGAGATGTAATACGAATATGAAGTGATATTATTCAAATGACAACGAGTAACCATACTTGCCTCAAAGTCACCAATCATATTCTCTAATAGGTGATTAGTAATCACACAGGAGGAAGGTCGAGGTCAAACTAGAGAAGGTTACTTTGGGGGTTCTTTGGCCTGTTATAACATTTTAGGAGTAACGTTGTCTTAATGCTAATCGGTGAGGGGATATCGTTTTAGTTGTGACTAAACTGTCTTTGATGCTTCCATCATTCTATCCAGACGTATAATTTCTTCTTCTTGTGAAAACTCAGAAAAACCATCAGTGTCATCAGGAACAATATTAAGTGACTCCATAACAGTTTGTGTCCTCACATTATAAACATGATACGTTCTGTTGTTAGTAGAGTCACGACTAAATAATAAGTCGCGAATAGGTATCTACGAGTGAAAAAATCAATCGCAACTTAGTCGCAGAAAAAGTTGTCGCGGTTAGGACTATCTATGTTTTATATAATTAGTCGCAGAAAGGTGTGGCATACTCGTGACTGTAATTACTAACCATGCATAAATCTTTAATCTAAATCTTATTTTGGATAAGGTTGCTAATTTTACTTTATATAAAATAAGAGATATTGTTAGGAGCCTTATTTACCATCATAAACCTTCAATATTGTATGTAAGTTCTTCATTGTCGTCTTAATCCTTGATGTTTTGGCGTCTTGGATTTTTTTGGGAATGCTCCTTACATGAATTCACTAAAGAATTGATCCCCTGCTTTAATACCTTCTATCTACATGATAATGTCTATTCTGCTAATTCCACAACTTTGACAAGAGGTTGTCGTCGTTTCCAACTTTCCAAGCTTATTGAACACGTAGTTACCTTTACCACTCGCGTTGTTAATTACCATCTCACGTGTCTTGTTTAAACTGCCTTGGCTCCTTCAAACGTCCTACCAATCAGCATAAGGTTTCTAACAACTCTTATCTTTGGTGTCTCACTAGATCCTTCATTTGCTCACCAAATGAAGGTTTCGATTGTCTTAGTCATCAAGGACGTTAGATTTTGATTATTCGAATGGCTAATTTTAGCTTTGTTAGGCATGAACATGCATGAATTTTTTGTTGGAAAAATTTACAATAATACACAAAAGTTCTATGTAAGGCGGAAACATGATATTTTAAAATTTTATAATCAAACAGTTTAATCAAACCATCAAGAACATAGAACAATGATCTTTTCATAATTTTATTAGAAAAGCAAACAAGCATAAAAATATGCATAAAATTTATTTCAGAAATAAATTCTAGAGATCAATAATTTTACCAATAAGATTCTAGTGATTGACTTCTTATCTTCACGCCGTGCATTTCGAGACCGCCAACGTTGGACAAAGAAAACGCTCGAAACAAACTTATCAACCTTTGGGAATCCTCGCTTTGTCGATACCACAATCTTCTAAACCGTGCCTCCGGATCGGGAAGAGACGAGAGTGTTGGCTCACTTTAATTTTTCTCACACACACTACTGAGTGTATAATAAGGCTATAGGAGTAGCTATAAGAGTGGCAATTGAGGGAGCTTTTCTCTCTAGAAATTCTCTCAACGAGGCTTATGAGCTTGTGTGCTTGGTGTAGCAAAATTAGGTTTTTCTCTCTAGAATAGGGTCCTATTTATAGAGAAAATAAAGAAGTATTTAATATATATATATATATTCGTACGTATACGAATTTGAAAACTAAAGTCGACAGCTTTCCAAAAACTAGTTTGCAATTTTAAATTTAACTGTTATATATATATATATATATGAATAAATATATATATATATATATATATATATATATATCATAATGGGTAGGAAAATTACGGCAACCCTTTTAAAAACGATTTTGATTTTGATTATATATATATATATATATATTAAACGTAAACTCTTTACTTTTTATTTTATTTTAAATCAAATTCTATTTTAATATCCAAAATAGATAATTATCTAACTCTTAGATAATTAATTAGGATTAGTTATTTCAAATTCTACTCTAAGTAGGATAACTATTCCTATTTAATTAAAATTGTGCAAATCCTAATCTAATTAGGATTTCTACAAAATACCTCCTTTTTTATTTATCCAACTTTTGGATAACTTAACAATTAAATAAAACTCTTTTATTTAATTTGTTTGCCTCCCAAATAAACTAATTTTGGCAAGAAACTATTTTCATAATTCCCTCCAAAATTAATTTAAATTAATTTTAACTATTATTTATTTAATAATTAAATAAATATCTAAAATTAATTATTTGTTTTGGAATTGAATTTTTAATCCAGTGAATGTGAGAAAAATATAAATAATCACCATTAATTATTAGAGTATCTCTATCGATTTGATGGAGTCAGTTCGGGGACTATAGACCCAATAATTTAGGCTCCAATAAATACAAATAATTAACTAAAACTCTTTAGTTAAAAATCTGATTTATTAAATCCGAGGTTACTCCACTAAAAACCCGGAACTGCACTCCTGAAATTATTAGAATAATTTACTTGTTGAGTTGTCCATTGATAAAATCATTTCATGAGATTCGACCCTCCAGATTGGTTCATGATATGAGTTGGTGAGTTTACTGTTTTACCATTGAGATCATATCTTGTTCCTTAAGTACCATCGATTCACTAGCGAACAATTCATTTACGATCTTGATTATAAATCTGCGCCTAATTGTTCGATTTCAGAATCAACACATTAAGGGAACCAATTTTAACTTCCTTTTTATCAACAGTTGGATTCCATATCTTTGAAATCCCATTCCGCAGTGATCATGTTTCGGACCTCTAAAATGAAAGTATTTAATCCAAATCAATCATGGACTGTAACGAACAAATTAGAAGGCCCGTAAATATAACCTAGGGCTTTGTGGCCACTCAGGATTAAGATCGATTCTCATATGATCATCTTATGACTACGAGACTAGTATCATAATGGTACTTAAATGATACTTCGGAATCGAGTCGGTCCGTATCCTATATAATCTAATTATATGGAATGCTTCCACTTAGTGTTACCACACCAACAACCCGGATAAGATTATCGTATCCAATATGTCAGTGGACCGCATATGTTATTTCAGATCAAGTCACCTACTCTTGATCAATCACGTACTCATTTAAACATATTAACCATAATTTTAATCCTTTGTATATAACCAACTTATATACTAGAATTTATGTTACATAATATGTTATGGATATTGATGCATATTCATAAATGAAATAAAAGTCTCAAGCAATTCATGAACAAAATTCTACTTGTTTTATTAATCAGCAGATTCAAAATCATAAAAATAGTCTCATTTTAGGACGCTATTCTAACAATCTCCCACTTGCACTAAAAAAAAAAGAGACATTCCTCTCAGACCTATTTCTCAAAGAGTACACACTGAAGTGAACGTCGACTTTCGAACATCCTTATCTGATTTAAAATCAGAATCAGTGTATCCTAGTAAATTTAGGTCACCACCTGAATAAACTAGCATATAGTCTCTTGTTCTCCTGATCAGGATTATCCATTGCATCCCTAAAAGACATTGGATCATCATCGTTTGTGTCAGAGACAATGAGATTCGCCTCAGTACGATAGCGGACGGCAATCTTATTTTCCTCCCACTACGTCTAGGTACTATAGCATCTTGACTAGGAGTTGTGGTTTTTTCTTCTTCTCTCAACTCAACAACTCTTGTTGTTGGTTGTAAAGTAGAAGTGGGTGCTAACAATTCCTCGAGTACAACCTTACTTCGAGGTTTTTAATTTGTCATATAGTCGTTTTCAAGAAAATTGATATGCGTCGACACGTATACCTTATTTTCTTTAGGACTATAAAACAAACCTCATCTCATGCCTTTTGGATAACCAATAAATAGACACACTTCTGTTCTTGAATGCAATTTGCCTGTTTTCTTTCAGCATATATGCTGGATACCCCCATATGCGATAATGACGTAAACTAAGTTTACGACCATTCCACAACTCTAGAGGCGTTTTTGAAACAGACTTAGACGGAACGAAATTTAGAATGTTCATAGCCGTCTTGATGGCATAGCCCCAGAAAGATACTAGAAGTGAAGAGTAGCTTATCATGGATCTCACTATGTCCAACAAGGTTCAGTTCCTTTTTTCTGCAACACCTTTACGTTGTGGATCACCAGAAGCCGAGAGTTGTGGCAAGATCTCATTCTCAATGAGATGGTCAGTAAACTCAGTATCCAGATACTCACCCCATCGATCTGATCGAAGAGTTTCGAACAATTTACCCAATTGCTTTTAAGCCTCAACACGAAATTCTTGAAACTTCTCAAAAGTTTCAGATTTTCATTGCATTAGGTAAATGTAATTATATCTAGAGTAATCGTCAATAAAATTAAAAAAGTACTCATAACCACCTCTAGCTTGAACATTCAAAGGTCCGTAGGCATCTGTATGAATAAGCTCAAATGGTTCTTTGACTCTTTTTCCTTTAGATGAAAAGGATCTTTTAGTCATTTTGCTCTATAAACAGGATTCACAGACAGGCAGATAATCAACTCTTAGTTCTCTCAAAGGACCATCATTCGTTAGTCTATTAATCCTGTCTAGACTAATATGACCAAGTCTAAGATGCCATAAATATGTTTCACTGTCACTTTTTACTTTATATTTCTTGTTAGGTTTAGGATTTGCTACTCTAAATATTTTAGTATTTAAGATAAAAGATTCCATTAATCTTAAAACATAAAGCCCATATTTTATATTTGCAGAAAAAATTTCCAAATCGTTTTGCGAAATAATAATCGAATTATTATTAAATGAAACTGAAAAGGAATGTTTACATAGTTCTGAAACTGAAATCAAATTTCTCCTAAAACATGTAATGAAATAAACTGATTCTAAAACTAAAAATGTATTTCCGAAGGTGAGGCGAGCTTCTCCTACTGCTTTAGCTGTAACGGACTCTCCATTGCTAACTTTCAGTGTAAGATCTCCATCTTAAAGTTCCCTCCAAGAGCTAAGTAGCTGCAAAAAGAACAAACATGATTAATTGCGTCTGAATCAACTATCCAAGGTGAGGAAGCATCCTCAGCATTAAATGCTTCTAATACTTGTAAATCGGTCATACTGCTCTTCATTTTCTCGGCCAATTCAGCAAGGTAGGCTGGACAGTTTCTTCTCCAGTGTCCCTCACCGTCGCAATGGAAGCACTTTCTTTTGCAATTGTTGCTTTGCTTTTGCTCTTTTGCCTTCTTGGGCTCTTTGGAATTTTTTCTTTGGGCTTGCTTGTGTCCTTATTAGAACTCTTTCATTTGGACTTGCTTGTTTGTCCACCTTTCGTGCCGCTTGAGCCATATGCCTTTCTCTTTTTAGATTGGGCCTTATAAGATGAGGTCCATTCGACAACATTTGCCGCGCCTTTCTTCTTGGCTATCCCACTTATAGACTCGAAAATCTAGAGCTCGTTGAGGAGTTGAGTAAGCCCATAGTTAAACTAATTCATATGTCCGTAGTTAAACTTATTCATAATATAGTTGGACGTAAATTGGACAAAATCAGACAAAAGTGAGTTTAAAATGATTCCCACTTGTGTCACCTCATCGATAGTGGCACCATGCAGCTCAGCCTCTGCGAAATAATTCGTCATCATCATGGGTAGTGAAAATAAAGAAGTGTTTAATATATATATATATATATATATATATATTTGTACGTATACGAATTTGAAAACTAAAGTCGACAGCTTTCTAAAAACTAGTTTGCGATTTTAAATTTAACTGTTATATATATATATATATATATATATCATAATGGGTAGGAAAATTACGGCAACCCTTTTAAAAACGATTTTGATTTTGATTATATATATATATATATATATATTAAACGTAAACTCTTTATTTTTTATTTTATTTTAAATCAAATTCTATTTTAATAACCAAAATAGATAATTATCTAACTCTTACATAATTAATTAGGATTAGTTATTTTAAATCCTACTCTAAGTAGGATAACTATTCCTATTTAATTAAAATTGTACAAATCCTAATCTAATTAGTATTTCTACAAGATACCTCCTTTTTTTATTTATCCTACTCTTGGATAATTTAACAATTAAATAGAACTCTTTTATTTAAATTGTTTGCCTCCCAAATAAACTAATTTTGGCGAGAAAATATTTTCATAATTCCCTCCAAAATTAATTTAAATTAATTTTAACCATTATTTATTTAACAATTAGATAAATAACTAAAATTAATTATTTGTTTTCGAATTAAACCATTAATCCGATGAATGTGAGAAAAATATAATTAATCACCATTAATTATTAGAGTATCTCTATCGATTTGATGGAGTAGGTTCGGGGGCTATGGTCCAATAATTCAGGCTCCAATAAATAGAAATAATTAACTAAAACTCTTTAGTTAAAAATCTGATTTATTAATTCCAAGGTTACTCCACTAAAACCCGGAACTACACTCTTGAAATTATTAGAATAATTTACTTTGTCAGTTGTCTATTGATATAATTATTTCATGAGATTCGACCCTCCAGATTGGTTTATGATCTGAGTTTGTGAATTTACCGTTTTACCACTCAGATCATATCTAGTTCCTTAAGTACCATCGATTCACTAGCGAATAATTCATTTACGATCTTGATCATAAATGTATGCGCAATTGTTTAGTTCCAAAATTAATACATTAAGGGAACCAATTTTTAACTTCCTTTTTATCAGAAGCTGGATTCCATATCTATAAAACCTCATTCCCCAGTGATCATGTTTCGGAACTCCAAAATACACGTATTTAGTCTAGATTAATCATGGACTGTAAGTAACAAATCAAAAGGCCCGTAAATATAATATAGGGGTCTGTGGCCACTCAGGATTAAGATCGATTTTCATATGATCATCATAGGACTGCGAGACGAGTATCGTAACGGTATTTAAATGATACTTCGAATCGAGTCGGTCCGTGTCCTATATAATGTAATTATATAGAATGCTTCCACTTAGTGTCACCACACCGACAACCCAGATAGGTTTTCGCATCCAATATATCAATGAACCGCATATGTGATTTCGGATTAAGTCACCCACTCTTGATCAATCACGGACTCATTTAAACATATTAACCATAATTCTAATACTTTGTATATAACAAACTTATATACTAGAATTTCAGTTGCATAATATGTTATGGATATTGATGAATATTCATAAATGAAATAAAGTCTCAAACAATTCATGAAATTTTTTTTTTTTACTTATTTTATTAATCAACAAATTCAAAATCATGAAAATAGTCTCATTTTTTTAGCACTATTCTAACATTTTTTTTGCGACTTTTCTTCTTGACTATTTATGGTATTTGGGGCCCTGCTTCAAACACCAATCTTATGACGTGGGACACACGTCATCTACAATGAGTGATTTGAAGCAAATATAAAAAATGAAGGAAAAAAAAAAGAAACAGAAAAAAGAAGCTAATAATGTGGTCTCAGCTTTGGATCTCGGATATTTAGGTAACCAGTGTTTTATATAGTACTTTGTATTTGATGGTTTGAACTTAACTGTCTTAGAGGAGGTTCGTTTACTCTTGTGCTTGTAATTATTGACTTATTTTCGATCTAACTAGCTCGAGTTTAATATCCTCAAAAGAACTATTAATATTAAAGAGAGAGTTTTAAGGGACTGCCACAATATTGAAATCATTAATTCAATAATAGATTATTATAGTAAAACGAAGAAGACGTCTGCTAGAAAATACAAGCTAGAAAGACACAATCATGAATTTTTTTTTCCTTAATTAGTTTCATATTAATATTTATGCTTGTCATTACTTGTTGTGTAAATAATCAAGTTTTATAACATTTTAAAAGAATTCAATTAATACTTTGCGTAAGTGTTGTCTTTTAGTAATTGGCCATTGTGTATTCCTGATTATTTTCTATCTTTCTAGCCTCTTATTTTTGAGATTTTTAAGGATTTAGCCAAATTTTTGGTAATTTTTTAAAGAATTAGCCATAGTTTCACGAATTTAAGGAATTAGCCATTTTCGTTATGTAACAATTTTTGTTACACGTGTAATAAATTTTGTTACCCGTGTAATAAATTTTGTTACGCCCAGTAACAATTTTTGTTATACGGGTAACAAAAATTGTTACACGTGTAACGAAAATTGTAACACAACGAAAATGGCTAATTCCTTAAATTCGTGAAACTATGGCTAAATTTTTGAAACATGAGCTTAAAAATGGCTAAAACCCAAAACAAAAAACAAAAAAAAAAAACAAAACAAAAAATAAAAAGAAGAAGAAAAAGAATTTGTAAACATCTTCGATAAACAAAATACCTTGATTATAGACAGTATTAACGCAGTCAAACCTCTTAGTGTCAACCAAATCAGTAAAAGTCAAGCATCATCGTTCAACAGATGTATCTTGAACGAAGCTTCCTAGTCATTTAGTCACAAATAAATTAAAAAATAATAATTATATACAAACAAAATGCCAAAGAGGATTGACAGATGACCACAAGTACGCCATTGTTGTGGTCATCACAAGATATTTGGTAACTAGATAGAGATGTTTGTTGAATTTACTTTGAATTATTATTATTATTATTATTATTATTATTATACATATAAGAACTTGGTCTCTAAAAGCCCGAGATGAACAAACTGAAAAATCAAAAACGTTTTGACGCTCAGCAAAATTAGCTAATTAATAAGATGGTATCTATAGGAGCTAAGGAAGATAAGTACCGTTCGTATATACATGGAGAAGAAGAAAAGAACACCAAATGGAGATATGGAGCTCCTCCTAACTATGATGTTGTCAACAAGCTCTTTGAAGAAGGCAGAACTAAGGTATCTCATTTTATTTTATTTTTTTTACTTATAATTTGTTTTTTTTTTTTTTCTCTTTCTATGTCGTCGTATTAAATTATGAGTTTAATCACATCCTTGAATCATGATTAAAATTCTTTGTTAGTCCACACTCTCAAAACGGCTTTAAATTGGTCATAGATGGAGATCTATGAGACTGTCCCTTTTTAATTTAGTGTTAACAGTCATTTAGTTCATCCTTGAAAAACAGTTGTTTGATTAGCCTGTGTAGCATTAGGTAGTTGGTCATGTAAAGGCTGACCATGCCAATGGGCAAAGCAGCACTGAGTACACAAAAAAAAAAAAAAAAAACAAAACAAAACAAAACAAAACAAAAACAAAAAAAAAAAGCGCAAGATATAATGTTCCGATATTACATAGTTGAGTAAAATTAAGGATTGTACGGGTCGTTTGTAAGCAATTTAGATTGCAAAATTTAGATCATTTTTATTTGATCTCAAATAATAACTCAAATCAATGTTTGTATAAGAGTTTGATTGTAGTATTTGAATTGAGATCGTAAAAGATAACATTTATAATAAGAATTAAAAAATAATAATTTTTTAATCTAGTAGTAATAAGAGTATTAGAACACTGTAGACCGAATAAATTAACCCCTTGTTTGGGGTGGCCATTTTGACCATTTTATCCTATTTTTTAGAATGGAAAAAATGGTTTGAAAATGATTTAGAATGGTTTGTAAAAATGATGTAAGAATGATTTGACTTTACTAATTTTGAGGTGGTATGAATGGTTGAGATTTAAAAATATTGTATAGGGATTTGGAAAGTTGAAAAAAATAGTTGAAAAAAAATAAAATGGAATGGAATAGTTTGGAGGATTAAGAAAGTTGAAAAAAAAAATGAAAAAAATAGAATGAAATGAAATGGGTAAAATTGGAACCCCAAACAAGGGGTAACTTAAAATTTTGGTATTTTGTCCAAAAAAATTTATACTTTAGAACTTTGAATCGAAATTTTTAATATCGAAATTGCTTACCAAACATCTTACTCATCACGAGTTGTTGAGAAAAACTATTATTGGACCGTCTACAACTGTGCATGGGTGACAGTTACTATAGACAGCTTACATGGGATAAATTCCATTCCTTCATTGGTTCAAAAACAAAAAAAAAAAAAACAAAAAACAAAAACAAAAACTTAAGCTCATGGAAAAACTTATGTCTCAACATGAGTTGATATTGTAAATCCTTTTCTCATTTTTTTTTAGATCATTGGTAAGAGCGACTAATATTGAACAATTTGATAGATCAAAGACAAATTCAAAGATGTTTTAAAACTCGGCGGCTAAAACATGATTTACCTTAAATAAAATTAGTCTCCGCATAATTGCATGAGTGATAAATTGTAACAACTTAAACACTGCAGATATGGCCAGCGGGGTCAGTTGAAGAAAAAGTGCAGAACCTAGTGAAGACATGGGAAATGGAGATGTTCAATAAGACATGCTTTGAGGACTACAAATCTGTTGATCAAAAAGTATACACTTTCAGCTTAAATGGTATGTACGCTTCGAATACAATCGGAATTTAGTTACCCTCGCCCGTTTAATAGAAGATAATATGGTCGAAAACTCGACATTGAATGCCAGGAAGGAAAGCTCTGACTTTGGAAGAAAAGCGCAAGCTTGGGGGAGGCTACAACTCCTTTATGCAAACCTCCTTACCAGAAAAGTTTCGGTGCTACAATCCTGCAGAGGAAACGGCTGATTCCTCTCATCGGGCATTCACAACCGCTTTTCCGCGGGGATTTGCCTTGGAAATTGTACACGTTTATTCTGGTCCTCCGATGATTGTGTACAAGTTCAGGCACTGGGGTTACATGGAAGGTCCTTTCAAAGGCCACCCACCCACGGGCGAACTTGTTGAACTTTTCGGCATGGCTGTCTTTCAGGTATTAGAAATTAGTGTCCTGGAGATATCTATCTTGATTTGAAATATTTAAAAATCGACCGATTTCAGGTCAATAATTATTAATAGGAAAAGAAACAGATAGCAGAAGGGACCAACGATTTTGATTCATCGAACGTGCCTTTCTCACAATATTTTTCACAAAACAAAAAATTTGTGTGTTTAGTGTTTAGTACTCTTCCATACATATTAGTTATTGCTCTGAATAAATCGATCAATACTTTTCAAAGCATGTCTTAAAAAAAAAGACTTGAGAACATTAAGTTTACTTATTCTAGGAACGTGATACTTACAAGTGAAATAAAACTGAGATTTGCTTGCTGTTTAAAACTGCAGCTAAATGAAGCCGAGAAAATTGTGAAGGTGGAATTCTTTTTGGACCGCGGTGAACTGCTCGGAGGTCTGATCAAGGATGCAAATCCCTCTAATGCTCTCTCCGACGAGGCAGCTTCAAGCTGCCCCTTTATGAAGAACACCAGCTAAATTTGCATCTGTACAAGCAAATACTGCAAGGAATCATTTATCAGTAGATTTTACAACATGAAACAAATCAAGCCTTATGCAAATCGTCTCATGTACTTTTGCGATTCTAAAATTGAATTTGCTTTTTGTATCAATAAAGTTTTCTACAGTTGAAGTGCAATAAAATAAACCGCTTTTACAGAAACAACATAACTAATAAAATTTCTTCTGAGTTTAGTATGACAGACATCGAAAGAGTGCTTAATAGTGCATGTCATGCGATTCACCATTTTGATAGTGAATATTCAGAAGATTGGTTAAGGAGCTTCAGAAAACAATACGGCCTTCAGACATTAACCATTTTTTTTTTTTTCCATTTATGTTTGGAATTGTTGCACTTCTTGACTAATAATGAAACCTTCAAACCAAATAACACAGATATTTACCATCCAACAGTCTGACATTGCATATATCATATGTTACAAGGCACTCAAAGAAAATTGTTCGTAAATCATTGTCTCTAATTTCTTTTCAAAGGAAGTATATTTCTGTCAAGTTTCGTACTCAGTTTCTATCTAACTGTTCGGGTATGTAAAGGATTCGAGGTAGAGTATTGAGTTATTGAATCCATGGAAGTTTTCCTGGATACATAGCAGTTCCACAGTATCTGAAGAGACCATCAATCTCTGGACAACCATTGGGATAAGGGATTGTCCTGTGGAATGGGTCACGTCCTATTTTCTTACGGTAGAGTGAGCTGCGACACCCATATGGATCTTCCTTAAACTGTGTTCGCACCAATGCCTCGCCTTTCAGAGCGGCTGCTTTTGCGTTTGAAGTAGCTGGAGTGCCAGAGTAGAAGAATCTCGACTCTGGAAAGCCTATTGCGGATCGATGCAGATGTGCAAATCTCTCCTCCTTAAAATCATAACTTACTACCTGGCAACCAGAGAGGCATATAAGGCCAAATAAAGAAAATCCTGAAGTTATCTAGACACTAAAAAAATTATCAGTATGTTGATCTAAAGGTTAATCATTACCAGGATATTCCATAATGTAGAACACTAAAACCAAGGTAAAAGTTGATACAATCCAGACTCTAGAATCAAGAAGATATCTTTACATTTTTTATACAACATTTATCCCCAGTTTTGTAAAGATCAGTTTCCATAAAGCAGAAAAAAGTGGAAATTGTGGCCTAGGATTAGGAGATGATGCATATTTCTGACTTGATTATATGATATGATAGATCTATATCATCACCAACTTATAAGATCATCCGCACTAATGCCATTTAAACACAAGTGTCCTCTAAAACTATCCATCTGTAATTTTAGAACACAATATTACTATATACGAACCTTGTTTTCCAGTTTTCTTGTCATACATGAATTGATTTCAAACATAAATTACACATGGAGATGTCATATGATGCACTTACAGTAATGTTTTGAGGATATGTGCCTGTAAGTTCTCGGAACCGACAGACACTAAAGAGAAGATTTTCAAAACTGTCTCTTGCGTGCTCTTCAGTAAGAGCCCTTGATCTAACATTTTCCCCTTTGCCTGCAGAAACCACCAAACCAAAACCACATATTTATCAACAAAAACAGATCAAGAATCAGAGGTCGAACCATCTAAACCTAGAAAACTTCAATTTTATAGGACTTAGCAACAAAACAATGCCTACAATTGAACACTAGCTTTCGCATCATGTCTCAAAGAGAGAAAGTTACTACAATCCACCGTCCATAAGTAACAATTGTGCTCAAATGAAGCAGGAAAAAACATATCAAGGACTCGCAATAATTCAAATCCTCGCAAACTAAAATTTTAGTTGTTGCAGTATTATGGTCTGCTTAGAATAAATAACAACACCCTCTTGAACAACAAATTACGTTCCGCACGAAAACAGAAAATGAACTGCGGTAACTCACCGAACCATCCTTTCAATTCAGCAACTGCCCAATAACTCTGTGCCTCGCTCCGAGGACCAGCATCTTTCCTAGTCTCCCCACCACTAAACAAAAGCAAAGAGTTCTCATCTTTGGCTGCGATTTCGATCCCCTCTTGTATGTGCGATAAAAACGTAGAGGCTTGACCCGGGTTCTTCTGATAAGACTCCAAAAACCACGAGTCTTCCTTGTCAACTTTCTCGCAACTACTACTCGTATAAACCGAATGCCCAGCAACCATCACTAGATTTCTGAGCTCGGGGAACGGATAATTACCCGGATCGACATTATAAGTTTGGTGATTATTTATAGTTTTGTAATGGCTCTCGTATAGGGTCAGCACTAAGAAAATTGAGACCCCAAGGGACAGAGAAATGAGGAAATATAAAATTGGGTGTAACTTAAAATAATAATGCAATCGGTTTTTGAGCGATTTGATCATTCTTATGGGATTAAAAGGTGACTTCTTGTGCTTTCGAGCTCTTTTGAACGTCCCAGATTCTATATCAAAATCTCCTCTTGGGTATGCACCGAAGGACTTGGGACTTCCTGACCCAAATGAGTAATTGCTCATTCTAGCACTAATTTATCGAAAAAACCAAACATGCCCAGATGATGTTTTAGAGAAACAAGTCAATAGGGATCGTGAATTTATGATCTAATACTTAACAGATCAAACGAATCCCCGTCCGAATCAGAAATCACAAACGGTTATAACTAAGAAAAACTATAGCTTGGAGGTATAGAAAAAAGAAAAAAAGAGACGATTATGTTCATATGGAATTCGTAACGATGAAACCAAATCAGGGATTTCCTAATGAAATGTGATTCGATATCGCAAATACTCGAATAAGGGCGTGTGCGTGTGTGTTTTGACCTGAGAATGAGAAGCGGCGACGTTGGCGTGGCCCGCGTGGGCGTCGGCGTGGAAAATCGAAGACGATGGTTGGACGGCGAGGGCTGGTCGTCAGCGATGGTTGGACGGTGGCGAGGCCTGGATGGTGGGGCGGTGGCGAGGGCCGGACGCTGGACGGCGGCGAGGGCTGGACGGACGGTGGGCGGTGGCGAGTATTTGAGAACAAACATAAGCTGAAGAAGGGATTTTTTTATCAATGACCTTAAAAATACACCGTTCTCATATTTAATTGGAAATTGCAGTAAAAAGTCAATTTTTTTTTATATTTTTAAATAATAGACTATGTTTAAAAAAAAATAATAATTAAGTTACGAATTATATAACAAAAAAAATATCACATAAAATATTACATATTTATAAAAATTTATAAGATATTTTGTAATATTTCAATTTTTATTCATCATTTTTAGAATATTAAACAATATCTTACAAATATTTACATATGTGTATATATTTATTGATATTTTTTGTTACGAAATTATTTACAATTTTTTTTTAATTTTCGAAACATTAACTATCATTTAAAAGACATAATTAATTTTAACATATTTTTATAACTTACCCTATTTAATTTAACCTGTGGATTAATTTTTTTTTCAATTTTCTTTTTATAATTATTTATGAAAAGACAACACTATCCTTAATTTTTATAGTATTTTATAGAAAATAAAAACTCCCAAGAGGACCAAAAATACGCAAGAAGAAGAAGAAGAAAAAGACTCATTCCTCTTTTGAAAGAAATCCTTCAGTTTTCAAATTCTCACATAATTAACTATTTCTCTCGGACTCGCGCACCCATTCCATCCCGTTGGAGTTGCCCAAGTCCACTAGTCGAAGTTGCCCGAGTCCAATCATTGCAGTGGATGGAACAATTTTGAAAAGGGATCATGGGGGAACTTTGTGTTACGGCGGCCATAATGGTAAAAAATAACCATGGAATATTATTATGATTTATGCCACTAGTTTTTGAAGATGGAGCCTCAAACACTTGCGTCTTGTGGGAGTGATTGTAAGATAACTAAAAGAAGCTCTTGCTGATCTTCAAGATTGGGCATAATATCGGATGGACACCCCAAGTATTGAGAAGGCTGTGTCCAAAGCGTATGCCTTGAGGTAGCTTATGAATTTTGCATGTATCATCTACCGAACAATGTGAAGACAAACTTCAAGGTGTACCTTGAGTTAGCTTCTTTTTTTTTTTTTTTTTGTTATGATTTTTTATCCATGGTATTAAATAGTGTTACTGATGGTATTTTGATTTTTTAATTTCTTGATTTTGTTCGTCAGTAGAACTTGTTTGCTTTTTTTATTTATTTTAGGGAAAATTCTAAAATAGTCCTGTTTATACCGAAAATCCAGTTTTGTCCTTCTATTTTTAGTAATTACGAAATGGTCCTTACGTTTATCAAATCAGTCTAAATATATCCTTGAGCGTTGACCGATGCTCAAAACTTTTCCAAAATGACCAAGTTACCCTTCGAATAAAACAAAAATTTATTTTACTTCTTTATTTTTCTCATATATATATATATATATTTTTATTTTCATCCTTTTCCACCGCGATGAACCCCACTCCGACAAACACTGCCTTCAAAACTCATCCCAACAAATGAAACCGACGGGGATTCGCGGAGGGGGCGGCGGGGAGAGGCGGAGGAGGTGGCGGGGATTGGCAGAGGGTGCTGTGGGGATTCGTGGAGGGGGCAGCGAGGTATTCGCAGAGGGGGCGGCGGGGAGAGGCGGATGAGGTGCACTAAATTAAATCCCAGCGACCCTCGAGCCCACTGCCCCCCTGCGAATTCAGCCCCACCAGCAACCCTCGAGCCCACTGCTCCCTGCGATAACACAACTCCTAAACCACCCCTGCTTGCCTGCAATACCGGGATTCGTAAAAGAAAACAAAACAACATGAAACGAAAGTCATCGCCACGACGAGAGAAGAGAAACGGGACGACGAACCCCACCGCAATGAACCCCCACGCCGACAAACACTACCTTCAAAACTCATCCCAACAAATGAAACCGACAGGGATTCGCGGAGGGGCCGGCGGGAGATTCGCAGAGGGGGCGGTGGGGAGAGGTGGAGGAGGTGGCGGGGATTGGCGGAGGGGGCTGCGGGGATTCGCGGAGGGGGCAGCGAAGTATTCGCAGAGGGGGCGGCGGGGAGAGGCGGATGAGGTGGCGGGGATTCACGGTGGGGGCGACGGGGGATTCGCAGAGGGGGTGGCGGGGAGAGGCGGAGAAGGTGGAGAGGAGGCGGAGGGGGCAGCGGGGATTGGCAGAGAGGGCGGCGGAGGAGGCAGAAGGGGCGATGGGGATTCGCGGAAGGCGTGGTGGAGGAGGTTGCGGGGTTCTTGGAGGGGTGGTGGTTCGCGAGGGGCGGAGGTTTGCGGGGGCGGCGGTCGGGGCGGCGTTTTGCGGAGGGGGCGAGGTTTGCGGAGGGGACAGCGTTTTGCAAAGGGGGTGACAGATTTTTTTTTTTGTTGAGAGAGAGAGAGAGATTTATTACTCTTTCTAAACAAACAAAAAGAAAAAACAACAAATTTTAAACCAAATGTAATTTACCCTTTTATTAAAGGGTAACTAAGTCTTTTTACTTCCAATCTTTGACCAAATTCGAATTAAAGGATATTTTTAGCCCGATTTAGAAAATAGGAGGACCATTTCATAATTACCAAAAATAGAAGGATAAAACTGGATTTTCGGTATAACACAGGGACTATTTTAGAATTTTCCCTTTATTTTATTTTGTGTTCCAAAGTCTTTCGTTACTTATGCATTTCATTGATCAATTTCACTTTTTCTTCTTTTTCTTTTGCCTTTTTTGTCAAAGAGAAGAAATCCTAGTTCCAGATTCCAAAGCTATAAGATCATACATTGTGAATGATACAAGTACAATAGGAAACAAATTGATGAAACAAACTTTAATATCTAGCTCTACTCAAAAAAGTTGGGTACGAAAAATGAGCTTTTTCAACAAAAGAAGATTTGCATTTCTTCCACCCAAATAGGTGATACTTTCCTGGGACCTTAACATGAATTCGTTGAAAGCCATCGACGGTGACCAACATATTGAGTTTAACTTTAGGCCCTCACACTTGGCGTCTCATCATTACAAGTTGAGAATACTTCTTAAACTTGGTCTCATCATCAAAGTAGTGTCAGCATCAAGTACGATGTCTCCATGTACAACCGTAGATGCAAATTATACATCATTAAAACTATTGACCACATACTTTATGAAATAGTCATGTTTCTAAACGAGTTTAAATCGTTCGAACGTTAGGTACATGATTCGGCAATGGAGTTTAGGTAACATGCTTTTTTGTGATTTTTTCTGGATTATTAAACATTTATGGATTTTTAAGGGCATATACGTTAAACACAACCAATCTACTAATTAATCAAGTTCATTCAAATACTATAATATAATATCAACAATAAAACTATATTGTATTATGACATGATCTTGTAAAACTTCAGGTACTACGTAGCTCTATGCTCTGTTGATCTTCATGCTTGGTGCAACAATATTTTACTTGCTGTGTATTTGGAATTGTATAATCACTGCAACCAGTCTTTCAGAGGGAAATATGATAGCACTTTGTGGAGTATCTTTTTAACCTCTCCTACTCGTTCTACCCGCCAACTTCGTTTGCACACCGGATAAGATTGAGCCGATGTATTTTCCTTCTAAAATAACGCATAATCGAACTTGCGCACGTGATTTCACTCATTGCCAAGATCCACAGCCCGCAAGTTCCTCTTCGCATCGTAGTGTGAATGAAGACCCTTATCTTCTTCAGGATCTGATATCTTTAACAAATCCTGCAAACTTGTTAAATGATCAATTTTTCCATTCATGCATGACCTTCAAATGCATAAATTTAACAATAAAGTTGAACGATGACATTTTGATGCACTCGGGCCAATGTTTTAATAGCAGTGCGTCAAACATGGCGTAGTACGTCAATGCTTCTTCAACGACCAGTTCGATATTCTCCTCAGTGTCATCATCTGTTGCAAAATTAATCTCATTAGCAAGATTATCAAAAGAACCCGGAAGGTTGGATATCCGTTTTTTTTTTTTTTTTGTCACTGTGATACATCCACACCTTGTAGTTGTGATGGGAATTATGGTCAAAATTTGAGCATTGACCCTTAGTCAAATTTTATCATGATTAGTTTAGACATATTTTGCACTATACTTTATTAAGCCGTCCGAATTGACACGACGACTAGTGAGGCTCATAAACTCCTCATAGTGCTCATCATGCAATTGATTCTTCATATTTACCCAATTTTTTTTGGGAAAATTTCAAAATAAAGCCAATCTTGATGCCACTTAATAATATATACCCCATGTGGTGTGCTCCCTTCATTTCCATTCTATGTTTGTAGTGTAAATTTTGGGGTATAAATTAAAAGTGCAATACACATGGGGTATAGATTATCATTGTACGTCAAGAATGGGGTATTCCTCAAAATTCCCCATTTTTTTTTCATTAACATCGTGTTACAATCTGCAGAAACAAATGCCTCGTTTACGTATTATCTTCATCGTTGAAAATGTGTTTTATGTTTGCCCCACTCATTCTCTCCATTCCATTCAACCATTTTTTTTTTTCAACTTTCCTAATCCTACAATCCATCACATTCCATTAATATATTTTTTTTCAACTTTCCAAATTAATCCCTATATAATATCTTTAAATCTCAACCATTTATGCCACATCGAAATTCGCAAAGTCAAACCATTCTATATTTTTCCAAACTATTCCAAACCATTTTCAAACTATTTTTTTCATCCCAAAGAATGGGATGGAATGGGCAAAATGGTTTGTCCACATGGGGTTAGTGTTTTTGGAACATTATTTATACACACGCATTTGATAATGTGTTTTATTTGAGTATTATTTAGTCGTTAATTGATTATTAAGCATGAAGTTATTATTATTTTCTAATTGTTTATTACTAACACCAAAATGCAATAGTTTGACGTTCTCAGCAATTTCTTGTCGTTTTTCATAACACTGTCGTTTTTTACTTTTATTGTTGTTTCTCAGAGCATTGTCGTTTTCCAAAAACATTGTCGTTTTTCATTGCTATTCTAGTTTTCTTGCCTTATGCAAAATTCCCACCTGAAACATCAACTAAACTCACTAAAACTCTAATAAATAATTTACAATTACCATGGTTTTTACCCATATAGCCACACAAATATTTTTAACATAAATTTACTAATATTTTACCATTAACTAAGAAAATTTAATAATCACTATATTTGGACCAAAATTTTACACATATCACCACACCAATATTTTTACCATAGGTTTACAAATATTTTACCTCAAACTAACAAGATCTATACCGCCATAATTGTATATAATTTTACATCAATATTTTTTATAAATATATTATCCAACAAACTAAAAAGTTGTTACAACCACCATATAATTTTACCAAATATTTACCTAAATATCCATACCAAAATTTTACCTTAACATATATCTTACATCAACGCCAAAAAAATATTTTCACGACATATATTTCATTCCACATCAACACCTAATATCTAACATTTCATCATTTCAAAGCAGTAAAAATTTTAAAATAAAAGTTAATCACGTATCTTTCGTAAGAGATATGTTGAAGTAGGAGGAGGGGTTGCGGAGGCTAACAATAAAAAAAAATAATAAAGAGAATAAAGAGAAGAGGAGAAGAGAGAAAATCGTAGGGTGGATGGCTACCGACGGCGGCGATAGGTTGGGCTCGGAGAAAGAGAGGGGGAGTTAGGGTTTGAGAGAAAGGAGAAAAATGAGAAAAAACTCAAGCAGTTTTGGGTTTTAATGAAAATTATCGGCAACCCCTCGATATTTTTGCCATTTTTTTCTAAAACTACCACAACAATTGGGCTTATAAACACTATATAATTATGAGAAATCATAATGAATACCCAATTTTTAAAACTTAATGTAAGTTATTACCCAATCTTTTGAAAAATGTAACAAATTACCCAAAAGATGGAATTACTTACACAGTGGTAAGTGGTGGTAATTCACTTTGTTACCAAAAACATGTGCAAGTAATTCACAAATTGACTAGAAACTCAATTACTTCAAAAGTTTGGGTATTTATTTTTATTGTTATATAAATTCTGGGTATTTACCTACTTCACCCTATAATTATTATCAGTGACCACAAAGTACTTGCCAATATTTTTTTACTCCGACTTTTCGGCGCTTAAAATCCCCCCAAAAGTATTAGTGACTGCGGAGTAGTCACCAATAATATTAATTTGTCCTAAAATTTTTCAGTATTGTCCCCGCATTGTGGTCAATTGCTGATATTTTTGTGGTGGGTGGCAAATTTTCACGCGATTTTTTTTGTCGCGGATGTTTATGATCGGCAATCACACAATAATTTCCAATTTTTTTTTTTTTTTTTGTAAATAAAAGGGTTAATGGTCATGGATAAATATTGGCGACCATGCAATAATTGTTAAAAAAATAAAAGGTTTTTTTAGGCATTTAACCAAATTTTTGGGTAATTTTTTAGGATTTAGCCCTAAAATGTCGAAATTAATGATTTAGCCATAACATATAATATTTTATGTTACATGACAGATGTATATACGTGTAAAAGTGTAACATTACATGTAATGTTAATATGTTACATATTTTATGTTATATGCATCATTACATTTAATGTTACACCTTTTACACGTATATATGTTACATGTAACATAAAATGTTACATCATTACATAAGATGTTACATATAACATAAAATGTTACATGTTACATATTATGTCTAAATCCTTAATTTCGTTAAACTATGGCTAAATCCTTCAAACTTTACTATTAAAATGACTAATTGTTAACTGGCCCAAAAATAAATATCTGTGATTTTTAAGATGTAGTCGCTGATAATTTGGTCTCTCGTGCTCTCAATTATTGTGGTATTGATTAATGTTCTTCTTAAATAGAAATAGTAGGAGGTAAACTATCGCTCCATTTTTTTTTTCTGGAATCCAACATGAAACAAACAACCGTATATGTTAAATACTTATCAGCCTCTTAAGCATATTGATTACTATAACTAATTATGAATAATATCACATGAATATCAATGCAATGGGAGCTTTTTTTTTTTAGTGTTAGGCTAGCTTTGCCAAATTGTAAGCTATAGTTTTAGATACAATAACGACTTTAAATGAACAAAATAGACTGTCGGTGCTCTGTTCAATTATTTTTTTATAATTCGTAATCCTTTTGTTTAATATACATTAATATGAAAGTGAAAAAGACAAAAAAAAAAATAAAAAATGCTAGGCATGCACGATAGTGCACGTTGTAAAGTCCATTAGTAATGATTTGAATCGGTGCGATTACTGGATGTTGTCAAGAAAGCCTTGGGCTCATTCAGGTTTTATTAAGGTCTATTTTAATTAATTATGCAATTTATGAACCATTTGACAATCAAATTTAAAAGAAGAACTAACATTTTATTTGATATGTATTTAATGAGTGTTTGGGATTTTTTTTTCCAAATTGAAGAGATGTAAGCTAAATATTTGTTTGGCAATGTAAGTTTTTATTCCGATCTCAAATTTAACCCTCTACTTAAATTTGTAACATTTTATTGAAAATAAATATTATTCTAATTTAAATACTATTTTTCAGTCATATTAAAATCAAAAATAAAATTTAAATATAGTCTAGTTAGTTTTCTATTCAAATATAGCCTATTTATTTTTTTCCTTTAAACGGGAAAAACATTTTGATAAGTAAATAAATAACTTTCAAAGAAATTATTATAGTCTCATTTTCTATGTTCTATGCTAGGTCCACTACCATGTACAAGTACGTAGGACAACATGTGGGGTGGTCCATTTGTCTTCCCCTTCCAATTCTTTATGTTAAAATTTATTTTTCTGAATGTAATTTTGGTATTTTAAAGGTATATAAATTATTTATATATTTATTTATTGTGGTGGAAAGTTCAGCAAGGATGCCATGTAGTAGTAGCTAGCCTCACATGGACAGCACATGGGGTTTTGTAAAGCCCTTGCAAGGGACAAAGCTTTTGAAGGATTTTGATGCCTGCCCTACACAATATTGTTTAGTCTTTTGGGTATTTACTAGTATTTCTTCTTCTTCATGCATTTATACTCTTTTCTCTCTTTCTTTCTTTCTTTCTTATCTCACATTTTATATTGTTTATATACTAGTAAATAAGTAATTCTTCTTCCTCATATATGGGAGGAAAGTGCTATATAATTCTTCTTCTTTTCTTTCTTTCTTTTGCATTTTTTTTTTAATGTCACGTTGTATAGAGTTTTGGGTTAGTACTAAATAGTAATATTTTTGTGCTTACACGCGTCAAGAAGTTCGAGTTTGGGAATTCTAGTTGAAATAAAAAGAATAAAGAAATATTTAGCGGTTTTTTTTTTCTCTTCTAAAATGTTAGGAGTGGACTGAGGCTCGAGTTTTGGACCTTTTATGTATTTTAGGATCAGAACATAAAATGTTGTAAACATTAGCTTTTCACTGCACAAGGCATTTAAATAAAATCTACCAAAATCCGAAACATACCTGCCATGAATTCATTAATTAAAGAATAGCATCCGGTCTTCGCTCCATGTTTAGAGAGTACATAGAGAATACAATACGGTATTTGACATGTTCAAAGTATTGTATTGTGTAATATAAAAAACACTTAATACACACGAAATGTGTTATCTATTACATATGAATCCGAAGCTATTTACTACATAGCCATTTCTTGGCCTATATTTTAAGAAAATGACTAATATTTTCAAAAATTAAGTTACGAGGCACTAATACATAAGAGAACTAAGTGCATAAATATAAATGCACATTATCATGTAGTTAAAAAAAACTACTAATTTTTAATTAATTAATTGAAACGTTAGTTATTTTTTTAAAACATTATTTAGAAAATGGTCATTTACTCAATTATATCTATAAATCATTCGCATTGGACCATATTATCTACTCTAACTCCTACGATTATTTTTTATTTTTTTATATTATAGTTTTTACTACGAACAAATTATACTAAACTTATACACGTATAATATAATACATGATATATGTCCTCTATTCCATTACTTTATGCATAATTTAACCTGTGATCACAATTCACAAGCGGGACCGATCTGTGCCCTTTTGTTTTGATATAGATCCATATATGTTCTTTAGTTAATTCGCCGCAATGCAGAATTTACAGATCAACGAAATTAAAGCAGATGATCAAGGCATAACTGCAAGCTGTCAGAATTCTAAACAACTAAGACCAGCTACGAACAGAGATTTCATTATTCTGTCAATACTTAGCCTCAATTACAAGAAAATGAAATATAATAATTATGAAGAAATCTTTGCTGTAAAGTTACTCTCTGGGTTTACTCATCTACTTATCTATTAATCCTTTTTTCTTCATTCCTACAAATTAATCAATATACATGCATATATATTAATTACAATTGATGGTAGGTATTAGAATGCATGTTTGTAGTTGCTTACCCTGAATTTAATGTACATGTTGATGTATCAAATTAGGTAAATCATCATATTGTTCATGTTAGGTATTTGATTAGCCGAGCTGAGAAAAACTCAATTACTTAATCAAGCATTATTTATTTTTGGGCTGCAAGAGCCTATAAAACTAAACCGATTGACTCTTTGTAGCCTAAAAAACAAGTAATAAAACATTTGTAATAATGTTTTTGTATTGTATAACTTGAAATAGTGCAATATATTACAGCCTGTATTGATACAGCAAATAAAGAGGTCCAATATGAATCAATGAATGTGTTGTCTATGTGTGGTGTCCAACTCCTTAATTGCTGGTTTAAGCATATCGGTTTGACATTTAGTATTAACCAATGACTTGAACTAGTAATACCAAAAACTCTTATAAAATAATTATATTTAGTGTGCATATATCAAATCTGTCATAAGTAATTAATATGTAATAATAGAATCAATATAAGAGCTGAATTAGTGAACTTAAAAATGGCAGTCATGCAAGTCTTATTTGATGAAAGCTTCCAAATCTGCTCCACATGTCCAAATCTTATAAGCTTCAAGTATTGTTTGATTCCCTTTATATGATCATATATATATATATATATAAATCTTGCAGTACTGTTTGATTCCCTTTATATGATCATATATGTATATATCAATACTACACTATGAATCTTAATACAATAGAGATGAGCGTACTTAAGCATAATTAGCTGGGTCAATTAATTTACATTATAAATTAACGAATAATAAATATATAAATATTGTACGCTATGGGACAAAAGCAGCATATATAGTAATGCCATGGACCAACATAGCAAATCCATGTTATGTCACCCAATTATATGGAATCACAACCACATGCACGATCTCGTAAGAAATGGGACCCACAAGTTACAATCACAACCAAAAAATAAAAATAAAAAATAAAAATTCCCCACATGTAATCACATGATGGGTATGGCATGCCCATCTCTATTGCTACCGTATAAATCACAAGAAAATCGCCCAAAACTAATTAATTTGAAGAAGAAAACGACACATGCTTACCAAATTAACCCTTCTTTAATTCTTCCCTCTTTTCCTAGTTTGAAATTAAAAGAGAGAAAAAGAAAATATAATAATAATAAATAAAAAAACATCATTGCCCAAATTCAAAAACCCAATACCCTTTATAATTTAAAACTCAAATTAATAGAGAGAGAGAGAGAGTTATAAACTTATAATTACCCATCACTCATTGATGTTGCTATATATATGCAAGTCATAATTCAAATTCCTTAGGTCAATTTGGTCACTAAAAAAAACCCTACCCTTTAACGACCTCCTCACCAGACTCACCTGAGTTGTATTCTATTGGATCACTTATTTAAAAGCCTTATATATCCCAACACACAATTATTCAAAAAGCCAAAAAAACTCAAACCTCTCCGAGCACTCCCAAAAAAAAAAAAAACTTTGGTCATCATCATCAACAAATGGCTATGGCTGAGCTAGAGAGCCCAAAGATCATGACAAGTCTGATCACATTCCTCTCTTCTATGCTCCAAAGGGTGTCCGAATCAAACGACATGAACAGCCAATTCCAGCCACAGAAGATCTCAGTCTTCCATGGCCTAACTCGGCCGACGATTTCGGTTCAGAGCTATTTGGAGAGGATTTTCAAGTACGCCAATTGTAGCCCTTGTTGCTACATCGTCGCTTACGTTTACTTGGATCGCTTCGCGCAGAGACAACCTTCGCTGCCTATCAATTCCTTGAATGTTCATCGCTTGCTCATCACCAGCGTTATGGTCGCTGCCAAGTTCATGGACGATATGTAAGTGCTTTTCCATTTGTTTTGAAACTTATATTAGTCTTCATGTTTAGAATTAGAATTGTACTTTGTATAGGAATAATGAAATTCATTTAGTTTGTGTCTACTAGATATGGATTCAATTAGCTTTGTAGCTTGATGTTATATGACAAATTCTCTGATCTGATCTATTATGTTTCCCCCCTTAATTTTAGATAATGTGAACACTTATTCTAGTTTTGATTTTCATGATACCTTGCAAATTTAATCATTGACAATACATCAAGTTTTTCTGTTTTGAATTATGTCATAAAAGCATTGTAGAGGATGTATTACATTTCACAATATAATATTATATATATATATATATATAAATATTAAATATATCACAATCATCCTACTCAGGTCCAGCCATGTGATCATAAAACTGATATGTGTATAGAGTGCCAGCCTTGCTAGGCGCATTTTCATGAGCATATAGTGTGGAAAGTCAAGTGGCCACATTATGATCATCCATATAATGATTTTTTGTTTTTTTGCTTGAAATGTACATAATTATCCAATTTAAACTGGCAATGAAACGTTATAAATATACACGAAACAAAAAAAAAATATATTAATAATGAATCATATTAGTACCTCTAGTCATTTTCTCCCTAAATCAGTCATTGCTCAATTTTTTTTTTCCTTGTGTTTGTGCAATTTTTTTTTTCAGGTATTACAACAATGCTTATTATGCAAAAGTGGGAGGAATAAGCACAACAGAGATGAACTTTCTTGAAGTGGATTTCCTATTTGGTTTGGGCTTCCACTTGAATGTGACACCCACCACTTTCCAATCATATTGTTGTTATCTCCAAAAAGAGATGCTTCAAATGCAACCACCATTAAATATTAATGCTTCTGATTCTTCCTTAAGCTTAGGGAAATCACTAAAGCTCCACTTGTGTTTCAATGAAGATGAATCAGCCTCTCATCAAAAGCAACAACTAGCTGTTTGATTAATCCAAAAAAAAAAAAAAAACATCTATTGTTTTCAATGTTGTATTTAGTTTTTTTTTTTTTCATTTCCTTTTTTGAATTGTGGGATGAGGAATTTGAACTTTTCATTTATTGGTGTAGTCAGGTGTGAAATTATGGTTAAATTATGTTTACAACCACAACGTTGTATGTAATATTTAGGTTTAGAAGTACAAAATTAAACTACTTGTTTTATTTTCAATTTTTTGTTGTCTTAGAACTTTTAGCGTATTATGTTTAGTAGTCCCATGTGGGACTCAACTTGATTAAGCATATCTGTAAAATGTCTTCATTTCACCAGTTTTGTTTTGTTTTTCTTTTTATTATTACTATTATAATTGTTATTTTGGAGTTGGAGTTGAGAGGCTTTGTATTTGCTGTCTTGTTTTTTGAAATTGGCATGTACATATTGGACTGGGAATATTGCTTTACAGACTGCTGACTACCAAAGCTCTTACAATGACTCAATCAATTATATTTCCTTTTTTTTTTTTCTTGCAGAAGCAATTATGTTTAGTTTATTGAATGGTTGTTATACTAAGAGGTTAACTTTAACTTTATATATAACACAAGAAAAAGCACAAACGGGAAATATTAATGGTTATACTTGGTCTTAACTCTGCATTGGCAACGAGTGGTGAGCATGCACTGAACAGTAAGTGTGCAAAGACAGTTTGGTGATAAAGATAGGTTTGACAAAAGAATATATATATATATATATATGTATATATAGGAAGAGTCTCATGTGGGGAATTCCCCATCACAAGGAACGATTCTGGATCGTCAGATTTATCTTTTCAGTGGGTTCCGAAAACAGTTTTGAATCGGTAGATTTATCTTTTTAAACTGTGGGACCCACTAAAAAAATAAATCTGACGATCCAGAATCGTTTTTTGTGGTGGGGAATTCCCCACCCGAGAATTTTCTTATATATATAATGTACAAGAGGTACTATTTTGTTGCTTCTATATCTGGCCATTGGTGGCAGTTTGTTTTATTCGACAGTTGTACTGTTTCTTAATGGGAACAACAAGCATGTGCAATCATGGGCCAACTAGTTCTTGTTAAAGCAAGAGAGAGAGAGAGATAAAAGTGTTGGGTTTCTAAAGTGGATAATAGCAATGTTTAAAATAAGAGCCGCAGAGTCTGACAGACTGGCTAAAGAAACAGCTGACCGATATCTAGTTTCGTCAAGGATAAAAAGTTGACAGCGGCTCAATTAAGAAGCTGAATTTGGTAGGACAAATTACATTACTAATCGTGTTTTGCTCGAAGGGAAAGTTACAATATTTGAACAGCCCTTCTTCCGGATAAGGATAGAGAACTTAGGTTGACCAAAGTATTGAAGGGCTAGGGTATTGGGGTTTTCGAATAGGATTGGATTTTGATATGTATCTTGATTGGATAAGATAAGATTGGATTGGAAATGATTTGTTTGATAAAAATAGATAAAATAAGAATATATTGAATAATATTTAATGTTATAATATGTTTAGTGTAGTATGGATTGAATTATAATTATTTGATCGTTTAAAATTATTAGATTCAAATATATAATTTTTTAGTGAAATTAATTTAAAGCTAATTTTAAAGTAAATATAAAATATTATTTTCTTGATGGGAATTATATAATTTTTTGTTATGAAATGAGTGATCTCACATTTTTTTCATGATATTATTTATCTCATTTTTATGTGGACTAAATTGGTGGGTCCACGATACAAAATCTAATCTCACGTCCCACACAATAAACATGAGATTAGTACTTATTATATCATATCCAATCCAATTTTCCCTTTATCTTTTCCCTAAAATACGCCCTTTAAGATTAGCTACAAGTAATATGCACGAATATGTCACATTAGGGGTGAACATCGGTCGGGCGGGCGGGTGCCGAACATTGAATCCTCAATTCCGACAGGTGGCGGGTGGCAGAAATGATGTGCCGAAAGCCGACCGAAGGTGTTGCGGACGGGGGGTTGGCGGGTGGCAGGTAGGCGGTCGGGTGGCGGTCGGGTGGGTGGGTGGGCGGCTCGACAGCGAGGGCGCAAAGGCTGGGCGTCGAATGGCCAAGGATCGACGGTTGGACGTGGTAAAATAGACCACATAAATCTCCTACTTTAGTTGCTATGTCATGTAACTCACAATACTCTTATATGATAACTTGCAACGTGGTTTCCAATTTTTTTGCTCTTCTTTGACCTTGTAGTTTGAGGTTTTATCATAAAAGCTTCTGTAGCTAAATGCGTATAATGAAGTAAAAGAAATGGACATCTCTAATTAGCTAATATTTAAGTATTGCTCTTTAGCCAAAAGTTTAGTTGTTCATTATATGAGGCAAAATATTTGTTGTGTTGCTGTTGCAGTATGAAGACATGGAGGCAAATGGGCTGTTAAAGGAGATATCTCGGGTGGGCGGGTATCGTCCGAACACAACCTTTATAACCCGCCACCCGCCCGTGTAAATGGAACAATCGGGCGGTTGCCACCCGAGCAATGGCAAAAAGAAATGTCAACCGACCGTTCGGGCGGGTAGCCGGTTGGGTGGGCGGTTGGACGGGCGGGGGAAGTTTTTTGTGCAGCCCTATGTCACATTAGTATTAGACAAATCGTATCATCACCTTTTGGAGGCATGTTTAAATTTATGTCACGTTCAAAGTTTGCATCTTATGCGTAAGACAGAAGATGGAGCCTAGACTGGTTCCTTGCCTTGTCCAAACCCATTCTAAGACATCGATGTTGCTTTAAAAATGGGGAATTTAGAAAAGTGTCACCTTTTGGAAACATATTTAGATTCTTCTCGCTTTCGAACTTCGCATCTTATGACTATTTAAAGAACAAAAAAGTGGCATTGAAGGGAAATATTATTTTACATTGGATGCAAATAACAATGCAAAAGGGTAGTATTCTAATAAATATTCTCTTTTCTTTTAAAATCGTTCATTCACATATATAGTACAAATTATAAAAAGAATTGTAAATTTTAAACAATATATGTGTTTACGTAAATTGACCAGACTAGGGTGCATAGACAAGGGGTACTAAGAGCAATAATGCGATTTGTTATAGTGAAATAGGCGTACAGGGTTAGGCGATAGCGTATGAGCGTGCTGGGCTAGTGGCGCATTGCATTAGGCAACAGTGTAATGCGTTGCAGCTATACTCAAAACATGTTGTGGCCACTACTTTGACCTTGGAATGTGGATGTCGTGGAACAACACGCTGCCTAGGCTGCCCTACTAAGAGAACATAACCTCATTCTACCCCAATTTTGCTCTGTTAATGCTCATTTTGTATGCATTGAGTCCCATTTTTGCTCTTAACCTACACAAACTCAAAATTATTTCAAAGGGACAAAAAAATTGATGATTTTACATTAGAATCAAGTTAAAGGACTTCGTGATTTCTGAGTCAAAATTTACACAGCAATAAGAACAAATGCTGGGCTAGGCGATAGCGTATGGGCTAGTAGCGCATCGCGTTAGGCAACAGTGTAATGCTTTGTAGCTATACGCAAAACGCGTTGCAGCTACTACCTTAACCTTGGAATGTGGATGTCGCGGCGCAACACGCTGCCTCGGCTGCGCTACTAAGAGAACATAACCTCATTCTACCCCAATTTTGCTATGATATTGCTCATTTTGTATCCATTGAGTACCATTTTTGCTCTTAACCTACACAAACTCAAAATTATTTCAAAGAGACAAAAAATTGATGATTTTACATTAGAATCAAGTTAAAGGAGTTCGTGATTTGTGAGTCAAAATTTATACAGCAATAAGAACAAATGCCCAAATTTTTTAAGTAACCAAGTAGCTAGTCAATTCATTAATTACTTGCACATATTTTTTTGTCACTAACTCAATTATCACTAGCTACCACTATGTAAGTAATTGAATTACCTGGATATTTTGTTATAATTTCTAAAAAATTGAGTATTAATTTAAATTAAGTGTTAAAAATTGGGTATTTACTATAATTTTTCATTAAAAGATAAGTTGAAAATACCAGTTCTATCTTAGAACTTAATTGATTGAATAGAGTGAGTTAAAAGTTGATTTTTAGGTTGGTCTATAAGAGAAATTGTCTATTTTTACATAAGCTTTGAATTTAAAAGTTTCAAGTCAAATTCGTTATAGGATATTTTGTCATATATTTATATTTCAGAGCACAACTATAATTTTGTAAAAATATCGTGTCAAACTATAAATTTTTAGAATAGGGTAGATTCGAGAAAGTCAAGTCTTAACAGGATTTGATATGTTAGTTTACCCCTTGTTTGCCTTCACCATCCCAATATTTCCATTCTCTTTTTTTTTTTTCACTTTCATAATCCCAATGTAATATATTTAGATCTCAATCATTTGATCTACCTCGAAATTTAAAAAGTCATTCTAAATGACTAATTCAAATGTTTTCCTCGAAAAGGGGTTAGTTAAGATTCTTACATTGGGTTTTGGTTATAGGTTCTAAGCATTGACGTCGGCAAAGATTAGCCCCTTGTTTGGGGTGGGGATTTTGCCCATTCTATCCCATTTATTGGGATGGAAAAAATGGTTTGAAAATGGTTTGGAATAGTTTGGAAAAATGATGTAAAAATGGTTTGACTTTGCTAATTTCGAGGTGATATGAATGGTTGAGATTTGAAGATATTGTATATGGATTTAAAAAGTTAAAAAAAATAGTTGAAAAAAATGGAATGAAATGGAATGGTTTGGAGGATTAGGAAAGTTGAAAAAAAAAATGGAATGGAATGGAATTGAAATGGGTGGGGCAAACAAATGGTAGATTCCTAGTCTTTTAAGAACCTATATAACCAATGTGAGTACAAATTTACTATAATACAGATTAGTTCAATGAAAAGTTCAAAAATGTTATACCTTGTCATGATTGCTGGCGTGTGTTATTTGATTATGTACTAAGATTTTAAGAAAGAAAGAATTACATATTTATACATGCAATTCTAAGAAAGAAAGAAAATTTTTATACTTACGATGTTTTATGTTTAGAAAAAAAATGTTTTAACATTTTTTATAAGATTATATATATACACATATGTGTATATATATACCATGCATAGTTGCATATTTCTTAAATAAACAAGTGGGACATATATTAATAAGATGTGTCGTACCGTCTTCTTATTTGAGCTTTACATAATGTCGTTACCTTGAGTTGACCTAATGACAACATTGGTAGGGTTACTGCCACTCATAAACTCCAAGCTACTTAGAGGCAACCACGGGAGTGAGACGCTAACTTAGATAGAAAGAAATAAAGAATTGACCACTTTTCGTCAAGGATCCTGTGCACCATCATCGACTATTGGTCAAGCGCGTAACTTGATCCGTTCACACAAGGGGATGCGATAGAGAAAATTAGAAATAAAAAATAAGAAAATAATAATAATAATGAATTTACTATTTATTCAACAACGTACTTAAAAAATTTGAGTATTTATTTTTATTGTAATTAAATTTTCAATGTTGCTCAACTTCACCCTTTATCGTAGTATAATACTACCAAATTATGCTCTAGGGGCATAACTCAGGCAGTAAGTAGCTAATGTTTACAACTGCACGTTTTTTGGTTCAATTTCTAAGAAAGTATGAGGAAAAACCAAAAATTAATTTGGGCTTCGGCCCACTTTCCTACTTTAAAAAATAATAATAATATAGGAATTTACAGATATAAGGCTGCTTACAGAGAATATTACATATTAAGTTAGAGAACTGAGATTATTACATATATAAGTTATGTGAGTGGAAAATACTAATATAACCCTATATTCCTGAATAATATAGAGAAATTATAGTGAATACCTAATTTTTAAAATTTAATGTAAGTTATTACCCAATCTTTTGAAAAATATAACCAATTACCCAAATGATGTAATTACTTACACTGTGATAAGTGGTGGTAATTCACTTTGTTACCAAAAGCAGGTGCAAATAATTCACAAGCTGACTAGAAACTCAATTACTTTAAAAGTTTGGGTATTTATTTTTATTGTTATATAAATTCTGGGTATTTGCCTACTTTACCCAATAATATATTCTGGAAATTAAAGAAAAAAAAACAAAAAGATTTTCCAAAATTATTCCCCCCGAATTTTTGGGTTATCAATATTCAAAAAACAAAATGGGCAATTATTCCCCCCGAAATTTTAGTAATTAACATTCAAAATTCAAAAAAAAACAACGGGGTAGATCCTAAAATCTCGCTTTCAACAATCCCCATTCACGAATTTTTAATCCACCGGCATCTCCACGCATGGGTTTCTTCGACGCCTTCAATAAGCATATGAGATTTTGGGATATTGCAGAGACGGGAACAAACACGTGATCGGAAAATCATCGGTACTGTGAAATATTTTCCTCAATATTTTACATGCTTGAATTTTTTTTTTAAATTCTTTAGAAAATCATGACTTCAACATTCCTCATTCACGCAGATTCAGTCACCAAAAACCTCGATGCTTGGATTTCTTCGTCGTCTTCAACCAGTATCTATGATTTTGTGACATTGCAAAGAAATACCACGATTCTAAAATGAAGACGTCGCCGGAATACCATCGGTAAAACAAATACTCGAATCTATTTATAAAATCTTCGAATTTTTGTAGTAGATTTTGTGACATGGTATTTGGACGTTTTTCAAAAAATCTTCAAATTTTTGAAGACGTGTTTTGTCAGCTTTACATGCTCAATGATGTTTACATTTTTTATCCTTTGTATTTCTATTATGTATTCTGGAATATATTTTACATTCTCAATGATATTTAAATTTTTTTCTCTCTTTCAATTTTTGTAGTAGATATAGTTTACATTCTCAAAGATTATTACTTTATTTATCTTTTGGTGTTTATGTTATATATATTGGAATATAACTTATATTCACAATGATTTTTATATTTTTTTCCCTATTTTATATTTTTGTTTGTCGTGTTATTAGATTCATGTCTGTGTGAATCATCTTGATTTAAGGTTCGAAAAAAAAAAGAAGTATATTTTTTACTTTCTTTAACATTTATAAGTAATGCACAATGTTGTGTTTCAATGTTTTTTTGTGGTGGTGTTGTTGCAAAACTTGACCAGAACTATGTAAATAGTAGTATTTATTTTATATTCACAATGAAATCATTAATATAAGTCATTATAATTTATTGTGCGGACAATCGTAGTATGTTTACACTTATGTTTACATTATCGGATAGTTATATATCATAATATATTTTAAATTATTGTTGTAACATCGTTGTAGTAATGGCAAATCATTTTATTTCTTAATGATTTTACATTGTACTCGTTTTAACCTTGTACTCACTGTATTTATATATATTGGAATTTAATATATATTCTCAGTGATTTAACATCGTTGTAGTAATGGCCAATCATTTTATTTCAATGAGAAAGAATGACAAGAGTTAAAATAACTTATCGACGTCCGAAATGAATAAAGCTCAATTATATACAACAACAAGCCCCATAACCACTTACATCTTCTAAAAGCAAGGGCAACAATGACATAAAGGGAACAAAAAATGATATTTATAATAATGTTGAAAGCATGCATGAAGAACCAGCAAAAGAGGATCACAATGAAGTAAGATGTCAAAAAAATATATAAATAGACAATTCCATGTCGAGCACGATCTATAACACATTTAAATCAATGAATTGTTAGGATGAAGTTAATCAAAGGAAAAGGAAATTGAACGGCAATAGTTTTAGCTCTGTCAATAATGACGACGAAAACAACGATGAGGTTAGTTGAATTTTGCATAATATTTAGAAGACACAGTTATTTAGATTGGATCCTTAATTATAAAATACATGATCTTTATTTACTTTATTTAGTTATGTAAATAATATGATTCATGTTTCCAAAATGCTCAATGACATAAATATGTTTTCACATTTTTCAGTGCTAGAAAAGAAAGAAAAGAAGGAAAATGAAGAGTATGCAGAAAATCACTAGTATTAGTGATGACGGATACCAAAGATCTTCAACGGACAAAGATGAAACTGAGGTTAGAAAAATATATTCAATTTATGCCTTTATCATTTATTTTTTGATGGACAAATACATTTAAAATATATTCGACTTTATTCAGTAATTAAAATATGTGCCGGTATATTATGTACATATTGTTTTTCTATACCTCAATTGAATTAAGATGCATGTGGATTTATTTTGTATTTATAACAATCAGGACAAAAATCTTATAGTACCAAGAAAAGATTGACCAACAAATTCTCAAAATGTCAATTGTTATTCAACAGTGACATCCTTGAAGACATCGAAGGATATGGTGAAAGGTGAGGATCTAGATCTGGTTAGAAGTGGCTATTTAGGACACCTGCTAGACATCCAAATAAATAAGTTCGCGACTCAACTCATGCGATATTTAACTCTGCGAAAATACAACAATGACGGAGACAATGAATGGACATTCAATTTGGGAGGGAAGAAATTGGTTTTTGGGTTAAGAGACTTCGCAACAAACATGGGTCATAATTGTGGACAGTTGCCTCGTGCGAATAAACTAAAAACTAATAGAGGAGAGCTTATGGAACGTTATTAGAGGAGTAAAATACCGTTGATAAGAGATGAGTTCAACGCAAAATTTACTAGTAGAGGCGAAAAAAGGCCGAGTGAGTACAAGGTTCAGGCAGCTAATATGTACATTCTACTGAATGTAGTGCTTGGAAAACAAACAACCACACAGATTGACCTGTCACACATGGCCTTGGTTTACGATGAGAAAAATTTTCACTATTTCCCGTGGGGAACCCTTTCATATAGGATGATAATCGATTCAGTAAAGAAGTCTATCTCAAATCTTAAAACCAAAATGTTTGGTCTCGATGGATTTCCACATACTCTATTGGTATAGGCATATGAGACAATCTCTCTATCACAGCTATAAGGCTATGCAGTTAAGTCTAGTGAGATCATTATGCCACGTCTTCTTAGATTGTCAGGATCATCTCAATATTTCTTCGACACCATTGAGCCCGATGTGTTTCGACAGGAAAAGGTAAATAGCACAACTACATCTATTTTATATTGTTTAAATTCTAGAATATAAAATATATTCTGAGCAATTGAGTATTTATAATTATTTTAAAGTTTGAGGCCGTTGTTATGTCCCTGATAGGCGAAATGCGCAACGCAAGTGCACGTGCCGTTCAAGTAATAAAGGGTTTTTGAGTAAGGGATTGTCGTTCCCACGAGGACTTGTATTGATTACCGATTTACTAAATCTATATCACTATTTGAAGGAATTATAAGTTGAAATATTGCGGGAAAATAAAAGAAATTGCAGAAAATAAATGAAAGGTAGTGCAATGGTAGAAGAATCTAAGGCATCCGATTTCACCTCACCAAGCTATGAACGTTTGCTAAACCTAACCAATTGACAAATTATTGCATCTTGAAGAAGACAACTCACGAATTTGACTATTTATTTCTCTCGAACATAAACAATCCTAAGTCTAATAAACTAATCTCGTCTCTCGAATCTCTGATTATGTTTATTAAACCAGCTTTAAACACAAGAGTTCACATGTCACATAAAAGCAATTACTATCTCTAGCCAATCAAACAATTATGTTGTCTAATTATTGAGCAACAAATTCATTCTCATCTCTCGATTTTTGAACGAAATACATAGATTCAATCATAAGGTGCGCAAACTCATGAAAGCATTAAGAACTTAATTAAACAATCAACAAGAATTGCAATAACACATCAATTGATTAAAATAGAAAAGCAAACAATTCACAGCATTGGTTTGGCTACATCGTAGCCTTAGCTAAAGAAATTTAGAACATAATCAAACACAAACTAAACAGATAAATATGAGAGTTCATGTTGAAAAGAATGAGAAAGAATGAAAAACTCGGGATCTTGGCGGTGAATGATTGCTCCGTCGCTCGATTTCGCCAAAATCTCCTTCCTCTAGCCTTGGAATTGCTCTCTTAGCCTCCTTCTCTGTCTTCTTTTTCAGTTTTCGAGTACCCTTTATAATTTTAGGGTTCATGGAAGGAAATTTGGGAGTTTTCGGGCTATTTCGGGCCGTTTCAGAGTTGTACGGCCCAATTTGGTGGAGTAGCGCCGCGGCGCTACAGGTTTGGCGCTACGGCGCTGCACTATGGCGCTGCGGCGCTGCCTACTGGCGCTGCGGACACCCGAGACGGTGTCAATCTGCGCGCACTGATTTTTAAAATGGCGTATCTCCTTCGTTACTTATCCAAATCATGCATATGATACGCCGTTGGAAAGCTCTTTCTATGATCTTTATTTTGATATGCAATAGCTACATAAAACTTCCAGAAATCTTCATGTAATTCTGTCACAATGTGTAACTTTCTTTTTCCTCAACTCACATTGCTCCGAATTTTCTTGTTTTTGTTCCATTTCCTCCCATTTGCTCCCAATGAACCTATATGTCAAATAAATCAACAATAAAGATAAAATCGTATTATTTTGATATAATTTAGGACTAAATGCATGCTTAAAAATATGTAAAATTATGATCCATCAAATACCCCCACACTTAGCTTTTGCTAGTCCTCGAGCAAAACACAAATCACTAGATTAAACCAATGAAAAGATATGACTCTCTAAATTCTTTAAACACGGTGCTTAAGTTAGGATTCATTTATGGGTGCCTCAGTTCAACAACAACAACAACAATTATTTTGCAAAAGAAATGGAGACCAACTTGGAATGAAATCAAGCTCACAAAAGTTTTGAATCTTGAGTTACCTTCATGATTTCTCTCACCTCTAGTCTTCCGTGTGTGTGTGTTATTTAGCCAATCACATTTAATCTTTTACCCCGGATCAATTTGTGCGGAAAAAAATCAAATGATGTGTAATATAGATATTCATTGTCCCATAGGCTCGCCTTAGACTCTCTCCCTACTAATGTAGGTCACAATCACAACTACGGGTCAGTAGGTCTTTATGAGCTTGTAGTGTTAGGCCTAGGCTAAGGTATGTTTTGTGGATATAAGTGAGATCATTACCCTAAGCACATTAACCACCCTGATTTTCACTTTCTTCTCACCCATTGTCAAATTTTTTTTTTCACCAAAAGCTTTTTTTTTCTTTCCGAGTGTTACACTTTTTTTTTTTTTAGAGATTCCACACTCACAAGAAGATGCTTCGGTTCAGTGCTATTGGTTCCTCAAAGTTTCTCAACCTCTAACTTTTAGAGGTGGATGTGCTTAAGGTTTATGGTTTGAGACTTGGTTTTACTTTTAGGCTCGGCTCAAATTTGGTGACAATCAAATGAGGTATAATATCAATTACGGCTCAATTGTGTGACTAGGGATATGTTGTTATTATCGGGGTAGGCTGGAAAGGCTCAAACGTTCCAAAGATGGCCTACGTCTTTCCCGTAATCATGTGTGACCTAGGATTTCGCTTCAAGAAAGCTTTGGGGCAAGTTCTAGAACAATGTTGTCTACACGCATTTTCACCAAGGGTTTAGACTATTTGTTCATGGCTATGTGCTCAATGTGTGTGAGATAACTAGGAGCAAGATATACAATCAGGTTTCTCAGTCACCAAACAAGTGCAAAGACTGTCAGACACTCAAGTCGGTCATTTTTTTTTTTTTGAAATGGAAGTTGTTGTTTCATATCATCGGCTACATTCACCCAAAACAAAAGCACCAATGCAAAGAGAATGCATACCTAGTAATGCAATTATTGAAACAAAAATAACGAGAACAACCTAAGAAAATAAAATAACCTAACCTAAACTAAACTAAAGTCCAAGGAAATTTCTACCCCCACACTTAAGATATACATTATCCCCAATGTCAAATAAAACAAGTGAGTGTAGAGATACTCCCTGGATGGGTACCGCCCATCTATGGTCTCGCAGTGTGGCGCCGCCCAATTGGACGACGCCCTTTGATTGTTATAGAGACGCTGATGTTGCTGCGCCTCCTCTTTATTTTCTCAGCCACAGCTGTGACCCTCGCCTTAAGTTCATCCACCAATTGCTTGAACTTGCCATGCCTCTTCCGCTTCTTCTTCTGAATGGTAGGCAGGGTGGGATCCAGATGTGGAGTTGCTTCAGTGTAAAATACCTCGTCCACCTCGGGGTGTCTTGTTGCTTTGAAAACCTTGAAGGTTTCCTCTTCTCCTTGTACGCGCAGCTTGAGCTCTCCTTTTTGCACGTCTATGAGAGCACGTCCAGTGGCTAAGAATGGTCGTCCCAAAATGATGGGAATGTTATGATCTTCAGCCATGTCGAGGACTACAAAGTCAACAGGGAATATGAATTTCCCCACCTTTATGAGCACGTCCTCTACAACCCCCATCGGGTGTTTGATAGTTTGATCCGCCATTTGGAGAGTGATGGTAGTGGGCTTCACTTCTCCTAGCTCTAGCCGCTTGTAGATTGAGAGTGGCATTAAGTTGATGCTTGCTCCCTGGTCGCATAGCGCCTTCTCAAACACCGTGTCACCAAAGGCACAAGGCACGGTAAAGGAACCCGGGTCCTTGAGCTTTGGTGGGAGCTTTTTTTGAATCACTGCGCTGCACTCTTCAGTAAGTGCAACGGTCTCGAATTCCTCTAGCTTCCTCTTCTTCGACAGGATCTCCTTCAGGAACTTGGCGTAGCTCGGCATATTCTCTAATACCTCGGCGAAGGGGATGTTGATGTGAAGTTTCTTGAAAACATCCAAAAACTTCGCAAACTGCTTCTCGAGCTTGCCTTGTTTCAATCTCTGCGGGTAAGGAACTTTTGGCTGCGGTGGTGTCGCTGTCTTGGGTGCGGGTGCCACTTCCTCAACTTCTTTCTTTACAGCGGGTTCTTCAATCTCTTGTGGCCTTGATGATTCTAGCACCTCTCTCTCTTGCAGCATCTTCCCCCCTCTCAATACTATCGCATTACACTACTCTTTCGGGTTAATCTCGGTGTTGCTCGGCAGTGTTCCTTGAGGTCTTGCGTTTTGAGCCATGGCAAGTTGGCTAATCTGAGCTTCCAAGCTTCTTATTTGTGCTGACTGGTTCTGAAGCACAGTCTTTGTCTCGTCCATGAACTTGGTGGTGTGCTCCGCCATCCTACCGATCAAATCCTCCAAATGACTCGACTTATCTTGTAGTGGAAGTGCTTGTTGCAGAGGTGCTGCATTTTGGTTGTTCCTCCATGAGAAGTTTGGATGGTTGCGCCAGCTCGGATTGTATGAGTTACCGTAGGCATTGTTGTTATTATTGCCTACGAAGTTGGCTTGCTCTGGACACTCTCCCGCCATGGGATTTCCCACTTGGCATGCTTCGCTTGGATGAGCTCTGTGGCACCATTGGCAAATAGCAACAGAGTTTACTCCAAGTGTTGCTCCTTGAAGTTGCCGTGTCAGCATGGCTACCTGCTCTGTCAAGGCCCTGATTGCCTCATCATTTTGACTTGGTGCTTGCCTCCTCAAGATAGCCCGTTCAGCCCCACCGCCTTCATTATTAAGTGACATATCTTCCAGTAACTTGAAGGCTGCCTCCTCAGTTTGGTTCATAAACGCACCTCCCGCTGCAGCATTTAAGAGGTTTCTCGTTGGTGGTGTCAACCCGATGTAAAATGTTTGAACTTGCATCCATCCGGGTAAGCCGTGTTGCGGACACCGTCTAAGGAGTTCTTTGAAGCGTCCCCATGACTCGTAGAGAGTCTCTGCATCATATTGCGCAAAGGTGACTATCTCGTTGCGCAATTTGGCCTGCTTCTCGAACGGGAAAAATTTGTTGAGGAACTTCTGGCATAATTCTTCCCAAGTGGTGATAGAGTTGGCGGGTAAGGAGTTCAACCAACTCTTTGCGCCATCCCGCAGGGAGAATGGGAATAGGCGGAGACGGACAGCATCATCAGTAACGCCGTTAAACTTAAACGTCTCGCAGAGCTCCACAAAGTTTGAAATGTGCTCCTTTGGATCCTCTGTTGCTAACCCGCCAAACTGGGATGATTTGATCATCTGTATCGTCCCGGACTTGATCTCAAAATTATTGGCGGCAATTACTGGCTTGCGGATAGCCGAGTGAATTCCGCCAACGGAGGGCTGCATGTAGTCCATAAGAGTTCTGCCCTCCTCTTGTGCGGCTTGGGCCGCCGGTGCTGCGTGGTGTTCTTCCGCCATGGGGTTGTCGTAGGTGGTGAAGGCGGAGGTGTCGATGAGATGTTCAAGTGCGGGCTCGGGAGGCCTTGCAGCTACCTCACGAGCTTCTTTGCGAAGTCGCCTGGCTGTCTTTTCTATCTCACTGTCAAATGGGAATAGATCAGCCGTTCCCCACTTACGCATTCACCTGAAATAACAAATACAAAGAAAAATAATTAAAAAAAATTCAAATTAGTGACTCGATACTTCGTTCGATATCAATTGCCAAGTCCCCGGCAACGGCGCCAAAAACTTGATAGGCGAAATGCGCAACGCAAGTGCACGTGTCGTTCAAGTAATAAAGGGTTTTTGAGTAAGGGATTGTCGTTCCCACGAGAACTTGTATTGATTACCGATTTACTAAATCTATATCACTATTTGAAGGAATTATAAGTTGAAATATTGCGGGAAAATAAAAGAAATTGCAGAAAATAAATGAAAGGTAGTGCAATGGTAGAAGAATCTAAGGCATCCGATTTCACCTCACCAAGCTATGAACGTTTGCTAAACCTAACCAATTGACAAATTATTGCATCTTGAAGAAGACAACTCACGAATTTGACTATTTATTTCTCTCGAACATAAACAATCCTAAGTCTAATAAACTAATCTCGTCTCTCGAATCTCTGATTATGTTTATTAAACCAGCTTTAAACACAAGAGTTCACATGTCACATAAAAGCAATTACTATCTCTAGCCAATCAAACAATTATGTTGTCTAATTATTGAGCAACAAATTCATTCTCATCTCTCGATTTTTGAACGAAATACATAGATTCAATCATAAGGTGCGCAAACTCATGAAAGCATTAAGAACTTAATTAAACAATCAACAAGAATTGCAATAACACATCAATTGATTAAAATAGAAAAGCAAACAATTCACAGCATTGGTTTGGCTACATCGTAGCCTTAGCTAAAGAAATTTAGAACATAATCAAACACAAACTAAACAGATAAATATGAGAGTTCATGTTGAAAAGAATGAGAAAGAATGAAAAACTCGGGATCTTGGCGGTGAATGATTGCTCCGTCGCTCGATTTTGCCAAAATCTCCTTCCTCTAGCCTTGGAATTGCTCTCTTAGCCTGCTTCTCTGTCTTCTTTTTCAGTTTTCGAGTACCCTTTATAATTTTAGGGTTCATGGAAGGAAATTTGGGAGTTTTCGGGCTATTTCGGGCCCTTTCGGAGTTGTACGGCCCAATTTGGTGGAGTAGCGCCGCGGCGCTACAGGTTTGGCGCTACGGCGCTGCACTATGGCGCTGCGGCGCTGCGGACACCCGAGACGGTGTCAATCTGCGCGCACTGATTTTTAAAATGGCGTATCTCCTTCGTTACTTATCCAAATCATGCATATGATACGCCGTTGGAAAGCTCTTTCTATGATCTTTATTTTGATATGCAATAGCTACATAAAACTTCCAGAAATCTTTATGTAATTCTGTCACAATGTGTAACTTTCTTTTTCCTCAACTCACATTGCTCCGAATTTTCTTGTTTTTGTTCCATTTCCTCCCATTTGCTCCCAATGAACCTATATGTCAAATAAATCAACAATAAAGACAAAATCGTATTATTTTGATATAATTTAGGACTAAATGCATGCTTAAAAATATGTAAAATTATGATCCATCAGTCCCCCGCTGGTGAAGAGCTGAATATGACATATCTTCGTAATGTTGGCGAAGCTATCATAATGCAACCTGGAATGGAACACAACCTTAATGTTTAAGCTAGACGTCAGGCCCCAATCCCCGAAGTGAACGCGCCAACCCATAGCAACAATGGCATATGAAAAGAAATTATGTCTCTAAAAAAGATTGTTAAAGTTATTTACATTAACAACTGCATACGAAATAATGTTGAACATGACATGTCACTATTTGACGATGTCAAAACAACCAAACAAGCAAATTGTTGATCATCGACTACTTAATGTCTTTATTTAATATATAGTTCTTTTTTTAATCTTGGATTTTAATTTGTGTATCAGGGAGGTGAAACATAAGAGAAATTGGATGGCCATGACTTGAACTCACGCCACAGTCCGTCCTTTTTGAACAAGTATAGTGTAGCTATGAAACATATAATTTAAATTCTTGATTATAATTTAAATTATAATTTTTTGAGTGTTGTTGTAGGTTGATTCGAGACTATAACCTATGAAAGATAATGATAATATAAACAGAGACGTACACGACATTCTTGATCCTGTAAGAATATTACATTTGCGTTGAAAATCAAAATTCTTCTACACAACAACTTATATATAACACATATATACATAATGAGATATCTCAATTAAGCCAAAAATTACAGGTCACTAACAAGTAAGTGGAAGAAACAACAAAAACAATAGAATCTGCGCATAATCTTCAAATTCTGTCACCTAATACTAACTTAATGGTAAGTTATTTTTTGTCACAAACTATTACAATGTACTACAATTATAAAAATAATAATTCGTGTTAATGATTGTTAGAATATCTATATGACGCAACAAATTCTGATGAGTAGCCTCTTTTGTTAAGGAATGGAAAAATAATAGAACGCACCCACTATTTTTCAAATCCTCAACGAAAGAGGCTCTTCATCAAAATTTGTTGCGTCCTATAGATATTTCCAACATTCATTAATATGCGTTGTTGTTTTTATAATTGTAATACATTGTAAACATTGTAATAGATTGTGACAAAAAATAACTTACCATTAAGTTAGTATCAGGCGACGAAATTTGAAGATTAGCCGTAGATTTTATTATTTTTGTTGTCTCTTCCACTGACTTGTTAGTGACCTACAATTTTTGGCTTAATTGAGATATCTCATTATGTATATATATGTTACATGCAAGTTGTGGTGTAGTAAAATTTTGATTTTCAACGTAAATGTGATATTCTAACAGGATCAAGAATGTCGTGTATATCTCTACTTATATTATCATCATCATTGATAGGTTCTGGTCTCGAATCAACCTACAACAACACTCAAAAAGTTATAATTTAAATTATTGTTAAGAATTTAAATTGTATGTTTCATAGTTACACTATACTTGTCCAAACAACGGCGGACTACGGTGTAGGTTCAAGTCATGGCCATCCAATTTCTCTGATGTTTCACCTTCCTGATACGCAAATTAAAATCTAATTAAAAAATGTACTATATATTAAATAAAGACATTAGGTAAAAGACCGATGATCCACAAACCGTTTGTTTGCTTGTTTTAACATCGTCAAACAGTGACATATCAGGGTCGACATTGTTTTGTATGCAGTCGTTAATGTAAATGACTTTAACAATCCTTTTTAGAGACATAATTTCCTTAAATATGTAATCGTTGCTATGGGTTGGCGCATTCATTTTGAGGATTGGGGCCTAACGTCTAACTTGAGCATTAAAGTTGTGTTCCACCCTAGGTTGCAATTTGATAGCTTCGCCAACATTACAAAGCTATGGCATATTCATCTCTTCACGAGTAGGGGACATAACAACGTTCTCAAACTGTAAAATAATCGTAAATATTAAATTACTCAGAATATATTTTATTTTCTAGAATTTAAACAATATAAAATAGATGTAGTTGTGCTATTTACCTCTTTCTGTCGAAACACATCGGCCTCAATGGTATCGAAGGAAAGTTGAGATAATCCTAACCATCTAAGAAGACGTGGCACAATGATCTCACTAGACTTAACTGCATATCCTCGTAGTTGTAATACCAAACATTTTGGATTTAAGATTTAAGATAGACTTCTTTACTAAATCGATTGTCATCCTGTATAAAAGGGTTCCTTATAGGAAATAGTGAAATTTTTTCTCATCGTCAACCATGGCCATGTGTGACAAGTCAATTTGTGTGGTTGTTTGTTTTCCAAGCACTACATTCAATAGAATGTACATATTGGCTGCCCAAACCTTGTACTCACTCTGCTATTTTTCGCCTCTACTAGTAAATTTTGCGTTGAACTCTTCCCTTGTCAACGGTGCTTTACTCGTCCAACAATGCGTTGTAAGCTCTCCTCCATTGGTTTTTGGTTTATCCACATGAGGCACCCATGATTGTTGCGAAGTCTCTTAACCCAAAATACAATTTCTTCCCTCTCAAACTGAATGTCAATTCATTGTCTTTGCCATTGTTGCATTGTCGTAGAGCTAGACATCGCATGAGTTGGGTCGCAAACTTATTTATTGGCATGTCTAGCAAGTGTCCGAAATAGCCACGTCTAACTAGATCTTGATCCTCACCTTTCACTACATTCTTCAATGTCTTCAAGGACGTCACTTTTGAATAACAATTGACCTACTAAGAATTTGTCGACCAATCTTTTCTTTGTACTATAAGGTCTTCGTCCTGATCGTTATAAATTCAAAATCAATCCACATGAATCTTAATTCAATTTAGGTATAAAAAACAACAATTACATAATATGCTGGCATATATTTTATATACAGAATAAAGTAGAATATATTTAAAATGCTTTTGTCCATCAAAACTAAATGATAATTGCATAAATTGAATATATTTTTCTAACCTCAGTTTTATCTTTGTCAATTGAAGATCTTTGATCTCCGTCATCACCCATATTAGTGATTTTCTATTTACTCTTCATTTACCTTCTTTTCTTACTTCCTTCGCACTGAAAATGTGAAAACACATTTATGTCACTGAGCATTTTGGAAACATAAATTATATTATGTACACAATTAAAATAAATAAATAAATAAATAAATAAGGATCATGTATTCTGTAATTAAGGATCTAATCTAAATATTATGCGAAATTCAACTAACCTCATCGTCGTTTTCGTCGTCATTATTGACAGTGCTAATACTCATGTCCTTCAATTTCCTTTTTCCTTTGATTAACTTCATCCTAACAATTCATAGATTTAATGTGTTATAGATCGTGCTCGACATGAAATTGTCTACCTAGATATTTTTTTGACATCTTACTTCATTGTGATCCTCTTTTGCTGGTTCTTCATGAACGCATTTAATATTATCAGAAATATTATTTCTTGTTCTCTCTGTGTCATCGTTGCCCTCGGTTTCAGAAGATGTAGGTGATTGTGGGGCTTGTTGTTGTACATAATGGGGCTTTAATCATTTCGGACGTCAACAAGTTATTTTAACTCTTGCCATTCTTTCTCATAGAAATAAAATGATTGGCCATTACTAAAATGATATTAAATCATTGAGAATATATATTAAATTATAATATATATATATATATATATAAATGCAGTGCGTACAAGGTTACAACGAGTACAATATAAAATCATTGAGAAATAAAATGATTTGACATTACTACAACGATGTTACAATAATAATTTAAAATATATTCTGGTATATAACCACCCGATAACGTAAAAAATAGGGTAAACATACTACAATGATCCCCACAATAAATTATAATGACTTATAGTGATGATTTCATTGCGAATATAAAATAAATACTAGTATTTACATCGTCCCGGTCAAGTTTTGCAATAACACCACCACAAAAAACATCGAAACACAACATTGTGCATTACTTATAAATGTTTAAAAAAGTAAAAATTATACTTCATTTTTTTCCCTTAATCTTAAATTAAGATAATTCACACTCACATCAATTTAATAACACGACAAACAAAAATATAAAAGAGGGGAAAAATATAAAAATCATTGCGAATATAAATTATATTCCAATATATATAACAGAAATACTAAGAGAGGCATAAAGTATGAATCTTTGAGAATGTAAACTATATTCCAGTATATACCACAGGAATCGAAAGACAGAAAAAGATGTAAATATTATTGAGAATGTAAAATATATTCCTAAATATATAACAGAAATACAAAGGAGAAAAAATATAAACATCATTGAGTATGTGAAGCAGACAAAAAACAAAATATGTCTTCAAACATTCAGAGATTTGTTAAAAATGCCCAAATACCATTTAGGGTTCATATTATTGGAGATTTTAGGGAGCGACGAAAATTCTTATTTTTTCTATTGAGAATTAAAAAAAATTCGGATATTTGTTTTACCGATGGTTTTCTGGTGACGTCTTTGTTTAAGAATCACGGGTTTTTTGCTTTGCAATGTCACAAAATCACAGATACTGGTTGAAGACAACGAAGAAATCCAAGCGTCGAGGTTTTTGGTGACTGAATTTGTGTGAATGAGGAATGTTAAAGTCGAGATTTTATGAAGAATTTAAAAAACAGCATGCAAAATGTTGAGAAAAATGTTTCACGGTACCAATAATTTCCCAATGACGTGTTTGTTCCCGTCTCTGTAATGTCGCAAAATCTCAAATGCTTATTGAAGGCGACGAAGAAACCCAAGCGTGGAGATGGCGGTGGACTGAAGTTCGTGAATGAGGATTGTTGAAAGCGAGACTTTAGGAATTGCCCCTTTTGGTTTTTTTTTTTAATTTTGAATGTTGATTGTCAAAATTTCGGGGGAATAATTGCCCATTTTATTATTATTATTATTATTTTGAATATTGATAACCCAAAATTTCGGGGGATAATTTTGGCAAATCTTTTTGTTTTGTTTTTGCAATTTCTAACTTAAATATGTAATACACTCCCTATACAGCCTTACATCTGTAAATCTCCGTGTGCACGGCTTTTTCAAATATATGTATATGTATGTGTATATCAGTAGGACAATTATTGTGGCTGGAGAATAGCGGGAGCGGATGACTCAGGAACTGTCCATCAGTCCCAATTCTTCTACAATACCTAATTAGCAAATCCCAAACATTACCCAAAACACAAAACCCCGCAAAAGCGATTCAATTGCCTGACTTACAAGTCCTCAAAATGGACCCAAAGAAGTGAAAAACCTGACTGCCCCACCTGCTATAAACCTCCCAGAGAAAGCGCAGCGCAAAGGGCACAGCCGCCGTGCAGAGAATGTAGCGGAAGCGCACGGACTCGCCGGGCGTGATGGCGAAGACGGCCGAGCCGTACGTGACGATCATGGAGAAGACGGAGAGCCAGACCTCGAAGTGGAAAGGGAACCTGTAGGTGAGCGAGGCGATGACGAGGATGGCGGAGGAGAGGGCGAGAGTGTTGGACACCAGGAAGACGTAGAAGGCTTCCTTTTGCGTGGCGTAGATGGCCTGGCCGGCGGTGTGGTTGTCCTTGGTTTCCTGCCAGACGCCGCCGGGTGGGTTGACCCCAGCCTGGAACGTCACTGCGGTGATCAGCGCCGCCACGACAAGCAGCACGTTGCGTGCGTCGCTCGGAGAGTCTCTCTCTTTGTCGTACTGGAAGCTCTTGAACCATTTCCACCTTGATCCTGCTTTTGTTCTTGCTGCTTCTGTGCTTGGTGGGTTTGCCATATATGTTTCTTTTTTTTTTCTTTTTTTTTTTGTGTCGTTTTGAGTGCTATAGAGTGATTGGGGCTACTATCTCTCCCAAAAAATGGGAATGGGATAATGATTTTTGTAAGAGGGCGATGACTTGCTGACTTCTGTGGTGTTTAATGACCACAGTTACATGACAGACCTTATCATTTATCTATAAAACATATTAAATGACAACCACGTTTTTAAAGTGCGCTTTGTTACCGTTTCTGCGTTTTTGGAGGAGCGTTTTAGGGGGGAAAAATGAAAAAAAAAATATTAAAAGTTAGGAAAAAGTAAAAATAATAAAGAATTAAGGGTCTGAAAAATAAACCAATAAGAATATAATAGTATGCAATTAACTAAAAAGCCATGACCGCAGCAAAAAAAAAAAAAAAAATCACAAGCCATGACGCGCGGGGCCCACTGCTTCGGCCCCCTTTTCACATGTTGTAGTTGTATGTGCGCGTGCTCGTTTGGTTTAGCGTTTTTTTTTTTCTTTTTTCTTCTTCGTTTTCATAGGAAATTCTGTAGTGGATTTTTTTTGTGGTAAAAAATAATTTTGAATGGTCAGATTCACATTTTTAAGATGCGGAATCCACCAAAAAGGTGAATCTGACGGTCTAAAATTATTTCCTATCACAAAAAAAAAAACCTATCACAGAAGTACCCGTTTTCTTTTCATTTTTTTTAACTTTTTCTTTTTTTTTTTTTTTTTTTTGTCTTTCTCCTCTTTTGGATTTTTTTATTTGCAACTTCTGTTGGGGTAAGCTAAAAAAACAGACTGGTGGAGAAAGTTTTTAAACTTTGATTGTGAACCACTGGATTAATTGGAATCTAAAGGCTTAAAAAAGGTCACATCAGCAAAGTTAAACATGAGTCCCAACACACTAAATCTCCTCACATCTTCTCCCTCATTATCCCTACTATACTGTTGTGCTTAAAAACATATTCAAATTGCAACAGAAGGATTGAAGCTTTTTGATCTGTCGATACAAGAGAGTCGAGGGCGAGAGCTTTAACAAAGACTATGAGGTCGAGAGATTCGATCCCGTCGGGGATGGTCACAAAAATTATCTCCCTCACCAAAACCCATTTTTGGCAATTTTGAGTAAAATCAAACCCACAAACAACAAGAGAGCAAAAATGTTTTCTTTCCATGATATACCACCGCCGGTAGTAGATCCGGCCACAACATCTCAACCGCTCCCCGAGATCTGCACCGTCACGGCCACACTTCGCTTCGTAGGCAACCTCCACTATGCATACTTCCTTAGTTGACCACCACAATTTTTTTTTAATGATTGATTATAGAAGGATATATTAGAAACCCATTTTGTTTCATGTTAGGCCTGATAAAAAATGTTAACAAAAAAATAATTCTTACCATAGTCAATTATATATTATTTTTCCGATTCTTTTGACACTTATTGTGTTGCATTTATTTGAAGGGCCAGTTAAGGATTTAGCCATTTTGCAATCTGTATTCTAGAAGGGTACTTCTATTTGCACCCCTCACTTTGCTCTCTACACCCGTTAAACCATAATTATTTTTAAATTATCAATTTATATTTTATGTTATTCCAAAAATAACCTTGAAACTTAAAACAGTTTTTTTCTTTTAATCCCACGGTACCACTAATACATACAACCTCTCCTATTTTATGAGTTATTGTTTTTCTTTTCGTTGTTTTTTTTTAATTTATTTTTTGCTTCCCCCAAAGTAGAATTTTTCTTCCTTATATCTTTCTTCCTTCCCTATTTGTAGATTGCAGTACGCACACATTTGCACATCTTTTGTATAAAACACACACACTGCAACCTTTCATCATATTTTTTTATTTTGCAACCTGGAAATTAAACGGACAGATAGAAGAATGTCAATGAACAAAAAAAAAAAAAACAAAGAGCATAAGACGCATAAAATGAGACAATACTGTACCTATATACCTTTGAGTGCACCTACTACAAATTGGTGTGTGCAATTTTTTTTGGGGCCTGTCGTGTGTGTACATATGCATGATGTTTTGAAAAATAGAAAATTAAGAAAGCAATGGACAAGGAAAAAAATTTGTATAAAAAAAAAAAGAGAAGAAAAAAGGGCAAAACTAAAGTATTTAAAGTGTTCGAAGTTAAAGGATTGTGTGAGGTGTGGCTCACAGTCAGTGGGGGAGCCAGCAGTCAAATTCAGTGTAGACGTACACCAAAATACTTTTTAATTAAAAATAATAATATATAATCAAAATATACAAAGTTTACTATCTCAATCACAATATTATTAAAAAATAACGAAGCGCATATTTTTTAGCAAAAAATAAAAATAAAAATAAAAATAGATAAGCACATTAAAACAAGAATAAAACATATTACAATTGGTGACGACGAATTTTTATTTTTTGAAAGCGTTTGCTCAATGATTTCACTCTAAATCGCAAAATACACGCCTAATTGAGTTTTCTTTTTGTAGCAAAAAAACTCATACCTAATTGTATGTGGCACATTACACATGGGCTATGCTTTAATCAAAAGCCCACAATGTTTATTTTTTTATTATTTATTTTTTCATTCTAACTTAAAATAAATGAAATGGGCTTCAAAATTTCAATGTGGGCTTGAGTCCACACTCGACATTACTTGCCTCCGCTCGTGCTCACAGTGGCTGAGTCGGTTTTGGGAGGATGGTGTGTGAATAATGACGTGGATCTTAACTCTTAAGGGTATTTTTGGAACAAAAGAGAATTAAATAGATAATTTAAATTAAACAAAAGGTAATTATGATATAGGGGTGGGAAGAGGAAATTGAAGGGTGTAAATAGAAGCACCCATTTTAGAAATATTGCCCACGTTTTGATTTATTAGTAAAATAGCCATCAGATCAATATCTAAAAATTTATGGAAAAAAAAAATTTTTGTGACTAAATTTTAGATGATATTGTCTGCAACAAACAATAAAAATTGAATTAAAAAAACTAATGACTGCAGTCTCAAAAATTCAAACATGAATGTATAACTATTTTATTAATAAAAGCAAACATAGGTTAGATGTTTAAAACTAACATAAATGGATGGCTATTTTATATAAAAACCTATTTGAATCCATTTAATTTTTAATTTTTATTTAATTTATTTTATTGTTGTCCCGTTTTATGTGTTGCTATTAGTTTCATTACTTTTCACTGTAAAAAAATTTATTTTTTTTTTCCTATTTAGATGTTCAAAATTTCGATATTTTTGATATTAGTTTATTTTTAAATTTAATATGTCAATGATTAAAAGAAAATTTATACCTTTGTGTAATATTTACTTTTTATTATGATAATTTAAAATTTTAAATTGTAATTTTGTGAATTTATCAATCAAAATGTGCAACTTTCGCGCGTGAACTCAACTAGTATGGGCATAAAGGGAGAGTCTCAGTTGGGAATGTTTAAAAAAATAGACTGATATGGAACAATTTAAGTGTTATTATTAGTTCATAACATGAGTGCATGACAATTAGCATGGTATTTACCGTATATAATTTTAAAAAAAAAAAATCTCTCCCTCTCGTATAGTAAGGTTCTTCCTTTAATCAATGTAACTTCTTTACAAACACAGTTCCTTTTACATTTCGTTTCTCTCTTTGTTTACACTGATTCATTAATACTCTCATATAAGTGTGACACTTAAAATGAGCAAGTCATGGTCGTAATTCATGGGCAAGAACATTGAGGGTATTGAGAGTCTCATACTAAACCTTTTTTTTTATTTTTATTATTTGTGTTTCACTGGGTTCAAATCTACTGTTCGACTACTTTAGATTGATATTCTTTGAGTCACTTGTTTCTTTTTTTTCTTTTTGGAAGAATTTGACACTGGTTTTGAGTTTTTCTGTGTTTAGAAATTAAAAGAGATGGTCAATAAGAGAGAGGGCTACGAAGGACCAAATAAAATCTAAGGCTTGTTCACTGGTAATTGAATTCTGATCTATATAAACTATGCTAATAGCTTGAGAAATTCAACCTTCACTTTCAACGTAGAGCTCATGTTCCTGGGTTTCATCTTTGAACTTTTAAGCTTTCAAGAAAAGAAAAGAAAGAAGAAATAAATTAAGTGGAGCAAGAAACATATTAATTATCGTAGACTCTTTTTAACCTCTAATAATAACTCATGAATTTGTTTTCCATCAATATGTTTTTTATTTGTCCCCCAACTGAGAATATTAGATTATTTTTAAGCGACTATACATTTTAGAAAAATAAATCTAATCGTTTATACGAACGTCTCCAAATATATAAACATAAACATATTTGAATTTATAATTTGTCACAGTCATTTTCTGAAATTAAAAATTAGAATTTTTTAAGGATTTAGCTAAACTTTATACTAATTTTTTAGGGATTAGCCATAGTTTTATAAATTTAAGAAATTAACTATTTTTATTTTTTATTTTATCACAATCGATGAAAATTTTGATAATGGTAGGTTTGATTCGTTTTTTAAGTTAAAGGAGTTGAGTTTTTGGAGATTTTTATTTGATTTTGGCCATTTTTTAAAAATAATTATCATAAGCTCATTATGGTATTTAATGGCTATTTCCTTAATTTTGACATTCTAGAGCTAAATCCTTCAAACCTAACTGGCTCAATTAATTAAAACCAGAAAATAGCACAAGAGTATTCTCCCTTTCACATTGAAATGTGACATTTGTTTCTTGCGCTTTGGTTTCACAAAAATTGACTCTTACGTTTCTCAATTAAATAAAAATTAATTTTATTCTGAATTTTGTTTATCAACATATATTTTTCTCGAAAATATGTATCCAAATATGTTTGTGATCCGTGTGAATTATCCAAAACCGAGCAGAAAGAAAATATAGTCACACTACGAAAGTGTATGCTTCGTTTTTTTTTTCCTTCCACTGATGTCAAAATTAAGTATAATTGTTTCTGTCGTTTCAAAAACTAAAAGCAAAAACTTTGTACGATTAAAACAACGCATAAAAATGTGTAATAATAATAATAATAATAATAATAATAATAATAATAATAATAACTAAATAAAATAAAATAAAATAAAATAAAAAACAATATATGTATATATATATATATATATATATATCAATTAAACACGGATATACATGTGGTATTGTTTTTCTAATTAGTTTCAGTAACCACAATTTTTCTTAATACAAATGATATCTAATTCTGAAAAGAATTATAAGCACATAACGATGGTTTTTCTTTGCGCGTTTGAGTCGTTGTTGCCGGTCAACAAAGGAAATATGAATGAATTAATTAAAAGGAAGAAAAGAAGAAGATTCAATATAGAAAAAAAAAAAAAGAAATGATTTTTGCAGATTCCATCTGGATGTGAACTAGAGCAAAAGTTCTATACATAGATGACAACTAGAAAAGGGTAACATCTCATAAATTGTATTTGGGGAAGGTTTAGAGTAATATATTTTTTTGTGGAGATTATTATCTATACTAAAACAAATAGATATGTATAAATTTTTAATTTGAGAATTAAGATTTTTATAAATGTATATGTTTTGATGGTGCAAATAGCTAATATATGAATATAGAAATCCATTTATGAAGTGTCAAACGGAATTTGAATTTAGAGATTATTAAGTAAATGACATGTTTTTAACTTTAGTTTTAAGGAATTGATCTGAGTTTGTTATAATTAAGTTATTAGCCTTTAGGCAATATGTATTAACTTTTTTGCCCTTTGATACATGAGGTTGAAAGAAGAATGATGAGGGATAAAAATGATATTTCATAGGGATTTGAGGCTAATAACTTAATATTTAAATTCTTAGATCATTTTCTTAAAATATAGGCTTTCAAGTGGCTATTTAACAAATGAGCCAACATGAAAAAAAGTTAACAAATTAATCTATAGTTTATGGCTAAAAACCAATGAAATTAATTTGAATATTACATATGAAATTTATAAATATATGAATCTGTAATCAGTTTTCGTTATTAGTGTATCAAATGTTCATAAACAAAAAGGTTGAGTGTTATTTGTATGACCATATTACTTCTATCTAGATACTTCAAATTACTTAAAAAGAAAAAAAAATATTTTTGTAGAAATATTTCGATAGCTTGAAAGAAAACTAAATTAGTTTGGAAAGAAATATTCACATAGTAGTTATATATTTACGAACGAAAACTAATGGAAATATGACACGGTTATATTTTCAGAAATTTTGTTATTGATTAATCTCATATTTGGATGTGTATTCATGGTTAAAATGTGGTTTATTTATTAGAGTTTTTCTTGGGACACTTAACGATAAGTAGGTGCAAACCAAGTCAAAAGCAGGCAAAAAGATTGTTGACTCATAATAACAGAAATATATTGGTGCGTTTAGAAGATTCATATGATATATACATATCAAATTAAAGATCTTTGAAAGAACTTTCAAACGATAGACTAAATGCATTAATTAGAGTTAAACCGAAGAAGTTATGATGTATCAAAAAATAGTTTGCAATGTTGCTAAGAAGCGACACGTCACTATTCAAGAGTGATACGTCGCCACCCCAATATGCAAAAGAAGAAAACAAAAGTTCATGGGTCACGCGTCGCCAACATACGAAATTCCTCTAAAAATCATACATTGGCCCAACTTCAATCCTAAACTGTAAACTCCAAAAAATTCTATACCGTCATGAAGCGTACCAGACGATATACCTAAGTGCCGGATCTTGTAATTCACATGTTACGTGATAAGATAATTATTCGAGTTTAGCTCTTCAAGTGTGCTACGTCACCATTATGAGTACAATTACGTCTCAAATGGCAAAACAGTAATTTTTGCAAAGTTATCGGAAGTGCCTCTAAGGTGATCCTATTGACTTATTTTGAGCTGTAAATGCCTTAAATGACCTTGGTATAGTTAAAAGTATTCAACGGCTCGAATTTTCAAAAAGTGCCCAAAATTTTTAAAAATTACACTTTTAGCCCAAAAATGAACGTGCTCAAAATAAGTCATGAATTAGTTTTTTGAGACCTAATATCATAGTTATTGATGTTTTTGATATTATTTGGAATGTATGAGGTCATTCCAACGCCTATTTAGGGAAATTTCGGCGAAATATCACATTTACAGTGTCAAACAGGAAAAATATGAAAAAAATAGCAAACAGACTCGTAAAATTCTAAATATTTGTAGTATATTTTATTTTAGTATATATTAGTGGAATACAATTATATTTTTCCAAATAGAGCTATAAAAATTATAATATTTTAGAGATGGACTAAAATGCAACAAACGTGTAGCAAAATGAGAAATTTGGCTTTAGGGAAGCTGGGGCTGCAACTAGCACGAATTTTCTATGTAGGAAGGTTGAGTTGTAAACCATTTAGCTCTTGTTGGCCCTTATATTTAGTTTTCACCATGCATGAAGGTTGTGTGATAAATAACATGAATTTTTCACCTGATGAGGTGATTGCGCAATCAATCCAAAACGGTCCGACGGAACTACTGGTTATGAGGAGTTTCGGATCCACTCGCAGGGGGTCTAGAATGGTAGTAGTTCTAGAACAGTCCGTAGAGGGTCCAAAGTTGTATTAGTTCTAGAACGACCCGTATAGGGTCTAGAGTTGTTTTAGTCCTAGAACAACCTGTAGAGAGTTCAGAGTCGTATGAAATCTAGAACGACTCGTAGAGGGTATGGAACTATGTGAGTTTTATCAAGACCCACGAAAGGGTCTAGAGGCATGTAAGTTCTATAATGACCCGTAACGGGTTAGACTTGCCTTAAGTTGTTGGAGTTTGGAATAACCCGCTAGGGGTTTAGATTTATCGGGAGACGTCACATTATACTTAATAGGATTAAGAAATCCTTAAGATATTAAACCGTGTGCACACATCCCGTATATGATGGATTGTGAATTGTGAATGTTAACGTTGTCTGATAAGAGTGAACTATATACTCTAGTCGAGAGTAATTGGTCGTCAAGCCCAACCTAGTATCGTGTCACTGCTCATTTACAAGTAATGTGCCATTCGAAGCTTTAACGCCCTATTACTAAGTCTACTCCACAGACGAGTCTGCTGTAGAGCGACTATAATCTTCTAGACTGCGATGACTTGATCGTCGAGTCTGTCTTTATGTTATACTGTTGCGATATGGCGCCCAATTTTGGTGATTATGTTGCTTGTGTGTAGACTTAGCAATATCTGTATTCAATTTACTTACTAGGCTATTAGCTCACTAGTGTGCTTATGCCGCAAGTATCTTGTCACGAAAGCAAAATGGTGAGGCGACAATGACAGGAATAGCGAGTGTATACGGGACCGACCTGTAAGACCTTGCGTGGACTACCGGCTAATCATTGGCAAAGAAAAATTTTTGAATTCCGCAATATTTTGTAAAGTTTAGAATTAAATTTATTTTGGTTATGGTGAGGATTGATAAACCTCATGCTTGGTATTAAAAGCTGGATTATATAACTTAATTTAAGAAGTTCAAATTTGTCCCTATTTTTCGGAACTAAAACACCGTTTGAAGTTTTTGGGTCGTTACAGGACACCACGTAGCCCTAAACATGAAAAGGATTATACCATTATGGATACCATATTTAGGTACATTAAAGGGAGATTTATTTCCTCATTATTCCTAAATAAGAAAGGAAGTATATATATATTGAAGAGAATCTCACCATGCAAGAAAAAAAAATCCTGTTATTAAAACTTACCCATTTGGAAACCCATGTCAAGAGATCATTTAGTAAAAAACTAGACAAAACAATAGGGCTTTTAGACCCCAATATGGGCGTCATGATGAATGGTCAAATTAGAACCTTCTAGAAGTTAAAATATTATGAGAAAGTATTGAATGCAAATCAAATCATTATGGTAAGTTATTTGCATGAGGTATGAACATGATTTTCTTATTAATGGGAGATGATTTTGGAAAATATTTCATATTCTCCTCTGCCAAATTGAAAGCAGATTTCTTGTTTAGGATTTGTCATTCCCATCTCTGTTCCACAAGAAAAATTGTGACAATTCAGCTTTTATCATAGTTTTGTATACAACGTATTCATAAAACTAACAATGTATAAATGGCTTGAACTAAAAAAAATAAAAAATAAAAAACAAAAAAATAAAACAAAAGAAAAAGCCCATCTGTGTTGAAACTTGGTACTTACAAGCTCTCTCTCCGCTTTTTAGAATTGTGACTTATTTTTATTTATATATTTGTGTGATGATATTGGTTTTTTCTTGATATTATAAATCATGGTTGAAAAAAAGAAAAAGAATGGCATTACAAATGTAAATTATAAGAATTTTTTTAAATCTTCAAATGCCCGATGTTATTGTCTGTCTGTAACCATTAAATTTATATGAAGCCAAAAAAAAAAAAATCATAAAAAAGGACTAAACTCAAAGTAATAGTTTGTTGTAGATGTTGTTTGGTATGCCTCAAAATGAAAAATAAAAATCGAAAACAAGTGTTAAATATGTGTAATGTTACTAATTATATCAGTGCTTATAATTAGAGAACAAAATTTGATATAATTATCTGTTGTGATGCATCAGCCATTTTTGTATTTTTATTTAGATCTTGAAGAGCAGGTTGTGCTTGCATCTAAAATATGAAAAATAATTCACTTAAGTATTTTAGAAACTATATCAGTACATAACTTGAAACTTTTGACCAAAAAAAAAAAATAAATGCCAGTATGATACGATCCTCGTTAAAGGAATCGCATTATGACGATCGCTTTCTTGTTGGACTCGAACGATTAGATAAAAGCCCCGCCGAAACTCGGCTAGGATGGATTCGATTTGACGCCACAACGGTGATGGTAACCCGTCGATAAGTCCTGGAATGAAGAACGCCACAAACGGTTGTGAAAGGCCGTTTGATAAGTCCGATAACGAATCGTCAAGGCGGTCTTGATCGATTCAAGTTCTGAGAAGACTCAGAGAAAATAGTCTCACACAAGTGTTTGGCTAAAAGACATGAACTGCTATTCTCATTGAAAAGAGCCCTTAAATAGGCTTAGAAGTTTACAAACCTAATTAGCAACTAAAATAATTAAAATTCGTAAATAACTAAAAGAAAATTCAGAACCTAATTAAAATAACCTAAAACGCGACTAAGGCCCGAAATCCCGTCGGAATCGGGCGGTCGTTCGCCAAAATGGGGCGAACGTCCGGCGCTCATTTGCCTACATCCGCATCTTTGGGCGGTCGTTCGCCAGGTCTGGGCGAACGACCGGCAAGCATTCTGCCCGTTTTTGGTCCTTCGTCCGTTTGGGCGATCGGTCGCTGCAAATTCCAAGAACGATCGCCGCCTTGCGTTCCAAATTTATTTCTAACTTTTACAAAGCATAATTCATGCTAAAAACTCAAAATAACTTCAAATTACAAAGAATGTCTTTAATTTCCTTCCATAAGTATTTAATTGCTCGATTCTTGTCCGCGGTCTTGTTCTTCAAAGAATGTCTTCAAGAATAAATTGAGTTGTTCCTTGAATCGTCTAGCTCGAGCCCTCGTGATCGGACCTTCAGGAGCCTCGTTCTTCTTGTGTTGTGCACCGACGATGTCCGCATCATTCTCCTCCTCTTCAAAAGGATTTGACCTCAAATCTGAATCTGCAAAATAAGGAGATAAATCAGCGACATTAAAGGTAGCACTTATATTATACTCACCAGGTAGATCAAGTTCGTAGGCGTTGTTGTTGATACGCCGTGTGACTTGAAAAGGACCATCTCCCTGTGGTAGAAGCTTGGATTTGCGCTGTTCAGGAAATCGTTCCTTACGCATGTGTATCCAAACCCAATCTCCAGGTTCAAACACCACTTCTCGACGCCCTTTATTGGCTTGTTTGGCGTACATCTCCATGCGCCGCTCGATATTGCGCGTAGCATCTTCATGAATCTTCTTGACAAAGTCTGCCTTCTTCTTTCCATCTAGGTTCATACGCTCAGATAAAGGTAAAGGCAATAAATCTAAAGGAGTTAGTGGGTTAAAACCATAGACAATTTCGAAAGGAAAGAATTTAATAGTATAATTCACAACCCTATTGTAAGCAAATTCCACATGTGGTAGACAGTCCTCCCACGTTTTGATGTTCTTTTTGATAATTGCCCTCAATAGGGTAGATAAAGCACGATTGACTACCTCAGTTTGGCTGTCGGTTTGCGGATGACAAGTAGTGCTAAACAACAACTTAGTTCCCAACTTAGCCCATAAGGTCTTCCAAAAATAACTAAGAAACTTAGCGTCTCTATCCGAAACAATTGACCTAGGCATGCCATGCAGACGAACTATTTCCCTAAAGAACAAGTCTGCCACACTCGACGCATCATCAGTTTTATGGCAAGGAATGAAATGAGCCATCTTGGAGAACCGATCAACCACAACAAACACCGAATCCCGACCATTACGAGTCCTAGGTAGTCCAAGGACGAATTCCATAGACACATCTACCCAATGTGCTTCTGGTATTGGAAGTGGGGTATAGAGACCATGGGGGTTGGACTTTGAATTGGCTTGCTTACACTTGACACATCTCTCACAAATCTGCTCAACATCACGTTTTAAACGTGGCCAATAAAAGTGTGGGTGAAGGATCTCAAGTGTACCTTCGAGAAAGGGCATCGGCTACCACATTCTCCTTACCTTGTTTATACTTGATGACATAGGGGAATGGCTCTAGGAATTCCATCCATTGGGCATGGCGTCGATTGAGCTTGTGTTGTGCCTTCAGAAACTTGAGGGACTCATGATCGGTGTGAACCACAAACTCTCGTGCCAACAAGTAGTGTTGCCACGTCTCCAATGCTCTGACAAGTGCATACATCTCTTTATCATAAGTGGGGTAGTTGAGAACCGCTCCACTTAACTTCTCACTGAAAAAGGCGATGGGTCGTCGGTCTTGCATAAGAACCGCTCCAATGCCCACTCCCGATGCATCACACTCTACTTCGAACGGTTTGTCGAAGTTTGGTAAGGCCAATACCGGCGGATTGATTAAGCAATCTTTGATTGCTTGGAAGGCCTTCTCTTGTGCTTTGCCCCACTGAAAAGGTGCATTCTTTTTCATAACTTCAGTGAAGGGGGCGGCGATAGTGCTGAAATCTCTGACTAATCGATGATAAAATCCCGCTAAGCCATGGAAGCTTCGGACCTGTGAGGCGTTAGTCCGTGTCAGCCATTCTCGAATGGCTCGAACTTCTCTTCGTCAACCTGCACTCAGTTAGCACTAACAACAAATCTAAGAAAAATTATATGATCGGTACAAAATGTGCACTTTTTGAGATTGGCATACAATTTCTCTTGTTTAAGAATCCTGAAAACTTGTTTTAGATGTTCTACATGCTCTTCTAAGGACTTGCTATAAATCAGAATATCATCAAAGTAGACTACCACAAATTTTCCTATGAATGAACGCAAAACATGATTCATGAGTCGCATAAATGTACTAGGTGCGTTGGTCAATCCAAACGGCATTACTAGCCATTCCTACAATCCATGTTTAGTCTTAAATGCAGTTTTCCACTCATCTCCTTCACGCTTGCGAATTTGATGATATCCACTTTTTAAATCGATCTTAGAAAATATACATGCACCATGAAGCTCATCTAACATGTCATCTAATCGAAGAATAGGAAAACGATACTTTACCGTGATATTGTTGATTGCTCGACAATCAACACACATCCTTGATGAACCATCCTTCTTTGGCATTAGTAGCACGGGCACGGCGCAAGGACTCATACTCTCCCGAATATAGCCCTTGGAAAGTAATTCTTCTACTTGCCGTTGCAGCTCCTTTGTTTCTTCAGGATTGGCTTTATAGGCAGGACGGTTTGGTAAGGTGGCTCCGGGTGCAAAATTGATTTGGTGCTCGATTCCTCGAATTGGTGGCAATTTGGGTGGCATCTCATCTACCACCACATCTTTGAATTCCTGCAAAAGAGAAATAATAGCACTTGGCAATCCCTCACCTTGTACGTTAGCAAAAAGGGTAGCCTCTTTATACACTAATAAAATCATTGGCTCGCCCGAAAGAAAGGCTTTCACAATACCATGTTGCCTAAGAAGAAAACTTTTCTTCTTACTATCTTTTCTTTCCTCTCCCTCGCTTAATTGTTTATTTCTCTCTTATTTTTCCTCTCGCTGTGTTTTACTCACAACCCCACTCTCTTTATTTTTATTCTCTTCACTCATTGTGTTTCCCTTATCTTGAACCCTCCTCTCAATTTCATTTTGAAGAAAACGTTGATCTTCAAGGACTTGGCTAAGGGTCAAGGGGACAAGGGCAACTAACTTTCCCTTGTAGGGTACGGTGTACTTGTTGGTGTATCCATCGTGTGTAGCACGTCGATCAAATTGCCAAGGTCGGCCAAGTAATATATGGGTCGCCTCCATAGGAACCACATCACAAAGTACTTCATACTCGTACTTGCCGATCTGAAAAGACACCAACACTTGATGAGTCACCTTCACACCTCCGCTATCATTTAGCCACTGCAACTTGTAAGGTCGGGGGTGTTTAAGTAAGGGTAGGGCTAACTTTTCCACCAAGGATTCACTTGCCACGTTCGTACAACTCCCTCCATCGATGATCAAGCTACAAATCTTGTCCTTGATTCTACACCGCGCATAGAATATGTTCTCATGTTGCATATAATCTTGGCTTCTTGTTTGAGCACTTAGTGCTCTCCTTGTCACTGCTACTAGCCCAAGCGTCTCACTGACGACTTCTACTTCCAACTCCTCCGCTTCGAATTCCTCATCCCCTTCGGTCTCATACTCTTCATCGGGTCTCACCAACATAGTTCTTTTATTTGGGCATTGGGATGCAATGTGCCCACGCCCCTGACATTTGAAGCACTTAATGTCTCGATTTCGAGTAGAAGAGTTTTCAATGGTACCTTTACTGCTTGACGGTGCCGAACTTGAAGGTTTACTCTCTGGTTTTGTTGGAATCGGAGTAGCTTTCTCTTCCCTTTTCGGCACGGGTGGTTTCCAAGTGGGTCGGTCCCCAAATTTGCTCCTCCTACCTCCCGTTTTGAATTTCTTCTCCACTTGGATTGTCTTATGAACCAAATCCTCCATCTCCATGTAGTGGTGTAGCTCCACTTCATTGGCGATCTCGGTGTTCATCCCCGCTAAGAAACGGGCCATGGTTACCTCCACATCTTCCTCTAATCCGAGGCGGATCATCAACAGCTCCATCTCTTGGTGGTAATCCTCCACACTTTTGCTTCCTTGGGTCAAGCATAACAAACGCTTGTGCAACTCCTGGTAATAGTGAGCCGGCACAAAACGCTTCCTCATAAGTGCTTTCATATCATCCCACGTCTCCACCGGGGGTTCACGGTTCCTCCTCCTATTTGTTGCAACCTGATGCCACCAAGTAAGTGCATAATCAGTAAACTCAGTGACTGCAAGCTTTACCTTCTTTCTATCAGAGTAGTGGTGGATGTCGAAGACGTTCTCAATCCTCTTCTCCCACTCCAAGTATGCCTCGGGGTCATTACGACCCTTGAACTCGGGAATCTTCGATTTGATGCTCTCTAGGTTGTCATCTTCTCTCCGGTTATCCCGACGACCTTGCTCAAACCGTCTTCTATCGGGACCACCTTCATCATAGTCATTGTCTTCATATTCTTCCTCGCCATTTTGCCTTTGCCACGGTTGCACTCGCAGTTGACGCGGAGCGGCTTGGTTCCTTCTCCCTTCATTCGCTCTTGGTTCCCGTTCCGCCCTCATCTCACCCATCTCCTCTTGAATATTCGCCATCTGGTGCATCAACGTTTGTAATTGACCAGTAATGGCTTCTATCATTAGACGTTGATCTACCGGTTGATTTTGCTCCCTGCGTGTTCCGTCGTTGTTGTTTCCTGACATGGTTAGTAGCAAGAGAGAAAAATAAAGACTAGGACCTTACAACTCGCTCCCTCACATGTTTTCACTCAAAGATGTCACACTCAAAATAGCGCTCGTGTTTGTCACTCTAGTAATCGGCTTTTACCCTCTATTAAGCTCACCACTCATGCCTTTTACCACTCAATTTTCTTCTAAGACTCTCGAAAACTTGAATGTACTCAAGACACTAGAATATGTAAACTTGACGACTTTGAACTCAACAAAGATCGATTCTCAACACATTCTAGACGCTAACAATCCACAAACTCAATGTCACCAAAAACCGTTTTACAATAGTATTTTGATCAACCAAATAGTTACGACCTTCGATAATTGAAATTAAAACTCAAATAGTCCTCTATCCCTTTTGTGATGTTCGACCAATCCTTTTTTTTTTTTTTTTTTTGAATCCGTACGATTTTCCTTTTTTTTTAATGGCCGAATTTCTGCTAGAAACGAGAATTACAAAAGAAAAATCCCTAGAATGAAGATTAATCAGAACAAGAATGGTTCAAGAGTGAATTGACTCAAATTCAAGAAACAAAACACAAACCCTAAACTAACAAACAATTAGAATTAAAAGAAAAGTTCCAGACAAGAAAGAGCCGAAGCTCTGATACCACTTGATACGATCCTCGTTAGAGGAATCGCGTTATGACGATCGCTTTCTTGTTGGACTCGAACGATTAGATAAAAGCCCCGTCGAAACTCGGCTAGGATTGATTCGATTTGACGCCACAACGGTGATGGTAACCCGTCGATAAGTCCGTGGAATGAAGAACGCCACAAACAGTTGTGAAAGGCGGTTTGATAAGTCCGATAACGAATCGTCAAGGCGGTCTTGATCGATTCAAGTTCTGAGAAGACTCAGAGAAAATAGTCTCACACAAGTGTTTGGCTAAAAGACGTGAACTGCTATTCTCATTGAAAAGAGCCCTTAAATAGGCTTAGAAGTTTACAAACCTAATTAGCAACTAAAATAATTAAAATTCGTAAATAACTAAAAGAAAATTCGGAACCTAATTAAAATAACCTAAAACGCGACTAAGGCCCAAAATCCCGTCGGAATCGGGCGGTGGTTCGCCAAAATGGGGCGAACGTCTGGCGCTCATTTGCCTACATCCGTATCTTTGGGCGGTCGTTCGCCAGGTCTGGGCGAACGACCGGCAAGCATTCTGCCCTTTTTTGGTCCTTCGTCCGTTTGGGCGATCGGTCGCCGAAAATTCCAAGAACGATCACCGCCTTGCATTCCAAACTTATTTCTAGCTTTTACAAAGCATAATTCATGCTAAAAACTCAAAATAACTTCAAATTACAAAGAATGTCTTTAATTTCCTTCCATAAGCATTTAATTGCTTGTTCCGGCTTGAATTACTTGAACGCACGCCGGCTTCGATTCTTGTCCGCGGTCTTGTTCTTCAAAGAATGTCTTCAAGAATAAATTGAGTTGTTCCTTGAATCGTCTAGCTCGAGCCCTCGTGATCAGACCTTCAGGAGCCTCGTTCTTCTTGTGTTGTGCACCGACGATGTCCGCATCACAGTATGTGAATACTACTTCATCAAAAAAACAATAATGACGTACTTCATTTAGATTAGAAGGCAACATAAGCAGTGAAGAAGGAAATGATAAATTTAGTTGAGGTTGGACTCCAAATAATGATGTTTTTCCTTCATTATTTAATTGCTCATGTATAATTGCAACCGAAAAAACCTGCAACGAAAATAACAATCACTTTATTAAAATATTTAGTTAAAATTAAGAGTTTTTTAGGCATTTAACCAAACTTTTGAGTAATTTTTTAGGATTTAGCCCTAAAATATCGAAATTAAGGATTCAGCCATAATTTATGTTACATGTAACATATATACGTGTAAAAGTGTAACATTACATGTGTTACATTTAATGTTACACTTTTTACACGTATATATGTTACATGTAGCATAAAATATTACATGTTATGGCTAAATCCCTAAATTCGTGAAACTATGGCTAAATCCTTCAAACTTTACCTTTAAAATGACCAATTGATTAACTGGCCCTAAAATTAATTAGTTTATTTATTGAAATAGTTAAAGTACCTCTTGTGAAGCTGGTCTTTGAGATTATCGGACTAGCTTTTTCTTTTCTTTTTTTAAGCATTTTCAAGAGCACCTTTTGGCCTTTGAAGCTACTACAAACTATTTCTTTGGTTTTAAGGCCTTTTATTCGACTAACTTCATCATTATCAACATTCGCACCGTAATTTTTCATCATTGCAGTTGTAGGTATTTTTGTAATGACCTGAACCAAGACCACTTTATCAGGAACTTATTTTTTATTTTTGAGACTAATGGCTTGTAAGATTATTGTGGTTACAATAATTTTGAGGGAAATTATTTCAATTTCGTCAAATCTGGCCAACTTTTAATTTTGAAAATAGTAATGCAAATATTATTTTGTTTGCATTTTTGAATCTTTTTGATACGTTAGGAATTAAATTTCAACTCGATATTGATACTAAAATTCCTAATTTTTCAAGTTTTGCCCGTTAATGTATTTCCTTAATTTTTGGAAATTTTACCAAAAACCTTATTATAATTGGCCAATTTGACCAAATTTAAAGCACACTTTCCACCTAGGGTTTGATCTCATTTCCCTCAACCCCTTCATCAGCCGCCCAAATCCCTCTCTCTCTCTCTCTCTCTCTTCTCATTTTCGCCAGCAGCCAGCTCCGCCAGTCCCCTCCTCAACTCCGGCGAGCGTTCGCCCAGCCACCACTGCGCGAGGACCCGGCTGGCCGCGACCTTCCTCATTCCCGCAGCTCTTCGCCAGCGCGTCAGGCCCGCGCTCAGCTCTGGTGAGGCTCGGCCATCGCGCAACCTTCCTCTGCGGCGAGCCCAGCCCTCGAGCGACGCCGGTGTGCGCGAATCCCTTTGCGTCGCTCAGCTCTGAGCCACTGTAAGCTCTGCGCTGCCTCTCCGCAGTCTCGCGAAGCTCGTCTTCGCCGTCGATGAGACGCCGCGTCATTCTGTGCACGACCCAGCACGTAGCGAGTCTCTACTCCGAGCTCGCCCAGCCCAGCGCTCTCATGCGCCCAGCGAGCTCTTTAGCGCAGCCCGTCTCTCCCCTCCGGTGCCCAGCCCTCCTCCGGCACCCCCTCGCGCGCGCCACACCGCCCTCCGGCGATGCTCAGCCCGAGCAGCCACGCTCCCTTCCCCACACACAGCGTGCGCCTCTGAGTATCCCTGCCCCGAGCTCCGCCCGATGCCGGCCAGCCTCTATCGCATTTTGTCGAGCTCGCCTCCGCGCCGCAGCGTACCTCCTTGAGCCGTCCTTACTCGAGTCGGTGAGCCTTGTGTCCTTTCGTAGTGCTTGAGCCTTGCTTGTTATTCGTTGTCGTGAGCGAGAATTTAGCTTGTTTGCTGTTGATTTTGATGAATCGCTTGTGTCAGAATCGGTATTATATTGTGGTGTGTGAAATAAAATTAGTTGAGTGCAATGGTCGTAATATTGTGTGTTTGATATTGACTAATGTTTCGTGATCATGCCTAGTTAGATATATCTTCGAGTATGTCGGCGTTGCGAAAGTTGTTAATTTGTGCCGCTTGGTGCGTTATTTTGGTCAGTCACGTTGGAATTTGATTTGAGATGGTGTGAGTTTAAACTTATAATTTATTATCGTGTGGTTGTTTGAATTTACGAAATAAACCTTGGTTGAGCCCATTGACTTGTTATGATAAATTGTCGATGATTGTTTTAAATCCTAGTGTTAGTTATGGTCAGCTCATCAATGTTGCGGCAAATGCATTAGTTAGAGTTAACATATTTTGTTAGTTTGGTATTTTACAATTTGTGGAAATTGCGGCTGTGATCGGCTTAGTGCCTTGATTGTTTTGAAATTTCGAGGTTCTCGAGATTGCCTATTTTTCTGAGAAGTTATATCATTGAGGATTGTGTAGATGCAAGGTTGTCATGGTGTTGACTCTCAAGTCTTTTCAAATGTATAGTAGTATGTTTGTGCATGTTCTTGAATATTTGCACAATTGTGTGGAATTATGCCAAGATTTGGAAGTTGTTTATGTTTATGATCATTTTGAATTACCATGACGATTTCACAATTTTAGAGTCTTTGACAATTTCAAAGCTAGCTTATAATTTGAGAAAACTTACGAGTTTGTCAATTTAATGACTTTCAATGTGTGGTATGCTCGGGCCTAGATTTGAAACCTTATTGTGCAATGGCTTTGAGGTTTAACCAATTTGTCGAGAACGAGATTTTATCTTTGAGTGGGCACTCAACTTCCCTTGAAACACTTAGTTAATAAATTTTAAAAAGGGGTTATTTTTATTCGATCGTGTTGGATTGTATTTTAATAAATATACCCCTTTTTATCATTAAACGAATTATTGGATTGGGTTGCGGGACCAAGCGTTTCGTGTCGTGTTTTTCAATTAAGTTCGAGGTTTGAATTGCTTAAGCTTTGAAAATCCAAGACCGTCTTTAAGTGATTCAATCTTTATTCATTCGAATTGTGCAGGAACGCCAACAAAACTAGTTTGGACTCACAACCACTTCGCCCTCTTTCGCTGAAGGTAAAAGCGGGCGATCAAGGACAAATTCAAGTTCATGAAGAGTTTATTTTAAATAGTTGAATTTTTTAGTTCTGTAGACCTATGTGGGATCTGAGCCTTGAGGCTGGAGAATTATTGTTATTTGGATATTTTGAAATGTCTTTGATATCGTGTTGAATTATTCTGGTTGTTGCTCTGATGGATTGTGACCGAAATTAGTTCGGTGCTGGGTTGATATTAGGTGAAGGCTTCGGCCGGGATATCCGAAAAATAGAGGAAACTCTGCCAGATTTCCGACTCGAAGTTTAGACACTTTTTATGGCTAAGTCAAGCAGCATTTAGGTCCAAGAATTTCTTTGTCACCTAAACTAGTCAATCGATAGAACTATTAGTCGAGATTGACGGTTAATGATGAAGCGACGACACTCGGGACAGGAATACCCCTAGAGGGGTTTCTCGATAAACCATTAGTCGTCCCATCTTCTAGAGTCCTATTCTTTTAATCCATAGGCACTTGAAGTTTCATTCAACTCAAATAATTCGTGGACTTAGACGTTGACCCTCTAATTCTCGTGTTGGACAAAAATGTCACACAACATGCTCCAAAGAGGGACGTCGGGAGAGGAAAATTGCGAGGACCAAGTCGGAGAGCTTAGGACCTCAGGTAAGTGGATCTCCACTGTGGCACGAGCAAACTTTACAAAGCTTGAATAAATTATGAATGTGTTGAGATTATATCAAGCATACGATGCTTCTAAAATAGTGGCTGTTAGACTGTGTGGATCTCTTTTTTGGTTAAGGCTGTGAATACGGGCTTTTTATCATGTTTGTCTCTTTTGTGCAACGAGCCTGCAGGTATGGGACTGTAGGTTCGTTTATGATAGGTTGTGTTTTCTAGGTGTGTACTGGTGCGTGTATTTATTTAAATGCATATCTGTCGGTGGGTATGGGACCTCAGACATAAAACTACTCAACCTCGTAGTCAGGTTCTAGTATAGGGTGTATGTCTAGTTTGTGTGTGTATATGTTAGTCTTATCTGTCGGTGGGTATGGGACCACATACATAAAACTGTTTCTGTTGTTGTTGAGACTTTATTGCAGGTCAAAGAGAAAACTCTAAGACAAGAAAAAGAGAGAGAAAGCATTGTATGTATACGAGTAGGGCCCGACGAGGCCGCAAGTCATGATCGGTTCCGAAATAGCCTGACGGGGCCACTGATTTCGTTTCGGGACGGCCCGAGAGGCCTTGGGGAGGTCTGCGGACGACCTTCCTCTGTCGCAATATTTTGATTATTTGAGTAGGGCCCGACGGGGCCGCGATCATGATTTGGTTCCAAAATAGCCCGACGGGGCCATCATGTATGACAGATTTCGGAACGACCCGAGGGACCTCGCGGAGGTCAACGAACCACCTTTCAGAACGGCCCGAGGGGCCTTGGGGAGGAGAGCCACGGCCCTCCCCACAGTTTATGATGTGACGATCCGAAACGACCCGACGGGGTCATTGGCCGAAATGGGCAAAAAGGCCCAAAGAGGATGAGTCCTCACAAGCATAAAGAATATCGGGACGGTCCGAGGGGCCAAAATCTATAACATGTCCCGAACTAACCCGATGGGTCTCGAGGAGGTCGGTAGACGACCTTCCTCTTCATATGCTGTGTGCTACGATTTTGATCGATTTCGAGATCGCCCGACGGGGCCATTGTCTGTGTCAGGTTTCGGAACGACCCGATGGGTCTCGAGGAGGTCGGTAGACGACCTTCCTCTTCATATGCTGTGTGCTGCGATTTTGATCGATTCCGAGATCGCCCGACGGGGCCATTGTCTGTGTGAGGTTTCGGAACGACTCACAGAGGGTCCAGAGTCGTATTAGTTCTAGAACAACCCGTAATGAGTCTAAATGTGTATTAAATTATAAAAACGACCCGCGAATGGGTCCAGATGTGTATTAAGTTCTAGAACGACCCGAGATAGGGTCTAGATGTTTATAAGTTCTAGAACAACCCGCGAATGGGGTTAGATATGTGTTAAATTCTAGAACGATCTGCAAGAGTTCTAGATTGTGTATAAGTTATTGAACGACCCGCAATGGGTCTAAGTGTGTATTAAATTTTAGAATAACCCGCGAAGGGGTTTGGATATATATATGAGTTCTAGATCGACCCGCAAGAGGTCTAGAGGAGGGGTGAGGCTGACGAGACATTCCCAATATTATAGAATCGAGAATTCTTAAATAGTAAATTATGTGCACACGTATTTTTACAAGCTAAGTCAGAGAGTTGTGAACTTGAGTGAGATTAGATTAAAACATGAGGTTGACCTTTGAGTCGAGATTAATGGGTCGTTAAGTACAACCCTATTCCACGGCACAACTCTTTTACAGGTATTATACCCCGCGTAGGTTTAGCAACCTGTTTCTGAAATCTATTTTGCGGGCAAGGTTGCATAAGAGTGACGTTTACTCTTCGGACTATGACGACTCGATTATCGAGTCCGTCCTTTCATTAGATTATTGTATTGTGATATCCATTGATTGCTTGTTACCTGCAGACTTAGCAACCTACTTACCTAATCTACTTACTGGGCTATTAGCTCACTAGTGTGCTCGTGTCGCAGGTATCTTGTCACAAAAGCAAATAGTGAGAGGCGACAACGACGGGAACAGCGAGTGTATACGGGACCGACCTGTATAACCTTACGTGGACTACCGGTAAATCGTTGGCAAAGAAAGTTTTAAATCCTGTAATATTTTGTAAATGTTTTAATTAAATCCATTTTAGTTATGATGAGAATTAATATTCCTTATGTTTATTATTAAAAGCTCAAGTATGTAACTTAATTTAAAAAGTTCAAATTTGTCCGTATTTTTCGGAACTAAAATATTGTTTTAAGTTTTGGGTCGTTACAATTTTAGTCTCTTGAATTCTTCCACACACGTCCAAATCTTCAAAATTTTTATTGAAGCCACCAATAGCGTTTTTATACGCTTCTTTAGTTTCTGAAGCCTTTTTTGCTATTTGAGTTTGTAGCCTATATTACTCTCTATAACGTGTATCCATAACTTTCTTCGGATCTTCATAAACTTCAACATTATCATGGCTAGCATCTGCAAGTCCCTTTTTTGCATCTTTTGTCCACCTCTTCAAAATGTATTTCGAATGAGTTTTTGTTATATTCTTAGAAGAAATAACTTTGAGGATATGTTAGTTGAAAATTACGATAAACTCAAATTTTTTACAACTGCACACTGCTCTACCTTTAGCTGAGTCACACTGGATAGTATGTTGAAAGCACATTCTACGAGGGGTAATTATGTATGTTGTCATTGTCTCAACTTCAAGAACAACTTCAATGCTACAGTCATAAGCCTTACATACTTCTATTTTAAAGGCTTCATAAGTTGCTGGTGTAAAAATAATTGCTGCATGCTCCCATATCTCATTATTAAGAGATAATGCTATCTTTCTTTGAGGTGCCGCAAAATCTGCTTGTAACTCTTTATAGCGTCTGTCCTCGATCAATCGTTGAAAATGGTGAAAAAATCGTGGAATATTATGTCGGTAACTCACATAATTTTTAATAACATTATTCATACTTTCACTGCGTTGAGTAGTGGTCATGTTTGCACAGAATGTCTCCCTGCCATACACGAATGCCAATTTTTCTTTAAATATGATGTGGACAATCTTTTTAACCAGACATTATCTTCAAGTTCATATTTCTTCCAAGATGTAAGAAAATCTTCTTCTTCTTCAAATGTAATACCCCTAGCAAGAGCACTACAGCTGACATAACTAGCATATATATAACTGTAACAAATACTAATTTAACTCAAAACTATAATAATGAAGAAATCAAATCATTAAAGAAAAATTGTGGAACATATTCAATAAAAATCTTCGAGCGACTAACGTCAATGACGACATAAAGAAATACTAACATATAAGAATTTGTAAAATTTTATAAGCATAATTTAAAAGGCAACTAAAAACATTTGAATACCGTTTCCGATACCCACCGTTCGCCATCGCTCCCACGTCCTCGCCGACAAGCTCTAAGAATGCCTAACTTAATCTGCAACATGTGAATAACTTATAAGCGAAAAGCTTAGTAAGTACACCTAATTCTCACAAAACATGAATTTAATAAAAAAGTTAAAGATTAAGAAAAAGCTCAAATTTCATAGTCATGTACAATTAGTTACTGTTCTTCTTTTCTATATGGGCCCTTGGCGAAGTACCATTGTGCGTTGCTTTAATGAAAGACAGGTAGCGATCCTCAACCCCGCCAAAGCCTATAACTATAATGGACTTGTCACACGGGATAAATTTATCCCGAACTATAAGCTATATGGTATTTGCCCCTAATTACAAATTCATGCAATTAATTTAGTTCTTGATTTGTCTTTGATAGATTCAATGGGTCCTTTAAAATGCTATTCATAATCGTAAACGTTATAGCCCATCAAATCAAAGAAATCATGAACATAAACAAAAACTTTACAAAACATAACACATGACATCAAATCTCAAATCTTTCCTTAAAACTAACATGTTGCAGGTAAGAAGTATATTTACAGATACTTGAATTTCTTACGCACTAAAAGAAATTGGTTATGATAGCTTATTCAATTTGATGGGAAGGAAACCCTTTGCAATTGGAAGGAATTTGATTCGTAGACAATTTGAGTGATTTTTAGGTTTTTAGGTCTTAAGAGTCAATTTGGGAATGTTTGGAGGCTCTATGGGCGTTTAAAATCGCAGTAGGGGTTTAAATAAGCCTAATTTTCGTAAGGGAGAATTTCAAAATAAAGTCATTCTTGATACCACTTAATAATCTGTACCCCATGTGGTGTGCTCCCTTCATTTTTACTCTATATTTGTAGTGTAAATTTTGGGGTATAAATTAAAAGTGCAACACACATGGGGTGTAGATTATCATTGTGTCAAGAATGGGGTATTCCTCAAAATCCCTCTTTTCGTAACTTTGTCGTTTTTCGCAAAAGCATGCGAAATTGTGTTGTTTTCGCGGGCAAACTCGCACACTAAACATTAATTAGCCATAACTTTCTCTATACTGATCCGGTTGACGCATATGATATGCCGTTGGAAAGCTTATTTAAAGACCTTTAAATTGACATGCAATATGTTATATAAAACTTGTGGATAGTCTATAAAAAATTATTAACAATACAAAAATTATAAGTCTCACAATAAAGCTCTTAAACTTTTTCAATAAGATTTAACACCCAAACAAATCGAAAATATTAACTTATAGCACATTTTGTGTTCTAATCAAATTACCTAAAGAACTTAAAGGCTAAATGTAAGATCTACTAAATAAATATATTTGTAAACTAAATGATAAAGCAGACAGGTGTTACATCAAAATCATATATGCAACTCTTGAAATCTTTAGCAAATTCTTAGAAGCGTTCAAACACTCCACTTAGGTGCTTTGCTGCATTTTGATACAAATGCCATATACATTAATGTTGAGATATTTCAAGCCACTATAGAGCCAGCGCTTCTGCTATTGCTATATCTTGATCAGTAAGAATAGTTTTTGGTTTTTTTCCAACATCTTGATCAATATTTCTCAACTTTACCCTTTATCATACTATATAATATATATCACCAACTTATGATTCACAAACTTGCATAGAACATATTCTAAAACATCCTGCTATTACGTGCAAAATTTATTAATATAAACGTTATATTACCTAACACATCAACAACAGACCGGTTGAACCGGGCTGACTTCAATGAAGCATGGAACGACATCTTTTGCAATGGACGACATTAGAATATGCCTTATCCAAACATTACCGCAAAGATGACTTCAATTCCTTTTGGTAATAAAACCTTCAAAAGTATTTTCCTCTTCAAAATGCTCTTTCTAAAAATGAAAAAAAAAAAAAAAATCCAAACCCAAACGACACTACATATAAAAGTCAACACGTCTCTTGACACCCCAAAAGCGATTCAATTGCCCGACTTACAAGTCCTCAAAATGGACCGAAAGAAGTGAAAAATCCGGCGGCCCCACCTGCTGTAGACCTCCCAGAGAAGGCGCAGCGCAAAGGGCACGGCCGCCGAGCAGAGAATGTAGCGGAAGCGCACGGACTCTCTGGGCGTGACGGCGAAGACGGCCGAGCCGTACGTGACGATCATGGAGAAGACGGAGAGCCAGACCTCGAAGTGGAATGGGAATCTGAAGGTGAGCGACGCGATGACGAGGATGGCGGAGGAGAGGGCGAGAGTGTTGAACACCAGGAAGACGTAGAAGGCGTCCTTGTGCGTGGCGTAGATGGCTCGGCCGGCGGTGTGGCCGTCCTTGGTGTCCTGCCAGACGCCGCCGGGAGGGTTGACCCCAGCCTGGAATGTCACTGCGGTGATCAGTGCCGCCACGATCAGCAGCACGTTGCGGGCGTCGCTCGGAGAGTCTCTCTCTTTGTCGTATTGGAAGCTCTTGAACCATTTCCACCTTGATCCTTCTTCTGTTGTCGCTGGTTCTCCGTTTGGTGGGTTTGCCATTTTTTTTTTTTTTTTTTGTGTTGTTGGGTTTTTCTTTATCTCTGCCACTGGTATTTAAAGAAATGTGGGATTGGGATAATGATTTGTAAGAGGGCGACGACTTGCTGACTTGCTGTGTTGTTGTGTAATGAACAGGGATGACAGACCCAATGATTTAGGGGTATTTATGTTATTGTGTTAGTGTGAATTGACTAATTTTATAATTTGGAACAAAGGCTTATGTGGGGGAGCAATAATTGATGAGAATAATTATAAGCTGAGAGATTTATCTTCTATTTAATGGACATACATCTTAAAAAAATAATTGAACAGTTTAAATGAACGTGTTCAAACACATGATAAGCTCTTAAAATTAAAAATACATATTTGAATTTATAATTCCTCCCAATTGTCTGTTGAAGTCATTTAAAAGGAGGAAATAACATATGTATTATTTCTCTGTTTTATTGAAATTTCACAATGTTTCAAACAGAAATTAAATTTCAGATTTTTCAGTTATAACTAGAGAAAAAAACTTGAATAATTCTTGAGTTTAACACAAAATTGGCTTTTACTTTAATTTGATCTCTCAAACTTTTGCCGTTTTCTCTCTTTGGGTTCTCTATCAACTGATTCAAATAGAAAAACAAAAATTCCAGCAGCAATTCACAAAGAAATCAAAATTCGTAGAATAACCTAAGTTGACTCTTTTTTTTTTTTTACGATTTTTTTTCTGATATGGACTATTTAGATTGAGAACTAAGAGAAAAGAATGGAAAAGATAAGAAAATGACAAGAAAAACAAACTAGATGACAATAACAATAGATTAGAAAAAGGGTAACAAGGCAGAAAATAAGAAACTAGAATTTTTTTTTTTGGACTAATTTTTTTTATTTATTTTTAGATTAAAAGAAAGCTAAAATAAAACTAATAAATGGATAGATAAACCTGAAAATAGACTAAAGTTCTGATACCAAATGATGCGAACCTCGCTAAGAGTAACGAGATCTGGAATTGAAAAGGAACCCAAGATCGTTCTACGATCAGATTTAGGGTGGAAACCTCGACCCAATGCTTAGCAAAGCATGAACCTCGGCATATCGAAGATGCCACAAACGGGAATGGATAAACCGTTTGATAAGTCAAAAGGGTGAACGCCACAAGAAAAATCTTGATAAGTTCAAATTAGTTCACAAAGAACCAAAGAGAAACACTCTCAATTTCTGAATAATAAATTAATAATGGTCTTATATTTCATTAACACTCAAGCCTTTAAATAGGATGAAAATACATAATAAATGTCCAATACTAGCTTAATGGACGTTCCAAGTGCCTAAGTAAAGATTATTGGTTGATTTGATAGCCTTACATCCCAAAAATAGAAAAGGAATGTTGACTAGAGCTGAAACAAACAAGAAAACTCAAATCTGCCTATAAAAAACTAACTTATTTGAGCAGCAAATAAAAGGAAACTACCCCAAACACAATATGAACGAAATTAATAATTAAAAATGACATAATTAGTCAATAATGGACCTTGTCTACGTTCACATAGGTTGACCATTCATATGGGCTTTCTTTCGGGCTGAATTTGAACTATCTTCATCGTAACTGGCCAATCTTTTCTCCAGCCCAACTCCTCGTGTTGAACTTCTTGCGTCAAACTTATAATTTCTTCAATAACTCGATCTATCTCTCTCATGATCACATCATTCCCTTCCTCTTGAAAGGGATTTGTCGTCAAGTCCAAAAATGTTGTAATAATGGATTTTTGGAATCGTGATGATGAAACTGGTTCTTGTACAACAAAGCAATTATGTTGTGTTTCCTGCAAGTTCTCGGAGCTCTTTTATCTTCTTCACCATCATAGTAATATTTGCTACCTTTTGCAATGGTTATTCCTTTTTGGCAGCAAGAATGAGATAATCGCTCTTCTTGTTGATGATTGTCGTCTTCCACATGGGAACATTGATTGTGCCTTTACTGAAATGACACTTCTTCCTCCAAATTCTTCAAGTCGGCGTCTTGAGCATCATCAACTACTAGTGTTTTCTTTTTCTTTTTTTTTTTTTTTTTTGTGATGAAAATATAATGTTTTGCACTCTCTCAACAAACTCATCAAATCTTCGATCAAACCCATCAAATGTTGTAAGTTGAGCTCTTGAACAAATGGTTTGGGCTATTTGTGGATGCCTTTGTTGCTTATTCATCGTGTGATCCAAGTGCTTATAGATTTACTTAAATTATGTCCTTACCATACTTTGAAATTCACCTAGAACTTCTTCCAAGATCGAATTTGGATTTTCCTTTCGTTGGAACATGTTTGCTGCAATGGTTAATAGCAAAGGAAATAAATGATCTCTCAAGTTACCTCCTCATGTGTTTTGCTCAAACTTTTATAATAACACTCACGCTCGTGTTTCACACAAAATTAGCTTTTACTTTAATTTGATCTCTCAAACTTTTGCCTTTTTCTCTCTTTGGGTTCTCTATCAACTGATTCAAATAGAGAAACAAAAATTCCATCAGCAATTCACAAAGAAATCAAAATTCGTAGAATAAACTAAGTTGACTCTTTTTTTTTTTTTTCCTAATATGGACTATTTAGATTGAGAACTAAAAGAAAAGAATGGAAAAGATAAGAAAATGACAAGAAAAACAAACTAGATGACAATAACACTAGATTAGAAAAAGGGTAACAAGGCAGAAAATAGGAAATTAGAACTTTTTTTTTTGGACTAATTTTTATTTATTTATTTTTAGATTAAAAGAAAGCTAAAATAAAACTAATAAATGGATAGATAAACCTGAAAATAGACCAAAGTTCTGATACCAAATGATGCGAACCTCGCTAAGAGTAACGAGACCCGGAATCGAAAAGGAACCCAAAATCGTTCTACGATCAGATTTAGGGTGGAAACCTCGACCCAATACTTAGCAAAGCACGAACCTCGGCATATCCAAGGCGCCACAAACGGGAATGGATAAACCGTTTGATAAGTCAAAAGGGTGAACACCACAAGGAAAACCTTGATAAGTTCAAATCAGTTCACAAAGAACCAAAGAGAAACACTCTTAATTTTTGAATAATAATGGTCTTTTTATTTCATTAACACTCAAGCTTTTAAATAGGCTGAAAATACATAATAAATGTCCAATACTAGCTTAATGGGCGTTCCAAATGCCGAAGAAAAGATTATTGGCTGATTTGATAGCCTTACACGCCAAAAATAGAAAAAGAAAGTTGACTAGTGCTGAAAAAAAAAACAAGGAAACTGAAATCTGCCTATAAAAAACTAACTTATTTGAGCAACATATAAAAGAAAAGTACCATAAACAACGCCACAAATGGGAATGGATGAACCATTTGATAAGTAAAAAGGGTGTACGCCACAAGAAAAACCTTGATAAGTTTAAATCGGTTCACAAAGAATCAAAGAGAAACACTCATGTTTAGATTAGTTTCCTTCTATTTTAAGCAAAATAAGTTAGTTTTCCTAAGACGGAATTGAAGTAGTCAACTTTCCGTTTCTATTTTTGGCATGTAAGGCTATCTGATCAGCCATGATACTTTCCTTTAGGGTTAATGGACTTGGTCTATGTTCACATAGGCTAGCCATTCATATGGGCTTTCTTTCGGGCCGAATTTGAACTATCTTCGTCGTAATTGGCAAATCTTTTCTCCAGCCCAACTCCTCGTATTGAACTTCTTACATCAAACTTATAATTTCTTCAATAACTTGATCTAGCTCTCTCATGATCACATCACCGATGCTAAAATGCGGTAGTCTTTGCCAGCATCTTTCAAGAGAAAAAACGAGAGAAAAGTTTGGGAAATTTTTTCGTCGTGTGAAATATTTTGGGGGAAAATTTGAGCGCCGGTTTTGAGGGGTATTCTTGTCCCACCAGTATTTTTGATGGCTTCTTTACTAATATCTGTAAATTTGGGCTAAATTGTAAAAACAACGTTTCAAGTGGGCTATATTGTTAACCAGCCCTTTAATTTTATTATGATTATTTAAATTTTAAATTGTAATTTTGTGAATTTATCAATCAAAATGTGCTACTTTCGCGCGTGAACTCAAGTACTCAACTATTATGGGCATAAAGGCTCACTTATATTTATAATGGGAGATTCTCAGTTGGGAATGTTCAAAAAAATAGACTGATATGGAACAATTTAAGTGTTATTATTGGCTCATAACATGAGTGCATGACAATTAGCATGGTATTTACCGTATATAATTAAAAAAAAAAAAAAAAAAACTTCTCTCCCTCTCGCATCGTAAAGGTTCTTCCTTTAATCAATGTAGCTTCTTTACAAACACAGTTCCTTTTACATTTCGTTTCTCTCTTTGTTTACACTGATTCATTAATACTCTCATATAAGTGTAACACTTAAAATGAGCGAGTCAAGGTCGTAATTCATGGGCAAGAACATTGAGGGTGTTGAGAGTCTCATACTCAACTTTTTTTTTTTTTTTTATGATTTATGTTTCATTGGTTTCAAATCTACTGTTCGACTACTTTAGATTGATATTCTTTGAGTCACTTGTTTTATTTTTGGAAGAATTTGAGACTGGTTTTGAGTTTTTCTGTGTTTAGAAATTAAAAGAGAGGGCCAATAAGAGAGAAGGCTACGAAGGACCAAATAAAATCTGAGGCTTATTGATTGGTGATTGAATTCTGATTTATATAAATTATGCTAATGGCTTGAGAAATTCAACAGTCACTTTCAACATGGAGCTCATGTTCCTGGGTTTCATCTTTGAACTTTGAAGCTTTGAAGAAAAGAAAGAGAGAATAAATAAATTAGGTGGAGTAAGAAACATATTAATAATCATAGACTCTTTTTAACCTCTAATAATAACTCATGAATTTGTTTCCCATCAGCATGTTTTTTATTTGTACCCCAACTGAGTATCCTTCTTAATAATTTTGAATCATTGGATTTTTTTTAAGGGACTATATATTTTAGAAAAATAAATCTAATCGTCCACATGAACGTCTCCAAATATATAAACATAAACATATTTGAATTTATAATTTGTCACAGTCATTTTCTGAAATTAATTAAGGCGAGAAAATAACACAAGTATTCTCCCTTTCACATTAATGTGACATTTGTTTCTTGTGCTTTAGTTTCACAAAAATTGACTTTTACGTTTCTCAATTAAACAAAAATTAATTTTATTCTGAATTTTGCTTATCAACATATATTTGTCTCAAAAGTATGTATCCAAATATATTTGTGATCAGTGTGAACTATCCAAACCGAGCAGAAAGAAAATATAGTCACACTACGAAAGTGTATGCTTCGGTTTTTTTTTTTTATTCCGATGATGTCAAAATTAAGTATAATTGTTTCTGTCGTTTCGAAAACTAAAAACAAAAACTTTGTACTATTAAAACAACGCATAAATATGTAAAATAATAATAATAATAATAATAATAATAATAATAATAATAACCAAATAAAATAAAACAAAATAAAAAACAATATATATATTTATATATACATATATATCAATTAAACACGGATATACATGTGGTATTGTTTTTCTAATTAGTTGCAGTAACCACAATTTTTCTTAATACAAATGATATCGAATCCTGAAAAGAATTATAAGCACATAACGATGGTTTTTCTTTGCGCGTTTGAGTCGTTGTTGCCGGTCAACAAAGGAAATATGAATTAATTAATTAAAAGGAAGAAGAAGAAGATTCAATATAGGAAAGTTGAGTTACTGTTGGAATGTTGCCTTAGAAGTTAGGTTTTTGTAATATTATCATTTGCTAATTAATAAAATAAGTAGATATTTTTATTATTTTGTTTAGAATTATCCAAAATGTGTTATGAAAACTAAGTTTTGATATTTATAAGTGTTTTATGAAATATCAAATTTATTTAGTTAACACGTTTAAATCAATGGTCGGTGATTGATCAAGATTGGATAGCTTGATCCGAAATCACAGATGTTGAACACTGTTAGTGTAGTGACACTCAGTGGGAGCATTATGTTTAATTAGACTATACACGACTCGGACCGACTAGTCACGAAGTATCGTTTAAGAACCGTTACTATACTCGTGACAAAGTTAAAAGATGGTCATATGAGAATTGATCTCAATCCTGAGTGGCCACAGACTCCTAAAGTCACGTTTACAGGTTCTTTGATTTGTTCGTTAAGTGCCATTATCGCAATGGAAACGAATACTTGCATTTTGGAAACTCGGGACGGGATCGTTGGGGAATGGGGTATTCACAGACATGGAATCCAGCTTCTAATCATAACGGGAGTTAATATTGGTTCCCTTAAGTGTTGATTCTGGAACTGAATGATTGCGGCACATTTACGATCATATCGTAAGTGAATTGTTCACTAGTGAAACGATAAAACTTAAGGAACAAGAAACGACCCGAGGGGTATAATGATAATTTCACCCACTCGGGACGTGAACCAATCTGGAAGGTCAAATCTCATGTAATGACTATATCAGTGGACTACTCATTGAGTAAATTATTTTGATAATTTCGATAGTGCAATTCCGGATTTTTAGTGAAATAACGTCAGGATTAATAAATTAGAATTTTGACTAAAGAGTTTTAGTCAATTTTCAAAATTTATTGGAGCTCGAATTATTGGATCCATAGTCCTCGGACCGGCTCCTTTAAAATCAACAGAAAAAGCTTGTTATATAATTAATGTTGATTAATTATATGGTCTCACTATCATAAATTAATTCAAACTGTTTATTTAAGTGTTAAATAAATAATAGTATGGATTAATTTTAATTGTCTTAGTTGGAAATAATTTTTCTTTCAATTTAAAGCAATGGGCGAAGTTTAAAGATAATAAATAAAAGGGTTTTGATTTTTGTCTTAATTGTTTAAGAGTTAAATAATTTAAACATGGTTTATTCAGAGTTAGAAAAACTCTTCCTTGGGCTTTTTCCATCTGAAAATGGAGCCAATATTAGGGATCATTATCCATTGATTTAATTAATTGGTTAATTAAAGCGAAAGGATAATTATCTAGGATTTAAATGAAATTTAAATAGACTAATATCAATATTTTGAATATAAGATAATTATGATAATTATCTTAATTTAAAATTTAAATTAAAGATAATCCTAGGTGGTTATAAGAGGACTTTTTCTCAGAGAAAAAGTCTTTACTTGGGCGCCAATTTGGGGAGGATAGAGGCTAGATTTTAGGCCTCTTTTCTCTCTAAATAATCTCTGATAAAAAGCCTCTGAAGAATTTTTTTTCACGTAAGAGTTTTCTAGAGAGTAAAACCCTAGCTTTAGAAAACTTTTCTCCAGAGAGAAAAACAAAAAGAAAAATCGCCCACCCCCTAAAAGAAGAGAAAAACATTTTTTATTTGCTTGTTCTTGAGAGATTAAGATTAAAGAGCCCACCCACTTGTTCTTGTGTTGATTAGAGAACGATCCGGAAGATCGTGGTGTCGATTTCAATCAAGATCAATTCCTATAAGCCAATTCTAAATCAAGGAGCTTGGAAGGGTTTAGAATTGCTTGGACAATTGGTGGACTCATTTATTATCCGAATTCGTCTTGGTATATTTCGATCTCTTTTTCTATCTAATCTGTTTTCATTTATGTGATAAAAAACTCAGATTGGTTGTATTTTTGTTCATGAAATCATGATTCCTGTTTGTCTATGCTGATTTGTAATTTTAATAAGATATTTTGTTTTGAATACGATATTCAATTTACAACACCACCACAAAAAATATCGAAACACAACATTGTGCATTACTTATAAATGTTAAAAAAAGTCGAAAATATACTTCTTTTTTTTCTAAACCTTAAATTAAGATAATTCACACTCACATCAATCTAATAACACAACAAACAAAAATATAAAAGAGGGGAAAATATAAAAATCGTTGCGAATATAAATTATATTCTAGTATAACAAAAATACCAAGAGATGAATAAAGTAAGAATCTTTGAGTTAGCGAAGGAATTCTTATTTTTTCTATTGAGAATTTATAAAAAAAATTCTGGTATTTGTTTTATCGATGGTTTTCTGGCGACGTCTTTGTTTAAGAATCGTGGGTTTTTTGCAATCCAATGTCACAAAATCACAAATACTTTGTTAAAGAGGATGAAGAAATCCAAGCGGCGAGGTTTTTGGTGACTGAATTTGCGTGAATAAGGAATGTCGAAGTCGAGATTTTATGAAGAATTTAAAAAACAATATGCAAAATGTTGAGGAAAATGTTTCACGGTAGCGATAATTTTACGATGACGTGTTTGTTCCAGTCTCTGCAATGTCCCAAAATCTCAGATGCTTGTTGAATGCGACGAAGAAAACCAAGAGTGGAGATGCTGTGGAGATGCCGATGGTCTGAAGTTCGTGAATGAGGATTGTTAAAAGCGAGATTTTAGGAATTGCCCCCTTTTTTTTTTTTGAATTTTGAATGTTGATTGTCAAAATTTCGGGGGAATAATTACCCATTTTATTTTATTTTATTTTTTTGAATATTGATAACCCAAAAATTCAAGGAGAATAATTTTGGCAAAATTTTTTTATTTTTATTTTAATTTCCAGAATATATTTATTATGGAATATAGGTTTATATTAGTATTTTTCACTCACATAACTTATATATGCAATAATCTCAATTCTCTAACTTAAATATGTAATATTCTCCCTAAACAACCTTATATCTGTAAATCTCCGTGAACACTGGTTTTTCAAATATATGTATATGTATGTGTATGATAGTAGGACAATTATTGTGGCTGGAGAATAGCGGGAGCGGCTGGCTCAGGAACTGTCCATCAGTCCCAATTCTTCTACAATACCTAATTAGCAAATCCCAAACATTACCCAACATTACCGCAGAGAAAATGACTTAGGGGGTGTTTGGTTCGCAGGTATTTTAAACAAGGGAATGATAATCTTAAAGATTACCATGTTTGGTACGCGGTAATCTGAGATTTAGATACCCAGGTATCTTATTCTTGGGAATCAGATTCCCTTAAAACGTGGTAATCTGAAACCCTTAAAATATGTGGTCTTCACATTACCGTAATATTTTAAACACGGTAATGTTGTATAATTTACTCAATTATCCTTGCAAAAACCATTCAAATTTGTTTATTAAAAACAAAACAAAACTATGGAATAGTTCAACTAGTCCACACTTCTCTCACGTCTCCCACTTTTTTCTCAGATCAACACCTAATTTCTCCAATTTTCACGCCTCTTACCTTCCTATTTTTTATCTTCTTTTCTCACAGCCGGCCGACGTGGTTCTCCGTTGCCAACCCTCCCCTCCGAGCGACTCATACGCTGCCTGCGGTTGTTCCTCGAAGTTTGTCTTCCGGGCAACTCGCCGGCTCACACGACGTTGCGAACTCGCCGACTCCCACGACGTTGCAAACTCGCCGACGACGCTGCTTAAGGTTCGTCAATCTCTCTTTCTCTGTGTTCTTTACGAAAAATTTTTTTTTATCAAGTTGTCACATAAATATATATGATCATATTAACAAATATTTATATGATCCAAATTTTTTTTTGTCATTTTAGTGAAAGATTAATGCAATACCAAACAATCTAAACGTGTATATCTTTTACGTGAGCAAAAGAGTATTTGATTACAGGGCTTTGTTTAGCTTCCTTTTATCTTTAAACACCAAGTGCTTGATAATTTGCCTGAACGAATGTGTGTTTGTCTTTTGCCTTTCTTTTTTTTTTTTTGGTTCCAAATATGATTAAATTATTGGTGATATAATCATGAAAAATTGTTTATGATTTTTTCCTTTATTTGTTTAACACTTTTTGTTTGTGGGGGTTTTTTTTAAAAAATTGTAGAGTCACCCATGGGCAAAAGGTTTATTGAATGAATCATTTCCATATATTTGATGATTTTGCATTGATAGTCGATAAAGACCGTGCTACTGGAAGCGATTGTAGGACCCCGGGAGAAATGATTGAAGAACTTGATAGAGAAGTTGAAAATGGTGAGGCTAATTTATTTGGAAACAATAATGAGGATACGGAAGCAATGAAAATAAACGATGACTGTACAAGGAGTAGTGCCCCAACATCTTCAACACAATCAACTAGAAGAAAGAGAAAAATATCGAGAAATGGAGATAGCTTGATGGAGTCATGATATTATCATTGTCCGACAATGATAATATTGGTAAATTTACTGAGGTTTGTGTTGTTTCGGCTGAAAATATTGGACAAATTGCAAAATGCTTCTAATTTGAAACTGCAATGCAAAATGAAGCAAGTCAACGAAGGATGAATATATATGCTGAGGTGAGGAAGATAGATGGATTGAGGCGAGAAGATATTCTTTGTGTTGCTCATCTTCTTATCAAAAACCAACTAAACACTGACTTCTTTTTCAGCTTGACTGATGAGGAGAGCAAATTTGAATTTATTCAAATGATATTAGGATCTGGTTGCTGTGATTGGATAATATTTATCCTTTGGTAAACTCTTCTTTTATGATTTTTATTTTTTATTTTTTAATTTATAATTTAGATAACGATTGTTTTAATAAGTTTGGACTATTATTGTTTTGCATCTTTAATAAGATACGAATTTTAGCAGCACTAAGCTAATAAAAGCATCATGCTTATTTCTTTTTTGTTTTGGCGTGTATGTTGGAAAATTAAATATAGATAGCAGCGTGGAATGCTTATAAGATAGTTGGTTCATGCTTATAGGGAAGTGGTTCTAGTTCAGTCCTTTTATGAATTGACATAAAATAATGCTCATATCCTTTAAGAACATTTATGTAGATTGACATTCTGAAACAACCATCCTTATAAACTGTGACTATTTATCATCCTTATAAACTGTGACTATTTAATTGTCTAATGGTACTAAATTATAGGCTCGAGAAAAATCGTGAATCAAATGCAGTTTATGTCTAAAAATATTAAATCTAACTTCATTAGCTTTAATAATTTGTTTATTTTTCTTTAAGGATATTATTGTCTTTTATTTTAAATTACATTCCATTACCGTACTCAATCAAACACATTAATTTAACATTCCTGAGAATGTTATTAAATATTACCATTAATAACCAAATACAGTAATTTAAGATTCCCGAGAATCAGATTACTGTAATCAGATTCTCAGTCATCTGAAATCTTTAGATTACCACGTACCAAACACCCCCTTAAATTCATTTTGGTGATAAAACTTATAAAACTATCAAAATGCTCTTTAAAAAAAAAAAAAAAATCTAAACCCATATAACAGTCAACACGTCTCTTGACACCCCAAATACAATCCCAAAACACAAAACCCCACCAAAGCGATTCAATTGCCTGACTTACGAGTCCTCAAAATGGACCAAAAGAAGTGAAAAATCCGGCGGCCCCACCTGCTGCAGACCTCCCAGAGAAGGCGCAGCGCAATGGGCACGGCCGCCGAGCAGAGAATGTAGCGGAAGTGCACGGCCTCTCTGGGTGTGACGGCGAAGACGGCCGAGCCGTAAGTGGCGAACATGGAGAAGACGGAGAGCCAGACCTCGAAGTGGAAAGGGAATCTGTAGGTGAGCGAGGCGATGACGAAGATGGCGGAGGAGAGGGCGAGAGTGTTGAACACCAGGAAGACGTAGAAGGCGAACCTGTTCGTGGCGTAGATGGCTCGGCCGGCGGTGTGGCCGTCCTTGGTGTCCTGCCAGACGCCGCCGGGTGGGTTGACCCCAGCCTGGAACGTCACTGCGGTGATCAGCGCCGCCACCACCAGCAGCACGTTGCGTGCGTCGCTCGGAGAGTCTCTCTCTTTGTCGTATTGGAAGCTCTTGAACCATTTCCACCTTGATCCTTCTTCTGTTGTCGCTGATTCACCGTTTGGTGGGTTTGCCATTTTTTGTTTTGTTTTTTTTTTTTTTTTTTTGTGTTGTTGGGTTTTTTTTTTATCGGGATTGGTGTAATGATTTGTAAGAGAGCGGCGACTTACTGACTTGCTGTGTTGTTGTGTAATGACCAGGGATGACAGACCCAATGATTTAGGGGTATTTATGTTGTTGTGTTAGTGTGAGTTGATTAATTTTATAATTTGGAACAAAGGCTTATGTGGGGAACGCTACTTGATTAGAATAATTCTAAATTGAGAGATTTATCTTCTATTTAATGACCTTGACCTACATATTAAAAAATCAATTGAACAGTTTACATGAGCGTGTTCAAACACATGATAACAAACTTAAAATTAAAAATACATATTTGAATTTATAATTCCTCACAGTTGACTGTTGAAGTCATTTAAAACGAGGAAATAACATATGTGTTATTTCTCTGTGTTATTGAAATTTCACAATTGTTTCAAACAGAAATTAAATTTCAGATTTTTCAGTTAAACCTAGAGAAAACAAACTTGAATAATTCTTGAGTTTAAGCTAATTTTCAGAAGAAAAAAAAATCTTTTTTGATTTTCAAAATTCTTAAATTATCCATGTATTGTCAAAACTGACTCAAAAATATACCATGTTCCATAACTTTTCTATAAAAAAAATTACTTTATTTGGCTTTTAAATAGTATATAACTTCAACCCCTAAAATTTTTTAAATTTAACTTAATACTCTAAATTTTCTTTGATCTCACTTAAAAGAAAAATACCCAAACCCAACTCTCTCCACATCCTCCCCATCTGCGACTACATCATGCCTGTCGACTGGCTGACAAATGGCACTACCATTCGACTCGGCTCTATGTTGGAGCTTCCTCAAGCTCAAAGAGGGTCTAGGAGCCGAGGGAAAATCCGAGGTTTTGGCGGCGATTGAGGAAAATAAGAATGAGTTTGGTCAGATTAGTGAGCTCTGTGTTGGAAAAAATTTCTCTCCGACGAGAGCCAATGGATTTTCGATAGCGTCGGTGGCGATTTTTCTTAGTCTAAGCGATTTGGAGGCTATTGATTCAGACATGGAGGCTTTGAACTCGTCCAAGGACAAGGTGGTTGTTTCCTTGTTCTCTTGTTAGATAGTTGGGCTTGGTTTTGGTTTTGTTTTTTTTTTTTTTTAAAGCGACGTAAAAAAGAGTTTGGGGCATTAAGTTAATTATTTAAAAGTGTAGGGATTGAAGTTATACATTATCTAAATGAGATTTGTAAGGATTTAGCCAAATTTTTGGCTATTTTTTTAGGAATCAGCCCTAGTTTTATGAAATTAAGGATTTAGCCATAATATACGTGTAACATATAATATGTTACATGTAACATACGTGTATCATATTTATGTTACACCTATTTTACATGTAACATATTATGTTACACATATATTATGGCTAAATCCTTAATTTATATTTAAAATGGTTAATTTCTTAACCGCCTCTATCTAAATGGTGGGTAGTTAAAAAAAATAATAATAAATTGACATCATTACGTATTTTAGAGTTGATTTTGACAACAAAAGTATTATTTAAGAATTTTAAAAACAAGAGGGACTTTTTTAGAATTTAGTCTAAATTCAAGGATTTTTCAAGTATTTTTCTTTACACCAAAATTTCTTTTACTCTAAAATTTGATTATCAACGAATATATTTTTCTTTAAAATATTCAAATATTTTAGTGCTTCATCTAGACTATTCAAAAAAGTAATAAGAAAATACAGTCGCGCTATATAAGTTTTTTATGCTACTTGTTTCTTTTCTTTTTTCTTTTAATGTTTCTAAGTACTTTCCTCATTTTCCTCCTTGCACCATCTAAATCAAATTACTTTTTCTGAATTTAATCATGTACTTATTTTTCTTTGTTCCTAAAATACTCCCAATGTTTTACCCATCACTATATTTAACCCTTTATTTTTTTCTCACGCACTCTTTTTTTCCCTTTACCATTCACACAGCACTCTACTTCTTTAATGTATGAAAAAAAAAAAAAAAAACTAGTAACTTAAAAGTTTTAAAAATTGATTTTTTTTTTTCATTTTGAGGTGTATAGAATAAAATGGAGGGTATAAAAAGAATCATTTTAGGGATATTTCAGAAATAAGAAAAAATAAGTAGATAATTTAAATCTTTTAAAAAATAACTTTAACTTGGGAATGTATGGAGTAAAATTGAACTGTAAATAGAAACTTTTTTATCCAATGTCAAAATTAAGTAAAATTGCATGTTCTATTTCAAAAACTAAAAAAGATAAAATTCGTATTATTAAAACATCTCACAAAAATGTAAAATAAAAATCTCAATTAAACACATAAGATAAATGTAGCATTTTCTCTAATTGTATTTAAATACCTAATTCTGTTTCCACACACAAAAACTCCTAAAAGAAGCCCCTTGTATGTACTTTTGTATAACACACACTCAACCTGAACGCGTGTGTGACCTCTGCACACGCATTCCAAACTTTTTTTATTTTTTTATTTTCAATTTTTTTTTTGGATACAACACTATTTTGAGGGGTTTTTGTGCATATTTTTATAGGTTTTGCTCAAATTCTCAGGAACTTTTGTGCAAATTCTTTTTTTTTTCTTCTACTTATTCAAACTTTTTGTTTTGATCGTTTAAACTGTCATTTTTTACCGTGACGATCTCGGGAAAAAAAATTTGTCATTACTGGATTTTAATTTTTTTCTTGATCTTTTGACATGATCTATTTTTTAATGGTATATTTTACATAAAGTATAAAAATATAATTATTTATTAAAATCTTAGCGAAAACATTATTTGTTAAAATATTTTTATCTTATTTATTATATGTAAATATCGTGAGTATTATTTACATCTGCCAGACAACAAAATTACACAGAACTATTTGCGCATAGCGAGTTTAGAAACTAGTAAGGAAGCAATGAAGAAGATTCGCTTATAGGAGAATTAAGTTATATGGGGACGTTAATTATATTATGAACGACCGAGTCTTCTTAATTGAATAATGGAAAAAAGAAATAACTTTTGCAGATTCTATCTGGACGTCAACAAATGAAAATAAGCAATACTCTTTCATTTGTATCATTGTATGATAACAACTTATATAAATTATAACGATCACACCTCACTCAGGTTCAAATAATCTAGTTTAGAAAAAATCATACACCTCTCAATTTTTACCAAACTTCAGTTACATCATTAAATCAAATTTAATGCCAGTGATATCACCTCCTCTAATTAGAGTCCATCAGCTGCCGTTAAAATAACCTTTATAAATTTCAAAAATACCTTAAATGCCCTTAATTATAAAAATAAGCAAATATGATTAAAATAAAATTTTCTTTTCTTTTTTGGCATTTTCTTTGGCTGGGAGCTCTCTACGGTAGGGAAGAATCTGGGCCGTCAAATTAAATATTTTACATTTTTTTAAAAATTAAATAGTAAATCTGACAGTTCAGAGGCCCTCACAACCGTTAGAGGACCTCTACCAAAGAAATTGCATTTTTTTTTCTCATATCTATAAATACTCGTCAAATTTTTTTGTTTTTTGGAGAATTTGTAAAATAAGATCATTTTAAGTACCACTTGATAATATATACGTTAAGTGGTTCGTTCAATTTGTTTCTACTCTACGTTTGTAGTGTAAAATTGAAGGTATAAAATAAAAATACAATACAAAATTGACATACATTATTAATGTTTCAAAAGAGATGCATTTCCCAAAATCCCCCTTATGTCTTTACATTCACGTCTTCCTACTCTTTTTTCTTCAATTTTTTTTTTAATTTGTTTTAGGAAAATTTTTCTAAATTTATGAGATGACATCTTTTGTTTCTTTAATTTGTTTTTATTTTTTTTATTGTATAAGTACTTTTGATATGTTTTCTTATAGTGATGTCTTAATGTGTTGCGACAAGCTTATTAAGTGTGGGAAATGTTCATATTAAGCTTGCTAACTGGCATTCTTTTCTTGAAGCTGGCTTTTTAAGAACTAGAGCCACTTGGCTATTGCCTATACCATCACTTAAAGACTTTTTGGTGCTAACAAGTAACAACACTAGATTTAAATGTTCGCATCTTTTTTCTTTTTTTTTTTTCGGCTGCAAAATTGCCTTCCACAACCAACCCATAGTATATCTATTAAGTCAAGCAAAAATTAATAAATAAATGCACCTGAAACATTCGACGAACCATTATTAGAGTTTGAGTCCCTTTTATTTTTTTCCTTGAATTTTCGTTTCTCTTCTCTTTGGCTTATGTACCGAACTTTATTACAAAACAATAGCTTTTATGAAGAATCTACTCTAAAAGACTAAAACATAGGTTAAAAAATTATTAAATACCAAAAAAAAACCCTAAATTAAAAGTATTAATAATACCAAGAAGGTTAATTAATTAAGTGAATTATTAATTCATTATTAAATTAATAGGTTACTAATTTATAAAAGAAAGTATATAATATTACTTTATCAAATGCACTTTTTAGCTTATTAAATATTGATCGTATCTTCATTTTAAAAATTAGTCACAATTTCATATATTGTGAAACAATTAAATCCATGTTGACGTCAATTTTATTTATAAAAAAAAAAAAGTAATACTAAATGCATGTTTTGTAAAATTTTCTTATAATAAGCGTTAAGGTTTTTCTTTGTGATTTATTATATTATACGTAAGTAATATATATAAGTTTTCGTTTCCAAATGCTAACCAATAACTAAATAAGTACGTGTATTGAGATGGCTAGTCTTTCACACGACGTAGACATTCCACCTTATATCCTTATATATAGTTTTCCTTTCTAAATTGTAATAAATAAATAAATAAAAAAAAAGAAGGGTTTCATTAACTATATATTTTCATTTAACGTTTCTAGCCACGTATTTCAAGTGCTTTTTCCCGCCTTTTTCCCTCCCGACTTTTTCAGCTGGGTACAATATTGATGTGTTTCCATGTTGTTACGGGATTGGAGTCAATGCACGTATAGTCATCAGTCAACTGAGGAACGAACAAGGAAAGGGAAGACTGAAGAGAAGAGGAAGATTATAATTTCTTAAAAGGTGAGGAAAGGAAGAGTTATAAAATGACGGTTTTCGTAGAAAAAAATATAAAATAACAAAATATGACAAAGTCTCCAAAATATAGTTATGTCTATGAGATTATCTATTAATGTCTTTGCGAGATCATCATCGGTACAACCCTTCCTTAGTAGACAGATAGCTTCAACCCTTCCTGCGTTTGTCAAAATTCCTAAACATAATCCCTTTAGTTTTTAACTTGTGCCTTAGATATACCATATCTTAATTTTTGGTCAAACAATCAAAGCAAAATGTCCAAACCACTCCATTTAAAATAATTAATATTTTAATAAGAATACTTTAAATGTGTAGCCAAACAACTCTTTTTTCAATAATAATAATCGTCCATCAACTTCAAAAAGAGTCTTTAAAAAAAAATTCCAACGTAAAATAAAAAAGCCTTTCATTGATAATTTGTAAATGAACATAAAACCACTTTCAATATATCAACTTTTGTGAAGGAGAACTTTATCGTGTAATACAGTTAACAAACTCTCTGATAGGCATTTTGAGTCAAAGAAAAAATCATAGGAGGCAAAAAAATTTTGATTAAACAAATCTTCAAATTCCCTAAATTACCATAACCCTTTCTTTCATCGTAGCTTGGCAAATTATCAAAAAAACGTCTAACAAATGTATTAACAAACAGTGATCAAATTTATTTGGGAAATTTTCAACAAACAGTTTAAATGCTAAAAAATAAGATATAATTAACAACTCTTTTACATAATCTTCATCAACCAGAATTCAACACAAATACAACTAGCACAAAAAACAACAACACAAATGTAATCACTTGTAAAAAAAGAAAAACAGAATGTTGAACCAAGAACTACACTATCACTCAAAGAACCAAAGCCCTCCATCAAAAGCCTTTCGAATGTAAATTTCAAGGCGTACGCCAAAGACGAGAAGATGCGGCTTGACGCAGATTGGAGTGAGCGGTAGCGGAGAGGTCGGCGCTCGACGAACGGCTGAGGAGAGGTAGATGCACGGCGTGAGCGGCAGCTAAAAAGTAAGCAATGTCCGCGAGCTGCTGCGTGGTGCCTATGGCCTTTAAGCGCCACTGGGCCTTTGAACCAGACGAGAGATCGTCACGATGGCTAGGGTTTGAAGCTATTGTTGGTTTTTTTGGATTCGCATGTTGAAGATGAAACTTTGGTTTTGAGGGTGTTAAAAGAATGAGAAATTAATTATTGGTGATATTTTTTTTTGTTATTCACAACAAGGATAATTTACGTAGCAATTCTCACTGGCAATAACTATATGATAGTCGGGGTATTTGCATTATTTCAAAATATATATACTTATTGGTCAACAAAAAGTCAGCATATGGTATAATTTTGGCAAAAATTAAAAAACTTGAGAATAGTTATTGTATTAGTATAAACGGAGGGGAGGAACGTGGAATTTCAACTAAACCCAAAGAATATATATGATATTTTACTCTTTATCTTTTCACGTGTCAAATTTATCTTTGGCACTGACATTTACATTAGAGATTAGTCTAATGCAATAGAATTTGCACGGGTAAAAAGAAGTGATTTATCAGTCACGTAAGCTAAAACATCACTCGCATAACTTTGCATTTGAAGAATCTGGTTTTAAAAAAAGATATTGCGTAGAGAAGAAAATTATCTGACGAAGAACTCGTGTCATCCTAGTTATTATGGTGAAGATTTGATTTAATATTACTTTGGGAGCCATAGTATTAGAGGACTTAGTTAGATTAGTCATTTACTGTTAATTAGATTCGTTATTACTTTGCTGAGTTGTCATTCTAACAAACATCTAACAGACTATTGATATAGCAAATAGGCTTGTAATCAGTTTATTCAATACAACAGTATTTTTCCATTTCTCGTCACTTTCTCTATCGTCTCTCATGAGGTTTGAGACCTAATATGGTATCAGAGCAATTTTTGCTGATCGTTGTTGCTGGTTTTCCTGATTCTCTCTGATTTTCTTCTTCCCGAAAAATTATTAAGTGGCAGAGCTTGTTGATTCAGCTCAGTCTAATTCCAATGGCGCTTCACGAGGTCTTCTTCACAAGTCCGCCATTGACGAAACTTCAAATCAGTACTTTCTTCATCATTCAAATAGTCCTAATTTGATGTTAGTTTCACAACCTCTCACCGGTGACAATTATACTTCATTCAGTAGGGCTATGCTCATTGCTTTATCTGTCAAGAACAAGATTCCTTTCATCGATGGCTCTTTGCCTCGACCTGGAGGTACGGATTCAGATCTTCTTAACTCTTGGATGCGTAACAATAATATTGTCCATTTCGCGGATTCTGAACTTGGTCTCGAAAGAAATTTCGGCTAGCGTGATATATGCTGAGCCTGCTTGTGAGATCTGGAATGACCTAAGAAATCTTTTTCAATAGAGGAATGGTCCTAGAATTTTTCAATTGAGGCGTGAATTGATGAATTTGGTTCTAGTACAAGATTCAGTTAGTGTGTATTTCACTAAACTCAAAACAATTTGGGAGGAATTTAGCAGTTACAAACCAGTTTGTTCTTGTGCTAAATGTTCTTGAGGTAGTGTTATAGATTTGTCTGGTTACTATCAAATAGAATACGTTATGTCCTTCTTGATGGGTTTGAATGATTCTAATGCTCAAATTCGGGGCCAGTTACTTCTTATGGATCCTTTGCCACCAATCAACAAAGTATTTTCCTTGATTTCTCAAGAGGAAAATCAAAGGAAAATTGGTAATTCCCATTCCCTGAGTTTTGATGGTCTAAATTCTTCAGCCTTTGTTGTCAAGAATAGCTCTGGAAAGAAACCTGATTTCAGTGGTAGTTCTACTCAATTTTCACGGGGCAATGCTGGGTATTCTAACAATGGTAACAATGGGTCCAAGAAGGACAGACCTTTTTGTACTCACTGTATCTCTCTTGGACATACAATTGATCATTGTTACAAGCTCCATGGATATCCCCTTGGTTACAAGGCTCGGGTTAAGGAAAATGCAGCTGGAAACTCTGTGATACAGGTTCTTGGTTCGGCACACCCTGTTGATGATACTTCTGCTAGAGCGGCTGAGTCTCATGCTGTTGGAAGTTTTGTTCAAAATCTGAATTCAGACCAATATCACCATCTCATGTCCATGTTAACTCATCATTTGGCCTCTTTCTCACCAGGATCTTCTTCTTCTTCGGCTTCTAATGTCGTTTCTACAGGTACTTGTTTTTCAATTTCCTTGAATCCAATATTCTCTTCTACAAATTATTGATTTGTTGATTCTGGAGCTACGCGACATATTTGTTATACGGCTACTTTATTTCATTCCTTGAGGCCTATATCGAATTCTACCATGCCCAATCAAACTGTATCTCAGTGTCTTATATTGGGGATGTTTCTCTTGGTCCTAATTTTCTGTTGAAGGATGTCTTGTTGGTACCTCAATTCAAGTTCAATCTACTATCTGTCAATGCTCTTACCTCTTTGGCTAATGACAACAATCTTATGGTCCGTTTCCTGCGTCATTCTTTTTACATTCAGGAAATGCACAGCCAGAGGATGATTGGCAAGGGTGATCGTCATGATGGCATTTATCTTCTTTATTCAACTACTTTGGTTGCTGCATGCACTATTCTTGTTAATTCAGTTTCTGCTCAGACTTGGCAAAATCACTTGGGGCATCTCTCCTTCAAGCAGCTTGAGTCTTTGAAGGATCAGTTGGTTTGTGATGTTTCCATTTTGAATAAGGATGTTCCATGTTATGTGTGTCCCTTAGTTAAGCAACAGAGACTTTCTTTTGTGCCTCATAATCATATGTCTGCTTTTCCATTTGATATAATACATAGTGAAATTTGGGTCCTCATCATGTTGCTTCTTATGCTGGTTTTTGGTACTTTCTCACTCTAGTTGATGATTGTACTCGCTTTACTTGGGTATTTTTTTTTAATGCATAAGTATGAATCTATGACAACTCTTCCTAGATTTTTTGCTATGGTTCATCCATAGTTTGATGCTCGCATTAAAATGCTTCTTTCGGTTAATGCCCCGTAATTGAAAATGGATGAGTTATGTGCTGATCAAGGTGTGCTTCATCAATTCTCTTGTGTTGAACGTCCTCAACAAAACTCTGTTGTTGAGCAGAAGCATCAACATTTATTAAACATTGCTCGGTCCTTATATTTTCAATCTCGTGTACCGATCGAATTTTGGTCTGACTGTGTTTTGATTGCCGCAAACCTTATTAATTAGACTCCATCTCCATTAATACAACATGAGACTCCTTATCAGTATTTGTACAAGTCTCTCGCTGATTATTCTCATATGCGTGTCTTTGGTTGCCTCGTGTTTGCTTCTACCCTGTCTGCTCATGGTACTAAATTCCAGCTGTCTGCTCATGGTACTAAATTCCAGCCTCGTGCTCGTTCTTACGTGTTTCTTGGTTACGCTCTGGGGTTCAAAGTTTAGAAGTTATATGATGTTGCTACTAAACAGGTTTTTATCTCTCGTGATGTGGCCTTTCATGAGGATATTTTCCTTTTCACACCGTTATTCCTTCCACGAGTTTGCTTGATCCATTCCTTAATTTGGTATTACCACTTGCAAGTCCTGTTTATGAATCCTATGTTTCTGTTCCATCTTCAAATGTTGCTGATGCGCATCCTACGCATATGGATGTTGTGCCATCTTCAAGTGCGGTTGGTGTTTCCCCTTCAAGTGTAGATGCTGCTCCACCTTTGCATGATGACGCTGGTTCGTTCCTGATTACTGACGCTGCTCCTATTTCACTTCCACTTCGTCGGTCAGCTCGACCAGTGTGCAAGCCTTCTTATCTTGCCAAATATCATTGTAATATGCTTCTCAACAATGCCATGGCTTCTCCAGCTATTTCATACTCTATTTCTGCTCATGTTTCTTATGATGCTCTTTCTATGTCTCATCGAGCTTTTACCCTTGCTATTTCCTCTCAAGTTGAGCCTCAGTTTTATCATGAAGCTGTTAAACATCCTGAATGGCATCAAGCTATGAAAGAAGAACTATGTGCCCTTGAGGATAACCACACTTGGTTCATTGTCCCGTTGCCTCCTGACAAACATTCTATCGGATGCAAATGGGTCTTCAAGATCAAACACAAGTCTGATGGTATTGTATAAGGCGTGCCTTGTGGCCAAGGGTTATATGCAACAAGAGGGGCTTGATTTTTTAGACACATCTGCTCCTGTTGCCAAAGTCGTAACTGTCAAGGTCATGTTGGCTTTAGCTGCCAGTTATAAGTGGCATCTTGCTCAATTAGACGTCAATACTACGTTCATAAATGGTGATCTTTTTGAAGAAGTATACATGGATTTGCCTTTGGGCTATTCTCGTAAGGGGGAGTGTCGCTTTGCTGGTTCAAAATTTGTCTGTCGTCTACGCAAGTGTCTTTATGGTCTCAAGCAGGCCTCCCAGCAATAGAATACTAAGTTCATTGAAGCTCTTCATAAGTTTGGCTTCCAACAGTCCAAAGTAGATTATTCTCTTTTCACATACGGCACTGGTGACACTTTTGCTGCGCTACTTGTTTATGTGGACGACATTGTTATCACTTCTTCTTGTTTGCAACGCATAGATAAGTTGAAGGCATTTCTTCATTCTAAATTCAAGCTCAAGGATTTAGGATGCTTCAAATATTTCCTCGGTCTTGAGCTCGCACACTCTTCTAAAGGAATTTTCCTTTCTCAACGCCATTATGCTCTTCAACTTCTTGAGGATTCCGATTATCTTTCTTGCAAGCCGTTGTCTGTTCCCATGGACCCTAAGCTTCAAGTTGCCACTATTGACAGTGATCTTTTACCTGATCCCTCGCAATATCGTCACTTAGTGGGTCAACTTCTTTATCTCACATTATCTCGTCCTAACATCACTTGTGTAGTTTATCGTCTTAGCTAGTTCGTGTCTCAACCCAGAATTCCTCATTTGAAGGCCGTTCATCATTTGCTCAGATATTTGAAGTCCAAACCTGGTCAAGGACTCCTCTTTTCTTCCGCTTCGTCTCCCACTATCCATGCCTTTTCTAATGCCTCCTTTCTGGTACGTCTCAAGGCGTTTTCATATGCTCATTGGGGCTCTTGTTTGGATACCCGTCGCTCCGTTACAGGTTTTTACATCTTCATTGGGGATTCTTTGGTTTCTTGGAAGGCTAAGAAATAAAACACCGTTTCTCGTAGCTCGGCTGAGGCTGAGTTCGTGCTCTTGCTTCTACCGCTAGTGAAGTCACTTGGATTCAACAGCTTCTTCCTGCTTTTCAGATTCTTGTTGCTTCACCAGCCTTGATTTTTTGTGATAATCAGGCAGTTATTCATATAGCTTCTTATCCCACTTTTCACAGGCGGACCAAACACATAGAGATCGATTGTCATTTTGTTCGTGATCGTTTATTATGTGGCTCGATCAAACTTTTTCCTATTCGACCTCAACATCAGCTTGCTGACATTTTTACTAAGCCTTTGCCTTCTTCTACTCTTACTCCATTACTGTCCAAGATGGCCGTATATGATATACATCGTCCATCTTGAGGGGGAGAATTAAAGAACTTACTTAGATTAGTCGATTAGATTAGTCACTATTAATTAGATTAGTTATTACTTTGCTGAGTTGTCATTCTAACAAACATCTAACAGACTATTTATATAGCAAATAGGCTTGTAATCAGTTTATTCAATACAACAGTATTTTTCTATTTCTCCTCTCTTTCTCTCTCGTCTCTCATGAGGTTTGAGACCTAATACATAGCACTTTGAACCAGTAAACATATCCATAAATGTTGCAATCAATGTTTCTAACATCTGGATTTCGTGGGCATAGATTTTTTGTCCTTGCCAATTTTCTATCAGAACATTTTTAAGAATTGGATTTGCATACGAGAGGGTAACTTGGTTATATTTCCATTGAACATTTCAGAATGTAGTTCTTGGAGACTTCCAAAACTTTAAAGATTATCATTGAGAGTTCTCGTCTCTTGAGAGAAAAAGACATTGAGAGCCTCATAAATGAATATTAATTGATGTTCGCAGTGTTTTCATCGTTACAAAACTTTGCTTGGCATACATAACTTCTTGGAGTCTTTTTAGCACATTCATCGATCAAGATGATCATATGTTCAAGGTGTAAGTAAGTACCGTAATGAAGACCTAAATGTACATCACAAGATCAAGGTATAAGTAAGTACCGTAATCGATCAAGGTCTTTTAGTAAGTACCGTAATGAATACCTAAATGTACATCACAAGATCAAGGTGTAAGTAAGTACCGTAATCGATCAAGGTCTTTTAGTGAGTACCGTAATGAAGACCTAAATGTACATCACAAGATGAGCATATGAAGATCAACCTTAATCCTGAGTGTTCACAAACTCTTTGTTTGTGTCGATGTACCTTTTGATTTGTTCGTTAAAACCCATTTGGATAATGGGCTCAATACTTGCATATCGGAGGCCCGGAAGCACAAATAGTCGAGAATGTGTTTTACAGATACAGAATCCATAACTTTCTCTAAGAGAAAGACTAAATCATCCCCTTAAATGTCGGTTTCTGAAACTGAACGGTTTGAGCGCTCTAATTTATAATAAGTTATAAATTAACCGTTCACTAGTGGACCCGATGATACTTAAGGATCGAGAAATAATTAGAAGAGCAAAACGGTAATTTATCCAGCTCTAATTATGGATCATTATGGAGGGTTGAAGTTCATGAAGTGATTATATCAATGGACTAATAATTATTTTGAGTACGTTACTCTATAATTTCAAGAGTTCAATCTCGAGTTTATAGTGGAGTAATTTCGGGATTAATAATCATTTTGTTCAATTTATTGGAGCTTGAATTTATAAGTCCATGGTCCCCAATTCGTCTTTGAGTATCGAGAATTGATAACTAATAATAATTAATTAGATTAATTATTTATTTTCTTACACTTATATTATCATTTAATTAAATGATTTAATGTATGAATTTTAGATTGTCTAAAAATCATATAATAATAATAGTACAATTTAGGGAACACCATAAGAAATAAAATTCTTATGGTGTGGGTGTATGCACTTGAGATTATTAAAAGAGGAAAACGAATTTTTAACAATTAGATTATTAAAAATATCACATGTGGTAGATATCAAATTAATTAATTAGATTAATTAAAATACAAATATAAGATATTTATTGATATCTATCCATTAAAATAGGAGAAGAATAAGGATTAGAATTTCCTTAAATAATTATTTTTTGATAATATATATATATATATATATATATATATATGTGTGTATTATCTATTACATCTATTAGAAACGTGGATGATGATTGTCCTCCAGCTGCTTATTTGTCGATATTCAGTTTTTTTTAATTATTGTTTAATTGCATTTGTCTTTCTCGATTATAAATTATATTAAATAAAGTCTATTGGACCAAGCTTTACATTGGTCAGCCCAATGTAAATAAGCCCAATGTAGATTGACTCCTTTAGGAGTGGGAGACATCACACAAGGGCTTCGTTAGATTAGAAAGAATAAAAACAAAATATACCAGAGAATATACAAAAGTTAAAAAAAAATGCGAGTATACGAGAAAACAAAAAAAGAATTAGAGGAGGAAGACATCATGGAGACAGAGACAACAATGGTTGCTTTCAACGTGCTTCCAAACAAACAAATACTTACAATTTTCTAAGGTCTGTTGTTCTAACTTTAATAGTATAAATTGTTTTTATTTGTGTTGATATTTGATCTTGAATTACTGGAAAAAAAATAGTTGAAAACCAAAATTTTCACAAGCTTCTCTTATTTTTGTGTGGTTGGATTTGGTTGGTCCATATAGGGCTTCTAGAAATTTTTTTCTGTATTTATTCATTAGGTTATTTAGAATTTAGAGTGAAATAAACCCATTTGTAATTTGGAAATTACAATTTAAAAGTTCCGGATATTTTGCATGTTTATCTCAGGGAAAAAAATCCTAAGACTTTCAAGCAGCTATTGGTTTGTATGTTATTATGTTGTGCTCTTAGCACACGTGTATATTATTAATTTTCTAAGACAATGCTAAATTTGAGACAAACAGCTGCTTAGGAATGAATATGTGCTGAATGATTAAAAATTTAAGTTAGACTCTAAGTTTGTTGTTAGATTGTTTAGTTGTGATGAGCTTCAACATCCAACTATTTAGTTATGTCTCAGTTTATGGTAGGATTTCAATTTATTGGTTCTCTTTATGTTACAATATATTAGGTTTATCTGTCCATGAACCATTGGTTGATCATTTTTAAAATTAAAACACTCTTAGTTTCTCTTGTATATATAAATAGCATATACTTGCTTACCAAATCGTGTCCTTACTTTTCTTTTCCTTTCTTTTACTGCTAACATTTATGCATCTTTCTAAACTTGACTTTTCTCCTTCTGCAAGTTAAAATTTATTACTATCAATACCAAACAAAGAAAAGGTTACTTGTATAATATTGTGTTTTCTTTTTTTCCTTTTGTTATATCAATTATTATCATCTTTTTAAACTTTATTTTTACTACGTTTTTTTTTCCCTTTTTGTCGATTTAAATTTAAAGTTAGTCAATCGCTTATCAATTTGAGAATTATATTTCAAGTGAATATGGTATGTAATTTTAACATTCAAATAGTCTGGAAAACATAATCATTTTCAGATTTACCTTTTCTTTTCTGGTACGAATAATTAAAAAATACTCCAAGAGTTTTAAAGAAATTCTTGGATGTTTTAGAAATTTAGATAACACTCAAATTTCTTCTCATGTCCAAATTTATTTGTAGATCTTGTTCTTTTAGTTCTCTACTCAGTTTATTGTATTTAATGTCAAGTACAATTATCAAAGAGTATTCCTAAGTCATTGTTTTTTTTTTTTTTCCAAAGAATGGCTAGAGAGGTGAAAATGATAAAAGATATATTTTTTAGCACCAGAGGTTGGACTGCTAAAGTGCTTGTTATCGAAAAAAGCATTCCAAGAATAGCACGTCATAGCTCCAATAGATATCAAAAAATAGTCCTTACCGACTCAGAGGTATTATTTTTTAAATTCTTTATTATTTTTATTATTTTTCATGAATGTCTACTAACTTGAGTTGTTGAATGGTACAGGGGACAAGAATACAAGCAAACATATTACAAACAGATATAGAGTTGTTTGAAGAGACATTGCATCCATCAAGATCTTATTATGTCTCAAATGCCTATGTTAGACCAATTAAGACAGATTATCGAGTAGTTGAAAATAACTTTGAGTGGATTATAAATGACACTACATTGGTTGAGGAAAGCCAAGATCATAATATATTAGAATTTCCAAATGTATTTGGCTTTGTTCGTTTTGCCGATTTTCATAGATACATCGCTTCAACTACTGATATATGTAATTACTAATGAAGTTACGAAATCATATGTTGATTTTGAGTTAATTTATAAGAAATTTTGATCAATTTTTTCCTGTTATCTTAGATGTTGTCGGCATGGCAGTTAATATAGAACCAACAAAGGAACTTCAAACTAAATATGGGCAAACAAATATCCAAGAGATTGTGTTGGTCAATCAAGAGTAAGCATTCATAGATTTATATTTTTCCCATTATTTTTTTTATTAGATATGATGAAATCTGTACTAACATGTTTATTTTATTTTATTTTGAAATATAACTTAGAAGGTCTATGCCGATAATCTTAACTATGTGGGATCAATTTCTGGTCAACGACTGTGCAGTTATCTCAAAGCTTATAGATACAAAACCTATAATTGTGGCTTTTCAGCTGAAGGCTGTCCAATATAATGGTAATATTTCTCTTCTTCAACTGAAATTGTTATATTAAATCCGAAGTTTATTTAATTATAAGACGTTGAATGCAGTTTTGTCATTATCAACTAAGCCTTCAAGCACTTTTATGATCAATCTCGATATACCTGAAGTGATTGAACTCCGTTCATGGTAAGTTTACTAATATGATTTTTATGTATGTTAAATTCTTAAAATTATTTATTCGTCATAATCAATTATTCTAATATGTTTTATCAGGATCAGTGCTCACAAGACTTATCTGGAAAACATAACCACAGAAGGGTCAAATTTGCATCTTCATCGAGACTCGTACTTCCAACGTCTGATAGGATTCTACAAATCGCTAATGTTCTGAGTCTACCTGATAATGTATTTTTATTTAGTTACATTTATGTATTTTTCCTACTCTAGAAATCATTAATTTATATGTGTTTGAACTTTACATAATTCTTGGTATCCATTTTTTTCACAGTAAAATAATCTGGATAGAGGCATCTTTTTCGATTATCAATCTTATATATATAGAAGGTTTGAAATATCAAACCTGTAGCTACGGTGAATTACTCACCTATTTTATATATATATTTTTTTTTTTGAAAAGTTTCAAATCTGTTGGTGTGTGTTTTGGGCAACTTTTGTTTTTACCATATATATATACATATATATATATATATATAAGTTTGAATTTTTTTTAGGGTGAAGTAGATAAATACTCAGAATTTACATTAAAATAAAAATAAATACCCAAACTTTTGAAGTAATTGAATTTCTAGTCAATTTGTGAATTACTTGCACATGCTTTTGGTAACTAAGTGAATTACCACCACTTATCACTGTGTAAGTAATTGAATCATTTGAGTAATTTGTTACGTTTTTCAAAAGATTGGGTAATAACTTACATTAAGTTTTAAAAATTGGGTATTCACTAAAATTTCTCTTTTTTTTAAGCTTTTTACTTTTTGTCTTCAGGCAAGTTTTGGTTTTTTAAACCGTGTATGTATATATATCAAATATAGTTTGAATTGGTCAAACTTTATCAAATCGGTGAAGATAATTTCGGACATTTAATTTTGATTTGATCTTATTATTTGATCATTATTTCTCTAAATGTTAACGGTTGAATTTTGAAGAGCATAAATGTGTTATATTCTGAAGAAAAAGCTTATATATATATTTTTTTAGTCAGAATACTTCTCCTCTGAGAAAAAAAAATTTACTAAAAAATTTTCTTTACCTCTTTCTCTCTCAAAAGTCTCTCCATTTTCTCTGTCTAAGAAAAATTAGAGCCCACCCTCCAGTTCAATTCTCTGCCAAAGAATCGAATTAGAAGATCACGGTTTCAAAGCACTAAATCGCCCAGACTCATAAACTCGTGCCAAACGTATTCCATTAACCCCACCTTGGCGGTTCTTGCACGAACGGTGTTTTTGAAGATTCAAGCACATCGATTATTTCGTCTCGGTAAAAATCCATATCTCTATTTCAATTAATATTTGTTTAATTGTTGTTTGATTTAATTCATATTATTGTTGTTGTAGGGGATTTTTCGTCAAGGAATGTAGCCTCGGGGGCGAAGTCCTCGAGAGGCATTAGAGGCGTGCACAAGCCCTCAGCCGCGAAGAAAGTGGACGCCGCGTCATCACAGGAACAAAGAATGAGCGAGGATTGTCGAAGATGATCCTCGATCGTATGCCCTCGGAGATGATCATGAAGAGCTCCACCAAAGGAGGAGCGAAGCTCGCAAGAAGACCCTCGAAGAGGGATTGGCGGGCGAGGAGACCCTCGAAGAGGGATTGATGGACAAGACCGTGGATCCTCGAAGATGATCCATACCCACGAAGCTAGCCTCGGAGAGGAAGCCAGGACTTACTCAAGATGGGAGGTTCGGGCCGCGTAGTTGGCGATCTCCGGTCGAAGATGAAGTCCGCGCACGGTAGTCTAGGTCTTTCTTTGAAATGACTGACTGTCACCGCCTGTAGGGGGCTGTCAGGTGCTGTAGACTGTCGGATAGGTACTGTAGATGTCCTTCCCAATATATGTCTGCAGGGGTAGTCGGTCACCTAATCCCGAATTTTAAGAGGATAGGATGTCAGACCATTAACCCACGCAACCTCTCTCCCTTGGCTATATAAGGGAGAGGATAACTCCATTATAAAGAGAGGGATTTTTCCTCTTCTTTGGCCGGAATTTGTACTTGGATATCCAAAGAAAAATATAAAACTACAGTGGATGTAGGCTGTTACTCGGTATGAGGGCCGAACCACTCTAAAAATCTCCTTCTCTTTACTTTTCCGGCCACTTTCTTTATTTTCATTGCCGCATCACACCCTAGAGGTGCGGATCTTGTCGTTGGTTCAAATTCCACACCAACAGATTGGCGCTAGAAGGAGGGCCCTGCCCTTTCTTTCCAGTTTCTTTCAAGCTTTTTTCCAGAAGTCTTGTCGTCACCCGTGATCGGAGATCAATGGCGCCGACGACCAGACAAGCAGGAAAGAGCCCAGTGACTTCCGAGCAAGAGCTGCTCGAGCAGAGGCTGGCGTCCATGGAGGAGTTCATGGCGAAGATGAGCGGCGTGTTGGAGACTCTGGTTCAGAACCAGAGTCGACCGCCGTTCCTCACCAACAAGGAGCAGACAGACATGCTCCGGGCGCGGTTCCAAGCGGAGCAAAGAGAAGCCGCGACTGAAGTGGCTGCCGGAGGCACCACCGAGGCCAACCCAGAGGCGGAGGCTGGCGGATCAGGCGCTCCGATCCAAAACCCCAGCAGTCGGAGGACTACAGTGGTGTGCGAGCCCGCGGTCCACACCGAAGGTGTGCGGTCGCTGGTGGTCCGAGCCGAAGGTTCGCGACCTGCCACCGATGTAGCCGAAGATTTGGCCCGCACCAAATGTGCGCGGCCGCTGAAGGCCCGGGCCGAAAAACCATGATCAACTGCCAGTGTTCGAAGAGAACCGGTCCGTTCCAGATCTATCTCTGACAGACTGTGCCCACTTCCGCGAGAGCCAGCAAGGCGAACCCCTACACGATCCACGGTCCGCACCGGAGGTGCGCAACTCCCGATGGTAGATCGACTCCCCGATGGATCGGCTACCACCGCTACCAGCAGGCGGACATTAGCATCCCAAGGCTTCTCGCCCGTGGAGATCGAGCGTCTCCGAAGGCTTCTTAGTGGGACTGCCCATGAAGGAATTCTGGACGAGGATTTCACTTCCCCTGACCGAAGACCTTCTTAACGCCCCCGTCCCCGGTCAACTCAAGCTATCGAAGCTAAACCTCTTCGATGGGACCGGGGATTCTACAGACCACTTGGGGATCTACTCCTCGTGGGCCCGCGCTTATGGCTGTTCTGATGCCATCAAGTGCCGACTGTTCGACACCACCCTCGCGGGCGAAGCCCACCGATGGTGGTACCGACTCTCTGCCAACTCAATCGGGAGCTGGCAGAATCTGAGGGCGAGGTTCACCACCCAATTCCTAGGGGGGCAGGAGGCACCTTAAGAACCCTGCTTACCTCTTCCGAGTAAGGCAGCGGGACGACGAAACCCTCCAGGCCTGGCTGAAGAGATTCACCAAGGCCACAGTCGCGGTAGGGCCTCTGGCTGATGACGCCCTACTGCTTGCTGCGAACTCCGCCGTCCGCGAAGATACACCGTTCGCGTTTTCTGTCAATAAGAAACCGCCGCGGATATATTCTGATTTCCTGAACCGGGCATAGAATTACGTCAATGCAGAGGCTTTGACTTCAAAGAAGTCCGAGGCCATGAGGAATTCCGAAGGAGACCCCGAAGGGGACCGACGGAAGAAGAGACCTGCGGACTCTCCCGAAGAAAGAGACCGTCAGGACCGGGGACACCATCAGTATCTCGCGGAGCGAGATTGATCCCCCGTCTAGCAAGTTCACTAAAAGGCAACGAAAAGTCTGCGGAGTAGACTATAAACTCATAAAAGTCTGCGGAGTAGACTATAAACTCATAAAAGTCTGCGGAGTGGACTATAAACTCGGTGTATGAAGGAGTGAACCGCGAAGCAGATGACTCCTAAAAGCACCACTCTCGACTGCCTTTTTGACCGCGAAGTGCTCAGGCAGCCTGGGGGGGCATCCGTGGTATCGTAAAGAAATAGGTGCGCCCTATAGGTACTTCGAAGACGTGCGAGGCTAGACCGAGTGGGTCCTAAGGGCTTACGTAGGCTTCAACCGTTGAGGCTTCCTACTGCACAAAGGTTTTTCTTGTCAGGCCATCCCTTCGGAGAAGGAACCCTGTTCGGAGATTAACTTGGGGGGCATTTGGCTAATTTTCTCCTAGAATCATTCTGCTTTTCGAAGAAAGTGGAAGACCTAGGTATGCTTAAAAGAGGAACTCCGAGGTAAGGAAACTTGCCAAAGCATAAAAGAAAAGAGGCCACACCTCATTCAGAAGCGCCGGGGACCGGTGCGAGCAATGGGGTGCTTAATAATTTCATCGATGGTTGGATTTGACTGAGGGCAGTCCTTCGAAGAAGGGGCCTGGTTCGGGATAATCCTTCGAAGGAGGAAGAACCCAGAGCGACTCAGAGCAGTTTTTTCGAACAAGAGCTCGTTCTAGTTGCGGTCTGATCAAATGCTTAATTTGTTATGATCATGACCCTCGAAGAGGGCATGATTCAGACGAGTTGTAGTCCTCGAATAGACACGACGTGCGACTGCATGGATAATCCCGAAGGGACTTGATCATGTAGTCGGTGGCAACAGCGCGAAGCAGGTAGTATTTAAACTCATAATATACTTTGCGTAACGTGTGTTCATTTTACAGATAACTGTTGCTCACCATCATCGAAGGTAATCGGAGTCGAGCATCCCGACCCAAGCGTAGTGTGGGTCGGAGCCAGAGCCCGTGGAGTCAGTGCCAGTAGGGCGTCTGGCTCCGAAGGGGATCAGACCCCAATTCTCTACAGAGTCCTCGACCGGAGAGATGTCTTCCTTCGAGACAGCAAGAAGATTCGGCGTAGCCGGATTCGCTTCCGCAAATGACTTCCTCAGCGGCGGACGATGCGTCTCCAGCAGATTGGCATCAAACGAAGTCCCCAGAGGTGTCGCAGCTTCACGGAAGAAATCCCGAGTGGCACGGTTCGTACCCTCGGGATTGGGGGGCAGATGTTGTAGGTGATTTTTCGTCAAAGAATGTAGCCTCGGGGGCAAAGTCCTCGAGAGGCATTAGAGGCGTGCACAAGCCCTCAGCCGCGAAGAAAGTGGACGACGCGTCATCACAGGAACAAAGAATGAGCGAGGATTGTCGAAGATGATCCTCGATCGTATGCCCTCGGAGATGATCATGAAGAGCTCCACCAAAAGAGGAGCGAAGCTCGCAAGAAGACCCTCGAAGAGGGATTGACGGGCGAGGAGACCCTCGAAGAGGGATTGATGGACAAGACTGTGGATCCTCGAAGATGATCCGCACCCACGAAGCTAACCTCGGAGAGGAAGCCAGGACTTCACTCAAGATGGGAGGTTCGGCCCGCGAAGTTAGCGAACTCCGGTCGAAGATGAAGTCTGCGCACGGTAGTTTAGGTCTTTCTTTGAAATTACTGACTGTCCCCGCCTGTAGGGGCTGTCAGGTGCTGTAGACTGTCGGATAGGTACTGTAGATGTCCTTCCCAATGTATGTCTGCAGAGGTAGTCGGTCACCTAATCCCGGATTTTAAGAGGATAGGATGTCAGACCATTAACTCACGCAACCTCTCTCCCTTGGCTATATAAGGGAGAGGATAACTCCATTATAGAGAGAGGGATTTTTCCTCTTCTTTGGCCGGAATTTGTACTTGGATATCCAAAGAAAAATATAAAACTACAGTGGACGTAGGCTGTTACTCGGTATGAGGGCCGAACCACTCTAAAAAGCTCCTCTCTTTACTTTTCCGGCCACTTTCTTTATTTTCATTGCCGCATCACACCCTAGAGGTGCTGATCTTGTCGTTGGTTCAAATTCCACACCAACAATTGTCACGTTAGATTTTGTGAAAATCTTGATCCGTGTTGCATGTGTAAATTGTTTACAATTTGATTCAATTTAAATTGTTTATAATTCTGCTGACACTATCTTTGAGTTATATTCACTCGCAATAGCACTGTTTGCAGAGTGAGTAAATAACTCGTAGATTGTCATTTGTTTTAATTATTTGCGACTGATTAATCAATTGCGGATGTATTTTTTTTTATTTGATAATTGCTATTAATTTTTAAATTTCATTTGTATATATCTATTAATTTTCTAACAATATTGAGTATAAATTTTTCCTATTAATAATGTAATTTTAATTAAAAAAAATATTCCAATAATCCCCTAATTGTCATGCAAAATTAAGGGTGTTAGAGTCTGTCTGATGCCGATGTCGAGTGCTACTATCGCTTGCTGCATCGGTAGACGACCTGCTAGTACGTCGGAGGTGAAAGGTGTCCAAAAAGTTGCGGTTAGTAGCCTTCTCCCGTTCTGCTGCTTTTTTCTCCATCGTCTTTAAACCGTGGTTAATGTCTGTCAGTCATTGGTTTACCTCAACGAGTTGCTCGCGTAGGATGTCGAACTCAGACGGTCTAGACTGCGACGCCTCTACCATCAGCAACGTAATGCGATGCTTCTTTGTCATGACTACGTTGGATCTGGCTATCAAATTGGACTTAATTGTCTTGTCCTTCCCGTGGACTCTCCTTATTACGCCGGCCTCTAAATTATGGTGTTGCTCTTGTGCCAGTGGCGTCTCAGGTGGCATTTGAGACAAAAGGTCATTTTGTTAATAATAATTTGTTCCTTCAAAAAATACGATTATAGAAGTTAGTATTCTAAAAATATATAACCTTAAAAGCAAACACTTATAAATTAAAAGACTTATATATTCTTGCCTCGTGCGATGCATCTCAATCGGACTCGGCGATGTCGATGACTCCTCGATGATCTACAATTTTAAAAAAGAAAGCCAATTATGTGACATTAGTTCATTCTTAAAATGAATTAACAATATTGCTTATAACTCATATCATTCTTAAAATGAATTAACAATATTACTTATAACTCATAATATATCTTACCATTTCGAACTTGTGGTCAGTTATAGATCTGGTCCCGAGTCGAGTTTGATCTAGCTACTTAGCTCGGCTATTCCTCATAGCAGTTATAGATCACTATAGTCACAACAAGAAAGTTAGAATTTTTTACAATAAATAAAATTAAAATTAAAATGATCTAATACTATTACCTTATTTTGGTCTTCGACCCATCGATCGCACAAGTGGTGCCAATCAATCAATCTATAGACGTTATCAAGTGGCCTCACGCGAGCCTTCTGCGGATTCTCCTCACCGTCTTCATTTATCCAATGATTCTTCAAATTATTCATCGTGCGAGTCCATGTGACATGTAGTTCCTTGTCAACTATGAGCATAAACCTAACATTCTCAGGTCTCTAAAGTAAACCTCGTCTGCAAGACATGCATATGATTAGATTTCTTATAATAATAAATAACTTTAATTAATTTCAACTTAGATTATAGTACTTACAGCTAGACACTGAATCATCCGCACCTTGACCTTAGTCGACACATCTTTTCAATAATGATACTGCATCGGGCAGTCTCGTCGGATGATAATATCGCACTTAGTCGCAAACCATACCGCAGATAAACTGACAAACTTTAGTGCGCGCTTGTGGGGCTGAAGTGTAAAACGTAAGCCGATAGGTAATGATATCCGCAACTTGGCAGTTAACGTTCGAATTGCATCTCCTAGTCTCTATAACATTATATAAAAAAAAACTCTTAAAAGGTTACTTAAAAAAAATACTCAACACAATCAAATAATATTGTATATACCAGTACTCTCGGAGACGATCGAATCCTGTCGGACAAGCATGTGACGTGGTTGTCTCCGCGCACGAACTACGCGGGAACTATCTACTTCTTCACTTTCTTCATTCTCGAAACCCGAACACTGTTCACCATGGTTTATCCAAACATCATATGATGGGTTGAAGCATGTTGAACAATTTGATGGAAGATTGTGTCAACCAATTGCACCTTTGCATTCAAACATTGTTTACACAGACATGATGCTCTCCCTTCATCATCAGCATGCAGTTTCGACCTTTCAAAAAACTCCTTCGCTCCTTGAATATATCATTCGTTCATCCTATTCGCCAACTTAATCTGACTTTTATCCATTTTAAGTCTGTGTACTTTATGAAAATTTTATCAACCAATTAATATCATCACATATTATTAATTGATATCATAGATATATAAATATATATATATATATAGGGAGAGATAACGATTCAAGAAAAAAAATTAATGTCTATCTACGACTAGTTGTAACGACAACATGTTGTGGTCAATATATTTTAGTATCATCGCCTTTTTTCTTTCTGTCAGATTTATTGTCATGGAGAGATATCCACGACAACATTTTAATATATATATTATCGTCATTAGTCGTTGTCAAAATAAATATGTTAGCAATTTGATTTCATTAATACAATTTTTTTAATCAAATCAAAGTATGCACAGTGGAAAGAATAATGTGGTAATCAATTAAACAATTTAATTAAATCTAACAAAGTGGATTTCATAGACATATTGTATTACAAAAATTATCCACCAAAAATGATCACATAATTGAATAGAATAAGAACAAGAAACTATACCATTAATTTAATTAAATTCTCGAAGAATTGATTTGGTTACCATACGTAGTGAGACCGCCAAGGTTGGATTCGAGATGTCCTACGCTCACATCGAGTTTACTAGTCAAGCTTTCGACACCAAAGTCACACACTTTAATTTTCAGATCAAGTCAATGACTTAAGTATGAGATCTCTCAAGTTTACTCAAAAAACAAGTGAAGAAATTTTCTCTTCACTTGGTATAAAGGTGGGCGATTTTACTATAGAGGAAGGAAATATTTTTTTCTTTTCTAAATCCTAAGAAGAAGTTGACAAAATTTTTGTAGACTAAGAATAGGAATTACTTAGGCTTTTCTTTTCTTTACTTGCTTTCCTTCCTTTTGTGTATTACCAGAGCACCTATTTAAGGGACTAGGGCATAGGTAAAATTCGGCCATAATTGGGAATTATTCATTTGAATTTTTCCAATTTCAAAAATAGAATTTATCCAAAAAACTATTATGAAAAGTTAAATCATTATCATATAATTATAATTGTATTCAAATTAGAAATTAAAGAAACAACTCCAAACCTAATTTGGACTAAGGTTGGTCAGCCTTGACTAGGAAATTATAAGAAATCTCTAGTTTCCTAATATTCTAAGTGCATCAGATTTACACTCGGATTGAGATAATGAGAAGCTTTTTCATTCTCTGTCTTTAGCCATAATATGTGTCAATCGTAGTAGCAATGGATTTGATTTTTCAAATCCTAATCCTATTAGTATTTAAATCAAAATCCAATATCTCATATTTAATATAATTGGACAACTATCTATTAACTAGATAAGGGCCAGTTAAGAAATTAGTCATTTTAAAGGTAAAGTTTGAAGGATTTAGCCATAGTCGCGAAATTAAAGATTTAGCCATAACATGTAACATAAAATGTTACATGTAATATATATACGTGTAAAAAGTGTAACATTAAATGTAACGTTATATGTAACATTAAATGTAATGTTATGTAATATAAAATGTAACACATGTAACATTACATGTAATGTTACACTTTTACACGTATATATGTTACATGTAACATAAAATATTACATGTTATGGCTAAATCCTTAATTTCGACATTTTAGGGCTAAATCCTAAAAAATTACCCAAAAGTTTGGTTAAATGCCTAAAAAACTCATTAGATAATTAGAAAAAACTATTCAATAAACATTTAACTCTTAAATATCTATTACAAATATCTCATATTTAAATTTATCAACTTGTAATTTTAATGATCAAATTACAAAATAATAAAATTCTCTCTAAATTAATCCCAAAATTGGCACCTACACAATCTTGTGATATTTTTCTCATATTTGTGGTCTAAAACACAAATACAAATAATAGTACGAAATTAAATAAGAAACTCTTAATTATTGTTTTAGAATCCTAGCTCAATTTGCTTAGCTAGGATTCTCAAATAAACTTGAAAAATTAAATTAAAACTTTTAATTAAATTCTCCATTTATTATTTTCGATATTACTCTACTAAAAATCTGGCATTGAACTCTTGAATTATACAGATATTATTACTTGAAACAACATGAATAGTCCACTGATATAATCATTGCATGATTGTCGATACTTCATTAATGGCCCATAATCGTAGTATAGTGAAATTTTCGTTGTATCCCTCGATTATTTCTTAATCCTTAAGGACTATTGAGTTCACTAGTGAACGTTTAATTCGTGATTACTCACGAAGTGGGCTCGTTCTCATTTCGAGAGGAAGCGGTACAATATTATGACGACAAACATTTCCGAATGCATGAACTCGATTCTCAACGATGCAAGGAGTAGGCCTATCTGTTCGGTTGTCGAGGCATTTCGTAAATTGTTGCAAAGATGGTTTTTGAATCGTCGGACGAGCGGTCAAGCTTGCAAGTCGTTGTTGACAGCTTGGGATGAGGTTCTATTGTATATACCCCAACGGGCTTGATTTATTTTCTAACAATCTCTACATAGATCAAACTTCTTCTGATGTGTTACCTCTAAATGAAAAGAGACCTCGCGGGAGGCCGAAGAAGAAGAGACTTTCATCAGTTGAAGAGAACGCTTTCAAGCGCTTGCAGTGCAGTAGTTGTGGGAGGGTCGGACACAACAACCGATCTTGCAGTAAGAATGACTAATCAATGTTCAGCAAGCGCCAAAGAAGAAATGTGTTCAGTTATATTAAAATAACATTTCTTTTATATTTTGTGAATATTCTTCTTGTGATATTAGTTCATATTTTTTTGTGTTAATCTCTGGATTGTTATTTTTTAGGTTGTATAATTCATTTTTGATGACATGTGTTTGGTGATTGGGAAAAATATATTGATTCGAATTATTTTTCATTTATTAAAGTTTCAGTTACATTTAATGTTACATACAGTAACACGATTTTTTCTGCTTCATTAACAGTAAATACGTGTAACATTAATTGTTACTATATGTATCAGGATTTGTTACAGATCGTTACAATATCTGAAATTTCTTTTACAATATCTTTTGGTTTATCTTATCTAAAAAGAAAATATATGTTATAGTAATTTGGTAACATAGAATGTTACAGAATGTATCAATATTGGTTATTAATTTTTGGTAATCTTAGGATGTTTAGTCTTTTGGCATTGCATATTTTTTGGATTGACCAGGGTCTTCACTGACATTTTATGTATCCTATTGGCTATTTAGATTATGTAGAAGAAAATCATTCATTCTTATTAATATTTTTGTTTTTCAGTATACGAAGAATAATGAAAAATTCAAACACAAATTGTAACAAGAAATTTTACTATTTATAACAGTAAAAGTTACCAGTTTAACATGGACTAAGTTGTAAACTATTTTTACTTTTAGCCTATCTAACAAACTATTTTTATTGTAAATAATTTATTGATTTTAGTAATATGGTTCAACTATTTTTATTTTCATTTTAATTTAAATGTGTTTGTAACAGTGTATGATAACCAAAATTGAAACAAGTACAATAAAAATTGGAAACACAAATTCCAACCGGAAATGTTACTGTTTGTAACAATAAAAGTTACAAGTTTAACGTGGACGAAGTTGTAAACTATTTTTATTTTTAGCTTATTAAACAAACTATTTTTATTGTAAATAATTTATTGATTTTAGTAATATTTTTCTATTATTTTTAATTTTATTTTATGTTAAATGTGCTTGTAACTGTGTATGATAACCAAAATTGAAACAAGTACAATGAAAATTAAAAACACAAATTGTAACAAGAAATGTTACTGTTTATAACAATAAAGTTACAAGTTTAACATGAAACGATTAATATATTTCTTTAATTTTTGTTTGGGTGATTTGAATGTCATAAACCTGTAAATACATATCTAATATGCTAGAAGTCTAAGTAAGTTATAATTAGTAACTAAGAGTTATAATAAGATAAACAATATAAAAAATTAAATACGATTAGGTAGTTTGTAGCTTTGCAAAACATAGTTAGAAGTCTAATTGGGTTGGAATTCATTTCTTCTTTCTAGATTGATAGGTCACAGACTTTTCCTTTGGCTTTGGTGCTGCTTTTTCTGTTGGTTTGGTTAGTGTTGGTTCCTTTGGCTTCGCTGCTGCTTTTCCTTTGGCATTGGTTGGTGTTGTTTTCCTTTGTTTTGGTTGTTGGTTATCCTTTTTGGCTTCTTGTACATCATCCTTTTTCGACTGTCGGCTGTCTTTGTCCCCAAAGATGTTATCCTGTGAATCCAATAGTTTCAAACTTGGTGTGCCACTGCCAGTTTCTTGTTTCTTCTCAGCGGGTTCTGGTTTTGAAGGCTCTGCAACTGACCCAAACTGTGTGGTATAAGGCTCTGTTATGATCTTGCTCTGCTTTTTTTGTCTCTTTGCCTGTTGTTGGTTTGGCATTGGTTCTTTGTCTAGTGCAGCTTCCAGTGCCTATTAATATTAATTAAAGCAACATAAGATATATATATATATATATATATATATTTGTTCTAATGTAACATATAATGTTACTAGATGTAACATTTTATGTTCTAAAAGATATTCAACAAATAATATTTATAAATCCAATTTTAAGTTTTACAAATGTAAAACTGTTATAAAAAAGTTAATGAAGTCATTACAGTTGGTTCTTCGGCAATGTTAGCATCTTCAGTTACTTGTACAGTTGGTTCTTCTGCAGCATTAGTAGCATCTTGGGTTGCTTGTATAGTTGTCTGTAGGAAAGAAAATAAAATATTTGTTATTAAGTAATTTTGTAACACTGAATGTTACAGGATGTATCATTTTCTGTTACTGATTTTTCGTAACCTTAGGTTGTTCGGTTTTTGGCATCATCTGGTTTTTGGATTGATCAGGGTCTTCACTGGCATCTTGTGGTTTCTCTTGACTATTCAAGTTCTGCAGGAAAAAATCATTCATTCTCATTAGTATTTTTGTTTCTCACTATATGAAGTACAATGAAAAATGAAAAGACAACTTGTAATAATAAATATTACTTTTTATAACAACAAAAGTTACAAGTTTAACCTGAACGAAGTTGTCAAGTTACTGGTTTTGAGCCTGCCCTTGCTCTAAATGCTGATGTTCTTCTTGTTTCTTTCTCATCATCTCCTGTTATTCAATTCATAGCCGAGGTGTTAATTATTAACCAACTAGAAGGTAATTTCTATGATGCTTGAATATTCATGATAAAGTAATTGTTACCTCTTTTTCTATTGTGTACTTTTATAACAATTCATCAAGCCTTCTGATGTCTCTAATGTCAAAGTCTGACAGTTGAGAGAAAGATGGTGGATCTGTCATTGTTGGAGGGGTTTGATAGCTTGCTTCAGAATCGGGCTTTTTCAACAAGGCGAGAATGGCTGTGAGCTTGATGTCCATGTCCATTTGCTGTTGTTTTATTTCAGCTTGGGCCACTTGAAGTTGCTTAAGCATATTCATCATACTTGCCAGTGTTTGGTTGGTCATGGAGAATGGAATATCAGCAGATACATCGTCTTCAAGAAAGATCAGTTCATCATTCATTGCATTGGTGGTTGCTTTATCGTTGTTGTTGTCGTTGCGCTCATTCAATAAAAAATAGTCCATGTAGTATTGCTGGCTTTCTTCCTCGGTTGGTATTATCTTGTACCCGCAGCTACAATTATAACCATTGTTAGGTTTAATAGTTTATAGTAACAAGTTTATATTATGAAATTATTATACTAGTTGTTGTTACAAAAAGTAACAGTTTTTTATACTTACTTTATTCGACTTGAAGACTTCTACCCCAAGCTCTTTCCAGCTTGATCGTGCTGCATACTTACAGATGAGGAATCACTGTGGGTAGTGAGTCTCATTTCTCACAGCAAATTTACGTTCCTCGAGAAGTAGGAGCGTCTCGAAGATGAACGCAGCAACAACATATGGGAATCCTCCCAAGTGATATTCTTTTGGCAACGGGTTATCACTAGTTTGATTGTTCTTGAAAACATTCTTGATGTACTTGACAGTTTCCTTGAGCACAACGGTCCCCCGCGGATGCAAGTAGAAATCGTTCAAATCGTCAAGCAAGCTGAAATGCTCAATATCTATTTGCGTATATGATTCCCTTGGAAGAAGGACATCTTCCAAAAAGTATAGTTTGGCAAGCTTTACCAAATCCTCATCAGTTATATTTTGCACTGAAGTGATGACCGATTTGATGTTATCAACTTTAAGCTTTGAGTCGACAGGGAAGTAGGTCTTCTTGAATTTATGGTCTTGGCTCGGAGTCTTTGTCAGGCGAATGAACAAGTCCTCGCAATTGAGCCCCGGCATGATTGCAAATTCCTTAGAGCCGAATACAGTTTGGTTTTTACTAAAAAGAAGCATAACTCATCGTCTGTTGCCGACGTGAGACGCATGGCAGCTTGATGGACAATTCTAGATGGGAAATCTTTGACCACTTTCATGCTGAGGAAATGGCCAAATATCCTCTTTCTAAACATCTCCATACAATTATTCTGTGTACTCAGCTTCTGAACAATCGTAGTGATCACATTTAAGTGCTATCTAACAAGCACTTTCTACTGTGGGTTCCACTTTGACTTGTCAAGTAAGTACTGAGGAGACTGCAAAAAAAGTAACATTTCATGTTACAATATTTAACTGTTGGTGATTAACAGATGCTCAATTTTGTGAGTTATTTTTGTAAAGGAAAAATGGTTGTTAAAAAAGTATTCACCATTTTGTTTGCCACCTTTTTCTGTCGATGTTGTGGTGGCACTATTGATGCTCCAGCCTATAAATCAAGTAGAACCATCATGATGTTAAAATGGAACCAAGATCTAACAAACTGACTATAAAATTTTCAAAATTATACAACCAAGTAACAATAATTGTTACTTTATGTAACATATGAAGTACCAAACAAAGTATGTAGATTAACCTTAGGCAAAAAAGGTTTTGTTACTCCATGTAACATTCAAAGTAACATACAAAGTAATAAATTAAGTTATAGATCAAGTATAATGATTGGGATGTGAATAAGGTAACAAAATCTAACAAACTGACTATAATATTTTTAGGAATTATACGACCAAGTAACAATAATTGTTATTACATGTTACATACAAAGTAACAAATGAAAAATCTACAAACCTGATTTGTTTCTTAATTGTCTGGGTTGTTGGTGTCCTCTATTGTAATTTTTTTTTTTGTCGCTTTTGTGGCGCTGATTTTGCTGTAGAATCTTCTCCAGGTACCTTCTGTCATTTTTGTGCCGCCACGTTTGATGTTTGTGCTGCTTTTCTTTTTTTGTTGCGGGCTACAACATGTAAGAAAATCATGACATAGTTATTATCAAATATATAGTCCATTTAAAGCTATATAAATATAAATAACAAAGTGTGTTCCTGCTTAGCAAAATTCGAGCAAACATTCAACATTAAGTAACAATCATTGTTACATTAAGTAACAAATACTATAACAAATAATGATTAGCATATAAGACACACCTCTTTTCCCGTATTAGGCTGATTAGAGGTCATTTTTAGCTGCTCTGTTGGATTTGTTTCACCCTGATCATCAAGCTCTTCCTGTATAATCTAACATAATAATTGTAGAAACGGAGACATAACAATCACAAAATAACATAAAAAGATACATAAAATTAGTAGAACAGAAACACAACATAATAATACTTGTATGGTATTGCCTCTACATCTTTAAGTTTTAGTGTTTTCTTTTTTTTTTTGCTTTCGTCATCTGAAGAAAAAAAAAAGTATAATCAATGTAACCATCAATCATTCTAGTTTTTTTTTTTTTTTTTGGCTGTGAAACTGAGATTAAATAACTTATTCTAGTTAGTTAAACAATTGTTTTTCAAGACCTCACTAGTGGAAATTCAGTAATGAACTAAAAGCCATAAATTGTAAACTGTAAGAACTATAAATGCACTTTGACAATTCAGATGGTCCCAACTTCAACTACAGAGAGAGAAATATGTGTATGTAATGTAAACTGTAAAACGAATCCCAACTACAAGAAAAATAAATTCTTTAATCTTTAATCCATATTAGAGTTGCCCTTACTTTCTCGTCGAAGGCAACGTTCTTCGGTTGAAATCTATGTTTACTGTCAAATAACACAATGCTATAGAATTTAAAAAGTACATTTCTATTTGAAAAGAAAAGCACCCTCATAAGGGATTTAAGTTCTGATTACTTAATGTTCTAGCAAGTTATGCAAACTGGGTCGTTTAGAGGAATTAAGGTAGATAGAGAGACTTCTGGATTTGGTTCTTGTTGAAATTGAAATTTTAAAATGTTCAGAGGTAAAAACACTAATAGTTTGACAGTATGATGTAGCAACTCAAAGTGTTTGATGATTTATAATCACTAAGTAGATGATCCAAATCTCTTCAATGGAGAAACAATAATATTTTAATATTGTCATTTTATAATTTACTCTTGTAAGCGTACATGAAGCAGAGTCAGCAACCCTTGAAGCAATATCAAAGTTGAAGCAATATCTATATTGCGAAAAAAAATATAGAAAAAATTTCAATTTTGTTAAACTAGTTTGTTAAAGATCATGTAAGAATAAATATTAAAGAGTAACAAATATGTTATAAAGCACCAAAATAGATTTGTCAAGATTAATGAATTCGTTTTTCTTACTATTTTTTGGATGGTTTTGTCTCGGGAGCGCGAAGGTGAGGACGAAGGGTACTGTGCACGCAGCGAAAGAGAAGACGGAGGCGGCAACGAGCAAGGCGACAGAGGCGGTGAAGAGCATCGAGGATAATGCAAAGAGCTGTGCAGCGAAGGAGAAAATAGAGGCGGCGAGCAAGACGGCTGAGACAGTGAAGAAGTGGACGAGTAAAGCGGCAGAGGCGGTGAAGAACGCATTGGAGACGGCGAAGCCAGGGATGGGGTCGGGGTGGTGAGGGCGAAGCCAGGGGAGGTTGGGGTCGGGTAGTTGAGATTTTAGGGTTTGTTGGCCGGTTTCTATGGTGCCGTTTGCCAGATTTTGTAGAAGTTGTCGTCGGAGTTTATGGAATCGTCGGAGTCGGCTGCGAGAGAGAGGTTTTTTGAGAACGAGAATTTGTTTTAGGGTTTGGCTGAGAATATGGTGTGTTTGTTTCATCAGGGCTATTTTCCGTACTTTGGGTCCGTGAATTTGGAACACTAGGCCAATAACTTAATATTGAGATAGTTGGGCCAATATCTTAAATGATGGTATCTTAACAGGCCATTAACCTAACGGGCCCTTTTATTTATTCTTAAAAATGTTTAATACATCTGATTTCAAGAGCATATTCTTAAAAAAAATACTAAAATATTTACCAAAAAACCAATATTCCACATCACATGCATGTAGAATTACTATACAGCCCATGCCACATGGATGGCGAGGATGGCGATCTACCACCTCCTGTTTATGGTTAGCATATTTTTGTGAACATTTGTTAGTGTTTTATCTTCATCAGATTGAAGGGTTGTAAATTTGGGGGTTTTTTTGAATGATGGCATATTTTTGGTTATATAGACAAACTAGTGATTTTTTTTTACTGTTAATGCACTTGATAATACTGATTGGAACCAATATTCATGTGGCTTTTGGTAATTTTTGGTGCATGTGTAACGACATCTAATAAGGGTTAGATGGGTTTTGGGGGATGGGTTTTTTGGGACCACATAGAATATTCTGATTTTGTCTTCTTGTTAATTGGTGAAGACATGTGTGTTTGCTATTTGGAATTGTTTTATATGTCACAGTGCACTTTGGACCACTTTTTGGAGTTAGAAAATTTCTTGGGTTCGGTTTATTCAATTGTGTTTGGGATTTTTTTTTTTTATGTATTGCACTTTGGACCACTTTTTGGACCATTTTTTCGAATTTATAAATTGAAAAGCAAAGTGTGTTATTAGTTTTAAATTTTTTTTTCTTGTCCTTTAACTGATCAGAATACAAGCCAATTTACATTAAAGTTACATCATGGGGGTCACATAGTCTTGGATAGGAGATTAAAAACATATACAGGTGGTGACATTTCTTGTATGGACAATTGTGATTTAGACAAAATGTCTTTGTTGGAGTTGGATGATATTTTGAAAAGAGTATTAAAGTATGGCAACGGAGGAAGATATTATGCGAAGTGGGAAGGCAACAATGATCTTCTTTTGATGCACACAGATAGTTTGATGATGAAGTTTTTTATCCAACAGTTTCAAAAATGTAGATTGATGGACGTGTGGGTTGAGGGTCCAATTAGTGTGGTCGAGAAGGTTAATGTAGAAGTTGGTTTAGACGATGAGAGTGACAAAGCTATTGATGAAGAGGGTGGCGACCACTTAGATGAAGATGGCGAAGAACACTTAGATGAAGAGGGTGAGGAACGAGTTGCAAAGAAGGTGATGAAGTTGGTGAAGACAATGAGGAGATTAATGAAGACAGCAATGAACCGTTGAGAAAAAGAGTGAGGAAGCAATTTGGAAAGGGAAGAAGCCGGTGTACTTGAGTGAAGACGATAGGGAAGAAGCGGAGGAGGAATCTGACTACGCAGGTGAAGATGACATTGGGCCAGTAATTGAGTCAGATGGTGACGAAGACAAAGACGAAGCCGATAACGACGATGACATAAAGTCAGCCCCACCTCTTCCGAGGATGTCGGAGTTTAGGCCAGATATGGACATGAAAGAGCCACGTTTTAGGTTAGGGTTGCTCTTCCCTTATGCCAACACGTTTAGAGCTGCAGTGAGGGAACATGCTATTAGATAAGGGAAAGATATATGGTTCAAGAAGAATGATCCGAGTAAGAGCAGAATACAGAGCAAAGGGTTGTAAGTGTGTGTATCTTGCGTCACTGGTGTTTGGGACTACAACATGGGCTGTGAAGACATTTAACGGTCCGCATAATTGTGGGAGAGCGGACTTGCAGACGTTTATGAATTCCAAGTGGCTTTCAAAGGAGTATATGTCACACTTCAAGGACAATGACAGATGTGATGTAAACAAGTTCGTGGAGAAAGTTAAAGAGGACCATTCGGTCGATGTATCACGGTCGAAGGCGTACAGGAATAGGAAAGATGCCCAAGAACACATTGAAGGGACTTACCGAGAACAATATTCGTTGTTATGGGATTATGTGGAGGAAATAAAGGCCTCAAACGATCGTTCGACAATAGAGTTTCAATGTGACCATGCAGTAGATGGTACACCCATCTTCAAGAGAATGTACATTGCCTATGCTGGGTGCAAGGCAGCTTTCAACGATGGTTGTCGGAAGGTGATCGGGTTGGATGGCTGTCACATTAAAGGACCGCACACGGGACAACTGCTGACAGCAATTGGAACGAATGCCAATAATAGTTTGGTGCCTATTGTGTTTGCAGTTGTCGAGTCAGAATGTTAGGACTCATGGCTTATGAGCATTTTAAGGGAGGATGTTCATATCAACAACCCACATCACTGGACATTTATAACAGACAAGCAAAAGGGTCTTACGGAAGCCCTAAAAGAAATGTGGGAAGGTGATGTGGTGGCGGAGCATAGACATTGTGCACGACATCTTCAGTCAAACTTCACGAAAAAGTTTAAAAGGCAGATTCTAAAGAGGAAGATGATTAGCCACCAATATTTTGTGCAACCATAGAGTTGTTTGATTAGTCACTAATATTTTGTGCAACCACAGAGTTGTTTGGTTACTAACTACTACTTTTTGCAAGCATATCAGACTTGTTTGCTTAACCACTAATATTTTGTGCAACCATAGAGTTATTTGGTTGTTGTAGAATGTTTTGGCCAACTAATTAAACGTGTATGTTGCTCTAATACAGTTAGAATATATATGTTCATGAACTTATCAATTATTTTAAACCATGTCTATGTTAGATCATTTCAAAATACATATTCTTTATTACATCATTCCAAAATACAGAGTCTTTATTACATCATTTCCAAAAATATAATATTACAAACATGACAATCAAGAACAGTACTACAAATTTGTATTTCAGTGATTGAGCTTCAGTGTACTCAAGGATAGCTACCTTATCACTTTTTAACTCCAACTCCTCTACAAGCAATTCTAGATTTTGATCTTTCTCATCAAATTTTTTTTGTCGAAGCTTCTAATTCGGTTTGTAATGCTGTATTTTTTTTCTTCAACTCCTCAATCTCTTCTTCATAGGCGTTGATCTTTCTAAGCAAGCCGGGAATAATTCTTTTCAACCTTGCACACATTTATGGATCAATCCAATATGCAAATCCACAGCCACAGTTAACATCCTTCTACTCTTCAAAACAAACAAGGCATTATATTTAAAAAAAAAAAAAAAAACACACACACACACACAAAATTAAAACAAAACTCTTCTTAAACAGAATAGAAATAAATAATTTAAGGGTGAAGTAGAAAAATACCCAGAATTTATATAACAATAAAAATAAATAACCAAACTTTTGAAGTAATTGAGTTTCTAGTCAATTTGTGAATTACTTGCACATGCGTTTAGTAACTAAGTGAATTACCACCACTTATCACTATGCAAGTAATTGAATTACTTGGGTATTTTGTTATATTTTTTAAAAGATTGGGTAATAACTTACATTAAATTTTAAAAATTAGGTATTCACTATAATTTCTCATAATTTAAACTAAAAACAAAAACAGTAAAATAACATGTAATAAAATAACATGTAAAATGACAAAAAAGCTAACATCCCATAGCAATGCAAAATAACAATCTGGCTTTTATGTTCTAAAAAAAAACAGTAAAAATTACCAACAAACTAATATGCCACAATGAGGACACCCAACATTCAAATTTTGCTCAACAAAACATAAAATACAACTTCTCATCTCACCTTAAAACGTGGACACCAAATGAATCTTCTCCTTGGATTAGCATCAGTCCAAGCCGTTCGTTGCACAGCGAAGAAGCCACAATAGCATCTCACATTACTAATGGAATCTGATGAAGAACTAGTTGCTATTTGCACAAAAAAAAAAAAAAAATCCTCCACTCTTATGTCAAACTGCTCATTCCAAAGGGGAAATCTCGTTCTTCTTTCTTTTTGTTTCATACAACCATCACACACCAAAATAAACCCTAACATCTTCATCTGACCTATTAAATGAGCCATAAATAGGGGAAAAAAAAAAGAGAGAAAACCTATTAAATTCGCAACTACCAGAGCATAATAATTAATTCACACTTAAATGCAAACCAACCATATTATAAAGGTGATATGTGTCAATTCCCGTCAAAACAATAACAGAATAGAACCAATGCGACATTTAAATGTTAGAGGGAAACGGATCTTACAAAATGAAATTCAGGGATAAAGTGAAACTAGGCCTAAAGTAAAGGGGTATTTATAGAATTTACCGTTAATACAATTCATGTACATACAAAGCTACCCCTGTAACGTTTCCACGTTGCAGAAAAAACAAAGTGCCTCGGAACTTATGTACTTGTGTAAAAATGTGTTGTCTTAAGTCAGACTTTAAATACCTGAAGCAATTAAAAAAAAATTAAAACAAAACAAAACCAGCTCTGTAGAAGCCCCGTTGATATAAGGCTTCATTTTAGGGTGGAATTAATTATTAAGCTCTCATCAGGGTTGGCAAGACAAGATTCCTCGGTTTGTTTAAAAAAAAAAAAAAACCAGCTCTGTAGAAGCTACGGTGATATAAGGCTTCATTTTAGGGTGGAATTAATTATTCAGCTCTCATCAGGGTTAATTACACAGTTAAAGGAGAAGATTTCTAAAAGATTTCAGAAAATATCAAGTAACTTTCCTAAATTGAACACTTCCTCATAAAATAAAAGGGTCAGTTGGGTATTATAAATAGACGACTTTATATAAAGTAATATGCATTTTCCAATCACAAACGTACCTTGAACTCTCTTGAGCAAAGTGCTCATTTACGTGGGTTTATAAACCCTCAATCAACTATACTTGTTTATTGTGAGATAATGACACAATACTATGCTTTCGACATATACGTCAACAAATATTTTTTTTAGAAAAATTACAGTGAATACACAATTTTTGATACTTAATTTAAATAAATACTTAATTTTTTAAAAAATACTACAAAGTATTTAAGTGATTTAATTACTTGCATAATGTAAGTAATTGACTTAGTGACTAAAAACATGTGCAAGTAATAGTTACTTAATTACTTTAAAAACTTAGATATTTATTTTTATTGTTATGTATATTTTGGATATTCTCTTATTTTCCCCTATTTTCTTTATACTAATAATTTAAAGTAAAAAATATTTTTTATTCTAATAATGCTATACTTGTTTATTGTGAGATAATAACAGTTCGACACATTATAAGTCCACTAATATTTTTTATTCGAAATAATTAAAGTGAAAAATCTATAGTTATCTAACATTCATAACAATATACGATAGAAAATATTATTAAATATATAAGGGAAAATCCCTAAATAATCCTTATGTTTTGCAATAATTCTCGTTTCGTCTTTGTGTTTCTGAAAATCCCAAAATAGTCCTTGTATTTATTACATTTGACACCAAAATATACCTTGAGGTAAATTTCAATTGACTTTTTTGTATAAAAAGACTATATTACCCTCCAACTTTTATTTCATTACATTTACGTACTTAAATTTTTAATATTACTTTATTTAAAAAAAAATCGAAAAATATAACACGATTATGTACATTCTAACCAACTAAAAAACTCATCAAAACTCAAAATTAGATGGCTAAACTTTTTAAAATTTCAATAATATCCTAATTTAAAAATTCTTTAAAATATTATATGAAGGGTAATTTGGGTATTTTAATAATAAATCAATTGAAATTTACCTTAAGGTATATTTTGGTGTCAAATGTAATAAACACAAGGACTATTTCGAAATTTTCAAAAACACAAAGACGAAACGAGAATTCTTACAAAACCCAAGGATTATTTGGAGATTTTCCCAATATGTAATAACATATTGACCTGATCAAACTAATTTATGTTGCAATCAAAATTAAATTTACACAACAACTGAAATTTTCATTTTGCTTTTTTTTTTTTTTTTACACGTCAAGACTAACTTTCCTAGCGGAGAGAGAAAAAGGGAAAACAATCTTTCAAAAACTATTTTTCCTTACAAACTGGGACACTATTTACACAGCAATTAACTCGCATACACAAGTAGTGACATGTTTCATCCACCCTAACTCCAACAATTATTAGCTCACAATGAGTTGTGACGCATAACATTTTTTAAGTTGCAATTAACCAAAACAACCTTCCTACATAAATACCACCGATGAGGTGGTGTAGTGGCAATGGAAAATCAATCTAGACTTTCCTACCCTGTAGGCCAAGGTTCGAGCCCCCACACTCCCAACTCTCGGAAGTTGGATGCACCAGAGACCTTAATGGTCTTAGGTGGAGTGTGGTGGGCCCCTGTCCTGCAGATTTCAGTGACCTAATAGTCTCGCGTGGGGAAGTCTTGATGGACTTCTGTCACTCCTCGGTGGTCCCCGGACTGCTACGAATACCGATGGGGCGTGGGGGCGTGAGTAGCACCATCCGATCCCCCTTTTTCTCTCTTCAAAAAAAAAAAAAAACCTTCCTACATAAATATTCCAAATAATACGTGACAAACACAACACAACTACCCTTTAACGAAATCAACAAGCCACTTGAAACCACTCGAGACCGTCCCAAAAAACTCCAAAACCCTACGCCCAACTTCAAGCCCTCTGAACAACTCGATCCGAAGCCGAGCCACGAAAGGCCACGCGGCGGCGATCAGAACGTACCGGAACCTAACGGACTCACTCGGCGTAACCGCGAAGACCGCGGAGGCGTACGTGACAACCATGGAGCAAGTGGCGGCCCAGAGCTCGAGGTGGAAAGGGAACCTGAAGGTGAGCGAAGCGATGACGAAGACAGAGGACGAGAGAGCCAAGTTGTTGAATACGAGGAACGCGTAGAAGGCGTGTTTGCGGGCCGCGTAGATAGCTCGCCCGGCGGCGTGTCCGTCCTCGTCGCTGTCCTGCCAGACCCCACCCGGCGGGTTGACCCCCGCTTGGAAGGTCACGGCGGTGATGAGGGCTGCGACGATGAGAAGGACGTTTCGCGCGCCTGAATTCGGCTCGTCTCTCGTCTCGTCGTATAGGATGTTTTTCATTTTTGGCTTAATATGCGACAGTTTGAGGAAGATGTTCTTGATCACTAGCTTGTTTGGTTTTTGGGGCAATGTGTTGTTGGCCAATGAGCTATAGAAGAGACGAAGTTTCAAGGAAAATAAGAAATATGGCCTACAAATTGGGGTGGATAAAAGACAAACTATATATAGTGATCTCTTAGTTGACTTGGAAATAAAGCCTTCGGTTAGGGGGAGAGAAAAAACATTGAAGAAAAAACACAGAAAATTCACGGAAAAAGAAGGTTTGGACATAAAATAGACGGAGGGATAATTTCATATACACACGCGATTAGAAATTTCTATAATTGCACTTCAATTTTTATAACATGTTCATTCATGACCCCTCTGGCCCTATCTAAAATTTTGAAAATTTATTATATAAAAAAAATTCTAATAAATTTATTTATGCCCCTAGAAAATTTCTAGTCACGGAAACAATAAAAATTAAAGAACATATATATAAAAGATGGGTGCATTAAAATGTTCATTTTGGATTTTATTTTACGATAATATTGTTATATTTATAACAGAAAATATACTAAGAAAATACCGAAAATTCATGGAAAAGAAATACAACGTTGGACATGAAATAAATCTAATTAATGCAAACAAAAGGCCTTGTAAGTTAAGAACACGTCAAAGTGTCATGACGAATTTTTAAGGGGTGGTTTTTTTTTTTTTTTTTTTTGTCTTCTGGCCTATATTAATTTTTTCTTATTACAAATTCTTTATAAATTATGATTAGACCTAGCCACGAAGAACATATTAGAGACGATGATGTTCTTAAATGTTGTGAAGGCTTATATATTTGACAGCTTGAGGAAGATGCACTTCACTTGTTTCGATTTTCCGGCTTGACTCGTGCTTTCAACGGCAATGTTGTGCTCAGTCAATGAGCTACAGAAGAGACGAAGTTTCAAAAAAAAAAAGAAATTATGGCCTACAAAGTACAAAATAGGACACTTTTGAAAAAATAAAAGTACAAACTAGGGCAGACACAGGACAACCTATCTACAGTGATAAGAGAGAAAAATAACCTGTTGTTTGAAGAAAACAATTGAACGAGTTATGTAGAATGGTTGTTGACTGTTTAAGTTTTAAGGTGCACCACACAAAATAATTGAGCATCAACGACAACACCTCCAATGACAACTAAAATTTGTAGGTGAAAGTGACTTTTAACAACAAATTTTTATTTAGTTGTTGTTAAAGTTTTTAACTGACTTACAACAAATACCGTTGTCGTTAAATTGTAGCATCAGCGATAGATTTTATGACGTTGTCATTAAAAAGTGAAGAAATTTAGTGGGAAAACCTTTAACAATAATTTTAAACAGTTAATAACAATTATAAGTTGTAATAAAATTGATTTTTTCCAACAATTTATATTGTCGTTAATCTTAAACCTTCAATGACAACACTTGATAAATGACTGAGATTTAAGCATATTGCATTGAGATCAATAAACAAGGGGTAAACAAAACCTAAAAGAAAGAGGGTTCGTCTATAGTGCTCCAGTGCTGTTGCGGAGCATATCAGTAATCCTATGAGCACAGGGCCCGTTGGATGGGACAAATAAGGAAAAAAAAAAAAAAGCACAAATATTAATCAATGGTGGACATTAACGATGTGGAGCATATGGGCATTCAAATGTAGCGGTAAATGGGTTACCGGGTGAATTAAAAACTGGTATCGAAAATGAAGATAAAATCGTACCTCCGTATGGCATCCATGGAGATTGACTCAGCCATAACTTCAAAGAATCTCTTCAGCATCGACAATGGAGGCATAGACGAAAATTTGTAATTTTTGAAATGCAATATTGAATTTGTGGCTTCCACAAAGCGAGTGCAATGGCTATTATATTGTAAACTAATGAGTAAGTATCTATTATTTTGTGCAAAGTTATTGTGTTTACTTAGGTTGCTCTGAAAACCAATGTCAAACCCACTCAATTCAGAGTTCGTGAAGGTCGTGATTTTGGGTTTATATTACTTACTGTCTTGTTTGTCTGATCTAATATTATGCAAGCAGAAAAATAATATACCTATCAATTCAGTTCCTATAGGCGAATATCAGTGTCAATTTATCTCCCCAATCCTTTAGTAGATTTCAGTATTAGCACAATAATTGAAATTGATGAAATATTAAGTAGGTGCTCTCCTATCAAGATTATATTCTATTGTAAGCGGATTGAATTGGAGACGAAAGATCGCAGAAATGGGATTTCGGGAAACAGAATTTATAATGTATCTTTAGTTTCCTTTTCTGCCTATTTAATTGCTTCTACGACATCATTAATACAGAAACGAGAATTTTAATGAGGAGGAGAGATGTTCTTTTTTTATGATATTTTATACAGTGATCAAGTGGGGGTAAGATACAAGTTATTTTCATATACCTTCAAATAATATCCAGTTAAGAATTGTTTCCCTTGAGTGAATTTTTATTTCGGTTCTCATGGTTAGATTTACCTTTACATTATGTTTCACATATTACAAAAATAAATTTGACGGTCCAGAATTATTTTCACTACAAAATAATAAATATATAAATAAATACTCATCAAAGAAGATTTTAAATTCTTAACATTAGTTGAAATTCAGTTTCATCTTTATTTTTTTTAATCTAAAATAATATTTATGTTTTTAAAATCAATAAAAGTGCCAACACTTTTTTAAATTATTTTTTATTTTATAATCCTTTACTATTATTATTGTATATAAGAAAATTTTAGTGTTCTATATTATTTAATGGATTTTTTTTCAATTGTTGTCAATAGTACACTTGGCATTTTGTGATTAAATCTCCCAAAACCAAATCTGCACCCTCCAAGTACATTTGGGTGAAATGGGCAGAAAATTTCCAACAGGCACTCGTACTTTTGCTAAAATCAGCTGGTCCATTTTGCTATAGGATCACTGAAATAATGCTATGAAATTCTACCAGCAGCCCTTTTTACACATTCCTTTAATTCTTTTTGTTTTTCCTTTCTCTTTTCTCCTAAAATGAATAAAATACAATGGGATAAGTTGTGCTCCAATTAAACAAGAAAATAACTAAAATAAGAATTTATTGAATAAAATCACTCTATTTTTCTTGGATTTTTTTTTTTTGGCAGGAACAACAAAGATAACTCAATTTTCATAGAGTTATCAAAGCCTTCATGAGAACGATACTCACTCATCATTATATTACTCGAGTATGATAATCGTATACTTGTGATTTTGTGCAACAAGGGTAACGCTCGTTTTGCCTCTCTAATGCTTAAGTCAGCAAAGTGGACAAGGGTAATTTTTTTTTTTTTTTTACAAGAGTTATGAGATGAGAAAACCTTACCAATCGTCGCCTATTATAATACTTGGGTGACCAAACTTCCTCTTTGAGGAGATCATTTATTTTAAGAATTATCATGGTTTTAAGATATTCGAATATCTCTAGTGATTATCTCTTAGAAATTTAATGAATATCTTTTACTTATTTGAATTGATTCTTATCTCCTTGAGATAAATCAACTCTAAGTTTATCCCCTTAATTTAGGAGCAAACCCTTATGAAGAATGATACCAAAATATGTGATTTTCGTAGTCGTGGGTCTGGGCCTGATCACGGATTCGGGGACCTCGATGACCTGTCATGCCTAAGGACCCAATCATGAGTATGAGGATCTTGAGGACCCAAGCATGGGTTCATTGACCTCAAGGATCTCTCACGCTCGAGGACCCAATCATGAGACCGGGGACCTTGAGGACCTCTCATGCCTAATCGTGGATCTGGGGACCTCAAGGACCTCTCGTGTCCGAGGACCTATTCATGGGTATGTGGACCTCAAGGATCTCTCATGCCTATGGACCTATTCTTGGGTCTGAGGACCTCGAGGACCTTTCATGCCTGAGGCATTAGTGCGAAAAACACCTGATAACAACTATTAATAAAATAGCTAATAATAGAAGATATTAATAAAATAAATCTAAATAAAAGTCCAAATATACATCATATCTAATTGCTTCATGCCTAAACCATGTGAGATTCCAAAACTCATCATACTTTTATTCTCGTGTACCAAAACTATGTTATAAATATTGCTCTCATGGATGAGAATGACGATGGGAAGAAACTCAAGGAGCACATGACTACTAATATCAATAGGATAAAGTATACAATAAAATATATTATAAATTTGGTGCAGTGAGGTTTAAATTGAATTGTACTTTTTCAAAATTGAAATTCTCACCGATTATGTAGCGTAAAAGATTGATCATAAATTTATGGTATAAACATTAAATTTCAAAGGAACAATAGATATTTATAATATTTTTTTATGAGAAATGATAGTGAATACTTAATTTTTAAAAATTAATGTAAGTTATTATCTAATTTTTTAAAAAATGTAACTAATTATCCAAATAATTCAATTACTTACACACTGGTGAGTTGTGGTAATTCACTTAATTACTAAAAGCATGTGCAAGTAATTCACAAATTAATTAAAAACTTAATTATTTTAAAATTTTAGATATTTACTTTTATTATTATATAAATTCTGAGTATTTTTCTACTTCATCTAATTTTTATTTTTAAAAAGCAAAATCAGAGAGAAAATAAATAAAGACCATCACCGCTCGCATTTGACACCACCGTAAACGGTGAATTTTTATCACAAATCACATAACTCCCCGCAATTCACTCACATGATGAAGACCCAAAACTGGCCAAAAAGTCAGAAAGTGGACCTCTCTCGTTGGGTGCTTAGAAATTAGTCAATTACAAGGGGGGGTGGAGTGCGCAGCTTACGGTGCACGGCGCATGTTAGGCACCTCTATCGCCACACCTAAGCGGTGGTGTGGCCTAATCCTAAGAGAGTATTAAGTGACAGATCTCAAAATCAGCCGCACACGCCTCCTCTTCCCAACCCAAACCAACCCAACCCAACCCAACACCAAACCCAACACCACTCTTTTAACCCAACAATGCCAACAAACGCCACCACCACGCCCACCTCTCACTCGCGGCCCTACTCCCTCTACTCTCCCACCCCCCCCTACCCCACCACCACCGCCACCTCCACCACTATTGCTAACGTGCGCCTCCCCCCTTTATCCTTCGCACCCCCAACCCTATCCAACCCAAAATCACCAACCCAACCCATCCACCCTCCACCACCACCACCACCACTCCCTTCGCCAAAGACCAAGTCTTCCCTCTCACCACCGCCCCTAAACGCTCGCCGCCCACGCCTCATAAAAATAGGCCCAAAACCCCTCCCCCCGCCGCCACGCCGCCGCCGCCGCCGCCAGCGCGCCGCCCTCTCCCCCCGTTTCTAACGTGCGCCGCCCCTCTTATCCTCCACCACCACCCATAAAGGAAAAATTTTAAAAACAAATCCCCAATATTCCTTCCTCATCCGCACAAACAGATCTCAGATCTCCGCCCCACCAATGGCCTCTCCTCCGCCGTCCTCCTCTTCCCCTCCGAGCTCGCCTCCTCCTCCTCCGCCTCCGCCGCCTCCTTCCTCCATGCCCAGCCCGCCTCAGGGCATCCCCCTCGCCCTGCCCGCCCCTCCTCTCCCCCCGCCGGGCCCACCGTCTCCTCCTCCTCCGCCGGGCCCGCAATCCCAGCAGACTCCGCCGCCTTCCTCCCAGCCGGCGCCGGCGAAGCCCGCGGCGTCGTCCTCGTCCCGTCGCCTGCCGCCGCCGTGCTGGTCCCCCGACGAGACCATCGCGCTGATCGACGCCTACTGCGACAAGTGGTACTCGCTCCGCCGCGGGAACCTCAAGGCCACGCACTGGCAGGACGTGGCCGACGCCGTCTCCGCGCGCTGCCCCGCCGCGTCGCCGCCCAAGACCGCCGTGCAGTGCCGCCACAAGATGGAGAAGCTCCGCAAGCGCTACCGCACGGAGCTCCAGCGTGCCCGGTCCGTGCCGGTCGCGCGGTTCAATTCCTCCTGGGTCCACTTCAAGCGCATGGACGCCATGGAGAAAGGCCCTTCCCCGCCCCCCAAGCCCGAGAATTCCGACAGCCCCGACGAGGACGACGACGATCACGGCATCGGGGACGACGAGGACGCCGATCAGCTCTACGAAGAGCTAAAATACGGGTCGAATTCGAAGAGCGTGAACAATTTGTATAGGAATGGTGTTGCTGGCGGCGGCGGTGGAGGTGTTGGTGTTGCGAGTGGCGGGTTTCGGATTAGGATTCCGACAGGAGTGAGCATAGCGCAGCCCGGGACGGCAAGGTTTATGCGAAGGTTGATCCGAAGTTCGCGGTCCCGCTGAATTTCGGGAGCGCTAAGGTTGTGAGGGAGTGCAATTCGGCGGCGAGGCCGGGGAAGAGGGAGAGGGAGAAGGAGCGGGTGACGGAGAAGGATCCCGTGGCGGATATGGTGTCCGCGATCAAGGCGCTGGGGGACGGGTTCGTGAGGATGGAGCAGATGAAGATGGAGATGGCGAGGGAGATCGAGACGATGCGGATGGAGATGGAGATGAAGAGGACGGAGATGATCCTGGAGTCGCAGCAGCGGATCGTCGAGGCGTTCGCAAAGGCGGTGTCGGACAAGAAGAAGAAGGTCAAGAGAATGCCCTCGCCGGAGGCCTAAGATGGTTAGCATTGTTGGAGTTTCTCTTAGGCCTTGTAATTTGGCTCATCCCTAACTGGTTTTTATTAAGAGTTTCAAGGATTTGATGGTATATTTGCATTGGATGAAACTCTTAAGAGAGAGAGAAAAAAAAAAAAGAAAAGAAAAAGAAAGCCCACTTGGATTTAGTCCAAGGATTCAGATATCAGCTTGTTAGTACTAATCTCTTGTTTAGTGACTTCTATAATTTTGTACTGTCTGTTTAGTTTTTCGATTTTATTATGTGATTGTTGAAGTACTAGGACGATGTCGGATCTGATATAATTAGCTGTGTTTTGGGCTGAGGTTAGGTTATAATCTGCGTAGTCTTATGTAGTAGAAATGTGGAGATTCTAGTGATATATATGTGTAGTATCCATGTTGGAGCCAAAATTTGAACAATACCCAGTTATGATGTCTTTTGGCAATGCTGACTTTTGCTTATGCATAATTCAAATGTTTTTACTTTGTACAAATTAGGTTGATGTGGATGTTACACTATGGCAATTGGACATGGTTATGTTTTTCCCTTTGAGATTTGAAGTTTAGTCTTTTGATATTTTCCACTACGTGGGCAGTTTCATATTCTCTTTATGCTCCATAAAAAAAAAAGCATTGGAAAATAGTATCTTATTCATTAAGAAAATATGTTTCCATTCAATTGGTAAGCTATTGGAAAAGATAACTTTGAGCTCTTTTTGAAGTGGATGCCTGTATAAAAGCTCTTATGGTATTGATTTAATTTATCCTTCAAAGTCAACCATGAAAACCTTTAGATGAATTGGGTGATTAAGTTAGAGATAAGTCTCTGCAAATCTATGATATGCTTAACCAGATAAAATAATATAAGTATTCCATGATTGCTGTGAATTGAAAGTAGTATCTGTAGGAGCTGGATCATTAATTATAACTCTGAGAGTTTTTTAATGCATGTTTCATGTATTTTTCAATTGTGTGCATGTTTATGTTCTATCATTTTAATGCTACAAATAATCTTTATTGACTCATGCATTGATTTAGAATTTGATTATTTCTCAACAATCAGCTCTTTGCTGTGGTTTTTACTTGAGTTATGTACTTGACTCGTTCTAACTGTAAAACTCAGATTAGAGATCGAAAATTGGTTGCTGAGTCAGAAAAAACTGTGTTAGTTTTGATTTCATCCATGTAGTTAAAAAAAGCAAACAGATCAAGTACATTGAAAAAGAAACTTTAGTCTCACATTTGACATATTCGTGGTTCTTTACTATTGATTCCAATTTAGTCTCTTTCGTCTTCGTGTGTGTGTGTGTGTGGAGCGAAGTAATGGCGTTTGCGTTCAAAATTGCAGTTACAATAAAACTGACACACAGCTTCCGAGCTTATTGTTAGAACCTCCATAGGCTAAATATATATAGGGCCTTGAAGCTTTTGAGCATATTGTGAGGAATAAAGCATATCTTGTTAATATTCTATAGCAAATTTATCCTTGGTTTCCAAATGTCCTCTAACTCGACTAGCCACTAACCAATATAGGGTAATGAGAACATTGTGCCATGATTTTTTTTTTTTTTTTATTTTTACTCTCCAAAGCTTTGACATGCCCACACTTGGTCCTCAGAGAAAAAATTCTCACCATCTAGGCAAGTGGACAATAGAGGCCTATAGCCAGGTTGCACTGCTGAATATTCAAAATTAGATTGGTGGTAGTTCTGGGACAACTCCAAATGGAACTTTTTTTTTTCTTTTTTTTTTTCATTTTAAATGAGTTCCAAAAATATGGGAAGAGGGGACTCAAAGCATATCTAGCAAATTCATTAGAGTATTTTGCATTGGTGCCCTTTCAATCACACAGAGTGTGGCCAGTTGCCTCTTAATTTTTAATTTTATACGTCTTGCTACCCTAAGTTTCAAAGCTTAACAAATAATTACAAATTGATAACTTCTGTCAAGTAAATAGCAAACACAAGATTTCACGTGGCTAACACATGATATTAAAGAATAAAGGATATTTATGACACTTTGTAACTTCAATATTTCAATTAAAAAAAAAAAAACCCCATTGAAGAAAAAAGGTTGTTAGCACAAATGGTCCTCAAACTTTTTGTCGAGTGACAATTTGATCTTTGATCTAATTTAATAAGTAAAATTCTTTCCTTCATCATTATTTATTGTAGGGGTGGCAATTCGTGTCGTGGGTCGTGTTCGTGTCGTGTCCTATTCGTGTCCACGTAATTTTGACTAGACCCAGACACGACCCATTTATTAATCGTGTCTAGAATGAAGACCCAGACACGGCCCATTTATTTTTTAACAGACCCAGACATGACCCATTAAGACACGGTTACTATTCGTGTCTAATCGTATCTTAATGGGTCGTGCAGACCCACGAACCCATTTATTTAAATGGGTCCAAATGAGTCACACAACCTATTTTTAAATGGGTTTAAACGGGTTTTGAACCCATTAAGACCCATTTATCCCAAAATAAATTAACTATAAAAAATACTTAAAAATTAAATGATTAATACACCAAAACATAATTATAGTCTATCAATATTAAATATAGCCAGTCACAAGTTAATCCCTTAAATATAAATAAATAAATAAATAACTAACAATCCATCAAGCAAAACCATAAAACATAAAACAATCCATACAATCCATTAAACAAAATTATAATCAAACTTAAGTCACAACAATCTATCAAAGAAAACTATAATTAAACCTAAGTCATAATAATCCATCAAACAAAAGCATAATCAAACCTATGTCACAACAACAACAAGATAATTAGATAAATAAAATGCAAAAGAAAAGGGGGAAATACAAAAGAAAATAGGCGCTCGAAATTGAAATTAAAAAAAAAAATACAAAATAGTTAAGAAATATGATAAAAAAAATTAAAATATATATGTTTATATATGGGTATTAAACGTGCCATAATCGTGTCTACCCATTAAGACCCGTTTAGTAAACGTGTCTTAACGGGTCTTATTGGGTCGTAATCGTGTCCATCCATTTAAGACCAATTACTAATCGTGTCTAATTGGGTTTAATCGTGTTTGCGGATTCGTGCCGTGTTCACCCATTATTTAATCGTGTTAATCGTGTCCGACCCGGTTAGACCCAGACCCATTAAGAGAGGACCCAAACCCGCTTAAGTCGTGTCGTGTCTCGTGTCTGGACCCAGATTGCCGGCCCTAATTTATTGTGACAAATTGATGATGTCGTCTATTTCTTGATGGTTTCTTGAAAGCTTCTTTGACATGCTTGTGTTTTTATTTGTAATGTCTAAAATATCCCTCACATCAAATGTACCTTATATCCATAGAGTCAAAAACACCCTCACTGCTTAGTAATTCTTAGAGAACTCAGAAATTATTAAAAGAAACAAGGAAAAACCTTTAAAAAAATTGTCATAAACCTATAACCATCAACCTCTTTTGCAGAAGTGCCAAATTAATATACTTTTTTCACTTTCCATTATTTTTTATTTATATTTTCAATTATTTCAATTTTACTAACTCTTCAATCACTGCATCTGGGTATGGTTTTGGTGGGTAGAAGTCGGTCTTCAAACCCGTGACTAAACTCTACCACTTACTTACCCTTTTGGGATTTCACTAACAGTATAGCAAATAACACGACCAATTTTTATTTCTCAACTCCAAAAGCCTATCACGAATTTTACACACAATTTATTCCTCTGCAATATCAGAGGATTTCACTTACCATACCCGTATAATTCAAGGGTGCAAAATGTTCAATTAATTATCAACTTGCTTTATGGCTACTGTTGATGAACGTGTAGTGCATGATCATCTCATCCCATAATGACCATATAAATTTGTTGGAAGTCATAAAATTGCATCGCAATTAGCAAATCTTAATTAATCCTTTGTTTCCAGATGTCATCCAAACTAAAAAGGGGAATTGAACCCGACGTGAATCGAACACGCAACCTTCTGATCTGGAGTCAGACGCGCTACCATTGCGCCACGGATCCACTTGCTGATTTTATCCCACAAAATACAATCTATACTGTAAAATAAGTTTTTGGGGGAACTCTAAAATAACCCTTGTTTGGGGTGGCCATTTTGGCCATTCAGAAAAAATGGTTTGAAAATAGTTTGGAATGGCTAGAAAATAATTTATAAAAATGACGTAAGAATAGTTTGACTTTGCTAATTTCGAGGTAGTATGAATGGTTGAGATTTAAAGATATTGTATAGGGATTTGGAAATTTGAAAAAAAAAAATAGAATGGAATGGAATGGTTTGGAGGACTAGGAAAATTGAAAAAAATGAAAAAATAGAATAGAATGAAATGTGTAAAATGTGTACTCCAAACAAGGAGTAAGCTCATTATTACTGACACTTAATAATCAATCTATATACTCTAAGCTAAAATATATACAGTGGAGTGTTCTTTTTATTTCCACCTTAAGTTTGCAGTGTAAAATTTCGCACATAAATTAAAAGTGTAATACATATGAAACATAGATTATCATTGTGCCATAAGATAGCTCCCCCAAAGTATTTTGTACAAATGATACCTAGCTGATACAATATTTAATATTTTATACTACAAGTGGTATGTCCAATTAAATTTTTACTTTATATTTATGGTGTAAAAATTAACAAAGCAACCAAAAAAAAAAACATAGACTAATAGCATTTTAAAAAAGAGGACATTAATAAAAATCTCTCTTTCTAAAATCACCTTCTAAGTATATATTTTTACATTAAATTTTACGTACCATATTTCTATTAAAAATAATCTTTTTAAAAATAAAAAAGTACAATTATTTTGATTAAAAAATGTCTCTCCAAAACCTCACATTAATTATATTACTTATCAGATAATATATCTTATCAAATAATAAAAAATATTTATTATTTATTTAAAATATAGTACAAATTTTAAATATTTTCTTTAACTTGCCCTCAAAATTAAAGACGGAAACCAACCTGTATATATCATGCCATAACTTTTCGGAACATATTACTGTCAGTGACGAATATACAATGTGGCCAGGGGGCACGTGCCCCTTTTGAAAATTGAAGAAAAAAAAATTCTTTGGGTATTATGGGGGCCGATACACACTAATAAGGAGAAAAATTATTTTGAGTATTATGAGTTGATATATCGTTATTAAAGGGAGAATTTCAAAATAAAATCATTTTTGATGTCATTTAATAATATATGCGATTATGCTCCAAGTGGTATAAGTGATATGCTCTATTTATTTTCACTTTATATTTGTAGTGTAAATTTTGGGATATAAATTAAAAGTGTAACACAAATGGGTCATATATTAGTACAAAAAATGGGGCATTCTTTAAAATCTACCATCATAAAATTGTCACATCACGATAATAATACACACTAATGAGGCGAAAAAAAAATATTAACGGTGTTATACATACTTAAAAAGTAAATTAAACAACCCTTTCGTCTTCAAGGTCAAGGTCCCCGCCTCCCCCAACCTCTTCCCCCAACTCAGCTGCGGCTATAAATCCTTCAACCACCAGTTCCGCGGCAGCACATAGTGCCCTCTTAAATTTAACTCCTAGATTCGTCACTGATTACTGTTATCTTTTCATGTCATAAGCACATACACGTTTTAGTGCTTAAATACTATTTTCAACTTTTTTTTTTAACATGAATTACTATACACTTAAATTATTACATACTAATTATTAGAGCCGGCAAAACGGTTACCGGAACCGTAACCGGAACCGTTTTTCACGGTTTCCGGTTAACGGTTCCGGTCTTACCGTTATCGAAGTTTAACGGTAACGGTTAACCGTTACCGCTAAACTTCGGTAACGGTAAGACCGTTACCGGAAACCGTTTTCCGTTTTATTTTTTTTTTCGTGTGCGCGCGCGATCGATCGGCATTATCGGGCGATCGATCGCCAGCGCATTCGCGATCGGTCGGTTGGAAGCGGCGATCGATCGGCTGTGTCTCGGGGAAGCGTAGTCGCGTTTGTTCTTACGCTGGCGATCGATCGGCTGTGTAGCGGCGATCGACCGGCTTGTAGCGCCGATCGATCGGCTTGTAGCGGCGATCGACCGGCGCTACCTCTGCCCAAACGATTTCCCAATTTTTGTTTTATTATTTTTTGGTCTAAAAATTATTTTCAATTGTATTAAAAAACATGAAATGAAAATTAATAAATGAAATGAAATTGAATAAAATGAAATAATTTATAGTAAATGAACATTATTACAAAATAAAGTACAAGTAATTGAATACTTTCTATTCTGCAGGGGGGTCGTTTACATATAAGTTATCAAAATAGTCGGCAAGTTCAGGTGTGTTGCCGACATTTTGTTGTTGCCGTCGAGCGGCTTGATCCCAATCCTTCGTTAACGTTGTCATCTCCACCATATCAGACTTAAGTGACATCCGTCTGTCATCGAGAATACGGCCGCAGGAGCTAAAGGCGGACTCCGACGACACAGTAGAGACGGGGACTGCTAGGATGTCCCGGGCAAACCTCGCGAGAATTGGGAACGATGACTCGTGTGATTTCCACCACTGTAGAATGTCGAAATCCTGTTCCGTCATATTTACCCAAGATATGGCGAGGTAGCGACGAACTTCAGCATTTTGTGACAATGGAGATGAAGACGACGAAGAACTCGCTTGTTGTGCGTTCCTTCTAGCTTGGACTCTAGATATTGAGCACTTCATTGGCGAAGGATGTGGGGTTGGTATGGCATCTGGCGGTTGCGTTTCTCCTCCTCTAAACTCGTCCTCGTACGTCTTGTAAAATGCTAAGAACTTTTCCGTCGCGTCGTTGCATATTCTATCTGCTGTTCCTTCTGGCTGCTTCATGTTTTCCTCTATTACTTGAAGGACTTCCAAATAATTGTCCACCCTCCAACGCGGGTCTAAAATTAGACCAAAGCTGTAGAGGTATGGGATGTTCTCCCAATACTTCTTATACATTGCTTCCATTCTTCTCACAGCGAGCTGCAACAAAGGAATTTCTCTGTTAGCCGAGAAAGATTCAGTAAACTCTAATAGTGAATGTAAAGCGATGTTACTTGTAGGAGTGTAAACAGCAGATAAGTTAACGGTATGATTATAAAAAGTTTTAAGGAAAGAATGAAAAATTGAGCAAACAGTCCAGTCGTCCTCCGTCAGGCTTTCTGCGCCAAGCTCGTTATGTATCCACGCAGTGAACACATGTTTGTAAGGAAGAACACTCTCGATCATCAAGTACGTTGAATTCCACCGCGTTGGAACATCCAATGAGAATGTCCGCTGCGGTAGACAGTTGTGCCTGCAATAACGTCTAAAAGATGCAATACGGACGTTAGAAGATTTCAAATACGAAATTGCATATCGAAGTCGATGGATTTGTTCCTCTATCTCCTTAAGGCCGGCTTTAACTATCAAGTTAATGATGTGGCATGCACATCTTTGATGCAACAACGAGTCATGGTGTCCGCTAACTAACGGACGCAATATCTCAATGGCTCTATCGTTTGCCGATGCGTTGTCCAAAGTGAATGCTATGACACGGTTCTGTAAAGTATAATCCTCTAACACGTTAACTATACGCTGTGCAATGTTAACTCCTGTGTGTCTAACATCAAGTAAACGAAAACCTATAATGCGTTTGTTTAAAACCCAATCGTTATCTAAGTAATGAATAACTACACTAATGTAATCTTCCCTAGCTCTACCTGACCAAACATCTGAAGTAAATGCGACGTTAAATGTTCCATTCTCTAATTCTTTAAGTAGAGCAGCCCGTCTCTTTCTGTAATATTTTTCTAAATCACTCCTAATTGTATTCCTAGTGACGGGTTGATAATTTGGAACTATACTCCTAACATATTCAATGTGGGAGGGATGTTCTCCTAAACTAAGTGGCATGTCCGCACCGATTATGTATTTTACTAATGCTTCCCTATGTGCTTGGGGGTCGAAAGAACTTACCTGGGAGGAAGGCCCAGCGTGTGATGGGATGCCGGCAGCTCCCGTTCCTACGGCCGCCGATGCCGCCGCTGCTAGACGATCATGTTCGGCTTGGCACTTTCTATGGTGATTTTTGAGTGCCGTTGTGCCCGTCGTGGAGTTCGCGTTGAATCTCCTTCGGCATAATTTACACCACGCCCACCGAATTTGTCTGCCATCCGCTGCACATTCGTAAGCGTGATCAAAATTTTGCCACACCTCCGAGCGTAGCTTCTTCCTCCGAGGGGGCACCGATGACGAAGGGTTCGCCGTTGCCGCCGGCGGCTCGTCCTCTTCCTCCTCCTCCACCTCCTCCTCCGCCGGACGCTGTGAATCGTCTATGTGCGGGGCCGGCTCTTCATGTAAATGAGAAAGATGAGCGGGAGGAGGAGGAGGAGGAGCAACAGGAAAATCATAACTGTAATCGCCACCAATCATGCTTGAACTTCCACCGTACGGTTGCTCGAGTAACGCTTGCAAATGCGCCATATTCGGTGATGCGTTCAAATCCACTTCATCTCCCGGGTCTGTGAAGTCGGGAAATTCGGATTCCCGCATCCAACGCCGGCGAGGACGCGAAGTTGGAGTGCGCTCGTGAGCCATTGTTTCTAATATTGTGTAAATAAATAATTAATAAATTTCCAACTTTATAAATTAAAATATTATAAATTTATATATAATATTTGGGAATTTTTGAGAATTTCTTGGGATTTTTTGGGATTTTACAAAGGATTAGAATAAGAAGAAGAAGAAGAATAAGAGGATTAGAAGTTGTAGATTTTGAAATTTAAGGGGGGGGGGGGGGGGGGGGGGGGGGGGGGGTTTTATAGGAGAGTGGGAAGGGGAGGGAGGGAGTTGGGCGGAGAGGAGGCAGGAGGGGGAGGCCATTTGGCCTCCAACGGTCACAAGACCGTTTAACAAATTTTTTTTTTTTTTTTCCCAAACGGTCAAAAAGACCGTTGGAAGCTGATCACATTGAGTCCGTTGGATTGAAATCCAACGGCTCTCGGTTTTAAAAAAAAAAAAAAAAATTCAAAATACCGTTACCGGTTTGCCAGGTTTACTAATTATACGAGAAGATAAATAATTAAATTGCAAATAAAAAAAAAATGAGCATATTTGATATACCACGCAGCCGCAAATTTTAGAATTGTTGAGATAACCCAAAGCTCACATGTTAACTTCGTAGCTTTTTTTTTTTTTTTTTTTCAATGACAGTTCAATGTTGGCATCATTATTTAACTTTATCATACGGTTTTGGCTGTACATTCCACTATTATTAGGACACATTTGGATATAAATCAAAGAGCAGTGCTACATATACTATTTTTTTATTATTTTTTAATATAAACTCATGTGGTATATTATCATTAGTGAATGTTTATCACTTTAATATAATGATTTGATATTTAGTCAATCAAAATATGACACATCAATTATCATATAAGTTGGTATTAAAAAATTGGTATGTCTAATATTTCATATTTTATTATACCAACATGGTTTAAATTTGACTTTTGTTAGGGTAATTACTTGAGCAACATGTTGCTACAGTAATCTGAATAATTTTTTTTTTTAGTTTAAACAATATTGTTACAATAATTACACTAATAAAAAGTCAAACTTAAACCATGTTGCTATAGTAAAATATAGTTTGTATTTGTATCCAAACAGGCTCTGAAAATATTTTTTTTTATTCAAATTGCAATCCAAACAACCCCTGACCTTGCTAAGAATAATTGAATTCAATTTTACTGTTGTAATTATCATGAGTTTATAAAGAGTAATGTTTTGGACAGACGTGCGTGGCGCGTCTTGTAAATCCTGGCCGTCCATGACCATTGTGTCCCACTGTGGAGCCCACAGTCACGGACGGCCAGGATTCGACATACGCAAGACCCGCATCAGTCGCTAGCACGTCTCGTTTATAAAAGACCTGGCATGTAGATTTCAGCATCATTTATGCATATGCATATGCATATTAATCCCTTAGTGTCATCTAAACATTCAGCGAACGGTTTACTTTTATCTTTTCTAAGTATGTTTAATAGGAGGGAAGGATTGGAGTATAGAAAGAAAAGAGGATGGCTTGAGTCATGGTTGTTACTTGTTAGTTTGATAAGGAAAAGGAATAGTAAAAAGAAAAAAGATGTTAAAGAAATGTGCTCTATTTTCGGATACATTGTTAATCTGTCTCTTGTGCTATGCTTTTAATTTTTACCCTTGTTTCAACACTATAAGCATGAAGTAGTAATCAAAACAACATATCATTTATTATATGTTAATGACCATTTCTAAAAAGACCACTTAATTAAAACCCAACAAAATAAAGTGGTATAATTATATAATTGTATAAATATGTTACCCACACATAACAGAAACATAAATTTTCTAAAAAGACCAGGGTAGATTTCGGTCATATAGAGACAGTGACGGAGGCACTATGGGCCCAGTGGGGCTCAAGCCCCTCTCAAATTTATCTTTTTATGTTGAGCTATATAATCGGCCTGATTTTAAAAGCCCAAGCCCCCCTAAAAGACTATAAAAAATCTCAGCCCAATTTATATTTAAGCCTAAGCCAAAAATAACGTGTTGCCTAAGCCCAATATAATATGTGCTTTCCTAATACGATTACAAATATATTGAATTGCCGCATTCCTCTACGATTTTTCTTTTTAAGCATTACATTACCGAATTTCTTCCTCAACGACCCAAATTTTGGGCTCTTTTCTCCAAGATTGTGTTCTTTTTGTTTACCATTGCTACCAATTGCACCTCTTCTTCGCCAATAATATATTTTTTCTCATCTTCTTAGTAAGTAAACTTGTCTTTCTTCTCTATTAATTTTTTTTTTTCTCTATTGTCAGTTTTATATATATATATCCTAAACCCTATATATATATATATATATATTGAGTATTGAGAAGAATATTGACACATATATTCATTAATATTTTGTATTTGATTGCAACATGAAAATTTTTATAGAATTACTAATTAATAATCATTAATAACATTGATTCATTAGGTAACTTGAGGGCTTTTTAATTTTTTTTTTATTTTGTTATAAAAGTATGTATAGTAAAAGTAGTATGAACATTTCAAAATTTTGTAAAAAAAAAAAAGGTAATAATAATAATAATAATAATAAAATATAACACTTATAACTTATAATTATTAGTTTGTTACTAACCCCCCTAAAGAAAATTTCTGGCTCCGTCACTAGGAAAAATAGGTAATCTATTTCAGTATGAATAGGAAATTACATGAAATTTAGTTTTTACTAAATGAAACATTTGTATATATTCAATGTTTTTTTTTCAGTGTATTACGTTTATGCCATTATCCTTAATATATATGGTGGGATCAAGCTTATAGAAATATTCATTTAGTGAAAGATTTTGCTAGTAGATGACAATTGTTGGACAGATAATAATAATTCTTTATTTTTAAATTTTTTTTAGGAGATAATTGAGTAAATAGACATTTTTTGAATGATGTTTTAAGAAAATAACTAACGTTCTTATTAATTAAAAAATTAATCATATTCTTAACTACGTGATGATGTACTTTTACTTTTATATTTTTAGTTCTCTTATGTATTAGTGGCTAATAAATTAATTTTTTGAAACACTAGCCATTGTTTTAAAACATAGACCAAGAAATGACCAAATAATAAATAGACCCTTATTCTAGATGTTTATAATTCTTTATAACCCTAGAATATCATTAAACATTCCTATGATCAAATCATGCTAGAATACCAAAGATTATAAAGAGGAATAAAACCTGAATCTATGAAAGCAATAAACTCTACGATGATTAATTAGCCGGTTATTGTCTTCCTCAACCAAATCTCCTTTACTGGAAAATCTCTTCCAGATGGAGAGAAGATGTAATTTGGTATATTAGAGACCATAATTATGTCCTCGTGATATCTAATAAGTTATAATTAGGGGGATTTTGAGGAATGCCCCATTCTTGGCACAATGATAATTTACGTCCTGTGTGTTTCACTTTTTAATTTACACCTTAAAATTTACACTACAAACATAGAGTGAAAAAAAGGGAGCACACCACTTAGGACATAGATTATTAAGTGGCATCATGAATGACTTTATTTTGAAATTCTCACTTCTAATTAAACTAGTATTATGTGTATACACAATTGCTTATACTCAATTGAAGTCTATAGAACCCCTATATGTTTAATAACCCCACACATGTTAGAAACATAAATTTCCTAAAAGATCAACTAAGATTTTGGTCATTTGGAGAGGCTCTAGAAAAATAGGAAATCTATTTCAATATGAATAAGAAATGACAAGAAATTCAATTTTTACTAATTGAAACATTTGCATATATTAAAAAAAAAAAATTGTATTACGTTTGTACCATTATCCGTTAAAGATTTTGCTAGTAGATGGAAATTCGCAATCAAGCTGATGCAAAAGCTAGTCCCACATCGGATGGCAATGGCAAATTATTAGTTTTGAAGAGTAATATAATTATTAGTTTTGAAGAGTAATATAATCCAGTTTAGCGATCCCCGACTAAAGGTGGCACATCGAGACCATTGGAAGGATTAAAACCAAAGATGATAAAACTAGCCTTGTCAAAGACAAATCTACGTGGCACGCAATGGTAGTTTTGTGAGATTAAAAATTAAAATATACCGGGACGCCTAAAATTAAAATATACCGGGACGCCACATAAGGTCTATATACCTAGACTATGAATGGATAGTTTTTGCTGATAATTTTTGCTAACAAACCTTGTTTAAAATTGGGTTTTTTGTAATCTATTGAATCATTTTTATTCTGTAATAATATTCCTATTCTTATTCAATTATATTTATATTCCTATTTTCATTCTTAATCCATTTCACCAAATCAAACTTGCACTTAGAATATGTTCTTTACTTCAAACTCTTATTTCTTCCTACTCAATCTGTCGCTTTTTTATTTTTTTTTTATTTTATTTTTTGCCAAACATAAATTAAAGTGGAAAAATAAAATAAAAAGGACAAAATATATCCGCTTTTGTTGCTAGTATCAGTACGAGTGTAGAACTAGAAAATTTTTTTCTTTTTTTTTTTAAGAAAAAGTTTTACGCTTTTCCTCGGAAGCAAAAAACAAAGAACCATGTTAAACTTCTGATTTTGTAATTACAATGAGGACTTAGAAGTGCCGAGTGATTCATTCACGTCCTGTCCAAAATACTACTCTAAGCTTTCTCGGGAATTCTCTGCACTTTAGTTTTGTTATCTACAATATCTACAAATTAGACAAATAAATTAAAGTATCACAAATCTACCCAAAAAAAACTATAAACTTAGATTGTAATGAATCATCTTGATGTGTCTGAACTGTAACATAATGGGTTTCTCCAAGACGGAGACGTTAATGTTGCTCCAAACCTCCACTTTGGTGGGAAGCTGCGAAATCTTCTCCACAATGTCCATGTCTTGAGGAAGTACGGAACCAAAGACCGTGTATGCTTTCTTCCACTCATCATGGTTGGCTAAGCTGATGAAGAACTCGGGCCCAGAACCAACCCACGCGACCGATTCTCTTTGGATTGTGGGGCAGAATTCACGAGGCACCTCCTTGAATATAGTCCCGTGGGCTTCTAGTGTTCCTTGTACTAGTGCGAAAGGAGGACCAAATGGAGCCTAGTGATGGTGAAAAACATGAAAGACAACCTTTCAGCGAGATATAACCATTGCCATCGAAGTCATCACTGGAGCAACTAATTGCAAAGAAATGGCAAGGGAAAACAGATTGATGATGCAATAATACTAGGAAAACCAAGATAAAACAACAAGAGTAAAATGTGACTAAGCGTTTGTTTATAGAAATTATATGCTCATAGAGACAATTCAGGAAGCTATGTCTGAAAGGTCACAGTACAATTCTCATACAATTAACCAAATCCAATTTGATGAACTATTGCCGGCCCTAGAGTCATGGTTGTTACTTGTTAGTTGGATAAGAGAGAAGGAATAGTAAAAAGGAAAAAGATGTTAAAGAAATGTGCTCTGTTTTCGGACACATTGTTAATCTTGTCTCTTGTGCTATGCTCTTAACTTTTACCCTTGTTTCTACACTAAAGCATGACGTAGTAACCCAACAAAATAAAACAGTATAATTATATAATTGTATAAATATGTTACCCACACATATCAAAAACATAAATTTCCTAAAAGATCGAGTTAGATTTCAGTCTTATGGAGAGGCTCTCGGAAAAATAGGTAATCTATTTCAATATGAATAGGAAATTACTTGAAATTTAGTTTTCACTAAATGAAACATTTGCATATATTCAAAGTTTTTTTTTTTCAGTGTATTACCTTTATACCATCATCCTTAATATATATGAGTGGGATCAAGCTTATAGAAATATGCATATTTTGCTAGTAGATGACAATTGTTGGACAGATAATAACTAATCTTTATTTTTTAATTTTTTAGGAGATAATTGAGTAAATAACCATTTTTTGAATGATGTTTTAAGAAAATAACTAACGTTTCGATTAATTAAAAAATAGTCATATTCTTAACTATATGATGATGTACTTTTACTTTTATGCATTTAGTTCTCTTATGTATTAGTGGCTAATAACATAATTTTTGGAAACAGTAACCATTTTTTTAAAAACTCAAACCAAGAAATGGCCAAATAATAAATTGGTCAGTTAGGTAAATAGCTATTTCGGACTGTGTGTTTTCAAGAAATAGTCAAAGTTTCAAAAAATTTAAAAACTAGCCATAACACGTTGTAAGAAATTTCTGACAATAACAAAATTGCACATAAAATGTGCTGTAAGAAATTTCTGACTGTGTCAGAAATTTCTGAAAGTGCTAATTTTTAAATTTTTTGAAACTGTGGCTATTTTTTAAAATTATTTTATAAATATTGGCTATTTTCTTAAAATTCGCATAATATAAATAGACCTTTATTCTAGATGTTCATAATTCTTTATAACCCTAGAATTTCATGGGATATTCGTATGATCAAATCATGCTTGAATACCAAAGATTATAAAGAGGAATAAAAACCCGAATCTATGAAAGCAATAATCAACTCTACGATGAGTCGATGATTAATTAGCTGGTTATTGTCTTCCTCAACCAAATCTTCCTTTATTGGAAAATCTCTTCCAAATGGAGAGAAGATGTAATTTGGTATATTAGAGACCACAATCATGTCCTCGTATACTATCTAATAAGTTTTAATTAAGGGGATTTTGAGGAATGCCCCATTTTTTTCACAATGATAATCTATGTCCTATGTGTATTGCACTTTTAACTTATACTCTAAAATTTACACTATAAACATAGAATGAAATAAAGAGAGCACACCACTTGGAACATAGATTATTAAGTAGCATCATAAACGGCTTTAATTTGAAATTCTCCCTTCTAATTCAACTAGTATTATGTGTATACACATGGGCCCATACTCAATTGAAATATATAGAACCCATATACGTTAATAACCCCACATGCGATCAACTAAGATTTTGGTCATATGGAGAGGCTCAAGAAAAATGGGAACCCTATTTCAATATGAATAGGAAATGACATGAAATTCAGGTTTTACTAAATGAAACATTTGTATATATTGAAAAAAAAAATTAGTGTATTACGTTTGTACCATTATCCTTAGGGGCCGTTTGGTACACGGTAATCCTCAGTAATAAGATACCCAGGAATCTTTTTAAAGTAATCACATATCCAGGAATCTCAGATTATAGCGCTTGGTTGTGAATTATAATTTTAATTAAGATTCCTAGGAATGTTGAATTACATTGTTTGGTTAAACATAGGAATGTAATGTTATTTTAATATATGGACAAATATACCCTCAGTAAAGAATAATTTTTAAACTGAAATATGTTATTATAATGACAGTAAAAAATTTTCAAAAACAAAAACCAACGGTACAACAATTATTAAACTGAAATACGAAACTCTTTTTTTTATTATTTAAATTGATAATAACAAAAGTGAGCATATGTTAACTAATATAAAAATAAAAGATAGTGAATAAAAAATCTCTAATTTCAATGAATAAAAAATTCTTAAAGCTTGGTCTCAATTCACAAATAGAAAAAGAAACCTGCAAACATTTTAAACAAATTCCTAATAAAAATAAAAATCATTATTCACATTTATCCTATTAGCATTTGAATAAATGCAAACTTGTGCTCATCATCCAAACTGAAGAATAAGTCAGTCTGATCGCGATTTTGACAAAGAATTTGAGCAGCCCGTAGTAGTTGATCTTGTGTTAACCTTTCTAGTTTCTTCAGCTCATCAAATATTTGCATCTTTCTCTGTTGCCCCTCACTCTCATTCTGAAAACATTTAGCAATATAACTCATATTCTCTGAAAGCATATCAGAAAATTTGTTCATAGTTTCAGTCAAGGATTCAACTAAGCCATCTCCTCCACCCCTAGTCTTCCTCCTCTTGGCTGACTTCACTGGTGGTGTGTTTGTCCTCATAGCTTCATTGTCCACATCTATATTTTCATGATCACCAGCATAGCTTGGTTCGTGTAGTTCAGCTTGTCCACTTTGAACCTCCTTATCAATGTCGTCAATCATATCACCTGGAGCTCTTGACTCAAATCCAATAGCACGATCTTTTCCAAATACAATAGATAACTCCTCAAAATATGAAAATGGTTTATTTCTTAAACCTTTTGCAGTTGGATGACTCTACAACCAAAAACATAAGTTTAATATAGACAAATTATTAGTGTAATAAGTATAGTTATTTTGCATATGTAATAAAATGTGAACACTAACCTTAACCCATTCATTGAACACCTCTTTTTCAGCTGTAATGCATTTCTCACTGTCATTCCAGCCAAATCCACTAGCATTTGGTCCCAGCATCTCTGAAATTGCAAAATATTGTTTCTTCCACAACTTAACACAAGAATCAATGTGTGGTTGTGCTCTAATTCCACATTCAGGAATTTTCTCATGCATCATTTTCTCTAATTGTTATTTAGGAAAACTTATTGAATGCTGCACAATACATTTATAACTTAATGCAGCAATGAACGTGGAAAAATAGTTAGTTATACAGAAATCTAGTTATACATGGAAATTAAGGTCGCACAAAATATTACCAATAACATTGAAAACGACATTATCTTAGCCTCTTTTCAATCTAAACACTAGTTAGTAGTTACTGATTGAACATGGAAAGAATTAATGAAAAGCCATATTTCACATCAATTGCTTTCAAAAATCTTAAACGAAACACGATCTCAGAGTCCAAAAATAGGAAAAATAAACTGACCTCACTGAGTGATTCCTCTGCTTCTCGCTTAGATAGTGACTGCAATAGTTTTAAGAAGACAATGTTAATGCTCTACCTTCTTTTCTCAAAGACAAAAATCACACTTTTTATCAACTTACTCTATTTTTGTGTTTTAGAAATGTAAAGAAATAGAAAATAACTGGAAGGAAAGTGAAAAGCCTTATATAAGATATCAACTTGAGAAAAGAAACCACCCAATCACTGTGAACCAATATGTCATAAACCTTAAAAAATAAGAATATAAATAAAAGAAACCAGCCAATCACTGTCTACTTTCTTGTTTCAAATAAATACATCAAGCAGGACCATAACACTTCCACTTCAAGTATTAACCACTTTTTAAATCTCATATGCCATGATAATATATTACTAACTGAATAATAAGAATTAACACCTCCCAACACCCAACCAAGTAGTCCAACAATGAAAACACAAAGCTTAAACCCAAGTGAACCAATCTGTCATAGACATCACTGATACTTTGGAAAGTGATGATATCATGGTAATTAATCATTCAAAACACTATAAAATAATCCAAAAATAATCCACAAAAAGGTCTAGGTTCCCTTTCTTTGTTTGCTTGCAACCAGAGGAACCAGACCCTTTCTCCAAATGACACTAGAGCCAAAAAAAAAAATGTTGTATGAAGAGGCGTAAGAGATATGAAATAGGCAAAACTGCCAAGGAGTCACATTTAAGTAGGGGAAGACGCAACAAGCAACTACCAATGAGTCACATTTAAGTAGAAAGATGAAATATTCAATCATCAAGGTATTCAATTTCTAATTACACAATGAACACTAGCAGAGGGAAAACACAACACAGAGTTCAACAAACGCACAAAATCAGAAAATCAGAATGGAACTTAAATATAGTCAACGGAGTACCAGCAAGAAATGTCCAAGAATCTTATGTATCCAGGTAAAACAAAACGCGCACAAACAGAAACACAAAAAATTGCAAAGTTTTCAGCAGCGAAATCATAGAGCAGCCATATAATAATCATGCGAACTAATATACCTAAGATGAGAGAGAGAGAGAGAGAAAGAGAAAGAGGGAGAGATTAATACCTAAGATGATTGGGAGATGATGAGGAGAGCGTCAAATGGAGAGGTTATATGGTGAGAGGGGTTTTTGTACGAGGAAGGAGACGTGATCTTGGTTTTTTTTTTGGGACGTGATCTTGGTTTTGTTGAGATTTGTGTGTGTTTCTTTTTTATTTTTTTTTATGGCCAACGTATTATTTATGTTGACAGATAAAAGGATAATTAAGTCCTAATTTTGATTTTGTTAAGATTACCCTGATTATCAGATGGAGGGTAATCTGAAACCCACCCCCTTCCACAGTATTCAGATTACCCCTTTTTGAGGTAATCTGATACCCATGGGAATCAGATACCCGGGTATCTTAAATTAAAATAAATACGTAACAAACAAGGTAATCCTAGGATTCTCATTTCCTTAATGAAGATACCCGCGTAACAAACAGTTTGTTAATATATATGAGTGGAACAAGCTTATGGAAATATGCATTTAGTAAAAGATTTTGCTAGTAGATGGAAATTCGCAATCGAGCTTGTGCAAAAGCTAGTCCCACATGGGATGGCAATGGCAAATTATTAGTTTTGAAGAGTAATATAATCCAGTTCAACGATCTTATACTAAAGGCGGCACATCAATAGCATTGGAAGAATTAAAACCGAAGATGATAAAGCTAGCCCGCACATGGTAGTTTGTGGTTACGGAGACGAAGGTCATGTACTTTAAATTGGGGTATGGCAGCTGCAGGAGGGTTAAAATATATGTTCCCATTACATACGGTCTATATACCTGGACTATGAATCGGTAGCTTTTGCATAAAAAACCTCGTTTAAAATTGGGTTTTTTGTAATCGTATTGAATCATTTTTAATTTGGTGAAGTAGGCAAATACTCAGAATTTATATAATAATAAAAATTAATATCCAAACTTTTGAAGTAATTGAGTTTCTAGTCAATTTGTGAATTACTTGCATATGTTTTTGATAACTAAGTGAATTACCACCACTTACCACTGTGTAAGTAATTAAATCATTTGGATAATTAGTTATATTTTTCAAAATATTGGGTAATAACTTACATTAAGTTTTAAAAATTGGGTATTCACTATAATTTCTCTTTTTAATATTAGTAATATTCATACTCTACTCCTACTCCTATTCTCATTCTTAATCTATTTCACCAAATCAAAAGTGCCCTTAGAATATTTTATTTACTTTAAACTCTCATTTTTTCTACTCAATATGTCGATGTTATTATTATTTTTTTTTTACCAAACATAAATTAAAGTGGGAAAAATAAAATAAAAAGGACGAAATGTATCCGGGTTTGTTGCTAGTATGAGTACGAGTGTACAACTAGAATTTTTTTTTTTTCTTTTGTTAATTAAAAGAAAAAGTTGTACAGTTTTCCTGGGAAGCAAAAAACAAAGAGCCATTATTTTGTTAAACTTCTGGTTTTCTAATTACAATGAGGACTTAGAACTTAAAAGTACCGAGTGATTCATTCACGTCCTGTCCAAAATACTGCTCTAAGCTTTCTCGGGAATTCTCTACACTTTTGTTTTGTTATCTACAATATCTACAAATTAGACAAATAAATTAAAGTATAACAAATCTACCCAATCAAACAAAAAAAAAAAAAACCATGGCAGGTCGAAAAGTGACTCTCCATCTGCACTATAAACTTAGATTGTAATGAATCATCTTGATGTGTCTGAACTGTAACATAATGGGTTTCTCCAAGACGGAGACGTTAATGTTGCTCCAAACCTCCACTTTGGTGGGAAGCTGCGAAATCTTCTCCACAATGTCCATGTCTTGAGGAAGTACGGAACCAAAGACCGTGTATGCTTTCTTCCACTCATCATGGTTGGCTAAGCTGATGAAGAACTCGGGCCCAGAACCAACCCACGCGACCGATTCTCTTTGGATTGTGGGGCAGAATTCACGAGGCACCTCCTTGAATATAGTCCCGTGGGCTTCTAGTGTTCCTTGTACTAGTGCGAAAGGAGGACCAAATGGAGCCTAGTGATGGTGAAAAACATGAAAGACAACCTTTCAGCGAGATATAACCATTGCCATCGAAGTCATCACTGGAGCAACTAATTGCAAAGAAATGGCAAGGGAAAACAGATTGATGATGCAATATACTAGGAAAACCAAGATAAAACAACAAGAGTAAAATGTGACTAAGCGTTTGTTTATAGAAATTATATGCTCATAGAGACAATTCAGGAAGCTATGTCTGAAAGGTCACAGTACAATTCTCATACAATTAACCAAATCCAATTTGAACTATTGGCTTATTCTTCATTGGATGTGGTGCGCGGCCTAACTAAAGCTAGTAAATGGAATGAACCTAGTTGTTGCACCTTAATCACGTTTTGTATTTGTTAGCAACGAAAATTGTTGGGTTTTCTAAAGAAATAAGAGCAATGTCGATTGTAAATACCAATTGGTAGGATGCTCAAAACGATCAATCGAATAACGTCAATTTATCGATAGAAAATGGAAGAAATACAATCTAAACCCTAGATATGGAGGTATTCGAGAGACCTCCTGCTCTCCCAATCTTGGTTTCCCAAGCCTAAATGACAGTTCTCTCATTTTTTTCCCCCTAAACTGATTTTAGTCCCTTATTTACAGAGTATTTAGCTACTAACAATTCCTATTTTCAGCCCCTAACTATTAACTAACTACAATCCTTCCTTATCTTTAGGAACCTAAGAACGATTGTGCCTTAAAGCATTTTCTGATCCAATCATTTGTGTACCAGCTCCTATTAAGCTTTGAGCTCCTAATCTGTAGCTTGATTTAGTATCGGGAGAGAAGCTCAATTACAATGCATGAATGCAATGAGACACAGAAGCTTAATTGATTAATTTTCAATAGAAAAGGTTTTTCATTTCATTTTCCATGTCACCATTCTATCAAATATCGCCTATTCTATATCTTTTCAACCTAAACCTTATCAATTACCATACACTATAAATGGTTTTCTTACAAAGAGACCACGATTTGTAACTGCTAAATTTCAACAATTTTGTATTTTTCCTTTAGTACTTCTCTAAATCAATCTTAACCTTTCATATTGTTGTTACAGATCTAATATTTACGTTAATTAGAAGTGGAATCAAGAGGGAGTCACAAATGAATAACTACATCATTAAGCATTTAAAAATAAAAATAAAAATAAAAAAGCCAGGCCTGCACAGGTTGAGACGCAAAACATACATTTTCAAGATGATTTCCATTGGAATCCCAAAAGCTCCCCCGGCTTTCCGCACGATTGAAGTGGCAACCCAAAGAATGACGTAATTGCAAGAGATCAAGAATATAAGCAACAGAATGTGGGGCACAATCTGGAAAAAGCTGCAGAAAAAAAAAAAAAAAGTGAAAACTCAGATATAATGAACAAACGCAAAAGATTATATTAAACTTAAAAGCTTATGAAGATTATTGGTCGAACGCAGAATAGGGAAAAACTAAAGATAACCGACTTGTGCAAGAACTAGTTAAAAACACCAGCCTTAACATAATACTTTAACACCAGGTCAAACATACTACTTCTATGCCAAGCAATTCCACTTTGTAAATCAAATGTTCAACCATTTACAGCTTTTCTTGCAAAACCCAAAAGAGAAGAGACAAGAAATACTTCAAAACATGGAATAGACACGCTGATTACTGAGAAAATACAAATAAATAAATAAACACATTTATTCTGTGTTATAGCAAGCGGGAATCGAGTGAACAAGTTACAGCACCTCAGTTGCAAGTATACGAAAAAAAAGCCGCCGCCATTCAAACATGGGAAACGAAAAAAGAGCACTAACCTTTATTCGCACAATCCCATATTCTGTCTCCAAGCCAACCCCATCCTGTGACAGAAAATTAAAAAGAAATTCAGATTTAAACCATCAATTACTATTCCATAAATTTCCTCTGCATAAGCAGATAAATAGAGGACTGTTAAAGGTCAAGGTTTGGAAGTGATTATAAAAAAATTCAATCAAAGATTTCACATTGCAAATTGATACTTCGCAGATACCTCTCCTTGTGGAAAGATAAACCCAGAAGTCCACATAACGTGATCCGACTCACGCCGATCAGGTTCCAATGAATCCTTTTGTTTCTTCAACCAACACTGAAACGATTCGGAAAAAAGAAATAACATTTCAGGAAAAAAAAAAAAAAAATACCAACATCACAACTCAAAAAATATCATCTCTTATTTCTTTAAGAGAAACTAAATTTCTACAAGAGATCCAACCCATTGGAAATAATGGATTCTTTAGTTAGAAAAATAAAAGTAAGCACAAACATCCAGTTTTACTTACCTTATTTTCATTAACAACTCAAATATGGCACTCAAAAAAATCTGTTAATTACTATGATAGATCGAAATATAAACTCTCACAACATAATCAAACGCCAATTCCTAGACCCAAAATCATTGCACCGGGACTAAATAAATCCATCAGAAAATTTCTAAGTAGCTATCACCATTATTGATTTAGTTATATCTAACATGTCTGTAATTACAAATTAAACACAATCATAAAAATCTCATTAAATCAAAGAACTTAAATCAGATTTGCAAGAGAGATGAAACATAACAAATTTATAAAAAAAAAAATAAGAAGAATAATAATAACAAAAAAATACATTAGTATTAACAAATGCCTCAAACCCCAAAAGAGATTCATTAAAATAATAATAGAGCCTAACTAAAGACTGGAGAGACAGAGAGAGACAAACTAATAATAATAATAATTAAATAATAAATAAATAAATAAAGGCAATAAATTGTACCTCGCCGAATCTAGGTCCACAAGCGTTTGGATTCCCACAAAAAACCCAGGAATCGCACAAACAAGGCTTATTGTTTCCTCGAAAACACATTTTCTTGCAAGCCAAACAGCAATCCTCGGAAGAATCGAGCTTAAAATCAGAACCCCAGTTCACGGCCTCACCCCAGAGCTCCAAATGCTCAATCCCTCTGCAACACGACCCTTCTCGCTCTTCTTCTTCGGCGTGATCGGAGACCGGCGTGGATGTGCGGCTGGGAAATGAGGATGCAGAGAGGTAAGAGTAGACCATGCAGCAGGAGATCACGCCCAGCAGGAGGAGGCTCAGGAGGCCGAAACGACCCGCTTCTGTGTCGTTGCGTCTCCGACGCAGCATCGCTTGGGATTTCGGAATTCGCTTTGGATTTGACGAAGTGGTTTGTGTAGACTGTAGAGCATGTGGAATCATCTCCTTTCACTTTGCGACTTGGGAGAGAGAGACTGTAGAGCATGTGGAATCATCTCCTTTCACAACGTTCAACTTTTTTTTTTTTTTTAGAGAAGTGGTTAAAGTGTTTTTTGATTAAAATATTAAAGATATGTAAAATTATCAAAAAGTAATTTTAAAAAACTAGTTAGTAGAATATGAGTAGTTAATTAAGGATATTTTAGTAATTTAAAATGGAGAAATAGTTTCGGTTAAAAAAAAGCTTTTAACTTATTTATCAAATTATATTACGTAAAAGCAAAAACAGTTATGTGCTTCTTTAAGAAGCAAATTTACCAAACGCTTATAGCTGTTTTGGAGTCTTTTATAATCGAAAAACAGCATCCAAAAGCAATGTCAAACTGGCCCTAACAATGTTACACGTGATTATTAAGTGAGTTTTGTAATTAAAAATAAAAGAAATTTTAAGGGAATAACTATTTTTTTCAACGATGATAAAAATAGCCAATGTTTTAAAATATTAAGAAAATAGTCATTCAATAATTTATATCTTAGTTAGAAATTTCAAACAAAAAATTGTATGTGTAATTTTGTATGATAAGAAATTTCTTACCTTTGTAAAATAAAAAAATAAAAAGGTTTTTATTGGTATTTTAAAATTTTTTAAAACTGTAACTATTTTTTAAAACAAACCTCTAAAAAGACTATTTACCTTACTGACCCTTAAACGAATTAATTCCACGTGAAAGCATGCAATTTTAGAATTCTATGGCATTCCATGGAATAACGGGGTAAAATCCAAGTAATTACCCGGATTTTAAATATATAAAAAAATAAAATTATGTTGTTTTTTTTCTTTTTTGTTTTTTTTATTAGTTTTTTATAATGTTTTTTTTTTTAACAATAAGGTTTGTAAATATTAAATCAAGTTTGATAATTATATTTTGAAGTAGTAAATATTACAACTAATATTTTACTAAAATATTAGTAAATAATTTAAGTAATTTAAGTTTTATAACCACTTTGTAAGTTTTTTAAAATTAAAAATTATACAGCAATTAAAAATTGCACAGCCACTAGCCCACTACATTATTATATATGATCTCTCTCTCTCTATGTTATATATTATACATTATTATATATGATCTCTCTCTCTCACTATCTCTTTATATGTAGTCTCTCTCTCTCTCTCTATATATATATATATGTGTGTGTGTGTGTGAGACTTGAAGGCATAGTGGCATAGTGCCCATGACTAAAAAAAGTCATGAAAAACCGGGTAAATCCCGGGCAAAGGATGGAATTGACGGGCAAATGTGCTTATTCCAAATTTTTAGAGTAATTCCGGGTATATGCCCGATTTTACCATTCGGGTAATTTCTGAATTTTACCCGGTAATTCACCAGGTAAATTTTTACCCAGTACTGTTTATTCCATATTTACATGCATACAGGTGATTATGTAATATCACTTTTTTTTTTCACTTATCACAATTTTCAAGAAATACAATTTTAATGTTGATGTAAATAAAAAATTTCTCATTTAATTATGTTTTTAAATTTATAAAATGGAAAATTTTAACATTTAAATTGAAATTGACTTCCATTTGAACTTTTTTTAACCAAAATTACTCAAAATGACGATTTAAACCTCAATTTAAATTTACAACTCAAATTCTCAATTTAAATAAAAATCATTTGAGTTTTTTTTTTCAGTTTAAACTATTGAACGGAATTGTGGATAAATTAAATGTTATTTGTTAGGGTAAGACTTCGTCTCCCCCAACAATGGCAACCCGAGTAGCCATTCACTAGCGTGTGAAGTGATAAAGAACACAAGATCGATTGACCGACGACATGAAATTAAACCACTCAAACACGAGTGAAACGATGACACCGAATCGACTCGGCGACGACTTCACGTCGATTCCAAATTGACTCTACACATTGACAAAAGAGTAGTTGACTCAACACCACTTCAAGGCAGTTGTCACAACCCGCTAGGTTGAGCCGTAACAGATTTTCATCTTACTTTCGTACTTAAATTCATAAATCACAACATAATGTAAGCAAAATAACGCATGATGTTTTTATTTATTTATTTATTTATTATTATTATTAGTACTATTTGCAGAGGATGGAATCATGTCAGATAACTTAACCTAACTTGTTATGTAGGTGTCGATCCCGGCATGCTTTCCTTCACTGAATCGATTGTAGGTTCCGCCGAATCTCCTTGGTTGACTCCCAACATCCTACATGTAATGTCTTTGATTAATACAAGTTTTTACCTAATCCATAATATAACTCACCTTTTTGTGGAGACTTTGAAACTGGTCAGTACGAACATGTGGTGGGTCTGCTGGAGCGACTTAACCTGGGCTCTGATATCAAAACTTCTATCCCGACCCGCTAGATCGAGCTGTAACAGATTTTCATATGATATCACACTCAGGTATTAAATCCAACAGTTAACGATGCTCATCTCGTTACCCTCCCTAATCCTTAATCCGAAGATTGTTTCATCGTGATAACTCATTTCATTGCATCAAATAAGGCTCATTGTTACTTCTGCCCTAACCAGTTTACCTATCAAGATACGGATCGTTTTACATTTTATTTAAGGCGGGAGGAATCTCGATTTATCTTTATTATTTTCAATTATCAGGGTCCGTCCTTATTCTTTATTTACTGCCGAGTATTCAACATAAAATAATAGAACAATGAATCACACATAAATCCTAGCATGCAATAATGGAACACATAGCACACGTCTTGACTTGTAGGTGCATCATTCACTTACTCGAATTACTTGGTCATTGATCCGGGTTGTTCTGGTTTAAGATTCAATGCTTTCGAATTGAAGACTTTTCCAAGTTCCTTGACCGATTACATAAACCGATCACCAATTTTATATACCTATGTGTACCCCTACTACACCCAATGACCATTCAGTCATTACCTTCATTTAGCTATTCCCAGTAATGCCAAATCATGTCATCTCACGGTCAAGAAGCTACTTGGAATATACTACATTTTAAAAAGTGTTGTACAAAAGAAAGACCCATATATTATTTCATTTTATTTTTCACAAACCCTCCATCCATGTGCGTCTGCAGCTAACTATAAGCTAGCTATATATATAATCATTATACAAAGCTTTTAACCTATATGCGTAATTTACTATACAATATTTATATATTTTTTTAGCTCTTGGTCAAGTCCCTACGTGAATAAGCCAATCGGTGTCAATCGAATCGAGAACATGGCGAATCCTTGATGACTTCAAACGAATAGACGACGACCCCACATCAAGTTGTAAGTAAGCGTATTTCTTGGAGGGTGAAAACGTAGTACAAGCAGAATCAAGCAAAACTACGATATCATGAAGCACGAAGTAGTGACAAGTCTCGATTGAATCCGCAAATTCATGCCCATTGGATTATCATTATTTGGTCTCACCAACTCCTCGAGTCAAGTCCACTTGACTGAGGTGTTGGGAGCTAATTGTTAATGTCAGATCTCCTAACAATGGGCGCCTGAGTGGCTATTCACTAGCATGTCAGGTGATGAATGACACAAAGTAGAGTGATCGATAACATCAAATCGATGACATAAAATTGAGTGGCGAATCAATTAAGGTCAAGCTAAACGACATTTCTTGTTGACGACTCAAACACGAGTGGAACGACGACAACGAGTTGACTCGACGACGACTCTAAGATGACTCCACACCGATTCCAAATTGACTCTACACATAGACAAAAAGAGCAGTTGACTCAACACCACTTGAAGAAAGCCCTCGTCGTTTAAGCAACATGTCGACTCGTACATCAAGTGAGAGTATGTCAATTCCTTATTCTCGAAATTGACTAAATTCAAATAAAAAATCAAATAATTATCCTATACTCGAATATTTGAGTTATACATAAGGACTAACTTTCAAATAAAATACCGCGCATCTGACTCAACGGGATGTCGAAACCCAATGCCTATAAATAACAGGTTTGATCTTCTTAACACATACTTGAATACTCGTACTCTTAATTATTCTAAGCTTTCGGCTAACACTCGAGAGAGAGACGATCCGCTCTAATCGAGATAGAGCAGCCTAATCATTTTCTTTTGCAGGTGCCCTTGAGTAGTCGATTAAATGAGTCACAATCTAAATGGTGATTAGCGGGCTCCTGCGCAAATTGATTGTAAATTTCTTAGGCATCTACACTATTTTGAGTAATAACTGTCATCTTGTTTTCCAAAAACATAGTAGCATTTGAATATGTATTTACTAACTATATATTGCTTCTTTATCAATGCATGCAACAACTAATCATTTTATTTTATTAAATTTAAAATTATTATATTTTAACGGGCCAGTTAAGAATATAGCTATTTTAAAAGTAAATTTTGAAGGATTTAATCCTAGAATGTTAAAATTAAGGATTTAGGCGTATCATACGTGTAACATAATATGTTACATGCAATATACGCGTAACATAATATGTTACACATGTAACATATTATATTACGCGTATGTTACATGTAACATATTATGCTACACATATGTTACGGCTAAATCCTTAATTTTATGAAACTATGGCTAATTCTTATACAATTAGCCAAAATTTTGGTTAAATCCTTAAAAATCTATATTTTAAATTCAAGGTAATATTTCTTCGTAAAGCATCACTTACCCTTTAAAACTATTATTAATTCAAACGAAAATTATCTATTATAGTATAAAAGGATATACAAATGTAAATTTTAAGCAAACATATATTTAAATTTTAATTACTTTATGATTGATAGTCGATATTATAAGGGAAACTGCAGCAAATAACACAATATTTTTTTAATGTTTTTAAAGCATATGTTTTAAAATATTGAGAAAATAACACTTTTCAGAAATCGTATAACAAAAATATCTTTATATATTTGTAAGAAAATTTTAACATTTCAATATTTAATAGTAAAAGCTGAAAAGCAAAATAATTTCTTACATATATGTCAAGATATTTTTGTCATAAAATTCTTATCAAGTGTTATTTTTTTTACCTTTTAAAATATTTGTTACTTTTTAAATCATTTAATTTTGACCTATTTTTGTAATTCGCCAATACTATAACTATATAACTATATAGTGGCAATGTTATATGAAACCTATTTAGAATATCTGACAAATTGAAAACCATAGACATACACTTAAAGTTGATGTTTTGATTATATCCTTTAAAGAAGACTTAAATTGTTTTGACAGTAGATAATAAATTTCTATTGATTGATTATATTAGACCAGAGGTAAAATATATATATCATAACTAACAAAAAAAGAGTGAATGGATTTCTTCAAGGAGTTTCGGCCGTTTTTTTTTTCAAGAGGTTTCGTGGCGTTTTTTCCGTAAAAAAAAAAAAGCGTTTTTTTTTGGGTTAGGGTGAATTTTTTTTAAATAATTGGGCTATTTAGTAATTTTAAAAAATTTAGGGACTCAAAGGTAAATAAAAAAGGATGAAAATGTTAAGCACAGGGACTTCCAAGCAAACAAATTTTCCCCTGACACGGGCCCGCATGCGTGGGGACCGCGTGTCAAGGGCTGCCCCCCACCTTCCCAAATGGCACGTGCTTGCACTGCGCAACCCCCCCCCCCCCCCCCCCCCTCCTCTCCGCTCCCCCCCCCCCCCCCCCCCCCCCCCCCCCTCTTTTTTCGTTTTTTTCTTTCTTTCTTTTTATTCCTTTTTCTCTTAAGTTTTTTTTTTTTTTTTTGTGATTTTTCCTTCTTCATTCTACACAATATATATAAGGTTCTTTTTTTTTCTTTTGAGTTTTCTTTTTCTAATTTGTTTGAAAAAAAAAAACCCTTTTATACCAAATACTTTTAAAATTTTTATGGTGTCATATTTTTATAATTTTTATTTAAAAATTAATTTTAATTAAAAATTTAATTTTTTTTATAAACATATTCTTTTCATATTTAATTCAATATTATTAAATTTTAAATAACTTTTTTATTTATTACTTTTTTTCTTTTTTTATTATAAATAAATTTAAATTCACATAAAATACTTCGCATTGAGATGTCTGTTTCCAAACTGAACAAAAAATCAAATTTACCGCGCGCGGAGCGCGTCCCTTCACTAGTATATATATAAAGTGTGGTAATGTATACAATAATGGAGTACAATTTTGAACTATTACATTATTATTTATTTTCTTTCTTCAACTTTAAAAGAGTAAATATAATACACATGTTTTCCCATTTCCTTTTCATTAAGAAAAATATGATCTTTTAAAAAGTTGAAATTCAAAATTGAACATCTCATTTGACTACGAGTGGCAACTCGTGTCGCGGGACGTGCTTATGTATTAATCGCGATCAAGAAATTTTGACTAGACACATACACAACCAACTTATTAATCGTGTCTAAAGGGAAGACCCAAACCCGTCATAATTAAATATCATATTAATTGTGCCACCTAATTACGATCAATTTATAAAGTGTGTTTAATTAAATTTAAACAGGTCCTATTACACTCGTGTTTATTGGCCCAATTAGCTCTATTTGAGTGGAAATCAATAAATTTTTTATTATATTTTTAAATCTAAATCTAAAAAATTCTAAATAAAGCCCTAGTCTTGATAACATATATAATTTGAGCGGTAACTATTATGTCACGTGGATGAAAATTATTGGATAGTAAATAAATAAATTTTAAGTACATGTAAATGGGTGTTATACGTGTATACTTATTGTAATTAATTTTATAACTGTATCTTAACAAGATTTATCATATTATCATTTTCGTGTCGTGTTTACCTATTATTTAATTGTATTAATCATATCCGACCCGATAAGACCTAAACCCATTAAGGGAGGACCCATATCGCTAATTTCGTGTCATGTCTCGACCCAAATTACCAGCCCTACATTTGACACATACTGAAACACAATAAGGAATTCACATGTTATCTATATAATAATATTTATATCATATTATAAGATATAAAACATGGGCTCATTTGTTAAATAGCCACTTGGAAGCCTATGTTTTAAGAAATGGCCTAAGAATTCAAATATTAAGTTATTAGCCTCAAATCCCTATGAAATCTCATTTTTGCCCATCATCACTCTTCTTCCAACCTCATGTATCAAAAGGCAAAAAAGTCAATACATATTGTCTAAAGGCTAATAACTTAATTATAACAAACTCAGGTCAATTTCTTAAAACTAACTTAATAATCTCATAAAACATTAACATGACATTGTTCATTGGAGTCCAATAGACCATAAGTTTTGGCACTCAACCTCTTAAACTACAATGAAACTTCAAATCAACTAGACCTTTTTTCACAGATAGTCTAATCATTTAATATAAAAAATTACTTATATGTTTCAAATTCTCAAACTTTGTCCCTATTGTTATCTAAGTTTGCTATATACACCAAAGGAAGATTTACAAAAAGAAGGCTAACAAATGCACATTCATAATTGCCAAATGGTCGAGTTAATTTGCTTCCGTTTCAACCTAAAACCTAACTCGCTTTTCGTGGTTGGAAGGATGACTTTATATATGTTTCTCTTTCTGCTGAGAATAAGTACCGAAAGGAGCTTCTAGTTTTGTTTTATTTTTTGTTTTTTGTTTGTTTGTTTGTTTTTTTTTTTTTGTTTTTTTTTTTTTGTTTCTGAAAAAGGAACTTCTAGCTTGCTGTTCTAAAACATCACTATATTACTAACTCAAAAAAGAAAAAAAAACAAAAAAAACAGAAAAAACAAAAAACAAAAACAAAAACAAAAAACAAAAAACCACCACTATATTGCTAATATGTGCATTGACGACATTTTTTTTGTTCATGTGAAAGTTTTAGTATTTGATTTAAAGCATGCGTGTTCAAATTTTTAATCGTGACATAGAAGATTTGTCATCTTCGACGTTCCCTCCAGGAAAATCACGATCTCCAAGTAACTAAAATGCAAGTTATGTCCTTCGATATCATGAAATAAAAATAAACAAATAAATAAAAGAGCATAGTAAATTCCGCAGAAGAAACTGTGTGACACTGGCTACTCAAATATGAGTTAAAAGGAAAATACACAGCAAAAATATATCGGGGGATTCTTGGCCGCTCGAATGAACATACAATTCAAAAGAGGTTTTTTTTTTTTTCTTGTTTTTTTTTTTTTCATATGTCAAACAAGGAGAAAGGACTAGGAGTGAAATCAATACAAAGCATAAAATCCACAACACCCAGCAGCATTATAGCGCAACGAATCAATATTTCTACTCGAAGATGGAAAAGCTTATATTGCCTTTACAATGGTCGTTCAGAAAAGATACTATAATATTAAACTAGAAACATCCAAAGTTCATTTAAAAGCTTTACATGTAAACCTGATGTCAATTTGGTTCAAACATTAAGCAGATAGTTCTAACATGAAAAACTCAGGTTAGTGAAAGTTCGATTTGTCAGATGAAGATGAGAGTGCCCAGCATTAGGAAAACCTCAAATCAAAAAGCGACCGGACCTAAACGAAGCGGACCTATGGTTATAATATTGAAACAAGAACAAATCTATCACCTAGTAACTACAGATCCCAGACATCCCTCCAATCGGGAAAAACCGCCTGTCTGTGGCCAATGCTACTGAAAGAATGTTTAACAAACCAACAGAATGGCAAGCACTAGGGCATACTAGGTATCTGAAATTTATGGGAAGAGAACTCAGAACATAACTCGAGAAGATTGCTGCCTTCAATTGTAACACAAATCTTACAGTCCATGGGGCGAATTCCCGAAAGCGGACTGCTCTTACCTTGAGAAGAAATCGAGAAAAATTGATGCTTCGAAGTCCTCGAGTTCCCTGTTTAACTCTCAGGGCTTTCAAGAGAGTTGGTAAACCAAAAGAGAGGCTATTTCAACTTATTCGAACCAGAAACTTACCATCACTTGATTTGTAGGGACAAGTTACTCAGTGTTTAAGAATCATAGAATCTATAGTGTCAGACCAGCAAGCTTGTCTTGTGATTCCCACTGTCAGTTCTATTGGAAGATAATGATACCAGCTATGTAGCAAGAGAAATCAATCCAAGTCCATGGATAGCAATAAATACAATTCACATATATTTGACTGCAATAATCGTCGATTACTAAATGAACCAAAGTTTATAAACCAATATAAGAAAAATCCATATATAGGGTCATACTAAACAAGCTGAATAGAGTCCCTTTAGTTTCTGGTTAGCCTCTTTCATTTCTATTCCTTGTTAAAACACTGAAAGCGACTTATTTGGTACTGTAACGCCAGAACTTTTCCAGAAGAATCAGCTGAACAAACAAATCAAATTCTTAACCACAAATAAATCCTCAATTTCTCAATGTGATCTGCCCATAAAAACAGATGGAGAAACACACCTCCACATTGTCCAACAAAGTTCTCATAGAAGACAAAGAACAGGGAATTCATAAATATCATATAGAATCTCTTGGTTTCGCCTTTGAATAAGTCAATGCTTCCTTAAAGGTTACAATTATAAGCTGCACAATGCCACGTCTGCAGAGACCAAAGCTGGATGAACCTATAAATCCTTTAAATTATTATATATGACACCATGGAACATCTAAAGGCTATTTTATCGATTCTCTCTCCACAAAGCAAGCATCATACTGCATAAGCATCAAACACAGTCCACATCCTACAGCCGCCACTTTGTCATGTCAGATCTGTTCCAATAGACAAATTCACTTGTGACCATAGCGCTCCATTTTACCAATTAGACCCCTTAAGGGGAAAGAGAGTTGCCCTGCCTTTGTAGCCGAGATACCCAGTAGAATGTAGTGACCCGGAAAACAATTATATACTAGAAAGCACTTAAGAATTGGACAAACACACGCGAAAAAAAAAAAAGGGGGGTGAAGAATAGGAGGGGAAATGTTAGAAACGCTAGAATTACCTAGTAGTACGAAGAACCAGAACCACCACCACCACCAATATAACTACTTCCTCCCACACCACGACCAGAGTACATGGATGAGTAAGAGCTACCACCAACCTACAATATAACACCAAGATAGTAAATACGTAATGCAGTAGCAAACAAACAATATATCATCAAGCGAGTTAGATAACAATCATACATCAGAACCACGAGACACATATTCAGCACCATAGCTTGATGAGTACATTCCACCCACGTCAGTTCCACTATAAGAACCTGAGGCCAACCATTCAGATTCAGACCTTTAGCAACAAAATCAGCAAACTGTAATATTATACAAAGAATATTCTACAGCACATTACTCTTACTTCCTCCATAACTCATATTCTGACGACTGCTATACAACCCATGTGAATCTTGACTTGTTCTGCTGCTGCCAAATCCTAAGTTTGATCTCCCAAGTCTCTCACCGTAGGCATCCCCATATTGAGAAGCACTCCCTACATACTCATAGTCCAGGCGCGCCCTTGATTGGCGAATGCTAGTATCAGCATAACGAGGAGGGACATCATCCTAGCATTACAAATGCGTAAGTGGCAACCCCTTACCCAAAAAAAAAAAAAAAAGTGTTTTATATAAACTTAAACATTGCATAACCAAACTAACCATAGTAGAATATGGACGTTTTGACCCAGAAACTGAATCATAATCACGTCCACGTCCATCGCGATAACTTGGATGTGGAGGAGGAGGTGGAGGCCTATCAAACCTTTGACTATACCCATCATCAACATAAGCTCTTCTGGCAGCTGAACGGGATGTACTTCTAGGTGGATCTAAGTAGCCAGAACCACGGGAAGTGTACTCATCTCTATGTGAGGGACGTCTTTCTTGAACAACCCTGGAACCATAATCTGAAGTGGGTCTGCTTCTTGGAGGAGGAATATCATCACGGCGACTATATTCCCTCTTTAAGCTACTCTTTGGGTACGAAGAAACTGAAAGATTGGGAAGACAATATAAACACATTGCTACACACAACAAGCAGCAAACACAGACTGCAATTGAGTCCTACCTGGTGCTCTCCTATCATAGGACCTAGGAGGAGGAGCCAATGGCCTGGCTCTTGATGGCACAGATACCACAGGTCTTCGTTCTCTTAGTGTTACAGGCCTCTTCATACTTGGTGGAGGAGCACGACTTCCAACAGCTCTTGATCCACGTGAGGGAACACTACGAGGTGGGGGGTGAGCCCAAGATCCCTTGGAAACTCGCCCAGAACCACGTGAAGGCCGAAAATCTCCACGACCGCCATGTTTTCCTTTCCCTTTCTGAAGTGGTCTTGACAACCTAGCCCTAACTTTAGCCTGAAACATCAACAATTTTGTTTGTTCTCAATACATTGCACCTAAACCTGATGCAAACTACCCAAATATTTGATTAAGCAAATAACAAATACAATAAACAGCCCCAAAGATATACCTTGGTGTCTCCTTCACCTAACTCTGCATTGTTAATGCTTTTTGCACATGTCACTGCAGCATCATGAGTGCCAAAAGTAACAAATCCAAAATCTTTTCTCTTGGCCGATGGCATATTTCGTGCAAGCTCTATCTTTACAATCTCCCCATACCTCTTAAGAAGCCCCCGAACACGATCCTCATCCCATGTTGCAGGTAGGCCATCCACAAATACAGTTTTAACCTGAAATTTCATAATTGAAATTGAAGAGTCCAATAAAAAGGAAAGATAATATTTAGAGGAAAAAAGAAAAAGAAAATCTTGCAAAATGATTATATAACATGGTAGCATGTGAAGAGGACATAGTAAATAGAAAGTGTAGGAACTCAATCACGTTTATAATTTATGCAATGTAAGTTGACAAATAAAAAGTTTAAAACTTTTTAAGACATGCCAATCACCCAAACAATATTAAATTTTATAATCAGATTTCAAACTCGAACCAATAAGAATGGTACATATCACAAATGCGCATAGCACTGCATATATAAGAATATGTATAAGGGAATATCTATCCCGGCTTCCAATTTAGAATACAATGCACACAAATATATATACCTGCGCCATAATTTCATCACCAGGGTCAATGAATGAATCTGCAAATGAAACCTTGGCAGGCCTATCAACTCCAAAAACAACATCTCTCTTTTGTAGACGTTTAAAAGCATCCATGGCCTCTGAACGAGATGAAAATTCCAAAAATGCAAACCCTCGATTCATGCCCTCATTGTTGCTATCTTCCACTAATGTCAAATCCTCAACATTCTCAACTCCATAATGTTTCAACTTCTCTTTCAACTGAAACCGTATTTTCAAGAGAATGTTAAGTAAAATAACAAGTTACAGCTTCAAATAACCACTCAAGAAACTTTTTTTTTCGTTCTGGGTAAGTACTGCTATATGGTAACATTATACAATACGAAACCAATATACTTACTGCTTCCTTAGTCCAGGTCTTGCAAATGTTACCCAGAAAAAGAGTATCACTGTCTTGACTAGGAGTTACACCACATTGTTTACCATTTATCTGAAATTTCATTCATTATTCATGAAGTGTAAGTTTTCGCTGTGTGAATAAACGTCAATTGACAATCAGACTACAATACAATATTTACCACTGGACGTCTTAGCTCTGTGACAGCACGTTTTGCTTGTTCCACTGTTGCAAAACGCAAGAATGCAAAACCCTTGTTCTTCTTTGTTTGAGGGTTCATCATTAGCCTGACTTCAGTAACTTCACCAATTCCACTGAAAGCTTTTTTAAGATCACCCTCAGTCGCATCCTTATCTAGGCCACCAACAAAAATTTCAAACTCCTTACGCTTGCGCCTCTCCTTCACAACTTCATGGTGCTCGTCTTCTTCAGCATCAACTCTTACCCTGTGCTCTCGGGCCTCAACAGGATGCTCCTCAAACTCTACTCCCTCAAGTTCTTCGTGTACATCTTCTAGTTCCTCCTCATCACCCTCATCATCTTCAACTGAATTCTCTTCCGGATCTTCTTCCTCTTCCTCTACCACCTCATTGACATCCTCTGCGTCAATTTCCTTCTCATCATAATCAACACCAACATACTCCTCTGTTTCATATTCAGGCTCGTTATCCTCCAGGTCTAACCTTTCATCTTTTTCATACTCATCCACCGACTCCTTCATTTTGTCTTCCTCTGTCATAGAATAGTGGTTGACAAGCAAGCCAATTATATAAGACTCAAGTTCCTTTATTACGTATAGAAGGGACAGTACAATTAAGTAAACGAATAAGTCTACATCCATCTTAATTTGACAACTGGTTTGCCAGAATTAATCTCATGTCACATAAACGCCATATCCATGTTATCAGACCCAAGTAACACCAGTATTGAATCCCCAACTCCAGACCACTTGTCCTACAACTCTTCAGGGAGCGCGAAAATAGTGATCACTTTCCCAGCGATCCACCGAGTCAGAATTGACCCGGAAACATCCAATTTCACCGCATAGGTAAACATTCTAAGCCTCAGCACAAAAACAACGCACCCAAAAACATAAACAATAAAACACAATATGCTCAAAACGGCCTATTAACACAATACGAAGTCCTAATAGCAATAAACCAAAAACATCACTTAAAGCCCCAAAATTTCATCAACAGTGCAAGCAAAAGTCACTTTCAAAGCCTCCAATTTAACAAAGCAACAATCAATCGTTCTCACGTCAAAGAAACACATGAAGAAGGAGTTTTTTTTTTTTTTTTTAAACCTAATGTCTTAACAACAAAAATAAAACCCAAAAGAGGATAGAGATCGATCCAGAAACGAAGCTATGATAAAAAATAAATAAATAAACAAATAAAAGGACCACGAAACTTACTCTTGAAACCGTTGGGCTCTAATTTCGGTTCCGATTTGCTTTCCGAAACCTCGTGCTTGGGCTTTTCCTCAGGAACAGGAATCGGCAGTTTCTCCTCAACAACCTGCTTGGCTTCGAACTTGGCTTCCTCTACAGCCGGGACTTCCTCGGCCGTCGGATCTTCTGGAATCTCCGGCGGAGGCTGATTCTGTGTCTTCTGCGATCCCCTCGTGGGTCTCCCGGTCCGCCTTGGCCCAGCCCCTCTCTTCACCGTCCTCGGTGGCATCGCTTCAGAGGCTATGTGGTCCGAATTTGCAGAAACTCTGACGAGACTTGAGATTCCAAAACCCTAGTTTGGCGAAATTTGTGTGAGATCCGAATTGGTTGCTCTCGCTGGTTTGGCAGAGAAGATGAAGAGAAAAAAAAAAAAACCCTAGAAAAGAGAGAAAGGGGAATTTGGTGGTTGATTTGGGATTAGAGAGCCTTGCAATTCTCGGATCCAAGTCTTCCTAATTAGAAATAACAAAATCGGGATAGTTGCGACTTGCAAAATAAAGGGTATGTTTGGCAAATGGGTTTGAACCCATCTTAGGCAATTCAAACGACTTTGTCAATCTGAATCGTCGTTTGGTAACTTTTTTTTGGATAAAATCCAAATGAGAAAAAGTCATTCAAACCCTTCAAAATCAAATTCTTCCCCCCCTCAAATTTCAACAGTTTGAATCCATTCTGAATAGTATTTTTTGATTTGACATTTCAACTACTCTTTTTATTACTCAACATCACACATTTCACATCTACCCAAACAACAATCCAAATAATATTTTCAAATAAGATTATTTGACCCAAACAATAATTTAAATTTTTCGTTCAAATTACCCAATTCAAATTTTCCAATTTAAATGAAAAAATTTAAATGGCCACAGTTTAAACCCGTTTGCCAAACGAGCCCAAAGGGAAACTTCCAATTTATAGCTAATACTAATTTTTATTTTTTTAACACCCAATTTAGATAAATACTTAATTTTTTTAAAAATATAACAAACTATTTAAAGTGATTCTATTACCAATTAGTGATAATTGATTTAGTGATAAAAAAAATATGTATAGATAATTAAATTAGTTAGTTACATAATTATTTTTAAAATTTGGGCGTTTATTTTTATTATTGTGTAAAATTTGTTAGTAAAATAATACAGGATGAACAAGAAATAGGAATAAAAATTTGTTATAATATTGAAAGAAAATTACAATAAAAATTAACTTTAAAGTTAAGCACAAATCGAATAGACTAACGACTATGACTGTATGGAAAATGACGGAAGCCGAGCCATGTGTGTCATACGCTTTTCTTAAAACAGATTCGCCCCTCGCCGACGGTGCTCGAGGTTTTGCGGCGTCTGTCTCCCAGGATACAATGACTTGCAAGCGATAATACGAGCACAAAAGAAAACCGCTACCGACGAACTAAAACATAGACCAAACTCTATCACCTCGCTCAAAAATTACACTCAAGCAATACAAATATTCTGCTTATTTTTTTTCTCTATTTCTTGTGTTTTGTACAAGAGCAAGGGTCATCTATATATACACACAAACTCAACATAAGCATATGACACATGAATACTAATGACGTTATATCATTAAACTCCAAGGAATGACCAAAACAGTGAAAAGAAAAAACCACAGCCATTAAGAGGCCATACAATCCATATAAATACAAAGGCCATCAATATCTAATACCAAGCATTACACCACCGAATAAAGGAAATAAAAAATCCAACAAATGCATTAAAATAAAGAAACCCAACAGCATATAAACGCATAGAAGTAATGGCTATTCAAATCAATATAATGCAAATGGTGGAATTAAAGTTAAAACCATGAACTCATAATATAACCTCTAAAGCCATTAAATCAAACCGTTTAAGAAAATATAAATGCCATAGTAAATAAATGGCTAACAAATGCCAAAAAAATTTCATTCAGTTTCCAACAATCCCCCACATGAATGAAATCAACACAATACACACTAAAGACTTGGTGATAGAGTTTGACAGCCAGAAACTCTGCATAAAATTGGTAGGTGTTATCCTTTAAACCTCTCCTTGTGAAAGCATATCTCATTTACTAGCTGATCAGTAGACACGATGTCTTTGAACTGTTCTGTTATTCCAGTAAATGACAATACACCTCACACAAAGTTCTTCTTATCACGGTTTTAGTTCTCATTATTATGTCCATTTCAGCTCTGGACGTACGCCTGGTTCTGCGAGAGTTTCAAGGAATTGTGCCCTATACAATTCCCGTTGAAGCGGCCCCACTTCACTCTAACATAGGTGGTCTACTTATTAAGAGTAACCCGTATTACTCCGCTCGAATTTCGACGCATAGGGACCATTAAAAGCATAGCTTAACCTTTTCCTTTACGGCATTCATCATAGGAATGGACATGGGTAATCCCCACAGTGATCTAATTTAGTCACATACAACTTGGTTGTCCCTTTGAACTTAGATCTTGGGATCTCCAGTCAGTTAGGTTGGGTTTCCATTGCATAGACTCATTCTCATATAGGCTTTAGTCTCATTCCCCTCGATGAATTATCAACTAACTCTTTATTTAACCCTTTGGTTAGCAGATCCGCAATGTTATCCTTTGACTTTACATAGTCAATAGTGATAATTCAAGTTGAGAGTAGTTGTCTAATGGTATTGTGTCTACGACGTATGCTTCTAGACTTACCATTATACATATTGCTCTGTGCTCTTGCAATTGCAGATTGATTATCACAATGTATGCAAATTGCTGGCACAGGCTTCGGCCACTTTGGAATATCCTCTAAGAATTGCCGCAATCATTCAGCCTCTTCACTACATTTGTCTAAGGCAACAAACTCAGATTCCATAGTGGATCTGGTAATAGTTGTTTGTTTAGAGGATTTCCACGACACAACTGCACCTCCTAGTGTGAACACATATCCACTAGTAGACTTTGAGTCTTTTATATCAGATATCCAACTTGCATCGCTGTATCCTTCAAGAACAGCAGGAAATCTGGTATAGTGCAACCCATAGCTATGTGTAAAGCATAAGTATTTAAATACCCTTACTATCCCTTTCCAGTGATCAGTCCCAAGATTACTCGTATATCTACTTAGTTTACTTACATCGTAAGCTATATCTAGTCTAGTACAGCTCATTAAGTACATGAGATTTCCTATCACTCTTGAATATTCAAGTTGAGAAATACTCTCACTTTTATTCTTTGATAGGTATAGACCATTATCAATTGGTGTTCTGGCCACGCTAGAATCATCTTTGTTGAATTTCTCAAGAATTTTGTCCACATAGTGGGCTTGACTCAGAATTAGACCGTCAGATGTTCTTAAAATTTTGATACCCAAAATAACATCTGCGAGTCCCATATCTTTCATGTTAAACTGGGAATTCAACAATTTCTTGGTAGTATTAATCATGTATTCATTACTACCAACAATGAGCATGTCATCAACGTTTAGACATAAAATGACATATCCATTTCCAGTGTCTTTCATGTAAACACACTTGTCACACTCATTGATCTTGAAACCATTTGACATCATCACTTTGTCAAATTTCTTATACCACTGTTTTGGTGCTTGTTTTAGTCCATACAAGGACTTTACCAATTTACAAACTTTTCTTTCTTGTCCAGGAGCGGTAAACCCTTCAGGTTGTTCCATATAGATTTCTTCATCTAAATCTCCATTTAGGAAAGCTGTTTTTACATCCATTTGATGTACTACAAGATTTCGTAAGGCTGCAATTGTAAGTATCATACGAATGGAGTTTATTCTCGTCACCGGAGAATAAGTGTCATAGTAATCAAGGCCTTCTCTTTGCTTGTAACCTTTAATTATAAGACTGACCTTATATTTTTTTAATTGATCTATTTGCTTTCATTTTTCTTTTGAAAATCCATTTAGAACCTAGTGGTTTACATCCTTTAGGAAGTTCCACTAGTTCCCACGTATGGTTTTGTATAATGGAGTCAATTTCGCTCTTAATTGCCTCTTTCCATTGAGGTCCCTCTGAAGAGCTCACAGCTTCTTGGAAGGTTTGAGGTTCACTTTCTAGCAAATAAGTCAGAAAATCTGGACCAAATGATTTTTCTGTCCTAGCCCTTTTGCTAAGTCTAAGTTCATTTTCAACCTCTTCAACCTCAACCTCTAATTCTTGTTCTTCGTCCTGACTACTCTCATTTGTAGTCTCTCGTGTTCGTTTAGACGAACTTGACCCTTCTGTGGATTCATAAGGAAATACCTCTTCAAAAAGTGAAGCATTCCTTGATTCTATTATCGTATTTTTATGTATGTCTGGGATTTTAGAATCATACACTAAAAATTGATAAGCACTGCTCTTATGCGCATAGCCAATGAAAATACAATCGACAGTTTTCGGACCTATTCTCACCTTTTTTGGTGTAGGATCGATCACTTTTGCAAGGCACCCCCACACTCGTAAGTATTTGTAGGAAGGCCTTCTTCCTTTCCATAACTCATATGGAGTTTTGTTTTCTTTCTTACGAGATACCTTATTTAAGAGGTAATTACTCAAAGTATTGCCTCTCTCCACATGTTTTGTGGCAACGCGGAAATCAGCAACATTGCATTCATCATTTCTTTAATAGTGCGATTTTTTCGTTCAGCAACACCATTTTGTTGAGGCGAGTAAGGAGCTGTGACTTTGTGAACAATTCTGTATTGTGCAAAGAATTCAGAAAATGGTGCTTGGTATTCACCCCTCGGTCACTTCTTAGCTCCTTAATTTTTCGATTGAGTTGATTCCCAACTTCATTTTTATAGAGAATAAATTTCTCTATAGCCTCGTCCTTGCTTTTTAGCAAATATACATAACAATATTTCGTGCTACCATCGACAAAAGTAATGAAATACTTATTGCCACTCCTTGTCTGTATGGATTTAAAATCACATATGTCACTATAAATTAATTCAAGGGGTTCAGTATTCTTTTTAATACTTTGAAAAGATGACCTTGTCAGTTTTGCCTCAACACAAGTTTCACATTTATGTTTTGAATCAATATAAAATGAAGGGATATGATCCATGTTAATTAATTTACGCATAGCATTATAATTATAATATCCTAGTCTACCATGCCACAAATTGGAAGACTCAATCAAGTAAGCAGAAGAATTAATCACTTTACTAATTTTCGGCCTTACAGTGATTACATTGAGCTTAAACAGCCCATCAGATACATAACCCTTTCCCACATACATTCAACTTTTAGACAAAATAATCTTGTCATACTCAAACACCATGCGAAATCCATGTTTGCTCAGAAGTGAACCAGACACAAGGTTCTTGCGGATTTCAAGCACATACAGCACGTTGTTTAGAGTCAACTCTTTTCCAGAGGTCATCTTCAGGATCACCTTGCCTTGTCCCTCAATCACAGAAGTGGCAGAGTTTCCCATGAACAACTTCTCTCCATTTAAATTTGGTTCGAACGAAGTGAACAGCTTCTTATCTGAGCATACGTGCCGAGTAGCACCGGTGTCAATCCACCATTCCCTTGGATTAGATCCAATGAGGTTCACTTCAGAGGCTACCGCAGAAAGATTTATCTCGGACACATATTGGGTGATGTCATCCACCACATTAGCCTCCTGGGTTTTCTTAGGCAACCTACACTCTGATGACTTATGACCCAACTTGTTGCAATTGTAGCACTTGCCTTGGAACTTCAGTTGAAATTTTGGTTGGAACTTCAGCTTTTTAGAAATGCCTCCCTTAGGTCCTAACTTGGTTCCTTTGCATGTCTTGCTTTTCTTCTTTGGATCATGTTCCACTACATTTGCCTTAGCTACATGCGAAGTAGAGCATTTTTTCTCAGAATTTCTGTTATCTTATTCAATTCGAAGTCTAACAATCAGATCTTCAAGATTCATCTCCTTTCGATTGTGCTTAAGGTAGCTCTTGAATTCCTTCCACGTAGGAGGTAGCTTCTCAATTATAGCAGCTACTTCAAACGCTTCAGGCAAGATCATCCCCTTAGCATGGATCTTATGTAAGATCACTTGGATCTCTTGCGCTTGACTTACTACAAAGTTCACCATCTTATAATCAAGGAAACGGCCCATGAGAAATTTCTTAGCGCCGACATCCTCTGTTTTATATTTTCGGTCTAAGGACTCCCATAATTCCTTGGCCGTTTTCTTTGTACTATACACACTGTACAAATAATGCGTCAAACTATTCATGACATAGTTACAGCACAAGAAGTCAGAGTGCTTCCATATGTCAGCGACTTAGATGATTTGAACATCAGTTTCATCATCATTGACCTTAGGAGCATCCTCGATCAAGAATCTCGCAAGATTCAAGGTCGTGAGGTAGAACAACATCTTTTGTTGCCACCTCTTGAAATTCAACCCATTGAATTTCTCTGGTTTCTCGCCATGACTGACAGAAACCAGAACGTGTGCCACCGGAGTGGTCACTTGAGCAACAACAGGGCTCCTTTCATCAGAATTGGTACTTGTTTCTATTTCTGAAATTCAAATAAACTTAATTTTAGAACTCTAAAATTAAAATTGGTAGCAAAAGGATAAAACCAAGATAAAAAACTGCTTCTATAAATAAAAGCATAAAAGTATTTTTTTTTAAGAAAAAAAATTATAAAACTGTTTACAAAGAAACTAACAGCAGGGTGTAAATTTATATATATATATACACACATATAATATCAGTATTACTCTCTATATAGATAAATCTAGACTATAAACTAAATTTTATACAACTATAATAGAAAATATATTACATACACACAAAGCAGAGAACTCGATCGACAAGATAAGAGACCAAAACAAAATAACCAATGACCAAGCAAAGATAGAGTGAGATCAAGGCACAAGAATAAAGTAAAGTAGTAATAAGAAGAAAATAGGAACTGAGAACCACACTACAAAGAGCTAAAGAACATCAAAAGATTATAGAAGGAAATACATAATTAAAACAGCCGTCAAAGGATTGTCGGGAGCAGAGACAATATCGAATGATTTTACAACCTGTTCATCACTATACGAATTTGTTTTAAGATTGTTAGTAAAATAATACAGGATGAACAAGAAATAGGAATAAAAATTTGCTATAATATTGAAAGAAAATTACAATAAAAATTAACTCTAAAGTTAAGCACAAACCGAATAGACTAACGACGATGACGGTATGGAAAATGACGGAAGCCAAGGCACGTGTGTCACACGCTTTCCTTAAAACAGATTTGCCCCTCGCCGACGGTGCTCGAGGTTTTGCGGCGTCTGTCTCCCAGGATATAACGACTTGCAAGCGATAATCTGAGCACAAAAGAAAACCGCTACCGGCGAACTAAAACCTAGACCAAACTCTATCACCTCGCTCAAAAATTACACTCAAGCAATACAAGTATTCTGCTTATTTCTTTTCTATGTTTCTCGTGTTTTGTACAAGAGCAAGGATCATCTATATATACACACAAACTCAATATAAGCATATGAGACATGAATAGTAATGACGTTATATCATGAAACTCCAAGGAATGAGCAAAACGGTAAAAAGAAAAAACCACAGCCATTAAGAGGCCATACAATCCATATAAATACAAGGACCATCAATATCTAATTCCAAGCATTACACCACCTAATGAAGGAAATAAAAAATCCAACAAAGGCATTAAAATAATGAAACCCCACAGCATATAAACGCATAGAAGTAATGGCCATTCAAATCAATATAATGCAAACGGTGGAATTAAAGTCAAAACCATTAACTCATAATATAACCTCTAAAACCATTAAATCAAACCGTTTACGAAAATATAAACGCCATAGAAAATAAATGGCTAACAAATGCCAAAAAAATTTCATTCAGTTTCCAACAAAATCTTAGTATTTACCTACTTCACGAGATAATATATCTTTAAATTTTACCAAATTCTAAGTTTGTCCTCGTATTTTTTATAATTTTTAAATAATCTTTCGGTTGTTAAATTTAATCTAAAATTATTCTTGCAACGAAATGGCACTGTGGTTGACATCGTTGAGGAACTCGAAGATTGAGCAGATGAGCGCCTCCCAAGCCGCAACAGTAGAGGTGGATCCTCTGTTGTTCAAACATGAAACCATAATGGTACTTGTATATTAAAAAAAATCCACAAATTTGAGATTTCCTGAACAAAATTCTATGTTGGTCGGGACAGCGCCATAAGGAATTGGGACCCGATGACTCTAGTGTTGCAGCAATAGGGGTTTTCATAATTTGACCAAATATGGCGGGTCGACAGTGCAAGGATCTGGCTGGTCAGCGGTGTGATTTCTTGCGGAGCTGGCAAGCCCACGGTGGAATTTCTCTTGTTATTTGTAATTATTTTCATGACGTTTATTTGTTATCTTTCTTACCGACGGGGATTAAGATAAATAATTATGAATTATTAAGCGATTGTGAATGTTGTACTTCATATGAAAAACTACAATAATTTTGACGGTTTGATAGAAAGACTACAACTAAATTGTTATGTCTATTAGTTATAAGTTCTACGAAAAGTAATAAAACTGCATGTAGTTTTATGAGACATCACATGGTACAAAAAATAACAAGGAAATTAATGAATTAAGGTGAATTATTTTTTATATATTTCATAAATTAAGAATGTGAAAGTTTCAGGAGAATCTTACCAAGAAAGGAAAGTAATTGATCCTCTTGGCAAAACTTGCCAATTTAAGACCTAATTAAGAGACAAATTTAGAAAGGGGATTTAGACAAAATATCTGGAAAGTGGGCACTAAGTTAGGTGGCAACAATGTAGCATTATAGGTTCTAAAATAAGTCTAGGTTCACGAGAGAAAAATGTGAGAAAGAATTTGCCAAAAGAGGAATCTAGTGCGGTTAAGGAAGGAGCTTAATTTTTATCATTAAAGGTTCAAAATTTTGGGAAATATTCCCTTTAGTCAAATTTCATCCACCCCTTTTAGAAATACGACAAAAATTTTTGTTCTACACATTTTACATTTCAAGTCTCATATAACCGTAGAGAGATAACGGGAGAAAGGAAGAGAAGAGAGAAGAAAAAGAAAAGTTAAGGCCAATCTAAAGAAGTGTTTTTTAAGGGTTTATATCTCCATTAAGGTAAAAGAATTCCTTTCTCATAGTGTAGCATGACAATTTTCGAATCCGAATTCATTCAAGTTTTGATTGTGTAGGAAAGCTTGTTTCGGGGGAAGTTTTTTAGGCATTATGCACCAACAAGTGGTAACCTTTCATATTTTTTGACACCATATTTTTTGAAATTTCAGTTTTGACCCTATGGTTAAAATGTATAAAAAAAAAACCCTTCAAAGTGATCAATTCAAACTTTTCATAATGGAAATACTTATAAAAATAAGCAATTATTCCTTCTAGAGCCTTTTAAAAATTGATTTGAGACTTATTCTAATTTACCAATTAAAATTAGAGGTAAAAATCATCATTTAAGACTTTAAGTGCATGTAATAATTGGGTTGTGTTTTGGAAATCTATTCCGAAGAGACTCACAGCATGCTTCAAAAATCTATGATTCTTTAGTTTTGACTTTTTGTAGAAAATGTTTGAAAAATAGGGCTTCTTCACAAATATAATTTCAGACCAGATCATAATTCATTGATTTGAAAATCTTAAAATCAAAATCTGGATAAACTAAAAACATGTATAATCTTCGTCTTTTAATTTTCTACATTTTCTCTCTTATAGCCAAAACCGAATTCTAATTGGATTGTGGCGACAATTGCCAAAAATATAGATATGCCCTTAACGGTTCAAGAACCTTTGGGACAACCTTGGTTTCAGATTTTTAAAACACTATTTACACACCCAATAATCTTGAAATTTATACATTCACTTTAGACCTATAAATGAATGTTCAAAAAAATGTTCAAATACAAAGAAAATCAAATCCTACATGAAGTAGTATAAGAAATGGGAACATATTTCTATGCTCTAAAAACCCTAATTGGATGCGTCGAGCAAACATTCTAATATCAATTTGAGTGTATAAATCATTTAATACAGAGCTTAAACATTTATCTACTATCATAAAATAGTTTCTTAGGATTGGGATTAGAAAATACCCTCGATGCCTTTGTTTGTTTCAACATTCTCTCTTCGAAGCTTGATTTCTACACAAATCTAAACCAAATTAGTTCAAATTGAAATTCGCTACACTAGACAACAGAGGAAAATTTATTTAAGTTAATTTTTAGAATCCTCCTTGTTATTCCTCCTTAAAAAATCCTGCCTCTCTCTCTATATTTCCTCTTTCTCCTGTTCTTTTTCCCTTCACTCTTTTCGCTCTTGGATTTTTGGGTGTGTACTAGAATGACAAATAAGAAAATGTCAATTTTGGCTCTGCTCTCCTATATTGGACGACCAAGGCTTGTAAGAGGACAACAAATTTCTAAAAATCTACCCACGTTAATGAAAAATATCAATTAGTTGATTAAAATACGATTGATTACCAAATTTGGTCGGATTATAGACATAATCTCTCCAATATTGCGGCTAATTAATATGCGGTATTGCTAATTTATTTATTAAATTTATTTCCCTTGATCTGGTCTTAATATGTAAGTTAACTAATAAAAAAATGTTTCCTTTCTAGGTGAGCTATTTATTCAAACTTTCTTATTATTACTCATGAACTAGAGAGAAAATAACATATCTCCCTTAAGCCCTAGATTATGGCGCCCATGATAGCCTAATTCTTGCTATTTTGTCATGTGATGTTTTAGAAACTGCATGTAGTTTTGTGTCAATTTTCTTTATAAACTTCGTGTAGTTTTAAGTACAAATGACTACAACTTTATTGTAGTTTCATGGACAGTTTGAATGCATCTGGCTCCCTCTAGTGGGGACCCAATCGGGTCCATCGGACCAATGGGGGGTTAAGGTTCCTCCAATAGAGACCTGGTTTGATCCCACCATACCAGTGGTGTCCGCCTTCCTCCAACGAGAACCAAGTCAGGTCCCACTGGACATAGTGGCTTCGGGTTCCTCCAATAGGGACCCAATGGGGTCTTATCGGACCTGAGGGGTCTGGGTTCCTCCGACAAGGTCTCGGCATGGTACCACAGGATCGATGGGCTTTGGGCACCTCTAGCGAGGATCTGGAAGGGTCCCACCGTACCGAGGGAGAGGGGGTAGGAGGTCCAGGTTCCTTCAACAAGGACCCCACTAAATCGGGGTATTCAGACTTCTCCGTTGGGGATCTAGCTGGGTCCCACAAGATCGGAAGGGTCCATGTTCCTCCAGCGAGGTCCTGGCAGGTCCCATCAGAGTGGGGGTCCGGGCTCCTCTGATGAGGACCCAGCCGAGTCCCATCGGACCAAAGGGGTTTGGGTTTCTCTTTTGAGGTCCCGATGGGTACCCATTGGACCAAGGGGTCCGAGCTCTTCCGGCAGGGTCCTACCAAAACGATGGGGTTTGGATTCCTCTAACTAGGTCCACTTCTTTTTTGTGAGGGCCAGATGGAGTGTGGTAGTGTTGGTTAGGCTCGGGCCATTCAGACATCGGCCCCATTAAGTCGGCTTGTACTTAGGCTGCTTGAAACCAGGGGGTCTCGCTAGGTCTGATCCTTCTAAAGCCTTTCTTGGGCTTTCTCGTGACGTGGGCTTACTCTTTGTTATTTTGGAGCTTTAATATACTTGGGCTATTAATGGGCCTTGTCATAATCTTACCCAATTGAATATAGCTTCCATTTAAAATTTTGTGATAATGATACAATTGACCTAATTGGTACCTAAGTGATAGGCTCACTTGATTTCTAATCCTTATTTATGATGTGTCAAAAAATGGGCATTCATCAAAATCTTCCTTTATTTTTCATTGAAGATTAGGGGATTTTGAAGAATGTCTCATTCTTGATACAATGATAATCTATCATCCAGGTGTGTTGCACTTTTAATTTATACCCAAAAGTTACACTACAAGCATAGAGTGGAAATAAGGGGAGCACACAACTTGAGACATAGATTATTAAGTGGCATCAAGAATGACTTTATTTTGAAATTCCCCATTGAAAATTTTGCTTTTCCTAGTCCATAGTACCAAATTTATCCAACTAAAATAGTAATAAACTATTTATTTACTTAAAATGGTATTAGAATTATTCTTACTATCAAATTATTAGAATTATTTTTTTAAGTAAATCAATATAATCTAAGAGTAGTGCTAGACATACTAATTTTATTTACCAACTTTTTAATACTAACATATATGTCATATTATCATTGGTAAGTGTTTATCATCTAATTAGAATGATGCCAACCAAAATATGATACTTCAATTGCCATATAGATTGGTATTAAAAAGTTGATAAAAGAGTTGGTATGTCTAGTATTATTCATAATGTAAATACAAAGATAAGATATTTACCATTAAAATACTATACTTATTTTTATTATTATTTTTATTCTTTTTTACCATTACCTCAAACTAGAGTCAATATATCCAATTTCAACGAAGAGTTTGGATATAATTATTATTTTAACTTCAAAATCAAAAGAGCTTATCTAATACTGATTTTACCATGTTCCGTTCAACAACAACCCGAGACTTGCTGTTCTACGCGGCAACCTTAATTACAGTGTGAAAGATGATTTTTTTTTCTTGAATAAACTGAATTTTTGTTTTAGCATCCATATATAATAGTAATAAATCTCTATATACATGATAATTACGTTTAAGAGTACTGAAATATTAAAAATCTAAAGACCCTGCATATAGATTACATATTATCATCTTAAATTCTCTTCTCCAATAATATACATTTAATTAAAATGATCCCGGCGAGGGATAAAATAAAAAAATAAAAGCTCTAAAACGATTGACAAGTGGTATATATGGGGCTTAAAAACCTAATGACCAACTAACTTGCTTAGTTTTTACCCTAATTATGTTTTGTTTTAAACCTTGGCGGTCTCATTACCTACATTCCAAGAATTCCAACATCCCCAGTGGCCAGTCCACTGGAAAGTTTCATTACTAGAGTTGACACCGGCGAGCCGTTTTTCGGATGTAACATTTTTGAACCTCTTCCAATCCTGGAGCACCGCCCTGAGATCGGTCGCCTTGGCGTCGATGCTCTGGCAACAGTTTGCATGGACAGTGGTCACTGCCCTAAAGTCCTTGCTGTCTTGGCAAAAACCACTAAAGTAAAGGGTATCCAAAAACCTTACCTTAAGACCTAATTGCCCAATTATGTCACCTCCATTAATTAGCCCTAATAAGACATCTTGCTCTTTTAGGCCTGTTGAGTTGTCTTTCATGGAGTACCATTTTTCAAACAATGCAATGGTTTTGTTGTTTGACCTGACGTAGTAAAATCCTGTGTTGATTAGGTGGCTTTTATTCCATGGATTTCCAAGGAAAATGTCTGTACTTATTTGTAAATCCTCAGTCTCGTTTTTGCTGAGCCTTAGAAAGGGGTCTCTTAGCCAAACAACGTCCACGTCCTGTTGCAGTATAGTTAAATTATATTAATTAGTAAGAGAATGAAATTGCTTATAATGGGAAACCAAAAATAAAAAATAAAAAATAAAAACTAAGAGATAAATCGCTATTCTATATATGGTGACTGAACATTTAGAGAGATAAGTGGAGCTTTATAATCATTCATCATGAGCAGTTGATCAGTTAACTAATTTAAAATTTTAAAGGGGCGTTTAGTACGTGATAATCTATGTGTAATCTTAATTTACAACGTTTGGTCATTAACAATAATATTTCATAACATTCTCGAAAATCTTAAATTCATGTGTTTGATTGAGTACGATAATTGAATATCATTCAAAATTTTTATCCCACATGAATATTGATATATCCCTCGAAACTAGCTCTCTATTATTATTATTATTTTTTAAAACCAGGTGCACTATCAGAAATTTTAGCACTTCTAATCATATATCTATTTCAAACTACTGTTTCATGTTTCATCAATTTTTTTTTTCTTCCAATATGTCCCACATCGAACCGAAATTTTAAAAACCATGAGCCGTACACCGTACGGTTGCTTTTATTGCTATTGACTATGATTCGTCGGTTAGGTTAATCAATTAGAAGCCCCAAAAAATAAAAAAAAAATAAAAACAGTGAGGTCAGTTCATGAATATACCGTGAATATGAAGTTATAACCGCGCTTGAGAACCTCCAAGAGAAACGAAGTCCGTCTCCACATCATCCCGATGAAGTCACGTGACATGTAGAGCTTCTCTCCCATGAAATCCACGCCGTCCGTTTCCAATCTGTAGCAGTTCAGCTTCAGGTACCGGCAGCGATCGTAGGCCGTCCGATCGACCGCCGCCAGAAGAAGATTGTCCCTCAGCCGCCTCGTGCCTTCCCCGAGCCATAGGCCGTCGAGGAAGATATCGAGCATCGTCGTCGTCGTCGCAGTGTCTTGGTCTGCGTAAGCCCTATTTATAACTGCGACGATCACCGTCTTGTTCCTCGTCGAGGCTTTCGATAAAGCCGCCTCGAGCTCGTCCCCTGATGGGGCTTCATGGGCGATGATTGCCTGTTTATAATTAACAAAAGTTTCTGTTAATTAGGTAAAAAAAAAAAAAATTGGTTAAGGTAATGCAATAATTATTATAATCTGATGGCCATGGACTTATTTATTATTACCGAGTTTGGAAGTTGGCATTGGAGTTGTTGTGTTTGGAAGGAAAGGAATAATGGGATGTTAGTGAGAGAGGAAGACCAGAAGGAGAGGCAGAGAACGCCGGCAAAGAAGAGGACGACGACGGCGGCGGCGGAGAGTTTGTAGTTGGAGCCGAGAGAGTAGTGTTTTGGAATTTGGATATCCATTGTTAGAGTTTTTTTTTTTTTTTTTTTTGCTTTTTTTTTTAAGTTAGAGAGAAAATTTTGGAGGAAGGTAGGGGAGAGAGAGGAGGGTGAGATTGGTTTCCTTGTGAGGGCTTGATTTGCTTGAATTACGAGTGTATAAATGATCCTATTTTGGCATATAATGTCAAAAAAAAAAATGTCAATTTGGTGGAGCTAGAGACTGGACTAAGATCTCATTTATTTTAAATGAAAGTCCAGAACTAGTTAAATTTGGTATAGTTTAGAAATTAAATGGGTGGATATAAAATGTAGACTTGAGCCTGTTTGACATATCTTCTTATTAGCTCAAAAACTGTTTTTAAGATTGTTTGGTTAATGTTTCGGAAGTGTTTTGGCCCTGCAATAGTATTTTTTGTTAAAACGCAAAAACATGACTTTTTTAGGAAGTTATTTTGAAAAATCTTTGAAAATTGTATAAGAGTTTTTTTAAAAAATCACTATAATTATAATATTTATTTATTTTTACTATTTATAATTATCATGTTATTACTAAAGCACTTTTTAATTAGAGTTTTTTTAGGCATTTAACTAAATTTTTGGGTAATTTTTTAAGATTTAGCCATAGTTTCACGAAATTATAGATTTAGCCATAAAATGTAATATTTTTTGTTACATGAAACATATATACATGTAAAAGTATAACATTTTATGTTACATGTTACAAAAAAATATTATATTTTTTACATGTATATATGTTACATGTTACAAAAAATGTTACATGCTACGGTTAAATCCCTAATTTCGTGAAACTATGGCTAAATCCTTCAAACTTTACCTTTAAAATGGCTAATTGCTCAACTCGTCTTTTTAATTATAGTGCCAAACAGTTACTAAGTCACTTATTAGCTAGATGCTGCCGAACTAGTTAAACAAATAAATTTTAGAAATACCAAAAAAAATTTCGCACTCTTTCAATTTTGATATCCTATCATCTCGTGCTCCTAAATTTCAATATTTTATCAAAAACAATCCTCGGAACATATTAATGGATTACGACAGTTTATTTATACTTATACGGCCTTGATCTTTCAAACAAGCTTCTGGAAAAATCTAAAAAGATAACGATAATAATACAGAACAGAAAAACCCAAATATATATATATATATATAAGTCATCTCCAAACCCTCGCCAATAGACTACACTCACAGTGGCACTGTCGTCACAGCTATGCCTTGCGCGTTACGGCTATTTAAGCCGCATGTTGCTGGTGCCACTGCCTCTTCTCTCGCCGCGCTTCTGCACAACCAGCCACCACCAAAACAAGTTCCTAATATAAACATATGAAATTGAAAGCCAAGCGTTCAATAGCTATTTTTAGAAATTTTCTAAACATATATATTTGTTTCACGTATAAAAAGAATGAAATAAAAGTCATTGATGTCACGGTCATAGCTTTTTTAGTTATTTATTTTTTCATCTTTCAGCGGGTAGAGGAATTGTTTTGAATAGCATATTTTTCTAATTAATGAGCTATTGGTAGTTAACTTTTATAGCAACAGGTCAGAGTAATATGCACATTAATACAGCTTGGAAAAAAATCAGAGGCAGATCCTCTGTCTCTATCCTTAACCGACTTTCACTGTTAGTTTCAAAAAAAAAAATAAAAAACCTTTTCATTAATTCTTCGGATTTCAATACAATTATCTTATAAACTTCTTTTCTCCTTTATGCACTTTGTGGTTGCCTTTACACTCTTTTTTAGACTCTCTCCTATGATCAACGAGAGTGAAATTTATGTTTTTTCAGTGCAAGTTCTATACCATGTTCTACACTTAGTGGCAACCACACTAGCAATTAGGACAATAACCTAACGAAAATGATTAGCAATCAAGGAACAAGCAAAGTTAACAATAAGTGCAGAATGTAAAGTTGACACACGAGATTGGTAACACAGTTCGGTGCGCACATGCCCAGATAAAAAATAATCCACTAAGTCTCAAAAAATACAAAAGACACCTGGACTTATACAAAGCAAGACTCCATCTGAACTCTTTGTCGCCGTCTCTCGTAAACTCCTTAGTAAACTACCTGCGAGATCCCCTCGACTTAACACGACCTCTCCCAAGATCTACTATAGGCTCTCCCAAAACTTAAAACTGCCTCTCCCGAGGCTTACAAACCCAATGGTCTCTTCCAAGACTTACAAGCCCAATCCCACAATAGTACATATAAAAAAAAAAACATGATGCATAAGCTCTGAGCAGTTTGCTAAACAAAGCTCTGTACATAAACACTCTAAAATAAATCTCACGATTTCTCTCCTTGTGTTTCTCTAAAAAAAAAACGCACTATCTATTTCTCTCAGTTAGGAGCTCATGTTCAACTTCCTTTGATGGCTCAATTTATACAGCATGATGAGATACTGTGTGATGAAATAAGCCAGACTCTGCTCCAAATTTGCATCCCACAAAATCAGGACATTTCAACTAAATCAGGGATGCTGCTAACTTCCCAAAATATCTCCACAAAATCACACACAATCAGGAAACTATCTGCAGAGAATATGTAACTTCAATAACTATCTAGATTACACAGAATATCCACATATTCTACAATTGCCAAGTCAATCCTTTCTTCTAGAATCGTGATCAAATCAATCTTCGTCGTAACTACCTTGATTACATTGAATCTTTACGATTTCTGTAACTCATAAATCTTGCCAACTGATTAAGTTATCTTGCGCCTATAGAATCTAGAAGTTGCAATCCGAGTTCTAACTCCTATTGCGATTTACATGGAAACTTATCTGGTGTTGATCTTTCACTTTCAGACTTACTTGATGTGGCGACAAAACTGTAAAACTATTGCCAAAAACAAACTTGTCAAACCTAAAACGTTTTGTCAAAAATCATGCCAACAAAAACATCAACTGAGAGTCATGACAAAAAAATAATAATATACAAGATAATTGCTTCTTTCTTCAGACAATAAACAATATTTTTTTTCTCTTTCTTTTTTATTGGATTTTCCTAATTTATATGAGTTTATTTTTTCTTTTGCTACTATCAATATATTTTTTCTTTTTTTTAACTTCTCTAATATTTTTTTTTCGTAGGTGGGGAAACAGTATGTCTACTTGTATATTAAATGGAAATAATACATCATAGAAAAATGTTCGTGTCTTATGGTCTTCTCTCATTCCTTTGAATTTTGTTTTGCATGACTCTCTCACTCTCTCTCTTCATTCTCTTTTCGCTCTATTCTATCTCTCAGACCTTTTCCTATGGCGACTAGTTTTCTCACCTCATTCTGACCATACTTTTGGGAAAACTTGCTCCTCTCATACTTTTGGGAACACGGCCTCTATCATCGGCAGTGGTCATATTGCTAGTTCGCTATCTACACTTTGCATGCAGGTTGTTGCTTCAATCAAATTGTTGCTCTCGTTGACCAAGTAAAAGGCAAAGACACTTTCGGAAAATGTCGTCGACGGAAAAACAAGCTGCCAGATTTAGATGAGCCACTGAAGGATCGAGTAATAGCAAAAGAAAGCATAGCATAGGTTATCGCACAACTTACTCAGGGAAGAGCACAAATGCTTGGAGGTTTTTTTTTTCCCCCTTTTTTGGGGAGGGGTTCTATTCATACACAATTTATATTACAATACGGATGTGTATTTTAAAATGTATTTTAACACACATCACTATTTTGATTTATATATTACATAGCACAAAAAACCAACACAAAAACATACTACAAGTCGGGTCGTTATGTTTGCCTATTGGTCTGTCTGCATGCGGCGCTCTCTATCTCACACTACCTTGCTCTTTCCCCTATGTACAACACCAAAAGTCTAATGAGTTGTTAAACTCAATAAGCGCGAAATTAACCTATTTTTATATGTCATGCCAATAAACAAGAATACGATGGAACTCTACACATATAATTCTAATGCATAAAAACAAATAAACTTGTTCGTCCCATATTAGGTGAGACACATATAGCTTAATCTACCAATAAAAGTCCATAGAGACTAGCCATCACATACCGACTAGCCCCTTCCCACGAATAAGTCTATTGATTTGTTATTCTTTAATCTTCACTATCTTTCATACAATCATCTTCTTATCATGGTCACTCCTTAGCGATATTTGTGTTTGGGATCCACCAATAGTACTAGCTAGCTTTTCTCTGTCTTTGGTGGGCGCATCAGCGGGGAGTGGTCTAGCTCTTCCTATGGAGCATCTCTCGATCAACGAACTCGACTCAACACTGGCTTGATCGAATTCTTTCGAAGAGTTATTGTCGACGGACTTGATGCTGTGTTTGGCCCGACCAGAGTCTTACGCAGAGTCATGGTCTCGAAGGACCGGTTGTACGATCAACATGACTATCTTTTAATCATCCTTACATCTCCCTTCTTTCTTGTCTCTTTATATGAATCTTTCTCTACGGCTATATTCTTGAGCCTATGTTGTTGACGGAAAATCAACAACCCTCGGTGACTTATCATTTAAGGCAACTGAGCCATTTAATACTTATCGATGGGAGACATTCGTCGACAGGTTAATATCCTATGCCATAATGCTCTAAGAAACCCTAAGCAAGTTATCATTGGTTGCTTGGGACTTGATCTGGAGTAACCTTGACGTCCTGCTCTAGTTGAATCTGACGATAACTTGTGTCGAGCTTTAAGTCCCTCCAAAACCCTCAATCCTCATTCCGAGGCTATATCTCGTAGACTACGATTCAATCACAAGATAAGGGGTCAAAAGTTTTTGTCTTATTGGATTATATCAGGCCTGAGCTCAGACTAAGTTTTATGAGTCACAATGATATAAGAGATTAATGTTATTCTATTAGCTTTATCGCCATTTTAGTTTAAGGGTTATCACTGTAAAATGATAATGGATATCAAATTCTTTTTTTTAATAGAAATTTTGTATCAATAATCCCTAAACTTCTCGAATTTTTGCAAACTGCCACTCAAACTTTGTTTATTTTAGAAATCTGCACTCTCCTTTCATTTCCGTCCAATTTCATCAAGATTTAAATTTCCAACACCAATACTATAGGGACTAATTTGCCAAATTTTATAAGTTTATGGTGCAAATCGTTACGAAAAAAAAAAGTTCAAGCACCAACTTGCCAAAGCACCATAGATTAAAGGGTCATTGGTGCCAATTACTCTTAAATATTTATCTACCATAAGTGTCTCCCGTATTTCCACAATTGTAGGTACCTACGCAGTAACATATCAATATTTTTTTACAGGGAAAAGATTCATCGGCTAGAAAAATATTAGACGAATTTTAGAAATTTGAACACACTGTGTACATAAACAAAGCTAATGATGAAACGATACAAGGAGAAATAATGAAAACATCCGACAATACTAAAAACTCTTCTCTTACGAGAGATTGCAAAGCACTGACCAGAAATAGGAATAGAGGTAAAGAATGAAATCAAATAACTACTTGAAGAGATTAGACAATTAATATGTATAGAGAACGAAGAAAGATGCCAATTACAAAATGATAACCTAATCAAAGAAAACTGCAGCCATTTCTTCTTCTCTTTTGCTTCTTGGACTTTGGCTGCAGCCCCAATTTGATAGCGGCGTCGAAAACAACCTTCACATTCTGCAAGTTCAACACAGATTAAAGTTGTGATTCTCTATATCAATCTGTTATTGTCAATGACTTTGGCTAAGCAATTCAATTTATGCTAGTCAAGAGTTGGACTCCTAGCGGCCAAAGCATGTTCTGGCGCCCAAAGAACGCCCTTATGAGAATATATCGTCATGTAACATGGACCTTTTACTTTTTCCGATAAAAAATTGTAAGCTACACAAAGTAGAAAACTGCACCAAGTTTTGTGATATCATTATCGTTTTATACCAGAGAAGTGGTATGCAAATTATGTAAAAATTTCCAACAAAAATGCTCTGATGCGAGGTTGAAAAGAGTATTTCGTGAACATATGTGGAGCAGATTACAGATGTGAAATCCGATTTCCACAAAATATTTGTTTATCATATATTCTCGCATTTTATTGCGTTGTGTGCTCGTTAGCGAAATCCAACCAGAAATACACTTATGGAGACATACCTGTTGTGTCTTTGAGCTGCACTCAATATAGGAAACTGCTCCGATTCGCTTCTTTAAATCTTCGCCCTAGCAAACAAAAAAAAAAGATGAAGAAAAATAGAAAATAATGGATAACGTGCATCGTAATCACAGTTAAGCAACACTAACTAGGCCACAAACAACTTTTATAAATCATTTTTATGGTAATTAAAGGAAATGGTAACATTATACGAGCGATAGACGTGTACCTGTTGTGTCGAGATGGTTCGTGCCCCAGGATAATCCCTTAGGAAAGTTTCATCTTCTCTCAGATCTGCCATAACAAGTAACAATCTTCATATGTTACAATAAGAGCAATTTCTGTAGACAGAGAATTAGGAAAATAAAATCTTGTCCATAAACAGAAAGACACCAAAGAATATACTGGATACTCATGATGCTACAATAAATTGATAAGAAATAGAAAGGTTCGAGATAAGAATATGATAATGGAGTAATAGACTCTACATTAAAAAAATTGCACTATGAAATTTGTTTTAGAAAATACAGAGTTTTAACAAATCCAATATGTAGAAATAAGATTGCTGAAGGAAATTGAATCACCTAGTTTTGTCCCCACAAGAATAATGGGAACTGATGGGGCATAATGTCTCAGCTCTGGGATCCACTTCTCCAATATAACAAGAGGTAGGGGAAAAAAAAAGTTAAAGAGCGATAGAAAGGATTAGTATATTCATCTCATTCAAATGAATAAAAGTTTATTCTTAAGAAGAGTTTAATAATTAAAAATAAATAAATAAATAAATAAAAACCTTACTTTCTTTGCTATGTTCTCATAGCTTGGCCTACTTATTAGGGAAAAAGCAAGAAGAAAAACATCAGCTCCTCTGTAACTAAGAGGCCTCAGCCTGTTATAGTCTTCTTGACCTGAATTTATTTAAATCATAAAAATAAAAAAAATTAAAAAAAAAAAAGCAAGACTCTGTTATAATCCCTCAACTTTCCAAACAAGTAATTTAAATTTGGCAATAACTTTATAAACAACTTGATGCCCTGGAAAGAGACTAGTCAAGAAACATGTTCCTCAATGAATATTTGGTTATTTGGAAAAGAAAAATTAAAAAGAAAGAAAAAGTTTAACCAGAGATTTCCTTTTTTCCGGATATCACATGGATACATCATTCAATTGTATAATTGTTGTTGTTGTTGTTTTTTTTTTTTTTTAATATGTGGACCAATTTCATATAGTTTTGCATACCATTTTGTACGAAATGTCATGATTACAACATGACTAGACTTCACTTAGGAGTTATGCACTAATTATGCTAATTCCAGTGTACAAATTCCCTTGTGTAAGCATTATTAACTTGTAGCCACTAAAGTAATTTGGAAATTTGAACTTCACTCGTACTCTTTCATACAATATCTAAAGAAACCACTAAAAAAACATTATTGAGAGTGTGATCATAGTTATCATAAAAGGTTCCCAATTTGGCCATATTAATATTTCCACTTGTAGTTGAGACCTTTTTTTTTTTTCCTTTTCCTTCAAAATGAAATCTATTTCTCTCACGGGTATTACATTAAAGTTGTCAGATTCAAAGTCATTAGATTCTTTCTTCAAATTTCCCTTTTCCACAATCAACACCTAATTAACCAATTATAGACTAGACTAGACACAAGAACATGTTGCTCATTAAAAGTTGCACTGGCTTTCAGAGAAACACACACATTTTTCCAGTCAAATTGATCATTAAAACTAGAGACGCCCAGATAAGCTTCAAGCCAAACAATAATAGACCAAAACTTAAACGTAAGAATTAATTAATTAGAGAGAGAGAAATTAATACCAGCAGTGTCCCACAAACCCAGATTCACAGTCTGGCCATCGACCAATACATTGGCACTGAAATTGTCAAACACAGTAGGAACATAATCCTGTGAACAAAACATGAACACCCATTGTTTAGAAACATGAAACAAAGCTAAAATTAAAAATTAAAAAAAATTAACTAAAAAAAAAAAAGAGAGGTTTTGAGATATACAGTGGGGAAAGTGTTGCTGGTGTAGGAGATGAGAAGACAAGTCTTGCCAACAGCACCATCTCCGACTGTCACACACTTGATGAACTTCGATGTTGATGTCGATGTCGTTGCTGTGACTGTTGTCGTTCTTGAATTAGCATTGTTGGCCATTTTTAATCACTCATTCAATAACAGCTCTTTCTTGATCTCTCTCTCTCTCTCTCTTTTTTGGCTAAAGAGAATTCGTGTGAAAGGAAAGTCTCGGCTTATGTATATTTTTCTCTATTTGTGTCAAAGATAGGAAAAAGTTTGTGGGTTTTTTTTTTTTTTTTTAATTTCTAGGAGGTTTTTGCGGGGCGTGGAAAAGATATTGTGATCGGCGAAATCACTTTAATTTGAGCTGTCAGAGAGGCAAAAGGAGGAAAAAAGAAAAGCAGCCCCACCACAGGAAATAAATCATCCTTCATCAAATTGAAATAAAAATTAAAAACAAAAAAACAAAAAAAACAAAAAACAAAAGAAAGAGGTTAAGAGGGTAATGGGAAACAAAAGATATGCGTGAGCGTGCAATCTCTGATAGATTTTCCCGCGCATCTTGGACTTTTTTGTGCACTTTTTTACATTTTGTTACTAGAGCAGTAGTAGTAGAGCTTTTAATTGGGGCCGGGTTAAAACACAAGCTCGAAAGGGAGATTTTGAGAAATATCCTATTTTTGGTATAATCATAATCTATACTCAATGTGTATTGTATTTTTAATTTATATTTAAAATTATATTACTGCCCTTGAATAAAATAATTTTATATTTAATATTCCTATTTTTATTTTATATTTTTACTTTAAATTAAAAATACAACTAAAATAAAATCATAATACTTAAAAAACTTCTCTCTCTTTGTGCTAGTTTGACATTGTTGTGCTTATAAAAGAAGTGTTTCAAACTGTGCTGAAGAAATAAGTTGCTGAAGTTATAAGCATATAGGGTGTTCAGTTACTTTATTTTTGAAACTGCTATTAAAATAGTATGAGTATGTAAAATTACCAAAAAAATAAATTTAAAAAGTTAGTTAGTAGAATATGGATAGTTAATTAAGGATATTTTAGTACTTTAAAATAGAGAAGCAGTTTTGGTTACAGAAAAGTAGTCTTTAACATGCTTATCAAATTACACTAGGTAAAAATAGAAACGGTTACCTGCTTCTTTAAGAAGCAGACTTACCAAATGCCTATAGCTATTTAGGATTATTTTATAATATTAAAACAGCCTTCAAAAGCAATGCTAATTGGCCCTCTATCTCTAATTTTTATCTCTCTCTCGCGAATGGAGTTGTCGGTAACAATTGAGGTTAGGGCCATCATATGGCGGCGGTTGCTTAAGGTTGACAGGGTTGGGGATTTAGGCTCGTGGTTGGCGGGATTGGGGATTAAGGCTTGGGTCATCTTGGGTTCATGTTGTGGCAACGTAGGCTCGTGTCGCATGGTGGTGTTAGGGATTTGGGCTCGTGATCAGCTTGGGTTCAGCGTGTTGCAGTATGGGTTCGGCCTGTGCAATGAGAGAGGGGGGGGGGGGGGGGGGGGGGGTGTTGGTAGGGTTCAATTCGTGGCAGCATGGGTTCAGGTCATGCAACAGGATTGGGGATTTGGGCATGAGGTTGGCTTGTGTTCGAGTTGTGGTAGGGTGGGTTTGGGTCACGTGGCGGGGTTGAGAATTTGAGCTTTGGCTCGTCGTCGCTGTCATTGCCTTCGAACAAGCAAGGTAACATATATTTATGACATGTAGAAATTATTATATTGAATTAATGGAGTTTTTAATGAAAAGGATTGGCTTAAGAAAGCACGCAAAATGTGGTATGCGGTAAGGTTTTACTTTGCTTTTGAAGTAGAGAAAATGGGACTTGTCAATTTTGTTGTACCACTAGTTCTTGTTGTAGTTTTAGCTTAGTTTGGTATATATATATATATATATATATATATATATATATATATATATATATATAGAGAAAATACCATGAATGACCCCTGGGTTATTGGGTAATTCCACGATCACCCCTTAAGTTTACTATAATTCCGCCGTTATCCCTAAGTTTTTAAATCCGATCCAAAGTTGGCCCTTCCTTTGACTTTGCGTTGAAAAAACGGTGTAATTTTTTGATAATTCCATAAATAGCCTTACGGCCACATCAGCTATCCGTAATGAGAATAGGTGAGTCAGCAAATCTGGTTTAGGAGCATTGCTATTCCACTCAAGTTTGGCACCCTTTTTTAGTTAAGAAATTGGGGGAGAAAATCAGGGCTAGGGTTTATTTGAGGAGAAGAATACTGAGAGCTTTTTGAACCAAATTGCGCAGATGTGGAGTTGGAATTGGATGGAAGAAAGTGCGATGGTTTGACGCATATGACAACGAAGAAGAAAGTGGGATTTTGAAGATCAAAAGCTTCGTAGAAGGCGGTGGCACATTTGGTGAGCTGGGTTCTGCGTTTTTTTTTTCTTTATGTTTTGTTTTTTTTTTTTTTTTATATAACAATCGGGTTTAATTCTTGTTAAGATTTGTGAAGCTGAGTGAATGTGGTTTTTTTTTTGCCTACAAAATTAAAAAATAATTGTCAAAATATGAATCTGTTTGACATTTTGTAATTTCTCCTCTTATAATTTATACAAATCAGATTTATTATGGCTTCTTCAAGCAGCAACTCATACAAACCATGTTTGAGCAAAGTGAAGTTTAGGAATGTCTCATGTGATTGTGGTGCAAGAGCTAGTGTAAGGATTAGTGAGTCGAAAAAAAATCCCAACCGACTATACTATTGTTGTGCGGTGGATAGATGCAAGTTCTGGGACTGGTGCCTTGAAGATTACGATGGCAATCCTAAAGAACAACAAGTTACATCTGAAGATCAGAGGGTTAATGAAAGGCTGAAGTACTTGGAAGCAACCATAATTCATGGGAATAGTCTGTTATTTGGAATATGTCTTGTGCTTGTTTTCATTGCTGCTATTGTGTTGGCTATATTGATTAAGATATAATATGCTATGTATTATTGTCATGTTAATGAATGTTACTGTAACGACCCAAAACTCAAAACAGTATTTTGGTTCCTAAAAATACGGTCAAATTTGAACTTTTTAAATTAAGTTACAAAACCAAACTTTTAATATTAAACATGAGGTTCACCAATCCTCACCATAACCAAAATAAATTTAATTTTAACATTTACAAAATATGCGGAATTTAAAACTTTTCTTTGCCAACGATTAGCCGGTAGTCCACGTAAAGTTTTACAGGTCGGTCCCGTATACACTCGATGTTCCCGTCGTTGTCGCCTCTCACTATTTGCTTTCGTGACAAGATACCTGCGACACGAGCACACTAGTGAGCTAATAGCCCAGTAAGTAGATTAGATAAGTAGGTTGCTAAGTCTGCAAGTAACAAACAGTCAATGGGTATCACAATACAATAATCTAATGAAAGGACGGACTCGATAATCGAGTCGTCATAGTCTGAAGAGTAAACGTCACTCTTATGCAACCTTGCCCGCGAAGTAGATTTTCAGAGATAAGGTGCTGAACCTACGCGGGATACAATACCTGCAAAAGAGTTGTGACTTGGAACGAGGTCGGGCTTAACGACCCATTAATCTCGACTCAAAAGTCAATCTCATAATTTATTCTAATCTCACTAAAGTTCACAACTCTCTGACTTAGCTTATAAAACTAACGTGTGCACACGATTTGCATCCAGACCCCTTACGGGTCGTTCTAGAACTTATACATAATCTAGACCTCTCATGGGTCGCTATAGAATTCAATACTCATTTAGACCCATTACGGGTCGCTCTAGAACTTATTTACAATCTAGACCTCTTACGGGTCGTTCTAGAACTCAATACACATTTAGACCCGTTCTCGGGTCGTTAGAAATTTCATGTGTCTCTGATCTCTCTAGAAGTTATTCTAGAGCTAATACAATTCTGGACAATCTATGAGTCGTTCCGAAACCTCACACAGACAATGGCCCCGTCGGGCGATCTCGGAATCGATCATGATCGCAGCACACAGCATATAAAGAGGAAGGTCGTCTACCGACCTCCTTGAGACCCATCGGGTCGTTCCGAAACCTCACACAGACAATGGCCCCGTCGGGCGATCTCGGAATCGATCATGATCGCAGCACACAGCATATAAAGAGGAAGGTCATCTACCGACCTCCTTGAGACCCATCGGGTCGTTCCGAAACTTCTCACGACCGGTGGTTCTGTCGGACTGTTTCGGATTGATTGCGCAATCACCCCATCGGGTTAATTCGGGACATGCTATGGATCTTGGCCCCTCGGACCATCCCGATATTTCTTAAGATTGTGAGGACTCATCCTCCTCGGGCCTCTCTGCCCTTTCCGAAACCTTTTACGGCCAGTGACCCCGTCGGGTCGTTTCGGAATTCATTATTGCACTTTACCCCGTCGGGCCGATCCGGATCGTCAAATCATAAGCTGTGGGGAGGGCCGTGTCTCTCCTCCCCAAGGCCCCTCGGGCCGTTCTGAAAGGTGGTTCGTTGACCTCCGCGAGGTCCCTCGGGTCGCTCCGAAATCTATCATGGCTGCTGGCCCCGTCGGGCTATTTCGGAACCAAATCATGATCGCGGCCCCGTCGGGCCCCACCCAAATGAGCAAGGTACTCCCACAGAGGAAGGTCGTCCACCGACCTCCCCTAGGCTCTCAGGCCGCCCCGAAATATGATAAGTGACCCCGTCGGGCTATTTCGGGACCGATCATGACTTGCGGCCTCGTCAGGCCCTACCCGCACACATACAGTGTTTTCACCCCTCTTAGCTTGTCTTAGAGTTTTCTCTTTGACCTGCAATAAAGTCTCAACAACAACAGAAATAGTTTTATGCCTGTGGTCCCATACCCACCGACATATAAGTCATACTAACACATATACACACACAAACAGACACGCACACCCTGCACAATAACCTGAACCACGAAGTTGAGTAGTTTTATGTCTGTGGTCCCATACCCACAGACAGATAAACATATACGTGAACACACAAGCCAATAAACATCTAGAAGGACACCACACATTATAACGAACCTACAGTCCCATACCTGCAGGCTCGTTGCACAAAACGAGACAAACATAGTCAAGAGCCCATACTCACGGCCCTAACTAGAATGGAGATTCACATAGTTTGACAGCCACAATTTTGGAAGCATCGAATGCTTAACATAATCTCAACATATGCACGATTAATTCAAGCAGGGTAAAGTATACTCGTGCCACAGTGGAGATCCACTTACCTGAGGTCCTAAGCCTCCCCGACTTGGTCCTCGCGGTTTTCCTCTCTCGACGTCCCTCTTTGGAGTATGTGGTGTGACACTTCTGTCGAATATGAGAATTAGAAGGTCAACATCGAAGTCCACTAAATATTCGAGAGGAATGAAACTTTAAGAGTTAAATGACTCATAGAATGGGACACTAGACAGTGGGTCGGGCAATGGTTCGTCGAGAAATCCCTCTAGGGGTATTCTCGTCCCGAATGTTGTTGACTTAACGCAACAATAAATCCAGACTATCGGGCCTTTCGTTTGGCTAGATTAGGTGAGAAATGAGTTCCTTAAACTAATCGGTGTCTGACTTTATTTTATCACGTATTAAATATTCAAGCCGGAAATCCGGCAGAGTTTCCCCTGTTTTTCGGATATCCCGGCCGAAGCCTTCACCTAAATTCAACCCAGCACCGAACTAATTTCGGTCACAGTCAATCACAACAACCACACAGGCAATTTTATCATTTATTATAATTACTTTCAAAACATAATCATAATTCAATACCGAGCCCCAGTGGCTCGGATTCCACACAAAGAGAGCGATATTGATACATTTGAAATTAAAACAACTTTCAAGTCGTCGTTGGTTCTCTTAAACTTAAAATTGCCTTTGGCCGCTCGCTTATACCTTTGGAATAGGACGGCGAACGTTCGTGCGCCCGAACTTACTTTGTTGATGTTCCTGCACGATTCGAAGGAATAAGGATTGAATAACTTATAAACGGTTCTCGAATTCACAAGCTTTAAGCAAATCAAATCTTGAGCTTAATTGCAAAACACGACGCGAGACGCTTGGTCCTGCAACCCGATCCAACTACTCGTTTATAAACAAAGGGTATATTTAATAAAATACAACCCAACACAATCGGATAAAAAGGTCGGGTAAATCCGCACAACAATATTGCAAAATTTTCTCTTTTATCTTTTGTATTTTCAAAACGACACTAGAATTTATAATGCCCAAAATAATCAAAATACTAAGTTCAATGTGACCGCAAAGCACATAAAGTTTTAAACTCACATATAATTTCTCCATTAAATAATTTGTTGAATTCCGTACATTCACAACTCCACAAAAATCAGATTTTCCAAAACAATAAAATTGCCCAAAAAATACTAATCTCTGCGAGTATAAACTTCACCATTACGGGAATAAGACCAAACAATGATTATTTCATAAATTTCAACAACCACACAACAATTAACCGTTACGCTAAACTCACACCGTCTCAAATCAATTCTATCGCGAGTGACCAAAACAACGCACTAAGCGGCACAATTTAACGATCTTCACAATGCCGACATACTCGAAGATAGATCGAACTAGACATGATCGCGAAACATAATCAACTTCAAACCCACAAAAATACGATCAATATACTCAACTAATTTTATTTATACCTCATAATATAATACCGATTCCGACACAAGATATTCATCAAAATCAAGCAGAGGACAAGCTAAATTCTTGCTCACGACTTATCAACGAATAACACGCAATGCTCAAAAGGACACGAGGCTCACCGACTCGAGCAAGGACGGCTCAAGGAGGCGCACTGCGGTGCGGAGGCGAGCTCGACAAAACGCGAGAGGCTGGGCTAGGCGAGTTCGGAGCAGAGGCTCGCTGCGTGCTGGGTCGCGAACAGAGGGTTGCGGGGTCTCGTCGACGGCGAAGACGAGCTTCGCGAGAATGCGCGGAGGCAGCGCGGAGCTCGCGATGGCTCGGAGCTGAGCGACGCAAAGGGCTTCGCGCAGAGCACGCAGGAGCTTCGTGCACGCCGGCGTCGCTTCAGGGCTGGGCTCGTCGGCCGGAGGCGCGCAGCAGCGGTGCGCGACAGGGGCGGAGATCGGGCGGCGCTGCTAGGCGGAGGCGCGCAGGGGCTGGGCAACGCGCGCGAGGGCCTGGGCGAGGTGCGGCGGCTCACGCGGAGGCTGGGAAGCGTGGAGGAGCGCGGAGGGGGAGTGGGTGACGGCGTGGGAGAGAGGAAGAAGAAAGAGAAATGGGATAAAAAAACCCTACTCAATATAATATTGGTTTATTTATTATATATTAGCATAAATTCATTAAATAAAAGACATATTTCCAAAAATTATGAAAATACACAACTTGGCTCAACTAGTGAAATTAGGAATTTTAAAATCAATTTCAGATTGAAATTGAATTCTTAACAAGCTTTAAAATTCCAACACATCAAATTAACATTATTTGCACTGTCATTTTTTTTTTTTATATCGTCCAAGTTGGCCAGATTTGACGAAACTAGTTACTTCTCTCAAAATAATTGAAATCAAGATAATATCTCAAGAAATTTCTGTCTCAAAAATAGAATAAATACTTTTTAATGTGGTCTAGTTTCAGGCCATTACAATCCTACCCCCTTACAAAAGTTTCGTCCTCGAAACTTAGAACAAGTGTGGATATTTCTTTCTAAAACGCATGACTCCCTTGAACACGTGGTCACCCTCCTTGAACTCCAAGGGTCGGGGGCAAACATCCGCGTAGCTCTGTCTATTCTAAGCACGAAGACGAGCAATCTTCATGCGGCTTTGAAACTCTTCGATGACCGTAAACGAAAGCTGCGGCTCAAAGTGTCTGCTACCTAATTAGATTCTTCTTAGGCAATGATGAACACCACCGCTATAGTGTTTAACCAGCTTATCATGCAGGCTCTACGTTGCGGCTAGCAGTCACCATAAATCACGTAAGGGCGGTGATTCGAATTCTTTAAGAAAAACAAGACTGTGGCAAGCTCGAGTTTGTGAATAGGGTAACAGGTCTCATAATAATTGAGGTACCTCGACGTATAAGCTACTGCTTTCTCGTGTTACAACAATATTGCACTCAATCCTCGCTTCAAAGCATCACAATAAAGCTTAAATTTAGTGGTTCACGTGGGAATTGTCAACAATGGGGCAGTTGTAAGACACTCCTTGAGCTCTTGAAAGCTCTCAATACACTCCGAAGTCTAGGAAAACTTAATATTCTTTCGAGTGAGGCGAGTCAAGGGTAGAGCAAGTTTGGAGAAACCCTCTTCAAATCGCCTAAAATACTCGGTTAAGCCCAAGAAACTACGAAGCATGGTGGGCAATTTCTATGAACTCACTGCTTCTACCTCTGATAGATCTACCAAAATTCCTTCCGTAGACACCATGTGATCGAGAAATGAGACGTTTCCAGTCAAAACTCACACCTTTGAGCTTCGCACAAGGCTTCCTCTCGATTACTCTCTGCACAAAGGCTTGTTCATGCTTCTCATGCTCCTCCATTACTTTCAAGTAGACAAGAATATTATTGCTGAAGACTATAACGAATCTGTCGATATAGTATTCGAGGACACATTACGTTAAGGCCGTAATACGGCAGGGGATATTGGTGAGTCCAAAGAACATTACCAAGGGTTCACAGTGTCCGCAACCGGTACGGAAGGTGGACTTGGGCAAATACTCATCGTGCCTTTAGCTAGAGATGGCCCAACCGCAAGTCTTTACCTCAAGAATACGTTAGACCTCTACTATCTCACGTTGTGAGGGATTGCGCAGCTTACCCTGTCTTGCCCTACTCTTGGCTCAAGGGGTTGTGACTGCCGCAATCACCCTTCATTTCTAATACAGAGTACCGAGGCTCCCAACGGCAAGTGATTGAGTCTTATAAGACCCTTGCTAAATAGCCATCTTTCGACTGAGTTCAGCCCGCTTAATCCCGTCGGGATCACACAATACGACACCATCGACACTGAGGCGGTACTCAATAATGGTTCAATAACGAACTCAATCTCAGGGTCGAGATGTAATCTTGGAAGGTCCTCAGAAATGACATGAACAAAATTTCTTACGATCGAAAATATCCAGAGCTTGATGCGTATCCTCGAAGGGCAGGCGCACTACAAGTGAGAACGCCCTAACAGTCTTCATCACCCTTTGCACTTTTTTTTTTTTTTTTTTTTTTTTTTTACGAGCAAAGATAACAGGTGTGGCTAACCCCACGGATGACCCTTTAAGCTCGAAGCTCGAAGCTCATAATGTCATCAAAATTTCGCATCCCAGAGTGAAAATGAATCTATAGATGATTCACAACCATTAGATACACCCCCAAACTAAAAGTGACATCGAAACAATAGATACAATCATCCAAAGATAATTATCGCAGAGCACAGTAAAGTTCGTATAGTTGAATCAATCACAAGGTATTATGAAAAGGCGATTTCAATAGATCAAGATCTGGAAAATAACAAGAAACAAGCAAACCAAACTTTCGAGAGGCTTGGCTCTCTCCCACAAAAGCTGAGTTCTGCAATAACAAAATTTTTAGATGACAAATACGCTTACAGTGTAACCCCTTTGCTCCAAACACCCTCGTAATCTAATTTAACTAATCACATAAGACCAGACTTGTTAATATAAATTCTACAATGCGTTAGCACTTCTACTCCCTCTATACTCACGTCTAGTATATGTGAAGTGAACCGGTAGCCTTCGCGATTATATAGTCTCATCCGTCTGGGTGGAAGCCTAGAACGATTAAGTTATCACGTCAACTGTCTACGCTAATCTCTTAACAACGCCCTTCGCAATTGGAGTGAAACGCCTTAGAGCCTACTAGTGCCAACGTAGTGGTGTAGGCTCGATGTGGGTCCCGCCTGGGTGTGCTAAATGGGCCTTTAACCTCTTTTTAAGCATTGTTTTCCACGCTTCCGCTGCGTCACTCTGATAATCATCACAATTGTTCACGACACTCCCTTATGGCCAAAACTTGTGCGTTCTGGGGAATATCTATGATTGGTGTGACTTTAATGACTTTCGTTCCTTCCGAAAACGACAATCGCGTTCCTTCGCGTTACGTCGACGGCCAACAATGCAAGAATTGCACACCTTAAGGATTGATACTAGTAGCGAATAGCATCAGAACGACATTGGCCTACTCAAGGCAACACGGGTAGTGGAGAACTACCACTCAGAATGAAAACATCTCTTAGACGGTCACATCGCGCCACAAGTCTCGGTTGGATCCTCTCGTCTCATCTTGCTCATACTATTTAAGTACACCTGCAACTAACATTACTAAATTAACATCTCATTGCTCATGAAGCATAAGTAAGGGTTACTCACATTGGCGACAACGAAGGAACCACGTTTGTGCATACGGGGTTGTCTACAGGACCGGCTAAACCGTGGCTCTGATACCAACTTTGTAACGACCCAAAACTCAAAACAGTATTTTGGTTCCTAAAAATACGGTCAAATTTGTACTTTTTAAATTAAGTTACAAAACCAAACTTTTAATATTAAACATGAGGTTCACCAATCCTCACCATAACCAAAATAAATTTAATTTTAACATTTACAAAATATGCGGAATTTAAAACTTTTCTTTGCCAACGATTAGCCGGTAGTCCACGTAAAGTTTTACAGGTCGGTCCCGTATACACTCGATGTTCCCGTCGTTGTCGCCTCTCACTATTTGCTTTCGTGACAAGATACCTGCGACACGAGCACACTAGTGAGCTAATAGCCCAGTAAGTAGATTAGATAAGTAGGTTGCTAAGTCTGCAAGTAACAAACAGTCAATGGGTATCACAATACAATAATCTAATGAAAGGACGGACTCGATAATCGAGTCGTCATAGTCTGAAGAGTAAACGTCACTCTTATGCAACCTTGCCCGCGAAGTAGATTTTCAGAGATAAGGTGCTGAACCTACGCGGGATACAATACCTGCAAAAGAGTTGTGACTTGGAACGAGGTCGGGCTTAACGACCCATTAATCTCGACTCAAAAGTCAATCTCATAATTTATTCTAATCTCACTAAAGTTCACAACTCTCTGACTTAGCTTATAAAACTAACGTGTGCACACGATTTGCATCCAGACCCCTTACGGGTCGTTCTAGAACTTATACATAATCTAGACCTCTCATGGGTCGCTATAGAATTCAATACTCATTTAGACCCATTACGGGTCGCTCTAGAACTTATTTACAATCTAGACCTCTTACGGGTCGTTCTAGAACTCAATACACATTTAGACCCGTTCTCGGGTCGTTAGAAATTTCATGTGTCTCTGATCTCTCTAGAAGTTATTCTAGAGCTAATACAATTCTGGACAATCTATGAGTCGTTCCGAAACCTCACACAGACAATGGCCCCGTCGGGCGATCTCGGAATCGATCATGATCGCAGCACACAGCATATAAAGAGGAAGGTCGTCTACCGACCTCCTTGAGACCCATCGGGTCGTTCCGAAACCTCACACAGACAATGACCCCGTCGGGCGATCTCGGAATCGATCATGATCGCAGCACACAGCATATAAAGAGGAAGGTCGTCTACCGACCTCCTTGAGACCCATCGGGTCGTTCCGAAACTTCTCACGACCGGTGGTTCTGTCGGACTGTTTCGGATTGATTGCGCAATCACCCCATCGGGTTAATTCGGGACATGCTATGGATCTTGGCCCCTCGGACCATCCCGATATTTCTTAAGATTGTGAGGACTCATCCTCCTCGGGCCTCTCTGCCCTTTCCGAAACCTTTTACGGCCAGTGACCCCGTCGGGTCGTTTCGGAATTCATTATTGCACTTTACCCCGTCGGGCCGATCCGGATCGTCAAATCATAAGCTGTGGGGAGGGCCGTGTCTCTCCTCCCCAAGGCCCCTCGGGCCGTTCTGAAAGGTGGTTCGTTGACCTCCGCGAGGTCCCTCGGGTCGCTCCGAAATCTATCATGGCTGCTGGCCCCGTCGGGCTATTTCGGAACCAAATCATGATCGCGGCCCCGTCGGGCCCCACCCAAATGAGCAAGGTACTCCCACAGAGGAAGGTCGTCCACCGACCTCCCCTAGGCTCTCAGGCCGCCCCGAAATATGATAAGTGACCCCGTCGGGCTATTTCGGGACCGATCATGACTTGCGGCCTCGTCAGGCCCTACCCGCACACATACAGTGTTTTCACCCCTCTTAGCTTGTCTTAGAGTTTTCTCTTTGACCTGCAATAAAGTCTCAACAACAACAGAAATAGTTTTATGCCTGTGGTCCCATACCCACCGACATATAAGTCATACTAACACATATACACACACAAACAGACACGCACACCCTGCACAATAACCTGAACCACGAAGTTGAGTAGTTTTATGTCTGTGGTCCCATACCCACAGACAGATAAACATATACGTGAACACACAAGCCAATAAACATCTAGAAGGACACCACACATTATAACGAACCTACAGTCCCATACCTGCAGGCTCGTTGCACAAAACGAGACAAACATAGTCAAGAGCCCATACTCACGGCCCTAACTAGAATGGAGATTCACATAGTTTGACAGCCACAATTTTGGAAGCATCGAATGCTTAACATAATCTCAACATATGCACGATTAATTCAAGCAGGGTAAAGTATACTCGTGCCACAGTGGAGATCCACTTACCTGAGGTCCTAAGCCTCCCCGACTTGGTCCTCGCGGTTTTCCTCTCTCGACGTCCCTCTTTGGAGTATGTGGTGTGACACTTCTGTCGAATATGAGAATTAGAAGGTCAACATCGAAGTCCACTAAATATTCGAGAGGAATGAAACTTTAAGAGTTAAATGACTCATAGAATGGGACACTAGACAGTGGGTCGGGCAATGGTTCGTCGAGAAATCCCTCTAGGGGTATTCTCGTCCCGAATGTTGTTGACTTAACGCAACAATAAATCCAGACTATCGGGCCTTTCGTTTGGCTAGATTAGGTGAGAAATGAGTTCCTTAAACTAATCGGTGTCTGACTTTATTTTATCACGTATTAAATATTCAAGCCGGAAATCCGGCAGAGTTTCCCCTGTTTTTCGGATATCCCGGCCGAAGCCTTCACCTAAATTCAACCCAGCACCGAACTAATTTCGGTCACAGTCAATCACAACAACCACACAGGCAATTTTATCATTTATTATAATTACTTTCAAAACATAATCATAATTCAATACCGAGCCCCAGTGGCTCGGATTCCACACAAAGAGAGCGATATTGATACATTTGAAATTAAAACAACTTTCAAGTCGTCGTTGGTTCTCTTAAACTTAAAATTGCCTTTGGCCGCTCGCTTATACCTTTGGAATAGGACGGCGAACGTTCGTGCGCCCGAACTTACTTTGTTGATGTTCCTGCACGATTCGAAGGAATAAGGATTGAATAACTTATAAACGGTTCTCGAATTCACAAGCTTTAAGCAAATCAAATCTTGAGCTTAATTGCAAAACACGACGCGAGACGCTTGGTCCTGCAACCCGATCCAACTACTCGTTTATAAACAAAGGGTATATTTAATAAAATACAACCCAACACAATCGGATAAAAAGGTCGGGTAAATCCGCACAACAATATTGCAAAATTTTCTCTTTTATCTTTTGTATTTTCAAAACGACACTAGAATTTATAATGCCCAAAATAATCAAAATACTAAGTTCAATGTGACCGCAAAGCACATAAAGTTTTAAACTCACATATAATTTCTCCATTAAATAATTTGTTGAATTCCGTACATTCACAACTCCACAAAAATCAGATTTTCCAAAACAATAAAATTGCCCAAAAAATACTAATCTCTGCGAGTATAAACTTTACCATTACGGGAATAAGACCAAACAATGATTATTTCATAAATTTCAACAACCACACAACAATTAACCGTTACGCTAAACTCACACCGTCTCAAATCAATTCTATCGCGAGTGACCAAAACAACGCACTAAGCGGCACAATTTAACGATCTTCACAATGCCGACATACTCGAAGATAGATCGAACTAGACATGATCGCGAAACATAATCAACTTCAAACCCACAAAAATACGATCAATATACTCAACTAATTTTATTTATACCTCATAATATAATACCGATTCCGACACAAGATATTCATCAAAATCAAGCAGAGGACAAGCTAAATTCTTGCTCACGACTTATCAACGAATAACACGCAATGCTCAAAAGGACACGAGGCTCACCGACTCGAGCAAGGACGGCTCAAGGAGGCGCACTGCGGTGCGGAGGCGAGCTCGACAAAACGCGAGAGGCTGGGCTAGGCGAGTTCGGAGCAGAGGCTCGCTGCGTGCTGGGTCGCGAACAGAGGGTCGCGGGGTCTCGTCGACGGCGAAGACGAGCTTCGCGAGAATGCGCAGAGGCAGCGCGGAGCTCGCGATGGCTCGGAGCTGAGCGACGCAAAGGGCTTCGCGCAGAGCACGCAGGAGCTTCGTGCACGCCGGCGTCGCTTCAGGGCTGGGCTCGTCGGCCGGAGGCGCGCAGCAGCGGTGCGCGACAGGGGCGGAGATCGGGCGGCGCTGCTAGGCGGAGGCGCGCAGGGGCTGGGCAACGCGCGCGAGGGCCTGGGCGAGGTGCGGCGGCTCACGCGGAGGCTGGGAAGCGTGGAGGAGCGCGGAGGGGGAGTGGGTGACGGCGTGGGAGAGAGGAAGAAGAAAGAGAAATGGGATAAAAAAACCCTACTCAATATAATATTGGTTTATTTATTATATATTAGCATAAATTCATTAAATAAAAGACATATTTCCAAAAATTATGAAAATACACAACTTGGCTCAACTAGTGAAATTAGGAATTTTAAAATCAATTTCAGATTGAAATTGAATTCTTAACAAGCTTTAAAATTCCAACACATCAAATTAACATTATTTGCACTGTCATTTTTTTTTTTTTTTATATCGTCCAAGTTGGCCAGATTTGACGAAACTAGTTACTTCTCTCAAAATAATTGAAATCAAGATAATATCTCAAGAAATTTCTGTCTCAAAAATAGAAATTAAATACTTTTTAATGTGGTCTAGTTTCAGGCCATTACAGTTACGCTGGTTGTAATGGAATGAAGTTGTTTGAACATTGAATTTTATGAAGATATGTTGTAATGTTTTGTTCTATTTATAAACTGGTTATACCTAAATGTTTGAGCAGTTATTCAAGGTAGTTAATTAATTTCTAAACGGCAAAACAAACATAAATGTTCATAAGTTGTCAATTTATCCATTTCACTAAAAGTTGAGAATATTTGACAAAATTTACAAAATAAAGTGGAGACAAAATATACAAAATAAAATACGAAGTCTCCCAAAGTGTAAGCGATTACAATAATATGGTTTAAATACATCAAGTCTTGAATGCAATATGCCTTTATATTTAAAAGCAGTTTAGCCTTCCAAAAAATAGTTAAAGGCTTCAAAAGTGACATCAAAATAGTGAGCAAGTCTGGATTAGTCCTCATTTGTGCATTTGTCTTCCCACCTCCAAGTCACCTATCCATCAAATTGTTGACAAAAAAAAAATTGGCCCTCTATCTCTAATTTTTATCTCTCTCTCGCGAATGGAGTTGTCGGTAACAATTGAGGTTAGGGCCATCATATGGCGGCGGTTGCTTAAGGTTGACAGGGTTGGGGATTTAGGCTCATGGTTGGCGGGATTGGGGATTAAGGCTTGGGTCATCTTGGGTTCATGTTGTGGCAACGTAGGCTCGTGTCGCATGGTGGTGTTAGGGATTTGGGCTCGTGATCAGCTTGGGTTCAGCGTGTTGCAGTATGGGTTCGGCCTGTGCAATGAGAGAGGGGGGGGGGGGGGGGGGGGGTGTTGGTAGGGTTCAATTCGTGGCAGCATGGGTTCAGGTCATGCAACAGGATTGGGGATTTGGGCATGAGGTTGGCTTGTGTTCGAGTTGTGGTAGGGTGGGTTTGGGTCACGTGGCGGGGTTGAGAATTTGAGCTTTGGCTCGTCGTCGCTGTCATTGCCTTCGAACAAGCAAGGTAACATATATTTATGACATGTAGAAATTATTATATTGAATTAATGGAGTTTTTAATGAAAAGGATTGGCTTAAGAAAGCACGCAAAATGTGGTATGCGGTAAGGTTTTACTTTGCTTTTGAAGTAGAGAAAATGGGACTTGTCAATTTTGTTGTACCACTAGTTCTTGTTGTAGTTTTAGCTTAGTTTGGTATATATATATATATATATATATATATATATATATATATATTCCCCTTATATTGTATGCCCATACATCTTGAGAATTTGGATCAAGATACAATCAAGTGGTGCAAAAGATCTTCAGGAACAACCATCTTGCTTAGTAGACCATGTGCTACTCACACGTCGAGTTTCTTTATAAGAAATGGACGAGACGGAAGGACCAAACTGGGTTGTTTTCAATTTTTTAGGGATAGTGGATGAGTCCTTTTTAAGTTAAAGGAACTTATTCATGCTTAAATTGTGCAATAATTAAAGTTATACTTGTAGCACCACAAAAACAGTCGTCTCCACGAATAAGTGAAAATAAGACAATCAAAAGAACTCGAAACAAACGGTAAAAGGAAAAAATAAAATTAAAAGCAAAAAATCCAGATTAATGAAAATTTAAAATAAAAGAAAAAAAATAGACAATCAATAACATAAATCGCAAGGTGCAGAGTCACTCAATTGTTTCGTAAAACTGGTACCAAGTTTTGATTCATATTTATTACTCAATTGCAAGTTTCATAATCCAAGCAAACAACTGATAAATATAACATTAAAGATCTAAAATAAAATAAATATATTTTATTATGAACAATTGTACAAGGTCATTCAATTCAACCAATGAATATAAAATAACGAGATATATATATATTAATCAAACGAACTAAACAATTCATAAATCGATAATATATCAAAATGACAAAATTGTAGTAAAATAATTCCTCATAAAATAAGCGAATCAATTAAATTAATATTTTTTAAAAGCCACATAAATCAAGCATGACTAAATTCATATGAAAAATAGAAGAACATAATTTCTAGAAAATAAATAAAAGCTTAGATCATAGAAAAAAATAGAACCTTGAAGCACACAATTCATAATCAAAATTGAAGCAAGGCTTGGAGCAGAGAAACTAAGCAATCAAGACCATCCCTAGCATTGTTAAGAATTTAGTCTAGACTGCAATGCATTCTCACAATAATTATAGAGAGAAAATATGAGAAGAAGAGCAAGAGGATTTTTAAAGTTAAAGCGCCCATTAATTTCTACGAATGGTTTTCTATGGCAAAGCCCTTGTGTTCCTTCCTATTTTTAATCCCAATGTATGAGTAGAAGAGCTTGTCTTTGGTATATATAATTGCGCTCGTAAATTCGAGTGTCTTCTGGTTTTTCGAGTTTTTGGATCAGCTATCTAGTATAGCATATTGCTCAACTTTTTATTGAGAAGATGAAGGAAAATACTTTTAGGCCATAAATTGCATCTTTTCTTTAATACTCTCATATTAATTGCGGAAAGCTCAAGGTTTTAGTCCAACCTATTTATTATAAATGAAAACAAATGACTTTTAGAATTAACCTTTTTGTACAAGTCGGAAATTATACCTTCTTATTGTTAGTTATATAAACTGCACTTGTGTGATATATATATATATATATATATATATATATATATTTTAAATTGACCTATGACCAATTGATCAAAACTAATTGTCTCCAACAACATGAAGAGCTTTTGGCCTTTATATACCATAAATATCTTTATCGAAATTCATGTTTATTCCTTAATAATACAAAATTTATCTTGTAAGTTTCTTTAACTAAACAAACTATATAAGTTATTATAAATTTCTGTTGATCAAAATATTTTTTTCCTTGAAACTGTTAAAATAGTTTAGTGCCTTGTAAACTATTCAAACAAATAAACAAGAAAATATAATTGCAGTGTAAAATTTGAGTGTTCCTATTTACACCTTCATTTTTACCACATACCCCAAATTAAAATTATTTTTAAAAATTTTTAATTATCAAATTTATTTTTTTTCTTATTCCTAAAATATCCTTAATGTGTTTAGGCATAATTTCACTCATTTTATTTTTTCGAGTATGCTATTTATTTATTTTTTTTTTCCTTTTCTTCTTGACTGGTGATCACTCCAATCTTACTTCAGAAAAGTCTTTTTTCTTCCACAAGTCTTTAAGCATCTGCTTTTGGTTTTTTTTTTTTTTTTTGGACAGCCAATTTTTATTTTCTCTCTTCCGCAAGAAGGAGAGTTGGCGTGTGGAATGTGCAGAAAAAAAAAAAGACAAAAAAAAAAAAAAGAAAAGAGAAAGAGTGCGTGTGGAAAAGTAGAATGTGAGTTACAGTGATGATAAAAAAACATGAAGGGCATTTTAGGATAAAAATAAATAATTTAAAATTAAAGAAAAAAATAGTTTTAATTTGGGGTAGTAGGCAAGGACGGATATACAATGGGACCGGGGGGCACGTGCCCCTCCTAAAAATTGAGGGAAAAAAATTGCTTTGGTTATTATGGACTGATACACATTAATGTGGAGAAAAGTTATTAGAGAATTTTGAGAAATGCTCTATTTTTGGCACATTGATAATCTATATTTTATATGTGTTGCACTAAATTCACACTATAAATATAAAGTGAAAATAAATAGAGCACACCACTTATTATCGTATAAATTATTAAGTGGGATCAAGAATGATTTTATTTTGTAATTTTTCTAAAATTATTTTGGGTATTACGGGCTTATACATCATTAAATTACCACATCAATTATCTAACCGTGAAACACACTAATGGGAAGAGGTAAAAATAGAAAGGGTAAAAGAAAAACAATGTACACAAAGGAAATAGAAAACAAAACAAATCAAAATATTGAATTTGAATTCAATAATTAAATCGCTTATGAAGAAGCTTTGACCTATCCAATGTGGTAAAATCAAGATCTCTCGTGGACATACATAAACGGGAAGGTTCGCCCCCCTTTTTTTTTTATCCCAAGAAAAAAAAAACAAATAAATAACAATATTGGCAATTTCCTTATTTTTTGTACAACAATTTCGGCACTTTCCAAACTTACACGAAAAAATGATCTCCAATTAAACATTGGGGTTAGGCAACCAAGAAAAAAAAAAAAAAGGCATACACACGTAGGAATGCCTTATAAATACACGACGATATCTTGGACAAGGTTTTGCATTGAAACATCACTCATTTCCTCTCTCTCTCCATTCTCTAACTCCTCCTTCCAAAATCATCATGGCAGTGCTGAAGAACAACAATATCGACGATAACAAGAAAACCAATGGGCGTCAGAAAATAGAGATCAAGAAACTAGAGAACAAGAGCAACAAGCAAGTCACCTTCTCGAAGCGCCGCTCCGGGCTCTTCAAGAAGGCCTGCGAGCTCAGCATCCTCTGCGGCGCCGAAGTCGCCGCCCTCGTCTTCTCCCCCAACGGGAAGCTCTTCTGCTTCGGCCACCCCTCCGTCGACGCCACCGTCCGCCGCTACGTCTGCGGGACGCTGCCCTCCTCCGCCTCGGCCGCCTCCGCCTCCGTCCCCACCGGAGAGTTCAACAGAGCTTACGCCGAGGCCGCGAAGAAGCTCGAGGCCGAGAAGAGGCGGCTGGCGGAGGAGGAGGATAAGAAGAAGAAGAAGAAGTTTGGTGCGAAGAATAATAATAGCGATGGCGGCGGGGCGTTGTGGCTGGACTTGCCGGTGGAAGGGATGGATAAGGAGGAGCTGGAGGAGTACGCGGCGGCGCTGATGGAGCTGAGGTGCAAGCTGGCCGCCAGGCTTGAGTGGTTGATGGCGGCGGACAAGGCAGCGACGTCGGCGGCGGCGGCGGCGGCGGTTTTTAGCGGCGGTGCTGCTGGGAGTCTAGGGTTCTTGCAAAATAATTCTAGTGTTGATTAATGTTTTGATTAATTAACTGACCTATTAGCGTTCTTGTTAATGGAGAACGATAATTATTTTTTTTTTTTTTGGTTATTTCTTGTAACTTGCCATGGTCTCTTCTTCCCTGTGCAGGCTATGGTGAATTGAAATTTTAGACTTTTTTTTTTTGGCTATTTCTGTTTCTGGCTTTGTTTATTATTTTGTTTTTGAATAAATTGATCTCGTAATTGAAGGATGTGTTTTAAATGTGGACGATTGAAGATTTGTTATTTATTACATAGTTGACTTTTTTTAGATAATTGGACTTTTGGCTTATTAATTTTATTTTTATTGTTGATTTTTTTAGATAATTGGACTTTTGGCTTATTAATTTTATTTTTATTGTTGATTTATAGGAATTGATTTAGGCTACTTTCCTTTTTATACTATAAATAATTCCATGATAATATTGAATCTCGCAGCTGCAGGCGTGAAAATCTTTTAATTGTTTCAAACATAAAACTTTCACTATTTATTAATAATTTATGAATTTTTATTATTATAATTCATTAATTTTAAATTATGCATATTTATTAATTCGCCCAATTAAGAATTGCAGTCTATATTTTAAAGATATTGCTCACGTTTTGAAATATTTGCAAAATAGTCATCAGGTCAACATCTAAAAATCTATGACTAAAGAAATAAAATTTGTGATTAAATAAATAAAATACACAATCATAAAATTTCTTACTATAGTCACAAAATTTTAGAAAATTTGAAATAAACACAATAAAAAAATCAAATATTCATTAACAATAACCAACTCACAAATAAATGATTGCCTATACAACCAATTTCACAAAACTTATTACTAGATAAAAAAAAATAACTTATAAATAGCAAAAAAACATGTAGCCAAAGAAGTTACAAATTTCATGACTAGAGACACAAAATTTTAGACAATATTATCTGCAACAAACAATAAAAATAGAATTCAAAAAGCTAATGACTGCAGTCTCAAAAATCTAGACACGAATATATGGTTGTTTTACTAATAAAAGCAAACATAGACAAATTGTTAAAAACAAACATAAATATATGGCTATTTATTACAAAAACTGTAAAATAATTATGTATAGTAATGATATTTATAATTTTATGATTATAATGTACTATTTATTATATTTTATATTATGCATATTATTATTAATTTTGGATTTCAAATTTTTAATTATTTTTGAAAAGGTAAAAAAAAGTATCAGCTACTATCAATGGTCGCTGATAATTTTTCACATCGGCGAATAAAAAAAATAATAATTAAAAACTATCATCAACTATCAATAGTCACCGATATTAAAGCGCGGGACCAAACATTTGCAGGACTGATAACTTGGTCCCAAAATTTTTTGTAGCTTTACAATCATGGTTGCCAATAATTTTCGCTTGCTCGGGAAATCTCTGCACTAAAAGATTGGTCGTTGGCGTCATTATTAACAACCATCAATGGTAGCTGATTACTATCCGACCAAAATTTATGTTTTTGGTCGTCCACTTTTATCGACGACCATTTAGTATGGTCGTTGATAACGATTTTTCTTGTATCGCTTACAATAATATTATTATGTGTAATCCCTTGAACCAAAGAGAGGGCAAGATAGAGAAAGCTATGCAATCTCGTGTCGCTTGGCTAAGGTGATGGTCTAATGTAAAAGTTTCGAAGCCGTGCCGGTATGGGATGGTACGATTGCAGAAAGGCTTAAAAGATATGATGGCACTACCTATGTCAATAAGATGCATCTTCTTTTAGGGACTCTATCTCGTAAGAACTTCGAAATTAAGCGTGCTTGACCTGGAGCAATTTCGGGATGGGTGACCTCTTAGAAAGTTTTCCTGAGAAGCGTGCGAGTGAGGACAAAGCACGCTAAACGGACTTGTGTGGGCTTGTGGGGGCAGTCGTCGATTCAGAAAGCAACCGTTTCAATTGGTATTAGAGCCTTGACCTAGCCAAAAATGTGGCCAATGACCGATGAGGACGTATGGGCCCCATTTGTGACACTCACAATCCCTTGAGCCAAAGAGATGACAAGGTAGGGTAAGCTGTGTAATCCCGCACCGCTTGGGTAAAGTAATGGTCTAATGTAAAGGTTTCGAGGCCGTGCTGGTATGGGCTGGTACGATTGCAGAGATACTTAAAAGATATGATGGTACTACCTATGTCAACAATATGTATTTTTTTTTCAGGAGCCCATCTTGTAAGAACGCTAAATTTAAGCGTGCTTAACCCGGAGCAATTTTGGGATGTGTGACCTCCTGGGAAGTTTTCTTAGGAAGCGTGCGAGTTATAACAAAGCACACTGAAGGAACTTATATTGGCTTGTGGGGATAACCGTCGATCCGAAAAATAGTTGGTGCAAATGATACATATAAATTTTTAGTTTTTTAGTGGGGTCTTAAGGCCCACTTGCCCCTGAAGGTCCGTGACTGGGAGCACATGTACCTAGTTGATAAGTAGGCATGCAAGTACACAGGTAGCAACAAGTTGCATGGTTACGTCGTGCGAGCTACTACTGGACCTAGCAGTGAGTAGAGTGGCTTACCTTGTAATGAGCTAACAAACTCTTTTTACGAGGTAGTGTGGTCTAATTGCTGGCAAACATGTGGTAGCTCAATGAACTTTCAACAAGAATATCCGAGCACGCCGATGAGTTGAACAGAGTTGAGCAAGCTGATTCGAATAAGAGATAAATATTATTAAGTATGAGATATCCCACAATCAAAGAGGGGACCAACATTCAAATTTGTCCGCAATCAAGTAATTATCCTAACTTCTAATACAAACAGACATATAAAAGAGATATTTTATGCAATCTAAATTGATAAAAGATATTTTTTTAGTAGATTTATCTTTGAATATTTGTAGTTTCACAGTTAGATCTGTGCTCGTTTGCTTGCAAGATTTTGTTATAAAAAAAATGATTTAGGGTAAAATTTTCGATATTGAATCTAAGGTGCTTTTCCGTGAACTATGATGATTGCAAATGTGCAAAGTGACCACAAAACCAATATAAATAGTCATGTGGGGTCACATGCAAATTCAAGCCTATGACAGACAAAAGTTAGATGGAATGATCCAATTGCAATATTTTTTAAAGCTTGGGGAACCAATTGCAAAAAAAAAAATGATTAGGGACCCAATTGCTGTTGAACCCTTAGGTGAGAGGCCACTGTCGCAAAAATATCTTAAAAATTTATAATTTATTGATTTATCAAATAAAATAATAATTTACAAAATGAATAAATTTTCTTGATCCTAGAGGCTTTACTATGTATCTTTCATTTTAGCTATGATTTTAATTTATTTTACTTTGTGAAAATGCCAAAAATCTTTCATAGGTTTTGTGAAATTTCTTGAATATCTTCTGAATTTATCATAATACAAAAAATACATCTTAATTTTTTAATTCATTCCAAAATTATACCTATAGTTGAGTAAAAAGTGCATTTTTTTTTTCCGAAACACTTTAAATACCCCGATTGTCAATAAGTTATTTTTGTTCAGAATAACTACGTCATATATTCAAGTTAAGTACAAACTAAACTTCTTAGTTAATCAAAGATATAATCTTGAAATGAATTAAATTAAATTATTTTTACTAATATGATAAATTTAAAGGATATTATTGAAATTTCGAAGTCAAAAGAAAAGTTTTTGATATTTTCTCTTTTAAATTTTTATATTTTTGACTAGGAATTTTTTTATAAATATCCCTCATAATATGACACTATTTTAAAACTAGCTCTTAATGTATAAATCGTATCAAATAAGTCTTTGAAATTTGGTGCATCGCTAATATTAGTTCGTCATTCTAAATGGATAAAAAGCTGATGTAGCACTAAATATTGACTTTTTATTATTTTTTAAGGATAGTTCTCACTTGGGGAACATTCCCATGGGGAATAAATGGGAAACGATCTAATGGTTGGAGTTGGATGGCATTGATGAGGTGTCGCAATAAAAAAAAATTGTCCATAGGTGCGTGTACATGTGATAGAAAGAAGCCAAGTACAGGTAATTTAAAAGGTGATGGCGTTAACAAAGTCAAATCTGTAATTTCACTAATTAAAGAAGGACAAATAGGTAAATTAACTAATTTGATTGTTTGTATTCACATTCCAATAATTAAAGAAGGACAAATAGGTAAATTAACTAATTTGATTGTTTGTATTCACATTCTAATTGATAGGAAGAAAGTATAATAATTTGCACCAGTGTGCGTAGCTTTTGGGCCTTTGATGCGGCACCTTATTTGAAATTACGTAGAAGTGAGATTATTAATGTATCGACTATGGGTGATATACATAAGATTGGTGTATTCCATAACTACCAAATGAGAAGTGTATCTTGTTCATAACTTGCTGCTCGCCATACGCTTTCAATATGCCCTTTCAATAGTAGGAGTTCTTTGGTTGGTGGTGACAAACTTTGGAATTGAAAGCATTTATTATTCTGTTTGCTATTTTATTCAAGATTGAAGCCGTGATAACGTTGAAATTAAGAAACATATTGAAAGATCAGCAAATTGATGCCGACTAAGATAAGAAGTAATTTCTTGTATTCACTAGTATCAGTGTTGGTATAATCTACAATGAAAATTTATTTTCGAGTTGTTATTATGTAAGGCCCCACAGTGTAGACGTTTTATATTGTTGTTGTGCACAAAGGGTGTAAAAAGTGTTGTTTCCAACGACAAAGGATTTGTACAACAAGCTAAGAAAAGGTAATGGTTTGCAGATTGTTGAATCAGACGCGGCAAAAGCTCTTGGTTACTTACAAAGTAAAGCCGATAGTGATCTCAGATTTTTTGGAAAGTACACATATGATGGTGCTCGACGTCTTGAGAATTTGATGTGGTCTGATAGCCGATGTTGAGACGACTTTGCAAAGTTTGGAGAGGTATTAGCATTCGACACTACGTACAAGACAAACGCATACGGCAAACCTTTGCTGGTTCTAGTTGGTGTCAACAATCATTTTAGAACCTGCATCTTCGCCTTGGCATTGTTAAATGACGAGACGACGGACACGTATAGATAGGCATTGAATACATTCATAGAGTGTATGGACGGTCGTCTTCCCAGAACAGTTTTAACAGATGGGGATGTTGCGATGAAAACTGCAATTGATGAGCTGATGCCGGGAGCAGTTCACAGGTTATGTAGTTGGCATTTAAAGGAAAATGCCATATCCAATATTAAAAAACCTGGATTCACTATGGAATTGAGGAGGCTAATGTTCCGGAAGTACACAGAAGAGGTCTTTGAAGTCCAATGGCAAGAGCTGGTTAACAAGTTTGGTTTGCACAACAACAACTGGATTAACAAAATTTATAAACGCCGAAAGTCATGGGCCGTCACATTTCTTAGGGGACATTTTTTTGCTGGGATGTCAAGCACACAACGATGCGAAAGAATGCATGCATTTTTGAAGTCCAAGGGTTCGTCAAGAATTGGATTGTGTGAGATTGTGCAAGGGATGGATGTCGCTATATCGGCGTTACGCCACATAGATTCTCAAGAGGACTACGAAAGTATGTGGACATCTCCAGTAACGAACATAACAAATCTCGCGTCTATTGAGGAGCATGTCTCAAAAATATACACTAGAAGAATGTTTTACATATTTAGAGAGGAGATGAAGAGGGAGGGAAAGTACATTGTAACTGCAGTGAATCGTGCAGAGAAAGGTTTGATGGTAAAGCTCATTAAGTACAGTGCCATATCAACTTCACGTGAAGTGGTCGTTGATAAGGTCACAGAAACTTATGCGTGCCAATGCGCATTGTTTGAGAGCAAAGGAATTCCATGTCGACATATATTTTCAGCAATGAAGGCGTTACATGTAACATGCCTACCTGAATCTTTGATTTGTAAGAGATGGATGAAAACGTCGAAGCGACCAAATGAGCCAATAAAAAGCAACGCATCGAATATAAATGGAAATAGTTTGGTTCAGGAGAAATTGCGTTTTGGCCATGTGACACAGAAATGCTTAGAAATAGCATACATGGCATCCCTTGATGAAAAGGTTTTTGATCATACAGTTGAGGAGTTAGAAAAGCTTTCAAGGACTCTTGCAGGGATGACACAGAAGATGAAGAAGCAAGGAGAGTTCACTACAACAAATAATGTGAGCAACCCACAGGTGGTTAACGATCCACACTTCTCAAGCACCAAAGGAGGTTGGTCTGGTTGGAAACGGCATGGTGGAAAGAAAAAGCAGTGTAGCAACTGCCACAAGAGCGGACATAACAAGGCGACTTGTACTTTTATACGGCCGGAAAAGCGATCACGTGATTTGGACGGTGATGACGAGCAATTAGTCAGAGAAAAGAGCCAACAATATGCCGAAAGCCCACCAAGTAATGATGTTAACTTTGACATAGGTGTTATTGGCACCGAAGAGGGAATGTCATGTAAAGACACTGAGTTCGGTATTAATGATGAAGGACTTGATGATAGAGATTGGAGAAGAAAGGGTAAGGCTGTTGTTGAGGACTATAGAGTAGGTGTAATGGACAAATACGTGGATGGCATGACTAGTGGGTTTGCAGACGCTGAGAATAGTCTAAGAGGACGAGAGGGAGTCAAACAGAAAGAACGTAAAGACTACACGTGCAGACCACCACAAACAGTTGAACACATCGCTTCTTAAAACCAAGACAGTGATTTTTGGAGCACAACGTTTTAGACTTTTGTGTTCATTACTGTATTTGGCTTTAGACGATAATATGTTTTGTGGACCTTGTACTATTAAATTTTTTATTATCTGGGAACTAATTGACTCATATATTTAGATTGTTGTATGCACAACGTTGTTATTGTCTAATGCGATAATATAGTATGGACATTGATCTAATATTAAAAAATTTATGGTATGATTTCGAGTTTATTAAGCAGCAGATAAATCATGGTTATTTATACATTTCAGAACTAAATCTGAAAAAACTCATTGAATAGACTCCCATAATTTTTTAAAAATAAGCAACTTTTTAGTTAAACACTTTTTCAGAAAACGTACGGTTAATATACTTTCTTTATAAGGCATATTTGACTATATGAAATTTTTAGAAAATTTGGTAATTTATACATTTCAGAACTAAATCTGAAAAAACTCATTGAATAGACTCCCATAATTTCAGAACATGAGTATTTTCTTTCTTATTTGGTAAAATCCTATGTAATCAACTCCTAATCTCCTCTTTATTCTCTCTTAAATTTTGAGAAAATAAAATCTCCTCACCATTGACTATGGATGGCACCAATTAAAGCTAAGAGGGCCAAAAATTTGATTTTCTTTGTTGCCGCAATAAACCATAAAATTGCTAAATGGCCGTAAACTTCATGTAGTTTTTCTCTAGTCCAACTACATGTCGTTTTTGCTAGTGAACCTTGCTCCGATACTATAACTTTTAATCATTATTTAAGTGACGAAATACATATATAAAAATATCCGGATCAATTTCCGTCCATTTACTAAAAGGATTAAATTATAAACGTTATGTCAAAATGAAAAAGGCCCGGTTTTACAACTATACACAAGTAAACGTTTACACATTCTTTTGCTATTTGGTAAATAATGCTTCACAATGATTGAAGCAGGATTCAAAAGGACATTAAGATACCCTAATCCTACGTCAAGCACATGACAATTTAACACCAATTCTGAGTATTATGAACTCGGTCTAATGACAATATGAGTTATCTAAATACAATTTCTAGAAGAGCCCTATAATCCTAAGTTTAAGCGTTGACGACAAAAGGAGGCGGTTGTCCATCAAAATTATGCCATGCGTAGGTGTAAGAAGTTTGGACCATAACAGTACTACGACCATCGCAGCTTCTTTGCAGACGTAATAGGCAACAAATATGTTGTATCATCTATAGTGTCACGTGCATCCTGCGCTGGTATACGAGCAGTTTCATCTACTTTGACGGCAGCATACTCATTGACTTTCGTAAGCAAAGCTGATTTAATATTGTTGTTAGGAGACTTGACAATTCTCAATGCAATACGTGCTCGTTCATCGTTGCTATTGAACTGCCAATAGACACAAAAGAAATTAAATTTTTAGAGAAAATCAAATGAAAATATCAAGTTCGTTACGATAGCATGTACCAAACAGGGGTAAAAGTGAAAAAATAAGACTTCATAATTGGAATAAGCAGCCACAATTTCTGCCTACACTATCGTCATTATCATACTAAAATGAGAGAAGTGTGAAGAACATCAATGAATTTGAGTGATGTACTATAAATTACCTTCTGTGATTCAAAGTCTTCTATGTGTCTTTCATCCATTAAGTTAATCAGGTACATACCGCAATCATGCGAATTATATTGCTGTGGGAGATCTGTAATGGTTTTGACATTGAATTTTGAAAAGGACCATCCAGCCTCCTTCTTACTGATAATATCATCTTTGAACACAGCATCCAAATTTTTCAGCTAAAAGATAACATAAATGACACTCAGTTTACTAGAAATTAATTAACATATATAGATAATGAAAGACAAAAATGATAGTACCCAGAGACTGACCACATCATCAACGACCTGGTAGCATATAGAGTAATCTCCAATCAATAAAGAATCCCAGATTTCGACGACCATATCATCAATACGCAGAAGAAATAGAACTCAATGATCAAGGTGATGTATTGGGACTTTAATCTGAGTGAACGTGATAATGTTAGTTATGGTCATTAAAAAATGGCAACGACTCGTCGACAAAGTATTTTGGTTAGTAACCGAAAAAAGCTAAAAGATGAACAATTTGAATAAAAATTGTACTCACTACATGACAATCTTCCAATAATCCAAGGTAATGGGTCCTGTAACGATGTGTAGTTACGAATTCTACAATATCCCTCCCAATGCCTATGGATTCGGTCTATGTACGAATAAATAACAATTGTGACAATAATGTGAAATAAACGAACAAAAAAAAATATAAAATACCAACATGGAAACAGAGGTCACTTACTGTGAATCGAGTCGGCATAAACCATGTTCTAGCTTTACCATGGCCTTTTTCGCGAAACTTTATGGTCAGAAATTCGACAACAACATTGATTACCTAACAATAGATAAAATTGTTTACAAATAACATAATAAAAGACCGTTCGATATGTTCTTCAACTAACATTATTGTTTAACATTATGTCAACAACTGTATGTTCATGTTACCTCATCGCAACAAATTTCCTGATTCTCATCTCCCATATGGTAAATTATTTTCCCTCACCACAGAGACATTACATGCTACAGAAGCACATATGTTATCAATGAAACGAAAGGTCAGAATTAAACGTGCAACACTAACCTCGCTTTGAACCCAACTCTTAGGTTTGAGAGACAAAAGGTCATTTCTACATAACTGCGTTATGGGAGTATCGACTATTACTTCACTGCAATAAAGTTGGGATATAAGTTATAGCTAAAGCTGAAAAAATGGTAAACGGATACGGATTATTCGTTTTAGTATAAAAATATCCGTATCCGTAAAAAAAAAAGATACGGAAACGGATATTCGTATCCGTTTACACTTTTGTTTTTTTTTGTTTTTACTTTGTTTTAACTGTTGGATTGATTATCCAACGGTCCGGGAATTTTTTAAAAATTTAAAATAAAAAACAAAAATCGGATATCTGTTTTAAAAACAGATTTTAAAAAATCCGTATCCGTATCCTTTTTTTTTTTTTTTTTGCAAATACGGATCCGGATATCCGTATTTTCACCTCTAGTTATAGCCGTAAACGTTATAATAATTACATTACTTTGTAACTATATACAACCACCAGAATTATAGGATAAATATTTGTTACCTTAGGTCCAGTGACTCATCAAATATGTAGTCTAGGTGGTGCACATGATCTAAGTCAGGTAGTGCCTTTGTTAAAGTAAATGGACCAGCGTCATATAGTTCAGGCATAGTACGAGTCTCTAACTCTCGCTTTAAGGAAGAATTCACCTCACATAATTGCGATCTTCCAATGTATAGACCCCTTCTCAGCAAATAATCCTCATGCTTTCCTTGTGCCTACGAAAAAAAGCCGCAGTTTAAGTTATCCTAACTATTTTATAATTCTATCTTTAAATTGCAAGAAAAAAATGTACAAAGCACATAAAAAGTGAACATAAAATCAGAACCATTGTTACTACAAAAAAAATAAACCTTGGCAAAGCTGTTGTTGCTGCTATTAGATGGTTTAGTTGACGACTGTACACTAGACCCTTCACACAATAATCCTTCTGACCTTCCTGCATTACGGATTCGCGGGTTCGAAATCTTTGGTGCTGGTGTTTTAACCTCCAAAATTTTATCCTCTACATCACACTCTACCCTACCCTTCATGCTACAAGATGAATTCTCATTAACGCAAGAATCAAAATAGCTTTCTTCTCTTACAAATGCATTTTGTAAAAGACAGGTATTGGCCTTTGAAAAATCATCTTCCTGCACATTCTTTAGCTCATCAGCGCTCTTCACGACAAATTCTAGTTCCACACCATGATCATCTTCCATTTTGAAATCCCAACCAACCGTTGGTTTCGCACCGTTTATATATGTACTACTTTCTGAATACTTGTTTTGCTTGCTCTCACTCAATATTCTGGACTTGGGTGATACATCATCCTTCATTTCATTCATCTTAAAAACCTGCTATGAGAATTAACATGATCATCAACAAATCATATGCTACTGAAGTATTCAATGACAAAATCAATAGTTTTTCAAACAATATTTCATCAATACCTCTGTATTCAGTTCATTGGTCAAATCAACAACAACATTAGCAGATGAAGGATTGCACTTGTCTTCATAGATCAACTCGGCCATTGGCTTAGAGTCCATATTTAATGAAACAAAATCGTACCTACCCTCACCATGCTTTTCACCATCATTACCTACTTTGATGTCAGTATCTTTAAAATATTTCCTACATTGGCAATTTAGTTTCGACAAAATAATCTGTTGAAATCTCTTGCGTTCTACCTCTTGTCGTTCAATTTCACGACGGAGAAAAATTACATCCTTAACCAATTTGCACATCTCCTCCTTCGTGTCCCATACATCATTGCCACCTCCAGACATTTCCAAAATGAAATGTAATCAATGATTGTCTGATTTATCACAACAAGGTAAAAAACTTGTTAGTCACCAACGTCAACGAAAGTTTGTAACTTTCAAATCACAACACAACATGGTGCATCACTTATGAGAATGGGTAAATTGATAACTTTCTTGCGGACAAGCACACAAATAAACATTAATTAAGTTGTCTAAAAAAAATACCTTGGTACCAAAATACATATATCTGCCGAAGACGACTACGAAGTAGACCCAGTAATAATCAACTCTGCTCCACTTCGCCGAAACATTCAGACTCAGAGTGATAATTATGCTTCTAGAGTTTGAGTTTATGATGTCGAGGCGGTACCTGTCATCTTCCTCAATGGCATATTCAACTTGTTTGCCTGAACAAGAAACAATCATGTACTTGTTTGGTATAGAATATCTTTTATTTAAGGTTGCTTTGTTAACTCTTATTCTATTCTAAGAAGCCAATTAGCTTTAACCGCTATAATTTATGTCAATCAGCATGTGGTTAGTTGATCTAACTTGACTACCTTCTATGGATTCGTTAAGTGCCAAGGCTGTGAGATTGCTTGTCAATTTGGGCATCAACGTTTCGTATTTTTGTTCCCCTGTGAAATTGCAAGCATTTTGTGGACAATAAGTGAGATATCCTAATTCACATGGAAAAAAAAAATCAAATACAAGAGAAACAGAAAACTCTGTTGATTTACCTTTGATCATAACCGTTTCGAGTCGATTTAGTAATTAACTTGGAGCTTCTAGTCTCAAGCTTATCCTGGAACCTTGGTTTAACCACAAGGAAAAGCCCTGCAAGAGAAGATCTCAATCTTATCTTCACATGTAAACACCAACTACTTCAAGCCATTTCAGTTAATGTGACAATTTCTTTTTGATTTCGTGTTGATTACCTTGTGACTATAAGATCCGACAATCAAGTAGTTGGAGACACTCCAATTTCAGGATAACCAACGGTAATGCGAAGTAACCCTATTCCGTTCATCGTCATGTGGAGACGTACTATTCCAGTCCTTCATCATCTTATCCAGCACTTAAGATATGTTAATGCGACGGAGTTCGGATACTCCCACTTTCCTACTCTAATGAAGACCTAAGATAACTTTACCAATTTGTTTGAAATTTAAAATAAGGAAATAACGCCGTTAACCTTGTGCAATTGATTCTCTGCGGAGGTCATCTATATAGATTCTATATATATGAGATCAATATTTGATCAGACCACATATTTTTGTGGGGCCTACCGTTCCCCATTTGTTCCCCATGGTAATAATCCCCATGGGAGAAGCATCCATTTTTTAATATTATATGTTTTCAAATATACCCAAAATGATTTTAAAACTTTCATTTAATACCGCTAATTATTTGATTATGATGCTCAATATCATATTTGTGCAAAGAAAATCATACTCAAAACTTTTCATCTCCCTCAGTTACTCTCTCTCTCTCTCTCTCTCTCTACGCGTGAAGGAGAAGCACAAGATTTGGGGTTTGGGGGTTCAAGCAAGGGGGTGGCGGCTCCGATCTGGGTTTGGGATTCGAGGCGGCGGCGGCGGTTGGCTCGGAGCTCAGAGAACGGCGGTTCGCACCACCACCACCACCACCACCACTTACCGCCGCGGCCGCTATACGCAGCGGCGCCGCGCGACGAGGTCCGCACGCTCTTCGTCGTCCTCGAAATCCACAACCTCTTCCGCGAGTTTCTCGGCTTCAAGTCCTCGCATCTCCGAAGCCCTAGCCAGTCCTCGCAGGTATTGATTGGAGTATTTTCTCGGCAAAGTTTTGATCTTTTTTCAGTATTGATACTAGTGCTTGCTTTGACATTTTTTTGGTATAGCCATTTGCTTTCGCTGTATTTTTTTTTTTTTTTGGATCAGCAATCGGCGATGCCATGCATTGAATGTGAGGTTTCTTGCCTTAGCTGGGGTTTTTTGTGATACTGTTTTGTTGACAATTTGTCTGTGGTGCCATGTTGAGGAGCTAATTTTGCAGAATTTGGTTGTATTTGATAACAATTGTGGAGTTTGACTTGTGGGAAAATGCTAACATTTGCTTTGAAATTTGTGGAGTTTTTGTGGCATTGCATTGTTTAGCTCAGTGTATGTTTTATATTTGTTGTTTGAATGTTTCAGAAATGAACAAAAAGCCATATTCGAGTTCTTTTTTTTTTTTTTTTAGTTAGTAAAGATTAAGACTTGGCCTTTGAGTTGACTTAAATAATGGAAGACACTATCAAGTGCATTCTGTTTAAAGATTTTTAAAAATTGGGATATGAAGTAAAAAGTTTTGAAATCATCTTGGTTTATTTGAAAATTTTATTGTTATAAAAAATAATAAAAAAGTCAATTGTTAGGGCCACATCAGCTTTCCATCTACTTAGATTGACGAATGGGCTAATATAACGGACGGATCAAACTTTGAGGGCTTATTTGACACGAATTATACATTAGGGGCAATTTGAGAATGATGTAAATTTTTCCTTTTGTCAATGTAGTACTTATGTTTAATCATGTTTGGCAGAGAGAATTTTGATTAGAACAGAATGGCGTCGTCGACAACCTCAAACCTGCCCTATCCAAGTGCTGCGAGAATCTCCGACTCTCTCTGCTATCCTCAATACACTGCTTCTCTCAAATGTATATATCCTTACTTTCTCCGACTCTTTGAAGTACTTATCCAAACTCAATGTCCTTTTTTTATTTCCAACCTTGCTTTGAACAAAATGAGTTTTGTTATTTTGTTGGAATTAGTATTTTTTATTCTCATATCTCTGGTCTGAACAGAGCGATTAGTTGGTTCTAAATGATTATGCTGGTTTTAAATTCTTCTAGTTCGGATTGTATGTTCTTCAATTTGATTATTCTTATGAAGTTGTTCCCCCAAATTTTTTGGGGAAAAAAAGAGCAATATTTATAGGTTAAAAACGTATAGCTTTGCACTACTATATCACTGAGCAATGATTTCATTATTGATTATCGTTATAGCTCTGTCAAGGTTATTCCGTATTTCAAATTAGATCTTAGCTACATTCCATTCAACTTGAAAATTTGATTTGTTATGATAAAATTTTCTGCTTAAAATAATTTAATTTAGGTATAATTATACTTATGGTGGCAATTTTGATTTTTGATTGTATTTGTAACATTGCAGGTCTAGAAGAATTTAGCTCAGACAAGAGCAAATGTCAAGAACATTTTGACATCTACAAAGAATGCAAGAAAAAAGAGGTATTAGTTCTCCCAAACACTCAGGAAATCTGATGATCTTTTAATGACTATTTTAGTACTATGGAATAAATGATTCGATTTCTTCTGTTTCAAACAGAGGGAAGCTCGACTTGAGCGCAACAAGACCCGATCGCTCTTTTCGTGAAACTTGTTTTGCTACTCAATGCTGATTGCAGAGAGCGAAGACCAGCAGCAAAATGCAAAACAAAATTTACAGAAGCGACCATCTTTCGCAGACTTATGTTCACTGTGCCCGGTTTATTGTTGCGATTTCGTCCTGAATAGGAAGGATGTCTTGAATGTGGTTCATTTTCATGTGTTATGCAACATTTGCGAATAAACACATTTAATCTTTCGCCATATTTGCAATGTTGAACTTGTTCTGCAGTTACTGGCCATTGACATAGTATATGCCTTTTGCGTGTAAGCCTCTACGTTAAAGAATATAATACATTAGCAGTCCGTTGATAGAGAAGAAAAATGGGAGGACGGAAAACTTTCTACCATACCAAAGGGAAAATTATTTATTAATCTTTCCTTCTTATTTTATATCATCTCCGATTTTTCTTCGATCCAAGTTGTATGCGAACGTTATAACGCTATGAAGCGTAGGAGTGGTCTCATGGCAAGTATGAGTAGTCCGAGTAAGTAACTTGGGGCTCTGTACCTAGGCTGGTTTCTCAGTTGAGCCTCTCGGAAGTAACTTGCATAGTGATGACATACTTGCATGCCAAACGCTTTTCTCAAATCCCGCGCCCAAAGACAGTCGGCAACGGACACCATTTAGCAAGGATTTGCTCAAGCTAATGTCATGTTGATTTAAAAGGATTTGAATGGTGGGCATTTAGAGGTTCAAGTGTTTATAGTGTTCGGGAAATAATTTTGTTAAAGGGACGTGTAAATCAACATGAGAGGTAACGGTGAAGTTCTCGCAAATGAAAATTATGAGTACCTAAAAAAGGGAGTGAAAAAGATCAATTTGGGCAAAACATTTGTAATGCTCCTATGGTGCTCATCGCATAGCGGTTCAAACTAACAATGGCAGGTTTCAGATGTGATCACTGATTATAAAAAAGTCTGTCCAAAGAGCATCTTTAAATATTAGGGACTATAAGATGTTTTCAGTGTCTTAATTCGTTTTCCCTATAAGCAAATATGCATTCAAAGACTGCAATCAAAACTTGATATGCTTAATTGGGTTGAAGGAGCTAAGATACTAGGATGAGAAAATCCAAGTTTTTCAATAAAGTGAAATTGGAAGTTTATAGACTTGATGATTTCAAGATTTAAAATTAATAAATTCTACACAAAAGAAAAATCCACGTCATGCTGATGATGGATGGTTTCAACAGAAAACAGTCTTATTTTGCAGGTACAATTAAAGTCAAATTCTTTGCACAAGCAGATTAACTCCATGTTCAGGTTCAATAACCAATCTAAAAGCCGGGGAATGTCGGTATGCCGGTGAGAGCTTGAAGAAAAACTTGGAAAGGATGAGGGACAAAATCACCTTCAGCTCTGTCATAGCCAAGTGCTGGCCGACACAGACGCGAGTCCCTATTCCAAAGGGAATGTATGCCTGAGGAAGCTTGCTAGCTCCGAGAATCCCATGCTCGAATCTTTCCGGATTGAACTGGTGGGCATCAGGACCCCAAAGGTTGGTGTCTTGATGCAGTATCGAGATCGGGATCTGAATGTTTATTCCTTTCGGTATCAGAATGTCTTTCAGTTGAATATTCTCCAACGCTTTCCTTGAAATAAACACCCCCGGTGGGTAAAGGCGTAACGTCTCTTGAATCACCATAGTAAGCTGCCAAGAAAAACATTATATTATATCCCCAATTTTAACATTTTGCAACTAAAATAATTTATGATAACTTGTTCAGGTAAGCCTCTAAGTAGGAAATGATCATAATACGCACCGGTTCATAAAGTAAGAGATCAAATTATAGTTTAGTGGGAAAAAGGTTCTAAATATTAATCTTACTACTTTCATGCTTCGAAGCATGTCAGCATCGGGCACGTCGCCCCTGCATATTTCCTGCACTTCTTCACGGACGCGAGTCTGCCATGCTGGATATGCAGCCAACAACATCAAGATCCATGATGCTGTGATAGCAGTCGTCTCATGGCCAGCAAAGTATATGTTCTTGCAATTATCAACGATGAATTTGTCCCGAGTGATGCCCAAGGACGGACTATCAACACCTCCATAAACTTCGGCGCCTTTGAGTATCATTTGCAACAGGTCTTTCTCATCATCAGCCTCGGTGCGTTGCTTCACTACCGTTAAGATCATTGCATGAATTTGCTTCTCTAATCTCCATATATCGATGTTGTTTTTGGTTGGGATGAATCTAATAGACGCGCAAACGAAAAGAAATTTGAGTGTTTCATGAAAAGTCACGAGAACCGAACAATACCAAGAAAAGAAAAATTCATTGTTCGTGATACTACCTTAAGCCAGGGATACCGATGATTCTCTTGCTCATCAACTTTTGGAGAGTTCTGAGCTTCGAGAAGATTTGTTCCCCTTGTGAATAGCTGCTTCCGAAACAGGCTCTAGAGATTATATCTGCAGACAAGCTCCTCAAATCGACATCGACTTTAATATCTGCAACTCCTCCCTCGCTTTCGATTTTACTCTCCCAAGATTGTAGCATCGAAGTCGTAGACTCCACCATCAAGTTCACCATGCCCTTATGAACAATTAGTTTATAAGTTTCTAACTTGAATAAACTCAAAACAGTAACAGAGAAAAACCAATGTTATCCCCTATGTTCTAGTTTTGAGTTTGATGTTTATTATTCAAATCTATAAATACCAACTTATTCCTCTAGTTTTTTAACATGTTAAAAGAAGTATTCGCTCGAGGCGTGTTTTGAGCACTGTATTAGCTCATCGTGTTGTATTAGAGAATACAACAATACAGTGTTTGGTAAAATAAAAAATTTATAAAAAATCTCTATATTAGATTGTATAATGTTATCTAATAACATGTTCAGTGTTTTATATAATATTCTTAGACAACCAATTAAATTCTTAATTGTATTAAGGTAAATCGTATAAAACAATACAATAACTACATTTACAATACGATAAACCAAATGTGCCCTTAATTTATATTTTGTTGACCAATAAATATATGTTTTGGATACTTTGAGAGAGAATTTTAAAACATAGACAAGAATCAGTTTGGTACTCCTTTCGAAGCAGAAAGATAAACGTGAAATAAAGCTAAAACATATAGGATACTTTTGAGGTTTTACCACTTCTAACTAAGAGCAACGATAATTTGGAAAGTGAAACATTTCTTTGCTAGATGTTAAAAATGAAGCTATATATTGACCAAGCTAAGAAAACCAAGGAAAAGAGAAAAGAGTAAAAAGGAAAATGTACAAATGGGGTAGTCTACTAATATTTAGAAAGGGCTTGTAGCTAAATAGGTTTATTTTTAACTTATTTTAAAAAATGTCTTTAACTTTTGTTTTTAGGCAAAGCCCGCAAATATCCGTTTTCAGTATTTAGATTATTCATCATGCTTAATAGACAAGATATTAGTTAAAAATGACCAATATTTCGTTTATTTACTATTGTAATCTGTCAACTTATCAAAATTGAGTCATTCATCTAACTAAAAAAGTAGTTTACGTTTTTATAATATGGTCTAAAAAATAGACTACCTACCAAAATTTTCCGATTTAGAAACATATGACTACTTTCTTTATCTATATTTGATTATTTTCAAACTAACATCAACTAAATAGACATCATCTATCATCTTCCCCTATCAAACCACATAAGAAAAAAAGAATATATATATATATATATATATATATTGCCTCATCATATATCTTTTCACTCATTCTTATATTCTTTCTATCATTCTATAAACACCGTTAATTCGCGAAAATTTGATAGAATACAACATTTTGAATTCTTATTTTTTATTAGTGCCATTTTAGATTTATATTTGAATAAAATGCAAATTACTAGAAGAAAAAAAAAAGTGAAAAAAGACACAACATGAGTCAAAATGCATATCAAAGGTGATTTTTCAAGGCATCCTTTGATAAGCAATTTAGATTTAAAAATAATAATAACCCAGTATAAAAAACTCAGATATTATTCGTACAAAGTTTCAAATACTTTCACGACTAAAAACGTATTTTTCTAAAATCTCAATTTAAATTCTATCTTCTAAATCTCGATTCAAATAGCGCAAACGAAACTCTTATTCAAACATTATTTTCAAACATAATATTACGGTACAATCTAAATACAATTTAACTTTTTGAACTCAAGAACCAAATCAGTCTAAATTTTCTTAGTTTAAATTGCTTAGCAATCAATTAATTCGACATTTACCTTGACCCTATCGAGGTAGAATTCAGGGGCAATGATCTTCTTTTGGTGGGCCCAAATTGGGCCACTTGAAGAGATAATTCCCTGACCCAAAAGAGGCCCATGGTCCTCAGACAGATAAGAAGGTCTGCCTAAACTCAGTGATGTGAATTTGCTAATTTCCTTCACCATTTCCGCATCCGCAATGTATAGGAATTGTATGTTTCCCATCGCATAAACGAAGATCGGTCCTGCACTTAGAAAACAGTTTCTCAAAAAAAAAAAAACAATTTCTTTTAATAAATTAAAAAAAAAACATCTCTATTTATCATCTTAAGTCTCATGATTCAAATGAGCGTTCTTACTAGACAAAGGGTCACTATATAATTCCAGATCCTCGTTTGTTAGTTAATAAACACAAGTACAAAGTAATTATGACAATAAATAGCCGGAGCAGAAACAATAAAAGGTCAGAAACAAAATTAATTTCCATATATCAATAATCCAAAACCATGACAATTAATAGCACATTGAAATTAGTACACTATATATTAATAAGGCTAATTCTCTAATGCTCCGTACTTATCGGTGCTCCACCAATTAATATAAAAAAAGATGTAAAAAATCATTACTACATACTTTAATATTATTACTATACATTTTTTTAATGTTACATTGACACACCACTAAATGGAGCATTATAAAAAGACCCTATTAATAGTATAGGTTAAATAATATTTTAAGTCTATTTAATATTGGCTATTTGTTTCTTATGTTTCAAATAAATAGCAATAATCAGCGTTTTAAAAAAATTAAATTATTAATCATTAGTACATAAATAAATTAAAAACATAAAAATAAAAGTACATTATTATTTAGTTATAAAAATAACTAATTTATTTAATTAATAGAAACATTTGTTATTTTCTTAAAACATCACTAAAAAAAATAGTTATTTACTCCATTATCACTAATATTTTTAGTCAGTCTCAACTCAGATCTAACGTGTTAAATTAATAATTTACTAAATTTATAAGAAAATTTATTATCCAAAAAAACTTAGAACTCACTTGATATGTAAATTAATAATTTATTAATATAAAAAAATTTCTAACATTATTCTGACTATTTAGTATTACTTTTTCTTTTTAAAAATTAATGTCTATGTGAATTTGCGTACTCAACAAATACATAAATTCATAATAAATTTTTAAAATAATATTAAACGTGGCACATATTTGAATAAATAAAAAAATATATCTTGATTTATCAATAAATTAATACTAATTTATCCATAAATTAATAATTTTTCTTGGCGGCGAGGTTATTAATTTATAGAGATTTTTCTTTTCTTTTCTTTTTTTTTTTTTTTGTCCCTCTCTCGTTTCCCTTGAAATTGAAGAAAGAAATAAAATGAAGTACCATATTCATTTCGCCAGTGAATCAGATGAGAGAGGAGCGTGGAAGGCCAGCCGTGACCGATCGAAGCGACGTCATAGAGTTTGTCGTTTGGAATAGCACTGGAACGGACTTGTCGTTGGATCATCTTCATCTCATGGACGTTTCCCAGTAGAATCGAAGGGAAAGGTCCTCGAATCCCTTGCTTTTCAAGCTTTGATCTCAGCCTTTTGGGCTTCAGAACCAAAACTTCGTAAAAATACATGAAAGCTATCAAAAACCCACCAACGGAAAGAGCTACTATCAACTTTGAGCAAGTGCTTGGTACCTCCGATTCCATTTTCTGAGAGCTCTGGTGGGTTTGGTGTTTTTGGAGACTATCTGTAGACTATACATATATAATATATCCTCTTTCTCTTCTTAATATACATTAATATTTATATCATATATTATATAGAGGATTGGGGAGTAATGGTAATGGATTTAGCCTTTAGGATTGCTTATGTCATTTCTCCTTTATCTACCAATATTTATCCCTTGTTGGGAGTAATCATTTTACTCATTTTATTTTATGGCATTGTCTAATGTAAAAAAGTTAATTAAATAATTAATTATTTTAAAGATAAGGCTCATTTTATTTTATGGCATTGTCTAATGTAAAAAAGTTAATTAAATAATTAATTATTTTAAAGATAAGTTTGAAGAATTTAGTCATAATTTTATATATTTAATATTATATTTTTTTGCACATATATATGTTATATGTTACATATGACTAAATTCTTAATTTTGTAAAATTATGTCTAAATCTTAAAAAATTACCTAAAAATTTGATTAAATGCCTAAAAAACTCTAAATGAAATAGAAAAAATAAATTAAAAGAATTATTTTAAAAAATAGTTTGAAATAATTATAAAATAATTTAATTTTATTAATTTTGATGTAGTATAAATAGTTAAGATTTAAAAATATTATATAAAAATTTTAAAAGTTAAAAAAATAATTAAAAAAATAAAATACAATAAATTAATTTAAAAGAGTAAATAAATAAAAAATTAATAAAAAAATAAAAAAAAAATAAAATGAGTAAAATAGAGAGGCCAAACAAAGAGTTATTTTGCATGCAGTTTCGAAAATTTTAATTAATACTATTCTTTTTTGCTGAATATACTATTCTTTTTTACAGAAAAGGCTCACCCTTTATTTTATAAGACAAATTAAGTGCAGGTACAGGCGGCCAGCCAGTTCTTTGCTGACGTGTCATGTCACTTTTTGTGCTTTCAATACAATACCCGGTCATTCCATGTGTTTTGCCTTGGAAAGTTAATCGCTTTTGTATTTTTCTTGCCCAGTAGAAGTAGTCAATATGGTTAATTTAGTCAAGATGCTGATTTTAATATTCCTCTAATATTGTCATTTAGGGTGCAATTACTCAGATAAGATTAGATTGGATAGAATAATAAATCTAAAATTGAATAGGATTGAAATATATTAGATTAGATTAGATTTGATAGAATAATAAATCTAGGATTGAATAGGAATGAAACATATTAGATTAGATTGAATTAGATTAGGTTAGGTGTATTGTTATAATGAATCTGGTAAAATATTAAATTGGATTATAGAAAACCATAAGTATACCAACTGTACTAATTAGCCAAGGTAAGATTTAAAAAAAGTAAATATCATATGTATCTTCTTCATTTTATTGAAATTCTACATTTATACTATGAGTTTATGATAATATAAATTTTATCTTTTAGTTTTTTAATTTGAACAAAAAGTATATTTTATTTTAACTTTTAGTCAAAAAACGTGTATAAAATTTTCGTATTGCAACTGTATTTTCATATTCTCTTGTTTTAATAGTTTATGATACACTAAAATATTTTGACAGTGTAGAGGAAAAATTATATTTTTTATCAATATAAAGTCGTAACAATGTATATATTTTGTTTTGTTAAAGAACCTAAAGGATACATTTTGTATTATCGAAAACTTTGGGGAAAATGTGTTATTTCAATGAAACACATGGGATATTTATGGTTTTTACTCTTTAAAAAAAATAACAAAAAGATAAATAATTATAATAAGTAATTGTAAAAAAGTAGTTTATTACAATTAAATATTTTTTAAATTTGTTAAAATCGCTTTTGGTTCCGTTACTTTTGTTTTAATAGCGTACTAATACACCAATTATAATGAATAAAAATCCTTAAAAATAATTCATATCTATATAATTAGCACATTAAACTATAAGGACTTCTTTGACACGATTTATACTATCACGAACAACTTAAGATATAGAGGCTATTTATTAAATTTTTCCTCAAAATACAATTTTTGGAGTATATTTTGGAAACTAAAAAAAAATAGTATGTTAACTTATTTTCATGCGTATTGAAGGAAAAATTCTTTAAAAATATATGTACTTTACAGAATACATCATATATATATATATATATATTTATATATGTAATTTTTGAGGCATTTTGAACAATTTTTATGGTAAGATATGTTTAAAATAAGGGTGTGGATGGAGCCATGTATTGGAAATCGAATTTCATAAATTCAATAGTTTTGTAAATTTTGATCAAATCAGAATACGGCAATTCAATTAACAAATTAATTGAAACAAGCAAAGTAGATATCACGAACATATTGTACTACAATTATTTACAAGAATAATTATAATATAATTAAATAGATGTAGATTAAGAAATTATACCATAGGCTTTTCTTAAATCTTCGTGTGCTTGATTAGTCACCGTACATTTTGAGCCGCTAAGGTTGGACTCGCTTTATCCTATGCTCACAACGAGTTTATCGGTTGAGTTTTGACACTATAGTCTTCCACTATAATTCTCAGATCAAGACAAAGAGTTGAATGTGGGCTCTGTCTCAGTTTTTCTCACACAAACAAGAAAAGAAAATTTTGTCTTCTCTGCCTATGCGGACCGGCGGTTTAGGGCTAAAGGTGGGAGAAGAAAATTTCTATTACTTAAATTCTAGAGAGAAACTGACAGAGTTTTTGCAAGCCAAAAATTGAAATGACTTAGGTTAATTTATGTGCTACAAGAGAATATATTTATAGGCATTAGGCTATGGTGATTTTCGGCCACACTAGGGTTTATCCCTTTATAAGTTTTCCAATTTCAAAAATAGGAAATATTCTTTTAATTATTATCTAAAAATTATATTTAATTAAATAATTATCAAATAACTATTTTAAGAAGCAAATTAGGAATTAAGTAAACAATTCCTTTCCCAATTTTTGCTTAGGGCGGTCAACAACTATATGAAAAATAAGAGAAATATTTTTCCCGAAAATAAATGTCATTTTTCTATTTTTATTACGTATGTCAAAATACACTTAAATTGAGATAATGAAAAATATATCATTCTCTCTCCTAGTCATAATATTTGTCCATCACTATGTAGTAAGGGATTTGATTTTTCAAATCCTAAATCAATTAGGATTAAAAAATAAAATAAAATATCTCATATTTGATTTGGATTGGTAATTATCTACAAATTAGATAATTAATGAAAACTCTTTAATGTATTTAAATTTTAAAATATATCATATAAATATCTCATATTTAATTTAATTATTAATTTGTGAATTTAATAATCAAATTAACAAATTACAAAATAATAAAATTCTCCCAAAAACACTTTCAAAATTGTGCCTACAGAAAGAAGGATTTTCTTGTGATACATTTTCATATTTGTGGTCTCAAACACAAATATAAATAATTATGAAAAAAATAAAATAATTATTTTTAATTATCTTAAGGTAGTCTTAGATCGATTTGTTGAGAAGGAGGGGGGACCTTGGACCTGTGAATTCAAGCTTCAATAAACTTGGAGAATTAAATTAAAAACTCTTTAATTAAATTCTCTGTTTATTAATCCTGTTACTCCATTAAAAATCTGGGATGAAACTCTCGAATTACACAGATATTATTTATTCAAGAAACTCAACGAATTGTCCATTGATATAATTATTACATGATTTATCGATTCTTCACAAATGGTTCATAATCTAATTTGGGCGAAATTATTGTTTTGCCCCTTGATTATCACTTTGTCTTTAAGTAACATTGAGTTCACTAGTAAACGGTTAATTCATAATTACTTACGAATTAGAGCGCTCAAACCGTTTAATTCCAAAAGTAAACACTTGAGGGAACCACTTAACTTTTCAGTTGTTAATTTCATATCTATAATTCACATTCCCAGCACTTATGAGTTGCGGGCTCCTGAAATGCAAGTGTTGAGCCCAGTTATTTTGGACCGTACAAGCAAATCAAAGAACTCATAAATCCGTAGGAGGAGTCAATGAATTACTCAGGATTGAGATCAACCATCAAATGATCATCTTAAGACCTTGATTCGAATCTTTATAAAGGTAATTAAATATGTCGTTTGTTAGAGGACCTCACAAATCAATCCTACAGGTGTTTCACTAAAACTAATGTTTATCTCAAAGCTCACGTTTCACACATAATTAGGCTTTTACCCTTGATTGGTCTCTCAAACTCTTGCTTTTTACTACTCTTTTATTTTCTTTGAGTTCTTTATCAAACTTATCCAAACTGAAAAACAAAGAAATTCGAGCAGTGGTCAACACAATAACCAATAATTTGGTGAATAACCTAAGTTTGACTCTTTGTTTATTTGGTTTTTTTTTTTTAACGATCTTTTTTCTTTTTGAATCTGAAATATGAAGATTGAGAACTAAAATACAAAGAAAAGAAAAGAATAAAAACAAGAAGCAAAATTAAACAAGATGATAAAACAACTAGACAATAAAACGGGCAATTGGCCAAAAGACAGTCGATATGGCTAAAGTTACTGATTTCACACCGCGGCTAGCCAAAGACATTCAGTATGGCTAAAGCTACTGATTTCACAATAATCTCTCACACCGGCTAGCCAAAAGACACTCGGCATGGCTAGAGCAACTGAGTTCAAAATAATCTCTCGCACCGCGGCTAGTCAAAAGACACCCTGTATGGCTAAAGCTACTGATTTCACAATAATCTCTCGCACCATGGAGAAACTAGGCGTGTAAATACGAGTAATTTTACCTTACCCAAAGGAATTGACAGGGTAATTATTACCTAAAATTACCCGGTCCCATTTTACGGGGTAATTCCCCGGAAAATAGGATCGGGTAATTTCGGGTAATTACCCGAAAATTACTTGGTAATTACCTGGTGTTCAATCATCAATGCTCATTTCTCTCATTCGGGGAAAAAAAAAATCGGGAGGGCTGAGAAGGAAAATAGAGAGAGAAAGAGGGGCAGAGGAAGGAGATGGGCCCGGGTAATAAAGAGAGAGAAAGAAAGAAAGATGATAAAGAGGGAGAGGAGGGAGGAGGTGGGCCCGGGTAATAAAGAGAGAGAGAGAGAGAGAAAGCAAGCTGATAAAGAGAGAGAGAAAGAGAGGGGGAGGGAGGAGTTGGTCCCGACCGCCCGAGTAATAAAGAGAGAGAGAGAGAGAGAGAGAGAGAGAGAGAAAGAAAGCTGATAGAGAGAGAGGAAGGAAGGGAGGAGGTAGGCCCAGGGCGAAAGCAACGATTTTTTTTTTATTACCCGAAATTTCCGAGTAAAATTCGGGTAGTACCCAATTTTTACCCGTTGGGTAATGATCGGGTATTACCCAAATTTTACCCCAGGTCATTTTCTACTCGAAAATACCTTACCCGTATTTACACACCTAGGAGAAACTAGTCTTCCTTTCCATGCTTGCAGCCTTTTCCATGTAATTTGTGGGTAATTGCATTTACTTACAAACAACAGAAATGCTAACGACAATCGCAGGTGACGCGTCTGTCGCATCATGGCCTTTCATGGCCGTGGACCCCACGGTGGGACCCACGTGAGCCCCATGGCCACGGATGGTCACGATGCGACAGACGCGCTCTTACAAACAAATAACACAGATCTTTAAAAGCTTTAAAGGTTGGCTATTTACCAGGGTTAAAGGGAGAGCGATGTCTGTTTATGCCATTACTATATATAAGAAACCATGTCGTTCGTCCATTTTATCATCTTTTCCATTTCCTTTGGGGTAATCCTATCAAAATTTTATGGTGAAAAGCAGTAAATTATCAGTCATGAAATAGTAAAATGAAACAGAACGTCATATAGAATTTTGGAAAATGTTTTATATACATCTGTCTCACAATACAATCAAACATGTTCAACATATCACCCATAATCAGAAAGCTCTGGTGAGCAAACTAAGAAAAACCCCTCCAAATCCATCACATGAATATAGTTAATGTGGTGCTCGAATCAATCTATAAAATCAGAGAGAGAAAGGTCTTGTATACACATCAAACGGTTGGCACGATGTTAATTGTGGCTCCTGTTAGAAGCAAAGATAATGGAAAAAAATTAGCCAATAACAGGAAAAAAATAATAATAATAATAAGGTAAGCAAAATGCCAGAAAAGAACCGGTGAATTATGTGGCTTCAAATTGCAAATTAACTTCAATAACCACGCTTAATGACCAATACCTGTCTTAGCCCGCCAGTGGCACTGCCTCCTGTCAAAAGCATGCCAATAAGGGATGTAACGACATCATTGCCGCCCGCACTGTTTGTATTCCGAATAGTAGACCGCATGGAGTTTAGTATGCTCCCGTATGTACTTCCTTGTCCACGTTCGATGGCTTGGATGAAGCAGAAAGTCATGGCACCAGTTGATGTGATCTTTGATAGAGCCTGTTTCATAAAAGCGATCTATTAGCATTAATCTGTCTAGTTAACTACTAAAAAAGGGTTTTAGAACATAAAATTTTACTAAGTTCAGATTTCTTTCAACGTACCGACGTATCAGCTGAAGTTTGATCATCATCACAACCACTGAAGGAAATTACTTCCCCACCACTTGTTCCTTTCCATACACCTGATCTAGGCCGATGATCCTCCCATACATAGTGCCCGCTCCTACAGGCAAGGGGTGACAAAACTTTTAGAAGAAGAAAAATATTTTTGATTTCTTATAGAAAGACCTTTTAACGTGGTGAATGGTAGGGAACCACAACCAAAACTTAGTAGAGCGACACCCGTAAAAGGATGGAATTTGAGAAACACAAAAGGAAAAAAAAAAAAGGAGAGAGAGAGGATGCAGTTAAATAAGCAACAAAATAAGGGCTTGATTAGATACAACACAAGTTGTGAATTGCAACTATGTCAAATCAAATGAATTCGCACTGCAGAGTGAGCAGCAGATTGAAGACATTAGACGGAGAACAGAAACTATGATTTCTCGCCATTGTCAATCCTATTTATTGGTTCTAAGAGTTAGTGTTAGTAAAACTAACCTGTTCATTCTGCAAAGGAATGGCAAATCTAGTACGGTGCCACTATGACAAGCATCTATTATTGCATGAAGCCTGACCCCTTGAGGAATAGGCCTAACGATTGATTGATTGATCTCATCATCAACAATCATACCCTGAGTTTCAAAGTCCAGAGGACAAAGAGTTTCATCATATCCATCAACTTCATCACCGTTATAGTTCCTTTGCCGTGATCCATGACCAGAATAATGGAAGACAAGGGAATCACCTGGTTGACATCCCTGTACAAGCCAATACAGAGCCATTCTAATGTTATGTTTAGTTGGAATCCTGTATGGGTCAGTTTCTTCTTCTGCAAGTTCAAGTTATGGATAAGATTGATATCAGAAATTCATTCAAAATGCAGATCTAAAAAACCAGTATTAGAAAAAGAAAAACAAGCATGCTTGCTTCAAGAAATGAAAGACGTTATAAATAAACCATAAATATATCTGTACTTGAGCGTGAGTGTGTGTGACCTATAAAATGACTATATACATTTTCATCGTATTAATGAGAACACAGAAATCATTGACTTATGCACAAGCAATCTTGTAAGAGAAGTAGGAGTCTTCTCCCAGATATTAAAAACCAATCAACCCAACCAATCCAATCAAATCAAGCTTATTTTTCGCTTGTAACCGACATTTAATAGGATCAGATAAGTTTTAGATTTTATATATCCAACCTAGATTGGATGTTGTTTAAATCTTTCAAAAACAACCCAACCAATCTAATTTATTGTATAATGTTTGTCTTTAGTTTTACATACACGCACACACATTTAATATATCAGTGGCTCAAAAAATTTTGTTTTTGCACCCTTTACCACTTAATAGAAATTGTAGTCCAAAACATTGGCCTTAAGTTCACACTGATTGATCCAATGCAGTCCAAACCAGATTTCATTGGATCGGATTAATCCAGACCTTCTATTGGATTGGATCTAGGTTTCTAAAATCCAATCTTAGAATGGATAGGTTGCAATATGACTAAAATAGGTCGGTATTCAACCGATGAACACCCCAAAAGAGAAGTAAAGGAAGAAATAAGATCCATATTTCAGACTTTTAAGGAAACTAACAGATATCCTAGCCTCTTGCCATAGAATTAACCTGGTGTCAGGCAATGTTAAATCACACCATAATCATTATACATACAAGCAACAGAAACATGGAAAAATCAAATAAGTCTAAATGACCAAATGTGTCAGCAATGGGGTTATGGTGCGATTTGTTTCCAGGGGATCTTCTCTAGAACTAAGTCAGGTTGACAAAATTCTGAAGATTAAGTTTCCCAAGATAAGATGACAAACCCTTCACTAACAGATATACTCTTGTCTTCCTGGGATATTTTCAGTCTTAACAGGCTGGAATACTCTAATCTCCAGCTGGGGAACAACCCTTGCTTTTATGGAGGAAAATAATTAAATGAGCATGTATAAAAATATAGCTACAAGACAACAAGGATTATTAAATGAGAGGTTTACTTATGAATAGAATAAATATTTACTGTTGAAATCGACACAATCCTAACAAGTTCGGCTATCTCCACTGCTAAAGCCACTGTCAATGCTAGTTTTGCTTCTCGGTGCAATTTCTTTAAAAGTTAATAAAAGTTGAAAACTGAACCTCCAAGTGTGGTCTACCAATACTTTCCAACTCTACCCCAAGCAACATGGCAAAGAAAAGAAAAACTGGAGATACTTTATAATCAGATAAAGAAAACAAGAAAAGGAAAGATTACATATCAGCTTGCTCATCTTAATCAGTTTATCATCTGGCAGAATATTTGTATTTTATAAATTTCTAAGCCATCTTTTCTTCCCTACTTTATTTGTACTATGTCATTTTACCCATTGTGTACATCAACATGTATCCACGAGCAGACTTTTCTAGCGTACTTCATCTCAAACACTCCAATTGCACTAAAAGATCCATGTCCCTAAGCCAGATTATCAATATAATGCAAATATAGAAAGTAACATATTTAAAGACTAAGCAGTATTTCCCACCAGTCACATACTAATAAAACTCACAAGAAATATTCATGATAGAAAAAAAAAAACAGAAAAAAAAAAACATTGTAGCTATCACCACCATTCCACCAGCTCAATCCAAATTCCAATCCTAAAAACCGAAAGCCAACAATATATCACTAAATTCTTAACTTTGTTTATCCATTAATACATAAGCCTCATTCAAAACTCTCGAACACCCACATTTTCAAAAAGCTCTATTCTTTAAGTGGAATCTCCAACAAAACTCATTGTTCACAAAGAGAGAGAAAATGAAATAAGTAGTACAGCAAAGCAAAACAGCCAGTCTTTCAGACACCATGCCCAAACCCACAAAATCTTCAGATTAAATCCCAAAGTTTCTTCTTCAACCTCAAAAATAAAAATGTCTTATGATTGATCATACATCAAACAACACACCAGTCAGCACTATAACCAAACCCACCAGCAACCAGAACTCGTTGACGATAAAGCTTATTTCCCATTGAAACAACCACTAAGATCTATAAATCCCAAACCTCTCTTTCACAACTCATTCCACAAGTCAGCTTTTTCTCATTCAACAAAACAAACACACTTTTTTTTTTCTTCCATCAGAAAAGTCAAAACGCGTTCCAATGATCTATGAACATCCAAAAAAAAAAAAAAAACCCATAGATCTTCAAACAAAAAACAAACCCACCAAAAAAAAAAAAAAAAGGTCAACAACGCATAACCAAAAAGCAACGGGATTTACCAGTGAGCATCAAGATCGAGTCCTGAGGGAAGTGAAACTTGTTGATGAGAAGGTACTTCATGCACTTGGCGTCGTTGATACAGCCCTTGAGCTCGTGCCGCGAGAACCGATACGAAATCCCGCAGATCACCGCCCTCTTGCGGCCGTGGGGGTTGGGCGGCGGGCCGGGCGGCGCGGCGCCGTACGGCGACGGAGGGGGCAGAGGCTGCGGCGGCGGCGGGTGGTAGGAGGAGGACGCGGCGGGAGGCGGGGTGGCGCGCGGGTCGGCGGCGATGTGCGTGACGGTGTGGCAGATGACGCAGCGGATGGACTGCGCGCCGTGGGGCAGCTGCAGCGGCGTCCGGCAGCCGGAGCAGTTCACCAGCATCATCATGGTTTTTGACTTTTTGAGTTTTGATTTGGTTTGGTTTGGTTTGGTTTGATTGGTTGGTTTGGGGGGTTGTAATTTGTGGGAATATCTGGGGTTGAAATCGGAATAGGGAAAATTATTCCGAGAGATACGATGATAGAGAGAGAGAGAGAGAGAGATGGTTTGGGGTTTTGGGAATTTGGAATGGGCAAATGGAAAGTTTGTTTTTGTTTTGTATAATGCTGACTTTATATAAAGGGAAAGGGAGGGGGGACTGGGGAGCTTTACAGAAATATCCTGAAAAGTTCAACTAAAATGCTAAGCTGGTAAAAGTATAGAAATATCCTGAAAAGTTCAACTAAAATGCTAAGCTGGTAAAAGTAAAGTCTATAGGCTTTATAGATAAAAGTACTCTAATAAATATTAGATTAGACATTAAATTTGACAAATATTATGCATTGGGGTAAATTTAACACTACGTTTGTTTGGGATGGTCATTTTGGCCATTTTATTTTATTTTTTTAGATGGAAAAAATAGTTTGAAAATAATTTGGAATGCTTTGAAAATAATTTCTAAAAATGATATAAGAATGGTTTGACTTTGTTAATTTCGAGGTGGTATGAATGGTTGAGATTTAAAAATATTGTATAAGGATTTGGAAATTTGAAAAAATTGGTTGAAAAAAATGAAATCGAATGGTTTGAAGGATTAAAAAAGTTGAAAAAAATAAAAAAAATAAAATAGAATAGAATAAGTAAAATGAATACCTCAAACAAAGAATATAAATATAACAAAATTTTATAAATTGATCATTTGAAATTGAGCATTGATTGTCAATTTTTGAACATTCTATTAAAAATAATATTATATTAAAAAAGTTTTTTTTAACCAATAAGTCATCATGACAATTTGCATTATTCTTTATTATTGTCTAAGATTAACTATTTTTATTGAGTTTTACTCTGAAAAATAATAAAATAACAAAAGGGCATTTATGCATTAGAGTATCAAATGTCAAATATAATATTTTTATTTTTTTTAAATATTAAATTTAATATTGACATTTGCATTGGAGATTATCATAGTTCTCAAACTATTTTAATTGGTAAAACTCTCTCTGCATTAACCACTTATTTAGGGAGGTCATTTAGATGAGTCTTAAATGACTAATCGAAATTATTTACCCTCCATTTTACCCATCCCATTCTATTTTTTCATTTTTTTCAACTTTCTTAATCCTCCAAACCATTCCATTCCATTCAATTTTTTTTAACTATTTTTTTCAACTTTCCAAATCCATATACAATATCTAAAATCTCAACCATTTATACCACATCAAAATTCGCAAAGTCAAACCATTCTACCTCATTTTTTCAAATTATTTTCAAAGCATTCCAAATTATTTTTTCCATCCCAAAAGAGTGGGATGGAATGGCCAAAATATTCTCCCCAAACAAGGGTAGAAATATTATTGTAAAAATCAAAAAATATTACTTTCTCTTCTGTATCAGTAGCAAATAATAATGATAATAATAATAATAATCTCTTCTGTAAATACAGTGAACTTTTGCTTGGAAATTTTTGCGTTGCTCATTTATAAATAGTTTTATCATGACTTTTTTACATTAAAATGAATCTTTTTTTTTTTTTCCGCAAATATGGTCGTTAAAACATTCAAATGAGATGTTGGCTTTTTCTTTTCTTTTTTTTTTCCTTCTTCTAATAGATTTTTGTAATTAATTTTTTTAATTACTAATGAATATGTACTGTAGAAACTCATTTAAATTCTAAAATTGATCATTTCGTTTACTATCATTCAAATGACTCATTTTGTTTTCCTCACATAACAGAAATGATTTGGTAAAATCAGGGTGGATAGAATGTTTATGTCCAAATGACTACTCCAAACAAAGGGTAATATTTAGATAGAATGTCAGAGACCACGATTGTCAATTATCCTTCTAAAAAAGTTATTTTTTTTTTCTTTTGTAACACACACCTATTGAGACGGATGCGTTCCAAAATCATTATTTATTTATTTTTCTTTGTTAAAAGGTTTTGCAATTGGGGATCTTTTGGGGTCTTTTAGCAAAATTTTAGGAGGGGGTTTTGGAAAATTTAAAGGACTTTTATTATTTATTTATTTATTTTTCTAACTCTCACTCTCTCTTTCTTATAATTTTTTTTTGGAAATTTTAAGAAAATACCCACTGTTTACAAAATGATTTTAAAAAATAGCCACAGTTTCAAAACATTTAAAAATTAGCCCTTTCAGAAATTTCTGACATGACAGTAATTTTATGTGTAATTTTGTTATTGTCAGTAGTTTCCTACATGTATTATGGCTAGTTTTTAAATTTTTTGAAACTGTGGCTATTTTTAAAAATACACAGTTCAAAATGGTTATTTACCTAACTGACCTAATTTTTTTCACACCGTTTTAAATGTCGTTTTTTAACATAGTGATCTCGAAAAATATTTTCCTTCACATGATCGGATTTAATTTTTTTTCCTCAAATTTTTTACGCCCATTTTGCTATGCATATTTTTTGAGCAGATATTTTATTTTATTTTTTCTTTTTCTTTTATTTTTTTCATTTTTATTTTGATATTTGACAAACTTTTAAAGTGCCAAATACTTTTATTAAACAATAAATTGCCCCTTAAATTGGTTAAAATGACAAAAATACACTTATTAATTAAAAATCTTAACTGTAGCCAAAAAAAAAATCTTAAACAAAAATATATATTATTAACATTTCAATATATTATAGATGGACAAATTTAACCAACTAAAAATATTCAAGTCACAAAAAAATAAATAAATAAATAAAAACTACACGGAGTATATGTGTGTTTGTGTCAAAATTTCCAAGAGATTTCTTTGAATTTGAACCACTGATATTTTTAGGGTTTATTAGGGTTTACAGACGTAAATTATTGTCCTCCTGGATAACTAAACCGATTAAGCAATGCGTCACAAGCACTGAAATGGAATCTATTAATAGTAGTTAACAATGCACCAAATAAGGCATTGGTTACACTATTGTTTGTTTGTTATTATTCAATCTTGTTCGGACATTCTCAACTTGTTAAGAGCACAACGATTCACATACAAAAGATAAGCTGACTCCAGATTTCACCCAAGCGCCAGCTTACTTACATAACAATATCTAAACTCATCTTTACAAAAATGAACCAAAGTATGAAAGAAAGTTTAGCAACTAATACTCATAATTGCTATAGTCCTTTCTCTATCACGCTCTCAAACTCATTGATGCCATTATTGCTCGAATTTATACAGACCTAGAGAAGCAATACAGATGGCCATTTTAAACCTCTTCACATTAATACGTCCTCCTGCAAAACAAATCGGGACTAGGCACTTTGGATTAAAGCCTCTCGAAGCAAAGCAAGGCGGTGCAAAGAGAAGATAAAAAGCATATAGCGTAAAGCTGAAGCTACTTTGGAAAGAAAAAACGGTAGAATCCAGCACAGCACCCTCTTGCTCCAGTGAGACGGAGTGGTACTGATAATGAATTGATGCTACACGGTGGCGGTGGGGGTTATCACATGACTGAAATTGACGCGTCGTTGTTGTTATTATTTTGATGCATTTGTTTCTGGACGGCTTTCACCGCTGCTACTCTAGCTGCATTTGCTGCCCTGTTCGCAGCCGCTACAGCCCGATTCACTCTTTCATCGACCTTGGCCACATCATATGATTTCTCTGCCGCTCTCCGAGCTTCCTGAAAGTCAGCAGAACAGAAGCAAATGAGAACCTCTTAATTATTAATTCCAATTAATCAAGTACTCTTGACTATCCCAAAAAGAAAAAGGAGGATCGTGAATAAGTAATCTTTGATTCAACTATGCTTAAACAATCTCTTACAAATACTTATGAGTTTCATAAAAGACTAAGATCACTTGGCTAAGAATTGTTAAGTTGTCTTAATTACTATTTTCCATGTCAAGCATCACAAAAAAGTGATTGCAGCTTTATATATGCTTCCTTAGCAGCTATTTTCCTTATCAGTATACCAAGCTCGTAAAAGGGGAAAAATGGCTCTCTACAAAATAACAAAAGCAGTTGAGAACAAGTACCTGCACAACATTAAGTACTTTGGTGTGATACACAGCAACAGGGGATACAGGATAAGTCGTATTTTGTGTGCTTGGAATGTCTAGAACTCCATTTTGCCAGTGACCGGATTGCATTTCACCATTTCTGAAAGTGTACATTCCAAGCCCTTGTCGCCTACCCTCATGCCAAGCTCCTTCATAATGGTGCCCGTTGGCAAATTGATAAACCCCAAAGCCATGCATTTTGTCAGCAAAATATTCTCCAGAATACGTGTCACCGTTTCTGTAAATAAGAAGCCAGCTTTAGTTGGTATAAAGATGTTTACTCAATACAATGAACATCTTGTACTTTCATATCCAGCATAAACCATTTACCAAAATAAATATCTTGGAATGAAAAAATATCAAACTTTGTATGCATTAAAAGCACAATCAGCACCAAATATTTAAAAAAAAAAAAATGATGGCAAAGGGTAAACTAAAGTCGATCTTGGCTTGCAAACCAAAAGAATTTCAGGTTAAACTACTTGACATGTGATAGAAAAACACATAACGCAAGGTCAAACGAGTAAATTTGGGCTTCAGTCCCTTATGATGGCTTTCTAATTGTATTTCTCAAATAGTATAATAATAACAAACAAATTCTAAGATTATAGAATACCATCTGTATGACTGGTATATTCTATAGTAAGGAAAATTATTAAATGTAAAAGATAAATGAGAGAGATATGATGTACTAGAACTTTGGAAATCAACATAGCCACCACCTTGTCATATAATATTTTGTACGCGGATCAGTTATGCTTTACCAGCATCTCTAGAAAATCTTTATTTGTGCCCCCCTGTGCAGTTTTTTCCCTCATTTGTGAACTATGAAAACTTTGATATTGGATAATAGCAATCCAAAAAATAGTTTGGCATTAGTTGAAATCGTGAAGTCAATATATCGTTTAAAAAAATGACAAAGCTAAAATCCTACAAACTGAATATATAAAATTTTCTGAGGTGGTAGCAAGAATGACCAAGCTAACAAATTCGCAAAGTAAGAATCATCTACGAAATTGCACACCAATCAAAACATATCATTATCAAAATGACTACAGGCTCGTATTTCCTTAAAAATATAGCATACAGGAAAACCTCAACACATGAAATGATTTTTAAATGGAAATGTGACTTGCCATTCTCTTTTTCTTCTATTTTCTACTTCATCACTCTAAACAATATAATATAAATCAACATAAAGTTGAAAAAACGAAAAGTAAAGAGACTAAATTACAATAAGCATAATCCAGCAACAATAAGTTAAACACATAAACAAAATCACAGAGTTTGAAGAAATCAACACAAAGTCAGCAAACAAGGATCACCTAACACAGGTACGACGTAGTCATTTGATATCTATAGTTGTATAAGTCAGAGAAAATCTCTGTTTCCTTATTCTCCTTTTAGTTCTTACAGATTATCATGCATATCAAATAGCAACAAATTTCACCTCTCTGGTACTTCAATTTTTTTCCCCTTTCAAAGTGAAATGAAGGTAGGAAGGTTATCTCTAACAACATTTGGAGAAGATTTCCATCCGTAAGGCCAGAAAATATACATGTTTAACTTTTCTCTTACTTCTTGACATTTTAACACCTAAACCAAAAGAATTGACATAGACATGCCAATTCCATTAGCCATAATTCAACACTTAAATTAAAGGGTATTGTTCCATCAACCACAAATTCATCGCCTAAACCAAACGTTCTAGTAATTACTCCCAAAAAATAAAAATAAAAAAATCATCATCAAAACAATGTTAAAAAAAAAAAAAGCAAAAAATTCCTATTCAATACAGAAGCCTGCAAACTCAGTACCCCCAAATTCAAAACTTCCCCATAAAGCAATAGATTCTCACAAATTCAATCCCCAGATTACCAACTAAATAAGAACAATCAAAACAACTAAATACAGTCAAGTCACCGAGCAACACACATTCAACAACAAAGCCCCAAACGAACACAAACAAACACATGAAATCAAACCCAACCAATTACCTGAAATGGTAATGTCCAAGCCCATGTTTGACACCCCATTTGAACTCCCCAACGTATCGACTCCCATCCTCGCAGGTATGAACTCCACAGCCATGGCTCTGCCCATTGGACCATTCCCCGGCGTAGACATCCCCAGTGTAGAACCTGTACATCCCGAATCCATGGCGGAGCCCCTGCCGATACTGGCCCCGGTATCGGCTCCCCCGCGCCCACGTCTCGACCCCGTGGCCGTCGTACTTCCCGTCGACCCAATCCCCTTCGTACCGCCCACTCATGTAGTAGTAATAGACCCCGCTGCCGGAGCACTTGCCCTTGTGGAACTCCCCCTCGTAGACGTCCCCGTTGCGGTAGACCTGAACGCAGCACCCGGAGCTCGGCCGCTTCTCGGGCTTGGCCCGCGAGCCGATGGACCAGAAGACGGGCAGCGGCGGGGGCGGCGAGACGAGCTTGGCGGGGAGCGAGCGCGCGAGGAAGAGGCGGATCGAGGGCAGCCGCGGGAGCGCGAGGTTGAGCGAGAGCAGCAGCAGCAGCGCGGCGGAGAAGGCGAAGGCCGAGAGGAAGTCGAGAAGCAGCGAGCGGCTCCGGTGCGACACGAGGAAGTAGAAGAAGGGCAGCGAGAGGAGGATCACCACACGCCGGAGCCGGTTGAGCCGCCGCACCAGGCGGAACACCGCCGCCTTGGCCGACAGAGGGCCGGGGCCGTGGCCGTGGCGCTGGCCGTGGCGGTGATGAGCGGGGCGAACGACGTCGTTTCTGTTGTCGCTGCTGTTGCGGTGGTGGTGGTGGTGGTGGTGGTGGAATTGGTGGAGCGTTGGGGATTTGGAGAGCGACGGCGAGGGCTTCGGAGGCGGCGGCGAGGAAGGGGCGGCGGGGTTGAGGAGAGGGCGCTTATACGGCGTCGTTGGGATCGGGATGGGCGGGTCTTGTGGTGGGTTTGGTGGGAGGGCTGTTTGGGAGGAAGGGAATTGGGAGGGAATCGGAGGAGAGGGAGAGAAGGGGTTGTGAGGGTTGGGGTTGAAATCGGAAGAGACGCCGCTGCTTTCTTTTCCGATCTGGGCTTCTGATTTCTTCTGATGCATCACATAGAGAGAGAGAGAGAGAGAGAGAGAGAGAGAGAGGGGTTTCCTTGCTGTGCCTTCGATTTTCCTTTTCTTTCCTTCTCTGGGTCGTTTGTTTCTCGGGAAAATTTTGTTATGTTTTGTCCCCTTTTTTTTTTTTTTTTTTTTTTTGGGGATTTCTCTCTCTCTCTTTGTTGTTTCTATTGCGAGTCTTTTGGACGGGGATGTGTTTTGTTGTGGGGTTTGGCGATTCTTTCTCTGTTTCTTTTTTTTTTTTTTTTTTCCTCCTTTCTGGGTTTAGAGTTGTATCGATTTCGAAAGTAGACAATTTTATTGCACAGTGCCCACTGACAACAAGGAATATTCCGAAACAACCATTTTTTTTAGAAAAAGGACACAAAATGTGTTTTTTTTTTTAATCAAAAGAGTTAATCCTTCAAAAATCTTTGGTCTTGGCTAAAAATTTCGAAATAATCTTTATATTTTTAAAATCGTCTCCCAAGCATCTATGATTTGAAATTCTCATTGACCCTTTTTTTTTTTTTTTTAAGTAGATGACCAAATTACCTTGATGTGTGTTGACATGTCAATCAAAATATTTATATTAAAACTCAAATGTTTCATAAAAATTTCACTTAATAACCCAAATTTTTTTATTATCAATCAAATAATAATTAAGAAAAAAAAAACCAAATAAGTATTAATAATTAAAAAAAATCAACTCTAGCAAATCTCTGTCATTCCCTTTCTCTCTCTCATTGTGGTCGAAGGTTGTAGGGACTAGGGGTCAGGATGGTCGTAAATGGGCTAGTGGTCGCTGGTGGTCATGGCAATGACTGTAGAGGGTCGCAAAGGGTAGGTGGGTGTGGTTGGGGTCGTAAGTCCATGGGTCGCTATAGGCAGTCGTGGATGGGTCGAGAGTCTCAAGTAAGTGCGGGGGCAAACGGGTTGGGGGGGGGGGGGGGGGGGGGGGGGGGGGGGGGGGAGGGGGGGGAGAGGTTAATTATGTATTTTTATAAATCAACTCAATGCAAATTTGAAGCCAATGATACTTTGAAGTTGATTTTGTTGTAGGTGATTTTTCGCCCTAGGTTGTAGATTCGGGGGCGTAGTCCCCGAAGAGCAATGATCGCGGGGTAAGATCCCCGTTGACAGCACAGCATCAGCACGTCATCAAGAAAGCTTTCCTTGAGGGGGGAAAGAGCGAAGATTGTCGAAGACGACCCTCGATTTTATAACCTTAAGGATGGCCAATAAGGGCGTCACCGAAGGTGGTGGCAATTTTGTAACAAGACCCTCGGAGAGGGATTAATCGACAGGAAGACCGCGGAGCCTTGGAGATGGCCCAGACCCGCGAAGCTAGCCTTGGAGAGGGAGCAAAGATTTCATCGGCAACGGAGGGTTCAACCCGCGAAGCTGGCGATCCCCGAACCGAGCTAGAGTCTGCGCATATTGTAGTTTAGGTCTCACTTTTGTAATGATCAGCTACCCCCGATTGTGGGATGTCTGATAGGCACTGTAGACGCTCACATTCACAATGTAATTAGTTAGTAACCCAATCCTGTAATTCAAGTGAGGTATGGCTGATTGTGTTTTAGGTCACCTAACCCCATGAATTAAGGGATGAGATGTGAAAACTCTTGAACCATACCCTCTCTCTCTCCAAGTCTATAAAAGGAGAAGAAGGGGAAGGGATAAAGGGTTGGAAGATCTTTTGGTCGGAATTTTTTGTAGAAAAACCATTGGAAATATCATAAGCAATGGATATAGGCTATTTCTCCAGAGGAGGGCCGAACCACTTACAAAATTTTCGTCTTATTTCTTTTTCCTGGCCAATACTTTTTTTTTCACTGCCGCACCACAACCTAGGGGCGCGGATCACAGCGTTGGTTTAAATTCTACACCAACAGTAGACCTCCTCCACGGTGAGGTCGACCTCAAACAACATCCTCTTCAAGATGTGCATCCCGCCATGATCTTGTAGGCGTTCGGGTTCAGTTGGCTCGGCGAAAGGCCCGAATGGGCTAGGATGCCTCGGACGACGGGGTGCAAAGGGAGCCGCGCCCCGTGCTTCATTATGGCCTTGTTGAAGGCCACTAGCGAACGCGGCGAGCGATTGGAGTGCTCCTCCGCGGACATCGCCCAGGTTGTTATGTCCTTGGGCAAGTGAAACTTCTCCCGAATGTGCTTCACGTCATCTTCAGAGCACGTGGAGACCTTGCTTTTCGCGACAATGGTGGGCTAGGGCGATGCAAGAACGGGGTCTTTGGCCGCGATCGTTTTTGCTTCCGGAGGCAACTGTGGAGCTGCTGTCGTCTGGCGCGACTTGACGGGCGTAGCCTCAACCACCTGTGAAGCGAAAGCCGAAGGTGCGGGCCTTGAAGCCGCGGTTCGAAGGACCGCGATGCCGGGCCGTCTGCCGCGATTGCCGGAGAAGGATCTGGAGCGGCCGAAGTCTTCTTCGCCGCTCCCTTCTTCTTCTTCGTTCCCATTTCCGCCGTCGAGGGCGGTGGCGGCGAGGGCGCCACTGGCGAAGCCAGAGCGTAGGTTTCGAATGCTAGGACGAGGGTATGGACCCAATCGAGCACCCGATGAGGACGACACAGAATCGCCAGACATTTTTTCTAGGAAAGAAATTTCTGTCAGATTGTCAAAGACCAGAAAACTCCTAAAAACTCCTCAAAATATCTATGCCCAACACCGTTCGGAGAATGGAAATTTGAAGTGAATTTGAGGAACTTACCAGTGAACTGAGAATGAAGACGACATAGGGGTTCAGCGAAGCTTTCTAGAGACGAAGAACGGGCAGCGAGGTCACTTGGGGTTTCGGAGAGCTCATGAGTTTCAGAAAAATGACGATTTGTGTGAAAGTTCGAAAAGTTCTCGAAATGAAGAAGAAGGAAGATTTATAGGAATATAGGAAGGCAAAGAGGCAAAGCGCCTTTCGTGCCGTTTCACCTTCTCCCCCGAAGATAATCTGGAACGTTCATTTCGAATCTTCTCCTCTCCATCTGACGGTCAGGGATTTTTTAAGAGAATCTCATCATGACCTGACATCAGCAAAATCCCATCAAAGCGATGTAAGGTATCAGGACATTTAATGCACGTTATTCAAGCGGCGTAACTTTTCAGGAAGGAAGCGTCCCAAGAAGGAATCCCAAAGGGAACGGTTCATACCTGTCGGGATTGGGGGGCAGATGTTGTAGGTGATTTTTCGCCCTAGGTTGTAGATTCGGGGGACGTAGTCCCCGAAGAGCAACGTTCGCGGGGTAAGACCCCCGTTGACTGCACAACATCGCCACATCATCAAGAAAGCTTCCTCGAGGGGGGAAGGAGCGAGGATTGTCGAAGATGACCCTCAATTTTATACCATTGAGGATGGCCAATAAGGGCGTCACCGAAGGTGGTGACAATTTTGTGACAAGACCATCGAAGAGGGATTAATGGACAGGAAGACCGCTGAGCCTTAGAGATGGCCCAGACCCGCGAAGCTAGCCTCGGAGAGAGAGCAAAGACTTCACCGGCAACAAATGGTTCAACCCGCGAAGCTGGCGATCCCCGAACCGAGCTGGAGTCTGCGCATATTGTAGTTTAGGTCTCACTTTTGTAATGATCAGCTACCCCCGATTGTGGGATATTTGACAGGCATTGTATAAGCTCACATTCCCAATGTAATTAGTTGGTAACTCAATCCCGTAATTCAAGAAGGTATGGCTGATTGTGTTTTAGGTCACCTAACCCCATGCATTAAGGGATGGGATGTGAAAACCCTTTAACCATACCCATCTTTCTCCAAAGTCTATAAAAGGAGAAGAAGGGGAAGGGATAAAAGATTGGAAGATCTTTTGGTCGGAATTCTTTGTAGAAAAACTACCGGAAATATCATAAATAGTGGATGTAGGCTATTTCTCCGGAGGAGGGCCGAGCCACATACAAACTTTTCGTCTTATTTCTTTTTCCCGGCCAATACTTCTATTTTCATTGCAACACTATAACCTAGAGGTGCAGATCACGGCGTTGGTTTAAATTCTATACCAACAGATTTTAAAAACATAAGGATTATTTTGAAGTTTGAAAAAAAAAAGGAAAATTAAACTAAAATATGGTAAAAACTAAGGAACTTTTTAGGGATTAACCCAAATAAAAGTCCCTTAGTTCTTAGAAAACGACGCGTATACAATATTTTATTAACTAAGACATAGATGTTTCACGAATTATAATCATTAATATTAGGCATGCACATACAGGTACAAGCAAATTGCCCGAAAATTACCCGGATGAAATTTTCGGGTAAAAATCGGGTAATACCCAGTTTTTAGGATCGATTTTTTGTTAAAAAAAATTTACCTGAAGTTTACCCGTGTAACTTTTGTTTTGTTTTGTTTTGTTTTTTTTTGCTTCACTCTCAGCCCTGGTGATCTGTTAAAAAAATATATTTTTCGGGTAATTTTCGGGTAATTACCTAGAATTATTCGGCTAGTAAATCACATTTTTCCGAGTAATTAAAAGAAAAAAATATGGCCAGGTAATTACCAGGACATTACTCGAAATTTTTGACCGGGTAAATTTTATTCGGTTGTGCATGCTTAATTAAGATTGAATCTTATGGCTTGTAAGACAAGAGGCATAAAGAAACAAAATAGAGCTTGCAACATATAGCTATAACTTATGATTAGGATTATTTAAAAAAAAAAAATTTCTCTTCTTCTTCCTCACCTTACTCCTCTCCCTCCGCCACCTTACCAACCCTCCAGATCTCAACAATTGTCGCCTTCGAAGCCCTCTCTGGCAAAAGTTGCCAACTGGATAATGTGTGGAGATCAGTCATTGTTCTTCTCGACTCACATTTAGCAAGGGAAGCAATAAATAAAGAGTGTGTATTGCTTCTCAATAGGGGCGTTTTACAACACAGATACGTTTATAAATGGACCACAGGTCAGACTTTATGCTCATTTTGACTCGTGGGTCATTACGGTGTGAGCACAATTAATAAATGAGACAATATGAGCATGACATGAAACACGATTGATGCATAGATAAACGGACCGGCCCGACAAGACAAGACACGAAATCTCTAATGCTTGTATTAGCTTTGTAATAGGCCATAAGGGTTTTACGTTTCTTACGACTAATTTGTTTGTTACTAGCCACATAAGATTAGATAAGTTTATATTAAATAACATTTTATTTTAGCGTATAATATATTTTGAAAAGTCTTTTGTAATTGAGTGATATTTGAGTAATTTTGTTAATAGTTTAATTACCCTTTATTTCGGGAGTTCATTCATTCTATTCTATTCCAAAATTGAATGGTTTGATTTTGCAAGTTTCGAAATGGTATAAAAAATGGAACGAAATAGTAAGAATGAGATAAGCAAATAAATGGTAAAATATGTGCTTATTGGTGTAAAAAGCAAATATCTCCAAAAGTAAGAGGAACTTTTTGGATCATCAATCTAATACCACAAGCGCTAAATCAACCCATAACAAACTATTTTGCTGAATCACAATCACATATATTTCATTTACGTAACAAATTATTCCAATGACTTTGCTGCTAAGAATTGGCGGAGAAAATAAGTCAAGTCCATGCCGCGTGGATACACACACATTTTGGGGAAGAATTGACATGGGCGTTAAGAAACTCTAGTCTCCACATAGACCTGCCAAAATAATTATTACATCATCCTATTATATTATTATAACACTATTTTATATTGTTACATTCACACACCATTAAGTAGAGTATTAAAAAAAAAAGCTCATATATATTAATATTATTTGATGAGAAAATAACATATTTTTTCCTCTTTATTTGTTCCAAATACCACGGTCTTCTTTTTTAATTTTTATATACTTATAAACAACTATTAAGGTTGTGAATTAATATAATCATCATTAAGAAGTGTGTGACAACCACAATCTCTCGAGTCAAAAGGGTAAGAAATGGTAAGATATGTAATCTCACATTGCATTGGTATTGTCAAGTGTAATGATTTATAAGTGTATGCTCTTACATTCTAATGGTATGGGGCCTTTTTAGTGAAATTTAAGAACAAAACAGTACATGTTTCGGTTCAAAGCGGACAATATCATATTGAGTGGGGGTGTGAGCTATTAGAAAATAGTATAAGAGTGACGGATCTAGAAATTTTGTTCGTCGGGGGGGGGGGCAAAATAATAGTAAAATTTGGTTTAAAATATGGTAAAAATATAAAGCAATTCTATTTTACAAAATATAACTAAAATATGAGTTCCCTTCAAATATATTATCAAGTAAAGGTAAAATCATAATTCTTGGAAGAAATTATGTATAATATTTGAAATTAAAAAATATATAGAGGGAAAAATGAAAGTTTTTAAGAAAATTATAGGTAAGGTTATGAATATTTTTTATTTAGTAAAGACAAACAAATGATATAATTGAAAAAATTCTCAAATTTAGAGGCAAAAAGATAAATTTTTTAAAAGTCACGGAGGGGCAAGTGCCCCCCCACCCCCTCCCCCCCCCCCCCCCCCCCCCCCCCCCCCCCCCCCCCCCAGTCCCAAAGTAGATCCATGCTTCGAATCCTTGACCCAATCGGAAGTGTGGCTGGTAGGGTCGTTAGGCCCCTGAAAGAGGATGATTGTGACAGTCACAACCTTTTTAACTGAGAGGACAAGAAATGATAAGTTGTGCAGTCCCACATCGCTTGAGTATGATCAAATGTAATAGTTATAAGTTAACGCACTCACCTCCTAATGGTATGAGGTCTTTTGGGTAAATTCTAAAAACAAAGTAGTGAAGGCTTAGGCTCAAAACGAATCCTATCATACCGAGTAGAGGTGCGAGCTATTACAAAGTGTCTAAGTGACAGTCCTTAACAAGAATAATTTATATGACAATCAAATTATTTGTGGAATATTTACATCCTTTAGTCAGCAAAAGGTATACTTTTGCCATTTTGGTGTGTTTAAAAAAAATGAAAAAATTACTAAAAAGGCAGATCATGATACTTCGATTAAACTGATGGAATAATTATGTTCTAAGTTTATATCTTTGACAAAAATAACGAGGTGTACGATCAGGTGTACTAACTATTGTCTAAAATATAATATAAACAATTAAAAAAAAAAAAATCCTAAACGCTATACGAACACTGAATTTATTGTTCTTTAGGTTTACTTTTGAGCCTTATACATCTGTTTAATATACCAAAGAATGTGAACTTTGCTGAATTTGAGTCTTGTTTTTCTAATTCTTATTTTATGAGATTTTGTTCAAAGACCTTTAAGCTTATTGTTAGGATTTTTTTTGTTATTAAAATGACTGAATTGCCCTTATAAAAATATTCATGTGTGAGTCAAGTGAGGTTTTTAATTTGGGGCAAATTGCAACAAGTAATAATTGCCAAGAAAAAAAAAATTAACTTCCTTGAAACGATATCGTCAATTGCAATTTCGCACGACAACGGATCATGATTGAACGAACTAATTTGCATTTTTAACAACTTAGGATACAATTTTATAACCGGCATAACTCAGCGAATCAACATTTCATTCAACCAAAACACAAGGAGTAATTTTGTTCTCCTTTTTGCCAATTTAGACTGCTCTTTCATTGAATCATAACATTTTTGCATAAAAGATTAACACTGTTGTTAGTGGCAATTAATGATCTATGACCTAAGTGATACGCTTCAATTATTTCCACTTTTTGTTTGTAATATAAAATACAATACTTAAGACAGATTATTATCGTGCCAAAAGAGGTACATTCCTCAAAAGGGGGTAATACAAATTTTCATAGGCCCATGTCTGTCAAATATGAGGCCTTTAATTTGACATTCATCATCCCGAAAGTTGCTACTTACTTAGCTTGTAAGCCCGACCAATCAAGTACTTTTCAGTCAAAAATGTCAAAATGTCATGAAATCAAACTGTTACTTCTCATTTCATTTCGTTATATTATTTCTTTAATTTTGAATTAGATTAATTAATCAATTATATCTATCCTAAATAATTATACTTTAATTTTTTGAAAAATATAATTATTTACAAAAATATAAGTTTCAAGTTTCAACTAATTTTTCTTAACTACAAATTAATTACAAAAATTTAATATATAATAAAACTTATAAAACATAAAAATTTAAAATGAATTTTTAAAATTTTTAAATTTAATTAAAAATAATAATTTTTTTCCGGCAAAACGGTTCCGATAACAGTTCCGGTAACCGTATTGCCAGGACTAGTACTGGTAGCACAAATGCATAAAACAGCCAAATAAAAATATGCAGTGGTACAACTTGAGTTTTAGCAAAATAGAACCTGTGATTGCTGTTCACCTTTTCAAACCCAAGTAAATTAGTGAAAATTACATCTAGCAAACAATCTTCTGCAATGTCTGAGCTACTACAGTCAAGAGAGGTAATATCAGGTGAAAAAACAAGGCATTAAAAAATGAAAGCAAAAAGAAGAAACTGCAAATGGAAAGCACTCCAACAATCTCAAGGAAAGCAAAAGTAGACTTACAAATGCTTTGTTAATCTCACAAGTAAAATTCAAAGATAATAATAATAATAAAAAAACCTCTTCTAATAGCCAATTCGCATCTTAAACATTTCTTTGGTGAATCAATTGTGCTACTTTCCAATATACTGCACTTTACCTCACTTAAGCCAGCCATTCCTATTTCAATAAAAGGATGCAAATCGCCGCTGGCGGGTTGAGGTAGAACTGAATGCATATTCCAACTTCAAACATTCTGAGGTCACGGCTTGTGTAGCTTGAAGCCAAACACTCTTGGGACGTAATTCTGCGCCGATTTCTGTGGCTTAAGGTGCCCGTACGTCATCAAAAATAAATGAGGAAATGTGGTTCCAAAATAAGCTCCATCAATGTCTGAAACTTGTCAAGGAGACTTTGAAAGAGCAACCAAAAAAAAAAAATAAATGAATAGCAACGTCAGTAATCAACATGCACGAAGACTGAGAATTTCCCAACTTTATCATTTACTAGCACAGGGGAAGCTCCTCTTACATTCAAGTCCATAATAGAAATACTTATAACCACATATAAACTCACTATCTATGAAGTAGCCGCAAATAACAGCACAGCAGGTAATAAACAGTTGTATGAGAAGTGCAAGCATTATAAAAAAGGACATGTTTCTAAAAGTGCAAGCATTATAAAAAAGGACATGTTTCTAAAAGTACGCACATATGCCTACACCATACATATAAAGCAAAAATACTTTTAACTTTAAGCGATTCGAAGTAGAGTTTCCTCTCCTCTGTCGAAATTTATTCGTATGGAAAGGAATCCCTATCAGTAAAAAACTGAGGACCCGGCCATGCTGATAAAAATATATGAATTTGAGTGTAAAAATAAATAAATCTGAAAGCAACTAGCAGTTTATGCAATGCACGAATAAGCAAGTAATAGCTTATGCAATATACAAGGATACTGCCTTGGTACTTGGATCGAGGGTAATATATGTCTTCACACTTCGGGCAGTAAATTTTAACAGTACTGGAACGAGGAATGTCTGATTGGCCAACTGGAAGGCAAGGCTGTCCGCAGCAGTAAACTCTTGGGCACCTCCCAAAGTCGTAGTTTTTGTACTTCTCCAACTGTATAAGCTCTTACGTAAGCATTCAGATCAATTTAATGCAAAATTAATAGCAAGAGAAAACCAAGACTTACCATTGCAGACATCCCTTTGCTAGTAAGGATGTACCGAACATGAATAAGACCATACAACATCTCTGCTGCCGATTCAACCAACTCATTTTGCTCCTCAGTGAACATATCACCTGAGAGATCAATATAACAGATAACAAGTGTCTACATACGGTCACATAAAATGCATAAAAATACTATAATTTTTTCCATACAGCTCAATTCAATGACCATGATACAATTTCTGTAATTGAAGTTGCACTACAATCAATCAATTCTAACTTAACCACCAAATATATATATATATATATATATATATATATATATTTAGCTAAGCTTCTAAGGAATGTAGTTATGAAGAAAGATTCTAGCTTCAAGGCTTTTGAGAATATTCCTTAAATTGGCGTGAGAGTTTAAGGACTAATTATTCCAAATTAGGAACGCATCAAAATTTAGAACGTAATCCAAACCAGAGTCTGGTTCAAAGCCACTAGGAATTGGAAGGGGAAATTCTAACATATATGGAATTGCATAGAAAATTCTAGAATTCAAACCAACTGGAAAATGAATTAGTACTTCAAGCCTACTTGGGAAGAGAGGCATGCGAAGGAGAAACATTCTTGTACTATAATAAGGTAAAAAAGTCCAGAAATTCAAAGTTTCAAATAAGCCATTCAAAAACACAAAAAAAATTGAAAACTTCCAAATAAAAATTCAAAATTAACATAAGCAGTTCCTCACCATGAGATGATTCTACATCCAAAATCAGATCAAGTGCATAATCATAATATGGAACTTGACTGCTCAAACCACAAAGGTTAAAATCATCTTGGATGTATTCATCATCAACTTCACAGAAAAACTCGTTTCCTCGCAAATTGCAAAACCACGAAATCCAAGATGTGTCGTCTCCATCGGAACCACTCACATCGGATTCTTCACTGTCTGTCTCGGATTCCTCTGCAATAAACAATTAGGATACTAGGATAAGATATATGAAAAAATAGTGTTGTCAAAACACAACAATTGTAGAAGATTTGGAATATCTTTTTGTAGTCTCACTCAAAGTCGACAAACAAAGTGTCTGCCCAGACCACAAAATCATTCAGCGGGTAATAAATGACAATTTAAATGGGAATATTAAACTATCGAGAAGCTTTAGCGTGATGACCAGTATATCAACAGATTTTTAATCCACCGTAACCTCAGAAACAGCAAAGTTCTTCAATCCAGCAGAAACATTACCACTTGGACCACCAACAAAAAATTCATCCAAATTCTCTCAGCGACACTTTAAAAGGCACTCGGGCTTCGTCCAAGGGCATCTACTATCGTAACAACAGAAAGAATCCTATATAATAAGCTCGGCATTTATCCTTATATACACAAGAACACTAACGATTCAGCTCGGCAAGGTTACAATTCCGTGTTTATTGAAACAAAAACCTCGAATCTTAAGAAGCAGCCAAAAAAAAAAATCGACTCTTTAAGCTTCATAAACAAAAGCTATCCAGCAAGACCATAGCCCATTAAGCAAAACATCGAAAACTGTGCGATGAATCGACACGCTAATTCAATCAAAACCAAGATCGAACAGAATTCACTCTCTAGAGCTGGAAATTGAGAGAGAAAGGGACAGACCATCGGAGCATTTGTTCTTGGAGAGGGACGCGGCGGCGGCGGAGGCGGAGCGAGAGTCGCGGTGATCGAGCTGCGATTTTCCGGCGGAAGTGGACGGCGCAGAGAGCCTCTCCTTGTCCTTTCCGCTGCTGTTCATGGCCCTCGAAGTCGACGGGGAGGACTTCTCCAGGTGCTTGTCCAGCGCATCGTTGATGCGCTTACGATCGAGCGGCCCGCCGACGATCTCCGGCTTCGACGAGCCTCCTGTTCCTCCTCCGCCTCCGCCGCCGCGATCCCTGTACATGTTTCCGATCGAATATCTTCCGCTCTCGGATTCGGAGACGATTGCGAGAGCTTCGTCAAGCTCCGAGGCTTTTCATGGCTCAAATGACCAAAAAAAAAAATCCAAATGAAAACCCTAGATTTCTGGCTCTGGAGATAGAAGGATTGTCGACGAAAGGCTTAGGGTTTCGGAGAATCGCAGAGCGAGGGGGAGAGATAAGGAGGTTGGTGAATGGGAGGAGTCGGAGAGAGAAACAGGGAAAGCTAGGGTTTGTAGGAGAGAGAGAGAGAGAGAGGAAAACAGTAGGGATACGGTGGAAGAAGAAGAGCAGCTCTATTCTATTTCTATGGTTTCCTCTGTCTCTCCGTTATTTTGTCGTCCTTAGTGTCTCTTCTTTCATTTCTTTTCATTTTCGTTTCTTTTTTCTTTATACTTTGGAAAAATTACAGTGGAGTTTGGACTCGATATATATATATATATACTGGAAATTGCAAAAAAATGATATTTTATTAGGGGATTTCGAGAAATGCTCTATTTTTGGCACAATAGTGCGTTATATTTTTAATTTATATCCCAAAATTTATACTATAAACAAAGAGTGAAAATGAAATGCGCATATTATTTGAGGTATAGATTATTAAGTGATATCAAGAATGATTTTATTTTGAAATTCTCTCTATTATTATTTTATTTGTAATTTATGCCCGGTATTCCCTTTATTCGTATTTTATGTTTGTTGTGTAAAGTAGGAGTAGAGATTATGAGTAAAGCCCAAAAATGAGATAGATTAAGTGTGCCAAAAAAAGCATTTATCAAAAGTTTTTTTTTTTTTTTTGAGCTTGTAACTAAGTGACTTTATTTTTAACCTATTTAAAAAATGTCCATAATTTTTGTTTTTTAGGTAAATGTTTATTTTTAATATTTAGATTATTAACCATGGTTAATAGATAAACTACTAGCTAAAATGACCGTATTTTGCTCACTTACCATGGTAATTTGTCAGTTTACTAAAAAATTCATTGATGGTATATAGATTATTTATCATGGTTTGTAGACACGATACTAGCTAAAAATTGACGGTATTTCGTTCATTTATTATAGTAACTTGTCTAATTACAAAAGACGAGTTATTCATCTAAAAAAAAATCGTGCACGTTTTTAGAATATGGTCTAAAAAATATACTACCAATCAAAATTTATTTATTTTTGCTAAATAAAAGGCTGAGTTATACTAAATATGTCTAAAAAGATTGATGCCACAATTTAGGGGCATCTCCAACAGGAAAATAGATCCTCGATGGGCTGATGATCTCACCCATTTAGCCACATAATTACCTACGTTACAAGCGCAATCAAACCAAATAAAAGAAGCTAGATTAAAATCTATAACTAAATTTAAAAATAGATTAAAAATAAAAAGACCAAAAGAGAAAGCCACTCAAGAGGATGGGTTCGAGTTTGAAATACTTGAATCGCCAGTCGAGATTCAGAATCAACATCAAAAGTTTCACAACCCTTTTCTTTTACCTTCTGCATCGCAAAGTGAATTACTAAAAACTCTGTCTCAAGGGGTGGTTGTGCAACAATCCTATGAGCATAGATCTGTTGAGTTTTCCCCTCCTTGTTTCAAAGAATAGTTGCTAGACTAGTTGTTCCATTTTTGAAAGAAGCATCCATAATGAATTGGAAATCGTCATAATGTGGATAGAATCTGGGGAGCTTACTCTGTCCACACTCTGATCCTTAACCTCTCTGAGCTGATTTGCTTAGGCACTTAGATGTTGACAGGAATTCAGAGTGATTATGGTGAGAATGTGACTTGAGTCGATGGCAGTATCTTGAAAAATCAACATGTTTCTTACAGACCAAACATTCCTTAAACAAACATATTGCAAAAGTTAGAATTCTTTTCCATTGATTCCTAATTTCGATTGCACCAGCCTTTGAAAAATTTCCTAGAAATTTGTGGCTGGGATTGAGAGCGAATAAAGGCCCCATTTACTAGAAAACCAAACAGCCTGTGCAATTTGGCACTCCTTGAACAAATGAATAGTTGATTCTTCTAAAGGCTAACACAAGCAACACGTTGAAGGTGCTTGAAAAATAGATATGAGGCTCATTTGAGAAGGAAGGGTGATAGCGATTTTCTGCAAGCATACGGGTGACATAAGTAATAAAGTGGACGTGAGTCCCTCTATCGTCTCCACAGGGATTGATTGGGTCGGAAATAGGAATCGAGTATTGTCTCGCTCGTCCTACTTGCTATCTAGACTAATAAGTAGCGAAATATTAAATTAAAACTAAGATTAACTTTAACTACGCAATAAATTAAATTGACGGGAAAATAATAAATAAATATAGGTTCAAGGTTTCGGTTACTTTCTAATCCCTCATGACTTCGCTCATTAACCATCTTGATTAACTTTCACACTCTCGTCGGCCTAGAGCTCTAAAATCATCCGTTACTCCTCTCGGTCGATAAACGGATCCTATGCTACTCAATTAGGTCAATATGTCTATCTAACCTATTTAAATAACATGCATTGATACCCCTATCATTGGTCGTGAATCTCTCTATCTCCTCTCAGACGCACGAATGCTAAATTACACATTAATCATGCCAATTTAGTTTGTATACCTGCACAAACTATATCTATCAAATGCATTGTAACCCAACCCAATGACATTGAATGCACTTTGGTGTTTAATAAAAAGTCACAATGAAAATGAAAGCATTAATCTCAATCAATGTGCAAACAAGAGTGTAGAAAATTAACTTCAACTAGTTAAGAGTTCCATCACAAGGTCAATGGAGAGATTACCTCATCCCTTGAACCACAAACTTAAACACTAATTTAGCACACTTATATTCACAAAACACAAATCCAACACATACAAATTCAATAAGAATAAAATAGTAGAGATAGAACAAAAAAATCAAACACTAATGAGCTCAAGAGCTCATGAAAATTGTGGTTCCCAAGCTTCCAAGCTCTATTGAAGTCTTCTCTCCAATCTTCCTTTTTTATCTCTACGAAAAATCCCCAAAAATGGCCTTCTTCTCTATAAATTTCGAGCTCCCCCCTTCAAATAATGAAGCCCTAGTATTCTTGGTTCATCTCTACCATTCATTTTGCATCCAAGGGCTAAAAATGGCCTTGGATGGCACCGCTATCTTATTGGTCGCGGCACGATGAAGAAAAATTTAAGGAGGCCGCGGCGCGATAAAGAAAAATTTTGAACATTGCGCCATGTCCAAATCTTTTATTTTAGTTCTGATTTGGTATTTTGGCTTAGTTTTGTGATGTGAGGGGGCTCAGGATAGCTCGTGGGCACGCGTTGGGACTTGAGATGGTTCCGAGGGTGTGTGAAAGCGCTTATTATGTTATTTTTCACGATTTACTCCAATGAATGGCATCTTTTATCGTTTTGATCAATTGAACCTATAAAAGCTCATAAACAACATCAAACTATTTAAAACTCAAGGATTCGTTTTGGGTTTTGGCAAAATTCGAGGGCAAATGAGTGTATTTAAAACTTATGCTTCTCGCACAAGCCTGACTTCAAAAAGTCTTTTCATATCTAGTTCGAGGGGCAAAAATGCTACTTTTGAGATATCCAATAGGCACTTTTGACATAAAATCTACCTAATTTAACATGCTTCCAAACAAAAGCGTCTTTAGTTGGATAGGCAGAAGTTTAATTTTGATGCTAAGCTCAGAACTTTCCTGATACAAAATAGCTCGAATCAATGGCTCATTCCATTGCATGGTGCCGCTTACAAACAAGTTTACTTTCTCCACATAGCCATGAGTATTAGGATTGAAGAAAGCCCTCGGTATTCCGTCTTCCTTCCAGGGGACCCATGGGGTGGTCTGGATGTTTAAGTGAGCCCCATCACTTACCAACGTGCAAGCTCCAGATCGAATAATTTCTCTTCCCTCTATGATATCGCGCCAAACTATCGAATCTTAGGATTGAGTCCCCCATTCCTAGAAATTTTTAAAAGAGCTATATTTGGCTCAAAGCGCCTTACATAGAGGACTCTCTATGTCCACCGACATTTTCCAAGCAAATATGGATAGTAATGCCATGTTCATATCACAACTATGTCGTAATCCCAAGCATCCATAATCCTTAGGTTGACAAATTTTAGACCTCACTGTTAAACATAAGGCTCTATGTGAACAATTGTACATTATTTAGTCTGTTTGTTATTTGTATTTCTCACGTGTTTATTATTTCTGTATGTGAGATCCTATTTTTTAGGAAGTTAGTTAGTCTAGTATTTAAAGCAACGTTAGATGATAGACTGTAACCTAATTTTTCCAGAGGGATAATAATATTGCAGTGTATTTTCCACCGTTTCTTTCCTCTTATGTGCTTTTATGGTATCAGAGCATTCTTTAAAAGCCATTTGAGTTGAACGAAATATGGATCCTATTGGCACAAGCAGGGGCGATGGCTCTGAGGTAGCTTCCGATACCTCTCCGCCTACCTTTTAACTGCGCCCACTGCATCCTCTGATCATAGTTACCTTTCTCTTCAAGTCACACCTTTCAAACTTACTGGCCGGAATTTTCTTCCTTGGTCCCGGTCAGTTCTGATGGTAGTTCGTGGGAAGGGTAAATTCGGCTATTTGGATGGTTCAATTCCTCAGCCCCTTTCTACAGATCCTCTTTTCCCTTCATGGGACGTTAATAATTCCATGGTAATGTCCTGGCTTATTCATTCTATGGATGATTCCATTGCCGAGATTTATATCTTTTATCCGACAGCCAAAGCCATTTGGGACGCTGTTTTTTTGGCCTACTCTGATTTGGAGGACTCCTCTCAACTGTTTGATCTTCGGAATCGCTCTCGCCTTCTTCGCCAGGATGACAACTCTGTTACTACTTATTTCAACAGTTTGAAGAAGATTTGGCAGGAATTGGATCTCTTTAATCAACACCAGTGGAAAGATCCTGCCGACGCTGATGTTTATCGAAAACTTCTTGCCAAGGAGCGTATCTATGACTTCTTGGCTGGTCTAAATCGCCAACTTGATGATGTTCGTGGAAGAATTCTCAGTACCAAGCCACTGCCCAGCATTGACGAGATCTTTGCTGAAGTCCGCCGTGAAGAACACCGCAAACGGGTTATGCTTGGTCAGCCTTCATCTTTCCCTGACCCCGTGGCCATGCAGGTTCGTCACTCTTCCGATTCTCGCAACCGCAAACCTATGTGGTGTGATCACTGTCAGCGTCCCTACCACACCAAAGCAACCTGTTGGAAACTCCATGGCAAACCCGCCGATTGGGTTCCCAATCGCCAGCGCACTCTTGATGGCAAATGACTCCAAGCTGCTTCCAAATCCAGCCCTGGGGCCTCCACCATCTCTGCCCCTGATGTGTCTACCGATACTCCGTTTTCTAAGGCTCAGCTTGACCATCTCAGTCGACTCTTCTCTAGTTCAAATGTGCTTTCCTCCGGTTCTTGCCATATGGTCCAGCAAGGTACATCGTCATCTGTTCCTGATTTTTCTCCTTCAGGTGAGCCTTGGATTATTGATAACGGGGCTTCGGATCATATGACCGGGCACCGACATTTGTTTACTACCTATCAGCTTTGCTCTACTAATCGCCTTGTTAAGATTGCGGATAATTCCTCTGTTCGGGTTGCGGGTTTTGGTTCCATTGCTCTCAGTCCTTCCCTTACTCTTTTGAATGTCCTTCATGTGCCTGATTTCTCCTGTAACCTACTTTCGATTAGCAAATTGACTGCTGATTCCAATTGTTCTGTCCAATTTACTGCTTCCGATTGTATTTTTCAGGACCGGACCTCGAAGCGGACGATTGGGAGTGCTAAGGAGCGTTCTGGCCTTTACTACTTTGCGAGGGATTTTCTTTTTAGTGGGCGTTGTCACGCAGTTGCTGGCTATAATTCTGTTTCTCGTCGTAATCGAGTCCTCCTTTTACATTGTCGCTTAGGTCATCCCAGTTTTTCGTACTTGCGTCGTTTGTTTCCTTCTTTGTTTAGGAATAATGATGATTTCTTTTGTGAGATTTGTCAATTAGCCAAGCATAAACGTGTTCCGTTTCCGCCTCTGCCATATTGTGAGTCGCGGCCTTTTGCTCTTGTTCATAGTGACTTGTGGGGTCCTTTCCGCATTAATACTCTTTCCAATAAAAGATGGTTCATTTCCTTTATTGATGATCATACCCGTGTGTGTTAGGTTTACTTGCTGAAAGACAAATCTGAGGTTGAATTTACGTTTACAAATTTTCACTCAATGGTTAAGACTCAGTATAACTCTCAAATCCAAATTTTACGTACTGACAATGGTACTGAGTATTTTAATGACAAACTTAATTATTTTTTACTCAATCATGGTCTCCTTCACCAAAGTTCTTGCATTGTAACTCCTTAACAAAATGGGGTTTCAGAGCGTAAAAACCGTCATCTCTTAGAAGTTGCTAGGTCTCTTTTATTTTCTGCCAATGCGCCTAAATCTTTTTGGGGGGACGCCATTCTTACTGCTTATTATTTAATTAACCGTCTGCCATCTCGTATCCTCAATTTTCAAACGCCAGTGTCTTTGTTAAATTCCTCTTTTCCCGAGTCCCGTCTTTTCTCTGAACTTGATCTGCGTATGTTTGGCTGTACTGCCTTTGTCCATAATTTTGATCCTCATCGTAGTAAATTAGACCCCATGTCCATTAAGTGCATTTTTCTGGGATATTCCACTACACAAAAAGGTTACCGCTGTTATTCTCCTGAAAAGTGTAAATACTTTGTCTCTCGGGATGTCACTTTTTTTGAACACCAATTTTTTTATCCCCAAAATTCTCGACATGGGGAGATTTCGAGTGTCTCTGATTTTTGGGATAATCTGTTAGAAAATTCGTCCTTTTTTGATCACCAAAACTCCGCCACATCATCTGATAGTTCTAGTTCAAATTCAACTTTAAATTCGTCTCCTTATCTTTGGGAATATTTTTGGGATCTACCTCCTAAATCCTTGGGAATTAATTCACGTGATCAAATCCCTTCCAACCAACCGACCCAATTTTCAGAGTCAATCCCATCTATTTCCATGGCACCTTCTCCTACCAATATTTCTCCTGATTTTCTTCTTCAAAATCCTGTTTTAACTCCACCAAATCCGGCACCTTAATCCTTGAGTCAACCGAGTCCATCCATGACGTCTGGTCAACCAAATTTCAGCATACAACCATTTCCGATAACGTACACTAGAAGGAAAGTTCAACAAAAAGAAGTTATTCCAGAATCTTCTACCTCTCAAAAATCTGCTAGAGAATCCGATCCAAATATATCGGTAAGTGAGCTCGATATCCCTATTGTCTTAAGGAAAGGTACACGATCATGTACTATACACCCTATTTCTAATTTTGTGTGTTGCGATCGTCTATCCAAGCCATTAAAGTCATTTGCTAGTCAATTATCAAATATAGAGGTTCCAAACTCGATACAAGAAGCACTAAAAAACAAGGAGTGGTCAGCGGCTGTTTTAGAGGAGATGAATGCACTGGAAAAAAATCAGACTTGGGAGATTGTATCAAGGCCTAAGGATAAAAGGACAGTTGGGTGCAGATGGATATTTACAGTAAAGTATAAAGCAGATGGAACAATTGAACGCTACAAGGCGAGATTAGTGACGAAAGGATACACACAAACATATGGGATTGATTATCAGGAGACATTTGCTCCAGTTGCAAAACTCAACTCAGTTCGTGTTCTCTTATCTTTGGCTAGTAACCTTGAATGGCCACTTTTGCAACTAGATGTCAAGAACACTTTCTTAAACGGCGATCTTGAAGAAGAAGTTTATATCGATTTGCCTCCTGGATTCAAAAACCCCGACAATGTTGGAAAGGTATGCAGGCTGAAAAAATCGCTCTATGGGCTAAAGCAGTCTCCAAGAGCTTGGTTCGATAGGTTTAATACCACAGTCCGAAGATACGGGTATAAACAAGCGCACACCGATCACACTTTGTTTTTTCGAAGACATGGAGAAAAAATCAGCGTTGCAATCGTCTATGTTGACGACATTATTTTAACAGGGAATGACAGGACAGAACTTGACAACTTAAAGAAAAGACTTTCTCTAGACTTTGAGATGAAGATTTAGGCAATCTGAGGTATTTTCTTGGCATGGAAGTTGCAAGAAGTAAGGCTGGGATTTCAATTTCTCAACTCAAATATACTCTCGACCTTTTAAAGGAAACAGGGATGATGGGGTGCAAACCGGTTGAAACTCCAATGGATGGAAATATAAAGTTAACCAGTAGTCAGGAGGGTGAACCTGCAGATAAAGAGAGATACCAACGCCTGGTTGGCAAACTTATCTACCTAGCACATACTAGGCCAGATATTGATTTTTCTGTTAGTTGTGTCAGCCAGTTCATGCATTCACCTTCAATAAAACACATGGAGGCTGTTATGAGAATTCTTAAGTACCTCGAAAGTACTCCTGGAAGAGGTCTTCTTTTCAAGAAGAATGAAGACAGGGGAATCGAAGTATTTACAGACGTTGATTAGGCCGGTTCACCATTTGATAGGAGATCTACCTCAGGCTACTGCTCCTTTGTTTTTGGGAATTTGGTCACTTGGAGGAGTAAAAAATAGCCCGTAGTAGCTCGTAGTAGTGCCGAAGCAGAGCTGCGATCTACTACACTTGGAATCTGTGAAGCATTGTGGCTAAAGAGGCTCCTAGAAGAATTAAAGATAGAAGCAAGAGTCCTATGAATGTATACTGTGACAACAAAGCTACTATATCAATCTCTCACAATCCTGTCCACCATGATAAAACGAAACATATAGAGATTGACAGACACTTTATCAAGGAGAAGATCGACGAAGGTGTTATCAAAGTTTCATACATGCCCACTACGGAGCAGACAGCAGATATCTTAACGAAAGCCTTGTTTAAGCCAATGTTCGAAAAGTTTGTTAGCAAGCTTGGCATGTTCAACTTGTACAGCCAAGCTTGAGGGGGAGTGTGAACAATTGTACATTATTTAGTCTGTTTGTTATTTGTATTTCTCACGTGTTTATTATTTCTGTATGTTAGATCCTATTTTTTAGGAAGTTAGTTAGTCTAGTATTTAAAGCAACGTTAGATGATAGACTGTAACCTAATTTTTCCAGAGGGATAATAATATTGCAGTGTATTTTCCACCGTTTCTTTCCTCTTATGTGCTTTTACTCTATTTGAATCCATATTACTTTTCTATCATAGTAGTGTCTATCTTCGAGCACAGTTTGACTAGAATGGGGAATGTGCTCATTGTATAAACTAGGATAGACGAGGTAATAGAGCGGATGAGTGTTCTCATGCCTACTTGGGATAGAAGCCAAATTTCTAAAACTCAATGCACTTGATCACCTTGTCCTTGAAGAACAGAATATCTTGGTGTCGGTTACGTGATAACAGTAGAGGATTACCAAGATATTTCGTTCCTTCATCCATCTCCTCCGTGAACAAAAACCAAGAAAGATCCTTAGTAAGTGCCTGTGAGATGTAACGCGAGAAGAACAATGAGGATTTATGAGCATTTAGAGCTTGCCTAAACTAGAATCTATACCTTCTAAGATCTTCGATCACACTTTCTACTTCGTTACGATTTGCATGACAGTATAAGATGGTGTCGTTGGCAAACATAAGGTGAGACACCGAGGGAGCCGCCCTTGCAATCTTGATGCATTGCAACTTGTTTTCATTTTCCAACCTACCAAGGATGCACGATAAAACCTCGGTGCATAATATGAAAAGATATGGCGATATCCTTAACGAATTCCTCTCAGAGGTGAGAATAGCACAAGTGGGCTGTCATTCAAAAGAACTTGGAAGGACCTAAAGAGATATAAAACATGATCAAACAAACATCTTAGTGTTAAAACCATTGAAGACCTTCTTATGGGAATTGATTCCTTGAGTTCCAAAACCATTGAAAGGCTTTTTTGGACTACAAAAGGAGAACTTTAAGAATTTTTTGGAGTAAAGAGAAGAGAGAGAGAGAGTGTGAGGTTAGTATTTGAGGTGAAAACTAAGACAGAAGGTGAATTTTGATGAGATTTTTTTTCTAAGAGAATTTGATGATATTAACGCCTATGGGAATTGATTCCTTTTTATAGGAGAAAATACATTTGACTTATACCAACTTTGACATTATTTTGCCCTTATTTTTCAATTAACGTTAGCAGCAGGACACATTGTTGGCAAATACTACCCAAAACATACTTAAAAGGAGGAACGAGGCTTCATAATGATACTTCCATCAATAACTATTCATTCTCAATCCTTGTGAAGTCCCCATTTTTCCCACCAAACTTGAAGGCTCAAGTGAGTACAACATGGTGAGCAAGTAAAAAAAGTCTAGGATAGCTCTAGACTTACAACTTTGACTTGATGGATTGTTTTGGAGCTTTTTGTTGGATTTTAATGAGTGGAAGTAGATGCGTAAAGCTTGGTGAGCTAGTCAGTTTTAAGTGTAGGATAGCTCTTGTTCATATGGGACTTAGGAGAGGGCAATATTAATATAGGGGATATTTCTGAAGGTTTTGGTTAGGTTTCAATGAGTGGGAGTGCTAGTTTTGTTTTGTGTAATCAAAATTAGAACATGGTTATTTAATGTTTAGCGTAATAAGAAAAAGTTACTTATATCAATTTTAGGATCATTAGGGTTTTTGGGGCTTGGCTTACGTCCTTGCACTTAGGCTTTTGACATGTTGAATTTTGACGGCCGATAAGGTTTATTATCTAACACTCAACATTTTATAAATTACCTTATTTGTACTTATAATTCCTCATTTACCCATTGTTTGGCCCCCTCATTTCACTCATTCCATTCCATTTTATTTTTTCATTTTTTTCAACTTTCTTAATCTTTTACAATCCATCTCATTCCATTTTATTTTATTTTTCAACTATCTTTCAATTTTTCAAATCTTTATACAATGTCTTTAAATCTCAATCATTTATACCACCTCGAAATTCGCAAAATCAAACCATTCTACATCGTTTTTTCAAATTATTTTCAAACCATTCCAAATTATTTTCAAACTGTTTTTTTCATCCCAAAGAATAAGATGAAATGGGTGAAATGTTCAACGCAAACAAGTGGTTAGTTTGAGACGTAAACTTTGATTTTTTTTTTTTTTGAGTAATTTGCACCAATAGCTTTTAAATTTAATGGCAAGAGCTGCCAATTTGTACTTTATGTTCGAATCTTGAAAATAGTTATCAATGACTGCCCCTTTATGTTTTGATGAAAAGTGCTTTTCGCGTGAATTTGCGGGGCATTAATATTTTGAAAAATATACAGAATAAAGTCAAGATCAACACGACAAAGTGAGAGCAAAAATATCTCCAATTGTAGGGAGAGTGTCCAGTTTAAGATTGCAAGATAATTACTTTGAAGAATACATTTATAACAAAATTGCAAAATCAACATTTAATTATAAAATGTAATGTGATTTAAACTAATTTTTACGTGTAACTAAAACTTCATGTGAGAAATAAATAAACTAATTTTATTAGTAATTTAACTAATATGAATGGGGACTATGATAGCCAAAACTTAAAAATTAAAGAAGATTTTTGCCTAAGTATGGTTCGTACTAGTATGAATAAAATCTAAAAATACTGGGAGACGGACGCTATAGACCCTATTTGTTCAATCAAGTAGTACTTTCGCTTTAAGTCTCCATAAAAAAAAGAAAACAAAAAAAGAAATTATCTGAAGCCTTAACCCACACGCCGATAAGTATGAACTAAGACGAATATAGAGAACCTTAAAATGTTGATGCCCAACTGAACCTTTTCGTAATTGCAATAATGATATTTGAAGAATAAAATTAAAAACATGGACAAGGCTCATAACCCCGTTATATAAATTCCCTCTTGCCCGTCAACAAAAATATTTATGCAAATTAATATTAAGTATCCTAACAGCTCAAGGGCGTGAAATTTTTTTCCTTTTCTAACAGCCATTACAATGAGCATCACTATGTCCCTAAATGAATTTCTCTAGTATCCTTGATTTTACGGAACCCGGAGGCCGGAAAGTCTCCAGCCGCAAACTAGAGCTTGCTATAAGCTCCTTTAAAATATCATCCCCTTTCTCCGATTTGATAACATCCAAGATAAACCCAATCACGTCCCCCGCAAGCCCGGACTTTAGGAGACTCCCTGGCTCCTCTCCACCTTCACGTATCATTTGCCCAATCTCTCCCAAGGAAACCACATGCTGTGTGATGATGCTGGCAAAGATACGCCCGAGATACTGCGGTGCCTTTGGGGCATCATTTACGGTGTCCTCCAAAGTTTCCAGAACAGACTCAAACCTGCCCAAGAGAAATAGATGGTTAGTAGAAGAATTATATGTTATAACTAAAACACATCAAGCTGTCCATTAAATCATCTCCAAATGGCTAAATATTTGTCCTTACCCTTTAACAAGTTGTACTTGATTCAAAGTAGAATCACTGGATGTTGCAAGATCAACGAGAAGTTTCGCCAGAAGCTCTCTTTCCATGTCCTTCGCCTCAAAAGAATCCGTGACCCATATGGATACCATTGTTGGGTGGAAGCTTGGGGAATTCAAGTCCTTAATACATAAAGCAACTTCTCCCACATCCCTAGCACTGCAACAATAAGATAAAAATTTCACCACGAATGTTGAAAAAACTACGAAGTAATAAACATGTACAGAGATTTAAGAATTTCAGCCATAACCTCACAGGCGTTATTCCACCATGCGAATTCAGACAACAGGAAAGCAAAACTTTATAAATCAAATAATACCATTCATATGGAAAATAGATTAGGTTTTCGAAACCAGTTTAGTCAGGTCTGCTGTTGCTCCGAGTTTTTGTCTCCTTACCATACCTTATCTCATAATCAAAATAACAAATAAAGTGCAATACAGGTTTTTGATGACCTTTCAAGTGGGACTTCAAAATTCGTATCATGGCTGAAGTAATGCAACTTCTTCCAATTTATGCGCAGAGTGAACATATAGCAAACGAAATAAAGATTTCTACTATCATCAACACAGGCACATACAAACCCTCACATACAAAGTAGTTTTTTCAACAGTTAGGAAAACTTATTAAGTCCAAGCAATAATTCTTTTCCACAAAGGCATCATTTAGAACAGTTTTGACCCCAAAGATCCTGGAGATCCACAGAATACTTACCCTATGTTCTTAGACTGGTAGACCACCCAAAAAAAAAAAAAAAACCATAACATAGCATAACATGGATGCCTAAAAGATCATTAGAACAAGCAAGCCACTAATTCTAAAAATACTATTTACAGCCAAGAATTCATGATTGATCAAGTTGACTAATATTATATTGGACAAGTAACGGTAAATCAATATAGGATTCTAATTACTAACAGCAAGCACTGAAATAATAGTCGTAACTATACCAGCCCCGACTCTCTATCTGTGGCAGTATAAAACAAGGAGTTGACTTATTAAGTGTGGTGGATAGGATGAAATGATAGTGGAAAACAGTTTTACAAACACACGAACATAAATGACATTGGCACATTTCTAAATGCATGAAACACTAATATTATAAGGGAGATATATATATATATATATATATATATAGACAGAGAGAGAGAGTACAAAAGAAACATGCACAGGAGGTGAACAAACCTGTAGAATTCTTTAATTGCTGTCCTCGACTTCTCTCGCAAACGCTCGTCAGATAACGCCTTTTCTGCAGGAGCATTTTGTGCAGAAGAAGGTCCCTGCCCACGTGAAGGTGGTGAAGACGAAAGAGATCTATCAATAGTAGGATCCGAATTTCTGAGGTCTCTGCCACTGTAGATATTCCGCTCCTGAGCACTTGACTGATCATAAGCAACTTGGCCTGAAAATCTATCTGGCACAAATCTCGGAATCAGATCCTCCCGAGGACTGTAACCCCGGTCTGATACGGAACTGTAACCATTCGCAACCGCTGTCACTCTTCTGGAGTCTCCAGTGCTTGGTGACATATCAGTTAGCGAAACAGGCGACATTGAAGGTGGTCCTCTAATGGACATTCCTCTAGCAAGACCACCCTGCGGCCCCAGAGTGATATCATCCCCGGGTCTTTGAGTTAGGGGAACAAAAGTCGTCTGTCTCTCATCATATCGAACATCCTGACTGCCAAAACTACGACCCTGTGCAGGCAATGTGCGAAAGCTGCCCATCTGAGAATTAGGAGAAGATAACGCAGCTGACCCTCTTGGGCCAAAATCTGTGGGACCCCTTCTTCCCGATGAATTGATTGGGCCACGACTAAGCCTACTTGTTTGTGCCTGTCGCTCTTGAGCAGCATCTCTGTGCACTTCCTCGATCTTCTTAGGTCCCTCAACTTTCCTCCTCTGTTGCCAATTATTTTTTCTAAGATCAATTGAATCCTTCAGCATGAATCTAACCCTAGATGATAGTTTCATGTTATTTGATAAAGTTCTCATCACTTCAAAATATGCATCCATATGCTCCTTGGCTTTTGAATGGTCAATACTCTCCCCAATGGTGCTCATTAGCTTACATAATGCTTCAACATCTTCCTCATCGGGAGTGGGAGTTTGATGTTGACCCAATAGTTTCTTAATGCACTCGTGCATAATCCTCTCAGTCAACATTTTCTTCTTGTATAGCTCTCCAATTAACCTGATGTTACCTAACATTCGTCTCCTCGCTTTGACCCTCTTCTCTTCTCTTTCCTCTTCGGACTGTTTCACCTCACCCTCCTCGTCAGCCTTATTGGCTTCTTCTTGCTCTCGTTCTCCCCTCTCAAATTCTTCCTGACACTTATTTAGAAGTAATCTCTTAAAAGTTATCTTCTCATTGTCTTCATTGAAATCACGCAACTCTCCAGAAAGATGATAGCAGAAATCAGCATACATCTCACAGAAGGTAGGCTCCATCAGAGCTTTGTCAAAGATCTGTGCAATGACACCACGAAGTGTCTTAGCATTATCAATGTTAACGGCTTTCACTTGCTCAAAAAGTTTTTCAAAGTTCTGAGGAGTTAGCTTGTTCAATATAGCCTTTAACTTCCTTTGCTTGGCATCTTCCTCATCAGCCGCCTTACCCACTTCATACCTCTTCTCAGTTCTGTGCATAGTCACAAGCGGAGTTTGTGGGGAAGGAATTAAGCCTCTATGAAAATTCGTCTGCCACCTATCAGCATCAGGACTATTTCTTTGCATTCCTCCCTGAGATCCTACTGATTGCATCGGACCAGACAGGATTCCTCCAATGTACGGAACAGGTGTTTGCACTCGTGGATGCCTCAAGACACCAAAACTTCCTCCCGGGCCAGGTCGAAAACCAGGATTAGGCCCATAACTTAAATCCAGACGCAGGTCACGTCCTGCGCCAAAAGGACTTGGAAGTTTACTCCATCTATCATCCTCTGTCACTCCACTGTTACGGCGATCTAGCCGAGGTACACCTCCTGGCCTATCATTTATTCTTCCTGGACTGGGGAATGGACTCCGATCAACAACACGAGGGGCATTGGCATGAGGACTCATAAAGACCTCTGCAATGTCAGCTGTGATTTCTAAATTCTCAGGAATATCAGTAAATTGCTCAGAGAATTTCAGAAGGAAATCTCTGGAATACTTTTTGACCAAAATTCCTCCATCTGTGTCATGAAGCGCCACACCTCCATGAGCCTCCTCACCATCATCTTTGGTTTCCAGCTTTGGTTTAGAGATGTCAGCAGCATCTTCCCAATTATCTGGCTCTGCTTTACCCCCATCTTTTCTAATCACTGCAGCATCTTCAACGGCTAGATCAGTAGGTAACTGCTTAGAATTTATGCTACTAGAAATACTTTCAGCAACATCAGATCCCACAAGAGATTCCTTCTTTTCTTCAGGGCCCTTATACGCTATATAAAGATCAGATGATGTCCCGGCGGCATCTGCCTTCTGAATTGATTCTCTTCTTTTCTTTTTCGTCTTAAGAGCACTCTTTGACCGAGTCAATTCTGGAAGGGGTTGTTTATCTTTAGGGACTGCTGGAACTGGAACCCCAGCAGCAACATCTTCTGTGCTTCCCCCGGCACCAACAATTGCTGTACAGCCACCTTCATGTTTTGAAGCCTCAGTAGCTACATGACGAGAAAGCCGCTGATTGGATTTCCCAGATTCTTGAACAGAAACTTCCTCACTAATGCTGTCACCTGTGCTCAAAGAGGTATCCAAACTAGATGACTTTTCGGCAGAAGGATCTTCAGTAAGTTTATCATCCACCAAGTCATGTTCTGTGCTGCGGCTTTCTGGTTCATCCATTCCTTTTCTAGCTTCTAGTGGTGGAATGATAACACTTGTTGCTGTTTCTTCTGGTAAAAATTCTTGCCCGGCATGGCTATTAGAATCCACAGACTGCTGTAAGGAGATGAGTTCAGATGATGCCTCAGAACTACAAATGTCATCATTGGGCCGTTCGGACAAACTTTTTGCTACCTGTTCTTGGGTTTCTGCAGAATGGTGTTTTACTTGGTTGTCCTGCAGAGAAGAAGCATCAAGCCTACTATTCTCGATAGGGGCTGAAGTATCAACAGCTGTCAATACTGAAGACTCGGAGGAAATAGATACACTGCTTTCTGTACTCCGCTCTGTCTTTGTTACAGAAGCATCAGTAGCGGCAGTCATGGAAGTTGACAGTGATTCCTTGGTTGCTTTTGGGACATCTTCATTTGTCACCACAGGAGGAAGGGTTGAATTAGATTCCACAGATTCTGAAACACCACTTTCTGAAGACACACTTTCAGAAGACGTTCCATATTCTGAAGTCTCAGAAGGCAAGCTTGATACAGGAATAGCCTGCCCTCCAACCTGTCGATTAAGACTGTAAATCCATGGTACAACAACAACATAACATGCAACACCCAAGAAACAAAAGAAGATATACCCAAGCAATTAAAGAAGATATTCAGGGAAAGAGCATAATAAGAAAAGAAAAATATGAACAGATTAATCTGAAAACCATACCTGATGCTGGGACTGTGAAACTCCTTTTTTTATAGGTCTCTTCTGTTGATCTTTAATTGAGTTTGACCTACTAAGAGATTCCTTTTTTCTTGATTCAGCAACAGCTGTAACTGGAACAGAATCTGATGGTAGAGTAGAAGTCGTACCAGAAGTGGAAACCTGGCCTTCAAGAGGAACTGCAGGAATCCTGCCTGAAGATTGATCAGTCCCCACTATTGACTCAGATACCACTGAGTCACTGCCAGATTTTGATTGCTGTGAAGATCTATCCGTAAAAATCTCATTGTCTCTTGACAAATGAGATTGGCTCATCTTCCCAGACGGCCCTGAAGGTTTGGGCAGTTCACCTTTTCCAACTGTGGTTGACTTCTTTGACAGCGAGTCTACCTTTTCTCCGTGAGTCACAGCAGCTGGTTTGACTGTCACAACATTTGTAGGTCCTGATGGCGTAGATGAGATTAGATTTTTCGCATCGCGAGAATGTTCCAGGTTTGGTGGTTCCAAAATTCCATGCACATGCGTGCCAGACTTATTAATAGGCAGAGCATTAAGAGCTGACGGATTCACAATCTTTACATTATGAGGACCTTGGTTACCTGAGTAGCTGTATCGTGCTGCCTGAGAACTAGGTGGCATTTGGGCACCCGTTATAGGAATAGTACTAGGATTTGAAAAATAAATATTATTAGCATTGTATGGAGCCGTATAGTAGTTTATCGTACGAGAAGCTGCGAATGATGGAATAGGTTGAGAATGAGGAACATTGGGATGAGGTCTCAGGCCAGATGATCCACCGTCTGAATATCCATCTGTGCGTTTGTCAAACCTCACCTCCTCATGGGTCTTGGGATTAGTGATCTTGACAGGAGTTTTACGAGGAGCAGAAAATTTTCCTCCTTGCTGTTGGGGGTATTGTGGTCCAATGCTGATCCCCAAGTTGCCCATCTGGGGAGGTAGTTGGGCCATTGGATTTGTGAAACTCAAGTTTTGTCCTTGATGCATGAGGCCCTGATGCTGCAATGGGTGCGGTTGGAGGCCAGGTACGAACACCGGCTGCTGCACTTGGGCAGCACTTCCCATTGGCAATGGCATAGGCATAGGCATTTGAAGTGAACTAGCCGAGACACCCTGTGATGGCATCTGTTGGTTGGGGCCACCAAATGGCATGGAAGCAGGTGACTGGTGATATGGAATTGGTATAGATATCCCAGCCATTGGAAGACCAGTAGGTTTTTGTGTTTGACTTGCAGGAGGGGCTGGTGGTACTTGCACGTCCTTTTTAACTTTGGCCATTGGATGTGCCTCAGAAGTATTCGGCTGATCTATAGCACCGAGATCCTTCCTGGGAAACTGCTGTTTTGGAAGAGGAGTTGGCAGCACAGGCGCTGCTCTAAAAGAGTCTTGGCGTGCCTGCAAGCAGAAATATCAGCTGCCTACTTTGATAATAGGAAAATAAATAAACAGCCACCTGTTAAATATAAACATCCATATGAGAGAAACTGCAAACAGCATACCTGGTCTCTTTTCTGCTCGTCCAAATTTGGGGGAGCAGAGCTTGTTCGAGCAGGAATCTGCAAACATAACAGATACATTTTCCCTTATTTTCTTGAACGGAGACTAAAATAATGCAATAGAAGTTAGAGAATATACACTTAAGTTCATAAAGAGAAAACAATAGAGCAATACCTGCATCACATTTACGAAACCAGGACTTATTGATCCAAACTGCAGGAATGGCTTGGATCCATCTCCGGGGGCTGCATCATTAGCAGGAAGGGAAAAAAAAGAAAAAAACCCAGATATGAGCTTCTTTCATTTATCAATTCGTGAAAGAAAGTGATGGAAAAGATAAATTCAAGCAGTGGCTTGTTTAGAAAAAAAAAAATGACATGAGAACGATAAACTAAATGGATAACTCTGACATGCCAACGCACATCTGAAAAACAAAGCCCCAAATGATCCCAGCTTATTAAGACAATATGGAAGACAAACGTATTTAATGCAAAGCAAGAACCCTCAGACATACTCTTTGTGGGGGTAGCTGCGGTTGCCGTAGTATCGGAGCTCACGGGGGCATGTTGGGAAGTTGGAGCCTTCGGAACACCTCGGGTGCTTCTTGGAGCTGCCGATGGTTCAGCTTGCTTGGCTGCTGGGATTGACACCGGTGCATCAGTTGCTCCTAAAAAAAAAAACAAAGACAGAACTCAACAGGATGAAAAACAAACGGAATAGGCACGACCGAAACATAACAAAAGTCATTATCCACAATTACCCATGCTTCCTTTTGTTTCTTCCATTTCCTTAACTCTATCCCCCACAAACACAACATATAATAAGCATAAAATTTCCGCTTATCCACCAGAAAGGTGCGTGAGAGAAATCAAACCACAGGCCATCTATGAACAAGCCAAAGACTTGACTTTCAATGAGCCCTCTTTTTTTTTTTTTTTTCAATGGCATATTATTAATATACGAAAATTTTAAATAAATAAATAAAAACATACCATGCAATTGGGGCTGTATATGGGCACCATTTTGCACACCACGATGTGTTGAAGCATTACCATCCAAAGAAGAATTTACAGTGGGCACACTCGGTGCCCTAGATTGCCCTCCTTGTGCATTGTTATTAGACTTCTTATAACTGCAAAAATATTAAAAATAAACAAATAATTAAAAACCCAAACCAAAAGAGAAATAACACCCACACAAAAAAAAAAAAATTAATAATAAAAAAATTCACAACTCAATCAGAGAGAACCAAAGCTTGAGAAACCCTAAACGCCACAATCCAAAATAATTCGATTGCCAAAATATATATACATATACATTTATAGAAAAAGCAAACCCTAGAGCGGCGAAGACGGAAATCATCACCTGCGATTGGACGAAAGCGACGGCGAAGGGGCGGGCCCGCCGCTTCCCCTCCCGTAAGCGCCTGAGGAGCCCCGCTGCTGATTGAAGCTCCCGGATCGGCCGGTTTTCCGATACTGCGTCTCGCTCTTATCGTTCCTTGATTGATTGAAGGACATATATCCCAACCCTTGATTCCTCCAATTTCCTTCGTTTTCGGTTTCCCTCTGCACAAAAAAAAAAAAAAAAAAACACCACCAACCAAACCCCCCCGCAGATCCAACCCAAACTCCGAATCAAATCGCCGACACAAACACAGACACAAACGCAATCTCGAGCATCGTATTAGGGTTTGATTACAGAGAGAGAGACGCAGAGAGATAGAGGAAGAGGAAATACCTGTGGAGTGAGAGTGAAGAGAGAGCGATGGAGATTAGGGTTTTATTGGCGAACCATGACAAAGCAAAGCAGAGAAAGAGAGAGAGAGAGAGAGAGAGAAAGAGAGAGAGGGTTTTTTTTTTTTTAGAGAGAGAGTGATGAAATTGATTGTGGTAACAAATAGAGGAGTGAGGTGGTCAAAAGGTAGGTTTTTTAGGAGATCGGAAATCGAATGGGTCTTTCTTTCACTTTTGTGTGGCTTTTGTGTTTTGCCAATCTGTGACTGCCATTACTCTTAAATATACTCTTTTTTTTTGTTTCCTTAATTAGCTTTGCTTAATTGCAAAGTAGAAGTTTATTCGGACTATGATTATTAGGTGAATTTTCAATGATATTTCGTGTTTTCTTCTTCATTGGTTCTCTTTTACATTTTCTTTTTTTTTTCTCGACAATTAATAATTTTCAGTATTTGATTTGAATAGATCATCACTATTTTAGAGATTTTAACAAATATTCCGTATTTTCATTATTTACTTGATAATCAAATGTGATTATTACAAGATTCTGTAATAACAGTAATAGAACGACAACAAAAAAAAAAAAAAGGAGTTGTTTATTTTTCCAAATTCTTTAAATGTTGGCTACATGTGATATGATTATTTTCCTAAATATACTTTTCTTTTTATCTCTAATTTGAAAATACGCAATCTTACTAAAATTTATGATATTATCACATAATGTAAAGGTTTAATCACATTCTTACTCCCTAAGTTATAAATGTTGCAAACACGCCGAGGATATAACATTCGAGTAATGAAACAAAGTGAGGAGTTAATTATTTCTTGAGCTTTAGTAATACTTCTTGTTTTACTAATAATACAAAATATTATGGAGCAGGAACTTTGGAGCAACAACTCATGGAGGATTAATCTTTATTGGTAAGACATAAATTGTTTGGGTTTGGATCATTTTTTGTTGGAACACATTCTTATTATCGGTTTTTTTATTAAAAAAAGTGAGTGCAATATCGTTTCTATTAGGTCTGTGTTAACTTTTACCAAATACTGGTTTTATTAACCTTAGATTGTTTGAACAACCGATTAGATAATGGAAAAATTACATTTTTGTATTCCATATTTGTGCTATATTTACCGAACGCACTTTATTTTTTAATTTCGACATATTTGCACCTTAAACTATTTAACCTATACCACTTTACACCCTCAGTCCAAATTTATCCGTTAAACGATGAAGACTTTACACCCTCAGTCCAAATTTATCCGTTAAACGATGAAGTGACACTAAAAAAAATATAATTTGACCCTTAATTTATTTAAAAATTTCTCTAATACTCTAATCCTCCGTCGCACAATCCTTTCACATGATCATTTCACTTGCCCAACGCCAATCACAAGGAAAAAAAAAAGAAGAAAAGCAAACAAATTTGTTAGTTTCATTTATCAAAAAAAAAAAAATCAAACCATGAATGGAGGTGGGCCACCAGCGAGTGAGCAGAGGTGATGAGGTCGTCGACGTCGATGCTGCGGGAGCGGATGTGGGCCACCAGCGCGTCCTTGAGCTTGCACCCGAACGAGTCTGCGCCGACGACGATCTTCAGCGGATGCGCGGTGGATTCGGCCATCGTCAACGGCAGCGGAGGAAGAAGTCAGTGAAATCTGAGGAAGTAAGAGTGTGGGAGTGGAGAGTGAATCTGGATGGATTTGTAATTGTTGGTTTAAGGGATTGGGTTTTCGCGTTTAGGCCAAATTTTGGGTATTTTTATTTTTATTTTTATTTTTTATGTTTTTGTTAAATTAGCGAATTTTGGGTTTTTTTTAATGGTTTAATTTGTTTTTATTAAATTGTTAAAGATTTAGGGTATTAGTAAAAAATTTAAATAAATTAAGGGTCAAATTATATTTTTTTTGGTGCCATGTCATCGTTTAATGGATGGACTTGGATGGAGGGTGCAAAGTGGTATACGTTAAATAGTTCAGGGTGTAAACATGTCGAAATTAAAGAATATGATGCGTTCGGTAAATATAGCACAAATATAGGGTGCAAAAAGGTAATTTTTCCTTAGATAATATACGATAAAAACAAATTTAATTTTTTTTCTTTTAAAAAGTAGAAGGATGAACCGATGCTCAAATTAATTTTTGTTTTTCTTGGCGATAAAAATAAATTTAATTTTTTTCTTTTACAAGGTAAGAAGATGGGCCGATGCCCAAATTAATTTTCGTTTTTCCTCCTACCTCATTAGGAATCGAACTAAAAAACATGCAGATGCAAACATTAGCTACTTACCGTCTAAGCTACGCCCCTAAGGCAAATTTTATTAAATCAAAAACCAAATAAAAGACATGACTAATGGTCTCTGAACTTTGCGGGCATTGGCAAGTTGCTACCTGAACTTTTTATCGAGCAATCACCTTGTGAATTTGAATTTTTTAACAAACTGTCACAAATTGTTAACGAGCATGAAAATTTTGATAGAATTAAGTATGCATGTGAATTGAATATTACCATATAGGGGCATTGGTGTCAATTATGCTATTCTCTTTCTTCTTCTTCCTTTTTAATTTTTTTTTTATTTTTTTCTTAAATGTTCTTCTTCCTTTAGTGAATCTGTTGGGGCAATAGCAGAGTCAAGCTTCGAGACATTCCCAACTACGTGGTTGAAGCGATGAAGGCTGATGTAGTGTCGAACGACGTCACGGTGGAGGTGGATCTTGGCGATGCCAGCGGGCGCGACGATGAAAGCAAAGACGTCGTCGACCTCGACATTAATAGAGTATGATGTGTGATTTCAGGTCATGTATTCGCATATGATTATTTTAAGGATCGATGTAGGTTTCAGGACAGAGAACGATGTGCAATTTCAAGTCATGTGTTCAAGATCTCATGTCGGGGTTGGCGATTCTAGCCTACGAGTTCACGATTCCAGGTTGGGGCTTGCGATTTCAGGTTAGGGGTTCTATTCAAGTCTGCGTTCCGATTTTTTGTTATGGTTTTGCAATTTTCAAGTGGGGTTCGTGATTTTAGGTTATCGGTTCACGATATTAGTTCATAGATTAGCAATTTTAGGTCGATGATTTTAATTTTAGGTCATGACTCTGTCGTTGTGGGTTTTTTTGCGGTCATTCGTCGTCATTTTCTGCCAAGCTACAAATGTAACTGACCTAAAAATTCGTACTGAACTAGTTAGTTTTGATTGACAAATACAAAAGTCATTGTATAGTATTGGTTTGAATAGTGGCCATAGGACAAGATTTGTAACCCGGGTTGCGAACTCCTCCTGGACTCTCCAGAAATGGTGCTCCTCTGTCGTGCAATTTGACTCTAACACGTGGATTCTTTGGTACCAACGGAGTTGATTGTAGAGAACCCAAGATCGTCTTTGGTAGCTTTGGCATTGCTGAAACATAAGGTGTCAAGAAAGATTGACCAAATTAGGCAAAAGCTTTGACTCTTACTAGCTTTTGGGAAGAGTTAATTTTTTAGTTTTGGTGCAAAAGCTTATGTTAAACACAACTAAAAGTTTCAAACGACCCTTTTGTGAACTTCGCCTAAGGCCTCAAAATTGGTTGAGCCAGCTCTAGCTACACAGAGAGAACCTTAATGGTTATCTGGTGCAAACCCCACAACCATACGAAGCTCGATCTCACGTTTCACTGTAAGATCCACGCGGATCTAAGAGCCGCGAGTTGCTAGCTATGCCTTTGTACCCACAGGGCTTGTTGTGCGTCGTTGTTGGACCACTGTGTTAAGCTCCATTGTGCATGAAATTGCACCAACCTTACGCTGTAATTGCATGGCTGCAACTGCTCGTCTAATGCCACCGTAATAGTGACATCATCATTATGCAAGATTTCAAGCCCCTATGACCTTGAACAATACTATAAAGTTCTATTTTGCTCAAAGCCTCACCATGCATGAATTAGCCAACAAGGTAATATCGCCGTGGGAAGATGTTGTCTTTGTAGCATATCGCCTAAGATCCCGCTAGGGTTGGGCATCGTTGGACTCGTCTTTTAATCTCTGTTCGGCAATTGAAGAGCTCAAGTTCCAGGCAATTCAACGTACTTGCATGTTAATTTCGACACCAAAAACGTGGAAGCGATCGAAGTTGAATCTATATAAATGGAGACTACTATTTTGTCAGTGAAAATTGAGCCAAATAGTGGCTTTGAATTATTAATAATATGTCTGATTGTACAAACCAGCTTAGACATAAACTGAGTTTAACATGTAAAATGAGCAAGCCAACCAAGCCATACTTGGACCTATAATAACCTCTAGTAGTCTAATTTGAGCCTCTTTAATTAAATGGTGTAGTCTTTCATCATTCATGGCCCAAAACATGCTCAATTCCGAAAATCAAAATTTTAAAAATGAGGCATCAAAATTGAGGGCTTAGCAATGATTAAATCTCAAAATTGGTTAAGGGCTTTTGTTTTTCATGATAAGTACTTCAAAACCCTCCCATCAACTTCGAATTTGGTGGCAAGCAATGGCAATCCTCTTTTGGTTAATGGGGGCAACTTCAAAGCATGTGGCAAGTACCATCATGTATGTCGGCCTCCTTTGGTCCCGATGGCTGAATGCGTGGTCGCCAGAGGTGGTAGCATTGGACAAACTTTTTGCTGGTTTTTTGGCTAAATTTTGCAATTTTCGGCATGGAACCTCCACTCAAATGTTGGATATCGGATTACACTTGTGAAATAAAATTACAAACTTTGATCAAATCAGAGTATGTGCAACAAAAAAATTTAACGTGGTAAATCAATTAACAATTAATTGAAATAATAAAGTGGATCTCATGAACATATTACAGTATAAAAAAAAATCTAAAACAAATGATCGCATAATTTAAATATCGAGAGATCAAGAAATCATACCATAGGGTTTTCTTGAATCCTTCAGGTTGGTTGATCGGTCACCGTTCGTTGTGAGATGCCAAGGTTAGGCTCGATTTGTCCTACGCTCACAACGAATTTACTAGCTTCTTTTCAATACCACAATCCTCCACTCTAATTTTCAGATCTTGCTAGGACTTAAGTATGGGCTTTCTTAATTAGTGTTCTCACATAACAAGAGAAGAAAATTTTTCTCTTCTCTTGCTAGAGTGGTCAGCGATTTAGGGCTAAGGGAGGGAGGAGAAAATTTATATTATCTTCCTAGAAGCTAGAGAGAATTGTGCAAAGTTTTTGCAAACCAAAATTGAAATGACTTTTTGTTTTTCTTTTGTGCTACAAAAGAGTATATTTATAGGCAATTTGATAGGGTAATTTTCGGCCACTACAGGGATTTATCGCTTTAAAAACTTCTCAATTTCAAAAGTAGGAAATATCTCCATTAGTAGTTTCAAAAAATAATAAATACATAATATAATTATCATATAATTATAACAAGTAAATTAAGAATTAAAGAGACAATTTTCTTTCCCAATTTTATGTAGGGTGGTCGACAATAATAGAGAAAATATGGATAATTATTTGTCTAAAAAATAAATCTTTATTTTCTTATTTTATTAAGCATATCTAAATACACCTAATTGAGATAATGAGAAATATCTCATTCTCTCTCCTAGCTTGAAAAATGTGTCGAACTATTGTAGCAAGGATTTGATTTTTCAAATCCTAAATCAATTTGGATTTTCTCAGAAAAAATTTAATAATTTGGATTTAAATCAAAATAAAATATCACATATCTTATTAGAATTGGTAATTATCTACTAATTAGATAATTTTTATAAAACTTTTTATATATTTAACTTTTAAATATATCGTGAAAATATCTCATATTTATTACAATTATTAATTTACAAATTTAATAATCAAATTATCAAATTATAAAATAATAAAATTCTCTCAAAATTGTCCTTAAATTTGCGCCAACACAAGGGGATCCCTCCTTGTGATATTTTCTTATTTGTGGTCTAAAACACAAATATAAGTAAGGGTCTATTTGGTATTTGACTATTTTTTTGTCTATGTTTTAAAAATTTAGTCATAGTTTTATGAAATTAACGAATTAGTCATTTTCATATTTGATACATGTGTATCATATTTTTGATACAAATGTATCATTTTGATACACGTGTACAGATGTCAAACGGGCCGGCCTGGCGCACTTAAGGTCGACCCATTCAGGCCTTGGTTCGGCTCGGCTCTTTTTTTTTTTTTTGAACCGAGCTGGGCAGGCCCTGATAATGAAAATCCTAAGCCCGGCCTGATCCAAAGCCCAATTAAAGGAAGTTCGGGCCGGCGCGTGGATCGGCCCACGAGTCTTGCAGTCGGGCCTAACGGGCCGGGCCCATTTGGGCCAATATGGGCCCATTCTAAAAAAATGTAGAAAAATTAAAAGAATTGAGAAAAAAATAAATATTAAGAGGAGTTTTTGTTGGAGAATAAAAAGAAAATTTTTATTTTTAGATTATGACTGCCTCATTAAAAACCTTACAAGAAAAACCTAATGGGATAAAACCTTGTTAAGGAAAAAAGAGTACAGTCAGGATGAGTAGTCTTTTCTTGTCATTGTTTTGATTATACACTTATACGTAATAATGTGAGAGAAGAAGATAAAAAGATATGTAGTCTTTTCTTCTTTAATTGGTTAGTGTGTAATTTGGTTGGATATGTGGAAGAATATATTCTGAAATAGTGTATAATTTGGTTGCACATTATAAATAATCAATTGATAATGTTGAAGATTAAAAAAAAATTAAGTAGTCTTTTCTTATCACCTATTTGTTTATATGTGAAAAGATAAAATAAATATCGAAAAATGTTATTTGTTTATATTACACAAATGATATTTACACAAAAGTGCAATAGTTTTTTATGTAAAAAAAAAACAGGCCGGGCCGGGCCCATTTGGGATAAAATATGTACTTCGGGCCCGGCCCATATATTATGTTCGGGCTGGGCCGGGCCAGTCCGCGGGCCTACATCATTGAGCCCGGTCCGAGCCTTCTATATTCCACGGGTCAGGCCGGGCTAGCCCGTTTGCTACAGTAACGGGCCGGGCCGGTCCATTTAACACTTATTTTGGGCCGGGCTCGGGCCAGCCCACGGGCTCAAGCCCGAATTGACAACACTATACACGTGTATCATATTTTTGAATTGAATGGGCATGTTAGTCGATATAATATAGATTGTTATGTATAATTATGTAACTCATGTGGCATTATTGAATCAAATGATCTATTCATTCTAATATATATTAGGGCATCTCCACCCCTTGCGCCAAATGCCACTTTTTGCGCCAATTTGGAGCAGTTTAAGCTCCACGCCATCTCTATTTTCTTGCTCCAATTTGGAGATAGTGAATAGTATTGCACCAATTTGGTGCAAAGTAACAGTAGATAGAGTTAGCCATTATATATTTTTTTATTCTTTTTGTTTGTTTGTTGATGATGTAAAAAAATTATATTTTAATATATGGGTGTTTTATTTTAATGTGTGGTTAAATGTTGTTGTATAATTTATAATACATTTGAGTTTTAATTTACCATGAAAATAAATATATTTATTTTGAATATAAATTTTTATTAGTTAAGATAAATGTATATTTTGATGATTAAAAATATTAAAATATAAAATTAATTAGAACATAAAAACTAAAACTTGAAATTAAAATCTACATAACACTAAACTCACAACAAAACAATTAAAATCACATAAAGTAAACCATTACTAAAAAACACATTAAAAAGCCAAATAAAAGATAAAACGAAAGAAACAATTTTAATAATCTGGCAAATTTGAACCGGATGTGCCAAGATTATTGAAAAACGATCCATATCCACCATACATGTCCTGGGTCCCTGAAGATGATTGTTGTAATCTTTTCTGCAAAATCTTTGTCTTCTCACGTTCAAAGTATGCACGCACATTCGGATCAGAAATGGAGTCCAAATTTTTCAATAGAATCTTCTCGTCCCTTTGGAGTTGTTGCATCTCTAATTTCTCTCTATCAGTTTCCATTCTTCTCTGCATTGCTTCCAAAAGCCTTTTTCTTTCCACGTTTCCATCTTCTGACAATGTGATAAGTCGTTCTTGTCGTTCCGAAATTTTATCAAGCTTGTCGGTGAATTGGGCGTCAACTTTATTCTTTAGTTTGGCTCTCTTCACGCCAATTGGGCGCTTCCCTTTACTGCCACCAACATCCTCGTCACTCAAGTTCATTGAAAATGATGACAATCCAGGAGAGGTGTAACCAGGCGAGTCCGGAGTATCTTTCTCAGACTGTGATGATCCAAAATAGTCTGGTAGTGGTTCAGACCGTCCACCAGCAGGAGAGAACTTCTCGGCATCCTTTAGGATTGGCCAAACATGATCAAATTTGAACCCCTTCCCGGCATCCTTGTCATAAAGCTTTCTAGCTTTGTCTATCTGTCAAAACGAATGTTACACCTTTTGTTTAAAAAACCAATGAACTATATTTCAACACCATTTTAAATGCAAATGGTAAAAAAAAATTGTAAAAAAAAAAAATCTTACAATATCATTTTCAGCACAACCGCTTGGGCGTGAGTACTCAACTTGTCGAACGAACCCCCTGAATTTGTTGATTGCAGGAAGAATTATAGTCATTCTACAACGACAAGATCTATCAGTTCGATCTTGCATGGTAGCATCGGGCTTTTGTTTGTTATACTCACTGGTAACTCTCTTCCAGAAAGTTTCTTTGGATTGGTTTGTACCAATTATAGGATTTTGTGAAACATCAAGCCAAACACGACATAGGTGGATATCTTCAGAAGTGGTATACGATTGCCCTCTAGAAGTCATTGTAACAAAAGAATAAGAGGTGGTTCATAGTAAGTTGCTAGTTGTCATTTATTTATAATGACCAAAGGATAAAGGATAAGATTCCAATAATTTAAGGTCGATGACCCAGATCGAGCGAAATCCATCCGACGGTCAATAAAAGATCTTCTAGATTTCTTATCTAGATTTAGTATAAAATAATAGGTATAGGATAAGATTCCAATAATTTAAGCTCGATGGCCGAGATCGACTGAAATCCATCCGACGGTCAATAAAAGATCTTCTAGATTTCTTATCTAGATTTAGTATAAAATAATAGGTATAGGATAAGATTCCAATAATTTAAGCTCGATGGCCGAGATCGATCGAAATTCATCCGACGGTCAATAAAAGATCTTCTAGATTTCTTATCTAGATGCAATGTACCATATCTCCATGTATTATAAATTCTAATACGAGGATCTGTAAAATACACACTAATCTTTCCAACTTAAGAAAATGACATCAAACATTGGAGATAGTTCGCATTTTTCTTCTTCTTCTTCTTCATCATCTTCATTTTCTGAGAGTGACCATGATGAGGAGTCTCAACTTTTGATGGAGCTTGATCGGATTGACGCCGAACAAGAAGCCATCATGAGTTGTGTCTCTAATACCAATCATATGTTGGTTAATTATTTCAGTCAACAACATTTCCAACAGCCGTCGGGCGGCTCTATATCTGGTCGCGTAGTCATCCATCGAGATCGCGAAGCCGCTGATCGACGTCTGTTTGAAGATTACTTTTCTGAAAACCCCCGATACAACGAGATCATGTTTCGACGACGCTTTCGGATGAGTCGAAATTTGTTCTTGCGTATCGCAGAGGCAGTGCAACTTCATGATGGGTACTTTGTCCAACGAAGAGATGCGCTTGGACGTATCGGCTTATCTGCGATTCAAAAGATCACAGCAGCTATGCGTATGCTTGCATATGGTGTCTCCGCAGATGCAACGGACGAGTATGTAAAGATTGGTGAGTCAACAACTATTAAGAGTTTGAAGAGATTTTGTCGAGCTGTTATAGAGGTATTCGGAGAGCGTTATCTTAGATCTCCAACACCAACTGATGTAGCTAGACTACTCTATATCGGTGAACGTCGCGGTTTTCCTGGGATGCTGGGGAGTTTGGACTGCATGCATTGGAAATGGAAAAATTGTCCAACAGCTTGGGCGGGACAATATGCAGGTCGTAGCCGAGTCCCTACAATTATTCTTGAGGCAGTTGCTGATTACGACATGTGGATATGGCATGCATATTTTGGTATGCCTGGTTCAAACAACGACATAAATGTGTTGGACTCATCACCTCTATTTTCTAATCTTGCTAATGATATTGCTCCTCCTGCTAATTATACTATTTTAGGCAAGAATTATAACATGGGGTATTATCTAGCTGATAGTATATATCCAAAGTGGTCTACTCTTGTGCAGACTATTCATGAACCACGTGGTCCGAAGAAAAAATTATTTGCCACCAGGCAAGAGTCTTGTAGAAAAGACGTTGAACGTGCTTTTGGAGTTCTTCAATCACGGTTTGCTATTGTGGCAGGACCGGCGCGTTGTTGGGATAAAAATGAGTTACATGACATAATGACTACGTGCATAATCATGCACAATATGATAGTGGAGGATCAACGTGATGTTAATGCACCAATACAAGATTGTGTGGAAGTACCGACAACGAACATTGAGTACGTTGATGATGATACTAGATTTCAACAATTTCTAAGCCGACACCAAGAAATTCGGAATAAAGATGCTCATTATGCACTTCGGGATGCATTAGTTGAACATTTGTGGAACGAATATGGTAATTCGGAGAATTAATTTTTAATTTGTACGTAATGTCGTGGTTGTAATTTTCTTAAAGAATTCTTGTCTATGTAGTTTTTTTGTGTTATCGTGTTTAATTTTGAATGTAATGAATGTTATTAATAATTTAATATCATAATTATCTAATTAGTTTCGTTAGCAACTTTCAATAACAATGTTAATTATTTTTATTATCAATTATTTCAATTGTATTATAAAAATAGTTTTTTAAGAATAGAAATTGATTATTATAATAAGAAAAAAAGAATATGAGAAGAGAATATTCCTTATAGAGTAAGATTTGGAGTAATGGGGTGGAGATGATTGATAAATTTGGTGCAGAATTTGCTCCAAAATAGAGCAAAAGTTGCTCTATTTTAGAGTCAGGGGTGGAGATGCCCTTAAATATGTGATACATATAAAAGTAAATTGTTATTGTAATGTCTAATATACTAATATGATTACTTGAATTATGTACATAATTACGCTTGGGTACTGCTAGTAGTCTTTGGTAGTTTGATGTATGATGTAAAAGGTATTAGTGTGAATTTTTCTCATACTACGTAGTTATGTTAATATACATTGGTTATACCACGTTATGGTAAAAGCAGTAGCCAAACCACTTTATGATATATCTGTTGATTACAGTACCAATGGGCTCAATCATATAGATGGATGTTGATAATTTTGATTTTGTGACTATTTATTAGGATTTAATTATTATGCATATGAAATGTATACATAATATAATAAGATATTTATGATTTAAGTATTTCTATCTAGGTTATAAATTTGATATCATCGCGGTATAATAGTTTGTGTTGATTATAGACTTAATTAAATGATGATATCGTATGTGACACAAACTAGTAATTAAATTATGATAACTTGTGAATAAGTCAAATACTTGTAGAAATATGATTAATGTTTATTTAGAAAATTGATTTTTTTTAGAATAGAAATATTAAACATCTACATTGCATATCATACTTTAGATTATTTAACCGACTTTATTGTGCAATTATTAGCTAATTATATTTGCTAGGGGTGAAAGCAGTGCGGTTTTAGGGGCAAAAAAAACTTAACCTCATTTTTTAGTTTTAAATGATTCAAAACCGAAAACCACATCGAACATTCGGCCACCAAATATTTTGGTTCGATTTTTGATTTTAACCAAATTAAATTGATTATTTCAAAATATAATAATATATTATAGGAAATTTTAAAAAATAGTCACTATTTACAAAATGATTTTAAAAAATTGCCACAGATTAAAAAAATTTATAAACTAGCAATTTTCAAAAATTTCTAACAATAATTTTATGTGTAATTTTGTTATTATTAGAAATTTCTTACAAGTATTACTGCTAGTTTTTAAATTTTTTGAAACTGTGACTATTTTTTAAAAACACACAGTCCCAAATGACTATTTACCTAACTGACCCAATAGCACTCCTAGAATAGTGGAAACATAGGAGTTTTCCCACCCTTGGGACAAGGGATAAAACCTTACACAAAAATTTCACCCATGAGGTTCGAACCTAGGTGTGAAGTGATGAAGGCACACGTGAATACCATTGAGCCAGCATGCATTATTTATAAAATATGAAATAAAATAATATATATTATATTTGTTGCGGTGCGATTTGAACCCATTAGTATTTCTTAAACCAAAAACCGCACTACTTTCTTTAAAGCAGTGCGGTAAATTTTCGATTTTGATGATGTGGCACCGAATTTCAGTGCAGTGTAGTTTGTTAAAGCGGTTCGATTCGGGTATGCAATTTTTTTGTACATCCTCTTAATATTTGCTTATGTTGTACGTAAGTAAGAGAATAAGTAAAGAAATTGATACATTGCGGGGATGTCGAAGTTAAGACGGCTGTGCATATGAGCCGACCAGTATAGACTGTATAAAGAACTTATTTGATATTTATGTAACGAGTATTATTATTTAAAACCAATTAATAGGTTTTTCTTTTAAATTACAATTAATTAAAAAGTTTTTGAAAACTAAAATTATTAATATATAATATAAGTTTTCAAAAATAAAAATGATTCTTAAATCACATACATATTTGGTAGAGAATTAAGATCGTAACTTATGGAAATGGTCGTGACATCTAATATATGATCACTTGCATATATTAAAGTTTCTACACATAGTTGCATATACTAAGCTTTTGAAAACCAAAATTATTAATTTGTAATTAAGTTTTTGAAAACCAAAATCATTCTTAAATTACATACATAAATACATATTACGTAGAGAATTAAGGTTGTGACTTACGGTAATGAGTCGTGACATCTAACCTATGATCACTTGCATATATTAATGTGTCTACTCAGAGTTGCTTATCCGACAATCTAGATGAGACATCCCACAACTTAGGAAGAAGAATACCAATCTTTCATCACCGATTAGAGACATCACTTAGATTATTATTATTTGTTATTATGTCTACCCTAACGAGTTTCCTTATGCACATAAAAATAAATTATATAACCAACATACAAGATACATGTGTACGCTTTATCATAATAATTAGATAAAGTTGATACGAGGAGCACAAAGAAAAACATATTTTTTTTAAAGAAAGAGGAGCATAGAGTAGAAGAGAAACACTTAAAGAATAGAGCAAGAGCAGAAAGAGAAACTTTTTTTTTTGTATGAGAGAAGAGATTAGAGAGCATAGAGAGAGATATGGAGATGACAATTAGAAGATACATCTCTATTTTTATTACAGGCTTTATTTATTTTTTCTTGTTTTAGTTAATTTTGTTCTTTTTTTATTTAGTTTGACATACATATTCATTACATTGTTCAATTAAAGTTAGGACTAAAATAGTTTGATAATTAATTTACAAGTCCTCGTGGAATCGACACTCTACACGTCAGTTTATTACTTGAAACCATGTCTCACTTACGATTTCTCGTAAAAAAAAATTTAGCACCGTTGTCGGGGACTTGTTTTCACTATTATCGAACGAAATAATTCTTTCACTAATTTGAATTCTTTTCTTTCTTATTCTAGTTTTTATATTTAATTTGCTTTGTATTTCTTTTGCTCGAGGTCTTTCACTAATTTGAATTCTTTTCTTTCTCATTCTAGTTTTTATATTTAATTTGCTTTGTATTTCTTTTGCTCGAGATACTTTAATATGTTGCTTCAAAGAGTACTCAGGTTTCTTTAACAAGACTCAAAACCGTTGTTTATAACTTGGGGAGATTATATTTGCTTTGTAGGTTTCCTATGCACGGATTCTAAAAGAAATGTTCATTACAAATTTTCATCGATGGCTTATGAAACATAATAAAATATTGATTTGAGAGAAGAAATAGTACCAACTTTTTTACTAACAGGCTATCAATGAAGCCTAGTATATATTGAAGGACATGACAGAGTACGACCGGTAGAGTAGAAGTCATTTAACGAACAATTACGTTTGGGAGAACAATTTAAATATGGAAGGGCCATGTGATGACATTCTTTCATTACAGAATAGAAAGATTCTTAGAGAATCTATTGGTCTAGTGGCGAGTATGACCAACTAATTCATGATGGAGATCAAACTTAATTTTCAATTACAAGATATGACTATTAGGAATTTAGTACTCAACTTAATAACTTGATTACGAAATACATGACTAATGTGGAGGATGACCCAACTGAAAATTCTATGCCAATTGAGGAAAAAATTGAGATGCTTCACGATAAAAACTTTGGGCCTTAAAGAAGAGTCGCATGAAGAAATCTACTATCCCGAAGTTGTTGAGCCAACATCGTGTATAGGTGTTAGCGAAGACCTTATATAGCCAACACCTCATTTACCTACATCAAAATTATTTTTTCAACCCAACAACCATATGCACTGAAGATTTTCTATCAAGTCAAGCTTAAGGAAAAACCAATTCAACAACCATGTATAGTATTGTACAACACTTAAAATGGGAACAAGCCGCCTTTGATGAGTGTTGTTTTGAGTCAAGCAGGCGACGATCGGGGGGGATATTCCAGCTACACTCATATTCGCGAGTCCCTTCACTGATCTTGGCATGACACCACCACCACACTCTATCAAGAAGACATCCTGGATGGCGAATCCACAATGCACCTCAAGCCCTGTCGAATTCCAACCCATGGTACGTCACACCATAGGTTTCTTACCTATAGTACGAACGAAAAACGAAGTGAGCTCAAAGCCCAATGACATACAATTAATACTCCCAAAACATGATAGGCAATGCATGACCAAATTAGTTTCGATTATTTAATCTATTACTAATCTTTTCTAGAGGATCCTCATCATAAAAGTGTTCGTGCCGAGTTGCGCGCCGAACCAGTGAATGACGAGGTTGTACAGATCCTCGTCGATCACTGGTCCTTTCTTTTTATATAGACCGCCATATATTGCCCATAAGTCGACTCAAGGGACAATCTCTTTAACTTCACCTTTCTGAGGTGATACGACACGATATTTAAACCTAAGTTTCACTTTATTAAGTCGTGACATACATCGTGACATTTTATATGTTAACACCGTATCATCATATCTTACAGATCATCATATTGTAGCTCAATGACACTTGCTTAGAATTTATGAACAAGGTCATAAACGTCATTCGGATACCTTAGCATATCGTTGTATAATTTATATACAATAATAAAATATAATCACATCTCATACAATCTTAACATCAAATAATCACATCCATTATACATGCAGACATCATCATTAATATCATTGCAAAGCATATCATATAATTTTATTTTTGAACAAATCTGTACTATAGTGAGATTGTACTCCCATTGGTTATTCGAAAAAAAGTTAATAGTCCTTAAACTTCGGTATTTGGTCACCTCGGTTCTTGCTACCTAAATTGTAAGTCGCATCAGGGACATACTTGCTAAAAGCTTAGACGTAACTCACATTGCTCTTCTAGGACTTAACCTAGAAACATCGTTCTATTATGGTTTAAATTACGTAGAACAAAACCCAAAGAAATCATGTAACACATAAAGGTGTTTGTCACTTAGTCTCCAGATCGATCGGAAATGATACTATAGTCTCACTTCAAGCCCGACATTCTTAGACATTACTAATTGGTTATCCTTTATTTATCACATAATCATTTTTATTTTATTTATAAAAGTATAAATTCTTCGTTTATTCTGGTTAAAAATAAAGTATTCATTTCAGTCCTTGAACTTTTGAAAACTTACACTTTAGTCCTTATATATGAAAATTTTGACAAAAATGTCCTTTCACAAAATTGTACTAAAATTTCCAAGTCATTAATATACATCAAAATAAATATTTTTATCTTCTATAATCTTTTAAAATTTGGATTACAATCTCATGAAAATTAAAGATTAAATTAAGGGAAAAAATTTGAATTCAAATTTTCATTAATTCTGCACAAATTCGGAAAAAACATTATGAAGTAATCCCCACTAATTTTTAAAGATCTACATTTCTCATTACACGAAGTTTTTCAGAAAATGAACGGATCTAATAGATCCTTCACAATGCAGAAACTGAAGCAAATATTAAACTGTGTTTTTTGCCATTAAGGAGGCAGAGATGAAAAAAATTATATTTCTAAAAAGATGTTTAAAATTAAATTTCCTAAGTCATCACGTTCATAGAAAAATTTTCACTTGTCGTTCAGGAATTCAAAAGTTGATAAGACCGACAACTGTGCAAACTACCTAGATTCGACATCACGAACATATCACGGTTTCAGAATTTTTAAAATTAATTCGTTCATTATCTAACTCCAAAACTTTATATTTATATCATAACATATATACATATTCTCAGAAAAATCAGTAAATCTAGAGAGTTTCATTTGGTACATAAAATCATAACATTTTCAATATTCAAAATACAAACCCTAAATCTGAGCAATCAAGGATTCTAAATTTTTCTAGCACAGAATACACAAGATTTGGATCTGAAAATTTATAGGCTAATAATAGGAATATAAAGTAGCGTGTTTGATTTTTGTGCCGATTTTAGAAGCCTTAAAAAGCCACGAAATTTGGATAGCAAAACCAGAAAAATCAAAGAATTAATTTCAGCATTCTACACTTTTGTTTTAACGTGAATTTTTTTTGACACATACCAATCAAATCTGAATTTCTTACCTAAAAAGTAAAACCTAAATCATCAAATATCATAATGAGAGTCACAATTAGGATTAGATTCGATTTATACCTTTCATTGATAGATTGAAGCACGATCGGCGAATGATACGAAGCGTAAAACACAACGATCCGATCACCAATTTTGATTTTATACAAAGTTGACTCTATCACCAAAAGATTAAGAGGAAAAATGTATCTTTTCTTACCAATAGGGCTGGTCTTGCTCTAGGATTTTTTTTCTTCTCCTCTAAATCCTTCTTCTTCCTTCACTCTTTCTCACTTTTTTTTTCTAAGCTTTGGATGGTCTTTTGGAATCCTTGAAAATAAAAACCAATCTCATCTCCCTAGCACACAAAAACCGTATACTACAGCCCCCAAAACAAGAGATTTAATCCCAATAATTACACCCCCTCCCCCTCCCCCTTAATTGCCTAATAACTCACCAAAGTTTGATTTTTTTTATTTTAATGAAAATAGTTGGCATTTCTTTTAAATTTTGAACCAATATTTTCAGCCACCAAATACCCAATTACTGCCCCTAACGTGGTCTATTTCTCCAAAATTTTTCAAATTTTGACTCTTCAAAATTTGTCTTATAATATAACACTATTTAGTAATTCTTACCTACTTAAAATCTCTTTTTTGGTGTACTACCTAGGCAATTTTAACCTAAATTTTACTTGAAATATAGAGATTTATTCTCTTCTAATATCATTAAAAAATAGTGCCAATAATATTTATTTTATTGCCAGTTTTTTTTTAATCAAGTGACCAAATCTCAAACTACATGTAGATTTGAAACAACGACGTGTAGTTTTTGTAACTAAACATGGCTAAATGTCGTAGTTTTACTTATCTCTTATTCAAACTACAATATTTTGTTGTAGTTTTTGAATAAAGAAGATAATTTCACAAATAGTAGGAAATAAAATAATACAAATATTTATTTTATTGCGTAATCGTACCCACGATAAGTCGAGTTATCACAATCTCCCCAACTTATAAAATTTTCGTCCTTGAAAATTAGCATACAAAAATGGTACTATTTATTACATACCCAATATTTTTTCAATATCTCCCCAATTTATAAGATTTCCATATCGAAAAATAACTCAGGATATTGGGCCTTCATGTCATCCTCACATTCACACGTGGCTTCCTCGATCTTATGATTCCTCTAAAGGATCTTGACTAAGGGTATTACTTTATTTCTCAACCTTTTATCTTGTATTTCTAAGATTCTTACTAGCTTTTCCTCGTAAGTCAAATCTTCATGAACCTCAATTGGCTCTTGGCTCAACACGTGAAAAAGGTAATGTCGCCAAATCTTCAAAGTAAAGACCTTGTAGCCATCTCTAAATCATGAGTTGTGTATTTCTTCTCGTGATCCTTCAATTGTCTCGAGCCGTAAACGACTACTTTACCATCTTCCATTAAGACTTCACCCAATACCACCTTAGAAGCATCACTGAAAATAACTAATGGTTCTCCACTAGTCGGGATAATCAGTATCGGAGCACTTGTTAAACAACGCTTCAATTCATGGAAGCTCTCTTCACACTTCTGGGTCCATTCATATTTCTTCCCTTTACGAGTAAGAGCTGTTCAGGGTGCCGCTACATGTAGTTTTCAAACAACGACGTGTAGTTTACTTTGTAACTAAACATGACTAAATGTCGTAGTTTTATTTATTTCTTATTCAAACTACAATATTTTGTTGTAGTTTTTGAATATAGAAGATAATTTCACAAATAGTTAGGAAATAAAATAATGCAAATATTTATTTTATTGCGTAATCGTACCCACGATAAGTCGGGTTATCACAATTTTTTAAAAATTTTGAGCATCAGTCAACGCTAAAAGATATATTTAGATTGATTTGAGAAACTGAAGGAATATTTCATAATTACTAAAAATAGAGGGATGAAATCGGATTTTAGGTAAAACACATGGACTATATTAGGATTTTTCCTTTGAAAATTGTAAGTTTTAGTCAATGCAAAGGGATAGTTTAGACCGATTTGAAAAACTAAAGAACCATTTCATAATTACTAAAAAGAGACTATTTTAGAAATTTTCCTAGTTTTTACTTGAATTCATAGGTTTATGCTCTTCGTTTTCCAACTCATATTAGAAGGTCTTCTTGTTTGAGTGTGATTGTTTTGGGTGACTGTAGGTGATGATAGCAAATAATAAATTCGTTTTTTTAAAAAATTCACAACGACCAATTTGAACTGTTTGACAGTTGAGCACTATTAGATGATTGAGAACCTGTGTGGCAAAAAAAAAAAATTTTTTGACAACCTTGAGCGTTCATCGTTCTTTTAGTCTTTTCACAAACGTTTGGCACATATTATTGACCCATTAGTTTAAAATTTTAAAGAAACTTTGTTATAGACTATATTATTCTACAATTTACCCGAAAACTCTTTTGAATAAAAATCTTGGGCCGCACACGATTAGGCGAAAGATGTAAACCATCTTCATATAATGTTTAAGCCTTTCAAACCTACCTAGTAAACAATAATATGTCCTTACTCACCATTTTTTAGCCTATTTGGATATTATCGCTTCTTTGTTTTCACCTACAATAAGCCTCTTCACAAAGAAAACTAAGTTTTAAACCCTTATACAATAAGCACATTAAGAGAAAACAAAGATAGGGTCAAGATGATTGAAGGAGTCATTAGCACAGATACTCAATTATGGCAAGTTTGTGGAATTTGGCTAAAAAATATTGAAAAAATGAGCAATGTCTCATAAATCCATAAAAAAAATTTTTAAAAAAATGAAAAATTAAAAAAAAAGTCAATTGTAGCACTTGAGAAATAAAACAAAACACGTGCTAGTGATGAAAGGCAAGATTAGGGGTTGACAAACAAGTGAGAAGGGATTGGAATTACATGTAAAAACCAAGGTGGTCAATGTGCTTATGATAGCAAGCTCAATTATATCCAAACGACATACTTTAGCTAGGGCCTTACATTACCAGCTAATAAAGGCCTACCTACTCGTGATTGTGCTTGCAACCTACATTAGTGGAGAGAGATTTTAGGGCAAGCCTATAGGATAATGAACTAGTGTTACACATTATTTAATCTTACTTTGAACGAATCAAACGAAAGTGAAAGAATAGAAGTGAACGGCTAAAGCACACAGACATGGGAGACTAGATGTGAGAATTCATTAGAGGAACCTGAGATTTGACATACGTATGAACCTTTATTTTATTTTGGGTTGGTCTATATTTTGTTTAACTTGTTTGTTGTTATCCTCAGGCATCCATACTTGAACTCAAACTACATCACTTTGTTTAGAGAGTTTAGTTTGTTCTTTCATTTAGTCTTAGGTTAGTTTGGGTTAGATGTTTGCTCGATGACAATCAAAATCTAAGTGTAGGGATCTTTGATTGATCATAGTTTTACCCATTTTTAAATCCAATTACCCATAAATTCGTACAAAAGCACTCTGAATTTTTATCTTTATTGGTAATTTCTTTATTATATAGGTTAATCGGAAGTAATAAAACGAAGAAATTCGGATCAATTTGAGGCGACGAAAAAGCAATTGTCACTTAGTTGTAGAATTACATGAATTTTTAAAGAACTTTTTACATAGAACATTATTCATATCAAATTAAAACTCTTCGAAAGAACTTTCCAACGACGTATCATACTCACGATTCTGGTAAGTAACGAATGAGATATGCCCATTTGAAAATCAGTGCGCACATAAGTTCTGCGTGCCGCGTGTCCAAAAACAAGGGTCGCGACACTACTTCAAATTTTGGCCCTAGATACTACGTAAAAAGTTGCAAGCACTTCCATTGAGTTTAGAGCATATAATAGGCAAGACGAGAGTCGTTCCCACAACCAAGTTGTTCCGAGCCGTCAAGCCTTCTTTCTTTTGTGCTCTTTGTTTTCTTGAGTTTGTTTTCTAGGGTCGGACCAAATTGCTATATAGACATTATTTTCAATTCATGTTTCTTTTTCATTATATGATGATTATTTAGATTTATTTTTAATAATTGTATGATCCTGATCAAATTATACATGATTAATTAATTTTAAATTAGAGATCGACATATATTGATTGCAACATGCTCTAATCAAATTAACATATGAAGAATATTAGGCTAGAGATAGCTAATACGCTTGTGTGGTAATTTAGAATTCTTGAAGGAGAAAGGAGATAAATAATACATAGTAACGGCGACAACATCTTGTAATCAATTATAATACATGTTGTATCATTGCTCAAAACCCTTAATAATGACATGTTGTATTTAATTTGCGGTAAAAATTATTTACGGCGATGACATAAGTCTAAATTTCTCTCCAAAAATCTCCGCCAATTCTTTTGTAATGACAATATGTCGCCGCCGATACTACAATTTCTTGTTGTGCAAGTAAAGTTCTGTTGGTAATCGAATTACAATAACCCGATAAAATTTGCAAGTTTGATCAAATTAAAGATGCGCAGCAGAATAAATAAACGTGGTAATTCAATTAACAATTAATTGAAAACTACAAAGTGGATCTCATGAACATATTAGGTTACAAAAATTTTCTAAAAACAATTCTCACATAATTAAGTAGAAGGTGATCTAGGAATTATATCATGAGCTTTCCTTGAAATTCTTGATTATGTTGATCGGGCACCTACATTGTGAGACCACTAAGGTTGGGCTTGCGTTTCTCCTACGCTTATAACGAGTTTACCGATCACTCTTCAACACCACAATCTTCCACTCCAATTCTCAGATCTAGCTAGAACATGATTGTGAACTCTTCCCAATTATTCTCACACAAAACAAGAGAAGAAAAATTTCTTCCTCTCTTGCTATAGGCGGCGGCGGCAATGCGTGGTGAAGGAGAGAATATTTTTCTTTCTTAAAGTCTAGAGTGAATTTTACAAAGTGTTGGCAAACTCAAATTGAAATGGCTTAGCTTATTTCTCCTTTGCTATAAGTGACATATTTATAGCCACACGGTCGGACACAAATTCGGCAATAGGTAGAGTAGGATTAGGAAGCTTTCCAATTTCAAAAATAGTAAATATCTCTTTTTAATTATTTAAAAAAAATATTTAGCCAAACAATTATCTAAAAAGCAAGAATAAGGTTTATGAAATCTTTCCTTCCTTTTTTCTTCCTTGACTATTCGGCCACTAATAGTAAAATAGGACAATTATTTTTCTCAAAAATAAATTCTTATTTTTATTTAAGATATCTAAATATACTTAAATAAAGATAATTCGCATTCTCTTTTTAGCTCTAAAATTTGTCCATTGCTCTCGTAACAAGAAATTGATTTGACATTTAAAGCTGAGCATTGATTTTCAACTTTTAGATATTTAATTAAAATTAATATTATATTCAAAAAAATTTCCTCTTAACAAGAAGTTATTATGACTATTTGTGGTCTTATTTACTATTGGTTGGCATCAACTACTTTTAATGATTTTTTGAACTGAAAATAATAAAATAGCATTTGTGCATTATAGCATCAAATGTAAAATATAGCTTTTTTTCTTGTTGAGTGCCAAATTTGGCATTTGAGACGATCTAATTAGATAATTATCATTTAACTCTTTTATATTTATCTATTAAATATATATACTATGAATATCTCATATTTAAATCAATTATTAATTTTTAAATTTAATAATCTAATTATCAAATTATAAAATAATAAAATATCTCTTATATTCTCTTTAAATTGGCGTCATCACAATGAGGGATATTTTTCCTTTTTGTGGTTCAAAACACAAATACTAATAATTATGAGAAAATAATTAACTATTAATTATTTCATGAGAATTTTAGTTCGGGACCCGTGAATTCGAGCTCCAATAAACTTGAAAAATTAATTAAAGCTCTTTAATATATGATTCTCTATTTATTAATCCCGAGATTACTCCACTAAAAATCTAGGACTGAACTCTCGAATTACACAGATATTGTTTATTTGATTCGCTCTGCGAATTGTCCATTGATATAATCATTACATAATTGTCGATCCTTCACAAAATGGTTTATAATCTAAACCGGCTGAAATTACCATTTTATCCTTGATGTCATTGTCTTTAGGTACCATTGAGTTCACTAGTAAACAGTTAATTCGTAATTACTTACAAATTAGAGCGTTCAAACCGTTTAGTTCTAAAAGTCAACACATAAGGGAAACATTATAACTGTTTAGTTGTGAATTTCATGTCTATAATTCACATTTCCATCCTGTACAAATTGCGAGCTCATAAAATGTAAGTATTGAACCCAATTACATTTGGGCTTTAATGAACAAATTAAAGAACCCGTCAATCCATAGAATGAGTCTATGAATTACTCAGTATTGAGATCAACCATCATATGATCATCACTTGACCTAGATCAAAATCTTCATAAAGACTCTTAAATGAAGTCTATGATCAGGTCGGTCTAAGTCTTACATACACTAATCTTCTGAATCATACGGTCATATTCATAACGACATGAATAGTATTAGTGAATACCGATCAAAGATATTTGTACTCTTTGATTTATCAAGGACTAGTTTAAATATGTTAATTTATAATTTTAATCCTCTTATATGTAAAATTCTTTATATGATTTTAACAAACATTTATTTTATAATAAAATAAAACGAAATAAAATTCACAAATAAATATTTCTTTTATTAATATTCAAAAAATATTTATTACATCTAATTTTAATAGTATATTACTTGGTAGATGTTAAAATTTGAAGCGGCTACTCTACAAGTATGAAGTCGAACTCTTGATTGACTAGATTATTTAAAACCATTTTCCAATGACTTTCATTGTTGATGTGCAATTGTCATAAGACATCTATAGTCGGTTTGGATGTTTTGATGACACAATCATAGTATTTTATGATTTTTTTTTTCGCTCAAAGAACAAGTTAACAAGTGACTGGGCCATTAAAAGTCCCAACTTAGAATAACACCTTGAAAGGATAACATTTACTTTTGTCAAATTACATTACATTGCTTAACAATGAGTAACATCTCATTATTCATGCAAATATATCTTCAATATACAAAGTTTATTTATGCATGAATACCAATCTCAATCACCATATATCAAAGACGTACTTTATCTTGTTATGTTTGAAATACTCAAATCAATAGATGTATGTGTTGGTGTGAAATTTGAACTAACGACGTGATCCGCACCTCTAGGTTGTGATGCGGCGATAAAATAAAAGTTCAACGGAAAAGTAAAAAGGCATGGGAGTTTTTAGAGTGGTTCGGCCCTCCTTAGGAGTAATAGCCTACGTCCACTGTAGTGTTGGATCTCCCATTTTCTTGATCTTTTCCTCCTTTTCTTTATAGACGAAGAATGAGGCTACAGTCCGAATGATACAAAACATCTCATCCCCTATTTCACTGGTTTGGTTCACCTAATAAGGCTGCACATCTGTTGGGAGCAGTTATCCTGAACTTTGCAGGATAAAGCTGCTGTTACAATAAATCCCCTGTTTAGGGTTGAATAGGTGGGAAAATAATTGAGATCTAAGTTACCGCGAACAGACTTTCTATGACCAGGGGTCACTGGCTTCGAGGGCCGAGTCTGTCTCGAGCGATCTCTCGTCTATGGCCACTTCCTCGGGGGGTGGATCACCTTCGGGGATCCTTGGTCCTTTTTTGTCTGCCAACCCCTCTTCGAGAGGCTTGCAGAAACTTAGCACTCCTCCGGCGGTACTCTGTTTATACTCGGGGATGTAGGATCGAGGATCATCTCTGATAATCTTTCTTCGTCCTTTGCTTGGGGGAAGCTCCTGTGATGGGGTGGCATCGCTCTTTTGGTGGAATCGGAGGCTTGTGCCTCTACTAAATGTGCCTCGGAGACTCCGCCCTCAAAGACACATTCGCTGACGAAAAATCACTGACAACATCTGCCCCCCAATCCCGAAGGTACGAACCGTGCCTTGCATGATTTCTTTCTTGATGTTCTGACATTTATTGGGAGATTCTATCCGCTTGCCATGTTTTGCCACCGCCGGGCCTTCTTCCCGCTAGGAGAGAGGATGCTAGGATTTCCTAGGCTCGAGCCATCCCCGAGCTTGAGGCTTCAGGTGCTCTCGGAAGCTCCTTTGGTGACGTCGCATAGGATGCGTTAAGCATCGCGGGGGAAGTCATCCACGAAGATGATTCCTTGGCTACGTTGCATCTTCTCATTGCCTCGATATGGAAGGTATCTCTCTGGTCGAGGGCTTCTTAACAGACGAACGGGAAGATTTGATTTCTTCGGAACCAGACACTCTACCAAAACTGACTCTGCCAGTTCTGACACCGCCCCAAACTATGCCTAGGTCAAGATGTTCGACTCCGATCATCTTTGTTGACGGAAAGCGGCTGTTTACTGCAAAACGAGCACATGTTACACGTGAAGCATCTTATGAATTTAGCACTAACCTGCTCCGAGCTGTTGCCTCCGACTAACATGACCGATTTCCTACGGGATCAACCATGTAGTCGCACGCCGCGTCCTATCCGAGGATCACAACTCGTCTGAATCATGCCCTCTCCGACGGTCATAATAAAAGCAAATTAAGCGATTTGGTTAGACCGTGATCCGAACAAATTTCTCTCTGAAAAATGCTCTGTTCAGTAGTGGGTTCTTCCTTCTCCGGTGGATTATCCTGAACCAGGATCCTCCTCCGAAGGTCTGCCCTTGGTCAGATTTAACCATCGACGAAATTTGCAAGCACCCAATTACTTGCAGCGGTCCCCGATGCTTCTGAATGGGGTGTGGCCTCTTGACTTATACACTTTGGCGACTAGACACTAAATTTTTTTGAAGAATTTTCGTCTTTCATGCCTCGAAATTCTTCCTTTAAGCGTACCTAGGTCTTCTATCTTATTCGAAGAATAGAATGGTTCTAGGAGAAAATTGGCCAAACTTCCCAAGTTAATCCCCGAACAGGTTCCCTTCTTCAAATAAATGGTCTAAGAAGACTAACCTTTGTGTGGTAGGAAGTTTCAACGGTTAAAGCCTACGTAAGCCCTTCGGACCCACGCGTTCTAGCTTCGCGCGCCTTCGAAGTACCTATAGGGCGCACCTATTTCTTTTGTGGTACCCCGGTTGCCCCCCAGGCTGCCTGAGCGCTCCGCGGTCAGAAAGGCCGTCAAGGGTTGTGCTTCTAAGAATTTTTCGCTTTACGGTTCTTTCCTCTATACACCGAGTTTAGAGTCTACTTCCTAGACTTTTAAGAAGAGAGTAACTAGTTGAGAATTGTGTTCTTGATATCGAATTTGCTGAATTACGAATTACATAACTCAAAGAAATAAATTACAAGAGAGGGAAAGCTCTTCTACGACTGGAGGATCTAGCCTTCGGATCTCTCTTGGTTGGGGCGACAAGGTCGCTGCCTGTCGCACTGCGGCTCCTGAACGTAGGTTGCCTCCTTCTCCGTGCAGTTTTATCGAGGGGTCTCTCGAAGAAGTTTGATCTCTGCATGAGAGAACTTCGAGGTCGTTGGGGTTTGCCTACTGGCGGTGGTTTTGACCGACCGCGGAGTTGACCTTCGATCGAGGGTTGCGCATCTACGATGCAGACCCAGAGTCATGTGGAGACGGGATTTGCCGAGTCTCTCTGAGGCAGGCCTAGCTTGGTCAGAGATAGAGTGACTGAGCTGAATCTTCAACTATGTCGGCAGCCATCCCGACTCCGTGAGTAACCGACGGCCACGCACCTCTAGCGCGGACCATGGTGACGGCTGTCGTTTCGACCTTTCGCGGATAGCCGGCGGCCGCCCGGGCGAGATTCGCGGTTCTTAGCATCGGTCCTGGTATTAAAGATATCTCCTTGATCGGCCTCGGTGACGCCTACGGCGACTAATACGATGTCGACTTTTTTTTTGCCCCGCTCGGAGCCGCGCCCGTAGCACATTAGGATGCTTCGTGTCGGTAAGAGATGGTGACCAACTTTGCTTCTGGACTAAAATCTTCTTAGGCCCAGGTCGACCTTGATCGGAGGCTATAGGCTTCTTCCCACCGAGTTGCGCCATTTGCGCCTCCGATCTCTGACTAAAGGGTGACGAAAACCTCGGGAAATACAGAAGCTGAAAGCTAGAAAGAACGGGGAGTGATGGGGCTGACGTCTGCTGTCCTCCGGCCAGCGAGCCTTCGCGGAATTGATCCACCATCGGAGGTCGCACATCTTCGAGGCGGACCTCAGATTGTGCAGGGGCACGTCTTGCTGCATCCCGCGGAAATGGGCCCAGCTTGTCAGAGACCGACCTGGAATGAGTTGATTCCTCTCGAATGTCGGCGGATGGTCGTGACCCTCCAGCTTGGACCACCGGCGACTGTGCACCTCCGGTGTGGGCCCTGGGCTCGCGCACCGTCGTAGTCCTCCGACTGCGGTGGTGGTGGGCTAAAGCATTTGATCCGCCAGCTGCCGCCTCCTCCAGGTCGGCCTCGGTGGTGCCTCTAGCAGCCACTTCAGCCGCAGTTTCCCTTTGCTCCGCTCGGAACCGCGCCCGGAGTACCTCCGCTCGATCCTTTCCGGTGATGAACTGCGACCGTCTCTGGTTCTGAACTCAATTCTCAATCATGCCGTTCATCCGCGACACGAAGTCTCCCACGTTCTTCATCCTCCGCTCGAGCTGATCCTGCTCGGAGGGCATGGGGCTCTTTCCCATTAGTCTGATTGCCGGCGCCATGGATCTCCGATCATGGGTGACGAGAACTCCCGGGAAAAAGCTTGAAACAAAAACTGGAAAGAAAAGGCAGTGGGGGCCCTTCTTCTAGTGCCAATCTGTTGGTGTGAAATTTGAACCAACGACGTGATCCGCACCTCTAGGTTGTGATGCGACGATTAAATGAAAGTTCAACGGAAAAGTAAAAAGGCATGAGAGTTTTTAGAGTGGTTCGACCCTCCTTAGGAGTAATAGCCTACGTCCACTGTAGTAATAGATCTCCCATTTTCTTGATCATTTCCTCCTTCTCTTTATAGACGAAGAAGGAGGCTACAGTCCGAATGATACAAAACATCTCATCCCCTATTTCACGGGTTTTGTTCACCTAATAAGGCTGCACATCTGTTGGGAGCAGTTATCCTGAACTTTGCAGGATAAAGCTGTTGCTACAGTAAATCCCCTGTTTGGGGTTGAATAGGCGGGAAAATAATTGAGATCTAAGTTACCGCGAACAGACTTTCTATGACTCGATGGCCGAGTCTGTCTCGAGCGATCTCTCGTCTGTGGCAACTTCCTCAGGAGGTGGATCACCTTCGGGGATCCTTAGTCCTTTTTTGTCCGCCAACTCCTCTTTGAGGGGCTTGCCAGAAACTTAGCACTACCTCCGGCGGTACTCTGTTTATACTTGGGGATTTAGGATCGAGGATCATCTCCGATAATCTTTGTCCATCCTTTGCCTGTGGAAAGCTCCTGTGATGGGGTGGCATCGCTCTGTTGGTCGTGCCTCCACTAAATGTGCCTCGGAGACTCCGCCCCCAAAGACACATTCGCTGATGAAAAATCACTGACAAGAGTATGTACATAATTAATTAATATACAAAATATTTACATAAATTCCTTATCTATTTAAGTCATCTCACTAATTTGTACTATAAACAACATACAAATCTTACTTAAAACAAATAATCAACCTTATTTTATCTTTCATATACATTAATTTATACTATAAAACATTATTATATTTGCTTATGCAAACTCTCTTATATACATCGTAACGAACATTGAATGTAGTTATTTTTTCTTACGTAATACGTAATTATCATAAAGAACATTGAATGTAGTTATTTTTTCTTACGTAATACGTAATTATCATAAAGTTTAGTCAATAGACTTGATAAAATTGTCACATTAGTACAAAATATAATTAGTCTTATGACACTATTCCCAACATAATATCTAGAATCCACACAATGACACCACCTACTAGAGTAAACATGAATCTTAAAGTTGGTTTATGTCAATCACTATCCAAATAAAAAATCGAAATTTGTATTATCCGTGTTAGATTGGCTCTAAAATACATGAGCGTAGAGCTCCTCTCTTTTGTAAGATATTTGAGTACATCGTTTCCTGATCTAATGATATTCTTGGATTTATATGAAATTGATTAATCGCACTTTGTGCAAAACATAACATATATAAAGCAAATGCGGAAGGAACTTTCATCATGTGCTTCACTTTTTACAGAGTTTTAGTATACTGCCTTTTGGATAACAAGATTCTCTGCCTTAAGAACTTCTTCTATTGTTGCATACTTGCATTGTAAATCTTGCCAACACATAACCTAACTCTGGCCAAGTTAACTTCCACCACTACATGACAAGAGGTTATCAGCGACCATAAAAATGGTTGCTCGCCGATAGTGAATAAATAGTCGTTGATAAGTATTGGCGAACGCCCATTTCGTTGACCATAAAACTAGTCTTTCGGCTGAAATTTCGTCTCTGTTAGACATCGACGACTATTTTCCTTATAGTCGTCGCCAACTATAACAATGGTCACTAATATGCTAATATGGTCGTCTATAGTATGGTCCAGTTCAGCTAAATTTTTTAATATCAGCGGCCATTTGTTTAAAAAAAGGTTGTTGATACTTTTAAATTTTTGTAATTTTTTTATTTTGTAAATTATTTATACATAAAGTGAATCATAATATTTATCAAAATATCTATATTTTTTTATTTAAAATTAATAATAAAGTAAATCAAAATAAGTAAAATATGATATATAAATTATATATATGAAAATTATAGTCAAATAATAGTAAACAATAATGAAAATAATAACTAAATATATTCATCGATCTATAATACTCTAACATGGTAACTAAAGTATATACACATATAAAAAAACATAACATATATAATAGATAATCTAAACTAGATAGCTAGCTACCAACATCCGTAAAGTCTTGTTGTCGTCATCATCATCGGCTCGGTGCAATTGTCATATGGCGGTGGGACTGCGCTAGTGATGCACTAGAGGCAGTTGAAAACTGGCGATAGAAAATAAAGAGAAAAAAAAGAAAATAATTTTTTTTAGTGTTTACTATGTTCCGAAGGGAGTAAAGTATTTGATTAAATAATTGTCATCTTATCTATTTATTTTATTATTTTAATTTAAGAGTGTTGATGTAAAAGTAATTTTTTAATTGCGTGGGTTGATAAGAGTTTTCATCCAATAAGGTAATTTCACAATTGCATGGGTTGATAAAAGTTTTCCAATAGAATTATGATCTTTTGTATTTTAGTTATTGTTTAGCAAAATCTTATACGCAAAATTTTATAATTCAAACTCATATTTAGTTTATTTGTAATATTTGAATTAATATTGTAAGAGAGAAAATTTGTATTGATAATTGAAAATTTTGTTTTTGTTTTTACTATGTTAAGGGTATAAAAACTAAGTAGAAAGAATAATTAAGTTAAAAATTTGAGTATTTTGTCAAGAAAATAATATACATTGGGGTTGTAGTCAAGATACTTAAATCAAAATTTTTGTGTCCAAATTACTAAATGACCTTTAAATTTTATAATGTAAAAAAAAATACAAATGTGTTTAAAAAAAAATTTCTTATAGATGTAGCAATTTTTGTGTCATAAAATTATTAAAAGAGTTACATTTTAATATTATGTATTATTTTTTCAAAATATAAAAAATTATATTATTTATTGCATTTTAAGAAATAAGAGTTTCTAAAGTATTCTCATTCAAAAAAAATGTTTTTAAAGTAGTCATAAGCATTGACCACAACATTTAGAGAAAAAAAAAACATTTCGCAACTCATTTTATAAATTATTTGGATGTATTAAAAATGAGGGAATTTTAAGAAAACAACAAATATTTACAAAATAATTTTAAAAAATAGTCACAGTTTCAAAAAAATTTAAAAACTAGCAATGTAAGAAATTTTTGACAAATTTTTTGCCTAGTGTCAGAAATTTCTGATAGTAATTTTATGTGTATTTTTGTTATTGTCAGAAATTTCTTATAGTTTTATGACTAGTTTTTAAATTTTTTCAAACACACAATCCAAAATAGCTATTTACCTCACTGACCCTAAAAATAATTATTAATTAGTATAAAGGGTTAATTTGAGTTTTAGCCAACTTTGAATGAGAGTTTTAAGGATTTAACCAAACTTTTGACTAATTTTTTAGGATTTAGCCATAATTTCATGAAATTAAGGATTTAATCGTAACATAGGAGTAACATAATATGTTACGTGTAACATTTTATGTTAGTATGTTACACGTGTAACATACGCGTATTATATTTATGTTAAACATGTAACATATACATGTTAATATTTTACATGTAATATATTATGTTACACGTATGTTACGGCTAAATCCTTAATTTCATGAAACTATGGCTAAATCCTTCAAACTTTATGATAGATCGTAAATTTACCTATTTTTAGCATGTAATTACTCCTAAATTTAGTCAAAACACTTTGATTTTTTGTCCTTATTGGTGATTTATTTGATATATAGATTAATTAGAAGAAATGAGAGCAAATGAAACAAAAACAAGAAAATTCGAAGTAATTTGAGTTGAGGAAAAAGAAGGCTTCACTTTGTAACAAAATCACGCGAAGATTTCTGAAATTTTTATATAGTATATTGCATATTAAATCTTCGAAATAGCTTTCCAACAGTGTATTATATGCACGATTCTGACAAATAACAAAGAAGATATGCTCATTTGAAAATCAGAGCGCGCAGCCTTTAGGGACCGCGGCGCCCAAAACGAGCGCCGCGGCGCTACTTTCGGTTTTGGCCGCAGACATTGCTAAAAAGCCCCAAACACTCCGAAAAAGCCCAAGATTACCCTAATTTATCTACAACTACAAAGAGGACGTTTAAGACTCAAAATGGGCATCTTCCATTGGACTTAGAGCATCTACGAGAGCAATTGGAGTCGTTCTTCGAGTCGTCTCATCGCTCGAGCTATCAGATTTCTTCTCTACCTTTTTCTTCTTTCATTATTGTTATTTGAGATTGTAGTCCACATCTTATGTGACTAGTTCTTTTATTTGTTAGGATGTAGAGGATCTTAATTATTGATTGTTATTTCAAAGTTTAGTGTGTTTAATTCAAGTTCATCAATATTGTTCGTTTATTCTATTCGGGTTTAATTGAATCAATTTTGATTTGTCTATGAATTTATTATCAACTGAATTGATTGTATCTAGATTGTAAGGATTATTAATCGAGAGGGAAACATTCGAGCGGTCAGGAATCGGGTAGAATAGCTTAGGTCGGTGTGAGATCGAGAGATAACCATCGTCTAGGTAGCCGAGATAATTTGAGTTGTAAAATCGAGAGGAGGAATTCTTAGATTGTCTCCAGAGTAGTACTTAATGAATGTAAGGTTAACGGGTCGTATAGAGATATAGGCTTGGGAACACTTGCACATTCTTTATGCGACACTCGAGAGATGGTATAGAGATAATACATTGCTCTAGGTTAGCGAAATGGATGAATTAGAATTAACGCACACTAATATGGAGAAATAACATCGTAACTAAGTGAAATCAAAACCCTAGCATCGTTCTTCTTATTGATTTTCGTCTTTAATTTATTAGCTTGTTTCTCTTGTTCATTCTAATTTAATATTTCAATTTAGTTTATTTTTATTTCTTGTTATACTCGAATTTCATCGCTTAGATAAAATAGGATATTGAATCGCAATAGCTTGTCTTTATTCTTAACGTCAATCCTCGTAGGTACGATATTCGGACTCTTCTAGTCCACTTTATTACTTGAGCGATTTGTGCACTTGCAAGCACAGTTCATAAATTTTTGCAACACTTAACCTTCTAAATGGCTAATATCTTAACTGGCCCATCTTAAATTTATGTTTCAACAAAATAGCCAACGTTTGCAAATATTAGCAAATTAGCCATAGGCCCAACAATTTCAACATGAACGGACCAAAATGCACTCACAACTTTCATCAGACCACAAATGCCCTTACCATTTCACTGGACCACAAAATTCAGATTTTTCATGTGATTTTTGTTAAATGCCTTTTAAATATATGATAAAATGTCGAATATAGAGTCTTAGAGCAAGTCTGAAATTTTGTAAGTGGTGTTTGATCGAGTCTGAAAATTTATGACTGGTATCTCAAAATTTTAATCTGATAAGCTAGCTTCTGAAAAGTTGGTCATTAAATTTGTGACTCAAGTAATGAAATTTCTCATATGTGAATATATAAAAGAAATGACTATTTTACTAATAAAAATAAACATAAACTAGTTGTTAAAAACTAACATAAATGTTTGACTATTTAAATCATTTAAATAAATTTAAAATGATTTATTGTGATCATGTGTCAAAATAGAATTGAGCCATGAACGATGCGTTTGATATTCTGGATTTGATAGGATTGGATTGGATAAATTTTGTCGGACTGTATTGGATTGTAATTAATACTATGACATGTTTGTTGTGATAGTGGATTGAATTATGATAATATTTTTAAAATTGTAAAAATAAATGACAAAACATATAAAACTATTAAAATAATTAGACATATATAATTTACATTTAAATTTAATTAAAAAGTAATTAAATAAATAAATTGTGAGACCCACACTTTTTTGCATCAGATTAATAATCTCATCATTTTTTATGGGATTATTTATCCCATACGAGAGAGATTATTTTTGTGAGTCTCACTTTCAATTATCATATCCCATCATACACTAAATATGAGATTAAGACTAATATTAGTCCAATCTAAGCCAATCTCTCCTAATCCAATGCACCAAACACACCAACGTACAAAACCTTAAAAATTTAGATTGAACGCTACTAATTCAAGAGTTGAAATCCATCTATCAAAAACCCAAAGAGAATGAAGACTATTGGTCTCAAGAATCAATGGTCAATTATCTGCCAAACCAGACTTCTCATTTATTCCATTCGTTTGAGAGGCAATGGGAGAGAAATCAAACCTACAAAAAGCAATCTGAACGTGAAGAAAAAAATGCATCAGTCTTTCTCAACAATATTATTGAGAACTAATTGAAGGACAATTTCTAAAGGTTATCTCGTTGGAAGGTTGGTGTTTTTTTTTTTGTTTTTTTTTTACTTTGGGTACTGTATTTGTCTCTGCACTTCTCATACTTTGCTTTCTCATCGTACTTACTTTTTAACTCTTTTTTTTGCATGTTTCTGATATGGGTTTTGCTTAGAGGTGTTCAAGAAACCCGATAACCCGAACAACCCGCAACCCAACCCGACCCGAACAACCCGACTCTAATTCGGGTTCAACCCAACCCAACCCGCACACTTGTAGGGTTGTGTTAATGTTTTTCGAGTTTCGGGTTAATCCGACCCGACCCGATCATGTAAAAAAAATATTTTTGTTTAGTTATTTATCTTGTTTATTCTTAGCTATTATTTACTTTTTGTTATGCATTATAGTTTTTTTTTATGAAGATGCTCATTGTTAGTTTTTTCCATATAAAAGATAAATCTTACTTTAATTTAATCATGAACATTATGTTATTATTATTTTTTTTTTCCATATAAAAGATAAATCTTACTTTAATTTAATCATGAACATTATGTTATTATTAATTTTTTTTTTTTCAAAAAAAAAAAAAACATAACCCGATCAACCCAACCCGACATCTTAACGGGTTGGGTTGGGTTGGGTTGATATTATCATCGGGTCGGGTTGGGTTGAAAATTTTTCAACCCGACCACATCGGGTTGGGTTGGGTTGAAGGGGCTAACCCGTCCAACCCAACCCGTGAACAGCCCTAATTTTGCTTGGTCTTCACGGTTTCCCATTTGGGTCAGAATTTTCTGCGTTAAATTTGCATAAGATTGGAGTTTTATTTGGTATTTCCCTTCTGGGTTTTTCATTGCTCTGAAGGTCCTATTGTATGTGGTCATTATTAACATATGGGTTTTCTTGATATATCCAAATGCTAGTCCTTTCGCTTTCTCTTTTGAAGTAATCAAATATTCACATTGGTTTTTTCTTGATATTTCACTTTTAATTTAGAATACATATTTTAGATTTAACTTCAAGGAGGTCAAATGAGATATCAGATGTGACTCTTACCAATAAATACGACTTTCTCGTGGACAAAAGTTCTTAACGATTTTATTGAATCTCTAACCATTAATATATTTATATGCAAAATTTCATAGCAGTAAATTTACAGATTGATTGAATGGAAAATCTAAAGTGACTCTTCACTTGAGTGTTCTGGCAATGAAACGTTTCTACTTAGTCAAGGACAAAACAAAGAGCAGGTCTCGAAAATTGTCTCCTGAGCTGAAAGAGCAAAGCAATATCCCAATATTTTGGAGACTTTTTTTCTTTTTCTTTTTCTTTTTTTTTTTCTTTTCCGGTTATGTGGCTAGTTTCATTTTCCTTCCATTGCTCAAACTTATTAGAATAGCAAAATACGGTTGGGATTTCTTTCCTTTTCCTCAGAATACTAAAACACAATTGAGATTTTTAAATTTTGTAAAACATTTGAATGAATATGTTTTAGTTTTCTCTGCCAAAACTCAATTGTTCATGGAATATACCTCTAGAAACGGTTTCATATAATACAAATCTACCTTTATATAGGGTCATAAGCAATGGGGGTATCAGAAGTGCAATTCTTGGTGTTATAGAGAATCCAAATCTTGTCAAATTCATAGGATATTGTGCTATAAATGGAGAATGAGGGATTTAACGGCTACTTGTTTACGAATATATGAAAAACAGAAGTTTAGAGGAACATGTTTCCAATAAGTCTAATCCAGCTTTTTCTTGAAGCAGCTTAAGGTTTAGCCTTACTTGCATGAAGGATTGGAAGTTTAGGTTTTGCAGTAACTCATTAGTTTTTTCGGTTTTTTTTTTTTTTTTTTTTTCTATGCAAGCATTTTTGCAGATTTTTACATTTGCTTGGCCAACTTTAGTGTCTTGATACAAATATTTGCTTTGGGATTTTAGTACTATACAATATGCGCCACCGTTGTGAGCGAAAATCAAATGATGAAGCATTTTAATGGGATTAACTTGTGATAGTTTTTCAATTCGATCTGATGGTTCAACTAGACTTGCTTTTGAATTCAGAGTAAACTTTGAAAGCCAAGTTCCTTCTCCAGTTACTGTATTGGAAACTTGATAGTCTTATCAGTGTTGGAAGCGTGGTGGTATGTTATGATCCTACATTAACCAAGTATGGGATTGGTTGATGGTTTATAAACTCATGGCTTCCCTCCCTTTATAAGCCGGTTTTTAAGGGTGAGTTCTATTCATGGACTTATCATCATTGGTTTGGATCTAGTATGGGATGGGTTCATATCACTTGTCTAGTATTGTAACGGGATTTTCTCAATACGTATATTGATATACGGGATTTTCTCAATACGTATATTGATATACCGTTTAAGAGTACCAGTGTTAATTCGCATGAATTTCTTCAATTTAATTATTTCAGCGCAAGAATTTGAAAGGAAATTCAAAATCAATGAGCTTCTAGGAATCTCTTAAAACAAAAGAGTTTGCAAAAAAAAAACACACACATATTGATGTTTGTTATAGGCAAATCAGAAAAACCTTAGGCTAGTTTGAAATTGTCTATCTAAATTTATACATCATACCTTTACGCAAGTTGAATTGCATTTTTGTTTAGTACGAACCCACAATAAGCTTTTACGTCTCTAATGAAGGAAGTTCTCTAACCTAGAAAATTAGAAAGAACATGAAAACTTACTGCAGTGGAAGCATGAGTATGCCTAGCCATTGACCCTTTTCTAGCAAGCCCAAAGTCAGACAGCCTTGGTCTAAAGTTCTCATCGGACAAAACGTTGGAGCACTTGAAGTCTCGATAAGATAACAAAAGGGTAGTGAATACTGAGGAAGATTAAGTTTGAGTATTGTACAAATGGATGATAAAGACATCACTATCATAAAAATGCTCTTAATTTCAACTACAGGCATGACCAAAAAAAAAAACCCACCATTTTAAATCATTATATCAAGTTTCTGATACACTTCCAACAGATTAATTAGGAGCAACAACTGGAGAAGGAACTTGGCTTTCAAAGTTCACTCTGAATTCAAAAGCAAGTCTGCTGAAGCATCGGATCAAATTGTAAAACGATCACAAGTTAATCCCATGAAAATTCTTCATCATTTGCTTTGGGGTTTTAGTATTACACAGACGTCCACGTCGGCCTACTCTAGATTCCCACTCTGGATGGCCCACTCCGGTCTTTCCAGGTCGCCCCTCCCAAGTCGCTCCTTCTTAGGTCGCCCCTTCCGCAACGTGAGTGGAGTGTGGGATTTAGCTCTGATACCAATTGATACAAACGCACCCCATGCTGAGTCCAAACCAACGGTCATAAGCCTATGAGTAGAACTCACCTTTAAAAATCAGCATATAGAAGAAGGTAACCCATGAGTCCATCAACCAATCACATGCTTGGTCGATGTGGAATCATAACGAGTGTTTGAATATGACAAATTTCTTCAATTTGAACAGTATTAGGAAGGAATTTAAAACGAATCAAATTCAAAATTGCCAATGGTTCATAAGAATTTCTTGACACAAAAGAGCAATTCAAGTAAGAGAAAAACAAGTATAAAACACGAGAGGTTTTTGTCACTCATTATTTGCTAATGGTGAACTTCGATTTAATCAGGTTATGGGAACATATGTCTATAATGCACCAGAGTACATTGAAACGGGACATCTCATGATTAATCCAGACAGCAAAAGATTCAACTCAATAATGGATCCTCATATCGAAAGCCATTATTCTCTCAGCACAGCTTGGCAAGAGTGCAAAAGACAGGCCGTCAAAATTACTCTTCCTATCAAAATTTGAGTCTTCAACTTATCTTCTTAAGTTGTGCAAAATAATCCGTATATCGTTTTAAATTAAGCACTAATAATAATAATACTACTACTACTAACAATAATAATAATTTCTTACATCCACACAAATTGCTTACACACATGAAGTACAAGAAACAAATAATATTATAGAACACACATATTTTGACTCGAAGACTAACTTTTACAAAATACATGGTTTAGAGACTAGTTTTTTCAATATGAAAAGAAAAATGATCAACTGTGGCAAATTTTAAAAGAGAAATTATAGTGAATACCCAATTTTTAAAACTTAATGTAAGTTATTACCCAATCTTTTGAAAAATGTAACCAACTACCCAAAAGATGCAATTACTTACACAGAGGTAAGTGGTGGTAATTCACTTTGTTATCAAAAGCATGTGCAAGTAATTCACAAATTGACTAGAAACTCAATTACTTTAAAAGTTTGGGTATTTATTTTTATTGTTATATAAATTCTGGGTATTTGCCTACTTTACCCATTTTAAAAAAATAAAAACAAATGGCCGAGATTTTAAAAACTCCAATACATTGTGATGTACTGCTAAATTATTATTAGTTATTATAGAGATTATCGAGCAAACAGCTCTTTTTTAAATGATATTATAAAAAAATAATTTTCATAAATTAAAAAAATAGTCATTTTTTAAAGGCTAATTAGGTTAATAGTTATAGAGATTATCGAGCAAACAGCTCTTTTTTAAATGATGTTATAAAAAAATAATTTCTATAAATTAAAGAAAATAGCCATTTTCTAAAAGCTAATTAGGTAAATAGTCATTTCGAATTATATGTTTTTGAAAAGTAGTCACACGTTTAGAAATTTTTAAAAATAGTCACAAAAATAATAAAATATATAAATGACTACTTTCTTATTAATTTAAAACATTGACTATTTTTTAAATCACTCTCTAAAATGATTACTTTCTTAAAATTTTCTTTTTTTAACTGCATGATACTTAAATGATGTTGTAATTTTACTTGAGAATTTTAAGAAAATAGCCACTATTTACAAAATAATTTTTAAAAATAGCCATAGTTTCAAAAAATTTAAAAACTAGCCCTTTAAGAAATTTCTGACACGAGTCAGAAATTTCTTACAATAATTTTGATGCGCAATTTTGTTATTGTCAGAAATTTCTTACATTGTGTTATGGCTAGTTTTTAAATTTTTTGAAATTATGGCTAGTTTTTGAAAACACACAGTTCAAAATGGCTATTTACCTAGCTGACCCTTCTTAAAATTTTCTTTTTTTAACTGCATGATACTTAAATGATGTTGTAATTTTACTTTTATGCCTTTAATTCTTAATTCTTTATATGAATAATTTCTTAATTTTTGAAAACGTAGGCCTATAATTGTATTGCACTAATATCAAATATTTTGTTGTTAACATAAATATATGTATGTACTCTAAGTATTGATGCACGAATTTTGTTTAATAATAGTATTAATATCGGCTTTTCCGTTGTGCACTTTGAAAATAGGGCTTATTAATTAAATGGCCATTTACAAGTATATGTTTTTAACAAATAACCTGAGAATCCAAATATTAAGTTATTAGCTACTAGTTTACTCTTATATTTATTAAAGGGACCAAATTGCCCCTCTTTCTTTCTCACCAAAAACAAAAATGTTCCTCCATCTTTCTGTCTTCTCCATGGTAATTCTCCTCTTTCCCCTCTTCTTCTTCTTCTTCTTTTTTTTTTTTTTTTTTGAAGTTTTTAGATCTAGGTTCGTATATATTTGAGAGAAAATTCGCATGTGGTTTGTTTTTATATTTTCTAAATTCTAATATTTTGTAACAGTTCGTAACAAATTTGTTACAGGTTGTAATATTATTTATTACGATCTATAACAATATTTATTACATGTCATAATAAAATTGTTACATTATGTATCAAGATTTATAGTAAAATTATTACGATCTGTAACAAAATTTGTTACGCGTTGTAATAAAATTATTACGGTATGTATCAAATTTCGTTACAAAATTGTAACAGAATTTGATACAGTCTGTAACATTTGTTACCTTCTGTAACAAAGGATAAAAAAGTCAATATATAATGTCTAAAAAAACAACGAAAAAGAAAAATAACTAATAATTCAATCATAACAAATTCAGGTTAATTTCTTAAAGCTAAAGCTAAAAACATGTCATGTAGCCAAAAATCTCTTGAAGAATAGCAAAAGTAACCAAAAACAACATTATTGTAACGAATTAAAAAAATATATAGTAAAATAATTACTTTGACAGATAAAACTATGATTTCCACAGCTTTCTCTTCTTCCATGGAATAAATACCATAAAGAAAAAAATTCTATAATGGATCCCAGAGCAAAATTTTCCACAACAGCATTTTACGAAGTCGACTTTTACAATTGTTGGAGGATTTATAACTTTTTGGTTTGTCATCAAAGCACTCTCCCAAAGCAACTTTTAAAATTGGAAATCTAAAAGTTACTTTTGATAAATATGCGAAACAAGGAGTTAACCAAAGCTACTCACTAGTTTATTGGTACTTTACTTGAGAAATTCATTGGCTCATCACAAAAATAATGATTTTTTTTTTTTTGGGGGTCCTCAAGGTAAGAGAGATTCTAGACCGTCAAATTATATATTTATATCTTTTAAAATGAAATTTTATAATAAATATCTAATTTCACAACTTAATTTAAATTAATACCTAATTTTTTGAAAAATATAACAAAATACTCAAATGATTGAATTACTTACATGATGATAAATGGTGGTAATTAACTTAGTTACCAAAAATATGTGCAAGTAATTAACGAATTGACTAGATATTTAATTACTATAAAAGTTTAGATATTTATTTTTATTGTTATATAAGTTTCGGGTATTTTCCTTCTTCACCTTTTCAAAAATTGAAAAGTAAATTTGAGGGTTCAGATTACCTCCATTATGGGTCGAGGCCTTCTACCAAAGAAAAAGTTAAATAATAATAATAATAATAACAAAATTATAATAAAATTATAATTAAAAAATAATTATTTAAAATGTAGATATGTTACAATTAAAATTTTAAGTAAAGATTTCACGTATGTTTCGCTAAAAAAATAAAATCTCAAATCACATTAAATAGAATCATAGTTTTCAATTTTAAAGCTTTAAATCTCCAAAAAAAAAAAAAGTCCCAATTTTAATTCATGAATAAAAATTTAAAATAATAATTACAAAAAAACTAAAGAGGATAACATTTGAAAAGCAAAAAGTACAAAAACAAAGTTTGTGTTTGGGCAAACTATTTTGTCCATCCCGTTTCATTCTTTGGGATGAGAAAATAGTTTGAAAAATGGTTTAGAATGCTAGAATGGTTTGAAAAAAAAATGATGTTGAATGGTTTGACTTTACGAATTTCGAGGTGGTATAAATGGTTGAGATTTAAAGATATTGTATAGGGATTTGGAAAGTTAAAAAAAGGGTTGAAAAAAAATGAAATGGAATGGAATTGTTTATAGGATTAAAAAGTTGAATGGTTTGGAATAGTATGGAATGTAATGGAATGAGTGGGATAGTTTGTCCAAACATGGAAAAAGCCATTAGAGATGATTATATCATGACAACGACATCTAGGAGTATATCTATCACAGACGGTGCACAAAAACTTTTCAAAAGAGCATAACAATAATGCAAAAGTTGGAGCTGATATTTCCTTTAATATATTTTTTGTTGCATTTTACTAAACAATTTTTTAGGCATTTTTTTTTAGGATTTAGCCCTAAAATATCAAAATTAAGAATTTAGTCATAGCATGTAACATTTTATGTTATATAATATATATATATATATACGTGTAAAAGTATAACATTACATGTAATGTTACATGTGTTACATTTTATGTTACATGTAACATAAAATATTATATGTTGTGGTTAAATCCTTAATCGTGAAACTATGGCTAAATTCTTTAAACTTTACCTTTAAAATGGCTAATTACTTAACTTGCTCATTACTAATTTGTATTTTGTTGCATTTTGTTTTTAATTCTCTATCTAATTTATCAATATTTGTGAGGAACTTTGACATAATTATATTTGTGAGGAACTTTGGCGCGCCCAGAGCCGCGCTTGGAGTGCGCGAGGGCGCTCCGTGCAGGCAAGAGTGGGGGTTGTCGAAGACGTGACTCCAGGAGGCTGTTGACTATCTCCGGGGAGGCCCTTCGATCAAACACTTCGTTTTTGCGCCGCGGGTCCAGTCATGCTGATGATGTCCCTTCTCCCGGCTATCCGGCGGCTGCGCTCCTTGGGCGTGGGCCTTGAGTTTGGTCGTCGAGGCGACCTTACTCTTTTCGCCAGCAGCTGCCCCGGCGAGATTCGCGGGTCTTGTGGTCTACCCTGATAAGAGAGATATCTTCTTGGTTGGCCTTGATAGCACCTTCGGGGGCTAGTATTATGCCGACTTTCCGTTGGCTTGTCTAGAGCCATGCACAGCGCGTACGAGGACATTCCGTGCTTGGCAAGAGGATGTGGCCACCTCTCCTTGAGAATCAAAATCGCTCTGACTACATCGGCTGTGGTCAGAGATCTCAGGTTTATCTCCCCCAAATCTCCTCTTCTGCGCCATTGGTCTGCGACCAAGTAAAAACCTCGGGGTATAATGATACCGAGGGCAGGGAAGAGGTGGGAGTGGCAAGGCTAACTCCCGCAGTCCTTCAGACTGCGGTCGCTCGCGGAACTGGGTCATCGCCGGGTATCGAGACCATCCGAGGCGGTCCTCCGACTGTGACGGAGCATGCCTCAATGGTTCTTGGGGGTATAGACCCAGTTCGCCTGATGTGGAAAGAGTCAATCTCTTTCGCTCGCTAGCGGCTGGTCGTGATCTTCCGGTTTGGACCACTGGTGGCTGTGCTCCTACGGTTCGGAGCCTCCGGATGGTTCATCGCCAGACCTCCGGTTGCGACGGTGGCCGGCCAGAGCATGTGATCCGCCAGTCGGCTGGCTCCGAGTCTATCTAGGTGATGTCCTCGGCAGCCACTTCAGCTGCGGCTCGCTCCCCCCCTGCTCGAAGCCGCGTCTGGAGCTCGTCCGTTTATCCCTTGCCGGTGATGAACTGCAGACGCTGGTGGTCATGAATCGAATATCTTAACCATGCTGTTCATCCGGGACATGGGGTTTTGGACTCTCTTTCTTTTATGCTAACTTTGACCCAACTTGGGACTTATGGGATTTCTTTCTCGTTCGTCAGGTCGTCGGAGCCATGATCTCCGATCACAGGTGACGACGAGACTCCTGGAAAAAAGCTTGAAAGAAAACTGGAAAGGACGGGCATGCTCGGAGGATCGGGCGGGCCCTCCTTCTAGCGCCAATCTGTTCGGAGGATCGGGCGGGCCCTCCTTCTAGCGCCAATCTATTGGTGTAAAATTTGAACCAACGACGAGATCCGCACCTCTAGTGTGTGATGCGGCAATGAAAAGTAATAAAAATTATTTTGAGCGGAAAATAAACACTCGGAAAATTTTTAGAGTGGTTCGACCCTCCGACGGAGTAATAGTCTACGTCCACTGTGTTTTTGATATTTTTGAATGAGAGAGTTTACAGAGTAATTTTTTCCTCTTTTTTCTCCTGCCCCCTCATCTTTCGCTCCTCCTTCTCTTATAAGCGAAGAAGGGAGCTACAGTTATGAAAGGACAAAATGTCAAATCCCCTGAGTCACGGGTTTAGTTCACCTAATAAAGCTGCCCACCTGCCGGGAGCAGTTATCCTGAATTCGGCAGGATAAAGCTGTTTGCTATAGTGAATTCCCTGCTCGGGGGAGAATAATTGAGGTCTGCGACCCCGCGGTCAAACGCTTTATGACCGAGGGTCGACGCCTCCGAGAGCCGGGTTTACGTCGACTGATCCTTCAGCCGCGGCACCCTCCTTCGGGGGTGAATTAGCTTCGGGGATCTTTAGTCTATGCGCCGGCCCGTCGTAAAAGGGCTTTCCAAGAGCTCCCTCTCTTGATGGTCTTCTACCTTCGGGGGTGTAGGATCGGGGGAGAATAATTGACAATCTTCGCCCGTCTTTTATCCTGAAGGGAGTTGTGGTGACTTTCGCTTGGTTCCGTGGAGTCGGGGATTCTAGACTTCTCGGAATGGCTAGGATACCGCCCTTGGACTCACTTGTTGACGAAAAATCACTGACAACAAATATAATGCAACAAAATAATTATATATATATATATATATATTTTGTAGGCTGCTTAAAATCTATTGACACACCAAAACTATGATCGCTCAAAAACTATTTAAGCGGTTTTAAATTTGAATTTTTATTTTTTAATTTAAAAAATTTTAAAAAATAATCACCGTTTATAAAATAATTTTTAAAAATAACTGTAATTTCAAAAAATTTAAAAACTAACCCTTTCAAAAATTTCTAACACGTATCAAAAATTTTTTACAACAATTTTTATGTGTAATTTTATTATTATCAGAAATTTCTTATATTGTGTTATGACTAATTTTTAAATTTTTTAGAACTGTGATTATTTTTAAAAAATACACAATTCAAAATGATTATTTACCTAACGGATCCTTTAATTTATTTACTTGAAGTCGAAAACACCTAGGGATCGTTTGACAAACGGATTCAAACTGTTGCAATTTGAATTTTTTTATTTGAATTAAAAAATTTGAATTGGATAGTTTCAACGAAAAATTTAAATTTTTATTTGAATCAAATAATCTTATTTGAAAATATCATTTGAATTATTATTTGAGTAAATGTGAAAAATGTGTGATGTTGAGTTATAAAAAAAATAATTAAAATGTCAAATCAAAAAATACTATTTAAAATAGATTCAAACTGTTAAAATTTAAATAGAGAAAAAATTTAATTTTGAAGGATTTAAACGACTTTTTCTCATTTGAATTTTATTTAAACAAAAAATTACTGAACGACGATTTAAATTGACAAATTCGTTTGAATTGCCCAAAATAAATTCAAACTCATTTGCCAAACAACACCTTAAAAAACCCACTCAATATACACCCTTAATCTTAAGAGTTTATTTATAGTAATTTTTTCTTATAAATATAGCTAATTATTAATTTACCGCGTTAGATCCAAATTAAGACAAATTAAAATTATTATTTAGTCGAGATTAATAATTTCTCGAATATTAATTTATTGATATTTTACTGGCCACAAAGCGCTTCCGAGTGCTAGATCATATTTTCTCCTTCTCAATCATCCAAAAAAAGTTTATGGGGACAAAAATAAACATGGAATTAATTGATCAAGTCTCTTTGAGAAACTTGAATGCCTCAAAATTGTTTCATAAAGTAAAGATACCAAAATATCATTACAAAATTATACAACCCGATCCTTCAAGAGATCGCTCTTATAAACATAGATCCAACCCCCCAAAAAGAAAATGAAAATATAAAAAAAAAAGCCAAAATTTTACCTCTGCCTCAACCCAACCAACCATCCACAACTTTACAGATCTCAAACTGAACAAAACGTCATCAACTTCAGAGATAGGAATTTCCAATTCCAATCCCTTTTCCTTTCTTTTTCTTTTCCTTACTATTATTTTTTTTCTCTTCCCTTAATTTCCTCCAAAATTAATTTAAGGATATTATAATAATAATAATAACAATAATAATAACAGAGTTGGAGGAGATTAGGCTACAGTAACAGTCCCAGTCCGTGAGGTTTTGCCAGGTGTCGAGTCCTTATTGGTTTCTGATTTTCTAAGAGATCTATTCGACCTTTTCCAGCTCTTTTCCTTTGCCTCATCAAACTCAATCTGATCTTGTCTGCACTCTTTGCTACAAAACGGTGTGTTTCCCCTAAAGCCAAAATTATTATTCCGAAAATACCCATCAGAATTTCTAGCTTTATTTTCACACCAATTTCCACAGACACAAAAAAAAAAAAATCAATATTTCCATATTAGTGACAATATTAAAAACTAACCTGTACATGAAGATGTCTGAGTTATATCCAAGTGGTTTTCTACAAAGAAAACAAGCTTCAAGAAAGTGAGGCTCAATATTGTTATCCTCTTCATTCCCAGCAAAATGAAACATGCTTGTAGTCATGGTGAATAAACAAAAAGTGATTTATATTTTAGAGAAAGCTCAGAAAACAAATGGACCAAGCAAAATTTGGGTTTTGGGAGATTTATGTTTGTGATTTGGTTAGAGAGGAAAGAAAAAAGCTTTAGAGAGAGAAAAAGTGAGAGAGAGAGGGGAGAGATTAGCGCAAGTGTAGAGTCCTATATAAAGACTGGTTGGCGAAGACTTGGTGCAATCTAGTGCTTGGTTGAGCATTATATGGTGGTGGGTCTTTTGTGATGAGGCCTTTTATGAGGGTTATTTTGGTAAATTTAAACAAAAATATGTGGATTTGATTGGTTGGAGATTTGTGTGGCTTAGTGATATTGGGAGTATTTGAAACTATAATCCACTAATAAAGTGCATGGAAATTTTAAGGGTATTAACCAAAAAAAAAAGAAAAAAGTGCTTGTAACTTGTAAGGAAAACTAATGGCGGTTTTCAAGATTCTATTGGCTGTAGTATATGCTTCTGTTCTCCAATATTGGCTTTTTTCAATTATTTTTATTTTTTTTGGCATATATGAAATTCCTCTTTTTTTTTTATCATCTTGGTCCCCTAGCTGTTGGGTATTTCTTGAGCAGCCATAACTTTTTATCTCTCTTATTTATTTATTTTTTTGTTGTACACATGTGTCTGTTAATTAGGTTCACTTCACCTACACTTTTAGGAAGAGACTTCTAACAATGTCTAATAATAAATTTATCCATCTTCACAACATCATATGAGAGAGTTAATTTAAGGGAAAATTCTAAAATAGTCCCTGAGTTTTACCGAAAATCCGATTTTATCCCTCAGTTTTTGATAATTATAGAATAATCCTTCAGTTTTTTAAATTGATCTAAAATTATCCTTTTACGTTGACCAAAACTTAAAATTTTTTTGAAAGACAAAACTACCCTTCATAGCAATAATTAAATGAACCAACAATATTTTTAAAAATTACATTTAAACTCCATATCTCATCTTTTTATTCTCTTTCATCCTTCATTTATAATTAAAAAAAAAATCAACAAAGGACCAAATTTGTTTTAATTAAAACCAAATGTGAACCCCAGACATCAACAATCGAACCCCCCGACCTCACCGTGAAAGCCACCTTGACGTCCGAACAACCTGACCTCGCCGTGAACCCCTCGATACCTGAATCCCACGGTGATCTCCCTATCCGAACCCCTGAGACCGCTTCCCCAAAACCTCAGCGACCCCTTCCCAAAAACCTCAGTAACCCCAACCCAACCTCGGCGGAGACCTCCTCACCAACCTCGGCAGCGACCCTTCCCCAAACATCAACAACCACATTCAACCACATTTGTAATTTAACTTAAAAAAAAAAAAAAAAAACACCACATTCAACAAACAAAATTAAAATCTCTTAAAATCAAAATCCTCAAATCAAACATCAAAAGTCCAAACTCCTCGCCGTGATCATTGCTAGCTCGCCGCAAAACCCAGAACCACCGAACCCCTACGACCCCGGCGAACCCTTGAATCCCAACCCCCAAACCCTTGAACCCCAACGTCGGCGAACTCTTGAAGCTCGACGTCGGTGAAACCTTGAACCCCTGACCCACCGACCCCCGAGCCCCCGACCACTGAACACCCGACCCCCGAACCCCCAACCCCACGAACCCTCGAGCCCCCGATCACTGAACCCTCGAGCCCCCCAGCCCCGGAACCCCCGAGCTCCGAACCCTCCGACCACTGAACCCCCAAACCCCGACCCCCCGAACCCGACCCCGAACACGTTCAACCTCCGAGCCTCGCGCCCCCTCGGCGAACCCTCGACCCTCGACAGATGCTCACCTGCGACCCTCGACGTTCCTCTGCGAACCCCTTACCCCCAACCTCCGCTCACTCGTGACCCCCCGCGCTCCTCCGCGAACCCTCGATCCCCGAGCTTCTCCGCGAACCTCCGACCCCCGACGTTCCTCTGCGAACCCCTTACCTCGTTCCCATCCGACGAAAGAGAGAGAGAGAGTTGGGACATGAGAGACGAGAGTTGAAAGAGAGAGAGATAGAAGAGAGTAAATGTGATAAATTAGATTAGAATATTGGGTATGGGTGTAATTTTAAAAAATATTAGAGGCTGGATTAATAAAATTTTAAAAGGGTAGTTTCGACATTTAGAAAAAATTTCAGTTTTTGTCAACGCAAAAGGATAATTTTAAACCGATTAGAAAAACTGAAGGACTGTTCCATAATTATTAAAAACAGAGGGATAAAATCGGATTTTCGGTAAAACTCAGGGACTATTTTAGAATTTTCCCTTAATTTAATTGTTAGTATATTAGAATACACAAAATTTGTTCAAATTCCAATGAACAAGTGAAACACCAACAAGTGAAAATTATTCTCTGACTTGTTTATATGGATGCTTTAGTTTGAGCTTGGTGGGCATGTAAGCCTATGATTTAGCGTGGTATCTAGCTGCATTGTATGGTTTATTGGTGGCACTTCTAGTGAGGATCTAAATTAGTTTAAGCTTCAATGTTATTAATCTTTCTTTTTATTTTATTATTTTGTATTTGCATCGAGCGCTTAATTAAGATTAAAAGATTATAATATTCTCAATTTTACTTTACAGTGGATTACTTTGACACCACGTAAAATGTGACACTCTTTGATCAATTATTTGGTCTTAGAATAAATATATATATATATTTTAAGAGGCATCTTTATTTTATAAATTTTGTTAGTTGGATTTATTATTATTTATTCAACATATTCAATGCTATATCTTTTTTAAATGTGTTTTTAAATTCTAGTATATAAAAAAATTATTAATTTATAATTTTGTAAGTTAAAGACTCAATTAGTCAATCTTCATATATTAATCATGTGAATTATTAGTTTTCTCACCACGACCAAATGATAAACAACTCTTGACACAAAAATGACATACCACATGCGCATATATGCTCGTGGAAATGCCTTGCACGTCATTTTTTGAATGAGACAAAAATGTAAAAATTCTTGAAAATCTTGGTAAACAAAAATAATAAGATCAAACAAACAAAATGGAATAGTGAGGGTTTGGGCAGATTTATAATAAACCTAAACAGTCATGCGCAATTGTGAAAGATATGAAAGTTGTTGGGGAAAAAGCATAATTCATACAAATTAGTGGGAAACATATCAAAAGTAAGTAAGAAAGTGAAAATTTGTCTACGAATTCCTCAAACTAACCTTGTACTTTTCTTATAATTACTCCAAGACAGCCCCATCTAGAACGTCAAAGTCCCAAACAAGAAACAAAACCATGAGAACGGATGGCATTCTCGTAATTAAGCATAAAAACGAGTGGCAATCATCACTATACTTATAGAGCCTTTATTTCGCTCTATGTTCATCATCGTCAACCGTAGCTTTCGCAAACTGGGACATGAACGAAGCAAATGGGTCCCACATCGCAATAAGAGCGAGGATAATAATTAAATTCGTAAAAAAAAAAAGAGAGAGACAAAAACATAAAAAAAACACCATAACGTTGGAGCTGACTAGGATTGGGTCCCACCCATGATCGCAAAGCAACAAACGACATCAAAACTGTGGGACCCACACCGAGTCAGGACCATGCTGGCTACACTCCCTAGGTCTTTGTCCCGTGGGGCCCACTGGCCCCCTGCCCGTAAACTCCGGTCAGCCTGACCGTGAAGCTGCCCGTCACACGTGTGTCACTCGCTGTGCACCAGCGTAGCCCCGAAGAAATCATCGTGACCGGCACGTGGCAGCTGATCGAAACCACGATAGGTTCTTTTTGTTTATGTTCATCAGATCTCTCCACGTGTGACTGTAAGTGAAACGGACGGTAGAGATTGATCCACGGTTGGAGTTTGTCGTACCGGTCTTCAATTATTTGGAGGGGACCACTTTCACCATCCCCAACGTTGGGGCACGAGCTTTTTGGTACACTTGTGGTAATTTTAGTTTAGTTTATTTAATATTGTAAAATTTTATTCCGTTTGTTTTCTTTTGTAATTATTTATTTTGTTATTTTATTTTGATTGTAGGAGACTAGGAGGTGTAAATGCACGAGTGTGACTCCTAATTGGAAGGAGTACAATTCAATTATGTTCTTTTGCTTTTGCGCTTTTTTTTTTTTTTTTTTTGTTTGAGAAATGACTACAATAGTCCATACATACTGATTTTGTACACTACCTGCGATTTATAATAGTATAAAATAATATTTTTTTTTACACTTAAACATTACATCATTTATTTTTATTTTTTGATTATTTTTTAAATTTAAAATTAAAATTATTTTTCAATTAGAGATGAAAATGAAGAAAAAAAATTTCATCTTTGATTGTGCATAGTTTTAGTTTTAAATTTAAAAAATGAATCAATTACATAAAAAATAAAAAACACAATGTGTTTATATGTATGAAAAAAATTATTTTATGTATTTTTAAAATTATTATAAGTCGTATACTATCGATATTGTACTAAATCGTCACTTATTGTAATTTTTTTTTTAGCTTGAAATTGCAATAATGCATTTGTTTTTGTATTGGTTTGATGAATAATGTATTATAGCAAAGAACTATCATTGCAAATTACAAGTACGAGCTATGTGAACTGATTCATTAAGCACCAAGTATCTATTATTACAAAATGTAGAATGTCAACCACGTTACTTGATGATGGAAATTGGGTTTAAAAAAATTGATTGAATACTTAAGCAGATTTTTTTTTTTTTTTTTTGCTAATAAAATATTTAAGCAGCATTAGTAATAGGAATCACACACGTGGAAATGATACTTTCTTATTGAGATTTTTGCTAAACTTTCACGAGACAGAGTCAATGGTGTGTGGTTGTAAAATTATGGAATTAATTAATTAATTAATTTTTTATTTAATATCAACACGTTTTTAATAAAATTTTTACTCAAGTTTTTATCTTGTAAAAGTTGGAATTATTATTAAAAAAAATTGAAAATATAAAAGACACGTTTTTGTTCAACTTGTTGGGTAATGACGCACTAGGAAAGAATAAGCAGTGATCAAAGGTCTAATAATTTCCTAGCAATGTGCAAGTTTTTTTTTTTTTTTCGCCCGCCCATAATTTGCAAGTCTTGGGAGTGAATAAACATAGTCTCTTTGGCTTGAAAAAAAAAAGGTTATTTTTTAAAAAATAAAATAAAGGTAAAAGAGTGAAAAAAAAAAAAAAACCATAGTTGTTAGAGACTAGTGAATAATGCATTGAAAAAGATTGATGCTAATCCAATTATCATACCCTCTCCACTCTTCTCGTCTAGTATTAAAAATATATATTAAAGCGAAGCAACAAATATATCATCAAGGGTTTTTAAAGTTTTTTCCTTTGAAGAGATAGGGACGATGGTTTAGATTTAGATTTGAAGTAGACAAAAAGAAACTCTAGTATACTTTTTTTTTTTTTTTTGCTTTGTTCATGCCTAATATCCCTACTTGAGTTGAGTTAGATTTGCTGTCATGAACCAAAATTTTCACCCGATTCCAATTATTTTTCTCATGGTTATAGTTTGCAAATATTATTATTATTATTATAATAATAATTATTATTATTGTTGTTGTGGCTGCTGGCTGCTGCTGCATCAACTCAAGGTAAAACTTAAATAGTTAGTGTATTGCATATGCATATAAATTGAGTCCTCTAGCCTCTTAAACCCATTAAATGTTGTGGTTGCGGGTATAACTTGACGGTGATTCCACATTATCTATATAATACTAATTTGGAGTGCAAAATCACTGTAGACTTTACAGTGCCAAAGATTGTCCAATGTAATTACATATTTGACCTTTCTGAAACCCACTGTAACCCATAATTATAACTAAGCATGCAAATACGAAACAATTAACCGATCGGCCGTGTTTACCATCGAAAATTTTCGGTGAAAATCCAGTTAATAACCGGCGGTTAAAATCCGGATTTTCATCGATTTTTGATAAAAAAAAAAAAACAAATTCACCGGATTTTAACCGCACTATTACAACAATTTTAGTCACGGCACTTGTCTCTACTAAAAGTGTGAAGTTCGATTTGCCTTCTCCATTAAAAAAAGAAACTACCAACATGTTTCAAAGCATAAAAATCTCGGAGCTAAACCTTTTGTCTATTCTATTGTTACGAAACCACCCGTTTTTAAGATTTGTCATTTTGTAAAATGATTCAAATACATTGCAGACTTAGATAAATAAAAAGGAAGTGGCTAGTCTAGGTCACAATTAAGAGCACTATTTCCGTTAACGAATCAGAGCAATTGAATCGTGCACCATCGATGATGGCCAATAATTGTGATCTAAGCTAGCTGCTTCAAAAAAACTCTTAATAATTGATAATTTTTTATTTTATTAAAAAATTAATACTTTATTAATTTATCGACGCGTATGGCTGCGATTCACCGACATTAGCCCTAAGGTGAGTAGCAGAGATGGAGATGAAGAAAGGGACAGGGAAGCATTCCTCGTGCTCGTCCCTCTCCGTCCGTTGTCATTGCTTTGCTTCATTTTGTTTGTTGTTATTGATAAACGAGCTCAAATTGTCCAAACTTCCAAAACTTTCTGCATCAACTAATTTGACACAATTTTGTGGCCACATTTCTCAGAAATAGATACCATTCTATCCCCAAAGGTTTTGGCGCTTAATCTTATTATATGCCATTTAAACAAACGTGGCTGAAAACGTGTGTGGCTATTAACATTCAGGCGAAAAAAAAAAAAAAGAATCATCTTGTATAGCTCATTTCCAGGCCAAAAAAGAACAAAAAATAAAAATAAAAATCAAGGGTCAGTCACAAGATTCCTCGGTTTTTAAATCACGTTTCTATATTGAATTTTGCTAAAAAAAAAAAAAAAAAAAGGTACAATTTTTATTAGCCGACTGAAATAAATTCCCTCGGAACAAAACAGGAAGTTGAGTGAAATAAGTAAAGAGTCTCTTCAAGAGCTTTTGCACAGCCCTTTAAAAAAGCATAACGCTTGAACCAGCATTATTGATATGAATTCCACATTCAGCACAAACAAATACTAAAAACATCCACAGAAATATGCTGCTCATGAAGAACGAAATGAAGCACCAAATGAGAAAGCCCTTAACGAGTGCAAACCACAGGACTAGCAAGTTACGACTAGCCTGAAAGGACGGAGTTGAGGGCACTATGCACATCGACTCCAATCTGGGCTTCGGCTTTCTCCAAGTCGGTCGTAGCCGAGCTCAACTTCTGGGTGAATTCCGCAAGCCCCTTCTGGACTTGGGCGGCATCAATATGGTCAAGTGGAACAGCCTCAACCGCGATTATGTCAGTGAAGGAATTTGCATGGATGAACGCAAATCCACTGCTGACGAAGTATTTCTTCACGTCGTTTCCTTCATGAACTGACAAGAGCCCAGGTTTGAGCTCTGCGATAGTTGATACGTGCCCAGGAAGAACACCCATCTGGCCAGTTGTTGCTGGAATTATAACCATGTCAACCTGTTGCATAGTGAATACAAATCGTGGGAAAGTTGAGACATTCTAGGACATAAATCTGCGTTTATAATTGACATAACTCTTCTGGCCTCAAAACTTCTTGAATTTGTTGAAAAGCATCGATCATTAGCCAGTTTATAAGGTAATGCAAAAAAGCTGTAATGTATAGAAAGTTTCTTTGTCACGTAGATCAAAATACTATACCACTCAAGAGTTTCTAAAAATCCCAATAGGAAGGAAAAATAGTAAAATCAACAGAATAAACATGAGATAATTTTACCAGTTCTCAGTTGTACCGGGAAGATAGAAATTACATTTCTCCATAATATGTAAACCAAAATGACAACTATATCAAAAATCCAAAATTCACCATATAGAAGGGAGGCTCCAAAGGAAAAAATATTTTTAAATAAGTTGAAAAATGACCACGTCCAAATTTTCTTTGCTAATTCTTCAATTGCAGCCAGACTTTAAAAAATTAAATCAGAGAGAATGAGCCAACAGGTGTTCTAAACTCTAAAATCAAATTTTCCGACATAATGGTGCTTTTATTAGTGGTGCTTGCTTATAAATTTTAATATTAACAGTAAAACAATGTATAGTAAAAGCGAACTGTCCCCAGTCAAACAGCACTAGCCTGAACTCTCTCTACCCAAACCAACATGAGTTAAGACAAAAACAGGTATATTTAATTCAAAGCTACCACAAAATCAGCATCAATACATAAATTCACAATACGTAAAAGAACTTTAAATCAATCCACAATTCCAAAACCGGACCAACCCAATTGATTTTACATCAAAACACAACAATCCCACATGAGGTTTTGACAAAACAACCTACTAAGTGGAAAGCTGGGAATCATAGTAGAGCACAAAGTTCAGAATCATTACAATCACTTTATGTTACAGCAAGGAAATTGAAATAAAACTACTATATAAACACCAAACCTAACTAAACCCTAAGAATTTTATATAAAAACAGGGAAAACTAGACCGGATTCACAATGAAATTGTTAGCATGAGTTTCATCCTATCATAAAGATCACATATGGTGTATTTTAGCATGAAAATGGTGTAGAGTTGTATTTAAAAAGAGAATCGTTCTATCCAGGAAGTTCCTAATTTGGCATTTGGAAAACTACATTCTTTTGCAATCAATAATCTATAACTACAATTTCAAAAACAACCTCTTTCTGATTTTTCCTCTCATATTACTCACTTAATCCACATTATTCTACTTTATTTTCAAACAAATAAACTTCTCAATTTTTTGTTTGCGGACTTTATTCTATCCAAAAACACTTTTCTGAAGATTCAAAATACAAAATATACACGATCAGAGACACTTCTGCTACAAAAAATTTCCTTTGGAAAGACAATACTGTTTGAATGATGTGTGTCATTATACACAATGTAGGAACATTTTTATGATAGGAAACCAATTTAACCTAATGAAAATAAACCAAGAAAGGATGTTTTAATCCAACGCCAGTACATAATGTAGCAAGACAACGCAATAATTGATTAAAATTCCCGATCCCAAATCAACACTCAACCCACGAAATAGCATACCAGATCGTAGTAAACCGAGGAATGGCTTACTAGATAATGACTGCTTCTGCTGAAAACATGGAATCATAAGGGAGCAAGCAACACTAGAGCTATTTTGCTAGTACGGCAAGACAAGTACCATAAAAATGCACGATTTCAAATCATAAATTCCCCAAACGCAATCAACCAGACTCATAAAAAGTCCCAAATATAGTATAAATTTTTACTCCAATACCACCACAAAATCAGTGTCAACTCTGGGCTTAAAGATAAATGAGCGACGAACACAATATTCACTCAGTCCATTCCGTTTTTATTTCGCAGTAATTAAACGTCAAACTACAATCAAAATGCGGAATTTCAAAACCAAAAGGACAAAAATATAAAACCCAAGATTAAGCAACGAACAGAAAAAATTTATCACAATCTCAAACCTCAAAACCACCAACAAACCATTTCATCTCATAGCAAACATTAAAGATCAAGTCTGTGTTTGAAAAAATCACTCTATTCATTTTTGACCATTTTAAATGGTTTGAAAATGATTTGAAAAATGATTCGATTTTATAAATTTTGAAGTGGTATAAATGATTGAGATTTAAGATATTGTATAGAGATTTGAAAAGTTGAAAAAAATGGTTGAAAAATTTAAAATGGAATGGAATGATTTGAAAGATTGAAAAAAGTGAAAAAATAGAATGGAATGGAACGGAACGGGTAGAATGAGTGGCGCAAACGGGGGCAAATGAACCAAATTCGAGTCAATAAACCCAATGCCACAACCAAATCAGCAATCAAATCACATCGTCAATAGAAAAGGAAAAAAAAAAAACACCCACATGATTCTACACAAAAGAAAATCAAACCCAGAAAAGGGGGAAAAAAAAAAGGCGAAGGGGGTTTTTGAATTACCTCCTTAGCGGAGAGCTCGGAGGCGTAGGGAAGGACGAAGTTGACGGTGAGCTTGGAGGGGACGGAGGAGGGCGTGGGAGGGCGAGGCTGCATGAAGGAGAGAGGGGTCTTTGGAGGGTCGATGTTGGGGATCACCTTTCTCCACGCCTCCGTGAACGCCTCGTTGCTGGCCGGGGCCGCCGGGACTTCGCTGGAGAACGCGCGAGCGCCGGCGGCGGCGCGGCCGAAAAGGGCGGTGCTGGCGCGGCGGAGCATCGTCGGAGGAAGGGGGCGAGTGGGGTCGCTCGGCTCTCGCAAGGTCGGAATCGGAGGGGTTGGAGAGAGAGAGAGAGGGTTTGGGGTTTGTTTTGGGTTGGGACTTTGGACTTTTGCAGTGTCTACTTTAGAGCGATGAGTTCGGTTTTGGTGTTTGTTTGGGTCGAGCTCTGAGTTCTCTGACTTTCTTTCTTGCTGCTCGGTCTGGGCTGTATTGATTTGCTTTTAGGCCCATTGAGAATAAGTGTACTCTTCCCATTTTGAACTTTTAACGCAATTAGTCATTTTGGTATCACATATTTCATATTTATCCTATATTTACAAATATTATCATATCATTTCACTATGTTTAGGTTGCAATTTTTTTTAGGACCATTCTATCCCTAAATATAACGGCTTTCATTGATTTTTTTTTTATACGTTTTTTTTTTGTGTGCGTTTAATGGGCCGTTTGTCATTGCTTTTGGAGGCTGCTTTTTAGATTGGGTGATTAACACATATAGTCATATATGACACATAAATTACACAAATGTTCTACATATAAAACATATATTAGATATGTTCAACCTCACACCTAATAATACTAAAGTACCCTTACACCATAAATTCGGGTCAAAAACACAAACGGGCATGCATTAAAGCCAACCCATCTTTTATATATGTAGTTTTAAAAAGTCAAACCACAATTCAAGAGAAAAACCGTATATTGAGGGATATTATAATTACATTTGAATTTAAAAATAAACCTGATAAATGAATTTAAAAAAAAAACAGAAACAACCCATAAATGCTTATCATTTTCATATTCTCAAACCATAAAAAGCAAAATTTTGAAAATAAAAAATCAAAACATTCAACGATGCTCTCTTCTCCCATATGTTCAAAACAAAAAATTATAAACCCACCTTCAAATCTCTCGCCAAAACCCACACAAAAGCAAAAATCATCAACAACTCATAATTCGCAAAAAATCTTTGCTTAACGCCTTCAAAATCCGACGAAGAAATTCATGTCTTGTTGAACCACTGACATCTTTTACCCTAAACATCACCGATCAATCGAGCGTCACCGTGTAATCACTGCCGCTTGAACACCACTGCGAAGTCTATGCAATCATTGCTGCTTGAACACCACCGCGAAGTCTATGAGAATGTTGTCGCCAACACCTATGTGATTTACTCCAAGGCTTGACCCAACGAGATCAATGTCGTCAACTACTGCAACACCATCACCGGACCGTAGACGGACAAAATCATCATCAAGAAACAATGAAAATCCATCTATATTTAATTTGAATACCGATGTGAGTATTCATATGCGATTCAATATGATATTACATTTTTTAAATTTTAAGGCTTGATTGTCATGTTTGTCTTTTTTTTTTTTCCAGCCTCAGGGTTACTATTTTTTTTAAGCATTTTTTCCCTTTATGCAAACAAAGCATTCTATATCACATTACAAAAAGTGAAGTATAAAAAAAAATCATATCATATTATATTATTAATATAATATTAATAATCACTATACATTGTCTGTGACGTTGCATGGGATCAAGCCACTAAGACATATGATTCAAAATCAATCAATCACCGTCGTGATATAGTAAGAATTAGCCACATATATGGTTTAATATTTAAAATCGAGTATCATATTACAAAAAATATAATATCATATTAGAATACATATAAAATCATGTTGTTACTAGTTATTCATTTGCCAAAGGGGGATCTTTTAGTTGCAAAATAGGGGTTATGCATGTCTGTAACAATTTTTGTTACTTTGTATTAAAAATATCAAAAACTCTTCCTAATTAAAATGAAATCAATTGCTATACAAAAAATATAACATCATATTAAATATTTTATATCATATTATATATAATATAATAGAGAAAAATCAATGCTAGACATATAAAATACTGAGAAGTCTTAAAAAGATTACCAAAATCACTAAAAAAAAAGTGAATAATCCGCCAAATTAGTGCAAATAATTGAAAAACCTCACAAAAAAAAATGATATTTGATATAAATTAGTTATTAAACTATAAAAATTGTGGCCACAAAATCAAGATTAAAAATGTCAAAAACTCCTAATTGAGATAAAATCAATTACTATACAATATATATATATATAATATCATATTAAATAATTTATATCATATTATATACAAAGAAAATCAATGCTAGACATAAGAAATGATAAAATAATGAGAGGTTTGAAAAAACAATTGCCAAAATCACTTAAAAACTTTTGATAAGTGAATCATGCAAATAATAAAAAAAAAAACCGCTGAGATTTACAATCTTGCCAGCGTGGAAAATAATATAACATCAATATGAAACATTAAATGTCACAATTTTTTTTAAAAAGTTGTTAGTTGACTAGCTTAAGTTACTTAAAACGTTTGTTATGTATTAGGAAGTATTTGAATTAATTTGAATTTGATAAATAGGAATCAGCAATTATGATATATATTAAATAGGAATTAATAACAAGAATTAGTTATTAATAAACTAACCAATACCACAAAAAAAGGAAACAAGTGGATAAATATGGTAAGCTAAATTCGGGTCTTTGAAAAAATGGGTCTATTAGCAAAATGAGGGTATAAAAGTAATTAAAAAATTGCCACATAAGCAAAATGAATGTATTTAATAATAATTGATATTGTAGAACAAAAGTGTAATATATACTTTGAAATTGACTAATCGTGTAAAAAGTTCTTTTTAGATTATAAATGAATCTAAAGCAGCTACATGCGTTTGGTAAATCTGCTTCTTAAAGAAGCAAGTAACCGTTTCTTCTTTTATGTAGTGTAATTTGATAAACAGGTTAAAGGCTGCTTTCCTATAACCGAAAGTGTTTTTCCAGTTTAAATTACTAAAATATCCATAATTAACTACTCATATTCTACTAACTAATTTTCTAAAATTATCATTTGGTAATTTTATATACCCACACTATTTTAGCAATAGTTTCAAAAATAAAATAACCAAACACCCTGCATGCTTATAAATTTAGCAGCTTCTTTCATCAACACAGTTTGAAGCACTTTTCTTATAAGCACAATAATGTCAAACTGGCACAATATAAGCCCCTTAAATTGAGGGATGTGTTGACTAATAAGCAAACTAATTTAAGCTCATACAAAATCATAACTAATGTAACGTATATTCATGTTTGACTAATTCATATTTTCGAATAGATGGATTTGTTACCTTTTTTATTATGTTTTTTTTTTTTTGGATAAAATGGTGATCATTTTATTACTGATGAGCCATATCGGCAACTACAAACGGAGCAACACTAGAAGGGAAATCTTCTAGCCAAAAACAATCATGATCACAAGAAAAAGCTAATTTAGCAAGTGTATGGGCAACTTTATTTCCTTGATGGGAGATAAAGTCACAAGAACCACCACCTGCCAACTCCATCAAATACTTGATATCTTCGATGATCGTCCCTTCGACCCCGAGGAAGACATTCCTCTGGATGGCACGGACGACGTTACTGGCATCACATTCAATCTGCCCCACTGAAAGACCACTCTCCATGGCAAAAATTAGTCCCGCACGAACAGCTAAGCACTCGGCTGTGTGAGGTCCGAATCGGCCTTGAATCTTCTTACAGAAAGCTCCTAATACCTCACCGTCAGCAACCCTTATGACCCCCCCCCCCCCCCCCCCCCCCCCCCCCCCCCCCCCCCCCCCCCCCCCACACACACACTCCAATATAAGGCTGATTTACAAACACTGAAGCATCTGTGTTTAACTTTAACACGCCGGGGGGGGGGGGGGGGGGGGGGGGGGGGGGGGGGGATTCCATGATTGCGGACTTTCTACACAATTTTCCGATGGACGACACTTATCCAGAGTCCTAACGGCCGTTTGGTACTCATGTAGAAAAACCCCAGCTTCATGCAAAATGGCACCCGCTTCCTTGCTCACACCTTCAAACATACATGTGTTTTTTCTTTATGAAATCACTTGATTTGGGGAATCAATTGGTTTATTATGCAAGATGTAATTATCACAACCAAAATTATAGAATATTTTTCTTAGTTTTTTTTTTCAAACTTTTTTTTTTTTTTTTGCAAAAATCTTGTAATTAATGGTGTAATTATCAGTTTTTAAGGTTGAACTCTTCCCTTTTTTGGAAGATATTAACTGGTGTAATTTTAGAATTTTTTTATTCAAACCTTTCAATTTCTAATATTTTTTTAATTATTATTTGGGTACAATTTGTCTATGAGTAAAAAAACTTAACAAGGACAAAAATCTTGTCCAATTTTCAATACTAGTTAAAAGTGAATATGATATGCAATTTTTACATATTTAATTTAATAAAACTGAATATGATATTCAGTTCTACAAGTTAAATATTTTTAATATATATTGTAAACCTCGAACAAATGTATAAAACTCTTCATTAGAGGCCTAATGAAAGTGTCTCAATGAGAGGTCGAGTACATGTTTGAAACATCTTGGTCACGCCCGGCCCATAATATGCTCTTTTCTTTGCAAATTTATTTTTTCAGATTTGATTGCATTAGAGTATTTTAGTAGCTATTGATTCTCATTAGATGCAATGGCCATTGACTTCTCAGAATAAAAAATGGTGGCACCTGCATTTAGAAACAAGATTATTTATTGATATATTGACATCTCAATAATCAAAATTTAAATATATATTCACCCAATAAAGATGGGGTTTATAGCTAAATGGCCTAATTTTAGAACTTATTTAAAAAAATGTCAATAACTTTTTAAAATTAGGTAAATGACCCATTTTTGGTAAGTAGACAAAATACTATGGTAAGCGGATCAAATATCAGCTATTTTTAGCTTGAATTTTATCTGCTTACCATGATAATTTATCTGTTTACTCAAAATTTTTTTAGGGGTATACCGATTATTTACCACGGTAAGTAGACAAAACTCAAGCTAAAAATGACTGGTATTTCATCCGCTTACTATAGTATTTTGTCAACTTACTACGAACGGGCCTTTTACCTAATTTTAAAAAGTTGTGGACATTTTTTTTAATATGATGTAAAAAATGGACTATTTACCAAAATTTTCCAATAAAGATTTGTATCTAAAACAAAATTCATAAAAAACGTAATAAAAAATATATAAATGATAGTACCATAATGTTGAAAACTAATATCATATCGTATTTTTAATATGCAAAATGGATTATGATACTAGATTTTTAATACGACACCACAAACTTGTGTAAAATAATATTATTCAATTTTTAGAATATGATATTTGTTTTTATATATTGAATTGAAACAAACAGATTCATCTGTGGGCTAATTTTTACTTGCTTGGGAGGGTGATTTTAACATTCATAATCTCATAACTTCTTTGTTAACATCAAATTATGCATTCTCGTATCATTTGCAAGTGGAATAGGACTTTGTTTTGAAATAATCACATAGCAAAAAATTTACTTCATATTTGTAATATTATATTTAAATTTACATATTAAATTAAAAGACTACAACATTCATCAAATAACACCACATGGATTTTACTCGTGCATAATATATTAGGATCAATAAATAAATTTTTTAATGACTGAATTCAAATACATACGAATTTGAACACAAATAAGAAACACAATTTAATATTAAAAAAATTTACTTCATTTTGTAATATTATATTTAAATTTACATATTAAATTAAAAGACTACAACATTCATCAAATAACACCACATGGATTTTACTGGTGCATAATATATTAGGATCAATAAATAAATTTTTTAGTGACTGAATTCAAATACATACGAATTTGAACACAAATAAGAAACACAATTTAATATTAAAAAAAAAATCAATTCCTTCAACACCAAAATAAACCAAAAAAATATCAAACACCAAAATATGCATAGATAATTTTTAAAATATTAATTTTACAATATCACATTGAATGTACATGCATACTCACATTGGTATTGATATCGATTGTAGGCGAATTTTCATTATTTGCCGAGTCCGTTGATAGTTAAGCGCAGCATTGAAGGTGAGTTGAAACCAACTCGAGTGATGAGCTTGTGATATGGTTGCGTGAGACGGTGGTTTTTTCGGCGGGTTTGCACGGCATAGTTTCAGTGGCAACATGTAGGAGTTTTTCTGAGTTCGGACGGTAGTATTCCAACTCCAAGTTTGAGTTTTCGTCAGATTTAGGCGTTTTTGCATTTTGGAATGGGATTGAGATTTTTGCATTTTTGAATGGAATGTTTTTTTTTTTGTTTTGAAATTTCTGGTGAGATTGTTTGAAATTAGTTTTCAGAGTAGAATTTAGGGCTCTATTTCTCTCTTAATATGTCACCCTATTTATAATGCAACTCAAATTCTTACGTTTTTAAATTTTAGGGATATATAGATATATATAACAGTTGGCATAACAAAACTTAAATAATTTTTGTGCGATCCGTTGAAAACATGGTATAGTATAATTAAGGGTATAATAGATATTCAAATTAATAGAATGAATAGATTTGATATATTTTACAAGTCTTGAACAATTGTGTAATATTGAGTTATAATTTGAACATATATGTTAATAGCCCTTGGATTTTGGTAAATTTTGAAAAAAAATGTCACTTCTTTACGATTTGTTTTGAAAAATGTCGCTTTGGAAGAAAGTTTATAGTTCATGCCACTTTTTAGTAGTGGATTCAACCGAATTACTCTTTACTTTACAAATAAAGAAAACACGAGAAGAAATGGGGGCAACATAATAATCTTAAGATAAAAAAATAGTGTGACATACAAGAGCGACATGGGTTACAAACTTGAACGTAGAAGGTTTTAGAAAATTTAATCCCATACCATATTTTGCAACTCATGCCATCGTTACATACGGTACACTTTATTTTATTACCAAATAACTATATTACCACCCATGTTCTCATATCTTGTCTTCTTCATTATAAAAAAAGAAGGGCAATTTTTTATTTTTATTTATTTTTTATCTAATTCACTACTAAAAGGCTGCATGGACTCCAACCTTTTTTTAAATTGACATTTTTTTCAAAACAATTAATACAAAATTGGCATTTTCCAATGTTTTTCAAATTTTAAGGATGTCATTTCTAGTCCACTTGTTTGAAAATTGTCACTTTAAAAGAAAGGTTGTAGTGCATGCAATATTTTAGTAGTGAATTTGACTGAATTACCAATTTTTTTTACAAATGAGGTATACAAAAAGGGGGAAAGAGGTAAAATAGTAATTTGTTGATAGAAAATATAGCATGACTTGCAAGTGTACCATGGATTGCAAACTTCGACTACAAATGTGGCATTGGATCAAATTTTCTCTCTTGGATTTGATATTTGTTAAAAGTCAAAATTTTGTAAATAGATTATAAATTTAAATTGTTATTTGAACTGTTGATTGGTTGCACTATTTGATTTGAGACTGAAAAAGAGAAAATTTAAATTGAGGATTTGAAAAATGTTTTTTTTAGGGGTTTATAGCTAAATGGCCTAATTTTAGAACTTATTTAAAAAAATGTCAACAACTTTTTAAAATTAGGTAAATGGCCCATTCTTTGTAAGTAGACAAAATACTATGGTAAGCGGATCAAATACCAGCTATTTTTAGCTTGAATTTTGTCTGCTTACCATGGTAATTTATCGGTTTACTCAAAGTTTTTTTAGGGGTATACCGATTATTTACCATGGTAAGTAGACAAAACTCAAGCTAAAAATAGCGGGTATTTCATCCGCTTACTATAGTATTTTGTCAACTTACCACGAACGGGCCTTTCACCTAATTTTAAAAAGTTGTGGACATTTTTTTAATATGATGTAAAAAATGGACTATTTACCAAAATTTTCCTTTTTTTTTTAAGAGTATTTGAATGTGAATTTAGGTTTTATTAGGAAGGAGTAAGCCAAATAACATCTTTTACTACGCAAATTCTTCCTTTAGAAAATGTACTTTGAGAGACCAGTGGATTATATAAGTTTTAGCTTGTTCTATTTTTTAATCAGGAAAAATTTTAGAAATAACCCCTGAAGCAGCTCTTATCGGCGACCTCAATGGCAACCTCGACGCGCTCAATTGTTGCTCCATCAACTAAGAATTTTGACGCAACTGCAGTTGTGTTTCTCCGTCACCGTTGCCCATTGCCGCCAATCGCCAAACCTGAAATCGAACAATGGGTTTTAAAGAGCATGTAATGGGTAGCTCCATCAAGAAATCCTCTGGTCTGACTTACGATGAGTCCTTAATTTCGGTTAAAAAATTTATCAAATTGGAGTTTTTCTAGGCTTGATTTGCTTAAATTAACCCCACCAATGGATTAAGGAGGGTCTAAGTAGGTTGGGTAAGATAATCGGCTAATCGCAAGTCCAAGCGACGTTTGGTTGGCTGCCTCGTTTTGCATGCCGAAAACTGAATAAGTTCGATACGAATCTTGTACTTCCAAACCTTCGATAAGCTAACAGGCACCGCCATTTGACTCGTTGTGCAGATCCTGCTTTGTTCACTACCTCATTTTGCGTGCCGACATTGACGCTCGGGTTTGTTGAACCATCCGACAACCCTAGTCTCCGATTGACGAGCAAGGACAATCAAATGACTCAACTATGATAGTGGAAAAAGTCAACTGATTGACCTCCGACTATAGTGAAAAAGTGAACCGGTTGACCACCTTGCCTACATATCGAGGTAAGGATCTATTACCTTTACCAGTCCAAGTTCTTTGAATGAGATAGGTTTTATAAAATTATTATAAATCTTAGAATAGCCATATAATAGCCAGTTGGACTTAGATCTCTGCTTATGACATACTGTAGCAATATCATTACTGTTTTCCAAATTTTAGCGAGTATTTAATAATTTGAACTATGACTAAAAGGAGTAATTGTAAAGAAGGTAAGCAAACATAAGACCTACGTGACATTAGATTTTTATTATATGTCGCCATTGCTATTCGATTTCCGATTCGATGTGAACCATGATTATGATGCGTCTTTTGCGACTCGCACACAACACATTTTTCAATGTGTGTGATACTGCTGACGAGCGGCTGGTTATTACGCAATATGCTTCAGATTAATATCTATATGAATTATATATATGGATTATATGGTCGCCTAACATCCCATGCCATGCCGGGTTACGTTAAGGGCATTTCGCCCACATATGGCCTATTTCAGGCAGTTCCTTTGTGGACCGAAGACTTGTTGTCAATGCCTATGGAGAGTTACGATCTAGCCTCTAGTCCCAATATATTTTCTCTTTCATGTTAGTATTACTTGTTTCTTCTGGCAAAGTAATTGGACTTTAACTTGATATTCCACAATTTAATATATAATAATTATTTAGCAACTCACTTAACTATAATAATCACACTAATTAACAGTTGGGTAAGAGAAATTGGTAATGGTTTTTCTGCTAGGCTTTTTGAGCTCATCTCCTCTTTTTTTCCCCTTTATTTCAAGGGGTGTATAGCGCAAATCTCTCTTGACACTGATTAGAGAACTGCATACGTGTAACTGAAGACTATTCCTCCCACTGTTTTAGTTTTTTCTTTACAATATAGGTTTATGTTTAACTTGTCTTTAGCGGATTAAATTATTGACAAGACTAAATTTAGCCGACGGTGATGATTAGAACTTTGTCACAAGTTAATTATTGTGATATTGTATTACAGTGGATTTCGAAGTGTTTGTATCACGTTTTAAGGTTAAGACCCATGTGCACTATTTTATTTTATTTTATTTAAATTATGACTTAATCAATTCGATTATTTTCTTCTGTTTTTGTTTATTTTTAATATTAAAATAAAAATTAGTTTATAAGAATATAAAACCGCTTTCAATTCACTTTATATATATATATAAGATCAAGACAATACTGACGGCATTTATGTAGGAAAAACGACAAGAAAGAGAGCATGTGTAAACTGTAAACAACATGAAATAAATGGGGAAATTCTACAACAAGACGAATAAAAACAGGGATAAAAAGCCACACAACAATTATAAATGGAAATCGGAAAACCATGAACTACGCAGCAACCAAAAAAAAAAAAAAAAGTTGATCAATATAGCAGTACAAAACCTAAAAGCATCCAAGAGATCACAAAAAGTTGTATCTCACTACACTACTATTAATCCAATATCCAAGATGTCATTACCAAAACTACGTAAACCAAATTCCTATTCCAATTAATATCAACAACAAACACAAAACAAATCCTCTATGACCATGCCACTACTACTCTATGCTTATTTTGAGCCATTATTCACTCCATCAGAGGATCAATATAGCAGTACAAAACCTAAAAGTATCCAAGAGATCACAAAAAGTTGTATCTCACTACACTACTATTAATCCTATATCCAAGATGTCATTACCAAAACTAAGTAAACCAAATTTCTATGACCATGCATGTCACTACTATTCTATTCTTATTTTGAGCCCATTATTCACTCCTTCAGTGGATCAAGCACTGCTCCAACAAAAAGTGGCTGAAAATCTCTTGTGACGATCATAAACAAGAAGGGATGGTCAGCCACAAATGTCAGGTTCGGACGAACGTACGGCTTTTGCCTAAATGCCTCATAACAATCCCTCGCCGCAGGCCCCATCGTCCCTTCCTCGTCGACTTCCACGAAAGCCTTCTGAATCATGCTGCCGACGCAGACATTCCCCCCGCCGCCCTCGGCCATGTTCGAGAAATCAGCGCAGCCCCTGTCGAAGGGCAGCGTCAGCCCTCCCGCCCTCGCGGCCTCCCCCGCGTCGAAACCGTGCGAGAGTCTCAGCTTCGGCATCCAAACCCGCTCCAGCACCTCGTTCTCGAGGCGGAAATTAAAGGGATGCAGCGCGGCGGGGTTGGAGTTGAGCCTGGCTACGAGGCCCCTGATCCCGCCTTTCGCATGGGGAAGGAAGATGTACATTGAGAAGCGGGGGCCGGCTTTGGCTTCGTTGGGCCAGTAGGGGAGCTCGAGGAGCTTGAAATCGTCGTGCGATTCGAACCGGTAATACTCGGACTGCGTGGTCATGAATGGGACTCCTCTGGCGAGTCTGCCGTTGAGGAGGCGAAAGTTTCCGAGGCGAGTGTTGGCGAATGGGTGTTGCCAAGAGCCTTTGAAGTATGATGCGTTTGCAATGCAGAGTGGTGGTGAGAGTTTGTCTGTTGGAGACAAAAGGTTTTCTATGAGTCCTTTTGTCTCGTTCTCTGCCCATGAGTTAATCTCCTCTTTAATCTTCTCACCCTGAAAAATTTTATTCATCCAATTAACAAATGATTAAGAAGAGGAATGAGAAAAAAACACTGAAAGAGATTGTTATTTCTTGTGTCCAAGGGAATAACTTAAAGAAATTTTGTATCTTTAGACAGAATTAACAGAGGATCAAAATATATATATATATATATATATATGTATATGCATGAAATCAGAAATCATAACAGACTTGCCTACAAGAGGGCAAATAAATAAAATATCAAAATTTAAAATTGGCAAAAGAGAGAGAGAGAACTAAAAATAATAAAAAAGGGAAATAAATCATTACTTCATACGTACGTGCGGGTGTGTAACATACAAATTCTTGTGAGTGTTTTTGTATATTAATCAAAGGAAATTAGAGGCTCAAAGACTACATTTCATATGTTGAGACCAAAATGAAAATTGATCTAAAATATTTTTGGCATGAGTAACTACACAACAGACTAACGAAAACGGCTTAATCAAATAATTAACAAAAAAAATAATACGATATTTCAATTCACAGTTAATGATGTAACGCGATATCTGTATAAATCTTTTGGTAATAATAATAAAAAAAAAAGGAAAAAAGATTGAGAAAAGAAAATCATTAACCTTGAAAGTAATCTCTGCTATATTCAATTTGCAAACATAACATATATAACAACAGACTTACACATACATTGCAAAACTGGCCAAAAACTACTAAGATAATTCTTGTCACACTATAGTAGATTAATCTTGATAATATCCATTTAGCAACTATTTACCTCATTGACCGAATCGGCGTTCTTGATCACTAGAGCTTTGTAAACGGAATCGGAGATCTCAGCGAAAGAAGGCTTGATTATTATTGGAGAAAAGCCAGAGCCGCCATCATGATCATGATCATCATCACCATCAACCCAAAGAGCGTTTGCCATCACAAAGATCGTCTCTTTTACTGCACTATATTGCTCATCATCCGGCAACGGACCACCGTCGCCGAAATCCGGCATCATTGGCTCATGATGGTAGGACCGCGGAGAAGGCGGCCGAGGACACAGCATCGGGACAAAGTAGGGCGACGGAGGAGGCGGCGGACACGGCGTCAGGACAAAGTAGGACGGAGTCGGAGGCGGTATCGGGTCATAGTAGGGCGACGGATGAGGCGGCGGACACGGCGTCAGGACAAAGTAGGACGGAGTCGGAGGCGGTATCGGGTCATAGTAGGGCGACGGAGGAGGCGGCGGACACGGTGTCAGGACAAAATAGGACGGAGTCGGAGGCTGTATCGGGACAAAGTAGGGCGACGGAGGCCGAGGCGGAGTCAACATTATTGTTGTGGCATGGGAATTAGGCCGATTAGGCCGTGTCTGTTGCGGCTTCGGGCAAGTGATCTGATCATACTGCGTCGGGCCACGCGAAGCGGAAGCCCGGTTCGGCTTCGCCGAGCCGCGGGAAGGGCGAGTTCGGCGCCGCGCCGAGGCACGGGCGGCGGGAGGAGGCTGGCGGTCGGAGATGAAGCCGAACGGTTCGAGATCTTCCGATAGAGCATCATCGAGGATTTGGATGTTCTCCTCCGCCTCCTCCTCGTCCTCGGCGGCGGGGGAGGCGAGGAGGGAGATGATGCGTTGGGAGTTGGAGGTGAGTTGGGCGGTGTCTTGGGCGCCAAGAAAGCGCAAGAACTGGTCTAGGGTTTCGCCATTAGAGCCCGAAGCGAGCATGTTGAGAGAAATGGCTATGGACATCGGAGACACCACTGCGTTGGAGCCGTTCTCCATCGCGTCGGCGATTCTTTTGGCCGCCACCTTCATAATCCGAAGGTAGTCCATTTCGACGTCGCTCAATTCCTTCTTTCCACTATGGAAATTAGTGCTGAGTGTATTATTGAGAGAGAGAGAGAGAGAGAGAGAGAGAGAGAGAGAGAGAGAGAGAGAGAGAGAGAGAGAGAGAGAGAGAGAGAGAGAGAGAGAGAGAGAGAGAGAGAGAGAGAGAGAAGTGATAGTTCTTTTGATCAATTTGAGATTAATACGAGAGAGAGAGAGAGAGAGAGAGCACACACGCATATTTATAGAAGAAAGACTCAGAACTGCATGGATATTATTATTATCCACGGAAATTGCAGTAAATAACAAATATTTTTTTAAATATATATTTTTTAAAATAATACATGTTTCAAAATATTAAAAAATAAAAATTATAGTGAATTCTTAATTTTTAACACTTAATTTAAATAAATATCTAATTTTTTTGAAAAGTATAACAAAATACCCATGTGATTCGGTTACTTAAATAGTGGTAATTGACTTAGTGATAAAAAAACATGTGCGAGCAATTAATGAATTAGCTAGTTACTCAATTATTTCGAAAATTTTGGTGTTTATTTTTTTAGAGATTTTTAGCTAAATGACCCGTTTTTAGTCTTAGTTTTAAGGAATTGACTTGAGTTTGTCATAATTAAGTTATTAACCATTTTTTTCGCTATTTTTTTAGATATTATGCATTGACTGTTTTGTAATTTGTTATGGAAGGTAACAAATATTACAAATTGTAACAATTTTTATTACAATAGGTAACAAATTTTGATACAGACTATCACAGCCCAAATTTGATACACATATGTAACAAAATATCTAACTTTTATTACACATTTGTCTGTACGATTTGTATCAACATTTGTTAAATGTCGTAATAAATATTGTTAAAATCCGTAACAATATTTGTTACCAATTGTAACAAATTTTGGGCGAACATAGGTATTTTAGACAGTCCGTATGTATGTGAATGAGTCTGGTGGCTAATAACTTAATTTTTGAATAGTTGGGCCATTTTCTTAAAAGATGTTAGTTTAACAGGCAATTTGCTAATGAGCCATTTTTTTTTATTGTTGTATAAAATTTGAGTATGTCTCTACTTCACCATTTTTTTAATATTTCATCTTTTACTCATTAAATTTTAAGGTATTAAAAAGTTCGTACAAAAGTGTAATATTTTTTGTTGTTTTTTGACATAAAATTCGTGACAATGCTACTTTGTTTTTTTAATATTTTGAACCTACGTGTATTATTTTTAAAAGATATATTCAATTTTGACCTTTTTTTTTTTAACTCAACCTATAATCAATGTATCTTTCTTGGAAAAAGTCGATGTCGTTTCCTCTTCGGGTCTTAACTTGGTAGTACTATTACTATTCCCAAACTTTATATATTTGTGCATGTAATTGTTTTTATTTTCCCCTCTACAAACAAGATACCCCTCTACAAATAAGATATGTACCAAATGGCTTTTGTGCATATATTGTTTTTTTTTTCTTTTTTGGTTTTGATTTTGAGTAGATTCTCGAATCTCGAGATTCATTTGTAATTATAGTAAATCCTCTAATGATACACCAATTAAATGACAAAAAAAAATTAAATGACAAAAAAAAAACTAATGCCTCATTTGGCTGTAACTTTGGTTGTCCGTTCATATTTTTAATTATTATTTGAGTTTTTTAAAAGTATTTTCCAAATTTTAGTGAATATTTAATAACTTGAACCACGGATAAAAGGACTAATTGTAAAGACAGTAAGCAAAAATAAGACGTAGGTGACATTAATATAATGTTATTATTTTATGTCATGGCTATTCGATTTTCGATTCCATGCGAACCATAATTACAATGTCTTTTACGACTCTCACACAACACATTTTTCAATACCATAATGATGAAGTGTATCGTGAGGGCGATCAAGGGACGTCCAAGGTGAATTGGTCGCCTGATATATATATGGCCATTTTTCTGTCGGTTCATTTGTGGACCGAAAGATTTATTGCCAATGCCTGTGGAGAGCTAACGAAATAGCCTCTTGTCCCAGTATTTTCTCTTTCATGTTGGTATTACTTTTTTCTTCTGGCAAAGTAATTGGACGTTAACTTGATATTCGCAATTTAATAATAATTACTTGGCAACTCACTTAACTATAATAATCAAACTAATTAACGGTTGTGTAAGAGAATTGGTAATGGTTTTCATGTTAGGCTTTTTGAGCTCACATCCTCTTCTTTTTTTTTTTTCCCTTTATTTCAGGAGGTATGTAGTGCATGTCTCTTTGACACCAAATAGAGATGTATCACTGAAGACTTTTCCTCCCACTGTTAATTATTATTGTGATATTGTATTACTGTGGATTTCAAGTGTGTGTATCATGTTTTAAGGTTAAGACCCATGTGCACTATTTTATTTAAATTATGATTTAATCAATTTGATTATTTTCTTCTGTTTTTGTTTATTTTTAATATTAAAATAAAAATTAGTTTTTAAGAATATTAATTGCTTACAATATTATTTCAATTTTTTATAGGGTTAGTTAAGAAATTAGCCATTTTAAAAGTAAAAGTTTGAAGGATTTAATGTCAAAATTAAGGAAATAGTCATTAATTAAATACTTTAATGAATATAAGTATTCATGATAATTACTTAAAAAAAGAGCCCAAATCAAATAAAAAAATCTCCAAAAATTCTTCTCATTCAACTTGAAAAAACAAACCAAATCTATTATTACCAAAATTTTCATCGATTATAGTAAAATAAAAATGTCTAATTTCTTAAATCTCTAAAGCTATGGCTAATTTCTAAAAAAATAGTTTGAAGTTTGGCTAAATCCTTAAATTTCTAGTTTATATAAATATAAGATTAAGACATTACAGACGGCATTTATGTAGGAAAAACGACAAGAAAGAGAGCATGCGTAAACATGAAATAAATAGAGAAATTCTATAACATGACGAAGAAAAACAGGGACAAAAAGCCACACAACAATTATAAATGGAAAACGAAAAACCAAGAACTACACAGCAACAACGATAAGGGAAAGAGAAAAAAAATAAAAATGATCAATAATAGCAGTACAAAACCTAAAAGCATCCAAGAGATCACAAAAATTGTATCTCACTGCACTACTATTAATCCAATATCCATGATTTTCTTCAAAAAAAAAAAAATCCAATATCCATGATGTCATTACCAAAACTAATTAAGTAAACCAAATTCCTTAGTCCAATCAATATCAACAACAAACACAAAACAAAATCCTCTATGACCATGCATGTCACGACTATTCTATTCTTATTTTGAGCCCATTATTCACTCCAACAGAGGATCAAGCACTGCTCCAACAAAAAGTGGCTGAAAATCTCGTGTGACGATCATAAACAAGAAGGGATGGTCAGCCACAAATGTCAGGTTCGGACGAACGTACGGCTGCTTGCTAAACAACTCCGAACAACTCCTCGCCGCAGGCCCCACCGTCCCTCCCTCGTCGACTTCCACGAAAGCCTTGTGAATCATGCTGCCGACGCAGACATCCCCCCCGCCGCCCTCGGCCATGTTCGAGAAATCAGCGCAGCCCCGGTCGAAGGGCAGCGTCAGCCCTCCCGCCCTCGCGGCCTCCCCCGCGTCGAAACCGTGCGAGAGTCTCAGCTTCGGTATCCAAACCCGCTCCAGCACCTCGTTCTCGAGGTGGAAATTCAAGGGACGCAGCGCACCGGGGTCGGAGTTGAGCCTGGCTAGGAGGCCCCTGATCCCGCCTTTCGAATGGGGAAGGAAGATGTACATTGAGAAGCGGGCGTCGGTTTTGGCTTCCTTGGGCCAGTAGGGGAGCTCGAGGAGCTTGAAATCGTCGTGCGATTCGAACCGGTAATGCTCGAACTGCGAAGTCATGAATGGGACTCTGGCGAGTCTTCCGTTGAGAAGGCGAAAGTTTCCGACGCGAGTGTTGGAGGCTTTGAATGGGTGTTGCCAAGCTCCTTTGAAGTATGATGCGTTTGCGATGCAGAGTGGTGGTGAGAGTTTGTCTGTTGGAGACAAAAGGTTTTTTATGAGTCCTTTTGTCTCGCTCTCTGCCCATGAGTTAATCTCCTCTTTAATCTTCTCACCCTGAAAAATTTATTCATCCAATTAACAAATGATTAAGAAGAGGAAGAATAAGCAACACAAACATTATAATTTATATTTCTTTGTCCAAGGGAAAAAAATTAAAGAAATTTTGTATCTTTAGACAGAATTTATTAACAGAGGATCTAAATATATATATATATATATATATGTATTTGCTTGGAATCAGAAATCATAACAGACTTCACTTGCCTACAAGAGTCTAAATAAATTAAATATCAAAATTTAAAAATTCAGCAAAAAAGAAGAGAGACAACAGAGAACTAAAAAAAAAAAAAGAGAGAAATAAATCATTACTTCGTACGTATGTGCGGGTGTAACACAAATGCTTGTTAGTGTTCTTGTATATTAATCAAAGGAAATTAGAGGCTCAAAGATTACATTTCATATATTAAGACCAAAATGAAAATTGATCTAAAATTTTTGGAATGAGTAACCACACAACAGACTGTCAAAAACGGCTTGCAAAAACCTTAATCAAATAATTAACAAAATAATAGTTCAATTAACACATGATGTAACGCGACATCTTTATAAATCTTTTGGTAATAAAAAAAAAGGGGAAAAAAGATCGAGAAAATCATAAATCTTGAAAGTAATCTCTGCTAAAACCAATTTGCAAACATAGCATATATAACAGACTTACACATGCATTCCAAAATTGGCTAAAAACTACTAAAAGATTTCTTGTAGATTAATCTTGATCATAATCCATTATTAGCTAGATGATCAGTTTGTATACACTATTTACCTCATTGACGAAATCGGCGTTCTTGATGACTAGAGCTTTGTAAACGGAATCGGAGATCTCAGCGAAAGAAGGCTTAATTATTATTTGAGTAGAGCCAGAGCCGCCATCATGATCATCATCATGATCATGATCATCAACCCAACAAAGAGCGTTTGCCATCATAAAGATCGTCTCTTTCACTCCTCCCTTGTGTTGCTCATCATCCGGCAACAGGCAACGGTTGACGAAATTCGCCATTATCGGCTCATGGTAGGACCACGTAGGAGGCGGCGGCGGCGGAGGACTCGGTATCAGGACAATGTAGGACAGAGTCCGAGGCGGCATCGGGACAAAATAGGGCGACTGAGGCGGAGGCTGAGTCCACATTATTGTTGCGGCATGGGAATTAGGCCAATTAGGCCACGTCTGTTGCGGCTTTGGCCAAGTGGTCTGATCATACAGCGTCGAGCCACACGAAGCGCAAGCCCGGTACGGCCTCGCGGAGCCGCAGGAGGGGCACGTCTGGCACGGCGGCGCCGAGGCACGGGCCGCGGGATGCGGAGGCTGGTGGTCGGCGCTGAGGCGTTCGAGCTGAGCCGATAGTTCGTCGGTGAGGTTTTGGATGTTCTCCTCCGCCTCCTCGTCCTCCTCGGCGGCGTCTTCTCTTGGTCGGCGGGGGAGGCGAGGAGGGAGATGATGCGCTGGGAGTTGGAGGTGAGTTGGGCGGTGTCTTGGGCGCCAAGAAAGCGCAAGAACTGGTCTAGGGTTTCGCCATTAGAGCCCGAAGCGAGCATGTTGAGAGAAATGGCTATGGACATCGGAGACACCACTGCGTTCGAGCCGTTCTCCATCGCGTCGGCGATTCTTTTGGCCGCCACCTTCATAATCAGGGAGAATTCCATTTCGACGTCGTTTCTTTCTTCTATGGAATTAGTACTGATCAGTGTATTATTGAGAGAGAGAGAGAGAGAGAGAGAGAGAGAGAGAGAGAGAGAGAGAGAGAGAGAGAAGTGAGAGTTCTGTGGATGAATTTGATATCAATGTATAAGAGAGGGAGAGAACACACGCATATTTATAGAAGGGAAGACTCGAACTGCATGGATATTATAAATTATCAGCGGAAATGGGAGTAAATAACAAATATTTTCTTATGTTTTATTTTCCTAAATAATACATGCTTCAAAATATTAAAAAATAAAACTTATCTCAATTTTCAACACTTAATTTAAATAAATATTTAATTTTTTTTAAAAAATATAACAAAATACCAAAGTGATTCAGTTACTTAAATAGTGGTAACTTAGTGATAAAAAAAACACTTAGTAAGTTATTAATAATTGGCTAGTTACTGATTTACTTTAAAAACTTTAATATTTATTTTTACTGTTTTATAAATTTTGGGTATTTCTCTACTTCATCATTTTTTTAACATTTCAACTTTTATATGTTAAATTTTGAAGTATTAAAAAATTTCTTACAAAAATGTAAGTATATTTTTTGCTGTTATTTTTATAAAATTCTTGACAGTGCTATTTTTTTTTAATATTTTGAAATTGCATGTGTTATCTTTTAAAAGATCCATTCAATTTTGATCTATTTTTGTAACTCAATTTATTATCAATGTATCTTTTTTGGAAAGTCGATGTCGTTTCCTCATCTGGTCCTAACTTCCTAGTACTATTACTATTCACAAACTTTATATATTTGTGTTATTTCCCCTCTACAAACAAGATTTTGATGTCTTATTTGGCTCTCTGTTCTCATATTTTTAATTATTATTTGAGTTTTTTAAAGATATATTAAATAAAAATATATGAGTTTTTATTAAAAGGACATCCACGGAAATAACTAAGGGGACAATTGATTTATTTCTTAAATAACATTGGAATAGAGTGATCTCTTGGACAGTATTAGTGAATTTCGATCACGGACTAGTTTAGGGTTATCCTAAACTTACTGATCTATCACGGACTAGTTTAAGTATGTTATTTTATAATTTTAATCCTTATGTATGTAATATTCTTCCAATACTAAAATTATAACTATATAACATACTTTGGATATTTTGATAAACATTCAGTTTGTAATAAAACAAAACACAACAAAATTCACAAATGACTACTTTTTTTTATTGATATTCAGAAAATGATAAATACATCTGGTTTAAAGGGCGTATTCCTAACAATTGCGATTAGAGGTCTTATATATAGAGATTCGTAGCGTCTTAAATTTGCACGTTTTGAAATTCTCTCCTAGATATTGATGTCAAAACGATAACCATTTTTTTCAATTAACGGTTAACAATTACCATGACCGTTAATTTTCAGCGACGGTTAACCATAACTGTTAGTTTAACCGTTTTTAATTTTTTAAAACTATTTTTTGAATTGTATATATTTTTTATATTTCATTTTATAATTTTAACGTAGTTTTAAATTTTATTGAATTAAAAAAAAAAACAAAACAAAGCAAAACAGTAACAATCGGTAACGTTGCCGAAAAAATTTCAATAACAGTTAACCGTTACCGCCAGTATTGGTTTGATAACGTTTTTAACCATTACCGTTTACCGAATTGTCAGGGTACTCCTAGAACATTCAAGTCGTCAATATAGCGTTGACCAAGGAATTCACTTTCGATCCTCGTCAAATAGTGTTTGGATTTATGAAATAAAAAAATATCAAATTCCATCACGGAAAAAATAGTTCCGAGAAAAACGTTTGCGGACTTTAGACTCTCGCTTTAGATTTTTTTGATCAGAATTGCTTACCAAACAACCCCTCATTCCAACACGTGACGTTCAATTTCAATTAAAACGGTGACATCATTTGTAATGGTAAACTCGCTGATATATAACATTTTGTTCAACGTCGTAAATATCAGTTTGGACTGACTGCAAAGAAAAATAAAAGGTTCTACCGACCTTCCAAGTCATATTCAATTAAAGCTTTGATTAAATCCAATACATGGCTATATGCGAAGAGCCAAAATCAACACCCGACAAAAAAGTGTTAGAAAATCAGATTGTTAGTTACATCAAAGTAAGGTAGACGGAAAACTTTTCCATGAACCGAACAAGACTAAGAGACTATGCTTAGCTTAGACTAATACAAGTGAAAACACTATAAATCAGCATATCTAATGATGCGCATTAACTGCCAAATCCAAGAGTACATAACCCCAATTGCACAATAAATTGAGACCATCATGAGAGGTATAAATGGAAGCTTGTCACCAAGAATTAAAGGGTGCAATAACTGACCCCAAACCTCAACAATTACAATACCAACCAAATAACTCTTCTCAATCCAACCAATACTAAACCCTTCCTTTGGGGCAGGTCCACCAGAATTTACCTTACGTTTCATTTGACCGTCTCTTTTCTTCCTGGTAAGACTTAATTCAACCGCTCCACCGTTTGTAAATAGTGCAGAAAATCCTAACCAGATCAGAATGGAGTATAGCAGTAGCAGTATCACTTTTATAGGGTATTCTTGAGCTTCAAATAGAAGCGGGAACAGAGAATAGCAAGATACTGCATAGAGAAATACATATTAGAACAAATTAGTAACAAGCTGTATATGATATCCAATATCACAGTTTCGAACTTATTTTAGGTAGAACTATTTTATTCCTTGTTGCATTATCAATGCAATTTCTGGGGTGGCAGGTTATATCAGAAAGGATAAGCATATTATAGTTCGTTCTATTAAAATAGCACAGAATCGTTCACCAGCTTTGCCCTAGGGCATGTTTGGTGTACCATATTGTAACTTATGCAATTTATAAAGATATTATACAAAACAGTTAGAAATTGCATCAGAAATTAAGAGTAAATGATATGAAAATTTTGTTTCTGTTCTAGATTTATTGTATTAAGTGTGTTTTTTTATATCATACAATACGAAAGTTTGAACGTACAAAACGCTGCATTGCATTAAGAATACAATAGGTTGAGCTTATATGGTTCGCCAAACATACCCCTAGGCAATTAATACGAAACCTTGTCATAAAATTGCAGATTAGTTACCATGATAGTTCTGCTCGAATTACGAGGTTATGAAAGTCATATTACTTGTTTATCCTTATCATAGTATACAAACTCTCTCGCTCCCTGTCTTCTTTTCTATCTTTATTTTTTTTAATTCTTTTCCCTTCTACTTTTCTAAAGATGATATAGTTAACTTAATATGCAAATGTATCAACCAAATATGTTAAAAAAAAATGACCTCTGAAGATCATAGCAGGAAAGAAAAAGATGAGATAAATGTAACCATATCAACATCATCTAACACAAAAGGGTAGACTAAATAGTATGCACATTGAAGCAAATAACCTTTAAAACAAGAAGCCTCTGAATAATAGAGGTCCATATGAATAATATAAGCTAACGAGCAAGAAGTACCAATTGATAGCATGACGTAATGCCTGGCATCGTCCATGCTCTGCACTGCAACAATGGCAAGGGGGATAACAAAATGAAGTGACGCCTTCTCATGTACATGCCACCCAAATAAGAATCCACACATGTAAGAATAGGATACCCATCTGGTAATCATCCTTGGTCGCGGATCCAACCATGCTTTGATAAGACATGGAGATAAAGCAAGGAGAACCATGATGAAAGTTGTTAATGGTGTGATCTGTCATTATATCAATTCTATTAATCAAACAGAGGACAAAGCTCAACACTATTCATTCAAATAAGCTCAATCATGCAAAGACAAGACATTAACTATTTATTTGTTTAATTATTTATTTTAACAAAAGACAATTATAACTTCGGTTTCTAGAGCTCAGCAGGTAACTTGTCACATGCTTTAGACCTTAATAATAAAGAAAGAAAGAGATTACTTCTTCTAATTGTTTGGTCGTACATTATGCTATAAGCTCAAAAAACAGAAATGACAGTTCAATTAACATTGTTAAACCTCTAGAAATAGTGGTGGGCACCGATTTTATTTAATACTAATTGCTTTAATGGATGTAACAGAACATATTTGACGGATGTGATTACAGCACTAGCACAAACATAAACATGCTGTTTAGAGTTTATTAGGTCTTCCACTGCTCAAAGTAGTCCAATTCTTCCACTATCGAGGCTAATTTTTAAACCATAATAGAAACAAAGCCAACAAATCGGGGTCGTTGATTCACCGTAAGTGATATTGCCAAAAGGTCACCCCATATGATTAGCAACCAAAACACACAATTTATTCAAATTTCAAGCTGTAGAGAATTACCTGGGGCAATACAGCAAAAGGTGAGGAATCCCCAACTAGCCCACCAGTGAATGAAGCTGCAGGTGACTGAATCTCGAACCCAAGTTTTTTAAGCAAGAAGGCAATCCCTTTGTCAAGTACAATATAAAACACCCAAAAATTTGGTGCCCAATATGCATGACAAAGTCCCCTCCCAAAGGGAAACATCCGATGGATGACTTGTTGTATCTGCAATGTTAGGATTGAAAAATCAATATTCAAAACACAGGAGGGAAAAAAAAATATATATATATATATATATTGATGGTTCACTTCATCCATCAACGCGTCAATATAGGTAGAAATTTGGAGGAATAGATAAGACTATGTTAACTGCAAATATTCCATATTAAAAGGCTAGAGAAATCCATAGTGATTCTCTTGCTAAAAGTAATCCCTAATTCAAGTACTGTTACACGACTCCTGCATTCAATTACAAAATCATTGCAAAGAAAAATAATCATTTTCATGGGTATAAATCATCTCCTACACCCACTACTGGTTCAATCTTAAATTGTTTCAAATGACCTTGTATAAAAGCACAATCTTGCCAAAGTCCTCAATGCTCACTGATATTGTCTTCATTTGTAAGTGATTCAAATACTTCTATAATATTCAAACGGGGAACTAAAATTCATGACAACAATACATATGATCTATAAAGGGATAAACCACCTGCCCATAATACACAAATGGACCATAGGCCGCTGCAAAAACTGCGAAAACCACAGCTCCCATAATTGAAAGTCGCCCCAAACCCTTCAACAGTCCTCGCCAGCAATAATGCCTCAACAAGTACACAAAATATACCGGAGCAGCCACCGCAAAGAGATGCTTAAAACACAAAAGCACGGCAAAAACAAGCCCACCCATCAAGTCCCTCCCTTCCTCCAAATAAGAAAGCGAAATCAGCAAAATCCCAAGGAGAAATCCGTTATATTGGAAGTGCATATGATCAACGATCACAAGCATTGGGGACCAAATAACCAATACCCATATCAGCTTTTTCCTTCTAGAATCTAAATTCCATGTCATCCTATAGATTCCATACAGAAGACACAAATCAGATAGTATCACAGTGATTCTTTGGAAATAAACCACCGTATCGGAGCTGTAATTCAAGCCCTTCTGAAGGTGAACAATTATAGGATCGACAAGGTTTGCGAAAATAGATAGGAAGCGCTCAAAGTAGGCGAAGAAAGGGGGATAGTCAAGAGTCCAAGGGCTGGTCTCGTCGAAATACCATTGAGAAAGAGGGAGAGAGTTTGTAAGAGCCAGCCAGTGGCGGTGGACCTCAAAATCCGTGCTGCGATAGGATGGGATCAGAAGGAATTTTACACAGGCTGCTATGGCGAAGAACCACCAAATCTGTGAGATGGAGTTATGGGGTTTCGAAGCTGCATTGGGATTTTCATTTCTCTGTACTTCCATGGAGTTTGAGACCTGGAAAATCCACAAACTTTCAAATTAATACTAATTGACTTTCCTGATGAATCGCACATGAAATGTAAAACTAAAGCAAGTTCCAAATCTTGAGGCAAATTATAAACAAAGCCCGCAAAATGACCCATTTTAAACAACAGTACCTATATTCAGTAATCAAGTACTATCGTAGAGAATTAGATTCCAACAAGAAACATTTTACTTTCATTCGGGAACAACCTAAAATATATGCATTCAATTCTAAAAAGAAAACAGAATCATCTCTTTTTTTCTTTCCTAATATTTTTTTTCCTCACAATGTGACAACAAAAAAGAAATTTTACTATACAATACAATCTAAGACAAGAAATAGTGTATGTCTCACCTATTAACACCGTCATAGAAATATAAACGCAATGTTTATGTAAGCTGTTGAACCAAAGTAGAGATCATTTGAACCAGACTCGAGCCAATAAATTACATGCCCCAACCAAATAAGCAATCGAAGAAAAAAAAAAAAAAAAGCCCACATGATTTGACGCAAAAGAAAATCAAACCCAAAAGATTTAACCAAAAAAAAAAGGCGAAGGGGTTTCGAATTACCTTCTGGGAGGAGCTCGGAGGCGTAGGGAAGGACAATGTTGGGGATCACCTTTCTCCACGCCTCCGGCGCGGTGCTGGTGCGGCGGAGCGTCGTGGGAGGAGGGGGGCCGCTCGGCTCTTGCAAGGTCGGAGCCGGAGTCGGAGGAGGGGTTGTGGAGAGAGAGAGAGAGAGGGTTAGGGGTTGGTTTTGGGTTGGAACTTGGGACTTTGCAGTGTGTGTTTATAGAGAGGAGTTCAGTTTTGGTGTTTGTTTGGGTCGAGCTCTGAGTTCTCTGACTTTCGTTTTCAGAAATTTTGAAAAATATCATTTTTGGACCACTTATTTTAAGAAATATCATTTTAAAAAAAAGTTTGCTGTCCGTGTCATTTTATATTAGTGAATTTGATCGAATTACTTTTTTTTTTTCCTTTTTACAAAAGAAGAAGACAAGAGGATGAAGGGGAGCAATATAGTAATTTGAATGTCATTTGATTATGAAAAAAGTAGCATGATATGCGATAGTGACATAAGTTGCAAAGTTGAATGTCAAATGTGACATGAGATCAAATTTTCTCTATTTCTTTTTTCTTTTTTGCTATTCTGTCTGGGCTTGTATTGAGTATTTGGAGAAAATTTGATCTCATACCACAGTTAACATTCAAGTCTACAATCTATATTATTATTGTATTTCATGCTACTTTTTTTTGTTAGCAAATCACTATGTTACCCCCCTTTTCTCCTTCGTCTTCCTCATTTGTAAAAAAAAAGAAGGGACAATTCGGTCAAATTCACTATTAAAAAATTTCGCAGGCTGCAAACTTTTTTTTAAGTGATGTTTTTCAAAATAAGTTGTTTAGAAGTGATATTTTTAAAATTTCCCATTTGATTTGCTCTTAGGCCTACTGAGAAGTGTATCTTGAAGCCTCTTATATTGGATTTAGGGGAAATTGCAAAATCGGTCAAATTTGTAACCCAATTATTAATTGGAAATTTAGAAAATGCCATTTTCGAATAACTTGTTTTAAATGTCACTTTAAACGGTACATGCCACTTTTTAGTAGTGAATTTGATCGAATTGTCCTTTTTTTTTTTTTTAATAAATGAGGAAGACAAAAGGAGAGAAAAAGGGCAACATAGTAATTTGTTAATGAAAAATGTAGCATGACATGCAATAGTGACATATGTTGTAAACTTAAAGGTCAAATGTTGCATGACATCCTTTCTCTTAAGGGGTTTGAAAAATCCTAACTCATTTTTTCATTCTCGTTCTCTCTCTAATTTTCTAATTCTTTCTTTAGCTCTATCCAGTGATCCTCTCTGATGTAGCTCTAATTATCTTCAGTGAGACCCCCAATGGTGACCTTTAGTTCATCATAATATCCACAAACATCCTCGGCGAGAGTTCTCACTCACCAAAAAACGGGGCCGGAGATTTGCCACTCCATCAAGTTCCGATTTTATTAAGGAAAAACTTATGGTATTTTTTCTCTTTTGTGTTAGAAATAAGGATGTGAATGTGATGATGTATAGGACATGTTGTTTTGAATGGGTTTGTGTGTGCTTGGAATTGGCTAGTCCGTACAAATATTAGGGACTTCTTAAACGATACATACACTTTCATTCTTTGGGCCCTTTATTTTTTTTTTTTAAATTTTTTCTCTTCAATGCAAGTGTATATATATTAGCCCGAAAGATTGAAAGGCATAGTATAATTGTCTCTAAATATGTTATGATTTTTAAAAGCGCAAAAAAATTTGTTGAGTGATTTTGGTTATTGATTAGCATGAGTCATTATAGTGTGCACTGAAAGCAAAAAGTAATGAACTATTATAACTTTTTATGAGATACATTATGGTAGATATGAAATAAAAAGTTGGGAATTTGCAATTTTAGTTCAAACAATGGATAAAAGTCTCTTATGAGATTTGGATTCAACTAAAATATATGCTTTTTTGAGTTATTTTGGAGATGTGATTTAAGTGCTTTCAAAACTCGATTAGATAGATTTGATCTTTACCCTTCACGCTCTTTTTGAGTAGTCGAGTTGTACATAGTGTGTATTTATTCATAAGGAATTTTGGGTTCATGCTTTATTAGAAGATGGCCAAGTCAGTGAAATTTATTTACTTGTATATAATTGGCAAGAATTATTATAAGTGGATGGTATCATTTTATTGACAAATACAAAATGGAAGCTCTTTTAGTTCACTCACACATTGTTCGTTAATTGTGCTTACTTTTTCTTTAAGTTTTATTCTTACTGTTAATTGTTTCTATGTTTTATTGCTACTTATGTTTCTTGTAAGATATAATAAATAAGATTTTCAAATTTGTTGTGCTTTCATCTGCAGAGGAGATGTAGTATATTATGTTTGCCTAATTATCTCGAAACGGAGTTCGGATGAGAAGAAAGTAAATAATGGTCAATATATTAAATGATCACTTATATGACATTTTTGTACTTTTTTTTTATTGATCACTTAGATGATGTTTTGTGCCTTTTCTGATTGTAAACTTGATCATGTACATGTGAAATATAAGAGTAGATGGAATAATATATAGACTTTTGTTCGTTCAAGCTTTGTTTGATTTTACCCAACAAGTTTTGTAACACATAGCTTTTATAGTTTGTTGCTTTCAAGATTGTGTTATATAGTTAAGGAACTTTTGACTTTAGTTCTTGAGCCGTATACCATTGAGTTACAAGAAGACAACTGATAAGGTTATATATTGAGTTACTGGGTGGTAATCTATTGAAATACTATTTAATGATTATTGAGTTACTAAATGTTAACCCACTAAGTTACTAAATGATAATTAGAGTTATGCACGGATTGAGTAGGATGGGTTGAAAGTATTAAGTTACTAAATAATAATTTGAATGGTAATCCACTTTAGTTATCATTACATAATATTACTAGACCGAGTTACCATCAAATAGCCATTGAATTACTCGATAGTAATTCACCAAGTTATCATTAAGCAACTCATTGAGTTACCATTAAGTATGGCAGTAACATCACTATGGCTATGTTTGATAACATTTCTAGTTTTTTATTTTTATAAACAAAAATTTGGAAGTATTTTTGCTATTTTGTTTTCAAAATTTTAAAAAACACAAAACATACTTGGAAATCATATTTGTTACTTGTTTTTAAAGATGAAAAACACAAAATGATATTTTCTAACTGATAAAGAGTGAGTGAAAAGATTAAGAAAAAAAACGTAATGATAAAGTATGAAGAGAGTGTTGGATTTAGAAAGCACACAAAAAAGTTCTTAATATTTGATGTTTTTGTTTAAAAAAATTTTGACAACAAGAATTTTTTGTTTCCTCTACTTTTGAAAATTTGTTTCCAATTTTAAAAAATAAAATAAAAACAAAAACAGATTTATCAATATATGTTTTTAAATTTTGATCAAATTTTTGTTGAATGAACAAAAAACAGGAAATGAAAGAGTTACCAAACACACCCTATATTATTGGATGATATAACCCACTAAATTAACATTAAGTAACCCATTGAGTTACTAGATGATGTAACTCACAATGGTAATCGATTTAGTTACCATTAAGTAAACTATCGAGTTGCCATTAAGTATGATAGTAATCCACAAGGTTACTGGATGGTTGTAACGCCCCGACCTTTGTCGTTTTGAATAAAGAATTCGAATATCGAATTATTCCTCTTAGATTTCAAGATTTTATTTATGAGATTTTCTTTGGAAAACTTACTTCTGATAATCGTAAGAAGTGACAAGAAAATAAGACAAAAACATATTTTATAAAATAAAGAAATATATTGAATGCATAAATGTTGTAGTATGTGAGAAAAACTACAATAAGTTTAGCGTAGTTTAGTTTGAAAAACTACAATAAAGTTGTAGTCACTTTATTCAAAATTACACGCAATCTTTAAGGGAGAAAGACACGAAACTACACGTAGTTTTGTGCAACGTCACATGATATTAAAAATGACATAAAATACACCACACAGGAGAATTGACAAATGAAACTTGAGAAATGACAAATTGTTTAGTAGGCGATCCAAAAACCTTGAAGAAGAGATTCATAAGGTTTCTTTACTCACACAGGAGTACTGTAGAGTCAAGCCTAATATGGAGTCTCTTAGAAGCAGAGGACGTGGAAGAGACCCAACCAGGGTATGATCAAGCTTAATGTAGATGCGTCCTAGAAAGAGGATAAGGCATGGCTGGGAGTCATTGCGCGGAATGATTCAGGAGATGTAATGGGTGTTTGGACAGATTCAAAGGCAGCTTCCTCTCCGTTGGAAGCTGAGATGCAAGCCTTTTATCTGGCTCTTGAAGTTGTTGGTTGTAGGGAGTGGACTGGATTTGTGCTTGAAGGCGACTCTAAGTGACGGATCCAGAAATTTTGTTCAACGGGGGCAAAATTATAATAAAATTTGGATTAAAACGTGGTATAAAAATATAACGCAATTTTATTTTATAATATGTAATTAAAATATGAGTCTCCTTCAAATATATGATCAAGTAAAGGTAAAATCATAACTCTTGGAAGAAATTATGTATAATATTTGAAATTAAAAAATATATAGAGGGCAAAATGAGAGTTTTTAAGAAAATTATTGGTAATGTTGTGAATATTTATTATTTACTAAGGACAAACAAAGGATATAATTTTAAAAAAAATCTCAAATTTAGAGGCAAGGAGATAAATTTTTAAAAAGTATGTAGATCCGTGCCTGACTATAAGGCTGTTGTTGAAGCTCGTAGGTCAGGGAAACCTCCAAGTGACTGGAGAATTACTAGTCTTTTGCTGCTTAGTTTATCTCGTTTTGTTAGTTTTCCTTGTGCTTTGTGTAAATGGATCCCCAGAGTTGCAAACTCAGCTGCACATGCTATATGCAGATGGGCTGAAGGAGGCAATAGAAAGGGATTTTTCTATTTACAGGAGGTAGACCCCTGTGTGGCTGCCACTTTTTTCTAGTTTAATGATATCGAATTTTCTCAGCCCAAAAAAAAAAAAGAAAAAAGAAAAAGACATAAAATACACCACAATGGGCGACATTTTTCTTAATAAAGAGAGAGGAATTTTATTCTCTCTATAAACTCATGACCAAATAGGAAGGTTTAATAAGAATCTCTGTGAATTAGGTAAGTGATTTTTTCTTAGCAAAAATTTTTCAAATCGGGACCAATTAAGGGAAAATTTTGGTATAGGAAAATTTGTGAAAATTCGGAGGAATTTAGCCAAAAATAAGTTGAGGTTCATGATTCTCAAGGTCAACCTATACTCTGTTGAAAAAGAAAATTAACCAAGATAAGAAAAGGATTTAATTTAAATTAATTAAAGGAGATTAAGAGAAGTAATTCCTTTCCTTTTCTCCTTCATTATGGCCACCCCTTATGGCTGAATTAAGACAAATTTTTGCATCACCATAGTCACTCTAAGAGTTACCCAATTTCGGAACAAGAGAAAGAAAGAGAAATGAGAGAAGGAATGTAAAACCCGACATTTTTACTACATGTAATATATATGAAATTAAATAAATGCATGAGAATTTTGTCCCGAATTTTTATACATGTTTTTACGTCACATAAAATAATAAGTAATAGTATAGTGTCGGAGCAAATTAATAATAAAAACGACATGTAGTTTGACTAGAGGAAACTACATGTAGTTTAGGGCAAACAAGCAACTGTAAGGAAATTACGGGGCAATAAAATAAATTAAAATTTTATCCCCTATGGCTGCAAAAATGGCGCCATTTACAGTGTGAAGAGAGAGGATTTTGTTTCCTCATATGTCCAAGTGAATATCAGAATAAATCACACAGGATTTCTGTATCAACACAAGATAGGTCAAATGCACACTTTAGGAAACAAATTTTTGAGAGATCAAGAGGGAATCAGGAGGATTATGGGCACATATTTGAGGCTATAATGGCTGAGATTTTTCAGTCAATAAATGCATAGGAAAGTCAACAGAATCAGTCAGAAAAAGGAAATTTAGGAGATTATGAGAATAAGTCAAAGATCAGGAAAATTAATGACAGAATATCTCCCCTTTCCTTTCCCTTTTAGGCGCCATTTTCCCCCTATAAATAGAGGCTTAGGCCTCACTCATTCCTCACACCAAAATCTGAAAGCTTCAGAGAAAAAGAAAGAAAAAGAAAGAAAAAGAAAGAGAGGGAAAGAATAGTAGAAATTCTGAAGAAATTCTAGAGTGTTCTTGAGAGGAGGAGTAGTCTAGTAGAAAGAATTGAAGTTTTGCTTCGCCGAGGTTAAGGTATATCGAAAGCCTCGCATGTTTAAGCTCAATTTTATTTTTTATCGAGGCTAATTCGAAGTTATCGATTATAGGATTTGAACGTTCGTCGGAACTCGAAGATAAACCAAGAACATTCAAACACGAATTCGAAGGTTTGCACTCTAGTCATTTTGAATTCTAGAATATCGAAGTTAGGATTTTCTACGTGTTAGAATTTCGAGATTTAAAACCCGATTTTGAATTTCCACGTTTATTTTCTTAAAATCGTTGTTCTGCCTTTTCGACGAATTTAGAAGCCGAAATTCGACTTTGTTATTAGAGACCGAAACGTAGAAAATTAAATTTTAAGAAAGTTTTGTGAAATAGCATTTTCCGAAATTCGGTCTCTCTGATATGATATTATGTGATTTTATTAATTCGTTATAATAGCTTTATGAAGAAAGTATATAATCAGTAAGTTTTCTGAAAAAGTTTATAACTGGAAAGTTTCTTGTTTTTAGAAAATAAGGGTAGTATCTTCAGAAAATTTTATCAAATTCGGCATCTAGGCCCCTTGACTACGAAATTTTATTAAATTGTATATTTTATTTTTTAATCTATTTTTATTTAATAAAGACGAGTCTACAACGGGACGATATGGAAAACTGAAACGACCTGTTCTAGAAGATTGGTTCTTAAATAAGAGCTGTTTTGTGATCCACTCCACAATTACCTAGGAACCTCGGGGAGTTCAATCTAGGTAAGTTGGGCTTAAAGCGGGGCCATAGCACTCTTCCCAATCAGCTTGGGGACGTTTCAGTAATTACTAACGTACCGTTATGGACTTGTTATATATATAGAAATGATTTTATAAAGCTCGTTTTAATGATTTCCGTCCCTTTTAGATAAGACGTTAGTATAAGTACCAAAAAAAAATGTCTCTATTTTCCGCACCAAAGTATAAGTTTAAGTATAAAGTATATGTTAAATGATGATCCGAAAAGTCGGGTTGTCACAGTTGGTATCAGAGCGGTTTTCCTGCCATCCTAACTCGCTACCTTGCACAAGGCCATTCTGCACAATTCAAGTAAGTTTATTTTTAATATGAATATTTTTATATGTTTAAATTCTAATATACGATGGAACCCCAGAAAATGGTATCAGCAATCGAGATTGAAGCTGATAGGAAGGCGACAGAAGCTTTCATGAAGATTAAGTCTCCTACTTTTGATGGGAGCAACCCGGATGAGATCACGGCGTGGATAAGCCGAATGAATTGAATATTTATAGCATGCCACGTACCCGAACGCCTATACGCGATCCTAGCCACTATGCAACTCAGTGAAGAAGCCCTTGAGTGGTGGATTAGGAAGGAAACGCTACCGGGACAGAAGGATTGGGTCAGAATGTGTCATTTGCTGAGGGAGCGCTATCTGACGACTCCTGAAGGAAAGAGAAGGAAGAAGTACTTGGACAACTGGGTGAGATGGCGTAGGTATGACTTCGAGACGGTAGAATACTACGCTGGAAGGTTCAGGACCGAAATTCTGAACCTAGCACCACTCGATGAGAGTCAGCGGGAATTGGTCGAGCTCTTCTGGAGGGAGTTACCAGCAAGCATAAGGGAGCTCTATTTAGAACCTCTATACATCGATGATGTGGAGGAAGTGATACTTAAAGCACTGGAAATAGCAACTTTTGCTGAAAATGACGATGATGACGTGGCGGAATACACTCCCTTAGACTAGATTTAGAATAAGGAATTAATTTTATGTTAAGTCTTTATGATTATTGAAATAAGGCCCTTGCTGCCATACTATGTATTAATTCCTCTTTTTTTTTTTCAATGAAATAAAAGAATAATTTTTTTATTTCATTGAAAAAAAAGAGGAATTAATACATAGTATGGCAGCAAGGGCCTTATTTCAATAATCATAAAGACTTAACATAAAATTAATTCCTTATTCTAAATCTAGTCTAAGGGAGTGTATTCCGCCACGTCATCATCGTCATTTTCAGCAAAAGTTGCTATTTACAGTGCTTCAAGTATCACTTCCTCCACATCATCGATGTTTAGAGGTTCTAAATAGAGCTCCCTTATGCTTGCTGGTAACTCCCTCCGGAAGAGCTCGACCAATTCCCGCTGACTCTCATCGGGTGGTGCTAGGTTCAGAATTTCGGTCCTGAACCTTCCAGCGTAGTATTCTACTGTCTCGAAGTCATACCTACGCCATCTCACCCAGTTGTCCAAGTACTTCTTCCTTCTCTTTCCTTTAGGAGTTGTCAGATAGCGCTCCCTCAGCAAATGACACATTCCGACCCAATCCTTCTGTCCCGGTAGCGTTTCCTTCCTAATCCACCACTCAAGGGCTTCTCCACTGAGTTGCATAGTGACTAGGATCGCGTATAGGCGTTCGGGTACGTGGCATGCTATAAATATTCCATTCATTCGGCTTATCCACGCCGTGATCTCATCCGGGTTGCTCCCATCAAAAGTAGGAGACTTAATCTTCATGAAAGCTTCTGTCGCCTTCCTATCAGCTTCAATCTCGATTGCTGATACCATTTTCTGGGGTTCCATCGAATATTAGAATTTAAACATATAAAAATATTCATATTAAAAATAAACTTACTTGAATTGTGCAGAATGGCCTTGTGCAAGGTAGCGAGTTAGAATGGCAGAAAAATCGCTCTGATACCAACTGTGACAACCCGACTTTTCGGATCATCATTTAACATATACTTTATACTTAAACTTATACTTTGGTGCGGAAAATAGAGACTTTTTTTTTTGGTACTTATACTTAATACGAACATCATCTTTATTATTTAGATACCATAACAATAATTGTCTTGAAGGAAAACATAATCATATAATAAATAATAATTGTCTGAATGGAAATACTTATTTATAAAATACTAAGGCGGAAGATTTCTTTATTAATGGTTCCCATTGCCCGCCTCGCATGCCTTGCACCGCCACCGCACAATCCATCTCAAACCATAGGTTTCTTACCTACAGTATAAAGGAAAAACTTGGTGAGCTAAAGCTCAGTGAATACAATTATTTTCTCACAAAACATAAGTATGCAATGCATGACAATTTAGTCTTCATTATACATTACATAGTTTTACTTTAACATGCTTTAACTTCTTCTTAGAGGATCCTCATCATGGTATCGTACCTCGTGGAGCGCGCTCAGCCAATAATCAGCGAGGGTAGCAAGTCCTCGGTGAGTAAGGCAAAAACATACATAACATGAAAAACCGGCTCCTTAATGCCCTTAGGTCGACACAAGGAGAACGGGCAGTACGACACAGCTTTTAACTTAGTTATCACTTGTTTAATTAAGTGACATGCTTCATGATCATAAATTTGAACATAAAACTTGAACATCATAACTTGAACATCATGGTCATGCTTATAACTTGTAAAAATATAAAACATGACAACATACTTGAAACATTTCAACATGTAATACATCATCATAACATCATCATGAAAATATTTACGTCACATGACATTGCATATCATTTTCCTTATGTTTATATAAAGTTGTCCTTATAAGCTAATTATGAAATGACATGACAAAATTTCCAACCTTAGGAAATAGAAAACAATCAGCAAGTCCAGTTCGAGGCTGCAGCTGCTGAGGCCGGTCTCGAAATTAACCAAGGAGCTGCTGTCCGAGGAAGAGGAAGGGGAAGAGCCCCTAGAGCTGCACGAGGTCGAGGACGCGGCAGAGGGAATGCCGCTAGGGCACAAGCAGAACAACCACCCGCCCAACCAGAAGTAGCTGCACTACTCGCAGCTATGCAGCAGAGGTTGGAAGCCCAAGAGGCGGAAATGCAAGAGCTGAGAAACCAGCTGCAACAAGCCCAAGCCCAAGTACCGCCTCCTGCACCTCCGGCTCCGCAGCCAGCAGTTCGCCCAGCCGTTGTAGTAATGGCAAACTCGGACCTTTATGAGAGGTTCAGACGAATGAAGGCGCCAGACTTTGAAGGGTCCCCCGATCCTTTAATCGCTGATGAGTGGCTTGCTCAGATACAAGTCATTCTGAACTTTATGAATGTGTCTGATGGGGACAAAGTGAAATGCGCGTCTTTCGTGCTAAAGAAAGAAACACGCTACTGGTGGGAGACGGTAGCAATGAGAAGAAATGTTGAGCAGATGACCTGGGCAGAATTCGTAGAAGAATTCAATGAAAAGTTCTTCAACAAGAGGGCTATGAATGCCCAACAGAAGGAATTCAATGAGCTAAAGCAGGGAAGTATGATAGTGTCTGAGGCTGTCACCAAGTTTAATCAGCTGGCAAGATTATGCCCACGATTAGTACCCACTGAAGAAGAGAGAGTAAGAAGGATGATGGAAATATTTAGGCCAGAGTTGGCATTGGCCATTGATAGTGGTCCCGAACCCCCATCCACCGTGGCCGAATGTGTGGCCCGAGCAATCAGGGCGGAGTACCGCCTAGGACAAGTAAAGTGAATATTAGAATAAATCACACAGGATTTCTGTATCAACACAAGATAGGTCAAATGCACACTTTAGGAAACAAATTTTTGAGAGATCAAGAGGGAATCAGGTGGATTATGGGCGCATATTTGAGGCTATAATGGCTGAGATTTTTCAGTCAATAAATGCATAGGAAAGTCAACAGAATCAGCCAGAAAAAAGAAATTTAGGAGATTATGAGAATAAGTCAAAGATCAGGAAAATTAATGACAGAATATCTCCCATTTTCTTCCCCTTTTAGGCGCCATTTTCCCCCTATAAATAGAGGCTTAGGCCTCACTCATTCCTCACACCAAAATCTGAAAGCTTCAGAGAAAAAGAAAGAAAAAGAAAGAGAGGGAAAGAATAGTAGAAATTCTGAAGAAATTCTAGAGTTTTCTTGAGAGGAGGAGTAGTCTAGTAGAAAGAATTGAAGTTTTGCTTCGCCGAGGTTAAGGTATATCGAAAGCCTCGCATGTTTAAGCTCAATTTTATTTTTTATCGAGGCTAACTCAAAGTTATCGATTATAGGATTTGAACGTTCGTCGGAACTCGAAGATAAACGAAGAACATTCAAATACGAATTCGAAGGTTTGCGCTCTAGTCATTTTGAATTCTAGAATATCGAAGTTAGGATTTTCTACGTGTTAGAATTTCGAGATTTAAAATCCGATTTTGAATTTCCACGTTTATTTTCTTAAAATCGTTGTTCTGCCTTTTCGACGAACTTAGAAGCCGAAATTCGACTTTTTAATTAGAGACCGAAACGTAGAAAATTAAATTTGAAGAAAGTTTTGTGAAATAGCATTTTCCGAAATTCGGTCTCCCTGATATGATATTATGCGATTTTGTTAATTCGTTATAATAGCTTTATGAAGAAAGTATATAATCAGTAAGTTTTCTGAAAAAGTTTATAACTGGAAAGTTTCTTGTTTTTAGAAAATAAGGGGAGTATCTTCAGAAAATTTTATCAAATTCGGCCTATAGGCCCCTTGACTACGAAATTTTATTAAATTGTATATTTTATTTTTTAATCTAGTTTTATTTAATAAAGACGAGTCTACAACGGGACGATATGGAAAACTGAAACGACCTGTTCTAGAAGATTGGTTCTTAAATAAGAGCTGCTTTGTGATCCACTCCACACTTACCTAGGAACCTCGGGGAGTTCAATCTAGGTAAGTTGGGCTTAAAACGGGGCCATAGCACTCTTCCCAATCAGCCTGGGGACGTTTCAGTAATTACTAACGTGCCGTCATGGACTTGTTATATACATGGAAATGATTTTATAAAGCTCGTTTTAATGATTTCCGTCCCTTTTAGATAAGACGTTAGTATAAGTACCAAAAAAAATGTCTCTATTTTCCGCACCAAAGTATAAGTTTAAGTATAAAGTATATGTTAAATGATGATCCGAAAAGTCGGGTTGTCACAAGGAAAGAGGGGAAAAAAAAAAGAAAAAAAATATAGAGGGAGCATGAATTTTTCTTGGTGTTTCTATTCTGAAAATTAAGGTAAATTAAAGCCCTTTTTGGGTTTGTAATAACGATATTTATATTTACGCTAATTTGGAGGCGTTTTGTGTAGGAAACGTGCGTCGTAAGGGTGAATTCAAAGATATCTAAAGCCATAAAGATAATCTCTACTTTTAAATTGTAGAAACTTATTATATGATGATATAATGATGTTTAGGCTATGATTTGATTGATTAGTGTGCTCGAATGGGAGCAAAAATGCCCATTCTATGCACCTGATTAGGATTTTTGAGATCTAGAATTAAGATCGATTTTCTCGCATTATTTCATGTAACAAATGATTTTATTTATAACTGCAAATTTTTTGTACGTGTTTGTATACAATTATAAAATAAGTTTATAAAATTTCACAACTATGGAATGTGTAAATTATTTGTGAAAAATCCAAAACCAAGTATTGTCTGAACGGTTTTTGAACCGTTCTGGACAGATATGAGTTTTGGTAATTTTTGAATACTTTAAATGCCGAATTAGATTTTGACTATAAAAAGAAAAATGTATAAAATTAAATTTTGAACAATTTTCAAATTTGATTATTTACGAATTTAATTGTTAAGAGGGTTAAACATGTAGTTTAAGATTGAGTCTTAAATTTTCCTTTTAAAGAAACCTTAAGATATAAATATTTTCTGTAAAAAGTTAAAAGAGAAAAATTGTATGTTTTTGAAAAATATTGTAAGTCTCTTACAAACATTTTTCCAGGATCTATATATCAGTTAACAAATACCTTGAAATTACAATTCTATCCCCGATTTTAGTCCTCTTAGAAATAGCCAAATATCTTATTTTTTTAGTGGTAGTGATGACAAAGTTATGCTATTATAATAAATGGTATATAACTATATATAATATATACACACACATTGCTAAGAACGAGTATATAACTTTATATGTATGTGTTTGGATTTATAGTATATTATATTGTAGGGCCTGCATCTAAGGAAACTGTCTGTGGAAGAAATGAGCATCTTCTCAGATACTTCCATTGATTATCTTTATATTATTTAACTGTAAATGCATTGTAATAGATCCGTTTTTCGGTTTTCTAATTAATTCATTTGCCCAATACCAAAAAGAATGTCATTTATAATAATAAACAAGAATAACACCTACACAACTTCACTAATGGTTCTGTTTTACTGAAAACAAAAACTTACAATCATAATTCAAAGATTCCTTATTTTCATGAATTATTCAAATACTTTTTGAACTTCCAAGTGAAACCGTTGACTTTTTATGCACATTTGTAGTGTTGAGGAATTTCTTTGACCTCACGTTATGTCGTGATCTGCCCTGCATTCTATATATTATTTAGGGAGAAGGAAAGGAAATAGCAGAAGGAAAATAAAAAATTAAATTAATTAGATCTTCGTAGAATTGATCCAATTCCATTTTACTACAAAAATAGTGGAGCTGATATATTATGCGTGATGCAGATATATACTAGCTAATTATATATGTAGCTTGATGGAGTTAGTTTGTAACGTTGATAACTGTTTATCAACATTATGCTTTATTACTAGTTTTACATTTATATTCAACAACACTATATTGTACAAGAAATTATAAGTTTGTGAATCTGTGCTAAGAGTTGGTATCCTCCAGCAAATAATTTATGGCTTCACTTTTGAATCATTTATAGTATGGTGTAATTGATATTTTATGGCGATTGATTCTATAGCGAGTTTAGGATGAATTGCAAACATATGCCATTGAAATGTTACACAATTTTTATAAATGTGTTAAGATTTTTTTGTCATAAAATTTCTGATACATATATATTAAAAAAAAAAACATGTATTATTTTCTAAAAAAGTAAAAAAAAAAAAAAATTGTACTACTTACTGCAATGTTCGGTGGGTTTGGCATTGTTATTGGACGAAATTTGAAGTAAAATACGTGTTTGGTAAACAAATTTTCAATAAGTATTGCTTCTGGTGCTAAACATCAAAATTTCATAATTAAGCGAGTCTAAAGGTCATTTTGCAAAACTATTAGTTATGCTCCCATTTTAAGGGTCGTTTAGATAGCAATTCAATTGTAACAAATTGGATTTATATAACCTCTTGTTACAGTGCCAATGTTTCTAACTCAAATACAAAACATTATATTTATATATTTTTACAACAGTAAAAAGTAACTTTTTGAATTCTCAACATAAATTTTCTCTCTTACAATACTAATTCAAATACTAATTCAAACTCATATTCAAACATCAATTTGAACTCAAGATTTCGCCAGACAATAAAAACAATAACTAAGATCAAAAAAATTATAGTGAACATCCAATTTTTAAATCTTAATTTAAATTAATACCTAATCTTTTAAAAAATATAACAAAATATCAGAATGATTCAATTACTTACATAGTGGTAAATTGTGGTAATTACTTTAGTTATCAAAAGCATTTATAAGTAAATAACGAATTGACTAGTTACTCAATTACTTCAAAACTACTTGGGTATTTATTTTTATTGTTGTGTAGATTTGGATATTTTCCTACTTCACGTAAATTTTGTATTTGAGAATGCTATCAAACAACCCTGAGATGCACAAATGGTTATTTATAGTTAAAACTGCCCCGAGATTATTGCCATTATATGACCTTCTTTTTTTCGTTAAAAGCTATATATCTATTCATGACTCAAATGGTTAAATGTATTTGCAATTTTCCTTATAAAGATGCACAAATATATATATATATATATATTTATTTATTTATTTATTTGAAATAGAAATTATATACCCTTAAAAAATATGAGAAATTATAAATTACATCAAAGGAAATCAAATTTATAATTTAACAAAAAGTACGCAAAAGGTAAGAAAAAATTTATTTGATGTAAAAAGTGAAACATATATGAATTTATAAACGTAAATATATATAAAAAAAATTATAATCAAATTAAACAAGGATGAAGTAGGCAAATACCCAGAATTTATATAACAATAAAAATAAATACCCAAACTTTTGAAGTAATTGAGTTTCTAGTCAATTTGTGAATTACTTGCACATGCTTTTGGTAACAAAGTGAATTACCACCACTTACTACTGTGTAAGTAATTCCATCTTTTGGGTAGTTGGTTACATTTTTCAAAAGATTGGGTAATAACTTACATTAAGTTTTAAAAATTGGGTATTTAGTGTATAACCTATAGAAATTCTACTAACGGCACTTTTAAATAAACAATATTATATTAATCGTTTACCTATCTGTAATTGCAGTAATTTTTTTTTCCACAATTCAATTGAAGATAATTACTTTAGAAACTAAGCCAAAAATAATTCAAACTGCTCTAAATAATGAGATTGAAAAGTCTACCATATCAAAATGTTTAACATTTCTTACGAGTTTTAGTGCTTTTTTTTTTTTTTTTTTTTTGTGCGAGTTTTGCTAGAATGATACACTAGCCTCTAAAAACTTGAGATTTTTAGTGGGTTTTTAGTGTGAGAAGTTCTATGAAAATTCCATTTTTATCCATATCTTACGAATTTTGGGGATGAAAATTAAATAGAATATGCGACACTTGGCTTCTCCATAAAATCAAATTGTACGATGTATGACTCCTAAAGCTGTTATTATATATTCTAATCGGAGGAATCTCATACTAATAAAACATTTTACGTAAACATTACTAGTTGTAGTACTATTTTTCTTATAATACAAACACTTATCTTTTAGTCTTTAATTGTCACTTTAGAAAACCATAAAGACCAAAGAGGAAGTGTGGTATAGTTTGCAATTTCCATCACTCCAACCACATGAAAAAGAAAGGGAAAAAAAAAAAGAAAAGAAAAAGAAAGACATGTCCATGTTGTAATAAGTTATCTACTACACTAATTGAATTTTGCGCTGAAAAAAATTAATTCATGCAGCTATATATGATGCTAAGTATCTTATTGTACCTAACCAGTCTGAAATAAATGAGATAATAAAATCTTCTGTTATATATATGTATATATATATATATATATATCTTGTAAGCTAGTCCAATAAATATCTGCCCCACTTATGCAAATTGGCTCCAGTATCAATTAAATAAAATATCAAACCATGTTTAAGTTTTATCTTTTTCTTTTTATCTTTTTTTTTTATGGGAAAATATCCCGAATAGGGAAATTATGTTACTGTATATACAAATTAGTTCCAATACTAATTGCTAATGTGGCTATAACAGATTTACTAATTATTATTATTATTATTATTTTTGAATGAAAGGTACCGATCTAAGAAAAGGTACACAGGTCATAGAGAGTAGAGACTTACCAAGCTAGGTTTAGTAATTAGTAACTTAAAACAGGGTAACTTAATTAAAATATTGCTAATTTTGAATTATAATTCAGGTCTAATAACGTGCTATTATCTCAAGTTGCTGTCACATCCTCCTTAATATCTTAAAACTATTGCAAATATACCCCATTAATTTCCCTTTGTTAAGTTACGAAAAATTAAATAAAACTCATGACTTGACAGTTTTAGAGATTTGATGCAGCTTGAGAAGATGAAAAAATCGTTAACATGTATATAGATACTCTAAAAATAATATTATAATTTAAAAATATTAACATTGGACTTAAAGCATGGAAACAAATATATTTTTTTAAAAAATTGATCACTAACACATCTATGTCCTTCCATGCTTACAATTTTTTTTTATACAAGTCTACATATGACGTGCGAAATCGCAAGTGCACGATATCGTTACAAGTAATAATATCGTAGCGAGCACGAGTCGATCCCACGAGGACTTGTACACAAATCACCAAACTACTCTAATTATAACGCTAATTTAACAATGTAAGAAACGAATAATGACAAATTAACTAAACAGAAATAAATAAATAACACAATAAATTAAAAGATAAAAAGCATAATAAAAGAGCATAGGGCGTTGACTTTACCCGGACAATTTACTAGTATCCGTTAATTAAATCAATTGATTTTCTATTCTTATGATAATGGCGAATCAACTAAATTAATCATAATTCTTTCTCAAGCAATTACGGTCCTATTCACAATTAAGATCTCTCATCTCTCGAATTTCGGTCTCCTAGTCATAATGCAATAAGTACAAGATCCGTAAACCCCACATGAAAACTAAGCTATCTCTAGTCATAGAATTCCACATGTCAATTTGATTATTTGCACATCCCAATTAGAATCTCTCAAATTTTTAATCGGAATGAAAATATCATGCAAGAGTTGGCCAAACACAAGCAAGCATTAAGAATAAATCAAATCAATTACCATAATCTGGAATAAAAATAGCAATTGAATTGAAATTAAATTTTACATAGTAAAATAGTCTGGCTACATCGTAGCCCTAGCGAATGGAATTAACAAAACAGAAAAACAATACAAACTAGAAGAGTTTTGACGACGTGAAACAGTTCAATAGCGGAGACGCCTCTTGTCCTGCTCTCCAAAAGCTCCAACCAAAGAATTATGGTGTTAAGATGAATTATAGTCTCTCTGATGTCTTTTAGGTGTTTATGGTAGTATTTATAGTCTCATATGAGGTCTAGGTCGAATTAGGGCTATTTTGGGTGTTTTTGGAGTGTTTTAGGCCTTTCTTGCACATTTGCGCACTTGTACGGGAATATAGCGCTGCGGCGCTGCGAACGGAGCGATTCTGGGTTTTCTCAGAGCGCCGCGGCGCTATAAACTGGCGTCGCTGCGCTACGGCAATTTTCTGCGTGCACCGATTTTCAAGTCATCATATCTCCCTCGTTGTAAGTCCAAATCGCGCATATGGTACGCCATTGGAAAGCTCTTTCGAAGATCTTTAATTTGATATACAATTTGCCAGATAAAAATCCATAATTATTGATGAAAATTCTCCTCTAAGTAAGAAGTATTGATTTCATCACTCCCGACATTTCTCCAAAATAACTCGTTTTAGCTCGGAATTAACCCGTTCTTTCTCCAACTTGTACCAAATCTCTACAAGACCAAATATAAAGAAATATAGTCAAATATCATCACAAATCAATAATTCAAATGGATTTTATTGAATAAAATAAACATAAAAACTAAGTAAATGCAAATGCATCAACATAATATTCCAAACTCGAGATAACTTTGCCTTAATTAACGTCACCAAATTCGTCCCCTAAATGTAGTATAATGATTTGAAAAAAAAAAGAAAAAATAGAAAAAAAATCACTAAAAAAATCATATTGAATTATTGTAAATCCTCAAGTGTATGTTGAGGGTATATCTAACTTGAATTTGATTATTAAGTAGATTTTTTTTTAAGATTCTAATATAACAAATGATATGTGATATTCTCTCAAGTAATATTAAGTAGTTTGTTTCTCCAATATATTCTTAAGATTTTTAAGGATTTAATCAAATTTTTGGCTAACAAACATATGTTACACGTTATGTTATGACTAAATCCTTAATTTTAACATTGTAAGGCTAAATCATTCAAACTTTACCTTTAAAATGACTAACTTATTAACTAGTCTTATATTTTTTAGTACTAAAAATATAGGTTTATAATTACACGAGATTTGGTGGGTATTCATATTTCTATAAAAACTAGTGACTTTTGTTAAATATTATTTGCAGCGTTATTTATATAAATGCTCTCAATAATTTGTCATTTTCTCAAGTTACGCACATATCTTTTAGAAAATTGTATGTGTACCTTTAATCATTTATTGCGTTCTTAGCCAAAAAATAAATAAATAAATCATTTATTGCGTTCTTAGCAAAAAAAAAAATCATTTATTGCGTTGTCAAGACTTCCATCTATTTCTTATATGGAACTTAATGAAAATATATGTTTGTAATTTTTTTTTTAAATTAGACGATTTAGAAGATGTGTGCATATACAATCTTGACGGTATTTGTGTCAGTTTAATATTATTGTACATATAAAAAAAAAGTGTTTTAAGTTGTATTGAAAAAAAAAATTGCATAAATTATAAGTACTTAGGACATTTGATAAATTTATTTTTAAAATATTGCGAACGTACAAAATTATCTAAAAGTAACTTTAAAAATTAGTTAGTAGAAGACATACAATCAATTAAAATATTTTAATAATTAAAAAAGGAGAAGTAATTTCGATTATAAAAAAATAGCATTTAACAATTTTTTTAAATTCCTTTGCAAAAAACAAAAAAAAATTATTTATCAAATTTCATTATGTAGAAACATAAGCGGTTATCTGCTTATCTATAAATCAAGTTTACCAAACACTAACATTCTTCTTTTTATTCTTTTATAATCTACCAACAACATCCAACAACAATGTCAAATGAGCCTTTGTAGTTTGTATAGATAATAACTCATTATTTTACTTTTTACTTTTTACTTTTTAGGAATTAAATGAGGTGAATTAATAGTAATTAAGTTACTGATTATAGATAATTAGTAATTCCCACCTTGGATCTATGTAATTAAATTTTTTCGTCCTAAGCCTAAAACAAGAGAAAGCTACCTCGATTTTACTTATTTCTCAATAAATACCCTCATTCAATCCAAAGAAATAAAACCGTACGAATAGGGAATTTACGTAAATACAACTATGCTTTTCCAATTTACTTAGTAAAGTATACATTAGAATAATAATTAGTTTGCTTCTTTATTTGATTTGTTGAACTTTAGCAATCATTTCAATACAATTTGAGAATCCAATTACGTGGAATTTAAATCTGAGTTGGAACTTAATTCCCTTGAATTAAATTCCTTGATTATAGACTTATAGTAAGGTCGCTTATATATAATAAACATTACAGCGCTAATTTGTTGGCATTGCTATGTATGACCATGAATCAACATTTTCTTAGCAAATGTGTTTTATATATAAATAAACAAATAGTACCTTTTCTAGAATCTGACATTTCAAAATCATACCTAAACTAAACATAATGTCTTAAAAAAAAACCATAAATAGTGAAAAGTAGTTGAAAATTTTGTCTATTTAGAATTTAGTCATTTTTTGTTTCATGTTTTAAGAAAAATGACCAACGATTCCAAAAATTAAGTTATTAACTACTAATACATAAGAAAGCTAAGGGTATAAAAATAAATGCACGACATCATATAGTTAAAAACATGATTTTTTCATTAAATAACACTTGTTTAGCATATGTTTTAAAAGATTAGCCCATGTTTTCATTTATTAAGAAATTAGTCATTTAGTTTAAACTAATTGAGTTAGGTTTACTGTTTTACCCTTGACATTCAAACAACTTGATATTAGTGTGATTTTCTAGTTTTTTATTACAATTACTGTTGCTGATATATAATCGAACTTTAATCGTGATTCGTCTACAGATTTCCTTTCATTCTATTCGCCTTCAAATCATATTTGTATCTTGATATTTTTTCGTTTTCACTTTTTTTTTTCATAATCTAAGGCGTGTTCTGCTATTTTTTTTATTTGTATTTGATTTTATCTAACAAATATCTTCGTAGTCGATCATTGTGCATTTTTATTCTTTTTATTTTGGATTAAAATGGTTTTGGGGCTTTTTTTTTTTTTTTTTTTAGTATTAGCTGTTTTGTTTTTGTAGTTACAGTGTAACAAATTTCTGATTATTCTTAGAAATCGTCAAAAAATTCTGACGCTTTCGACTTGTTCTTAGTAACATAAGAAATTTTTGACACTGAATAAAAAGCGTCATAAATTTCTTATACAATTATTACGAACACAAAACAACAAATACACCAGAATCACTTAAATCCAAGTTTGAAGTAAACATACGAACAATGAACAAAATATAATCGCACAATAGCAGATTCAATGAATAAAATACAAATAAAAACCAAACTCGGATTCGCCATAAGAAATAATAGGGCATGAAAATCTCAAAAACTCATCAACCACCATGGATGTTGAAATCGTTGGTCGTCGGAGCTGCTCATCCTTGGAGTCACAATTTCTATCTTCAGTCTCAACGAAGAGAGAAAGTGAAATTAGAATGATGGTTTTTCATGAAAGAAGAAGAGCAAAGGCAATTCTGTCTAAACAAAATTATTTTTGCTACTTTTTGAATATTTGGAAACATAGGCTAGTATTTAAAAGCTCAATCCGAAAAACGCCTATATAGCTAAACCACTCTAAAAAAAAGGACTAATTTCTTAATTAATTAAAATGTTGACCATTTTCTTAAAATATTATTTAAAAAAAAAGTCATTTATCCAATTATCTCCGTAATAACCTAACAAAATCTTAAAATTAACAAAAATAACTTCATAACGAATTAAATATCATTTGTTTTTCCCTCTATATAATCCAATCCGAAGTGAGTTTAAGCATGGGCCAGGTTAGAAGGTTTTTTTTTTCATAATTTCTCACTCACACACAGCAGAGTCACAACCAAACAGTCCTCAGACTCCGATCAGACCACATTCACCACTCCCCTTCAGTACCCACCACCTCTCCCCAAACCTGCACACGCATTTACTCTCATTTATTTTCCCTCTCTCTTTCTCTCTAACCAAACAAAACCCCAAAACCACAACTCCACCACCAACGCTGATTTATATATATCCCTATTACAAAACAATACACACTAATAACATAAAATAATACTATATTAAAAAATTATTTATAAAAAAAAAATCTCTAGCTCTCCGTACTCCTCTTCTCACGTGCCTCCCACGTGACTATAACCCTCTTTCTTATGAGACCAGAGAGAGAGAGAGAGAGAGAGAGCGCGAGAGAGACATTTATTCTAAGACTGAACGACATTTACATTACCCAAACGCCGAAACTCTCTCTCTCTCTCTCTGAAACTGAAACCGATTATGTCTTCAGTTTCTCCACCGCCATTGACGGACCTCCTCGGAGGCAACGCTGGTACGAGCACGGAAACGACGCCGTCGGAGTACATTCCTCCCATACCGCACCACACGGCGTCGTCTTCCTCGTCGTCGTTCGGGAACCTCAGCCCGAGCATCCTCATCATCATCCTCATCCTAACCGTCACTCTCGTCGCCTCCGTCTCCCTCTGCTTCCTCCTCCGCCACCTCAACCGCCGCTGCCTCCGCCACCTCTCCGCCGCCCCAGCCGCCTCCTCAGCCTCCTCGGCCTCCTCCTCCTCCGCCGCCGCCGCCGCCGCCGCGCTCTCCAGCCGCCGCGTCTCGCCGGAGACCCCCGCCGACTCTCTCCTGGAGTCCCTCCCCCTCTTCGCCTTCTCGTCGATCACCCGCCCGCGCAGCGACGCCGCCGCGGACTGCGCCGTGTGCCTGTCGAAGTTCGAGCCGGACGACCAGCTCCGCCTCCTGCCGCTCTGCTGCCACGCCTTCCACGCGCTCTGCGTCGACACGTGGCTGCGCTCCAACCAGACCTGCCCGCTCTGCCGCTCGCCGATCGTCGCCTCCGAGGCCGAGATCCTCAAGACGCTAGGCCGCGGCGGAGACAGCTTCAGGATCGAGATCGGCAACGTCAGCCGCCGCGAAACGACACCGTTCGGCGGCGCCGGCGGCGAGTCGCGGCGGTCGTACTCGATCGGGTCGTTCGACTACCTCGTTGAGGACGACTCGGAGGTCGTCGTCTTCAGGTCCGCGTCGTCGGAGCTCAAGGACTTCGAGAACGTCCGGCGGGAGATTTTCCCGCCGGCGACGGCGACGGAGGCGAGCCTGGCCGCTGACGTGGCGTCGTCGGGTCGGAGCTGGCTGAAGGACTACGTGGACAGGCTGTCCACGTCGCTGTCGTCGCGAGCGGCGTCGTTTCGGAGCTCCGGGAGGTTCTTCAGCGGCTCGAGTCGGCGGAGCGACGTCGTTTTGGGGGTCGGAGAGTGGGACTTGGAAGCCAGCCGCGTTGGCGAGGAGATCAGCGAGCTCTTTCGTTGGGTCTCAGGGGTATGACGGTAAATACGGTCGCTACTGAGGGTTAAAACTGGAAAGCTGTTGAAAAAAAAAATTCTTTTTAGTTTTTTTCTTTTTTTTTTTTTCAATTTTTTTCTCTTTGGTAGTTCTTTCTTTGTCCAACTTCCCAACTCTTCCGTTCTACTGTCAAGTCGACTCGGAAAATGACAAATTGCTTACGATGATGACACGTGGACAAATGTTTGGATCGATCACCAATGTAAAGAGCATCAGAGAGGAGCGAAATTTTGGGTCGGAGGCAATAAAAGCATGAAAATCACCGATTTGGTGACGAATCTTCAGGAGGCTTTTGACGGTGGGGATTGTGTTTTTGGCTGTTTTGCCATTTTTGGTGAGATCTACGGTCGAGATTTAACGCCGGAGATCTTCCTCGCTTTGGTATATGTATATACTTCTAATATACTAGTTTCGATTATCGGTAATTTGGTTGGTTATTTTTACTGCTTCGAAAAGGGTAAAAAAAAAAAAAAAAAAGGCAGTCAGTCATATATGGGGATCCCGTGATCTGGTGAGTGAGGACACACCGTAATGAATGGTGTGTCCACATTTATGATATGGATCACCTAGTCACCAACCTTTTAATGGAAAAAGTTAATATTCGTCCCCACTTTTATTCAATCTTTTGTTGTATGATATCAAGTATCGACACTTCATTATTATTAATTTATTATTATTATTATTAGTAGTTATTTTAATTTGATTTTATCTCTTTATAGTTTTGGTACGACTTTGCTTGCACAAATTAATGTTGACATTGAGTCAATAGGCTTTGTTCCCCTTTTTTTTTTTAAAATATTTTTATTATTATTAAAACTGTTGAAATATACTAGGGTGTGTATGTGCAGTTCCTTAAGGAATCATCACTTTGCTTGCTTATATTGTCAATGGAAAAGAAAAGAACCAAAAAAAAAAAAAAAAGTTGGATAAAGAAATTAGACTGATTAAAGAGTGCGAGAAAATCCATGGGTGAATAGAGAGTTAGAGCTTTCAAAGATGCCAAGAGTTGTACTGGTTTTTGCCTTTAGTATGTTCTTTTTGTTTTTCAATTTGACTAATTTCTCTAATATATAGTAGTCATGACTTGAAAGATTGCTTTCACATAAGTAAACTCAACATGGTTTAGTTTTCGTGTTAATACAAATTGTAAATATATATTTACACACATATCCATATTTGCGTGTGTGTATTTCTGACGGCCATTAATTTATGGATCAATTTCTTTAATAAAGTTGGATGAGTGATTTGATTCCAAGAGTGTAGTTAAGGCAGCCGCTGAAGAAATCAAGTCCCAATAGATACGTTTTTATTTTTATTTTATTTATTTATTTTTATTTTGGCCAGATAGGATTTTGACTTGGATTGTATAATCCAGTGAATTTGTATTAGTTACGGTCTAGTTTAGTATTTTCCCATGTGATCTAGGGTTTAGCCAACTCAAACTCCAACCTTATAATATGGTCCCAATTTATTAGAAGTCAAAACTTCCTCTTAAATAAAGAAAGATATCCATTTCCATATACATGCTTTTGTACCGAGAAGTACTAGTAAACTCCAATATCCGTTTAGAAAGAGAGAAAAAAAAAATTAAAAGACATGAAAGAAAAAAATATTGTTCATTATCCACAAGAGAAAATGAAAAAGCTAAATATATAGATAAGAGTAACATTATTGTTAGGTGAATTAGGTTATATTTAGTGCTCTAACTACATTAAGGGAATGGAAACTACTCATATAGATTGTATATGTTAGGTCGTATTCGGTTGGGAAAGTTGAGTAACATATATATATATATATATATATATATATGAGTGTTTACGTTATGGTTCCCTAGTTGTCTTTATATATATGGAATGGTTTGCCTTTTCCTCTATTGGTCTATCCCTCTTACCATCATAAACATGTAGATTTTGTTTCATTGGAAAAGGTTCCTATGAAAGTGACTCGAAAGAAAATTAATATTTTGGAAGAGCTGAGAGCTATTTTTTATTTTTTTTGTTTTTCTGTTTGATTTTTCCACTTGCTTATATATAGATTTGTTTTTTGTTTTTCTATTTTTACTTCCTTTTTTATAATTATTATAATCCTTTTTCTTTTCAATTTTGTGTTATTTAGCAAGGGTAATTAATTCCGTGCTCCTGGTTATGTGGTAAAGGTATATATTGACCAGTTTACGTAGTAAATTCTCTCTCTCTATATCTCTATATATATATATATATATATATATATGTTGGTAATTGGAGATTAAACGAGCCATATTTATAAAAGCCAGAGATAAAATTGAAAATTTTCAAACCAAACAATATTTGCGTATTTTTTTTTGAAAATGTAAAAGATATTTCTATTATTTTTTCTATAATTTGATATTGAGAAACTTAACATTAATATATAATTACTTGCACTTCAGCTATGTAGTAACTAGTAATGTTGTTACCACCAAAAGGCAAAGCGACTCAAAATGGATAGGAAAATCCATTAAAAAACATGGAAAGATACGTGACAAGGATTATTAAACAAAGCCCAGCTATGAATTACGTACAAGGAAACGATAAATATGCGTATAAAATATGCGGTGACACAAAATATTATTATTATATATACACATATTATATTATAGTAGTTCTTTCATCTAAATTACGAGGTAATTACAAAGAAATTTCTGATACCAACAACTAAGAAGAAGGTCAATTGAATGATTAACACCGGATAAGCTAGGGAACGAAAGTACGCAGTCAAAATGGAATACATAATCACTATATTATGCAAATTAATTTATTGAGGGCCTTCTTTCTCTTCTTCTTCTTCTTCTTCTTTTTTTTTTTTTTGATTGACTTTGCTTTTAATTTTTTGCAATATAAAATGACTTGCTATTAATTTTTCTTTTGATTAATTGACTTGATCCGTTGAGTCAAGCATACATATATACCAAAGTAAGTGGTGACATTGACACTAATGGGCTATTAGTGTTTTTCAACTAGGTAAATACTCTTCTCCAAGTTGCAATATTTCTTTGAGTTTGTTGAAAAAAGGTTAAAGGAGATTAGTCCATGGTTTAATTACTACCATCTGTGCGAAGGAATGTTCCACGTACGTGACGCTAAGAAATTAGTAATTATATATACAAATAATAATTTGGTTCATATGCCACGCGTCTACAAATAGCCTATATTTTTAGCTATATATCTTTGATTAAGAATGAGTTTGGTTGGAAGAAGGGATTGAGGGTGAAGACTAATTTATTATTTAGTTGGAGATTTAAGAGAGATTGATAGATTTAGAATGCCACGAACAAGAAATGTGAAGGACTATAAATAAATAAAAAAAATATTATATTAATTCTTGAAGTTGTTTAACAAGAGAAAAGAAGATTAAAAAGCATATTACACATGGCGGAGCCACCATTATCCCAGGATTGAGGGGATGCCCCTCCTCCCCCATACCCCCAGGTTTTTGAGAAATTAAAATTTTGCCCCTTTAAAACTATATATATATATATATATATATATATTTTTTTATTGGAATGAGAGTCTGAGATAGGAACGCATCCCAATAACGTTGGAACATGTATGAGAAAATAGAGACTTATCAACTAGGTTGATCCTCTTTTAAGTTCTCCTCTAACACAGACCCAATTTTATTAAATAAAAAAGAAAATTACATAGAGTTATAGAGAAAAAGACAACCTCCCACAGGCGGGAAAACTATAATTTATATTTAATACCCACTTAAAACTGAAAAATATTATAACTAAATCTTTATTGACTTATAAATTAACTAAATACTCATTGAAATTTTGATGTGAAATTTCTCTTACATTACGTTCACCTATAAAAAAAAATAGCCAGTGCGTCATATTACTATTTTTTTAGGGTTTTTATCCAGTACAGTCAGTGTACTGGTCCGCCGTTAAATAAAAGTAATAAAATAAATAAAGATTGTAACAAATTTAATACATATTTAATATATATTTTTACAATAACTTATCTTTTTATTAATTTGTCTTCTCAATTCATTACTTTAGTGTACAAATACAATTGGTGTATTGAATAAAAAGCCTTTTTTATAGATAAAAAACAAAACCTAATTGACATTTATAAAAAAAATGCACGTATTTATAGATCGGATATCATGCATAAATTATAATTACTCTTGCTCTTTTATTCTAACTACATATACTCTCACCTTTAATTTATTTCAATGTTTCGACCAATTTCACGTGTTCTATTTCAAGTCTAGTCTACCTGCTTATTCATGTTATTGCTATTTGATAATCAGTCTTATTGGACCAGATCACTGAATGATAAGCATTAATGTTACTTCAATATTACGATCTAATTTTATGGGTTGTTTAGATAAATTAAAACTATTTAAAATTATTTCAAAAATAGTTTGTTATTAGTGATTAAAATGATTCATTTTAAAACTATTCATTCAAATGATTGAAACAAACGAGATATTAGAGCATCTCCAATACAATATTAAATTGATGTGTCTATGCTAAATTTGGCATTAAAATGAAAAAAAATATTTTCCAATATAATATTATTTCCAATGTCAAATTTAGCATTATAGCAAAAATGCCAAATTAGACAATTTTCAATGCAAATGCAAATGTCATTAATGCTAAATTTGGCACTCAAAAAAATAAAATATTATGTTTGACATTTGATACTTCAACGAAAAAATACTATTTCAAATACTATTTTGTTAATTTAATATTTTTTACTTGTAAAAATCAATAAAATTAGTTAATCATAATGATTTTTTGGTAAGAGGAATTTTTTTAATATAATATTTATTTTCAATTACATGCTTAAAAGTTGACAAATCAATGCTCTACTTTAAATATCAAAATTTTGGTATTATGCTATACTTAGTGCCAAATTTGGCACCATATATAGCATTTGTCAAATTTAATGCCAAATTTAGAATTGCATTGGAGAAATGCTTGTTATGCCAAAATGTCACATAAATTTGACATTGTATTGGAAATGCTCTAACTAAATATAACATAATGCCAAATTTTAGAATTTGAAAATAAGCATTGATTGAATATTTTTGTCATCATTAAATGTGAAAGTAATTATAATTACAATATTATATTAAAAAAATCTTTAATATTATAAAGTCAATACTATTACATACAGTGTTTCATACTATTAGTTTGCATTTTGTCAATAATAATAAAATAATAAAAATAACATTTAAAATGACACTAATGTATTAAAATATTTTATGTCAAAATATTACATTTTGATTTTTTTTTTTTGCTAAATTTAATATTGATATTAGTATTTACGATGGAGATGGTCTTAGATTTATTTTTTACCCCACATATACCATACGAAGATTTGTTATAAGAAGTCCCTTTATCTACTGAAGAGGCTAGCGTGGGTGACTGTGTGATCGATTTGCCTACATCACAATATATACATAAAAAAATAAAAATAAAAACTCTCTTTGATAACTTTCAAGAAGAACACGACAATTAAGAAGGCGAAACTTGACTTCCAAGAAGAACAAGACAATTGTGGAAAACTATATATCTTTTAGTCATATATTTATATATTTGTCTTCTAGGAAAAAATGATATATTGGACACTTTTTGCAAGGCACGTAATGTCAATAATTTAATTGTCTCTCGACGAACAGATGAAGTTACTACCTTTGTTGGGTCAATTCCACCATGTTTACAAGTTGCAGATTTCTATTTCCCTAAAAAAATGGTGGAAGAAAAAGAGAAGTGTGCAAATAAGATTGGTTAATTGACTTTTATAGGTTAATCACGTATTGCCGAGGGATATAATGCCTTTTTTTTTCTTTTTACTTATTATTTTTATTATCATTATTATTATCTTCTAAAATATACAATACTATTTAATTCCATGTGTTTATCACGTTTTTGCTAGATTGAGTTTGTAGTGGTTATTTCCAAAGTCGAAGCCCATGCATGATGGATTAAATTGGATTTTTAGAGATATGCATTTTTACGAATGCCGCACTATTAATCTGTATTTTTTTATGTTGTATTTATAATTTCAAGAAATTATAAAGAAACTATAGTGAATATTTAAATTTTAACACCGAGTTATAGTGAATATTCTATGTTGCACTTTTGACAAATACAACAAAATACTCAAGTGATTCAATTACTTCTATAATGATCATTAATGATATGTCGTAAAACGCAAAATCACATAACTAATGAATTGACTAACTACTTTATTACTTCAAAAACGTGTATTTATTTTAGGGGAATTTTGTAGTGGTTTTTTTTTTTTTTAGTGGTGGACAAAATTATTAAGGATCGTCAAACTTACCTTTTTAGTGGGTCCTATATCGTAAAAAAGTAAATCTGGCAACGTAGAGAAAGAATTATTTTACTCGGTATTAATGTACACAAGTCCCTAGCAACGAAGCTAAAAACTTATCATGCGAAATCACAAGTGTACAATATCATTTTAATATAGTGATAAGTAGAATGTCGATACCACGAGGACTTATGGGCTAATTGCGAAACTATTTTAAACCTAATTTTGATTGAACAATGCAATTGAAGAGGAATGAAAAATTAACTAAAACAAGAATAAACAAATAAAGAATGCGATGAAATATAAATGTAGAGAAATAAAAATACCTAATGTTTTCGATTTAACCTAGATCAATTACTAGTATTTGTTAATTCGATTTAAATAATATTCTATTCCTATGATGATAATAAATTCACTAATTTATTTATCAAACTCTCTCGAGCATCAACTAGCTCAATACTAATTCAAGTTTTTATCTCTCAATCTCAAACATCAATACTAGACAGCATTATGAACGGGAATTCAGAGTTCCACACAAGTATATTAGCTATCTGTAGTCCAATATCCTTCTTGTATTAATTTGATTATAGCACGCTCTAATTATTATCTCTCGAATTCTAATTGAAAATCAATTAATCATGTACAATTTAATCAAGACTGTACAAGCATAAAAAATAATTCAAATTAATCATCATATAATGGAAAAGAAATATCAATTGAATTTAAAATAATTTCTATATATAAGAATTAGTTCCGGCTACATCGTAGTCCTAAAAAACAAACTCAAGAAAAAGAAGAGCAAAGAAGAAAGAAATAACACTTGACGGCACGGAGCAACTACATCGCATGAATATCTCTAGTCTTTTCTCTAATACGCTCTAAACTCAATGAAAGATGCATTTTTCGAATATTAAGTGTCTAGTTATAGTTTTAGGCTGAATTGGAGTAATATTAGGCTTTTTCGAAGTGTCCGGTGCTTTTTTGCAGTATCTAAGGTTTGAAATCATAGTAGCACCGTGGCGCCCCGAGGTTGCGCATACACTAATTTTTAAAACGGTATATCTCCTTTATTACCTATCAGAATTACGCATATGATGCGATGTTAAAAAGTTATTTCAAAGATCTTTAATTTGATATGTAATATGCTATATAAAAGTTTTACAATCTTATTATAATATGGCCAAAATGCAACACATACTTTTGCCTCCACTCAAATTGCTCTGAATTTTCTCGTTTTATTTCCATTTGCTCTCATTAATCCTAAATCATCCATATATTGAAGAAATTACCAATAAATACAAAAATAAAAGTGTTTTAATATAAATTTATGGGTAGCTACATGCTAAAATAGGTAAATTTTATGATTTATCAAAGGAAGTACAAAGAATTTTATCCATAAGTTGCCATTTGTTCTTCAACTGGAAGACGTTCTAAAAAATTTGGAGTTATATCTTCGAGGGATTATACTTTTTGGAAGGAAGCCATACAAGATGAAATGAATTCTATTATTTCAAACCACGCTTAGTAGCTTGTCGATTTACCATAGGGTCTATGTCCATTAGGTATAAGTAGTATTTAGAATGAAGTATTATAGTGATAGTACTTTAAACACCTATAAGACTAGATTGGTAGCCAAACGTTTTCGACAAGAGAAAGAAATTGACTATTTTAATACAAGGTTAACAACAATTAGAGTTTTCTATATGTTGGCTTCTTTGCATAATCTTTTTGTTCATGAAATGAATGTCAAAACGGCATACTTAAATGGAGATCTCGATGAGAAGGTCTACATGAAACAACTTGAAGGTTTTGTTCCACCGGAGAATGAACAAAAAGGTGTGCAAACTTTTAATCATTGTATAGATTAAAACAAGTACCCAAGTAATGACATGAAAGGTTTATACACTCTGTCATTCTTTCATATGGACTTTTTCATAACATTTATGATAAATGTTTGTATACAAAAGTGCGCAATAACGGTGTGATATATGTGTGCCTTTATATTAATGATATGTTGATAATTAGTAATGTGATGAAAGACATATTAGAAACGAAGATGTTTCTATCATCCACTTTCATGATGAAAGATCTTGGACGGATTGATATTATTTTGGGCTTCAAATTGAAACAAAAAAGTGGAGGTCATGAGTTTTGTCAATCACACAATATTGAGAAAGTGTTATACAAGTTCAATCATTTAAAATTCGAAGAGGTGAATACCTCATTTAATCCAAGTCTTAAACTTGAAAAGAATAGTGCGCGAGTAGTGGCTCAATTTGAGTATGCGAGTACTATTGGTTGTCTATGTATTTGATGCAATGCACTAGACTGGATATAGCATTTGAGTTAGTAAACTAAGTAGGTTTACCAGTAATCCAAGTGTTAAACATTGTAATGTCATTGGTAGAGTTTTTGGTTATCTAATGAAAACCACGAAACTTGATCTCTAATATTCAAAGTTTCTTACTATCTTGGAAGGATATACCAATGTGAGTTGAATATCCTTTCCAAGATCGCAGAATTGGTTGAAGATCACAAGGCGTTTCGAATAAGAACACATTTTTTAGTTTATTCTAATTTATTAATTGCTTTAATTACTATAATATTATTTAATATTATTTAGTGTAAGTTTCTATTTTTTTATACTTGTTATAATTAATTGTTTGTTGTATCTATCATTCAAATAAAAAGATCCTTTACACTAGGAAGAACTAATCAAAAAATTTCATTATATCCCTTCTAAAATCGTTCTCTTTGTGTGAGATGATGAATCTACCACGGGTTAGGTGATTACACTTGTGGGTGATGCGATTTCTTAGAAATCCAAGAAACAGGCCTACATTACACATTCAACCATATAATTAGAGTTTATGGCTCTAGCTTCAGTTGGACAAGAGGCTGAATGGTTAAGGAATCTTCTATTAGAAATACCATTGGCTAAGGAGAATATATCAAAGTTGTCGATATATTATGATAGTCAAGCCACTCTTGCAAGAGCTTACAGTGAAGTGTGCAATGAGAAGTCTAGACATATAAGCCCAACACATGGCTATGTGAGAAAATTAAACAATGATGAGATTATTTCACTCACATTCGTGAGATCTAGCTATAATCTAGTAGATTCTTTTAGTAAACCTCTTACAAGTTATTTGATAAAAATGACATTGAGAGGTATGAGGCTTAAACTACTAGAGTAAAGATCCACCAACGATGGCAACCCAACCTAATAGTAGGAAATGACTATCTTAGGTTCAATGGGTGAAAACAAGTCGTTGATAAGTAGATAGTGACAACACTGACTATTATTGAATAGTTTTTAATAGTGCTGGTTGTTACAGTTAAGTGGTTGAGTAATTTAAACTCTTAATAAAATTCAATCGTTGAAGCCAAGCATTTGTAACGTAACAGAGATATTGAAAGAGTTTCACCTATGTGAACTTTGAGATGATGTCGGCTCAAATTAGAGTTGGAATTTCTCTTGTGAAAAGTTCATGAATTTGGATGAGCATATGGCACTAAATGGTGCTAAGTGAGTGGTGTAGGCAAGGAACTCTAAGGAGTGTGTATGGAGTATCACCAGTTTTGTCACAAGGAATAGGTGGTAAAACTTTTATGCTACCTCAGATTTTGTCAAGACTTTGTGGTACTTTCACTAAGGTAACGTTTAAATCGAAAGAAACCTAACTATATTAACACTCTTTTGGTTATTTATGGAATTGTACTTATTTTATTTTGAACAAATGGTGATATTTTGGTTTTGTTCTAAAGGAACTAAGTGTGTGTGTGTGTGAACTTTGAGTAAAAAGGCTTATGGTGAAAAGTCTCACTTGGAAGACTTATGAAGAGGTTGAGCTCTTTATAAGTGGAAACTTCTACTAGTGGGCTTGAGTAAGTGTAAACCAAGAGTGTGCTACTTGGCATAGCGTGAACGCGAGCCCAAGCGCAACACGTCACGACGCGCACGCAATATGGCAGGGTGTGGTCGTGGGCAGTGAGGTTATAACGATGCTAATGGCACTTTTCGGCACCTTGTGGCACTTAGGGTTTCAAGCGATCGCCCGTTCTGGGTGATGTATTATCGACAGTAGGCGATGTATCGCTCAATGATGCCTGAAACAATATCATGTCATTTTTTGACAATCGGAGTCGTATTTTACTAAAAGTTACGACTCTTGATGGTATTTTAAGCTTTTACTTATAGAAAATCATAACTTTAACTTTCTGAACTAGACGAAAACACATATACACAAAATAAAACAGATATAGAAAATATTTCTTGCCTACAATAAGATTTTCACTTTGCTTAATTTGTTGCAAATCTGATCGAAGGCTTGTCATAATTTGTTAGTGTATTTGCTAAAAGTCCACGAAGCGCCAGGAGGACACAAATAAACATTTGAGGAGAGAATTTCGTGCGTTATTCAAGCATCAAGTATCGGTCTCCATTGTTCATTTTCCTCACAAAAACTTTGTTAGATCAAGATCTTATTGTCAGTGACTAAACTAGGTGTCTCTAACGAGTGTTGAAATGAAAATCCATTTTACTTCTAGACTTGTAGTTTAATAACCTTTAAAATTTACATATATATTATGTTAAGTTACACAAGCTTGTTTTGCTTGCATTGAGGCCATAATTAGGACACTATTCTGAAATCCAAATTCAGATTTTCTCAGTTATGTAGCTTTCTTGCTAGGGCAATTACTTTACAAGCATACACAAACTTGGAATGAGAGAATCAGATCCAATAAATTTTAACTATAAACATAGCAAAATGCACTAGAAATTCTTGACAAATGAAGAAAACATGTAACAAAACTTTCGAGCAGTGTCTAAAAGTCTCATGCAAAATTTCTACAATGGCATAAATAAATTGGAGTAGAGCTGATGTAATGAATAAACCAGAAAGCCCAAGGCGATCATAGCGTTGCTTGCAAACGCAGCAGATTTATGCCCTTCACTGCAGGGAAGACGACTTCCACTGAAACACCCTTTCTTCTGCTTAATCCCGAGACCACGGTTTTCAAGAACAAATGTCGAGTTTGTACTTCCGCTGCTGAACAGAACACACCAAAAGAAAGGACCTTTATGGACACCGACCATTCCTATTCCCACCTCTGAGTGTGACTTATTACTAATAATGGATAAGGTTCTCTTGTCCCGGACAAGAACATCTGAAAAGGCAAGTGATGGCTCAAGATACTTTGATCGACAGGCAATGATGCGACCGGTGATTGTACCAAATGTGGGCAGCTCTACGCCGCAGTTTGGAGCGAAGACTTCAGTGAAGTCATCTTCTGATGGCTTGCAATATACCGTGTTATTGCCAGTGCAGTTGCTCTTACATGATTCAACATATTGCAAGGCCATGCAGCCGAGTCCAGGACTATCGTTTAGTTTGGCAAGCTTATGGGCTGTTCGGTTATTGTTGATCATGTTTACGAGGTCGTTTGCAGGGTTTCCTGTTGAACAAGCGACATGTAACACATTAATCACTAATATATTTAACTGTTAAGAAACTTTTAATACATTGTCAATCCATATCCATGATTCTCTTCTGGCCGAGCTCAAAAAGTGTATCACTACATATCCCTCCCTTCCCCCTCTTTAAGAAAATGAAAAGGAAAGTATGAAACAAGTAGGAATTTTTCATTTGACAAGATAATATCGAAATAAACAAAATTGTTGACCATAATATAGTCCCTTTTGCAATAGGCCAAATACTGTTCAAAGGAGAACAATATTAACGAAGATCATCAAAGGAACCCGAATGTTTGTTAACCCATTCCCTTTCACTTTCGGGTTTACAACAATATTTACACTTTAGTTTGAGGTTACTAAAACTGTCTGTTAAGTTTCTTCAAATGAAAGCAAACAAAAGAGAGGATAAGATAAAGCATATACAAAAGACGAGTAAGTTTAAGATACTACAAATGAAGTTAGCGTAAAAAAAAATAAAATAAAATAAAGAGTTCGAAGAAAGTTTTACCAAAGATTTCGTCCTTAAGAAAGTGTTACAACGTTATCATAGGGTAACTAAACAATATTGTAAACTTATAATCTTCGGAACCAAGAGAAAATAAGTTTACATCAGCCTATGCAAATTGTCTTTGGCAGAGTATTGAGGGAAAATTTTCACACACTTCAATTTGGTTTCTTGAGGAAATACAAGTTTTTAAGTCATGAAACTATCCAAACGACATAAACCCCGCTAAACAACTACAGAGAGTTTGCTTGAAGAGTTAAAATTGATTTCAAAATGAATTGGGTTCAGCTAAACTAGCATACAGAAGAAGGGCAAAAACTATAAATATAATGTAAAACACACTTTGACTTCTTGTTTGCACAACACAAATTCTGATTCATGGGCTGTATTAAGGAAGTCGGTCTGAGTTAAGAGTTTAGTTGTTTTATTTATATTTATATATTTTTTGGGTTGGTTGAGAATGAATGCTCTAAGGTCATTTGAATCACTAAACAATTATTACCCTGCTATTCAAATTAGACTCACCACAATGAAGTTAGTCCATTTTATAAAATAAAAAAAAAAGGCACAAAGAGCAAAGAGTTTGAAGCTGAAAATCACAGATTACATTGTAACTATCTCAAATGTACAGGAAAATCTTAAACTATAGTACAGAAGTTCAAGTACTGCAACATTTTTCCTGCTTCAACAGCTAGCAGTAACATCTATATTTGGTGCAATTGTCATATCTTTCTAATCTACACCTTGATTAATTAGTTTGCTAATTAACTATGATTGTTTGAAATATAATAGAAGTTTATGTGTTTCGTTAAACCTCCCCATCTCGGATAAAAATTTAAAGTTTTTCAACCATAAAAAAGACTACCATATGTAACTTAGAAAGGGTAGATAATGTTCCCCTATGGTTTGTAAGCAACACACTCAAAAGTTTTCAAATGAACTTCATTTTTTTTTCCTTGACTATGTTACAAAGTTTTAAAGGAAAGCAAGCCGTGTTTGGATTCAGAAACATAAATATTAGAAATAAGCTTCCAAAAAAGAAAGCAATAAAAAAGTGTATTGATAAAAAGTAGTACCATGTTCCTTGGAGCAAACAAGAGCTGATAGCAAAAGCTGCCAAAGAACAAACAAGCAACAGCAACAAAGCTTCTTCTGCATTGTTAGCCACCAAACTCAGAGTCCAAATGTGAGCCAAAAAGTGGGGTTTTTGATGTATGTGTTAAAAAAAAAAAGAGAGAGAGAGAGAGAGAGAGAGAGAGACCAAGTTGAGAGAGAGAAACCCAGATTTAAGAAAAGGGTTTTGGGTTCTTTGTGAACAGGTTCCAGAAATAAAGAGGGAACAAGGTGGTGAGAATTATTGAGGTTAGAAAGGAGAATTAGAAAAGAGAGAATGGGAAAGAAAATGAAAAAGAAAAATTCAGGGGAAAGTGCAGTGAAGGGATGAAAAGCGGGTTACTACTATTGATGGAGTGTTGGTGTTTGCAGTGTTTAAGGACAAGGAATGGGTGGTGGTGGTCCCTACTAGCCGTTGTGTGTGTTGTCTATGAATATCTTTTTCCATAAAATATGGAGCTTATTTCAACACCAAGAAGACTAGAAGAGAGCTGCAATGCAATTGAGAAATTTTTATTTTTCATCACACTACTATTGGGGTGAAATGTGAATGAGTGCAATTGATAGGATGGTACTTAGATATCATATTGGTTGTCAATTTTAAAGGTGAGTTAAATAGCATGATATTTAGATATCTTATAGCAGAATAAAAACACCAATTTATCCATCGTAATGTTGAAAAACAAAATTATAAGTCTAAAAAATAAATTAATTATGCATTTAATATTAAATTGGATCCGTACAACAATTATAAAATCATATTATAACACAAGAGTACTTGCTTAATTGAGTACTGCGATTTTATTGATTATTGGTTATAGAAGTTCCAATTCCATATATAAAAAAATAATATCGTATTATAATACAAAATATGTTTTACTCAAGTTGTGTTTTTAATTATATTGAGTATTGGTAGTTAAAGTTCATACTTCATTTACCACGCCGAAATATATAGGTAAATTTTAATATTATTTTATTTTTATAATATCATATCACATAATTTTTCCTTATATGGTTGTTAATTATTTTATTAACTCTATTAAAAACTAAGATTTTTATTTATAAAGTTAAAAGAAACAGAAAAAGGCAATGAAGAATAAAGTGAGTTACAACTATTTTACGTGTCTGTCATGGACTCCATTTGCAAAGCCCAAGTCCCATGTAGTAGGAAAGGCTAAACTTTCTCTTTAGGCTGGCTAGTGGAGTGAAGGCTATATATAGAGTTTTTTAGCCAATTTTCGTCTCCAACCCACGCCATTTCTTGACGCTATTTTTTTTTAATTTTTAATAGTTTTTCTAATTGCAATATAGTCCCTTATTATTTATATGTATATTTATTTAACCCACTTTATTATATAATGAGAATTTTAATGATTCAAATGCATTAATTGAGCATTTGTGGGAGGAATTTAGTAATTCAAATGTTAAACTTTGTATAAATATGTATGTGTTGCTTTGTTTTTTTTTATGCCTTGTTAAATATAATTTGTTTTTGTCCTAAAAAAAAAATTGTATTATTTATTATAAAATCCTTTTTTGTATATATAATTTTAATAATATTCGACGTAATTTAATTCATAAGTTATGAAAACATTGTACATCTTTTGTATATAAATGAAAAAAAGAATGTTAAAACTAATAAATAAGTGCAAAGTTAAAATAATAAAAAAATCGTATGGGGTGTAATATGTAAATAGTTAAAAATTATTAAAAACTATTAAAAAAATAAAGGTAAAAAGAATATAAAGAGAGTATTCTTTTTTGGAGTTAAAAATAGAGTTTCTGATTGGAGATAAAATAATGTTTGATAGTGACATTTACTTTAAAAATAGAGTTTAGAGAGAAAAAAAATAGAGTTTTTGGTTGGAAATGGCCTAACACAACTATCTATCTACAGGTTTGTTCACATTCCCCAAGGCAGCTATATTTTCCAAGAAGAAAAGACCTGCACGGCTTCTCACAAGGAAGCTTTTATAAGGAAGGATGGCGGAAAAGGAAGCGGAAGAAGACAGTATTATCAATCAAACATCAAGATTGCTCTCATCAAAACTTACCATCTCGGTCAAACCTAACCAAGATGGTACGCGACCGAGCAATTTTAATATAGCAGTTGTGAAGCTATTCTTCAAGAAACCAGTGGGTTGTAATATACTTAGGAGGGTTTTTTACGGAGTTTGGAGAGTGGGAGGGCGTTGGTGGGTGGACGAGTTGAAGTCAGGATTTTTCAAATTCACATTTGCTCATGTTGATGACCTCTTAATGGTCCTGATGCTTAATCCATAGACTGTGAATAGTGTGCAACTGCACTTTTTCTTCTTCTAGCCCCTCAATGAAACCTTGGAAGAGATTGACTTATCAACTATAGACTACTGGGTCCAGGTGTATGGTTTTTTGCTGGATTATCTATCAGTTGAGAATGCCAATCAGATTAGTCCATTGGTAAGGCAAATGCTTGATTATGATTACTTGATGGGTGGAAGTCATAGACCAAGAGACATTATGCGATTCAAATCCAGAGTCAAGGTCTCTGAAGCACTATGTATGGGATTCTTTCTAGATAAAGGTAATAATACTAAACCTTGGATAGAGGTAATAATACTAAACCAGTGTGGATTCAATTCAAATACGAAAGAATAGGCATTTTCTGTTTCAGATGTGGGATTCTGGGACATGGGCAATCTGATTGTGAGGTGGAAGAGGATAACATGATTGAGGACATAATCAGAATACAACGGCCAGTATATGGCCCGTGGTTGCTCACAAACCGAGAACGGGAATCGTACAACGCCGGAGGAGACAATGGAATCAGAAATACAGAGGGCCCCACTTATGGGAGCGGGATCAGAAGATGTTGGTAATACCAAAAGAGGATATGACAGAAGGAAAGATGAGGGCAGTAGTAGGGGCTCAAAAGTAAATCAAGAGAAGTGGGCCTCTAGGACTAGGCCTATTAAAGCTCCTAACACAAAAGGCCAGGTAGCTAAATAAGTTGGGCCTGGGCTGCTGCCCAGCTTTAATGTTTCTCAAAGCCAGATTATGGAAATTGGTATGGGCCAGCCTAAGAGGAAGACTACAGAAAAAGGAGGGGATACACACAAGAAATCGAAAGTTGGTACTTACCAAGACAACACAGGACTGCTTCCAGATGAGGAAATATAGAAGTTGGCATCGAATCTCAAGAAGACATTGATTCCTTCTCCATACAAGGATGATGCCAAGTTGAGAAAGAGAGTTGCAGTCAAGAGAAGTCTGGTTAGGAAAGGGACGAATAAAGAACAGAAGAATACGCTAAATAAGACAAAGTTCACCACTCAATCAATTGAGGAAGAAAATAATATGACGGCCGAGGAGGTGGGCCTAATCACGCCCCCAAGGGAGCCATGATTCTACTATCCTAGAATTGCTGAGGTCTAGCCCGAGACTCTGCAATAAGGCCTCTTAGGGCGGTAATCCGGAGTTAAAATCCGGACGGAGTAATGCTGTGGGAAACAATAATAAGCGCACAGAGACCGGAAGTGCTTAGAAGTATGTTTGGTTTTTGGGGAGGTTTTGGAGTGAATGCCGATCGTCTTTCAGGAGGGTCAGGGTTCTGGTGGAGGAAAGGAGTTCAAGTAGATATTATAGTGGGAAATAAGAACTTGATTCAAGCAGTGGTCATAGCAGACATTGGCCACAATGTTTGGGTTTTGTTTGGGATTTATGGTCCAATATATTACCATTAAAAGAAAGAGTTTTGGAGAGACATGGAGAGAAGAATAAACCGAACGAGACAACCATGGGCGATTGTAGGAGATCTAAATGTTATTCTTCATCAACATGAGAAGTTAGGAGGCAGAGGGTTCCATTGGAATAAAGGAAATCTGTTTCGAGATTTTATTAATAATACCAGTTGGAATGATCTCGGAACATCGGGAAACAATTTCACATGGAGCAATAGTCGGGGACACGATATGAGAATTCAAGAAAGACTAGATAGGGTGGTGTAGTAAAGAATGGGTTTTGGTCTTTCCTAATGCAGGAGTGGATAATCTTCCTATTATTGGTTCTAATCATGGCCATATCATTCTTAATACAATGAGAGATCTTAAAGGCTTGGGTAGGCCTTTTCGATTTCTTGAAGTTTGGGGGGATGATCCAGGGTGCAGAGATGTGGTTTCCAATGCTTGGGCAAACAAAATTGTGGGCTATGAAGGTTTTATCCTTCACACCAAACTTGGAATCACTAAAGGAGATTTGACTGAGTGGAACAAAAGGCACTTTGGAGTTTGTCAACAAAGAATTAAAGATCTAGAGAGCCAACTCACTATTGTCCAAAATCAGATGTTGTCTCCAAGGTAAATTCAGGAAGAGGCGCGTATTCAAGGTGATTTGATGGAGACTTGGAAGAGAATGGAACGAATATGGCGTTAAAAATCAAGATAATTTTGGTTGGAAGAGGGAGATCGCAATACGCGATTTTTCCATGTCTCGACCATGATAAGAAGGAAGCGCAATTTTATAGGGGCAATTCTGGGAGAAGATAACAAATGGATTCATAATCCACAGCTAATTGGCGACTATCTAACAAAGAATTTTAAGGAGCTATTTTCGTCCTAGGAAACCATTTCTCTAGATTGTATTTTTGATCTTATTGAGCCAGAAATTAGCTCTGAAGAGAATGACAAACTCTTGGAGATCCCATCGAGAGAAGAGTTGCGGAGGTATGTATGGTCAATGAATCCTCTCAAGAGCCCAAGTCCGAATGGAATGCAAGGCATTTTCTATAGGAAATTCTGGGATATAGTAGGTGACCAATTACTGAAATATGTACAAGAATTCGTCCGTCAGGGAAAATTACTCTGTGCAATCAACCAAGCTTTTATTGTCCTTATTCCTAAAGAAGAGGAAGCAGCTACTTTCGACAAATTTTGCCCCATCAGTTTGTGCAATTTCTCCTACAAAGTTATCACAAAAATTATCACTCTGAGATTGTACAAACTTATAGAAAAGTTAATATCCCCATTTCAATCTGCTTTCGTAGTAGGTAGAAGTATAGGCGAAAATGTTCTTTTTTGGCAATATCTCCGTGACTGACCCCTTCGAGGCCTTATGCAGAGACGTTCATTAGGACTCCCGTGACCGGAGACCAACGGCAGAGGATCGAGGCGGCCTCGCCTATCCGGATGAGTATCGAGACGTCCGGTTCCTCGTCACCGAGGATAATCTAGTCACTTACGGGTGGATCTCTACCTAGATGGAGCAGGACTCGGACCAACTCCGCGGATACAAGTCGGCCCCAGAGAAGTCTAAGCCCACCTCTGGGAAGCCTTTGGCCGAGACTGAAGAGGGAGTAGCCACTCCTCCGAAGAAGGCCACTTCCTTCGGGCCGAAGAAGAGAAAGAAATCGGCATCTTCTTCGAAGAGGCCCGCTTCCCCTAAGTCCGCGGCAGCGCCCACTCCGTCTTTAACAGAGAAGGCCGAAGAAAATGAGCCTTTGAAGAGGAGAAGGAAATCAAGGATGGAGTCTGAGCCGACTCCCGAGGCTACTCCTACCAATCCTCTTCCCTCTAGGAGTGAGGATGTTCCAACTTCTCGGACCGGGATCGCCCCGGAGTCCGAGAACTCTCAGGTTCCCCCGGAGGTTCCCTCGGAGACGGCTCGCAAAGGAAGAGCTTTCGACGAAGTTGCCTAGGAGGCGGAGGAGGTAATTCAAGGGCCGAATCCTTTGAGTCCACCAATCCCTCCACCGGCCCTGGTGGAAGATCCTCTTCTGAGCTTCGAGGATCTTCTCGGAGAGGAGCACGTAGACACGGCTTCTTATTTGCCAGATGCTCCTCCGAGGCATGCTTCGCTTGCTCGTGCCTCGACCCATACTTCGCCTGGGTCGACTCACTTCGTACCCATCATCCTCGACGACGGTAAGTAGATGCTTCCTACAAAAATAGAAACGTGATTAAAAAAATAACTAAAGTTAGAATACTAACCTGCTTAATGTTTGCAGATGAGTTTTTCAGTCGGCTTGGGACCCCGCCAACCGACTCAACAAACCCCTGTCCTCGAGTCTTCCACCAGAGACAAGGACGAGGGAAAAAGACCAGTGGAAAATGCTTCTCCTTCGGGAACTCCGCTCCCGAAGGAGAGCGATTCTCTACACGAGGAAGCGGCAGCCCCTTCATCCTCCAGGGCACCGGCTGGAGAGTTTTCGAGGAAAGAATCCACCGAGGTTCCCAAGGACCCTCTGGAGGACTTCTAGGACTCCTTTTGGCGAGGGATATTTTACTCCTCCGGGGTCCTTCCCTTGGATCTCCAATCTCGGTCCTATGTTGGACGAGATTTAGTCCGAGGAGAGCTTTAAGCGATTGTCCGAGAAGTCGCTCCAAGTTGAAAACCGGGAGGGTATGCGGGTGCTCTCGAGGGTAAGCTCGCTGATGTTCCCTTCGGGAATTTCTAAGTTCATTTCTAACCCCCTCATTTGCTGCAGGCATTCCTCGCAAATTTTGTTTACTCCCGAAGAACTGAGGCCATCTTCGCCCAGGGTTGAGAAGCCCTGCTTCACCTTCGCTAGGAGAATGAAAAATTGGCTGCCAAACTCAACGATGCCTCCTCTAAAGCGGATATTTCATCCGAGATGGTGGAGCTGGCAACCACCAGCCTTAGGAACACCGTAGAGTTTAAGAGAAGTTGCGATGAGGAGGTGGCCAAACTTCGAGATGAGTTAAGTAGAGAGAGAGCATCTCGCATCGAGGAGGTGGCCAGGTTCGAGGGAGAGCTGAATAAAGAGAGAGAGAGAGAGAGAGAGAGAGAGCTGCAAGAGGAGGTGTGGAAGACCCTTGAGGACGAGCACCAAGTTCACAAAGAGGACATTCTCTCCGAGAAGGCAGCTTTTGATGCAGCGCTCAACGAAGAAAATAGAATGAGTGCAGCAGCCAAGAAGAGGATTCAAGCGCTCGGAGACGAGCTTAAAACTATCCGCGGCGAGCTTAGCAAAGCCGAGACTGATCTCAACGGGACCAGGGCTAGGATCTGCACAGCCGTGGCGGACTTCAAGAATAGCCCTGTCTTCGAAAGCTATATTGAATCGAGAAGACAACAGTAGGTCTCGGATTTTCACCGAAGCGAAGGCTTTCTAGTTGAGATGCAGCAGGCTACCCTTGCGGGTACTAACTGGGTGCTACATAAGCTCAAAGCTCTTCTTCCCGAATAGAATGTCTTTGCAGAAGTTAGGCGTCCATTTCCACGCCCACCTGAGTAACCACCTTCTCGGCTTTTTGTATTTTTTTCCTCTTTTGATTCAGGGTCTTCCAGACACCCATATTTTGTAATCTCCCGAATATATAAATTAAAGTTTTTGTTTTCACAAAATTGTCTAAGTATTTATTTCTTCGCAACTCTAACCTTTGACTTTATCTTCCGCTTGTTTCCCTTGACTAACACGAACGAGTCCCTCCGGGATCAACCATGTTAATGTAAGTTGCGTCCTCTTTGAGGATTACAACCCAAACTATGCCCTCTTCGAGGGTCATAATTACAGCAAATTAATCGATCAATTAGACCTTAACTTGAACATATCTTTCTTCGTAAGATGCTTCAAGTCACTCTGGGTTCTTCCTTCTCCGAAGGATTATCCCGAACGAAGCTCCTTCTTCGAAGGTAGATCTTTGGCTAAATCTAATAACCGACGAAATTTGTAAGCACTATATTACTTGCAATGGTCCCCGATGCTTCTAAGTAGAGTGTGGTCTTTCCATTTATATGCTTTGGTGATCAAATTTAGTCAAATTTTCCAAAATTCTCCCAAGTTTTTTCACACTTCGGGGTTCCTCTTTTAAGCATACATAGATCTTCTATCTTATCCGAAGAGTAGAATGGTTCTGGGAGCAAATCAGCCAAACACTTCCCAAGTTAATCCTCGAGCAGGTTGAGACCTGACAAGAAAAACTTTTGTGTGGCAAGAAGCTTCAACGATTAAAGCCTACGTGAACCCTCCGAACTTATGCGTTCTAGCCTCGCACGTCTTCGAAGTACCTATAGGGCGCACCTATTTCTTTCTGGTACCCCGGATGCCCCCTTGTCTCCTTGGGCGGTCCCGCGGTCAAAGAGACAGCCGAGGGTGGTATTTCTAGGAATCCTTCGCTTCGCGGTTCATTCCCTTATACACCGAGTTTATAGTCTACTGTGCAGATATATATTTTTTTTTTAGAATAAATGATCGAAAACTGAAATCTTGGCACCAAACTTACTGAACTTTTATTAATAACTGCTGGATTATCATATTTATACAAGAGTATAAAAAACAAAAACTAAATACAAATGAGGAGAGCCTACTAATAGTATTTCTTGAGATGCTCCGCACTCCAAGGATTTCTGATTGGGACCCCAGCGAGGTCTGCAATTCGGTATGCACCCGATTTCAGCACCTCGGTGACCTGGTACAGTCCTTCCTACGAATACCCAAGTGCTCCAGCTCTAGGCTCCTTAGTGTTCAGAAATACTTGTCTAATAACGGTATCCCCGACTTTGAACTTTCTTTCTTTCACCTTGAAGTCATAATACCTCGCTATGTGCTGCATTTGGGCTTCCATTCGAATCCTCACGACTTCTCTACGCTCCTCGATCATATCTCTCTCCGCGACCAAAAGTGAGGTGTTAGCCTCTTCGTCGAAATTTTCATATCGGAACATAGGGACTTTCACCTCCGCGGGTATCATCGCCTGGTTGCCATATGCCATGGAGAAGGGAGTTTCCTCAGTGGCCGTTCTGGCAGTGGTGCGATAACTCGAAAGGACTACAGGCAGCTCCGCGGCCCATCGCCCTTTAAGTATGTCGAGGCGTCTCTTAAGGGTAACCTTGATAATCTTGTTAACGGCCTCGACCTAGCCATTACTTTACGGATGGTATGGAGCGGAGAAGTCTTTGTTGAAGCCGAACTGATCACAAAGGTCCCTTACTACTTGATTGTCAAACTGAAAGGCATTGTCCGAAACCAAGGAGTGAGGTATCCCAAACCTGTAGATGATGTATTCGCAGATGAACTTTGTCAGGTTCTTATCGGTGATGGTTGACAAAGGAATAGTCTCGGCCCACTTGGTGAAGTAATCTACCGCTACGACGATAAATATAAGCCCTCCGGGTGCCGTCGGCAGGGAAAAATAATGTTGATTCCCCACTTCGCGAAAGTCAACGGACAAAATATTACCGTGAGCCGTTCTAGATGTGCTCTGATAAGTGCATAGTACCTTTGACACTTGACGCACTTCCTCGTGTAATTGGCGGCATCTTGCTTCATCGTGGACCAATAAAATCCTTGTAATAAAGCCTTATGTGCGAGGGACTGCCCTCTGCGTGATTTCCACAGACTCAGTCGTGGTTCTCACCTAGGACTTCTTTGGTTTCCTTGTCGTTGAGGCATCGAAGTAGCAGTGTTGAAACTCCTCTCTTGTATAATTTTTCATTCACCAGCAGGTAGTGTTCAGTATGATACCTGACCAGCAAGTTTAAATGAGTTTTGGAAATTTAGATTTAATCTAAGAAAAAGTTCTCAAATAATGATTTAAATTGAAAAATTAGTTTAGATGACTCATAATATATTCAAATTCGTTTACCAAACAAGTCCTTTGTTTAGAAGCCATAATTTTCGAATTTGAGAGATTTTAAGGAATGCCTCACTTTTGACACATTAATAATCTGCTCTTTTTGTATTGTACTTTAATTTATGTCCTCAATTTGACATTAGAAATAAAGAGAATACATAACTTTGAGTATAAATTATTAAGTGATTATTAGATTTCTCCTTCTAAATTTGGGATTTTGAAAAATATCACTTATTAATAACTTGTTTTGAAATATGCCACTTTAAAAGAAGATTTTCAGTCTATACTTTTTAGTAGTGAGTTTGACCAAATTGCCCCTTCTTTTTTCACTAATGAGGAAGACAAGAGGATAGAAGGGAGAAACATAGTAATTTTACTAATAAAAATAATAATATGACATGTAATAGTGATATTGGAGATTTTAAGAATGTCCTTTTTTTGACATAATGATAATTTATGCCCTATGTGTTATATTTTTTGCTCTTGTTTGGTTCTCCCATTTTACCCATTTCATTCCATTCTATTTTTTCAATTTTTTTTTTCAACTTTCCTAATCCTACAATCTATCCCATTCTATTCTATTTTTTTCTTCAACCATTTTTTCAACTTTGCAAATTCCTATACAATATCTTTAAATTTCAATTATTTATACCACCTCAAAATTCGTAAAGTCAAACCATGCTACGTTATTTTTCTAAATCATTTTTAAATCATTTTTCCATCCCAAAAAATAAGATAGAATGGGTGAAATGATCATCTCAAATAAGTGGTTAATTTATACCCAAAATATATATTACAAATATAGAGCGGAAATAAATATAACATTAAACATAAAGCATAAATTATTAAACCATTGTTTGGGGTGGGCATTTTGCCCATTCCATCCCATTTATTGGGATGGAAAAAATAATTTGAAAATGATTTGGAAAAATAATGTAAAAATAGTTTGACTTTGCTAATTTCGAGGTGGTATGAATGATTAAGATTTAAAAATATTGTATAGGGATTTGAAAATTTGAAAAAAATGGTTGAAAAAAATGAAATAGTTTGGAAGATTAGGAAAAGTAAAAAAAATAAAAAAAATAGAATGATTAAAATGGGTGAGACAAACAAATGATAAGCTTCATTAAAAACCTTTGTTTTGTAATTCCTCCTAATGATATTGGTTTCAAACTTCAATGTCAAATGTGTGGCGTGAGATCAATTTTTGAAACCAAACGACGGCTCAAAAACGGAGAAAGAAGAAACAAAACGACGAACTCATCATCATCGGAACTCTCTAGAATACTCTGCCCTTAACCTTTCTCGAACCGCACGTGCCTCCTTATCCCACACGTGCCTACAAGGTTTCTTCACCGTCTCTCCGACGAATCTTCAAAACCCCCAAAACCCAACCAAATCCAAACTCACTCAATTCACAAACACTCTTTACTCTTACATACACACACTCTCTCTCTCTCTCTCTGTCTGAGCTCTTGCTTTCATTTCCATGGCGTCCACTTTCGTAACTCTGCCAAAGCCCTTTCTCTGCAAACCCAACTCTCCTCCCCTCTCCAGCCAGAGGCTTATCCCAGGCAAGTCTCTCCTTCTGTAATCGCTTTTTCTGATAGTGATTTGGTCACTAATGGTATTTCCTTTGTCCTGATTTTCCACAGGGTTCAGAAGAAACTCTCTCAGAGTGTCTGCAGTGTCCAAGAAATGGGAACCCACTAAAGTATTCTTTACTTTATCCCTAAAATTATCTATTGCTCTCTCTCTCTTTTTTTCTTTTTTTTTTAATAATTATTTTATACAATTTTTTGGAATGGCTTTTTATTGAGAAATTGTGTGGGTTATTTATTTGCTTATTTGTGGTTTCAGGTTGTTCCGCAAGCTGATAGAGTCCTCATTCGTCTTCAAGAGCTTGCTGAGGTTTGTTGTTTTTTCCAATTCTGACCAAATTACTATTGTCTGGATTTTATATCTGTAATTTTTGTTGTAGATATAGTGCACATTGCGATTGACATATTACAAATTGGCTCTGATTGTGATAAAATTGTGTTGAAATATTGAATCCTAATCAGTGGTTGTGATACTCTACAATGCCAAAACCTAATGCTTTTGTCCATTTCACTTCCATTTCTAAGGTCTAAATGAGGCCCAAAACTTGTGAATGCTTTGTTCGTAATGTACACTGCTGAGTGACTTGATTCGTGATTATTGACCGAACACGACAATTCCTGCCGCATTTTCTTGTTAACGGGAATAAGGCCGCTGAGCGTTTTGATTCCGCTTGTTTGTAATGACCTCTTTAACATCATTTGAAGCGTGAAAATAAGTAATTGGGTTCCCAAAACTCGCCCAGAGTTTGAATGTTGTGTTTTTTATGGCCTCATTTCTTTGTACTAGCACTTTTATATTCTTCTGATATTATCTCATTTTGATGGATATTCTAGATCTCGGCCATCATGGCATTTGTGACTTATGGTTTCCGTGCATATTTTGTGATTTCCTTCAAGTACTCCGACGGAGTTCTAAATTTCCGTAATGGTTTATTGAATGTTTTGTCCACAGAAATCAGCTGGTGGAGTTCTTCTACCCAAATCCGCAGTCAAATTTGAGCGCTACCTTATGGGAGAAGTAATCAAAATACCAACCTTTTTTTGCTGCTATTATTATTTTTTCTTTTCCAGATAGTTGTTTTTATCTAGATTAGTATGTAAATCAAATACCGGCTTCTATTATGAACAACACCTTCTATTCCTGTGGTAGAACATAGTTTTTTTTTTTCTTTTCGTATCTGTTTTAATGTCTCTTCACAGTCTTCCTTATCCTTAGCAAACCTTTGTTTCAATTATAGTTGTTCCAATCGCGCATATTTGTTCCTCTTCAAACAGCGACTCGCACACAATACTTGTAGTACTTCGCTTAAGATATTATTGCAGAAGAGCTTTTGACAATCATTGTTGCATTTGTCTCAGATTCTCTCGGTTGGTGCCGATGTAGGGGAAGTTAAGGCTGGGACTAAGGTGAGGATTCAAAATGCATGAAATGTGGTAGTGTCTTTATAGATTTATAGATTTGTCATTCCGATCGCAGATTATTAATAGATTCAATATTTTATTCTTTTGCAGGTTCTTTTCTCAGACATAAATGCTTACGAGGTAATCGGAAGACATTTTCTTGGAGACCCTTTTTTCTTTGAACTATTATTATTATTATTATTATTATTTTTTCTAAAAAATATCTTCATGGTCTTGTTTTAGAGAGTAATAATACTATATACGGTCATATCTTACAGCCATTCTGAGCTCGACTTGTGTCATTTGTGATTTGTTTTGTTTTGTTTTGTTTTTTTTTTTGAGGTAATATTAACAAACTTAAATTTGAATGTCAGGTCGATCTTGGAACGGGCACAAAGCACTGCTTCTGTAAAGAAAGTGATTTGTTGGCTGTGGTTGAGTAGAGTTTTGGGTCGGCTTTCCTGAGCTCACTTCTTTTTTTTTTTTTTTTGGTTTGAAATTGTTAGTTAAATGAAATGGATGCACAAGTGGCGCAAGTGATTTTGTAATATTTACTACATACCATTTTTACATTACATTAGCGGAGTACGAGGGATTTTGAAGGAAAGCATCATATTTTTCCTGTTTACAGAGGTCTTGGTTTTTTATTTTTTATTTTATTTTTGTTGTTCCTCACCATCATCATTCATCGAAGTCCTATTAGGGTTTTGCCTCATTGACGTTTGTTAGTTTTTTTTCTTTTTAAATAAAAGATTACTTTAAAATGCGAGGGTTGAGGTGGGTTGGGGCCTCTGGGGGTAACGCATTCACTTGTCATCCACTTTATTGTATAAAGGATAGTATGCTGAGCTCTATTGGCAACAAAATTTTCGATGTTTTAAATTTTGATAATTTGAACTTTTTTTTTTTTTACCCATAAATTTTTGGCAATTGAAGATCTTGACATTTATTTTAAATGATAATGGGCATACAAAATTGGACATAAAAATTATGTGTGTTTTTAGCATTTGTCCCCGTAAATTTTGGATTTTAGCTTCTTTTTTTTTATCCTTACATTTTTATATGATAATTTAGTCTTTAAATTAGTATGAGAGCATTTAAACGTTATATTTTTTAACAATTGCAGTTAATTGTCATGAATTTTTTTTTTCAGAAGAAATAAATGCGTTATCTTTTTTTTTTTTTTTGGTATGTAAAATAAAATTAGAATGACAGAAAATATTGAGAATTAAAATTAATTTTCTATCACTTAAATATATAAACTAAAAGAAATATTTACTAAAAATTTTTGGAGATAATTTGATAATTTTATATCACACCAATTTTTTTTTTCTCTTCATTAATCACTCTTATCTCTATGTGAGAATGATTGAAAATTTGAAAGGGAAATTATATGAGGTCCACCATCAAATTTTCTCGACTTATTTCTTTCCTTCTGCTTTTTATCTATACCAAACAATCTAATTTCATACTTGTCTCCTACGTTCTCTCTCCTCACTTTCTCTCCCTTCACTTTTCATACTCTACCAAACAAGGGTTATGTTCGTGAACTACATGAAACTGTACAAGGAGACATAACGTTCTTAGAATATTGCGTAAAATGTCCAAAACTTTCTAAAAATACAAAGAATTAATACTCGAAAAGACTCCATCCACCCCCGAGAGTTAACTCGGATGGCAAAGTCTTCAATATGGAGATTGAGGTCACATGCTCAAATCTCGGTGAGTGCGTTTCCTCCTATATAGAGATGTATATTTATAATGCAGTTGAGTCCAAGGTACGTAGTAGTTCATGCGGCTATTCCTTAGGTTACTCGCTAGTGCTCTTAAATGGAGATCAAAGTCTATGTGCGGTTCAATATATAATTATATGTAATTCTAAAATTAAAAAAAAAAAGACTACATTCCAACCACTCCTATGAACTATTATCCCTACGGCTATAATTAGAACGTGGCCAACCCAAACATAATTCCTTAGACCATCATGGTGTAACTGCCAATACTAATTCTAAATTCGACACACGAGAAAATAAAAGGACAAAAATGTTATATAATGCTATTTTGTTGTTGGTTTTTTTTTTTTAATTTTTAATTTTTATGGAACTGTGACAGAATTCATTAAAGATAAATATAATAACCAATAAGAAATAAGATTACAAATAGTAATAATTAATTTTAGGTAGAAGAGAACATTTTATAATATAAATTACAATTATCATAAATTTTTTATTAAACAGTCAAATTCAAATGCTAAATTCAACACCAAAAATAGCATTTGGCTAATTTAAAACCAAATTTTGCATTGCAATTACATTTTGCACTAAAATGTTAAATTTAAATTTAACACAAATATAGTATTGTTTGTAGCACAGTTTGCACTAAAATATTAATTGACATAAAAAGATGCTGCTGGAAATTATTAAGAGCTAAATCCAATTGGACACGATAAGACGAAGATAACATGGAAAATGTACTTAAGAGAGAAATTACAAAAAAGATCCATTTTAAATGTCACTTAATAATCTATGCTATTAGTAGTATGTCACTTAATAATCTATGCTATTAGTAGTATGTTCTATTAATTTCTATTGTATGCTAATAGCATAAAAGTAAAGATATAAACGAAAAGGACAATACAAAAGAGACAAATTAATTTGTCAAAAAAATAGTATTCCTCAAAATCCCGGTTTTAAGATTCATTCAAAATTGCATGATTAGTTTCGTTCATGTCGCTTAAAACTTGGATACATCAATCTCAGTCACATCAAAAAGGATAATGTACCTCACTTTTTTTTTTTTTTTTTTTTCTGAAAATAAGAACTATTCTCTTATATATATTTTTTGCAATAAAACGAGGCGTCTTTTCTTCACCAAGTAAAACTCATTCACAAACATGCAACACTAAAACTAACACTAACACTGACGGCTGCGGATGAAGGCTCTGCTTCAACTCTACTGGCTATTTTTCTTCAAAATGTCTGCGGTTCCAACAAAACAATTTATCTTCGCCGGAGAAGGGGTAAAAGTAGACAAAAAGAGAAAATGAGGGTCAAAACTCAAACAACCGCAACTCAACCATGCCCTCTTTCCTTTTCGGAGAATACCAGAAAACCGCTTTTCCCGACTCTAGAAGTCTGAAGGAGTAAGTCAAGCTGAATATGACATCCTCCAAATGCGGTCCTCTTCTATCCGAGGATGAGCCGAGCATAATCCTCGAGTCCAGTCGGACAACTATTGGCCCAGCAACCTACACAGACAATTGTGTTATTATAATATTTACAAAACTACCTGATTGATGCCTTCAGTGATTCATCAGTCAAAGCTACATTTTTTCGCTTGCTTCAATGTTTAGATATCAGGCATTCTTATTATTTTTTAAGCTTCTACACCATGCTTGGAGTGATTAATGTGCCAGCCATTAGAAGGTCAATTGTGGACCAAACATCAACTCTTCGTTTTTCGAAGATTCTATAGGCCAACCCGAGTGTACAAACATCGACGTTTGTTGCCTCTATCGATGCTTATGATCATCATCTTTGTAAACAATTTCTTCTCACGAGACATACCAAGGGTTAATTTTTTTTCATCCAGTTAAATAGGTTTTTTAGTACGTTTTAGTGTTTTACCATAAGAAAATTTCACAATTGTCTTCAGCATTTTCTTTTATCATTTTTTTTTTCTTTTTCATGCCCTGAAATAATGATAGATTTAAACGCAAAGTCTAGGATTACCTGCTGTTGGAAGATGAGGTTTAGCCTTGGATGAGAGCTTGGATCGTCTTTTCTATCAGAAGATGAAGTTTTGAAACTACTAAGAAACTTTTTGGCAAAAGCCGACGCTGAGCAAATATCCAAGCGAGCATCCAGCCTGGTCAGATCACGATAGAACTTCTGAAAATTCCCATGCTGGTATGTATAGCAAAGCGAGCCAAATAAGTCAGCACTCACTGGGCTTCTACTCTTAGTACTAACGGAAATAGCCTCGTGACCTTCTGATTCAGCAGTCACCGAGCTCTCCCCACCCCCAAACCAAGCAGCAAAGGTGCCACCTACGACATAAAATTGATTATTAATAAGAATCAAATGAAAAACAGATTACCATGATTTTTCTTCCTGGTCTAGGTTGTTTATGAGAATTAAATAGTCCAATTTCATATATGACTAAACAAAGTGAGTAATTAGCATGAAAATTTTCGCTAATATACTACAACTAAATTTCACTAATATACCCATTCCATATTTATTATTACAAGTTGTTATTAGCCAGATTAACAAGTAAAGCTCCGAGAAGAAAAGCAAAGTTTAATATTTGCATGTGCAATTTCTTATTTCTCACTATTGGCTGAAAGACAGATGACAGGAAACTTGACTCTTCGAATATCTTATCAGGGAAAAACAGTTCTTTTTTTTTACTCTTACTGACAGCAGTATAGATTGGGCGCGCAAATATAGAACTTAGTTTTACATGTTGAAGCAAACAAAATTTAATGAAAAGCAAATAGGTGCAACTTTAAAAGATGTAACCTTACCAACAATTCCAGATATTGCAGAGTGAGGCTCATTAAGACGACAATCATATGAAGGCCGCCAAAACAAACCCTTACTAGTCTTCTCAACTATATCTGCCCGTTTCTGCACTTTCCTCCAAAAGTCCCTGCTTTTCTCGTAAGAAAAAGCAGCTTTCGCACATAATCCAGGCATCAGAGAAGCAGGCGCATCGGAGCTTGTGGAATTAAGTGCAAGAGGATGGCCACTGTTTTTATGTAAACCAAGGCGATACCGCAGTCCAGATTCAGTTACAAGGGATAACAGATCCAAGGAAATTGATTCTGGAACGTCCCAATATTGTCCTTTGTGGTCAATGAACAGCTGAGGCCATGCAGCCTCCATTGTGATATCATGATAAGGTAGCTGAAAGTAGATTAAAAATTGGTAGGTTGATCAGTTTCATATTTATGAAATCGAGGCAAGCAAGAAAAAGAAAGAGAAAAGAAAAACCACGAGATGTATAAATGAACATGAGTGGTTTAAAGTCAAATTTTTTTCTTGGTTAAATGTCTAATAGACATGTCATGATGCAAAAGTTTGTCATGTTAGTTTGAAAAGCTATATCATGCCAAGTGATGGTCGGATATCTCCTACACACACATCTACTGGGATAATCGATGTCAAACACGATAGACTAGAAGGACAGCCCCACCCCCAAATAACCGAAAACAACAAGCAGATAAGCTACATGTCCGGCGAAGTAAATACATGAAAGAAAATTTATGCAAATGCAGACTTTATTATTCATGTGATCGTGTTGAGGAACCAATCAATTGGTATCAGAGCGGACAATCCTCGGACCTCGCAGCAAGACAAATTTTGATCTTTTAAGGCTACGACCCAGAGTCGTAGATGGCTACAGCAGATTGAGTCTTTTCTTGGGGACGACATTCTGAAAGAGTAAAGTTGCAAATGGCGGCAGATTCCATGACTGGAGACACGTTGAGCTGGTTCTTCTGGGAAGATTCTTGCCAGCCGTTCTGGACCTGGCGATCAGAACAAGTTGATCGGCGTGAATCGATATCATTCAAGTCTGGTTCCGGTGGGAAGATTGTATTCCTCAACAGGATCACATGAATAATATCAATTCATTGATAGAAAGTAGAGAAATACAATACGAAACCCTAGATATGGAGGTGTTCGAGAGACCTCCTGCTCTCTCCCATCTGGGTTTTGCCAAGCCCAAATGACTACCCATTTTCAGCCTACCCTTCCAACTGATCTCAATCCTCTTATTTATAGAGGGCTAACTATTAACAAATCCTATTTTCCATCTCTAACTATTAACTAATTACAACCCTTCCCCTAATTTATTTAGGATGGCAGTCTAGAGTCCAATTTTTTTTTTTTTTTTTTTGGGTTAACTATGTCTACATCGACGTTTCATGATGAAAAAGTTTGCCACCAGAATCTTAAAAATCCTTTTAGCATAGATAAGATTCATATTGGTTTGAACAGCTACATCATGCCAAGTGATTGTCGGATATCTCCTAGCTAGACACACATCCCTTGAGAATTGAGATAAACTATGTCAAACATGATAAGAGTTAAAAGACAGCCCCGAGCCCAACCAACAGTCTGGAAAAACTTGAAACCCAAAACAACAATCATATAAGAAAAATAACAGCGAAGTTAACACATAAAATTAAACCTGAAATGAAAGGTAATGTTCCTAACATTATGTTTATAGATAATAACGATATAAACAAAAAGAAGTTCAGAGCAAGCACATGCCTTTTGAAAAATCATCAATTTCTGGCGTCGTCCCTTTTTCTCCCCATGCTGTTCTGCACTCCACTTTATCGAAGTTGAGGGAGTCAGAGCAAACTGTGTGGACAATCCAAGTGCATATAGCGACTTATCCAAGAAATGCATCGCCACGTCTTTGAAAGAAGGGAGCTCGCCGTCATCACTGGTAAATTCACCTTTGATAGAAGAAATCAGTTTCTTTGGTCGGAACTGCCCGATTACTCCAAGCGACCTATGATCACAATCATACACATCATTCTTAGTAAACCAACTAGTATACTGTTGAACTCAGTTGTGATTCCAAAAGACAAGTTTTCAATTTCCAATTTCACAAACTCATAATGCAAGTCTTCCTCAACAGAACATATCTCCTTCTACAACAATTAATCATTTTTCGAAACAAATGGAACAAAACCCTCCAAAGCTTCCTAGAGTTCCACCCTCAAAGTCTCCGAAAAACAGGCATATACCCAACTCCACTAACAAAAATTATGCACTTGAAACTACTTTCCCTTCCCTAAACTAAATAAGAGAGAAAAAAATCACCCTAAAAACTCATTTAATAGCAGGCACTACCAAATAACCAATACAAAACCAACTTGGTTTCCAAGAAGAGAGAACAAATAAAGAGAGCATTATATTCAACCACCCACATTTTGCTAAAACCAAACAAAGAACAAAAAAGAGCCCAAAAATTTTATGAAAATGAAGCACTTCAATATCATCACCAACCCACATTTTCCTTCCCCACAAGAAACAATCCCAACCCGACATTTTCCTTTTTCCCAGTAACCAAACAAACAAAAAGCACAAAGCACAGAGAGAGAGTAGTGGCGTGGCTTGGTTACCAGTTAGAAGTGGAGGGACTGAGGAAGAGGGACTGGAGAGAGAAAGAGCCCAAGTCCTTGGAAGAAGGAGGAGAGTAAGAAGGGATGAGGCCGAGAGGAAAGCCGTTCCCCAAGAGAGAGACTTGCTGAAGCCTCAGGGCTCGGCTGGCGCGCGCGCCGTCCATGGGGATGGGCTCGCCGGGCACGGCCTTCGCCACGCCGTCGAGGACTTGCGGCGTCGCCACGTCCAAGTCCCAGAACGCCGAGTCCATGGCCGTCCTAAGTCTCGCCATGGTTTTCGGGGTCTCTGTCTCTCTCTCTCACTTTTAACTTTTGGTTTTTCCTTATCTCTGTCTCTGTGCTTCGCGTTTTTGTTTTTGTTTTTGTTTTTTTTTTTTTGGACTTTGAAAATGGAGAGAGAGATTAGAGGGAAAGGCCCAAGCCCCAAGGGTTTGGTTTTTGGTGAGGGTTCTCCATGTGGCGTCTTATGTCATTTTGAGCGGTTTAAGTCTCCAATGGGGAACTAAAATAAACGGTAAAGTGGAGAAATATTCAAAATTTATATAATAATAAAAATAAATATTTAAATTTTTGAAGTAATTGAGTTTTTAATCAATTTGTTAATTATTTGTACATGTTTTTGATAACTAAATTAATTATCATCATTTGTCATTGTGTAAGTAATTGAATAACTTAGATAGTTAGTTATAGTTTTCAAAAGATTGGGTTATAATTTAAATTAGGTGTTAAAAATTAAGTATTCACTGTAATTTTTCTAAAATAAAACATATCGGTGGACAATAAAATCTTAGAGCTTTTATTCGACAATAAAAATAGTGCATAGAAATTAAAATGGTCTTTGTCATACACTATATTTTCTTTTTCGGATTCCCTTGATAATCCTTCCTTATTTTCTCTTTTCTCTTTTGGTAACCAAAAGTTCCATCGCATTGAAGAAGCAATACGTCAGTCGCCCTTTGTTTTTTTGGTTCTATCGCGGATAGTCTCGACGGTGCTCCGACAATTATGACTCTACACAATGGAGCGGGCGGCATGGAGTCGACACTTCGATGTTGGTGCGGCCGCGAACGCCACCGCGCACGCTTGTGACCTACACTCCAACGACTAGTTCATAATTCACTAGAGACCACCGATTAGGCACGTCTTGGCGATCCAACCGTCATATTATGCTCTACATGCTCTTGCCGATGAAGCTAGGCTTCTCCGTCGGCGCACTCCACCTTATGTAGAAGTTAAGGATGACAATAAGTATTACGTATCGTGTTTGTAATTGTGTCCAAGGAATTTTGACTAGACCCAGACACGACCAATTTATTAAACATGTCTCTGAAGGGAAAATCCAAACACGTCCCCTTTAAATATCGTTTTAATCGTGTTAGCCAATTACGACCCATTTATAAGTCGTGTCTAACTGAGTCTAAATAGGCCGTGTCACTCTCGTGTCTATTGGCCCAATTAGTTATATTTTAGTTTAAATCAATAAATTTTTAATTATATTTTGTAAATCTAAAATAAGTTTTTTTTTTAATAAAAGCCTAATCTTGATAATGTATTTAATTATGACGGTAATTGTTATGTCACGCAGATGAAAATTATTAAATAAAATACATTTTAAGTACATGTAAATATGTGTTAAAAAGTGTATATTTATTTATAACTAATTTAAGGTTAAATTCCATAAATCCCCCCTCTACTATAGGGCTTGTGTAATTTTGCCCCCTTAACTTCTTTTTGTTACATCCGTTCCCCTTGAACTTTTAATTTGTCTCATTCTGCCTCCTTCCGTTAGAAATTAGATGGAAATTGCACACGTGACACCCACGTGCAGTGGTAATTTTGTAATTGCACAACATACCTCGAGTTATTAGCAAATTTGACTTTTTTTTTTTGGCAAAAATAAGAAAGAAGAAGAAAAATCATAAAAAAGGTGGCAAATTTTTTCGATACACTAGAGGGTGGCCATAGGGGTGAGGGTGGTCATAAAAGTCGTTGGAGGGCCGTGATTTCGTGGGATTTGCCGGAGCGTCGCGAGGTTTCGTGTTGGTCGATTCTTCGCGAGATTCGTCGTGGGATTCGCGGAGGTTGCCGGGTTTGCGTGATGCCGTGGTTGGCATGAGGTTGCCTAGGATTTGCCGAGGTTGCATTTTGCCTTGTTCTTCTTTCAGTTTGTTTTGTTTTATGATGACATTAGACTTAAATGCTTCTTAAATTCCATCTATTAGGAGCGATTTATTTCTTTTGTTTCCATACGCAGAAACAAAAAAAATATGAACAAGCGATTATTTTTATTCTTATTGTGATTTATCTTTCGCCTAAAATTCCTACTACCTAGTTGGATTTGTAGCGTTGAAGAAGGGGAGACAAGGAAGACGACCCTTATGAGAACGCAAACCTGAAAAAAGAATTCCCTCCGACTCAACAGAGAAAAAATCAGAGAAATAAGGAAAGGAAGAAAAAGTTCGTTAAATTAAAAAAAAATCAATTGCAATAACGTAAATTTAATTGTTATGTATCTTTACCAAGAACTAACAAGACCTCTTCATACTTTTCCCACAATCTGTAATAAATGCTTTTCCCAATACAGAAATGTCCATAAGAAAGAGAAGGAAAAAGAAAAGAAAAAACTAAAGAAGAAGAAGAAGAAGAAGAAGAAGAAGAAGAAGAAGAAGAAGAACGAGGACCAGAGAGTAAAAGAAAAAGAAAAAAAATGATACAAATAAAGGGCAAAAAAGTAGTTCTAATTTTAAATGAATATTAGGGCATGAATTAAGTGACACGTGGAAGATTTTAACAGAAAAATTAACAGAAGGACGTGTTTGAAATTTTTCTAAAGTATAAGGGGAACGGATCTAACAAAAAAAAGTTAAGAGGGCAAAATGACACAAGTCGCATAGTAAAGGGGGGATTTATGGAATTAATTCTTAATTTAATAATAGGGCCTTGTTGTGTTATCATATTTGTATCGTGTTTATCTATTATTTAATCATGTTAATCGTATCAAGACCTAGACCCATTAAGGAAGGACTCATACTCGTTAACTTCGTGTCGTGTCTCGTGTCTAGACCTGAATTGTCGGCCCTATGTGGAACCTTGTCGATGCGCCGTTGTTCATGTGGCAGATCGATTTAATCATTGCAGTTGTCGGTAGCCAATGCCTTCTCATCACCGGCAGCGCATGCATAATTCCTTAACAATCATTCTTGTAATAATCAAATGAGGAATTGCACTGTGATGATTTGATTTATTGTTCTATAAACTAGGTTATTTGTCTTTAGATGAAGACACATTTTTTTTTCAGGTGGTTTGTGTTAGAACATGATTAGCCTTTGGTGAAAATCATCACCTTCAAATCCTATAATCATTCATGTTCAATCATTAAGAATAAACACAAAATATACGAAAGTGTACCTGAATTTATAAGATTATGTTCTTCCAATTGTGCAGTACAACTTAATTTCTTTTGATTCAATAGTTCTTCTTGTTGATGGGGATATAAGGATGGGTAAAAAATTGTACGTGCTACTAATTGAGAACCATAACCCCTTAAGTAACTGCTAACTTCATTTACTAAAATCTATTTGATATCTCTGATTTGGTCCCTCATCAAATTAGAAATTGTTCTTATGGTATCCATATAATAATATCATGATAATTATGCCCTTAAGTTACAAGCCTTTTTCCAAACTAGACCACGTTAATTTTGAATTTTTAATGATACACATATTTAATAATAGCATGTGTGGCCTCAAGATTATATAAAAATTCATACAATCTCTCATTGAGTCATATATGTATTTTTACGAATTTGTTTACTTTAACCTTAATAAGCTCAAAACAATATCGACATAACCATAGGGCATGTCCAATCTCGTCCATTGATTATATTAATATAGGATTAATTGACAGTCTTTGTTGTATCTGTCATAACTAAACCCATCAATTATCACATATATCAATATAGTCAAATGACATAGATTAATCATGAATGTGTGGCATATCAAAAATTGCATGTCAAAAATTACATGCAATGTGATATGTTCATGTCAATTTTCATCTAGCCCACCTTAAACCTTTGTGAAATCAAATCTTAAACCATAATCAGAGTGTGAGTAAACTAAAATTTTGTTTCTGCAAAAAATAACTTTAAACACAATAAACCGAAATAACCAAAAAAAGTGTCTATATAATTTAAGCATTCAAAATCACAAACTCCCACATCATAAGGCGATAACACTCATACAAGCAGTGTGCTTATAAAATCTTTTTGGGCGGCAATCCCTTAGTTAGCAGATCTTTAACCATGAAGTTTGTTAATATATGCTCTATAAAATTGTCAACTCTTAACTATTTCTTTCACAATCAAGAACTTGATTTTGGAATATAACACTATTGAGTTATTGCCATAAAATAACTGGAGTGGTCTTACAATACCATCTATAATTTGCAGCTTCGTGACAAATTTCGTAGTCATATTCAATGTGATTTGATCCTCATAACATAATAATTATAATTATAACAATAAATTTAAATCAAAGTAAATCACATCTCAAGATATCTTACAGTTCATTAATATTTTATCTTTGAATAATATATTAACTACTAAGTGATATCTTGATTTAGTAATCAAACACAGACAATAAAAACATATCAAATATAAATCTTCTTTTGGGTCGATTTATTGATCATATATAAAACAAAATAATTATCACACGTTTATTACCACAAGTGCACTTGCAATTCTATTAAATATTAATATTTCTTTGAGCCAATTCAATATTCACATAGGTTATAAGCACATAAACTTTTATGTTTCAAAACAAATTAATATTCACAAGAAGGACCACTTTGGTGGTATGTTACTTCAATTAATTCATCCTAATATATATATATATATATATATATATATATAAACACTAATATTGAAATTTAAAATTATACCAAATTTTTTTTATCAAAATTAACATTAGGCAACTATAGTACACTCTAGTCAAAGTTCGGTTAACTTTGATCAACTCCGACTACCTCGCATTTAATGTCTAATCAAAACTAAATGGGTAAAGTCTTATTAGATAAATGAACTTATATCCAAATATGATCCATAAAATCCAAACCGTAAGCCAAAAATATGTTCAAATAATCAAGCTCATAATGCCCTAAAGACTTTAAATATGGTTGGGCTTATAAAATTTTTGGACTTTAAACCTTATTCAAACAAGAAAACCCTAACCCATAAACTTTATCAACTACATAACCAAATATGTACGGTCATTATTTTTTTAATAAATTCTGAATTAAAAAAAATAATATGGGCAAAGTACAAACAAAAATTACAAAAGGTTTAATTTAACCTACCAAACATGGGCATTATGAACAACCTTTAACTTTTGTGACGCCTATCAACAATGAAAAGATATTGAAAACAAATGCAAATAACATGATTCTCTCAATTAATATATATATATAAACTTCAATAGAAAAATGCAATCTTTTGCCACATTCAAATAGAGAACATGCACATATTTTGAATCCGAAACGGAATATTGTCTTTCGTCGAAAAAAAGAAAAGGATTACAAGAATGCTTCAATTAAGATAAACAAAATTGAAAAAAAATGACCGAATTTCTCTTTTACCAAAGCAAATAATCGAACATGGCCAATATCATCTAGAATCTCAAATACATGATTCTGAATCCATATAAAGGCACGAAAACAAAACTCGCAGAGTTTAACAAAAGAAAATCAATATCCTATATATATATATATATAAAACTAAAGAAAAAATTAAATAATTCTTAATAATCAAACATGATTGCTCTAATATCACTTGTTAGAATATGATTAGTCTTTAATAAAAATCATCACATTCAAACGTTAAAATCATTCATGTTTAATCATTATGAATCAACACAAATATAAGAAAGTGTACCAAATCTATAAGATTAAATCCTTGAAAGATTATGTTCTTCCAATTATGTAGTGCGCCTTGTTTTCTTTTGCTTTAGTAGTTCTCTCTTATTGATAGGGATATAAGAGATGGATAAAAAAGTATAGGTACAACTAATTGGGGACCATTACCCTTTAAGTAAATTCTAACTACAATTACTAAAATCTATTTGATATTTCTAATTCGCCTCTTTATCAAATTAGAAATTGTCTTTATGTATTCATACAATAACATCATGACAATCATGAAATTAAGTCACAAATCTTATTCCAAACAAGACTATATTAATTTTTACTTATTTAATTATGACCATACACATTTAATAATAGTATGTGTGGCCCCAAAATTATATGAAAATTCCAACAGTTTGGTTTTGCGTTTTATTTTTATTTTTATTTTATTTTTATGTTCTCTGCATATTGGAAAGATGACGAGAATGGAAGAAAAAATTGAGTGTGTAATTATTTTAATTTTCATATACTCCTGTCTATTATACAATAAAATTTTTTAAATAATTTTTCATCAGTCTGTTTTATTTTTGTACCACATTTGAGACGTGTTCTATTTTGAGATTTGTAATTATTTTTTTTAGTGGAACAAAAAAATTATTTTACGGTTAGTCTGTAATGTGAACTAAAATAAAAATTCACTTGTGAGGTCTAAATTTAAAGGACTGTTACTGAAATTACGTGGCCAATAAAAATAGAATATAAATGTGGGTCTTATTGCACACAATTATTTTTTTTTCTCCCTTCTTCAATTTTCGGTCGTCTTTTTTTTTCCGTTCTTTTCTAGCCTATACAAATATCACAATAAAACAAATGCAACTCTTTTTATTTATCTTAGAACAAAATTCAATTAAAAAATTCTTAATGAACATCTAAATGTAATTTAATTTAGATTCAAACAAGATCTCACATGTCATCTGCAGATTACTCAAGAAACAACTCTCTTCCGTCATCGCGTCTTCCTCATGGCGGCACTCTCTTTGTGGAAAGAGCAATCATTAAAGTTAATTATTGAAACTTACTATTTTATTTTTTTAATCTTTATTTGAAATCTTATACTTCATTTGAATATTAACCAAAATAATTAATCAATTCTTAACAAGACCCGTATTCGTCGAAACAGTTTTAATCTAAAAATTTACAGTTTGACACTACATATATCAAAATTATAATTTAACCCCAGAATTAGAATGTATGACAAAAATATTTTTTAGATGCATAAAATAGATTAATCAACCGTCGTTTAGCAATTGAAATCACTTAAAAAGCTTATTTCTAGAGTGAGTTATGAATTTTCAAATTTGAACAAAAAATCTTTCAATTTTTCTGAAAAATATTTTTTAGTATGCTTGATTTTGGGCCAGTTTTAGCACTCTTTTTTATTTTTAAAATATATCATATAAAGTAAAAATATATATTTTTGTGTCATCTTCGATTTGCCGTAAGTTTCATAATTTTTGGAGTCTTATAGAATAAATTATCAATGTTCTAAGCGGCGTTGTTCGGTTTGATATTTTGAGTACATAATTTTAAAAATCAGAGCGAGCAAAGCTGGATTGTCTCGGCACCAATCACCTATCCTCGACGATTTATCTTTGCACATGGATCGAGATAAGTGCACTCTCACTTGCAATGTTAGTTCAAAATAAGAAAAAACTGAGCTTGCTAAGATATTTAAATAACTTTATCGATGAATATAAGTATTGTGGTAATTAAGAATTGAGAAATGAATTGCGAGCTGATGATAGTGTTTTGTAGTCATGTAATTTCTAAGAATGTTTATAATTTGATGAGTTAGAAGAACATGAAATTAGAGGATTTCATATTGATGTGTTAGTTGGTATGCGCTTGTTGAGCATAATGTTAAGTAAAATATTCATGTCATAACTATTTGATTTATTTACTTTTTTTTCCTAAACGGGTGAAGAGAATAAACATGATAAGTATTTAGGATTGAGTCCCTTATATTCATTCTAGAGTGAGTCCTAATGAGAGTGTGTCTCTTTTTTATTAAATATACGTAGAGTGTCGGTGATATATACCCCACGAGTGAGTTACCGAGTTTGACGTTACTGTTGGTTCCCATGCGTCTACTCGGTTGCACACATTGGTACATGGCCACATAGTCCAAAAGATAAAATAAATAAATTTGAATTGAGATGAATGTTTAGTTATTTTGAGAATGAGTTAAAAAATAAGAAATATGATGAGTTTATTATTGAGTTTATATTCTCCGAGAAATCATACATATTTGAGTTATAAGTGATGTTGTTATTGATTATTACATTTTGCTTGGGATTAGTTTTGTGAGACAGAGAGTGTCTTACTAAGCAGTTCGCTTATGAGTTTCTTGCTTGTGCAGATTCATGGGGATTGTATTTGACGTAAAGGCTTTGTGACGACAATCAGCGTGACAGGTGGTGTTGACGGATTCTCGGGACCGATCCCGTTTTTGAATGTTTTGTGAAAAACTTAGAAATCTCATTTTTGTATAAAAATGATGTTATTTTGTTAGGTGTGAATCCAATAATTTAAAAACAATGTTTAGAAACTTTAAACAAAAAAAAAATTTTATACGAAGTTTTCTATCTAACTAAAGTATTATAAATATTTTTCGCATATATAGCAAAATACTATAATATTCCTCTAATGAGAGAGGGGTCGTTACACAATTCTCATAGAAAAATGATCAAAATTATAAAAACAAAAAAACTCAGATATGCCTTGTACGGTACAAAAACCGTTTGCGTAGCCTTGATTTTAGATATATTTAAATAATGTTACATTGATTTATAAACAATAATATATATTAGTTTCTAATTTTGTAGAATTTGTTAACAAGTTTTTCACTTCATCAAAAATTAATTATGTTGCTTTTTATTCTATGTGAATCACGATTTAGTTGAGCTCTTTTCCCATAACTTAAGGAACAAATTGTAAATAAAAAAGTAACGTACATCTTTTCTCCCTAAATAAAAAGAACTAAAACAATTTTTGATTTTTTCGTTAATCTGAAAGGAAAAAACTAAAAGCCTCAACTACAGACTACACATTTGAAAAATAGTGCTATTTGAAAACACATAAAAAACAAAAACAAAAAAATACCATCTTATATTTACTTTCCTACACTTGAGGTCTTAAATCGTTGGGAGCCTTAGGCAATGACCTTAAAAGCCTTACCCAAGAGCCGACCCTGGATAGAATTTTCTCTTTTTGCCTCATTTTATAAATTTTTTAATTATACCCATTATTTGATTAAACATTCCCTATAATTTTCTTATTAAATTTCATTATTGCCCATAATAAATTTTCTTAATTTCATTATTGCCCATTATTGTCATTCTCTTCTATCTCATCAAGAGAACATGTTGGTCCTCGGGCTTATGTGAGCTTGTTTTATTAGTTTTTTAAGGAATAATCATCTACTGCTCTTACATATAAGAACCTCTGATAAAAGAAGGGATATCGAAATATGATAGAGACAAATCGCATGATGATCATGAAATTGGTCATTCTATAAGCATTTCGGAACATAATATCTTAAAAAGATAATTACAGTTAATGAGTTTTTTATAGACATTGAAAAGAAGTTTGTCAAGAATGAAAATATTGACATTGGTACTTTTGAAGTATAGAGTACTTACAATTAATTACAATTAAATAATTAAATTCTATTAAGTATAGAGGCAAAAGCAATATATAGGGAGTACATTATGGGTATGTCTCATTGTAATGCCCTAAAATGGGAGTTAGGAGAAATATGTGTTAAATAGTTAAAAATTAAATTTCAAAATGATAAATATATTTTAAGAACCTTAACTTTGAAAACTTTTACTAAATTAACAATTTCGCTCCAGAGGCTTTTAAGAACCAAAAAAAAAAAAAAAACCAACTGTAAATAATATATGAAATAATAATCAGAGTTCGGGTACATTTTTATACAAATAAAAAAATACCTCAAAATACAGTTGGTATACTCTCCAATGGGATAGCATAAACTCTACGTAACCTCCATGCACTTAATTCATTATCTAAGAATTCAATAAAAGTGAAACAAACTATCAAATCACCAAAACGGCCATCAAATGCATTGAAGACATCAATTTGACTCAAGTTGACTCAACTCAACAGTCTGTTTACTAAAAGACATCGAACTAGACCGAAGGAAAGTAGGGGTGAGTATTTGTATAGTCGTAGGAAAACCATTACTTACCTTTTGATTTTTATTAGCCATCTTATAATCACCTGCATAGTTAGGATATACAAACAAAGCCACGAGAAAATTACACAAAAAAAAAAAAAATTAAGTATGCTTCAAGTGGAATGCATCATTTTCACAAACCAAGTTTTCTAGTCATTATATACATGATAGAAAACATAAATAAGTGTTTCAACCTTATCAAACATAGTAAAACCCAGGGGAATTAAATATCCCTCGGAAAGCTAGTCTACGCAGATCTAGAAAGGCAAGTGGAACGTTCCAAAATAAATGCATATGAATGACATATATAATTGTGAGTATATTGAATGTAATCTTGTTCATTTTTAGATAACTTTGTTTTACCAAAAAACTCAAACATACCAAACTCATAGGCCACGTCGAGACGTGCCTCTAATTCATAAGTGATATATATATATAATAGTGAATATACATCTTTTTATTTATTTTTCATTTGCCAATTATCTAATAAAATCCTCACAAAAGATAAGTAATAGAGTTCCTACGTCAAAAGAGCAATAATCAAATTTCATGCTCAAGATTCCCGTCTTACTCAATTCCCTGTAGGTTCAACATTTTCAGTTCTTCTGAAAATGAATTAACAATTGACCAAGACAAACTAATAATGGACTTAAACTAGGTTCAACATAGAATACATGCAAAATAAGAAAAAAAAATATACAATATCAAAACTATAGGTTTTCATTTCATAACCATAGTAGGTATGCACAAACTTACTGTTACTAAAAATTTAGGAAAAACAAATACCATTGCAAAATATAATGGTCATATAATAAGTCAAAATTCAACTCATAAACCAAAAGCCCCAATAGAGGGATAGGTCAAATAAAACCCACCAAAATATCCTAACAGCCGAGGACCAAAGACAAAAAAAAAATTCAAAACGAATAAATATTTTTCTTCAATTATACTTCTAATAAAACATATACAAAAAGCCCCAAATTCTAGGGCACACTCCCACGGTGAGAAATAAAAATGAAATCTCAATTTGATTTGGGTTACAAATTACCAAAATTCTAGCAAGAAGATTCTATGGAACCAAACCGAAAAGCAAGTTGCAATCGATTACTGTAAAAATGACAGAGCTACACTATGACGTGCTCAACACCATTTATTCCAATATTTGTTGAAGAAATCACGACAATAATTGGCTGGATTAGTTTACACTAGGACATAAAATGAACTCTAATTCTCTTTCAATCAAAGCCATGGCATTGGGTGGAAAAAAGACAGAGAGGACTTTCAGAGAGAGAGAGATAGAGAGAGAAATGGGGCTTATTCTCAGTGTGGAGAGAAGGAATAAAGAAAAGAAAAAGAGATGGAGTGAGAGAGAGAGTGGTCGTGAGGTTAGGAACAAAGGAAAAAAAAATATAGACTTGCCTAATTAAAATCCCAACAAGAAATAATATGGGCTAAATAGAGAGACATGGGCTGCTTTGGAATATATAAAGAAGGACTTTGGGCTTTTGACTCAAATTCTGGAACTGTTTTTTTTTTCTTTTTTTTTTAAAACCAAATTAAAATAAATAATGCCTAAATTAAAATTTAAAAAAATGGTTGTTACACTCATCTTGTTTTTAAGTTGAAAGCATTTAAAATAGAAATCTTTTAGGGTTTGCAACTGCATTTGATTTTAATATAGATTTCTTGCATAGTTTAGCTACTTAAAGATGAGTTACAGCTATCAGAAAGAGACTTGATCTCTGAATGAGCTCATATCAAACTGTGTTTAAGAAGAGAAAATGTGAAAATAAAATAAGACAAATAGTGCTCACTTTGCCATTACCTTTAAGCAATCTAGGATTAGACTATTGAAAAGCAGCCAAACTAATCTTTCAATACTTACAGATAACGAAAGATTATAAGCTCACATATTAGAGGTTTATTCAGTTTGAGATCATTGGGTATACTGACTCAGATTTTGTTGGATACCAAGATAGTATGAAATCTATGTTGGGCTACATCGACCTACTAGTTAGGGGAGATATGGAAGCAGAGTTCATAACGTGTTATCAGGCGTCCAATCATGGAATATGAATGCAAAATTTTGTCACAGGGTTACACATTATAGATGGCACTAAAAGGCAACTTAAATTATTTGGTGATAATAAGTCGACAGTGCTATATTCCACCAACAACACAGACCTCGACGAAGTCAAACCATATCAATATCAAATTCTTAGTTACAAAAGAAAGAGTTTAGAGTGGGCAGTTGTCTATAGAGCATATTAGAATAAACTTTATGGTTGCGGATGTACTTACTAAAGGAGTGCCACCTAAAAAGTTTCATGAGCACTACTTGTATGTGTGTCATCGCCTTAGATGATGTTTAGTTTCAGTGGGAGTTTGTGATTTTGGATGCTCACATGATATAGACACTTCTTTGGTTATTTCAGTTTATTATGTTATACGGTTATTTTCTATAGAAATAAAGTTTTTAGTTTATTCACACTCTAATTTTTGTTTAAGGTTTGATCTTATTAAGCTTTAAGGTGGACCAGTAGGAAATTGTGACAACCCGATTTTGTCCGACCCTTCAATAAATAAATTAAATATTTATTTATTGAAATATAATTCTTGTTATGTAAATTTATTATTTAACTTGGTGTATAAAAAAAAAACTACATCAAGTTAACTATGTTCAGTAGGTGCGAAACTACGCGTAGTTTTGCGAAAAAAAAACAAAACTACATGTAGTTTTATATATGGTCACGGTGCTAAAAATAGTTTTAGAAATAGCATTTTTAAAAGTGAATAAAGCCAAGATTAAGTCCAAATACATTGCAAGATTTACCAAATAAGGTTCAAACCGAAAATGGTAATTTGGGTGAATTTTTATTAGGAGCATTAAGAGGTAATAATGGGAATTAATTTTCTTCCCTAAATCCCAATTCTCTACGCCATTAGGAGTCAAAAGAAAGGCATTAGGAGTCAAAAGAAAAGCTGATTATCAATCAGCCATATTATTCAAGGAAAAAAAAAAAAGTCTAGAGAAAGAGGAAGAAAATAGAGAAAAAGAAAGGAGAGAAAATTCAAGAAAATTTCTCTAAGAAGGCCAACCCTATAGTAGTGATTTAGAGACTCTATTTCATCCTTCAAGGTAAGATTTTATCCTCTCAAAAGTTGATTTCAAGTCTAGTTTTGAATTGGTTTTTATGTGGTACGTTTTTCTCCGAAGCGTTCGAAAGCAACGACGCAACGGTTGACGTCGATAGAAGAATCGAAGGGCTCAAGAAAAATCGACCCTAGGTAAAAATCTTAAAGCCTTAATACGTGTATAAGAGGTCTAGTTTGTTGATGGTTGAAATCTAGCATGATTAAAATTTTTAGGATCATGATTTATATGATAAGATGAAAATTTCGGATGCTGAAAATTTTAGTGTTTTCTGCCACATTTTGAACGTATTATTTCATGATATAATAAGGCTCAAAAAATTAAGAAAAAAATCATGAACGTATATTATTATGTCTATTTCATGTTTATTAAATTTTGGGCCTATATAATATGTATATTTTTCTATAAAAATCCGGATGCATAAGTTGCGTAGAATTGCATTTCTAGTATGGCAGTTTTAAAAATTTCATATATGCAGTGATATTTTATGTATGAAACAAATGTTTCTATCAAAAATAAATTTTCTGTGAATCAATATATATGTGTAGATGTTACATATTAAATTTTAGAATTTATTGATGTGTAAATTAATTTTTAAAATTTCGGAACCATGATATGCTCGGAATAGTCTTTCTGGGTAGATTGAGCAGTTGAAGGTTTTTCAATATTATGATCACTTTAACGTCATATCTGGGTTTTGCACATGAAGAAGAAAATGTGTAAAATTTAATTTAGAACAACTTTTCTCGGTACGAAAATTCTGTAAGTAGGGGAGATTGTAACATGCAAGACTCCTAGTTCTTTTATTTCTTTCTTTCAATTTTCGGGACGAAAATTTTATAAGAAGGGGAGATTGTGACAACCCGATTTTGTCCGACCCTTCAATAAATAAATTAAATATTTATTTATTGAAATATAATTCTTGTTATGTAAATTTATTATTTAACTTGGTGTATAAAAAAAAAACTACATCAAGTTAACTATGTTCAGTAGGTGCGAAACTACGCGTAGTTTTGCGAAAAAAAAAACAAAACTACATGTAGTTTTATATATGGTCACGGTGCTAAAAATAGTTTTAGAAATAGCATTTTTAAAAGTGAATAAAGCCAAGATTAAGTCCAAATACATTGCAAGATTTACCAAATAAGGTTCAAACCGAAAATGGTAATTTGGGTGAATTTTTATTAGGAGCATTAAGAGGTAATAATGGGAATTAATTTTCTTCCCTAAATCCCAATTCTCTACGCCATTAGGAGTCAAAAGAAAGGCATTAGGAGTCAAAAGAAAAGCTGATTATCAATCAGCCATATTATTCAAGGAAAAAAAAAAAAAGTCTAGAGAAAGAGGAAGAAAATAGAGAAAAGAAAGGAGAGAAAATTCAAGAAAATTTCTCTAAGAAGGCCAACCCTATAGTAGTGATTTAGAGACTCTATTTCATCCTTCAAGGTAAGATTTTATCCTCTCAAAAGTTGATTTCAAGTCTAGTTTTGAATTGGTTTTTATGTGGTACGTTTTTCTCCGAAGCGTTCGAAAGCAACGACGCAACGGTTGACGTCGATAGAAGAATCGAAGGGCTCAAGAAAAATCGACCCTAGGTAAAAATCTTAAAGCCTTAATACGTGTATAAGAGGTCTAGTTTGTTGATGGTTGAAATCTAGCATGATTAAAATTTTTAGGATCATGATTTATATGATAAGATGAAAATTTCGGATGCTGAAAATTTTAGTGTTTTCTGCCACATTTTGAACGTATTATTTCATGATATAATAAGGCTCAAAAAATTAAGAAAAAAATCATGAACGTATATTATTATGTCTATTTCATGTTTATTAAATTTTGGGCCTATATAATATGTATATTTTTCTATAAAAATCCGGATGCATAAGTTGCGCAGAATTGCATTTCTAGTATGGCAGTTTTAAAAATTTCATATATGCAGTGATATTTTATGTATGAAACAAATGTTTCTATCAAAAATAAATTTTCTGTGAATCAATATATATGTGTAAATATTACATATTAAATTTTAGAATTTATTGATGTGTAAATTAATTTTTAAAATTTCGGAACCATGATATGCTCGGAATAGTCTTTCTGGGTAGATTGAGCAGTTGAAGGTTTTTCAATATTATGATCACTTTAACGTCATATCTGGGTTTTGCACATGAAGAAGAAAATGTGTAAAATTTAATTTAGAACAACTTTTCAGAAATATGAGTTTTGCCATATTTATCTCTAAATTAATCAAAACCGTATTTTAACAATATATATATTTCTGCCTTGTAAAAGAACAATATCATGCGTTGATTTTTTTAAAAAATTTATAACTGGAAAGTTGTAGATATTTGAAAATAATAGGGAGTTACTTCAGAATATTTTCCCGGATTTTGAGTGTAATTAATAATATTATAGAATTAAAATTTAATCCTTAAATTCGTTTCTATTTTTGGTAAGTTTTAAATCCGAATTTTAAAATGATGATGAAGAGAAAAATAATTATTTCCATGTATATTAATGACCTATAAAATTTGGGATAATTTTATAAAAGGACAGTTTTGTCGAAATTCTTTCTATAAGGACTAAATTGCAATTTATTAAAAGTATAGGGTCTAAACTGAAATTTTATTAAAAGTATAGGGTCTAAACTGAAATTTTGTTAATCGCAAAGCGTTACTTAGACTTAAACCTTAGAGAGTTGATTTAGGTTAAAGGATTCTACGAATAACTAGTTTTGACCTTATGTCATGATCCTAGGTGTTAGAGCGCCGAAGTGACCAAGCACTGAAATACGAAAAGTCTAAGTGTTTGAACAACCAAGGTGAGTACAATCTCACTACAGTACGGATTAGTTCAAAAGAAATGATATGCTTTGTCATGATAATGTTATGTTTTCATGTGTATGATAATGTCATGTATGATGATGAATATGATTATGAATTGACGTTCATGACCTTGTTTATAATCGCTAAGCAAGTTTCATTGAACCATGTTATGAACAATATGACGATATGATGAGCTACGCTATTTTATACTATGTCACGTTGTATGTCACAAGATTTAATAAGTGAAACATAAGTTTAAATACTGTGTCGTACCACCCTCACTAGTGAGGTTATGATTCCGTCCCTTGAGTCGACCTAAGGGCAAAATAGGGCGGTCTTTATAAAAAGATATGATATGACGGATCCATAGTCGTCGAGGACATGTACACCCTCGTCGCCCATGGGTTCGGCGCGCAACTCGGTACGTACACCTATATGATGAGGATCCTCTAGAAAAGATTAGTAATAGATTTAAATAATCGAAACTAATTTGATCATGCATTGCATATCATGTTTTGTGAGTATTAATTGTATGTCACTGGGCTTTTAGCTCACTTCGTTTTTCGTCCGTACTGTAGGTAAGAAACCTATGGTGTGACGTACTATGGGTTGGAATTCGACAGTGCTTGAGGTGGCGAGGAGAGGGTTATGGAAACCACTATCTTCCGCAAATTATTTATATGAGATATTTTATATTTTTATTCTCTATGCATAAATATGAAACTTAAGATGTGTGAACTTATTTTATGTCAAGGTTTTATTATTTTAATTCACGAGACCTCTTCTTTTATAAACAAGTTTGAGTTAATTATAAGTTAAAAAAAAATAGTTGGTATTTTTACAAGATTTTAGTAAGTAAGATAAGTAAGTTTGACGACTCGAAAAGTCGGGTCGTTACAGAAATAGACTTGTTAAGATCATATTGCATGAAGTTTCCTTACTGCATATCTAAATCATAATCCATGTCATTCAATTGTATGACATATGTGACAATTGATGGGTTGACTTACGATTAGATATAACGAATGCTGCTTTGATCCTATGTTGGTATAATAGATGGACCGGATTGGTTATCGATAAATTTCGATAATGACAACACGGTTGAGCTCATAAGGTTATTTTAGCAAAACGAAATTACAAGATTGCACATATAGTACAGGTGGGAGATTGTTGTCCAAGGGTTAAACCCAATTAAATGTGATCAAATAAAGTTTTGGTATTTAAGCTTTAATATATCTAATAAGGTATGAGCATTTTATGTATAGAGACTTAAGGGTATTTTTTATTTTTATGAAAGTTATCTCTATAGATAGTAGATATTGTCCCCAGGTCACGTGTGTATTATTATCGTTCTCTTCAATTCCATCAAGATAGAGTGTAGAGAGAAAATTAAAAAGCTTCTTTAGCACGTGTTGATCTATAAAGCCAACTACATGGCTCTAAAGAGCTAATTGCTATAGATTTAGGTACGCTTTCACAAATTTATTTATTAATTCTTAATGATTAAGCATAAACGATTCTAGAGTTATAGGTGATGATTTTCACAAAAGGTTAATTTTGTTCTAACAATTTCTTCTCAAAATTTTGATTATGTCGTTACTTTGTAATTACATTTCAGAATAATTGCTTCATATTTTTACCCCATTTTCTTAAGTCAAAACTTTATTATGATTCTGCCTATACAACACAAATTTATGTATCCCTTGCTTGTTTGGTTATAGACTTGGCTTGGACTAGTTAGATGAAAAGTAATTTATGTAAAGTGTATAGGATCCGATAATAGCTAGACGGGTTGAGAAAGACATTGGATTTTTATTCAATTCCCATACCTAAAATTGGCTTACAATAGTCTCTATACTCACTAATTATTATTTGTTCCATTTTATCACTAATTATTATTTGACATATTTTTCTCATTACAAAAAGATTCCTTGCAAGACTAGAGCACCATGATGCATTTACCAACTAATCGTTTCTTTATTTGGGCATGGAACAAACTGTATATTGCAATTAAAAAGTTGACATTTCTTTTTCTAACTGCTAAGTAAAGCAAGATCTTTGTTACATGTGTTTTTCATACGTAGTTAAGTTTCTCAAGCAATCATCATTGCAAAAGCGATGAAATCTCAGTGAAGCTTTTTCAGGCTTAAAAAAGGAAAACTAAAAAATAAAACTATATTATGAAGCTTTTGGTATAATTTGAAGCAATACAAGAGGAGAAAATCTCTCAACAATTCTTGTTAAAGCAATCATTATACCGAATTGAAATCCCTTTTAAAATCTCTTAAATTCAATAACAAAATGACTTGTCTTTCGCAATTTACAAACCTACATCATGTAGATATTCATAAAGCCTCAACAGACTGCATAATTGATCCACTTAATTAGTTATATAATTAGAGAAAATATACAAAAGAAAAAAAATTGACACGTTTCTTTTTTTGGGTATGGATTTATGATTGCCCATACAGCCAGCTAGTAATTGATGATCTCATAGAAATCTATGACGTCAAGTATTGGCCATGCATTAATATGAACGAGCCCATCAATTTATGGGATATTCATCAACTTCTTTAATTCCATACCGTACTGATTTACTTCATTAATATATAATAGTAATCTATTGTCACCAAGCTTGTGCTATAGAAAAAAAAAATTCACGAAATCTGTGTCTATTTCCATTTAATAATAAGAAAATTGTTGCGTGAAAAGATCAGGAATTCTGTCTTAAAATCACGATTTGCTATATTCCCGTTTATGTTTCGAATAACAAATTTTTATGTGAGAGTATTTTAATAAGAAAATTAATAAAATATTATTGAAAAGAGAGAAATTATAAATATTAGTTTACTTTGCTGACTGTGTTCACCATTTAAAATAAATAATTGCAAAGATCTGGCTTTGTTCAATTTATTAGATTTCTATCAACTTAATTTTAACCATTAATATGATCTACCGTTTCAATATCAGTAGAATATCTATTACGACGGACAGTGATTTAAAGGAGCCAAAATGTTATATTTGGTGTAGCCCTAAACCCTAAATTTGATCTAGCTAAATTGTTCAAATAATATTCCTCCATATATCGATAATTTTAAGTAGAATTACTTTATAGTTTAAACTATTATACGGTCTTAAATTTGTATTTTTCTTTGATCTCATTATCTATTTTGGACTTGATAATAAATACTCAAGATTTGGTTGAATGAAGTGACTATTTTTCATTTAGGATTACGATCCTAGCAAAAAACCATAGTTTTACCCTCGATTCTTTTTTAATTACAAGTTTTGGTTATAACTCTCTTAAAGAAAACCAAGTATTAGCTACATTGGTTATTTTTAAAAAATATTATTAATTTTGGTGGCTTATTGCCATGTTGTCATGATACATATATATATATATATATATTAGTGAATACTCAATTTTTAACATCTAATTTAAATTATTACCTAATCTTTTGAAAAATATAACTAACTACCCAAGTGATTTAATTACTTACACAGTGGTAAGTGATGGTAATTAACTTAATTACCAAAAGCATGTGCAAGTAATTAACGAATTGACTAGTAACTCAATTACTTCAAAAGTTTGGGATTTTATTTTTATTGTTATATTAATTCTGAATATTTCCCTACTTCACCCATATATATATATATATATTAAGAGAGAGAGAGAGAGAGAGAGAGAGAGAGAGAGAGAGAGAGAATTCTTAAATAATAATCCCTGAGTTTTTTTTTTTTTTTCAATTCTTGTTTTATCCTTATATATATTTTTCAAAACTCCAAGATTATTATGTATTTTAGGTATATCGTAAAAAGAGTGAGTTAAGCAATTAGCCATTTTAAAGGTAAAATTTGAAGGATTTAGCCATAGTTTCACGAAATTAGGGATTTAGCCATAGCATTTAATATTTTTTGTAACATGTAACATAAAATGTTACACTTTTATACATATATATATTCTATGTAACAAAAAATGTTACATTTTATAGCTAAATCCCTAAGTTCGTGAAACTATGGCTAAATCCTAAAAAATTACCCAAAAGTTTGGTTAAATGCCTAAAAAACTCTTGTAAAAATTAGTAAATGATTTTGGTCAAAATTTGCGCACAAGGTATATAATAGTCACATTTTAACAAACAAAGGGATGGTTTTGGAAATTTTTAAAATTAAAGGGACAAAACGAGAATTTACAAAAAAACACAGTGATTGTTTAAAATTTTTTACCTAAAAGGGGCGATATTACAAACAAAAACTAAAAATTATTGAAAAACTAACATTTAAATATAATTGGCCAGTTTGGACAGGGGGTGACCCCACCCTAGACCCAAACCGGCTCCGTCTCTATTACTGTATTTTAATAAAAGAATATGATGGCAAAATTTGGTTCGAAAAGTATCCTTTCGACAGTGTTTTAAGGGGAATTTTGAGGAATGCCCTATTCTTCGTACAATGATAATCTATATCCCATGTGTGTTGCACTTTTAATTTATACCCAAAATTTACACTACAAACATAAAGTGAAAATAAAGAAAGCATACCACTTGAGACATAGATTATTAAGTGACATCAATAATGATATATTATTAAGTGACATCAATAATGATTTTATTTTGAATCACATATTTTGTTTTAATACTCTTAGAACATTATAATAATTTTTTTAAATCCCCAATTCAAAATTTTCTCTTAAATCTCACTTTAAATAATACAAAAAAAATCTTTTCTCTGAACATCGATTTAAACATAAATCTAAATACAATATTTTGTCCTTGTTTAACTAAAATAAAAATTATCTAAATATTTTAATTAAATCAACTACCAAACAACCACTTAATAAATGACATAATTATACCTTGTACTCTTTCTTAATTACCCTCAAAGTTTTTAAAATAACGAAAAAAATATTTCCGACTCATTTATTGTTGACTTTTTTTTTATGATACAATTATGCCTTATTCCAATTATTTTTTAAATTTTTTAACCCTCGAACTAAATAAATATTTAATTTAATTTTTTTCCCTTTGCTTGCTTCTTTTTCTTCTTCTTTTTATTTTTTATTTTTTATTTTTTATTTTTTATTTTTTCGTTCTGTCTCTCCGTGTTTGACGTGATGCTGTCCCATTTTCATCACAAACTCATTTCCTCTTATATTGATATTCACAATCATAAAATATTTCTATCACCGTAAGAAAGATATTGGATTACCAAAGTAATTGGCCACAAATAAGAGAATAATAAAAGATTTGCATATACTTGCATTCCGTTAAATGGGTTTAGGGCCAATCTGTGCGGCGCATTTGAGCTGCCAAAGCTCATATTATATCTTTGGAGGCAATTATCATTTATTTTCCTTCCCTAAATCAAACACTACGGCTATGTTTGAAACTAAGATCTAAGGATGAAAAAAAACAAAAGGAGAAAATGCTAGCAAAGAAAGGAATATGAATAAAATTGAGATTTTTGCCTTTTTTTTTTCTTCTTGTCTATAAAAGTTCAAGAAATATTAGAGAAAAAAAAAACAATTTGAAATTTTAATAAATTGAATTTTAATTATAGTCGGCCAAACAATAAATATTGATCAAAACTTTAAGGGAAAATACAATAAATGACCCCTGAGTTTTTGGGTAATACCACGACCCCTCCTTCAGTTTACTATAATTCCAAAATCACCCTTAAGTTTTTAAGTTCGGTTCAATGTTAACCCTTCCGTTGACTTGGCGTTGAAATAAAGTGTAAAATATCGGAAACGCCCCTATATAAAACTACGTCATTTTGGTGTAGTGAGCAATAAATCTATTGAACCCCTTTTATTATTGCATCCAAACAAGGCTCAATGTTTTTTTTTTTTGCTTTTTTTTTTTTGCAAAAAAGAAAAAAAAAACTTCAAGGTCAGTATATAAAATTAAACCAACTCAGATTATACCAAATCGTTGATCTTTGAGCAACCGCAGCCTTCAACCCGACAATATCCCTATCTCCAAACTCCGGCCGCCATCAAACCCCCGATCTTTGAACCCCGAACCCTAACCTCCGCCTTCATCCCCAACCCACAACCTATGCCTTCGCCTTTGCCTCTGCCCCTGAACCCACAACCCCACGATCTTCGATCTCCACCTTCGACCCACAACTACCGACCCCTGCATCCACCTTCGCCTCTGCCTTCAAACTCCGACTCTCGCCTTAGCCAACGAACCCCGACCAACAAACCCCCGACCCAAGCCGACGAACTCCAAGCCAACGATCTCTGCAACAAACCTGATTGCCTCCACATCATAAATCCCCAACCTCATAGCTTCTCGACGAACCGCCAACCTCCAAAACCTATCGCGACAAACCCAAGTCAACGAACCCCTAACCCCGAAAACCCCGTCGCCAAAACCCCTGTGACCCTACCCTGAAAACCCCATTGCCAAAAAAACCCAATCGCTGACCCCATCACCGAAAAACCTCATCACCTCCGCCTCTGTACGAACCCCGACCCTCTGCCTCGGCACGTCCGCGAGCCTTCGCCTCTGCCTTCACCTCCGCCTCAGCCCCCGCCTCCGCACAACCCCTCGGCTTCTGCCCCCGCCCCTGCATCCCTGACAATGCATATTTGTTTAATTAATTCATAGTGAATTCTCGCACATTTAGGATAGTCTAGCTGATATATAGTGACTAATTAGGTGAATTTTAATGTTTCAGGTCTAGAACTGAGTATCGACCGAAAATGAAGCAAAGCGGAGCAAAAACGGAGCTAAATGGCAAAAATCAGCCTAAGCACCGCGACCCTGCTCAGAAGAGCTGCGATGCCACCGTTCTCGCAGAAGAAGGCCAGTTCATGTGCGCCGCAGCAACGTGCACAAGCGATGCGGAGCCAGTCCTTAAGCGTCGCGGCGCCACTCCCGAATAAGAATGCCACGATTCTACAAGCGCCATGGCGCAATTAAGAAAAGCCGCTGCGCCATGGCGTTAGCAAGTGCGAAAAAGTTAAAATTTGACCTAATTCGTAGCAAATTGAGATAGGACTATAAATAGAAGCTAGAAACCACGAAAATCATCATCTAAGCACTCAAGAACACAAGAGGAATTGAAAACAAGGTAGGAGAAGATTTAAGGCTGAAGATCCACCGTGTGGAGGCTCTGGCAATCCAGTTTCTTTCTTCTCCCATTAAATTCTCTTTGTACTTCAATTTATTATGAGTAGCTAAATTTCCTTGTAGTCAAGAGGGCCTTGAAGTCCTAACTGATGATTTGTGAACACTGTCTATGACTTATTAATGCAATTGAGGTTATTTATTCTGATGATTTATAATTTAACTATCTATAATTGAGTTGACATGAATTCTAGCATTAGTAGCGAATTGTGAGGAGGGTGCGTGTTCACTTGCAATTTAGAACAAATCTAGATTAAATTTTACCGCGTTGATTGTTTAGCTTAGGCCTTATTATCTTGCTTTATGCTTAATTCAAATTGTTTGCAGCGCATGTTGGAACACTTTGTTTGATAGGGATTAATTAGGCGCGTAAATAATTTATCTAAATAAGAAAAGATTGGCAGGCTCAAGTAACTAGTTAGTTCGGTAGTGTGAGTAAAGAATCATGTTAGGGTGGAGAGTTACCTCTTGGCTATACTTTATCAACGATTATTTCTTTTATTACATTTTGTTTTCTTTTAATTTTGCTCAAGTCAATTCTAAAACCCCCTTTTTATTTATTTGTTTAAACTTCATATCAGTGTGAGTAAACCGTGTCTCTGTAGGATCGACCCTTACTTATCACTATACTAGTTTTAGTGTAGAGAACCGTGAGGTTAAATTTGGCGTATCTAACGACATCGTCAAATTTTTGGCGCCATTGCCATTAGCAAATTGTGATAGCATAGTTGTGAGGTTGGCCAATTATTGTTCTATAGACGAAGTTTGAACCTCATTAACCAGTTGTGGAGCAGTTCAGTGATGACCAAACTATTGAGAGTTGGCTGCCATATTGGCAATCAATTGCTTTGCTGCCTCTGGAGTTTTGTTTACTAAGGCACCACCACTAGTTGCATCAATCATGCTCCTTTCCAGTGGTAAGAGTCCTTCATAAAAGGACTGGATAAGAAGTTGTTCAGATATCTGATGGTGTGGACAACTTGCACACAATTTCTTGAAACGCTCCCAACACTCATAGAGTATCTCCCCAGTCATTTGTCGAATCCCGCATATTTCCTTGCGGATGGCTATTGCTTTTGAGGCCGGGAAGTACTTCTCTAAGAACTGGCGCTTCATCTCAATCCATGTGGTGACTGACCCAGAAGGTAGATAGAAGATAGATAGTATAACCACTCTTTTGCTGAATCGGCCAATGAAAATGGAAAATCTCGGAGTGCAATTTGTTCTTCGGTCACCCCAGCTGGCTTCATACTTGCACAGACTATGTGAAATTCTGTCAAGTATTTATTTGGGTCTTCTCCACTTAACTCGTGAAACTTTGACAACAGGTGGATGAGTCCTGACTTTCCTGTTTCTGGGAGTTGAATGCATAGCGGCTGTTGATCGAGCACTAGAGCCGCTAACTCCTTGAATGTTGGATTTTGAATGGGATTGGCCATCTCTTCCTCACTTGATTCAAATTGTGCGTGAGGAAATCGTATTCCTTCAAAGAGATGGTAGGGATTGACCTTTTCTTCCGGTGCCCCCTGATTGGAAGCTTTGGCGTCTTCCCTCCAGAATTCCTTGCAAAACTCTCTGATTCTTTTCAATCGGAATTGATATTAGTCGTCTGACATATACCTGAAAGCAAAGAATAGACAAAATTAAGCACTCTTAATTAATACAATAAAACAAAATCAGTGTTCGCTATTACCGTGTCCCCAACGACGGTGCCAAAAATTTGACGATGTCGTTAGATACGCTAAATTTAACCTCACGGTTCTCTACACTAAAACTAGTATAGTGATAAGCAAGGGTCGATCCCACAGAGACACGGTTTACTCACACTGATATGAAGTTTAAACAAATAAATAATAGGGGTTTTAGAATTGATTTGAGCAAAATTAAAAGAAAACAAAATGTAATAAAAGAAATAATCAATGATAAAACATAGCTAAGGGTAACTCTCCACCCTAACACAATTCTTTGCTCACACTGCCGAACTAACTAATTACTTGAAGCTGCCAATCTTTTCTAATTTAGATTAATTATTCAACCGCCTAATTAATCCATATTAAAAAAAATGTTCTGACCCGCGCTGCAAACAATTTGAATGAAGCATAAAGCAAGATAATAAGGCCTAAGATGAACAATCCACGCATTAGAATTTAACCTAGATTTGTTCTAAATTGCAAGTGAACACTCACCCTCTTCACAATTCGCTACTAATGCTAGAATTCATGATTACGAATAGAAAATTCTAACTAGAACATGAATATAATTAAGCAAATCAATGGCCATTCAATCAACTCAATTATAGACAATTAAATTATAAATCATCAGAACAAATAATCTCAATTGCATTAATAAATCATAGACAGTATTCACAAATCATCAGTTAGGGCTTCAAGGCCCCCTTGACCACAACTCTTCATTGGAAAACAACCCCAACCTGAGTTATGATAACCAACAGCGTCAGAACTTTTTATAAGGAGCAATGAATGGTCCACCATGGTACAATCAACAATGAAACCAACAATACCAAAACAGCCAACAACCGGCTGTCGTTGGCTATACGTCAGTGGATGAGTTGATAAAGACCTTGGTGACGGGTCAAACACAATTGCAACAGGGCCAAATCAAATTGCAACAACAATACACACAACTAGCCCGAAAGACTGATCTCCAGGCTCAAAAGACTGACACTCATCTCTAAATGTTGAAAAAACAAATAGGACTGTTGGCTACTTCTATGAGCAAGATGGAAGCACAAGGTTCGGGCAAACTACCATCACAAACAATGATAAACCCAAGGGAGAATGCAAGTGCTGTTACACTTAGGAATGGAAAGGAATTGGAAGAAAGGCCTCGAGCAAGCAAGTCTGAAGACAATGATAAAGACAAGAAGCACAACATCGAAAAGGCAAATGAGTAAAAAACATCGAACCCTGTTCCTCATTATATAATACCACCTCTGTTTCTTAGCAGGTTAGCACCAAAGAAGAAGGAAGACAAAGAGCGAGAGCTCCTAGATGTTTTCCACAAGGTGTAAGTCAACATACCTTTGCTTGATGCTATCAAGCAAGTTCCCCGCTATGCCAAATTCTTAAAAGATCTTTGTACTAACAAAAAGCGGCTATCGGGGGATGAAAATGTAAGTGTGGGGGAGAATGTGTCGGCGATACTCCAAAAGAAGATGCTGACTAAATGCAAAGACCCCGGCACATTCACAATCCCTTGCACCATAGGTAACACTCATTTTGAACGAGCCATGTTAGATTTAGGAGCTTCAATTAATGTCATGCCTTATTCAATCTATGCTTCTTTAAATCTAGGCCCGTTGGAAGAAACGAGTGTTATAATTCAATTAGCTGATCGCTCTAACACCTATCCTAAGGGGGTAGTTGAAGATGTTTTGGTGCAGGTAAACGAGCTCGTTTTCCCGGCGAATTTTTACGTCCTCGAGATGGAAAATGACACTTCACCCAATGCAACACCAATACTTCTCGGGTGACCATTCCTTAAAATGGCCAGAACAAAGATAGACGTGCATGACGGGTCGCTTACAATGGAGTTTGATAGAGAGAAGATCCGCTTCAATATTTTGAAGCGATGAGGTATCCGAGCGACGTCCATTCCGTCTTTGGAATCGACGTAATTGATGAACTCTCTCAACGCATCATTGACTTACATGGCGAAGACGAGATATAGGTGGCTATTTCTGAGGCCATCACATCCAACCAGGTGGAAGAAACACTTCATGAAGATATCTTCAAAGTGGTTTATGTTCTAGACACAATGCAACCCACAGGTAACATGGAACTCTCTTACATAGATTTGCCATTAACTAATGAGATATTGTTACCTTCGATGCAACAGGCTCCTACGGTTGAGTTGAAGCCCCTCTCGGATCACCTAAAATATGTATTTTTGGGTGATAATAATACACTCCCGGTGATCATAGCTAAGGGTCTAGAACCACAACATGAAGCACAACTGATCAAAGTGCTTCAAGAGCACAAGATGGCAATTGGGTGAACAATCGCAGACATCGAAGGAATAAGCCCGTCATTGTGCATGCCCAGAATCCTTTTAGAAGAAGAAACAAAACTATCTAGGGAGGGTCAAAGGCGACTGAATCCTCCGATGACAGAAGTGGTAAAGAAGGAGATCTTGAAACTCCTTGATGTTGGGGTCATTTATCCTATCTCTGATAGCAAATGGGTAAGCCTCGTCCAAATAATGCCTAAGAAGTCAGGGGTCACTGTGGTGAAGAATGAAGACGATGAACTTGTCCCAACAAGAGTTAAGACAGGATGGCGTATGTGCATCGACTACCGCAAACTAAACGCCGCCACACGTAAGGATCACTTTCCCTTGCCATTCATCGACCAAATGTTAGAAAGGTTATCTGGACACTCTCATTATTACTTTCTAGATGGATACTCCAGTTACAATCAAATAGTGATTGCTTCGAAGGACCAAGATAAAACAACCTTCACTTGTCCATTTGGTACCTTTGCAAATAGACGCATGCCCTTTGGATTTTGCAATGATTCGGCCACATTCCAACGATGCATGGTAAGTATCTTATCTGAATATGTAGAGAATATAATTGAGGTGTTTATGGATGATTTTAGTGTTTATGATAATCCATTCACTCATTGTTTAAACAACCTCTCAATTGTCTTGAAACAATGCATGGAAACGAATTTAGTTCTTAATTGGGAAAAATGACACTTCATGGTCGATCAAGGCATAGTATTAAGGCACATTGTATCATCAATGGGAACTGAGGTAGATAAATCTAAAATTGATCTCATTCGTTTCTTACTCCCGCCCACTAGTATGCGGGAAATTCGTGCTTTTCTTTGACATGCAGGTTTTTATCGCCGATTTATCAAGGACTTCTCCAAGATAGCCCAACCATTGTGCCAGTTGCTGCAAAAAGACCATGCCTTCAATTTCGATGAAAAATATAAGCAGAGTTTTGAGAGATTGAAGGCTTCTTTGACCTTGGTGCCCATTATTTGGCCATCGGATTTGGGCCTCCCTTTCGAGGTCATGTGTGATGCAAGCGACTACGTTGTTAGAGCCGTATTGGGATAATGGGATGGCAGCATACCATATGTCATCTACTACGCCTTCTGCACCTTGAACGATGCACAACTCAATTACTCCATCACTGAAAAAGAATTATTGGCCGTTCTCTATGCCCTCGAGAAATTTAGATCATATCTCTTGGGAACCACAGTAACTGTATTCTCTGACCATGCTGCATTGAAACATTTACTGACTAAGAAAAAGGCCAAACCGAGATTAATACAGTGGGTCCTTCTTTTACAAGAGTTTGATATGCATATCAAAGATAGGAAGGGAAGCAAAAAATTTCGTGGCCGACCATCTGAGTCGTCTTATCCACGAAGAAGACATATTACCATTGAAGGACAACTTCCCTGATGAACTACTATGGGCCATACAAAGCTTGAAAACTCTGTGGTTTGCAGACCTTGCAAACTATGTGGTCACAATGGTGGTGCCATCACATCTATCCAAGGCATAACGAGACAGATTCAAAAGTTAAACCAAACATTACATTTGGGAAGATCCCTATCTTTTCAAGATTTGCCCTGATTAAGTGATACGAAGGTGCATTCCTGACACCGATTTCCATTCCATTCTAACCTTATGTCACTCTGAAGCTTGGGTGGACACTTTGGGTCCAAACGAACGGCGCGTCGAGTGCTGGATTGCGGCTTCTATTGGCCGACTCATTTCAAGGACACATACACTTTCTGCAAGGCATGTGATCGATGCCAACAGACAGGTAACATAGGGCCTAATGACCAAATGCCTCAACTTCCCATACTAATTGTTGAAATTTTTTATATTTAGGGCATAGATTTCATGGGCCCTTTTCCTAACTTTTTCGGCAACCTTTACATCTTACTAACTGTGGATTATGTTTCGAAGTAGGTGGAAGCAATCACCACCCCCACTGACGATTCTAAGGTTGTTGTAGATTTTGTCAAGGCTAATATATTCGCCAGGTTTGGTCTACCACATGCCATAATCAGTGACAGGGGCACGCATTTCTGCAATTGTTCCATCGAAGCCCTTGTCGAAAAGTATGGAGTCACCCATAAGGTCTCTATGGCCTACCATCTGCAAACAAATGGTTAAGCGGAGGTTTCCAACTGGGAAGTGAAGACGATCCTGGAAAAGACGGTCAACCCGCCTCGCAAGGATCGGTCTCAACGACTCGACGAAGCCTTGTGGGCATATCGAACGGTATACAAAACCCCGATTAGAATGTCACCCTATCGTGCGGTCTATGGGAAGCCATGTCACCTACCAGTCGAACTTGAACATAAGGCATGGTGGGCTATAAAGCACTGCAACATGAATATCGATGAAGCCCGCAAAGAAAGGAATTTACAATTGCAGGAATTAGAAGAGATTAAGAATGATGCTTATGAGAATGCCCGTATCTACGAGGAAAACACTAAGACATTTCATAACCAAATGATTTCCCGCAAAGAATTCAATGTCGGGCAAAAAATGCTTCTCTACCACACCTGTCTCCGGCTATTTCCAGGTAAACTTCGATCTCGTTGGATTGGTCCCTTTTATTGTAACAAAGGTTTACCCTCATGGTGTATTTGAGATACAAGGTATAGAGAACAACAAGATTTTCAAGGTCAACGGGCATCGGTTAAAAGCTTACTATGAGAATCTTCCCGTTGAAGAGATTCACGAGGTGGAATTGGCCGAACCGACATACACGGAGGAGTGAACGATGAATTACGTCGGGCTGATGATGTTAAACCAAGCGCTAGTTGGGAGGCAACCCAACACTTATGTTCTTTGCTTGAAAAAAAACTAAATAAAAATTCGCAGCGCCGCGGCGCACAATCCTTGCGCCGTGGCTCCCGCACACCCTTCTCAATACTGCTTCATGTGAGCTACGACTCCACCTTTCAAGCAAGATAAAGAAACCAGAAGCGCCGCGACGCTTATTAATAAGAGCCACGGTGCGATTTCGGATCCCCTTTTAAATCCCTAATTTCGTCTTGCCCCCATCTTCTTATCTCTCTTCCAATCTTCCTCTCTCTCTCTCTCTCTCCTCATCCTCGCCGTCAAACTCCCAATACCGCCGGCGAACCCACCCACTGCCATCCCCCCTCTCTCTCTCTCTCTCTCCACAACCACAAATAATGTCGGTGAACCAACCACCGCCACCTTGCCACTCAAACTCCTATCTCTTCACCTATCACCGCCACCCTCCAACCATATCTACCGAAGCCCTTCGCCAGACCAACGCCCTTCGCCAGACCAACGCCGCCACCTCTCCAACCATATCCATCGGCCGCCACCTCTACCCCACCCCTGAAAAGCCGATCCGTACCACCTCTGCTAACACAGCCTCACCAGACACCGTTCATACTCGCCGTACACCATCCACCCCGCCGCGCTCCACTGCACCGTTTCGCCGCCGTGCTGGCTAGTCACACCACCGAGCACAGGTCCTCTCCGCGTGCCCCGCGTTCACACAACTGAACTTCAACAGCCTTTCGTGAACCTTCGCCTCTACTCGGTACCCTCTGTTGCCTCGGTTGGCCTGAGTTATTTTGTTCTTGCACTTTCCTTGCTGTGGTTGCTCTTTGGTCGTTGTGAATTAGTATTGTGTTGTGGATTGTTGGTGTGGGTAGATATTGTGGGTATTTGTCATTCAAAATGCAGAAAAAAAGAATGAAGCTGCCGACTAATCGGGGTTCGTCCTCGCGCCCATTAACCCAACCTCGGTAGGACCCGTCGGACAACGATTACGATACTGATCATTTTACTAGCCGAAAAGCCTCAGATGTTTATCGTTGCCTAATCGACAAAAGCATTATCAGTGTTACTCTTCACCGATGCACACCAACACTACGGCGTTATCTCTGAGAGTATCACCCAGTGGCAGTGGGACGCATTTTGTGGACGGCCTGACCACGGATGAGTAGGTCTCGTCCGGAAATTTTACGCGAATATCATTAATCGCTGAGGGTTTGTCATCCGCGTTCGGGGTACCGACGTTAACTTCGACACCCGCACGATCAATGCGTTATACAATTTACCCAACTATACCCTAGCGCATGATGAGTATATCCGTTTCCTCAGTAGCACAATCGATGAGCGTGACATTATACTGCCACCCCAATGCCGGAGTGCCACTTGTGGAGAGGCACGTGAAGCACATCAAATGCGCCCGAATGACACGAATCGCCAAGGCATGGACTTATTTTGTGGCAGCACGACTCCTCTCGGTGAGCCACTTTAATCGCGTCGCTCGGGAGCGCGTTCTCATCATCTACGTTATTCTCAAAGGCTTACAGTTTGATGTTGGACGGGTTATTCGCGACAACATCATCCACATCTCCAAAGGGTCAACGCCGAGCGGATTGGCGAACCCGACGATCATTACAACCCTGTGCCTCAACGCGGGTGTTGCTTTATCCTTAAATGAAATTGAGACACCTATCCAGAAGTCAATTACCGATAAAATAATCGATTCGTACGAAGATGAGGAGGGGGATGCCGAACATGAGGATCCAGGTGATGATCCGGACCCCGAGAAGGCGGCAAAGGAGGATATGAAGGTGGAAGACTCTAACCCCGAGTTTAACACGGAATGGATAGTCGGGGTCGACCGACAACTTCAGTAGCTCTCCATCCAAAACAACTTTCTGGTGCAGCAAAACAGTTACCTCATCGAGCAGCAACAACACCAGATGGCCTACTTCTACGAGAGGGCCAACTATGACATGGTGTACACGGCTGCTATGAACGAGCTCTACGGTTGATGGGAGCTCAGCCGGGATCCTACAGTGATCTTCCCTCCACCACCATCCTTCCCGGCATTTCCGCATCCACCACCCCAACAACCACAACCACCACCGGAGGCTTGATGCCTCCACCTGGGAGTTCTTCTTACCTATCATTGCTTTGTTTTATACTTTTTGTTGTGTTGCATTGAGGACACTGCATGAGATAAGTATGGGGGGAAACTTTCATATCTTGCTACCGTTTTTAGTTTCTTTAGTTTTTATATCGATAATTTAGGCTGTTAGTTATTCTATTTTGCATTAGGTTGTTTTAGTTGTTTTTATTAAACATTGAAACACTTAGGAGAAATCATGGAGGATTGAAAGTTCCAAGCCTATAATAAGAACCTAATTGAAAATTGAATAACTCTGTGAATGAAATTGTGCTTCTGTGTTGAGTGATTGACTCACTGACTGTTTTGCCACATTTTGAAAGCTTGATAGAACACACCAACTAGGTGAGCATGATCACAAGTACACTTAGAAAGAAATTATGCATACACATGTACACTTAGAACTTAGTCGATTGTCACTCAAGGCGAAATCCTAGGTAATTCAAACTTCGGGGAATGATTTAGGCCATCTTTGGACCGATTGAGCCTTTCTAGCCCACCTTGACATTATTCTATAGTCATCCGTTTGAGCCTTATGTGTTATCCAATTTTTGTCACCTCAAGCCTAGCCAAACAGCATATCCCTAACCATAACCAAAGCGATAACGTAAGATAAGGTAAAATCGGGTTACGAGACGATAAAAGTACCAAATTCTCGGTCTAAGATAAAAAAAAAATTCCCACGAAAAATAAAAGAACATAAAATGCCAAGTGTAGGGGAATTGTGAAAAAAAAAAAAATAATAATAATAATAATAATAATGACAAAAGACGGTACACAACCGAGAATGCTCGATACTGTGGAGTAGCTCGGGACAACTCATAGGTTGAGGAAAAAAGTTAGGCGCTAACGGTTGTAAGTCACTTACCCAAACTATCCAAACCGAACCTAGCCTTACGTTACAAGCTATATAAAGGCCTACTGACCCCGAATTTGTTTTTAACCTACATTAGTTGAGAGTGACATGACAACTGAGCTTATGAGAATACTATGTGAGCATAACTCAATCCGAAAGGAATGTGTTATGCGAAAACTAATGGTGTAAAATTGAGAGCTGATAAGGGGGCATTGACTAGGTAGGTTGAGAACAAGACACAGTGTGCATGGATTTTACTGAGTTAGGATATGATCAATTTTTGAAGTACAATGGTAAACAAGTAAAGAATCCATGATTTCAATTTCAATGTTACATAGTGTCACAATCATAGCTAGAACATAGACACTTGCACAGGGACGAGCAAGAAAATAAGTGTAGGGGAATTTGACAATACATATTTGTTTAATTAATTCATAGTGAATTCTCGCACATTTAGGATAGTCCAGATGACATATCGTAGCTAATTAGTTGAATTTTAATATTTCAGGTCTAGAATGGAGAATCGAGCAAAAAGGAAGCAAAGCGGAGCAAAAATGGAGCTAAATGGCAAAAATCAGCCCAAGTGCAGGCGCCACCATTCTCGCAGAAGAATGCCAGTTCTTGTGCGCTGCGGTATGCCCAAAAGAGCCGTGGCACCGTGCACAAGCGCCGCGGCGCTAGTCCTTATGTACTGTGGCGCCACTTCCGAATAAGAACGCCCCGATTCAACAAGCGCCGCGGCGCAATTAAGAAGAGTCGCGGCGCCATGACGTCAGTAAGTGCAAAAAAGTTAAAATTTGACCTAATTTGTAGAAAATTGAGAGAGAACTATAAATAGAAGCTAGAAACCACGAAATCATCATCTAAGCACTCAAGAACACAAAAGGAAGAGAAAACAAGGCGGGAGAAGATTCAAGGCTGAAGATCCACCGTGTGGAGGCTCCGGCAATCTAGTTTCTTTCTTCTCCCATTAAATTCTCTTTGTACTTCAAGTTATTATGAGTAGCTAAATTTTCTTGTGGTCAAGGGGGTCTTGAAGCCTTTAATTGATGATTTGTGAACACTGTCTATGATTTATTAATGCAATTGATGTTATTTGTTCTGATAATTTATAATTTAATTGTCTATAATTGAGTTGATTGAATGACCATTGATTTGCTTAATTATATTCATGTTGCTAGTTAGAATTTTCGATTCGTAATCATGAATTCTAGCATTAGTAGCGAATTGTGATGAAGGCGCGTGTTCACTTGCAATTTAGAACAAATCTAGGTTAAATTCTACTGCGTAGATTGTTTAGATTGTTTGCTACAGTAACGGCCCGGCCCGGCCCATTTATAGTATATTTCGGGCCGGCCCACGGGCCCGAGCCCAAATTGACAACACTACGCCTTATTATCTTACCTTATGCTTCATTCAAATTATTTACAACGCGTGTTGGAACACTTTGTTTGATAGGGATTAATTAGGAGCATGAATAATTAATCTAAATTAGAAAAGATTGGCAGCCTCAAGTAATTAGTCAGTTCGGCAGTGTGAGCAAAGAATCGTGTTAGGGTAGAGAGTTACCTCTTGGCTATGCTTTATTATTGATTATTTATTTTATTACATTTTGTTTTCTTTCAATTTTGCTCAAATCAATTCTAAAACCCCCTTTTATTTATTTGTTTAAACTTTATATCAGAGTGAGTAAACCGTGTCTCTATGGGATCGACCCTTGCTTATTACTATACTAGTTTTAGTGTAGAGAATCGTGAGGTTAAATTTGGTGTATCTAACGAATCGTCAATCCCCTACCTAGAAACCTTGCGACCTTAATTTTTGTTTTGTGTGCGTGTGACTGTTTGTGTTTGTGTGTTTGTGTGTGTGTTTTTTTTTTTTTGTTTTTTTTTTTTTTTGGCTTGGTTTTGGGTTTTAGGGATTAGGTTATTCTTAAACTGGAATAGCTGACTTAGCAATTCTAATACCGGATAAGTGACATGACAATAAGGGTATTTGTGAAATTATAACAAATGTTCACGATTTTTTCAACGCTCGGTCAGCAGAAGGGTTGAACTTGAACCGAAATTAAAAATTTAATGATGATTTTGGAATTATAGTAAACTAAAAGAAGGGTCGTGGACTCGTGGTATTACCAAAAACCCAAGGGTTACAGTATTTTCCCAAACTTTACATGGATTTCATCGAGCAATAGATAAAGAAAATATGATGAATCTTCTAAGAGTTACTTATACGAAAATATACATTTTGACATTTCAAGATAAAGCATATCAATATGGTAAAATACAACACAATTGATCTAAATGAAATTCCAACTCATCAATGAAATCCTTCAAAATAACTCAGTTAGTGAAAATGTCATTTAACAAATTTTCTTAAAACAACTCAAAAGGATTAGCTCTAAGGGATATACTTAATTACATATTATAAATAAAAGTCTTGATATGATTGTAACTATACATCTAATATCATGCCTGGTTGACTTGATCAGAGGATCGTCATTTTCATTATCCATTCGGATTTGTTTTCTTTCTTCTTTTTTCCTCTCTAAATCAAAGACTATACATCTTTAATTTATGTCTGTATTAATTAAGATTTTGAAGCTATGACATTTCTTTTAGTTTTCTTCTGGCCAATTAGAAGCTACGCTTATTGCAAATTGATAGCTCGAATCATCCCATGTACAGCGTATTGTTTTCCTGTATCTTTCCAATTTAATTCTTAACGAAAATATTATTAAACATTCATAATTATATTCTTTTTGGGAATTATAAGAAAACAACCACTTTTTAGAAAATAATTTTAAAAAATAGCCATAATTTCAACAAATTTAAAAATTAGTCCTTTTGGAATTGTGTTAGAAATTTTCTTACAACAATTTTTATGTGTAATTTTGTTATTGTTAGAAATTTCTTACATGTGTTATGATTAGTTTTTAAATTTTTAAAACTATGACTATTTTTTAAAAACACACCGTCTTAAATAACTATTTACCTAACTAACCCTATTTTTTTTTTCCTGAATTTTTGACTTGACATTTACAGTCACATACAGTTAATGGACGGGAATTCTTTCTTTCTTTTTTCCCTGCCGAAGAGACGGTAAAATCAAACCACATGCATTAATTATGATTCTATTTCTTTTTAATAACTAGATATTTTGAATTCTACGCTTCTTGCTGTAATTGAACATGCAATTACGGCAAAATCATAATTCTAATTTTAAATGTATAAAATTGTGAATATTTAGTGTTACACAATCCTTTTTTCGTCCGTATGATAACTTATAGGGAAATGGATATTTTCCACGTCATATATATCAAAATCAAATTATAATTAATACCAAACCTTTGTAAAAAAGAAAAGGAAAAGTTATCTTTAAGACCAAAAAGAAAACCATCTTATTAGCTATACCAATACCAAATAACATAAAACGTAATTTCCCCTCAAAAATACCATTCAAAATATCATACACTTTCGTTTCATCTCTCTCTTTCCCTCATTAATATTAGTAGAAACAATCATCCACAAAACTGCTATATAAACCCCAATTCCTTCCCAATTATAAATACTTATATCCAATACCAATTACCAAAGAAATAAAAAAACTAAAAAAAAAAATCCCATAATAATGAGATTTATAATCTCTTTCCCTTCTCTTGTCCCTCTCTTCCTCTTCCTTTTCTTCTCCTCTTCCTCCCCCTTAACCCTAATCCAAGAAACCTGCGAAAAATGCTCCGAAACCGACCCGAACATCCGCTACGACTTCTGCACGGCCTCGTTCGAGTCCTCCCCCGAAGGGCCCCTCATCTCCGACCTCCGCCACCTCGGCCTGCTCGCCATCCGCCTGACGAAGCGCAACGTGACGAGCACGAGGCGCTTCGTCAAGCACATGTCGAGCGGGAAGAGGGGCAAGAGCCTTGACCCTTACGTTAGGGCTTGCCTGACCGACTGCTTGGTGCTCTACTCGGACGCCATTACGACCGTCAAAGACGCCGCCAAGGACTACAAGAAGAGGCGCTACGGCGACGCCAACATCGCCCTGAGCGCCGTCCTCGACGCGTCGACGACGTGCGAGGACGGGTTCAGTCAGAGGGAGAATGTCGTCTCGCCGTTGACCAAGAGGAATAAGGATACGTTTCAGTTGTCCGTTATTGCTCTTTCGATCGTAAATATGCTTAATAATGTTGGTTAGGTTAAAGTTTAAGTTAAGTTAATTAAGATAAAGAATTAAATACCAAAGAAAAGAAAAATAATCATAATTTGATCATATGTACTCTTTTCTCCATTTGTTTGTATTAAATTCGGTTTATTGATTTATGTATTGTACATGTACTGCAGTTTTCATAAGATTAATTACTTTGAAAAAGTAATGGTTTTAATAAGATTTATATAAGAACTTATTTTTAGTTGTTATTATTAAATAACAGTTACTCATTTAGAACAACACCAGATTGGCATTATATAATTGGTTAATAATAATAATAATTGAAGGGCTTCTTTTATTACGGTTGTTAGTAGTGGGACGATTCAAATTTATTTATGGCACTAATATCATGTTGTTATTCTATGGATCGGTTCACAGTTAATATATATAAAAGTTGTGGCAAGTAATTTGTATAAATGATGGATTTTTAAGTATGTGAAAAGATTGGTTCACAGTTGATAAATATGAAAGTTGTGCCAAGTAATTTGTATAAATGATGGATTTTTAAGTATGTGAAAAGCTAGGCTTGAATTCTGCAGATTAATATAGATTATAAGACCATTTTCCTAAAGTTCATTGTCTATATGTTATAAGTTAATCAATTAATTATTAATAAAGAAGCTAATTTCCAGTGATTAGAAGAAGAAGCATTAGGATATGGCCTGTACGTAATCTATTTTAAGTTTTAGAACTATTTTAGAATTCTTTATTTTTAGTTGGTACTAGAGCTATGAGATAAAGCATAATTAATTTATGTCTGGAAAGAGATTATTTTATTAGTCACATTTCCACCAAATTTTAATAGTTGCTTATGCGAGCAGATGGACATCAAATAATAAGCTAGAAAATGACTCGCACTCTCGAATAGGCCAATAAAAAAGAAAAAATAATAATAATGTGGAGAAACCAAGTCAATTTTGGCTAATTGCCAGCAACATTTAAAGGTTAAATTCAAGGTGGTAATCAATGAATTATTAGATCATGGCACGTAAGGTGGATATTTAGCAATCACAAATTCCTACCTTCATAGCTCTAATTCTCAAGATCATTGAATTTGTTTTTTTCAATTTTTATAACTAATTTCATTTTTCATAGCTCTTGTTTTCAAGATTGAGGTTTTTTTGTTTTTTTCCCTATTTCTTAACTAATTCGTGATACAAAATTATTTATGGCTCATCCTTTTCTTTTACCTTTTTTTTAAAAATTTTTTAATAACTAATTATGATTCAATAAGATTAATTTTGCAAAGACTATGACTCATTTCCTTTCTTTAACTAACAAATATTGTATTGGAAGTACTTTGAGAAGAAGGATACAAATTGTAATAAATTATGATAGAAGGGAAATCATTTTAAAGAATGATGGTTTGCGTAGGAGTAACTTCAAGATTAAGGCTGAGGTTACCAAAATTCTTTTTGGTTGTTGCATTATCTTAAACTTAAATCTACACAATATTGTTGCATGGATAAGAAATTCTTCTAGAACAAAGTCAATTATGACAGTTACATTAAAAATCACAGCCTAAAAGTTCGTTTTGCAGCCCAAGTTTTGTATCGCCCATCTTAATTGACCATATTAATGGAAATCATCTGAAACTAAAAAGTCAAAATGAATGTGTCCATTGAAAAGGTTTGTTTAAAAAGTTTTGGAATTTCTATAACTTTTAGAAGGACGCATTTAAATGGCTATGGTGGAAGTTTCCCATTTTTGTGCATTGTAGAAGCCGTTTGAATTACTATATATTGTCATCATTTACTGTAGCTACTATGTTCTAATTGTTACATATCCTAGTATGGGAATGACAATATGCACAGAAATAATTTAAACGAAACTGAAATAGATTGCTAAGATATAAACGAAATTTAAACAAATGTAAAAACACCTCAACCGGACGGTGAAAGAGGAAAAGCGTCGAGGCCCGTTGGACGGTTTCCTTAAAGCGTTATTGCTCTCCCACGGGTGCGGACACGAACGAGCAACCGCTTCCCAGGATACAACGACTACCTAGCGTGAGCACCGAGCACCGAACGGTCAAGCTAGGCGAACAGAACGTGCGAGAAAACTATCACCGGGAAAAACGAAAATAAGAAAGAAAAGACTGAAGAGGATTTCGGATTGGTGTGTCTTATGATGCCTCAAAAACTCTCTTTTATAGACTCAACAAAAACGTTTTTAAACTGAAATGATTAATAGGTATTAATCAAAATTAATACTGTTAATTAATCAAACGTTTTTTTTTTTTTGAGCTCAAACGTTTCAGAGTTTTAATTCCGAATTAATACCATTAATTCGGATTTTTCCAGATACAAAAATTGCAAAAGGTGGCTTGGCCCGGAAAGCCCATTCCGGTCCAGCATTTCGCGTCGCCCACGACGTGCGGGTGCACACGAGCCCAAGCCCACGAAGCTCAGTTTTTGGTCCGAGGATTTGCACCCCCCCCCCCCCCCTGCGCGCGCGAGAGAGAGCCTCTTGACCACATTACTTATCCATATAGTAATGGAGGCTTTGTATTTAAACACTTCCACATGAAGTTACACTTCCAATGTGGGACTTTTTCCTTTTGCAATTTTCCTTATCATTGATCATTTCAATGACTACACTTTGAGCATCAATTTCTCATTCATCTCAACACCGTTTTGGACAAATAAATAGCCGATCTTATACTACTCCGAACGGAGAACAAGAATCCGACAAGACCCGACTTATCCGTTAAGTGGGTCCCACTTAAATATTTGCTCCAAAATGGACTTTCACATGGTTTTTAACAAACCATTTTCCAACATTTTCCAACAATCCCCCACATGAATGAAAATTCAACGACGTCAAAAATAGACTTGACTCAATACGACATGGTGATAGTATTCATGCGGTTAATAACTGCATAGGATAGGTAGGCAAGCCTTTGAACCTTCCCTTGTGAAAATATGCTAGTCTTACTGGCTCTTAGTAGACTCGATGTCCTTGAACTAGTCTGCCGTTTGTATAAGCGTTCACATATCTCACACAGATATTACCCTGACACAGGTTCAGTTCTCACGGTTGTGTTCTGTTAAGCCATGAACACTCGCCTGGTTCAGTGAGAATTTCTAAAGAATTAGCCCTTTAATTCTCCTTTGAAGCGGCCCCACTTCTTTCTCACATAGGTGATTTCTTTCTTAAGAGTAATCCCGTATTACTCCGCTCGGAATATCATTATTCCCGACGCAAAAGAATCATTAAAAGCTATTGCTTAACCTTCTCTTCGGGTATCACTGTTTTTATCAAGGAATAGGATGGAGGGGAATCCCCCACAGTGATCTCATCCGGTCTTGACAGTTAGGTTGTCCCTTTGAACCTAGATCTTGGGATCTCCAGTCAACTAGGTTGGGTTTTCCATTGTCTCGACTTAATTCTCCAAGGGCTTAAGTCCCATTCCTCTTGACGACTTCTCAACTAAATCTCTACTTAACCCTTTGGTTAGCGGATCCGCAATGTTCTCCTTTGAGGGAACATAGTCTATGCTTATGATTCCAGTTGAGACTAGATGTCTAATGGTATTATGTCGTCGACGTATATGTCTAGACTTACCATTATACAAAACACTCAGTGCCCTGCCAATTGCTGATTGATTATCACAATGTATACATATTGCAGGCACAGGTTTTGACCACTTAGGAATATCCTCCAAAAAATTCCGTAACCATTCAGCCTCTTCACCACATTTGTCTAAGGCTACAAACTCAGATTCCATTGTGGATCTAGTTATCACGGTTTGTTTTGAGGATTTCCAAGATACAGCAGCACCTCCCAAAGTAAATACATAGCCACTCGTGGCTTTCGAGTCATTTATATCGGATATCCAACTTGCATCACTATACCCTTCAAGTACTTCTGGATATCTCGTATAATGCAATCCATAGTTACGAGTAAATCGTAAGTACCGTAGTACTCTCACTATTGCTTTCCAATGGTCAGCTCCTGGATTACTCGCGTATCTACTAAGTCTGCTAACAGTGAAAGCGATATCAGGTCTTGTGCAACTCATCAAGTACATAAGACTCCCAATCACTCTAGCATATTCAACTTGAGAGATGATTTCTTCTTTATTCTTAGACAAGTGATGATTTGCGTCTATTGGCGTTCTGACAATAGAATTATCATCTTTACTGAATTTTTCTAGTAACTTGTCTACATAGTGTGACTGATCTAATATGAGTCCATTGGCAGTTCTTGTAATTTTAATTCCCAAAATTACCTCTGCTAGTCCCATATCTTTCATGTCAAACCTTGAGTTCAACATATCCTTTGTGGATTTGACCATTCGATCGTTGCTACCCACAATGAGCATGTCATCTACGTATAAACATAGAATCACATATCCATTTTCTGTGTTTTTGATATAAACACATTTGTCACACTCGTTGATTTTAAATCCATTGCTTAACATGACACTATCAAATTTCTCGTGCCATTGCTTTGGTGCTTGTTTAAGTCCATACAAGGACTTCACCAATTTACAGACTTTCCTCTCTTGTCCTGGGACAACACAACCCTCAGGTTGTTCCATATAGATTTCTTCTTCAAGATCTCCATTTAGGAAAGCTGTTTTCACATCCATTTGATGAACTTCAAGATTCCGCAAGGCGGCAATTGCTAAAATCAATCTAATGGAATTTATTCTTGACACAGGGGAATATGTGTCAAAATAATCTTCGCCTTCTTTTTGCCTATAGCCTTTAATGACAAGTCTTGCTTTATACTTGTCAATTGTTCCATCAGGTTTCATTTTCCGCTTGAAAACCCATTTGGAACCAAGTGGTTTATTTCCCGGAGGAAGATCAACCAACTCCCACGTGTGATTCTGTAAGATAGAATCAATTTCACTTTTTATGGCTTCTTTCCATGAAGAACTTTCAGCAGATTTTACAGCCTCTTTGTACGTTTGAGGCTCCGCTTCTAGCATGTAGGTAAGAAAATCAGGACCAAATGATTTTTCTACCCTTGCTCTTTTGCTTCGTCTAGGTTCTTCCAGCTCATCGTCATCGACGAACTCTTCATCTTGTTCTTGAGATTCTATATCGTCATGAACTTGTCTAGATGAGCTTGGTTCATATTCCTTATTGATATAAGGAAACACATGTTCGAAAAACGAAGCATTTCTTGATTCCATAATTGTATTCTTGTGAATATCGGGATTTTTCGATTCATACACAAGAAATCGATAAGCACTACTATTTTGTGCATATCCAATGAAGACACAATCAACAGTTTTTGGTCCTATCTTCATTCTCTTTGGTGTTGGTGCCATCACTTTAGCTAGGCACCCCCACACTTTTAAGTATTTGTAGGAAGGTTTTCTTCCAAACCATAACTCATATGGAGTTTTAGTTTCAGTTTTTCGGGGTACCTTGTTCAAAAGGTAGTTTGCCGATAAAATGGCTTCCCCCCACATGCCTTGTGGTAACCCGGAACTTATCAACATGGCGTTCATCATTTCTTTAAGTGTCCGATTTTTCCTTTCGGCCACACCATTTGATTGAGGAGAATAAGGCGGTGTTGTTTCGTGAATAATTCCGTATTGAGCACAAAGTGCACCAAACGGTTCAATATATTCACCACCGCGATCGCTTCTAACTCGTTTGATCTTTTTATTAAGTTGATTCTCAACTTCATTTTTATACATGGCAAATTTCTCAATAGCTTCATCTTTGCTTTTGAGTAAATATACATAACAAAATTTTGTACTATCGTCAATGAAAGTCACAAAGTATTTGTTTCCACCTCTAGTTTGAGCAAATTTTAAATCACATAGATCACTATGGATTAATTGAAGGGGTTCACTACTTCTTTCAACACTTTTGAAAGAAATTCGCGTTTGTTTTGCCTCTACACAAGTTTCACATTTGTGTTTAGAATTAATATTAAATGTGGGTATGTGGTCTAAATGAATTAATCTACGCAAAGATTCATAATTCACATGACCTAGTCTACCATGCCATAAATTAGAAGATTCAAGCATATAAGCGGAAGACTTCTCTTTATTGATATCATTATTCTTGATAGCAATTACATTCATTTTAAACATGCTATCTTTTACATAGCCTTTTCCCACAAATATTCCATTCTTAGACAAAATAATTTTCTGAGACTCTATGACCATTTTGAATCCATGAGTACATAGCAGTGACCCAGAAATCAGATTCTTCCTTATGTCGGGCACGAATAGCACATTGGTGAGCTTCAATTCCTTGCCCGAAGTCATCTTCAGAAAAATCGTTCCCTTCCCCTTCACTTCTGAGGTGGCGGAGTTGCCCATGTATAGCTTCTCCCCTTGTTCATGCAGTTCCAACTTGGAGAATGCATTCCTATCAGAGCACACGTGGCGGGTAGCGCCGGTATCAAGCCACCACTCCTTGGGGTTCGAATCCACCAAGTTTACTTCAGAAACTACCGCAACGAACTCATCGTCATCGACATCCATAGAATGAGCTTCGTTCTTTTTCTTTTTCTTTGGTAGCTTACAGTCTGCCGACTTGTGACCCGGCTTGTCACAATTGTAGCAGATTCCAAGAAACTTCGACGGTTTATTAGTTTTCTTGGATACCCCTCCTTTAGGCCCAAGCTTGTTCTTTGACTTGCTCGGTTTCTTGCTTTTGGAGCTTTCACCATGCTCCACAACATTTGCCTTTGGCGCAACAGTGTTGACCCTCTTATCGGATCCCCTATTGTCCTCCTCAATTCGAAGACGGACAATCAAGTCTTCAAGACTCATCTCCTTGCGCTTATGCTTGAGATAATTCTTGAAGTCTCTCCAACCCGATGGCAACTTCTCAATGACCGAGGCAACTTGGAATGACTCACTGATGACCATTCCCTCGGCATGAATCTCGTGGAAAATAAGTTGCAATTCTTGCACTTGACTCACCACAGTTTTAGAATCCACCATCTTAAAATCAAGGTAGCGGCCCACGATATACTTCTTGGCGCCCGCGTCCTCGGTTTTATATTTCTTGTCCAACGATTCCCACAACTCTTTAGCCGTATTCTTAGAGCTATAGACGTTGTAGAGGGAATCCGTCAAACAATTCATTACAAAATTCCGACAAAAATAATCGGAATCTTTCCAAGCGTTATAAGCTATACGCGCTTGGATGTCAGTATCATCCTCACTGACTTTTGGTGGATCCTCGGTTAGGAACCGCACAAGACCAATCGTGGTCAAGTAAAACATCATCTTTTGTTGCCAACGTTTGAAATTCAAACCGTTGAACTTCTCCGGTTTCTCCGCATGAGTTATCGGTGCGGGAAACGGTATCGCAGCGGTGGGCACTCGTGCCCCAGAACTGCTTGGAATTTGACTCGCAGTCGCATTCCCGGCCGTAGCCGTCACACTGTTCGGACCGAAAGGCACAGCAAATTGCCCAATGGTCACAGTCGGAGGAGCAAGTGGGGTAGTCTCGTTGGAGACATTGTTCTCAGTGTTGTTTTCCATTTTACTTCAAAAAATCACAATAGAAAAACTATTAGATTTTTCACCAATAATAATAAACTAAAACAGAAAACTGTTCTTAAAAAACAGAAAAAACAGCTTTTACAAACTAGTTTATGTTGGAACAAACTGTTTTATAATAAACTGTTTTAATTATAATAAAACTGTTTAATTAAAACTGTTTTAAATTATAAAAACTGTTTATAATAAAAACTGTTTATTTAATTTGAACATAAACTGTTTATTATAAAAACTGTTTTAATTAATTTCAAAAACTGTTTTTAATCAAATTCAGAAACTGTTTTTAATCAATTCAGAAACTGTTTTTACTCAATTCAGAAACTGTTTTTAATCAATTCAGAAACTGTTTTTAATCAATTCAGAAACTGTTTTTAATCAAATTATAAACTGTTTAATATAAAACTGTTTTGATTAATTTCGGAATCAATTTCTAAAAAAAAACGTTTTGATTAATTTAGGAATCAATTTCTGAAAAACTGTTTTTATATTAAACTGTTTTAATCAATTTCTGAAAACTGTTTTTAATTTAAACATAAACTGTTTATTATAAAAACTGTTTTAATTAATTTCAGAAACTGTTTTATAATAAAAACTGCTATTATATATCAATTTCTAAAAACTGTTTTTATATTAAACTGTTTAAAAAAAAACTGTTATAGAAAATTAGGCAAAAGATCGTTTCATACAAATTGCAAACAGTTTAATAAAATCAGTTTAATAAACAATGGCAAAATTTCGTTTCATCCAAATTGCAAAGCACAAAAAAATAAGTTCTATAATCTGTGAATGCAAATTAAAAATGTAATGTGATAATGTAGAACAATTCACAAACAATAGCAATTTTAGATGAGTATTAAAAAAAATCCGTGCACCTTGTCTAGATAACGCTTTAAGATTGTTACATATCCTAGTATGGGAATGACAATATGCACAGAAATAATTTAAACGAAACTGAAATAGATTGCTAAGATATAAACGAAATTTAAACAAATGTAAAAACACCTCAACCGGACGGTGAAAGAGGAAAAGCGTCGAGGCCCGTTGGACGGTTTCCTTAAAGCGTTATTGCTCTCCCACGGGTGCGGACACGAACGAGCAACCGCTTCCCAGGATACAACGACTACCTAGCGTGAGCACCGAGCACCGAACGGTCAAGCTAGGCGAACAGAACGTGCGAGAAAACTATCACCGGGAAAAACGAAAATAAGAAAGAAAAGACTGAAGAGGATTTCGGATTGGTGTGTCTTATGATGCCTCAAAAACTCTCTTTTATAGACTCAACAAAAACGTTTTTAAACTGAAATGATTAATAGGTATTAATCAAAATTAATACTGTTAATTAATCAAACGTTTTTTTTTTTTTTGAGCTCAAACGTTTCAGAGTTTTAATTCCGAATTAATACCATTAATTCGGATTTTTCCAGATACAAAAATTGCAAAAGGTGGCTTGGCCCGGAAAGCCCATTCCGGTCCAGCATTTCGCGTCGCCCACGACGTGCGGGTGCACACGAGCCCAAGCCCACGAAGCTCAGTTTTTGGTCCGAGGATTTGCACCCCCCCCCCCCCTGCGCGCGCGAGAGAGAGCCTCTTGACCACATTACTTATCCATATAGTAATGGAGGCTTTGTATTTAAACACTTCCACATGAAGTTACACTTCCAATGTGGGACTTTTTCCTTTTGCAATTTTCCTTATCATTGATCATTTCAATGACTACACTTTGAGCATCAATTTCTCATTCATCTCAACACCGTTTTGGACAAATAAATAGCCGATCTTATACTACTCCGAACGGAGAACAAGAATCCGACAAGACCCGACTTATCCGTTAAGTGGGTCCCACTTAAATATTTGCTCCAAAATGGACTTTCACATGGTTTTTAACAAACCATTTTCCAACATTTTCCAACACTAATGACTCATTTTAGTGGGTTTTTTTTTTTTTTTTGGCATCAATACTCATTTTCTGGTAAAAACCATTTGGATGGAATTCCAAATGGGTGATATAAACAATAATTTTACGTCATAATGGTACAGGTATTTTGACAGGCTTATTGTTATAATGAAAATTTTAAAATTCTGCAGCACGATAATGCTTTACCCGTGCGTGGAAAACATTCCATCCAAATGGTTGATACAAACAATAATTTTCTAAAATTTTCTAATCATACTCCTATTGGGTATTTTGAAAGGCTTATTGCTATAATGAAAAATACTTCGGCAAGACGATGCCTTACAGTGAGGCATAGATTATTAGCGTATCAAAAAATGTGACATTCATTCAAATCTCCCCACTCAAAAACTTTCACACACGTCTGGTCCAGATATAGGAGAGGACTTGCAGAGAGCTGGTCTTGATTGTTTGGGGCTGGATTCTACCTTATCACATGCCAAGTATTGAGGTCTTCCTTCTCTCATCGGAAAAAACAAGAGACAAGCATTTCAAACAATTAAAGATCATGTGTGGACAAAACTTTAGTTATGAAGGGGGAAACTATTTTCACAAGCTGGAAGAGAGGTTATAATAAACCAAATGGGTGCTTTGTCAAGTGGAAAGAGTAAAGGTGAGCCAATTTAGTTGATGTTGTGTGTAAGAGAGGGAGAAGAAAGACATGGTTGTAGAATTGAGCCAAACAGTTTTTTTGGGTGGTTGGCGAGAGTCGTGCTGGTGAGTTTGTTGGGTGACTACTCGATCGGCGTTTTCCCCTTGGTTCCGTTTCTAGATTCTCGCAGTCTTTCTTAGTTTCGACTTCGTCTTGTCCCACTCGACCTCTTAAGAGTTGGCCTTACTGCAAGATTTTCTTTGTGTGGGATTGACGGTTTCGAATAATTAATCTTCCCGTGCTTATGTTATTTCTTGTTGTCATAATGAATGTGTTCTCCTCACTATCCTTGTTTAATCTACTGGCTTGGTGTTCTTCTAAGTAAGTTAGTATTTTTCCCCTACTTATTTTAACATTTTATTGTTAGTCGATCTGATTAATATGGCACGATATTGTACATTTTCTTTTTGTTTTCCATTTTTAAAACCAAGTACGCGCATTTAACCTTAGAACGTTAACATTCGATCTTACAGATGGTATCGCTTGACTTGTTTCGAGCTATATCATTTTTTATTAGGTAGAATACTTATGTTCTATTGGGTGTATTCTTGTTTCCTATTTAAAATATAATCCCCCTTTAAAAATGAAAAAATAAATAAATAAATAAAATTTGAGAATCATAACAGAGGAAAGTTTCATTTGGCGAGCAAGTGATAACTATATAAGATCACAGATTAAGAACCAATCAGCATTTGAAACCTTGTTAACCAGAAAAATGAAGATGGTGCATATGCCACATTCGAACAAGTATCAGAACAAATCCAGAAACTTGCTGGACATGCAAATATTTATCTGTTCAAGTTTGAAGCATAGCAAAGATATTGTAGGTTTTTCCACAAAGCAATTGCAATTGCAAATAAGTTATGGAAAGACATCTCATTTCCAAACAGATTGACATATTATTTTCCACCGAAGATGAACTCAACTTTCTACAAACATAAAATAGACAAAAAGAAACGCAGCTTGAGCAAGTCAATTTCTTCTACAAAAAAGAAACTCCGGCGAAAAGAAGATTAACCTGCCATTGGATGGTTATAGATGTACTCAATGGCAAGGTCACAGGAGTCGATCTTATCAGCTTCCTTGTCCGGAATCTCCAACTTGAACTCCTCTTCCAAAGCCATCACGATCTCCACGTTATCCAAGCTATCAAGGCCTAAATCCTTCTGGAAATGTACATCCGGAGCTACCTGTAGATTTATTAATATATCCGAGTTAAAATGCTGTTGTGCCGCTAAAAATTTAGACAGGAAATATTACTGAAAACATGTCGAACTCAACAGAGCCATGTATTATTTTAAACAGGGGAGCTAGCCATTGCTCTTATAATGCTTCCGAGCTCCGATAGACTAAAATATAACCATAACAACTACAAAAATTTGAGCAAACATCAGTTTGAAGCTTCCTTTGTTACGACAACCAAGTGACAGCACCATGTCCATTGCTTAAGAGGTCGTTTGATAAGCAATTCAAATATTAAAAAACAAAATTCTATTCCACCATCCTTACTACAATACCAATATATATATTTTGACAAAATACCCAAAGTTTAAACTTAACTAAAATATCCAAATTATTAACCTAACTGTTCATTTTACAATATTTTAATACACTTACACTAAAGACAACTTTTTCAATTCCTAATACAAATCTTCTCTCTTACGATCTCAAATCAAACACTGCAACCAAACTCCTGACCAAACATTGATTTGAATTGCAAAACTTTGCTAAACAATAACTCAAATTAAAACCATTTGAATTTTATAATCTGAATTGCTCACCAAACGACCCAGTTTCTAATGAGTTAAGAGTCCTATTAGGAATTTTGTAACAGAAACAATCATAGTGTCATGGTCAAGGTCATATGGGGGTGATGAAGAAGAGAGAAAGGAGACACATTGTTTGAACACTAGCTCATTTTCTCTTCAAATCAACAAAGCTTTCTCAGTTCTTCACTAGCTCACAAAAGACACAAAACAAAGATATTACCAGGCCAAACCCTAATGGGAAAAAGTTGTACCAAGCAACAACATTAGATCCCAAATATAAGGGGGCTTTATACCCTCAGAAATGGGGCTTTTTCCAACCAAAAATAATATGGGAATTCCAAACTAAGCCTCAATCGTTTACCAAATTCGAATAGAGAATCAAAGGGCATAACCAAGCGAAAAACACAGATTCTGATCAATTAGGTTAAAGTTCATGATATGTTCCAGTTTCTTCGTTGGAGATCGAATATGGGAAGCGTTTGATTTTCTCGGGAAACAAACGGAAAGTGGAGTACCTTGCCAGGATCGACTTTGGGGAAGCTCTTGACGACGGAGAGGACTCTGTCGACGACCTCCTCCTTGGTGAGGTGATCGTCGCCGTGCGAAGACATCCGGCGGAGAATAGCGGCGGCCAATCCCAGTGGCTGGTCCGACGCGCGTCCGGTTAGGGCTAGGGTTTGGACTGATACTCGGACATGGCGAAGCAGGGCTGCTCGAAGCGCCATTTCTCTCTCTCTCTCTCTCTCTACGTCTGACGACTAACGAGTAACGAGTGCCACTCTGGGTTGGGTAAGGAGGGTCGATCACAAAAGCCCAAAACTCACCCCTCTCTCTCTTAAAATATATAAAAAAAAAAAGTATTTGCACGAGTAGTCCCTGAATCTATCGTGTTTTGACAACTTGGCTTCTTAAAATTTTTTATTGGCTGCATTTTCACGTCATAAAATTTGGTAAATTAATCCCTACTAGTAACATAAGTTCAAATTTTGACGGAAAAATAAACAAAGTGCAAGAGGTAGCTTGTCAAATTTTGACAAGTTTAAGGATTATTATTGCAGATTGATAATATATACAAATTTATTTTAGAATTATGTGCAATGATATCCTTTGAACTTGTCGAGTTTTGAAAACCTACCACTTGAACTTTGTTTATTTTAGTTATATGCACCATTTAGACAAATTGCAAAAAGAAAGTTTAGGGGCCAACTTGCCAAAGCACGACAAGTTCAGGATCATTAAATCTAGCCCTGCTTACCCCGCCACCATGTTGTTGGACCCCGACCTGGGTCGTTGATATGTCGTCCCACCGTTGTTGAGTCTTCATGCTACTGTTGCTGGAGTTGTTGACTGGCCGTGCGAGTCCTTTAATGAATATGAGATTGTATTTTGTTATCGGCTTCGATGAGATTGTTTTGGTTGGACTTTTTTTGTTGTTTGATGAAATTTATCAAAACGACACTAATTCCTATAGAAAATTACTAGTGAAAATATGGATTTAGTAATATGATGATTTATTCGATCATTTGAGGCATATGTAAATCTGGGTTAACTAATCTAATGAGGCATATTATTTATGAGTTTGTTATTAATAATATGATGATTGATATGATCAAGAATCACGAAGGCTATTGCATAAGATAATAAGAAGAAATCAGAGTTAACATATATATATATATATATATTAATTTCTTTCTTATATTCAATATTGTTTTCAAATGCGATTTTCAAAATTTCAATAATACCCTCATTAAATTCATGTAAAAAAAAAGTGAGATGGTTGTTTTGTTAAACATTGGATAGCGATTACCAATTTGTAATGATTAGCCAAAAAACTCAAGTTGAAGGTGCAAAATACAAAAAACTAAAATTTGGGTGCAACTTGTCACATCCCGTGTAATTCAAGGGCCACTAATGCAGCTTGTTCCTCTAATCTCTCTCTATCTCTCTCCTAGCCTAAAGTGCCTAGCACCATAGCACATGATCTTGCCAATTATAGAAATATAGTTTTTTTCTCAGTTTTAGTATAAAAAAAGGGGTCGTTTGGTTTAAATTAAAACATGTTACGTCATTTAGATTTTAATTAAACTTAAAAAATTAGTTACTAGTAGTTTTGTAGTTTTTGATTTTTACGATAACGGTAATACCGTAAACTGTTTGAATTTTTATTTTTTGAAAAATTAATTTAAATTTTAAAAATATTTTTTTAATATAGTTTTAAATTTTAAACAATTTTATCTTAATTGTTTTTATGTTGATTTTAGTTAATGTTTAGTATTTAATATGTACTAAATTATAAATTATAATTGTTATCAAGCATTTTCAGCAATTATCTAATCAGCTGTGAAGATATAAAGGCTACACGCGGGCGAGGATCTAAGACAACTCGAGATCCCCAGACCCACAAGGTCTTCAAGAGCCAGGAGTCCCGATCTGAAAATCACGGATTAACGTATCCTGAATCACATAAGTATATTTCAAGATATTGTTTGATCCTTAAATCAAGGGATTTTAGACTGTTGGATATGTCCTTTTAAAATTTAAAAAGTAGGTATGATTATTCATAATCGTTCTCTATCGTAATCTATAAGGCCTAAGGCCATCTCCAACCCAATACTCTAAAATACAGTACACAATACTCTAAAATAGAGTAAATGTCACTATCAAACAGTACTTCATATCCAATCCAATACTCTATTTTCACTCTAAAAAGGAATATTCTTTCTACATTCCTTTTACTTTCATTATTTAATTACTTTATACTAATTTTCTACTATTTATATATATCACCCCACATAACTTTTTATTTTACTTACTAACTCATTTGTAAGTTTTTTTATTTACGATATACGAATGAAGTACTAAACATTTTCAAAAACGATGTGAGTTTTATTAATAATATTAACTAATATTAGTACCACACACTTTAATATCTAGGTACAAACAACACATTTATTTAATTGAACATAAAAACAAAACAAAATAAAACATACATATCATTAATAATTTAAACATTTGAATTACTATACTTCTCCCACAAATGATCAATTAAGGCGTTACGAAGTACGATATGAGCATCCTTGTCCTTGATTTTTTTTTATATTGAGCAAGAAATTGTTCAAATCTTGTATTGTCATCCACTACCCTTTCAATGTCTGGAGCTGGAGCTTCAATTGCATCTACAATTGGTGATTGTAAATCGCGTTCATCATCTACGATCATGTTGTGCATAATGATACATGTTGTCATTATATCATACAAAACACTTTTTCTCCAAAAACGTGCCAGTCCAGCAACAATTGCAAATCGCGACTGGAGAACACCGAATGCACATTCAACATCTTTCCTACATGCTTCTTGTCTCATAGAAAAATACTTTTTCTTTGGACCTTGTGGTCGGTGAATAGTTTGAACAATTGTGGACCATTTAGGATATATACCATCAGCTAAATAATAACCAGTATCATACTCTTTTCTTTGAATAAAATATTTAGCGGGTGGAGCAATACCTTGAGCTAAATTGGAGAAAAGATGAGATGACTCCAACACATTGATGTCGTTGTTCGTGCCCGGCAAACCAAAATATGCATGCCAAATCCATAGATCATAATCTACCACGGCCTCTAAGATAATAGATGGTGATCCACTACGACCTACAAATTGTCCAGTCCATGCAGTTGAACAATTTTTCCACTTCCAATGCATGCATTCTAATCTACCTAACATTCCAGGAAAGCTACGTCTTTTTGCGATCTCGAGGAGTCTTGCAACGTCATTAGTGTTTGGTGCTCGGAGATATTGTTCTGAAAATATCTCAACGACCGTACGACAAAACCGCTTCACACATTCAATTGTTGTTGACTCGCCTGTCTTGGCGTACGCATCAGTTGCGTCAGCTGGTATACCATATGCGAGCATCAGAAAAACAGCTGTTGCTTTCTGTAGTGTCGACAACCCCGGTCTACCAAGTGCATTAGTTCGTTGCACAAAGTAGTTGTCATGAGCCTTGACAGCAAGGACAATGCGGAGGAACAAACTTCGGGATTTACGAAAGCGTCTACGGAACATGACTTCGTTGAATCGTGGGTTTTCGGCAAAGTAATCTGCAAACAAATTATGATCTGCGGCTGCGCGATCACGATTGATCACTATATGACCTGGAATTGACCCACCATGTATTACTTGTTGGTTCTGATCATACATGTAGTGAGCAATCATCATGTTGTTGTTCACGATCGCTTGAATTATTGCTTCTTGTTCGTCCTCAATGGCCATAAGAGCGTTCACAAGAACATTTTCATCGTCTGATGAGGTTGAACTATCGTACGCGGGATCAAATGGACCTCTAACATTTTGATTCATTGTTAGATTTAAACAAAATGCAAAATTTTCAAGAGGTAAGTAACGAAAAAGGCTTGAGAGTTTTGAGACATAGTACGAATTATTATCCTACTTATAGGGGAATAAGGAACATATAAATTAATATTGACAATCCAATCTAACGGTTTACATTTACGAATGGAAATCTAATCTAACGATTTACAAGTGTTGTCTAGATGTCCTTATTTGATGGCTTGGATAATGAGAACACCGGTTAACGTGTTGGAGTAGATAACACTGAGTAGCGTGCCGCAACAGATAAGATTCTTTATCTGATGATTTTAGGTAATGTGTTAGATATGTGACAACACTGGGTAACGTGTTGCAGTAGATAGCACCGAGTAACGTGCCGCAGCAGATAAGATTTTTTATCTGATGATATTGGATAATATGTTAGATATGTGACAACACCGGGTAACGTGTTGCAGTAGATAGCACTGAGTAACGTACCGCAACAGATAAGATTCTTCATCTGATGATATTGGATAATGTGTTGACATGTGACAACACTAGGTAACGTGTTGCAGTAGATAGCACTGAGTATCATGCCGCAGGAGATAAGATTCTTTATCTGATGATATTGGTTAATGTGCTAGACATGTGACAACACCGGGTAACGTGTTGCAGTAGATAGCACTGAGTAACGTGCCGTAGCAGATAAGATTCTTTATCTGATGATATTGGATAATGTGTTAGACATGACAACACCAGGTAACGTGTTGCAGTAAATAGCACCGAGTAACGTGCCGCAGCAGACATGTGACAACACTGGATAACGTGTTGCAGCAAATAAGATGCTTTATCTGATAATCTTGGGTAGTGTGTACAAAAGTATTGAATGTGTATATATAGAGAGCCTTAGAACTCATTTGTTCATAGCAAAATTCATACAATTTATATATTTCCAATAACTTACTGTGTGTACTCCAAATATTTAACTTAGAGAAGTTATGGCTGGCCGAGGCATTGGATACACTAACGCTGAAGATGTTATCTTATGTGAAAGTTATCTTGAGATTACTCAAGATCCAATTGTCGGGAGATACCAAAGCACCAACCATTTTTAGGAACGTATGGAGGAGATTTACCATGAACGAGTTGGCAACAATTATGAGCATCGCTCAGTTCGATCATTGCAGTCTCGCTTGAGTTCTATAACTACTGAGGTAAAAAGGTTGAATGCATGCCTTAGACAAATCGAGTTTACTAAACCAAGTGGAAAGTCAAATGATGATATTGTAAGTATTTATTAAAAATTTATATTATATCTTACATATCTTTGTAGATGAAAGACGTTATCGTGTAATATTTTATACATAATAATTTTGTAGATGAATGACGCAAAGACATTATTCATGGAGGATCCTAAGTATGACAAAGGATTCAAATTTGATCATTTATGGGTTATGCTAAAAGATTTGGAAAAGTTTAAGGACAGCGGCACTTCTGAGAGACAAAGTCGGAGAAGAAAGGAGAGTGGTAATTACTACTCGTCGGATTATCAGACTGCTGGTTCGCCAGTAGTAGCATCTCCGGGGTTGTCACCATTTTCTATAAATTTGGATGACGACGACTCTCATGGTTCTTCATCGCAACGACCTACTGGAGTGAAGAAATCAAAATTAAAAAAAATCAATGACGAAATGGCTGAAGACATTAAGAAGCTGAGAGAAACAAATGAACGGCTCGAACAAAGGTTAGAGTCTGCTACCCATCATCGACAACGAGTGGAGAATATGTTGCAGTGTGTTGTGGAGCATAAAGCCACTAAAGAGGAACACAAAATTCTGTCAATGAATATGGAAGCTGTTGAGGATCCTTTTGCACGTGAATATTTTCGAGCTGAAAGAAAAAAAAAATTATAGAAAAATGTCGACGACAACAACAACAACAAGAACAAGAACGAATGTTTTCTCCCTCAAATGATCTTGATCAATATTTTAATAATATTGGAGGGTCAAGATCGGATCTACCAGAGTACTAAGTGGTGGTTTATTTTTATGCATTGTTATTTGTTATTTGTTTTTTTTTTAAGTACTATGTGTGTTTTTCTAAGTTAATGTCGTATTTAATCGTGTTTTATTTTGAAGATGTATTTTTTCAATCTACGTTATGTGTGTGTAGTTTATAGAATTTCCATTTGAATGAAAATTTAAATTACGACACTTTTTATAACGGTGTTACAATAAATATTTTAATTAAATACAACTAAGTAAATGTTATAGTAGACAATATTATATTCATTTCAATTGAGATTAAATATTTATTTTATATCAAATATTAATATATACTGAAAAATTTTAAATAATGATATAATTTTATTTTAATTTTTATACAAATTTGACTAATTAATATTGAATTATTAACATTGAGTAAGAAATAAAATAAATAAGAACTAAAAGGACTAAAACATAAATATAACAAAATATTAAAAAAATATATATAGAGTATATAGGTGTCACTGTTCATACACGTTAAAATAAGGAGTGTTTGCCGTATGGGTTGGAGAACTCAAATCTCATGACTCCACGCTAAACTCCACTGTTCCACGCCATTTTACAGTAGTGTTGGAGTTGCTCTAACTACTATATTCTCGTAATTTTTTTTTTCTATATGTGGTCTGATCGAAAGGATAAAAGGTGTCTAGTTGTGAAGACTACAGACACAACACACATATATATATATATATATATATATATATATATATATTTCTAATGGGCCCAAAGTTTTTCATGATATGATAGGTTGCTCTTTCAAGGTTTTTTTTTTTTTATTTGGCAATTCACATCTTCAACTTATAAATTTTGTCAAATGAGTGTAAATTGATAACATGTGCCAAAAATTAGAAGGAATTAAGGGTGCAAAATACCAATAAAAAATGTTTAGGAATTTTCTGAATCACAATAAGTTCAATGACTACTGATGCAAATTATTCCAACTCAAAATAAACTTTGGATCAATTTAGACCAATTTTTAAAAACTTATAAATTTGAGGTGTAAATTACGAAGAAAAAATTACGAGTGGGCAACCTAGCAAACCTCGACAAATTATTCTCCTTTTTATTTTTCGAATATTAAAATTACATTAATTGTAATACTATAAATAGAGAAATCACCGTACTCCAAATACGATATGAATTTGTTTTGTTTTATTTGCAAACTGAAAATCAAGTACCCTGGATCAGCAAAAAAAAAAAAAAGAAAAAACAATACAGCACCCTCTCTGAAAAGGCTATAAAAACCTCTTCTTCCTCAAAATTTCCACAAACGTCTTCAACCAAAGAGCAGCTGTACAGTTCCACTGTTTCACCAACAATAAACAAACATGACAGGTTCTTTCTCTCCCTTTTGTTTTTTGTTTTTTGTTTTTTGATGAAATTCGATATGGGTTTTATTTAATTTCTCAATACGAACTGTTTTTTATTTTTTATTTTTGGTAAAACAATCCGTGACTCCGTTTGGTTGCTGGGAAAGCAATTTTAATTTCCTCCCTTTCTTTCTCTACTTTTGCTCTAATTGCTCCTTCCTTTGAAGTTTGAACATGTTTTTAAGCCCCGCATTAGCTATTAAAATATCAAGTTTTGACAATATGCATGGAGTTGAATAACAAAGTTGGTGCTTTATCACGCTTCTTTTATTTAGTTTTTTAAAAAAAATAAATTTTGCTAACTTTATAAAGACTAATTGTTGAAGGAACCTTTTTTACCCCAAAAAAATTATTTCTGTTTTCAAGAAATTTTAATAGAAAGTGCTTGTCTATGAAATGTCATGTCATTCGGAATCAAACTTTGTGTTAATATGACAGAATCGGATGAGATTTGCCGTAACGATTTGTATAAGGGAAATTACAATATAAAATGTTCACGTAATGTTGATTTATGCCTAGTGGATAACAATTAGCTAAATTGCTTTAATTGCTTTCTTTCTTAATCCTGTAATGTTTTGTATTCTAGATCGAACTGAGTGAGTTCTTTAACATCTTGATCGAACTCTTTTGTATTACGAAATACTTCGTAGATGTTTTATCTTTTCCTCGTTTGTGTTTGGATTGCAATCCGAATAAATAAAAAAATTGGTTTAAACTAGGTTGTTACAGTAATTATACTAACAAAAAATCCAAACTTAAACCATGTTGCTACTGTAAAATGTGGTTTGGATTTGTATCCAAACGGGAACCACATTTGCTCAAGTTATTCAATTTCGCACACCGGTTTGAAAACCAGGCATAATAATCGCGTTTATAATTACGTTTTGTTATGCAGATACACGAGAACCAATCTTATCGAAGGACGAAGCTCCAACGCAGCAAATGCAATTATCTAATCTCAAGCGCTGGCAATGGTGGCTTTTGGTGGCGCTCAACATACTATTCCTTGTGGTGGGTCAGGCCGGTGCGGTTCTACTCGGGAGATTTTATTACGATCAGGGCGGTAATAGTAAATGGATGGCCACTTTTGTCCAAACGGCAGCGTTCCCGCTCCTCTTCGTTCCCCTCTTTATTCTCCCCTCCTCGCAAAACTCTTCGGTTTCTTCAAGTGTGCCTTCTCTTAAACTTCTTGCCTCGATTTACTTCTTTCTCGGGATAGTCATAGCTGGTGACAATATGCTCTATTCTGTCGGACTGCTATACCTCTCGGCCTCCACTTATTCCCTTATTTGCGCAACCCAATTGGCTTTCAATGCGGTTTTCTCGTACTTCATCAATTCCCAGAAGTTCACAGCGTTGATTTTTAACTCCGTTGTTGTTCTCTCACTGTCCGCTGCGCTCATTGCAGTCAATGATGACTCGAACGGACCAGCTGGGGTCTCGAGATCCAAGTACTTCATTGGCTTCGTTTGCACGCTCGCAGCTTCTGCTCTCTACTCTCTTCTGCTTTCTCTTATGCAGTTTTCCTTTGAGAAAATCTTGAATAGGGAAACGTTCTCCGTGGTACTGGAAATGCAAATCTACACGTCCTTGGTCGCCACCTGCGCTTCGCTCATTGGCCTTTTTGCGAGCGGGGAGTGGAGGAGTTTGCATGGTGAAATGCAGGGTTTTGGCAAAGGAGGAGTTGCTTACGTGATGACTTTGGTTTTTACTGCCGTGGCTTGGCAAGTTTGCTCTGTTGGTGTTGTCGGGCTGATATTTGTGGTCTCGTCTCTCTTCTCGAACGTAATTAGTACTCTGTCTTTGGCCGTGACTCCAATCGCTTCCGTCATAGTATTCCATGACAGCATGAATGGCGTAAAGATCATTGCGATGCTTATGGCGATTTGGGGGTTTGCTTCTTACATTTATCAGAACTATCTCGACGAGTCTAAGGCGAGAAGAGCGCAAACTGCGACTAGTGTTACTGAAACCCGAAATGATTCTTTATGTTGATGAATTCAAAAAGAAAGAAGAAAAAAAAATGGAATGTCATTCTTTTGGATTATAAATTGGCAGGTTCTTCTCATGAAAATTCAAACCTATTGTCAAATTGTTAATAATTTTTGGTCTCAAACTTTGTTGTGTCTGATCATCAATCACCTGGTTGCTTTGTCTTGGAAATTCAAGATTCATTTCTTAAATGGTATTTAGGTTGTAATATTATTGATATCTGTTTCACTAGAAACTTGATTTTGCATTTTGGATTATGAAATGTGGTTAAGCGAAAAAGTTTGTTTAAGATTGCACTAAAGTTATCCAAACCTCTTTGGATTGGAATAGCACTTTCATACAACTTATCTGTTCCAATATCGCTATCAGTGACGATTCAGAAGAATCTCTGGCATATTAATATACATAAAGAAAAAAAAATGTTTTAATACTTTCTCAAAACATGTGGGAGAATATGCGTAGCTATCCCAAAGCAATGTACGAAATATAATATGATGTAAAAGGGCCAACCAACTAGTCCAGTGATTGTTTATTTGCAATTAGAAAACCTAATGCAAAGCTTACTTTATATTAATCAATAATAATGCATTTGCAGCCTGGTCTTACATGCTTATTATACGAGCAAAAACAAAAAAACAAAAACATTGAATGTTGTACACTTTGGTTCCCGATTTATCATTGGTTCTCTAATTTTATTTTATTTGACAACATTAGTCCAACTGGTACTATATTAAATTTTGATTGAAATTTTCATATGAAAGGCCGTATTTGGGGGAAGAGATTGAGTTGGATCATAATTTAATCCATTCTCATGTTCAAAAGTAATTTCACACACATGGATTATATATCAATTGAGATGACATTTGATAAGATAAAATTATAGCCACTAATTCAGAAGAGTTACTTTATAGGGCTAACTAGGTATTTCATATTTGGCTCATTTCAGGCCCACTATTAGGTATATGTATATAATTTTTAAAATTAAAAAAAAAAGCCTCTTAAAATTGATTAGGATAAAGGTGTCTTTTATTTCTTCTCCCTCTCTCCCTCGACAAAATCAAGTTCTCTGCTCTCAGGCAAAGCTCAAAACCTCCTCACTTTCTCTTGCCAAGCAATCAACGCCATAGAAATTTGATCGCCGGATTAACAATCAACGCCATGGAGGACAATACTAATGGCTCACTTTTCTTCTTCCATTTCATTTCCTTGCTTCCCCTTCGTCAGTCTATACAGACCTCTGGTTCAGATGAACCTTCTTAGCGTTCTCCAACTAACCCGTGGATTTGCTCGCGGAGATGACAATCGACAAAATGCATGGCTCAACGTCAAATAGAGAGGAGAGAGAAAGAGAGGCCCTAGGGTTTCCAAATCCAAACACAATGGCTGCTCAAGATGTAAATTTCAGATTTATTGTCCAAATTCGATTTAAACAGTAGAAGAAAAAGATTATTAGAGTTTAACTTGGTGGTTTTTTGTTTTGATTTGTTTCTCTGATTAATAGTAAATCAATAAATTACTGGAGTAAGTCAATGAATTACTAGGGTAATTCGGCGAATTACCAATCACTTACCAGAGTAAGTCAACGAATTTACCAATCGATCCCCAAGTTTTCTTTCCCCTCTTTGTTTCTTCATCCTCTTGGTGGCAACTAACTTGTTCTACAATTGCTGTTCTTCCTCTGTTTCTTTGTTGCATAATCCTACTGTTACTTTATTGTAGAGATAATAACACATATCAAAGGGTAAAATCGGCATAACAATAAAGTTTATTAGAGGCAATGGACATTTATTTAATTTCTAAAAGATGTAAACAAAGCTTCTATTATTCGAAGTGAGAAGGTCCGTCACCCAAATTTTCCATACTTTATAATATTATGTTATTTTATAAGGGTCTTTATTAAGTACAACCAGTGTACTGATACGGCAAATATAATAAAATCAAAAGTGATTGTAACTAATTTATTACATATTTAATGTATCATGTTACAATGACTTATTTTTTTTTTTTATTATTTTGTCTTTTCAATTCATTATTTAGTGTATAAATACAACTGCTATACTGAATACAAATCCATTTTATAATTGTGAAAAGAAAAAGTTGATGGGCTTTCTATTGCAAGACACCGAAATTGGGCGATTAATGCTCAAGGTCGAAGAAGCTTATGTGTCCGGCTACTATGGCTTAGCTTATTGCAGGCAAGATATATATAATTTAATTGTCCTGATTAAAATAAGGAAATTTTAAGAAAATAGCCACTGTTTACAAAATAATTTTAAAAAATAGTCACAGTTTTAAAAATTTTAAAAACTAGCCCTTTCAGAAATTTTTGACTTGTGTCAGAAATTTCTTATAATACATTTTATGTGTAATTTTGTTATTGTCAGAAATTTCTTACAATGTGTTATGGCCAGTTTTTAAATTTTTTTAAAATTGTGGCTATTTTTTGAAAACACACAGTCCAAAATGGCTATTTACCTAACTGACCCTTAATATAATTAAAAAGTAATATATTATGTCACTTCTTAGGGATATTTTAGTCATTTCAGACATTAAATTAATACTGTATTCTAAAATTCGTAGTAATAGTAATGAATGAGAAAGTAACGAATAAACACTAGAAAATATTTTAGTTAGGGTGACGTCGTTTTCTTGGCATTGCCTTGTCGTATTTTTACTTAATAGCATGTCTTTTGAACGATGTTTTACTTCATGTCGTTTATATTGAAATGTGATGTCGTATTTGTGTCCAGAAACAGCATGTCGTTTTCAGTTTTTTGTTTTGGGAAGGGTTGAGGTTGAGGGCATGTTGAGCACTAGTATGAGTATGAGGGCTCTCGAAAGTCTCGACGTTGAAGTTCACACATTTGTTTATTAATCATTTGTGTTTGTGTAGAAGAATCGAACCCATAACTCCACAATCGTCTGCAAAAATAAAGTCCAAGAGCAGAACTTATGGTAAATTTTTGTCATTGAATGTTTTTTTTTTCATAATTTTGTGTATTGGATTTTTATGATTGATGAAATTGGCGTTTGTTGAAATGAAAAAAAAAAAAAAAAGTCTGGAAGAGATCAACAACAACAATATGAACAACTAGGATGTAATGAGAAAGCCTAGTGAATGAAATCTGTGTTGAAAGAGTTTTTTTTTTTTTTTTTTTCAAACGAACGATCGTCGACCGTAGATGATCCAATGCCAAACTCGCACATTGGAGCATGACCGTATAATCAAATCTAATCTTATATCGTATAATAATTCAATTCAGTCCAATCGGATTCGGTGCATCAAACGGACTCTAATATTATAACATATGATATAATTATTGACTTTAAATAAATTATTCACCTATGAAAATGTTTCAGACATAAATTATTGACTTTGAATAAACTATTCACCTATGAAAATGTTTCAGACATAACAAGTGACTCTTCACCAACCTTCGGGAAAAAAAAAAAAAAGGACTCTTCACTAAATTGGAAATGTCCATTAGCATCTCTAATATAAACACGGAGAGATAAAATTATAGAAATTGTGAGAACTTAAAAGCCTTTTCTGTCGCAGTCCCTTGTACTCTTTGGTTTGATTTTTTTTTTTTTTTTTACCAGCAATTATGAACAACATGTCGTGTTCTCTCCCTTTCTCTCTCTCTTGTAGAAGACTTTTTTTTTTTTTTTTGAGCTAGAAGTTATAAGACTTGGTGCTGATGTCCAAATTGTGCAAAAGCAAAAGCGATCGTAGTAGCACAATGGAAGTGGAGTTGTCTCCACGAGAAGGTAAAAATAAAAAGATAACCAATAGAATTCGAAACAAATGTTAGGAGACAAAAATAAAAAATCAAAACTAATGAAAATTTACAATCAAATAAAATCAGAAAAAAATTAAATAGACAATTAATAAGAAAAATCAACAAAGCTTTGGGAGTCACTTAATTACTTCGTTTATATATATATATATATATATATATATATATTACGCAACTGCAAGTTTCACATCCAAATAACAATTGTAAAATATAACATTAAAGGTCAAATATAAAAATATATATTTTTACTATGAAAAAGCACTTTTAATTAAAACAAGGAATATAAATTTCATAGACTATCATAATCGACGATTTATCAAAATTGACTAAATATAGTAGAGGAATAATCAAACAAAATAAATATTCGATCACTTATTCTATAAGTGATTCCTAAATCGACAATATATCAAACTCACAAAATAAACAATTTAATTGAAATTAATATTATCTAAAAATCACATAAATCAAGCATGACTAAATTCATATGAATAATACAAGAACATAAATTTTTAGAAAATAAATAAGCGCTTAGATAATAACAAAAATCAAATTACCTTGAAGCAAAATAATTTGGAATTAAAAGTGAAATACAAAAATTATATAATTGAGATCATCCCTAGCCTTACTATGAATTTAGCCTACCTTGCAGTACATTCTCACACATATTTTAGAGAGAAAATATAAGAAGAAGGACAAGAAATTTTTATTGAAAATTATGAAACCTATTCTCATGATACCAAAAACTCTAGCCATCACCTTTATTTATAGTGTTTAAAGATGCTAGTAAAACAAACTCTAATTAGAAAAAAAAATACAAAATAATATAATTTTAAACTAATTTTCAGAGATATTTTAGTATTGAAACTGTTAAATTCGGAGTTAAGTTTGAATTCTATGCTTAGACAAAATGGGTTCGAAACTGTCACGTGACGCGCTTTGTTTCATACTTTATATTTGTAGTGTAAAACTAAGGGTAGAAACTATAAGTGCAACAAAAAATAAAGTATAGATTAATAGTCTCGAAAAGAGGATTTCGTCAAAATCTCAAATAAAGATCCAATGAGATTTTGAGAAATGCCGCTCTTTTGGCGCAATGAAAAAATATGCCCCATGTATATTGCACTTTTAATTTATGCCCCAAAATTTATACTACAAACATAGAGTGAAAACAAAAAGAGCACATTACTTAGGGCATAGATTTTCAAATGGCACTAAGAATAGCCTTGTTTTGCAATAACCCATTTCCGAGAGATTTTGAGGAATGCCCCTTCTTTGGTACTATGATAATATATATCTCATGTGTGTTGAACTTTTAATTTATGCTCCAAAATTTACGCTACAAATAGCATAGAGTGAAATAAAATGAGCATATCACTTGGGGCTGAGATTATTAAGTGACACTAAGAATGACCTTATTTTACAATTCTCCCTAGGGGGATTTTGATGAATGCCCCTCTTTTTTGGCACAATGATAATCTATGCCCCATGTGTATTGTACTTTTAATTTATGCCCTAAAATTTACACTAAAAATATTAAGTGAAAATGAAATGAGCACACCGTTTGGGGTATAAATTATTAAGTGACACTAAAAATGACCTTATTTTGTAATTCTCCGAGTTAAAATTTGAAAGACCAAGACCTGAAAATCAAAACAAACATTACTATAGTTTTCGTTTCTTCAAAGGGCAAGTCCGCCCTCTCCTTCCAGCGCTTCCGTTTTCCAAAACACAAGCTAGTGATTTTGTTTTTCGTGACTTCAATTGTTGGAAGGGAAATTTAATTATTTCATGTGGCAAAGCCATTCAATCTAAGCAAGTGTGATACCGAGAAGACTCAAATGATCAAGCCTATAATGTCTAAGTGGACGTTAAGCCGCACAAGATGGCTGAGCATGTAGGGCACGCTTAATGATATGATAATCAAGTGAGATATCCATAGCCGATTTAAAGGTCGTCGATCTATTTTACTTCCAAACTATTTTATTTTATGGATTTGTAGTTAAATGGCGTAATTTTAGAATCTATTTTAAAAAATATCCACAGTATTTTAAAATTAGGTGAATGACCCGTTTTTGGTAAGTAGACAAAATACTATGGTAAGTGGATGAAATACCAGTTATTTTTAGCTTGAATTTTGTTTTCTTACCATGATAATTTATCTGTGTACTAAATTTTTTTTTTTGGGGTATAGCGATATTTACCATGGTAAGTAGATAAAATTCAAGCTAAAAATTATTGGTATTTTATCCGTTTACTGTAGTATTTCGTCTACTTACCAATAATAGGTCATTCACCTAATTTTAAAAAATTGTAGACATTTTTTGAATATGATCTAAAAAATAGACTAATTATCAAAATTTCCCTTTATTATATGATATCTTTTGTTCATAATTGGATAATTCAATCATAAAATCATATGATTTTGTTCACTCAAATAAGGGAGCAAGACTCATCACAACATCTTTAACAAATACCATTTACTCTTTTGAGCAACGCGAAAGAACCATTTTGTTAGTAGGTGTTCCTTGTTGGTGACAGAATACTTCCAAGGAATACAGGCAAAAACTAAAACCGAGATGGTAAAATGAACGACGTAAACAGTAACCAAAAAGTGTAGTAAATAATAAAAACGATATAAGAAAATTGGTTACGCAGTTTGGCTTCGCCTACGTCTGTGGGGCCTCGCCCAGATGAAACGGTCCACTAGAAAATCTCAAACGAGAATGGTCGGACTTATACAAGACTTCGACTCCCTCTCAATGTTCGTCGCCTTCTTCTCGTCACTCGTAGAGATCTACCCTTGACGAGATCCCCTCGTCTACAAATCTCACATCCAGTTTAATCTCTCACCAATTCTCGTTACAAAGTTCACTCAAATATATACTCTCAAGTCTCGCCAGCACGGTTTATAGAACACTGTGTGAATACTAATCACCAGAGTATACACATAAACTTAGAAAATGACAAAAAGCACTTAACTCTCTCCAGGTAACTCACTTGCTTTCTTCTTCGAATGAATCAACTGAAATAGATAGGGAAGATGACCTGATGACCAATAATGATCTCCAAAAGGAAAGTCATTAATCATGCAATAAAAGCTTGGTCAAAGATAATTATTTTCGGATCAAAATAATCATCCATGTCAACACCTAATATCTTCACGCTTTCCAGCTCTATGTTCAATCATCGCGTGATATATAAGGAAACAAATCTTCCAGGTCAGCTCTGCGCACACGGACTTGCCATATATAGACTCCGTGTTCGAACACCGCGTGATATAAAAGGCAACAATATCTCTAATATTCCTCAATAAATTTCAGATTCATTTGACCTCAAAGATGCTCGAAAATCTCCACAATGAATCAAAATTTATACATCCAAGACAACCAATATTAGTCATAGATAATATAAAAAAAAAATCATGAGTAATTAAAGAAGATTTTACCAATTAAAAATGCCAATCACCATTAACACTAACACAACGTGTCCTTGACAATAGTGGCGTATCATCCTTTATGTAAATATTCTTCAAGATGTGGAGTTGATTAATCAATTCTCTTCACAATCTTACCTATGCACTTAAAAGACATTTTTCATGAATATGAAATCGATCACCACCTTTCGGTCTAAGCTATTCTATCTAGAGATGTATGTGAAAGTATATTGATTGTAAACAAAATTATTAATTTAGTCAATTTTTCTGAAGTTCATGTCTAATATATATCACACTGACATATTTCAATATCTCTACCCAGAGTTACTTCCAAAGACGACCTAGATAAGTCGTCCCACCACTTAGGAGGAAAACGATAAAATAATCCTTTTCGAAGAAGACAAATTTTCTTTATTAATTAGAGACAACTATTTTAGACTATTACTTACTATCAAAACTGTTGATGCAACTTTTCGTATCAACCTCACATGGAGTCACGTGACCACGTACTCTGTTGAGCGTGCGTTGAGCCACGTGACGAACTAATTAAACCTATAAAGTGAAAGAACGTGATCATGGGTGTTTCTGGCGTGGACTCTCCGATGCTCAAGTCAAGTAAGCTTTGTGTTAGTGGAGAGTTTTTTCTCAGTCAAGTTGTATGTACCTTAGCCTCCCGGTAAGATGCATATTTAAAGAGGTAGTCTGAAAGTGAATAGGGATGATTTTTCTACTTTATGATTTTCCTTATGTAGATTGATTGGCCAAAATTACTCTTGATTATTTGCTCGCAAATCACGTTGATTAGACAAAATCACATGAAAAATTCAAACAGTTTTGGAGTTAGGATGCATTTTGGTATCAAAGTCTTGACCCAGCCAAAAGTGTGGCCGACGGAGACGTCGGGCCCCCAAAAGGGAGGGGGATGATTGTGAAAGTCACAATCCCTGAAGCCAATAAGGGCAACAAGAAAAAAAAAAAGATAAGCAATGTAGTCACACATCGCTTGTGTAAGGAAAATATCAAAAGGAATAGAATCTTAGAATTTGCAAGTATTGGACTGTGTTGTTAAGGAACTCTGAGACTGCTCACATATGAGACTGTACAGTTAAGGAGAACTTAAAAGATTTGATAGGTTCTACCGATACTAATAAGACGCATCTTCTTTCACGAAGCTCATAACTTAGAAAGTCCAAGTTAAGAGTTCTTGAATTGTAGCAATTCTAGGACGAGTGACCCTCCTTGGAAGTTTTCCTACTAAGCATATGAATAAGGACAAAGTACATTGAAAAACTCGTTTTTAATTGCGAGGCCAGTCATCAATTTGGAAAACTGTCGTTACATTATGGTTCACGCTATGGTAAATCCAAGCAAACTTAAATAAGTCTCCACTTAGATAAAACTTTAAGAAGTCTCGACCATAGGTCCGAATATCAACTCTTGAAGAATAAGATAAATTATGTAAGTACACCTTGACCATTTCACTTCTCATCCAATTATTTTAGTTTCGATGTGCTAACCCCATAGAAAATTCATAGTCGAGTTTAAGATTGTTATTTGCTCTACCTTCAAACTATTATGTCTTATGACATATGGTTTTATGATTTGGATAACCCGATCATAAAACCATATGATCTTTGATCACTCAAATAACAAACCAATAAGCGTAGACATGTTGATTACTAACTTAGAACAACTCAAGTGAATATACCATTTACTCTGGCCCAGCTATGATTTTGAGTAACTTCGCATCCTTCATGTAAATACAGCTCCAGCATATAGAGTTAATTACACCCTTAGCAATATCACCCATAATATATCAAAAGACGTATTCAGTAATCTGAAATCACTTACTCCCTCTTGGTTTTAGATTATCACATCAATTGATGTCTATGTGTTATTGTTCCATAAACGAAACCAATAATCATTGAATTACGCATAAGTCCCAGTCTAATGCATATTCCATTGTATGCATTCACGAATCTGTCTAGAGTAACTCTTTTAATGATCTAGATAAATTATTTCACTATTTAAAGATAGACGATGCACTAATCTTAACTGAAATCGATAACCAATCTTACTTCACTGTTCAAAGACTCAAGTTTTAACTAAACACCATTATTATATATACTTATACAAGATCTCTTTATGTGCATGATAATGAACATGGTTATACATTCATGGTTTGACATGTAATTTTTTGTTAAGAAAATTTTAACTATGAGTTTATATGTGCAAAAATTTATTTTAGTGATAAAATCATCACAGTAGTAAAAAAGGTATGACATACATAGTTAGCCTAGGATACATTTCCTAACATCTTTTCCAAACACTTCTTTGATAATTGTTTAACTTTTATGTGACTCCACTATAGATACATGAACTCTCTAATTACTAGATAAATCATAAAAGAGAGCTTTAATAACTGCCTTGACAGGATATCATTTACTTCTTTGAGCTATAGTTATTCAATAATAGTAATGATTCATCATTCACCTGAATATGTCTCTAAGATACATAACACATCACATCATCATTTGCAATATTATTACCCATGACACTCAAAGACGTACATCATAAATAAGAACCCACTTATAGGTCGTTGGCGGTGAAAGATTTAAGCAACTGAACTATCAATCGTAGTGTTTGAGTAACGCATTTGTTGGAGGTCATCGACGGCTCTATGGTTCGTCGGCAGCTATTGGGGTAAGAAAGAAAAAATCATTAAACTTGTCTGTTAATTAGGCTTGAAATATGTGAAATAGACTAGGTAAAATCGTTTATGGGTGTGAAATTTATGGTTTCAATCTATGGATCTAGAATTTTCGCATTGTTATGTGGTGTTAATTTATGAGCAATATGGTTTTTGAAGTTCTGTGCTTTGGTTATTGGTGGAATTTGATGGTACCAAAGAAGAGTGCTTTGTTGAAGATAATGTTCTTTTTCTTTAGACTTGAATTTTTTGTTTGCTTGTCAACTGTCCTAAATGGATTGTAAGAATTCCAATTTTAGTTTCGAATTTTTTTGTATTATCTAGCCTTGTAGATTTTTTTTTCTTTTTTTTTTTTGGCTAAATCTCTTATATCATCTTTGAAATCTGAATGCAAATTTATGTGTTAGATTTGCTAGAAGTTGTGAGAGTAGTGAAGAAATTGTTGATATCGATAAGTAATTGTGAAAGATGTAGTCTTATAAAATTTGAACGTTGTCCTTTGATAGCACCTACAAAGCTAGTAACTATGAGAAGCCTTCGTTGGTTTTTGTTAGGATCAACCATCACTTTAAAATTGTATTTTTGGTTATTTAATTCTACCAGATGAGATAACGGATTCATATACATGGGCATTGAGTGCTTTTATGGAAGCCATGAGTCAAGTCAGGCCGGAGACTACATTTACAGATGGAGATCATGCTATAAAGTGTGTTGTCGCCACCGTAATGCCACAAACGACACATCGATTGTGCTCGTGGCACATTCAGAATAATGCAACAAAGAATATTCATTGCGAATTATTTAGTTTTGGTTTGTCAAAGTTAATCCCTGCCAAGTGCTCCATTGATGTATTTGAATCAAGATGACATGAATTGGTCCAAAGTGCAAGTTGTAAAGAAATATTTGGGTAACGTCTCTAGTTGACCGAAAGGGTGCATTGGGCAGAGATACCTCGCAGGACATTTCTTTGGGGGCATGGAAACTACGCAACAATGTAAGGGAATGCATGATGCTCTTATGTCGAAGCTTAAATGCTGCCTCAGCCTGTATCGCTTCATTTGGTTTCTAGACGTTTGCATTGCATCTCTCTGTCACTCCGAAACAAAGGACGATTTCATATCAACTAAAACACATCCAGCCCTAGGAATAATGGTTATTGTGTCTGTATGGAGGAAAGATGCGGAGTTACACATAAGGAACATGTTCTTTAAGGTGTGGCATGAGATGCAAAGAGAAGGAAAATTCATGATAACGGCAGTTGTTGGTGTGGATATACTAAAGAAGTACACATAGACAAGGTGTGGATAACCCTCAAAGACAATGATCGTAACAAACGATTCACACAACGAAACATATCGATGTTAGTGCAATATCCTAACAAGTACAGTAATTCGATATCGTCACATATTTGCATTGTTGAAGGTGCAACATGTAACTAAATTCCCTAAATCATTATTTAAGAGACAATGGACAAAATTTGCTAAAGAGCAATAACAACAACCTTTGACAACAAGATATGCATACAATGGCACGCTATCCAACGAATAAAATAGGTACGGTATGATAACATCGGCCTTCAAAATGGTCGCGTTCTTAGCATCGTCATCACAAGACATATAAGAATTTGTTGAAGCAGAAATAAGAAAATTAACAAATAAGCTTTAATGCAATGCGAATAGATCCTAAAACAAAACTTGATCGGTCAAGTGAGCAGCCACACTTTACGATGGATGTAAACAATCTTAATGTGGTGAAGAAAACGGTCAAAGGCAAAGCCAAAAAGAAGGGCAACGAAGCTCTCTGCAATTCGAGTCCGGATAAGAGCTTCATAGGTGATGGTAACAAAATAAGCTCATAGACTCCAAAAATTGTGAATGTAAAGTGCTCTATTTTACTAGATATTAGAAAGTTTTATGATTTTTGCTTGATACTATTATACCGATGTAAGAGAAATATAAGGATACTTGAAATATTGTAACTACAAAATATTTAAATACCCATATCACAATAACAACTTCACTCAACCACTGCTTGACTCTTTTTTTTTTCCCCTTTTTTTCTCTTAACTTTTTGTGCTTTGAGGGTTATTTTTGTCAATTTAGTTATTTAAATTTTTAGTTTGCTTGAATACATATAAATGTAGTTTTAAGATTTTTAAATTGATTGGGCTGGATCTGGAAGACGATATAGTTCATGTTATATTTTTTGAAAATTTATTTAATTTGGTCATGAGTGAAAATTTTAGAACTTTGCTGGTGTATTTTTTAATTTTGGATGGTGCTACAATATTTTTTTGGTTTAAGGAACATGTACGGCTATTTGCATAGGAATTTAAAGAGCATTTTACTTTAATAATTTGATTTAAATTTTATTTTTTATTAGTTTTAGTACGGTATAAAAGATTTAAACTCAAAATATTTTTATTCGGATTCTTATTCAAACGCATCGTAATATTCCACTGATCCTGAGCATGTTTAATGTAGACTTGCCCAAATAAAAAAAAAATCCATTAAAATAAGGAGAAAATCTTCAATTTTTTAAAAAAATAGGGTTAAAACGTGCATTTTGGTATTTTGATAAAAAAAAATATTGTTCTAAATCCCATTCGCAAATTATATGTTAAGGATTAATATGAGAGCAATGTTGGCATGTAGCTGGGACACTCACTAGACTGTTACAACATTGATGGACTGCTTAGTAGGATTTATTGTGTTTTAACTCTAAATTATTAGGTGTGCTTAACCCTAGGATAAGTACATAACGTGGATTATTCTGAGCCTATTGATGATGATGGAACATTAATGCTCTATAAAAGAGTGAAACATGGAACAATTCTCTAATTTTTGTAATAAGGCTTTTCTACAACACTTAACCGAAGCACTACAAAATTAGCCTTTATAGTATTTAATAATTCATTTTTATCAACAATAATTTCAGATCCACTTTTCCCTACTTTTTCTCATCATGTCAACTAGAATTCTACTTTCAGTTCTCCACTCAATTTGCGTTTCTTTTCTCATTTTTCATGCATAATCTAACATTTGATTTCTTAGCATTTTCATTTTTTCTAACAGCTCTAACTTTAAAACTAAGACGTAAAAACAAGTCTCCAACCACCACAACATGATAAATATAATTATGAAAAATGAAAACTTGAAAAAAAAAATACATACATACATACATGCAAATCCAAAAAAAAAAAGATATTTTTTTTTATACAAGATAGAGAAAAGAACATTACTTGCGGACGACTGAGAAGTTCTTCAGTGAAAAAAGAAGAAACAGCTCGGATGCTATTTCCTTCGTCCAAAAGCCTCTGAGTGAGCTCTGTAGTAGATAAAGATATGTCTTTTGTTTGTTATTTTTTTTTGAGGTTAGAGAAGATAACACTCTGAATCTAAGAGAAAACAAAAATCAAAAACAAAAATAATGTATGAAAACGACAATAATTGATACTATATTTATAGGTCATATATGGAGAATTTTGAAAGGTTTAACAATAAATTACAACTCAAAATTGGGGATTATAAAGCAAAGTGGTCGGCATGCAAACAAAGGCTAACAAATAAGGCAGTTTCAGAATCCCTTTTTATTAATTATTATTTGGTTGAACTATGATCTTACTAATCTGATCTTTCTTACAACAATACACTCTCTCTAATTATGTTCTCTTCATTTTTTTTTCATTTGACTTGGTTTTATGTCTTGACTGTTCTTCTGTATCAAACACTCAGAACCCTCTTTTTTTCTCTTTTTTTTTTTCTCATACAAAACAAATATTAATGAGCATATCAAAATTATTTTTGTTTTTTCTCAGTTGGTGTATGGTTTTGTGAGTGTTGGGAAGAGTTTACTTAGAAACCATAATGTGAAATACGATTATGGTTATTTCACATATGTGGTTTGACTACAATTAAATCATAATATAATATGCACCATGATAATGTGTTAATTAATGAATATCATATAAGTATATTTCGGAATTAATTTGATAAAACTTAGACGTGTTAAACGGGACAGGCTCGGGCTGGCCTGGGCCGACCCATTTAAAGTTGGCTCGTTTAGGGCACAGATTAGTCCAGCCTGTTCATTCTTTTTTTTACGGGCTAGGCCAAACCGGCGCGAACTAGAAGAACACCTAGCCCTGCTTGTGCCAAAGCCTTTCTAAAATTGATTCGTACCGGTCCGTGGGCCTATACGAGCCTATTACCAAATAAATTATAAAAAATCTTTACAAAATTAAAAATTTAAAAGGAATTAATTTTGGACAATCATAAGAGAATTTTTGTTTCTAGAATAATAATGCCTCATTAAAAACCTTTAAAGGAAAACTTGTATTATGTAGTTTGGTTGTATTTGTATTATGTATGTATTAAATGATAATACAAAAGGAAAAAAAAAGAGTAATAGTATTTTTTTTATTATTTATTTGGTTTTTATGAGAAAAGATAAAAGAAATAGTGAAAATGATTATTATTTTTTTTAACTTACAAACAAAAAAAACTTAGAAAAGTATACTTTTTATATTAAAAAATATACAAATCAATTTGGGCCGGGCCCAAACAGGATGCGTTATGGGCTTTTGGCCCGGCCCAACCTATTTAACATATTCAAGCCAGCCCGAGGGCCTAATTTCTCAAGCCTAGCCTGGACTTCCTATATATATGGCGGGCTTGGCCTGCTACAGTGACAGGTCGGGTTGGGCCAGGTCCGGCCCACGCCCGAATTGACAACTCTAGTCAAACTTCACAAACGAAATGGCTGTAACCATAAACTGACATGCAACTAAGTAAAACTATCAAACGCATATTATTATATCTATATCTATATCTATAACTATTATATAAAGTTAGGTGTATTTACTATTCCTCTATACTCATTAATACTATTCATTTAAGGGTGAAGTATTTTCTCTTTGCTTGGATTTGTTTTACGTTTTTTTTTAAAAGGTTTCTTCCACTCCCACACCTATTCTCCACGCTCTCTCTCACATTTTATTAAGGCCTAAACCCAATATTAATAAGAGTCGATAACAATTTAAAATTTTTATATTTTTCATAATTTATTAGTTTTGTATTTTCATATTAATGTCAGTATTTTTAATCACCTATTTAAAATACGTGTATCTATAACTATATATAAAGCTCAGTTAAGTACTATTCATTTTGGGTCAAATTATTTGTCTTTACTTGATTTTTCAAAATTTTAATAGGGGTTGTTTTGTGGTTTTTATTGCAAATTTTGAAGGGTGTTTTTTACAAGTTTAGTTACAAATTTTGGATGACCTTTTATGATTTTTCATTATTTCTATCTGATGCTTTGTATTTTTTTATTATTATTTTTCTATGTTTTGATAGTTTAGATCATCTTTTTTTTTTTCCTTGTACTCATCTTAGAATTTTTTTCCTTAACACAATTAGATTTATTTTTCTTTTCTCAAAAATTTTACACTTATTGTCCTATACATTTTTTTATTAGCAATAAAATTCTATTTTTTTTTCTTTTAGTTTTTGGTTTTGATTTTGCGCGATTAAAAAATTTCATAAGTGTTCTATTAATTTTTATCAATGATGAAATTGTCTTTTTATTGGCTGAAATGACAAAAGTATTTTTTTTAAATCTTAACAAAAATATGACTTGGTTAATCTTTTGTTAACATTTTATAAGTGTACATAATTTAAAATATAAATGACCAAATTTATATATAAAAAAAATCACATAGTTCTCAACGCGTGTATAAAACTAGTATACTAAAAGGAAATGGTAAATTATTTAAGTTTCTAAAGTGCATTGAGCTAATTACCAATATACCATCTCTAAAATGTTCAATCTCATAACCACTGATGGAAATTTTTGTTAATTTGTTAATACATAAGAAAGGGAAACATAAACTAAGGATACATTTGACAAATGAGTTTGGACCCATTTTAGAGCATTTAAACCACTTTTACAATTTGAATGATTGTTTGGCTTATGTGTTTTAAGACAAAATTTAAATGACCCAAATCAATTTAAACCCTTAAAAAATGAATTCTTCACCTCTTTACATTTCAACAATTCCAACCAATTATGTACAGTAACTCTATTATCTACTACAGTATTTTCAGAACTTTTCAGATTGGAGAATAAAAGAAAAAACTTTTTCCAAAAGTATTTACTTCTCCACCGTTTGAAGACTTTTACGAGCATTCATCTCTTTCTCTTATATTTCTCACCATCATATCCACTCGTCAAGCTTGACTTTTTATTAGCATTCATTCAAGTAGGGTTTGCACGAGCTTCGTCAAAAATTAGAAAGTGTTTGCCAGCTGATTTCTTTCGTCCTGCTAGTATTTCCATTTCAATCCATGTTTCTAGTTCTCCTGTGATTGCTTGGGTTTTTGGTTGATTTCGTGCTCTTGTTGGTTGATTCGGAGAGAAAGAAAGAAAACACTATTTTTTCTCTCTTTGGGGATTTTTTATTATTCTGATTTGCAATCTCTGCAAAAACTTAGAGCTTAAAAAAAAAAACTTAGATCTAACAACAATAGTAAGAGCTTTGTTTGTATAGGTTATTATTTTTTGGCCTTTTGATTTTTTGTTTCCTATTGATTGTTATTATTATCGGCATCATTCTATTTTTTTCCTTTTTTTGTGAAATCATTTTTAGCGATTAATTTAATATAAATGTCTATTTTTTGCTATTGGAGTAATTAAAATTTTTCCTTACATTTCATTAATAAATACATATTCAAAAAATCTAAGACAATTTTTCAAACTATCAAACAATAATTATGTCTTTTCACAGTTCAAACCGCACATTTCTATATATTTAACTACGCAATAATTAAAATAATATTTCAGTTTAGATAATTTGAGCCAAACAACAATTTAAATTCTTCGTTCAATTTCACAATTCAGATTTTTCAGTTTAAATGAAAAAAATTTAAATTGCAACAATTTGAGCCCGTTTGCCAAACGACACCTAAGTAATGTTGTACAATTGTACATGTCATTTGTGTGTGTTGAAAGTCAAAGGTCAAACTTCAAAGTCCTCTTATTCCCACCGAATTCCCTTATATCGGCTCTTTCTTTGAAGAACCAATCCTTCTCTTGGTGTTCTTGAGCTTTTTGTGGTGTTTCTCTTTGTGTGAACCTCCCTTTTTTCATCCAAAAAATAATATATTTATAGCCCAAGTGATTTGACCTAATTTTCCATCTTGAAACGAAGTTAAAACGTTGTCGTTTTTGCATCAACAAAGTTTGGCGGTCGTTCGGTTGAGTTTGGCGAACGACCGGCTCATAAAAGTCGATGCCGAAAATTGGCTTAGTGAACGTTCGCCCAGATCAGAAGAACGACGGCCCAGCTTGGTGGTCAATCGCCCCAAGTTGGCGAACGACCGTCCCAAGGAGTTTTTTTCGCGATTCTTTACTCAGGCGGTCGTTCGGCTGAATTTTGGCGAACGACCGGTGATGCCTCAGGATTTTCCTTCTTTTTGGCTCTTTTGGGCGGTCGTTCAGCCCATAATAGGCGAACGACCGGCTCTTGATCTTTCTCCTTGATTTTGCTTACTTTTCCTTCAAGATTTTTCTGTTTTTTCGAGTATCTTCGTCTCGATTTCTGTGTTTATATTCTCAAATCACCTATACACTCAGAAAACTCATCAAAACACATAAAACTTGAAGAAATTACAACAATTCAAGATGGAAAATGTGATATATAAGTGAGTATATTGCTCACTCATCCAAACACTTTCAACAATATTAATTAGACTTTATACAGTAGGAAAAATAAATTGCTAATACGAAATATCATGATATTCTAAAATAACATTCACTTTTAAATTTTCTTTCATAATTTAATAAAATACATATAACAACGCTTAACGATGATAGAAAATGGAGCATTAATAACAATAATTCAATAAAATATTTATAATAGTATTAATTGAACTTATTAGATAAAAAAGAGATTTTTTAGGATTTAGTCAAACTTTAGACTAATTTTTTAGGAATTAGCCATAGTTTTAGAAATTTAAGAAATTAGCCATTATTATTTTATCATAATCGATGAAAAATTTGGTAATTGTAGGTTTAGTTTACCTTTTTAAGTTGAAAGACCCGAATTTTTGGATATTTTTTATTTGACTTGGGTGGGTTTTTTAAGTAATTATCATGAATTTTATAATTTTGACATTCTAAGGTTAAATCCTTCAAATTTTACCTTTAAAATGGTTAATTTCTTGATTGGTACGATAAAAAAATTACATAATTGTTATGAATATTTGGTGGATATCACATTTGACTATCAAGGATTTATTTCCTTATAGCTAATAGTTGACATTTTGTAAATCCCTACGATAAATGTGAATATTTTGTTTCCTTATTTCTACCACAATGTATATTTATATATACCACTATGTGTTCTTTACAAAGACACATACAAATGTAATACACAATAATAAGGAGAAATTGCTCTCAATTTCTCTCTATGTTATCTTGTGTCTATTTCCCTATTTCTTCTCTTCTTTTACTTTAAGCAATTTATCTTCTAGCAATTCCTATTAATTTTATAACACGTTACTAGCACGAGTCTCTAACATTTATTTGTGTGTAGATCAATCGATTTGTGGTTAAAGAATTTCTTGTTGACGCTTTCATCTCACGTTCTTCAAGTCATAAAGGAGGAGCGCAAATATGCGGTAACATATTCTTCTATACGTCCTTCGAGTAGAATATTTTATCTATTTGTTTCGAAATAAAATATACACGTTTCAAATGCATAGGATTAAAAAGTAGCCATATGTCACTTTCTATGATCAAATTTTGACTTCTTTATTCTCTTGGCTGCCATAATAATTCATTTTGTTGAAATATTATTATCTTTTCTACTTGTGAATTTTATTATTATAACAACCAAATATATATTGATTATTGAATAAATGTCCTCTTGCTATTGGCTATATTGGCTACTGACTATATATAAAAGCCAATCAAGTTAAAGAGAAAAGCCACTAATATATTTTGTTTAACTCTATATATTGTCTGAAGCAATATATGTGATCATGAAATTTTTGATAGACATGTTTTACTGGGTATACATATTCCCTGAAGTGAATATTTAACTTTGATTTTATATTTATGTTTATATATTTTACATATTTTCTGAAGTAAATGTGTAGATAACTATATTGACTATTACTCAAAGTAATATATTTGCAATAGTCATTTACCGTTGATTTTTTATATTCCCTAAAGTGAATACAAAAAGTTGATCTTCATCAAGTGATACAAAATTAGACAACAACAAAAAAAATTCTCAAAGTTCTTAGTAATAAATGACGTGATGATATGGGTTAAGAAAGTATAAAGAAAATGCCATAGATATATATTGTTGTTAACTTTATTTATTACCTGAAGTAATACGTTTATTATAAAAATTTCAATGGATTGGATTTTCATATTCCTCGAAGCGAAGATGTAGATTAATTTTATTTATGAGATTTGTCATGGTTTCTAACGTGTGATTATATGGCATGTTCATGATTTTTCAATGCTCTCATGAATAAAGGAAAATAAGTATATACCATGCAGAAGAAAATTTACTTGTAATATACACATTCCCTGAAGAGAAAGTCTATATTATATAAGCATAAATGTATTCTTGTGATATAAATACTTTCATAATTTAATAAAATAAGCACTATCACCTGAAGTGATTATGTGTTTTAATAATTACATGACACGATGATCTTGATATATTAAAAGAATATGTCTAATGAGCTTTTATCTCCCTAAAGTGAATTTTTTCATTCTTGAGTAATTAAATCAAAACTATAAACTTTATGTCACTACCATTCCTTGAAGTGAATGTTAGTTATTTTAAAGCGAAAAAAAAATTATATTACCTTCGTGTATCTATATATGGTCATGAAACATTCTTTGAAGTGAATGTTATAAATTTATTTGATTTTGACTTATATAGTCCATAAATATTGACAAGCCAATTAGAAAGTGAAATTTTACCAATGTAACTTTGCACATTCCCTGAAGTGATTGTTACGTTTATATGAATGACTAAATATATTTCTCGAAGTGAATATAATCTTATCTTAAATGGTGAAAATCTATATAAGTGTTATTTAAATGATCATGACTATTCTCAAAAGAGGATGCTACAAATATTACTGTTATGAAAAAGTATTAATTTAGCAAGTGAATGCTACTGGCTCAATCAACTTGACCTCTTATATATTTCTTGAAGAAACATAAATATCGTAGAATGCACATTGATGGCTATTAACATTCTTTGAAGTGTGTTGTAACGACCCGACTTTTTCGAGTCGTTACGTACTACATTCTTCAATCATTTTCTGAAATTTTTCGTAATAAATTTTTTTTTTTATAAAATACTTTTAGAATTTACTTATAAATATTGCCGGCTATTTTTTTTATAACAAAATATTAAATCCAAACATCATAAAACATATTATTATTTCAACTTAAAATCTCATTAAAATGGTTTGGCCAACTTTATAGGCCCACATAATTTAAAGAAATTAATAACAATAATAAAACGATAAATAAATCTTTGAATCATAGTCTTCAAATCTTTGCGGAAACATTTAAGTGGTTAGCCAGTTCCCCTCGCCTCGCATCCTCGACACTGCCACCGCACAACCCATCACATTTTCATGCCATAGGTTTCTTACCTACAGTACGAACGAAAAACTTTTTGGTGAGCTAAAAGCCCAGTGAGTTACAACTATTTTCCCACAAAATAAGTTATGCAAATGCATGACCATTTAGTCTCAATTATTCTTTCTTTCATTGTAACTTTCTAATTTTCATTCTCATTCTCTTTCTTATTCTCGTTCTTATTCTCATTCTCTTTCTTTCTATGGGATCCCCTTGTGTGTACGTACCGAGCGCGCTTGACCAATGGACGACGAGGGGTGCACATGTCCTCGGCGACCAAGAGTCCATTCTTTCTTTCTTTCTCACTCCCGTCGTTGCCTCTCGGTGGCTCGGGGTTTATGAGTTCTAGTAACCGTACCTATATTGCCCTTAGGTCGACTCAAGGTAACGGCATCATATGAACCTCACATAGGAGGGTAGTACAACACGTCTTACTAATTTAAGTCTCACTTGTTTATTTAAGTGACATGCAATTGACAACAAAATAAATAACACAATTTGCATAAAGAACAACATTCATTCATTCTTTTCATAAATAAAATATCATGAAATACTTCTTCTTTCTCATTCTTCTATTTCTTAAAAACATCAGATAATAAACTGACACATGTAAAACATTCAATTCATAAGCAAACAACACAATCATATAATTCATGACATGGCATAACTTCTTTTTTTTTTTTTTGAAACTAATTCGTACTGTAGTGAGGTTGAACTCACCTTGCTTCTTTTTCCCTTGAAGACTAGAAAAATAGCTTAAGTCTAATCTTGTTCTCGGCGTCGTCCGAAACCTAAAATTTATAACTTGCGTAAGAATCTAAACCAATCTAACTCATCAAATCCTATCAAGACCCGAATTCCTCTAAACTACATGATTCTGAAAAATTACAGTTTTGCACTGTACTTTACAAAAATTACATTTTTGACCCAAAAAATAAAATTTACGACGAAATAACCATCAATAAAATCATACTAAAATTTTCAGGTTATTAACACATGTAAAATTAAGCAACTCTTGCTTCTGGACCATATCAAAAATCGATTTATATCCTTCTTAAAAATAGTACTAAACATTAGGGCAGAATAGTAATTTTGATTTATTTCTAAAAATAAGCGTTTTCTGGAAAAATTATCTGAGGAGACTTATAATATTTTTCAAAAATATAAAACTTTCTTCTTTTGAGTTTTTACAGAAAATGCACGTATCTTAGGGTTTCTTCACAACGTATAATTCGGATTTATACTTAGACCGTCCGTTTGATCATCTAAATGATTGAATTTACGAAAACTATAAACTGCGAAGTTATTCAAAATTTAATTTTCTACACTTTCTCTTTTATGATCAAGACGAGATTCTGCCTTCAAACTAATCAAAATCTGTCGAAACTTGGATCTGTCCAGAACAGTCCGAAAACTGTTCCGGCGGCTCTCGGTTCCGGATTTTTTAAAAATTATTTACTTATCTGTTGGATCTAAAATTTTATACACATAATCTAGACTCATAAATCAACATATATAAAAATTTTCAAATATAAATACGACTGTTTGTTATATTAAATAATATGAGGAAATTCGGCCTTATTTCTAAACATCAAAAACCCTAATCGGGTGCGTAGAACGGGCGTTCTAGTACCGATCCGAGCACGCCGATCAATTAAATCAGAGCCTAAACATGCTACATCATCATATAATCAGATTCTAAGTTTAAATTTAGAGATTACCTCCGTGGCTCAAAAACTCTTCGAAATTCCTCTTTTGACGTTCGTTGTCTACACAAACGTTTCCGATTTAGTACTAATTTGAACACCAAAATTCTAAACCATGAAGAGCTTTGTCTTACCTTAATTTGAGATTCTCTTAATGAAAATCTCTTGAAAATAATTCAGCATCTAACTTCTTCTTCTTCTTCTCCTTTCTTCTTTTCTCACTACTTTTTCTCTAGGTTTTTCTCTCTACCCCTTTTTTTTCCCTCACGTTTGTGGAAAAACACAAAGAAAAATATGTATATATATTTGTGGCCTTAAAAACCCTAATTATGACCCTCTACCTTAATTTTATTTAATTTAAAATACTAAATACTTTTAATCATATGTATCGTATATGTATATAATATATATATATATATATATATATATATATATATATATATATACTCATGATTGCATGAACAACCCAAAAATTTCAGTTTAAAAGTTAAACTTCATATATTATATATATATATATATATACACACATATATCATATAGGTTTGAAAACTTTACGAGCATTTATTTTGTATATATATTTTGAAAACAAAAATCGTAGTTTCTCTATATATTCGATTGACTTTTAAGAAATATATTTATATAATACTTAAAAATCTCTCTTAGTATCTTATAGGAGAGTATTTAACTAATGCCTTAAATCTCTCTTGATATGTGCTAGTAAAAGGAGTATTTATCTCCTAAATATCTCCTCCATAATCTCCCTAAGTATCTCCATCTCCCTATTATTTGGTAATTATCTCAACTAACTCTACCTTTTAAAATTTGAAATTTTGACAAATATCTTTTTAAAAAGTAATAAAATCTTCTAATAATTATTTACATATACGTATAAATTATACGGATATCACAATCTCCCCTTCTTATAAAATTTTCGTCCTCGAAAATTGAAATAGTTAAAGAAAAGAAGGATCATTTCCCCTTCTTACACGATTGTTGTTGCAAAAATATAACAACAATAAAAGTCAACATTCTATCTCTCTTTATCAACATAACTCTTTTTCTAGCTATGGGCAATCTCTTATGAAGTCTGTGTTCTTTATACTTGATTGACTAACTTCAAACTAAGGTCGACCAATAGAGGCTTTGTGATTGTTCTTATAGACAATCTTATAAACAATTGTCGCTAATCCCAACTTGTCAAAATCCATGACACATACTCGTAGCATGTCTTCTAGAGTCTAGATTGTCCGCTCTGATTGTCCATCTGTCTGAGGTTGAAAGACGGTACTAAACTTAAACTTCTTTCCCAATGCCCTTTTTTTTTTTTGTACGCACTTCCAGAACTGCAAAGTGAAACGATCGTCTCAGTTCGAGATGATCGAAAAGAGGTACGTCATGAAGCCTAACTATCCTTGCGACGTACAATTTAGCTAACTTTTTCACTAAAAACGCTACTTAGTTCTTTATACATCTTCATTGCTCCCAGGTGGACATAGTAGGGTGTCTCGTGCGCTTCAATAGTATTTGTTTTCAAATCTCTTCATTGATGGGCAACAAAGTCTCACCTTCAGATGTAATATACCGTCCAAAAAAAAATAATCGAAAAACATCTCATTCCTTTCATGAATACTGTCCACAATTTAATCTAGTTTAGGATCAAGTGTGTGCGCCTTCCAATCATTTATTGCCTCGATTTTTATAATATCAATTGAAACTCCATCCTTCGATACTACATGATCTAGAAAATGCACCTTGTAGAGCCAAAATTCACACTTAAAGACTTTGTGATTCAACTGAACTTGCTTCAAAACTTTGAGAGCAATCCTCAAATGCTCATTTTGCTTTCTAGATTCCTTGAATAAATAAGCACATCATTAATGAAGACAATAATAAATTATCATGGCCAATATGAGATAATCCATGCATCCGTTTGACAACAATCTTCGAGCTTGCATTGATGAAATCAGTATCTTCAATTTTTGCAGTGATCTCTCATCAAATGTGAACACCGTTACTTCGATGGGTTTAAAATTAACCCTACATTATCGATAGTCAATGACCGCCCTACAAATTCTTAGAAAAATCTATTCCTAAAATAGAATCGAAGTCCATTATCTCAATGACAATGAGATTACTTAGAATTCTTTATTATAATCGTTATCGGAACTTGTCGTAGACAATATTCCGATAGAAAGACTTCTCTTAATGGTAAGATCATTCTAAAAATTTTATGCATTCTACCTATTTTCTTTGCTAGCTCATGCGACACAAAAGAATAAGCAATCCCGAATCAAATAATACGTAAGCTTCATGTTGAGCTAAAGAAAGCTAACCTGCTGCAACGTTTGACGTGCTAGCTAGGGCGTCTGTATTTGTATATGCATAAATTTGAGCTTGAGTTGTTGGGGCTTCCAATTGTCCTTGAGAGATTAAGGTTCCATCTATTGCTGCTTGCATGGAGTTAAGGTGTGGAGGGTTTCGCAACTGAAATTGTCTCATCAGTGTTGGATTCTGTGTAGGACAATCCTTGGAAAAATGTCCGCTTTTGCCACATGTGTAGCAATTAAGAATTCCCCACTTGCACTCTCCCGGGTGGGTCTTTCCACAGTTCTTGCAAGCTTGAAACGGGGTGACATTGTTTGTCCTTGCTTGTACGTTTCTATTATTCTCTTGATGATTTCTATCTTGGTTCCCTCTCTTCGTTGAGCCATTATTATTATGTTGGCCGTTGTTTTGATTATTACCGCTGTTGTTGTGGTTGGTTTTTCCCATATGATTGTTTGGTCCCCTTCCTTGAAACCTTCCATTGTTCTCTGCAGGCTGTTTGGCTTGATTTCTTTCTTCCTTGCGGGCCTTGTAAAATTCGGCTCGCTCCTCTTTCACTTGCGCGAGGCGGTACTCCGCTCTCAGTGCGCGTTCTACACATTCAGCCACAGTGACTGGGGGTTGATTCCCACTGTCTATGGCCATGGCTAACTCAGGCCGAAACATTTCCATCATCCGTCTAACTCTTTCCTCTTCATTTGGAACAAGGTGTGGGCAAAGTCGTGCCAATTGGTTAAATTTTCTAACGGCATCAGTCACCGTTATCGTCCCTTGTTTCAAGTTGTTGAACTCTCGTTGTTGGGCATTCATCGCTCTCATGTTGAAGAATTTCTTGTTAAATTCTCTAACGAAGTCTGCCCAAGTCATCTCATTGACATTTCTTCTCATCGCTACTGTTTCCCACCAATACCGTGCATCCTTCTTCAGTACAAAGGACGCACAACGGACCTTTTCTTGATCTGTCACATTCATAAAGTCCAGGATCACTTGTAAACTGGATAACCATTCATCGGCAACCAATGGATCAGAAGATCCTTCAAACTCTGGCGCCCTCATGCGACGGAATCTCTCAAATAAGTCTTGTCTTATTACAGTTTGGACATCGAGGTTAGCAACAGGTTGAGGTACAAGCTGTGCAGGAGGTACTTCTTGAGGTGGAGCTTGTTGGTATTGGTCGTCCCTCTGTTGTTGCAACTGGGCTCTCAGTCCCTGCATTTCCCCTTCTTGCGCTTCTAAGCGCTGTTGGAGTGCTACCACCAGAGCAACTAGATCTTGTTGATCCTGGGGTTGTCCAACCGGTGCCGGATTTGGGGCAGCGACATTGGCCCTTCCGCGGCCTCTTCCTCTTGTCGCTCTAGGAGCAGCTCCCCTTCCTCTTCCCTGGACTCCTTCCAGAACCACTTCTCCTTCTCTAGCTGCATCTTGTGCAGCCTCGTCTTCTCTTCCCCTAGCCATGGTCTGAGCAGCACGGCGGACAGCTCTAGTTTGATGTCTTGCTTCCATCTTTCTCAAATTCTGACAATGAAATTATTTTATCCATATTAGTATTGCTCCATGTATACTAATATGATTACTTGATATCATACATGTCACAACTCAGAATAATGTATCAATATTTATTTATAATGTGACATAATTTCATCCAATAATACAGCATTCACATGATCTAAATGTATAATGCATAAACCTCTTTGTATTTCCATAATAAGCTCATTTCACTCACTAATGAAATCATTGAATACTTGATTTTAAGATATCATGTCCTTATTGCAATCATAACATCCTTTATTTATAATAACTTATATAAGGAAAGTCCAAGTCTAAATTTTAATTCCCATCGCTGGCTTCGTCCTCGGACTAGTATTCTTCTTCCTCGTCGTCTTCTTTTTTCATCGGAGCAGGTTCGTTCTCAACATGTTGCACTAGTTCTTGATGTCTATACACATACTAAACAATCTTAATAAAATTATATATGTCGGCCCAAGGTGCGACGTAATCCATCATATGTTGTTTCGCTTCAGGTATCCCATTCGAAAAGAGATATGGCAACTTTTTTTTTTTTTTTTGGGACTGAATATTCATCATTTGCCTCCTAAAACAGAATGGATATTCTTCTATATTTTCATTGCGATTCTACCCCTAATGAGCTGAGCGGGCCTGAAATAATCTCATCGTTCTCTCTTGCTCCAAAACGATAGCATCAAATCGTCAGCGCATGACAAAGCCCATGTCGTCAAGGAAGAGTGGGCCAGAGCGCCCCGTTGTTGAATCTTCCATACCAAAGTTTGGCATGTTAATTACATTGAGGCAAAGTTCATGGGAAGATGCTCGTCCACGTGAAAAGAGTTCCACTCCCATAAAAAAAATAAATAAAAAAAATCAGGGGCTATAGCTCCCCTAAAGGCCTTAGACCTTCCGTCATCTTTCTTTCTTTAAGCGCATGTAACCATATTTGTCTACACTAATCTCATTCGTAAGTATAATATAAACGGAAAAGAAAATAAAAACTAGAAGCTTACTTGAGTTGTGACGATTAGCCTTGTGTCGAGAAGCGAGGATGGATGGCAGGATAACCGCTCTGATACCAACTGTAACGACCCGACTTTTTCGAGTCGTTACGTACTACATTCTTCAATCATTTTCTGAAATTTTTCGTAATAAATTTTTTTTTTTATAAAATACTTTTAGAATTTACTTATAAATATTGCCGGCTATTTTTTTTATAACAAAATATTAAATCCAAACATCATAAAACATATTATTATTTCAACTTAAAATCTCATTAAAATGGTTTGGCCAACTTTATAGGCCCACATAATTTAAAGAAATTAATAACAATAATAAAACGATAAATAAATCTTTGAATCATAGTCTTCAAATCTTTGCGGAAACATTTAAGTGGTTAGCCAGTTCCCCTCGCCTCGCATCCTCGACACTGCCACCGCACAACCCATCACATTTTCATGCCATAGGTTTCTTACCTACAGTACGAACGAAAAACTTTTTGGTGAGCTAAAAGCCCAGTGAGTTACAACTATTTTCCCACAAAATAAGTTATGCAAATGCATGACCATTTAGTCTCAATTATTCTTTCTTTCATTGTAACTTTCTAATTTTCATTCTCATTCTCTTTCTTATTCTCGTTCTTATTCTCATTCTCTTTCTTTCTATGGGATCCCCTTGTGTGTACGTACCGAGCGCGCTTGACCAATGGACGACGAGGGGTGCACATGTCCTCGGCGACCAAGAGTCCATTCTTTCTTTCTTTCTCACTCCCGTCGTTGCCTCTCGGTGGCTCGGGGTTTATGAGTTCTAGTAACCGTACCTATATTGCCCTTAGGTCGACTCAAGGTAACGGCATCATATGAACCTCACATAGGAGGGTAGTACAACACGTCTTACTAATTTAAGTCTCACTTGTTTATTTAAGTGACATGCAATTGACAACAAAATAAATAACACAATTTGCATAAAGAACAACATTCATTCATTCTTTTCATAAATAAAATATCATGAAATACTTCTTCTTTCTCATTCTTCTATTTCTTAAAAACATCAGATAATAAACTGACACATGTAAAACATTCAATTCATAAGCAAACAACACAATCATATAATTCATGACATGGCATAACTTCTATTTTTTTTTTTTGAAACTAATTCGTACTGTAGTGAGGTTGAACTCACCTTGCTTCTTTTTCCCTTGAAGACTAGAAAAATAGCTTAAGTCTAATCTTGTTCTCGGCGTCGTCCAAAACCTAAAATTTATAACTTGCGTAAGAATCTAAACCAATCTAACTCATCAAATCCTATCAAGACCCGAATTCCTCTAAACTACATGATTCTGAAAAATTACAGTTTTGCACTGTACTTTACAAAAATTACATTTTTGACCCAAAAAATAAAATTTACGACGAAATAACCATCAATAAAATCATACTAAAATTTTCAGGTTATTAACACATGTAAAATTAAGCAACTCTTGCTTCTGGACCATATCAAAAATCGATTTATATCCTTCTTAAAAATAGTACTAAACATTAGGGCAGAATAGTAATTTTGATTTATTTCTAAAAATAAGCGTTTTCTGGAAAAATTATCTGAGGAGACTTATAATATTTTTCAAAAATATAAAACTTTCTTCTTTTGAGTTTTTACAGAAAATGCACGTATCTTAGGGTTTCTTCACAACGTATAATTCGGATTTATACTTAGACCGTCCGTTTGATCATCTAAATGATTGAATTTACGAAAACTATAAACTGCGAAGTTATTCAAAATTTAATTTTCTACACTTTCTCTTTTATGATCAAGACGAGATTCTGCCTTCAAACTAATCAAAATCTGTCGAAACTTGGATCTGTCCAGAACAGTCCGAAAACTGTTCCGGCGGCTCTCGGTTCCGGATTTTTTAAAAATTATTTACTTATCTGTTGGATCTAAAATTTTATACACATAATCTAGACTCATAAATCAACATATATAAAAATTTTCAAATATAAATACGACTGTTTGTTATATTAAATAATATGAGGAAATTCGGCCTTATTTCTAAACATCAAAAACCCTAATCGGGTGCGTAGAACGGGCGTTCTAGTACCGATCCGAGCACGCCGATCAATTAAATCAGAGCCTAAACATGCTACATCATCATATAATCAGATTCTAAGTTTAAATTTAGAGATTACCTCCGTGGCTCAAAAACTCTTCGAAATTCCTCTTTTGACGTTCGTTGTCTACACAAACGTTTTCGATTTAGTACTAATTTGAACACCAAAATTCTAAACCATGAAGAGCTTTGTCTTACCTTAATTTGAGATTCTCTTAATGAAAATCTCTTGAAAATAATTCAGCATCTAACTTCTTCTTCTTCTTCTCCTTTCTTCTTTTCTCACTACTTTTTCTCTAGGTTTTTCTCTCTACCCCTTTTTTTTCCCTCACGTTTGTGGAAAAACACAAAGAAAAATATGTATATATATTTGTGGCCTTAAAAACCCTAATTATGACCCTCTACCTTAATTTTATTTAATTTAAAATACTAAATACTTTTAATCATATGTATCGTATATGTATATAATATATATATATATATATATATATATATATACTCATGATTGCACGAACAACCCAAAAATTTCAGTTTAAAAGTTAAACTTCATATATTATATATATATATATATATATATACACACACATATATCATATAGGTTTGAAAACTTTACGAGCATTTATTTTGTATATATATTTTGAAAACAAAAATCGTAGTTTCTCTATATATTCGATTGACTTTTAAGAAATATATTTATATAATACTTAAAAATCTCTCTTAGTATCTTATAGGAGAGTATTTAACTAATGCCTTAAATCTCTCTTGATATGTGCTAGTAAAAGGAGTATTTATCTCCTAAATATCTCCTCCATAATCTCCCTAAGTATCTCCATCTCCCTATTATTTGGTAATTATCTCAACTAACTCTACCTTTTAAAATTTGAAATTTTGACAAATATCTTTTTAAAAAGTAATAAAATCTTCTAATAATTATTTACATATACGTATAAATTATACGGATATCACATGTGTGTTATCATATATAATTAAGAATTGAAATCATGATAAATCATGAATATAATTGCCTTCTTACTGATGGTCATAGACGTTTCAATTTACCATGAGCATTTGAGAATTATTTTAAATTTATGAGCAAGAATGATTTTATTTAGTTATTTAATCAATTCATGGTCTTTGTCAAACTCCATGATGATTTAAATATTAGCCAACTAATATTTTGGGTTATAATGGCTAGCTAAAGTTTTACAAAGTCACCAACTTGTTGCTAATTTTATATTTTTTAAAGTGAATATTACAATATTAAAACGATCATACACATTTCCTGAATAATGTATCAAGGATGGATTCTAAAATAGTCTAAATATGTTTTACATTTTGATAAGACTTTTGAGAGTTCTTAAAGTCTTTATTATCAAATTGTATCACTAGAATCAGTAGAAGTGATAATGTGATGAGATGATAAATTTATTGGCATGCAAGAGACTCCATGAGTATTTGAATTATTTTCATTGATAAGGTGATACTCTGTAGCATTTACAGAGTACTTTGTTGAAATTATGGTATTAAAGATATTAATACATGACAACTTGAGAAAGTCACATATATATCACCACAAGAAGTGCAAAGTAATATAATTAAGAACTGTGAAGTAGATTATCACATACATGTAGTATGTTTTACATAGTTAAATTTTGGAAAGGTAGAACAAGAGAAAATAAATATGTTATATGTGATTTGATCATTATTGTATAAATTTGCTGACTCACTAGTAGTCAATGCAAGTCACTATGACGACACTTATCAAAATCACTAGAAGTGAAATATATTGAATCTTTCAAAAGGCTTATTCTAAAGTGAAATTTAATTAATCAATGTATATGAGGTTTTATTTACAATATGTTAAGCTCGATAAAAAGCGAAAAAATAAAATCCTCTTTGGTAGTGCAATTGGTAATTACTTACAACTTCATAAGAGTTGAATTTCATCTGATGATCAATGTGTTATATTGAGCTTATTAAACATCATATCAGAAGAATGTACGAAAATAATTTTATGTTATCTTCTAAATTATAATTAGACAACTACAAGAGTTGTTATAGTGAACCTAAAGTTTATTTGTCAAACGATATATTTGATAATGACTTAAAATCTTTACAAGCAAGTGTTGTATAGCAAATAGAAATTAAATCTCGCCATCAGGGGGAGAAAATAACAGTTGGATATGATCCTCAGTGTGAACTTGAAGTTCGTAAAAGTTAAGCATTGCAATGCATATTGATATGAAAAGAAAGTTAATAAATTGTTTATACCAACTGTTAATTTTATAGCTCAAATAGAGTCTTTTAAATATACTTTATTGAGCTTATGAGTCTAAGATACGCTTGAAACGTTGAAGACATTTTGATTATAAATATTAAAATTTATTGGAAGAGAAAGATAATTATATTGGGTGCTCTATAATAGACTATATACCTAAAGAGGTATTGATTTTACGTTGACACTTTTGAGGTGACCAAACTCTCAAAATAATTTAGACATAATTGATAGTATAAAGAACCCTGGAAGTGGTTGAAAATCATATACATGTGACTAATAAAAAAATATCTATATGAGTTACGTCAGTAAGAGAATAAGATTTATTGCAGCATAATATTACCGACATTATATATTTGCATTTACATATATTTTGATATTATAAATAGAACGAGGATCTTAAATATATTCTGTCGAAAATTCGACGTAGATATGATTGACCAAGATTTAGAAAAAAAAAAAAAGAAAGAAAAACATAACTCTGGTATGTATTAAGCACCTGTAGTCAAAATACTTAAATATTAAGACTTGTAGGGTACATAAAGTATGGGGTTATGGATAAATTATGAAATAGTTTCATGAAGAAACTTAAACAAAATATGAGTGGGCACTCATATGTCTTGGATAAGCTATTAAATCGATGAGCCTGACAAATTTCGTATGCATCGTAGTTATCGTGAAAGTTGCAACGTATTGATATTTGTATGAATTTAATTTTTGAAAGATTTAGAAATACATAAACATGTTATTAAAAAACGCGCGCTATATTCTGTTTAGAATAATAAAGATCTTTGTATAGAAAAACTCTTGAAGAGTTAATATCCTTTTAATAAGATGCGATGAAAATCTTATAAAGAGTTATCTCGACTCGACATAAAGATCGAGATTTTGTGAAAGCTTATCCATTATCTATCATGTAAAAAAAAAAAGTCTCGAAGTACTTCTAGTTCAAATTACATATCTGTATATTATAATGGTTGATTGATATTTTGAATAGACATAAACTCAACCAATTGTTAGTAAGATACATCATGGTCTTGAAGTACCTTGAAATGCATATTTCGTGAATATTGGTACCATTATCTCATATGTTGGTGTTAAAATTATCTAATCGATTAGACACATCTCTTAGTTTGTAAAACTCGTACATATGGATATGAGTATCAAATATGACTGAGATTGTCATAAAGTATTTGTATCGAATACAACCAATATGTTGTATTATAAAATATTAGTTGAACTCTTGAAGAGCAATTGATGTAACTTTGATATAGATAATTTCACTTATGAGCTCCCAAAGAGTTGTTGTCGAACAATCTTAATATCGTGAAAGATATGTGGATATGTCAACTGGTTATATAGTGAATAATGAAATTTTAAACAATCAAAGATATCGACATGAGGGGGAAACAAACACATACTGCACTCTTTTTTCCTTTGTTTGGGTTTTGTCCCATTGAGTTTTCCTGACAAGGATTTTAATGAGACAGTCTATTATGCGTGTAAAGAATGATGTACTCTTTTTCCTTCACTAGAATTTTTATCCCACTGGGTTTTATCTGGTAAGGTTTTAACGAGGCACGTTCTTCGTAAGGTGACATCCAAGGGGGAGTGTTATGAATCTTTGGTGGATATCACATTTGACTATCAATGATTTATTTCCATATAGCTAATAGTTGACATTTTGTAAATCCCTACAATAAGTATGAATATTTTATTTCTTTAAATACTCATATGTGTTCTTTACAAAGACACATACAAATGTAATACACAATGATAATGAGAAAAATGCTCTCAATTTCTCTCTATGTTCTCTTGTGTCTATTTATCTATTTCTTCTCTTCTTTTACTTTATGCAATTTATCTTCCAGCAATTCCTATAAATTTTATAACAATAATAACATGAATAATCTCACATATAATGAATTGATCTTTATTTTTTAAATCTTGTCACATTAATATAATAAAATCCATAAAAAAAAATCAATTAAAAGTTGTTGTAGGATAAGAAAAGGGTCATTTTTAATTGTTCAAGAGATATAATAGCATTATAGTAATAATGAAATGGTGGCAATAATGATAAATTATTATGCAATGAAATGACTTAGATACTTTTTTCCACTTTTGAAAATATTTAAAACACTAATATTATTACTGATTAGTTTTACTAAATTTTTATGACGAACTGTTACACCCATTATTATTAAATATAAAAAAAACTATATTTTTATATAAATTTAATAACTATTTATCACACATTATTGTCTTATATAACTTTTATTATTTTTTAAATATTATTAATTTTTACAAATTTATTAGAAATAAAAATCCGCACCAACTCGCGGGCATTAGGCTCATTGATTATCTAAAAGGTTAGAGTTTATATTCGATGAAAAGAAAAAAAAAACATTATGTTATAAAATCTATAGAATGGCTAAAAGAAAAAATTTATAAAGTAAAACAAAAGATAAAATAGAGGGATAGACACAAGAGATATTAAGAAGAAACTGAGAACATTCTTCTCATTATCATTTCATATTATATTTGTCTGTTAGGCCGACAGTGAGCCAGGATGTTGGTCGATGTTTTGTTGGGTAGCTGGTTGGCGATTGCCACGTTATCGGGTTACCAGAATTTGGACCAGTTTGTCGACTATTCTCCTTTGGGCTAACTCTTCCTGGGTCCATTAGGCCTTGTGAAAATTTTGCCCAACACTTGTCATATGTATAAAATAAAAATTTTAACATGTACGAAAAAAATGTTAAGTTTCCTCATAATATCCAGCCAAAACAAAGATGATCAATTGTGTTCAAGCTTTCTTTCTAATGTATTACGAGCCATGGCAGTGGCAGCAAGGTGACATTGACTATTTCCCTAGGAAATTTTGATTTATAAACCAATATAAAGAAAAATAGAAAATTGTAAGGATACTTTCACTAACGTAGCTTAACGTTTAAATAATTGAGTAATAGTTGTATACCTTATATAATAATTAGTCGACGTTTTTGGGCCTCAAACTTCAAATAACCGAATAGAATAAACTTTTAATTTCAATCTTCTCTCTCTCTCTCTCTCCCTCTCTCTCTCTCTCTCTTTTCCTTTTTTCATATAGAATAGAAATTTTGGAGCAGATGACCATTCTTTAAGCACATATTTTAGAAAATAGTCATTATTTTTTAAAAATAATGAAAACTAAATATTTTTCATTTAATTCAGTTTGCTCTGTCACTGTTTCATTATTTCTCATACTACAGTATTTTTTTGCTTCATTCTCTCTCTTTCTCTCTCTCACTATAATATATGATACACGTATCAAATATGAAAATAGTTAATTTTTTAATTTTATGAAACTATGGCTAATTCCTAAAAAAAAGCCAAAAATTTGGTTAAATCCTTAAACATCTCTTGAAAAAAAGGGCTAGTTTCTTAATTAATCAAAACGTTGGCTATTTTCTTACAATATCATTCAAAAAATGATTATTTACACAATTATCTCAATATTTATTGGGTGAAGTAGACAAATACCCAGAATTTATATAACAATAAAAATAAATACCCAAACTTTTGAAGTAATTGAGTTTCTAGTCAATTTGTGAATTACTTGCACATGCTTTTGGTAACAAAGTGAATTACCACCACTTATCACTGTGTAAGTAATTGCATCTTTTGGATAGTTGGTTACATTTTTCAAAAGATTGGGTAATAACTTACATTAAGTTTTAAAAATTGGGTATTCACTATAATTTCTCATATTTTTATTTAAGATGTTTTGTTAATTATTTAATTAGTGATAATTGCTCATTCAAATAAAATGTGTGATATTTTAATTTGATATTAATCCTAATCAAATTGGTAGGAGAGCGAATGAGAAAGTTTCTAAATATCTCAATTTGAGTGTAGTTCTAATACTTAATAAAATAAAATTAGGGATTTATTTTTTGCAAAAATCACTCCTTATTTTTCCTAGGCGACATTGTTTGTCCAAATCAGGGTTGGATTAGTTTTCATATCTTTTATTTTGAATAGAAAATAGGAATGAAATTTTTTTTTAAAATAGTTTTTGTGATATTTCTTGTTTTGAAATTGAAAATTTTCCATGAGGATAAATACTCACCAAATGTCGCCCCCCTCTCCTTGCCTTATATAATTGTGCACTAAGAGCATACAATTTTCATGCAATTCTAATTTGGGGGATTTTGAGGAATACCTCATTCTTCACACAATGATAATCTATACCCCATGTGTACTGTACTTTTAATTTATACCCTAAAATTTACACTACAAACATATAGTAGAAATGAAGAGAGCACACCACATGGGATATAGATTATTAAATGGCATAAAAAATAGCTTTATTTTGAAATTCTCTCTTCTAATTTTTACTCTCCAAAAACTCTCTCTAGTCAAAGAAAAATGTGTTTGTCCCTTACCTCACACACCAAAATCGTCAGGCTTCTTAATCAAGAGAAGAGAAAATTTTCTTCTCTTATTTGTGTGAGAAAACGAGAACGAGCCCACACTCAGATTTTGGCCTCGATATGAGAATTAGTGAGGAAGACTACGGTATCAAAGTCTTGACTGATAAACTCGTTGTGAGCGTAGGAGATCAAGCCCAAGATTGACAATCTCACAACGTATGATGTCAATCGAAGGAGTCCACAATTTGACTGATCAATCGATGGTATAAATCCGTGATATTAATCTCTATTTAATTATGTGATATAAATTTTTGTAATACAACTTGTGCATGAGATCCTACTTTGATAGTTTCAATCAAAATTTTTAATTAACTTACCACGTTAATCATTCCGCTGCGCATTAATTAATATGATCAATCTTTGCAAATCTTGATAATTTTTAAAATTATTTCCAACATGAACTACAATTAGATTGCAAAATCTTTGAAAATTATTGAACGATAGATATAATACTACTTTCCTCAAGAAGAATGTCTATTTCATAAATATCGTGGGTATGAAGTTATTCTAATTATCTTTTGTTTGTTTTTTCTATTTTACAAATTCTAATTATTATTGTTTTGCTTGAAGATAAAGAATCTGTAATAATAATTATTATTATGGTTTTGTAATTATTATTATTCTTATTGGGCCAGATTTTTGAAAGGCCCAACAAGCCTAAAGAAGGCCAACAAGGAAGGGATGATCAAGGGACCCAAGAGAATACGAGGGTGGTTCTGGTAGTTAGGTCGGCCGATACTCTAGCCGGTAAAATGTCGAATTGAACGGTGGCTAGGTCAGCCGGCTGCCTAGCCTACGACAGGCAGGCCTGACCGGTGGCCAGGCCAATCGGCATCTCATCCGGCTAAGTGCCGACCTGACCGGTGGTGGCTAGGCCAATCGGCATCTTATCTGGCTAAGTGCCGGCCTGACCAGTGGTTAGGCCAACCGATAAAACGCCGACTTGACAGGTGGCTCAGTTTGTCGGCACCCTAGCCGACAAAATGTTGGCTCAATCGATATTTGACCCAACTGGCACACAAAGAGGGAAAATACCATTACCCGCAATTTTTGCGAAGCACGGTTAGCTAAACCCACAAACACACTAATTGAACATAGTAACCCACAACTCTACAATAACGGACATCATGGGTCATGCTCCGACGTCTATAAATGCAAATCCTGAGAAGGTACTAATGTATCTAATTTTCAACATACTCAATCACTAAAATTCTTATCGTTTTTTGGTTCACTCTGTCTGACTTGAGCGTTGAAGTGTCTGCACTGGGAAAACTCTTAGTGTCCCTAGTCACACTTTTCTGTTTGTTTTACAGAACCAGAGTACGTCATCATCACATCCAGTTCACCTCGAGCATTTTGTTCAGTGCAAGACCGAGCTAAGGAAAGCGGCCATATGTTAATCACGCGTTAATATGAAAAATCACATCCACAATTATTATTATTATTATATCCCCCACCTTCAATTAACAAAAATGAATTTAAAAAAAAAAAAAAAGACATGAAGATATTAGGAACTATGTTGTCATCAGTTGCACTAATATTGTGGATAAACGTCCATTAAGAAAATTGTAAAATAGATATACAAGCACAAGACCTACGAAACGTCCAAAAGGATCTCGTTGGGGTCAAGAACTATTAACAATGGTAATTAATAATGAATGGTGAGGAAAACTACATCAACTGTAATTTGCTGGACTTAACTAATTGACAACTTAAAAAAATAAAAATAAAAAGGACAACAAAACAAAGAAACGTACATGAGAAAAAACATTTAAATACTTAAAATAAATTTATGAATTAAACAGAACAGCCAATAACTTATCAGAGACTTATTTTACACAGAATCAGAACAAGCCATCTGCATCTTGAACTTACACACACTCCTTATAACAAACTAAACTTAAAATAATTAATTGACCTAGATTTAATATGTAATGTCCCTTTCAAAGTGTATGCAAAAGTATATATAATTAAATAGGGGAAAAGAACAAAGCTTTAGTGGAGAAAACAGGGTGTATAAGGAATAATCTCTTCTCTCTCTCTCTGTATATATATAAATAGGTATATATTTGTGCGTGTCATATACAAAAACTAATACAAACTTAAATGAAATTTAAGGATAGTTGAAGTAGTGGTCCATACCAATAATAATTCATTTGAAAACATGTATTATGGTGCATGGCAAACCCAAAAATCTTTCCCAAATTCCCACCAATGTGTTTGACAAAAATCGTCTGGCTTCCAATTAAAGTGGGAATATACCAATTAGCATCATAATAATAATAATAATAATATAAGCATAATTGATTTCCCACAAGAAAGTCACACAAGTAAAGGAAAAGGCAATAAGAAGAGTGGTGTAGTGTTCCATTATTACGCGGCAATCTTAGGATTTAAGTGCCGTACAGCAGCAAATACTCACCCAACTATATATGTATGCCCTACCACAGCTTATGTAGCCACAACAACAGAAAGAAAAACTTAACGGAAACGACCGTCCTTTTGATCCATTATTAATAGTTTATTGATTTCCAAAAGACTTGAAAAAAGTTGGTTGAGCTTGTTTGCCATTTATGTTTGTTCAAACTAGGAATTGAGTCTCTTTTCTTTAGTTAGTGCCTTTGTTTGGTGGGAGTGCAACGGTACTCTTTTTTACAAAACTAAAGTTATGGACTAGGGTTCTTCTTTTTTTTTTTTGGGTTAAATAAAAAAAAACATTTTTAACTAGAGGTTTTGCATGGCACTTGATAATTTAAAGTTTGAACTAAAAAATAATTAATGTTTTCAGCTGCATATTATAGGTTCGATTCTTAAAGAGGTAGGAGGAAAAACAAAAACTAATTTAGGCATCGGTCCACCTTCTTATCTTTTAAAAAGAAAGTGTTCTTTCTCTAGGTAATTATAGGCTTACAATTAATTAACAACCCTAAAAGTGCCATAACTAAGGCTTAGAAACATTTTTCCACCAAAGGATAGGCTTCTTTTTTTTTTTCTAATAGGTTTGCGATCATTGTCGATTTTAAAAAAGCATTACAATTTATTACTTGTACAATGAGCCAAAAGAATAAAGTTCATCATGAGCAGTACTATTTCAATGGTCATTGTATCACTTCTCCTTTGAATTTTAAGTTCAATGCATGTTGTCTCTAAGCTCATATGACTGATAATCCTAATAGCTTGACATTGGCAATAACGATAATTCACTAGTAACCTTCTTTTGGTGACAATAACTTATTGGTTGTGACTACATAATGAGAAGAAGGAGGAGTACTATTTTCTTTTCCTGTTTCTATAATTTTATTTTTCTTGTCATATATGTTACATACACCTTATATAAGAGGTCTTAATCACATGACTTTAGAATATCTATCTCTATAGTTCTTGACCAAAGTCTCTCATTATAAGGCCACAAAAAAGAGTCTAATATGCTTTTTAGTCAAGCCAATGCAACATTCCAAAACACATCTAGCTTGAAATCAGTTGGAATAAAGGTGAAGGATAAGGTTGAATGATGAGTTGAACAATGGTCTTTTTACCAAAATCTGATATTTACTGATTGGAAGCATCTTGAAAAGGCAAAATGTGGAATAATCAATCACTAAAAAGAAAGAAATTAATTATTTTTTAGTTAATAATTACATGTATTACTTGTATGGATACTTCCTTCCCAATATATTTTTGGTTGTATGTTTCTTGTACTGTGCATCCATTTTGGAGTCTAATCATTTAGTGATTCAAAAAAATTAATTATAAATAAATAAACTTATGAGAGTCAGGATATATAGAGCAATATATATAAATATCAAGAACTGCTCCACTGAGTGGGACAATTTTGAAGCCTAGGAGGAGGGTTTAATTCTTTGCACAACATCCTTCAACTTGAATTGACGTTGGACTTATTACTATCAAACAAAACATCTTGAAAAACCTATTAAAAAAAAAGGTAAATACCATAAAATATTATTTATTAAAAAAAAATAAACCATGTGTTTTCTGTTATACAAAAAAAAAAAAGAATTAAAAAAACTTGTGTTTATTATTACAGATTATATACACACTTTGTGAGAGAATTCGATCAACCAATTTATGAAACGTCTCAAATTTTAAAATTTTGAAAATTGTCGCTTTGACTACATGCTTAAAGAAAAATAATAATAATATATAATTGATTTATCCGTGAGCCTTCTTAATAATTTTATTATTTACAAATTTGTAACTTCTATCCCATAAAAATTCCATACAAAGTATGATATATATGATCTGTTTTTAGAAAACTAGATATACTTTTTAAGTATTAAAAAAAAACATAGATATATTAGTTATTTTGATAAACACAGAGAGTCTATTTGGGTATTACAAAAACACATGATTGAATATGTTATTTTTAAAAAACACAACACCTGACTTTTTTCACGATTTCTTATCAAAAGTAATCAGAAAATATGACTAACTAAAATTAACAGAAAGATAATTAAATTTTTAGCGAATAAGATTGGTCACCCACTTGCTGATTTCAGTTGATTTTACAAATTCAGTTGGTATACAGTTCTTTACTTGATAAATACAAGGCTTAACTACACGCTAATTAATCTCTGAAATTTGCTGTCACGGTTATATATTACTAATATTAGAGGCCAAATTCAAGGGCTTTTAGAAATCAATGAGCACGTATAATTTAAGGCTAAAGATATTATTAAACCTAAACAAAGGAGTTACTCAAAAATTTTACTTTCATAATACTAAACAATTCATCCAACAAACTTATTTGTCATTAATTTAATAATCATTAAAAAAAAATTAAGCAGAATCAATTGTTAACCTAATTTGCCATTTATCTGTAAGTCGTATAATATCCTTTGGAAACATCTCTCTCGTTCGCCCTATCATTATTTTGAACATATCAACATATTATTTTCATAATATTCAATTAGATCCGTGAATAAGAAGAAATAAGTCCCACTCAAAATCAAACTTTAAAATGGTACCTCAATTATTATTTCTTCTAAAACCATTCTTCTAACAAATTTTCTCAATACTACAATATAGACATGTCCAAGCCCAATCTCTTTTTCTAAAATTATTTTTAAAAAAAATTCTGGCCACAAGACGCTTTAGAAAAGGCCAACACAGAATTTAGTATCTTCTTATAATTAGGAAGCAACCTCATTACAGCTACTAATTGAGTGCCTCTTTTGTAATGACTTTTTGTTGCTAACAAGTAAAACAAATGGAAGGAAACAAAAAGGTTAATGAGAGAGAAAGACAAACACCTAATTGGGATGTCTTGCTATAATAATTCTCTAAATAACATAAATGATTAAACTATTGCACCAATAATATATTGGCTAAAGTGGTAATAAAGTATTATATTTTGCCAAGTGGCATAGAAAAATTTGTACAAAATCTCAATTAGAGAGAGAGTGAGATGGGTATTGGAAACTTCTTTAACAGCCTTAATAATACCTATAAAACAGTGACCAGGGCCAATTTGATTGCTATACAAACCAAGGATAACCTAGCAGTGTCAAAGTTTTTAACATACTAATTTCTTTAAGAAAATAACATTATTGGCTTTCAATGACAAAATGAAGCTATTTTTAGCATAGAAAGATTTATTCCATGGAAGAGTTGATTATATTTTGTCCCTGAATTATCAGACAAATCTTATTTTATTTTGTTTTGTGATTTTCAAAACTTCTTTAAATTGGTTCTTTTCGTTTATAATACTCGGTGATCTCTTAAAGTTGTGACAAAAAGTTTACAAGATTAATATGTGATAGGTATTTGGTATAGATTTTCAACATTTTTTATTGCTTTATATTATTTTAGATATTACTTTATGTGTTAATCGATTTAGTTTCTATCAAAATTTTAATATACTATTAATAAAATGATTAACAATAGATATGGGCTCAACGATGATCAATTTAAAGATGGAGTGAAGTAGGAAAATACTCAAAATCTACACAACAGTAAAAATAAATACTCATGTTTTTAAAAAAAAATTAAGTAAATAATTAATTCATTAGTTACTTGCATATATTTTTTATGACCCAGTCAATTACCACCACTTATCACTATATAAAGTAATTGAATCACTTAGATATTTTGTTATATTTTAAAAAGATTAGATATTTATTTAAATTATTTGTTAGACATAAAGTATTTACTATAATTTTTCTAAAAGGTATTTAAAAGCCGATGACTAAAATAAATTTGTTTCATAATTTAGAGACCAAAAATAGATTTCAGCCAAGGAGCCAAGTGATGCCCAAGTTCCATCCAGACAAAGTCTGGAAATACTTTGAGTATTAGGACTTGACTAATTGACTGACTCTAAACAAGTAATAATAGGTTGGCCACACCCACTATTTTGTTGGCCCAAGAAAGACGAACTAAAAGGGAGTGAATTGGTTTCGATCACAATAAATCAAAATTTATAAACTAATTAAATATGTAAAATATAACTAAGTGAGTAATGTAATTCAAAATTTCAGAAACTATTCAAGTGCGAAGCAAAAAGTAACAACTACAAATAAAGAGTAGAGGAAAGAGAATGCAAAGTTTTTATTTACGGAGGTTTGATCCAAAAGATTTATATCCTACTTTACCAAGCTCTCTGATATAAGTAAGGCCTTTGTCTACTGTATTGATCGACTTTCAGCTCGATCAACCTTGCACAATCATCAAATACCTCACGAACACACTCGAGAATTCACCAATCTTCTGCACAAGAAACCAACCGAAATTACTCTAGGACTTCGACTAACCCACTTGTTGAAATGTCGACTAACTCTCACAACTGTAGTAAGAAGAAAGAATGAATACAATAAAGCTCAATATCTCTCTCTCTCAGTACAAATTGTATTACAATAGAGATACTATAAGAGAATCACTCAAAAAGATTTGACAAAGATTTGCTCCAAAGTATTTTTTGAATCTTTATTGAAGAATAATGCACAATGATATAATAGAATAATCAAAAGAAGAAATGAATATTTTTGAAGCTTTTTGCTTTCAAAAATTACAAGTTTGTTTGTATGCTCTATTTTTTAAGCAAATAGAAATCAAGTCTTTTAAATGTCGTTCAAATTCCTTTCGAAAATCACTTTCTAGTAAAGAAACAGTAGACCATTACAAGTCAGTCCAACAAAACAACTTTTTGCAACGGCTCTTTCCAACCGGTCGATCAATTTGTTGATTTTTTAGCTATCTTTGGACCTTACACACTTAGCAAACCAATTAGTAATAAAAGTTCATTTTATTATAATTGTCAAAACATTTGGTTAATTAGTGGCACAAGCCAACATATTTGGCTATAGAAAAATTACCAAACAGCTTGGTTGCCAAAACTAGAAAGAACAAGAAATAAAAAACAAAATGAAAACAAACAATAAAGAACAAAATCCCCACAAGAAAACCCAATGTCCCCAACCTCCAACATGCTAATATACACCTTTCTGTAAATTAACTCCATCCTCTCACTTTGTCTGCGCAGATCGAGCCCAACAATGCATTAGCTGGTCTATAACTTTTAGCTAGCCCTATATATATACATATATATATATGTATATATATATAAGAATTTATTTATTTATTTTTGTATGGTTAGTTCAAAACTTAAAAAGTACTAAGACCAATATATGTGTTAAAAACAAAAGCAACGTCTGTATCATGAATGAAACGACATGGATGAATGGTGGGTGTTGTGTCAATAGTTGGTGACCATACAAGTTTATTTTCATCCATAATATCATACCGCTAACTAATTAATATATTCTTCTATTTTTGGGTAACGTGAATCAACTAATAGTGTTGTGCAAAGTGGGAACCTAATGAAATTCTATGTTGAAGGAGTGGATGTTTCTTTGTAGTATATATTCCTCTATAATTCTGTTCGTTCTAGAAGGCATGAATTTTCTCTTCGTGTATATATAAATATATACATATTTATAATATCGTCAATTTGACCCAAAAAAAAAAAAAGCAATTGATTTATGAGGAGCTAAAGAGTGGATATGAAAAATGAATGGAAACTTTTTCAAATTCTATATATGAAAGGAAATTAGGATCAAATTCCAATATATATGCTTAGAGCTAAAGTAACCTACCTTCTAGCTGCTTTTGGTTTTTGGAGCTCAAAAGTCGGTTATATTTTTTTGATATTATTTCAACTACTTTTCGTCAAAATCAAAAAATATGACCTCTCTAAGAAGCATTTTTGGAAAAACTTAAAATTTTGTATAAGAATTTTTTAAAGAGAAATTATAGTGAATACCCAATTTTTAATATCCAATATAAATTATTATCCAATCTTTTGAAAAATATAACCAACTACCTAAGTAATTCAATTACTTACACAGAGGTAAGTGGTGGTAATTACCAAAAGCATGTACAAGTAATTAGCGAATTGACTAGGAACTCAATAACTTCAAAAATTTGGGTATTTATTTTTATTATTATATAAATTATAGGTATTTGCCTACTTCATCCTTTTTGAAAACCACTATAAACATAGTATTAACATTTTTGTTGCTATAATTATTATTTTTGGACTGTTAAGTTCTTTTTTTATTGTAATGCTAAACACATACTGAAACGCTATAGCTTTTACTTATCTTCTTCTACAGATTAAAAAAAAAAAAAAAGTCAAAGTCCTGCCAAATAGGCCCTAATTAGTATTGTTACACTGTTAAAAGAAATTCTTTTGAAAATGACATATTTTATTAAAAAAGACAAAATATTTTAAAATAAAAAATTAAACACTGATAGGTATCAACAAATTAAAAAAAAAAAAGGGTTTCAGTTGCTTCCGAAAATAGACATCAAATTATGTAAAAATCTGGTTTTAAAGTAGCTTATTATCAAAACATTTAATTTGGCTACCGTAGAGATTGTGCATTGAGAAGCATTTCAAATGAGTCCTTTACATATTTTGTCCCCAAAAAAATAATAAAAAAGATCATGAACTTTGGAACTGAATTATTAAAAAAATCCATCATTACATATTCTAAAAACAAGTTTACCTCAAAAAATTTAGTTATGAGTAGCGTAACATCCATGATTTATCGCTATAAGAAAGAAACTCATAGAAAGAGGCGCTTATGTAAACTTTTATCGTTTTTTTTTTTTTTAATATAAAGAGCAATTTAGGAACTCATCTTAACAAATCAGTCAGCGTGCGTCTAAGGAATCAGTTGGTTCACAAATAAGTTGATGCCTCCGTCATAATAAAAAGAAAAGGGAATTTTGAGAAATGTCTCATTCTTGACACAATGATTATCTGTACATCATGTGTGTTGCACGTTTAATTTATACCTCAAAAATTACACTACAAACAAATAGTGAAAACAAAGGGAGTACACCACTTAAGGTATAAATTATTAAGTGGCATCAAGAATGACTTTATTTTAAAATTATCCCAAAAGAAAATTACAAGTCATCCAAGAATAATACAACTCGAAAAGTAGCAAAAAACTAGAAAACAAAAAGGTAATAAAAAAATAAGAGAAATTATAGTGAATACCAAATTTTTAAAACTTAATGGAAGTTATTACCTAATCTTTTAAAAAATATAACCAACTAGCCAAGTAATTCAATTACTTACATAGTGATAAGTGGTGGTAATTCACTTAGTTACCAAAAGCATGTGCAAGTAATTCACGAATTGACTAGAAACTCAATTACTTCAAAAGTTTGGGTCTTTATTTTTATTGTTATATAAATTCTAGGAATTTTCCTACTTCACCCTAAAAATAAAAGTATACTTAGGAATCTATCTAAGTGCAATGAGGTTTCATTAAAACTCCTATAACAAAAAATCTCAAAGGGAAAATGAATTAGCAAAAAAAAAAAAAAGATTTTTTTTCTTTTTCTTTCCAAATTAATGAGGTTTTGCCTCGAGGCTTAGCAGAATCTGGACTTTTGTAGCCATGCCAGATCAACCTGCTCAAAGTTGATCATTCAATATTTGGTTTAAATGAAATTAAACCAAATTCAAACGTGTGATCATCTTATAGATAGCTAGCCGTTTATTACCTTTTATAAAGTTGTCTGAATTTAAATGTTGATAATTATGTACAGATATAACCCCCCCAAAATGAGATTCAAATATATGGAAGTTCTCCATAGTCAAGTGAAGACTTGAGGGTCAATTTGAACAAAAATTGGTTGCAATTGGCAAAGGCGTAAAGATGATTCTAAAGATGGAAAAAAAGAAAAAGAAAAAAGAAAAAAAAAGTCAGATGTCTTAATGATTTGCTATTAATTTTGGTGATGGAAAATTGTTTGTTCACACCATTCAATGTCACATGGACAGCGTCAGAGCTACATCACTGATTTAATACAAATAATAAATATCATTTAGATATAAACTACTTTTTAGTTTCTTTTTCTTCTCTTTTTCTCTGTGTGTGTTAGATAATAGTTGGGCTAAATTCAAGGACTATTATGAGAGATAAGGAGACCAATCTTGAGCTTAATTAAGATTGGTTTTGCATTCAATATAAAGTATAAAGTTTTTGTCCCCCTATTTCAAAATTTTAAAGAAAATTCTTTAGCTTTTTTTTTTTTTTTTTTTTTTGCTAATGAAGATATTTCTTTAGCTGCTTTTATCTTTTTGTGTTGTGTCCTTTTCTCTAGAACTTCTGAAACCTAGGCTTTACCTTTATTTCATTTCCTTTAGGGAAACCGTAGTGTGTTTTTTTTTTTTTTTTTCTTGGCACTGAAAAAGGGATTTATTTGTCTAAATAATTTCTTAATGGAAAGTGGAAAAGAAAATTAGTTTACATTTTTTTTTTCTTTTTGAGGAAGTGATTATGTAGTTAATGATTAGCACTAAACCCTTGCTTGTTATATAATGCCCTGACTTACTACTAATAACATATATACATAGTAATATTAACTTAATAAAGTACAAAACCTCGACATTTTCCAACATTAATTAATAGTGTGTCAAATTGGTAGCGTCAAGGATTCTCGAAGGGACAAGGGGTGATGAACTTTCTAAAATTATAAAATCGACCACATATATTAAATATTTTTTTAGATTTTCTCTCTTTAATTATCTAAAATTATAAAATTCACCATATATATTAAATATATTTTCAGAGATCTCTCCTTCACGTATTTAAAATAGTTTTCTTAAAAAACTTTAAATTAACCAAATATACCGAATTTATTTTCTCTAATATCTATTAGCTCACTATTTTTGTCTTCTATTTATCTTATACTATATTATTATGAGTGAAATTTAATATTTTAAAATAAATAATTTATCAAAATAATGATCATTGTTTTGCCTTTACAAAACTAAATTTTTAGATCCGTCATTGAGTATCATTGCATTACGTGTCAAACAATGAACCAAAATTTATTGCCTTAGAAAAGAAATAAAAAATAAAAAATAAATAGCATGATCTAAGGATTACGGATGACCACAAACTAAATGTTATGTCATATAAATCCTTGGGATAACATATTGCTACCACATCTTATTACTGGGTTTCTAGAGAAAATAAACAAGGAGGATGTGTTTAGTTTAAATAATGGGAACCTTCTTTGGGTTTTTTCTTTTGGGTAGTGAAAAACAATTTTAATCCTTAGATTTACCTTGTTAAGATGCGGGGTTCATTATAAAGATAAAATTTAATGATTCAGAATAATTTTTCCGACAAAAAAAAAAAATCTAAAATTTCCCTAAATAAGTAGTGTTAAACTGTTAATCACGAATTTCTGTTTTTTTTTTATTATTAAGGAATTTACTGGTAGGACGTCTTCATATATAACGTATTCTGCTTTTTAGTGGTGCGGTGTCAAATTTGTTAAAAATAATTAGAGGATTTGAAAATACATTAGGTATATAATTTGAACCAACGACGAGATCCGCACCTCTAGTGTGTGATGCGGCAATGAAAAATAATAAAAGTTTTGAGGAAAATAATTACGCGGAGAAATTTAGAGTGGTTCGGCCCTCTTTTTTGAGTAATAGCCTACGTCCACTGTCTTTATGTTATTTCATCTTTAGAATCAGAGAGTTTTACAGAGTAGTCTTTTTTCTCTCTTTTTCTTCTGCCTCCTCATCTTTCACTCCTCCTTCTCTTATAAGCGAAGAAGAGAGCTACAGTTGAGAAAGGACAAAATGTCAAATCCCCTAAGTCACGGGTTTGGTTCACCTAATAAAGCTGCCCACCTGCCGGGAGCAGTTCTTCTGAATTCGGCAGGATAAGGCTGTCGCTACAGTGAATTCCCTGTTCGGGGGAGAATAATTGAGACCTGTGACCCCGCGGTCAAACATTCTATGTCCGAGGGTCGACGACTTCGAGGGCCGAGTCTCCGTCGAATGGTCCTTCCTTCGTGGCAATCTCCTTCGGGGGTAAATCGCCTTTGAGGACTTTCTTTAAATGTCGACCCATCATCAGGAAGGCTTTCTGGAAGGCTTTCTGGAAGTTCTTTCCTCGTAATGTTTTACCTCTAGGGGCGTAGGATCGGGGGTCATCTCCGATAATCCTCTTCTGTCCTTTCCCTAAAGGGCGCTCCCACGGGGTGGTGACTTTCGCTTGGTTCGGTAGAGTCGGGGGTTCTGGACTTCTTGAAAATGAATAGGATACCGCCCTCGGACTCACTGGGTGACGAAAAATCACCGACAACATCTGCCCCCTAATCCCAGTGTCGCGAGTCGCGTTGCTTGGGATTCATCCTGATTGAAGCCACTCCGCTAGGGATGCGTCTCCTGCCGTGAAGGAAGCCTTGTGCGGAAACAACTTCAGCTACGCCGAATCTTCGTCGCCCTTGATTTCTTTGGTAGAGAAACGGTGTTTGATCCCTATGGGGTCAGTTGTCCCTCCGGCCCTGAATCCGTTGGCTCTGGCAACCTCTCGAACCTTGCTTCGCCGGGGAGTCCGTCCGTGCTTCTTTCGACGGTAGAACACAGTGGTTACCTATAAAAAGAGAATTGGTTACGCGAAGTATAAGGTTTAAAGTTTAAATACTACCTTCTTCACGCTGTGGTCCCCAACTATAGGATCAAGTCCCTTCGGGATCAATCCTACAGCCGTTCGTCGTGTCCTCTCCGATGACTACAACTCTTCTGAATCATACCCTCTCTGAGGGTCAATGAGCACTCTAGTCGACGGTTTGAGATCGGGACCTGAGCGTACCTCCGTGAATGCGCTGTTTAGTTGCGGGTTGTTCCTCCTACGAAGGATTATCCCGAACCAGGCTTTTTCGGGGGTGACCCGGTCAGATCTTGTATTCGTCGAGATTTGCTAGCACCCTATTGCTTGCAGCGGTCCCCGGTGCTTCTGAATGGGGCAGGGCCTTTTGTCTTAATACACCGACGGTTTAGACCATCCTTTGAGGGATTCTAGTCCCTCCCGCCTCGGAGTTCCTCCTTTGAGCGCACCTAGGTCTTCTACCTCCTCCGAAGAATAGAATGGTTCTAGGAGACAATTGGCCCAGCTTCCCAAGTTAATCCCCGAACAGGTTTTCATAGGGGGAAAAACCTGAAGTTTTAACCTTTGTGCGGTAGGAAGCTTCAGTGAGCAAGACCCACGTAAGCCTTTCGAGACTCACGCGTTCTAGTCTTGCTCGCCTTCGAGGTACCTATAGAGCGCATCTATTTCTCTGGTACCCCGGGTTTCCCTCAGTGGTCTGAGCGCTCCGCGGTCAAAAAGGGCGTCGAGGGTAATGTTTATAGGTTTCATCCGCTTCGCGGTTCTATCCTTCATACATCGAATTTACGCTCTTCGCCGGCTAACTGGCTGTGAGACAAGGTTCTTGGCGATCCTGCCCCGCGGATACCTCTTGATCGCGTGCAACCTGGTTGCGCCTTGGATACCTCTCGGTGCGCCTAGAACCGCGCTTGGAACGCGCGAGGGTGCTCCGCGCAGACGAGAGTAGGGGTAGCCGAAGGCGATTCCAGGAGGCAGTTGACTATCTTCGGGGACGTCCCCCGATCAAGAACGGCGGCAGGTCCAACCATGCCGTCAATGATGTCTCTTCTCCAGGCTATCCGGCTACTGCGCCCCATCTGGCGTGAGCCCTGAGTTTGGTCGTCGAGGCGACCTTGCTCTTTTTGCCAGCAGCTGCCCCGGCGAGATTCGCTGGTCTTGTGGTCTACCCTGATAAGAGAGATATCTCCTTTGTTGGCCTTGATAGCACCTTCGGGGACTAGTACTATGCCGACTTTCCGTTGGCTTGTCTAGAGCCATGCACATTGAGTACGAGGACATTCCGTGCTTGGCAAGAAGATGTGGCCACCTCTCCTTGAGAATCAAAATCGCTCTGACTACATCGGCTGTGGTCAGAGATCTCAGGTTTATCTCCCCCAAATCTCCTCTTCTGCGCCATTGGTCTGCGACCAAGTAAAAACCTCGAGGTATAATGATACCGAGGGCAGGGAAGAGGTGGGAGTGGCAAGGTTAACTCCCGCAGTCCTTCAGACTGCGGTCGCTCGCGGAACTGGGTCATCACCGGGTATCGAGACCCTCCGAGGCGGTCCTCCAACTGCGACGGAGCATGCCTCAGTGGTTCTTGGGGGTATAGACCTAGTTCGCCTGATGCGGAAAGAGCCGAACTCTTTTGCTGGTCGTGATCTTCCGGTTCGGGCCACTAGTGGATGTGCTCCTACAATTCGGGGCCTCCGGAAGGTTCATCGCCAGACCTCCGGATGGTTCAACGCCAGATCTCCAGTCGCGACGGTGGTCGGCCCGAGCGGGTGATCTGCCAGTCGGTTGGCTCCGAGTCCGTTGTGGTGATGTCCTCGGTAGCCACTTCAGCTGCGACTTGCTCCTTCCTTGCTCGAAGCCGCGTCTGGAGATCGTCCGTTCATCCCTTGTCGGTGATGAACTGCAGATGCTGGTGGTGATGAACCGAAGATCTTCACCATGCTGTTCATCCGGGACGTGGGGTTTTGGACGCTCTTTCTTTTATGCTAACCGTCACCCAACTTGGGACTTATGGGGTTTCTTTCCCGTTCATCAGGTCGTCTGATCCATGATCTCTGATCACAGATGACGACAAGACTCCCGGAAAAAGCTCGAACGAAACTGGAATGGAAGGGCACGCCCGGAAGTTTGGGTCAGGCCCTCCTTCTAGCGCCAATCTGTTGGTATATAATTTGAACCAACGACGAGATCCGCACCTCTAGTGTGTGATGCGGCAATGAAAAATAATAAAAGTTTTGAGGAAAATAATTACGCGGAGAAATTTAGAGTGGTTCGGCCCTCTTTTTTGAGTAATAGCCTACGTCCACTGTCTTTATGTTATTTCATCTTTAGAATCAGAGAGTTTTACAGAGTAGTCTTTTTTCTCTCTTTTTCTCCTGCCTCCTCATCTTTCACTCCTCCTTCTCTTATAAGCGAAGAAGAGAGCTACAGTTGAGAAAGGACAAAATGTCAAATCCCCTAAGTCACGGGTTTGGTTCACCTAATAAAGCTGCCCACCTGCCGGGAGCAGTTCTTCTGAATTCGGCAGGATAAGGCTGTCGCTACAGTGAATTCCCTGTTCGGGGGAGAATAATTGAGACCTGTGACCCCGCGGTCAAACATTCTATGTCCGAGGGTCGACGACTTCGAGGGCCGAGTCTCCGTCGAATGGTCCTTCCTTCGTGGCAATCTCCTTCGGGGGTAAATCGTCTTTGAGGACTTTCTTTAAATGTCGACCCATCATCAGGAAGGCTTTCTGGAAGGCTTTCTGGAAGTTCTTTCCTCGTAATGTTTTACCTCTGGGGGCGTAGGATCGGGGGTCATCTCCGATAATCCTCTTCTGTCCTTTCCCTAAAGGGCGCTCCCACGGGGTGGTGACTTTCGCTTGGTTCGGTAGAGTCGGGGGTTCTGGACTTCTTGAAAATGAATAGGATACCGCCCTCGGACTCACTGGGTGACGAAAAATCACCGACAACAGTGATAAAGACCTTCAATTTCTAAAATGTTCTCGCTTCTATATTAAATGTTCAAGAAATTATCTTTAAGTGGAATTAAAAACCACTATACTAGTCCTTCCATCAAAAAAAAAAGAAAAAAAATAATTTAAAAATAGTCACTTAATTAGCTTGATTCATATATAGAAATTTCAAAATTATGGTGCATATATCTTTTAGGATTGTTTGAGATACATCAAAATTGATCCGGAGTCCGGACACTCAATATTTAAATTTAATTAAAAAAAAATCAACTACATTACAATCGTTTGTACTTAATCAAGGAGCCTTTTTTTCTCCACATGAAGAATCACTTATTAAATGATTTTCTTGTTCTTTGTCCTTTTTTCTCAAGAGTGATTACTTGTCGCCCTCTTCCTATAATAAGGGCCAAAGAGGTTTAGTCTTGACTTGAATGAATGTTCAATTGAATAGATTGCCATAAGCAAATAATTTGATAAACTAAATCAGGTATTAAAACCAGAAAATAAATGGTTTTAGAGCATTAATTTCTTCGATGCAATGCTTAAATATCAAATTTGATTAGTTTCATTTATAATCATCAATTTGATTTTTTTTTTTTACAAATTTTAAAGTTATTGTTTATTAAGAAAATAACTAGCATTGGATTAATTTGTCAAAATTTAAATTATGCTAATTTTTATGTCAAATATAGCATTGTTATTAGAGGCTCTCCAATGCATGTGCTAAAAATCATGCCGAATGTTAAAATATAGCATTTGCGTCAAAATTATTTCTCCAATGTTATGCAATATTTAGCATAAATTTTACTATTTGTTATCCTTTATGTCAAATTTGACATCAATGATAGCACATGCTAAACTTCAATATGAGCACAGTAGTACAATATTAACACTACAAAATTAGAACAATGTTATCTTAATTGTTATTAGGGAATTTTAAGAAAATAGCCACAGTTTACAAATTGATTTAAAAAAATAGTCATAGTTTCAAAAAAATTTAAAAACTAGCCATGTAAGAAATTTTTGACAAAATTTTTGCCTAGTGTCAGAAAATTCTGACAATACTTATATGTGTATTTTTGTTATTATCAGAAATTTCTCACAGTTTTATAGTTAGTTTTTAAATTTTTTAAAACCGTGACTATTTTTTAAAAACACACATTTCAAAGTGGCTATTTACCTAACTAACTCTTGTTATTATGCTATATATATTTAGCGTTACAATTTCATCTCCAATACTATGTTATAGTTAGCATAATATAATAAGATGTAAAAAAATCATAATTTAGCACATAACTTTGGAGAACATGATAAAACTTTGATGCTATATATAGCATTAATTTTGATACTACTACAGACTAAATATAGCATTAGCATGACTTAATACATTGAGTATGACCTTCAAATAGACAAGTTTGGTAATATTTTGCTAAATAATAAGTTGTTATTAGATGTGTTGTAACTCGCTAACTTACATGAATAAATTTTTGTTAATTGTACTAGAGGAAGCAAATGATCTAAGAGTAATCACATTTTATAAAAACAAACAACTAAAATAATTTTTCAAAATTAACGTGTTGGTTAATGGTTACAGCAACAAATTTAAAAGGTATTAACTTTTAGCAAATATTTACTTTGATCGCTCATTATATACAAAATTTAAAAGAATTATCAAAAGGGGGCCCTTGCATGGTAACTGGTAGGTAATATGAGGAATATGAGGCATTTTACACATGAGACGAGCAAAGAAATAATTTTAAAAAAAAAAAAAGATTTAAACGAAAAGGACAATTGACCGTACCAGAATAGAATTCTCTGGGAAAGCTCGCCAAAGACCTCAAATTGCATTTTTGCATTTTGCAAGGCAAGGCTTTTCCTAGGGCCATATTGACATGACCAATTCTTATAAATCTCAAATTCTCACTCATCTTTTGATCTCTCATGGCCGTTATTAAACAATCTGATAAAAAGCAAGATCTGGGCCGTCAGAATCACCCAGTCCCACACCATTTAAACGCCCCCAAATGTGGGACCCACATCCCAGCCCCAAAAGCTTCCGCTGTCCTTTTTTATTTTTTTTATTTTTGGTGCCCCTTAATTTCACCCCACAGAGCCACTCCCCAATTAAATTCCCTTCCTACTCTCCATGTCCTCTTCTCTCCCACCATTTAATATTCCAACTGTGTTATACTATTACCATAGACTCAAGCAAGTACAACGTACACTAGACTTATATAATTTTAATTCTTGAAATAAATTTTAGAATAAAAACAGTATTTGATAAACGAGTCTCTTTGGAATTTTTTATCATTTATTGGTTTATGTTTTAAAGAAATTATCAATATTTCTAAAAATTAATCTATTAATCAATGATACATAAGAGAATTAAAAGCTTATTATTATGTAGTTAAGTAAATGAATAATTTTTAATTAATCGAAACGTTGATTATTTTCTTAAAATATCATTCACAAAATTGTTGTTTACTCAATTATCTTTTGATTGATAGAACTTAATATTGGATTTTTTTTTAAATAATTTCTTATATGTTAATATTTTTTCTTGTGAGCTCCCTCTTTAGTATAAAGGATCAGGCAAAAGAGATAAAAATAAAACAGATGGGAATTTTTGAATTGGTTTAGCATTAAACTCGAGCCTACGTCCATTGTCACTTATATTGAATACAAAGCTGACCACTATAATTTTCATTTGAGTTTCTCTCTCTATCACTTTCTTATTCCTCTATTATTTTTCTCTCTAATTCACTCTTACATAGCTTCTTAAATATAGAAGTTATGTATACTAATACTGAATCGGATTTTAACCCCCAGTCGTTTGCTTTTATCTGCTAGTCCACGTCCAACCTATACACTGCTCGGTCTATGGTTCTTCTTTTCCATCAACGATCGTGACCTTTACGGAATGACTAATGTGACCCCTGTTTTTGGCATCGTGTGTCAAGGCTAAGGGTAACCTTGGCGGCCATACTTACTAAGTAATCATGATTGCTACCCTGGTCCAAAAGTACAAGCCTCTCAGGTTTCGACCCATGGTCCTCATATCCCAGCCAGCCACTATCCCGACTAATGGATAGGCTATGCGACTCTTTTAAGATCATGTCTATGCAACTTGATCTTGCCATCAAGAGTCATTTCATTGCATGCCACCTCGAATGGCTTGGCCACAAATATAAAAAAAATACAAAATATAAAACTTTTTATAAATGAAAAAATTAAAAAAAAAAAGTTCAAGTCGCGCAAAAAAAAAAAATTTACACGAAACTCGCGCGCGCACAACACATATATAAAAACTAGTATATATATATATATGAGTGTCTTTTCAAAAAGTTCATTATTCTTATCTTAATTAAGAAAAATATGAGTTAAAGGTATATTATTGTCCTTCTGTTTAAAAAATTAAATATATATATATATATAACTTATTTTATTCTATTTCAACGGTTTTTTAAATAAATAGTCATAGTTGTATATCTGTTTTTAACAATTAGCCTATGTTTGCTTTTATTAGCAAAATAGCCATACATTCGCGTCTAGATTTTTGAGACTGCAGTCTTTAGTTTTTTGAATTTTTTTTGTTTGTTGCAGACAATATTGTCTAAAATTTTGTGTCTCTAGTCATGAAATTTGTAACTTCTTTGGCTGCATATTTTTTTTTCTATTTATAAGATATTTTTTATTTAGTAGTAAGTTTTATGAAATTGGTTGTATAGGCAATCATTTATTTGTGAGTTAGTTATTTTATTAATGGATGTTTAAATTTTTTATTGTGTTTATTTCAAATTTTCTGAAATTTTGTGACTATAGTCACAAATTTTATGACTATGTATTTTATTTATTTAGTCACCAATTTTATTTCTTTAGTCATAGATTTTTAGATGTTGACTTGATGGCTATTTTGCTAATATTTCAAAACGTGGGCTATATCTTTAAAACATAGATTACAAAATGGCTAAATCCTTAACTGGTCTTTCTTAATAAATAGCCATATATTTATGTTTATTTTTATCAGTTAGCCTATGTTTGCTTTTATTAGCAAAATAGCCATATATTCGTGTTTAGATTTTTGAGACTACAGTCTACAGTCATTAGTTTTTTGACTTATGTTTTTATTGTTTGTTACAGACAATATTATCTAAAATTTTGTGTTTAGTCATGAAATTTGTGACTTCTTTGGCTGCATGTTTTTTTTGCTATTTATAAGATATTTTTTATTTAGTAATAAGTTTTGTGAAATTGGTTGTATAGGCAATCATAATTGTGAGTTTGTTATTTTGTTAATGGATGTTTAATTTTTTTTATTGTGTTTATTTCAAATTTTTTAAAATTTTGTGACTATTGTCACAAATTTTATGACTATTTATTTTCTTTATTTAGTCACAAATTTTATTTCTTTAGTCATAGATTTTTAGATGGTGACCTGATGGCTATTTTGCTAATTTTTCAAAATGTAGGCTATATCTTTAAAACATAGACTGTATAATGGCTAAATCCTTAAGCAAATTCTAAACTCGAAAGCCAAAAATATACTTGCAATAAACAAAGCCAAACAAACTCTAAATATATAACTTATCACACAAGTTACACCCAAAAGCATAGAGAATAACTGTTTTAATTCATTTTATTGAAATTGAAAAGAGTAAAAAAATTCCCTTTTTTTTTTTATGATAGAAAATTAGAAATGATAGTTGAATCCTTGACTTCTCCTTTTCTTTCACTTTTTTCCTCCCCTTGAAAGACGTTTTCACACCTAAGCTAACAATCATAAACCTTTTTTTTTTATTTTTCAATTTATTAAGAATAAAATCTTGCTTACCAACCAATGGGACATAAATGATCAAAGAGCTACGCAATAATACAAGGAACTCCCCATTGGCAACCTAGCAAAATAGGCCTAAATTCGCACAAAATCAAACCATTTTAACTCGCAGAGATTAATTAAAACCTATTTTCAATTATTGCCCTTGATTTTCTAATCAAAATTAGTGAGAATAATGCTATTTTGTCTAATTTCTTTTTTCAAATTTTATTTATGATAAATTAATAAGTGGATAGAATAATAAATAGTGCATACTTACCCATTAACTAATGTAAGCAAGATTAACAAAATTGGCCTAAATTCGCAGAAAATCAAACCATTTTAATTCGCATGGATTAATAAAAGAGAACACTATTTCAATAAATATAATGCTAGTATTTTGTCTAATTTCCCTTTTCAAATTTTATTTATGTTATAATTAATAAGTGGATAGAATAATAAGCAATGCATATTTACCTATAACCAATGCAAAATAATATTATGATAATAATGTTAAGAATCTAAAAATCAATAAAATTTATTCACTCACTAAAGTAACTAAAAAATTAAATTAAACCATCAGATATTTCGTTTATTTTGTCATCCACAAGCACAACTGGGCTATAGGCTTGATTCTTGAAGTATTTTTTTTATTTTTTATTTTTATTTTTTTGTATAGAAAAGTTAATATGCCAACTGCCATTAACTATACACCACTAAACACACACTCTCTCTCTCTCTCTCTCTCTCTTTCATATGATATGACTATGACCCACACCCATCCATCACCAAACTCATTTGTCAACAAAACAGACGGTCGTGATGCCACCTAGTTCTGGACACCACACGTCTGGTCCCATCTCCTCCGTGCGATCAAACTCCCTGTGGGCCCCACAAACCCCGGGCCGGGCCTCGTCGGTCCGCCACCGTAACAGTGAGCGAACCGGTCCGGAATATTTAAAAAAAAAAAAACCCGGGTCAAAGGCCCAGTCTCTGAACTGTCTGAATATTTAATGCCCAATAAATAGCTAATAAAAAATTACAGAGAGAAGGAAGAAGAAAAAAAAAAAAAAACAATTAAAAGACAAATAGATATGAAATAGTTGGCGAACACGAGGACGATCACGTAATTTCAAAAATAGCTCGCTGTATTAAATTATCGGATTCCAAATCTTTACAATAAAAAAATTCCACCTATTCGTTTTTTTTTTTTCCCTTTTTTTTTTGCTGTAATGAAATTAGTATACAGTGACGACAAGACAACAACAACAACAACAAAGCGTTTCCTTTGGTATTTGGAAATAAACTATGGACTATTATGAAGATGAAGAAGGAAAAAGATAATAATTAATCCAAAAGAAAAAGGAAAAAAGAGAGGGGCAAAACCGTAATAACCGAAAGTCATCACATCAACACGATGGTGGTGGTGGTGATGCGAGTCACAGTCAAGTGTCAACGGTCGAACGAAAATCACCGGTTCACATTGGCCCGGCCGAAGTCCACGAGCTTCCTCGACCGGTTCTTGCAAAACGACGCCGCATTCGAGAGCTGCGGCTTTCCCGAAACCCTAGCTCCGTCGCCGGGCTTCCCTCCGATCTCCGGCGGAAGCCCCTTCTGGCCCATCCAGTGCCGGTTGGGGCTCGCCCTCACCAGCGGACTCAGACAGAACGCCAGCCCGGACGCCACGTTCCGGCCCTGCCCCGGCCGCGCCCGCCGCGACGACGCCGGCGCGGCCGACGACGGGGTCCGCTTCCACCGCGGCGACGACTCCGACGAGCCCCCGCTCCCCGACGGCGACCTCTCGCCGTCGCGCTCCTCCCACTCGTACTCGAACTCCGGCGACATTCCCCGATCCGACGGCCTGGCCCGGCTGCGGCGCGCGCCGGCGGCGGCGGGGGCCGAGTCCTCGGCGGGGAATTGCGATCTCCGGTGGCTCGCGGTCGCGAAGATCGCGGAGAACCACGACGGCGACGACGACGACGACGACGCGGCGCAGGAGGTGTCGCGGCACGAGGCCGTGGCGCTGGGGTCGTTGAACTTCTCGGATCTGGAGCGGAAGAGGCTGGAGAGCAGAGAGAACCTGCTCTTCTTCTTCCTGTAGGGAAGGGGCAGCGGATCGGCGGCGGAGGAAGGGTCGTAGGTGGGTCCCACCTGGGGAGTGCTGTAGAACCGGAGGTGGTGGTGGTTGCGGCGGCGGCCGTGATCCTCCGCCGGGAGATGGCTCCACGCCGCGGCGGCGGCGGCGGCGGCGGCGGCTGCTGAGCCGTCGGATTTGCGGCGGGAGACGTAGGGCGAGACGGAGCGAGGGAAGGCCGGAGGAGGTGGCTGGGGAGGGAGGCGCGGGGGGTTGGGGTTGGGGTGGGGGTTCTGATCGGCGGCGCGTGAGAGAGCGCGCGAGAGCTGGGCCTGCGCGTGGGCCTGCTGGGCCTGGGCTTGGGCGGCGATGAGCGCGAAGAGGCGCTCTCGGAGGCACGACGCGCAGACGCCGACGCCGCTGCTATGGTCGCACGGGTGTTTTTTGCACCTCATTTGCGCGCACACACCGCCACGCTAACCCAATTTTTAAAAAAAAAATTCGCTAATTTTGGGAGGTTGGTTGATTGGGGTGTGTGTTTTAGTTGATCGTTGTTGCTTTTCGCATTTTTATGTTGTTTTCGTTTTTGGGACCCGAATTCGCCGAGGCTTTGTCTTGGTTTTTCTATTGGTTGGGTGGGGAAAGAGAGAAATCTGAAGAAGAAGGTTTGTAGAGAGAGTTTTGAGTTTTATTTTTTTGTTTATTTGGAGAGAGAAGGAGAGAAAAGTGGGTGGGAGTTTTTATGTGGGAGTGTGAGTTTTGAGCATGCGTGAGTTGGGGCTACTCTCCCCCCTCCCTAATGGCCATTTTTATATCTTTATTTACTTTATAGATTGGGAGAGAAAGAGAAAGTGAAGTAATAGAGGAGAGAGAGAGAGAGAGAGGGTCTTTCCAGCAAAAAAAAAAAGAGAGAGAGAGAGAGAGGGTCAAAGTTGAAGAAAAGGGTGTGGTGTGGTGGTGTTAGCTTGTTTGGCTCGTTTGCTTGGCTTGAGGAAAATGATTTGTGACATTTTATAGTTTACCGAATGTGATTTTGGTATTTCCTTTAAGGGGAAAAAAAAAAACATAGATTTGATTTTGGAATAAGCATTTACATGTAACAGTAAGGGAAAAATCTTTTTGTGGATTTTTGGGTTTTTACTTCTCTGTTGGTGTGACTTGGTGATTTTTGAGAGAAAACTCAGATGATTTTGAAGTGTTGACTTTGGAAAGTTGAGTTGGGTTTTTAATCATTAGGATGACACAAGTTTTGTTTTAAGATATGATCTTATCTGCGCTAATCTTGCTATTGTTTTTAGGGGAAAATATTATTTCCTTTCCCTAAAATGATGTTTTCTTATTTGACGTTTCTATATTAATGTCAATATTTTTTTGTATATGCAAATTAGATAGTAATGTTAGAGTTGAATGGGATTTTTAAGTATAAGCTTATACGTTAGTTGTTTGACAATTCAACAGTGCTCTATTCTAATGTTATCATATAAGAATTTTCCTAAATTTTCGATTCGGTTTTCCTTCCCAAATCGAACTCGTGTGCCAATAGTAAAGCGAAAATTCAGAATTAAAATAGATGTGTTGACTTTAATTTAAGTTGAAATATAGTATGATTAGATGGTAAAAGTTTCAAATTATAGTTTCAATGCTAATCTTGTTATGTTTATTTTATTGATTAGATTATGATTAAAGAAGGAAAAAGTGCTAAACTCAAGTTTCCATTCCGGTTGTGATTGGACTTTTGGATTAGTGAAGCTACCGCAGTGTACATATGTATTCCACGAGATTAGAGAAATTAGAGAAAATTTGATCTAATTCACTTTTGTAATATAAGTTCACAATCCACACTATATTTGTAATTCATATCATTTTTTTATTATCAAATTACTATGGGAAAAATTCTAAAATAGTCATTGAGTTTTATTAAAAATTCGATTTCATTCTTCAATTTTTTGTAATTCCGAAATGGTTCTTTATTTTTTCAAATGGGTCTAAAAATATCATTTTACATTGACTAATTTTTAAAATTTTACAAAATAACAAAACTACCATTCACAAAAATCATTAATTCAACCTCCAAAATTTTTCAAAAGTGCATTTATACCCCAATAATGGGTTTAAGTGGAATTTTTTTTAAAAATATTTAGAAAATACAAGTAAAATATTGGGTATAAGTGTAATTTTTAAAAATATTAGAAGTTGGATTAATGATTTTTATAAAGGGTAGTTTTGTCATTTAGAAAATATTAAGTTTTAGTCAACGCAAAAGGATAGTTTTAGACCGATTTGAAAAACTGAAGGACAATTTTGGTAAAATTCATAGACTATTTTAGAATTTTCCCAATTACTAATTTGCCTCTTGCTTTTCCTCTCCTGTCTTCTTCAATTGCAAAAGAAATGGACAATTTAGTCAAATCAATTACTATAATGTTAAATGGACTATATTCTTTCTTTTAAGGTAGCAATTTTCAGAATAAGTGGTGTAGAAGTGACATTTTTCAAAAATTTTCTAAGATTATCCTTGTTTTTAGCATGGAAATTTAAGAAAATACCATACATCTAGGATATATGTTTGTGTTATGCTACTTTCAAACTTTTAAACTTCTGACACTTTTATATTTACTAGTTACACGTGTGAAGCACGGGCATAAATGTGTTGTGAAAAAAAAAAATTATTGAAATTTATGGCTCGAATTCTATCTAAGCCCGAGCTATAGGTCCACAGAGCGACTTATGAAAATTGAGTAAAATTTAGGGGATTTATTATGGTAACATAGGGATCGGGTCTATCCCTCATTAAAAAAAAAATTTTAAAAAAAAACCCTTCAAAAGGGACACAAAAATACTAGAAAGAGCCAAAAATAAAGCAAAAAAAAAAAAAATTTGTTCAAGTTAAAATAAGTATAGTGAAAGAAACGTTTTGTTAGCCGATGTATTTTATTAGTGTTCTTGATAAGTTGGAACGCTCACAAAGAACACCACAACCCCAAACACAGAGTTATAATAAACGTATTTTTAGAAAATGTACGAGTGCAGAAAATAAAGTAAATGACACAGAAAAATTGGTAAGTAATTTGGCTATACCTACTTCTGCAAGGCCACGTCCAAATGAAAACGATCCACTAGAAATCTTCAAACAAGGACACTTGCTCTTATACACCACCCATGTCAACCTAATAATCTACCCTAACGAGATCACTTACAAGTCACATACCCAAGAAATCACCCACCAATTTTCCCAATTACAGGGATAAATACTCTCACAATATATCACTACCACTAGATGAAATTCACAAGTAGTTTTCTCTCAATACTTTCACAAAAACATATAATGTACTCTTTAAATATGCAATAAGTTCATTGAATATCCAATAAGCTCTCTACCCACGTTCTACAAGGTCTTCAAAATAAAAAGTTCGTTTCCATATAAAGGATACCAAATCTCTCGTAATCATCTTGATCAAATTCTCTCAATATGAATGAATAATCTTGACCAAGAATAAGAGGAAGCATCCCTTGATTCGTGCAACAGAAATCACGTCCAAATTACACTATTTCAGAAGTCAATGTCTGAAATATTCTTGCCAAACATAGACGGTGGTTAAACACTAATGAAGAATATCTATCCAATTTTTCAAACAAGTACCAAAACTGTTCAGATCCATTTGATGGTCACAGAATAATCAAGATCCACTTTCCTTCTATAAAAAAAATACGACCAACCCATTAAACAAATCAATCAGCTCTCTCCAAACCAAGACAAAATCAATAAGATTAAAGGAAATATTATAAATACTAATTTTGCTAAACAAAATGCCAACATATAAACATTAACATAAAGCACTATGGGAATCAAAATAATTAGGAAAAAATTATAGCTAAACTCAAAAGAGAAAAAAAAATTTGAGGTTTGTATGGCAATAAAACAGGCATCAAAACAGAAATTGAAAAAGAGGAGAGATGAGGGAGAAAAAAGAATACGAAAAGAAAAACAAGTTGTAGCGTGTGTTAATCCATTTTGGTCTTTTTTTTATTGTTTTTTTTAGGGTGAAGTAGACAAATACCCAAAATTTATATAACAATAAAAATAAATACCAAAACTTTTGAAGTAATTGAGTTTCTAGTCAATTTGTGAATTACTTGCACATGCTTTTAGTAACAAAGTGAATTACCACCACTTACCACTGTGTAAGTAATTGCATCTTTTGGGTAGTTGGTTACATTTTTCAAAAGATTAGGTAATAACTTACATTAAGTTTTAAAAATTGGGTATTCACTATAATTTCTCTTTTTTTATTGTTTTTTTTTTTTGTCATGCAGTTATTTATTTCCATTTCATCCTTGAACAGTTGAACTTTTATGTATTTATACTTGGACTTATATTTTCAAAAAAAAAAATCATCCTAAGTTCCTAACCACAGAAAAAATGACAAAAAAAGAGTGAGAAACCGCTTTTAAAAAAATTACCGAAACATCCTTTTGATTCCCATTCTCTCTTATGTATATTTAATAGGATTTTTGTAATCACTTTCTAAAGAAGAAAAAAAAGGTATTAGGCTTAAACATAATCCTAAAATGGCATCTCCAATGATGTGCTAAAATCATACTATTGCTAAATATAGAACAAAAAAAGTTCTCAAAAATTTAGCATAAGTTTTTGCATATGCTATCTTATGTGTCAAATTTTAAATTTTGGTAATGTAGACTGCTAAATACAGCATGAGTACATGTTATTGCATTAGTCTAGTGCATAGGCTAACTTTATAGTAGTATTGGAGAGTTATTTTTTATTATTTTTTATTTTTTACTCAAATTCTAGATTTTTGTAATAGCATGACTTTTAACACATGCATCTCTGATGCATGCAAACAACAATTCAAAGATTGGCATTTTATTAAATTTGTCTCTTCTTTTTCCCTTTTTGGGAGAGGAATTGTTAAATAAAAATTATTTTTAGTAAATTGATAATCTATAAATTAATATTTACTTAATAATTATTACAACTATTGACTATTGTGAAGTTATATTATTATGTTTACCGATTAGTAATAAATTTAGCTAATGTTAAATAATAATAATAATAATAATTATTATTATTTATTAGAAACAAAATATTAAATTAAAATATTTCCTAACTCACACTTCATCTACTTGCTATATAAAATTTTTTTATACCCATTTGTATTCTTTGGACAAATTCCATAACCTTTCGTCGGCAAGGTGTGCGAGACTTAGCCGGATGGCCCCCAAAAACGACTTAATCAACAATTGTGTAATAAATGCCACACCTAAATAGTACTTTGGACTTACAACTCTTAGAGACATTAATTCGAAGACTTGTGTGGTATTGAATTGTAGTCCACACTGCCCTGAATATTTTCTCTTCGAATTATGAGTTAAGGCCTCAAGGGTATTATAATCTGACATTGATTATACATCATATATCTACTAACAATTAACAAACCACTAGAAGAAAAGAGCTCATATATAGTGACTCCAAAATAGAGGGTAACCATTTGACAATATTTCTACATGAACAAATAATTGATTTCAAAATTAATTAGCAAAAATATCAATTTTAAATTCGGAATTCAAAATGGACAGATACAATAGTTCAGGTTCATTATTTAAACATTTTCCCATAAATATTTTTTGCTTGACATTGTCAATATTATGCTTATATTTTAAACCACCGAAGGGGGTGAAAACTTCTGTTTTTGATGTCACCTTCTTGATTTTTCAAAGTGAAATCCCAATAAGAAACATGGCATTTGTAAATTGGCATTCTAATGCTCAAAACTACTTCATATGAAGCAGACCTTTATTCTTCAGCATAGACTTTGAACAGTTTTTATTTATCCATGGATATGTCAATATTTTATTTGGCTTGCCTGAAAGAGTACGTATAAATTGTAGGCATGAAATATTTTTTTCTCAAATTGAAGTTGACATATATATGTACAATGTTGTGAACAAAATGACTAGACTTTCATTACATAGTGTGAACCAGCTAGGCCGTCAATTGTGAAATTATTGGGCTAAGTGTTGGGCCAGACTATAGAATTCAGCCTATTAGTTTTCTGCTTGTATTAAATAGGGCAATGATGTTTCCTATATTCTTCTTCTTCTCCTTCTTCTCCTTCTTTTTTTTTTTTTTTTTTTAAATATATATATATATTTTTAATTACTTACCGTATAATCAGTTTGTTTAGATGGAACTTTTAATTATACCAGCTTATACAAATGCTAAAGCACGTGTGAATTTTCTTTGATAAATTTGTCTATTGACAATTTTAAATTTTTGCATTATAAGTTTGTCCCTCCGTTAATAAAATAGCCACAAAAAAAAAAAAAAAAGATTAACGAAAAAAAGTACGTGTCAAATATTTTAGGAAATACAAAGGAAGAAAATTTTCACAAAAAGGAAAAAACTTCCTAATTCCTATATAAGACTACACAAAACAATGCATCAGAGTAGAGATAAGGCTAATTATATAACGCTCCACATTCATTGATATTTCAAGTAATATTATATAGAGGAGTTGTAACGATATAAAAGTTAAAGTTGTGAATCTAAAATAATTGTTACATTATCATTTTATACGTTACAACACTCTTTTATAAATGACTATTTTCTTAAAATTACACATACAATTTGTTGTAAAAAATTCCTTAACAATGTAATAAAATTTATAAATGACTATTTTCTTAAAATTTTGAAACATTGACCAGTTAAGCAATTAGCCATTTTAAAGGTAAAGTTTGAAGGATTTAGCCATTGTTTCACAAAATTAGGGATTTAGCCATAGCATATAACATTTTTTGTAACATGTAACATATATACGTGTAAAACATGTAACATTTTTTGTAATATGTAACATAAAATATTACACTTTTACACGTATATATGTTTCATGTAACAAAAAATATTACATTTTGTGACTAAATCCCTAATTTTATTAAACTATGACTAAATCCTTTAAACTTTACCTTTAAAATGGCTAATTGCTTAACTGGCCCTTTATTAAAATCACCCTCTGAAAAATGATTAATACCTTTAAAATTCTTGTTTAAATGTAAAAAATAAAGATATATTGGAAATAATCCTTTTCTAATTTTACCTATAATTTCCACCTACATTAATAAGAAAAATAGGTGGTATTTTTAAATAAAATCTCACATAATTATATACTTATTTAAGTTATGGAAATACTTTTCTCTCTCTCCTCCTTATAATATGCGCACGACCCTAAAAGGAAAGGGGCTGAATTTTCCAATCCCAATCCTTTTGAATCAAATATCAAATGTTTAACTTACTCATCTAACAATTAGATAAATATCAATACTCTTAAATAAATATTTAACAAATAAATATTTATTGTCTAATATAAATATCTAATATTTAATTTATTGTAATTAGTTTAGAAATTCAATAATCACATTATCAAAATAGCAAATTAATTAAATTCTTCAAACTTGTCCCAAAAATGCACCAACCACAAGGATGAGGCTTTTTGTGATATTTTTTCACATTTGGGGATAAAAACACAAATATGTAATAATAACATCTTACTATTATAATTATTAGTAAATAAAATAAATAATGATTAATTATTTTTATGAGCATTGTAGCTTAATTATCGAAGACACTCCGAGACCATGGACGATGGACCCATGAATCCAAACTCCAATAAACTTCAATAATTAATCAAAACTCTTTAATTAATTTTTTTGTTAATTAATCACAAGGTCACTCCACTAAAAACCCAAACAGAATTATCAAATTTCACAGAATGTGTTTATGCAAAAGATTCCAATAATTTATTGATATACATACTATTTAGTTCTAGAAATCAACATACTAAAATAACCATTCTTGCTTCATTAGCAGCATCAATGAATTATTAGACTTTCAAAATGAAAGTATTAGGCACAGTTACTTTCGAACCGTAACAAACAAATCAAAAAGCACATTAATTCAAATGAGGAGTACGTGAGAATTAAAGATTTAGATTAACCTTTATATGATTGTCTTGTAACTTTGATTCAAGACTTTACAACGATATTTAAATAAAAACTAAATAATAAAGTCGATCCAAGTACTATATACTTAATTATATGAAATACTTGCACTTGGTATGATAATTCAGATTAGATCTTCACATTCATAATGTTAGTGGACCGTATTAGTTATTACCAATCAAAAGATCCATACTAATTTAAATATTTTAGCTTATAATTTTAGTCATCTAATATATAAAACTATTTATATACTAAAGTTATAGTCATGTCAACATATTTTCAATTTTCATTTTATAATAATAAAACAAACAAGATTCCCAAAATTTCTACTTGTAATGCATATGATTTGAAGGCACTATCGCTGACAAGTTAATATGCAAATCGATTCATTAATATTGGTCACAATGTCAAAATTATATGCACGATAGGCTGTTAAAATATACGTTTTGAAGTTCTATCTTACACATAATTAGGGGTGTGCAAATAAGCCCCCCAACTTGAATAATCAGACAACCTAATCCGAACCCAACCCGATTATCCCTAATTCATTCCAACCCGATATGAAATTTTGACCAACCCAACCCAACCTAACCCGACATGTTAGGGTCGGGTTACGAGTTGTGATTTCTAAGAACCAGGTTTACCCAACCGATACTTAAACTATATAAAAGAATATGTAGATTTTTGTGGTTGAGAATGTTTTAAGCCTCTAACTAATTCTTGAAATGCCAAAATTTAACCATGTAACCCACGTTTTTGTGTTTTGATATTTACTCTTATATTTATTTTTGTAAAGTTCCAATTAAAATAAAAAATTTGACTTAAATTATTTAGAAAAAAATATCATCATTAAAAAAAAATAACTAGCCCGATTAACCCAACTCGATAATATTCGGGTTTGGTTGGGTCATTTTTTCTCGACCCGATGTGTTCGGATTGGGTTGGAGGCTCAACCCTTTCAACCCAACCTGTGAACACCCCAATCATACAATTCAAACCGAAAAACTAAAAATAACTAAAAAATAGGAAAATTTTGATAAATGCCACTTTTGAATAACTTTTTTGAAACATGCCATTTTAAAACATGGTTTGCAGCCTATGGCACTTTTTGATAATAAATTTGATCGAATTGTCCTTATTTTTTTTACAAATGAGAAAGACAAGAAGAAAGAAGGAGTATCATGGTAATTTAACAATGAAAAAAGTGACATAACATGCAATAGTGACATAAGTTGCAAACTTGAATATCAAATGTGGCATGAGATGAAATTTTTTCTAAAAAAAAATTCAGAATCTTTAGAGAATATTGTGGACTAGGGGTGTCCACACATCATACAAGTTGAGCCTTTTATTAAAGGGCCAGTTAAGGATTTAACCATTTTGCAGTCAATGTTTTAAAGATATAGCCCACGTTTTGAAAAATTAGCAAAAGAGCCATCAGGTCACCGTCTAAAAATCTATGACTAAAGAAATAAAATTTGTGACTAAATAAATAAAATACACAGTCATAAAATTTGTGACTATTGTCACAAAATTTCAGAAAATTTGAAATAAACACAATAAAAAATTTAAACATCCATTAACAAAATAATCAACTCACAAATAAATGATTGCCTATACAACCAATTTCATAAAACTTATTACTAAATAAAAATATCTTATAAATAGCAAAAAAAATATGCAACCAAATAAGTCACAAATTTCATGACTAGAGACACAAAATTTTAGACAATATTGTCTGCAACAAACAACATAAATAGAATTCAAAAAACTAATGACTACAGTCTCAAAAATCTAAACACGAATGTATGGCTATTTTGCTAATAAAAGCAAACATAGGCTAATTGTTAAAAATATACATAAAAATATGGCTATTTATTTAAAAAACCGTTTATTAAATAGGCTCATACAAGTTGAGGACTTAACAAAATAATATCATTAATCAAAATCAAAGTTCAACATCATAATCTAACCCAATTAGATAAGGACTATATTCAAAATATTTTAAATATCATAAACAAATTATATTAAATATTCAATGTTTTTAAGAAGATACAAGTGTATTCACGCCTGAACAACTAATGGCTTCCTACCAAAGTTGATCCGCACTAGAAGTTCCACCAAAACCATCCCCAAAATATCCAACACCTAATTAATAAATAACAAAGTTGTTAACTTCAAGTTTAATATCACAACTTCTTAGCAAAAAAAGGAAAAAAAAAAAAACCCTTCATAGATATAATATAATTTTAAATAGGAAAAATCCCTAAAAAATCCTCGAGTTTTACCGAAATCCTAGTTTCATCCTTATATTTTTGAAAATTCCTAAATAATCCTTCAGTTATTAAATTTAGTTCAAATACATACCTTCTGTCATATTTGAGTTGACTTAACTACATGTATTTTATAAAAATGACCGAACTGCCCTTATAATTAAAAAAATATAAAAATAAAATGATGGAGGTAACTGGAGGGGCAAAAACGCTCAGCCTCTTGGACTTCCCTAGCCTCACAGACAAAACGCCCTTCTCCGCGACGGGGGGAGGCATTGATCTTTGCTCCTGAGGAGAAGTTGATCAGTAACACAACAATTTTTTCTAGCAACCACACTCTACCAATTCCAAATCACCGACTCCCAAAATCTCAACCCAAACAAAGCCACATTCTTCAGCAAAAAGCTTTGAGCTTCTAAACACCAATCTAACTATCAACCACACTCAAATTAATTTCAATGACTAAAACGAAACTCAACCCTCCAAAATCCATAAACTAAATTCAACACCCAAAAAAGAAAAAGAAAAACCCTTTATGGTTTTGGAATTACCGTCCAAAGCAGGCCTTCGGTGATGGCAAAGACCGAGCCGAAGAGAAACTCGAAGACCTTCGCCACGAGGCCCTTGGCGTACTTACCATAGTTTCTGAGCACATGCTTGGCCAAGGCTGGTCGCCGAGCAGGTCCGAGACGTTGTTGAGGGGTGCACTGGCGACGGGGATGCCCGATGCGTCATTCTGTATGACGGCGAGCATGGGTCTCGGAGACACAACGTGGGACGTCACCGGAGGAGTCAAAGCGTGCGGGGCTGGCGCGGCTCAGCGAGGTTCGAGCATGGCGGCGCCGTGAGCTCAAGCGCGTGGGACCTTCGGGCTTCATGCGACGGTGAGGCATGGCAGATCAGGACCAGAGATGTGCGGAGGGGCTCTAGGTCAGGCGGAGTGCATCGAGTTCGTGGCATCGCGGAGGTCGCCAGAGGCAGCGCGACTCAGGTTGGCCGCAGATTGCTGGCGAGGAGGTTCGCTGGGGTCGGGATCAGGCAGCGACGCGAGGAGGCGAGTGGCTGCGTCGGGCAGGGCGGCGGCTCGGCTCGGCGTTGTTGACCCAGGCCGGCGGCAAGCTCGTCGCCGAGTGTGGGGAAGTGAGAAAAATGGGCAGTCCGGTGAGAGTTGAGTTGAGACGGAGGGGGAGAAAAGAGTTAGGGACTACAAATAATTCTTTTTTATCTTTTTTATGGGTATAATTGTCATTTTATGTGGTAAGTTTGACCAAATTCATGATAAAGGGTAATTTTAGACCAAATTTAACAACTAAATGATTGTTTAGGAATTTTCGAAAACATAAGGACAAAACTAAAATTTCGGTACAACTTAAGGATTTTTTAAGGATTTTCCCTTTTAAATATATGTGTATATATAAATTGATTTGGTTTGGTTTATTAACAATGTCAAACATGAACCAAACTAAATCAATTAAAATTTTAAAAATTATAAACAAAACCAAATCAATTATACTCAATTTGAAATTGATTTAATTTGATTTAAATTGATTTAACCGGTTTGATTTGGTCCCATCAATTTTTTAAACACCCCTATTGTAACAATTAACATTGAAGGGAGTAACTTCCATTGGGCCCAAAGGGTGTATATTCTCGATCGTTACACTATCCAAGAATATTTCCTTAATAAATAAATAAATAAAACTAATTTTTTTTTGCTAAGGAAATAAAACTAATTTGTTTTATTACTATTGGCTGGTCATGAAAATCCAAGAAATCTGGGAAATGGAAAAGCGAAACACAGACAACCATCCAATCGCAATCCACCTTCGTTGACTCAGCCAAACCAAACCACTCTCAGTTTCCTTTCCGAATCGAGACGGTAAATGACTAAAGATATATAGTAAATAAACTGACTGTCACTTTCACTTTCACTTTCACTTATTTCACTTCAATCACCACTTCTTCTTCTTCTTCGTCTTCAGAGAAGTATTTTCTTTTGCACAGACACAGAGAAACGAGAAAAGCAAGCAAAAATGTCGAACTTCCATGGCCAGATCAGAGCTTCGTGGTCTCTGCTCAGACACCTCAGGCACCGAATGAGAAGCTTCGCCGATCCTCTCGCGTCGCAGGCGAGATCGTTCACCACTCTCGAAGGCCACAGGCCGACCATCGTCCACAAGCGCAGTCTCGACATTCTTCACGATCCGTGGTTCAACAAAGTAATTTGCTCTTTTTGTCTTCTGATTTCCTTCGCCGCGGATTGTCGAATGGGCTTTTGTTCCGTCGGCGATCGGGTTTTGTCGGGATTGAGATTCGGTTTCTGGAATTTGATCTCGTTTGTGTGTTTGTTTTGATAATTGGTTGGTGATGAATTAGGGGACGGCTTTTACAATGACGGAGCGAGATCGTCTCGATCTCCGAGGGCTTCTTCCTCCGAATGTCATGTCGACGGAGCAGCAAATTGAGCGCTTCAGTGAGTTCTCTGTAATTCCTTGGTTCGGAGTTGTTTGTCTCTCTCAATATTGTCCTCTTAACACGCTTAGTTTGTGATAAGTTAGCTTAAGATCATTAATTTAGGCCGTACTTAAGCAAAACCGCGTTAGTGAGCCATCTGCTAAATCGTGAACTATATTCCTTTTTAGAGATCTGAATTGACAATACAGTGAATTGAATATTCTCTTGTCGGTTTTCAAGCCCGTCAGGGTGATTTTTTATTTTTTTTTTGGTTGCTTATTAGGTTCGAAGAGTTATTACTGTCAATAGTTTAAGCGATGTGGGGTTTGAAATTTGTGAATCTACAGTGGTTGATTTGAAGAGGCTTGAGGTGCAAGCAAGGGATGGGCCTTCCGATCCATATGCTCTCGCAAAATGGCGGATACTTAACCGGTTGCATGACAGAAATGAGACAATGTATTACAAAGTAAGCGAAAAAGAATAAGAATTCACTTCTTTCGTAATTCTGTTTTGGCTGATTCATAGTCGACGAGCAGTTTTAATACTAACCACCAGTTTCATTGAACTATTATTGATGCTGATCCATTAATGTGACAGTATGTCTACCTTAGTATGCCCATGTATGTGATTGTCTAGGACAACATTATTTTCGGTTCATTTTGGTAAATTTGCATTTCCATCATTATATTTAGGGACTAATATCATCTCCATAAAATTTTCAGGTCTTGATTGCTAACATTGAGGAATATGCACCAATAGTTTATACTCCAACTGTGGGCCTTGTTTGTCAAAACTATAGTGGCTTGTTTAGAAGACCAAGGGGCATGTACTTTAGCGCAGAAGATCGTGGAGAAATGATGTCTATGGTTTATAATTGGCCAGCTGAACAGGTAGAGCTGTGATTGCATGTGTCCACTGCAAGTTTTGTGCATATCCATAGTGCTATCAATGCTTTTAGGATTTGGAATTTGGTTTTTTTTTTTTTTTTTTGTCTTTTTCTGTGTCTCAGGTCTTTTTTTGTGCTTTTCTAGGACTTTCCGTATCGTTTTAACCCATGTCTACATGAGGCAATCTAGAACATTTGAACATAGTTGTTAAATGATTATGGAAAACCTACGCCAAACGATGGGTTTTCAGTTTCATAAATGGCATCATTTAAAAAGTATTATTAAAAACTTAAGATACAGAACTTAAAAATTTGGTTTCTCTAATTTCATGGCTGAAGGCTCAACATTGAAATACGTTCATAGACTCGTGATTGCAATTGTATTTGTACTTACATGTGCTTTGGCCTGTTGCAATTTTATGATACTGTTTATTCTATTCTTGTTCTAGTTTGGTCTGAGTGATTTTAACTCTTGAGCCTGTAAGACTGCCAGGCTGTAATGGATTAATATTTGTTTCTCACTGCAGGTGGATATGATTGTTGTTACAGATGGAAGCAGAATATTGGGTCTTGGAGACCTTGGCGTTCAGGGGATTGGAATAGCGATTGGGAAACTTGACTTATATGTAGCTGCTGCAGGGATAAATCCTCAAAGGGTACTTTTAGCTATGAGAAATTTCAGATATTGATTTAATGTGATAGTTGTGCATGATTCTCATATGCTTTAAAGTTTATCCGACTTTCCGAATACTTGGTGTATAAAGATATAATTTTCTTGCAGAAAATATAAGTTTGATGTGAAAATCTTTTTTTAATTTGAGCTTGGATTCTGTTTAGATTGTTCTGTTATTCAACCTTGCAAAATATAAGGAAAATTTATAAAGAGCTCACCCTAGCTGCGTACAAGGACAAATGGTTTCTAGTCCGTATCAGAACATTGATTTCTGGCCTTTTTTAATGGTACAAAATAAGTTTGGCCTTTTAGATGATAGCCAAAATTCTCTCTGTTTTAACTTTCATTTGACCTGACAGCCTGCTCTGCAATATGATTTACCTTTATCACCTTCTTGTGCACTCATTGAGACAACTGGAAAAATGTTTCTTATCGTTCACATGTTATACTCCTTGCCACTTTAGGTACTTCCTGTCATGATTGATGTTGGAACCAACAATGAGAAGCTGCTCAAAGATCCCTTGTGTACGTATTTCTTATTGCATTCATTGTCAAGATAATTATGAATACCCTTTCCTATTAAAACAAATATCATTTGAATTTTGTTACTAGATCTGGGATTGCAGAAACATCGTCTTGATGGTGACGAATATATTGCCGTAATCGATGAATTTATGGAGGCAGTTTTTACACGGTGGCCCCATGTAATTGTGCAGGTACATTAAATTTCCACATAATGCTTTGATCACCAGTAGAAAGAATGCATGAGTGTGGCACTAATACATACTGTTTGTGAAGTTTGAAGACTTTCAAAGCAAGTGGGCATTTAAGTTGTTGCAGCGTTACAGAACTACCTACAGAATGTTTAACGACGATGTTCAGGTTAGCTACTCATCTCATAACTTCTGCAGTGAATGTTACTGGTTTTGCGTATTATTTAATTTATGCTATATTCAGACTGTAGTTTGGTTAAAACATGGCACTTCTTTGGCCAAGTATAGGTTTTGTTTCTGTTCTTTGTTGTCAACTATGTTGCAATAGACCTTTTATGCAATATAGTTGGGCTATGGTGATGCTAGACACCCTTTAGAGATGTAGCCTAGCTTCCTTTTCTCCGTCCCTTTTTCTCTCTCTCTCTGTTGTACATCATCTTACTACTTGAGTTAATTTTCACATTAATCACTTCAAGCTTTTAATTTAGACCACGGACTCAACTGTAGTTTTGTACATCGACTGGTTAGTTTTGTTTTATATGAATGGAAGAAGCTGTGACAATCATCATAAGTTAACAGTTTAGCAATCATGGTGTTCTCTTACATAAATTAAAAGGTTGTAGATTTATGCTGTGGAGATGCTCTTTCTCGTCCATGATCAATTTTTGTAGATGTTTCTTCTGACAGGGAACAGCGGGAGTTGCAATTGCTGGACTTCTTGGAGCAGTTAGAGCGCAAGGAAGGCCAATGATTGATTTCCCAAAGCAAAAGATTGTTGTTGCTGGTGCTGGAAGGTTAGTCGCACTATAATTACAGAGCCAGAATAAGTACTTATATTGTTTGAAGAAAGAAAAAGAATAATATCAAAAACTGATGTTCACCAAAGAAAGGAAATTATGCTGTTGTGTTATTTTTCGCTGCTCATAAGAATCAGAGTCACAACAAGTTATCTCACTCCTGAATTGTGTCTTTTATTTATCTAATATGGGAGTGCCATAGACTACAAGTAGTGAGTCAAAAAGTGTAATTCCAAGTTGTTCAAGATCCAGCTTTTAAATTGGAACACACCATTGTACATCTTGATTAAGTTTAGTAATTGTGGGCAAACTTTCTGCTCCTAGCCACTTTTAATTTAAAATTTGAGTTGTATCTTTGTCAACGGATTTTAGTGGTGCTTCATCAGATTACTATAGTCACATCTATGTAGAAAAAATCTATAACAGAGGGCATGCACGTTTAATGCAGAAATCAGCAGAAAACCATAAGAGTTTTTCGTTAAAAGTTTCTAATGCTGCAGTGCAGGAATAGGGGTTCTTAACGCTGCGAGAAAAACAATGGCAAGGATGCTGGGAAATAATGAAGCTGCGTTTGAGGCCGCATCGAGTCAATTCTGGGTAGTTGATGCAAATGTGAGTAGTTTTACTTACAATTTAAAGTCTACAAAGATTTCATCTAATACAAGTTGTTTAATTTCATTGCTTAATGAAGAGCTACAAGTCTCCTTCCTGATTTATATCATGATTAAAAGAATTTGAGCTCTGGTTTTCTGTTCGATGTGTGACTGCTGTTCCTTTTCAGACCCTTTGCTATTTTCAAACCAGATAACTAACTTGGCAACCATGTAAAATCCAGGGTCTGATCACAGACGAGCGTGAAAGTCTTGATCCTGATGCCCGCCCTTTTGCTAGGAAGACTAAAGAAATTCATCGCCAGGGATTGAGGGAAGGTGCAAGTCTTGTGGAAGTGGTTCGTGATTCTTCACACTTGATAAATGATTTGTCCGTCTAAATGTCATTATGTCTGCACGTAAAAGTTAAGTTTCATATGTTAGGCAATAGAAATTTAGTAAAGCATCTAGATTTGTGCTCTAGTCCAAGTACGGCCCAGCTTGGTAGTTTTGTACTCTTTTACTTGCTCGTAACAATGCTGTTCATGTATATGTGCATTCTTCAGCTTTAATAGGCTTATGGGGAAAAAATCATCAGAAAATTATGAAATGAGTTGAACATCATATATGTATACAAGCATTTTATGAAGAAGAAATGAATTGAATAAAATGAAAGGAGAGTCAGTTTTCTATCCACAAGAACTTCAATCTCAAAAAATCATCTCAACCTTTATGATCTGCAAGCGTCCACAGTCACATGCATGTTTCTTTGTCATAAGTACAAGATAACACAATGGAATGGCATTCAAAATCGCTTTTCTATGTTTTTGCCGGCAACTTATTATGCTTTGGTGGATTACATCTCCCCTACTAATTGACATAGAAAATGCAGAAGGAAAAAAAAGAGGGAAAAAATTAGAAAAAAGGTCTGAATTGAGCCGATCCTTCTAGTAGATCAAGGATTGTTATCTCTTCACATGCTTCTATTGCATTAGGGTTGTAAGCTATGCCAAGTTGAAATAAAAAGATTGTAAGGGCTACGTATCTTACTATTTTATTTTTTTTTCTTTGCATCATCATTCATAGTAAAGTCCAATCAGTTTTTTTTTTTTTTTTTTGCATTAATGATCTTCACACTGATCTTCTTAACCAGGTTAAGCAAGTGAAGCCTGATGTGCTTCTTGGATTATCTGCAGTAGGGGGGCTGTTTTCAAAAGAGGTATGTGAAATGAATGTTATGCTTCTGGGTTTCTAATACACTGGGAACGAGATATTTTAATGTCCTGTAAACGAATGTGCTTTGGGATACAAGATGATGGAGAATAAGCAGTATGTTGTTGTGAATGGATATCCTTAGTTATTTTTCATTGGAACAGGGTCAGCATTTTGTTTTTAACGTAGTTGGTATTAGTCAATGTTGCTATGTGAAGAGAGCATCATTCACATAACTTTGATACCTTATACTTCCAAGAATTACAGAATTATGAGTAGCATCGTTAGCTTGGAACGCTAGGGGTTATAGTGGGCGTTGTTTTATCATTCTTAACGTCTCTAATTCAAAATGAACGTGAACGTTGATTTCATTCAGCTCCTTTATGGAAGATGGATTAATTTCCAATTGTCAGATAGAATATGAGCAAAAAAAAAAAAAATTCGACCCATAACATCTATGTGAGCTGTGCATTTGGCTCATATTTTCTTGCGAATTGATGTCCTTCAACTACTGTTTTAGGTATTAGAGGCCCTTAAAGGTTCAACTTCAACGAGGCCTGCCATCTTTGCAATGTCAAATCCTACCAAAAACGGTATGCATTTTCGACTTTAGTAGACAGGAAAGGATATGTATGGTAATGAAGCTTTTCTGGGGTCTAAGATAATCGGTGCTGTTTTCATTCCTGACATACAGCTGAATGCACCCCTGACGAAGCATTCTCCATCATAGGAGACAATATAATTTTTGCAAGTGGAAGTCCATTCAAGGATGTGGATCTTGGTAAGGATTTAGACAAGTTTCTATTCTTTTTTTATGCACATTCCATTTTTGTGAGAAGAGAGGAATTGAATTCCAATCAGCAATCCTTTCTTTCCTTTTTTTCTTTTTCGTTTTTTCTAATGCTTTTTTTCTGGTTTCGCTTAAATCATGCCAAGTATAGAAGGGGTAGATGATACTTCATCAGACAGTAGTTAATAGAAACAAAAGCTCGGAAAAGAATGAATGATACAAATAAAGTTGGGATTCGATATGGTTACTGATCAGTTTACACTACGGTGCTGAATTATTGATGATTCAAGAAGAGCATCACTTTACTTTTGCTCTACAATTTTAATTTACGTGTCAAATAACTGACCAACTTTTATTTCAGGAAATGGTCATATTGGCCACTGTAACCAGGGTAACAACATGTACCTCTTTCCAGGGTAAGTCTTATCCACTCGGACCTCTTTAAAGGTGAGGGGTAAAAAAGTGAAAGAAAAAGCTTTATCATTTTGGTTGATAATGTTTTATTGTTCTGTGCAGAATTGGACTTGGTACTCTTCTATCTGGCTCCAGGATTATCTCTGATGGCATGCTACAAGCTGCAGCGGAGTGGTATTTCTCATACAGCACTTTGAATTCATTGACTTCATTTTAAGCATGCTTCCGACAAAAAACAATCAGAAATTTTTTTGCACAGTTTTGTTTTTGTTTTCTTTGTGTTTTGGTTTTTGAAAAATAAATATATATATGCATATATAGAAGCAGAGCTGTATCAATAAGTTCACTATCAGCTTTCAGTCAACCTACTTTACCTAGACAATGTAAAAATTATCTGGTAAATAAAGCTACTCGTGAGTAATGGATTCCCAACACAATCGATACCTCCTGCAAAATATCTTTGGGAAAGGGGAAAAAAAGGAAGAAATATCTTATGAAACAGCAAATTCTACTTTCCGGTTCCCCTAACAATCCCTCAGAAAATGAATTGTGAAAAAACATATGTTTTACTGTAGTCACTTATTCGACGGGTATGGATAATTAGAGATGCGTGCAATTTCAAATCTGATATTCTTCATTCCTCAGATTTAATCTTTGTACTAGCTGATCTTTCAGTGTTTACGGTGTCATTTGAATTTGAACAACATGCTTTAGATTTGTGACATTTAATCTGGATCCACAGCCTTGCTGCATATATGACAGAAGATGATGTCGCAAAAGGGATTATCTTTCCATCCATATCGAGGTACATAAACATAGCATTTTTTAATTGATAAATTGTGCTACACCTATTTTTACCATATTTTAGAAAAAAATAGGGTGAGTTGCAAAAATAGGCTAAAATTAAATGTTTGTTTTAAATGATAGCCTATGTTTCAAAAAATTAAAAAAATAGCCATGTTACGAATTGTATAACAGAAAAATGTCACACAAAATATAACAGATCTATAAGTATTTGTAAGATATTATTTAACACTTCAAAAAATAATGAGTAAAACTTGAAGTGTTACAAAATATCTTACAAATATTTATAAATGTGTTATATATTGTGATACTTTTCTGTTATATAATTCGTAACATTGCTATTTTTTTAATTTTTTGAAACATAGGCTGGACTTTAAAAACAAAAATTTTTTTTTTTGGTTATTTCCTACAATTTCCCAAAAAAATATGCACAACTTTATTTTTTTAATTGAATTTCTGTTTCTCTTGGTATCTAATCTATATAGTATATACCATGATAACTTAACAACATACAAACAAAACTAGGTGGTAAATCTGCAACTAACTCCGATATAGATTATATACTGAAAAAAAAACGTACATTTAATGAAAATAAGTTGTGCATATTCTTCTAAATAACATCTGAAATTTGATCATTCAGCTGCATACCACATTGTTCTTTCATTAGTGTTTTTTCAGATTTTCGACGTGTCTGCTAATCTCATTGAGACTTTGCAGTATAAGAGACATAACAAAGGAAGTGGCTGCCGCTGTAATAAAGGAAGCTATAGAAGAGGACTTAGCCGAAGGATACCGTGAAATGGAAGCACGAGAGCTCCATAAACTCAATCAGGTTCTTATAATGGCTATTTAAGAAATCTAGATTATGTTCCTACACGCACATGCAGGCAGTTGTCCAAGTTTGTTCTTGCAAAACTGCGCATTGATGCCCGGAGTTGCAGGGTGTCAATGAAATATTTTAGAAATACGCCTTCCAAGTGTATGCGTGAAACTCCCGGTTTAGTTACTCTAGTGTATTTGTGGTCGGGAAAAGAAATTAAAAGTGGTGTCAAGAGAAGATTGAGGGAGCAAGGATCAAGTAAAAGTGATGATCCTATTGAGAAGTTACTGTTATTAATTGATTCTTCAACTATTTATATCAGTAAAATAAGATATGCCAGTTCCCATATGGGCAATCTATGATAGGTGATTGCCGGAGAAAAAAAAAACAAAAAAAAAGCATTGCAGTTTCCGAGCATTTCGTTATCTGACATTGTTTTCTGATCCTTTGACCGTTGCGATTTGGCTTAGTTCTTGTCCATGACATTATCGTAATCTTGCTGTAACTGATTGCAGGAGGAGATTTTAGAATACGTCAAGAACAACATGTGGAGTCCAGATTACCCGTGTCTTGTTTATAAGCAGGATTAATTTCCCAACATCGGTGATTAAGCGGAGTTAATAAAAGCAACGTTGCAATTGTAAGAATTTTATGTATTTACTTCACATCTCAAGTTACTTTTTAGTTCTCTGCTTTTCAATTTCGAGCATGTACATTAACTCCATTTTATGTCTCCATAGGTAATATTTCCAAGTTTTTTTCTCATCTTTTTCCTCTTTCTAAAAGTGAAAAAATTGCACTCCTTTTTTTTTTTTTACCTCGCTTGGTGACCACCCTTTTTAATAAATTGGCTGTTTAGAGATATACTATGTTTAAAGACTTGATAAAGATTTCTATTCTATTATTTTTCGTATTTAAAATTTTGCTATGCCCACTATCTATATTTCAAGGATGATTGAGAATTATAGCAGTACAACACATACGTAGAAATCTTTCATGGTGTCCAAAGGAAACTTTCATATAATTTTCTAATTATGTAAATATCAAACACAACATGTTTTAACACAAAATCTTAGAAAGAACTTTCATTTTATTTTTTCAGTCAATAGCCATTAACACAATGTTATATGGATCACCAAAGGACCACCATCTCTCAACAAGTGATGAACTGGCTGCTATTTTTTTTATCCATACAAACTGATCAACAGTTTGAGAAATCAAATTCGAGAAATCCCAATAGTTTGAGAAATCATACTCAAGAATGGTAAACTAATCTCCGAATTTCATATTTTACTCGAAATTATTGTCATAACTTGGATTTTGTTGAGAAGAATATATGCAGATGCCACATATTGTCTTGATTTCAATTTTCTCGTATTATCATTCAATATTAAGAGTTGGATGACAAGGCATTAGAAATGTATAAGCTTTGTACATGAAGCAATGGTCTGCTTTCATGGAACTTTTAGATGCTCATAAAGCCTTAAAAAAGCCATGCCAACTTACCAATAAAGTTGTATGTTTGGAGTCCATGAACACATGAAACATGCAATCAAAGTCAATTCCATATTCCCAACCAAAAAAAAAAAAAAGAAAAAAAGAAAGTCAATTCCGTATGTGTTTGGTTTCGCCGATGTTTCTCGAAGACTAGTTGAGTTTACGCGAGTAAAAAGCATATTTTAATTAATTTTAATAAATTCGCCAAAACACAAGATAAGATCTTAAACAATTATAATAAAATAATTTATTCTTTTTTTGCTTAAAAAGTAAACCAATTGCAAAAAGATTCAAATTTTTATTTTTATCATTAAAATAGTAAAACAAAAAGTAAATAAAAAATATTAAATTTTAAAAATCTAAAAGAGGGGAAAAATCAGAAAAATAAGGATTAATTAGGTTAGCTATTTTGGACTGTGTGTTTTTTAGAAAATAGCCATAGTTTAAAAAAAAAAATTAAAAATAGGCCCATTAGCAAAATGGCATGTTAAAATAACATCTTTTAAGGAAATGACCCAACTATCCAAAAACTAAGTTATTAGCCACCAGGTCTATTCATATACATCTGGTCTACTCAAAATACCCATGTTCGCCCAAAATTTGTTACAATCTATATTTGTTACAACATGTAACGAATGCTGATACAAATCGTAACAGACAAATGTGTAATAAAAATTAGATATATTTGTTACATATGTGTATCAAATTTTGCCTGTGACGGTCTGTATCAAAAGTTGTTACCTATTGTAACAAAAATTATTATAGTCTGTAACATTTGTTACCTTCCGTAACAAATGACAAAACAGTCAATGTATAATGTCTAAAAATTAGCAAAAAAAAAAAAAAAAGCTAATAACTTAATTATGACAAACTCAGGCCAGTTCCTTAAAACTAAGGCTAAAAACATGTCATTTAACTAAAAAACTCTTTAAAAATTAGCCATAACACATTTAAAAATTTTTTGACAAAAACAAATTACACATAAAAATTGTTGCAAGAAAATTTTTGACATGTATTAAAAAATTTTGAAAGGGCTAATTTTTAAATTTTTTGAAACTGTGACTATTTTTAAAACGGTTTTTATAATAAATTGCCATATATTTATGTTAGCTTTTAACAACTAGCCTATATTTGCTCCAATTTTATTTCTTTAGTCATAGATTTTTAGATGTTGACTTGATGACTATTTTGCTATTATTTCAAAATGTGGACTATATCTTTAAAACATAGATTGTAAAATGGCTAAATCCTTAACTGACCATTTTTAAAATCATTTTCTAAAAAGTGGCAATTTTTTTAAAATTCCTGAAAAATAAATTAACATTTTTTTAGTGAAAAAAAAACCATAAAACTAATAACAACACACAAAAGGAAACAACAACAAATTAAAATAAAGCAAAAGGATAAAAATTACTAGGATAAAAAAAATAATGAAATTTTAAGAAAATAGTCACCTTTTAGAAAATAATTTTAAAAAATATTCAAAGTTCCAAAAAATTAAGCAAATAGCCATTTTAAAAATTTGTTACACATGTGAGAAATTTCTTACAGCAATTATTATATGTAATTTTGTTATTGTAAAAACTTTTTTACATTTCTAAATAGTTATTTTCTAACTTTTTTGAAACTATTATTATTTTACAAAATTATTATGTAAAAAGTGACTATTTTCTTAAAAGAAAATTTTAAGAAAATAGCCACCGTTTACAAAATAATTTTAAAAAATAGTCAGAGTTTCAAAAAATTTAAAAACTAACAATGTCAAAAATTTTTGACTAGTATCAGAAATTTCGTACAATAATTTTATGTATATTTTTGTTATTGTCAAAATTTTTTTACATATTTTATGACTAGCTTTTAAATTTGTTGAAATTGTGATTATTTTATAAAAGCACATGGTCCTCTCTTAAAATTCCCTTTCTACAATGGGGCAGGCCGGGTCTGGCGGGCCTGGACCTTATCATTTCATCGGGCAAACCGCCGCCAGCCAGGTGAAGAACATCCATCCCCATGCAACATCCATATAGTGATATAGATAGTTCGTAGCAAAAAAAAAAAAACATCCATATAGATAGTCTCCAACAGTCACAAAATGGCGGGACCCACATTATTCTCCCTCTCTTCAAACCCCTTCCTTAACGGCCTAACCTTATTAAACGACTCTCTCATTCCTTCGTAGCAAAACAAAAAAAAAAAAAAAAAAAAACTCTCATTCCTTAGAAACAACCGATTTTTCAAAATTCAAAATTTCAAACGCGTCCTTCTCTCTCTCTCTCTCTCTCTAGAAGCAAGCGACCCCACTCCACCCAACGGTGCACACCTGCCACACTATATCTTTCCCCCTTCTCTCTCTCTCTCTCTCTCTCTCTCTCTCTCTCTCTCTCATTCAAAGACACACGAATTCAACAAATTAACAAAACCAGAAGAAAAGAAAAACTACACACAACTCTATTTGACGACTCACGACTCTTCTGGTCTCAATACAAAATTTTTTTTCTCTGTCCTAAAATTTACCCCCAACTTTTCCGATATTCCATTTCTAGCCCTTTCCTCTCTCCTTCCTCCTCGTTTACCTATCTTGTTCTTTGGACGATTGCTCTGTTTTTTTCTCTATAAGCTAAAAACAAAAAGAAAAAAAAAAAACAGAGAAGAGAGAATTTCTAGGGTTTGCGTGAGAAAAAGACCGCCATGACGACGATGGAGAGCTTGATCGGGCTGGTGAACCGGATCCAGCGAGCTTGCACGGTGCTCGGCGACTATGGCGGCGGCGACAACAACGCGTTCTCTTCTCTCTGGGAAGCTCTGCCTTCCGTCGCCGTCGTCGGAGGCCAGGTTCTTCCGATTCCTTGACCTCTCTTTCTCTCTCTCTCGTAAAATATTTCCGTCGTAGCTACGACGACCGAGCTCTTTTATTTCGCGTGGTCTTGGAGCTGATTGTGTGGTATTGATATACATACTTAAGGTTTAGGGTTTGAGCTGTGCATGTGTATGTTCTCTGAGGACTGAGTCTTTTTTTTTTTTTTTTTTGGAATTGGTTCTTTTAGGGTTTTAGAGAACGTATGAGAGAAATGAGGTTTGTATGATAGGGAAATTATTTGGTGGTTGTTGAGTTTATGGGCAGACAGGGTCGTACGGTTGTTAGCGAGGATTTAGGTAGAGAGAGAAAGTTGTCCCCGACAAAATCTTGGGATGTTCTAAAATATGTTTTTTTTTTTATAGGAAAATATGAATTTTATTGAATAATTCTGATTTTTTTTTTCCTTTTTGGGTTTGTTTGAAATTTTGATAACAGAGTTCAGGGAAGTCTTCGGTGCTGGAGAGCATTGTTGGGCGTGACTTTCTTCCCAGAGGATCAGGTTGGTAAAAAAGTACTTGTTATTGTGTTGTTCCTCTTTCAATTCACTCTGCATAATTCTTTGCATTTTTTGTTGTATTAGTGTATGATATGATAGGAAATTTTCTTTCGGATAATTGCAGGGATTGTGACAAGGCGGCCTTTGGTATTGCAGCTTCACAAGACTGAAGATGGGACTCAGGAATATGCCGAGTTTCTTCACCTCCCCAAGAGGAGATTCACTGATTTCTGTATGAATCTTCATTTCTACACACGCGCACACGTATCGGTTTAGAATTTTGCATGTGGATAATTTATCTATAGTTTCTTCAACCATACTTTTTTTTGTTTTGCAAACTATTTTATAATGTTACGTTGTTCACCTGTTATGTGGCTCACAGTAGATTATACAACAAAAAAAAAAAAGAAAAGGATATTCAGTTTGCGGTGTTGAAATAATAAGGCTTATTGAAGCATATGATGTTTACCTCTAAAGTTGTAAATTACAGATGCAGAGTGCAATAATTAGTTGGTCTATACAGTAGGTGTTGTGGCTGAGTCTACCAGACATGTTTACTCTGGGTTGGATTTTGATCCGGTTTTTATGTTTTGTCTACTGCCAGGATATACGGATTTCTAGTATCTGACTTGGTTTTTGGAAAAGTGGAAGTATTTGGCTATATATTTCACAAGTCCAATCAACAAAAGTATAGAACCTTGTACATAGTGGGAATTTATAAAATTATTCACTATTTTAAACCGGTTTTTCCAGGCATCCAATAAGAAACTAGGAAACGTGATAAGAAATCTAGATTATATACTATTTTAAACCGGTTTTTCCATGTCCAGATTCCATGAGTCAGGCTTGATTCATGTTTTTTCAGTAGCATTGGATGTTTCAGTTGCATCTTTGAAACCATTTGCACGTTCCTTATTATTTTTCTTTAGATTTTTTAGTCCTTCTGCCTTATTGATATATATCAGGTTCATGAATGATCTTTGTTGACTGTTTATGCAGCCACGGTTCGTAAGGAAATTGCTGATGAAACTGACAGAGTAACAGGAAGAACAAAACAGATCTCCCCTGTTCCCATCCATCTCAGTATCTACTCCCCGAATGGTTTGTGATTATTCTGCTTCTTTTTCCATTCTTTTCTGCAAGATCAGATCACATCTTACCGTCAGATTTGGTTTCGTAACATTTACTTATTTGTCTTTCTAAACTAACTCTTGGTCCTATTCATTGGCAGTTGTCAACTTAACACTGATTGATTTACCTGGTTTGACGAAAGTTGCTATTGGTATGTTGTTTTTTTTTTCCCTTCATTAGTTTAAATATTTGTATTCTGAATACATTGCCATAAACTTATCATGAGGATGTATCTTTATTCAGAGGGACAGCCTGAGAGTATTGTCCAAGATATTGAAACCATGGTTCGATCTTATGTTGAGAAGGTAATGAGTATTAACATTCAGATGTGGAACTATTTTGTTTTTATGAAATTATATAGGCCCCTTTGTCTAGGTCACTGGTTTTTGCAGAAGTATGAAAAGCGCAAACTCAGACAAATAGGTGTTAGCTCTCATATATGTTGAGAGACACATGCACTGATGCACACACATTGTGTGATAAATGAATGTTATGCATCTTGTATTATTTTTGGTGGAAGTTAATGCTGTTGTAGCACTTTTTTTACTGTTTCTTTGGTGAAAGTTTCATGCAGTTTTGTCTCTTTCTTTTTACCTACATATTCCTTGAAATGATATTTTTCTATTGATATAAACTGTTGGTTGGTAGCAATGTCATGTATTATATTTTCAGAAATATGACCTAGCCTAAAATTTACCTTCACGATTGAACTTTCATTAGAACCTTATTTCCAGGCTTCATAGTTCTCAAAACAATTTTATACTCTTACGTTATAGCGTAAGGAACCAGCCTGTATCATAAGTGGAAAGGGTCTTGGACGACTAGTGAATCTTTCTTGTTATTATCGTTTTCTTTTTAGTTGGATACTTGCCATTTATATGAGCTATAATAAGCCCTTTAACAAGTTGGTCCAGTTGAGAAATGTTTTTTTTGGAGTTGAGCCGAGTTAAGTTCCTCAAATTTATTAGTTTTAAATGGGCATGACAGAGTTTGCCTCATGTGTTGTCTCTGGAGTTTATAGCCTTTGTAGGTGATTTATCTCAGATTAAATTTCTTATGATGCTCATGATATGAATACTGATGCTTGTGTGTGTCTTTTTGCAGCCTAATTGTATCATATTAGCAATATCTCCAGCTAATCAGGACATAGCAACGTCCGATGCAATCAAACTTGCTAGGGAAGTTGATCCCTCTGGTATGTTCAAATATCATATAGCCTTTTTTTTTATTATTTTCTTAAACATTCATGTCTTTAAGTTGTCACTTTATTTAGTTTTAAATCCCTGTTATGCTCTACTGCCACAGGTGAACGAACATTTGGTGTGTTGACAAAGCTTGATTTGATGGACAAAGGAACTAATGCATTGGATGTAAGATCTCTTTTTGTTTTTGTCTTATTTCTATTGAAGATGCATCTATTCGTATGTGCTAATGCATGCTTTTCTTTGATGTTTTTTTAGACAAAAAATATTTGTGGTATTTTTACTTTTAAGTGTTCTCTAACAACTGTGTAAGATTTTGTTATTTTACATATGATTAGAACAATTGTCTATCATTGCAAGCGCTTTATAGCAGTGATACCTAGAACTCTACGAAGGGATTCATGTATTTTCTTAACTATGTCAACATACCTGAAATCATACAGCTAGAAGATGAAAAACTTATCTTGTAGTATTATGTGCTTCCTTGCACTCTTGGCCTGTCAGGTTTTGGAAGGAAGATCTTACAGGCTGCAACATCCTTGGGTTGGAATTGTGAATCGTTCACAAGCTGATATTAATAAAAATGTTGACATGATCATTGCAAGGAGAAAGGAGAGAGAGTATTTTGCAACCAGTCCCGATTATGGGCACTTGGCGAGCAAAATGGGATCGGAATATCTTGCAAAACTTTTATCTAAGGTTTTGTATTTGAACTTTTGTTTCCTTTCAAAAAGTAAAAAAAAAACTAATTTTGTTTGGCATAAAACTATCATGTTGAAGGTTTAATTTTTTGTTTTGTAGCACTTGGAGTCTGTTATTAGAGCCAGGATACCAAGCATTACGTCTTTGATCAACAAAACCATAGATGAGCTTGAATCTGAGATGGACCATCTTGGTAGACCAATTGCTGTTGACGCTGGGGTGAGTCCTTGAATTTTTTACTATTTGATCATAGAATAAGCATTTGTTTCTCTTGTCAACCTATGCTTAACTGTGACTTTCTGTTTTAGGCTCAATTATACACTATCTTGGAACTCTGCCGGGCATTTGACCGGATTTTCAAGGAGCACTTGGATGGAGGGTAAAACATTTATCACGTTTTCAACTTTTATTAAGTTTATCACTGTCTATGAGAATTTATGTTTTTGAAGACAAATTGCCGCATTTATTTGGTTACACTTGGCTTTCTTCAAGTTTACTGTCAAGTGGACAATGAGGGCGCAAGCCTTTGTCAGAATTCATATGTTCATCTTTTCTGCTTTGTTCTTGTTTTCTTGTGTTCTTTTTGTCTTTTTGTGCTTTTATTGTCAAATATTCTTCTTTGTCTTGTCAACTTAGATGAATTTCCTGGCCTCCTCCATTAGATATTTCTTACGGGGGTTTGTTGTTTGTCTTAGGCGACCTGGAGGTGATCGAATTTATGGTGTCTTTGACAACCAGCTGCCTGCTGCATTGAGAAAGCTTCCATTTGATCGGCATCTTTCTCTCCAAAATGTAAGGAAAATAGTTTCAGAGGCAGATGGTTATCAGCCACATTTGATTGCTCCAGAGCAAGGGTACAGACGTCTAATTGAAGGATCGCTAAATTATTTTAGGGGCCCCGCTGAAGCTTCTGTGGATGCTGTAAGTAGTCCTGATTTATTATAGTTGTTTCTTGTATTATGAATGTGTTTTTATTTATGTTGGCAAGTTCAATATGATTCTATTGGAGATTATTCATACTGCTGACCTAGAAATTGAAATGTAGGTTCACTTCGTGTTGAAAGAACTTGTGAGGAAGTCAATAGGAGAAACTCAGGTATGTAGCTACCTAGTTTAACAAGAGATCTTTTAACACGCGTATTAAACAAAATGACTAAAGAGAAGAAAGGATTTTCTTTTGCTGGATGGAAGATTGACTGTCATTTTGTCCCTAACAGGAGTTAAAGCGCTTTCCAACTCTTCAAGCTGAAATAGCTGCCGCTTCTAATGAGGCCTTGGAAAGATTTCGTGAAGACAGTAGGAAGACAGTAGTACGTTTGGTTGACATGGAATCTTCATATCTGACTGTGGATTTCTTCCGAAGACTTCCGCAAGAAGTGGACAAAGGTGGAAACCCAGCAGGTGGAAGCCCAGTAGTCACAAACCCGGACCGATACTCAGAGGGACACTTCCGAAGAATAGGATCAAATGTGTCCTCTTATGTGGGAATGGTGTCTGAGACATTGAGGAATACAATCCCTAAGGCTGTGGTGTATTGTCAAGTCAAGGAAGCCAAGCAGTCTTTGCTAAATTACTTCTACACCCAATTAGGAAAGAAAGAGGTACATGCTCTCTCTTACACCAATCACATGCACACATTACAATTTATATTTGTTAATACCTGATTTATGAAACATGCGAACTGTGCTTTGTTGCATATCTGGAAGAAGGGGAAGATTCATTTCGCTCCCGTTGCACACATTGAACTGAGCTTATGTTGCTTATATCTTTAGACTTTAATTACATATTAATAATCTAAGCTGTTTTACTAATTGATACCCATTGGAACCGGATGAACTCTTTCTAGTGAGGATGAGAGTTTTCTTTCGCATGGAATTTGTGGATAGAGTTGAACTTGAGTAATTCTATTTCCTCGAGAGACAAACGATGACAAGTTTTTGTTGATGCTAATTAGAGGTTTCGACGTGAGTTTTTCAGGCTAAGCAGTTTTCGCAAATGCTAGACGAAGACCCGGCATTGATGGAGAGGAGGCAGCAATGCGCAAAAAGACTGGAGTTATACAAGGCAGCTAGAGATGAGATTGACTCGGTGTCATGGGCGCGCTAGTCTGCTTAATTTGTTGGAGAGGCTTCTTGTATCATATAGTTAGTATCGCTGGAGATTGTTATTCTTTTGAGTATCATATTCTTCATTTTCTTTTTATAATATTATTTTTGTTGTTGTTGAGCAATGCCTTGTACTTTGGGATGGGATGCTGGAATCTTGCATTTATGTAATTTTTATTGTTATATGACAACTAAAATTTCATGTAAATCTTTAAAACTAATTGTTTGTGTTTGACTAGCGTATAGCATGTTTTTTTTTTTTTTAAGATGGAAATTCTTTTCTGTTGTTGGTTCTTTTTTAGCAGGAGAATTGAAACCTCAAGTTCTTATCTCGAGTTTAAAAAATTTATGTCAAATTATTTTTATCAAGAATAGCATGAAAACAAAATAAAAAACGAATAGTTCAAAAGAAAAAAAAAATTACAATATAAACATAGAGAGAAAATTATGAGTGAAAATGGCAATGAAAATAAGATCCAACACATGAAAAGAAAGAGGGACAATTTAAAAGAAATGAAAAAAAAAAGAGAGAGAAATGAGAAATAAAAAAAGAGAATTTTAAGAAAATAGTCACAGTTTCAAAAATGTTAAAATTAGCATTTTTAGAAATTTCTTAAATGTGTCAGAAAATTTTTTACAGTAATTTTTATGTGTAATTTTGTTATTGTCATAAATTTTTATGTTTTATGATTAGTTTTTAAATTTTTTAAAACTAGTGCTATTTTTTAAAAATACACCGTCCAAAATGGGCTTTATACCTGACTGACTCAACAAAAAATAATCCGTTTGCATTTTGGCTCCTATTGTCGGAGTTGTAGCGGTGGTTGTTGTTGTATCGACAAAGGCAATGAAAAGGCGTAGCCAGTTGATTTTTAATTGGTGTGTGGTTGGAATGGCTCGAGGAGGAGAGAGACTACATGGAAATAGTCCTATATATATATATTGTTGATGTAGTTTTTCGTCACCAACCATATGTCCGCTTACTTCGAGCATGATAGATGATCTTGAATGTTGACATAATGATGAACTTTATTGTTGAATTGAATTTGTGACTGCACTTAGTGTATTACCAATCTGCCTATTCTTGAGTGAATCAAGCCAGTGGTTGGACACTTTTTTAAAATTTTGAGGTTGAAATAATAATTTTTATAAAGGATACTTTTGTCATTTAAAAAAAAATAATATTTAATCAACGTAAAAAGATATTGTTAGAGTAGTTTGAAAATTGAATGATCATTTCAGAATTACTAATAATAGCAGGATGAAACTAGAATTTTTGGTAAAACTCACAGCTATTAGAATTTTCTCTTATTATTATTATACATTTAGGGAAAATGACATTGAACAAAAATCCTTCCCATTGTGGCTCAGCCATCATGTCCTTGGTGTGAAAAACATTGCACCCATTTGAAGGAACAGTTTCATTAGGCTAGTGAAACAGTTGTATCAAAAGAATGGTGGATTGACTTTCCAGTTATGTGAAAAAATATCCTTCCTAGACTAACCAGTGCTGATCTTGTTTCAAAAGAAAATGGTGAGTAGATTGGCCTCTCTTGTTTTGCTGGTTCTCAAAACTCTTCCAATGCAGACCACAGCTTTTGGTCTTCAAAATCTTTAATCACAAAGGAAGCTCCAGCATCTAGCAGATGCTTTTCAGGGTTTCTGGTCGCTAAACCGACTACTGGCATACCAGCTGCTACCCCAGCTTTCACTCCTGAAACAGAATCCTTAAAAAAAATATCCCCCGAAAAAAGCAAAAAAGGAAAGCCGAGTGTAAGTTTCCACAAGAAAAAGCTAAAAAGCCGGTTCTAAAGCAATAGCGGAAAACAGTTTTGAGAGCTAAACCTCAAAAACAAAAGTGTGCTCATTTGGCACTTCAAGTGATTGAAGGGCCTTCAGATATGGATCGGGGAATGGTTTCGCTCTTTCGCATTCGTCTCCAAGAACAACGAGTTCGAAGAAACTCGAAAGGTCCAACATTGAAATGATGAGATCCGCGTTTGGTCTTGGAGCACTTGTCACTGCAGCCCGCTTCAGGCCGCGCTCTTCTACCCATTTGCATAAGTTCTGCAAGCCCTTAACCGGTTTTAATTCCTCAGCTGCCAATCTGGACGTATCAACTCCGAAAGTTCGACTTAGATCAGTTTAATTCAATAAAGCAACCTATGAAATAAATGCTGAGCACTTCCAAGTAATTTTGCATTTCTCAAAAGTGAAACAAAGAAAAAGAAAGAGGAAACTAGCTTTAGAAAAATTGAATAAACTATATCCCTAGTTTCTAGACTATTCTCTTTTAATTATTAAGATAGTTGGTTAGTTAGTTAATTAGGCTTATTGAAGCTAAAGGAAATATAAATGTACCAATCCATTTTGGATGGAATCATTATACAATGAAATGAATTAGTTTCCTATTTCTCTCTCTCGTCTCACTCTCTCCCTCTAATTTCTCTATTCTCTGGAGCAAACACTCGCTCAAAGAGTGCCCATCTCCTCGACCACCATAAAATCACTGAAAGGTCGTATCAACTGGTGCTTTCATTGAGAGTCGAACTCAAGACCTCCCGCTTACCAAACGGGTGCTTTCTATTGAACATGTAAGTAGATTCTGAACAAAAAATAATAAAAAAATAAAAAAAATTACCTTCGGAACATGGCTTCCTTATCAACCATAAATTGTCTTGCCGTTTGGAGGTCCCAATCAGGAAAGAGGACTCTGCAGAGCTCCTCATTGTGCATCCCACTTATATTCTTAACAAAGAACTCTTCACTTATAGCAATTCCACCATTGAAACCTACCTGTGCAGTGCAACAATCACCCTTGTCAAATTAAATTATCATGAAAAAAATTGTCTATTGATGAGTTGTGAATTTGTGAGAGAGAGAGAGAGAGAGAGACCTCTTGAAGCATCTCACGGAAAGCATAATAATGAATGGGATCTGAGTCACACAACGTTCCATCGATGTCAAATAGAATTGCTTTGAGAGGAGCTAGAAAAGCTAGAGAACATTTTCTGCCACCAAAACCCAATGAGTTTTAATGAAAATCCAATAATAAAATTCATTTGATATTTATGTATGTGTATTGTAATGAGATTGAAAGAAAAAAGGGAATGAATGAATGTGTGTATGTACCGATGGATGGTTTGTGGGCTGGTTGAAGAAATGGACATGCGAGGAAGGGCTTTAGAAGCCACTTTTGATTTGTTGAAAATGAAATTAGCATTAGGACGAGGAAGTTGTATAGAAGTGAGAGCTACCATAGTTTTAGTTTTAAGTTTTTAAGTTTATAGCATAGAATATATGGAATGAGTGATTTTGATAAATATATAACATTCGTTTATGGACAGAGAGAGAAAGCCCTCTGGCTTAAAAACGAATGGTTGTTCATTCTTGAATCTTGTTAGAGAATATGCTTTCTCTCTCTCCCCTCACTTGTTTGTTCAATATATATATATATATATATATATATATATATATATATATATATATTCTAATTTTTTAGTGCACGCTACTTTGGCAATGCTTGTCATGATTTTTAGATGGTACGTGAAAATTCACGTGGAACGTAAATTTTTTTTATAAAGAGTAAGATATTCAATATTTATTTGAATTTTATGATAATTATGAGGGGAAAAAAATGTTTTATGTCTCAAGGATTACATTCAATTGTAGCATGATTAATTTTAGGATAAAAGAAAGAATAATTTACAAACAAAAGAGTTGTAAATTTTGGGGGAAATGATTAAAAATTGGGAGATTTTGAGGAATGTCACATTCTTAACATAATAATAATCTATACCCAATGAGTTTTGCACTTTTAATTTATACCCTAAAAGTTACACTACAAATATAGTGTGAGAATAAAAGGGAGCACACCACTTAGGATATAAATTATTAAGTAGTATAAAAAATGGCTTTATTTTGAAATACTCCCTTAAAAATTCTTAGAATGGAAAATGGCGAAAAGAGGAAGAAAACTTTAAATTTTGGGCTCATTAGCTAATTGGCTATTTGGAGGCCCAAGTTTTAACAAAATAGCCTATGAATTTAATATTTGAGTTATTAACCATCAGACACATTCATATTGACCTAGAATTCCAAAAATATCCCCACTAACCCATTTCCAGCAACAAATTAATTTCTGAGCCCTTTCGAATTCAACCCAAAAATCTAGAACCAAAAACCCCAAAAATCCTCAAATTCTCTATCTCTGCTCCAATCTTTGATCGACTGACCATGGTGAGTCACTGAAATCCCAACCTCTCTCCGACTGGCCATGGAAGTAGTGAGTAGGTGAGCAAGTCAAAGTGTGATAACCCGACTTATCGTGGATATGATTACGCAATAAAATAAATATTTGTATTATTTTATTTCCTAACTATTTGTGAAACTATCTTCTTTATTATAAAACTACAACAAAATATTGTAATTTGAATAAAAGATAAATACAACTACGACATTTAGTCGTGTTTAGTTACAAAATAAACTACACGTCGTTGTTTCGAAACTACATGTAGTTTGGGATTTGGTCACTCGATTCTTAAAAAAAAAATAGCAGTAAAATAAATATAATTGGCACTCGTTTTGAAATATATTATAAGAGAATAAATCTCTATATTTCAAGTAAATATTTAGGTTAAAATTGCCTAGGTTGTACACCAAAAAAAAAGGAGATTTTTATCTAGGTAGGAATTACTAAATAGTGCTATATTATAAGACAAATTTTGAAGAGTCAAAATTTGAATAAATTTGGAGAAATAGACCATGTTAAGGGCAGCAATTTGGGCATATAGTGGCTGAAAATATTGAGTCAAAATTTAAAAGAAATGCCAACTATTTTCATTAAGTTAAGGAGACATATCTTTGGTGAGTTAATAGACAATTAAGGGGGGTGATTATTGGGATTAAATTCCTTGTTTTGGGGGCTGTAATGCACGGTTAGGCAAGAAAATTTGGAATTTCAACTCATTCCATAGAATAAATATCGGGCAATCTTCGGGTAATTACCCAGAAATTACCCGGAACACTTTCCCGGGTAAATACCCGGGAATAATGGAATTGGAATGCCGGGTAAAACCGACCCGGCAATGATTAATTTTTTTTTTTTCAGTTTTTTTAAATGTTTTTTTCCGGGTAAATGCCGGGTAAAAATTAAAAACTAAATTTAATAATGTTTTTTTCGGGTAAATGCCGGGTGTTGGTGTAGAATTTAAACCAACGCCGTGATCCGTACCTCTAGTGTGTGATACGGCAATGAACAGGGCAAGTTTGAACGGAAAATAAATACTCTGGAATTTTTTAAATGGTTCGACCCTCCGCCGGAGTAATAGTCTACATCCACTGTGTTTATGGTATTTTCAAATTGGGAGTTTACAGAGTAATTTTTTCCAACCCCTTTCCCCTTCTTCTTCTCTTCCTTTTATAGAGGTTCGAAAGGAGAGAGAGGAAAGTGCATTAAATGCGCCCCACCAAATCTCCCTTAAATCAGGAGATTAGGTGGCCTTATCTTAATCGACCATACCCTGTCCCAAATTCCGGGGGTAGGACACTAACTAATCAACTCACGTCTATCACAGGTGAGGCGTCTACAGTATATGTCAGAGGTAAATATCACCGGGAATGATCTCACCACAACTACCCGCGCTTCATCCCTCGACCGGGAACCTCCCGCTCTGCGAGGAGTCTCCCGACTCTCCCGATCTTCTACCTTCGTGAGGCTCATCGCGAGTTCCACTCGTCCCTGGACTTAGGGGATTCCCCGCTCATCGGTCTCCCCCCGAGGACCTTGCTTCATGCCGGGGTCTATCTTCGGGGTTGTCTCTTCCAACAACCCTCGCAGACATAGGCGCGAGGTCGACCCGCGCCTTTGATGCTGTTGACGTTGACACTCTTGCTGACGTGGCGAAGCTACGTCGTCACTCGGGCACTCTCTCTTGAGGCTGCTCGTGGTCGGGGACGACATCCTCGATGATAGATCCTCGGACGAAAACCAGCTTACAACATCTGCCCCCCAATCCCTGAGGGCACGTGTCACGCCCTCTGGGATTTCTTCTCGGGGACGCATCCCTACCGAAAAGCCGCGACGCTTGAGTGACGGGCAGTTAATGTTCTGACATATTTTTCAGGGATTTTATCTTTTTCGGTATCCTATGTTGACGTCAGGCAATAATTACCTCTTATCAAAACTTTCTGACCGTTAGATGGCGATGGGAAGGTTCCCATCCAATGGCCCGGGAGCGAGCTCGAGGTTCGGAGACGAAACGGCGCGAGATGAAAGGACGTGAGATGAAACGACACAAGATGAAACGACGCGAAAGGACTTCGCCCTTTTCGCCCTCTCTGCCTATAAATCCTTTCTCACTTCCCAGTTTCTGAACTTTTGCTCTCTTCGCCATTTCTCTCAAAAACTTACGAGCCCAAAGCCTTTCGCGAAAACTTCAACGTTCTCTGGCGTTCTGCAACTCTGCGAATTCTCCGGAGTTTGAATGCTTTTCTGACGTTTTCCGACCATTACCGGTAAGTCCTCCGTCTTCGCAGAACTTTTTCCTCTTTTCTTTCTTGCGTGGGGGTTTCTTCCTTCTCTTTGGGGTAACTTACCAGAGTCTTCGTTGCCCTTAGAAACAATGTCTCACGTGACACTGCCTTCTCCCGGCGCCAGACTTGAGTCCGCACCGTCGCCGGCGCGCTCTGACCCTTCGCTCCGGGCTTCAACTGCGGCGGCTTCGCCACCCTCGGCCCCAGCAGTAGGGTTGAAGAAGAAGAAGGGAGGGAAGTCGACGAAGAATCCGGCCGCTTCCGTTTCTTCTGCGGCGGCGACGGCAAGTCCCTCGGGCCCTCGGGCGGTCGAGACGACGACAGAATCTTCACGCTCCGCCGTCGCCGCGGAGACTCGAGTCTCCAGCTGCTCCTGGAAGGACGTGGAACACATCTGGGAGTAGTTTCAGCTGCCGGAGGACATTGCCACCTGGGCGATGTCCAAGAAAGAGCGGTCCAACCGTCCGCCCAGCTCCAGGATAGCTTTCAACAAGGCTATCATGAAGCACGGGGCACGGCTTCCGCTGCACCCCCTGGTCCGGGGGGTTCTAGTCTACTGGGGACTTGTGCCGTACGCATACAAAATAATGGCAGGGCTGCACATCCTGTGGAGGTCGTGGTTCGAGGCGGACATATCGGTGGAGGAGGTATGCCACCTGTACAAGCCTTCCTCCAAGAAGTCCGAGGCAGGCTACTTCTTCTTAGCGCCATGGGAGAAGAAGAAAATTTTGATGACGAACTTGTCCTCTTCCTGCAAAGGATGGAAGGACAAGAACTTCTGGGTCGGGGGGAACTTTGACCCATGCGGTTCCGTCCAGGGAACCCCGCCCATTCCGTAGGTCTACCAAGTTCCTGGTAAGCCTTCAGGTTCTCAGCTTTTCCCTCTTTTTTGTTGCACGTCGCAGCGCTGACGCTTGGGGTTGTGCGCAGATTCCTTCATCCGCACCTCCGTGACCGCGGAGCAAGAAGAACGGATCAACACCGCTCTAGCCTTCCCCGACGAGGCCAGGAATGTTCGGGCCCTCGTAAATGAGGACAACCTGATTACCCACCGGTGGATCGGGACTCGCATCGAGTTGGACCCGGACCAACTCCGTGGGCAGAAGTTAGGCCCGAAGCAGCCCAAAGTCCCTGCAAGGGCCCCCGAAGGTGCGACTACTTCCGCTCCGTCGACGAGGAAAAGGGCGGCCACTTACTCAAGGAAATCTGCCGCCCCTAGGGTTGTGGTTACTCCATCCCTCCCGCTCGAGGAGGTCGAGGACGAAAAGGAGGCCGCGGAGACCCCAGAGGAGTCCTTGACGCGGAGGAAACGATTGAGGACGGAGCCAGAGGTGGCTCCGGAGGTCACGCTTGCAGTCCTCGCGTCCCAGGGTCAGGGCGTCCCTGGGACGACGCTCGGGGGTGTCCCATTCGACGAGGCTGTTCGTCAAGCGCTTTCCGATGCGGAAGAAATCTTCAGCGAGCAACCATCGACCGTTCCCAGCCCGCCAACCAACATGGCGCAGGACCCTCTACTTAGTGTAGAGGATTTCGCGGTGGAGCAGGCCGATCCGTCCTCTTCGGGGGAGGTTTCCTCTCCAGGAAGGACGACGTCGGCTGGGACTTCGAGCCAGCCCCCTCCAGGGTCAGGACGTTCAGCCCCTATCATCATCGATGATGGTAAGCTGTTTCACGAATCTCCAGGTTTTTGTCTCAATACTGAATCGAGACTAATTGTTGCTCGTTTGCAGATGAACTTTTTGGGCTTCTGCGGTCCTCGCTTCCCGGAGACGCGCCCGGTCGCTCAGACCCTACCCGCGAGTCTCCTGTCGTAGACAAAGGCAAGCGACCGGTGGTGGACGACATTCCTTCAGGGATACCACCATCGGGGGAGCAGAACGCTACAGCAACCGCGGCAGGCCCCTCTTTTGGAGCAACCGCGACAGGCGCCTCTTCCAGAGCTCCAGCCTAGATTTCCTTGGGGTAGAACCCGCCGAGGCTCCTCGGGGCTCCCCCGCAGGGCCTGGCCCCGCCAGAGATCCACTGGAGGATTTCGAAGTCCCCCCAGCGGGGACTCCGTTCGGGGCAGGTTCATATGCCCCCTCGGGGGGCTTCCCGTGGATGCCAGAGATCGGGCCCATGCTGGACGAGATCTGGTCGGAGGAGAACTTCAGGCAGCTCTCCGAGGGGCCGCTTCAGGCTGGCAATCGAGAAGGCATGCGACTTCTCGCGAAGGTAAATCCTTTCAACTTCCACATCCGTTCGCGATTGATTCGTTACTAACTCATGATTGTTGCAGGCATTTCTAGCCAACTTCACCTACTCCCGGAGGTCGGAAGCCCTTTTCGCACAAGGCAGGGAAGCTTTACTCCATCTTCGAGGAGAGAAGGAAAAGCTCGCTGCCAGGCTTCAAGAAGTTTCTACTCAGGCGGATCTCTCTGTCAAGATGATGGAGATGGCCAACGAGAGTATGAGGAAGTCAAGGGAGCAGCGGAGAGCCTTCACGGAGGAGACTTCCAAGCTCCGGGAGGAGCTGGTGAAGGAGAGAGAGGCCCTTGCGGAGACCAAGGTCCGGCTCGAGCTGGAGCTAGCTCAAGCGAAGGCTCAGCAGTCAGAGGCGTGGGAGGCCCTGACAGAGGAGCGCCGAGCTCGTGAAGAGAGTACTCTCTCGGAGAAGGCTGCCTTCGAGGCTGCTCTTGAGGAGGAAAGAGGCTTGAGAGGCGCTACTGAGTCGAGGATTCAAGTCCTCGATGGAGAGCTCAAAGAAGAGCAAGGGGACAAAAGGCGGATCGAGGACGATCTCAATGGCGCCAGAGCGCGATTCCGCTCCGCGGTGGCTGATTTCAAAAACAGCCCCGCGTTTGATAATCTTATAGAGCTGAGGAGACAACAGTGGCTCGCCGATTTCCATCAAAGCGTGGGGTATCGAAACGAGATCAAGCTCGCCATGGTCGACGGAGCCAATCGAGCGTTGGATAGGCTCAAGGCCCTCCACCCCGAGTGGAATTTCGTTGAGGAGATTCGTCGCGAGATGCCGCGCTCCCAGCAGCAACCTCTCGCGCAGCCGCCGCCTTAGAATAGGGTCCCTTGTATATTATTATTTTTTTTTTGTTCGGGGTCCTCATCTTAGATGCCCACCTTTTGTATATTTTTCCACAATTAATAAGGATTTAATTTCCCCATCTTCATTGTTTATCAACTGATTAAATCCCTCCGGGATCTAATAACTAATTCGTTAAATGACAGTCCCTTCGGGATCCGATCAATTAACTAAATCCCTCCGGGATCTAATAACTAATTCGTTAAATGACAGTCCCTTCGGGATCCGATCAATTAACTAAATCCCTCCGGGACTACATACTCTCTCCGAGGGTATGTATACTGGGTGACCTCTTATTTTCCACGCTTTGGCCTAGTTTTTTAGAAACTAGTCTGCCTCGGAATTCTTCCTTTGAGCGTGCCTAGTCCTATCTTCTTAGAAGAATAGAATGGTTCTAGGAACAAGTTGGTCTAACTTCCCAAGTTAGTCTCCGAACAGGTTCTCTTCTACGAAGGAATAACCCTGACAAGACAAACCTTTGTGGTAAGAAGTCTCAACGAGTAAGGCATGTGTAAGCCCTTCAGAACTCACATGTTCTAGCCTCGCTCGCCTTCGAGGTACCTATAGACGCATCTATTTTCTTTCTGGTACCCCGGATGCCCCCCGTCTTCTTGGGCGCTTCGCGGTCGAGAAGACAGGGTAGTGTTCTTAGGATTTATCCGCTCCGCGGTTCTATCCTCTATACACCGAGTTTATAGTCTACTCCGCAGACTTTCAATTGAACGTATTTGGAAATATGCAAAAATATTTTTCATTCATAAATATTGTTTACAAACATTAGAATTACAAAGAAAATATTACAAGTTAGGGGAGCCTACTGGTAATACTTCTTGAGATGTTCCGCATTCCAGGGGAGTCCCATCGGGATCCCGACGAGATCCGCGAGGCGGTAAGCTCCCGATCGCAAGACCTCGGTAATTTGATAAGGTCCTTCCCATGAGTACCCTAGTGCCCCCGCTCCAGGCTCCTTGGTGTTCTGGAATACTTGTCTGAGGAAACTTTCTTTCCTTCACCTTGGAGTCGTAGTACCTCGCCATACGTCGCTTCTGGGCCTCCATTCGGATCCTAGCGACTTCTCGCCGTTCCTCGATCATATCCCGCTCCACGGTAAGGAGTGAATCGTTGATCGTTTCATCGAAGTTATCGTACCGAAACGACGGGATTTTTACCTCCGCTGGGATCATCGCCTCTGTGCCATATGCCATGGAAAATGGGGTTTCTCCGGTGGCCGTGCGGGCGGTGGTGCGGTAACTCCAGAGGACTAAGGGCAGCTCCGCGGCCCACCGACCTTTGAGTGCGTCAAGCCGCCTTTTCAGAGTGGTCTTGATGATTTTGTTGACGGCTTCGACTTGGCCATTGCTTTGCGGGTGGTATGGCACGGAGAAGTCTTTATTGATGTCGAATTGGTCGCAGAGATCTCTTACAGCCTGGTTATCGAACTGAAGGGCGTTGTCCGAAACCAAGGAATGAGGTATCCCGAACCTGTATATGAGATGCTCGCGGATGAACTTCGTCAGGTTTTTCTCGGTGATTGTGGCCAAGGGAATCGCTTCGGCCCACTTGGTAAAATAGTCGACGGCCACCACGGCGAACTTGAGCCCTCCGGGTGCTGTTGGCATTGGGCCGATGATGTCGATTCCCCACTTCGCAAAGGGCCAGGGACAGAAGATGACCGTGAGTCGCTCTGGATGAGCTCGAATGAGTGCAGAGTATCTCTTGCACTTATCACATTTCCGTGCGCACTCTGCGGCATCTTGCTTCATCGTGGGCCAGTAGAACCCTTGTAACAACGCCTTATGTGCGAGCGACTGTCCACCGGAGTGGTTTCCACAGACTCCGTCGTGGATCTCACTAAGGACCCTCCTGGCTTCTTCGTCGTTGAGGCAACGTAGCAGCGGGGTAGAGACCCCTCTCTTGTAAAGCTTGTTGTTGAGCAACAAGTAATGCTCGGCATGATACCTGACTTTTCGCGCCAGGTCTCGATCTTCAGGTAGCCTGTCGTCCTTCAGGTAGACGACAATGTCGTCCATCCACGACGGTCGATCGCCGATCGCCTTTATCGAATTCTGCTTTGTGATGCTAGGCTCTGCCACGATTTCGACCGGGACCAAGCGAAGGAGCTCCGCATCTCGACTGGTAACCAATTTCGCCAGGGCATCAGCATTCGCATTATCTTCTCGGTCAATGTGCTTCACTTCGTGCCTTGGGAAGTTCTGAAGTTCGGCTTTAACCTTCTCTAGATAAGCGGCCATTCTATCATCACGGGCTTGAAACTCGCCCGAAACTTGAGAGACAACCAGCTTCGAGTCGCTGTAGATTATAAGCGAATCTACTTGAAGCTCTTTGGCGAGTCTAAGGCCGGCAAGCAGGGCTTCGTACTCCGCTTCGTTGTTCGAGGCCTTGAAGGTAAATTGCAACGCGCTACTGATCCGATGATTCTCGGGGCTGACGAGCATGAGCCCTGCCCCTGAACCATTCTCGTTCGAGGATCCATCGACGAAAAGTTTCCACTTCGGGGGTTCGTTCTGTCCATCCCGATCCTCCACCGAAGGAAAGGTGAACTCGGCGATGAAGTCGGCTAGCGCTTGTCCTTTGATCGCCGTCCGCGGCTGGTACAGGATGTCGAATTGAGTCAGTTCGACTGCCCACTTGATAAGTCTACCCGAGGCCTCCGGCCTGCACAGAAATTGTTTCATTGGGTGATTGGTAAGAACTACCACCGGATGAGCCAGGAAGTAATGGCGAAGTTTTCTCGTGGAGATGACAAGAGCAAGGGCGAGCCGTTCCAGCTCGGGGTACCTTAGTTTGGCGTCGAGGAGACGTTTGCTGACATAGTAAACGGGCACCTGTATCCCGGCGGCTTCCTTGATCAGTACTGAACTAACTGCATGCAGGGACACAGCGAGATATGTGAAGAGCTTTTCCCCCAATAATGGCTTCGCCAGAACCGGGGTATGACCGAGGTAAATTTTGAGCTCCTCGAAGGCCCGTTCGCATTCGTCCGTCCAAGCGAACTCCTTACTCCCACGGAGGGCGTTGAAGAAAGGGAGGCACTTGTCAGTCGACCGAGATACAAACCTGTTGAGGGCTGCAATGCATCCAGTAAGCTTCTAGACTTCTTTTCCTCTCCGAGGAGGTCTCATATCGAGGATAGCCTGGATCTTCTCCGGGTTAGCCTCTATTCCTCGTTGGCTCACCATGAATCCTAAAAATTTGCCCGCTCTAACCGCGAAAGTGCACTTATTTGGGTTGAGCATCATGTTGGTCTTTCTAAGGACGGAGAAAGTCTGATCCAGGTGCTTGACGTGGTCTTGTGCTACTGCACTTTTGACCAGCATGTCGTCAATGTAGACCTCCATCGAGACTCCGAGTAAATCCGCGAAGATCTTGTTCACCAATCTCTGATACGTCGCACCTGCGTTCTTGAGGCCGAAGGGCATGACCTTGTAGCAGTACAGCCCTCGATCGGTAATGAACGCAGTGTGCTCTTCATCTCGATGATACATAGGGATTTGGCTGTAGCCCGAATATGCATCCATGAAGCTGAGGAGCTCATGACCCACGGTAGCATCAACCATCTGGTCGATTCGGGGCACCGGGAAGCTGTCCTTTGGACAGGCCTCGTTGAGGTTGGTGAAGTCCACACAGCATCTCCATCTACCATCCGGCTTCGGGACCAGCACCGGATTAGAGACCCAGTCCGGGTACTTTGCTTCGCGAATGAACCCGGCCCCGATGAGCCTGTCAACTTCATCTTTAAGAGCTTGGGCTCTCTCGGGGTTGAGGGGTCTTCTCTTCTGCCGGCGGGCCGGGAGCCGAGGATCTATGTTAAGACGGTGGCACATCAAATATGGGTCTACGCCCTTCATATCGCTATGGCTCCATGCAAACACGTCTCGGTTCCTCCGTAGACAGGCAATGATGGCCTTGCGCACTTCGGGACTTAACGAAGTCCCAATTTTGACTTTCCGGGCAGTGCCAAGGTCGTCCACGTCTACCTCTTCGGTGTCCTCAGCCGGGCCCGCTAATTACTATGGGGCCGGGAGCCGAGGGTCTAGTTCGCTTCGACCCTCGGACACGCCGATGGTGAGGGTCGCTTCACCCAAAGCAGCTTCCTCGGCCGTGCGCTTCCCCTTCGGTTCGGCGGGGGCCGACCTGACGCTCGTCGTGTAACACATCCGGGCTTCATATTGATTCCCCCGGATTACTCCGACGCCACCAGGAGTAGGAAACTTGAGGCAGATGTGGTAGATGGAAGTGACCACTCTCATTGCCACGAGGGTAGGACGCCCGAGGATGGCGTTATAAGAAGACCTACCTCTAACCACCATAAAGTTTGAAACGGCGGTTGATCTTGTTGGCTCTTCGCCGAACGAGACGGCTAACTCTATGCTTCCCTCCAGGAAGATAGAGTCTCCTGTGAAGCCGTGTAGCGGGCTTGCGGCAGCTCGCAAGCTCTGTGGTTTGATTCTCATTTTTTCGAGGACATCCAAATATAGGATGTCCACTGAGCTGCCGTCGTCGATCAGACAACGGTGGACGAGATGGTTCCCAATCATCGCGGAGATGACTAGAGGATCGTGATGTGGGAAACGGACGCCTTCAGCATCCACATCCAAGAAGGTGAGCGGGCTCGCGATCTTCCGAGGGGGCTGTGGAGATCTCCGCGCCACATGGAACACTCCTTCGGAGAGCTCTTGTCGCGCTTCTCGGGCGTAACCCTTCATAGATCATTGGGAGTGCCCCCCAGGATAAGGGCCTCCCGCGATCGTTCGGATTTCTCCCTCTATCTCCCGGCTATGCGGATCCCGGTTCCTAGGATTCGTCTCTTGCGGTACCCTTCGAGTTTCCCTCAGCGGATGAGATATTCTATCTCATCCTTCAGGTCAAAGCAAGTCGCGGTCGTATGCCCGGCTATATTATGGAACAAGCAGAACTTGTCCTTGTGCTTCTCTGGCACCTTCCCTTTCAAAGGTGCAGGGGGTCGAAAGTCAACTTCGCTCCGCGAGCTGACGAAAATCTCTTCGATGGTGGCAGTCAGCTCATGGTATTTGTCATACCGTGATCTGCGAGAGCGAACTGTATCGGGCCCCGAAGACGGACCGGAACCACGAGGTCTTTTCTCGTCGCGAGGCTGTCGATTGTGGCCTGCTGGGGCCTCGACATGCCTCTTCTCTTTTCGGCGGTCCCCTTCGGAGTTGCCGCGGAGAGCTTTCGCAGAGCCAGACTTCTTCGAAGTCGCCGCTTCCGCGTTGATGTAGTTCCGAGCACGCCCCAAGAAATCAGCGTACGCTCTCGGGGGATTTTTACTGATTGAGAAAGCGAAGGGAGTGTCTTCGCGTACTACGGAACTTGCGGCCAGAAGTAGGGCATCGTCAGACAAATGCCCCACCTCTACCGTGGCTTTGGTAAAACGTTGGAGCCAAGCTTGGAGACTTTCGCTCTCTCCTTGCTTGACTCGGGAGAGGTACGCCGAGTTCTTGAGGTGTCAACGACCTCCCAAGAACTGGGCTGCAAACCTCGTTCTCAAATCTTGCCAACTCCCGATTGAGTTGGCTGGGAGTCGATACCACCATCGACGGACTTCCCCCGCTAGGGTGGTGTCGAAGAGCTTGCACCAGATGGCTTCTGGATAGCCGTAGGCGCGCGCCCACGAGGAATAAACCCCTAAATGGTCAGAGGGGTCTCCACTTCCATCAAACAGGCTTACCTTTGGTAGCCTAAGACGATCGGGAACGGGGGTTGCCAAGAGGGTTTCTGTGAGAGGGGTGAAATCCCCATCTAGGATTCCATCGCGGGATGGTTCGCCAAGAATCCCGCGAATGCGCTCTATCTCCGCGGGTGAGAATTCCTGGGATGCTTCGGTCTGCCGGCTAGTAGCAGTGGTGGCCGATTCCTCGCAGAGGCGCTCCCGCACTGGGAGTCGCGCGTCTCCGGGGTTGGCCCCAATACGCGCAGGGGCTCTCCTGGCGGTGTCCCGCTGCAAGGGGCCTAATCTAGTGAACACCGAGCTGGGCTGAGCTGGCGTCCCACCTTCGGTCGCGGGGCGTGACGGTCCCGCCGGGTCAGCCGGCAACTGCTGCCCTCCCGACCGGGTGGTGGACTTCTGGGCTGGCGCATTCCTACGCCGGCGGGAATGGTGAATCTCGTGCGCGGGATCACCGCCCGGTGAACCCTCATCAGGAGTCGCGTTGACGTCGGCAGCCGCGTCGTCAGCTCTCCGCCGCGCTCGGAGTACATTTGCGTGCTCTGCGTCAGTCAGGAGTGGAGGCGGACTTTGGTTGTGAACCAACGTCTCCACTAATCCGGTCATTCTTGCCATGGATTCCTCCATGCGCCGGATTCGATCTTCGAGCATCTCTTGCTCGGAGGTTAAGGGATTTTTGCCGTTGCTTCTCAAGTTGGGCGCCATTTGATCTCCGATGGAGTAGCGCAATGAGTAACAGAGAAAGCGGGAAGAAATCTACAATAATGACGGAGGTCGTCAGCCCTCCTTCTAGCGCCAAGCTATTGGTGTAGAATTTAAACCAACGCTATGATCCGTACCTCTAGTGTGTGATACGGCAACGAACAGGGAAAGTTTGAACGGAAAATAAATACTCTGGAATTTTTTAAGTGGTTCGACCCTCCGCCGGAGTAATAGTCTACATCCACTGTGTTTATGGTATTTTCAAATTGGGAGTTTACAAAGTAATTTTTTCCAACCCCTTTCCCCTTCTCCTTCTCTTCCTTTTATAGAGGTTCGGAAGGAGAGAGAGGAAAGTGCATTAAATGCGCCCCACCAAATCTCCCTTAAATCAGGAGATTAGGTGGCCTTATCTTAATCGACCATACCCTGCCCCAAATTCCGGGGGTAGGACACCAACTAATCAACTCACGTCTATCACAGGTGAGGCGTCTACAGTATATGTCAGAGGTAAATATCACCGGGAGTGATCTCACCACAACTACCCGCGCTTCATCCCTCGACCGGGAACCTCCCGCTCCGCGAGGAGTCTCCCGACTCTCCCGATCTTCTACCTTCGTGAGGCTCATCGCGAGTTCCACTCGTCCCTGGACTTAGGGGATCCGCCGCTCATCGGTCTCCCCTCGAGGACCTTGCTTTATGCCGGGGTCTATCTTCGGGGTTGTCTCTTCCAACAACCCTCGCAGACATAGGCGCGAGGTCGACCCGCGCCTTTGATGCCGTTGACGTTGACACTCTTGCTGATGTGGCGAAGCTACGTCGTCACTCGGGCACTCTCTCTTGAGGCTGCTCGTAGTCGGGGACGACATCCTCGATGATAGATCCTCGGACGAAAACCAGCTTACAACACCGGGTAAATACCGGGTAAATTTTTTTTTATTTTTTTTTGCTTTTGCGTCCCTGGTAATTCCGGGTATATACACGGATTTGTTATCCGGGTAAATTCCGGGTATTACCCGGAAATTACCCGGGAATTATACCGGGTAAACAATTACCCGGAAGAAAGTATTCCACTTTTGCATGCCTATGCACGGTCTTGGGTGGCTAGGAGCTGAAAATTGATTTCATTTTCATGCCTTTCAAAAAAAAAAAAAATCATCCGAAGTTTAGAGAGAAAAAAAAAAGTGAGAAAAAGTGAAGAAAAAAGAAGGATTTAGAGAAGAAGAATCCTAGAGCAAGATCAGCCCCTGTTGGTAAGAAAAGATAAAAAATTTCCTCTTAATCTTTTGGTGATAGAGTCATCTTTGTGTAAAATCAAAATTGATGATCGAATCGTTGTGTTTTACGCTTCGTAGGATTCGCCGATCGTGCTTCGATCTATCAACGAAAGGTATAAATTGAATCTAATCCTAAGTATGACACTCATTATGATATTAGATGTTTAGGCTTTATTTTTTAGGTTAGAAATTCAGATTTGATTGGTATGTGTTAAAAAAATAAAAATAAAAAAATTCACTTTAAAACAAAAGTGTAGAATGCTGAAATTAATTCTTAGATTTTTTCGGTTTTGTTATTCAAATTTTGTGGCTTTTTAAGGCTTCTAAAATCGGCTCAAATATCAAGCACGTTAATTTATTTGCCTATTATTAGCCTGTAAATTTTTAGATCCAAATCTTGTGTATTCCGTTCTAGAAAAATTCGCAACCCTTAATTGCTCATATTTAAGATTTTGTGTTTTGAATATTGGAAATGTTATGATTTTACGTACCAAATGAAATCCTTTAGATTTGCTGATTTTTCTGGAAATAAATGTATGTCATGATATTGACTATAAAATCTTGGAGTTAGATGATAAACTGATTAATTTTAAAAATTTTGGAATCGAGATATGCTCAGGACGTCGAATCTGGGTAGATTACGCAGTTATCGGTCTTAGAAACTTTTGAATTCCTAAACGATAAGCGAAAATTTTTCTATGAATATGATGACTTAGGAAGTTTAATTTTAAAAATAGTTTTAGAAATATAATTTTCTCCATCTCTTCCTCCTTAGTGGCGAAAAACACATTTTAATCTTTGTTTTTAATTTTTTCCTTGTGAAGGATCTATTGGATCCGTTCATTTCCTGAAAAACTTTGTGTAATGAGAAATGTAGATCTTTAAAAATTAATGGGGGTTACTTCATAATGTTTTTCCTTATTTTGTGTAGAATTAATGAAAATTAGAATTAAAGTTTTGTCCTTAATTTAATCTTAAATTTTGATGAGTTTGTAATCCGAATTTTATAAGGTTATAGATGTATATTCATGACTTGGAAATTTTGGTATAGTTGTGGAAAAGGGCATTTTTGTCAAAATTTTCATATACAAGGACTAAAGTGCAATTTTTTAAAAGTTCAAGGACTGAAATAAAAACTTTATTTTTAACCAGAATAAGCAAGGAATTTATACTTTTATAAATAAAATAAAAAAGATTATGTGATAAATAAAGATTAACCAATTTGTCACGTCTAAGAAAGTCAGGCCTAAAGTGAGACCATAGTACCATTTCCGATCGATCTGGAGACTAAGAGACAACACCTTTATGCATTACATGATTTCTTTGAGTTTTGTTCCCCGTAATTTGAACCGTAATAGAACGACGTTTCTAGGTTAAGTCCTAGAAGAGCAATGTGAGTTAAGTCTAAGCTTTTAACAAGTATGTCCCTGAAGCGACTTATAATTTAGGTAACAAGAACAGAGGTGACCAAATACCGAAGTCTAAGGACTATTACCCTTTTTTGAACAACCAAGGTGAGTACAATCTCACTACAGTACGGATTTGTTCAAAAATAAAATTGTATAATTGTATGTTACTGGGCCTTTAGCTCACTTCGTTTTTTGTCCGTACTGTAGGTAAGAAACCTATGGTGTGACGTACCGTGGGTTGGAATTCGACATTGCTTGAGGTAGCGAGCCGAGGGTTATGGAAACCACTATCTTCCGCAATTTATTTATATGAGATATTTTATATTTTATTTTCTATGCGTAAGTATGAAATTTAAGATGTGTGAAATTATTTTATTTCAATTTTTTATTATAATTAATTCGTGAGACCTCTTCTTTTATAAACAAGTTTGAGTTAATTATAAGTTTTGAAAAAAAAATTAGTAGGTATTTTTACAAGATTTTAGTAAGTAAGATACGTAAGTTTAACGGCTCAAAAAGTTGGATCGTTACACAAACAGATTAGCAAAACAGAGGACGAGGAAGACGGAGACGAGTGCTTCTACATCCCTCGATTGCATTGCTTCTTCATCTTGCTCTTGCTCGACTTCGATTCCCTCGAGTGGCCAAGCTCACTTTGCGATCAAGCTTCCATAGAGCTGCCGTGAAGTCGTAGCGATACTAGATGCTACGAAAAACGAGTACAAGCCGCCGAGAGCCTTCACGCCAGTGACGTCCACTGCGAGGCTACTATCGCCAAAGAAGGAGGCTGCCGAGAAATTCAAGCACCAAGCTGAAGTGTGTCCATTTCTAAGATTTCATTTATTGTGTTGATGGTTTTCTGATCGAAGAAGAAAGTTAGAATTTGCCATTCTTCAATCTATGTATTGATTTAAAGCATCTTGCAGGTTTTTTTTTTTTTTTTTTGGGATGGGAATGTGAGGATCGAGATTCCGAGTGCGTTTTGTTATGTTATGTCGTAACAAAAACTGTTACGATCTGTAACAAATTTTGCAATTTTGTTACAACTGATAACAATTTATATTAAGAAATGTAACAAATTTTGATACAAATCATGGCACACAAATGTGTAACAAAATTTAGATATTTTGTTACATATGTGTAACAAATTTTTCTAGTTATGATATGTATCAAAAGTTGTTAACTATCGTAACAAAATTATTCTAACGTGCATCAAAATTTGTTACAAATTCTAACATATATATTACAATATGTATCAAAATTTGTTACACATTATAACTAATATGTTACGATCTGCAACATTTGTTAGCTTTTGTAACAAAAAGCAAAAAAATCAATGCATAATGTCTAAAAGAAAAATGGCTAATAATTTAATTTGTTGATTCTTTGGATAACAACTTAAAAAATGTGTTTTTAGAATGGCCATTTAGCCAATTTGCCTTATATTTAAAAGATAAATTGGTTAAATGGTCATTTTAAAAGCACATTTTTAAGTTATTAGCCAACAAATTAAAAAATTAAGTTGTCCGTAATTTTTCTTTTTGCAAAATAAAAAAAAGTAAAAGCTTAATAAATAAAAAATATGTAGTTCAATTATGGAGACACTGCCCCTCAAAAAAAAAATTGAATATTGATGTGAATATCTAGTTTTTCTAAATATTTTTTTGTAAATAATAGGTCAAATGAGCGTAGATTTGTAATTTTTTTTAACAAATATTAAAACAATTATATTCTTGTTAACATTAATGAAATAAGTTTGTTTTTATGAATTCAAGCAATTTATGGGATAAGTTATCATTTAATAAAGTGCCCTCTAAAATTAAATAAAAAAAGCCCTGAATTTGGTTTTAAAAAAAAAAAAAACTACAAAGAGAAGCCCTATCTGTAAAAAAAAAATTTAAAATAAAAAAATGATTTTGGGACACTCACGTCTTAACTAGCTTGTGTAATACACATTCTTTCACAAGATTTCATAAAAATAAAAAATAAAAAATAAAAGAAGAAGAAGAAGAAGAAGAGGAGAAATAAAACAAAAGAGAACGACACATCGCATCCACGTCTATAATGTAGAGGAAGAAGTCCACCGACCTCTTTGCGCTTCATATAATGTAGAGGAAATACTAGTTGATAATAAGAGAAAAGGTTAGATAGGTAAATAACTATTTTAGATTGCGTGTTTTAAAAATATAATTATAGTTTTAAAAAATTTAAAAATTAATTATAAAGATTTTTTTACATGTAAGAAATTTCTGATAATAACAAAATTATTCATAAAAATTACTGTAAGAAAAATTTTAACACGTATAAAAAAATTTGAGAGGGCTAGATTTAAAATTTTTTGAAACTGCGACTATTTCTTAAAATTATTTTCTAAAAAATGACTATTTTCTTAAAATTCCCTAAGAGAAATACGTGAGAAAATACTATAATTGACCCTTACGATTTAGGCAATATTTCATGCTTATACCTTAAATTTTTGATAATATGATTTTATCCTTTATTTTTTTAAATTGAATAAAATATATACTTTATTTTAAATTTTAATCACAACAACGCGTATAAAATTTTCATATAACAACTATATTTTCCTCTTCTTCTCTTTAAATTGTTTAGAGACACTAAAGTATTTAACAACTTAGAGAAAAAATTAAGAAAATTGCAAAAAAAAAAGGCACAAAATTGTTTTTTTTTTCTTTTCAAAATAGCATATAATAAAATTTATTACAAAGAAATAATATTTACACATTCGTAATAAAATTTAGGGTGTGCAAATAACCTGTCAACCTAAACAACCAAACAACTCAATCTGAACCGAACTCGATTAACCATAACACATTCAAACCCGATATGAAATTTCAATCAACCAAACCTAACCCGACATCTAAAGGTAACCAAGGTCGGGTTACCAGATGTGATTTCTAAAGATTGACCCAACCCGATACTTAGGCTGCATAGAAGAATATGTAGGTTTTTTGTGATTGAAAGTGTTTTAATCCTCTAACTTATTCTTAAAATGCCAAAATTTTACCATTTAGTCCAAGCCTTTGTGTTATTGTATTGGGTCAGTTAGGTAAATAGCCATTTTGAACTGTGTGTTTTTAAAAAATAGCCACAGTTTCAAAAAATTTAAAAACTAGCCATTACACACTGTAAGAAATTTCTGACAATAACAAAATTACACATAAAATGTGTTGTAAGAAATTTCTGACAACTGTCAAAAATTTCTGAAAGGGCTAGTTTTTAAATTTTTTGAAACTGTGGCTATTTTTTAAAATCATTTTGTAAACAGTGACTATTTTCTTAAAATTTCCTATTGTATTTACACCTATATTTATTTTTTAAAAGTTATTTTTAAATTGAAATTTTTGACTCAAATTAATAGGACAAAATGTCATCAATTTTTTGTTTTAATCCAACATGATCACCGATCATGATTAGATTGGGTTGGGTTCCTTTTTCCCCAATCTAATGTGTTCAAGCTAGGTTGGGTCAGAGGCTTCAACCTATCCACAATCCGTGCACACTCATAAATTAAATTTTAGAGATTATTGAGCAAATAACCATTTTTGAAATGATGTTTTAATAAAATAGTCAATGTTTTTATTAATTAAGAAAAAACTTATTTTCGTAATTACCTGATGGTGTGATGTTACCTTTATACCCTTAGGGTGTGTTTGGCGCATTGGATTAGGGGAGATTGGCTTGGATTGAACTAATATTAGTTCTAATCCCATAGTTGGTGTATGGTGGGATTGGATAATTGAAAGTGAGACCCACAAAAATAATTCCTTTCATATGGGATAAATAATTTCATAGAAAATGGTAGGATTATTAATCCTATGCAAAAAAGTGTGGGTCTCACAAAATTTTTTTTTTTACTTACTTTTAATTAAATATAAATGTAAATTATGTGTCTAATAATTTTATGGGTCAGTTAGGCAAATAGCCATTTTGGATTGTATTTTTTTAAAAATAGCCACAGTTTTAAAAAATTTAAAAACTAGTCATAAAACTATAAGAAATTTCTGACAATAACACAAATACACATGAAACTATTGTCAGAAATTTCTGACACTAGGCAAAAATTTTGTAAGAAATTTCTGACATTGCTAGTTTTTAAATTTTTTTAAACTATGACTATTTTTTAAAATCATTTTGTAAACACTGGCTATTTTCTTAAAATTCTCTTATTTTAATAGTTTTATATGTCTTGTCATTTATTTTTATAATTTTAAAAATATTATCATAATCCAATTTAATACCACAACAAACATATCATAGTATTAACTACAATTTAATCCAATTCAGTTCAACAAAATTTATCCTATATAATCTGAAAGACAAAACGCACCCTTAGTTCTTTGGGTAAATTTCATAAATCCTCCCTTCATTTGCCCCCATTTTTTTTTCTTTTCTGTTCCCATTCTAGTTTTAAAAAAAACTCAAATACATCGTTCCCTTAATTTTCTAGTTAAAAACTTCCACGTGTCATATAATTAGTTATTACTAGATATGCATTTGAAAATAGAATCTCTTTTGTCCTTCGTTGTTCGAATTATCATAATGGAAGTGGCTCGTCCTTACAGTTGGGACCAAATGAGTGGCTCAGAATTATTCTGAGTACTTTTTTTTATTTATTTTTTGGCCCTTTATTTTATTGTATTACTATTTAAGCCTAATTTTTTTTTAAAAAAAATTTCACTTTCACCCTTAGAAAAATTGAGTTTTTTTTCACCAAAATGCTAAAAAAAATCTAAGAAACAACTTTGAAAAAAATTGGCAAGTTAAAATTCAAAATTTTATCTATTAATAGTAAAATTAGAATCGATCCCTATGGTAGGGACGAAAAACACAGCCGTTTCCATAATAATAAATGATTGGAAACGGCTGTGGTAGGGACTATTTTTTCGTCCTTTTTTATCATTATTATTAGGGTGAGTTGCAAAAATAAGTCAAAATTAAATGTTTATTTTAAATGATAGCCTGTGTTTCAAAAAATTAAAAAAATAGTCATGTTATGAATTGTATAACAGAAAAGTGTCACGCAAAATATAACAGATTTATAAATATTTGAAAGATATTATTTAACACTTTAAAAATAATGAGTAAAAAAACTTAAAGTGTTATAAAATATCTTACAAATATTTACAGATGTGTTATATTTTATGTAATATTTTTTTGTTATACAATTCGTAACATGATTATTTTTTTAATTTTTTAAAACATGGCTGTACTTTAAAAACGAAAATTTTTTTTAAGCTATTTTGTACGATTTCCCTTATTATTATTTATCCTTTTTCCTTTTCGTCGTTGTTAGAACTCGCGGCAGAGCTCGTCGCTGTTTCTCTCGCGCCATTTCTGTGTTCGTTGATTCGTCGGTTTTTCATATAGTTTGCATTTGCGTTTTTTCTCTCTTTCTTAAGCTGTTGTGCTTTTTAGAACCGTGGGTTCGTATTTATTGATGTCTGTCTTTTGTACTTTTGTGGGTAAAAAGATAGTCTTCACGACAAGACGCGAACACCTATCGCAGACCCTTCACAACCAAAACCTGGTGAGACTTTTTGTGATTCTTTAGCCATTAAATCTGCCTAGTACTTCTTCGATAAACACAAAAAAATTGAGACCCTTAGAATTGAAGTGCTCGGTTTGAGACAATACCTTTGAATTTTAGTACTCCGTTTGCGATGCTTGTTGGGTGTTTGATGAAATGTCGGAGTTGGATTTTCTGAGTTTTGTTGTGTGATTGTTGTATAATGATTTCAAGTTTTCAACAATATTTGTTGTATATTTTTTTTTTAACCAAAATTCCCTCTTATTTGTTAACTTTTCGTATCCTTTTCCTCCAAAATTCTTGTTCGACGCAGTCATTGGTGACTTCAGTTTCTTCTGCTGTTGTTGTTGTTGCTGAGAATCAAATGAAACCAATCAGGAAATAGTTTAAATGAAAAAGGCATATGATTTGATTAATTTATTTTTGTGATGAGTGATTAGTTGGCCAGCAATCACAGAACAAACAAGAACAACCTCATCAGAGAGAGAGAGAGAGAGAGGGAGAGAGAAGGATGAACAGAGCTTCAAGTCTCATCCAATTCTGCCAAACTCCACCAAGTAGAATATTTCTTACAAGCTCAAAACCTTCCAAAGGTTTTCTTTCTCATCCTTAATTGTTTTTCTTCACAACAGTTTAGTTGCATATTATAGGATTGCCTCAAAACTCTCTTAATAAATCATTAATCTTGATATGACCCAGTTAGCAATTTGGCTTTAAATATGCATAATAATATTAATAATCATTTGAAAGCTTCTCTAGAAGTCTTCTACTTTTTATTTCTTCTTCTGTTGTTTAAAATCCTGTGCAGAGACTCCCAATTGTGCTTATTTGGATTTTATTTTCATAACTAAATTATCTTATTGTTTATTCTCTCTGTAAGTTGTCGATTAGCTGCTTATTTTTATGTTTCTCGAGCTGTTTTTCTTTTTCCTTTTTCCGTTCTAAATTCTGAAGCAACCTGAAGTATATAGTAACATGTTACCTCAAAATGAAGGGGCACATTTGATAGCTAGTGCCAACATATTTGTGTTTTATTTGTTTGTGCAACCATGGGTTGAAGGGCTAGGCTTATATGAATTGTGTTTTGATTTCGAGTTGCCTTGTAATGAAAAAATGTGCTTTTTTTCTTCTTCATTATATAGGTGTTTATTTTGTGAATTTTTCCATTGCCCTGTGCTGCTACAAACTTTTCGACAACTTAAATCGTTTCTTGATGTGTTAAGTCACCTCTAATTACAAATGTAGGGGCGTATAGGATACCTGGTGCCAAAATTTACCCGCCCCGCTTCATATGCAAGAGCATCCAAACTACCTCGTATGAAGGTGTCAATACGACCGGAAGCTATGTACCGACAATCAAAATTGAAAATGAAAGCAAACAAAAGGTAGTTCTTGCTTTAAGCATCAATCAAGACGAATAGCTAGTGTTGGTGCGATTTTTCGTACCAACTCGTGTTCGACACGTGACCGCTCCTCCTAGCTCGAACTCGCGTTGAACCACGTGCGGGGATGGTTTGAGATGATCTACGGTTCTGCAAAAAAGATAGAAAAGCATGACGGGGGGCACTGGGGTTGTTCCCAGTGCGGGCACTCTGACGCTCAAGCCAGTCAGGGTGAACCAGAGACTTTGAAGTGGAGTGTATTTTTGTGTTAGAATTGCGTTACCTTTCTTTATCTTGTTCGGTCCTTCAAAAATCGTACGAATTTCTCTTAGATTCTCCTGTTCAGCAGGTCTAGCCGGGTTATCGTTCCTTCTTGGTGCAGGTTGTCGGTTTCCGTGATGGTCTTCAACCATCCTATCTACAAACTCCGCAAGTTCTCCCCTTTGGATCAAGGCCTCGATTTGCTTCTTCAGTTGGAAGCATTCGGTTGTCAGGTGACCGTGGTCCTTATGGAAACAACAATATTTTGATCGATCTCGCTTGTTCGGATCCCCCTTCATTGGTTCGGGCGGAGTAAGCAGATTTCGGTTCTCAATCTGCATTAGGATCCGATCTTGCAGCGTGTTGAGGGGAGTATATGCACGGAATTTCTCGGCAATTGGTGGTCTGGGTGTACTTCTTGGCTCCCTCGGTTCTGTTTTGGACCTTTTGTTTTCAACCTTCTCGCTGTCGCCATCGTTTTTCCGTTTAGTTTCCCCCCAGTATTCCTTCCTACTGCGGAAGTATTCTTCCTCGTTGACGAATTCCTGCGCCCGGGCTAAGAATTCAGCAAGGGTCTTGGGGGCTTTTCTTACTACCGACTTGAGAAGTTCACCGTCCTGCAGTCCTTCACGTAGATTGGTGACGGCCTCAGACTCGGTAAGCCCTTCTACCTTACTGGCGCTTTTGGTATACCTATCGAGGTATTTTTTCAAGCTCTCAGTCTTCCCCTGTTTTATGGTCCACAGGTATGACACATCCTTTTTCCTAGTCCTTGCGGTGGCGAACCGGGCAAGAAATACTTCCTTGAGCTGTTCGTATGACGAGATAGATCCCGGCATAAGATTCTGGAACCACTCGTACGCAGTGTCCGTTAAGGTCAGCGGGAATGCTTGACATTTTATGTTTAGGGAAGCTCGTCTTATGGACATCCAGGTCTGAAAAGTGGTTAAGTGGTTGACCGGATTTCCTTCTCCGTCGTATTGCTTGAGGGTCGGCATCTTGAAATCCTCTGGGAACTCTTCAGCGAGGATCTCGGTGGAACATGGTAGCTCTGCATCCTGCATCATGTCTTGAATGTCACCGCTCCGGTTGCGTTCCCTTTCAAGCCTTTCTATCCGTTGGAGCAACTGATGGTTCGGGTCGTCGTGCATGACTGACCCAATCTGATTACTTCCTCTACTCCGAGTTGGCTCGTTGTGGGGCCGGACCTCGGGTATGTTTCGGTAGTTCCCTGCACCGATAGATCCAAGCCGGGCATGGACCCCACCACGCTGCTGGTTGATTTGATCACGAAGGTCATTGGTCCCATGGGTTCTTGACCCGCTCGGTGCCCAAGAGCTTTCGACGACCTCTTCAGCTTCGCCTCCCAGCCGGTTGAAAACCGACCTGTTGGTGCGCCGTGATCCGGCGGGTACTCCGCCGTTTGCTCCTGACAGGTTTTGTCGGTACTCTGCTGGGCGTCCTCGCCGAACAAAGCGTTCAGGGGAGCCTCCTCTTGCAACGGGGACGGCTTGCGGAGGCAGCGCATTTTCCGGTGCAATTGCGCCCAATCTTTCTGCGAGGCGGGCCATGTTTTCAGCCATCGTGTTGACGGCGTCTTTCATTCGCTCGGCCCGGGTAGGCTGCCGATTGATTCTGGCTGGTGGCCGCCTGCGGGGCCGGTGTTGCGCCGGGGCCTCTTCTGCAGCAGTGCTTCATCAGGTACCTTGTGTATTTTGACTTGTCATGATGATCGTTGGCGCTAGAAGGAGGGCACTTGTAGAGTTATCAGTAGCAAGAGCTCTCAACCAGCAACAACGATCATCATGACAAGTCAAAATACACAAGGTACCCGACGAAGCACTGCTGCAGAAGAGGCCCCGGCGCAACATCGGCCCCGCAGGCGGCCACCGGCCAGAATCAGTCGGCAGCCTACCCGGACCGAGCGAATGGAAGACGCCGTCAACACGATGGCTGAAAACATGGCCCGCCTCGCAGAAAGATTGGGCGCAATTGCACCGGAAAATGCGCCGCCTCCGCAAGCCGTCCCCGTTGCAAGAGGAGGCTCCCCTGAACGCTTTGTTCGGCGAGGACACCCAGCAGAGTACCGACAAAACCCGTCAGGAGCAAACGGCGGAGTACCCGCCGGATCACGGCGCACCAACGGGTCGGTTTTCAACCGGCTGGGAGGCGAAGCTGAAGAGGTCGTCGAAAGCTCTTGGGCACCGAGCGGGTCAAGAACCCGTGGGACCAATGACCTTCGTGATCAAATCAACTAGCGGCGTAGTGGGGTCCATGCCCGGCTTGGATCTATCGGTGCAGGGAACCACCGAAACATACCCGAGGTCCGGCCCCACAACGAGCCAACTCGGAGTAGAGGAAGTAATCAGATTGGGTCAGTCATGCACGACGACCCGAACCATCAGTTGCTCCAACGGATAGAAAGGGAATGCAACCGGAGCGGTGACATTCAAGACATGATGCAGGATGCAGAGCCACCATTTTCCACCGAGATCCTCGCTGAAGAGTTCCCAGAGGATTTCAAGATGCCGACCCTCAAGCAATACGACGGAGAAGGAAATCCGGTCAACCACTTTTCAGACCTGGATGTCCATAAGACGAGCTTCCCCAACATAAAATGTCAAGCATTCCCGCTGACCTTAACAGACACTGCGTACGAGTGGTTCCAGAGTCTTAAGCTGGGATCTATCTCGTCATACGAACTGCTCAAGGAAGTATTTCTTGCCCGGTTCGCCACCGCAAGGACTAGGAAAAAGGATGTGTCATACCTGTGGACCATAAAACAGGGGAAGACTGAGAGCTTGAAAAAATACCTCGATAGGTATACCAAAAGCGCCAGTAAGGTAGAAAGGCTTACCGAGTCTGAGGCCGTCACCAATCTACGTGAAGGACTGCAGGACGGTGAACTTCTCAAGTCGGCAGTATGAAAAGCCCCCAAGACCCTTGCTGAATTCTTAGCCCGGGCGCAGGAATTCGTCAACGAGGAAGAATACTTCCGCAGTAGGAAGGAATATCGGGGGAAAACTAAACGGAAAAACGATGACGACAGCGAGAAGGTTGAAAACAAAAGGTCCAAAACAGAACCGAGGGAGCCAAGAAGTACACCCAGACCACCAATTGCCGAGAAATTCCGTGCATATACTCCCCTCAACACGCCGCAAGATCGGATCCTAATGTAGATTGAGAACCGAAATCTGCTTACTCCGCCCGAACCAATGAAGGGGGATCCGAACAAGCAAGATCGATCAAAATATTGTCGTTTCCATAAGGACCACGGTCACCTGACAACCGAATGCTTCCAACTGAAGAAGCAAATCGAGGCCTTGATCCAAAGGGGAGAACTTGCGGAGTTTGTAGATAGGATGGTTGAAGACCATCATGGAAACCGACAACCTGCACCAAGAAGGAACGATAACCCGGCTAGACCTGCTGAACAGGAGAATCTAAGAGAAATTCGTACGATTGTTGAAGGACCGAACAAGATAAAGAAATATAACGCAATTCTAACACAAAAATACACTCCACTTCGAAGTCTCTGGTTCACTGACTGGCTTGAGCGTCGGAGTGACCGCACTGGGAACAACCCCAGTGCCCCCCGTCACGCTTTTCTGTCTTTTTTGCAGAACCGGAGATCATCTCAAACCATCCCCGCACGTGGTTCAACGCGAGTTCGAGCTAGGAGGAGCGGCCACGTATCGAACACGAGTTGGTACAAAAAATCGCACCAACAGCTAGCATATCAAATGAAGCAAGAGTACAATATGAAAGGAAAATATAAAATAGAAGAAGAGAATTGCGTTGACAAATCTAGCATCTTCTAAAAAATTTCCATGTGATGGAAATTTGTTAGCAACTCATACTTTGATTTTTTATTTAGTTTCCTTATCATTGTCTCGTATCACAATGTATAATGATCTTTGTGATTCTATTGTTCTAAATTTAGGAGAAATCATCGGGAGAACTTGAAAGAATTGGTGCATTTCAAAAACTGCCGATGGTGATGCCATCTTTCGACATTCTTTATTCGGCACTAAGGAAAGCCAAGAGGGTTCCCCCAACAAAGGGTATGTGTATGTACACAATTTTTTTAAGTTTCTTGTCGAATAAACTACATTGGTTGAACCTATATTTTCCCAACGGATACAATGTGTTCATGGTAAATTGGTATGAGTTGGAACTCTGTTCATACTTGTAACTTGATATATAGCTTGTACATTTTGTAGGCATTGCCAATATTGCAAAGCGAGAGAGAAACAGAGGTGCAAAGCAACTTGATGCGCTGATGAAAGTTTGTTCTTAACTTTCATGCCTGTATTGTTATTAATGAAATTAAGTCATTGCAGCTAACAAATAAGTATATGAGTAGGAAATGTCTTCTGTTTTTATTTTTTTGTTTTTTGTTGGGCCAAGAGGAATTTGTCAAGGCTGAGATATAGCTTTCTTCTCCGTCTTCAGGAACTGGCTGTTCCTTTGAGAACTTACTTGGAGAATTTTCCAAAGAAAAACACTCTGCATCCTTATGAGCGATCCCTTATTGAATTGACTCTTGGGGATGGAAAATATGAAGAGGTAACAAGCAGCTCTTTTTTTTTTTTCAACGCAATTTATAAAGATCGTCGACGTTATAAGTTGAAATGATAACAAGTTTAGTGTATTGCCCAGTAATATTAATAACACATACTGCCTACTCAAAATAAAATATTTGCTGCCTGAATGGATAAATTGTGTTAGCCTCCGAAAAATGATAACCCATGCTTTATTGAAACAATGGCTCATGGAATATATAGCTCTATAACTTTGCAAATGCATCATCGTATGACTCAGAAGCCAACTGGTAGTTCTTTTTTTTTTTTTTTTCCCCTGTAATTAGCAATACTTAAAGGTATTCACATGTCTCAGTCCCAACACCTGCTGCAGCTGTTAATTATTGAGTTGTATGTATATGTTTATAGGTGTTGGGCAGGGTAGATTCTCTGAGGAAGAAGGTGGTATCTGCTGGGAAAGAGCATGCTTCTCTTTGTGCTAAGGTCGGACTCCTGGATCCAAAAATTTTTCTCTTCCATGCTCTATGTTACTGAATTTAATCTTCGTCAGTTTTCTAATTATTACTCTCTAAAACCTATATGCTTCAAATGCATGTATCGCCTTGTCTCAAGATTGTAAGGACAATAATGTATCTTGATCATTAGATTGAAATCAAAAGAGAACCTGGAAAGCTTTGCCTTTCTGATGAGTGCAATCAAATCATCCAAACACAGGAAGCACAGAAAAAGGGTCTGGGTTCCTCTGGTTCCAAGCAAACAAAGAAGGAGAACACAAACCCTTTTTGTGGATTATTTTTCTGTGTTTTGAATGATTGATTGCCGTGATCTCATCACTTTCCAAAGATATCAGTGATGTCTTTGTAAAAAGTATCATGCTATTCATTTATATTTTAAAAAAAATGAACAAAAAAAAAAGAACAGATCTAAAGCTGCATGTTTCTCAAATAACTAGCACTTTTGATCTGAACCAATTGGTTTCCAGTCCAAAGAACCTTGACAGTTAATGCAGTGAACCCGTATCAGTATTCTCATCCATTTACTTCAAGGAAAACTACAAGGAGTATAGAAACCGACAAACTTCTGCTATGTTGTTTTTTGTATTTTGAAAGTTGTTTGAGAGTATCACGTATGTCGGTAGGATCTATGTTTCTCCCTACACAAAACATTCCCTTTTCTCAAGTCTGCTATTGATCTCTTATAGAAGGCTTTTCAATTTCCTTCCAGTTATTCTCTATTTCTTTACATTTCTAATAACAAAATAGAGTAGAGAAGGTTGATAAAACGTGTGATTTTGGTGTTTGAGAAAAGAAGGCGGAACGTTAACATTGTCTTTTTAAAACCATTGCAGTCACTATCTAAGCGAGAAGCAGAGGAACGCCTCAGTGAGGTCAGTTTATGTTTCCTATTTTTGGACTCTTGAGATCTTTGAAATTAGTTAATCTTCCTTTCTTTCGCTTGTAGGGTATGAAGAAGGTTGAAGATATGTTTAATCAAGGAGGGAAAGCTGTTGACAATTTGCTAGACATTGCCAAGGTACTTTTACTTTGGATCTTAAAGAAGTCAACTTATCTATTACAGTTACAAAATTAACTTCTTTTTGTCCGGTCTCTTTTTTTTTCTTTTCTTTTTTTTTTTGTCTTTTTTTTTTGTTTTGTGTGTGTGTGTGTGTGTGTGTTTGTTTGTCTTTTTCTTTTTCTTTTTTTTTTTGTCTTTTTGCTTCACTCCTTTATCTACTTTTGAGCCGTTCACGCTCTAAATATGTTCCATCTTTCTACCTCATGGGTATACTATTGGTGTCATTGCTTGCATCTTCGCACTGTTCATGTGCGTAGTTGTTTCATTTCAAGATTAATCATAGTTCTGAGTTACTGTATCATAACTTACCATTTATCTTATAATCTTTTACTTGGTTGTACTTCTGAGTTATTTCTGACAAAATCTGATTGGATTGCTCACAAGATAATAATCCTTGCAGACTCTGCGGGCAATGCCAGTGATTGATCTTGAAACACCAACACTTTGTCTTGTTGGAGCTCCGAATGTCGGAAAGTCATCTTTAGTTCGTGTACTCTCTACAGGGAAGCCTGAGGTACAAACTGTGAAAACAGTCCTCAACAGATAGAAAGTTCTTTTTTATTTTATTTATTTTCTTTTCTTTCTTTTTTGCTTTACTTGGAGTTGACCATACAGATGCATGACATTGCTTTACATGCAATATTGATAATTCAGAATGGATATAATTTTACCAAATGGCTGTGTGTTTTATTCTATCAGTTTTCTTATTGTTATTTCTAGATATGCAACTACCCTTTTACAACCAGAGGCATATTGATGGGTCATATTGTGTCAAACTACCAGCATTTTCAGGTTAGCAGTTCTTGCTTCTTTTCGTTATTTGAATCACTAATTTTTCCAGATTCTCACTTCTATGAGTAATTTTAAGTTGAGTGCAGGTGACAGATACTCCTGGTTTGCTAAAGAGATGCGATGGTAAGAATTCAGGGGAAAAAGAAAGATCAAACATGCAGCTTTATAGGCTTTATGTGATTTTGCAGTCATATGAATAGTGTTTTGTTATATTTAGGCCTGGCTTAAAGGTATAGGATAGAATAATATTTAAAGACCAAAGTACCAAACTATGTATGAAATATATGTGTTTCTTGATATTTTTATCTTTCCTGCCTATTTTCACTTGCTGTTTCTGTAATTATTTATCAAATCTCTCTTTTTGTTTGGGCGCGCAGAGGACAGGAATAATTTAGAAAAGTTGACCCTCGCTGTTCTGTCTCATCTGCCAACTGCTGTACTTTATGTTCACGATCTCTCTGGAGAATGTGGAACCTCTCCTTCTGATCAGGTACGATATATTGACATTTGACCGGTCTGTAGCTACCGAGTTCATTGCAGTATATAATTGGTACAGTTGACGGAGAGAATGCTCTGCGTTTCTCTTATTGTCATGTAATGATATGCTTTTTTGTTGCGCAGTTTATGATATATAAAGAAATAAGAGAGAGGTTTCCTGACCATCTTTGGCTCGATGTTGTATCCAAATGCGATCTATTGCAAGATTCTCCTGTGCTATTTATCACTGAAGATGTCAATGATAATGATCTTGAGCTGTCAAAGTACCGCAAATCGGGACCTGATGGGGCTTTACTTGTATCGGTGAAAAGCGAACTTGGGCTTGGTGATGTAAGCTCTCTCTCGCACGTTTGGTCTCTCTCGCCATTGTTTTAATCTCTTGACCATAAGAGCTTTTGGATTTCAGATCTAAGAAAAAAATAATCTAAGAGAAAAAAAAATTACATTATTCTTGCATCTGGTATTCATCTTATCAGCTACTGGTTGAAAAGTTATTGGATTTATAACGCTAAAATTTGAAAATCTTTATTCCCTTGTTTCTATCATAAACTTGAAGCAAACATCATAAATATCATACTGCCTTGTTTTGAATAGACTTTTCACTCTCTGCAGTTAAAGAAAAGAGTGCAAGAGCTGCTGATGTCCCAGATGTCCCGGATCCAAGTTCAACAAAGTGAAGTTCTTCTTGGTGAAGCGTCCGTTTGAGTGAGATGTTCCCGAGACTGCATCATTCTGGAAGCATAATCATATAATATAGGAACCCGAGGTCCACAAACAAAGACGGCTGATGGCTCGTTTAAAGAAACGGCGATCTCGATATGTGCAAAGTCGTGCCGATGATGCCACACAGCTCTTTTCGGGCTATTAATACCTTAGGAGTGAAGGAATGGAGAGATCCAAGAGAAACAGGTTAAAATTTGATTCTCTTGATTTTTTTTTTTTAGTGGTGGTGGGGGATTAATTAGAAACTTTTCTTTCTAATTGGAGAAGCTGGTCATAGTAACGCTGGTTGCTTTGTAATAATGAGTTTTGTTACTTAATTTGTACATTTTTCATTTGCTTGTGTTCACAGTATATGATATCTTTTTCGGTTCTGACGTCTCTCTTTGTAGGCTATTTTCAATTCTTACTTTTTGGAGAATGCTTGAGCTCTTTTGTGATCTGACCAAAATCTTAAATGTCAAAAGAATTAAAAAATTTTGACTTTTCAAATTTCTTAATCTTGTTATGAAAAATCATTTGTAAAAAAAAACTATTCATCGTATTGAGTCATAATTGATATATTTAAAAACCAACACGACACTAATTCATGTAACATGCAAATATTTTAAAGGGTTACACGCAAATCTCCATAAATAGACTTTGAAATGTTTATTTCACTACCATCATCCACCATTCCTGTATTTACTTGAGATCATTTGAATTCTGTATCCTGTTTTGATGAATACTAAAATTTTATTTATTTTTAAACGGTAGTAGAGGGAATTAATAAAAATATAAAAGGATGTGGTAATGTGCATCTACCTGTAAAATCTTCCATTTTCTCAAGTATCACGTGTATCAATCTTTGCCCTTTTCAGAGACAAGAAAATTAGCATGACATGTATAGTAGAAGGTTCATTTGAAATCATTAAACATGAGATGATTGATTCTGTCAATGCCAATATCAGAAATTGGTTCAATTGGTTGATCATCTCCATCCTCGGAAGCCAAGAACGTTGACGGTTCTCTACTAAATTCGTCTGCGGACGAGAGTAAAAGATTACATAAGAATTGGAAAATTTTATTAAACCAATATAGGAATAATAACTAACAAGAATATAAAAGCTTGAACATGTTTTGTGGTAGTCGAATTATATATAATTTAGTACTTTAAGGCAAAGGAATGAACTTCAAACATCTCAAATATCACACAACATTTCTGGGAAGGGATGTTGAGTCTCACCATATATAGTGTTCATGGAAGTAGCAGAATGAGTGGACATGAAGTTGAGGCCAATGTAAAATGCCAATGCCAATGCTATCGTTACCATTGCATAAGTTGGCACTGCCAGAGCCCAATACCTGAACGGACACAAAGTAGTTCTCACACCATTTTTTTCCACCTTAGATTTCCGGACAACAAACCACTCAATCCCAAAAATTGGGTGCTATCATATAGCTATACATCTACTAAGTTCACGAGTAGGAGATAAACGGACTCAAATCATTGACATCCACCGCAACAAACCCCTATAGAACCCCCAACGAACACGAGCACGTCACTCTTCAACATTTTGCAAAAGATTATCAACTGTATTTACTTAATTAGCCTAAGGAAACTATTGGGCATACTTTTTCCCTAAAAAAGCTATATCGCCTTCCTTGTCAAAAGTTCTGTCTCCTACATGAAGGCATTCTCTTCAGCTTTTCCAAATAAAAATAAATATACAAAAACCTATATTCTTGAATTATTAAACTAACCTAGGAAATCATTAGCTATACTTTTTTCCCACCACAGATATTCAACCTCAAATGATTTTTTTCAATTTCACCGCCGATGAGTTAGATCTTGCTCAGTGCACATTTGAGCCGGCAGTTCCCTTTTCCAAACCAAATTATTTCTCAAGGAGAAAACTAAATAGAAGTAGCTTGACGCATACTCATTAACAAAACCATGAAATAATCCTAATCCAGAAATGTAAAGTGCAACAAAATTAGAAATGTCACAAAAAAAAAAAAAATCCAAACCGACCTGCTGGGGTAGTAGAAGATCCCAATAGAATGTAGCCAAGAATCCGGAACGTATGCCCATATCAAGAAAATAGCTGCTTAAAAGAGACAAGGAAAATGCATATGACAAGCTTATTCAGTTTAAATTAAAAATACTTCAAATACTTAAACATGAACCAACCTTTTGAAATCTAATTAACAAGCCTTAGAAAGTCTAAATCAAATTATCCCAGAAAATGAAATTTATAAAATCAAACCGCACCCGTGGCAACGACGGTTGTGATGGACCCTACAAATCCATAAACTTCTGAAGTTTTGGGACCATGTTCTCCAGGAAACCCGAGCCTAAACGCCTTGTCGTCTCGATCGTGAAATGACACACTTGCCCGCCTCTTCTTTGAAATACTAAGGATCCGTCTTGGGCTACTTACAGAACAAGAATCTTCCATGCTTGGTCTATTTAACTATTGAAAAATCCCAACTCCCACAAAACACATGTATCTCATTGAAAGCCAAAAGTCGGGCCGGAAAAATTCCACAAAATATGATGATCAACGTTAAAGGTGTCCAACACAATGGTCATCAAAACTTTCGGAATGTTGACACATTGAAGCCCTTCATTTGAATCTTATTGAAAGAAAAAACTCTCACTTGGTTACACTCTGCAGCATCACAAATTTCCCCAAAATAGTTAGTCCAAGTCGAGCTGTAATACACACATAATTGATTGAATTTTCTTTGCATTTATGTAATAAAATCGAACAATTTATATGCAAGTGAAACTTCTTAAAATGGAATTATTAGTCGAAATTTTCATCAACTTCATAGTTTAAGTTCTCAGTACGTAGTATCAGACAATTTCTTAGGAGAAAATATAACAATTTTATAAATAATTAATTTTTATAAAATCTTCACAAAAGAAAATTATGGGTTTACATTATGTCAGAGACACTCTTACAAACACATCTTGCTCATGAATTACTATGCAACGAAACAAAAGAAGACACGGAAATCAGATACGGAAAAAAAAAATCTATCAATTCTTATGACAAGAAGGTGCAACAAAATGACAAAAACCCATCACCATTGAAGACGAAAAATAAAAACAACAAAGCAAAAACTCTCAAACTATTTCGAAAACAAAGCCAAAACCTTAAAAGAGACAAACAAAACGATGCCAACAAACTATCTCCATATCCAAGCCTTAGAATTTGCGCAACCACGAACTAGAATTGTTTTACGAAATCATGCAAAAAAAAAAAAAAAAAAACCTTTGAACGTCCGATCCAAATGGCGGATCGGAGTGGGGCCAATGTGTGGTGGTGAGCTCTGTAGGGTGACGGATCAGTAGTTGCGGTGGGCTTAGCCTTAGAGAGATGGCCGCGATGTAGAAGCGGTGGTTGGTGGGGGGTGGGCTTGGGAAGTAGCGGCGCCGACGAGGCGACAAGGAGACTCGGGTCCCAATTTTTTTTATTTTATTATTATTTTGTTTTTGAATTTCCTACATAGCTCGACTCAGTCGACTGTAATGAGAGGGGAATGAAGGAGATTAATTTGGGTAAGAGGCAAAGAACATCTCTAATGTAATGCTAGATTTGTGTGCTAATGTTAAAATTTGATATTTTGGCATAAAAAAATTTTCTTTAATATAATGTTTAATTTGACATTAAATTTGGTAAATGTTATATATAGTGTCAAATTTGGCACCAAAAATAGCATAATGCCAAATTTTGATATTTGGGGTAGAGCATTGATCGGTCAATTTTTATGTATTTAATTAAAAATTAATATTTTATTCAAAAAAGTTTCATCTTATCAAGAAGTTATTATGACTATTTGTAGTCTTATTTACTATTGGCAAGCATCAACTACTTTTATTGATTTTTGCAATTAAAAAAATAATAAAATAGCATTTGAAATAACATTTGTGCATTAGAGTATCAAATATCAAATATAGCATTTTTACCTTTTTGAGTGTCAAATTTGGCATTAGCATTGGCATTTGCATTGGAGATGGCCTTAGTTACGTAAAACATTGGCTATTTTTAAAGAGCAATGCTATACATAGTTACATACCAGCTTTTTTATTAACTTTTTTAATACAAACTCATGTGTCATACTATCATTGGTGTTTATCACCTCGGTAAAATAATTTGATATTTAGCCAATTAAAACAGGACATATTAATTGCCACAATGGTTGGTATTGAAAAGTTAGTATATCTAGCATTTTCTATTTTTATAAGGACAAATTGGCTAAATGACCATTTTAAGAACACATTTTTAGGTTATTAGCTAACAAGTCAAAAAATTAAGTTATTAGACATTTTTATTTTTAGTAGTTTTTTAGACATTATGTATTGACATTTTTGCCATTTGTATGGATTGTAAATGTAACATATTGTGTAACAAATGTAGTTACAATCTCTAATAAATATTAGAGATCAGAACAAATATTGTTACAAACTGTAACAAATTTTAATACTTGTTGTTATAATATAGACAAACTTGTTACAAAAAATCGTAACAATCCAGATCGTAACAAATTTTGTTACAAATTGTAACAATATTTGTTACGATCTGAAAAAACACAAACATGAACCATAAATGAATTTTAAACTTTGCAAAACACGAATCAAATTTGAAAAATGCAAACAAGCATTGAACCAAAATAAGGATTGACAAATGCAAAATCATTCTCCTGAGAAAACCAAAAAAAAGAAAATAAAAAATCTTAATCAATCAAACAATCAACAAGAACCACAAAATCCTAAAAATCTCAAAGCTACATGGCTTACGAGCTTCTAGAGAAGCGGACGAATCTCCAGATGGACATGCGAAACCTCAACGATGTCGAAGGGAGGGAATTCAAAGTCAACAGGAAGCAGATTTCCATGGAGCGACTCGATCTGTACTGTAGACGCCATAGACGAAGCAGAGAAGCAAGATAGATAGAATGAGAGGAAGAGGAAATGGTAATTAATATTTTTAAGGAGGCAGAGAGAAGTAAGAGAACCAGTGAGGGCAAGGGAGGGATTTGGGAAAACACGATGCCACTGGAGACTCGAACGTGTCTGAGCTTTTCTTGCGAAACTCGTCTTTCTCGAGGAGAGTGAAGAAAATAGAGGTTGAGAGAGAGAGGCATGAGGGTTTTTTTTTATTTTTTTATTATGAGGTTTGATGAGGAATAAATGATAATTTAGTCTCGTTAATAAATAGAATATTGAGCTAGTGGCTAATAACTATATATTTGAATTCATAGGTTATTTACTAAAAACATGGGTTTTCAAATGGTTATTTAGCAAATGAGCCCTTAATAAAATCACCCTTTAAAAATTGTATTTTCGAGTAAGTTAGGCGAATAGCCATATTGAAAAATGTGTTTTTAAAAAATAGCTACAGTTTCAAAAAAAAAATTTAAAATAGACATAAAACATTTATTCTCAAAATTTTAAGTAAATAGTTATTTTTTAGGATTGGTTTTAAAAATAGTCAATAATTTAAAATTTTAAGATAGTAGCTATTCATAAATTTTATTATCTTTGTATGAAATTTATTACCCTGATTTTTATGTGTAATTTTGTTATGATAAGAAATTTCTTCCATTGGTAATAATTTTTTTATAACTACTTTTTAAATTTTCTAAAATTGTGTCTACTTTTTAAAAACACATCATTTAAAATGACTATTTACATAAATGACTCATTTATAACTCTTAAAATCATTCCCCATTGCTATAATTTTCTTTTACCGCTCTCCAACCGAGAATCTCCATATATAAATATATCAAAATAGTTATCATATTAATTATTTTTTTAGTCCTTTTTTAGGGTAACAATTTTCACTTCATAAACTATTTTTAAAAAATTGAACAAAAATAAAAAGTATAACATAGAGGTATATATTGATTGAGTAAGAAAAGTCATGACTAATGGCGGCGAAAAAAAAAATCTAAGATCAGAGCGATAAGAAAAAACGAATTGAAATAAAAAGATGTAAAGAGAATAGAAAAAGACTGAAAATCAAAAGTAACAAACAATTTTCAGTCCTTATTCTAGGGATGTCATGCCCTCTAAAGGTGCAAATACAAAAAAATTAGGTGTACCTTTTAAGGGAAACGAAATTGCAAAATTGACCTTAAAAGTTCGAAAAAATTTACTCATGTTCATTGCGCTGTTTTTAGGTTTTTTGGGTGTTTTCAGTTAATTTTTTTAATTAACTAAAATTCTAATTTTGAAAATAAAAAAACTACCCAAAAAATGGTTGTCGATTTTGATCTTTCGTTTTGATTTTTTTATCGGTATTTGGGCGGCTTTCAGATAACCCAAAAGTTAAGCAAAAATGAAAAAAAAAATTAAAATTTATGCTCCATAATATTAATATAATAAAACATGTTCATAAAAAACAATAGTCAATAAACAAAATAAGTTCATACAAAAAAGACAAGCATAACGAAGACGTGAAGTAATAACTAATAAACATAACAAAAGACTAAGGTACAAAATTAAATCATAAAAAAAACTAAAATAATATATATATATATATAAATTTTGGTTGATTTTTTGGTAAAAAAAAGTTAATTTCTCAAAACCAAAAAATCGTGCAAAAAATCCCTGTTTCCAAAAAACTACCTAAAAGTGACGGAATTAGTTTTGCCTTATTTTTTTTTTTCGCTTTCGATAATGGGCGAGCGGTAATCTCGATAAATTAATACATTGTTTCAAATCAATTTGTATATAATTTTTTTATGTTAAGAATAAAATAAATCCTAACTAATTAAAAGAAGAACAATAATTTATTCTCAAGATCAATATAATTAGTATTAACTTCTTCTAAGTTTTTTTTTTTTTTTTTTTTGTATACTAGTAATTTACAAAATTAGAAGGGAATTGATGTTTGGCCACTTATAACTTTAATTACGTGTATTTATGTGCACATCTGCTCTCAGTATATGTGATTATTGGCTGTATTCTTCTTGGGCTTGATGTTGGGCTTAATTTGAACTTTACGTCTTTGTATTTGGCTCAAATTTTTTGGATCAATTCATGGGATTTATTAATAAATATGTCATCTTTTGTTCTTAGGATTATTAGACATATTCAATGATTTATTGGACTTCTTGACATTACTCTTTGATTCTCATCATTCTCTCACTCTTGAAGAAGATTTGTCCTCAAATCTTATTTGTACTTGAATTCCTTCATCACTAGTAAGTTGTTAGGTAAATCTTCAAGTACATATAAACGGAAAATAGAGTCTTTTGGCAAAGGCAAGCGAACTTCAATAGAACTTAAGCTGGCTTCCTTTTGTTGTTGAAGGTCGTCTTCCTCTTCAATTAGGGAACTCAAATTACTCTTCACTACTATTCTATCTTCTTCCTGTCATAGCTAACTTCTTCGTTTGGTGGTGTTAGCTGCTTTTTTGTTCATATTGTTCTTCTTCCTCCATAGTGTGTTGAAAAAAATTGGACAGAAATAACAAAAGTGTTCAGGGAATTATTTGTGAGCAGAGGCATAGGAACTACTTTCTTAGGGTATTGTTTGCGCCCACTTAGTGTGGGTTAATGACAAATTACCTTATAAGATACAACTCTCACACACAATCTCACAAGTAGCACACTAATGGATTGTCAGAAAACGACAAGTAAAACGTACGTAAAAAACTGAAAAACATTTTTGGTTTATTTAATTTAATTGTGATTGTTCACTAACAGTCACAACTGTTCCAATGGTAACAACTATTCCAACAGTTGCGACTGTTCAACAGTCAACCAAAAATAACTGTAAAATACGGTTATTTATTATATCAAACGTCACTTAAGTCTGACTATTGGATCGCAACTCTCCGCAATCAATGGTCTATATTTAATTTGGAAATAATAATAGAAGCGAAAAAAAATGATTCGCTTGTTTCAGATTTATGGATAGCCACAGTTGCATATGTGTCAAAGTAGTCTATATCTTGTTCTGTTTGAAACCCTTAGCTACTAATCTAGCCTTGAGTGTTTGTATAGACCTATCCGTATTGCACTTTCTTTTAAACATACACTTACAATTTATAGGTTTAGATCCCTTTGGTAAATCAACTAACACCTATATTTGATTTGACATAATTGAATATGTTTCATCATTAACAGCTTCTCTCTAAAAGAAAGCATCTCTAGATGAAATGACTTCACCAAACGTTTGTGGATCTTCTTCCTCTAAGTTTGAGTGAAATAGGTATTTTATTAAGTATTTTATTTCAATCTCCCTCTACCAAAAAAGATAAAGTTTGAAAAGAAATAAAATCAGGACCAAATGACTTCTCTCTTTTTTTTTTTTTTTTTTTTGCACGTTGACTTCTCTAAGGTTCAAAGGGAATTCAGATTCTTTCGTCTTAGAACTAGGACCTATGCCATTTGATGATCTTACAACATGTTCCAATTCATTAGTAGAATCATTAACAAATTTATTCTCAATAAATTCAACATCTCTTGACTCTACTATGACATTAATATCTAAATTTAATAATCTACATGTCTTGAATTTTCTGCATATCCTACAAAAAATACTTTTAATTCCCCTAGGTCCTAATTTATGAGATTTAGGATCATGAGCTCTATAAAATCCTATGCAGCCCCATACTCTAAAGTATTTCAAATTGGGCTTTTTTCTTTTTCATACTTCGTATGGTGAAACATTGGTTTTTATAGAAGGAATCCTATTGTTTACATGACATGCAGTTAATAAGGCTTCATCCCACAAATTATTTGGTAATCTAGCATGAATTAGCATTGAATCAATCATATTAGTGAATCTTCTATTTTTCCTTTCGGCCAAACCATTTTGTTGAGGAGTAAAAGGTGCAGTTCTATGGTGAATAATGCCATGTTGTTCACAATATGAATCAAATTCGTTTGAAAAATATTCACCACCTTTATCACTACGAAGTATTTTTATTTTTCTTTCTAATTGATTTTAAACTTCGGCCTTATAGACCTTAAACATATCAAATGCTTCATCTTTTGTGCTTAAGAGATACATATATGTATAACGGCAACAATCATCTACAAAAAAGTGATAAAATTTCTTTTTCATCCTCTTGTCAAAACTCTATTATATTCACAAATATCATAATAAACCAAATCTAATAATTGTGTATTTCTTTCAACCTTTTGGATTGGTTTCTTAGTCAATTTTGCTTGAATACAAATTTCACATTTATCATGACTAATACTACCATTGCAAGAAATTAAACTATGCGAAGACATATATTTTAGACATCTAAAATTCAAAGTGCCAAACGAGCATGCCAAATATCAAAGGAATCAACAATATAAGCAGAAATATTAACTTTATTGATACTTAGTTTAAACATTTCATCACATGCGTACCCTTTACTAACAAAGGCACCACTCCTAGTTACAATACATTTATCATACTCTAATACAATTTTCAGTCCACTCTTACACAACAAGTTTACAGACACAAGATTCTTCATAATTTCAGGAACATAAAATATATTCATAAGAGTAATTTTCTTTCCAGAAGTGAATTGAAGTTCCACGCTTCCTTTTCCATGAACCTTGACAGCATTATAATTTTCCATCAAAATTCTCTTCCTCTTTGTACGCAGAAAACAAGAATCTGTCGCTGCATATATGTATGGTAGTCCCAGAAACCAGCCACCAATCAGAGGTCTTTGTTATTGTAGCCATGATTGCTTCGGTAATCATAGAAATGCTCCACTCAGAAATCATAGCAACAGTGTCTTCAGATTTCTCTTCGACCACATTCGCCCTTTTGGAGTTGGAATTGGAAATGCTTCCTTCTTTCTCTTCTCTTCTTTCTACTTGTTTCTGCATTCACTTGCTTTGTGGCCCTTCTTTCCATAATTAAAGCATTTTTCAAGAAATTTCTTCTTGAATTTTCCATCATTGTTGGCTTTCAAGACACGTTTTCCTTTGCCTTTGTCTTTATTATTCTTACTTCCTTCAGCGACATTGATATTGGAATTATGACGTCTCAGATCACGTGATCTAGTTTCATCTTCAATTCGTAGATGTTTCTACAATTCCTCCAATAACATATCATCTCTTCGATGAAGGAGTCTCTTTTTGTAATCGTTCCAACTTTGGGGTAGTTTCGCAATGATAGCCTCCACTTGAAACGACTCAGAAATCTCTACTTTCAGTTCACAAAGTTTCATGACCAAAACTTACAATGCATGGATTTGCTCCAAAACAGACTAGTATCAACCATCGAGAATTCAAGATACTTATAGCTCGGAAACTTGTCTGTACCTTCCTTCTTAGTTTTATAGTTATACTCCAGCGAATTTCAGATTTCTTTGGCGGACTCCATCGGATTGTAGAAATCATACAGGTTTTTCGTCCGACAGAGTGTTCAGAATATGTCCGTGGTATATCACTTCATCATCCGCACGCTTCTTGTATTCTGCCTTCCTCTCTTCAGGTTTATTGTTGGTTGGCTCTAGAATTGGTTCAAGATTCGGGTCCAACACATATGCGATCTTTAGAAAAGTGAGAATGAAGAACAATTTTCCCTTCCAGCGAGTGAAGTTTGTCCCATCAAAGCGGTCGAGATGAACATTCGAGTTCAGGAAAGACGCAACATTCTTTTCAGCCTCCATCAATAATACCGTAAGATTGTTGACAAAAATTAGACAGAAAGGACATAAGTATTTAGGGAATTATTTGTGAGCAGAGGCGTAGTAACTACTTTCCTTAAGGTGTTATTTGCCCCTACTTAGTGCTACGGTTTAATGACAAATTACATCCCAAGATACAACTCTCACACATAATTTCACAAGTAGCACACTAATGGATTGTCAGAAAACGACAAGTAAAACGTACAGAAAAAACTGAAAAATATTTTTGATTTATTTAATTTAATCGCAACTGTTCACCAACAGTCACAACTGTTCCAACAGTTGCGATTGTTCAAGAGTCAGCCGAAAATAACTGTAAGATACAGTTATTTATTATATTTAAACGTCACTTAAATCTGACCGTTAGATTGCAACTCTTTGTAATCAATAGTCCAGATTTAATTTGGGAATAATAATAGAAGCGAAAAAATATTCGCTCCTATGCTCCTTGGAACGATGAGTACATGCGCCAAATGCACCCTAAACGCCCAATCGCACATCGCGACGCTTCGCGCCGCTATGCGGTAGCGTGGTAAGGAGCATACTCCTTACCACACTCAACTATAAGCTTGTAGCTCACTATCCCTTATAAACCCTTCTCCTACATCCACTAACCATATGGGACTTTGTGTTTCTCAATGACTTTTGGTTTTTCAATAATAAACCAAACTACAATCTAACACCAACATAATGTTCATATTGACATTGTTAACTTCTTCGTTTAGTGGCGGTAGCTCTTATTTTTGTGAACAAGAAAAAAAACTTCTTTAAGCATTCTTTAAGCTCTTCAAGCAGCAGCTTCTCTATAGATCTTCGATCCACCTCTGCTTTTTGAACCTTCAACGATGTCTCCTCTTGGTAATAACCTTCCTATGTTTGTTGCTCTGGATTTGAAACCTTTTATCTGGGTCTCGGTAACGGGTGAGAAAGAGTGTATCGTTTCCTCATCAAAGCCTTCACTTTCTCCCATGTTTCGATAGGCCTCTTATCGTAAATTCGCTTACGTATCTTCAATTTATTCTACCAATTATTAGTATCTTCAATGAAGATAGTAGCGACAGGCATCACCTTTTCTTGTTCAGAGTAGAATTGATCTTCGAACAAGAACTCCATCTTATCATCCCACTTGACGTACTCCCTAAAACTACTAATCAATGATGAAAAGTCAAATTAACACTACTGTGATTACTGTAGTCACGACATCTATCTTTGTAAAACATGGTGCTGCAAGAAATATGTTAGAAAACAAATGGACCTCACAAACACTTCCTTACGTATTTACGCTTGAATTTTATTTTATTTTCTCTCTCTCATGTTTGTCACTCAAATTATTGTCTATTTTCCTCAACTGTTCTCACAACTATGTCTGTTTCTCTCTTTTTTTGGAACTTTTTTTTTATTGTCTAACTAGAAAATAAACGAATAGCAAAATTTAAGTTAGATAAACTTGAGAGAAATTTGGGCTCTAATTTCAAATAACGTGAATCTCAACGCAAGAAACATGATTTTTAAAAGAAATGGATCATTCTCGATATGTATTTTGGATAAGCACCATGATTTATGCTCGGTTGAAGACAAACGTTGGCGATAATGGATGTAGTGTCGTCACAACGATTGTGAAAGATCTGTTGATAAGACGGAAATTCAATGATGCCACAATCATATCTGTAAGCCCGATTGATAAGTCAGGAAACGAACGCTACAAGACGAAATCTTGATAAGTTCTATAGAAAAAAAAAATTCTTTAAGAATTAAGAGAAAACTCTCAATTTTAAACTTCAAAATCCCGATCTCTATTTTCATTGATCAAGTCTTTATATAGGTTGAGAATTACATTAAAAAAAGCAAGACTTTTTAAAAAAACTCCTAAATACCTAGATTAAATAAAAGACTAGATTCATTGCACTCTATTATTTGTAATGACCAGATAACTAGGTAAAATGACCATTAATTACCATAGACGACTACAAACATTGACTAGACTAATCAGACCTCACCTATGATCTTGTTTGACTCATTAAAGCATCACTGAAAGAAAAATGACTCAAAACAAAACATAATGAACGCCTATAATCATTGGCTTTGAAGTTGGACCACTTTTGTATTGACATTGTCTAGATTCATTGCATTTGAAAATGTTGCATTGTTGGGATTGGTGTTGGGCTTAATTTGAACTTTACATCTTTGTATTTGGCCCAAACTTCTTGGATCAATCCATAGAACTTCTTCATGAATATGTCATATCTTGTTCTTAGGATTGGAACAACTAAATGATATATTATACTTCTTAGCATTACTTCTTGACTCTCATCAGAGCGACTGTTGGTTGATCATTTTAAAATTTTTAGGCGTGTTGCTTATGCCATATTCCAAACCAAAAGAGGACAAAGCTAGATGATAAGGGAGAAAAGTGCATTTTTGTGGTTTTAGTGATAATTAAAAGCCTATAAGCTTTACAATCCTACAACTAAGAAAATTGTTATTAGCCGTGATGTCATTTTCGAAGAAGAAAGGAGTTGGCCTTAGGGTGATGTTGCTGCTACATAACGGATTCGTGTTGATTTTGATGAAGAGAATAAAGACAAAAGGCGACAATCTTTGGAGAAAGTACAACTGATGAAAAATGTACAACAACAAATAGTGATTCAGAGTACTCATACAACAGAGATAAAGAATGAGCAACGACTACAACGTGTTAAAAGAAGACCGGCATGGATGGCCAACTATGAAGTCATTGGAATCGACCAATCAGAGGATCCACTTACGCATTTTGCTTTGTTTTCAGATTGTGGCCTAATAGTCTTTAAAGTTGTTGTCAAAGAATTAAAGTGGCGAAAGGCTATGTATGACGAAATAAAATCCATTGAAAGAAACAACACTTGGGAGTTAGCTGAACTTCCAAAAGGGCAAAAGGCAATTGGCGTCAAGTGGATCTACAAGATAAAATTGAAGAAAAATGGTGAAGTTGAGAAATACAAGTCACGCTTTGACAAAAACTAAATTTTTACACCCGGCAAAATGGGTACCCGCGGGTCATCCGTACCCGTTTTTTGCTGGAAAAACATAAATGGGTACAGATGACCCATTTTTCGTGGTGAAAGCAGGGCGGGTACCCATCTCCGTTAAAAAAAAAAAAATGGGCGGAAACCCGTTTTTTCCACCACCTGGCCCGTTTTTTGTTTTGTTATTTTTTTAAAGAAAAAAATATTATTTTGTCTTCTAATTTTTTTAAGGAAAAAAAAAAACCAAACCGTTGGATTGAAATCCAACGGTAAAATTTTTTTTTAAAAAAATGAAAAAAAAGAAAAAGAAAATGGGACACAGGAGGTGGGTACTCGTTACCGCCTCCCGAAATCCGAATTGCCAGCTCTACATATAGCTTTCGTATATAACAAGCCAATCAAGAAAGATAAAATTTTAGTATTGATGCTCCACCTATGAGTATATGAGAGATGTAAAAAATCATTACTACATGCTTTAATATCATCACTACACATTTATTTACTATTACATTGGCATACCACTAAGTGGAGTATTATAGAAAGACTTATAAATTAAATAGGTCAAATCTTGATCAACAATGATTGGAGGTTTCTTTATTTATTTATTTAATTTTATAAGATGGGGTATCAGAGTCACCTTTAGTTCATGTTGATTAAAAAATCTATAAGTTTGACATTTGTTATTCTATTATAAGGACAAGAGAGAATGTTGGAATACCTGCGTTTAATGGTCCACTAAAAGAGAATTAATTCTATTGTTGAATTGGTGATAAGAGTTTGTAGTTCTCGTGTAACATATAGAATTTGATAGTGGGCATATTCCCATAACTTGTGAGAATTGATGGTGCTTGTTACCTCTACAACCTATAAAAATTCATGAGATTTTTTATCCTTTTAATAGAGTTGTTATCCCAAAACGAACAATGGTGAGAGTTATAAGAATTTCAAATATGATTAACTGAGTATTTATTCTTTTGAAGTAAGAGAGTGATTTGTGATCTATAAATAGCTCATCTCTAGTCTAGTCAAGCAAGGTATATAAAATTATCTGAGCTTTTCCATCTAAAAAAGAGTAGTGCTAGACATTTCAATTTTTTAATACAAGCATATGTGTCATATTATCATTGATGAGTGTTTATCATACAATTAAAAAGATGCCAATCAAATATGACATTTCAATTGCCATATAAGTTGGTAAAAGAGTTGATATGTCTAGCATTATTCTCTAAAAAAAACTATCTATAAGTGAAATAGTTAGAGGGTCAGTTAGCTAACTAGTTACATAGAGGGTGTATATTACAAAATAATCACAGTTTCAAAAAATTTAAAAAATAATCACAAAAAGTTATTATGAAGGTAGTTTTTTTTATTATAAAAAAATTTCGCGTAAAATTTATTACAATAAATTTCTTATTAAGGTAATAAAATTTATAAATGGCTAATTTTTTAAAGAGAATTTTAAGAAAATAGCCACTGTTTACAAAATGATTTTAAAAAATAGCCACAGTTTCAAAAAATTTAAAAACTAGCACTTTCAGAAATTTCTGACACGTGACAGAAATTTCTTACAGTAATTTTTATATGTAATTTTGTTATTGTCAGAAATCTCTTACATTGTGTTATGGCTAGTTTTTAAATTTTTTGAAACTGTGACTATTTTTTGAAACTGTGACTTTTTTGAAAACACACAGTTCAAAATGACTATTTACCTAACTGATCCTTTTTTAAATTTTGAAACATTGATACTTTTTAAAATCACCTTTTTAAAATAACTATTTTGTTAAAATTCCCTAGGTTGCAAAGACCTTTGTGTCTTTTAGATTTGCTTTTGATCATCAGTGATTTGAGGTTAGAACTTTATTGATTATTTATTCAATTTTATAACAGTGTCGTCACAGAGTCAGGACATTTGCATATGCTAGTGTCTCTTATTTAACTTACATATAAATACAGAAGAGAAATACAACACTTGTCACATATATGGACCTATTAATATCAATAGGAATTGGATTCACATTCCTTGAATAAAGAAGAGTATGTCCTTATTTGTATTATTTATTGTCAATGCACTGAAGATGACTTTTATCTCTCTTTTTCATGTATACATGATTATAGTTTTAATGATTTTTACCCAATTGAATCCATTGCCAGAAGAGCATTACTTCACAAATACGTTGCCAAACATCACTGTGTTGTTGGCATGTGCAAGAGCAATAATGCTAATTTCACTACTTTTGCAACGGCAAATTCGCAGATTTTGCTTTCAACTGTTTACAAAACTAGAGATCACTTTAGACCATATTAGAACATTCTATGTGGCATCGGAATAAGGTTCTATTTATACACCGCGATATTTATGTACCAAAAAGGAAAAAAAAAAAAAAGAGTGATCGAATTTTTCACTATTAAAAAAATTATAATTTTATTTATTTATTTTTATTAAAATGCCTATTTTATCAGGGTAATTTGTTAGCAGGACAACTATTTTAATTAGATATTTGAGTTGTTATATATATGTGTATATATATATATATATATACACGCATTAAAAAATAAACTTTTAATTAAAATTGAAAGTTGTAGATTTTTTTTAAATATGGTCTATGATGATTAATTAGCACAATTTCCCAAAAAAATAAGTGAATTAGAAAAATACCAAGAATTTATTTTGTATCTTATAAACTTACCAATATTATAAAAATTAACTTATTTATGATAAATTATCATGATAAGGTTTCATCTATTTTTTGGTTTTTCTGTTAATCATTATAATAGAATTTTATAGTGAGAAAATAGCATGAGTATCCCATGTACTTCATGGAAATTTCATGTTTTATACTCTAAGTTTGTAATAATATAAATTTTATCCTTCAGTTTTTTAAATTGAACAAAAATATAATTTATTTTAACTTTAAATAAAAAAAAATAGGTATAAAATTTTGATACTGAAACATTATTTTTATGTTGCTCTATTTGAATAGTTTAGAAAGCATTTAAGTATTTTAACAGTTTAAAGAAAAAATTATAATTTCTTATCGACGAAAAGTCATAATAATGTATATAGACTACTAGAATCAAGGGCATCCGCGTGTTGAGTATCAACGACTAATTTAATCAGTCACAAAAAGCCACTATCCGCTACTGATTCAATAAAAAAAAAAAATCAGTCGCGGATAGTCTTGCAAATTCAGAGAATCAGGTATGCTTTTCTAGGACTGATTGATATAATAATCAGTTGTGGATAGTAAAAAAAAAAAAGTACCAACACTACCCGCGATATGGCGCCATCTTTCCTCGATCGATTTTTGAATCTCGAAAAAATTATTTAGACGCTGATATGTTGATGTCGGAAAAATGTCGAGGTGAGTTACAAGTTTCGGCAAGTTTTTATTGCGACTGATAGTTCAGTCGCAGAAAAATAACTTTTTTGGCTCCAAAAATTCGCGCCATTCTCCATATTTTTCCACTACTGGAAATTCACTGGTAGAAAAGACTATCCGCGAGTGACATATCAGTCGCAGATAATTGTCTGATAACGGAAAAGACGCGACTATGCAGCTGTCGGATCTTTATTTGCGACTGAATTTTCACTCGCGAATAGTCTTTTCCAGGAGTGAATTTTAGTCGCGGAAAGTTATTAATTACGGTACCGATGAAGCACAAAGTCGGAGGCAGAATATTTGGCACGCGATCATTAATGGCTTTTCGCGACTGATATTTCACTCGCGGAAAAGACTATCGTGAAATTTCGAAGAACGTACGTGGTAAATTTTGTATCACCAAAAATTTAAGGGACAAATGTTAAATTTTGATGAAACACAAAATTACTTATGATGTTTACTCTTTTATAATTATTTTACTTACGTATCAAATAAAATAAGTATAATTATTGGATATTTTGAATTCTTTTGAAAATATTTGATATTTATTTAAATAAAATGTAAAATATATGATTCACAATAATTTTCAAGAGAAATAGCTTGAGAATGTTTTGCTTCAAAATACCTTTTACTGTGCCTTTGACTCAATACTTATAGTCAATAGAGTGATGATTGACAAGATTTTCCTTGTTTTCTTTTTCTCTTTTTTCTATTTTATGTTTTTTTTTCTTTGAGAGAGCATAATTTAACCTTATATGCGTTTTTTTTATAAAACGTCGTATGTTTTTCAATATTTAAAAAGTAGCTATTCCTTATGTTTTTCGAAAGGAGTTCTTCATTATTTCTATTGGGTAAACATCTTATTTGGGTAAACCCCGCTACTTGACAATCCCAACCTTGCAACTCAAACCCCCGTCTCCCACCCCTGACCCTACGCGCCTCGGATCTCCCACCCTCTGGCGACCCCATCCCTCTGGCGACTCTATTCAACCCTGTGAATGAGAAAGATAGAGAAAAAAGAAATTAAGTTTTTACTAATTTGGCATCAGAATGTATTTTGGAGTCGATTTTGATAACACATAGAATTTCAAAAGTAAAAGGGATATTTCTAGAATTTAGCATATACTTAAGATTTTCAAGTATTTCTCCTATTTTGGCGACCCAACTCGAGTTTTCGCTTTTGAATCACATAGGAATCACTCAAAAACAAATCTCTCTACCGATTTCAGCCTTCGTATTTAGGAAAATATTTTTCTAAAATTCCAACACTAGCCTTAACGACCAAAATATTTATTTTATGGGTTAATTCTTGAAAAATCCTTGAGTTTAGGCTAAATCTAAAAAAAAAAATATCTCTCTTATTTTCAAAATTCTTAAATAATCCATGTATTTTTAAAAGAGACTCCAAAATATCCTTAGTTTCATATACGCATTCACTTTTTTTAAATGATCAAATTACCCCTCACACAATGCTCACATGTCAGCAAAAAATAAAAAATAAAAATTAACCCTCGATGTTTTAAAAAATGGCACTTAATAACGTAAATTGTTTTAGAGATTAATGAGTAAATAGCCATTTTTTGAACAGTGTATTAAGAAAATTGTCAACTTTTCGATTAATTAAAAAATTGATCATTTTCTTAACTCATGATGATGTGCATTTACCTCTATGCGCTTAGTTTTCTTATGTATTAGTGACTAGTAACTTAATATTTGAAAATTTTAGCCATTTCCTTAAAATATGAATCAAGAAATGACTAAATACCAAATAAACACATTCTTTTATTCTACCAAAAAAATAAAATAACAACTCAAAAAGAAATGTTCAATAATAAAGAATCATCGTTCAAAACCAACATTAACGATAAGAAAAACAAATGAAAGTACCAGATATACACAAAACATATCTAAAAAAAATATCATGTAACGAACTTCACGCCCATTGACCCCTCAACCCTTCCCCCCTCCCCCCGCCGATCGACCCACAACCGTCTTGAGATAAGAAGATATAGGTTTGTGAGGATTTGGTGATTGGATGTTAGAGGCTTAGAACATTTTTTTTTTTGTGTGATTGATTATAGCATTGTTATCCATGTACGTTGTTTGGATTCAATAATTGGGGGTTCGGTAAGTGTGTTGTGATTCTCTTGCCAACATTCGTTTCACTGTGGAATTGCTACTACTGGTATTCATTCATAACGATCAGTATTCAACGAATGACTTGTTTGTGTATTGAAATATGTCTAGGTTGTTTTCGTAACTCGTGTGTTACGAACTCGAATATTATATTAATGCAAAATAGAATATAGATATAGATTTGTAGACATTCGAGAGGTTTACTAACTCTAGCAAAGAAATTTCTTGTGATCTTGTGCACATAGGATTTATAGTGCGAGTTTGGCATTGCTGTGCTTATAAAAGAAGTGCTTCAAACTGTGCTGATGAAAGAAGTTGCTGAAATTATAAGCATGTAGGGTGTTTGGTTATTTTATTTTTAAAACTGCTGTTAAAATAGTATGGGTATGTAAAATTACCAAATAATAATTTTAGAAAATCATTTAGTGGAATATGGGTAGTTAATTAAGGATATTTTAGTAATTTAAATTGGAGAAGCAGTTTCGGTTACAGAAAAGCAGCCTTTAACCTGCTTCTCAAATTATACTACGTAAAAGCAGAAACGGTTACCTGCTTCTTTAAGAAGCAGGTTTACCAAACGCCTATAGCTGCTTTAAATTATTTTATAATCTAAAAGCAGCCTCCAAAAGCAATGCCAAACTAGCCCATAGGGATTTTATGATTCTTTTTTTCTTTTTGTTTTGTTTTCGGTTAATATTGGTAGCGGAATCTGTTGTGATGTTGTTTTATGTTAGGGATCTTTGTATTTACTTTAGGGGGTATATCTATTAAAGTTTTATTGAGTTAGGGTGTTATAGAAATTTTAAAAAGTTCACTAATATAAATTTTTGGTACGAAAAGGGATAATTTTGAGATTTTGTCTGAACTCAGGGATTTTTCTGAGATTATTCTTTTTTATTATTTTTTTGTTTCATTAAAAATAATTTCTTCACAATCTCTCTCTCTCTCTCTCTGGCTTTAGTGGTTTCAAACCCACCGCTATTTAAGAACGTGGAGCGCAATCCGCAAATCTGCGACTCTGTCTTCTTCTTCTCTCCAACGCCTCTCTCTCTCTCTCTTCCTTTCTCTCTCATCAGGTAAAATTTCTCTATTCCAATCTTGCAGTTTTTCTCTTACGTTTCACTCGTTTTGCTTTGGATCCGAACGCTGATCTGATCCGAGTTTCTTCTGATCTTTCGATTGCGCTTATTGGTGTGTTCTTGTTTGTTTCCCGGGAAAGAAAATTGGAGGGAAAAGTTGCCGGCTTCGAGTTTTGAATTTTCTTCGCGTTCGTGTTCTGGTTTTTGTTTAAAATGCCATTTTTGCGTGTTTGAATCGCTTGTTTGCCGTCATTTAGCTTTGATCTGATTGGTATATGCTTTGATCTGGCTTTTGAGGAAGATAAATGTGTATATTTTGTTGGATGTTTGGGATTCAATTGAGCTATATGTCAATATATGAAGAAATTGTACATTATTTGCCATTTCTTTCTTACTGTTAGGTAGATCTGCAGAATAAAAATAATTTTTGAAAGAGAGAGAGAGAGAGAGAACTATTTACAATTGGATCTGATAAAAATTGAGTACAAAATATGGTTTTTGTGCAAAGAACTGAAAAATTTTGTATGTCAATATTGGCTTGTTAAATGTTTAATAAAAGATATTCCAAGTGCCCTTGATCTGCATTCTGAAAGGGCGGGTTTGAACATTGTCGCGGAAGTTAACTGTCTTCCATGCAATTTTCTGTGAAATTCTGATAATTAGTCTATTTGAGACTTTTTCAAAAAAAAAATCTTTCTGCTTGAGATTGATTGCAGCAATGTAGAGTCTCCACACACACACACGCGACAACAAACTATCAAATATATGCACATATTTATTTGCCCATAAAAAAGTATGTGACAGTTCTTGTGTATTTATCTTTTTGCAGATAGTATATCCAAAGAAAATTTAAGTGGTCACTATGGGAGCTGTTGTTGATGCTACAAGCCAAGTATGTTGTTTTTTTACATTACCGAGTATAACTGTGTAATATATGTATGGGTTGATTGTACGTTAATGTGGGCTTTGGTGCTTAAACTAAAGTGTATAATATATGTGTTGAGTTATCATAGGTATGGAATGCTGGTACGATTCATTTGTAGAGCCATTAAGATTTTTTTTTTCTTTTTTTTAATCTTTTTTTTTCCTTTTCAATTGTAGGATGTCAATAGAGGCTTAGCTGAGAAGAATCCGACGGTTGTTTTTGTTTTGGGTAAGCACTTTGTTAAGTCTCATCAGAGTGTACGGTTCACAAACGTCATTTTAATCTAGGTGTTTTTTAGTACCTCTTTGCTACAACTCATGAGATGCTTTCGTTCCTGTTTTATGTCACTGTAATTTTGTGTTGCAAGGTTTTTATTAGCTATTCTGACCGATTCTATCCATTTGCATGATTGTGCTATTTTTATTTTCTTGCAAAGTATCTGTTTAGATTTTTCTTATTCAAGGATATTGCTTGGTACCAGGTGGCCCAGGCAGTGGAAAGGGTACCCAGTGCGCTAATATTGTCGAACACTTTGGGTTCACCCATCTTAGCGCTGGCGATCTTCTGCGAGCGGAAATCAAATCTGGATCTGAAAATGGGTAGGATATATATCTGTCAAATCTGTTTACTGTAGAGATATGGCATCTTCAACCAAAAGAAGCTGAATCTTAAAGTGTGACACTTTGTTGTGGAGCTATTGACACTCTTCTTTTATGATCTACAGCACCATGATACAGGATATGATTAAAGAAGGAAAGATTGTTCCTTCACAGGTAACTATTGAACTTCTCCAAAAAGCAATGGAGAAAAGTGAAAACGACAAATTTCTAATTGATGGTTTCCCCCGTAATGAGGAAAACCGTGCCGCATTCGAGGAAGTTGTAAGTACAACCTCTGCATAACTCTTTTTTTTTTTTAATTTCTTTACCAACAAGAAAATGGAGAAAGAGGACCTTTACGTTAAATGGTGACCTCAATAACGGTTCTTGCAGACTAAAATTGAGCCAGCATTTGTCCTGTTTTTTGATTGTTCTGAAGAAGAGATGGAGAAGCGTCTTCTGGGTAGGAACCAGGTTAGGAAAATGTGATTTATGGATTGCTCTGATTCTGACTACTTTTGTCTATCTTCTTGTTTTTCTTTGTCTGTATACAGTTATTATCTTATCTTTTTAATTTTATTTTGTCGATCCATTCCAATTTTAATTTATTCTGTAATTGTTTTGGGTCTTCAGGGAAGAGAAGATGACAACATTGAAACAATAAGGAAGAGATTCAGGGTTTTTCTAGAGTCTAGTCTCCCTGTGATTCAGTACTATGAGTCAAAAGGAAAAGTTAGAAAGGTATATCAATGTATTGGCTTTACATTGTGTTGTCCATTTTCTCTTAGTTGTTATGAGTTACTGTGATATCTCCTTGTTGTCAAATACTAATATATGGTCATCATGGTTTTCATCAGATTGATGCTGGAAGGCCAATTGGAGAGGTTTTTGAGTCTGTCAAAGCTATTTTTGCCCCCAAAAATGTGAAGGTAAAGGGTTCTGGCCATTTTCTGAGGTAATATTACATGCTTTAGCTTTAAAGTGTAAAGTAATATCATGGAGAGAGTTGATGAAATGCCGTCAGAGAGAAGGCGCAATTTCTTCTAACTTTTAGAAAGTAACTACGGAAATGAATTCTCGAGGTTGGTTGACATTATTTTTAGGAACTAATCTTGTGTAGAAGGGAAAACGAAACAATCTTGTTCGTTGCCAAGTCCATATATTGGAAAAAAGATAACATAGACCGACAGAATGTAAGCTTCCTTACATTTTTTTTTTTTTGGCTCGAGGAACAAGTGGCCGTAATTTTTAAGTGCTATGTTACTAAAACTATGAAAAACAAAAGGTTGGATACTAGGGGCGAAAAACTGCAGTACGGATTACGTGAGTTGGATTTTATGATGGAATGGAATTATATTACGTAGACTAAATTAGAAGAGTTGTCGACAGTGAGATGGAATTTCTGTTTTACATATCTACTTTGACCATTCAATCTGGTATGCAAGTGCACAAATGTCTGATGTTAGTTTTCTTCAGTATGCTTACTTTCCCTTTAAATGTTAATTGGTGGTCTTTGCAGGCTGACTGAGTGTTGCATTTGCACCTAAAGATCTAAGACGTGCAATCTGTCGAGGTAAATTTAATTATAACAATAGTCCCAATCATATCGATTTCAATGAACCTTAGAAATCATCACATTCTGATGTTAGTACTTGGATTACTTCTATGATCACTTAATTGATTTAGTACACACATATTATCCCTTCCAATTTCCTTTAGGTGTTGGTATATCCTGAAGAAATTTACTAGTGTTAGGGTTCTAGTTTCTATAGCTTATGAGAGTCGTCTTAGCATCCAAAAATTAAACAACGTCCATGCACATAGAAATTCCTATTGCAAGGTTATGAGGCCAATCTAAAAATTTGGCACGCTTCGTATCAATTTGCAAAAAACACATTTAATAAAGTATCAATATTGCGGTTGAACATTTACGAATACGAAGTGATAGGTCGTTATTACTAATTTCTATCACATTCTTAGCTGAACACGACGTACTTCTTGCAGGTGACGCTACCGTTGGCTAATTGTACTTACGCCATATGCAAGATTTTTGTTCTTTTGATTACTATTTTAGCAGCTTATAGCTTATATAAGATGATTCATATCCCTTTTATTGATATTAGCATTATTATTTTTATTATTGTATTCTAATACAAAATGACTACAAAAGACAGATGATTATAATTACATTAATAATAAATACTCCTCATTTGGGTGTCATCTTTTTCTTTCCATTTTTGTTATCTGGCGTATCATCTATAGACAATGCTAGTTGGAATGTAGAAGAGCTGAGCTTGGCAAAACGTCTCTTTTTGGGCTGAGAATCAAATTAGTGTTGCTGGTTAAAGGATATTATTATCGGCCTTTGGTGGTGTGGTGTGTCATCAAATGTCAATAGAACCGATTCCAAAATCTGCAAGAACGTAAAATATCATAATAGATATATATTCGGCTGTGTGATTCTCAGCAATGACGATACTAGTTTGCGAGCGATAGGCGAACTTGCTTTGGCATAAAATGATTCTTGGTGCTTTATTTGTATACGCTTCTCGGTCAAGTAAGACTAGTCTTTTCGGCTTATGCATTTTAAGATCGGATAAAATTTGTTGGATTGAATTAGATTGAATTAGATTTAATATTATAACATATTTGTTGTGGTATTGAATTGGATTATGATAATCTTATATAATAAATGCATGATCACTTTAAGCAATTAAATTTCGTCCAATGCGAAATTTTCATCCTCCAATCAACCATGAGCAACACGTGTGGATGGCTTTTTTTTTTTGGCTTATTTTTTTGGCTTAAATTCGACACAAACAAAAGAAGAGGGGCCTACAAATTATTATTATTATTTTTGCACTAATAAAGAGATTTGACCCTAAAACAGGGGCTACAAAATAAATATTTTTTTTGTTTGTAATTTAGTCTTTTTCTCTCTTTTCTTATTCTCTATTCGATTCCAATTCTCTTTTCATTGTCATTCGAGAGTCGAAATTTTTTTTCGTCACCATTATTAATTGTGACTTTTCGTGCTTAATCTGTACACCCATTGTGCTATAATTTTTCTCATTCTATTTTAAAAAAAAATCTAATACTCATGAATATTGGTATACTAAAAAGGATAATTTTTTTTTTTTGCCCCTTCAATTGAAAAAATAACTAAAAGGTAATAGTTTGTAGGGTGAGTTGCAAAAATAGGCCAAAATTAAATGTTTGTTTTAAATGATAGCCTATGTTTCAAAAAATTAAAAAATAGCTATGTTACGAATTGTATAACAGAAAAATGTCACACAAAATATAACAGATATATAAGTATTTGTAAGATATTATTTAACACTTCAAAAAATAATGAGTAAAACTTGAAGTGTTACAATATCTTACAAATATTTACGAATGTGTTATATTTTGTGTGATATTTTTCTGTTATACAATTCGTAACATGGCTATTTTTTTAATTTTTTGAAACATAGGCTATCATTTAAAACAAACATTTAATTTTGGCCTATTTTTGCAACTCCTGGTTTGTATTTGCACTTTAGTTCATTTCTTTCTTTTCTTATTTTATTATTCTTTTCAACTCATCTTTCGATCTCTTCTTCTTTTTAATCGCTCGTCACGAATTTTCTTAATTTTTAGTTTTATCTTTTGTCCCATTATTTCTTCTTGTTTTTTCTTCCTATTTTTCTCTTTATTTTAAAAGTTTCGTTGCTATCTAATTGTATTTTTTTTTTCTAATATTTAATTTAATTTAGTTTTATTTTATATAAGTTTTGAACAAATTTTTTGAAAAAGTGTCGTACGCCATGAGCATGCTTCGACTATTTTTTAAAAAAAGTTTTAAAATAAATGACAAAACATAAAAATAACATTGAACTATTTAAATATTTATAGTTTATATTTAACTTTAATTGAAAAAAAATAAAAAAGTTGCTTTTTTGAGGGTTGGGAATCAAATTTTTTGAGTATGAGATTAATAATCTCACCCTTATCCCAAGTGAGTATAATTATATTGATGAGTCCTACTATTATTAATTTTATCCCTCCTTACTACAAACATAGGATTATGACTAATATTAGTTCAATCCTCTCTTAGAATAAGAGCAAGTTTGTCAATTGATTGACAATGTTATAGCTTTTAGATTATATAATATAGATAAGAAAAATTATAGTGAATATCCAATTTTTAACTCTTAATTTAAATTAATACTAATTTTTTTGAAAAATATAACAAAATACAAAGTGATTCAATTACTTACATAGTGGTAGCTGGAGGTAATTAACTTAATTACCAAAAATATGTGCAAGTAATTAACGAACTGACTAATTACTCAATTACTTTTAAAGTTTAAATATTTATTTTTATTATTGTATAAATTTGAGTATTTTTCTACGTCACCCGATAATAATATAGTGTGGAACCAACACTTCTCTAACAAGATTCTCGTATGATTTACAATTTTTTTTTATAGAGAATGTTAGACGATTTAGAATGGTTATTCATCACCGTAACTACTAGTTTGTTTGTTTGTTTGTTTGTTTTTTACTTTCAATTCAATACAAGCTCAACTTTTAAATTATATTGTTGGCAATTTCTAAAAATAATTTTTGGATTTTTTTATACCATTTTTGCGGTATTTTATCAAATTATTCACGCAATGCTTTTGGGCAATAAATGGAACCCTGAGAACTCAAAAAATTATTTAAGGTGCATTTTGGAGAACATAGAATTACAGTACCATAGAGAAAAATTGACATTTTTTAGACAATTATGATGCCATTCTCTTTGATGGTATCAAGAATAATACCAAGCCGACCCTCAATTCTCTCTTCCTTTCTGGGTTCAAACGCAATTGCGTACACATCAGCTTCAATGGATCGCTCTGCTATCAAATTGCCTATAACCCTACATGCGTTGTTATCCGTGAGCGACGGCAATGCAAACCTCAGATCCTTGGCATTTGTGCTAGCAACTGACACGACTTTGCTGGTGCCCCGGTGCATCACCTTTGCGTGGATGAACCGTTTCGAGAAGAAAACGTTGAGCAAAAATGGCCTCATATACATCTCTGTTCTTTGCTTCCATGATTTTCTATTAGGTCTCTTGGCAGCCTCGCCTCTTGACCTACGTGTCCAAGCAGCTCGGATGAAAGAATCCTGAGAATATAAGCAAAGGGAATTAAGTCGAAACTTATATGGTTGATTAGTAGAACTAAACTAAATTTTCTATTTTGTTCGCCGTATTTATTTTACATGTACCTATAAATCCAACCTCGGATCTCCTGACCGAAAGAACTAGGAAACAAGAGATCTCGTGGTCGTTTCTTGATCAAATGTACGAAACTTGAAATGTTAATTTACAAAAGCATGTATGTCGTTGGACGGACAAAACTCGTGGTCTTTTAAAAAATGTAGTGAATATTATCGAGTGGACAAGTATGTACAACTAATCAAATCAACAAAATAGAACTTATTTGTTAGTTGGCAACTTTCTCCTACAACCAATAAACCCCATGTCAGACGTTGAAAGCTATGGTTGCTCAGATCAAACGAATAGGAATTATCTAACCAAAGTGAATTTCACAAAATAAGAACAAAATTGATGTTAACTTGCAAACACAGGCTCCAAATTGGAATACTTTTATCAACCTCATCAAATTGATCAAGTTCAACAAAGATAACTACTATATACCAATTACTTCACCAAAATATGCAGAAAACAATCTAAGCACCTTTTAGTTTGATTGCATAATTGGTCAACTTCTAAATTAAGTTACAAAGGGCACATTATTGTATTGTATCTGTTTTTATATTTATGTTGTATTGTATTTGCATTAACTTAAACCATATAATATTATATAAGTTACGTGCCGTCTTAAAATATTAGAAAAAAATGAGAAAATGGTGGTCTTAGACATTTTACAGATAATACGGTCTTATATACATATAGATAATACAATTGATAGTGTATTAAGTACATTTTTCGTGTTATACAATCCGGTGGCTTGAACATGTCAAACATTATATTGTATTATTGAGCTTATACGCCATACGGTACACAAAATTTGCCTTTTAAGGCTCTGCAATAGCAGGTGGCTGTGTATCAAGGCAAAGCAAGTTAGAAAATCTATATCTGCCAAACTGAAATCTGGCTATGTTATTTCATGATCAAGTAAGTACATAACTAAGTAATAAGACTGAAGAAATAACTTTCTCAAGCTATACAACCGACCGACGCAATAAAACCCAACAAAGCTATTCTCTTCCATTATCTGCTCAGTTTTTGAACAGCAGAAATATTGCTTGTCTCACCGAAGAGTCCCATTTAGCATTAAAGAAAATTGAATTCCAGAGCTAAATTTTTTAACACAAACAAAAGCAGAAAAGCTTGACATAGTCCAACTCCAGCGTGGTATTGGAACTTGGAAAATTTATTATAGCCAACTCCTACAATCTTCCTTAAATTTGAATTCCCAGTATTAAACTATGCTTGTTACATATATATATATATATATATATATATATATATTTGCGATCAAATATAAATACTTTTCTCAAACACCTTAACTGCACTACTTATATTCAAGACGCAAAGCAGCAACTTCCCCCACTAAAAATTACTATAAAACCCATTAAAATTCCACTAATCTAAATTGGTTTGTGAAACACAGAATAATAATATATTAATAGTATATATTGAGTTCCGACTTCATATTCTAGCTACAATGACGCGAAACAATAAGAAGAAAACAATAATTTTAAAGGAAAAAAAAAAAAACAAAACACATCAAACTAAAGCTATAATGAAGAACTTAAATAGAACAATTACCTTATAGAGATTGGGAAGAGATTTAGGTGGGTTTGGGATAGAATTGAAGGACAAACCAAGCTTGGGAAAGGAAGATGACCAAGAAAGAGAAGTGGGTTTTGGTGAGGGACATGAAAATGAGCCATTGAAATGCAGAGAAGGAGATGGTTGTGCTGATACTGATAGCAGCAATGCCATGGTTCGTTCTTGATTGCTTGCTTTGGTTGGTTGAAGAGATGGGCTATTTGGTTTTGTCTCACCGCAGGCTCAGGCTCTCCAAATATCTTTCGAGAATGTCAACTTTGCCCCAATCCTTCAAAACATTCCTAGAAGTTTTGCTTTTTCAAAAGTAAAACAAAAATTCTTAAATAATATCTGAGTTATACTAAAAATTGTAGTTCTAAGTACCCTTAATCATATGTTGTTATGTTTATTTTTATTTGTTTTGCTGAATTATATTTTGACCTCCTTGATATATTAAAAAGTGTAAAAAATTACACATCCGTCAGTTAAATTATGATATGTTATCAAAAAAATTAAAATTAAAGGATTTAACTTTTTAAAAATTTCACTTATATCATTATATTGATATAGTTTTAATTTTAATAAAGACCTAAATAAACTTAAAGAAACACTTCTAAATTATTTTAGGAAATTTTAAAAAAAATAGAAACTTTTTAAAAAATAACTACAATTTTAAAAAATTAAGAAAATAGCTATTTCAGAAATTTCTTACATATGTAAGAAATTTCTTATAGAAATTTTATGGTTGGTTTTTAAATTTTTTGAAACTGTGACTATTTTCTAAATGCACAATCTAAAATGATTATTTACCTAACTAACCCATTATTTAACAAAAAAACTTAAATTTTAACAATCTCAAATAAAATCACTTTATATCAACAAAAATCAAATTTATAAAATCCAACAAAAAAAAATTCAAATGTCAAATATATCTCTCTTTTATTTGTTTCTCTGAACACACATATAATAACTTTCAAAATTGTATTAATCATATGCGGTAAGAATATTAAAGACTAGAAATGTTTCTAACAAAAATAAATAAAAATAACTTAGCCAAAATAAAGGGAAATAAAAGATTTTTCAACAATTAAAGCAAACCTCTCTCTCCACAAATTGTGCTCCTCTGGCGACCCGCAACTCTGCCTTTCGCGAGATTCAGAAAATTAAAGTAAAATAAAATATTTGTGAGAAAGAGAAAACGAGGAAGAAGATGATTTTTGTTGAATGGAAGAGAAAAAAAAAGGTGATGTATAGGGTATAAATATGATTTTTAAAAATACTAGAGGTTTAATTAATTATTACTATAGTCATTTAAAAAAAATTAAGATTTAAAAAAGGATATTATTTGACAAATTTAAAAAACTCAAGGATCATTTTAGAATTATAAAAAATATAGTATTAAAACTAAATTTTTAGTAAAATACAGGGATTATTTTAAAATTTTTCCTAAAATTAACGACGGCGTCAACAACCACCAAAACAGAGGTCACTTCAAGATCTGGACTCAGCTCAATTCTCTTTCTTTGCCTCCAAAAATTCTTCTTCCCCTAAACCCATTTCCATTTCCAATCTTCTCACACAGAAGAAGAAAGAGAGCTCTTCTTCCAGATTTCCATTTTTATTTTTATTTTTATTATTATTATTTTTTTTATTTTTTGTGGTTCTTCGCTCTCCAAGATCCCGAATTTCGCACCGAATTCTGCTTCCGCCGAGGGGTCGGAGCGGAGGCGAATAATCCCTAAATGTTGCCGCCGAGGCTCTCGTCGATCTTCGGCGGCGTCGGAGCGAGCGCGAGGGCTTTCAAGAGCGACCTTTTGCCGACTCTGAAGCTCCAAACCGACAAGGAGGTGTACAGCCCCGGCGATCCGGTGGTGGTGACCGTCGAGATCGGAAACCCGCTCGGCGACGGCGACGGCGACACGGCCTTGTCGCTGCTGATCGAGCGCCTCGGCTTCGAGATCAGAGGCGTCGAGAAGCTCGACGCGCAGTGGTTCGCCACGCAGAAGCCCGCCCCGGCCTCCAAGCAGAGGAGAGGTGAAATTGAATTCATTCGCTTGCTTTGCAAATTCTGAGGGTTTTTGTGGTTTTTTTTTTTTTTGAATGGTTTATTTGGTGGTCTCAGGTGAGTATGTGTTCGCGGAGGGATCGACGACGGCGCTGGTTTCGAATCAGATTGTTTCCGCTGGAGCAACTAAATCATGTAAGATTGTATATTGATTTTGATTGATTTGATTGATTGCAAATTCAAATGTCGTTGTTAAGGTTTTTTGTTTTATGTTTATCGTTTTGGTTCAGATTTTGATTTTCTGTTTTTGTTGATTTGTGGTTGTTATTCGAACACAAAATCGCCAATGCTTTTATTTAGGGAAGATCAGTGTCGACCATTTTGTTTAGCAGAGTGTTGCAAGGCCTTTTTGCGTGAGAATCAGGGAATGTAGTGTCTATCCATTTGCTCCTCTTTTACAGTTTCCATTAAGGAGCATTGTTGATTGTACCATTGTTATAGATGGATGCACTATTGCTGTGACAACCCAAAAAAAAAAAAAAAATGCTTGGCAAGGACAGATTTTTCCCAGCAGCAAATTGTAGCTGTTGGGTATTGGCAATTTTCCTATCCTCCTGTAATGCAAAAAGCTGGCTAAGTTATCCTTCGTTTTGCAAGCTTTCGCATCTTCCTATCTTCCCTTTTTGAGAAAGAACCTAGATGTCATATGTGGCGCGTTTTTTTACTTCGTTATGCTTTTGATTTGTCGAGTGGGTATATGTAAGGATCTAATGCAGTGCGTGCTTTCCAATTATTATAATCTCGTAAACAAGTGATGCATGCAGTTCATTAGAATTTTTGTGGGGGCATATGTGTGACCGTTTCTTTTTAATCGAGCCATCAGTTTCATGGTGATCTCAGATTATTTACATTGTTTTGATATCATGAATAGCAATGCTATTATTGCCTTAATTTCATGTTTTATGGTTTTATTTGCTATCATTATTTTTTTTTTACAGAGATTGAGTTTGTAATTTTAATTTGGTACAGATGTAGTGAGAACGTTGCTACCAAGTGTTATACCACCGTCATACAAAGGTGCTACCATTCGGTATTTGTATTACGTTAGGAGTACAATATCGGGGCAATGGTTGATACTAGAAAATCCCCACTCTCGTGGAGAGTCAGTAAAAGATCTTACTTTACTGGTTGGTTTTCTTTAACTTAATGTGACTACTTGTTGGTCTGTAGATTGCACGATTGCCACACTGATATTGTCTGTCCACTTTAGATTGATGGATTTCATGATCTTCAAATGTTCAGGAAGCTCGTGTTCCATTTCAAGTATGGGTCAACCAAAAAAACAATGGCTTGCTAATAGAAGAAGGTCAAAGTGAAGGTGACATTTTCTCCTGGTTACAATCTCTCATTGCTAATATAAATGTTGCACTAATAAATTCCCGTCTTTTAGAAGTATACTCTACCTGTAGTATAGGTTTTACTCTTCACTGTGTACAAAACTAAGAAAAATCTTTTTGTGTTCTGTTTTATATGTCAGGGATTTCATTGTAGATCACTTTTAGCTTTGTCATAGCATCTTTCTATCTCTCTCTCTCTTTTTTTTTTTTTTGGTATGCATGTGAGTAAAAGGTAGTAAAGTTTCTTTTTTTGCCTAAAATTTTGATTGGTAGGACAAGGATAGGTATAAGATGTGTGGGATTTTGCATAGATGGAGTTTCTGCAATGTTTATATAATTTGCTACAAATTCTGAAGTTGGTCCAAAATGCAGTTTGTATTAATGATAATTGTACAATCCTTTCAGTCTTTGTTTTCTGTACTTCCCAAATAAATTTCTGAGAAATATTCTTGTATTAAATGCTCTTAGGGATCGTTCCTACGACAGTTGCCCAAATGGACATATTTTGGAAAGAGGTAGATGGAGACTCCGATTGGGTAGGTAGTCTTACTGATTTGTCTTTGCACACTTTTTCTATGAATTCTGTTTCTCTATATTATGAATGTAGAGCCACTCGGGTATTCTTTGAGTAAATTATTTCCTCTATAGCGTAGGTAGAACAAGATCTTCGGTATATAATTGAGCTACTTGCTTTCAGATTAGAGCAAATGATATCTATGAAGGCATTGAAGAAGGATATGAGAGCTCTAAGGATGAGATATCATCCGTTTCTTCGTACAATCCCCTGAAGGACAGAACCTTTGGAAGTTCGTTGTCCTTGCAATCATATGCAGCAAGGTCTTCATTTAAGGATGGTGCACTTGAAGGAGAACGTTTAAGTTTATCTTCAAATCTAGCACTTCCTCGTCTCTCTGTGGCTGAAGTATTATATGATACTGCAGCTGGTAAGTCATTAGAGATTGCGGTGGAATTTTTCAACAATTTTATCAAGCAATTTTACAGTTATTAACTTCAATTCTAATTTTCAAGAAACAAGAACTTCATTTTTCTTTTTGTGTACGACTAAGAGCACTAGTTTTTTGAATAGCGTTCTATCTTTGCTACAGATGTGTCATCTCCGAGCCAGCAGCAGAACCTTACAAATTCACTTTCTGCAGATGATGAAGCAGCGGCATCATCATCACCAGCAGCTAGAGCGGCTGAGCCTGTAACATGTACTTAATGTTCTTCAAGTTCCTTCAAATGTTCTTTGAACTCCTAAATTATCTTGATTCAATGGTTCTGTCATCTGGAATACAAAAATCTAATTTTCTGCGAACATTTCCTGCAGCAGAAGGCTTTATTCGAGGAAGGTCTTACAACATCCGGATGGATGATTGTGTTTTGCTTAGATTTTCCCCAAAAAATTCCGAGTCAATTTATTATTTTAGTGATATGGTATATCTTTGACCCCCTTTTTGCATATTTAACGGCCTTTTTCCGCCTCTTGATTTTCTTAAGTGTGGACAATATTGAACAGATTGGTGGAACTCTTACATTTTTTCATGAAGGAGGAGCTAGAAGATGCCTCGAGGTAGTTGTGGTCTTAGTGAATTCATAATGTAATAACAGCAACCATATAATTGTTTCTTGTTAATGATGTTCTATGAAGGGATTGTTGTTTTCCAGGTTTCAATAACACTGGAGACTTCAGAGACGATAAGTCGGCGATTCGTCCATCCTTCCCGGAGGAACGCCCCTACAATTACAAAGGTCAACTTTCTAAGCTTACATATAGATACTGACATGATGATTACAGTAAATGTCTGTCTTATTCCTTGTTTTGAAGACGAGTATTACATTGATTTCTGATATGTTTAAATTTTCGGGAGTATGGTTTTATATATTAATTTGTTGAGTTATAAAATGTAACAAAGTTGGTATATGAGTATTCAGGAAAAAAGTGGTGTGTGAATAAACCGTTTATCAGATATGACGAAGATTACTTGCTTAGGAATGTGCTGTATGGTTTTTTGGTAATCATTGCAAGATCTTAAAAAAAAAAAAGTCCACTTTGTGAACTTATAAGATGATGAGAATTATGATCAATAGAGATTATATGCTCTTATTCTTCTAGCATTTCACTCATTTGATCTGTTCCATTTGTTGGGTTATTGTTTTGCAGGTTCAAAGTGACCATTATGAGGTTGTTGCTGATTTGATACAGACGAGCTTTCTTTTCTCCATTCCTATGGATGGACCTATGTCGTTTTCCACTCCCCATGTATCAGTTCAATGGGCCCTTAGATTTGAATTTTTTACCACCCCAAAAAATGTGGATTGGACCAGGTATGACTATACTGAATCTGCTTGATAAAGTGACCTATACATTAACACGTACAGATATCCGTATGGTTGTATTTGTTTTTAGAGAGCATCAGTATTTTTTGAGTTAAGAGTCTTTCTTATACGGATTTTCCATCTTCAGATACGAACATCCTCTTCTCATAGAAGGAAGAGACAAAAGTGAATGGGTCCTTCCAATTACAGTCCATGCACCTCCAACAGGGGCTTCTGCTCCTCATGGCCGAAGTCAGAAGCCGTTCTCCTTGGAACCCTTGTGGGTGCGCAATTGATTTAAGGTAATATAATCAGAGGCGATCCTAGTTTTAAATCTTATACTGGTTTGATGTTGCCCTTCATCATATCATTTTGCTCTAGTTATTTAAAGTTGCAACTCATGGCTATATAACTGACTGAATATGTTTGATCATAGGAATGAAATGCGTCAAGCCATGCTAAGTTATAGCTGCAGATTCACTCACTAGTCATTCTGAATAATTTGATACAGGTTTTTGCATAACGCAGAGGCCGTAGATTTGCCGCGCAGGTCCACCTTCGATGGCCCGGCAGCTGTAATTCTTTTCTTTTTCTTTTTTAAACCTTATTTTTCCGAAAAATAAAATATCAACTGAAAGCTGATTTTAGTTTTGCTTGAGAAATGAGATAAGAAGAGAGTAGCCTTGGAGTTGAAGTGCTAAATCAGAACGTTTTGGCGATTTTTTTTCCAGTTACTTGTGTGTAGGGTCTTAATTATTGTCTTCTCGGTTAAATATTTCCTTTTTAAGTTGAAATCTGTACATTCTTCGATTCATTAGTTTGGTATGGAGTTCTCTTTCTCTACTATTTAGTCAAGAAAACTGGTTGTGGAGACAAACAAGGGCACCAATGACAAGGATATATTTACAGGTCAGTTAGATTAGTAGTCATTTTGGAGGATATATTTTCACGGGTAATTTTGAGGAATGGGCTTCTTTTGACATAATAATAATCTATGCTTCATGCGTATTGCCCTTTTAAAAGTTTTACACTATAAACATAGAGTAGAAACAAAAAGAGTACGTTATTTGAGGTATAGATTATTAATTATTAAGCGGCACTAAGAATTAGGGATGTCAAAAAACCCCGGCGGAGCGGGTCCCTGCCTATCCCCGTCCTATTAGGGGTATGATAACCCAACTCCATTAGGGTCATGGGGCAGGGCGGGACTTGCCCCATGTATAAGTGATCTTAGCGGGGTGGGGTGGGGTTGCCCCGTTTATAAATGCTCCTTGAGTGATTCTTCGAAAGCTGCTCTTCTTTTATGGAGCTATAGTATCTTGTCCTTAGTAAATAGTAGATCTAGTGAAATGAAATACGATGATTTGATTTTCTTCCTAATGAACCGAGTGAGGTCCAAATAATAGCTCATCTATATATATATATTATTTATTGTTTTAGTTAGCTTATCAATGGAATTTGAGCAGTAATTTATATTTTGAATAATTGCTATCTTTTTTTTTTTTTAATAATATTATGGGAAATCGTAGGAAATAGCCAAAAAAAATTTTTATTTTTAAAGTCCAGTCTATGTTTCAAAAAATTAAAAAAATAGCCATATTACGAATTATATAACAGAAAAGTGTCACACAAAATATAACACATTTGTAAATATTTGTAAGATATTTTGTAACACTTTAAGTTTTACTCATTATTTTTTGAAGTGTTAAATAATATCTTACAAATACTTATAGATTTGTTATATTTTATGTGATATTTTTCTGTTATACAATTCGTAACATGGATATTTCATAAATTTTTTGAAATATAGGCTATCATTTAAAACAAACATTTAATTTTGGCCTATTTTTGCAACTCACCCTAATATTATTCTTAGGGATATTTGTGCTTATTTTAAGATGAAGCTAGTAGAATAGTGAATACTTGAAAAAAAAAAAATCAACTTAAAGCTTTTAATAAAAGAGATTTTTAAGGATTTAGTCAAATTTTTGGTTATTTTTTAAGGATTAACAATAATTTTACGAAATTAAAGAATTAGTCATTTTTATTGTGTAACAAATTTGTTACATAATGAAAACGGTTAATTCTTTAATTCCATGAAACTATGTTTAGATTCTTGAAATATGAGCTTAAAAATGACTAAAACCCAAATCTTCCCTTAATGAATTAAAAAAAAAAAAAACGTAGCTGGATGTTTGTTTTTCTCTTTCTTGTAACTATAATCTTGTACAACTGTAAATGCCACCAAGCTACTACAGTGAGATTCTTAGCAAAAAAAGCTATTATGTTGAGATTTTGTATTACTTAAAGTTATAATTAATTCGTACTAACAACATGTATAAGATTATTAACTTGCATATTACTTAATAGTCGATATCAAGTTATAAATTTATTTTTCAAATACGTAAAAAGTTTTTGACCTATAACCACATAAAGTATAAATATATTTTAAAAAATAATATTTAAAATTTAAAAATGTTAAAAACATAAAAGTATAAAAATAAATAAATATAACGAATGGGGTACCCGTTACCCCGATGGGACTTGTTATCCCCGCCCCTGTTTAGGCGTTTACCCACAGATAAACGGAGTGGGGTAAATAGGGTGAATAGATTAAGTGGGGTATAGCGGGTCGGGGCAGGGTGGAAAAAACGCACCCCATTGACATCCCTATTAAGAATAGACTTATTTTGTAATTCCCCTGTTACTATCAACACATACCGAGCATAAGTATTGTCCATATATATGTAAGTAATTGGCTATAAAACAACACGTGATAAATAGACAAAAAAAAAAATACTTATTAATTTATAAGTAGATAACTCATACACCACATTTAATGTTATTCAAAATTTTACAGTGAGTTCTTTCCACAATTTCGCCCACTAATTATCAAACCCGAGTGCTCCTTGTGATATTTTTGCTAATTATACTGCGGGATTACTACGAGCCCAATTACAACACTTATATTAGAACAAAAGATTTTGAGCGGGTAAAAAGAGTCTCTCAAGTCAAGCCAACAAAACAAGTTTATTTAAAACACAAGTCTTATTATATATATAGCCTACTTCTTGAGGAACCATTAGTATTTGGTTTTGGAAGAGATGAGACTTAGAGGCTGAAATCCATGACGAAGCGTTGCTTCCCAGACTTTGTCAATTTTGAAGATCATATCGGCACCGCCGATCCCACACTCGTGCTCATTCCAACCTTCCAAAGCATGCACTATTCCAGCTATACGCCAAGCACTCATCGCCCTTCTCGGCAGCCAATTCTACAAATGTACATTTATACCAAAACATAATACTGAGAAATTCGTATCTACGTTTAGAAATAGAGGGATGTTACGAAAATAAGTCGATCAAAAGTAATGAAAATATCGTAACATACAGTGATGTAACGCAGTCTCACTAAACTTTTCTCGTCATTGATTTTTCATCAGAATCTTAGCAAAATTCCATGCAATCATAATATAATTAAAATGATTTGATTCGAAGTTTAAAAATACGTTGTATTTATGTAGATCCCTTAATTACCATAGAAGTCTCTTGAGAAATAACATCTTACTTTGGAAGTTGAGATCGTAACAATTTCTTACTTCACAAGCATGGATATATAGCTAAACGAATCAAAGTAAATGAGTTGTCAATTTTTTCGTTTGATGAAGAGAGATAATATGTATTGCTTTCAAGATTCATATAATAATTTCTTACCTCACAAGCATGGACATTCTCAAGAGATTTAGGAGTCAACATTGCGGGTGTGTAGTGGTAGAAACAGTCTCGGCGCAATTTCTTAGGTAGGAATTGAGAGAATGGAACAAATATTGTTCCTTTTGAAGCTTTTAGTTGCTCTTCTTCACTCACTCCATCTCCTACCAACCAAATCTGCATGAATGTATGCAACGATCTTACTTACTAATAAGCCTTTTAAAAGGGCAAATAAAAGAAATTGTATTGTATATATTCATACAATCCTCATACAATAAGGAATTATAAAAGATGATGACACACATATATGAGTAATGAAAAGGATAGGAATTTCAAATGGAGTGTCTATATTTACTTGGTGGGAATAGCTTTTGGAGAGAACCAAATTACTCTTAATATTGGAATCCATCAATGATTTGTTAAGCTTATCATACTCCTCCTCACACACTGTAGCCACCTGAAATAAGCTCAAATATCATAGCCAGTGAATTATAATGTAGAAGTAAAGTTGTTTATCCTTGATTATAACTTTTAAGACGAGGCAACATATAACTTAAACAATGTCTATGCATATAACTTGATGGTATCGAAGTTTACTAGCGTGGCTAAGAACAAAGATCTCACCTACAAACTCAATTCCAACAAAACATAGTAATCATTCAAAAATTGATACATTACATTAACATATACATTTGAGTTACTAACTGCTTTTTCATGTATCAGAAGCAAATTACCTGGATGCCCTTTTGACACAAAGCAGAGACAACTTCATAAGCAACTTTCGTAAGTTTGCCTCTGAGCAACACTTGGTTTGCCTCTTTTGGTATATTGTTGAGAACTACAGCCTACCGCGAGACTAGACCCGTCGACAACCCTTATCTTCAACTGAGGATGTCTCTTCACGTAAAGCGCACCATACGCATTCAATTCTTCACTCTGTAAAATTTGAGTTATCATGTTGTCTTAAGAGTTTGGAATGTTATTAAAATGCTTTCAAATTTTGGCAATGTGCCAGTAATTTGCATAGTAAATGTAAAACGCTCGGTAACACTAGTATCGCTCTTGTACCAAGGCTCATCAGTAACGATATTATTAGTTGTCCTTCAAGTGCTTTTCCAGTTTTGATTGCGCAAATGACAAGCAGTCAAGTAATATTGAAGGGACTGTACTGACATGAAATCGACCGAATAGAAAAGGAACAAAACTTGCCTGGTTCAAGAGACCAAGACTTATAACTTTGATGCCCTTTTCCTCTGCTTCAAGTATTGCTTCCTCAATCAAGCCGTTGATCGACGCATTTTGCCATTTCAACAAGTACTAGAAAAACACAAAAACATGATTCATTTTTAACAATTAAGTGAATTCAAAACCATAAAACCAATAACATTAGTACTAATAATTGCTTACTTGTATCTTGTATTTTGGAATAGACCACGTTTGTAATTTCAGATTATTAAACTGATGTCTCTCGACGACGAAAGTACGGCCATAAATCCAAGTTAACATCATTGACCACAATGTGACAGGCCACATCAACCACAAGTACCATTTGGAGACATAAGGCTTAGAGGCCAAATCTGCAAATCCCATTTGCAGATGGTAAATCGATTCGGGGGTCGTAAGGTGCGTAAGATGCACGGCGTCTGGCAATTCTTCCGTCCTCTCGAGAGAAGATTTGTATAGAGAATCGGAGGATTTATCAGCGGTGCCGTAAACGTAGTCATAAAATGGCATGAATAAGGCATAGTTTGTTCGGAATTGTGTATGATGCAAAGAGTGGAACCTGTTCCGTGTATTGTAAGACGTTTGTTAAAATCCAAAGAGAAATATGGCCAAAAGTACTATAATTATAAAATTGAAAGAAATTATAAAAAAGAATCTCTAACTATTGTGCTTTAGTAACGTGAGATTAAGTAAAAAATTCATCAGATTAAGTTTCATACGATAAAAACATAATAAAATTATCTGATTGTAATAATATGGCCATGTTATTGTCGTGATCGATCATGCCAATAAATAAATATTCACTGGAAAAAGAATTTTTTTTAAAATTTTTTTCGTGGATAAAATTATGTGGCTAAAGTTAAAACTTTTTGAATTTAACGTGACTAAAAAAAATCATGACCAAAATTGTCATTTAAATTTTAATTCTCGACTACAAGATGTTTAGTCACAATAAATTTCATCACTAAACAACCGGTTGCAACGAAACAAGTCTTACGTTAGTAGTATTATGTTGTTATGAGTTGTGAGTAAATATTTAAGAGATTATATTATTAAATAAAATTTTTTGACCAGAAGTTCGATTTCCTTTTAGCGTGATGGTTGATTCACAAATAATAGTGTTAGTTAGGTAAATAGTCATTTTAGAGGATTTATTTAAAAAAAAGCTACAGTATAAGAAAATTTAAAATAAGCCCTAAACAAAATTACACATAAAATTTACTCTAATAAATTTCTTATCCAAGTAATAAAAGGTATGAATGACTATTTTTTAAAATTTTTGAAACATTGACTATTGCTTAAAATAACCTTCCAAAAAATGATTATTTCTTAAAATTCATAAAATAATAAATAATAATAAGTATTAAGCAGTGTGAAAAAATAAATAAATATAAGGAAGAGAGAAAGGGACGAGTGAAAGCTTACGTAGGAGTATACATGATATACTTGAGAGGTGGGAAGAGAGTGAAGAACCATTTGGGAATTAACTCAAAATTGCAGTGACCCAAGTTGTTCATGAAATCAATGTAGCTTATGTAAAGTAGAACTGACGCCACAGAGGCAGTTCTTGAGAGCACTGTTATCAACACCGGTATTGTGAAAAGGATGAAATATGATATGTGCTCTGCGAACGGATGAATTACAGCTGCCAATAAAACAATGTGTCAATTCCTTTTTTTTTTTATATATAAATTTTCCAATTATTCCTTATATAATATAGTATAATATAATATACTACAACTCTATTATTGATATTAACCGAAATCACACATGTTGTTAAACTATATTCTTTCATGCATAATTCTTGAATTAAGTCGAAAGAGAAAAAAAAAAAAAAACCTTTTTCCATAAATTTGTTCTTATACCACTCAAAAACATAAACGCCTTCCAATATTGTTGATGATTTTAGACTGAAAATTATATTCATGCTGCGAAGAAAATGGGGATATTTTGAAGAAAGACAACATGATTTGAAAATTATTAACTTAAAAGAAAAGCTGCCTGTGTCATTTTCTAGCAACGGTTTTACAATAATGTCATTTTGTTTTACAAATAGAGAAGACAAAAGAGAGGGTCAAATAGTAATTTTTCTGATCAAAAGTTGCATCAATTTAAGATCATGTTCAATGTAAATGTCAATATTAATGCTAAATTTAACATTCAAAAAAGTAAAAATATTATATTTGACATTTGATATTCTAATGCACAAACATTATTTTGTTATTTAATTATTTTTTAGTTGTAAAAACTAATAAAAGTAATTAATGTTAACCAATAGTAGAGAAGACTACAAATAATCATAATGACTTCTTAGTAAGAAGAAACTTTTTTGAATATACTAGTAATTTTTAATTAAATATCTAAATATTGACCAATCAATTCTCCACTTTAAATGCCAAATTTTTACATTATGCTATACTTGATGTCAAATTTTGCACCATATATTGCCAAATTTAGCATCGCATTGAAAAATATTTTTTATGCCAAATGTCAAATTTTGGCATTGACATAAAAATTTGGCTTTGCTGGTGATGCTCTAATAGTGGCATGATAAACTTAGATTTTATATAAAAAGGAGAATTGCAAAGTTAGATCATTCGAAGTATAATTTGATAATCTATATTTGTAGTGTAAAAATAATGACGTAAATAAAAGTGCACACAAAGAGAGTATAAATTATTAATGTACAAAAAAAAAGATATTTAATGAAAAAAAGTAATATACTATAATAATAATATCATAAGTTGTAAATTTCAATGTCAAAATTTATCATGGATCAAATTTTCAGAAGAAATATGGAGTTTGTGGGCTTACATGTGATGGGCTCAGTGACAATGGAAGAGTGGTGATGAGAATGATAGCGAGAGTAGAGGAAATGGTGGTGAAGTGCTCTGTGCAGCCAATAGTAGAGAAACTCCACTACACTCGAATGGAGAAGAGCCGTTATGATTATGCCATCTGTCCTCCACAATGGCAGATTTGAACCACCTGGCAAGATTTGGCTTCCCACGTAGAATATGATTCCGTTGAACAGTATTTGATCGTCCCTGCTCAACATTAACAAAACCAAAAACAGAAAAAATATATATTATGCATATAACAACTTTATTACTTTGAAGTTTTTATTCAATTTTGTTACGGTCCACTTTCAAAAGTAACTTATTTACCTAATTTACTAATATTTTGTAACCGGTTATATACACTTTCGAAATAAAATTAAAGGGTTGTTTGGTAATCGATATAGGCTACAAATTTTAACTTTAGTATTTTTTGACAATATCAATTATTGTTTGACAAAAGTATTATTTCTACAGTGTTTTAAATACACTTGCTACATTGAAATATACTTTTATAAATTTTAAATCATAAATTTCAATTAAAAGGTGCAAACTAAATCCCTATCTAAACATTGATTCAAACTACAATTAAATTTGAAATTTTAACTTTTTTTAATTCAAGTCAAAATAACCTAAAACACTTTTTGTATTTTAAACCACTTACCACCCTAAACTTGTAAAGCTCATGTTCCAATTACTTGCTATATATAATAGATATGTGTCAAACGTACGGGCCAACTAAACAATGTTAGGATTTAGAATATAGTAATCACAATTATATATTAATGATCGGATTTAGGAGATATGGTGATGATGGTAAAGAGGTTATGTATACGGACCAATTTCTTTCTCTGTCAACTTGGTCGAATTCGAGACCTTTGTCGATGATTCGGTTGTTGCCTTTGACTGTTCGGTAGCGAGAGAGACTGATCCAAATCTGGTTGTGAATCATTCTCCAAAGAAGAAATGGGAAAATGAGGATTGTAGAGAAGTCTCTCACTTCCGGATCATCACTTGTGACGAATGAGTATGTGCTCTTAATCACCCATGGTGCCAATATCACATACTGCAATATTAATGTAATGTAAAATTGTAAATCCTCATTATTATGACATAACAAATCATTTGAAGGAGAAAAAAAAAAAGACATATAGTTAGTTTAGGGGTCGTTTGAAATTCAATTCGAAAAAAAAAAAATTGGTTTAAACTATTTTGTTACTGTAGTTACAATAACAAAAAGTCAAATTTAAATCATATTCCCACAGGAAAATATGTTTTTATTTATTTATATACAAATGGACTTAGTTAAAATTAAAGAAGTAAACAGCGATCATCTTAATCATGATTGTTAGGTTTATTGTATTGATATTGTGTTTAGTAAAATCATTAGGACATATTTGTTATATCGTTCTAGATTGTGGAATATTTTCTGTACAATTCTAGAAATTTGGTTGAAGAAAACTGGACAGGTTTTTAGTACTTAATGGATTATGAGTCCGAATATAACATGTGGAGTTTGACGAATGTCTCATTTTAGATACATTAATAATATATTCTTTTTTTAGTGTGTTGCAATTGTAATTTATGTGGTTTTTTTTTTTTTACACTATAAACAGAGCAGAAATAAAGAGAACAAAACACTTAAAACATAGATTATTAAATGACTTTGTTTTACAAATCACACAACATAATAATTTCATGGGGAAAGATAAATTCTTCCTGCTCTTTTCCACTTACTCTTTTTACTTGTAAAATAATAACTGTACATACTTAATATAAATTAAAAAAAACAATGAATTAAATAGGATAAGACAACTTGATGAAGTGGTATATTTATAAATACTTCAATGTTATTATTATTTTTTCCATTGGGAAAGCATAATATAATAATTTGACAAGCAAGAATAGCATATTAAAGTGAGAGAGAGATTCTATTCTAAAAAACCTTTGAATTAACAAGATGGTCCAGAGAGACAACAGACAAATAGACAGACGTTTTAAAAAAATACCACATGTTTTAAAATATTAAAAAATAGTCATTGTCAAGAGTTTTATAATAAAACATAATTAAAAAAATATTTACACATTTATAAGAAATTTTTTTAACATTTCAACTTTTATTCGTTAAATTTGAAGTAAATTTTTTTTTTTTACAAATGTGTAAATATGTTTTTTGTTATAAAATTAGTAACAGTGGTTATTTTATAATATTGTGTGCTTTTTTTAATTAAAGACTCATTCAATTTTAGTCTATTTTTGCAACGTGCTCTATTATTATAGTGGATTTTAATCTTCATTTCTCATTTTAACTCTGAGATTTTCTTTTTTCTTTTATTTTTGCGAAATAAGAAGATGGTTCGTAATACTAAACAATATATGGCAAAACGCGTGCTCTTAGTAGAGAGGAAAGCCAGAATTGCCCATATATGTATGGATGTGTATGTTTCACACAAAGAAGAATGAAATATATGAGTAAAAATATAGCATTTTATTAGTGAAAAAATTACCAAATTCAATATATATAGGAATTAAATCTAAAAAATATGGTCTGATCGTACATATAATTACCGAGACCAAAAGAAAGCTATTGTTTGAATCGAAAATGTCCTCAATTACACTCCACGTTTAATCTTCTTATAATGTGAAAAGCCAATTATATTGCAAAGAAAATATAAAAGGTTTTCTAAACACTATTGGATGGATCCCTAGACTTATCCTGCGTTTACACTTTAGTCCCAAATTTCTTTAAGCGATTTTTAGTATATATAACTTTTAGAATCGTTGCAGTTAAGTCCAATTTGTTAGCAAGTATACACAATTTGGACTTAAAAAAACTAGTGCATATTTTTATAACTCATTTTTGGCTATTTTTTCGTCGAAATTCCTATTTCTCTAGCTAGCACTACTCTTTGACATTTTACTGTGAAATTTAAATTCAAGCTGGTATAAGTTAAAAAAAAAAAAAATGACCACACTACGTACGGCTATGTTTTCGATATTTTGTGTACTGATGGTTGGTGCCTCATGTACATTTTTACAGTTGGGTGGTGCCATTATTATTATTATTATTTTTTTTAGGGAGCGTTTCTTGAGAAATATTGTACATCAATTTCTTAAATATAAGTTTAAAAGTAGCATGCTAATTTAGTTAAAGTGAATAAATATACTTGTATGCCTTTTATCTTTAAGTAGGGTAATAGCCATAAAATAATTTTTTGGAATAATTGGGCGTAACAAAATTTTTAAAAAAAAATTAGGTAATAATTATAATGTTTGAAAACTCAGTGGGACATTCACATCACTGGCCAAAGCTCAAGTAAACTATTAAGTATGCATTCGTAAATAAGTAACACTAAGAATCTCAAAACTTATCTCAAACACATTAATACTATGACATGTGATTTGTCAACATATGTCTAATTTTACGTAATTCTTTAAAAATAGACATACTAATCACATGCTATGTATAATGTGTGGATTAGAACTTTGTGATAAAGTTTGTGTACGTTAGTATTACTCTTCGTGAATATATACCACAAGAAATGGAATGTGATATCATTTCAAGAAGCGCTTGCACAAAGAAAACTACACAATCATGTTGTACATTTGATGTGGAAATAGATGAATGTACATCCATTGATCAACTCATCTTGCTTCATGAGTATATATATTGCAGAGTATACCATACTAACAAATGGAATATTATATATGCATTATATGTATGTATATATATATATATATATATATAAAATATGAATGTGCATAAATACCTTGAAGTTTCCTAGGGACGTCCATGGCCAGTCAGTTAAGATTCCTGGTGTAGTAGCCATATAAAGAAGGAGCTTTATAATCTTAGTAAGCGCTTTTTAGATCTATCAAGACACCTTGAAGCTGGCTTATATACATATATATATATATATATATATATATATATATAAGAAGAATAATAAATTCTGTTATAAGGTATACCTATTATAAGAAATGATTGTGGATCATTAGATCAATTTTTTTAAGGGTGAAGTAGGCAAATACCCAGAATTTATATAACAATAAAAATAAATACCCAAACTTTTGAAGTAATTGAGTTTCTAGTCAATTTGTGAATTACTTGCACATGCTTTTGGTAACAAAGTGAATTACCACCACTTACCACTGTGTAAGTAATTGCATTTTTGGGTAATTGGTTACATTTTTCAAAAGATTGGGTAATAACTTACATTAAGTTTTGAAAATTGGGTATTCACTATAATTTCTCTTTTTTTAAGCAACATGGCCCACTAAAAAAATAAATTTGACAATTTAAAATTATTCTCTACCACAGAGTATATCCTATCACATAATTTTTCCTATATAAATGAAGCTAGTATAATATTTGAAAATTTCCCAACCAAACATCATGTGGCCACCTAACCTTTGGCTTCAAGCTAAAATGGGACGGAACAATTTGAATAGAAGAGAATAGAAAAAAAAAATTCAAAATAAAATCATTTTTGATACCATTTAATAATTTATACACCAAGTGGTAAGCTTTTTTTTTTAAAATATTTATTTCCACACTATGTAATGTAAATTTTAGGATATAAATTAAAAATGCAACACACATGGATTATAAATTATCATTGTATCAAGAATTTATTCAAAATCCCCCATTTGAATACTAAAATACAAAAAAAAAAAAAAAAAAATCTCAACTAATGCCCCAACCAAAAACGTGTCCTATGGGTCTCTTTTTTCCTCAACATTTCACAAATTCTATTTATTCTTCTCAACTGCTTCTGCTGGACCACATTTAATAAGAAATTTAGTTAATGTTATTTTTATTCTTTTCTATAAATTTTTTTCAAAAAAATCTTTGGTAGATTTTTATTTTTATTTTATAGCGAGAACAAATTTGAATCGTTAAATTTATTTATTTTTTCAGTGAGTTTTATATAATAAGATAAATCTGACGATCTAGAATTTTATATATATAAAAAAAAAATCAAGAGAATCCCCCATTTTTTCACTTTCTTGGAGAATTATGTAGTGGGTTTTTTTTCCTCAACATTTCACAAATTCTATTTATTCTTCTCAACTGCTTCTGCTGGACCACATTTAATAAAAAATTTAGTTAATGTTATTTTTATTCTTTTCTATAATCTTTTTTCAAAAAAATCTTTGGTAGATTTTTATTTTTATTTTATAGCGAGAACAAATTTGAATCGTTAAATTTATTTATTTTTTCAGTGAGTTTCATATAATAAGATAAATTTGACGATCTAGAATTTTATATATATAAAAAAAAAATCAAGAGAATCCCCCATTTTTTCACTTTCTTGGAGAATTATGTAGTGGATTTTTTTTGTAATGAGAAATAATTCTAAACCATCAGATTCATCTTTTTAAGATGCGGGACCCACGAAAAAAGTGAATCTGACGGTCCAGAATTGTTTCCCACCACAAAAAAAAAAAAATACATCACAGAAGTACTCACTTTCTTTTGCGCTTTTCTTTTCGTTTCTTTTATTTTTCTTTCTTTCTTTTTTCTTTTTAATTTTAATTTTAATTTTTAGTTGTTCTGTGGCTAGGCAAACGACCAACCTATACACATTATGCTCATCATAGGTTTCGCGTGTCATGTCATTAATCCGCCGTCTCTAAATATATCATCTGAAAACTGTAGATGAATAATGATTTAGCAACTGATTTATGTTATTACTTAATTGGTGGTGATTGGCCGTGACAGAAGAGGAATTGAGGAAACGTGCATGGTCATATGAGAAAGCTTAGGGGCATTTATTCGAGCTATCCGCGGGTCGGCAAAATTGAAGTTGTTAGATAAAATTTTGGAGATATAATAATAGAGACCGAATAAAAACTAAAATCAATATATTTAAAATTACACATACATAAAATTATAATGAATTTATAATAACAAAAGTAAGAAAAAATCAAAATACGGTACGGCGACGATGATGACAGAACGGTTTAATAGGATGTCGATGCACGTATATCACATGCTGTCCTTAAAATAGATTCGCTCTCTCACTAGCGGTGCTCGAGGTTATCGCAGTGTCTGTTTTTCAGAGTACACCGATTACTAACGGTAGATCCGAGACAATGAAATACTGCCTTCTGCGAACTCGAATCGTGACAAAAACTCTTTCATTAATTATAACACAAAAGAAAATCAAGACTCTATATACTCAATATAATAGACTAGTTTCTTCTTAGATTTCTTTTCTTCGTTTGTCAAAACAGTATTAGAGATAGTCAATACACATTTAAAAGGACAACAAAACGTTTTGAAAACCATATATGCATTAAACCCAATATATAAAACCAATATTTCAATGCATTAATCCATTAATACATTTTTAAGGATTTTAAGATATAGTAAAAGAAATAAAGCCATTGAAAACAACAATTACATTCAAAATTTTTCAACAATCTCCCACATGAATAAAATTGTCAGGATAAAACAAAAAAACAACGACGTTAATTTGGTATTAGAGTTCGACAGTCAAAACTCCGCATAGGATACGTAAGAGTTACCTTTTAAACATATTTTAATAATATTATTTGAATATATAATATAGCTGTAGAATAAAATCAATATTCTAGTTCCAAAAATACGGACAAATTTGAACTTTCTACAAAAATTTACTTTTTTTTTTTTACTAATAAAGCATGCGATCTAACTGTATTCTCACATCATTCGAAAGCTAGTCCAAGTGTGAGGTTTCAAAAGTGCAAAAATTAAAATATCTTTTGCCAACGGTCAGCAAGCGGTCCTCTTACAGTCCAAAAGTCAGTTTCGTGTGCACTCGTTATTTTCCATTGCTGTCGCCAAGTCTTTTAACTTCCCTTTGACATTACTTGCGACACGATCATACTAGGGAACTAATAGCCAAGTAAGTAGATTAGATACATTGATTGCTAAGTCTACAACCAGTGTAATAACCAAGGGAAATCATATCATAACATCCAATAATCCAACAAACTCAGCGGCCGCGTAATAGCAGTTCGAAGACTCGTTATTTAAATAATCTCCTTCTTATCATAGTTTGCTAAATAGATTTTAGAAGCATTATACTAAATCTACGCGAAGTACAATACTTTGTTAGATGGTCGTAACCTGTAGCGAAATCAAACTCAATGTAAATAATCTCAACTTGCGAGACAATCTTTTCATCTTCTAATCCGTTTGATGATCGACAAACTTTCGACTTATCTAAAAAATATACATGTGGACATGATTTACTAATTTAGGATCCTTACTCGACTTTCTGTAGGCCCCTCGGGCCGTTCTGAAAACCCTAGTGGCCAATGGTCCTGTCAGGCCGTTTTGGAATTGATTTTGTAATCGCCTCGTTGGGCTAATCCAGGACCTAATATGAATCTTGGCCCCTTGGGCCATCCCAATACTCTTTATACTTGTGATAACTTGCCCTCCTTTAGGTTGTTCTGCCCTCTTTGAAAACTCTCACAACTATTCCCGAACTCTAATATGCCCCGTACGAACTGGGCCTCTGTTCAGGCTATTTTGGAACTATATTACGCCCCTGTTTGGGTTGGACCTCCATTCAAGCCATTGCGAAACTCTAGTACCCCCTTGTTCGGGCCGTTCCGAAACTCCAGTACGCTGACGTTCGGGCTAGGCCTCCGTCCAGGCCGTTCCAGTACTCGAGTATGCCCTCTAGTTGGCTAGGCCTCTGTTCAAGCTGTTTTGGTACTCGAGTACACCCCTGTGTGGGCTAGGCCTTCGTTCAGGCCGTTTTGGTACTCAAGTTTTTCCCTGTGTGGGCTAGGCCTCTGTTCAGGCCAATTCGGTACTCCAGTATGCTCCCTTGTGGGCTAATATGAACTTATACTTATTCCAACTAACGCTAACTACTTCAACTGATAAGTAAAATTTAATGTCTATGGTCCTACACCCACAAACAAGCAGCCACATAGGCACAAACACACACACATACACACAAATAATCATACACAAAAGTATAGCAATAACACAAACAAACCTACAATCCTGTAATGGCCTGAAATTAAAATCACTGTACTTGCTAATTAGTTAGTATTTTTGCCTTGGTTACGACTATTTTTGTAAAATTGGACAGTTTCGTCAAATCTAGTCAATTTGGAACTTTGAGTATAATTACGAAACTGGTATGGTTATTTTGCATTTTTAAATTTGTGAACGTGTTTGGAATTTATATTTGATTCGGGAATGATATTAAAATTCCTAAGTCTCGATGTCCAAATTACGTGTGCAATTTTAATATTTCATGGAGAAATTTTACCATTCCCTTTTGTAATATTATTGGCCATTTCATCCCAAAATGAGCCCAAGCCCAGTAGGGTTTCATCTCTTTCTCTCGTCCCATTTATCAGCCGTCACTTTCCCTTCTCCCCTCTCTCTCTCAAGTTTTCTTTCTTTCTTTCTCAATCTCTCTATCTCTGCCTCCCCCAACCCACACCGGCGACGATTCGTCGCTGCCCTCTAGCTGCGCCGCGTCGTGTGCCGCGTTGCCCGGCGCCTCCTCGTGCGAGCAAAGCTCTAAGAAGCCCAATCCTCCGTGACTCTGCCCAGCTTTGATCCGGCGAGCTTCTGCGTGCCCTACACCCACTTGGCCCGGCGCTCCCCATGCCCAACCCCTTCACGCGCGGCCCTGACCCGACGCGCCCAGCGCTTCCCCATGCCAGCGAAGCTCTGTGCCGCCTCCCAGCCCATCCCCGACGCCCCCAGCGTAGCCCTCGAGCCCCCCGCGCGCCGACCCAGCCTCCACGCACATCGCCTGAGCCCCCACACGCCATGCTCAGCCTTCGCGCGCCTCGTCTAGGCCTCTGCGCACAACCCCGCCCCGTCAGCCAGCCTTCATGCGCTGCCGTCGAGCATGAGCCCCGAATTCTCCTCCTCGCGCAACCCAAGACCCCATCGAGTTTTTCCTTGTGCTGCTCTTCGCGCCAAGCCACTACCGTTTACGTTGGGTGAGCCTCGAACTCGAGTTAACCTTATTGATAATTTTATGCTTATGTTGGAAATATTTTGTGGTATTTTGTATGTTTTTAAATTGGGAGGCTATAATTTCGAGCATATCGCTAGTGCTCGATTTCATTGTTTTTGTTGAATTGATACCTCGTCAAATTAAACTATTTCTGTCGTTTTGAAGTTTAAAAATTGTAATGATTAGCGTTGAAAAACTTTCTTATTTTGGATTGCGGTTGCGAGGATTTTAGTAGGTTGTTTAGTGGATTAATGTGCAAGAAATTTAAATATCTTTTCGAGTTTGTTTCGATAACATCGCCGCAAGTGTATTATCTGGATATGATGTTTTGTGTGTGTTTGGTATTTTGTTGTATTTTGTAGCTCGTTTTGGACTTGTTATTTTGAGTGCTTGGGCGTTATGAAAATTTGTTAACTCTTGGCAGATTGTACGTTTCCTGATGACTTTTTGTGTTTATTTTAAAGTGTATTGTGAAATTTAGTTAATCGATTGATTGGTTGAATTTGTAATAAGACTAGAAAATTTGCTATGTTAATGATTTGTTTGAGTTATCACAGTAATTTTGCAATTTTGGAGTCTTTGGTGAATTTGAATCGGGTCTTATTTTTGAAAGGCTTGGGTTTATATTGGGTTCCTTGTCTTGGGCAATCTAGTAGCATGGGATTTGTATTGGGGTTATTCAGGTCTTGATAAACTATTTGGTTGGTCTTATTCCTTTACTCATGAAATTTATGCTTGAAAATATTATCGTTGGAAAAACTTTATTTTTATGAGATTGTAAGGTTTTCTAGTAAATTGTCTAGCGGTTTTGTCGTTCGAGAATTTAAATTTCCACTCGATTTGTGGCTTAACATATTGCGGCAAATGTACTAATTTGAGTTAACATGTTTGTATGGGCTTGGTGTTTTATAATGTTTCGTGGCCGTGTTGACCTTGGTAATTCAAGTGTTTTGGCATTTCAAAACTTTTTGTTTCGAAAATCTATTGAATCTGCCAAGAAGTGTCGTTTTTAATAAAATATGACCAGAGCATGTAGCAAAGTAACACAATTTTCTATTTTGTGAACGTTTATATACTCGTTGGCTATGGGATTGACGGATAAAACTAAGTCACCGACGAACAGGATGAGGATACTTCAAACTTACAATTTGATGTGCCGGTTGTCTGTTCTTGGTTAAAGACTTGCTTTGAGTAGTCCATTAATCCTTAGAGTAATTCTTTGAATTATGTCCAATGGAGAGTGGTTTTTGACCCTATTACTCGCGTATTGGACAGATTTGCCACACGACGAGTTTCAAGGGAGGACGTCACTAGAAGAGAACCGCGAGGACCGAGACAAGAGGCTTAGAACCTCAGGTAAATGGATCTCCACTGTGGCACGAGTAGACTTTACAATGCTTGAATTAATTGTGCATGTATTGATATTATGTTAAGCATTGATGCTTCTAAAATTGTGGCTGTTAAACTGTATGGATCTCCATCTCGCTAAGGTTATGAATACGGGTTCTTGATTATTTTCGTCTTATTTTGTGCAACGAGCCTGCATGTATGGGACTGCAGGTTTGTTTATGATATGTTGTGTTTTTCTAGGCGTGTATTGGTGCATGTGTTCATTTATATGTTTATCTGTAGGTGGGTACGGGACCACAGACATAAAACTACTCAACTTCATGGCTCAGGTTCTAGTATAGGGTGTGTGTCTGTTTGTGTGTATATATGTTAGTATGACTTATTTGTCGGTGGGTATGGACTCAGACATAAAACTAATTAACTTTTGTTGTTGAGAACTTATTGCAAGAGTACCGTATGCATCCGGGTAGGGCCCGACAGGGCCATAAATCATGATCAGTTTTGAGATCAACCGACATGGCCATTGTTTGTGTGAGGTTTCGGAATGACTTGAGGAGGTCGGCGGACGATCTTTCCTTGTATGTGTAGTTTGATCATCGGAGTAGAGCTCGACGGGGCCGTGATCATGATTTGGTTTCGAAACAGCCCGATGGGGCTACTGGCCATGAAAGGTTTCGATATGACCCAAGAGATCTTGAGAAGGTCGGTGGACGACCTTCCAGAACGGCCCAAGGGGCCTTGGGGAGGAGAGCCACGACCCTCCCCACAATTATGAATTGATGATCCAAAACGGCTTGAAAGGAGCCTAGCCCGAACAGGTGCACACTAGAGTTCCAGAATGGCCTGAAAGGAGGCCTGACCCAACGTGGCAGTTGCTGCAATGGGTCCCGCAACGGCCTGACAGGGCCATTGGCCGTAAAAAGGTTTCAGAACGGCCCAAAGGGCCTAAAGGAGGCCGGTAGACGGTGCTCCTCACAATGTATTATTTGACGACTGGATCAGCCCGATGAGGTGATTGCGAAATCAATTCCGAAATGGTCCGACGGGACCGCTGGTCGCAAAAGGTTTTAGAATGACCCATGAAGGGGTCAAGATATGTATTAAGTTCTAAAACGATTCGTAAGAGGTCTAGAATATTTATAAGTTTTAGAATGACCCGTAAGAGGTCTAAAATTTTTATAAGTTGTATTTATTAAATTCTAGAACGATCTGCGAGAGGTCTAAAGAAGCGGTGAGGCTGATGAGACCTCTCCAATTTCATAAAGTCAAGAATTCTAAAATAGTAAATCTTGTGCACACGTATTTTGATAAGCTAAGTCAGAGAGTTGTGAACTTAAGTGAGATTAGAACAAAGTATGAGATTGACTTTTTGTCGAGATTAATGGATCGTTGAGTCCGACCTCATTCCATGTCACAACTCTTTTGCAAGTATTGTATCGCGCGTAGGTTCAGTACCCTATTTCTAAAATATAATCCGCAGGGAAGGTTGTTTAAGAGCGACGTTTACTCTTCGGACTACGAGACTAGATCGTCGAGTCTGTCCTATTGTTAAATTATAGTGTTGTGATATCTCTTGGTTGTATGTTACCTGCGGACTTAGCAACTTGTTTATCTAATCTACTTATTGGGCTATTAGCTCACTAGTGTGCTCGTGATGTAGGTAAGATAAAAGGAAACGAAAGGACGAGATGATAACGACCGGGATAGCTAGATGATAACGACCGGGATAAGACCTTTCGGAGATTATCGGCTAATCATTGGCAAAGAAAAGTTTTACATTCTGCAATATTTTGTAAATATTAAAATTAAATCCATTTTGATGATGGTGATGATTAATGAACCTTATGTTTAATATTAAAAGCTCAATTATGTAACTTAATTTTAAAAGTTCAAATTTTTTTCGTATTTTTCGGAACTAAAACTTCGTTTCATGTTTTGGGTCATTACAAATCCCACATTTGATGATTTTTTAACCAATTAAGACAAATAGGAATGTGAACCCATACTCATACACCCAAAGCAAACACTAACATTTACAAATTAATTGCATTAAACTATGGATATCATATCCTTCCAAAGATCCCGTTACATACACAGCCAATTCATGCATGATAAAGTTTACTCGTGTCACAGTGGAGATCTACTTACCTAAGGTCCTAAGTCTCTTGTCTTGGTCCTTACAATGTTTTCTTAGTGGCGTCTTTCTTGGAGTTGATGTGTGACACTTCTGTCCAACATGAGAAATAGAGGGTCAACGCCAATGTTTACTAGTCATTAGAGAAAAAGAAAACTCTAAGGGTTGACGGATCACTAAAAGTGAATCCTAGACTAAGGGGTGATAGGCAGGTCGTCGAGAAACTCCCATAGGAGTATTCTTGCCCCATGTGTCGTCGCCTTATCTCGACTAACGGGCATGTTGTTGACTAAATTAGGTGGAAATGAATTCTTTGTTCTAGTTGGTTTTTGACTTAGCTTTACTAAGCATCTAAACTTTGAGCCGAAAATACGACAAAGTTTTCTCTGTTTTTCGGACATCCCGGCCAAAGCCTTCAGCTACTATCAACCCTTCACCGAACTACGTTCGGTCAGAATATTTTTCAACAACCACCACCAAACAATTTCATAATTTATTGTAATCAAACTTAAAAACATAATTGTAATTGACACCAAGCCTCAGCGGGTCGGATTCACACAAAAACAATAGACATTCAAACCAAAACAAGAGCTATATCGAACATCATCGTGGCTTACTGCTAAGACTTTATTTCTGACGATCCGTTTGTACCTTTAGCAACGGACAAGGAAGGGTAAAGCGTTCATACTTGTTTCGTTGACAGTCTTGCACAATTCGAAAGAATAAGGACTCAGAATGACCCAAAATAACTAGACACGATTTTAACATCCAAAGCTTTAACCAAATTGAGCTCTTAGTTAACGAAACATACAACATGGGCACTCGGATCCATGATCCAGTTCCCGATGACTCGATTTGCGTCTAAACGGGCACATTTGTAAAAACACAACTCAACACAAACAGATTAACTATAACGCGCAATCCGATCCGCGAAATTACACAATTTTCTTTTAGAAAGTTCTTTTCTAAGGTTTCTTAATTTAAAATCTCAATTCTCACGCCAAGACGCACTAAATCGAACGCCCACCAAAATGACAATTCTCGCTAATTCGTTAGAGTTTTGAGTTATATTTTTAAAAGGAAACAACTTGTCAAATTTCAAAACAATGCGAATTCACAAAACTTCACAGTGCCAATGAGATTAAAAAAAAAATGAACCAAACACGTCCACAAATTCGCAAGACTATGAAACACTTAAGTACCTATCTCGCACAAGCATATACAATCATACTAATACACTTGCCCCGATATTATCAAACCAATCATAAATAACATATGAATTTAAAACAGCATCGATACAATTCATCATTAAGAGTAAGCGAGTTCGGCTCACCTAGTGCGAGCGACGATGACTCACAACGGCAGCGACGATGGCTTGCAACGACAGCAGCTACATCAGTAGAACGGCTTTGGTGACAAGCTCGCCCGACTGGCCAAAAACAACACGGGAAGAGATATTGAGATGGCTAAACAACGGGCTCGTCAGACGCCGCGAGAGAAGCGACATGGAGGTATGTCGGAGCAAAGCTAGGCTCGCACGACAACCGATTGAGAAATTTTTTTGGAACCAATTGTGTTAAAAAATATTTTCTTTTAAGATTATGTTACGGTGAAAAGACTATGGTTAAAATGATTAAAACACAAATTTAGAAAAAAAAAAAAAAAAAGAGAGAAGATAGAGAAATTACAAAATGCTTCCCCTACATAACTTACAAAGACTCTCAAGATTTTCTAAAATCCCCCAAAGCAATCCCTCTTTGGCAATTTTTTTTTTCAAAAAATGATAAAATAAAAAAAAATCACAGGACGTCACGTTTTATTGATAAGAAATGAAACGTATCAATCTCTTAACTATCGTGTTAACACTTTTAGATTTTTAGTATAGTTAGATAGATAACGACCATATTATTCCAGACTAGTCATAAATTATCGAGAACGACTTCATTGCATTTTGTTTAGGAAAAAGTACCTTTTTGCACCATATAATTGTGCTATATTTTTCGAGGGCACCACATTATTCGTTTTCATACACTTTACACCTTGATTTATTGAACCTAGACCATTTTGCACGCTCCGTCCAAATCCGTCAGTTAAACGATGCCGTAGACGTCCGTCCAAGATAGTTTAACTGACAAACTTGGACGGAAGGTGCAAGATGGTCCAAGTTCAATAAACCAAGGTGTAAAGTGTATCAAAAAAAAAAATGTGGCGCACTTGAAAAGTATAGCATTAATTTGGGGTGAAAAATGTAATGTTTCCTTTCGATTATGTTGGTTAGTTTATAAAGAATACAATTCTAAGCTAATTGATGGCTGCTTTAAGAAATCAATCACAATTCACATGAAAAAATCTGATAGTTGCACAATGACAATAATTGAAATATATCTAAAACATACTCTTCGAGAAACAAAAAGGAAAAAAATATATATATATTCTCTCACTGTCTCGCCACACTGTGGCACACCTGGAGTGAAATATTGCTTGAGCTGATGGGACCACAAAGACACAGTACATACAAATTAAGTAGGTATATTACAGATAGTGGTTACCAAATTTAGTTACATTAAACCTGTTGCCAAGTATATAAGTCGGATACCAATTAATGCTACGATCCAATTTCGTCGTTTGAGAGTCCAAACAAGTAACCCTTAATTACTTACTATAAATTATCGAGATGATTTTATTTTTTGAAGTGGAATTATTTGATGAAGTCAGGTAATATTGTCAAAGGAGAAGACATATATGTATTATGTGGAGCTAAGTAGCGAGTAGTAGCAACTCTACGAGGGACCATTTGTAGTAAAGTAGTGTCGGAGATATTTATGACGATTTCGACTGGTCAACATGACAACCACCATTGCCTAATAACACTCCAACACCTCTCTCTCTGTCTTCTATTATTTCATATATTTAGGAAAAATAATTTATTTGATACTAGACTTTTTTATAGTATATTTTTTTAATAAAATAACTAATACTTTTTAAAATTTACAAATTAATCATTGAGTCATTAAAAATCAATGACATAAGGTAAAGTCGCAGTATTATGTTAATTAAGAAAATAATTATTTTTTTTAATTAATGATAACGTTGGTTATTTTTTTAAAATATTTTAAAAATAATTATTTATTTAATAATCTATTAAAAAATAATAATATAATTATTTTTTTAATTTGTTAAAATACCATATTTAATCTTTATTATTTTTTTTATAATACAAAATGTAGGTTTGAGTTTTTTGGACCAAAAGTATATTTACTATGCCTTTCTGCTAATCAAAACAACATAATTTTCTCTAAAAATGTCAAAATACTTTAGCTCATATACATATACCCAAAATAAAAAATTTATAGACGTCATCTGATCAAAATTCCAAAATAAGGTACATTTTTAATTTGGAGAATCAATTTTTTTATATTATTAAAAATTTTAGGATAGAAAGTTGTATTTCAATAAAACACAAAGTTCCAAAACCAGATACATTTTTTTTTTTCAATTTTTAGGAGTAGAGAACCAAATTTGTATTATCATAAATACACGTTAAAATTTAATATTTTGATAAAACACAAATGATATATTGGGTGCAACAGTATAGGCTTATGTTATGAACTTGTTAACGAGAGAAAAAAAGAAGAACAAAGCACTATAAGATAACCTTTGATCCTGATGTATCGCATAAAACTGAAAATATTATAGTGAAGATACAAACTGATGCTTTGTACGGAATTTAAACATGATTATTTAATACCAACATAAATTTAATACATTACTAGCTATTTGTACGCATTGAAAAAGAATTCATTGTATCAGATTGTATTATCTAATATACTATTAAAAAAATTATCTTATGTATTTTAATATAAAATTGTGGCATGGTATGGTCCCATTTGATGAAACTTTTATTTTTTGTTTTTTAAAACAATATTTTGAAAATGCATTCGTAAATCTGTTTTCATTTCTATTTTTTATATTTTAAAATAAATTTTAAAAAATAGACAAAATAAAAATCTTTTTTTCAAATTTTTTTTAACAAAAATATCAAATCTCACGCAATTTTGTGTGTTTTTTTAATCTTACATTCTCTTTGTACTTCCTCTTTGCATTTTTTATCTTACCATTCATTCTTCACTAATTATAAAATATCATTTGTGTTTTTTAAAATTTTGAAAATAAAATAACAAAATTACTTTCAAAATTTTGTTTATAAATACAAAAACCAAAAAAAAAATGTTAAAAAAAAATTAACAAACGTAGAGAAATTCAGAATATTTTATACATATCTTATACAATACAATACACATTATTATAATATGATATTCACCAAACAATACAACAAAGGTTTTTTTTTTTAATAAAACATTAATCATCAGTTCTACCTCGTAACATCTTTGATCCGAATTAAATAATAAGTATATAACTTTGGACTTGATAGGAATCCTTGAATGCATTTGGTCACTCTTTAATATTTTATGTTATCCTTTTTATCAGCCAAAAGATCATCAACCAAGTTAATTTTATGTAGAAAAGATTTATTTAGCATATGAAAGCATGCATATGGTATAAATTGTTGGAAAATTTTGAATGAAATTTTTAATTTTATTTTGGCATTAATATATTTGAATGTTTTGTTGGCATTTCCGGTTGCTTGCTTTAATTACATTCATTGCCTTTGTTTTATTGTCTTTTATTCCTATACGTTTGTGTACGTTTGTGGCCTTTATTCCTCTATGATATATATGTTGTTGATGTGTTGTATAATGGCTTTTAGGTTATTTGTATTGATTGGCTTTAAGCCTTAGTGATTTAATTCCACCGTTTGCTCTTAGTGGATTTACACCGAAGGTTATTTGTAAAGACTAGCGCTATAGTCTTAATTACTCACATGCTAACGTAATGCCATGCACGAATGAAGGTTTTGGTGTTTAATCTTTCGCAACGTTCGGGTGCTCTCTTCTATGTGTATATATAGTTGCTCACTTGTTCTTGTTCGAATACACACAAAACAGAAAAGAAAATAAACGGAAAACCCCTTGTATGAGTGCATTGCTTTTGTGTATTTGTGAGGCAACGGTGATAGAGGATTGGTTAGGGTTTAGTTTGCCGAAAGTGGTGTTTTATCGTGCTCAAATTTACCACTGTTAGTCGTTGTATCCTTGGAGACAGACGCCGCGGAAACTTCGAGCACCGACGGCGAGGGGCGAATCTGTTTTAAGGAAAGCGTGTGATACACGTGCCTCGACTAGTCTCCAAACTGTTTTGTCATCGTCGTCATCGTACCGTATTGTGGTTTGATCTCCAATTTTATTTTCAATTCCACTGTAATTTTATTCATGTGAAATATTGAATATATCAATTTTATTTCAGTGAGCCGAACCATCAATATTGCATTTAAGCCACCCTTTCGCAGGAGAATTCCAAATCACTTCCTTAATCGAAGTGGATATATTTAGGATAATGGCCTTTCACTCCCAATCTTTGAATAATAATCCAGTCCTCCATATTGTTCTGAATAGATCCAGTATCAAATTTACTCGTGTCCCTGACTATCGCCCAAATGCTAGCCTTAGCTGAAAAAAAATGAAGTAGAGGTTCCTTCGAAGACGCTTTTGTTGCGTGCAGTCCAAATTATGTCGAATACAACAAAAGCCTCTGCCTTCTAAAGATAAGAGATTTGAGGACAGCAAGCCAGCGGTGTTATCCCCGTTCCAAGGTTGAAAATCGAAGACATCCATCCAAAGAAATTGGGCAAAAGGACAATTATGATATTTTAAATTTCTAAAATAATGTTTCTTTTAAAAACGACCACGAATTCAGAGAAAAGACAATAATGAGAGGGAAAAACTCAATACACATTTATTTTAACACAATATGAAAAATATATTAGTGTATACTCTGATTCTGGTCATTGTTTTTAAAGAGTTTAAACACTTTTTTTTTTCATTATTTTGTTTGTTTTTTAAGAAAATATTTCATCAAATAAGGCAATATAATACACTAATTTGTATATGGTACAAAGCTAGTCGGTGGCCCGCCGCCCTGGTATGTGTGATATATAGATATTATTTTCCAAAAAATTGCACATTTAATATGGGCACATGATCGTATATAGCTCTTTAATCATTTGGCTGCCGAGAAAAAACCATGTGCACTATGAATATTGGCGGATCTCTGACATAAATATTAACACCAATAAAGACAATAAGTTGTTCAACGAATAATGCATATATTCGTATGTGCTGTCCCGATAGGTGGCTGTGTATTATTAGCTAAGGAGAATTTAACTTAACAGTGAAGTACTTTGATGGTGTGTCTTAAATAGGTGATGATTTTAAGTATAACCTAGACCAAAGCATTATTAGTCATTTTTGTCCTACTACAAGTTTGCTATTTTGATTTTGTATCCCATTTTTTTATAATGTAATTATAATATGAAAATTAAAAATGCAATATAAGAAGGATACATAGGGATCAATAATATCTCAATGAAGGGGCATGTTATAGACTCTTACTTTAAATAAAATGGTCATTGTTTGAAAATTTTAAACAATAAAATTAGTAGTTAAATTATTCACTTTGTGTTTAAATTAATTATTACAGAATTGTGTTGATATATTTACATTGCTTATTAAGTAATTGGTTATTACATATAAAATTACCAAAAAAGAACATTGTCTATTTGTTTGATATATACTACAAGATTGATTTACTTCTTCTCACCCATAAGCTAATCCATGTGTGGAATCAATGTGTAATATAATGACCTACAAATGCGGCACTGTCTAGTATATCTCAGCGATTTAATGCTGAATGATGATGAGCTTACACGTAGAAACACAGTTTCTTCTACGTTCTATTACATGGTCATGACAAGTCATTATTGTCATTAATTAGGATAAATTTCATAAATCCCCCCTCTATTTTAGAGGTTTGTGCCATTAATTTTGCCCCCTTTACTTCCGTTTTGTTTTCCTTAAAGGCTTAAAAAATTCAAACACGTCTTTCCGATAATTTTTTCTTCAAAACTTTCATGTATCACTTTATTAGTTGATTGATATTCATTTAAAAATAAAATTACTTTTTTATCTTTTCTTTTTCTTTCTCTCTCTCCTCCCTCGATCTCCTCTTGTTTTTTTTCTTTCTTTCTTTGTCCTCTCTTTTCTCTTTCTTTTTCCTGCTATGTTTGCTAGTTAATGACTCAGTTCAAAAAACCGTTTAGTTTCTTCTAAGGCAAACCATTTTATAGCTGGAACACCTTCTGAACTCAGATTTGTTTTGACCAATTTCATGACTTGAAATATGAGGAATTTTAATAAAATAGCTACTATTTATAAAATGATTTTAAAAAATTATCACAGTTTCAAAAAATTTAAAACTAGCTATGTAAGAAATATTTAAAATTTTTTTTGCCTAGTAACAGAAATTTCTGACAACTTTTTTTATGTGTATTTTTGTTATTGTCAAAAATTTTTTATGATTTTATGGTTATTTTTAAATTTTTTTAAAACTATGACCGTTTTTTAAAAACACACAGTCCAAAATAACTATTTACCTAATTGACTTTATAATTAATTACATAATGACAGCTGAGGGTAATAGACTTAGTGACAAAAAAATATGTGTTAGTAATTAATTAATTGACTAGTTACTTAATTACTTCAAAAACTTGGTATTTATTTTTATTGTTGAGCACATTTTAAGTATTTCTCTTAAACTAGAAATATGAATGATTTCAATTCTTTCCCATACGATACGACCCGTAATAAACTCTTCTTTGAGGAAAAACTGCCGAATTTCTGGCCAAAAAATTAAAACGAAATATAGGAGAAAATGTTTTTCCTTTAGATTTAATTTTTATTTTCAAGGGGGAAAGAAAAAGAATGGGGGCGTTCGCCATCATTTTAAGAGAAAAATCCAAGAGAGAAAGTGATCGTGAGCTCGAAAGAAGCACTAAGAAAAAGCTTGAAAGTAAATTAAGTGGAGAGGAAGAAATTTGGAGGATTAGTAAACAATCCAAAAGTTATTCTAAATCCGTTTTTTTTTTTTAATTTATGTTTGCTATCTCAATGACCATAAATTTCGTTTTAATTGTGTTTTGTGATGCTGAGATGCGCTAGTTTAATCTTTTGGGGTTACAATAATATTGCTTGCTATGTGGACTTTCTGCTTCTAATTACTTAGTCACCAATTATATGATATTAGAAAGGGAAATTGTAGAAAATAGCCAAAAAAAATTTTGTTTCTAAAATATAGTTCATGTTTCAAATAATTAAAAAAATAGCCATGTTACGAATTGTATAACAGAAAAGTATCACACAAAATATAACAAATCTGTAAATATTTGTAAGATATTTTGTAACACTTAAACTTTTACTCATTATTTTTTGAAGTGTTAAATAATATCTTACAAATGTTTACAGATGTGTTAATTTTGTGTGACACTTTTCTGTTATACAATTCATAATATGGCTATTTTTTTTAATTTATTGAAACATAGGCTATCATTTAAAACAAACATTTAATTTTGACCTATTTTTGCAACTCACCCTATTAGAAACTTGTTTGATTTTCCCTGCCTTTTTCTATATATATATATATATATATATATATATATATATATAAGAAATTTGTTTGATTTTGGAAAATGAGACTTCTTATTTTAGGAGTCGTTTGACAAACGGGTTTAAATTGTGGAAATTTGAACTTTTTTCATTTGAATTAAAATATTTGAATTGGGTAATTTGAAAGAAAAATTTAAATTGTTGTTTGGCTCAAAAAATCTTAATTGAAAATATTATTTGGATTGTTATTTGGGTAGATGTGAAATGTGTGATTTTGAGTTATAAAAAGAGTGGTTGAAATGTCAAATAAAAAAAAAACTATTCAAAATAGATTCAAACTGTTAAAATTTGAGGGGGGGAAGAATTTGATTTTGAAGGGTTTGAATGACTTTTTTCATTTTAGATTTTATTCAAAAAAAATTACCAAATGACGACTTCGATTGAAAAATTCGTTGGAATGGCTCAAGATGGGTTCAAACCCAATTGCCAAACAAGGCTTAGTCATTCATTGAGTAACGCTTATAGATAGGAGTGTACCTTTAGTGTTTGTCTGAACATAATTGAAGCACTATTTGATCTCTATTAATCCAGTTTTAATTTAATTCTCGTAAAAATATAGAAAATTAATTAAACTACATGTGTTTTCTTGACTATCAAAAAGAGGCTTAAGAGCAAATTAGGAGTTATTTATTTAGTTATTTACTTTTATAAGTCATCATTTCTCTTTCAAAATATATGTTCTTTTTTATCGAAAAACTCTTTATGGCGAATCACTTGTCAAAACAAATTTTTTTTCTTTCTAAAAACTGTTGGGTTTTTATTCAATGACTGGCTAAAAGTGTGTGTATAGAAGACAATAAGGTGTGGGAAAAGAGTCACGTCGGAAACTTATAAAGAAAAAGTGCTCCTTATAAGGAAAAAAACTTTTTAGTGGGTTTAAATTAAGTGCAAGCTAAGAGTGTGCCACTTGGCAGACTCACACATTTGCCCACGTGGCAAGCATTCGCGCAAGCAAATGCGAGCCCGAGCGCGGGATGTGGTTGTGGGTAGTGAGGCTGCGCCTTTATAATGGCACCTCTAGCACCTTTAGGCACACTTAAAATAACATCATTTCCTCTGCATAAAAAAATTTGTGAATGTTTTAAACACACAAGTAACATACTTCCAAACACAAAATCTTCTCTACGATCAAATTCTCACTACTGCTTTGGTGCGGCTTGTTGTATCTTGCGATGTATTTATATTCATACCCACAAAGCATTAGAGAAGGTGCAAAGAACATTTAAGGAGAGCGTTTCGTGCGTGATTCAAGCCATTAATTGAAGAATTCTGAAGATTATTTACAACAATCTTACCTCTGTGGCGACGATCAAACGGATGAACCAAGATCTCGTGAAGTTGGACTGCTTCGACGGGACGAATTTCGCCCGTTGGCAAGACAAACTAAAATTCTTTCTGACGGCCTTGAAGATCTTCTACGTGCTGGATCCTAAATTAGCGCCAATTTTCGAGCCCACCAATAAAGATTTCGACGAACTCAAGACGGAGAGCAAGAAACAGAGGGAGGACGAACTCATATGCTGTGGGCACATTCGAAACGCTCTCTCCGACCGTTTCAACGATCTCTACACTGACATGCAATCGGTGAAGAAGATTTGGAATGCGCTCGAGTTCAAATATAAGGCCGAGGAGGAAGGTTATCGGAAAAAGCTTCTTCACAACTCCGAGGACTACTCTTGGAACAACTGCGGAAACACCTTCGAATCGAGGGTGAGAGACAAGCTTGAGAGAGGGAACTTTGGGACGACTTCTAAGGCCAATACTGTAAGTAAGCCTAAGAAGTCTAACAAGAAGAATAATGAGAACAACCTTGATCCCAAAAAGGACCAAGACAAGTTCAAGAGTTCTCAAGCTAAGAAGCCCAAAATGGGTTGCTATGTGTGTGGCAAACCTGAGCACTTTGCTTGTGGGTACAGGCACCGTAAGAGCCAAACCAAAGAGGCAAATGCTACATCGATCGAGGATGAAATCATCACTACTGTTAGGTCTACACAAAATATTGTCCCCGACCGTCCACCTGCCCACTCGACCGCCCATCCGTCAGAACGGACGGATAAAATGTGTTCTTCGTTTGTATCGGGCGGCACCCGTCCAATGGCAGTCTTTAAACAGCGGGTGGCGTGTATAGAGATTTCTTTTTGGTCGGCACCCGCCCGCCCGAGGAGTTTGTGTTTTTTCTTTGTTAATCTCCAACTTCATATCTTGCTCTTTTTTCGATCTCACAGTTGCACTTCTCAGTCTTTAGTAGTAATCTCTTTGTCGCTGCCTCTCTCACTCTCTCTGCTTTGCTCGTAAAGTGTTCGAACTCGAGGAGACCTTTATGGGAAGGAAATAAATTATTGTGTAATAGGATGAGAGAGAGAGATTGTGGAGTGGAGCTGTTGAGGAACTGAATATATAAGTCTTGGACTCACTACTGCAAGTCTGCAACAATGGCGTATATGACTATATATATATATATATATATATATATATGCAATGTTACATATAACTATAAATATCTTTTTTTTTATGTATAGTATTGCATATAACTAACCATATAGTATATATATCCTCATAAAGTGCACTCGATATGATTAATTATAGAATGGGATTTAGAATAACTTTTCTTGTTATATCCTAGTTTTTGTTTTGTTTATTATATATATGGTTTGGAGTTTAGAGTTTGGATTTTGGTAAGGCGATTGAGATTGTGATTAGGGGCAAACCCGCCCATCCGCCCGCCACCCCATCAGTCGAAAATTGGTAATGAAACTCTGCCACCTACCCGACGTCGGAAATGCAATTTAGCGTGTCGGCACCCGCCAGCCTGACCGATGATCACCCTTAACTACTGCGAGCGAGAAAATGGCGGTCGAGAGCAAGATTCTCGGATGGTGGTACGACACTTGTGCTACCGCCTACGTCTCCTACGACAAGTCGTTGTTCAAGACTTACAAAGAAGTCAACGATGGACAAGAGGTTCAAATGGGAAATGATGGCCGCTCCAAGGTACTTGGAATTAGAAATGTGGATATCGTATTCACTTCTGGAAAGAGAGACACTTTGACTAATGTATTTCATGTTCCGTAAATGAATAAGAATCTTCTTAGTGAGGATCTTTTGGACAAACCAGGTATTAAATTTGTATTTGAATCGGGCAAGCTTGTTTTGTCCCGTAATGGTGTGTTTGTTGGTAAAGGCTATTCTACTGAGGGAATGATCAAGCTACGTACTAGTGACAATGTTTCCATTAATAATAAAAGTGTGTCTTCTGCTTGTATTGTTGATTCCATTACTTTATGGCATGGTAAATTAGCTCACATTGGTATTGTCACTATAAAAAGCATGGTCAAATGTGGTTTGATTGAGTGTGATGTTAATAACTTTAACAAATGTGAAATTTGCACTAAATCAAAAGAGATTTAGAAACCTTTTCATTGTGTTGAGAGAAGTACTAATTTGCTAGATCTAGTACACTATGAGATATTTGAATTTAATGGCATGTTGAGTAGAGGTGGTAATAGGTACTTTATCACTTTCATAGATGATTGCTATAAGTTCACATATATGTTCTTATTAAAGCATAAAGATGAAGCTTTCCATGCCTTTAAAGTGTATAAAGCTGAGGCAGAAAATCAATTAGGTAAAAATATTAAAACCCTTAGGAGTGATAGGGGTGGTGAATATTTTTCTAATGATTTTAATGCTTATTGTGAGAAAAATATAATCATACGTCAATGTTCAGCTCCACGTACACCTTAACAAAACGGTTTAGCAGAACGTCAAAATCGAACATTTCAAGAAATTGTTAATGCTACGTTGATGCATTCTGAATTGTCATTTAATTTGTAGGGTGAAGCTTTGCTTGCTGCATGTCATATTCTTAATAGAATTTTGTGAAAGAAAAATCAAATCTCTCCATATGAGATATAGAAAGGAAGAAAACTCAATATAGGGTATTTCAAAGTGTGAGGGTGTCTTGCTTACTACAAGAACCTAGATCCTAAAAGGACCAAGTTGTGTCCTAGAGGAATAAAGAGTGCTTTTGTTGGCTATGCCTCAAAGAGCAAAGCATATAGACCTCTAGATTTAGAGTCTAATTAATAGTGGAATCTAGAGATGTGGAGTTCTTTGATAACTTAACCACTAAAGGGAAGAGTTCTCAAGCTCATACAAATGAAGATTCTCACGAGGAGAGTTCTTCAAAGGTTGTAGAAAAACAACCGAACCTTCGAAAAAACTAGAGTCCGAAAGTTAAGGAGTTACGACCCGACGAGATAGACTCTCAACTTATTTCTTTTTACTTGGTTGAAGGAAGTAGAGAGCATTTTATCTGGAAGGTACCTATTATTCTTCAAGTAGAAGATGATCATAAAACTTTTAAGGAAGCTATGGTTTCAAGGGATTCGGCTTTTTGGAAGGATGCTATTCAAGATAAAATGGATTCTATTACGTCAAACCACACTTGGGAGATTGTTGATTTGCCCCTCGGGTCTAAACCCATAGGGTGTAAGTGGGTGTTTAGGAGGAAGTACAATAGTGATGATACTTTAAACTCCTACAAGGCTATATTAGTAGCCAAAGGCTTTCAACAAAAAGAAGGAATTGATTATTTTGATACTTATGCATTAGTAACAAGAATAACAACAATAAGAGTATTGTTTGCTTTAGTTTCTTTGCACAATCTATATGTTGATCAAATGGATGTCAAAATGGTATTCTTGAATGGAGATCTCGATGAGGAGATCTACATGGAGCAATCAGAAGGTTTTGCTCTAACAGGAAATGAACATAAGGTACGCAAGCTTGTTAATTCATTGTACGGATTGAAACAAGCACCTAAACAATTGCATCAAAAGTTTGACACCGTCATAAACAATGCCATAAAAGTTTGAAACTATCATACTTTCCAATGGATTTGTTCTTAACGGTTCTGATAGATGTTTGTATACAAAGGTATGTGGTAGCATTGTGATTTATGTGTATCTTTATGTTGATCATTAGCAATGAGATGAAAGGCATACTAGAAACGAAGAGGTTTCTAAGCTCTATTTTCAAGATGAAAGACCTTGGACAAGTAGACAATATTTTGGGCATCAAAGTGAAACAAAATAGTAGGGGTTATGAACTATGTCAATCATACTATATTGAGAAAGTATTAGACAAGTTCAAACATTTAAAATTCAAAGACGTGAATATCCCATCTAATCCAAGTCTTAGACTTAAAAAAATAATGGATGAGCAATGGCTCAACTCGAGTATGCTAATGCTATAGGTTGTCTAATGTATTTAATGCAATGCACTAGGCCCAATATAACATTTGCAGTTGGTAAACTAAGTAGGTTTACTAGCAATCCAAGTATTGAACATTTGAAGGCCATTGGTAGGGTTTTTGGTTATCTTTTGAAAACCAAAGATCTTTGTCACGACCCGCCGGCTCGGCCGCGGCCGCGACAGGAGAGTACGAACTCATTTGTAAACTCCTTTAAACTCTTTCAAGCGGAAATTCTGTGTAAATTTTTTTTTTTAAATGCGGAAGTCTTTATCGTAAATCAACTTAAAACATAATAAGTTTAATGGCGCATAGATGCTGCCATAATATTACATACTTGTGATATAGGAGTCCTCGGGATCACGCCCCGGTCTCAAAATAAAATACGACTCACATAGAGTCTTTTGTCAACATAATAATACATATCACAATCTCAAAGCCCTCGGGATCTCGTCCCGGCATCAAAACATAAATTGTTTGTAATATAACAAAAGTGCGGAAAATATATTGCCACGGGTATTCTCTTCAATGGATACCACACACACCATCTCCGCCAGCTCCTACTCGTCGATCTTCATTGGCTTCTTACCTACAACACCGACAACCTATGAGTTGAAAAACTCAGTAAGGGCGAACTAGTCTACCCTAAATGGTATGCATCACATGTTCACATATTACAACAATCACACAGAGAGAGAGTTAGCCGTCCCATACCGACTAACACCCCTTTACACAGCAAATGCAACAAAGTTATCCTATTACCCTTACGTATTCCCATGTCTCTCAAGTTCTCACTTTTTCACAACCGAGTACTTCGTACTCGATTCGCACAGCCGAGCTTCCTATTTCAGGTAGCTCTATCTTGTTGCTTTAAGCAAACTCGCATCACCCCCTGATACACCTTGCTCTGAGGAGACAACTCGGCTTCGCTGGCGAGTCTCTTGCACACAGCTTTGCTCCTCGTATCGTCAAGGCCTCGTGATCGGTTATGGACCCACCACGCTTATTTATAGTCCTTCTGGAGGAATGTCTCGTTAGACTCTCTCCGGACTTAGTGGTTTCACATAGAAATCATTTCATTACTTAATTTATCGAGCTCGACATTTTATCAAGTCTGGGATCCACTGATGGTCACCGCGATTTCTCTAGCGCGCAGGCAGGGAGAGGATCAATCTCCCGGCAGTCACACAGACTTCGTCTCACACTCAACTGGCCGGCTTGTGTGAGGAATAAGCTCACCCTCAGGGAGCAGGGCTCTCTCTCTTGGAGCCGAGCGGTACCATCGACTTTTATTTCAATATTTAGATTGAAATCATTTACCTCCTATCGACTCCTGTCGGAGGATTGAGGCTTATTTCAGATTTCAGTCCCTCCCGTCTCGTTTGTCGAGGAATCGGGACTTTTCAATCTGATATACTCTTCCCCGTCAGATCACGAAGCAAACGGGGATTTAGTATGTTTGAATCCCTTTGTCAGATCACACAGCAGACTGGGATTTAATTTCTTTTAACCCCCTTGTCAGATCACACAGCAGACTGGGGTTTTCACATTATTTATCCCCTCGTTAACTGGTTTAGGAAACCGGGATATTGCAAGAGGCTTTAGATTTCATTTAATCTTTCCAGGTATCAATTGATGGACTACTCACGAGCCCCACACTTTGACCTCTTGTATTTTAGGTACGATACCCTTTATTCAATCGTTCGAGGAGTTCACAGCAAACATACAATAGGCCGGGTAGGTTTTTCCTACAAGATTATTCTGATGGACCACAGTCCGTGAGGCAGAGCGCACGGGTAAAGAACCCGGCTGTGCCGTTAGTATTGTGATCTACCGATCTCAAGGATCGATATCTAATTCTTTTCACAACCCTTCAAGAAGTATTAATCCTTAATGATTTACTCATTCAATAATAAATCAAAGATTTAGCCTCTACTTTGGCATTCACAGCCTTAGTTGTTATTGGCGGCTCAAGGCCGTTTTCCTTGTCTTTAAGCTGTTTCACTTTCAATTATAGGCTTGGCTTAAAGCCGACCTTTTTCTCACACTTGAGTTATAAACTCGGTGAAGATTGAGTGTGAGCAAACTCGCACTGATGAGTTTCATTACAGCTTATTTTCTCTTATTGAGGCTTATGAAAATCTAATCTAAAAATTAGATTATTTATAATTACGAACGTTTATTCGTATTTTATTCATGCTAGGGTTCTCTTTCGGCTATTATAGTTTATACACTACACAGCACAAAGATATAGCATTCACATAGCATTCATTCACAAAGTACTAATGCACTCTAGCAAACATTTCACACATATATACACTCGGTGCCGTAGGTGCATCGCCACTTACAGTTATAGGCGTTGCGGCGGTTCCGAGGTCTTTTCGGGAACGTGTTCTGAGCTCCGACCACCTTCTCGTCTTCTTTGTCCTTGAAGAGAAGACATGGTCTCGTTAGTTTGCCCGTCTCGTGAACACGAGAGCGAACTATAAGAGTTAATTCCTAAGTGCTCGGGTTTCCACTGACTTATTTTAATTGGGCTACTTAAAGTGGCCTACTATAAGGTTCAAGGCCTTCTTACATATTTGACCTTAATACATATGGGCTTTAGCCACTTATGAGGCCCAAACTGGTAATTTGGGCTTCGGGCTAAAATAAGGCCCAAAGTGGCCTTCACAGCTTCCTTACTGTTAGGCCCACTAAGGATTTAGGTTTTTAACAAAGTGAAGGCCCAAAATGGCCTTCTCAATTTAAAACAGTTTGGCCCAACAAGCTGTGGGCTTTAAAACTAAGACAAGGCCCAAAATGGCCTTGACATTTTAAACGTCTCTAAGACGAGACACTTGGTCCGTCTTAGTGTTATCGCAAAATACTTTTGAACACTAGGCTTATTTGATAAGCTTCCTTTTATTTAAAAAGTGTTCATTAAATCCTTTTTTAATTAGGATATATTTTACAAATTGTTCTTGGGCTCGGTTTAGTGGTTGTCACGCACTATATCCGTTTCTTAAGAAAAATGTTTGGTTTCAAGGAAACCGAGTCTCATTATATTTGAAAAAGCCTGTCTTAGTTCAATTTGAACAACTATGGTTCTCTTCTCACTATGTATGGGCTGGACTAAGTCCATTTAAGTCTCGACACCCGTTTTACACAAGTTTGAGACTTCCTCGAACCTTCGGTTTTGACTACGTTATGAAAACGTTGTTTTGAGCCCTTAAACTTAACTCGTTCTTTTATCGTTTTTCAAAACCGATTAAGGGCAGCAAGCTTTACTTTTGAAATGCTCATATGTTTGATTTTCAAACCTAACTTGATAGTAGAAAATTGGTGCACAATTTTCAATTTGTAAAATATGGCATTTTTGAAACTAGTTTCGCGACATCACGCGAAACCGTCATTTTCGGTAAAACGTTATTTGTTAACTTTTTCCAAATCTCGTTATTTACACTAAAACATATTGCTTCTAGGTTCTAAGGATATTTTTCACTCCTTTTTGAAACCTTTCATCGAAGCTTTAAATTTCACGTGAAAACGATTCTCGAGCTAAACGCTTTCGAACCGTTTTCACGGGTTTTATCCGAGACACTTATCTCTAAGTGTCTTTTCGGTTTCCATTTGGTTTTTAACACAAAACTTAAACAAAAACAGTAACTTAAACATTCAAAGAACAAATAAACAAGCCATGATAATTTTCACAAACTTGGATTCGGATTTTTACAAGAGATTTACCAAATTTTATCTTCAAAGTGGTTTCACTTCGGTCCGTTGGAAACCGTTGTGTGCATGGCGTTTTTGAAATCATTTTCACATTTGAAACACAAATGGGCAGCCATGCAAAGACATCAAAAGACAAACAAAAACTCAAGGAATCCGAACCCTAAACATGCAAACCAAACAAGCAACAATAACACAACCGAACACGAGTTGAAATATCCGGAAGCTAGCCAATCTAGCTTCCTTAAACTCGTGTTCGGCAAACTTAAACCTTAAAGAGGCCACGCACAACGATTACAACTCAAAGTCCTAAATACAACCATGATTATTCTAAAGGAAAACCTAAGGCTATAAAAGAAACCTCACACCTCTCAAGGTTAGAAATTATACCTAGCTTTCGGTTCGGGGTTTTCCTTGTTGCGCTACCTCTTTGGCCGGCTTGTTCTTGATGGTTTGGCTCCAAAACCACTACGTGTGGTTTCCTCACTCTTAGAGCAGAATGTAAGGGAGGTTTTGGTTAGGTATTTTGATACTTAAAAGTATAGAAAGGCTAGAGCAAGGTTACGGTTCACTTACCTTGGAGAGGTTAGGGTTTCGAAGCGTTCCTTGCTTCTCTTCTTCTCCTTGCTCGGCTTCTTCTCTCTAACACTAGCCTCTATTTTCTTTTCTTTGCTTTCTCTCTCACTCAAAGTTTTCTCTTTTCTTTTCTCTCTCACTCTCCCACGGATTTTCTCTCAAACTTTTGCCAAGGAAAAGCAAAAGTGGGAGTTTAAGAGTCTAAAACCCTTTTATACTTAGGATAGTTTTAGAGAGAATTTCACTTGTGTCTTTCTCTCTCTCTCTCTCTTTTTGGCCGAATTTTCCACTCTCTCTCCTCTCCAAATATTTTAATTCCTCAATAAATCCAATTGATAAGTTTCAAGTCTCATCCTAGCCTTCAATCTCTTCCATCAACCCATCCTACGGTTGAGATTTAACAAGAGGAAAACTTTTCACTTTTCAAGACTCTCATCATTAAGTTGCATTCTCCAAGCAACTTAATGACCATTCCCACTCTCTCTCTTCTCCTCAATGGCCGAATATCAATCATGCATATTCTCCAAGATTTTTAATTCCAATAATGCTAATTAATTGATAATTTCAATCAATCTTGGCCATTGATTCAAACTTGGTGGTTAAGGGATTCAAATCCTAAGGCTAGGATTCATCAAGAGCATTTAGGTTGAAAAACCTTTCAATTTCCCTTCTCTTTCTTCAAAAATGGCGCCCATGATGACCATTTTTCTGATTGGTTGGGTTAAAGGTGCCACCAATGAAACAATCCTTGGATTTATTTCATTGGTTCATCACTTATCTCACTTAACCCATTTAAACACTCAATCATCTTTCCACACATTGGGCCCACGGATTTTCACTTGATTTTGGGCCTAGGATTATTTCTTTACACACCAAGCCCACTAAGGGTCAATTAGGGACGGTTTTGGGCTGGCCCGAGTGGTCGGGGACCTTTCCCGAGGCCCGTTTCCCTCGAAGAGGCCTAAATGCCCCTATTCCGGACCATTGGTCGGAGATTTGACCTAATTCCAATTTTGTCTAACCCGAGACTTAACGAGACTTTCTTATATCACTAGAAACTTCTAAAATAATGTTTAGAGGTCAAGTATCAAATTATACGTGGTCGTTCCGAGCTCGTTCCCTTTCTTTGACCGTGATTGCACGGTTTATCTCGACTTTTCGAGTTTAAGCCGTTTCGGCTTCGTTTTAACTCGGAATGATTTCAAATTTGAAACCAAGGTTAATTATATAATTATAAATCATAATGTAACCTCAAAAACAGATTACAACCCAAAAAGGGTCGTTAATTACAAACGACTAACTCGTTTGTCGGAAAAGTACCGAGAGGGATAACCCCGGGGGGGTAGGGGTTACAATTCCCTAACATATAATTAAAGTTTCGTCCTCGAAACTTAGAGTAAAGCTGGGTACTTTTCTCGAATCTCGTCTTCTCGCTCCCAGGTGGCTTCTTCAGCGGAATGACCTTCCCATTTGACTTTAACTAGAGGAATAACTCTGTTCCTCAATTGCTTCTCACTTCGACCTAGAATCTTCTCAGGTTGAACTTCGTGTTTGAGATCCGTAGTGATCTCTACTTCTGGGTACTTCAAAATATGAGCGGGGTCTGCGACGTATTTTCTCAGCATTGATACGTGGAACACGTCGTGCAATCCTGACATCGCGGGTGGCAATGCCAGTCTATAGGCAACCTTGCCGACTCTTTCGAGAATCTCGAATGGTCCAATATATCGGGGGCTTAGCTTGCCTTTGTGGCGGAAACGCATCACTCCTTTCACAGGAGAAATCTTTAGAAACATTTTATCACCCGCCTCAAATTCCAATGGTCGTCTTCTCTTATCGGCGTAGCTCTTCTGCCTGCTCTGCGCGGTCTTTATTCGCTGCCTGATCTTTCGAATTGCTTCGGAAGCTTGCTCCACTAATTCGGGGCCGAGATATTTCTTCTCTCCGGCCTCATCCCAATGTACGGGTGATCGACACTTTCTCCCATAGAGCGCCTCATATGGTGCCATTTCAATTGTAGCTTGATAGCTATTGTTGTAAGCAAACTCGACCAACGGAAGGAATCCTTTCCACGATCTTGGGAAGTCTAATGCACAGGCTCTCAGCATATCTTCTAGTATTTGTATTGTCCGTTCAGACTGTCCGTCTGTCTGGGGATGATAAGCTGTGCTGAATTTGAGCCTTGTCCCGAGCGCGAGCTGCAAACTCTTCCAGAAGCGCGAGGTAAAACGGTTATCTCGATCCGAAACAATCGAGCATGGCACTCCGTGAAGTCTAACGATATTCTGAATATATAACTCAGCTAACTTGTCCATAGTGTGGGTAGTGCGAACAGGGATGAAGTGCGCTGACTTTGTGAGGCGGTCTACTATGACCCAGATGGAGTCGTGCCCTTGACGAGTCCTAGGTAATCCGGAAACAAAGTCCATCGTTACTTGTTCCCATTTCCATTCTGGGATTTCCAAAGGCTGTAAAGTTCCAGCGGGCCTTTGATGCTCAGCCTTAATCTGTTGGCAAGTGAGACACTTCTCCACAAATCTTATGACATCCCTCTTCATTCCTGGCCACCAATATTGTCTTTTCAAATCTTGATACATCTTCGTGACACCAGGGTGCACGGAATATGGTGTTTGGTGGGCTTCCTCAAGCAGTTGTTCCTTAATCTCTGGGATGTCAGGGATGCATGTGCGTCCCTTAAACAATAGAGTCCCATCAGGACTAACTTTAAAATCTATTGAGATTTGCCTCTCTACCTCCTCTCGAGCTTTGATCAGCTCCACATCTTTATGTTGTGCCTCCCTTATTCCCTCTAGGATCATTGGGCGTACTTGTAGATTCGATAGTTTACCACTCACTATCACCAACTCGAAATCCATTATCTCTTCAATCAATTCCTTAGAGAGTCCACGCAACATTGCCACGTTGCCAGCGGATTTTCGACTAAGTGCGTCTGCGACCTTGTTCGCTTTTCCAGGATGGTAGTTGATTGTGAAGTCGTAATCGTTGAGAAGCTCTAACCATCGTCCTTGACGCACGTTTAACTGCTTCTGTGTAAACAAATACTTTAGAGTCTTATGATCCGTGTATATCTCGCAATGAACTCCGTATAAATAGTGTCGCCAAGTCTTGAGGGCGAACACTACAGCAGCTAATTCCATGTCGTGAGTGGGGTATCTAGTCTCGTAATCCTTCAGTTGTCGAGAGGCATACGCAACCACCTTGCCGTGTTGCATGAGCACAGCTCCTAATCCGGACTTCGCGGCATCACAGTATATGGCAAACCCGGCACTACCTTGCGGTATAGTGAGGACGGGTGCGGTGGTCAGCCGCTTCTTCAACTCCTGAAAGCTCCGTTCACAAGATTCCGTCCAATTATACTTATGTTCCTTACGGGTTAATGCCGTCATAGGGTTTGCGATCTTCGCAAATCCCTCCACAAATCTACGATAATATCCAGCCAGTCCTAAGAAACTTCTTATCTCGGTCACATTCTTTGGCTGTGGCCAGTTCAGAACAGCCTCGACCTTAGCAGGGTCCACTGCCACTCCATCCTTTGATACCACGTGACCAAGAAAAACCACTCGCTCGAGCCAAAATTCACACTTCTTGAATTTGGCGTAAAGCATCTTAGCCTCTAGTCGCTGTAAGACTAATCTTAAGTGCTGGGCATGCTCCTTTCGATCTTTGGAGTAGATTAGAATATCGTCGATAAAGACGATAACGAACTTATCCAAGTAGTCCTCAAAGACTCGGTTCATCATATCCATGAATGCAGCAGGGGCGTTTGTGAGACCAAACGACATGACTAAGAACTCGTAGTGCCCATATCTCGTCCTGAAAGCCGTCTTCGGCACATCCTCTTCTCTTATCTTTAGCTGGTGATAACCGGATCGTAAATCTATCTTAGAAAACGTAGTGGATCCGACCAGCTGATCGAATAGATCATCAATTCGCGGAAGCGGATACTTGTTCTTTATGGTTGCCTTATTCAGTTCCCGGTAGTCGATGCACAGTCTCAGCGAGCCGTCTTTCTTTCTCACGAAGAGAACCGGCGCTCCCCACGGGGAGTGATTGGGTCGAATGAGGCCTTTATCCAACAGTTCCTCCAGTTGGGCCTTCAGTTCTTTCAGCTCGGCAGGAGCTAATCGGTACGGGGCCCGCGATATCGGCGCGGTCCCGGGGATCAGTTCTATACAGAACTCGATTTCTCTGTCCGGGGGCAACCATGGGAGGTCTTCCGGGAATACAGTTAAGTATTCACGTACTATCGGTACGTCGCTCGGTACCGATTCTCGCTCCTTCGTAGTATCTACGATACTGGCCAAGTATCCTCTGCATCCGCCGTCGATTAGTTTCTTGGCTTGAAGAGCGGAAATAGTCGGTATCGACCGACCTCTTGGAGTTCCTTGGAACTCAAATGAATTGGCATTCGGAGGACTAAAACGCACGCGTTTCTTCCGACAATCTATCACCGCGTAGTGGGTGGTAAGCCAATCCATACCAAGGATGACAGCGAAATCATACATCTCGATTTCGATGAGGTTAGCGAAGAGGGAAAAATCTCCTATTCTAATGGGCACGTTCTTAAACCAGGACGTTGATTGATAAACGTCGCCAGTTGGAGTAACAGTAATAAATGGGTTGTTCAGGGTTCTCCTGTCACCCTCGAGTCTATCAACAAGTCGTTTTGCTATAAACGAATGAGTTGCTCCTGAGTCTATGAGTGTATATAAGTTGAGGTTTGAGACAAGAAGCTGACCTGAGACCGACGTAGATGGCCCAGCCTCGACGTCTCCCTCGTTGAGGCTGTACACTCGGGCATTCGGACGTCCTCGTGGTGCCTGCTCGGTTGCCTTGGCTGGTGCGCTCCTACAATCTCGCGCAAGATGAGCTTCCTTGCCGCAATTGAAACACTTGCGGCTAGTCCCAAGGCGGCACTCTCCGGGGTGAGTCTTGTGGCACTTGGGACATTGAGGCACCAATGCCGCCTTGTCCCTCTGGACTTCCTCCCGGGGCGTATATCGCCCTTTGGCACTCCGGTTATCTGGTCCATCAGGTCTTTTCTTGCTTCCTCCTTTGCTCCTATTCTCATACCGGGGTCTTGGTTCACCATAACCATAGCCTTGTCTCTTGAAACTGGGGCGGCTGCCCCTGTTGAAGTTCCTTGACCGGAACGAAGATTGTCCTCCCCTCCCATAATTTCCTTTTCTCTCCTTTCCTTCTCCTTGGCGGGCTGTCCGGGTTTCGACGCTTTTATCCTCTGGCCTGTCCCATCCATCGTAGCGCAGGGCTCTTTGGACAGCATCGGCATAGGACTCAGGTCCTTCCCTACCGCTGTCGATCTGTTTTGCAACTTCCGGGCGGAGCCCGTGCATGAACTTCATCTTGCGTGCATCGTCGGTAGGTACTATAGCGGGGGCGAACCGAGCTAGCTCATCGAACTTGCCCACGTACTCTGCTACCGACATCTTTCCCTGCCGGATACTCAGGAATTCCCGGACCTTTCCTGCTATGCGGGCCTCGCCTAGATATTTTTCTCGGAATAGCCTAGTGAAGCGCTCCCAAGTAACAGCGTGGAGGTCCTCAGTCTGACCTACTACTTCCCACCAACACATGGCCTTCTTATCTAATTGGTTCACAGCGCACGCCACTTTCTCAGCGTCAGCGAGTCCCATGTATCCGAAGATGTGCTGGAGGCGCTTGAACCATTCTTCCGCCGTAGCGGGATCATGAGTTCCATCAAATCGAGGCGGCTTCTGACGCCTGAACCTCTCATATACAGGTTCGCCAACCTGATTCACAGCAGGAGGCACCTCTGGTGCTACCGGGTTACCTGCTTGGGGAGCCGGTTGTGCGGGAGGAGGAGGATTCTGTGCTGCGGGCACTGGCTGTGCGGGAGGAGGAGGATTCGCCATCTCATTTAGGCGAGTCAACAGCTGCTCGAGAGTCGCCGTCTGGGCTCGAGCTTGGTCATCGCGTTGGCGGGCGGCCTCTTGCTGCTCCGCTAACCACTCTCGAACTCCGTCTATCTCTCTGCGGACGGCAGCAGGAACGTGTCTAGGTGGCATGGCGATCTTCGCAATTATCGTATTCCTACAGTTATGCACATTAAGAGCCTTTAATTCTATTACACTTGAAGCTTTTTTTTTTTTTTTGTCTAAATGGATTGGATAATTTCAACTTTAACTTCACATAGTTTGGACATGGCAGGCACATATATAATATCAATAGTCTTTATCATTTATGTATAAATTTCTCACAAGTCATAAGTGTTTCAAAGATGAACACAATATCCAATCACAATAATGATAGTTTCTAAGGTTTCGTGAGCAGTACAAATGAAAACATCGCTTCACGAACCGAACAATATCCAGTATATAAGTATACGGAAACAAAGCATATAGATAACAAAATATAGCTTCAAGTGAGCGGTCTATCAAGGCGTCCTAATGGTGTTTCTCGAAAGTAGGTCCAAAATATTCGAGAACACTAAAACTCTAAGAAAAGATAGGAGAAGGTCTGTCAACCATCGTGATCGGGGTCGGGAACAATATCAGACGCGTCGCTCTCTATATCCATGTCCGACTCACTCTCGGGATCATAGCCAGAATCGTGGCTGCTATCGGAGCTATCGTCGTCTATGTCTGCAAACTCTGGGGGCATCTGGGGAAATTGGTCGTGAGCGGGGAGAGCGGGATCGGGAGCTGCTATAGGATCTGGTTCGGGCTCGAGATGGAGACTATCAGCGTGGTCCTGATAAGCTTGGATCATGCTAAGCAGGGTGTCGAAGGCAGGCCGGGGGTCTAGAAGCAGGAAGTATGGGTGGACTCCGCGGGAGTAAGTCTGCATAAAAAGCAGGTCGGGATCATCGGCGAAAGGATACGTGCCTACTATGACACCGTAGAAACGATCGGTATAGGCGCGGATGGTCTCCCCTGGGTGTTGGCTAAAACTGTCGGCTCTCCTGTTCCATATAGTTCTTCGATCAACTTCATCGAAGAATCCCGCCAGATCAGCCGTAAACGCGTCCCAATCGCGTTCGTGACCTAATAGCTCCTCTCGGTGATGCCAATGGTAAAGCGCGGTGCCACGAAGCAGGGTCTGGGCTAAATCGACACGATACTGATCAGGAACTTGGTACGATCGCATCCATCCCAGCGTCAACATCGTCCACTCTCGAAACGGCGTAGTCTCGGGCTCACCGGAATAGGTAGGCGCGTTAGGAGGAATCAGACGCATATACTCAGCAAGGGTGTGAAGCGCGGGAACGGGTCCAGCTGCGCTATGCTGGGCGGAATCGGCGGAATGGTCCCCTGAAGGCTGATCGACATCGGACATCCTACAACAAAATCCCATTGTTGTCAAAATCAGAAATAACGGATAAACAAGGTAAGTAAGATAGCCACTATTTCTATCGCTCGTCTCTCAACTACTTGCTGGCGAGGAGATGTGTGTGGCGAGTCTACAGAATCGGCTAAACCCGGGCTCTGATACCAAAAACCCTGTCACGACCCGCCGGCTCGGCCGCGGCCGCGACAGGAGAGTACGAACTCATTTGTAAACTCCTTTAAACTCTTTCAAGCGGAAATTCTGTGTAAATTTTTTTTTTTAAATGCGGAAGTCTTTATCGTAAATCAACTTAAAACATAATAAGTTTAATGGCGCATAGATGCTGCCATAATATTACATACTTATGATATAGGAGTCCTCGGGATCACGCCCCGGTCTCAAAATAAAATACGACTCACATAGAGTCTTTTGTCAACATAATAATACATATCACAATCTCAAAGCCCTCGGGATCTCGTCCCGGCATCAAAACATAAATTGTTTGTAATATAACAAAAGTGCGGAAAATATATTGCCACGGGTATTCTCTTCAATGGATACCACACACACCATCTCCGCCAGCTCCTACTCGTCGATCTTCATTGGCTTCTTACCTACAACACCGAGAACCTATGAGTTGAAAAACTCAGTAAGGGCGAACTAGTCTACCCTAAATGGTATGCATCACATGTTCACATATTACAACAATCACACAGAGAGAGAGTTAGCCGTCCCATACCGACTAACACCCCTTTACACAGCAAATGCAACAAAGTTATCCTATTACCCTTACGTATTCCCATGTCTCTCAAGTTCTCACTTTTTCACAACCGAGTACTTCGTACTCGATTCGCACAGCCGAGCTTCCTATTTCAGGTAGCTCTATCTTGTTGCTTTAAGCAAACTCGCATCACCCCCTGATACACCTTGCTCTGAGGAGACAACTCGGCTTCGCTGGCGAGTCTCTTGCACACAGCTTTGCTCCTCGTATCGTCAAGGCCTCGTGATCGGTTATGGACCCACCACGCTTATTTATAGTCCTTCTGGAGGAATGTCTCGTTAGACTATCTCCGGACTTAGTGGTTTCACATAGAAATCATTTCATTACTTAATTTATCGAGCTCGACATTTTATCAAGTCTGGGATCCACTGATGGTCACCGCGATTTCTCTAGCGCGCAGGCAGGGAGAGGATCAATCTCCCGGCAGTCACACAGACTTCGTCTCACACTCAACTGGCCGGCTTGTGTGAGGAATAAGCTCACCCTCAGGGAGCAGGGCTCTCTCTCTTGGAGCCGAGCGGTACCATCGACTTTTATTTCAATATTTAGATTGAAATCATTTACCTCCTATCGACTCCTGTCGGAGGATTGAGGCTTATTTCAGATTTCAGTCCCTCCCGTCTCGTTTGTCGAGGAATCGGGACTTTTCAATCTGATATACTCTTCCCCGTCAGATCACGAAGCAAACGGGGATTTAGTATGTTTGAATCCCTTTGTCAGATCACACAGCAGACTGGGATTTAATTTCTTTTAACCCCCTTGTCAGATCACACAGCAGACTGGGGTTTTCACATTATTTATCCCCTCGTTAACTGGTTTAGGAAACCGGGATATTGCAAGAGGCTTTAGATTTCATTTAATCTTTCCAGATATCAATTGATGGACTACTCACGAGCCCCACACTTTGACCTCTTGTATTTTAGGTACGATACCCTTTATTCAATCGTTCGAGGAGTTCACAGCAAACATACAATAGGCCGGGTAGGTTTTTCCTACAAGATTATTCTGATGGACCACAGTCCGTGAGGCAGAGCGCACGGGTAAAGAACCCGGCTGTGCCGTTAGTATTGTGATCTACCGATCTCAAGGATCGATATCTAATTCTTTTCACAACCCTTCAAGAAGTATTAATCCTTAATGATTTACTCATTCAATAATAAATCAAAGATTTAGCCTCTACTTTGGCATTCACAGCCTTAGTTGTTATTGGCGGCTCAAGGCCGTTTTCCTTGTCTTTAAGCTGTTTCACTTTCAATTATAGGCTTGGCTTAAAGCCGACCTTTTTCTCACACTTGAGTTATAAACTCGGTGAAGATTGAGTGTGAGCAAACTCGCACTGATGAGTTTCATTACAGCTTATTTTCTCTTATTGAGGCTTATGAAAATCTAATCTAAAAATTAGATTATTTATAATTACGAACGTTTATTCGTATTTTATTCATGCTAGGGTTCTCTTTCGGCTATTATAGTTTATACACTACACAGCACAAAGATATAGCATTCACATAGCATTCATTCACAAAGTACTAATGCACTCTAGCAAACATTTCACACATATATACACTCGGTGCCGTAGGTGCATCGCCACTTACAGTTATAGGCGTTGCGGCGGTTCCGAGGTCTTTTCGGGAACGTGTTCTGAGCTCCGACCACCTTCTCGTCTTCTTTGTCCTTGAAGAGAAGACATGGTCTCGTTAGTTTGCCCGTCTCGTGAACACGAGAGCGAACTATAAGAGTTAATTCCTAAGTGCTCGGGTTTCCACTGACTTATTTTAATTGGGCTACTTAAAGTGGCCTACTATAAGGTTCAAGGCCTTCTTACATATTTGACCTTAATACATATGGGCTTTAGCCACTTATGAGGCCCAAACTGGTAATTTGGGCTTCGGGCTAAAATAAGGCCCAAAGTGGCCTTCACAGCTTCCTTACTGTTAGGCCCACTAAGGATTTAGGTTTTTAACAAAGTGAAGGCCCAAAATGGCCTTCTCAATTTAAAACAGTTTGGCCCAACAAGCTGTGGGCTTTAAAACTAAGACAAGGCCCAAAATGGCCTTGACATTTTAAACGTCTCTAAGACGAGACACTTGGTCCGTCTTAGTGTTATCGCAAAATACTTTTGAACACTAGGCTTATTTGATAAGCTTCCTTTTATTTAAAAAGTGTTCATTAAATCCTTTTTTAATTAGGATATATTTTACAAATTGTTCTTGGGCTCGGTTTAGTGGTTGTCACGCACTATATCCGTTTCTTAAGAAAAATGTTTGGTTTCAAGGAAACCGAGTCTCATTATATTTGAAAAAGCCTGTCTTAGTTCAATTTGAACAACTATGGTTCTCTTCTCACTATGTATGGGCTGGACTAAGTCCATTTAAGTCTCGACACCCGTTTTACACAAGTTTGAGACTTCCTCGAACCTTCGGTTTTGACTACGTTATGAAAACGTTGTTTTGAGCCCTTAAACTTAACTCGTTCTTTTATCGTTTTTCAAAACCGATTAAGGGCAGCAAGCTTTACTTTTGAAATGCTCATATGTTTGATTTTCAAACCTAACTTGATAGTAGAAAATTGGTGCACAATTTTCAATTTGTAAAATATGGCATTTTTGAAACTAGTTTCGCGACATCACGCGAAACCGTCATTTTCGGTAAAACGTTATTTGTTAACTTTTTCCAAATCTCGTTATTTACACTAAAACATATTGCTTCTAGGTTCTAAGGATATTTTTCACTCCTTTTTGAAACCTTTCATCGAAGCTTTAAATTTCACGTGAAAACGATTCTCGAGCTAAACGCTTTCGAACCGTTTTCACGGGTTTTATCCGAGACACTTATCTCTAAGTGTCTTTTCGGTTTCCATTTGGTTTTTAACACAAAACTTAAACAAAAACAGTAACTTAAACATTCAAAGAACAAATAAACAAGCCATGATAATTTTCACAAACTTGGATTCGGATTTTTACAAGAGATTTACCAAATTTTATCTTCAAAGTGGTTTCACTTCGGTCCGTTGGAAACCGTTGTGTGCATGGCGTTTTTGAAATCATTTTCACATTTGAAACACAAATGGGCAGCCATGCAAAGACATCAAAAGACAAACAAAAACTCAAGGAATCCGAACCCTAAACATGCAAACCAAACAAGCAACAATAACACAACCGAACACGAGTTGAAATATCCGGAAGCTAGCCAATCTAGCTTCCTTAAACTCGTGTTCGGCAAACTTAAACCTTAAAGAGGCCACGCACAACGATTACAACTCAAAGTCCTAAATACAACCATGATTATTCTAAAGGAAAACCTAAGGCTATAAAAGAAACCTCACACCTCTCAAGGTTAGAAATTATACCTAGCTTTCGGTTCGGGGTTTTCCTTGTTGCGCTACCTCTTTGGCCGGCTTGTTCTTGATGGTTTGGCTCCAAAACCACTACGTGTGGTTTCCTCACTCTTAGAGCAGAATGTAAGGGAGGTTTTGGTTAGGTATTTTGATACTTAAAAGTATAGAAAGGCTAGAGCAAGGTTACGGTTCACTTACCTTGGAGAGGTTAGGGTTTCGAAGCGTTCCTTGCTTCTCTTCTTCTCCTTGCTCGGCTTCTTCTCTCTAACACTAGCCTCTATTTTCTTTTCTTTGCTTTCTCTCTCACTCAAAGTTTTCTCTTTTCTTTTCTCTCTCACTCTCCCACGGATTTTCTCTCAAACTTTTGCCAAGGAAAAGCAAAAGTGGGAGTTTAAGAGTCTAAAACCCTTTTATACTTAGGATAGTTTTAGAGAGAATTTCACTTGTGTCTTTCTCTCTCTCTCTCTCTTTTTGGCCGAATTTTCCACTCTCTCTCCTCTCCAAATATTTTAATTCCTCAATAAATCCAATTGATAAGTTTCAAGTCTCATCCTAGCCTTCAATCTCTTCCATCAACCCATCCTACGGTTGAGATTTAACAAGAGGAAAACTTTTCACTTTTCAAGACTCTCATCATTAAGTTGCATTCTCCAAGCAACTTAATGACCATTCCCACTCTCTCTCTTCTCCTCAATGGCCGAATATCAATCATGCATATTCTCCAAGATTTTTAATTCCAATAATGCTAATTAATTGATAATTTCAATCAATCTTGGCCATTGATTCAAACTTGGTGGTTAAGGGATTCAAATCCTAAGGCTAGGATTCATCAAGAGCATTTAGGTTGAAAAACCTTTCAATTTCCCTTCTCTTTCTTCAAAAATGGCGCCCATGATGACCATTTTTCTAATTGGTTGGGTTAAAGGTGCCACCAATGAAACAATCCTTGGATTTATTTCATTGGTTCATCACTTATCTCACTTAACCCATTTAAACACTCAATCATCTTTCCACACATTGGGCCCATGGATTTTCACTTGATTTTGGGCCTAGGATTATTTCTTTACACACCAAGCCCACTAAGGGTCAATTAGGGACGGTTTTGGGCTGGCCCGAGTGGTCGGGGACCTTTCCCGAGGCCCGTTTCCCTCGAAGAGGCCTAAATGCCCCTATTCCGGACCATTGGTCGGAGATTTGACCTAATTCCAATTTTGTCTAACCCGAGACTTAACGAGACTTTCTTATATCACTAGAAACTTCTAAAATAATGTTTAGAGGTCAAGTATCAAATTATACGTGGTCGTTCCGAGCTCGTTCCCTTTCTTTGACCGTGATTGCACGGTTTATCTCGACTTTTCGAGTTTAAGCCGTTTCGGCTTCGTTTTAACTCGGAATGATTTCAAATTTGAAATCAAGGTTAATTATATAATTATAAATCATAATGTAACCTCAAAAACAGATTACAACCCAAAAAGGGTCGTTAATTACAAACGACTAACTCGTTTGTCGGAAAAGTACCGAGAGGGATAACCCCGGGGGGGTAGGGGTTACAATCTTGGTCTCCATTATTCAAGCTTTCCTATAATATTGGAAGGATATATCGACGCGAGTTGGATATCGAGCGTAGGAGATAATAAATCTACCACGGGTTGGGTGTTTACACTTGCGGGTGGAGCAATTTCTTAGAAGTCCCAGGAACAAACGTGTATAACACATTCAACCATGTTATCAGAGTTTGTAGCTCTTGCTTCAGCGGGACAAGAGCCTGAGTGGTTAAGGGATCTTCTAATAGAAATCCCATTGGCTTCGAAAAATGTATCGAAGGTGTCGATAAATTATGATAGTCAAGCTACTCTAGATAGAGCGTACAGTGAAGTGTACAACGGGAAGTCTAGGCATATAAGTCTTAGACATAAGTATGTAAAAAAATTAATCAAGGATGAAATAATTTCACTCACATTTATGAGATCAAGCTATAATCTAGCTAATCCTTGCACAAAATCTCTTACAAGAGATTTGGTGAAAAAGTCATCGAGATGAGTGGGACTTAAACTCCTTGAGTAAAAAGTTCGCCAACGATGGCAACCTAACATAATACTCAGAAATAACTAGTCTTAGGTTCAATGGGTACAAATAAATCGTTGATAGGTGAATAGTGACAACAGTAAATATTATTGAATATTTGAATAGTGTTGGCTGTTACAGTTGGAGGGTTGAGTTTTAAACTCTTAATGAAATTGAGTCATTGAGGACAAATATCTGTAACAAAACAGAGATACTGTAAGAATTTCACCTCGAGTGAGAGTTGAGATTCTCTCATGAAAAAGTTCATGAAATGGATGAGCACATGGCCATTAACAGCACTAAGCAAGTGGTGTAGACAAGAAATCCTAAAGAGTGTGTGTGATGTATAACCGGTCTTATCACAAGGAATAGCTGGTTCAAAGCTTTTATGCTACCTGAGATTTCATCAAGGCTTTGTGGTGCTTTCACTAAGGCAAGGTTCAAATCGAAAGATACCATATTGTATTTCTTTGTTTATTCGTTTTGGAAGTGTGATTGGCTTATTGTTGAACAAGTAGGCGATTGTTGGGTTTTTGTTCAATTACTAGCTAAAAGTGTGTGAGCGTAGAGGAAAATAACGTGTGGGAAAAGAGTCTCACATGGTAAACTTATAAAGAGAAAGTATTCTTTATAAGGAAAAAATTCTTTAGTGGGTTTAAACTAAGTACAAGCTAAGAGTGTGCCACTTGGCACACTCACACATTTGCCCATGTAGCGAGCATTCGCACAAGCAAATGGGAGCTTGAGCGCAGCGCGGTGCGGCGCGAGCGACAAGACGGGGTGGGGCGTGGTCGTAGACAGTGAGGCTGTAAAGGCACCATTGGCACCTTTAGGTACACTTGTGGCACTTAGGGCACGTGGCTCTAGGGAGAGCGCCGCGTCCTGGGAGTCGTGGCGATTCTCGCTGGTGCCGCGGCGCTAGAGTAACCCACTTAGAGCCGCGGCGCACAGGAGCTTTAGCATTTAGGTGAGCGCGTTAGCGCCACGACGCCAGTGGACGTTCATGAATAGCGCCGCAGCGCCCGACGGTTATAACCGTTTTTCTAACCTTTTTTAGCGAAGAGTTGTGTCTCTTCAGTTAAAATAATGTCATTTCCTCTACATAAAAATATTTGTGAACTTTTTAAACACACAAGTAACATAAGAAAATATTACAAACACTTCCAAACACAAAATCTTGTCTACGATCAAATTCTCACTAGTGCTTTGGTGCGGATTTGATTATAGGCTTATCGTATCCTGCAACGTATTTGCATTCATACCCACAAAGCATTCAAGAGGGTGCAAATAACGTTTAAAGAGATCGTTTCGTGCGTGATTCAAGTCATTAATCGAGGAACTCCGAAGATTATTTACAATAAAAACACTAGAAACAAAATCAATCTTTTTAAAAAATATATATAAAACATAGCAAAATAACTTTGGCTTTTCTATGTTTCACACACGATTTCATTCCGAGTAATTAGCTAAACTTATTAATATCAACACACACGAGCATGAGTAGTGTCCACCATATGTATGTAATTGTCTAGAAAGGAACACGTGATAAATAGACAAAAAAAAAAGTACTTATTAATTTATATGTAGATAACTCATACACCACATTTTATGTTAATATTGAAAATTTGACACGAGTTTTTTCCACAATTTCACCTGCTAATCATATCAAACCCGAGTGCCTACTTGTGATATTTTTGCTAATATTTATACTGCCATTTAAAATAAGTCTCAAATGAAGCCCAAAAATACAAATTCATTTAAAACACAAGTCTTATTATATATATAACCCTACTTCTTGAGGAACCATTAGTATTTGGTTTTGGAAGAGATGAGACTCAGAGGCTGAAATCCATGACGAATCGTTGCTTCCCAAACTTTGTCAATGTTGGAGATCATATCGGCACCGCCGATACCACACTCATGCTCATTCCATCCTTCCAAAGCATGCACTATTCCAGCTATACGCCAAGCACTCATCGCCCTTCTCGGCAGCCAATTCTACATATGTGCATTTATTCCAAAACTTACTTATTAAGAAAATTCGTATTTACATTTAGAAACAGAGGAATGTTAAGAAAATAAGCTGATAAAAAGTAAATGAAAATAGGCGATGTAACATACAGTGATGTAACGTAGTCTTACTAAACTATTGCTGTCATTAATTTCTATCTGAATACAAACAAATTTCCGTGCAATCAAGATATAAACATGATTTGATTCGAAGTTTAAAATATACGTTGCATTAATGTAGATCCCTTAATTACTATAAAAGTCTCTTGAGAAATAACATCTTCTTTGGAAGATCTTAACAATTTCTTACCTCAGAAGCATGCATATATAGCTAAAAAAATGTAATTGAGTTCTTAATTTTTCATATGAGATAGGAAACCAAAATGGGCCAGCCAATCTCAATCATGTTATAAGTGCCTAATCAAGAGATAATATGTATTGCTTTCAAGATTCATATAACAATTTCTTACCTCACAAGCATGGACATTCTCAAGAGATTTAGGAGTCAACATTGCGGGTGTGTAGTGGTAGAAACAGTCTCGGCGCAATTTCTTAGGTGGGAATTGAGAGAATGGAACAAATATTGTTCCTTTTGAAGCTTTTAGTTGCTCTTCTTCACTCACTCCATCTCCTACCAACCAAATCTGCATGAATGTATGCAACGATCTTACTTACTAATAAGCCTTTTTAAAGGGTAAATAAAAGAAATTGTATTGTATTGTTTATATTCATACACTCCTTATAAAATAAGGAATTATAAAAGATGATGACAAACATATATGAGTAATGAAAAAGGATAGGAATTTCAAATGGAGTGTCTATATTTACTTGGTGAGAATAGCATTTGGAGAGAACCAAATTACGCTTAATCTTGGAATCCATCAATGATTTGTCAAGCTTATCATACTCCTCTTCACACACTGTAGCCACCTGAAATAAGCTCAAATATCATAGCCAGTGAACTATAATGTACAAATAAAATTGTTTATCAATATATGACTTAAACAATGTCTATGCATATCCGCTATGTTACTACATTATCAGCTACAAACTCAAATCCAATTAAAAACATAGTAATGAATCAAAAAAAAAAAATTGTTACATTAGCATATACAATTGACCAAAACTAGTGTTTTTCATGTAAGCAAATTACCTGGATTCCCTTTTGACACAAAGCAGAGACAACTTCGTAAGCAACCTTTGTAAGTTTGCCTCTGAGCAGCACTTGGGTTGCCCCTTTTGGTATATTGTTTAGAACTACAGCCACCGCGAGACTTGACCCGTCGACAACCCTTATCTTCAACTGAGGATGTCTCTTCACATAAAGCGCGCCATACGCATTCAGTTCTTCACTCTGTAAAATCCATGTTATCATGCACTTTAATAACAATTTAGAGTTTGGAATGTTATTAACAAGCTTTCGAATTTTCGCAATGTGCCATGTAAATGCAAAACACTTGTAACACTATTATCGCTCTTGTACTAGTTTTGATTGCGCAAAAAACAAGTAATATAGAAGGGATTGTATTGACACGAAACCGAGGGGATAAAAAAGGAACAAAACTTGCCTGGTTCAAGAGACCGAGACTTATAACTTTGATGCCCTTTTCCTCTGCTTCAAGTATTGCTTCCTCAATCAAGCCGTTGATCGACGCATTTTGCCATTGCAACAAATACTGCAAAACAAAACAAAAACATGTAAAAGCCATGATTCATATTTAACTAATAAGTGAATTCAAAACCATAAAACCAATAGCATTAGTACTAATAATTGCTTACTTGTATTTTGTATTTTGGAATTGACCACGTTTGTAATTTCAGATTATTAAACCGATGTCTCTCGACGACGAAAGTGCGGCCATAAATCCAAGTTAACATCATTGACCACAATGTGACGGGCCACATCAACCATAAGTACCACTTGGAGACATAAGGCTTAGAGGCTAAATCTGCAAATCCCATTTGGAGATGGTAAATCGATTCAGGGGTCGTAAGGTGCGTAAGATGCACGGCGTCAGGCAATTCTTCTGTCCTCTCGAGAGAAGATTCGTATAGAGAATCGGAGGATTTATCGGCGGTGCCGTAAATGTAGTCGTAAAATGGCATGAATAAGGAATAGTTTGTTCGGAATTGTGTATGATGCAAAGAGTGGAACCTGTTGTATTGTACGATGTTTGTTAGATCGGAAGATAAATATAGTCAAAAGTGATGCACTAAATTTCAAACTTGTACGAAAGAATCTCTAACAATTGTGCTTTAGAATTGCGAGATTAAGTAAAAAATTAACCAGACATGATAAAAAAATAATCAAATTTTCTGATTGTAGTAATAAGGCCATGTTATTGTCGTGATCGATCATGCCATTAAATGTCAATAAATATTCACTACCAAAAATTGTGTTTTGTTTTGTTTTTTTTGTTTTTTTTTTCGTGATTAAAATGTAAAATTATGTGGCTAAAGTTAACAACTTTTTGAATTTATCGTGACACAAAAATAATCATAAAAATTTTAATTCTCAACTAACTAAAAAACCGGTTGCAACGAACCATGCCATATGCTAGTAGTTGTGAATAATTAAAGTAGATATTATTAAATAAATGTTTTTTTTAGGGCCAGTTAATTATTTAGCCATTTTAAAAATAAAGTTTGAAGGATTTAGCCATAACATATAACATTTTATGTTACATGGAACATATATACGTGTAAAAAGTGTAACATTAAATGTAAAGTTATATGTAATATAAAATGTAACACATATAACATTACATGTAATGTTACACTTTTACACGTATATATGGCTAAATCCTTAATTTCGACATTTTAGGACTGAATCCTTAAAAATTACCCAACAGTTTGGTTAAATGCCTAAAAAACTCTTTTTTTATACCAGAAATTCGATTTCCTTGTAGAGTAATGATTGATTCACAAATAATAGGATCACTTGGGTAAAAAGTCATTTTAGAGGGCGTGCTTTAAAAAAATAGTTACAATTTTAGAAAATTTAAAAAATAGCCATAAAAAATTTATTACTAACAGAACAAAATTACACATAAAATTTATTGTAATAAATTAGTAAGATAATAAAATTTATGAATGACTATTTTCTTAAAATAAAAAAAAAAAGAAAAGAAAGAGAAAAAGAAGCAGGGAGAAATAGAAAGGGCAAGTGAAAGCTTACGTGGGAGTATACATGATATACTTGAGAGGTGGGAAGAGAGTGAAGAGCCACTTGGGGATTAACTCAAAATTGCAGTGACCCAAGTTGTTCATGAAATCAATGTAGCTTATATAACCCGCAAATGACGCCACTGAGGCAGTTCTCGTGCTCACTGTTGTCAACAACGGTATCGCGAATAGCATGAAATATGATATGTGCTCTGCGAATGGATGAATCACAGCTGCCAACAAAAGAAAAATGTGTCAATTCCTTTTTTTTTTTTCCAAATATTATTTCTATAATATAATATAATGCAACTCTATTATTGATATTCACCGAAATCACACATGTTGTTAAACTGTTCTATCATGCATAATTCTTGGATCAAGAACCCAAAAGTAACTAATTTCTGACCACCTAAGAAAAAAAAATCATTTTCTATAAATGTGTGATGATCTTAGATTGAAAATTATTTTTATGCTAAGAAAATGGGGACATTCGAAGAATTGCCACTTCTAGACAATATAATTTGAAACTTACAACTTCAAAAGGAAAATTACAATCCCTGTCACTTTTTATCTAGCATCGAATTTGACAAAATTACCCTTTTGTTCTTACAAAAAAAAAAAAAAAAGACGGTGAAACAGTAATTTACTAATAAAAAATTGATATAATTATGGTAATGGCATGATAAATTTAGATTTTAAGAGTGGCGTAAGATCAAATTTTTCAAATCTCTAATGTACATGAAGAGTTGTACGTGGAGTGGTCTCACATGTGATGGGCTCAGTGACAATAGAAGAGTGGTGATGAGAATGGTAGCGAGAGTAGAGGAAATGGTGGTGAAGTGCTCTGTGCAGCCAATAGTACAGAAACTCCACTGCACCCGCATGGAGAAGAGCCGTTATGATCACGCCATCTGTCCTCCACAGTGGCAGATTCGAACCTCCACTCAAGGTTTTGCTTCCCACGTAGAATATGATTCCATTGAACAGTATTTGATCGTCCCTGCTCAACATTAACAAAACCAAAAAAATAAAAGAGAGATTTTTTTATTTATTTAACAAATAGCCATGTTTAAAAAGTTTGATTTTGATGTTTCGAAATATCATTAAAATAGTCAGCCGTAAACTTATTATGCATACAATGACACTATTACTTTGAATTTTTTATTTAATTTTGTTACAGTCCACTACCAGAGTAATCTTTTTTTTAAAGGTCGAAAAGTGTATTGGGGCTCAAATTAATATTTACTTTTTTTTCCTCTTATCTCTTTAAGAATCGAACTCAGAAAGGTGTAACTCTAAACATCAACTACTTACCGCCTGATCTATGCTCCATAGGGCACTATCAAAGTAATTATCTTAATTACCTAAAAACTCACCTTAAAAAAGAAACATTTTGTAACTTAATTAATATATACACTTCCAAATAAAATGAAAGTGTCGCTTGATAGGCGATTTAGGTTACAAATTTTTAACGTAAGTATTTTTTTTTATAATATCAATTATTGTTTGGCAAAATATTCTTTCTACAAAGCTTTATATATACGCTTACTAGTTACAACAGTATAAAAAAAAAAAAACTTTTTTTAATTCTTATTTTAAATTCTCTCTCTTATATATCAATTTTAATGGTATAAATCAAATACCTATCCAAATATTGATTTAAACTACAAATTATAAATATAAGATTTGACTTTTTAATTCAAATTAAAACTTTTTTTTATATATTTGTAAATGGCTTACTAAACGACCCGGCCTAAACTTGTAAAGCTCAGGTTCCGAGTACTTGCTATCTATAATAGATATGTGTCAAACGTACGGGCCAACCAAAAAATGTTAGGATTTAGAATATAGTAATCACAATTATAGATTAATGATCGGATTTAGAAGATATGATAATGGTAAAAAGGTTATTTATACGGACCAATTTCTTTCTCTGTCAACTTGGTCGAATTCGAGACCTTTGTCGATGATTCGGTTGTTGCCTTTGACTGTTCGGTAGCGAGAGAGGCTGATCCAAATCTGGTTGTGAATCATTCTCCATATAAGAAATGGGAAAATGAGGAAAGTAGAGAAGTCTCTCACTTCCGGATCATCGCTTGTGAAGAATGAGTATGTGCTCTTAATCACCCATGGTGCCAATATCACATACTGCAATATTAATGTAATGTAAAATTGTAAATCCTCATTATTATGACATAACAAATCATTTGAAGCAAAAGAAGAAAGAAAAATAGATTATTTAGTAAATAGTCATTTTTTTAAAAGTGATATTTTAAGAAAATAGTTAACGTTTTCATTTATTAAAGAAATAATTATTTTTTTTAATTATACGACGGTAGATGTCACATTTATGTCCTTAGTTCTTTAAGGGAGTAATGACTAATTTTTTATTTTTTAAAAAACTTTAGCTATTTCCTTAAAATATTGACTAGAAAATAGTTAAATGCCAAATTGGAAAAAAAAAAAAGACATATAAGCTAGTTTAATTAGTTAAGATTAGGGAAGTAACCACCGATGATCATCTTAATCATGACGTTACTCATACTAATTGCCACTTTTCTTTTCTTTTCTTTTTTTCTTTTTCTATACGCAAAAAGACAATATTTTTTAGGCGGTAATGAAGGAACACAATATTGTCATTTAATTCTCATAGCCGACAGTTTGCAATAATGGTGACACCAGAATAGATGTATGTACCAAGTATTTTTTTATCAATTATCAATTTATACGTTATAATAAAATTATAGGAATTTTACATTTACTTAGTTTAGTATTATAGATGTACCAAACATATATATCATTGATAGATCTAAGCCCTATACGCCACAAAACCACAACACTTGGCCATAAGAGATTATGACATCTAGAAACTCTATTCACTCACTTTTTTTATTTAATGTACTTGTACCTCATGGACCATGGTACCTACATATTTTGACTTTTGAGGTTATATATTAATTTGCCATGCACCAATACATCAAAATTTATATAACCTCAAATTTCTCACAAGTTATATCATGAGGTACAATAAATTTATAACCCAAATGTTAACCTAATCAATAACTTCTTTAGTTATTACGAGAGAAAAAAAAAATACTAACATTGAACTCATTGATGATATTTCAAATAGTAATTATAAATATACTATGGAAGAAAATATGGGGTTGTCATTTTTAATCTTCATATAAGTGAAATTAAATTCTGAATTAAAGATGTTTCATTTTAAAAAAATCAATGTTTTAATGTCCCTTTTTTATAATAATCTATGTTTTTATATTGTACTTTTGATTTAACTGCAACAATTTTAAAAGTTATATATACTAAATTAAATGGCATTTAAAACGGTCTTTCTTGCAATTTCCGCTTTCAAAATAAACTACTGTTGTAAACCGTTATATATGTAGTACTTATACTTCTTTTTTCTATCCTATAAATGTATAGCAGAAATCAAAACAGAAATTAAAAAAACACACCACTTGAAACATATATTAGTAACACTTAAAATGACCTTGTTTAATTTGTAATTCTCCCAATATAATAATTTTATGGAGAAAGATAAATTCATTATGCTCTTTTACACTCACTCTTTTTATAAATTGTAAAATAATAACTATACATACTTAATAGAAGAAAAAAAAAAGACCACAAAAACAATGAATTAAAATAGGATAAGAGAACTTGAAGCGGTATATTTATGGATTCTTTAATTTTTTTTTTATATTTCCATTGGAAGAGCACAATATAATGATTCGACAAACAAGAGTAGCATATGAAAGTGAGGGAGAGATTCAATTCTCAAAAAAACTTTCAACAGACAAACTAACAGACATATATTATTATAATGGATTTTAATCTTCATTTCATTTTAACTTGGAGATTTTCTTCTTCTTCTTTTTTTTTTTTTCTTTTTTTTTTTTGTGAAATAAGAAGACGGTTCGTAACACTAAACAATATCTGGCAAAAGGCATGCCCATAGTGGAGAGGAAAGTCAAAATTGTCCATATATATATATATATATATATATATGTGTGTGTGTGTGTTTCACACAAAGAAGAATGACATATATGAGTAGAAATACAGAACTTTATTAGTGAAAAATTTTCCAAATTGAACATATATAATAATTAAATCATAAAAAAATGGTCTGACCGTACATATAATTACGAGACCAACAGAAAGCTATTGTTTGAATCCAAAATGTCCTCCATTACACTCCATGTTTATTCTTCTTATAACGTGAAAAGCCACTTATATTTCAAAGAAAACATAAGGTTTTCTAAACACTATGGACTCGACTCATCCTTGCGTTTACACTATAGTCCAAAATTTCTTTAAGCGATTTTTAGTGGAATTATGGAATTATAACTTTTAAAATTGTAGCAGTTAAGTCCAATTTGTCAGCAAGTATACAAAATTTGGGCGTAAAATTACATGTTTTATAACCACTAAGTGACAGCTTCATCGTACCAAAATTTATAATTCTCTAGTACTAGTCTTTGACATTTTACTGCAAAAATTTTTAAATTCAAGCTGGTATAAGTTATAAAAAAAAAAAAAAATTGTCCATACTACCCAAACATCATATATTTTAGGTCCAACAATGCAAAGAAACCAAAAAAAAAAAAAATCAAATAGCTATTCTTTTATTTTTATGCATCCATGTTTTAGTTACGGCTATATATGTTCTTATTTCTTAATATTTTGTGTACTCGTGTACTTTTTTTACGATTGGATAGTGCCATTTTTTTTTTTTGAGGGACCGTTTCTTGAGAAAAATTGGACATCAAATTCTTAAATATAAATTTAAAAAATAGCATGCAAATTTAGACAAAGTGAATAAGTATACTTGTATACCTCTATATCTTTAAGTAGGGTATAATAATCATAAAATAATTTTTTGGAAAGGCCGTAATTGAAATTATTTAAAAATATTAGGTAATAATTATAATGTTTGAAAATTCAGTGGGGCAATCGCATCACTGGCCGAAGCTCAAGTATACCATTAAATATGACTCTTATCACTTGACAAGAACAGCATTCGTAAATGAGTTACGCTAAGAATCTCAACTTATCTCAGATATCTCATATCAATACTATGACATGTAATGTTTTGTTTTGTTTTTGTTTTTTTTTTTGTTTTTTAAATAAACATATACTATATTCACATGCCACATGCGTATCCATACGAAGAAAAAATTGTGATAAATTTTGTGTATTACTCTTCGTGAATACCACATGTAATGGAATGTGATATCATATATGAATGTACATCCATTGATCAACTTATCTAGCTTCATGAATATATATATTGCAGAGTATACCATATTAACAATTTGATTATATATGCATTATATGTGTGTATATATATATATATATATATATTATGTATATTTACCTTGAAGTTTCCGAGGGGCGTCCATGGCCAGTTAGTAAGGATTCCTGGTGTAGTAGCCATATAAAGAAGATAATCTTTAGAATGCGCTTTTGATATCTATCAACACACCTTGAGGCTTTATATTATTATTATTATTATTATATTTATAATAAGAATTCCTATGATGATTGAAACTAGTATAAGATTTGAAAGTTTCCCAACTAAGCATCATATGGCCACGTAACCCTTTGGCTTCAAGCCAAAATGGGACGGAACAATTTGAATTTAGAAAAAAAAAAAAAAAAGTAAATATTCTCAACTAATGCCAACCAAAAACGTGTCCCGTAGGGTCTCTTTTTTCCTCAACATCTCACAAATTTTATTTATTCTTCTCAACTGCATCCGCTGTACCACATTTAATAAGAAATTTAATTAATGTTTTTTTTTTCTTTTCTCTCTTTTTTTTTTCTTTCTCTCTCTTTCTTTTCTTTTCTTTTCTTTTTTGTTTTTTTTTTTCTTTTAGTTGTTCCGTGGCTAGGCAAATGACCAACCTATGCACATTATGCTCATCATAGGTTTCGCGTGTCATGTCATAAATCCGCCGTCTCTACATATATCATCTGAAACTGTAGATCATGAATAATGACTTAGTAACTGATTTATGTCTTTAATTAATTAGTGGTGATTGGCCGTGACAAACGAGGAATTGAGGAAACATATGTATGATCATATGAGAAAGCTTATACTCTTGTTTTATATATATATATATATATATATATATATATATATATATCGAGCTTATCCGCAAGGTCGGCAAAAATGAAGTTTCATCATGTAGACATGAAAGACATGCAACGTCTCCAATCATACTATGTGTATATGTATGTATGCATATGTGCCTATATATATATATATATATATTATGTGTATATATATTGTTGTTATGTTCATCTAGTTTACATGTCCCACTTAATATGCCTTTACTATAACCTTTTGAATTTGATGTGGTGGCCTTCTTAGTACCGAGTCCTGCATTTAGTTAGACGTAAGCTTTGATGGGAAAGTAATAATAATAATAATAATAATAATAATAATAATAATAATAATAATAAATTTGTATGAATTCAAAAGTCTATGTTTAATTTCTGAAAATCCTTTTTTTTTTATCAAAATTTTTTTTTTTAATAAAAGTAAAGACAGCGAAATAGGAACGTATCTCAACTATGTTGACACACGCCTGATCTTTAGCAGCTTACCAACTAGGTTGATCCTCTGCTAAAGAGTCCTCTATCTCGCAGCCTAATATATTAAATAAAATAAAATAAATTCAAGATACAAGAGAGTCCAACCCAAAGGGCAAAATAACAAGACAAATAAAAGAAAAAGTCCTATAGGATCTTCCCAGGCATAGAGGGGCCTCGTTAAAACCTTGAAAAGAAAAAACCCAGAGGGAAAATCTTCTCAAGGAAAAAGAGTGCATGATCCAGGACTAAAAATGTAAGTTCCTAAACCTATAAAAAGGAAGAGGAATCAAATCTCTGTAAAGTAAACGATGTAAATCCTCCGGGGCTTGAAACCACCAATGATTAGAATCTTCAGTTATCGACATTGAAGCAAGCTTATCAGCAACACAGTTACCCTCCCTATATATGTGAGAAATCCGAACATTATTTTTCCTGGCGAATTGAAGAGCTCTAATCCATCTGCTACGAAATCTCCAAGGGACTTTTTGTGAATTATTTTTAACCAGGAGAACTACATAAGTTGAATCCGTCTCCAGCCATATAGAATTCCAACCAAACTTTTCAGCCATTTCCATAGCAATCATGAACCCAAATAGCTCAGCTTCAAAGGCATATTTGATTCCCAAAGAGACAGAGAAACAACCTTTCACAAATCCTCTACTGGTACGAAAGACCCCACCACATCCTGAACGTCCAGGAGCTCCCCTAGCCGAACCGTCAATGTTGACCTTGATCCATCCTTGTGGAGGAAGATTCCATGTGACTGGTGTGATAGATGGACCACGAGAGGGTTTTCCTTTTATCCCCAAATTATGGAGAATAATTAAGTCATCTTGACAATTATGCATAGTGCCCGAGATAAGAGAGCTACTTTCTCGCATAGACGCCAGAATCCAAGCCTTGGAAGACCAAAAGTTCGGCTTTTTGGTATCAAACAACTGATAATTTCTCGATCGCCAGATTTCCCAAGAAGTAGCGATGATGCCAGAGAGCCATAAGGATTTGATTTGTGGGCTAAGTTTTTCATTCATTGCCTTGCAAAGAAGATGCTCGAAATCCCGAGAAAGATCTAAATCCCTCAAAAACCAAGAAGACAGAGCCATCCATAATTTCTTACTGAATGGGCATTGAATAAAAACATGATCCAATGTTTCCATCTCATTAAAACATAAATTACATCTACTAGCCAAAGTAAGGCCTCTTCTCACAAGATTGTCTTCAGTAGCTAGACGCTTATGAATGACTTTCCAGCAGTGGATAGCACGTCGAGGGGGGATGTAATTTTTCCAAAGAAATTGACTCCATCGCTTTTCAGAACTGTTACCAGCATAGGCTTCAAAAAAACCCTTGCTGGTGACCTCCCCATCCAAAGACAAAGTCCATATCAAGCGATCACTGTCAGGGGGCCCAAGAATAGTAGTTGAAATATCCTTAAAAATCATCGGGTACTTAATAGCAAAGTCTTCCGGGATTGTCCAGCCATTGTTCCAGAAATCTCTAATTTTCCCTTTCAGACTTTTGACCACATTAGGCGGAATTTTAAGCAAATCAACAATAGGCTCTCCCAACCAATTAGATCTCCAAAAATCCAGATTAGATTTCTCACCAGGCAACCATCTCGATTCTTCAAGTATTTCTTCCAGAAGAGACTTGAAATTCGGCCACAAAGTAGAACCAAGACTCGGTTTTTTCGGAGTAGCAAAATCAAGCAAGAATCTATTCCGAATAAAAGACGTAGCCCAATTATTTTTGGTGTAAATGTCCCAAGTCATTTTCTTTAGGAAGGCTAAGTTTGAAATTGAGAGATCTTTAAATCCCAACCCTCCATCAGAAATAGGTTTACAAATTTTCTCCCAAGACACTGTTACCAATTTTCGCTCAAAAATAGACCCTGTCCAAAGAAAATTCCTAATGCACGAATTAAGGTCAGAAATGATGTTTTTGGGCCATTTATAGATGAAGAATGAGTGCGTGAAAGATCCAGAAATAACAGATTTTATTAGACTGAGACGGCCAGCCATGGATAGAGCTTTTCCTTTCCAACTAGCAAGCTTAGATTTAATACGGTCACTTATAGGGAGCAAAAATTCCTTTTTTGGACGACCCTTGAATAGCGGAACTCCAAGATAGGTAAAAGGCAGATATCCTCTACTTAATTGCCATGCAGAAGAGATTCTATTACAAAGTCTCGGAGGAACAGATTTTCCAAAAAAGATCTTAGACTTCTCCAGACTTACCATTTGACCTGAAATTCTCCCATAGAGTTCGAAAGCAAATCTGACAGTTTCCATGTTACGTATACTTGCTTCGCAAAAAAGCAGAATATCATCGGCATATAAAAGGTGACTTGGCAGCAATGTATTTCGACCTGCGAATGAGAGAGAAATGGCTCCTGTATCACAAAGCTTCAGCAAATAACGACTCAAGAATTCTTCTGCTATATTGAAAAGCAAAGGTGAAAGCGGATCTCCCTGTCGGACGCCCCTTGAACAACCAAAGAAGCCCATCGGCTGTCCGTTAAGGAGAACAGAAATCTTGGCTGACTTCAAAATATTATCAATCCAGCTACAAACAGTGTCAGAGAAACCAAAGCTCTTCATAATCTGAATAAGGAATTCCCATCTCATAGTATCAAAAGCTTTCTTGATATCAATTTGAAGAGCCATATTACGTCTTGAAGAGCTACCATTCAAACAATTGATGCTTTCTGAAGCAATAGCAATACAATCATGAATCCGTCGACCGCTAATAAAGCCAAACTGATTTGGAGAAATAATGCGATTTAAAATGGGGTTGAGCCTGTTCGCAAGAATTTTAGTAATGATTTTAAACAGAAAGTTACCCAAAGCAATAGGTCTGAATTTGTCCAAAGATGCAGCCGAATCCATTTTTGGAATGAGCACCATAAAGTTAGAATTCAGGTTCTTAAATATTTTTCCAGAGACAAAAAATTCCCTTATAGCCGTAACCACATCCAAGCCAACTATATCCCAGCATTTTTGATAAAAAATCCCGCCAAACCCATCAGGACCAGGGGCACTCGAACCATTCATCTCAAAGACAACGCATTTAATCTCTTCAGCAAGCGGAACACGAATAAGAGCATCATTGTCTGCTTCGTTAATAAGATTAGGGATAACCTCCTGAATCAGATGAAAATCCGAATTATCCCCAGGAGCAGTGCTATTAAACAAATCCCTATAGAAATCAACCACATGCTTTTTAATAATTTCCGAATCAGTGCAGCTTTCACCATTAATCTCAAGCATCTTAATCCCAGTCAACTTTTTCCTGTTACTGACTAATTTATGAAAGAAGTTAGAGTTTCTATCCCCATCTTCCAGCCATTTGAGTCTAGATTTCTGCCTGTAAAAACTTGTTTCCATATTCATAGCCGAAATAAGATCACTGTGAGCCTTAGTTTCCAGTTTGAAAAGTTCTTCTGAATGTCCATTCTCTGAGATTTGCAACTGAATGTCCTCTAAATTTCTTTTAGTCTCTTCGACACGTAGATGAACATTGCCAAAGATCTCTTTGTTCCAAGCCTTTAAGTCTTTTTTCAAAAGTCTCAACTTATAAAGCAGAGCGAACATACCACTGCCAGGAGCCAAATAAGAACGCCATTTTGAGGAAACAAAATTAGTGAAATCATCATGTTCTGTCCACATAGACTGAAATCGGAAGGGAGGTGGCACAGCCCGATTAGTTTCGGAACAAGTCAGAACCAAGGGATTGTGATCAGAAGAATGTCTAGGCAGAGTGTGACAATCAACAGAGGACCAAAATTCAAGCCAACGATTATTACAAAGAGCTCTATCCAGACGACATTCCATATATCCTCGAGTGGAATAACGCGCCCAAGTGAATCTAGAACCTTTTGTTTCAATCTCTTGAAGCTCATTGTCAGAAATCATACTAGCAAAGTCAGAACAAGCAGTAGGATTTGGGACTCTACCTCCGAGACGTTCATGAGAGCCAAGGATAGCATTAAAGTCTCCAATAAGAAGCCATGGAGTATTCAAAGGGGCTGTTTGCTTCAAGTGGTCCCAAAGTCGTCGTCTAGCTGCGATTAAGACACTAGCATAGATAAATGTGACTTTAAAGGCTCTAGAACCAGTTCCAAATTCCAAAGTAATTTCTTGTTCAGAATTAGAAATCACTGCAGGATTCGGAATTTTATTGGAACAAAAAATCCAAATTTTAGAGCATCCGTCTCTGGAATTAAAAGCAAGAAAATTCATGTTTAAAGAACGTAATAAATTCTTAGAAATATCATCAGGATTCATCATAGGCTCAGCAAGACATATCACATCAGGGCAAATTTGTTTGAAGAAACAAAACAAAGTGTCCCGAGATGATTTATTAGCAATACCTCTAACATTCCAAAAAATAAATTTCATAAGGAGGGGTTAGAAGCATGACCTCTCCGTGGGCGACCAGCGGGAATGTTTTTCATTGATTTTTTAGCAACTCTTTTTGGAATTTTAGAAGCAGTCTCCTCTTCGTCAGCAAGATCAGCCCATGAATTTGAAGTAACCAAATGCATATCATTGATCACAGTAGAATTCGACTTAATATTGGAAATCACTGAGTCTTTTGCGAAATTGCCCGAAATGTCTACGCATAAATTTAGTCCTGTATCATTATTCATTGAAGAAGAAACTGGGATAACTAGAGAGTCAGCCTTATCATTATTTTGAGGCATGTGTTGGGTAGAAGAGTTCTCCGCCAAATCGTTAGTCTTGTGAAGATCCACTTGTGTTTGCTGAAAATTGTTGGTTTCAAGATCAGAAACATTTGTCATCTCCATAGTTGTCGTTTTCCCACTATTAAATTCGGCAATGGGGTTGTCATGAATGACAAGAGATGTATCAGAGCGCATAGGAGTTGGAAGCACAGGCTGGTCCTTTTCTAGGGGAACCGAGGAAGTCATCTCTGAGGCAGATGATTGCTTTTCTTTGTAGACCAGTTTTTTTTGCTGGGCTTTGTCATTAACCTCTTTCTGGTTTTTTGAAGGGACATCAGGTCTACGGACAATAGGGTTGCGCCTACAATTCGCTAGAGCATGACCCACTGCCAAGCAATTTTTACAAAAAGCCGGCAGATTTTCATAATCAATATGAATAAAAAATTTGTGTCCCTCTCTTTCAATCATAAGAGATTCTGGAAGGTCTTTGGATAAATCCACATCAACAAGAAGACGTGCAAAGTGCCCGAAATTACCTTCTAGCGTAGCATTATCAATTTTTAATGGAGCTCCAATCCCTTTGGCAATGTTGAAAAGAATATTCGAGTCCCAATACTCCCAAGGGAGATCATGAAGTCGGACCCATACTTGAGCATTCGTGGGACGTTGGTTGTTTGGATTAAAATCGGCACTCCAAGGTTGCATTCGGATCACACCTGGTTTAACATTCCATGTACCTGCTGACCAAATTCGGTTCTGATCTTCAGCATTCTCGAAGTGAAAATTGAAGAATCCACGCCCTAGAGAAATCATTCTCCAATTGCCATGAATCTGCCATGTTTCTTGAAGTTTTTTTTTCAAATCTTCATACTTCCACGGCTTATCTCCTTTAATCAGCGATAGTCGGCCAATAAGAGAATTTTGACAGAGAGAAACTCTTCTTTGATAGGCTTCTTCATCTATTTTAACGCAAATAACTTCCCCATGACGAGATAAAGATCCTGTGTTGTCATTGAGGTTTACCTTAGGAGTCGGTTCGCCACCCAGAATTTTTGCGTAAGAAACACGAGAGTCTGCTGGCAGACTGGTGGAAGAGGAAGCCATGATCCGGGAACGCCAGAACGCCGGAGAGGACGCCGGAGAGCACGCCGGAGAAGCGAAGAACGAAGGAAGCAGTGACGGAGCGGTGACGGCTAGGGTTTAGAAGGCCCTAGTAGAGAGAAAACGTAGCTTCCAGATGACGTGTCATTTTTCAATCCCACACCATCTTTATCAAAATTTTATTGTTGATGCAGTAATATTGTTCATTAATACCATTGAAATACCGTTTTAGTTTTCCTTTGTAAAATACAAAAAACAAAACAAAAAAAAAAACAAACAAACCAAACCGTTTTAGTTTGATGACTGCAGCAATTTCTTGTATTAAAAAAATAAATAAATAGAGGTTAACGATTCGGTACTGATATGAGTAAAAGTAGTGTACATCTTATTATTGAGAAATTGGCTAAAAAATAGTATCCAAAATGACGTAGTAATTACATAGGACAAAAATCATTGACACCCCACAATTTTTTGTGAAATATCAGGGACACCCCTGAATTTAATGTGATGCCACTGATACCCTTTGTTTTTTTAAAAAATGCCACTAATACCCCCTCAAAGTCGATTCCGTCAGTTTCCGTTAAAATGTAGCTGTTTCATAATTCTTAAATACCTAAAATGCCCTAAAACGGTTAAAAAAAAAAAGGGGGCAGAAAACGACTAGATTTGATAAAATTTAATTTTTTTCCTTAAAAAAATAGATATTCCCTCTCATTCATTTTTAACATATCCACATACCCACATTTTAACATACCTACCCTCTCAAGTATTTTATGAAATTATTTGTTTGTTCTTAATTTATGCTATTTTCTTATTCTAGAAATACTCTAATTTTACCCTTTTTTTTTAGTTATGTCTCAATCTAGTGCAACAAGCTACATCGAGTATGAGAAAAAGATTTGCAAATGTGGCCGAAAAACAACAATAATGTTGGCGGAAACAAGGAAAAATCCTGGAAGATTGTTCTACTATTGTTCTAATTGTGGTGGTTTTGTAGGTTAGTGTGACCTTGTGAATTTGCTAAATTCAAGAGATAGCAAATTTTGCAAAAAAAAAACTAACCATTGCCTGTGGAAGAGAAGGAATCGCGGCTGCCTATTGGCCATGGAGGAGAGCCGCGGTGGTGGAGAAGTGACAACGCCCGTGGAGGAGAGTCGCGACTATGGAGGAGTGATGACGCCTGCGGAGGAGGAGTCGCGCTCGTGGAGGAGTGACGACGCCCTTGGAGGAGTCGTCGCAGCTGACGACGCCCACCCTGTGGAGAAATGGCAGAAGAGTTTTTTTTTTTTTTTTTTTTTTGGCTTGGCTGGTTTGTGTATGATGAAAATGTGAGTGATTTTGCCTTAGAGAAGGGACGGACAGGATGTAATGAACATTATTGGATGGCTGAGATTTCATGGTTATTATAGACATTTCACAAATTAAACTAACAGAAGTTAATAGAGGGGGCGTGATGGGCATTTCGCCAAAAGTGAGGGGGTGTCAATGATTTTTTCCCGATTACATATTGTGTGAAACAAAATATCTGCGTTGATAGATGTATTTTACAACGAATGAGCACAAAAAATTTAGGTCATGTAGGATTGCACCTTATTATTATTGTGATCTCTTTTGAATTATGTATCTCGAAATTACTGCAGGTCAAACACGCTTAATTATGTATTTCTTAAGTTATAGACTTCTGAAAAGAAGATGCAACTTATTAGTATAAGCACTATCGATCAAATCTTTTAAGCTCTTCTTAACTGTACAAGTTTATACTTGTGCAGTCTAAAGTTCTTTAACTACACAGTCTCATAACTATTACACTTGACCTTACCCAAATGGTGTGGGACTACACAGTTTACCCTTTCTTATACTTTTGACTCAAGGAGCTGTAACTATCATAATATAATAGAATATAATATATATATATATATATATTTGATTTATAACTTAGAAATATATTTTTATTGTTCAATGATAATAACATTTCGTTCAAATTTTACATACAAAATCTTCGAAAGTTTTTACAATTATTTTATGTCACAGTAATAACGCCTTTTTTTTTAATGAATAAGACCAAGGACTAGAAATGAATATTAACAAAATTGACACACATCTAAATAAAAACTGACTTACCAATTAAATTTGTGGAACTTTTATTTATCATATTGCATATTAAATTATAAATATCTTTAGGAAAACTTTCTAACGGTAATAATATGCGCGATTCTGATAAATAACGGAGGAGATGAGCGATTGAAAAGTTAATAAGCAGAAAGCCAAACGATATGTCGATACTTTTTGACGATTCATTGCCGACGTGACAATATAAATGCCATTGGAAAATATGTGGCGATACATCACCATGTTTTCGTGTGGTTGCTTCAAAAATTGGTATTTTGGTGTTATTTTTAGTAATTTCTTTATTTGTTAACCCTAAAACGATAATGGATTTAGATTACTAAGTGGCCATACATCACCACATTTCCTCGTGGTTTCTTTGAAAATTGGTTTTTTGGGGTTATCTTTAGTAATTTCTTTATTTGTCAACCCTAAAACAATAATGGATTTGAATATTATGTATTTTTAGGGCTTTTTGACATATTTCCATGTTTTATATTATTTTATTTTCAATTGTTTTAGAAATTGTACAATGATTGAAAAAATTAAAAAGATAAAAAGAGAGATAATAGAGAAATTACAAAAAACAAACCCACACAATTTGCAAATAAACTCTCAAGATTGTCTAAAAATCCCCAAAGCAATTGCTCTTATTTGGCATATTTTTTTAAAAAATAAATTAATAAATAAAAAATCAGAGGAGGAGTCACGTTTTATTGATAAGAAGCTGACACGTGTTGATCTCTAACGTGATGTCTCAAGACTTTTAGATTTTTAGTACAGTTAGAAAGATAGTTAGATTAACGATCACATTAGTCGACATCATCCATTACATTTTAATTACGTTGGTTAGTCTATAAAAATACAATTCTAAATTAATTTATGGCTGCTTTAAGAAATCAATCACAATTCACATGTAAAAATCTTATAAATCAATCACAATTCACATGTAAAAATCTTATACTTGCATAATTAATGACAATAATTTATTTTTTTTGGCAAAGAATTGAAATATATCTAAAACATAATCTTCGAGAAAAAAAAAAAAAATATATATATATATATATATATATATATATATATATATCCTCTCACTGTCTCACCACACTGTGGCACAGCTGGAGTGGAATGCTTGAGCCGATGGGTTCTCACACAGTACACACAAATGAAGTAGGTATAATATATAGTTGGTGGTTACCAAATTTAGATACATTAAATCTGCTGCCAAGTAAATAAGTCGGATACGAATTAATGCTATGACCCAATTTCTTCCTTTGGGAGTCCAAACAAGTAACCCTTAATTACGTACTATAATTTAGTGAGATCATTTTATTTTTTGACGTGGAATTATTTGATGAAGTCAGGTAATATTGTCAAAGGAGAAGACATATATATATGTATTATGTGGAGCTAAGTTGCGAGTAGTAGCAACTCTACGAGGGACCATTTGTAGTAAAGTAGTGTTGGAGATATTAATGACGATTTCGATTGGTCAACATGACAACAACCATTGCCTAATAACTCTCCAACACCTCTCTCTTTTCGATTATTTCATTTTTTATTTTTTATTTTTTTAAATCTATCTGGTATTTAACTATTTTATAGTATATTTTTTAAAAAAATAGCTAACATTTTTTAAAATTAAGAAATTTAGTCATTAATTCACAAAAAATAATGACATAAAAGTAAAGACGTAACATTATGTAATTAAAAAAATAATTATTTCCTAGATTAATGAAAACATATGTTATTTTATCAAAATATCAATAAAAAAAAAGACTATTTGCTTAATAATCTTTGAAAATATATTATAATTATTTTTTAAAATTTTTAGAATACAACATTTAACCTCAAATTTAATACAAAATGTGCGTTTGAGTTTTTTTTAACCAAAAGTACATTTACAATGCCTTTTTGCTAATCAAAACAACATAATTTTCTTTGAAATTTCAAACTACTTAGTTCATAGTAGATTATATTCAACCAACTCATATGCATACCCAAAATAAAAATTTTATAGACATCATCTTATCAAATTTTGAAAATAAGGTAAATTCCACCCGATGCTTGGTATGGAATTTAAACATGTTTTTGTATTTTTTAAATTTTAAAAATCAAAATTAGAAAAATACTTCTAAATTTTTATTTATAAATACAAAAAAAAAACAAAACAAAAATGTAACAAACATAGCTAAATTGATAATATTTTATACAAAATTATACAATACAATATACAACAAATGTTTTTCTAATAAAATATTAATCATCAGTTCTACCTTGTAACATCTTTGATCTGAATTAAATATTGGGCCAGTTAGGTAAATAGTTATTTTGGACTCTATGCTTTTAAAAAATAACCATAGTTTCAAAAAATTTAAAAACTAATCATAAAACATGTAAATAAATTCTGAAAAAAATAAAAAATACACATAAAATTACTGTCATAAATTTCTGACATTAATAAAAAAAATTTGTCAAAAATTTTTGACATGGCTGATTTTTAAATTTTTTAAAACTATGGTTATTTCTTAAAATTATTTTGTAAACAGTTTCCATTAAATAATAAGTATAAATTTTGAATTCGATAGGAATTCTTGAATGCATTAGGTCACTTTTTAATATTTTATGTTATCCTTTTTAACAGCCAAAAGAATCAACCAGTTATGTAGTTCTGTTTGTGTAGAAAATGTTTTTTTAGCACATGAAAGCATGAATTTGATATTAATAAAGATTTTAGTATAGAATCTTCTTTCGGTTTTCTGTGAATAAAAGTTATTTTCCACTGATCTAATTGGGCCAAAAAAGTTCAATATTCAAATATCTATTACTACTATTAGGAACACAGCTAAGCAACAAGTTTAATATCTTAAGGTTTTTTTTTTCATTTTTTTTTCTATAAAAGAAAGTATCCCATCTAAAATAAAAGGAAGTGTCGATCTTTCTTTTATATATATATATATATTTTTTTTTCTATTAGTTTTCAACAATTTGTTATTTTCTTTAAAGAAATCTCATTTGTTAGACTATATTATTTAGCACCTTAAACTTATGTTAATAACTTTTTTTTCTAGTCTTTATTTTATTATTTTAACAGTCTAATCTCAATTTTACCTTTGTTTTATAATTTTATATTAGTTTTTTTATTCTAATCTTACACTTCGGAACAAACTTTTAATACTCAGTTACAGCTCTCTTATAAGCAAATTTTATAACTATTTTCAACCAACTTGTTGTAAAAGGACTAATTAATTGATTATTTATAAGTTTTGAATAAATATGAGCGTTACCATATAGTTGATTAGTAAAAACTTATTGACAATGAATTCATTTCTCAACGAATTATGATATTTTTTATTTCCAAATAATGTTTCTATTAAAAACAACAACCAATTGAGAGAAGAAACTAAGATCCCAAAATAACGAGTGAGGATAAAAATTCAAGAGACATAATAAAATAATTTTCATGTAAAAAAATATAGGGTCTATGAATTATTTAATTATTTTCTAGTACATGTTTTAAAGTAAAAAATTAGTCATTAGTCCTTTAAAGCATTAAAAGCATAAAATTAACATAACACCATCATATATAGTTAAATATATATATATATATATTCTTTATTAATAAGAATATTGACTGTTTTTTTAAAATATTATTTAAAAATAATTATTTATTCAATAATAATAAAAAAAATTAATGTCTACTCTGATTCTCATAATTGTTTTTAAAGAGTTTAAGTACACTTATAGTAGAAGCTAGTCGGTGTGGTGACAGACTTTATTTTCCAACAAGTTGCCCCGTTAATGTGGGCACATGATCATAGCTCTTTAATCATTTGGCTGCCGAGAAAAGACCATGTGCACTATAAATATTGGCTGATGTGACGTCAATATTTAAGACCAATAAAGATAAGTTGTTCAACCAATAATGCATACATTCGTATGTGCTGTCCAGATAGGTAGCAGTGTATTAGCTAAGGAGAATTTAACTTAACAGTGAAGTACTTTGATGGTGTGTCTTAAATAGGTGACGATTTTGAGTATGACCTAAACCAAAGTATTATTAATTATTTTTGTGTCCTACAGGCCTACGGCTACAAGTGTGCTATTTTGATTTTTATTTAATTTATATTATGTAATTGTAATGAAAATTAAAAATACAATATAAGAAGGATATATAGTCATCAATAGACGATAATATTGTCTTAAAGAAGAGACATGTTTTAGAATCTCCCTTTAAATAAATAGTCATTGTTTGAAAATTTATAAAAAAACTAAAATACTAAAGTTATTCACTTGGTGTTTAAATTAATTATTACCTATACTACAAGAAAAAAAATACTATCAGTGACCACAAAGGGTGGTCGCCGATAATTATTATCGGCGATCACAAATTAGTCGCCGATACTCATTGGCGGTCACCAGTAATTTTTTGGTCAAAAAATTATCAACGAACACTAATATTATCAGCAACCACTAACTATGGCGGGGGATTCTCCCGGAAAAATAAAAAATATTGGTGACAACATATTGTGGTTGCCAATAATTTTCGGCGACCACTAGTAATAGCGCATAAATTCCCACCAAAAGAAAATGTATCGGCGACCACTATATTTAGGAGCATAAAAATTCGCAAAATTTTTTTTTTTTGCAAAATTATCAGCGACCACAATTTAGATTATTAGCGACCACAAAGTGGTAGCCGATAATCCTGGCGGTGATTTTTTTGCCCAAATTTTTGATGAAATTTCAATTTTTTAAAAATTGGTATTGCGCGACTACAAAAGTGGTCGCTGATAATTTTGTAGTCGTCGATAATCCTGTGTATAAATATTCTCAACCTGATATTTTTGTCATTTTCTCCTAAAATTTCTCTATCTCTTAAAACTTCTCTGTCTCTCTTTTTCTTTCTTCTCTCTGCTGCACCTTTTAGCCCCCGCCCCCCACTTACCTCGTCGAACTGCCCCCCCCCCCCCCCCCCCCCCAGCAACCTCCACCCCCGCCGCCCCCCTCCCCCCCCCCCCCCCCCCCCCCCAAAAAAAAAAATCTCACCGGACCGTGCCCCTACCCGCCTCGCCGGACCACCCCCTACCAAGCCGCACCGCGCCTCCACTTACCTCGCCGGACTGCCCCCATACCCATCTCATTGATAATTTATTTTCTTCCTCTCTATCTCTCTCTTCCTATTTGTTTTTTTTTCTTGTTCAATATTTTTTTAAGTTCAAACATATATATATTTTTTAAAGAAATTATAGTGAATACCCAATTTTTAAAACTTAATGTAAGTTATTACCCAATCTTTTGAAAAATGTAACCAATTACCCAAATGATTCAATTACTTACACAGTGGTAAGTGGTGGTAATTCACTTAGTTACCAAAAGCATGTGCAAGTAATTCACAAATTGACTAGAAACTCAATTACTTCAAAAGTTTGGGTATTTATTTTTATTGTTATATAAATTATGGGTATTTTCCTACTTCACCTTTTTTTTTTTTTTGTTAACAAGTTCTCTTTCCGGCCATTAGCAAAAAAAAAAAAAAAAAAGTTCTCTTACGATGGGCACACCATCGCTGTCCGCCGCCGCTACCCGTAGTCGCCCGCCGTCGATGTTCGTCGACCTCCCTGGACCGAGTTTGATGAATTTGGAAATAAACTAGCCATACAAAGTATAAAAAAATTATTTTTTAAAACCTAAAAATTCCCAAAAAAACGTAAAAACTAATTTAATAAATAAAAAATCATTTTAAAAAAATTTAAAAAATATATCGGCGACCACTATTTAAAATAGTGGTTGCCGATAATAAAAAGCTGACCAAATTTTCGTCGGTCTGGCCAAAAAATAGACGACCATATTTTACTATCGATGACCATTTTTGTAGTCACAAGTATTAGCGATCACAAAAGTGGTCACTGAAGTGGTCGCTGATATTTATCAGCGACCAATTTATTAATATCGGCGACCACTTTTGTGGTGGTCGCCGATAAAGTCGATTCTTGTAGTGAGCTAATTATGTTAATATAATTGTATTACGTATATAAAATAATAATAATAAATAGATTTTTAAGGATTTAGCCAAATTTTAAAGTAATTTTTTAGGGATTAGTCATAGTTTTAAAAATTTAAGAAATTAGCCATTTTTATTTTTTATGAAAATTTTAATAATAATAGGTTTGGTTTACTTTTTTAAGTTGAATGAGTTGAATTTTCAGAGATTTTTATTTGATCTGGGCGATTTTTTGTAATTAATATAGATACTTACGTCCATTAAGGTATTTAATGACTATTTCCTTAATTTTGACATTCTGAAACTAAATTCTTCAAATTTTATCTTTAAAATGACTATTATCTGGCCCTAAAATAAATGAAGTGATATAATTGGTTAACAAAGCAGTACACCGTGTCTAATATGGTCCTTACCACACATTTTTTTCTCTCTCTCTCTCTCTTTTCTTTCCCTTCGAGCATTTGCTGCCGTCTTTTTGTCTACGACAACGCCGGAGTTTCCTGGAGAGTCTTGCAGCGGCGGATTTCCCGATCTCGATGGCTTAGAGTTTTTTCAACATTCTCATCGATCGCTGAACGCGCTCGTCGCTCCTCTGTGTGATCATTCGATACCGATCCCGTGTACAGGACATGTCTCCTCGCCGCCATTGTCGGAGCTTCATCTCTCTGGACCTACAACACCTCCATTGGTCACTGCTTCCTCCATTTTTGTTGGGGTTTATGGGGACTAATATAATTTTTTTTTTCAAATTATTTTTCTTCCTCTTGCACACCGTTGCAATGAATATCAATGAGTAAAGCTTCAACAATAGTTTTGCAATCTGATTCCAGCCGCATCTTTTCGGGGAGTTCGTGTTTTTTGCTCCGGCGAACTCTAGTTTCAAGTATTAGAGGAGGAAGATGGACAAGCAGAAGTGTTGTACTATTAGTTCTTTATCTTTTAATTTTTTTTTTTGGAAAATTTTTAATAAAAGAATAATCGTAGAATGTGGGAAGAACTATATTAGTTATAATAGACCTTCGTTATAGTCCAATTGAATTCCTCCTATTTATTTAAGATTCCTTACATATTAATGCCTTGTTTGGAATAAATCTAATATTCCATTTTATTTTTTTAATTTTTCTAATCTCACAATATCTTTAATTTCAACTATTTATATCATATTAAAATTCATAAAATCAAATCATTTTAAAATTAAATAATCAGATGTGTTTACCCCAAACGACAGAGATTTACTTCTCACCCATTAGCTCATAAGTGCGTGGAAAATGTGACATAATGATGACCTAAAAATGTGGCACTATCTAGTGTATATTTTATTTTTATGTTTTTGGATTGGCACTATCTAGTCTAGTATCTACACTGCTAAATTGCTGACGCCGATGCCTTGCCCTTCCAGAGCTTACACGTAGAAACACAGTTTCTTCCACATTAGACTACGTTGTTAACGAAATCATACACATTTAAGAGAAAGGTATTTATCACTTAAGTTTTCTTTTTTATATATTTTTATACCTTGTACACTTTAATTTTTAAATTCTTTTTGTAAGTTCGTGTGGTCTCTAACTTTTTAATTTTTGATAAATTTATTCCCATCATCAATTTTAATTAAATAATTACAAAAATTACACATATATCATTTGTATTAGGTTTTAATTGCTTAAAAATAAAATTAGATAGGTCAAACTCACAATAAATTTTAAAATTAGATAACGAATTTTCTAAATTTTTTTAAATGCATTCTTCAATTAAATAAGTAAAATTATATAACTTTGACTCATATGACTTATTTTTATGTAATTAGAAATAAATACAAATGATATATGTATAATATTAGTATGAATTGTCCTAATTAAAATTGATATATAAAGATTAAAGTTGTCAAAATATAAAAATTTAATGACTATTAATGCCTATAAAAATAATTTAAAGACAAAAGTGAATAAAAACATAACTGCCAATTACCCTAGAAAAAGTTAAAAAGGAGAGGAGGGTGGATTCACCGAACAATTACTGCAGATAAGACGAATGAATATATATAAATATATATATATATATATTAAGTGAATACTGAATACTTAATTTCTAACCACTAATTTATGTAAATATTTAAATTTATTAAAAAATATAATAGAATATTTAAATAATTTATTATTTATATAATGATAATTTATAATAATTTAACTAAAATGCTATGCTAATAATTAATAAATTAACTAGCTACTTAGTTACTTTAAAGAGTTCTAACATTTATTTTCGTTGTGAGGTAAATTTTAAGTATTTCTTTGGGTGTTTTTTTTTTCTTTTAGAGAATTTCAAAATAAAGTTATTCTTGATAACACTTAATAATTTATACCCAAGTAATATGCTCTATTTGCTTCCCCTCTATATTTGTAGTATAAATTTTAGGGTATAAATTAAAATTGTAACATATATGTGGTATAAATTATCATTGTGCTAAGAATGGTGCATTCTTCAAAATCTCTCCTTCTTTTTTTTTGATGATGAAGACCCGTACTAAATGGGCTTGGCCCACCCAGCTATGAGTAGCTACGTGTATTCTAAAGGGGAATTTTGAGGAATACCTCATTCTTGACACAATGATAATCTATACCCCATGTGTGTTGTACTTTTAATTTATACCCCAAAATTTACACTACAAACATAGAGTAGAAATGAAGAAAGCATACCACATGGGGTATAGATTATTAAGTGGCATAAAAAATGGCTTTATTTTGAAATTCTCATATTCTTTCTAAACCAAGTTTGCTCCTCTCCTATTTGTGCCCACACTCGGCTGCTTATCCAAGAAAAGGGAAAAAGAAAAAAAAATGAAAAGAGGACTTTTTAGGCTTTAATTTGAATTTATTTAATGGGCCAACTAAGCAATTAGCCATTTTAAAATTAAAATTTGAAGTATTTAGTTATAGTTTCACAAAATTAAGGATTTAGCCATAATATGTAATATTTTTTTATACTATGTAACATATATACGTGTAAAAAATGTAACATTAAATGTAACGTTACATTTAATATTACATTTTTTACACGTATATATGTCACATGTTACAAAAAATATTACATGTTATGGCTAAATCCCTAATTTCGTGAAACTATAGCTAAATCCTAAAAAATTACCCAAAAATTTGGCTAAATGCCTAAAAAACTCTTATTTAATTATAAATATTATTATTTTTAGTTATAAAAATTGTTTAAATTACGGAAAAAAAAAAATTGAAATGGCATAGAATCTAAATATGTAGGGAATTTTAAGAAAATAGCCACTGCTTACAAAATAATTTTAAAAAATAGCAACAGTTTCAAAAAATTTAAAAACTAGCCATGTAAGAAATTTCTGACAAATTTTTTGCCTAGTGTCAGAAATTTCTTACAGTATTTTTATGAGTATTTTTGTTATTGTCAGAAATTTCTTACAGTTTTATAGCTAATTTTTAAATTTTTTGAAACTGTGGCTATTTTTTAAAAATACACGATCCAAAATGACTATTTACCTAACTAACCCAAATATATATCTTGAAACTAGTATATATTTTTTTTAAAGAGCTCGTTTACTATGCATAATTAAGGTTAAAGATGAATTAAAATATAATATTTTATTTCTCTTCTTATAAACGTTACACGTGAGTTATGAAATAGGAAAAAAAAATTATGAATATTGTGGCTTTATTTTAGAAGAATCATAATAAATGCTCAAGTTATAACATTTCTTTTAACTACCTGATATTTTAAAAATTATTAAAAAAAATACTGAAACAGTTCAGTTAGTTGCATATAGTGATGGATTAAATCATCATAGTGATGATCGACTATTTTCTGAATCTCTCAAAAACATTGTGTATATTTTTTACTCATAACGTACAATTTGAGTGTTTTCCTACTTCGCTTTTTTATTTTAATATTTATTATTCTAATTTTGATTATGGATAAAATCGATTTAAATTTAGTTGGCCACTCATGAGAATAGAAATATATAAAAAAAAATACCACTTTTGAACTAATAATTTTAATGTATGCCATTGTAATAATAAAAAAAATTCACCTCATACCACTCTTGAAATTAAAGTTTTACTCAACTTTATTCCCCCATCTCAACTATTTTCTTAAACATAAATTATTTTCTTCTAATAAACATTTACCATTATAAAATTCACAAAATATATAATTGAATAAAAATAAGGATAAATAGCACTTATAGTCCATGTACTTTTGGACTTTATACGCTTTCATTCTTTAACTATTTTTATAGGCACATACGGTCCCTAAATTTTTAAGTTTTGATAAGTTTTAGTCCCTATATATCAATTTTAATTAAATTCGTAATAAAATTATACATAAATAACTTGCATTAGTTTCGAATTACATGAAAATATGTCATAATATGAGTCAAAATAATATAATTATTCTTAATAAATTAAAGTATACATTTCAAAGTGTTTAGAAAATTTTCAACTCATTGTAAAATTTAATTTGATTTTGACCTATCTAATTTTATTATCATGCAATTAGAAGCTAATGAAAGTGATATATGTATAATTTTAGTAGTTATTTAATTAAAATTGATGGATAGAGATCAAATTTGTCAAAAATTTAAAATTTAAAAGCTATAAGTGCCTATAAAAATAGTTCAGAGACCAAAAAGCGCAAATTAAGTAAAAAATATAGGGACCATTGGTGATAAATAGGCTAAAAGTAAAGTAGTATAAACTTGTCAATAGTTAATTTAAGTATTATATAAATAAAAGAAAGTGTCTTCAAAGTGACATAAGATCAAATCTTATCAAGCCCAAATCTTTCCCTCGGGATTATCGCAGAATTTCCCTAATACATATCGACTCAATACTCCAACTCTGTGTGTGCGTGTGTCGTCTTCGTTCCTATGCCATGAGAAAGGAATAAAAAAAAAAACTTGTTTTATATTTCTCATTCCCTTCAAGACGCCCCACGTGACTGTAACGTGTCCAATGTTTAGCTACAGTACCATAAATGTCATCTTCAAATCACGTCCATGGCACATAGGCGAGGATTTCTGTAAAAAATTAGATGTCTGATTTGTAACGATTTGTCAAAAATTTCAAACTCAGAGTGAAACTAGCCAAAAATAATAGATTAGAGAGCAAGTTGTCACAGTACTTGAAGTTCATGGGACCACTGTAAAAAACTAAACAAAAATTTCTTAAAAGTTTCAAAATAAAAAGAAGAGAGAAAAAGAGAAAAGAAAACCGATAGACTAGATAAAAGACAGAATTTTATCTAATATGTAATCACTACATTTGTACATGAATCAATTACAACTGCTTGATTAAATCTCAGCGGTTATAAAATAGATGACATCGTTACTCTCCTATGAATGGGGAATATGGAACCACTAGCCGTTATTGTTGTTGTTGTTGTTGGGTTTTTTTTTTTTTGATGTGACATTGCCCATTATTGTCAAAGAAAGTTAATCACCAAAAAAAGCCAGCTAGTCTCAGTTCGAGAAAATGGGGATTTATTAGAGCAAATGAAGTGGTCTGACTTAGCACTGCTCATATATCAATTCTCTTTAAACTTGATTAGCTCATTTTGTTCCCACCAACATCGCTTTATCGCTTTTTGAACCCTTCAATTTCAAGAGAAAAAGAAAAGGAAGGAAAAGCAAAACTCTTAGCTAGCTACCTTTAACTGCTAACGAATTCTCTCTCTCTCACAATAAAGAGACAACTACCCTTTTGCCTTCTATTGCATTACACACGTCCAAGTAGTAGTGAGGTCAGTTTTGACGAAAGAATTAAACTTTTGTTTGCTTTACCCATTTCTCCCATTCCATTCCATTCTCATTTTTTATTTTTTTCAACTTTTTAAATCCTTCAAACTATTCCATTCCATTCCATTTTTTTTCAACCATTTTTTTCAACTTTCCAAATCCCTATACAATATCTTTAAATCTCAACCATTCATATCACCTCGAAATTAGCAAAGTCAAACCATTCTTACATCATTTTTACAAATCATTTTCAAACTATTACAAACCATTTTCAAACCACTTTTTCCATCCCCATAAATGGTCAAAGATGGCCAAAATGGCCAAACCAAACATAGCATTAAGTTTTTCGATAGAAATAATGTCTCAAAGTACGACGATTTTGGCCAAATAAATGGGAAAATTTTGAAAAATGTCACTTTTGGACATTTTGTTTTGAAATATGTCACTTTAAAAAAAAGTTTGAAATCCATGCCACTTTTTAATAATAAATTTGACCGAATAACTCTTCTTTTTCTTACAAGTTACAAAGATAAGAGAGAAAAATGAAGATAACATTGTAATTTACTTATGAAAAAAGTGACATGACATGCAGTAGTGGTATAAGAGGTAAACATGAGTCTCAAAAGTGATATGAGATCAAATTTTCTCAAATAAATGCCAAATAAGCAGGGCCAACTCGATAGTTTTCGAGGCTTTTAAGTGTCGTATGCAAAGAGACTTATTTTTAAATTTTAGATTATTTGTGAGGTAAAATTATTAATGAATTATCTACATTCTAAATAAGTTAGTACTAAAAATTTTGTAAATGAGTTTGGTGCGTCTAAAATTATTCAATACGATAACATGTCTTTTTCTTTATCAAAATTATTAATCATCTTTTATATTTTTCATAAACAAACTTGATTAAACGATCATTTCTATCATTCAATTAATTTCCCTCTTTATTTTTCATCTTTTGTTTTTTTTATAAATAGGTGTATATGTTTTTGATATACTTGTTAGTTTTTACTACCAAAATAAATGAACATGAACAAAAGCACACTATAAAACATATTACTAGATAAAAATAATATACCAATGTCAAGAACAAAAATCAGAAAAATAGAATGCAATATTTAAAAACAAAAAGAACCTCATATTGCACGGTGAATGACAAAAATAAAAATTCTGTCAATTTTTTTTAGGCGTTCAAATGGTCATTAAAAGAGCTTTAAGAAAATAACAAAATATAGATGAATAAAGGAAAAGTAAAGACTAAATATGACAAATAAAAAGACTTTTTTTTTAATACAGAAAATATAATTTTACAATTTTTCCTCTAATCAAATTAGTGTTTCTGACGTGTAACAATCATCAATTAAAAAATATTGAAAATATTTTTTGGGTTAAAGAGGAAATAGTTGATTGAAAAATTCCTAAATTAGCCCTTATTATTATTATTATTATTATTATTATTATTATTATTATTATTATTTTGAATTCAAGCTATAAAATGAAAGACAAAGGAAAAACTATACATGCTTTTTATTTTTTATTTTTTTGGAAGAACAAAGTTAGAAGTTTCTAATAATAGGGGGGGAAAAATCTCTGAGTTTAAAGTGAATTTCATAAATAGTAATTATCCCTATTATTTATGAAATTCCTAAATAATCATTGCATTTTCAAAATTACCTATAAAACTATCCCCGACCCTAAACTTGTATTGACTTAAAAAAAAAAAGAACCAAATCACCCTGCTGACATGTTAACAAAAATTATTAATTCACCCTTAATATTTTGAAAAATTACACTTAACACTCCAAATTCTTTAATTTAGTATTTTTCAAATATACACTCTATCTCATTTCTTCCTTCCCTTTCTCTCTAACCCTAACCCTTAAGCTGCCACCGTGCCCCTCTGTCACTGACCCTTAAGCCCTATTGCCCCTCAGCCGCAGACCTCGAACCCAACGACCCACAAACACCCAAACCACGTTGACACACGATCCACAACTCATTAATCTCTTGGCACGACCCACGAGCCCCCTATCACGACCCCCAATCGACCATTGAACACTTTGATGCGACCTAAGATCCTCGCGGCGACCCGCAAATTCCCCAGCATGAGCCCCTTCCCCCAGCATGACCCGCAAACCCAAATTCCATTATTTATTCTTTTCTTTTCTTTTCTTTTGTGTGTATGTGAAGGGTTGAGGTAGGTTAGTAGAGGAATTAAACAAAATTAATTAATTAATTAATTTTTAATTAAATTTTTAATTTAATAAATGTGAGAAAAATATAATTAATCATCATTAATTATTAGAGTGTCTCTTTTGATCTGTTGAGTCGGTCTGTTAACTATGGTCCCAATAATTCATGCTCTAATAAATACATATAATTAGCTGAAACCCTTTACTGAAGAAATTCGATTTATTAATTTCGAGGTTACTCTACTAAAAGCTGGAATCACATACTTGAAGTTATTGGAATGGTTCATGAGATTTATATAATCATTATACATGAGATTTGACTCTACAAAATTGTTCTTGATCTGAGTTGGTGAATTTTTTGATTAACCCCTCGTATCACATCTTGTTCCTTATGTACAGTTAATTCACTAGCTAACAATTTAATTATGATCTAGATCATATGTGCATGTGCAATTGTTTGGTTTTAGAATTAACACATAATAAAACTAATTTTAATTCTTTTTATTAGAAGGTGAATTTCATATTTATAAAAACTTCATTCTCCAGTGATTATGATTTGGACCTTCAAAATACAACTATTCGGCCTATTAAATCATGGACCGTTAGGCCCGACAAATCATTAGATCCATCTTCGTTTGTGGAATCTCATTAGCTTTGACTTTTCCTAATGCAAGGCGTAGTGCCTTGTTTCTTTGAAAAAACAAAAATCTTGGTAAGTAGTCCAACATGTTTTTCAAACTAAAATGTCACCACACTTAATTAGTTTAACGTATAATATCTATGCCATTTATAGTTCGATTACAAAACCTTAAAACAAATGTTTCGATGGAAAAAACAAAACCCACGACAAATTCACACCTTCAATAATACTTAATTTGAAGTGGATAATTTAAGAGGCTCAAATCCATAGCGAAGAGTTGCTTGCCAAACTCTGTCATAGTCTGGAGTCATATTGGCAGCGTTGAAGCCACACTCATTCTCTTCCCAACCTTCCAAAGCATGCACTATTCCAGCTATACGCCATGCACTCATCACCCTCCTCGGCAACCAATTCTACAACATATATACATGAATTAATTAATTATTTTATGGTAAATCTCAAGACATGAACAATTTTTTTTTTTTTTGCTTGCACTAGGTAAAATAATATGTTTATATAATAAATTGATGAAGCTAAGAAACATAAAACGGAAGTATACTTTTAGTCTCAACAATCATCATCAAAAATTGGTGGTTGAATCTTGTTAGGCAGTAGGTTTTGTTTTGTTTTTTTAGGGTCTGTTAGGTAAATAGTCATTTTAGACTGTGTGTTTTTAAAAAATAACTATAATTTCAAAAAATTTAAAAACTAGCCAAAATTACTATAAGAAATTTCTGACAATATCAAAATTACACATAAAATTGCTGTCTGAAATTTCTGACACGTGTTAGAAATTTTGTCATAAATTATTGATAGTGCTAGTTTTTAAATTTTTTAAAACTGTAGATATTTTTAAAATCATTTTGTAAACCATGGCTATTTTCTTAAAATTCGTTTTTTTTTAAGCCTAATTTCGATTATTTTTAGCAAACTAGGATTTCTACCATGCAACTTCCAATCACAGGCTATAACTAGTTAAAACTGTGGTAGTTATATTAATGTTTCCATAATATTTATGTGGAATTACTAAAAAGGATTTTTGCGTTCCATAGTTCCAAGTATGGTGGGTAAAATACATACAATAAGAATGAAGAAGGCAAAAGGAGTTTATAGTAGAATTCAAAAATATACTATATCACCATCAAGTTATAATGAGTTGTCAAATTTTAATAAGAATCTATTAAAAATGAATACTATTTCATTTAATTAATAAATTTTTTTGAGTAATGACATAATAATTGGACATTTATAGATAAGAAACAATTATGTGCGTGTCACCAAATAAAAAATTAACAACTCATCTGCGTTCTCTTAATGTTTTTTTTTTTTTTTATAAAAGAAAATCTCATAATTAATTATGCACACACAAGTTACAGAATGGTGATAAAAGAAAATAAATCAGTTGTCAATTTTCATTTAAAGACACCTATTATATAGCTAATATGGACCAGTTAATCAATCTCTATTCTGTTATAAGTAGCTGATCACGAGAGAATATTTATTAATTTCAAGAATTATATTGTAATTTCTTACCTCACAAGCATGGACATTCTCCAGAGATTTTGGAGTCATCATTGAAGGTGTGTAGTGGTAGAAACAGTCTCTACGCAACTTCTTAGGTGGAAAGTGGGAGAAGGGAACAAATATTGTTCCTTTTAAAGCTTTTAATTGTTCTTCATCAGTCAGCCCGTCTCCTACTAGCCAAATCTAAAAAAGTTTATTTAAAAACAAACTGTTACAACACATAAATGGGTAGTTAAATAATAAAATAAATATATAATTACCATGTTCCCCTTTAATTTATATTACCTATATATTATCGTTTCCATCTATTTGACAGTTATTATTCATTTTTTGTTTGTTTGTCTTCCTCTTATCTTTTAGGGCATATATGTTTGCTTTATAGTTTTATGTTGTATTGTATTAGAGAAAATACTAAATATATCTCTTGAGTTTTGTCAGAACAAAATCCTTCATTGAGTTTGTCAATATTCTAAAATTTTCCTTTAGTTTTTAGTTTTATTTCAAAACCTTAACATTAGAATATTGAATCAAATAAAGGAGATTTCATCATCATTTGGTTGGGTTGTTCATTGGTTAGAAAAAGAAAGAACAAACATGTGAGATTTGCGTTATTCAATAGTCGGTGCATGACATATTTTTGGAATAAAACTGAAAAGTACGAGTAGTTTTTAGAATATTGACAAACTTAGGAGAGGGTTATAGAATTTGCCAAAACTCATGGGGATGTGTTTGCTATTTTCTTTATTGTATTATGCTATATGGTATAAGCTTATAAAACAATGATGAAATTATTTTGGACATTAGAGTATACAATACGGCATGATACGAAGATTACAATATTTTTAGTACTAAATAACATATTATGTATTGTATTAAATTCATTTTTCGTATCGAATATGTTATATATTGTAAAATATTATCCATTGCAATATTATAATGAGCTTATACCATGCAGTAAACGATGTAATAAATGTGTATACGCTGCAACGTCTAGTTAATTATTATATAACACAATAACACAAAATTCTAAAATGAAAATATAACCTTGTCGAAATAGCTTTTTGAAAGAACCAAATTACTATTAGAATTGGACTCCATCAACCATTTGTTAAGCTTCACATACTCATCCTTGCACACTGTGGCCACCTGAAATAGCTCAAATATCAAGTCAATTAATTAGATTAGTATTCATTATATTTTCATATGGAGCAAATTTGTGTAGGCTTAATATTAATTGGTTTTTTGCTTGAATTAAGTGAACTAACTGTGTTGGACATATATATGCTAGATGATATATAGTACGTTTTCTAGGTATTGATAGTGAGAATACCGAATATTTTACATAGATCTAGTAAAAAACTAAATAAATTAAATTCTTTTATCACCAAAAGAATAAAGGATATATATATATATAACTTAAAAATTAAAACGTGTTTATTTTTTTTCCTTCAAAAAGCTAGTGCTAGATATATCACCTTTTGTCGGATCATAAGATGTCAAATTATTATATGTAAGTCTTTTAGAAACTCAAACAAGTGAATATGACACATAAATTTATATTAATATGACATAAATTAATATTAAAAAAGTTAGTATGTGTAGAACTACTCAAATTCAAAAACTTATTAGAAAGGACTTATTTGACTAATTGACCCGCTTTAACATTTTAGTTTAGAATCATGAAAAGTAACTACTATACCAGAAACAAAATTACCTGGATGCCCTTTTGACACAAAATAGAGACAACACTATACGCAACTTTTGTGAGTTTGCCTCTAAGCAGCACTTTTGTTGTCCCTTTTGGTATATTGTTTAGAATTACAGCCACTGCAAGATTAGAGCCATCCACAACCTTAATCTTCATTTCAGGGTGTCTCTTCGCATAAAGCCCACCATAGTCATTAAGCTCCGCACTCTGAAAAACCTTTCGTCGTATTAGTTATATAACAATTGGGAATAACGAAATGTTACGTACCATGCTCAGATTAAGTAATTACATAATTAAAGGTCTGTTTGACAGTGCTTCTTTAGATTGTGCAATAATTATTATGCAAACAAATACAAGTATTAGATAAAATCTATTGTACATAGCATGGTTTTTCCATAATTTGAGAATCAATTACTTCCCAATTTCCATAAAATCTTACCTGCAGTTTTTTGAGAATCAATTGCTTCCCAATTTTTAGATTTAGTTTATGCATTTTAATTTTCTTTTGAAAAATACAAACGGACCAAAAGTGACATTCCTTCCTATTTGTACATATAAATTACTTGAATTGAACTTGCCTGATTCAAAAGACCAAGACTCACGACTTTAGTGCCCCTTTTCTCTGCTCTAAGTATTGCTTCCTCAATCAAGCCATTGATTGATTCATTTTGTCGTTTGAGAGAGTACTACAAAGCACACATATATGAGTCTTATTCAATTAAACCATTAAGACGTACAAATTAGGTCAAAATGTTGCTTACTTGTATCTTGTATTTCGGAATAGACCATGTTTGTAACTTGAGATTATTAAAGCGATGTCTCTCAACAACAAAAGCGCGACCATAAATCCAAGTCAGAATCATTGACCACATTGTCACAGGCCACATCAGCCATAAGTACCATTTTGAGACATAAGGCTTGGAGGCCAAATCTGCAAACCCTAGTTGAAGATGGTAAACCGAATTCGGTGCCGTCAGGTGTGTAAGATGCAAGACATCCGGCGATTCTTCCCTTCTCTCCAAAGCGGATTCGTACAAAGCATCAGACGATTTGTCGGCCGTGCCGTAGACGTAGTCGTAAAGCGGCATGAAGAGAGAATAATTTGTCCGGAATTGAGTGTGGTGCAAAGAGTGGAACCTGTCATTATTTAATAATCAAACACTTTATTTTTAACATATTAAACGTATTATAGACCGTATACATTAGACCTTAATTTATATTTTAGGAGTAATTGCGAGTTGACTATTAAGTACCCTAAACTCAACCATAGTAATAATTAAGGATAGAGAAATTATAGTGAATACTCAGTTTTTAATATCTAATTTAAATTATACTACCCAATCTTTTGAAAAATATAACCAACTACCCAAGTGATTCAATTAAACCACTTGTTTGGTCCCATCATTTAACTCATTCCATTCCATTCCATTTTTTTTTTTCAACTTTCCTAATCCTACAATCCATCCCATTCCATGATCTATATTTTTTCAACCATTTAACTTTTTAAATCCCTATATATAATATCTTTAAATCTCAACCATTTATACCACCTTGAAATTCGCAAAGTCAAACCATTCTACTTCAAAAGTTTGGATATTTATTTTATTGTTATATAAATTATGGATATTTTTCTACTTCACCCTTAACGATAATGTGCGGATCTAAATGTCATATATACAGGGACGAAGCAAAAAATTTAGATTATGGTGGGCTTGTAGTAATACATTTTAACAAGAGTGGTATTAAGATAAAAATTAAAAAATTTTGAGGGGCTATTCCAAAGAAAATTTAAAAAAAATTAAAAAATTAAAATTTTAGGCTACAAATTATAATGGACCGCCTTGTGCTAGGAGGTTTGGAGCCCTCATTGGACCCAAGGTGACTCGGTCTATATATATATATATATATATATTAAAAGAAAAGCTTACGAGGGCGTATATATTAAGAACTTGAGAGGTGGAAAACGAAAGAATAGCCATTTAGGAATGAGCTCAAAATTGCAGTGACCCAAGTTGTTCATGAAATCAATGTAATTGAGGAATCGATGCTATGGAGGCAGTTCTCATAAGTATTGTCGTCATCACTGGTATTCCAAAAAGACAGAAATACGAAATATGCTCTGCAAATGGATGAATTACAGCTGCAAATTACCAAAAAGAAAAGGTCAAGCAATTTTATTTTTCAAAAGTGTTGTCACCATAATAAAAATACTTCGTAAAATGTTATAATGCATTTTAGTCAAACACCATCAGATATTATTAGTACTACTGGTACTTAAGGAACAAGATGTGATCCAAGAGGTATAACGGTAAATTTACTAACTCAGATCGTGAACTAATCTAGAGGGTCGAATCTCATATAATAATTATAACAGTGGATATTTCCGAGTAAGTTATTCCAATAATATTAGGATTGCAATTCGACTTTTTTATGAAGTATTATCAGAATTAATGAATTAAACTTTTAACTAAAGATTTTTAGTTAATTATATGTGCTTATTGAGCCTGCATTAATATTAGGTCATAGTCCCTAGGCCGACTCCATAAGATCGAGAGAGACACTCTAATAATTAGTGATCATTAATTATATTTTTCTCATATTTGTCAGATTAATATAGTTTAATTCGATAAAAAAAATAATTAATTTTAATTATGAATTAAGTTTGTAAGAAATTATGAAAATAATTCCCCACCAAAATTATTCAAATGGGTGGCATTCTTGGGCAATTATAAGATATAATTAATAATGTGATTATTAAAATTTTAAATTGATTGTAAAAGTAAATATTGGATTTTTTTTGATAGAATATTGAATATTATCTAATAGTTAGATATTTATTTAAAGATTGAATAATTATCTATTTGATAGATATTACTTAAATAAGGGATAATTATCCTATATTTGAATTAAGATATTTAAAATAACTAATCTTTATTAATTATTAAAGGGTTAGTTAATTGAGATTTTTAAGAATTAGTCAAACTTTTGGTTAATTTTTTAAGAATTAGCCATAGTTTCATAAAATCAAGGAATTAGTCATTTTCATATTTGTGATATACGTGTATAAAAAAATATTACACGTGTATAAAAAAATATGATACACACGCATCAAATATAAAAATGACTAATTCCTTAGTTTCATAAAACTGTGACTATATTCTTAAAACATGGACCAAAAAATGCTCAAATATAAAATAGATTATCTATTTATTTGTTTTATATATTAAAATGTAATTTTATTTTCAAATAATGTCATTCGAGTTATTGTAAAGTTATGTTTAAAGTACTGATACAAATCTATATACAAGATCTCAGAAAGTATAAAATAAATTTAAATCTTCTGAGGAAATGTAGTTGAGATGGCTTACAGGTGATTGGCTCGGTGACAATAGAGGAATGGTGGTGAGAATGATAGCGAGAATAGAGGTAATGGTGGTGAAGTGCTCTGTGAAGCCAATAATACAGAAACTCCACCACACTCGAATGGAGAAGAGCCGTTATGATTATGCCATCTGTCCTCCAAATCGGTAGATTTGAACCACCTGGGAAGATTTGGCTTCCCAGGTAGAATATGATTCCATTTAACATGATTTGATCATCCCTATTCAAACCATAGTAATCAAAACACAAGTTAAAAATTATACGTTGAAATGTACAAATGAGTATATATAAAATTTGGAAATTTTAAGAATAGTCACTTCTTAAAAAATAATTTTAAAAAACAGTAATAGTTTCAAAAAATTTAAAAATTAGTCATTTCAGAAATTTCTAACGCGTGTCAGAAATTTTCTTACAGCAATTTTTATGTGTAATTTTGTTATTGTCAGAAATTTCTCAAATGTGTAATGGTTAGTTTTTAAATTTTTTTTAAACTGTGTCTATTTTTAAAAACACACAATTTAAAATAACTATTTACCTAATTGAACCATATAATTTAGGTTTTTCTGATATATATATATATATATATATAAAGAGAAAGTACATAAATACTCAATTTTAAACTTTTACGTTCAATAGATCTTCAATGTTTAAGTATTTGGTAAAATTTGTTCTTAACTTTCTATAACTACCTTTTTAACTTGATAAACAACGTAAATTCATCTTTGATTTTTTTTTTTTCGGCTTATCAATTGATTCTAACAGTTTTATAAGTAAATGTATACATTGGGGTAACAATGCTACAAAACTAGAATTTTTTACGAGGAAAAATAACTGCAATGATGTGACTTAAACTTATCTATCCTATACTACTAAGGCTCAATAGGTTTCTTCCCCCATTGCCAAAAAAACGCCTCACCATGGGATGACACGTGGCGTCTTCTGTGGACGACACGTGGCATCCCATGGTTTTTTTTTTTTTTTAATTTTTTCTTTTAAAAAAATTACATTTTGGGACCTATTTTAGGGGTTTTTAAGAAATTTCCGAGGGCTTCTGTGCAAATTTAGAGGGACTTTTATGTAATTTCTCTCTCCTCTCTCATCTTTTTCACTTTTTTTTGTTCTAATCGTTTCAACGGCTATTTGTTTAACGTAATGATCTCGAAATTTTTTTTTCTTGACACGGTTGGATTCTAAATATTTTTCTCAATCTTTTGACACCCATTGTCATATACTTTTTTTTACCATAACTATTTATAATTTATTTTCTTTGTTCTAAGCTTTTATTTTTATTTTTTAAGTTTGAAAACTTTTTAAAAGACCCCTATATTTATAATAAATGATAAATTTAACACCTTAATTATTCAAAATTACAAAAATATCAATTTTTTTAAAAAATTTAATAAAAATATACTTTATAATTTTTTTGTCATATTTTTTATATGTTATATTATTTTACATGTGCTTTACACGCGCGGAGCGCGGGTAAAAAAACTAGTTTATTATAAAATACAATTATCAATACACTTATTTTTGTCTCACCTATTGTACGATTGACACGTCATTATGGTTAAAAATTTTCGCGACGTATCATTTCTCCAAAATAAAAAAAATAAAAAACACTATAGTAACACAAAAACTAGCCTTTAGTTTCACTTTGGATTTATGCTGGGTGTACTCACCAATTTCTTTCTCTGTCAACTTGGTCGAATTCGAGACCCTTGTCGACGATTCGATTATTGCCTTTGGTTGTTCTGTAGCGAGAGAGACTGATCCAAATCTGGTTGTGAAGCATTCTCCACAGTAGAAATGGAAAAACGAGGAATGTAGAGAAGTCTCTCACTTCCGGATCATCACTTGTAAAAAATGAGTATGTGCTCTTAATCACCCATGGTAGCAACACCAAATACTGCCATTTAAGTAAACATACAGATAGTGTATAACTGATTTTTTTTTTCTTTTCTATTTATATATGCATATATACAAATGAGTAATGTTAAGAATCCCAAAAATTGCAAATTTTTCATACCTGGTTGATTATACATAATTTTTAAAAAACTAATTATATATATGTTGATAAATCACACGTACATATTCAATATATGAGAAATTTGGAAATTTAGCCTTACTCATATATAAATTTATAGAAATATATGTGCAATCTATATTTAGGAGTATGATAAATTCTAAAGATCCTTGTATTGTTTTACCTCGTTTCATTGTTATCTGTCAATGAATTTTTGGGTCAGTTAGGTAAATAATCATTTTAAAGAGTGTGTATTTAAAAAATAATCACAGTTTTGAAAAATTTTGAAAATAGCCATAAAAAATTTATTATTAAGATAAGAAATTTTTTAGATCTTTTAATAGTAAGTTAAAATGTGCTGTGATCCTTAAACACCGTAATTTCCGTGGCTAAAACTAATTAAAATTTTCACCGCATTCATTATTTCTGTCGCCAAAAGTTATGCTTGGTGCTTCATCAGCATTTCAACTACATGCCATATAATTTAATTAGTGACTAATCAGAGATCATAGTTAATAAAGCATTTTGAAGTACAATCTACAATTAATGTATACATAACAAAAATGTATTTTTGTTTAGGAGATAATAGCAATAACGCCAATTCCGCAAAGCACCGTAATATTTTTGGCGCATTAATGCGCTAGTGCAATAATATATAAGATGATGGAACAAAAGAAAAAGTAGATCTAACGAGAGTATAAAATAATATTTGCGTTTTCAATTTTGTTTGTTTTTTTTTTAAGTTAATTCATTACACTAACTTATTTTGTAATTTTATTTTATTTTTACTCTTACATCAACTAATGCGTGTAAGTGCACTATTTTCAAAGAAACAATAATATATTACTAATAAGTAATAACATCAAAATGGCTTCCTCAATCAAAGTATGTAAATATACAGTTAATAAAGCACCTGAAAAATCCGCCACAGTGTATTGCTAATTACTTTGGCTCATACAATTCCAGATTTAAATGTAGAATACAGATATATATATATATATATATATATATATATAAGGTATTCCCTAGTCCAAACCTATTAGGGGAAATTAAAAACCTAATAAACGTAAAGTTAAGAAATATATATGTTGAGAATATATATAATCATATATTAGAGAAGAAAAAGATAAATACCTTAAAGCTTCCAAGCGGTTTCCATGGCCAGTCAGTTAGGATTCCAGGTGTGGTGGCCATGTATACGGCAGTAGCTTTGGTCTGAAATTTTAGTGCCTTTTCATTTTCTTCCTGTGAATATTTGAGTATATCTATACGTTCTTGTGATCAAGGAACTTCTATATATATATTATTTGAAGGTACATTGCATTTATGAGTAATTATGACCTGATTAAATTAAAACCACTTGTTAATTCAACTGCATTTATTGCCAAACAAAATGCGCACGTCTATATATGTAATGATCCTTTTTTTTTATATTTTTATTTTCGAATCAGTTTGTTCTCTTTTTAATTAGTTTAAATCTCCCACCATCACATTTTGCCTGGATTATGTGATTACTGTTTAGCTGTACGATTTGTTTTGTTTCTTTTGTTTGTTTATTTATTTATTGGTTTTCTATAATCTTTGCGTGCAAAACGCGATTACGTTGAATCTAAGTCTTCTAAAACTATATTAATAGCCTGGAAGAACTTGGTATTATTATATAGTTATGATAAAAATTAGTGAATGTGCCAAAAACATATCTTGTATGACAGTTGTAATTCATGGAGCCAAAAAGAGAGTAAGATACGGTAAGTTGTGCAATCTCACATTATTTGGGTAAAATGAAGGTCTAACATAATGGTTCCGAGACTATATAGGTATGAGTCTATGTAATTAAGGTACTCTAAGACTATACGGTTAAGAAGCGCTTAAAAGATTTGACGGTACCACCTATACGAACAAGATGCATATTCTTTTTTGTAGCCCACAACTCAGAAACTCCATAGTCAAGTGTGCTTGACCTGGAGTAATCAGGGATGACTGACCTCTTGGAAAGTTTTTTCGGAAAGCGTACGAGTGAGGACAAAGCATGTTGAAAAGATTCGTGTTGATTTATGAGGCTAGTTTTCGATCCGGAGTGCAGCCCTTACAATTAGTATTAGAGCATTGACCCAACTGGAAGTATGGCCGACAAGAACGTTGGGCCCCCAAAAGATATGGTGCATGATTGTGACAAAATCTCGCACCGTCTAGATAAGATGAAGGTCTAATATTTCGGCTTCGCACAAGGCGTCATTTTTTATATGGTAACACTTGATCCATTGCAAAATAAATTAGACATAAGATTTACACGCCATCCATCTCTTTATTAGAACATTTTATAAGTATGATAAAGCTTCAATAATTTTTTTGGATAAAATATCCGTGAGAGTTGGACAACATGTTGGTGGTTGTTATATTATTATTATTATTAACCAAGAGCAATCCACATGCTAATTAAGAAATTCTAGACATAGCTTCATTCCACAAAAAATATTCCAAAAATACTAATCACGTCAACCCAGAAATAAAGACATCATCAGATATGCGGAGATAATTAACACAATTACGAAACAAGAGAGCTGTTGATATAGACTCATTATAAGCAAATAATTCCATAATTTTGGGTTGGCATGCGCATTAATTTTCATGAACTGAATTATTAGCAGATTATTGCAAAAACAACTTACATTATACACAAGTGGGTGATCAGAATATCTTTGACAAGTAATTAGAATTCTAATTTCCCGGCACGTATTTTTGGCTCATATCAATAACGCTTAGATTGATCACGTTAGTATCACGTATGTGCTTGTTACATTTATGACAGCATTATTTATAATGGTCTTATAATATAATGATCACGTATCAGCTCCGCTGCTGGTAAGTAATTAATTTGTTAAACAGTTCAACCACGCTCTCCGTCTAGATTTTTTTTTTATTCATAAAAATTTGTTTCAAATACATGTGTGTGAGTTAAAAAGTTGTTGAAAAATAGTTACTAAGAAGTAGAGAAAATTTCGCTTTTTTAATCAGGGTTTATTTGATATATGACTGTTGATGCAGAATTTCGTAGCAACTAACACGTGCAAAATAACTTGAAATGTAAAGACAAAGAATGATAAGGAGTTGAGAGTATATCTCAGAATATTATTCATCTCCTGTATTTATCGTAATCATTGGCTATATATAGCCGTACAATAATGCATATTAAAGTCACACGAATCTATTTTTGGTAACTTTGCTCGACGTGTTCGGGATTGAAAATATGCGGAAACGGGCGATTAACAAGCGCCTGTTGATGGGCCGAACATCTAGTAGCCACCCATGGAGGAGCCGGGCGGTTGGCAGCCGCCCAAGGGGTGACCGGGCGGCTAGCAATAGCCCATGGAGGAGCCAGGCCGCTGGCAGCCGCCTATGTGGAGCTGGCCGATTGGTAGCCGCCCACAGCGGCACCGGTTGGCTACTAGCTACCTGTTATGGTTGGGCATCGCCGGTCTTTCGTGTCGTGGGCCGTCTTTCGTGTCGTGAACCTCAGTTGTTGCTCTTTACTTGGGCTTTCCGTCGGACCGGTCCATTGTTAGCTCATGGACTTAGAATGTTCGGGCCTTGGTTCTTCGGACGAATTTAGGCCCAATAATGACTATTTTTTGTTTATATTTTAAGAAAATGGCCAAAAGCTTTTTAAAACTAAGAGTTTAGAAAATGTTTGTGTCAAAATTGTCCTAAACAGTTAAAGGTATTCGACTTGATTCTGTAACGCCCACCTTCTATCTTAACAATAATTACTACTTAATAACATGATTTGTCACAAATTATTAGATCTCCGGTCAGCATCACATTTACAACACTTAAAAATATAACTATAAATTAGGGTAAATTTAAACTTTTTCAGAACTTAAATTATAAATAAACGTATTCTATAAAATTAAAAAAATAAAATAAAAGACTTAAAAACTAACAATGTCTGTTGCCGTGGTTTTTAAATAAAACTCTTCTCGTACCAAATATATCAGTCTCAAATGTACAGCCGTCGCAGCTTCAACATCCTCGGTTAATACCCATATTCAGTTCAATTCCTACAATTTTAACGACTGCTTTCTGGATCAACGACTGTCCTCACAGACCAACATGAGTCTTTTCAGCATGTTTTATCCTCACTCGCGCTTTTTTCGGGAAAACTTCCTAGAGTTCCTATGTAATGAGCTTTCAAAAAGAAGATGCATCTTGTTCGTATAGGTAGTACCTATCAAATCCTTTAAGCTCTATTCAACTCTGTAATCACATACCTACACAGTCTCTTATCCTTAACTGCATAGTCTCAGCCTCATTGCACTTCATCTTTACCTACCCAGGCGGTGTAAGATTTCACAACTTACCCTTTCTTGTCCTTCTGTTTAGCTCAAGGGATTGTGACTGTAACAACAATACAAATAAAATAATGAGCTAATAGCCCAATAAATGGATTAACTATTTCTATAAAATGATATACAATGTAATCACTCAATTATTCGTCATCAGACAAAGAAAATATCATTCGTTCCATACCAAAAGATCTTCATACAATTCTAAATCCAAATCTTATAAATGCATCTATATGCTTGGGCCAAATTGGTACCACAATTGGTAAACAAATCTTATAAAATGACCATTGAGCCTAGTTAGGTAGTACGAGAAAAACTTATAAAACTCATACATAGATAAACGTCTTGTACGGTCATAATCTTATAAGGGGAATTTTTAACTGTCTTGAATAATACTGTATCCGAAAAGCTCATATATTAACATTTCGTACGGTCATAGCTAATACGGAGAAATCAATAATCATCGTATACAATCTGGTACAAAGAAAGCTTATAACATAAAAAAATCTCTTATAAGTAACTAGCTGTAGCAAAGCGTGATTATGCATGTAATTCAAGTAATTATATTCATAATCAGAGATCTCAACTATAACTCCAGTAATCATATTTATAATTACACACAGAGATCACAGTAACAATCCAGTTTCGTGCATAATCCTATAGTCAATTCATATCGGAATAAGCAATAGCCTATAAAATTCAATTTCGTCAAATAATTCTCAATGCTCATTTAACTAACCGCATAATCACACATAATAATATGTGTCACATCGAGCATCACGGGCAATTTCTAATCACATTGCCTCAGTAGGCTCATATTCAATCTCAAATAATGTTGGCAAATAAAACGGTATTACTCGAATACCATTGACTGGTATATTTCAATCCTTACTCACCTTTTTCCACAATCAAACTCAATTCATAATTTCTATGCAACTCACATAATAATTATAGTGCCATTAAGATTTCATGTAACGACTTGACTTTTCGTACCATTACTTTACTTCATACTTTACTGTACTTTAGGCAGAAAAAAATCGTATCATTTTTTTAAAACATATTCATATACTTTGTAAAAAGAACATAATAATATTTTAAAAAATAATAACATAATTTATTACTTAAGAAACTTATTCAATATAATTGTCATAAGCATAAAACGATATATCTAACTTGTCTTGAAACTCGACTAAATATGTAATAAATTTAAATTGCAAAAATTTTTTTGCGTAGCTTTCCCATCCCACGCCATGCTCGTCTTGCACCACCGTTGCACAATCCATCATTCACATCATATGTCACTTACCTACAGCACGAAGGAAAACATTCGAACTAAAAGCCTACTGAATGACAACTATTTTCTCACAAAACATAGCTTATGCAATTCATGACAAATTATTCTTTATTATTTGTTCCATCACTTAACATTATCTTTCAACCTAGAGGATCCGCATCATAGTGTGTGTACCTCGGGGGAGCGCGCTCAACTAATAGTCGGGCAGGGTGTACTAAGTTCTCGACAAATAAGGCCAAAACATCATAAATATATCATGAAATTGTCTCTTTAATGTCCTTAGATCGACACAAGGAGAATGTGTAGTACGACACAGTTTTAACTTTAGTTATCACTTGACTATTTAAGACACATGCGTCATGATCATATGAACTTTGAACTTCAAAAGTATCGTAATCATGTTTATTTTTCATAATAAAAACATGATAAGTTGATAACATAACATAACGTTGAAGCTTTCATCATATAAATATTCGTTACTCGTAACATACTTCATACATACGTCACATTAAACATTTTATAACATAATTTTTCTTTTCAACTACTTCGTATTATAGTAAGGTTGTATTCATCTCGAGTCAAGTGTTTGAAGGCTTAATGGTTAAGTAGTGTCAGGAGCGTTGGGGTCTTAAATTCTCTTATTGTTTTCTTCACAGTCACATGATTGGCATTTGACTTCTTAACTTGGTATCTCAAATGTAGTGTATTTACTCGAATGTCCTTAATTTTAGAATTATACCATAATGTTCAAATCTTAAAATTCATATGTCATACAGAAAATGACTATTTCTTTAATTAATAGAAACATTGGCTATTTTCTTAAAATATTTTTAAAAAAAGAGTTATTAAGTAAATAATCATTTTATTAAAGATGTTTTAAGACAATAGTTAACGTTTTCATTCATTAAGGAAGTAGTCATTTTTTTACTAGATGATACCATGATTTTACCTTTACTTAATTTTTTTATGGGCTAATGAGTAGTTTCTTAACTTTTCCAAATTTTGGTCATTTCTATCAAACATAAGAATAAAAAATTGTCAAATACCAAATAGACCCTAAAAACAAAAAGAAAATCAAATATCAGAGTTAAAAAAGAAGTTGTCTAAAGAATGATTAAGAAAATAAAATCATCTTTAACACAGCTATAAGGGAAGATTTCCCAAGATCATACAAGCAGGAAGGAAAAGTTTATTTCGAAATAAGAAAATAAAGAGTGAGTAAAAATAAAAAAAAATAAAAATTAATAATAACTCTATCTTTAATTCTTTCTTTTTAAAAAAAATCACAGCAGCCATAAAATAACTAGACGCCAAATTAAATAAATTAAAATACATGATAACAAAACAAAAAATAATAGAAGCCATAAAAGAAAACAATCTTATAGGATCTATCCATAAAAGCTCTAAGGAAAAATCTACTAAAAGAATAGAAGAGTGTCTGATACATGAAAATATAGTGTGAAAAACTAAAAAAAATGGTAAATCTGTTAGTTCTCTAATAGCAGGAGCACTAACAAAGTTTGGAGCCGACACACATTTAAAACCAACTTGTGAAGAAGCAAGAGAATCAAGATGATCCACAACTGTTCTCAATTTTCTGCTTAGTTTTGTATAAACTCTTAAATTTTGTGTCTATTTAATCTTGTTTTGAGTGTGTGCAGGTGTTGGAAGGTCTTTTGCCAAATTAGGATAAAAACGAAAAAATGTAGAGCAATGAGCTGAGGCAAAAGTAACTATTACTTTGTAGCTGGATTAGATGAAGATTTTTTGATCTTTTATATGACATAGTGCATATCAAACTAAAAATCTTCCAAAAAGCTTTCTAACGGCATATCATTTGAACAATTCTGACAAATAATGAAGGAGTTACATGCTTTTGAAAATCGTTGCGAAGAGGCTTCCAAGTTCCAACGCGACATGATTGCGTTGTGATCAACGTTCATCACATTGCGATCAACACCACTGGGCACGAATATCTAGGCCAATCTGAGCCCTTGGATGCATAATGAACGACGACACTGATGACCCCAAAAGCAAGGGCTCTCAAGTGGAAAGCACAAAAACATATCATACAAGGGGCATTCAAACTTGGGGATTTTGATGGACACAAAGCGGAGCTCGAGGATGAAGTAGTTCCATGGGAGCTTGAAGCCTTTAATCACCATTATTATGAGCTTTTGAGCTCGTTTTGTTCTTTTCTTGTCACAATCTTCATACTTTATTTTCTATTATATATTAGGTACTTTTTTATTTGGAATTTGTGTTGATTGTTGTGACATATTAGTGGTTAGTTAGTTATTCAAGGGAGACGGTAAACTCTTCCTTAACTATATGATGATACGCATTGATTTATTACTTTTGAATCTCATTCCTCTTATTTGCTCACTGCTTGAGTTTAATGTTATCATTTTTATAGCGATTTTATTTAAAATTCTGGGTCGGAAAGAAGGTGAGAAATTACTAATTTGGTCAATGTGAAGAATCATATGGGACGGGAGAGTGAGCTTAATTCCTTGAACCCATATATATTTTATTCTTCTTTCAATTACTTCAAATTCATGCCTAGTTAGTGTTAGTCGCTTAATTTTATTTAGTTTCTCTGCATTCGCTTTGAGTGCAACGAGCGAGGGAAGACTTGTATCTCCTGCTAAATCAATCCATGTAGAGATAATATCTTGACTCAAGGTACACTTTAAATTTGCTATTTAGAAAATTAATACTCCGCTTTTAATTTGCTATTTTTTCAAATTATTTTAAAAAATTTATTATCCAATAACTCGGCACGAATATACATCTTAGTTTTGCACAAATAAATCACAAAGAAATAAAAAAAAAACTATAGCGATATTGCTTTATATATAAAAATACGTGTAATTTTCGTTAGATTGAAACTGTATCCTTTTTGGGCTTGTTAGGCTTTTGGCCATTTTGTGACCTATATTTTAAGAAAGTAGCCTATATTTTCAAAAATTGAGATATTAGCCATTAGAGATAAAAACTTATACATGATTTGACATAACTACCCTCTTTTTACCATACTTTTCTTTTCTTTTTCTTTTTTTCTTTTTTCTTTTTAACCCATCTTTTCCCCCTGCATTTTCTCTCAGCCATTTCCCTTCTCTCTCATCTCTCTATCTTTTCCTTCTCTAGAGAAGCCTCGCCAGAGCTCACTCTTCCATGAAACCGGTCATCGACTCTCTGGTTCGGATCAACAAGCTTGTTGTCAATTTCTTCTTCTCTGACAACGACATTGACGCCGCCACCGAAGCCCGTGCCGAGGAGGCGGATGCCGCCTCATGGCTCCTCCTCAACCTCAAGTCCGTTGCCAACAGTCCCGATCTGAACTCCTCTGCTGGCCGGATCTTCTTCTTCTTCTTCAAATTGAATCGAAGAAGCTTTCTCGTCGTGATCACTTGATTTTAGTTTCTATATGTTTAGCTGCTAATAAAATCCAAAATGACAACGATTTTGGTTTGGTGTTAGTTTATGCATTTTCAAGATTCTAACATTTTGTTACAGTTCGTAACAAATTTGTAACATGTTGTAGCATTAATTTTTATGATCTACAATAATATTTGTTATACATTATAACAAAATTATTACATTATGTATGAAGATCTGTAACAAAATTTGTTACGAATCGCAATAAAATTGTTACAATATGTATCAAATTTTGTTACAAAATTATAACAAAATTTGATACAGTCTGTAACAAATCTGTAACAATTGTTACCTTCTGTAACAAATTGGAAAAAAGAAATCAATACATAATGTCTAAAAAAAACAACGAAAAAAAATGGCTAGTAACTTTATTATAACAAACTCATGTCAATTCTTTAAAACTAAAGCTAGGAAGAAGTCATTTACGTACCCAAAAATCTCATCCTTTTTTCACAAGATACTATATATTTTTACATAAATTTAAAGCTTGCTGCGCACGAGATGGCCTTCAATTGTCACTGGAGGAGATTTTAAGAGTACTATTGGCCTGACTTTTCTTGTATCGAGTTATTGTCTAACCATAGTTCGATCTTTTAATTCTATTTTGTTTAAGTGGAAATCTACCTAGGAACACAGATCTGATTGCTAATGAGGTATATCAATGGGCAAGAAGATCGGATTGTAATGGCTTTTCTGTACTTTGTGATATCCATCTTCGTTTGTTGAATCTCGTTAGCGTTGACTCTTTCTAATGACAGGCGTAGTGCCATGTTTCTTTGTAAAAAATAAAACAAAAAAATAAAAATAAAAATCTTGCAAGTGCTAGCGACTTATGTGTCCACACGTGCGAAATCTCGAAATAAACCAAGCAAAAGTGGAACATGTTTTTACAAACCAAAATGTCACACCACACTTAAATAGTCCAACATATATAATATCCACGCCATTAATAGTGCGATTCCAAAACGTAAGAACAAATGTTTTAGAAAAAAAAAAAAAAACAACAACAACAACAACAAACCACGATACAAATTCACACCTTCAATACTACTGAGAAACCCATAATTAATTAATATTCGATTTTTGAAGTGGATAATTTAAGAGGCTCAAATCCATAGCGAAGAGCTGCTTGCCAAACTCTGTCATAGTTTGGAGTCATATTGGCAGCGTTGAAGCCACACTCATTCTCTTCCCAACCTTCCAAAGCATGCACTATTCCAGCTATACGCCATGCACTCATCACCCTCCTCGGCAACCAATTCTACAACATATACATGAATTAATTATTTAATGGTAAATATCAAGACATGAACCTTTTTTTTTTTTTTTTTTTTGCACTAGCTAAAATAATATGTTGATAAATTGATGAAACTAGGAAACATAAAATTGAAGTAGACGTTTAGGTTTAACAATTATATATCACCACAATTAGAAAGGTGAAACTTGTTTTTTAGAATTTTCTTTAGCTTTAATGCAATTATTTTCTAACAAAAAGTGATATCTACCATATATAGTAATTTTTTTTTATCATGGGATGTAATTAGTTAAACAATTGTAGAAACGCTATTTGTAAATACATTTGTATGCTCAAAAGTTGTTGCATTGTTAGTTCAAGTATGCTGGGTAATTCAGCAAGAATAAAATTGAAATCTTATAGCTTGGTTCGAAATTATACTATATGGCAAAAAAATTCTGATCCTGTTCAATTTCTAATATGAATTATGACGTAACCTGATATTTAGGAATATATAAACATTAATACCTCTACATGTATATGTATGAATATGCTAGTTATAAATTGTTGACGAGATAATATATTTAAATCTTTTAAGATTTGCATAATAATTTCATACCTCACAAGCATGGACATTCTCCAGAGATTTCGGAGTCATCATTGAAGGTGTGTAGTGGTAGAAACAGTCTCTACGCATTTTCTTAGGTGGAAATTGGGAGAACGGAATAAATATTGTTCCTCTTGAAGCTTTTAATTGTTCTTCCACGGTCAGTCCATCTCCCACTAACCAAATCTGCATAATATTTGGATAAATCATTAAAATAATTACACATTCACATACCTGTTGATCCTACCTCGTACAACCCTATAACTATTTCAAAAGTAGTGTCAGACATGGACATCCTTTTTTTTTTTTTAAGAAAGTTAATCTATTTTTAGGAAAAGTCTCACCTGGGGAATGATAAATCGTTCCCCACCCATGGGGAACGAGTCATGGAACCGAGTTAACAGCTGGCCTCTTTTTTTTTGTCTTGGTCCCACTTTAATTGAGAATCAATGGTCCTACACTTTCTTGTTATGGTACACCCTTGTGTATGTGATGATTATTTATTCTTTCCTTTAGAAATAGAAAAGTTTATCTCCGTCAGTTATAAGAGCAAAAGTCTCTGTTTTTGAAGATGCTCTCCATCTTGGACTGTTTAGGTTAATGAAAGGCAATCGACACCTTCGCCGGAAAGGGCTTATGGGCCCTCCTCGCCTTAGTCACCGTTGCCCAGGCAACCAGGATTTTCAACACCAGGTTGCCCATTAGAGTTTCCAGAGCCAAAGACTTTATTTATGGAAGAAGGTTTTTTTTTTTTTTTTTTGGGGTGGTGGTGGTTTTTGATATTCTCAAAGTTTTGAGTGGTCTGATTTCCAACTTGTAAAATGGGAATAAAGGTTTTTTTTTTTTTTTGGGTTTGATATTTTCAGTTGGTTGTTTTGGTAGATCTGAGACATCCATTTATCAGAGACAACTTTGTTTGCCAAAGGAGACTTCCTTTAGCTTGGGCTTGGCTTGCTATCCAATGGTACAAGTCACCCCTTCGACTAGGCTTAATGAACTCTTAGAGCAACAGTGCAAATGCTTGGTCTGATCATAGAATTAGAACCACATCAGTGGTCTAATTGTGTTCTCGAAATTAATCTTAAGAGAAATCGTGGAAAATAAAATAATGGAAGAAAAAATATTTAAAAAATGTAAATAAAAAGAGAGATTATTTTTTTAGTAAATTTGGGACAAATGATAATTTTAGAATTTCAAAAGAAAATAAAAACATGAGTTTACATATTATTTTTGACCGAATAGAGGACAAATGATAAATAAATACTGAATTTATAAACTAAGGATTGTTTACGAATTATGGGGTGCATAAGGATTATTGTATTTTAGGATTAGCACTAGGTGTGAATGTTAAAAATAAATGGAAGAATTAAAATTTATAATTAAAAATTACACATATATATATATTAATGCGATTGGGAAAAACATCTCATTATTTGTATATAAATATTAAATGTAGAACTTAAAATATGTGTTTAATTACTTTTGAATTTCTCTAAATGTATTATATTTTTCTATAGACATCTAATAATATTATTATGTTATTTGATGACGACCAAGCAAGCCCACGAGGAGCTATACAAAGTACTCGTTGGACTGGTCACAAGAGCTCAAGCAAAGCTATTCAATGAGGAGCTTTATAATTTGATCACAAAGCTTCAAAGGGAGGAAATGAATGTGTTTGAAAAAGAGGCGATATAAGAAAATCAATAACTGAGGCTTGTACACTCATTTGAGTCGAAGCTAAAGCCATTGAAGGAAGCCCGCCTTGAGAAGGCTTATTGGCGCAATTTATTATTTTTTGGCCATTTATTTTAGGGGGATTTTGAGGGATGCGTTTTTTTGTTAGGAATATACCTTTGAAATCAGATGTGTCAAACGGTTTTAAAGAATAAATAAAAGAAGTAGTTATTTATGAATTTTGTTTATTTTATTTTATTATAAAATTAAATATTTATTAAATCCTAAATATGTTAACACAACTATAGTTTTAATATGTAAAGAGCTTTACATACATGATGATTAAAATTATAGGTTAACGTGTTCAAACGAGTCCGTGATAGATCGAAGAGTAAGGATCTCTTTGAACGGTATTCGTTAATATTGTCTATGACATTATGAACGTTACAGTCTGATTCGGATGGTTAGTGTGTGTGACACTATAATAGATGTATTTTATAGGAGTTGGACCGACCTGATTATAGAATACTAATTTAAGTAATTCAAATCAACGTCACTAGATGATCATATAATAGTTGATCTAAATCCCGAGTAATTCACAGACTCCTCCTTTAAATTTACGAGTTCTTTGATTTGCTTATTTCGGCCTAATATATAACTGAGCCCAACACTTGCATATTGGGAGTTCGCAATTTATTGGAGCTGAGAATGTGGATTATAGCGTGACATTGACAATGAAAGAATAGCTAGAGTGTTTTTCATTAATAAATTATATGTGGATTATTTTTTCTCTTTTATTCTTCGAAGAACTATTCAAATTTAAACAAAAATTTACTTTATTGCGTTCGTGTGACTTATCAAACGGCCTTCCGCAATTATTTGTTGCACTATCAAACCATTATTCGAATCTAAACCGTAGAGCGATCTATAATTAAAGGTGATAAAATATTATTTTTTAATTGTTTATGAAGGCTAATTATAGAATTATTAGTATTTGATCTAGAGTATATGAAATAAAATTGATGTATTAGATTGTATAATCTAAAATTGAATAAAGTAGATGAAAACAACAATAATATAGCACATTACATAATGAAAGATAGATGATTTAAAATATAATTTGGAATATGCAAAATATCACATTATATAATCTAAAACTTAAAAGATGATAAGAGAATAATAAAAACCAATTATATAATGTAAGCCGTATATTTAAAAAAAAATTGAAAAATTTATAAAGTAAAAAACTTCTATATTGGTCAAGCACAACGTTTATGCAAAAATAAATAAAAATCATTTACTATCCCAAAATTAGAAAATCAGATTATATCTAAAATTCGTTTCACTAGAATTTTTTGAAAAGTTAATGCAATAAAAATGAATTTATCCTTAAATAGCTTAAATTTTATTTCAATATTAAACAAATTTAATTAACACAGATAAAAAAAAAGAAAAGAAATGACAAATTGAATAATAAAAAAAAAAAAAAAAGTAAAGCCAAACAAAATGCCTTATACGGCCAGTCGGCCAGAGCAAGGGGGAATTTTTGAAGATTGATGCTTTTTTCCACACATTGATCTAACACTACCAGCGTCAACAAGAATTCTGACGTTAGTGTTTTAAGCTGCAAGCGTTACACGGTAATAATATAGACTACTGGGACCCACAGTCAATATACCGTCACATCAAGAGGAAGATTCGTTCCCCATGGGTGGGGAACGATTTGTCATTCCCCAGGTGAGACTTTTCCCTATTTTTTTAATAGACCTATTATTTACAAACAAAAAAAAAAAACCCACCAAACAAACAAACAAAAAATCCTTTATCTTTTGACATTTATTCTTGTATTTTTTTCAATAAGAATCTTTTTATTTTTTTTTCTTTGTTTTTTTTTTTCATTTTTTATATTGAAGAATTATAGGAGAGTCCATATCTTAATTTAATGATAAAATTGATTGTTTAATTGGTCCAGATAACAAGAATATTAATCGATTTTTTAATCTTAACAAATAATCTACATTGCTATGCCAATCAAAATCAGTACCTATGTCGTTATATTTTAAGAAGACCATTTCCGATAGAAATATAAATTTCAATGTATAATTTACCACTAAATTGCTCTATCCTTAAAAAAAAATTAGATTATTAAGTAAATAGCTATTTTTAAAAGAGAAATTATAGTGACTACCCAATTTTCAAAACTTAATGTAAGTTATTATCCAATTTTTTGAAAAATATAACCAATTACCCAAAAGATGCAATTACTTACACAGTGGTAAGTGGTGGTAATTCACTTTAAAACCAAAAGCATGTGCAAGTAATTCATAAATTGACTAGAAACTCAAGTACTTCAAAAGTTTGGGTATTTATTTTTATTGTTATATAAATTCTGGATATTTGCCTACTTCAACCTTTTTATAAATATGTTAATAAAATAGTTAAAGTTTCAATTAATTAAGGAAATAGTCGTTTTCATAATTTTATGATGCATTTATTTTACCTTTATACCCTTAATTTTGTATTGGCTAATGACTAGTTTCATAATTTTTTAAAACTTTGGTCATTTTCTTGAAATATAAGTTAGAAAAAGACTAGATATAAATTATAGTGAATACCCAATTTTAACACCTAATTTAAATTAATACCCAATCTTTTGAAAAATATAATAAAATACTAAAGTGATTCAATTACTTACATAATGATAGCCGGTGGTAATTAACTTAATTACTAAAAATATGTGCAGGTAATTAACGAATTGGGTAGTTACTCAATTACTTCAAAAGTTTGAGTACTTATTTTTATTGTTTTGTAAATTTGGATATTTCCCTTCTTCACCCTTTGAAAAATAGCCAATATTTCAAAATTTTAAGAAAATAGTCTTTTATAAAATTTATTACCTTAATAAGAAGTTTATTACAGTAAATTTTATGTGTAATTTTGTTGTAATATGAATCTTTTTAACTTGATAATAAATTTTTTATGGCTATATTTTAATTTTCTAAATCTGTAATTATTTTTTAAAAATACACCCTCGTTATATATATATATATATATATATATATATATATTAGGGTGAAGTAGGGAAATGCTTAGAATTTATAAAATGATAAAAACAAATTCCTAAACTTTTGAAGTAATTGAGTTCCTAATCAATTCAGTAATTACTTGCACATGCTTTTGGTAACTAAGTTAGTTACCACCACTTACCACTGCATAACTAATTGAATCACTTAGATAATTGGTTATATTTTTTAAAAGATTGGGTAATAATTTAAATTAGGTGTTAAAATTTGGGTAATTGCTATAATTTCTCTTTTAATACGCGACTGAAACATACATATTATAGTAAAAATGATAGCACAGATTCTAATATCAGGAAAATCAAACCTTTTCAGAATAGCTCTTTGAAAGAACCAAATTAATATTAGAATTAACGTCTGTCAATGATTTCAGCTTCACATACTCATCTTGAGACACTGCAGAAACCTGTATAAACTCAAATATCAAGTCATGAATTAGTTAGATTAACTAGTATATATATATTCGTTATAATTCATAGAAATCAAAATTAGAAGCTAAAGCTTAAATGGTTTATGCTTGGAAATCATAGCAGTAAGGAAAACTCGAGTATAGCTACAGTTTTGGCCCCATGTAAAGAGTTGACCTAATTGTTTTATGACAACTTCATTACCTATGATTTTGTTAAAATAAAACAAAAAAAGAAATTTAATCAGAAATCACAAGGGATCCTAAAAAGGTATTGGATTTAAAAAATTAATTAATTAAATTCAAATTGATTATAATGAATCGGTTTGTTAAACTAGGTTAAGCCATATATTGAATTAGACTGCATTGAAAGAAGGAAGGCTTATATATTTTTTTCCTACATAGAAAGAAGTGTTTGTTTTTTTGGTTTTTTGTTTTTTTAAGAAGAAAAAGAAGAAGAAATTATGATTTTCACACGAAATCAAGACTTCAAGAAATTAACTATCACTTTACTCGATTGAAACTAAGCAACGCCCACACTTTGGTGCATATGTCATTGTAACGAAGAATAGAGGAAAAGGTCATAGGTTCAAATTTCATAACCAAATGGGTTACAAAGATATATAATGCTCTTGTTCATGAAGCAGATTAATCAAAATATGCCAGGCTTGAATGGTTTTAGTGATTTAATCGTTCAATTAATATGCATATGTTTGTTCAATCAATTTAAAAATGACACTTCATTTTCATTTATCAGTGCCTTACCATTACGTACGGAAGTGTAACACCTAATTTTATAGAGATTATATTCAATCAAATTGAAAATCACACTTCATTTTCATTTATCATGTGAACTGGTATCAAAAATACAAAAAGAGATAATATTCTTTAACATTATTATTATTCTTAATGATATATATAACAGTATATATTGTAGATATGAACACATGATTTTGATATAAAAATAAAATTACCTGGATGCCCCTTTGCCACAAAACAGAAACAACAATATGTGCAACTTTTGTGAGTTTGCCTCTAAGTAGCACTTTTGTTGTCCCTTTGGGTATGTTATTTAGAACTATAGCCACCACAAGATTAGTACCATCCACAACTTTTATCTTCAAGTGTGGATGTCTCTTCACATAAAATCCACCATAGTCATTCAATTCCTCACTCTGCAAAAAGCATATTTTCAGGCAAACAAACAACAACAGAGATACGAAATATTATCACGCTTTCGACCACTTTCTTTCCAAAAACAACTAAGAATCATTATGCTTAGACCATCTCCAATGCTAATGCCAATGCCAATGCTAAATTTGGCACCAAAAAGTGAAAAAAAAAAATATCAAATATAGCATTGGCATTCAATTTTTACTCCAATGCACTCAATTAGCATTTTCAATGTTAAATATTATTTTATTATTTTTTAGGTATAGAAATCAAAAAAGTCAATTAATAGTAATAAGCAATTATTGCTTTGTTGGGAGTTGTGTGCTTTTTAAATATTTAATTATTAAAAGTATATGCTAAAATTTGGCATTATGCCAAACTTGGTGCCAAATTTGGCATTCAATTTGGCATTTGCCAAATTTGGCACTAGAAATAGCATTGGGTTGGAGGACATATTTTTCTCTCAAATGCTAAATTTTAGTATTGCCACATCTTTTTAGCATTGCATTAGAGATGCTCTTAGGATCAATTAAGTAAATAGCCATTTTGGACTATGTGTTTTTTTAAAAAATAGCCACAGTTTCAAAAAGATTAAAAACTAGCCATAACAAAGTAAGACATTTCTGACGATATCAAAATTACACTTAAAAATTAATGTAAGAAAATTTTTGACACGTGTAAGAAATTTTTGAAATGGCTAATTTTTTAAAAATTTTAAACTCTGACTATTTCTTAAAATTATTTTCTAAAGTGGTTATTATCTGAAAATTCCCTAATGTTTAATATGAGTGCAAGTTAAACAACGTACTTGATTTAGTTTAGAAATGCTTCAAGTTTGGTACTTTTAGATTCTGTTATAATTGTCTTTAACCAAATTAAGCACTTGAAAAAAGCTATATTAACATGATAAATTCATCTATAATTTGTTTCTCATATGCTGTTTTTAAAAATCATCACAAACTCAAGTTTTAGGGAAATCGAAGCAAATAGCATCAGTTTTTATGCGTTTTTTTTTTAATAGCACATGTTTCGTAATATTAAAAAATAGTACTTGTCATAATTTTCATAACCAAAAAATATATTAACATATTCGTTAATTTTTTTTTTACATTCAAAATATAAGAGGCACGCTTAATTTGGTTTATTTTGTGCAACTCATGTTATCACGAAACACAGTGATAGAGTTAACTCACTCTATTAGTTGTTCTTTTGGCAACTTTTTTTTTTTTTTTTTCCTAACGTAATAGAGCAAATAAATGAAATGAATTACACACTTGCCTGATTCAAAAGACCTAGACTCACAACTTTAGTCCCTCTTTCCTCTGCTTCAAGTACGGCTTCCTCAATCAAGTTGTTGATTATTGATGAATTATGCCATCGCAACAAGTACTACAAATCACAGAGTACATGTAAAAACACGTGCATGATAATATTGCTCCAATAATTTAAAGGGTCAATTAGGTAAATAGTCATTTTGCACTGTGTGTTTTAAAAAGATAGCCACAGTTTCAAAAAAATTAAAAATTAGTCATAACACATGTAAGAAATTTTTGACAATAACAAAGCTACACATAAAAATTGCTGTAAGAAAATTTCTAACACGTATAAAAAATTTCTAAAATAGCTAGTTTTTAAATTTTTTGAAAATATGGATATTTTTTAAAATTATTTTCTAAAAAATTGCTATTTTCTTAAAATTCCCTAATTTTTTAAATTACTGAATTATAAGCCATATAAAACCAAAAGAGAAAAGGCTAAACCTGTATGTGGTATTTTGGAATAGACCAAGTTTGCAATTTGAGATTGTTAAAACGATGTCTCTCAACAACAAAAGTACGGCCATAAATCCAAGTCAACATCATTGACCATAATGTAACAGGCCACATCAACCATAAGTACCACTTGGAGACATAAGGCTTACTGGCCAAATCTGCAAATCCCATTTGTAAATAGTAAATCGAATCCGGCGTTGTCAGATGCGTGAGATGCACGACATCTGGCAACTCTTCCGTTCTTTTCGAAGAAGATTCGTACAAAACATCGGTCGATTTATCCGCGGTGCCATAGATGTAATCATAAAGTGGCATGAATAACGAATAATTTGTTCGGAATTGAGTGTGGTGCAAGGAATGGAACCTGTAACGTTATAAAAATTGCGCATCAATTTAAAAGTTATTTCCTAAAATGTTGTACAATAGGATTTTTTTTTTTTTTTTGATAAATTGTAAGTTATAAGAAATATTTGGAAGCTTACGATGGCGTATACATAAGGTACTTGATGAGAGGTGGGAAAAGAGAGAATGTCCATTTGGGAATCAGCTCAAAATTGCAATGACCCAAGTTGTTCATGAAATCAATGTAACTAATGTATCCGAAAACGGACAACACGGAAGCTGTTCTTGTACTTGTCGTGGTTATCACCGGAATCGCGAAAAGAATGAAATACGAAATGTGCTCTGCAAATGGATGAATCACAGCTGCCAACCAAAAAAATAAAAATAAAAATAAAAAGTCTGACCGATTTATTATTTTCTAAAGAACTGTCTTTGGCCAACGTGTGTGTCTAAATTAATTCAGAGATTTGTAACTTGTTGCAAATAGCACAAGTTATTCTAAATTATTACTAATCATTGATTGAACTTTTGCAGCAAAGTTTTTTCTAAAATTTCGGACCTATTGTAAAATTCTTGTGTCTGCTAAAATTTAACATTTTTTTTTTCAGATGCATTTTATATCAACTTGTTTAGCAGATTTAACATATCTTGTACTTCGTGGCTTCGTGCTAAATTTGGCATCAATACTATACATTGAGTTTTTTACTTACATGCGTAGACGGATCTATGAAGTTGCCTGGGGATGGGGTACAACACCTACTGAGTTTTTCAAAAACTTTTATTTACCTTTAACTTTAAAAAAATAAAAAATAAAAAAGAAATTTGAAATACAATATTTTATTTTTGAAAGGCTAAATACACTAGACTTTAGAAATAATCTTCTAGTTAAAAATTTTCAAATATAATTTGTATTCTTACTGAAGTAAAATTATGGATTTGTCCTGTTTTTTTGCAAGTGATATTTTGATTAGTTTGTTTGCATTTTTTTTTTTATTTACGCATAACTTGTGATATTAATCATATGATACTATGAGTATAAATATCATATGATCAATATTAGCACTTATGCATTAGAATAAGCCTATTAAAAGTTACATTTTATTTTTTGATGCCCAATATAGTATTAAAAAACTAATATTAGAAATTAAGCATAGTAGGTACTTATATAGAAAATTCTCACGCGTATTTTTTTTTTAGAACAATTTTAAATCGTCAAATTTATTTTTTTAGTGGATCTTACATCTTTAAGTCTAACATTCTAAAATTATTCCATACCATAAAAAATTAGTCTCGTGTTTTAAAAAAAAAAATTAATTGAGCTTTTTAGTTTGAGTCAGTTAAGGATTTAGCCATTTTGCAATCTATGTTTTAAAAATATAGCTCACGTTTTAAAATATTAGCAAAATAGCCATCAAGTCAACATCTAAAAACTTATGACTAAAGAAATAAAAATTGTGCCTAACTAAATAAAATACACAGTCATAAAATTTGTGACTATAGTCACAAAATTTCAGAAAATTTGAAATAAATACAAGAAAATAACTAAACATCTATTAACAAAATAACTATACCTCACAAATAAATGATTGCCTATACAACAAATTTCACAAAACTTATTACTAAATAAAAATATCTTATAAATAACCAAAAAAAAAAAAACAGGCAGCCAAAGAAGTCACAAATTTTATGACTAGAGACACAAAAATTTAGACAATATTGTCTGCAACAAACAATAAAAACTGAACTAAAAAAATTAATGACTGTAGTCTTAAAAATCCAGACACGAATGTATGACTATTTTACATAAAAAAACAAGCATAGGCTAGTTGTTAAAAACTAACATATATATATATGGCTATTTATTATTGTAATGCCCGCTTCTTGGTAATTTAAATTTACCAATTTTATGAGTTTATTTATGATTGAGTTACTTTATTATATGACATGATTATATTATTTTTCATGAGTATGTAATTGTCTAATTTGCTTGATTTGAGTATTTTGACAGGTGACGGTGCGACGATAATCGGCTATGCTCGACAATTAAGATTTTTGAATAAAAGAGTTAAATATGATGTTTTATGATTTATATGAGTAGATATTTTCACGAGCTAAAGAACGTTAAAAATAGAGTCCCGAGTCAAAAGTTATGACCCCGAGAGCATTTTTAAATACTCGTTTGGGCCCGAAAATGAGCTTCGAGCCCAATTTCAGCCCAAACCCCTTTCCATCCGAAAATTCAAGCCTCTATAGTCTATTTTCAAATTTTAAATATTTTACGTTACAATCAACAACATATTCCATTTCTTCTTCTTCTTAAAAAAAAAAAAATAGACAAGATACTTTCTCTCTACTTTCCTTCTCCGGCAAGATTCCGACGAGACTCCGGCGACTCTAACTCACCAAACACCTTCTCTTGAGTCTAGGTAAACATATGTTCAAGATTTATGAGCTTGATTTGTAGTTTGATAAGAGTTAAACTCGATTAGGGATTTTGGGTCAAAAATTTGGGGATTTTGTGTTCTTGATAGATTTTGATCAAATTTATTGAGGGTTTTGCTTGTTGTGAGGATTAGAAACATGTTTTTATGATTTTATGATGTTGAAAAAGGATTTATACAAGTTTTGAGTTTTGTTGAAAGGTTAAACTAAGATTTGTTGAATGTTATATTTTTTTCAGCGACCTATCTGTATTCTTTTAATTACTGAGAATAATTGGTAGCGAATTTGGCAAAACTGTTTTACGTGCTTAAAATAGCTTGTTAACGGTCGTTTAGCAACTGGAATCACTTAAAAAGCTTACTTCTAGAGTGAGTTATGAATTTTTAAAGTTGAACACATAATCTGCCAGTTTTTCCGAAAAACGATTCTGATCTGTCTGATTTCGGGCCTGTTTTAGGACTCTCTATATTTTCAAAATATATCATATAATAGTGAAAAAGATACGTTTTTCTGTTCTCTTCGATTTGCCGCAAGTTTCGTAATTTTTGGAGTCTTGTAGAATAAATTATGAATTTTCTAAGCAGCGTCGTCAGTTCTGAAATTTTGAGTCTATGGTTTCGAAATCGCAGCGAGCATAGCGGGATTATCTCGGCACCGGTCACCTAACCTCGACGACTTTTCTTTGCACACGGATCGAGGTAAGTACACTCTCACCTGCACATGTTAGTTCAAAATGAGAAAAAACCGAGCATGATGAGATATTTGAATAACTTTATCTATGAGTGTGATTATTGTGATGATTGAGAATGAGATATGAATTGTGAGTTGATAGTAATGTTTTGTAATCATGTGTTTGTGAGAATGTTTATGATTTGATGAGTTAGAGGATATCATATTGATTGTTGATTGATATGAGCTTGTTGAGTAAAACATACATGTCATAGCTAGTTGAGTTATTTACTTTTCTTCCTAAACGGTTAAAGAGAATAATAGTGGCGTGTATCCGGGAGTGAGTCCCAATGGGAGTGAGTCCCTTATTTTCATCCGGGAGTGAGTCCCTTTTTGGATGATGACACGTAGAGTGTCGGGGCTAGCTACCCCACAAGTGAGTTGCCGAGTTTGACGTTACGGTTAGCTCCCGTGCGTCTACTCGGTTGCGCGCATTGGTACATTGCCACGGGGCCCAAAAGATAAAATGATTAAATTTGAGTTGAGATGAGTTTTGAGTTATTTTGAGAATGAGTTTTTAGAGAAAATCAACATTTATTGAGTTATGAGTGATATTGTTATTGATTATCACATTTTGCTTGGGATAAATTTTGTGAGAAAGATAAAGTGTCTTACTAAGCATTTCGCTTATGAGTTTCTCGCATGTGCAGATTCGAGGGGTAAGGCTCATGCTTGACGTGGAGGCTTGTGGCAGCGATGAGCGTGGAAGGTGGTGTTGATGGGTTATCGGGGCCGATCTCGATTTTAGTATTTTTATGAGAAAGTTAGAACCTCGCTCTATTATTCAAAAATAAAAAATGTTATTATTTTGTTGAGTCTGGATCCAGCAATTTAAAAATTATGTTTGGAAACTTATGAAACCAAAGAAAAAATTTTACACGAGGTTTTCTATTCAATAAAGTGCTACAAATATTTTCCGCGTATATAGTAAAGTACTGTAATAATCCTATTGAAGGAGATGGGTCGTTACAGATATGGTATCAGAGCCAGGTTTCCCGAAACTCCACTACACCACCACCGCACATCGCCAAAGCAACCTCCAAATAAGTGTAGCTTTTACATTTTAGTAGATTATTAACTAGTAGAGACACTAGTAACTTTTAGACTATGATTTTTTGTTTGTTTATGTTTTGAGATAAGCAAGTTATTCCTAACATTATTGTTATATGAAGTTTCTTACGCATAAGCTTAACTTACAGGCAGTGACAAGATATGGAGACCCTACCAAGACAAGGACGAGGTCGGGGACGTGGACGAGGTAGGGGCAGGGGCAGAGGACGTGCCCAACGATATGCCCACCTACCGGACATTGAGGCTCACGTAGAGCCAGAGGGTCTTCAGGGATATGCTGAAAATGTTCCACCGGTCCCACAACCTCAGCCAGCGGCGGCGCCAGACGCCCACATGTTGGACCTCATCCGTCAGCTTCAGAGACAATTGGATGACCAGTCTCGACTTATCGCCCAACTGGCTACAAATGAAGTAAGGGCTCCTGGACCAGAGGATCGAGCCCCGCCTCAGGGGCAACGGGACGAGAATAACTTTAGGGGTGAGGCTGTAGATATTCCTCCTATCGTTGCACGACCAGCAGTACGTCGTGAGCCTTTGTTGCTTATGTGGAAGAGAGTTAAGGCGGCAGATTTTGACGGGGCAGCTGAGCCGCTAGTAGCGCAAGGATGGTTTAAGACGATCGTGAGTCTAATGGCAGGACTTGACTTGACGGACAACGAGAAGGTCCGTTGTGCTTCCTTCAGTCTTACCATGGACGCCCGCATCTGGTGGGAGACCATGGAAGGGAAGTATGACATCGAGACGATGACGTGGGCAGAGTTCACTGCAGAGTTCAACGAGAGATTCTTCAATGCCAACCTGACAAATGAGTACTGGAGGAAGCTGGAGAACCTCCAGCAAGGTTCGATGACGGTGACAGAACTCATGCAGGAGTTTCGCAGATTGATCCGCCTATGTCCGAATGCTGCAGCATCAGAGGAGGACAAGGTTCGCCGCTTACTCAAGGCTCTCCGCCCTGAGATAGCGGTACTATGCTATGAAGGGGACAAAGCCCCTGACACCGCAGAAAAATGTTTTCGTGCGGCGCTGCTACGAGAGTCCCATCTTGCCAGATCTTCATCAGCAGCCACTATTACTCCAGCACGCCCCTTCCAGGCACGATCTTCAGGGCAAGGACATAGTCGACCCCATCAGGGACAGAACTGGCGCTCAGGAAGCAACAAAAAGCGTCAGTTCCCAGGACAGCAGCAGCAAGGTCAGCCAAGCCGCCAAGGCGGGGGTGCCCCACCGAATAAACATCTGAAGACTCCACCTTGTGCCACGTGCGGGAGGACGCACTTGGGCCAGTGCCGTCTTGGTAGTACTGCGTGCTTCATATGTGGCCAGGAGGGCCACATGAGGAAAGAATGCCCACAACGAACCATCCCTCAAACGCAGCATGCTCTCCAGCAGTACAAGCCTACAGCTACATTGCACCACATGCCAGCAACACTTGAGGGTACCACAATTCAGCAGGGCAGACTTGAAGCCCCACAACCCTCTCCAGCCACTAGTGCCCGAGTTTTTGCTATTACCAGGGAGGAGGCCGCAGGCGCATCCAACGTGGTATCAGGTCAGATTTTTGTTAACTCTCGACCTGCCTATGTACTATTTGATACTGGTGCCACACATACATTCATGTCTTCTAGATTTGCTAGAACCTTAGACAGTCCACAGGAGAGTTTGAGTCACAGTTTCCACACTACACTACCTTCTGGAGAGGTGATGGTGTCTACACATCGATGTCGGGCGCTGATTCTACACATAGCAGATAGAGAGTTGTATACCGATGCAATAATACTCGAGATGACTGATTATGACCTAATCATAGGGATGGATTTCCTCAGCAAGTATAACGCATCAATCGAGTGTCGACGACGACGGGTTGTTTTCAATCCGCACGACGACCAACACTTTATCTTCGTGGGGGAGATGAGAAAGAAAAACAAGATGTTTCTATCGGCACTCGAGGCGAGAAAACTTTTAACTCAAGGATGCACCGGGTTCCTAGCCAACATTGTGGATAAGAGGAAGGAAGTGAAGACGAAGATTGACGAAGTACCGATATTGGCAGAGTTTCTTGAAGTATTTCCAGAGGACCTTCCGGGTTTGCCGCCAGATAGGGAGATCGAGTTTGAGATTGAACTAGTGCCTGGAACGAGTTCTATCTCTAAGGCACCTTATCGAATGGCACCAGCAGAGTTGCAAGAGCTTCATAAGCAACTGCAGGAGCTCCTGGAGAAAGGTTTCATTCGACCAAGTCATTCACCATGGGGGGCACCGGTACTGTTTGTAAAGAAGAAAGATGGATCAATGAGACTATGCATCGACTATCGAGAATTGAACAAAGTAACTATCAAGAACAAGTATCCACTACCAAGGGTAGATGACTTGTTTGATCAACTTAAGGGTGCGTCGGTGTTTTCAAAGATTGACCTTCGATCGGGCTATCACCAACTGAAGATTAAGGAGGAAGACATCCAGAAGACTGCGTTCAGGACAAGATATGGCCACTATGAGTTTGTAGTCATGCCATTTGGTTTGACGAACGCCCCAGCAGCCTTTATGGATATGATGAACCGAGTATTCGACGGCTTCCTTGATCGATTCGTCATAGTCTTCATCGATGACATTCTCATCTACTCTCGTTCAAAGGAAGAGCACGAAGAGCATCTCCGGTTAGTACTCCAGACGTTGAAAGAACACCAGCTTTACGCAAAATTTTCGAAGTGTGAATTTTGGCTAGATCAAGTGGCATTCCTTGGTCATGTAATCTCAAAAGATGGTGTTATGGTTGACCCAACAAAGGTAGAAGCGGTAAAAGGATGGAGACAACCGAAGAATGCGACAGAAATCCGCAGTTTTCTTGGATTGGCGGGGTATTACAGGAAGTTCATTGAAGGGTTTTCCAAAATCGCCCTTCCCTTGACTGCCCTAACCAAGAAAGGAAAGAAGTTTGAATGGACTGCGGAGTGCGAGAAGAGCTTCCAAGAGTTAAAAACGAGATTGACGAGCGCACCTATCTTGACTTTACCCGAGGGTACAGAGGGCTTTGTGATCTATTGCGACGCTTCGAAGATGGGTCTTGGAGCGGTTTTGATGCAAGTAGACAAGGTGATAGCTTATGCCTCGAGACAGCTAAAAGATTATGAGAAGAACTACCCCACTCATGATTTAGAGTTAGCAGCGGTGGTATTTGCCTTAAAAATTTGGCGACACTACCTATACGGGGTGCATTGTAAGATCTTCACGGACCACCAGAGCCTAAAGTACTTCTTCACCCACAAGGAGTTGAACATGAGACAGAGACGATGGTTAGAGTTGGTGACAGACTATGACTGTGAGATCCTCTATCACCCGGGCAAAGCAAACAGAGTAGCGGATGCCTTGAGCAGGAAGTCTTCAACCACCTTGATGTCTATGTTTGCGATGCCCCCACAGTTGAGAGAGGAGATAGAGAGTCTTGACCTAGAGATTGTGACAGGTCGACTCTCCGCTTTGACGATCACGTCGTCAGTGACAGACAATATAAAGGAGAAGCAAGATAGAGATGATGAGCTACAGAAGATCAAGGAGGGGATGCAGGAAGGGAAACATCGGGATTTTCGAGTCGATGACCAAGAGGTGTTATACCTTGGCACTAGGCTTTGTGTTCCAAATGATATAGAGCTAAGGAAGCAATTGATGACTGAGGCTCACAACACACCCTATGCCTTGCACCCAGGAGCCACTAAAATGTACCACAACCTGAGAAGTAACTTTTGGTGGAGTGGCATGAAGAGAGACGTAGTCAAATATGTTCAGTCTTGCCTTACTTGTCAGCAAGTGAAGGCGGAACATCAGAGGCCCGGGGGAGAGCTACAACCCATCCAGATTCCTGAGTGGAAATGGGATGATATCTCTATGGATTTCATCGTGGGTTTACCGAGAACAAGCAATGGCTACGATACAATTTGGGTGATCGTGGATCGATTGACCAAATCAGCCCACTTCTTACCGATTAAGAAGACGATCACACTTGAGCACCTAGCAGAGTTATATGTAAAGGAGGTGGTCAGATTACATGGAGTTCCCAAGTCCATCATTTCAGATCGTGACACGAGGTTCACTTCACACTTTTGGAAGTGTGTACAGGAATGTTTGGGTACGAAGTTGAAGTATAGCACAGCTTTTCATCCTCAAACTGATGGACAGACGGAGAGGACGAATCAAGTTTTGGAAGATATGCTGAGAGTCTGTGTTTTAGACTTCAAGGGAAACTGGAGCAAGTTCCTTCCACTCGCCGAATTTGCGTACAACAACAGTTACCAGGCGACCATCGAGATGGCCCCATACGAAGCGTTGTACGGGCGACGGTGTAGATCACCACTCACGTGGCACGAAGCCGGTGAGAAGAAAGTGTTAGAATGGGACTTGCAACGAAAAACACAGTTGATTGACGATACTACTGAGGCAATCAAGATGATTAGACAACGAATTGCCACAGCTCAGAGCCGACAGAAGAGTTACGCAGATGTTCGACGGAGACCACTAGAGTTTGAGGTTGGAGATTTTGTCTTTATTAAAGTAGCTCCGATGAAGGGAGTTATGCGTTTCGGCAAGAAAGGGAAACTAAGTCCCCGTTACGTAGGACCATACGAGGTTGTGAAGCGAATTGGCGTTGTGGCTTACGAGCTTGCCCTACCGGAAACGATGTCGGCTATTCACAATACCTTTCATGTATCCATGCTCAAGAAGTGTGTATCCAACCCTGAGCTTGTGATTGAACCGCAAGTTGTGCAAATACAAGCGAATTTGAGCTACGAGGAGCAACCAATTCAGATTCTTGACTGTGAGGTTAAGAAGTTAAGGAATAAAGAGATAGCCTTGGTGAAAGTGTTGTGGAAAAACCACCGAGTCGAAGAGGCGACATGGGAACCAGAAGAAGAAATGAGGGTGAAGTATCCCGCTTTATTCTGAGTTTCGAGGACGAAACTTTTCAAGAGGGATGGAAGTTGTAATGCCCGCTTCTTGGTAATTTAAATTTACCAATTTTATGAGTTTATTTATGATTGAGTTACTTTATTATATGACATGATTATATTATTTTTCATGAGTATGTAATTGTCTAATTTGCTTGATTTGAGTATTTTGACAGGTGACGGTGCGACGATAATCGGCTATGCTCGACAATTAAGATTTTTGAATAAAAGAGTTAAATATGATGTTTTATGATTTATATGAGTAGATATTTTCACGAGCTAAAGAACGTTAAAAATAGAGTCCCGAGTCAAAAGTTATGACCCCGAGAGCATTTTTAAATACTCGTTTGGGCCCGAAAATGAGCTTCGAGCCCAATTTCAGCCCAAACCCCTTTCCATCCGAAAATTCAAGCCTCTATAGTCTATTTTCAAATTTTAAATATTTTACGTTACAATCAACAACATATTCCATTTCTTCTTCTTCTTAAAAAAAAAAAAATAGACAAGATACTTTCTCTCTACTTTCCTTCTCCGGCAAGATTCCGACGAGACTCCGGCGACTCTAACTCACCAAACACCTTCTCTTGAGTCTAGGTAAACATATGTTCAAGATTTATGAGCTTGATTTGTAGTTTGATAAGAGTTAAACTCGATTAGGGATTTTGGGTCAAAAATTTGGGGATTTTGTGTTCTTGATAGATTTTGATCAAATTTATTGAGGGTTTTGCTTGTTGTGAGGATTAGAAACATGTTTTTATGATTTTATGATGTTGAAAAAGGATTTATACAAGTTTTGAGTTTTGTTGAAAGGTTAAACTAAGATTTGTTGAATGTTATATTTTTTTCAGCGACCTATCTGTATTCTTTTAATTACTGAGAATAATTGGTAGCGAATTTGGCAAAACTGTTTTACGTGCTTAAAATAGCTTGTTAACGGTCGTTTAGCAACTGGAATCACTTAAAAAGCTTACTTCTAGAGTGAGTTATGAATTTTTAAAGTTGAACACATAATCTGCCAGTTTTTCCGAAAAACGATTCTGATCTGTCTGATTTCGGGCCTGTTTTAGGACTCTCTATATTTTCAAAATATATCATATAATAGTGAAAAAGATACGTTTTTCTGTTCTCTTCGATTTGCCGCAAGTTTCGTAATTTTTGGAGTCTTGTAGAATAAATTATGAATTTTCTAAGCAGCGTCGTCAGTTCTGAAATTTTGAGTCTATGGTTTCGAAATCGCAGCGAGCATAGCGGGATTATCTCGGCACCGGTCACCTAACCTCGACGACTTTTCTTTGCACACGGATCGAGGTAAGTACACTCTCACCTGCACATGTTAGTTCAAAATGAGAAAAAACCGAGCATGATGAGATATTTGAATAACTTTATCTATGAGTGTGATTATTGTGATGATTGAGAATGAGATATGAATTGTGAGTTGATAGTAATGTTTTGTAATCATGTGTTTGTGAGAATGTTTATGATTTGATGAGTTAGAGGATATCATATTGATTGTTGATTGATATGAGCTTGTTGAGTAAAACATACATGTCATAGCTAGTTGAGTTATTTACTTTTCTTCCTAAACGGTTAAAGAGAATAATAGTGGCGTGTATCCGGGAGTGAGTCCCAATGGGAGTGAGTCCCTTATTTTCATCCGGGAGTGAGTCCCTTTTTGGATGATGACACGTAGAGTGTCGGGGCTAGCTACCCCACAAGTGAGTTGCCGAGTTTGACGTTACGGTTAGCTCCCGTGCGTCTACTCGGTTGCGCGCATTGGTACATTGCCACGGGGCCCAAAAGATAAAATGATTAAATTTGAGTTGAGATGAGTTTTGAGTTATTTTGAGAATGAGTTTTTAGAGAAAATCAACATTTATTGAGTTATGAGTGATATTGTTATTGATTATCACATTTTGCTTGGGATAAATTTTGTGAGAAAGATAAAGTGTCTTACTAAGCATTTCGCTTATGAGTTTCTCGCATGTGCAGATTCGAGGGGTAAGGCTCATGCTTGACGTGGAGGCTTGTGGCAGCGATGAGCGTGGAAGGTGGTGTTGATGGGTTATCGGGGCCGATCTCGATTTTAGTATTTTTATGAGAAAGTTAGAACCTCGCTCTATTATTCAAAAATAAAAATGTTATTATTTTGTTGAGTCTGGATCCAGCAATTTAAAAATTATGTTTGGAAACTTATGAAACCAAAGAAAAAATTTTACACGAGGTTTTCTATTCAATAAAGTGCTACAAATATTTTCCGCGTATATAGTAAAGTACTGTAATAATCCTATTGAAGGAGATGGGTCGTTACAATTTTAAAATCCGTTTTATTTTTCACTACGTTTCATTTTACATAAAGAGTTGTACATGGAGTGGTCGAGCTCAGATCGTCTATCCCTTTTAATATCCCCTTAAAATATGTTATCATAACAACTCATCAATCCCAATATCATATCATAACAATTTATCAAAATATTTTTTAAAAAATATAAAAATATTAATCACACATGTAGAATTTAAAGTAATTTATTAGAAGGATACAGAAGGAGATAGAAAAAAAAAAAGGATAGAAAATCTAGATTCGGGGTCTTACATGTGATGGGCTCAGTGACAATGGAAGAGTGGTGATGAGAATGATAGCGAGAGTAGAGGAAATGGTGGTGAAGTGCTCTGTGCAGCCAATAGTAGAGAAACTCCACTGCACCTGCATGGAGAAGAGCCGTTATGATTATGCCATCTGTCCTCCAAACCGGTAGATTTGAACCACCTGGCAAGATTTGGCTTCCTAAGTATAATAAAACTCCATTTAACAAGATTTGGTCATCCCTGTTCAAAGTTGAAAACAATTAGACCAATGAAAATGAAAAATCTCACCTACAGAATATTATTCTGTTCCATTTTGTATTGGCTTTTCTTTTATTTATTTGATTTTACAAAACGTGGAGATTACTAATACGAATTTTTGGTGTGAAAGAGATACGACAACCCTCGGCCACCGACATGTCTGCAAATGATAATTTGCCCACAAACTCTAATGGCCAGTTTTGAGGCATTTTATTTGAAAGAGGTTATTAATAACACATATTTTTTTTTCACTGGAATTCCCGACTTTATACCGATTGAAACAATCGTGTTTTATATATATATATATATATATACGCGCTAGTAAATTGGGAAATTACTCAAATTATGCTTACGCTTAAGAGTAATTTGAAAAATAGTCAATGCACTTTTTTTTTTTTTGGTGCAAGAAAAATAGCCAATGCTTGGTAATTGCATTAATGACCTTTGAATTTATCATGTTTCGAAAAATTGGCCCTTCATCTTTTTTGTTTTTTTTTTTGGGCAATTTACATCTTGAATTTATATCAAATTTCTACACACTATTTTTTGTTAAATTCCATCAAAATTTAAACTTTTGTTAAACTAATTTACCATGCTTTATAAATTTACGGTGCAAATTGCAAAGAAATAAAAATAAAAATAAAATAAAATTCAAACACAAAAACTTGCATAAATTCAGAGGTTAGTGGTGCCAATTATTTAATCGAAAATTCAGGTGGACGTCACCATAACCAGAATTTCGTTTGTTACGTTCCATTATTGAGTCCGATAACTAAACTAAATGGGTTATATATGTATTATTATGATGAGATTTTTAAGTATTTAACCAAATTTTAAGTTATTTTTTTAAAAATTAATCATAGTTTTACGAAACTAGCCATTTTTATACTTAATACATGTGTATCAAATATAAAAATGACTAATTATTTAATTTCGTAAAATTATGACTAAATTATTAAAATATAAACTTAAAAATGACTAAAAGTCAAATCTTTCGTATTATTATTATTATTATTTTTTACTTATCTAAGTTGTTGTAGTTTCGTAAGGACCTAAACTCTAGAGTCTATCGTTCTTCACTTCTTGTTTACAATCTACACTTTGAACTTTGTCAGAAAAGGGGTAAAAATAGAATAAATAATTAAATAACAATATGTATACACACAAATCGGTTGATCGAATTAACCAACCGAATCAAACCCAACTAATTCGTTTATCTGAATTTGTTGTTCACAAAAATTATTTCGGTTATCGATTTTACCATTATGAAAGCCAAAATAAATCCGTTCAATTTTCTTCTTTCAAAAAAGTGACCGTACGGAACAGTTTTTACTCCAATATATGGCCATTGCCAGACAATATCAATTATCAAACTTAACCTTAGCTTCGATTTAGAAGATATACATAATATATAGTGTACTGACCAATTTCTTTCTCTGTCAACTTGTTCGAATTCGAGACCCTTATCGACGATTCGGTTGTTGCCTTTGGCTGTTCTGTAGCGAGAGAGACTGATCCAAATCTGGTTGTGAATCATTCTCCATAGTAGGAATGGGAAAATGAGTAAAGTGAATAAGTCTCGCTCTTGTGGATCATCACTTGTGAAGAATGAGTATGTGCTATGAATCACCCATGGTGCCAATATAATATACTGCAATATTATTCGTATACATAGAGAAAATATCGTGAGCTTTTAAATATTGCTGAGTTATAATATTTTTCATTACTTAGTTATAAAGACATATATAAATTTACCAAATTATGCACGATCTATATTTAAGCATAACTTCTTTTTGCCCGTGTAACATAGTGGTCAGCACACTTTCTTAATGATCATAATTAAGGATGTACAGTTCGTATGTATTTAAATAAATAATATATGTAGAATTGGAGAGTGCAATATGAGGTATTTAGTGAACTAATCACGGTGATGTGATTAATAAACTGAAAAAATAATCAAAAAACTTTGATTAAGCATCAAAGTCTTAGAAAATCGAGCTAAAATGCTTTAAACATAATGAAGTGTGGATTATTTTATTTTCTCATATTTTTAATAATATAGTATTATTATTACATTTTTTTTTATCACAAACATAAAAAATATCATAAGGGGATTCTTCCTTCTTATTTGCTCCATTTATGGGTAAATTTGAGAAAATTTTATTAATTTGGTACTTTGAGAACTTGATTATCAAAATTATAAATTAATAAAAATCATGTGAAATAAAATATATTTATCTACTATTTAAATATTCAATATTTTTTAAGAGTTTTTGATAATTATCTAATTACTATATAATTGCTCATTCAAATTAAATATGTGATATTAGATTTGATATTAATCCTAATTTGATTATCGTTTGAAAAATCAAATTTATTGGTTATGGGGTGGGTGCAAATTCGAAGAAATTTCCAATCTTTTGATGATAAAATTTTTCGAATCCTATTATCTATTCAAATTATGTGATAATTTATGGATGATTGAATTTTTGCAATATAATATGTGCATTAGATCTTTACTTTTGATAATTTTGATTAGATTGCTTAATTCAATTACCATGTTTTATTATTTCGATGCGCAATTATGATTTGATCAAACTTTGTAATTTAAGACAATTTTTGAAATTATTACTAACAAATATATATATATATATGTATATATATAATATGATATTTAGTAAAATACAGTATGCGATTTATACGAAGAATCATATGGACAAATATAGTTCAATTTGATGAGGGAAAATACTTCAAATATTCAGCATAAAATAACTAATTGTAGCAAATTTTTTATAAATATATTTAGTTGTTAAAATATATGTCATAAAATTTCTCTATAAAAATATAGTTAAATGAGGTTAAGATTATCATTATAATTGTTATTTTATAACAAAACAATGTCAATTTTTCGTGAAAACGCAAATATTTTATGAGCAATTAGTGAAACCTATGAAGAAAATTATTTTCACCCAGAGTATTATTCAACTATAAATATGTAATTGTATTTTGTGTATAATTTTTTTTTGGAAAATAGTGTAATTTCAATAATATTTTTTTCCAGAAATACGAAATTCGAGAGCTTGATTAAAATATGCGTATATATATATGTGTGTGTGTGTATAATATGTCTATTAATTTTATAGATCATAACAATGATCTCAATATTACAGTAAATCAGATTCATGCAAAATTCATGAAGCTGTGATCCAGTCGTTTTTAGACACTTAGTAACAAACAAATGATAGGTCTTCAAGATTTGGTAAAAAAATAAAATAAAATACATAGATAGATTCACGTCGTTTGTTTGTAGTATACGATCGAGAAAATAACAAAATATATTTGAACTTCTACTAATAGAATTAATATAAGTTAAAAAACGCTTGAATAAAAAAAAAAGAGAATTTTAAGAAAATAGTCACTTTTTAGAAAATAATTTTAAAAAATAGTCATAATTTTAAAAAAAATTAAAAATTAGCCATTTTAAAAATTTTTACACGTGTCAAAAATTTTCTTACAGCAATTTTTAGGTATAATTTTGTTATTGTCAGAAATTTCATACATGTGTAAGAAATTTTTTATGACTAGTTTTTAAATTTTTTTAAAACTGTGACTATTTTTTTAAAACACATAGTTGAAAATGGCTATTTACCTAACTGACCCAATAAAAAGATATAATTTTAAGAAAATAGTTATTTTTAGAGAGCAATTTCAAAAAATAATCAATTTTTCTTACCTATGTTATTTTGTTACTAAAAAAAAAAAAATCTTACACTAATAATAAATTTTTTATGATAATTTTTTAAACTTCTTAAAATTATGTACTTTTTTAAAAACACATCATTCAATATGACTATTATTTAACTGAAAAAAAAAACACATTAGGTTAAATCCTGGCCTTTAATTAATGAAAAAGTCATTGCTTATAGGCTAGCTTGAATAATCTAGAATTAATTAAGTTTATCCATTAATTGATACATAAATGTCTTGAAAGAGAAAGAATAATCCATCTCAGATATCTTATACGAGAGAAAACTTTTAATAATTATGATTCACCTTAAACTAAAGGTATAGAGTGTGTGACTATATAATATAATACAGGGATATGTAAGGATTTAACTAAAATTTTTGGTATTTTTTTAAGATTAGTCATAGTTTTACGAAATTAAAGAATTAATCATTTTTATATTTGATACACGTGTATCAAAATTTATTATACGTAATTCAAATATAAAAATGACTATTATTTAATTTCGTAAAACTGTGGTCAAATTCTCAAAACATAGATTAAAAAAAAGGATAAAAGCCAAATCTTTCTTATAATATATTATAATATATACCTTAAAGTTTCCGAGGCGTTTCCATGGCCAGTCAGTTAGCATTCCTGGTGTGGTAGCCATTATAAGCAATCGTTTGGTCTCCTAATTTGCTTGTCATGAAATCTACGTCCATAGGGACGTGTTTATATAACACTTCAAGAGAAACATTAAAATTCCGAAACTAACCTGCAAGTGGCCATAAGTTATTATGGCCCATAACCTTTTTGTTGTGACAAACGTTTATTGGGTAATTGGCACCCGTGGTCCCTGAACTTATACGCTCTATACACTTTGGTCCCCAACCTTTTTTTTTAGGCAAAAATCTCCCCGAATTAATTTTTTTTGGCAATCCTAGTCTAATTGAGAAGTATGCGTCAATTTGGACGGAACTTTTTCACGTGCTTCACCTGTGAGCTTTATTAAGAATTGATTTTCCAAATTTACCCTGGTGTATGAGGGATTTAACAACAATGCCATCTTCTTCAAAAATACATCCTCCATGATGCACTTTCAATGTAAACAAATCTGGACTCTCGTCGGCTACAAAAAAGTAATAAACGAATAAGAACAAATCATGAATAAGATTAAAAAAAAAGATTAATAACTTTACAAATTGAGGTCCAAATCATTTTCAAAGTTCAGATCACTTTCAAACCACAAGTACAGCAAGTCCAAAGAACAACTATAACAACAAAAATGATTTTGGGACCACTTGCAAACCACAACTAAAGGTATAGGACCACTTTCATATAAAGAATTCACATAATGAATAAAAAAACTCATACACGGGACCACTTTGATAACAAAAACACAATATGGCTAACAAAATAATATTTTACATGGCTTGGCAAAAAAAAAAAAATTTACATGACATTTTGGGACCACCAAGACAACGCCATCCATTGTTAAACCATACAACAACCGTACAACATAATGGACCGCACAATAAATATAGGTCTTCAAAAGAGAACTGAAATCAAACACCAAAACTGAGAAAAAAAAAATTGAACACTTACTATATAAGGGATGGCCTTCCCCTTTCACTCGCCTGATTGGCATCTCAAAAACCACTGTATTCTCTCAGCCTTTTGCTTCAAAGGTTCTGCCTTCAGAGAGATAAAAAAAAAAAAAAAAAAAAAAAAAAAAACCTAAGTTTTTTCCCCTCTTCTTCGAAAGACGATGAGCCCGAGGATTTTATTTTTTATTTTTAACTTTCCTCTTTCTTAAACGATGTACAAAAGTCAGGGGTGTTCTTGGAAATTCAGTTCTTAATAACGGCGATGTGAGAAAATTCCGTCCCAATTGACGCCCACTTCTCAATTAGACTAGGATTGCCAAAAAAAAAATAATTCAGGGAGATTTTTGCCTAAAAAAAAAAGTTGGGGACCAAAGTGTATAGAGCGTATAAGTTCAGGGACCACGGGCGCCAATTACCCAACGTTTATTTTGAATGAGTTTTTTGTTTTGTCATAATTTCGGCTCAACTGTCTCCCTCCTGTACCATATTTGAAAATGTCAATGTTAGTATTTATTTATTTATTTTTCTTTTAAAGAAGTTTTGATGTATATATATATATATATATATATATATTGAATAGAAAGGCACTAGATGGAAACGTATCTCAACGAGGTTGACACACGCCTGGGTAGTGAATGGCTTACCAACTAAGTTGATCCTCCGAACACCACCACTCCAACAAGAGCCCAAATTTTATTAATAGAAGAAAGGAAAGTACAAAATAATCAGAACTGAAAGAATGGAAACAATGCCAAAAAAACATACAAAAGAAAGAAAAAAAACTTCTATAATATCTACCCAAAGTGCAATGGGGCCTCGTTAAAACCTCAAGTAGACAAAACCCAATGGAAAAATCTACAAAAGGAGAAAAGAGTACATGATCTAGAAGTTTTAAGAATTCCTAAACCCATAAAAAGTTAAAGGAACTATGTCACGATAGCAAAGTCTCTGTATGTTGTCAGGTGCGTTAGAGTGCCACTGCTGGACGTCTGGGCTAGTCGCTTTGGAAGTAAGATTGTCTGCAAAACAGTTTCCCTCGCGAAAAATGTGGGAGATTTTAATATTCAATTTATCTGCTAGAAGGAGAGAATTCAGCCATCTGTTTCTAAGCTGCCATGGAACATTCTGAGATCTGTGTTTAAAGGAGAACACTACAAACTCAAAATATGATTCTACCCATAAATTGTGCCAATGTAACCTCGACACTATTTCGATTGCCATGATTAGACTTGTGAGCTCTGCTTCAAAAGTGAATTTAATACCGAGATATATTGAGAAGAAACCTTTAACAAAGCCACGACACGAACGAAAAATTCCACCACATCCAGCATGCCCCGGAGAACCCTTAGCGGCCCTGTCAATGTTAACTTTTAGCCACTCGGGAGGGGGAGGATTCCAAAAAACTAGGATAATAGAAGGGCCTCTCGTTGGTTTACCTTTGATGCCAAGATCAAGAAGAATAATGAACTCTTCTATATTGTTACGCATATAACCCGAAACAGTCCTATTAGTACCTCTCAAATAAGCCACGATCCAGGCCTTTATGAGGGCAGACTAAGTTTTTTCCCTTTAAAAATAATCTCATTCCAGGTTTTCCAGATAAGCCAGCAAATAAACATGATCCCAGCTTGCCAAAGAGCATGAACTTGCGAACTAAATTTCTCCTTCATCACCTTAAGAAAAAGAGTTTCAAACTTCCCCGAGAAATCTAAATGTCTCTTGAAACTGTCTGCAAGGAAAAACCATAAGTATTTGCTGAAATGGCATTGAACAAAAATGTGATCCGCCGTCTCAACATCAGCCTAACATAAACAACATCTACTAGTCACCATACGATTGTGAAGAACCTTCCAAGCGCGTATGGCATGTCAAGGACAGATAAAGCTTCTCTAGATGAATCTACTCCAAGGTTTAGATGAGCCCCCTCTCATGTACTCTTGAAAAATAGCTTTACTAGTAACGTCCCTGTTAGTGGAAAGAGACCATATTAGTCTATCAGAGTTCGTCGGCTTGGGTAATATGAGGCAATTTTCTCAAGAAGAGTCGGGAAGCGTTGAATGATTTCTAACGGAATAGCCCAACCGTTATTCCAGAAGTCAGAGAAAGATCCCGATAAATTTATACCAATGCTCTCTGGAATATTCAAAGAGCTAATTTAAGGCCCTCCTAACCAATTAGCACTCCAAAAGTTTAGAGAGGAATTAGTCCCAGGTAACCATCTAGACTCAACTCGCAGTTCTTCATAAAGTTTTTTCATAGCCGGCCACAAAGAGGAGTTAAGGTTTTGTAGAGCCATCCTTCCTTAAAAAACGATTTTTAAGAAAATTTGGACCCCAACTGTCATGCATGATAAAATCCCAGACGCTTTTTTTGAAGAAAGTTCTATTAGCAAGATCCAGATCTCTAACACCCAATGCGCCATCATTCAAATTCTTGCATCCTTCTTTCCAAACAACTGTTACAATTTTTTCTTGAGGAGATTGAACCAGACCGAAGAAAATTTCTGACACAAGAATTTAGCTCTTTAATAATCTGTCTTGACCATTTGTAGATAAAGAAAGAGTGAGTGAAAGCACCAGAAATAACAGATTTCGCAAGTGTGAGTCTACCTGCCATTGAAAGGGATTTGCCATTCCATTGAGCCAATCCAGCTTTAATTTTGTCGCTGAGAGGAAGCAGAAAGGCTTTTTTGGTTCTTCCCTTAAATAAAGGAACTCCAAGATAAGTCAAAGGGAGAAAACCATGATTTAGGGGCCATAAATCTCAGATTTGAGTTTCAAGTCTATGTGATATGCCTTTCCCGAAGTAAAATTTAGATTTCTCCATGCTAACAGATTGTCCAGATATTTGCTCATAGAGATCAAACGCAAATCTCGGAAAAATGGTTATCTTATCAGCGTACTGGCACCAAAATGCTCATAGTTTCTTCTAAATTACGTATGTTAAAAGCGAACTTGAAAATTTGGAACAGGGAAATCTTCGGGAATGTTCATGAACGCTTTAAGACAGCCTCTTGCAATCTTGAGGTTATTCAGATAAAAATCGCAAAGGAAGGGCCTTCGGAGGAATTGTTTAATCAAGAAATTAAAGCTCATACAGATTTGATGTTAGGTATGGATGCCCAAGCGTCTTTCTTTCGAGATAAATCTAGATTACAATGGCTGGAGAAAGGAGACCGGAATTCTACTCTCTTTCACAGATATGCCAGTAACAAGAAGAAAAATAGTGCAATGTCTATGCTTCGGGTGGGGGAGGAGATTTATTCTAACAATCACTTGATTCAGCATCACGTGATAGATTTTTATAAAAATCTTTTTAATGGTCAGTCCACGATCTGCTCGGGAGATTTCTCTATTATTTTAGAGGTTATTCCTAATCTAGTCTAGGAGGAGGATAATCTCGTTCTTACTCGTGAACCCACAGCTAAGGAGGTTAGGGAGGCTATTTTCTATATGAATGAGCATAGCGCGCCTAGCCCAGATGGCTTTAACGGTGCTTTTTATCGATCATGTTGGAAAATTATTGGTAAAAATATGGTCTAGGCTATTTAAGACTTTTTTACCATGGGAGAGATTCTCAGGAACATCAACTCTAACTTCATGGTTCTCATTCCCAAATATGAAGGTGCAGACTCCCTCGATAAATTTCGGCCTATTGTTTTAGGCAATTTTTTCTTCAAAATTATTACCAAGATTATTGCTGACCGCCTTAACAGTATTGCTAGTCGTATTGTATCTCATCATCAATTTGGGTTTATTCGGGGTCGTCGTATTCATGACTGCATTGCTATTGCTTCTGAAGCTATCAACTGCTTAGACAGCTCAAACGGGAGGAACATGGCTATCCAGATCGACATAAAAAGCTTTTGACACTTTGAACTGGGATTTCATTTTACAGATGCTTAGATGGTTTGGCTTTTGTGACAAATTTTGCAATTGGATTTCCAACATATTCAATTCTGCAAGGATTTCTGTTCTTATCAATGGCGTGCCTGCAGGGTGACCCCTTTCGCCTCTTTTATTTGATATCGCAGAGGAACTTTTTAGCAGATATCTCTCTGCCTTGTGCAACTCTGGCGCCCTACAGCCACTCCCTTCAGGCAGGAACTCTACCGCCCCTTCTCACTTGTTATATGCAGACGATATTCTACTTTTTCGTAAAGCCACGAAAAAAGTGTTGATGTTTATATATGTCAGTAAAGTTATAGGTAAATTAAAGGTTGCCGTAGCTTTATAAGAATTGAATAGTTGTGCTGTAAACAAAGTTGTAAGAAAAGATAAAAACAGATTTCATAACAAAAAAATAAAAATAGAATAGATTTAAATTGATAACAAATCTTTTCTTTCAATTGAGTTTTCATTATTTCTTTGGTGCAAACTCAATCAAGGCTTGTCGTATCCTGCAGCGTACTTGCAAGTTGGTCCACAAAACGAGATATGACGCAAATAAACGCTTAAGGAAAGCGTTCCGTACGTGAGTCAAGCCTCATTTTTCATCATTGTCTTCAAATATTTCCAATAGAAAATACATAAGACAAGATATAGCAATAAAGACATCTTATGTTTAGTTGCTTTCTCTTCATTTCCTTGCTGCGAGGATCTCGTAAAACGCGATCAATATATTTTATGAGATGAAAGTATGAAGAGAAAGCAACTTAACCTAATTAGCTATCTTTATTGCTATATCTTATCCAAATGTGTCTTCTTTCAATACTAGGTTAAATCTTTTGTCAAAAAGAAAAAAAAAATCATATCATTTTTGTCCCACATAAAATAGAAATTATTGTATCGAGTTCTAGAGGCGTAGCTAGCATTGCGGTATATTAGTATTTAGAGTAACTCCTTTCTAACCTCAAATTTAGATAAAAGACGAGATAAAACAAAAAGTGAAGCAGAAAAATATTTAAGATTTACATACAAATAAAATAAATACTTAAATTTTTAAAGTAATTAAATAACTAGCTAATTCATTAATTACTTGCACGTAATTTTGACTACTCCGTCAATTACTACAAATTATCATTATGTAAGTAATTGAATTGCTTGCATATTTGATTATATTTTTCAAAAAGTGAGTATTTATTTAAATTAAATGTTAGAAATTAAGTATTTACTATATAACTCAAACAATATTATGTGCCTTCATCATCCTCTATCTCTTTAAGGAAAATAAAAATCTATATATATGAAATTTTGCTTTTTAGATTTCATTAATGTTTTGGTTTCTCACGATGTCACTTTTTTTTAAATGGCTATTGTAATAAAACGCTTGATTCTTTGCAAAATAAATTAGACATAAGATTTACACGCCATCCATCTCTTTAGAACATTTTATAAGTATGATAAAGCTTTTATAAATTTTAGGATAAAATATCCCTGACAGTTGGACAACTTGTCTTATTATTATTGGGTTGGCATGCGCATTAATTTTCATGAATTGAATTATTAGCTGATTATTGCAAGAACAACGCACGTTGTACACAAGTGGGTGATCAGAGTATCTTTGACACGTAATTAGAATTCTACATGCCCGCATGTACTTTTGGCTCATTTCAATAACGCTTAGTTTGATCACGATAGTATCATGTCTATGTCACTACAAGAAAAAGCATTTTCGACCATCAAAATATCATGGACCAAATTTCTTTTTGGTCGTTGATAATATGATTATTGATAAAAAATTCTTGCATACTTCTTTCCAAGCAACTGTTACAATTTTTCTTGAGGAGATTGAACCAGACCAAAGAAAATTTCTGATACAAGTATTTAGCTCTTTAATAATCTGTCTTGACCATTTGTAGATAAAGAAAGAGTGAGTGAAAGCACCAGAAATAACAGATTTCACAAAGTCTACCCGCCATTGAAAGTTCCATTGAGTCAATCTAGCTTTAATTTTGTTGCTGAGAGGAAGCAAAAAAGCTTTTTTGGGTCTTCCCTTAAATAAAGGAACTCCAAGATAAGTCAAAGGGAGAAAACCACGATTTCGAGGCCATAAATCTCGGATTTGGGTGTCAAGTCTATGTGATACGCCTTTCCCGAAGTAAAATTTAGATTTCTCCATGCTAACAGATTGTCCAAATATTTGCTCATAGAGATCAAATGCAAATCTCAGAAAAATGGTTATCTTATCAGGATACTGGTACCAAAATGCTCATATTTTCTTCTAAATTACGCACGTTAAAAGCGGACTTGAAAATTTGGAATAGGGAAATCTTCATGAATGTTCACGAACACTTTAAGACAGCCTCTTGCAATCTTGAGGTTGTTCAGATAAAAATCGCAAAGGAAGGGCCTTCAGAGGAATTGTTTAATCAAGAAATTAAAGCTCATACAGATTTAATGTCAGCGATGGATGCCCAGGCATTTTTCTTTAGAGATAAATCCATATTACAGTGGCTGGAGAAGGGAGACCAGAATTCTACTCTCTTTCACAGATATGCCAATAACAAGAAGAAAAATAGTGCAATGTCTATGCTTCTATTGGGGGAGGAGATTTATTCTGACAATCACTTGATTCAACATCGCGTGATAGATTTTTATTAAAAAATCTTTTTAATGGTCAGTCCACGATCTGCTCGGGAGATTTCTCTATTATTCCAGAGGTTATGCCTAATCTAGTCTTGGAGGAGGATAATCTCGTTCTTACTCGTGAACCCATAGCTGAGGAGGTTAGGGAGGTTATTTTCTATATGAATTAGCATAGCGCGCCTGGCCCAGATGGCTTTAACGGTGCTTTTTATCGATTATGTTGGAAAATTATTGGTAAAAATATGGTCTAGGCTATTAAAGAATTTTTTACCATGGGAGAGATTCTCAGGAACATCAACTCTAACTTCATGGTTCTTATTCCCAAATATGAAGGTGCAAACTCCCTCGATAAATTTCGGCCTATTGTTTTAGGCAATTTTTTCTTCAAAATTATTATCAAGATTGTTGCTGACTGCCTTAACAGTATTGCTAGTCGCATTGTATCTCATCATCAATTCGGGTTTATTCGGGGTCATCGTATTCATGACTGCATTGCTATTGCTTCTGCAGCTATCAACTGCTTAGACAGCTCAAACGGGAGGAATATGGCTATCCAGATCAACATAAAAAGCTTTTGACACTCTGAACTGGGATTTCATTTTACAGATGCTTTGGCTTTTGCGACAAATTTTGCAATTGGATTTCCAACATATTCAATTTTGCAAGGATTTCTATTCTTATCAATGGCATGCCTGTAGGGTTTTTTAAATGCTCTAGAGGTGTTTGTCAGGGTGACCTCCTTTTGCCTCCTTTATTTGATATCACAAAGGAATTTTTGAGCAGATATCTCTTTGCCTTCTGCAACTCCGGCGCCCTACAGCCACTCCCTACAGGTAGGAACTCTACCGCCCTTCTCACTTATTATATGCAGACAATATTCTACTTTTTGGTAAAGCCACGAAAAAAATGTTGATGTTTATATATGTCACTAAAGCTATAGGTAAATTAAAGATTGCCGTAGCATTATAAGAATTGAATAGTTGTGCTGTAAACAAAGTTGTAAGAAAAGATAAAAATAGATTTCATGACAAAAAAATAAAAATAGAATAGATTTAAATTGATAACAAATCTTTGCCTTCAATTGAGTTTTCATTATTGTTTTGGTGCAAACTCAATCAAAGCTTGTCGTATCCTGCAGCGTACTTGCAAGTTGGTCCACAAAACGAGATATGACGCAAATAAACGCTTAAGGAAAGCGTTTCGTACGTGATTCAAGCCTCATTTTTCATCGTTTTCTTCAAATATTTCCAACAAAAAATACATAAGATAAGATATAGCAATAAAGACATCTTATGTTTAGTTGCTTTCTCTTCATTTCCTTGCTGCGAGGATCTCGTAAAACGCGATCAATATATTTTATGAGATGAAGGTATGAAGAAAAAGCAACTAAACCTAATTAGCTATCTTTATTGGTATATCTTATCCAAATGTGTCTTCTTTCAATACTAGGTTAAATCTTTTCTCAAAAAGAAAAAAAAATCATATAATTTTTGTCCCACATAAAATAGAAATTATTGTATCAAGTTCTAAGGGCGTAGCTAGCATTGCGGTATATTAGTATTTAGAGTAACACCTTTCTAAACTCAAATTTAGATAAAAGACGAGATAAAACAAAAAGTGAAGCAGAAAAATATTTAAAATTTACATACAAATAAAATAAATACTTAAATTTTTAAAGTAATTGAATAACTAGCTAATTCATTAATTACTTGCACGTAATTTTGACTACTCAGTCAATTACCACAAATTATCATTATGTAAGTAATTGAATACTTGCATATTTGGTTATATTTTTAAAAAAGTGGGTATTTATTTAAATTAAGTGTTAAAAATTAAGTATTTACTATATAACTCAAACAATATTATGTGGCTTCATCATCCTCTCTCTCTTTAAGGAAAATAAAAATCTATATATATGAAAGTTTGCTTTTTAGATTTCATTAATGTTTTGGTTTCTCACGATGTCACTTTTTTTAAATGGCTATTGTAATAAAACGCTTGATTCTTTGCAAAATAAATTAGACATAAGATTTACACGCCATCCATCTCTTTAGAACATTTTATAAGTATGATAAAGCTTTTATAAATTTTAGGATAAAATATCCCTGTCAGTTGGACAACATGTCTTATTATAAATTTTCATGAATTGAATTATTAGCTGATTATTGCAAGAACAACGCACGTTGTACACAAGTGGGTGATCAGAGTATCTTTGACACGTAATTAGAATTCTACATGCCCGCATGTATTTTTGGCTCATTTCAATAACGCTTAGTTTGATCACGTTAGGAACATGTCTATGTCACTACAAGAAAAAGCATTTTCGACGATCAAAATATCATGGACCAAATTTCTTTTTGGTCGTTGATAATATGATTATTGATAAAAATTTGATAAAATGAAAATAAAAATTATTAACGACCAAGTTTGGTTGCTGACATTAAAGTACTATCGGCGACCAACTATTAGCACAAGAAATTTTCTGCCACTCAAAAATTATCGGCGAGCAAAATTGGTTGCTAATAATTTTGGCGGAAATCTCCTCGCCAAATGAAAATTATTGGCTTCCAAATTTTGGTCGTTTGATAGTCAACGACGTGAGAGGCGGTGACAGAAGCTCATGGAGGTAGCCAACGGCGTGAGAGGCAGTGATTAACGTGCGAGAGTAGCGGGTAGCGATTGGATCAGCTCAGGGCTTATGCCTCGGGGCAGGTTTTGGGGACTAGGGCTTGAGCCCAGTCGACTCGGCAAGTAGCATCGTGGAAAGGCGACGCTCTGGGTGGGCACGGGAGTCGCACGAGCGGCACAAGTAGTCAGACCGAAAAATTAATACACCGTTTTTGCTATTTATGAGAAAGAGAGAGAGATGTTTTTTTTTTCATTTGTTTTAGTGTTTTAAAAGAAAAGGGGTTCATTTGCAATTTAAAAAAGTAACACTGCCCTTTTTCTAAGCCCTTAAAATAATAAAGAGAAATTATAGTGAATACCCAATTTTTAAAACTTAATGTAAGTTATTACCCAATTTTTTGAAAAATATAACCAATTACTCAAAAGATGCAATTACTTACACAGTGATAAGTGGTGGTAATTCACTTTGTTACCAAAAGCATGTGCAAGTAATTCACAAATTGACTAGAAACTCAATTACTTCAAAAGTTTGGGTATTTATTTTTATTGTTATATAAATTCTGAGTATTTGCCTACTTCACCCTAAAATAAATCACGAAAGAAAATGATAAGTTACGCCGATATTGCTTGAAAGCAAAGTGCGTGTAATTTTTGATAGATTGAAATCGTATCCTTTTTTCACACGATATTAGAGGTTTTTACAAAAATTTCAAGCATGTTGAAATTGAAAATAATGTCAAAAAAGTGAAGTACGGCTCTTTGGGCAGCGCGGGTTGCAGCTTTTTCAGTGTTGGAAGCTAAAATTCCGGCTATTGCTAAAGGCTTGGATATTGTGCTACGCCACAAGATGGCCTTCAATTGTTATTGGAGGAGATTTCAAGAGTATTGGCCTGGAATGGAATATTATCCCGTTGTACTCTTAAATTATTGTCTAACCTTGGTCCAATCTTTTACTCTTAAAATATTGCATAATCTTAGTTCGTATGGGCGATCATTTTTTTAATTATCGGCGACCATATTAAAGATCGCCATAACCTCTTTTTATTGTTGTGAGTTATTGCTAATGAGGTATGTCAATGGGCAAGAAGATCGAATTGTAATGGCTTTTCTATAATTTGTGAGACCCATCTTCTGTGTTGAATCTCGTTAGCGTTGATCACTCTTCCTAATGACAGGCGTAGAGCAATGTTTCTTTGAAAAAATTAAAAAAATAAAATAAAATAAACAAAATCCTTGCATGTGCTAGCGACTTATGCGTCCACACGTACGAAATCTCGAAATAAACGAAGCAAACGCGGAACATGTTTTTACAAACCAAAATGTCACATCACACTTAATTAGTCCAACATATAGTGCGATTACAAAACGTAAGAACAAATGTTTTCGACAAAAAAAAAAAAAAAAAAAACCAACGATACAAATTCACACCTCGATAACACTTAAAAGAGCTAGATAAAGTCCACTTATTGAGAAACACATAATTAATATTCGATAATTTAAGAGGCTCAAATCCATAGCGAAGAGCTGCTTGCCAAACTTTGTGCCAGTTTGGTATTGCTGTGTTTATATAAAAAGTGCTTCAAATTGTGCTGAAGAAAGAAACTGCTGGAGTTATAAGTATGTAGGTTGTTTGGATATTTTATTTTTGGAATTGCTGTAGATATATAAAATTATCAAAACATAATTTTAGAAAATTAGTTAGTTGAATATGGATTAAAAAAGTAAGGATATTTTAGTAATTTAAAATTGAGAAGCAGTTTCGGTTAAAGAAAAGCAGCCTTTAACTTGCTTATCAAATTACATTACGTAAAAGCAGAAACGGTTACATGCTTCTTTAAGAAGCATGTAGTGCGTGTGAAAAGAAGGACGGTGAAGACCATATCCCAATTTGGTCTGATCTGGTCATCTTCTTTTTTTTTTTTTCTCTTTTAATTCTTACACTAATGTTAATGTAAAGTATGGTAAAATAAAAACAATTTGATGATTAAATAATCTAATAATTTTCGCGAATTTAATATAGAGATTAAATTTAAGAGTTTTTTAGGTATTTAACAAAAATTTTGGGTAATTTTTTAGGATTTAGTCATAGTTTTACGAAATTAGGATTTTAGTCATAAAATGTAATATTTTTTGTTATATGAAACATATATACATATCAAAGTGTAACATTTTATGTTACATGTTACATTTAATGTTACATTTTTTATATGTATATATGTTATATGTTACAAAAAATATTACATGCTATGGCTAAATCCCTAACTTCGTAAAACTATGACTAAATTCTTTAAACGTTACCTTTAAAATGACTAATTGCTTAACTGGTCCTAAATTTAAATCCTAATTTATAATTAAATAGATAAATTCTAACAACTTGTCCTAATTTGATACTACACAATTCTGATTCAAAATATTTTCTCGACATACCTGATCGATCCGATCCAATTTTTTTATTATTGCTAAAAAATATCGCCTGAATCTTCAGATGTATAACTCCTTTTCTAATCAATTTATGACAAAATCAAGTTTTATCTCAATTTTTTTTTGTCTAAATTGTATTTTTCTTGATTTTCTTAATGTTGCACAATTAACACTCTCAAATATGAGAAAGTGTCCTATTCAACATAACCATCATCATGTCAATACCTTACTGTTACGACTATCTAGCATTTATCTTGAATTACGACTAACTCAATACAGTTAATCCGAGAATATCACAATGTGTTATGAAATATATCATGATAAAAATATATAATATTATTTATTTTTAAATGTGTAATTTATAATAAAAGTTGTTATTAAAAGTTCTAAAATAGAACCCGTGTGTTACTCAAAATCCAATTTTATCCATGTGTTTTTAATAAATATAAAATAATTCTTAAGTTTTTAAATCAACACCAAAATTATCCTTCGACTCAAATGTGCGTTGACTATTGCTTAATTATTTTTGAAATAGCAAAATTACCCTTCTAAAAAAGAAAAAAAATATTAAGAAAAAAAAAAAGAAAAAAAAATATCAATCCTTGTCGGCCTCTCTTCCCCGCTGTGCTCGCTCGCTGTGCGCCCCCTTACCCACCCCCCCCCCCCCCCATCCCCAACCCCCCCCCCCCCCCCCCCCCCCCCCCCCCCCCCCACCTTCTCCTATGCCCTTGTCGAACAATGCAAAAACCCAATCACAGATCTAAATCGTCAGTCGACTCTTCTCAAAAACCCAATCTCCTCTATTCTCTCATCTCTTCAAAACACTTATTTGTTTCAGTTGCAACAACAAACATCACAAACCTTCGAAAATGTCGTGGCCATAGGCGAACAACTAAAAAACCAAGCAAACCACAAACTCATTCAATAAAGAAAATAATCATAGATCTAGCCACCCGGCCAGTGAACCACTCGCCAACAGCCCAGGCCTACCCTCATCGACGACGTTGTAGCCATAGGGGAAAATGTGGATCCATGAAGCGGTTGCACAAAATCGTGAATTCGTGCACGAGCAGAGACCTGGCTGTGCCGTTGATTACAATGCTCTATCGATCCAATGATCAACATCACACTCATTTTAGGGTTCTTTAACGAATTATCATTCTTTAGTAGTTAATGTTTTAACCTCCTCATTTTGTACTCACAGCCTTAGTTTAATAATGACGGCTCAAGGCCTCTTTCCTTTCTCATTAAGTTTTTTCTCTTTGTTTATTAGTATGGAGGCACGACGTAATATCGTCTTCCTTCTCGCACCTGAGATAGAAAACTCGGTGGAGGTCGTGTACGAGCGAACTCATACCAATGAGTTTTATTTATAGCTTATTCTCTTTTATTGAGACTTATGTAATTTTATTTTAAAGCTTAGACCATTTCTAGTCTCATATATTTTATTCATGATATAAATGAGCTAGGGTTCTTCTTCGGCTATTATAGTTTAAACACTACAGAGCACAAAAACATAGCGGTTACACAGCATTAATTTATAAATTACTAATACAACCCCTAGCAAACAAGTCACACATATACTCGGTGCCGTAGGTACATCGTCACTTACCTCTGTGGGCGTTACGGTGGTTCTGAGGTCTTCTCAGGAACTTGTTCTGAGCTCCGACCACCTTCTTGTCTCATTGTCCTTGAACCAAAGACATGGTCTCGTTAGTTTGCCCGTTTTGTAAACACAAGAGCGGACTGTTAAGAATTAATTCCTAAGTGCTCGGGTTTTCATCTTAAATTTTCCTAGACAGTGTTTCGTCGTTTGAAATCTTCGAACTATTCAAAAATCCATTTAGGCTTAGGGAAATCTAATTTAACTCGATGGGCTTTCTAATGACTTACTTTGATTAGGCCACCTTAAGCGGTCTAACATTTAGGTTAAGGCCTTCTTACATATTTAGCTTTAAATCATATGGGCCTTAGCCACTTTCAAGGCGCAAACGGGTAATTTGGGCTTTGGGCTAGAACAAAGGCCAAAATTGCCTTCACAGTTTCTTTGCTATTAGGCCCACTAATGGTTTGGGCTTTCAACAAAGTAAAAGCCTAAAATGGCCTTCATAGTTTCAAAACTGTTTGGCCCAACAAGTTTTGAGCTTCTAAGATTAAGGCAAGGCCCAAAATAGCCTTGGTAATTTAAACGTCTTTAAGACAGGAAGTTTGTCCGTTTTAACATTTTCACAAAATTCTTTTGAATACTAAGCTTAGTTAATAAGTCTTCTTTATTTAAAATGTGTTCATTGATCCTTTTTCAACTAGGATATATTTTTATAAAATATTCTTGGGCTTGGTATAGTGGTTCAAACTCGATATAATCGTTTTTAATGAGAAATGCTCGGTTTTAGGACAACCGAGCCTTGATTCGTTAGAAAAATCATTTTAATAAGTCCATTTAAGTCACAACACTCTTTTTACATTCGTTTGAAAAGCTCATTTTAATTCAATTTGATTCGTTTAAAAAGCTCATTTTAATTCAATTTGAACAACTACGCTTCTCATCTCACTATGTTTGGGCTTGACTAAGTCCATTTAAGTCACAACACTCTTTTTACATTCGTTTGAGATTTCATTGAGCATTCGATTTTGGCTAAGTTGTGAAAACGTCGCTTAAGCCTTTAGTTTTAACTTGTTCTTAGAATTATTTAAGGTCAGCAAGCTTAACATTTGAAAAGCATACATGTTTGATTACAAGCCTTTCTTAAGGAATAGAAAAGGTGCACCATTTCTATCTTGTAAAAACATGGCATTTTTTAAACTAGTTTCACGATCTCTCGTGAAACCGTCATTTTTTGTTAAACGTTGTTTTAAACTTTTTCCAAATCTCATTATTAATAATAAGAAAAGTAGCTTCTAGGCTCTAAGGAGATTTTTCATCCCTTTTTTTGAAACATTTAATCGAAGCTCAAATCCTATGCAAAAACAATTCTCAAGCTAAGCACTTTCGAACCGTTTTTCACGGATTTTAACCGAGACACTCGTTTCATCGTGTCTTTTCGTTTACCGTTTGATTTCTAACACAAAACGAAAATTAAAACAGTAACTAAACCATCAAATAATAAATCAAACAATCCATTATAATTGCACAAGCTTGGATTTGGATTTTTAGAAGAAAATTACCAAGTTTTATCTTTTTGGTTGTTACACTTCGGTTCGTTAGAAACCGCCGTGTGCATGGTGATTTTGAAAACATTTTCACATTTGAAACATATCTAGGCAGCCATGAAAGCAATCAAAACGAAAAATCAAGAAGTGAAAGGTCATGGCCAAAAGGTAGCCGAACCCTAGACATGCAACACAACCAAAACAAACCGAACACAAGTTGAAATATTTGGAAGCTAGCCAATCTAGCTTCCTTAAACTTGTATTCAGCAATCTTAAACCAAGCAGAGGCCATGCAAACAATTACAACTCAAAACCTATATACATTCATGGTTAATCTAAAGGAGGCTTAAGGATAAATAGAAACCTTCACATCACTCGCGGTTAGAGATATACGTAGCTTTCGGATTTTTTGAGTGTTCCTTAGGCGTGCTTCCTTCTTGGCCGAATGGTCTCCTAGGTTTGTCTCGAAACCACCTTGTGTGGTTCTTCAACCTCTTAGATCAGAATATTAAGAAGGTTTTGGTTAGGTTTTTGGAGTACAAAAACGTGGAAAAAGCTAAGCTGAGGACACGGTTTTTACCTTGGTGAGTGCTAGGGTTTTGAAGCCTTTCTTCTTGCTTCTTCTTCCTCTCCTTGCTCGGCCACTCTCTCTCTCTCTCTCTATCTCAAATCTTTTATTTCTTTTCTTTTCTTTCTCTCACTCAAAGCTTTCTCTTTCGGGTTCCCACGGTTTTTTCTCAAGTTTTTGGAAAAGAAAAGTAAAATAGGAGCTTGAGGTTAAAAAAAAAAACTATTTATATGTGAGAGAGTTTTAGAGAGAGTTAGCTCTTGTCTCTCTCTCTTCTCTTGCCGAATTTTCCCTCTCTCTCTCTTTTAATTATTTTAATCCCTCATTTAAAATAATTGTTAAGTCTTATGGCTCATCTTAGCCCTTAATTCTTTACATCAATCAATCCTACTCTTGTAGTTTATCAAGAGGAAAACTTTTCATTTTTCAAGGCCCTCGTCATTAAGTTGCATTCTCCAAGAAACTTAATGAGTTTTCCTTCTGTTTCTCTTCTCCCTAATGGCCGAATATTATGTATCCTATTTATCTAAAAAATAATTCCAATTATACATAATTTAATTGCTATCTTAAGTCAATCTTGGCCCTTGATTCAAGCTTGCTGTTTAAGAATATCAAATCCTATGGCTACGATTTATCAAGAGCATTTGAGTTGGAGACTTTTCATTTTTCCCTTCCTTTTTCTTCAAAATGGCGCCCATATTGACCAATTTTCGGGTTCGTTGGTTCAAATGTGCCACCAATGACAAAAAATCCTTGGATTTATTTTATTGGTTCACTACTTATCCCACTAAACCCATCAAAATACTCAACCACTTCACAATACTTGGGCCCACAGTTTTTGCTTTAATTTTGGGCTAAGAATTATTTCTTAACTCTCCGAGCCCACTAATTAATGCTTAAGGGCGGTAATGAGCTGGCCCGAGGGGTCGAGAACCATTCTCGAGGCCCGACTCGCACGAAAAGACCTAAACGTCCCTTTTTCGAGCCATTGGGCGAATTTTGCAATTTCTTAAGTGTTCGGAGACTCGCGGTTCAACTTTGCACTTTAAGGGATTAATTTCAAATTAAATGGCCACTAAGAATTCAAACACAAGTATCCCAATTATGAATTGGATAATGCAATGATAGGAGGGAGTTTTAATCGCAAGACGAGATATAATTTAATTATCAAGGGGTCGTTCATACAAGGACATCTATCTACTTTATCGAAAAAGTATCGTAGAAGGATAACTCTGGGGGCCGGGGTTACACTTCGTGGGATGATATTATGGACTCACGTTCCCTTTATTACTTGTGCGACCCGTATACTTGCGAAAAATCACTAACGGCAAACTTATTATTTTTGCAACACAACATTTTCTCCTCTCAGTCTCACCCTATCTTAACTCTCTCTCTCTCTCTCTCTCTCTCTCTCTCTATCTATATGTTTTCTCTCTACTCATTCTCTCTTTTACCAGTTCTCTCTTCTCCAACACTCTTTCTCTAGTCTACGTTCACTTTATTACTTGTGCGACCCGTACACTTGCGAAAAATCGATATCGGCAAGCTTATTAATTTTGCAACACTTAACATTTTCTCCTCTTACTCCCACCCTATCTCAACTTTGTGTCTCTCTCCTCATTCTCTCTTTTACCATTTCTCTCATTTCCAACTTAAACAAAACAACAAAAATACTGCAAAATTATAGTTATATAAAAAAAAAAGATAATTTCAAGATAGTCTTTGAGTCTTATCCGAATTATAGTAAATGATCATTTAGTTATTCAAATAAGTCTAAAACAATCATTTGTCTCGAATTTCATCAAAATTAACGAGTAAAAAGACATTAGTACCCATGAAAGAGACAAAACATTTATCTCTATTTCTTATTTTTTTATAATTCAATATGTTTAGAACCAAAAGTCCAAAATTCACTCTGGCAACACTTCCTCGTGCAAAACCCCTAGCTGCCACCTTGCCGCCAACCATCATATCAGCATTGTCAACTCCATTTTTTTAATCTATGTTTTAATTATTTTTGTTGTATTTTTTTTGTCCGAAGGGTATTTTAATCATTTTAGAAAATCTAAAAATTAATCAACATAAATTTTAGATTAAGAGTACGTTTAGATCTATTTAAACAATTGACGAATAATTTTAGAATACAAAAAGTATAAGGATAAAACTAGATTTTCAACAAAATTTGGTAACTATTATAAAATTGTCTCTTAAAAAAAATTACATTATGGGGAAATTTTGAAATATGCCATTTCTAGACATCTTGTTTTGAAAAATGTCACTTTAAAAGAATGTTTGCGATCCATGACAGTTTTTAATAGTGGATTTGATCGAATTACCCATTATTTTCTCACAAATGAGGAAGATAAAAGGGAAGAAAAGAGGGCAACATAGTAATTTGCCCCTCGTTTGGTAACCCGTTTCATTCCATTCCATTCTATTTTGTTGGAATGGTTTGGAATGGAATGGAAAATGATTTGTAAAATGGTTTGGAATAATTATAAAATTGTTTGACTTTACAAATTTTGAGATGATATAAATAATTGATATTTAAAGATATTGCATAGGGATTAGTAAAATTGAAAAATGGTTGAGAAAAATAGTATGGAATGGAATGAATTGTATAGGGATTAGGAAAATTGAAAAAATGGTTGAAAAAAATGGAATTGAATGGGAGGAATGGTTTCCCCAAACAATGGGTTGATAGTGAAAAACGTGACATGATATGCAATAGTGACATATATTGCAAACTTGGACGTTAAATGTTGTATGAGATCAAATTTTCTCTATATTATTTATTTATTTATTATTGGAAGTTAAGAGGGATGTATGGCAATTAATATAGATCTTATCACGTTCATAATTTATCGTATATGATTTTTTTTTCTGGCATCTTCGTTCCCAAAAACCCAACCAATCTTCGAGGCAAGTCAGAGTCCAATTAAAAGTCGATGCGGCAACATGAGCCAGTGCATTGACGAGTTGAACGAGCTCAGAGAGTGAGAGGTGTTGGTCGGCTCTTGGCAGATTAGCACCGTGCACTTGTTATTGAGACCCAATGATAACTCATAAATCAGTTCCCACATGGCTGTTTTTTAAAAAATTCCCATGGCAGAAGTTGCGAAAAAAAAACTCTTTATATCAAATAATTTTTAAACTTTATTATGATGTCATATTTTTATAATTTTTGTTTTAAAATTAATTTTAATTAGAAATTTAATTTTTTTTCAAAACATATTCTTTTGATATATAATTCAATTTTATTAAATTTAAATAAATATATTTTTATTGGGTACTTTTGTGATGGTTTTTTTTTTGTAGTGGGAAACAATTCTGGACCGTCAGATTCACATTTGTGGTGGGTCCTGCATCTTAAAAATGTGAATCTCACCATTCAAAATTATTTCCCACTACAAAAAAAACCCACTACAAAATTTCTCTTTTTATTTATTATTATTTTTTATTATTAATAAATTTAAATTAACATAAATTATTTTATTGAGACGTTTTTTTTTAATTAAACAAAAATCAAATTTAATGCGCACGGAGCGCGTAGTGTAAATAGGGGTGTAATCGAGCCGAGCCGAGCCGAGCTTTGAAATGCTCAGGCTCGGCTCGTCAAGTTTTTCACGAGCTCGAGCTCGAGCTCGAGCTCGACAAAATTGGAAAAATTAGGCTCGAGCTCGGCTCGAGCTCGATTAATAAAAGCTCGAGCTCGGCTCGAGCTCGACTCGAGCTCAGCTCGATAGTTAAGCTCGTTCGAGTTTTTTTCGAGCTCGAGCTCGTTTAGAGCTCGAAAAAGCTCGATTTGAGCTCGAGCTCGAGAAAAGCTCGTTTTGAGCTCGAGTTCGAAAAAAAGCTCGTTATGAGCTCGAGTTCGAGCTCGAACTCGAAAAAAAGCTCGTTTAGAGCTCGATTATTAATTAATTATTCTAGCACAATTAGATAATTATAAGATGTTTGACATCATTCATACAAACATAAAATTTTAAAAATCCACCATAAAACATTACTACAACAACATAAAGAAAGTCTAGAACTAGATTAAATGACAATTAAGTAAAAAAAAAAAAAACTAAATCTTGAAAGTCTTAATGGTGCAAGTGCATATTCTAAGGATCATGAACTCCTTAATTTTGGCTAAAAAACTAATTTGAATTAGGTTGAAAAAATAAAATAATTAAGAAACAAAGACAAAAAATTTAAAAAATGAGTGCCAAAATAAATTTTAAAATTATAATCTACAAATATATATATATATATGTAAATATGTAATGTACATATAATATATATATATATATATATATATATGAGCTAGCTCGCGAGCTCGTTAACGAGCCTGTTCGCGAGCTCGTAAACGAGCCTGTTCGCGAACATATAATCGAGCCTGTTCGCGAGCTTCAACGAGCCGAGCTTTAGTTAGTTCAAGCTCTGTTCATTTATTATTCGAGCCCTAAAATCATGTTCAAGCTCGGCTCGTTTACATAACGAGCCGAACACGAACGAGCTTTTATCGAGCCGAACACCGAGCTGCTCACGAACGGCTCAGCTCGTTTACACCCCTAAGTGTAATTATAAAAACAGATAAATGTCATTACACGTGTATATTTTCACTAATATGATTGAGCCGTCCACGAGGAGGGGTTTTGACTTTTGGCGGGAAGAATAAATTGTAAACCATAGTAGTGCGCCAAAACGAAAAAAAAAAAGAGAAGAAAATCCCTTTTTAGAGGGACATACAGAGACAGAGCAACGAAAACGACGACGTTTTTCTGTGTCACTCCTAGGTATGTCAAAAAAAAAAAAAAAAAAAAAAAAAAACCCAACGAAGCGGGTTCTAAATCAGTCTCCATTGTTTCTTCTAAATCTCCATTGAAGCTTAGCCCTCTTTCGAAGCCCTTCACTGTCGTTGCTGCTGCCTCCAAGAAGGCTGTCTCCGTCCTCAAGGGCACCGCCGGCGTCGAAGTCGTCGTCACCTTGACCCCCCAGCAAGACGACGGTGCGTTTCGTTTGTTTCGTTTTCTGGCTTTTTTTTCCTTCTACGAATACTAATATTAGCACTTTGGCTTTTTTTTTTTTCTTGAGATTTGGTGAAAAAGGACACGGGTGGGTTCTATTTATGTGGGATGTGCAGGTTTTTCTTTTGTGTTGCGTTGAGATTGTGAGATCGGTGATTTATGATGAGAGATTTCCAATTCTACTTTGTTTGGTAGATATTCACGGGTTCTACTCTGTTTGTGTGTTACTTTATTTGCTAATATATGAATATGTTTTAGTTTTTGCCTCGTCAAAGCTGTGCTATTGTATGCGCGGCAAATGTTTGAGATAATTTGTCTAAGAAAGGCTGGATTGAATAATACCCTCTAGCATTATTTAGAAAAACCTCACTTTTACTATTTCCAATATTCATGTCACGTAAATAAACAACACATTAGGAAGGCGATTACCAATTGCCAATTACGATCATATATATATATATATATATATATATATATATATATATATATATATATCTTTTTCCTTTTCGCTTCATGTCAAGACCAAGAGAATACTGCTCTATCCGAGACGGCGGGTGAGAGAGCTGACATAAATTCAAATGCAATTAATTATTTTTTGGTTGACAACTTGACACTATTTGAATTAAAATTTTAAATTTATGAGGAAAATAAAAAATAAAAAGATTTTACTGATATTAAAAACAAATCATACGTATATTCTACCTGCCCTTGTTTACCCGTGGGGTTAATGGGGTAGCCAATTATACGGGGTGGAGTGGGGTGGGGGTGGGGTGCCAAAAAGGGACCCCGTTGACATCCCTAGTCACTCCAGGCCTCCATTTTTTGTCTCCTCTATAAACCTAGTTTCGAGGGTCGTGTCTGTGATTCAATGTCTCTTATCGTCTCGATATTTAGGGTTTACGCTTGACTAAATTCCCATTTTCGTAAATATTTTTTTTGTTTTTGCTTCGTGCTCGTTTGGAAATGAATTGCATGGCAAAACTAGAATTTATAAGAATCTAATTTTTGATTTATGATTTTCCACTTGGTTATTGGCAGTTTCGGTTTTGAATTATCAATTATGCTTGTTTCGATTTGGATGATTTTACAGTTTAAACTGTGGAATAGAAATTCTGTGTTGAAAGGCGATATAATCTGCTTATATACGTACTTGATTCGTACCCAAAAGTAAATACTTGGTTTGAACTAAAAAAGCTTTCTTTCTTTCCTTTTTTTTTTTTTTTTTTTTGATTAAGTGCTTAATTGATATGAAAGACATGTTCGATTGGACTTTCTGTAATGCCCAAGAGTCAGTCATTTGGGTTCACTTTTATGTTATGTAATTACTAATCTTATGGTCTAATGATGTCTGCTTTGCTCTATTTTAGACTCTGAGAGCTGAGAGCATAATGTGAAGCATCTTTCTCGTGCCATAAACGTAGGCGTAGCAGCGCCGTAGTGAATTGCTCTCGTTAGTTTCTTTTGAGAATTGGTGTGTCGCCGAGAAAAGAGAGATATGGGACAAGAGAATTTAGATTGCAGAGGTGCAGAAGCAGTTCTAAGTCTCGGACCGAGCTCGTCAATCGCTGTTTCGTATCATCCTCTCTTTGGTTCTCACGAGGACATAATGCTCCTTGAGCTTGATGAGAAGCTTCTTCCAGATATAATGCACCAAAGGTAACCCATAACTCTATACATGCTTATGAATTATGATATATATATATATATATATTTTCTTGTTATTGATTTGCCAACGTTTATTTTGTGGTTTCTATTTAAAGAGTAGCATTATTTTATCCCAGGCAGAAGCTTGAATGACATGGCATGAATAATGATTTGCAATCATTGGCATTGTTTAGTGTTTATTTAGAAAGAAATTTGAACTTATTGTTTGTGCAAAATCACCACTGTTTTACTCATCAACTAACATGAATCTTTGTTTAGTCATGCCATTTGAAGATATGAATTTTTAAGGATCAGCTAATATGTTTACCTTTTGCTTAGTTTTTATCTAAGGCTTTCTTCTTTTGAGAAAATTTCAGACTCTTGTTTTTTCCCCTCTAGACATAGTTTGAGTGATGTAGCATTGTTTACATTAGTTTGAATTTACCATGAAGAGAAATTTTGAATCATCATTGTTGTGTGCACTTCTTTTCTCACCACTCAAACTATTTTATGTACAACCATGATGTTTTAGTTCAGAGTCTTACGAGTTTTAATGTGAGGCTTCCTTCTTTCCTATAGGGTAGTAGTGCGAGGACAACCCGAGGAAGACGCTGTACTTTGTACCCAATCAAAAACTTATGCCATGAAGTTCGTTGGAACTTCCAACTCTGTATTCCTCATACCACCGTCAGATCAACCGGAATTTTCTGATAATCTAGTAGATGGCAATGTGAAAGATCAAAATCGAGCGGCTGCTGCATCTGTTATTAAAGTTGCACCTGGTACAATGGAGCTTGTCGAGATTGCTCCAAGGCTCGACAAGCTTAAGAATCTCCTTTTTAGGAACCCTTACAGTTCTGAAGAGGATGTAGAAATGGAGGATTTGGAAGCAGTAGAGAGAGGGCTGTTCAAGTGGGATGACCTTGCCGATAGAGTTCAAGCTAGTGATGGTGAATTGAGGTCTGCATTGCAAGCTCTCTCGGCCTTGGAAATCAATGGGTATTGGAGAGTTGTGGATGAGAAGTGCATGGATATGATCCTGAGGATGCTCTTACACAATTCGGTGCTGAACGACTGGTCTCTGGACGCGCTTGAACATGATAGAGTCGTTGAAGTTTTTCAATCAGATGGCTTCCCTCGCAAACTCTCAGAACATTGCTTGCATGTCTATGGTCATAAGGTCAGTGAAGGCGTGGAGACGAGCTGCATTTGGAAGCTGGACGATCGGAAGGTGTGTGTACATTTTGCTAGAGAAATATTGAGAGGCGGGAAGAGGAAGATGGAGAGTTTCATGGACGAATGGAAGAGGAAGATACCAGAAGGTATGCAGGCAAGTTTCGACATGCTCGAAGGTGAAGTTTTGACAGAGAGATTTGGTGTTGAAACATGGGTTCACGCCTTCAGCGTTTCGTCTCTGCCCTTATCTCCTGCAGAGCGGTTCTCTATTCTTTTCAAGGAACGGCAAAAGTGGGAGTGGAAGGATTTGCAGCCATATATCAGGTTAAGAAGTAATTCTGGTATCATCTTTTCTTTTGCTAACTCGTTTCTCTTCTCAGTTGTAATATGCTTAAAATTCTTTGCTATTACTTTATTTAGGGACATGACTGTGCCGGGTCTCTCTTTAGAAGGTTTGCTTCTCAAATACACTCGAAAAACACAACCAAAAGCCGATGCAGAACCTGTTTTCAGCGCAAGATAGTACGGCTGTAGATTTGTTGATTTTGTGTTCTGGGTTCGCATTGGTCTAGCGTTGTAGGCTTGAGCTTGTCCTTACAATCGGTATGTATCTACACCAAGCCCTATATACCTTATGTTATTTGTCAGAAGTTCATGGAACTGTAAAAGTAATTCCATATTTTCTTGCTGAAACATTATCCAAAGACAAAACAAACACCGCAACCAGGAATTTCTTCGGGTATATCTGTCGCCCGCCTTCAATGCCTTCTCAAGCGTTTGTTTAAACCTTTCGCTGCTATGTTACTGTCAAACAAAGGGGAAAATGAGGATTCTGTTATCCTAATTCGGATTCCCTCTCGCCGCTACAAGATATTGCTAAAACATCCAGATTTCTGACGTATGATTGTCTTTGATAGTGGTAGCTAGAGAAAGTTGAATTTTAAGCTTTAAAGATGTCTTCAAATATTTTAGGAACACAGATGCTACAGTTGCACCATTTTCCCAACCTTAACAGTTTTAAACCAACACTTGGAAACGTTTTTAGCTTAAGCAAATCTCAAATGAAGTTCCACCAACCAAGCCTTAAAAACAAATCTTGAAAAAGACTGACTAGTTTTTGGAGTGTTTAAGTACTACTAATGCCGAAATCGGACCCATATAAATACAAAATATATTACTACAAGAAATAATTAGTATAAAATATCCGTTTTAAATAAACCTAATAACACTTCAAATTATCTTATCATCATGGTATTAATAATTTTAGTGAAAATATTTGAACCACCATAAGAAGATATACTCGAAATTTCAGTAACATAAAACATAGTTAGAACTAATTTTTGAAGATCATGTATATAGGACCCCAACACACCGTTGTACAAAGAAGCATTTTTTCTATGTAGTACGCAAAAAATTTAGCAATGCTTATCGGTTTATGGCGATCACAAGCAGTAAGCTATGTTTGATAATATTTTTGTTTTTTGTTTTTAAAAATAAAAATTTGCAAAGTGCTTTTGCTGTTTTGTTTTCAAAATTTTTAAAAACACAAAACATGTTTGGTTATCACTATTTGTTACTTGTTTTTAAAAACGAAAAGCATAAAACGATAGTTTGTAACTAATAAAGAGGAAATGAAAAGATAAAAAAAAATAAAATAAAAAATATTAAAAAAAACCCACAAAAAATAGAAAATGAAAGTGTTACCAAACACGTGTGCAAGGAACTTGACAACCTTACTCGAAACCCACCTTATCCAGCCTTAACCCATTTCATTTGACAAGAAATTTGGACTCAACCCAACCCGATGCTTGACCTTAAAAAAAAAATGTCATTTTAAGTACAATAAATTAAAAGTGCAAAAAAAAGGGTATAGATTATTAATGTGTCAAACAAGGAGACGTTCCTCAAAATCACCTCTATAAAAAAGTCATATTAAAAGAAGTCCACAATCATGCGAATTTTTTAACTTAAATTAGATTATATATGTAATAACTGCTTCATTAGTCGGTGTTCTTTATTGGTGTTGGACAATTATAAAGAACATCACGAATACAAACGTCGAGATGAGATAAACAAAAGAACAATAAATGTTAGAGTGCAAAAATGAAGTAAATGAAACAAGGAAATTAGTAACGTAGTTCGACTACATCTACCTGCAGCAGACCACTCCTAGATGAAAACGATCCACTAGAACTTAAAAACGAGAACACCTAAACTTATACAAGAATGGACTCACTCCTATTCTCTTCTGCTGTCACTCATGTTAACCTAGTGATGTACCTCTTGACAATATCCCCTCGTCTTACAATTCATACACCCATGAATGACACACAAAATTTTCAATTACAAAGTAAGAACACTAAGAAAGAACACTCTTGTTTTCTCTCCTAAGAACAACTCAATGAGTGTTTTTCTCTTATAGCTCATAAATTACATACAACGTACTCTCTGAGAATACAATGGACATTAATACCACGTACTTCAACTCTTCAAAATATGAAGATCAACAACCTTGAGCAAGGTTGGAAAGTTTCCTTGTAAGGAACACCAAATTCTCTCACATGGTCAAATTTTGCAATTGTGAACAAATAATCTTGACCTGAGTAATTAGCAATCAACCTTTCATATACGTCCAACTCAGAGGTTTGCTCTTTTTAGAAATAAACTTGACATAAAGAGACAGTGTTGGAACACCGATGAAGAATACATATCCAGATACATTCATTCGTCAATAAGTAATCGTGATATACTTTTCAAACATTGAAAATTCGTCCATGTCAACAAAATCAACAAGTCTCCCAATTTCTTTCTTAAAGGGTAAGGCACCCGTATCTCCTAAAATCATAGCTGAATAATATAGGTGCAATCTGGCGAAATATAATCTGAAGAAGTCAAATAGCTTCTGCAATCTTCGTTTGATATGTCACATGATTGTATCTTGAGATTTCAACAAAATCCGGAGCAAACATCTTATGAAACACCCCGCATTGAACACCAAAATAAAATTCCATAAAATCTAGGAATGAACATTCTCTAGAACACCAAATTGAACACCATCTCCAGAATCTTCAAAGCATAAATCTTGCTACGTAATTGGCGTTAGAATATCATGAACTAATAAATCATATCAAAATATGTTTTGTCAAAAATGTATGCCAACGCTCAAATACACTAACAATATACATTGTATTATTATTATTATTATTATCCACCCTAGTCAATAAACCCAACCCTATCATAATTGAGTTTGAGTTGAATTGGGTTAGTCACTTATATAAAGTTGGGTTGGGCTCAGAATTCTCGAACTGACATGTTATGATTGGATGGGATTGGGTTAGGGCCTCCAACCGCTGAACGTAATTCGTGGATACACAATAATTGATATTTTTTTTTCAATCTAACTCTTGCTCGTGGATATTTGTTTGCCAAATATATTGATGATCAGATAATATACTCAAACTGAAAGTTCCTTTGTAATTGTAAGTCCTCTTGCATTGAATTCTTTTTTTTTAATACGTATATATATATATATATATATATATATATAATCCTCTTGCAATGAAATTACTCGCCCCAAAGTTTAGCTTACTAAGCGATGTATGCTTTGAATTGCAAAATAGATTGACTAGATATAATTTATAATGAATACTATATATAAGCTTTAATTTCCTGAAAAATTAGTAAACTTTGGGAAAGATGAGAGAAAAGATTAAAATTTAAAATGACATCAACATTTACAAGTTATTTTGGCAGTCACACGCAAGGTCAGAGTGACCGCCAAAATTATATGGATATGTTGAACACGTTTTAGAAATCAACATTCACCAACATACGTGGACCATTATATAAAACAACACATTACTACATAATTTCTACAATATTTACATGGATAAAAAAACATACTAGGGGCAATATTGGTATTACATTATACAATTTGGAACTAGTCTTTGCATTAGTCGGCTTGGTGTATAATAGTATGTACGTATTCATATAGTATAATACACGTTAATCAATATTGTTAAAATATTCAAAATAAGGAAAAAGTCTCGGAAAATGGAGAAAATTGAGCTGAGCTCATGCACAAGAACTTCTCGAAATTAACCCAAATATAATATAGTATTCATGATAATTAATTATTATTAACAATAACATATTATATATATATATATATATAAATATGCGCGCGTATTAGGAAATGGTAGATTATTCTTAAATTTGTGGTCCATGCAATATGTATGACGTCAAGTAACATAAATTGTAAGAAAACACGATCAGCTAGTCATGTAAATATTTTTATTTTTTATTTTTTTTTTTAGAGAGATCTAATAGAGTACACATTTTTTTAGTGGTATTTTAAAGAAAAGAAAAGGAAACTCATTCTTGATGTCATGCTCAAAAGTGTGTTTCTTTTATTTTCATTTTATGTTTATATATAAATTTTGGGTATAAATTAAAGGACCAGTTATGTAATTAGCCATTTTAAAGGTAAAGTTTGAAGGATTTAGCCATAGTTTCACAAAATTAGAGATTTAGCCATAACATGTAACATTTTTTGTAACATGTAACATATATACGTGTAAAAAAATGTAACATTAAATGTAACATTATATTTAATGCTATATTTTTTACAGGTATATATGTTACATGTTACAAAAAATGTTACATGTTATGGCTAAATCCCTAATTTCGTGAAACTATGGCTAAATCCTAAAAAATTACCTAAAAGTTTGGTTATATGCCTAAAAAACTCTAAATTAAAAGTGCAACATACATGGAGCATAGATCTTATCATTGTGCCAAGAATGAGACATTCATCAAAATCCTCCATTTAAGAAAATGAACAACGTTTCGATTAATTAAGAAATTAGTCATTTTCTTAACTATGTGATGATATACATATACATCTATGCCTTACTTCTCTTATGCATTAGTGGCTAATAACTTAATTTTTGAAAACTCATTTTCTTAAAATATGGACCAAGAAATGGTAAAATACCAAATAGATCCTTTTTTTTAAGTATGAATATACTTAAAATTTACACAAAATAAAAAAAAACCTCAAAATTTTAAAATAATTGACTAACTAGCCAATTCAGTAATTACTTGCACATATTTTTTACTACTCAACTAATTACCACTATGTAAATAATTTAATTATTTGATCAATTGATTATATTTTTAAAAATATTGATATTTATTTAAATTAGGTGTTAGAAATTAAGCATTCGCTATAGTTTTTTAGAGTTGGGTAAACAACCGTTTTGGATGGTGTGTTTAAGAAAAAAAAGAGTTTTAAGGATTTAACTAAACTTTTGGCTAATTTTTTAGGAATTACCTATAGTTTTATGAAATTAAAAGATTTAACTATAACATACGTCTAACATAATACATGTAACATAAAATGTTACATGTATAACATACATGTATCATATTTATGTTACACGTGTAACATATTTACTACGGCTAAATTCTTAATTTTAACATTCAAGAGCTAAATCCTTTTAAACTTTACATTTAAAATGACTTATTTCTTAATTGGCCCTTAAAAAAATAGCCATAGTTTCAAAAAATTTAAAAAATAGTCGTAAATTTTTTTTTATCAAAGTAAGAAATTTTTTACCTTAATACAATTACACATAAAATTTACTGTAATAAATTTCTTAAGAATGTAATAAAATTCTGAAATGATTATTTTCTTAAAATTTTGAAACATTAGCTATATTTTAAAATCATTCTCTAAACGATGACTATTTTCTTTCCTTTTATTTTTGGTTGTATTGGTAATTTCTATATATTTAGGACGAGCACGTCATGTCCTTTTTTTTTATTATTTTTTATATTTTAAATGGCGTGTGAGAATATGTATAAAAAAGTTACTGCAAAATAACCGATCAACGAAACCAGTTAAAAAAAAAAAACTGTTTATTTATTGTTTTTTCATGATAACTTATCTTTTCGAATCCGAATATTATTGAGTGTACCATTAGGATGTGTCATTAGCTATAATGCATATTCTTGAGAATCTGGAACAAGAAATTTAATGGATAGATCTTCTATGAATATTTTAGTACGTCTTTCAATTACATGTGCAAAAGTATACATATGTTTTATATGAATAAATATTCGGAATAGAGCCACGAGATAATAGTAAAGAGAGAAACAAATAAATTTAAACAGAATTCACATTACTAAGAGCAAATATTTCCCAATTACACGTACTTTTGTACATTGAAAATTCAGAAAAGATACAATAACAAATTAAACTTTTAGCTATATAAGACATAGAGGACAACTAACTAAATATAGCTTTATTCCACCCATTAAGGCAAGACAAAAAGAACATTAAACGCAACACAACTAAATTTTCACCGACCTGAGAAGCTAACTAAATTTCACAACCATTCAACCACAAATGAAAACATATATTAACAAATAAAGATATCACACACACACACACACCCATACATACATATATATATATATATATATATATATATATGAACAAATAAAATTAACACATCTCGTTGCTTTCAATATTGTCCCCTAGCGGCTGTGATTCGCATTGGTCGAAGCGTGATTGTTCGGAGCGATCATCGATTGAGCAGAAGGCTGATTAGTTTGTTGATTACCTTGATTGCCATTGTTGTTATTACTTGCGGATCCATTGGAAACAGTCACTCCAAGGCATGCTTGAGCTGAAGGCATTGAGAAAGTTGAATTCGAAGACATTTTTGCAGTTATAGTATAGTACTACTATATTGCACTATTGAATATTTGTGTACCATATTGTTAAAAATCTAGTTGTATTTATAACACAATCAAAGCTAAGTATACAAGTAAACACTATTTCCATGCAAGTGATTCGTAAAAATCATGAGTTTGAATATTAGCTATAATTTGAACTAGTCTTTGAAATATTAGCTGGCTTGGTATTACGTCATATAGCTACGCACGTTGATCAATATTGTTAAAATATTCAAAATAAGGAGACAGTCTGAATTTGAAGACCGAACAATCAGGCACAAGACTTCTCGAAATTAAACCAAATATAATATAGTATTCACGATAATTAATTACTATTAACGATGATATATTAGATAAAGATGCGCGCGCATGTGTATTAGGAAAAGGTAGATTATTCTTTTTTTAGTTGGTAGTTTCTATTAATTAGGACGAGCACGTCATGTCCTATGTTTTTTATTCTTATTTTAGTGGCGTTTGAGAATAAGTATAGAAAAATTATTGAACATATATAACCAATCAACGAAACCAATTAAAAAAACTGATAATATATTGCTTTGTTTTCATGATAACTAAGTCTTTTGAATTCAATATTGCTTGTAGTACCTTTAGGATGTCTACAGCTACATTAATGCATATTCTTGAGAATCTGGAGCAAGGAATTTAATGGATAGATCTTGTATGAATATTCTAATAATACGTCTATCAAATACATGTGCAAAAGCATAAGTGATATATATATATATATATATATATATATATAGTTAAACAATTAGTCATTTTAAAGGTAAAGTTTGAATTATTTAGCCATAGTTTCACGAAATTAGGGATTTAGCCATAGCATATAATATTTTTTGTAACATGTAACATATATACGTGTAAAAAATGTAACATTTTTTGTAACATGTAACATAAAATGTTACACTTTTACACGTATATATGTTTCATGTAACAAAAAATGTTATATTTTATGGCTAAATCCTAAAAAAATTACCCAAAAATTTGGTTAAATACCTAAAAAACTTTATATATATATATATATATATAAATTTAAGGATTTGGCCGATCATTAGATTAATTTTCTTGGAATTAGCCATAATTTTAGAAATTTATAAAATTACACATTTTTATTTTTTATTTTATCACAATCGATGTAAATTTTGAAAATGATAGATTTAGTTTGCTTTTTCAAGTTGAAGGATCGAGCAAAATTTTTGGAGATTTTTTATTTGATTTGGGCGGTCTTTTTAAGTAATTATCATAGATACTTATGTCCATTAATGTATTTAATGGCTATTTCGTTAATTTTGACATTATAGGTCTAAATCTTTCAAACTTTAACTTTAAAATAGTTAATTTCTTAACTAATATATATATATATATATATATATATATATATATGAAATAATTGTTTTAATTCTATATGAAAACTTTTATAAACTAATTGTAGTGTATTTTTATATGTTAAAAATTTGAAAGAGACACGATGAAAATTGAGACTTAAATCGCATACGAAATGCCTTTTTTAAGCGTTTATTTGTGTCTTATTTTATTTTGTTGACCAACAAGCAAATACGCCACAGAATACGACAAGTCTTGATTGAGTTTGCACCAAAGTAATAATGAAAAATCATTAAAAGCGAAGAAATAATTCTAGAATGTTTGTGTATGTGTTTTTGATATAAAGGCTTTATAAAAGTCCCATATTGGTAACTTATTTAGAGGGTTAGCTCTTTATAAGTGGTTGTGTATCTTGTGGACTCAAATAAGTGCTGGCAAGAAGCATGCAAGGTGGCACACTCACATACTCACGCATGTATGCGAGTGTTCGCTCTCAAACGCGAGCATGAGCCCAAGTGCTGCGCGTAGCGACGCGCGCATGAGGAGTGGACAGTGAGGCTGTAAAGGCACTACAACATTACGAAGACATGATTTCTGGATACCGGGACACTGTGTGTTGGGCGTCGCATATCGTTGTTCTGAGACGTAACTTTCTGGATGCCAATGCGCTGTGTATTTGGCGTCGTGGCGCCGAGACATTTCCAGGCGAGTGCTGTGGCGCCGTGATTATAGCGCCACGATGCTGGTCACAAAAGTGACCGTTATTTGACCGTTTTTACTGAAAAGTTGTGTTTTTTTTCACTAAACGTCACGTCCATTCACTTCCATAAAGCCTTATGAACGAGACAAACAATTAAAAACTTAATCTTCTCATCTCAAAACATAAAAAACACATACACAAAACATTCTAGAATTAATTATTTGCCTTCAATTGAGTTTTCATTATTGCTTTGGTGCCAACTCAAACAAGGTTTGTCATATCCTACGGATTATTTGCTTATTGGTCCACAAAGCGAAATAGGACGCAAATAAACACTTAAAGAAAGCGTTTCGTACGTGATTCAAGCCTCGGTTTTCAACTTGTCTCCTTAAAAATTCCAACAATCTTAAGCGTTTATTTGAGTGATGGAGACGGAGACTTCCGTTGCAATCATCAAATTGATGAACCAAGACCTCGTGAAGTTAGACCGTTTCAATGGAACCAATTTCACTAGTTGACAAGATAAGTTGAAGTTCCTCTCGACGACCTTGAAGATATTCTACATCCTTGATTCTGAGTTAGAGCCCCTTTTCCAAAGCAGGTGACAAAGATGCCAAAGAACAAAGGGTAGAACACAAGAGGTGGCAAGAGGATGCGTTAATATGTCGTTGCCACATCCTCAACGCCCTCTCGGATCGTCTTTACGATCTCTACACGTCCACTCAATCGGCGAAGGAGATATGGAACGCACTTAAGTACAAATACCAGGCCGAGGAGGAAGGTACCAAATAGTTCCTCATTTCGAAGGATTTTAATTCTAGATGAATGATGAGAAAGCAATTATTGTACAAGTGCAAGAATTACAAGCGACTGTCAACTAGTTGTGGATAGTGAGGCTATAAAGGTACTACAATATTCCAGAGGCATGGGTATAGATTATTAATATGTCAAAAAAGGGATATTCCTCAAAATCTCCTCTATAAAAAAGTTATTTTTAAAGAACTCCACAATGATGTGAAATTTTGAACTTATATTAGATTATATATGTAATAATCGTTTTGTTAGTCAGTGTTCTTTATTGGTGTTGGAACTTACAAAGAACAACACGAATACAAATGTCGAGATGAGATAAACGAAATAACAATAAATATTAGAGTACAAAATGAAGTAAATGACACAAGAAAATTGGTAAAGTAGTTCAACTACATCTACATATGCGGGACAACGCCCAGATGAAAACGATCCACTAGAACTTAAAAAACAAGAACGCCTGAACTTATACAAGAATGGACTCCCTTCTATTCTCTTACATCGTCACTCATATACATAGTGATCTATCCCTGACGATATCCCCTCGTCTTACAATTCACACACCTGTAAATGACACTCACCAATTTCCCAATTACAAAGTAAGAATACTCTTGTTTTCTCTCATAAGAACAACTCAAAACATGTTTTTCTCTCATAGCTCACAAACTATATACAGAGCACTCTTTGAGAATACAATGGACATAGATACCACGTTCTTCAACTCTTCAAAATATGGATATCAACAACCTTGAGCAATGTTGGAAAGTTTCCTTGTAAGGAATACCAAATTCTCTCACATTAACTTGGTCAAATTTTGCCATTATGAACGAATAATCTTGACCTGAGTAATGAGCAATCAACCTTTGATATACGTTCAACTTAGAGGTTGGCTCTTTTCATAATTAAGCTTTCCATAAAGAGACGGCGTTGGAGCACCAATTAAGAATACTTGTCCAGTTTTAACAAAATTGTCCAGATACATTCGCTGGTCAATAATTAAATACTTTCCAAACATAGAAAATTCGACCAGCTTAATAAAATCAACAACTCTCCCGATTTCTTTCCTAAAGGATAAGCCAGTCATATCTCCTCAAATCATAGTTCAATCTAGGTGCAATCTAGTGAAATATAATCTTAAGAAGTCAAATAGTTTGCAATCCTCATTTGAAATGTCACATGGATGTATCTTGAGATTTCAACAAAATCTGGAGCAAGCATCTTCTGAAACACAAAGTGAAATCACGTGGAACACCTGGAACACCAACAGAAAGTTGCATAGAGTCTACAAAGGAACATTCTCTAAAACACCGGATTGACCATCATTTCCGAAATCTTCCAAGCATAATATCGCGCTGTGTGATTGACGCAAGAATATTGTAACGACCCGACTTTTCGAGTCGTCAAACTTACTTATCTTACTTACTAAAATCTTGTAAAAATACAATCTATTTTTTTTAAACTTATAATTAACTCAAACTTGTTTATAAAAGAAGAGGTCTTGTGAATTAAAATAATAAAACCTTGACATAAAATAAGTTCACACATCTTAAGTTTCATACTTACGCATAGAAAATAAAAATATAAAATATCTCATATAAATAATTTACAGAAGATAGTGGTTTCCATAACCCTCGCCTCGCCACGCCACCTCAAGCACTGTCGAATTCCAACCCATGGTACATCACACCATTGGTTTCTTACCTGCAGTACGGACGAAAAACGAAGTGAGCTAAAAGCCCAGTGACATACAATTAATACTCACAAAACATGATATGCAATGCATGACCAAATTAGTTTCGATTATTTAATCTATTACTAATCTTTTCTAGAGGATCCTCATCATATAAATGTAAGTACCGAGTTGCGCGCCGAACCAATGGGCGACGAGGGTGTACAGGTCCTCGCCGATCATGGATCTGTCATATCATATATTTTCATAAAGACCGCCCTATATTACCCTTAAGTCGACTCAAGGGACAGTATCATAACCTCACTAGTAAGGGTGGTACGACACGGTGTTTAAACTTATGTTTCACTTATTAAGTCTTGTGACATACAACGTGACATAGCATAAAATGACGTAGCTCATCATATCATCATATTGTTCATAACATGGTTCAATGAAACTTGCTTAGCGATTATAAACAAGGTCATGAACGTCAATTCATAATCATATTCATCTTTATACATGACATCATCATACACATGAAAACATAACATTATCATGACAAAGAATATCATTTTTTTTTGTTTTGAACTAATCTGTACTGTAGTGAGATTGTACTCACCTTGGTTGTTCAAACACTTAGACATTTCGTACTTCGGTGCTTGGTCACCTCGGCGCTCTAACACCTAAGATCATGACATAAGGTCAAAACTAGTCATTCGTTGAATTCCTTAACCTAAATCAACTCTCTAAGATTTGAGTCTAAATAACGCTTGGCGATTAACATTAAAATATTTCATGATAAAAAGTTTTAAAACGATTGCATGGTAACGTAAAGGTGTTCATCAAGAAGTCCCCAGATTCACTGGAACTAATAAAACTTAATTATAAAATTCATTTATTAAAATTAAATAATTTGACCTATATTAAAATTTCAGGTTAGACCCTATACTTTTAATAAAATTATAATTTAGTCCTTACAGAAAGAATTTCGACAAAACTGTCCTTTTATAAAATTATCCCAAATTTTATAGGTCATTAATATACATGAAAATAATTATTTTTCTCTTCATCATCATTTTAAAATTCGGATTTAAAACTTACCAAAAATAGAAACAAATTTAAGGATAGAATTTTAATTCCATAATATTATTAATTACGCTCAAAATCCGGTAAAATATTCTGAAGTAACTCCCCATTATTTTAAAATATCTACAACTTTCGATTTATAAATTTTTTAAAAAATCAATGCATAATAATGTTCTTTCACAAGGCAGAAATAAATATATTGCTAAAATACGGTTTTGATTAATTTAGAGACAGATTTGGCAAAAATCATATTTCTGAAAAGTTGTTCTAAATTAAATTTTATACATTTTTTTTCATATGAAAAACCCAGATATGATGTTAAAGTGATCAAAATATTGAAAAACCTTCAACTGCTCAATCTATCCAGAAAGACCATACCGAGCACATCATGGTTCCGAAATTTTAAAAATTAATTTTACACATCAATAAATTCTAAAATTTAATAAATAACATTTATACATATATATTGATTCACAAAAAATTCATTTTTGATATAAACATTTGTTTCATACATAAAAATATCACCGTTTATTTGTATTTTTTTAAAACTACCGTACTAGAAAAGTAAATCTACGCAACTTATGCATCTGGATTTTTATAGAAAAATATACATATTATCGAGGTATAATAGACATAAAATAGACATAATACTATACGTTCATGATTTTTTTCTTAATTTTTAGAGCCTTATATGTCATGAAATAATACGCCCAAAATCTGACAGAAAGTACCAAAATTTTCAGCATCCGGAATTTTTATTTTTTGCATGTAAAACATGACTCTAAAAATATAATCATGCTAGATTTCCACCCTTAACAACTTAGATCTCTTATACACTTTTAGGGCTTCAATATTTTTACTTAGGGTCGATTCTTCTTGAGCCCTTCGATTCTTCTATCGACGTCCACCGTTGCGTCGTTGCCTTCGAACGCTTCGGAGAAAAAAAAAACATACCACGTAAAAACCAAATCAAAACTAGACTTAAAATAACTTTTTTAGATGATAAAATCTTACCTTAAAGGTTGAAATTGAGTCTCTAAATCACTACTATAGGGTTGGCCTCCTTAGAGAAATTTCTTGAATTTTCTCTCATTTCTTTCTCTCTTTTTCTTCCTTTTTCTCTAGACTTTTTTTTTTTCTTTTGTGCTTCTTGAATAATATGGCTGATTATATCTCAGCCTTTTTTTTTTTTACTCCTAATGGGCGTAGAAGGTGGTGTATTAGGGAAGAAAATTAATTCCCATTATTACCTCTTAATGCCCCTACTAAAAAAAATCACCCAAGTTACCATTTTCGGTTTGAACCTTATTTGGTAAATCTTACAATGCATTTGGACTTAATCATAGCTTTATTCACCTTTAAAATGCTATTTCTAAAAGTATTTTTAGCACCCTGACCATATATAAAACTACATGTAGTTTTGCTGCTTTTTCGCAAAACTACATGCAGTTTTGCCTACGCGTAGTTTTTGCACCTACTGAACGTAGTTAATTTGATGTAGTTTTTTTATTATTATTTTAAATACACCAAAATAAATAATAAATTTACGTAACAAGAATTATATTTCAATAAATACATATTTAATTTATTTATTGAAGGATCGGACAAAATCGGGTTGTCACAAATATTATGAGCTAAGAAATCATATCAAAATATATTTTGCCAAAAATACAATTAGAAAACGCCCAATTATACTAACAATGCGCATTTTTTATTTATTATCCACCCCAATCATCAACCCAACCCTATCTGAGTTTGAGTTTAAGGTTGGGTTGGACTCAATATTCTGAACCTGACGTGCTAGGATTGGATGGCATTGAGTTAGGGCCTCCAACCGCCGAACATATCTAGTGGATAACCAATAATTGATTTTTTTTTTTAAATCTAACTCTTGCTCGTGGATATTTGTTTGCCAAATATATTGATAATCGCATAATATACTCAACTGAAATTTCCTTGGTAATTGTATGTCCTCTTGCATTGAATCCTTTTTTTTTATATATACATATATATAAAATCCTCTGGCGATGAAATTACTCGCCGCAAAGTTTAGCTTACTAGCTAAGCGATGCATGCTTTGAATGGCAAAATAGATTGACTAGATATAATATTATAATAAATACTATACATATGCTTTATTTTCCTGAAAAATAAGTAAACTTTAGAAAGATGAGAAAAGTATTAAAATTTAGAATGACATCAACATTGACAAGTTATTTTGGCAGTCACACGCAAGGTCAGAGTGACGAGTTTAAGAGATTAGAATTCATGAGATTTGAACGTTAAACATTATATGGATATATTGAACACGCTTTAGAAATCAACATTCGCCTACATACATGGACCATTACATATAACAATAAATTACTACATAACTTCTACAATATTTACATGGATCAAATATATATGATCGCTTCCTTATTGTCGCTTCCTTAGAATTGTTGTTTTTAGTTTATTATTTTTTTTATTTTTATTTTTTGTTGCTTTCAACTGCTTATAACTTAGCGGAATATGATAAATCAAGCCAAATCTATAGCTAAAGATAAAAAGTGAGCTTTTTCTCTACAATTTTTAATGTTTGATTACAAAAGCTACTCCACAACACACTAAGTTAGCCTTTTATATTAAGCTTAAATGACAAATCAAATGACAAAGAAAACAAGAAAAATAACAAGTAAAATAATAAACTAAAAACGACAATGAAACTAAGGAAACGACGATAATCTCCTACATCAATATATACCAGGGGCAATATTGGTATTATATTATACAATTTTGAACTAGTCTTTGTATTAGCTGGCTTGGTGTATAATAGTATGTACGTATTCATATAGTAATACACGTTAATCAATATTTTTAAAATATTCAAAATAAGGAAAAAGTCTGAATTTGAAGACCGAACTCCAATTGCTTTGGAAAATGGAGAAAATTGAGCTGAGCTCATGCACAAGAACTTCTCGAAATTAACCCAATTATAATATAGTATTCATGATAATTAATTATTATTAACAATAAAATATTAGATTACGATGTGTGTTTAGCTACAATGCATATTCTTGAAAATCTGGAACAAGAAATTTAATGGATAGATCTTGTACGAATATTTTAGTGCGTCTTTCAATCAAATGTGCAAAAGCATAATAAGTGATATATATATATATATATATATGAAATATTATAGTATAGTACTATAGTGCACTTTTCAATATTAATTGTGTACCATATTGTTAAAAATCTAGTTGTATTTATACCACAATCAAAGCTAAGTACACAAGTAAACATTATTTCCATGCAAGTGATTCGTAAAAATCATGAGTTTGAATATTAGGTATAATTTGGAACTAGTCTTTGTAATATTAGCTGGCTTAATTGGTATTACATGATCAGGTGGCTACGCACGTTGATCAATATTGTTAAAATATTCAAAATAAGGAGAAAGTCTGAATTTGAAGACCGAACTCCAATTACTTCGGAAAATAAAGAAATTGAGCTGAGGTCATGCACAAGAACTCCTCGAAATTAAATCAAATATAATATAGTATTCATGATAATTAATTACTAATAATAATAATATATTAGATTAATATGAGGCCCAACTTGTTAGTAAGCCTATTTTCCTCATTCGTCTGTCAATTTTATTGGGATATGTTCCTAAAACAATTCTCATTGATTTAAAAAAAAAAACAATAATATATTAGATAAAGATCTGCGCGCATGTGTATTAGGAAAAGGTAAATTATTCTTTCTTTAGTTGGTAGTTTCTATTAATGACGAGCACGTTATGTCCTTTGTTTTTTATTTTTATTTTACTGGCGTTTGAAAATAAGTATAGAAAAATTATTGAAAATATATAACCGATCAACGAAACCAATTAAAAAAACTGATAATATATTGCTTTGTTTTCATGATAACTAAGTTTTTTGAATTCAATATTGCTTGTAACATTAGGATGTCTACAGCCATATTAATGCATATTCTTGTGAATCTGGAACAAGGAATTTAATGGATAGATCTTGTATGAATATTCTAATACGTCTTTGAATTACATGTGCAAATGCATAAGATATATCTATATATATATATATATATATATATGAAATAATTGTTTGAATTCTATACAAACAAATTTTAGTATGTGATCGCGTGTGTCCTTAACACGTATATTTAGAATAAAGCCACGAATTTATGGTAAAGGAACAAACAAATAAATTTAAACAGAATTCACATTATTAAGAGCAAATATTTCCCAATTACACATATTTTTGTACATTGAAAATCAAGGAAAGATACATCAAGGAAAGATACACTAACAAATTAAACTTTTAGCTATATAAGACTTATACGACAACTAACTAAATATAGCTTTATTCTACCCATTAAAACAAGACAAAAAGAAAATTAAACGCATCACAACTAAATTTTCACCGACCTGAGAAGCTAACTAAATTTCACAACCATTCAACCACAAATAAAAACATATATTAACAAATAAAGATATCACACACACACACCCATATATATATATATATATATATATATATGAACAAATAAAATTAACACATCTCTTTGCTTTCAATATTGTCCCCTAGCGGCGGTGATTCGCATTGGTGGAAGACTGATTGTTCGGATCGAAGATCGATTGAGCAGAAGGCTGATTTGTTTGTTGATTACCTTGATTGCCATTGTTGTTATTACTTGCGGATCCATTGGAAACAGTCACTCCAAGGCATGCTTGAGCTGAAGGCATTGAGAAAGTTGAATTCGAAGACATTTTTGCAGTTATAGTATAGTACTACAATATTGCAATATTGAATATTTGTGTACCGTATTGTTAAAAATCTAGTTGTATTTATACCACAATCAAAGCTAAGTATACAAGTAAACACTATTTCCATGCAATTGATTCGTAAAAATCATGAGTTTGAATATTATATATTGATAAAGTTTCTTTGAATGGGATAGTATACATAAATTATTAATTTTTTTCAACTCTGTTAGATTTTTCCAGGAAAAGAATTGTTGCCTCTGATTTGTCAGTTAAATTCGTTGGAAATATCACGATTTTGGGGTGTAAGCTTTGGTACTTCCATGATGTAAATCGCATTAAATAAACACATGCACACAGTTTAGAATATCCTCTGAAATTTATTGAAATACCACGTTTTTCTAAACTAGTTAAATATGTATTTTACTCTGAATTTCTGTTCACCAAATACTATCATTTTCTTCAAAATGTTTGAATGCTTTGACCACAGTGAACTATTCAAACGAGAAATAAAAATAGAAAAAATACACAACGCAGTATTTTTCATCTTTTAATTAAAAGTCCAAATAAAGTAGAATATTTTTTTGTTTAGTTTAAAAACCTGAAGAATAAAATATGTATTACAAGTCAAAGTTGAGAGAGTTATTTCTTTCTTTTAAATCGTCACTATATTCTCGTTGGTGGAGCCAGAATATTAATGATATACCTATCAAAAAGATCGTTACTCTTTGATCTATTACTACTCTTTGATTTATACAGACTAGTTTAAATATTTTAATTTATAATTTTAATCTCCTTGTATGTAATACTCTTTACATACTAAAATCGTAGTTTAATTAGCATGTTTAGGATTTTAATAAACATCAACAAACAAAATGACTACTTCTTTTATTAAAAATTTTAAAAAATATTTATAAATCTGATTTTAAAGTCATATTCCTAACACCGCCAACTGCCAAGATAACGGGTGGATATATACCTAATAAATGATATTTGATTTAATCTAATTCGTGCACATAGATATTTGTTTGCCAGGTCTATTGATGATCGCATCGATCATACACTAAAACTGAAATTCCTTGGTAATTATAAGTCCTCTGGCAATGAGTTCTTTATATATATATATATATATATATATATATATATATGTGTGTGTGTATAAAATTCTCCTTGCAATGAAATTACTCGCCGCATGGTTTAGCTCATTAAGCAATGTATGTTTTGAATGGCATAATATACTGACATATTTTACTATTTCAACCAAAAAAAAATGCTATATATACAGATGCTTTAATTTCCTGATAAATAAAGTACACTCTAGAAAGATAAGAGAAAAGTTTAAAATTTAGAATGACATTAACATTTACAAGTTATTTTTGCAGTCACAGGCAAGGGTGACGAGTTTAAAAGATTAGAATTCATGAGATTTGAACGTTGAACATTATATGGATATACTGAACACGCTTTAGAAATCAACATTCACAGTGGACCATTATGTATAACAACAAAGTACTACATAATTTCTACAATATTTACATTGATCAAATATATATCAGGGGGGCAGTATTGGTATTACATTATATAATTTGGAATTGGGTGAGTTGCAAAAATAGACCAAAATTAAATGTGACTTTCAAATAATAGTTCATATTTCGAAAAATTTAAATAAAAAAAATTACTGTAAAGAATTTCGTAACAAAAAATGTCAAACAAATATTTACAAATCTGTAAACATTTGTAAGACATTGTCTGACACTGCACAAAATAATGAGTAAAAGTTGAAGCGTTACGAAATATTTTACATATCTTTACAGATGTTTGCCATTTTGTATGATATTTTTCTGTTATATAATTCGTAACATGATTATTTTCTTAATTTTTTAAAATATAGGCTATTATTTAAAAATATAAAAAAAAATTGGCTATTTACTACAATTTCCTTTCTTTGTAATATTAGCTGGCTTGGTGTATAAATAGTATGTACGATAGCATAGGAAAAATGTCTAAATTTGAAGACCGAACTCCAATTGCTTAAGAAAATGGAGAAAATTGAGCTGAGATCATGCATAATAAGTTCTCCAAATTAACATAATATAGTATATATACAATTCATGATATTTAATTATTGTCGACAATTATAAATTAGATGAATATATATATATATATATATATATATATATATATATATACACGCGCGCATGCGTATTAGGAAGAAGGATATTTATGTTTGGATAGTTCAAATAAAAACCCATCCGTGGGAAAAATAATATGCGATTTTGCCATGATTGTTGTTTAAATATTATAATAATAATAATAATAAAAAAAGAAGTAGCTGTGGTGGGGAACGACGAGATACTCATTGGAAGATGCTTTAATTGGTGGAGCACACTTTACATACGTTGCCTTTGGCACATGTGAATGTGATAACTTATTCCATATTATCAGAAGTCAGAACAAAGGTATCCTACTAAATAATAAGTGGCTTCACTCACTTAAAGTAGCATTTTTCGTCTAAAATGACGCCATTTTCATCCTCAACGGCGTTGGGGATAGAAATTTCAAGAAATAGGGAGGCTCATGAATTGGTGCTTTCTCAGGAGAACTATATGAAGAAACTACTTACAAGGTTTAACATGGTAACAGCTAAATCTGTGAGTACACCAATTGCCCCTCATTTCAAGTTGTCATCAACCTAATGGCCCAAGACAGAAGCTGAAGAAAAACCTATGCTCAAAGTACCATATGCAAGGGTTGTGGGAAGTATGATCTATGCAATGATCTGTACAAGACTAGACATCTGATATACAGTTGGCTTGGTGAGTAGGTTCATGGGAAAACAGGGTATTGAGCACTGGAAACTAGTCAAATGGGTTTTGAGGTACTTAACTGGAAGTGTATTTATGAGCTTGCACTATGGAGAGTCACAGGACTCAAAAAATGCAGCAAAGGGGTATGTGGACTCTGATTATGCATAAGCTTTTGACAAAAGGACGCCTTTAACTGGTTATATCTTCACGTTAGTTGGAAATGCCATTAGTTGGAAATCCTCTCTCCAACATATAGTGGCTTTGTCAACAATTGTAGCTGAGTCGTCCAAATAAAACGGCTCTTTGAAGTAAGTAATAATGTCACCACCCAATAGAGTTTTGGGCTCTCTCTCTCGATTTTCGAAGAATTCATTGACTCTTCCTGTCTGTTTATCCTTGTCTTCATATTACCATGTTGACACACGCGTCCAAAGTTGTTCTGAGCACCAGTCTTGAGTTAGTGTAGAGTCTAAGTATAGGTTTCTTTTCTTTATGTCCAGATGTCAACTCAAAAGCTCCTACCTGGAGAAAGTAGTTAGAAGTTTTGAGAAGGATAGGGAGGAAGAAGAAAGTGATCTGAACGGAGTGATAGAGTAAACCACGAAGCTGCTATCTACTAGTCTCGCCTTAAGTATTAACCCACACCCTCTTGGAGAACAGAAAGAGGTGTTTTTCCTCCTTGCATCAAAACTCTACTCCAGGAATCCAGTAGGAACAAATGTCATACGAAGAGTTTTTCAAAAGGCTTGGAGAGTCCGTCATGAATGTACAGTGGATGAAGTGAAGCCTTCCATTTTCAAGTTCAGATTTTCACACTGAAAATGACATGCAATGTGTGATGATCCGCAATCCATGTTCTAACAATAGAGCTCAACTGGTGTTTCGGGATTAGGAGCCACATAAACTGCTAGAAGAGGCGGATTTGAGCAAGTGCATTTTCTGGGTTCGATGCCATGGACTCTCTCCTTAATATATCTAAGCTTATTCTGCAAATTAGATTGGGTCCATCATAGGCAGGTACATTTTCAATGAATGGAAGACTAATGATAGTATTCGAGATAAAAATTGTCTTCGCCTCAAAGTTGAAGTTGATTTGAACAACCCACGAGCGCCAGTGTTCTTTCTCGATCGGGGGACACCTAAATATGAACATTTGGCCAATATTTGCTATAGATGTGGTATACTGGGGTATGACAAATACTGTTGTGTGCAAGAGGAACCAACTAAGGTTGATTCTTCACACCACCCAGTAGTCAATGTATACGGACCGTGGATCAAACATGATTCACACGAGGAGTCCTGGTTCACGCATGCCGTCTCCATTCAGGCTACATCGGAGGAGAGAGAAGAAAACTAAATCAAACAGGGTAGCGGTGGCCAGAATCTTTCGCCGACTGGAATACAAGATCGAAGTAAGACATTGGAGGTGGTCCCAGCCAGTTCAACCTCATTGACAGAGAGACAAGATCTGACATAGCAACAACAGGAGCGTAGCTGCAAGCATCTCTTCTATGAGGTCGATGAGCCTATACCAAAGCTACAACAACAGAGCATACGACTTTCATATCAGGTCTGAAAAACCCAGGTCTGAAAAGGGATAACCAGTCTACAAACATACAGGGCAGTAGAGGGAGTACAAGTGAGCTGTCAAAAAACAAGGAAGGGCTAATCCCGTCATACTTGGGCTGGACAGAAGAAGATGTGGGGAAATAGCCTTCCCAACAGAAGTCTTTCTTGGCTATAGGGCCCAATGTCAAAACCGAAGGGCCCAATGCCACAACCAATCTCCTTTTGGATATCTTAAGCCCTCTTTTCAAGTCCATCAGAGATCCACAACAAAACCAAGGCCTGATCCAGTGGTTCCTAAACACAAACAAAGAGCCAACCATTAAAAAAGAAAAACCTCAGACTCTTCTATCTCTTCCGGGGAATGTTCAAAGAAGATTCGCACATAAGACTTTTAACAACAGGCTGACCTGGAATCAGATTGACGCCGCAATGAAATATTAAAGCCAGCTGATCTTTTTCGCAACTCTAACATCCAATCACGAGGTCAGGAATCCTACAACAACTCTGATAAGACCAGAAGATTAGTCAAACAGAGGCAAAGGAAGTTCAATAACGATGGAAAGGGAGTGGAGATTCGTGAAGTCTTAGAGGACCAAGCCATATGCGCATCATCGGAAAAGAGAAAAAATGGGGAATGCATTCGTTTCGTTTCAGCTCAATCATTTGAGGCTGAGGAGGCGGGCCAATCCAAGCCCCGTTTCAACCTCTCTATGTTAGTCCTATTGTGGAATTGCTATGGGCTAGCGAGAGCCGCGGCTGAAACGGCCCTTCAGGGCTAGATCCGGGAACACAACCCGGATGGTTTAGTTCTTTTTGAAATAATGATTGGTCCTAGTGCTATGGAGAGATTACGAGGTAGTTTAGGTTTTTGGGGGTGTCATGGTGGATCCAGAGGGGTTATCGAGAGGGATTTGTTTGTGGTGGCGTAGGAGGGTAGTAGTGGATGTTTGGGCTACTAATACATATTTGATTCATGTTGTCTTTAAAGGGGGGTGGGGGAATCTGGAACCTGATTGGAGCTGTTTTTGTGTACATGCACCATCAAAGGCAGGTACTCAAAAAAGCTTTTGGGGACGATCTTAGCCAGAGAGTCAACTGGGTATCTCACCTTTGGGGAGTCGTTAGGGATCTTAAACAATTAATGGATCAATTAGAGAAGATTAGAGGCTCTCAAGTCTCTTGGAGAAAGGGCAATGTTTTGAGAGATTTTCTTTTTTCGACATGAAGGATGGACCTCGGAGCTCAATGGGGTTTGTATACATGGTGTAATGGAAGGAGAGACCAACATGTGTTACGATAGAGACTCGACTGAGCCATTCTCTATGGGAGTTAGTGCATTAATTTTCCCAAAAAGGGACTACGTAATCTCCCAATTTGCGCCTCAAACCATGCACCAATTCTACTAAATACACACTTGGAAAGTGAGATTTTACATAGACCATTTCAATTTTTCGAAGCATGGACTTCAGAATCAGAATGTCAAAATATTATCCACTCAGCGTGGCAGCGACTTTACGAAGGCCATGCTAGCTATGTTCTCAATCGGAAAACTATTCGCACCGGAGCAGACCTTAAGGAATGGAGTAGAGGCATACTTAAATGCAATTAGCGTCGCCTAAAATGTCTTGAACAGCAGCTCATCTTGATCTTGAATAAACAACCCACTCTAGAGAATATGGGCGAGGAAAGGGTTGTTTAACTGAAAATAGAGGAGATTATGGTCATTTGGAAAAATATTGGAAACAAAAGACCAGAGAGTTGTGGTTTCGAGAAGGAGATGGAAACATCAAGTTTTTCCACTCTTTAACAATGGTAAGACGAAAGAGAAACCACATTGGTTAATCATGGATGACAATGGCAGTTGTTTGAAAAATAAGAGTTCAATTGATCATTACTTCCAGTGAAATTTCAAAGAGTTTTTCAAGTCAACTAATCTATCGTTCCCAGACAATTTAGAAGGCTTGGAGTCGCCAAAAATTTCAGTAGAAGACAATGAAAAGCTTATAATGGTACCTTCCAATGAAGAAATTAAGGAGTGTGTCTAGAGTATAAAACCGTTAAAAGCTCCGACCATTGACGGGTTCCAAGGAGTGTTTTACAGGACCTATTTGGAGATAGTAGGGCCACAAGTCACAAGCTTTGTCAAAGACTTTTTCAGATCGGTGAAAATGTTCCAAGCTTTTAATCGTACTAGTATAGTTCTTATCCCCAATACTCCCAACGCAGAGTCTTTGGACAAATTCCGCCCTATAAGTTGTGTAACTTCAGCCTCAAAATTATTACAAAAATTATGTCAAGATTGAAGATTATCTTCCCGAAAATAATTTCCTCATTTCAAATAAGATTTGTCCTGGTAGGTGGATTACAGAGAATGCAGTGGTAGCAAGGGAAAGGGAGCTTTTTATTGAAGGTGTTGGAGCTTTTTGGCTTTTGTAAAAAATTCATTGATCTTATTTAACAGTGCATTTCCACTGTGACTTTCTCTGTCCTTCTAAATGGTAGTCTCTTTCAACAGCGTCTCTGGGCTGGAAGGATATCCTCTCTTTAAGAGATCTGATAAAGGAGCACTCTGTATGTATTCTTAGTTGGAAGTGGTTCAGAAACTCAAATTTTCAATGATGTATGGTCGAAGAAGGGAGAAGTCATTCCATTTCATAACAATAGTTTATTGGATAAGGAATCTATGGTCGATTCACTCTTTGTGGATGGCAGTAGGATTTAGGATAGAGTGAAGATTGATTTATTGTTTGATTCGAATATAACAATGGCAATTCTGAAAACTAAAGTACGACCGGCACGTTTGGAGGTTTTACCTGCCTGTAAACACAATAAGAAATGCCCTTTGCTTTGTCAAATGAGCTTATATACCAGCACAACAAACGCGCTTCGATCAGCAAATGATAGTAACCCCCCTTTCTTCCAATCGCCAAATGATACTATCCCCCCTTTCTTCTAATCGCTCTATTGCTTAACTTTTGATGAAATTTGGGCGACAAGAAACTCACTAGTTTTCGAAGGAGTTAAAGTAGACCCCTCTTCTTCTATCCACCGAGTCACTAGTTCGTGAATGGGAGCTTAGCATCTCCAAAGTGCCAGCTACTACTGATAATTTTTCGGGCTCGGAAAATCAAATGATGCTACTGTCATAAACAAAATAGAGCTCCCCAGATCAGGATTTTGTCAAAATAAATGTTGATGCAGCGTTCAGTAGTAGAGGAGCTCCTATAGGGGTGATTGTGAGAAACTTTAAAGGTATTCCCCTACTTATATGGAATGGTCAAAGTAAGGCCTCTAATTCCATAGAGGCGGAGGTTATGGCCATCAGGCGTGGTATTAGCTTAGCTAAAATCAAAGGATGGTAGCAAGTTGTAGTGGAAGGCGATTGCAAACCAATCATGGAAGCCTTGCAGGAGGGAAATTCAAGTCTAGATTGAAAGCTTACTCCCGTTTTGGAAGAATTTAACTTGATCGCTAGTAATTTTCTTGTATTTTCTCATGGATTAACAGATAAGCGAACTCTATTGCCGATTCTTTGGCTAAATGGGCAACACGTTCCAATTTTGTAGGCTTTACTGTAATTGGGGAACTTCCCACCCATGTTGGGAACATCATTTTCTCTGAATTAATCTAATATCGAACTGCATTTGCCAAAAAAAAAAATATGGCTACAACAGAAGCTGTGAAAGAAGCTATATGGGTAAAAGGCTTTATTAATGAGCTTGGCAGTGAGCAGAGTGAGACGCAAGTAGTTCTGCGATGGCCAAAGTGCTTTACACTGGTGTAAGAATCCAATGTACCATGAGAGAACAAAACATATAGAAATAAGGATTCATTTTATCATAGATATTGTGGAGAGTGGCCTAGTGAAAAGGGTGAAAATAGGGATTGAAAAGAACCCTGCAGAGGTCATCACAAAGCTTGTACCTTTTACTGTGAAATTAAAAAGAAAAAAAAAGCAAAAAAAAGAGATTAAAAAGAAAAAAGCCACAGCTGTGAGAGAAAGAAAAAAGCGCAGAGAAAAAGCTCTAGGGTCCAAGTTAGAGTTCTTGGTGTGTTTTATAATCTCAGAAAGTAGTGACTTGGTGTTCTCTGTATAGTCAAAGTGGTTGATGAATAAAGTTGTCTTGTTGATTTGAGGATTCAATTTCTTGAGTTTGTATTGAGATTTGTGTGGTTGATTTCTGTTGTGTTTCAAGTTTTTACACATTGGTTTTAGTACCGACCATATGTAATACCCGACCTTTTTATTCTATTTCAATGCAATGATCTCCAATGACTAAATTTGCACGAGAGATTTTTTCTCGACAATAATGTTATTACGTCACATTTTATATTTTATGCAAGTTAACGGTGAAGGTCGTGTCAGAGCAATTAAGTGAATGAAGAAACGACATGTAGTTTTAGAGAAAACTACATGTAGTTTGTGGTTTAGAAAAACAACAAGTAATTTAAGGAATGACATGTAGTTTTATTTGACGTCACATGATGTTAAACGAGAGAAGATACCTTTAGTTTACAATTTTTATAAGAATGAGATGTGTTTTAAGAAATGAAGATTTCAAACCTTTTAGTTGTTAAATCTTATTGAAAAGTGGAGTTGACATTAGATTTAGGCAGTGGATATATTTATAAATTATACTTAGGATATATAAAATTTTTGTAGAGTACATTGCATATCAATTTAAAGATCTTTCAATAAGCTTTCTAACGGTGTATCAGATGTGTCAATCAGATTAGTATAGAGAAAGTTACGAATGATGAAAATTTAATACGCGAACTAGTCCGCGGAAACGACACATTTTTGAGGGCATAAGTCAAAATGATATGGTTTCGTAAATTAGGTCTATTTAAAGCCTCTTATGCAAATTTCGAAGCCCTAAGAGCATCCAAGTACACAGAGATTAATTCTTGAGACTTAAAGAATTTCCTGACTCTATAAATAGAGCCTTGGACTTCACTTTTCTTCCAATGATAGCTCAAGGAAGAAAAAAAAAAGAGAGAAAAACTATGAGAAAATTATGTCAAAAATTAGAGAGACATTCTGAAGAAAAAAGTTACAAGAAGGGCCGGCCAATTACGAAGAAAATAGGGTTATTACTCTGCCCAATTGAAGGTATAAACAAATCCCGTTACGTTTAAGTTATAAAATTTCAAGCTATCCCGAGAAAGTGTTTGTTAGGAAAAAAGGGTGCATTCAAAGGACGTTATTAAAAGAAATCAAGTCCCAAAAAGCTAAGGGTTCAATCCGAGGTTTGCTCTCATGACCTAGTATTAGAGTTTGAGATTTTAATTCTCAAAATTAGGGTTTCCACGAAATTTTGACCGAAAATCCTCTATGAGCCCAAAACTAGAGTTTTATGCTCCCTTCCGCTATTCTGAAATTTTTGTGCAACAAAACGATTATTTTGACACCCAAAAAAATACGCACATGTTCCTTTATGATTATATAGTATGTGTATAAATTTTCATATTTTTCAAAGCTACAAAATAATTATGAAAAATCTAGAACCATCGCTACGCAAACCGTTCAAGCACTGGAAAGTTTGCGTAGCCTGGATTCCGGTGACTTTTGGGAAGAAATTTTGAAAATTATATTTTGGATAAGTTTTGTGAAATAGGATTTTTCTAAATTCGGCCTTAAATCTCGTGTTTATCCTGATTTTTCAAAATCGCAGAATCTTCTTTGTGAAGAAAGTCTAATTTCCACGCATTTTCTGTAAAAACTCATAACTAAAAAGTTGTAGATTTTTCAACAATAATGCGAGTTACTTCAGCATGTTTTCTGAGATTTTTTTATGGATTTTTATAAAAAATTAATTTAATAATTCGGTCAAAATTTAGCACATAAGTTTTAAATCTATTTTCAAAAAAGAAATCAACCCATTTATTATCCTATTGTCTTTATTTATAAATAAAACTTTTAATAGGGACTTGATTGCAATTGTGTGACATAGAAAATCAAAACGCTCTGTCTAGAAAGATTGATGATTAAATAAGACGTACTTTGTGATCTCATCCACACTTACCTGGGAACTTCGGGGAGTTCTGTCTAGTTAAGTTGGTCTGAAGCGAGATGATAGTACCCTTTTCAATTGGCCTAGGAGCGTCTCGGTGAATATTATCACACTTATTTGTAAACCCCGAAAAAATTCATTTACGTTTCGAAGGGCAAAACAATAATTTTCTTCAAAGTTTATCGAAAATTCCTCTAAGATGATCATCATTATTTATTTTGAGTGATGAATGCCCTAAATAACCTTGGTATGGTTAAAACTATTTAACGACCTGAGTTTTCAAAAAGTGCCCATAATTTTCAACAATTACACTTTTGGCCAAAAATGAAAGTGCTCAAAATAAGACATGAATTGGTCATTTGAGACCTAATATCATATGTATTAATATTTTTGAAGTCATTTGGAAAGTTTGAGGTCATTCCGATGCCTATTTAGGGCAATTTCGGTGAATATCTCCTTGTTGGCGTCAAACGGGAAAAATCCGAAAAAATAGCAAACGGACTCGTAAAATTATAAAAATTTCCAATATATCTTATTTTAGTATATATTAGTGGAATATAATTAGATTTTTTCAAATAGAGCTTTAAAAATGATAATTCCTTATAGAGGGACTAAAACGCAACAAAACTTGTCTATCGGGGGCGACATGGAAATTTCAGCTTTAGGAACAGTTGTGGCTGAAGCTAGCACGAAATTTTCACAATGTGAGGGTTGAGTTGTCAGCCATGTAGCTATTGTTTGACCCGTAGCTATTGTTTGAACCTTGTGGTTGATTCGTCACCATGCATGGTTTTAGGGTGACAAATGGCTTGATTTTTACTTAATTCTTATGCTAGACTTAGTTAAAACAAGTGAGAGAGTGTAAAATCCTCATTCACTTCAGCTAAAATTCGACCACCAAGCAGAAAAGAGAGAGAGGAGAGTAGAGAGAAAGAAAAAGAAAGAAGAAAAGAGAAGAGAAAGAAGAAAAGAGAGAGAAGAACAGAAGGCTGTAAGGTAATAACTAATGTTCTTTTACTCTTTTGTTGTCACCTTAATAAACTAGAGCTTAAGCAAAGGAAAATCAAAACTAGGAGAAAGCTAAGGTAAAATCCTAACTTAAGCTCAAAGTTTTATAATTTCTTAAGAATATGTTATTTTAAGGAGTCAAGAAGGATTTTTAGTAATATGATGTAAATATTGAGAGATTAAGACTTGTTAGAGATGTGGTCATGAATATATTCCTTTTTAAAGATGGAAAATTAAGTTGAGAATGGTTGTGGTATGAATTTTTGGTCATTGATGTTCAAAAAAATAAATTTAGAACGTTCTATCAAAACAGTGGTAAAAATGGAATTTTCAGTTTAGTCCTAAGTGACTTTTGGCTTTAAGCTTATTTTCCTTAAAAATAGACTTGTTCATATTTCCGTAGGATCAAGAATCATCCCGAAATGATTTTTCTATAAGCGGAAGTGATTTTTCAAAGTTTGCTTAAGAATCTGCATTTTGGAATCCTATTGAACAAATCTTTATTTCACACAATTTTTGGAATAATTGAAGAAGCTTAAACCTAGCAAGCAATATCTTATTTGAAAGATATATGAAAATCTTTTCCAAAACAACTGGTTCCATGTCAATACGAGCTTTGTACAAGTTTTAAAACTCATTCTTGTAGTGGTTAGCAAGTTTTAGGATTAATGGTGATTGGAAAATAAAAAATAAAAAAAGGAGGATTCATACTCGCATGCCTAAAGAAGGCACAAAGATTTGAAAAAGACTAAACATTGGTTCATGTTGATGTTGAAAAATGTATGCTTAAATGCGTAATCTTAGTTGTTTGAAGATTTGGCTTGAATGAGTAAGAAAGAATGAAGGTTTTTGCAAAACACTTAAAATTGTAACATTTAAGGATATGGTAACGGATTTTTAGTATTCTATACTAAATGTACCAAGTTTTATTAATACCATTATTTTTCTAGAAAAATAGACTTCTTTATCTTCCCACAGGACTATGAATCACTCAAAAAAAAAAATTCTACAATTAGTTAGAATTTTTCAAATATGGGTTAAAATCTGTCCAAAAGCTGGGAACTCTTTTTAAGATCTGCTTTCGGGCTATTTTTCTCCAAAGTATAAAATCTGAAACCTAGCATGCCATAGCTTGTTTAAAGATCCATGAAAATACTTTCCAATGCCGTTGGTTTCGTGTCGATACAAGTTTTTTATATGAAATAGTACCGATTCGTAATGGTCTACGTTTTGGCAAGATTTGAAACTCTTTTGATCAGAAAATATTTTTGAGAAAATGAGAATAATTCTGATGGGGATTTGTCAAGTGTTTGTGTGACCAACCTAGATTTTGAGCAAGATAGGATTCATTAAAATAAGTTTAGGGGTTGAAAAGTCCCCCATAGATGGCTAAAAATCCGTTAGGCCCAATTAAGTCGTTTTTCATCCCGAGCAAGATATTAGGCTTGTTTTGACCCGTTTGAGAACCCAAACCCAAATTTTGATATTTTTGGGAAATTTGGAGAATTTCTAATCTATAAACATTCTTATTGTTAAGGAATTTAAAGCCCGATATTGTACGAATGACCTTGGAATCAAATCGAAGTTTGAGACCCCTGATTCGGCAAATTATAAGTGGAATCGACACCTACGACACAAGAACGAGGATGTTTTTCTCATGATTGTTATTGTGTATTTTATGCCTAGTGTTGTAATAATTAATTATCGTCTTGTTTATGTTTGCTTGATATGCTTGATTATCTGACAATAATTAGATACTAGGCCGAACTCAGGTACAGATGAAAAGTTTACAACAGATAATGGGTCCAACGCCCACGATAATTAAAAATTTAGATGGGTGTTTACCCACTTAACCTAACTGAAAATGAATAAGATGCCCCGGACCCGATATTATGATAATTACCCGGAGATATAAATATGGATTAAATATAAGATTTTAATGCTAAGGCCCGCTCGGGTGGAACGGGTAAATCTCCAAAAGGACTTTATGTCCCTCGTGAAATAATAATTCACTTGAAGAATGATTACGTGAATAAAACTGCATAAAATGTGAAATTATCGATGGCACCTCTAGATACTCCCGATGGCCGACGGTGGTACGTCCTGGTCATATGTGTTTCTGGTGAGTTGTCCCCAACACCTATGGAGTTTATTGTCGGGAATTCGGCCCACTCCCAACTGGCGCCTTATGATTGCGGTGGCCATGAGTGGATCCCAAACCAACCTAAACAATGTCAAGAATCTGGATTGAACCAGCTGAGACAAACGTAGAAGCATCAAGAATCTGGATTGAACCAGCTGAGATGTAAACTTAATTAAGAAAGAAAGATAATGTATGTACAATGATATTTACCTTAAGTGTAAGGATATACTGGTATGGGACAGTTAGATCCTTTTTGTATGTTGCATAATGATATGTTTTAACATGCATTGCGAATAGGGTAGATAGACTTCCACTTACTGAGTAAAATCTCATTAAGTGTTTCTTGTGTTGTAGACACAGGTAAGCGACCGAGGATGGAGTAGGACGGCGGATAAAAGTCGAGAGAGCTGGTGAATGTACATATGGACCCGACCTGTGAAGGCCATGGAATGCCTGCACCCAGTATATTTAAGTTATTTTGATTCTCTAGACAGAAAGAGAGTTTTAATTCCGCCGTATTTTTAGACATTAATTATGTATTATGTCTTTTAAAGTCTTAAAATGGTCATGTTCATACTGTATTATTATTATTATTTTCCTATTTGTTTTGAATTTATAATGTCCTAAAATGATATGTAAGCATGGTCTATGAACGAAAAGGGTCGCGGCCGGTTCCGGGCGGGTAATGACATTTTCCTATTAAAATTATTTTTAAGCAAAACCATTTTTAAAGTGGAAACTATGTCCCTTTAGAATGTTAGTCTTTTCGTTAGAGCTTAAGAATTAGAACTATACTTATGTTAACTTATGGTTCTAGGTTCTGCTCCTGACACTACCAAGCTATTAATCACTTGAACTCTCGACTCAAGGTGAGTACAATCTCACTATAGTACGAAGTAGTTCAAAAGAAAAATCATGTTATGCATTGTTTTATGTGACGTATGCTTTATGAAACATGTTATGATGAGATCTTTATATGACGAAGTTTCGGAGTTTTTGATATTATATTTTCACAATTTATAAATATGATTATGATATTTTCAAAGCTCAACATTTTTTTTAATGATGCATGGCACTTAATAATCAAATGATAGACCTAAGGGCATTAAGGAGACGGTTTAATGAAAGGTTTATGTTCTTCCTGCGTCGACGTAAGGGTATAAAGGAGACAGTTTCATGTTAAGTTCACGATGTTTTTGGCCTTAGTCACAAGGACTTTGTACACCCTCGTCGTCTATTGGTCGAGTGCACTCCACGAGGTACGTACACTATGATGATGTTTCTCTAGGATAAAAGATAATGAAAGATAATGTTAGGTGATGAAATGAAATGAATAATAATTTATCATGCATTGCATGTTGGGTAAGATTATAACAAGGCCCAATAATAGCCCAAGAATACCAAGGCCTAGAGGTAAAGCCCGTCCAAACAAGGTGGTATGGCCGAAGCAATCGGGTCCCTCTGGAGGACGTCGGAGGGCGCCAAAGCAAAGATCAAGCCGGAAACCGTCGGACCCTGCTAGAAGCCGTTCGACGCCGCCGGATCCCTCCGGAAGCAAGGATCATGCCGGTGCAGTCGGACCCCGCTTGACCCCGTCGGACCCCGCTCGACCCGTCGGACCCCGCTGGGCCCCGCTCAACCCCGTCGGATCCCGCTTGACCCCGTCGGACCCTGCCTGACCCCGCTCGACCCCACCAGACCCTGCTCGACCCTGTCGGACCCCGCCCCCGCTCGACCTCGCCGGAGGTCCCCATGATCTGTAGGTGCTTGCACTCCTCGATTGTCATTCGTTTCCCGCCTTAGAAGTCCAAAGGTCGCCCGCGTGCACATAAGTCCGCACACACTGGATCATTTGATCATATAACTCCTCAGTGGGCATTGAAAAGTCCCTTTCGAACCCAGTCCGAACGACGGCATTAACGAGCCTTTAACTCCGCATTCATGGCATCACCATGAATGTCCAAAGAACCATCCGAAAGGGCGATGTGCAGACTATAAATCGGACCTCTCCGCAAGCCGCAGAAAAAGAGATAACTAACACAGATGAAGAGAGACAGAAAAAGTTCTGGGAAATCTTTGTACTTTATTTGCTTTTTACTCGTATTCTCCAACTTAGTGAAGTTAGCGCGTGGCTCAACGGACGTCCCGAGCTAGGATACCCGGTCACGTGCCTCACGTGTAGTTGAGACGAAATTTTGTCCCAACATTTTTGGCGCTAGAAGGAGGGTCCCGCAAGTAACAGCCACACGCCCTAAACTCCAGTTAGACTCTTCAAAAATTCAATAAACCCTTGCAATTTAAGGACTGAAGAAACATGGCGGACAAAGATAATTATGACAATGAACGCATCATTAGCAGACAAAACAACCGTCGAGAGACCGCGTTGACAAACTCGAAAACACAGTCCACAACTTTGTTGATGGTATGACCCGATTTGTAACTGCCGTCAACACCACGCACAATCTGTAATACGTGCACCAAGCGGCAGAGAACGAAACCCGCGTGGCAGGAAACCAAGCAATAGCCAACGATGAAGGAGACGAGGTAGCAAGACCCCGGAATAGACAGAGGCAGGAAAACCCGGACAGGCCGAGGTGCCGCCCACTTCATACCGGAGGATCAAGGGACAACGTCCATAGAAGAACAGAACGTGTCTCCGTATCTAGCCGCTTGGGCAGTAACACAGACGACAATGCTGACAGCACATGGGTCCCAAGCCGAGCAAACATTCAAAACACCACCGACCGAAAGACCATCTTAACCGAAGGAGTGGAGGCATTCACGCCCGTCTAGGCCCGAACCCCGCAAGAAGTCAGATGTCGGGTACCAACGAACAAGGAAGCCAAGCTTCACGCGGGACTCGTCTTAGCCACCGAGACAACCAAGTCATCCACGAAGGACAAGCATCCACTGCTAATCCGGGAAACGACCTTACAAAGTAGTTCGACAAGCCGTCAATCGAATTAACGACTTATGCAACGAACAGGAGCTGCCACGTCAAGGGTTAAGCGTCACTAACGATGCTGACCTTCCCTTCACCCGGGAAATATTGGTTGAAGAATTCCCGGAGGATTTCAAGATGCCCCAAATTACGGCGTACGATCGGAAGACCGACCCACTCGACCATATTGAGACTTATCGGACATGGATGAACATCCGTCGAGCCAGGGCTAGTCTAAAGTGCCAAGCCTTTCCCCTCACTTTGACCGGTTCCGCCTGTTAATGGTTTAGAGCTTGAAGCCGGGAACAATCGGTTCTTTCGACCAATTCAAGGGAGCATTTCTTGGCCGCTTCATTGGCTCTAAGACACGCAAGAAAGACCAAACACATTTGGTCTTTAAAACAAGGAAAAGACGAGACTTTAAAGAAGTACATTAACCGCTTCAGTGAATGAATGAATCTTGTTGAAGATTTTACGGATAACGACACACTATCCGCCTTTCAAGAAGGACTACAAGAAGGCGAATTATTGGCCTCCATCATAAGAAGGGCACCCAAAACTTTTGGAGAATTCTTAGCAAGGGCGTAAGAATTTGTCAACTTAGAAGATTACTTGCAAAGTCAAAAAACTCAAAAGGGCGAAGAAAAGCGTAAGAGTGAAACCGACGCAAAATAAAGTGACTCGAAGAAAGCCATGACTCCAAGCAGTCACCCCGCTCGACACAAAGCGCAAGAAAGAGAAAATTCTCAACACGAGTAACTTCAACATAGCAGGGTTTTCGTGATAGCCAGCTAATGCGGTATTCATTAAGAAAACGAATGATAATTAGCAAGTGCGCATGGACCATGATGAAAAGGCCATCACTTAATAGTAGAAGAATCCTATATTTTGCTTATCAGTCTAATGTATGAGTTTTTCTATTTACTACCATAATTCTCATGTATTCAATAAAGTTAAAAGTTTTTCCATATTTAAATTATATTAAAAAAAATTGATGATGGGGAACAAAGCTGACAGGATCCCGCCACTCACAAAATGAGTGGCGAGCTAAAAAAAAAAAAAAAAAAATAATAATAATAATAATAATAATAATAATAATAATAATAATAATAATAATAATAAAGTACAGCAAGCTTTGGCTCACAAACCAATAGCGCACGGCTTTAAGGGTGGAATCCGTCGGACCCCGCCAATCGGCACTAGACGCCGCCAAATTTGGTCGCCCCCTACTAGCCCTCGAGGGCTTTCCGTTAAGTGTAAATATTAGCAGGCAACAGTCTCAACGAGCCGGTGCAAGACTGAGTCGAACACTAGTAAAGGCGACTAGACCCACAAGGCGTCAAAAGCCCACAGGGCACTAAAAGACCCACAGGGCACCAAAAGACCCAATGAGCACCAAAAAGACTCAAAGGGCACTAAAAGACCAAACGGGCACAAAAATACCCACAGGGCATAAAAAGACCCAAAGGGCACTAAAAGCCCGACGGGCACAAAAATACTCACAGGGCGTCAAAAGCCCACAGGGCACTAAAAGACCCACAGGACAAAAAGACCCAATGAGCACCAAAAAGACTCAAAGGGCACCAAAAGACACATTGGGCATAAAAATACCCACATGGCATCAAAAGACCCAATGGGCACCAAAAAGACCCGAAGGGCACCAAAAGACCCAACGGGCACAAAAATACCAACAGGGCATCAAAAGACTCAAAGGGCACCAAAAAGACCCAAAGGGCACCAAAAGACCCAACGGGCACAAAAAGACCCACATGGCATCAAAAGACCAAATGGGCACCCAAAGACCCATAGGGCATCAAAACGACCTACAAGGCATTAATGAAAACCTACAAAGATAGGAACTAAAAAGACCAACGCATGATAGGCACTAAAAAAAAAAAACCGACAGAACCACCGGCTCGATCTCGCCACCTCCCAAAGGGAGGTAGCGCGGTAAAATATATATATATATATATATAAATAATAAATAATAATAATTCGGGAATAGCACCGGCTCGATCCCGCCATCTCCCAAAGAGAGGTAGCGCGACAAAAAAAAAAGTCGTGAATAACACCAACTCGATCCCGCCACCTCCCAAAGGAAGGTAGCACAATGAAAAAGAAAAGTCGAGTATTGCACCATCTCGATCCCGCCACCTCCCAAAGGAAGGTAGCGCGATGAAAAAGAAAAGTCAGGTATCGAATCGGCTCGATCCTGCCACCTCCCAAAGAAAGATAGCGCGAGAGATAAGAGCGCGTGAAAAAAAAAAAGATTGGAAAAGTGACCGGCGGGATCCCGCCACCTCCAAACAACGTGAGTTCAAAAAACGTATGCTTATGATTGTCTACGCGATGTAGAGAACAATACTTTTTGCAAACAGTTGACGAGGTTGAAGGCGTAATTTCCCACGAAGAAAATATTTTCCTTAGCGCAATAATTGCAACACGGAAAATCAGGGGCTAATGTTGGGTAAGATTTTAACAAGGCACAATAAGAGCCTAAGAATACCAAGGCCTGGAGGTAAAGCCCGTCCAAACGAGGTGGTACGACCGAAGCAATCGGGTACCCTCTGGAGGACATCGGAGGATGCCGAAGCAAAGATCAAGCCGGAAGCCGCCGAACCCTGCTAGAAGCCGTTGGACCACGCCGGAAGCAAGGATCACGCCGGAGTAGTCGGACCCCACTCGACCCCGTAGGACCCCGCCGGACCCCGCTCGACCTCGCCGGATCCTGCTCGACCCCGTTGGACCCCGCTCGACCCCGTCGGACCCCGCCGGATCCCGTCGGAACTCGCTTGACGCCGCCGAAGGTCCCCATGACCGGTAGGTGCTTGCATGCCTCGATTGTCATCCGTTTCCCGCCTTAGAAGTCCAAAGGTCGCCCGCGTGCACGTAAGCCCGCACATACTGGATCATTTGATCACATAACTCCTCAGTGGGCATCGAAAAGTCCCTTTCGAACCTAGTCCGAACGACGGCATTAACGAGCCTTTAACTCCGCATTCATGACATCACCATGAATGTCCAAAGAACCATCCGAAAGGGCGATATGCCGGCTATAAATCGAACCTCTCTGCAAGCCGCAGAAAAAGAGATAACTAACACAGACGAAGATAGACAGAAAAAGTTCTCAAAAATCTTTATACTTTATTTGCTTTTTACTCGTATTCTCCAACTTAGTAAAGTTAGTGCGTGGCACAACGGACGTCCCAAGCTGGGATACCCGGTCACGTGCCTCATGTGTAGTCGTGACGAAATTTTGTCCCAACATTGCATAAACTATGGTTTGTGAGAAAATAGTTATAATTCACTGGACTTTTAGCTCACATTATTTTCCTTCGTACTGTAGATAATAAACCTATGTTGCGATGCTGGATTGTGCAATGGAGCTGCAAGGCGAACAAGACAGGTTATGAAAAGCCACGAAAATATTTCCTCAAATTTAAGTTATTTTATGTTTAGCAAATTGTATTGATAACAATTATGTTTCTTAAGTAATAAATAAGTTTATTTTCATTACTATTATGTCTTTACATAAAGGATATGTATATGTAGAAAAAAATAATAATACGATTTTTTTACTTGTATAAAGTAAGTTTCTAAGTAAAGTATACAAACTTAAATAAAGTATAAATGTCGGGTCGTTACACCATATATTCGGCAATACGCAACAGAAACTTCGTTACTATTAATGCGTGTCCTTTGATTGTACTCTATACCGTTTTGGATCTAACCAGTAAAATTTTACTCACCTGAATTTGAGTCCCCCGGGGGTGGCGTTGTTTTCGATTTTAAGGTCAAGTCATTGCTCCATTTGTTACATTTTGGGTTTGTGTGTTACTAATACATATGTGTTTCTTTTACTCTTCAATCAAACAACATTTGAGTTTATTACATTATCCATGCAATTATCTTTAATACTAACATGTACTTTAACTTTAATTTATTCTAAATTAATTACGTCCCATTTTTAATTTAAGAGTTCTATTGGCATTTCTATTTGCCATGTTATTATTGACCGCATTAGTGTTATGGATGTTAATTTTCTATATTGTTGAGTTGTAAATTAATTTACGGATAAAACTATACTCTTTTCTTAATGGACCTATACTAGGATTATAAGGTGCATCCGAATCAAGCTAATCTAATCATAAGAAAGTATACAATAAACATTTGAAGTAGGACAAAAATAATCTAATTCAAGCCAATCCCTTTATCCAATTATGATTAGACGTAGAGATGTCAATATGGATTGTATCTAGCGAGCCGGCACGAAGCACGATACAATTTATAGTGGCACGACACAATACGATAACTTGTAGGTTTAGGTATGGCACAACAAGTTGTTGGGTCGAACTTGGACAAGGTTTTAAGACAAATAGCACGATGAGGTATGAGCACAATTAGTGGCAGTACAAGCACAACATAAATTTTCTTTAAATTTTATATTTTTTATTGCATATTATGTATATATAATTATATTTTAAACTAATAAATTATTTAAAATCATCTTTATTCTTGTAACGACCCGACTTTTCGAGTCGTCAAACTTACTTATCTTACTTACTAAAATCTTGTAAAAATACCAACTATTTTTTTTTAACTTATAATTAACTCAAACTTGTTTATAAAAGAAGAGGTCTCGTGAATTAAAATAATAAAACCTTGACATAAAATAAGTTCACACATCTTAAGTTTCATACTTATGCATAGAGAATAAAAATATAAAATATCTCATATAAATAATTTGCGGAAGATAGTGGTTTCCATAACCCTCTCCTCGCCACCTCAAGCACTGTCGAATTCCAACCCATAGTACGTCACACCATAGGTTTCTTACCTACAGTACGGACGAAAAACGAAGTGAGCTAAAAGCCCAGTGACATACAATTAATACTCACAAAACATGATATGCAATGCATGATCAAATTAGTTTCGATTATTTAAATCTATTACTAATCTTTTCTAGAGGATCCTCATCATATAAGTGTACGTACCGAGTTGCGCGCCGAACCCATGGGCGACGAGGGTGTACATGTCCTCGACGACCATGGATCCGTCATATCATATCTTTTTATAAAGACCGCCCTATATTGCCCTTAGGTCGACTCAAGAGACGGAATCATAACCTCACTAGTGAGGGTGGTACGACACAGTGTTTAAACTTATGTTTCACTTATTAAATCTTGTGACATACAACGTGACATAGTATAAAATAGCGTAGCTCATCATATCGTCATATTGTTCATAACATGGTTCAATGAAACTTGCTTAGCGATTATAAACAAGGTCATGAACGTCAATTCATAATCATATTCATCATCATACATGACATTATCATACACATGAAAACATAACATTATCATGACAAAGCATATCATTTTTTTTTCTTTTGAACTAATCCGTACTGTAGTGAGATTGTACTCACCTTGGTTGTTCAAACACTTAGACTTTTCGTACTTCAGTGCTTGGTCACTTCGGCGCTCTAACACCTAGGATCATGACATAAGGTCAAAACTAGTTATTCGTAGAATCCTTTAACCTAAATCAAATCTCTAAGGTTTAAGTCTAAGTAACGCTTTGCGATTAACAAAATTTCAGTTTAGACCCTATACTTTTAATAAAATTTCAGTTTAGACCGTATACTTTTAATAAATTGCAATTTAGTCCTTATAGAAGGAATTTCGACAAAACTGTCCTTTTATAAAATTATCCCAAATTTTATAGGTCATTAATATACATGGAAATAATTATTTTTCTCTTCATCATCATTTTAAAATTCGGATTTAAAACTTACCAAAAATAGAAACGAATTTAAGGATTAAATTTTAATTCTATAATATTATTAATTACACTCAAAATCCGGGAAAATATTCTGAAGTAACTCCCTATTATTTTCAAATATCTACAACTTTCCAGTTATAAATTTTTTAAAAAAATCAACGCATGATATTGTTCTTTTACAAGGCAGAAATATATATATTGTTAAAATACGGTTTTGATTAATTTAGAGATAAATATGGCAAAAATCATATTTCTGAAAAGTTGTTCTAAATTAAATTTTACACATTTTCTTCTTCATGTGCAAAACCCAGATATGACGTTAAAGTGATCATAATATTGAAAAACCTTCAACTGCTCAATCTACCCAGAAAGACTATTCCGAGCATATCATGGTTCCGAAATTTTAAAAATTAATTTACACATCAATAAATTCTAAAATTTAATATGTAACATCTACACATATATATTGATTCACAGAAAAGTTCTTTTTGATAGAAACATTTGTTTCATACATAAAATATCACTGCTTATATGAAATTTTTAAAACTGTCATACTAGAAATGTAATTCTGCGCAACTTATGCATCCGGATTTTTATAGAAAAATATACATATTATCTAGGTCCAAAATTTAATAGGCATGAAATAGACATAATAATATACGTTCATGATTTTTTTCTTAATTTTTTGAGCCTTATTATATCATGAAATAATACGTTCAAAATATGGCAGAAAACACTAAAATTTTCAGCATCCGAAATTTTCATCTTATCATATAAATCATGATCCTAAAAATTTTAATCATGCTAGATTTCAACCATCAACAAACTAGACCTCTTATACACGTATTAAGGCTTCAAGATTTTTACCTAGGGTCGATTTTTCTTGAGCCCTTCGATTCTTCTATCGACGTCAACCGTTGCGTCGTTGCTTTCGAACGCTTCGGAGAAAAAAAACGTACCACGTAAAAACCAATTCAAAACTAGACTTGAAATCAACTTTTCAGAGGATAAAATCTTACCTTAAAGGATGAAATAGAGTCTCTAAATCACTACTATAGGATCGGCCTCCTTAGAGAAATTTTCTTAAATTTTCTCTCCTTTCTTTCTCTCTATTTTCTTCCTTTTTCTCTAGACTTTTTTTTTTTCTCCTTGAATAATATGGCTGATTGATAATCAGCTTTTTTTTTCTTTTGACTCCTAATGGGCGTGACTCCTAATGGGCGTAGATAATTGTGAATTAGGAAAGAAAGTCAATTCCCCTTATTGCTTCTTAATGCCCATAATAAAAATTCACCCAAGTTACCATTTTCGATTTGAATCTTATTTGGTAAATCTTGCAATGTATTTGGACTTAATCTTGGCTTTATTCACTTTTAAAAATGCTATTTCTAAAACTATATTTAGCACCGTGACCATATATAAAACTACATGTAGTTTTGTTATTTTTTCGCAAAACTACGCGTAGTTTCGCACCTACTGAACATAGTTAATTTGATGTAGCTTTTTTTTTTATACACCAAATTAAATAATAAATTTACTTAACAAGAATTATATTTCAATAAATAAATATTTAATTTATTTATTGAAGGGTCGGACAAAATCGGGTTGTCACAATCTCCCCTTCTTATAAAATTTTCGTCCCGAAAATTTAAAGAAAGAAATAAAAGAACTAGGAGTCTTGCATGTTACAATCTTCCCTACTTACAGAATTTTCGTACCGAAAATTAAAATAAGTCGGGGTAGCGAGCCTTCATATCATCCTCGCGTTCCCAAGTAGCTTCCTCGATCTTGTGATTTCGCCATAGCACTTTTACCAAAGGTATAACTTTGTTTCTTAGTACCTTTTCTTCTCTGTCCAAGATCTTTACCGGCTTCTCTTCATAGGTTAGATCTTCGTGTACCTCAATCGGTTCTTGGTTAAGGACGTGAGACGGGCCAGACACGTATTTCTTCAGCATAGATACATGGAACACATCATGGACTGATGACAATTCAGGGCTAAGGGCCAACTTGTATGCCACTTTTCCGATTCTTTGTATGATCTCAAAAGGTCCCACGTATCTAGGACTTAACTTCCCTTTCTTCCCAAATCGCATTACACCTTTTAGTGGAGCCACCTTGAGAAACACGGCTTCTCCCACTTGGAATTCTAGTGGTCTTCGTCTCTTATCGGCATAACTCTTCTGTCGACTCTGTGCAGTTTCAAGTCGTTGCCGAATCTTTTTCACTGCTTCCGTCGTCTCTCTCATAAAATCTGTCTGTTCAAGACTAGATTGTCCAACTTCGTACCAGTGAACCGGAGAACGACACTTCCTTCCATATAAGGCCTCGTACGGAGCTGAGCCTAGGGAGGCTTGGTAGCTGTTATTGTACGAGAATTCAATCAATGGTAGCTTCTTATTCCAAGACCCACCAAAATCCATTATGCAAGCTCGTAACATGTCCTCTAAAGTTTGAATGGTTCTTTCTGACTGACCATCCGTTTGAGGATGAAAAGCTGTGCTGAACTTTAGCTGTGTTCCTAACGCTTTTTGCACGCACTTCCAAAAGTGTGAAGTAAAACGAGCGTCTCGATCAGAAATAATCGAAACAGGTACACCATGAAGTCGTACTATATTAGCTATATAAATATCAGCCAATCTCTCTACTAAGAATGTAACCTTGATTGGAATGAAGTGAGCCGATTTGGTCAATCGGTCCACAACGACCCAAATCGCAGCGTAGCCTTCGATAGCCCTTGGTAGACCTACCACAAAATCCATTGTAATCTGGTCCCACTTCCATTCTGGGAGTTCTATGGGCTGCAACTCGCCAGCGGGATGTTTATGCTCGGCTTTGACCTTCTGACACGTCAAACACTTACTAACATATTCAGCCACATCCCTTTTCATTCCATTCCACCAAAAATGTTCTCTTAGACCTTGGTACATCTTTGTCGCCCCAGGGTGGACGGAATAAGGTGTATCGTGGGCTTCAGAGAGTATCTGTTTGCGAATATCTACATCATGTGGTACGCAAAGTCTTCCCTCTAGGTGTAAAATCCCGTCCTCCGAAAGCGTGAAAGTCGTCTCCTTTCCTTCACGAATTCTTTCCATTATATGGACTAGCTCGGGATCGAGCGCCTGGGCTCCTTTCATTCCATCGAAAATTGTGGGCTGGATTGTCAGATTCGCCAAGCTTCCCACTATGAGTTCGATTTCGAGCTCATTGATCTCTCTTTGCAATTCTGGGTGAAGGGTATGTATAGACATGAGTTTGGCTTCTTCTTTTCTACTCAGCGCATCTGCGACACTATTCGCTTTCCCCGGGTGATAGTGGATCTCACAATCATAGTCTTTTACCAACTCGAGCCACCTTCGTTGTCTCATGTTGAGGTCTTTCTGAGTAAAGATATACTTGAGGCTCTTATGGTCTGTGAAAATCTCACATCTCACCCCATAGAGGTAGTGTCTCCAAATCTTCAAGGCAAAGACCACAGCCGCCATTTCTAGGTCGTGTGTCGGATAATTTCTCTCATGATCCTTCAACTGCCTTGAGGCATAGGCTACTACTTTTCCATTCTGCATCAGAACTGCACCTAGTCCCACCTTAGAGGCATCGCTAAAAATGACCAACGCTTCACCACTTGTTGGAATTATAAGTATTGGTGCTGTCGTCAGTCTACGTTTTAGTTCGCAAAAACTCTCTTCACACTTCTCAGTCCATTCATACTTCTTTCCTTTTCGAGTGAGGGCAGTAAGCGGGGCCGCTATCTTTGAAAATCCTTCGACGAATCTTCTATAGTAGCCTGCTAAGCCGAGAAAACTCCTAACTTCGGTGACACTTCGCGGTGCCTTCCAATCATTCACCGCTTCGATCTTCGCGGGGTCTACAGATATTCCCTCAGCAGAAACCACGTGCCCGAGAAAGTGGACTTTACTCAGCCAAAATTCACACTTTGAAAATTTGGCGTACAATTGATGTTCCTTTAAGGTCTGGAGCGCTAGTCTCAAATGCTCTTGGTGTTCTTCTTGATTCCTCGAGTAGATAAGAATATCGTCGATGAAAACAATGATAAACTTATCCAAATACTCACGGAAGATTCTGTTCATAAGGTCCATAAACGTTGCGGGGGCGTTTGTGAGTCCGAAGGGCATCACCGTGAACTCATAATGGCCATATCGTGATCTAAATGCTGTCTTTGCGATGTCGTCCTCCTTTACTCTCAACTGATGATAGCCAGAGCGGAGGTCGATCTTTGAGAAGACTGATGCTCCCTTAAGTTGGTCGAATAGGTCATCGATCCTCGGAAGGGGGTATTTATTCTTTATGGTCACCTTGTTGAGCTCTCTATAATCAATGCACATCCTAAAGGTTCCATCTTTCTTTTTGACAAACAAAACTGGTGCGCCCCACGGGGAGTGACTAGGGCGGATGAAACCTTTATCCAAAAGTTCTTGAAGCTGTGTTTGGAGTTCTTTCAACTCGGCAGGAGCCACACGGTAAGGTGCCTTCGATATTGGTCCCGTTCCAGGTAGTAGCTCAATTTTGAAGGAGATTTCACGTGATGGGGGCAAACCTGGAAGCTCCTCGGGAAATACTTCTATGAATTCCCTTACTACTGGTACTTCCGTCGGATCTAATTTCTTCTCCTTACTTTTATCCACAGCTGACGCTAAGAAGCCTATACATCCATTGGCCAACATCCTTTGTGCTTGCATGGACGAGATTATCATTTTATGATTCAGCAGTGACCTTCCTTTAAAGGAAAACTTTTCACCATTGCTTGGCTTGAAAGTAACCTTTCGATGATAGCAATCAATGATCGCATTGTTCCTTCCTAGGAAATCCATTCCTAGAATGACATCAAAATCCTTCATCTCGATTGCGATAAGATCAACCTTTAAGGTGACGCCATTGATTGTTATCGGAGTTTGTCTCAAGAAAAACTCGGATAATAAAATCTCACCCGAAGGTAGAGATGTCCTAAGAATCCTTGAGGTTCTATCCTTATCACTACTTATACTTAATGCCAGTTTAGTTGAAATAAAGGAATGAGTAGCACCAGAATCAAAGAGCGCATACACGTCATAGGAGGCGAGAGAGAGCTGACCTGCTACGACATTAGAGGTACTGGCCATAGCATCTGCGTTAGTATACGCGTATAGCTGTGCTTGTTGTGGAGGTGCCTCCAATCTGCCTTGCGAGATCTGAGGTCCTTCCAAGGTGGGTTGCATGGCATTTAGGCGCGGTGCTGAATTCCTCTGTTGGAATTGATTGTTTTGTATCTGGTTCTGCTTGGGGCAAACTTTGACAAAATGCCCGCTCTGTCCGCAAGCAAAGCAACTCAAGGTTCCCCTACGACATTCTCCGGGGTGGTTCTTGCCACAAGTCTTGCATGGCGGATGGGGAGTGTAATTATTTGTCCTCTGTTGTACATTTCGGTTCTCGTAGGACTGGTTCCCATTAGGTTTCCCTCTCTTCTTGTTATTGTGACCATTGTTGGTGTTGTTGTTGTACTGGTTGGTATTCTGATTCCTAGGCCCATTATGATTGTTGGGCCCACTTCCTTGGGATTTCTTGTGATCCCCATTCTGCTTCTCCTTAGTTTTCTCCTCTTTACAAGCCTTGAAGAACTGAGCCCGTTCTTCCTTGACTTGGGCCAAACGGTAATCGGCTCTCATTGCTCGTTCGACACAATCTGCTACTGTAACAGGGGGATGGTTCCCACTGTCAATTGCCATTGAAAGCTCGGGCTTGAACATTTCCATCATTCTTCTAACCCGTTCTTCTTCAGTAGGCACGAGGTGAGGACAAAGTCGTGCCAATTGGTTAAACTTAGTGACTGCCTCAGTCACCGTCATGCTCCCTTGCTTCAAATTATTAAAATCTCTTTGTTGTGCTTTCATCGCTCTCATGTTAAAAAACTTCGTGTTGAATTCTACCACAAAGTCATTCCAACTCATGCCATCGACGTTTCTCCTCAACGCCACTGTTTCCCGCCAGTATCGAGCGTCCTTCTTTAGCACAAATGAGGCACAGCGCACCTTCTCTTGATCTGTTAGATTCATAAGTCCAGAATCACTTGTAGGCTAGACAGCCACTCATCAGCAACTAAGGGATCAGATGATCCTTCAAACTCGGGCGCACGCATACGCCTAAATTTCTCATACAAATCCTCTCTAGGGGGCGCTGCAGCGACGGGGTTCACAACAGGATGTGGTGCAAGATGAGGAGGCGGTACATCTTGAGGGGCAGCGTGTTGGTTCTGGCTTTCTTTCTTTCTTTTTCTTTCTTTCTTTTTTTTATAACTTTCCTTTTTGCTTTTTTCCTTTTATTTTTATTCTAATCCCTACGTTTTTTCTCTCTTTCTATCTCTCAGTTTTATTTTATTTTCTTCTTTCTCTTTGATTTCACAATATTTTTATATTTTTGATAATTTCTTCTTTTTATAATTTTTTATTGTTATTTTTATTTTTTAAATTTAAAGATTAGTTTTTTAATATATTTTTCAAATAATGAGATTTTTGAATATTTTTCTTTTTCCTTATTTCGTCTCTTTTTATTCTAGGATTTGATTCGGTCTAAAATAATTTATTAAATGTATAGAGCACATGCCAAAACTAATATAAAGTAAATGAAAGCATTAGTTTTCAAGTCATTGTGCCCACATAAGCGCATGGGATAATTCTATCTCATTTTTTTTCTTAATGGGATATACTAGGATTGTAAGGTGGACCCCAATCAAGCTAATTCAATCACAAGTAAGAAAGTAAACAACAAACATTTGGACTGGGACTAAATAATCTAATTCAAATCAATCCATTTATCCAACATGATTAGATATATACATGACAAAATGGACCAGGTCTAGCGGGTCGAAGCATGATACGATATTTGATGGCATAGTACGACACGATAATTAGCGGGTATAGGCACGGCAAGCAGACTTGAATAAGGTTATAAGGCACACAACATGATGAGATATGGTACATGCATGATTAATGGTAGTATGAGCACGACACGAGCATGGCATAAATTTCTTCAAATTTTATATTTTCTATTATATATTATGTGTATATAATTAAATTTTAAACAAACAAATATTTAATATCGTAGTTATACTAAACAATAATATTATTTTGATACTATTCACTAAATTTCTCTAAATTTATCTATTCTTAAATAATTTATTTTATTTGCATCAAAACAAAATATAAAAACTCTAATTAAATAATAATTCCTTTGCTGTATATGAAATAAGTATAAAATTAGTATAAGAATGCAAAATTAATAAATACGCTGGTACGAGCATGAGCACGATTAGTATAAGCAGCACAAGCAAAGCACGGCAAGAAGCACGACAAACACGAAACTAAATAGGTTGGGCCAGCATGACACGACTTACATCTTTGATTAGATGTATCATTTTAGAATTTATAAGCCTTGAGAAAAGGAAAGAGGGGAAAAAAACAAAAAGAGATTATGTGAGTTAAAAGAAAAAAAAAAGAAAAAAAAGGTTTTTGTAATTGAGAAATTATTTTTGTCATTAATAGTTGGTTCATCACTATAAATATAACAAAATTGTCAATTCAAACAATAGGACTCGGATGCGAGTTTTTGTCGTTAATAGGTGATGCATTATTATAAATATATATAATACTTTATTTTTATGTTATAAAATTTTTAAGGCTTTTTGTGTGTTAAAATTTTTTGATAAAAGCTATTTTTTAATATTTTAAAATATATAAAATATTTTAAAGGAAGCAACTTGAATGGTGTATATAATGTTAATCGTGTAGATAATATGTGAAGATTTACAATAAAAATGCTCATATCCAATTAAGATTACGCCACAAAGCTGTCGTTATAACAACACGTCTTTTCATTTCTATTTTTGTATAAATTAATTAGGGCTAAATATTGTGGTTAGGTCTTAAGCTTCCTTCTCCATTTCATCTCAATCTCTCGCATCTTTTTGCTCGTTCCTTCAATCATGTATATCATCCCGACTGGTTCTCAAATTACCACTTTATCTCCTTCTTAATTGCTAAAATTTGTTCGCTCACGAGTCCGTACACCCTTGTCGCATGAAGATTCAACCTCAATCAAAACTACAGCTCATTTGCCTCTGTCATTGTACTCATCTCTTTGCGGGTTTCATTTTATTTTATTTTATTTTTGAAAGAACCGTTTTGTTAGTAGGTGTTCCTTGTTGGTGACAGAACACGTCTAAGGAACACAAGCAATAACTAAAACCGAGATGGTAAAATAAACGAGTGAACAGTGACGTGAACAGTAACCAAAATGTACAGCAAATAAATAACATGACACAAGAAAATTGGTTACGCAGTTCGGCTTCTGCCTACGTCTGCGGGGCCTCGCCTAGATGTAACGATCTACTAGAAATCTCAAAACAAGAATGCTCAGACTTATACAAGACGACTCCCTCTCAATCTTTGTCGCCGTTTCCTCGTCACTCCTAGTAATCTGCCATTGACGAGATCCCCTCGCCTTACAAACATACCCTTAACGAGATCCCCTCATCTACAAATCACACATCCCATGTAATCTCTCATCAATTTTCCGTTACAAAGTTCACTCAACCATATACACTTACCAGCACGGTTTACAGAACACCGTGTGAATGCCACTCACCAGAGTATAAACATAAACCCAAAAATAAAACAAAAGCACTCAGCTCACTCACTCTCTCAAGGTGACTCTCGTACTTTTCTCTTCGAAAATGACCAGATAAAAAGATAGGTAAGATGACCTGATGACCAAGAATAATCTCCAAAAAGAAAGACAATAAAGATGCAATAAAAACTTGGTCAAAGATGATTATTTTCGGATCAAAATAATCATCAATGTCAACAGCTAATATCTTTACCCGTTCCAGCTCTGTGTTTGATCACCGCGTGATATATAAGGTAATAAATCTTCCAGATTAGCTCTTCACACACAGACTTGCCATATAAAGAATTCGTGCTCGAACTCCGTGTGATATATAAGGTAACAAATCCTCCGATCAGCTCAACGCACACAGACTTACCATGTAGAGACTCCGTGTTCGAACACCACGTGATATATAAGGAAACATTTACTCCAATATTCCTCAATAAATTCCTAATTTATTTTTCTCCAAAGATGCTCGAAAATCATAGTAATGAATCAGAGTAAATGCGTTCAAGACAACCAATATTAGTCATAAAAAATCAAAAATAATCATGAATAATTAAAGATGATTTTACCAATTAAAATTTATCAATCACCATTAACACTAACAATTTTATTTTTGTTGGTTGCGTAGGATGTATAGATTTTAACCTGGTTTTTTAATGAAAACCAAACTAAATGCCAATTAGAGTTTTTGTTTTTGTTTTTTCCAAATATGGCAGGTAAAAATATCAGGGAACTCTCATAACATATGTTGTGACAAACATTAACTCTAGAGTTATAATCACCACAAACACATCTGATAATTGTTTCTTAGTTTGATTTAAGGATTTTTTTTTAAAAAAATTTGGTTCATATATAAATTTGGGAGCCGAAACATCTGCTTTTGAATACGCATGATTTTGAATGGAGATTGGTTTTCCAATTTTAGCTGGTGCTCCTAGGTGTCCTTAAATGAGAGTTTAAATGAGAGTCTGACAACTTATCTAATATATATCCTTTAATATCCTTTTATAATTAGTGTGTGCAATGATTTTAATGAGAATTTTATGAAAAATATAAAAACAAGGTCTATGAGTTATTAATTTTTATTTGGTAGTTAAATGTAACAACCAATCTCCATTCCATGATTTTTTTTTCTCAATGTTTTATTCAACGTTGATGGACTTATTATAAGTCCACTTTTGGCGGGCCCAATTGCGTACTCTTGGCCTTTAAATAGTGCACAAATTTTGTAATATTTACTTATTTTAAGACATTATTTGGACATATATTTTAAATTTAAGAACATTTTCAAACTAGAGCCTACTTGAGAAAGGATCACACAGGAGACAAATATGCACTAACCTTTAACACTAAAAATCCTGTGTTTGGAGGAGTACAATATGAATGAAGATTGGTTGATCCATTTGGTTGTGTTTATATGTGTCCCTAAATAAAAAAAGTGACAATTTATTCACTTGTTTTTAATATTTTTTTTTTTATAAAATTCTCAGTATTAACTTTGCACATACCAATAATAAAAACTATCAAAGTTAAGTAAATGAATTTTCACTTTTTTCTTTAGAACACTTGTTGGCCCAGCCAAATAGGACAACCAATCTCCATGTTGATATAAATTAAATTTTTAGAATATCATATTTATCTTTGTGTATTTAAAATTATGTTAAAAATACATTTTTAATTAAGTGTTGTTGTAATTTTGACTTAAAATATCTAGAACACTCTTATTTAACAAGAAAAATAAATGAATCTTTTGGCATTTAGCCATTTATTTGTCCATATTATTTAACAGAAATGACCAACTCCTCAAAAAGTTAAGAAATTATCCATTAGTACTTCATAGAGAATTAAATGCATAAAGGTAAAATTACACCGTCATATAATTGAGAAAATTACTATTTTTCTTAATTAATCGAAACGTTGTCATTTTCTTAACACATCATTTAAAAATCGCTATTTACTTAATTATCTCAAAATAAATCATACCTTAAACTCTATTTTGACACAGTTTTGAAAAAATAACAACATGATTAGTGTCTTATTTAGTTTTAAGCTTAAAAACATTTGTTCGCTGATGTTCTTTTTATTATAATCTTTACATAATATAAAGGCGCACGGGCATTTTTGGAGGCCGATTCGTTCCGGTTTCGGGCATTTTCTTGGGGGCGTTTTTTTTTTTTTTTTTTGCGTTTTTTTTTCGGAAAAAAACGCGTTTTTAGGGGGTAAAAATGAAAAAAAAAATTCAAAAAATTAGGCTTAAATATAAATAATAAAAACTTAAAGGACTAATAAATAAATAAAAAACGTTACAATAGTATAAAATACGGGCCCATTTATAATTAACAAAAAAAGGCCTGACGCGCGGGCCCCACCGCGTCAAGCCCCCCCAATCTTTTCTCAAATTATTTTTTTTTTACTCTCTCCTCACTCTCTTTGAGGCGCGTGAATTTCCCTTTTTTTCTTTCCTTTTTCTTTTCTTTTTCATTTCTTTTTTTTTTAATTTCCTCTTTTCCCCCTTTTTCTTTTCTTTTTCATTAATTTTTTTTAATTTTTTTCTTTTCTTTTAAATTTCAAAATCTATTTAAAATTCATTTTGTTTTAGCAACCTATTTAAATTTTAAAAACCCATTTTTTTTTATATTTAACTAAAAAAAATTATTGTTAAATTTTTTTTTGCTATTGTTAGTTATATATTTTTTTTTTCTAATTTGATTAGTTTCATATTTTTTTACTTAAAAAAATTAATTTATTTTTTTTTATTTTATCCCTGTTAGATTCTTGAAATTTGATATTTTTTCATTTCATATTATTAAAATTGACTGTTTAAATTATAAAAAAAATATTATTTTATTATAATCACTTTAAATTATAAATTTTAAAATTTATCACATAAAATTAAAATGTGCTTCACACGCGCAAAGCGCATAATTTCAACTAGTTTTATATCAAATAGGAACGTTACAGTCCTTTAATATTTCAAAACTTGAGTAAAAGTTTGCCACATAAAAATTTTCAAAGTGATTTAAGAAGTTTAGGATATGTGACATTCTTAGAGACTGATGACTTTTTCTTTTAAATTCTTTTAAAAACACTGGAGTTTGTTGGGACTTTTTCCCTCACAACTCTCAAATGGGAATCATAATTTTTCCATCAATAAATATAAAGTAATCAAATCTGTGAAAATTTTGGCAAATGAATTAAGTAATATCGTTTTTCATGATCAATAAAATAACAAAAGAAAATGAAAATCCATTCCTTCAAAAAAAAAAAAGGATTATTTATACAAACGCCCCTCAATGTTGTGCTATTGTTGCAATTTGCACCCTAATGTTTAAAAATTATCATTCTTGTCCCCTAAAGTATTAAAAACTTATAAATATGCCCCCTCTGTCGCAGTCTATAAAAAAAAAGGGTCAAATTAATAACGTAACATTAATCTGTTGGCGCCTGTACAAATTTTTAAGGGTATGAATACAAAATTTTAAAAGATCGGAGTGCATTTTGAGACAAAAAGACAACATAAGGGGGTGTTTGTGAAAATAAATATAGAATTAATTACTATAATTTTCTTAATTTGAAGGCAGTTTATCTTTAAAAATGTATACAGACGCCAACAGATTAATGTTACGTTATTAATGTAATCTTTTTTTTTTTTTAACAAATTGTGACAGGGGGGGAGGGGGTGCATATATATAAGTTTTTGATACTTTAGGGGGCAAAAATTACAGTTTTTAAATATTAGGGTGCAAATTGTAACAATAGCACAACATTGAGAGGCGTTTGTATAGATAACAAAAAAAATGAAAATCCATTACTTCTAGAAAAAAAAAAAATGTAACAAAATATTATTTTGCTGTCATTTTTTCCAGCTAAAAGTTGGAGACAAAAAAAAGTTATGATTCTCTGCTAGCTGTGGTTGACACAAACATTGTAAAAATAATGAAATGTGAAGCATCTAACCATATTCACCTAATTTGATTGTGATCAACAAGGGAGAGAAGAATATTATTAGTGCTGTAAAGTTTAGAGGACAGTGCAAAAGATTATTTTGAATTAAAAAGAATGTAAATAGAGGGAATTTCTTCCTATAATGGAGTGGAAACGATTAATTATTTAATCTATATACATCTAATACGTTTCATACTAGCCTAAAAGAATATACTTGTCAGCTCTAGGGTATATAAATATTGCTGCCAGCCAGGGAACACCAAGCAGGACGGATCTAGGTTGGAACTCGGGAAGGCAAGTAATTTAGGTTGGGACTAGGGGGGCTTGCCCCCCTGATATTTTAGAAATTTATCTTCTTGCCTCTAAATTTGAGAATTTTTTCAATTACATTATTTATTTGTTCTTACTAAATAATAAATATTCATAACCTTATCTATAATTTTCTTAAAAACTTTCCTTTTGCCCTCTATATATTTTTTAATTTCGAATATTATACATAATTTCTTCTAAGAATTATGATTTTATCTTTACGTACTTGATAATATATTTGAAAGGGACTCATATTTTAGTTACATTTTCTAAAATATAATTACTTTATATTTTTATACCATATTTTAATCTAATTTCATTATAATTTTGCCCGTGCTGGACAAAATTTCTGGATATATCATTGATACCAAGTGAACAAAATATCTACTCCAACTAATTTTTAGCATTTAGAAAAAACAAAAGAGGAGAGGATGAATGAAAGAAAAAATTGAAGTGATACCATGCCGTTCCTGGTTCCAACAATTCATCGTGGAAGAAAAGACTAACAGAGTCGAGATGATTAATTAACGGCGATTATTGAGTAAGTAGTTATTTTTTAGATGATATTTTAAGAAAATAGCCAATATTTTGATTAATTAAGAAAATAATCATTTTTTTAACTGCATGATCATGTGATGTTACTACTATACAAATTTTTATAAAATGTCAGATTTTCTGCAGCTTTATAAACTTTTATAGCGGTTAATGACTAGTTTCTTAATTTTTAGAAATGTTGAGTTGACTATTTTCTTAAAATATGGAGTAAAAAATGGCTGAATACCAATAAGATCCTAATTTCATTTTTTGATTAATTAATGGTAATTTTAATATTAATGTAATATAATTACAGATGAATTGCTCAATACGAGTAATTAAAACTTGTTTAGGCGGTTTAAATGTTATCGCCACTAGTTGATTTTAGTTGAGTATTATTCAAAAGCAATTTTATTTCACCATGATTTGAAAAAATTCAAAATACAAAACCATAAGTAGGACTTAGATTTGTTGTTTCTAAATTTGTGCTACCATTGTTGTGCCCGCAATAGCAACACGCCAAATAATCTTTCTATAATGATATTTTAGTTTTTGAACACTCTCTCATAAAAATTATATGGAACATTTTTATAGTGCGTGTAGTAACATGGACACTAATTTGAGAACAGCAGGTCTCCTTCCCAATAACTACTCATTAATATTGGCCACATATACTTGACGCTAGCCGAGTTTTGACATTATCGCCAATAATTTGTATATTCCATAATTTTGAACAATAATTTCATTCATGCCTCCACTTAAGGTGTTTTGCTAAGAGAGAAGGAAAGGGGTGTGGAAGGGAAAAAATGGTGAAAATATTTCTTCTTTTCTTTTCCATTCCATTCCCTCAGTCCATCCATACCGCTTTCTTTACCTCCTACCAAACACAGTAAAAAGTCTTATTGTTAAGTACTCGAGTGCTCTTTTTTTCTTGTATCGTTTTTTCATTAGGTGCATTATCGTTTTGTCATTGAACTATTTAGTCTTATATTTGGTGTAATAATATGATAACATTTAATTTTTTTTCTCCAAAAATAATCCCATATAGACCGATGATAAATTCTATTCAAATTGGTGGTGTTGGGCCGTAATTCAACCTGAGGCCCAAGGCCCAAATATTCTGAGATGGCAGGCCTGAACACCCTGAGACGATAAGCCGACATTGGACCGGGTCATCGGAAAGCCCAAATGAGGACGGCATCGGAAAGCCAAGAAGGCGGCCCGTGACGCAGAAAGGCGACACTGCCACCCGGCGTCCACACGAAATGGCCCGGCGGCAGTGCACCGACCGCGCGCCAACGCACGCTGCAGCACGTCGACGCCCATGCGCACCCAGCGCCCAACCTGGCGCCCGTGCAGCCCCAGCCGGCCGCCCATCGCCCAGTGCCCGCCTGTAACGACCCAAAACTTAAAACAATATTTTGGATCCTAAAAATACGGTCAAATTTGAACTTTTTAAATTAAGTTACAAAACCAAACTTTTAATATTAAACATGAGGTTCACCAACCCTCACCATAACCAAAATAAATTTAATTTTAACATGTACAAAATATGCGGAATTTAAAACTTTTCTTTGCCAACGATTAGCCGGTAGTCCACGTAAAGTTTTACAGGTCGGTCCCGTGTACACTCGCTGTTCCCGTCGTTATCGCTTCGCCCTTTCTGCTTTCTTAATAAAATACCTGCGACACGAGCACACTAGTGAGCTAATAGCCCAATAAGTGGATTAGATAGATAAATTGCTAAGTCTGCAGGTAACATACAATTAAGAGGTATCACAATATTATAATTCAACAAATGGATAAACTCAACGATCGAGTCGTCGTAGTTCGAAGAGTAAACGTCACTCTTAAACAATCTTGCACGCGGAGTAGAATTCAGATATAATGTACTGAACTCACGCACGATACAATACCTGCAAAAGGGTTGTGACATGTAACGAGGTCGGATTCAGCGACCCCTTAATCTCGATAAAGTTAATCTAATACTTTATTCTAATTTCATTCAAGTTCACAACTCTCTGACTTAGCAGATAAAAACACGTGTGCACACGATTCGCATCCAGACCCCTTACGGGTCGTTCTAGAACTTATACACAATCTAGACCCCTCATGGGTTGTTCTAGAATTCATAAGCATTCTAGACCTCTTACGGGTCGTTCCGAAACCTCACACAGACAATGGCCCCGTCGGGCGATCTCGGAATCGATCACAATCGCGACACACAACATATGAAGAGGAAGGTCGTCTACCGACCTCCTCGAGACCCATCGGGCCATTCCGAAACCTCACACAGACAATGGCCCCGTCGGGCGATCTCGGAATCGATCACAATCGCGACACACAACATATGAAGAGGAAGGTCGTCTACCGACCTCCTCGAGACCCATCGGGCCATTCCGAAACCTCACACAGACAATGGCCCCGTCGGGCGATCTCGGAATCGATCGTGATCGCAGCACACAGCATATAAAGAGGAAGGTCGTCTACCGACATCCTTGAGACCCATCGGGTCGTTCCGAAACCTCACACAGACAATGGCCCCATCGGGCGATCTCGGAATCGATCGTGATCGCAGCACACAGCATATAAAGAGGAAGGTCGTCTACCGACATCCTTGAGACCCATCGGGTCGTTCCGAAACTTCTCACGACCGGTGGTTCTGTCGGATTGTTTCGGATTGATTGCGCAATCACCCCATCGGGTTAATTCGGGACATGCTATGGATCTTGGCCCCTCGGACCATCCCGATATTCCTTAAGATTGTGAGGACTCATCCTCCTCGGGCCTATCTGCCCTTTCCGAAACCTTTTACGGCCAGTGACCCCGTCGGGTCGTTTCGGAATTCATTATTGCACTTTACCCCGTCGGGCCGATCCGGATCGTCACATCATAAACTGTGGGGAGGGCCGTGGCTCTCCTCCCCAAGACCCCTCGGGCCGTTCTGAAAGGTGGCTCGTTGACCTCCGCGAGGTCCCTCGGGTCGTTCCGAAATCTATCATGGCTGCTGGCCCCGTCGGGCTATTTCGGAACCAAATCATGATCGCGGCCCCGTCGGGCCCCACCCAAATGAGCAAGGTACTCACACAGAGGAAGGTCGTCCACCGACCTCCCCTAGGCTCTCAGGCCGCCCCGAAATATGATAAGTGACCCCGTCGGGCTATTTCGGGACCGATCATGACTTGCGGCCTCGTCAGGCCCTACCCGCACGCATACAGTGTTTTCACCCCTCTTAGCTTGTCTTAGAGTTTTCTCTTTGACCTGCAATAAAGTCTCAACAACAACAGAAACAGTTTTATGCCTGTGGTCCCATACCCACCGACATGTAAGTCATACTAACACATATACACACACAAACAGACACACACACCCTGCACAATAACCTGAACCACGAAGTGAGTAGTTTTATGTCTGTGGTCCAATACCCACAGACAGATAAACATATCAATGAACATACGCACAATACACACCTAGAAAAACACAACGTATCATAAACGAACCTATAGTCCCATACCTACAGGCTCGTTGCACAAACAAGACAAACATGATCGAGGGCCCGTATTCGCGGCCTTAGCGAGGATGAGGATCCATACAGTTTAATAGCCACAACTTTAGAAGCATCGCACGCTTTATACAATCTCAACACATGCACAATATATTCAAACATGTTAAAGCATACTCGTGTCACAGTGGAGATCCACTTACCTGAGGTCCTAAGCCTCCCTGACTTGGTCCTCGCGGTTTTCCTCTCTCGACGTCCCTCTTTGGAGTATGTGGTGTGACACTTCTGTCGAACACGAGAATTAGAGGGTCAACGTCGAAGTCCACTAAATATTCGAGAGGAAGGAAACTTTAAGAGTTAATGGACTCATAGAATGGGACACTAGACAGTGGGTCGAGCAATGGTTCGTCGAGAAATCCCTCTAGGGGTATTCTCGTCCCGAATGTCGTTGACTTAACGTAACAATCAATCCAGACTATCGGGTCTTTTGTTTGACTAGATTAGGTGAGAAGTGAGTTCCTTAAACTAATCGGTTTCTAACTTTATTTTATCACAAATTAAATATTCGAGCCGGAAATCCGGCAGAGTTTCCCCTGTTTTTCGGATATCCCGGCCGAAGCCTTCACCTAATTTCAACCCAGCACCGAACTAATTTCGGTCACAGTTCATCACAACAACCACACAGGCAATTTTTATCATTTATCATAATTAATTTCAATATAATTATAATTCAACACCGAGCCTCAGCGGCTCGGATTCACAATAGATCAATGGACATTTAAACCTCAAAAGAAAGTCACATAGAATGTTGTCGTGGCTTAGCGCTAATACTTTGTTTCCAACCGCCCGCTTATACCTTAATGGCGGTGAAAGGTTGAGCGTTCGAACTTGGATTGCTAACGTTCCTGTGCAAAGCACGAGAATAAAAGAAATCGAATCAAGTTTCGAACTTAAACAAAAGCAAGACGCGAAACGCCCGGACCCACGACTCGATAACCGTTTTAAGCTCAAACGGCCACGTTTACAAAAATACAATACAATACAACCAATGCTCGCACAACAAAAAACCAAATCCTCAAGATCGCACAATTTTCTTTTTATTAATTTTATTCATTTAAGAACATTCTCAATATGTTGCCTATTAAGATAATGATTCAAATTAATTTCTTTTACAAAATACACAAAATAGAAAATTGTGTTACTCTACTACATTCTCGGATCATATTTTATCAAAAACCACACTTCTTGGTGGATTTCTAGATTCCTAAATCAACACAAAACAAAAACTTTTGCAATGCCACAAAAACTCGAAACATCAAGCCTCTCAAACTAATACATTAACCAAAATATCTTTAAGTCACGATTCAAAGGAAATTCTAGATTTCCTCACGATTAATCCACAACAACTTCCAAAGTCATCGAACTCATAATCCCGCAAAAATAAGATTTTCAACAATAACCTTTGTAAGACCATTAACAAGCGGAACAAGACCAACTAAAGCTTGTTTGTAAACTTAAACAACCACCGAATTACCAAGAGTAACAAATTCCATATACACATTAGTTCGGACAAATTGTCGGGTTTCTAAATCTCAGCACAAAACCAACCAATTAGATTGTTCAAGACAACAAAATAAACAAAATCACAAGTCTTTCTAAATTATAACTAGTTTCATAATTGCCAAGAAATCCAAAATTGAGAAATCACCGAGATATTTTAAACGGGTTATAAACATAGAAAATTTCCGAGCCATGGCACAAATTTAACAAACCACACAATATCTTGAAACACACACAATTATACTTAAATTCTTCAAAAGGGTGCCAATACACAAAATTTTAACCTTACATTCAAATATTCACAACGGTATACATTTCACACCGAGCAATCTCAATGACATCAAATGCCAAACCAACCAAAACGTAAAATGCCGGCGCTGCGAGTTCGAGGTTTACCTCAGAGATGACTTGAGCCTCAGCTCGGCAGCGAAGTCGGCTCGAGGGCGCGGCGACTAGCGCCACGAAGAGTGCGACAGCTCGTGGCCCAAGGCGACAACACAGACCCACGGGTTTCGCACGGAGGAAAGTGGCGTTCGGGGCTGACGCGAGACACACGAGGGCTCACGGAGTCGTGCGCTGCCGCAAGGAGGCACACCGGAGTTGGCCTCGTGCTAATCTCGCGCACACATGGCCGAGAAAGCGAGCGCAAGGCTGGGCTCACCGGAAAAAGGTTGGGAGACGCGGGTCGGAGTTGCACGACGCCGGCGAGGGGAAGGCACGGCGTGCGGAGGCCGAGCCCCGCTAGAGCTGAGCTTGGGCTCGCTGTTCACGAGCACAGGAGGCACGGCGCGGCGAGAGACGGGAGCTTCGGCGTGGATCCTCGTCGGCGGGAGGGTTGGGCGAGCTCGGGGAAGGAGCTCGCGAGGCGGGTGGCTGCTGGCGGAGGGCTCGAGGGCGTGCGCGCACAGGGCTGGGTCGGCGCTCGGGACGCAGCGCCGGCGAGGCTGGACGACGGCTGGGCGAGGATTCACGAGCTCGAGCGGAGGCGGGGGCTGCGCGAGTGGCACTCGCGAGGGCAGGGGAGAGAGGGACTGGGCTCGGCGTCGCTCGGAGGTGCTCGGCGGAGCAAGGCTAGGTCACCGGCGTTGGGTGGGGTGGCCGGACTTGGGAGCAGGAGGGGGCGACGCGCGGAGGCTCGAGGACGCGCTCGCGGACGTCGCAGGGCTGGGCGCAGCTCACGAGCTGCGCGAGGGGCGCGCGCAGAGGCGGCGCTGGCCGGCGGCAGGGGCCTGGAGCTGGGCGCGGGGAGCGCGGGCTGTGGGCTGGGCGCGGCGGCGAGCGGCGGCCGGACCAGGAGGGTGGTCGGCCAAACGAGAGGAAGAAAAAGGAGAGAGAGAAAGAGTGATGGTGGTGGTGGTCTGCTGGGGAGGAAAAGAAAGAAGAGGGAAAAAGAAAAAGAAAAGAAACCCTAGTGAAATTAGGCTTTCACAATTGGGCAAAAATTGGCCACTTGAAATAAATAAATTGGTACAATTTTCTAAAATTATGAAATTCCACTAATAAATTGAACTTGAGAAGTTAGGAATTTTAATATCACAATCAACTTGAAAAATCAATTCCTAACAAACCCAAAATTTCAAGAATGCAAAAATAATGATATTTGCATTACTAGTTGCACGATTTCAAAGTTGACCAGAGTTGGCGAAAATGAGGTAATTCACCTCAAAATTAAACACAACTGAGGCGAAATTACCATTTAATTAATTAGCACAGTGCTTTTAAATTCAGGTCATTACAATCCTACCCCCTTACAGAAGTTTCGTCCTCGAAACTTAGAACAAGAGAGGGTATTTCTCTCGCATAATACTCTTAAGTTCCCAAGTTATCTCTCTTTCGGTATGGTTTTTCCCTCTGTACCTTGACCGTCGGGATAGTCCTACATCTCATCTCCTGGTCCTCTCGATTTAAAATTTTTGCAATGACTTCTCTTCATAGGTAGCTTCAGGCTTGATGTCTAAGATTTCATGATGCAGCACATGACTAGGATTGGCCACAAACTTCAACTGGGTTCCCATGGATTTGAGCAAGCTTTTTTTTTTTTTTTTTTTTTTTTTTTTTTTTTTGGGTAAACGAGAATGACATCGCTAACGACTATAACCAATCCGCCGATATAGTTGTCGAGGACACAATTGGTTAAAGCCATAATACGGCTGAAGTATTGGTAAGGCCGAAGACATCACAAAGGGCTCACAGTGACAGTAATTGGTACGAAAGGCGGACTTGGGCATATATTCCTCGTGCATTTAGCTAGGGATAGCCCGATTGTAAGTCTTTACCCCGAGAACCGATACGTTAGACCTCTACTAATCCACGTTGTGAGGGATTGCGTAGCTTACCCTATCTTGCACTTCTCTTGGCTCAAGGGGTTGTGACTGTCGCAATCACCCTCCTTTTCTAACATCGAGTACCGAGGCTCCCAACGGCGAGTGACCGGGTCTTATAAAACCCTTGTTGAACAGCTCCTTCGGCTAAATTTCAACCCATTTAATCCCGTAGGGATCACACAATACAACGCCGTCGACAGTGGGGTGGTACTCGATAATAACTCAATAATGAGCTCAATCTCAAGGTCGAGAGGTAATCTTGGAAGATTCTCGAAAAGGACATGAACAAAATTCTTTACAATCGAAATATCCAATTCCTGCTGCGTATCCTCATGGGACAGGTCATAATGCAAGTGAGGAAGCCCCAACAGTCTTGACCAATCACCCTACACGCTTTACGAGCCAAGATAACAGGTATGACTAACCCCATAGATGACCCTTTAAGATCGAAGTTCTCTGCTCAGTCAAACGTCACATGGTATTCGGGTAATCATTCCATGCTCAATATGTCATCGAAATCTCGCATCCAGAGTGAAAATGAATCTATAGATGATTCACAACCATTAAGTACACCCCCAAACTAATAGTAGCAGCGAAACAATAGATACAATCATCCAAAGATAATTATCGCAGAGCACAGTAAAGTTCATATAGTTGAATCAACACAAGGCATTATAAAAAGGCGATTTGTATAGATCAAGATCTGAAAAATAACAAGAAACAAGCAAACCAAGCTTTCGAGAGGCTTGGATCTCTCCCACAAAAGCTGCGTTCTGCAATAACAAAATTTTCAGATGACCAATACGCTTACAGCGTAACCCCTATATTCCAAATATCCACGTGAGTCAACTTAGCTAATCACAATACTTGACACGTAATTCACCCGCCAAACACTCACATCACACATGGCCAGACTTGTTAAAATAAGTTCTACTACACGCCAACACTTCTATTCCCTCTATTCTTATGCCTAGCAAACGTGAAGTGAACTGGAGGCCTAATACACTCTTAACACAAGTCGCGACTCTATAGTCTCATCCGTCGGGCTGAGAGCATCGAACGATAAAGCTATCACATCAACTGTCTAAGCTAACCTCTTGACAATGCCCTTCGCAATTGAAGTGAAACGCCTTAGAGGCTACTAGTACCAACGCAGTGGTGCAGGCTCGATGTGAATCCCGCCTAAGGGTGCTGAATGAGCCTTTGACCTCTCTTTAGGCATTGCTTTCCACACTTCCGCTGCGCCACTCTGATAATCAAAAAAAATTGTGGACATTTTCTCGTGGTTTGAGCTTGTGCGTCCTGTGGTAAGCAGATAGTTTAACGCTTATCTTCTCGGGTACGACAGAGATCAAGCCTCATAAAACCCATCGTACAATGTTTCAAAGTCATTCATGGCTCTAACGTTTTTTTTTTTTTTTTTTTTGCCTGTCATTGAGCAGTTGCTCGCATAGTAACTGAGCCTATGGTCTTACTACTACACAAAACTTAGACCACTGCTTTTGATGGGACTAGCCTTAGGATGGCTACTCAGAAAGGTGGCAGTTGATGGCCAGATATGCACATCGTCATCCAAATATATAAAAAGAGCTTATTATATTAAGATTTAAACAAAAGAAAGGATGCACGCACTCATCGACTATAGCCTAGCCATCGTTTTCATTAGAATTCTCGCCTGTGGGACTATCTGCCATTTGCCTGCCTTTAACAGCCTTCAATTCATGTAGGATCAGCAATAATATTTCTTTGAACAGCTTTGGGGCAGACAACTTGAGATGTGTAATCCTTTGAAGATGTCTCTAACAGTGAATTACGACTTACGGTCATTGGCCCCACTCAGCTTATTCCTCTAATCCCGTCTCAGTCATTCTATTAGAGTACACCTGAAATTGACTTTACTAATTTAACATCTCATTGCACGTAAAGCAGAAGTAAGGGTTACTCACATTGGCGACAACGAAGGAATCACGCTTGTGCATACGGGGTTGTCTACAGGACCGGCTAAACCTGGCTCTGATACCAACTTTGTAACGACCCAAAACTTAAAACAATATTTTGGATCCTAAAAATACGGTCAAATTTGAACTTTTTAAATTAAGTTACAAAACCAAACTTTTAATATTAAACATGAGGTTCACCAACCCTCACCATAACCAAAATAAATTTAATTTTAACATGTACAAAATATGCAGAATTTAAAACTTTTCTTTGCCAACGATTAGCCGGTAGTCCACGTAAAGTTTTACAGGTCGGTCCCGTGTACACTCGCTGTTCCCGTCGTTATCGCTTCGCCCTTTCTGCTTTCTTAATAAAATACCTGCGACACGAGCACACTAGTGAGCTAATAGCCCAATAAGTGGATTAGATAGATAAATTGCTAAGTCTGCAGGTAACATACAATTAAGAGGTATCACAATATTATAATTCAACAAATGGATAAACTCAACGATCGAGTCGTCGTAGTTCGAAGAGTAAACGTCACTCTTAAACAATCTTGCACGCGGAGTAGAATTCAGATATAATGTACTGAACTCACGCACGATACAATACCTGCAAAAGGGTTGTGACATGTAACGAGGTCGGATTCAGCGACCCCTTAATCTCGATAAAGTTAATCTAATACTTTATTCTAATTTCATTCAAGTTCACAACTCTCTGACTTAGCAGATAAAAACACGTGTGCACACGATTCGCATCCAGACCCCTTACGGGTCGTTCTAGAACTTATACACAATCTAGACCCCTCATGGGTTGTTCTAGAATTCATAAGCATTCTAGACCTCTTACGGGTCGTTCCGAAACCTCACACAGACAATGGCCCCGTCGGGCGATCTCGGAATCGATCACAATCGCGACACACAACATATGAAGAGGAAGGTCGTCTACCGACCTCCTCGAGACCCATCGGGCCATTCCGAAACCTCACACAGACAATGGCCCCGTCGGGCGATCTCGGAATCGATCACAATCGCGACACACAACATATGAAGAGGAAGGTCGTCTACCGACCTCCTCGAGACCCATCGGGCCATTCCGAAACCTCACACAGACAATGGCCCCGTCGGGCGATCTCGGAATCGATCGTGATCGCAGCACACAGCATATAAAGAGGAAGGTCGTCTACCGACATCCTTGAGACCCATCGGGTCGTTCCGAAACCTCACACAGACAATGGCCCCATCGGGCGATCTCGGAATCGATCGTGATCGCAGCACACAGCATATAAAGAGGAAGGTCGTCTACCGACATCCTTGAGACCCATCGGGTCGTTCCGAAACTTCTCACGACCGGTGGTTCTGTCGGATTGTTTCGGATTGATTGCGCAATCACCCCATCGGGTTAATTCGGGACATGCTATGGATCTTGGCCCCTCGGACCATCCCGATATTCCTTAAGATTGTGAGGACTCATCCTCCTCGGGCCTATCTGCCCTTTCCGAAACCTTTTACGGCCAGTGACCCCGTCGGGTCGTTTCGGAATTCATTATTGCACTTTACCCCGTCGGGCCGATCCGGATCGTCACATCATAAACTGTGGGGAGGGCCGTGGCTCTCCTCCCCAAGACCCCTCGGGCCGTTCTGAAAGGTGGCTCGTTGACCTCCGCGAGGTCCCTCGGGTCGTTCCGAAATCTATCATGGCTGCTGGCCCCGTCGGGCTATTTCGGAACCAAATCATGATCGCGGCCCCGTCGGGCCCCACCCAAATGAGCAAGGTACTCACACAGAGGAAGGTCGTCCACCGACCTCCCCTAGGCTCTCAGGCCGCCCCGAAATATGATAAGTGACCCCGTCGGGCTATTTCGGGACCGATCATGACTTGCGGCCTCGTCAGGCCCTACCCGCACGCATACAGTGTTTTCACCCCTCTTAGCTTGTCTTAGAGTTTTCTCTTTGACCTGCAATAAAGTCTCAACAACAACAGAAACAGTTTTATGCCTGTGGTCCCATACCCACCGACATGTAAGTCATACTAACACATATACACACACAAACAGACACACACACCCTGCACAATAACCTGAACCACGAAGTGAGTAGTTTTATGTCTGTGGTCCAATACCCACAGACAGATAAACATATCAATGAACATACGCACAATACACACCTAGAAAAATACAACGTATCATAAACGAACCTATAGTCCCATACCTACAGGCTCGTTGCACAAACAAGACAAACATGATCGAGGGCCCGTATTCGCGGCCTTAGCGAGGATGAGGATCCATACAGTTTAATAGCCACAACTTTAGAAGCATCGCACGCTTTATACAATCTCAACACATGCACAATATATTCAAACATGTTAAAGCATACTCGTGTCACAGTGGAGATCCACTTACCTGAGGTCCTAAGCCTCCCTGACTTGTTCCTCGCGGTTTTCCTCTCTCGACGTCCCTCTTTGGAGTATGTGGTGTGACACTTCTGTCGAACACGAGAATTAGAGGATCAACGTCGAAGTCCACTAAATATTCGAGAGGAAGGAAACTTTAAGAGTTAATGGACTCATAGAATGGGACACTAGACAGTGGGTCGAGCAATGGTTCGTCGAGAAATCCCTCTAGGGGTATTCTCGTCCCGAATGTCGTTGACTTAACGTAACAATCAATCCAGACTATCGGGTCTTTTGTTTGACTAGATTAGGTGAGAAGTGAGTTCCTTAAACTAATCGGTTTCTAACTTTATTTTATCACAAATTAAATATTCGAGCCGGAAATCCGGCAGAGTTTCCCCTGTTTTTCGGATATCCCGGCCGAAGCCTTCACCTAATTTCAACCCAGCACCGAACTAATTTCGGTCACAGTTCATCACAACAACCACACAGGCAATTTTTATCATTTATCATAATTAATTTCAATATAATTATAATTCAACACCGAGCCTCAGCGGCTCGGATTCACAATAGATCAATGGACATTTAAACCTCAAAAGAAAGTCACATAGAATGTTGTCGTGGCTTAGCGCTAATACTTTGTTTCCAACCGCCCGCTTATACCTTAATGGCGGTGAAAGGTTGAGCGTTCGAACTTGCATTGCTAACGTTCCTGCGCAAAGCACGAGAATAAAAGAAATCGAATCAAGTTTCGAACTTAAACAAAAGCAAGACGCGAAACGCCCGGACCCACGACTCGATAACCGTTTTAAGCTCAAACGGCCACGTTTACAAAAATACAATACAATACAACCAATGCTCGCACAACAAAAAACCAAATCCTCAAGATCGCACAATTTTCTTTTTATTAATTTTATTCATTTAAGAACATTCTCAATATGTTGCCTATTAAGATAATGATTCAAATTAATTTCTTTTACAAAATACACAAAATAGAAAATTGTGTTACTCTACTACATTCTCGGATCATATTTTATCAAAAACCACACTTCTTGGTGGATTTCTAGATTCCTAAATCAACACAAAACAAAAACTTTTGCAATGCCACAAAAACTCGAAACATCAAGCCTCTCAAACTAATACATTAACCAAAATATCTTTAAGTCACGATTCAAAGGAAATTCTAGATTTCCTCACGATTAATCCACAACAACTTCCAAAGTCATCGAACTCATAATCCCGCAAAAATAAGATTTTCAACAATAACCTTTGTAAGACCATTAACAAGCGGAACAAGACCAACTAAAGCTTGTTTGTAAACTTAAACAACCACCGAATTACCAAGAGTAACAAATTCCATATACACATTAGTTCGGACAAATTGTCGGGTTTCTAAATCTCAGCACAAAACCAACCAATTAGATTGTTCAAGACAACAAAATAAACAAAATCACAAGTCTTTCTAAATTATAACTAGTTTCATAATTGCCAAGAAATCCAAAATTGAGAAATCACCGAGATATTTTAAACGGGTTATAAACATAGAAAATTTCCGAGCCATGGCACAAATTTAACAAACCACACAATATCTTGAAACACACACAATTATACTTAAATTCTTCAAAAGGGTGCCAATACACAAAATTTTAACCTTACATTCAAATATTCACAACGGTATACATTTCACACCGAGCAATCTCAATGACATCAAATGCCAAACCAACCAAAACGTAAAATGCCGGCGCTGCGAGTTCGAGGTTTACCTCAGAGATGACTTGAGCCTCAGCTCGGCAGCGAAGTCGGCTCGAGGGCGCGGCGACTAGCGCCACGAAGAGTGCGACAGCTCGTGGCCCAAGGCGACAACACAGACCCACGGGTTTCGCACGGAGGAAAGTGGCGTTCGGGGCTGACGCGAGACACACGAGGGCTCACGGAGTCGTGCGCTGCCGCAAGGAGGCACACCGGAGTTGGCCTCGTGCTAATCTCGCGCACACATGGCCGAGAAAGCGAGCGCAAGGCTGGGCTCACCGGAAAAAGGTTGGGAGACGCGGGTCGGAGTTGCACGACGCCGGCGAGGGGAAGGCACGGCGTGCGGAGGCCGAGCCCCGCTAGAGCTGAGCTTGGGCTCGCTGTTCACGAGCACAGGAGGCACGGCGCGGCGAGAGACGGGAGCTTCGGCGTGGATCCTCGTCGGCGGGAGGGTTGGGCGAGCTCGGGGAAGGAGCTCGCGAGGCGGGTGGCTGCTGGCGGAGGGCTCGAGGGCGTGCGCGCACAGGGCTGGGTCGGCGCTCGGGACGCAGCGCCGGCGAGGCTGGACGACGGCTGGGCGAGGATTCACGAGCTCGAGCGGAGGCGGGGGCTGCGCGAGTGGCACTCGCGAGGGCAGGGGAGAGAGGGACTGGGCTCGGCGTCGCTCGGAGGTGCTCGGCGGAGCAAGGCTAGGTCACCGGCGTTGGGTGGGGTGGCCGGACTTGGGAGCAGGAGGGGGCGACGCGCGGAGGCTCGAGGACGCGCTCGCGGACGTCGCAGGGCTGGGCGCAGCTCACGAGCTGCGCGAGGGGCGCGCGCAGAGGCGGCGCTGGCCGGCGGCAGGGGCCTGGAGCTGGGCGCGGGGAGCGCGGGCTGTGGGCTGGGCGCGGCGGCGAGCGGCGGCCGGACCAGGAGGGTGGTCGGCCAAACGAGAGGAAGAAAAAGGAGAGAGAGAAAGAGTGATGGTGGTGGTGGTCTGCTGGGGAGGAAAAGAAAGAAGAGGGAAAAAGAAAAAGAAAAGAAACCCTAGTGAAATTAGGCTTTCACAATTGGGCAAAAATTGGCCACTTGAAATAAATAAATTGGTACAATTTTCTAAAATTATGAAATTCCACTAATAAATTGAACTTGAGAAGTTAGGAATTTTAATATCACAATCAACTTGAAAAATCAATTCCTAACAAACCCAAAATTTCAAGAATGCAAAAATAATGATATTTGCATTACTAGTTGCACGATTTCAAAGTTGACCAGAGTTGGCGAAAATGAGGTAATTCACCTCAAAATTAAACACAACTGAGGCGAAATTACCATTTAATTAATTAGCACAGTGCTTTTAAATTCAGGTCATTACAATCCTACCCCCTTACAGAAGTTTCGTCCTCGAAACTTAGAACAAGAGAGGGTATTTCTCTCGCATAATACTCTTAAGTTCCCAAGTTATCTCTCTTTCGGTATGGTTTTTCCCTCTGTACCTTGACCGTCGGGATAGTCCTACATCTCATCTCCTGGTCCTCTCGATTTAAAATTTTTGCAATGACTTCTCTTCATAGGTAGCTTCAGGCTTGATGTCTAAGATTTCATGATGCAGCACATGACTAGGATTGGCCACAAACTTCAACTGGGTTCCCATGGATTTGAGCAAGCTTTTTTTTTTTTTTTTTTTTTTTTTTTTTTTTTGGGTAAACGAGAATGACATCGCTAACGACTATAACCAATCCGCCGATATAGTTGTCGAGGACACAATTGGTTAAAGCCATAATACGGCTGAAGTATTGGTAAGGCCGAAGACATCACAAAGGGCTCACAGTGACAGTAATTGGTACGAAAGGCGGACTTGGGCATATATTCCTCGTGCATTTAGCTAGGGATAGCCCGATTGTAAGTCTTTACCCCGAGAACCGATACGTTAGACCTCTACTAATCCACGTTGTGAGGGATTGCGTAGCTTACCCTATCTTGCACTTCTCTTGGCTCAAGGGGTTGTGACTGTCGCAATCACCCTCCTTTTCTAACATCGAGTACCGAGGCTCCCAACGGCGAGTGACCGGGTCTTATAAAACCCTTGTTGAACAGCTCCTTCGGCTAAATTTCAACCCATTTAATCCCGTAGGGATCACACAATACAACGCCGTCGACAGTGGGGTGGTACTCGATAATAACTCAATAATGAGCTCAATCTCAAGGTCGAGAGGTAATCTTGGAAGATTCTCGAAAAGGACATGAACAAAATTCTTTACAATCGAAATATCCAATTCCTGCTGCGTATCCTCATGGGACAGGTCATAATGCAAGTGAGGAAGCCCCAACAGTCTTGACCAATCACCCTACACGCTTTACGAGCCAAGATAACAGGTATGACTAACCCCATAGATGACCCTTTAAGATCGAAGTTCTCTGCTCAGTCAAACGTCACATGGTATTCGGGTAATCATTCCATGCTCAATATGTCATCGAAATCTCGCATCCAGAGTGAAAATGAATCTATAGATGATTCACAACCATTAAGTACACCCCCAAACTAATAGTAGCAGCGAAACAATAGATACAATCATCCAAAGATAATTATCGCAGAGCACAGTAAAGTTCATATAGTTGAATCAACACAAGGCATTATAAAAAGGCGATTTGTATAGATCAAGATCTGAAAAATAACAAGAAACAAGCAAACCAAGCTTTCGAGAGGCTTGGATCTCTCCCACAAAAGCTGCGTTCTGCAATAACAAAATTTTCAGATGACCAATACGCTTACAGCGTAACCCCTATATTCCAAATATCCACGTGAGTCAACTTAGCTAATCACAATACTTGACACGTAATTCACCCGCCAAACACTCACATCACACATGGCCAGACTTGTTAAAATAAGTTCTACTACACGCCAACACTTCTATTCCCTCTATTCTTATGCCTAGCAAACGTGAAGTGAACTGGAGGCCTAATACACTCTTAACACAAGTCGCGACTCTATAGTCTCATCCGTCGGGCTGAGAGCATCGAACGATAAAGCTATCACATCAACTGTCTAAGCTAACCTCTTGACAATGCCCTTCGCAATTGAAGTGAAACGCCTTAGAGGCTACTAGTACCAACGCAGTGGTGCAGGCTCGATGTGAATCCCGCCTAAGGGTGCTGAATGAGCCTTTGACCTCTCTTTAGGCATTGCTTTCCACACTTCCGCTGCGCCACTCTGATAATCAAAAAAATTGTGGACATTTTCTCGTGGTTTGAGCTTGTGCGTCCTGTGGTAAGCAGATAGTTTAACGCTTATCTTCTCGGGTACGACAGAGATCAAGCCTCATAAAACCCATCGTACAATGTTTCAAAGTCATTCATGGCTCTAACGTTTTTTTTTTTTTTTTTTTGCCTGTCATTGAGCAGTTGCTCGCATAGTAACTGAGCCTATGGTCTTACTACTACACAAAACTTAGACCACTGCTTTTGATGGGACTAGCCTTAGGATGGCTACTCAGAAAGGTGGCAGTTGATGGCCAGATATGCACATCGTCATCCAAATATATAAAAAGAGCTTATTATATTAAGATTTAAACAAAAGAAAGGATGCACGCACTCATCGACTATAGCCTAGCCATCGTTTTCATTAGAATTCTCGCCTGTGGGACTATCTGCCATTTGCCTGCCTTTAACAGCCTTCAATTCATGTAGGATCAGCAATAATATTTCTTTGAACAGCTTTGGGGCAGACAACTTGAGATGTGTAATCCTTTGAAGATGTCTCTAACAGTGAATTACGACTTACGGTCATTGGCCCCACTCAGCTTATTCCTCTAATCCCGTCTCAGTCATTCTATTAGAGTACACCTGAAATTGACTTTACTAATTTAACATCTCATTGCACGTAAAGCAGAAGTAAGGGTTACTCACATTGGCGACAACGAAGGAATCACGCTTGTGCATACGGGGTTGTCTACAGGACCGGCTAAACCGTGGCTCTGATACCAACTTTGTAACGACCCAAAACTTAAAACAATATTTTGGATCCTAAAAATACGGTCAAATTTGAACTTTTTAAATTAAGTTACAAAACCAAACTTTTAATATTAAACATGAGGTTCACCAACCCTCACCATAACCAAAATAAATTTAATTTTAACATGTACAAAATATGCAGAATTTAAAACTTTTCTTTGCCAACGATTAGCCGGTAGTCCACGTAAAGTTTTACAGGTCGGTCCCGTGTACACTCGCTGTTCCCGTCGTTATCGCTTCGCCCTTTCTGCTTTCTTAATAAAATACCTGCGACACGAGCACACTAGTGAGCTAATAGCCCAATAAGTGGATTAGATAGATAAATTGCTAAGTCTGCAGGTAACATACAATTAAGAGGTATCACAATATTATAATTCAACAAATGGATAAACTCAACGATCGAGTCGTCGTAGTTCGAAGAGTAAACGTCACTCTTAAACAATCTTGCACGCGGAGTAGAATTCAGATATAATGTACTGAACTCACGCACGATACAATACCTGCAAAAGGGTTGTGACATGTAACGAGGTCGGATTCAGCGACCCCTTAATCTCGATAAAGTTAATCTAATACTTTATTCTAATTTCATTCAAGTTCACAACTCTCTGACTTAGCAGATAAAAACACGTGTGCACACGATTCGCATCCAGACCCCTTACGGGTCGTTCTAGAACTTATACACAATCTAGACCCCTCATGGGTTGTTCTAGAATTCATAAGCATTCTAGACCTCTTACGGGTCGTTCCGAAACCTCACACAGACAATGGCCCCGTCGGGCGATCTCGGAATCGATCACAATCGCGACACACAACATATGAAGAGGAAGGTCGTCTACCGACCTCCTCGAGACCCATCGGGCCATTCCGAAACCTCACACAGACAATGGCCCCGTCGGGCGATCTCGGAATCGATCACAATCGCGACACACAACATATGAAGAGGAAGGTCGTCTACCGACCTCCTCGAGACCCATCGGGCCATTCCGAAACCTCACACAGACAATGGCCCCGTCGGGCGATCTCGGAATCGATCGTGATCGCAGCACACAGCATATAAAGAGGAAGGTCGTCTACCGACATCCTTGAGACCCATCGGGTCGTTCCGAAACCTCACACAGACAATGGCCCCATCGGGCGATCTCGGAATCGATCGTGATCGCAGCACACAGCATATAAAGAGGAAGGTCGTCTACCGACATCCTTGAGACCCATCGGGTCGTTCCGAAACTTCTCACGACCGGTGGTTCTGTCGGATTGTTTCGGATTGATTGCGCAATCACCCCATCGGGTTAATTCGGGACATGCTATGGATCTTGGCCCCTCGGACCATCCCGATATTCCTTAAGATTGTGAGGACTCATCCTCCTCGGGCCTATCTGCCCTTTCCGAAACCTTTTACGGCCAGTGACCCCGTCGGGTCGTTTCGGAATTCATTATTGCACTTTACCCCGTCGGGCCGATCCGGATCGTCACATCATAAACTGTGGGGAGGGCCGTGGCTCTCCTCCCCAAGACCCCTCGGGCCGTTCTGAAAGGTGGCTCGTTGACCTCCGCGAGGTCCCTCGGGTCGTTCCGAAATCTATCATGGCTGCTGGCCCCGTCGGGCTATTTCGGAACCAAATCATGATCGCGGCCCCGTCGGGCCCCACCCAAATGAGCAAGGTACTCACACAGAGGAAGGTCGTCCACCGACCTCCCCTAGGCTCTCAGGCCGCCCCGAAATATGATAAGTGACCCCGTCGGGCTATTTCGGGACCGATCATGACTTGCGGCCTCGTCAGGCCCTACCCGCACGCATACAGTGTTTTCACCCCTCTTAGCTTGTCTTAGAGTTTTCTCTTTGACCTGCAATAAAGTCTCAACAACAACAGAAACAGTTTTATGCCTGTGGTCCCATACCCACCGACATGTAAGTCATACTAACACATATACACACACAAACAGACACACACACCCTGCACAATAACCTGAACCACGAAGTGAGTAGTTTTATGTCTGTGGTCCAATACCCACAGACAGATAAACATATCAATGAACATACGCACAATACACACCTAGAAAAATACAACGTATCATAAACGAACCTATAGTCCCATACCTACAGGCTCGTTGCACAAACAAGACAAACATGATCGAGGGCCCGTATTCGCGGCCTTAGCGAGGATGAGGATCCATACAGTTTAATAGCCACAACTTTAGAAGCATCGCACGCTTTATACAATCTCAACACATGCACAATATATTCAAACATGTTAAAGCATACTCGTGTCACAGTGGAGATCCACTTACCTGAGGTCCTAAGCCTCCCTGACTTGTTCCTCGCGGTTTTCCTCTCTCGACGTCCCTCTTTGGAGTATGTGGTGTGACACTTCTGTCGAACACGAGAATTAGAGGATCAACGTCGAAGTCCACTAAATATTCGAGAGGAAGGAAACTTTAAGAGTTAATGGACTCATAGAATGGGACACTAGACAGTGGGTCGAGCAATGGTTCGTCGAGAAATCCCTCTAGGGGTATTCTCGTCCCGAATGTCGTTGACTTAACGTAACAATCAATCCAGACTATCGGGTCTTTTGTTTGACTAGATTAGGTGAGAAGTGAGTTCCTTAAACTAATCGGTTTCTAACTTTATTTTATCACAAATTAAATATTCGAGCCGGAAATCCGGCAGAGTTTCCCCTGTTTTTCGGATATCCCGGCCGAAGCCTTCACCTAATTTCAACCCAGCACCGAACTAATTTCGGTCACAGTTCATCACAACAACCACACAGGCAATTTTTATCATTTATCATAATTAATTTCAATATAATTATAATTCAACACCGAGCCTCAGCGGCTCGGATTCACAATAGATCAATGGACATTTAAACCTCAAAAGAAAGTCACATAGAATGTTGTCGTGGCTTAGCGCTAATACTTTGTTTCCAACCGCCCGCTTATACCTTAATGGCGGTGAAAGGTTGAGCGTTCGAACTTGCATTGCTAACGTTCCTGCGCAAAGCACGAGAATAAAAGAAATCGAATCAAGTTTCGAACTTAAACAAAAGCAAGACGCGAAACGCCCGGACCCACGACTCGATAACCGTTTTAAGCTCAAACGGCCACGTTTACAAAAATACAATACAATACAACCAATGCTCGCACAACAAAAAACCAAATCCTCAAGATCGCACAATTTTCTTTTTATTAATTTTATTCATTTAAGAACATTCTCAATATGTTGCCTATTAAGATAATGATTCAAATTAATTTCTTTTACAAAATACACAAAATAGAAAATTGTGTTACTCTACTACATTCTCGGATCATATTTTATCAAAAACCACACTTCTTGGTGGATTTCTAGATTCCTAAATCAACACAAAACAAAAACTTTTGCAATGCCACAAAAACTCGAAACATCAAGCCTCTCAAACTAATACATTAACCAAAATATCTTTAAGTCACGATTCAAAGGAAATTCTAGATTTCCTCACGATTAATCCACAACAACTTCCAAAGTCATCGAACTCATAATCCCGCAAAAATAAGATTTTCAACAATAACCTTTGTAAGACCATTAACAAGCGGAACAAGACCAACTAAAGCTTGTTTGTAAACTTAAACAACCACCGAATTACCAAGAGTAACAAATTCCATATACACATTAGTTCGGACAAATTGTCGGGTTTCTAAATCTCAGCACAAAACCAACCAATTAGATTGTTCAAGACAACAAAATAAACAAAATCACAAGTCTTTCTAAATTATAACTAGTTTCATAATTGCCAAGAAATCCAAAATTGAGAAATCACCGAGATATTTTAAACGGGTTATAAACATAGAAAATTTCCGAGCCATGGCACAAATTTAACAAACCACACAATATCTTGAAACACACACAATTATACTTAAATTCTTCAAAAGGGTGCCAATACACAAAATTTTAACCTTACATTCAAATATTCACAACGGTATACATTTCACACCGAGCAATCTCAATGACATCAAATGCCAAACCAACCAAAACGTAAAATGCCGGCGCTGCGAGTTCGAGGTTTACCTCAGAGATGACTTGAGCCTCAGCTCGGCAGCGAAGTCGGCTCGAGGGCGCGGCGACTAGCGCCACGAAGAGTGCGACAGCTCGTGGCCCAAGGCGACAACACAGACCCACGGGTTTCGCACGGAGGAAAGTGGCGTTCGGGGCTGACGCGAGACACACGAGGGCTCACGGAGTCGTGCGCTGCCGCAAGGAGGCACACCGGAGTTGGCCTCGTGCTAATCTCGCGCACACATGGCCGAGAAAGCGAGCGCAAGGCTGGGCTCACCGGAAAAAGGTTGGGAGACGCGGGTCGGAGTTGCACGACGCCGGCGAGGGGAAGGCACGGCGTGCGGAGGCCGAGCCCCGCTAGAGCTGAGCTTGGGCTCGCTGTTCACGAGCACAGGAGGCACGGCGCGGCGAGAGACGGGAGCTTCGGCGTGGATCCTCGTCGGCGGGAGGGTTGGGCGAGCTCGGGGAAGGAGCTCGCGAGGCGGGTGGCTGCTGGCGGAGGGCTCGAGGGCGTGCGCGCACAGGGCTGGGTCGGCGCTCGGGACGCAGCGCCGGCGAGGCTAGACGACGGCTGGGCGAGGATTCACGAGCTCGAGCGGAGGCGGGGGCTGCGCGAGGGGCACTCGCGAGGGCAGGGGAGAGAGGGACTGGGCTCGGCGTCGTTCGGAGGTGCTCGGCGGAGCAAGGCTAGGTCACCGGCGTTGGGTGGGGTGGCCGGACTTGGGAGCAGGAGGGGGCGACGCGCGGAGGCTCGAGGACGCGCTCGCGGACGTCGCAGGGCTGGGCGCAGCTCACGAGCTGCGCGAGGGGCGCGCGCAGAGGCGGCGCTGGCCGGCGGCAGGGGCCTGGAGCTGGGCGCGGGGAGCGCGGGCTGTGGGCTGGGCGCGGCGGCGAGCGGCGGCCGGACCAGGAGGGTGGTCGGCCAAACGAGAGGAAGAAAAAGGAGAGAGAGAAAGAGTGATGGTGGTGGTGGTCTGCTGGGGAGGAAAAGAAAGAAGAGGGAAAAAGAAAAAGAAAAGAAACCCTAGTGAAATTAGGCTTTCACAATTGGGCAAAAATTGGCCACTTGAAATAAATAAATTGGTACAGTTTTCTAAAATTATGAAATTCCACTAATAAATTGAACTTGAGAAGTTAGGAATTTTAATATCACAATCAACTTGAAAAATCAATTCCTAACAAACCCAAAATTTCAAGAATGCAAAAATAATGATATTTGCATTACTAGTTGCACGATTTCAAAGTTGACCAGAGTTGGCGAAAATGAGGTAATTCACCTCAAAATTAAACACAACTGAGGCGAAATTACCATTTAATTAATTAGCACAGTGCTTTTAAATTCAGGTCATTACACCGCCGCACAGCGCACGCCACCCGTCGCCCGTGGTCGCCCTCGTGGTCACCCATGGTCACCCGCATGGTCGCCCGCGTGGTCGCCCGTCGCCCGTGATCGCCCGCGTGGTCGCCCATGGTCGCCCGCGTGGTCGCCCGTGGTCGCCCGTCGCCCGTGGTCTTCCGTCGCCCCAGTGGTCGCCCGTCTCTCTGTGCCGCTCGTTTCGGAATCATTAATTCCTGATCTCGAGTTTCAAAAAATAGAAAAACGCGTATATTTATTACGTAATTGTATATGGCTATAAATAGCCAATAACGACCAAAGAAAAGCAGAATGTCATTTTCTCTCTGAGAATTATTATCTCCTCTGAATATCTTTATATTTTGTCTTTTATTCTTTCATTCTCACGTATTTTTACACGTGTTAGTTGGTGCGAAAAATTGCATCAACAGGTGGGATAACATTAGATTAGACTAAAAAGTGTGGGTCTCACTTCTTTTATTGAATACTTTATAATATTTTATTTATTGATAAAGTAAAGTAGAAAGATTAATATTTTATAATTTATTAATAATTGTTTTATTTTGAAAGAAAATAGTATATCCAATTTAATGCAATCCAATATTTTTTCAAATACACAATAATATTAAATATAATTAAATCCAATATAATCCCAAATAATAATTTAATCATGTCATGATAGGCTTAAAATAATAGAAAATAAATCAAAATAAGAGGAAATTTATAAGTACTTCGCCTAATTCAAAACATGCATCGACTTATTTAATGGGATTTGTTTATGACTAATAAACATTTATTAGTCACAAATATCTTGTGACTAAAACTTATAACGACAGACTGTTCAACCACAGAAACATTGACTATTAATAGCAACAAAAAAGTTCTTTGTTGAAACGTGATTCAAAAGCCTTATAGCGAAGAGGCCTTCAAACGAACGATGACCGCGCTGTGGAATGTGGATGGTGGGGTTGAAGTTCGTAACTTGGAACCAAAAGTCTTTCTCTTTTCTTTCAATGAAGAACATGACTGTAGACGAATTCTAAGTATGGAGCCATGGCATTTTGATAATGCTTTGGTGTTACTCAAGGAAATTGGGAAAAATGATACGATTAAGTGGGGCAATTGGTCCTCTACAAAAGTTTGGATTCAACTGCTGAATCTACCCAACTCGGGCATGATAATGGAGGTTAGGGAAATCATTGGACGTGGTTTCAGTCGATGTATTGAAGTGGATATGGACGCGGAGGATTGAGGCACGGGGTAGGTTATGAGAGTTAGAGACGTAATGGATGTCTCAAAGCCTCTTTGCCGAGGGCCTCGGATCCGTCTTGGCTCCAATGAAGAAGTGATTTTGGTTGATGTTCGGTATGAGTGACTTTCGGAGTTCTGTTCTGAGTATGGCTTAATCGAGCATAGAGTTAAGGAATGCGTGGAACTGTAAACGGCGTCGCAGAGTGCGGTGAATTCTCTTCATTCTGGAGCCCGACTGTGCAGTGGAGGAGGACGGCGAGCATTAATGGGTGTTGGCAACCAGAAGTCAAGAATGGTGATGAATTCAAAACGGTGCGATAGCGGTAAGGAAAAGGAAAAGATGGGAGTTTCTCTGCTGGAACTCAAAGCACCACTCGAGGGGTTGTCGTCAGACTCAACGCCGGTTAGACTTACGCCGCCACCGCTTCAAATTTCAAAAATCCCAGAGTCTGATGAGTCGGTTACGGCTAGAGATATTCTGTTACAGCCCATGAAGGAGAAGGAAACACTTGGAAAAGTAAGCACTTCTTTTTTCTTTAGCCTCTTCTAAAAACAGAATTGACAGGTTGGTTGCTAACAAGGCAAAGGCTGATGACGTGGCAATTGAGTTGGCAAGTGGCAATTGAGGAATTTTCAGCAAAACCAATTCCCACATAATTGCTTACTCTGGGATTGGTTTTCTCAGCAGGGGCTACTACAACAGATTCCAGCATAAAGCGGAAGGGATGGAAAAAGATTGCACATGCAAAAACTAAAGAAAGAGAAGCAACAAAGGGTTGTAGCAACATGGAAGATGTTGGGAAGAACATGGTGCGAACCGGGGACCTAAAGTGAAGAGGGTCTTTGCAGATTTGACGAACTATCCATCCACTCTGGGATCAACAGAGGTTGTGACGCAACCCCGTCGGGACCCATGAGTATGTTATTCTAGAATGCCGGCGATTGGGGAATACTAAAGCATTCACAAGATTGCAAAAAGTACTCCGTAGTCATGCCCCGGATTCGGCCTTCATCATGGAGACCAAATTAAGTGGTAAGCGAGCGAAGTTTTTGGCAAAGCGAGTTAGGTATGATTGTAGCTTTCATGTCGACTCGGAGGGGAAAAGTGGAGGATTGGTACTTATGTGGAAAGAAGGGTGGAATGTAGTGGTTGAGAATTTCTCACATTGTCACATTGATTGTTCGATTGGTATGCCCGATGGGCAGCAGTGGCATTTTTTCGACATATATGGACATCCAATGGCTGCAAAGAGATGCCATACTTGGACGTGATTGAGAAGGTTGTGAGATTTTTCATCACTACTGTGGTTGTGTGCGGGTGACTTCAATGAAGTTCTTAGTTTCACAGAGAAGAAGGCGGTCAATTTAATTCATATCGTGAGATTCGCCAATTTAGCGAGGCTTTGGAGGATCGCCGTTTAATCAATTTGGGATTCACTCAGCCACCTTTCACTTAGCGAGATGGGCAGGAATCTAACCGATATATACAAGAGCGACTTGATAGAGCAATGACAGAGCTTTGGAAGAATCTCTTTGGGATTACAACGGTGAGTCACTTGGAGTTTTGGGGTTCTAATCACCACGCTATCTTGCTTCAGTTAACTCCTACGCGAGTGACAAGACGGCGATGTCAAAAGCAAAAAATTGACTTCCTTTTTGAACCTTGGTGGCTTAAAGATGAGGGGAGTATAGAAGTGATTTCCAAAGCATGACAGACTTACTGTTTTGATGGGCTACCAATCTCACTCCGAAGCAGAATGCGTCAGTGTGCTACGGAATTGGGGATGTGGATTACGGCGAAATTGACACTTCCCACGGCGGATCGTCCAACTATAAAGGTTGTTGGAGGGACTATAAGTTATGGATTAAACAAGTGTTATACAGGAACAGGTTCACCGCCTCGAAGGAGAGCTGGAACGGTTTTGAGCTCATGAAGAACAATATTAGCAGCAGAAAACATGTGTTGATTGGCTAAAAGCGGGTGATAGAAACACAAAGTATTTTTACAGGAAGGTTGCTCAACGAAAGATGAAAAAAAAAAGATTAATGGGATCGAAACATCACACAGGGTATGGATGTCGACAAAAGAAAGTGTGGTTTCGATAGTTGAAGATTATTTCCAGAATGTGTTCACATCGGCTTGCCCGACGGAAGGGAACATTCAAGAAGTACTATGGTGTGTGGAGGAATCGGTGACAACAAAAAATGAATGAAACATTGCTTAAGGATTTCACATAGATGGAGATTATAAAGATGGCGATGTTTGCGATGGGAAGCTAACGGCTCCGGGTCCCGATGGCTTTCATGCGGCCTTCTACCAACACGACTAGGATCTGGTAAGCACGAAGGTGGTGACTATGTGCCTTAACTTCCTTAACGGGGACTGCCCAATCAAGGCTCTTAACTCTACTTTGATATGTTTTATTCCTAAGACAAAGGAGCCACGTAACGTGTCCGAATACTGTCCCATTAGTCTTTGCAATGTGGCGTACAAGCTCATCACGACGACTATAGCTAACAAGCTCAAGTGGGTTCTAGAGCAAGTCATATAGGACAACCCAAGTGCATTTTTCCTTGGTTGACACATCTCCGACAACACCATTGTGGCCTTTGAACTGATGCATACGCTATGAGCCAAATCAAAAAACAGCAAAGGTTAGCTGGCACTCAAATTAGACATGAGCAAAGTCTATGAAAGGGTGGAGTGGGGCTTTTTGGAGGCAATGATGATCAAGTTGGGCTTTGCGGACCGGTGGGTTAAATTCATTGTGAAATTATCACAACAACTTGTTTCTCCTGTCTCATCAACGGACGGCCTTATGGCGAGGTCACTCCGCAATGAGGGTTAAGACAAGGATGCCCGCTCTCTCCGTACCTTTTTCTTTTTTGCGCTCAAGGTCTTTCAGCTATGTTCCAAAAAGTCGAAATATAGAGACAACTGTGGGGACTATCTTGTAGCCAGAATGGGCCTCAGGTAAGCCATTTATACTTTGCGGATGACAGTATGATCTTTTGGCATTCTAATAAGGGTGATTGTGTGACTATGAAGCAGATCTTATATATTTATGATAGAGCATCAGGGAAAACAATAAACTTCTCGAAGTCATCAATCTGTTTCAGTCCAAATGTCCAACCAAACATCTGAGATGACATTCTACGACTTTTCGGCCTTAATGCAGCTCAAGCCTATGCCAAATATCTCGGTGTTCCCTCTTTCATTGGTCGAAATAAGAAAGGCGACCTTTGAGAACATCAAGACACGGGTATAGGATAAGTTGCAGCTTTGGTAGAGTCATCTTCCCTCTGTAGGGGCCGCTAAGTTTTTATAAAAGCAATAGCGATGGCAATTCTAACTTACACTATGGATATTTTTGATTACCCAGCTCTTTGTGTAGTGAATTACAGAGTATGGTCGTGAGATATTGGTGTGGTGGAAGATCCATTGGTGGAGCTGGGAGAATCTATGCTTACCAAAAGCAGAGGGCGGAATGGGTTTTCTAGGACTTTGAGGCTTTCAACCAAGCTATGTTCGCAAAGCAAGGATGCCTATTATTGCAGAGATCGACAAGCTTAGTTTCACGAGTGCTCAAGGCTAAATATTTCCTGCATTGTGACTTCTTGAAAACCCAGATAGGCTCTAAACCGTCGTGTGTATGGAGAAGCGTCCTCTAAGGTCGAAAATTATTGGAAGTGGGGCTAAGGTGGAGGCTTGGATCGGGTGAAAGCATAGCTATCTTCTTTAACCCTTGGATCCCAAGACCCTTAACATTCCGATCAGTTACTTGCCCCCCACCGATAAGTTTGGACTGGAAAGTTTCGTTTCTAAGTAATAGAAAGGTAGGAGGGCGGGATGTTGATTTGGTTAAACAGGTTTTTTGGATGGTTGATCACGAAGCTGTGTTGAAAATTCTGGTGGGAGCAGCTTAAGGTACCGATCATTTGGTATGGCACCACGACACGAGAAGGATATATTTAGTAAATATGGCTATCGGGTAGCCATAGAGACAATGAAATCTTCACAAGGATCAACAAGGGGTGTGTATTCAAAATGGTGGGCAGTTCTTTGGTCTCTACAAATCCCGGGCAATATTAAAATTCATATTTGGCGAGCTTTCCATGATATTCTACCCACCTCTCTTAATCTCTCTAAGTGAGGTGTTCCGGTAAGAAGTGGGTACCCCCGTTGTAGATATGGGGTTGAGTCTTCTTATCACGCTTTGCTAGTCAAGTGCGTATCGGGACGCGGTCTTAACTGTGTCATCACGACCTCTGGCCGTAATACTCGTGACCCTATTTGCTAAAGTCCAACGGACAGAATTGGAGGGGATCTATACCATTATGTGGCTGCTTTGGTGGGATCGTAAACATGTGCTATTTAGAGGCCAAAGGAAGTCAGCTGAGCAGATTGTCAATGGGGCAGGAGAGGCTATTTATGAATTCTAATTAGCCAACATGACTTCTTAGAAGTGCAAAAGCATAGAGCTGCTGGTGCATGCAGCTGACCAACGGAAGATGTCCCTGTCGGAAGGAGTTCTTAAGCTAAATATGATGCCTTGGTGCTTTCCAGCCCGGAGTTTATTGGAGTAAGAAGAGTCATACGGGATGCAGAGGGGGAAGTTTTAGGGGCTTTTAGTCAATGAAGTCCGGGCATCTTTCGCGTCAAGGCCAAACTCCGCGCGACTCTGACGCCGTCCAGCCTACAATTCACGCTGCCTTATCTTTTTGCGCGCTCGCTAGACTCGCGGCGTTCGCCTCTACCTCTGCGCGCAACCTTGACATCATCAGCCCGCATATGCAGCCTTAGCTAGGCTCGGCCTCCGTGCACTGCACCCTTTCCGCGCTAGCGCCCATCGGCTCTGTTCTGCAGTTCCCATCTGGCAGCCACGCCGCTTCGCCTTCTCGCCAAGCCTGCTGCCTTGCACGTTTGGTGGGCCTTGAACTCGAATTAAACTCCTTGATAAACTTATGCTCGTGGAAAAATTGATTTGTGATGCCTTATATATTTTGATTCGCTGGTTATAATTCTTGGCATATTTAATTGTTCGTGTGAAAATGGGCGTTTTGGCGTTGATAGAGTTTTCTTTTACTAGAACTTTCGTGATTCGTTGGATAATCTATAAATTGAAAGTTTGCGTTTATATCGGGTTTAGTGACGTAGTTATTAAGATTTAAGAGCTTAATAAAAAAATGGGTTGTTTTAAGGCGAAACTTAGAAACCCGATGATAGTTCGAACTAACACAAGTGTATGGAAATCCGCTACTCTTGGTGATTTGGTGGTTGTTTAGGTTTATAAAATAAACTTTCGTTGGTCTAGTCCCGCGTGATAAAGGTGTTGCTTCACTAAAAAGACTGTTGTCGGAAATCTTATTTTTGCGGGATTGTGATTGCGAACATTTTGAGAGTTGCTTGTGGTTTAATCGTGCAGAAATCTAAAATTTCCTCTTAATAGTTGCTTAAAAATATTTTGATTATTGTACTAGTTTGAACTAATGTGTCCTTTGGGTTTGGTATTTTATTTCGTTTTGTGGCCCCATTGGACTTTGTATTTTCGTGTGTTTTGGCATTGTGAGATTTTGTGAATTTGTGCCTTTTTAGGAATCTAAAATCCTTCAAGTATTATCGTTTTTAAAATACAACTCGAGAATTTAATAAATTGACGAGAGTTATCTAGTCGATGGTGATTCTGTAATATTTAGAAGACGCTTTAATTTATGTATGAGTTAGTGTTAGGATTGGAACCTTTCAAATTAAGAAACTCAAAAAGGAATTTTCAAAAAGAAAATTGTGTATTTGTGAGGAACGGTTTTTAAAACGAATATTTGGTCACGAATCTGGGTGTTTCGTGTCATGCTTCTGTTTGATTTCGAAACTTAATTCGATCTTTTTTTCTATTCTCCCAAACTGTGCAGGAACGCCTACGACACAAGTTTGGACGCACGGCCCTTCACCATCCTTTACCAAAGGTATAAACGGGCGATTGACTATGACGTCCAAAGGTTTTTAAATATTACAGAGACTCGTGAACGATTTATTTGAGTTTAATATAAACACTTATTGCCTTCGAGTGGAATCCAAGCCGTTAAGGCTCAGTGATGACTTGTGTTTATGTTTCCAATGAATCAAAATATTATTGTGAAAATTATTCTGCGTGGTTGTTGTGATGGAATGTGACCGAAATTAGTTTGGCACTGGGTTGAAATTAGGTCAAGACTTCGGCCGGGATATCCGAAAAATAGGAAAAACTCTGCAGGATTTTCGGCTCGAAGATTTAATACGTGATAAACTAAAGTCATAAACTTATTAGTTCGAAGAACTCATTTCTCACCTAATCTAGTCAAACAAAAGACCCGATAGTCTGGATTGATTGTTAATGTTAAGTTGACAACACTCGGGATGAGAATACCCCTAGAGGGATTTCTCGACGAACCGTTTGTTGTTCCACTATCTAGACTTCCCTTCTATTGATTCATTGACCGTTAAAGTCTCATTTCTTGTGAATGATTAGTAAACATAGGACCCTCTAATCCTCGTGTTGGACAGAAGTGCCACACATCAAGCTTCAAGAAGGGACGCCATTGAGGAAAGATCGCGAGGACAAAGGCGAGAGACTTGGGATCTCAGGTAAATGGATCCCCACTGTGGCACGAGTAGACTTTACATTGTGTGAATATCTTTGGGTATATGTATGATTCCTCCCTTGGCGTCTGATGGATTGAATATTATTGAATCCTATTGTTACTATTGTTGATTACTTTTAGGTGCGTGAGTATGGGCTCACGTATCTGTTTGTCTTGTTAGTTAACAAATCTACAAGTATTGAATTGTAGGTTTGTTTTTCTTATTTTATTGCTTGTGTGTGTGTGTTCTTGTACTTGTTTTCTTTGAATGTGCTTGCTTGTCTGTGAGTATGCGATCATGGATATTAAATTTCACAGTGATTAGTTTTACTTGGACTGAATGAGCACAGGTTAGCCTGAAAGAAGGCCTAGCCCGAATGGGAGCACACTGAAGTTCCAGAACTGCCTGAAAGGAGGCCTAGCCCGAACGGGGGCACACTGAAGTTCTAGAATGGCCTAAAAAGAAGCTTGGCCCGACGGGGCAGTTGCTGCAATGGGTTCCGAAATGGCCCGACGGGGCCAGTGGCCGCGAAAGGCTTCGGAACGGCTCAAGGAGCCAAAAGGAGGCCGATAGACGGCGCTCCTCACAATTTATGATTTGACGATCCGGATCGGCCCTACGGGGTAGAACGCAGCAACAAATTCTGAAACGACCCGACGGGGTCACTGGCCGTGAAAGGTTTCAGAAAGGGCTGAGAAGCCCAAAAGAGGATGAGTCCTCATATTTGTAAAGATTGTCGGGACGGCCTAAAGGGCCAAGATCCATAGTATGTCCCGAAACTAACCCGACGGGGTGATTGCGCAATCGATTCTGAAGCGGTCCGACGAGACCACTAGTCCTGAAAGGTTTCGGAACGACGCGCGAATGGGTCTAGACGTTTATAAGTTCTGGAACGACCCGTAATAAGTCTAAATGTGTATTAAATTCTATAACGGCCTACGAAGAGTCTATATATATATATATATAAGTTCTAGAATGATACGTAATGCGTCTAAATATGTATTAAATTCTAGAACCACCCCTAAGCGGTCGAGATTGTGTATAAATTCTAGAACGACCAGTAAGGGGTCTAGATGTGAACCGTGTGCACACGTATCTTTATAAGCTAAGTTAGAAATTTGTGAACTTGAATAAGATTATAAGAAAATTTCGAGATTTACTGTTGATTCGAGATTAATGGGTCATTAAGACCGACCTCGTCCCATGTAACAACTCTCTTTTGCAAGTATTGTATCCAGCGTAGGCTTGACACCCTATTTTTGAAATCTACTATGTGGGCAAGGTTGTTTAAGAGTGATGTTTACTCTTTGGACTACGATGAATCGATCGTCGAGTCTGTCTTTTATTTAATTGTTGTGTAGTAATATCTCTTGGTTTTATGTTACCTGCAAACTTAACAATCTATTTATCTAATCTACTTATTGGGCTATTAGCTCACTAATGTGCTTGTGTTGCAGGTAAGTCGAAAGGAAACGAAATGGCTAGGCGACAGTGACGAGGACAACGGTTGTATATAGGACCGACCTTTAAAGCGTCGCCACGACTACCGGCTAATCGTTGGCAAAGAGTGATCTTAATTTTCGTACGTTTTAAATTCACGGTTGATATGACTATTTTGGTTATTGAAAGGATACGGTGAATTTCTGTGCATGTGTAATAAGAGTTCAATAGATGTATTAAAGTAAACAATTCAAATTTGTTCGTATTTTTTGAAGAATTCTCCGATGTCTTATTATTTATTTATTTTTTTGACAGCAATGAGGGATTATTTATTAATGAGCCAAATTGGCATCTAAAAGATAAATAAGACTAGGAGGAATGTCCTCTAGTTAGGAACGGAGCCAGACTTAGATGATAGAGGAGGCCAACTCCTAAAATTCAAAATATCCAATAAATATATATGCGTTAAATTAGCAATCTATTAAAATACAAATGTCTCTCTTGCATGTTACAGAAATTATCTATAATTGAACTTACTAAATTTTTTAGCAATTTTATTTTCAATATATATTAGCAGACAATCCGTTCATCTTTCATGTTGTTGCAAAGTGTAGTCTGGACTATATTCCAATCTTTATATATAAATTTAGGATTTCTCAATCTTAATAGATTTGGTTTTAGCTTAAAAAAAACTAAATTATATATATGGACCATAGATAATTATTGAGTTTGACCAATTTATAACATTTTGGCAAAAGATGGGCCTTGCTCAAAATTCCCCTCAAATAAATCAATAATTCAATTAGACCATAAATAAACAATAATTATTGTTTCCCTTTTATTGCATCAATAATCAATAATTCTCTAATAGCATAGAGATATCTAATAACATTAAAAAAAATGTATAAAGGATTAAGAAATTGATATTTTTAAAAATAAAAAAAATTTGTTTTGTGGGGGGTGGGGTGGGGGGGTGGTTGTTGTCAAGGCCCTCTTAATTAGGCCTAAATCTGTCCCTACCTCCAGCCAATAGCGATCATGAACAAAAGAAAAAGCAAGTTTTGCAAGTGAGTGGGTGTAACGACCCAAAACTTAAAATAGTATTTTAATATTAATACTCAAAATGTAGTATAATTTATCAAATAAAGACAACTGGTCTTTTGGATAAAAGAATAAAAGACAATCACTAATTCAGTTGGGCCCATTAGATTTGGTCCATTAGGGTAGGATCATGAACCAATCACCTGCACTTTTCAATTCCCACGGCCAACCTTCATAAACAGAGCGAAGAACATGAGTCTGAACCGCCGCCGCTGCTGCTGATGGCGGCGCCGCCCCGTCTCGACAAAGCCTCCTCGCGGCCTCCACCTCGCTCCGCCGTGCCCCGCCATTGGCAGCTCCGCAACCCCCGAGCTTCTCATGGTCACGAAAATTTGTGCATCGCTACGAATTCCCTCGATCCTTGACGAACGCACGTTGTTGCGTCGGTCATTCTCCTCGTTGCAAAATCGTACTCAATTTCCTCATCGCCGACGGCGACCACGACGAAGCTGGTTGTTCTCTGCGGGCCCGAGAACGTGAGCCTATAGGGCACAACGATCTCGCTGTGGATCGCCATGGTGTACTCAACAATATTATTAATGCCAGTCACGCCGCCAATCAGATCTCTGGCTCTGATGCCAAATGTTACAAACTACAAACAAACTCTGGTAAAACTCTGAACAGTCTTTTCCAAAATACCAAAAGACTACAATAAAGACCAACTGTGGTAATTCCAATACACGTTAACAGCACCTTATAACCCTAAAATATACGCAAGCGCACGTGTATTAGGAAACGGTAGACTCTTCTATTTTTCAGGTTGGTAAATATTTCTCTATATATATAGGACGATCACGTCACGTCCAATGTTTTACTATTGTTTGCCGACGGCGAGGAATACGGCTGTTCTGCAGCCGCCATTTTCGTGACCAGATTTGCTAGAAAGATAGAGATATAGAGAGATGCAAACTGTGAAATAAATTTAAAAAAAAAAAAACACCAATTCAAGTGGAATAAGGAATATATTATCAATCTCTTCTTTTAGTGCTTCCCACCCTTGTCACTCTATACAAACAAAATAATATTTTGATAGTACACAATCGTATCTGAATAGATCTACGAATTTATGGTAAAGGGACAAACAAATAAATTTAAATAGTTTTAAGACTATTTCACAAATCAAACTTTTTGCTCTATTAAGACTTACGACGACAATTATTTCAATATATAGTTTTATGCCATCCTTTAAATTAGCAATAGACAAAATGAACATTAACAGACTACACTTTGCAACAATATGAAAGATGAACGGATTGTTTGCTAATGTACATTGAAAATAAAATTGCTAAAAAATTTAGTATAAGTTCAATTATAGATAATTTTTGTAACATGCAATAGAGACGTTTGTATTTTAATAGATTGCTAATTTAGCGCATATATATTTATTGGATATTTTGAATTATAGTAGTTGGCCTCCTCTATCATCTAAGTCTGGCTCCGTTCCTGACTAGAGGACATTCCTCCTAGTCTTACTTATCTTTTAGATGCTGATTTGGCTCATTAATAAATAATGGGTGAGTTGCAAAAATAAGCCAAAGTTAAATGTTTGTTTTAAATGATAGCCTGTGTTTCAAAAAATTTAAAAAATAGCCATGTTATAAATTGTATAACAGAAAAGTGTCACAGAAAATATAATAGATGTATAATATTTGTAAGATATTATTTAACACTTTAAAAAATAATGAGCAAAACTTGAAGTGTTACAAAATATCTTACAAATATTTACAAATGTGTTATATTTTGTATAACACTTTTCTGTTATATAATTCGTAACATGGTTATTTTTTTTAATTTTTTGAAACATGGGCTGGACTTTAAAAATAATTTTTTTTGGCTATTTCCTACGATTTCCCATAAATAATCCCTCATTACTGTAAAAAAAAAATAAATAATAAGACATCGGAGAATTCTTCAAGGAGCCACTTCATACAACGGGTCTTTTGGATAAAAGTAGGCAAATACCCAGAATTTATATAACAATAAAAATAAATACCCAAACTTCTGAAGTAATTGAGTTTCTAGTCAATTTGTGAATTACTTGCACATACTTTTGGTAACAAAGTGAATTACCACCACTTACCACTGTGTAAGTAATTACATTTTTTGGGTAGTTGGTTACATTTTTCAAAAGATTGGGTAATAACTTACATTAAGTTTTAAAAATTGGGTATTCACTATAATTTCTCAAAAATAAAAGACAATCACTAATTCAGTTGGGCCCATTAGATTTGGTCCATTAGGGTAGGATCATGAACCAATCACCTGCACTTTTCAATTCCAACGGCCAACCTTCATAAACAGAGCGAAGAACATGAGTCTGAACCGCCGCCGCCGCCGCCGCTGCCGCTGCTGCTGATGGTGTCCTCACCAGGAACACACGATGGCGCCGCCCCGTCTCGACCAAGCCTCCTCGCAGCCTCCACCTCGCTCCGCCGTGCCCCGCCATTGGCAACTCCGCAACCCCCGAGCTTCTCATGGTCACGAAAATTTGTGCATCGCTTCGAATTCCCTCGATCCTTGACGAACGCACGTTGTTGCGTCGGTCAGTCTCCTCGTCGCAAAATCGTCCTCAATTTCCTCATCGTCGACGACGACCACGACGAAGCTGGTTGTTCTCTGCGGGCCCGAGAACGTGAGCCTATAGGGCACAACGATCTCGATGTGGATCGTCATGGTGTGCTCAACAATATTAATAATGCCAGCCACGCCGCCAATCAGATCTGGCTTGACTTCTTCGATTTTCCTATGCCATCTCTGGCTCTCATACCAAATGTTACAAAATACAACAAACTCTCATAAAACTCTGAATACTCTTTTCCAAAATACCAAAAGACTACAATAAAGACCAACTGTGGTAATTCCAATACACGTTAACAGCACCTTATAACCATAAAATATACGCACGCGCACGTGTATTAAGAAAAGGTAGACTCTTCTATTTTTCAGGTTGGTAAATATTTCTCTATATATATAGGACGATCACGTCACGTCCAATGTTTTACTATTGTTTGCCGGCGGCGAGGACTGCGGCGGTTCTGCAGCCGCCATTTTCGTGACCAGATTTGATAGAAAGATAGAGATATAGAGAGACGCAACGTGTGAAAAAAAAAAAAAAAGAGGCAAGACGTCAAGTGGAATATCGAATATATTATCAATCTCTTCTTTTAGTGCTTCCCACCCTCGTCACTCTATACAAACAAAATAATATTTTGATAGTACACGAATTTATTTTGATCAAAATAATATTTTGATCGTATCTGAATAGATCTACGAATTTATGGTAAAGGGACAAACAAATGAATTTAAATAGTTTTAAGACTATTTCACAAATCAAACTTTTTGATATATTAAGACTTAGGAAGACAACTATTTCAACATATAGTTTTATTCCATCCTTTAAATTAGCAAGACAAAAAGAACATTAACATGTCTCCCAACTAAGACTTAGTTACGAAGTTGTCACCAACCGTAGAAGCCAACCAAATTTCACAAATCATATCTCTTAAATTTTACAACCAAGAAAAAAAAAAAAAACATAATAAGAAATAGAGAGATTATGATATAGAACAAATCCCTTAGCGGCTGTGATTCGCATTGGTCGAAGTCTGATTGTTCGGAGCGAGCATCGATTGAGGAGAAGGCTGGCTTGTCTGTTGATTACCTTGATTGCCATTGTTGTTATTAGTTGCGGATCCATTGGAAACAGACGCTGAAAGGCATGCTTGAGCTGAAGGAGTTGAGATATTAGTTGAAGTTGAAGACATTTTTGCTACTAGAATATAACTATATTGCCCTTTTGATATTCATGCATGCACCATATTGCCAAAATCTAGTTCTATTTATAACACAATTAATCAAAGCTAGGTATAGTGGTATACACGTAATCACTATTACCATGATTCGTAAAAATTATGAGTGTGAATATTATCATTAAACGTTACCTCGTTTGGGATTGGATATATGAATCTTTTTTTTTTTTTTTTCTAATTGTAACATAAATAGTACTTAGATGCTCGCATTAGATATCGGGTAGAATCAAAATATCCTTTCTTAATTTATTTTATTGCAACTAGTGCGCACGTGTGAGAATTAATAATAAATATGTCTTCTAATTTTGCATATCAATAAATTAACAAGTTATAAATTTATTGCGTCTGAAGTAAATAAAAAAGTAATTATTTGAAAATCAAAATAATTGGAAGAATTAAATTTTAGAGTGTGTTAAATAAATAATCCATTTTGCAAGTAGCTTGGTTTTTTAATAATAATCAAATTAAGGTTTGAAAAAAAAAGTTAATAATTTGTAAAATAAAATTTAATAAAAAATAAAACATAAAAAATCAAAACAACATGTAACAGAATAAATGACGTATGATTTTGGAATATAACTTTTTCAAACATAAATAAATTTTGTTTAAAAAATATGTAAAATAAAACATATACAGCTATAACTGTGTGATAAGCAAAAAACTTACAATAAGTACTTTACGACATTTCAACAATTATAACGATATATTTAACAATAACTAAAGAAGTATATACATACATATTTACAAAGGTGCATTTATAGTCAAAGTAAATTGTGGACAATGCTGGCTTTGAGGAAAAAAATATCAAAACTATGCTTATTGGGCGTGTTGTACAGCTGTCCAAATTTCAACTCTTAGATTAAATTAGATGAATGGTTGTAATAAGGGACCACAACATCCCAACTCACTCTATTAGATTTTAGATTACATAAAACATAGCTTTAATACATTTGCGTGAAATATGTAAGCTAAAAATATAGCTAAGTATTTTAACTAAAATTTATCAATTATAACAATATAATTTAATAGTAATTAAATATATAAATATATATATATATATATATAAATGTTAATTTTTTTGGCATACTATTAATCTATGCTTTTTTCTATTGTATATATTTTTTCTATTTTCTAACCCTATTTTATATTATAAATATGAAATATAAATCAAATGAGCATAAATTATGAAGTGGTGCACCAATTAAATCATGTTTGCAATTGTTCCATATATTATTTTTATTTATACAGAAAAAAAATTATCTTCTCCAAATAAGTACAAAAAAAAAATAATATTGGTTGCATAAAACACTCATCCTTATTATTATTATTATTATTATTATTATTATTATTATTATTATTATTATAATATAAGTTTTTGAATGCTTAAACGTTTAATTAAGCAATTATAAAAACGATATATATTTCTTATGATTATAGAAACTTCATAGTTTATTCCTTGCTAAAGAAGAAAACACTTTTTCAAGCTTCACTAATGTGATCCACTTTAAAGAGTGAAAAACATAAGGTTAAAAATGAAAGGACAAGATAAAGGACCATGACTGTGAAATTTTAGTGTGCCTAAGGCACATATCTTTTAGTTGGTTAAATTTTATCAATTAATAATTTAAATATCATATAAAATTATATTAATAATTTAATTATTACTTATTAGTGCATATAAAATTGTATTATAATTAATTACATTAAAAAATGACATCCAATCACTTTAATTATATATGCATCAAATATGTAATGTTTAGCTCATTAATTATAAAAATCATAGTATTTTGATATTAAAAATAATATATATCAAATATAATATATATTATCATAGTTAAAAGTTTATGTAATACGCGCAGAAAAAAAGTCTTGTAAAAATAAGAGATATTTTTATTATATTGTTTATATAATATGTGTATTTACACACATATACATATAATAAATAGAGAATGAAAGAAGAAATAGTGAAAAATAAATAAAAGAAAAAGAAAATAGTGAGAAATTTAGTTTGGTTTCTCTAATATTCCAAATACCAAATTTATTGCGATTGTAATTCAAGACCAATAATTTTTCAAGGAATACTTATATGATATTATTTATGTACCAATAATAAGTATCTATATATATATATATATATATATATATCAAAGAAGAAAATAATAACATAAACTTATCACATTTTTACTTCACAAAAGTTAATTGCATATGAGCAATAATTTTCACCCTTGAATGAAATAATTAATTGTGGAGATGAAGGTTAACGACAAGCAAGTTGGTAGCCACCAATTCTTATTAGTATAGTAGAGATATTGTTCATAAAAATTATTGTAGTATTATCATCTTATAAGATTTAGCACTTTAAAAAAAATGCATGCATTTGTTATTCTTTATATACCAATAATATGTATATATATATATAATATATATATATATATATATATATAATTACATGTGTATGAAGATTCAAAAGAACACAAAAAGAAAAGGAGAAAAAATCTCATCACATGAATATATCATATATTTCTCTTTCAAAACAAAAAAAAAACAATAAAACAAAAAAGGTTGCACAAGCTAAATAATTTCAACCCTTGGACTAAATTTTAGTGGTGGAGATAAATTGCATATGTATGAAGATCCAAAAGAACACAAATAGAAAAGGCAATAACAAACTCAACACATGAATATATCGTGCGTATATATATATATATATATATATATATATATATATATATATATATTCTTCCCAAAATAAAATAATAATAAAAAACGAAAAATGTTGCACATGCCTAATAATTTCAACCATTGGATTAAATCATTAGTGGTGGAGTGGTTCATGACAAGCTAGTTGGTGAATCAACTTTTTTAGTATAGTAGATAAATACCACCTGATCGATGTTTGAGTTTTGTACTTCTCTTCACCAAATAATATAATTTTCTTTGAAATGTTCAACTGTTTTGTCCATCGTAAATTGTTCAAGGGAGAAATTAAAAAAAAATATTAAGGATTTAATCAAACATTTAGTGTTTTTTTTTTTTTGGGATTAGTTTCATTAAATTAAAGAATTAATCATTTTTATATTTAAGACAAATGTATCATATTTTTTTTTATATATGTGTACCATAAATATAATACACGTGTATGCCAAAATCCTTAAAATATAGGCCAAAACGGACTAAAAGCCTAAACCGTACAAAATGCAGTATTTTTTCATACTTTTACTTACAAGTCATAATAAAGCAGAATGTTTTTAGTTTAGTTTAAAAAATTGAAGAATAAATTATGTATTACAACTCAACTTGCCGGATTTTCTTCTTTCTTTTAAGCCTTACTATATTATCATTGGTGCGGCTAGAGTTTGAGATCGTTTTAGGCTACCGGACTCTTGTCCAATAAAGATAGTCTTTGGTGGCTCGGCGATTGGTCTGTACATATAAATCCGATACCCGAATAACTACCCACCCAAAACCAAAACCGCCAAAAAAATGTTAAAATTAATACCTGAAACTTTGTTAGGCGGTTTCAATGATTACCAAAAAATATCGAGTAGTTTTGGTATTGCAAAAGGTGTATTTCAATTTCTCGAAATTGCCCAAAACAAATAAGGTTTTTTTTTTTATTTATTTTTTTTCCCTAAGAGGCAAAACCCTAACTCTCAGACCTTTGTTTCTTACTTCTCATTCTCAGCGTCAGCAACGCCTCCCTCGAACCTTTTCACTCTCACTCTTTACCTGTTACCGCACCTCCTGGCTCCTTATGTTCCTTCCAACAACATTCAGTCGAAGCCACAACACCTCCCTACCGAGTAGTACCAATGTCTTTAAAGTCTCATCTAGTCAGTCGCAATCTGCAACGCCTTCCTCCCGACTCCTCTCAGCTGCAGCGCCTCTCTGCCAATCACCGACTCCTACTCCTCCCATGCATGACTCACTGACTCCCACAATGTCCCCTGTCCTCTGCCCTTCGAGTTGCAAACGGCAGCCCCGAGTCCGAAGACGATCAAACTCTTTATCTCTTGCATTATCCTTGTCTACATTTGTGTATCCTTGTTGCATAACTTTGTTAAGATAGAATAGTTTTGCCCTCACTGAGTTTATCAACCCATTAATTATTTCATTGGTGTTGTAGGTAAGGAAAAAGCGAAATCATAACAATAATAAAAGTAGAGCTGCTGGTGGCGAGTGATGTGTGTGGCATCCAAAGAAGAAAACAACCATGTGGCATATTATGTTTTATTTCGCAAACTTTAAATTAAAGATTATATTGTGTATTTTCAGAACGGGACTGGATCCCGAGGACTTGGACTCAAGCGAAGCCCAGTGATGTAAGGAAAAAGCGAAATCAGAAGAACAATGAAAGTAGAGCTGTTGGCAGCGCGTGATGTGTGTAGCATCCAATGAAGAAAAAAACCATTGGCCATATCATGTTTTATCATGCAAACCTTAAAACAAAGATTATGTTGTATATTTTGAGAACGGGACTGGATCCCGAGGTCTTGGACTCAAGAGAAGTGACATGTTTTCACCTTAAGAAAGATATTTTAACTTCCGCTTTAATTAAAATATGACCTGGTTATGTTAAGAATTCGATTAAGAGTAATAGTAATAAAGAGAAAGAAAACTCATGTCGTGACCTTTGACCGAGAGAGCTAGGTTGTGACAGAATTTTTGCTTCGAGAGCTTCTTCTCGACACTTAAAGGTCGAGCTTCTCTAGGAGATTTTAAAACAAAAAACAAAAAACATTGACGAGCTCAAAAGCATGCCCATTTCATCGAGTTTTTTTCTGGAATTTTAAGAAAATAGCCACTGTTTACAAAATAATTTTAAAAAATAGCCAAAGTTTCAAAAAATTTAAAAAGTAGCCCTTTCAGAAATTTTTTACACGTGTCAAAAATTTTCTGACAACAAATTTATGTGTGATTTTATTATTGTCAGAAATTTCTTACATGTGTTATGGCTAGTTTTTAAATTTTTTGAACTGTGGCTATCTTTTAAAAACACATAGTTCAAAATGGTTGTTTACCTAGCTGACCTCTTTTTTTAATAAATAGTAAAATTTAGTTATATTTGAAAAACATTAAAATTTATGTAAGACAAAAGTAATAAGAGATAATTAAAATTATACATAAATATTTAGACACATATTTTATAATAATGTACGTTAAATATGGAGTATTTTGCATTGTGCCCCCTAAACTTTATGAGGTATGGCAACTTGCACCATAATCTTTTATTTTTGGGTTATCACACCCTAAACTTGAAAATCTTGGCAATTTGCTACAAATCAATAACTTCCGTTAGTTTTTTAACAGAAAATGAGTCATGCCAGTTGCACGTGGATTTTATAAGGATATTAACGTCATTTTAGATGTTGTCTTCTTCCCATTCTCTTCTCAATTTAGAAAGGGAAAAAGAACAAATGACCAACAACAACAACTAATCTCTGAGACCAAAACATAAAAGCAGAGAACCAAAATAATCAAATCGTGCTTCTATGACCCTCCAGCGACTCCGCACCGCCGGCGACAACGTGATTCCACGATCCTGTGACTTTGCGACTTTGGACCGCCAGCGAAGCCGTGATTCCGGGACCCACCGCGCGACCCCATGATTCCACGACCCACTGCTAACACCGTGATCCCGTGAGCCCAAGCCGAATTTCATCTAACCAAGGCCCACTACGAAGCTCGGCGACCCACATGAGCCTCGAGTTGCCGCGATGTCCTCCACTGCACAATGCATGCTAGCCCTCAGTCGCTGTAGAACGTCGACGCCAAAGCTGACAAGCAGAAGTTAGCGATGCTGTCTATGGTGGTCTTCGTCGGAGTTGTGGTGAGCTTCTGGCTTTTGGTCCCTCCATTATCTTTCTCCCAAAAGCAGTGGGCAACAAGTCCTCTTCCTCTTTAGTGGATTGTCCTATACTTGTTTCAACAGCCTGAACTTTTGCCTCACGAGCCACTTGTACATTATCTAGTCTTCAACTTTCTTGGACAAGAATTGCAATTGCGCATTCCAACTCGATTTTACTAGACTCCAATTCTGAAACCCAACTCATATTCATACAAAAATATGCTCAAATTTCACAAAACAAAGAAAATAAATACTAATTATAAATGTGGAGGCTTGTTGAGTTTTTTAGAAAGAGAAAGTGAGTAGAAGAAGTTATAATTTTATTCATGTGCCATAAGCCAACACTATATGTATAGATAACAACATAAAATCCTATTCCCAATTGAAGACATTGTGTTGCGCTTTTGGCTTCTAGTTCTGGCCGGAAACGATTACGACTCCGTGAAAAAAGAGCAAAACAAACCATCTTTAAAAACAGCACAATTCCAAACTCAGGTCAAACACAAATATCACAACTCCAACAATTAATCACATCAAAAAATGGAAAATTCAAGATAATTAACCTTCCAATCAGACAAAAAATAAGCCAAATCTGCTATTCTTCTTTATCATCTCATTGTTCTCGCTGTCGTTGCGCTCGATCTCATCGGACTCTGCCGTCGTCGTGCTTTTCTGGACCTCCTCCCGGAACTCCAGCGACGCCATGTTTCTCGAGTGGTGGCAGCTGGTGATCGGAAATGAAACCTTCAAACATTTCAACTTGAAGGTGAAGAGAAAAAAAAAAAAACTAAAACAAAGATAATAACAAAAAAGACAATAATACCCATACAAAAATTCACGTGTAAATCACGTGACCTATAATCTGTCAAAAAAATGACAGAAGTTATCAATTTGTATCTATTTGTCAAGATTTTTGAGTTTAGAGTGCAATATGCTATAAAAATTAAAGAGTATGAGGTAATTTGTCAAACTCATAAAATTTAGATATATAACAAAAAGTTAATAATATAAATTATGACGATGTCCTTTTTCGTTTAGTGTGTATATATATATATATTTTTATTTATTTATATATATATATATATGTGTGTGTTTTATTGTAAATAATAAAGATCTAATTCTTGATTTTTTTTGTTATAACTTTTGTTACTCTTATTTTTCTTATTCGGTGCAATGTTAAAGTGAAAAACAAAAATAAAAATTATTTCATCAAAATAAATGTCATAATTTGCATTAATAGGAATACGATTTTTTTTTATAAATGATTTAACAAAAAAAATTATACATAATGGATGTCTATAGATTGAGGAAGAAATATTACAACTAATGGTGGCGATGAAAAAAATTACCGACACGCGAACAACAAGAAAAATTGAATTGAAATTAAAAAAAAGAATTATAAGAGAGAGTAAAGGACTAAAAAGTAAAATGAATAAATTATTTTTCAGTACTTATTTTATGAATCTCACATCCCTCTAATAAATTACAAAATTGACCTAAAAATCTCTAAAAAAATTGTTAACCTAAATAACTAAATATGGACAAAATAGTAATTTTATTGCTTCACTGTAGATTCTATTGTGCAAAATCACTCTAATTGAGGAAACACGAGTCTCAAAAGAGGACTTCTCTCCTTGTGACTCTTCACTTTCCATCCATGCTTGCATCACCTTCTCATTTGAATCATCATTGTACACCATCTTACAAAATTCTCAACTCGTGCTTGGTACTTGATGATTTTCACCCTCCACCTCCCTCATCACGGCTTCATTGGAGCAATTTAGAGGTATACTTAATCTTGACAACTACCTTTGGATGTCATGGATTTGGAGTTGTGCTCATTGAAGTTCGTCTCTCCTTGACATGGATATAATGGAATTATTTTGCGGTACATGCATCCTCAACAGAACCAATTAGAGATAATCCAAATTGGCTTGTAAGAGCTCAAGTGTCGACTTTCTTTGATCATCTTCAAGATGCCATGTGCTTCCAAAAATGGTGTAGCTTCGGCTTGAAACTCAGGGAAGCACTCCAAATTGTGGCCTCTAAGCTGTAATAGTTCCTTGGAGCATTCCTACAATGATGATCACACCCGGCCAAATCTTTCAATAACCAATAGGCCTCAACTGTGGATTGATTGTAGGAGGAGGTGGTAACATTTCTTTCTACAACCCAAGTTCTTGTTGCGGACATTTTCCCATCAAGAAAATTGAGAATTTGACCTTCTTAGAAAAACTATGGTTGGGGAAAAACAAGAGAAGCTCTTTGTATCTATCCCACACTATGGGTCACACAAGTAATACAAGGGATATGAGTCTGGATATCATCTCAACGTGTATTGATTGGGTCGAAGAAAGAAATCGAGTATTACCTCGCTCGTCCTACTTGCTATCTAGAATAATAAAGTGAGTGCGGGAATTAAACTAAACTAAGACTAATATTAACTAGACAGTAAATTAAATTGATAATAAAAATAATAAATAAATATGGATCCAAGGGTTGATTCATTCACCTATATATATATATATATACCATTATCTATTAGTCCAATTAATTTAGTTGAGCCATTTTATTACTAAAGAGGTTTTAATGTTTATTCCATTCATCTCTCTTGAGCTAGAATGAGAATTTACGTGATTAGATTAATCAAGTTGTTACTACTAACTAACTGATTAATTATTCACACTTTAAGTCCCCTCTTAAGACTATCTAATAACCACCTATCTAATCGATTAATTAATCACACTTTAAGTCCCCTCGTAAGATTATCTAATAACCACCTATCTTCTCCCGGTCTCAGGTTAAATTAAACGCGAGAGCTCATATGAGGATTTTAACATGGTTTCCAAGCTATGCTAATCTTATAAGCAATTAATCTCCCACATTAACCTAATCATTCCTAGTGCATTGCTTTGCCCATGTCCAAATTCGACATTTGAGAGAAAAATTATTTTCTAATCTAATGTTATTTTCTAAGGGTGAACATCGGTCGGTCGGGCGGGTATCGACGGAAATTTTCTCCTACTCGAGCTCGGTCGGGTAGACGTGAAAGAGGTCCCGAATCCGACCATAAAAGACTCAGTCGGGTGAGCTTCGCGTATCGGTCAGGTAGGAGTAAGAGCGGAGGTGGCGGAGGCCCTCGCGAAGCAGCCGCCTATGGCGGATGACGGTGAGAGCTCGGTGCTCAGGGCGTGGAGTGTGGAGGGGCTGCGGTCGAAGCTGAAGCAGTGGCGCCGGAGCTCCTGCCGGTGTGACCACGAAGAAATACATAATATATATATATATATGAAGAAAACAGAAAAATGAAGATGAGGGGGACATCGGCGTTCGAGTTGCGATGGCACTCGACTTGGTTGATCGACGAACGACGGCCAACGCCGTGAGAAGACTGACTGACTGAGGGAGAGATAAGGATATCGGTCAGGTCGGGTATCGACCGACTCTCACATACACTACCCGAACCCGTACGTCAATGACTGATTATCGGTCGGATTTCGATCGACATTGCGGTCGAGGAGTCGGTCGGAGATGGGTGCAGGTCGGATACCCAATATTTCTGTGCACCCCTACTATTTTCAATGTCAAATTTGTCAAATTTCGCACCAAATATACATAATGCTAGATTTTAGCATTCGAAAATAAGCATTGATTGATTATTTTTTTCATCATTAAATATGAAAGTAATTATGATTATTATATTATATTATAAAAATATCTTATATCAAAAAGTCATTATTACTAGATTTAGTGTTTTCTACTATTTACTAACATTTGTTGTCTTTAATGAGTTGTTTAACTAAATAATAATAAAAGAATTTAAAATTGCACTAGTGTTGTCAGTGATTTTTCGTCAGTCAGTGAGTCCGAGGGCGCTATCCTAGTCATTTCAAGAAGTCCAGAACCCCCAATTCTACCGAACCAAGCGAAAGTCATCACCTCATGGGAGTGCCCTTCAGGGTAAGGACAGGCGAGGATTATCGGAGATGACCCCCGATCCTACGCTCCCGGAGGTACAACATTACAAGGAAAGAACTTCCATAAAGCCTTCCAGAAAGCCTTCCTGACAACGGGCCGATAAAAACTGGGTCCTCGAAGGCTATCCACCCCCGAAGGAGGTTGCCACGGACGAAGGACCAGTCGACGAAAACTCGGACCTCGGAGTCATCGACCCTCGGTCATAGAGCGTTTGACCGTGAGGTCACGGGTCTCAATTATTCTCCCCCGAGCAGGGAATTCACTGTAGCAATAGCCTTATCCTGCCGAATTCAGAGGAACTGCTCTCGGCAGGTGGGCATCTTTATTGGGTGAACCAAACCCGTGACTTGGGGGATTGGACGTTTTGTCTTTTTATAACTGTAGCTTCCTTCTCCGATTATAAGAGGAGGGGGGAGCAATTGATGAAGGACAAAGGCAAAAAAGAGGAGAAAAATTACTCTGTAAAGAAAGCAATATACACGATGAAATATCATGAAAAAGTGGACGTAGGCTATTACTCTTAAGGAGGGCCGAACCACTCTAAAAATTCTCCTGAGTATTTATTTTCCGCTTAAAATTTTTATTAACCTTTTCATTGCCGCATCACACACTAGAGGTGCGGATCTCGTCGTTGGTTCAGATTTCACACCAACAGATTGGCGCTAGAAGGAGGGCGGGCCCGAACCGAAACTCCGGGCATGCCTTTCCATTCCAGTTTTCTTTCAAGCTTTTTTCCAGGAGTCTCGTCGTCACCTATGATCGGAGATCATGGCACCGACGATCTGACGAACGGGAAAAGAAAAACCCCATAAATCCCAACCTGGGTCAAACCTAGCATAGAAGAAGGAGCATCCAAAACCCCATGTCCCGGATGAACAGCGTGGTGAAGATCTTCGGTTCGTTACCACCAACATCTGCAGTTCATCACCGGCAAGGGATAACCGGAAGAGCTCCAGGCACGGCTTCGAGCGGGGCGGAAAAAGGCCGCAGCTGAGGTGGCTGTCGAGGATGTCACCTAGACGGACTCGAAGCCAGCCGGCTGACGGATCACACTCTCTGGCCGGCCACGGTCGCAGCCAAAGGTCGGACAATAAACCATCTGGAGGCCCCAAACCGGTGAGGCACGTCCACCAGGGGTCCAAACCGGAAGATCACGACCAGCCGCCAGCGAGCAAAAGAGATCGGATCTCTCCACATCAGGCGAACTGGGCCTATACCCCCAAGAACCACTGAGGCATGCTCCGTCTCAGTCGGAGGACTGCCTCGGATGGTCTCGGTATATCCCCAGAAACCACTGAGGCATGCCCCATCACAGACTGAGGATCGTCACAGAAGGTCTAGGTCTTTGGAGATGACCCATTTTTCTGTGAAAGATCGCAGTCCGAAGGACTGTGGCAGTCAGCCTTGCCACCCCCACCTCTTCTCTGTCCCCGGCGTCTGGGTTCCCCGAGGTTTTCCTTGGTCGCAGACCCCTGGCGCAGAAGATGTAGTTTGGGGAAGATAACCTGAGATCTCTAGCTGCAGACAACGTAGTCGGGGGCTGTTGTGATTCTCAAGGAGAGGTGGCCACATCCTCGTGCCAGCACGGAATGTCCTCGTACGCGCCATGCATGGCTCGGGGCAAGCCAACGAGTGTTGGCGTAGTAATAGCCCCCGAAGGTGCTATCAAGGCCACCCAAGAAGATATCTCTGTTATCATGGCAGACCACCAGACCCGCGAATCTCGCCTGGACAGATTGGCGAGAAAAGCAAGGTCGCCACAACGGCCAGACTCAAGGCCCGCACAAGAGGGAACACCGCAGCCGAATAACCCGAGAAAGGGCATCATCGTCTGTATAAGAGTAGACCCGCGGCCCAGCAGTGCAGGGTTTTGATCGAAGGATGTCTCCGAAGATAGTCAACTGCCTCCTGGAGTCACGTCTTCGGCAATCCCCTCTTGCCAACTCGGAACACCCCCGGGCACTCCGAGCGTGGCTCTAGGCGCGCCAAAAAGAAGAGATGGCTCGATCGGATACCAAAGCGCATCTGACGGCAACCAGGTCGACCGCGATCAAGAGATATCCGCGGGGCAAGGTTCCGGAGGGATCTTGCCTCGTAGCCAGTTAGCTGGTAAAGAGCGCAAACTCGATGTATGAAGGATGGAACCGCGAAGCGGATGAATCCTATAAGCATTACTCAACGGCTCTTTTTGGCCGCGAAGCGCTCAGGCCGCTTGGTGATATCCGGAGTACCAGAGAGAAATAGATGCGCTCTATAGGTACCTCGAAGGCGAGCAAAATTGGGACGCGCGAATTCCGAAAAGTTCGCGTAGGCTTTACTCGCTGAGGCTTCCTACCGCACAAAGTTTTATCTTGTCAGATCTTCACTTCGATGAAAATCTGTTCGGAGATTAACTTGGAAAGCTGGGCCAATTGTCTCCTAGAACCATTCTATTCTTCGGAGGAGGTAGAAGACCTAGGTGCGCTCAAAGGAGGAACTCCGAGGCGGAAGGGACTAGAATCCCTCAAAGGATGGTCTAAACCGCCGGTGTATTAAGACAAAAGGCCCTGCCCCATTCAGAAGCACCGGGGACCGCTGCAAGCAATGGGGTACTAGCGAATCCCGACGAATACAAGATCTGACCGAGCCCACCCTCAAAGAAGCCTGGTTCGGGATAATCCTCCGTAGGAGGAACAACCCGCAACTAAACAGTGCATTCACGGAGGTATGCTCAGGTCCCGATCTAAAACTGTCGTCTAATTTGCTCATTATGACCCTCGGAGAGGGTGTAATTCAGACGAGTTGTAGTCCGCGGAGAGGACACGACGAGCGACTGTAGGAATGATCCCGAAGGGACTCGATCCTATAGTCGGGAGCCACAGCGTGAAGAAGGTAGTATTTAAACTTTAAACCTTGTACTTCGCGTAACCCACTCTCTTTTTATAGGTAACCACTGTGTTCAACTCACAAAAGAAGCGCGGACGGACTCTCCGGCAAAGCGAAGTTCGGGATGATGCTAGAGCCAGAGAAATCAGGGTTAGAGGAACGTCTGGTTCCGGAGGGATCAGACCCCATTTCTCTACCAACGGGAGTGTCTTCCTTCGAGGCAACAAGAAGATTCGGCGTAGCTGGAATCGCTTCCGCAAAAGGCTTCCTCCACGGCAGGAGGTGCGTCCCTAGCAGATTGGCTTCAGCCAGGACAAATCCCAAGCAACGCGACCCGCGCCGCTGGGATTGGGGGGCAGATGTTGTCAGTGATTTTTCGTCAGTCAGTGAGTCCGAGGGCGGTATCCTAGTCATTTCAAGAAGTCCAGAACCCCCGATTCTACCGAACCAAGCGAAAGTCACCACCTCATGGGAGTGCCCTTCAGGGTAAGGACAGGCGAGGATTATCGGAGATGACCCCCGATCCTACGCTCCCGGAGGTACAACATTACAAGGAAAGAATTTCCAGAAAGCCTTCCAGAAAGCCTTCCTGACAACGGGCCGATAAAGACTGGGTCCTCGAAGGCTATCCACCCCCGAAGGAGGTTGCCACGGACGAAGGACCAGTCGACGAAGACTCGGACCTCGGAGTCATCGACCCTCGGTCATAGAGCGTTTGACCGCGAGGTCACGGGTCTCAATTATTCTCCCCCGAGCAGGGAATTCACTGTAGCAACAGCCTTATCCTGCCGAATTCAGAGGAACTGCTCTCGGCAGGTGGGCAGCTTTATTGGGTGAACCAAACCCGTGACTTGGGGGATTGGACGTTTTGTCTTTTTATAACTGTAGCTTCCTTCTCCGATTATAAGAGGAGGGGGGAGCAATTGATGAAGGATAGAGGCAAAAAAGAGGAGAAAAATTACTCTGTAAAGAAAGCAATATACACGATGAAATATCATGAAAAAGTGGACGTAGGCTATTACTCTTAAGGAGGGCCGAACCACTCTAAAAATTCTCCTGAGTATTTATTTTCCGCTCAAAAATTTTATTAACCTTTTCATTGCCGCATCACACACTAGAGGTGCGGATCTCGTCGTTGGTTCAGATTTCACACCAACAACTAGTATATTAGAGTACTCTATGTCAAATATAGCATTTTTATAATTTTTAATGTCAAATTTGACATTGATATTAACATTTGTATTGTAGATGGCTTAATAATATCTATACTCCTAGTGGCATGCTCATTTGATTTATACTATATGTTTGTAGTGTAAAAACAATGGTATAAGACATATATTATTAATATGTTTAAAATTAGGCATTCCAAAATCTCCCTTTTCAATTACAAGATATAATAATTAGATAGTTTAACTTTTTAGGTTATTTTGGGAATTTTGAATTAGCTTGTGTTTGGGCAAACTATTTTGCCCATCCCATTCATTCCTTGGGATGGAAAAAATAGTTTGAAAATGGTTTGGAATGATTTGAAAAAAAAATAATGTTGAATGATTTGATTTTGCGAATTTCGAGGTGGTATAAATGGTTGAGATTTAATGATATTGTATAGGGATTTAGAAAGTTGAAAAAAAATGGAATGGAATGGAATAGTTTATAGGATTAGAAAGTTAAATGGTTTGGAATAATATGGAATGGAATGGAATGAGTGGGATGGTTTGTCCAAACATGGGGTTATATATAGGCGGGAAATCCCAAACAAAAAACAGTGAAACACACACTCTCTCTCACTCTGTCTCTCTCTCTCTGTATGGAGTTGCAGAAATCGAAGAAGCTGAAAAGGGAAAGCAACAATCCCTCTTCTTCTTCTTCTTCTTCGTCGTCGTCGCGGAAACCATCCAACTCCTCCAACAATCAGCCTCAACGCTCCAAGTTCGGAATCCAACATTTCTTCGAGCGACACTCTCAATCCCAGAATGCCCTCTCAGCATCCCAGAACTCCAAACCCCTCCCCGATCCCTCCGATGCCGCCGCTCCAGCGGCACCCGTAAAGGCCGGCGCCGGGAACCCCAAGAGCCGGTCGGCTCCGAAGGAGAATGGCGTGGCCGGTGCGTCGAAGAGCACGCCTCCTGGGGACTCGGAGAAAGTGGGTTTCAATTAGTCTCCGGAGATTTTCAAGCCCGTGTCTCTCAAGCTCTTCAAGTTCTCGCCGAATGGTAAATGTATGTCCTTTTTCATCTATTAATGGAATGGAATTTCGCTTATTGACCTGGAAAATCTGTTCATGGAGTAATACATTTTTTGGATTATGTTGTCTAAATACAATTTCATTGTGCTTGTTGAGCTTGTGGGAATGTAGTAATACATTTGCAATTTTTTTCAGACCGTATTCGAGAAAATGTTTCCAAAATCTGTTTTTTAAGTAAATCCCATTTTTCTTTTGGGCAAACCATTGATTTGTCATGGTTTAATAAAATGATTAGTAGATCATTGAAACTACTATAATATGTCGTCAGTTTTTCATGTTATGGCATCGATCTACCGTGGTACGTAGATATTTATTGAAAATGCGAAAGTTGTGGAAATTTTTTTTAAATATAGTATGAAAAATGGACATTGTGGCACAATTTCTTATTGATTTATGGATGATACTTATGATTTGAATTTATTAGTTTGGAATTAATTTTGTGAACATCAATGCTTGAATAGTTGATAAAGCAGATTCAGGATGATGGAGATTGGAGGGTATGATATTACGTGAATGAAAGGCTGCAAGCTGTTTCAAAGCGCATGCCGGAGATGGTGAGGGTGTTGGCAGAATCTTCGAGGCAAAACTCGCTACGTATTCGCCAGTGCTCAGAAATTAAGGCATGTTTTTTTTAAGAATAAGATTGTCTCTGCTTGTTTACTGTCTTGTTTGGATGGAGAACTAATATTAGTTAGAAAGTTACAGAGTTCTCCCATTGAGGCTGGAAAAGTTGAGAAGTGGCTTTCTTCCCCGACAGTCAAGACCTCTAAAAGATCATTGGTATCTACAAACAGGTTTGGAAAAGTTGAGAAGTGGCTTTTGGGACACCGGGACGCTGTGTGTGGGCGCCGCAGCGCCATTCTGAGACATAACTTTCTAGATGCTGATGCGCTATATATTGGGCGACGTGGCGCTGAGACATTTCCAGGCGAGTGCTGTGGCGCTGTGATTATAGTGCCACGATGCTGGTCACAAAAGTGACCGTTATTTGACTGTTTTTAGTGAAAAGTTGTGTTTTTTCCACTAAAACTCAGGTCCACTCACTTCCATAAAGTCTTATGAACGAGACAAACAATTAAGAACTTAATCTTCTCTTCTCAAAACTTCAAAAACACATACACAAACATTCTAGAATTAATTATTTTCCTTCAATTGAGTTTTCATTATTGCTTTGGTGCAAACTCAATCAAGGTTTGTCATATTCTGCGGCGTATTTGCTTATTGGTCCACAAAGCAAAATAGAACGCAAATAAACACTAAAGGAAAGCGTTTCGTACGTGATTCAAGCCTCGATTTTCAACTTGTCTCCTTAAAAATTTCAACAATGGAGATGGAGACTTCCGTTGCAACCATCAAATTGATGAACCAAGACCTCATGAAGTTAGACCATTTCGATGGAACCAATTTCACTAGTTGATAGATAAGTTGAAATTCCTCTTGACGACCTTGAAGATATTCTACAAACTTGATCCCGAGTTAGAGCCCATTCTCGAAGCAGGTGACAAAGATACCGACGAACGAAGGGTAGAACGCAAGAGGCAGCAAGAGGACTCGTTAATATGTCGTGGCCACATCCTCAACGCCCTCTCGGATCGTATTTACGATCTCTACACGTCCACTCAATCAGCGAATGAGATATGGAACGCACTTATGTACAAATACCAAGCCGAGGAGGAGGTACAAAAAAGTTCCTCATTTCGAAGGATTTTAATTTTAAGATGAATGATGGGAAAACAATTCTTGCACAAGTGCATGAATTGCAAGTGATTGTCAACTAGTTATGGACAGTGAGGTTGTAAAGGCGCTAATATATTCTAGAGATATGCTCTCGGGACACCACAACGTTGTGTGTCGAGCACCGCAGCGCTGTCCCAAGACATAACTTTCTGGACGCCGCGATGCTCTAAATTGGGTGCCGAGGTGCCACGATAATAGCGCCGTGGCACTAGTAAAAAAAAGTGACTATTGTTTAACCGCTTTTTAGTGAAAAGTTGTGTTTTTTTCACTAAAAGTCACATCCATTTATTTCCATAAAGCCTTATGAATAAGACATACAATTAAAAACGTAATCTTCTATTCTCAAAAAATCAAAAACACATACACAAACATTATCAAATCAATTATTTGCCTTCAATTGTGTTTTTATTATTAAATTAGTGCAAACTCAATCAAGGCTTGTCGTATCCTACAGTGTATTTTTTTTTCGTCCACAAAGCGAAATAGGACACAAATAAACGCTTAAGGAAAGCATTCTGTACGCGATTCAAGCCCGATTTTCATCTTGTCTCCTTCAAATTTCCAACAATCTTAAGCGTCTATTTGAGTGATGGAGACCAAGAATTCTGTTGCAACCATCAATTTGATGTACCAAGACCTCATGAAGTTAGACCGTTTCGATGGCACCAATTTCACGCGTTGGCATGACAAGTTGAAGTTCCTTTTGACGCTTGAAGATAATCTACATCCTCGATCTTGAGTTAGAGCCCTTTCCCGAAGCAAGTGACAAAGATACTGAAGAACGAATGGAGGAACGCAAGAAGCGGCAAGAGGACGAGTTAATATGTCGTGGCCAACACTTGGAAACATTTTTAGCTTAAACAATCCCAAGGGAAGTTCCACCAACCAAGCCTTAAAACATCAATCGAAAAAGACTGATTAGTATTTGGAGTGATTAAGTACTACTAATGTCGAAATCGGCCCCATATAAATACAAATTATATCACTACAAGAAATAATTAGTATAAAATATATGTTTTAAATAAACCTAATAACACCTCAAATTATCTTATTTTCAAGGTATTAATTATTTTATATTTTTTTAGTAAAAATATTTGAACCACCAGAAGAAGATATATTTGAAAAGTCGAATAAAACATAATTAGAACTAACTTTTGAAGATATATTTGAAAAGTCACATAAAACATAATTAGAACTAACTTTTGAAGATAATGTATATAGGACCCCAATACACCGTTGTACAACGAAGCACTTTTTCTATGTAGTACATTGTTTGAAAATTTAGCAATGTATCGGTTTACAGTGATCGCAAGAAGTAAGGGTGTGCAAGGAACTCGACAACCCAACTCAAAACCCGCCTAATTCAGACCTAGCCCGTTACATTCGACAAGAAATTTGAGTCAACTCAACTCAACACAACCCAACCTAATGTTTAACCGAAGAAAAAAATTACAAATATATATATATATATATATATATATCATTCTAAGTACCACTTAATAATTTATGTTCTAATGATGTGCTCTCTTGATTTATATTATGTTTATAGTGTAAAAATAGGGATATAAATTAAAAGTGCAAAATAAAATGGTATAGATTATTAATGTGTCAAAAAAGGAACATTCCTCAAAATCTCCTCTATAAAAAAGTTATTTTTAAAGAAGTCCACAATCATGTGAAATTTTGAACTTATATTAGAATATATATGTAATAACTGTTTTGTTAGTCGGTGTTCTTTATTGGTGTTGGAACACTTACAAAGAATAACACAAATACAAATGTCGAGATGAGATGAACGAAAGAACAATAAATATTAGAGTGCGAAATGAAGTAAATGACCCAAGGAAATTGGTAAAGTAGTTCAACTACATCTACGTTTGTGGGATCACGTCCAGATGAAAACGATCCACTAGAACTTAAAAAACAAGAACACCTGAACTTATAGAAGAATGCACTCCCTTCTATTCTCTTCTGTCGTCACTATTAACCTAGTGATCTACCCCTGATGATATCTCATCGTCTTACAATTTACCCACCTATAAATGACACTCACCAATTTTCCAATTACAAAGTAAGAACACCAAGAAAGAACACACTAGTTTTTCTCATAAGAACAACTCAGAGTGTTTTTCTCTCGCAGCTCACAAACTACACACAGAGCACTCTTTGAGAATACAATGAACATAGATACCATGTTCTTCAACTCTTAAAAATATGAATATCAACAACCTTGAGCAATGTTAAAAAGTTTCCTTGTAAGGAATACCAAATTCTCTCACATTAACTAGGTCAAATTTTGCCGTTATGAACGAATAATCTTGACCTGAGTAATGAGCAATCAACCTTTGATATACGTTCAACACAGAGGTCAGTTCTTTTCAGAATTAAACTTGCGATAAAGAGACGGTGTTGGAACACCGATAAAGAATACCTATCCAGTTTTAACAAAACTATCTGTATACATTCGTTGGTCAATAGGTAATGGTGATATACTTTTCAAACATAGAAATTCGACCAGCTTAATAAAATCAACAACTCTCCCGATTTCTTTCCTAAAAGGTAAGCCTGTAGTATCTCCTCAAATCATAGTTCAATATAGGTGCAATCTGGTGAAATATAATATGAAGAAGTCAAATATCTTTTGCAATCTTCGTTTGAAATGTCATGTAATTGTATCTTGAGATTTCAACAAAATCCGGAGCAAGCATCTTTTGAAACACGAGGTGAAATCACGTGGAACACCAATAGAAAGTTCCATAGAATCTACGAAGGAACATTCTCTAGAACACCGGATTGACCACCATCTTCTGAATCTTCCAAGCATAATATCTTGCTCTATGATTGACGCAAGAATATTTTGAACTAAAAAGTTATATCAAAATATGTTTTGCCAAAAATACATGACAACACCCAATTATACTAATAATATACATCGTATTTTTTTTATATTTTTTATTATCCACTCCAATCAATCAACCCAACCCTATCTGAGTTTGAGTTGAATAAGGTTGGGTTGGACTCAATATTCTCAACCTGACATACTAGGATTTGATGGGATTGAGCTAAGCCTCCAACCGCCGAACATAACTAGTGGATACCCAATGATTTATCTTTTTTCTTTTTTTTTTTTTTGAGTCTAACTCTTGCTCGTGGGTATTTGTTTGCCAAATATATTGATGATCACATAATATACTCAAACTGTAATTTCCTTGGTAATTGTAAGTCCTCTTGCATTGAATTCTTTTTTTTATATAAAAATATATATAAAATCCTCTGGCAATGAAATTACTCGCCGCAAAGTTTAGCTTACTACGCGATGTATGCTTTGAATGGCAAAATAGATTGACTAGATATAATATTAAAATAAATACTCTACATATGCTTTATTTTCCTGAGATATAAGTAAACTTTAGAAAGATGAGAGAAACTATTAAAATTTAGAATGACATCAACATTTACAAGTTATTTTGGCGGTTACACGCAAGGCCAGAGTGACGAGTTTAAGAGATTAGAATTCATGAGATTTGAACGTTAAACATTATATGGATATATTGAACACGTTTTAGAAATCAACATTCACCGACATACGTGGACCATTATATATAAAAGTAAATTACTACATAATTTCTACAATATTTACATGGATTAAATATATATGATGTAGGAGATTATCGTTGTTTCCTTAGTTTCATTGTCGTTTTTAGTGTTTTTTTTTTCTCCCTTTCAGCTGCTTATAATGCAGCGGAATAGGATAAAATTAAGCCAAATCTATAACTAAAGATAGAAAGTGGACTTTTGCTCTATAATTGTTAATATTTGATTACAAAAGCTACTCCACAATGTACTAAATTAGTATTTTATACTAAGCCTAAATGACAAATCAAATGACAAAGAAAATAAGCAAAATAACAAGTGAAATAATAAACTAAATACGTCAATGAAGCTAAGGAAACCATACTCTCCTACATCAATATATACCAGGGGCAATATTGGTATAACATTATACAATTTGGAACTAGTCTTTGTAATAGCTGGCTTGGTGTATAATAGTATGTACGTATTCATATAGTAGTAATACGTTAATCAATATTGTTAAAATATTCAAAATAAGGAAAAAGTCTGAATTTGAAGACCGAGCTCCAATTGCTTTGGAAAATGGAGAAAATTGAGCTGAGCTCATGCACAACAACTTCTCGAAATTAACCCAAATATAATATAGTATTCATGATAATGAATTATTATTAACAATAACGTATTAGATTAGGATGTGTCTTTAGTGCATATTCTTGAAAATCTGGAACAAGAAATTTAATGGATAGATGTTGTATGAATATTTTAGTACGTCTTTCAATTACATGTGCAAAAGCATAATAAGTGATATATATATATATATATATATATGAAATATTATAGTATAGTACTATAGTGCACTTTTCAATATTAATTGTGTACCATATTGTTAAAAATCTAGTTGTATTTATACCACAGTCAAAGCTAAGTAAACATTATTTCCATGCAATTAATTCGTAAAAATCATGAGTTTGAATATTAGCTATAATTTGGAACTAGTCTTTGTAATATTAGCTGGCTTGGTATTACATCATATAGCAACGCATGTTAATCAATATTGTTAAAATATTCAAAATAAGCAGAAAGTCAGAATTTGAAGACCGAACGGAAATTACTTCGGAAAATAGAGAAATTGAGCTGAGGTCATGCACAAGAACTTCTCGAAATTAAACCAATTATAATTTAGTATTCATGATAATTAATTATACTATTAACAATAATAAATTAGGTAAAGATGTGCGCGCATGTGTATTAGGAAAAGGTATATTATTCTTTTTTTAGTTGGTAGTTTATATTAATTAGGACGAGCACGTCATGTCCTATGTTTTTTATTCTTATTTTAGTGGCGTTTGAGAATAAGTATAGAAAAATTACTGAACATATATAACCGATCAACGAAACCAATTAAACAAACTGATAATATATTGCTTTCTTTTCTTGATAACTAAGTCTTTTGAATTCAATATTGCTTGTAGTACCATTAGGATGTCTACAGCTATATTGATGCATATTCTTGACAATCTGGAACAAGGAATTTAATGGATAGATCTTGTATGAATATTCTAATACGTCTTCGAATTACATATGCAAAAGCATAAGTGATACATATATATATGAAATAATTGTTTGAAGTGATCGCTTGCGTCCTTAACACGTATATTTAGAATAGAGCCATGAATTTATGGTAAAGGAACAACCAAATAAATTTAAACAGAATTCACATTATTAAGAGCAAATATTTCCCAATTACACATACTTTTGTACACTGAAAATCCAGGAGAGAGACACTAACAAATTAAACTTTTAGATATATAAGACTTATAGGACAACTAACTATAAAATAGCTTTATTTCACCTATTAAAACAAGACAAAAAGAACATTAAATGCATCACAACTAAATTTTCACCGACCTGAGAAACTAACTAAATTTCACAACCATTCAACCACAAATAAAAACATATTAACAAATAAAGATATTAAACATATGAACAAATAAAATTAATCATCTCTTTGCTTTCAATATTGTCCCCTAGCGGCCGTGATTCGTATTGGTCGAAGCGTGATTGTTCGGAGCGAGCATCGATTGAGGAGAAGGCTGGCTTGTCTGTTGATTACCTTGATAGCCATTGTTGTTATTACTTGCGGATCCATTGGAAACAGTCACTCCAAGGCATGCTTGAGCTGAAGGCATTGAGAAAGTTGAATTCGAAGACATTTTTGCAGTTATTATAGTATAGTACTATATTGCACTCTTCAATATTTGTGTACCATATTGTTAAAAATCTAGTTGTATTTATAGCACAAATCAAAGCTAAGTATACAAGTAAGCACTATTTCCGTGCACTTGTTTCGTAAATATCATGGGTTTGATTTTGTTTCTTATTAAATGAGTTTGATTGTTGAATATTAAATATTAATAAAGTTTTGTTGAATGGGATAGTATATATACATAAATTATTATTTTTTTCAACTCTCTTAGATTTTTCGAAGAAAAGAATTGTTGCATCTGATTTGTCGGTTAAATTCCTTGGAAATCATGATTTTGGGTGTAAGCTTTTGTACTTCCATGATGCAAATCGCATTAAATAATCACATGCACACAGTATAGAATATCCTCTGAAATTTATTGAAATACCACGTTTTTGTAAACTAGTTATATATGTAATTACGTATTATTCTCTGAATTTCTGTTACTATCATTTTCTTCAAAATGTTTGAATGCTTTGACCACAGTGAATTATTCAAACGAGAAATAATAAAAAAATACACAATGCAGTATTTTTCATTTTTTAATTAAAAGTCAAAGTAAAGTAGAATATTTTTTTGTTTAGTTTAAAAAACTGAAGAATAAAATATGTATTACAACTCAAAGTTGAGAGAGTTATTTGTTTTTTTTAAGCCGTCACTATATTCTCGTCGGTGGAGCCAGAATATTAATGAATACCTATTAAAAAGATCATTACTCTTTGATTTATATGAACTAGTTTAAATATTTTAATTTATAATTTTAATCTCCTTGTATGTAATACTTTTTGCATACGAAAATCATAATTTAATTAGCATATTCAGGATTTTAATAAACAGAAACAAATAAAATGGCTACTTCCTTTATTAAAAATTTTAAAAAATATTTATAAAATCTAATTTTAAGGCCATATTCCAATCACCTCCAACAGCCAACATAACGCATGGATATATACCTAATAAATTATATTTGATTTAATCTAACTCTTGCACATTGCCAGATATATTGATGATCGCATCGATCATACACTCAAACTGAAATTTCCTTGGTAATTATAAGTCCTCTTGCAATGAATTCTTTATATATATATATATAATTCTCTTGCAATGAAATTACTCGCCGCATTGTTTAGCTCATTAAGCAATGTATGTTTTGAATGGCATAATAGATTGACATATTTTACTATTTCAACGAGAAAATAAATGCTATACATATGCTTTAATTTCCTGACGAGATACTCATTAGAAGATGTTTTAATTGCTGGAGCATACTTTACGTACGTTGTCTTTGGCACATGTGAATGTAATAACTTATAATCCATATTTCATATTATCGGAGGTCAGAACGAAACTTAGCCCAAAAACCCATATATATCCTACTAAATAATAAAAGTGGCCTCACTCACTCAAAGTAGCGTTTTTCCGTTTAAAACGACGCCGTTAAAACGAAAATTTTCATCCTCGGCGGCGTCTTTTATAACTACTGACATTAAAAAATAAAATAAAAAATAAAAAAACTCTAAGTCCTCTCTGCTCTCTTTCTCCCTATCACTCTGGCCCCAAAACGAAGCTGCCTCGCCTCTATGGCGCCGCCGCTGGTCTCCGTGGAGCACTTGTTGGGCTCGGAAGACCTTCGCCGGCGGTTGGCAAGACAGAGAGGCATCCTCGACTCGGCGAGGTTCGGCGCAGTTCTACATAATTTCTACAATATTTACATGGATCAAATATATACCAGGGGCAGTATTGGTATTACATTATATAATTTGGAACGAGTCTTTGTATTAGCTGGCTTGGTGTATAATATTATGTACGATAACGATAGCATATGGTTATGCACGATGGTCATTAGTCAATATTGTAATAAATATTCTGTTACAAACACAAGTATTTGATAAAAGTCTTAATACCCTTTTCCATTCCAAATTCCAAATATATCACAACCGAAATACCAAAAACGATATGAAACAAAGACCAACTGTGGTCTTTATTCTAATTCCAAACGATACATTAACAGGCAACAGCCCCTTACCATAACAATGCCCTCTTCTCCAAATAATCTTTGTCCTCAAGGATTGATATCGATATTGAAGATTTTGAGAAATGTCCTTTTTTGGCACACTAATAATCTATGAGAAATTATAGTGAATACTCAATTTTTAATACTTAATTTAAATTAATACTCAATATTTTAAAAAATATAACAAAATATCCAAGTGATTGAATTATTTATGTAATGATAAGTAGTGGTAATTAACTTAATTATAAAAAACATGTACAAATAATTAATGAAATTACTAGAAACTTAATTATTTTAAAAATTTGAATATTTATTTTTATTATTGTATAAACTTGAGTATTTCTCTACTTAACTTAGCTAATTTCCTATTTCTTATATACATGTATTGTACTTTTAATTTATAACCTAAAGTAAAAACAAATGAGCACATACTTTGGGCACTTTTGTTTTGCAATTCTTCCTATCTATGGCATTGGAGAATTCTTCAGGGAGCCGCTTCATACAACTGCTCCTTTTGGATAAATAATAATAATAATAATAATAATAATAATAATAATAAAAGACTATCACTTTTTCAGGTGGGCCCATTAGATTTGGTGAGCCATTAGGGTAGGACCATGAACAACTCACATGCACTTTTCAATTCCTATTACTAACCTTAATACACAGAAGAAGATGAGTCACGCCGCCAATCAGATCTGGCTTGACTTCTGCGATTTTCTCATTAGTTTTTTTAAAAATATAACAAAATATTAAAGTGATTGAATTACTTACATAATAATAAGTAATGATAATTAACTTAATTACTAAAAATATATGCAAATAATTAACAAAATTATTATAAATTCAATTATTTTAAAATTTTGAGTATTTATTTTTATTATTGTGTAAACTTGATTATTTCTCTACTTTACCCGTAATCCATTTCCAATATATGTATTATATTTTAGTTTGTACCTTAAAATGAAAACAAATGAGCACATACTTTGGGCACTTTTGTTTTGCAATTCTTCCTATCTAAGGCATTGGAGAATTCTTCACGGAGCCACTTCATACAACTGCTCCTAATGGATAAAAACATAAAAAATAATAATAATAATAATAATAAAAGACAATCACTATTTCAGGTGGGCCCATTAGATTTGGTGGGCCATTAGGGTATGGCCATTAACAACTCACATGCACTTTTCAATTCCTACTACTAACCTTAATACACAGAAGAAGATGAGTCTGAACCCCCGCCGCCGCCGCCGCCGCTGCTTATGGTGTTGTCCTCACCGGAACATGCGATGACGCCCCCCATCGCGACCAAGCCTCCTCGCAGCCTCCACCTCGCTCCGCCGTGCCCCACCGTTGGCCGCTCCCCCGGGAGAACACATCGATCTCGCTTTGGTGTGCTCAACAATATTAATAATGCCAGTCACGCCGCCAGTCAGATCTGGCTTGACTTCTGCGATTTTCCTACGCATCTCTGGCTCTCATACCAAATGTTACGACAAACTCTGACAAAACTCTGAATACTCTTTTCCCAAATACCAAAAAAGCACAGTAAAGAAAACGACATACACGCATTCCAATACACGCTAACATCCCAAAAAGAAATACCATAACATAAAGGCACGCCCACGTGCATTAGGAAAGGTAAATTCTTCTCTTTTTCTGGTTTGTAAATATTTCTACATCGGACGATCACATCACGTCCAATGTTTTTTTACTGTTTGCCGGCGGCGGTTCTGCAGGCTGCAGGTTGCAGCCGCCATTTTTGGCGACCAGATTTGCTAGAAAGATAGAGATATAGAGAGACAATGCAGAGTGTGAAATAAATAAAGGAATATTATCAATCTCTTCTTTTGATGGTTCCCGTCCGTGTCTCTCTATACAAACAAAATTATATTATTTTAAGTACACAATCGTTTCTGAACAGATCTACGAATTTATGGTAAAGGGACAAACAAATAAATTATAGAATCCATAAAACATTTCCCAGTTACGACTTACGTACATATATTTTTGAACATTAAAAATCCAGAAAAGAGACCCTAAACAAATCAAACTTTGTGCTATATAAATAAAGACATACGAGGACGACTATTTAAATATATAGTTTTATTCCAACCTTTAAATTAGCAAGACAAAAAGAACATTAACAGCCTCACAACTAAAGTTGTCACCAACCCTAGAAGCCGACCAAATTTCACAGTTCATATCTCTCAAATTTTACAACCAAGAAAAAAAAAAACATATTAAGAAATAGCTAGAGATATTATTATATATATAGAACAAATCCCCTAGCTGCGCCCATAATTCGCACTGGTCGAAGACTGATTGTTCGGAGCGAAGATCGATTGAGCAGAAGGCTGATTTGTTTGTTGATTACTTTGATTGCCATTGTTGTTATTACTTGCGGATCCATTGGAAACAGACACTGACAGGCATGCTTGAGCTGAAGGAGTCGAGAAAGTTGAACTTGAAGACATTTTTGCTACTAGCATATAATAATATAATTATATTGCACTTTTGATATTTTTTATGCACCCTATTGCCAAAATCTAGTTCTATTTATAACACAATGAAAGCTAGGTATACATGGAATCACTATTTCCATTATTCGTAAAAATTATGAGTGTGAATATTATCATTAAATGCATTCAAAAAAAAATATCATTAAACGTTACGTCGTTTGGGATATATGAATGAATTTTTACTTTTTTCTTTTCTGATTAACTCTTCTAGAAATTTTCAAGAAATGAATTGTCGCTTCTTATATGTCCGTAACCATTATATTTATTGCATAAAAAAAAACACACCATTATATTTATATTTATTGCGAGTAAGTAACATAAATGGTATAAATGGTACTTGGATGATGCGATAAACTCGCATTAGATATCAGGTGCACATATTCAAAATATCCTTTTTTAATTTATTTTCTTGCAATACGTACCACGTGATCGATGCTTAAGTTTTGCACTAACCACTGGTTGAGCTACGTGTTTTTCAGTTAAAAAAACAAAAAGCTGAGCTACGTGCTTACGCACATGGTTAATGCTCGAAAGTAAATTATTTATAACTTTAACTTCTTTTTTTATAACTGATTAATAAAAAGATGTCTAGAAATAGCATTAATGAAAGATAATAATTTTTTTTGTAGGAAAAGAAAATAACTTATTTATTAATTGAAAGGCTATTTTTTGTATTATTGAAATGCAATATTATTTGAAATTTAGAAAATACAAACTGAAAAAAATCGATATTTTATGTTATAAAAACTATAATCACTTGTTGTGTCACTTAAATTATGGGAAAAAAAATGTAATAGAAAGTTAAAAATAAAAACACGCAGCACAAGCGAGGAAAAACAAGATTTCAATAAAAACAGAGGGAATGAATTGGTCAAGGAAGAGTTCAAAAGAAAAAAAAAAAAAAAAAAAAAAAAACAACAACAACAACAACAACAAGCATACTAAGGTCAAAATAATGATATTTTTATAATAATTTTTGGAAAGTATAATTTAAAAATGTATAAAATCATAATACATAATAAAAAAATACATCTACAAATAGAATATATGTGAAAGTTTGTGAGAGTGTGTATAAGAGTTTTTTCTTTTGTTTGGGGAGTTGAGAGATATAAGCATTTAGAAGTCAAAAAAAATATTAAAAAAAATTAAACGGGAAAAATTAAAATGAAAGGGAAAAAAAAAAGAAAAAAAAAGGAGAGAATGAAAAAAACTAAATACAAAAAAACACATTGATGACCAACTTGGTTATTGGCTTTTCGAATAAATGATAATAATAATAATAATAATAATATGGATTATATATGTCTGTATTTAAAACCAACAAATAAGAACACATGCACTCTCTTTAGATTAAATATAAATTTCCTTTTCACCAAAACCAAAGAAAGGCAACCGTTCAAAAAAGCAAAAATGACAATAGAAACACTAAAAATTTATACAAATATGTTTCAAGAATTTACTATATTGGTGTAACATTTGATCCCATCATAAAGTATTTATCGTTGATCCCATCTCAACATCACGATCAATAAACGAGTACAAGTGCCAAAGAGGAAAAAAGTCATTTGATCCCCGCTGTTTCCCATTTGCTTGTGAAATAGGTGAGTGGGCATGGCAAAGAAGGTGTTCCTTTGTGGTCCAATTCGAAAACAACACCACCACCTTCACAAGAGGGAGCAATTAATTTAGGTGTATGAATTCTCACAAAGACTTCACTAAGCAAGAACGGTCTTATTATCTGTGTTTGGTGCTGTCTAAAATTAAAAAACAAGACATTAGAAATAGTATTAAAAGTGTGTATATATATATATACAATATAAATGTTCAATGCTCAACCACTTTTAAGCATAGGTCTTATTTATTCACTACTTAGTTTTAATGTTAGAGAACAAATGTCTTGCATAAAATTCCTGAGCATGTGAAAAAGAAAAAAAAAAACCTTAAATAAGAGAAAAACTATCACAAGATATGGGACAGAGCTTACATTTAAAAAACATAGCCTTGTAAGCATAAAATCGATCCTATAATGCGGAATTAAACAAACGTAATGGATCGTAAATCGAAAGACCCAATCCGCGTACCTCCGGCCATTGTCGACGTCGGTGATCGGTGACTGTATTCGATGCTTCCACGCTCTCAACTCACGGCAACGATGGTGTATTACCCCTTAGTGTTATAAAAGGGGTAATGGCTACTTTTTCAATGTTTGAAAACGATGATCATTTTCTTAAAACATAAACCAAAAAATTAACAAATACCAAATAAATAACTTGTTCATCAATTACTTGCACATGATTCTGATGACACCCAATCAATTGCCACTAATCAAATAACTGAATCACTTGGTTATTTTGTTATAAATATATATATATATATATATATATATTAAAAGATTAAGTATTTATTTAAATTAGGTGTTAAGATTTGGGCATTTACTATAATTTCTCTATGCGCTATTGGTCTCTTCTTAAGACAAAAAATAAAAACACATACACTCTTTCTCTTCAAGAGATTAACTCAATAAATATAGTATTTAAAAAAAAGTGTAATGAATTTATAAATTAGTCCAAAGTAATAATATATGATGCTAAAGTAATTAAAAGTATTTTGGCTAATTAGACCAAAAAATTGTTCAAAAACTAATGTATAAAATATTCGAAACAGGTGTATGCTTGAGTATATGAAAAAAAAAATAGACTCTAAAGTAATAAATGTTAGAATTAAAAAATTAATATAAATAATTATAAAATATTAAATAATATTAGAGTGTAAAAATTTAAAGAAATAAGAAAAATTAAAAGTAAGTCTAACCCTAAGGTGATAGCATAGTTTGAGTAATCGAGAAAATAATAGAAGAGCATGTAGTATGATAAAGAAAATATGACAAAAAGTTGGAGTTTTTTTTTTTTTTGTTGAGATGCCACGTTCAAACAAAGAGAGTGATAAAGAGAGTCTTGGAGAAGAGAAAATTTAAAAAAGGGGATTTTGAAAATTGTCCCAAATAGTGGGCTAGTTTGGCATTGCTTTTGGGGCCTGCTTTTGGATTATGAAAGAATCTAAAGCAATTAGAGGTGTTTGATAAACATGTTTCTTAAAGAAGTATGTAACCGTTTTTCCTTTTACTTAGTGTAACTTGTATAGAATCTCAAAAACAGGCTAGAGTTGCTTTTAAATAACTAATTCTGTTTTTGAGTTTTACAATTACTAAATTACTACTAAAATATGTGCAATACTAAAAAAATATATTAAAAAAAAAAACTAAGGTACATACAACTATATACATGTATATGCTATAAATGTGAATATATATTTATATTTGAATTATATACCTATATATATATATGTTGTAATTATGTAATTAATCCAAAAAGACATAATATATATATATATATATATATATATATATTACTCACATTATTCGCCAATGCTCGGTAATTAAGGCATGTTTTTTTTAAGAATAAGTTTGTCTCTGCTTGTTTACTTTCTTGTTTGGATGGAGAACTAATATTAGAAAGTTACAGAATTCTCCCATTGAGGCTGGAAAAGTTGAGAAGTGGCTTTGTTCCCCAACAGTCAAGACCTCTGATAGATCATTGGTATCTACAAACAGGTTTGGCTTAAAAAGGGTTAACCCAGACGAAGAAATGGACTCAAATAAAGCTTCAATGAACGTAATTAACTCGATTGTGGCTACTAGACAGAGTCCATTCAGAACTCCTCCTTCGTTATCTTACTGCCATGATAAAGTAATTATGGCTTCATTGTTGAGTATCATCATTAAAGTATCATTGGCACTGGCTAGTAATTAGTATTTAGGTTACTGAATCGAACTATCCATGTCAAAAGAATGTAATCTTGTTCTTGTAACCATTACTAAGGACCCAAGAAAAGCTATGCAATAAATAACGCAGGTTCTTTGTTTATACAACTTCGCTAATTATCTCTCTTATTCACTGTGTAATAATTTTGTTTTCTTCTAATTCATGCTCTGACAGAGGCAGCATAAAAAGGTTAGTGTTAATTTTTCAGAGAAGTGTGTATTACAGAATTGCACTTTTCTATAGCTTTCTTTTTGTTTTATCCTATGGAGGTTTCATGAAGAAATAGTTATATCTTCTTGCGCTGTAATCTTAAATATAGATCGCGTCTTTTTGTTCTGTCGTCTCTTAGGCACTGCTTGAGCTCTTAGATCAGGTAGAAGATGTCATTTCTGTTCTGTCGCAGGGCTGTCTGACCATCATTATTTTCTTGTATTAGAGGTACTCTTAATACTTGGATGGCACCTTCACAAAGGATATGAGTTTTTATAATATTGATTTTGCTGGATTACTTGTCATCAGGTATCCGAGAAATGTGGATCTATCGACTCATCTGGTGCACAGTTGCCTTATAAGGTTGCTAGAAGGCATTGTTTTTAAAACTTTTCTTGCTTCACTTATGTTAGAGATGAAAAGTAAATGTGAATATTACTTTTCAAATTCTTCGCTTCTTGAATGAGAAAAATGGGGCAGAGCGGGCTGTGCATTTGTCAGAAGAGTGGTAGTAACTCATTATTTCTTTTCGTGAGATGTAGTAATGCCTATTGATGCTTCTTCATTTGTCTTTCGGAAATTATATTACTGATTAATGTGGTAGTTTCAGAATTTCATACCTCTAGAACCATTGCATCTACGTCATATTACCGGAGTATATTTTATTAGGTATCATGCCGAACTAGTACTTTGTAACTGCTGGTTGAATGTTGCTTATTTATCCAGATGCAAATAATTTACCGCCGGAAAAAAAGGTTTGTCGCTAAATGGCCAGATTATTTACCATAGTTAGTAGATAAAATACCTACTAAAAATGGCCGGTATTTGTCCACTAACCATGGTATTTTGTCTAATTAGTAAAAAGGGACCATTCACCTAATTAAAAAAAAGGTTGTGATCATTTTTTGAATATGGTCTAAAAGATGGACTAACCACCAAAATTTCCCTACGATAAATTGGTCATGCATAATGGCAAAATCAGTATATGCCTTTTCTACCTGAATCTATCATAAGATTCATATCATCCATAAAATGTTCCTCTACGTTGACTGGTTCAGTTCTAAATTTCTTAAATTTATGGTCATCTCATATGGGTATGAATTATATCATTTTCTTTTGGCTCTTGTACTAATTATGACTCTGGTGATATAGGATGATGAAGTTATTGTGTTTCTTGGAATTCATATGATTTGTATGATTACTTCTGACCTTCTACTCGGAATGCCTATTTATTTTATTGTATTTTATACAAAAGAGATTACCATTTGTAGGTCATGATCTCGTCGTTCTTCCCCCTTTATTGTAGGTTTTACAGTGTCATTTCTCCAGGAGATACTGTTAATGTTATTGAAGAATTTGATGACCAGGGTATTTGTCGTGTAAATCGTGAAAGAAATTTTGTGATTGTTCACCCAGATCTACTGATGCCTGGAACTCGGGTAAAGTAGCTTAATCCATATTAGACATGTGAAACTCCATATTGGTAGTTTATATGGTTTTTATAGTTGTAAGTATTCTGATCTGTGCTATATTGTTCCTGTCATGAGAATTTTCTCGCTAATTCTTTCTAAACAATTTAAGTATTTACAGGTTGCCGCTAGTTTCAGTTGCCCAAGGCGAACTGTTCTGGATGAGAGGCAAAGAGGCAATGAGATTTCCTCTGCAGCATTGATTGGTACAATTTTACACCAAATCTTTCAGGTCTGCATTTCATCTAAGATCTTGTAAAAGTTTCAATGCAGATATTATACAATTGAAGTTCATATTTGCATGTAACCCGTTTGCCCCAATCATTACCCCATGTTTGCCCCAACCATTCTACCCATTTCATTCCATTCCATTTTTTCACTTTTTTCAATCCTCCAAACCATTCCATTCTATTCCACTTTTTTCAACCATTTTTTTCAACTTTCCAAATCTCTATACAATATCTTTAAATCTCAACCATTTATACCACCTCGAAATTTGTAAAGTCAAATCATTTTCCAAACAATTTTTCAAATTATTTTCCAAACCATTTTCAAACCATTTAGAATAGTAAAAAATGGTTGGAATGATTTTCCCAAACACCATCAATCCTCCAAACCATTCCATTCCATTCTAATTTTTTCAACCATTTTTTTCAACTTTCCAAATCCCTATACAATATCTTTAAATCTCAACTATTTATACCACTTCGAAATTTGTAAAGTTAAACCATTTTTCAAATCATTTTTCAAACCATTTTCTAAATCATTTTCAAACCATTTAGAATAGTCAAAAAGGTTAGAATGATTTCTCCAAACACCATGTAAGTCTTTCATGTGTAGTTTGCTTTGTTTCTGTAGGCTGGACTCATGATGGAGAGGCCCACAAGAACTTTCTTGGAGGAATATGCTACCATAATGCTCCAGAAAAATATTGAGAATTTGTATGCATGTGGAGGTTGTTTCCATAAAGTTTTATATTATAATCGTTGGGTTTAATCTTAACACAGTTCAGGTTCAGTTCATATTTGCTTTCTAGACTTTCTGGGTTCAACATTAAACTCTTTAAAATATGATATTATTTCTATTCTTCTCATGTCTTTATATCTGGTTGTTGCAGTCAATGAAAAAGATGTGTACAGAACCTTAATTGAAGCCATCCCTAAATTATTGAATTGGGTGAACCAGTTAAAAAATGGACATGTCTGATAATCTTTGTTTATTAGTTTGTTATTTTCCTTTTTTTTTAAATCATTCATTCATCATTGGCGCATGCAACTTACTTTTAGGTATTTGATATTGAGGAGATGCTCTAAAATATGGTTTGATTCAGTTAGAGTTGAAGTAGGATCAAATAAATACAAAACTAGTGAGAAAGTTGTGCCTTTAGAGTTCAAAAGTGGAAAACCGCCCAATGGCCAGGCAAGTAGAATGTTGATTTCAGATTTCTGTGCTAATCAACATTCGAAGCTTTTAAAATTTGTTGATTCTGAAATAATTTTTGATATATGGTCTTGATGTATGTATTTCATGTTAACTCATTTTTTACTATTGCAGTAATCTATGGAACACAGAGCTCAAGTAATCTTGTACACTCTTCTAATGTCAGAGAGGTGTGAACAGTGAATATGTTGTATTATTATCTACTGATGTCTTTTTTATGTTGCGAGTCTGCACTAATGTTTTAAGTAATTGGATTTGGATTAGGCGTGAAATATTGGAATGCACAGTAGCCGGGCAAAATTTTGCCCGGTAAATTTCCGGGTAAAATCCGGGTAATTACCCGGATTTTACCCGGTACTTCCTCCCGGGTATATATCCGGCACTGTTCCAAAAATATTAAATAACACTATTTTGCCCGGTTTTGATGCATTTTACCCGGCTTTACCCGGTTAAAAAAATTTTCCCCGCTTATTCCAACATTTACCCGGCCATTACCCGGTTTTGGATGACTTTTTTTAGTCACGGCACTTGAACAGCAAGAGATTATGTGACAAATTTTATTTGTTGGCCAATTGTGTGTGGCGTGTAGTGGCGTGAGGGGGCGTGCAGTGGCGCAGTGCAGTGCGCAGTGCAGTGAAGGCGAAGGCTGAAGGCAGTGGTGCGCAGTGCAGTGAAGGCTGAAGGCAGGCTGGTAGCTGGGCAGGCGTGAATGACTAGGCGTGCACGCCTATGAATGACCATTCAAGAGCATTCAACGCTTTAGGCATATTAAAAACAATATTTGAACACACACTGAGTCTATAAATTGAGTTTTTTGCCTTCAAAACTCATCCGGTCTTAAAAAAAAAAACATTCACTCCTAATATTTTTGTTGTGCTCTTTCATTCTTGTTCTGCAAGAGCTTTTTGTTGTGCTTGCCGGCGTCATTGTGCTCTTCTTCATTGTTTTTCTGCTTGCCGGCGTCATTCACACAAGATTATAGGTAAGTTTGGTTATTTTTAACTTTACTATAGTATAATAACTAATAAAAAACTTAGTTTTATGACTAGTTATAATATTTAGTATAATAACTAATAATTAGTTATAATATTGTGTAAAATTATGTAATATTTATTTTGATAATTAGTTTAAACATTCATCAATATTTAGTAGTTTAAATTTAGTTTAAATTATTATGGTAAAAGTTAAACAAGAAGTAGTTGTTATTTTAGTGTTTACATTACTAGTTATTATAGTTTTGTTAAATGTTACTTAAATTCTTTGTTGTTGTTTTAGTAAAATTTTACTTAAATTAGTAGTTTAGTTAAAATTTATAAAACTAGTAGTTTAGTTAGAATTTATAAAACAAGAAAATTATTATTTTATTTATTAAATTAGTAGTTATTAAATTTTTGTTAAATGCTTATTTTTTATTTTAGTTAAATTATTACTTGTTATTGTAGTTAAATTATTATTTGTTATTTTAGTCAAGTTACTAGTTTAGTTAAAAATTAGTTTAAGTGTTAGTTGGTAATTGTTATCGTACTGTTATTTTTGTTAAGTTAAATTATTATTTGTTCTTTTAGTTAAATTTTAGAATAAAAAAATTAGTAGTTTATGTTGTTGTTATTTGACTTGACTTTATTTTTAGTAAACTTAATAGTTGTAGTCATTTTTTTACTAATATTTTAGTTAAAATATTTACTTACAATATTGTAGGGTTATTTAGGTTATTTTATTTATTACATATAACTAGTTATTATAGTTTTTGTTAAATGTTAGTTAAATCATTATTTGTTATTTTAATTAAATTAGTAGTTTAGTAAATTTTAAGCAATTTTATTTTAGTTAACTATTTTAATTGTTCAATTAATAGTAATATTAATGTTAAATTATATTAAATTAATAGTTGTTATTTTATTTTAATTTAAGTTCATTTAGTAGTTGTTAAATTACTAGTAGTTTTTATTGTAGTTAAATAATTTAATAAATATTTAATTAATTTGTAGGTGTTATATATATATATATTTATTTATTCATTTTTTTTACTTCACCTAATACATCTTAAATTAGGGGTCATATTTTTAGGTATTTGTAAGAAAATTAGTTAATTGTTTTTAGTAATATTTGAAGTCATATTTGAGTACTCTTTTAATTAATAATTTTTCTAACTTATTTTTATTAATTGCTTAGTTGAATTACTTGTTTGTATTTATTTGATGCTAGATATCGACAATGTATCCATACCAAGACTCGCAGGCGCAATACAGCGACGACGATACGCAGGCAACCCACATAAGCCAAACGCAACAAAATGACCCGTGGATTGAGGCGATGCGACAGCAGGGGAATGCATTCTTTGGTGCCCCACAGATCCCTCCGAACACATATACAGATAGTGCGCTCGATCGCGCCGGTAATATATTGGGTGCTCCTTCGACGGCTCTACGATTGGCCCCACAGACGGGACGGGGCGAGACGACGTCTGAATATTTACCGACGGGCGTTTATTATCAGGGGATGCCGACATTTGCTCAATTTTCGGGGGGGAGACCAGGATTTGTTCCGAGCGGGATGCAGTCGACTTTCCCTATACCCCCGTATACCGGGCCAACACCAGTCCCGGGCATCCACCAATGTCCACCACCAACAGCGCGGACCTTATTCGGACCTGAGATCGGCGGGTCATCAGACAGAGTGAACGTCGGCGGGTCATCAGATCGAGTGAACGTCGGCGGGTCATCAGACGGAGTGAACGCTGCCGGTTCATCAGCCCCAACCCAGCATGAAGAGGGCGAGGACGAGGACGTCGCTGAGGTAACGGAAGCTCGAGCTCGGGGTTCGAAGCGAAAGAAGTCAGCCGTGTGGAATTCTATGACAGAAGTGCGAATACAATAGGGGGACGGCACTTTTAAAACTTACGCGAAATGTAAAGGGTGCGGGAAACTATTGAGTGGTCATTCCAGTCAAGGGACCAACCACCTAAAATATCACATCGACAAGTGTGAGCAACTTATCCACGGTGTACCTGTGGGTGATGCGGCGGCGAGATCTGCAGCCGGGTCGTCCTCATCGTTCGACCCGGCTGAACATCGACGAGACCTTGCAATGTTTATCATGGCGACAGGCTCGCCTTTGAACTTCGCCGACAGTCCAGCTTGGGAACGACTGGTACGAAGATCGTTCCATAGCCAGTATCAGCGCCCAAGTCGGACGACTACTCGGAAAGACGTGATCAAGTATTACGAGTGGAAACGGACGGAGATTATAGGGCAGTTTGTTGAGTCAGGTCAACGAGTGGCGTTGACGAGTGACGTATGGTCCAGTGGGGCATCTCACGACTACATATGCATTTGTAGTCATTTCATCGACAAAGATTGGACCGTTCAGAAGAGACTCATCGGGTTCAAAGTTATGGATGAAGGTCATAGCGGAGAACAAATCGCTGATAAAATCATAAAAGCGATCAACGACTTTGGCATTACAAGCCGGATTATATCCATCACCATGGATAACGCATCCGCTAACGACCGAGCTGTCAACATTCTCCGACGGGAATTGAACCCGATGTCTGACCCATTATTCTTCCACAGTCGATGCGTCGCCCACATCTTGAACCTAGCGGTTCAAGATGGCCTGAACGAGCTTCAGTCCTCGCTTAAAGAAATTCGGAGGGCCGTGGTTTATTTGAACGGTTCGCACCAACGCGAGGAAAGATGGAGGAGAGCGTGCAGCGCCATCGGTTTGGAGGCTAGGATGATAGCCTGGGACATTCCGAGTCGGTGGAATTCCACGTACTTGATGCTGCAGAGTCTTATTCCGTTCCGCGATGTGTTCACGGTTTGGTACAATAACGAGAGGCGACACAATGTGCTTACCGATGAGCATTGGGACGACGCTGCCGTGCTATGCACATTCCTTCAGGTATTCCACACGGCGACAACAAATCTATCCGCATCATTGCACCCAACATCTCCGCTTGTGATGCACGAGCTGATCCTCCTTGGCGACGTCTTCAAGAGGTACAAGGATCACGAACGACTCGGGACGGCCGTCGATGCTATGGTATCGAAGTTCCTTAAATATTTTTATCCCTTACCGCATCTCTACGCTTTCAGTATTTTGTTAGATCCTCGAAGTAGAGTTCCTGGTTTGAAGACGTTTTTAAAGTTGTTGAAAAGACAACTAGGTCCTGATTATGTGAGCGATCTGGAAGGCCACACAAATGCATTGCAAGAGGCCTACAAGGTTTACGAGTTGCGGTATGGGGGAACGACAGGACAGGCCCCGATTGCACAGACGTCGCCGGCATCAGCTAGTTGGAGATTACTCCGCGAACAGAGTCAGTTGGAGGACGACTCGCCGTCAAGAATGAACCCACCAGTACGACCCGAGCACAACGAGTTAAACGTCTTTCTGAATGTCCAATTCAACGACGTGACACACGACAACCTAGATCTCGTAGCTTGGTGGCGGATTCATTCAGGACAGTTTCCAGTGCTTACTCACTTGGCGCGTGACATCTTATCCATTCCCGTATCAACAGTGTCTGCCGAATCTGCATTTAGCTTGGCGGATAATATTATAGATCCTCATCGAAGCCGACTAAGTGCAAAGATGGTTGAGATTCTCACAGTGGGCAAAGATTGGGAATTAGCGGACCTACGCATGCAGGATACGATAGAACAACACAATACAGAGCTTTTTGAACGGGTTCAAGAGTGGACACTGGAGTGACGTCGGCCGGCCCCCTCCCTCGAAACTAAACACCTCATAATGTCGGCGGTGGTACCAAGCTATGTAATATTTTTTTATTACTTGTAAAAATATTAAATTTCGTACTATTTTGTAATTATTAAGACAATTGTTATTCATAATTTATGTCATTTAGGTAAGACAATTGTTATGCATAATTTAGGTAAAATTAATTTTATAAAAATAAACAAGTTAATTAAACCTTACAAGTTATAAACAATCAAATTAAGTACAAAATTTTCTAATTATATCAATAAAACTAACACATAATCAAAATAAATTTACAACTAATAAAATTAAACATTACTTGATAATTAACTTATAACTCCTAATTTAAACTTCTAAACTTATAAATAAACCTAAACAATAGTTAATTTTAAAAAACTTACAAAAACTTATAACATAATTATCAAACTTAATTTAAACTTACAAAAATAATTATCAATATTAATTATTTTTACAAAATTTTTTATTAAAAACAACATTTTAAAAAATTTCCGAAAAAAAAAAAAACTATTTCCGGGTAATTACCCGGTTTTACCCGGGAATTACCCGGCATTCCAAAGCGTTTTACCCGGGTATATACCCGGACAAGTATTCCGAGTAATTTCCGGGTAATTACCCGGAAATTACCCGGTTCTCACTCCATGGAACAAGTTGGAGTTCCAACTTTGCACGCCTAATTTGGATGGTCAAATGTTGCTGTAGTTTTGCAGATTGCGATCTATGGATGATGAATGTTTTTGAGAAGCAGAACAAGAGTCTTTAACCCTGGTGATGGTTTGACAACAAAGATGATTACTATGGTGTTTATAATTTGACATGAATGTGAAACTCAGAGAGACACTTTTTAAGTAGTACTAACATTATTACTTTTCATTTCTATTGACGTTAATAATATTATTGAAAGTGCTGTATAATAAAATTAGATTTGTGTTTTGCTAAATCCCAGGACCATCTATCAAATTTCTTTGAAAACCAAAAACAAGAAAAAAAATTCTCTTAAACTTGAATTTTATTATATATATATATATATATATATATATCACTTTAGTCACTCTTTAAAATATAGTTTTAAATTAAAAAGTATATTACTCGTCATCATTTTAATTTAAACAATTTGTGTGTATTTTGAAATATATATATATATATATATATTCTTATATATATATATATATATATTCCTATTTCACTATATATATATATATATATATTATGTTTGAGATTTTAGAAAAAAGAGATTTTTAAGGATTTAGCTAAATTTTTAGTTATTTTTTAAAGGATTAGCCATAGTTTCACGAAATTAAGGAATTAGTCATTTTCATTGTGTAACAAATTTTGTTATCCGTGTAATAAAAATTATTACTGGGTGTAACAAAATTTGTTACTCGTGTAATAATTTTTGTTACACGGCGTAACAAAATTTCTTACACAATGAAAATGGCTAAATTCCTTAATTTTGTGAATCAATGGCTAAATTTTTGAAGGGAAAATTTCTATTTAATCCCCGAGTTTTACCGAAATTCTCGTTTAGTCCTTGTGTTTTTTGAAATTCCAAAATAATCCCTGTGTTTGTTAAATTATGCCTATTACATACCTTGTGTTTGAATTATGACTTGATGTACCAAATTTACCCTTTATTAAAACGACGGATAAATGTTAATCACATATTTCTCTTCACAAAATAAAATAAAATCAAAATGTCAAACCCTAAATAAACTACAAATCAAATTACTGAAAATGTTAATCACATATTTCTCTTCCTTATGCTCATATTACCCAAAAAAAAATCAAGCATTTATCCTAAAAAACAAATGCCATAAGAAGGGTATAGGCATAATAGGCATCAATTTTCTTATCCACGTTTTAAGAAGGGTATTATAGGAATATTAGTAAAATTCGCTCTTGATTTTGCCTAAATTTCGAGTACAAGGTATGTAATAGGCATAATTTAACAAACACAGGAATTATTTTGGAATTTCAAAAAATACAAAGACTAAACGAGAATTTTGATAAAACTTAGGGATTAAATAGGAATTTTCCCATTTTTGAAACATAAACTTAAAAATAGCTACAACTCAAATCTTCTCTAGAAAAAAAAAAAAAAAAAAAAGCACAAAAAGACAGGACTAATTTTTAATATTTTGCTACTACATTTAGGATGAAAATTACTTCAAAAGAATGAATCAGGATTTAGGAGACATGAAACTTATTTCTATATATATATATATATATATATATATATATAGTTTTTTTGCGCTCCTGATGCGAGGTTTGTCACACCCTGGCCCTGGTTGCTCTCTATTTTTTTTTTTTTTTTTTTTTTGAATTTTCTCTGCGAATGACCAAGAAGCAAATGGAGAGAACCTTGAAAATTCGGGTTTTGGGCTTAAAAAAGTTTGAAAGGGGCTTGTTTTTCTGTTTTCTATTTTTTCATCACTTTTTTCTTATTTAATTTCTTTTTTTTTCCTAATACAAAAGTATAATCTATATATTTTTAGCTTTTAAACTTTGCCATTATTAACTAATTCAAATATGATAACTCGAACATTATTCTAAATTGATGTCGTAATAAAATAATAAATTATTAATCTAATCATTTTGCTTTTAGGTTAGAGTTATTCTTTATATTTTTAAAGGGTGTATTTGTTATTTGGTTATTTTTTGTGCTTGTTTTAAAGAAGTTGTCAATGTTTTCAAAAATTAAAAAACTAGTCATTAGTCTCTTAAAAAGTAAAAGCATAAAGATAAAATTAGTATATGTAGTTTAAAAAATGTATATTTTCTTAATTAATAAAAATATTAATATCATTTAAAAATGACCATATGTTTAATAATATCTTCTTCAAATTAGAAATGCTTTTTAAACAATGGTAGATTTTAGTTTTAGCCATTTTAAGCTCATGTTTCAAGAATTTAGCCATAGTTTTACGAAATTGAGGAATCAGCCATTTTCATTGTCTAACAAATTTTGTTATACGTGTAATAAATTTGTTACACATGTAAGAAATTTTGATACACCCTGTAACAAATTTTGTTTCATAGGTAACAAATTTTGTTACGCAATGAAAATTACTAATTCCTTGATTTCGTGAAACTATAGCTAATCCTTAAAAAAATAACCAATATTTTGGCTAAATCCTTAAAAATCTCTTTAAACAATAACTCAAAAATAACATAAATATCTTTAATTTATTCAAAAATAATAATAAGCATGTGCTCTACTAAACAATAAAAATAAATATCAAAATTTTTGAAATAAATGAGTAACCAGTCATTTCGTTAATTACTTGCACATGTTATTAGTAACTAAGTTAGTTACCACCAACTATTAGTGTGTAAGAAAATGAATCACTTGATTAATTTATTATATTTTTAAAAGATTAGGTAATATTTTAAATTAAGTGTTAAAGTTTAAATATTCACTATAATTTCTCTCTATATATATATGTATTATAATTAACTTGCAATCAAATTACTCGCCGCAAAATTTAGCTCATTAAGCAATATAAGTTTTGAATGGCAAAATAGATTGACATATTTTATTATTTCAACGAAGAAATAGATACTATAAATATGCTTTAATTTCGAGAGAAATAAGTAAACTTTAGAAGGTTGAGAGAAAAGATTAAAATTTAGAATGACATCAACATTTACAAGTTAGTTTTTCGGTCACACGCCTGGCCAGGGTGACAAGTTTCAGTCACATGCCTGCCCAGGATGACTAGTTTAAAAGAAGAATTCATGAGATTTGAACATTATATGGATATATATATATATATATATATGATATTGAACACCTTCTAAAATCAACATTCACCGACGTACGTGGACCATTTGTATAACAACAAATTACTACATAATTTCTACAATATTTACATGGATCAAATATATACCATGGGTAGTATTGGTATTGTATTATATAATTTGGAACTAGTCTTTGTATTAGCTGGCTTGGTGCATAATATTATGTACGATAGCATATGGTTTCGCACGTTAATCAATATTGTAAAAAATATTCTTTTACAAACACAAGTTTTGATAAAAGTGTGAAAACCCTTTTCCATTCCAAATTCCAAATATATCACAACCAAAATACCAAAAACGATATGAAACAGAGACCAACTATGGTCTTTATTCTAATTCCAAACGACACATTAATAGCCCCTTATCATAACAATGCCCTCTTCTCCAAATAATCTTTGTCCTCAAAGATTGATATCGACATAGAAGATTTTGATTAATGTCTATTTCTTTTTGCACGCTAATAATCTATCTCCTATGTGTATTACACTCCTATGTGTATTGCACTTTATTCTAATTCTAAACCACACATTAACAGTCCCTTACCGTAATAATGCTCTCTTCTCCAAATAATCTTTTTGTCCTCAACGATTGCTATTGACGTGGAAGATTTTGAGAAATGTCTTTTTTTTTTTTTCCACACTAATTATCTATATTCCATATGTATTGCCCTTTGAACACTTTTGTTTTGCAATTCTTCCTATCTAGCCACTTCATACAACTGCTCCTGTTGGATAAAAAAATAAAAAATATATATATTAATAAATAAATAAAGGATTTTTTGCACCTATGGCCCCTGAGCTTGTCGTGTTTGACAATTTGGCACCCCATCTTTTTTTTTAGCATTCACCTCCCTGAATTTGAAAATTGTTGCATTTTACCTTAAATCAAAAACATCCGTTCGAAATTGGACAGAATTTAGCATGTGCTTGTCACATGGACGTTTATTTAAGGGTAAATCTGTCATTTACTATCTCTATTCTTCTCCTTCGTCATTCTCTCATCTGTTTTTTTATTTTGAAGGAAAAAAAAAAACACCTTTGTTTCTCTCCTTTCTCTGACGAAATCCATTTTTCTCCTCCGCCGAAACTCCGCCATTCTTCTCCTCCGACGAAATCCACGCCGCCCTCCTCCAACTATGAAATTCGAAGCACTAAATCCATGCCGCCATTCTTCTCCTCCGCCATGGGCCCCGCAGTCAGCGCAATCTCCTTCGGTGCTCCCTCGACCGTCGCAACGCTTCCTCACTCTCCTCCTTGTCCTCCTCGGCGATGGTGATGGAGGTAGGGCCTCGGCGGAGCTTCATCGGAATCTCCTGCATGGTGGAGGAGTATTTGAGCTGGACCGGAGTCGGCGAGAAGATCGGCAGCCGCGACGGCGACGGTGGGAGCGCGTTTATCGGCAGCGGAGAAAGCGGCGGCGATGGTTCTCGCGACTCCGCTCGACCCGCGCTGCAGTCACGCCTTCATGGCGCTACGGTTGGGCCACCTTGCGCCGCTGCCGTGACCCAACTTTGTGAGCCGCAAACTCCACGACGACGACCCACGGCGATTCAAAATCCCGACCCAACTCAGAGAAATCAGAGCAAAGACCCTCGTCACTCTTTTTTATTTTATCTAAATTTTTTCTATATTGAATAGCAATTATTTAATTTGTTTGTCAAGGAGAGGAAAATTGTTTTGGAGGAAAAAAATTATGTTTGAATATGACTTCTTTTCTCAAATGGTTCGCTTCTTTCTCGGCCATGTCTGCTCTCTTAACCATCTCCGTTACTATTAATGACTACCTCTAATATATTACCTGATTATATTATATGTTGAGATGTACATATTATTGATCATTGTATTGAAAAATCATGCTGTGTGTTTTGAGGATGAGATTGCATTGTTGTTGGGGCATTAATTTGGGAATGTGAAATTAAAATGTTTCTTTTTTTCAAGTCATTTATCAGGAGATTAGTTTCATTTTTTTTTTGGTCAAATCATATTATTTCTTTTCACCCTAAATTTGTTTCCAAATGTTGTGTTCTCAACAATAAAACAATCTCATTAATGGGAATACAAACTAAGTGCTTGCATTGAGCTTCTCTTAAGTTTGTTGAGCTTTCGCTTCTAAATTTTGTCTAACAAAGGAAGAAGCGGGAGAGAAGGCGTGGAGAAGAAAGGAGAACAGAGAGAGAGAGAGATTTTATTTATTTTAATTTATTTGTTGTGTGTAATATGACCAAAATACCCTTATCTAAAAGGTCACGTGCGGTTCACATGTCAAATTGCGTCAAAAAATGGACAGAAGTTACACAAAAGGGCCCAATTGTAACGGTTTTGTTAGATTGGGGAGCCAATTGCCAAGAAAAAAAATGAGGTGCCAAAGTATGAAAACGCGATGGAGGGCCTCTACTGCAAAAAACCCATAAATAAAAAAGACAATCACTATTTCAGTTGGGCCCATTAGATTTGGTGGGCCATTAGGGTAGGACCATGAACCACTCACGTGCACTTTTCAATTCCTACTACTAACCCTAATCCACAAAAAGAAGATGAGTCTGAACCGCCAACGCCGCCGCTGATGGTGTTGTCCCCGCCGGAACACACGCTGACGCCGCCTCATCGCGACCAAGCCTCCTCGCAGCCTCCACCTCACTCCGCCGTGCCCCGCCGCCGTTGGCCGCTCCCCCCGGAGAACACATTGAGCCTCTAGGGCACAACGATCGATCTCGCTGTGGATCGTCATGGGGTGTGCTCAACAATATTCATAACGCCAGTCACGCCGCCGATCAGATCTGGCTTCACTTCTGCGATTTTCCTCGGCCATCTCTGGCGCTGATACCAAATGTTACAGACTACAATAAACTCTGATGAAACTCTCAATACTCTTTCCCAAAATACCAAAAAGAAAACGACAGGACACGCATTCCAATACACGCTAACAGCCCAAAAAGAAATACCATGACATATAGGCGCGCCCACGTGCATTAGGGAAAGGTAGATTCTTCTTTTTTTTCTGGAAAAGGTAAATATTTCTATATCGGACGATCACGTTGCGTCCAATGTTTTTTTATTGTTTGCCGGCGGCGAGGACTGCGGCGGTGGCGGCGAAGACTGCGGCTGTGGCGGTGAGGACTGCGGCGGTGACGGTGGTTCTGCAGCCGCCAATTTTGGCGACCAGATTTGCGAGAGAGAAAGAGATATAGAGAGACGCAGAGTGTGAAATAAATAAAAAATAATATATATATATATATATTTTTTTTTTTTTTTGAAAAAAGGCAAGACGTCAAGTGGAATAAGGAATGTTATCAATCTCTTCATTTAATGCTTCCAATCCGTGTCTCTCTATACAAACAAAATAATATTTTAATAGGACACAATCGTTTCTGAATAGATCTACGAATTTATGGTAAAGGGACAAACAAATAAATTATAGAATCCAGCAAACATTTCCCAGTTACGTGCATATACTTTTGTACATTTTTGCAGAGAAATATACTTTTGTACGTTGAAAATCCAGAAAAGAGACCCTACACGAATCAAACTTTGTTCTATATAAGACATACAAGGACAACTATTTAAATATATAATTTTATTCCAGCAAGACAAACTAAGTTGCCACCAACCCTAGAAGGCCAACCAAATTTCACATATCATCTCTCTCAAATTTTATAACCAAGAAAAAAAAAATATAAAGAAATAGCTAGAGGTAATCAACAAACAAATCCCCTAGCTGCGCCCATTATTCGCATTGGTGGAAGACTGATTGTTCGGAGCGAAGATCGATTGAGCATTAGGCTGATTTGTTTGTTGATTACCTTGATTGCCATTGTTGTTATTACTTGCGGATCCATTGGAAACGGTTACTGAAAAGCATGCTTGTGCTGAAGGCATCGAGAAAGTTGAAATTGCAGACATTTTTGCTACTAGAATATGATTATATTTGATTTTTGATATTTATGCACCCTATTGCCAAAATCTAGTTCTATTTATAACACAATGAAAGCTTAGCATACACGGAATCACTATTATATATTAGTAAAAATTATGAGTGTGAATACTATCATTAAATGCATTAAAAAAAATAGAGAAATTATAGTGAATACCTTAATGTAAGTTATTACCCAATCTTCTGAAAAATGTAACCAATTACACAAATGATATAATTACTTATACAGTGATAAGTGGTGGTAATTCACTTTGTTACTAAAAGTATGTGCAAGTAATTCACAAACTGACTAGAAATTCAATTACTTTAAAAATTTAGATATTTATTTTTATTGTTATATAAATTCTAGGTATTTGCCTATTTTACCATAAAAAAATAATCATTAAACGTTACGTCGTTTGGGATATATGAATGATTTTTTTTTTCTAATTAACTCTTCTAGAACTTTCCAAAGATATGAATTGCCGTTTCTTATATGTGGATAAGGATAACCATTATATTTATTACAAAAAAAAAAAAAAAAAAAGAAGCCATTATATTTATCGCGAGTAAGTAACATAAATGGTATTTAGATGATGCGAGAAACTCGCATTGGACATCAGGTGCACAGAAATCAAAATATCCTTTTGTTAATTTATTTTATTGCAATGCGTACCACGTGATCGATGTTTGAGTTTTGCACTTTTTTTTTTTTTTGAAGGCATTGAGTTATGCACTTCTTTTCACCACTAGTAATATCATTTTGATAAAATATTAAGTTAAAAAATAAATTAAAAATAATAATAATAATTGTTAATAAAATATCAAAAAAATCTATAAGATTATTTCTTTGACACAAGTATATTTATTATATACCAGTTATTTTATATGATTATCCTATAATTAATTTTTGGGTCAATTAAGCAATTAGTCATTTTAAAAATAAAGTTTGAAGGATTTAACGATAGTTTTACAAAATTAGGGATTTAGCCATAACATGTACGCTTGTGTTTGGGAAAACCATTCTAGTCATTTTTTACCATTCCAAATAGTTTGAAAATGATTTGAAAAATGGTTTGGAAAATGGTTTGACTTTGCAAATTACTAGGTGGTATAAATGGTTGAGATTTAAAGATATTGTATAGGGATTTGGAACGTTGAAAAAAATGGTTGAAAAAATTGGAAAGGAATGGAATGGTTTGGAGGATTGAAAAAAGTGAAAAAATGGAATGGAATGGAATGGTTAGAATAGGTGGGGCAAACAGGAGGGTAATATTTTTTGTAATATTTAACATATATACGTATAAAAAATATAACATTAAATATAACATTACATTTAATGTTATATTTTTTACACGTATATATGTTACATGTTACAAAAAATGTTACATGTTATGGCTAAATCCATAATTTTGTGAAAATATGGTTAAATCCTAAAAAATTACTCAAAAGTTTGGTTAAATGCCAAAAAAACTCTTAATTTTTTTATGTCGATATATAGATAATTTTGTAAAGACTTGCTAAATAATTGCTCATATTTTAAAAAATTAATAATATAGTCATGATCTAATAACAAAATACATGTTTGAATGTCATCTATATCTACAGCCATTGCTTTTATTATTAAGGATATATATATTTACTTTTACATATCATTTTTTGCTCTCATTCATAATTATAATTTTTGGCATAATTTATATATCTTATATAATTTGCTTTTCTCTGACAATTTTTTTACAAAATAATGTCATCTTAAAATTAAAAATTATTATAACCATTCCAATACGTTAAAGTCAAACTTTAATACTCGTGTTAATAATATTATTTTTTTAAAGTTAATTATTTTGAGAAATAAATCATTGTTAGTGTGTTTTTTTATCGATAAACTATGCGGTATAATAAATTAACCTTCCATGAAAACGATGATCATTTTATTTTTTATGCCCTTAATTTTATAAAAGGGGTAATGGCTACCTTCTTAATGTTTGAAAACGATGATCATTTTCTTAAAACATAAACCAAAAAATTAACAAATACCAAATAGACCCTATATATAAATACTCAAATTTTAAACAACTGAATAAATAACCAGTTCATCAATTACTTGCACATATTTCTGATGATACCCAGTCAATTGTCACTAATCAAATAATTGAATTGGTTACTTTGTTTTATATATATATATTAAAAGATTGAATATTTATTTAAATTAAGTGTTAAAATTTGAGTATTTACTATAATTTCTCTATGCGCTATTGGTCTCTTCTTAAGACAAAAAAATAAAAATACATACACTTTTTCTCTTCAAGAGATTAACTCAATAAATATAGTATTTAAAAGAAAAGTGTAATGAATTTATAAATTAGTCAAAAGTTAATAGTATATGATGTTAAAGTAATTAAAAGTATTTTAGCTCATTAAACCAAAAATTATTCAAAACTAACGTATAAAATATTCGAAATAGGTGTATGAAAAAAAAAGGCACCAAAGTAATTGTTGTCAGCGATTTTTCGTAAGCCGGTAAGACCAGGGGCAACCTCCTGGGCACTATCGAGGAAGCCCAAAACCCCCAACTCTACCGGACCAAGCGAAGTCACCGCATCATGCGAACCATCCTCAAGTTAAAGACGAACAAGGATGACTCCCGATTATATATCCCCGGAGACGGAGTGCCGTTAAAAGGAGGAGCTTCCGGGAAGCCCCTCGATGACAGGACGGCATATAAGAACTGAGGATCCCCGAAGGTGATCCATCCCCGAGGAGGTTGCCATGAACGAAGAATCGTCCGATATAAGCTCGGCCCGCGGAATCGTCGACCCTCGGTCATATAACGTTGGTCCGCGGCATCACATATAGTCTCCCGTCTTTTCTGCTCTTAACAGAGAATTCACTGTAACAATAGCTCCCTTCTGCCAAGTTCAAAGTAACTGCTCCCCGGCAGAGGTGCAGCTTTATTAGGTGAACCAAACCCGTGACTCTATAGATGGGACGTTTTGTCTCATCGGAACTGTAGCCTCCTTCTTCGACTATAAAGGAAAGGGGGAGCAAAGTGATAAGGGACGGAGAAGAATAAGAGAGAAAAACAGGGGAAAATACTCTGTAAAATATCTTATAAGTAATCCCATTAATAGTGGACGTAGGCTATTACTCCATCGGAGGGCCGAACCACTTTAAAAACTCTCATGTCTCCTTATTTTCTTTGTGAATCTTTTTCATTGCCGCATCACAGCCCAGAGATGCAGATCTCGTCGTTGGTTCAAATTCCACACCAACAGTAATAAAATGTTGGATTAAAAATTAATATAAATAATTATAAAATATTAAATAATATTATAGTGTTAAATATTTAAAGAAATAAGAAAAATTAAAAGTAAGTCTAAATCTAAGGTGATAGCATAGTTTAAGCAATCGAGAAAATAATATAAGACCCTGTAGTAGGATAAAGAAAATATGAGAAAAAGTATCGAGGTGTTTTTTTTTTTTTTTGAGATATCACGTTCAAAGGAAGAGAGTGATAAAGAGAGTTTTGGAGAAGACAAAATTTGAAAAGGGGAATTTTGAAGATTGTCCCAAATAGTATGTTTTATTTATTTTCACTCTATGTTTATAGTGTAAAATTTAGGGTATAAATTAAAAATGCAATACACATGAGACAAAGATTATTATTGTGTCAAAAAAGAGCATTACTAAAAATCACCCCAAAGAAAATATGAGAGAGAGTTGAGTTTTTTTTTTTTTTTTTGAGATGTCAAGAAAAAGAGTGAGAAATAGAGTCTCTAAAAAAAATTTGAAAAAATAAAATAAAATAAAAAATGAAGACAAAAAAAAAAAGCTCATATGCAGCCAAAAAAAAAAAAAAGAAAGCAGGTTGATGACATTTTTTTTATCTGCACTTCTTAATATACTAGTCTTTTTATACACGCGCGTAGCGCGTGTGGAGCACGTGTAAAATAACATAACAGTTAAAAAATATGACCAAAAAATAATAAAGTATATTTTTGTTAAGTTTAAAAAAAATAACATTTTTGTAATTTTTAATAATTAAAGGGTTAGATTTATCATTTAATATAAATACAATGGCTATTTTAAAATTTTTAAACTTAAAAAATAAAAATAAAAGCTTAGAACAAAGAAAATAAATAAAAAATAGTTATGGTAAAAAAAAATATATGACAATAGGTGTCAAAAGATCGAGAAAAAGATTCTGAATCCAACCGTATCAAGAAAAAAAAATTTCGAGATCATTACGTCAAACAAATAGCCGTTGAAACGATTAAAACAAAAAAAAAGTGAAAAAGATGAGAGATGAGAGAGAAATTGCACAAAAAATCCTTTAATTTTGCGCAGAAGCTCTTCTAAATTTCTTAAAAACCCTATAATAAGTCCCTAAATACAAATTTTTTAAAGAAAAAAATTAAAAAAAAAAAAAAAACCATGGGATACCACGTGTCGTCCACAAAGGACGCCACATATCAACCCATGGTGAGGCATTTTTTTTTACCGTATGAGAAGAAACGGATTGAGCCTTAGTAGTATAAGTATAGATATAGATATAGATATAGATATAGATATAATAGTACTCGTAAATAAAATAATTATGTATATGTGAAGGGAGGTACGTACTTTGATTTCTTATCTTTTTCTTTTGCAGAAAAATGTACGTATAAATCATTTATATTGCCTTGATATGTGTGATTGTGACACATTACTATAGTATTATGCATGCATGCTTGACTGGTACGTGTGACACAAATTTTTTTCTTACACCAATTAAATAGTACCACATGGTTTGAGATTGGTAAAAATCCAGAACTCACCGAGTTTGTTTGTCGCGTTTTCTAGGTAGCAAGACAAAATTAGTTTCGTGTTTGATTTGAAACCGTCATCTTTAGCTTTTAACCTGCAAAATTCAGAATTCAAGACGTCACATTATTGTGATGTGTTTAATTTATAACTATATTTGATATTTGGCCATTTCGTCAATATTTTAAGAAAATGACTAACGTTTCAAATATTAAGTTATTAGTCACTAATACATAAGAGAACTAAGGGTATAAAGATAAATACACATTATTATGTAATTAAGAAAATTACTAATTTCTTAATTAATTGAAACATTAGTTATTTTCTTAAATATCATTCAAAAAATGACTATTTACTCAATTATCTTTTAAAATAAAATCACGACATCATGTAATTAAGAAATGACAATTTTTTTAATTAATGAAAATATTAATTATTTTTTTAAAACATCTTAAAAAATAAATATTTACTTACTAATATCTCCCTCTTATATATATATATATATATATATATATAACTATATATGGCTATTAAGTAGGAAAAAAAAACTATACATGGCTGTTTTTCTATACATATACTCTTTTTTTTTTTTTTTTTGTTGCTTCGTTATAATTGTGCCTGAACTTGAATATAGCTAAAACAGAACTGCATATATATCCTATGGTAGTATCCCATGTTTAGATTTTAGCTTGTGAACAAATAAACAGCTGGAGGACAAAAAAAAAAAAACTGAGTGGACAAATAAGCAGCTCTAATATATGTAATAGACTAGTTTAATCACGTACCATGCACGTGAATAATTTAATAAGTATTTAGTTAAAAGATAGAATTAAAAAATGCTTATATAAATGACTATTCATTAATTATTTTTCTTCTACCATTATTTTTAAAATATATTTGTTCTTCTAGAACTCATTTTTTATTCTCATTCTTAATTAACTTTTTTTGGTCTAATTTATATACTTCAATAATTTTTTTTTTGACAAAATTTTACAAAAAAGTATCATCTTAAAATCAAAAGAAAGTTACGATCATCCCAAGACGCTAAATTTTAATAATGATGATTATTTAGAGAATATAAATATTAATCTTAGACGCGTCTGAGAAATTAGAGCTGTCCATCTCAGTGAGCCTCACATGGGACCAACTATGGGACCCACTTAGATGAACAGCCTATGAGGATAGCACTCCTATTTTGAGAAACAACTGATTGTTTTTTTTTTTTTTACTAACCAATATATATGGTATAATAGATAAACCTCGCATGCCAATAAAAATGATAAAAATATTCAATCTAATGTTAAAAAATGATTAGGCTTATAATTAACTTTTGTAAAGTACACAAATTTTAATAATAATAATAATTGTTTGTATTATCTATTTGTCTTTACTTAACACAAAAAATAAAAATGCATGCACTCATTTTATGACTTTATGTGCATTTATCTATTCTAAAATATTAAATTTATCGTTATTTTTTTATCGTTAAACTTTTCAAATATTATATTTAAATTTTGTTTTGACAAATGGATGGTTATTTTTTGAAATTTGACTCTTTTCTTAGAACTTATATTAAAAAAAATGACTAAAATCCAAAAAGTCCCTAAAGTTTTTAAGAGGAAAAAAATAATAAAATGTGAAAATAAATTCAAGGTAATAATATAGTTTAAACAATTGGAAAAAATATAAAGGTAATAAGAAAAAGGTTAAAGTATTACAAAATATCTTATAAATGTTTACAGATATGTAATATTTTGTGTGATATTTTTTTGTTACACAATATATAACATGATTATTTTTTAAATATGTTCTATTTTTTAAAAATATTAAAAACTTTAACTATTTATTACAATTACCCTTTATTATATTTTTTTCGTTCTTCAAAAATTTAAAATAATAGGCACATAAATATAAGGTGTTGTATAACTTTTTACAGAAGTATTCAATATTCTCCTTGTATATAATTTAATTTAATGCCACAATTCAGATGTGGATTTAACAGTAAACGTGTCATTCAAAAATTTAACATGTACTATGGCTTTATATGCTACAAACGTGTCAAGTGTGTGAGTTTACTTTTGTTTCTTGAAAAGCCCAACACCACACAACCAAACGTGAAGCGCAAAGCTATAGGACAAAAAAAAAAAAAAAAGCAAGCTTGTCAATGACAATTTTTTTGGTATCCATACTTTCAAACTCTACAATGTCAAATGAGCAATGACATAATAATTAATTACCCAATGATATACCAAAAAAAAAAAAAAAAATCCGATAGAATTTAATGACAATTTAAAAGTTCACAAAACCTAATGATGATCTCACTGTAAGTTCACAAATAGAGTTTGCTCTATCACTACTTAAACATATTTTAACATTCAAGAAATAATAAATTTAAAAAATAGAGTGAAAATACCATATATGTACCATTCAATCAGGTCCGTGTTCTGGCTAATCGTCCTTTCAACCAAGCAAACCTTTAAACGAAGCATGTAAGTATGTAACAGCATATATAGCAGTAAAAGGGAGGAAATATATGTTAATTCTATCTCTTTATTGCATATGCACTTTTTTATATTAGTGTAAACTCTATCTCTTCCTCGGTTAACACAGTAATGTGCTGGAATACATAAAAATTTGACAGATGTCATCAGTTAAAACCTGATTTATGTGCTGGAATATAATCAAACTTGACAAATGTTGATAATTATATAAGTAGACATAGTGTAAACTCTATCTCTTCCACAGTTAACATGGTAATGTGCTGGAATACATAAAAATTTGACAGATGTCATCGGTTAAAACCTGATTTATGTGCTGGAATATAATCAAACTTGACAAATGTTGATAATTATATAAGCAGACATAGTGTAAACTCTATCTCTTCCTCAGTTAACATGGTAATGTGCTGGAATACATAAAAAGACAAATGTTAATAATTATACAAGCAGACATGTCGATAATATATCCTACACTTCTTATAAATGGTATGGATATGGATATGGATATATATATATATATATATATATATATATATATATAGTAGAGGAGTTAGTAGAAAAAACGCCTAATATTATGGGCCTTTCTGTAGTGCACCAGTTTCATATGGGAGCATCAGTGGTCCACAGAAAAAGTTGGCCATTGGATTTTTAGTTATTGTATAAAATATTATTTAAGAGGTATATCAACGGCTAATATTGAAATAGGATTGTACAGGGGCATGTAGGGGTTGACAATAAATGTAAAATGGGTAACCGGTTGAATTTAAAATTGTCTAAAAAGAAACACACGTAAGCAAAAACAAAAAGCAAAAATACAAAAAACCAAAAGCCAAAGAGAGCCTCCAATGAAAGATAAAATCTGGTGGTCTATTTTATTGTTATTATTTTTTAGATTCATGGAAGCATGGCCAAGTTCCAAGTTCTAACTATCTATTTATAATTAATAGTATGACCATATTATTCTTAAATACTATATAGGGCCTTAGAAATTTCTTTAAAAATAAATTAGGAATATAGTAATAACTAATTTATCTTAAAATTTTACTACAAACTAATACTATAGCGTATGAAAATTAACAAAGGCACACTGTTAATCAGTGGGAAAGCTAAAAAAAAAAAAGAGGGACATGTAATTAAAAAATAAGTTTTTTTTTTAAATACTAGAGGATCTCCATTCCATATTTTATAATTCATGTTAATAATACTAATATATAATATTTAAGTCAAAATTTTATTAAAGTTTGTAACAAGGATAGCACAAGATAAATTTATAACAATATTGCCACAATTGAGTTACAAAATTGTCATTCTACATTTTAACTATTATCACTATCAATTATTGAAGTGAGAGAATAAATATTTTAAAAAGAGAAATTACAGTGAATATCTAATTTTTAACACTTAATTAAAATAAAATACTCAATTTTTTGAAAAATACAACAAAGTATCCAAATGCTTCAATTACTTACATAGTAGTAGCTTGTGATAATTGACTTAGTGACCAAAAACATGTGCAAATGATTAATAAATTGGCTAGTTACTCAATTACTTTAAAAACTTGGGTATTTATTTTTATTGTTATGTAAATTATGAGTAGTCCCCTACTTCATCCTTTAAAAAATTAAAAATTAAAAATATAGGACTTAAATTTAGTATGATAGTATTGTTAATTTGGTATTGGAGCACATGAGAAAACTTCATGCTATATATAGAATTTTGGTACTATTGCATGCTAAATATAGAATGAGCATGTTGGATGACTATTGATTAACTAGGGATGTAAATTGTATCACGTGGCGTCGGCCGGCCCAACTTGTTTAGTTTTGTGCTAGTTATGCTTTGTTCCATGCTCGTGTTAACCTATTAATAGTTGCACATGAGCACGTGCTTTTGTTGGCCTACGAGCTAAAATGAATACCAAACTCAGCGTGCGGCTCGTATATAAACATGTCATTCTTTTATTGTGTCGCTTATCGTATATTCCCATGTATATTTTTTTCGTAATTAATATTGGGGCTTAATTGTTACTCTCCATAAGGAAGCCGATTAAATTATAAATTTCAAGCTAATTTTAAGTTCACGAACAACAAATAGTTACACGTCGTCTAAATTACAAAACGACTTGAACATCATTTTTTTATGTTACTTCTTCTAATACTACTATTACTTTTACAATGCTTATCGTTACTCCTCACATTAGAATAAAATAATAGAAAATAGTGTGAAATTACTCATTTACCTTTCTCTTTCATATCTCACACATTTTTTCTTAATTAAAAATCCCGCACAATTGCAATTTGATCCCTATTCTGCAACAAAACTACAAAAATGGCGCATGGACCCCACCACAACACTGCCTCGATAATGCAACACTTACACACCCTAAATCCTAATGTTACAGGCTATATAGTAAACATAAAGACAACTTTCACCGGCAATAACAAGTGATAAATGTGACGCATTAGTGGTCTTGGAGCATTAAAGAAAACGCCAATTTTCTTCGAAATGTTTAAATCCTTTATCCATAGCAAATTGTTCAAGGGAGAAATAATATATATATATATATATATTTTAAGGATTTAATCAAATTTTTAGCTATTTTTTTAAGATTAGTCCTAATTTTATTAAATAAAAGAACTAATTATTTTTATATTTGAGACACATGTATTATATTTTTTTATATATGTGTACCATAAATATGATATACGTGTATGTCAAAATTCTTAAAATATAGGCCTAAAAAGGACTAAAAGCCTAAACCGTACAAAATGCAGTATTTTTTCATACTTTTAATTAAAAGTCATAATAAAGGAGAATGTTTTTAGTTTAGTTTAAAAAAATAAAGAATAAATTATGTATTACAACTCAAGTTGCTGGATTTTCTTCTCTTTTAAGCCGTAACTATACTATCATCGGTGTAGTTGGAGTCTGAAACCATTTTAGGCTACCGGACTCTTGTCCAATAAAGGTAGTCTTTGGTGGCTTGGCAATTGGCCTGCACATATACATCTGATACTTGAATAACTACCCGCCCAAAACTAAAACTGCCCAAAAAAATATTAAAATTAATACCCGAAGTTTTGTTGGGCGGTTTTGGTGATTACCAAAAAATATCGGGTAGTTTTGGTATTACAAAAGGTGTATTTCAGTTTCCCGAAATTGCACAAAAAAAATAAGTTTTTTTCTTTTAATTTTGGGTTAATAGCCCATTCGGTCCCTGAACTTTTTACTCTCGTGACAATTTAGTCATCGATTTGTTTTTATTAGCAATAATAGTCGTTAAACTTTTTATTTGTTGCTACACCGTTAAAATTGGAATATTCAGTTTGATTTTTATCTGAATGTGCACATAAATTGCACGTGCAATCCCTTAAATATGAAAATGTCTTAAACACCCTTGAAAATATCGGGGGTCACAGGCGTCGTAGGCATCTGATTTTGGGCAGCCAAGTTCGAGTATCTTAATATTGAACCGTAACAACACTTGAAACCAATATGACACCAAAATATGAAACAAATCTAACTATATATTATAAAAATTTAAAGTTTTTTAAACTTTAATTCATCATGTTTCGACATGTGGCATCTTTATTTTTTTTTTAATTGTGTTGGCTTTGTATGAAGGATTTTTTTAGAAATTTTTAAAAATTATATTTAAAGAACTCTTTTAAAGGTTTTTAAAAAATTTTAGAGACAAAAATTTACACGTGCTCTACAGGTAGAGGCGTTTGCGCGTGTTATAAAAACTAGTAAATATCAAAGTTACAAGGAACTAGTACTATTCCAATTAGCAAAGGCATTTACAGGACTCGACGTCAAAAGACAAACTAATTCAAACTAATTCACATGTCTTGCAAGTGTAGTAGAAACCATATTTGAGGTAGCAATAGAGAGAAACATGAACACGTAACTCAAAGTTATCGCACACAACAATTGCTGGACTTGTACAGAACAAATTCGAAGCATAAAATTCACAAATTGAAATTGAAAAAGCAAAAAGAAAGAAAAATTATTGAAAAAAATTTTAATCCAAGCAAAAGACTTCTAAAGCTCAAAATTGCCTAGAGCAGCGAGCTCAAGAGAGCTTCCTTGTCCGATGACCGTCTTGGCTCTGACTCCACATTCCTTGGCTCTGCAATTTCTCTCTCTCCTCCTCCGCCTCCTTCGACGGAAAACGCCTCCGCCGGCGAGGCGCCATCTCTATCTTCGAAGAAGCTCTCTCGGCCGGCGGTGACGCATCCGCGACGGCGATGGTCGCTCGGCGGAGAGAATCGCATAATAGGGAGGCGAAGAGCGTGGCCTAGTAGCGGCGCGAAACAAAAGCTCCGATTCTCGAGGTTGAAGGCGGTCGAACACGAAGTGGTCGAACAGGACTCTCCAACCATCGCGACGACCCCCAACCACCGCGACCCCACCCTGACAAACCCCATCGCCGAAACCCCACACGACCTCCAAACCCCGCAACCCCGACCTCCAAAGCCTGCAACCCTTGACCTCCAAACCCCGCCTCCCGGCGACCCTCGATCTCTGAGCCCAGACCCTCAACCCCCGACCGAGCACGGAAACGACGAGAAACGCAAATACTCAGCGCAGAGATGGGAAAAGAGAGAAGAGCGGCGAGGCGTGGCGGAGAGCGAGGAGAGAGGGCTTGGAGAAATGGATATCGGAGCTAGAGTTTTGGATAAGAAGCTTGTGGCTATGGTGGCTGGAAGGTTTGGGGTTAGGTGACCCGGCCCGATATGCGCTGCCATAAATTTTTATTTTTTATTTTTCGGTTTTGGTTTGGTTTTTCAGTTTTCTTTATTATTCAATGGCATTTTAAGTATTTTAGTTCAAAACACGAATCACATACAAGTTATGTGAAGAAAGAAACGGATTTTTCGAAATTTAACGGTGTAACAATAAATAAAAAGTTCAAAGACTATTATTGCTAATAAAAAATTTGAAGACAAAACTATCATCGAATAAAAGTTCAAGGACCAAATAAGCTATTAACCCTTTAATTTTACAACCTAATGCCCTAAGAGGCTAAGCCCCTAACTCTCAAACCTTTGTTTCTTACTTCTCATTCTCACTATCAGCAGCGCTTCCCCCAAACCTTCTTACTCTCACCCTCAACCCATTGCCACACCTTCTGGCTCCCTCCGTCCTTTCCAATATCGTTCAGTCGAAGCCACAACGTCTCCTTGTCGAGTAGTGCTTATGCCTTTAAAGTCTCATTTAGTCAATCGAAAACCGCAATACCTCCCTCTTGACGCCTCTTAGCCGCAGCAACTCCCCCACTCCCACAATGTCCCTATCCTCTGCCCTTCGAGTTCCAAACGGCAGTCCCGAGCCTCCGAAGATGATCAAACTCTTTATCTCTTGCATTATGCTTGTCTCCATTTGTGTATATCCTTGTTGCATCGCATCGTCAAGATAGAGTAGTTTAGCCCTCACTGAGTTTTTCAACTCATTAGTTATTTCCTTAGTGTTGTAGGCAAGGGACAATCATCATAATAACAATAGAATTTGAGCTGCTAGCGGCGGACGATGTGTGTGGCAATCCAAAGAAGAAAAAATCCATGTGGCATATATGTTTTATTTTACAAACTTTAATTTAAAGATTATGTTGTGTATTTTGAGAACGGATCTCGAGGTCTTAAACTCAAGATAAGCCCAGTGACAAGTTTTTACCTTCAGAATGATATTTTAACTTCTGCTTCAATAAAAAAATGAGCTCGTTATGTTAAGAATTTGAGTAAGATTAATAGTACGTAGTAAAGAGAAAGAAAATCCATGTCGCGACCTTCGACTAAGAAAGCTAGGTAGTGATACAATTTTTGGTTCGGAAGCTTCATCTCAATGCTAGAAGGTCAAGCTTCTTCAGGTGATATTTGTTTTTTCTTCTTTTTTTGACGAGCTGAAAAGCATGCACATTACATTGGTATTTTAATGAATATTAAAATTTAGTAATACTAGAAAAATATTAATATTTATGTAGGATAAAAGTAATAAGAGAAATAAAAATTATACATAAATATTTAGACACGCATTTATTTTAAATGCATAACAAAAACTTAATAATATAAAGGATAAATTTTATTTTTGGTCCCTGTACTTTAGGTGCCGTTTCACTTCAGTCCTTGTACTTAAAAACGTCCTATTGACAGTCCCTATACTATAAAAATGGTTCAAATTAGTCCTTCCGTTTATGTTCCGTGAATTTTTAAACCTCAAAGGGTGACGTGTCGCATCTAAAAGTTATGTAGTGTAGCAAATTACATTATTACCCTTTATAAAATAATTTTAAATTCACTATCTAATTTAAGATTAAAAAAAAAAGAAAACTAATATATCTACAAAATATGTCCTCTCCATCTCGTTCTTTGTCTCGCTCCGATCTCTCCCTCTTTCTCATTTTCTTCTGCTCATCTCTCTCGCTCTTGGCGTTGGTGGCAGCGGCGGCTTTGGGTTGGCGACGTGTAGAGGCATGTGGGGGTTGAAGTTTATGGTGTGGATATTTGGGTTTGCAATGGGGAGTTTGGGTCGCGATTGGGGTTTAAGGCTGGGGGTCGGAATTTGGGGCAAGGGGTCAGCGTTTGGTCGGGGTTGGACGGGCTGCGAGGTTCATGACAAGGGCTAGGCGATTTTGGGTCGGGGTTCGTGACAAGGCCACGTTTTGCTCAGGGTTGAATGATGGAGGGGGTTTGGCAATGTGACTTAGGGTTGGACGGACGGCGGTTTTGGTTCGAGGTTGGTTGAGGGGTTGAGTGGGCGATGGTGTTGACTGGGGATTTGGGCGGCAGGTTTAGGTAGGAATTTGATAAGGCAATTTGGCGTTTGCGGCTAGGGTAGTGGTTCAGGTTGCAGGGCGGGGATTTTCGAGTTTGTGGTGGCGCGCGGTCGGGCGGAGAAGATCTGGGTGGAGTCGGCGGCGCAGGGCAACGTGTGGAGGAGCGGGTCGGCAGAGTATGGGCTGAGATCGGCGTGCGACGGTATAGGATAGGTTACTCATGAAAATTGTAATATGGGTTGGATTGTTTTGGGATAAATTCATGGGTTAAAATGCATTCTTAATTTTTGTAATTAATTTCTGGATTGATATAGATTTTTTATTTTTGATATTGATTTATGGTGTGATGAAATGTTGTCTTAAAGATTTATGGTTGTGTAATGAAAAATTTCGTCTCTAAGGATTTATGGTTTAAACTAATTTTTTTTTAAATTATTGTATAATCATGTTAGTTTACCATAATGCCCTTATTTCTCAAACATGTGTGATTCACATGCTTAGTTTTTTTATAAAATTTAAATAGATGATAGACGAAATGAGGACAAAAGGACCATTTTGAACCATTTTTGTAGTTTAGGGACTTCGGATAAGACGTTTTTAAGTAGAGGGACTGAAGTGAAACTGACCTCAAAGTACAGGGAGTAAAAATAAAATTTATCCAAATATAAATTATGACAATGTCTTTTTTCATTTAGTTAGTATGTGTATATACATTATATTAAACGATAAGATCTAATTTTTTATTTTTTATTTTTTTACTCTTATTTTTCTTATTCGGTGCAATGTTAAAGTCAAAAGCAAAAATAAAAATTATTTTATCAAAATAAATGTCATAATTTGCATTAATCATCTTTTAGTCCTTTAATTTTCACTAAGAATACGATATTTTTTAAATGATTGAACAAAAAAAAGTATACATAATAGATGTCTATAGATTGACGAAAAAATATTACAACTAATGGTGGTAACGAAAACCGACACCCGAACAACAAGAAAAATTGAATTGAAATTAAAAAAAGGTTTATAAGAGAGAGTAAAGGAGTAAAAAGTAAAATCAATAAATTATTTTTCAGTACTTATTTTATGAATCTCACAACCATCTAAGAGTGCAAATACAAACAAATTAGAGGGTACTTTTTCAGGGAAAATAAATCACAAAATTGATCCAAAAATCCCTACAAAAATTATTAACCTAAATAAATAAATAGGGACAAAATAGTAATTTTATTGGTTCACTGTAGATTCTATTGTGAACAATCCCTCTATCGAAGGCTGTTATACCCCTTACAATTGAAGAGACATGAGTCTCGAGAAGGGACGTCTCTCCGTGTGACTCTTCACTTTTCCTATCCGAAAAACCATTTAGCCTTAGCGACATTCTTTTGTCAATTCAGGTGAGTACGATCTCACCTATAGTACGAAGAGTTTTGAAAAGATATGATGTATGATGGTATGAAGTATGATAAAATGATGCATGATGATATGGTGAAATATGATGATGATGATGATAAGATATATACATACATATATATATATATATATATATATAATGTCTTAATGACAATACGATGACGACGACGATGATGATAAGATGATATTATGACGATGACGATGACGAGATGATAAAATATATGTTTATAACATGCTGAATATGCTATGTTATATGTTGTCACGATGCATGTCATTTAATAACCAAGTGAAAGATAAGATAATAATTAATGTGGCATACCACCCTCTTAAGTGAGGTATGTTATGATGCCGTTACCTTGAGCCGACTTAAGGGCAATCTAGATATGATCCAAAAAAGAAGAAATAAAATATTTATATATATTATATGATGATACAATGATAGACCCTTAGCCATCAATGACATAGTACACCCCCTCATCATCCATTAGTTTAGCGCGCAACCCGGTATGTAGACCACGATGATAAGAATCCTGTAGGAATATATTAGTAATAGATGAAAACAATAATAAAGCATAAATTGTCATTCTTTGCATGAGAATTATATTTGTATTTCATTGCTCTTTTTAGCTCGCATGTTTATTCGCATTGTAGGTAAAAAGCCTGTGGTATGATTCCATGTGTTGGCGGACGGTGACAATGTTGGAGGACGAGACATTGGCAATAGGGCAAAATGAAAAACCGTTTCCGCACTAACTTTAAATATTTTTCTAAATTTATTCTTATGGATTTCTTATTAAGTTATCTATTATTTCTAGACAAAAATCATGTTTTAGGTCACGGCCGGGCCATAAGATTTTCAAGATCGAAGATAAATTATTTTATTGTTATTACTTATTAGGGAGACTAAATTAAAGTTATTTTTAGAAAAAAAAATCCCAAAATTTTCATAAGTATGATGTAAGAATTAAGTAAGTAGCGATTCCGAAAAAGTCAGGTCGTTACAACCTTTGGATGCCATGGATTTGGAGTTGTGCTCGTTGAAGTTCGTCCCTCCTTGACATGGACATAATGGAATTGGCTTGCGGAACCGGCCTTGAAAAAATCATTTGGAGATAATCCAAATTGGCTTGTAAGAGCTTAAGTGTCGCCTTTCTTTGATCGCCTTCAAGATGCCATGTTGCTTCCGAAAATGGTGTAGCTTCGGCTTGAAACTTAAGGAAGTACTCAAATTATGGGCTTCAAACTATAATAGTTCCTTGGAGCATTTCAACAATAATGATCGTACCCAACCAAATCTTTCAATAACCAATAGGCCTCATTTGTGGATTGATCGTAGGAGGAGGTGGTAACATTCCCTCCTATAACCCATGTTCTTGTTGCGGACATTTGCCCATCAGAGAAATTGAGAATTGACCTTCGTAGAAAAACTATGGTTGGGGAAAAACAAGACAAGCTCTTGTATCTATCCCAAGCTATGTATGGACTAGCACTCGAAGTAACAATACAATATCAATCCTATCTCATCGTCGTTCAATCTTAGACAATGACGCCAAAATTTTGATAGCGGTTTTTCGCAAGTGTATAAGTTGCGCAAGTAATACAAGAGACGTGAGTCTGGATATTGGGTAGTAAACTAAATTGATATTAAAAATAATAAATAAATATGGATCTAGTGGTTGATTTCATTCACCTATATATACCATTATCTATTAGTCCAATTAGTCTAGTTAAGTCATCTATTAATCTAGAGGGTTTAATGTTTATTCGATTCACTTCTCTTGAGCTAGAATAAGAATTTACATGATTAGATTACCTAAGTTGTTATTCCTAACTAACTGATTCATTAATCACACTTTAAGCCCCTTTTTTAGATTATCTAACAACCTATGTCCTACTGGTCTTAGGTTAAATTAGACGCGAGTGCTCATACGAGGATTTTAGCATGGTTTCCAAGCTATGCTAAGCTTTTAAGACAATAACCTCCCACATTAACCTAATCATTCCTAATGCAATGCTTTGCCATGTCTAAATTTGACATTGGAGTGAAAAACTATTCTCCAATCTAATGCTATTTTCAATGCCAAATTTGTCAAATTTGGCACCAAATATACATAATGCTATATTTTGGCATTCGAAAATAATCACTGATTGATTATTTTTTCATCATTAAATGTGAAAATAATTATGATTATAATTTTATATTATAAAAATATCTTATATCAAAAAGTTATTAGTACTACATTTGGTGTTTTTTATTATTGACTAATATTTGTTGTCTTTAATGAGTTGTTCAACTAAGTAATAAGAAAATTATAAAAATAGAATTTAAAATTGTCCTAGTACATTGGAGTACTCTATGTTAAATATAGCATTTTGATCATTTTTAATGTCAAATTTGACACTGATATTAACATCTGCATTGTAAATGACTTAATATCTATACTTCTAGTGGCATGTTCACATGATTTGTATCCTATGTTTGTAGTATAAATACAGTGGTATAAGGTAATGCTAGCAATACGATAACGGTTAACAGATAAACTGTTACCGTTACCGTTAATTCCGGTAATGGATTCTGGTAATGGTTAACCGTTACCAGAACAAAATGGTTAACAGTTAATCGTTACCGTTAGCGATCACGGTTAACTTTTAACCATTTTATCCGATCGGTTAGCCGACTGTTATCGGTTTAATACATATATATATATATATATTTAATCTGGAGTCGTTGGATTTCAATCCAACAGCTCTTCACGAGCCCCCACCCTCAACGGTCTCCATGATCATTTGAAACCGAAAAAAAAAAATTAAATTACAACGGTCAAAATGACCGTTGCTTCATGCTTGCCAAGCCCCACCTCCCCAACGTCTCTCTCTCCTTTCTCCCCTATAAAAACCCCCTCATTTTTCAAATTTCAAACCACTTTCTCTTCTTCTCCACTTCTAATTCTTCAAAAATTATCCAAAAAATCCGAAAAAATTGCAAAAAATATCCAAAAAATCCCAAAAATCCTTACTATTATATAGTAATTTATAATATATTTATAAAGTTATTAATTTATAAATTTATAAAGTTATTAGTTTATTAATTATATATTTACATAATATTACAAATTATGTCTCACGAGCGCACTTTTATTTCTCGTCCTCGTCGTTGTTGGATGGTGATTAACAAATTTTCCGACTTCACGAGCCCAGGAGATGAAGTAGATTTGAACGCATCGCCGAATATGGCTCATTTGTGTGAGTTACTCGATCAACCGTTGGCTACGAGTTCAAGCATGATTAGTGGTGATTATAAATATGATTTTTCTCCTCCTAACACATGGACGATTCACAACGTCCGGCGGAGGAGGAGGAGGAGGAAGCGGCAGCGACAACGGCAGACCCATCGCCATCAGTGCATCCTCGGAGGAAGAAGCTACGCTTCAAGGTGTGTCAATTTTTTTATCATGCTTACGAGTTGGTAGTGGATGGCACACAAATCCGCTAGGCATGGTGTAAATTATGCCGAAAAAAATTCAACGCAAACTCCACAACAGGCACAGCGGCATTCAAAAATCACCATATGAGGTGCCAAGCTGAACATGATTGTAGCAGCAGCGGGAGCAGGAGCAGGAGCAGGAGATGTCGACATGCCAACATCTGTTGGCCCTTCCTCCCAGGTAAGTACTTTCAACCCTCAAGCACATATAGAAGTACTAGTGAAATACGTTGTGGGTGCGGACATTCCAATTAGTTTAAGAGAACACCCCGCCCACATTGAATATGTTAGGAGTTTAGTTCCATCAACCCATCACTAGGAATATATATAGGAGTGATTTAGAGAAATATTACAATAAGAGATGGGCTGCTCTAGTACCAGAATTAGAGAGATGAACATTTAACGTTGCATTTACTTCAGATGTTTAGTCAGGTAGAGCTAGAAAAGATTACATTAGTGTAGTGATTCATTAGATAGATAATACTTGGGTTTTAAACAAACGCATTATAGGTTTTCGTTTACTTGATGTTAGACACACATGTGTTAACATTGCTCAGCGCATAGATAACGTATTAGAGGATTTTACTTTACAAAACTGTGTTATAGCATTCACTATGGACAACGTATCATCCAACGATAGAGCCATAAACATTTTGCGTACGTTAGTTAGCGGGTACCATGACTCATTATTGCATAAAAAATGTGCATGCCACATCATTAACTTGATAGTGAAAACCGGCCTTAAGGAGATAGAGAAAGAAATCCAGAGGCTCCGATTTGTAATTTTCTATTTGAAATCTTCTAACCAACGTATTGCTTCTTTTAAGCGTTATTGCAGGCACAACTGTCTACCACAGCGGACATTCTTATTGGATGTTCTAACGCGGTGGAATTCAACGTACTTGATTATCGATTCTGTTCTTCCTTGCAAACATATGTTCACAGTGTGGATACAAAACAAGCTTGGTTCAGATAGCATCATTGAGGATGACTGGATAATTTGCACCATTTTTCATTCTTTCCTTAAAACTTTTTATAACCATATTGTTAATTTATCTGCTGTTTGCACTCCTACAAGTAACGTAGCTTTACATTCACTTCTAGCATTTATTGAAGCTTTTTCTCAGCACAAAGAGGTTCCTTTTTTTCAAGTGGCTATAACCAAAATGGAACAAATAATGTTGATGAAGTATTGGGACAAAATCCCATACCTCTATAGCTTTGGTTTCATTTTATACCCGCGTTGGAGGGTGGAGAATTATTTGGAAGTTCTTAAGGTAATAGAAGAAAATATGAACAAGCCAGAAGGCACAGTGGTAGCAATATGTAATGACGCGATGGAAAAGTTCTATGCATTCTACAAGACGTATGAGGACGAGTTCAGATAAGAAGAAACACGATCACCAAATGCCTTACCAACCACACATCCTTCGCCAGTGAAGTGCACAATATCTGTACTCCAAGCTAGAAGGAACACGGCCCAAGGTTCTTCTTCGTCGTCGTCTACAGCATCGCAAAGTGCGAAAATTCGTCGCTACCTCAAAATATCGTTGGTCAATATGACAGAACATGATTTCGACATTCTTCAGTGGTGGAAAGTACACAAATCGCCGTTCCCAATTCTCGCGAGGTTTGCCTGGGACATCCTAGCCATCATTGTCTCTACTGTATCGTCGGAGTCCGCCTTTAGCTCCTGCGGTTGTATTCTTGATGAAAGACATATGTCACTTGAAACCGATATGGTCGAGATGATAACATTAATGAAGGATTGGGATCAAGCGGCTCGACGGTTACAAGAAAATGTCGCTAACACCGCTGAACTGCCGAGTATTTTGATAACTTGTATGTAAATGATCCCCTAGAATCCTAAAATGGGGGAATCATATTTTGTAACAGTCTTCATTTATTATAATAAAAGTTTTCATTTAATTTCATTCAATTTCATTTCATTTCATTATATTATTTATTTAATTTTTAATTACATTAATTAATTAATCAATTATATTTATCTTAAATAATTATTTTTACTTTAAAAAAATATAATTATTTAAAAAAATATAAGTTTCAAATTTGAACTCATTTTTCTTAACTAAAAATTAATTCCAAAAATTACAATATATATATATATAATAAAACTAAAACTTATAAAATATAAAAAAAAATTAAAACTTATAAAAAAAAAGGCAAACGATTTTCGGTAACGGTTATTAACCGTTACCGGAGTTTAACGATAACCGTTACCATTAAACTCCGGTAACGGTATGACCGAAATCGTTGACCAAAACCGTAAAAAACGGTTCTGGAGCCCGTTTTGCCATCATTAGTATAAGGACATATATTATTGATATGGCCAAAATTAGGTATTTCAAAATCTCCCTTTTCAATTACACTTTGGCTGCCAAAAATTTACTATTATACTCCTATTTATTATTTATTTTTACGGTCAGTTAAGTAAATAATCCTTTTGAACAGTGCGTGTTTTTTTTTTCAAAAATAGCTACAATTTTAAAAAAATTTAAAAACTAATCATAAATTTTTTTACAATAATAAAATTACATATAAAAATTACTGTAAGAAATTTTTAACACATGTAAGAAATTTCTAATATTATAATTTTTTAAAACTGTTATTATTTTCTAAAAATATACTGTTTAAAATATTTATTTATCTAACTAACTTTTATTTTTATTTATAGTCTTAGACCATATTTTATAAAGAATTATTTTTGCCGTTAAAAACACATTAAAAAAGCCCAAAAAAGGAGACGGAACTCTCTTAACAGAAGCAGCCGCCCTTTAGAAACCCCATCGCCCATCGGTAGTGGGTGCTTTGTAATGGGTACAAGATATAATAATGAGATGTTTTGAGGTTATTTTGGGAATTTTGAACAATATTTGGGCGGGAAATCCCAAATCCCAAACAACAAAAAAGCAACAAAATCGCATAAACAACACAAAACAAACAGTGAAACACACACTCTTTCTCACTCTCTCTCCGCTCTCTCTGTGTGGAGTTGCAGAGACCGAAGAAGCTGAAAAGGGAAGCGAAAAAAGCCTCAATCTGAACCCAATGCGTCCAAGGAAGAAACCCAATCCCTCTTCTTCTTCTTCTTCGTCGTCGTCGCGGAAACCCTCCAACAATCAGCCTCAACGATCCAAGTTCGGAATCCAACATTTCTTCGAGCGACACTCTCAGTCTCAGAATGCCCTCTCAGCTTCCCAGAACCCCAAACCCCTCCCCGATCCCTCCGCTGCCGCTGCTTCGGTGGACCTCGTAAACGCCGGCGCCGGAAACCCCAAGAGCGGGTCGGCTCCGAAGGAGAATGGCGTGGCCGGTCCGTCGCAGAGCACGCCTCCTGGGGATTCGGAGAAAGTGGGTGTCGATGAGTCTCCGGAGATTTCGAAGCCTGTGTCTCTCAAGCGCTTCAAATTCTCACCTGGAATGGTAAATATATTTACACGTCCTTTTCATTTATAAATAGAATGGAATTTCGCTTTTGACCTGGAAAATCTGTTCATGGAGTAATACATTTTTTGGATTATGTTGTCTAAATACAATTTCATTGTGCTTGATGAGCTTCTGGGTATGTAGTTATACATTTGTAGGCTTTTTTAGATCGTATTTAAGAAAATGTTTGCAAAATCTGTTTTTCAAGTAAATCCCATTTGTTTTTATGGGTAAAGCATTGATTTGACATGGTTTACCCAACTAAAATGACTAGTAGATCATTGAAACTACTATAATATGTCGTTGATTTTTCATGGAATGGCATCGATTACCGTGGTACGTAGATATTTATTGAAAATGCGAAAGTTGTGGAAATATTTTTAAATATAGTATGAAAAGTGGACATTGTGGCACAATTACTGATTGATTTATGGATGATAGTTTATGATTTGAATTTATTAGTTTGGATTAATTTTTGAACATCAATGTTGAATAGTTGATAAAGCAGAGTCAGGATGATGGAGGGGATGATATTACGTGGAAGATTTCTCCGGTGAATGAAAGGCTGCAAGCTGTTTCAAAGCGCATGCCGGAGATGGTGAGGGTGTTGGCAGAATCTTCGAGGCAAAACTTGCTAAGTATACACCAATGCTCGGAAATTAAGGCATGTTTTCTTTTAAGAATAAGTTTGTCTCTGCTTGTATACTTTCTTTTTTGGATGGAGAACTAATATTAGTTAGAAAGTTACAGAGTTCACCCATTGAGGCTGGAAAAGTTGAGAAGTGGCTTTCTTCCCCAACAGTCAAGACCTCTGAAAGATCACTGGTATCTACAAACAGGTTTGGCTTAAAAAGGGTTAACCCAGATGCAGAAATGGACTCAAATAAAGCTTCAATGAACGTAATTAACTCTATTGTGACTACTAGACAGAGTCCATTCAGAACTCCTCCTTCATTATCTTACTGCCATGATAAGGTAATTATGGCTTCATTGTTGAGTATCATCATTAAAGTATCATTGGCACTGGCTAGTAATTAGTATTTAGGTTACTGAATCGAACTATCCATGTGAAAAGAATGTAATCTTGTTCTTGTAATCACTACTAAGGACCCAAGAAAAGCTATGCAATAAATAAGGCAGGTTCTTTGTTTATACAACTTGGCTAATTATCTCTCTTATTCACTGTGTAATTATTTTGTTTTCTTCTAACTCATGCTCTGACTAAAGTGCAGCTTGCCAATGATGTTTCTAAGGATGGAGTATCAGATCAGCTTGGACAGAGGCAGCATAAAAAGGTCAGTGTTAATTTTTCAGAGAATAGTATGTTACAGAATTGCACTTTTCTATAACTTTCTTTTTGTTTTATCCTATGGAGGTTTCATGAAGAAATAGTTATATCTTCTTGCTCTGTAATCTTAAATATAGACTACGTCTTTTTGTTCCGTCTCTCTCAGGCATTGCTTGAGCTCTTAGATCAGGTAGAAGATGTCATTTCTGTTGAAGATTCAATAACTGGCAAAGTGGATGAATCTCCATGCCATATTCAAGACAACAATATGGATGAGGTATCTGTGAAAGGAGATATTGCATTAAAAGGGGCGGTGAAAAATCCCCCGATGGTCACAGGGCTGTCTGACCATCATTATTTTCTTGTATTAGAGGTACTCTTAATGCTTGAATGTCTCCTTCACAAAGGATATGAGTTTTTATGATATTGATTTTGCTGGATTACTTGTCATTAGGTATCCGAGAAACGTGGATCTATCGACTCATCTGGTGCTCAATTGCCTTATAAGGTTGCTAGAAGGCATTGTTTTTTAACGTTTTCTTGCTTCACTTATGTTAGAGATGAAAAGTAAACGTGAATATTACTTTTCAGGTTCTTCGCTTGTTGAATGAGAAAAATGGGGCAGAGCAGGCTGTGCATTTGTCGGAAGAGTGGTAGTAACTCATTATTTCTTTTATGAGACATAGTAATGCCTATTGATGTTTCTTCTTTTGTCTTCTAGAAATTATTTTACTGATAAATGTGGTAGTTTCAGAATTTTATACCTCTAGAACCATTGCATCTACTTCATAGTACTTTGTAGCTGCTGGTTGAATGCTGCTTATTTGTACAGATGCAAATAATTTGTCTCAGGAACAAAAGGGGTTTGTAGCTAAATGGCCTAATTTTAGAACCTTTTTTTAAAAAAATGGCCTAATTTTGGGACCTATTGAAAGAAATGTCCATTTATGGTGAATGGTCCATTTTCAATATTTAGATTATTTACTATGGTTAGTAGACAAAATATCAACTAAAAATGGCCGGTGTTTTGTCCACTAACCTTGGTATTTTGTCTATTTAGTAAAAACGGCCATTCACATAATTAAAAAAAACTGTGGTCATTTTTTTAAATATGGTCTAAAAATGGACTAACCACCAAAATTTTCCTAAGATAAATTTGTCATGCATAATGGCAACAATCAGTCAATGCCTACCTGAATCTATCATAAGATTCATATCATATCTTTAAATCCATAAAATGTTCCTCTATGTTGACTGGTTCATTTCTGAATTTCTTTAAACTTATGGCCATCTCATATTGTTTATGACTTTATCATTTTCTTTTGCCTCTTGTACTAATTATGACTCTGTGGTGATATAGGATGTTGAAGTTATTTTGTTTCTTGGAATTTATATTATTTGTTTTTTTCCTTCTGACCTTCTACTTGGAATGTCTATTTATTTTATTTTGTCTTTTATACAAAAGAGATTACCATTTTGTAGGTCATGATCTCGTCGTTCTTCCCCCTCTATTGTAGGTTTTACAGTGTCATTTCTCCTGGAGATACTGTTAATGTTATTGGAGAATTTGATGACCAGGGTATTTGTCGTGTAAATCGTGAAAGAAATTTTGTGATTGTTCACCCAGATCTACTGATGTCTGGAACTCGGGTAAAGTAGCTTAATCCATATTAGACTTGTGAAATTCCATATTGGAATTTATGTGGTTTTCGTAGTTTTAACTATTCTGATCTGTGCTATATTTTTCGTCTCATGAGGTTGTTCTTTTTAAGGCGTAGTTCTTTCTAAACAATTTTAGTAATTACAGGTTGCTGCTAGTTTCAGTTGCCCAAGGCGAACTGTTCTGGATGAGAGGCTAAGAGGCAATGAGAATTCCTCTGCAGCATTGATTGGTACAATGTTACACCAAATCTTTCAGGTTTGCATTTCATTTAAGATCTTGTAAAAGTTTCAATGCAGATATTATACAATTGAAGTGCATATTTTCATGCAAATCTTTCATATGTAGTTGCTTTGTTTCTGTAGGCTGGACTCACAATGGAGAGGCCTACAAGAACTTTCTTGGAGGAATATGCTCACATAGTGCTCCAGAAAAATATTGAGAATTTGTATGCATGTGGAGGTTGGTTCCATAAAAGTTTTATGTTATAATCTTTTGGTTTACGCCAATGCTATGGTCAGACGCGTCTGACCAATCCAAACCGTTCATCATTGTGGGTCCCACCGTGGACCCCACGGTGACGAACGGCTTAGATTCATCAGACGCGCCACGCGCGTCTGACGATAGCACTGCCCTTGGGTTTAATCTTAACACAGTTCAAGTTCAGTTCATATTTGCTTTCTAAACTTTTTGGGTTCAACATTGAACTCTTTAAAATATGATATTATTTCTATTTTTCTCACGTCTTTATATCTGGTTGTTGCAGTCAATGAAAAAGATATATACAGAACCTTAATTGAAGCCATCCCTAAATTATTGAATTGGGTGAACCGGTTCAGATGTGGACAGGTCTGATAATCCTGGTTTATTAGTTTGTTATTTTCTTCTATATTTTTTGTTATTTTTTATTTAAAGTCATTCATTCCTCATTGGCGCATGCAACTTCTCTCGAGTTGTATTAGGCGTCCTAGACTTTGATCTACATGCTTCCCACTTCTCCAAATTCAATTCTTTCCTTTCGTGTGAAGTCGTTGAGCTTGTTTCATGCCATCTAAATTTGCTTAAATGCTCCGTTTTGTTGCATAACATTGGCTTGACTTTGGGCCTAACTTTATTTGATTCTTTATTTTGTTGAATGCTCCTAATTTATTTTTTTAGATAATGCTTATATTATCATCGTTGAAGCAAAAGTTTGTTTGGATACACATCACATCTAGAAAAATGCTAGGAGCAAAATGCAACTTATAGTTTTGTTTCATGATACTATCTCTGTCAATGTGCCTATAGTAGCAAATGGTTTGGTGATTGTTCTAAACAGCATATGATTTAGCAGGGATCTGAAACACCTAGTGTTGATTTTGGATCTGAAGTTGGACCCAAAAATGTCAACATTTCTGAGGTAAGTTATCGTTGATTATAATTTGGCTTGTTTCTTCTCCCTCCCTATTTATCTCTGTTTATGTGGTGGGTCTTTTAAAATATATCCAAGTTTAAAAAATTTAAAAAACCGCAACCAATGCGCAAATTTTTTTGTTATTTTATACAATTTCTAACAAGTTACACAATAAATTCTTTTACAAATATTGGCGTTACGGCGGCTAATTTTCAATATTTCGAAACACTGGTTATTTTTTAAAGCCAAACTTTAAATATGGTTATTTACTAATGTTACCTTTGTATATAACGTTACTTTTAGGTATTTGATATTGAGGAGATGGCATGGGCTCCTAAATATGGTTTGAAAGGCATGATTGATGCTTCGGTTAGAGTTGAAGTAGGATCAAATAAATACAAAACTAGTGAGAAAGTTGTGCCTTTGGAGTTCAAAAGTGGAAAACCACCCAATGGCCAGGCAAGTAGAGTGTTCATTTCAGTTTTGAGTGCTAATGAACACCAGAAGCTTTTAAAATTTGTTAATTCTTAAATAATCGTTGACATATGGTCTTGAAGTATGTATTTCATGTTACCTTATTTTTTTACTATTGCAGTCATCTATGGAACACAGTGCTCAAGTAATCTTGTACACTCTTCTAATGTCAGAGAGGTGTGAATATGTTATACTATTATCTCGGTAGTTATAAATTCTCATTTGGATTGATTCTGAGAAATGTGGTTTTTCTACCATCTTGTCTTTAGGTATCAAACACATATTGATTCAGGTCTTCTATACTACCTTCAGTCTGATCATACACAGGTAGAGTATGATACATTTACAATGATTTCATCAAATTTTTGAGATCTTTCTAATGTTTCTTTCACTACGTCTAAAGGGAATTGTGGTTCGACGATCTGACCTAATTGGGCTAGTCATGCGTCGGAATGAACTTGCAACTGATATTTTCCAGGCATTAACAATACAAGTACTTCCACGAATGTTACAGGTATGCGGTTGCTGTTTTATAAGTAGTTATAGAAACTCTACTATACATTTTTATTGAATTTTCGTTCTTTATGTCTATTGTAGAGTCCAGGAATGTGCAGAGGCTGTCGTCATCTTAATGTCTGTACAATCTATCACAAGGTATTAGATCCTCCTCCTAATGAACTTTCTGTTGTGTGAATCGCCTGCATTCTTAAATCCTGCATTTAATGCCTTGATTCTAACTCGTTAAGAAGGAAAAATAAGAGAAGATTTGGATATGACTCGTCGGCCGTCATGCTAATGCTGCAGGTACATGGTGGAACTGCTGATAGCAGTGGATTGGGGGATTTGTTTGATTCAAATACTCAACACCTAACCACTGCTCATGGTGTATTCCTTAGGCACTGGGATTGGTTGATTGACTTAGAAGCTAAGGAGGCACAGGTGCAACTTTTGAAGTAACCATGTTCATATTGCAGTAGTAGTTTTATAATTAAGTTTCAATTGATAAGGGCCATCAAAGTTTGATAACTCTACCTTTTTGTCCTTTGTTCTATCTGTTTCAGCTTTCAAAAAAAACTATCTGGCAGTCGCATAGTCTGAAGAGTGATAGCGCTCGCCTGTTTTCTGTTGTTGATGATGAACTTCCAAATTCAGATCCGAAGAACAAAAGCAGATTCATCTATCGTTTTGTGGATCATAATATTCCTTCTGTTGATAAGAAGTCATCTGATACCAATTCTCTGAATGTCACCTCTTCTCCAAGAACAGAATTAGATTGCACTTTTAAAAGTGGTGACTATGTGGTATGGTTATTTCACAAATATGAATGCACACAAGATGGACAATTACTGTTATTCAATTTTTTTTTTTTTTAAGTTAACAGTAAGGTTATTTCCATGTTCAAGCGTCTTTCAATGGAAGCATCTCGTGTATTTTCTGATATACATCTATTCAATTTTGGCCTTTTAGTGCTGTTTCATAATATAAAGTCTAGAACTTAATCTAGTGGATATTTTTAAGCTATTACTGATTATTCTTTCAGTCCATCTGTTTCATTTATGTAACCTCTTTCCTCTAGATCTGATTTTCTTATTTAATATTACTGATTGTTCTTCTGGTCTACCTCTATCATCTATGAAACCTGTTTGCTCTAGATCTGGTTTTTTTTTACGAAAATCAAATGTTTGTGAAGAAATGTGTCAATTGACAATTCTCTGTTGCATTTTATATCATCTGTCTTTTCATTCACAAGGAAAATACTAATTATGTTCTTTTGGTTGTCAAGCTACTTAGCACAGGATCGAGCCATCTAATTGTTGCAAGCGGGATTGTAACGGATTCAAGTGACTTTCATGTGTCTGTAAGGACAAAATCTGATGTCTTTAGATTTATTTTAAATAAAGCGAACCCATAATTTGCTAATTTGACTTACCTCAGTTTATGTGCTAACATTGCTGGTTATTCATCCGAACTTTAATGAGCGAAGCAGACCTAATGAGCTTTTGTAAAACCTATAGGTCTCTTTTTCTAAGCGCTTAGTACTTCCTGGGAATACTAATTCTGAGGCATCTGCTCTCCGTGGGGAGGTTTGGCGGATTGACAAAGATGAGTTTATGACTTCATTTGGAATCATGAGGTGATCACATTGTTAAAGCGATTGTATTTGTTCTTACAAGTTTTTCTCTCTTGCATTGACTTTGTGGAGAGAGTAGTGCAATTTGCCCTTTCTGAACTCGTGCGTTGCTTCTTTATTAAGGTTTAACCTTGTTCAACTTTTTCTACGAAGTGCACAAAATACACATCTAAGGAAGATGATCGTCGACCTTGAGGTAAGTTCAAGTAGCCATACTGTATGGGCGTCTGCATCACCTTGCTTTTATAGTTGGAGTTTTTTTATGTGCTATGCATTTGTAAATGCAGGCTCCTAGATTCGACAGTGGAAGCATAATGAGCCAGGATCCGGCAATATCTTATGTATGGTCACAGAAGAACTTAAATCATGATCAACGACGAGCAATTCTTAAGGTTCTATGAATTTGCAAACTTTCCCACCTACTTTCTGCTACTATCTTAAATTTCTGTAAACAAGTTTTTAATTGTTGCCATGATGAATTTCGTATAAAATATAGATTTACTTAGTCCATGAATTTGCAATTTCAGATACTTTCGGCAAGGGATTATGCACTCATTCTGGGAATGCCTGGAACAGGCAAGACATCTACTATGGTCCATGCTGTTAATGCATTGTTAATTAGAGGTGCATCCATTTTGCTTACGTCCTATACGAACTCTGCGGTTGATAATCTACTAATCAAATTAAAGATTCAGGTTAGCTCTTTCTCTAACACATTCTATAATTTGGATCCTGGCATATATTGAATGTTCTTTCCTGAGTGTGAGCCGTATATATAGCTAAAATAACAAACACATGATGATCATGGCATGATTAATATTTAAAAATATGGTTCTTACCCATAGGCAGCAGTAAGTATTATATTGGTAGATACTGTTTAGCATTCTGATATCCATTTGCCAGCCTAAACTTGAATTTAGAGCTTAATAACCCTGGTCACAATTTATACTTAGTAAGTCAGTGCCCAAATCAACAGAGTCGATCTGCATGTCAATATTTTCACTGCACCTTGTTTTTTCCTCAAATCAGTCTTCCATTATGTATATACATTAACACTTTTCATGGCAGGGCATTGATTTTGTGCGCATTGGAAGACATGATGCTGTACACGAAGAAGTTCGGGGACATTGTGTCTCAGGTTCGATGCTTATGAATTTTAGAAGGCTGTTTTTATTATATATATTACTTGATTGGTCTTTTTGCAATGTTGTGATTGTTGTCTACACTGCAGCAATGAACGTACAAGGTGTTGAAGATTTGAAAGGGAAACTAGATCAAGTCAAAGTTGTTGCAGTTACGTGTTTGGGAATCACGAGTCCTTTGCTTGCCAACAAGAGATTTGATGTATGCATCATGGATGAAGCTGGACAAACTACTCTTCCGGTATGTAATTTAAAACACTGCTTAACTTTCACCAAATGAATCTTGCAAAAGATTTGGGATCATGTATGCTTAGTTATGTAAAAAACACATGGCATGCAATTGTTTGACTGAATATAAAAGCGAATATTTTTATTTTTTATTTTTTAAGGTTGAAGGTCAACATGTTTTGTTAGGAATAAATGGAACATTCTGTATGGTAGAATATGTTGCGTGGTATTATGTTTTGTTTGACTTCTTTTATGCCCTGATTAAAGAGTTCAGTCACCAAATGAAGTAGATTTCCTATGAACAATGCTCACTTAAACTTGCGCTCTTCTCAGGTATCTCTGGGGCCTTTAATGTTTGCTTCTAAGTTTGTCCTGGTTGGTGATCATTATCAGTTACCTCCTCTTGTCCAGGTGTATATCTTGTCTTTTTGTTTACTGGTTAACTTTTTGTGATAAAAACTTTAGTTTACCAATGGCATTTATCTCTTTCTAGAGTGTAGAAGCTCAAGAAAATGGACTGGGTGTAAGCTTGTTTCGCAGGCTCTCAGAAGCTCATCCTCAAGCAATCTCAGCATTGAGAAGCCAGGTTAGTTTAAATTCAAAACTCAATTTTTTCTAATTGCATTCTTTATGACTGGTTAAATTTCTCAAAAATTTGAATACAGTACCGTATGTCTCGAGCTATTATGGATCTTTCGAATACCTTGATATATGGCGACAAATTGCGTTGTGGTTCCTCCACTATCGCTGATGCAAAACTTAGTTTCTCAAGTTTAAGATCTGGTTCATCGTGGATTAAAGAGGTAAGAGCATTTCTTCCGCCTTTGTTGGTAATCAACTTTCTTCTTTATACCAGATTTGTATGTGCACCAAAATATAGTGAACTTATCATGAGCATCATATGAAAAAGGACTCGGAAGTTGTTAAGGTTGATTGCCGTTTTTGTTATGCTTCGGATTTGGAAAGTCTTACATTCTGAAAAAGATTAATAATTTCAGCAATTCCCACTTCACAGTTCCTTTTTCTACCAGCTTAACTTGGCAAAACTTATAGCAAAGTCAAATGCTTATCATGGCTCTCTTCATGCTGCAGATTTTGAATCCAAACAGATCAGTTGTATTTATTAATACAGGTACTTCAAAGTTATTGTCACACTTTTTTTAAGAAGGGAGTTACGCAACGCAAACACTTTCATTAGCGCCTTAGTTATGTAGTTTTTGTACTATGCTTCTTTTTCTTATTATATCGTCTTTCTCAAACTAGATACATTACCTGCTTATGAGGCAAAGGATAAGAAGACGATTAACAATCCGATGGAAGCTCAAATTGTTGTAGAGGTTTGGTCTTTTCTCAGTTTCGCCGTATAGAAAACTTCTAACAAATTGATTTTACTTTTTCTTTCTTTTGTTTGTCTTTGTATATGAATTATCTTATAAGCTCGGAGCTTTACTAGATGATACACATTCTTCCCCATTTATCTTATAGATCACAGAGGAATTAATCAAGAATGGCATCAAAGGCGAAGATATAGGCATCATTACCCCCTATAATTCCCAAGCGAATATTATTCGTAATGCCATAAACCCAACCTCTGTGGAGATACACACCATTGACAAGTACCAGGTTGGGTTGAATTTTGATTGCTTTGGTTGCCACATTATCATTGTTTAACACTAGTGTGAATTCCTAGCAAACTTCACTCTTTTTAACAGCTTTGGGTCATTCTCAAATTTTTTTTTTTTTTGGGTTACTTTTTTCATAACAACTACAAGAAAAAAGAATAGAGCATTGATAATTTAGGTTCGACCATGATCAGTTGTTTACATTTGTCTTATTTTCCATCCATTAACAGGGAAGAGATAAGGACTGCATACTTCTGTCCTTTGTAAGGTCTAGCGAAAACCCGAGAAGCTGTACTTCCTCACTTCTTGGAGACTGGCATAGGATTAATGTGGCTCTTACAAGAGCCAAGGTAGGTATCGTCTCAATGCTTTGGTGCTACTAGAAAATCCAGTCTACTGTGCTCTCAACTTTACATGAACTAAGGTTCCCATATATTCTTTTAAAAAAAAAAAAAATTGTTCTCACACGTGTCCTTTATGTATGACACAGAAGAAAGTGGTCCAAAACTGTGAAGGTTTATGTGCCTTGATCCCATTTTGACATTTTTCTTTGGAAACTTTGTTTTATAGAAAAAGTTGATCATGGTTGGATCATGCAATACTCTATCAAAAGTTCCTCTGCTGAAGCTTCTCATTGAGAAAGTCGAAGAACAATCAGGCGTCTATTGCGCGCAAAAGAAGGATATCAACTGCTCAAGAGCGCTCAAGAGGTGCGTGCTCACAAGTAAGATGATTGTGAATCCTCAAAAAAAATTTGTTGGTACTGACTTGTAGATAGAAAATTTTGATGATTATTTTTGTCACAAATGTAAGGTTACATATAGATGAACAATGATCTTGTATTTGTAAGAGCTTCATTTTAAATGTAATAAAAAAGAAAAAAGCATAGCATCCCGCTTTCTCTTATAACCTTTTGCACCTACTATAGCATTTGCAAGATTTATTCTTAATAAATCTTAATTTTATTTACTACTGTAATCCTCAGTGAAAAAAAAAAAAAACCCAATTATTGACATGATTCAATAAATTCTTCAAGTTAATAGTTTTACTTTTTGAAATTGAACACCAAACTATCATACAAACCAAGGCCATTATATAATTACTCGCTTTGCTGCCTGACATGTAAAGCCTATTACACTTCCAGCCACTAAAGAAGGAAAAGAAAAAGGGGAAAAAAAAAAGAAGAAACTTTTAATTTACTTGCTATGCATTAGCTAATAATCCTGTATGGTTTAGAACAATGAAGATCATTTTCTCTTAGATCCGCCACCCCAGAAAGACTGCCAAAAGACAGGCCAATTCTTCTGAGCCTCATTCCAACCCCAGAAGGAGCCTTCTCTCATGGGATCCCAACTGGCGGACACAATCCCGTAGCTCACTCCGGCCAGAGCCGTGCCGAAGAAGATAAACGACACGATGAAGGGAATCCAAGTGGGCACGTCGATTTTCAGGACGACTTTGAGGTAGTAGAAGAACGGGAAGAACAACAGCCCGACGAAGAGCGGGCCCCCGACCGTGAATGCCATCCTGCTCATCATCCTATTCGTAACAATCTCTGGTATTACACCCGCCTCTCGCTCCTCTTCCTCGTCGTCCCATCCTCGTCCTCGTCCTCGTCCTCTTCGTCGTCCTTGTTTGGTTTCTTGGTTTTCTTGTTCTTTTTAGGGGGACCAAACCCTCTTGGGCTCCTCAGAGTTGCACACAAAGGTGTCATTTGTGGCAAACGAGCTCCGTTTTTTACGCTCGAAATCGGGTATTCGGTGTTGCTCGGTTCTTTTCTCCGATGGTTGGTGATGGAAACAGCACAAACCTTAAGTGCAACGATCTGCAAAAGGTAGTTACTATTGGCAGTTGAGAAACCAGTATTGGAATAGGACAAACTACTATGAATTTTTTATTTATTTATTTTTGGGAACAAAGTGAAAGAAAATGATACCTTGTTGGATGATGAAGTGGGGTTGAAAGAGAGAATAGGAGAAGACCATGAATACGCCACTGAAGCAGTTGTTGCCATTGGCCTCTTGACTGGCTGTTTGGTTTATGAGAAAATAGGGAAAAAAATAAAATAAAATAAATATAAAACAGCAAAAGCCTTACTTCAGAGAGACAACTTCATCGCCTCCAACAGTTTTTGGCAATCCAAAACTAAAAGAAATTATAACGAACAAAACAGCGAAGAGTGGGAAAATAGGCTCTGAAAACTGCTTTTTGGAAGAAGATAAGGTTTTCAGCAGAGTATGGCCTCAATTTACCGTTCTACACATTCCATTTTCTCTCGGGTATTTCATAAACTGCTTGACATGGGGGCTATAATAGTCTTTTTGTGTGATATGAAAATCCAACTTGCTTTTGCTAAGATATAAGACCATCTCCGATAAGTGATGCATAATGCCATTTTTGACATTTTGCATCACCACCCATCTCCAATCAAGTGTCATTTTTTTGATACAAAATGATATTTTAGTATAAAAATAAATAGTAGTATTGCAAATTTATTAAATTAGGTATTTTGGTATTTTGTAACACTATTATTCATGATGATTTTTTTTTAATTTATTTTTTAATCCTTTAAATTTGAAATATTTTCAAATCTAACCTTATTATTAAATTATTGTTTATATTTTGAATAATATTGCATGAATTAAATATTAGTTTGAAATTACAAATATAATTAGAAAATAGTAAATATTTGAACATGAAATACAAACAAAGACTTAAAAACTTTTAAATAAATACGTACATTGAATATAATTCTAATCAAGGTAAAAATACGGTTAAAAATTTAAAATTACAAAGACATAAAAAAAAGATAAAAATTACATATAATTAGAATAATTAGGAGTAAAAAAGACACGTGTAATATTTTATGATAAATAAATCAACATATTTCATGCAATAGAGAAAATATGCATTTAGTTTGTCATACATATGTTTATTTATTTATTTATATTATTGGATTAATAATATATTAATTAACTTTTATTGTAGGCAATTGGTAAAATATTGAAGTTATAAAGGATTTAAAAATAAATTATTATAAATGTTGGTGTGAAAGAATATACTAAGAATATTCTTTTTGCTATAAAAAATAAAACTGTGTTGGAGATAATATATATTGTTCACTGCTGCATAATGCCATTTAGCATAAAAAAAAAAATGGCATTTTGGCTCTCCTGGTTGGAGATGCTCTAAATACCCAACTTGTAAGGGATTTGATTTTGTTCCCACCCTTCTTTACTTTTTTTTTTTTGGCTAAGCCCACCCTTCTTGACTTGCTTAAACCCTTTCAACACATTCTGTATAAATAGGCATTCGAATCTTTGAGAAGTTCGTTTATCAATTTAAGCTAATCGAAGTTATAATTTCGGACTCGAACCATTTTAGAATAGTATTTTGTTTGACAATCCTCATAATTGTTTTCATACAACAAGTTTTGAAGGAACTCTATAGATCACAATTGTTGACAGTAATGTATCCTTATACATTGAAACTCCCAATCCAATATCATAATTTTGCACTTTCAACCATTACATAGCCTTCAATTATATTGCCGTTTAGCACTACTTGTTCTCTTAACATTTTGTTTTATATGTCCCATCATCATGTTTACTTGGACAAGGAAACCATCAAATTTAAAGGGCATTGTTGTATGATTGTATAAAATAAACAAGACCAAAACAAATCAAAAATTCAAGCAGAGGTTGTAGGAGAATTGCCAAGCTATTGGACCAAAATGCCTTATTGCTAAGCAGCATTGTGCAGTGCCTGCCATATTACTCAGAAATATCCCTCAAGTAAAACACTCTTGCCTGATATTTTAGGCTGCAGCTTCTTCATGTCTAGTTTTCTACCCAAATTCTTCAAGACGACGGAAGAATTTTTGTCGTCGCTCTCAGCCCAAACAGGCAATACTTCTACCACAATCTTTTGCAATAAATTTTTCTCGAAACCCTCTTGGAGTAGCTCTTTAACATCATCGACACTCCCCCGTAAGTCTATCAACACATTGCAAAATCCTTGGCGATTACAATACTCAAGAATGGCGTCTAAACTCATCTGGTCCAAAACTACCGTTTCGATACCTTTGTCGGCCAGTTTTGGCTCCACTATACCCTCTTTGTCAGCAAAAATAGTCAGCTTCGCCGCTGCTTCTGCGGGAAAATTAGAAACCTGGAGTGAAGAATTATGGTCCGTTGCTGCTACAATCCATTGAGGCTGATTGGCTCCAGGTTCTTGGGATTCAGAAACCGAAAAATTGTTGGTTATTAATGCCGAAGAAACTATGACAGCATCGTATTCCTGTAACAATCTCGAGTAGTACCCACCGGACTCTGCAGCTCCTTCACCGAGCTGGTCTACAATCTGACCGTTGACTGAAAGCGAGTATCTGCCAACAAAAAAGAAACACACTTAAACGAATAATTTACATCTATACCCAATGGAACTAATTTATCGGCCTGTAACTCGGTATCTACACACACGAGTATATTCAAAAGCCTCAAAGCAATCATGTTTGAAATTTAAGAAATCCTATGAGCAAATTACAAGCATTGAGACACTGGAAAGCTGAATAAATTCTTTACCTGAGCGTGACGAGAGGCTTCCCCGTCAACATGTGATGGATGTAAGACTCATTCAAGCTCTTGCACAACTGCGTTTCTATCCCAACAGTGACTTCGATTCCTGCATCTCTCAGCCTATCCACTCCTTTCGACGCTACAATTGGATTTGGATCCACCATTCCAACCACTACTCTCTTCACTTTGGCTTTAATTAGAGCTTCGGTACAAGGCGGGGTCCTCCCATAGTGGTTACACGGTTCCAAGCTTACGTATGCGGTTGCATTCTCAGCTGAATCCCCGGCATCTCTGAGAGCAAATACCTGTAGAAAATACCCTCAACTCCTCATTAGAAGTTTTTCAATGAAAAAATAAAAGCATTAGTACTGATTATTGTATGACGAGTGTAAAAGTGGTACATATTTTATCGTAAACAATATACACAACAACAATTTAGTTGTCCTGTTAAGGCAGAATTCTTTCCACCTGTGAAGAAGAGCAGAAATAATTTCTGTATCTCAAAGAACCCAGATAACCAACATTTTACAAGGTACAGTAAAAGAGGGAACATAAAAATTGCATCAACTATGGCACGAAACTGACTTTATACACTAGAAATTTATCACATCGCACAAAAAATGGAGAAAAAAATGTGTATAAAGCTGCATTAGCAACTTTAAATGTGCTAAAACATGTTCCATACAATACAATTAATGCAATTATACGATGTAATACAACTTAAGACAAAACAAAAGAACTTGATAATTGCGTATACAAACTGGTAATAAAACATGATATTTCAGCATCCAAGTGCTGAAACCGAAAGTGAATGACCCTATGTAGGATCATAAGTGTTCAACAAATTAAGAGAATAACAATCCTGTGTTATGCCACATTGAGTACTCTAGCGTGATTTCCTTTCCCCAAAAAAAAAAAAAAAAATTGCCCTCAACAAAAATTAATCGAAAAAAAAAAATCACATCTTCCTATAGTTTTAGCCCAATGAAAAAAAAAAAAAAGAAAAAAAAAGAGCAGTCACACGCAGTACGTAAATTAAAATTTAACCATGTTATATCCCATGTTTATAAGTCCTTAACCAGCATACCACTCATTACAATGTAGACCATTATATAAGATCTCAACTGTTAAAAAAAAAAAAAATGCCATAGTTTACCTCAGCATGAGGCTGACCAGCTTTAGGATGAAAGCCTTGACCAACAATTTTGCCATCTTTGACAATAACACAACCCACCATTGGATTGGGACTTGTACATCCAATTGCCTTTCTCGCTATCTCCACACACTTCCTCATGTAAAACCCATCATCGCTGTAGCCTCCTTCTTCGACCATCCCACACTTTACTCCAACAAAACCGCATCGGCTTTGGGAGCCACTTGGTGATTTGGACACCCTTTTGAGGGATTTGCAAAACCCAGAAGCGAAGATGGGATTGGGCAAGGGAAGCTTTGTGGTGGGCTTGCGCGATGGTGAGAGAATGGGAATGGGAATGGGAAGTGAGAGTCTTTGAGCTTGCATTTTCTCAAAAGCCCTTCAAGCTTTTAGTGAGACTGTGTTTACTTAAAAGGAAGATCTTTTTTCTTTTTTTTTTTTTGGGGCAAAATGAATGGTGGTGATAAAACTTATAGAGAGGGTCTATATCAAAAGTCATGGTCCTTCACATATGAGATAACCGTAACCACCATTTTTATTTTTTCTCTTTTGCTACTACCGAACCGAACTACTGAAAGATTTCTTCTCACCAGCAAAAAGAAGATTTCAATTTGTTTGATCTTTTAGAACTTCTTTGGCTAATTTTGTTGAGTTTTCTATATGGAATAATATAATCACTAACATAATTCTATAATCTTAACTATTATTATTATAGTGCTTATTAATATATTAAATATTATAATGTGATAGTTAATCATACTAATTGCAATTGATAGGAGTATCAAATTATTATGTGTTATCCTATGAAATCATAGTCAATATTATATTATGAGTAGCCAAATATGTCCTTAACTTCTCTTAAAAATATGTGTATAAAAGAGTTTTGTGTTTTTTGATAAAAGGTGGAGTATTGCTGCTGGTGGCTGCTCTCATAAACTTCTCTCTTGCTCCATTTTGTCTTCTTGAGGAGCACTCAAGACGATGAATCAAGAGACAACTCAAGCATTAAAGGTATTTATTTCTGTACAAATATTCTTGAAATTAAATGTTAATCTTAGTAATTATTGAGCATGATTATTGTTTGAATTATTATAATGATTATTATTGTTATGCTCAATATATTTAACAAATTTCCCTTAAACACTTTTCAGACATTTGATTAGTGTCAATGATTTCACGACACATAAAGCACAATAATAATTATTAAATGGTCAAAACTCAAAATGCACTTGTCAGAGACAAAAGCATAATTATGTCTGAGCCCGGGTTCGAACCGGGGACCTCTAGTGTGTGAGACTAGCGTGATAACCAACTACACCACCCAGACAGATGACTTTTGTCTTCAACTGTTTTATATTTCATTAAAATTTTTTTACTACCAAATTGATTTGAAAGAAATCAGTTGGTGTCTCCCAATGCCTAAAAATGGTAGCAAAAGTATCCCTCTCTTGTGATTCTGTTAGCTTTTCGAGTAAAATATCCCTCAATGGTCTATTTGGCTTTCAAATGGAAATGCATGGTCCAGAAAAACGTCATCTCTATAGTCAAGCTATTCAAACATAACATGAAAATCCGAGCAATTAACTATTTGCAAGTGAGAGCAAAGCTGTAGGAGCATTGGAAGAAAGATTTAACTTTACAAGCTCTGCAATGAAAATCTTGGGATGAAAGTTGACGAAAAAACAACGCAGATCGGAGCATCTTCATTGCCCACCATTGGCACATGGTGTTCCATTCAAGCAAGTGCATAATCGAGAAACGAAAAGTTTTATTTATTTTATACAAGTACAATATTACAACTGATAATGAGCTCATTAATCAATCACACTTCATTACTATTTGGCTTTACTCATCTAATCATTTTACCCAAAAGGGAAGCAACAGAGAGAAACTGTTTATAAAGTGTATGTCCTACTTAAAGAGTGCCCAATTTGCTCAAAATTGTACAAAGTTTTGAAACAACCAACTATGAGAGTGCAGTCGCTTTCGTTCGTCTTCAAGAAGATTTTGGTTTTAATACTAGCAATGATGTAAACAACAAGGTAGCTAATGACAGAAACAGAAGCCGGGACGGGAACACCACCGTAGCGGATAGATCAGTCAATGCCCAACGTGGAATAAGGTTCAAAGGCTCCCTGTGAACAAATAAATTAAAGCCCAAATAATTCTCAACTCTTTTAACTTCTACAAAACTAAATGTCAAAACTAAGAAAAAATTACTCCTAACTCCCCAAACTAAGATGGCAAACGAATTAATGTACCTCTGATTATTATAAGAAGACAGAATAAGGGCAGAGCGACATGCACGGGAAATCTTAAATCTGAAAATTACTGAAGTTTTGTGTGTAACTTCTTGTATTTCACCCCTTCACAGGTTTTCAATTGATTGCAGACTATAGCTTAAACTACTTACTTTATTATTTCCGTCTCCTTATTGAATACAGAATGAAGGATTAAAAAGTTCAAAAAGAATGAACAATGAATACTATATAGTATTTATAACTGAATAGAATAAATGAATTGCATGAGGAGTCTCGTCAATCCAATTTTACTGAAATATGCTACTCACAGAACAGTCATCATGGACACGCCATATGGTCTCCCCAAGTAAATTTGCTACTGACAAAATGGTGAGCTGGGGGAAATAGTTCTGCTCCGACACGGGGATGGTATTTGTTATGATCACCTCTTGAAACAAACCGCTTGACAACCTCTCTATTGCAGGAGGACTGAAAATAAACAACAAACAAACAAATCACATGACAAAATGCATGAACTAAGTGCATTTCTTAGCTTGTAACGTGTTGAATTCAATAAAAATTCAGATAGCAAGTATCTTCATTTAAATCCAAGATCGAGAAACAACATGTTTGCAAAATTCTCTGCACAAATTTTGATGACTATTAAAATATGATCCTAGACCAACAGAGAGACACTGCAGTGCCTTCCATGCGTCGCATTTTGATCATTATCGAGAAAAAGAATGTCTTTCAAACTCTAGTGATTGACCTAAAGTTCTTTGACAAATACGTAGAAGCTCTTTACTAACAGCACTCAAACGTTCTGGTTAAAAAGTCATAACGAATAGATGTTGCATAAGGTACCCATTCAGCAGCAAATGATAAGCCAACATAAAGTTAATAGAGTAGTTACAAACGTGAATGTAACCTCCAAGTGTGGTATTATCAACCTATAAGGTATTGCAGTTTCTCCTAACAAAACCCTACAGATATAGACGCATAATGTGTGGAGATTCGCCTGCTAGTTGTGATCCACATACCTAAAAACAGCATGTGTACTGCATGCATAGACCTCCCTAGCACCTTCTTGATGTAACAAAGCTGCACCTTTGGAAATAGTACCTGCAACCGATATGCACCAAATAAGCTGTTACTTAATTACAAGAATTTGATTAAAAGCACTAGATAAGTGACGGCAATAAGAGCAATATGAGCAATCAAGATATTAGGGGAAACAATACATGTTCCATGTTCTGTAGCCGGCAAAGGGGACTTAATAAAGATTGCATCAACAATCTAAACATTTGTTACAGTAAAACTATTGTGAACATAAAACTTCTATTTGAACTTCACTAACATGTTCCCCCTTTTATCACCATTTTTTTATAAATCAATTCTGTGAGCAGCAGCTGTGTCACACAGAAAAAGCATTAACCTTTATTAGTCAATTTCACCTTGCTTCTATAACTATGTTCATGATGGACTGTGTGGAGAATGGTTCTAGCAACAAATTGTAACATATTATTTTCATTAAATTACAAAATTTGGTTGCACTAATCGTTTCTTTATAAGTAAACATCAACAAAAGCATGTATAACCAACCAGCTGTATCGATCATATCATCCACCATTACTGCAACTTTTCCCTTCACATCACCTATCAAATTCATCACCTACAAGATAGATTTTATAATCCTTCAACAATCAGGGAGATAAATTTCGTAATGTAATCAAATACGAAAACTTAAGTAGAAAGAAAAGGCAAGTTAATAAAAATTTAAGGTATTGATAAATAAGCGTTAGACAGTGTCGCTTCAATGCAGCAAAAGAATGATAACTATGACAACGCAAAGAATCTTGTAACATGCTAGTCTGGAATGCTAAAAATTTAACCAACACAATTAGGTAATGTAGGCAAGAATAACAACTTCAGGCCTCGGCTTGAACAAATTGTACCTCAGCAACATTATGTCCATGACGCCTTTTATCCACAATGGCTAGAGGAGCATCAGATAACTTTTTGGCGAAAGCACGTGCTCTAGCAACACCCCCAACATCCGGTGAGACCACAACCAAATCATCAGAGCATATTGTCTTGCTAGCTAGGTAGTCAAGTATCACAGGCTGGTTATGCATGAGGAACCAAAAATTTACAAATTAGTTACGAGGGAAACCAGACAGCCATAAATATTTTGGTTTGGACATGCGAACATGAAAAGTTTAAGTGCAAAACAGCTGCTGTCTTCAAAGAAATCTACGTTAGAATGCCATGTTTGTACCTTTGGTATACTCCAGTTTATTCATGCCTTAAATGCATAATTATGACTATCTCGTGAAAGGCCTTGAACAGTTAGTAAAAAAAAAAATAAAAAATAAAAGATGCATAATCATACTTAAAAGAATAAACTTGAGTTACGGATTGATGGATTGAAAACATAAGAATCAAAACTCCCATAGTAAAAGAAAGTTTAATATGAACAGTGAAAATACTGTACATCCATTACCTGACCATACACATGGTCCACGGGTATATCAAAATAGCCCATGGATTGTCCAGAGTGAAGATCACAAGCAAGAACTCGATTTGCACCTGCTTCTGTAATTAAATTCGCAACAAGTTTGGCGGCAATAGATTCTCGTCCTTGAGTCTGAAACAAAAGTATTTGCGACAATAGTTATCAATTTATACAAGGTTTATCCTAAGGGGAAAAAAATTGAGCCAAAAACGACAGCTAACTCGACGATAAGGTACACACATTATACTTAAAGGTAGATAAGCCAAAAGTGATGAGTGGTTGAACTATGAAATCAAAGTTAAAGAAAAAAGATAGCAATTCCAATGTTGTGAAACTTGGCCCACTTGTTTCTAGTTTCTTTCGTCGAGAACAAACTCACCTTCCTATCAGCCCTCGCATATCCAAAGTACGGAATAACCGCGGTGATATTTTTGGCCGAAGCCCTCCGACAGGCATCGATCATTATCAGAAGCTCCATGAGATTTTCGTTCGCAGGAGGGCATGTGGGTTGCACAAGAAACACGTCGCAACCCCGCACGCTCTCTTGCAGCTGAACATATATCTCTCCGTCGGCAAAGCGTTTTATCTTGATCCTTCCAAGCTCGAGCCCCATGTAGCACGCGATTTCCTACCGGAGGCACAATCACAGGTCCAAATAAATGCATAGAACTATCAAAACCTCAAACCAACAAAAGGAAAGAAAATGAAAAATGTACCTCCCAAAACACGCATATCAAAATCAAAGAAAATCAAACTTGAGTTATGAAGAAACGCCTAAAATTTGCTCCTACGAGTTCGACGGATTCGAAAAGGCTCACCTGAGAGAGCGCGGGATTGGCGGTGCCGGAGAAAATCCGAAGCCTCGTGTCGGTCTTGCCAACAACGTTCTCCAAATTCAACCTCCGCGAAAACACATTCGCCAACCCTGCTTCGCCGCCGCCGCCGCCGCCGAGGACCGAAGCGCCACGCGGCTTCCCGTTCTCAAACTTCAGAGACTCCGCCGCATCGCACCTCTGAAACGCGCCAAAAAAAAAAAAACAAAAATGAAATTGAAGCGAAAAAGCCTCGGAAGAAAGACGAGAAGTGATGGCGAGGCCTTACGACGGTGGTCCGGAACGGGAAGGGCGTTCGGAGGGGAGAGCGGTGGGAGAGGAGAGTGGCGGTGGTGGCGGGGGACGGAGAGTGGAGCAGAGACGCCATTGTCGAGCAAGTGAAGAAGGTTGTTGGAGTGAGCGAGCGAGAGAGAGAGGTTCAGGCTCTTCTATCTAGGGTTTAGTGTTGTTTGTTTCCAAACACTACCAAAAGCTCTGGTTTGAGCTCTTTTTTTTTTTTTTTTTTTTTTTTTTTTTTTTTTTTTTTTTGGGGAGAGGAAGAGAAAGGAGGGAGGAGATTCTTCTACTGTAGAAGCTACGAGGATTGTTCGATTGTGTTAAATTTGGTTTTGGGTTTTGGTAATTGTGTTTGTGTTTGATGTATCAAGTGGCGGGCAAGTGACACTCGGAGGCGTTTATTATTATTTTTTTATAGAGTTAAGAGTTGTTTGTGTTTGGGAAACCTTTTTAGTCATTTTTGACCATTTTAAATGATTTGAAAATAGTTTGGAAAATAATTTGACTTTGTAAATTTTTGAGATTTAAAGATATTGTATAAGGATTTGAAAAGTTAAAAAAATTAGTTGAAAAAATTGGAATGGAATGAAATGGTTTGAAGGATTGAAAAAAGTGAAAAAATAGAATGGAATAGAATGGGTAGAATGGGTGGGGCAAACGGGGTGGGGGGTAAAGCTTTTTTGACCGTGCACATCCGGGTACGGGCAAATTGCCTGAGGCTTACTCGGCAGAATTTTTTGGATACCCAATTTTTGCTCGGTAGGTAAAAGTCGGTTAATATTCGAATTTTTTCCAAAAATTTTGATTAATTAACATTTATCTAAAATTATCCGGAAAAAAAAAAATCGATGCATAATAAATGCATGATGTATTTATTGTGCGAAAAAAATATATTGTCTTATTTATCTGTCACATTAGTTGTCCCATCTCACATCTTTAATTATTATTTGAGTTTTTTAAAAATATTTTAAATAAATATAAATGAGTTGTCAGATTTTTATTACAATAGATAGCTATGAAGACTACCAAAGAGACATCCTAGTGTCCTACCTACCCCCTTCTCTCTCACCTCACACGGCCCTACCCTCGTCAATCCTCCCTAGTTCACTCACTACCCCTCTCTCTCTCTTCCTTCTTTATTTTTTATTTTTTTTCCAGCACTTCTCCCCCTACTCTCTCTCTCTCTCTCTCTCTCTCTCTCTCTTTATTTCATCAATCACCATCATCGGCCTCACATCCTCCCTCCTCCTCTCTTCTCTTTCTCTCTCTCTCTCTCCCTCTTTTAGAATTTCGGGTATTTTTATTTTTATTTTTTTAGAAATCCGGGTAAGTTTCGACCGGGTAATTACCCAAAAAATCGAGCAATGGTAATTTCGGGCAATTACCCAAAATTTCACGCCTATTTTTTCTATTCTACCCAGTCGACCAGCCGCCAGTCTGACTCACTCTCACTTTTCGAACAACGCCGTTGGACTTAAGATGGGTGGGTCATGGCTAATGGGTGAATATTTTAGTTTACATTTTTTATTTTTCATTTCTTTTCTTTTAGTTTTGTATCGTTACTTTTCTTTCATATTTGATACACATGTATCGTATTTATAATACATGTATATCAAACTATAATATACGTGTATTAAATATGAAAATGACTAATTTCTCCTTAATTTCATTAAATTAGGGCCTATCCCCAAAAAAATAGCCAAAAGTTTGATTAAATTAAATCTTTAAAAATTTCTATAATTTAGTATGATCCAATCTTATATACCTAGTGCTTGGGCAAACCATTTATGTCATTCCATTCCATTCTTTCAAGAATGGTCAAAATGTTGAAAAATAGTTTGTAAAATGATTTGAAAAATGGTTTGTGTGAGTTTTTTAGGAAGGAAAATTGAGAAGAATATGTGATGTTATATAGAAAAGAGAGAACTAAGAAGAAGAAGAATAAGTGGAAGTAATGAGAGAAAAGTTGAGAAGATGAGGGAGAAGAAGAAAAGTAATTGACTACATCTTTGTAGAATAGGTTAAATATATTAATGTGGCATAAGCCAATATTTATAATAACAACCTAAAAGATAATGTGGAAGAATAAAAATCCTAATTGACTTCTAACTTATCCTAACACAAACGTGAAACACTAAAATCTAATGTAAAGAATCCTATTAGGATAACTAATGACTAAAATTCAAATAAAACAAATTATAGATAACTCTATAATTCAAATAAATGTATAACTTATCTTATATTTACTTGGATAAGCCCTACATTTAAATAAATTAATAACATAATTAAAAATTCTAAACTACGTTTTCCCACAGTCCCCCTCAAGCTGAATTCCAGCTTGGATTTGTTGCAATAATGTTCTTTAGCACGCCTAATCGTCTTCTCTGAGTTCAGGTTTTGAGTGAGCCGAGAAGCATATTCCTGAAGGTTTTTCAAGCTTGTCGAGTAGAGCTCTAAGCTTTTCCACTTCTATTTAATTGAGTTCAATCAGATCTTGTTGAGGCTTTGCATCACATGATTGATCAATAACTAGATGGGCTTGACTAGGCTTTGGCTTATTGTTCCACTCCTGATTGAAGTTTTGGGGCTTGCCATGAAGTTTCCAGCATTTTTCACGAGTATGTCGACTCTTCTTACAGTAGGTACAGAACAAAGTATCCAGATACGAAGTTTTTGACGAGTCTGTTTGACTGCTTTCTTCGTTCCAAGGTGCGCTGGAAGATGTTATCCTTCTATTATTTGAAACCAAGGCTGATCCTTCTACTGTTGGAGACACTAGCATGATTCCCCTACGACTTTCTTCAGCTCGAATTAAGGAGATTACTTCATTGAGTGGTGGTAGCTCTTCTTTGCTGAGTATTTGAACTCGTACTTGATCAAACTCAATATTGAGGCCAGCCAGGAAGTCATAAACTCGATCTTTCTCAATAAATTTCTTTAGAATCACAGCATCGTCTGCGCACTTTGTCTTAATACACCTATAGTGGTCGAGTTCCTGCCACAAATTCTGCAGTAAATTGGCATATTCTGTGACAGTCTTCGACCCTTGTCGAATAGCCCCTATTTTCACTTTTATCTCAAACACTTGAGCAGCATCTTGAGCTTTAGAGTAGGTTTGCTTGAGAGCAACCCAAATATCCGTTGCAGTAGACAAAAACATGCACGTATCACTGATTTCAGGGGTCATTGAATTCCACAACCATGCCATGATCATGGAGTCTTCTTCATCCCAAGCGTCAAACGATGGATCTCCTTTTTTTGGTCCAGTTCTAAGAAGGTGACTCAGTTTTCCCTTCCCTTTGAGAAAGGTCTGAACCAGTTGAGACCACTTCAAATAATTTTTGCCATTTAAACGGTAGCTAGCTTGTATGTAATGCACATCTGCATTCACATATTGAGTAGTCTCGTTGGATTGGGCCCCATCTATGGTGTTAGATTCTGTGGACTCAGACATTGCAGAAGGACAATTGGGAATAAAATAAATGGCAATGAAGGCCAAAAAAATAAAAAGATCAGCAATCAAGGCTGAAACAATGGAAAAATCAGCAATTAAGGCTGAATCAAGAGTAAAAAATCAGCAATTAAGGCTGAAAATAAAAAACCCAGCAATTAAGGCTTGGCAAATCAGCAATTAAGGCTGTTCAAAGGATTAGGCTCTGATACCATATGAGATTTTTAGGAAGGAAAATTGAGAAGAATATGTGATGTTATATAGAAAAGAGAGAACTAAGAAGAAGAAGAATAAGTGGAAGTAATGAGAGAAAAGTTGAGAAGAGGAGGGAGAAGAAAAAACGTAATTGACTACATCTTTGTAGAATAGGTTAAATATATTAATGTGGCATAAGCCAATATTTATAATAACAACCTAAAAGATAATGTGGAAGAATAAAAATCCTAATTGACTTCTAACTTATCCTAACACAAACGTGAAACACTAAAATCTAATGTAAAGAATCATATTAGGATAACTAATGACTAAAATTCAAATAAAACAAATTAGGATAAATTTTACTTTTACCCCCTGTACTTTAGGGGTCGTTTCACTCGAGTCCCTATACTAAAAAGTGTGTCATTCGCAGTCCTTATACTACAAAAATGGAACAAAATAGTCCTTCCGTCGAACTTCTGTGTATATTTTGACGACTTTAGGATACGTGTCAAGTTTATAAGGCGGTAGATGGGCATTTATGTGTGAAATTATTATGTTACCCTTGGTTGGTATACGTATGGGTATTATTTAGGTTTTTTTTATGTTATGAATCTCTTCAACAGAGCATTTTGGTTCACAAAATTGGGGGAGCTCTGCAATTTTGGGGCTTTTGAATAACGAAGAAATTGAAGCAAATGCCAAGCATGGCTGAAAGTTCTGAGAGTTCTAAGAGTTCTAAGAACTGTGAGAGCTCATGTAGCCGTCTTCCTCGGTGCTATTGCGGGTTGGTCGGGGTAGTACGGACGTCATGGACGAACGAAAATCCCGGGCGACGATTTGTCGGGTGTTGTCGTTATAAGGTTAGATATTGTTCATCTCGGTCATTTTTGTTGATTGAAATTCAAAACGTTTGCAATAACTTTTATTTTTCATTTCGAGGTTGTTGATCAAGGTTGGTGTCGTTTTCATAGTTGGTTGGACCCGGAGATGTGTGAGAGATCTAAACAAATTATTCCGGGATTATTGAGAAGGATAAACGGGCAGGAGTTAGAAATTGACAAGCTGAGAAAGAGATGTGAAACACCACAAAATGAAGTGGTTATTATGAAAAAAAATTGTGGAGGAGAATGAAAATAATATGGAGTCACTTGTGGAGGAATTGGAAATTAGAACTGATGAAGCCTCTATGCTCTGCTTGAAAGAAGCTGAGGTGATGAAGTTCAAAATTGTGACAATAATTGTACTAGTCATATTTGTTGTTTGTATGCTTTTTAAATGATGTAATTTATTATCAAAAAATATTGTACTGGCATAAAATGTAATGGGTTGCTAAGTTATGTGATTAATTGATTGTAAGTATGTATTTATAGAGTTTTGATTTTTTGTAAATTAATAAGTGTTTTTTTCTACGGTAAAATAATAAGTTAGGTTGAGAAGATTATTTTTTTGTTCAATAATATAACAAATTTGAGTTGTTTATAATTTAACAAATTTTAGTTTTTCGTAAGCACACATTTCTCGGCTTAAAAAGATGAAAGTGTTCATTTAACACACAATAAAATTGCAGTAACTACAAAAGCAATACAACCAAAATGAACAAGGTAATAGCCAAGTCTCAGACTTGATACTAAATAACACAAGTCTTATCTTTTACAAAATGACAGCAAAATGACACAAGTCTCAGACGTGCCACTATATGACCAAGTCTTAGCTTGTACAAAATGACACCACCTGAGCAAGTCTCAAATATTTAGACAACCTATTCATACAAAATGACACCACCTGAGCAAGTCTCAAATATTTAGACAACCTATTCATACAAAATGACATCATATGACCAAGTCTTTTTTTTTTTTAAATGACAGCAAAATAGCGATGAGTCACATTAGCGCATAATTAGAACAAAACAACACAGCCATTTGGAGCTCATCTTCTTTCCTCGGCTAGTTGGCGAGCAATCTTTTTCAGTTTATTTTGTTGACGATCTTGAAACGAGGCCCCTGCATTTTTTAATTACAACACACATAAAATTTTAGAAAATTCCACCTACATTGGTAAAGCAAGACTTTGAAATGTTCATATGGCAATAAACCAACCTGAAAAGGTGGGGTCGGTTGTTGTGTACCCTGGGATGGTTGCCGCGCAGGATCTGATGGGTTCTTCGTTCGACTTTTTTATGTTTTCGCTGAGCAGAGGTCTTTCTCCGAAAACAACTTCTCGTATTATGGCCTTGCTCACCACAAGAGGAACACGTCATCGGCCTCCCGACTCTTGTCATTGTCGTGCGTGAAGGAGGAATCATCTCATCATGCTCCAATCTTCTAAGCCTTTTTGGCCTTCCCGGTTGTATCGTTTGCTTTGGCATTGCAAGCGGCTGATTGGGACTCCTAGGCCACTGCTCCTGTGGCCTAATGGCACAAATCATGTGTTCATATGTCTTAATATAATTATCTTTCTTGTACCATGAACTGACATACTCAATGGGATCATGTTGCTTGTGCCAAATACAAGCCACCGCGTGAGCGCAAGGTATACCAGATAAATCCTAATATTTGCAGCTACATGTTCTTTTCTGAATGTCAACTGAATGCATCGTATTTAGTCCTTGAACCTGATAGTTTGAGTTTCCAGCCCAAAACGCCACAAACTTCCCACTCTCTACCTTGCTTTTCTCTAGAAGGTCACTAACGCGAGGCCCAATGTCGCAGTACCACTTCTCTACTGCTAGACGCTGCTTTGTGAATCTCCGTAGTAAATACAATCGAATACGCTCAAGCATTGATAGTATAGGCTTAGTTCTCGCCAACAAGATGCTCTTTGTTCTGTTAAAACTCTCGCACAAATTGTTCAGAACGATGTCGCACTGTGGTGTTGTTCTGAAGTGTGTTCTTGCCCAATGTCTTGGCCCTTTTGTGATTAGCCATTGATACGTATGTTTATCCTCATGCTTTATCTCTTCCATAATGGATTGAAAGCCAGCCATTGTGTATGTCTTCGATGCACTCATCATTTTCAGCTTTAAGTTTTGCCCTTTAAACTTCTTTGTGAAATTAGATTGTAAATGGCGAGCACAATGTCGGTGCTCTGTCTCATGATGCCCGTCGCCCCACATTTCCTTAAGAGCCTCGGATAACCCCTTTTGCTTATCTGATATGAATGTCCAATGCAAGGAGTTAGTCATGTTGACATCCTCCTTCAAGAACTTAAGAAACCAGGACCAAGAATCTTTGCACTCAGACTCAACAAATGCAAAAGCAATTGGGAACAAACTGTTATTCGCATCAATACCGATTGCGGACAGAAGTTGACCCGGATGAGGACCCTTAATGTGACAACCATCTAAGCCTACTAGTTTCCTACAACCAGCATTAAAACTAGCCTTGCAACCAGCATATCCAATGTACAAACGTTTGAAAATCGGACTCCCATCAGCCGTGTGGTCACATAGGAACTTCACAGTAGACCCAACATTTGTAGCTTTAATCTCCAAAGCATAATCCCATAAGACTGCGAACTGCTCTTCAAACGAGCCTTCGATTTCCTCTAGTGCTCGTTTGCGGGTCCGATAAGCCTTCGACCGTGACACTTCGACAATATGGTCATCCTGAACTTTTGAAATGAAATTGTTCACGTCCCACTTGTCGTTGTCCTTGAAATGGCCTTTGTAATGCTTTGCCAGCCACTTTGCATTCGAAAATCGGTTCCAATTATTTCTTCCACATTCGTGCTTGTCGTTGAAAGTCTTGACTACCCAAGTTGTTGTCTGAAACAAGGGTGATGCCATAATAACCCATGGACACTTTTGAGCTTTCACCACTCCATCATTACCCTTATCTTTCTTCACCTCATTACCTCTACATTCGCCCCTCACCCTGTTCTTGTCATTTTTCTTGAAATATATGTTTTTTCCTTGTTGGATAGCATACTCTCTAATCGCAGCTTTAAATGAAGCAGCATCGGGGAAAACCATCCCGAGCTTGAAGACGGGGTTTTTCATGTATACATCTGGCCTAAACTCTGGCATCCTTGGTAACACATTTATCTTTATCTTTGAAGCAGATTCGCCATCACCGTCACCCTCAAGTTCTTCTTCAGTATCTGACTCAAAAGCACCACCAATATTATCCTCAGCTTCATAATTAGATTCATCCTCAATAGCACCACCATCTTCATCACTTAGATTAACTGTCCGCTTGCCCTTATCAGACTCTCTGCCAATCTCTCCAAAATCAACTGGCTCGTCCTCCTCACTTTGTTCAAAAGGACTATCCATGAAAACGTCAGCTTCAGTTTCCTTCTCATTTTCTTCTTCATTATTCGGCTCCTCATCAAACTCTGCCTCTTCATCTTCTTGTTCTTGCTCTACAGGCTCTTCAGGCTCAGCAACACCCTCATCCTCAGTCAGATACTGCTCATCTTGAACCATAGTGATAGGATGATCAACCCACACTTCAACTAGTCGCCCATTGTCAACCCCTTGCTGAAAAAATTTCAGCATCAACTCGTCAGAAGTAACTGCCAACAAATCTGGATTTCCAAACCATTTCATGTAGTACCTAACACCCTTAACATACTTAAGCTTCTTCTCCACAATGTCATCCAATTCTAGAAGAGACATCCTATCCAAGTCACAATTATCCACCATGGAAAAATATCCACCCACATACGTCTTCAATCTCCCATTCATTGCGATATTCCCTCCATGATTTAACTTCAAAGTGAAAAGGGTTGAACCTGGATCTTTAAACCAGCAAATATCATATTTAATCAAAATTTAACCATAAATGATGTTTTTTTTATTAATTTCATTCCTAAAATCAACAAATCATAAATGAATCCCTAATAATAACAGTTGCTTATTATGCGTATAACAAAAAATTGCACAACAATACTAAGACCCTCATGTTCCCCACATGTCTACTGTCTAATATACAAAAAGACAAAGTGATGTCAGATTGCTCCACAAACACAATGTTCCAAATTTTAAAAAACAAAAGCAAAGTGGTCCCAATTTCAGACAACAAAAACCAAAGTGGCCCCAATTTCAGACAAGAAAACTAAAGTGGTCCCAAATTCAATGCCAGTTATACAAACAACGTTAAAATATTATACCCCTATGGAATTTCAGAAAGTCCACTGAACACAAACAACCCAAAACCAAATATTATTTAATAGCAAAATAAACTAAAAGGCTAATCGGGAATCAATGGGCTTCAACACAAACAACATCTAAGAATTTGTATATAAACCCCAAAAATTTGACGAACAAATAAGTAAAACCTAAGATATTTTTCGGAATTTTCTCACAAATTTCACATATTGATGATGAAAAAGAACAGATTTTACTCACCATAATCAGGAATTTCAAGATTCTCATCCATAGTCGAGCAAGAATCGTCTTCCTCGAGCCTTTAATCAGATTTTTCGCCAACAATAAGCCCTAGAAATTGCGCCCCTTTTGTTCCATTTGCTTCTTTTTGATTTTCAAAAAAAAAAATTCAGGTTTGGTCGTGGATTAGGGAACCAGCCTTGGTAAATTACTTAATTGACCCCGTTCTCACAACCACGTGCTTCTCACGTGTGCTATTGCCGTTAAAATATAAACGGAAGTTTAAAGTAGGGACTATTTTGAGCCATTTTTGTAGTATAAGGACTGTGAATGACACACTTTTTAGTATAGGGACTCGAGTGAAACGACCCCTAAAGTACAGGGGGCAAAAGTAAAATTTATCCAACAAATTATAGATAACTCTATAATTCAAATAAATGTATAACTTATCTTATATTTAATTGGATAAGCCCTACATTTAAATAAATTAATAACATAATTAAAAATTCTAAACTACGTTTTCCTACAGTTTGAAAAATAGTTTAGAAAATGGTTTGAATGGTTTGAAAAAATGATAGAAGAGTTGTTTGTTGACTTTTCCTTACCACTTGCATGAAGAGTTATAAAGGCATGAAATTTTTTTTCCAATAAACTTGACATTCATTCCTTTTGTGTAATAACAAGTTTGGTATATAATATTTGTTTTTTTTCTTCGTCATTATGATAACAATTATGATTTTTTTTTTAATTCTCAGAGTTGCAGGGGTTTGTTATTTTGATGCCTCTGCGACTTGTCCGAACCATTAATGGCGCACTGCACCAGAACGTTGAAGACGTTCGACGAACCTCGTCGGTGCATACTCAATTACCACTGGGGCCACGGTAATAACCGGAAAATTCCATACTTATGAAGACAAAGTACACGAAAAATACAATTCAATAACAAATGTTTCATTATTCACAACTCACAAACACTATGCAGTTCGTCAAAAAATTAAAATAGAATTCAATAACAAATCTTTTTTCACAATTTCTATATAGTTATCAGAAAAAAAAAATCCAACAAAAGAAGAAAATGAACAAATTTACACCACTGCAGTAGTCAGAACAGAAGAACGAGGAAGAGAAGATTACCTCAGATGACCGGGACGCTCGGACGGCGGAGCTTGGAGGGCGGGGAAGCTCGGAGCTTGGAAGGCGGGGAACCTCGAGCAGATCTGCTGGCTTGCCGGCTACGAAGGCGGGGCTGGCTCTTGAAGTCTGAAACGGCGGCGGTCGAGCGGACGAGGAGGCTAGGACTTGAACGGTGGGGAGGGTCGAACAGTGGGGCTCGGCTTGGCGCTCCAACGGCGGCGCTCCACCAGATCTGTTGGCTTTCCGGCTGCGAAGGCGGGGCTGGGTGTCGAAGTCTCACACGACAGCGATCGAGCGGACGGGGAGGCTAGGACTCCAATAGCGGCGCTCGAGTAGATCTGCTACCTTTTCGGCCGCCGTGACTTACCCAACGCCGATATGAAATTTGCCAGCGTCAAACAAGCCCAACGCCGCTCGGAGATTTGTCCTATGCTGTGGCATGGGTCTCCGTACGCCTTGCTTTACCACGTAGAACGACTTGCGAGCTTCTTCGAGAAATTGCAAGGGAGAGAGGAGAAACTATGTCAGGTGGGTTTCATCAGTATTCATAGAGGCGTGAATTTTGGCTTTTGTTTTTACTGAAGTGGGTAAAAGTGACGGTTGGCGTATTAATGAGGAACTGTGGAACACCATTCCAAATGGAATGGGCTACTGTGCCAATTCATTCCAAACGGAATGTGATGACCTGCCCGAACAACTCCTCATTCTTGGTCAAACCATTCTAAATGGAATGGGCTGAATAGAATGACCTGCCCAAACACAAGGTTATAAGACTTCTCATTCAATATAATCTTCTCGAGTACATCAATGCATCAAAAGAAATACAATATAAATATAACCTCTTGTTTGGTTAACCCATTTTACCCATACCATTCCATCTCATTTTATTTTTTTTCAACTTTCTTAAATCCTTAAACAGTTCATCCCATTCCATTTTATTTTTTTCAACCATTTTTTTAACTTTCATAATCCCTATACAATATTCTCAAATCTCAACTATTTATACCACCTCGAAATTTGCAAAGTTAAATCATTTCATAATCATTTCAAACCATTTTACAAACCATTCTTCAACCCATTTTTTCCATTCCAAGGATGAAATGAGTAAAATGACCTCCCCAAACAAGGAGGGATAAAGTACCATTATGATGAAACTCAATTAAGAACCAAATGTCTTGAGAAAAAAAAAAATCAAGAACCAATTTTTTTTTCATTCCCTACATCACTTCAGTTGGTCCAAAAGTTTGGTAACTCGTGCCGATGCCTAGTTTTATTGTAAATCTAAACTAGAAAAACTGAGGTGTCAGGAAAATATCAACAAATGAAACTGCACTAAACAACCTGATGCTGCCTATAATTACACAAAAACGAGCATTAGATGTTTCGGGCAACTCGATGTACGCTCGATCTCGGAGACTCTGACATTAGATGCGGGCAGCAAATGAAATTCATTTGGCATCATGAAGAAACTCCATAAGGTACAAGTGCAGCAGCCACAATCCTACCTTCCTCATTCAGTATATTGTAAGTTGAGGAAGCATTTCTCTGTAACAAAAAGACGGACAAAGCGTCACAGTTTTTTCTCTTAGTATGAAGACCGAAGAGAAAAAAAATCATAAATATGTCGAAAAGAATTCTTGATTGAATTTGAACTTGGAAGATCTGGATGTCTATCTTTGTTTGGACCGTGTACTCGGATGGAAAGAATATGAATGGTTTTAATTTCAATTATAAAATCTGATTGTGGTAATTGACTTACAATGTGAAATGATGTTTAGAACACAGAGTGTGAATTGGCATTCCTTATTTGTTGAAATACTTATTTCTTTCAAACTTGAAATATGTTCAGAAAAATAAAACAAATAATTTTAAAAATTACACAGGGAATGCACATGACAAGAAGGCATCTGTTGGAGGAAACCAAGTTTGAGGACTCCTAAGGGAGTTTGGGCGGGATGGCAATAAACGGCTTTGGTTACTTTCGGTCGGTGTTATTGCAATAAAACTTATGACCATGCTAAACTCATAACGATGCTGGCTCCATACCGGATAAATAGGGCAGCGAACTCTCTTTTTGAAAGAGTTGCAGTCCCTATCCGGGAGGTGAAGCAGAGCGAGAGGCAGCCCTCACCCCCGGGTAAAACTCCATGTAAAATAGGGGAATATTACATTTAGAGCACCATAGCTGTTAGATTCAGATGAAGAGATAAAATTTGCAATGCCAACATTCAAAAGCTCGAGATAAACAGGGTATCAACTAAAAGCTATCACCGAGTTGAGACCCTCAAATAAATAACGTAATAGCTATTTCTGCAACAATTACTTGCAACTAAGGCACAACAGGTAAAGAAGAATGCAAATCCTAGAAGATATTTTTTTAAAAGATAGATAAGGTTTTACCGAGTCAAGTGCTTCTAATTTCATTCCAGTGGATCGAATAAAGCGCCGTAATTCAGGATCTACTGGTTGAATGCTCTTCCCACATCCAAGAAGTAAAATCTCTGAAATTTAGTTGCCAGAGAAAACAGAAATGTCAATATGAAATATTGGGATGAGCCAGATAAAGGCCGGTACTATAAGTAGCAACAACCAGTGTTTTTACAGATGCATATTTGATAGTCTATTGAAGGCACTAGTGATGTAAAGTAACAAGTCTGAATTAGTCATGTAAAGACATAAAACGACAAATAACCAAATCTACATGAGTCGAATCTTTTTGATTACTCAAACATATAGCATTTACACAACACACTGACATAAACTTATCTTCATTTTTTAGTATCAGCAATAGTTTTTAGTCAATCACACCTCAACTCTCAGGACCCACCAATTGTTACATAGCTAAAACTCGCAACTTTAAATGAAAAAAAAAACTTATCGACTAGTTGAAATCACCATCGGTAAATGTACTTTCTTTTTGTAAAAGCATCACGACCACGCCTTCCTCCCATCAGACATTAGTTTCTTGTTATTACCCTCCGTTCACCAACACAACTAAGACACTTAAAATACGAGGGTCTTTATGATGAACGAATATACACGCTCACTTTTCACCAGAGGATGCCAAGTCTATTTACTTATTTTCATTTACCAAGGATATTTGGCTTGGTTACCTTGTTTTCCTTCGCTTCTAGAGTGTAGGCTTTGTGTATTGGGATATCGCATTCTTGCTAAACTATAAACAATAACTATTCCTCGCTCAGGCTTGTACTCACATGAATATCATAATAATCTCCCTCAAAAGATTTAGAAAAAAAAAAAGGCTGATGGGTATCAGAAAATAAGGAACTTATGGAAAATGGCACTGTGGTACGTGGGTAACACAGTAGCAGCAATTTTTTCGACCAAAGGACTCTCCAAGACTCCAACCAAAAGTGTACAAGATCCTATCTTAAAGAAGAAACTCCGATTCTAAACTAGGAGAACAAAGAACTCCGAAGAAAAAATCTGTCTCGACCATAGAAGTATGCGGTTGAATTCATCTAACTACACCGCTAAGCAATCGATCAAGAATTCGTCTAACTACACCGCTAAATGACTTAAACACGATGAAAGCGTTAAATCTGAATATCAAAGTGCAATCAATACTTTTGTATGTAAAAATGCTGACGCATTTCTACATACAATTACACGCCCTTTTGTATTATTGGATTTAGGTCAGTACTAAATTTCACAAGAAAATTTGTTCAATTAAACAAATTGGTATACCCATATTAATATACCTGGTATAGGACGCACAAGTTTGAAGATGGATAAACTGCAACACAACAAAATAATGTTCCAATAAAAATGGGCAAAAATAAAAAATAAAATATAAAAAAATCAATAACAACATAACAACCCAATTGAACATTACAACAAGAAATTAAATCCACAATCACATTTCATGCTTTAGCTTTGCTAAAACCTAGAAATAATACCTATCGGGAGTGATTTCTGAGAAGTTCTTGGGAGACCAAGACATGAGCAGATTTCCAACACATAGCAAACTTCCTTCGTAATCCACACCGTTCACCGTGAACCCTGTCTCAGTATATCTAACAAAAAATACAAACAAAATAAAATCCGATCAATATTATAGCTTTCTCTTGATTTGATTTTTGTTTTTCGAATTTGTAAAAAAAAAAAAATGAGAGGGAAGGAAGAACGAAACGACACCGTTGGAAGCGGAGCTGGTCTTCGGGGACGTTGTCGATGAGGTTGATCTGATCGTAGAGGGAAAAGGCTCGCCTGAGCGAGGGAAGGGTTTGCGCTTGCTGATACGACGGCGTTTTAGGCTTCCTAAGGCTTCTGATCAGCTTCGGCAGCGTCGACACCGCTCGCTCTCTCCCCGCCATTTCTCTCTCTCTCTCTCTCTCTCTCTGCTTCGGTCGAGGAAATAGTCAAAATGACATAATCAGATATCAAAATTCACAAAATAACTTTTTCTTTTATAATTTTTTTTTCTGTCTAATAAATCTGATGTGGCAGATTAACTTAATTAACTCTCTCATAATCTTTTTCCTTTCTTTCCCTAAGTCCATTTGCAAAATGACTTAAAAAAATATTTAAATTATTAAAATAGATTTTCACTTATTTTTATTTACAAACTAACCTCTTTTTTAAATTAAGTTATTAAAAATTAGTTTAATAAACATAAAATACTTATTAGCATTAATTACGATCAACTACCTCTCTTATTTAGAATTGAAAAAAAAAAAAAAGCAAAAACTAAAACAAAACTCCTCCTCCTCTCTCTATTCGTCGTCGTAGTATGCAGCCGAGCCTCCCACCCACCCAAAGCCTCTAACTTTCTCCTCTTTTCACACTCAAAACATATATTACTTCTCCACATTTGATTGCCGGAGGAACACTTCTCCACATTTGATTGCCGGAGCGAAGACCTACAAACCTACAAAAAAGAGTATTTTAATAATTTAAAGGTAAAATCAAATCCTCTCTTTATGTGTTGTTTCAAAGTGTTTATTAATGATAGCATCCACTTACAATATAGTTTTTGTGAGAAATAAGAGTTTGAGAGTGAAAGAAATATTAAATTCGGTTGTGAGTTTAAAGTTGTTAGACCTGCACATTTTTGCGCGACCATTTATTCATGCGCGACTAATTTATAGATCTGGGTCGTGAGCGACCATAAAGATGGGCGCGCGACTAAATTATTAGACGCGCGACCATTGCTCAAATTAGAGTCGCGCGCTTACGCACGACCTTAATCTGTAGGCGCGCGACTGTAATTACGTGGCGCGCGACCCTAATTTGAAAGATGGTCTCGCGCGCATAAATCTGACCCTTCTTCCTAAAATACAATTTTTTACACGTTACTATGTTGTTACTCTTAATACCTCGAACTGATCATTAATATCGATCTTTTTGTCAATTTTTAGTCAGTGAGTCTTAGGTGGCCAGTGGACTTGATGGATTTTGAGTACTTACATAGGTTTAGTCGCGTGTCCATAATTCTTATACTTTTGAAATTTTTAACTAATTCAATTTCATATTTACAGGTATGGGCCGTATATATGTGTATTTGGAATACAATGGAGAGTGGAAAAACTTGAACAATAGTTGGGAATGGATTGGAAGTGGTTCGGCAAAGGGTTTCATGGTCGATAGAAGCATCAAGTTTTTAGATTTTGTGGAGACAATTTATAAAAGAACGGGTATCAAGCAAAGTGAGTATACACTTAAGATTATGCATAAGGCTACAAGTGAGCGGTGTAATAATACTTCTCCAATCCCTATTTCTGATGATGCGGATATCTCTGATCTTTTAAGTTTCTATGAAGATCAAAATGAAATTATTATACATGTTATGCTTGAACCAATGAAAGGTAAAGGTAAAGCAATATGTGTTGATAACAACGATGATGTTGGCAATTTTGATGATGGTGGTAGATATTTAGCGATGATTATTTTGGGCTTCATATCTTAGACAATGATATATATGTCCAAAATGAGGCTTTCAATTATTCTCAGGATTTGGTACAGATATGTGGTGCTAACAATGCAAGTAACGAAAGTATATGTGATGCAAACAATGATGGGGTTCCTGCGGAAGTAAATGATAGCATGTCTCTGCAAGTTGATTGTGAGTTCGTAGAAGATCGGAATATCACATCTGAACAATTTGATTTGCCAGAAGAAAATGTTATTCCACCCTATTCACTGGGTGATGGTAGGCATGATGGATCTGATTTTGCTTTGGGCCAACACTTCGAGAGCAAGGAAGCATTGAATTTAAAGCTAAGTCTTGTCGCCATTAATGGAAAGTTTGAAATGAAGACGCATAAATCAACAAAAACATTGAAAGAAGTTAGATGTGTTGATGATAAATGCTTATGGCGATTACGTGCTAGAAAAATGCCCAACTCAAATTTTTTTGTTATTCATCAGTACAATGGGTTCCACTCTTGTACATTGATGAACCGATCAATCCACCACAGACAAGCATCCAGTCGTGTCATTGGAGCTCGAATGCAGGGTCACTTCAAGGACATCAAGGAAACACCGAAAGCAAAAGTTCTCATGGGATATGTGCGTGAAGAGCTTAAAGTTCAATGCAGTTATTGGAAAACTTGGAAAGCAAGAAAATTTGCACAACATCTCATCAGGGGGACACCTAAACACAGTTTTGCTATGCTCCCCTCGTATTGTCATGTTTTAAAAGAAGTCAATCCAGGCACGGTCACTCATATTGAAGTTGATTCTGATAATAAGTTCAAGTACTTTTTTATGGCTTTGGGAGCGGCAATCAGAGGGTTCAGATACATGAGAAAAGTTATCGGTGTTGATGGAGCGTGGATCAAAACCCAACATAAAGGAGTACTACTTGTTGCAGCCACACAAGATAGTGAGTATCACTCTTACCCAATTGCTTGGGGGGTGGTTGATAGTGAGAACAATGTATCGTGGAGTTGGTTTTTGGAGAAATTGAAGGAGTTAATCCCTGATGAACCAGAGTTGTGTTTTATTTCTGATAGAAATCAAAGCATCCACTATGCAGTGAGGAGTGTTTATCCTTTGTCAAAGCACGGAGCATGTTTTTGGCACGTGTCAATGAATATTAAGTATCGCTTTAAAAGTTGTGCTTCAATTGGAATATATAAAAGAGTTGCAGAAGCATACCGCGTTGAAGAATTTAATAAACACTTTGATGAGCTACGACAAAGATTTCCAAGGGTAGCTAAGTATTTAGAGGAGGAGGTGAGGTTTAAAAAATGGTCAAGAGCTTACTTCCAAGGCAACACAACCAATAATATCCAATGGCTTGGCACAGAGTCATATACCCATATCATCCATTCCGAAACCATCACAATCAATAATATCCAATGTTGGTTATTATGATTCCACGGCACGTAAAACGTATCGACATTTGACGACCATGCTCTACCTCTACGCGGTCTCTGCCCCGTGGTATATTGTAGCAACTCATCTGTAACTGGATATTCAGATCTTTGGAAACGTGTTTTCTTTGACCTCTTATAATTCTCATATAATGCTACAAGACGTTGTCCAAAATCATCACTCAAAATACAAATATCTCTTGGAAAACTATCTCTAAATGTCTGAATCCGCTTTCTGAACAAATAGAGCATCTCATCTACATGCTACAAAAGACAAAACATAGAACATATTATATATTAATTTAAGTGACCAAAACAAACAATAATTCACTGTACCTAATTAGATAAATTCTAAAAATGACACTTACCTCGCTATTAATGTAATGTTGCGGTGAGTACATGATGTCAAAAAATTGTTTTCTTTGAAAAGCAAGGCCACACCGGATGGTTGTATTGCCATTTGCATCACCTTCAAACCATCTTTGAAATGCCTGTAGTTGATCTACTTCCACTTTCTTAAACGGATCAAATTTCGGCACTTCTGATTTCGCATGTCGGATTTTCTTGACAAACTGTGTATAAGGTGATTCCAAGGCTGGAGCACGCTTCCTTACTCGTAATTCTCGACCTCGAACCATAACTGAGGTCACCTCATCCCCTCTCTCAATGTCTTCTTGACCATCATAAACAATCGTACCAGGAGTTATATATGTTTCTCTGCCGGGATCACAAATAGACATCAAAATAGCTTCATCTATACTATGCTCTAGATTTGAAGTTTCTTGTACCTCTGTGATGAGACCATGATGAGGGCTGACATAATGGTTTGCATTATCGGTGTCAAAAGTTTGCTCTTGCTCATCAGTGTGACTTCGACGAGGATCAAGTATGTCAATAAGTGTATCAAGCTTATTGATCACCACCTTTTGAGTTTCTTTTAACTCTGAAAAGTTGAGCAGTAGAGTCTGCATCCTAGACTCGTTCAACTCATTTTGCTTAGCAAGACTCTGGTCAATGTATTCTTTCAATGATTGGAACAAGTCCTTATATTGAACATTTTGGCCTTCTGCCGAGTCTCTTGTTGGCGACACGCGCTTGGAGGGGTCTACTCGAGTAGAGAATTCATCATTTGCATTTGGTGTGAATGACTGGATATTTAAGCCCTCTGCCGAGTCTCTTGTTGCATCATTATTTACTTCTGGTATGATATTCTCTTCTCTATCAAATGACTCGGAGCTGTTGATCAAAATTATGTTACGTGATAAAAACTCTGTCAACCGATCAATGACATCATCATCCTCATCCTTCAAAATAGCAAGTCGCTCATAGTATTTTTTTTTTCTTCTCCTCCAATGAAGGTTGTAGAGTAGGTTTGACTGGAAACTGAAAAGATGCGATGAAGACTTACATGAGTTAATAACCAAAAAAGAATTTGCAAACCACTAGCATACACAAATTCATAATTCGTTGATACCTCAGTAGACTCAAGCAATTCTAGATAAGATTTGAATGAGTGGCCTTTTGAAAGGTCTTTTGTATGCCAACAAAACCAACGTGGCATAATAGTATGTTGCTCTCTAATGGCCAACATCTCACCTAACTTAGGCATAGCCTCGTAAGCCCAAATCTGCATGAAAATTTAAATAAAATAAGTGCGAGATACCATTCAAAGAAAATAAATCAAGCAAATTTATCAAAACTTACCTGAAGTATCCATGGACAACCTAAAATGTTATACTGAGATGGGCTCTTGTCATCTTTTCTTCCGGGCCGATCTTTGAATTTTCGCTCCATATCAAGTCCAGTTAATATCTCAATCAAATGATTATAACATATCTTTCCCCATGGAAACTTATCAAAGAATTTTAGATCATCTGCAAAACTAAATATCCATGTAGGAATTGCTGTTTTTGAATCCTGAGCCAAGAGAAATCCCGTAAGCAAGTAAACAAAAGCTAGCTTCACACGATCATCGGTATTCGCACTTTGCAATTCATGTAATGTAGTATACACATCATCCACAGTCACTCCTCTTCTGTTAGACCAATATTTATTGATCAATCTATTGTTTTTCTTTTGGGCCGCAATTTTCTTTTCAGAAGGAGTTCCTTTTGTATACAGTCCCGTTATTAAGACAAACTCATTCAGTGAGAATCTTAATGGTTTTCCATTTAGAAGAAACCAAATCTCTTTATATTTTTTGCACTTGATCCTTCTTAGTAATAACTGATGAGCTAATGTGCCACAAAACTTTCCAGTAGTTGGCAAATCTAACAAACGTCCCAATTGTGGCCATCGACAAAACTCATTCTAAAACTCTTCGGACAAAACACTTTTAATTTTGTCAATTATCGATAGAGTGCTTCTTATAGTAACTTTTGCTGGAAAAGTTACATTTATAAAAGTTTGAGCTATTTCTGGAAGCTCGGGTGTATAAATAGTCACCTGTTATGATAATAGATAAAATAAAATTCAAATAGAACTATATATAGCATCAAAATATGAAATGACTAAGCTTAGAATATAAGCATATATCAACGTATGATCATGATAAATAATTAGACAATTTATCTTGTACCGGTTCTTCTCGTCTATGTGACGGTGAATGGAGTGATGGAGAACATATTGGGTCTTCTTGTACATTACTATTTTCTTCTTGTACATTACTATTTTCTTCTGTATCCATCCTTGAAAATAAAACAAGAATAAAAGTAATCAAATGATCATTATTGTTCATTTCATAAAATTGCACGGTAACTTAGAAGTATAATGATCATACAATTTCAATAGAACACAATCTACAGTTTGATCAAATGAATAATAGAAAGAAAAAGATGTAGGGTCCAGAAGAATGAACAAACATACAGTGAATGTGGTTGTCAACGGAAGCAAAGAAACTGAACCATAAAAGTAATTCTTGTGCAAAATAGTTCCCCTGACATTCAAAATGGGTCATTATCATAGGTTCGAACCTAGTGAATTAGAAAAGCAAAGTACATACAAGTCCAATAAACCTTGAATCAGGAAAGTTTCATGGCAGCAAAGGCAATGATTTATTGGTTAATAAGGGCCATAAAGAATAAAAACTTAATTGATTATCTAGATGACATTCTTGATACAAAAAGCCCAGAACACTATATGTCTATTTTTTTTCCTCTCCTACTTTCCACTCTCATTATAGAAAACCTTTAAAGAATTCCTGACATTAAATAAAAAAAAAAAAACAAATCCTACATAAACCGGCTTTACATCATCCATCTACTATAAAGCTATCCGACTTGATATAGATTACAAAGAAAATCTAGCTTGTAATTGAAGAGGACCCAGCTGAGAGCAATTTATAAAAATCACAAAACACTCAACCGTATGTGAAGAGGAAACAAGCGCCGAAAATGTACCCCACGGCGGCGGGCTTCGACCTACGGCGGCGCTCGGCGGTGCTTGAAAGAAGAGAGGGAAAGAGGAGAAAGGGATAAGGGAGGAGAGGGGCTAGTTCACGCGGGGGAGGGCTGAGAGAAGGAAGGATGAGGCTGGTTGTGGAAGTGGAGGAGGAGGAGGCAAGGGTTTTGATTTGAGAAAGAGAGGGAAGAGAGCTCGAGTGGAAAAGGGAGGGAAAGAGGGAAAATGTAATGTGAGGGAATGAGTAAACTGAGAGAGAGGAAGAGGGATGAGATAAGGGAGGATGGGGCTGGTCATCGAAGTGGAGGAGGAAGAGGAGGATGAGGAGAGGCAAGAGGAGGGTTTTGATTTGAGAAAGAGAGGGAGAACTCGGAAGAGAGGAAAAGAGAGGCAAGAGGAGGGTTCCTCTCTATCGAGTTCTCCCTCTCTTTCTCAAATCAAAACCCTCCTCTTGCCTCTCCTCCTCCTCCTCCTCCTCCTCCACTTCGATGACCAGCCCCATCCTCCCTTATCTCATCCCTCTTCCTCTCTCTCAGTCTACTCATTCCCTCACATTACATTTTCCCTCTTTCCCTCCCTTTTCCACTCGAGCTATCTTCCCTCTCTTTCTCAAATCAAAACCCTTGCCTCCTCCTCCTCCACTTCCACAACCAGCCTCATCCTTCCTTCTCTCAGCCCTCCCCCGCGTGAACTAGCCCCTCTCCTCCCTTATCCCTTTCTCCTCTTTCCCTCTCTTCTTTCAAGCACCGCCGAGCGCCGCCGTAGGTCGAAGCCCGCCGCCGTGGGGTACATTTTCGGCGCTTGTTTCCTCTTCACATACGGTTGAGTGTTTTGTGATTTTTATAAATTGCTCTCAGCTGGGTCCTCTTCAATTACAAGCTAGATTTTCTTTGTAATCTATATCAAGTCGGATAGCTTTATAGTAGATGGATGATGTAAAGCCGGTTTATGTAGGATTTGTTTTTTTTTTTTTTATTTAATGTCAGGAATTCTTTAAAGGTTTTCTATAATGAGAGTGGAAAGTAGGAGAGGAAAAAAAATAGACATATAGTGTTCTGGGCTTTTTGTATCAAGAATGTCATCTAGATAATCAATTAAGTTTTTATTCTTTATGGCCCTTATTAACCAATAAATCATTGCCTTTGCTGCCATGAAACTTTCCTGATTCAAGGTTTATTGGACTTGTATGTACTTTGCTTTTCTAATTCACTAGGTTCGAACCTATGATAATGACCCATTTTGAATGTCAGGGGAACTATTTTGCACAAGAATTACTTTTATGGTTCAGTTTCTTTGCTTCCGTTGACAACCACATTCACTGTATGTTTGTTCATTCTTCTGGACCCTACATCTTTTTCTTTCTATTATTCATTTGATCAAACTGTAGATTGTGTTCTATTGAAATTGTATGATCATTATACTTCTAAGTTACCGTGCAATTTTATGAAATGAACAATAATGATCATTTGATTACTTTTATTCTTGTTTTATTTTCAAGGATGGATACAGAAGAAAATAGTAATGTACAAGAAGAAAATAGTAATGTACAAGAAGACCCAATATGTTCTCCATCACTCCATTCACCGTCACATAGACGAGAAGAACCGGTACAAGATAAATTGTCTAATTATTTATCATGATCATACGTTGATATATGCTTATATTCTAAGCTTAGTCATTTCATATTTTGATGCTATATATAGTTCTATTTGAATTTTATTTTATCTATTATCATAACAGGTGACTATTTATACACCCGAGCTTCCAGAAATAGCTCAAACTTTTATAAATGTAACTTTTCCAGCAAAAGTTACTATAAGAAGCACTCTATCGATAATTGACAAAATTAAAAGTGTTTTGTCCGAAGAGTTTTAGAATGAGTTTTGTCGATGGCCACAATTGGGACGTTTGTTAGATTTGCCAACTACTGGAAAGTTTTGTGGCACATTAGCTCATCAGTTATTACTAAGAAGGATCAAGTGCAAAAAATATAAAGAGATTTGGTTTCTTCTAAATGGAAAACCATTAAGATTCTCACTGAATGAGTTTGTCTTAATAACGGGACTGTATACAAAAGGAACTCCTTCTGAAAAGAAAATTGCGGCCCAAAAGAAAAACAATAGATTGATCAATAAATATTGGTCTAACAGAAGAGGAGTGACTGTGGATGATGTGTATACTACATTACATGAATTGCAAAGTGCGAATACCGATGATCGTGTGAAGCTAGCTTTTGTTTACTTGCTTACGGGATTTCTCTTGGCTCAGGATTCAAAAACAGCAATTCCTACATGGATATTTAGTTTTGCAGATGATCTAAAATTCTTTGATAAGTTTCCATGGGGAAAGATATGTTATAATCATTTGATTGAGATATTAACTGGACTTGATATGGAGCGAAAATTCAAAGATCGGCCCGGAAGAAAAGATGACAAGAGCCCATCTCAGTATAACATTTTAGGTTGTCCATGGATACTTCAGGTAAGTTTTGATAAATTTGCTTGATTTATTTTCTTTGAATGGTATCTCGCACTTATTTTATTTAAATTTTCATGCAGATTTGGGCTTACGAGGCTATGCCTAAGTTAGGTGAGATGTTGGCCATTAGAGAGCAACATACTATTATGCCACGTTGGTTTTGTTGGCATACAAAAGACCTTTCAAAAGGCCACTCATTCAAATCTTATCTAGAATTGCTTGAGTCTACTGAGGTATCAACGAATTATGAATTTGTGTATGCTAGTGGTTTGCAAATTCTTTTTTGGTTATTAACTCATGTAAGTCTTCATCGCATCTTTTCAGTTTCCAGTCAAACCTACTCTACAACCTTCATTGGAGGAGAAGAAAAAAAAATACTATGAGCGACTTGCTATTTTGAAGGATGAGGATGATGATGTCATTGATCGGTTGACAGAGTTTTTATCACGTAACATAATTTTGATCAACAGCTCCGAGTCATTTGATAGAGAAGAGAATATCATACCAGAAGTAAATAATGATGCAACAAGAGACTCGGCAGAGGGCTTAAATATCCAGTCATTCACACCAAATGCAAATGATGAATTCTCTACTCGAGTAGACCCCTCCAAGCGCGTGTCGCCAACAAGAGACTCGGCAGAAGGCCAAAATGTTCAATATAAGGACTTGTTCCAATCATTGAAAGAATACATTGACCAGAGTCTTGCTAAGCAAAATGAGTTGAACGAGTCTAGGATGCAGACTCTACTGCTCAACTTTTCAGAGTTAAAAGAAACTCAAAAGGTGGTGATCAATAAGCTTGATACACTTATTGACATACTTGATCCTCGTCGAAGTCACACTGATGAGCAAGAGCAAACTTTTGACACCGATAATGCAAACCATTATGTCAGCCCTCATCATGGTCTCATCACAGAGGTACAAGAAACTTCAAATCTAGAGCAGAGTATAGATGAAGCTATTTTGATGTCTATTTGTGATCCCGGCAGAGAAACATATATAACTCCTGGTACGATTGTTTATGATGGTCAAGAAGACATTGAGAGAGGGGATGAGGTGACCTCAGTTATGGTTCGAGGTCGAGAATTACGAGTAAGGAAGCGTGCTCCAGCCTTGGAATCACCTTATACACAGTTTGTCAAGAAAATCCGACATGCGAAATCAGAAGTGCCGAAATTTGATCCGTTTAAGAAAGTGGAAGTAGATCAACTACAGGCATTTCAAAGATGGTTTGAAGGTGATGCAAATGGCAATACAACCATCCGGTGTGGCCTTGCTTTTCAAAGAAAACAATTTTTTGACATCATGTACTCACCGCAACATTACATTAATAGCGAGGTAAGTGTCATTTTTAGAATTTATCTAATTAGGTACAGTGAATTATTGTTTGTTTTGGTCACTTAAATTAATATATAATATGTTCTATGTTTTGTCTTTTGTAGCATGTAGATGAGATGCTCTATTTGTTCAGAAAGCGGATTCAGACATTTAGAGATAGTTTTCCAAGAGATATTTGTATTTTGAGTGATGATTTTGGACAACGTCTTGTAGCATTATATGAGAATTATAAGAGGTCAAAGAAAACACGTTTCCAAAGATCTGAATATCCAGTTACAGATGAGTTGCTACAATATACCACGGGGCAGAGACCGCGTAGAGGTAGAGCATGGTCGTCAAATGTCGATACGTTTTACGTGCCGTGGAATCATAATAACCAACATTGGATATTATTGATTGTGATGGTTTCGGAATGGATGATATGGGTATATGACTCTGTGCCAAGCCATTGGATATTATTGGTTGTGTTGCCTTGGAAGTAAGCTCTTGACCATTTTTTAAACCTCACCTCCTCCTCTAAATACTTAGCTACCCTTGGAAATCTTTGTCGTAGCTCATCAAAGTGTTTATTAAATTCTTCAACGCGGTATGCTTCTGCAACTCTTTTATATATTCCAATTGAAGCACAACTTTTAAAGCGATACTTAATATTCATTGACACGTGCCAAAAACATGCTCCGTGCTTTGACAAAGGATAAACACTCCTCACTGCATAGTGGATGCTTTGATTTCTATCAGAAATAAAACACAACTCTGGTTCATCAGGGATTAACTCCTTCAACTTCTCCAAAAACCAACTCCACGATACATTGTTCTCACTATCAACCACCCCCCAAGCAATTGGGTAAGAGTGATACTCACTATCTTGTGTGGCTGCAACAAGTAGTACTCCTTTATGTTGGGTTTTGATCCACGCTCCATCAACACCGATAACTTTTCTCATGTATCTGAACCCTCTGATTGCCGCTCCCAAAGCCATAAAAAAGTACTTGAACTTATTATCAGAATCAACTTCAATATGAGTGACCGTGCCTGGATTGACTTCTTTTAAAACATGACAATACGAGGGGAGCATAGCAAAACTGTGTTTAGGTGTCCCCCTGATGAGATGTTGTGCAAATTTTCTTGCTTTCCAAGTTTTCCAATAACTGCATTGAACTTTAAGCTCTTCACGCACATATCCCATGAGAACTTTTGCTTTCGGTGTTTCCTTGATGTCCTTGAAGTGACCCTGCATTCGAGCTCCAATGACACGACTGGATGCTTGTCTGTGGTGGATTGATCGGTTCATCAATGTACAAGAGTGGAACCCATTGTACTGATGAATAACAAAAAAATTTGAGTTGGGCATTTTTCTAGCACGTAATCGCCATAAGCATTTATCATCAAAACATCTAACTTCTTTCAATGTTTTTGTTGATTTATGCGTCTTCATTTCAAACTTTCCATTAATGGCGACAAGACTTAGCTTTAAATTCAATGCTTCCTTGCTCTCGAAGTGTTGGCCCAAAGCAAAATCAGATCCATCATGCCTACCATCACCCAGTGAATAGGGTGGAATAACATTTTCTTCTGGCAAATCAAATTGTTCAGATGTGATATTCCGATCTTCTACGAACTCACAATCAACTTGCAGAGACATGCTATCATTTACTTCCGCAGGAACCCCATCATTGTTTGCATCACATATACTTTCGTTACTTGCATTGTTAGCACCACATATCTGTACCAAATCCTGAGAATAATTGAAAGCCTCATTTTGAACATATATATCATTGTCTAAGATATGAAGCCCAAAATAATCATCGCTAAATATCTACCACCATCATCAAAATTGCCAACATCATCGTTGTTATCAACACATATTGCTTTACCTTTACCTTTCATTGGTTCAAGCATAACATGTATAATAATTTCATTTTGATCTTCATAGAAACTTAAAAGATCAGAGATATCCGCATCATCAGAAATAGGGATTGGAGAAGTATTATTACACCGCTCACTTGTAGCCTTATGCATAATCTTAAGTGTATACTCACTTTGCTTGATACCCGTTCTTTTATAAATTGTCTCCACAAAATCTAAAAACTTGATGCTTCTATCGACCATGAAACCCTTTGCCGAACCACTTCCAATCCATTCCCAACTATTGTTCAAGTTTTTCCACTCTCCATTGTATTCCAAATACACATATATACGGCCCATACCTGTAAATATGAAATTGAATTAGTTAAAAATTTCAAAAGTATAAGAATTATGGACACGCGACTAAACCTATGTAAGTACTCAAAATCCATCAAGTCCACTGGCCACCTAAGACTCACTGACTAAAAATTGACAAAAAGATCGATATTAATGATCAGTTCGAGGTATTAAGAGTAACAACATAGTAACGTGTAAAAAATTGTATTTTAGGAAGAAGGGTCAGATTTATGCGCGCGAGACCATCTTTCAAATTAGGGTCGCGCGCCACGTAATTACAGTCGCGCGCCTACAGATTAAGGTCGTGCGTAAGCGCGCGACTCTAATTTGAGCAATGGTCGCGCGTCTAATAATTTAGTCGCGCGCCCATCTTTATGGTCGCTCACGACCCAGATCTATAAATTAGTCGCGCATGAATAAATGGTCGCGCAAAAATGTGCAGGTCTAACAACTTTAAACTCACAACCGAATTTAATATTTCTTTCACTCTCAAACTCTTATTTCTCACAAAAACTATATTGTAAGTGGATGCTATCATTAATAAACACTTTGAAATAACACATAAAGAGAGGATTTGATTTTACCTTTAAATTATTAAAATACTCTTCTTTGTAGGTTTGTAGGTCTTCGCTCCGGCAATCAAATGTGGAGAAGTGTTCCTCCGGCAATCAAATGTGGAGAAGTAATATATGTTTGAGTGTGAAAAGAGGAGAAGGTTGGAGGCTTTGGGTGGGTGGGAGGCTCGGCTGCATACTACGACGACGAGTAGAGAGAGGAGGAGGAGGAGTTTTGTTTTAGTTTTTGCTTTTTTTTTTTTCAATTCTAAATAAGAGAGGTAGTTGATCATAATTAATGCTAATAAGTATTTTATGTTTATTAAACTAATTTTTAATAACTTAATTTAAAAAAGAGGTTAGTTTGCAAATAAAAATAAGTGAAAATCTATTTTAATAATTTAAATATTTTTTTAAGTCATTTTGCAAATGGACTCCCTTCGGTCGCGTCCCTTTTACGGTTTTACCCTTGCACAGAAAAGGGTGAGTTGCAAAAGTAAGCCAAAATTAAATGTTTGTTTTAAATGATAGTCTGTGTTTCAAAAAATTAAAAAAATAGCCATGTTATGAATTATATAACAGAAAAATATCATACAAAATATAGCAGATCTATAAATATTTGTACGATATTATTTAACACTTCAAAAAATAATGAGTAAAACTTGAAGTGTTACAAAACATCTTACAAATATTTATAGATGTGTTATATTTTGTGTGACACTTTTCTGTTATACAATTTATAACATGGCTATTTTTTTAATTTTTTGAAACATAGGCTGGATTTTAAAAACGAATTTTTTTTTATTATTTTCTACAATTTCCCAAAAATAGCCTAATTATTATTTGGGTTATCTATACAAATACCCATAATGTTGTGCTATCTTTGTATGCTGCACCATAATCTTTCAAAACTAACACCCGTTCCTCTTGATGTTTGAAAATATTACAAGTTCACCTTCTATATTTCAATTTACTCCCTTATTTTGTGGGTTGAACTTGTAACGTTTTCAAACGTCAAGACATATGAATACAAAGTTTTTAAAGATCATAGTGCAACTTGAGGGAAAAAAAAAAAGACAACATAAGATGGTGTTTGTGAAAATAGCTATAAGATTAATTATTATATTTTTTGTAATTTTAAGACGTTTGAACTTTTAAAATTGTACAAATATCACCTAATTATTGTTACTTTATTAATTTCGTCAACTTTTTTACGAATTGCGACGGATGGAGTATACTCATAAGTTTATAAAACATCAAGGGGTAATAATATCAGTTTCGAAACATTAAGGTGTAACTTGTGAGAATAGCACAACATCGGTGGGTATTTGTGTCGATAACCCTTATTATTTTTTAAAGGAAATTTTCTACATTGTTGAGAGTTGATACTTAGTGTAACTTTCGCTAACGCGCACTGTAGTAAAAGTAAAAAAAAATGAAAAGAAAAGAAAAAATGGGCTCATAACATCATCTCTAATATAAACGTTAATGTCAAATATTAAATTTGACGCAAAAAAAAATCGAAATACTATATTTGACATAAAATACTTTAATACACTATTTTAAATGTTATTTTTATTATCTTATTATTATTATTCAGTCATATAATTTATTAAAGAACATAAATATTAGTCAATAGAAAGAAATTAGTAGTAATGATTTTTTGATATAAGAAATTATTTTTATAATATAAAATTGTGGTCATAATTATTTTCAATGTTTAATGATGAAAAAATAGTAATCTTTGCTCATTAAAATCAAAATTTGTATTATGCTACACTCAGTTCTAAATTTGACACCATATAACATTGAGTTGAAGAACAATTATGTACAAACGAAATTTTGCACCCCTCATTTTTTTTCTTTGACAGCAAGGAAAAAAAAAACAAAACAAAACAAACAAAATCTTATTCATCTTGTGAATTACGTTTCATGTCGCTATAATAAGTCATTTGTTGTTGTGGCTAGTTCATTTGACTCGCAGAGCGGCATAAGTGTAACATGTAATTGAATCCAAAGCCGTAGCTTTTTTGCTATTTTTGGGGAAATTTCAAAATAAAGTCATTCTTAATGGCACTTAATAATTTATACCTCATGTGATATGCTCCTTTTATTTCCACTCTATGTTTGTAGTATAAATTTTAAGGTATAAATTAACCCCTTGTTTGTTTACCTTATTTTATCCATTTTATTTTATTTTTTCAACTTTCCTAATCCTACAATCTATCCGATTTTTTCAGGGTGAGTTGCAAAAATAGGCTAAAATTAAATGTATCGTTTAAATGATAGCCTATGTTTTGAAAAATTAAAAGAATAACCATTGTAAATAATTTTGTAACAAAAACTGTCAAACAAATATTTACACATCTGTAAACATTTGTAAGATATTATTTAACACTTCAAAAAATAATGAGTAAAACTTAAACTGTTACAAAATATCTTACAAATATTTACAGATGTGTAATATTTTGTGTGACACTTTTCTGTTATACAATTCATAACATGGCTATTTTTTTAATTTTTTGAAACATGGGCTGAATTTTAAAAACAAATTTTTTTTGGCTATTTCCTACGATTTCCCTTTTTTTCAATCATTTTTTCAACTTTCCAAATCCTTATACAATATCTTTAAATATCAAGCATTTATACTACTTCGAAATTCGCAAAGTCAAACCATTCTACATCATTTTTCCAAACTATTTTTCAAACTATTTTTTTTCCATTCCAAGAATAAAATGAAATGCTCAAAATGAACTATCCAAACAAGTGGTAAAAATGCAACATATATTGGATATAGATTATAGGGTCAGTTAGGTAAATAGCCATTTTGGACTGTGTGTTTTCAAAAAATAGCCACAGTTTGAAAAAATTTAAAAACTAGCCATAACACACTGTAAGAAATTTCTGACAATAACAAAATTACACATAAAATGTGCTGTAAGAAATTTCTGACACGTGTCAGAAATTTCTGAAAGGGCTAGTTTTTAAATTTTTTGAAACTGTGGCTATTTTTTAAAATCATTTTGTAAACAATGACTATTTTTTTAAAATTCCCTAGATTATATCACTGTGTCAAGCATAGGGCATTTATCAAAATCCCCTTTCTTTTTTGCTAATAAGCGTGAGTACTATTTTTCGCTCTATATAAAGCAAGCACTACATTTCTCATGGTCATTTTTCCCTTTCGAACATTATGCCCAAAATTTCTCTCATCATTTTTTTTTTTTAAGTGAGTTTCTTTTCAAGCTTGATTTGAAGAAAACAAATTGCACCGTCTAAAATGTGAATTGATGCCATTATTTATGCTTCAAGTTAAAAATAAATTTTCCAATTCTCTGGCTCGTAATCCTCAAGAAGCCATGCAAAAATGAACTGAACTTCACGCAAAATTAAACTTTGCAAAAATAAAAGTGAAACTTTCTTTACAGGGCAATTTTTTGACCTTTTATTATGTTCAATAATACAAAACTCATGCGACAATGGCTTGTCAAGGAGCATATGACGGGACTGGGAGAAAGGGAAACGGTGCAACGGAGGCATATGCAATCGGGGGCTGCGCTTGTATGCGCTTCTTCTTTTCCCGAGCATCATGTAGAGAGGATTCTAATTCAACCTTACTATCAAACTCGTTATCCACAGTGCAATGTTGGTCGTCAGAGAGCCGGTGGAGCAGAATTCCTGACATAAAAACGGGGAGATACAGAAGACTGGCGTAGAACATCTTCCGAGCTTTATGCATTGTACGGTCGCGATAAAATGAAAACGCAGTGGCGCTTATTGCAAGGGTAAGGAGTGTCGATTCATAACAAAACCATTTAGACGTCACGCCCCCTGCGGTCAAATTCCAAGACATAATTGTTGAGATATTTCCTCCAAGCAAAATTAAGACTATTTCCAGATAAACAAAACATGCTTCAAACACCTTAATTAATTCTTAGTGGTTAGTTCAATCAGATTTTACAACTGGACATGGGTTTCATGTTTGCAATCCAAAGCTACAGCTTTTGATAGGAAAAAGGGTAAAGGAGACAGCTTAATATTGAGATGAGATCCAAGTAACCATGCCGTGCTGAGAAACTTTTTTGCAGATCTTTTTTAGGTTCTTTTATCAAATAAGATAATAAAGGGGTTAAGACCAGTATCTATTTAAGAATAAACTAAAGTTGCGAATGAAATGTTTATATTGACTATGAGATGAGTGTCAGGAAATAAAAAAGAGCAAGAACTGACAGAAAATTTGTGCTTGGAGATATTTGTGACTCACAATCATAGGCCAAGAATCCCAAAGGGATTAGATAAATGCAGTTCCTTAAAGCCACGGAGGCAGTCCTCCGGCCAGAACAGTCAGCAAGAGAAAACATCTTATACCTGAAACACACAAAACAATTCATGAGTACCTACTTGAAAGTTCGAACAGAAACTGCACTTATATACCCGTTTATAACCTCTGATAGATGAATCTAATTAAATGGTCGAAGCCACATAAAGTCCCAAAATATTACAGATATTCATAAAGTGTCTCGGATCATCCTTGAAACTCAGTGTACATGAATACATGGTTTATTATTACAATTCAGTTGGCGTGTAAAATGCAATAATAAAGTGAACTAAAACTTTGACCATAAAAGAGTGTCCCTAAGAAGCATAGGATCTGCACTAACTGACACAAATGAAAATTTAAGGCTTAAATGGGTTAGTAAACAGCAAAAAGACCGATTACTTTCTAACACCGATAGCTTATATAAGCATATACACATCTACATACCCTCCTGCAGCATAGTCGTTGCGGCACAAGTATGCGAGGGCCATAAAGTGGGGTATTTGCCAAAAGTACAGAGCAGCTGGCAGAATCATTGCATTAAGCGAAATGTTGCCAGAAGCTGCAGCCCACCTGAGAAAAAAAAAAAACAAAAAAACATGAGCCGTGATATCGAAGTAAAAAAATTTCAAGTTATAGCCATCACGTCAATTTAATAAAAAGAGAATTTCACTTTACTAAATAATTGGCACCTACTTTGTTTAAGAATACTTTCATTACACACACAACTATCTCAAAACACATGAGATTTGTTTACCCTTAGATCCAATGGAAAATGACTCAATTTTGCTGAGAAATCCATGAAGACAAAAGAAACAGTTAGGAGAATCTACCCCAGAAGCGGTGGAATAGCACCAACAACAGCCCCAACCCATGTATTTACTGGATGAATTTGTTTCAACGGAGTATACACAAATGCGTACAGAATCAAATTAGAAGCAGCAAGACCAGCTGCCAATGCATTAGCCTGCAATAACCTTGTCATAAGAGCTCTGCCGTTAGTCCCCCCCCAAAATTTGCATGATTCAAGTATTTTCTGTCAAATGATATCTGAAAAAAGTGCCATTTTTTGTCACCTCGCTTGCCAATATTGCAGTGCCAGCTAAACCCATGAAAGACGCCCAAGTAGCTGCATGAGATATTGTTATGCGCCCTGAAGGTAGTGGCCTTAGCATTGTTCTCTTCATTTTGGCATCATTCTCCTTCTCAAACACCTTAAGACACCACAAATCATCATTTAACAAAGATTTAAACTAAACATACCGCATTATATGAAAAGAACAAAACTACATGATACCAGCAGCAACTGAACGATCAAATAAATAAACCAACTCAAGAGCAAACCTGATTTAAGGAATTAGCAGATGCTGCAACCATCATGGTACCGGTGCATGTCCAGAAAAGTCCAGATAAGTCAATAGCACTGCCACTCCCAAGAACAAATCCAGTCCCAGAGGTTGCCACAACTAGCAAGCTGGATTTGAAGTCACGAATTTGATAGAATATGAATACCAAGAGAATATTTATATGGGAGGATCGGGAATCCAAGTGATATCCAGCATAATTACCAGGTATGGAATCTTAAATGTACATGAAAGCAATGACCACAGACATGATTGTAAGTTTTAACTGTAAGTAGGTTTTCATAATTTTTATTTAAGTAGTTGTTAGTAGTTTCTATGTTAATTTATGACTATAATAGATACTATAAAACCTTGTGAGAGATTATATCATGAAGGTTTACCGCTTCCATGTAGCACTTAACATCTATAGACAATGATCTAGTTATCTGATTATGGAACTTACTGAAAAACTAATACTGGAATTAACCTTTTCCATTTCTTGTACTTAACAAAGGAGAAACAAATCTACTTGAGACAAGCCATACAAACCAAAAGATCCCCTTATGAGATGAGAATACTTGAAAAGTGCCACAACCGTTTGAGAACCAAGATTCGAGTAGTAAACTTGTCAACATTACACAGCCTCTATAAATTTCCACGATCAATTGCAAACAAATAAAGTCCATTCTCAAGAATAGTTGGGAATATTTTCATAAACCTCATTTTAGATAAAATATAGCAAGTAATAACAAACATTAAAATATTGTGCTCTAATTTGTAGAGGTGTTTAGCATAGTTGAAGGGCTCCAATTTGAACTCACTTGTCTTGGGAAATAAAGAAACGTATATCCTCATTTTCCAAATTGGCCTTCCTTTATCCATTTTCATCATGAGAAATACATTATTGTGCAGACAAGGCAATCTAAATCCCATAAAGATTTTACTCGGTGCAGAAATTCTCCGGAAATAAAGAAGGGTATAGAAGTTGCTTTAGATCCAAAAACATGCCACCATGGCTTCTTGTTTAACAATCCGACCAGCTGCGACCAGGATTCTTTTGCATTCCTTTATTCCTCATCAATTTTCTAACTTCTGCTGATCCTTCCCACTCTCCATATGAGGCTAATATGTTAGATAGCTGTACATAAGCACCTGAGTTCTTGCAATCAAGCTCAACAATTTTCTCTGCAACTTTTTTTCCTAAATTCTTGCGTCCATTAGCCATACAGCCTCTCAAAACTGATGACAACATGCTAGCATCTGGCTTAAAGGGCATATGTTCTAATATATCCATTGCTTCCTCGAGGAAACCTGCACGTGATAAAAGATCAATCACACAAGCATAGTGTTCAATCCCTGGATCAATATGATAGTCAGATTTCATCGAATGAAACCATCTTCTTCCCTCTTCTACTAGCCCACAATGATCGCAAGCAGACAACACCCCGACAAATGTTATATCATTGGGTGTCACACCAGCCTGCTGCATTTCATGAAAAAGCGCTAGTGCTTCTTGTCCGTGACCATTTGTAGCATAACCCATCAGCATTGAATTCCACGGGACTTCATCACGCTTCATCATTCTTTCAAAAACTTTTTGCCCAGTTCCCGGAAAACCACATTTGCAATAGAAATCAAGAAGAGAATTAGAAATAATCTCATCGTATTCTAGCCCAATCACGATTGCTCTAGCAAAAATCTGTTCACCAAATTCAAGTAACGAAATATTAGCACATGCACTAACTGCACTAGCTAGGTTGAACTTGTCCATTTTCAAACCTAGCTTGTTCATCTCTTGGAAGAGATATAAGGCTTCAAGTGAATAGCCATTTTGGCAAAGACCTGCTAGCATTGAATTCCATGATATTAAGCTTCTCTTAGGCATTGTCCTGAATATTTCTTTGGCTTCTTCAATCCTTCCACAATTTGAATACACAGTGATCATGCAGTTGAGCAATATCGTGTCAAAAGATTTCAGCTCACCAAATAATTTGCAAGCATCGTCAAGGCTTCCACACTTGGAGTAGGCATCAAGAAGAGCACTAGCGACAATGATATCATTAATCATCCCAACCTTGCAGGCATGTGTATGGCATTGCCTAGAATGGAGCGGGAAACCTAAGATACTACAGGCACCTAGAACACTGACAAGAGTTAAGGAGTCCCCTCGAACACCATTAGCCCTCATATCATTGAACAAAATCAACGCTCCAATGGCGTCATTACTGTACACAGATCCAGAGATCATTGAACTCCATAATCCAACACTTGGATCCTTTCTCACATTAAAAACTCTTTTTGCATCACTCATTCTACCATAATTTGCATAGCTTATAATCAATGCTGATATAGAATAGTCATCAGGCTCCTTCATCATATTGAAAATGTTACTTGCACTATCCAAGTCCCCACATTTACCATAAAAATTAATCAGTGAACTAGCTAAAGCTGAGTCAATTTCTACTTGATCAATCAAAATGCGAGTATGGATTTGCTTCCCACAACCAAGAGCAAACAAATCAGTACAAACACCAATAATTGTTGCCAATACAAATTTATCACCCGACACTTCTAATGAGCTCAAACTCAAATGCTTATAAAGCCGTAAAGCATCTCTTTGCTGCCCCTTTTTAGAATATCCACGAATCATTGAAGTGCATGCAACAACTGTTTTGCTAGGCATGTCATCAAACAAATTTCTAGCAATATCTAGTAGACCTAACTTTGCAAAGCCAGAAATGACAACATTCCAAGAGAAATCATTTCTTTCAGGCATCCTCTTAAACAACTCCAATGACTTTGTATAGTGCCCTGATTTCATATAGCCATCAATCACAGTGTTCCAAGAGAATATGTTTCTTTGAGGCATTTCCTCAAACAGAGCACACACATCACTCATGCTGCCACACCTCACATACATCCGCAAAAGGCGGTTTCCGATTGTCACAAAACCATACAGAAGCCCCTTTTTGAGAAAAAGAAGATGGAGCTGCTTTCCTTTATTTATCGAATGGTGGGTGTCACAGAACTGGAGCATTCGAGCCAAGGAATGCACATCGGAATGCATAGAGAACTCATTATTTGTTCTCCCGTTTCTAGTATTCGCAAACAGGAAAAAAAAAAAAAAAAAAAAAGAAACATATTTAAATGATAAACTACTCAGTTTGGTGCAAACGGATTGATTTCCAGTTAGATATAGAGTACAAAAGCCTCAAACAATGAGAGCTGGTTCTAAAATTGACAGGATTATGTGGTGACTCAAGGGTAACAACTAAAACTCAGTAGGTTAGGCTCAAAGCCACAATTTGCTTCCTAAAATTGATGAAAATGGTATATCATGCACAGCCTCTAAGTATGCGAAATGATAATAACAATTACATAAAAACAAGTTAATGCATTATGAAAAAAAAAAACTAGTTTATCTTCTTGATAACAGAACTGTGCCAACACTAGACCTCATAAACAACAGAAGCAGAGCAGACTCAACTATATTCACTTACAACATCTCCTCTTGAATAATAATCACCCTAATTTTGAAACACAATTTCCAATACAATTGTAAAAGCAGGAGAAGAATCAAGCCAAAAGACTTCGAAGCCAAAAAAAAAAACCCAAATTAGGTTAACTAATTATGATAGGAAAGGACCTAGATGAAATTATTAAAAAAAAAAAAAAAAAAAGGGTACCTTAGGCGAGCTTTTGAGAGGTCCCAGTAACAGCGACCATAGTGGCGAGCCAAGTCCGCGGTTTCCCTAGCTTTGGAGATCGCCACGGATGAGAAATCAACGGATGTCGCCGAAACAGCTCGAATTCCATCGGATCTCTGAAACCCTAATTTGACCGATTCTTGGAGAGAAGAAGAAGAAGAAGCGTTGTAATGAATGGAAAGGGAGCGAACGACGCCGTTTTGTGCAGAGGAAACCGAAGAAGAAGAAGAAGAAGCGTAAAAGGGTTTGGGGGAAATCAGGAGTTTGGAAGCGAGAGTGAGAGAGGTTCTTCTCCACATGGTCGCCACTGCGAAAAGTTTCCGATTCGAACGAAGAAGAAGAAGAAGAGAGTGAGAGTTGAAGATCGTCTAGTGTTTGTTCTGGTCGCTGCTTGCTTCCATTTAGTTGTCCGCCGCTCCGGGTGAATAGGTTCCAAGGAGATAAAAAAGTGGTTAAAAAGTAGTAATAGTTGATTAGTTTCGATTGAATCCAAATTTACATAAAATTTTTAGAAATTTGTAAGGATTTAGTCAAATTTTAAGATTAATTTTTTAGAGATTAGTTCGTAGTTTTAAAAATTTAAGAAACTAGTCATTTTTATTTTTTATTTAGAAATCGTAGGAAATAATTAAAAAAATTTCGTTTTTAAAATACAGTCTATGTTTCAAAAAATTAAAAAAATTGTCATATTACGAATTGTATAACAGAAAAGTATCACACAAAATATTACACATTTATAACATATTTTGTAACACTTCAAGTTTTACTTATATTTTTTGAAGTGTTAAATAATATCTTATAAATATTTACAGATGTGTAAATATTTGTTTAATAGTTTTTGTTAAAAAGTTATTTACAGTGGCTATTCTTTTAATTTTTTGAAACATAGTCTATCATTTAAAGACACATTTAATTTTGGCTTATTTTTGCAACTCACCCTTTTTTATTTTATCATGTTCGATGAAAATTTTAGTAATAGTAGATTTGGTTTTGAAAAGTTTAGTAATAGTAGATTTGGTTTTCTTTTTTAAGTTCAATGAGCCGAATTTTCAGAAATTTTTTTTATTTAATTTAGGCTCTTTTTTTAAGTAATCATCATGAATACTTGTGTCCATTAAGATATTTAATGGCTATTTCCTTAACTTTGGCATTCTATGGCTATATCCTTTAAACTTTACATTTAAAATGACTAATTTCTTTTTACTAAAAAAAAAAAAGAGACTAATTTCTTAATTGGTCCAAATTTGTAAGGGTAAAGTAAGAAAATACCCATAATTTATATTTAACAATAAAAATAAATACTAAAACTTATGAAGTAATTGAATAATTAGTCAATTCGTTAATTACTTGGACATGCTTTTGATAACTTAGTTAATTATCACCACTTACCACTATGTAAGTAATTCAATCACTTGAGTATTTTGTTATATTTTTCAAAAGACTGTGTATTAATTTAAATTAGTAATAAAAATTAGGTATTCACTATAATTAAATTTGAAGATAATGAATCGTATTATATTGTATTATATTATAAGCTTATACAAGTTACTAGTGTCTACAACTATTATATATTGAAAAAAATGATTCTAGATATTAAAATAAGATATGATCTACTATGAATGATTTTTGTTTTTACTAGATAACACAATTTGTGTTGCCTTAAGTGTATTTTTTTGGTGCACTAAAGCGTGAGCTTATTAAACACAATTATAAATCAACTAAAACAACAAGACAATAAACTTAATTAGTATAATAAATTACATTACACTTAATATATTAATACCAGAAAAAGGATCTATGCGGCTCAAATGTGATTGGAATTCCATCTTGATTCAAGCAATATTGATGCCATGAGATAAAAGTTGAATAATGTTGAACATAATTATGTATGTGTCATATATAAACATGTTGATCTTCCTCCCATCTCTCCATGAATAGAAAATTATAAATTCTCTCAATAACTAAATGTGATTGTTGTGATGTGCTCAATAACGGATAATTGAAAATCCATACCCATCATTGTTGCTACTAGTACTGTCATAATCACAAGAATAATATGCAATATTAGCACCTTTATGGGAAAATTACTATAAATTGTTCCTAAACTCATGGATTCAGGGATGGAGCCGGAAATCAAGGTTCTAACAAGAGTGGCCGTACGGAAAAAAAAAATTTAGGGAGACTATTGAAAACAAAAACTACAAAAAATAAATGAAAAGTTTATTATAAATTATAATGACTCAACTTGAGCTAAGGAGATGTAGTCTATTTTGGGTCCAAGCTAGCTCCGTCCCTACATAGATCCTAAACTTACAGACAAATATTCTTAATCAGAGTTTGGCCCGTATCTCTCTCTCTCTCTCTCTCCCCCCTTGTCAATGGCTTACTAATAGCGCTAATACCTAGTCTTGCATCTCTACACCCATGGTCTTCAACTTAAGGGTGAAGTTAGCTCCATTGGTAAATGAATCCAATGATAAAGTTGTAATATTTTATAAAATTCCTCTGCCACAACCATCATCAGTACTGCCATTGTCTTTTATCATTGTTATCTTTATTGTTGACAACCTCCTCTGCTGCTACTACCACCACCATTATTATCATCATTTGCCACCATTTTGCCTCAATGTACTTTCCTAGTAACTTGTTGAATTAATTACTTTTACTATCGTCACTCCTTACTTCTTCAATCATCACTTTGATCAACATTGATTCTTTGGGCATGCTCTGCTATATGTGGATCAGGATTGCCTTCATCATCATCATCCAGTTGTAGAATCCATTGAAATAATTGATTGTTCTACTCTTCACCTTCTTATGTTGATATGTCTTCAAGGTCTATAAAATCAATATTTTTTGCAATATGATCTTCTTTAGCTTTTACATCTCATACTGTAGAAACAAAAGACAATCTATTAAAGTTTCAGATATATAAGATGATTTCTTGCTATGTATGAATAAGGGCAAAAGTGCTCAAGTTTCTCTCACATGCTCAAGATGTGGCAGTTTGAGATAGAATTTGGATAGCTAATTTTCTCAATGTTGGAGTATCATTTCCAAACTTCACGAACATTTCATTTGTACAATGAATACTAAATTTGATTAGTGTCTCAATTTAGTATTAGTATAAATTAGTTTAAAATAACAATGAAATACTCATCTGCCATCATGGATGTTCTTAGAAGCAATAACAGCACTAAATCTTCTTTGTTTTTTTGGTTTTTATTTTTTATTTTTTATTTTTTTGCATCTCTAAATATAAGAAGCTGTATATAAATTTTGTTTGCAAGCTTTCTCACTAACATGATATTTTTTTTATCTCAATCCCAAATTGAGCGATTCCTTCAGAGATAGCATCTAGCCTCTGAAATACTTGTTTGTACTGCTTGAATTAGTTTTGAGTCGTGCTTAATACCTTCGCTTTATTTGTATATATATATGAGATTAAGATAGTATGCTACAAAATGAAAATAGAATGAAATTAAGAGAATTTAAATTGGTTATAAGCAAAACAACTCATAAAGAAGAATTATTTGCACTTGCAACATGTAGCCGATGCTATAGGGTTCGATGGGATCCCATCCCATTGATCGTTTATAATTTTCAACTAGAAACTACTTTGTTCCCTTTAAACGTTGAATTTCTTCTTTCAGCTTATGAATAAGTTGTATAATATTGATATTACTAACTGAAGAAAATTGTATGGTGGCTCATAAATTGATACCGCATGCACCATTTTATCCCAAAGAGAATGATAGAAAACTTGACATTCTATGTATATTTTTATTTTTAAACGACTCAATTTACTTTCACACCACCACTCACTTTGTGAATAATTATTTTAAGGATAAAATTTTCTTTTAGTCCCCGTACTTTGGGGGCCGTTTTAATTTTTTTCCTAAACTAAAAAACGTGGTATTCGAAGTCCTTACACTACAAAAATAGGTTAAAATGGCCCCTCTGTCTAACTTCAGTGTATTTTTGGATGGCTTTAGGACACGTGAGTAACGCTTGGCTGAATAATTGGGGGTAATTTAATAATTTTGTCATCTTGAACTCCTTAATAGACGCTTAACTGGTAACAGTTGCCACTTTTTTCCAATGTCAAAATAATTTTGAGATTCCGGCTTCGTGTTTTAGCGACTGATTATATCCATCATGGAAGCGAGTCAGTTGTTGGGGACGTTTAAAGATGCTGGCGATGAGATATATGCGATTGATGGATAAATCCTAGATAGTGGCTTAGTATCACTGAGTGAATTATTCAATCGTATGTCTATCCACAACATGGTATCCACGATTGATTGACGACTGATTTTATCAATCGTGGAAGACCTTTGGGTTCAGATTTTTTGCTTTCGTGACTAATTAATCAGACCCGAAAAGCTTATTTTCTTTAATGGGGGCGGATGTTTTGGCTATTTTTTGGGGCTAGAATATCTTATCCAACTATTACAAATAAGCCCTAATTCTATACTTCGAGGACCTAGATAACATAAGAGAAACACATAACTCCAATAGAAGATGGATAAATTGAGAAAGTTCCTCCAATCCACTCCACAACTGTTGGAATGAGTTTTACTAGACCACTTCCCAATAGGACAACTCTCTCATGTATATCATTCTATTTGTAATATTTTCTAAACAGGACCACTCTGTTAATAAATTATTTTCTTTTATCCTTTTTGCTCTTGTTGATGTCCTTCTTATAAACTATGCCAAAAGAGCAAACATGTGTTTCGATATATACATTAGAGATGCAGGAAAGGATTGATTCTTGTGATCCCAAAATTAACTAGCAAATCCATTATATTCGTATTGTTTCTCTTGATCCAACTCTAACTTCAAGAGGAAAAAAATATAAGTAAAAAGTTTCTGTCAATTTCCATACCCCTCTCTCTCTCTCTCTCTCTCTCTCTCTTCATATAAAATAACACCGCATTAAATTCACAAATGAAATAATATATATGAAAAAAAAAATACTAAATGCAACTTAAAATTTAATTAGCTCTTCATATTCACCAATAAATAAAAAAATAGCTTACAACCATGAAAAAGAAAGGAAGTGGACCTTGTTACATATGATCCATTAGTTGGAAGATACAACATAGTATAACATCTGATTACATCACTAATCATAACGAGATATTGTAGTTATTATTAACCATACAATATTCCACAATTGCTCCACCAAGAGAAATGAAAAACGATCCATTTCTCTATTGCTTCATCGCTAGATATGATCTTCTCATACACAACCAGACCATACGGAATACACACCCTCCTCCATTAATGTCCCCCTCTTCTTCACTTATTTCCCAACACATATCATGCACATAAAAACTAACCAAACTCCTTTGTCTCAACAAGATCACTTATTAAACCCTAAGCTCAGCACTTATTGATTGCCCATCACTACCTCCACTAGCACTAATGCCATCTAATTCACCATTGTTATTATTATTCCTTCCTTCAAACTTGGTGTACTTGTACCACTTGGCACACACAAAGTAGATCACAAGATCAGCTGTGGTCAAACCTGCCAAGAGAAAGTAAAACCTCTCCAAATGGCCCTTGTTGAGGTTCCCTGGGATCCAACCAGGCATGTCATCTGTGGTAGAGATCTTCATCACAATCGTCACCAACAAACTGCTCACATAGTTCCCAAGCGATATCGACGTCATGCAAAGCGCGCTCCCGAAGCTCTTCAACCCGTCCGGGGCCTGCCCGTTGAAGAACTCCAGCTGCCCGACGTACATGAAAACCTCCGAGGCCCCGATCAGGACGTACTGCGGAATCTGCCAGAAGATGCTGAGGGAGCTAGGGTTTTGGCCCTGCGAGGCGTACTTGAGCCTGAAACACTCGACCACTCCCGCGCAGACCATGGCCAGGATCGCGATCACGAGCCCGATCCCCATCCTCTGGAGCTCGGTGAGCCCTCGGGGGGACCGGGTCACGCGGGCGGCCAGGGGGTCGAGGACCCTGCGGTAGAGGAAGATGAAGGCGGCGACGCTGAGGATGTCGAAGCTGGACATGCTCGCGGGGGGGATGTGGAAACCCGAGACGGTGGTCTTCATGACCGCGCCTTGCTCGACGAAGAGCGAGGCCATCTGCGTGAAGACGACGGAGTAGAGGATGGTGCAGAGCCAGATGGGGAGTAGTCTTAGGATGCATTTCACTTCCTCGACTTGTGTCACCGTGCAAAGACGCCATGGGTTGGTGTTTTGGTCGGAATTCTTCTGATCCATTTGGTTGACATCTTTCTCTGTTATCACTGCTGCCTTATCCAAAAATCTGAAAAATTTATGTGTTTAACGAAAGATAAATTAGTAACCAACATTTAATCTTTATAAATATATTTAATTATGTTGAATCGCCACAAACTGGACAATATATAAACATAAGAAAATTTTAGTCCATGCATCTTTTGTTCGTAGTAAATACACCATAGGGTAATTTAGAAAAGTAGCCTAATTTTGTATTTTGTTTTTAATAAATATCTGATAACTAATAATGTTATTTTAGTAAATAGTTGATATAGTAGAGTTTAATGTGCAGTAATTATATATATAATTATCATAATTACCGGTTATTTTACTATATTTTTCAAAAGTTTACTATTTACTGAAAATGATTATTTGTTATGCACTTTTATATGTTAAGGGAATTTCACTTAATAATTTATGCCTAAATTATTTGCTCTTTTGATTTCTACTTTATGTTTATAGTATAAAAGTGAAGACATAAATTAAAAATATAACACAAAAGAGATAAAGATTATTAATACGTAAAAAAAATAGGCATTTTTCAAATCTCTTTATTTATTATTATATTGATTTTGCAATTATAGAATTGGCTAAACCAAAGAAACTTACTTGAATCCCTCAGTGTGGAGTATATTCCTAGAGTTGTTCTGAGAGGATTGATCTTTCCCGGCGCCGACGAACAGATCAGTACTCTCACCGCCCCCCGGGGCCATCTCGACCTTCCATTTCCTCGCCGCGGCAACCACCACTTGGCAGAACCTTGCAAGAGGGTTGCCCGTGGGGCTGTAGTGCCTGTACCTTGTGGTCCCACAAAGGAACAACACCAAAGCCAAGGTAGCAGAGCCAGCAGAGGCCCAAAACCCTAGTGCCCACAACCCTTTGTCCTCATAATAGCCCAAAATTGTGTTTGAAAATAGAGAGCCAAGATTCAAGGCCAAGTAAAAGTAGCTAAAGAAGGCAATCTTTGAGTGCCCTTCTTTAGGGTCCTCCTCATCAAATTGGTCTGCCCCAAAAGTGGCTATGTTGGGTTGATACCCTCCATTTCCTAGGGCAATTAGGTATATGGAGACATAGAACAATGCTTTTGCAATGGCAGAGTGGTGGCCACAAGGAGAATTTCCATCGCCACAACCACTAGGCTTGAGTAGGAATATGTACGAGGATAGTGATAATGATGCCAAACCCTGTGAACGCAAGTGAAAACAAAAATTCATTTAGTTTATTTTTTTTATTTTTTTTATTTTTTATGAGTGCAATTTTTTCGTACTTATTGATTGGTTAGAAAAATTATTCTAGTGACCACCATTAAAAAGCTCTTTAACTCGTTAGTCATTGGCGTTACATTATTCTTTCCATATATTTGCTCAAAAGTCATTGGCATGACGTGAAACATGCATGTCACTTTGGCGGCTGTCAAAAGTGCTAGCTAAGCGCCTAATAAGCCTACGTACGGCGTTCTAATTAAAAAATTGTATAAAAAAATATATAATAAACTAAGGGGAAAAAGAAAGGAGAAAATGCTTCAAAAAAGAGAGAAATATTTTATCACACTTTTATGTACCTATTTCTCTAAATACCAACAAAAAAAAAAACCAAACAGAATGACACATAAATTTATTCCTTATTTGTTGTAATCATTTCAATAAGAATATTTAAATAATTATCAACTTTTTCAGTTTCAAGATGATTACAATATCTCTACAATATTTATGAGAAAAAAATCCGTTATTCATTTTTACTGCCACTTTACTTGTCTCGCATACATTTTTTATTATTGGATGATCATTTTTAAAAAAATATAGTTGTCAATTTATAATCAGAAAAGACAGCTACGAAGACAGACAATATATTTCTATTCCACATTAATTAATACAGCCCTATATAAATATGAGTTTATGGCATGAGTTAATAATGATGATTAGTCGTACAGTGGGATTAATTTGTGGGAGCTAGACTTACAAGGACAAAGATGGCTTGGAATATAGCACAAGTCTTGAACCTTCCCCAGTAAGAGTCACTAAGAAAAGCCCCAACAAGAGAGAAAAGGTAAACCGTGCCAGTCCATTTGCTCACATTGTTGGCTGCTTCGGCGTTGTCTTGACCCAACACCCTCGTCAAGAACAACACCAAGTTCACTCCAACCCCAAAGAACGCCAATGTCGCCAAACCTTGATTCACTATACGCAACGCAACGAAAAATTATAGGGTGAAGTAGGCAAATACCCAGAATTTATATAACAATAAAAATAAATACCCAAACTTTTGAAGTAATTGAGTTTCTAGTCAATTTGTGAATTACTTGCACATGCTTTTGGTAACAAAGTGAATTATCACCACTTACCACTGTGTAAGTAATTGCATCTTTTGGGTAGTTGGTTACATTTTTCAAAAGATTGGGTAATAACTTACATTAAGTTTTAAAAATTGGGTATTCACTATAATTTCTCAAAATTTATATTCCACGTTAAATATTTTCCATATATACAGAGTTCAAGTTTTTATTACGTATATATATATGCTTGTAGTTCATGTAGAGAAAACCACTATATATATATGACTAGCTGCTTCATCGTATAATTAATAAGTGCTTGTTATTATAAGTCACGGCTCGATCGTTTTTGTGCACCGTAGAGTAAAAGTTTTGTATCAGATATGCTTAAGCATAGATCGTATTAAAATATGACAATAATAAAATATATAAATAATTTTAGATAGTATAATAGATGATAAAAAGTAATGCAAAGATTCGTTTTTTTTTTTTTTTTGAATTGGTAGTGTAAGTTTTGTATAAAACATATTTAGTTTGTAAATCAATTCAAAATTGGTCAAAATAGTAAATTAAAATAGATATAAATATTTTTGTTATGCATGGTAATACAATTCTTAAAACACAAAATCAATTTTAGTTTTTCATAATAAATAGTACTAATTTAAACCATGACTAAAATCTATTTTAGTTTTTCAAGATTAAATAATATTAATTAAATAGTTTATGTCTTTTTTTTTTGCCAAATAAATTAGTCATTTTAAAGGTAAAATTTAAAAGATTTAGCCATAGTTTCATAAAATTAAGGATTTAGCCGTAACATACGTGTAACATAAATATGACACAAATATGTTACACGTATACTATATTATGTTACACGTATGTTACGACTAAATCCTTAATTTCATGAAATTATGGCTAAATCCTAAAAAATTAGCGAAAAGTTTAGTTAAATGCTTAAATTTCTCTTTTTTCTTTCTACTTATTTGACCTCCAATTAGATAATTATTTTAAAATATAATAAAATACATGGTAAAATTATTGAGTAAATAACTATTTTTTAAATGATGTTTTAAGAAAATAGTTAACGTTTTTATTAATTAAGGAAATAGTTATTTTTTTTAACCACATAATAGTGCGAAGTTACCTTTGTACCGTTAGCTTTTTAAGAGGTTAATGGCTAATTTATTAATTTTTAAAAATATTAGCTATTTTCTTAAAATATGAATTAGAAAATAACTAAATAACAAATAGTTTACTTATGTAATAAAATTTGATTGAAGACAAAAAGAGGACTATCAGGCATATAATCGGACAAAAAATAAATAAATAAATAAAGATAGATGCGTGTAGCTCATCGCATTACCATGAGATCATCCAACTAGCTACCTAAAAGAGATTATTTCTTTAGATATATCCAATCAACTTAAAAAGTACGTGATAAACAGTATATAGAGTTAAAGGCTCAATAAACTGGTGAAATATTATTTATTGGTAGGTTTAGAAAATAAGGCAAAATCTGGTACCTAGAATGAGAATTCCGGCAACCCAAGATCCGGTTTTTGATCGGACGGCGGGTTTGCCATGCCTATCAACGCTTCCATCAAGGGTGAAAGCTTCCACATCCTTCTTTGCCTTCTTTTGATTCTCCATACCCTGCCAAAAATTCACATGCACATAACTTAAAATAATTAATTAATTAATTAAACTATAAACTAATTATAACACACATGTATTAATGTGTATGCTTTTCTTTTAATAGGTGGGAATGTTTGCCTTTGGTATAACATATATATATATATATATAATCACACGCACTACACAAAACATGTTGTATCACAAGTGAAAAAAGAGAGAAATCAGCGACCACAATGATTGACTGGTCACTTTTTGAGTTTTTTACAGATAAATGTTGCTAGATATACAAAGAGGTCTAACGTATATAAAGTCTTATCATTATAATCTATAAAACTCATGACATTTATGTTTAGTGCAAATTTACTCAGCTAGAACTTATATCATAACCTATAAAAAATGATAAAAATGACGCTTTTTAAACATCTTAAAATGTAAAAAGTAGTCAAAAAGTGTCATCTATTTGAATGTCATTAAATCGTGAATGTTATGGATGACGGTCTAACAAATGTCCCGATACACACACACACATTTATTTATTGATTGATTCGAATACAATAAAAATTGCCTAGTGCAATATTAGGATATGAAGTACGATGATGATTGAATTATGCACTTAGTTTTAGCACTAAAAATTGAACTCCTTTTACTCCATGATCTTGATTTGATATGACTGGATACTTATGTACTTACGCCACATTTTTTTTTATATTTGCCTATATATATATCGCAACCATTAATGGAAAAAAAAAAAGAATAGGAAAAAGAAAAGATAAGAAATATTGTAACATTAATTTACCTTATCCATGCAAATGTTCAAGCAAGCCATTTGTGACAAGCTAGCTAGTTAGCTATATAGAAACACTATAGTATCTTGTCAAGGAAAAGAATAGGCAAATTATATGAATATGAGCTTGAGATAGCTAGCTAGAAGATAGGAAATATGAAGAAGAAGAAGAAGAAGAAGAAGAAGAAGAAGAAGAAGAAGAAGAATGATATTCAAAAGGTGACTTGGGGCAGTGAAGGAAAGAGAGAGATAGTGATATATATAGAGGGTTTTAAGATGTATTGGACGGCTATAATAGCATGTGGGAGACAGAAAGGAGCGACCCCACAAAACTATATAAATTCAACTCACTTGAAGAATGAGAAGGAAGAAGGAAATTGCACACAAACATTATTTAACAAGAACAAGAACAACATATAATAATTTGGACTAAAGTGTAAAATATTTAATTAAGTAATTAAATAATAATGATATTGGGGGTGAGATGATGATATCATGAGAAGCGTGACATGGTTGGATTACAGTCAGAATAGAACTCAATTTGGTGCAGCTGTGTCTCTATTGGATCTATCTACTTCTTTAATTACTTGAGTGGGCTGCTTTTTGGCTGTCTTCGATTTTGACATATTTGACACATGTTATTCCTTTTTTTCTTTTTCATCGCTTTATTTAAATATATTTATATATTTCTATATTGGATCACTCTTTGGTAGATGAAGAAGGATCGAGAGTATTGGAAAGATGGAAAGTGTGAAGGATGGAGATGATTATAATAATCCTTTAAGTTGTTTGGTTGGAATGAAGGATAGATGAGTGGATTGATAGCAATTATTTGTAAAATAACTATATTGTCTATTTAAATACTTGTTATTAATTATTTTAAAGGGTAAAATATACTTTTTGCTAATAAAAATAGAAGGAGAGGTTGCATCCTTCCATAAGAGGAAGGATGCAAATTTGTGGGTCCAGGTGGAGGTGATCTCCCTCCATCCCTCATCTCCTCCTCCCAACTAAACAAATGAATTCAACATCTCCTTCATCATCTCTATCCTCCCACCTCCCTCTCCACCCAACCAAACATACCATTGATGAAGACACTTGTATGGGATTTTTTTCAAGCATATACACTCCTAAACTTCTCGTTTGTCTTAGCATCACTATATAAATATTTAGTCTCAAATTTAGTGTAAGAATTCTTTCAAAATTTTTAGAGTTTTGTTCAAAAATTCTAGAATTGAATAATAATCTAGATTGTCGAAAATAAATTAAAATACCATCTTTTTGAAAAACAATTTTTTTCGTTTTAATGTTATTCTCATGATTATTAATCCCCTTTTGGAGAAGTGGGATTGTTACGGGTCTCTTTGATGAGATCCAATTGCTACAAAAATCACCCGACACAATAATCCTTAGTTGTCTGTCCATTTCACCAAAATATATATGTTTGGTATAACTATATATTGCATGGCCTCCTTTTTTTTGGTGTCTTATTTTGACCGTTTTTGGACTCAAAAATCATATGCTCTGCCACAGCAGCCGCTTTGGGCTGAATTACGGGACAATTAATATAAGCACTAACCAAACTATATATAATAAAATATTAATAATGATTAAAAAAATACATATCTACCAATTAGTGCGCTTTCCACATAACAAGAAAGAAAATAGAACATTAGCAGGTGCTTATCACATGATTATTAATAATTATTTTCCTTTGATTTTTCCTTTCTTTTCGATTTTTTTTTTAATTTGAAGTTAATGTTGATTTAATTACTGCCAAAATTTATAATCCCGTTTATTACATTTTTGTTTTTCATTTTGGGATCTGTTGACAATCTAGGCCCCTTGTTGATATTATTGTTGAAAAAAAAAAAAAACCTTTCACATCACGTACTACTCCAACTTGTAATAATTTGCTTCTTTCTTTCTTTTTTTTTTTCTTTGGCATTATCACTATATATAAAAAAATTCAATCTTACCGAGGACTAATGATAGTTTTGTTTAGAATTATATTGAATTTTGCCAAAGAAAAAGTCCGATACTTATAATCATCAAGCTAATGAAATTTGTAACATTGAAATATGCATAAATAAGTGTTAGTTTCTAAAAGTTCTTATTACATATAGTCATTTCCCAGTTGCCACCTTTAATTATTGAAAATTAAAGAAACCACCTTTTGTTTGTGGTAGCAGTTAGCACGCCATCTTTTGTCGCATTACATAGGAAAATATATGTCCGTGTGGTTGATAAGATATGTGTGTTCGAATATATATTATATATATATATATATATATATATAAACATGCATGAATAAAATGAACCAGCAGTCCAAAAAATCGTCTCCGTTTTTTAGTTACAACAATTTATTTTTTTAGAGTAAATAGTCACAGCCTCTGATATTTTTAAATACATCCATTCTGTAGAGCTAGAAGTATAGAATATTAATTAGTTGTGACTTCTGAGTAACTATGTATAAGCTTTTTATCACAATATATTTGTATATATTTTTCATGTGTGACTTTACAGGTTTTTAGACAACACTTTTTTTCAGTGAAAACAAATCAGTTTTAAAACTTTTATTGCAACTTTCATTTTCACTTTCGTCGCAAGATGTGATTTAAGATTCTTATAATATTTTTTTTCTCCTCCAAATAGCACATCAATCATGGAACATCCAATATTTATGAAAAGTTTTACCATTTTAATGTGTGAAAGGGTAAAGCAAGAGTCGGGTCCAAGTAGCGAGTGAAAATTCTAGGGTCAAGTCACAAAATAGTAAAAAGTTCGAGGACTTTTTTTCCAGTACAATTTTATGAGGTCAAGAGCTAGACTACAAGCATCTCCAATCAAAAACTCTAAAATGGAGTATACAATACTCAAAAATAGAATAAATATTTATTTCCAATTTAATATTATATTTTTTATTCTAAAAAAAATAGTCTCTTTATATTCTTATACTTTTTTAAAAAATATATATTATTTTGTTCATTTTAAAAGTCCAAAGGGCTAATATGTAAATATTATAAGTATTAAAAAAGCTTTAAAAAAAGGGAAGATTTGGGTTTTAGCCATTTTTAAGTTCATGTTTCAAAAATTTAGCCATAGTTTTACGAATTTAAGGAATTAGCCATTTTCATTGTGTAACAGTTTTTGTTACACGTGTAATAATTTTTGTTACCCGTGTAACAAAAATTATTACTGGGCGTAATAAAATTTGTTACACGTGTAACAAAAATTGTTACACAACGAAAATGGCTAATTCTTTAAATTCGTGAAACTATGGCTAATCCTTAAAAAAATTACAAAAAATTTGGCTAAATCCTTAAAAATTTCTTAAAAAAAAAAGAGTATGAATAATGATACTCTATATATAGAGTATCAATATTCACAACTTTAAACTAAAGTATGGGAATAGAGTTGGGTTGTAGTAGTCTAACGCTATTTTTTGCTCTATTTACTAGTGGGTTGCAGCTTGCCTAAATGATTGTGATAATAGTAACATTCTTATGCATTTACTTTTCTAATTGACAAAATAAAAATATAGTTAAAGTTACAAACTCGTTTCTATATGTAGTATGTTTATGGGGGGAAAATACATACGCACCAAGTGATTTTGAAATAATAACGCATTCTCTTGATATACAATTATTTTTAGAGATTTTTAAGAATATAACCAAAATTTTGACTAGTTTTTAGGATCTAGCCATAGTTTTATGAAATTAAAGATTTAGCTGTAACATACGTGTAATATAATATGTTACATGTTAATATTACACGTGTAACATACGTGTATCATTTTTATGTTACACGTGTAACATATTATATGTTACACGTATGTTACGACTAAATCCTTATGTTAGGCTTGCGCCAAGCCCTTTTTTGCATTTGGCCCTCGTTTTTTGTATTCTAGCACCTAATGTTTTCTATTTTTTTCATTTGCTTGAAGAAATAAATAAATAAATAAATAAATAAAAGAATTGCATAATTAAGAAGAACATTCTGAGCGCCAATTAAAATTTATATCCCAAGTGGTGTGCTCTCTTGATTCATACTCTATGTTTTATATGTAAATATATGGGTAGATTTTATAAATGTAACATAAAAACGGGTATAGATTAATAATGCGTCATAAAAGAGGCATTCTCAATAATTTAATAAAAATAATAATTTATTAAATTATTAAGTTTTTGTGATCCTAAGTAATTGTATGATTTATCGAGATTTTACTGTATTTACGTTCTTATAAAGCAATAATATTATGTCAATAATCTGTATGGTACGATGTGGTAGGATATAAAAAATAATAATGTGACATTACTGTTTTTAACGGAATAACATACCAAATTGAATTACTCCAGGTTGTTTACGTAAGGGGACTTTTTTTTTTTCCCTTTTTTTTTTCAAAGGATGATCAGATATTTATAAATATATCCAAGTCTAACATATTATATTCTTGACAATACAGCCTCTAGACGTATAAAGCATTTTTTAAATTAAGATAAAAACTATACACGGCATTTCTATAGAATCGTGTTAATTACAAAGTTACAAAGAAAATGTTTACAATCAACTTATAATAAAGAAACCGGTGCTTCCCGACGCTGCAAGTAATGATACTAATGATAATGACTTCTCTTATATATGGACTTGGACTAAAATGAGCAGCTTAAACAGATAAATTACAATGTGATTAACCATAAAATAATACAAATAATCATTAAGATCCTGGATGCCAAACCAAGCATTAAAATCTCTTTAGGGGTTATTTGGGTTGCAATCCGAATAGAAAAAAATTTTAGTTTAAAACCATATTACCACAATAATTATATTAACAAAAATCAAACTTAAACTATGTTGTTATAGTAAAATGTAGTTTGGATTTTATCAAACATGCCCTTAAAGTACATATTCTAGGAAACAATACCAAGAATTCATATTAAAAAAAAATCCACAACATATAAGCTAGCCTCATAAATTATAATTATACAAGATAATAATAGAGTAATAAAGCAACCGATAACTTCTGAAAAATCAACGTTAATCCTGAATGCCTAATAGCTTTACAAATAAATAATTAGGAGGTATAGTATAGATATAATATACTTAATATTTCCAATAAAAAAGGGTAGATAATATTGGTAAAATTGACTCCATCTTTTTCTTTTTAAATTAATTTTTTATGCTGTGTACGCGATAGTGACAATCTGCTGGATACCAACCCCCTTAAATATAACCTACTTGTTAACCTAAGCTGCCAAATTACTTGACGATAATTATTGAATATGCAAGTTGGGAAAATTTTATCCTTATTTTTGGTCCATTCATAATAAATATGAGTTCCAAAGTGAAAGAAATCAAGTTGATGAAAATGACTTTGGTTCAACATCAAGGAGACAATGTTGAGCCACGTCACTGTTTATTTGTGTCTTGCATGAATAATAAAGTAGGAGATGAGTTGAATATAAAGCAAAAGCAGTCACTATTGTTGTTCAAAAAGCCAGCTAAATTCCAAATCGGTAGGTTAGACTTTGGAACCAAATTCCCTTTCAAAACCCCAAAAGGATAAAAATGAAAAGCAAGTGCTCCTATTTGGATACAGCTTGTGTTTCACAACCCATCTTATCGCTTATCACTTGTTTTTAGGGGATTGCTCAGTACTCAACACACGTGTATTTGCATAAGCAAACTCAAATATCTTAATTGAGAACATTTTTTTTTTCTTAATTTTTTTTATTAGAATGTTAGAGTTTGTGGCTGCTGTGTCAGCAAGTTGTACAATTTCCATACTTTATTTTTTTATTTTATTTTATTTTATTTGCAGAATATTTCCACTTGTTTGATGCAATAGATTACATCCTAGCTACCCTTCAACCTCTAGGATAAATATTTTGACATGAATTTTTTTAAAGTAAATTTGATATTTAGTTTTTTTTTTAATTCTTGTTTTAAGAAAATAGTCAATATTTTTAAAAATTAAGAAATTAGTAATTAGTTTTTTAAAAAATTAAAGGCATAAAGGTAAAAGGGAATTTCAAGAAAATAGTCACTGTTTACGAAATAATTTTAACAAATAGCTACAGTTTTAAAAAATTTAAAAACTAGCCCTTTCAGAAATTTCTGACACATGTCAGAAATTTCTTACAACACATTTTATGTGTAATTTTGTTATTGTCAGAAATTTCTTACAATGTGTTATGGCTAGTTTTTAAATTTTTTGAAACTGTGGCTAAATTTTGAAAATACACAATCCAAAATGGCTATTTACCTAACTGACCCAAGGTAAAATTACACCATCATGTAATTGAGTCATTTTCTCAATTATGAAAACGTTAGCTACTTTCTTAAAACATCATCTAAAAATGACTATTTACTCAATAATCTATTTTCTTTTATTGCTAGTTGATCCAAAAAATAAAATAAAATTGACTCGGTATTTCTAACGCTTCAAATGAGATATCAATAAAATTGAAGGTCCGAGATGTTCGTTTAGTCTAAAAATTTCTAACAATAATTTTTTTTAAAAGAATAGTAACAAGCTATACGAGGCAATGAGGAAAAATTGAACAATTATTTTGTTTTTGTTATATTTATATATATATATATATTTTTTTTTATAGTATTTAATACATGGGTCAGTTAGGTAAATAGCTATTTTAGGCTGTGTGTTTTTTAAAAAAGGTCACAGTTTCAAAAAATTTAAAAACTAACCATAAAACATGTAAGAAATTTCTAACGATAACAAAATTATACATAAAAATTGATGTAATAAAATTTCTGACACGTGTAAAAATTTCTAAAGTGGCTAGTTTTTAAATTTCTTGAAACTGTGGCTATTTTTTAAAATCATTTGCTAAAAAGTAGCTATTTTCTTAAAATTCCCTAATATTATATATATTTAAATATTTATAAATTTTTATTTTATTACCATGCCATTCCCTTTCTACCTAATTGTGATATACTATTGTATGTCTATAACTTGAATTAACTTTTGAACTTGCTGATTTGAAAAATTTTACAAGAGGAAACATACCAAACACTACATGAAACAAGTATTTTCTGTGCCTAAGTTTTGGCTACCTAGATTAGGCACCAACTTTTTTTTTTTTTTGATTTTTTTGTTCCCCTTCTTGCGGCCGAATATATTCGGACCATTGGACATGATTGTGCAATCATTTGGACGTCCAAAAACCAGAAAGAGCACATCTTTTAGCATTGAAGGCCTTCACGTGCAGAGGGTTTTGGCCGCTGCAAGAATTCGAAAACAATACGAAATCCCTTGTCTAGATACTCTTTTTATTCTATACTCTCTTTTTTTCTTCTTTTAACGAGCGATGGTGAGTTAAAATACGGCATAGCCAGAATAAGTAGCTAAAACTCACAGCTGCACGGTTTTTGTAAGTGTGAGGGATGCGAGCACGTGAATTGCTGCGGGATTTGAAAATGTAGGACGATAGTGAGTCTCTAGTTGCTCTCCTCGACGCATAGAAAAGCGAACGAGAGAGAATGTTACCTCGAGGAAGCCCAAGTACTTCACATTAGCGTTCTTTCGTGTCCCCGCCATCTGCAAAACAAGTTAAAAAGAAATGCCATGCATTTGAATGAACTATCAGTAGTGTATTCTTTGTAACACAAGAAAAGACAAGACACAGTCACGCTTAGTTTCTCTTTTCAGTTGAGTCTCAAAGTTATTGTTATTTCTTTTCCAAGATTTATAGCTGAGTATTCAGGAGCCGAAAGCTCAGAAGAACCTTGAATGCCCAAAAAAAAAAAAAAAAACCAAAAAAACAAAAGCTCTGAACCATAATATTAAATAGAATTTTTATCATGTGGGAGGTTATAGAGCTAGAAATTTAGCTTTTCTTCATTCAAACGAAGCCACTTAGTTACCAAGCTCAAAAGTAAAAGGTTCCATAATTTCAGAGAAGAAGTATAGAGCGATAAATGTATATATACAAACCTCATTTATCAATGTCCTTAATATTCTGCAATCTGCCTCATGGTTGCCATATACGAATCAGATTGAGAATCTCATAAACAGATAGGAGTCGTTATACTTTGAAATGGGACAGAAAATTTGAATGAGTTAAGAGATAATAATAGCTCTTTTACATTCCGTAGAATATGCTTCCAAGTACTAAGATCGCATCAAAACGATCTCGGAATGTGTTTGGTGGTGTTTAGTACGATGACACTACAATACACTACATCACTTCTCAATCATTTGTCAGTAGCGTTTCACTGTCAGGCACACACTCAACCCCTTTCATCTGCAGCATCAAACTATCAAGAGCCGAGAGGATCGTACCAGAGTCGCGATGAACTCTGTCTCTTGCGACAAACCTATGAACCTCATTGTTTAGTTCAATCCAACTCTGACCAGCTTCTTTCACCACCCCATTGAAGTCCATTTTCTGTCTGATCCTCTTGACATCTACCCACATACTTTTCGATGCAAAAACGTTCGAAAGTAGTACGTATGTTCCACTATCTATAGGATCACATGAAAGTGACATCTCAGCGGCATATTTTCCTAATTCTACGTTACCTGCGGCTCTACATGCACTTAGCAAGCTCCTCCATACCAATGCCACCGGCTTTATCGGCATCTTCTCAATAAATTCCTTTGCTTCATACAATTTCCCCGCACGGCCCAATAGAGAAACTACGCAAGCATAATGATCGGTCCCTGGTTCAACTCCGAAATGGGGCATTGATTCAAAATGAATAAGTCCCTCTTCGACAAGCCCCCCATGGCTACACGCTGAAAGCACACCCACAAATGTGACGTAGTTCGGCTTTATTCCCTCCTCCATCATTCTCTCAAATGTGTGAAGAGCTTTTTCTGCTTCTCCATGCTGTGCATATGTCGAGATCATGGAATTCCAGCACACAACATCTCTCCAAATACTGGAATTAAATGTCTTACAAGCTTCTTCGATACTTCCGCACTTGGCATACATATCCACAAGACAGCTAGTGATGAAAGGGTCATAATCAAGACCCAACTTAATAAGCTGGTTGTGGAACTTTTGACCATGTCTCAGACTAGCCAAGTTACTCGAAGCCGTAAGTAACACAGCAAAAGTAAAGTCGTCGGGTTTTTGTCCTGATAACCGTAGATCAGAGTAAAGTCTCAAAGCCTCTGTATTTTCTAAACATTGTACATGCCCACATAACATTGCATTCCAAACTACAATATCTCTCTCTTTCATCTCGTCAAAGACAAGTCTAGCGTCCCCTATACATGAGCACTTAGAATAAACATCAACCAAAGCACTCAACACAAATATGTCCGAAGAGAATCCACATCTGATGATGAGACCATGAATTTGCGTGCTCAATTCCAAGGTGAATGAAGCAGCTGACACACCAAGCATACTGACAAATGTCAAGAGACTTGGTTGGAAAAACTTGAACCTCATTTGATGGAAAAGATCTACCGCTTCGCACAACTTTTGTTGTCTCGAATACCCTTCAATCATCGCATTGTAAGAGATCACACTGGGATCACTCAAACCATCAAAAACTCTTCTTGCGTCAGTCAAAGAATTGCACTTTGCATACATATCAATCAAGCCATTCTTGACGTAGTTATCATACTCGAGATTGACCTTGATAGTGTAAGTATGGACCTGCCTCCCATGTTTTAGAGCCTCAAGTGAGCCGCAAGAAGTAAGAACGCTAGTGCAGGCAAATTCATCTGGCTTCCAACCAGATCGCGCCATTTCAGAGAAAAGCTCCAACGCATCCCAATCATACGAATTCTTCATGTACCCAGCTATCATTGTGGTCCAAGAGATAGCATTTTTCACTACCATATGATCAAACAGCCTCCTCCCCGCTCGCACTTTACCACACTTCACATAGAGATCAATAAGCACATTGAGCACCGACAAATCCATTTCCACTCCAACTCTCAACACATAAGCATGGATTCGCCTGCCTACTTCGACAGACTCTGACATTGCACATGCACTCAAAACACTAGACAACACGTATTTGTCGGGAACAACGTTCGTTTCCCTCATTCGGCAAAACAACTGCAAAGAAACATCGCTCTTTCCAGCTTTCACATACCCCGCTATAATAGAAGTCCAAGTAACGGAAGTTCTCACAACCAAGCCATCAAAAACCAATCTCGCTTCTTCCATATCGCCACATTTCGCATAGAAATCAATCAAAGAAGTGCCCACATACACTTCCTTCTCAAAACCAGTCTTGACCACAAAACAATGCACTTGGCGACCCTGATCAACTCCGAAAAACTGTGTACAAGCCCGGAACACGCTCGCTAAGACATGCTCACTTGCACTCCAATCGGAACTTCTACGAAACTCCGAGAACACCGCCAAAGCTTCTCCATGAAAGCCCTTCTGGGCATACATAGAAACAACCGAAGACCACGTAATGAGGTTCCTCTCAGGCATTCTATCGAACAGCTTCCGCGCGTCGCGGAGACGATCGGCCTTCGAGTAACAGCGCAAGAGATGGTTGGCCAGGAAAACATCGTATTGAAATCCCAACACCACAATCCTCGCGTGAATTATCTCGAGCCACAACGAGCTGGGTTTGTCCGGAGGGCCTTGTTGCAAGAGTTTTGCCAATGCACGCCTTGTTTGGGTCGAAAGAAAACTGGTTTGGGGTTGAAGAAAAAGAGGGTCTGCCAAGGCGGAGAAGGTCAAAGGATGCTTGGTTGTGAATGTGAGAGAGTGTTTCAGGCAGTTTACCATTGAACCCTCGATCGAACTTTTTAGAGCTCAGACGAGCAAAAAAAAAAAAAAGGAGAGACTGAGAGAGAGTGAGAGTGAGACTAAGAGCGTTTTCACTGTACTGGGAATAATAATAACGTGTATATTTCTGGGAGCTTCCTCACACTTTGAACCCTCTCATTCCCACTTTGGCGGTGGACGCTTCGTTTCTTGAAGGTAAGGCTGGTCTGGGGGTTTGTCTTCTTGATCACACAGGGAAACCTTCCAGGAGATGGGCCACATTCCTCCCCTGTTGAAGCGGAGCTCCTGGCTGTGGAGTTCGCTTTGGAGATGGCGCAGCAAAGTGGCGAAATGAGTATTAGACTTTTGTGTGACTGTCAACCAGTAGTTCGTGCTATCAATGGTGGCACTAACCCCCCTTCATGGGAGACTACTGTTCTGTTTTGGCCTATTTTAGAGTCGATAGCTGTTTTTAATGTATGTCAATCTCTTTGGATTCCTAGGCGGAATTGTCACTTGTTGGGGGCCTTTTCCCTTTTGCCCTTTAATGAAGTTTTATTTCAGCCAAAAAAAAAAAAAGTCATATCACGTGCTATGCACGTGACTATTTTGATAAATATTAAGTTAAAAATAAATTAAAAATAATAATAATAATAATATTTGCTAATAAAACAGGAAAATTCTGTAGTGGGTTTTTTTTGTGGTGGAAAATAATTTTGAATGGTGAGATTCACAATTTTAAGATGCGGGATCCACCGAAAAGATGAACCTGACGGTCCAGAATTGTTTCCCACCACAAAAGAAAACTCATCACAGAAGTACCCAATAAAACATTGAAAAAAGATATATTCTATCCTTCTTTTTTTTTTTCTTTTTTTTGTCAGTGAGCTAAATAGACCATTTTACAAAGACTTGTTAAATTTTGTTTAAAAAAATTAAGAAAATAGTCATGATCTAATAACAAGATACATGTATTAACGTCATTTATAGTAACAATTTAATAGCTATTTTCTTAATAATTAAAACAATGGCTATAGTTTTAAAACACCTATGTGGAATGACAATTTTTTATAATTTCGCTATTTTTTTTCTTCTTCCAATATTTTTTAAAATATATCAACTAACTATATTAAAAAAGGTCGAATTTATATATCTTCTATAATTTGTTTTCCACTCACAAATTTTTACAAAATAATGTCATCTTAAAATTAAGAATTGCTATAATTTTTTCAAGACATAAAAGTTAAACTTTAATATTCTTGTTATATAATAATAATATTTTTACAAATTAATTATTTTGAAAAAAAAAATCATTGTTAGTATGCTTTTTTCTCGATAAACTATGCATTACAATACATTAACCTTTCATGTAAAAAAAAATACTTAGAAAATATTCAATCGAAATGTTGAAAAATAATTAAATTCTATATTTAGTTTTGTAAATTGCATAAATTTTAGTATGTTACTGCGTGAAGTAGAGAAATGCTTACATTTTAATGTACATTCACAAAATAAGAGATTATTGAACAAATAACCATTTTCAAAATGATGTTTTAAAAGAATAGCTAATATTTTTATTAATTAAAGAAATAATTATTTTTTAACTGTTTACATGAGATTTTATTTTTTATGCCCTTAGTTCTACAAAAGGGCTAATGGTTAGTTTCTTAATATTTGAAAACGATGATCATTTTCTTGATACATAAACAAACAAATTAACAAATACCAATAGACCCTAAATATAAATACCCAAATTTTAAACAATTGAATAAATGACCAGTTCATCAATTACTTGCACATGTTTTCAATCAATTGCTAGCAACCAAATAATTGAATCCCTTGGGTATTTTGTTATTTTTTTTTAAAAAAATGGATTTTTATTTGAATTAGGTGTTAAAATTTGAGTATTTTGTTATACTCTACGTGTGTTATACTCTTAATTTATACTCTAAAATTTACACTACAAACATATAGTGAAAACTAAAATAAGCACACCATTTGAGATATAAATTATTATGTGATATTAAAATTGATCTTATTTTGTAATTTTTCCTTTTAAAAAAGAAAAAAAGAATTAAATTAAAAAAAAGATGAGGACAAAAAAAAAGTCACAAACAGCCAAAAAAAAAAAAGCCAGACTTTTTTTTTTTTTTCATCGATGCTTCTTAATATAGTAGAGGAAACAAATTACGTGATTTCCCATGAAAATAAATAAATAACATGATTGTACCATAATCGCATCACAAATGTATATTCCAGTTTATAAAAATAATGACACAAATACTTTTTGTTAGAACTGTGCATGAGTTAGGTTGGACATGTTAATCCCTTTTAACTCAATTGATGAAATCTCAACCCAATCCAATCTTACAAAAATATCAATACAATCCAACCCAACTCAACCGGTTAAAAAGTCGAATTGGATTGATCGGACTGTGTTTTTTTTTTTTTATAAATAAAAATTAATATAATGTATATGATAAAGTGAAAGTAAGATTTACTTTTATCAACAAAAAGAAATTAACACTAAGCATCTTCGTGAAAAATCAAAATTAATAACACAAAATAAATAATAACTAAGAATAAAAACTACATATATAATATATATTTTATATATTTAGGTCAATTAGGTAAATTGTCACTTTAGATGGTGTGTTTTAAAAAAATAGTCACAGTTTTAAAAAATTTAAAAACTGATCGTAAAAAGTTTTTTTACACTAGTAAGAAATTTCTTAGCATAACAAAATTACACATAAAATTTACTGTAAGTAATTTTTTACTGATATTTTCTTAAAATTTTGAAACTGTGACTATTTTTTAAAATGGTTATTATCTTAATATTCCCCATATAATTTTTTATTTAAAAATTGTCGAGTTGAGTTGGGTTGATCCGAAACTCAAAAAATTGAGTCATAACACAACTCTACAATTATTTAGGTTGGGTTGAACCCGAATTAAGCTTAGTTTAGCTTGGATTGTCGAATTGGGTCACGGGTTAGTTGGGTTGACGGATTTTGTGCACAGTCCAACTTTTTATGTTTAAAAATTGGATGTTAAAAACTAGGTGTAAGGTTAATTGACTTAGTGACCAAAACCATGTGCAAGTAATTAATGAATTATAAAAACTTTTTTTTTAATTTTGCTTTAGGCATTATTTATCCTTTATAATATAAAGTGCGAATGAGTGCCTTTTGAACAGTGCTCGTCGACCAAAATGCGCGTTTTGGTCGAAAAACACTGTTCATTTTTATTTTTATTTATTTATTTTTTTTTTCGGGTCCGCACGCGTGCATAGCACGCGCCGCCCACGCGCGCGTTGCCAAACTTTTTTTTTTTTTCAATTTCCAAAGTGCTCTTTTTTTTTTTGGCAAAGGTGGAGCTCTTTTTAGGGCTTTTTAGTAAATTTTTTGGGCCTTTTTATAAATTTTATTCCCGCTACTTTTTAAAATTATAAAAGTGCACTTATTTATTAAAAGTTTAACGAAAATATCATTTGTTAAAAAAATACATGGACATGCGCAGCGCGCGTGCCTTTAAACTAGTTTTAGTAATTTGGTTATAAAAAAAAAAAAAAAAAAGCCCCGGTTTAAAATTTTTTTGGGTCAAAGCCCAAAGTCACAAACTGCTTGAGCCCACCTCTTCTTTTATTTAGCTCTATTTGTTTTAAATTATTCACATTCCTTGTCCTGTGGCACGAAGAAGCAACCTCTCACACAAAAGCTCTTTTGTGTTTTATCTCAAGTCCTATGCCCCACTTCTTTCCATGGACATCAAACCACAAGTACCATTCACACTCTACATCTCACGCTATTTCTCGCTCTTTCTGCCTCTTTCGCCCTAAATCGTTGGGCTCTTGTTGGCTGAGAGTGCGCCATTCTCGTGCCTTTCTCTTGTTCCACAGATTGTAAATATTATCTTTCCCTTTGAGATTTGCAAATGACAATAGTTTCCATGTGTTTGAGAAATTAATGGTGTGATTCACCGTCATTTTATTTATTCCTTCTTTGATTCTCTCTCTGCCCTTGTTTCAGTAGACCTTGTATAGTAAATCTTAGTACCAATTTTGGATTTCTTTTGAACTACTCACTGTTGCATGCACTTTAGAATTTGGGGCTTGAATATGTTTTAATGGTAGTGTGTTTGAGGTGAAATATCCCCATATTTTCACCCTTGTATTTGGAGGTTTGATTTGATCAATGGTATTTTGATGGGTTTTATTTGATTCACTGCTTATTTGGGTTTCTAATTGATGAGTATAATTGGGACTTATTACATTATATTTTGCAACGGTGCTAGTTTTTCTTAAATTTTCAGTCACAAAGAATTTGTGCACGTCTAGTGCTTGTGTATTGAAAACTCATGGTTATGGTTTTGTACCCTTTTTCTTATTACTTTACATGAGTTTTGTTTTGAACCTAGTAAGAGTCCATAATCAGTTTGTCTTGGTCAATTGGTCAATCAGTTTGATCAATTCTTATTTCTTTTCAATGAACCGAACTAGCAGGGGATTGTGTTATGCAGGGACAATGGGCTAGAGTGTGGATCATTGCTCAATTCGAGGTAGGAAGTCTATCACTTATCTTTTGTGAGGATTTTATTAAATAATTGGTAAATGGAAAAAAAATAAAAAGAAGTATATTTCCTATTTTGTAATGTATATATATCACCTATGAAAGAAATTAGAGGCACGTCTCGGCTTGGCCTATGATTTTGGGAATGTTTGAGATGTTTGGAAAAACAAGATTTTCTGAAAAAGAAGATGATTATATTCAGTATGCTCAAAATTATATGTCATTCATATGCGGTTATTTTAGCATGGTCCGTTGCCTTTCTAGATCGGATGCAGACTAGGTTTTCGTGGGACGTTCGATTCCCCGGGGTTTGCTATGTTTAACAGGGTTTGACTGCTTATTTTTGTTTTTCTATTATATATATAATGACTATGAAAACTTGGTTTGTAAAAAGGATACATTTCACATAGAGCATACTTATTATTTTTCTTATAAAATTTCTTCTGGCTTGGTTTGTATGTCCTAACTATGCAGGTGGTTATAAAATGGATAATAAAAACCAAAATATGATTAATGGTTTTCCTACGAGCATGTAAATACTCACCACCCCCTACTTTCCTCTCTCCTACAAGTACGGTTCGGTTTGGTTCAGTTCGATGTCTTTTGGTCAACAGGCTGTGAGTCGAGTCGACTTGAGTCATTGATGTCTGCAATGTATTTGATGGCCGTTTGGTGATTTGACGGTTTGTTTCGTTTTCTTTAAACTCTTAGCTAAGGAATTAAGTGCATAGAGGTTACGTAGAGCTTACGCTATCTCATTGAAAAATATACCAGCTGTATTTTTGAGTTATTTTGTATTTGTATAAAAATGTACTTGAACTCTGATTATTTATTTACAGTTAGTATTTTTCCTTTTTGGTTCTCAAAAGTTTCCGGAGCAAAATTTGTTAATTTAGTAAAAGTTTTTCAAATTCAAGGTTCGTAAAATGTATTATTATTTTTAAAAATTTTATTTTTAAATAATTAATCCTTATTTCTCCTAACCCCCATTTAGGGGCGTTACATGAATTGGCTAGTTACTTAATTACTTCAAATACATGGGTATTTATTTATATTGTTGTGTAAATTTAGGTATTTCCCTACTTCACCATTTAATTTTTTTTGTATATAGTGTATAAGTAATATTATATGAAAAATTTTGGTAGGTAGTCCATTTTTTATATGATATTCAAAAAATATCCCTAACTTTTTTAATTAGGTGAATGACTCGTTTTTGGTAAGTAAGCAAAATACCATAATAAGTGAACGATACCAGTCATTTTTATCTAGCATCTTGTTTATTAACCATGGTAAATAATCTAAATAGAATTTTCGGCAAGCTGATAAAATACTATAGTAAGTGGATAAAATATCGGCCATTTTAGCTGGTATTTTGTCGATTAACCATGATGAATAATTTACATACCGAAAACAGACATTTACCTAAAAAAAATAAAGTTATAGACATTTTTTTCAAATAGGTTCTAAAATAAGGCAATTAACCCCTATTATTATTAGTTAATTTATATATGAAAAATAAATATGTATCATTTGAATGACATATATCATGTTTGACATATTATGCAATAGTATGAAATAATGATCTTCGATGCTGAAAAAATTATATATTGATATAATATGCATTATATCGTTCTTTTGAAAAATGATATGATATGGAAAATAAGTTTTTGTTCAAATATTGTATTATTTATTCTCACTATTATTAATGATTTAGATTGATTAGCTATAAAGAATAAATTACACTTTTAAGTAAAATGAAAAATGCTATAACATTATAATTTATTATAAGTTTAGTATACCAAATATAATAATATTATAATTTAGTATATTTTATAAGAGTTTCTTATATGATATTATTAATGTACCTGTCATATGAGTTTGTTCACATATATGCATTATGCGATATGCATGAAGGTTAAATCGAATTCAAAAAGAAGAAGAAAGAGCAAACAATAAATAAATAAAATATTTGTAATGACATGAATTTAATATCACTGTGCTAATTAATTAATTTGTATTTCTACCTCAGTTGTGACCAATTTGTAAAATTGGCCAGTTTCGTCAAATCTGATAAATTGGAACTATGAGAGAAAATATGAAATTAGCAGGGTTATCTTACAATTTTAAAAGTTAGACGTGATAGGAATTTATGTTTGATTTGAAATTGATATTTAAATTCCTAAGTTTACGTTTTCAAATAACGTGTGCAATTTTAAAATTTCTCGGAAAAATTTGTTGCATTTTCGTGGTAAATTTTCGGCCATTTTGGGCCCAATTAGCCCAAGCCCATTAGGGCAATTTTCTTTTCCCCCTTTCTCCACCCACAGCCGACCAAAACCCCTTCCACACAAAAAAAAAAAAAAATTTTCTTCTTCTTCTTTCCTTTCCTCTCTCTCTCTCTCTCTCTCTCTCTCTCCGCCGGCAACCAGCCCTCCACCGCCGGTGCTGCAGCTCCTCCGCCCAGCTCGCGTGCACAGCGCCGGTGCCGTCCCGCCGCCAGCACCGCTCGGCCCCGAGCTCCAACCGCACGCGCAGCTCCGCCAGCGCGAGCCCCGCGCGCCTCTCCCTCCCTTTCGCGCTGCACGTGTTTCCTCCGCACGCCGAGCAGCAGCGCGCCGCTCCGTCGAGCTCGCCCAGCCTCCGCGCGCGCTGCCGGCGTCGACCCAAGCCTCCCCTGTCTCGCGCGCGCAGCCCAGCCGGAGCACTCGCTGTCGCCGCGCCGAGCTCCTCCGCGCCGACCTCCTCCGCGCCGAGCTCCTCCGCGCGAGCTCCTCCGCGCCGAGCTCCTCCGCGTCGAGCTCCGCCGCGCCGACCCAGCCTCCGCACACCGCAGCCGAGCTCCTCTGCGCGAGCTCCGCCCGCTGCCGGCCACCTCAGCGCCGGCCAGCCCCTCCCGCGCAGCCGCGTAACCCCGCCGACCCTCGTCGTGCCGTGGTCACCTCCGGGCAGCAATCGTACCCCTCCTCGCGTTGAACCCCTTTTCTTCACGTTACCGAGCCGACACCGAGGTAAGCTTCGTGTCCGCCGCGTTGACGTTGAGTGTTCAACTTGGATCTTTAAATTTCAGCGGGTTAATTCCTTGTTTCCGTTGTAGTTTAGAGTTCGTCGTCGCTTCGCGCCGTTGCCGGGTTATTTTGTTAGCCGCTGCGTGCTTTCTCGAGCCGTAATTACTCAAGTTTGGTGAGCCTCGTTTCCTTTTTGTGGTTGTTGTTAGATACTCGATTTTCGTCGATTGTGTTGTTAACGAAAGTCTATCTTATTCGAGGCTTGTTTTTGTAAAGCATCGTATTGAGAAAAATTGTTATGTCGTAGTGGGTGATTGAAATTAGTTTGCGTTCAAGAATCGTGTTATTATGGGCTTGAACTTGTTAGACGCCTAGAGGTCGTTTTTAATTCGGTTTACCTTGAGTTTTTGACACCTTAAAGTGTGCTAATTTAGTAGCGAAAAGTTGGGAATTCGTTTTTGTGCGGTAAACTTCACGCGCTTAAATGTTTATTTTTCGCACTATATTTGTAATCGTTGAAATCCCGATTTATCCGTGCTTAGACGAGCGGGAACTTAATTTTCTCTTTTAGACGCGGTTTTGGAAAAAATAAAAATAAAAATAAAATTGTCAAGTGGCATTGTTTTGAAAGTTTGATTTGGAGATTTAGTTGTCAAAAATCAAATAGTTGAATGAGCCTTCTCGAATAGAAAATTATACACGTTATTGGTTATTTAACCGTGTGAAGTTGTATTTTGGCACGTAGACCATTCAAATGTGAATGAGTTATAAATTTGGGTCACAATTCCGAGTGTTTCCCATCGTGTTGCATTTAGTTCAAAAATTTATTCGATCATTTTATTATGCCAAATTGTGCAGGATCACCACCGAAGTGCTTAAGGACGCACGACCCCGCACCGTCGTATACTAAAGGTATAACCAAGCGGCCAAAAATCGAGTTCTTGTTGTAAAATGATACGATATTGGAAGCGTGACTTGAGCTAGGATATTGTTGGAGTCCTTGAGAATTATGCTACGAGTTTAGCCTTTGAGACTCGAGAATAATTGTTGTTATGAAATTTTGGAAATGTCTTGATATTGTGTTTATTGACTCTAGTTGTTGATATGTTGGATTGTGACCGAAATTAGTTCGGTGCTGGGTTGATATTAGGTGAAGGCTTCGGCCGGGATATCCGAAAAACAGGGGAAACTCTGCCGGATTTCCGGCTCGAAGCCTAGGCACTTTTATTGATTTAATCATTGTACGAGTAAGGCTAAGAACCTATTCCTCACATAAACAAATCCAATGACAACAGTTAGGACGGAAACAACCTTAGATGGGCTTTCTTAATGAATTATTACTAGAGTCACATTCTTCGAGTCCACCAATCCCAAGTTCTTTCTCTCCTGTACTTAGTGGTAAACCTTGGCGTTGATCATTAATTGCTTGTGTGGAACAGAAGCATCTCACACAAAGCACGAGAAGAGACGCCCCTAGGAAAAGGATTTCGAGGACCGAAGCGAGGAGCTTAGGACCTCAAGTAAGTGGATCTCCTCTGTAACACGAGTAGACTCTACTATGCTCGATTGCTTGCTACTGTTGTGATCTTATTATGGTTGTAGCAAATGTTAATGTTTAACCTAGTAATTATGATGTTGGTTTTCCTAGGTACGTGAGTATGGGCTCACGTGCCTATACTATGTTTGTTAACTCGCAATTATGGAGTTGCGGGTCTAAGTTCTTAGGGTTACCAGTCTATATGGTGTGTGTGTGTCTCTTGTTTGTGGGTATGGGACCACAGACATAAGATTATTATTATTGTGGTTGAGATTCTTGTTTGCAGGTTGAGAGATACGCTTTCTTTTAAGTCGAAAGGATATGGGAAATCTTAGGCTTCCGAATGGAGGTCGCGATCGTGATAAGTACCGAAATTGCCCGACGGGGCCACTGTCTGTGTGAGATTTCGGGACTACCCGACGGGGTCACGAGGAAGTCGGCGGACGATTATCCTCTCTATATATGCTGTGTGCTAATCTTAGTACGGCCGATGGGGCCGCGATCACGATCGGTTCCGAAATTGCCCGACGGGGCCATTGTCTGTGTGAGGTTTCGGAACGATCCAACTGGGTTTCAAGGAGGTCGGTGGACAACCTTCTTTTATGATTGAAGGAGATTGAGTTCAAGAGTCTCGTGATAAATCCAATGGTGGATGACACTGAGTAGAGTCATTATCGAGCCACGGAAGGCTCGATTTACGGAGTTAGCGGAGAATAGACTTATTTTTGACTCAGTTATAAATTCTATGCGCGTATATTTAAATAAGTCTTGATGTAAAATTATTATACATCTTCAATCCACTTATTGGGCTATTAGCTCACTAGTGTGCTCGTGTTGCAGGTAAGTTGAAGGGAAAGCTGGAAAACTAGGCGACATGGAAGGATAACGGCGAGTGCATACGGGACCGACCTTGGGAGCGTCGGGTATACCGCCGGCTAGCCGTTGGCAACTATTTTGGGAGTTGATGTTTTTGTTTTGAAAATCCCACGTAAAAACTCTTTTGATGGTCGTGTGGTCACGGTTACATCCCGTGTTAGGCATCTAAATGTATTTTCTTATTGTTATGGAAAAAGTTTCAAATTCTACCGTATTTTTGGGACTTGAAAATTGTTAAATCTCTTATGTTTATTACGAATTATATTTCCTTTTTACGTGTTAGTTTTTGGGTCGTTACAATATTATTTTGTTTTTGTTTTTGTTTTTTGTTTTCATTTGTGAGTTGCGCATGCATGATCAACCTCAACACTTAGGTAAAATGCCATTAATGATCAAGATAAGAGACCATGATAAACTCACTCACACTTTTTAGATTTTAGATAAAAGACCATGATAAACTCACTCACTCTTTTTTGGTTTTAAATACTATTTTGTTCTAATCCGAATAGCATAAATATTCTTTTATTTTTTTTATCAAATACTCATCTATAACTTTTAAGTATATATATATAAATATAAATATATATATATTAACACCATTATCAATTTATTTATTTATTGTTTTACCTGCAATATATCAAAATGGTGTAGTTTCTATAAATATAAAGTAAGATGATATTTTGAAGGGTCAGTTAGGTAAATAGTCATTTTGGACTGTGTATTTTCAAAAAATAGCCGTAGTTTGAAAAAATTTAAAAACTAGTTATAACACACTGTAAGAAATTTCTGACAATTACAAAATTACACATAAAATGTGCCGTAAGAAATTTCTGGCACGTGTCAGAAATTTTTGCAGTGGTAGTTTTAAATTTTTTGAAAATGTGGCTATTTTTTAAAATCATTTTGTAAACAGTGGCTATTTTCTTAAAATTCCCTATATTGAAACATATATACATATATATGTGTATATATATATATATATTAATAATTATAAAAAAAATTGATAGCAGAATACAATTTTATCATAGTTTGATGACTCAGGAATAAACTCGAAATACTTTAGTTCAAGTTAAACAAAAAAAAAAAATCAAAAATCAAAAAACAAAAAACAAAACAAAACACCTATCATATGCTTTGTTTGGGATGAACGTTTGAATGTTTCAAATTATTCAAAATCGTTTTGACTATTAATAGTATTATCGGACATTTGAATAAAGGTCAGTTAGGTAAATAGTCATTTTAGGCTGTGTGTTTTTAAAAAATAGTCACAGTTAAAAAAAAAATGAAAATTTAGCTATAATACATGTAAGAAATTTCTGACAATAACAAAATTACACATAAAAATTATTGTTAAAAAATTTTTGACATGCAGAAATTTCTGAAAGTTTTGTTTTTAAATTTTTTGAAACTGTGGATATTTTTAAAAATCATTTTGTAAAGAGCGACTATTTTCTTAAAATTCGCTTTGAATGATATCAAATCATCTAAATGTTTACCTCAAACAAGGTATCAAGAAATAATAGTGTCCCACAGTAAATTGGGAGATTTTGAGGAATAATTTGTTTTTTTACACTTTAATAATTTATGATATATTTTTGTTGCATTTTTAATTTTTACACTATAAATATAGAGTAGCGATAAAAAAAACACACCACTTAAAATATAAATTATTAAGTGACACTTAAAATGATTTTTTTTTTTTTTTTTGCAATTCTCCCTAGTAAGTAAGTTAGAGCAAATGATCAAATTTAAGAGATTTAAGCAAATAGGGTATGTTTGGCATGTTTTGTTTTATTAAGAAAATAATCATTTTTGTAAAAACCTTGTCTTTCTATTCATATGTACTATTAATAAAAAAAAATAGTAAAGATTTCATGAATTAGAGCTAGTCAATTTGTTTCCATGAATTTTTATTTTACATAAATAACCTTTAACCGAGGGGTAGGTTAGAATACATTTTTCTTCCTGAATGGATCTATTCTTTTGACCAAATCCTTAGACCTTTTTATTTTCACTTTCTTTGTCCCTCTAATTAATTTTAACAAGTAAGTAAAAATAATTATTTGAAAATATAATAAAATAAAAAATGGTTAAGAAATTTGAGTGTTAAATACCGTAATTACACTCAATGAATGTCATTCTCTAATTAAATATAACATAATAATCATCTAAAGATTTCAATCCTTTTAATTAGGAAAAATCATAAATAATCCATGCGTATGCAGTAAATACCAGTATGTTTTTAAGAATTCAAAAATTATCCCTCAACTTATTAAAAACTTTCTAATAAATACACAGCGATAGTTTTTTAGTAAAAAATTTTGTATGCAATTAGCACGTACTTTCACAATGATTTCCAATGAGCGGCGTCAAGAGGAGAGGAGGAGGAGAGCGCGGAACTGAACGTGCACAAGAGAAAGGGAAAGGAGAGCACTGAACTGGATTCAAGTGAGGTCTTGGCGGAGCTCTCGAGTGGCGGTGTGCCGAGGCCGAGGGAGAAGCAGGAGAAGAGCAGCGGTCCTTGTGGGATTGGGCTAGTTCGCTGAGAAGTCGACTTCTCTGGCAGGTTCGCGGCGGAGATGGAGTCGCAATCACAAACATGGACAAGTTTGTGGCGAAACTTAACGCGAATCGAAAAATCCATGTTTGAAATTTTCGTTTGAATTTTTTTTTCAAGGATTTTTGTTTCATATGTTGGACTCATATAGTCATATTAGAGTTTTCATTTACAATGTGGATGCGAAATTATATAGGTTTGATTGTGGAGTTGATTATTTGGGTGTGTAGATTATTTATTTATTTATTATTTTATTATTTACTTATTTTTTTTATCATGGATGGGTGTGTCGATTAACACCCTTTGTTTTTAATCTAAGCGTGAGAAGAAGCATGCAAATCATGCAATGGGACAAACTTTATTACCCAAACAGTGGGACCTACAAAAATGTTATTTTTTCTTTGTAAGTAGGGGTGTACATTAACCCGAGCAACCCGAAGACCCAATCCAATTTAACCTAACGCAACCCAACCCAAAAATACGGGTTCAAAAGTGAAAAAATTTCAGTTCGGGTTCATTTAGTTTGAACCCATGAATGACGGGTTGGGTTGAAATTCTCAACTTTTGAACCCGAACAACCCAACCCAGCCCAAACTTTTTAAATATTTATCTAAAATTTATATATGTTAATACAATATGAAAAATATGAAGATATTAATCTTTTCTTAAAAGTTTTGCTTAAAAAAAAATCTTTGTTTGATTGATATAACTACTTGTTCGTCGACTCACTCTTCATTTCTTAAACTATTTTCTCTCACTTTTTACTAAAATCGCGCATCATCTCATTTTGTATTTCCTATATATGTCAATAGTTTGTCTTTTCATCAATTTTTATATTCTCTATTTGATTATAAAGATGTATACATATAATTTTCTAATCAATTATTGTTAGGCTATTCATTTAATCAATTTGTGAGAATTTTTTTGAGAATCTAATATAAGCTAAACATTGTTCAAACATATTAAATATGAATTAAAATTATTGTACCAATCCGACAACCCAACCCAATCCAACCCAACCCATTTTATTTTTATTCGGACGGGTTGCCATTATTATTTTTTACTACGAGTCGTAAAATCTTCAACCCGAACTCTTTAGGTTGTGTTATAATTATCTTAAACCCAACCCCATCTAACCCAACCCACGTATACCCCTATTTGTAAGTCTATTAGCAAGCTCATACTCATTGTTGTGTACCCAAAACCTTCTACACCGTTAGATTCAATCTCACTGGCTATTAGTTGTGAAACATTGGTTATTTCCCAAAAAGATGGAAACATTATTATAGCCTTGTCCATAAATTATTAGGTGACGTGTTTTTTTTTCTTTAATTCCCCCCTTATTTTATTTCTACGTTTATCTTTCTTCTCCATCAAAGAATTAAAAATTACGTAACATCGTTTATGACAGAAAAAATTCTGTATATTTTATCAAAAATTCAATTTTATCTCTATGTTTTTCGTAATTTCGAAACGACCCATCAGTTTTTTAAATTGATCTAAAAATCTACTTAGAACTCTATTTTAGTCGACATTTATCTGTGAAAAGACGATAATACCCTGAATAAATTTAATTTTTCCTTACTTTATATTTTCTCCCTATATACATTGTAGTTAGGCGTGAAATATTGGAATGCACAGTAGCCGGGCAAAATTTTGCCCGGTAAATTTCCGGGTAAAATCCGGATTTTACCCGGTGCTTCCTCCCGGGTATATACCCGGCACTGTTCCAAAAATATTAAATAACACTATTTTGCCCGGTTTTGATGCATTTTACTCGGCTTTACCCGGTTAAAAAAATTTTGCCCGCTTATTCCAACATTTACCCGGCCATTACCCGGTTTTGGATGACTTTTTTTAGTCACGGCACTTGAACATCAATGTATCTCTATGTGACAAATTTTATTTGTTGGCCAATTGTGTGTGGTGTGTAGTGGCGTGAGGGGGCGTGCAGTGGCGCAGTGCAGTGCGCAGTGCAGTGAAGGCGAAGGCTGAAGGCAGTGGTGCGCAGTGCAGTGAAGGCTGAAGGCAGTGGTAGGCTGGTAGCTGGGCAGGCGTGAATGACTAGGCGTGCACGCCTATGAATGACCATTCAAGAGCATTCAACGCTTTAGGCATATTAAAAACAATATTTGAACACACACTGAGTCTATAAATTGAGTTTTTTGCCTTCAAAACTCATCCGGTCTTAAAAAAAAAACATTCACTCCTAATATTTTTGTTGTGCTCTTTCATTCTTGTTCTGCAAGAGCTTTTTGTTGTGCTTGCCGGCGTCATTGTGCTCTTCTTCATTGTTTTTCTGCTTGCCGGCGTCATTCTAACGTGTTATAGGTAAGTTTGGTTATTTTTAACTTTACTATAGTATAATAACTAATAAAAAACTTAGTTTTATGACTAGTTATAATATTTAGTATAATAACTAATAATTAGTTATAATATTGTGTAAAATTATGTAATATTTATTTTGATAATTAGTTTAAACATTCATCAATATTTAGTAGTTTAAATTTAGTTTAAATTATTATGGTAAAAGTTAAACAAGAAGTAGTTGTTATTTTAGTGTTTACATTACTAGTTATTATAGTTTTGTTAAATGTTACTTAAATTCTTTGTTGTTGTTTTAGTAAAATTTTACTTAAATTAGTAGTTTAGTTAAAATTTATAAAACTAGTAGTTTAGTTAGAATTTATAAAACAAGAAAATTATTATTTTATTTATTAAATTAGTAGTTATTAAATTTTTGTTAAATGCTTATTTTTTATTTTAGTTAAATTATTACTTGTTATTGTAGTTAAATTATTATTTGTTATTTTAGTCAAGTTACTAGTTTAGTTAAAAATTAGTTTAAGTGTTAGTTGGTAATTGTTATCGTACTGTTATTTTTGTTAAGTTAAATTATTATTTGTTCTTTTAGTTAAATTTTAGAATAAAAAAATTAGTAGTTTATGTTGTTGTTATTTGACTTGACTTTATTTTTAGTAAACTTAATAGTTGTAGTCATTTTTTTACTAATATTTTAGTTAAAATATTTACTTACAATATTGTAGGGTTATTTAGGTTATTTTATTTATTACATATAACTAGTTATTATAGTTTTTGTTAAATGTTAGTTAAATCATTATTTGTTATTTTAATTAAATTAGTAGTTTAGTAAATTTTAAGCAATTTTATTTTAGTTAACTATTTTAATTGTTCAATTAATAGTAATATTAATGTTAAATTATATTAAATTAATAGTTGTTATTTTATTTTAATTTAAGTTCATTTAGTAGTTGTTAAATTACTAGTAGTTTTTATTGTAGTTAAATAATTTAATAAATATTTAATTAATTTGTAGTTGTTATATATATATATATATTTATTTATTCATTTTTTTACTTCACCTAATACATCTTAAATTAGGGGTCATATTTTTAGGTATTTGTAAGAAAATTAGTTAATTGTTTTTAGTAATATTTGAAGTCATATTTGAGTACTCTTTTAATTAATAATTTTTCTAACTTATTTTTATTAATTGCTTAGTTGAATTACTTGTTTGTATTTATTTGATGCTAGATATCGACAATGTATCCATACCAAGACTCGCAGGCGCAATACAGCGACGACGATACGCAGGCAACCCACATAAGCCAAACGCAACAAAATGACCCGTGGATTGAGGCGATGCGACAACAGGGGAATGCATTCTTTGGTGCCCCACAGATCCCTCCGAACACATATACAGATAGTGCGCTCGATCGCGCCGGTAATATATTGGGTGCTCCTTCGACGGCTCTACGATTGGCCCCACAGACGGGACGGGGCGAGACGACGTCTGAATATTTACCGACGGGCGTTTATTATCAGGGGATGCCGACATTTGCTCAATTTTCGGGGGGGAGACCAGGATTTGTTCCGAGCGGGATGCAGTCGACTTTCCCTATACCCCCGTATACCGGGCCAACACCAGTCCCGGGCATCCACCAATGTCCACCACCAACAGCGCGGACCTTATTCGGACCTGAGATCGGCGGGTCATCAGACAGAGTGAACGTCGGCGGGTCATCAGATCGAGTGAACGTCGGCGGGTCATCAAACGGAGTGAACGCTGCCGGTTCATCAGCCCCAACCCAGCATGAAGAGGGCGAGGACGAGGACGTCGCTGAGGTAACGGAAGCTCGAGCTCGGGGTTCGAAGCGAAAGAAGTCAGCCGTGTGGAATTCTATGACAGAAGTACGAATACAACAGGGGGACGGCACTTTTAAAACTTACGCGAAATGTAAAGGGTGCGGGAAACTATTGAGTGGTCATTCCAGTCAAGGGACCAACCACCTAAAATATCACATCGACAAGTGTGAGCAACTTATCCACGGTGTACCTGTGGGTGATGCGGCGGCGAGATCTGCAGCCGGGTCGTCCTCATCGTTCGACCCGGCTGAACATCGACGAGACCTTGCAATGTTTACCATGTACATTTGTCGAACACCTTACGGGCACACCCGAGGATTACCCAATCCTCTTCACAATAAACCCACCAAAAACCCCTTTGTCGAAACCTCGACTAACTCTCAAAAGAATGGTATGAAAAGAAGATGAATATAATGAAGCTCACTAACTCTCTCAAAATATTACAAGACAAATCTATGAGAGAAACACTTTAAGTATTTGATAATGATTGGCTCAAAAGTGTTTTTGGTTTCTTTCTTGAAAAAGGATGCACAATGATGTAAGAGAATAATCAAGAGAAGAAAGAAATAATTTTGTAAGGTTTTTGCTCAGAGAAAATCAGAATCTTTCGTTATCTTTCTTGGAATGAGCAAAATAGAACTTAATCCTTTTATATGTGGCTCAAAAACACAATTTTATGTTTGAATCAGCGAACGAAACGGTCGACCGCTTCAGTAACCGGTCGACCGTTTTAACTGCCACATCAGACAATAAAACGGCTACTTGCAACGGATATTTCTCGGCCCGTTGCAGGGGAACCGGTCGACCGGTTCGTGGAAGTGGTCGACCGGTTCGTCAAATTTTGCCTACGAATATAACTTTTAAGGCAAGAAACGAACCGATACGAAAATGTGCTTAAATTCAAACTTTAAGTGCGACATTTTCTTAATAAAAATGATCATTTAAATGATTTTAGAAATAATGAGAAGATTGAATGATTTACTTTGAATTTTCATAAAATAAGACAAGAAAGCTCAAATCTAAAATGTCAAAGCAAATTTACTCTCTTAACCATGAATTCATTTGCCTTAATATAATATGCAACTATTGAGGATTAAGACATGAATATAATTCGTTTGATTTCAAAATAAATGAATCAAAATAATTTTTAATAAAAAGAACTTTGAGCCAAAAATTATCGAATGCTTAAAGGATAATTTTCCCTTACATTGAATATCCTAATCTTGCTTGTTCTTCATGCTTGAATTTTTCTTGATATAATCATCATTTCAACATTGGTCTTCTAGACAATTTACTTCATACACACTTGACAAATATATTTGTAATAAAAACTCATCTTGTTTGTAATTATCAAAACATTTGGTTAATTTGTGACATAAGCCAACAATTTCCCCCTTTTTGATAATGACAAACAAAATGATTGCAAACATGAAGAGTAAATAAATTGTAGACCTTGTGTGATAGTTTCAAGTTTAGTCCAAGATTTTTCCCCCTTAGTTTGTGCTTACAAAAAAAAAAAAAAATGCAAGTCCTAAAGATGATGGCATTCCCCCTTAGTTTATGCTTAAAAGAAAAGAACAAAAATTTCAAGTCCTAAGGATGATGATATTCAATAAGAATGCAAGTAACAAGATAAAGCAATCATGCAATATTTCCCCCTTTTGGCATTGATCAAAAAGAAATTGGCAAACACTAAAGAAGAAAAGCATGATAAAGACATGAGTATAGAGACTTGAGACATAAGCAAAGAAGCCAAGGTATAAAGAGATAAACCAAAATAAACCAAAATAGCCATAGCCATCAAATAAGAGAAACCAAAATAAGTCCATAGTCATAGTGAAAGATCACATAGCCATCAAATAAGATAAAGTGAGACCAAAATACAAAAAAAATCTAGACATCTCAAATAAGGTAAAAGAAAATAAAAATCTACTCGAAGGGCGGCGGCGGTGGTGGCGGAGGGAAGTGGCGATACATGTGATCGAAGAAGGCTTGTTGATTGAGAGCCATTGTGTTGAAGGAGGAGGAGAGCTCGGTTAGGCGTGCATCAAAATGATCAAAGCGAGTGTTGGCGGCACCTCGAAACTCATCAATCGCACCGGTGAGCGAGTCGAGACGGGCTTGCATCATGTTGTAGTGCTCTTCGGTGAACCGGAAGGCACTCGTTTGTGGGCCAACGGGATCCTCATCATGATCTTGCCCCGGGCGGTATCCGGCGGCGGCGGCGGCGGCGTCAAGCTCCGCTTCGATGTCATCTTCGTCGTCATCACTGCCGCGAGAGGAGGAACCTTGAGTTTTGGGAGAAATGAAGGACCATTGACCGTCGGAACCTTTGACAATGTGCATTTGGTGAAGGGTAGTCGCATTCATGGCGCTCACTTTAGTAACTTGGGCTTCATTTGCAAGAGGAACGCGGTGAGCACGGAGAAGCCAAGTAATGACGGCACCGTATGGAAGAGCGGCCCGTTTCTTGTCTTTGGCAACCATCATAAAATTTCCAATGATAAAACCAAGTGAAAGTCTCCTTTTCAACATGATACTATCGATCAAAAAGTGATCGAAAGCGCTAATCTCATCACGATGCCCCGACCTAGGAAGAATGATATAACCGATGATATGATGGATAAGTTTAGCGGTAAGGTTGAGGTCTTTGGCTTTGAGCTTAATAGGGCCAACTAGTCGACGCCCGGAGAGTCTCTCAATGCACTCAAGTTGATCAAATCCTTCAACTTGAGGCCATCCTTTCTTTTCAAACACACACTCTCCATTTAGGTGGGTTCTAAGGAGCCTATCCAAAACTTGATGGTTGAATGTGATTTTAATTTTTTTAACAACAGTGGCATACCCTTGACCATCATATCTAAGGTTCTTATAGAATTCTTTCACGAGCTCGGGATAACATGGTTCACGAAGACAAACAAATTCAACCCAACTTTGATGTTCAAAAAGTTCTAAGATTCCAAAATCCTCAAAAGCAGAGAAATGAATCACTTTTCCACCTAAAACCGAACAAGTATCAAAGGAGCGAGGATCATTATACCTCTCTGGAGAAGAATCGCTTGAATCCTCTTGACGAACTCGTTTTCCTCTTCCTTTTGTGGCCATTTGCTTCCTTCCCATTGAGCACGAAGGATATAGAACGAATTTGTTGAGAAATTGTAGAGAGAGAAAGTTAGGGTTTGAGATGAGGATTTTGAGTGGATTTGGGAGATTTGAGGCGTTTTGGATGAGAATTTTTTGTGGGTTTTGATGAGAAAGGTAAGAAAAAGAGTTTGAATGGAAGAAATTTGAAGAGAAATGATGAAGAATGACGATTTTGATAGAGAAGGGGGCTGGTTTTCGCGGGTTTGAGAGAGAGAGAGAGAGAAAAATGAAGAACAAAGGGGGATTTTCGCGACAAAAGGACGCACCAGGCGAGGAACCGGTCGACCGGTTCCTCAATCCGGTCGACCGGTTCTTCACGAAGCCCAAAAAATTTCTAGGCGCGCAAGAACCGGGCGACCGGTTACCCATCCGGTCGTCCGTTTCGCCAACCGGTCGACCGTTTTACCATCCGGTCGACCGCCAGAGGCGATGCAAAATTTGTTTCCCCAATCCGATCGACCGGGTTTTAATCCGGTCGTCCGGATTACCCAAAAAAATGAATAATCCTAATTTATCACAAAAAAAAATGCCAAAAATATCATGCAAATAATGCAAAGCAACTTAAAAACGAATAATTAACCAATATATGTATGATTATAAAATTATCAATCAAGCAATTTCAGATATATCAATCAAACCAAGTCCTCTTCTAATAAAAGAAAATCTTTCTAATGCGAGAGGTTTTGTAAAAATATCGGCTAATTGTTTTTCGGTGCAAATAAATTTCAAAGCAATATCACCACGTTGCACATGATCACGCAAGAAATGATGTCTAATTTCTATATGTTTGGTGCGTGAATGCAAAACTGGATTTTTTGACAAGTTGATGGCACTTGTGTTGTCACACATGATTGGAGTGTAAGAAAATGAAAGACCATAATCATGCAATGTTTGTCTCATCCAAAGAACTTGTGCACAACAACTAGCCGCCGAAATATATTCCGCTTCGGCAGTGGATAGAGCAACCGAATTTCGCTTTTTGCTAAACCAAGATACTAGTGCAAATCCTAGAAAATGACATGTACCACTAGTGCTTTTCCGATCAATTGAGCAACCGGCCCAATCGGCATCGGAGAAACTAAGCAAATCTAGATGAGACCCTTTAGGATACCATAAGCCTAAATTCTTTGTTCCACTAATGTAGCGAAGAATGCGTTTGACGGCACTAAGATGGGACTCTTTTGGATTAGATTGAAATCTAGCACACAAGCCTACACTAAACATGATATCGGGTCTACTTGCGGTTAAATAAAGAAGGGATCCAATCATACCTCGGTACTTTGTCGTATCAACCGCAACACCATGTTCGTCTTTGTCAAGCTTTATTGAGGAGCTCATGGGTGTGTTCATCGGTTTTGCATCTTCCATTTCAAACTTCTTGAGCATCTCTTTTACATACTTAGCTTGGTTGATAAAGATTCCTTCCTTGCTTTGTTTGATTTGAAGTCCAAGGAAAAAATTGAGCTCTCCCATCATGCTCATTTCGAACTCGCTACTCATACTCTTAGCAAAGTCCTCACAAAGAAGGTCATTAGTAGCACCGAAAATAATATCATCAACATAAATTTGTACAATTATCATATCATCACCCTTGACTTTTATAAAAAGAGTAGTATCCGCTTTTCCCATTGAAAAGTCATTTGAAATAAGAAATTTACTTAATCTATCATACCAAGCTCTAGGAGCTTGCTTTAATCCATAGAGAGCCTTTTTCAATTTAAAAACATGATCCGGATACTTATGATTTTGAAAACCGGGTGGTTGTTCTACGTATACTTCCTCTAAAATGTATCCATTTAGAAATGCACTTTTAACATCCATTTGAAAAGGGTGAAACCTTTATGACAAGCAAAGGCAAGTAGCATTCGAATGGATTCTAATCTTGCGACCGGTGCAAAGGTTTCCTCATAGTCGATACCTTCTTCTTGATTGAAACCTTGGGCCACTAATCTAGCCTTGTTTCGCACAATCACACCATTTTCGTCGCGTTTGTTTCTAAAGACCCATTTGGTTCCTATAACGGATTGACTACTAGGTCTAGGAACTAAATCCCAAACATTGTTTCTTTCAAATTGATTTAGTTCTTCTTGCATAGCTAAAGTCCAAAAATCATCATGTTCCGCTTCTTTAAAATTCTTTGGCTCCATTTGTGAAACAAAAGCAAAGTTGTTACAAATATTTCTAAGTGAAGTTCTAGTAGTCACTCCTTTAGAGGGATCACCAATAATGAGGTCTTTAGGGTGATCGGGATTATACCTCCATTCTTTGGGTAGAGGTTGATCACTTGAGATGTCAAGTTGTAACGATTCCTCTTGATGTTCTACGTGACTCTCTTCGTGAACTTCCTCAATCTCTACTTCTTTTCCCGATTCTTTCTTGTCCGATTGGATAGTAAGTTTCTCAAGTGGAATTTCCGAATCTACATCATGAGAAACACTACCTTTCTCTTTATCAAGAGAGTTAGATTCATCAAAGGTAACATGAATAGATTCTTCTACGACTAGTGTTCTTTTGTTAAATACTCTATAAGCTTTGCTAGAACTAGAGTACCCGAGAAAAATGCCAATATCGGCTTTTGCATCAAATTTACCTAATTTGTCTTTTGTGTTCAAAATAAAGCATTTACAACCGAAAACTTTAAAATATCCGATGTTTGGTACTCTACCCCTCCAAAGCTCATACGGAGTTTTGCATTTCTTTTTAGCTACAAAAACTCTATTAGCAATATAACAAGCGGTATTAACCGCTTCGGCCCAAAAATATTTAGGTAAACTATTTTCATTTAGCATAGTGCGGGCCACTTCTTGTAATGTACGATTCTTTCTTTCTACTACACCATTTTGTTGAGGTGTTCTAGGAGCCGAAAAGTTATGATCATAACCATTGTCATTACAAAATATTTCAAATGCATCATTATCAAATTCTCCACCATGATCACTTCTAACCGATGTTATAGTATAGCCTTTTTCATTTTGAACACGTTTACAAAAATTTTCAAAGATTGACAAGGCTTCATCTTTGAATTTCAAGAAAATGACCCATGTAAACCGTGAAAAATCATCAACTATGACAAAAGCGTAATGTTTCCCTCCAAGACTAGCGGTCCTTGAAGGACCAAATAAATCCATATGTAAAAGTTGTAAAGGTCGAAAGGTAGAATAATATTGTTTGCTTTTAAAAGAGGTTCTAACTTGTTTTCCTAATTGACAAGCTTCACAAATTTTTTCTTTTTCAAATATTATGTTTGGCAAACCTTTGACATAGACATTTTTTGAAATTCTTGAGATTAGGTCCATGCTAGCATGTCCAAGGCGCCTATGCCAAAGCCAATGATCATCTTTTAAAGTAGCAAAACATTTTTCATCAATGTGATCATGTGCAATATCAATGGTATAGACATTATCATTTCGGCTACCCATAAACATGACTCGATTTGATGTAGCATCTTCAATTTTGCAAGAGGAAGAATCAAATACTATACGATAACCTTTGTCACATAATTGACTAATACTTAGTAAATTATGCTTTAAATTATCCACTAGTTGAACATTCTCAATTGAAGGAGAAAGTGAATTACCAACGTTTCCGAAACCAAGAATCTTTCCTTGTGAGTTGTCACCGAACGTCACATGTCCACCATCCTTCTTTGTGAAGCTAGAAAGTAATGAGAAGTCTCCGGTCATGTGCTTTGAGCATCCACTATCAAGAAACCACTTGCTCTTTATTTTCTTTGAGTCCTACAACAAGACAATTCAAGTTTTGATCTTTGGTACCCACACTAACTTGGGTCCAATAGTGTTAGTGGTTGTGGATTTTTTGATCCACTTATACTTTGAGCCATGACTCATACTTTTCTTGATATGACAATCGAATGAGGTATGACCATGATCATTACAATAGTGACATATAATACGTGATGAGCTTGAAGCTTTGACAAAATGATTAGCTAGTAAATTTTGTTTCAAGGTTGGTTTAAAACCAAGTCCTTGTTTGTTGAAAACACACCGTTGTTCACTAATCATCATGTCAAAAGTTTTCTTTCCTAAAGTGAATTTGTAAACAACCTTTGTCAAATCATCTACTCTTTCTTTTAATGAAATATTTTCATTTCTCAAATTTTCATTTTCCTTTTCTAAGATCGAAATTTTTCCTAGCTCAATAGAAAGTGATGCATTTTTCTTTTTCAAGAGAGTGGCCTTAGTGGCAAGCTTTTCGAAATTTGTAAGTAGCTCATCATATGCAATGGATAACTCATCATATAAAGTATCATCATCAACTAGAGTGTTTTGAATTTCTACCTCATCATTTAGTGCCATAAAGCACATGTTGGCGATTTCTTCTTGCTTCTCCTCTTCTTGATCCTCCTCTTCACTATCATCCCATGTAATCACTTGAAGAGCCTTCTTTTTCTTTCCAAATTTTCTTTGTTGTTGTTGATGTTGTAGTTGTGGACATTCATCCCTTTTGTGTCCGGGCTTCTTGCATTCGTAACAAATGATAGGATCTTTGTTTCCTCCCTTGTCATTTCTCCTTGGTGTTCTTCGAAAGCCTTTGAAACGATTGAATTTCCCAAGAAGAGCCATGAGATCCTCCATTTCGCTTTCGTCTAAGCCTTCGCTCTTATCTTCTTCTTCGGATGTTGACTTTAAGGCAATTTGTCTTTTTGGCCTCTCTTCCACTTGATCCTTGCTCTTCGAAGTTTTGTCTTTAGTTTCCGCCATGTTAAGCTCATGAGTCATCAATACGCCGTAGAGCTCTTCAATGGTATATTTTTGAGTAGTCTTCGTTGTCTCAATCACGGTCTTGAGCGTGGTCCATGACTCCGGCAAGGATCTAAGAATTTTACTCACAAGCTCATCATTAGTAAGTTTCCGATCAAGTGCTTTCAAGCCATTTACAATATCGGTGAATCTAGTAATCATGTCTACAATGGCCTCATTTTCTTTCATGAAGAAGTTTTCATACTTAGTAACTAGCATATTGATTTTAGTCTCTTTGACTTGACTAGTTCCTATATGAGTGATTTCAAGCAAGTTCCAAATGTCTTGTGCGGAATCACACATGCAAATGCGATTGAACTCATTTTTGTCTAGTGCACAATACAAAACATTTTTAGCTCTAGCATTTAGAGAAAGTTTTCTCTTATCTTCCTCCTCATACTCATGCTTTTCTTTCAAGACCAAACGGTCCGGTTTTCCCTCTTCTTTGATAAGCTTCATAGGGACATAAGGACCGTTTTCTATCACTTCCCAAAGATTATAATCAATAGATTGGAGATAGATGGTCATCCGAGCCTTCCAATAATTGTAGTCATTTCCATCAAAAAGTGGATGCCGGTTTGTGGAATGCCCCTCTTGAGTGTGAAAGCTAGTACTAGCCATGCTCTAGATTGTGAAATCTAAATGAATGTAGTGAGCAACCTTGCTCTGATACCAATTGTTGACCCAAGAATGACTAACCAAGAGGGGGGGTGAATTGGTTATTAGATAAAATCTTAATAAATTCAATTTTATTAAGCTAATTTAATAATGTTCTATATGCTTAAAACAAGTTGTGCTAATATAAATTTCAACAACTATTCAAGAACAAAATGAGATAAATAAATAGGTAATGAGTAGGGAGAAAAGAGCGCAAACTATATGTTTATGGAGGTTCGATCCGAAAGATCTACGTCCCCCGTTACCAAGCTCTCCGTCACGAGCAAGGCCTTTGTCCACTATTGTGATCGACTTTCGGCTCGATCTACCATGTACATTTGTCGAACACCTTACGGGCACACCCGAGGATTACCCAATCCTCTTCACAATAAACCCACCAAAAACCCCTTTGTCGAAATCTCGACTAACTCTCAAAAGAATGGTATGAAAAGAAGATGAATATAATGAAGCTCACTAACTCTCTCAAAATATTACAAGACAAATCTATGAGAGAAACACTTTAAGTATTTGATAATGATTGGCTCAAAAGTGTTTTTGGTTTCTTTCTTGAAAAAGGATGCACAATGATGTAAGAGAATAATCAAGAGAAGAAAGAAATAATTTTGTAAGGTTTTTGCTCAGAGAAAATCAGAATCTTTCGTTATCTTTCTTGGAATGAGCAAAATAGAACTTAATCCTTTTATATGTGGCTCAAAAACACAATTTTATGTTTGAATCAGCGAACGAAACGGTCGACCGCTTCAGTAACCGGTCGACCGTTTTAACTGCCACATCAGACAATAAAACGGCTACTTGCAACGGATATTTCTCGGCCCGTTGCAGGGGAACCGGTCGACCGGTTCGTGGAAGTGGTCGACCGGTTCGTCAAATTTTGCCTACGAATATAACTTTTAAGGCAAGAAACGAACCGATACGAAAATGTGCTTAAAATCAAACTTTAAGTGCGACATTTTCTTAATAAAAATGATCATTTAAATGATTTTAGAAATAATGAGAAGATTGAATGATTTACTTTGAATTTTCATAAAATAAGACAAGAAAGCTCAAATCTAAAATGTCAAAGCAAATTTACTCTCTTAACCATGAATTCATTTGCCTTAATATAATATGCAACTATTGAGGATTAAGACATGAATATAATTCGTTTGATTTCAAAATAAATGAATCAAAATAATTTTTAATAAAAAGAACTTTGAGCCAAAAATTATCGAATGCTTAAAGGATAATTTTCCCTTACATTGAATATCCTAATCTTGCTTGTTCTTCATGCTTGAATTTTTCTTGATATAATCATCATTTCAACATTGGTCTTCTAGACAATTTACTTCATACACACTTGACAAATATATTAGTAATAAAAACTCATCTTGTTTGTAATTATCAAAACATTTGGTTAATTTGTGACATAAGCCAACAATGGTATCGAAGTTCCTTAAATATTTTTATCCCTTACCGCATCTCTACGCTTTCAGTATTTTGTTAGATCCTCGAAGTAGAGTTCCTGGTTTGAAGACGTTTTTAAAGTTGTTGAAAAGACAACTAGGTCCTGATTATGTGAGCGATCTGGAAGGCCACACAAATGCATTGCAAAAGGCCTACAAGGTTTACGAGTTGCGGTATGGGGGAACGACAGGACAGGCCCCGATTGCACAGACGTCGCCGGCATCAGCTAGTTGGAGATTACTCCGCGAACAGAGTCAGTTGGAGGACGACTCGCCGTCAAGAATGAACCCACCAGTACGACCCGAGCACAACGAGTTAAACGTCTTTCTGAATGTCCAATTCAACGACGTGACACACGACAACCTAGATCTCGTAGCTTGGTGGCGGATTCATTCAGGACAGTTTCCAGTGCTTACTCACTTGGCGCGTGACATCTTATCCATTCCCGTATCAACAGTGTCTGCCGAATCTGCATTTAGCATGGCGGATAATATTATAGATCCTCATCGAAGCCGACTAAGTGCAAAGATGGTTGAGATTCTCACAGTGGGCAAAGATTGGGAATTAGCGGACCTACGCATGCAGGATACGATAGAACAACACAATACGGAGCTTTTTGAACGGGTTCAAGAGTGGACACTGGAGTGACGTCGGCCGGCCCCCTCCCTCGAAACTAAACACCTCATAATGTCGGCGGTGGTACCAAGCTATGTAATATTTTTTTATTACTTGTAAAAATATTAAATTTCGTACTATTTTGTAATTATTAAGACAATTGTTATTCATAATTTATGTCATTTAGGTAAGACAATTGTTATGCATAATTTAGGTAAAATTAATTTTATAAAAATAAACAAGTTAATTAAACCTTACAAGTTATAAACAATCAAATTAAGTACAAAATTTTCTAATTATATCAATAAAACTAACACATAATCAAAATAAATTTACAACTAATAAAATTAAACATTACTTGATAATTAACTTATAACTCCTAATTTAAACTTCTAACTTTATAAATAAACCTAAACAATAGTTAATTTTAAAAAACTTACAAAAACTTATAACATAATTATCAAACTTAATTTAAACTTACAAAAATAATTATCAATATTAATTATTTTTACAAAATTTTTTATTAAAAACAACATTTTAAAAATTTTCCGGAAAAAAAAAAAAAAACTATTTCCGGATAATTACCCGGGAATTACCCGGTTTTACCCGGGATTCCAAAGCGTTTTACCCGGGTATATACCCGGACAAGTATTCCGAGTAATTTCCGGGTAATTACCCGGAAATTACCCGGTTCTCTCCATGGAACAAGTTGGAGTTCCAACTTTGCACGCCTAATTGTAGTCAACATTTTAATTATTTTTTTCCATGTTGAAATAAAACTTCATTATAGATGGAGAAGCCCTCTCTCTCTGCCTCCTTCTTCGGCGTCGTAAGGGGCGGCGGGGTTAGGGGCTCCGTCGTAACGAGGATGGGTCTGAAGTCGCGGGGTTTGGTCTGGAATCACAGAGGTTGGGGATGAGGAATCAGCGTCGACGTCGCGGGGGGCCGGTGGGTTTCGCTACGGTACGCTTGGTTTCATCGAGCGGGGGGCAGAGGTGTCGCGGGGAAGGGGAGGCCGGTGAGAGGACTGGTTTTTTTTTTTTTTTTTGCTTCCCTGACTGGGTTTGTGAATTTTCTGAGTGGGTTTGCGAATTTGCTCAATGGATTTTTTGAATTTACGTAGTTTGTGAGGTTGCTCAATGAATTTGTGAATTTGTGAATCAATGGAGGTCGGCGAGGGCAACGGAGGAGGCGGCGGCAGCAAAAAGTATCAGTTCTTTTTTTTTTCTCCTTAATATTTTTTCTTTATTCGGAGGGTAATTTGGCCATTTTAGTAAAAATTTTAAGCATTAGTCAACGCAAATTTGAGCTGAAGGATGTTTTGGTTTTGATTTCATAAACTCAAGATCATTTTAGAATTATTAAAAGTATAAGGATAGAATTGGATTTTTGGTAAAATACAGAGATTATTTAAAAAATTTTCTGTTATTATATTAGTCAAACCAAACAAAAAAAATTAATTGAAAAAAGAAGTTCTATTCAATCAGAATTCAGAGCGATATAGAGAAAAACGTCAGACTCGTTGTCGATCGCAAACCTACTCAATCTCGGTACGAAATTCCTCTCTCTCTCTCTCTATTAAGCTTCTTTTTTCTGATGATTCTCTGATCACCGAAAAAATTACTTACAGCTTTGCGTTGTTTCAATTCTAAGCTTCCAGTTCGTTAAATTTTACTTTTTCCTCTGTTTTTGACCTTCCTTATTTCTATTTCTGTTATTGAATCAAATTGATGTCTCTGTATATTGTGGCTTTCAATATTTTTATTTATTTTTATTATGCGATTCATAGTTTTATTGTATGTCTGTTAGCAAACGAATCGTCAAATTTAGATATGGATTATTCCGATGTGATTACAAAGCCAGAAAATTATCGTGATCTGGTCGGAGATAAATACTCGGAAAAAAAAAAAAAACACATGAAGAACCTTATCAAATCCCTTTTTTACTTTTCTCCATTTTTTTTTTTATTATGTAACATTCATCATCATTATCTTATATGAAGAGTATTTTAGACGACTTAAAAAGCTTTCAATCCATAAAACAAAAACCGTGCCTTTTTTATTTTTAAGTCTAGTGAACAATTTTAGGGGTTTAAAGAGTGCAATTTCAAAAGCTCGAACTTGATACCTCTCGGTCTGATACCATATTAGTTTACCATTCTATTCTAAAAACTTGGTAAACGGGTTTAAATTGTGGCAATTTGAATTGTAAAATTTGAACGAAGAATTTAAACTGTTGTTTGGTTCAAATAATCTAAATTAAAAATTTATTTGAATTGTTGTTTAGGTAGATATAGAAATACGTTATTTGAGTTATAAAAAGAGTGGTTGAAATGCCAAATAAAAAAGAACTATTCAAAATAGATCCAAATTGTTGAAATTCATAGCGGGTAGAATTTAAATTTTAAGGGTGAGCTTTAATCATTTGAATTTTTTCTAAAAAAAAGTTCCTAAACGATGATTTGAACTGACAAACTCGTTTGAATGGCCTAAAATAAATCTGGATCCATTTCCCAAACAACACCTTAAGCTATTTGGGGATTTTAGACAGTTGAGGAAGAGAGGTAGAATGTGTGGTTTTAGCATTTGGAACCATACTTTGAAAAGAGTTTGATGGACTAAAAATTATAGTTAATTTCGTCAATTAAGAATAGAAATGTTAATGTAAGGTTTATAATTCTTATATAACTTCGAAAGTTTTTTTAGAAGAGCTGCTTAGAAAAGTCATGTTTGTAGCTTTGATTGGATGCTTTTTCAGATAGCTGAAATGCTTCTGAAATATTGTCCAAACGTCTCTTTCGGATGTGTATTTCTCTCTAATTATACAGTTTTAGTTTCTTAATGGTTAATATCGTGATATATGGTAATATGGACCTTTCTTTTTGTAATTTTTTTTATCCTTTATAGTTGCATATAATAACAATTCACGAGCATGCTATTTTGAATTCTGAGAATATTTTTTTTCCTTTGAACTTGTGCTTTCATTATGGCTCTAGAAATTACTCCTTTTTCATCATAAGGAACATTGTGAAAAGAGAATAGAAAGTACACATTCATTTAACTTGTAAATTTTAGGCTTTGTTGGAGTTTTTAGATGGAGGAGAGCGTTAAGAACGTATTCTGTTCTCTAATATGATTTGACGGAATGTCAAAAGGGAATAAAATTTTAGTCCGACTGTAAATAAGTCTCGAGATTATTTCATGTCTAGTGGAATTTGTATGTAGTAAAGTCATAGAAATTTATACAAGGTATAACAGAGTGCTTGTGCATTATTTTGTTGTGTCTTTGGAAAAGGATGGTAGACAAGGAGATTAAAATTGAGGAGTAACATGTGATATACCTAGCTGCGAGGTCATGTGAGCTTTTGATAAGGATTTTTTTTCCTTCACAAAATTTGAGCTTGTTGATAACTCTCTGAGGCCACTTGCTTATTCATGTAGACAAGCTCTTAGGGTGTATTTGGTTGGTGGGAGAGAGAAAAATGGGAGGAGGGGGACACGTATCACCTAGGAGGATGAAAATAGAGAGGATGAGAAGGTTTTTTCCTTTGTGTTGTTTGGTAAAAAAGAGATGAAAGGGGAAGGAAAGAGAAAAACTATGCTAATAATCTAACTACTTTAATGACAATATAGTAAATTTATATGATTTTTGGTGGATTAGTCCACCCTTTCCCAAAATCGCTCTAATTTTGAGATATCCAAAGTTTGTTAGAACTAAGGATTTTGAATCCTCTTACAAATCCATTCCCTACCACAATCCATTTTACCAAACAACCGAATATGTCAAAATTCATTCCAAAATCCAGTCATCCCTCTCCCTCCTTCCACTTCTCCCTCCTACCAAACACACTGCTAAGGTTAATGTTTCATATCCCTAGGAACAATGTCAAATCTCATAATTGTTCTGTTTCAGTGGCTGTCGTGAATTTCGTAGCTACGATTACAGATACTTTGAATATTTCTAAATTACATATGTAGTCAGTAATGCGCTTCATTATTATGTTGTGGTATGCCAAACATTTGTGCCAACATAGCAATACTTGGTGCCCACTAGTTAGAGAAGCCATAGTTTTTTTTTTTTTTTTTTTTCCCTTAGCTGAGAAGTTAGAGAAGCCATAGTTGCTCAAAGTGGTGGTTGATTTAAAGGACATTGGAAAATTATTTCTATCATATTTTAATACAGAAGTGGTTTTATGTTATTTTCTTCTCATGTTTGGTATGTGCAAAATGATTGAAAAGTGAAAAAGTTTCTGTCACACTAAGTGAATTAAGATTCTTTTGGAACTTGTTAATTTCCTGCTACTTTCTTCAGATGGAGATAATCTGTTCAATTATTAATTTTTGGTAACTTGCCCTCAGACCAAGAAGATCGCCCTTTTATGGATAAGACAGCACCTGGAAACGAGGTCCCTGAGGAAGTGACTAGAGAGTCGCTTATTTCCATTTCATACTCTCTACCCGAGAAAGTACCTAATTCAAAACCCTCTTCTGACAAGGAAAATGGAGAGAGTCTGGTAGGAGGAGTAGACTCTGATGGAGAAGACAAGTATAGGTCTGAACTGATTTCTATTTCCTATACGCAGTCACCGGAGAATGTTGGAGTTGTACCTGGTGCCTTGGAAGGAGAACTCAAAGGTTAGCCTGAAAGCAGGTTCTGATATAGTTAATACATGCCATCTAATAATGTGATATAGAACTGTGTGTTGAATCTCGGTCTATGGAATTTGGCATTGTAAATTGACATTGCAAATATTTTCACTGCTACGAGTTAGAAGGCTTCTTTGAGCCTATGAATGAAAGTTAGTGTTGCAAGATTCAATGCTATTTCCTGACTCCCTTTTTCCAATATCATAATAATCAAAGGCTTAAACGACTTGTTTCTTTGTCTGTAGAATTATTTGGGTTTTCATTCTTGAAACTCTTTTTTCCTGTTGGGTTCTCTGTGACAAATAGTGTTCTTTCAACTGACATTTTTAGTATACTAAGAAAATATTTTGTTACCATGTGCATGTAAAGCCTTTTTTCTCCTTTAATTTTCGCTTTGAATTGTGGTGGGAAGATAAAACGAGTGAAACTACAGAAGCTAAAGCAGCATTGTAGCTCATATCGCTACAGACCGCACAGAATTTGACTCAATTATTCTATCTCTGACTCTTTTTTGCAAATTATGCAGTACTGAGAACATGTAATTTATACATTTCATCGTGGATCTTGCTTAATTTTCCATGTTCTTTCTTTCCACTTGATTTTGTTATTACTTTTTTGTTGGAAAATCTGTTGGATAAGGATCCATCATAGGGTTTGTGGTTTTTGAATTTATTAGATAATGTGTTGTTTAGCCAGCTTGCAGGCTGTTAGTTGTAATTTTTAGAATCGATGAAAATATTATCGTAGCCAGTTACGTTTTTCTTTACATGGTATCAGAGCAATATCTCTTTTTCTCTTATTGTCGGCTGTGATGGCTAAAACTACCACGACAGGTGATGTGAGCCGCATCTCTAACAGTGATTACGTAAAATCCGCTGAAATCTTTCATTCCCAAACCCTGGAATATAACCCTATAGTCAGAACCACCCAAGAATCGCCCACCGTAGTCGAATGGTGAGTGAGTTTTCTTTAATGGTCTCAATCCATGAAGTTGTTAACTTAGGGAAGATGGAGGTTTTGCTGCTTGAATAAAGCATTCAGTAAACTGAAGGCCAAAGATTCTTTTATTGCTATCACTTATCGATTCCCTGGAAAGACCGATTTCTTTCTAATCTTTGCCTCAAAAGTTATGCCGGTGTAGGTAATTCAGCCTTAAGTCTCTTGAATAGTTTGAAAACTTGAAGCAGCATGAAGGGTTGAGAAAATCTGGTGCGACTGCTGTAACAATACGTTGGCACACAAGGGGACATATGCTTGAAATTACATAGGAAGTAGTCAATGACTCGAAAGATAACAGTTGATGCATGACGGTTAAATTCTATTTTGCCCTTTTTGCCGCTGTACTTTGAGTCGGTCTCACTTTGGTCTATGTACTTAAAAACGTCTTGTCCGCAGTCGTTAAATTGTAATAATGACTCCCGTCCTCATTTCCGTTTAAATGTCTTTTAGAGTTGAGAAAGCGCCGCGACATGAAAAGAAAGTAAAAGATAACAAACATATATATTAAGGTTTCAATTTATGTGGTTCGCCTAAGGCTCCTCCTTTGTTTGTAAAGTTTGTAAATTTGTCACGTATCACATGGATCTTCTTCCATGGTTTGGAACAAACGGGAAATAATATTGACTTTAATATAATGCATCTTATTTCTTTCCTTTTGTAATTATTTGTAATGTTTAACTGATTTGATTTCTTTTGGCTTTTGCTTTTGACTCTTTCGATTTCCCTTTGATTGAGTCAGTCGGCAAATGACCATTTACTCATTATTATATTATGTATATATGATCGTTTAAATCAATGGGACACTCTACGCCATTAATTTTTATATATCCTTACTACCCTTTTTGAATGAGTTTTTTTTAGGCGTTTTCAAAGCGGTTTTGTGGCTTTTTTTTTTCCTTAAAAAAGCGCATTTTTTGGGGTTGTAAATGATTTTTTTTTTTAAAATAGGATTATGAAGTAATATAATAAATATTAGGGACTAAAAAATAAATAAAATGGGCCAAAAATAAATTGCAAATTAGGGCCTGATATGAGGGCCCACATGCATTAGCCCCTATGACGTGCACTTCCATTAACGCGCCCATGAAACGTACCCGCCCACCCTCTTTATTATACCCCTCTGTGTTAATTTTTAAGCTCTTTATTTTTATTGTATACATATTTAGATCTAATTTTTCAAAATATATTATATATATATATATATATTTTTTCCGCCAATTTTTTTCCTTTTTTTTTCGCTTGGCTTTTTTTTTTAAATAAAAATTCTTCTCATTTTTTTATTCCATTTTTGCTTCCACCATTTTTTTTTCCAAATTCAAATGCTAATATTCAATTTGTAATTATTTTTTTTTACCACCAATGAAATTAAAACTAATATATATATATATATATATATTATTTCATATATATTCGTTTTTTTTTTTTACAAAATTTAACAAAAAATCAAATTTAATGTGCGCGAAGTGCGTGCATCAACTAGTATTCTTTTCAATATTCAAATGAACAACTCGTGGCATCTGGCCCAAGGAAACCTTTGCACGCCTCCGTTACCTTTTGGGAGGCCTACGCCCCATAGAAACTGTCTACCTGAGATTGTCCCTTGGCCCGTAGGTCCTGACACATGGTTAGAATTCTAGCTCTTCGAGAGTGATATCTCACTGATGGCTTGGGCCCCCCGGAAGGAGGCCTTCTTTGCCTTCCACCTCAGCTGCGCAGGAAAAGCCCAAAGCCAATCCTAGGGAACAATGAAGCTTCATAGGGTCTTTCTGTCCAGGTGCAGGTAGCATCTTCACATATATGTCTATTTCACCGAGCCTCTCTCCGAGACAGTGCCCAGATCGTTATGCCTTTCGTGCAGGTATATGTTTTCGCTTTAAGATGCGAGCTGGAGCTACAATAAATAACATGTCGTTTTTTAGATGAACATGTTGAGGTTGAGAATTGAGACACAGTTGATCTTGTAACACGTGGCATATCGGAAACAAACTCTTCTTTTATCTTACCGGTTGAAGCATGCGGTGATTTTTTTTTAATTCATGCAAAAAAAAAAAAATATATATATATATATATATATATATATATATATAAACAAAGTAAAGCAAAAATATTAGAAAACTTGTAACTAAATTTTTATAATTTTTAATTTTTAAAATTTTAATTTTTGTGAATTAAAAAGTGTTGTTAATAAAATATATCTTTTTTAGTTTTGTTTGCAATAAAAATCATAAAACAATTAGTTGAAAAAAGTACAATGAGTGTATAAATTATATATTAAAAAAAATTATATGATTATGGTGGCGGAAGAACTCGGATCCTCTGTTCAAGTTGTCTATCCAATTATTTATTGACACCTCACACACTCATTAAAAACACTAACAGTGACATAAATACTCTGTTAATATCCGTTAGTCTAAGTTACGATTTTTTTTTTAATTTTTAATTTTTTTCTTGTCCTGACACATCATTTTATCTCCATTCCCCGCAACACACTGCTCCGATAAGTTTGATGTTTAATAGCAAATGGAAAGCCTTTGAAGATCCAACTCGACTTGAACTGGCAGGTTATAATTATCTTCTAGTAAAAAATTAAATATTTTTCATCATTTTTATAAATTAATTTTTAATTTTTATAATTGATTATCCCCTAAAAATGTCCATTTGGGTCTCGCTAAATTGCTAATTTTATAATATTTTCCTGAAATTATCATGTAGCCTTTTAATTTGTTTGTTTGTTTGTTTGTTTGTTTTTTTTGAAATAATTATGCGTTCATCAGATCATTTTAGGACTCAATTAGAATGGATAGGAAGTTAGAGAGAGATGGAAAGTGGATAACAGAAGAAAGGATTTTGAAAGTAGGGAAAAAAATTGAGGAGCTATGATGCTGCTCTCCGTCAATTTCTTCGGTCAAGCTATATATTACAATTCTCATATCATGTTTCAAGCAAATTCAGTTTGCTGCTTTTGATTGTTCCTTTTATCTTCCCTTTTTGTTGATATCCTCTTTATTTCCTTACCTGAACCTCTTATAAATTATTGCTTTGAGCATTCCTTTTGGTTTAAATATTGTGATGCTTTTAAGTATTATGAGAAAACTAACATAGGGAGAAAAAGTACGAGTAGAGAGAGATAAATTAGACAAATAGATGTCTAAGAGGAGGAGAGAGAAAAGTTAGGTGAAGAAGAGAAAGGGTTATGGTGAGTTTGGGAGAGAGATCACGGAGAGTCCGTTTGGTTTACTGTTAGTGCTTTTAGTGAGTGTGTGAGGTGTCAACAAATAATTGGGTAAACAGAGAGATAGACAGACATTTTAGACAGAAGATTCAGGTTCAGTGGCGGAATGTTTTTTAAGACTTGATCGAAAAGAGAATTCAAAACAAAAAAGAATAGAAGAGTGATAAGAGAGGAAAAATAAACAAATACGTTTTACAAAAAAAAATTGATAAAACAATGGGTCTATTTGGTATTTAGTCATTTTCTACTCTATGTTTAAGAAAATGGTCAACGTTTCTAAAAATTAAGAAACTAGTCATTACCTCTTACAAATTAAGGGCATAAAAGTAACAATACACCATCATGTAGTTAAGAAAATGATTATTTTCTTAATTAATAAAAACGTTGATAATTTTCTTAAAACATCATATTTAATAAATGGCTATTTACTTAATAATACAATCAACCGACATACAACTTTAATATTTAAGAAAAAAAATTATGGCCAACGACATAGGAGCGTTTAAAAGTAAATTGATTTAAAATTAAAGAAATGGAGAAGATGAAAAAAAAAACAAATTAAAAATAAAATAATTATTTTTAGTGATTTTTTAGGCACATATATATATATATATATATTTTTTTTCTCTTCAACAACGATACAAATTTTTAAGAAAACAAACCGAAAAAAACGTATGCATGTCTATGATTAAGGAACAAAACAACAAACTTTTTTCTTTTTTATTCCTATACATGTAATCTTCACCAAATTACAATTTTTGGAAACAAATATCACTTAGGTAATAGGCCATTTTTTAAAAGGTTTTTTTTTTTTAAATTTTAACCCATGTTTCAAAAAAAAAAAGAAGTCATAGTCTAATATAAAGTAATGTATGGATGAACTTTATCACTTATAACTAGTTGATGACTATTTTTTTTTTCCTAATAATTGAAGACAATGACTATATTTTTAAATCACGTAAGCAGAATGATAATTTCTTATAACTTTTCAAAAAATTACAACCAACGGTGATGATAAAATTTTTTTCTGAGATCCAAGCGGTAAAGTAAAAAGAATTTAAATCAAAACGAGAAAAAAAGAGAGAGAAAATATGGCTGAAAATAAAATAAAAATATTATTAGCCTTCTTATAGGAGAAGGGCTAAAAAATAAATAAATAAATTATTTTTTAGTTCTTCAGGTATTAAATTTTCACTAGTAGCACAAATTCAAAAAAAAAAATTGAAAAAAAAGTATAACATAATAGGTGTCTATAGATTGAGAATAAAAATTACAATTAATGATAGCGATGAAAACATTTTCTGACATTGGAGTGGTATTGTGGTAAGAAAAAGCGAATGATATATATCCATATACACGAGATAGAAAAGAATCAAAAAGCAAAGAAAAAATTTATTTTTTAGTCCTTAGTCTAGGGACCTCACATCCCTCTAATGGAACAAATATAAACAAATCAGATGGCACTTTTTAGCAAAAAGATATCAAGAGAAAAAAAAAATCATAAAGGGAAAAAAAACATTAAAAAAAAAAACACAGCTATGCGTTTTGGACTAACCAAATTAGGTAATTTTATAAGATTTAGCCATAGTTTCACGAAATTAGGGATTTAGCCATAACATGTAACATTTTTGGTAACATGCAACATATATACGTCATAACATTAAATGTAACATTACATTTAATGTTAGATTTTTTACACGTATATATGTTACATGTTACAAAAAATGTTATATGTCATGGCTAAATTCTTAATTTCGTGAAACTATGGCTATATCCTTCAAACTTTACCTTTAAAATGACTAATTGCCCTTTGGACAAAACGTCGGACGGAAATTGCAGCCAACCGGCTCTTTTAGAGAAAGTTATAGATATTCCTCTTGCTGACCTATAATAGCCTATGAACTTTGCATTTTCATAAACAAAAAAGAGTATAACAACATGGGAATGAATTAAAAAGCTAATATAGTATAGCATCTCATTTTTGAGGTTAAACGATCAACAACCATGCTCATTATGCTAATTTTTTTTTTTGGGGTTCCATTAAATGAAAAAATGTGCATTATTCTTTCTGTCTTTGTTTGTACTTTTATTCTTTGGAGAATCTTGCTACGTGTAACAATATCAAAATTTGTCATGTTAATACTTCAAACACAACACTATTCTTAATTAGTTTTTATAAATATATCAAAGCTATAATACTGCCACGTGACATTTTAAACAAGTACGTGTGATTTAAAAAGAAAAAAAAATCACAGTGCTGGTGAATAGTGCCTAATGTTCATGAACAAATGGTAATTACATGTTGATTAAGATTATACGAAGTTATGGAAAATTAATCATTCTAAGATAATAACAACCCTCCAAAGTGGGTACTAAATTAAATTTATATTATCGTTATGGTTGGGAATAAATGCATTCCACAATGCATGCATGAATAGTTAATATACTTGTCAAAATTTACCATTGATATGGCTCTGTCTTATCTTGACCAAATAAACGTATATTTTAAAGAAGAAATACATTTGATTTGTGCTCAATTGAAAATTCATTAATATTCCTTGACACATTAAATGCACCTTAAGAGATTACAACATCATTGAATGAATTCAGACCGTGTATTCAAATAAAATCCAAAAAGTTGCCAAAAGTACCAATTACAATTATTGCACTATTCGAAAATAAAATAGGAAGTACACTGAAATAATATTTTGTTTCAAAGATACAGAGAAAGAGATCATATAACATGTCAACAAATATAAAATGAGAAATTATAGTGAATACCCAATTTTTAAAACTTAATATAAGTTATTACCCAATCTTTTGAAAAATGTAACCAACTACCCAAAAGCATGTGCAAGTAATTCACTTAGTTACCAAAAGCATGTGGTGGTAATTCACTTAGTTACCAAAAGCATGTGCAAGTAATTCACAAATTGATTAGAAACTCAATTACTTCAAAAGTTTGGGTATTTATTTTTATTGTTATATAAATTCTGGGTATTTGCCTATTTCACCCATATAAAATTAGGAAAAAAATTAATAAAAAAATCCTTTCGGATAAAAATTATCAAAAACAAAATAATTGGAATTAATGACAGCTAGGATTTCACAATAGGATGTCAAGATAATGTTCAACAAAGTTTAATTTGGAAAAAAAAAAATTTCCCCATTGATTATGAAAATGTACACACAAAAGAAAAATGAGGAAAAAGATTCAAATCAACCGATCTGTAACATTCGGTTTCCATTTTAATTGTGCATAAGATTGGATAAAATTAATTTTCTGAAATGTATTGAATTGAATTTGATAATTGGATTATCTTTAATTTCTATTATGCTTTTTATATATATATTTTTAAGAATTATATGTAATTACGTATTAAACTGCACCATACACCTAATATTCATTTAGGAACGTCAACGAATACCCTAAGGAGTAGTCGCATGGACTACTAAGTATTTTGGACTCAACCACATAATATACACAAAACGCACTCACTAGAATTCGAACATGTGACCAGTGACCTCAACCTACATGCTGGAGCAAGGCCGGATCTAGGTAGGGGCTTGTGGGGGCACAGGCCCCCCTAAACTTTTTAAAATTTATACTTTAACCCTATAAATAAAGAAAATTTTCAAATAAATCCATCATAGGTCCCCCCTAAATTAGTTAAAATTTATATATTGCCTCTATAATTTAATTAAATTTTCAGATAAATCCTTCTTGTGCCCCCATTTTATTTTTTATATTTATAATTTGGTATATAATTTTTGTAAAAAATTTCAGTTTCGCCCAATATAATTTATAAATATGATATAACTTTTTTCTTTTTGTTTATCTATAATTTTTATATAATTTGTGCCCCTACTAAATTAGAATTCTGGATCCGTGCCTGTGCTGGAGGACTTTGCCACCCGAGCTAACTCTCGGGTCGGGGGTTATGTTTTGGATATGTTGTCATATTACAATAAACAATCCAATATTTTGACATAGATTGCATGAATTTTAGTAACGTAAAGAAACTTATTAATATCTATGAATTAATGAGGAATTAATTTCCAATTTTAAATTGATAAAGCTATAGTTACGAACTATAATATTATCATTTAAGAATTTAATTTCTTTTCTAATTCCCGGGATTGTTTTTTCAATGAATTAAATAAAGGGAAATATCTTAATCATAGCTACTCTCCTTGAGTAAGTTTTTCGTATATAAATATCGTCAATTTAGGTGAAGCCAAAATTTATTCTCTTTAAATATATTGACAACAATTTACTAATTAATAGCTTGTTTGGCTCCACAATTCAAATGATTTTGCACTATTCAAAATTGTTTTAACTTCTAATAACGAATTATTTTTGAAATAATTTTAAATATTATTAAATTATTCAAATAATTTACCCAAATAAACCATAAGTTAATTGTAACACCTTTGCAATTGTGAAACTTAGAACGCTTTATTTTGTGTTATATTATTTAGATACATTATCCAATAAAAGTTTAAGGATTCTGTACAATAGTCAATGTCACAATTTATTATTAAGTATGTTGACTAATAATTAACAGGCAAACTGTCTTTTTATCCAACTTTGCAGGCTTCAACAACAAAGATTTCTCTTTGTCCTTTGCCCTTCTTATGCTTTTGGTTCACTCTTTTTCAATACGACAACAATGATTAGTAAAGCTCATTTTAGTTTTCTTTTTTCTTCCCTCCAAGAAATTAGCCAAAATTTATCCATTTTGCGTGATCTTAAATTGGGTAAAATTGGCATTTCTAATCAAGTTCACAACTTTTAGGACAACATGATCAAGAGAAGATCTAAACTAGCACGAACTAAGTACTTTGTTGTAACTTTAGAGAACATATGATACGTGCCTCTTCTATGGCTCCTTTTTCTCATCCTTGAGTCTCAACCACAAGTTCTATATAGCTTCTAAGAGCAAACCAAATTTGGTAATATACTATAATTTGCTATAATATCTTGAAATAATTGGCTCCTCCATTCTTTTAGTGGAACAAGATTTTTTTAGGGGAGCATAAAAATTATTTTCTAGTCCTTTTTTTTTTTTCTTTTTCTTTTCCTTGATAGATGAGGTAGACTGTTAGACTACCGATCATCAAGACTTACGCGAGGCGCAAGTATAGGACGTGACGTGAGGATAATAATAATAATAATAATAATAATAATAATGGGTTGGGTTTGATAATAATGGGCTGAGTTTATTTAATAATAATAATAATGGGTTGGGTTTATTTCTTAATAAGAGATTAGGTATAATTAGGAAGGGTTTAGACGTAGAAGGGGCAGAGAGAATTGAGAGTTATTTTCATAGGAGTACAAGTAGGAGTAGTCGTGAGAAGTAGCCGAGGCAATCTAATTTATGCCTTGGATTGGTCGGTGGTGAGTTATCTGTATCTATCCTTGTGGTCAATTCTATTTTATTCTTTGGTTCCTATCAAATTGATATCAGAGCACTTTTCTGGGACAATGGCAACGAAAAAAGTCAAAGCCTTGGAGGAGAAACTGAAGTCCCAGATCGGCACAGTGAAAATCGCGGTGGAGTCCGAGATCGGTGCGGTGAAAACCACGGTGGAGAAGCGGTTCAATCGGTTTCAAGAGCAGTTCTCGAACCTCGAAACCATGTTAAGTCGACTAATGGAGGAGAAGGCAAGGCCACGGCCGGCAAGCCAAATAGACGCGGTGGTCATGACGGCAGAGAGTCCCAATGACGCTACTACCATCGGCGGCGAGGATGGACCGGCGGTGATGTATGCGCAACGATCAGGAGCTAGCAGGATTCGCATAGAGGGGTGGAAGGAGCGCCGACTGCGGAAGAGTAGGGATCGTCGTGGATGGCCCGCCGATACGATAGGGGGATGGGACGGAGGCAACGCACGCATGCCGGTGAGGTACGAGATGGCACTTGACGGGGACGACGCGCTCGGCGAGCGCGATTGGGGGAGGTTTCGTGCGGGTTCTGGCCAGATCTGGCCGACCTATCCTTATTCCAGCCAGATCTGGTTGACCTGCCCTTCCTAGTCAGATGAGGACCGGAGGACTCGGGGGTTGGCTGGAGAGGGGCGGCGCTAGTCCTTACCACAAAGCCAGCGAGCGAACGCTGCGGGAATAGACCAGCGCTAGCCACCACTGGGTCGGCAACTTGAGATTTCTGCCGGAGAGCAGCGATGGAGACCCAATCGGGGCTGAAGACGGTGGCTTTCCACCAAAATGGGGAGGTGGTGGCCCGACATGGCAAGAAAGTGGAGGGGCAGCCCCCGGGAACGGTGGACGACCTCCTTGGGCGTACGGCGGTGAGTGGGTAGCAGCTGCGGAGGCCGAGCAGGCGGGGCAAGGCTGCAGATGGCACGGAGAACGGCCCAATTTCAGACCTTACGGTGGTTTTGGTGGGGGCCGTGGTGTTTTTAGCCTGAACTCCCGAATTCGCAAGTTGAAGATGCCAATTTTTTAGGAAGAGGAAGCCCATGACTAGTTGTATTGAGCAGAGCGGTACTTCGCGGCGAATGGGTTGGCAGAAGACGAGAAATTGGCAGCGGCGGCATTGTGCCTGGAAGGAAAAAGTCTCGCGTGGTATCAGTGGTACGAACAACGAGAATGAGTTAGAACGTGGGAAGAATTCAAGGAAAATGTTCTAGAGCGTTTGTGGCCAACACAAGACGGGGATTATCACGAGCAAGTCTTCGCACTTGTTTTGAGCGGTGCAGTTAAGGAGTACCGCGAGCAGTTTGAGATACTTGTAGGAAGAGTAATTGGATTCTCGGAGGATGTGTTAAAAAGCAACTTCATGAAGGGTTTAAAGCAAGAGATTCGGGCGGCACTCAGAACACATTGGCCGAGGGGAACTGCAAAGACAACGAGGCTGGCGCAGACAGTGGAGGAGGCAAAAAAAATTAAGCGTAGTAGACGAGTGGGATCGGGTGTACTCTATCGACCTAACAACTTTAGTGGCAGCCTTAAACCTTCACCTGCAACGACTAGGAGGGATGTCTCGAAGGAGCCAGATGGTGCGCCACGTCCGACATCGAACTTTAAGCGTCTCACTGAATCGGAGATACAAAACAAGAGGGCAAAAGGGTTGTGTTTCAGGTGTGACAAGAAATTTACTCCGGACCATAGATGCAAGGACCGTTCATTACAAGTGTTGACAGTATGCGATGATGGAGAAGACAAGTCTTTAGCGTGCGAAGACGAGGAAGATATAGAGGTGGAAGAACACCCGCACCTAGACGCGATTGAGGTGTCACTTAACTCGGTGGTAGGTTTCACGTCGAGCCGCACCATGAAGATTAAAGGCACGACTGGTGAACGAGAGGTGACGGTGCTTGTTGATAGCGGGGCCACTCATAACTTCATTGCTGGTCGGGTAGTTCGTGAACTCGATATCCGACTAACAGATATCGAGAGTTTTGGAGTCATGCTGGGAACTGGAAAGGTGGAGAAAAGCCAGGGAATTCGCCGTAAGCTAACCCTGGACGTACAAGGAGCACAAGTGGTGGATGATTTTCTCCCTCTAGAATTAAGCGGAACGGATGTGATACTGGGGATGCAGTGGTTGCAAACATTGGGAGACGTGAAGGTCAACTGGAAACGATTAACTATAGAATTTATGGTGGGGTAACAGTTAATCGTCCTACAGGGAGACCCAAGTCTGTGCCGAACTCAGGTGCACTTAAGGCAATTTGCATAACGATTAAGAAAGAAGGCGAGGGCGTATTGGCATCAATGCATATGAAGGAAGTAGTGACAGCACGCTCCACTAAAGGCATACCCAGGAAAATACAACAATTGATGACCCGGTATGAAGCGGTTTTCCAAATGCCACAAACTTTTCCTCCACAGCGAGATCATGAACATGCCATTGTGTTAAAGGAGGAAACTGCGCCGATCAGCGTCTGGCCGTACCGATACCCTCATATTCAAAAAGACGAGATCTAAAGGTTAGTGAGGGAAATGCTAGTAGCCGGGATCGTACAGCCAAGCGTGAGCCCATTTTCTAGTCCGTTGCTTTTAGTGAAGAAGAAAGATGGAAGTTGACGCTTTTGCATCGATTATCACGCTCTAAATAAGGAGGCAATTTTGGATAAGTTCCCTATCCCATGGACTGAGGAGCTTCTAGACGAGCTCTTTGGAGCGGCCTTGTTTTCGAAGATTGATTTGAAGTCACCATATCAGAATGCGGTCGGAGGATGTGCCTAAAACGGCTTTTCGCACACATGAGGGGCATTACGAGTTTCTTGTCATGCCGTTTGGGTTAACGAACGCCCCTGTTACTTTTCAGGCATTGATGAACACGGTATTCCGCCAGTACATGCAGAAGTTCGTCTTGGTTTTCTTTGATGATATTCTAGTGTACAGCCGTACATTGGCCGAGCATGTTGAACACCTGGAGACGGTGTTAGGAGAGTTACAGCAGCACAATTTGTATGCCAATATGAAGAAGTGTTTCTTCGTCTAACCGTAAATAGAGTATTTGGGACACGTGGTCTCGGCAGATGGAGTGACAGTGGATCAGTCTAAGGTGGTCGCAATGCTGGAGTGGTTGATACCTACGACATTGAAGCAGTTGCGGGAGTTTTTGGGACTCACCAGATATTGTCGAAGTTTGTTAAGGGTTATGGTACTATATCTTGGCTGTTGACAGAGCAACTGAGTAAGGATAATTTTCAGTGGGGTCGAGAGGCTATCGATGCTTTTGAAAAACTGAAGAAGACGGTGAAAAGTGTGCCGGTGTTAGTATTACCTGATTTTAACCAACCCTTTGTAGTGGAGACAGATGCATCGGGGGTTGGGTTGGGAGTTGTACTCATGCAGAACCAGCGCCCCATTGCGTATTTTAGTCAAGTACTAACAGCGCGGGCTAGACTCAAATCAGTTTACGAATGAGAACTTATGGCAATAATGTTAGCCATTTAGAAATGGCGCCCATACTCGCTGGGTAGGAAGTTCCTCGTCCGCATTAACCAGCGCAGCTTGAAGTTCTTATTAGAACAACAGATGGTTACAGAGGAACATCAGCGTTGGTTATCAAAGCTTTTGGGGTATAACTTTGAGATTCAATATCGGCCAGGGCTAGAAAATAAAGCGGTTAATGCCCTTTCCAAACGTGTTGAGGAACCTCAACTCATGGCGTTGTCGGTTCCGTTAGTGGTAGGGTTGGAACCACTGATGCAGGACATTGATGAGGATGAAGGGTTCCAAGATATTCAATCAACTTTACTACGTGGGGAGACATGCTATCTGTGATATTCACTGGACGGTCAACGTCTATTATACCAGGGAAGGTTGGTTTTGCCCAGAACTTCTTCTCACATACCCCAGTTATTGGCTGAATTCCATGGGAGCGTAGTCGGCGGACACTCCGGAGTTTTGAAGGCTTATCAACGTTTGGCAATTGAATTATATTGGGTAGGGATGACAAAAGACGTCGAAGAGATGGTGGCGCGTTGTGACGTATGTTTCACGTAATAAATATATGGCCATGGCACCTGGAGGTTTATTGCAAGTATTGGAATTACCTACTAAGGTGTGGGAGGAGGTGACTATGGATTTTATAGAAGGGTTGCCCCGATCGGATGGATTCTCAGTGATTTTGGTTGTGGTGGATCGTTTGAGTAAATATGCCCATTTTGTTCTCCTGCGGCATCCTTATACAGCGGTGACGGTGGCAGCGGCTTTCTTACATGAGGTAGTGCGGCTGCACGGGGTTCTGGAGTCAATTGTAACAGACAGAGATAGAATTTTCTTGAGTAACTTTTTAAAAGAGTTGTTCAAGATGCAAGGGACAGTTTTGAAAAAGAACACCGCTTACCATCCTCAAACCGATGGGCAGACATAGGTGGTTAATCGGAGTGTTGAGACGTACTTGCGGTGTTTTGTCTCGGATACACCGAAACAGTGGACGCGCTAGTTGCCTTGGGTAGAATATTGGTATAACACTTCGTATCACACGGCTTCACAGAAAAATCCTTCAAGATATTGTATGGGCGTGATCCTCCACCCTTGGTGCACTACGGCCATCGCACCACCCCAGTGTCCCAAGTGGATCAATATTTGGAGGAGCGGGATAGTATGCTAGAAGAACTGGCGAGGGCCCAGCAAATAATGAAAAAGAATGCAGATGGACAACAGAGAGAGGTACAATTTGATGTTGGGGAGAAAGTTTACTTGAAGTTACGACCGTACAGGCAACGATCTCTCACGAGGCGGCGGAATGAGAAGCTATCACCAAGATACTTCGGACCTTACAAGATTGTTGCACGCATTGGCGCCTTGGTGTACAAGTTAGACTTACCGCCATCTTCCACGATACACCCGGTATTTCATGTGTTACAATTACGTCGAGCTATTGGTGATCAGACATTCTTCTCCTCATTACCTCCGACATTGACAGACGACAATGAGGTTGTAATGGACCGGCAAGGGTAAGGAGTGTATGACAAGGAGTTGCGGGTAGATGTGTTGCCCGACTACGAAGCGACGTGGGAACTCGTTAATGTGATTTGGCAGCAGTTTTCGGAGTTTGACCATGAGGACAAGGTGTCTCTTGAGGAGGGAGTAATGTTAGACTACTTATCATCAAGACTTAGGCGAGGCGCAAGTATAGGACGTGACGTGAGGAAAATAATAATAATAATAATAATAATAATAATAATAATAATGGGTTGGGTTTGATAATAATGGGCAGGTTTATTTAATAATAATAATAATGGATTGGGTTTATTTCTTAATAAGGGATTAAGTATAATTAGGAAGGGTTTAGACGTAGAAGGGCCAGAGAAAATTGAGAGTTATTTTCATAGGAGTAGGAGTGGTCGTGAGAAGCAGCCAAGGCAATCTAATTTGTGCGTTGGACTGGTCGGTGGTGAGTTATCTATATCTATCCTTGTGGTCAATTCCAATTTATTCTCTGGTTCCTATCATAGACCTATATGATAAATAATGGACAGATAATTTGTATAATTTGTCCACATCAAATCTATCTATCTATCAATCTTTTCTCATTGGATTTTCTTTTTGTAGTATTATGGTCTAGTATCATGAATGTGATTATTTTTAAAACATATAAAATTAGAACTGTTAAACTTTTTTTTTTAAGAAGGAAAAATATCATAAGTATTCCATGCATCACACTTATACGATGAGTTTGTGATAATATAAAATTTATCATTTAGAATTATTAAATTGATAAAAAAAATATTTTTTATTTTAACTGTTAGTCAAAAAAAAACATTGATCATTTTCATATTACAATTGCATTTTTTCTGCAACACTATTTGTATAGTTTAGGAGGCACTAAAATATTTTAATAATTTAGCAAAAATATTATACTTTTTGTTCAATGGAAAGTCATATATACCAAAGTAAAAAAAAAAAAAAAAATTGGTTCAATAGAAAGAACCTAAGCGATAAATTTGTATTACTCAAGGGTTAAATGTGGAATTTCGATGAAACACAGAGAATATTTATAGCATTTACCATTTTAAGAAATATACTCGTACTAGATATATGATATTAGATTAGAAATGCTAAACATACTCTTTTTTTTTCATTTTAGTTTTTTAAGAAACTTAATTTAACGTTTTATTTGAGAATTAAATACTTAAAACTAAATATTTTATTACACTAACGAAATTTTGAGATTGAAATTGCGGCAATTTTGAGAATAGTGTTCCTGCGTGTGAACTAACATATTCAAGTAAACGAGTTTTATCCTAATTAAAAACAATAATTTATTTATTTCATCATTTCTTCCAAATAATTTACCATAACAAAATTGGTTGCAATATGATGTCTGCTTAGTATATTTGTAAAATTCAACATAAGAATATGATAGAGTGCAAGATTGGTGCATTCATTGACTGCTCTTTTTACTTGTTCTGGCTTGTAAATCCTTGAGTTTTCTTGTAATTTTGATGAATTCCCTCAAGTGTGTATGTTATAACACAAATATCGAATTTTATAACACTTCGAACTAAAATTACAAAATACAGGGCGATATAACGCCTTCTGGAGGCCCGATGCGCTGCGAAAAGGAGCAAAACAAGCCAAAATTGAATTTTGTGGCAGAATAGGTGGCTACATGTTGCCACTTTAGGCAACATGTCGCCTGTTTCAAGCGACGTGTTTCATGTTTCTGGCGACTCAAATACTATCAAAATTTTGCATTTTAAGCCTTTTTGAGCCATATTTGAATAGAAAGATAAGCCTCATTTTAAGGGTTTTGTATAAAAAAAGAAGAACACATATAAAAAGAAAGAAACCTAATTTTAGCTAAAGAGGAAGAGAGCAATTGGAGTCGTTTCAGCACTAGAGAATTCTCTTTCTTCTCCACCTTTTTCTACTTAATTTTTTTAATTCATTTATTATTTTGATATTGCAGAGCACATTGTATGGTGGTCAATTCTTTTATTTGTTTAGGTATAGATGAATCTCAATGATTTGTTTGACAATGATTTGTCTATGAATCTATTATATATGAATTGATTTTCTCTAGATTATGAGAATTATTACTCAAGAGAAGGACATTCGAGCGATTAAGAATTACTGGGTAGAATAATTTAGGTTGGTGTGAGATCGAGAGATAAGTATCGCCTTTTGTAATCAAGATAAATTGAGTTGTGAAATCGAGATGTAAAATTACTAATTTATTTTTAGAGTGGAAGTTAATGAAGGTAAGGTTAAGGGCTTGTATAGAGATATAGGTTCGAGAACACTTATACATCCTTTATGCGGCGTTTGAGAGGGGTATAAAGATACATGTTACTCTATAGGTTAGTAAATTTGATGAATTAGGATTAATGCACACTATAACGGAGACATAAAATTGTAACTGAGTGAAGTCAAAATCCTAACATCGTTATTATCATTGTTTTTAGTTTTTAATTTAATTGCTTGTTATTCTCATTGATTGCAATTTAGAATTTTAATTTAGTTTGTTTTAATTTCTTGTCACATTCAAAATCTATTGCTCAGATAAATAGAGTATTGAATTACAATACCAAGTTTAATTTCTTGACTTCAATCCTCGTGAGAGACTGTTGATCTTCATACTACTTTATTATTTGAACAATTTGTTCATCACTTGCAAGGATTAGTCATAAATTTTTGCAAAAGAATCATATAGTGAAGTGTATGCAATTTGTCAATAAACAATAAATTGATCATTTTCTTACTAGAAGACTCGGGCCTTGATCTGTAACCCCTACCCCCCGGGGTTATCCCTCACGGTACTTTTCCGACAAACGAGTTAGTCGTTTGTAATTAACGACCCTTCGTTAAATTAATCATATCTTGTCTTGTGATTAGAACTCACTCCAAATATTTCTTGATCTAATTTATGATTGGAATATATGTGCTTAATGTTTTAATGGCCATTGAATTTGAAATCGACTCCTTAAAGTGCAAAATTGCACCGCGAGTCCTTGAACTTTTAAGAAATTACAAAATTGGCCCAATTTAGAAAAACGACCCTTTTTGGGTTGTAATCTGTTTTTGAGGTTACATTATGATTTATAATCATATAATTAACCTAGGTTTTAAATTTGAAACCATTCCGAGTTAAAACGAAGCCGAAACGGCTTAAACTCGAAAAGTCGAGATAAACCGTGCAAACACGGTCAAAGAAAGGGAACGAGCTCAGAACGACCATATTTAATTTGATATTTGACTTCTAAACAGTATTTTAAGAGTTTCTAGTGATATAAGAAAGTCTCGTTAAGTCTCGGGTTAGACAAAATTGGAATTAGGTCAAAACTCCGACCGATGGTTCGGAATAGGGGCGTTTAGGCCTCTTCGAGGGAAACGGGCCTCGAGAAAGGTTCCCGACCCCTCGGGCCAGCCCAAAACCGTCCCTAATGGACCTTTAGTGGGCTTGGTGTGTAAAGAAATGATCCTAGGCCCAATTCTAATCCCAAAAACCGTGGGCCCAAGTGAGATGAATTGGTTGAGTGTTTAAGTGGTCTAAGTGGGAAAAGTGATGAACCAATGAAATAAATCCAAGGATTTTTTCATTGGTGGCACGTTTAACTCAACCAATCAGAGAAATAGTCATCATGGGCGCCATTTTGAAGAAAGAGAAGGAAAAATGAAAAGCCTTGGTGTTTTTATTCTTGTTGAATCCTAGCCTTAGGATTTAAATCCCTTAACCACCAAGTTTGAATCAATGGCCAAGATTGATTGGAATTATCAATTAATTAGCATTATTGGAATTAAAATCTTGGAGAATATGCATGAATGATATCCGGCCATTGAGAGGAAGAGAGAGAGTGGGACTAGTCATTAAGTTGCTTGGAGAATGCAACTTAATGATGAGGGCCTTGAAAAATGAAAAGTTTCCTCTTGTTAAATCTCAACCGTAGGATGGGTTGATGGAAGAGATTGAGGGCTAGGATGAGACTTGAAACTTATCAATTGAATTTATTGAGGAATTAAAATATTTGGAGAGGAGAGAGAGTGGAAAATTCGGCCAAGAGAGAGAGAGAGAGAGAAAGAGACAAGTGAAAATTCTCTCTAAAACCATCCTAAGTATAAAAGGGTTTTAGACCCTTAAACTCCCATTTTTGCTTTTCCTTGGCAAAAGTTTGAGAGAAAATCCGTGGGAGAGTGAGAGAGAAAAGAAAAGAGAAAGCTTTGAGTGAGAGAGAAAGCAAAGAAAAGAAAATAGAGGCTAGTGTTAGAGAGAAGAAGCCGAGCAAGGAGAAGAAGAAGCAAGGAGAAAAGCTTCGAAACCCTAGTTCGTTCTAAGGTAAAAACCGTGACCTTGCTCTAGTCTTTTGTACACTTTTATACGTCAAAATACCTAACCAAAACCTCCATTACATTCTGCTCTAAGAGTGAGAAAACCACACGTGGTGGTTTTGGAGGCAAACCCTAGAGACAACTCGGCCAAAGTAAGAGCACATCGAAGGAAAGCTCAAAAAAATCCGAAGCTAGGTATATTCTCTAAACCCTAGAGTGACGTGAGGTTCTTTCCTTCCCTTAAGCTCTTTAGTTTAACCATGGATGTAATAGGTTTGAGTTGTAAATATTTTGCATGTCCTCTTTAAGGTTTAAGTTTGCCGAGCACGAGTTTAAGGAAGCTAGATCGGCTAGCTTCCGGATATTTCAACTCGTGTTCGGTTGTGTTTTTGTTGTTTGGTTGGTTTGCATGTTTAGGGTTCGGATTCCTTGTTTTGTTTTTCTTTTGATTTCTTTGCATCGCTGCTCATTTGTGTTTCGAACGTGAAAATGTTTTCAAAAACGCCATGCACACGACGGTTTCCAACGGACCGAAGTGAAACCCTTCAAAAGATAAAAATTGGTAAATTTCTCTTGAAAAATCCGAACCTAAGTTTGTAAAAATTATCATGGTTTGTTTATTTGTTCTTTGGATGTTTAACTTACTGTTTTTGATTAAGATTTGTGTTAAAATCCAAATGGAAACCGAAAAGACACTTAGAAATAAGTGTCTTGGTCAAAACCGTGAAAATGGTTCGAAAGCGTCTAGCTCGAGAATCGTTTTCACATGAGATTTTAAGCTTCGATGAAAGGTTTCTAAAAGGAATGAAAAATGTCCTTAGAACCTAGAAGCAATCTGTTTTAGAATAAATAACGAGATTCGGAAAAAGTGAAGAACAACGTTTTACCGAAAAACGATGGTTTCGCGGAAGATTGCGAAACTAGTTCCAAAACGCCATGATTTTATAACTTGGAAATTGTGTACTCTATTTTCTATTATTAAAATAAGTCAGTGGAAACCCGAGCACTTAGGAATTAACTCTTATAGTTCGCTCTCGTGTTTACGAGACGGGCAAACTAACGAGGCCATGTCTTCTCTTCAAGGACAAAGAAGACGAGAAGGTGGTCGGAGCTCAGAACACGTTCCCGAAAAGACCTCGGAACCGCCGCAACGCCTATAACTGTAAGTGGCGATGCACCTACGGCACCGAGTGTATATATGTGTGAAATGTTTGCTAGGGTGCATTAGTACTTTGTGAATGAATGCTATGTGAATGCTATATCTTTGTGCTGTGTAGTGTATAAACTATAATAGCCGAAAGAGAACCCTAGCATGAATAAAAATACGAATAAAACGTTCGTAATTAGAAATAATCTAATCTTTAGATTAGATTTTCATAAGCCTCAATAATGAAACTCATCAGTGCGAGTTTGCTCGCACTCAATCTTCACCGAGTTTATAACTCAAGTGTGAGAAAAAGGTCGGCTTTAAGTCGAGCCTATAATTGAAAGTGAAACAGCTTAAAGACAAGAAAAACGGCCTTGAGCCGCCAATAACAACTAAGGCTGTGAATGCCAAAGTAGAGGCTAAATCTTTGATTTATTATTGAATGAGTGAATCATTAAGGATTAATACTTCTTGAAGGATTGTGAAAAGAATTAGATATCGATCCTTGAGATCGGTAGATCACAATACTAACGGCACAGCCGGGTTCTTTACCCGTGCGCTCTGCCTCACGGACTGTGGTCCATCAGAATAATCTTGTAGGAAAGACCTACCCGGCCTATTGTATGTTTGCTGTGAACCCCTCGAACGATTGAATAAAGGGTCTCGTACCTAAAATACAAGAGGTCAATGTATGAGACTCGTGAGTAGTCCATCAATTGATATCTGGAAAGACTTAATGAAATCTAAGGCCTCTTGCAATATCCCGGTTTCCTAAAACCAGTTAACGAGGGGATAAATAATGTGAAAACCCCAGTCTGCTGTGTGATCTGACAAGGGGGTTAAGAGATACTAAATCCCACTCTGCTGTGTGATCTGACAAAGGGATTCAAACATACTAAATCCCCGTTTGCTTCGTGACCTGACGGGGAAGAGTATATCAGATTGAAAAGTCCCGATTCCTCGACAAACGAGACGGGAGGGACTGAAATCTGAAATAAGCCTCAATCCTCCGACAGGAGTCGATAGGAGGTAAACGAATTCAATCTAATTATTGAAATAAAAGTCGATGGTACCGCTCGGCTCCAAGAGAAGAGAGCCCTGGCTCCGAGAGAGAGAGCCCTGCTCCCTGAGGGTGAGCTTATTCCTCACACAAGCCGGCCAGTTGAGTGTGAGACGAAGTTTGTGTGACTGCCGGGAGATTGATCATCTCCCCGCCTGCGCGCTAGAGAAATCGCGGTGACCATCAATGGATCCCAGACTTGATAAAATGTCGAGCTCGATAAATTAAGTAATGAAATGATTTCTATGTGAAACCACTAAGTCCGGAGAGAGTCTAACGAGACATTCCTCCAGAAGGACTATAAATAAGCGTGGTGGGTCCATAACCGATCACGAGGCCTTGACGATACGAGGAGCAAAGCTGTGTGCATGAGACTCGCCAATGAAGCCGAGTTGTCTCCTCAGAGCAAGGTGTATCAGGGGGTGATGCGAGTTTGCTTAAAGCAACAAGATAGAGCTACCTGAAATAGGAAGCTCGGCTGTGCGAACCGAGTACGAAGTACTCGGTTGTGAAAAAGTGAGAACTTGAGAGACATGGGAATACGTAAGGGTAATAGGATAACTTTTTTGCATTTGCTGTGTAAAGGGGTATTAGTCGGTATGGGACGGCTAACTCTCTCTCTGTGATTGTTGTAAATATGTGAACTTGATGCATACCATTTAGGGTAGACTAGTTCGCCCTTACTGAGTTTTTCAACTCATAGGTTCTCGGTGTTGTAGGTAAGAAGCCAATGAAGATCGACGAGTAGGAGCTGGCGGAGATGGTGTGTGTGGTACCCGTTGAAGAGAATACCCGTGGCAATATATTTTCCGCACTTATGTTATATTACAAACAATTTATGTTTTGATGCCGGGACGAGATCCCGAGGGCTTTAAGATTGTGATATGTATTATCATGTTGACAAATGACTCTATGTGAATCGTATTTTATTTTGAGACCGGGACGTGATCCCGAGGACTCCTATATTACAAGTATGTAATATTATGACAGTATCTATGTGCCATTAAACTTATTGTGTTTTAAGTTGATTTGCGATAAAGACTTCCGCATAAAAAAAAATTTGCACAGAATTTCCGCTTGAAAGAGTTTAAAGGAGTTTACAAATGAGTTTGTACTCTCCTGTCGCGGCCGCGGCCGAGCCGGCGGGTCGTGACAGGGTTTTTGGTATCAGAGCCCGGGTTTAGCCGATTCTGTAGACTCGCCACACATATCTCCTCTCCAGCAAGTAGTTGAGAGACGAGCGATAGAAATAGTGGCTATCTTACTTACATTGTTTATCCGTTATTTCTGATTTTGACAACAATGAGATTTTGTTGTAGGATGTCCGATGTCGATCAGCCTTCAGGGGACCATTCCGCCGATTCCGCCCAGCATAGCGCAGCTGGACCCGTTCCCGCGCTTCACACCCTTGCTGAGTTTATGCGTCTGATTCCTCCTAACGCACCTACCTATTCCGGTGAGCCCGAGACTACGCCGTTTCGAGAGTGAACGATGTTGACGCTGGGATGGATGCGATCGTACCAAGTCCCTGATCAGTATCGTGTCAATTTAGCCCAGACCCTGCTTCGTGGCACCGCGCTTTACCATTGGCATCACCGAGAGGAGCTATTAGGTCACGAACGCGATTGGGACGCGTTTACGGCTGATCTGGCGGGATTCTTAGATGAAGTCGATCGAAGAACGGTATGGAACAGGAGAGCCGACAGTTTTAGCCAGCACCTGGGGGAGACCATCCGCGCCTATACCGATCGTTTCTATGGTGTCATAGTAGGCATGTATCCGTTTGCTGATGATCCCGACCTGCTTTTTATGCAGACTTACTCCCGCGGAGTCCATCCATACTTCCAGCTTCCAGACCCCCGGCCTGCCTTCGACACCCTGCTTAGTATGATCCAGGCTTATCAGGACCACGCTGATAGTCTCCATCCCGAGCCCGAACCAGATCCTATAGCAGCTCCCGATCCCGCTCCCCCCGCTCACGACCAATTTCCCCAGATGCCCCCAGAGTTTGCAGACATGGACGACGATAGCTCCGATAGCAGCCACGATTCTGGCTATGATCCCGAGAGTGAGTCGGACATGGATATAGAGAGCGACGCGTCTGATATTGTTCCCGACCCCGATCACGATGGTTGACAGACCTTCTCCTATCTTTTCTTAGAGTTTTAGTGTTCTCGAATATTTTGGACCTACTTTCGAGAAACACCATTAGGACGCCTTGATAGACCGCTCACTTGAAGCTATATTTTGTTATCTATATGCTTTGTTTCCGTATACTTATATACTGGATATTGTTCGGTTCGTGAAGCAATATTTTCAATTGTACTGCTCACGAAACCTCAGAAACTATCATTATTGTGATTGGATATTGTGTTCATCTTTGAAACACTTATGACTTGTGAGAAATTTATACATAAATGATAAAGACTATTGATATTATATATGTGCCTGGCATGTCCAAACTATGTGAAGTTAAACTTGAAATTATCCAATCCATTTAGACAAAAAAAAAGGGCTTCAAGTGTAATAGGACTAAAGGCTCTTAATGTGCATAACTGTAGGAATACAATAATCGCGAAGATCGCCATGCCGCCTAGACACGTTCCTGCTGCCGTCCGCAGGGAGATAGACGGAGTTCGAGAGTGGTTGGCGGAGCAGTAAGAGGCCGCCCGCCAACGCGATGACCAAGCTCGAGCCCAGACGGCGACTCTCGAGCAGCTGTTGACTCGCCTAAATGAGATGGCGAATCCTCCTCCTCCCGCACAGCCAGTGCCCGCAGCACAGAATCCTCCTCCTCCCGCACAACCGGCTCCCCAAGCAGCTAACCCGGTAGCACCAGAGGTGCCTCCTGCTGTGAATCAGGTTGGCGAACCTGTATATGAGAGGTTCAGGCGTCAGAAGCCGTCTCGATTTGATGGAACTCATGATCCCGCTATGGCAGAAGAATGGTTCAAGCGCCTCCAGCACATCTTCGGATACATGGGACTCGCTGACGCTGAGAAAGTGGCGTGCGCCGTGAACCAATTAGATAAGGAGGCCATGTGTTGGTGGGAAGTAGTAGGTCAGACTGAGGACCTCCACGCCGTTACTTGGGAGCGCTTCACTAGGCTATTCAGAGAAAAATATCTAGGCGAGGCCCGCCTAGCAGGAAAAGTCCGGGAATTCCTGAGTATCCGACAGGGAAAGATGTCGGTAGCAGAGTACGTGGGCAAGTTCGATGAGCTAGCTCGGTTCTCCCCTGCTATAGTACCTACCGACGATGCACGCAAGATGAAGTTCATGCACGGGCTCCGCGCGGAAGTTGCAAAACAGATCGACAGCGGCAGTGAAGGACCTGAATCCTATGCCGATGCTGTCCAAAGAGCCCTGCGCTACGATGGATGGGACATGCCAGAGGATAAAAGTGTCGAATCCCGGACAGCCCGCCAAGGAGAAGGAAAGGAGAGAAAAGGAAATTATGAGAGGGGAGGACAATCCTCGTTCCGATCAAGGAATTTCAACAGGGGCAGCCGCCCCAGTTTCAAGAGACAAGGCTATGTTTATAGTGAACCAAGACCCCGGTATGAGAATAGGGGCAAAGGAGGAAGCAAGAAAAGACCTGATGGACCAGTTAACCGGAGTGCCAAAGGGCGATATACGCCCCGGGAGGAAGTCCAGAGGGACAAGGCGACGTTGGTGCCTCAATGTCCCAAGTGCCACAAGACTCACCCCGGAGAGTGCCGCCTTGGGACTAGCCGCAAGTGTTTCAATTGCGGCAAGGAAGGTCATCTTGCGCGAGATTGTAGGAGCGCACCAGACAAGGCAACCGAGCAGGCACCACGAGGACGTCCGAATGCCCGAGTGTACAGCCTCAACGAGGGAGACGTCGAGGCTGGGCCATCTACGTCGGTCTCAGGTCAGCTTCCTGTCTCAAACCTTAACTTATATGTACTCATAGACTCAGGAGCAACTCATTCGTATATAGCAAAACGACTTGTTGATAGACTCGAGGGTGACAGGAGGACCCTGAACATCCCATTTATTACTATTACTCCAACCGGCGACGTTTATCAATCAACGTCCTGGTTTAAGAATGTGCCCATTAGAATAGGAGATTTTTCCCTCTTCGCTAACCTAATCGAAATCGAGATGTATGATTTCGATGTCATCCTTGGTATGGATTGGCTTACCACCCACTACGCGGTGATAGATTGTCGGAGGAAACGCGTGCGTTTTAGTCCTCCGAACGCCAATTCATTTGAGTTCCAAGGAACTCCAAGGGGTCGGTCGATACCGACTATTTATGCTCTTCAAGCCAAGAAACTAATCGATGGCGGATGCAGAGGATACTTGGCCAGTATCGTAGATACTACGAAGGAGCGAGAATCGGTACCGAGCGACGTACCGATAGTACGTGAATACTTAACTGTATTCCCGGAAGACCTCCCAGGGTTGCCCCCGGACAGAGAAATCGAATTCTGTATAGAACTGATCCCCGGGACCGCGCCGATATCGTGGGCCCCGTACCGATTAGCTTCTACCGAGCTGAAAGAACTGAAGGCCCAACTGGAAGAACTGTTGGATAAAGGCCTCATTCGACCCAGTCACTCCCCGTGGGGAGCGCCGGTTCTGTTCGTGAGAAAGAAAGACGGCTCGCTGAGACTGTGCATCGACTACCGGGAACTGAATAAGGCAACCATAAAGAACAAGTATCCGCTTCCGCGAATTGATGATCTATTCGATCAGCTGGTCGGATCCACTACGTTTTCTAAGATAGATTTACGATCCGATTATCACCAGCTAAAGATACGAGAAGAGGATGTGCCGAAGACGGCTTTCAGGACGAGATATGGGCACTACGAGTTCTTAGTCATGTCGTTTGGTCTCACAAACGCCCCTGCTGCATTCATGGATATGATGAACCGAGTCTTTGAGGACTACTTGGATAAGTTCGTTATCGTCTTTATCGACGATATTCTAATCTACTCCAAAGATCGAAAGGAGCATGCCCAACACTTAAGATTAGTCTTACAGCGACTAGAGGCTAAGAAGCTTTACGCCAAATTCAAGAAGTGTGAATTTTGGCTCGAGCGAGTGGTTTTTCTTGCTCACGTGGTATCAAAGGATGGAGTGGCAGTGGACCCTGCTAAGGTCGAGGCTGTTCTGAACTGGCCACAGCCAAAGAATGTGACCGAGATAAGAAGTTTCTTAGGACTGGCTGGGTATTATCGTAGATTCGTGGAGGGATTTGCGAAGATCGCAAACCCTATGACGACATTAACCCGTAAGGAACATAAGTATAATTGGACGGAGTCTTGTGAACGGAGCTTTCAGGAGTTGAAGAAGCGGCTGACCACCGCACCCGTCCTCACTATACTGCAAGGTAGTACCGGGTTTGCCATATACTGTGATGCCGCGAAGTCCGGATTAGGAGCTGTGCTCATGCAACACGGCAAGGTGGTTGCGTATGCCTCTCAACAACTGAAGGATTACGAGACTAGATACCCCACTCACGACATGGAATTAGCTGCTGTAGTGTTCGCCCTCAAGACTTGGCGACACTATTTGTACGGAGTTCACTGCGAGATATACACGGATCATAAGACTCTTAAGTATCTATTCACACAAAAGCAGCTAAACGTGCGTCAAGGACGATGGTTGGAGTTTCTCAATGATTACGACTTCACCATCAACTACTATCCTGGAAAAGCGAACAAGGTCGCAGACGCACTTAGTCGAAAATCCGCTGGCAACATGGCAATGTTGCGTGGACTCTCTAAGGAATTGATTGAAGAGATAATGGATTTCGAGTTGGTGATAATGAGTGGTAAACTATCGAATCTACAAGTACGCCTAATGATCCTAGAGGGAATAAAGGAGGCACAACATAAAGATGTGGAGCTGATCAAAGCTCGAGAAGAGGTAGAGAGGCAAATCTCAATAGATTTTAAAGTTAGTCCTGATGGGACCCTATTGTTTAAGGGACGCACATGCATCCCTGACATCCCAGAGATTAAGGAACAACTGCTTGAGAAAGCCCACCAAACACCATATTCCGTGCACCCTGGTGTCACGAAGATGTATCAAGATTTGAGAAGACAATATTGGTGGCCAGGAATGAAGAGGGATGTCATAAGATTTTTGGAGAAGTGTCTCACTTGCCAACAGATTAAGGCTGAGCATCAAAGGCCCGCTGGAACTTTACAGCCTTTGGAAATTCCATAATAGAAATGGGAACAAGTGACGATGGACTTTGTCTCCGGATTACCTAGGACTCGTCAGGGGCACGACTCCATCTGGGTCATAGTAGACCGCCTCACAAAGTCAGCGCACTTCATCCCTGTTCGCACTACCCACACTATGGACAAGTTAGCTGAGTTATATATTCATAATATCGTGAGACTTCACAGAGTTCCATGCTCGATTGTTTCGGATCGAGATAGCCGTTTTACCTCGCGCTTCTGGAAGAGTTTGCAGCTCGCGCTCGGGACAAGGCTCAAATTCAGCACAGCTTATCATCCCCAGACAGATGGACAGTCTGAACGGACGATTCAGATACTAGAAGACATGCTGAGAGCCTGTGCATTAGACTTCCCAGGATCGTGGGAAGGATTCCTTCCGTTGGTCGAGTTTGCTTACAATAATAGCTATCAGGCTACGATTGAAATGGCACCATATGAGGCACTCTATGGGAGAAAGTGCCGATCACCCGTACATTGGGATGAGGCCGGAGAGAAGAAATATCTCGGCCCCGAATTAGTGGAGCAAGCTTCCGAAGCAATTCGGAAGATCAGGCAGCGAATGAAGACCGCGCAGAGCAGGCTGAAGAGCTACGCCGATAAGAGAAGGCGACCATTGGAATTTGAAGCGGGTGATAAAGTATTCCTAAAGACTTTTCCTGTGAAAGGAGTGATGCGCTTCCGCCAGAAAGGCAAGCTGAGCCCCCGATATGTTGGACCATTCGAGATTCTCGAAAGGGTCGGCAAGGTTGCCTATAGACTGGCATTGCCGCCCGCGATGTCAGGATTGCACGACGTGTTCCACGTATCAATGCTGAGAAAATACGTCTCAGACCCCGCTCATATTTTGAAGTACCCAGAAGTAGAGATCACTACGGATCTCAAACACGAAGTTCGACCTGAGAAGATTCTAGGTCGAAGTGAGAAGCAATTGAGGAACAAAGTTATTCCTCTAGTTAAAGTCAAATGGGAAGGTCATTCCGCTGAAGAAGCCACCTGGGAGCGAGAAGACGAGATTCGAGAAAAGTACCCAGCTTTACTCTAAGTTTCGAGGACGAAACTTTAATTATATGTTAGGTAATTGTAACCCTTACCCCCCGGGGTTATCCCTCACGGTACTTTTCCGACAAACGAGTTAGTCGTTTGTAATTAACGACCCTTCGTTAAATTAATCATATCTCGTCTTGTGATTAGAACTCACTCCAAATATTGCTTGATCTAATTTATGATTGGAATATATGTGCTTAATGTTTTAATGGCCATTGAATTTGAAATCGACTCCTTAAAGTGCAAAATTGCACCGCGAGTCCTTGAACTTTTAAAAAATTACAAAATTGGCCCAATTTAGAAAAACGACTATTTTTGGGTTGTAATCTGTTTTTGAGGTTACATTATGATTTATAATCATATAATTAACCTTGGTTTCAAATTTGAAACCATTCCGAGTTAAAACGAAGCCGAAACGGCTTAAACTCGAAAAGTCGAGATAAACCATGCAAACACGGTCAAAGAAAGGGAACGAGCTCAGAACGACCATATTTAATTTGATATTTGACTTCTAAACAGTATTTTAAGAGTTTCTAGTGATATAAGAAAGTCTCGTTAAGTCTCGGGTTAGACAAAATTGGAATTAGGTCAAAACTCCGACCGATGGTTCGGAATAGGGGCGTTTAGGCCTCTTCGAGGGAAACGGGCCTCGAGAAAGGTTCCCGACCCCTCGGGCCAGCCCAAAACCGTCCCTAATGGACCCTTAGTGGGCTTGGTGTGTAAAGAAATGATCCTAGGCCCAATTCTAATCCCAAAAACCGTGGGCCCAAGTGAGATGAATTGGTTGAGTGTTTAAGTGGTCTAAGTGGGAAAAGTGATGAACCAATGAAATAAATCCAAGGATTTTTTCATTGGTGGCACGTTTAACTCAACCAATCAGAGAAATAGTCATCATGGGCGCCATTTTGAAGAAAGAGAAGGAAAAATGAAAAGCCTTGGTGTTTTTATTCTTGTTGAATCCTAGCCTTAGGATTTAAATCCCTTAACCACCAAGTTTGAATCAATGGCCAAGATTGATTGGAATTATCAATTAATTAGCATTATTGGAATTAAAATCTTGGAGAATATGCATGAATGATATCCGGCCATTGAGAGGAAGAGAGAGAGTGGGACTAGTCATTAAGTTGCTTGGAGAATGCAACTTAATGATGAGGGCCTTGAAAAATGAAAAGTTTCCTCTTGTTAAATCTCAACCGTAGGATGGGTTGATGGAAGAGATTGAGGGCTAGGATGAGACTTGAAACTTATCAATTGAATTTATTGAGGAATTAAAATATTTGGAGAGGAGAGAGAGTGGAAAATTCGGCCAAGAGAGAGAGAGAGAGAGAAAGAGACAAGTGAAAATTCTCTCTAAAACCATCCTAAGTATAAAAGGGTTTTAGACCCTTAAACTCCCATTTTTGCTTTTCCTTGGCAAAAGTTTGAGAGAAAATCCGTGGGAGAGTGAGAGAGAAAAGAAAAGAGAAAGCTTTGAGTGAGAGAGAAAGCAAAGAAAAGAAAATAGAGGCTAGTGTTAGAGAGAAGAAGCCGAGCAAGGAGAAGAAGAAGCAAGGAGAAAAGCTTCGAAACCCTAGTTCGTTCTAAGGTAAAAACCGTGACCTTGCTCTAGTCTTTTGTACACTTTTATACGTCAAAATACCTAACCAAAACCTCCATTACATTCTGCTCTAAGAGTGAGAAAACCACACGTGGTGGTTTTGGAGGCAAACCCTAGAGACAACTCGGCCAAAGTAAGAGCACATCGAAGGAAAGCTCAAAAAAATCCGAAGCTAGGTATATTCTCTAAACCCTAGAGTGACGTGAGGTTCTTTCCTTCCCTTAAGCTCTTTAGTTTAACCATGGATGTAATAGGTTTGAGTTGTAAATATTTTGCATGTCCTCTTTAAGGTTTAAGTTTGTCGAGCACGAGTTTAAGGAAGCTAGATCGGCTAGCTTCCGGATATTTCAACTCGTGTTCGGTTGTGTTTTTGTTGTTTGGTTGGTTTGCATGTTTAGGGTTCGGATTCCTTGTTTTGTTTGTCTTTTGATTTCTTTGCATCGCTGCTCATTTGTGTTTCGAACGTGAAAATGTTTTCAAAAACGCCATGCACACGACGGTTTCCAACGGACCGAAGTGAAACCCTTCAAAAGATAAAAATTGGTAAATTTCTCTTGAAAAATCCGAACCTAAGTTTGTAAAAATTATCATGGTTTGTTTATTTGTTCTTTGGATGTTTAACTTACTGTTTTTGATTAAGATTTGTGTTAAAATCCAAATGGAAACCGAAAAGACACTTAGAAATAAGTGTCTTGGTCAAAACCGTGAAAATGGTTCGAAAGCGTCTAGCTCGAGAATCGTTTTCACATGAGATTTTAAGCTTCGATGAAAGGTTTCTAAAAGGAATGAAAAATGTCCTTAGAACCTAGAAGCAATCTGTTTTAGAATAAATAACGAGATTCGGAAAAAGTGAAGAACAACGTTTTACCGAAAAACGATGGTTTCGCGGAAGATCGCGAAACTAGTTCCAAAACGCCATGATTTTATAACTTGGAAATTGTGTACTCTATTTTCTATTATTAAAATAAGTCAGTGGAAACCCGAGCACTTAGGAATTAACTCTTATAGTTCGCTCTCGTGTTTACGAGACGGGCAAACTAACGAGGCCATGTCTTCTCTTCAAGGACAAAGAAGACGAGAAGGTGGTCGGAGCTCAGAACACGTTCCCGAAAAGACCTCGGAACCGCCGCAACGCCTATAACTGTAAGTGGCGATGCACCTACGGCACCGAGTGTATATATGTGTGAAATGTTTGCTAGGGTGCATTAGTACTTTGTGAATGAATGCTATGTGAATGCTATATCTTTGTGCTGTGTAGTGTATAAACTATAATAGCCGAAAGAGAACCCTAGCATGAATAAAAATACGAATAAAACGTTCGTAATTAGAAATAATCTAATCTTTAGATTAGATTTTCATAAGCCTCAATAATGAAACTCATCAGTGCGAGTTTGCTCGCACTCAATCTTCACCGAGTTTATAACTCAAGTGTGAGAAAAAGGTCGGCTTTAAGTCGAGCCTATAATTGAAAGTGAAACAGCTTAAAGACAAGAAAAACGGCCTTGAGCCTCCAATAACAACTAAGGCTGTGAATGCCAAAGTAGAGGCTAAATCTTTGATTTATTATTGAATGAGTGAATCATTAAGGATTAATACTTCTTGAAGGATTGTGAAAAGAATTAGATATCGATCCTTGAGATCGGTAGATCACAATACTAACGGCACAGCCGGGTTCTTTACCCGTGCGCTCTGCCTCACGGACTGTGGTCCATCAGAATAATCTTGTAGGAAAGACCTACCCGGCCTATTGTATGTTTGCTGTGAACCCCTCGAACGATTGAATAAAGGGTCTCGTACCTAAAATACAAGAGGTCAATGTATGGGACTCGTGAGTAGTCCATCAATTGATATCTGGAAAGACTTAATGAAATCTAAGGCCTCTTGCAATATCCCGGTTTCCTAAAACCAGTTAACGAGGGGATAAATAATGTGAAAACCCCAGTCTGCTGTGTGATCTGACAAGGGGGTTAAGAGATACTAAATCCCACTCTGCTGTGTGATCTGACAAAGGGATTCAAACATACTAAATCCCCGTTTGCTTCGTGACCTGACGGGGAAGAGTATATCAGATTGAAAAGTCCCGATTCCTCGACAAACGAGACGGGAGGGACTGAAATCTGAAATAAGCCTCAATCCTCCGACAGGAGTCGATAGGAGGTAAACGAATTCAATCTAATTATTGAAATAAAAGTCGATGGTACCGCTCGGCTCCAAGAGAAGAGAGCCCTGGCTCCGAGAGAGAGAGCCCTGCTCCCTGAGGGTGAGCTTATTCCTCACACAAGCCGGCCAGTTGAGTGTGAGACGAAGTCTGTGTGACTGCCGGGAGATTGATCCTCTCCCCGCCTGCGCGCTAGAGAAATCGCGGTGACCATCAATGGATCCCAGACTTGATAAAATGTCGAGCTCGATAAATTAAGTAATGAAATGATTTCTATGTGAAACCACTAAGTCCGGAGAGAGTCTAACGAGACATTCCTCCAGAAGGACTATAAATAAGCGTGGTGGGTCCATAACCGATCACGAGGCCTTGACGATACGAGGAGCAAAGCTGTGTGCAAGAGACTCGCCAGTGAAGCCGAGTTGTCTCCTTAGAGCAAGGTGTATCAGGGGGTGATGCGAGTTTGCTTAAAGCAACAAGATAGAGCTACCTGAAATAGGAAGCTCGGCTGTGCGAACCGAGTACGAAGCACTCGGTTGTGAAAAAGTGAGAACTTGAGAGACATGGGAATACGTAAGGGTAATAGGATAACTTTGTTGCATTTGCTGTGTAAAGGGGTGTTAGTCGGTATGGGACGGCTAACTCTCTCTCTGTGATTGTTGTAAATATGTGAACTTGATGCATACCATTTAGGGTAGACTAGTTCGCCCTTACTGAGTTTTTCAACTCATAGGTTCTCGGTGTTGTAGGTAAGAAGCCAATGAAGATCGACGAGTAGGAGCTGGCGGAGATGGTGTGTGTGGTACCCGTTGAAGAGAATACCCGTGGCAATATATTTTCCGCACTTATGTTATATTACAAACAATTTATGTTTTGATGCCGGGACAAGATCCCGAGGGCTTTAAGATTGTGATATGTATTATCATGTTGACAAATGACTCTATGTGAATCATATTTTATTTTGAGACCGGGACGTGATCCCGAGGACTCCTATATTACAAGTATGTAATATTATGACAGTATCTATGTGCCATTAAACTTATTATGTTTTAAGTTGATTTACGATAAAGACTTCCGCATAAAAAAAAATTTGCACAGAATTTCCGCTTGAAAGAGTTTAAAGGAGTTTACAAATGAGTTTGTACTCTCCTGTCGCGGCCGCGGCCGAGCCGGCGGGTCGTGACATGATCGCATTTTTGGAGTGGTAAGTCAAAGTCATCTCCTTCTCTTATCGAGTTATTATATAGTGTTAACATCCTTTTCTTTACATGTGCAATGCGATTAAAACGCCCTCACTTGAGTGTAAAAGAGCTCGATCGTTTAATTTGCGAGGCTTTAAAACATTCCTTAGGTGGATTGCAATGATAGAAGTGCTTGTATATTAACAATATGAAGGAAAATTTTGGATGATAAGTGGACGAATACTAACTATTTTTAGCGGTATTTTAGCTATTAATTATCATGAATACCCTAAAATATCAAAAATGGACCAATCACCTAAAAAATAAAAATTACGGATATTTTTTTAAATAAGTTCTTAAACTATTTATCTACAAACCCTTATTTTTAAAATTTCTTGGGTAAAAATATGTCAAAAGATCTCGTAAAAGTAATTAAAATAAACCAAAAGATTTTGCGAAAGTTTATAGCGAATAACTTCTGCCAAAATGTAACTATAAGCTTTGGCTATTATTGACAATACATTAGTGGATGATTATTTTCTTAATTTTTTAAATAGAATTTCAAATCATTTTGGAATCTTAAACTTGAATTTGCAGGAAAAATAATCTAAAGTTTAAACTAACAAATATAAAAGATTTGCATATCTTTTCTGACAATCACACTGTCCTATGTTTTGCACCAAAAGGCATAATAATACTTCGGAGTGTCACAACAACATTAGTATATTACATATTATAATCCCTTTCACAAATTATAATGATCAGCATTACGCTGATATGATGTTATAAAGTGCATGCCAACTGATCATGATGTTTAAATCTCAGCACTATCATATAATTACTTTTCCATATCTTCACTAATCTTAACATCATTGCCTGAATAAAATGCGTGAAGAAAGATACGTAATTGGGTGATATGTCTGCCCTAATTTTCCCTTCTTTGAAAGATTTGCAAAACATTGAATGATAGCACCAAAGAAAAAATCCATCAAAAACAGTTATAAAAGATATATAGTGCCGTCCTACATATCGGGTCTATATTGATGTGAATGAGACGCCGTTAAAACTTTTATCCAATCAAACTTAAGGGGAAGATATTGAAGAAAAGGAGCATGAGACAAAAATGCTAGCTTCAAAGGCAAAATGCATATCCAAGCCCCCACGAGACATGTTATAAAAATATCACCACAACCTCCAAATTTCGAGCTCCAAGAGTTCAACCATTGATATTGCACTTAAACCAACCTGGAAGTGGAAGATCCCAACAAACCTCACGAATTGAAACCGCCCTTGGAAAACAACTTTGAACTCAATTCTCCGAATGATTAAAAGATCTTTCTCCCAATAAACGAGACTAAGGTTTACTTGTATAAAATGTAACGTGCAAAATGATAATGAAATGCTAAAGTTACACCGTATTGTAATTACAATTGATAAAATAAAAATTTTCAATTAATTACCAATATCTATTTTATTATTTATTAAACATTATTTTGTTTTACTTGTAATTGTTATTCATTTATATTTTATATTAAAATAATTCCTTTTCCAATTATAATTTTTTGGGAATTTTAAGAAAATAGCAACTGTTTACAAAATGATATTAAAAAATAGCCACAGTTTCAAAAAATTTAAAAACTAGCCCTTTCAGAAATTTCTGACACGTGTCAGAAATTTCTTACAGAACATTTTATTTGTAATTTTGTTATTGTCAGAAATTTCTTACAATGTGTTATGGCTAATTTTTAATTTTTTTGAGACTGTGGCTATTTTTTGAAAACACACAGTCCGAAATGACTATTTACCTAACTGACTCTAATTTTTTTTCTTTAGATAATAATTAGCAAAATAAAATTTCTTTTATTACCAATTTATATTTAATTATTATTAACATTATTCTACTTCAATTATTTTTATTTTATTTTCTTATTAAAATTATTCCTTAGATAATTATAGTTTAATAACCTTTTTAATATAATAGTTGTAATCAGTAAATAATTTTTTTTTCAATTCATTACCAATTTTATTTTATTATTAATATTATTCTAGTTTAATTAATATTTCTTCTTCTTCTCTTATTAAAATTATTACTTTTATAATTCCAATTTAATATTAAATTTTCAATAGTATTATTAAATTTTTGCATACATTATCGAGCGGAAATTCCGATAGAGTTTTCTTTGTTTATCAGAGACTTTAACCAAAGTCTTATTAATACAACACAACACAATACAATAATATAGATCCTTAGTTATATAACGACACCCGAGCCATAATGACCGTATCCCACACAAGAATATCCAATAAAACATAATCTAATAAATAATTGTTCCGTATTTCTACTAACTAATTTAGTAACCTATTATTAAACAAATTAAATGAATAATCAATATTTACTAAATGCTTTTTAACAAGTTTACTACACAACAAATATTCACAAAAAAAAAAATCAACAAGAATTATTGTAGCAACTTATCTCAACCATAATAAATTATAGAAAAAATTAAATAAAATAATAAATATTTAAGTTGACGTGGTATGCACGTTATAGCGGTAGACGAAATGAGATGCGCAAAAACAATTCGGATCGCGCAACGGTAACTACAAACGAAGCGATAGAGCAACAACCATCGGTCCGGTGAAAATAAGGCAAAGAGTTAGCAAGAGACAATAATAAAAAAAAAGAACAATAATAAAAGGTGTTTGACCTTGACCCCATAATGTTGTCGTACAATGGGGGACAACGATTTATGGTGCGAGAACTCAAGGTGCCTGGTGGTTGAGGGAGCGACGGGCAATAGTTAAAGGATAGGGTTTGGCGGGGAGAGAGAGATTTAGGCAAGGAGAGAGAGCGGCAGAGAGACAGGAGAGAGCGGTGGAATGAGAGGGAGATCGACGTAGAGAGAGAACTAGTAGAGTGAGAAACGAGGGTGGGCAGAGAATGAGAGCTACAATGGGAAAAGGGTAAACAAGAATGGCTCTGCGAACTAAATCAATTTTTTAGGACGATCAACAATTTTAGTTTTTAGTCGCAGATAGTCGCACATTTAATGTGGCCAGGTAAGATTCTGCATCTTTTCGGCGTCAATCAAATACTATCTACAACTGAAAATTCATTTGTCGATAGTCACATCGAAGTGTCTTCTGGTGATCGTGCCAATCACCTATGTTGGTGAGCTATCTAAGACCGAAAATTAAAATATCTAACATGTCCGCCGCTAAACATTCAGTCGCCGATCCGGCGATGAATAATGAGCTACTGAATGGTCTTTATTTACGACTGATATATTAGTCGCTAATTTTCCTAACAGAAAAGATTAATAGCAACTGAATTATTCGAAAATCAGTCGCGGATATGTAGCTCCTTTTAAACTTTTCGAAGCAACTGCCTGAGACTGATTCTTCCAACAATCAAATTAAAAATGATTTAAATGGGCCGTGTAGATTTTTTTTTTATTCAAATCATAAATATTCGACTTGAATATTTTTATTAATTTAGTTTTAAATAGATGGGTACATGGCACTGAATATGGATGACAATGAGTTGTTTTGAGCACAAATGTGTATTAACATATAATATATTATAATAAGTCTTATGGACTCATTTGGAGCTCTAAAAAGCTTTAAAAACGCGCTTCGCGTAATAACTGAGTGCTTATAATCAGTTTTACGAAAATCGAGCCTTTGAAGGGCTTTTTCAGCTCCAAAGTGACCCTAGCAAACTTGTTTTGATCCTAAATGAGTATTTGAAAAGATATTGTATTATAATAAGTCTTAAAGACTCATCTGGAGCTATAACAAGACTTAAAAAAGTCATTTCGCGCTAAAACAAAGTCAGTATAACTAGTTTTGCTAAAATCATAGCATTTAAAGGGTTTTTTTTTGGTTCCGAAGTGACTCTAGCAATGTTGTTTTGATCCTAAATGAGTATTTGAACATATATTTTATTATACATAGTCTTAGGAACTCATTTGGAGGTCAAACAAGTGTTAAAAACTCTGTCCACATAAAGATAAAGAAATGACACTACACATCAAAACCTCGATAAATAATATTTTTAATTTGTTGGTCTCAACTCAGGTCCAATAAATTAATAATTTACTAAATTTGTAAGATAATACATCACAAATAAATTCTTTAAGACCCATTTAATATATAAATTAATATTTTTTTAATATTAAAAAGTTTATATTTGATATTGATATAGACTGACTTAGTCAATAAATACGTCAAATAATAATAATTATTATTTATAAAATAATTTAGATACAATACATGTACATTTGAATAAGCAAGAAAGAATTACCTTAATAAATTAATGATTTAATTAATGAGATTTTTAGCCAAATGCCCTGTTTTTAGCTTTAGTTTCAAGAAATTGACCTGAGTTTGTCATAATTAAGTTATTAACTTCCCGGCCGATTCACATACATCCAGACTGCCCAAAATACCCCTGTTCGTCCAAATTTTATTACAATCTGTAACAAATATTATTACAAATATTGTTACAGACTGTAATATTTTTTGTTACAATAGGTAACAACTTTTGATACACATATATAACAAAATATCTAATTTTTATCACACATTTGTCTGTTACGATTTGTATCAACATTTGTTACTTGTTGTAACAAATATTGTTACAATCCGTAACAATATTTGTTACAGATTATAACAAAATTTTGGGTGAAATATATCATTTTTATCACACATTTGTTTGTTACGATTTGTATCAATATTTGTTGCATGTCGTAACAAGTATTGTTACAATCCGTAACAATATTTATTACAGATTGTAATAAATTTTGGGTGAATAAGGGTATTTTGGACCGTCCACGTAGATTTGGGGCTAATAATTTAATTTTTGGATAGTTAGGTCATTTTCTTAAAAGATGTTATTTTAACATTTCATTTTGCTAATGACCATTAAATAATTTATCAATAGATTAATAGTTTGTTAAAGTAATAAGTTTTATTGGTCTCAACTTTTTTAATTTATAGGAGTTTTATTGTATATGAAAATAAATTAGTTTATGCATATATATATATATATATATATCAATGAATCCTGTATATTATTATTATTATTATTATTATTATTATTTTTTAATTTTTACTTTGAAGAGAATATGAACATAAATAATGAGAAAGAAATCTGGATTTTTGCTTTCTGTTTTTGCTGGAAAATTAAACATAGGACATTATGAACGAGGCATGGGATATTGTGATCGTTTGTAGTTATCTACCACCATACAAGGAGAAAAAGGATTAGTGAAAAGTGGAAGGGGCCATATGAAATCCAATATGGAAAAAGTTCTGAATATTTATCTATGAATTATGTTTTTTTAGATTTTTATTTTATACTTATTGCCGTTACTTGCCACAAAAGGAGTAAAAGATAAGTGGATGAGGTGGGTTATTAATGCTAAGATTATATATACGCGTGTGTGTATAGATATGCACAAATTAAATTCTGGATATTGAATTTAATCAGTGAAACAAGGGATTTATTATGTAGGGATATTTTTGCTGTCACTTGCCATAAGAGAGGAGATAAGTAAATGGGAATATTGATAAAAAGACCTATAATAATTGTTATATTATTTCTTACGAAAATAAAAATAAAAATAATAAAAGAATCTATTTGATATTTGATATTTTTAAAAATTAAATTATTAATTATTAATACATTAAAAAATTAAAGATATAAAAAATAAAAACATGATATCATATAATTAAAAATAATAATTAATTTTTTAATTAATCAAAACATATTCAATTATCTCATATAGTTAAAATAGTTTTCTACCAGGAAATGTTGCTGATGCACAAGTACAGTTAGGCTGAAGAATTATATATGATGAATAAGACAGTTTACAAAACGACAAAAAAAAAAAAAGATAAAGATGCCGACTGGCTCAGCCTCCTAGTCCAAACCCATTATAAATACCACAAAGTCTTCTCTGCTTTTTCCTCAAAAAAAAAAAAGAAAAAAAAAAGAGTAGTCTCTATCTCATTCTCTCTCACTCACTCACTTGGTTCATGTTCCTTTGAACGGAATACACCTAAAAGCTATCCAGGTAAGTGAGAGATCATATATATATATATATAAAGAGTATTGTTATAAAAATGATTTTTGTTTTGTTTTGTGTTTGTAGTAAGGGAGATGTATATGGAGATGGAGATGGAGATGGAGAATATGGGTTTGGTGTGTGGTGTGGTGTTGGTGTTGGTGGTGTTGGTGAGATGGGTTTTGAGGAATGCAAACAAGTGGATATATGAGAGGTGGCAGTTGGGTGAGAAGAGGTATTCACTGCCACCAGGTGATTTGGGATGGCCTTTCATTGGCAACATGTGGTCCTTCCTCACTGCCTTCAAGTCTTCTCATCCTGACTCTTTCATCTCTTCCTTTGTTTCCAGGTCTCCCTCTCTCTAGATCTCATCTCCCACACATTTAATAATATATATATATAGGAGAAAATAACACATGTATCTTATGTGTTTCAACCAAATTAGTGAATTTTTTATAGCACGAAATTTATTTGTAGTTTTTCCTGTTATGACTTTTTGTCGGTAAGAAAATATTTTTTTTCCCCTAAAATGTCTAAATAATTTAACGCATATATATATTGAATATAATCAAATTTATACAATTTTTCTGAGTTAAGGAATTAATAAAAAAAAAAATTGTGTCTTCACAAACGTAGGGTTTCATGCACCGGAAATGCTTGTGGAATTTTCTACATTTATATACATACATGATACGTACATTCATACGTACGTGTATATAGTCATGTTATGTGGCTCTGTCTTGGCCTCTGTTTTATGTTTGTGCCTGTGTCTGTCTCTCATGTACCTTTGTGAGTACGGAATCAAGAGGGCGTTAGTTTTGAAGTTATTGTTCTAATATTTTTTCATAGCATATTTGCATTAATCCCTCATTGATTATTCCTCGTTGTGGGTCCGCTTAAAATCTATAACTTTGATATTGTTTTAAAAATTTGGTCTCTCAATCCATTTTAAAGGAAAAGATATTCACTCCCAACATAAGGTAATTTTTAGGGAAACTATAATAGATAAATAATTTTTTTTTATATATTTTTAGAACATATTACATGTTTCAAAATATTAAAAAATTAGTATTTGTATCAATAATTTTATAACAAAAAAACCTTAACAGATATATTATAAATTGTTTAATATTTCAAAATTTACGCATAAAATTTAAAATGTAAAATTATATCTTATAAATGTGTTAATATTTGTTTGTCATGAAATTTTTACAAATATTATTTTTTAAATATTTTAAAATATGTGTTATTTTTTAAAAAATATATTCAATTTTAATATATTTTTGCAAGTCGCCTTTGTGTTTATGACCAAATAGATTTTGTGGATATCGACTTTTTAAATTTATTTCAAAACAATTCATTTGAAAATAAACAAAAACCTCTGGGTTTCTTTTGTCATTTTAACCGTCACATAAAATCCAAGTTCATGTATCAACTCTCTCTCTATCTCTTCGTAACGCACGAATATTAATTGATTTATTTTGATTACAGTCCTTGTATTCATTCATAAACAAAAAACCGACAATTTTGCCTTTCTCTCTCTTTCTTTTTCGAGGCTCTAATACTATAATTGGGCATTGTGCATAAAGAAAATGACATTATGTGTTGGCCAAAGAAAAAAAAAAGAAACACTCCATTTTCTCACCGTTCCTGATCTGTTTTCATATGCATATTTTAATGGGTGAAGTAGGCAAATACCCAGAATTTATATAACAATAAAAATAAATACCCAAGCTTTTGAAGTAATTGAGTTTCTAGTCAATTTGTGAATTACTTGCACATGCTTTTGGTAACTAAGTGAATTACCACCACATGCTTTTGGTAACTAAGTGAATTACTTGCACATGCTTTTGGGTAGTTGGTTACATTTTTCAAAAGATTGGGTAATAACTTACATTAAGTTTTAAAAATTGGGTATTCACTATAATTTCTCTATTTTTTTTAATTCTTTGAGAGCTATTTTATTTATTTTGAGTCACATAAGTGGACAAAATTTATTTGTTTTGGCCGTGAATTCCAAACTCATTTGATCTTTTTGCTCTGGATGAATGTCACGTCTGCATCTGGGTCCCACTTAATAGTGGGGTCTTAATGCTTTGGAAGGTCTCATGCAGAGTCTAGTGGAGCATGGTTACACGTATAATCTTTTCTATTCTGCACATAGATAAGAGACTGGAGGTGTAGGGCATAAAAAACAAATTCAATTGGATTTTATTATATATATATATATACAAAAAATTTTAAAAAAAAAAGTTTTTTAGTGGATCAGTTGAGAGTTCCTATGTGGAGGGGCATCACTAATATGTGGTTAATAAGGAATTTTTTTTTTTTAAGAAGGGAATTAGGAAAATATTATTTTATTTGCGTAGATGGGACTTGACATTGTTTAATTTTCCAATTTCTGCTTTTGAATGTAGCTTTTGTTCCTTTGCACTGAACTTCTTGACATCCGTGTGACAGAAGAACAAGTAGAGTAATAGATATAATGCACACCAATATGGCAAATATAGTTTTAATATAAAACCAAAAGGTAGTGGCCATTACTAAGAGTGAAGGGTTTCCGTCTTTTTTTTTTTTAATAAATTTTTGTTTACAACTAAGAGTAAAAGTGAAAATATAAAATATTCATGCTTATGTATATATTACCATTTGAAGTGTCTTTATCGGACATGAAGAGTAAGATCAACAGAATTAAAAGTAATCTAGCCACATAACATAAAGAAACTCTACTTAATTTGCCACAAATATTATATGGTCCAAACCACATGATATGTGATTAGAACCATATTTGCACCCAAAAAAAAAATGTGATTAGAACCATGAGCCAAAAAAAAAAAAAAAACCAAACAAACAAACAAACAAAGACTTATATTCTTAGTTACTTTCTGATGGGATTTTAAAATTTTAAAATTTTCTCATTCTTTGAATTGTGACCGCTTTGAAGCATTCACATTGCTCTTACTAATATATGTACATTCTGTTTATCTCTCCTTGAAAAACAAATTATTATTTATGGCTACTTGCCGAGCTGTATAATGTGTTGGGTTGCTACGAAAAATGAAAAATGAAAAGAAAAGTTCAGGAGACATAATGAATGGTTGATACTGAACCACTATTGGAATTATTAGCTCATGTTATACATAATTGAGATTTTTGTTTATGTTCCCACTTTTTGAAACATGAAATCTATGAAATTGAAAATCCATATCTCATTATTAAAAACAAAAAACAAACGTTGTTTTCAGGTTTGGACACACAGGAATATACAAGGCCTTCATGTTCGGGAACCCGAGCATCATCGTCACCGTGCCCGAAACGTGCAAGAGAGTGTTGACAGACGACGATGCGTTCCAGCCAGGCTGGCCTCGTTCGACCGTGGAGCTCATAGGGAAGAAGTCTTTCATCGGGATTTCTTACGAAGAGCACAAGCGGCTGAGGAAGTTGACAGCTGCGCCGGTGAATGGCCACGAAGCGCTGTCCTTTTACGTTGGATACATCGAAGACAACGTGGTGGCGTCGTTGGAAAACTGGGCTAAAATGGGACAGATCGAGTTCCTGACTCACGTCCGGAAGCTCACTTTTAGGATCATCATGCACATTTTCCTCAGCTCAGAGAGCGAGCCGGTGATGGAGGCGTTGGAGAGGGAATATACAGCTCTTAATTACGGAGTTCGAGCGATGGCGATTAACATCCCGGGGTTTGCTTACCATAAAGCACTCAAGGTGAGGCATTTTTCTTTTTTACTTGTGACATTCACATTAATGCACTTTAACAAGAATGGTTGGAGTAGTTTTGACCGATGTTTTCTTCAGTTTTTATCTCCTTGGTTTATCATGTTCGGCTAAAATAATTGAGATTTACTCTCTAATGTAACATGAGGGGTTAATTGTGCGAAAATTTGCTTTTAAATTTGGTTAATTTTTAACTTCATGACGTCCACAACGAGTATTTTACTCTCAGGCACGAAAGAAACTTGTCTCCTTGTTTCAATCTATCGTGGACGAGCGAAGAAGTCAGAGGGCGATGGGAATTGTAAGGTTGACAAAGAAGAAAGATATGATGGATGCTTTGCTTGATGTCGAGGACGATAACGGTAGAAAATTGAGTGATGAGGAGATCATAGATATTTTAGTGATGTACTTGAATGCTGGCCATGAATCTTCGGGTCATACCATGATGTGGGCTGTCATTTTCCTTCAACAAAATGCAGAAGTTATGAGAAAAGCCAAGGTAGTTGTTTTGAGATTTTCTCAATGACTTATTATCGTCTATTTTTATTTTTTTAATTTGGTATCAGAAAAACTCATAATGCTTATAACTTAACAAGTTCATTTAATATAAATGGAAAATGTGCCAACCATTCATTTACATCTTTGATTCTGCTAATAACAGAAATTGTATGTCGAAATTGATTATCTTTTTATTTCAGACCTTTGCTTTATCTTCTTTTTTTTTTTTTTTTGGAAATACCTCTTGCTCCTTTTGCTCTCACTAACGATACTTGAATTAAAGAACTGACAGGTCTCTTCTTACATAAATAAGTTAGTTCAAACCACTGAAAAATGTCTACGCATATCTTTTTTTTTCTTCTCTTTTTTTCGCTTCCTCAATCGGGTTTCCTAGTTAAGTTCTTCTCTTCCAATCATAATCATCAAACTCAGCCTTTAGATAATGCTTGCTGGCTTGAGATACTGTAGGCAGAACAAGAGGAGATTCTGAAGAGAAGGCCATCTACGCAGAAAGGCTTGACACTCAAGGAAATTCGAGAAATGGAATATCTTTCCAAGGTACGCTGTTTGCGAAAATCAGTTTCATTCAATTCAACCTCTAACGTCTCTGCTAAGACAGGCCTGAGGCCTCATTTTTTTCTTTTAACTGCTTGATTAGGTGATCGATGAAACCCTTCGCGTGATAACATTCTCACTCACAGTGTTCAGAGAGGCAAAATGTGATGTCAATATAAGTGGTTAGTCAATGCATTCTAATTAATTTCTAATGATTTCTCAATATGAAACATTGATAATTTCTTTCTAGAAAGCTGATTCATTTCTCTTTTTCCATTATTTTGTGAACGCGGTCAAGGTCTTCACTACCGGTAGCGATGTTCTCAGTGACAAAATGGTTTTTTATTTTCCAGGGTACACCATCCCCAAGGGCTGGAAAGTTCTGGTGTGGTTTAGAAGTGTTCACCTTGATCCAGAAATATATCCGAATCCAAGGGAATTCGACCCTTCAAGATGGGATGTAAGTTCAAGATACAAAGTATCGATTCTAACAAGTCAGTGGTGCTCGTCGATTGCGCAATATATACTAGCCTTTTTACCAGACATTTACGTGTGGTTCTTTTTCTTTTTTCCCTCTTAACGCACAGAACTTCACACCGAAAGCAGGGTCGTTCCTTCCCTTTGGAGCAGGAAGCAGGCTGTGCCCAGGAAACGACCTCGCTAAGATGGAAATCTCTATATTCCTTCACCATTTTCTCCTCAATTATCAGTAAGCTATCCTTGCACTTTTTGTTTTCTTATTGCCGAAAGTTTTAATAAATGTGCAAACCTTTCTATTATGTGTATTTACATTTATATGTAGAAAAAAATGTTAGATTGTCTTTTGGAAAATATCCATAAATTTCTGCTTTACCAGATATGACTGACTTACTACAGTCATTCACTAATTTACTAATTACTATTCATAATTTTCTTGGATAATTCTTCATTGATTTGTCATGATAAGTAAATTGTGAACATTTTCAAAAACAAGTACCTAAAGTGGATATCAATGCAACTTTTCTTTCGAATATCGAGTTTTGCGTTATAAGCGCTTGCATATGTTTGCACTTTTAATTTTAGCTTTTATGACAAAATCTTACAATAGTAATCCGTTGGCGACAGGCTGAAACAGGCTAACCCTGGATGTCCGGTGATGTACTTGCCGCATTCTCGCCCCAAAGATAATTGCTTGGCAAGACTTGAGAAGTGCACATGAAAAGAGAAGAAGAGGGAGAGGAGAGGCAAGTCAACACATTATTTGCTGCACCAAGGATTTTAATTTTAGGAACAGAATAAATATTTGTTTTTATTGTTGTTATTGGTTCTTATGTTATGCTTTCTAGTTTGTAATAAATTACAGATTCATATTTCCCTCCTAGCTCCTAATTTACTTGCTATTCAAAAGCTTTTTATAGTACATTATGATCTGTAGCTTCCCTTTTTCTTAATACAACACATAGGAGAAAGAAAAAACAAAACAAAACCAATAACAAAGTTATGGTTTCTTGGGGAAAAGAAAAAATCAGTGATGGACAAGAGAGAAAACAAAAACTTGCGATCTTCATTTAGGAAATGTGATTATAGGTTGCCTTAATTAGTGTGTTGGAAACTTTTGTTCGTTTTCTTTCTAAAAAATTGTGGTCCCTTTGAGTTGTTTAGAACTTATTTTCCCTGGAAACTGACTATATGGGGAAATTTTTTTTGCTGAGACTATACCACTATATCGGGGAATTTTGAAGAGCAATGTCTTGTGAAAAATACCACTCCGAGTATTCACACTTTTTGGAAAGTGATGAGGAGGAATTAGTAAACATGAGGGGGATTAAGAATTGAATAATAACAAAACGTGCCATAACTTGGCATTGACATAGTTAGTATCATATTGTAAATTGACTTAGAAAAGTGGAATTGGATAAAATTGTGAGACTATTGGGTAAAAATTCATTTTTTTGAATGATGTTTTAAAGAAATAGCTAATATTTTTCGAGTAACGCAACATAACCACAAAATTGACCAGAGTGATGTGACAATCACTTATTAGTTATACACACATGTATTTATTTTTTGTTCTATCCAATAAACATCTTACTAACATCACGTTTTTTTGATCAAAATTTTTGGTCATTTAGCATTTCTCTTTTATTAATTAAAAAAACAGTCATTTTTTAACTATATAATAATATAATTTTACGTTTTTACGCTTAATTTTAATGAATTAATAGCCAATTTTTAAATTTTTGAAAATATTGATCATCTGACTTATTTCCTCAAAATATGAATAAATATGAATAAAAAAAAATGGTCAAAATACCAGATAAATTTCTCATATTTTAGGTTGGAATGTATTTTATAAAATAGAAACAACAAATTAACCTAAGCATGTGGGAGGGCCGGGCTACGAAGCCAAATTCATGGCTGCTCTATCCTTCTAAGTTCTAAGTTCTAACCATCATTTAGTTGTTGGGTCTGAATTTAGAATCGATGAATGACCGGTCCGAGACTGAAGGGTGACTGTGAGTGAACCGTGTTTTTTATTTGAAATTTGGGTTCTGAAAATGGCAACGGCTAGTCTAGCAAGAGAAATTGGCGGGAAAGTGGCGGAAACAGGCCGATGGTATAGCCCTCACATGGCCGCCGCTTCTCGCGCCATCGCCACACGAATACCTTTGGTCGATCTCGTTCTTGAAGTCAGAGACGCCCGGGTAATAATATTGCCCAAAAAAAAAAAAAAGACGTACAATTACGTGTATAGAAAGTTAATTGAATTAATTATGCACATGTAATGCATGACGAAATGCCTCATTGTTATTAATGAAGTGGAATGTATATTGCTTAGAGCTAATGAAGATTTCGACTAAACTCGCGGTGTTTTTTGTTTTTAAGATGATTTAGTGCTCATTCAATTCGCTAAATTCAGATTCCGTTATCTTCGGAGTGCAAGCAGTTGAGGAAATATGTGTCTTCGAGGCGGCGGATTATAGTTCTGAACAAGATGGACCTTGCCAATCGTTGCCGAACAAAGGTGGGAACACGGATTGTGTTGAGCGTTTAACGCATTGTGGTCGATTATTATTTTGAATTTTATCTTTTTGTATCGTGTGTGTGATTTATTTCGTTCAAAGGAGTGGATGAGCTATTTTGAGCAAAACAATTACGCTTGTTGCGGAGTTAATGCACATAATAAGGAGAGCATCAAGCAGGTAAGTCTTGATTCCTCTTTTCAAAAAATTCATAGTACAAAAAATTTGCTCTTGTTTGTAGCTTTGTTTCCTTCGCCGGCCTTTTTAGCCTCATTTGGATGTAATATCATATTGAATGCCTTTTCATACTCAAAAAGTTTCATTTTTCACCGCACGTGTGAATTGATTTTTTTTTTTAATTTTATTTTCCTTAAATCTAGTCTCCAAACTTCAACCAATGAGACTCTCTGCATAGCAATGGAATTTTTTTGTTAGATTTTCATGGTTTTGGAATCAATTATGAGGTAGGTGAACCTTGTCTGCCTTGTTCAACATGCACTATTTTTGTCAGAAATCTAAGTCAAGAGTGATGATAGGTTCTATACTTCTATAGAAGCACAAAACTATACAATACTATCATCATCTTTACCCGCGGTTCGCATCTTGCAGTTCTTGAACTTCTTACAATCCCGAGTTAGAGAATTGGGAAAAAAGAGCCATTCTTCTACGACAACAGTTTTACTAGTCGGGATTCCTAATGTTGGTAAATCAGCTCTTGCCAACTCTTTGCACAAAATTGGTAGGATTAGTGCAGCAGGTAAAAATAAATAAAAAATTCCAATTAACGCATTGTTCCCTTTTTTTTCCCCTATTAATTTTGGAAGAAGTTTGTTGAATATTACCATCTCGAGTGAGTTTCTTCTAGTCAGTATTAGTAGATTTTGGGATATTTTCTGAGCATTGCTTACTTTTCAGAGAAGGGAAAGTTAAAGAACGCTACAGTGAGTCCACACCCTGGTGAGACAAAAGACATAAGCAGCTTGAAGGTATGCTATTATGTTCTTCCTAGAGATTCTCAAGATGACAAGTGAATTTGAATATTACCAATGAATTTGTAATTTATTTTGCTATTTCAATTGGTACCTCAACAAACATCGTTGGAATTATCTTAGGAATGGGTATAGCCTCATGCAATCTAATGACCATTGTTGAAGTGGTGTAGACCTTTCGGAGTTAAGTGAATGTCGGTATGGTTTCACTTGGATCACTGACGGGTCTTGATAGAGTTGAGGTGGTAGTCTTCAGCGGTGGAAAACTCGTCTTAAAAAAGAGTTTGTTATGTTTTCTCTGAATTAGTTTTTAGAGAGTCAGGTCAGATTTCTTGAGTGAGAGAGTTAAAACTACAGAGGTGAGAGAGAGGTTGGGAGAGTGGACATGCATAGGTATGAGAGGGATTTTCTTCAGAAAATTTGGGGTTTTTTTTTCACTGTAATTCTCTGATTAAGCGTGTCTATGCAAGGGAAAGTGAGGATTGTTGAGGGTGTAAAATCGACTTTGATTGATAGTGCAAGATCGAATTCCTGAACGGGAGTTTGTGGGGACTAATTTACAGATATAAGTTGATTTTAATTTTTCAGATCGCAAGCCACCCCAATGTTTACGTATTGGACACTCCGGGTGTTTTGCCTCCTGAGATTTCTGATGTTGGGGTCTGCTCAAAGCTTGCTTTAACAGGTAGGACCAAATAAACATTTAATCCAGAGTCCAAGCATTTGTAAGGTCCGAAATTATATGGAGTGGTAGCCTCTTTTTTTTTTTTTTTTGTTCTTTGATACACAACCCCTTTTATGAAGAGGTTACCAGGGGAATTTCACTCATGAAAACTGAAAACTCCTAAATTTATTATTTATCCAAATGCAGGAGCAATGAACGACGGTTTGGTTGGAGAACAAGAGCTTGCTCAATATTTTCTCACCATTCTAAACTTGAGTGACGAATACAAGAACTGGTCGAAATTGTATCACAACGAGGATGAGAGCACATCGGCAGATTCTAAAGCAGAATGTTCGGCTGGCTCTGAAATGGACGTGAAACGAAGAAAGCAATATTCCACGGATCATACACAGGTATTAGTTTTATCTAATTATAGCATTGAATTTGCATGCATATTTCATATACAATATTACATCTTTTTCATGTTCGAATTGCATGTTGGTTTTTCGAGATCAAGCTTGATTGGCGGTTACAAATTTTGGAAGAATCTTACATGCGAAAACTAATTATAGAGAACCTCCGAAGGTTCAAACTAGAAGCTCTCTTTCTATATATTTATCCAATTTTTCTTTCAAGGCCATGTTTCGCTGACAAGGCTATCGTGATGACAGTCAATATCTCTAACTAAACTAAGAGTGATTAAGAAAGATTATGAAAGTCTAATTGATGTGATCTACCATTTTCTTTCCTTAGGAATGTGACCGACCATAACGATATCAAGAATACAAAAAAGAGAGTCATTATCAATGCATAGAAAAGAGTCAAGCAAGAATCTGCATGTGAAACTAGACTTGAAAACATTTCATGCTTCAAGTTATTCAGTTTTTGAAGCACAAATCTACATGATTGGTTAACAAAATTTTACCATTGAGCTTTAAGTTAGTATTTCCTCTTTCCATTTCTTCAAACGGAAAGTGATATTTGATGATCTATGTTGCAGGATTTCATAGTGAATGCTGTTCGCCAAACTCTGTGTCAAACAATTTCTTCTTTTGATGGTAACAGAGATAATGAAAAGGATTTGTTACGGCTTGTTGAGGCAGAGATCACAGCCCTGAAGAAAGCTTTTCGAATTCCTGTAGACTCGAACGAGGATGCTTGTTATAAAGTTTCTTCTAAGTTGCTGAATCTCTATCGCACTGGGAGACTTGGACACTACACTTTAGATTCTATCCCATGAAAAACTCAAGATGCGCTGTGTTCACGGGTTCGTTGGGGAACACTACGTGTCGTTCTTTATTGATTATAATAATGATACATAATACGGTGTGCAATAATATTTAATCGACGCGTATTAATGATTTAATCACCAGAGATGTTACTGGAATTGATTATTTATTATTGGATTAAAATGCATGGATCCTAGTCATGATATGTTAGTGTATAAGATGATGTGAATTCAATTAATTGAGATAAATAATAACATGATAATCACTCAAGAAAGTAATAGCCTATATCTAATCATTGAGTTGCTTATTAAAGAGAGAATCATATAATTTAAATTATACCTTTAGAAAGGATTAGTTGAAATGACAATATAAAAGGCTTTATTGGGTAAAGTAGTAAAGTAATTATGCAAAAAGTGGAATTATTAGTCTAATAATAACGTAAAAATGATTGGATAAATCACGAATCCGAACAATAATGTAGAAGTGATTCGGACAAATTGTCAATTTAAAATAATATAAATGTGGTTAAACAGATTGCCAGTATATAAGTAATGTAAAGATGACTTGGCAAATTGCTAGTCTAAACAATAAAATAAGAAAATGACTACGCAAATAGCCGGTCTGAATGTAAAAATGACTAGGCAGGTTGCTAGTCTAAACAGTAAATTAAAATGACTACGTAAGTTACAATTATTTTTACCAAAAGAACGATCATTGAAGTATTTAAGTTAAGAGAATAAATGTGTATTTACTATCAAATATTTTTTCTTATATGCATGTAGACAAGCATACATATATATAATAATAATAATTATTATTATTATTACACGGGTCAGTTATGTAAATAGTCATTTTGAACTGTGTTTTTTTTTTTAAAATAGCCACAGTTTTAAAAAATATAAAACTAACCAGAACATATGTAAGAAATTTCTGATAATAACAAAATTACACATAAAAATTATTGTAAAAAAATTTCTGACACGTGTAAGAAATTTCTAAAATGACTAGTTTTAAAATTTTTTAAAACTGTGGCTATTTTTTAAATTTATTTTCTAAAAAGTAGCTATTTTCTTAAAATTTCCTAATTATACTTGTCGTCCGATTGCTTGCCTTGGTAGAGTAGCTTTTATAACGTATACATGAATAATGTCAAGGAGTTGATGGGAAGAGTACAAGTCTCACAAAATCAAAGGGTCTAAATCAATAATCTGGAGATGGTATTCTCTCCTACTATTTACTATTATTATTTTTTAAAGAGTAGGTTTTTATTTTACTCAAATAATGGTACTAAAGTTCATGTTTACCTGAATCTTTCTATGTACTAAAACCTCCCTTCTCCTTTTCTTTTATCTTTCTTTCTTATCCTATTCTTTCTCTCGTTTCTTTCTTTTCTTTCTCTTTCTTTCCTTTCCGATTCTTTTTTTTCCTTTTTCTCCTTGTAACTCCCCCTTGTTGCCACCCTTTAAATAGGTGAAAAGATGGACTTTTGGACAAAAGATCATCATTGTCTTTTTTATAGTTATTACAAGCCATTTATGACTTTTCTTGTTCATTACTTGGTGACATTTCTTGTTGCCACCCTTTAAATAGGTCAAATGATAGACTTTTGGACAAAAGATCATCATTGTCCTTTTGATTATTGTCCATTTATGCTTATCTTGTTCATCACTTGGTGGCATTTAATAAATGTCTCTGCAATATTACTATTTTGAATTTTTTTTTTCATGTATTAGATCTTAATATTTTTGTTTTCTGTTTAGTCTTGTATACATTTGTGATGGGATCTAGTATACTAATGCTATTCAATTCATATTTATCCGAATCTTTCTATGTACTAAAACCTCCCTTCTCATTTTCTTTATCTTTCTTTCTTTTTCTATTCTTTCTCTCCTTTCTTTCTTTTCTTTCTCTTTCTTCCTTTGTGATTCTTTCTCTCCTTTTTATCCCTGTAAATCCCCTTGTTGCCACTTTTTAAATAGGTGAAAGGATTGACTGTTAGACAAAAGATCATCATTGTCATTTTAATAGTTCGTACAAACTATTTATGACTTTTCTTATTCATCACTTAGTGGCATTTCTTGTTGCCACCCTTTAAATAGGTGACATGATGGACTTTTGGACAAAAGATCATCATTGTCCTTTTTATAATTCTTACAAGTCATTTATGGCTTTTCCTGTTCACCATTTGGTGGCATTTGATAAATGCCGCAATATTACTATTTTGAACTTTTTTCCTATATTAGATCTTAATATTTCTGTTTTTTGTCTAATCTTGTATTTATATGTCATGGGATCTAGTATACTAAATGCTATATGATTTTAGAATATCTTGAATTATTAATTTAGCAACATTGATGTAGGTCCATTAAGCATTATTGTACTTAATCTCTCCAAGCCACATCCCATGACATTATTCCCGCTAGTGTTCTATGAACTACCTCCATTCCAATATATCTGAAAACATGCCGTTTCATGCTTTATCCACTCTCTAAGATCCTTCCAAAGTATTCTAGTTGTTCCTTGTTTAGAGCATACACCAGGCTTAGCATAAGGTTTCAAGGTTATATTCTTATGAACACACGCACACAAATTTCAGCCTCTAGAGAGTAAAAGGTGTTGATCGACCAAAAAAATCTTGCTAAATCATTGTTCATTGCAGATAAGTGTTTTAGTCCAAGAACAGTGCAAGCATTAGGGTATTCGATTTCGATTTCATAAATTGTAGCATTTTGCTCATTTGTGCCTTATGGCCAGATATTGAAGTTGGTATATATTTAATTAAATAGTAACGAAATGAATAATTATATTGATTTACTTAAAACATGCAATTCTGCCTTATTTACTATACTTTATTACCTTGCCTTTAATTTTGCTTTAATAGTTTAAGAACTTGTTTCTTTATGTGAATTTGATGATAAGAGAATAAAAACATTATATCAAACACGACCATTTCTCTCAATATCGAGGAAACGAAATAAAATCGACTTCTGGAATACAATCAGATTACAAAGACACAACATTGGAAAAAAAAAAAAAGACAAAAAAACATGATTCTGAACCATAGCTTATTGACCAGCCAAGTTTAAGCAATTAAGGCTTCTATATCTTAGAATAACACGAGGGTTTGAACGACTGTGGTGACACTAAATATGATTCTATTTGTTAATTTTGTCAACTCCTTGTTGCGCAACTTCAGGGCTCCAGCTAGGTGAGGCCTCGCTCGGACCAAGCTGCTCGGGCAATTTGCCTCCCCTGACATCGCTATGCAGAGTTACATTGTTCTTTGCGCTTCCGGGAAGTGGAGTCAAGGAGTTTCCCGAGAAGCTTCCATCCAGTCTCTGGTGATGAGGAAGGGTGGGCGACATTCCGGGGACTGACTGGTGAAAAAGCTGGTTGGAGTTTCGTTGCATTGGAACAGCAGCGTTGGCCGACTCATTTATTGAGCTGTTTACTGTGGGAGGAACACCAGTACCCGAGAGATTTGACATGGCTAGAAGTAGCGGGTTGATACCCGTTACTCTTTTTACTGTCTCCTCGGCCATTTTCACCTACAAAATTGTCAGGAAACTGATTAAACTAGATAAATATGAGAATTCAGGGCACTTTTGGTGCACCGTATAAGATTGTATTCTCAAATAACACAAACGTATTGGCATGTTCAGTCTACCATATTGTATAATATAAAAAACTCACTTAATACAATACAAGTTGTTGTATATAGTAATAACAAAAAACTCCGTAGTAGACCGTATTTTCTACTATAATGTCAAAGACCAATTTCTCATAATTTTATATCATATCTCATGACAATACACAAATTGTATAAACTTATGCTATATACCACAATACAATACAATACAATATAGTATGCCAGAATTGCAAGACTGTTTACGAGATTGAGATGCACTTCCCCCATTCTTTCATTGAGAATCATCTGAATAACGTTATGACTATATGCGTATATATTCATATAACAGAAACATTGTTCTCTGCAAGTTTATTGATTGAGAACACCAAACAACTAGCGGCGAGACGGCCGGCCAGCAATCATGTCATAAACATGACGTCTCACACTAAATGTAAAATTTCAGTCAAATATTATTTGGTAGGTTTCTGAATATACACGTCAAGGAGCATAGAAGTAATACGGACATTAAACTTCGAAAAAGTGATTCTAAATTCTAATAGCCAGAAACTCATGTTGTATCATGCTTATGGCCGGATAGGTAATCACTTCAAAATTGTTCGGGGCAACATATTAACCAAAATAAATTGCACATCTCAAGATATGATGGTAGCTGACCTTTGCTCTCAATGTCTCAATATCAGCTTTTAAGATTCTGTTGTCTACAGCAGCATTATCATACTTGTGATTCATGTCGTTGAGGCGCTTTAGCAACGTAGAGTGTTCAACTCTTAGCTGACCAACCTAATAGCACCAGCATAAAAAATAATAATTATGTTCCTAATCATATAAAATGATCAAGAGTATCAGTAACTGTTAATGCAAAATGTGAAGCAGCACCTGTGTTTCAAGATCACTCATCTGCGCTTGCTTTCTTCTTCTTGATCGTCTAGCTGACTCTCGATTTGATAGCATCCTGAGCCACCATCAAGATATTAATTGATAAAAATGATAGACTTTTAAATAAATCACGGTTCATTAACCTGTATATAGAGAGAATTTTTTCATTTGCTGACATGAAAGATGTGCATTTTTTAATTGTGATTTGCACCAATTGCCCCTGAACTTGACGGGGTTTGGCAAGTTGCCCCTGAACCTTATTTTTTTCTTTTTGAGAAATCAACATCTTGAACATATAATTTTGCCAAATCAGTCCAAATTGACAAGGGACAAAAAAAAAAATTTGGCAGACGGAATTGTGCAAATTGCCAAAAATACTTAAATTTATGGGAAACTTGCCAAATCGACAAGTTCAGAGGCCATTGCTAAGAAAAATAAAGTCCGTTATCGAATTTTGGAAGTTTGTGGTGCCCTGATTGGCAACTTGTCAAAACCTGGACAAGTTCAAGGGTCATTGATGCAAATTACTCTTTTAAAAATACAAACTTGCAAACTAATTTATTAGGTTATACTTTACTAGAGAAGATGACCTCCTACTCACTCATCAGATTAAGTTGTTTCAAAATACACAAGTTTGCACACTTAGTATTAGGGTAAAGTTTCACATTTGGGAAAGAAGTTTTGCCATCTCGGAAGAGTAACATAACTTTCTAATCTTTATCATATCCATACAATGGTTTTCGACAAGGAATCCAGATCCCCTGTTAATTTATATCACATCATTTCCTTATGTATTCCGAAAAAGGGGAAAAAAGCGAAAGCGGAGATTAGTAACTTGTTTGATCTGTCGTAAAAAAAAAGTACCAGACACCATAAAGGGGGCAGAGCATTTGGTTCATAAACAAGGCATCAGAATGGTTCTTTACATAATATCTCTTAAATTACAACAAATCTTATGGAGAAAGAAGCTAAAACAAATGACACAAGCTACGGTGATTATTAAGCAAGTGAACTATAAGTTCATCAGTTCATAGCCAACTAAACCTCACCAATACCAACAACAACAAGCAGAAGAGAAAGTGAAAATCTGAATAACATAAATCACACATACTCTTACCTCCTAGCACGCTTTGCATCAGATGGATCCAAATTCTCCGTGTTTTCAATGTCTCCATCTAGGTCATCATCGTCCGAATCCTCTTTTGATGATCCGCTTGTTGTTTGCCTGTTCTGTGTCGTCGTTTTCCCCTGAGCAAGAGGTAATGCCACCATGTTTGTAGATCCATCATCGGCCTCATCTTGTGCTTTCGAGAGACTCTGACCAGTACCTACATGACCAAAATATCAGGCTTGTCATTAGCATAAAACGCATCACATCACTACGAAAGACCACTCAGAAATCTTTTGCACCATGACAGAAAGGAAAAGAAACTACTTCTGCTTAACTAATAGCGCAAATATTACAGCACGATACACTCAATAGGATATCGTAAAGAATTGTCTACAATGACCAAGAGAGGCATCACAAAATCCACTATCTCGTCATTGACTGCAACAAATTCTTTAAACTAACAAATTTACTAAACCTAGTCTTAACCTTAAGCAACATATTATTCACCAACATCAAACAACAACTATGCAATAATCTCAAACCTTGTAGTCCTCAAAAGCAAATAACACTGTCGCGTCCTCGAAAGCAATCCATTCTTTCAACTAATATATGTCACGTCCTAAGCTTAACCCTTATGCTTCAAAATCATTTACCCATATAAAACAACAACTAATCAATCACAAGACTACCAAGAGATCATGTAACCACCATGTATGTTCATTTCTCTAAATTAAAACCCCCAAAAAAAAAAAAAAAAGTTCCCAAAAGAGGGGGAAAAAAAAAAAAACCTTTTTCCTTAGCTGCGGATCCCAATTGAGAAGAAGAAGGCATCGAAGGCTGCAATTGACTCTGATCCACATTCGCCGAATCCCCAGGCTTCACCGACAACGAGTCCTGAAAATAAATAAATCAGAATAAAGAAAAAGAAAAAGAAAAATTGGGATGAATCGGAAGGGATCGAATCGATTGGTTACGCGAGAGAGAGCCACAGCAGCGCAAGCCAAATCGAGCTGGCTCTTGAGAAACTGCCGGTACTGATTGGAATCGAGCGAGGCCGTCGCCGCCACGGGAGGGAATCGGCGATGGCCGTCGGGGTTCTTGACTTCCGCGGCGTCGTCGTCGGCGCGCACCGTGGTGGACGATTGGGGAGACGCGGCGGCGGCTGCGGCGGCGGCGGGGGATTCGGCGATCTGCTGCGGCGGCGGCGGCGGCGGAGGAGAGAATTCCTCGAGGAAGCGTTCGAGAGCCCACTCGGAGGCGCTCCGATTCATGGCCCAGAAGGTGTCGGAGGAGACGTCGTCGCTGGAGAACAGTGAGTGCATGGTGAATGGTGATTGCTTTGCTTGATTGATTGATTGATTGATTGGTTGAGTTCTATGGGATCACAGCCACAGAGGAAATCATTAGCGATGGGTGTATTGTTCTCTTCTTGGGAATGGTTAAATTAAAAAGCAACACAATCGTATAATAATAAATAAATAAATAAAGCACACAATATTTATGCGTCTAGGACAGTAGGACATGGTGTCCTCTCTTAATGTCATGCAACGTTTTTAATAAAGAAAATGATGGAAACAGAAATACTCATAATTTACACAATAATAAAAATAAATATTTATATTTAAAAATAATTGAATAATTAATCAATTCGTTAATTATTTATATATATTTTTGGTAACTTAGTTAATTATCACAAATTATCATTATATAAGTAATTAAATCACTTAGATATTTTTTTTATATTTTTCAAATGCTTGAGTGTTAATTTAAATTAAGTGTTAAAAATTTGGTATTCACTATTGTTATAAATTGTTTTTCGTCCGCGATTGCAGCTTCAGGGGCGGAGTCCTCGAAGAGCAATTGACGCGAGCACAAGCCCCTATTTCCAACAGTACAATGATGCTACGTCATCACAGGAGCTTTTCCCCCGAATAAGGAATGGACGAGGATTATCGAAGATGATCCTCGATCTTACAACCACAAAGATAAGTAGGAAAAGCATCACCGAAGGTGATTCGATTTTATGACAATACCCTCGGAGAGGGATTGACGGACAAGAAGGACACGGATCCTCGAAGATGATCCGTCCCCGCGAAGCTAACCTCGGACAGGAAGCAAGGGCTTCACTCAAGACGGAAGACTCGACCCGCGAAGCTGGTGACCCCCGATCGAAGATGGATTTCGCGCGCAGTAGTTTAGGTCCTTCCTTTTGTACTGTTTATCTAGCCCAAATTGTGGGATATTTTGATAATTGAACCCACAAAATCCGGGATTATTACTGTAGATGTTTGATTTTCGATGAATATCCGCAGAGATATTTAGAAACCTAATCCCGGTATTTAAGGGATTGCATGTCAGATTTCTTTTCTCAAGAAACCGTCATTCCTGGTCTATAAAAGGAAAGAGGAGAGACCAGAGAATGAGGCTTTTTGGTCGAAATTCTCTTTGTAACCATATATCAGAAATACAATCAAAAAGTGGATGTAAGGTATTACTCCAGAGGAGGGCTGAACCACTCAAAAATTTATGTGTTCTTTGATTTTCCGACCAAAATCTTACTTTTAATTGCCGCATCACATCCTAGAGGTGCGGATCATGGCGTTGGTTTAAATTTTACATCAATAGCTTGGCGCTAGAAGGAGGGCTCCGAACCTCCGATCCCATTTTCTTCCTGCCAACTAAGATCTTTGCTGTGCTAATTGATCGGAGATCAATGGCACCCAATACTAGGCGCAACGTTAAAAGTCCGATGACTGCCGAGCAAGAACTGCTCGAGCAGAGGTTGAAGAATGTGGCGGATTTCATGTCGCGCATAAGCAACATGATGGAGACTATGGCTTAGAACTAGAGTCAACCCCTGCTCCTCACTGAATATTTTTTAAAACAATTTGGAAAGAAAAAAAAAACGTAAAAACTCAACAATATTCTTCAATGTAACATCTTTTAAGGTATTTTGAGAAAAACAAGTGCAAAGAAAATTAAATATAATAACGAAATAAGAAAAGAAAAAGAAAAAAAATCAACAATATTTTTTGATGTAACATCTAAAGGTATCTTGAGCAAAACAAGTACAAAGAAAATTAAAAGTAATAAACCGATGTTATTGTTGATCCCGCAAGACTTATGTACTAATTGCCAAACTACTATAAATCTAATTATAGTTGAACAATGCATCGAGAAAGAATGACAAATTAAATGAAAGAATAACAAATTGTAATGCCCCTAATTGGTGAAGTAATAAACTAGGATTGTAACGAGCACGAACGACACGACACGACACGAAATGGCAACAAGTGGGATTGACATGGAAGCATCGTACGATTTTTAGTGGCACAACATGATAATAAACGGGCTTAGGCACGGCATGCTAAGTTAGCGGGCCGGGCTTAGACAAGTTTTCAAGGTATAAAGCACGATGAGACACGAGCATGATTAGTAGCATGTCACAAGCACAACATGGGCACAATAAAGCACGACATAAATTTGCTTAAAATTTATATTTTTCAGTTGCATATTATGTATATATTGTTCAATTTTAACTCAAATAATATTTAATATTGTCTTTATTTTATAGCTTTTTATTTTTTCTTAATAAGATTATTATTAAACAAAATTTTAATTAAATAATAATATTATTTTATTACTATCAATCATTAACTATTTCCTTAATTTTATGTTAATATTAAATTATATATTTTGTTTGAATCAAATAAATGTAAAAACTCTAATTTAACAATCATTTAATTGATATACATGAAATGTGATAATCCGACCCCGTACGATCTTTACTTTTTCAATAAATAAATAATACGATCTTTACTTTTTCGATAAATAAATAATTATTTATTTATTGAAAAAAAATATTTCTCGTCTTGAAAATTATTGTTATGATTTATGAATTATGTTATTGAATTTGGTGTAGTTTGATAGAAAAACTACAACAAATTAACTATGTTTAATAGTTGTAAAAATTACGTGTAGTTTTGCCGACTTTTGCAAAACTACATGTAATTTTACATGTTATCACACGGTACTAAAAATAGCTTGAAAAATAGCATAAATGAGTATATATTGGGCGCATTTTATGGGCTTGAACCAAGCTTGAATTGTGTCCAAATTCATTGCAAAATTAGCCAAATTAAGTACAATTCGAAAAGGGAAACTGACCTATTTTTGGTGGGAACTGATTTAGGGTTTTGATTAGGCAATTGAGGGGCAAATTAATGGGAATAATTTTTATTAATTTTCAGCCATTAGGGTCAAATTTGAGGGGAGTTTTCAGACCAATCTGATTCTTTCATCCATCCCAAAATTTCATAGAAACCTTAGAGAGAAAAGAAGAGAAAAATAATAAAAAAAATGAAATACAAAAAAATAGACAGAAACGGGATCATAAGAGGCCAACAATAGTAGAGATTTTTTTTGTGGTTATCTTCTGAAGGTAAGGATGAACACTTCATGTGTCTTAGAATAATGATTTTTGAAACCGGGCTAATCGAAATACTTTTACAAGTTTTGAAGATCAAAAGGTCATAGATCCAACCCTAAACTTTTAGCTTAATATTGAGATGAGTTTTGATGGATTACATTATGCTTAGTTTAGATTTTATTCAGATCCAACCATTTAGAGGCATTTAAGCACGATTTTAATTTTCTAAACCTAGATTTTGATTAAATGTCCTCTTATGGTTCGATACTCAAATAGAGTCCTTTTTCTAAAGTCATCTAAATTTGTGAAATTTATTGATGTAAGGATTATTTTAAAAAAATCCAAACTGATGGTCCTCAGAACGATTTTGTGAACCATTCCACGTATATTTGGTTTTGGCAATTTTTGAATATCCTAGAGGCTTTGGTCATATGATATAAAATGTTAAAAATTCAATTTTGAACAAGTTTCTAATTTTACGTTTATGCTGAATTGATTTCTAAATTGGGTGAATTTTCAGTTTAAGTTTGAATTTATAACCTGCCACCTGCCCTAGAATGAAAAAGTAGGTTATGATTATTTTCTGTAAAAAAGTCAAAACTGTAAAGTTTTAGATCTTTGAAAAATAATGTGAGTTTTCTTAGGACGCTTTTCCATAAAACAAATCGTTCAATAAATATCCTGAAAAGACGATTCTGCCCCTTGTTTTATGAAGTTAGAATCAGATTTTTGAGAAATTTTGGAAGAAAAATTTATTTAGTTTTTCATATTCTAATGATCTGTAAATTTTAGTTTATTTGATTATTGGGCTTTTTTTGTTGAAAACTATATGTTTGGGATCAAAATTGTAATTTTATAAAAATTTAGCGTCGAAACTGAAATTTCAGTTTAAGCAGATTATGAAAAGCTCTTTTGTTTTTATAATGTTAGAGTTAAGTGTACAAGGCTTTTTATGCTAGTTATGGGTTGTAGGTTGTACGCCGTTGAGGCCGTGTTTTAAAGTTCGACATCTTACATAGTTCTCAAACGAATCAAGGTGAGTTCAACCTTATTACACTACGGATTATTTTCAAACACTACAATAAAATTATTATCAGCGATTTTCAAACACTACAATAAAATTATTATCAGCGATTAAAAACTTTCGGTTGCTGATGTCGCCGATATCGGCATCAGAGACCAAACTGTGGTCGCCGTTAATAATTGGGTGAACTACAAATGATAAAATATCAACGACTAGATTTGGTCGCTGATATGAAAGTATGTGCGACCAACGTTAGTTGTTGAAAGTGTATGGGCGACCGAATTCTTGGCGGGAGAAAATTTCTCGCCCTTGACTTTTGGTTGCGGATAATGTTGACCAAAAATATTCCCGCATAACAAAAATTTTAAGCGTCCAAATATAATCATGATAAATTTTAAGGAAAAATTCTACCAATTGCATATAAAGTGGTCGCTGATATTTTCATTGGAAAACTATTAGCAACCAAATTTTGGTGAAAAATCGTGCAAACGAAAAAAAAAAAGAAAGAAGGTCGCAGATTTTGTTCCACAAATATATGACCTTTTAAGTCATATCAGCGAACAAAATGTCATTATCAACGATCGGCTACCAATGTAATCGCTGAAAAATATTGCGATAACTTTTGGCAATGTCGCTAAATGAGCATATTTGCTGTAGTGCATCTTGAAGTTTGCCTTCTACTTTATTCTCCTTTTTTATCTGCTAATTATAAGCCAATACAAAATATCAAGTCATGATGTGTCTTAAATCAGTACTAGATTTACCACATACCCTATATACCCTATTTATGTTACATAAAATTACTGCGGCAATATTCCTCTAAATTTAGTTAGGTTTAACAGAGAGATAAGTGTTGGACATTAACCTGCTTGAATTATTGCCAGGATTAATGATCTCATCTTGAAAATTCGAATGAGCAATGTATATATCTTATTTAAGCCTGGAAACATAATTCTAATTTACGCATATATATATATATATATATATATATATATATATACTATAGCCTTTTGAAAAAACAGCCCTTTTGTCAACAAGATTTAAAGTACTTTCAGTTAGTTTTGTCGATTAATGATATGACGATGTTCAATTGATAGGATAATCTTGGTCACCCAAGTATATATTTAGCATACATACTTTGTTCATCCCAGTTGACTATTTTAATTTGATCATCAACAATATTTATTGTATGTTTATTTATATGTTTATACTAGTGATCAATACTTTGTAACAAAAAAACAGCCACTATATCTACCTTACACTAGCCTTTAAAGTGCTCAAGATTTTATAGTTATATTAGATGAATAAAAGGGATTTGGAAAGAAAAGTTTCATGAGCTCATTTTTGGAGTACCTAAAACTGAAAGTTCAAGTAGATTTTTTTTCTTTATTTTTTATTTATTTTAGTTCAAGTAGATATTTGATACTTGGAAATTTTTACTTTTGTTGTGTTTTTGGTAACCAACATTTGCAGATTACAACTCAGATTAACAACCATATGTGTGAATAGCTACCTACTCCTTACAAATTCATCTCAGTCTAACCTATAATTAGGACAATGAAAGAGATATCTTTAGAAAACAAAGCATATTCTTGAAGTCAAACGGGGAGAAACCTATCAAACTCTTTAACTTTAGATTTAAGGAAAAATATATCGAGTAAATACCTGTTATCGAAATAAAGCAAAAGGGTAGGGTAGAAAAATACTTAAAATTTACACAATAACAAAAATAAAAACCCAAAATAACTGAGTAATTAGCTAGCTAATTCATTAATTATTTACACATAGCTTTAATCACTGATCACTGTAGCGGCCTTAGGATTTTATGGGGGCACTGAGGCATATTCAAAGAAGAAAAATTTAATTAGTAGTGGCATGTCTATAAATTCATTCAAATCTTTGACAAATTTAAAAATTTTAATTTTTATGGAGGCAAACTCATAATCTTTCAAAAATTTATGGTATAAAATTTAGTTTTTAAAATTTTGAGTGGGGGCATATTTTAAATTTTTAATATTTTATAGGGAAATGCTTATAATTTTTTTAAAAATTACAATATAAAATTTGATTTTTAAAAATTTGAGTGTGGGTGATTGCCCCACTAGTCCCCACCTAGCTCCACCCTTAAGTCAAAACCATAAATTACCTGTATTGAAGAAATTAAATCACTTAAATATATTGTTATATTTTTCAAAAAATTGGGTATTTATTTATTAACCTAGGTGTTAGAAATTGGATAAATACTACAATCTCTCATAAAGCAACGATACATGTATAATGCTAAATTAGAGATTATACATTAATGATAGTTAAATTCGTAGTCATTTTTTTTTTTACCAAAATTGAAAAAGATACATCCTTTATTCATCGCCAAATATACAGAAGAAAGAAAGACAACATTTTGGTAACAGAATTTAATAAAGACTACCTGTAACTCAATAATCATATTACTATATTAATAAGACAGACTTTAAATACAGCCCACGGACTATTATATATGTTCATTTTCAACTCCGAATTTTAGACCGAATGATTTGTGAAGTCTTTTAACGAAAATATATATACCAGTTATAATAAAATGTGAGGATATATATATAATACCACATAATCATCTTAAATTTTAGGATCAGTTAAATAAATAGTCATTTTAGATTGTGTGTTTTTAATAAATAGTCACAGTTTTAAAAAATTTAAAAACTAGTCATAATACATGTAAGAAAATTTCTGACAATAACAAAATTACACATAAGATTGCTGTCAGAAATTTCTGACACGTGTCAGAAAATAAAATTTCTGAAAAATGCTAGTTTTAATTTTTTTGAAACTGTTGCTATTTTTTAATCATTTTGTAAACAATGGCTATTTTCTTAAAATTTCCTAAATTTTAATTAAAAACTCAAATAATACTTTGTAATAGAATAAAATTCCACTTAAAAATTATAATTATTATAAGAATAAAATGTGTTCTAAGTTATTAGTTTTTTGTTTCTAATTTGTATTTCTTTTAGGATTAATTTCATCATTTCCCCATCTACTTTAACTTGAATCTCAAATTGCCCCATGTACTTCATTTTGTTACATCTGTTCCCCCTATAATTTTAAAACGTCTCAAATTTGTCCTTCCGTTAACCTTTCCATCCAAAGTTGCCATTTTCCATCCAAAGTTGTCATGTGTCACATAATTAGATAGGTTTTTGTTCATTTGTAGGTGTTGCTCCTATTTGATATGTTTTTTCTTTTAAGTTTTTTTTTTATGCTAGAAACACTTAATTGAAAAAAAAAAAATTTCTTCAATCAAGTGTTTCTAGCACAAAAAAAAAAAATAAAACTAAAAATTATCAAATTTTTAGCTGAACAAAAAAACTAATTTTTTTTAATCAAGTGTTTTTGGCACAAAAAAAAAAACCTTGAGAAAAGAAAAGTATCAAACAGGGGCAAAAATATGATTTCACCTTCAAATGCATAAAAACCTCTCTAATTATGTGACACATTGCAACTTTAGATGGAAAATGACAACTTTGGATGGAAAAGTTAACGGAAGGACAAATTTGAAATGTTTTAAGAATATAGAGGGAACAGATGTAACAAATTAAAGTACAAGAAGCAATTTGAGATTCGGGTTAAAATAAAAAGAAAAATGATGAAGTTAACCCTTTCTTTTATTAGCTCACATGCATGTTAGTTTTAATTGAAAATTTTAATAAAAGACTATTTTATATAAAGAATATATAACAAAATTCCCGTACGTGTTGCACTGTCATTAAAAGTTACACCTTGATCTTTAAGAATTGAAAAACGATGCTTCCTAAGTCTAACCTTTCTGTGGGTCCAAATGTGAGTCTCTCGCTTCGGAGAGTTTTGAGTCTTGCGTTGTCAAGGTTCTGAGTCTGTCAGTGCTCTTCGATGGAAGAGATCATTGGACGCTGGAAGTCTCTAGCCATCACGACAGAGGAGAGTGAGGTTGTGGGAGTAACTGAAGATGCTATGCAAAAAGAAGAGGGAGGGTTCCAATGGGGTATCCTGGGAAAGGTTCAGACGAAGAAGCCCTTGCGAAACATGGCGTTCAAGGCGGCGATGATTCGGCTCTGGAAAGTGGAGGGAGGCCTCTCCATCTGAGAGTTGGAAGGAGGAGTTTTCCTTTTTCAATTTGAGGAAAAAGCAGAAAGGAACAGGGTTTTAGATATGGAACCATGGACTTTCGATAAGTCCCTGGTGGTGCTGAGAGAAGTAAATGGGGAAGACATCCCGGCGTGGGATGACTGGTGCCTTACCCCTTTTTGGATTCAGGCTCATAATCTGCCCTTGAAAGGGTTGATTGAAAAAGTGGGGTATCAGATTGGCGATGCGGTGGGAATAACGTCAAAAGTTTGGAAAGGCAAAGATGGACGGTGCCTTGGGAGCTTTTTAAGGATCAGGGCCCTGATTGATGTATCAAAACCTCTGAGAAGGATAGTACCAGTTCGACTCGGAGCAGATGAGAAAGTCTACCAGGCCTGGATCCGATATGAAAGACTTCCGGAATTTTGTTTTGTTTGTGGATGTATTGGACATAAATCGACAGAGTGCCAGGATCGTCGAGCCCCAGAGGCAACGGAGTCAAACTCCTTTCAATATGGGGAGTGGCTTCGTGCGGGCCTGCCGAGGATAAACTCGAACTCTATGGAATGTTCTGAACCAATCGGTGGAGTAAAGAATCGACCAAGAGAGGCTCGACAAGGGAAAGGCAGAGGTCGAGGGGGTTCCCGGTATTCACCAGGGCAGAGAGGTAATTGGAATAGATCGTGGACCAGTCGCGCCTCTCCTCCCTCATGGGATCTGTGTAACCCCCCTGCTCCTGGCGAGGATGCTGGGGGTAATATCGGTGATGGAAAGGCTGGCAGTGCCTGCCGGCATCCTCAAGGGACAAGCCGGAATCCTGCCGAAAACGAGGAAAGCTTAGGTGCAAAGGAAGTTCTGGAGGAGTCAGTTTTGGAGGGAAGTTTAAATGTTTCAAATTTTGAATTGGGAAGTCCCTCGGAGGGAAACGGGGCTGGGGTTCCCGCGCAACTAGAAGCTATGGTAGCAGGTAAAATGAGGGGTGAATTAGTCTTTTCGAATGGCATCCCTCGTGAACATGTGGATACTCACGTGGGAAGCCCCATGCATGGGAACGAGCCAATCCCCCCGACGCCCATTATTGGCCCACTCACCATCGGCAAGTCTGGAACCCTATCGAAAAAGGTTTCCCCTGCCCACCCAATTCCAGGAAGCCCGAGGCTGGGAAACGCGGAGATAGACACAGACTCGAATACCCCGGGCCCAACTCCCCTGGGGGTAAAGGCACGCCCAAAAAAGACGCCCAGGAAGTGGAAAGAGATGGCAAGAGTTAGGGTTGAGAGCACACCGGAAAGAGAGGCAACAGAAGTTCCCTCTCTGAAGAGAAAAGTAGCCCCAACGGAGGAAAAGAAAGGGAATATAGGACGCAAGAGGGCGGTGTTGGAGGAATGCACAAATATTTCCAGATCGGCGGAGGTTGCGGAGCAACCCCGCCGGAACCAATGAATCTCCTAAGTTGGAACGCACGGGGATTAGGGGATCCTCGTGCGGTCGACAAACTACGAATGCTCATTCGTAAAACTTCCCCTAGCTTGGTTTTCATCTCAGAAACCAAACTGTTTGGTAGTTCAGCAATGATGATCAAAGAGAAGGTGGGGTTTCCGAAAAGTTTTCATGTGGATTGCAAGGGACGAAGTGGAGGCTTGCTTCTGCTGTGGAGCGACGAGGTTGAAGTGGCGCTAACCAGCTATTCTAACCATCACATTGATTCGATTGTGACTGATTCCAGAGGGCTGAAATGGCGTTTTACGGGGGTGTATGGAGAACCGGTCCGCAATCAGAGATGGCATTTCTGGAATTTACTTAGACGACTAAGGACGGTGAACTCCTTGCCATGGTTAGTAGGTGGGGATTTTAATGAGATTACCTCACTTGTAGAGAAAAAAGGGGGGGAGACAAAGGTGTAACGACCCGACTTTTCGGACCATTACTTTACTTTAAACTTTACTTTACTTATACAGAAAAATTGTAATAAACTTTTTTTTTTCTATCGTATAATATAACTCATGAAAGAATATCATAATACTTTCAAATACATAAATTATTATTGAGAAACATATTATGACGTAATTGTCATAAATAATACTTGTCACTATAACTTAAGTGACATGCATCATGGTCATAAAGACATTAAACTTGAAAACATCATAATCATGTTTATAACTTATGAAAACATGATATCGTAAACTTTAAAAACTTTCATCATGAAAACATTTCATCATTCATAACTTGTTTCATACTGTAACAAAACATGCGTCATATAAAGCATTTCATCATAACATGTTTCATAAAACAGTCGTCACATAACATTGCATGTTTCATAAAACAATCGTCACATAACATTTCATAACACGATTTTTCTTTTGAACTACTTCGTACTGTAGTGAGGTTGTACTCACCTCGAGTGAAGAGTTCATAGCATAAGCTTTCTGTATAGTGTCGGGAGCTAGCGGGCAAACCTAAACATAAACTTATTATAAGCATCTAAGCATGAATTAACCATCATCGTACTAACGTCTCATCCAAAAGGACGGAAAATCTTTAAAAACAAGCTTTATAAAATTATTTCCTTATATATAACAAGTCCATAACGGTACGTTAGTAATTACTGAAACGTCCCCAGGCTGATTGGGAAGAGTGCTATGGCCCCGCTTTAAGCCCAATTTACCTAGATTGAACTCCCCGAGGTTCCTAGGTAAATATGGAGTGGATCACAAAGCAGCTCTTATTTAAGAACCAATCTTCTAGAACATGTCGTTTCAGTTTTCCATATCGTCCCGTTGTAGACTCATTTTTATTAAACAAAAATAGATTTTATTAAATATAAAATTTAATAAAATTTCGTAGTCAAGGGCCTAGAGGCCGAATTTGATAAAATTTTCTGAAGATACTCCCCTTATTTTCTAAAAACAAGAAACTTTCCAATTATAAACTTTTTCAGAAAACCTACCGATTATATACTTTCTTCATAAAGCCATTAATATGAATTAATAAAATCGCATAATATCATATCAGGGAGACCGAATTTCGGAAAATGCAATTTCACAAAACTTTCTTAAAATTAAATTTTCTACGTTTCGGTCTCTAATAACAAAATCGAATTTCGGCTTCTATATTTGTCGAAATGGCAGAACAACGATTTTAAGAAAATAAACGTGGAAATCTAAATTCAGGTTTTAAATCTCGAAACTCTAACACGTAGAAAATCCTAACTTCGATATTCTAGAATTCAAAGTGACTAGAGTGCAAACCTTCGAATTCGTGTTTGAATGTTCTTGGTTTATCTTTGAGTTCCCACGAACGTTCGAATCCTATAATCGATAACTTCGAGTTAGCATCAATCAAAAATAAAATTGAACTTAAACATGCGAGGCTTTCGATATACCTTAACCTCGGCGAAACAAAACTTCAATTCTTTCTACAAAGCTACTTCTCTTCTTAAGAACACTCTTGAATTTCTTCAGAGTTTCTACTCTTCTTTCTATCTCTTTTTCTCTCTTTCTTTCTCTTTCTCTCTTTCTTTCTTTTTCTCTGAAGTTCTCAGATTTTGGTGTGAGGAATGAGTGAGGCCTAAGCCTCTATTTATAGGGGAGAAATGGCGCCTAAAAGGGGAAGGAAATGGGAGATATTCTGTCATTAATTCTCTTGATATTTGACTTATTCTCATAATCTCCTAAATTTCCTTTTCTGGCTGATTCTGTTGACTTTCCTCTGCATTAATTGGGCTGAAAATCTCAGCCACTAAAGCCTCAAATATGCGCCCATAATCCTCCTGATTCACTCTTGATCTCTCAAAAATTTGTTTCCTAAAGTGTGCATTTGACCTATCTTGGGTTGATACAGAAATCCTGTGTGATTTCTTCTGATATTCACTTGGACATATGAGGAAACAAAATCCTCTCTATTCACACTGTAAATGGCGCCATTTTGCAGCCATTGGGGGAAAAATTTTAATTTATTTTATTGCCCCGTAATTTCCTTACAGTTGCTTGTTTGCCCTAAACTACATGTAGTTTCCTCTAGTCAAACTACATGTCGTTTTTATTATTAATTTGCTCCGACACTATACCATTACTTATTAATTTATGTGACGTAAAAACATATATAAAAGTTTGGAACAAAATTTCCATGCATTTATTTAATTTCATAAATATTACATGTAGTAAAAAGGTCGAGTTTTACAATCTCCCCACCTTAGGAATTTTCGTCCTCGAAAATTAACGTACATGGAAATCAAAATAGCTCAGGGTACTGAACCCTCATATCATCTTCTCTTTCCTACGTGGCTTCTTTTATCTTGTGGTTCTTCCATAAGACCTTAACTAAGGGTATAACCTTATTTCTCAGCCTCTTATCCTGTCTGTCAAGGATTTTTACTAGCTTTTCTTCGTATGTTAGGTCTTCGTGGACTTCAATTGGCTCTGAAGTTATCACATGGGATGGGTCCGACACATACTTCTTCAGCATTGAGACGTGAAACACGTTGTGCACAGAGGATAGCTCGGGACTGAGGGCTAACCTGTATGCAACTTAACATGCTTATAGAATTTGTACCAAAAATTAATGTTGAGCTCTATGTCCTTCTTGCACACCCGAGTGGCTTGTTTTATATTCTTTTCTTTTATTTGACATTCATAAATAGAGTGATCTTAAATCTTCACACCTTGTTTTCTGTGTCTAAGATCTTCACCTGTTTCTCTTTGTAGGCTAGAGCTTCTTGTACTTCTTTTGGTTATTGGCTCGGGATATGAGACTGATCCAACTAGTACTTCTTGAGAATATGTATATAGAAAACGTCGTGAACTAATGAAAAGTCAAAACTTGTATGATACTTTCTCTGTTTGTTGAGACGTTCTCGAAATATCCATATATCTAGGACTTGATTTCACTTTATCTTTGAACCGCATCGCACACGAGAGTGTTGAGACTTTCAGATGTACAGCATCCGTAACTTGAAACTCAAAAGGTCTCATTCTCTTATTGACATAGTTTTTCTATCGATTCTGAGCAGTCTTAAGACTTTATCGAATCTTCTTCGTTGCTTTGGTTGTTTCTTTCATAAAGTTTGTCTTCTCAATTGTAGATTGTTTGGTTTCACACCAGTGGACCGAAGATCGTCACTTTCTTCGTATAGTACTTCATATGGGACTATACCTTAGGAGGCTTGATAGTTGTTGTTGTTGTATGATAACTCTATCAATGATAGCTTCTTATCTGATGATCCACCAATATCTATGATTCAAGCTCGTAACATATCTTCTGATGTCTGAATGGCCCTCTCAGGATGTCTACCGTTTGCAGGTGAAGAAAGTACTAAATTTAAGTTGTGTCTTTCACGTTTTCCGTATGGCCGTCAGATTAGCGTTCTTCTAAACGTAGTTTACAAATTCTTAAAGAATTATTGGAACATGGAGCTAACTTTATATAAAACATAAAACTTATTAAAATACTTTTCTCTAGCATAAACATTGCATAGAAATTCATTAACACGAAATCTTATTATAAAGACTTTTAAAGTCATCATAAAGAAACCGACATGAATACATTTGAGAAAAATTATTTCTATTCTCAAAATATATCATAAGCAAAATCGAAATTGTTTTCTCTAAAATCTTATCACATAAAGATTTTCAAAATCATTAAAAGAATACAACATGAATTACTTGGAAAACTCTTTTTTTTTTTTTAAATACAATTTTGATTCATAGAAATACTTTGGTTTAAAATCACTTAAAATCATAAAGGACTTTCAATGTTTAGAAAATCATGAAGAACTTCATACTTTCTTAAAATCTTAAAATACATTCATGATCTAAAAGATCATTTAAACCATTTTTATAAAAGACATCTCAACTTATAAAATAGGTTTATTTTAAAACCATTTTAAAATCACATCTTGGACACTTAAACTTCATAGAGTTAAGTAATCTCTTCTTGCTTGAAACCACTTGAACTTTGTAATCCTTTCTAAAATAAAAACTTAATTTTAAATCACGTTAAAATCATATTTGAGAAACCAAAACTTTGCAAATTAGCATCACCGATTAAAATCTATCCTTAAAGCGGATGCGTACACTTAATGTATTTTGTTGGAGTTCCTAACTCACAATACTGGGTGGCATGGTATATGTCAATCCTACTTTCTCGTTCCACAAAGATAACTACAAATTGATGGCGCAACACCTTATCAATCACGAGCTAAGAGTCGTTAACTGAGGTGTCTTGTTGATGCTCATACCATGTTAAGCGTGTCCTTTCAGCTGCATCAAAACGAGACTCATACGGGGGTGCTCATCCACGTGACAAGTATAGAATAGCGTGTTTATCAAGAGCTTCCATGCCAAAAGCTTGCTTAAGCCGTTCCCGTTAAAGATGGGAGGTCCGACAATTCTAAAGGCCCGAGTCGCCTTACTTCCCTAAGTCTTCCTTTACATACATGTCACTATTTTTGTCTACATTAATTCATAAGTACTTGAACAAAGAGTAAACACTCAAATTTGAAAACTTACTTGAATTGTGCTGAACGGCCTTGTGCGAGGTGGCGAGGTAGGATGGCAGGAAAACTGCTCTGATACCAACTGTAACGACCCGACTTTTCGGACCATTACTTTACTTTAAACTTTACTTTACTTATACAGAAAAATTGTAATAAACTTTTTTTTTTCTATCTTATAATATAACTCATGAAAGAATATCATAATACTTTCAAATACATAAATTATTATTGAGAAACATATTATGACGTAATTGTCATAAATAATACTTGTCACTATAACATAAATTTTTTTCTGAAACTGAATGAATACTTAAATAAATTAAAAACACTTAGTTTTGCGGAAATTATTTTCGTGGCTTTCCATAACCCGCCTCGCTCGCCCTGCACTGCCGTTGCACAATCCAGCATCACACTATAGGATTCTTACCTACAGTACGAAGGAAAAACATGTGAGCTAAAAGCCCAGTGAAACAACTATTTTCTCACAAAAACATAGTTTATGCAATGCATGACAAATTATTATCCATTATCATACATAGTTTCACTTTAACTTGCTTTTACTTCTTCTTAGAGGATCCTCATCATAGTGTACGTACCTCGTGGAGCGCGCTCAGCCAATAGTCAGCGAGGGTGTACAAGTCCTCGGTGACTAAGGCGAAACATACATAACATACATGAAAACCGTCTCCTTAATGCCCTTAGGTCGACACAAGGAGAACGGGCGGTACGACACAGCTTTTAACTTGGTTATCACTTGTTTATTTAAGTGACATGCATCATGGTCATAAAGACATTAAACTTGAAAACATCATAATCATGTTTATAACTTATGAAAACATGATATCGTAAACTTTAAAAACTTTCATCATGAAAACATTTCATCATTCATAACTTGCTTCATACTGTAACAAAACATGCGTCATATAAAGCATTTCATCATAACATGTTTCATAAAACAGTCGTCACATAACATTGCATGTTTCATAAAACAATCGTCACATAACATTTCATAACACGATTTTTCTTTTGAACTACTTCGTACTGTAGTGAGGTTGTACTCACCTCGAGTGAAGAGTTCATAGCATAAGCTTTCTGTATAGTGTCGGGAGCTAGCGGGCAAACCTAAACATAAACTTATTATAAGCATCTAAGCATGAATTAACCATCATCGTACTAACGTCTCATCCAAAAGGACGGAAAATCTTTAAAAACAAGCTTTATAAAATTATTTCCTTATATATAACAAGTCCATAACGGTACGTTAGTAATTACTGAAACGTCCCCAGGCTGATTGGGAAGAGTGCTATGGCCCCGCTTTAAGCCCAATTTACCTAGATTGAACTCCCCGAGGTTCCTAGGTAAATATGGAGTGGATCACAAAGCAGCTCTTATTTAAGAACCAATCTTCTAGAACATGTCGTTTCAGTTTTCCATATCGTCCCGTTGTAGACTCATTTTTATTAAACAAAAATAGATTTTATTAAATATAAAATTTAATAAAATTTCGTAGTCAAGGGCCTAGAGGCCGAATTTGATAAAATTTTCTGAAGATACTCCCCTTATTTTCTAAAAACAAGAAACTTTCCAGTTATAAACTTTTTCAAAAAACCTACCGATTATATACTTTCTTCATAAAGCCATTAATACGAATTAATAAAATCGCATAATATCATATCAGGGAGACCGAATTTCGGAAAATGCAATTTCACAAAACTTTCTTAAAATTAAATTTTCTACGTTTCGGTCTCTAATAACAAAATCGAATTTCGGCTTCTATATTTGTCGAAATGGCAGAACAACGATTTTAAGAAAATAAACGTGGAAATCTAAATTCAGGTTTTAAATCTCGAAACTCTAACATGTAGAAAATCCTAACTTCGATATTCTAGAATTCAAAGTGACTAGAGTGCAAACCTTCGAATTCGTGTTTGAATGTTCTTGGTTTATCTTTGAGTTCCCACGAACGTTCGAATCCTATAATCGATAACTTCGAGTTAGCATCGATCAAAAATAAAATTGAACTTAAACATGCGAGGCTTTCGATATACCTTAACCTCGGCGAAACAAAACTTCAATTCTTTCTACTAAGCTACTTCTCTTCTTAAGAACACTCTTGAATTTCTTCAGAGTTTCTACTCTTCTTTCTCTCTCTTTTTCTCTCTTTCTTTCTCTTTCTCTCTTTCTTTCTTTTTCTCTGAAGTTCTCAGATTTTGGTGTGAGGAATGAGTGAGGCCTAAGCCTCTATTTATAGGGGAGAAATGGCGCCTAAAAGGGGAAGGAAATGGGAGATATTCTGTCATTAATTCTCTTGATATTTGACTTATTCTCATAATCTCTTAAATTTCCTTTTCTGGCTGATTCTGTTGACTTTCCTCTGCATTAATTGGGCTGAAAATCTCAGCCACTAAAGCCTCAAATATGCGCCCATAATCCTCCTGATTCACTCTTGATCTCTCAAAAATTTGTTTCCTAAAGTGTGCATTTGACCTATCTTGGGTTGATACAGAAATCCTGTGTGATTTCTTCTGATATTCACTTGGACATATGAGGAAACAAAATCCTCTCTATTCACACTGTAAATGGCGCCATTTTGCAGCCATTGGGGGAAAAATTTTAATTTATTTTATTGCCCCGTAATTTCCTTACAGTTGCTTGTTTGCCCTAAACTACATGTAGTTTCCTCTAGTCAAACTACATGTCGTTTTTATTATTAATTTGCTCCGACACTATACCATTACTTATTAATTTATGTGACGTAAAAACATATATAAAAGTTTGGAACAAAATTCCCATGCATTTATTTAATTTCATAAATATTACATGTAGTAAAAAGGTCGAGTTTTACAAAAGGAGTATGGTAGTATGAGAGAGTTTCAGAACACGATCGAGGACTGCGCCCTAATTGATCTAGGTTTTTTAGGGTCTCCCTTTACATGGAGGAAATCTAGATCGGGGGAATACAACATTTTAGAGAGACTGGACCGTTTTGTGGGCACTTTTGAATGGAAGAATTTGTTTGGGCTTTTTGAAGTCGAACATCTGGATTTTTTTGGGTCTGATCACCGGGCTATTATTTTGCGTAGCAAACAAGAAAGCGAGGAGGAGTATAGAAGGAAAAGTAGAAGGTTTCTTTTTGATCCGTTATGGATGACGGATGAACGGTTCAAGGACACCCTGATGCGTTCGTGGACGTGTGAAGGAGAATCCCAAGAAGAGAAGGGATTAGAAGCGAAGCTAGCCATTTGTGCTATTGCCTTGAGATCATGGAGCAAAGAGTCTTTTGGTAGTTTGATCCGCCGAAGGGAGAAGCTCCATAAGGAATTGGAACAACTCAACTGCATGGAGGACACAGAGGCTGTTAGAAATAGAAGAACGGCCGTGGAAATTGATCTTAATAGAGTTCTTGCATTGGAGGAATACTACTGGAAACAAAGGGCCAGGACCGATTGGCTTGAAGGGGGTGATAAGAACACAAAATTTTTTCACGCAAAAGCATCGGCGCGGAAAAAGAAAAACTGTATTCGGCATCTGATTTCAGAAGAAGGACAGGAGGTTTGCGATCATAAGGGGATTGTGAGAGAGATTGAGCGATACTTTATTTCTATTTTCTCCTCAATCGCCCCTAACCCGGTGGAGATAACTCGGGTGACAGATGCAGTTGAGGCAAAACTCTCGGAAGAGAGGAAAGCAATGCTTGACTCCCCCTACTCGAGAGAGGAGATTGAAAAGGCGCTTTTTGAAATGGGCCCCTATAAGGCACCGGGACCAGACGGTTTCCATGCCATCTTTTTTCAGAGGAACTGGGATGTGGTTGGAAACAATTTAGTGAACACTGTTCTTGGAGTGTTAAATGAAGGGAAGTCAGTGAAAGAGTTTAACTCCACACATGTGGTACTTATTCCTAAGATAAACTCTCCAAAGAAGCTCTCAGATTACCGGCCTATAAGTTTGTGTAATGTGGTCTATAAGGTTGTAACCAAAACCATTGCAAACCGATTAAAAGTAGTGTTGGTGGATCTCATAGCGCCGGAACAAAGTGCGTTTGTTCCGGGTAGGCTGATCTCTGACAATGTGCTTATTGCTTTTGAAATACTTCATTCAATTCGACGGAAAACGGGTGGTAAATCGGGGCTAATGGGCGTGAAACTGGATCTTAGCAAAGCCTACGATCGCGTCGAATGGCCGTTTCTGCAAGCAATGATGAAAAAAATGGGGTTTGGGCACAGATGGATCAATACGGTCATGGACTGTATCACAACAACCCGGTTTTCTTTTGTGGTGAACGGAGGAATTGAAGGATCAGTGACTCCCCATCGCGGTCTACGACAAGGGTGCCCTCTTTCTCCCTATTTATTCCTACTTTGTGTAGAAGGTTTGACAGCTTTAATCAAACAAGCTGAGAGTGCGGGAAAGATCAGTGGAGTTCGGGTGTCCCGTCGAGCACCAAAGATAAGTCATCTTCTTTTCGCAGATGACTCTATCCTATTTGGGAAAGCAAAAGTGGAGGAATGTGATTCAATCAACAAGGTATTGGACTGTTATGCTAAAGCTTCTGGTAAGGTTATCAATTTTGGAAAATCACAAGTTTCGTTCAGTCCAAATGTGAATCTCACTCTTCAAAAAGAACTTCAAGATCGCTTGGGAGTGAATGGAGAAGGCCCTACCATTGACAAATACTTGGGGCTCGCTTCTTTTATGGGCAGGGATAGAGTCAAACATTTCCACTACTTGAAAGAGAAGATCTTGAAGAAGGTTCGACTGTGGAGGAGCAAATTGTTTTCTACCGGAGGCAGGGAAGTTCTTATTAAAGCAGTGGCTCAGGCGACGGCAACGTATAGCATGAGCATTTTTCGACTTCCAACATCCCTGTGTGAAGATCTCCAAAGAGCTATTGCCAGATTTTGGTGGGGAGGGGATGATAGCACAAGGAAAATTCACTGGATCCGTTGGGAAAAACTCTGCCAGCCTAGAAGAATTGGTGGGTTAGGATTCAGAGATCTCTGCTCTTTTAACAAAGCCCTCCTTGCTAAACAAGCGTGGCGATTCGTCCAAAACCCCTCATCATTGGTCAGCACGGTTTTCAGAGCTAAATACTTTCCCGAGTCATCCTTCCTGGAGGCGAGAATTGGCAGCAATGGATCTTATGTATGGCGCAGTCTGATGTGGGGCGGAGAACTTCTTAAACAGGGAGTGAGGTGGCAAGTTGGTAATGGTGAAAAAATCTCAGTGTTCAAATCAAAGTGGATTCCAAGACCCTCTCTTTTCAAGCCTATCACGCCAAGACCGATGAACTTGGAAGATAAGAAAGTTTCAGAACTCATTTCTAATGGTATGTGGGATATTCCAAAGCTAAGCTCCTTCCTATGGCCAATAGATGTCTCGGAAATCTCAGGAATTCCACTGGGCAACTCGTCTAGAGAAGATGTTCTGGTTTGGCACTTTGATAAATCTGGCTGTTACACCGTCAAGTCTGGGTACTGGTTAGCCTGGAATGAGAGGGTAACAGAGAGCGGATCCAGCCAAGGCCTAGACAAAAACTGGTGGACATGTCTTTGGAAGCTCAAAGTTCCAGCTAAGGTAAAAATTTTTATGTGGAGAGCTTTTTACCACTCCCTACCGTGTATGAACAATTTGTCGAGGCGTGGAGTTAAACTCTCAAAAGGATGTAGGAGATGCCTAGAAGGCGAGGAATCAGATTGGCATGCTATTTGGAGTTGCCCTTGCGCCAGAAGTATTTGGGATCAAAGCTCATTATGGACAAAATTCAGAGCTTTCAAAGGCAGGGGAATAGACGGGCTTTGTTGTTTTGCTGCAAGAGTCTTGGATATTGAAGAGCTGGAGATTTTTGCATCCATCTCTTGGGCAATCTGGACCACACGAAATGCCTTCCTTTTCAGGAACATCCAAAGGAGAGAGAAGGAAGTATTGGACCTCGCTGGAAGAATTCTGCAGGATTACACTTCATGCAAGACGAAGATAGAAAACCGGCAATCCCCTATCAGCTCGAGGGGAAAAGGAAAGTGGTGTAAACCATTAGCAGGAGAGTTAAAACTCAATGTGGATGCGGGGCTTAGACAAAGGAGTGATTTCGCCACTATTGGGGCAGTTATAAGGGACCATGAAGGGAGAGTGCTAGCTGTGTTGGCGAAAAAAATCAGAGGAATGTTCACCCCTTATGTTGCTGAATGTCTAGCATTGAGAGAAGGGTTGATATTTGCTCGCAAGTGTTCCTTACCAGTCAGCTCGGTGGAGTCCGACTCATTACAGGCTGTGCAAGCCATTAAACACTCCTTGCTAAGAGAGAGTGCTGGTCCAATCATTCAAGATATCAGAGAGCTACTTTCATCTGCTTCAGGGGGAACTAAGTGCAACCATATTTCCAGGAATGGAAATAAAGCTGCCCACCTTCTGGCCAAGTCCAAATTTCTAACTCATGAAGATGTTCAGAGTTGCGATGTAATCCCGCTTTTTATCCGGGATGTTGTTGTAAAAGATTTGGAAGTTTAATATAATCATCGTTTTCTAGTCAAAAAAAAAAAGAATTGAAAAACGTGCCTTTGATGTTTAAAAATTTATCCATCACAATACGTCCAATAAATAAACAAAATTAGTGGCGTAACCACAATCAAGGGACACATAAAAAAAATCACAGTACAATTTGAGAAATAAAACATAAAAAAGAAATATTTGAATATATAATAATAATAATAATGTCACCCCTTTTTAAAAAAAAAAATGTTTCCTTCTAACTTAATTAGTAATCCAACCTAGCTAAGCAAGTTTTACTATTCGAATACGGATCTACGTGGGGGCATATGCCTAAACTTTTTAAAATTGAGATTTTAGCCCTATAATTGAAGAAAAATTTCAAATTAATCCTTCATAGGCCCCCCTTAAATTTTTAAAAATTTATATTTTACCTCTATAATTAAAGAAAATTTTCAAATAAATCCTTCTTGTGCCCTCATTTAATTTTTTATATTTATAATTTGTCTATAGGTTTGTGTAAGAAATTTCAATTTCACCCAATATAATTTATAAATATGATATAATTTTTACTTTTTGAGTATTTCTAATTTTATATATTATTGTCCCCCCACTAGATTAGAATTCTGAATCCGTGCATGTGGGTGATGTTTAGGTGCAAAGCTAGTTATTTGGCTATATTAGGTGTGTGTGTGTTTTTTTATTTTTTTATTTTTTGTTTTTTTTTTAAGAACAAAGAAAGGAAGAGATATAAACGTGTTAATCTATAAAGAAATTTTTACATACTTTTTATGTATTTTTAAGGTGTTTTATTTAAATAAGATTTGACTAATTTTAAAATTATTTATACAAATGCTCCTTAATATATATTTTATTATTTCTCAAGTTGCACGTCTATCATATATAATAAATTTTCCCTCAAAACTAAAGCCCATAATTCAGTGGAATATAGAGTAATAGAGAATATTTTTTTGGTAAAGTACGCAATATAGTTGACAATAATTCTTACTATCAGATCAATTATTTTAAGATTTAAGACCCATTAAAAAGTAAATTTTACAATTTTGTCTAGAGTAATTGACGTTTATAGATAGCAAATTTAAGCAAAAAAAAAACTGAGAGTAGAAAATGAGGATATATATAGCACATTAAGATTTAAAGGTCAAATAGTGATTCTTGATAAGAGAGACAGCAAAGTATTTACGAACTTTTCAACGTAGCTAGCCAATCGCTTATTTTTTATCATATATTTTTCCCATTTTTAATTTCTTCTTTCTTTGACCATTTAAATGTCCCGGCAAAAATAGAAGAACAAATATATATATATATATATATACACTCAATTTTGATCGCGTTGACTCAAATTGGATATACACGATCTGTGATATGACTGGTCATTTGTGGATAGATGGTAGGAATTAATAGATCAGTATTTTATCTATGATTAGTAGCTTACTTTTACTAATCGTATATTCGTATGTGTCGTTTTCTGTTTGACTATGATGTTAAAATAAACTAACCAAACTTTTCTAATTTTCATAACTACGTGAGCTCACGAACCTACGAACACCTTATAACTAATCAATTGCTTCTCCCTTATAACTAATCACCTTATTCTTATTGCCGTTTTGTCGTAATCACATATCAGTTAAAATAGTTGTCATGAAAGTAAATTAAAAAATCTTAATACTTATTGACTTCTACTTATATCTTAATCAAACATTGTTTTCGCAAAAGAAAAAGACTAGGAGATAATCTAAACTAAACTAAGCTGCTAGCCTAACTAGCAAATTTGGGATATTATATTTATATATTTATTTATTTATTTACGATCCCTTTCAACATTGTAACTTTTTCGGTTAAAATCTTGTATGCTCATGCTGTGATTGCAATTCGATCTTTGAATTAAAAGTTTTTCTTTTCTTCTAAAAATTCCTTCGTCATTAGGAAAGTATAAGTCAAATTTATGTATATATGAGATGAAAACTAAATCACCCCTAAATAAAACATCTGAAAATTTATATGCTATTTATTACCTTTTGCCATGCATAAAACCAAAAAATTGTACACAGTAAAGAAACACTAAAAAAAATAAAAAGAAGTTAGTTAATGATTCTGTGAAATTGCATTTTCATGTACATCATAACAAAATTATAATAAATAAAATTTTAAAATAAATATGAATAAGAGTACACTTTTTTTTTTCCTACGAGAAAGGAATACAAACAAAAAAAAAATGGTGGCAATATAAAATGCTACATATCACTATCGGTGATTATATTACTTTATATATATATATTGTCTTAAAGCTACGTACAAAATATAATTACAAGCAAGTTAATTAATGCCATTTCGTTAAGCGGTAATCTTAATCTTTTGAATATATATTAGTGAGTAATCAAAAGTTAAGACCGTCTTGCATGGGATTGGCCAATACGGGGAGCGCTGGAAAATGATGACGTGTACTTAAATTTATTTGGTAAAAGAAAAAAAAAAACTAAAGCTAGCTTGCTTATATATGTAAGGACACCAAATTATGACATTACACCTCCAATGAGGAAAGAAAAACAAAGTAAGTCAAGTTTTACAACTCTCTCTGTATTCCATTATATTTAATTTAGGCAGCAACTTGTACACACACACCTAACGCCTATATTATTAGTTGTCTGTGTGTGTGTATATATATATATATATACACATATATACGTGCGAACCGGGTATATAACGTGTGTCTACACAGTATATACATGTAGATACATATATATCTAATTTAAGTTATATAGTTTTACACTTCTAGCTAGTAGAATTTGAATAAATTAGATGTTTGGCGATTGATTCTTAATTACTAAAACTCTAGCTACTATATATAGTTGTCAACGCGATTGTTTCACACACACATACACACAAACAGATATATATATATACATATATATATATATACAATATTATTCAATGTTACATTTTGTTTGAACAAAGACTGTCGATATGGATGAAAACCTATTTCAATTTTATATTCACCTGAAAGAGTCAGAAAAAAGCAGTTCAACAGATCGCCCAGTACAGCAATAAGTAAAATAAAATAAAATAAAAAAAAACCTCGAAGATTATAGAAGCTATTATTATGAATATATAAAAAGAGAAATAAATAATGTGGAGAACATGTAGAGCTCTGGCCTGATCGTGGTCTTCGCCGTGTGTTTTGTGTGATAGTTTGAATAATAGTTCTGAGATTAATTATAAATGACAATAATGAGTTGAAAATTCAATAAACTTATAAAAATTAATTTTAAAAAATATATTGCGCAACGTAAGATCTCATATATAAATATATACATATAATGTATTTTTCAACAGTACTGCAATCAACCTCTCTAAAAAGTCAACTCAACAAACGGTCGGTTACACTTATACATGCCGCATCCAATTTTGAAAACTTCCTCACATTGAGAGATAATTCCACACGGCTCCACAAATTTGCAATTTTTATCTTTTTTGTCCCCAGATTAACACTATTTAATTAGAATTTTAAGACGCTTGAGAAATTTCCCCCTTATAATTTGTTACGTTATGAGCTGCATAAATAGTTTTTTTTTTTTTTTTGGTTCCTTAATTTTTATTCTCTTTTTAAAGTTGATGAACTTTAAAATATTTGTGTCACCTATAATCCTTATAACCTATGACTATCACGATCTTTTTTTTGAATGGAAAATATGCTTGTTTGTACACTCTTAATTACTTATTAGGTTGCATAAAAGATTGAAACTTTAGATATTTATTAATGTATTATGTATGTATATGGTTGGTACTATGTATAAATTGGCTGTCAATGAATTGGCTCTCAAGTATGTATAACCTGAGTATTATTTATTGTGTAGAACTGAAACGAATCAAATTTTGTCAATATATTGCTCTATTTTGAATTATTAAGATGCTCATCATTCATTTTGGACATTGACTTAATATCTGATCAATTATATATTGCTGAATTACTATATATTTATAGAGATAGAGAGAGATTACAAAGGAAGAAAATTAGAATTTTTCATCCAACAAAAAAATTGACTATTTGACTCATGAGGTAAATTAGAAGGATGTAGATAATTATGCTATCCACTAAGTTGTTTGATATAAAAAGGGCCGGACCCGTTAAGGATTTAACCATTTTGCAATCTGTGTTTTAGAAATATAGCTCACGTTTTAAAATATTAGTAAAATAGTCATCATGTCAATATCCAAAATTTTATGACCAAAGAAATAAAATTTGTGACAAAATTTTAGACAATATTATATGCAACAAACAATAAAAATTGAATTAAAAAAATTAATGAATGCAGTCTCAAAAATTTAGACACGAATGTATGGCTAATAAAAGATGTTTAAAACTAACATAAATAGATGGCTAGTTTATATAAAAATCGATATAAAACAGAAGGCAATAGTATAATCATAATTACACTGTAATATTTATTTGTATTATTTATTAATAGCTATTGGGATGTAAACTATTCTTTTTGATTTATTTGTATTATTTGTTAATAGCTATTGGGATATGTAAACTATTCTTTTTGAAACTAACGCAATGTATTTGATTCTCTTAGACATAGCTCAGGCGATAAATAATTAACGTACAATTATACGTAATTTATGAGTTCGATTTTAGTGAGTAGGAGGAAAAAAAAACAAAATTAATTTAAATTTTAACAACCTAACCCTAGCTCCTAACTTTTTCTTAAGAAAAAAAAAATGAAGCAATGTATTAATCAATATTGAATTCTATTATATAGTTTGAAGGATTTAATTTGGGGCTTCAAATGGACGAGCAATCTCCCCATCTTTTTATTCCCTATATATTTCTTTAATCAAACAAAGATTGAGTCTTTCACTCTATCTCAGTCTCCCACCCCTATCCCCTCAAGTGCATATATAGAATTAGTCACAATTATATTAACTTACAAGTAATTAATTAATTAATGTTATTACTTATCAAAGCATTTTAATTAGTTGCGCCAAAAATAATAATTTTAGTTTGTGATTAAAATTTTTACAAAGGAATCTTCTTAAAAATAGAAAATTCTCAAATTTTAACTTTTTCTATACATTTTTTTTACTTATAATATAGTTAAAAAAAATTTCTTCTAATTAGTCACTTTTTTTTTTTGGTGAAAGCAAACTCATGTTGCATTCAAACTACAAATATTTTTTCTTTTTATAAATTGATGGAATAAAATTTTATGTCAAGTTTAACACGTAAGGTTGCATATTCACTGATTTAATGAGAATATTTCTTTGGGTGAGTTTGCAAAAATAAATTAAATTTGAATTTGTCTTTTAAAATATAACTTATGTTTTAAAATATTTTAAAAAAATAATCACTATCAAAATTTTCATAACAAAAAAATATCAAACAAATATTTACACATTTATAAAAAAAAAATGTTTAACACTTCCAACTTGTACTCATTTGTAAAAATCATTTAAATTGTACTGTTTAAGCTGAAATAATATGCTATAAATAGTCACATATATGTAAAGGCAATACAACATTTTGGGCAATATATGAATATTTATTAAAACTTGATACCAAATTATAAATATACATTCTTAAGTACTCGAAAACAAAAGGTGATAGATATAATTTTAGCCCAAAAAAAAAACAATTAATATAAGAAAAAGGAAACTTTCCACGAGCTTGCTTGTAAATTGGATTGTTCAACGCAAAAAATAAAAATAAAAATAAATAAATACATATATATATATATATATATATATATATATATATATATATATATACAGGTAGCTAGCAAAGCAATCCCATCCAAAATATTTGACTTCCAATTTTTCAATTCCCATTTAACCTTTTCTTCTTTATTATAAAAACCCATTGATTTGTAACCCTCAACTTCCCTCTCCCAAATTATCTTCTCTTTCCTCTCTCTCTCTCTCTCTCTCTCTCTCTCTCTGCAAAACCATGAATCCATAAAACACGAACCCTAAAACCGCCATGGATTCAGCTCCTCCGCCGGAGCATTTCCTCTGCCCGATCTCCGGCGAGTTTATGAAAGACCCTGTGACGATCTTCACCGGCGTGACGTACGAGCGCAAGAACATAGAGAAATGGTTCTTCACTTACAACAAGAAAACCTGCCCGGCCACCATGCAAACCCTCTCCGATTTCCACATAACCCCTAACCACACCCTCAAGCGCCTCATCCACTCATGGCAAGCCAACAAAAAGGCCGTGGCGTCTTCGGGCAGCGGCGCCGAAGACGACGACGACGGCGCTTCCTCGGCTCGCCGCGGCGCCGTCCTCGAGCTCCTCGCCGCCGTCGACGCCTCGCCGTTCAAGGTCACCGCGCTGAAGAAGCTGCGCTCGATGGTCTCCGGCGACGAGGCGGCGAGGGCGGAGCTCGTGCGGTCGCCGGACGGGGTCGGCGTCTTGGTCCGGATTCTCGTCCACATTCTGGCCTCAGACGGCGCCGATTTCGTGGCGTTTAGGGCTTGCGAGGAGGCGGTGGCGGTGCTGCACCACCTTCCGGTGGTTTCCGGCGAGGGCGGGACGCTGGAGATGCTGACGAAGCCGGAGTCGATAAAGGCGATGGCGGTGATGCTGCAGCGAGCCAGCGCGGAGGCGAGGCTCCACGCGCTGGCGATCCTCCGGAACGTGGCGAAGAGCGGCGAGTACGACTGGAGCTTGATTGCGAAAGACCACAGCTTGGGAGCGGACTTCTTCAAGTCGCTGTTGGAGCTCGTCTCGGACGAGATCAGCTCGAAGGCCAGCTCGGCCGCGGTGGATGTCCTCATCGAGATCCTCGGGCGGTCGAAGAAGAGCCGCCTGCGGGCCATCGAGGCCGCGGGCGCCGTGTGCGTGCTGGTGGAGCTCCTCCCCGAGGCGGGCCGCGGGAAGTGCGAGAGGGTCCTCTACCTGATCAAGCTGCTCTGCGAGTGCGCGGAGGGGCGGCTGGCGCTGGTGGAGCACGGGATGGGGGTGGCGGCGGTGGCGAAGAAGGCGGTGGGCGTGTCAGGGGCTGCGACGAAGGCGGCGGTGAAGGTGTTGTGGCTGATATGCAACTTCCACCCGACGGAGAGGGTGTTGGAGGAGATGGTGGTGTGTGGGGCAGTGAAGAAGCTATTTGCGTTGTTGCATATGGATGGAAGGTCTTCCACCAAAGACAAGGTGGTCAAGATCTTCAAGCTGCATGGGAATTCATGGAAACGATACCCTTGTTTCCCTTCTGGGATCAAGGATTATCTGGGTTTTGTCAATGACTCTAATTCATGATATGTTTAATTGGTGTGGTTTTTTTTTTTGGTTTGGTTTTTGATATTTGATTTTGTTTGGCTGATCAACCATATTGTTAATTAGATACAACTATGAAAACATACAGGGGATGGGAAGGGAAGAGTTGTGAAAATATATTTACTCCAAATTATAGTAAATGTACAACCACGTACGTGAACATGATCAAAATTCCTTTTGAGCAAAACATTATGTCAAAGTTTTACGTTGGATATTCTCTAATATACTTTTTACTCTTTTATCCCATGTCTTTACGTAAAATTAAAAAATAAATAAATAAAATAAAATAAAACAACAACAAAAAAAATGCATTTGAAAATTATTTCGAAAATTTCCCAGAAGTTTGGCGTGAAAAGTTAGAAATTTAAAAATTAGTTTCGTTTCGAAATTCTAAGTTTTAGTCTTTAAATAAATCGAGAATGAAGCTCACAAAATACACTAATTAATATTGCTATAAGAAAAATATAAATACGCGTACATGTCAATTTTGTAAAACCGTGCTCCTTTGCACATGAAATTCAAGGTCTAACTTGTAATTTCAAGTACATTAAAATTAATTATAATAACGAAAAGGGGAGCACGGTTCCGACAACTATATATATCATAAAGGCTTATATATAGGCTTTAGAGATTATTAAGCAAATAGTATTTTTTAGATATGTTTTACATTGATTAAGAAAATAACGATTTTCATAACTATAGGTATGATGGTATGATGTTACTTATATGTTCTTAATTTTATAAAGGGATTAATGACTAGTTTCTTAATTTTTAAAAATATTAGCCATTTTCTTAAAACATGGATTAGAAAATGGCCAAAAACCAAATAAACATAGATTTTAACATAAATTTGGTAGTTGGAATAATTTAATTGCCAAGGAAATAAATTATTAATTGTTATTAATAAATTATTCATTGTTATTCTCCTATAATTTCTAAAATTATTGATTTTTAAAACTAAACTTTGATAATGGTTTTTGTTACAGTTTCTCCGTGTATTTACATGTAAATTTCTTAATTGATTTTGAAAGGAAAAAAGAAAATCAATAGATGAATAGTTGGTGTTGTTTCTTTCGTCTGCATACGTAACATTGCAGCTACATTATTTGAATTTTGGCAATGATGATCACTCGCGTTAGAATAAAAAGAATTTAAATTCTTGTCTTTATATAGATGAATTAGTTTGATTTGGTGTCCTTTTCATGTTCATGTTTTGTATTATATATCGCAATTATCGGGTCAAATCTTTACTAATGGATTTGTTTAGATTGATAAGTACATGCTGCCTAGCTCTGCTTGCATCACATCCAAGTTTTTTTTTTTTAACTTTTCTAAACTCAAGTTAATGCAAATTATCATCATCCTTGGAAGAAATAATTAATAAGTAGAAAAAACCAATTTTATTTTATTGTTTGAATGGGAGCGAGAATGCTCTACACCTTTCAATTAATAAATAAAATATTATATTATTCAAAGCTATGAAAGTTATATGGGGACAAATCAAAGTTTGGTCACTTATGAGCGTATCTAGTATCTACAATATACAACAACTTTATTTACAAAGAAATTTCAAGTCGTCATTTTCAGTTTGAAGGGAAGCTTTCATTGGATGTACAAGTCAAAAATTAATATTTTAGTCGTCATCTTTTGGGACGACTTATTAGCGTAGAAAAAAACATCTTCAGCATTTACTGCAAGTACTGAAAATATTGTTGGCATACTTCCCTCTCTTTCATGTTCTTTTCGGCTCTCTAGATGCATTAACAAGACACCCTTTTGACAAAAAGTATTGGCAAATATACTCTTAATTTACATAAAATTGGTGAGTACAACAAAAGTGGCCCATGTATTAACATATTCTTAATTCTAACAACAGAAGAATCTATATTTATTTGCTTTTGAAAAAATATATACAAATTTCTACTGCACGAGATTGCAAATTATTCATATGTCTCTTCTGTTATTACATTTTGACTTACTCTATTGACTATCATAATTGTGTTTTTGTTTTTAAATGCTGCATTTTTTATTTTTTATTTTTACTTTTGAATTTTGTTCTTATACATGATGACCATGAATATATTTTGACTATTGTATGAGTGTGAGCTACCAAAAAAAAAAACTATAAAGACTACTATTTCTTTGACTCTACATATTGCCTAAAGTAATATGGAATTTTATGGAATTTTTTTTCAGGTATATTTTATTGGCTATACGTATGTATTCTTTGAAGTGAATATATAAACTTTAAATTTATATTTATGTTTATTGATTTTACATATTTTTCGAAGTAAATGTGTTATACGTATTGACTTATATATTACCTGAAGTAATATATTCTCAAAAGTCAAGTGCTATTGGTTTGCACTTTACATATTCCCTAAAATATATATGAAATTATTACAATGCTAGTCTTGATCAAGATATATAAAATTATGCAACAACAAATTTTCAGAGTTCTTCTAAATAAATTATATTAGAGGTCTGGTTGTTAGCTTTCTACTGGTATTAGTAGCAATCCCCTCGCTCCTTAAAGAAACTACCATGGAACCAGCCACAGGTGGACTAAATGCCCTTACCCGTAACCCGACCTAGCTCGGGATGTCGGGCGACCTATTCATCAGGGGCCCTGGACCGCCACCACCAAACTTAGAACTGATGCATACTATGTAGTAGGCTAGTAGCCATCCACTCATCAACGGTAATACAAATCATCGGCATCGCATCAAAAAATGTGTCACATGCGAGTCCTAATAATCGCATCGTAAGTCACAAGATGCATCAATTATTGCGTCGTGAACGTAATAATACATCGTGTTGAAATCATATCGTCCTGCCGTGGATCACTATTCAACGCTATTAGCTTAATAATTATCATCAAAATAACATTACCGTCTTATCCAAAAATTAGTCAAATTATTCATATTTTATTCTCGATTGTCAGTCCGATTAATCTCAATTAAGTTATAAACCTATTTGCCAACTATGTCATGAACCCATTTCTAACCTAAACAAAACTAGTCAAACATCATAAATTAATTAAAAATACATATAAAAATTCCTAACCAATTTTAATTAAGAGAAACGGTAATAGAACCCCTACCTCGATAAGCATGTGGTCTGGTCAAATAGTTGAGTTTCTCGTTGGAGTAGAATTTGGCCTAACGAAGGGCGCCACTGGAACCAGCTCGTTGAAACGATCAGTTGACAGTCTCTGCTTGGTAATCAAAAAACCAAGGCCCTTGGGCTACTCAGCAGACACATGCATTCGTATCGACACGCAAAACTAAACTATAATCGAGTGAAATTTGCACAAACAAAGACAAAAATTGCAATGAGTGAGTCGAAATGAGTAATACAGTGGCTTCAGATAGGTAATCAGAGGTCCGGTTGTACAAAATCCAAAACAGGCATAAACCCAGTTTGGCACAAAAAAACAAGGCATGCAACCGAGCATTACTCGGACCTGTAAATACCACTACTAGCCTTATTTTACCATTTTAAATTCAATGGTGCGGCCAATTTCATCATTCAAGGCCTAGAACATGCTCAGTTAACAATTGAAATTTGAAAACTAGAGACAAATTTATAGTCTGAAACCCGAAATTAATTTAGGGCTTCTGTTACCCATGACCTTTTCTTCGAAGCCCACCATACAATTTCAGCATGGGTGGCCGGTGGTGGCAGGCGATGGTAGCAAAGTGGAGGACGACAACGGGAAGGCTTTCTAGCAATTTTTCCAACCATACTTGATGGTTTACTGTGTCAATCCACCCTTCAAAATGTTCCTCTTATCGAGAGCTTTCTCACGGTACCTCATATGCGTCAATTGGACATCAGATAAGAAAGTTGTAGTGTTTTGAAGTTTTGAGGAATTTTTTTGGGAGGAAGAGAGAGAGAGAGAGAGAGAGAGAGAGAGAGAGAGAGAGAGAGAGAGAGAGAGAGAGAGAGAGAGAGAGAGAGAGAGAGAGAGAGAGAGAGAGAGAGATTAGTGAGTTTAAAGTGAGAATGATATATAGGGCCGACAATCTGGGTCCAGACACGAGACACGACACGACTTAAGCGGGTTTGGGTCCTTCCTTAATGGGTCTGGGTCTAACCGGGTCGGACACGATTAATACGATTAAACAATGGGTGAACACGGCACGAACGCAAACACGATTAGACCCAATTAGACACGATTAATAATTGGATCTTAAATGAGTAGACACAATTATGACCCAATAAGACCCGTTAAGATACGTTTACTAAATGGGTCTTAATGGATAGACACGATATGACACGTTTAAGGCCCATATATGATATATATACATATATATATATATATATATATTAATTCCTTATTCTATTTCTTAACTATTTTGTATTTTTTTTCTTTTTCTTTTTTTATTTTTTCAACTTCAATTTGAAGGACGATGACATTGCCTCGTTAGGTTCAAACACCGAAGATGTTTCAAAATCCACCCCTTGATTGACAATCTTATTATTTATCTTGTTGTTGTTGTGACTTAGGTTTTATTATGGTTTTGTTTGATGGATTATTTTATGTTCATTATGGTTATGTTTTATGATTTTGCTTGATGGATTGTTAGTTTATGGTTTTGCTTGATGGATTGTTAGTTTTTTATTTATGTTTTAAGGGATTAATTTGTGGCTTTCTTTAATATTGAGATTATAACTATGTTTTAGAATAAATCATTTAATTTTTAAGTGTTTTTTATACTTAATTCTTTTTGGGATAAAATGGGTCTTATCGGGTTAAAGACCCGTTTCAAAATGGCATGTGACCCGTTTGGACCCATTTAAATAAATGGGTTCGTGGGTCTACACGACCCATTAAGACACGAGTAATAACCGTGTCTTAATTACTCGTGTCTTAATGGGTCGTGTCTGGGTCTATTAAAAAATAAATAGGTTGTGTGTGGGTCTTCATTCCAAACACGATTGATAAATGGGTCGTGCCTGGGTCTGCTCAAAATTACTTGGATACGAATAAGACATGACACGAACACGACCCACGACACGAATTGCCACCCCTAGTAATATAGATCGGTGAGTTTATGGTGTATGGGAAGAAGTTTCAAAATTTTAAAATTTACCCGTATCTCAAAAATTCTTATAAATAGTTTTTTTTTAAATTTTTTTGCAAATTACCCCTTTTTTTTGTTTTTCATAAAGTCACCAATTTTTCAATAACTTTGCATTACTTGGAGCGAATATTACAACATTAAAATTAAAGGCATATTTCCTAAAATAAATGTATCAATAATAAACTCTGAAATAATCTAATAATGTATGACATTTTAATAAAACTCGTGTAAGTTCTCAATATCTTTATATTAGATCGTGTCAAATAGATTCATTGAAAATAAAATTACCATAAAAGAGACTCGCATTAATTTATGAATTATTTCTATTGATAAAAGTGATATACAAAGGTTTCAATATTGTTTTCCTTATTTTCCTTGCATATGTATTAAAATTACTTGTTAAAAATTAAGTATTCACTGTAATAAAAATACTTCCAAAACGTTGTTGAGATTGCAAATAACAAAATCATAAAAATTAAAAATTAAAAAATAAAAAGAAAACCATACGAGGGGCGCCACACGCCACCCTTCAATAAGCCGTTTCTTACCCGAACGGCGACGAAATGTATTCTTCATATTGCATCTCAGTGCAACTATTCTTATTAATATTTAGCATACATAACTTCTAGAGGCTATCTTGATAAACAAATTGCATAAAATTAAAGTTAAATGAGAGTATTAGTGATCAATGATAACAAAAAATCAATAAATGGTGAATGGCATTTGCTGTTGACAAGAATAAAAGCCCCATTGCCAATAAGATCGTGCTTATATTAAACCAAATACCATATGATAAATTGCATATAAATATAACTTTATTTTACAACCTTCAATTTAAACATATCTTCATAAATTATTTCACCTAGAGAAGTGACCTAGGCCAATCAGTTTATTCATAGTCAGTCTATGTTGCATCAATTGTGAAACCGAGCCTGCGTCGAACAAGGTAAAATATTCGTCCTCGGAGACGGTACCAGGAAGATGCCTAAAGCTTGGAAATGGCATAGACAGGCAAGTTGGATCTTGCAGGGAGATTTAGATCTTCCCAGTCTACATCATCAACCTTCGAGAAGTATTGGTCAACCATGTGGTCGGTGACGAGCTCGAGTTTAGAAGGGTTCCACTGAACAAGGATACCATAAAGGAAGGTAAGAAATAATGCAATTAGTATAACAATTTACATGTTGTGTACAGAGTTGAGCACTCAACTACCTTGGGGTTCTTATCTTTGTCCAACAATAGAGCTCTACAACCCTGCATTAATGAATCACGGTTATAACTAATAAAAAGAGAGAAAACTAAGCAATGGAAGAGAGCACAAGACTGCGGGTCGACCTCTACGAAGTCCTTGCTGACTTGTCCTTTCAACACATGACAAACCATTCTGTACTCGCGCACAAGACATTGACCGATACCTTGGAGTCTTCCTTCCCTAATCTGAAATAAATGCAACCATACTAAAACCAGATTACAAAAAATTGGTCGAATCAAAAGGGAATAAAAAAAATTCTCTAACACGTTCTTATGCTTTTTCATACAAAACATGCACTCATATAGTGAGTTCTTATTCCTCGAAGGGGCAAAGATGTGTTTCGTGACATCCCGATTTGTTTCATGAAAAACAAACTGGCTGCAGTTATGTGGAACTGTGCTGCGAAAGCTGTATTGTGGGTGCTATGGATTGAAAGAGAGTGGAACTTTTGAAGACGGAAGAAAAGGTCGAGGAATTGTGTGTAAAGCCCAAGCATATTGCTTCTTTGTGGAAAAATTTCATTTTCATTAGCACGACTAAGTTGGTCTGACTTGTGGGGATTGTAATGCATCATGTTCATAGTTTTGTTTTGCTTTATCTTTCCTTTGTATTGTCCTTTTTGATGATATTTTACCCTCCTATCTCATTGTACTGTCTGTTTCAGTATCAATGAAATTTCTCTTAAAAAAAATTCCCAAAAGAAGAATCGTCAATTTAGATGAATTTTCATGTCATACAATGCCTCTTTTGTCTACCCAAGTAAACTGCATTTTTTATTTATGTTCTACTAAAGAATTCGATTGTCATTTAGAATTGTGTCATAAAAGACATTGCAAGTAGCAAAGTAAGGCATTCACAGTCTTACCGATCTCAGAGAAATTTTTAAACTCGTTGGAGATGCCTTTTTCAGTGTTTGAATTGTTGCAGAGATCCAATCGTCCGCCTTCTTCTCGGCCTCCCTCTCCTTTAGTAGCAAACATAATACCATTGTTATGTAATTTTAAATGTTCAAACAGAAAATCACAAGGAAACAAAACCTAATAATATTTTATAAAAAAAGATTATTTCTTGAGTTGTCAAAAACAAATAAACTTACAAGAGCAGATATTATTTCTTCTACCGTTCTTCGAGAGAAACACTTATCTATTACATCAAGCCTGTCCCAAGCAACCACAAAGAATGAGTATCCAGAATATCCAAGAAATTCAAAGAGCAGATACTATATTTTCTCAAAATGAAACAGTTAATGATGGACTAAGAGATTACGCTGTCATGCAACATTACATAAGAAAAGCTTTCTTGGTTCGAGACAAACAGGAAGCAAGATAAATCAAAACTCAATTGTTTTCAAGGTATGGTTGTAAAACACATAGCAAAAAGCATTGAAACTGGTATTACACTTATAATATGACTACATGAACAATCCAATCTAAATCTTCATGGGCGATTGAATTGTGTCATATGAGAGAGAGGAGAGAGACAGAGAGTGGAACCCGTAAAGACTGCTGAAAATACAACAAGGTGACCACTAACCGAAGATAAGCACTATTCTCTTTCAAATTAGGTTGCTGCGAGTATTTATCTATAATTTCTGAAATGATTGCTGAGTCACTCGAATCCACCTTGCACAAGTCTTCTTCTAATGAGGGTAATCTCTGTTGAGTAACGGAAGCCATAAACAAGGCATTAAACATAAGCTCTCTGTCCAGTTAATATAGACTTCTACCAGCCAAGGCACAGAGAGCACAGTTCTCTCAAGAAACAATTATTCTACAGAGAGGAAATATAACTTTTATCTAGAGATTTAGGTATCAAGAACCGGTTAAACCTTAGCAAAGTACTTCTATCACAGTATCACTAAGCAACTGAAGCTAGCAGTACCTACCTGCAAATAACTCAAGCTTTTCTAATTCTACCAGCTTTTAGCTCCAAAATTAAGGTCAAAGATACACATCCTAATTAAAACATGTAAATGATGTAGAGAGTGTAATCAGATCGTCACATGCATGCTTTCTTGAGAGTGTAATCAGTACGTTCCAAGAGTTCACACGTATTAAAATGAAGAGTTATAGGAAATAACATACTGCAGAGGGAACAAAGTGAGTAGCAAGACCACAAACAAGCATCTCGGCACCATCCAGTCTAGAACCAGTTAGACCAGCATATTCTCCTGCCAAACATTGGGATAATAATAAATGCCAAAGTACAATTTGCAAACCAACTTTGTTTCCTCTTTTGCTAAACAAAATACACACAGGAAAAAATGTAAACCCAAAAAATTAGCCAGGAAGAGAACCAGATGCAGGATCCAAAGCTGTTCACAGTATTCCCTTGGTATAATTATAGCATATAGGCTTTCAATAACGTTCAATTTACCAGACGATAAAATCAGTAACAGAAGGAAAAGAATGAGATGGACAAATTTAACAACAAAATTTTCGAAAAGATTAAGGTTAATGTTTCCGCTACCGAAGAATCCAGGAAGTCTTGACAAGAAATAAGAAGCACCCACATCTGGGAAGAGTCCCAAAGCTGTTTCAGGCATGGCAAAGACCTAAAAGTGTACACTTTTAAGTGTGTGAGATCATAGCACAAAAGAAAATCTCACTGTTTCAATCTTAAAGATACTTGTACAACCAACAGATTTGAGCCCATCTTAATAGGTTCATTGAGCACTGAGGAAACAACCTACGTAAAACTATGAACACTAGTATGAGTTACCAAAAAGTTCTGCTTTCCTTTTCTTTTTATTTCTCGAATCTAAAGAAAAGAAAAGAAATAAAAACATACCGAATTTTCTGTTGCAACTCGAATCTACCATGTATTGAAGCGCCAGCTCCACCTCCCATGACAATTCCATCGAGAATCGACACCTTTAATAATGCTCAAGTGTCAAGACAAAAGTAAAATAAAAAATAAATAAATAAATAAACCTAGAAAATAAATAATATAAACCAACAATGCTTTGAAGAGGAACAACATTGATTACAACTTACTATACATCTTAGTATAACTACAAACTTCCTCACCTGGGGTTTACTGTATGTTGCTATCAAGTAATTTAAGGTAAACTCCTTCCGAAAAAAGTGCGCACCAAATTTCCAATTACCTATAAAATACAACTTCGAAAGAAAGTATATCAGGTCCATTATCAACAATGTCTGCATTTGCAAATGAATTTCTACAAACAGTCCACCATTTTGCCAATCGACAGACGACTCGATTGTTTTCTTAAAGCATGAAAACCGGAATCAACAAAACGCGATAAACAACAAGATTCTACACCTTCATTTATATCGCGAACAACAGCGGCCACATCGCCACCGGCACAGAATGCTCTTCCTTTACCCTAGAAGCATAGGGAATAATGAAATGAGCTCAATTGTTAAACTTATGAAAATCACTGCTCAAACAATGAGGATTGGATTACCTTATCTCAATACCCACAAAGGAATTTCATGGTGGGACATGGAAAAAATTGTAATATGATATAAAAGAAATTACCTTGACAATTACCAATTTGATGCTTGAATCCTCATCATAGGCATGGAAAAGCTCCAACATCCGAGAAATCTAAGCGAAACCAAAATAAGACAAACAAAAATGAGAGAGAGAGAGAGTGAGTGAAAATATTGTCACGTTGATTTACACAGAGGAAATATTGATATGAGATATACCATTTCGAAGGAAAGAGCATTCAATTGCCGAGGCCTGTTGAATATCAGAGTCCTCGCAAACAGCTTTTCTTCCACCAGAACCTTTGATTCACCAAGAACACAAAACAATCCGATAACATTATTCAATAAATAAACAAAATAAAAAAATAAAAAAAAGGATAATCTTTTTCCCTCAAGTTTTCGCGGGAACCAAGCAAGGCAGGGTGCGAAAGTGGAAATAAAATTTTGACTTAAAAAAATGAAAATGAAATTGAGAAAAACCTGATCTTCTCCAGAGCGGAGAGAGTTGGAGGAAGCCATTTATGTGAAGTTGTCAAGTTTGAGAAGAAACGACCGAAGAAGAAGAAGAACAGAGTCGAGGAAGTAAATATATATAATATGAAGAGATTGGTTTCTTTAAAAATAAAAGTAAAAATTGGGGGTTTTCGTTTAAAGGTATATTAAAGCAAGCCAATTTGGCTTACTAATTCTCTTCTTATAGAGCCAATACCGCTTGCCATCGTAGTTAAGAGCTATCGGCAACCTCGCCGTTCCGACGTATTGCTTACGTGTGTTAGATTTTACAAGCTTAATTTAGAGGTTAATTTTATCATTTTCTTTCTACTTCTAACTCGGATAGCAAATTGTCTTATGTATTTCAATTTATTATATTTATTCCTCTTATATTTTTAAAACATCTGAAACTCGTCCTTTCGTTCACATTTTTAAATATTTACTCTTAATTAAAATGGGAGAAAATACCAAATATTTATCAATTTTGCTCATTTTTTTTTACTGTTTGAGGGCATTTTAGGCATTTCAAAATATGATACGGTTATTTTTTAATGGAAACAAACGGATTGTACTTTGAGGGGGTATTAGTTGCATTTTAAAAAAAAGATGACTGCTATGCTCAAACGCGTCTGAGCGATCTCGGCCTTCCGTGGGCATGGAGCCCACATGGGTCCCACCGTGGGACCCACGCCCACGAACAGCCGAGATCACTCAATCGCGTCTGAGCTTACAATATTTCTTAAAAAAAAAAAAACAAGGAGTGTCAGTAACATTACAGTTAATTTATATGGTGTTCTTGGTATTTTACCAAAAGTGAAGAGATGTCAATGATGTTTCCCTTAAATTTGTTCATTGCAGGATGGAGATTTTGGTATTTTTAAGAAGTTAAGTTTGTCTACATGGTTGGGTTTGGTTTGTGTTTATGAAATGGTGTGAATTTTGTGATTAATGTTGTATTGTATGTTATTAGGATTTTTGCATATTAGGGACTAATGAAGCAAATCTTGTAATGTTGTATAATAATGTTGTGTTGTTTTGTTGCGGTCGTAACAAATCTTTTTACACAAATAGACACGAAAGATGACAGTAAAACAATAACTTGATATAATTTTTGACTAAATGGCCTATTTTTAGCCTTTGTTTTAAGGAATTGATCTGAGTTTGTCATAATTAAGTTATTAGCCATTTTTTTCACTATTTTTTAGACAATATGCATTATTGTTTTGTCCTTTATTACGGAAGGTAACAAATGTTAAAAACTGTAACAATTTTCGTTACAATATGTTATAACTTTTGATACAGACCGTCACAGACAAAATTTGATACACATATGTAACAAAATATCTAATTTTTATTACACATTAGTCTGTTAAGATTTGTATCAATAAATATTGTTACAATCTGTAACAATATTTGTTATAGATTGTAACAAAATTTGGACGAACATGAGTATTTTAGGCAGTCTAGATATATGTGAATGAGCCTGGTAGCTAATAATTTAATTTTTAGATAGTTGGATCATTTCTTTAATAGATGTTATTTTACCAGGCTATTTTGCTAATGGACCCAATTTTTTAACTAAATTATTTAGTAACAAATTTTTTTGCGCTTACAACAAATTTTGTTATAGAAACAAAATTAAAAATCACATTATATATTTTGAAGCCCCTATTTACTGTAGCCGCTACAGTTACTGAGAAAATGACAAAAATACCCCTTTATGCCAATTTCAAGCATTGGTGGTGCATGGTCTTTCTCGGCTTTGTGCACTTTTTTGTAAGAGATGACCAAAACACCCTTCACTGATTTGTGTTCTTAGACCATCTCCAATGGGTGATGCATAATGTCATTTTTGGCATTTTGCATCACCACTCATCTCCAACCAAGTGCCATTTTTTGATGCAAAATGGCATTTTGGTATAAAAATGAATAGTAGTGTTGCAAATTTGCAACACTACTATTCATAATGCATTTTATTTTTAAATTTATTTTTTAATCCTTTAAGTTTTAAATATTTTCAAATCTAACCCTATTATTAAATTATTGTTTATGTTTTGAACAATATTGCATGAATTAAATATTAGTTTGAAATTACAAATATAATTAGAAAATGGTAAATATTTGAACATGAAATACAAACAATGACTTTAAAATTTTTAAATAAATACGTACATTGAATATAATTCTATTCAAGGTAAAAATACGGTTAAAAACTTAAAATTACAAAGATATAAAAAAAATAAAAATTACATATAAATAGAATAACTGGGAATAAAAAAGACACGTGTAATATTTTATGATAAATAAATCAACATATTTCATGCAATAGAGAAAAAATGCATTTAGTTTGTCATACATATATTTTTTTATTTTATTTATATTATTGGATTAATAATATATTAATTAACTTTTATTGTGGGCAATTGGTAAAATATTGAAATTATAAAGGATTTAAAAATAAATTATTACAAAAACTTGGTGTGAAAGAATATACTAAGAATATTCTTTTTGCTATAAAAAATAGAACTGGGTTGGAGATAACATGTACTGTTAACTGCTGCATAATGCCATTTTGGCATAAAAAATGGCATTTTGGCTCTCCTGGTTGGAGATGCTCTTAGGATTGATGAATTAAGACAATTTTGGTATTTCAAAAAAACTCATTTAGGGTCTGCTTTTCTCCATTTGCGACCATTGCGTGCCAATTTTTTTTTTTCCTTTCTTTTTTCTTTTTTTTTTTTTTTGCTTTTTCAGAAGAAAAAAAAAACTAGGGAATTTCTCTTAATTTTCTCTGCTCTCTTAGTCATTCTGTAGTTACCATGATTAAATAAATAATAATATTAAATAAAAAATTTTAATCTTATGAACAATATAAAATTATCCATGCTATAATTATAGCACATGATATTGACATTGTAGCATTGAAGATATAATTTTGTCAGGTCTATAAGATCAGAAAATATTTTGTTAATCATAGTAGGCCGAGATACAAGGTCGTCCTCCATGCCGCTATGTTACAGTTAACGCGATCTACAACATTCAGTGTTGTTATAGACGAGACACAATCAATGCCACTATATGTATGTATGTGTGCTTATGTTGTTAACTAGATTACGATAGCAAAACATTGTAATACTTTATATTATCTATTTTTTTGAAATGTATGTAAAATGTATTATAGGGAAAAAATAATTTAAAATGTAAGTAAAATACATTATTGAGAAAAAAATAACAAACTAAAAACTTATATTTAAACTTTATAGTCTATTAATTTGCTTTTTACATACATGTTATGTTTTCTATTTCTTCCGATTCAAAAAAAAAAAAAAACACACACACACACACAAAAAAACACCGCAGCAACGTGCGGGCATTTTTGCTCGTCATGATACTAAATTAGTACAATTTCTTAAATAAACTATTTAGTAATAAATTTTATTATGCTTATAACAAATTTTGTTACGATTATAACAAATTTGTTACAGAAATTAAAAAAAATAAAAAATGACATTTAAATACTAAATTAGTATTTTTTCTTAAGTTATTTTGTAACATATTTTACTACGCTTATAACAAAATCAGTTTCGATTTTAATAAATAAAAATAACATTAAGACACTAAATCAGTACAATTTCTAAACATATTTAGTTATTAATTTTGTTACGCTTATAACAAATTTTGTTATGATTATAACAAATTTTTTTACAAAAATAAAAATATAAAATAACAGCAAGACACTAAATCAGTATAATTCCTTAAGTGAATTGTTTAGTAACAAATTTTGTTATGAAAATAAAAATAAAAAATGAATAAAAATACAAAAAATGAACTTAAGACACTAAATCAATATAATTTCTTAAGTGAATTATTTAGTAACAAATTTTGTTACAATTGTAACTCGTTGTATATATAAATATAAAAGATGATAGTAAAATACTAAATTGGTATAATTTTAAGTGATTTTTAGTAAAAAATTTTGTTATAGAATTAAAATTTAAAAAATCACATTAAGACACCAAATTAGTACAATTTCCTAATTATGCATTGTTGATGTGGAATTTGAACAAACGCCGTGATCCGTATCTCTAAAGTGTGATACGGCAATGAACAGGAAGATACGGTAGTAAATAGTAAAACACCGGTGAGTTTTGAAGTGGTTCGACCCTCCTCCGGAGTAATAGTCTACGTCCACTGTTTATGAGATTTCTTGTGAAGTGTTTTACAGAGTGTTTTTCTGTTTTTTCTTCCAACCCCTTTCCCTTTCTCCTCTTCTTCCTTTTATAGGTTTTTCGGAGGAGAGAGGGGAGGGTGCATTAATGGCACCTGACAAATTATCCCTTAAATCCCGGGATTAGGTGACCTTAACACAGTCGACCATACCCTGCCCTGAATTACGGGAGTGGGTTACCAACTAATCTACTCACATCCATCAGAAACGGGACGTCTACAGTACCTGTCAGACGCCCTTAACCTCGGGGTTGAGCAATCACAACCACGTAGGCTTCAACTTTCGACCGGGGATCCCCAGCTCCGCGGGGAGACCTCTGGCTCGACTGATCTTCTACCCCCTTAATGGTTATCACCGTAGGTCTAGCTCGTCCTCGGGCTCCTAGGGTTTCCAGCTAAACTGTCCTCCTCCGAGGATCTCGCTTCAAGTCGGGGTCCACCTTCGGTGGGGCCCTCACTCACCACTCTCACGGATATTGGTTCGGGGGTGATCTTTGACGACCCTCGCTCCCGTTCCTACTGATGTTGGCTCTCTTGATGGCGTGGCGATGCCACGCTGTCGCTCGGACACTCTTTCTTGGGGCTGCACTCGAGCAGGGGGTTACCCCCGAGGATAGTGCTTCGGACGAAAATCAGCTTACAACATGCATAAAAAAAAATTATGTTACGATTGTAACAATTTTTGTTGTGAATGTAATAAATTTTGTTACAGAAATAAAAATAAAAATGACATTAAAACACTAAATCAATACAATTTCTCAAGTTTTTTAGTAATTCTATTACACTTATAACAAATTCGATTTCAATTGTAATAAACTTTTATTACAGCAGATGCAAATTTGTTACAACACAAACAAATTTTGCTCGAGAGATTTGTTTTTCTTTTTAAGGGTTTTTTGTAGTATTTTTTTTTTTTACAATTTTTGTTACTGTTAGTAACAAATTTTGTTACAGCTATTCATATCAGTTGTAACTAATTTGGTGATAAATTTCTTTAGCTAGAATAATCAATTTTGCTACAGGAAATTTTGTTACGGAAGAAACAAATTTTGCTAGAGAGATTTTTTTTTCTTCGTTTTAAGTGTTTTTTAGTATTTGGTTTTTTTTTTTGGATCAGTTAGGTAAATAGTCTTAAAGTGTGTGTTTTAAAAAAAAATAGCCACATTTTTCAAAAAAATTTAAAAACTAGCCATAAAAGGTTTCTTAAACATGTAAGAAATTTCAGACAATAACAAAATTATACATAACAATTGGTGTAAGAATTTTGAAAGGGCTAGTTTTTAAATTTTTTTGAAACTGTAACTATTTTTTAAAATCATTTTCTAAAAAGTGTCTATTTTCTTTTTTTTTTTTGTAATCATTTTTGTTAAGGCAGTTGTTACTGTTAGTAACAAATTTGTTAGTAAATTTCTTTAACTTTATAGCACGATAGAAACAAATTTTGCTAGAGAGATTTTTTTTTTTGTGTATAATTTATGGTATGGCAATAATAAATTTGGGAAAAAATTATAAAAATATCCCCTCTACTTAGGGTGTTATGTCAATGTACCCCCAGTACTTCAAAATGTTTTAACCGACACCCTAAAAATTAAAAAAAAAGTTTAAGTTACTTCCGTCCGTCTATATTTTTCTGTTAAATGAACACGTGAAATTCATGTGCTTGGAATTTAAGGGGTATTTCGGTAAAGTGAACCCCTTAGACCGAAATTAGGCAAATAAGTCGATTGTTTTTTTTTTTTTTTGGTTTTTCACAAGAAATTGGTCAACTATTTTTTTTTTTTTTTGCCTTATTCGTACTTTGACCCAATTTTGGAGGGAAATTTTTATTTTTGCCCCCCAAAAACCACATTTTTTTGGACAAAAAAAGACACAAAAAAAGAAGGAAAAAAAAACCATCCCAAACCCCATTTACCACTTATTATGTTATATATATATATATATATATATATACATTACAATGATTATATATATTACAATGAAGCCCTAACTATTACATGCTTTTTTTTTCTTCAGATTTTAATGAAAATAAACTCTTTTTTATCTACTATGGTCAAAAGAATAAATGCACATATTAAAAACCCAACTACCAACTCTAATGAGCGACACTTGTCCTTTTAACAAATACAAATAGATGGAGGAGGTAACTGAAATTTTTTCAATTTTTAAAGTGTCGATTGAGATGTTTTGAAGTACATTGAACATATTGACACAACACCTTAATTAACTTTGTTATGGTTGTCACGAATTTCTAAAGCATAAAGTTAAAAGGAAACTGTAAATAGAAAAAGGGAGCGCAATGATATCATGGACATTTCATAGCAGCAATTATATTTTAACGTCACAAATACAGAGACAATAATTAGCACAAAACCGGGAAGCAGCAGCTTCATGTTATTATGATTTTCATCCTTGGTCTCAGGATCAATCTCACAAATTCAGTTTTCGATGACTATTTGTTTAAAGCACCTCGTCATTTTCAAGCAAAAAGTTCACCAGATATGTATGTGAGCGATCTCTAGCAGCTCTCAACCGTCGTCGTCGTCAATCAGAGTTCGTTCTCCTCGTCATCCGAAGCCATGACCTGAAGTTCACTGTAGTCGACGAGCTACATTGTCAAGTGTCGAAGCCTCATCAGCGATCTGAGTTTTCTGCGTTCTAATTGATTTAGGATAGATGAGAGTGACAACAACGGCATTTTTGTCTATCTGTGTAAGAGTATTTAATCTGATGGCTAGTTCCTTAATTTTTAGAAACGTGGGCCATTTACTTGAAACTTACGTTCAAAAATGGCCAAAAACCTAACTGGCCCATCAATTTAAACATATCTTCATGAACACTACACCTAAAGAAGTGACCTAGGCCAATCAGTTTATTCATAGTCGGTCTATGTTGCATCAACTCCGAAACCGAGCTTTGTCGAACAAGGTAAATTTATTCGTCCTAGGAGACGGTACCACGAAGATGCCTAAAGCTTGGAAATGGCATAGACAGGCAAGTTGGATCTTGCAGGGAGATTTAGATCTTCAAAGTCTCCATCGTCCACCTTTGAGAAGTATTGGTCAACCATGTGGTCAGTGATGAGCTCGAGTTTAGAAGGGTTCCACTGAACAAGGATGCCATAAAAAAAGGTAAGAAATAATGCAATAAGTATAACAATTTACATGTTGTGTACAGAGTTGAGCACTCAACTACCTTGGGGTTCTTATCTTTGTCCAACAATAGAGCTCTACAACCCTGCATTAAAGAATTACGGTTATATCATCTACAAAGAGAGAAAACTAAGCAATGGAAGAGAGCACAAGACGATGTGGGCAACCTCTACGAAGTCCTTGCTGACATGTCCTTTCAGGACGTGACAAACCATTCTGTACTCTCGCACAAGACATTGACCGATACCTTGCAGCCTTCCTTCCCTAATCTGAAATAACAGCAACCATATTAAAACCAGATTAAAAAAATTTATTAAGTCAAAAGGGAATAAAAAAATTCTCTGAACACGTTCTCATATAGCAAGTTCTTATGCTTTTTCATCCATTAGAATATTCACAAAACATGTACAAAGGGGCAACGACGTGTTTCATAACATCCCGATTTGTTTCATGAAGAACAAATTGGCTGCATTTATAAGGAACTGTGATGTGATGACTGTATTGTGGGTGCTGTGGATTGAAAGAGAAAGTAGAATTTTTAATGAAGGAAGAAAGGGTCAAGGAATTGTTTGTAAAGCCCAAGCGTGTTGCTTCTTTGTGGAAAATTTTCATTTTCATTAGTATAATTAAGTTGGCCTGAATTCTGGGGATTGTAATGCATCAAGTTCATAGTTTTGTTTTGCTTTATCTTTCCTTTTTATTGTCCCTTTTTATTCTACCCTCCTATCTCATTGTACTGTCTATTTAAGTATCAATGAAATTTCTCTCAAAAATAATTTATTCTCAAAACCTGAATCATAACTTTAGATGAATTTCCATGTCATACAACGCCTATTTTGTCTACATAAACTGTATTTTTCATTTATGTTCTACTAAAGAATTCGAGCATCATTTAGAATTGTGTCATAAAGTGATTCAAACATATTGCAAGTAGCAAAGTAAGGCATTCACAGGCGTACCGATCTCAGAGAAATTTTTAAACTTGTTGGAGATGCCTTTTTCAGTGTTTGAATTGTTGCAGAGATCCAATCGTCTGCCTTCTTCTCGGCCTCCCTCTCCTTTAGTAGCAAAAATAATATCGTTGTTATGCAATTTTCAATATTCAAACATAAAATTCACATAAGCAATAAAACCTAATAAGATTTTATAATAAAAGAGAACTTATTGACTTGGCAAAATCAATATAAACTTACAAGAGCAGATATTATTTCTTCTACCATTCTTCGAGAGAAACACTTATCTATTACATCAAGCCTGTCCCAAGCAATCACAAAGAATGAGTATCCAAAGAATATCCAAGAAATCCAAAGAGCAGATACTAAATTTTCTCAGAATGAAAAGCTGTTGGAAATCTCTGCTAAAGACAGTTAATGATGGCCTAAGAGATTACGCGGTCACTCAAAAGGTGTACATTACATAAGGAAATCTTTCTTGAATCTTCAATACAGACAGGAAGCAAGATAAATAAAAACTCATTGTTTTCAATGTATGGTTGGAAAACAGACAGGAAAAAGCATAGAAACCGGGTATTACACTTATAATACGACTACATGAATAATCCAGTCTAAATCTTCATCGGCGATTGAATTGTATCATCTGAGAGAGAGGAGAGAGACAGACAGTGGAATTTGTAAAGACTGCTGAAAATACAATAAGGTGAACTACTAACCAAAGATAAGCACTATTCTCTTTCAAATTAGGTTGCTGTGAGTATTTATCTATAATTTCTGAAATGATCGCTGAGTCACTTGAATCCACCTTGCACAGGTCTTCTTCTAATGAGGGTAATCTCTGTTAGCGTAACAGAAACCATAAACAAGGCATTAAACATAAGCTCTGGGTCCAATAAATATAGATTTCTACCAGTCATGGCGCAGAGAGCACAATTTTCTCAAGAAACAATTATTCTACAGAGAGAAAATACAGCTTTTATCTAGACAATTAGGTATCAAGAAACAGTAAAACATTAGCAAAGTACTTCTATCACTAAGCAACTGAAGCTACCAGTACCTACCTGCAAATTACTGAAGCTTTCCTAATTCTACCAGCTTTTAGCTCCAAAATTTAAGGTCAAAGATACACATCCTGATTAAAAACATGTAAAGGATGTAGAGTGTAATCAGATCATCACATGCATGCTTTCTTGAGATTTCCATGAGTTCAACTAATTTTCTAACAGATACAATAACTAGTATTCTTTTCCTGAAAATTTTAAAGGCAGTAGCTGCCACTCATTCTCGCCTTCGCTATGCAGGTTCTAGAAAGAGCAAGAGACAAGCAGAAGCACAAAAATCCTCAAAATCAGCATAACCATGCCACGTCAATTACGGAGAGAGAGTACGCCAAGAATTCACACATATTAAAATGAGAGTAATAGGAAATAACATACTGCAGAGGGAACAAAGTGAGTAGCAAGACCACAAACAAGCATCTCGGCACCATCCAGTCTAGAACAAGTTAGACCAGCATATTCTCCTGCCAAACATTGGGATAATAATAAATAACAAAGTACAATTTACAAACCAACTGTTTTTTCCCGCTTTTGCTAAACCAAATACAAAAAGAGAAAATGTAAACCCATAAAATTAGCCAGGAAGACAACCAGATGCAGGATCCAAAGCTGTTCACAGTATTCCCTTGGTATGATTATTGTATATAGGCTTACGATAATGTTCAATTTACCAATCGATGTTATCAGTAACAGAAGGAAAAGAATGAGATGAACAAATTTAACAATAAAATTTTCAAAACGATTAAGGTTAATGTTTCTGCTACCGAAGAATCCAGGAAGTCTTGAAAAGAAATAAGAAGCACCCGCATCTGGAAAGAGTCCCAAAGCTATTTCTGGCATCGCAAAGACCTAAAAGGGTACACTTTTAAGTGTGTGAGATTACATCACAAAAGAAAATCTCACTGTTTCAATCTTAAGAGATACTTGTACAACCAATAGATTTGGACCCATCTTAATACGTTCCATTAAGAATTGAGGAAACAAACCTACGTAAAACTATAAGCATAGTATGACTGACCAAAAAAATTCTCCTTTCCTTTCCTTTTTATTTCCCGAATCTAACGAAAAGAAAAATAATAATAATAAAAACATACCGAATTTTCCGTCGCAACTCGGAATCTACCATGGATTGAAACGCTAGCTCCACCTCCCATGACAATTCCATCGAGAATCGACACCTTTGATTAAGCTCAAGTGACAAGACAAAAGTAAATAAATAAATAAATAAACCTAGAAATAAACAGTATAAACCATCTATACTTTCCAAGAGGAACAACATTAATTACAACTTACTATACATCTTAGTTCAACTTCAAACTTCCTCACCTGGGGTTTACTGTATGTCGCTATCAAGTAATTTAAGGTATACTCCTTCCGAAACACGTGCACCTAATTTCCAATTACCTAATAAAATACAACTTAGAAAGAAACTATATCAGGTCCCTTATCAACAATGTCTGCATTTGCAAATGAATTTCTACAAATAGTCCACCAATTCGCCATTCGACAGAGGACTCAATTGTTTTCTTAAAGCATAAAACCGGAATCAACGGTACGCGATAAACACCAAGATTCTACACCTTTTTTTATATCATGAACAAAAGGGACCACATCGCCACCGGCACAGAATGCTCTTCCTTTACCCTAAAAGCATTAGGAATAATGAAATATGCTCAATTCTTAAACTTATGAAAATCACTGCTCAAATAATGAGGATTGGGTTACTTAATCTCAATAACCACAAAAGAATTTCATGGTGGGACATGAAATTTTAATATGATGTAAAAGAAATTACCTTGACAATCACCAATTTGATGCTCGAATCCTCATCATAGGCATGGAAAAGCTCCAACATCCGAGAAATCTAAGCGAAACCAAAATAAGACGAACAAAAATGAGAGAGATTGAAAATAATGTCACGTTGATTTACACATAAGAAATATAGATATCAGATATACCATTTCAAAGGAAAGAGCATTCAATTGCCGAGGCCTGTTGAATATCAAAGTCCTCGCAAACAGCTTTTCTTCCACCAGAACCTTTAATTCACCAAGAACACAATACAATTCAATAACATTATTTAAAAAAAAAAAAAAGAGATAATCTTTTTCCCTCAAGTTTTCGCGGGAACCAAGCAAGGACATGGTGCGAAAGTGGAATTAAAATTTTGAATTGAAAAAAGACAATGAAATTGAGAAAAACCTGATCTTCTCCAGAGCGGATAGAGTTGGAGGAAGCCATTTACGCGAAGCTGTCAAGTACCAGAATAACCAACTGAGGAAGAAGAAGAAGAAGAAGATAGAGATAAAGAAGAGTTTTTGGAGCTAGAGTTTTTTCTGGACCTGACTTACACGGAGTGTGCTGACGTGTGGAGCTAGAGTTTTTGGGCGAGGACGGAGCCGGGACGGTCGGCGGCGGAGGGAGAGAGGAGAGAGAGAGAAAGAGGAGTCGGAGTGCAGGAGGAGTAGAGAGAGAGAGAGAGAGAGAGAGAGCCGGGCTTGAGGAGGAGAGAGAGGGGAAATAAAGGTGGCAAACCGGTAACGGATTATCCGTTACCGTTAATTCCGGTAACGGTTAACCGTTATCGGAATCAAACGGTAACGGATATCCGTTAACCGTTAACGGAAACCGTTACCGGATCTTAACCGTTTTGAATTTTTTATTTTTTTTTTAAACGAGAGCCGTTGGATTGAAATCCAACGGACTCAATCAATCCCCTTCCAACGGTCTTTTTGACCGTTTGAGGAAAAAAAAAAATTTAAACAGTCTTATGACCGTTGGAGGCCTTTTGGCCTCTCCCCCTCCGCCCATCTCTCTCCCTTCCCTTGCCACTCTCCTATAAAACAACCCCCCCCCCCCCCCCCCCCCCCCCCCCCCCCTAAATTTCAAAATCTACAACTTCTCATCCTCCTCTTCTTCTTCCCCCCCCCCCCCCCCCCCCCTAAATTTCAAAATCTACAACTTCTCATCCTCCTCTTCTTCTTCTTCTTCTTCTTCTTCTTATTCTAATCCTTTCTAAAATCCAAAAAATTCCCAACAAATTCTCAAAAATTCCCAAATATTATATATAAATTTATAATATAATAATTTATAAAGTTTAAAATTTATTAATTATTTATTTACACAATATTAGAAACTATGGCTCACGAGCGCACTCTAACTTCTCGTCCTCGCCGGCGTTGGATGCGGGAATCCGAATTTCCCGACTTCACAGACCCGGGAAATGAAGTGGATTTGAACGCATCACCGAATATGGCGCATTTGCAAGCGTTACTCGAGCAACCGTTAGGTGGAAGTTCAAGCATGATTGGTGGTGATTACAGTTATGATTTTCTTGTTGCTCCTTCTCCTCCTCTTCTCGCTCATCTTCCTCATTTACATGAAGAGCTGGCCCCGTACATAGACGATTCACAGCGTCCCGCGGAGGAAGAGGAGGACGAACCGCCGGCGGCAACGGCGAACCCTTCATCATCGGTGCCTCATTGGAGGAAGAAGCTACGCTCGGAGGTGTGGCAACATTTTGATCATGCTTACGAATGTGCAGCGGATGGCACTCAAATTCGCTGGGCGTGGTGTAAATTATGCCGAAGGATATTCAACGCGAACTCCACGACGGGCATAGCGGCACTCAAAAATCACCATAGAAGGTGCCAAGCCGAACATGATCGTCTAGCAGCAGCGGCATCGGCGGCGACAGGAACGGGAGCTGCCAGCATCCCAGCACACGCTGGGCCTTCCTCCCAGGTAAGTTGTTTCGACCCCCAAGCACATAGGGAAACATTAGTAAAATACATTGTGGGTGCGGACATGCCAATTAGTTTAGGAGAACATCCCTCCCACATTGAATATGTTAGGAGTTTAGTTCCAAATTATCAACCCGTCACTAGGAATACAATTAGGAGTGATTTTGAAAAATATTACAGAAAGAGACGGGCTGCTCTAGTTAAAGAATTAGAAAATAGAACATTTAACGTTACATTTACTTCTGATGTTTGGTCAGGTAGAGCTAGGGAAGATTACATTAGTGTAGTGATTCATTACGTAGATAACGATTGGGTTTTAAACAAACGCATTATAGGTTTTCGTTTACTTGATGTTAGAAACACAGGAGTTAACATTGCACAGCGTATAGTTAACGTGTTAGAGGATTATACTTTACAGAACAGTGTCATAGCATTCACCATAGACAATGCATCGGCAAACGATAGAGCCATTGACATATTGCATCCGTTAGTTAGCGGACACCATGACTCGTTGTTGCATAAAAAGATGTGCATGCCACATCATTAACTTGATAGTGAAAGCCGGCCTTAAGGAGATAGAGGACCAAATCCATCGACTTCGATATGCAATTTCGTATTTGAAATCTTCTAACGTCCGTATTGCATCTTTTAGACGTTATTGCAGGCACAACTGTCTACCGCAGCGGACATTCTCATTGGATGTTCCAACGCGGTGGAATTCAACGTAATTGATGATCGAGAGTGTTCTTCCTTAGAAACATGTGTTCACAGCGTGGATACATAAAGAGCTTGCCGCAGATAGCCTCACAGAGGACGACTGGACTGTTTGCTCAATTTTTCATTCTTTCTTTAAAACTTTTTATAATCATACAGTTAACTTATCTGCTGTTTACACTCCTAACGTCGCTTTACATTCACTATTAGAGTTTACTGATTCTTTCTCGGCTAACAGAGAACTTCCTTTGTTGCAGCTCGCTGTGAGAAGAATGGAAGCAATGTATAAGAAGTATTGGGAGAACATCCCATACCTCTACAGCTTTGGTCTAATTTTAGACCCGCGTTGGAGGGTGGACAATTATTTGGAAGTCCTTAAAGTAATTGAGGAAAACATGAAGCATCCAGAAGGGACAGCAGAGAGAATATGCAACGAAGCGACGGAAAAGTTCTTAGCATTCTACAAGACGTACGAGGACGAGTTTAGAGGAGGAGAAACGCAACCACCAGATGCCATACCAACCCCACATCCTTCGCCAATGAAGTGCTCAATATCCAGATTCCAGGCTAGAAGGAACGCACAGCAAGCGAGTTCTTCGTCGTCTTCATCTCCATTGTCACAAAGTGCAGAAGTTCGTCGCTACCTCAACATATCTTGGGTAAATATGACGGAACAGGATTTCGACATTCTACAATGGTGGAAATCACACGAGTCGACGTTCCCAATTCTCGCGAGGTTTGCCCGGGACATCCTAGCAGTCCCCGTCTCTACTGTGTCGTCGGAGTCCGCCTTTAGCTCCTGCAGTCGTATTCTCGATGACAGACGGATGTCACTTAAGTCTGATATGGTGGAGATGACAACGTTAACGAAGGATTGGGATCAAGCCGCTCGACGGCTACAAGAAAATGTCGCCAACACAGCTGAACTTGCTGACTATTTTGATAACTTATATGTAAACGATCCCCCCGCAGAATAGAAAGTGTTCAATTACTTATATTTCATTTTGTAATAATGTTCATTTACTATAATAAAGTTTTTATTTCATTTTATTCAATTTCATTTCATTTATTAATTTCATGTCATTTAATACAATTGAAAATAATTTTTAGACCAAAATTGAAAAGAATTGCTCAATTTTCATAATACTTATAAAACTAAAACCAAAAAATAATAAAACAAAACAATTACATGTGTAAAACTACAAAATAAACAAAAACTAACTTATAACAAAACTTATAAAAATTAAACTTATAAAACTTCAAAATAAAACCGAAAAAAAAATAAACGGAAAACGGTTTCCGGTAACGGTCTTACCGTTACCGAAGTTTAACGGTAACGGTTAAGTAACGGTAAGACAGGAATCGTTAACCGGAAATCGTGAAAACCGGTTCCGGTAACCGTTTTGCCGGCTCTAGGGGAAAGGGTAACCATTTTTTTTACTTATTATTTTTGGAAGCGGCTAGAATAGTGTACGATTTTTTACACTATCCACAGTGTACGGCTTATAATAGCTTAAAAAATACATAAAATTAATTTTTTTTTACATATAAGTACATTACAACGTCTATTAACATGTTATCCATTCATTTATCAAATTTAACCAAAGAATTATATTTAATCGGAGATGAAAAAAGAAGTTTGTCTTTTTAATTTTTTATTTGTTATTTCTTCATTTCATCTCAAATTGACATAATTTTAGTTTCAAATTTGATAAATGAATTGATAACTTGAAAATAGACGTTGTAATGTACTTATGTGTAAAAAAAAAATTATGTATTTTTTAAGCTATTATAAGCCATACACTATGGATAGTGTAAAAAATCGTACACTACTCTAGCCGCTTCCATTATTTTTTAGGGGAAAAAATAAACTTAAACTAAGAGGTAAAAAAATTTAAACTCAGAGGTAATTTATTATTTAATTAAAGGGTATTTAGGTCTTTTTACATATTATTTTTTTTACTAAAATTAGGCCAAATGATAGTTATAAACAAATTTAAAAATCTGAATGATCATTTTGTAATTAAAACAAACACAGGGATAAAACTAGATTTTCGATGAAATACATAAACTATTTTAGAATTTTTCTCATTTTATTTTTGGTATTTTGCACCCGACTTTGAAATTCTTGTCATTCCGTTACGAAACGATATCGGGCGTTTCATTTTGGACGGAACACGTGATATTAGAGGGTATATTGTGCCTTTTTAAGTCGGTAAATCAGTCTTTTAGGTAAGCATGCAAAAATGGGTCGGGGAATTCCCCGTTCCTTTTCCCCGAGCCAAAAATACTGGGAATTTTCGGCTAATACCCAATTTTACCCATTGGATAAAAACCAAGGTCAGTGGGAAAAGAAATTTCCCCGACCATTACCCGCCTACTACCTGGAAATACTAGTGCCTGTGAATGAGCAGTGGCGTGAAATGTGAATGCGCCCGTGAATGCTCAGTTCGTGTCGCAGTGTGTAAGGCAAGCCCGTGAATAAGTGCAGTGTGTAGGTGAACACTCAATAATTGCAAGTGTGCAACTGTGCAATCTAAAAAACAAATAGTCACTTTCCCTATAAATACCATTCCAGACTTCGGTCTTCCACACCCAAGCCTCATAACTTACAAAGTCACAATTTTGAAGAAGCGTGTAATTGCTCATTGCTCATTTCGTAGGATTTGAAGAAGCTTGCATTCTCCTCCTTCATTTTCATCAACAACAGGTAAGTCTTCTCCTAGTTTATTTAGATTAGAATATTTTCGTTAAATTTTTAGTTATAATATTATTAGTTAAATTAGTAATTATTATTTTATTTATTTGTTTAGTTAAATTAGTAGTAATATTTAGTAGTAGTTAAATTTATTGCAGTTAAATTTTATTAAATTAGTAGTTGTTATTTTATTTACTTCATGAGTTAAATTAGTAGTTGCTATTAAATTAGTAGTTGCTATTTTATTTATTTCATTAGTTAAATGTGTTTTTGAATGCCAAATTTATAGACACTGGGCATGACAACCTGGATTTGGTCAAGCGGTGGCGGGATCATTCGAACCAATTTCTAGTGTTATCATCGTTGGCCCGTGACATCTCCTCTATTCTCGTGTCTACAATGTCTTCAGAATTTGCATTTAACATTGCCGACAATATTTTAGATCCATCAAAGCCGACTAATGCCAAAGATTGTTGAGATTCTGACATTTAAAAAACAAATTGGGAATTAGCTGAGATGCGCATGCAGAACACGGTCGAACAAGAGAACGCCGAGCTCACTCAACGGGTTCAAGAATGGACACCCCCGCCCCCCAAACGTCCCCCTCGGATTGTCGGAATGCGGTTTCGCTCTGATTTTTTTATTTTTTTTAATGAGATTTTTATTTAGCCAAATTTTTTGTTATTTTTAAAGGATTAGCCATAGTTTTACAAAATTAAGAAATTAGTCATTTTCATTCGTGTATCAAAAATTATAACATGAGTATAAAAAATTGTTACACGTACATCAAAATTTGTTACACATGTATCAAAATTTGTTACATGATAAAAATGACTAATTTCTTAATTTCGTAAAACTATGGTTAAAATCTTGAAACATGAGCCTAAAAATGGCTAAAAGCCAAATCTTCCATTTTTTTATTATATGTAAAAATTCTTTATTTTATCCTATTCTTTCATTCACTATTCATTACGATAATTTTATGAGTAGATTAGGAAAATAGTCATTTAAAAGTATAAGTTTTAAGCAATTGACCTATGAATTCAGTATTTTGTTTATTAACCTGGGGGCCTTCCAAATAGATTTAAAATGTCAACTTTGCCCTTGAAAAATTCTCAGATCTCAGATCCACCTCGATAACTAAAGAAAGATCATATCTCAGCCACCATAGCAAATTTGCTTAAAACCTTGCCAAGTAACTCCCGACCTTGACGATCCAAGCTCCGGCTCGGAGAAGATCCCGCCAAAGAACAACTGGAAGAAGTGCGCGATGATTGCAGCAGAGAAGCCGCTCTCCGCTGCGGCAGAGGAGGTCGATCGTCGGGGCTTGTTCGGTGGCGAGGAGCTCAGCGTCCGGCTTGGCCAGCGGCGATGAGGAGTTTGTCGCGGACGGAGCCGACCGGGTTGGCAAGCGAGAGGAGCTCGTCGGGGAAGTGGCGAACCGGATCATCGACGGTGTGTAACTCGTCGGAGAAGAAGATCCTTGCACCGGAGTAGACAGTGATGAAGGTCTAAAAGCCGCGGTCAAGGAGGAAGCCGTCGACGACGTCTGTACGGACGCAGCCGCCAGGGTTGTCGGAGGCCTCGAGCGCTTCGAGGCGAGTCACCGCTGCGAGGCCGGCGCCAACGACGATGACGCCGGTGGTGTTGTGCGATGAGGGGGAGGCGTGAGGTTTGACGAATAATCCGGATGGGTTTAAGGTCGGGAGGGGAAGAAGAGTCGGTGGTGGGTGACTTGTGTGACTCTCTTTTTTCTTTTTTTCTGGGTTTTTTTTTGGGATGCAGGGAATGTGAAGATAATTTTTGAGAAAATTCAAAATGAGTGATTTTAGATTCGTGTTTGTTTGAATTTTTTAGATTCGTGTTGTAACATTATTTGTTACGATATATAACATTATTTGTTACGATATGTAATAATATATGTTACACATCATAACAAAGATCTATAACAAAATTTTTTACGATATGTAACAATCTATAATAAATATTGTTACGGATTGTAACAACATTTGTTACGACATGTAACAAATGTTGATACAAATCACAACAAATAAATGTGTGCTTAAAATTAGATATTTTGTTATATGTGTATCAAAAGTTGTTACCTATTGTAACAAAAAGTGTTACAGTCTGTAACAGTATTTGTTACAAATTGTAACAAAATTTAGACAAATAAGGGTATTTTGGGTAATTTAAATGTATATGAATGGACCTGCAAGCTAATAACTTAATTATGACAAACTCAAGTCAATTTCTTAAAACTAAAGCTAAAAACAGGTCATTTAGCTAAAAATCTCTAATTTTATTTATTTTTTTGTAATTAATACTTATTTATTAATAAAATAATATAAACAAATTTATTTAGTTATTCTTTACCAATCAATTTTTTTTTTACCAATTACCACTATAATTTATAAGTTATAACACTTCAAAAAAACCTTAAAAAATATAATTAAACCTTAAACGTTAAAAACAATCAAATTAAAGTATTAAACCTATACAAAATTAATAAACATTAAAACCTAAAAAACTTAAAACCCCTAAATTAAACAATTAAAACTTATAAAACTAAAGTAACTTATAAAACTTATAAAACTAAATTAACTTATAAAACAATTAAAACTTATAAAATAAATTAACTTATAAACCTTATGTGAGAATTCGTGAATACGTGAGGAAAGGAAGATATAATCTTTTTGTATTTCTGAATAATTAACAATGATGTACACAGCCTAATATATAATTAGATAGGTAGAAAAACAGATTTCTATAGATTAGGAATTATTCTAGGAGAGAAATCAGACCTAATTGACTATACAGCTAATAATCTACATTAATAAGACTATTTTCATAAATAAGATTACACAGTTTCACACTTCACTAAGCCTAACTGTCATCCTTCACTAAGCCCAGCCGTCACATGGTAATTTTACATCACACTTCACTAAGCATAGCTATCACACAGTAATTCCACACTCTCCCTCAAGTTGGGTTGTACAGGTTGTACATACCCAACTTGTTGCATAGTTCTTCGAAGTTGGTTCCTTGGAGAGCCTTAGTGAGTATGTCTGTTGTTTGATGGCGCGAAGATCTGTAGCCAAGTTCTATGATAGCCTTTTCGATCTTCTCTGAGATGAAGTGCCGATTGATTTCGATGTGCTTTATCTTGTCATGGTGCACTGGGATCTTGGCAATATTGATAGCTGCTTGGTTGTCACACAATACTTTGACCGTCTTCTCGTATATTACCCTAAGTTCACTGAGAATTCTTCGGATCCAGATTCCTTCGCATATACCAAGTGCTAATGCTCTGAATTCTGCTTCTGCGCTACTTCTAGATACCACAGGTTGTTTCTTACTTCTCCAGGTGACTAAGTTTCCCAAAATATATGTGCAGTTGCCGGATGTTGATCGCCGATCCAAGATGTTTCCTGCCCAATCTACGTAAGAAAACACTTCAATTCTTCGACTTTCACATTTTTAAAATAAAAAGTGTTGGCTAATGTCACAAATTAACGTAATATTTTGATAATCACAAACAAGATGAGTTTTGTTGTTAATATATTTGTCAAGTGTGGATGAAGCAAAATGTCAAGAAGACCAATATTGAAATGATATTACATCGAGAAAAATCAAGCATGAAGAGCAAGCAAGATCAGGATATTCCAATGTAAGGAAAAATTATTTTTTAAGCACTGGCTCAAAGTTTTTATTAAAAATCTTTTTAATTCATTTACTTTGAAATTGAACGAATTACATTTAGTCTTTAATCTTCCATAGTCATATATTAAGGTAAATGAATTCATGATAAGAAAGTAAACTTACTTTGAACTTTTATATTGAGCATTATTGTCTTACTTTATAAAAATTCAAAGTATATTATTTAATCCTTTAATTATCTTTAAAATTATTTAAAGGATCATTTTTATTAAGAAAATGCTGCACTCAAAGTTTGATTTTAAGCACATTTTCATATCGGTTCGTTTCTTGCCTGAAAAGTCTTGTTTTTAGGCAAAATTTAACGAACCGGTCAACTACTTCATGAACCGGTCGATCGGTTTCCCTGCAACGGACTAAAAAATGATCCGTTGCAAGTAGCCATTTTATTGTCTGATTTGGCAATTAAAACGGTCGACCGGTTAGCGAAGCGGTCGATCGTTTCGATCGTTGATTCAAACTTAAAGTTGTGTTTTTGAGTCACATATAAAAGGTTTAAGTTCTATTTTGCTCATTCCAAGAAAGATAATGAAATATTCTGATATTCTCTTAGCAAAAGGCTTACAAAATCATTTCTTTCTTCTCTTGAGTATTCTCCTACATCATTGTGCATATTTTTCAAGAAAGAAACCAAAAATACTTTTGAGCCAATCATTATCAATATGGCCTTGTGGACCAAATCCTCCATCTCCATGTAGTGGTGTAGCTCCACTTCATTCGCAATCTCGGTGTTCATACCCGCTAAGAAGCGGGCCATGGTAACTTCCACATCCTCCTCTAAGCCGAGGCGGATCATTAACAGCTTTATCTCTTGGTGGTAATCTTCCACACTTTTGCTTCCTTGGGTCAAGCGCAATAAACGCTTGTGTAACTCCCGGTAATAGTGAGCCGGCACAAAATGCTTCCTCATAATTGCCTTCATATCATCCCACGTCTCCACCGGGGGTAAAGTGATTCTCTCATAGATTTATCTTGTAATATTTTATATTTTGAGAGAGTTAGTGAGCCTCATTGTATACATTATCTTTCCATACTATTCTTGTAAGAGTTAGTTGAGGTTTCGACAAAAGGATTTATCGAAGACCCAAAGCAACTTCGGTGGGTTTATTGTGAGGAGGATTGGGTAATCCTCGGGTGTGCCCGTAAGGTGTTCGACAAATGTACATGGTAGATTGAGCCGAAAGTCGATCGCAATAGTGGACAAAGGCCTTGCTCGTGACGGAGAGCTTGGTAACGGGAGACGTAGATATTTTAGGATCGAACCTCCATAAATATATAGTTTGCACTCTCTTCTCCTTACTCTTTACTTATTTATTCCTCTTGTCTTGTTCTTGAGTAGTTGTTGAAATTCATATTAGCACAACTCATTTGAGCATATTGAATTTCATTAATTAGTTTTACAAATTTCGATTTATTAGTATTTATTTTAAAAACCAATTCAACCCCCCCTCCCTCTTTGGTTAGTCGTTCTTAGGTCAACAGCAAGCCCTATCCAGGACTCATCTTTAGGTACCTTAAGATCCTGTAGACCGTTTTCATGTGCTCCTCTGTGGGATTGTTCATGAATTGACTAACAGTACTCACAGAGAAGCCGATGTCGGGTCGTGTATGAGAAAGATGGACAAGTCGCCCTATAAGCCGTTGATATCTCCCCCTGTCCACTGGTGTACTATCCTCTGTACCGATCTTCTTGTATGGGTCCATTGGTATGTCAGCTTGTTTGTAGCCGAGCATGCCAGTTTCCTTCAATAGATCCAATGTGTACTTTCTCTGTGATACGAATATCCTTCGTTTAGATTGTGCCAGTTCCATTCCAAGGAAGAACTTTGGATTACCGAGGTCCTTGATGGCGAATTCGTGGACTATAAGCCTTTTCAGGTTTACCAGTTCTTCTTCAAAATCTCCTGTGAGGATGATGTTGTCAACATATACTATTAGAACTGCGATCTTCTTTTCAGGTGAGGATTTTACGAAGAGTGTTTGATCTGCTTGACATTGGGTGTATCTATGCTTTGTTACTGACTTCGTATATTTGTCAAACCATGCTCGAGGGGATTGTTTAAGTCCGTACAGGGATTTTCAAAGCTTGTAGACTTTGTTGTTTGGGAATGTGGCCTCTAGTCCAGGGGGTGCTTCCATGTAGACTTCCTCTTCGAGGTTGCTGTTCAAGAACGCATTCCTTACGTCGAGTTGATGCAGTGGCCAGTCTTCATTTGCTGCAAGTGAGAGTACGATTCTGATGGTGTTAAGTTTGGCTACAAGGGCAAAGGTTTCTTGATAATCGATGCCATATGATTGAGAGAATCCTTTTGCGACGAGGCGAGCTTTCAATCTTTCGATGGTTCCATCTACCTTGTATTTTACCTTGAAAATCCACTTACAACCCACGGCTTTCTTGCCCCTTGGCAGAGTTGAGAAGGTCCATGTGCCGTTCTTTTCAAGAGCTTCTATCTCTTCATGAACTACTGCTTTCCAATGGTGTTTGGAACCTGTATACTATCAAAGGCAGCAACACAAGCTCGATAGAAAGGTGTTAGTCCTTTATATGACATAAATTTGCAGATTTGGTGGCTAGTGTAGGATCGAACACCTTTCCTTATAGCAATTGGAATGTCAGAGTCATCAATCATAGGTGTGATGGAGTCACGGTCAAGCGTGTTCATACCTTGGTGTATTTCTGTAGGAGTTGGACTTGGTTCGGACTCTTGGGAAAGTGCCGGCGTTGTTGGGATCTCTATTTCCTCATTTTGGGTTCTTCGTCTGGTGTACACACGGAGTTCTTTTGCTGTTGGAGGTGAGAGACAGAGAGGTGATGAGCTAGATATTTTGGGACTGGGAGTAGGACCGGAAAGAGGTTGATTTTCCCTCGATGTTTGCTTCTGAGTGTTTGACGAGTCTTGGTCAAGGGTTGGCGACACTGGCTCGGTTGGTGATATCGACTCAGCAGAAGATGTTTGGATGACTTGTGTGGTTGGGATTTTTGGAGTGTCTATTGATTCCCAAGACTGATATTCCCTCAAGTTCTCCCCCGGAATATCAGTCTTGTGGTAGTATGGTTGGTTTTCGAAGAAGGTTATATCCATGGAATTGTAAAACTTTCCAGTGACCGGAGAGTAGCACTTATGGCCATTTTAGAAAGGGGAGTAAACAAGGAAGATGTATTTAGTGGATTTAGGGTCTAGTTTGCTACGATGTTGAGAGTGGACGTGGTCAAAAGCAAAACATCCAAATACCTTGGTAGGAAGAGCGGAGGAGATTACCTTGGTATGAGGGAACGACTGGAGGAGGACCTATACCGGGCTTTGGAATTTGAAGATGCGAGAGGGCATTTCAGGTTGATTAGGTAAGCCACTGTAGACACTGCATGTAGCGACCCGACTTTTCGGACCATTACTTTTTATGAACTTTTATCTTTAAAACCTAGTTCTCAAAATTTCAGGTATTTTTTTTTTTTTTGAAAACTTGCTTCTTAAAACAATATACAAATGTGTTTGCTAATAGTAATACTTAATTTAAAGCTATATCTTTTTTTTTTCTACTTTTGCTAGACTTTATATTAGTATTAATTACTTAGAATATTTAGCAATAGTAAAGCTTTTGAAAAACACTTATAAGAAAATAGATTGTATATGAAAGTTCTAAAACGACGAAAAATCTTATATATAGTACTTATTTGGTACACACTAATATTATAATCATTTAATTTGAAGGTAAATATCTAGCTTCAAAAATGCTTTAAAGACTATTAGCAAGATAATCAAAACTTCTTTAAAGATCATAGAAAATATTCAAAGATCATATAAAATTATCTTTCAAACATTAGCGGAAGACTTTTGTGCGGTATGCCCAAACTTCCCACGCCTGCGCACTCATCACTGCTACCCATCCAATCCATCATTAAATCATGGTGCAGGTTTCGTACCTACAGCACGAACAACTTGAATGAGCTTGACGCTCAGTGAGTGCAAACATAATTCTCACAAAATATATGTCATGAATGAATGTCCAGTTATGCTTCATTATGAATACTTTACTGAAAATAATTTCTTCTAGTGGGATCCCCTTTTGTGTACGTACCGAGTGCGCACGACCAGTGGAAAGCTGAGGTTCGCGAGGTCCTCAACTACCACAGTCATAAAACTTTCGTTCATTAAACCTCACCTGAGTGGAGGGTGGTACGACACCTTAATCTTTAAAAACATATTAGCCTCATCTTTACATTTAGTGAGCATGGTAAATTGTAATGCTCATGAATATGCTTAAATAATAAAGCAACATGATAGAGGTACTGATTTCTATTTCTTTAAACATCATCATCACTTAAAATATGTGCCAATACATTTTAAAGCTCAGCACGTACAATATTATCATTCCATAAACAAAACTCATTAAAATATGCTTAACTTATAAACATATAACACATAAATCACATAGTTTCAAACCATAGCAAATTGGGAAACATAACACATCATCATGACATAGTTTTATCTTTTGAAAACTATTCGTTGCTGTAGGTGAGATTTGTACTCACCTGGTGTCCTTGCAATAAATGTAATATCCTTGCTTAATGCTCAGATTGTAATATCTCCTGCTTAGATTACGTGAGCAATGTGTGATTAGAAACTATATTAATCACGCATTAACTAACTATTTAGCTTTCTTTTTAATTGAGCTATTGTTATTCTTAGCACTCAATAATACACTAGAAATTGATTAATCAATTATCATGGTCTCGTATCAATAAATTAATTTATTCCATTAATCTCTAAAATAAACTTTTTGAGTCTAAATTAATTGATTATCAAGAAATCAATTAATTACATCATAGAAATTATTAATTGAAATTAATTATCAATCAATATATTTCCTCAACTATGCTTAATCTTTTTAGATTAATTAATGACTAATCTCTGATTAACTTTAAAGTAATTAATTAATTATTAAATAATTAATTAATTTACCAAATAATCTTGGTTTTGTTAATTTATCCGAATATGATAAATTTTTCACATTTATCATATTTGGTCATAAATAATTATCCTTATAATAAATAACTCTTGATCTAGGCATTAAATTAATTCATTTATATAATTTAATTATCAAGTTATATAAATTTGGTTTCTACTTGATCATATAGCATTGCTTAGGTCCTTTTATTGTAATAGGTTGGACCTTTGAGCTAATTTTGATATTTAGCTAAATATCTTAAAATAAGTATATGCACATAAAGTTTAATTACTAATCTTAATTTTCAGCCCACTAACTATTTTTAGTTGGGTATTAATCCAACATAGTCCATTTTATAAATTTTGAACTTAAATGACTCATGTATTCATGTATAGACTTTAAGTAGAAAAGTCTATTTTAAGTTCTTTGTACTTAACATGTTCATTTATACTTTTGATAAACTCTAAATACATTATAATATTAAAAATATCTTACTAAATTATCATTTGGTTTATCTAAAGAATCGCTTTGATTTTTAGACACTTTGTCCATAAAAATATCCAAATGACAAAAATACCTTTAGGGGAAAAAATAATCTATTATTACAAATGATAATTTTTCAAGGCATGAAAATCATTAACAAGAATTAAATTCTGCCTTTTCAGTCAAAATATGATGTTTTACAGATTGGTCCCTGTATTTTCTGAAATTTACACTTTTGGCCCAAAATACAAAATATTTGACATTTTTGCCCCAGATCAGTTTTGGAATTTATTTTACCATATTACTCTATTCACTGAGATAAACATATTTCTCTACTAGATTGAAATCAAATTCAACCATCTTCCTCTTCAAATTCTTAGTTAAAGTTAAGGGTATTTTTGTAATTACTCTCTAACTTTTTATAGGGATCGAATTTGGAAATAATGTCTGAATAAAAATTGCTTTATATTTTATTTCCAAAAACTTTGTAGTTCAAGTCTAGACTCAGATTTAAGTGAATCAATGACATTTCATAATACTTTAAATGTTTCTCATCTTAATGTATATTTTTAGGTGAGTTATGGAAAAACTCAAAACATGAAACTTTCTCCACTTTCTTAGATCCAAAACTTTTGTTTTATACCCAAGACAAGATTCGGACTCCATAAGAACTGAAATATAGATTTTATAACCAAAGGTCTAAAAATGCTTATTTTGCCATATTATATTTCTAAGCATTTTTTTTTAACCTCTCAAGTCTTTAACATACCTTAAAAGTACACAAAATATAAAATAAGTGTTTAAAATAATTATTTTATTGTGTCACTATTCTATTCATAACCATTATGGCCAATAAATAAAACACAACTTCATTAAAATATATATGTGCTTAAACCACAACATTAAAGTCCATCAAACATGTTTCACTAAATGAGACATAGTCATAAGTGTACTTGGGATACATATACTATTAATACATCTTTAAATATATAGACATGCATATGTTTAGATGTCCATATTTACCTTTATCCCAAGACTTGCAACAAAAGATTTAACTTTTGAGCATGTCATAAAATAATTTATTTCATTATTCCACATCAAGAAGGTTTGATTTTAGCACTTTATCATTATCATTTTAAACTTTACAAGACTAATAATGGTACCATTAAATATTTGAGAGAATGACATGCACTTAAAAAGAAGTAAAATCCTTATCTAAAGTGCCAAGAAATAATCTCTCAAACTAGCATTTATACTTCTTCCTTTTAACTTTACAAATGTCTAATACATATTAAACAATAAATGATTTCTTAAACTAGGGTTTATATATACCTTATCCTTTTGCTCAAAAGATCCTCCTCCTTCTTGATCTCCAACATTTTTTTGTTTTACTACTTCTTGGAACTTAACCCTCAAAATAAAAATTTATGCTTAGTATGATGACTAAAATAAATCAAACTAATATATGAAAACTAGTTAGAATGCTTACCCAAAATACAACTATTTCTTCTTTAATTCCTTCAAGATCATACTTAGGTTCACCCATGGAGAGTGTAAGGATTTTTAGAGAGAGGAAAAATAGAGAGAGAGATATTAGGCTTTGTTGTAGAAGGAGAGAAAATGTTGTTTTTATTTGATGGGTTCTCTACTTGTACAAACTTGGAGAACTAGAGCTTAAGTGCTATGATTATTTTTTTTTTTTAGGTACAAAGAAGAAATAAAAACTCATTTGGTGAGGAGAGTGCCGTGGAGGAATAGATAATAGAGAGGAAAATATAGTCTTCTAATTATGACTACACAACTACATCTTTGACCATTTAATTATTTGACTTGTCATTTTTTTTTTTGAAAAATTGAAATCAAACTCTCTTTAATGGAGTAGAGTTCGGCCATGGTCTTGCGTAGGAGAATTTTTTGTTTGTTTCTATATGTCTGTAGAGTATTGTAAAAGCATAATGAATACTATTTTGAAATGATAATTCTCTTATATCAATGTTTGACTCTTTCTCCTCAAATAGAATGGAAAAACCGTACTTACAACTTAAAATGGGTGAAAAGAAATCAATTCTCATTGGTAGTGATGTCTTGTCTTTTCTTACCTTAACTCTTCATGCACACAAGTCTTGTTTGCTTGTAATGAGTAGTAATGTATGTTGCTTGTTCAAGCAACCTAACTACTTCTCTTACACAATTTATGTGTTTTCTTTTCACTTTTTATCAACACATTAAAAAAGTTATTCCAAGTCATGCTACTAAGAGCACATGACCGGCCATACTCCTTGGTTTTTATCTAATATTATTTTTTTCTATCTCAAAAGTATTAATATAATAAAGAAATGGGGCATGACCTATTAAACTTGTTTGACTTTTGTAAAAAGTTGACCTATGTACTAATATAGTATACACATTTTACTATTTATAATTAATTGCCCAATGCATATAACCTCAATATATTCATGCTTTACTATTGCATTGTGATACCAATGTCAAATTCTATGGTGAGCTTTAATATCACAATAAATCTATTTTAGATTTAAATAATCCTTATGTACATATGTTAATTATCATATGTACATTATTTAATTAAATTTTCAAGTACACAATTTGTTAATTATGTACCTTAACTTTGCATGAAAATTTAGTCTCTAAGGTAATACAATATTATTGAATATTATCAATAATTATAGTATTATACCCTATATACGACTTTGCTATATAATCTTTACTTAATGAATTGGATAAAATAATCCAATTATTAAGTCCATAGAATTAAACTAGATAAAAATTGGATCATTACACTGCATCCCCCTAGTAAAATTTAGGGACGTTTGCGGAGAATATGATGCAGCGAGCAACCTCGAGTAAATGTCAGTTCTTGCACTCCGCCACACCATTCTGCTGTGGGCTGTCTACGCAGGAGCTGAGATGGAGGATGCCATTTGTTGCAAGGTAGGGGCCGAGAATGGAGTTGAAGTAGTCTTTGGCCTGGTCAGTTTTGAGAGCTTGAATTTGGGTGTCAAATTGGGTTTAGATCATGGAGTGGAACTGTCGAAAGATAGGATCCACCGTGGACTTTTCTTTCATGAGGAAAATCCAAGTAAGACGTGTATAATCATCCACAAATGAAACAAACCATTTAGTACCCGTAATGGTTGTGACACGAGAGGGGCCATATATATCGCTGTGAATGAAGGCAAAAGAGCGAGACGACTTATAGAGAAGGCAAGGAAAAGAGGTGCGATATGTTTGGCAAGTTAGCATATTTCACATTGAAAAGAACGAGCATCTCTATTGATAAATAATGTTGGAAATAGTTTAGGAAGATACAAAAAATTAAGATGTCCAAGGCGAAAATGCCATAACATAATTTCAGACTCATTAGCTAAAACCGGAATAAGGGTGCACGGGAGAAGAGGAGGGCGGACGTCTGGGTTCGTGTGAGACGTTGGAGACACCGTTGAGGAGATAGAGACCCAAGCATAGTTCAGCACTGCCAATCGTCGTCCTCGAATCCGTGTCCTGAAATTCACGCAAAGTATGAAAGATTTTAGTTACACGCTTGAGATCACGGGTCAATTTGCTGATGGACAGTAAATTGCAGTCCAGGTTAGGGACGTGGAGCACTGAGGTGAGAAGAATGGTCGGGGTGACTTGAACGAAGCCCAAGCCCATGACTCTGGAGACGGATCCATTGGTGACTCGGATGGTAGAGTTGTCATGGCATGGTGAGTAATTATGGAGAAGGGTGGCATCGCCGGTCATGTGATCGGATGCGCCAGACTCGACAATCCAAACACCATGGTGACCACAGGTGGCTGTGAGAGTAGAAAAGGAGATACTTTTTTGGGCGAGGAGGTCTGTACTAGGATTGAGGTTCGCAGTGGGAGATAGGTGGTCATGGTGCCAGAGCAGTTTATGCAGGACGCCTAATTGATCCTTGCTGAACGAGTTAGGATCAGGTGCGGTGTTAATGCCGCTGGTAACGACAGAGTTGGCGCGGAATTTCCGGTCCGTAGGTCGGGTAGGCTTCTAATCGGCAGGTTTGCTATGGATTCTCCAACAAGTATCCTTTTAGTGCCCCGGCTTGTGACAGTGATCACAATAGGGCCGGCCTCAGCGTTGGCGGTTGTCGGCGGAGGGATGAGGACTGCAAGCAACAAGAGCTCGGCAGGGAGACTAGAGGGTGAGGGGCCGAGCATAACGACTTTCCTCGCAACGGATCTCGGAGAAGGCTTCGCGAATGCTCGATAAGGGTTTGATACACAAGATGCGAGACCGAACATGGTTCAGAGATTTGTTAAGGCCGAGCAGGAACTTGAACGTGCGCTTCTGCTTAAATTAAAAAATAATTTGTTTATATAGCGACGAGTCCGTGGTGCACGACCATCGATGAGTTTCGAATAAATTGACCTGCTGCCAATAGCGAGAAAAGGGCATTGAAGTATTGAGTGATAGAGAGATCCCCCTGTCAGAGATTGTGAAGGAGAGTCTCGATCTCAAAGAGCTCGGAGGTATTGTCCGGGTTGGAGTAGGTGTCATGGGCAGGGCAGCATCCCAGATGCCTTTGGCCGAACCATATAGGAGGAAGTTCTTACTGATGTCGTTGGTCATGGAATTGATTAGCCACAACATGACCATGTGATTTTTCGGCATTCCAGACCTTGAATTTCGGATCGTCTTTGCTGGGGGCAGCGGTAGCGCTGGTGATGTGATCATCCTTTCCTTTGTCACAGACAAACATCATCACAGATCGGGATCATTGGAAGTAATTCTGATCGTTGAGTTTGTGGCTGGTGATGAGAGTGGTCGTGTGATCTGATCCTCTAGAAGAAGGAACATAGGAGATGGAAGAGACCTCTTGAGATGAAGTAGGAGTGGCCATTGAAAAATAAAAAATAAAAAATTACTACTCTGATACCTTGTGAGAATTTGTGAATACGTGAGGAAAGGAAGAGATAATACTCTTCTGTTATATTTCTAAATAATTAACAATGATGTATACAGCCTAATATATAATTAGCTATGTACAAAAACAGATTTCTATAGATTAGGAATTATTCTAGGAGAGAAATCAGACCTAATTAACTATACAGTTAATAATCTACATTAATAAGACTATTTCCATAAATAAGATTACACGGCTTCACACTTCACTAAACCTAGCTGTCACACCTCACTAAGCCCAGCTGTCACATGGTAATTTTACATCACACTTCACTAAGCACAACTGTCACATAGTAATTCTACACCTCATAAACCGGTTTATAAAAAAAATTGACACCGGGTACTTTTCGGGTAATTACCCAAAATTACCAGTCCTATTTTTTGGGGAATTCTCTGGTATTTTAGGACCAGATAATTCCATGTTATTACCCGGTCATTATTGATTGGGCGGGTAACCTTCCCCGTATTTGCTAGCTTACTTTTGGGCATGTCCAGAACACGCGCTCCCGTTTTAAGGGGTGGTTATTGATACATGGGATATGTATTAGGCCTCTTCACAAAAAATCAAAAATCAAATTATCGCTTGCCTATTACCGAAACCGACCAAAAAGTACCTTAATTTTTTGTTATGCTTATTAGTTATTACTTTATGTTTTTTTTTATGCATGTCTTTATTGTATGAATTATAAATTTATTTTGTTTAGTAACTATTGTTTTTCATAATTAGTTTTCATTATAAATATTATGGGCTAAAAATTTTCAAAATTTTCATTATTGCTCAACTTTTGGATGATCTGAAAACCGCCCAAATTTCAACTAAAAAACTGAAATCGACCGCTATTTTTTGGACGATGTTTGATTTTCAAAATAAAATTTTTTGTTATATAAGAAATAACTGAAACAGCCCAAAATACCAAAAAATCAGCCAATGTACATAAGCATGCAAATACGGGTACATGGAAATTTCCCAAATATTACCAGGAGAAAATTTTTGGGCAAAATCCGAGTAAAAATCGGGTATTACCCGGATTTTTCCCGATTTTTGTTTAAAAAAAATTTCCCGGTCTTTACCCGACGTTTACCTGTTCATCTCCTCCAAAACTAAAGGTCAGTCTACGAGCAGTCTCCGATTTTCTCTTTCCTTGTAGGACGCTTGTTTTCTTTAGAAACTCCAACTCTGTTAGATTTTAATGGGTGTGCCATGGAAGAGCGCTCAAACTCACTCATGTGTGAAGATGCTTCAGAAGAAACAACTGGATCAAAAATGAGAGAAAACCATCGATCTTGAAAAAAAAACTTCGGGGTTGTGGTAGGGTTGGGTTTCGTACTGTGGGTCGCGGCAAGGTGGGTTCACGGGGGTTTCGGTTGGGTGGGTTAGCGACAGTGTGGGGTTGATGGGGGTGGGTTTGCAGGGTGGGCTTGTGGAGGTGAGGTTCATGGCGAAGGGTTTCGTGGTGTTTCATGGGGGTCATCGGGGGTTTCGCAGGTGGTTCGTGGGAGTCGCCGTGGTTTTCACCGGTGAGGAGTAGAAGGAGAAAAGCAAAGGCGGAGGTTTGAGTTTGGCGACTAGAGGGAGGCGGGGGAGGTCAAGGGAACTCCGAACAAAATTAAAAAAAAAAGATTATCCAGGTAAAATTCGGGTAAGTTCCGAGTAATTACCGGAATTACCTGATCATTCTGTTTTGGGTCGGGTAATTTTCCCCGGATTTTCACGCTTAAATGTAGATACCTAATAAGTATAGTTTTTTCCCTTAATAAAATATCCTTATGTTTGGGCAAACCATTTTGCCCATCCCATCCCATTTCTTGGGATGGTCAAAATGGTTTGAAAATAGTTTGGAAAATGGTTTGGAAAATGGTTAGAAAAATGAATAGAATGGTTTGACTTTGCGAATTTTGAGATGATATAAATTGTTGAGATTTTTAAAAATATTGTCTAGGAATTTGGAAAGTTGAAAAAAAAAAGTTGAAAAAAAAGATGATATAACCCCATGTTTGGGCAAACCATTCTACTCATTCCATTCCATTCCATTCCATATTATTCCAAACCATTCAACTTTCTAATCCTACAAATCATTCCATTTTTTTTTCAACCCTTTTTTTCAACTTTCCAAATTCCTATACAATATCTTTAAATCTCAACCATTTATACCATTTCGAAATTCGCAAAGTCAAATCATTCAACATCATTTTTTTTTTTCAAACCATTCCAAACTATTTTGACCATTCCAATAAATGGAATAGAAAGTTGAATAGTTTAAAATAGAATGGAATGAAATGAGATGATTTGGGAAGGGTTGCCAAACATGGGGTAGATTACCCAAGTGCTACTTATGATATATCCACAACTTTCATATTTAAGGTGAATAGTCCATTTTGTTAAATAAATTATTTACCATTACTACAAGACAAAATATTAGCTAATATTTTATCAATTAACCATGATATTTTGCTTATATGCCAAAAAAGACTTTTTTTTTAAGTACGGTCTAAATAAAATTTCTAAAAAAAAAAAAAAGAGTTTCTTTGCCGTTTCTTGGCTCCTTCTTTCGGAATCGAAACGTGATTTTCGCGCATATTTTTCCTCTTTTTTTTTTTCGCTGCCGAATTCTCTTCGATTGTCTGTCGAATCCTCTCGTTCACTTCACCGTCATCAAGGACACAGTCGAATTGATGAGCCGCTAATTTGTTCATACAATTTGGTAATTTCTCTTCTCATCTAATTTTAGTTGTGGGGTTTCTCTGTTTTTTTTTTTATTCTAATTTTTCCTTAAATACAACCATAGTTGTGACTGACTATTGATTTGACTACATTGTTCTCGTCAAGTTCAAGGATCCAAAATGGTAGGGAAAAAAAAAAGTTCAAGGATCCAAAAGAAATATGTTGAATTTATATTTCCAATGCTAATTTGATGAGTTCACATTTCATTTCTCTCTATCTTTCATATTTTATTTTGATTTGTTTTATTCTAATGCTATTTCGTTTTGATTTTAGGAAACCCACTTGGTGGAAATACACTCTCATGGTAATTCTCTTTGTTTTTCTTTTTCTTTTCTTTTCTTTTCTTTTTTCTTATCTGTTTAAGCCTGTATCGGTGTAGTACATTGTATAATCTCAGCAAGGAAAATTTAATATCAGATTTTATAGGTTCATATGTATTAAATCAGGGAAGCTTTTGTGAACTTGATTGTGTTATATTCACTTTTGTCTTTCAAGGCTCAAGATGCAGGAGAAGAACAAAGGCCAGACTACATTCACATACACCAAAACGATTTCTCGTACCGCAAGTAAACGCTTGTTTGCGCGTCTATGCTCTCTAGTTAAGTGCAGTCTTGTGTCATTTTCCTTTTCGTCATTTTTGTGGGTTCTAAATCTTGTTCAGGCACAAGAAGCAGAAGGAGGAAGACATCGCTATTTGCGAGTGCAAATACGATGCAAGTCAAGTCGATAGCGTGTGCGGTGATAGCTGCTTGAACTTTCTTACCAGCACTGAATGCACTCCTGGATTTTGCCCTTGTGGTGTCCATTGCAAGAATCAGGTACAACATATCTTCTCTATCCATTTTATGCGTATTTTTTTTTCCTTGTTCTGTGCTCTTGCATAATTTTTGCTTGTGGCCAAAATTTGCTTTAAACTTAATATAAAAGTTCGACATATTCTTTACATCATTCATTTATACTCTTATGCGCTATTATATGTACTTGCATTAAGTTAAAGACGTACAAAACTTTGTTCGCCTAAATATTTCAAGAGTGTATTTCTTAGGTTTGAAGTTACATGTAGGATTGTGAGATTACTTTATAGGAAGAAAGTTGTCTCTTTTTCGGGTCCATTGAGAGTATTTGTGAAGAGTTAGAGTATGAATAAGAATAAGTTAGAGGAAAATGAAGAGGTAATGGAAGAAGGAAAATTTGGGTTTAAGTTCCCTTTGATGAACCAACTTATTAAATTTCACTATAGAACTCTTAAAGGAGTGTCTATTACTTCAAAGACATGTTTGTTATGTTCAAATCAGGCTTTATGGTTGAGACTTGAAATGTGAAACTGAAAATCATGGACCAATATTTAAGTAATGACACAGAAAAAAAAAAAAAAAAAATTCCTGTGAATACTTTTGTCCAGTTTTGAGTTTAACGTGTATACTTGAAGTTTTATCCGTTGGGTTTCCCTTTCAACGCCATGAAACTTCTACCTTATCTCCCTGCCACTCTTGTGCTTGACTCTTCTTTGAACGCTAAACAGAGATTTCAGAAATGTGAATACGCCAAGACAAAATTGTTCAAAACTGAAAGCCGTGGATGGGGTCTTCTTGCTGATGAGGATATTAAGGTAACATGATGATTTACCATTGCAAAGTGACTACCTAATTGTTACATGCTTCTCTGCATCTCATAACAACTCATTTGATAAATTCATTTATGGTTTCTAGGATAAGAGCAAGATATAGTTGCTTGCTTTATTTATTTTTCTATGGCCCGAAATTTTGCACTTTGTTGTTTTGTAACATGTCCTTGCAGTTCAAGAGCAATATTTAATATAATAAATGATTTGCATTTAGACATTGAAGCGCGATGAACTCTGTAACTGACGCCAAGTGTGTGAAATTTTTTTATCGACTTGCTTATCAGCAGTTTTAGTTCCATATTACCTACCATTTCTCTATGCCCATTTTCCTTCAGTTGTTTTCATATTGCAGGCTGGACAATTTATCATTGAATACTGTGGAGAAGTCATATCATGGAAAGAAGCAAAGAGAAGATCGCAAGCTTATGAGCTTCAAGGTTCTTGTGAAGTTTTGACTATAGTATATCTGTACATTTCTCTCTTACCAAGTCCAAGTTGACCATTTTATTTGACTTGACGCAGGTGTTAAGGATGCATTTATGATTTCTCTTAATGCTTCTGAATCTATTGATGCCACTAAAAAGGGAAGCCTTGCTAGGTTCATAAATCATTCATGGTGAGATACAAAATTTCTTCAAAAAAGTAAAAATAGATTTATAAAGTTGGGTTTGTAATTTCTCTATCTTATAGTACTTTTTATTAAACAGTGTTGATATTGCCTTATTTTTTTGAACAAACATTTCTGTCTGTGTCTGTTTTCAGCCAACCAAACTGTGAAACAAGGAAGTGGCATGTTTTGGGGGAAGTAAGAGTTGGAATATTTGCTAAGCAAGATATACCCGTCGGAACTGAATTGGCATACAACTACAACTTTGAATGGTATGGGGGTGCCAAGGTCCGCTGCCGCTGTGGTGCTGCCATCTGCTCTGGATTTCTTGGGGCAAAATCTCGCGGTTTTCAGGTATTCTTGGTTAGATTGGAAGTTTTGGATTCTCAATTTTCATGGAAGATTCAGCTTACTTACATGTGAAGTTATGAATACGTAAACTGCAGAGGCAGTACGTATGCCATGTCTACTTTGAACTGGCTATGTATTGATCTTGAAGTGAGAGTGAAGGAGAGAACAATAGATGTATAATAAGTGATTGAACTGTTTGTTTCCTAATTTAGTAAGCATAATATAAGAAAATATTATCTGTGCACCAAAATTTGAACCAGCATGTTCGTTCTTTGTTGTCAATAGCCGCCACTTGATCCTCTCCCTCCATTTTACTATTTTCTGGAACCTAAAGGATATGTCATAGTTTTTTTTTTTTTACTTTTTTTTCGTAACATTTCTTGTCAAAACTCATTTTTTACGCTAAAAGCCATTTTTCTTGTGCAATACAACTTCTTGGACAGGAGGACACTTATCTGTGGGAAGATGATGATGACAGGTAATTTTACCCATACGTGCCGCTTTATAATTAAATTTTGTTTTTGTTTTTTTTTTTGTTTTTTAGTTTTTTTGGAAAGGAACTGCTTTATAACTAATTTAATGTATTCATTATTGTGAACTACTTCTTGTTTAGGGCCATATCCATTGGCATGGCATGAGCTTGTTTACCAATTAGTTTTGGCAATTGCACTTTGTTAGTGCTGCTGGATCAAACCATTCAGTCATTTTTATATTCTTATTTGACAACATAACGTCTTTTGATCTTTTTATGTGAAGGGAAAGAATTACTAATAAAATCCTAAACAAGCACCTATAGGTGGTTAATTTTATAAACTAGGTTTGCTTTGAGACCTTAAAACAATCTTAAACAGAAATTTTTTTTATTTAATTTCATCTGTTATCACGTTTATTGTTTTTCCAATACTCTTAGTCCACCTTTGCCAAAAATAGTTCTAGCAAATGATAATTCAGGACGATCCGTAAATAGATTCCATCTTCTCCTGCATTCCAAATGTAGTCTATAATGACTATTCATCTAGCTGATCGTTTTAGCAAATATTACACTAAATTCACGTGTTTTTTGTTTTTGAACATGACTTTGTCGCAAATGCCTGGCTTTTGTTATCAATCTTTTACCAAGTTAATCTTTTAGAAATTGACAAGCCCACAGTTTAAAGTTTCATAGTTTACTTTATGCATTTCCCTTGTGATTTTCCTTTTATTTTTTTGGTCCTTTTCCATGATGTATCTAGTTTTTAATGTTACAGATACTCAGTTGAGAAGATTCCACTCTACGATTCTGCGGAGGATGAGCCGTCTTCTAAGATCTTCAATACAATTAGTAACTCGTCAAATGCTGAATATGATAGCTATGAGAGGATTGTGAATGTTAAAGTGGAATCTGAGAATCAGTTCTTGTCTACTAATTTAGTTGTTCAATCTCTTGACTTGGTTGCAATGGAGGTGGTAGGTGACCATGAGACAAAACCTGAAGTGAACCAGGAGAGGAAATTCTCTCAAGATATGGAACACTCATTTTCACAAACTAACGCGATGATATCTCGAAGTAGTAGCGCATCCCGGAAGTATCAGATCGGACCAAGGTCCATGCCGAAGAAAAGGTCGAAAAAGTATTCTAATGGCAGGTTGAAAACTTTAGCACCAAAGCAAGTTGATGCGAAGACTGCTGCTCTGCTGTTGCCATCAAAGGAAGCGCAAGAGGAAGTTCTAAAATTTGAGGTACGTATTCCTAAAAAATTGACAGTTTTGAAGTTGTGATTTACGCACATTCATTACTTCATAAGCTAGATACACAACATTTTTTTAATACTTTGGCAACATAGCTCGAGGGTAACGGCAAAATATGTCCTATGTCCGACGACTGCTGATAAAGAGCTATATCTTCCAAGTAGATGATGCATGAAAGTAATGTGAGTAAATTAAGGAACTTGGCAGAAATTGCTAGAACTGGACCAAGTATAGGATTTTTTTTATATCTTCGGAAAACTATGGTGAAAAGTTGTGCAATTATTCACTCATTGTAGTTCTATAACTATATGTCCGAGCTTTTAAAAGGAGTTTAGTTTGGCAACAGCCAAATCTCGAATTGTTCGTAAATATGGAAAAATTTGACACCTGATAGTTGCTCTAATAGGTTTCTTGACAGAAAAAGGTTTATCTTCTACTCCTTAATAGTATTGATTGAATTGACAGATACTTCATGCTCATTCGCTTTTGCCTGTCCTCTGTTTTGTAATGCATCAAATTGTTATGCAGGAAATGAGAAATGATGCTACGTCGCAGCTCGAATCATTATATGATGAGATACGACCTGCAATTGAAGAACACGAAAGAGACAACCAAGACAGCGTAGCAACCAGCGTAGCTGAAAAGTGGATAGAAGCCTCTTGCATGAAACTGAAGGCAGAGTTTGAACTATATTTTTCCATTGTTAAAAACGTCACTAGCAGCCTAGCAAAACCTTTTGAGAGTGATGATCAGACTCAATTATTTTAGTAACCAAGTTATTCTTTCAATATCATCATCTTATAGAGCCAATGCCAATGACAAAATTATAAGATCTTCTCCAAAAAAAAAACAAGTTTTTTTTTTATTATTTATTTTTAAACTAGACTTTTGTTCAAACAATCAAATAATCAACAGAGTTTTGATTCTAAAAGAGTTTGATAGAGAACTTAAATAAACGAATAAAAATGATGTACTCCTTTTTTCTTCGATTTAGGTTTTAAGGTGGCACACTTATATAATGGACATCTAAACGGTAGCGTTACGGGGTACTTCTGTAATAGGAAATGATTAAAAAACTAAGTGGTGAGAAACGATTATTATTAGTTGTCAGAATGAATGTATAAAATTTATTATGTTTCTAACACACCGAATCATTTTATATGAAAATATCAAAACAAAACACTATGTCCTCTCAACAAATCCCTCTGCAGAATGACACGAACCCAGCATAGCATTTCTTTTGGGCATTTTGTTATCCCCATAGGGTTTCGTATAGTTGGACCTCTCTTTAAACCCATATATTTCACATAGCCACGTGATTTGAGTACTAAACAATAAATATCCAAAAACTATAATATAATCCAACGTCAAAATTTAACATACAGAAAATTGGAGGATTCGGAGATGGCTTTGACGTGGGCTTGGCGGGTGTCGTTAGAGACGAATTCGGAGATGGCTTGCGAGTAGTAGTGGTTGGTTTGAGGATGGCGGCTTTGCTACTGGAAACGAAGTTCGCGAGTGCCTTCCATAGGCGGTAGTGGTGGCCAGATTGACGGCAACGCCTTTGGGCGTCACTTAAATGGCAGCCGAGTAATCGTAGATCCAAACCAAAGGGAAAAAAAAATAGAACAAAAATTAATTTAGGCACAGTCCATTTTAATTACCGTGTACTTTTCGTCAACATCCAATAATAGTCCTTAAACCATTTCCCAACAGTTGTTTTTTTTTTTTCCTCTCCCATGGCAGAAGTTGCGATTTTCTTTTCTTTTCTTATATCTCACTTTTCCACATTACAAATATAGAATATATTGAGGAGTTAGTACGAAATTAGTTGTACAGTTAGTTAATTAATTGTTAATTAGCTTTAAATCAATTGTTAGTTTTATTATTCTGTTATGTTTGCTACTGGTATATATACCAGCTGTACAGATCATAGTTAATTAATAAAGTTCATTTTCGCTCATGTGAACTTTCTCTCTTCTCTCTCTCTCTCGATCGTGATATAGTATCAGACCTAATTCCGTCATTTTTCTTCTGATTCGAGCTTCGTGAATTGATAATGCTCGTGAATTGAGAACCAAATTTGTTTCCAAGCAGTTTAGATCTGATAATGCTCGTGAATTGGTCTTTGCTGATTATTTTTCTCAAACTGGGATTTTACATCAATTCTCATGTGTAGAAACTCCACAACAAAACTCAGTCGTTGAACGTAAACATCAGCACTTGCTTAATGTGGCTCGGGCTTTATATTTTCAGTCTCGCGTACCAATTCATTTTTGGCCTGAGTATGTACTTACAGCTACGTATCTTATTAATCGGACTCCGTCTCCGCTTCTCAACAATGGTTCTCCTTATGAGCGTCTCTTTCATAAGGCTGTTGATTATTCCTTCTTGAAAGTGTTTGGCTGCTTGGTTTTTGCTTCAACTTTAAAAGCAAACCGGACTAAGTTTCAACCTCGAGCACGAACTTGTGTTTTCTTAGGTTATCCACCAGGGGTTAAGGGTTATCGTCTCTTTGACATTGTGAGTAAAAATATTTTTATCTCCCGCGATGTTATTTTTCATGAGACGATATTTCCTTTTCACTCTGTTGTTTCTCAAGAGACCTTGGTTGATCCCTTTGTTGATCTTGTGCTTCCACGCCCACAAGCTCCTATGCTGGATGTTTGTCGGTCTTCTCGTAAAACTAGCAAGCCAGGTTACCTTCAAGACTTTCATTGTAGTCTTGCTTCTGCTAGCTTTACTTCTCCTCATACTCTTTCCTCTGTTTTGTCCTACGACCATCTTTCCTCGTCGTATCGTGCTTTTGCCCCTATCCGTTTCTGTTGACTTTAAGCCACAATTCTACCATCAAGCTGTTAAATTTGACCACTGGCGGGTTGCTATGAAAGAGGAATTAGACGCCATGGAACGAAACTAGACTTGGTCCGTGGTCTTTTTGCCTCTTCACAAGAAATCCATTGGTTGTCGTTGGATTTTCAAGAACAAATTCAACGCTGATGGTACCATTGCTCGTCATAAAGCCCGCTTGGTTGCTAAGGGCTATAATCAACAAGCAGGCATTGATTTTATTGACACATTTTCACCGGTGGCTAAGTTGATCACAGTTAAAATGTTACTTGCCTTGGCTGCTTCACACAAGTGGCATCTTGCTCAACTTGACATCAACGACGCTTTCCTTAATGGTGATTTGTTTGAGGAAGTTTACATGGATCTTCCTCTTGGATATTCTCCTCAAGGGGAGTCTTCTTCTCATGTGGGCAAGCTTGTTTGTCGGCTTCATAAGTCGATATATGCTCTTAAACAAGCCTCTCGGCAGTGGAACATTAAATTTACTCAAGCCATTCTCAAAAATGGTTTTTCCCAATCCAAGTCCGATTACTCGTTATTCACCAAGGGCTCTGGTTCTCAGTTTGTGGCTATTGTTCTTTATGTTGATGACATAATAGTTGCTGGTCCTGATGCAATCGTTATTAACGAGGTTAAACAATTTTTGCATTCTCAGTTCAAGTTAATGGATTTGGGGTCTCTTAAGTTTTTTCTTGGCTTGAAGATTGCTCGCTCTTCGGATGGTATTGTTGTTTCTCAACGACAATATGCTTTACAATTGCTTGATGATTTTGGTTTCCTACACTCTAAGCCCGTACAGACGCCTCTGAATCCGAAAATCGTTCTCAATAGTTCGGACGGTGAATTACTTGATGACGCTACTCATTATCGTCGTCTGGTTGGTCGAATGCTATACCTCACTATTTCTCGCCCTGATATAACCTTCGCTGTTCACGCCTTGAGTCAATTTTTGGCAGCCGCACGTCTTCCTCATCTACACACTGCTCATCATTTGTTACGTTTTATCAAAGGACAACCTGGAATTGGGTTGTTCTTCTAGGCTACTTCTTCGTTGCAATTGCGGGCCTTTTCCGATGCTGATTGGGCTACATGTCCAGAGTCTCGAAAGTCTATCACAGGTTAGTGTGTCTTTCTTGGTGATTCCCTTATCTCATGGAAGTCGAAGAAGCAAATCACCATTTCACGGTCCTCTGCTGAGGCTGAATATCGCGCCCTTGCAGCTGCTGCTAGTGAGCTCGTATGGCTTCATTAACGATTGTATGATTTTTCTTTTACGTTGTCTACGCCAGCCTTGTTGTTTTGTGATAACTAGGCTGCGGTTCATATTGCTTCCAATCCTATGTTCCATGAACGTACTAAGCATATTGAGATCGATTGCCACTTTGTTCGGGTTCTTATTCAATCCAGCTCTCTCAAGCTTCTTCCGGTTCGGTCTCGACATCAGTTAGCTGATATTTTTACCAAGCCATTGCCGTTTTCTTTGCTTAGTTCTATGTTATCCAAGATGGCACTCAAAAACATTTTTAGTCCATCTTGAGGAGGAGTATAACGGAGTTAGTACGAAATTAGTTGTACAGTTAGTTAATTAATTGTTAATTAGTTTTAAATTAATTATTAGTTTCACTATTCTGTTATGTTTGCTGCTGGTATATATACCAGCTGTACAGACCATAGTTAATTAATAAAGTTAATTTTCTCTCGTGTGAACTCTCTCTCTTCTATCTCTCTCTCGATCGTGAATTCGTGATAGAATAAAAATCGAATAAACATGTCATTAAATACATAGATAATTAAGTACGGATCAAGCTCACACTTATAAATTCCCTGTCCTCAAAAATCCCCTTTGTAATAGAGAGATATATATACAATAACTGTACCGATTCCTCAAAGCTCGTCGTAGTCGTGGTGGTCGTAGAGCAGAGCCAAAAGTGGAGTCCGATCAGTAACTGTCACTCGAGCTTTATCGTGCAGAGAAATGGAGTTTGGGGAAGAGGAATTCATGGCGTGCTGCGGAAGCAGAAGATTCGGGCAAGAAATGGCGAAGGCCTCTCCTTTCTCCTCTCTCCACCACGCAATCCTCGCCGCCCGCCACATCTGGTTCGACCTCGTCGACGTCCATGGCTTCCTCCAAGCTTTCTCCGCTCATCCTCAGATCGGACACTCTCCTCCCCCCTCCTCTCACTCCACCACTGCCCAGTTCAGTTCTCTCTCTCTCTCTCTCTTGAAATACCCAATTGAGTTTATTCATATTTATGTATCTCTGGTGTCTCTAGCGTTATTGTTTGTAAAAAAAAAAAAATGATTAGAAATGGTGATGTTTGTGTGTAGGTGGAGTAAGGGAGAGCAATCTACTGCTTTGGCAACAGCCACTAATTCTGGCTTGCAGGTTTCTTTCTATGCTCTGAATCTGAATCTGAATCTGAATCTGAATCTGAATCTGAATCAAATATTGTTCCAATTTGTGGCTTTGGTGATTGGGTTTATTGGTTGGTATTTTCAGGAGCTCTCGGAATGGAATGCTCGGTATAAGGAGAAGTTCGGCTTTGTGTTTCTTATATGCGCGTCTGGGAGGAGCGCCGGTGAGATACTTGATGAATTGAAGGTGAATGTTTTTTAAAACTCAATGAGGCTTGCATTTTTTGATAGTTCGAATAACAACGCTCGCTTGCTCGTTTGTAATAACTGTTTGATCATGTTTCTCTTTACCAAGAAATAGAAGAAGGGTTATTAGAATATGAATGATTGTCACATAATCGCTACCCGTAAAAGCTTTTTGTTTGCTTACGGGTTTTAAGAAAATGCGGTATTATTGTTGGCGAAAGAGGTTTGTAAAAAAAGATTTGTTGTTGTTGAAGTAAGGATATGCAGCAGGGCAAATGCTCTGTGCAAAGAAATACGCATCTCGGGTCGCTGATTTCTCTCGCCTGTTTTGCAGAAACGATACGCTAACAGGCCAATAGTCGAGCTTCAGAATGCGGCTGAGGAGCAGATGAAAATAACGGAGCTCCGTCTGGCGAAGCTTTTTTCGACGAAAGCAGAAGTAGCTTCAACAGGCAATCAATATTCTGAAGCTGTTGCAAAGAAAGCAGAAGGTAATATGTTTCTTTCTCAAACAGCTTTTGCAGTTCCAATTATGAAAGTAGGCGTTTAACTTGATTGATTATGAAGCTTGATTTTGTTTTTCTTTCTTCTGTAATCTTTAACACTTTATGCCCCTCTGCTTGTTTTGTAATTTTTCATGCTGCTTAACCTTTGCAACTTAATGGATAAAAGTTCTCAAGCTTTACGATAACATTGCAACAAATTTCTTTTAAAGGTTAACGATACTTTCTTAAGTTTGTAAACAGTGTGTTCAGCGAAGAAAGAAAACAAGAGTGGGTAATGTTTTCTTTATATTTTCCAAGCTAATTACCGATGCATATCTTTCATAGTCGTTCCTATTCATTGGTTTTACAACAATTTTATCTTATGCTTCTTTAGCTTCTACCTAAATTTATTCTTTGAGATTGCTACTAATTTATGATCTTGATCTTCTGTAGAACTGTTTACTTATATGCCTTACACACAGTGCCAACTAAATGTTCTTGTTTTCGTCATTTAAACTCTAGAAGATCGTGTGAGCATCATCGGAGGGCATATAAGTGCTGCTTCTGAATCCCCGGCTGAGAAAAAACACCAAACCACAACTCGAACCCGTCCGCCTATTACAACCCATGTCTTGGACGTTTCTCGAGGATCTCCAGGTGTTGGTGTTGAGGTACGCTTAGAAATGTGGAAGGGCCGTCACCCTCGTCCCACTTTTGATGAGCCAGATGCAGGTAATTGGGCACTTCAAGGCTCGTCAACTACAGATAATGACGGACGGAGTGGTAGGTTGATGAGCATAGTTGATGCTGTAGACCCCGGAATATACAAGATTAGCTTCAACACGGGTAAGTACTACCCGGGAGGGTTCTTTCCATATGTTTCGATCGTCTTTGAAATCAGAGAGGAGCAGAAATTGGAACATTTCCATGTTCCACTGTTGCTATCACCGTTCTCATTCACCACTTACCGTGGGAGTTAGAACTTTGGTGTGGGTCAATATAGAAGCATGGTATGATTCTGTTGCGAATTTTATGAACTCTAAAAGACGTTTGGTTAATATTTCGAGGACTGCTCTGTGTCAATGTGAAATACGAGAATAGTTCTGTTGAGAATAAATTTGATTATGTTGGTCCCTAGACTTGTTAAATCTCAATCAAGGGAGTGAATTGATGTTTTTGTAAATCTCAATAAATGCATTGTAAATTTGAATATTTGTATTGCAAAACCCAATCTTCAAAGCCTAATAGCCAAATTTCAATGCATCTGGCTTTGAACTTCAGTTATGACATTTTTTTAGTCCAAAACTAGCAGAAAACAATCAAGTAAAGAATACCTCATATTGCAAAATTTTTTAGACACATGCATGTAGATATATTGAAGAGTGGGGCAATGATCAGGTTCTACTGTAAGTATAAATTTATTCTCTATTTTTAAAATATTCGTGATGTGCGGCAAGTGTACGAGTTGAGTTCTTATAAATTGGTTAGTAAAATAAGTCGTCTTTCATAGGGATTGATTAGTTGCAAGAATATAATGAACTACTAAAAATAAATCCTCAAATTTTGTCTGGGCTAAGTTGTAAATTAAATTAACAAATAATTAAAGAAACGAAAGAAATTGCAAAGGCTAAAGTTGTGTTAGTTCGCCTATTCTCCCAAAAGTTTAAGCTAGTAAGAGATGGGCGAATAATAGTTTTATATTTCAACATTAAGTCACGAAATGAAAATAGCAATACTAGAAACAATGTGAAGGATAAATGGATTGACATTTGACAGACCCAAACTTTATATTTAGTTATGAATTGGACACGGCTCATTCTTTAGATCAAAATCTTGATGAATTACTGAAAATGAAAATTGAGTTAGCTAACACTTGTGAAATTTAGGCTTTTAGGTTTAGGATTAAAAGTTTTCTCAACAAGGGTCATCTAGTTGTAGTGGTGAAAATTACTACTTGGGATCACGCCGTTTCTTCAAAAAATTTGTTAGGATCCAGTGAAGTTGGTCCATTATTGAGGTAGTCGTTCTTTGTTGGTACGAAGTTGCTCTTTCGTGGAATTTTTTGCTTCTTCGTTAAGGCGAGTTTAGCAGAAGCAAATGTCTGTGATGAACATAAATTGATTTGCTTTGACTTCTGACACTAGGCGTATCATCATTGCATGTAGGACAAGCCTTGTATCCCTGCCGACTACGTCCTGATAAACTACTCCTAGCTAGAACATTGTTAATGGTCCAATACAATACGGCTCAAACCTTGAAGTTTCCATGACATGGAACCAGGAACTATGTATCTTTTAGACCACAACTCCTTCAACTCATTTACTAGTAATCGAAGGAACACATCTTATCTTTTCCAGGTGATGACAGACTAGAATTAACAACATCAGCATTATACATGGTTCTTTCTTGCACAACCAAGGGGAAAAATTAGAATTCATAAGACAAATGCCCACATAACCACGTATTGTAAGGAATCACCATATTAGTGAATGATTGAAATCTATTGCATGGCTCTGAGGCAAAGGTTGGGAATCTCCTATAAAAGTTCTTCCAAGCCTCGTTGTCAACAGAATGCCGCATTACACAACTTTCAATGAATCTCCTGTTCTGATGCCACTGCATATCTTTAGACGCACACCTTTAACTATAAAGCCGACGATGATGATCTTTCAATGGAAAGTAACAAAGCACCTTACGTGGAACGTTGAACCCTTTCATTGTTCTTTTCACACACCAACTTATACCACAAATGGGATACCGTTCCATTTGTGCGTTTGCTTTCGAGAATAAGGCATAGTTGAATTTTGCACACATGAATGGACTAGTACCCTGGATCATTGCTCCAAAGATTCCTTTTTTTTTTTTTTTTGTGCATCATAGTGCGAGTCTGGTATTTTATTTTCGTCTGGATCCAAGGTGTTAAGCAGCTTTAGTAATTGATCAAACAAACTATTTGTCCAAAATAATAGCACTAATTAGTTTGTTTGATCAATATTCCAAACACCTAAATGCCAAAAGTCCAAACATACCAAATGTACCATCCAAAATACGATATTCAAATTTATATTTATAATAAAACCCCTATTTATAATAAATAATAACAAAATAACAAATTAGGGGCACCGGCCTTTATAGAGACAACGGCAACCAGGTAGTGTCGAGCGTACTCAGACTTGGATGGAGGCAGAGAGGTAGACTATATAGGGCAAGGCTGGACTCCTAAACTGGGATAGGGACGAGGGCGGGGGCGGGATGGAGTTGGACTCGGGTGAATTGAGGCAGGGAGACTTGGGTTGCGATAATTACACTCTTATATATATACATACCCCAAACAATTTAACATTAGAATGAAATAGAAAAATACTCAATTTTTAATAATTGATACATATAAATAGCTATATATATATATATATATATATTTTAGAGTAATTTATAAAATAATTAATTTCACATGTTTTTGCAAACTCAACCAACTATATAAATAATCAAACTACTTAGATATTTTGAATTATATTTTTTAAAATGTTGGATATATTTCATCTTCTCTTTCAGAGAACTCAAGTCACTCCAACCCTTTTTGTTTATAGCTTTAGCTCACCTGATGGCATCTAGTTAGAAATCATTTACTATTACCAGCGTTGCTCATTATTAGGTAAGCGCATTCCCATAATTAATTTATCGGTTTTGTGTATTTTGATTAGGTGAATAGAGAGTAGAAATGATGATAAGAGTATTGAATAGATGAAGAAACTTATAGTACTTTATTTTGTAGAAGGATTGAGAATTGGAAGTTGGCCCCTGAATTTTTCTTTTTGGCAATACCCTGAACTTATAAAATTTAGCAATTTGCCACATTCGAAAAATGTTGTTGAAACTTAGAGACTTTACCCAACACCCCCGTTGACATTTGAAAAAATGCCTTTAAATCTTGTTTACAACATTTTTTACATGTCGGCGAAAAACGTTTATGTTGTAGTGATTGGTAATATTCGATTTTTTTTTATGTGTTTTTCATTAGATTTAATATGAAAGTATTTTATTACTATAATTTTTTTTTTTCTAACTAATTCAGATTTTGTATCAATTTATGAAAATATTTCTGTGAAAACCAATTCTGATTGTCTATGAAAATATTTTTTGTCATTATTAATTCTGATTTTGTTAGGCTATGCAAATATTTTTATTTTTGACAAATTTAGATTTTTAATGAAAATATTTCTAACACAAGCTATAAAAATATTATATTAATATGAAAATATTTCATTTTACCAGCCAATTAGGATTTCCTATATATCAAGGAAGTAATATGCTCATCAAAATAATGTCTTATCATTTTCATTTTAAAGAGAGTTCCTACAACACTAACGATAATTTATATTAGATTTCTATATTTAAAAATTTCAAATCTATTTTTTAAAATTAATTTTAGAAATTTTCACACATAAAATATTATTTTGTTGACTTTTTTTTGTCTATATATATGTGAATTAAGCTCAAACTCTATTTGAATATTATTCCCACAAATAAATATCTCTGTCCATATTAGCAATTTTCACCATATTGGTATAATCTCTAAATCACAAATTAAATTTTTAAATATGTATTTATTTTGATATGGATAAAATAATCTACGTTACTATAATTTCTTTTTAAGACTTTACTTTCTTAATAAGAAAAGGCAGCCAGAGAAGCTGGCTTTTCAAATATTAGCCCTCACCTATTTCCATCAAACTAATTAAAAATAATAATAAATAAAACGATGGCGTCACACCCAATAAACTGTAAGAAAATTTCTCAGTTAGTCGCAAATTTTTTATTTTTTTTTCCCTGCACTATCGATCAAGTGTCAAAAGGAGGTAACCTAATCCCCCATAAATTCCCACCAAAACACTTGTTTTGTCTTCAAGAAGATATATATATATATATATATATATATATATATATATATATATTCTGCTATAGCAAATTAACAACATTAAACTTACAAAACAGTTTTGCCAAGATTTCTAATATTGATAAGAATTACATAATGATCGTTACGCTATATATCTAGTGCTCCGATATAATTATATATATTTGTGTCTGTATAGGTAGTAATTCCCTCAATGGCACCAAAAGAAGAGCCTAAGGCTAAAGAGAAAGAGAAAGATGGATTAATCACTGCCGTTTACAAGACAAACCTGCATTGCCTCCAGTGCGCTCGTGACATCAAAAGACCACTTTTGCGCACACAAGGTAAAATCGTCTATAATATATATATTTATATATATATATATATATATCATTTATCATAGTACTCAAGTATGAAATTATTGTTACAATATCTGTAATCACGACAATACTATATACATGTATATAGCTAATATTATTTTGTGAGAAAGCCCTAATGAGGTTCTATTTGTTTATGATTTAGTACTCAAGTATGCGAAATATATGATCAGATCTACTAAGATCTGACGATTGCAAAATACATACATTTGCAATAAATTGTACTTTTCATAGCAATTAATTAAAAAATATAGCCCTTAATTATTTGAAAAATGTTTATATTTATAACATCATACAATATTAATTATACAAATACCGATTAGGTGTTCAAACCGTGGAGGTTGATATGGTGAAAGGAGAGATTAAGGCCAAAGGAAGTTTTGATCCAATCAAAATTCAGAAACAAATTGAGAAATTGAGCAAGAAGAAGATTGAGTTGATATCACCCACTGTACCGATAAAGGACAATATTCAAACTGAGAAGAAAGTTATCAAGGAAAAACCAGTAAGTCTACCGTGCATATAATATATGCGTGTTTTCTTCCAATAAAACTATTTTAATATGGACAGTTTTATGAATTTGGTTCTTGCCATTAAAAAAAATTGGCTTCATGAAAACTTCATTTCCTTTTTCTTTTATTCCAAAAACAAAATGATACAACTTTGCCTATTACCTAGCTACTATATACTTCAAACTGATTAAGAATAGTTTTTTTTTTTCTCTCTAAAAAATAGACTGTTTAAATTTTGGTTTCACTTATATATGGGAACAAAATCTTGATTTTTTGGGGACAAAATCTTTATTTTTTTTTTTGCTTTAATTTATAATGAAATTTCCTATGCCAAAACCAATGAAGAGGGCAGATGGTTTTTGTTTGTTATATAGAATGCTATAATAATTAGGTTTGAATTATTATATATGGATATACAATTTATTTATTGTTGCCTTCCTAAATGAATAACTTAAGTAGTGAAATGCCCAAAATTTACACAAAAATACCTAAATATTTAAAATAATTGAATAACTAGCCAATTTTTAATTATTTGAACATGTTTTTTATCACTCAATCAATTACTATCAACTACCACTATGTAACTAATTGAATCACTTGAGTGTTTTATTATTTCTTTAAAAGATATTAAATATGTAATTAAATTTTGGTATTAAAAATTGAGTGCTCGATCGCCATATAATTTCTCATTACGTAATTATTCTTTTTTCTTTTTGTTCCCTCTTTATCTTTTTGTTGATTCGGAAGTGCTTGCACGTTATTAGCTGGGCTTAATTGTATATATTCGATGAATATAGTTAAATTGGAAGTTATTATAGTTTCGTCAATATATGCCCAGCTAGTACTTTAATTGTTCCCAGTCAAACCCTCATGGAATGCGTTGAGAATTTTTTAATATTGTTTATTGTATTTATTAATCCAATCAGATTAGAGAACATTTTGGGGCTCTTTATTTAATTTATTCAACTTGATGAAACATGTGCCATAAAAACAGCATCATTTTAAAAAGAAATTGATATTTAAAGCATATCCATGATATAATCTTATGTTTGTTTATGCCCTCTCCACCGACATTATTAAGATTAATATATCAATATTATCTTCTTGGTCGTCTAACCCATTTTGGCTAAAAAAATTATAGAAATTGTACAGGCTATAGTGATAAACATGATGATCTGCAATATTTCCTCATATATATACATAACATATATATATATATATATTTTGTCAACTTGTCTACTTAACTAGACTCTCTCTGTTGAAGATCATTTATCTATCGATATATATAACTCTCCCTTATCATGTATTTTTAATTTTAATATGAAATGCCTACTTAATATAACTATATGGTAAAGAGACAGGTTGGGAAACGATGATTTCGAGAATAAGGTATCTCCATATATGTTTTTGCAGTGCTATACATAGTAATTCACAACCTACATGTTCCTTTTGATAATTAATTAGGGAACGTACATTATGTCATAATTAACACATATTCACGCATTAATTCATATATATGTCCTATAACTATATAAGTTAATTTTCGAATTTTACGATTACATAATGTTAAATACATGTATGTAATCTAAAATACACTCTAACTTGTACTAATTCAAAGGCAGTTTCGCGGACAACATCAGTCAAGGTACAAATGCATTGCGATCAATGTGAGAAAGACCTCAAGACCAAGTTGCTAATGCATAAAGGTATAAATATATATATATATATATATATATAATTATAATAATTTTTACCTAGCAGGGACAGAAAAATTATACACGTGTGTGTGTTTACACTTAATTAATTTCAGATATTTACAACGTCAAGACTGATATGAAAGCACAAACTCTGACCGTGGATGGAACAATTGAACCCGAGAAACTAGTATCTTTCCTGCGAAAAAATTTCCGAAAACACGCAGAGATCGTAGCGCCGAAGGGCGCGGAGAAAAAGGAAGAAAAGAAAGAGAAAGTGATAATCAAGGAGGAAATTGTAAAGAAAGAGATCGAGAAATCTTCGGCGGAGCACTCATCAGTTGTGAAGACTGTGGAGAGCTATAACAAGGAAGAAATAAAAGTGGTTGAAGTTAAACCTAAAGAAGGAAACAATCCTTATTTCATTCACTATGTCTATGCTCCACAGCTATTCAGTGATGAAAACCCAAATGCATGCACAATTTCATAGTTACATCACCGAATTTATAGACTCCAGATCTTCTGTCCTCTTTCCTTGTATTCCAAATAAGATTTTAACATCTAAGCAAAAAAAATAAATAAATAATAATAATATTCATTTTCTATTTTATTATACTTTTGTAGTATTTAATTACAAAGAAACAGACAGAAGATCTGGATTCGAATTTATACTATTGTAATATTTAATTACCAAGCATGGTAATTAATTATATATATGTTTCATTAAGCTTATGTACTCATCATTTTATCTCTGAGGTTATTAATTATTTGGTAAAACCGCAAACCTACACTTGATCAAGAAAATGGCTAGTGATCAATTTTTAATTAGTTACTAAAGAGTGTTAATGTTCACAACTATTTTTCTTATCGAATTCCATTTATTTTTTTTGTTTTTTTTTGTTTTTGTTTTTTTTTTTTTTGTAAAAGCTCATTCCTATAAGGTTTTATGACCAATCTATAAATTAGTATCCATTTCTTTTTGTTTCTGAAAGTTTAATATTTGGTTACTTCACAATTTTTGTGACATCTTAAAAGTCTTTATACGTATATTAATCACTAATTCTCACTTTTCTAGTTAGATATATATATGGGAGGGATTATCATCATTTCTTTATTGATGTTGTTGGAATACTAATATATTTTGTTATTTATATTATATAGAGGGACTTAATTACTACAGAAATGCAATGCACCAATAAGGTTTAATATTTATCTCACGAGAAATGATCATGCCCAGAATTTTTCGTAAAAAAGATTGACCGAAATGATGTGACAATTGTTTATTTGTTGAAAGTATGTGAATTTATGATACTGTTTTGTAACTAATAAATAAAGGCCATATCATTTGGTAAAAATTTATGATTGTGCCGTTGTATTTCATACGTAACATTAGAGTATTAACAATAACAATAATATATATACAGATATATCAGAGAAGAGTGCTGCTTTCTTGTACGGTTATCAAAATAAACAGAGATTTTGTTCTTCAAAAGACTGTTATGACTGTTCCGTCAATGATAAATTAACACACATCAATAAAACACTGGCTTAAAATAATCGATCATTATTTTGTTCAAAATACGTATGTTAATTTTCTATTTGGCGACATTAAGCAACTTTGATTAAATTCATAACAAAAATATACATAGAGAAGAGTGTTACTATACATATAATATTAGGGGAGGTTATATTCAAACAGGCAGATAAAAAAAAAGGAAAAAAGAATAGAATCAAGCAAATATAAAAGTCAATAAAAAAAATTAAAATTATAATAGTAATAATAATGATAATAGCTTTTTTCTTTTCTTAAATGTTCCAAAATGCATATGAAGATTAGTAAACTTGCATGAAATGTGACCATGCACATAACAATAATTAAGCAGTACTGGTCATTCACGGAATTTACAGACCTACACATGATGTAAAGCACTAGCTCAAATGTCTATTGAATTTGATAATATTATATATATATATATATATATTAATGTCATTAAGTTATGTATAATATATATTGGCATATTATATACGTATAGAACGACATAATTAACCAAGTTCGTTGTTGGACACTTAGCACTCATGAACAGCCACAAGTTAACCATGTTAGATGACCCACTATATATACTACAAAATCACAATACACGAAAGCTTGACACAAATTAAGCCAACAATTCCCATAGGCAATTCTTGTTACACAAGACAATCGAATCTAATGGATTGACACGGCATGTGGATTTTATTTTATCATATTTTAAAGTCAATCCAACAGATTTTGAGTACCAAGGAAGAACTAATTAGGAAAAACTCAAATTAGGTCTCTACCTAAATACCTGCTCTCTCTCTCTCTCTCTCGCTCCTCTCTGGTTTTTACAGAGTATATACACGTATATATACATACATATATATATATATATAGAAATAATATTAACTTTATAAATAGCTTCTTCAATATCAGTTACACAGTATTCAATATAATCACCACACTTAACCTTAGCTGAGTATATACATATATACATAGATATGAAATATAAAGCTAGCGTATATTTAACAGAATAATATCCCTTTATTACCTATATCAAGATAGAGCTACATACACTAAAATCGGAGAACAATTTCGAATTTGTAATATCACAACAAAACTTACAAAGATCTATTACTTTTTTTTTTCAATGATTATATTACAATTAGTTGCAGGCCATTAAACATTAATATCCTAAGACAATTTAAGAGAAAACTTCAGGTTTTCTTTTGATAACATATAAATATAGAAGAGACATGATATATCAGAATCTAACACACTCAATAATTGGCATACAAATTTGGAGAAACCACATGTCGATCCCAATGACTTTCACCTAAAAATATAATGTTCTATTTTAATTGCATCCAGAAGAAGATTAAAGAATTAAATTTGTGATACGTGAATAAAAACAAAAACAAAATAATGATTGGTATGATATATATGCATAGAAAGAGGAAATTTTGAAAAGCTATATGTTCCTAATTAGGGGAAAAGATTGTTAGAAGGACACAATATTTATTAGTATATATATGCACTAATTAATCCTCAATTATGTACATCAACTCGCCCTCTGTTTCTCGAATGAAGATTGGTTATCTCATTTGACTGTGCCAAGAGGTATCTCTAAATGAAAATATGACAACTCATTCATTTGTTTTTAATATTTTTTTTATAATTGGTATGTGTAAAGTCAATAATCAAATACAAATAGATGAGTTGTTATTTTTTAATTTGAGTACACCTATTGCCACAACCAAATGAGACATCCAATCTTTATTCTTGTTTCTCACATATTTCATATATGCTTTTACTTCCGAAAACCATATTTTATGTTCTTTCTCAGATTTAAAGACAATGGAAAACATAATTTATTGAAACTTATTCAGCTTAATTAGTTTCTCATTTTATTTATCCCCCACAAGTATAGTATTTATTTAACAAATTGCCTGCAGTACTACAACATTTATTAACTATATGCACCCCAAATAGCTAAACTAATATTATACTATAGTGCTCAACACTTGGTAAACTACTAAACTATGCCGGAGAAATTTAATTACAAACCCTAAGTATTTTAAAGTAGTTTTGTAAATAAGGAAAACAAAATGATTTGAAGCCAAACTTTATAGTTTTAGTACTAAAGGCCGAATTTCTATGAGACATGCACACTAATTTGTCCATAATATTTTAAATATGGATCAAATATCAAAGGGTATACATGAAGCGGAAAATAAATAAATAAATAAATAAATATATATATATATATATATAGAGTAATTCAAACTACCAGCTGATGATATATTGATTATACCACTAAGATAAGAAGAGATAAAAGAAGGTTTTCCATAGATGTATATGGAGAGAGAGTTGTAAATATTCAACAAAAAAAAAAAAAAACACATTTCTGAGAAATCAACAAAAGTTACAGTTTGAAAACACAGAATTTTTAGTGATGAGAGAAGCAAATAAAGATCAAGTAGAAAGAGAAGCTAATGACTAAATAATTGTACAAAGGAAGATATTTGGGATAATAATCATCATTTAAGTTCTATATCGTTGGATTAGTCTTAAGAGATATAATTCTCTGACCTTTGTGATGATCAAATCTATCTCTGATACCCTAACACCCAAAACGCCGCCGTATCTCTCCCCTCAATAAGGCTGCCGCCCGGCCGCCGCCGAGTTCCCGGCCCACCCGTCCACCGCCATCTGCGGCGCCATGTTATTCAGCGGAAGGTTGAAGAAAGGAAGCCCCGAAGACGGGTCCGGAAAAGGGTTGTTGCCGACTCCCCCTCCGCCGGACGGCGGCGACACTTGCTGCTGATGATGCATCTGGTGCGGCGGCGCCGGCGGCGGCTCATCCTCGTCCAGCGGCAGCCGCTCGTAGGCCACGTTGGTGAACGACGAGGCGATGACGATGACCGGGCCGGAAGCGATCAGCGCGCCGACGACGTTCCCGCCGACCACCTGCCCTTGCCCGCCGGCGAGGAATATGGTCAGGCTGGTGGCGCCGGGGGGCGCGGGGGGCGGGAGGAACGAGCCGGCCAGGGAGAGGATCTCGAACCGACCGTGGAGCGTGACGACGGCTCCGGCAGCCGCCGGCTGCCGGAGCGTGACGTTGGTGACGGTGCCGCTGCCGCTGAGGACGCAGATCCCGCGCTGCCGCTTCCGCGCGTAGGCGGCGACGGAGTCGAAGATGTCGCAGCCGCTGTTGACCTCCAGGATGTGGGCCCGCAGCGTGTTGGCCGACTCCCGGGTGATGATCACCGGCGGCTTCGGCTTGTTCTTCGAGCCCGGGGGCCGGCCTCGCGGCCGCCGGGCCACGATATCTCCCGGCCCGGCGCTGTTCGGCGTCACCAGGTCAAGCCCTGCCGGGTGGTTGAGGTCGTCGTCGTCGTCGTGGTCGCCTCCGCCGCCGGAGAAGTGGCCGTTGTTGCGGGGATCATCGGAGTCCGGCGGGATTTGGAGGTGAAGGTCAGGGCGTTGGAGGTGCTGAGCAAAGCGTGATGCTGAGCCTAAGTCTAAGCCAGCCATAAACCAAAGTTATTTTTTCTTTGAAGGTACAAAGCTAAAGGCAAACAGAAAAACAAGGGAAAAAAAAAATATTATAGTAACAAAAAAAAAAAAAAAGAAAAAGAAAAGAAAATATATGTTGGAACAGAAATTTAAAGTTTTTTTAATTATGTAGGGAGTGAGAGATTATTAATTAAAGAGAATTCCATAATTCAAAACCCTAGAACGAATAGAAAAACAATAGGAATCGAGTGCAGAGAAAGAAAGGGTTATGGACGAGAAAGAAAAGAGAGAAAAAAGAGAATAACAGTAAGAGAGAGAGAGCAAGAGAGAGGAAAAAAGAGAGGAGAGAGAGAGTGGGAAAAGCAGCCATTCTAAGGTACGAAAATTATATAAATAATTAAAGAATATTTTAATCCAAACAGTATGATTAAGAAATTTTAAAAGTTTTAAGCAATTGTGTACTGGCTTTCTTTTACCTTTTCCTTTTTATTTTTTTAATGCTGAAAAGTTGAATTTTTGGTGCTCCAAGCAACGTTGTTACATCTTACATGTTTGATGTTGTGTTGAAAACCTGAATACCCACCAAGAAATGAAAAGGATAATTTTGAAAATGAAAATAAAAAGCACAACCTCTATATTCTATATATATATATATATATATAAGCTAATTGATATGACATTTTGTCAACATATAAGCTAATTGATTTAGCTCATGTTAATTTTTTAACCTTTTTAACGCTGTTTATATGGAGACAAGAAAAGGGTTAAAGGATGTTCCCTTTTATTTAACGCCCTTGCATATAGTATTAAATTGAGTCACTTACTAATCCATAATATATATATATATATATATATATATACGTACAAAATTGTCTTCTTGAGAGCTAAACCTACCTATAAAAAAAGGAAAGAGAAAGACAAAAAAAAAAATCCTTCATGTACATGTCTAGTGTCACAGATACATTAGTTTTGATAGGTCGACGTTTCTTACTGTTATCTTTTATATATGGGTTTACTAGGAATGTCATTAATCTATACATAATATCTTCTAATTATATATACCCTAGTGTCACAATACATCAGTGCCACAATACATGTACATGTCACAATAGATTAGGCTTTGCCAAGTAGTTTCGTACTTCTATCTTTTATATATGTATGGTTTTACTAGGAATGTCATTAATCTACGCATAATATGTTTTAACTACATATACTCTAATGCCTATGATAATGGGCATTTTGGTAAGCGATTTAACTAAGAAAAAAGAATAAAATTATAAGAAATAGTCAATTTTTTTGTGATTTAAAAATGTGGTCAATGTTTTAAATCATTAAGAAAACAATCATCAAGTACTTATAAGAAATAATCAAGTTCATCTACGTATCTTGTATTTGGATATGTCCATTTTTTAAATTTTTTGAAACATGTGCTAAAGTTTAAAAATCATTTTTCCAAATGAATTATTTAGCTAATTAACCTAAAAATTTATATAATTTTTATTTGAGTTAAAAAAAAGTCAAAATTTTGTATTTGAATTGTAGCTTAACGAAACCAATGTTTGATTAGGAGTTTGATTTGCACCATTTAAATTGAGATTTAAGAGAAAAAATTTGAATTGAAAATTTTAAAATAATTATTATTTTTTACATAGCAAAAGTTTTTAAAACACTGTAAAACGAAAGGTTTTTATAATAAATAGCAATATATTTATGTTTGTTTTTAAAAATTAGCCTATGTTTCCTTTTATTAATAAAATAGCCATACATTCGTGTTTAGATTTTTTAGACTACAGTCATTAGTTTTTTAAATTACGTTTTTACTGTTTGTTGCAGACAATATTGTCTAAAATTTTGTGTCTCTAGTCACGAAATTTGTGACTACTTTGGCTGCATTTTTTTTTTTTTTGCTATTCAGAAGATATTTTTTTATTTAGTTATAAGTTTTGTGAAATTGGTTGTTTAGGCAATCATTTATTTATGAGTTTGTTATTTTGGTAATGGATGTTTAATTTTTTTATTGTGTTTATTTCAAATTTTCTGAAATTTTGTGACTATAGTCACAAATTTTATGACTGTGTATTTTATTTATTTAGTCACGAATTTTATTTCTTTAGTCATAGATTTTTAGATGTTGACCTGATGGCTATTTTGCTAATATTTTAAAACGTAGGCTATATTTTAAAACATAGACCGCAAAATAGCTAAATCTTTAACTGACCTTAAAATGAATGCGTAAGTTTTATAAAATAATGATATTGTAATTATTATAAGAATACTTGTGTTAAATATTTGTGATCGAAATCGTGTATATCAAGATAGGGATAGCCTGAGAAGGTATATCTAGTGAATCCCTAGTTAATGTTTACAGCTTCTTGATTTAAACTCTTAATTAATAAGTAGAGATTAATGAAAAAAAAAACTTATGGAAACCTTATATTCCATTTTTTTTAAAGAAAGTATTGAATTACTGTAATTAACCGTATTCTACTTCACAATTAACTTCTTGTTGTCATGATTAAAATTGCAATTAGCTAGCCGATCTTAATTTGTATTTACTTGTTTAATTAACTATGGTACTAATGTCTTTTATGTGCATACATAATTCTATATATTCATATAGAATAACTGAGATATTTTTTAATGTAGGATCGATACATGAATATATTCCAACAAAGTTAGTATAGGCTTAACAGTTGCGTTAATTAATCTTCCCTAAGTAAATAAAAAATTACAACAGAAAATGCAAACAAAAGAGAGCAGAAAAGCTCAATAAGAAGCTGCACACAGGCAGTCAAGCAAACTAAAACAAAGGGAAAAAAAAAAAGGAAAAAAAAAAAACCTAATTAATATACCTCTTCGTAGAGAAAGTGCCTCATGATTGAATCCTTTATACCGAGAAATTCTTAAGGGAAAAATCTGGAAAATAATAGAGAAAAAAAGTACATAACCCAATTAGTCTAATTATGTTTAAATCTACAAAACAACAGCACTGAATCTCTATAAATAAAAGAATTGGGTGAGGAAGGAGACTCAAACTTCCAACTCAATTTTGAACTAGAGAGAGCTAAGGAGTCTAAATTAAATTATCCGCGGCCATATATCATGTCAAACTATATATATATATATATATATATATATATATATATATAAATAGCTGCTTCTTCTTTTTTTATTTTTTATTTATTTTTTATTTTTTTTCGATATCAGCTTTTAAAGTCCTAGTTATATTAATTTTCCATAATTGAATGAATCCTACACAATTCAGGATGAATTCAATAAATAAGCTTCTTTGATTTTATAAATTAATGGCCATGCATGATTTCCAAAATAGTTTAGAAAACAACCATTATATAATAAAATATCGTATACCCTAAAAAATTGCTAATATTAGTAAAGTACTTTATTACCGTAATAAAATTAATAAAAATACTATTTTCTTAATATTTTAAAATAGAGATCATCTTTTCAAATCAAACTTTAAATGACTAGTATGATTTTTATTATAATTTCTAGTAATAGTTTATAAGTTGACGTATTAAACTATTGGGAATTTTAAGAAAATAGCCACTGTTTACAAAATGATTTTAAAAAATAGCCATAGTTTCAAAAAATTTAAAAACTAGCCATTTCAGAAATTTTTGACACGTGTCAGAAATTTCTTACAACACATTTTATGTGTAATTTTGTTATTGTCAGAAATTTCTTACAGTATGTAATGGCTAGTTTTTAAATTTTTTGAAACTGTGGCTATTTTTTGAAAACACACAGTTCAAAATGGTTATTTACCTAATTGACCCTAAACTATTTAGTCCTACATCTAAGTACATACAAATTGCACAAAAATCTTTTCTTTTTAATAATTAAATGTTATGTATTTACTCTTTGCAACAAATATAATAATTTTATTAAGAGAAAATCTTCTTTAACTTTTAATCAATTTATTGACCTTTATGTTCTTATTTTTTATCAGTATTATTGGCATGGCCTAAAGCCTCTTACTAGAGAGGTTCTGGAGGAAAGAAGATGGTTAATTGAGGGACAATCTGGTCTCAATTTTTGGACATCAAAGTGGCTTGTATATTGAGTAGCAGATAGAATTGGCGTCGAAGGTTTTTTAATACAAAAACCAAAACTTTTTTCCCCTTGTTGGAAACATATTTGTATTTGGATTTTATTTTAATATACTCCGAATCGTTCTATAAGAATTTCGGATAAGGATCAACCTAATTGGTAGACGTGTGCAAATTTTATTGGGATGTATTCGTATAACAGTTTCTCTTCATTTATTAAAAAAAAAAAGTTACTTGTTGTTTAGAATACTGCCTTCAGAAACATTAACGTTAGAAAAAATTTGGTCTTAATCACGAAATTCAGTTTCCTCTGCAATTCTCATATGTTGTATAAATTCCCCCAATAATACATGTCATTCTGTTTGATATAGTTCCAACTTTGAAACAGTAAAACAATTATAGTTTCATCTGAAATGCTTCAAAATTTCAACTTTTAATTCACAAAGTTTCATGATTAAAACTTGCAAAGCATAGATTCAATCCAAAATATATTTGGTATAACCCATATATTTTTTAGTGGTATTATAATTATAACTATTACTTTGTTCTTAATAATACAACTTGCTCTTTTGACAGTTACAACTTGCTTCTGAGTACTTGACATAATCAAAGACCAAACGACAAAATGATGATTCCAAAAGGACGAATATTTAGTATCTATCAGTCTAATTTCCAATCAGTGTTCACACTTATATTTAATTAATAAATAGTTATCATGAAAGTACTACAACAACTCTCCAACAAAACAATTATATGCACTTCAATAATAATAATAATAATAATTCTTTGCAATTATCTATATATTAACTTCAATTACAGAAGCAACGTATAGGTAATTAGTTTATTGATGGCCAAGAATCTAACAAATTAAGACGAAATGTTTTGTAACTAATTTGTTTATCTCTAGTTTAAATTCATCGTACCGTGATGATCAATACTCAGTAGGCAATGCTAAAACTTGTCTCGTACTTCAAAAGAAATTTTCAAAGACGTATACATGTTGAACCAACCGTAGTCTATGTTGAATGGCAAATATTTTTAGCTATTATAAAAGCCAATAGAAAATAATTATATAAGAAAACAAATAGATAGAATGATTAAGAATGATATATTACGACTATTTTGTAGCGATTATTCGACTTAGTGTGAATGCTTGATAAATAATGAATGCACTGTTTGACTATAAAGCGATTCCAAGGAATAAAAAAAAAAAACCAATACATATTTTTAAATATTTCAAACAAATAGAAAAATTGCAGCAAATAGCACTTCATTTGCTTTGTTTTTAAAATATAGCTCATGTTTTGATACATTGCCACTAAGATTGATCTTCAGAGACAATGTAACATATATAGGCAATGTGAATGCAGACAGTGTAACACAACAAGATGCATTTTGTTTTATCTTAAGGCCATTTTCATTTGAAATGCCACGTCAACAAGCGGTGGATTTCCGCTTTGCTAGGGTTTAGCAAAGAATTGCCTATCATTTTCTTCAATTTCCGACGATACCCTCTTGCCTATTTTTGATGCCATGTCATCTGTTCTCCCTCGCTCTTCTCAACCATGGCTTCAGCTCCAACTCAATCTCAAACTGGAACTTCCAATCATAAGTGAATATACGGTGATATTGTTGGAAAATAATCTCACGCTTAGCTCGATTCCAATGAAAATTCGAGATCCTTAACTCACCATGGGGATGTCATCTAAATCAAGAATGTTGAACAAGTCTATCGTTGAAGGTTCTTGCTTTGAAATTCCCTTATTGGCCGGCTTTCTGATGAAGGGCAAAAAACCTTAGAAGTATGATGATCTCATAAAAAACTTTAAAAAATTTGGAAGCTGACAGGGGGAATTGGAGAATGATCTCACTAGGATTGGTTTTTTCAATTTTCACTTGTTAAAGACGGATGATCTGAAAGATCGAATTTGGTCTATTGGTTTGTTTATGGTTAAGCTGGGAGTATTACAAATGCTCCATTGGAATGCAGATTTCAACCCCAATAATTAACGACCCACCAATGCTCAAATATAGGTGAGACTGCATGAACTACCATGGGAGTACAGGTATGCAAGCATCTGATTTAATATGGCCAAGGGAATTAGAGCATCTTTAAAGATCGACATCATAACTCTTCAAGGTTAATTTGGTAATTTTTCACGTGTTTGATGTGGATTTATCAAAAGAGCTTCCTAAATCCTTGATGACTGAAAGAGGAGGGCATAAGTTATTTACCTATCTCGAATATGAAAATATTTCAGCCTTTTATAAAAATTTCTCAACTGCTGGACACTTTTTAGCTAGTTGCAAAAGAAATACCCTATCTCGTAAATTGGAGGTTAACCCGCCGACTAAAGATAAAAAAAAAACATAGCTTCTGCCAAAGCCAAAGTCGTAGAACCAAAGCAAATTTATTTATCGAAACACGCCTTTAAAGTTGCTGAGAGTGATTCATCACTTCCTGTGTATGAAGCCGCTACGGATATAGCTATCACAGCCATGGAAAATTCTAAGGAACTGACACCAAACCCGCTGAGATCCGATCCCTCTCTATTGATGTCCATGACCATGAGAACCATATTGCCCACCTTTTTAACAGCGGGAATTCACCTTTGATTGTTAATCCGTATATGGATGAGACTTATATGGTTATGGATAAAGAAGATTCAACTACTCAAGCTATTAAATTACTACCTATCATGACAAAGCCTTCCAGCGATACTGTAATTTCAATGCCAAAAACTGTGACCAAAGCTCAAGTCTTTGAAAATTTGTCAAAATATTAATGTTGATTTATCGAGAACAGTTACTTTGGATTTGGCGATATCTTCGATCAGCTAAGCTCAATGGCAATTTGAGATGTTAATCTCATCACCTCAAATTCTTAGGCTCGCCTTGTTGAGCAATAAGCAGTAGCAAACAAGGCGACAAAGAAAACGTAGAAAAAATGTCATCAAAACTACTATGGGCGGTCATCTACGGAGAGATCACGCGCTCAACCGTTCCTCATGAAGTTTTTATTTTGAATATTACAGGAACAAATAAATCCTCTAGGGATCCATTGTTTAGTGTCTATAAACAATTATCCTTAAGGATAATTATGTTAATTGTTTATGTTCTATTAGTATGAATTTGCTTGTGTTTAATTCATGTGATGATTGTTCTAAAATTTGAATTTTTTGTTCTAATTATAATCCATATCCTTCGGTGGTGTTTGATTATGATCAAGTGATAACCTTGGATTTTGGAAGTGCTTCACGTTACTTTAGACTAACTTTATTTATGCTAGTGTTTTGATTTCAGTGCGGCGTCAACTTTGGGACAAACTGAAATTGTTGGCTCCTAGAAACTTGCCTTGGATTTTGATAGGCGATCTTAATGCAATTATTGGATAACATGAACGCTTTGGAGGCCGCCCCCATAATCTGACTGCTTTCTCTCAATTTGCAAGTATCGTCTTAGACAATGAACTTCACGATATTGGGACTATATGAGAACGATTTTCTTTGGCCCATTATTCCTATCGGGGGTTTCATGGAGTGTCGTATCGACAGAGCATTATGCAACAGCCACTAGCTTGACTTTTGGGCTTCCTCATAATGCTATACTTTGCCTAGATATTTCTCTAATCACAATCCTCTTGTCATGACATGTATAGAAAGTCATCAATGTTGACCTAAGAATGACTAACCAAGAGGGGGTGGTTGAATTGGTTATTAGATTAAATCCTATTAAATCCAATGTTATAAAACTAATTTAATGAAGTTCAATATGCTTAAATGGTTTGTGCTAATGTAAATTTCAACATCTATTCAAGAACAAAATAAGATAAATGAATAGGTAAAGAGTATGGAGAAAAAAATGCAAACTATATGTTTATGGAGGTTCGATCTGAAATATCTACGTCCTCCGTTACCAAGCTCTCCGCCACGAGCAATGCCTTTGTCCACTATTGCGATCGACTTTCGGCTCGATCTACCATGTACATTTGTCGAACACCTTACGGGCATACCTGAGGATTACCCAATCCTCTTCACAATAAACCCACCGAAGTTGCTTCGGGTCTTCGATAAACCCCTTTGTCAAAACCTCGACTAACTCTCACAAGAATAGTATGGAAAGATGATAAATACAATGAAGCTCACTAATTCTCTCAAAATATAAAATATCACAAGACAAATCTATGAGAAAATCACTTTAGGTATTTGATAATGATTGGCTCAAAAGTATTTTTGGTTTCTTTCTTGAAAATGATGCACAATGATGTAAGAGAATAATCAAGAGAAGAAAGAAATAATTTTGTAAGGCTTTTGCTCAGAGAATATCAGAATATTTCGTTATCTTTATTGGAATGAGCAAAATAGAACTTAAACTTTTTATATGTGACTCAAAAACACAATTTTAAGTTTGAATCAGCGATTGAAACGGTCGATCGCTTCGTTAACCGGTCGACCATTTTAATTGCCAAATCAGACAATAAAACGGCTACTTGCAACGGATCGTTTTAGGTTCGTTGCTGGGAAACCGGTAGACCGATTCGTGAAAGTGGTCGACCGGTTCGTCAACTTTTTCCTAAAAATAAGACTTTTAAGGCAAGAAACGAACCGATATGAAAATGTGCTTAAAATCAAACTTTGAGTGCGACATTTTCTTAATAAAAATGATCCTTTAAATAATTTTAGAGATAATTAAAGGATTGAATAATTTACTTTGAATTTTCATAAAATAAGACAAGAAACCTCAAATTTAAAATGTCAAAGTAAATTTACTTTCTTAATCATGAATTCATTTGCCTTAATATAAGATGGACTATTAAAGATTAAGACATGAATATAATTTGTTTCATTTTAAAGTAAATGAATCAAAAAGATTTTTAATAAAAAAAAACTTTGAGCCAAAAATTATCAAATGCTTAAATGATAATTTTCCTTACATTGGAATATCCTAATCTTGCTTGTTCTTCATGCTTGATTTTTCTTGATGTAATATCATTTCAATATTGGTCTTTTTGACATTTTGCTTCATGCACACTTGACAAATATATTAGTAATAAAACTCATCTTATTTGTGATTATCAAAACATTAGGTTAGTTTGTGACATAAGCTAACAATCAAGTGGGCCCTACTCTTTTTCGATTCCAATCGATGTGGACTGAAGATGTAGGCTTTACTCAATTTGTTTTAGACAAGTGTCGCTCCTACACATTCCTGGCAATGGTATGGGGGCTTTTTTGGCTAACTGAAAACTCTTCAAAATGACCGCAAAAGCTGGAATAGAGACATCTTTAAAAATGTTCATTTATAGGTATAGTCAGCTAAAAAGAATTTGGAAGAAATTCAGAAGCAGATTTCGAATAATGGTGACTCAAAGGATCTCTTCAAGCTTGAAACTAAGGGTCATGAAGTTTTTATTTTGGCTATTAATTTGGAAGCTCGCTTTTTTAGACAGAAATTTCAGGTTCAACTGGTTAGAAAATGGTGACAGAAATTCCATTTTTTTTTTATATAATGTTCAACAGTAGAAAAAATATATAGAGGGCATTTTGACGCTCCAAATTGATGGCATACTTGTATGGACAAAGAAAATATTAGGAAGCATGTGGTTAAATACTAATGTAATTCGTTTAATGGATGTCTTTCCACATATTTTTTGACCATCTAGGTGATCCAAGAGGTCATTCCCTCAATTGTTTCGGATTCTGGAAATAAGGTGCTCACTCTTATTTCATCCGCATAAGAAATTAAGAATACTATTTTTGGTATTAAAGCTTCTAGTTCGTCGGATGGGTTCAGTGGCATTTTCTATTAGATATGTTGGGATATTATTGGGGACTGAGATATAGTTGTTGTTGTTAATGAATTCTTTGTTATGGGTAAGATTATTTCAAAATCTGAACTCGACATTTCGTATTCCCAAATCTGATTCGGTTGTGTCTTTGGATAAGTTTCACCCAATTGCTCTGGACAACTTCTTTTTCAAAGTCATTACGAAGATTATTGCTGATAGACTCAATCATGTTACTAATCGAATCATATCTCCAAATCAATTCGGATTTATTTGGAAGGCGTATTTATTATTGCATTGTTATTGCCTCTGTAGTAGTGAACTATCTAGATGACAATTCTTCTAAACGCAATATGGCCATTCAGATAGATATTGAGAAGACATTCGACATAATAGGCTAGAACTTCCTCATAAATATGATGCAATGTTTCGGCTTCTCCCCTAAATTTTGCAACTTGATTTTAAATATCTTGAATCAGTCAGAATATATGTTCTTACCAATGGTCAACCCGTTGGCTTCTTTGGGTGCTCTCGAAGGGTTAGACAAGGAGATCTACTATTGTCATTGCTTTTCAACATTGCCGGAGATTTTTTCAGCAGATATTTAACGGCGCTTTGCAATTCAAGAGCTACTTCGATTACTTTTGTTGGATGAAACTTACACTTGCTGTCTCATTTTTCATATGCTGAAGATTTTATTTTATTTTATTTATTTATTGATTTATTTTTTTTGTGAAGCTACTAAGTTGTGACTAAAACTACTTATTTTGTGACAAAACGTTTTAGCCACTGACTTTTTAGTCATGGGAAGTTTTAAAATTTTAGTTTTTTGCCACAAACTTTTCACTTTTAGTAGCCACAACAAAAGTCAAGTTTTTTTTTTTTAAGTGATTTTTGGTAGATTTTGAAGTATTTTGAAAAATAGAAGGGGGGGACGTGATAGTATTTCGAACAAATAGATGGCTAATCTAATAGCGCGGATGAAGACACCAATGTACCTGAGTAATTTATTCCATCTTTCTCGGATTTCTCTTTAATTTCTAGAGTGTAGTTTTAGGTAATTACTAGATCATTTAAATAATTAAGGAGTAAATGCCAAAAAAAAAAAAGGGACATTCTAAGAATGCTCCAAGTGGTGTGCTCTATTGATGGGACCATTAGTAAAATGACCTGTTAAAATAATATCTTTTAAAGAAATGACACAACTATCCAAAAATTAAGTTATTAGCCACCTCGCCCATTCACATACATCTGGACTACCCAAAGTACCCCTGTTTCGCCCAAATTTTGTTACAATATCTAACAAATATTGTTACGGAATTATAACAATATTTGTTACGATATGTTAAAAATATTGATACAAATCATAACAGACAAATGTGTAAGAAAAATTAGATATTTTGTTACATATGTGTATCAAATTTTGTCTGTGACGGTTTGTATCAAAAGTTGTTACCTATTGTAATAAAAATTGTTACATTTTGTAACATTTGTTTCCTTACGTAACAAATACAGTCAATGCATAATGTCTAAAAAATAGCAAAAAAGGAAAATGACTAATAACTTAATTATAACAAACTTAGGTAAATTTTTTTAAACTTAAGGCTAAAAACAGGTCATTTGGCCAAAAAAACTCTCTATTGATTCTTATTCTATGTTTATTGTATAAAAATCAGAGTACAAAATTTAAGTGCAACATAAAAAAAAAACATAAATCAATAGTGTATAACAAAAAAAAAAAAGAAAAAAAAGAACATTAGTCAAAATATCTCTTTAAATAACTGCTCATAAAACCTATATGGCTATATCCCAAGCAACGATCTCTTGTAGTTGATTAAGTTATTTGCGGACGTGTTTAAGAAAACGCACATTGTTTTATTTGTTATACCTTATTGCCTTAAGTAAAAATGTCATTTTTTTTTTGTTTGATTTGATTTGTTTTTTGTTTTTTTTTTTTTGTTTTTTTACTTTTTAAAAGTAGGAGGGTGGGAAAAATGTCGTGTTTGGTGAATCATTGGCATGTATATTTTATCCAGCTATAATAATAGGCAAATCAACGAACTATCATGTTATAATATCATCTATTATGGCATAGTGTATCATTGATTTATCAAGGCACGTATAAATTTGTTTAAAAAATAAAAAGGAAAGAAAGACATTGACTTTTTGTAATATATGATATTAACAATGGCAACGATGCAAAATTACTAATCTTTCTGATAAATTTACAATGAAACACGTGCAAAGAACTAACATAGTTGTTAAATAAGAGATAAACAGAAACTGGGAAATTATAAATATTACAGTGGAAAAGTTTCTTTATTGCTAAAAGACCAATACCACGTGGGAGAAGTGAAAATGATGAGTTTATTTTCATCGACCTTGTCTGATACGAAGGAGTAGTTCAATTTCTCTCTCTCTCTCTCTCTCTCTCTCTCTCTCTCTCTCTCAAAATAATTAAGGATTTGGTTAATATTAGTAGTGAAGACATTGAAGATGCTTATAAGTAAATTAGTAATTAATTACAGGTAGTGCCCACGAGGCACTACAAAGCACGGAGTCTTTCTCTCTTCATTGGGAACTGATCGATCGATCGACCCCTCCAATATGGATCTGTCACCGGAAATGTCGCGGTATCGGTGGGTCCCACTCGCCACTTGCATCTCTAATCAACTCTTTAATTTCAGTTTTGTCAATATTATTATTTGCAAATCTGCTCTCTTTTCTTTCATCTGGTCTTGCTGAAGTTAAAGATTCAATCCCAAAGTTCCTAATACTACAACCGTTCGACACCACAGTGTGGCCGCTAAAACTGAAATGCCGTTTTGTGCCATGCATATAAAACTCATTCTATCCGATAAGAAATTAAAAAAAAAAAAATTAACATGATATTTAATACGATTAAATTATTATATTATCTGTGTAATACAAAACACATCTCTACCTTAAATAAGTCTCACATAAGAGAGAGAGAGAGAGGTGCATAGTAGGTCTTAAGATTCTTTTGTGCACTCTTTAGGATAATAATAAACCGAATATGAGTGGGTTACACATTTATTTTTTATCGGATTCTGTCACTCACAGTAGTTGTATGATTTTGTTTTATACAATTTGACGTCCAAGGGTAAAGCCATTTTCTACCAATATTTATCTGCCAACGATTATAGCCCTAAAATAACGCCTGAGGAATAGGGAAAACACAAAACTCTTTCTTTCTGATCCAAACCAAAAGAGAGCATTAAAATAAAGAAGATTATTGAGTTGGTAAATAAAAAAGTAATAACTTAAGTAAGGAAAATATTATGGAGCCGAAAGGTGATTGTCCACAAAAAGGTCCAAACCCAACTCTAGATTTTGCTAATCCAATGATATCTTTCCTTGGTGGAAACTATTGACCCATTTCTTATTTACCATAATATATTTGTCTACATCAATATACTTCACCATTGATCATCTCTTCCAATATTCACTTTCTTTTACAAGTACACATTTGGCTTACAATATATATATATATACACACATATATATTTAATACGCACATTATATTATGAGTTACCTTTGAACCTTTCTTTGTGATAGTATATCAACTTTACTGGCTGATCAGTAGACACAATGTCTTGAACTGTCTGTCCATTCATGTAAAGGATGATACACCTCACAGAGTGTCTTTTTCTTATCACAAATCAATTCTCACTGCTATGTTCATTTTGACTCTGAATATACACCTGGTTCTGCGAGAGTTTCAAAAAATGCGCCCTATACAATTCCTCTTGAAGCGGCCTCACTTCACTCTAACATAAGTGATCTCTTATTAAAGAGTAGCCCGCATTACTCTGCTCGGATTAAATTTCGACACATAAGAATCATTAAAAGCAAAACGCTTAACCTTTCTTTATGGGAATCAATGTTACATCATAGGAATGGATAAGAGGTAACCCCCACAGTGATCTAGTTTAGTCAAATACAATTTGATTGTCCCTTTGAAGACTTATCCATTCACGGGCTTTAGTCTCATTCTCGTTGATTTATTTATCAACTTATACTCTATTTAACCCTTTAGATTAGTGGATCCATAATATTATTATTTGATTTTATATTATCAATATTAATAACCCAGTTAAGAGTAGTTGGCTAATAGCAATATGTCAAAGACATATGTCTAGACTAACCATGTTGATATGTGCCTTTTCCAATGCAATTTTTTTTCTACTATTTCCAATGCAAATTGACTACTACAATAAATGCAAATTGTAGCACATACTTAGGCTAATTTTAAAATATTCTCTAAGAATACAAGATTACAGCTCATAGTTTGAGCAAGTATGCCAAATGACACCAATTATCATTGACTTGAGTTACATCTTATAGGCTTCTCATAGCTTGAGCAAGTACGCCAAATGACACCAATTATCACTGACTTGAGTTACATCTTATAGGCTTATTTCAGAAATGATTGCAAAGATACACTTATCTTTGACACATCTAATTAATATTGCCTACCACATTGACCTTGTGGTTTTCCTTGTGACTAATCTTTGGGCCGCTGATCTTTCGATTGGGATTCACTCACTTGAAGATTGAAAATCAACTCATCTACGATATTTTCATGAAATCGAAATAGAAACTGAAACAAATGAATTGACTTTCTTTTCAGCAACTACTACTGCTAGATATTCTTGCCATATTATAATAGAACATCCTTAAAAAAAAAAAAAAACAGTTGTTTACTTCTTCAATTCTAAGTCTAACAACAAGTCTTCAATGTTCATCTCGTTTCGCTAGCACCTAAAATATCACTTGAAGCCCTTCCATATGAGGTTAACTTTTGAACAATAGAAATTATTTGAAAAGCTTCAATCAAAATCATTCCCTTGATATGAATCTCATGTAAGATCACTTGGATCTCTTGCACATGATTAATTACAATTTTTGAAGTCCCCACTCTTATAACCAAGGAGGTGGCAATGATAAATTTCTTGGCGCTAACACCCTTCATGTTGTACTTTTGGTCTAACGCTCCAACACCTTGACCGGTTTTTTTGTACAAAATGCTTCCAAGCATTGGCTACCTAAATGATTTGAAAATTATTTTCACCACCCTTGACTTTCGGAGTATCCTTAGTCAAGAATCTCGCAAGAATCAAGGTTGTGAGGTGGAACATATTTGTTCTCACATCTTGAAATTCAAACAATTGAATTTCTTTATTTTTTTTTTTCCATTTTTAATGGAAATCTATACCACGTGACGGTCAATTGAGCAACAAAGAAGCTTACAACATCAAAGCAAATTACTTACGATTTTTTTAAAATGAATATAATTTTTCAAATTAAAAACTTTCACAAATAACATTTGAGGAAACAAATAACAATCTAAGTTGTAAAAAACCTCCCATCAATAAAAAAATCGGTCACAAATTTTAAATAAAAAGTAACTATATATATATATATATATATACATTCAAGCCTAAAATTAAAGAGCGTTAACAAAAACTAGCAATATTTATAATACTATAACATAAAGCGTTTCGCATAAGTCCTACAAGCAAAAACTAAGAACATTATAACATAAAGCTTGCCACAAAGCTAGCACATGGATATAAGCATGTACCAATATGTCATATAAAGCTATCTTAGAAAATTTTGCACAAGGATTTGAAATTTAAGAGTCGGTCCAGTGATAAAAACAGTGAACAAATCAAACAACACTAGGAGGAATGTGCATGTGAATAAGTGGCTCAGGATACTTTGCAATCATAATGGAAAAATATATTATGTAAAATAAATAAGTGTGAAGTAGGCAAATACCCAGAATTTATATAACAATAAAAATAAATACTCAAACTTTTGAAGTAATTGAGTTTCTAGTCAATTTGTGAATTACTTGCACATGCTTTTGGTAATTAAGTAAATTACCACCACTTACCACTGTGTAAGTAATTGAAGCATTTGGGTAGTTGGTTATATTTTTCAAAAGATTGGGTAATAACTTACATTAAGTTTTAAAAATTGGGTATTCACTATAATTTCTCAATAAAAAAAACCACACCACTAGCAAGCATATAATAAATCTTATATCCATATTGAAAAAACATAAGTGAATAAAACTGTTAGTGGAATTCCTCGAAGACCACAAAATAATCTCTCAAATTCTAGCAACCTGTTTGTCTTTATGAAAAATTTGTTTTTAAGTTTATTATACAAAAATTGGGAAATAATATTAGAGATTGAACAGAAACTGGAATTGATATAGGTCTTATTTGGTAAACGGGTCCGAACCTGTTTTGGGCCATTCAAACGAGTTTGACAGTTTAAATCGTCGTTTGAGTACTTTTTTCCAGAAAAAATCTAAATGACAAAATCCCATTCAAACTCTTAAAATTTAAATTCTACACACCTTCAAATTTCAACCGTACTTGGATCCATTTTAAATATTTATTTTTTATTTGACATTTCAACCACTCGTTTCATAACTCAAATCACATATTTTTATATCTACCCAAACAACAATTCAATAAATTTTCAATTTAGATTATTTGAGCAAAACAACAATTTAAATTCTTCGTTCTAATTGCACAATTCAAAATTTTCAATTCAAATGAAATAAGTTCAAATTGCCACAATTTGAACCAGTTTGCCAAACAACACCATAATAAAAGTATAGATGAGAAAAATTAAAATGAATTTGTAATAATAAAAATGAGAGCAAACCAAAATACGGTACGAGGATGACGGAACAGTTTAACAGGAAGTCAAAGCATGTGTATCACACGCTAATTCTAAAACAGATTCGCCCCCTCACCGTCTGTTTTCCAAGATACAATGACTACAAACAGTATTTCGAGCACACTAAAATCACCACTTTCGGCGAACTTGAATTGTATTTGTGACTGAAGCTCTATCACCAATAAAACAACAAAAGAAAAATATCTAGACAAAATATACAATTTGAGAAAGCACTATTTCTCTAACGTTTGTCTCCTCCCATCATGCATACATATACACTTTCACTTGTTCTCTCTAGCTATTGTACTAGAAATAATATATATATATATATATATATATATATATACACACAATTAAGGAAGACAAATCAGTGCAAAGATATATCACCCATTGTTTCATAAAATTTGTAACGCGGTTCGGCCAAGCCTACATCCGCGAGGCTACGCCCAGATAGTGGAAAGTCATTCACTACTTTGAAATGTGTACACCAGTCTTATACGCTAAGAACTCCCTCCTTACACCATTGCCGTCTACCTTTGTCTCCTCTTCGTGAATTACAACACGAGATCCCCTCGTGTCCGAACTCCCCTCACTTCCATAGAGATGTGTCCCGAGACCCATTTCTGTAACTCACTCAAATGTTCTCACAAAATACAAAAGAACCCTCTGCGTTTTTACACTCAAAAGCTCACAAACCCAATATAAATATAACCCACGCCGAGAGAGAATTCTCACAGCCCAAAGAACCAGCAGAAGTACTTTATAAAAGCTATGCAATCAGTTCATTCCATGCTTTCCCACGTTTCGCAGCTATCCAAAACTGTATAAATAGGCATGTGAAGTGAACAAGAAACTTCTTAAAGTCTTGATCCAATCAGGAAACTACTACAAGGAAAGCACACAAGTTTTCCATAAGAAACATGCACAAAATCTTTTAATATGTATGGGTAATCTAAGGGACAATAAAAGGAAACTGTCATTTAATCAATCTGCAATTGCATAGCTCCAGAACTTATAAATTCGCAGATCAGTAGCTTCTGAAATTCGGTGGCAGTTTCCAAATCAATCGTTGTTTAGCAACACCTTGTCTTAATTGCCTTTTTTGAACGAAAATTCCACAGAATCTTTCAAATCTTCCAAAATCTTCAAGAAACGATTTCCTGCTCCAAAAATAATGCTTGGCGAATCATGATATGTACAAAAATCAAACAAAATTCGTTTTGCCAAAAATATACCAACACAAAAATATCCTAACACTTATTTATATAACAACAATCATACAATTAAATGAGTACTTAACTGATTTTATAATTTTTTTTCATTATTTTTTAACAATTCTTTTCCCATAACATCAATGGATATATATATATATATATCTCTTTTACTAGAGCACCTTTTACGCATAGTTATAAAGTTTCAAAAGATGTTCTTTTTAATTGCTTCTTAAGTATCATCATATATATCAAATTTCAATTTCAGTATATAATTATCTCTGCCACGATTTTACAAAAATACAAACAATTTTTAATTATTAAAATGATTGTCCTAGTATCTTATGTATAAAAAATCTACGTTCGAAGTAAGTTGCTATATACGTAGTTTGAAAAAAAAAAAAAAAAAGAGCTAGATATATGGTCAGTTATGCATATAGGTTAAATTTCTGATATTGAATCGTATATCATTGTCCAATTTTAAAGAACAATATATACTGATTTTCTTGCAAAAAACTATCGAGTAAATTATTCTATCCAGGACCATATGGCACTTAATTAGAGGCCCGGATATGAATAATTACGCATAACAACTCCAAATTTTCCTTGATACTAAGTAATCTAATTAGAAGGCCAAAAGATATGGTCCATTCAGGCTGTGATGAATAATCATCGGCTAATAATATATTTTTTTACTTTCCTTTTTCATGGTACATATTTTTTAATAAAATAAGATAAAACTCCTATCACATAGATTTTCAAAATTAAAAGAACCGACAATATCTAGCCTCAACTTGACAAACTTAAATGACGTTTCCAACTCGAAACATATACAGGCACTACAAGAATCTGTGGTTTCAGCGACCAAATTTTTGGTCGCTGAAAATCAATTTTTGGTCGCTGATAAGTATCAGCGACCAAAACAGCGACCAACCTTTTGGTCGCTGATAGCTGGACGCAGATACTTATCAGCGAGCAAAAGATTTGGTCGCTGATAATCAGCGACCAAAGTTTGGTCGCAAACTTTAGTCGCTATTGTCCTTGTTTATTTGGGTTCGTTTTTGAATTCAAAAATTATTTGCGACCAAAGTTTTGGTCGCTGATAGTACAATATCAGCGACCAAAGTTTTGGTCGCTGATAGTGCAATATCAGCGACCAAAACTTTGGTCGCTGATAGTGCAATATCAGCGACCAAAACTTTGGTCGCTGATAGTTTGCGACAGTTTAATATCAGCGACCAAAAGTTTTGGTCGCTGATAATTTTATTTTATTTTTTTATATTTTTGTTGCATTTAATCCGTTTTGTTTTTACTTTGAAATGTGTAATAATTTGAAAATTGCTAAAATAGATTAATATAATTAATTCTAATTAATAATCTAAGATAGTATGCATAAAATATTAGAAATATTTACAAAATATGTCACTAATATATTTTTGACCAAATTCAAAGATGACATAATTATATAAGTACTATTATCGAAAAAACAAAATAGTTAGAGAATCACTCATCGTCTAAGTTCGCATCTTCTTGTTCTTCCTCATCATCATTATCGTCACTATCGGAATCAAGGCCGCTAGAAGGACGTGGCTGGAGTGATGATGATGGCATGCTAGGTGGTGGCGGCGGTGTTTGACCTATGATCGACTCTGGATGGTGTTTTGCCATGTAGTTGTAGAAGTGGGCGTAGCCGGCCTTCATAGTCGCCAGCTCTGCCTTGATCGCATGAGCCTCCTCCGCATACATCTGCGCCTCGGAAGATGACCGCGACGAGCTGCCACGTTGGTCAAGCACGGACCTCCGAAGGGTCGGTCCAATGCCGACAATGTGATGACCTCTAGACTTGACGACGTCGGCCATAATGTCTTTATCAGTCTTTTGGGTAGCCGGGTCCTGCGTCGCCTGTGACTGTCGAGTCTGCGACATCTTCTCCTATATTAAAAAAACGATCAACAAACTTAGTAAAATTGGCATCCTTAACATATTAAATATTTATTTATATATGACAACGATTTAAATATGATACTCACAAATCTAGCCTTTGCAACGTCCGTAGTCCACTTGTCCTTCTTCATGTGCCTTTCTTGGTAGTTGTCTATATGGCTTTGAAGTTGCCCCTGTGCGTCCTTCTGCATAATTTAATAACTTTACAATTAGAAACTTCCTAATACAAATCTAATATAAACTTTGTCAAAACATTTTTGGATACCTTGTGAAAACGATAGGCAGCAAAGGACTTGGTACCGTGTCTTGGCTTCGTTTGCTTTTTCTCATAGTTGGACTTGTTCTTCTTCGATAAGTTCTACATGTACATAACATAAAAAATATATATATATAAGTAGTTTAACATTTACAATTTGCAAAAGAAAATAAAAGTATAGAAATAATAACAGTAGAATTTACCTGAAATCGCTCGGAATTGATGTGAGTAATGTAGCGCTGCCAAGTGGTGAGATCACAACTGTGATGCCGAAGGTTCTTCGCTGCCTCTTCTCCGTGCTCCTCGACCATTTTTCTCCAATGTGTGTGCAAGTCATGCTTCCACTCAGCTAGCGACTTCCTCGATTGACGCTCTACGCTGGCTCGCATCTCAACTGAGTCCTTCAGCTCGAACTGACTGCTAATTTGTGGCCAGATACAATCACGATCCTCCGTAGATTGATCAGTCCATCGGAACAAATACGGCTTCAGTAGACCGCGAACGCTCATGCCGATGGCGTTGTTGAAGTGCGATGCCTCGTCGCCGACAGCTTTGTATGTTTCAACCTCATCAAACTCCACGTTCACTTTGCCACTCTCCTTCTGCTGACGAGCTTGCTCCAATACAATGAGCTTGTTTGATTTTCTTCCTTTCCTCTTCGATGTTGCAGGTGTCGCCTCTGAAATTAAACAAGATAAATAAAATTTATAAGCGCAAATGTGTAATAAATGAACCGTATAAATTAGTTTTTTATTTAACAAATAGTACCAAATCCTTCGCACTGTGCGGGAAGACGACGAGGGCGATCAGGGTCCTGACCCCCTGCATCACCGCCATGAGAAGTCGCAGCTAGTCGCTTAGCAGGACCAACAGCGGCCATCAATATCTACAAGACAAATTATTAATAGAATAAGTAAGAAACATAATATTTAATAACAAAAATAAATAAAATGAACCATAATAAAGTAATTAAAGCTTTTGCGTAACTAATCATCCTCTGAAGTATTTGAGTTATTATCAATGTTAGTGTCTTCATCCGTGTCATCACTCTCGCTCTCAATGAACTCTTCTTCCTCTTGGTCGTCAAGATAATGCAATTGCGTATCGTCATTATCATCATCATCGTCAAGTTCTTCGTCAGTCTCTACAAGAGCTATAACATTATCGTCCAAGACAGGTACTGATTGTGCCTCACTACGATGGAAGTCAATATGATCAAGTGCTGGTAACTCCACAACCAGCTCGAACTGTCCCGAGTATGTTTCCACAGGTTCTGGCATCGACTCGATTTCTTGAGGCAAATCCCACACATTCCTTTGCTCGCAATGATGCACAACTCTCCAATTAGGGCCGTTCAATAAGTCTTCAGTGTAAAATACTTGGCGTGCTTGTGTTGTGAGTATGAAAGGGTCGTCCTTATACCACTCTGCATTTGTGTATATGCTACTGATGTTATTTATTACCTTCAACCGCTTCTTTCTACTATCTGTATCGTACCACTTACATCGCATTAAAATAGCATTACAACCATAAGCATATTGTATTACCAACACCTCTTTTAGCACTCCGTAGAATGGTGTGGCCTCCGACCCTGCGACAAAAACACCAGAGTTTTGCGTCTTCCTATTGGCATCACGTTCCTGACATACAAACTTAACTCCATTGACCACGCACGTAGAGAATGACAAAGTAGCAGGCATCGATCCCATGGCTAATGCGAATAACTCATCAGTCATCTCAGTTGCTCCTTGTTCACGCAATTCAAACGCTTTCTTAAGGAACCAAGCTGGAAAACTATCAATGTGTGCCTTCTCAACATCTCGGGTACCAATAATTCTCAGTTCCAACTTGTGCTCCCTATAAAAAAAAATACAATGTTAGGTAGATCATCAAGGCGTAGAGGAATATGACAAAAATAAACAGTAAAATTTACATACTTACTCCTTATACTTGTCGACCTCGTCGCAGTTGTTAAGTATATACCATTGTGTCTTTCGACGTGCCTCGTCGTCGAGTAGTATAGCAGTACCTTTTCCAATGAGACGTGTGCAATGCTTGAACACCGATAATGTCTTCGATTCTGATGTGTCCTTGCCACCTTGATGACGCTCAGGTCTACGATGTGCTGTTTCGATATCACGTAAATACATCGAACAAAATGTCAATGCTTCATTGACAACATATCCTTCTGCTATGGACCCTTCTGGACGCGCACGATTTCTTACATATTGTTTAAGTGTACCTATATAACGCTCAAAAGGGTACATCCATCGACTTTGGACAGGGCCTCCTTGAATAGCTTCTTCAGGCAAATGCAAAATCAAATGAACCATTATATCAAAGAATGCTGGAGGAAAAATCAGTTCTAACTTGCAAAGAATCAAACAAACATTCTTTTGCATCTCCCGCAACTCAGCGACCCTAATTGTCCGAGCACATATTAATTTGAAGAAACTGCACAACTCAGCTATAGTATCACTGACATCCTTAGGAAGAAACTTTCTTACGCCAGGGGCAAGCAGACGCTGCATTATGACATGACAATCGTGCGATTTCAAACCCGTAATCTTTCCATCTTGATCGTTCACGTTCTTCATCAAGTTCGATGCAAAACTATCCGGAAACCGTACTGACTTGATGTATTTGCCGAATTCTTTACGTTCTTCCGAGGTAAGGCTAAAATTAGGGTGCGGTTTCATCCAACGATTGCCTTCTTTGTAAAGGTGAAGCTCTGATCTGATTCCCAAATCCATTAAATCAAGTCTCGCCTTGTCCGTGTCTTTAGACTTGCCATCTATATTCAACACTGTGCCAAGTAGACTGTCGCAGACATTTTTCTCTATGTGCATCACGTCAAGATTATGCTTGAAGGATTGATGCGGCCAGTATGGCAATTGAAAGAAAATACTTTTTTTTGTCCAATTCAACAAGTTTGGATCTCGTTTGCGTTTCTTTCCCCCAAACTCTTGATGTTTACCAGGGACCCTATCAGGGAGCCGCGACAGTTGTGTAAGAATATCTGTTGTAGTCAACAACCGAGGCGGCTTCGCTTTCTCATGTTTACCGTTGAAGCGTAAATTCTTTCTGAATGGGTGCGATGTGGCCAACCATCGACGATGACCAACGTAAACAGTCTTACTTCGACATCTTACACTTGGTGTGTCATCATTACACGTTGGGCACGCCTTATAACCCTGTCCACTCCACCCAGATAAACTACTCCGTGCTGGAAAATCATTCACTGTCCAGAGTAAGGCAGCATGCAACTTGAAATTTTTCCCGGAGACAGCATCTTTTACTACAACACCTTCATCCCATAGTTGCTTTAACTCGTCAATCAACGGACGTAAGAAAATATCCATGTCCTTCGCAGGAGCAGATGGTCCAGGTATAAGTAACGTTAACATCAAGTAGGGGGCTTTCAAACACAACCAAGGGGGCAAGTTATAAGCGGTCAAAACAACTGGCCACATACTATATGAAATCGCCATATTACCAAATGGATTAAAACCATCGGCAGCCAACCCTAATCGAACGTTACGCGGATCTGCTGCAAATTCTGGGTAACGGTTGTCGAAGTCTTTCCATGCCTGACCATCGACAGGATGACGCATTACTCCAGGATCAACTTCTCTTCCTCTCTGGTGCCATCTCATGGCACTTGCTGTATGTCGCGAACTATACAATCTCCGTAAGCGCGCCTTGATTGGAAAGTACCTCAACACTTTGTGCGGAACTTTTTTTCCCTTTCCTGTTCGCGGAACCCATCGACTAGTAAGACATATAGGACAACAATCAGCCAAAGCATTCTCTTTCCAAAAAAGTGCACAATCATACTTGCACACATGAATGGACTCGTATCCTAGTCCTATATCCCGTAACTTTCGTTTTGCATCGTAGTATGAATCAGGAACTTTATTTCCTTCAGGGTGTGAAATCTTCAACAACTCGCACAACATGTCGAACGATCGATTTGTCCACTTATGCATAACCTTCAAATGCATCAGTTTAACAAGAAAATTCAACGAAGACATCTTTGTGCATCCTGGCCACAACTCGGATTGGAGTTCCTCGAAATGCTCCTCGTATGACATTGCTTCTTCGTCGACCTCTTCAGTTCTATCATCCGCATCTCCTGCTTCAAAGTTCATTTCATTGGCCAAGTCCAGGAGAGCGTCTGCCATTTCATCTCTACTAGCATTAGTAGCACTTGTACTTGCACCGCTATTTGGAATCGCCTGTTGAGGAACGGTGCTTCTTTCACCGTGATAAATCCATACACTGTAATTAGGATTGAAGCCGTTGTCGATAATATGAGCCTGAACTCTATTCAACTTTAACCATTCTTGATTCACACACTTTTTACATGGACATCGTATTTCTCCTTCTAAATTAACGTGACGAGACGCTAGGGCCATAAATTCATCAGTGCCCCGCCAGTATTCATCGCACAAGCGATGCGTTAACTTTATCCAACTCTTATCCATTGACGAATAGTTAACGGAATCTGAGAAAGATAAATGATCAATTATGAACTCAAATTGTAATTGTCTAATTATCCAGTTAGTAAGTATTAGTTATTAGTGGTTGTTACTATCCATTGTCTAATATATGTTACTACTTAATTTGTATTGTAAATACAAATGGTTTTGGATACTTCTCTGTTGGATCTCGTGCTTCCAGGACGAGGTAAATTGTAAATACAAACCCCCCAGTTTTGATTCTTGTCACATTCTAAGATGAATTTCTATTTTCAATTTCATATAAGTGATAATTTAATTAAGGTGTTACAGTTTGAAGATCAATTCCATTCTTTTTTTAATTGATGAAATGAATTGACGTGATTATGATAAAGAAGAAGTTTAGTTCTGGTCTTCTTGGGGATTTTGATGGGCGATTAGAAATAGAATGTAAATGGGTTAGTAGGATTTTAATGTCTTAAAGAACATTTCCAATTTTGTGAAGTGTAACTTCCATTTGTTTGAAGCAATATTGGTTTTGGTATATAATTTAAGAGTACGGTATTGATAGGGATTTGATGCCTGAGCATTGCATTTTATTCTGTTTTGATGTTAATGATAGTGTTTGCATTTTTTCCCCTGCCGATTTGAATGTCTATTCATCATGTAATATTATTAGTACACCATGTACTTTCATATGATTAATATTTGTACCTAGCTAGCTTACCAACACTAAATAATAATAATTACATTCGTATAATAAATTAACATTTGCTATTCTGTAGTTTGAACAAAACATAATTTGTGCACCTTTTTTTCCTACCAAAAAATTAATGTAATAATTATTGTCCAAATTTGTTACAACTTACAATGATCAATACCCATATTGGTAAATCACATATCTACTATTATATACCAATGATCAAATCACATATCTACTATTATATATCTGCTATGTATCTTCACTACTAAATAATTTTGAAGTGTTCAACTTCACAATTTCCACTATAATCATAAACTACCAAGCAACCAAAATACTATTTTTGAACGACCAAAAGCATACAACTTTGCCAAACAACAGTAAACAAGTAAACAACAGAGAGGAAAAAAAAATAGAACTTGCTTACCGGCAAACGACGAAACGGCGGCCGACGAGAGAGAGAGGCGGCGTGAAGTAGAAGGCCGGCGGTGATCACAATGGGAGAGGCGGCCTAAGGCTTACCGGAACTTGCTTACTAGGAGTGTCATTTTCCGACCCCTACAATAAAAAACTAGGTACATTAAGTTATGTTAAATCACCATATTGTCCATCCAAAAAAAAGAAAATAAAATCACCATTTAGCAACATTAAACTTAATTTTTGAAGGGAACAATCTAACAATAACTTTGCCTAATTATCAAACTTTAAGGCGGAGCCGCTTCACGCTTAGGGAGCATATATGCCTCCCCTTGCATTTGAACATTTTACTCTTGGATATAACTTTAAAAAAAAAAAAAAAAAAGATCCCCTCCCCTGAATTTTAGAAAATTAAAACAGAATTTAACTTAAAAAAAAAATGAACAAAATAAAACTTAGTCCCGGCGTGAAGTAGAAGGCCACCGGCGGCGGGGCAGTGACAATGGGAGAGGCGGCCTAAGGCTGGGCAAAGCCGGCGGCGACAATGACGAGTTTGCCGGCGGCACGGCTGTTGCCCAAAAATTAAAACAGATCAATTTAACTTAAAAAAAAAAAAGATCTAGAGACGAACAGTGGGGCTTGGACGACGGGGACCGGGGCTTTGAAGACGGGGACCGGGGCTTGGACGTTCTTAATCTACAGAGGCCACATATTTCATAAAAAAAAAAAACTATAAGGAAAAGCTAATATGAATATCGATCTGAAACAATAATTCAACGAAATTCATACACACAGACCTATCAAATCATTGTATTGATTACACATTCACAAACTTCATATAATACTTCGTCTATCTATAGATCAGCAAATAGTTTAACTTCCTGGTTGATAAGTCACAAAGCATTACAATCATCTAATTTCCAAGCAATCAAGCAACAGAAATATACAAGCTCTCTAAATGTTATTGAGTGAACAGGAATATCAAACGAAACCTATTGAAATAGCAAAAACAAAACCATACTGCTAATAATCAGCTTGAAAAAGCGAAGAGATAAGCCTAACGAAATCAATACCAAACTAAAACGCACAAAATTGAATAAATAAATTAATAAATCAGCAAAACGATCGAACCGCACGAATTATCGAACCAGAATTTCAACAATCAGCTCAAAAAACTCACAGAACAAGAAAAGAAACACGAACAATTCAGAAATCTCAACTGATCGTCGAATTCGATTTTTTCTTTTCTTCGCAGCGAATCGATTCGAGAGATCAATAGAAAGGAAAAATGAGAAAATTCGTGTTGTTTACCTGTCGGAGAGGAATTCGATTGATTGATTGAGAATCGGAATGTGTAGAAATGGAAATTTGGAATTTTCAACGAAGCACTGTTCAGCGATGGACTGGTTTTTTTTTTTTTTTGGTGAGGTTTAGAGAGAGAGAGAGTTGTAGTGGAAAATGGACTCGGAGAAGTGGAGGGACGACGGGGACGTACACTGGTGGTTACGCCGGTGTTTGAGTGGGAGTAGACATTGTGGTATTAGTTAAAAAAAAAAAAAAGTCACAGAGGTACATGGTGGGCGGCGGAGAGGAACTGAGTTTAGAAGGGAGAGAATAACAATAGTGACTGAAGGGTTAAAAGCCCTAATATCAGCGACCAAAAATGGTAGCTGATAATGTAAAATTTTGCTCGCTGATATGACTGAATATTTTTCGCGGAAAAAATATTTTTTCACTTTGGGCGCCATATTTTTTCGCCAAAAGTTTCAGCGACCAAAAATTTGGTCGCTGATACTTATCCCATTATAATATCAGCGACCAAGTTTGGTCGCTGATAATATGCAATTGGCGGGATTTTTTTCGCTAAAATTCATTCGCGCTTATAATTGGTGGCTTAATATTTTTGTTGCGCGGGAATATTTTTTGGCTGCATTATCTGCGACCAAAATTTGGTCGCTGATAATATTTGATCGCTGATAAATATCTGCGACCAAATTTGGTCGCAAATACGGTAATATCAGCGACCAAATTTGGTCGCTGATATTTTGTCATCTATTTTTCACCCACGCTATTATCAGCGACCACATTTTGGTCGCTGATTCTAATATCAGCGACCAAAAAATTTTGGTCGCTGATACTTTGGTCGCTGATGATCATTTTTCTTGTAGTGAGGTCGCAAAACAATCAAACACGACCAAATCAAGTAATAATTAGTGAATTAATACTTGTTTAACAGATTTGAAAAGGTAAACATATATTGTAAATGTTGACTTGCATTATATAAATACGCAATTTAACCTAGCAACTTAGAAAGGAGGACCACATATAGTGACGAATTGAACGATATAGAGCCAATCAAAATTAAAGATGTCGCTAATTAATGGCATATAGTTAAAATAATCTTGGTCTAGTTTTGACTAATCGAAAAGATTATTAAGCACTAATCAGCATCTTTTCGCTAATTTTTTTATGAGCAAGCTGTAGTGCTCCAACGTCAAAAACCTAATAACCCGTGCAAAAGTTGTCGTCTTTCGGATTATTTTATTAACAACTCTCATTAATTATTTCGAAATCGATAAGATCAACGACTAATTAATTAAAAACGTCTACGGGCATAAGAAATCTAATTAACAGTACCCTAAGGTTTTGCTCAAATCCGAGGTACCCACCACGTTGCACTAGTAATTTAATTAGTAAACTAATAATAATCAGAAGAAAAAGGTTCTCTGGAATACTTTAATAGCAAGATTCGAAATTATAGATCATGAATCGACCCACCTTATGCGCATGTTGAGCAAGTCCAAGGTTTTCTTTTTGCAAAGTAATATTACTTAATTAAAGATTAATTATGACTATAGCCTCGAGCTTTACTTTGCATACATATATAATATATATATATATACGCATATATATATACACATATATGGAGAGAGAGAGAGAGAGAGTAGTAAGATTAAATCTTTAATTAGTTTGAAGTCTTTAGTTTATAACCTTGATCATAACATATGACTGTTAATTTATGATCCCTCTGCAGGAACAACTATATTTTTTCGTTTTTATTATTATAGTTATTAGTTATTAAAACAATATTGTAGGAATAAATGTGTTTGGTGAACGGAAAAGTTAGCATATGCATATGTAGTTAATTAATTGCTATAATATTTTATGTGGAAAAGATAGATAGCATAGAATTAATACAAAATGCGCATCTCTAGCGCTCATGAAATATTCTTCGAACATTAATATAATATATTTCATTTTATTTTATTTGTACATTGTGGATGCTAGGATTCTTTATAATTTGCGTACTTTTCATTTTCGTGTTGTGTCTGGATTCGATTAAAATAACGATGATGATGATGCAGCAAATTAAGTAATTAATTCTTCCGGTGTTGGAGTTATATGAGATTCTAACGACTTTTTCAAAAGAATAATGCTACACAATCAAAAAATTTGACCAGAAAAATAATCAGAATGAAGCGACAATCACCTGTTGGCTATAACACATGCACTTAAATTTTGCTCTATATCTAATAAATATCTTACAATCATTTTACTAATTGTTCTTCCCACATCCCGGCTCGATCTGGGCTAATTGGTGAGTGTTTGGCTTGCTTTTGCTCAATCCATCAATTTGAGAGTTAATATTATAATCTGTTAATGATGCGATAAATTAAAGGTCATTTCTGCTATATATCTCCTCCAAACAGGTTTTGGCTCCTATTGAACCTCATTATTATTCATTTGTAATTTGCATTTCCAATGCTAATTGTTCTTGATCAATTTGGTGGCCCAGTTTCTGCCAATAATGAGACTGCTCACGTTGTGCCTAAATTTTGTTTAGAGTCTGTTTCATGGTCTTTGGAATGTCCCAGATGGTTGTCTGCAACTATATGCAAATGACCTTAAGGGTCTTTTTAATGTTTAATATGATTTCTCAAAAAATAAAAAAAATAAATAAATAAAACTTGATATATACTTGATATGATGGGTAGTAAAACAAACATTGAAAAGTCTAAACCTTGGGAACATTCTTTTGTGTAATCATTTATTGATGAGACTTTCCCTATCCGAAACCATATATTACAATATATATATATATATATATATATATATATATTAAATTCACAAACAAACAGAAAAATTACAACAAAAAAAATCATTTAAGTATGACTTAATAATTTATTTCTCAAAGGTATGTGTTTTTTTTATTATTTAAATTTACTCTATATTTATAATGTAAAAATGAAATAGTGTAATACAAAAAGAATATATATTTTTAATTTGTTAAAAAAAACATTCTTTAAAATCTCTCGATTCAAATTTACTGAACTCCCTCTTAATCATACAACTATTAAAATAGTACTATAATTCTTTTCTCTCTCCCACAGTTTCCAGCAATTGTAGATTACATATATATAGCAATAGAGATCATCTAATTAACTAATTAACTATATAAAGAAGCGTCAAAATAGAAAGGTCAATGATTTATATTAGTAAAATGTTCCAAAGATTCTGGAAAAAAGAAAATTTTCTTTTTCCAAGTAAACTAGACTAATTTATCATATAAAATTCAATTACACGAATATAATATATATAGTTTATATATACATTAATACATATAAAGCGATGAACTAATTCCCCAAATGAATGAAAAAATGTGTCGCCTTATAGTTTTCTCTAAAAGAGACGAAAAGTTAGGTATCGCCGTGTCTATTAGCTAAACAATCAAGATATATGCACGTACAAATAAAATATTAATTATATATAATACTGGTTGTTTGTATCGTATAGCCAAGAAAGCATCTGTCACGAAAAAAAAAAAATATATATATATATATATATATATTACAATATTAGGCGCTATGGAGAATCTGATTCATAATCATAAAAATAGAAAGTAAAAAAATAATCAACTAAGAGATATTAAAGAAAAAAATCAGTAATATATGAACTAAATTTAAATATTTTAAAAATTTATAGGGTCAAATGAATTATTTTTAGGGCCAGTTAGGTAAATAGTCATTTTGAACTGTGTGTTTTCGAAAAATAATCACAGTTTGAAAAAAATTTAAAAACTAACCATAACACAATGTAAGAAATTTCTAACAATAACAAAATTACACATAAAAATTATTGTAAGAAATTTCTGACACTAAAAGGGCTAGTTTTTAAATTTTTTAAAACTGTGGCTATTTTTTAAAATTATTTTGTAAACAGTGGTCATTTTCTTAAAATTCTCTTATTTTTTAAAACAATAGGTAAAAAAAAAAAAACAAAGTTATTAGTTTTCATTTTTAATTACTTATTTATTTATTTTTTGTCATTTACCTTATTCAGTATTATTATTTTGTTGCATATTCTACACAACCTAACAAATATAATTTCAAAACAAAACAAAAATTCCAGATGTTCACATATTCATTTTACCAACAAAAAAAAAATTCCAATAATGTATTGTACATATTCAAATATTCATTTTTTCAAACAAAAATCAAAATCGAAATACTCTTAGAATTTTCGAATATCCAACATAATCCAAAAACATTCAAAATATCATAATTTCTACAATATTCTAATAATAATAATAATAATAATAATAAATACTTGTGCCGGAGCGGGACTAGGGGCAGTTGAGCTGGGGAGGCGCGACGCTGGCATTGGGCGGCAGTGGGAGATCTAGGCTTGGCCGGCTAAGAGACATGGTGGAGGCGACTACAGAGAAGGGCTGGAGGGTTTATTGTAGAAAGACAGACTGCGAATGAAAAAAAAAAAACATCGCCGCTATGAGTGTGGATTTTGTTACATCTTGTGTAGTTGTTGGTTAAGAAGGAAATTGATTTATGGGGTGCACTAATTTTTTTTTTTTTTTTTTTGGTTTCTCTAATGAGGTGATTGGGATTGTGGTTATTGTGGTTTATGTTTTGTGGTTGTGATTGTGTTATTGGTGATTGTGGTTTATGTTTTGCATGTTTGTTAGAAGAATGCTAGTGTTGATTTCATGTGTATTGAAAGTTTAAAAGATCGAATTGTTGCGGAGGAAATGTTATTTTTGGGCCAAGAAAGAAGACTACCGGTGTCATCTTTTGAAACTGGAATTAGGAAGCATTTGGGGAATAGGAATTTAGGTTAGAGAGTTGGTATGGAACAAATTGATTAGGATCGGAGATTTATTTAAGATTTTTTTTTAAAGTTTGGGCATTAAATAAAATTTTTGAAATAATTTGGGGCCTATCCAAAATTTCATTTTTTAAAAAATAAAATATAAAATAATTATCACGTTACATTTTCATCATCTTTAACTAATAATAATTATGTAGGAACTCACGGGTCAAACTTCAGAGCCAGTTTGACACGTTTATATATTTAGCACCAACTTAAACAAAGTATCTATTTATAATAATTTTCAATAAATTAAAAAAGAAACAATAATTTTTTTTCTTAAAAATTGACAAGGTACTGAGAAAGAAAAGATGACATGATTATTATAAGGAAAAAATTATAAATGCCCGTTAATTTTAACTTGTCTCTTCTGTTTCTCCCTTACTTCATCTAATTTAAACACTATGGTAAAAAACTTCAACAAAAAAATTAAAATAAGAGGGTATTTTGATAAAAGTATAACAAATATCGCTTGAAACTTAAATTTCAGCGATTATGGGTTGGAGAAAGTTAAAAAACATAGACAAGTGGGCTACTAGAATGTTAAGGCTACAAATGTTGTTCTCTTTTTCTTATTCTCTTCAACCCCACGAATGTTAAGGTTCAGTGCCTTGCCGGCCGACTAACCAAACCAAAACTCCCTAAAAAGAAACCTCTCAGACCGGCATCCATATGTTTAGGTTAGTCTGTCGTGTTTCACAAGCGTACAAATGCGTGCAATTCCAATGGTCGCTTTAACATATATGCACTGATTGGTTTGTATACTTGTACTATATATCGATGCGAAATATCATTGGTTTCGTGGATTATATAACTCAGCGTGTCTGTGTATTGAAATATTGACATATGTGTGAATTTCTTGAGATTTATGTCAAGGTTTTAGGGTTGGAAATGTTGATTTTTTGGCATTGTTGAATGATTGGATTAAGTAAAAATTGAGGCAACTTTGGGTTTGTGTATTTCAGGTGTTTGATTAAATGACAACTGAGGAATGAGGAATGAGAGTTTGTGAAATGGGTTACATATAGTCATATAGTGTTTTTGAGTATTGTTGTTGTAGGGAGGTTTGTTCTCTGATGAATTGGATTTGCATTTTCCGAGAACAACTATGAATTTTCCTTTTCTTTTAAATGTACCCATTAAATTATTATTATAATTATAAAAAAAAAACATTATATCCGCAGCAATCAAGGGTAGAATAGTAATTTCGGCCTTTAATGCAAATTTGATCCCTTTTTTATTTTACTATTTAGATGAGGGCAAATGGTTGAAATCAATCATTTTGAACTCATTCAAATGGTTTGTAAAAAGATGCTAACTATTTCCAATATATTCAAATGATTTATAGATTGAGTTGTAAATGGTTTCATTCTACTCATTCAACGCATTTTTAGGACTTTTCTATTTGCACATAATGGAGCGAACATTTTGGTTTATTTAATTTTTTTATGGATGTATTTTTATAATTATATCTTTTAATTAATTGTGGTGATGAATTAAATTTGTAAAATTCTTTTTCGTCCATATTTTTTACATATAAGATATTTTTTGGTCTCCCTAATAGTTCAAATTCATTTTATCCAAATGGTTAGATCATTTTGTCATTGTTGTAAATTATCCAAATGACTCGTTTTCTTTTTCTTAAATCACAAAATTGGTCAAACTATTTGAATAGAAACAAACAAGAAGAAATGTGAAACATGATGTTAATAGAGGGGGCATTACGGTTTAGCCATATTATGATATAACCATACTTGTACGACACGTTGCTTAACCATGTTAGGTCATTTTGCATATGACACGTCGTTTGCCGAATAATGGTCGGCATTTATGAAACACATCGGCTGAGCTTGCTTCTTTTCTTTTTTTTTTTTTTTTTTTCAAACACGGACAGAGGACACTTATAGAGTTTACCCTTGTCATTAGGCCTGTTCACAAATAACCAGAATCTGAAATACCGCCCGCCCGTTATTGAAACCATTAAAAAAAAAAAGAGAAAATTAATTCCAAAAAAATTTTAGGCAGTTTCGGTAATTATCAAAATTATTGCGGACATTTTTTTGTTTTGGGAGAATTATTTTCGATTTACGGATTTGCCTCCTGAATTACCTTAGTTTTGTAGGGTCCTTTTTATACTAGGGGGATTTTGAGGAATACCCCATTCTTGACAAAATGATAATCTATACTCTATGTGTGTTATATTTTTAATTTAAATCTCAAAATTTATACTACAAATATAAAGTGAAAATGAAAAAAATACAGGAGATATAGATTATTGGGAGAATTTCAAAATGAAGCCATTCTTGAAGCCACATAATAATCTATACCCCATGTAGTGTGCTCCCTTTGTTTGCACTCTATGTTTATAGTATAAATTTTAGGGTATAAATTAAAAGTGCAATACACATGGGGTATAGATTATCATTGGACCAAGAATGGGGCATTTCTCAAAATTCCCCTAGATTATTAAGTGACATTAAGAATAATTTTATTTTGAAATTCTCCCTTTAGAGACTACTACTAAAAGCCCAGCCCAGCCCAGCCCAGCCCAACAGTACACAACACATTACACAAACACCCTCTCTCTCTCTCTCTCTCTCTCTCCCTCCCGAAGCCGAACCCAATCACCACGCCCGCACGCCGTCCCCGACTTCCGCCCTCACGAGTCACGCCTTCCCTGCCAAGTCGCCCTACGCCCTACGCCCTGCCCCTTCGACTTCGAGTGCTACAGCCCCCCGCCGAGCTGACCTCGCACTCCAACTTCGCCGAGTGCGACACCCCTCACGCCGTACCGTCCAAAACAGATCAGCGTCTTACTTCGTAGTATCCAAGCGCTCCTCTTCGTGATATCACCGTGATTGCAAGGGTATCGTTTATTGTTTTGTATTTCTTTGACATGTTTGTTCTGTGATGAATTATTATTATTATTATTTATTTATTTTTTGTGAGTATTTTGGGAATTATGCCTGAGTTCTGTTTCTGTGTTTTGGTTGAGTTTTTTAATTTTATTTTATATTTTTTGTTGACTGTGGTTTAGTTTGATTGATGACTGTGGTTTGGTTTGATTGAGACATGGCAGTAGTTTTGAAAGCTCAATTGTGGCTTTATTAGCTGTAGGGTGTGAGTTTTGATTTTGTGATAGGTAATTGCAACTAATTATTGAGAGTTAATTTAGTGATTCAATGGCGTTTATTGCTTGAAGATTAGATATTATTGCTCTTTTAAGATTAGATTTGTTTATTTTGTTTATTATAATTTGGTTGTCTTTATATATAGAATATATATACAAACAGAGGTTCATTATATGAGTTCTGATTTTAGATTTAGGCTGTGCATATTTTTAAGGAATTCTGAAAGTTAAGCATGAGTTTAGGTTGAACTTAGTGCTGAACTACACTTTTCTTAATTTTCATTCCTTGGTCTTGATCAGCAACTAATTTTTTGTTTATTTTTTAGTTATCCGAAAACTGACCAAATTCCCACAAAAAACCAAAATAAAATACCGAAACCGACAGTTATTTTTTGGAGGGTTTTGGTTTTCAAAAATAGAGTTTTGATAATTTTGGTAATAACCGAAACCGCCCAAAAAACCGAATAACCGCCCAATGTACCGACCTACTTGTCATGATATATCCTACAAGTCTTCAATTGACCATATTACGTCGTTTTGCATATGACACGTCGTTTTCCCAATAATGCCCTCCACACAGGACGAGTTGAAGAAGAAGAGGAAGCAGAAGAGCAGCCCAAGGCGGCTGAGCCTTTTTTTTTTTTTTTTTGAGGGGTGGTTGGCGAAGACGATGAAGTGAACAAGAATAAAACGAGATTCGATCAATCGATGGTGTGTGTGAGTCTGAGAAGTATCGGAATGGAAATAATGGGCTCAGCGAGGACGACGACGCTCAAGGATTATGCTCAGTACAATCACACCGATGATTGCAGATTGGCCCGTTGGACTGCAAGACAAACCTACTGTTTCATGCACTCCCGGCCATGGCCGTCCGTCCTCGCCTTCTATTCCCGCCTCATCAACGGAACAGCCTCTCTCTCTTCCCTATTCCCCATCGCTTCTCATTTTGATTCCGACGATCTTAAAGCTCAAGATAAAACGCCATTGCTTCAAGAAGAAGAAGAAGAGCGATCTGGTTCTAAGCCCAAGTCCGGGAGGTGGGCGAGAGTGACATTCAAGCTGGTCTTGGCCTACGACGGAGCTTCTTTCGATGGCTGGCAAAAGCAGCCTGATTTAAACACTGTCCAGGGGTACTCGATAATGCTTTCTTAGCCGAACTATGAACTGGGTTTTTGGAGATTTTTGCTGAACCTTTTAGCTTTGTTTGTTGGGTTGGCTTTCACAGGTTGGTGGAGAGGTGTCTTGGGCAGTTCGTGGATGAGAGGAAAGCCAAATTGCTTGAACGCAAATGCCTGCCTGTTGAAGCTTGCTCTGTCGTCGCTGGACGCACCGATAAAGGAGTCACTGCTCTTCGACAAGTTTGTTCCTTTTGTATGCCCAAAAAAGAAAACGCTCATTAATTCTTGCCTTACGAAACTGTGTCAAGCTTGTTCTAAGCCCACTGTTACTCTGTGTCTCTAGATACATGGAGAACGGACGTTGAACCTAAGGCTGTTGAGGACGCGATCAACATTGCAGCGCCAGGAAAACTGAGAGTCCAATCTGTTTCTCAGGTATGCTCTATTGTTTTGTATTGTCCACATTGATCTCTGTTTGGTTAGAAAAATAACGTACCAGCCATGGACCTTAAGATGTTGCTATTTGAGACACTTGTAATGTACTTCAGGTATCGCGTGCATTCCATCCGAATTTCTCGGCGCGTTGGAGGCGCTATCTGTATATTTTCCCCTTAGATAGCGACGAGGATGGGGAGAGTGGAGAGAGCGTTGGAAATCATGGAAGTGACCGGAATAAGGACGAGGATAAAGTGGGGTACGGCGAATGGAATGGTGAGAGCCTGGAAGAGTCGGAAGGTGGGGAGAAGCCGCGGACATTTTGTGTAGACCGAGTGGACCAGCTTCTGCGGCAGCTGGAAGGGAAGCTGCTGTCTTACAAGATGTTTGCGCGTGATACCAAAGCTTCGCGAAATGAGTAAGAACTTTCTTAGTTTGTAATCTTGATAGGCTCTTTTCATGTGCAAAGTGGTCGCATTTCTAGCTATAGATTCTGCAGAAATTACTTAAGACCTTATATATACTAGGAGTCAGTCATTCTCTATTGTGCTCTAAGTGATGCTAGGTGTCTATGTTTCCCAGGGGTCCACCAACAGAGTGTTTTATGTACCATGCTCGAGCTGCGGAAGCCAGATTGCCATGTTCAGTAATATTTCTTACTAGTCTTTACTCTTGTTGTAGATTCAAATAATACAATCACTAATGACATTGGTTTTCCTCATAGGATTTCATAGAGGGAAGAAGGGTTATGTGTGTTGAATTAGTTGCTAATCGGTTCTTGAGGAAGGTACTAGCATCATTCGGCTACTCGTATATATGTATATGGTCCAGAGTGAATGTCTGGTTGTTTTAAGCTAGCTAAGCTTATGATTATTCGACAGATGGTTCGGGTGCTTGTGGCAACGGCGCTAAGGGAAGCAGCCGCAGGCGCAGAAGAAGACGCATTGCTAAAGCTGATGGACGCCACGTGCAGACGCGCCACTGCCCCCCCAGCACCCCCCACCGGCTTGTGCCTTGTCAACGTCGGCTATACAGAGTTCGACCCACAAATTTGTTTCATTCGCCAAGGATGAATGAATCTGCTATGATATTTTTGCAGCCATTGATGTGAGTTTATTCTTTCATGCATGAACAAACATATATATATATATATATATATATATATTGGTATGGTGATGAGGCCATGAGGGCGACCTCCATCTAGAAGTCTCAATCGAATGAGTAACTATAGATATTTGTTACTTATAAACATTTACATAACAGTTTTGCTTCTCTAAGGGCATTATTTTGCAGACTATTTTCAGCTACTTCTCACCTTGTTATATTAATACTAGAAGCGTGCATAAATCCTCTATTATAAATTCGTCAGTCAATAGTTCAAGTATTAATTTTTAAAGTACATGATTTAGGAAAATATTTATACATGTTATAAGATAAATTAGTATTTCGGTAGGCGTTTGGTTTGAGTATTTGGATTGAGATTTAAAAGAGAAAATTTAAGTTGGGAATTCGCAAAAGATAGGATTAGGCCTCATGCATACGTGTGCTATAAATTGCAGATGCAGATAGATAGAAGTTGGATTAAGATGAAAAAAAAAAAAAAAAGAAGAAAAAAAGACGACTTGATCCACATTCATAGCGGGGTAGAGGAATTTGTCAAAATTGCTATGGCTTATGCTGATGAGAATGGAAAAATCTGGTGACCATGCAAGAACTGCAACAATGGTTATAACCAATTGCCCCGTTTTCTGGATGCTTATTTGACGGGGTATGGTTTCCAACCAACCTATAATGTTTGGAAACACCATGGAGAACATTTATATATGCCATGGGATGACGACGGTGAGCAACAGCCAGTAAATGACGGAATGGAAGATTTACTTGCTGATGTCTTTATCAATGAGGACCGAGCACTAATGTGCAAGTGGACTAATCAGTCGTTGGATATGTTGTTGCCGTTGTTATATGAGGCGTTTAAAGATGTTAAGTTTCCTAAGTCCCACTGAGGTAAAAAATAACTGCAGTCACTCAGATTGGGGTACGAGTCCATTCACGCATGCGAGTGGGATTGCTCAAGGCGTGCCTAGTGCGTGGCACAAGTCGTTGGGCCGATAAATATACGAAAGGAAAATAAGTGCCTTATAAGACATTGTGTTACTTCCCGCTAACTCCAAATAGTGCTTCTAGATGGTTGTGATAGAATTTCCACTTTCGTTAAGTAACAACAATAGTATTGGCTCTAAAATGGTTTTTCAAAGTATACTTGAGAAGACCTCGTGGTATAGTAGGTTCAGAGTCAAGAACCTATGACTATACAAAAATGATGGTAGAATTAGTAGATATGAACAAGAAAGAACTTGAAAAAGACATTTTCAGTAGAAAATATCTCCGCAAGTCGTTAGTGGAGTAGCCAAAATGTTCCAGGTTCGATGGAAACACTTTTACTAACGGTAGATAAGAGATATAGTTATACAAACTAGAACGAAACAGTGAGATATTGTTGATGATATGCAAGTTAATTACAAAGGTGAGATAATACTGAGATTAAACCGAGGGAAAAATCCAATCTATGATTAAACAGTAAGGTTGGAATAGGATTGCTGAGGATGATAATTTTAGGATCTGTATTTGCGTTGCTTGATTTTGTTGAGGATGATGATATTAGGATCCGTATTTGTGTTGCTTGTTCTTATTTATGACTTACTGGTGTGAAGTTGTTGAGAGATCTATTGTTCTGTGGCTTTATGATGGCCTCTATATATAGGCCAGGTTATTTTGCAAAAAATGTTAAAGGTTCGTACCATAGAGATAGATTTCTCTCAAGGTATAGAGAAGGTTCAAACGAGGTTCAAGTGGAACGAACGTATAAAGTTGGAACAAAGGTTTGGATTTGTACAAGGTTGTACCATGTTCAATCAAGGTTAAGCAAGGTTGTACAATGTTCAAAAAGAGGTTGAGCAAAGTTGTACAATGTTCCACTGTAGAAATGTTGGATTTAAAGCACGCCAATCCAAAACTTGAGTATTTTCTCACAATTTCTAGGTGGCAAAATAACGCTACTATCGCATCTATTTGTTGGTAAGGTAGAGGAACCAAAGCAAGTGAATTATCAAGAGGGGTCTTATCAGTAACTGTTTTTTCCTAATCTGAAGATTTCTCAACATAGGAAAGATTAAAACCTGAGTTGTAGTTTTAGAAGTCACTAGCTAATCTATATCTACACTAATTACTAAGTGCTGATCCATTTCTTCCCACTTGGGCAAGAAACGGTTAACTATGAAGCGACATGTGGCACCTCTTTGATTTTTTTTAATAATTTTTTTAAAATATTGCAAAAGAGGGCTTACTTTGAAGGATGTTTGGAAAATTCAAAGGCGCTTTTTGCAAATTCTGTGGGGGCTTTTTGCAATTTTTTTTATCTCTTCTTTTTTAACTTTTTGGTTTTTCTTGTTTCAACCGTAGTTTTTTTGCCGTAATGATTTAAAAAAAATTCTTGACATGGTTGGATTTAAATATGGTTGGATTTAAATATTTTTTCTCAATCGTTTGAACTCATTGTCATATACTTTTTTGTTGTTATAACTATTTTTATATGTTTTCTTAATTTTAAGCTTGTCTTTGCATTTTTTGTATTAAAACAATTTGTAGAAAAACTTATGTGCTTAACTGCTTATATCAAATACTAAAATTAACCCCTCAATTGTTTAAATGACAAAAACTATCAATTATTTTTTTTTGAATCTTAACAAAATATACTTTATATATAACTTTTTTCTGATTCAATAATTCGGTTTTGCAGGAAAAAAAAAAAAAAGAACACTTATTTGAAACATTACTTATTTTTCTATTAAAAAAAAAAGACTAGAAAATTGGTAAAATTTGAAATTTAAAAGTACTAAAAAAAGGTTTAAGTGAGAAGAGAAAAATGAAAAATGAAACAAAAGGATGATAAAATATTTGGTCCCGTATAGAGATGTTAATCGTCCTACCTCATGTCGGGTTCAATCGGTATATTGGTTTTATGTTTGTCATGCTTTGTGCTGGCGCCTGGCTACGATTCGCTTATCAACGTGTCATGTTTTTGTCGTGCCTAATCATGTTTGGGTCGTGCCTCATCATATTTTATGCACATATGTATTTCTATACTAATTTTGTCCTTATTTTATGCCCTTCAAGAGAATTTTCCTTTGATTGGATTTTTAATATTTGTCTTGATGAAAACAAAATAAGATTAATATAAAATTAAACAAAAGAGTTAGTGATCAATAATAACAAAATAATATTGTCATATAATTAAAATTGTATTCGATAACAATCTTACAAAAATAAAATATTTTATAGACTAAAAGAAAAGATTATGTGGTTTTTTTATTTAAATTTTAATTATACATACATAATATCTAATAAAAGTTATACTTTTTAAGCAAATTTATATTGTGTCTTGTACCACCCAACTCGTGCTCGTGCCGTGTCTCAAATCGTGCCCGTACCATGTTCATGTTGTACCCGATCATACTCTTACCTAACGGTGCTTCGTACCTCAAAATCTTGTTCAAGTTTGGTCCATTAACATTTCAAGCCATGCCTAAACCCATATGTCCTGCTTGAGCACTGCCCTAACAATCGTGCTTCTTCTTGCCGGCCCATTAACCACAACCTGTTTGTCATCTCTAGCTCCCACAAACTGGTTCTATTAATTGAGTCCAAAAAATAAAAATAAAAAGTGTATTTACTGATACTAAAAGGGTATAAAGCGAAAAGCCTCTTGATTAGAATAGATTGGCTTTTTTCCAAGAAGGCGGAGGATCAACGAAGAATGAAGAGAGAAAAAGGGAAGAGGGAAAGTGGGAGTAAAACCTAAACTTATATAGAAGGGCCTTTGGGACTATATGATTGCCTATTAGTTTGGAGCTTTTGGGTTTGAAATAAAAAAAAAAAAAAAAACCTTCCACGTGGGGGTTCTAGAATTTAATTCGAATCTTAAATTCGTCAAAGAATATTCGAGAAAGATCCGAATAATGTTATTGGTCCACAAAATACATACATGACAAATTTACGTAACATCTTTCAAGAAAAAACACAACACGCCATGTCTCAAACCTTCCTCAAAAGGGACAAAGAAAAGGATTCAATACGCTGCTGATCACATAATTACTATTATACTATGATGGTAACGACAATTACACATAAGAAATTCCAACCTACATGGCATTTAATTAACAAATTAAGCACGTATATTGGCATTGTTAATGACGTTTTTGGAACAATATTGCCGGCTTTGCAACAACGTCCAAATTTGAATCCATAGGTATCAACTCCAACTCAAATGCCCTAGCTTGTCTCACACTCACCATTTCCGTACTCAAATACCAATCCCCTCGCCGCTCCTCCTTTCAACCAATTAATGCCGAGCCCTCCGATCCCGCGCGCCTCATTGTCATCGTCGTCATCGTCTCCCAATATCTCCAATATCGGCCCGAGTCGCCGCTCTGGCCTGCCAACTCGGGCCGAATTACTAGCTCTGTACCGGCCCCCCACTATAAAAAACCGAGCCCGAACCCGAACCCGAACCAGCCGTCGCTTATTTGCTAGGGTTTTGTTAGGCAGAAAAACCGAAAAGAATCCCAACACCGACGACCTTCCTCCGGAAAGTGCTTTCGTAGTGAAAAAAGCTTCCCTAAAGAGCTTTCTCGACGAGGAAACCACAGCCAATATCCTGAAGAAAGCCGATAGCCCTTACTACCGAGGACTTTTGACCAACGCATCGCCTCCTTTTTATTACAACAATAACTTCTCCGAGCCGGCACACAGCCATGCAGCGAGTACGACCTTTAGCAAGTCCTCGCTCGCTTCCACTATCATCACCAAGCTTCAAGAGTACGGGAATTCATGCCTTCAATTCCGAGCCAAAAAGGGCTCGGACGACGTTATCGTCGTCGACCACGAGCCGCCTCAAAAGGAGGCGTCTTCGTCCGCCGGATTGAGATCCCGCGAGGAAAATGACGCTACTGCCTCCGCCGCGGCCGCTTCTTCGTCTCCGCCGCCAGAGGCGAAGAGCGGCGCTGCCGCGGGTGGTAGCGAAGAGAAGCCATTGAGGGAGAGTGTTCCATGTCATTCAGGGCCAGCTGATGATGATGATGATCATCATCATCAAGCTGTGCCTCAACATGATGATGATCAACATGAGCCAATTGTTAGGGCTTCGCAGCCCTCGGAAGGGGCTCGTGAGAGGGTTCTCGTTGGCGGCGCCGGGGACGGAAAGCCGGCGCCGAAGGACGAGACGGCGGTGAGAGAGTTTCTGTGGGCGGACAAGTATCGTCCTCAAGCTTTGGAAGAATTCATTTGTAACAAAAGCAAAGCGGATCAGCTTCAAGACATGGTTATGATGATAATAATAGTTACTAATTGTGACAAATATTTACCTGTTTGATCAATAATATGGATTTAATGTAAGATTATGTTTTTGATATGATATTGGTGAAATTAACTGACTTTACGTTGATTTTGCATGCATGCAGGCAAGAAATAAAGAGTCATGTGGACATTTCATATTCCAGGGACCGCCGGGAGTGGGAAAGAGGACTATGATTTGGGCTATGATTCGAGAGGCTTTTGGTCCTGATTGTACTATACAGGTATGCTATATTTTTATTTGGAACTGTGCTCTAAGTGGAGAGATTTTATTATTATTATTATTATTTTTTATTTTTTCATGTTAGTTTTGTTTACATTTTTGGGGCGTTTGGAGTGTGGGATAAGTGTGGATTGAATTATATAGGACTAAAATTAGTTTCAATATTATGTTTGCTATGTGCTTATGATTAGTGCCATCATATAATCTCACACAATCAAGTGATAACTAATCTCATGTGATAATGTGAGATATAAATATCTCACATTCAAATTACAAAATGGGTTAAATTTTAATATGTATAAACATATTTATTTATATAGGATAACATTTTTATATGTCTTGTTATTAATATTTTAAAAAGTTTAAAAATATAATAATAATTAATCCAATATCGCACCAAACTTGTAATAATATTAAATATTATTCAATCATATCAAATTCAATTCAATCCCACAATTCATATCAAATGCAATCTAATCTGACATACCAAACGCACCCTAATAAGCTAACTTTTTATAATTATCTGTTTCATGCTTAACCTAAAACGGCCAATAATTTGTTTTGGATAGGTTTAATTATATATAACAGTGTTTACGATTTTTTTTAATGAATAGTGACGAAAAGAATAAGAATGTATCCAATCAGGTTAGCACGTTCTTGCATTATTAGTAGCATCCTCTTAAAAACTTCTCCAAAGAGCATAAGTCCTTACCTTTGTTAGGGTTTCATTCAAATGTTCTCATTTCTTTTTTTTTCTTTTTTTTTTTAATTTCACAATCTCAATGTAATACACTTAAATCTCAATCATTTAAATCACAACAAAATGTTAAAAGTCAATAATCATTCCAAATTATACATTTGAGTTGTTTCCCCAAGCAAGAGAAATAAAACAATTAATAATGCAAAAGATCACAGATCTCCTAAAGAATACTCAAAAAGGTCCCTATCTCAAAAAAAAAAAAGGAAAATTGAAAATAACAAGAGGAACAATCAAATTAGAATAAAACAAATCCTATAAGATCTGTATCGTATGGAATCAACGCCTTATTAAAATCTTTGAAAGAAAAAAAAAAAAAAAAAACACAAGGGAAAAATCCTAATTAAGTAAGAAAAAGCGAATGATTCACGATTTAATCGTAAACCTATAGAAAACTGACTCATATCTCTAGAAATAAGGTCCATATAATTTGGACTAGAGAATCACCAACTGGACGAGGCAAATTTTTATACAACACAACTTTCTTCTCCATAAATATGAGAGACAACAAGATTAAAACACTGGCAAGTCTAAAAGTGCCCAAATCCCATGTATTGATGCAAATATGAGAAAAGACAAAATTATTTTTCCATAGAACAATAGTTGTGAGAAATTTTTGAAAACAGCATTGAGGTAAAGTGTTCTCCATCCAAATTCTAAAGCCGAATTTTCTTATCACATCCGCCCATAAAAATTGCGCAAATTAAATGAGCAATTCTAGAAAAAGATGATCCACACTCTCCAAACTCAAATAGAAAAACCAGGTAACAGTTAGTCAAATGAATACCACGAGATTCAACTACCTCTTTTATAGCCAGGCACTTATGCAGGATTTTCCATCGAAAGATTGCCATCCTGGAGGAATAAAATTAGTCCAAATAAATTTGCCCCAATTGTAATTTGTCGTTGGCGAGAGCTTGTGATTTAACAAATTTTGACTAGTAGCCACACTATCAAGAGAGTGTTTCCAAATTAATAACCTCGTCTTTCTGTCCTTCTGCAACAACATATCGACAAATATCTTTGCAAATATCCAAAAATTCATTTAAAAGGATCACTTGAACATACCAAGAATTGTATTGTTGCACGAAGTCTGGCGCGAATAGAGTCATCAACCAAAACTTTATCAAGAATCGAGTACCCCCAATCCAATTTTCAATTCAAAATTTAATTTTGGAATATAATTATCGCCCACTAACCAACAAGTGGTTAACACAAGCTCTTTGTAAGGACCTTTTAGACCCATCCAAATGGAAGAAAAGACTCTTGAATCCCAAGAGGCCGAACAGAGAGATTAATATACTGCGAGCGTAAAACGTTATTTGCCATAGAAGCCCTAATCCACCATTCTCAATGGGCTGGCAAACTTTCTTCTTCCAGGCTACAATAACCATCTTCCCTTTCGACACCGAGCATGTCCATAGAAAAGTTCCTGTTACAACTATTCAAATCTTTGATAATCATCTTCGACCATTTGTACACTCGAAAAGAGTGAATAAATGAGTTTTTAATTGTCGATTTAATTAGAGTGAGCTTGACTGCCATGGAAAGAGATTACCCTTCCAATAGGTACGCTTGCTATTGATCTTATCTGCTATTTTTGAAAGTGACTACTACTCGAATTGCTCTTGAGAAAAGGGACCCCTAGATAATCGAAAGGGAGATTTTACCTCGCGGAATGTTCCAGGATTGGAGAAGCTATTCAAGGCCTGATGGGATTACGAAAGAGCTCAAATAGTTTCTAGATTTTTCTACTCTCATCACTTGTTCCAAAAGCTGTGAGAAAATGTCAAATAACTCCTCAAGAGTAGTTAGGTTCTTATTCGAAGCCTTTCAAAAATTTAAAAAAAAAAAAATCATCCGCATAGAAAAGATAGGATGTTAAGGAGCTGGAGTTGCCAGCTCAGCGTTCAACTAGTGCCAGCTCATAGTCAAACTTGCCAGGCTGTATTAGGCAGCCGTAACAAACTCTATAACTAATTGTGTAGTTAGTTATAATTAATTGTTAAGCTAATTGTCTTAGCAACAGAGTATATAAAGTCAGTTCAATGTAATTGATCATCATTCAGCAATAATATCACATTTTTCTCTCAGTCTCTCTCTCTCTCTATCTTTCTCTTTCTAGATTTTTCTGTCACTTTCTCAGGAAAATCTTTCCTTGATTTGGTATCAGAGCCTTCAACGACGTTAGTCATGGCTACCAATAACTCTCCTAGAAATTCCTCTCAGACTTCATCATCGCGAGGCTCGATTTTCTCTTTCTCAACAACGCTTAATCCAATTACGATTCGTCTTGATCGCAACAACTATGCTTTTTGGAGATCTCAAGTCATTCCAGCGGTTCGTGCTCATGATTTGGACGGTTTTCTTTTCGGTTCTCGCTCATGTCCTCCTCAATTTGAAATCCTTCAAGTCAGTGATAGTGTTTCTCCGATTCAGTCCCCGAATCCAGAGTTCTCAGCTTGGATTCGTCACGATCAGTTCCTCATGCACTGGCTTTTGTCTTCAATCTCAGAAGCAATGCTTGGACATGTCACTCACTGTCGCTCCGCTTCTGAGATTTGGTATGTTCTTGAACGTCTCTTTGTCACAAAGTCAAAAGCTAGGGTTTTGCAAGTTAGGCTGTTGCTCCAATCAACTAAGAAGGGATCTCTGAGCATTGACGAATACGTTCTTAAGATGAAAGGTCTTGCTGAGAATTTGGCTGTTGCTGGTCAATCAATTTCGGATGATGAACTAATGCTTTACATTCTTGGTGGACTTGGCCCTGAATATCAGTCTGTGGTTGTGAATCTCACTTCTCGTGCTGAGTCAGTGACCCTTCAAGAGGTCAAATTTCTTCTTCAAAATCAGGAAATGCGTCTTGAGACGTTTGTTTCTTCAACTGATTCCACTATGAATCACTCTGCTCATCTAGCCTTTAGTCAGACTCAGAAGAAGTCTCAAGGTTTTGGCAGAGGAAATGGCTATCAGAATTCTTTTAGAGGACGTGGTCGTGGTGGATCTGGAAGAGGCAGTGGTAACAAGCCGATTTGTCAGGTTTGTGGTAAAACTGGTCACACTGCAATAAAATGTTATCATCGTTTTGATTTGACCTATCAAGGTCCTCAATCCGATGGAGCATCCTCTTCTCGTTCTACTCCAAATCAGACTGCTTTACTCGCTACACCGGAGTGTGCTTCAGATGCCTCCTGGTATATGGACAGCGGTGCTACAGCACATGTCACAGCAGATCTGGAAAATCTGCAGCTCAAGAGTGACTACAAAGGCAAAGGAAAACTGACTGTAGGTAATGGTTCTAATATTCCTATTACTCATGTTGGTCATTCCTTCCTCAAGTCAAACTCTTGTTCAACTAAATCTCTTCATCTCAAAAATATTCTTTGTGTTCCTGCTATAACCAAAAATCTGCTTAGTATTTCTCGTCTTACTCAAGATAATAATGTGGTTATTGAATTTGATTCTGAAAATTGTTTTGTCAAGGACAAGCCTTCGAAGACAGTGCTGGTGCAGGGCCATCTCAGTAATGGTCTGTACAAGTTCAGTCCGGAGCTTGTTCACTCTACTCCACCACAAATTTCTTCTCAACGTGTTGGCCAAACCAGTTCAGATGTCAACTCTTCTTGTAACCAAAATGTTTTGTTGTCAAATGTTGTTACTCCCTCTTGTAACTCTCATTTTCAATGTAAAAAGTTGTCAAATAATGAGTCTAAAGACTGTTCACAAGCTGCTTTGTGGCATAAACGTCTTGGTCATCCGTCATTACGTGTTTTGACTCAAGTGTTAAGTCTTGTAAGTCCAAATATTAATAAGAACTCTATACCTTTCTGTTCTGATTGTCAAATTGGTAAATTGCATCAATTCAATTTTCCTAAGTCACATCATGTATCTACTAGTCCTTTTGACATTGTTCACTCGGACGTCTGGGGTCCTTCTACTGATTTGTCTCTTGAAGGTTATCGATACTATGTGCATTTTGTTGATGATTACACCAAATTTACTTGGATTTTTCCTATGTGTGCAAAGTCTGATGCAAATTCTGTGTTTTTACGATTCAATTCGTTTGTCGAACGTTTCTTCAAAGCTAAAATAAAATGTTTACAAACTGATTAGGGGGGCGAATATTGTAATCTTCTTCCTCTTCTTAACTCCCTCGAAGTTGTTTTTCGTCACCCGTGTCCACATACCCATCCACAAAATGGTAGAGCTGAACGTAAGCACCGTCACATTATCGATACTGGTTTAACGTTGTTATCACATTCTGACTTACCGTTCACGTTTTGGTGGGATGCCTTTTATTCTGCCACTTATCTCATAAATCGTCTACCAACCCCAGTTTTACACTACAAATCTCCTTTTGAAACCTTATTTTCTACTCAACCTGATTATCAGTTTCTTCGCACTTTTGGGTGTGCCTGTTTCCCTCTTCTTCGTCCATATAATTCACACAAACTGTCTTTTCGGTCTGCTAAATGCGTTTTTCTTGGTTATAGTCCCCGTCACAAGGGTTATCGCTGTCTACATCCTTCTGGACGAATTTATATTGCCCGCATCGTTACTTTCAATGAGTCTGAATTTCCTTACTCTTCCTTGTTTTTCTCAAAATCTTCCACTGAACCGTCTGTCTCTTTACCCTCATTTGTTATTCCTAATGTTTCTCCTAGTGTGTCTCTTTCTTCCACACCTCCTCCTGCTCACTCACCTTCTCATGTTCCTAGTGTTCAACCACCTGTTGTCTCTTCTATTCATGTTCCAAATCCTACTTCTACACATTCAATGGTCACACGTCTTCGTAGTGGTGTTGTTAAACCAAAAATTTATACCGTATCTGATTCTTTGAGTCTGTCCATATTAGAACCAACTACTGTAAAACAGGCCATAAATGATCCACGTTGGAAACAAGCAATGCAAGCTGAGTATAATGCCTTGATGGCTAACAAAACGTGGGTTATCGTTCCTAGATGTAATCAAATGAATGTTGTAAACTGCAAATGGGTTTTTCGGACTAAATTCAAAGCTGATGGTACGGTTGATCGGTTCAAGGCACGTTTAGTTGCAAAAGGATTTCAGCAAACTCCTGGTCTTGATTATTTTGAGACTTTCTCTCCGGTGGTTAAATCCTCTACTTTACGGGTTGTTTTCACACTTGCTGTTACAAACAATTGGTCTATTCATCAAGTTGATGTCAACAATGCCTTCCTAAATGGTGATCTGAGTGAGCTAGTGTATATGCAACAACCTGAGGGCTTTGAAGATTCAACTTGCCCCACTCATGTGTGTCGTCTTACTAAGGCGTTATATGGTCTTAAACAAGCTCCTCGCGCTTGGTTCAACAAATTACGTGCTGCTCTCCTTCAATGGGGTTTTACCAATTCAGTTTCAGATTCATCTCTGTTTTACTATCGTAAAAATGGTTGCTTTATACTTGTTCTAGTGTATGTGGATGACATCCTCATTACTGGTTCAGATCCTGCTCAACTTCAACGTGTAATTGCAGATCTTGACAATCGCTTTGCCTTGAAGAATTTGGGTGAGGTTAGTTTCTTTCTTGGCTTTCATGCTTCTCGGTCGAGTTCTGGTTTGGTTCTTACTCAATCCAAATACATTGCTGATCTGTTAAGCAAGGCAAATATGACACATGCTAAATCTTGTCCCACGCCGATGTGTAATAATCGGACTCTTTCTCTTACTGATGGTGATCCATTTGAGAACCCAACTTTGTATCGAAGTATTATTGGTGGGCTTCAATATTTGACCCACACTCGGCCAGACATTAGTTTTGCCGTTAACAAGCTTAGTCAGTTTCTCAAAGCCCCAACGACAGTTCACTGGTCTGCTTGCAAGAGACTTTTGCGTTATCTCAAAGGAACACCTGACATGGGCCTCGTGTTTCGTCTTGCGTCTCAACTTGTTCTTCATGACTACTCCGATGCCGATTGGGCTGGTTGTGTGGATGATCGTCGCTCAACCACTGGCTACTGTATCTTATTGGGCGATAATCTCATCTCATGGTGTTCTAAGAAACAGCCTGTTGTTTCTCGCTCCAGTACGGAGTCTGAATATCGGGCATTGTCTTTGGCTGCTATGGATCTTGTTTGGGTTCAATCTCTATTCTTTGAATTGGGTCTTGCTCAAACTACCAAACCGGTCTTGTGGTGTGACAACATTTCAGCTCAGTCTTTAGCTGCGAATCCTATCTTTCATGCTCGCACTAAACATATTGAGATCGATGCACATTTTATTCGCGACAAAGTGGTGAACAATGAGATTGAAGTTCGCTATGTTCCATCTGATGAGCAGCCTGCTGATCTTTTTACAAAGCCGCTCTCAATTACGAAGTTTCAGTACCTACTTGGCAAGCTTTCCCTTGGCTCCTCCAAGCTCAGCTTGAGGGGGGATGTTAAGGAGCTGGAGTTGCCAGCTCAGCGTTCAACTAGTGCCAGCTCATAGTCAAACTTGCCAGGCTGTATTAGGCAGCTGTAACAAACTCTGTAACTAATTGTGTAGTTAGTTATAATTAATTGTTAAGCTAATTGTCTTAGCAACAGAGTATATAAAGTCAGTTCAATGTAATTGATCATCATTCAGCAATAATATCATATTTTTCTCTCAGACTCTCTCTCTCTCTTTCTTTCTCTTTCTAGATTTTTCTGTCACTTTCTCAGGAAAATCTTTCCTTGATTTAGGACAAAAAATTACAGTGCCGTGAGGACATAGAATTGGCGAAAACATTTAGCTCTTATAATTTAATCATGTGCCAACTCAAAAAGTCTTTTGCAATCCCAAATAAAAGCGGCGAAAGTGGATCTCCTTGCGGAACCCCTCCAGAGCATTTGAAAAACCTGAAAGAAATACCATTAAGCAAAATAGAAATCTTAGCAGACTCAAAGATCTCCAAAACCCAACCCTTAATTTTCCCGAGAAGCCAAATGTTATTCCCTAAATTTATTCGGTTTTCAAATATATAAGTCAAAATCCATGCCTCTGACGATAATATGCGAGGCATCACATTATAAAATACAAGCTTGTTCCTCGCTCTCTGGACTTCTCCCAACAAATGGCAAAGATCCGAGCCTGCCAAAGAGCACAAACATGTTTATTGAATGTCTCCGTCATACCTAAAACAAAAAGATTCTCAACGTTATCAGAGAGAAGTCTAGACTACAAGAGGCCAAGAAATGGGAAGCTCCCACAATTACCGAGTAAAAACTAAAGTTCATAAAAATGTGATCGATCGATATAGACCACATCGACTGACAAAACAGAATCATTTCTTTTATAAAGCATCAACTTAGCAAGCCTATTATGCAATATTTTCGACCATAGAATCAAACGTATAGGTGGAATTAATTTTTGATAGTGATCTGATCAACTTAGTTAGTAACCCTATATTACCTGCTTCGGCATGTATCAGCTTCCATGAGGAATTGGTTATTCTTTTATGAAAAAGAAAAAATGTAATAGTGTTTCAGAATTAAGATTATAAATGGATCCACGTACGGTTTAATTGGAGCACGTTATTTCTAATTAATATTTGTTCTTTCTTCACATTTGTACATTTTCTGCGTCAGACAAGAGAGGAATTCAAGGTTTTCAACTTTAAGGTAAATGCTTCTACACAAATTTATGTTTAATGATTAATGTTTAATGTTATTGTCTCTTCAGTCCATGTATGTAAGTTTTTTATGATATGTAGGTAGTAGGAAGCGTTAAAGTACTTGTGAAGGAATCTCCAATGCTTTTGGAAGTGAATCTTTCTGAAGTTAAAGGTTATGAAAAGCATGTAATCTTTGAACTCATCAGAGAAACTTCTCTCAAGATATCCAACAATTCAGCTTTGCCCAGCAAACCACAAGACAACTGCCGAGGTATATATATATATATATATATATATATATATATATATATATATATGTAGTTTCACAAGGACATCATTAAATTAGAAGATTTTTTGCATGCATTTTCTTTTTCTAATACTTATGAATTTATATCTTGACAAGAATAATATATATGGTCAGTTAAGTTAAGCAGTTAACTATTTTAAGGATAAAGTTTGAAGGATTTAGTCATAGTTTCACGAAATTAAGGGTTTAGTCATTATGGCAACATTTTATGTTACATGTAAACATATATACGTGTAAAAAGTGTAACATAAATTATAACATATGTAACATTACATGTAATGTTACACTTTTACACGTATATGTTACATGTTAGGACTAAATCTTTAATTTCAATATTTTAGGGCTAAATCCTAAAAAGTACTCAAAAATTTAGTTAAATACCTAAAATACTCTAATGTGTATATATATATATATATATATATAACTGGACTTTTGTCACAATTTTCAGTAACAATTTTTTTTCCACCTAATGCTACAATAGCAATCACAATTGACAACAATTTTTTTTTTATTTTTTTAATGATAGAGCCAATTTAAGAGTGTATCCTAACACAAGCATGAATATTTCAAGGCTTACCAACAACGATGATCCTCTTTTATAAATTATATTCCTCTAAATTTTCTAAGATTTTATTAAAGTGATTCAAGTTTTCGAAGATAAAAATTCTTAGAATTAAATATTTTTTAGATAAAGTTGCAACCAAAAATCTGGTATTTTTTACTGGGAGTCTTTATCTATACACGAGTGGCAAATTCATATAATTATGTTTTTTTATCTTTTTTTTTTTTTTGGCAGCAATAATATTTTATGGAGTAGACGAGCTATCAACAGACGAAATCCTTTACATAAAGTGGCTATTGGAAAAGTTCAAAGTGCGCAATAATATCTTCTTCTGTTGCACCGATGTTTCAAAGCTTCAAGCAATCAAAAGTCTTTGCACCGTTGTTCACCTTTTACCTCCTTCAACGACAGAGGTTGGTCTTATATTTAAGAGTCTATTTGGTGTTTGACCATTTCGTTATTTATGTTTTAAAGAAATGATCAACGTTTTCAAAAATTAAGTTACTAGTCATTAATATATAATAAAAAAAACTAAGATTATAAAGATAAAAACACATGGTCATCTCGTTAAGAACTCATCTAGCAATTATACTCTCCTTAATTATAATGCACTCAGATTATTAAAGTCTTGAAGCTCATAGCTGAGAAAGAAGGCATTGTTTTACCTGATCAATTGGCTGAGAAGATAACTGAGACTTCTAAAAACAATCTTCGCCAAGCCATTCGTTCGTTTGAGGCTACCTCGCTAAAACAGTAAGTAATGCGTTTACATATATTATAAATTAATAAATGTTCAATAATCTTGTATATTTGGAGATATTATGTATTCTTTAATTATAATTACTTAATGTTATATATATTTGGCAGTTATCCCTTTAAAGAAGATCAAGAAGTCCTGACTGGTTGGGAAGATGATATTGCAGATATTGCCAAGAAAACGGTTCATGAGCAAAGCCCCAAACAGTAAGCTAATTAATCAAGCAGCTAACTGATCTCTCTGACACACACACACATACATACATATATATATATATATAAGCCAAATTTTCTCATTGGAATACAGGCCTTGCTCCATTCGTAATCTTTTTCCTTTAAAAACTATAAAGTTTAGGGCAAACGACACTAGGTGTTGTTAGTAGGACCAAACTAGACATTGTTAAATATCCATCTCCCAACTTAATATCGCTAAATAAAATAGAAAAAAAATTACAATATAGTACAATAGACTTGCCAAAAGAAATAGCAAGAAAACTGAAAAGGAGATTACAATTCTAAAGAATATGCCTATTGATGGAGCCTCTAAAAACCTTAAAGGAAAAAACCCGAAGAGAAAATTCCCTAATAAGGAAAAAGTGCATGATCCAAAAAAAAAAAAAAAAAAAAAAGACATCCTAAACCTATATAATCTGTAATAATAAAATGTGAACAAGCATGTTGAACCACGCACCATCTAGTCTCTTCTGAAGACAATATTGCCGCAGAGGCAAGTTCTTTTGTCTTACCTTCACTAAAAACGTGTGAAACCCGAACATCAAGCCGGAGTTTTCGCAGCCATTTGCTTCTAATACTCAGTCGATGATGTTGAAATTTTATTTTGAATAAAACCCATATCACATAAGTCGAATCCATCCCAACTTCAATATTCCTTTTGGTCATGTTTTTTAGCAATTTCAATGACAGACAAAAATCTGATAACCAGATTAATCAAGAAACGCCCTTTTTAGTACAAAATCTCGACAATTTTAAAAAATTCCGCCAAAACCTAAATGGCCTAGAGAAGCTTGGCTAAACCATCAAAGATTAACTTTTCAACCAATTTGGAGGAGGTTTACTCCAAGAAACCAAGGTCAACGTTGAAGCTACTGAAGCCTTTCCCTGAAATTCCAAGACCATGCAAAATGAGAAGCTCATCTTGTGAATTTTTTCTAGAGCCAATTTGTCCAACCTATTGCTCCCATATATCGAAGCTAGAATTCAGGCTTTGAAGAGGCTATATTTTGTTTTGAATTTTGAAATATTAAATTGATTTGCGAACCCTCTCCAAACCAAAAATAGTAGTGTAAAGGCGCACGCTCTTACTCGATATGATATTGTCCATTTTGGGCCTAAGATCTCAAGGTTTTACTCTTGAACATACCTTTGGGATATGAATGCGACACTTATGAATTATTGAAGTTGACCATACTCAAACGATGTTGGACTACACAACTTATCATTTTTTATCCTCCTAGATAACACATATAAAGACATATAGTTAAAAATATATATATAAGGGGTTGTTTTGATTGCAATTCAAATTATTATTTTTGTTTAAATCATGTTGCTACAGTGATTACACTAACAAAAAGTCAAACTTAAACCATGTTGTCACAGTAAAATATGTCTTTCAATTATTGATTTATAATAATAAAATTTAACTTACAATACTACCTCTAATCAGGCTATACATCATCCGTGGAAAGCTTCAAGATCTCGGAGAACACGACATGTCTCCAGAGTTTATTTTCAAAGTAATTAGCTCCAATAGCATACATATATTTCGTCTTTAAATTATCAAAATGTAAATTTTGTGTAAGAGAATTTCTACATTTTTTTTTAAATTTTATTCTTAGTAAAGAATGTCTCTTTTTATAAATTTTTAAATACCAAAATGTGTAATAAATCAATAAATTAAATAGTATTTCACTAGCTATACCTTGTCAAATAGACATATATAATTTACTTAAAACGAAAAATGTGCTAAATTTTCCAATAATTTTTCTATTTATATGATTTAAACTCTACATGCAGTCATTAGTAGTTGAATTGAAGAAGCATTTGGATGATCTGTGGAAACGCCATGTACATAATCTCTATCTGGAATACAATGTAAGAAAGATTCTCTGAAATTATTTTGGCATTTATATGTTATATATCTGTATAGATAGAATGAATAAATTGAGTGAAAATATTATGCTCAAAATTCATATATATTTTCTTATCATAAGCATTAATGTGCGCAGAAAATGGATGAAAGCATGTTTGAGGATAACAAAGCGATGATGGCACAAACAACGTCAAGAAAAATTGGAATTCAGCAGTTCTTGAGGATTGAAGGTAACATATGTATTAGGATATACATAAATATATAAATGTAGTTAATTTATGTATGCTCTCACAATACTTATATGGATTTTGATAGATATGTCTGCTTGCATTGGGAGCATTCTTAAAAACACCAATAAAATTTAAAAAATATATAGATATATATATATACATTTAATTTCATATTCGTTTTTTTTTCTTGTGTAAAATGAATTAATAAGTCCAATATCTGATATACTGAGTTGATGAGTCAAATAGGAGATAAAATTAGTGCTTTTGATGTAACTCAGAGAAAAGGAAAAAAAAATGGCTTGACGAGCTTGGTAAGAGTAAACTATAATAATTTAATGAAGTAGTTTAAATAATAACAATAATAATATTTCATGTAAAAATTACTCAGTAATTTACTGTGTTGTATTTATAATTCTGACAGGCAACTATATATGTAACCATCAAAACTAGGAAGCTAAACTTACTTTCCAATTTCTTCCTCCGTAAACTAATTGTTATTGTTTGTTTCAATCTCTTACAGAGTTTATTGCAAAATTCATGAGCATGTATAAGGCCGAAAGTACCAAAAGTGCGCAACATGATAGCCATAATCACTATGTCATTAGTGAAGCATGAAAAGTGTGTGTCCATAATATATATATATATATATATATATATATATATATCGTTTTTAGTGCTTTATGTATAAAGAGACTTCAGGTTGATATTATTCCAGAACAATTATTGCTACAATACTATTATAAACTGTTGGATTGTAACTCATGTTACATGTAATATGTTGAATTTTAGGAATAATAAATCAGAATTTATGGTTTTGTTTAATTTTGCTGGCCCCCATTTGTGTAATTAACTATGTCCCAATTTTCAAGGTTTTAATTGCAATTGGTTTATATTATTTCTATAAGCTGAAATACCCTCTCTTTCTTTCTTTCAAGTGCACATCCACCATATATTTTTCTCCGTCTACCACAAATTGCCTTTGTTTTTTCACATGGACAGATTTCTATCACATCTATTATCTATATTTTAAGGGGTTGTTCGGATTACAATTTGAATTAAAAAAAAAAAGAATTAAACTATGTTGCTACAGTAATTATATTAAAAAAATACGGTGTCTTTAGTGAGTTTTTTTTTTTTTAATGGTGGAAAACAATTCTAGATCATTAAATTTACCTTTTTTAGGATGTAGGGTCCATTGAAAAGGTAAATCTGACGATCTATAATTGTTTCTCACTAAAACAAAAAAACAAAAAAAAAAAAAAAACAAAACCCACCTGAAAATTCCCGAAAAAAAAAGGTTGTATAGATTGCAATCTGAATTAAAAAAAATAATTATAAATTTTTTTTTCTAAAATCGCACATCATCATCTCATTTGTATTTCCTATGTATGTCAATAGTTTATCTTTTCATTAATTTTTCTTTCTCCATTTAATCATAAAGATGCAAATATATAATTTTCTCTATTTGAGGATCTAATCTAAGCTTAGCATTGTTCAAACATATGAAATATGAATTAAAATTATTAGTACCAACCCATTTTAGTTTTTATTCGGATGCATTGTCATTATTATTTTTTACTATCTATGGATTATAAAATCTTCAATCCGAACTCTTTTAGTTTGAGTTATAATTATCTTAAACCCAGCTCAACCCAACCCACGTACACTCTAACAGTAATTGCACTAACAAAACGTAAAACTTAAACCATGTTATTATCTTCGAGCAAAAACAAAAAAAACAAAAAAAAAACCATGTTATTATAGTAAAATGTGACTTTGATTTGTATCAAAACATGCCCTAATGCAACAAGCAATAGGATAAAAATCTTCATTGACTCTCACTATTAACGCATTTCTCTAGATCTCCCCTTTCTTACACAACCAAGGCCACAAGGGCCAGGTCTGGCTAGTAAAACCGGCTGTCTGGCAGAATTTGCTCAACCACTCACGAGCGAGGCTCCGTTGCCCTCGCAAGCGGAAGGTCTGCAACAAATGCCGACAAATTGTGAGCACGACATAGATCTGGTTATACTTGAAAAACCGAGCACGAGATCAGCCGAATTTCCTTTGCCATAGGTCGCGTTGACTCTTCTCGATTCCAATGCCATTGAAGAAATGAGTGAACCTGCTTAATTACATACCATAGAAGAAACTAAACTAAACAAAACTGTAGCTACAGCCTTTCAGTATACAACCTAGTATCAAATTGATATTTTGCTAGTGAATTAGGGTTTATTTGCATCAGTATTTAAATACATATTACATATACAATCCACGTAAAAATTAGAGGTCTATTTGCCGATTCCAATACGATCACAAACTTAGTTTCACTTTTCAAATAGCAAACCAAACGAAGTTGTTACTCAGAAACTGCTGATTTAATCAGTGGTGCAAGAAACACACTTCCAATGCTAGTAGTTTCATGACCAAAAAAAAAAAAAAAACCAAACAACCTCAAATAAGAAAGGAAATTCGAATAGTACGCGGAATTTATTTCTATGTAAAAGTTCAAAATCACAATTCAATCTCTGTAAATTATGCCTGTGCTTTAGATCAAAAGACATGGTAAACTAATTTGATAACAAAAGAGAAAGAGCATATAAAGCGTTTTGCAACTCTCAGAGCCCAAAAAAATGCTGGGAAATAGCACTAACGAAAAGCAATACTATACAAATAATTGGATAAAGGAAGGGCAAAAAGGAAGAAAAAGGAAAGAATTGTACAAAACTGCACGGAGACCCAAATTTTATTGAACAGCTAATCTCTGGAGATGATCTAAGAAGACCTCAAAACTAACGTCATCGGTGAAGATGATGTCCCCTCCAGGGAGAGGAGCATCATTGTTATATGTAGCAGAAGGATTCAATTTCGCCAAAAGAAAGCGAGCCTGCAAGATGGCACAAAGATGCCTATTAGCAGCCACTGACAAAAACCATACAATATAGCTAAATTAAGTTGTATTGATCAAGCTTTGCTTGCTAAACAATAAACTGTTCATATTTTTTTTTTTGCTGGGAATAAACTGTTCATATTTTATTAGGATTCAAACTTTGTAATCTGTACTGTAGACTACATAGACATCATTTTCTTATTTTCATTTTGCTTCCAATTTGGAACAAATAGAAGTGTAGGTCTGATTTTATAAAAGGAATATAATAACAAATTATAAAATCAACCAAGCAAAAGAGCGATAGCGGTCATGTACCCGAAGAGTGGATTTCTACATTATTTAATACCATAAAGATTAAATTTGAGAAATATCAGAATACCTGAGAACCATACTGATCGCAGACCACTAAGCGAGGAACTGGGAATCTTTCCTTGACTATTGCATCGGCATCATCAAGAGGTGCTTCCAACAATTGGGCAAATGCCTGTAGAAATACAATTGTATTGAGTTGATAGCATGAAATTCGAGAATAAAAAATTTCGCAAGCAATCTTTCAAGTTAATCAATTTATTTTTAGAATGGTTATGCCGCCATGATTTCATTATCATCTTTTGACTAGACAACACGAGAAGACACGTAACTTAGAGTTAATTAGTTTAGTCACAAACGCTAGCCACTGGAAGTAGAAGATGTTTGATGACAAAATCATGTGACCGTCAACCAAAACTGAAGGAAAAAATGGCATTACAACGCACAGGGTAGGCTGATATTAGACACGTGTGTATTTCTATACACACATATGTATTGATGTAAAACACATTTTAGTTTGTTGCATGTGTAGATGCAATAGTTTATGATCAAAGATATTTAAGCTATCAGGGTGACATTTTTCAAATTCAAAAAATTACCTGATGTTCGGGCATCTTATGATAGCCAGCTTTTCGCCATTGGGCAATAGTTGAACCATGGAAAATGACAACAGTAAAATAGGAATCCAAAAGTAGAATCCTGTCAGCTGCAATCGCAGCTACATCAAGAAGTGCTGGTTCTGGGGCGGGCGAATGAAATGAGTATGTGATCAACGACGGCTGAATCATCACTACTGAATTGGCAACATTTTCCCGGTTTAGGATCATTCTGAAGTAGGCTGTCTCATCTGGGCTGTTGTTGAAAACCTGCAATACAAGTAATTTGTGTTGAATCAGAATACGTGTGGTATGCATGAACATTAATAAAACTAATTAAAGAAAATCATGTGAAAGAAAAACATGGTGGAATAAAAAAACATATGTACCTGTACAAACTGAGAACGTCTTAAATGAAAAATAAATTGCGGGAATATTGAAAATCGTGGAGATAAGCTGAAAGAAGATGGACTGTCTTTCTGGTAATCTCCAAATTTTGAACAGAGATGTATTAATGACTTATCTAACCATCTGATTGGATCAAACTCTGCCTGAAAAAAAAATAAACAACAGGTCATGAAACTGCAAAGCGACCGCAAATGTCATACAGGAAAACAAAAGTTTAACATGACCTAACATGAGCATTTAGAAAATCAGACCAAGAGCACGTTTGGTGTACCGTATTGTATTGTATTATTGTATATTGTATTGTGTTGTACAGTAACTTGTATTGCCTTGACATTTCCAAATAAAAATGTATTGTCTTAAGTTATAATATAAGATAATGAGAAAATGGTGTTAGACATTAGAGCATATAATATGGCCTATACAAAGTAGATAGCAACAGAAAATAATAATAATAATAATAATAGTAGATAATACAATTTCTCTATTAAGTGCATATTTTGTATTATACAATATGGTTGGAACATGTCAAACACCGTATAATATTCTCGAATACAATACAATCATGCTCTACAACAAACTGAAATAGCAAACGAAACCTTAAGAGAACAGTCAACTTGCAAGAACAATAAACAGTTAAGCAATTAGCATTGAACACTTTCTGCACTAATTGATCAATTTCATGCTAGATTATTTCTTCTCTTTTACCTTATAAACAGAATTTTTGAAAAGGCCATGACCAGAAAAATTGAAATATCAATTACGCATGATACCAAAACAGAAAATATATTAGTACTATTTCATCTTCTTTAACAGATTCAGTAAAACCTAGCCTCAAACATGTATGAAATCATTGTCTTGGATTCTTCTCATATCAGACACCTATAATTCACTGAATGGCTAGATAAAAGGCTTTCTCCAGACTTAAAAGCATACATATCACAATAACGTAATTGAAGAATTATTTTATCATATAATTGACAGAAGAGAGTGGAAATGAATTACACACTCAACAAAAAAAAAATATATATATATATATATATATATGATTTCTTCACTAGTAGATATTTTGAGTCCCTTGATTCTTGCGCGCGTGTGTAGATTTGTCTGTCTGCATGTGTGTGTGTGTGAGTGTGTGTGTGTGTGTGTGAGAGAGAGAGAGAGAGAGAGAGTGTGTGTGTGAGAGAGATTACTTCTGTTTCCATTTTGAAGGAAACTAGGCGCGCCATGACTGCAGCAGCTGCTTCTTGGTCAAATCCAGCAATCAAATCCTGCAGACACAAAAGGAAAGACATTCAAACAAAGAATATATGGTTACATTAGCAAAGTATCAGAATGATAAGCCAGTCCCATTGATTCTACTACGCAGAAACTCTTCATAAAGTTTTCTTTTTATTTACATTGTGGGCCCACCTCCTATTAGCTTAAGCTTTTGGGAGAATTGGTAAACTAACAATTACATATAATCAAAATAAATGGACTCACCTGAATGATTCCTTGTCCAGCTACCCATCTTCTTGAGATAGTCGTAACACGGAGCCTCATCTGACCACTGCTATGTTGATAACTGGAACAGAACATAACTAAAACGTAAGAAACTTTTCACCTATTGTATACATAACTAGAAGATATCGCTCTTGGACGTGTTAGTGAGAAATCCATACTAAGTTAAAAATTGGAAGTAAAATTGATTGCTAGCTGATGGAACCGTTGCATCTGGAATTTCTTTCTTAACAATTTCGAACATCAGACACAAAGACGTAGCTTTGTCAAGTCCACACAACTTCCATGCAGTTGTACCACCCTGGCCTACAATCGTGTCAGAGCACAAAGGTCCTTTCTGCAAAAACTCATCAAAGTAAGCATAAAAAGCACAACCAGAAAAAAAATATATATATATATATATATAAATATATAAACATATACATATCAATAAAACATTGTATTTTACCTTTTCAAGAGATGCACAAGGACCGATTATGCCCTGAACTTTAATATCCTTTGAGCAGTTTATCTCGAATATACCACTGCAGATAATAAAGTACCAGAATCAACAATCACCATTATTCAAAAGTCAAAATGTGTAATTATATGCCCCTATAAGAAATACATATAAATATGATAGCTATTGAAATGTCAATTTATGTTCACCTTTCAGGAATGATTTACAAAATCAGATCAGGCTGTTATTTAGTAGTCATTGAGTGGGCAATCTTTCAAAACTCATTTGAGTCAAAATAACGTGCTTTTTAGTGTTTAATCAAAACTTACACACTTCCTACGCAGCTTTAAGATGCATTAGAGCCTAACATAGGTTTCTAGGCATAAAGAAAATAGGCTTCAAATGCAATCTAATATAAGAAAACACTAAAAGAAACCATATAGAAGAAGCAGAAATCCAAGGGAAAAAAAAAACAACATTACAGTTGTGGGAAAAACCAAGACGATTTTTAATTTTATAACAAACATTACAGTTGTGGGAAAAACCAAGACGATTTTTAATATATAACTGATCCATATAAACACACGGTGACCCGTTTAAAGGATATGATTTAACCCCAAAAAAATGATGAACTAGATGCAGCTTACTTCGATGCTAAACCAAGATCATGATCACCCGACTGGAAAAAATGTTTAAGTGTCTCCTTAAATACAGAATGGCCAAAACTTTCTGCAAGTACAACGAGTCCACCAGTTCTTTCAACAGTAACTTTAAGTTCAGCAATCCCCACCTGAAAAAGGGAACAAAAATGGATTTAGATAATATAGCAAGAAGCTTAGATAAACTGACTTGATCAATGTTATATGTTTAAGTTATAAAGCATGAAGAAATAAACATAAACCAGCGGAGAAGCAAAGGTAATTTAAAAATTACCTGGTCGAGGGCACAAGCAAAAAGATCAAGTACATGTCCTTGATGTACAAGCTGCTTGGAAAGGCCCTCATAGAACTTCACAGCTTTATGGAAATGTGGAGCAGAATCTTTATCCAGATCTTTGTGTGAACGAATTGGTTCAGACAAATTTTTAGACACGATCTACAAAAGAACACAAAACGACTCAGCAGAACAATTTTTAACACTCAAAGCCATGCCCATGTTATCACGTGAAATTACAACACAAAGATTAAACATTACGCCCATGAAAGTTTGAACAGACTTGCTTAGAGGTAAGAAAATAATTTCAGAAAATAAACCAGAAAGAAAAAAAATAGAGATTCTCGTGCTGAGAAAACTAGAATTTGCATAAACCAGACTCACCAGAGTTACTAGAAAAAATACCATCTAAAAATGCCCCGTAATTTGTCTCCTAACCATGGTATTTTGTCTATATACCAAAAACGGACCATTCACCTAATTAAAAAAAGTTGTGGTCATTTTTTTAAATATGGTGTACAAAATGGACTAATTACCAAAATTTTCCCAAGAAAAATGATAGGCCAAAAGCCACATACTACATAAATACTTATAAGGAAAAAAAAATATATGACAATAATTGGTACAAACTACAATGGAAAACTGAGGACAGAGAGCATCAGAAATAGTACAAACAAAAAAACCACGCAAGTAACGACTAATGCCATCCATATCCACCACAAATTCCCAGCCAGTTTACGGTGCAACGACAAATGATCAACACTCTTAACCATATTATATACACATCCCAAAACAGGAGGAACATAACAACAAGGATTTTTCCTTTTTATCAAATCTAAAGTAATAATCTTGTTTCGAAATACCCGCAAGGAAAACAGTATACTTCATTAAGAACCAAAAATTTCCAAATGAATTCAAAGAGAACAAAATTGAAAGAAAGCATCTTAATTAATCAAAACATGAAAGGAGGATTTCCAGAGAAGAGTATAAAAGTACCCCCTTGTTTGCAGTGGCCATTTTGTCCATTCCATCCCATTTTTTGGGATGGAAAAAATGGTTTGAAAATGGTTTGGAATGGTTTGAAAATAGTATATAAAAATGATGTAAGAATAGTTTGACTTTGTTAAATTCGAGGTGATATGAATGGTTGAGATTTAAAGATATTGTATAGGGATTTGGAAAGTTGAAAAAAATTGTTGGAAAAAAATATAATGGAATGGAATGGTTTGGAGGATACAAGATAAATTTTCAAAACTTGTTCTTATCATCCAAATTCCTAAAACAATCAAAAATTGCAGGTGATAAAAAGATAGGAAGAGAAACAACAGGTGAAAAGAAAAGGAATCTTTTTTCACTGAAACTCAGCCAAGGGAAGAAAGGGAGAAAAAAATAAAAATAAAAATCTCTTCTCCAGTCTAAACATCCTTCGAACCAAATCCCATTCCCATACACTTCCCACTTGACAGCTTCAGAAACGACAACTGCCCAAATTTATTAACTTCCAGCGATGCACAAAAGAGCCTCTATTGGGCGGTTTAGGATTCATTCTCCATACATACTTGCTTTATGGTTTGTTTGGGTAAACCATTTAAATGGTTTAGTACTATTCAAAATCATTTCAGTAATAGTTTGTTATTAGAAGTTAAAATGATTTTGAATAGTGCAAAACTATTTAGATGGTGGAGCCAAACAAACTATTAATTATAGTGTCCCATAGGGAATTTCATCCATTTCCTTTAACAAAGCAATGTCCTTTCAAAAAACTTACTACCAAACCCTTTTTTTTTTTTTTTGCTTCTCATAATACCTTTAAAAGCCACCATATCAACCATCTTGCTTGCCATCCCACGGAGAATGCAAACTTCCTAAGGCATCAGACATCTCAATTTCAAACCTAAATAGCTTATAACAGCAACACAGTAGGGAATAGGAATTAGAGATTGGTTTGAGTGTGACAAATGGCATCTAGAGCATGAGCCATCTCTATAGTAATTTCCCAGTAAGGCCAAGTTCCATTGTGCTATGACTAATTCGTAGTGATAACGGAGAAAAGCTCACCGCACTTGCGGTTGTGCCAATAGAAGTTAATTCGTGGCATAATTTATGGCATCGGAGCCTTTGTAATTCAAAATACTAATAGATCAGCGACGATGCTATCAACAACAAACTTCATAGCATAAGATCCACAACTTGTCATAATAGGACAAATGGCAACCGCAATAACCCAACATCTTTTAGCCACTTCTTCCTTTTCTACTCTTTTTTCTGTTTAAAAGAAATAATGCGTAATTGTTATCTATAACTAACGCAGTATAAAAGAAGTGGAGAATAAGAATCTACCTAAGATAACTGATCTAGGAAGTCACTCTAATCCACTCGACAAGAATCCAATATTACCTTAAATGATTTCCCACTTCGTAATCGAAACAACAACAAACATTTTATGATTGGGCAGAAATCAACCACAGGCATAGCATGAGAATGATGATAGCATTTTCCATATAAACCACAGACATAGCATTCTCTACAATCGGGCAGAAATCTTCCAACATAATAAAGATAACAAAAAAGAGAAAACCAAACGATCCTTACCGCACCAGGCCCTTCCGTCGACGGACCGCCGACAAATGCCATGATCCTGGCCCCGGAGCCCGGGAAGCACGCTCCCAGCAAGCTCGCAGCAATGCTCAGCGCCGTGCTGGTGCACCTCGCCGCGCGCTGATCCGCCGGCACGGGCCAAGGATCCTTCTGCAACTCCTCCAACACCTAAACTCATCACAACAACACAAATTCAGCAAAAACCCCAACAACAACAACAACAACCTCCTAAAAAGCAACAGAAACAACCATCAAATTCTCACCGAGTTCAGCGCGAACTCGCACTCCGACGCCGGCAACAAGAACCTGGCAATGGCATCGGTGGAGAGGCCGTCCCTCGCCCCGGCGACGACGCCGATCGCGGGCCTCGGCTTCTTCAGAAAGAACCCCATGCTCTCGAGGATCTGATCCTTGGAGAAATCCTTGGACCCCTTGAAAACGTACGTTTTCGGGATCTGCCCGAAGCCGAGCTCGTGAACATGCACGAAACTCCCGAACGTGATGAGGCCGACGAGGGCCTGATCGGGGAGGAGGTCGATCGCCTGCGAGACGGCGGAGCGGAGGAAGGCGACCTCCTCCTCGACGATGCAGGTGTCGACGACGAACATGAAGACGGGCGGCGGAGGCGGAGGGGCGGCGGCGCCGGAGGCCGAGGCGTGCGCGTCGTGGTACTCGACGGTGGTGCAGTGGGGGAAGAGCTCGGCGGGGAGGTTTTCGTCGGAGATGGAGGCGTAGTGCGGGGGGAAGTGGTTGCGGGAGAAGCAGAAGGGGCAGATCCAGAGCTTGGCGGCGAAGTCGACGATGGAGAAGGGGTTGAGGACGGAGCGGCAGGTCCGGCAGCGGAGAGGGGCGTAGGGGAGGAGCGGCGCTGCGGAGGCGGAGGCGGAGAGGGGCTTGAGAGGGGTGTAGATGGCGGCGGCGGGGACGACGCAGTGGGCGGAGTCCTGCTTGGTGCCGGGGAGGACGTTCCATGGCATCCGCACGCCGTCTTGGGTCTCGAGGTCGAGGAATTCCGCCATGGCCTTATGGGGGATTCAGGGCAGAGGCAGAGGCAGAGGCATTAAACTTGCGGGGCAAGAGAGAGAAACGATGATCGCATATAGGCTTATAGTGGTAGTACAATACAAGGAAACTTGGGACTGGGGATTTTGATGAAATGCTCATTTTTTTGCCACGTTAATAACTATACCAAAGCAGAGATCGGAGACGGGACCGGGACGGGTATGGGTATGGGTATGGGTATGGGTATGGGTATGGGTATGGGTACAGGTATCGGTATCGGTATCAGAACGAATACGGGTATAGGTACAGGTATCGGTATCGGTATCGGTATCGGTATCAGAACGAATACGGGTATGGGTACAGGTATCGGTATCGGTATCAGAACGAATACGGGCGGAGTAGGGTTGTAAATTAAAGGCACGTTAGGTTTGGTGGAATGAGAATAGAATGGAATGATAATTTTTATTATCATGTTTGATTGGGCAAAAAATATATAGGAATAGTCATTATGATGGAATGCTCATTCTAGCAAATATAAAAATCGGTATTCCTTAACTCAACCTACGGAATGCTTATTCCTTTTTAATTCTCAAACTAATTAAAATAATTTGAGCCTAAATTACCCTTTTTAAAACATCTTTTTTATCTTAATTTTTTTTTCACTTATCTCACATATAATGGGACAAACCCCTTAACCCCTCACTTTCACGTAATCCTATTTTTTAAATAACCACAATGATTACTATAAACTTACCATTTGTTTACCCCACCTAGGCGTGCAAAGTTGGAACTCCAACTTGTTCCATGGAGTGAGAACCGGAAATTACTCGGAATACTTGTCCGGGTATATACCCGGGTAAAATGATTTGGAATGCCGGGTAATTCCCGAGTAAAACCGGGTAATTACCCGGAAATAGTTTTTTTTTTCGGTAAATTTTTAAAATGTTGTTTTTAATAAAAAATTTTGTAAAAATAATTAATATTGATAATTATTTTTGTAAGTTTAAATTAAGTTTGATAATTATGTTATAAGTTTTTGTAAGTTTTTTAAAATTAACTATTGTTTAGGTTTATTTATAAGTTTTGAAGTTTAAATTAGGAGTTATAAGTTAATTATCAAGTAATGTTTAATTTTATTAGTTGTAAATTTATTTTGATTATGTGTTAGTTTTATTGATATAATTAGAAAATTTTGTACTTAATTTGATTGTTTATAACTTGTAAGGTTTAATTAACTTGTTTATTTTTATAAAATTAATTTTACCTAAATTATGCATAACAATTGTCTTACCTAAATGACATAAATTATGAATAACAATTGTCTTAATAATTACAAAATAGTACGAAATTTAATATTTTTACAAGTAATAAAAAAATATTACATAGCTTGGTACCACCGCCGACATTATGAGGTGTTTAGTTTCGAGGGAGGGGGCCGGCCGACGTCACTCCAGTGTCCACTCTTGAACCCGTTCAAAAAGCTCCGTATTGTGTTGTTCTATCGTATCCTGCATGCGTAGGTCCGCTAATTCCCAATCTTTGCCCACTGTGAGAATCTCAACCATCTTTGCACTTAGTCGGCTTCGATGAGGATCTATAATATTATCCGCCATGCTAAATGCAGATTCGGCAGACACTGTTGATACGGGAATGGATAAGATGTCACGCGCCAAGTGAGTAAGCACTGGAAACTGTCCTGAATGAATCCGCCACCAAGCTACGAGATCTAGGTTGTCGTGTGTCACGTCGTTGAATTGGACATTCAGAAAGACGTTTAACTCGTTGTGCTCGGGTCGTACTGGTGGGTTCATTCTTGACGGCGAGTCGTCCTCCAACTGACTCTGTTCGCGGAGTAATCTCCAACTAGCTGATGCCGGCGACGTCTGTGCAATCGGGGCCTGTCCTGTCGTTCCCCCATACCGCAACTCGTAAACCTTGTAGGCCTCTTGCAATGCATTTGTGTGGCCTTCCAGATCGCTCACATAATCAGGACCTAGTTGTCTTTTCAACAACTTTAAAAACGTCTTCAAACCAGGAACTCTACTTCGAGGATCTAACAAAATACTGAAAGCGTAGAGATGCGGTAAGGGATAAAAATATTTAAGGAACTTCGATACCATAGCATCGACGGCCGTCCCGAGTCGTTGGTGATCCTTGTACCTCTTGAAGACGTCGCCAAGGAGGATCAGCTCGTGCATCACAAGCGGAGATGTTGGGTGCAATGATGCGGATAGATTTGTTGTCGCCGTGTGGAATACCTGAAGGAATGTGCATAGCACGGCAGCGTCGTCCCAATGCTCATCGGTAAGCACATTGTGTCGCCTCTCGTTATTGTACCAAACCGTGAACACATCGCGGAACGGAATAAGACTCTGCAGCATCAAGTACGTGGAATTCCACCGACTCGGAATGTCCCAGGCTATCATCTTAGCCTCCAAACCGATGGCGCTGCACGCTCTCCTCCATCTTTCCTCGCGTTGGTGCGAACCGTTCAAATAAACCACGGCCCTCCGAATTTCTTTAAGCGAGGACTGAAGCTCGTTCAGGCCATCTTGAACCGCTAGGTTCAAGATGTGGGCGACGCATCGACTGTGGAAGAATAATGGGTCAGACATCGGGTTCAATTCCCGTCGGAGAATGTTGACAGCTCGGTCGTTAGCGGATGCGTTATCCATGGTGATGGATATAATCCGGCTTGTAATGCCAAAGTCGTTGATCGCTTTTAAGATTTTATCAGCGATTTGTTCTCCGCTATGACCTTCATCCATAACTTTGAACCCGATGAGTCTCTTCTGAACGGTCCAATCTTTGTCGATGAAATGACTACAAATGCATATGTAGTCGTGAGATGCCCCACTGGACCATACGTCACTCGTCAACGCCACTCGTTGACCTGACTCAACAAACTGCCCTATAATCTCCGTCCGTTTCCACTCATAATACTTGATCACGTCTTTCCGAGTAGTCGTCCGACTTGGGCGCTGATACTGGCTATGGAACGATCTTCGTACCAGTCGTTCCCAAGCTGGACTGTCGGCGAAGTTCAAAGGCGAGCCTGTCGCCATGATAAACATTGCAAGGTCTCGTCGATGTTCAGCCGGGTCGAACGATGAGGACGACCCGGCTGCAGATCTCGCCGCCGCATCACCCACAGGTACACCGTGGATAAGTTGCTCACACTTGTCGATGTGATATTTTAGGTGGTTGGTCCCTTGACTGGAATGACCACTCAATAGTTTCCCACACCCTTTACATTTCGCGTAAGTTTTAAAAGTGCCGTCCCCCTGTTGTATTCGCACTTCTGTCATAGAATTCCACACGGCTGACTTCTTTCGCTTCGAACCCCGAGCTCGAGCTTCCGTTACCTCAGCGACGTCCTCGTCCTCGCCCTCTTCATGCTGGGTTGGGGCTGATGAACCGGCAGCGTTCACTCCGTCTGATGACCCGCCGACGTTCACTCGATCTGATGACCCGCCGACGTTCACTCTGTCTGATGACCCGCCGATCTCAGGTCCGAATAAGGTCCGCGCTGTTGGTGGTGGACATTGGTGGATGCCCGGGACTGGTGTTGGCCCGGTATACGGGGGTATAGGGAAAGTCGACTGCATCCCGCTCGGAACAAATCCTGGTCTCCCCCCCGAAAATTGAGCAAATGTCGGCATCCCCTGATAATAAACGCCCGTCGGTAAATATTCAGACGTCGTCTCGCCCCGTCCCGTCTGTGGGGCCAATCGTAGAGCCGTCGAAGGAGCACCCAATATATTACCGGCGCGATCGAGCGCACTATCTGTATATGTGTTCGGAGGGATCTGTGGGGCACCAAAGAATGCATTCCCCTGCTGTCGCATCGCCTCAATCCACGGGTCATTTTGTTGCGTTTGGCTTATGTGGGTTGCCTGCGTATCGTCGTCGCTGTATTGCGCCTGCGAGTCTTGGTATGGATACATTGTCGATATCTAGCATCAAATAAATACAAACAAGTAATTCAACTAAGCAATTAATAAAAATAAGTTAGAAAAATTATTAATTAAAAGAGTACTCAAATATGACTTCAAATATTACTAAAAACAATTAACTAATTTTCTTACAAATACCTAAAAATATGACCCCTAATTTAAGATGTATTAGGTGAAGTAAAAAAATGAATAAATAAATATATATATATAACAACTACAAATTAATAAAATATTTATTAAATTATTTAACTACAATAAAAACTACTAGTAATTTAACAACTACTAAATGAACTTAAATTAAAATAAAATAACAACTATTAATTTAATATAATTTAACATTAATATTACTATTAATTGAACAATAAAAATAGTTAACTAAAATAAAATTGCTTAAAATTTACTAAACTACTAATTTAATTAAAATAACAAATAATGATTTAACTAACATTTAACAAAAACTATAATAACTAGTTATATGTAATAAATAAAATAACCTAAATAACCCTACAATATTGTAAGTAAATATTTTAACTAAAATATTAGTAAAAAAATGACTACAACTATTAAGTTTACTAAAAATAAAGTCAAGTCAAATAACAACAACATAAACTACTAATTTTTTTATTCTAAAACTTAACAAAAATAACAGTACGATAACAATTACCAACTAACACTTAAACTAATTTTTAACTAAACTAGTAACTTTACTAAAATAACAAATAATAATTTAACTACAATAACAAGTAATAATTTAACTAAAATAAAAAATAAGCATTTAACAAAAATTTAATAACTACTAATTTAATAAATAAAATAATAATTTTCTAGTTTTATAAATTCTAACTAAACTACTAGTTTTATAAATTTTAACTAAACTACTAATTTAAGTAAAATTTTACTAAAACAACAACAAAGAATTTAAGTAACATTTAACAAAACTATAATAACTAGTAATGTAAACACTAAAATAACAACTACTTCTTGTTTAACTTTTACCATAATAATTTAAACTAAATTTAAACTACTAAATATTGATGAATTTTTTAACTAATTATGAAAATAAATATTACATAATTTTACACAATATTATAACTAATTATTAGTTATTATACTAAATATTATAACTAGTCATAAAACTAAGTTTTTTATTAGTTATTATACTATAGTAAAGTTAAAAATAACCAAACTTACCTATAACACGTTAGAAGGACGCCGGCAAGCAGAAAAACAATGAAGAAGAACACAATGACGCCGGCAAGCACAACAAAAAGCTCTTGCAGAACAAGAATGAAAGAGCACAACAAAAATATTAGGAGTGAATGTTTTTTTTTTAAGACCGGATGAGTTTTGAAGGCCAAAAACTCAATTTATAGACTCAGTGTGTGTTCAAATATTGTTTTTAATATGCCTAAAGCGTTGAATGGTCATTCATAGGCGTGCACGCCTGCCCAGCTACCAGCCTACCACTGCCTTCAGCCTTCAGCGCACTGCGCACCACTGCCTTCAGCCTTCACTGTGCACCACTGCGCACCACTGCCTTCACTGCACGCCACTGTGCACCACTGCCTTCACTGCACGCCACACACAATTGGCCATAAAAAATAAAATTTGTCACATAGAGATACATTGAAGTTCAAGTGCCGTGACTAAAAAAAGTCATCCAAAACCGGGTAATGGCCGGGTAAATGTTGGAATAAGCGGGCAAAATTTTTTTAACCGGGTAAAGCCGGGTAAAATGCATCAAAACCGGGCAAAATAATGTTATTTAATATTTTTGGAACAGTGCCGGGTATATACCCGGGAGAAGCACCGGGTAAAATCCGGGTAATTACCCGGATTTTACCCGGAAATTTACCGGGCAAAATTTTGCCCGGCTAATGTGCATTCCAATATTGCACGCCTAACCCCACCCATTTCAACCATTCCATTACATTCTATTTTTTTCATTTTTTTCAACTCATCCAAACCATTCCATTTTTTTCAACTATTTTTTTCACTTTTCAAATCTCTATACAGTATCTTTAAATCTCAATCATTCATACCACCTCGAAATTAGCAAAGTCAAACTATTTTTACATCATTTTTTCAAACCATTTTTAAATCATTCCAAGCCATTTTCAAACCATTTTTTTCATCCCAATAAATGGAATGGAATGGGCAAAATGCCCACCCAAACAAGGGAGTATCTACCCCTTGTAATCGCGTAGCTGGAGGTACACAAAAAGGTGAGCTTTACCCTTTATTTTTGGTGATCATTCCACTCATTCTATTTCATTATATTTTATTTTTTCCAACATTCTTAAATCCTTATATAATTTCTCCTATTCCATTTCATTTCTTTCAATTATTTTTCAACTTTCCTAATCCCTATACAATATCCTTAAATCTCATCTATTTATACCACCTCAAAATTTATAAAGTCAAACTATTTCATAATCATTTCAAACTAGTTTATAAACTATTCCAAACTATTCTTCAACCCATTTTTTTCCATTCTAAGAAATGGAATATAATGGGTGAAAACAAGGGTTAATTGATTGTCAGCTTTAATTGATTGTCTCGCAGTGTCCAGGTATTTGGCTTTGAAAAAAATAAATCTTATAATTACATTGTTGCAATTAATCGTAGTCTGTTTTCTAATTATGCTACTTTTGTTGATGAAAATTTTATTTATCATATTTTGTTAATTTTTTATTTTTTAATAGTGATCTTGTCATTGGGATTGATGAAAATATTGTAAAAATAATAGTTGAATCGTTTCATATGTTGAAAACGTTTTACCCATTCTATTCCATTCTATTTTTTTTCAACTTTTCTAATTCTTCAAACCATTCCATTCCATTTCATTTTTTTCAATCATTTTTTTTAACTTTCCAATTCTCTATACAATATCTTTAAATCTCAACCATTCATACTACCTCGAAATTAGCAAAGTCAAACCATTCTTACATCATTTTTACAAATCATTTTCAAATCGTTCCAAACTATTTTCAAACTATTTTTTTCATCCCAAAAAATGGGATGGAATGGCCAAAATGGTCACCCCAAACAAGGGGTTACATATCTTTTTATTTTGAACAATTTCATTTGGCCATGAAAATCTTATATGCGACATTATACACTTTATTCTGATTTTGAATATACTTTTCCTACTTACGATGTTATGAGTCATGTCCTGTACCAAAGAAAATAGACAGATTCAAGCAGTGTCTCACTAATTAAAAAATTTGCAGTACCTGTAATCCTTAATTTCCCATCACCTATTGTATTACGAAGCGCAATTAAATGCTCAATTCTAATATATCTACCCTAGAGCTATTTTAATTCTCGATATTTAGATAGGGGGAGGGGAGGCCTCGTGGACATAGCCCATCACCACTTATCTACTTACCGGCAGCCCCAATTTGCTCGAATATAGTTTATTTTGTGATTACTTTGTTTCAGTGTATTTTTTTGAGGTATTTATTTTAAAAGTTTCATTGATTAACGTATTTTTTAAAATGTAGGATTTAATCTGTGTTTATCTACATGCCTCGTCTTTTAAGCAAGAGAACAAATTTAATCAGCCTCTTAACACATTGGTCACATTTGTTGCAAGTAGTAATTTGGTTTTTTCAATTACTGTATAATATTATAAAAGAGGGTTCTGGACAAATATATTTTATTTTTTTTAGAAACAGACAAATCATACATAGATTGGTCTATGAGAGTGATGTTTCTAGTCTTGATAATCTCATAATCAATAAGCATGCTTTTACCAGATTATGTAGGATGCTTGAAACTATTGGTGGCTTGCGAGCATCAAAGTATGTTTGTGTTGATGAGCAAGTAGTTATGTTTTTTGCAAATCTTAGCCCACCATTCAAAAAATAGAGTCATTAAGTTTCAATTTATGCGATCTAGGAGACAGTTAGTAAGTTTTTCCATAAAGTTTTATATTCTATCATTCGTCTACATGGAGAGCTATTAACACCTTGTTTGCCTCATCCATTTCAACCATTCCATTTCATTCCATTTTTTAATTTTTTTTAACTTTCCTACTCTTCCAAACCATTCCATTTTTTTTCAACCATTTTTTTTTCAACTTTTCAAATCCCTATACAATATCTTTAAATCTCAACCATTCATACCACCTCGAAATTAGCAAAGTCAAACCATTTTTACATCATTTTTTCAAACCATTCCAAACTATTTTCAAACCATTTTTTATATCCCAATAAATGGGATGGAATGGGCAAAATGCCCACCCCAAACAAGGGATAAAAGTACCTAAAACAGTTCTTGAAAACTCAACTGATGAAAGATGGAGACGGTTCAAGGTATACAAATCATTTTTTTTTAATTGTCATAGTTGATCATCTATAGTCATTCTTAATTAACATGCATTCTTACTGAAAATAGAATTACTTGGGAGCACTAGATGGGACACATATAAGGGTGAAAGTTCCAATGGAGGATAGAAATTAAGTATCGAACTTGAAGAGGGGAAATTGCCACAAATATTTTAGGAGTCCGTTCTCAAGACATGCAATTTATTTATGTACTGCTTGGTTGGGAAGGCTCAATAGCCGATGGGATGATAGAGTACTTCGCGATGTATTACATAGGAAAAATGGATTAAAAGTTCCAATTGGTATCTTATTATAATGTTTCTTTTTAAACATGTAATTATAATTAAATGTTAGAAAACTTTAAATTGATTTTGGAGTATTTAATGATCAATATCTAGGTCAATATTATCTTGTGGATATTGGATATACAAATTGCAACGGATTCCTTGCTTCGTATCGTGGAATTCATTATCATATTCGAGAATGGGAAAGAAGTAGAGACAACGACCAAATTCTCCACAAGAACTTTTTAATTTAAGGCATGCATCGGCTAGGAATGTTGTTGAGATATGTTTTGGTGTCCTAAAAAATAGATGGATGATTCGTCGAAGTCCTGCATTCTATCCTATAAAAACGCAAAATAGAATTATCTTGGCATGTTGCTTGTTACATAATTTTCTTAGGAGAGAGATGCCAAATGATCTATTCAATCACGTTTATTATGATAGGAATCAAGGAAATCGTAATGATTTATCAGATGATGCCATAGGCACTATTGAGACTTTAGATGAATGGATTGAGTGGAGAAATAATCTAGCAGAACAAATGTACAATGAGTATAGACAACGTAGCCGTTGAAATTAATAAAAGTGTCTATAATGCAGTTTGTGTTTAATATTTACGGTAACGAAATTCAAATTGTGCAACCAAACAATAATTTAAATTTACAATCTAATTAAAAAATTTTGACTTTTTTAAATCAAAATCAAAATATCTAAGTTTTTTTTTGGTTTAAATCAACATACTACTTCCTTTAAAATTAAAAATGTTTGATTTTAAATCTATACTAGTTACAATAAAATTGTCATTCTTTTCTTCTCCCCTTTTCTTTTCTTCTTGCTCCCACTCCGTCCAGTCCTGGTTCACATGTGGCCTCTTGTTGTTCTTTGGCAAAGCTTCAAATTTGCTCAGCGAAGATAATAATCAACATTGTCATTTAACAACAAACATAGAGGAATGAGAAAGAGAGGCCGTAGAGTTCCAAAATATAAACACGATGACTGCTCAAGATGTAAATTTCTAATTACTTGTGTACATTCGGTTTACAAAAGTAGAAGAAAAAGATAATTAGAATTTAATCTGGTTTTTTTTCTTTTATTTGTTTATCGTATTGAGAGTAAATCAATAAATTACTGGAGTAAATAAATGCATTACTAGGATAAGTCAATAAATTACTAATATATTATCAAAGTACGTCAACGAATTACCAATCAACTTTCTAGATTTTCTTCTCCCTCTTTGTTTCTTCGTCTCTTGATGACTTATTCTACTTTCTATGTTTATTTGTTATAGAATTTCTTTGTTTCTTTGTTGCATAGTTAAAAATACATATCAAATGGTAAAATCAGCATAACAATAAAATTCATTAAAGACAATGGACATTTATTTCATTTCTAAAAGATAAGAACAAATCTTTGTATTATTAGAAGTGGGAAGGCCACACACCCAAATTTTCCTTAAAAAATGAATAAAGGCACAACAATAAACAAGAAATAAAATATTATTCTGCTTAAAACAAAATATCATAATAGGTGTCAAATGAATCGGGAAAAAAATTATAACTATTCGCTATAAGAAAAAAAATTTTGAAGCAAAAACTAAACAAAACAGTTGTTTAAAATTTAAATAATTAAAGAGAACTAAAAACTTTGAAAAAAAAATGAAAACAAAAAGGGAAAAAAAACAAAAAAAAAAAGATGGGGGAGTGGGCCCATAAAGGGGCAAAATACAAGAAAGATTTTGAAGAATGCCCCTCTGTTGACACATTAATAAACTATGCCCCTTTATATTGTATTTTTAATTTATGTCCCATATTTTACACTATAAACATAGACCACTTGGAATATAGATTATTAAGTGATACTTTTTTTCTTTTTGTCACGCTATTAAGTGGAACTTAGAATAGCATTGTTTTGCAAGTTTCCCAAAAAAACACGGGCACGTCGGCCAATGGCATGGACGCGCCTCTGACGAGCATGAGGGTAGGAGGCCTGATGCGCTGTCAAACCCATATCAGGCCACTTTTTTTTTTTATTTCGTACTTTAACCCCTTTTTTTTTGTTTTGTTTTGTTTTTATGTTTCTATTTATTTATATTTGGGCCAATTAAGCAATTAGCTATTTTAAAGGTAAAGTTTGAAGGATTTAGCCATAGTTTCACGAAATTAGGGATTTAGCCATAGCATGTAACATTTTTTGTAACATGCAACATATATACGTGTAAAAAATGTAACATTTTTTGTAACATCTAACATAAAATATTACACTTTTACACGTATATATGTTTCATGTAACAAAAAATGTTACATTTTAGGGCTAAATCCCTATTCGTGAAACTACGACTAAATCCTAAAAAATTACCCAAAAGTTTGGTTAAATGCCTAAAAAACTCTATTTATTTTTAAACTAAATTTTAGGAAAATAATCCTTGAGTTTTTCAAATTCTAGTTTTGTCCCTATGTTATTGAAAATTCCTGAATAATCCTCCAATTGTTAAATTTAGTACATAATAATCATTATTTGAATTCCGATCAAAATTGGAGTGTAAAAAGACACTAATGTTCATAGAAAAGACAAAAAAAAAATCCATTACTATTTAGAAACTAATTACTGGAAGCAAAACGTAAGTATCAAAAAAGATTATTGGTTATGTTGAGAGATAGATATAGATGATCCACCGGAGGCTCGCTCATGCCGCCGCCGCGACCTCGCCCTTCCAACGACCCTCCGACTGACCGCGCCCCTCCCGACCCTTCTAACCCTTTGGCCCTTCTGACCCTTCGCACCCTTCCCGACCCTCCAGCCCCTCCATACCCCTCCCGACCCTCCATCCATCTGGCCCCTCCGTGACACTCCCGACCCCTCCGACCTCTCTCGACCCCTCCTGACCCCTCTACGACCCTCCAGACCCCTCTGACGACCCTCTGTGACCCTTCGCAAACCTTCGACTCTCCGACCCCTTCTGAGCCTCCCGACTCTTCGCGCTCCTCCAGCGATCTGCGCCCCTTCAATTTTTCTATTTTCTTTGTTGATTATTTTTTGTTTTTTTTCCTAAAGGCAGTTTGACCATTTTTATAAAATTTATGTACTTTAGTCAACTCAAATCTGACATAAGGTATATTAAATGTGATGTCACTTTGGGCTATGCCCACTTGTTATGCTCCCAATTAAATTATGACAAATAAATAAAACAGTTTGTGTTATTGTTGGTTTCCATTTTATACTTTGCTTATTTGTCAAAATTTGATTTTGGACACAGCAGTTGGCACAGCCTAAAGAGACAACACATTTGCATCTTATTTTAGACCATATTTAACAATTGAAAGATTATTTATGAATTATAAAAAACATATAGGGACGGAACTAATTTGTAGTATAACATATACTATATAAAGCATAGATAATTATTGTGATAAAAAAATAAAAGACATTCTTCAAAATTCTCCAATTTTATAGTATTCATACTTAGTCCGTCTTTTTGAAAAAAAAAAATCATTTTGCCCTTTAAAAATGAAGGAAAATAAAGGGGGGCGAACCGGCTGCACCAAAAACAGCCAAAACAGCCAGCCAAAACGCATAGACGCATTAACAAATAACAACAGTTAAAATGATATATCCAAACGACCGGTAAATTAGTTAGCTCTCTCTTGCTGAAAGTAAGCTCGTTCGCATAATCCTTGTGGTTCTTCCTCTGCGCAATTGCAATGCCGATGTGCCCATCGCCTTTCACAAACCCCCTGTCATGGCTGACGTTGAAAGCCAAGCACTGCAACAAGACTCTACCATTCATGTTCACTCATAAACCCTGCTATTCGCCTACCTCTGCGAATCGCTCGCTCTCACCACAGCTCCGATTCATCGCCGGCGAACTGAAACCAGAAAGCCTCAGAAACCTCCGGCGAGTCCACGCCTTTGCCCTCAGAACCAGGACTTTTCCGGACCCACAACTTCTCTCCCACTCCGACCTCTTCCCTGAAAACATTGCTTACTTTTTCCATATCTTAAACCGCTTGGAAAACCCAGATCTTTCCATTGATATCTGTAACGTTATTCTTCGTAGAATCGCTTCGAGAAACAGTGGAGATTCGGTTCAGGCTATGGTTTTGTTCAGGGAGATTCTAGGCAATGGGCTCGTACCCGATAACTATACAGTTCCTTTCGTTCTCAAGGCTTGTGCTCAGTCTCGGGCTCTTAGAGAAGGTCTTCAGATTCAAGCTTATTCAATAAAGACCGGGTTGATTGCGAGCAATGTTTACGTGAAGAACACTGTCATGAGGCTTTACGCGGTTTGTGGGTTCGTGGATTCGGTTCGGTTATTGTTCGATGGAAGTTCTCAACGGGACTTGGTCACTTGGACCACACTCATTCAGTGTCATGTGAAGGCGGGTTTTGCCCGTGAAGCTGTTGAGGCTTTCTTCGAGATGTGTGAAGCGAAAGTTAAGGCTGATGAGATGACGGTCGTTGTCGTTCTCTCTGCTTGTTCGAAACTAGGAGACTTGAGCTTGGGGAAAAAGATACATGGCTATGTACGCGATAATGGGGTCGTATTTGACATTTTTGTTGGCAATGCGTTGGTTGATATGTATCTTAATTGCGGGGACACAGATTCTGCACGGAAGATTTTCAATGACATGCCTCAGAGGAATGTAATTACGTGGAATTCCATGATCTCAGGTCTTGCTCATCGAGGAGAGTTCAAGGATGCCTTGGCAATGTTTCGGAAAATGCAAAACAACGGGGTTAAGCCAGATGATGTTACTTTGGTGTGCGTTTTGAATTCGTGCGCAAATCTCGGTTTGCTCGAGTTGGGGAAGTGGGTTCATGCTTATATAGATAGGAACCGAATTGAGGCTGATGGGTTTATAGGGAATGCACTTGTGGACATGTATTCCAAGTGTGGAAGCATAGACCAAGCCTTGAGAGTGTTCGAAGGCATGAATCGCCGAGACGTGTACACATACACTGCTATCATAGTTGGCTTGGCTTTGCACGGAGAAGCACAAAGAGCATTGGCTATCTTCTCTGAGATGCCTCAAACAGGCATAAAACCAGACGAGGTGACATTTATTGGCGTTCTAACAGCGTGTAGTCACGCAGGACTTGTGGCCGAAGGAAAGAAGTACTTTACGGACATGTCAAGTGTTTACAACCTTAAACCTCAAATGGAGCACTATGGCTGCATGGTCGACCTTTTAGGCCGCGCCGGGTTAATTGAGGAGGCAGAGGAGCTTATTAGTAGCATGCTGATGGAGCCCGATGCGTATGTGTGGGGTGCCCTTTTGGGAGCTTGCAAAATCCACGGTCGAGTTGAACTTGGAGAAGAGGTTATGAAAAAGCTACTGAGGGTAGAGCCAGAGAGAGACGGTGCATACATTATGATGTCAAACATATATTCCTCTGCAAATAAATGGAGGGAAGCGGTGAAGTTGAGAAAGGAAATGGAAGAAAAGAACATGAAGAAAACTCCCGGGTGTAGTTCAATTGAACTTAATGGCTTAGTTTATGAGTTTCGGAAAGGTGACAAATCACATCCAAGAAGTAAAGAGATGTACAAGCTGCTCGAAGAAATCACAAGACACTTGAAGAATTATGAGCATTTGCCACACCGGACTGTTTAGTAGTTTCGCACAGGAAACATATCAATTGATTTGTTATTAGTTAAAATTGAGAACGGAGAAAAGGTAGGCGCGGTTTCTAGGCACGATTTAAGTTTTGTTTCATTTCATCGAATTCTGAAGCTGCAAAATTTTCTGCTCATTACATCACAATGGTGTGTTAGCTCCATCATTAAATGGAGGACAACAACTTGAAAATACCCTTAGTCCAAAATCCTCACCTCCAAGTGGAAGACCAAGTTCTTGTGATCATTTTCACCAAATGTGGGCCAGCATGAAAGCATAGAAGCTCAAAAAGAGGGGTACAAAAAAATGCTTTCCTAACTTGTCTGATGTAAGAATGGCCCGTTTCACGCATGCGAGAAAACCCGAATACCGTGCACGCATCTCCTTTTTGTTAGGATAGAGTTAGAAAATTATGGCAATGAGGACATAAAATTTTTGCCTCCTGCAAAGTGTATATTTTGGTGGCTGCAGATTTGGAAATTTTTTAGTTTCTACGACATTGTCGCGTGCACTGAAGAAACGTGTTGCAGTGCCGAATTCTTCGATCGTTTGGAAACTAATTTTTATGTACATGTCCCAATTTCGTTTTTAAGCATAGCTAGCAGAGGGAGAAAAAGGTACTTATTTCTTTTTCCTTTTTATCTTTTATTTGAACTTCTTTATATTTATGAAGAAAATAAATAGTTGAACTAAGATGTAATCTTGCTACCATTAAGTTATTCAATTGAACTGATTTTCTTTTTCCATTTTGGAGCGAGAGAAAGATCACCTTTGTCCAACTATTCATTAGGAAATTTTTACCAATTATACATTTGAGCTCTCTCCAGGGTCCAAAGACGCAATAAAATTTTCCTAATTGTGGAAACCAAAAGCTATGAGATTTTCTTCATTGATAGTTCTGCAAACTTCATTCAAACTTTGATATATTTGCAGTGCAAAAATTAGTTTTTTTATTGTTGAAGTCTTGGAGAAACCTTGAAGCAGTTCAAAAAGGGTTAGTTTGGGCTGGCAAATTGCATGGAGAGGGTAGTGGTGAGAGGAAGTATTAACAACTTTATTTTAATTATGAAGTATATTTATTTTTGGCAATAAATCATGAGTATAACTATTCAAATTGTGAAAGTAATACACAAATAGTACTATTTGCCCAACCTGAGTAGGTGAACTACATTTTATGGTCTCCCCATCAAATATTGGCTTGCTATATTCTAGCAGATATAGGTATGCAATATTTTGTACATTCACTAACAGTGCTAGTGCCTAATTTTTACTATGCAATGATGTGAATTCTACATGAAATTTGCATGGGATCTACTCGTATGGATTAGTCCAGTGCCCTTAACACGCTTAAAAACGATAATTAAAAAAAAATGTTTAAAGACCAAAAAACGAAATCAAAACCAAAGCAAATGAACTCCCTTTTTCTTAGGCTAAAAGTTTGACAGAATCCTGAATTTTGTCATCTATTGGGACTTTCTCTTGCATGTGACAAAGTTACAGGGTATGATACATAGCTGTATAACAAAAGTAAAAAACAATAAAGCAAGAGGTTGGTAATGATGATCTTGTTTTGTTCATTTGTGTTCTGCCAAATGATCAAGCTTTTCTAACTGTTTCCTACCAATAAGAAGGGAAGAGAAAGGGCAAGAAACTGAGTGTTCAAAAACCCAAAAAAAAAAAAAAGGCCCTTTTTCAAGAGTAAGTATTAACTATTAACCCTTTTTTCAAGGGATAAACTGCCACCACAGTGATACAAATGGGAAAGGCAAAGAATCAATGACCAATCAAGAAGGAAAAACAGAGAAAATGAAAATCACAATACGGAGATTTTTTTGTGAAAAAGTGGGTCCCACTGGAGGGGAATCTCAGTAACAGCCTAACAAACTTCCTCTGCTGTGCCAGGATATGAAATCTCAACAGTTATTATTACAATTAGAAAATTGAACAATGAGAATTACAAAGAAAAGAAAGAAAAGAAAAAATAAAAGTTATTTTTCTCCTTTGTTTCCAACCTGGCAGTGTTCAGGTTTTTCACTTCACTTTTCTCGAATCAGTTAGTTCACTCTCCTTTGTTAGAAAAAAAAAAAAAAAAACTTTTATAACAATAATAATAATAAAAATAATAATTTAAGAATATTTCTTTAAGTATATTAATAGTTCCCTACCTAATCCCTCCCTGCTTCCCATATTCAGGCCAGCCATCCCAGTTTTGGCCTCTCTCTCTCTCCCTCTAGCAAGTTGTCAGTAAAATCCTTTGAGGTTCAGTTCAACTGGCTTTCTCTCTTTTTTTTTTTTCATAGGAATATATCCATTAAGGTCCTCCTTTACTATTAATTCCATAATTTCCATTGCCCAACTACTCAATTTATATTTTTCTCAGCATTTACATTGTATGGAGCAACTGTAAAATCTCTCTTTGTTAGCCTTTTTCTAAAATAATCATTCAGCGTTTTCTAAGGCTCATGTAACCTTTCAATATCATGATATCTTTCTTTGCTTCTATTTTTTGAGAATATTGTATGATAAGCTTAAAAAAAAAAAAACCTTCTTGTTTTAATACTCTCTCTCCTTGGTTTTCTTATACATTTTGCAGACGGAGTTGTTTGCGGCCTCCAAAAAAATGTACGTGGATCAAAACTGCAGCTTTAACCCCAATGACATTAGTCTGGAAGCAGCGGCCTCAGCCACAGAACCCGGCGGCTTCAATCCCGGCCTCGTAAACGGCGGCTTCTGCGTAGCAGAAGAAGCCGCCGCGGCCGCCTCTGCCGCTGCCATATTGGAGATAGAGCTCCAGCATCAGCAACAACTCGCCTACAACAACAACAACAACAACAACTGGCAATACCAACACCAACACCAGCTCCAGCATGAGCCGTCGGCTCATCACGATCAGCTCCTCAACCTCTTCCACCACTTCCCGACGTGCTCGCCCTCGTCCTCGTCCTCGTCCTCCTCCCTCCTCCCATGCACGTCGTCCCTCACCTTCGCCAGCAGCCCGTCCCCGTCGCCCTCGGTCCTCTACGACCCTCTACTCCACCTCAATCTGCCCCCGCACCCGCCGCTCTTCCACTACTCCCACCTCCCCGGCGGCTACGCCAGCTTCGCGGCGCTGAACGGCGGGGGCGGGGGCCCGCTGTTCGGGGCTGGCGAGGCCGGGGAGGGCGAGGGGGAGGAGGGGCTTTACGGGCAGCTGGAGGGGGGTGTGGGAGGGGAGGGAGTGCAGTTTGAGAATGGAGTGTTGATGGAGTTTGGGAGAGAGAGAGGAGAGAAGAATAGTGGGAGAGGGACTAAGCACTTTGCTTCAGAGCGCCATAGGAGAGATCAGATGAGAGACACATATTCAATCTTGAGGAATTTGATTCCCAACCCAACGAAGGTGAGTAATACATACATATATTGAGAGTTAAAATACCCCCAAAAAAAAAAAAACGTTGGATTAGTTTTTGTTGAAATTATTTTCAACCAGGTGAAGTATTGTGTTGGCTTTTTGCCTGCCCTTTTCGTTCGGATTATTCAACTCTTTGGTTGCTCGAAATTGTTAATTGCAAAAGTTAAACATGCATATAAAAAAAAATAAAAAAAAAAGGACGCTCTTTTCGTTTGTTTTTACTTGGAATCATTTTCAGCCATGTGTAAAATTGTCCTTTTTTCGTTTCTTCTTTTTGGTATTGGTAATAATTCCTTCTCTTGCTGCTCTGTAAATTGTTGGAATTATATTTTAGCTTATAAACTATAAAAAAATTTAAGAGTAATGTCTTATTGTACAATAAAGCCCCTAACAAAGAATTATATCAAATCTTTAATAAAACAAAACAGCCTTCCAAAGGATTGGTCTAGTCTTTCCCATGGTTTTTAATTTGCTTATAAGTTTCTCACCGTTTTATTTTTTAATTTAATTCAATGATGAAAAGAATGATAGAGCATCAGTAGTTGGAGATGCTATAGAGTACATCAAAGAGCTTGGGAGGACAGTGAACGAGCTGAAGATACTGGTGGAGAAAAAGAGACGCGGCAGAGAAGTAAATAAGAGGCACAAGTCTGAGGATGACACCGTTGGGGACGGGGACGGGGACGTAGAGAGCTGCAACATCAAGCCCGAACCCGAGCAGTACTCCGACATAAGGAGCTCATGGCTTCAGAGGAAATCCAAGGACACAGAGGTCGATGTTCGCATCATCGAGGACGAGGTCACCATCAAGCTCGTCCAGCGGAAGAAGATCAATCTTTTGCTCACTGCTTCCCGAGTTCTCGACGAACTTCAACTGGATCTTCGCCACATCGCTGGTGGACATGTCGGTGATACGTACAGCTACTTGTTCAACACGAAGGTTGGTACTTAATTAGTAGTGTAATCTAGTCCTTAATATTCGAGTTTTAATGCCATTCGCGTACTAATAGCATCTTGTTTGTCAGTAACTATTAATGAATCACACACTGTCATGTGAAAGCTAGAGTGTCCCGGGACAGTAACATGACGGCACACCAGTAGCATGTGCGAACTGTGTAACATTTTTTTTTTTTTTTTGGTGTTTTCTCTTGTTTGTTTGCAGATATGCGAAGATTCTTCACTGTATGCGGGTGCGATCGCCAACAAACTGATCGATGTTCTCGATAGACAATATGCCGCCATTCTTCCGCCTACAACTAGCTATTAACCCTTCTGGATGGAGTTTGAAATGTCACTGGTGTGACCGACTATTCTATTACTAAGGATGATGAACTTGGTAGGATTAATTAACAATTAATGTGAATTTCTTCTGGGCTAATAGAATAGTGAAGTTCTAGTTAATTATTGGCTATTTCCGGTTTCAGCAACAGCACTTGCTACTATGTCTACTATAATTAGTAACAAGGTTTTACCTTCAATCTAGTGACAGTTATAAATCCCTTCAATCTACTATGTTTAAGCTATAAATCCTCTTTGGGTGTAGACTAAAAAGTTTTGCATCACTTGCTTGTTGCCTACATCAAAAATAGATATTGGCATCACTTTGATCCTTGCAAGAATAAAAGCACCTAAAAAAAACCACCACCACCACCACCACCAACCTCAATGTACTATGCAGATGAGTTTTTTTTTTTTTTTCATTTGTTTTTTTTACTACAAAACAACAAAAACCAAAATGTTAGCATTTCGAATCACACTGTTGTTTGCACATACTCTTTCTTAGAAGAGCTTTTAGGACAATGACTTCTTTTTCCAACTTTTTTTTTTTTTTACTGACAATTAGTACACACGCACACAAACAGCAATTCAGATGATAAACGAAGTATACATAAATTTTAAGGAGTTGCTACGGACACTAAAGAGTAACACAATTGTTCAACCTCAGCTATGCATTTTATGTGAAGCTTCACAAGACACCTACTCTAGCCAGACATTTTCATTGTCTGCGCAAGATAGCATCAAAAAAGAATAATAATTAACCAAAATGTGCGAGAGAAAAAAGAGGATCACCTTCGCGAAGCTCGTGGCACCTGCAGAAACCTAGAGTCACCAATGCCGACGCTCGGATGGTAGAAGATGATGCAACTACGCATAACAAGTCAACGTGACACAACAAATCCGTTCATCCCATGCCCAAGACTCCATATTGTTGCACGCATATAGGTAGTGCAGCGACTTCTGCAGCTTCTAGCCCGACAGATTGGTGCTTCGCAGTTTATTTATTCCCTAATATGACTTTGGCCCCTTTTTATAGTCCTTGACTACTTGTAGACGTACGACGGCTCTTACTTGAATGCGAGTGTTACAGTCTTACGGATGACAAACATTTCAAGGGCGGTCAGTTCGGTTGCCACGAGATTGAACTGGAAGTCTTAGATTTCTCTATCATCTTTCTGTTTGGTATTTAGTAGTAACTCTAACTGAATTAAATTTGGTGAAAAACTAGCAAATCCTGTGTTTGGTATTATTGAGCATTATAGTGTAATCATTTGCACTGCTAAACCATTGAAATGGCTTACTCAAAAAAAAAAAATTCATTCAGTAAAATTTTAGCTATTAATCAAAGGTCAGCACATTTCATGTCGCATGGCTTACAAGTTGGAGGCAAAAGTACCACCCTGTGTATTGCCATTCTCACTGAAAAGAGGCAAATAAGTCTTTCACAACTTTTGTTTCACCACAGCAATGTAGGGAATATAAACAACAATTCTACTCTCCAATTGATTCCAGAAAAGCACAGAGCAAGTAACAGACAGAGAGACGGGAAGGGAGTGAAACTGACTCATTGGGGTATTTTGGGGATTTCGCCTTTCCGGAGGAGGGAGAGAGAGTAGTCGGCGACGTCGATGAGATCGGCGATGTTGTGGAGAGAGCGCTCCTCGGAGGCCACGACGAAGATGGCGCGGAGCTCGGCCTTCTTGGAGAGGCGCGCCGCCCAAGTGAGCGGCAGCTCCGGCGCGTTGAGGCTCCGCAGAAGCTGCCGGTACAGCGACAGGACTCGGCCTCTGTTGCGCGCCAAATCCTCCGCCGTCGCCCATATCATGCCCTTCGCCATCTCGATCCGATAGAAAGATTCGGGGTTTGTCTTGCACCTCCGCAGGGTATAGAGAGAGAGAGAGAGAGGAAGAAGAGAGCTTTTGGGTAGCTCGGCCGTCTGGTCCGAGTTGTGGCTTGTGGGTGGCCGAATGGACGGTGTGTTTGGTCGTCTAGGGTCGCTTCGGCTTGGTAGTGCTGTTTTACGGCCTTTCGAGTTGTGGGCCGAATGGTCGTTGTAAAAATTAATTTGATGGCTTTTGAATAAATAGCCATTTTTTCAAGAGATTATTAAGTAAATGGCCTGTTTTTAACTTTAGTTTTAAGAAATTGACCTGAGTTTGTTATAATTAAGTTATTAGCCTTTAGACAATATGTATTGACTATTTTGCTATTTGATACATGAGGTTGGAATAAGAGTGATGATGGGTAAAAATGAGATTTCATAGCAATTTGAGGCTAATAACTTAATATTTGCATTCTTAGGCCATTTTCTTAAAACATAAGCTTCCAAGTGACTATTTAACAAATGAGCCCTTTTTTCAATGATGGTTTAAAAAAAAAATCCAATGTTTTGATTAATCAAGAAATTTGTCATATTAATATTAAGAGAAATTATAGTGAATTCTTAATTTTTAATACTTAATTTAAATTAATACCTAATCTTTTGAAAAATATAACCAACTACCCAAGTGATTTAATTACTTGATAATTGGTGGTAATTAACTTAGTTATCAAAAACATGTGCAAGTAATTAACGAATTGACTAGTTACTCAATTACTTGAAAAGTTTGGATATTCATTTTTATTGTTTCGTAAATTTGGGTATTTCTCTACTTTACCCTATTATTAACTACAGGTGATGTGAATTTATGTTTATGTCTTTAGTTCTCTTATGTATCAGGGGTTTATAACTTAATTTTTGAAAATTTTGGTCATTTATTTAAAATATGTAACAGAAATGACCAAATATCAAATAGATCATTTTCTTATTAATTAAAAATAGGAAAATTTTGATAATTAGTCCATTATTATTATTATTGAAAGATCAATAGTCGGAATATCAAGACTGATTTAATAGACAGCCGGGTAAACTTTTGTTTTCCTAATTTAAAAGTATATCATTCGAAAAATTAAAACAAATAGACAACAATAAAAGTAAAAAAAGACTTACACCATATATGCTTATTTTAGGGGAATTTTAATGAATACCCTTCTTTTGGTATATTAATAATATATGCCCCATGTGTATTATGCTTTTAATTTATGCTGCAAATTTTACACTATAAACATTAAGTTGAAACAAATAGAGCTGCACACTACTGGTGTATAGATTATTAAGTGACACTTAGAACGACCTTATTTTGCAATCCCCCCCTTATTTTACATGGCCAAAAATCCAACTTGAAAAAAAAAAAAAAAAAAAAAAGAACCATGAGTGCTAACCACCTGGTATGAAGGTAAATTTTATTGACCGGTCGAATTACAATTACAAGACTGTAGAATCACATTGGCTATCTGATCTACCACCAAACTATAAGATACGATGATCTTCACAAAGGTGCGAACCACCTGTCCGCTTGATCAACCTCAGACTCCTGATACCTTACTTTGTGCTCAGTCTATTCAGACTAACTGTCATACTCATGTCCGCACGCCTTCAAGTTCTCCGTCTACTATGAGCTCGAATTAATTCTTGAGAATGACAATTTTTTGAGAGATAAAACTAAATCTAAACGGTCAAAACAATCTCTTTGATTCTCAAATAAAGAGTTTAGAGTATATTTATAATATAACTAAGTTATAAAGATAAGGATAAAATCTCAAACTAAAATTTCGTTGGAAGTCTGAAACAATCTTGATTTTGTTACATTTGGCGCAAATAACTTTTTGATCACGTGTTTGACAGCTCAACCAAACATGAGAAAATTGCGGATCTCCATTAAATCGTCTGCATTCGCAACGTGTCCGTTCAGCTAGTTTCCGAGAAAAATATAGCACGCGGCATAAAAAAATATGATGTCCTATTTGCCTGTCACATTAGCTGTCCCATCTCATATCTTTAATTATTATTTGAATTTTTTAAATAAATATAGATAAGTTGTCAGATTTTTATTAGAACGGACAACTATGGGGACAACAGATTTCTGTTCTATGTCAAGATGGTTTCATAATCATGGGTTCTGGAATTTTCTGCACAGACAAAACATATAAGATTTATAACAACTAAATCAGATTTATTTGACAAAGATAAAAATGTATATATTTGGCATTTGATACTACAATGCGCAAATGCTATTTCAAATGTTATTTTGTTATTTTATTATTTCTTTTAGTTGTAAGAACCGTAGTTAATGATAATTGATAACCAATAATAAAATATGCTAGACATACCAACTTTTTTACCAACTTTTTAATACCAACCTATGTGGTAATTGATGTGTAATGTTTTGATTGGCTAAATATCAAATCATCTTACCAAGGTGATAAGCACTCACCAATGATAATATGACATATGAGTTTGTATTAAAAAAATTAGTATGTGTAGCATTGCTCTTATAAGATTGTAAATAATCATAAGAGAAATTATAGTGAATACCCAATTTTTAAAACTTAATGTAAGTTATTACCCAATCTTTTGAAAAATGTAACCAATTATCCAAATGATGCAATTACTTACACAGTGATAAGTGGTGGTAATTCACTTTGTTACCAAAAGCATGTGCAAGTAATTCACAATCTGACTAGAAACTGAATTACTTCAAAAGTTTGGGTATTTATTTTTACAGTTTTTTAAATAAATAGCCATATTTTTATGTATGTTTTTAACAATTAGCCTATGTTTGCTTTTATTAGCAAAATAGCCATATATTCGTGTTTAGATTTTTGAGACTGTAGTCATTAGTTTTTTGAATTCTGTTTTTGTTGTTTGTTGCAGACAATATTATCTAAAATTTTGTGTCTCTAGTCATGAAATTTGTGACTTATTTGGCTGCATATTTTTTTGCTATTTATAAGATATTTTTTATTTGGTAATATGTTTTATGAAATTGGTTGTATAGGCAATCATTTATTTGTGAGTTGATTATTTTGTTAATAGATGTTTAAATTTTCTATTGTGTTTATTTAAATTTTCTGAAATTTTGTGACTATAGTCACAAATTTTATGACTATGTATTTTATTTATTTAGTCACAAATTTTATTTCTTTAGTCATAGATTTTTAGATGGTGACTTGATGGCTATTTTGCTAATTTTTCAAAACGTGGGCTATATCTTTAAAACATGGACTATAAAATGGCTAAATCCTTAACTTGCCCTTATTTTTATTATTATATAAATTATGGGTATTTGCCTACTTCACCCTAATCATAATAACTTACTAATATGCGGAAACTTCTATGAATATAATATGAAATTTTAATTAAATGTCTAAAAATTAACCGATCCTTCAAATGATTTTTGACATTATGCTTTTGATACTAAATATAGTATTTTCCAAATTTATTATTGTATTGTAAAATATTTTTTATACAAAAGTGTTAAATATTGATATTAACCCATAAATTTAGCATTGACATGCTTAAAGAGTGTGACATCTAAATTACATGTTATGTACTCTTGAAACCCTTATGCAATTTAATTCTTCTTAAATATAACCATATTTTATACGAATACATAATAATTATGCATTAATCCTGAAAACGCTAAGTTGGTTATAAATATTATATATGTATATATGTATATATTACATAATAATTATGCTTTAATCTTGAAAACACTAAAAGTCGGTTACTTTATCATTTGCTTACTGTTTGACCTTTGTTAACTTTTTCAAATAAAGTATTCTCTATTCTCTCTCTTTCTACTGTACTCAAACTAGTAAATATGTATTAGGAGAATCCATAGGGGTTGTTTGGCAAACGGGTTTAAACTGTGACAATTTGAATTTTTTCATTTGAATTGGAAAATTTGAATTGGGTAATTTGAACGAAAAATTTAAATTGTTGTTTGGGTCAAATAATCTTATTTGAAAATATTATTTGGATTATTATTTGGGTAGATGTGAAATGTGTGATGTTGAGTAATAAAAAGAGTAGTTGAAATGTCAAATCAAAAAATACTATTCAAAATAGATTCAAACTGTTGAAATTTGAGGGGGGGAAGAATTTGATTTTGAAGGGTTTGAATGACTTTTTCTCATTTGGATTTTATCCAAAAAAAAGTTACCAAACGACGATTTGAATTGACAAAGTCGTTTGAATGGCCCTAGAATTTTAAGAAAAGTCATTTTTTAGAAAATTATTTTAAAAAATAGTTATAATTTTAAAAAATTTAAAAATTAACTCTTTTAGAAATTTTTTTATAGGCCAGTTAAGTAATTAGTCATTTTAAAGATAAAGTTTGAAAAATTTAGTCATAAATTCACGAAATTAAAGATTTAGCCATAACATGTAACATTTTATGTTACATGTAATATATATACGCGTAAAAAGTATAAAATTAAATGTAATGTGACATATAACATAATATATAACACATGTAACATTATAAGTAATTTTACACTTTTACACGTATATATGTTATATGTAACATAATATGACTAAATTCTTAATTTTGACATTTTAGGGTTAAATCCTAAAAAATTATCCAAAAATTTGATTAAATGCCTGAAAAACTCTTTTTTTATATGTGTCAAAATTTCTTTTACAATAATTTTATGTATAATTTTATTATTATAAAAAAATTTACATGTGTAAAAAAAAACTTATGATTAATTTTTAAAAATTATAACTATCTTTTTAAAATACACATCGAAAAGGATTATTTATCTAGCTGACAGTGGAATATATATTCTGCTTACTTTTGGATTTGATTGAATCCACGTATTAAGTCTTACAACAATTTAACCAAAAGGGTATTGTTTCGGGAGGGATAAGTGAATGGTAAATTGGATTGGATGTAACTAGCATTAATCTCAAATTTATGATATGTATGGAATTAGACAAAAAAGAAAATATGAGTCCATTCCTATAATTTTATATTTATGGGATAATTTTTTACCTCACTCAAAATGGTTGGATTACATAGGATATGATAAGATAAAAAGAAATGGACCTCACTTATATTAATTGATTATATGGTTGTTTGTTTTGCAGTTCAAATTAAAAAAAAATTTAGTTAAATCATTTTGTTACAGTAAATTTATTTATAAAAATTTAAACTTAAACCTATTGCTACAATAAATTGTGGTTCAAATTGCAATTCAATAATGCTCTAATTTAATTAAATTCAATCCAATACAATTAAGGAAAAATTTTATAAATAGCCCCCGTAGTTTGACACCAGTCCAAGTTAGTCCCTTATGTATAAAACGTATCAAGTTGGTCCCTATAGTTATGCTCGTAAATTATATTGGCCCTTCTGTCAGTAAAGTGGATGGAAATATGACGTGGCAGTGTTTGTTTACTTTTTTTAATTACTTTCTAAGGATAAATTTTAGATAAACCTCAAATGTTCCCTTCTCATTCTTCATCTTTGGCCCAGAAAAAACAAAATTTCTATAAACCCACAAAACAACAATATCTTGGCATAAATGAATAAGCCATCCAAATAAAACCAAATGCAACTTCAACACAAATGAATACGAGTGTGACGAGAGAGTGATAAATTTATATTGCTTTAGTAGCACTTTTTTCTTTAATTATGTGTATATTAATTTCTTGGAAGAGTGTTTTGAAGACCACATATTAAGTTTTAAGCAAAGACATCTCAAGCCAAAATTTTCAAAGCACAAAAAAAAAAAAAAAAAAACTCGAATCGGCAACGGCGCAATTGGGCTCGGGGGTGGTTGGGGTCAACGGTGGTGTGGATGAGCTCGGGTTCAATGGGCTCGGCCTCGCGGTGGTCCACCGTTGTAGCGCGATCTTTCATGCCGCCCCCTCGCGCAATACCCCTAGCGCAATCCTCCACGCCGCCGCCGCTGCCGCCGCCCTAGTGCGATGCTCTTCCACCGTGAGGTAATCGTGAAAGCCACTGGAGAGTGCGGCATTTTTTGCCGTGTGGCGAGATGGTGGCGTGGCCAAGAGAGCCAGTGAACGGGTGAAGGTCTGATCATGGAGGAGAGAAGGTTTTTTTTTTCTTTTTTTAATTAGAGTTTTTGTTGCCACTAATTTATAAATTTTTCACATGACATCCAAAATTAAATGAACAACGAGAGGGGTTGAGAGAGAAAGTAAGGGAGAGAGAGATGGACGGGGAGGGTCTGAGAGATTACGGTCAAAGAGAGAGAGAATTTGGTTTTTTTTTTTTTTTTGCTTTTTATTTCTTTTTGTTTCTTTAATAGATGAATTTGTTTAAGATTGTTAAACTTTGGTTATTTAGTGAAATTTTTATATTTTTTGTGGTTTTTCTGAAAAATGTTTCTTAAAAAAATAATAAAAATAGGTGCCACGTCACTTTTCCGTCCATTTAACTTAACGGAGGGACTAATATGATTGACGGTCAAACTTCAAGGGCTTATTTGACACATTTTATACATTAGGGTATAACTTGAGATAGGTGTCAAACTACGGGGGCTATTTATAAAATTTTTCCTACAATTAAATATAAATAATACAATCTTATTTGATATGATCCAGTACACCAAAAGCACCCAAAGTGTTAGTCATAAGAATTGATATAATTAGAGCATGGAAATATAGTGGTGTAGATATACTTGTAATCAGAGTTAGTCACGAAATTTGATATTATTAGAGTGCACGGAAATATAGTGGGTGCATATATACTTGTAATTGCTTTAAGTTTTTCCTTTTACACATGTTTTGACATATAATCAGTAATTTGAATTTCAATTATTTTTGGTTTGTAATGATTTAATGAGAATTTATATATATAATTAATTGATTCAACTTCTATCACCATAGATGTAATGAGAAGTTATATACCAATGCCAATCTGTAGTACCGTTGCCAAAATTTAGTATTTCTAATATAATTTTATATTTGATGCTAAATTTTTTATATATTTTTTTTAGTCTCAAATTTGATACCAAGTATAACAAAATGTCAAATATATAGCATTTGAAACTCTTCAATATTTGGTTGATGTTTCAACATTTACTTAAATTGATGATGAACTTCTCTTCTACCAAAAAGTTATTATTTTTACCTCTTTTATCATTGGTTATAATATTTACTCTTAATGAATTTTACCGCTAAAAGAATAATAAAACAAATAAATAGCATTTAAAATAATATACATACATTAAAGTATTCAATCCTACACATTTTTCGTCCCCAAAATCTTCATATATATAACATATTTTTGGATCAAATTCAAAGAAACGTCTTCAACACTTTTTATTCGGTAGAAGTCCTAGATTTTTGTTTAAATAACATATATCATGATTAGTTGACAATATTACAGTCAGTAATATATTGCCACTAACCATAGTATGCATATATTTTATAAATAACGAAATTATCATATTTTCCCAATGAAGTTCTAAATTAAACCATTAAACAACAATTTCATATTGAATTGGTCTTATATATTAAAAAAATTATAAAATCACAACTTTCTATCATACTTATTTTAGTGCACAATTTCATTTTTTTTGTTCTTAGTTTTTCATTTCAATCTTATAAGTGACAAAAAAGTGATTGCGTGACACGGTGAGAGACGCATAAAAACAAAAAATGGACAAAAGATTGAGTTCAACTTTTTTTCCCCACATGGACAAAATCTAACTTCTCATTTTACCAAAATAAAACACACAACCTAAAATTCTTTAAAAAAAAAAAAAAATTCTTAACCTACAAGAAGAGGGAAATCATGTAGAACCGAAGGGTAGAAAGGGAAAGAGACAAACGAGGGGAGGGTATTTGGAAGACAAAATACATTAGAAATAAAAACCAAACTTTTTCCGTTGCCGGGACTTGAACCCGGGGCTTTCGGGTAAGAGCCGAATATCCTGACCAACTAGACTACAACGGATTTGGATGTGGATTGACATATGTAAAATATATATTATAGAAGTATGTTCATTTCGTATAAGTCTATTTTGCTGGGCATGTTTTGCTTCCATGTAGTACGTGGCTATGTGCATTTAATGCGTGTAGATTTCCTTTTTTTTCTTTTTCTCAATAAAGGATAAGTTTATCCTTGTTTGCCTCCGCCATTTACACGAGTCATTCTCAATTTAGATAGAATTTTAAAAATGCTCTTGTTTGGTAAGAAGGAAAGGAAGAAGGGAAGGAAAAATGAAAAGAAAAAATATATGTGGGGTCCACTACTTTTTTATTCTTTTAAAATTGGAAAGAAAACTCTTTTCAACCTATTTTAATGTAAAATTACCGTGTTATCCACATTTTTAAATTTTAATAAAATAATAAATGGATAAAATGATAATTGTCTAATCAAATATTTTCTTTCTTTCCTAATATACCAAACACTATAAAATGAAAGTTGTTTTCTTTACTTTCTATCTTATTTTCCATCACCTCTTATTTTTTCTTCTATCTACTTTTCTTTCCTTCTTACCAAACGGAACCTTAAAAATAGTCATTCTCAACTCATTCAAATGATTAGAAAGAATATGTCATCATTTTCAATCAATTCAAATGGTTTGAATATTTTGCAAATATTTTTATTTAACACATTTTTTTACTTTCTTAATCTCAATATAAAATGCTTAAATCTAATTATTTATATCACCTCAAAATTTTAAAAGTCGAATAATCATTTTAAAATTTTCATTCGAATGGTTTGCTCAAATAAAGAGAAACAATAGATCATCATTTTTTTTTTTCAGAATGTATAGTCAAATCACTCGTTCAAAATAGTTTTTTTTTTTTCTCAAATGAGCAAAAATCTTAATGACTACCCTCCAAACTAAGAAAACATGTACCATTACAAAAACATATTTTCTCAAATAACGAGTAAGAATAGATCATTCAAAATGATCTAAGAAAACATGCTCAAATAAAGAGTAAGAATAGATCATCCAAAATGATAATTTTCTTTCTCAAAATGTGTAATCAAATCACTTATCCAAAATAATCTTCCTTTTTTTTTTCCTTAAATAAGCAAAAATATTTTGATCAAAACTAATATTTCCATCTAAATGACTATCCAAACAAAGGAAACATCTACCATAACAAAAACATCTTTTCTTAGTATATTTTGCTTTATTCTGATTGATACGCATTAAATAAAGATAGCAAACTAAAAGAGAAAGATAATCGCGTCTTTTTTTTCTTTTTCTTTTTTTCCTCTCTTTTATATCTTCTGCTAAAAGTAACATAGTAAAGTTGAGGCAACAGCCAAGATAGGACATTAAACACATACGTTTACAAGTCAACTAACAAAGATCCTGCCCCACAAGAAAACCAATAACCTCATACTCTCTCTTTGCCTATATAATAATCCTAAACTTAAGCAGATCTTAAACTAACAACAATCTTAAGAAAATAAAAATTTCAAAAACCTTAAGAGACTATAGCACATATATAATATGGAAAGGTCTTCGTTTAGGTTTGCTCTCTTGGTGGCTCTCTTGATAATTTCATCATCTTGTTAGTCCTCTATCTCCCTCTCTTTGATTATATATATATATATATATATATGCCTGATTATATATTAATTAGCTTTAATTATTATTATCTAAATCGCACAGATTTAGGAACAGTCACAGAGGGAAGGTTAGTGGTGTCGCTGCGATGCGGAGAAACAGAGGATTGCAAGTACAAATGCCCAAAATGCAGCGATTGCACTTGCGTTGACACTTGGTGTAAATGCCCGGGGGACCCACCCACCACACTCTCTTCCGACCAACTTCTCAATGTACCAAAAGCCCTAAACTAAACTAAAAGAAGTTGTTTCAAGTTTTAAATATATTGGAATGTCAAGCGCCAAAAATAAAAAGAAGGTTTAATTAGGATGTATAATGCCTTTTTTTTTTTTTTGGAATATAATAAAATCTCATGAGAATGAAGTTGGGATTTACTTTTTTTTTTTTAATACTTGAATAGATTTTTTTTTTTTTGGTGCAACAATACTTGAATAGATTGATTGATACTTGAATCAATCTATTCTAAATTCTAATACTTGAATAGATTGATTGATACATACGAAGAAAAAGAATGAGGTAATACAAATTACATAGCACAAGAATTAAAGTCGGATAGTATGATTGACTAACAACGCGCTTTTTTTAATTTATTTATTTTTCTTCTCCTTATGAGATATGCATAAATTGATTAGAATTTAGAATAATCTCTCAAACTCTATTCTTTTACTCATATCCTATCAATAAGTTCTGTTGCATTAGGCATTTAGACTTAAGTAGTAGAGTGAAGTTAGGCTCGTTCTTTAGTTTAGATTTAGATGAAGCTCTTGGATTTTCTTAAAGGCTGATATATCAGCAGGAGATAAGATGACGCTAATTAGAGAAAAAATAATTAACTGGAAGTAACTATGAGTCACTTTATATAAGACAAACATTATAATCTGTACTTTTTATGCTTGTTAGGTACATAACAGTATACCCTTCTGCATCGTGATAATGTTATAATTTTCATCTTGATAATTTTATGGATATTTTCTTGGGAGAGTCGTATAATAGACCAATACTAAGTGGGTCTTTTAAAATATAGCACATATATCAAAATATTATAGCACAATATATCCTTATGCATCTTGATAATGTTATAATTTTTGCATCTTGATAATATTTTGGATATTTTCTTGGATTGGAAGAGTCACAGAATAGACCAATAGTAAGTGGGTTTTTTAAAATACAGCACATATTTTGAAATATTAAAAATAGTCTTTGGTAAAACAAAAAAATCGAAGTTTAATTTTAAACAACCACCTTTTCCCAAAATAATTATTAATTAGAGTCAAATACGTGACAATCTCTCCGTCACTCACAATCAATCGGGCCTGGCAAAACTATTAAAGGGGAGAGTTGAGACTTGAGAGAATGAACATGCAATTGACTAATTGAGTATTAAAAAAAAAGACTTTTTTTTTTCCTAAGGTTTTGTTGAGGGAGCAATATAAAGTTAAATGGGTCTAACGGTAAAAAAAATTGTTATTCTTCTAAATCGGTGGGATTATTTTGACTAAATTTTAAGGCTTACAATATATTTCTTTTTCCAAATTTAAAAAAAAAAAAATCTATTTCAAACCTACGTTGGTGGCTTTGGCTAGTGTGGTAGTTTTGAATAAAAAGGAAAGAGTCTTCTTTTAAAAGAAGATTCTTTCTCGTTAAAAATTAAAGTCATTTAAGAGTTCCTAAATTAGTAAATTTCCCTTTTCTTCCATGATCAACAAACTAATTAATCGATTTTATATTAAAAATAAATTATTTTTATCGGCTACAAAATAAGGTAAATTGTAAAAATAGGCTTCTTTCTCGTTAAAAATTAAAGTCATTTAAGAGTTCCTAAATTAGTAAATTTCCCTTTTCTTCCATGATCAACAAACTAATTAATCGATTTTATATTAAAAATAAATTATTTTTATCGGCTACAAAATAAGGTAAATTGTAAAAATAGGCTAAAATTAAATAAGTCTTTAAAAAATAACACGTGTCAAAATATTGAAAAACTAGTCACTGTTCAGAATTATATAACAAAAATAACAAAAAAATATTGTGTCAGTTAGGTAAATAGCCATTTTAGACAGTATGTTTTTAAAAAATAGCCACAGTTTAAAAAAAATTAAAAAATAGCCATAAAAAATTTCTTACATATGTAAGAAAATAATTATAAAATTACACATAAAAATTACTGTAAGAAAATTTCTGACATGCGTAAGAAATTTTCGAAAAGACTATCTTTTAAATTTTTTGAAATTATGGCTATTTTTTAAAATTATTTTCTAAAAAGCAATTATTTTCTTAAAATTTCCAAAAATATTTACACATTTGTAAGAAAATTTTAAACACTACAAATATAACGAGTAAAAGTTGAAATGTTAAAAAATTTCTTACAAATATGTAAATATTTTTTTTTGGTTATAAAATTCCTAATAGTGACTATTTTTTAAATATTTTAAAAAATATACTATTTTTAAAAAATATAAAAAAATTGCTATTTCCTACAATTTCCTTACAAAATATTGTTACTTGAAAAAAAAAAGTTTGAATGAATTTGGAAATTATAACTACTTTGCCAAGAAAATGCTCATTAGTTAGTTCAAATAATGGAATCAATCAATAATGTAAGTAATGTGAGTCCAAATCTAAGAGAAAAATGGAAGAAGAAATGAACAAAATGATTCATGAGTTTGTTGTTTGGGGTGCGCGTGCCTTAGTTTAATGCTTGATCTAAGACCGTATCTTTGAGAAAATGCTTGACAATAATGTTTCAATAGAGAAAGTTTGAGTTTTTCCTTCTTGACTGTGGATTTTCTGAAGAAGTAGTGAAGATGTTTGTGAAAATGCTTGAACGTGGATCGTAACAAAAATGTTACTGTCTGTAACAAATGTATACAAAAAAAAATTGTTACAAATCAAATCATAAAAAAATATATATTACAGATTGTAACAATATTATTACGAAGCATAACAAAATTTGTGATAATTTGTAATAAAATATGTTACGATTTAGATTATTAATAACAAATTTTTCTAGATTGTTGCAACAAAATTGTTACAAAATGTATAATAAAATTTGTTATAATCTGTAATATTTGTTACCTTTGGTAACAAAGTGCAAAAAAGTCAATACATAATGTCTAAAAAAATAAAAGATATAGAAAAATGACTAACTTAATTTTTAATTTTTTGACTAACAACTTACGACCAATGAAGTAGGCAAATACCCAGAATTTATATAACAATAAAAATAAATACCCAAACTTTTGAAGTAATTGAGTTTCTAGACAATTTCTGAATTACTTGCACATACTTTTGGTAACAAAGTGAATTACCACCACTTACCACTGTGTAAGTAATTGCATGTTTTGGGTAATTGGCTATATTTTTCAAAAGATTGGGTAATAACTTACATTAAGTTTTGAAAATTGGGTATTCACTATAATTTCTCTTAAGAAATTAGCAATTTTAAAGGTAAAGTTTGAAGGATTTAGCCAAAAAAATATCAAAATTAAGGAAATAACCATTAAATATATTAATGGACATAAGTATCTACGATAATTACTTAAAAAAACCACTCAAATCAATAAAAAAAAATCTCCAAAAACTTAGCTCATCTAACTTAAAAAGTAAGCCAAACATGCTATTACTAAAATTTTCATCGATTGAGATAAAATAAAAAAATAAAAAAAAAATTAATTTCTTAAATTTCTAAAACTATGACTAATCCCTAAAAAATTAATCTAAAATTTGGCTAAATCTTTAAAATCTCATAACTTAAAAATGTGATTTATTTTAAAAAGAAAAAAGAAAAAAATGGTGGTTAAGTCTCAAATGAACGACACGTGTTGAATCTATATGTTTTCCAATTCCCTTCTTCTTCGACTCACGCACACGCTCTCTATCTCTCTTCGTTCTTCTTGGTCGTCCCTCTTCTTGCTCCCACAAAAAAAAAAAAAAAAACCCTAAGCCATTGCTTGGTCGCATTAGGTCATCGAATTTCCGGTTTTGATTTTTCAAAAACCGAGAAATGCGGCTTCTTCGACTCCTACACACTCTCTCTCTATATCTCTCTTCGTTCTTCTTGCTCCCGAAAAGAAAAAAAAAAAAAAAGAAAAAACCTAAGCCAGCCATTGCTTGGTCGCTGGTGGGTTGCTCTTGCTCGTCGAACTTACTTCCTTAGGTAAAATCTTAGCTTATTTATTGAATCTTTAAACTTGGGTGTTCTTCGAAATTCTGATTCGTTGTTCTGTCAATGGAGGGTGTTTGTTTAGAAAGGGAAAAAAAAAAAACTAAACTTGTGTTCTTTTTCCGGTCTAATATTTGGTGATACAGAGTAACCAATAAAGAGCAAGTATATAACAACTCAAGTCCTAAACAGCATTGGCTAAGAGGAGTTGCCACAACATGTCAAAAGGGCAAAGCACAGAAATGACATCATGGTAAAACTATTCATATAACTTTGACTTAAGTAACATGAGATTTTAGCATGATTATTGAAATGTCAATTTTTTTGTTTTTTTTGTTTTTTGGTTTTTCAGGATTGCTAATCCTGAATCCCCATCAGATATGGAGCTCTGTGTAAGTAGTGTTTCTTTTACTTTGGACATACCAAATAAAAAAAATCTGTGAAATACCTTCTTTGAGTTCTTTTTGTTTTTGGCTTCCTTTCGCTTGCTTATTTCAAAAATACCGTAATTTATGTTCAGAGAATTCTGGCCGCAAAATGTTCCAAAATCGCGTCCATATTGGAAAACGGAACCCCCCAAGACATCGCTCGATTCCTCGAAGAAATGCCGGCCAACGACGAGACTTTCGAGCTCGTGTCGAGATTCTGCAGCGGGTACGACCTAAACATGTCGGCGGAGAACGTCGTGCCCATCAGTTGTCTGGCTCACCACTTGGGGATGAGCGAGACTCATTGCCGAGACAACCTGTTGCGCAAAGCTCTCTTTTTCTTCGAACACAAAGTCCTGCCGAGCTGGAACGAAACCGTCAAGGCTTTTCGAACCACAGAAAGCGTTCTTCATCAAGCTGTGCAGATTGGAATTGTCGGCGCTTGTGTGGAGTCCCTTATCGAAAAGGCGATATATGATCCTAACCTTCTCGGAGAGCCAATCAAGAAAGTGTATTTGGACGAGAGTGGGGCTGAAGATGATGATTTTTTTCGACCACACGTGAAAAGAAGGTTGTTTTTACTCAATTGGAAGTCTGAAGATCTGACAACTCTTCCCCTGCGTCTCTACGAGCCACTCATGCGCGAGATGATCAAGCGAGGAGTGCCATCGGGGCATGTGGCTGCATCGCTTTGCAACTATGCAAGGAAGTGGGCCTTCACGGGTTTCGCAGATGGGGAAAGCGTGTCGGTATACAGGAGAAACTCTCAGAGGGAAATCATTGAGGCGGTGGAGAGGCTTTTGCCCAATGAGAGAGGGCTCGTCGCTTGCACTTTGTTGTTTGAAATGCTGAGGTGTGCTAATCTTTTGGAGTCGAGCTCGGATTGTAGGGACGGGTTTGAGTTCAGGATCGGGAAGGATCTCCACCGGGCAACGGTGAAGGACTTGTTAGTACTCTACCAAGGGTGTGCGAGGGAAGTGCAATATGACATTGAATGTGTGAGGAGACTTTTGAAGCACTTCTATGGGAACTACACAAGCACAGACATAACGGCGCTGATTCGAGTGGCGGAACTCGTCGAAGAATTCTTGGCAGAGATCGCCAGCGACGTGGACTTGAAGAAGGAGACGTTCACAGCGATGGCCGAGATTTCAATGGACGTTTCGCGGGGGACTCAGAGAAGCTCCGACGGGATATACAAGGGCATCGACATCTACTTAGACAAGCACAAGCATTTGACAGAGTCCGAGCGAGAGGAGGTGTGTCGGGTGCTGGATCTCCACAACCTGTCCGCTGAGGCCTACGATCATGCAGCAAAGAACGAAAGGCTGCCGGTGAGGGTGGTGCTGCAGGTCCTGTTCCTGGCGCAGCTGCAGATTCGCGACTCGATCGCGAGGGAAGTGCAGAGTTCTCAAGACGGGCAGGGACTCGAGGTGGAGGAGGAAGAAGAAGAAGCGAGATTGTTGAGTGGCGAGGAATACGCGACGGCGGAGATGGAGATGGAGAGGATGAGCAGGAAGCTGGTGGAGCTCGAACGAGAGTGCGGCGCAATGAAGAGGGAGATGGAGAGGTCGGATTGCGGGCCCCTTGGAAGAGTGGTGAAGAAAGAGAAGGTGAGTTTGTGGAGAGAGATGAAGAGGAAGTTTGGTTGCATCAGCGCTAGTGTGAGCAATTGCAACAACTGCCAAGTCAAGAGGAGGAAGAAGAGGATGAACCTAAAGTAAATAAGGGGGTCTTCTGGAACATGTGAATAAATTTGTTGCATTTTTTTTCTTTTGATCATTTGGCCAATATTAGTTTAATTCTTGATGTGTTTAACTTTTCAATAATAAAATCTAGCGATCATTGACTCTCAATTTTACCCTAATTTTCATTAGAAGAGGCCATATGATATCTTGGTAGCTAATATAGGACAGACACCAAAGAAGTACTAAAGGGTGCATAATTTTTCTAGAAAATGCTATCACATATAACGTATTGAATTAATTATTAAAAAACACGTTGTTGATCAAATACAAAGAAAGCAATTACAGAAAGAGAATCAATTGTTCCTCATTTTTTTTTTCTTTTACTACTTCTCATATAATGCATCAAAGAGTGTCGCAAAACATTTCCATCTATACAATTAGGAGATCATTAAAAACAACTATTTTTTGTTCTGTTTTGTTTGAAGGATTAACAAACTAATTAATTTACCTCTTAACAACTTTCACTTATCACTTGTCTGCAAAAATTGATCATCACATCCACATCAACATATACACTACATAGTCACGCTGAAGGTGAGCCTAAATACACCTGAATTTTTTCATTTAAAAAAAAAAAAAAAAAGAAGATAGATTACTCTACTTACAAGATTCTTCTTCAACTTGTCAAAAAACTCATCATCAGTCCCTTTGATTTTTGCCATTCAAATTTGAGCCATCAAATTGTCTCATGATCCCATGCATGCAACGTTAATTTTCCCATTACATATATCTTCTCCATAATCCCATCGTCCGTACGTCCACTTGCCATCAAGATCTACAACAACAACAACAACAACAACCCTAAAAAAATCTAAATCTAAACCTAAACCGATAATCTCAACGGCATCTCGCTCTCTCTCGAGCAATTCGAAACCTCGCTTTCCTCCTTCTCATGCTGCAGCTCCCTCGCCGTCGCCGCCTCGCCTCCCAGCACGACAACCGGCCCGAACTGCACCCTCCGCTCGCCTCCCCCGCCGGGGGAGTTCGCAGCCGGGGACTCGCAGCTCTGCGCATCGGCCGCAGGCGTGACGGGGAGCGCTGCCGCCGCGGGGTCCCGGGTGCTGGCGCCCTTGGAGAAGTTGCGGGCGGCGGGGCCGGGGAACTGCGAGGGGGGAGGTTGGAGGGGCTTGAAGCATCGGTAGGCGAAGGTGACGAACCAGAAGGCCCAGGGAATGGAGACCAAGACCATGCCGGCGACGGGGTACCAAGACGAGGACTGAGTCTCCGGGAGGAACATGTAGAGGCCGAGGAAGACGCCGCCGGAGACGATGCAGGAGAAGAAGAGCCCTGAGACGATGTACACTCGGACGTCTCCTTTTCTCTGCTCATGATCCATGTCTGAACCAAGGAACAATGGTTAATAATAATTATGATTATAATTATAATTATAATTATGATGATAATGATAATGATATGTGAGATTAAGCAAAGAAGATTGGAAATAATAATGGAGCTCTTTGTCTCCTCTCTTGTCTCTCTGTCTTTGCGTTTGTGGTGGTAAGGGTTGGTTCGTTTCAAAACAGATGTAAAACGCAAAAGCGATTTCGGCGGTCTTGTGATCGCTCTCTCCGTGTTTCCTAATTGCATGCATTAAATAAGTACTAATATTTCTAAATGTTAAAATGAAACAAAGTTTTCCGTACAAAAATGACAATATATTCCAAGGATGAAGGACCATTTGGCGATTGGCACTTGTAAGCAGGCATATTTGCATTTTGCGACCCTTGTCTCTCTCTTTTTTAGCTAACAACTTGATTAATCTTGGCACATATGAGAAAGTTGAGTTATATACAAATTATACAATTGTTTATATATGAACATTTTTTTAATTTTTTTTTTACATTTTATATTATATGGATCCTTTTTTTTTTTTTTAGGGATTTTTTGTTTTCTATTTTGTTAATATGTTTGTTTTTATTTCTTATATAGGAAAATTTAAAAAAAATAGTCACTTTTTAAAGAATAATCATAGTTTCAAAATTTTAAAAAAATAGTCATTTCAGAGATTAATTATAGGGTGAAGTAAGCAAATACCCAGAATTTATATAGCAATAAAAATAAATACCCAAACTTTTGAAGTATTTCTAGTCAATTTGTGAATTACTTGCACATACTTTTGGTAACTAAGTGAATTACCACCACTTACCACTGTGTAAGTAATTAAAGCATTTGGGTAGTTGGTTACATTTTTCAAAAGATTAGATAATAACTTACATTAAGTTTTAAAAATTGAGTATTCACTATAATTTCTCTTAATTTTATATTGGTAAACAACAAATTTTATGTGTAATTTTGTTATGGCAATAAAGTTTTTACATGATCTCTCTCATGCTTTTTTTTTTTTTTTTTTTTTTATCAAACCAGAATTAAACTCAATGGAGTTCTCTATAGGTCTCTGTAGAGTAACGAGTTCTAGCTTCCTATGCTAGCTCCTACGAACGTTTTGTTCCAGTGCTGGTGTCTTTTTGTCTCTTCTATCAACTTCTGAAAGGGGAGTTTCGTCTTCTATTGACTCGTTTTATTCCGACTAAAGGAGAAGGTTGGCGTTTCGCTGATTCATGGATAAGGTTAAGGATCCTATGGAGTCTAGACAGGAAGGAATACAGCCACCTTCAAACCGGGATAGAGCTCCACCACAAGCTCTTTCTATCGAGCTTGTCCCTGATGACTACGCGTTTCTTCAAGTCAGGTCGCGCAGCGTGATAGGTAAAATGTTTGGCAAAAGCGTCTCATTGATAAGTATTCATAATACTCTTCAGAGATTATGGCGTTTCACCAATTCCTGGCGAATAGTTGAGCTGAAACCAGAGGTGTATGCCTTCTGGTTTAAGACAGAGGAAGATTGCAGATTCGTGTTGGAAAAGAGACCTTGGTTTATCAATGGTGCTCTTCTGAATATCAAGGAATGGACGGAAGACGGTTTTTGGCCGGACGACCTCTTTGAATCTGCAATCTTTTGGGTTCAAGTTCACGATCTTCCGCTTTCCTATCTTACCTCGGCTAATGCTGAACGGATTGGAGCAAAAATTGGCTTTTTCCGTGGGATGGAGAAGAAGAAATAATGGGATATTAGCCGTCAGGGTTTCCTAAGGATGCGTGTAGAGATTTCACTCAGTCAGCCGTTATCGAGTGGTTTCTTTCTGAATACTGCTTTTGGTACTACAAGGTGGGTTCAGTTCAAGTATGAACGCCTTCTTCGTTTTTGTTTCAACTGTGGTATCCCTGGGCATGATAACTCGGGGTGTAAAAAAGAAAGAGAACTGGTCTGCTCGCCGTCTGGAAAGGCGGTACATCTGTTTGGCCTGTGGATGAGAGCGGACTCCGATATAAGATCATGCTTTTCAGTTAGGGATCGGAATGATAGGGCCGCTGAAATTCAAGCGACCCGCCTAGAGACTCTCTCGATCAACACTCCCAACACTCTAGCTGCCTCCGACCGTATGGAAGAAGTTCGTCAGAAAACTCCTGGTATCCCCCGCCCTGATTTTGCGATACCGGGAGGCCATTTTGAAAATGCGGTTGATACGCTTCCAGGTATACCAGACAAAGCTATACCTCCGGTGGTTATGCCGGAGAGGGAGGTACCGGAAACATCCATGTCGCCTTCCCGGGTAGTGGTAATGGATTTTCAAAATCCCTCTACAGAAAAGCTGACGGTATCAGGTGGTACTGTGGCTCCTTCGCATGACAATTCACTGACTGCCTCGGGTAGTGGCGCAGGCACGCCTAGCGAGAATCAGACTCATACTCTTGTTCAACGGGCGCTGAACACTGATAACCTCATACATGAGGACCCCACAACTTTGCCGAATGAGGATAATAGAGTAACATAAGTAACAAACACTCAAGTGGTCGAGAAACAGGATCAATTCCAACCCGGATCAATTCCAACCCTTTTAGCCAGCACTGAGCGTGTTGGCAAAAGCTGCACTGAGCGTCTTGACAAAAGCTGCAGACCGGATCAATTCCAACCCTTTTAGCCAGCACTGAGCGTGTTGGCAAAGCATTACGCAAAATCCTCCACAAGTGGAACTTCAGTCTATCATGGATTTTTGTTTTCCAAAGTTTTGACCACACCTCATCCTTATCAGCATGTCGAGTGCTAACAATATCAATGTAAGCACTTTGCACTGAGAAACACCCCGATTTTGTTCTTTTCCAAATGACCCTGTCAGGTAGTGGGGCAGACAGTGTACGCAACTTGGCTATCTTGGAAGCATCAAATTCCGAGAAACAGGTTTGAAGCTTGGTTTCGTCCCAACAACGAGAGTTCTATAAAGAGGTCCGACACCGTCGAGACTAAAGGTTTAGATACCGGTCCTAGATGGAAAGCAACCTTTGGTTCTCCAAATTCTTCTCAAGGGATCCAAGGATAGGTCCACAAATTAACTGAAGAACCATCCCCTATAATGTAGCAAGCCCCTTTCCGAATGATATCTCTAGTCTGCATGATTCCTTTCCAAATGGTAGAATCAGTTGGATGTTGTCGGCACTCCTAGAAAGAGTCTTGAGAGCAGTACTTGGACGAGAGTATGCGTACCATGAGATTTTTTTTTATCAGAAACCAGTTTCCAAGCAATCTTGGCTAGAAGAGCCAAATTGAAGTCCTTCATTTTTCAAAGACCAAGGCCTCCTTCATTTTTTGGGAGACAAATATTGTCCCATGAAATCGTACACAACATTTTCTTATCTTCCGTCTGCCCTTTCCACCAGAAGCGGCGGAAGGCCGCGTCAATCTCATTGCAAATTTTTTTAGGGATGTTGAAAGTACTCATTGAGTACACTGGAGTGGAAGAAAGAACTGATGAGATGAGGGTGTTACAGCCCACTCTAGAAAGTAATTTACTCTTCCAGTTCTCAATACGATGCAAAAAATTTTTTCTTTACGAACTCAAAGTCCTTGCAGCAATGACTCGAGAGTAGTAAGGGGTTTCCCAAATACATAGCATCCTTGGACATTTCTGGCATGTGGAGGAAGGTTCGAATTTCATCCTTAAGGCGAGATGGCAGACTCTTGGAGAAGAGAAGAGCGGACTTTTGATTATTCAAAATATTTATTATTTTTTTACAAAATAATTATCGTTCTCATTTGTTGAATAATGCATATTTTAAATTTGTTTTCTATGTATTATTGTATCTTTTTGACGCTTGGATTATAAAAATATTCTGAATTATTTTGATATACTTTATCACAATTCACAAAGCAAAGCATTTTTATTTTTTTTTTATTTTTATTTTTTAATTTATCTATGCACATGTTTTAAAAATTAAGAAATTGCTTAAGTTCATAAATAATTAATGGCATAAAAGTGAAATCATGACATCATATAAATAAAGAATTGATTATTTTCCTTAAACAGTATTCAAAAAATGACAATTTGCTCAATAATCTCGTTTACGATTTGTTTTTTCACCTTTAAAGGGCATGGCGTTGGCAAAATGTTTCTTTCAGCGATACCGATTAGATTGGAGGTATGGTTCAGAGGTTAATTGAAAGACAATGCACATAATCATCTCTGCAACCAACAAAAACTCTTCCACCAATCATAACCGGTGAGGAAAACACATCTCCTTGGAGCTCTAATCTTGCAAATTCCTCAACATTTGCGGCTCCCTTTGCGTCCACATTAACTCGGAGCAAAATTACCCTTCCGGAGCTGGAACAGACGCAAACCAACCTGAAAAGTAATTCTGGGTTACGGTTTGGATGATCATATGGCAAAATTTGAGCTAAGCTGAACGCTTATCGAGTCCATTTACCTATCTGGCGGAAGCGAGGGATCGGACGTCAAGCACAACTGCTCATCAACATAAGCCGAGGCAGTGATTGGAGCACCAACACTGTATTCCCATACTATGTCACCCTTTTCCTACATCGATCGAGCATGGCGGTCAGTTTCACCAACTAAAATGGCTCAAATTTTGCAAAAATAAAAAACCGTGACTTTTTCAAGAAGCCAAGCACTATAGTGGGGAGCAAAGAAGATAAACACCAGTCAGAAAATTTTTGACACTGATGCGAATAATTTCTCCATAATCACCCCATTATGAAAATGGAGACAATTATGATCACACTGGGATATGGGATCCAAATAATAGCGAGGGAATCACATTATCTGAATTTGTCGAAATGAAAATAGAAACTGAACCACTGAGCTAAATATAAACTTTTATAGAAGTGGATGTGCATGTGGTGTGAGAGAGAATTATACGTTCATAAACAGTTAAAAACAGCCTTTCTGAGGAGGCCAAATCATCAGACTCTATCTTTGTTGAAACATATGCTTAATTACTAAGAACATTTGTCACATCAAATCAATCAATGGCAGTTTTAACAATTCAAGCTAAAGAAATGGAATGAATTTATGACATCCGACGAAAAAGAAAGTAAGAAAATACTATGATATAATTATATTAGGCCTGGATTGCTATAACTTACTGGCTCAAATGAGAATATACTTCCATTTCTAGAACATACGAGCACCTGTAGAAAAGTTAAAAGAAAACAATTTCAATAAAAGCAACTAGTTTGGAGATTAAGGTTTCTACTAATTATTTAAAAGTGGGCAACCTGTTTCACCTCATTTTTCAATCACTTAAACTTAGGCTTCATAAAAGAAATTATGGGAGAAAAATTTTGTTTATGATAGATATACCTGAGAGGGAAGAGCAGAGCACATGCAGGCTCCAGAAAATATAGGACCGGAAATTTTGCGCTGTCAGTGAGAAGGAAAAGTTAGAGATTTAAAGAGAGTATAATTTTAAAACTTTTAGTTGTGTAAATAAAAAAGCGAACAAACAATCATATTATGCATAAATATTGTTTCATTATATTTTTCCTTTCTTTTTTCTTCAATTAGAAAAACTTAATTACAAATAAAGAAAGCCAACAAAAAATAACACGGGAGGACCACAGCTCCTCAAAAAAGAAGATACAGAAACAAGCCACAGAAAAGCTGCACAAACTACAGTTAAAAACTACGAGGAAAAAAAAAAAACCCTCAGTAATTAAAGATGAAAATAAATAATAATAAAAGGTTAATGAAACTCATCAATAGAGTTACACAAGGAAAAACAAACTTCCCAATTCCTATTACAAAGAACAAACTAACACACATTTTATTCCTATCTTCTACTTTTTCCTTTCTTCTTTTTTATTCTCCCTTCATAGTTCTGCATTGAAAACCTTTATTTGTTATTTTTTTTATAAGTTATTGAAATTTTGATCCGAACACAAACCATTTTTTTATGATGCCGCTCGCCACGTAGTTTGCAGTCTTTTAAAATTGTACACACACATACGGTTTTAGGCTGATAGACTTAGCTATGCACTAGAATTTTCAGCAGGCTAAAAATATTGTTGAGATAGAGTAAAGTTCTTTTTCCAAGGATAGATGAAACAAATGCTGTAAGAAAGACTAGAAAAAGTACAGATTTGAGGTCTAAAATGACCAACAAAATTTTACCTTCCAAACAATGGATCCACTTGGAGCCAATGCTAGAACATGTCCATCCACCAAGCAGCATATAACTAAATTTTAGAAAACAGCAAAAATTGTTGATAAAAAAAAATAAAAAATAGGACAAGTCTAATATATATAAACGTCCAACAGTTGTTTTTAGAGATCAGACAATAATTTCAGGACCAAACTTCAAGTAAACAACACATACTATTTCCGGTCAGAGAACTCAAGGCAAGAGAACCGAATATTGGTACTTCTAACTCTTGCAGCCACAAGATATCAAATGGTGAAGCCTGAATCATAAAACATATACTATATTAGCGAATCAGGTCAGCTAAACCAAAATGATGAACAAAGAATTGAAACAGCAATTGTTTATTGTTACTCAGTGTAAGCATTAGTCTCCAATTTTCTTTTTACCTTTGTTGATACGGCTGTTACCCGGCCACTAGTAGAAGCCACATAAAGTGTCTCATTGACCTGCAGGAAATTCAATGAACTTAAATAAAACCGGGTATTTGGACAAAAACCTAAACAAAGTCCAGCTGTTGCTAAAATTCACCTCATCGATCACGGGTGATCCAAATATACTCCCGCCACAGGGAACCTTATAAACGCAGCAATGATTAGTGTAGTCAAGAGCATATAAATGATGGTCATGTGATCCACACCTGCAGATGGGGAAATTAAGGAACGGTTCAAGTAGGTCTGGTAAACTATGTGGCTTCGGCTGTGGTTGGGTATTATAGAGAATAGTTAAAACAAGATATTACCAGATCAACTGTGTCCGATCATCAACAACTGGTTGCGACTTCACCTTCAAATAATGAATTTATAACTATCAGAAACGATCATATGATCCATGATCTCTTACGAAGTTTGAAAACTATGATGTTTGAACATCATAACTGCCATACCTCGCCAAATGTTTGGAAAGCCCAAAGGATATTGCCGTTTGTGGTATTGATAAAATATATTTTTCCTTTGTAGCATCCAACTATAACCTAAAAAAAGACGACTCCATGTTATTGCACATTACCATAGGAAAGATGGATCAAACTCATAAAGCTAATTTTTCAGAGAAGCATTTCAAAAGTGGATGGACAACCTGAGAGAAGTCGCCAAGAATGGCTGCTGAACATTCTATCCGTCCCTCTAGCCGGATCTTCCACTGCACATAACCACTAAACCACATTACATGATAGCGTAGCACCATATTTCCAGACTTGATATATATTATGTTTAGCATTACACAAATCTAAATGAAAACATCTACCTAGACTATAGCATACCAAAGTTTCCTGCTATGGTTCTCAATGGATCGCTTAATATTTTCCAAGGTAAAGTAGCAGCAACAAATTGCAGAGTAGCATAAATAAAATAGTTGACAACTAGTCTGTTTCAGCCATTGAGCATATTCAATGGCACATATATATTAAAGCTCAAAATGCACGTATATTTTTTTTTCATTTTTATAGCTTTTCATTTTTATAGCATAAATGAAAAATCTTTATTAAAGCTCAAGAGAATTATTCATGCGACAAATGTATGAATATTCAATTGTGAATCAATAACGATGAAGTCACATCAAATGCCCAGACCTTAATTCTGTTTTCAAATTTGGGGGCTGCGCGTCAAAGGACACAGTAGGATAGATCAGAGTCTAACAGCTAGAGCTTGTTATAAGTAGACAAAGCAGAGTCAGGTACGGAGTTTATTGGTATACTTGGGGATCAATCCAATCCTTCTGAGATTTTTAAAAATATATGCTTTACATTTCTCCAGACCAAATACGTTTGTTGAACATGTTAAGATTTGAGGCCATTTTAGATTATAACTGTTGACTGTATTGGTGCATGTGATTGGCTTCATTTTTCACGCTATAGTTTTCTTCTCCCAACTTCCTTAATCCTGCATCTATTTCCCATCAAAATCCACGCCAAGAACCAAGCATGTCCAGTACAAGTGCAATAATTGCATAATTGAACAAAGCAAGGATCAAAGAAGAGAGAGAGAGGGCAGGGGAAAAAATCATTTGAATCAAATGAAATTCATGGCTAGTTCGGACGGCCATGTTAGATAACCAACAAAGGTAGGCTAGAAATTTCCAGAAGCATAAATGGTCAGCGTTTTCTTTAAAAACAGAAATGAAAAGGTAATATGAAGAACATGGAAGCGTCATGATAAAAGTTTCTAACAAGAGAGAAAAATTGATGTAAAAACATATGGCTCTTACCTTCTAGCATTGACACACATAAATTCATGCGAGTGAGACCCAATAAATAAGTAGATGTCCGGGCCTTTAAACATGATTAATGGCGATGCATCGACACAAGATCCCGTGTAAACTTTCCATACTTGTTGCATGGAAACTTCTCTATCTCTTGGAACTACACACTTTTCTTGAAGAATACCTTTCATAGTGTCATCACCTACATATGTAACCTTGTTGCACCGAGTAAACGAACATGAAAAACCAATAGCTGAAGAATTCCATGGACACAAATTTAATGGATAAATTTCCTCTGAAGAAATGTTGACAGTTGAATCAAGCTTCAAATGTTTACGGATAAAATCATGATTTTCATTCTCTCCGTGAACGGTTCTCAAAAACTTTTGCCCCTCCCCATTATTTTGAGAATTGGAATTCCTGGAGTGAACTGTATGGAACACATTCCCTTTATCCTCTTTCAGATTCATCCCCAAATGAGCATCTTTTATCAAACCTAAATCCCATGATCTTTTCCTCTCCAGTAGAGTTTTGGAAAGCTTTGATGGGCTTGGATATTGGTAAACCAATCTCATATCAACTCCTAGATTATTTGAAAGATGTGCAGCAGAAATGGAATTTCCACCCATCACAAAGAAATCATCATCATCAGAAACCTCTTCAACCAGTAAGACATCACAAAAGGCCTGCAAGACATTATTGAATGACTTTTATATTTAGAAATACTCAAAAAAAAAAATTATGTTCAGGATGAACTTTTGCTAACAAATTGATAATGCTAGGCCAAGAACCAAAAAAAAAAAAAAAAAGGAACAAAATTCTATACCGCTAAACTAAAGAGAATAGTATTAGTGATGTATTATTTCTGCTAAACAAAATCTTGCCAACAATGTTTAAACAGCCCAACAAAGGTCAACCTACAAATCTAGACTGAAAAACTTGACAAAGGATCAGCTGAACTACAGCTAAGCAAGTGGATTTTAATCAAAGAAATTAGAGAACAGCCACCTTTAGAATCACTAGTTTTACATCAGTTACTGAGAAATTACCAATTTATTAGACAATCTTAATTTCTACTGGAAGATAACAACCAAAAAAAAGGTAGATGATGACAAATGTTGGAGGGAGAAAAACAAACCTTTTTAAGAACTTGCAATAGGTCAGTATTTGCAACGTCAAAAATCTCTTCCTTCACGTGCTTTGAACGAAACTCCAACATCAACGATTCATAATCAACTTTTCCACTAGAAGTCATCGGAAACGCTTCAATGAAAATAAAATCATTAGGAACCATTGCTATTGGAAGTTTTCCCACCATCCAACTTTTGAAGTTAGAGATGCATATTGCATCACTTCTTTCCTTTTCGAAAATTACAAAAGCTACCAGTAACATAACTCCTTCCCCTCGAAATTTATGGGAGATTACTGCGGCATCAACTACATCAGGATGTCTTCTCAGTGTTTCTTCAATTTCCTCCAAAGACATACGTTGCCCATTCAGTTTAATAGTTCGATCTTTTCTGCCCAAGAAAACCAAATCACCACTTTTAAGCCTTCTGGCAAAGTCGCCCGTCCTGAAATACAACTTATCTCCACACTCAATTTCAGAACCACAACTGGCATAGTGTTGGGGCAATTTTTCAAGACCCGGTGACACAAATGCAGAATCAGAGTAGTATCCAGTGGAATTGCAGAGACCAGCAACATATATTTCTCCCTGATTGGGTAGGTCATCATCGCCAACGAGTACTACGTCGCAATTAGCAATGGGTACACCAATCGGGACACTTGTTAGCGTCTCAGACTCTAAAATCATTGGCAGCCTCTTGCAATCAAAATAGGTACAATCACCAGATACCTTATTTTAAATAAATCACATGTTAGCCATTGATCATGAACAGAAAATAACAATAGAAAGATTAACAATTCTCAATTACAGCCAGAGACAGATGATTTACACAATTTAAAAAAATAAATACAATCGAAAGGAAGTGCAGTCTTTGAATAGAGAAGAAACATAAACATTTCACACAGTAAAGTATAAGATTGCCAAATGGTGTCATTCAGTTCTTTGAGGAACAGGTAACATTCTAAAACAAAAGGCTGATTTAGAAAAATCCTAAATTAGTTATATGAAAGAATATCATCCAAGTTGTTTTAAAGCTTTGACGGACCTCTAGTGAATCTTATTCCTAAGGCGCGAAATATGATTCTCCAAGCAAAAATTTAGTAAAAGAAGTCGAGCGTACAATTAATGAAAGAGAAACTTGATAGCAGGTAGCAGCTACAATTATCTTAACATATTTGTCAAACCAAACATAGAATTCACGCAAGCTATCGGATGTCAAATTAAAACTATAACGATAAACTCTAACCTCTGTACTCCCATACAAATTCAGAATACAGGTTCCTGGTAACATCTTGGATAGCATATCCCACAAGGATAAGGGCAAAACTTCACCACTTAGCACTAAGAGTTTCAATGAACAGAGAACGTTCATGTCACGTCTGCTTTCCAGAGCAGGCAGCATTGCTCTCATCAGTGATGGAACAGCAGTAAGTCTGTTAATGGAATAAGCCTACAAGAACAAATGAACATCAGTTCTTCTATTAACTAAAAACTAAAATCAGTTAACATAATGTAGAACATATGTTTCCGGCCCCATTAAACCAAAATCGCTGTGAAAAATAGAACTTCCCAGTCACTTATAAGTTAAGCACTAAAACCTAATATACTGACTCAAAAGTATCCCACATTGCAATAACATACGCGACCAAGTAATGGAAGTGCTTTTTGTTCGAAAATTCACAAGTTGGAAACTTAATAATCGGATTAAATGATGCCATAACATCCATTACAATCCCAAAAATGAAAGCATAAATTTACCTGTACAAAATCGACAAGAGAGAACAAATTTTCCTTTGTCTCATTAAAAGGAGGAATGACCAACGTACAAGCAGTGAGAACAGCACTGAGGAACTCTTGCAGGTGATCGATGAAGCTTATCGACGTCTTGAATAGCAAAATCTCATCTCCGCTCAGAGGATACAGCTCTTGCATCCATGAAAAACGATTCAAAAGCCCTGAAAATTTCCATTTACTTTATCGGGTACATAACTAAATGGCCAAATTCAGACCTACTGAAAACTTTCGTTTTTCATTTCAATGTACGTTTTTCGTACCAAGGTAATTTGATAACAATTCAAACTAGCCCTAAGTGGTCTAATTTCCATTTACATTTGTCATATTATTCGCTCAATAACATCAAAAAATGAAATTTAGTAAATCAAGGCTATGAAATGTTACCTTGTTCGGTTCCACAGACGCCTTTAGGCTTCCCAGTTGAGCCCGAAGTGTACATGACATAGCAGAAAAGCCTCTCTTCTTCGCTCTCGCACGGCCACTCCAAAGCTTCAATATCCCCAGCGACTCCTTCTACTTCTTCGTCTTCGAGCGAAAACCACAGCACAGGAAAGTCAGCGGACTCGGCGATCCAGTCCGAGCTCGGCTCGGCGCCGAACCGAGACTTGCTCGCGACGACGAGAGCGACGCTCGACGAAGCCACGACCGCCGAAACCCTAGCCTTGGGCCACGAGGGGTCCAGCGGCAGGAAGGCCGCGCCGGCCCGGAGCACGGACAGCGCGGCGACCACGTAGTCGGCGGAGGGCGGCGCGAAGATTCCGATCACTCTCGGCGCCGGCGCCGCGGCGGAGGCGGCGGGGGAGGAGGAGGAGCGGAGGCGGGGGGCGAGGGAATCGACGGCGGCGAGGAGGTGCGCGTAGGTGAAGGAGCGGGCGGCAGCATGGTGGGCCCCGGAGGAGGCGTGGAGGATGGCGGTCTTGGTGGGGTTGGCGGAGGCCGCTCTGGAGAAGGAGTGGGAAATGCAGCAGCAGCAGCAGGAAGAGGAGGCTCTGTTTGAGTTTGAGTATGAGTTTGAGTGGGAGGAAGTGTGGTCGGTGGTGGTGGTCATGGATTGGAGAGGTAACGGAAGGTGTTAGTTTGGGCAGAATGGTTGGGTTTTTGTGAAGAAATGAAGACGACGAGTGAAGTGAAGAGGAGAGGGCAATAGTACTACACAAGCAAGCTGGCCATCAAGACGATTTAGTGAAAGAAGGTGCTTCAAATTGTGCTCGACAAACAAGCTGCTCAAGTTATTGAGCAAGTATGGTGATTAGTTAATTTTTGTTTTTAAATTGTTTTTAAAATATTATGGGTACCTAAAATTGTTAAAAAATAATCTTAGAATGTTAGTTAGTGTCAGTTTGATATTGTTATATTTATAAAAGAAGTGATTTAAATTGTGCTAAAGAAAGAAGTAGCTGAAATTATAAAGATACATGGTGTTTAATTATTTTAATTTTGAAACTGTCAAAATATGGAGGATATGCAAAATTTCTAAAAAATAATTTAAAAAAACTATTTAGTAAAATATAGATAGTTAATTAAAGATATTTTAGTAATTTAAAATTGAGAAGTAGTTTTGGTAACAGTAAAGCAGCTTTTAAATTGCTTCTCAAACTGTACTACGTAAAAGTAGAAACGCTTACGTGATTTTTTAAAAAGTAGGCTTACCAAACGCTTATACTTGCTTTAGATTATGTTATAATCTAAAAACAGTTCTAACGCTTATACTTGCTTTAGATTATGTTATAATCTAAAAACAGTCTCTAGAAGTAATGTCAAACTGGCCTTTAGTTGAAAATAGATAATTAATTATGGATAGTTGGGACTTAGGGTTTGTGGGAGTAGTGGCGTTTAAGGCGGTGGACATAAATTAAAAGTGCAACACACATGAGGTATAGATTATCATTGTGCTAAAAAATAGACATTTCTCAAAATCTATCTTTTAAGTAAATTTTCATTTTCGGTATTTTAGATTATTCACCATGGTTATATAGATAAACTACCAGCTAAAATGACCGATATTTCATCCACTTACTATGGTAATTCGTTAGTTTAACAAAAAATTTTATTTTCAGTATATTGATTATTTACAATGGTTAGTAGAAAGGATACCAGCTAAAAGTGGTTGGTATTTTGTTCATTCACTATGGTATTCTGTCTACTTACAAAAAATGAATCATTCACCTTATTAAAAAAAGTTATAACACTTTTTTTAATATGGCCTAAGAAATAGATTACCTACCAAAAATTTTCTTAATTTATTATTTAACTAATTAAGTAGTTATTTATATATTATAATTATTCAGTTTTTATTTTAAGCATAATTTATTAAGTGACACTTAAAATGTTAATTTTATTTTTGCAGTTCTCCCTTTTTTTATTTTATATTTTAATAGTTTTTGTGTCGTTTGGTATACTTCCTGTCATTTTCATTTGCTCTGTCGTTTTGCAATATGCTTTCGTTACTACTATTTATTTTAATGTCGTTTTACTGTTAATTTGTTGCTTTTTACATTGTCTATTCATCATTAATGTCGTTTTTATCATATTGTCGTTTTTACAGTACCATGTAGTCATTATTATTGTTGTTTTTCGTATATATATTTTCAATATTGTTTTGCTAAACTTTTGTCATTCTTCTTCCACATTATGTCATTTTTCTTATGTCGTTGTTTCGTCCAATTTTTTCTAACATACCAATTATATGTCCCAAATATATCAAGAGAAAAGAAAATACCTTCTTTATTTTAAGAGTCAATTAGATAAATAATCATTTTGAATAATGTATTTTTAAAAAATAATCACAGTTTCAAAAAATTTAAAAACTATTCATAAAAACTTTATTACACCTAGCAAAAAGTACACCATAATTAGATTTCAACATATAAAAACTAACCATTTTCTTTTCATGTATTAATCCAAACACATTTGTAACAACATACAAATACCGATATTATAAGAGCATCACGTGCACGGAAAATACATTCCCAAAGTCAGAAGGCTATATAGGGCTGACCAATATATATATAAAATTCAATGAGCAACAAACCAGTGCAAACACTCAATTGTCACAAACCAAACATGAAAAGATCTTTTGAGCAAAAGACTTGGGCGATTCTAGTCGTTTTGACTCTGCAGAGCTCGCAGCGCAAACGACAACATGCGATTCGTCCATTCCGCTCTCTTTCGCCTTCTCGTACTCATTCAAGAATACTTTAAACGCGTTGTCACAATATTTTACAGCTTCGGAGACGGTCAAATTCTCCACCAATTTGTGAGGATACACATCTTTGGCATGGTCTCCGTTCAATGTCGCTGCCATTTGGACTAACTCCGATTGAAATTCGCTGATTTGAGCCTCCTCTTTTGCTTCACCTTCACGTAATTTTACAGGCTCTGGCAAAGTCACTGCAAAACATATATGTAATTTCAAATGAAGACTATTTTGGCATAGGTGGTGACAAGTATTATTACAATATGTTGATAATTATGAACAATTTTGTTGAATTCAAATATGAAAAGAGCTGCTAATCAGTAGGACGGAGCATGACTCAGTTATAAAACAAGGGGGAACTCAACCATTTATTGTAAGACTCGGCTCTATTCATGTTAACCTTTATGGAAATAAAAAAAAAACCCTTATAACACAAAATGAAACACCAAGTTACATATCCTCTCTAGCCTCTCAGTTCCTACCTAGATCATGTTATAAGTGAATGAGTAGTGAATGCTTAGATTGCACAACAAGTACACTCAAAGAGACATCACAGGGGAGCCCTAGCTCACCTCCCTTGTCATAAATAACTTTGGTACTCTAAAATTTGTGAATTGGTCCTATTTATGTGAATTTTGGGCCCTCTGTATACACTTTTAAAAGGGGAATTTTGAGGAATGCTCTTCTTTTACAAATTAGTAATATATTCTCTTTTTGTATTACATTTAATTTATGCTCTAAATTTTACACTACAAACATGAAGCAGAAATAAAGTGAGTATATTGCTTGGGGCAAAGATTATTAAGTGATATTTTGAATGACCTTATTTTGCAATTCCCTCTTCCAAAGTGACATTTTGCAAAATTTCCCATTATATGCTATGGCCTATAGGAACAAATTCAATTATCAAACCAGATTTTCAGCTTTCAATGACATAATTATTTTTTGGGGGCTAAAAATAATGTGTTTATACAAAATTTCCTCAATAAAATTAGTAGTAGTCCTATCTTTTATTTATTTATAGATGTAATTATGCATCGGGATATTTTATTATGACTTTTTTTTTATGTTGTTCGATGCAATATAAAATATTTTATATATTTGAAAAATTGAACACTTCAATAATTGCGCCCCGCACCCCCCCATCCACCAAACAATATTGTGATCCTAGCTCTGTCCATGAGTACACTCTTATAGATTCTTAAGTACTACATTTAGCCGGGCGAGTATTGTATATATGTATGTGTGATGAGACAGAGGTAAAGTTAAAGAGTTTACCTGGACAGTCGGTTCTTGGAGTTGTTCTGCTTAAGAAGACGCTTTCAAAAGTTCCGGCCCATTCGTCGCGTTTTGTCAAGAAATGTTTTAGGTTGAAAATCTTTTTAACTGTTGCAGCTATCGAGGAATGCTCAAATTGCGATGTAGGGTGTGGCCCAGATGGTCCATGCAATACTGCAAATTAACTTATTACAATCAATACGTTTAACAGTTATAAGTCTACGCAAAAACAAAAACTATGTAGAGTATTTCAATGTGCCTATTTGTATTTTATCGTTGCTTGTATTAATTATTAGCTAATCATATATGCATTTCTTAATTGTTTTTTGAGCTTTAAATTAGGCAATTGTCTCAATAACGCAATCCCTAACTACCTCTTAACTACAATTGAACATGTGTACTTCTTTCCAAGAAACAAATTTATAAAATAAAATGCTCCTATTGTAACTTCTGATTGGTTAAAAATAACAAAACTCACTAAGATCAATAGAAGATTTAGATGTACCTGTTCCTCGCTCTATCCACGGAGATATAAGGATTGCCGGAACCCTAACACCAAGACGATTGAAATGAAAGTTGTAAGGTGCTGGACCGACGATATCATCAGGGCTAGGGACTCCGTCAGTAGGAGTTGGAACATGATCATAAAAGCCACCATGCTCGTCGTACAGAATTAGGAACAACATTTCGTTCCACTGAGGGCTCGCTCTAAGAGTTTCATAGACCTCTTTGACAAACCTCTGGCCTTCCGCAATGTCATGTGAAGGGTGATCGTCATTTGCTGGTATCGACAATAGGTCAAAGTACCTTTGTTCGATCACCACGTAGTTTGGTAGCTTCCCTTCCTCGCAATGCTTCTTGAAGTGAAGATCAAACTGATGAAAGTGCTTAATGTATTTCAACTTTCTAAGGTTCCTGCGAGTGTCAAATGAATATGGAAGATTTGATCAAGACACATAATGAAGAGTAGTTCAGCCTTATTTTTAGCTAGAGTATGATTTATGTGCCCTATATATACTACAATAAGTTAGTGTAATTGACAAAATCATTATTAATTCTTTTTATAGTTAATATTGCTTCAATAATTTTTTGTTTCTCATTTTTGTTCTTCTCTGTAATTTTCAAGATATAATTTAGAGGACCTATCTATCCTAATCTCACTTTCCTATATGCCTTATATTTTTCCCCGTTATATCCCATCTCATTCCAAACCCGACAAAAAAATATTGTCTTTTTGTCAACCATTTTTAATCAAGATTTATTGGGTATTTGACTATATTTTGGTACATGTTTTAAAAAAATGACCAACGTTTTAAAAAATCAAGAAAGAAACCATGAACATGTAAAAATTAAGGATATAATAGTAAATAACAAGCATCATGTAATTAAGAATATAACTATTTCCTTAACTAATTCAAAAGTTGACTATTTTCTTAAAATATTATTAAAAAAATAATTATTTGCTTAATAATAAATTTTTTTAAATAATCATTTGATTGTTTTTTCTCCCAAATATCCACTCCCGGAATTCTATTATTGTAGTGTAGACCAAATCCAACCAGCCACTATATTAGCGCAAAATGCCAAATTGGTGAGCAAACCACAACTACACCCCGTCAAAAAAATAAAAATAATAATAAAAAAATTACAACTACACCCATGCACTATGAATTGAAGCGCAATTGATCCTATTGAGTGTCATGTACAGTGTTGAGCAATGCGCAGGTTTGTTTTAGAAACTAGTATTTTTTTTGTTTTTAAATTTTACTTCTAATAGTAAAATTAAGTGATAGAATAAATTAAGTGATAGAAGTTAAAAGTAAAAGAGGAATGCTTCCGTCAGACGCGACATGACGCATTGTGACCGTCCATCGTGGTAGGTCCCACAATGGGACTCACGTGGGACCCACCATAATGGACGGCCACGATGCATCAGACGCGTCAGTCGCGTCTGACGCTAGCCTTTCTCAAAGAAAAAATGTCAATGAGAAGAGTCTTGATGTAGCAAAATTTAGAGCGATAAATAAGTTTCATACACAACAATGTAGAAGTTACACCATTTTAAAATATGAGTCGGAGATGTCCTAATATATATATATATATATATAACCTCCTATAATACATCGATTAGAATGTTATGATTCACAACAACTGGTTCCTAATTATAGTCCCAATTTTTCAAGCACGTGCCTTGCACGCGAGACCAACCAGTAAAATTAATTATTGAATTAAAAATTTAGAGCAATGATGAAATGATAAAGTAACATATGTCCGCATAAAATTATATAAGATAAAGTGGTCAATGCATGACAAATTATCCGGCGTGATCCAATAATACAATAATTCAAATCTACTCTTTTTTTTTTTTTGGATGATTCAAATCTAATTGGTCACATGGCCATATAGATGTAAATAATATTTTATATGTTTGATTCTTTGAACCTAAATAAACAAAAAAAAAAAGGTTGGACATTTTTGGTGTCATGTGGTTACCACTATTCCCTACGATCCTCTGAATTGAAAAGACTATTTTCAAATTTTCATTTCTCTTCTTAAAAGTGTGAAAGCGAAAATAACCCTTTGTTTGTATAACTCATTTCTCCCACTCCATTCCATTCTCATTTTTCATTTTTTTCAATTTTTTTAAATCCTTCAAACTATTCTATTTCATTCTATTTTTTTTCAACCATTTTTTTCAACTTTCCAAATCCCTATACAATATCTTTAAATCTCAATCATTCATATCACCTCGAAATTAGCAAAGTCAAACCATTCTTACATCATTTTTACAAACCATTTTCAAACTATTCCAAACCATTTTCAAACTCTTTTTTCCATACAAAAAAATGGTCAAAGATGGCCAAAATGACCAAACCAAACAAAAGGTAAGTTATATATATTAGAAAAACAATACTTTTACGCACATGACTAATCTAATCGGCGAGGACCCACAAAAATTAGAGTACAGCCAAATCCCACCCCAACAGTTAGGGCGTGTGCACGAGTTGGGTTAGACGGGTTAGAGCCTCTAACTCAATCCAACTCGAAATATATCAGGTTAGAAAAAAATGAACCCAACCCAATCCTATATTGTAACTAACCCAACCCAACCCAATCTAATCAGATCATGATCGGGTTGAGTTGGGTTAATCGGGTTATATATTTTCTTAAGACAATTTTGATGATATTTTTTCTAATTAATTTAAGTCAAAATTTTTATTTTAATCGAAATTTTTACAAAAATAAATATAAGAGTTAATATCATAACACAAAAACTTGGACTACATGGTTTAACTTTGACGTTTCAAGGATAAGTTAGTGGGTTAAAACATTTTCAACTCCAAAAATCTACATATTTTTAAATAATTTAAGGATCGGATTGGGTTGGGTCAACCCAATCCTTAGAAATCATAATCTGTAACCCGACCCTAAGATGTCGGGTTGGGTTGGGTTGGTCAAAATTTCACATCGGATTGGATTGGGTTAGGGTTAATCGGGTTGTGTTTGGATTGAGTTGACGGATTATTCGAGTTGGCGGGTTATTTGCACACCCCTACCCCAAATGGTTTTGGGTAGCACTGTTGGATTCCTTGATGATAATGCTTTCTATTTTATATTCTTTAATTAGCATCATTTTAAGATTTTGAAAGACAAAGACTGTAGTTAAAAAAAAAAAAAGTAATTTCACATCGACATATTTACACACGTGATTGATTATCAGATTTTCCTTAAAACATAGGTGGAACAAAGAGTTGTTTTGGCCAATACCCCACCCCACCCGCCCCGTTGATTTTGAGTATAAAAAACAAAAATGCAAATAAGTAATTTTCTAGGTAAGTTTAATATCTATATACATATAAATTTACTTTTATTTAATAATTTTGATTTTATGTTATTTACTACAAGATCCATAATTTTTACATGATTGGCCCTAGTTCTTTTGTGCTAGCCAAAGCAAGTAATATAAACCCCAATCAAAATTATTGCTATATATGGCCTATTATATTATCCTGCATAAACAGTGATTGACTTTACTATTAACATTATAACAGATTTATAACTTAAGGTTTTTGGAATTTATATTGATGTACGATAAAGTCATATTATCTTTTGGCATATTGATGTATATTATGTAGGGAATTTTAAGAAAATATCTATGGTTTACAAAATAATTTTAAAAAATAATCACAGTTTTAAAAAATTTAAAAATTAGTATTGTTAAAAAATTTTAACACGTGTCAAAAATTTTTAACAGTAATTTGATGTGTAATTTTGATATTGTAAGAAATTTCTTATAATAATTTTGACTAATTTTTAAATTTTTTGCAACTTTGACTATTTTTTAAAAACACGATTATTTTCTAACTGACCCTATTATATATTTGTGCGTATGTAGTGCTTTATGCCAATCACACAACTACATATTCTCTATCCTTTTACTAATTAAGTACGATAATTTGACACACAAATATTGACAAAGTAACAAAGAAATTGTTACAATCACAATCACTATCACTATTATATATTGTTACTTTACTTTGAACAATATCAGAGAGATCCTTATAAGTTTTAAAAAATAATTCATCTCAGACTCTGAATCATAAGTATCAAGTTAAATAGAAAAATTAATACTCCTAAAATTTTTCTCTACTTTTTATCTATGATTTCTTCTACGGCTACATAAACGATGAAACCAAACATACCAACCAAAAAAAATCCAGGCAAACAATTATAAAAAAGAAAACACTACAAATAAAGAAATGAAAAACTGAGAGGCAGTGAATAGGGTGTTCAATAATTAATCACTTCCATTTTGGTGGCGCTTTTGTTTTATTAACTAAAAGAGAGAGAATCTACGATAGCATATGCTTATACCGAAAAAGAAAAAAAAAACAAAAACAAAAACAAAATTACATATCTATCTTATTAAATTATATATAAGAAAAGAGAAACCGTAATGGCACCTAAATACTAACGTCTCCCCATTTGGGGAAATTATTTTGGTCATTTTTGACCATTTTAAATGGTTTGAAAAATAGTTTAAAAAATAGTTTGGAAAATAATTTAATTTTACAAATTTTGAGGTGGTATAAATGGTTGAGATTTAAAGATATTGTATAGGGATTTGGAAAGTTGAAAAAAATGATTGAAAAAAGTGAAATGGAATGGAATGGTTTGGAGGATTGAAAAAAGTGAAAAAATGAAATGGAATGAATGATGTAAACAAACATATGGTTAATATTTTTGTTTGAAAAATATATTTGAGTATTGTAATTATTTATATAAAGATAATTTGTAGTAATTAACTCAATGGTCAAAATTATTGTGTAAGTAGTTCATGAATTGAACTTCAAAAACTTCCGTAAAAAAATTGTAGCTTCTATCAATTAAAAAATGATTTACCTGTAGAAAAGAGTGGGAGGAGGGTAGGCATAGTAAATCCCAAAGGAGAAGCCTTCTTCGTGTAATGACTCAAATATGGTCTTCTGAGGAAACCCTTCGATGAGCTTCTTCGTGTCGTTCCCCGTCATCCCGTGCGACGTGGCCGAGTGCACGTACAGCCTGTTCGGCTGCGTCGACGCCGGCAACGACGCAAACCACCGGTCGCACACGGCGAACTCCGACACCAGCTCCTTGTACACCGGCACCGCCTCGGGCCCGAATCCGTTCATCACCGTCTCCGACAGCCCCGCTCCAGTGCGCTCCGCGTTCTGCGCGAACCCCTGCATGGCCGGCGCCAGGTTCTTCGCGGCCGACTCCTCGCTCCACGGCTCGCCGAACACCTTTTGTCAAACCCGTAACTTGTTACAATTAAACTGAGAGCAATGCTATTCTGTAAGACCGAGCTAAATAATATTATAATAACGGATTACCTGCTCGTAAATGGCCTGGAAGGAGTGGCCGGGATCGGGGTCGACGTAGGCGGCCCCGTCGCGGAAGAAGACGCGGTTGGCGTTGGAAGCGGTGTCGGAGGTGGAGATGGGGTTGGATTGGGTCCCGTCGACGCCGTCGATCTCCGGGTTGAGGGACTTCATCCACCCCAGCATGTGGTCAAACGACCGGTTCTCTTGGACCAAAACGACAACAGTTTTGATGGGGTACTCAGGAGCCATCTTAATTTGTTGATCGCTTGGCGATGCTAAGTAGAATTCTGTGTATGATCAATAATACTTTATATGTCTATGAATGTAAAAATGAGAAAGAGATTGGAATTTTTGGTGGATCACAGTAGAATAATACGAGAAAGTCAACAAGCTAACAGAGCCCAAAGTAATTGCTTTGGTTTATTTATTTAATTTTGCTATGAGGTATACAGTAGCAGGATGTATTAGGTATCCAATGGAGTGCTAATGATTTAGCAATTAACTTTGGCCAGTTGGGCTCTTTTTTTTTTTTTTTTTTTTTTTCAGTTTTAACCAAGATATATTATTACAATTTACAAGTAGTTGGTGATCTGTCTTATGGAAAAGAGAAATGATTTAAGAACTTCCTGTAATGGAGCTTTTTCATTTTTGTTAGATTTACTCTTATAACCAACAATGACGTAAACGAAGAGAGAAAAGGAAAGTGCAAAGTCAAACGGGTTAGATTAATTTCCTGGAAAAAAACTAGCCAACCAAAAGCTAAACAATGTTATGTGCTTATCTAGTTTTCTTTTCTCATATAAAGTACATCTCAATAATTAATGATGTTTTTAAAAAATTAGTGGTTGAATTCGTAAATAGCGTAGGATCACAAAAACTCCTTTGTGTTAGAAACATTAATTAATGGAAAATATTCGTGGGGCAACTATATATATTTGGCTAAATGAATACTATTCAATAATAATAATAAGTTAATGAATGATCTTGCTTGTAGGACCAATTTGTGACGAGGTTTTGACCTAATAATGTGAAGACTGAACCCCATTAGTCTCTGTCATTAGGTATCACCTACATTATTAGTCTCTGTCATAATTTTCATTCATGTGAAACAAATGGGAGAAAAAAAAACATATTTCAATCTTACGTTTTTATCCATCCACATAGGATACTATCTGAAATATTTACAGGCTTTGACAATGATTAAATTTGAATCGGCTATAGATTTTTATTTGGAACATCCTAAGTTTTCCAAGATTCTTCATGAATATAAACTAGCATATACTAAACGTGTAACAGTAACCTACAAATTTTTCTTTAAAAAACAAACAAACAAACTTGAGCTGCAAGTTAACTAGAATTCGAGGAGAATGAAAGAAAGCTACCCAAAATTTATCAATTATATAGAAAAAAAAAAAAAAAAACTATGTCCACTTGCTCCGCGGGAATTATTAAATACTTTTCGATGTATGTCTTGGTTAGATTCAACTTTTAGGCGTCTCAAACAAGAATACAACAATGATCAATTAGCTATACAATATTTGTTTTTTTCCCCCTATTTTTTTGGTTCATTTTTTTTTAATTTAAAAAAGGCCAACGTGTTCAATAATTTAAAAATTAGCCTTCGGCTCATTTAGAATTAAGAGCATAAAAATCAAATCACAACATTATATAATTAAAAAAATAATTAGTTCTTTGATTAACGAATACATTGATTATTTATTTAAAATATTATTCAAATAAATGGCTATTTGCATAATATATATATATATATATATTTATATATTCTGTGAATCAATTATCTATACTTATAAATATGTTGAATTTTTATTATATAAAAAAGTGAGTTGTAAAAAATGGGTCAAAATTGAATGGGTCTTTTAAAAAATAGCACATGTTTTAAAATATTAAATAATAGTTGTTGTAGGTGATTTTTCATCAAGGAATGTAGCCTCAGGGGCGAAGTCCTCGAGGGGCATTAAAGGAGTGCACAAGCCCTCAGTCGCGAAGGAAGTGGACGCCGCGTCATCAAAGGAGCTGCCCCCGGACGAGAAGACCCTCGAAGAGGGATTGACGGACGAGAAGACCCTCGAAGAGGGATTGATGGACAAGAAGGCCGCGGATCATCGAAGATGATCCACACCCGCGAAGCTAGCCTCGGAGAGGAAGCAAGGACTTCTCTCAAGATAGAAGGTTCGGCCCGCGAAGCTGGCGATCCTCGGTCGAAGATGAAGTCCGCGCTCGGTAGTTAGGTTTTTCCTTGTACTGTATATTTACCCCGAGCGTAGGATGTTTTGTACCTGCTCCCGCAGAGTCAGGGATTATCACTGTAGATGTCTTTCCCAATGTATGACTGCAGAGATAGTTGGTCACCTAGTCCCGAATTTTAAGGGATAGGATGTCAGACCACTGATTCATGGAACCTCTCTCCCTTGGCTATAAAAAGGAGATGATAACTCCAAAGAAGGGGGATCTGGGCTTTTCGGTTGGAAGAAAAAAGGGAAAAAACTCTGTAAAATATTTTACAAGAAATTTCATAAACAGTGGACGTAGACTATTACTCCGTAGGAGGGTCGAACCACTTGAAAATTTACCGGCGTTTACTATTTTCCGTCATAATCTTCCTGTTCATTGCCGTATCACATGCTAGAGATACGGAGCACGGCATTGGTTCAAATTTCACACCAACAATAGTCATGTTAAGAATTTTATGGCAAAAATAAAAAAAAATATTTGTCATCAATTTTTTAGTACTTTAAATTTTTTAGTACTTCAAATTTTAACAAGTAAAAGTTAAAATGCTAAAAAATTTCTTACACAATGTGTGAATATTTTTTTTTTACTATTTTTTGTCATAAAATTCTTGACATAACTATTCTTATATATTTTGAAACTTGTGTTATTTTTAAAAACCTAAAAAAAAAATATTATTGGTTTATTGCAATTTCTCTATATAAAATAATAATATTAAAGCAAAATAATTAGATAATCAATGGAATATATGGCTACTCTTCACTCACATCTTATCACGGAATTGTGAATAGTTATCACGGAGAGCAACTTTATTTCTATCTGTTTCTTTTTTTAACTTTTTTTATATATATTTTATTATTGATTTGCATATAATAAGCCCTTATGAATTTGGAAATTAATAAAACATAATTGAAAAAAAAAAGACAAAAAGAATTTAGTGATAGTATTCCCTTTTAAATTAAAAATAAAGTAATGGGTTGACAAACACAATTTTGATAGTGAAATATATTCTAAAAAAGAATATAGCGTGAAAAAGGGAGAAACTCAAAATAATATCTGTTTTGTAAAAAAAATCAGTTTTGCGTGTATAATATTTTTTGGAAATTCTAAAATCATCCTTCTATTTATCAAAATTCTTATATATAGATCACATCATATTTTTTGGTATAAAATTTTGTATGAATATATTTAGAATCTCATAAATTCGCTTCAAATTACAAAATTTGCTCACATTATTCATACATGAGCCCGTTTAAGTTTTAGCTAATTGTAAATCTATGTTTCAACAAATAGTCAATGTTTGCAAATATCAACAAATTAGCCATAGACCCAATAATTTCTACATGAACAGACCAAAATGTCCTTACCACTGTCATCGGACCACAAAATGCCCTCACCACTTTCATAAAACGCCCTCACCACTTTTATCGAACCACAAAATTCAGATTTTTCGTGTGATTTTTGTAATATGTCCTTTAAATATCTGATAAAATGTCACATAAAGAGTCTCATATATATACTTTCAGCTTTTATAATCTCAGCAAAAAGTACACCATAATTAGTTTTAAACGTACAAACGCCAACCATTTTCTTTTTAATTTATTAATCCAAACAAATTTTTAACAACATACAAATTCCTCCCAAAACTCTTGATATTATAAGAGCGTCGCGTGCATGAAAAATACATTTCGCAAAATCAGAAGGCTATATAGCCTATAGGGCTAATCAATATATATAAAATTCAGTGAGCAACAAACCAGTGGAAACACTCAATTGTCACAAACCAAACATGAAAAGATCTTTTGAGCAAAAGACTTGGGCGATTCTCGTCGTTTCGGTTTTGCAGAGCTCGCGGCGCAAACGACAACATGCGATTCGTCCATTCCGCTCTCTTTTGCCTTCTCGCACTCATCCAAGAATATCTTGAACGCGCTATCACAATATTTTACAGCTTCGGAGACAGTCAACTTCTCCACCAATTTGTAAGGATACACATCTTTGGCGTGGTCACCGTTCAATGTTGCTGCCATTTGGACTAACTCCGATTGAAATTCGCTGAGTTGAGCCTCTTCTTTCGCTTCACCTTCACGTAATTTTACAGGCTCTGGCAAAGTGACTGCAAAACAAATATATTTCAAATGAAGACTGTTTGGCATTGGTGGTGAAAAGTATTATTATTACAATATGTTGATAATTATGAATAATTTTGTTGAATTCAAATCTAAAAAGGGCTGCTCATCAGTAGGACCGAGCTTGACTCAGTTATAAAATAAGGCGGTACTCAACCATTTATCTTAAGACTCAGCTTTATTCATGTTAGCCTTTATGAAAACAAAAATGACCCTTATAACAAAAAATGAAAAACCAAAAGTTACATATTCTATAAGCTCTAGCTTCTCAGTTCTTACCTACATCATGCAAGAAGTGAATGAGCAGTGATTGCTTAGATTGCACAACAAGTACACTTAGAGACAGAGCTATCTTGGCATCAAGGCGGCCCCAGGCCCCGTCCTTCAGCACAAATAACTTTAATATTCTAAAATTTGTGAATATGCCCCATTTATGTGAATTTTTAGCCCCTTAGTATACACTTTCTAAAAAGAGAGATTTTGAGGAATGTCCCTTTTTTGATATATTAATAATCTATGCCCTTTTGTATTGCACTTTTAATTTATACTAAAAAATTTACACTACAAACATGGAGTAAAAACAAAGTGAGCACATCACTTGGAGCATAAATTCTTAAGTAATGCTCAGAATGGTTTTGTTTTGCAATTTCCCCTCTAAAAGTGACATTTTTCAAAATGTTGCATTATATACTATGGCCTATAGGAACAACTTCAATATTAAAGCCAGATTTTCAGCTTTTTATAATATAATTATTTTTTAGGCTAAAAATACGTGTTTATACACAATTTCCTAGATAAAGTTAGTAGTAATCCTATCTTTTATTTATATGTAAATGCATCACGATATTTTATTATGAATTTTTATATGTTATTCGATGCCATGTAACATATTATATGTATTTGCAAAATTGAACACTTCAGTAATTGGTCTCCCTAATAATACGATCCTAGCTCCATCGCTGAGTACATTCTTATAGAGTCTTAGGTACTATAGGTAGCTAGGCAAGTATTGTATATATGTATGCGTGCATATGAAAGAGGTAAAGTTAAAGAGTTTACCTGGACAATCGGTTCTTGGAGTTGTTCTGTTTAAGAAGACACTTTCAAAAGTTCCGGCCCATTCGTCGCGCTTTGTCAAGAAATGTTTTAGGTTGAAAATCTTTTTAACTGTTGCGGCTATTGAGGAATGCTCAAATTGTGACGTAGGGTATGGCCCAGAAGGTCCATGCAATACTGCAAATTAAATTATTACAATCGATACACTTAACATTTATAAGTCTACATGCAAAAACAAAAATTATGTAGAGTATTTTAATGTGCCTATTTGTATTTTATCATTGCTTGTATTAGTTATTAGCTAATCACATATGCATTTCTTACTTATTTTTTGAGCTTTAAATTACGCAATTGCCTCAGTAACGCAAACCCTAACTACCTCTTAACTACAATTGAACATGTATACTTCTTTCCAAGACACAAAATTATTACATAAAATGCTCCTATTATAATTCTGATTAGTTGAAAATAACGAAACTCACTAAGATTAGTAAATTTATACATACCGGTTCCTCGCTCTATCCACGGAGATACAAGGATTGCCGGAACCCTAACACCAAGACGGTTGAAACGAAAATTGTATGGCGCTGGACCGATGATATCATCAGGGCTAGGGACTCCATCGATGGGAGTTGGAACGTGATCATAAAAGCCACCGTGCTCGTCGTACAAAATAAGGAACAACATTTCATTCCACTGAGGGCTTGCTCTAAGAGTTTCATAGACCTCTTTGACAAACCTCTGCCCTTCCGAGATGTCATGTGATGGGTGATCGTCGTTTCCTGGTATCGACAATAGGTCAAAGTACCTTTGTTCGATCACCACGTAGTTTGGTAGCTTTCCTTCCTCGCAATGCTTCTTAAAGTGAAGATCAAACTGATGAAAGTTCTTTATGTATTTCAACTTCCTAAGGTTCCTGCGAGTATCAAATCATTGGAAGCTTTGATCAAGACGCAATCAGAAGAGTAGTTCAGCCTTATTTTTAGCTAGAGTACATGATTTATGTGCCCTATATATACTACCAATTAGTATATTGATTTTTTTTAGTCAATTTTGATTTAATGATTTTTTGTATCTCATTTTTGTTCTTCTCTGTATTTTTTCAAGATTTAATTAGAAGACCTATCTATCCTAATCTCACTTTCCTATCCGCATCATTTTTCCCCGTTTTATCCTATCTCATTCCAAATCCGACCAAAAAATACAAAAATTGTCGTCAACCATTTTTAATTCGGATTTATTTGGTATTTGACTTTTTTGGGTATATATTTCAAAGAAATGACCAACGTTTTAAAAAATTAGAAAATTAACTAAGAACCCGTAAAAATTAAGGATATAAAATTACAAGCATCATTTAATTAAAGATATGACTATTTCTTTAATTAATTAAAACATTGATTATATTTTCTTAAAATATTATTCAAAAAATAACTATTCGCTTAATCATCTAATTCCAAATCATTGGAATGTTTTTCCCCAAAAATACATAATTCCATGAAATTATTTATTGTAGTGTAGACCAATTCAAATCAGACACTATATTAGCCCAAAATGCCAAATTGGTGAGCAAATCACAACTATGCACTATGAAGCGCTTCTATGAATAGTTTTGTAGTATTGATCCTATTGAGTGTCATGTACAGTGTTGAGCAATGCATATTTGATATAGAAACTAGTTTTTTTTTTTGGGTTAAATTTTACTTTTAAGAGTAAAAATTATTATAACCGTTAATTTATTAAATAAATTAATTGATAGAAGTTGAAAGAAAAAAATATAAATGAGAATAAATAAGTTAAATACACAACAATGTAAAAGTTACATCATTTTGTAGTGATGAGTTGGAGATGTCCTAAACGATATATATATATATATATATATATATGTATATATGCAACCTCCTATAATTATGTTATCATTTTTAGATAGCTGCTGACAATTACTATATTACCTATCCTTGATTCAATTTTATAACATCGATTCGAATGTTATGATTTACAAAAATTGGTAACTAATTTTAGTTTCAATTTTTCAAGCAGGTGCCTTGCACGTGAGTCCAACTAGTAAAATTATTGATTGAATTAAAAATTTAGAGCAATGATGCATTGATAAAGTAACACATGTCTGCATAAAATTATATACGATAAAGTGGTCAATGCATGACAAAATATCCGGCTTGATCCAATATTGTATAATAATTCAAGTATACTTTCTTTTTTTTTTTTTATGACTGAAATCTAATTATTCACATGACCATAGATGTAAATAATATTTTATATGTTTGATTCTTTGAACCAAAAAAAAAAAAAAAAGGTTGGACATTTTTGGTTTCATGTGGACGTGGTTACCCCTATTCCCTACCATCCTCTTAATTGATTAAAGACCATTTTCAAAAGGAAGTTTAACGCAATGATAAGCCCCGCCTATTTATTTGCATAGTTTTCAGTCAAACGAAGCGAGGTGACAAAAGGTGGTATATTTTCATTTCTCTTCTTAAAAACTAAAAAGTGTGATAGCGCAAATAAGTTATATATAAGAAAAACAATACTTTTAGGCACATGACTAGTCTAATCGACGAGGACCCACCAGAAATTAGACAGCTAAATCCAACTGGTTTTGGGTAGCATTATTGGATTCCTTGATAATTATGCTTTCTATTTTATATTATTTTTTAATTAGCATCTTTTTAAGATTTGAAATAGAAAGACTGTAATTAAAAAAAAATAGTAATTTCACATCGACATATTTACACACGTGATTAATGATAAGACTTTCCTTAAAACAAAAATGGAACAAAGCGCAAGTAAATAGGTGATTTACAGTTTAAAAAGCAAAACTGCAAATAAGTAATTTTCTTTTAAGTAAGTTTAACATCTATATAAATATAAATTTACTGTTATTTACTTCAAGAGCCTTAATTTTTACATGATTGGGCTAGCTAGTCCTTCTGCTCAATGGCCTATGAGCCTATTATATAATCCTGTATGAACAATGATGGACTTTACAGATAACATTATAATAGAGATATAACTAAAGTTTTTAGGAATTTATATTGATGTACGATAAAGTTATATTATCTTTTGGCATATTGATGTATTTTCTATTATATATTTGTGCGCATGTACATATGTTTATCTTGTGCTTTATGCCAATCACATAACTACATATATATTCTCTATCGCTTTATTAATTAAGTACGATATTTTAACATCACAAATATTGGCAAAGTCAAAAAGAAACTGTGACAACCACAACCACTATTATATATTGTTACTTTACTTTGAACATTAGTATCCTTACAAGTTCTAAAAACCATTTTCAGTACTAATACTCTGATTCATAATTCTGACCAAATCATGTATGTGTACAAATAGAAAAATTAACACTCCTAAAATTTTTCTCTACTTGTTATATATGATTTCTTCTACGGCTACATAAACGATCAAACGGGACATACCCAAAAAAATCCAAGCAAACAATTATAAAAAGAAAACATTAAATAAAGAAGTGAAATTTGAGAGGCAGTGAACAAGGTGTTCAAAAATTAATTACTTCCATTTTGGTGGCACTTTTGTTTAATTAATTAAAAGAAAAAGAATCTACAATAGCAAATGCTTACACCGTAAAAAAAAAAAAGAGATTATTAAGTAAATGGCCCGTTTTTAACTTTAGTTTTAAGGAATTGACATGAGTTTGTTATAATTAAGTTATTAGCCTTTAGACAATGTGTATTGACTTATTTGCCCTTTGATACATGAGGTTGGAAAAATAGTGATGATGGGTAGAAATGAGATTTCATAGGGATTTGAGGCTAATAACTTAATATTTGAATTCTTAGGCCATTTTCTTAAAACATAGACTTTCAAGTGGCTATTTAACAAATGAGCCAAAAAAAAAATATATATATATATACTTAAGAAAAATTGTGGTGAACACCTATATTCTAATATCTAATAAAAATATTTATTAATTTTTTTAAAAATATATCAAAATATCGAAGTGGTTCAATTATATAGTAATAATTTGTGGTAATTTATTAAGTGATCAAAATTACGTGCAAATGATTAATGAATTGATTAATTAGTCAATTATTTTAAAAAGTTAAATATTTAACGTAAATTTTAAATATTTTTCTAATTGGCTTGAAAGAAAAAACAAAAAAAAGAACTATCAATTTAAAAATGATTTACCTGTAGAAAAGAGTGGAAGGAGGGTACGCATAGTAAATCCCAAAGGAGAAGCCTTCTTCGTGCAACGACTCAAATATGGTCTTCTGAGGAAACCCTTCGATCAGCTGCTTCGTGTCGTTCCCCGTCATCCCGTGCGACGTCGCCGAGTGCACGTACAGCCTGTTCGGCTGCGTCGCCGCCGGCACCGACGCAAACCACCGGTCGCACACCGCGAACTCCGACACCAGCTCCTTGTACACCGGCACCGCCTCGGGCCCGAATCCGTTCATCACCGTCTCCGCCAGCCCCGCCCCCGTGCGCTCCGCGTTCTGCGCGAACCCCTGCATGCCCGGCGCCAGGTTCTTCGCGGCGGACTCCTCGCTCCACGGCTCGCCGAACACCTGCATTGCGAATCCGTAGTTTATTACAAATTGGGCAATGCTATTCCACAAGACCGAGCTATAACTCCTTGTTTGCCTCAAACATCCAAATTTTTCATTTTTTTTTAAAATTTAATTTTTCTAATATCAGTACAATATGTTTAAATCTTAATCATTTAATGAAAAAAAAAATTGAAAATTCAACAACCATTCTAAATGACTCATTCAATAAATAGTGTAACGAACCTGCTCGTAAATGGCCTGGAAGGAGTGGCCGGGATCGGGGTCGACGTAGGCGGCCCCGTCGCGGAAGAAGACGCGGTTGGCGTTGGAAGCGGTGTCGGAGGTGGAGATGGGGTTGGATTGGGTCCCGTCGACGCCGTCGATCTCCGGGTTGAGGGACTTCATCCACCCCAGCATGTGGTCAAACGACCGGTTCTCTTGGACCAAAACGACAACCGTTTTGATGGGGTACTCAGCAGCCATCTTAATTTGTTGATCGCTTGGAGGTGCTAAGTAAAATTCTGTGTATAATAAATAATACTTTATATGTCTGTGAATGTGTAGATGAGAAAGAGATCGTAATTGTTGGTGGATCACAGAAGAATAATATGTGAAAGTCAACAAACGAACAGAGCCGAAAGTAATTGCTTTGGTTTTTATTTATTTAATTTTGCTATGGGGTATATAGTAGCTGGATGTATTAGGTATCCAATGGCGCGATAATGATTTAACAATTAACTTTGGACTTAAAGTTTAGTTTGTTGGGTGTTTTTTTTTTTTTTTTTTTTTTTTTTTTTTTCAGTTTTGACCAAGATACATTATTACAAGTAGACGTAGGTGATTTGTCTTTCTTTATTATGGAAAAGAGAGAAGATTTATGAACTTCCTGTGATGGAGCTTTTTCATTTTTGTTGGATTTATACTCTTATAATTTATAACCAAAAGGGTTAGATTAATTTCCTGGAAAGCAACTAGGGAACCAAAAGCTAAACAATGTGCTTATCTAGTTTTCTTTTCTTATATAAAGTGCATCTCAATAATTGATGATGTTTTTAGAAAATTAGTGGTTGGATTCGTAAATAGCGTAGGATCACAAAAACTCCTTTGTGTTAAAAACATTAAGTAATGGAAAATATTCGTGGGCAGGTATATTTGGCTATATGAATACTATTCAATAATAATAATAATAATAATAAGTTAATTAATGATCTTGCTTGTAGGACCAATTTGTGACGAGGTTTTGGCCTTGTGTGAAGACCAATTGGCGCAGCCTTAACAAGAGGTATCACCTACAATATTGGTCTCTTTCATAATTTTCATTCATGTGAAACAAATGGGAGAAAAAAAACTTATTTCAATCTTGCGTGTTTATCCATCCACATAGGATACTATCTGAAACATATACAGGCTTTGACAATAATTAAATTTGAATCGGCTAGATTTTTATTTGGAACATCCTAAGTTTTCCAAGATTCTTCATGAATATAAGTTGGCATATACTAAACGTGTAACATTAACCTATAAAATTTTCTTTAAAAAACAAACAAACAAACTTGAGCTGCAAGTTAACTAGAGTTCGAGGAGAACGAAAGATAAAATTTATCAATTATATTGAAAAAACACAATGTGCACTTGCTCCACGTGAATTAAATACTTTTCGATGTACGTCTTGGTTAGATTCAACTTTTAGGAGTCTCAAACAAGAATACAACAATGATCAATTAGCTAACCATTTGTTTTTGTTTTTTTTTTCCTATTTTTTTGGTTCATTTTTTTTTAAAAGGCCAACGTGTTCAACAATTAAAAAATTAGTCATAAGCTCATATAGAATTAAGAGCATAAAAATCAAATCACAACATTATATAATTAAAAAAATAATTATTTCTTTAATTAATGAATACATTGATTGTGTATTGTAAGAAATTTTTTAACATTTCAACTTTTACTTGTTAAAATTTGAAGTGCTAAAAAATTTCTTACAAAAGTACAAATATGTTTTTTGTTATTTTTTGTCATAAAATTATCGACATGACTATTGTTTTAATATTTTTAAACATATGTTATTTTTTAAAAGACCCATTCAATTTTTTTTAAAAAATTACAATACAAAATTTAATTTTCAAAAATTTGAGTGTGGGCAATTGCCCCCATTGGTCACCACCTAGCTCCGACCCTGTATATATGCCCCAACTAAATAAAGTTTTCTTCTTTGAATGTTCCTCCACTTAGATAAAATCCTAGCTCATTTTTTTTATACTATTTTTGTCATAAAATGCCTGACATGAGTTTTTTTTTATATATATTTTGAAACATGTATTATTTTTAAAAACATAAAAAAAATATCATTAGTTTACTGCAATTTCTCTATATAAAATATAGCACTATAATAATATTAAAGAAAAATAATTAGATAATCAATGGAATATATGGCTACTCTTCACTCACATCTTATCGCAAATATTGTTCACTCATATCTTTTCACAATTACACTCTCTCTTCCTGATAGGCCCAATATGCTTAGTGCTTTCGGCTGTGTGGCGGTGTTAGGCGATTATCGCTAACTCACATTATATAAGTGAGAAATGCCAGACAGATGGAGGAAAGAAAGAAAAAAAAAAAAAAACTAAAAAACTTCACCAACCCAATTTTACTTTTTTTTGGAATTGTGAATAGTTATACTCTAATATAGAGAGAAATATATTCCTATCTTTTTCTTTTTTTTTAACCTCATTTTTATATATTTTATTACGAATTCGAATAAAATATTTTATTATTTTTTTAACCTCATTTTATTATTAATTTGCGAATAAAGCCTTATGAATTCGGACATTAAAACATATAATTGAAAAAAAAAAAGACAATAAGAATTTAGTGATAATATTCCTTTTTAAATTAAAAATAAAATAATGGGTTGAGAAACACAATTTGACAGTGATATTTCATAATATACTAATTTGAACCCCCTTTATTACTGTAGCTACTACAGTAACTAAAAAATTATAAAATTATCCCTTGCAGTCAATTTCAAGCATTTGGTAGGAGGGTCTTTTTGGGGTTTGTACACGTTTGTGTATTATTAGGGTCCCACTAAAATGTAGAAAAGTGCTTCACGTTTCTACTTTCTACACAGAAGGGGTGTTTTTTTTTTTTTTTTTTTGAAGGCTTTGCTATTGTTAGTGAAATTCAATATATAATGATCACATTACTTTTTTAAATCGGACATTTTTTATTATTATTATTCAATATTTGTATAATAGAAACACAAACATGAATAAAAGCAACCCACGTATAAAAATACAAATAGAAAGCATGAAATGATAGATTTTATTGTTGTTTAGTTATATATTTTTTGTGATGTAGTTTAAATTTAATAAAATATTTAATATAGAATAAATGAACAGGGTACTTTTAACGATGTTAATTGGACTTATTACTGTCAATTTGGTATTTAGTCAATTTTGATATATATATATATATATGGGCGCTTCTGTGTTGGGGAACGGAAAAAAAACAGACCGGTGGGAAAAAAATTGAGGGTTTTTATTGGATAATAAAAGAGGGCGCACAGAAATTAAAATATTTACAATCACATTCAATTTTTTTTTTCTTTTCTTTCCTGGGCTTTGGTATCAAGGGGTAGAACGAACTCTTTCATCTGAGAAAAAAAGATGGAAACTTTTGAAGACTCGTTTTTTTTTAATTTTTTTTTTATTTTATTTTTTTATATTGGAATTGAGACTCATTTCATTCTTGCTGCAATCAAAACTGATTATATTTCTTATGTTAATTTTTTTTTTCTTCTCTAAAGTTGAGAGCTTGGACCGAGTTTAAAAATTTAGGGAATGAGTTTTTTTTTCTTCTTCTTTTGGATTGACTTTACAGATCCATGAAAAAATTCAGATTTTCAGTTGCCTTCAATTTTTCTTTTTCCTTTAATAAAAAAGTTGGGATTTTCGGCAAAAAAAAAAAAAAAAAGTGAGGTGCAGATCAGCGGCGAAGGGGTTGATGGCGCCAGCGAACCGCGCGAAGGTGAAGGAACAATCACCATGGCAGAGTGACGGCAGCCTCGCTTGAAAACAAAAATGGTGGTGTGGGCGGGGCGAGGCTGCCATCAAGCGACCTACGAGACACCGCAACAAGGGCTCGGCAGTAGCGTGTCGATCTTCGCCGAGGGCGTGAACGACGACGTTGATTCGTGTCCGGTGGTGTCATTCTTGGGTGGCTTGGTAGTCTTGTTGAGTTGTGTCAATGTACATGATGTACTAGCCTGGGCATTTGTAGCAGTAGATTGGTTTAGGAGATGGAGGAAAAAAAAGATCCGGGTGAAGGGGAAAAGGAAAAAAATTGGATACAACAAGAAATATTTAATTTTTGTGCACTCTCATTTTATGTCCAATAGAAATCGTTTCCCACCGGTCTGTTTTATTTTTGTACCCCAACACAGAAGTTCCTTATATATATTATAAAGAAAGGACCAATATTTTCAAAAATTAAAAACCTAACCATTAATCCTTTAATAAACTAAGATTATAAAGGTTCATGTACTTAAGAAAAATGACTATTTTGCTAATTTATAAAAACGTTGGCTATAATCATAAAATATTATTTAAAAATAATTATTTATTTAATGATTTTGTAAATTTTTTTTTACTATTTCATTAAAAATGCAACCCCACAGCAAGGTGCGGATTTTTTGAGCTCCTATATTCTTAAAAAGAGTATAGAGTGAAAAAGGGAGAAACTCAAAATAATCTCTATTTTGTAAAAAATTCAATTTTGTCTGTATATATATATATTTTTGAAAAATTCTAAAATCATCTTTCTGTTTATTAAAAACTCTTATTTATGGATCACATCATATTTTTTGGTACAAAATTTTGTACGAATATATTAATAAGAATCTCATAAATTCACTTAAAATTACAAAAATTGCAAAATTTCCTCACATTATTCCTATATGGGTTAGTTTGAGTTTTAGCCAATTTTAAACTCATGTTTCAACAAAATAGCCAACATTTACAAATATTAGCAAATTAGCCATAGGCTCAATAATTTCAACATGACGGACCAGAATGCCTTCACCACTTTCATCGGACCACAAAATACCCTCACCACTTTCACCGAGCCACAAAATTCATATTTTTAATGTAGTTTTTGTTATATGCCCTTTAAATATCTGATAAAATATCGCATAGAGAGTCTCAGAGTAAGTCTGAAATTTCATAACTAGTATTTGATCGTGTCTGAAAATTTGTGACTGATGTCTCAAAATTTTAATCTGATAAGCTAGCTTTTGAAAAATTGGTCATTAAATTTGTGACTTAAGCAATAAAATTTCAGATATAAGAATATGTAAAAAGAATGACTATTTTACTAATAAAAATAAATATGAGCTAGTTGTCAAAAACTAATTTAATGTATGGCCTATATACTAAAATAAAGGTATTGTCTGTTATTTTTTCATGGGAAAATTTACTACACTACAAGAAAAAAGGTTATCAGCGACCAAAGTATCAGTGACCAAAATTTTTTGGTCGCTGATAATAATATCAGCGACCAAATTTTAGTCGCCGATATTATTTGGATTAATTTCATGTAGAAAAATATCAGCGATCAAACTTGGTCGCTGAAAATGTTTTATGCGACCAAGTCTTGGCGCGATTATTTCCCCCGCGTCTAAAATTTTATCGGCGACCAAATTTTGGCTGCTGATATTTTTTTGAAGGTTTTCCCGCTCAAATGAAATTTATCAGCGACCAAATTTGGTCGCTGATAATTAATTACATAATTTCCCACCGAAATTTTCATATCGGCGACCAAATTTGGTCGCGGAAAAAATAAAGCCCGCGCGAATGAAACATTATCGGCGACCAAGTTTGGTCGGTGATAAAATGGGGCGGAAAACTTCGCGCGCATATGAAAAAAATCGGCGACCAAAAGTAGTCGCCGATAGTAAAGAATCAGCGAGCATATTTTGTTTTCGGCGACCAAAAATTTTGGTCGCCGATATTTGGCCCCTTTTATAACAATCCCTAAATCGCTCTTATTTCATCCTTCGCTCCCTCCGCTCACGCTTCTAGCTCGCTCATTCGAACCTCTGGCCGCTGCCCTGTGTATATCGCCGTGGGCCGCCGTGCCCTGTCGCCGTCGGCCACCGCCGCCCCGTGCCGCCTAGAATAATGGTAAGTTTGTTCTTTTTTCTTTTTCTGTTTTTTTTATTCTTTTAAATTTATTATATTTGCCGGCGCCAGGTCCACTCTGCCCTAGCCCGCCGCCGGCAGTGATCCGCCCTCCCCCCTTCACGGTTATAAGTTGTGTTTTTCTTTTTTTTTTTTGTTTGTTTTGTTTTCTTTTTCTGTTTTTTTATATTATTCGTTTAAATTTATTATATTTGCCGGCGCCGGCTCCACTCCGCGCGCCTAGCCTGCCGCCGGCGGTGAGATCTTGCCGCCCCGCCCCTCCCCTCCGGCCGTGCGCCTATCCGCCCCTCCCCCTCACGGTAAGTTGTGTTTTTCTTTTGGTTTTTGTTTGTTTTTTTTTCGTTATTTAGTTTTTATATTTTCTTCCTACTGCCAGCCCCGCCTCCCCCTCTGGCCGTATCTTGCTGCTAGTTCTCGCCTCCGCCGGCCGTCGCCACTTTGTCCGCTGGTAAATTATGGGTTTATTTATTTTTTTTTTTCTGTTTTAGTTTGTTATTTTTTTTATGTTATAATGGGTTTTTTTTTTTTGGTCATTTCTTCCCGCTGCCACCCCTCAGCTCCGGCCCATATCCTCCCGTCTTTTGCCGCTAGCTGCCCGGTGCCCATTGCGAGTGATCGCCCGCCTCCTACCGCCGCCCCCTCTTTTGTCGGTAAATGCCCACTGCCTAAGGTCTTGCATTTATGCTAAAAATATATTGATAGAATATATATTAATATTTTAATTATTTGTGGATATTGTAGTTGATGTCCCTTTAGTGAATGTGATTTTTCCTTTAATGAATGTGATTTTTGTGAAGGTCAGTGATTGTGTTGGTGTTTGTTTAGTGAAATTTAATTGTGTTGGTGTTTGTTTAATGAATGTGATTTTTGTGAATGTTAGTGAGTGCATGTGGTTGTTGTTTGTTTACTCAATGTGGTTTTTGTGAAGGTTAGTGAGTGTGGTTGGTATTTTTTAGTCAATGTGATTTTTGTGAAGGTTAATGAGTGTGGTTGGTGTTTGTTTAGTGAATGTAATTTTTGTCATTTGTAATAATATATTAGGTTAATGAGTGTGGTATTTTAGTGTCCTGTATATGGTAAAATGTAAATTTTTTTTTAAATTAAGACAAAAACGACACTGTTTGGTTAAAACGACACTGTTTGGTTAAAACGACACTGTTTGGTAAAAACGACACTGTTAAGACAAAAACGACACTGTTTGGTCAAAACGACACTGTTTGGAGTGAAACGACATTGTTAAGACAAAAACGACACTGTTTGGTTAAAACGGCACTGTTAGAATAAAAACGACACTGTTTGGTCAAAAACGACATAATTATGTAGAAAACAAACTAAATGTTTAAAAGAGAGTGATTTGTGTTAAAATTAAAGTAAAAATTATAATGTATAATTGTAGTAAATAATAAATAATAAGTATTAGGTAATTATAACACATCATAATTAATAAATAGTAATTATAAATATTTGTTTAGCTAATTAAGGTATGAATAAATTAATAACTAATTACGTATTTTTAGAAAAGGAATAAAATTTGTAGCAAACTATTATTATAAGTAGCAAAGTTTTGTTGAATTAATAATTTGTAACTAAATAAGAGGCATGATATCAAAAACTAATATTTACTAATCAATATGTAAGACAATTACAATTTGAGTTCATAGTTGATCATTCATCTTTATCAGATTCTTTCAATTATTCGTCGATTGATAAGAGTTGGATAAATTTAAGTAATCGCTTGTGTGATGAATACTGGCGGGGCACTGTGAAATTTTTGGAAGTCGCTGCTCGTCACGTAAACTCAGAAGGGGAAATAAGATGCCCGTGTAGACGGTGCGTCAATCAAGAATGGTTGAAGTTGAATAGAGTTGAGGCTCATATTATTGACAACGGCTTCAACCCTAATTACACTGTCTGGGTTTATCACGGTGAGAAGGACGTGGTCCCTCAACATCAGATTCCAACTGTTGGTGCTACTAGTAGTGCTAATGTTATTAGAGATGAATTGACGGACGTTCTTTTGGACTTGGCTAATGAAATGAACTTTGAAATGGGAGGTGCAGACGAAGGGATTGAAGAGTTAAACGAAGAGGCAATGTCGTACGACGAGAATTTCGAGGAGCTGAAGTCGGAGTTGTGGCCAGGTTGCAAATCGATGTCTTCATTGAACTTCCTTCTAAAATTGATGCATTTGAAGGTAATGCATAAGTGGACAAATCGGTCGTTCGACATGTTGTGCCAATTGTTGAAGATTTCACACCCGGAAGGAAATAAAGTTCCAGATTCACACTATGATGCTAGACAAAAGTTGCGTGCTATTGGACTCGGATACAAGCCAATTCACGTATGCAAGTATGACTGTGCACTCTTTTGGAAAGAGAATGCTCTGGCTGAAATTTGTCCAGTGTGTAAAACTAGTCGGTGGGTTCCACGAACAGGAAAGGTAAGAAAGTTCCGCACAAAGTTTTAAGGTACTTTCCAATTAAGGCGCATTTACGATGATTATACAGTTCGAGACATACTGCTAGTGCCATGAGGTGGCACCAAAGGGGAAGGAGTAATGATCCAAACGTAATGCGTCACCCTGTAGACGGTCAGACATGGAAAGATTTCGATAGTCGCTATCCACAATTTGCAACAGACCCGCGTAATGTTCGACTTGGGTTGGCAGCCGATGGTTTTAATCCATTTGGCAATATGGCAATTCCATATAGTATGTGGCCAGTGGTATTGACCACTTACAACTTACCTCCTTGGTTGTGTTTGAAGGTCCCGTACTTAATGTTGACGTTACTTATACCTGGACCATCTGCACCTGCGAAAGACATGGATGTATTCTTACGTCCGTTGATTGAGGAGTTAAAGCAACTTTGGGACGATGGAGTTGTGGTGAGAGATGCAGTTTCAGGGAATAACTTCAAGTTGCACGCTGCCTTACTATGGACGATTAATGACTTTCCAGCACGAAGTAGTTTATCTGGGTGGAGTGGACAGGGTTACAAAGCTTGCCCAACTTGTAATGATGACACTCCTAGTGTAAGATGTCGAAGCAAGACTGCTTATGTCGGTCATCGTCGGTGGTTGCCTACATCACACCCGTTCAGAACAAATTTGCGCTTTAACGGCCAACATGAAAAAGCAAAGCCGCCTCGTAAGTTTAGTACAACGGATATTCTCACACAGTTATCTCGTGTCCCTGATGCTGTCTCTGGTAAGCATCAAGAGTTTGGAGGTAAGAAATGCAAAAGAGATGCCACTTTGTTGAACTGGTCTAAAAAGAGCATTTTCTTCGAATTGTCGTACTGGCCTCATCAAGTGTTCAAGCATAATCTTGACGTGATGCATATTGAGAGAAATGTTGTGACAGTCTCCTTGGTACAATGTTGAATATCAATGGCAAGTCCAAAGACACTGACAAAGCAAGACTTGATCTAATGGATTTCGGAATTAGATCGGAACTTCACCTTTACAAAGAAAGCAACCGTTGGATGAAGCCCCACCCTAGTTTTGCGCTCACTTTAGAAGAACGTAGGGAATTTGGCAAGTACATGAAGTCGGTGAAATTTCCTGACGGTTTTGCTTTCAATTTGACGAAGAACGTGAACGATCATGATGGGAAGATTATTGGTTTAAAATCGCATGACTGTCATGTCATAATGCAGCGTCTGCTTATCCCTGGAATCAGAAAATATCTTCCCAAGGAAGTAAGCGACACCGTAGCCCAGTTGTGCAGTTTCTTCAAATTAATATGTTCTCGGACACTTAAAGTCGACGAGTTGCGAAAAGCGCAAAAGAATGTATATTTGATTCTTTGTAAGATGGAGTTGATTTTTCCCCCAGCATTTTTCGACATAATGGTTCATTTGGTTATGCATTTGCCTGAAGAAGCTATTCAAGGAGGCCCTGTCCACAGTCGTTGGATGTATCCTTTTGAGCGTTATATTGGTACGCTTAAACAATATGTCAAAAATCGTGCACGTCCAGAAGGGTCAATAGCTGAAGGATATATTGTTAATGAAGCGTTGACATTTTGTTTCATGTATTTTCGTGACATTGAGACTGCATATAATAGACCTGAGCGTCATCAAGGTAGGAACGATACAACTGAATCGAAGACGTTATCTGTGTTCAACCATTGCACGCGTCTCATTGGCAAAGGCACTGCTATACTGCTCGATGAAGCTTTGCGCAGAAAAGCACAATGGTATATACTTAACAACTGCGATGAAGTTGACAAGTATAAGGAGTAAGTGTTGAAGTTTTATTTCTCACATGTCAACTTCACTTTAGTTATGTAAACGATGGTTATGATATTAATGACATATTTTATGTTTTGCACAGGGCACATAAGTTGGAACTTAGAATTATTGGCACGCGTGATGTTGAGAAGGCACACGTAGACAATTTTTCAGCTTGGTTCGTTAAGAAAGCATCTGAATTGCGTCAACAAGGAGCACCTGAGATGACTGATGAGTTATTCGCATTAGCAACGGGATCGATGCCTACAGCCTTGTCATACTCGGCATGCGCGGTCAATGGAGTTAAATATGTTTGTCGTGAACGTGATGCCAATAGGAAGACGCAAAATTCGGGTGTGTTTGTCCAAGGGTCAGAGGCCACACCTTTCTATGGTGTATTAGAAGAGGTGTTGGTAATACAATATCTATATGGTTGTAATGCTATTATAATGCGGTGCAAATGGTTTGATACAGACAGTAGAAAAAAGAGATTGAAGGTAGTCAATAATATCACTAGCATTTACGTAAATGCGGAGTGGTATAAGGATGATCCTTTTATTCTCTCAACTCAAGCACACTAAGTCTTTTACACTGAAGACTTAATGAACGGCCCACATTGGAGAGTTGCGCACATTTTCGACCCAAGAAATGTGTGGGATTTGCCTTCAGATAGCGAGCTAGTGTCAGAGCATGTAGAAACATATTCGGGGCAATTTGAGTTGGTTGTGGATCTACCACCACTCGAAAATATTGAGTATCATCGATCAGAGGCACAGCCGGTACCTGTCTTGGACGATAATATCATTTCTCTCGTAGAGACTGATGAAGAATTTAACGATGATGATGACATTGACGACACACAAGCGAATTATCTTGACGAAGAAGAAGAAGCAGAGTTCGATGACGATAATAGTGACAACACAGACGATGACACTGATTACAACTCAGACACTCATAACAACTCAGACACTTCAGATAATGATTAGTTGCGCAATAACGTAACGACTATATTACAACTTATATTAACATTGTGTTATCAAATATCTTTACGTTTTATACTGACCATATTCTATAATGTCTTGCAGGTAGTTTTATTTGTGATGACCACCGTTGCCCCTGCTTCTCGGTTCAGTGCGACTTCTCATGGCGGTGATGCAGGAGGCGAGGATCTTGATCGCCCCCGTCGAATTCCATCACAGTGCGATGAGTCTGGTATTATTCTCTAAAATAAACCCAACTTAGACTTTCAAATGTTATATTTGGATCATAATTATTTTATTTAATTTTTGTATCATAATAAATAACAGGGACGACTACAGGCAGTAAAAAGCGAAAAGGAAGGAAAGCAAACAAGCTATTGACATTGGAGCAGTACCGCATACAAAAAGACGGCGGCAAAGTTCAGGTGGAGTTTGATGAGGCTGACACATTCAAAGCTGTCGGCGATGAGGCACCACACTTCAACAATGCCATCGGCATGATCGTTCGCGGTCTACTGAAGCCGTACCTTTTCCAGTGGACCGACCAGTCCAAGGAGGATCGTGACTGTATATGGCCACGTATTAACAATCAGTTCGAGCTCAAAGACTCAGTGGAGATTCGGGCCAGCGTGGAGCGTCAAGCGAGAAAGTCTCTCGCCGAGTGGAAGCACAATTTGCACACGCATTGGAAGAACATGGTTGACGAGCATGGCGAAGAGGCGGCGAAGAACCTTCGCCATCACAGTTGTGACCTCGAGACTTGGGAGCGTTATATCACACACATACACTCTGAACGATTTGAGGTAAAATTAATAGTATTTCCATTCTATAATTTCTCATTTTGCTAATGTAAATAGTAAAAAATTAAATGCAGAGATTATCTAAGAAGAACAAGTCCAACTACGAGAAGAAGCAAACGAAGCCAAGACACGGTGCTAGGTCCTTTGCTGCTTATCGTTTTCAGAAGGTATTGATATTTTATTATATACAATTATATGTATTAAATGAACATTATATAGTTTTTAATTTCAAAAATATTTAAATATTGCAGAGGGACACGCAGGGCCAACTTCAAAGTCCTATTGATAACTATCAAGAAAGGCACACAAATAAGGACAAGTGGACTACGGAGGTAGCGAAGACTCGATTTGTAAGTATTGTATTCAATATGTTGTCTTTTATACATGAATTTAGATTATGTTTTACGAAAACAAATCTCGCTAAACATCTTTAATTTGCTCGTGTTTTTATACAGGAGAAGATGTCACAAACTCGACAGTCACAGGCAACACAGGACCTGGCTAACCAAAAGTCCGATAAGGAGATAATGTCTGAAGTTGTTAAGTCTGCAGGTCATCTCATCACTGGCATCGGACCGACCCTTCGGAAGTCCGTCATTGACCAACGTGGTAGCTCGTCACAACAGTCCTCTTCCGAGCAGTCGGCTTCGAAGGCCGAACTTGACGCGCTGCATGCAGAAGTTGCAAGTATGAAGGCTGATTATGTGCACTTCTTCAGATATATGGCAGAGCATTATCCACAGTCAGTTGAAGGTCGCCAAATCCCGTCACCACCGACTATGTCTACTTCAGGACTTCGACGAATTCCTCGGACCACAGAAGTTAATGATGATGACGAGGACGAGGAAGAAGAGGATCAAGAGGATGCAAACTTAGGCGACTAGTCATTGGCATATTTTATTTATTATGATATTTATGCACATTATATACTTATATTTATATATATATTAGTGACATATTTATGTAAATATTTCTCTTAATATGCTATTTTGGATATTAACTGATATGATTATTATTTATGCATCTTTAGCAGAATTACGTATTTTTAAATATATCAAAACACATATGAATTTTGTTTTTTTGTTTTTATATTTAAAAAAAAAATAACTGGGACTATCGACCAAATAAGAAATATCGGCAGCATCCGCGACCAAATTTGGTCGCTGATACTAACAATCAGCGACCAAGTTTGGTCGCGGAAAGAGGAATCAGCGACCAAAATTGGTTGCTGATACTGATTATCGGCGACCAAATTTTGAAATTTTTGGTCGCCGATAATTTTTGAATTCAAAAAATTATAAAATTTCGGCCAAAAATAGCGACCAAAAATTTTGGTCACTGATAATTATCGGCGACGAAGTATCGGCGACCAAATTTTTGGTTGCCAATTTGGTCGCCGATAATTATCGGCTTATCGGCGACCAAAACCAGATTTTCAGCGACCAAAATTTTGGTCGCTGAAAATGCAATTTCTTGTAGTGCTAACACCCCTTAAGTTTGGCTGAAATGCCATTGACTCCCTTGATTAAAATTAATATTAACACCCCCTAAATTTGATTAAAATACCACTAACACCCCCTTCGTCAAAGTTCCGTTATAAGGCTTTTAAGAGAATATATCTTAGTCTAATTTTTCCCCTATTCCTAATAGCATAACCGATGTTATTCTATCTATTTCTATTCTAAATTTAATTATTAATAATGTATAGTCTCCTATAAGGATATAAATTAATTTTAACACAAAATAAAGATTGAATAGATTTAAGTGCATTTAGGTCTTTTAAGATAGCTAATTAATGGAATCTGTTAAAGGGGACGTTGATGGTATTAATTCCGGTCAAAGGGGTGTTAGTGGCATTTCAATAAAACTAAGCGGTTGTATATAAAATTGTCCCTTTTTTCATTTGTTGATTATCGGTTGCTCTTAGCCAATCTTCTTCTTAACCAAATCAAATTCGCACGTTAAGGTATTTTTTGACGCAGACTGGGCACAGTGTTCCATCACGAAGCGATCTACAACAATGCCAACATCTTCGTCCGAATGATCAGAATACCGAGCCATGCATGGCTTCCGTAACATGTGAGCTCACATGGCTTAAGTACCTTCTCAATTGACTTGTGATTATGCTCCCACAAAGCTAAACTATTTTTTTGATAGTAAAGCAGAACTCCTCGTTACAGCCAACCCATTGCCATGAGCGTACTAAACATATAGATATTGTTACAAAACTAATGTCACAGAAATGAAAAAGAAAAATACGAAAATAGAGAATACATGCATTTAAGTGGAAATTCAAGACGGGAAAAAGTTATTGGCAGATGAGAGAATTCACTATCGAAAAGATCGGTACAAAATTACAAAATATTTTCGAATTTAGTAAATATAATAAAAAATCATAATCCGAAAGATCCAATCCCTCCACTTTCACAATAGACCATTAATTTTTTTTCTTAATTTTTATTAAATCTTATCACTGATCTTCGAGTTGATTCAAAAAGAATTCGAGTCACAAAATTCCAACAGAGCTAGCTTGAGCGTCGTGTTGTTCGAGAACGGATTCAATCAGGTTGATTTGTATTCCCGTTGACTTCCCTATATATATATATATATATATATATATGGTTGTCATTTGTTCAAATATACAATAAAAAATGTTTCAATATCAAATTTCCTTGGGTATTGTATCTAATACATAACGAAAAATTTATAGGGTGTATCAAACGTGTGTCATTAGTGTTTAAAAATAGATGATTGCGAGTTCTATATTAATTGTAGGTGGACACTAGCTGTACGACAACTTATAGTTATAAAGCCATTTCTATTAAATTTGTACTACGCGGTGATTTACAAATGATACACACATTTCATGTCGGTGAGTTGAAATATAAAATTCAAAATGTTTTAATTTGAATTATTATAATTTGATAATTAAAATCTTAATTAAGTTCAAATAGACGTTTGATAAAACTTTAAGTGTAGTATTTAAATTGAAATTATAAAAAACAGATATATAATAAAAATTTTAAAAATAATTATTTGTCATAACCAAAATACTTGGATTTTAATTTTTTTTATTTTTGAACAAAAAATAATAATTTAGGGAAATTATAGTGCATATCTAATTTTTAACACCTAATTTAAATTAATTCTTAAAAATCTCTTTAAATTAATACCCAATCTTTTGAAAAATATAGCAAAACATCCAAGTGATTCAATTACTTACATCATAGTAGCTGGTAGTAATTAATTTAGTTACGAAAAATATATGTATGTAATTAACGAATTGACTAATTACTCTGTTACTTCAAATGTTTGGATACTTATTTTTATTGTTGTGGAAATTTTAAATATTTTTTTACTTCACCCAAATATTTATACTGTACTAAAAATATTTAAATATATATATATATATATATATATATATATATATATATTTGGGTTACAATCCAAGCTACCTGGGTGTGTTTTGGGGGTGGGATATATATAAGTGGGGGATTGGATTAGATAGGACTAAAATTAGTCACAATCTATTGTTTGATGTATGCCAATGATTGTATTAGTTTTTGTGGGGCCTATTATATAATCTCATTCACTTGGGATAACTAATCCCATGTAAAAATGTGTGATAAAAATTATCCCACACTCAAACTAATATGGATCCTATATATTATAAAAATATATATTTTTTTAAACTTTAATTTAATTAATACATATAAATACATTTATTTAAATATTTTAATATTTTCACGCGTTTTATCATTAATTTTTTAAATATTTTAATGATGATAATAATCCAATATAATATTATATCAAATATGTAATAGTATTAAATATAATTCAATTCAATCAGACGTACAGACGCAAAGTTTAAGATGACTAAAATCTTATATTTTCTTTTGCATAGTTTTTTTCTCCTCTTTTGTGTTTTACGTAACAAATTCTTTCTCTTACTTCTTTGTTTTTCTCGCATTTGTCGTGTCGTAATTTCTTCTGTCGGCAAAGCATGCATGTCTTATTTATTCACAGTTGTTACTACTGCTTTTCCAAGTGTCTATGCACTTGGCTTCATCTCCTTAATACTTGTGGTGACTAACCATCGCCTTAATTTCTCTTGCGTTGTATCAACAGAAACACTCTTGTCTCTACTATATTTATATCAAATGATGAAATTGCATGAAAAATGTCTATATATTCAAAATCTTAAGAATAACCCCCGTCTTCTGTGCTAAACCTTTTTCTTTCTTTCTTTCTTTCTTTTTCCTTCCCAAATTTCTCAACTTTTTTTCCACCATCAGATTCCAATGGAAAATTCAGAGCTGGCCTTCAAAGAAGCGGATTCACATAGCGATGACGAGTTTCAAGATGTGCTTCAAAACCTTCCAAAAGAGAGAGAATTGTTGATTGGGATGACTTTTTGTTTTTACCAAGGATTTTGGGTTCCCGAAATCTCAATGAAGCCAGTTCTTTCGCTTCAAAAGCATTTCGTAGCATTCGACGATGACCTCATACTCGCTTCTTGCCCAAAATCAGGTACCACTTGGCTCAAAGCCCTTTCATTTTCAATCATCAATCGCCACAATTTTCCTCTCTCAAACAGCCCTTTGCTCACAAATAACCCACATGCCTTAGTGCTCAACTTAGAATTCGACGTTTTCGACAAACCCGAGTCCATCGATTCCATTAAAAAATCTCAAAAGCCGAGACTCCTATGCACACATGTCCCATATTCCTCATTGCCACTTTCCATCAAGAGCTCCAAATGCAAGATTGTCTACATTTGTAGAAACCCAATGGACCAATACGTCTCGTCTTGGCACTTCCTTTCGAATATCTTCGGCGAGAACAAAAATCCAGTCCCCACAGAAGAAGAGTACTTCGACCAGTTTTGCCGAGGGATTCATTTATTTGGGCCGTCTTGGGACCACGTTTTGCAGTTTTGGAAGGCTAGTTTGGAGAGACCTCACAAGATATTGTTCATAAAATATGAGGATCTCAAAAAGGACATTGTGTTTGAGATGAAGAAACTAGCTGAGTTTTTAGGGTTTCCTTTTTCCGAAGAGGAAGAGAAGCGAGGGCTTGTTGAGAAGATAGCGGAGTTTTGTGGCATTGAAAACATGAGAAGGCTTAAAGGGAACACCGAAGGGAAAAGGCCATCTGGTGCCCTAAACCGGTCGTATTTCAGGAAAGGTGAGGTTGGAGATTGGATGAATTTTCTAACACCTTCTATGGTTGAGCGTATGAGAAGGCTCGTTCAAGAGAAGTTTGAAGAGTCTGGCCTCAAAATCTTTTGATTTTTGTTCGTCATTGTAATTGTCGTTTGCTTTTTTGTTTTTGTACAAATAATGAGGCAGCAAGTTAATTTGCTGTTCTTGTCCGTGTTCTTTTTGAGTTCGGGGACAAATTTTCGCTTTTGTTTTTAATTTAGAAAGTTGCCGTCTTTTTTTTTTTAGTCCAAAGTGATCAAGAGATTTACCAAACCATGTGCCAAACGCCAACCACAAGTCTCTACTAGAAGAACATTGGGAAAAGACATAGTCCATCGATTCAGATGCATTCTCACAGAGACAAAATCTGCTGACCATCTAAATGCCTCGTTTAGAAATGTTATCGTCCGTCGAAGTTTTTCAGGTCTAATAGACTAGAAAAAAAAAAAAAAAACAGTTTTATTGTAGTGCATAATTTTTGTCTAACTGAGTACTTAACCAACAATAGTAGTTGTAAGTAGGAGAAAAGTAAGTCCAAAATGGCTTTTTCTTTCTTCGAAGACGTGAAAAGTTTGTTACTTCTGACATAGAAAAAAAAAATCAAATTTCCTTTGATATCCTTGTTTAATTTATACAATATAAAAAACCTTATAAAATTTTAGACAATTACATCGGTATTCTATCCCAAAACACATGATCCTGCACATGCATTCGCAGAAGCGGGCGACACTTGCCGCAAGATCTTCATCTAACGTGGATCCAACTACCCTACATTTCTATCCTACTATATTTTTTCCTATATATCTCCTCCGTTTTTATCTAGAAAAACCAACAAACTTTTCATTCATCCAATCCAAAACCATAATAACCTCATCATCCTTTCCTCTTTCTCGCCTTATACCACATGGAAGTCAACAAGCCCTTAGAAGCTGGAGAAGAAGATCTGCATCATGAATCAAATGATGAATTGGTTGACGTATCTCAGCTTCCTAAGGCAAAAGGCTGGTGGAGCACTGGTGCAACTCTGTACCAAAGCTGTTGGTTTCCGTCCCATGTCTTTCCCAATGTCATCAAATTTCAGAAAGAATTCGAATCTCATGACCAAGACATCATTCTCGCCTCTCAGCCCAAATCAGGGACAACTTGGCTAAAGTCGCTTTTGTTTTCCATTGTTAACCGTAACAACTACAAACCCTCCGACACTCCTCTCCTCACTATTAACCCCCAACGGCTCGTTCCTCCTCTCGAATTCGCAATCTATGCACCGTCCCGCGACAAGTATCGCGAAGACGTCCTCCAAGCCCCGGCCCCGCGGCTGATTTCCACCCACATTCCTTATGCATCGCTGTGCGAATCCATCAAGCGCTCCGAAAGCAAGATCGTGTACATTTGCCGGAACCCTCTTGACGTGATCACCTCCTTTTGGCATTTTGCGACGCGCGGCCACCCCTGGTGCCACTCGCAGTGGACGATGGAGGAGTGCGTCGAGACGTTTTGCAAAGGGCAGAACGATTTCGGGCCGTTTTGGGACCACGTGTTGGGGTACTGGAAGGAGAGCCTGGAGAGGCCAGAGAAAGTGTTGTTTCTCAAGTACGAGGACATGAAGGAAGACAGTGTTTCTCAAGTGAAAAGGCTAGCGGAGTTTGTCGGGTTTCCTTTTTCGGAAGAGGAAGAGAACAGTGGTGTTGCTGAGCAAATACTGGAGCTGTGCAGCTTGAGCAATTTGAAAGAGCTTGAGGTGAACAAACATGGCGGGATAATGCCTAACTTTGAAAACAAACTCTTCTTTAGAAAAGGCGAAGTTGGCGATTGGGCTAATCACCTCAGTGCATCAATGGTAGAGCGCGTTGACAAGGTAATCCAAGAAAATCTCCGTGGCTCTGGTCTGTCATTCAGAGTGTCAAGATAGTTTTCTTTCATTAATGGCCTCCTGAAAGGAAACAAAAAAAAAAAAAAAAGAAAATAACGGACTTCTCTATGTATTGATCACCTTTTTATGCTTTTGGTACTTTTTTTGAAAGGTACTTGTTTTTCTTGTTTATCGTTTTCCTTTACTTCTCTCTACGAAGGAATTAGTTAACTTCTTAATTGGATATGAGAACATGGTTTGGAATAAATTATTTTTATTAGGTGTACCTATATTCTATGTACCCGGCCTGAAAATCCACCTTTCCAATGCAACTGTATAAATGGCTATCAGATTCAAAATCGTTAAGATCATAAAATAATATGAAAAATATTATAAATAGGCTTTTAACGCGTGGTTAAATATATCAAATTTAATTATACGGTCTCATACATTATAATTAGTATAATAGGAGCAAGAATTAGTCCTACAAAGACACTTAATATCAAGTGATTAATATTTCTATAAATAATGAAACGAGAGAATTCAATTAAACTAAAAGAAAGACTAATTCTGTAATGCTTCAAACTGATCGGTGCTTCACGTAACATTGTATACATAAGAATGTTAGGAGTTGATATAACAAATGTAAAAAAGTCATTACTACATGCTTTTATATTATTACTACAAACTTTTTTAATGTTATATTAGAACATTAATAAGCAAAATATTATAGAAAGACCCTAAAACAAAACTAAATTAAGTGGCGACTTCTTAGTTGAGGAAGTATTTTTTACATATCGGTAGGAAAAGTTTTTTAATAGCCATAAATTACGAGTCGACGATCCAAAGTGATTGTTGGCTCTTGTGTGTACTTATATGGATCTAATTAAAAAAAAAAAAAGATGCCAGTGAAAGCGTCCTCCTTCTTTGAAGACAATCTGTTGGCTAATGTGACATTAATAAACCTAATGTTTTGATAATCACAAACAAAATGAGTTTTATTGCTAATATGTTTGTCGTGATTGAAGCAAAATGTTGAAAATCTTGAAGCAAAGTGTCAAGAAGCTTGAAGATTGAAATGTTATACATCAAGAAAAATCAAGCATGAAGAGCATGATTAAGATATCACAATGTAAGTAAAAATCATTTTCTAAGCACTTGATAACATTTGGCTCGAAGCTTTTTTTTTTTTTTTTTTTAATTGAACAAATACACATTTTATATTAAGAATGAATTTATATTAAGAAAATAACTTACTTTGAATTTTAAATTGAGCATTCTTATCTTACCTTATGAAAATTCAAAGTAAATCATTTGATCCATTCAATTATTAATAAAATCATTCTAAGGATCGTTTTCATTAAGAAAATATTGCACTCAAAAGTTTATTTTAAACACATATTTATATCGGTTCACTTTTGCCTTTAAAATGTTATTTTTAGGCGAAACTTAGACGAACCGGTCGACCTCTTCCACGAACCAATCGACCGGTTCCCCTGCAATGTGCTCAAAAAAGAGCCCGTCACCATTCTAGCAATTTTTTTCCCCGAAAAATCTGGACGCAAATCACCTGTCCGTAATTCCTGCCGTATCCCCTATCAGGCCAATTAAAATCAACCATATGTATAATTAGCCTTAAATGTATTTAACGGAGTCGGTATGTAAACTTTCTCTTAATGCATCTCCAACCTAAAACTCTAAAATAGAGTATACAATACTATAACATAGAGTAAATATCACAATCAAACAACATTTTATCTCCAATCCGATACTCTATTTTTCACTCTAAAAAAGAATGCCCTCTTCATATTCTTATACCTTTTTTAAAATAATATTATTTTATACATTTTAAAAGCCAAAAATATTAATATGCAAATATTAATCATATTAGAAAGGCTTAAAAATAAAAAGAAAAATAGTATGAATACTCTATATATAGAGTATCACTGTTCATTATTCCAAAATAGAGTTGGGTTGGAGTCGTACAACTCTATTTTTTGCTCCATTTACTATGTTTTAGAGTTGGATTGGAGATCATCTTACTCCAAACGTTATACCCAATTCACAATATCATTTTTTTTTAAATTTATTTATTGAATATGAAAGGGCTTTCAACCAAGTGGTACCTGGTTTTGGACAAGAAGCCAATACGAGGTCATCATCAAGTGCTACAATTGAAATAAAAGTAACAGACTTAGCTATGTAATCAGCCACCCAAAATCCTTGGTAAAAATACAGTGTCCCTCCAGTTATCAAGTCTCTCTCTTTTGGAAGGTTTTGAAGCAATTCTTGAAACTCGTCCCCATGGGAAGCCTCTTCTTTGGAGTTGAGATCTGATTTTTCCATTAGAATCTGATGATGGATGAAATGAAAGCTGTCAAACTTGGAGGGAATTAAAAATAAAAAAATAAAAAATAAAAAAATAGACAAACAAACAAACTTAACTTGATGATTTGTCTGATCCTTTTAACCTTCGGTACCGACTCCTACTAATGACCACCTAATCCAACTTATATAGCTAGGTAACTTAAGTTATTGTATTATAATGATTGTTTATACATATATAATTGAATATTTTACTTCTGATTAAAAATAATTAATGCAGAGTAGTTCGCATGGAATGCTTGAAGAATTTATTAATATATATCTATAATTATAATATTACGGATAGTTGTTGGAATGGCCACACCGTGTGGAAAGCAATCATCAAATTTGTCTTAGAAAAATGATTCAATTTTTTAAGTGAACGGTGTAAAAATTAAGAACGCGTCCCAACAAAGTTAGCATACGATCTGAGTACGAAGAGACTTACCAACTAGGTTGATTCTTCCCTTCAAACTCATCTATCTTAAGCCGCAATATATTAATAAAAATAAAAGAAAAATACAAAGTTCAAAAGAAAAAACACAATGCAAAAAAGACAATCATGCACAGAGGATAGAGAAATCAAAATAAACAAGAAAGAAACTAAAAGAAAAAATAAAAAGAAAAACGTTCAACCCATCCTTAAGGATCTACCCAAAGTGCAATAGGTCATCGTTAAAACCTTAAGAAGAAAAAACCTAGTAGGAAAATCTTCTTAAGGAAAAAGAATGCATGATCCATGGGGCTTAAAGATTGCTAAGCCTATAAAAAGGTATAGGAGTCATATCTCTATAAGCTAGACTCATAATATCTTCGGGGGAGCCAAACCACCAATATTAACTTTTATCCAACCGCTAGGAGTTAAAATCCATGAAACTTCAGTAGTATTGGTCGAACTTGCAGTGAGATTGCCAGAACCCCTAATTTTGTGAAGAAAATAATGAAGTCATCTATCAAATTATTAGAGCTACCAGTAATAAGATCATTAATGTCCCGCAGGTTAGCTAGAAAACAAGCTTTTGGGGAGGTTACATTAGGCTTGGTGTTATTGAAGACTTTTTCATTCCTAACATGCCAAATGTACCAGCAGATAAAAATCACTCCGGCCTGCCACACAGAGGAAACTTGTGGACAAAATTTCTCTTTCATAGCCGAGACGAAAAGGGTGTTAAAATCGTCTGAAAAAATTAATCTTCTATTAAAAGTCTCTTCAAGCTCTTTCCACAAAGTTTTGGTGAATGGGCACTGTATGAAAAGGTGATTCAATTGTTCCTCATCTTTCCCGCAGAGATGGCAAATACTTGGAAAATGGAAACCCTATTTTTTGAGGATTTCATCCGAAGCAATGCGTTTGTAAAGATCGTTCCTAATATGTATTGATTGTCTCGGAGGAATGAATTTCTTCCAGAAAATTTGGTGGACCTAAAGTAAAATTCGAGATAGCATGAGAGATGTCTGGAAAAAGGTAAATAAATTCATGTGGGAGGACCCAATTACCGTTGCTAGAATAGTCCCCTATGGTACCGTTCAAAAGTGCAGTAGTGAATTCTGGAATATTTAAGGTATCAACAAGAGGCATACCCAACCAGTTAGATTTCCAGAAAGCAAGAGAAGAATTACATCCCGGGAGCCATCTAACTTCTCTAGTGAGTTCTTCAAAAGTCGGCTAAGTGCCGAATTTTGGGCATGGTTTTTCTCATGTTGATCAATCAAGGTATTTATGGAGTTGTCAGGTGAGTTTGTGGATTGAACTTAAGCACTTGGAACAGCCTCTATAGGGTTAGAGGTATTCACAGTCTTATCATGAACATTTTCGCACTATATTCTGATTTTTTAGCCTTCCCTACTTCTTTTTTCTCTGTTCTGGCATCAGAATTTTTCAAAAAAGGGGTTCTTTTTGCAAGTAGCTATTGAGTGGCCAATGGCGCAACAATTCTTGTAAAAGTCTGGTAGGTTTTCAAGTCTTTCAATCATTAGATATTGTAACGACCCAAAACTCAAAACGGTATTTTGGTTCCTAAAAATACGGTCAAATTTGAACTTTTTAAATTAAGTTACAAAACAAACTTTTAATATTAAACACGAGGTTCACCAACCCTCACCATAACCAAAATAAATTTAATTTTAACATTTACAAAATATGCGGAATTTAAAACTTTTCCTTGCCAACGATTAGCCGGTAGTCCACGTAAAGTTTTACAGGTCGGTCCCGTATACACTCGCTGTTTCCCGTCGTTATCGCTTTGCCCTTTCTGCTTCCTTAAAAAAATACCTGCGACACGAGCACACTAGTGAGCTGATAGCCCAATAAGTGGATTAGATAGATAATTGCTAAGTCTGCAGGTAACATACAATCAAGAGGTATCACAATATTTTAATTCAACAAATAGATAGATTCGACGATCGAGTCGTCGTAGTTCGAAGAGTAAACGACACTCTTAAATAATTCTTGCCCGCGGAGTAGAATTCAAATATAGTTGCTAAACTTACGCGGGATACAATACCTGCAAAGGAGTTGTGACATGTAACGAAGTCGAATTCAACGACCCATTAATCTCGACTCAAAAGTCAATTTCATAATTTGTTCTAATCTCACTCAAGTTCACAACTCTCTGACTTAGTTTGTAAAAATACGTGTGCACACGATTCACATCCAGACCCCTTACGGGTCGTTCTAGAACTTATACACAATCTAGACCTCTTATGGGTCGTTATAGAATTCAATACTCATTTAGACCCATTATGGGTCGTTCTAGAATTCAATACACATTTAGACCCATTACGGGTCGTTCTAGAACTTATTCACAATCTAGACCTCTTACGGGTCGTTCTAGAATTCAATACACATTTAGACCCATTACGGGTTGTTCTAGAACTTATACGACTCTGGACCCTCTGCGGGTCGTTCCGAAACCTCACACAGACAATGGCCCCGTCAGGCGATCTCGGAATCGATCATGATCGCAGCACACAGCATATAAAGAGGAAGGTCGTCTACCGACCTCCGTGAGACTTCTCGGGTCGTTCCGAAACCTCACACAGACAATGGCCCCGTCGGGCGATCTCGGAATCGATCATGATCGCAGCACACAGCATATAAAGAGGAAGGTCGTCTACCGACCTCCTTGAGACCCCACGGGTCGTTCCGAAACTTCTCACGACCGGTGGTTCCGTCGGACTGTTTCGGATTGATTGCGCAATCACCCCATCGGGTTAATTCGGGACATGCTATGGATCTTGGCCCCTCGGACCATCCCGATATTCTTTAAGATTGTGAGGACTCATCCTCCTCGGGCCTCTCTGCCCTTTCCGAAACCTTTTACGGCCAGTGACCCCGTCGGGTCGTTTCGGAATTCATTATTGCATTTACCCCGTCGGGCCGATCCGGATCGTCACATCATAAACTGTGGGGAGGGCCGTGGCTCTCCTCCCCAAGGCCCCTCGGGCCGTTCTGAAAGATGGTTCGTTGACCTCCGCGAGGTCCCTCGGGTCGTTCCGAAATCTATCATGGTTGCTGGCCCCGTCGGGCTATTTCGGAACCAAATCATGATCGCGGCCCCGTCGGGCCTCACCCAAATGAGCAAGGTACTCACACAGAGGAAGGTCGTCCACCGACCTCCCCTAGGCTCTCAGGCCGCCCCGAAATATGATAAGTGACCCCGTCGGGCTATTTCGGGACCGATCATGACTTGCGGCCTCGTCAGGCCCTACCCGCACACATACAGTGTTTTCACCCCTCTTAGCTTGTCTTAGAGTTTCTCTCTTACCTGCAATAAGTTCTCAACAACAACAGAAACAGTTTTATGCCTGTGGTCCCATACCCACAGACAGATAAGTCATACTAGCATATACACACACAAACAGACCTACACCCTACACTAAAACCTGAACTACGAAGTTGAGTAGTTTTATGTCTGTGGTCCATACCCAGACAGATCAACATAAAAGTGACACACGCACCAATACACACCTAGAAAACCCAACTTATCATAAACGAACCTACAGTCCCATACCTGCAGGCTCGTTGCACAAACAATACGAACTTGATCAAGAGCCTGTATTTACGGCACTAGCAAGAATTGAGATCCATACAATTTAATAGCCACAATTTTATAAGCATCGTATGCTTAATATAACCTCAACACATTCATAATTTATTCAAGCATTGTAAAGTTTGCCCGTGCCACAGTGGAGATCCACTTACCTGAGGTCCTAAGCTCTCCGACTTGGTCCTCGCAGTTTTCCTCTCCCGACGTCCCTCTTTGGAGCATATTGTGTGACACATCTGTCCAACACAAGAATTAGAGGATCAACGTCTAAGTCCACGAATTATTTGAGTTGAATGAAACTTCAAGTGCCTATGGACTAAAAGAATAGGACTCTAGAAGATGGGACGACCAATGGTTTATCGAGAAACCCCTCTAGGGGTATTTCCGTCCCGAGTGTCGTCACTTAATCACTAACCGCCAATCCCGACTACTGTTTACGTCGCTTGATTAGTTTAGCTGAGAAAGAAATTCTTGGACCTAAATAGTCCTTGACTTAGCCATAAGAAGTGTCTAAACTTCGAGCCGAAAATCCGGCAGAGTTTCCCCTGTTTTTCGGATATCCCGGCCTAAGCCTTCACCTAATTTCAACCCAGCACCGAACTAATTTCGGTCACAATCCATCACAACAACCACGCTGAATAATTTTCAATAATAATTTAACATTTTATCATTATCGGTTTCAAAATATATTTGTATCGCAACACCGAGCCTCAGTGGCTCGGATCTCGCGCAAAATAATAATAAGCATATGAACTAAAATAAAGATTCACATAAGATGTCATCGAGTCATAATGCTTGGATCTTGTTTCCAACCGCCCGCTTTTACCTTCGGCGAAGGACGGCGAAGTGGTCGTGAGTCCAAACTTATTTTGTTGACGTTCCTGTACAATTAGAAAGAACACTAAAGAAATGAGTCACATCGATGATTCTCGGTTTAAAAGCTTTAACCGCTAAAAGTTCCAAGTTTAAAGAAAAACAAGGAAGTGAACACTAGGACCCGCGACCCGATTTCAACAACTCTTGCCGCATTGATAAATTCTCGAGTGATAATTTGAGAACGACACCACTTGAAGAAGTTTTGGTTTCTAAAACGTCATAAATCCACAAAGTTTTATAATGTCAAAACACTCGATAATATAAGTCCAACACGGCCACGAAATGAAATATAAACAAAATACCGAACCACAAAAATACATTGACACAAACTAGTGTATTCGCCGCCAAATACATAATCACGAACCAATTGGAAATCGAAATTCCCACACTACTAAACCACAAGCAATTTCTTAAAATTCTTGCAATCAAAATCTCATGTGAAAGAAGATTTTTAACGCTATTCTTCTTAAATTATAAACCTTACAATTGATGGTTAAAGAATAGCTAAAAAGAGGCACTATCCCAAACACGACCAACAAAATCGAGGAACTAGCAACATACTCAAAATAAAATCTTGCGAATTAAAACACCCAATGGTGTCGCAGTGAGCACGAGTCTTACCTCGATATCGGGTCGAATCTCATCTTGGTGGCAGAACCGAGACAACGTCGCACGTGGCGACGCGTGTCGACAAGGCGCGGAGTCCGCGCGCGAGGAGCAAGGCGTGAGGCGGTACGACTGCTGCCCGAGAACGATCACACCGCGCTCGACCTCGCAGTGGTGGTGAGGCAAGACCAACGGGTCGAAACAGCGGCGGCGCGGGTAAGTAGCGGGTGGCGCGAGGGAGCTCGCGACGCGCCGACCGGAGCTGGGCAGAGGAGGAGCGCGGGGTTGGCGCGGAGCGCGCGCTCGAGGCGGCACGGGGTCTCGCCGGGGCTGCTCATGGACAAAGGCGCGCGCGAAAGAGAGAAGGACAGCGGCTCGTCAAGGGCCGCGCGCGGAAGAGCTAGGCCGGCACAGCGCGCTGGTTCGGGGGATGCGCGGAGGAGCGCGGCGAGGCAACTCGCGACGAAGGGATGCGCCGGGGGCAACGCGAGAGGCGAGCAGATCGGGGCCGGAACGCCGGGCAAGGGGAGGCGGGGCTGGGCCGGCGCGCGGAGGAGGGCGCGAGGGCTGGGCGCGCAAAGGAGCGGAGTAGGGCGCGGAGCTCGGGGTTCCGCGGGGTGGCGAGACGGGGTTCGCCGAGGTTCCGCGAGGAGGCGCGGAGCTCCGTCGGCGCTCGGCTGCGCGGGGAAGCGCTGGGCTCGCCAGGCCAGGGCCGCACGCGAATGGGTCTGAGCGTCGCGCGGCTGGGGACTAGCGGAGAGGCCGCGATGGGACGCGGGGTTGGGCTCGCGCGAGGAGGCCGCGCGCTGGCGCGGAAAGAGGGGCGCGCAGACGGTGCGCGGCTGGCTGGGGCGGAGGAGGCTGGCCGGAGCTGGGGAGGGCTGGGCGCCGGAGGGCAGCGGCGGCTGCGTGAGTGAGGGGCGGAGGGGGAGTGAGTGACGGCGTAGGAGAGAGGAAGAAGAAAGAGAAATGGGATCATAAAACCCTACTCAATATAATATTGGTTTATTTATTATTTATTAGCATAAATTCATTAAATCAAAAACATATTTCCAAAAATTATGAAAATACACAACTTGGCTCAACTAGTGAAATTAGGAATTTTAAAATCAATTTCAGATTGAAATTGAATTCTTAACAAGCTTTAAAATTCCAACACCTCAAATTAACATTATTTGCACTGTCATTTTTATATCGTCTAAGCTGGCCAGATTTGACAAAACTAGTTACTTCTCTCAAAATAATTGAAATCAAGATAATATCTCAAGAAATTTCTGTCTCAAAAATAGAAATTAAATACTTTTTAATATGGTCTAGTTTCAGGCCATTACAGATATTCAAGAAGTTCTTTAGAGAGATCGACATCAATCAGAATTCTGGCAAAGTTACCGAAATTGCCTTCAAGTGTCGCTTTGTCTATTTTCAATGGAACACCTACTCCTCTTGCAACATTCATCAGAATACTCGAATCCCAGTATTCCCAAGGAAGATCAAATAGGCGAATCCATGTTTGGGCATTAGTTGGGTGTTGGAGATTTGGATCGAAGTCAGCTGTCTATTGTTGTAAGCGCAGAAAACCAGGTTTGAGGGTCCAAGCTCCCTTTGACCAAATCCGGTCTTTGTCGACTGTGCTATTGAAGTGAAAATAATAATAGCCTTTACCGAGAGAAATCGTACGCCATTTATCGGTGGGTTTCCAAATATCTTGCAGTTTCTCGAAGAGGTCATCAAACTTCCATAGTGATTCTCCACGAATGAGAGGTAATCTTCCAATGAGAGAGGATTGGCATAGGTTGACACGATTGATTTGAACATCGTTGGCAATATGCAACATCACAAGATCGAGGCTCCTGAAGGTCCGATGACACGAGCACGTGCAGGACGATTCAAAGAACAGCTCAATTTGTTCATGAAGAGCTTCCTTGAAGTTCAAAGTCACGTGCAAGAATCAAGGCCGAAGTGTGTTCAAATAATTCAAGCAATCGAAGATCACTCGACAACCGAATCAAGCTATTAAGTGTTCATGGGAGATTTTTAAAGACAATTTATTATTTAATTTTTATTTACTTTGTTTAAATGTGAACTTAGAGTAATTTGGAACATTTTTGGATCAATTGGGCTTTATTTTGGCGTTGGTGATCCGAGTCATAGCCGATCGATTGCCACCTTTTAACCGATCGATCGGCCGATCAGAACAGGATTATGCGCGTTCCAGTCGAGCCTCTGCCGATCGGATGCCGAATGCCAGCCGATCGATCGGGCACATTGCTGACCGATCGCTACTTGTGGGCAGACCGATCACGCCCCACGCAGGAGTTCTGCCCAGCTTTAATTTCACGCGTTTTCTAGTGTTATTTTAGCATTTTAGAATTTACTTAGGTTTACTTCCAAATTTTTAATTTATTTAGTTTTCAATTAGGGTTGTAAACTCTCAATCCTATTTAAAGGCCATTATCAATGAGAATGAGAAGTCTACGTTATTTTGAAAAATACCTTGTGAGGTTTCTCTTTGAGTTTGTCTCAGAAAACTTAAATCGATCAAGCATAACCTTGACGATTCGCCTTGAACTTATCAAACGGCCCTTCTGCAACCGTTTGTGGCGTTCCTCAATCCACAAACTTATCAACGGCTATTCTACATCCGTTGTGGCATCGCGTCACCGCATCCTAACCGAGTCTCTGACAGGGTTCTTATCCAGTCCGTGTCATCCAACAAGAAAACGATCGTCATTGTTGATGATGTTCACATCATTCTACTCCTCTTCAAAACGATTTTCCCTCAAATCTTAGCCATGGTCACCTGCAAATCCTATGCTTGATCGATTCCAATTTTCTGAGACAAACTCAGTGAGAAACCTCACAAGGTGTTTTTCAAAATAACGTAGACTTCTCATTCTCATTGATAATGGCCTTTAAATAGGATTGGGAATTCACAACCGTAATCGGAAACTAAATAAATTAACTTCGAAGATAAACCTAAATAAACTCGAAATTGCTAAAAATAACATTAGAAAACGCTTGAAATTAAAACTGGGCAGAACTCCTGCGCAGGGTGCGATCGGTCGGCCTACAAGTGGCGATCGGCTGGCATTCGGCGACCAATCGGCGGAGGCTCGGCTGGAACGCGCACAATCCTGTTCTGATCGGCAGTAAGGTGGCGATCGATCGGCTATGACTCGGGTTACCAGCGCCAAATAAACCCAATTGATGTAAAAATGTTCCAAATGACTCTAAGTTCACACTTAAACAAAGTAAATAAAAATTACATAATAAATTATCTTTAAAAATCTCCCATGAACACTTAATGGCTTGATTCTGTTGTCGAGCGATTGCTTGAATTATCTTAACTCACTTCGACCTTGATTCTTGCACGTGACTTTGATCTTCATGAAGAAAGCTCTTCAAGAACAAATTGAGTTGTTCTTTGAATCGTCCTGCACGTGCTCGTGTCATCGGACCTTCAGGAGCCTATATAAATATAAAAATTTTGAAAATTTATGAACTTTGTCGTTCTCATTGAATCATAAAGCGCATATATATATATATATAGGAGGATGGGCCGAAGTCTAAATTAACCTTTGTTTCTCTAAAAAAATACAAATTTTGAGTAAGAATAATAATCAATAGAAATCAATAAAAAACCCAAAAAAGTAATTTTGAAAAAAATAGACATCTTTGAATTTTAGAGGATAATTTTAAAGAATAGCTAATGTTTTAAAAGTTTGTGAAAGTAGCCAGTCATAAATATATTATTACCTTTTTGTGTTATCGTAAGAGTTTTTTGCATTAAGAATAAATTTTTTAGTTTTTTTTATTTTGAAACTGTGGTTACTTTTTAGAAATACATCATTCAAAATGATTATTTAATTCATTCATCCTAAAAAATATTAAATTATAAGGATATTTATTTTTTTAATTTTTTTAAATGAGTGGGGGCTGCACAAGAGTCCTTCCCCATTCTAGCAATATCTATGCTTGTGTAACATTACTCTAATGATCGGTTCATCCAATGTCGTTAAGAACCCAAGAATATCACAATTTATAGTGTACTAGTGTACCGGCTCAGATTTTATTGTATTATATAAAAGATACATACGGCACAAGAGAACGTTGGACCAGAAAAAAACAAAAGAAAAATATTTAAATAAAAATTTGCTAAAAATTAACTGGAAGACATAAGTACAGGTACAAGAGAACGTTGGACTGGGACAAGCAGTACCAAACTTTCTGCAACATTATTGGTAAGAAAAAACAAAATACTACAAGGCATGATTTATTTTGGCATATCAATCCAATAATACTAACAATGGACTTTGGAACAAAATCAAAAAGTGTTCAGACCAGTTACTCCATGATAGATAACAAGATAGATACTCAAATTCCAAACATATAGCTAAACAACTTTTGAAGACATTCAAGAAATTTGCAGACCAGACTCTTCAAACTTTTCTTGCATGATTTTTCTCAGACGCTCGAACATCGAAGGTGTTAGATGATTCCTCCAATCTCCAACCTCGCCTTTTCGGATATAAGAGCTGTTTGGAGCACCCGATGGACGTTTCGCGTCTACATTTCCTTTAAGGGTTTTCATGTTATCGATGCTACAAAACTCTGCTATCTTCGCTACAAGCCCTTGCTTCTCTTCCTCTTCTGAGAAAGGGTTTTCGTGTAAAATAACACTTTTATTTCATTTATATATTCGGCTGCAGTTTAGAGGATTCTTTAGCAGATGATCAACCTAGTTGGTAAGCTACTAAAAGTCAACCATGTATCAACTTTATTGAGATGCGTTCTTAATCTGTGGTCCTACCGTTTATTAAAAAAATGACAAATACGCCTACATAAGCATTCACGTGGCTAGTACATTCCAAATCCAGTAAAAAAATTAGATGGACATTTTCAATTTACGGCGAAGTGCAACGATTTTTGAATTCAAGAGGCTTAATGCCTCAAAAAAATATCGAGTGCCAAAGTTTCACAACACGAAAAGTTTGAGGGCCACAATTGTCAATTACTTTTTTTTTTTACACCTTAGCACAATATATTATTTATTTTTATATTATCAATTTATTTTTTAAATTTAATACAAAAATTATGTTCAATCATAATGCCAAAAGAAAAAAAAAGAAAAAAATGTTTGTCTTCTTTTGTTTGTTTTTCTTTTTTCTTTATTTTAATCTCGGATTGAATATGGTTTTAATTGTAAATTAAAGAAATAGATATCTAACATAAAAATAAAGAATATAAAGTGCTAATATATATATATATATATAAATTAATGTATTTTTAAATTATTATAAGTCGTACACATTCAATTGTCACCTACCACCGTAGAATTTTTTGTAATAGAAAAGATAAAATACTCTTTCCGTTTAAAAATGCATCACGTGGGCGGTAAATCCAAGTAAAAGTGCATGTGATTTTTTTTTTTAAAATAGTTAGAGAAACCGGTTATGCATAAATAATATAAGTTTTGAAATCAAATATTCATCCTAGTAAACAAAGAAAGCAATATTTTATGGAAAAAAATGTTAGGATGTCTATTTATATATAAGCTAAATCAGGTGTTGGCAGTAGACGATTTATTCAGGTCGTTGGTGGAATAACTCTAGGTAGGACAAAAATATTAAAGAAAAGGAAATTTTTTTAAATATTCCATAAGTTTTACGGAAATTTTAATTTCGTTTTTTAAAATTTTCAAATAATCCTTTATACGATCCAAAAACATACATTTTGTCAGATTTAAGTTGATTTCACTATGTATATTTTATAAAAATGGCCAAACAGCCCTTAAAATAAAATAAAAATTTAACAAAGGAAATAAAATAAAAAACTGAAACACTAAACCAAAATTAAAATTGAGAAACTGAGAGTCACGAAGGGTGGGGAGGGTGCAGAGGTCGGAGGTGGGCGGATGAGCGGAGGTAGAGGGTCGGAGGGTGGAGTGTCGCGGAGGTGGCCGGAGGTGCGGAGGTGGCGGAGAGTCAACGTCTATCTTTTGTATTTATATTTATATGCTTTTGTGTACTTATGTATATCAGTATATGTAATTTGAATTGATTTGTCCAAAAAAAATTTGTGATTAATTTGTGGGGATAAAGAGAGATGAGAAGAGAACATTTTTCTTTTTCTTTTTGCATTCCTTTCTTCGGTGAGATTATTGCTCTCTACTTAATGACGTGAAACTTCCTTCTTGTGTTCTCTTTTATTTTGGTTTGTGTTTTGGATTAAACCTTGGTTCGAAATTCAGATTTGGTCCGAGTTCGTGGTTTTTTTTTTTATTTTTTATTTATGGGATTGCATTTGTGTCTAGGAATGAAATTTTGATTTGGGTTTGTGTTTTGGATTGGGATTTTGATTTTGATTGGGTTATATTTGTAATCTGGGTTTGTGTTTATTGGCTGACCAAGAAGCGCCTTTATAGGGTTGAATTTTTTTATTTTTTTGGTCTTTTTAGGGGCATAAATATCATCTTACGTGTTAAGTTTGACTAAATTTGTGATAAAGGATAATTTTAGACAAGATTTAATAACTGAATGATTATTTATGAATTTTTAAAAACATAAGGACGAAACTAGAATTTCAATAAAACTCAGGATTTTTTTATAAACTTTCCCTAAAAAAATATATTTACATATTTGTAAGAAAATTTTACACACTTTAAATTTAACGAGTAAAAGTTGAAGTATTAATTTTTATTTTTTTTTTACAAATGTGTAACTATTTTTTTATTTTTATTTTGAAACATGTGCTATGTTTTAAAAATGTAAAAGCAAATGTTATTTACTACAATTTCTCTTAAAAAGGCATGGGTAGAGATATCATGTGATGTACTAATTATTAAAAAGAGAAAAAATTATAAATAGTCTATGTGATTTGTAAAAATTCAAGTTTCTTTGTTATGAAGTTTTATAAAATTATCCCTAAGATTATTAAAAACTCTGAAATATATACCTCCTAATATTTTGTAGCAAAAAATTCTGCATTATATGAAAATATTAAAATTTCATAAATTCACTTAAAACTGGAAACACTAGAAGAATATCATATATTTGCTAAAAATTGCAAAAGTTGTTAAAATATATATATATATATATATATATATTCATTTAGCTACATGATTATTATTATTTTTTTAAAAGTAAACATGCAAGCAGTGTTGCAGTTTTTAAGTGAACTTATGAATTCTTAATATTTTCATTCAAAATTTCGTATAAAAATTACAGAGATAAGACTGAAATTTTTGCACAACAGTTATTTAATTTGAGTTTTTTCCCTCAAAACGATAAAGAGACTCTTTCCATTAAAAAATGCATCACGTGGACGGTAAATCCAAGTAAAAGTGCATGTGCATACTAGCAAACAAATAAAACATTGAATGATTTATTACAACAATGTTAGGATGTAATCTATGTCTATATATATAAGTTAAACCATGTGATGGGATGGCATACAAGAAACATTTAACGAATCAAAAGTAAAAGTATATACCCAATTCCCTCAGCTAATTTTTTTTTTTTCCCTTCTTTTCCTCTTTCCAAATTTCCCAGCTTTCTTAATTTCCTCTGTTCAATGGAAAGTAATTCAGAGCTTGGCTGCTTCAAAGAAGAAGACTACTACAGGGAAGATGAGTTTGAACAAATGCTTCAAAACATTCCAAAAGAGCGAGAATTGTTCACTGGGATGACCTTCCATTCCTACCAAGGATTTTGGGTGCCTAACTTCATAGTTAAGCCTGTCCTTTTGTTTCAAAAACACTTCGTAGCACTCGATAATGACCTCTTCTTGGCCTCTTGTCCAAAATCAGGCACTACTTGGCTAAAAGCCCTTTCATTTTCAATCGTCAATCGCCACCGTTTTCCTCTCTCAAACAGCCCTTTGCATACCTCAAACCCGCACGATTTAGTGCTCAACTTAGAGTTCGACGTTTACCACAAACCCGAGTCCATAAACTCTCTCGAAACCATTCGAAAGCCGAGGCTGCTTTGCACACACCTCCCTTACTCCTCATTGCCACTGTCCATCAAGAGCTCCCAATGCAAGATCGTGTACATTTGCAGGAACACGATGGACCAATTCGTCGCATCTTGGCACTTTTTTCCCAATGTCTTTGGCGAGAACGAGAGGCCGATCCCGACAGAAGAAGAGTACTTGGAGCAGTTTTGCAGGGGTGTCCATTTGTTTGGGCCATCTTGGGACCATGTTTTAGGGTTTTGGAAGGCCAGCTTAGAGAGTCCTCACAAGATCTTGTTCATGAAGTATGAGGATCTGAAAAACGATGCCATGTTTCAGGTGAAGCGATTGGCGGAGTTTTTAGGGTTTCCTTTTTCGGATGAGGAAGAGAAGCAAGGGCTTGTTGAGGAGATAATAAGGTTTTGTAGCATTGATAATATGAAAAGTCTCAAAGGCAATATAGATGGGAAACGCCGTACGGGCACTCCTAATAGTTCCTATTTCAGGAAAGGTGAGGTTGGGGATTGGGTGAATCATCTAACTCCTTCCATGGCGGAGCGCATGAAAAAGCTCATCCAAGAGAAGTTTCAAGAGTCCAATCTGAAGATGTTTTAATTATTTTATCTAAGAATCCATTATTATATATTGGACTTTAGGTCATTAGTTTGCTTGGAAATTAGTAATTCAATGTCGAAGTATTTGTTTGATTTACTTTAGAATTGTAACAGGCGATTCAACTGTTTGTTGTTTGCTTCTAGTTGTTGTACGTTCGGTTCTACATTTGTGTTTTAGAGCAATGAAGTGTTTGTTTTTTCACAAGGAACTAGCTCTTCTCTTTTTGCTAAAGCACCCATTGTCCTACAAATTTAAAACTGGGTTAAGATTAGATTATACAATCGAACATTTTTTTTTTTTTTTATACGCGTGGGTTTGGAAAAAATTCTATGGACGAAAATTGAAAAATCTATGGCAATTTTTAAGTTCTAAATATCAAAGGTTCAACACATGATAAACATTAAACAATTATAGAATGTGATTGCAAGAGTTTGAATGGTGAGCCATGGTGCTCCAATATCATATTAGCTTATCAATTTTTTAAAAGATGTCAAATCCTTAAATTGCGAGCCAAATTAGATGTAGTCGTCGTTTGCTGTCAACACAACTATTTTTAATTGTTGTATTTTTTTTTCTAATAAATTTAATTTAATTTTAGTCTTAAAAAATATCAGCAATAATCATAATAAATTAAAAATAATAATAATAACAACAACAACAATAATAATAATAATAATAATAATAATAAATCATGTAACTAATTTTAGGAAGTTTAAGAAAATAACTATTTTTTAGAGAATGATTTTAAAAAATAGTCAGTGTAATTTTAATAAAGTAATCATTCATAAATTTTATTATCTTTGTAAAAAATTTATTACAATAAATTTTATGTGTAATTTTGTTATGGTAAGATTTTTTATATATTAATAATAAATTTTTTATAATTATTTTTTTAAAATTTTATAGGACCAGTTAAAGATTTAGCCATTTTGAAGTCTATGTTTTAAAGATATAGCCCACGTTTTGAAATATTTGCAAAATAGCCATCAGGCCAACATCTAAAAATCTATAACTAAAGAAATAAAATTTGTGACTAAATAAATAAAATACACAATCATAAAATTTGTGACTATAATCACAAAATTTCAGAAAAATTGAAATAAACACAATAAAAAAAATTAAACATCCATTAACAAAATAACTAACTCACAAATAAATGATTGCCTATACAACTAATTTCACAAAACTTATTACTAAATAAAAAATATCTTATAAATTACAAAAAAACATGCAGTCAAAGAAGTCTCAAATTTTAGACAATATTGTTTGCAACAAACAATAAAAACATAATTAAAAAAACTAATGACTACGCTCTCAAAAATCTAGACACGAATATATGGCTATTTTACTAATAAAAGCAAACATAGGTTAGTTGTTAAAAAATATATAAAAATATGGCTATTTATTATAAAAACCGAATTTTCTAAAACGACATTACATCATTTAAAATGGCTCTTTACGTACGACCTATATTATTTTATGAGAAAATTTTTAAATAATCCATGAGTTTTACCAAATTTATAGTTTTTTCCTTACGTTTTTAAAAATTATCAAACAATCCTTTGGTTGTTCAAAGCAATATAAAACTACCCTCCACACAAAATTTAGTCAACATTAACACATAAAAAGACATTAATACCCTTTAATAAACTATCGTATTACATTTGCCCTTTTCTTTTTAATTTTCATGATCTTTTATTTATTTATTTTAGTCTTGAGTGCTTGAATAGAGGAGACGATCGGAGGGGGGAGTGGGGTGTGGTTGGGCGGGGCGGAAAGCAGCGAGCGGCGAGTGGAGGTGAGGACAAGCGGCGGTGGGGGTTTGCGACCAGCGGCGATGTGGAGGTGGGGGCGAGCGGCGGTGGGGGACTACGACTAGCGGCGAGCGGCGGTGGGGGTCTGCGACGAGCGGCCAGCGGAGGTGGGGTTCTGCGACGAGCGGCGATGGGAGCGATCAGAGGTGGGAGTCTACGACGAGCGGAGGTGGGGGTGAGCGGCGAGCATAGGTAGATCTGCGGCAAGCAGAGGTGGATCTTTGTGGAGGTGGTGTTCACCATGACCGGCGACGTGGAGGCGGGGTTCATGGTTGAGATTGTTAATTGTTTTAGTTTTTACTTTTTTTTTGGTTATTTCTTTGGTTTTTTTTTTGTTTTTGCTGGGAGGTTAAATATTTGGTTTGGGTTTTGGAATTTTGATGTTTTCTAGCTCTTTTTTCGATTGAGGAGTGAGGACGATGCATGTTGTGTATTTTTGTTTTCTTCTTAGGGTAGTTTGGTCATTTTTAAAAAAAAATAAAGCACGGTCAACGCAAAAGGTATTTTTTTGTACTGATTTGAACAATCGAAGGATTGTTTGATAATTTTTAAAAACGTAAGGGCGAAATTATAAATTTGGTAAAACTTAGAGATTATTTAACAAATTTTCCTTATTTTATTATAGCTCAAACATAATTATTATTATAATAAACATCGCATGATATCCACATGCCATCATGTTTGTCATGAAGTGTTGAGAGAAGTGACCTTGTTCAGATGTCGAAGTTGAGGTGTATCACCCGAATCACGAGTTCATGTTTCGACAACATGCATGCATTGCGCTATAACCTCTTAGCAGAGCCATTCCATTACTCTGCTTATGTTTGACCACCATCATCCACCTTCGTCGAGGTCTTCGCGATAATTGGCCATTAGTGTGAGCTTGACGCTTCCGATTTTTTTTTAAGGGGTCAGTTAAAAAATTAGTCATTTGATAGATAAAGTTTGAAGGATTTAACCGTAGAATGTCAAAATTAAATATTTAGCCGTAATATATGTATAACATAATATGTTACATGTGTACACGTGCATCATATTATGTTACACATGTATCATATTATTTTATACGTATGTTACAACTAAATCCTTAATTTTATTAAATATGACTAATTCCTAAAACATTAGCTAAAAGTTTGATTAAATCTTTAAAAATCTCTTTTTTTAGTAGTTATTTTATAGGAAATAGTTGTAACAACTAGCTATAATACATGGCTATTTCTCTTACAAATATTTATAGATATGTTATATTTTGTGTGTGAAAGAACCGTTTTCTTAGCAGGTGTTCTCAGTCGGTGTTGCAATACTGACAGGGAATACTAGAGGAAACTAAAACCGAGATGGACTAAATAATGAGTGAACAATAACAAAAAAAATGCAGTGGATAAAGTAAATGGCACAAGGAATTGGTTACGCAGTTCGGCTTCGCCTACATCTGCGGGGCCACGCCCAGATAAAAAGATCCACTAGCAAATCAAGAAATGAGAACACCTCGGACAATTACAAGATTTCGACTCCCTCTCAATCTTTAACTCCGACCTCCCGTGACTCCTAGTGATCCACCCGACAAGCTCTCCTTGTCTTACAATAATCCCGGACGAGATCCCCTCGCCTTACAAGTCACACATCCCGTGTAGACTCTCACCAATTCCCTTTACAAAATTCACTCACACTCGAACTCAAGGTGTCGCAACACCTGAGAGAACACCTCACAAGAGTATATATAAATCCCAAGAACACAAACCCAGATTCTTGTGTTCAACTCTCTCTCTCAAAAACTCACGATGATGGTCTTCAAAGAATTAATCTGCTTGACACATGCGAAGACACCAAATAGGAGAGGATGCTCACCAAGGCAAGAACCAAAACCTTCCATACTAAGCCCAAGAATATTACCAATTAATTGCATGATAATGCGCCATAAAGACACACAATAGCTGGACAATCTTCACCAAAGTCAGCATGAGAATATTCGAAATAAAAGCACACGAAGTCAACAAAATCACCACAATAATCGAGCAATCAATGTGTGAGAAGACTTGTCAAATATAGGTCGGGTGTTGCAACACCCGAGCACCAGAACATACAGCAATCAATGTGAATCCAGACTTGCCAAATATAGGTGTTGCAATACTGAATCACCAGAACATGACCAGGTTCATTTGGCAAAGGTTGATTCCGAAAATCACAACTTTCCAGCTATAGAAAATTCGTCTATCGATTCCAAATAAAGCAGAAATCTTGATATAAATGGATAGTCTTGATATTTGATGGAAGAAATAAATCATACCAAATTATTTTAATGTCAAAAAGATACTTGCCAAACAAATCCAGTGTTGCAACTCTTGAAGGAACATATAGAAGAACACTTCTGAGAACACCTATCTTCAGAATCTTCAAAGCCAAAATATTATAAACTGAGAAGCCATATTAGAATATGTTATTTCGACTCCCTCTCAATCTTTAACTCCGACCTCCCGTGACTCCTAGTGATCTACCCGACAAGCTCCTCTTGTCTTACAATAATCCCGGACGAGATCCCCTCGCCTTACAAGTCACACATCCCGTGTAGACTCTCACCAATTCCCTTTACAAAATTCACTCACACTCGAACTCAAGGTGTCGCAACACCTGAGAGAACACCTCACAAGAGTATATATAAATCCCAAGAACACAAACCCAGATTCTTGTGTTCAACTCTCTCTCTCAAAAACTCACGATGATGGTCTTCAAAGAATTAATCTGCTTGACACATGCGAAGACACCAAATAGGAGAGGATGCTCACCAAGGCAAGAACCAAAACCTTCCATACTAAGCCCAAGAATATTACCCATTAATTGCATGATAATGCGTCATAAAGACACTCAATAGCTGGACAATCTTCACCAAAGTCATCATGAGAATATTCGAAATAAAAGCACACGAAGTCAACAAAATCACCAAAAGATAATCGAGCAATCAATGTGTGAGAAGACTTGCCAAATATAGGCCGGGTGTTGCAACACCCGAGCACCAGAACATACAGCAATCAATGTGAATCCAGACTTGCCAAATATAGGTGTTGCAATACTGAATCACCAGAACATGACCAGGTTCATTAGGCAAAGGTTGATTCCGAAAATCACAACTTTCCAGCTATAGAAAATTCGACTATCTCATCCAAATAAAGCAGAAATCTTGATATAAATGGATGGTCTTGATATTTGATGGAAGAAATAAATCGTACCAAATTCTTTTGATGTCAAAATGATACTTGCCAAACAAATTCAGTGTTGCAACTCTTGAAGGAACATATAGAAGAACACTTCTGAGAACACCTATCTTCAGAATCTTCAAAGCCAAAATATTATAAACTGAGAAGCCATATTAGAATATATTTTGCCAAAAATACATGCCAACACAAAAATACACTAGCAATCTCCCCCTTTGGCATTTTTTGGCAAAACCCAACTAGTATCTACTCCCCTTTTTTGCCAAGAAAAGACAAAGCAATATCAAGAACGATGGAATTCTCCCCTTTTCTGCCGGCTTCTTGTTTGATTCTTCAGCTCCCCCGGAAATATCAACCTGACCAGCTGAAGTGTCACCACAGAGGTCTAACTCCCCCTGCATATCAGCTACGTGCTTTCCAAGAAAAATCTTCTCTTGAATGTTGATATCTTCCACATCTTTCAAAGAACTTCTTGCCATATTACACTTGCTCTTAGATTTCTTCACCCATTCTTGCTTTACTGGCTTGCGAGGTAGCAATCTCTCTTGACTTGCTCTTCTCAAATATGCAAAGAATTGAAAACATCGTGGCCTGATATGGCCTCGTTTGTTACAATAATGACAGGTTGGAATCCATTTCCTTCTTCTCATTCTGCCTGGTGTTCCAGCAGGTGTTGCAACACTTGCTTTCCCAGAATTTATAATGGCATGAGTTCTAATGGGTGTTCCAGCAGCTCTTTTGCCCTTCATATCTTCTTTTACATTGACTCCGGATGAAGTTCCTTTAACAAAAACCGTTTGTCCACTTCCTGTCTGTCCGGTGTACCCAAGGCCAAAATGCTCCTTCTCTGTTTTTCCTGTAGACAAAATTTCATCCAATTTAGAAGAGCCAGATTTTAGCATTTTTACCAGCTTCTTCATTTTCTCCAGTTCTGCCTTGAGTGTTGGAACACTGCCCTGACTTTCTATAAGTTTTGACTCCAACTCTGAATTTATCTTTTCCAGATTGTTCTTCTCAATGTTTGATTGTTGAATTTGGGCAGTCTTTCTTTCACAAATCTTTGTAAGCTCTATCCACTTAGTGTGAATCAATTGGTATGCTTCAATCAGGTTCTCTTCATTCAAATCTTCATCATCACTGCTTTCGTAGACAGGTGTTGCAACATCTTCAGTAACACCAGCAGTGTTCTTAGGCGAACTTGCACCACATTCTTCAGTAACACTATCAGATCTGGAAGCAAAAGTAACAAGATTAGTGTCATCCTCCTTACTACAATCTGAATCTTCATCGCTCCATGTTGCGTTTAGCGACTTATTTTTCTTCTTTAAAGTGTTTGCACATTCAGCTTGTATATGGCCGAAACCTTCACATTCTCGGTATTGAATCCCTTTGTTCTTGACATTAGACTCCAAGCTATTACCCATATTGGATCTATATCTTGAACCTGCATTAAAATTTTCAGCATTCGTGGAGGTGTTCCTTCTGGGTGTTGGAACACTGGTTGAACATCCACTCGGATTTCCACTTCTTGAACCAGTTCTGTTGATTTTGTTCAATCTCTTAATGATCTTAGCAATTGATTCAGCAAGATCATCATCATAATCATCACATAGAGCTTTTGTTTGTCCCTCCTGATTCCCAGCTTGAAAAGCGATTCCTTCAGACTTCTTATCGCCTTTTTCTTCCTCGAGGTTCATCTCAAAAGTTCAAAGAGATCCTATCAACTCCTCGAGTTTCATCTTCCGGATGTCCTTTGCTTCTTCGATCGCTGTAACTTTGTAAGCAAACCTCTTAGGAAGAGATCTGAGCGTCTTTCTAACGAGCTTTTCATCTGAGAACTTTTCTCCAAGAGCAAAGGCCTCGTTGGCAATATCACATAGTCTAGCGTTGAACTCGCTAATAGATTCTTCTTCTCCCATCCTGAGATTTTCAAAGCGAGTGGTAAGAATCTGAAGTCTAGACAATCTTACAGCATCTGTACCTTCATGAGCAGTCTGGAGGATCTCCCACGCTTCTTTCGCCGACTCACATGTTGAGATTAGTTTGAATTGAATAGCATCAACGGCGTTGAAAATGGCGTTTAAGGCTTTTGAATTGCTATTCGCCAGCCTGTCTTCAACTGCAGTCCATTCTACTTCTGGTTTCTTTACTGATTCTCCATTGTCGTCGTTCTTTATAGGATGATCCCAGCCAGTAAGAATAGCCCTCCACGCTTTCTCATCCATAGACTTGATAAAAGCCTTCATACGAGCCTTCCAGTAAGCGTAATTACTTTCGTCGAGCAAGGGCGGACGTTGTACGGAGCCTCCTTCTCTAAGAAAGTCCATCTCGTCAAAACGGATCTGAAAAACTACGAATCTCGCTTAAAGCACAAGCGACCCGCTCTGATACCAATTGAAAGAACCGTTTTGTTAGGAGGTGTTCTCAGTCGGTGTTGCAATACTGACAGGGAACACTAGAGGAAACTAAAACCGAGATGGACTAAATAATGAGTGAACAATAACAAAAAAAATGCAGCGGATAAAGTAAATGGCACAAGGAATTGGTTACGCAGTTCGGCTTCGCCTACATCTGCGGGGCCACGCCCAGATAAAAAGATCCACTAGCAAATCAAGAAATGAGAACACCTCGGACAATTACAAGATTTCGACTCCCTCTCAATCTTTAACTCCGACCTCCCGTGACTCCTAGTGATCCACCCGACAAGCTCCCCTTGTCTTACAATGATCCCAGACGAGATCCCCTCGCCTTACAAGTCACACATCCCGTGTAGACTCTCACCAATTCCCTTTACAAAATTCACTCACACTCGAACTCAAGGTGTCGCAACACCTGAGAGAACACCTCACAAGAGTATATATAAATCCCAAGAACACAAACCCAGATTCTTGTGTTCAACTCTCTCTCTCAAAAACTCACGATGATGGTCTTCAAAGAATTAATCTGCTTGACACATGCGAAGACACCAAATAGGAGAGGATGCTCACCAAGGCAAGAACCAAAACCTTCCATACTAAGCCCAAGAATATTACCCATTAATTGCATGATAATGCGTCATAAAGACACTCAATAGCTGGACAATCTTCACCAAAGTCAGCATGAGAATATTCGAAATAAAAGCACACGAAGTCAACAAAATCACCACAAGATAATCGAGCAATCAATGTGTGAGAAGACTTGTCAAATATAAGTCGGGTGTTGCAACACCCGAGCACCAGAACATACAGCAATCAATGTGAATCCAGACTTGCCAAATATAGGTGTTGCAATACTGAATCACCAGAACATGACCAGGTTCATTTGGCAAAGGTTGATTCCGAAAATCACAACTTTCCAGCTATAGAAAATTCGTCTATCTCATCCAAATAAAGCAGAAATCTTGATATAAATGGATAGTCTTGATATTTGATGGAAGAAATAAATCATACCAAATTCTTTTAATGTCATAAAGATACTTGCCAAACAAATCCAGTGTTGCAACTCTTGAAGGAACATATAGAAGAACACTTCTGAGAACACCTATCTTCAGAATCTTCAAAGCCAAAATATTATAAACTGAGAAGCCATATTAGAATATGTTTTGCCAAAAATACATGCCAACACAAAAATACACTAACAGTGTGACACTTTTCTGTTATACAATTCGTAACATGGCTATTTATTTAATTTTTTGAAACACATGCTATCATTAGAAATAAACATTTAATTATGGCCTATTTTTACAACTCACCCTTATATCAATATAAATAAAATATAAAAGTCTTGAAAATTTATGACCGTTGTCGTTCTCATTGAATCATTAAGCATATATATATATATATATATATATATATATATATATATATATATATGTAAGGAATATGCAAATTTTGAGTAAGATTAATAAGCAATAGAAATCAATAAAAAAAAAAACCCCCCACAAAAGGGAATTCTAAAAAAAAAAACCACCGTCATCCACCGTATGTCGTCTGTCGCCGTCGTCCGCCGCTGATAAGCCGCCGCCTCTTTGTTTATTTGTTTTTTGTTCTAGTCCTCATTTTTCATCTAAGTTATCGAAAAATTTCTTTCATCAAGTTTTTCAACGTCGAATACACCAAAAATAAAAATTTAAAAAAAATGTTGTAGTGCATAATTTTTTATCTAATTGAGTAGGTCCAAAATAGCTTTTTCTTTTTTCGAAGACGTAAAAAGCTTGTTACTTTTGACTAAAAAACATGAAATTTTCTTTGATATTCATGTTTGATTTATACAATATAAGAGATTCTATCAAATTTTGGACAATTACATTGGTATTTTATTCCAAAAACACATGATCCACACGCATTCACAGAAGTGGGTGACAGTTGCTCACTGCTCTGCTGCAATTTTTTCTTAAATCAACTTTTTAGTTTTTTATTTAAAAATCTTATCAAATCTAGAAGAATAACAACTACTATTATAAGATCCTTATCTATCTACTTTAATCTTAGAAAATTTTTATTGCTTCCATCTTTGGAAGCATGTCCCTAATTTTATACTCCGAGTTTTTTTTTTTTTTGCTCTCACAATAATATCTTTTGAATTTACTAAATCTCGATTATTATTATATCTCTGAATTTACCACACCACAACATAAATATTAATTTTAGAAGAAAGGAATGAAAGATCTTCATCCTTATCAAAACTATTTTAGTTTGATATACCGTAATAGTGGGTAGGGGTATAAGGAGTTATTTAAAATAATGGTCAGTTAGGTAAATAGCTATTCTGGATTATATATTTTTTAAAAAAAATTACAATTTTAAAAAATTTAAAAACTAGCTATAATACATGTAAGAAATTTCTGACAATAACAAATTTGTATATAAATTTGCTGTCAAAAATTTCTGACACTAGATTGACCAAAGCTAAATCATTCTAACCATTAAGCATTCATGCATTCTCAACAATATGTCATCAATAATTTTCTTTCCATCAAAACTTCAAACAACACAACCAAACTTTAAGAGAGCAAAGGAGATCTACCTTATAAGTGGCTTTTGATTTCTCCAAGCTAACTTTAACGTAAAGCTCTTGGATACCAAGGTCAAAGATTCCTCTTCTTATAACTCAAAAAATTATAACAAAAATCAAACGAGTTTTGTTCTTAGTTTTGGGAAAGAAAGAAAGAGTTAACCACAGGGAGAGCAAATACTTCTTCTTCTTCTTCTTCAATGACTCCAAACATTATATATATGCTTAACATATATGTATAAGCTCTTTATTATATCATTTTTATAATATTTGGTGACCATTTCCTTTCATTTTCGAAAGAGGTAGGTCCTTGAGAGTTAAGTCGAAGAGATTTAATTGTGCGAGGAAAGAAGAATGGCGACGGTAAGTAAGTGGGTAGAAAGCTAAGTACTGTGTGAAGAGGATTAGCTGGAATAGGACGGCTAATTATCTACATGATTGGTTATATGATTTATGTGTATTGATTGTATGGCATATTGCATTGCATATTTAAGATAGAGTAGTTCGTCCTTATTGAGAGTTTTTACTCTTTAGTCGAGGTCACGGTTGAGAGAACGGGTCGTGATATTTTTTGTAATAAAATTCTTGCCCGTGGTTATTTTTTTAATATTTTGAAACATGTGTTATTTTTTAAAAGACTCATTCAATTTTGACCTATCTTTGCAACTCACCCAAAAGAAATCATAGACGACGATGTAACATTTCCAGTTTCTTTAGTGACAAAGGGATTAAAGAGTCAATGAAGAGTAAAAGAAAAAAAAAACTCAATTAATCCACTGAAGAAACTGTTGGTTATATAAACTTATTTTTCAATTAGCTTAAGTAAAGAAAAAGGGTACAAAGTGAGGTAAAAAATGACCTTTGGGCATTGTTTGTTGCAAGTGGTCTTGCACCACCAATTATATGCAAACTTTGTGCATGTGGTTTTAGTTGTATGATGGGGCATAGTTTTGGCTATAAATAACAAGTTGGTCTTGGCATTTGAAGAAGAACAGGAGGAGGAAGAGAATTGAGAGAGAAGAATAAAAGAAGCAAAGCTTCTTCGAGAGAAAACAAAGCAAAGCTTTGTACAGTGAGTGGAGTGAATGGAGAACCAGATAGAAGGTTTTACATAATCAGTCAATTTGGAGTATTATATTACATATTTATTTCACAATCAGAATTATTATTAAATCAGTTCATTTTGCTTATGTGGCGATTTTTATTAGACTATTTTACCCTTAAACAAACCTATCCACTAAAACCCAATAATTGACCCGAATTTTATCATTTGGCGGTTTTTTTTTGTTATTTATATTCCCTAGAAATTGGGAATCCAGTTGTTTTTGATTAATTCTTTTATTAACAACGTGTAATTATTCCTATTTTATTTCTTAAACGTGTAACTAGAGCTTTTACCTTATTGTATTATCTCTAAAAATATACATTGCTCTTGAGTCGACTCTTTCATATATTACGACGGTTCTTTTTTTTTTTTTCAAATTCAAATATTTTTAAAGTTAATTTTTTCCCTGATGATACAATTAATCTTTGCTATTTTATTGTGTTGTAATTTTTTGTTTAATTATTAATCATATTCTTATTGTATACTCGATTTTTTTGGTGCCTCGAGTAACAAGATTTTCCAATTTTGTTATTTTTTGTGACTTCTGTATATGATTTTAAGTTTTGTATAATTATCTATTGCATCTTTTGGTAGAAACCTATGGAACAAAAATTTGTGGCAACACTTAATGAAGAAAACGCGTGAACATATTTTGTAATACAATATTCAATTTTGAATATTGAATTATAAAACAATCACATCCATTGAGAGATCAGACATGATTTTCCAATCTCACTTTTACTTACTTTTACTTCTATTAAAGTTTTGGTTCATGTGAAAAAATCAATAATACTAAAACCAAAAAGAAAATGAATCATATTTTCAACATGGAAACCAATCCATTGATTCCAATTCATGTGAGCCAAATTTAACAAAAAGTCCTTTAACTTAATATTAATATTTTACTATCATATTAAGATTTTTTTTATTTTTTTTTTTGTTGGAAAACCTATTTTCTAGTAGCTCGATGTTCTCAAGATGATACTAAAAAGTAAATATAAAATTAAAAATTCAATATGAAATTAAACTTGAATATGAATACTAATAAAACCGAAGTTACTATTAAATTGAATTTACAAGTAAATATAATATGATATTAAAAATTAAATAAGAAATTAAAAAGCTAAAGATAATATTAACTTGAAAATAAAATCTAGTAAAAATTGAATATATTTTATAACTAGAACATATTAAAAAGGAAAGGTATACGCTGATGAGGCGAGAAGGTTTTTGAGATTGTGGATCGTGCTTCTGCTTCCAGTTGCCAAAGTTGCCTAACAGAGAGTTCTTAATTTCATCACCGAGGTCTGTCTGCAAGGATTTGGTTCTTGCAAGAGTAAGATTCGCCGCGGTTTCTCTGAGGCGCGACGTCGCCATCGAGAGTGTCTTACTTGCGTGAGACTTGAAGGTCGTCTCAATATCGTCTTGGGTCGTTTCTAGTTTGTATTGGGTTGCTTGGTTCTTGATCGATGACTTTGATCTGCCAATGACGATGACCTTGACCTTGTCGCAAGACGATAATAAGGCGGTGGTGAACGAATGGTGTTAGTATGGTGGCAACGGGGAGTAATTTTCCAGCGACGTAAGGAGGAGCTATTTCAGTGGGTTTGCGTAATATTTGGGTGGTTTTTTTTTTATTTTTATTGGATTTTTTTTTTCTAATAAACTTCCCCTTATTAGTTTTGAATGTTTACGACTCTCACTCTCTCTCTAATCTCTATATATGTATATACTCAAATACAGTTTTTTTTTAATGCAAATACTAAAACGGGTTGGAAATTTATATAATATAATCGTATTATTGACATTCTATCTAACAGGATGAACAAATATAATATATGTTGTAAGTCTTGAACAAATTTGTAATATTAGGTTTAATAGCCCAAACAAATACTATAATAGTTGTGTGAGAGTCCAAATTGTAAGAGTGTTGTTATCTTTGTGTAATAATATTTGAATTAGAAATAAAATATCTCTTTTTCTAGCACACATATATTCCAGCAGAAACAACCTTAGAAACATGACGTCTCAATTTTTGCTGAAGCCTGGAACATTGGGTCTTAATTAATTGTAATGAAGGTTGATAGGGATGCTAATGCCATAGCTGTAAATTTAGCCACGAGGGCAGACTTTTCTGTTAAGAAGGAAGCCTGACTTTTGGTCCTGATCTTTTAGTTTTTTTAGCTATTATTGTACTGGTCTTTCTCACTATTACAAAGATCTCTGTAGACGTCGCTTCACCAAAAAAAAAAAAAAAAATATATATATATATATATATATATATATATATATAAATAAAAAACGAAGAAGAAAAGAAAAACAGTTTGGAAATCTAAAAAAAAAAGAGAGAGAGAGAAACAATTGCTTGAAAACAAATGGAGAGAAGGTTTTAATCACATTGAATCACAAAAAATGACAAGTTCGATTAGCTCAGCTACGAGCTCTGCCGCTCCGATCAACATGTAATTAAAAAAATATTCTAGAGATCTTAAATGATTCTTCGTTGAAATCTTCACAATTAAGATAACAGTGATAGGTGAAATGTTGTTTGTCTGCAAATTTTCACAAATGTGAGTGATCGCAACGATTGCTATGATGACTGATAGTGAGTAGATCTGAACTCAACGATGACTTTGACTCGAACTTGTCCCACAACGAGTTGAAGTCAACGACTCAACAAAAGTAAGAGACCGTATGGTTAAATTTGACATATATAATAGCGCGTCATAAGCTTATTTGCAATATTTTTCATACTTTTGTATCATCGATTGAGATTTTTAAATAGACAGCCATTAATACAAATGCCTTGAAAATGTGGATAGTCCTATAAGTGGTGCGCAAATTAACAAGTTAACTAATTCTTTCGTTGAGAGAAGTAAAGGAAAACGATAAACAAGAAAAACAAGTACCTTCAAACAAAGTACCAAAAGCACTACAAGGTGATCAATACGACGGGAAGTCCGTTATTTTCTTTTTATTTTGGTTTCCCTTCAGGCCATTAATGAAAGAAATCTATCTTGAAACTCTGAATGACAGACCAGAACCACGGAGATTTTTTTGGATTACCTTGTCAACTCGCTCTACCATTGATGCGCTGAGGTGATTAGCCCAATCTCCAACTTCGCCTTTTCTAAAGAAAAGTTTGTTTTCAAAGTTGGGAATTAACTGGCCATGTTTGTTCACCCTAAGCTCTTTCAAATTGCTCAAGCTGCACAGCTCCAATATTTGCGCAGCAACACCACTGCTCTCTTCCTCTTCCGAAAAAGGAAACCCGATAAACTCGGCAAGCCTTTTCACTTGAGAAACACTGTCTTCCTTCATGTCCTCGTACTTGAGAAACAACACTTTCTCGGGCCTCTCCAGGCTCTCCTTCCAATACCCCAACACGTGATCCCAAAACGGCCCGAAATTGCTCTGCCCTTTGCAAAACATCTCGATGCACTCCTCCATCGTCCACTGTGAGTGGCACAAGGGGTGGCCGCCCGTCGCGAAATGCCAATAGGAGGTGATCACGTCAAGAGGGTTCCGACAAATATACACAATCTTGCTTTCGGAGCGCTTGATGGATTCGCACAGCGAGGCATAAGGAATGTGGGTGGAAATCAGCCGCGGGGCCGGGGCTTGGAGGATGCCGCGATATTTGTCGCGGGACGGCGCATAGATTTCCCATTCGAGAGAAGGAACGAGCCCGTGGGGGTTTGAAGTGAGGAGGGGAGTGTCGGAGGGTTTGTAGTTGTTACGGTTAACAATGGAAAACAAAAGCGACTTTAGCCAAGTTGTCCCTGATTTGGGCTGAGAGGCGAGAATGATGTCTTGGTCATGAGATTCGAATTCTTTCTGAAATTGAATGACATTGGGAATGGCAAGGGACGGAAACCAACAGCCTTGGTATAGAGTTGCACCAATGCTCCACCAACCTTTTGCCTTAGGAAGCTGAGATATGAGATCAACCAATTCATCGTTTGCTATAGGCAGATCTTCTCCAGCTTCTAAGGGCTTGTTGACTTCCATGTGGTATAAGGAGAGAAAAATAGGAAAGGTTGATGAGGTTATAGTTTTGGATGAATGATAAGTTTGTTGGTTTTTCTACGAAAAAACGGAGATATATATATACGAAAAAATATAGTAGGATAGAAATGTAGGATAGTTGGATCCACGTTAGATCAAGATCAAGATCAAGATCTTGCGGCAAGTGTTGCCCGCTTCTGTGAATGCATGTGAAGGATCATGTGTTTTGGGATAGAATACCGATGTAATTGTCCAAAATTTTATAGAATTTCTTATATTGTATAAATTAAACATGGATATCACTACTAGGGGATGGTTTTTATTTTTCCCTTGTCAAAAGTAACAAACATTTTACGCCTTCAAAGAAAGAAAAAGCCATTTTGGACTTACTTTTCTCCTAGTTATCACTACTTTGATTTAAGTAATCAGTTAGACGAAAATTATGCACTACAATAAAACTGTTTTTTTTAATCTATTAGACCTTAAAAACTGTGATGAAAGAAATTTTTCGAGGACCTATTTGGTATTTGACTATTTCAAGGCCTATGTTTTAAAGAAATGATCACGCTTTCAAAAATTAATTGTGATTCTTCTTGAATGGATAAAATTTTTAAATAAAAAAATGTCCAAAACTAAAACGGTGGATTAAAGAAAAAGTTCAAGCAAGAGTAGTCGGATGACATATGTCACCCACTTCTTATCATATATAAATTAAAGGCCAATTAAAAAATTAGTCATTTTAAAGTTAAAGTTTGAAGGATTTAGTCATAAAATGTCAAAATTAAAGATTTTGCCGTAACATACGTGTCACATAATAAGTTTACATGTAACATACGTGTATCATATTATGTTACATGTGGAACATAAATATGTTACACATATGTTACATATATCATATTATTGTTACACGTGTATCATATTATGTTACATGTGGAACATATATTAGTTACACGTATGTTACATATATCATATTATGTTAGACGTATGTTACGGCTAAATCATTAATTTCATAAAACTAGGACTAATTTTTAAAAAAATAGCCAAAAATTTGGTTAAATCCTTAAAAATCTCATATATTGAACATGAATATTAAAGGAAATTTGATGTTTATATATCTTAAAATTGCTGATGACACATATATATATATGTATATATAATTTAATTTAGTATTTGAATTAGAGATGATAGGAAAGGGAATTTTGTATTAGAAATGGAAAAAAATTGCTTCTAACTTATTGAAAATAAATTAATTTAATATTTTGTATTTGAGTTAAAAATATTCAAAAAAAAAAAAAAAAAAAACAAGCGTGCTTCAATTCTTTTTTTTTTTTTTTGGTAGTTGAATCCGCATAACCTCTCACATCTGTTTTTAAAAAAGGATAAAGATGGGTATGATTCGACCAATAATAGTCCTAATCTTATATTGTGGACGGTGAAATTGGATTAATCAGAGTAAAGCCTACCACAATAATATTCTCATGGAGAACGCTGAAATAATTAATCTATATATGCTGGAAAAGTGTAGTCCCGTACCAAAAAACATTTTTTTTTAATTTTTCAATCAAATTTAAATAAAACTATATATATAAAGAGTTTGATTATATTTATATGTCCTGACATTTATTTATAGATTTTTGAAATATTATATAATTCAACCTAATTAATCATAATATTAAATATAACCCACGTATCTTATTAAATCCAATCAAAATTGAAAGAAAAAAAAAAAAACCCCCCCTCCGCAACTACTGTTGTAATGTTCTATATCTAAAACGATTAAAATAACATTGTTTATATACTTTACCACCTGTTTCTCATTTGACGGGCCATCGTTGAATGGGTGCACATAAAACTACTTATTAATCCATCCGGGAACATTGTAATTGCTTCACATGCAGGGAAACCCCTCATATATCCTTCAAATGTTATTTAAGTTGGAGGTATCTTTCAACTTCATTTGATTATAATTAAGAGATTTCTACGTATATAGCCAATCTTTAATGAGAAATTATAGTGAATACCCAATTTTTAAAACTTAATGTAAGTTATTACCCAATCTTTTGAAAAATGTAACCAACTACCCAAAAGATGCAATTACTTACACAGTGGTAAGTGGTGGTAATTCACTTTGTTACCAAAAGCATGTGCAAGTAATTCACAAATTGACTAGAAACTCAATTACTTCAAAAGTTTGGGTATTTATTTTTATTGTTATATAAATTCTGGATATTTACCTACTTCACCCATCTTTAATTATATATTTTAAAAAATAAACATTATTTTTAAAAATCTAGAAAACAGTCATGGTAAAGTGGGCGTTTACCCTGTTTATAGTTGGGCTTTAAATTTATTAGCCCAACTTTCTATTTATTAAAGTAAGAGAGAATTTCAAAATAAAATCATTATTAATGCTACTTAATAATCTATTCCTAAGTGGTGTGCTCCCTTTATGTTTACTCTATGTTTGTAGTGTAAATTTTGGAATATAAATTAAAAATGTAACACACATAGGATATAGATTATCATTGTGCCAAGAATGGGGCATTCCCCAAAATCCCCCGTGAAGTAATTACCCAATCCTATGATTATACTTTTCAAAATCCCAAAAGTACCCTTACATTACACACGCAATTACTCACACAGAGCTCTGAGTTTCCACGATTATATCTAAAACTATTGCCGAGCTTCGGAGATGATAACGACGGCCTCCCTCAGAGACCTACACCTAAAAGTGTCGCCGAGCTTCGGAAACAATAACAACAGCCTCGGAGACCTAGCTTCGAATCTATGAGTCTTTGTTTTTTTTTTTCCTTTTTTTTTTCCAACACTCTGGCTTCGAAATCCTTGTGATTCTCCGATATATTCTCTTTCTCAACTTCGAATTGAAGCTTTAAGTTTTAAAATAGTGGCCGAGCTTCGGAGAGGATAGCGACGGCCTCGCAGACCTAGCTTCGAATCTTTGTGAGTTTTTTTTTTTTGTTTTCCTATAAATCAAAACTCTAGCTTCAAAACCTTTGTGATTCTCTAAGTCTTTCTCTCATGTCCAAATCTCTCTAAGTCACTAATTTAATTACTCAAAATGATATTCCACACAACATTGAACTCACGATCCAGTTCACCAATGATTACATAATTTAACTACAATTTGTTTGTGTGAATTGAAACACTTTAGTACGTTTTTTTTTTGTATAGCCTTTGGTTGCTATTATTTGTTGGCCTTGTAATATTTGCTTTATTTCCTAATTTCTTCTCTTTTACTTAAGCCTTGCAAAACTTTGTAATATGTATGTTGTTTTACTTTGAATTAAATTTTACTTTGACATATAATTTTTTTACTTTGTTATTTGAAAGTAAGTAAGTAAGTAATTACCCAAGTATTTTGGCCATTAATATTTTGAAGTAACTAAATTAGCACTTCTTCATAGTACAGGTAATTACATTGTTACTTAATCATAGTTTAATTAATTATATTGTTACTTGATCATAGTTCAGGTAATTGAATCAGTTACTTAATTATGTAACTAATTAGTTACCCTAGTAGCTCGACGGTTCTGTTTGATATTTTGTTCTAGAAATTATTTCAAATTCTCTATAATTACTATGTGTGATCATAAATATATATGGTTTTAATTGCTTGTTTTCTGATAGATTAAAATATTTGTAATTACCATAATTGTCTGTTGAACTATTTCCAGAGAACTAGAGCCAGAGAACTAAGTATTTTGAGAATTAAGTATTTCACGTAATTAAATTGTTTTTTTTTTTGGGTAAAAGCGAAACACAATAGGAATGAATCCCAGCAAAGCTGGCACCTACCTGATCATTTGAAAGCTTACCAACTAAGTTGATCCTCCTCCAATATGTTATTAAAGCTTTATTTTAATTAAATTGTTACTTTATCATAGTACAGGTAATTACATTATTACTTTATCATAGTTCAGGTAATTGAATCAATTACCTATCATCAATTCATAATCCGTTCTTTTATCAGTTCATCAATTCATTATCAGTTACCTATCATCAATTCATTATTTGTTCATCAATTCATTATCAGTTACCTATCATCAATTCATTATTTGTTCTTTTTATCAATGCATTGGTAGGGTAATAGATATAGCTAATGTAACATTTATGATGTTTATATCTTACATAAAGGGCAATCTGAAAACCCTTCATTGCCGATTTGGAGTTGAATACTTTCAAGATTTTTCTTAGTTGTTTCAAATCTTTCATGAATATTGCCAAAGACTATTTTATTCCATACCTTCAAGTCTTTCTTCAGGAATCGCAATTAGCAGTAAAAATAACCATTTTAGAGTCAAAAGCATGGTAAGAGCTCCATTTATCCTTCACCCATGTCTTGAAATTCACGTGATCCAACCACATAGCTCTAAAACGGAAAGACAAGGGGCTATAGCACCAATTTTCAGTCATTTGCAAGACTAAAGGGTTATGATCTGAATTATGTCTTGGAAAAGTGAAACAATTAATGCAGCCCTAGAATTCCAGCCAATGAGAGTTGCACAGAGCTCTATCAAGTTTGCATTCCATGTAACCCCGGGAAGAGAACCGAGCCCAAGTGAAAGGAGCTCCCTTTGTGATAATTTCCTCAAGTTCATTATTTCCTAGCATAGAGGCAAATGCTGAACATGACGTGGGGTTTAGGAGTCTTCCACCTAAACGTTCATGAGTGCCGAGAATAGCGTTGAAATCCCCAATAATCAACCAAGGCCGAGTAACAGGGTTCAAAGACGTCAACCCAGACCAAAGGAGCCCTAGCAGATATGAGAACATTAGCAGAAACAAAAGAAATTCTAAAACTAGAGTTCGCAGTTCCGAAATCCAGTGTTATTTCCTTATCAGAATTGGAAACAATCATTGGATTTGGAAAATTATTCTTGATAAGGATCCATAACTTGGGGATTCCATCACGTAAATTAAAAGCAAAAATTTTCATGTTTAAAGAACGTAAAAAATTAGTCGGGAAATTAGTAGCATCCATCGTGGGCTCAGCAACACAAATCATGTCAAGGGATGTTTGCCTATAGAAATTAAGCAAAGTATCCCTTGAGGATTTGTTAGCTAAGCCACGGATATTCCAAGAAATAATTTTCATGATGAGGGATTAGGGACATGACCTTTCCGCGATTGGGTTTGAATTGTCAGCTCTGTGTGTTTTTTTTTTCCTGTTTTGTTTGTCTTTGGGACTCTAGGAACTTCTTCGTTTTCTCAATAATCAACAAGGTCTGCCCTGGAGTTTGTGCTGACTAAATTCGTTTCATTATGAGCAATAACAGAAGGCTGAATGGAGTGAATTGAAGAAATTGGCAGAACGCCCGCAAAAGGCAGATCAACACTCAAGTTAATTCCCGAAAGATTATCCAACGAAGTTTCCTTATTGCCCGAAGGTGGCTGATGGCTGGGTCCTGAACGTCTCAATGATGGAAGAGCAAAGTGTCTGAAGCCTTTTAAAAAATTACCAAAGTTGTTTCCGATGAGAAGTATTAGAGACCCCATCCAAGAAATTACAAGGAATTAAAGGATTTGTGTAGCAGTCAATCTAATAATTATCCTTTGTCCCACACGAAGTATCTTCTGGCTTCTCTGATGTCACCAACTTATCACTAGCAGCTAAAGTAAGTGCCGAATTTTGGGCATGGTTTTTCTCAGGTTGATCAATCAAGGTATTTATGGAGTTGTCAGGTGAGTTTGTGGATTGAACTTAAGCACTTGGAACAGCCTCCATAGGGTTAGAGGTATTCATAGTCTTATCATGAACATTTTCGCACTATATTCTGATTTTTTAGCCTTCCCTACTTCTTTTTTCTCTGTTCTGGCATCAGAATTTTTCAGAAAAGGGGTTCTTTTTGCAAGTAGCTATTGAGTGGCCGATGGCGCAACAATTCTTGTAAAAGTCTGGTAGGTTTTCATAGGTGATTCCTATGAAAAACTTGTGTCCAAGTCTTTCAATCATTAGATATTCAAGAAGTTCTTTAGAGAGATCGACATCAATCAGAATTCTGGCAAAGGTACCGAAATTGCCTTCAAGTGTCGCTTTGTCTATTTTGAATGGAACACCTACTTCTCTTGCAACATTCATCAGAATACTCGAATCCCAGTATTCCCAAGGAAGATCAAATAGGCGAATCCATACTTGGGCATTAGTTGGGCGTTGGAGATTTGGATCGAAGTCAGCTGTCCATTGTTGTAAGCGTAGAAAACCAGGTTTGAGGGTCCAAGCTCCCTTTGACCAAATCCGGTCTTTGTCGATTGTGCTATTGAAGTGAAAATAATAATAGCCTTTACCGAGAGAAATCATACGCCATTTATCGGTAGGTTTCTAAATATCTTGCAGTTTCTCGAAGAGGTCATCAACCTTCCATAGTGATTCTCCACGAATGAGAGTTAATCTTCCAATGAGACAGGATTGGTATAGGTTGACATGATTGATTTGAACATCGCTGGCAATATGCAACATCACAAGATCGAGGCTCCTGAAGGTCCGATGACACGAGCACGTGCAGGACGATTCAAAGAATAGCTCAATTTGTTCATGAAGAGCTTCCTTGAAGTTCAAAGTCACGTGCAAGAATCAAGGCCGAAGTGTGTTCAAATAATTCAAGCAATCGAAGATCACTCGACAACCGAATCAAGCTATTAAGTGTTCATGGGAGATTTTTAAAGACAATTTATTATGTAATTTTTATTTACTTTGTTTAAATTTGAAGTTAGTGTAATTTGGAACATTTTTGGATCAATTGGGCTTTATCTTGGCGTTGGTGATCCGAGTCATAGCCGATCGATTGCCACCTTTTAACCGATCGATCGGCCAATCAGAATAGGATTATGCGCGTTCCAGTTGAGCCTCTGCTGATTGGACACCGAATGCCAGCCGATCGATCGGGCACACTGCCGACCGATCGCTACTTGTGGGCCGACCGATCGCGCCCCACACAGGAGTTCTGCCCAGCTTTAATTTCACACGTTTTCTAGTGTTATTTTTAGCAATTTAGAATTTACTTAGGTTTACTTCCAAATTTTTAATTTATTTAGTTTTCAATTAGGGTTGTAAACTCTCAATCCTATTTAAAGGCCATTATCAATGAGAATGAGAAGTCTACGTTATTTTGAAAAATACCTTGTGAGGTTTCTCTTTGAGTTTGTCTCAGAAAACTTGAATCGATCAAGCATAACCTTGACGATTCGCCTTGAACTTATCAAACGGCTCTTCTGCAACAGTTTGTGGCATTCCTCAATCCACAGACTTATCAACGGCTATTCTGTATCCGTTGTGGTATTGCGTCACTGCATCCTAACCGAGTCTCTGATATGGTTCTTATCCAGTCTGTGTCATCCAACAAGAAAACGATCGTCATTGTTGATGATGTTCACATCATTCTACTCCTCTTCAAAAGGATTTTACCTCAAATCCTAGCCATGGTCACCTGAAAATCCTATGCTTGATCGATTCAAGTTTTCTGAGACAAACTCAGAGAGAAACCTCACAAGGTGTCCCCATTCTAGCAATTTTTTTCCACCAAAAATCTATGCTTGTGTAATATTACTCTAATGATCGGTTCATCCAATGTCGTTAAGAACCCAAGAATATCACAATTTATAGTGTACTAGTGTACCGGCTCAGATATTATTGTATTATATAAAAGATACATACGGCACAAGAGAACGTTGGACCAAGGAAAAAACAAAAGAAAAATATTTAAATAAAAATTTGCTAAAAATTAACTGGAAGACATAAGTACAGGTACAAGAGAACGTTGGACTGGGACAAGCAGTACCAAACATTCTGCAACATTATTGGTAAGAAAAAAAAATACTATAAGGCATGATTTATTTTGGCATATCAATCCAATAATCCTAACAATGGACTTTGGAACAAAATCAAAAAGTGTTCAGACCAGTTACTCCAAGATAGATAACAAGATAGATACTCAAATTCCAAACACATAGCTAAACAACTTTTGAAGACATTCAAGAAATTTGCAGACCAGACTCTTCAAACTTTTCTTGCATGATTTTTCTCAGACGCTCGAACATCGAAGGTGTTTGATGATTCCTCCAATCTCCAACCTCACCTTTTCGGAAATAAGAGCTGTTTGGAGCACCCGATGGACGTTTCCCGTCTACAGGTTTTCATGTTATCGATGCTACAAAACTCTGCTATCTTCGCTACAAGCCCTTGCTTCTCTTCCTCTTCTGAGAAAGGGTTTTCGTGTAAAATAACACTTTTATTTTCATTTATATATTCGGCTGCAGTTTAGAGGATTCTTTAGCAGATGATCAACCTAGTTGGTAAGCTACTAAAGGTCGACCATGTATCAACTTTATTGAGAAGCGTTCTTAATCTGTGGTCCTGCCGTTTATTAAAAAAAATGACAAATACGCCTAGATAAGCATCCACATGGCTAGTACATTCCAAATCCCGTAAAAAAATTGGATGGACATTTTCAATTTACGGCGAAGTGTAACGATTTCTGAATTCAAGAGGCTTAATGCCTAAAAAAAAGATCGAGTGCCAAAGTTTCACAACGCGAAAAGTTTAGGGGCCACAATTGTCAATTGCTTTTTTTTTTTTACACATTAGCACACTATATTATTTATTTTTATATTATCAATTTATTTCTTAAATTTAATACAAAAATTATGTTTAATCAGAGATGACAAAAGAAAAAAAAAATGTTTGTCTTCTTTTGTTTGTTTTTCTTTTTTCTTTATTTTGATCTCCGATTGAATATGGTTTTAATTGTAAATTAAAGAAATAGATCGTTAACATAAAAATAAAGAATATAAAGTGCTAATATATATATATAAAAAAAAACTAATACATTTTAAAATTATTATAAGTCGTACACATTCAATTGTCACCTACCACCGTAGAACTTTTTGTAATATAAAAGATAAAATACTCTTTCCGTTTAAAAATGCATCACGTGGGCGGTAAATCCAAGTAAAAGTGCATGATATTTTTATTTTTATTTTTAAATAGTTAGAGAGACCGGTTATGCATAAATAATATAGGTTTTGAAATCAAGGGAAAATACCATAAATGACCCCTGGGTTTTTGCGTAATACCGATACCCCTCCTTCAGTTTACTATAATTCATTAATCATCCTTAAGTTTTTAAATTCGGTTCAAATTTAACCCCTCTGTCGACTTGGCGTTGAAAAAATTGTGAACATTTTTAATAATTCCACAACTACCCCTATTGCCATGTCATTTATCCAGTACTAGAATTGCCGAATCAACTATTCCAGTTTAACAATAACCCAATCCCTAAATCCGAAAACTAAAAACAAACCAAAAAAAAAAAAAAAAAACTAACAAGCAAAATTTAAGGTCACGAGGTCGGGAGATCGAGGGGTCGTGGGTCGGCGGCGGAGATGGAGGTTGGGGCTCGAGCGCGTGGGGAGGCGGGGTTCGGGGTTGGAGGTGGAGGTCGGGAGATCAGGGTCGTGGGGAGGCGGGGTTCGGGGTTGGAGGTGGAGGCGGAGGCGGGAGGCGGGGTTCGGGGGCGGAGGCGGAGGTGGGAGTCGGGGTTCGGGGGCGGAGGCGGGGTTTGGAGGTCGAGTGGCGGAGGTGTGGGTCGGGCGATCGAGGACGGGAGAGGCGGGGGCGTGGGTTCGTGAGGCGGAGGCGAGGGTTGAGAGATCGGAGGCGTGGGTTCGTGGGGCGGAGGCGGGAGGCGGAGGTGGTGGAGGCGGGGTTCGTGGGCGTGGACGGAGGCTGGGTCGGGGGCGGAGGCAAAGGCGGAGGCGGGTTTCGTCGGCGGAGGCTGGGGATTTGGTGGGGGAGGCGGGGTTTGGAGGTCGAGGATCGGAGGTCGGCGTTCGTGGGTTCTTCAAAGCAAGCACCGGTCGTGGGCGGAGGCTGGGGTCGGGGGGTCGGCGTTCGAAGGATCGGGGCTCGGGGTTGCTCGGAGGGTCAGGGGCGGAAGGCTGGGGTCAGGGGTGGAGGCGGAGGCGGGAGTCTGGGGTCGAGGGCGGAGGCAGAAGTAGGGTTCGGGGGCGGAGGCGGGGTTCGGGGGCTAAGGCGGGAGGCTGGGGTCGGCCGGTCGACGGAGGTTTACGTTTCTCAAAAAAAAAAAAAATTCTGAATTTGTTGAACAATCAATATTGTTTGGTGGTGGTGGTGGTGGTGTTGTTGTTTTTTTTTTTTTTTTTTGGCTTGAAACTTAGTGTTTGGTTGCAAGAATAAAAAAAATATCTTATGAGTTTATTGACATTAAGCAAAAACGACGTAGTTTTATATATGGGTATTATTGACATTTTGTATCATTTTTTAATGCTCAGTCAATGCAGGGGTTAAAATTGAACCGAATTTGTAAACTTAAGGGTGACTAAAGAATTATAGTAAACTGAAGGAAGGGTCTTGGTATTACCCAAAAACTCAGGGGTCATTTATGGTATTTTCCCTCATATATTCATACTAGTAAACAAAGAAAGCAATATTTTAAGGAAAAAAAAAATGTTAGGATGTCTATTTATATATAAGCTAAATCAGGTGTTGCCAGTAGACGATTTATTCAGGTCGTTGGTGGAATAACTCTAGGTAGGACAACAATATTAAAGAAAAGGAAATTTTTTTAAATATTCCATAAGTTTTATGGAAATTTTAATTTCATCCTTATGTTTTTAAAAATTTTCAAATAATCCTTTATACGATCCAAAAACATACATTTTGTCAGATTTAAGAAGATTTCACTACATATATTTTATAAAAATGGCCAAACTGCCCTTAAAATAAAATAAAAATTTAACAAAGGAAATAAAATAAAAAATTGAAACACTAAACCAAAATTAAAATTTAGAAACTGAGAGTCACGAAGGGTGGGGAGGGTGCAGAGGTCGGAGGTGGGTGGATGGGCGGAGGCAGAGGGTCGGAGGGTGGAGTGTCGGGGAGGTGGCCGGAGGGGCGGAGGGCGGAGGGTTGCGGAGGTGGCGGAGAGTCAACGTCTATCTTTTGTATTTTATATTTATATGCATTTGTGTACTTATGTATATCAGTATATGTAATTTGAATTGATTTCTCCAAAAAAATTTTGTGATTAATTTGTGGGGATAAAGAGAGATGAGAAGAGAACATTTTTCTTTTTCTTTTTGCATTCCTTTCTTCGGTGAGATTATTGCTCTCTATTTAACGACGTGTTCTCTTTTATTTTGGTTTGTGTTTTGGATTAAACCTTGGTTCGAAATTCAGATTTGGTTCGAGTTCGTGGGTGTTTTTATTTTTATTTTTATTTTTATTTTTTTATGGGATTGCATTTGTGTCTAGGAATGAAATTTTGATTTGGGTTTGTGTTTTGGATTGGGATTTTGATTTTGATTGGGTTATATTTGTAATCTGGGTTTGTGTTTTTTGGCTGACCAAGAAGCGCCATTATGGGGTTGAATTTTTTATTTTTTATTTTTTTGGTCTTTTTAGGGGTATAAATGTCATCTTACGTGTTAAGTTTGACTAAATTTGGGATAAGGGATAATTTTAGACAAGATTTAACAACTGAAGTATTATTTAGGAATTTTTAAAAACATAAGGGCAAAGCTAGAATTTCAATAAAACTCAGGATTTTTTTATGAACTTTCCCTAAAAAAACATATTTACATATTTGTAAGAAAATTTTACACACTTTAAATTTAACGAGTAAAAGTTGAAGTATTAATTTTTTTTTAATTATTTTGAAACATGTGCTATGTTTTTAAAATGTAAAAGCAAATGTTATTTCCTACAATTTCTCTTAAAAAGGCATGGGTAGAGATGTCATGTGATGTACTAATTATTAAAAAGAGAAAAATTATAAATAGTCTATGTGATTTGTAAAAATTCAAGCTTCTTTGTTATGAAGTTTATAAAATTATCCCTAGGATTATTAAAAACTCTGAAATATACACCTCCTAATATTTTGTAGCAAAAAATTCTGCATTATATGAAAATATTAAAATTTCATAAATTCACTTAAAACTGGAAACACTACAAGAATACCATATATTTGCTAAAAATTGCAAAAGTTGTTAATATATATATATATATATATATATATCCATTTAGCCACATGATTATTATTATTATTATTATTTTAAGTAAACATGCAAGCAGTTTTGCAGTTTTCAAGTGAACTTATGAATTCTAAATATTTTCATACAAAATTTCGTATAAAAATTACAGAGATAAGACTGAAATTTTTGCAGAACAGTTATTTAATTTGAGTTTTTTCCCTCAAAACGATAAAGAGACTCTTTCCATTAAAAAATGCATCACGTGGACGGTAAATCCAAGTAAAAGTGCATGTGCTTTTTTTAATATATATATATATATATGTATAATTAGATGTATTGGTTATGTATAACTAATAAATGTTTTGCAATTAAACAAATATTCATACTAGCAAACAAATAAAACATTGAATGATTTATTACAACAATGTTAGGATGTCTATGTCTATATATATAAGTTAAACCAGGTGATGGGATGGCATACAAGAAACATTTAACGAATCAAAAGTAAGAGTATATACCCAATTCCCTCTGCTAAATTTTTTTATTCTTTCTTTTCCTCTTTCCAAATTTCTCAGCTGTCTTAATTTCCTCTGTTTAATGGAAAGTAATTCAGAGCTTGGCTGCTTCAAAGAAGAAGACTACTACAGGGAAGATGAGTTTGAGCAAATGCTTCAAAACATTCCTAAAGAGCGAGAATTGTTCACTGGGATGACCTTCCATTCCTACCAAGGATTTTGGGTGCCTAACTTCATAGTTAAGCCTGTCCTTTTGTTTCAAAAACACTTCGTAGCACTCGATAATGACCTCTTCTTGGCTTCTTGTCCAAAATCAGGCACTACTTGGCTAAAAGCCCTTTCATTTTCAATCGCCAATCGCCACCGTTTTCCTCTCTCAAACAGCCCTTTGCATACATCAAACCCGCACGATTTAGTGCTCAACTTAGAGTTCGACGTTTACCACAAACCCGAGTCCATAAACTCTCTCGAAACCATTCGAAAGCCGAGGCTGCTTTGCACACACCTCCCTTACTCCTCATTGCCACTGTCCATCAAGAGCTCCAAATGCAAGATCGTGTACATTTGCAGGAACACGATGGACCAATTCGTCGCATCTTGGCACTTTTTCCCCAATGTCTTTGGCCAGAACGAGAGGCCGATCCCGACGGAAGAAGAGTACTTGGATCAGTTTTGCAGGGGTGTCCATTTGTTTGGGCCATCTTGGGACCATGTTTTAGGGTTTTGGAAGGCCAGCTTAGAGAGTCCTCACAAGATCTTGTTCGTGAAATATGAGGATCTGAAAAACGATGCCATGTTTCAGGTGAAGCGATTGGCGGAGTTTTTAGGGTTTCCTTTTTCGGAGGAGGAAGTGAAGCAAGGGCTTGTTGAGGAGATAATAAGGTTTTGTAGCATTGATAATATGAAAAGTCTCAAAGGTAATATAGATGGGAAGCGCCGTACGGGCACTCCTAACAGTTCCTATTTCAGAAAAGGTGAGGTTGGGGATTGGGTGAATCATCTAACTCCTTCCATGGCGGAGCGCATGAAAAAGCTCATCCAAGAAAAGTTTCAAGAGTCCAATCTGAAGATGTTTTAATTATTTATCTAAGAATCCATTATTATATATAGGACTTTATGTCATTAGTTTGCTTGGAAATTAGTAATCCAATGTCGAAGTATTTGTCTGATTTACTTTAGAATTGTAACAGGCGATTTAACTGTTTGTTGTTTGCTTCTAGTTGTTGTACGTTCGGTTCTACATTTGTGTTTTAGTGCAATGAAGTGTTTGTTTTTCACAAGGAATTAGCTCTTCTCTTTTTGCTAAATCGCCCATTGTCCTGCAAATTTAAAACTGAGTTAAGATTAGATTTTACAATCGAACTTTTTTTTTTTTTTTTTTATACGCGTGGGTTTGGAAAAAATTCTATTGACAAAAATTGAAAAATCTATGGCAATTTTTAAGTTCTAAATATCAAAGGTTCAACACGTGATAAACATTAAACAATTACAGAATGTGATTGCAAGAGTTTGAATGGTGAGCCATGGTGCTCCAATATCATATTAGCTTATCAATTTTTTAAAAGATGTTAAATCCTTAAATGGTGAGCCAAAATTAGATGTAGTAGTCGTTTGCTGTCAACACAACTATTTTTAATTGTTTTATTTTTTTATTTATTCTAATGAATTTAATTTAATTGTAGTTTTAAAAAAGATTAGCAATAATTATAATAAATTAAAAATGTTAAGATATATAAATACTTAAATCTATATAATAATAATAATAATAATAATAATAATAATAATAATAAAAAATAAGAGATTATTGAGTATATAGCCCTTTTCAAATAGATGTTTAAAGGAATTGGCATAGCCATTTCATTTAATTATATCATTGTTATTTTACTGTTATACCCTTTTTTTTTACACTCTGTTTGGTAGGAAGGAAGGAAAATAAGAGAGATGGAAAATATTCAAAGGAAAGAAAACAAGAGTGATGAACAAGATTTTCCTTTTCCTCTAGAGTGTTTGGTACAAGAGGGAGGAAAGAAAACTAAATTACTTTCTCTTGTTTGGTATTGAGAGAAAAGTGAAGAGATAGAAAAGTTTTCATATATATAATTACTATTTTGCCCATGATATTATTTTTAAAAATAAATAACTTGGAACATCCAATTTATTAATGAAGTTCCATTTTATGAAAAATTTACAACATGAAAATTTTATTTGTAATTTAAAAAAAATAAATAAAAAATGCATGCTATAATTTAAGTTTTTAACTTGGCTGAAACTATAACAAAAATCAAAATAAAACATATGTTCATAAAACTCATAATTCCCAATAAGAACAAACTTTAATATATATAAAATAAATAACATCATATGTTAAGTGTGTCAGAAAAGATTAAAAATAAAGTGAAGTTACAAATTAAATTGACAAAAGGTTTCATTTTTTTTTTCAAAATAGATTTTTCCCACCAAAAAAATTATGTTAGTGTGTGTTTTGCTTGTAACTTTAATAAAGATGGTCAATTTGGTCATTTTACAACATTTATTGTCTTGGCCCAAGTTTCCTCTCCATAATCCGTCCATATTGGGAGGGAAAATTTTTTGTGGGCCCTACTCTTATTTTTATCCTTTCTAATTTCCTTCCCCTCAAAATTCCTTCTTACCAAACAACACATTTACTCAATTTCCATCCTAAAATCCATAATACTTTTTCCTTCCTCCCACTTTTCACTCTCACCAAACGGACTCTTATAGTCTTCATTTTTACACAGCGAAAGCCATTCTCGTCGGAGCTCCTAAGAAATCTGTCCATGACGTTCTCAACCCCCACGATCTCCGCTTCATTTTCTCTCTATACATTTTGTTTTTGGTCTGTTCTAAACAGATCTCTTTCACACTCGTTCGCTTCTCGTTCTTAACCATGAATGGCAAGAAAGCAAAAGCAAAACCTCAGACTCGTCGTCGTCAGACCGGAAAGCTCCGAGGAAAAGAAGTCGAAGGAGTGCCGATCTAGCATGACTCGATTCGGATACCAATTGGCGGATTGGCTCGTCGGAAATATAGGCGAGTCGCAGCTGCCGATTCTGCGACGATGCCGTGGGAAACTCGCTTCGCCTTTGCAGCCCCTACGGCCTGCGATGCTTAGATGGCTAAAATTCCTAATGTTTCTCATGACACCAGTAAGTGTTTAAAATAATCTTCGGAATTCCTCACGAAACGGCTTGAATCACGCACGAAACGCTTTCCTTAAACGTTATTTGCACCCTCTCGAATGCTTTGTGGGTATGAATGCAAATACGTCGCAGGATACGACAAGCCTAAAATTAAATCCGCACCAAAGCACTAGTGAGAATTCGATCGTAGACAAGATTTTGGTGTTTTGAAGTGTTTGTATTTTTTTCTTATGTTTGTTAAACGTTAAAAACGTTCACTCATGTTTTATTGCAGAGGAAATGACGTTTTTCCAAGTGAAGAGACACTTCTCTTCGCTAAAAAACGGTCAGAAAAATAGTTTTAACTGTCGGGCGCCGTGGCGCTATTCATGATCACCACCGGCGCCGCGGCGCTATGGCGCTAACGCGCTTGCCCAAAATCCTCGAGCTTCTGGATGCCGTGGCGCTCTCAGCAGCGCCGTGGTTCCAAGTGGGTTACCCTAGCGCCGCGGCGCCGGCGAGAATCGCCGCGACTCCGCGGACGCGGCGCTCTCGCTCGAGCCACGTGCCCTAAGTGCCACAAGTGCGCCTAAAGGCGCCAATGGCGCCTTTACAGCCTCACTGCCCACGACCACGCCCCGCCCTGTCCCGTCCCATCCCGTTGCGCGCGCGTCGCGCCGCGCTCGGGCTCGGGCTCGCATTCGCTTGCGCGAATGCTCGACAAAACCCAACAACCCCCCACTTGTTCAACAATAAGCTAATCACACTTCCAAAACAAATAAACAAAGAATGTTAATACAATAAGGTATCTTTCGATTTGAACCTTACCTTAGTGAAAGCACCACAAAGCCTTGACGAAATTTCAGGTAGCATAAAAGCTTTGAACCAGCTATTCCTTGTGACAAGACCGGTGATACATTACACACACTCTTTAGGATTTCTTGTCTACATCTCTCGCATAGCACCGTTAATGGCCATGTGCTCATCCTTTTCATGAACTTTTTAATGAGAGAAACTCCAATTCTCACTTGAGACGGCACCATCTCAAAGTTTATATAGGTGAAATTCTTACAGTATCTCTGTTACATTACAGATACTTGTCCTCAACGACTGAATTTCATTAAGAGTTTAAAACTCAACCATCCAACTGTAACAGCCCATACTTTTAAATATTCAATAATATTTAGTATTGCCACTATTCACTTATCAACGACTTGTTTGTACCCATTGAACCTAGGACTAGTCATTTCCTAGTATAAGGCTGGGTTGCCATCGTTTGTGAATCTTTTACTCAAGGAGTTTAAGTCCCATACCTCTTGAGGACTTCTTCACCAAATCTCTTGTAAGTGGTTTTGTAAAAAGATCAGCTAGATTATAGCTTGATCTCACAAATGTGAGTGAAATTAGTCCATCCTTGATTAATTTTCTCACATACTCATGTCTAAGACGTATGTATCTAGACTTTCCATTGTACACTTCACTGTATGCTCTATCCAAAGTAGCTTGACTATCACAATGTATCGACACCTTCGACACATTCTTCGAAGCCAATGGGATTTCTATTAGAAGATCCCTTAACCACTCAGCCTCTTGTCTAGCTGAAGCCAGAGCCACAAACTCTGATTCCATGGTTGAATATGTTATACACGTTTGTTTCTTGGATTTTCAAGAAATTGCTCCACCCGCAAGTGTAAACACCCAACCCATGGTAGATTTGTTATCTCCCACACTTGATATCCAACTCGCGTCGGTATATCCTTCTAATATCCCTGAAAATCTTGAATAATGGAGACCAAGATCTTTAGTTTTCATTAGATAGCCAAAGACCCTACCTATGGCCTTCTAATGTTCAACACTCGGATTGCTAGTAAACCTACTTAATTTACTAACTGCGAATGCTACATCGGGTCTAGTGCATTGCATCAAATACATTAGACATCCTATAGAACTTGCATATTATAGTTGAGCTACTGCTCGTCCACTATTCTTTTCAAGTTTAAGACTTGGATCAAACGGGGTATTCACCTCTTTGAATTTTAAATGTTTGAACTTGTCTAACACTTTCTCAGCATAGTGTGATTGACATAGTTCATAACCCCCACTATTTTGTTTTACTTTAATACCTAAAATAGTATCTACTTGTCCAAGGTCTTTCATCTTGAAAGTGGAACTTAGAAACCTCTTCGCTTCTAGTATGCCTTTCATCTCATTGCTAATGATCAATATATCATCAACATAAAGACATACATAAATGACAATGTCTTCATACACCTTTGTATACAAATATCTATCAGAACCATTAAGAACAAATCCATTAGAAAGTATGACAGTGTTAAACTTTTCATGCCATTGTTTCGGTGCTTGTTTCAATCTATATAATGATTTAACAAGCTTGCATACCTTATGTTCATTTCCCGTTAGAACAAAACCTTTCAGTTGCTCCATATAGATCTCCTCATCGAGATCTCTATTTAAGAATACCGTTTTGACATCCATTTGATGAACATAAAGATTATGCAAAGAAGCTAAAACAAACAATACTCTTATTGTTGTTATCCTAGCTACCGGTGCATATGTATCAAAATAATCAATTCATTCCTTTTGTCGAAAGCCCTTGGCTATTAGCCTAGCCTTGTAGGTGTTTAAAGTACCATCACTATTGTACTTTCTCCTAAACACCCACTTACACCCAATGGGTTTAGATCCATGTGGCAAATCAACAAGCTCCCAAGTATGGTTTGACATAATGGAATCTATTTCATCTTGAATTGCATCCTTCCAAAAGGCCGAATCCCTTGAAGCCATAGCTTCCTTAAAAGTTTTAGGATCATCTTCCACTTGAAGAATGATAGGTACCTTCCGGATAAAATGCTCTCTACTTCCTTCTACCAAGTAGAGAGAAATAAGTTGAGAGTCTATCTCGTCGGGTCCTAATTCCTTAACTTTTCGGACTCTTTTGCTTTTTCGAAGCTCCAGTTGTTTTTCAACAACCCTTGAAGAGTTCTCCTTTTGAGAATCTTCGTTTGTAGGAGTTTGAGAACTCTTCCCTTTAGTGGTTAAGTTCTCAAAGAACTCCACATCTCTAGATTCCACTATAACATTAGACTCTAAATCTAGAAGTCTATATGCTTTGCTATTTGAGGCATATCCAAAAAAAGCACTCTTAATCCCTCTAGGACCTAACTTGGTCCTTTTAGGATCTAGGCTCTTGTAGTAAGCAAGACACCCCCACACTTTGAAATACCCTATATTGGGTTTTCTTCCTTTCCATATCTCATATGGAGAGGTTTAATTTTTCTTAGAAGGAATTCTATTAAGAATATGACATGCAGTAAGTAAGGCTTCACCCCACAATTTAAATGACAACTCAGAATGCATCAACATAGCATTTATCATTTCTTGAAATGTTCTATTTTTACGTTCTGCTAAACCATTTTGTTGGGGTGTACGTGGAGCTGAACATTGATGTATGATTCTATTTTTCTCACAATAAGTATTAAAATCATTAGGAAAATATTCACCACCCCTATCACTCCTAAGGGTTTTAATATTTCTACCTAATTGATTTTCTACCTCAGCTTTATACACTTTAAAAGCATGGAAAGCTTCATCTTTATGCTTTAATAAAAACATATATGTAAATCTAGAGCAATCATCTATGAAAGTGATAAAATACTTATTACCACCTCTTGTCAACATGCTATTAAATTCACATATATCGGAGTGCACTAGATCTAGCAAATTAGTACTCCTCTCAACACTATGGAAAGGTTTCTTAATCATCTTTGATTTAGTTCAAATTTCACATTTGTTAAAGCTATTAACATCACACTCAATCAATCCACATTTAACCATTCTTTTCATAGTGCCAATACCAATGTGAGCTAATCTACCATGCCATAAAGAAATGGAATCAACAATATAAGCAGAAGACACACTTTTATTATTAATAGAAACATTGTCATTAGTACATAGTTTGACCATTCCCTCACTAGAATAGCCTTTGCCTACAAACACACCATTACGGGACAAAATAAGCTTGCCCGATTCAAATATAGATTTAATTCCCGGTTTGCCCAAAAGATCCCCACTAACAAGATTCCTATTCATTTTCGGAACATGAAATACATTAGTCAAAGTTACTCTTTTTCCAGAAGTGAACACAATTTCCACATTTCCTATTCCAAGCACCTTGGAGCGACCATCATTGCCCATTTGAACCTCTTGTCCATTGTTGACTTCATTGTAAGTCTTGAACAACGATTTGTCGTAGGAGACGTTGACGGTAGCACAAGTGTCGTACCACCATCCGGGAATCTTGCTTTCGACCGCCAATATCTCGCTCACAGCAGCGATGATTTCATCCTCAGTCGATGTAGCATTTGCTTCATTGGTTTGGCCCTTGCGGTGCCTGCACTCACGAGCAAAATGCCCGGGTTTGCCACACACATAGCAACCCCTTTTAGGCTTCTTAGCTTGAGAACTCTTGAACTTGTCTTGATCCTTTTTAGGACCAAGTTTATTCTCACTATTCTTCTTGTTAGACTTATTAGGCTTACTCACAGCATTGGCCTTAGAAGTCGTCCCAAGGTTCCCTCTCTTAAGCTTGTCACGTACCCTCGATTCCTCTTCGATTCGAAGGTGTTTCTGTAATTGTTCCAAGGAGTAGTCCTCAGAATTGTGAAGAAGCTTCTTTCGATAACCATTCCAAGTCGGTGGCAACTTCCAATAATTGCGCCGACTTGAAACGTCTTAGTGATGTCTATCTTCACCGCCCTTAGTTTGTTGGCTAGTACTTGCAACTCATGCACTTGAACCAAAATAGGTTTATCATCAACCATCTTAAAATCCAAATACTTTGAGATTAAGAACATTTTAGTACCTTCCTCCTCGGCCTTATATTTGAACTCGAGCGCATTCCAAATCTCCATTGCCGATTGTGTGTCGGTATAGAGATCGTAGAGTCGGTCGGACAGAGCGTTGAGGATACGGCATATGAGTTCGTCCTCCCTCCGTTTCTTACGCTCCGCCTTGAGTTCGTCGGAATCTTCATCGGTGGGCTCGGGAATTGGCGCCAATTCGGGGTCGAGCACGTAGAAGATCTTCAAGGTCGTCAGAAGGAATTTCAGTTTGTCTTGCCAACGAGTGAAGTTTGTCCCGTCGAAACAGTCCAACTTTACGAGATCTTGATTCATCAATTTGATCGTCGCCACGGAGGTGTCCGAATCCATAACGTTTAAGATTGTTTAAAATAATCTTCGGAATTCCTCACGAAACGGCTTGAATCACGCACGAAACGATTTCCTTAAACGTTATTTGCACCCTCTCGAATGCTTTGTGGGTATGAATGCAAATACGTCGTAGGATACGACAAGCCTAAAATCAAATCCGCACCAAAGCACTAGTGAGAATTCGATCGTAGACAAGATTTTGGTGTTTTGAAGTGTATGTATTTGTTTCTTATGTTTGTTAAACGTTAAAAACGTTCACTCGTGTTTTATTGCAGAGGAAATGACGTTTTTCCAAGTGAAGAGACACTTCTCTTCGCTAAAAAATGGTCAGAAAAACGGTTTTAATTGTCGGGTGCCGCGGCGCCATTACTGAGCGCCGTGGCGCTGTTCATGATAACCACCGGCGTCGCGGCGCTTGCCCAAAATCCTCACTGCCCATGACCACGCCCTGCCCCGTCCCGTCCCGTCCCGTCCCGTCCCGTCACACTTCGCTGAAGTGTGTGTAGCTTGCACTTAGTTTACATCCACTATAGAGCTATTTCCTTATAAAGAGCGCTTTCTCTTTATAAGTTTTCCATGTAGGACTCTTTCCCACAACACATCACACTAACTTAGCTAATTTATGAACAAAACCCAACAGTAAGAGTAATAAAAATTGTCTTCACTTTAAGCTTGTATCATCACGGCCATGGGTTATGTTTTATATGCAAAGAGGTTGGTTAATTGTGTTGCGTGTTTGAGTGGAGGCTTTGGTTAATGTTTGGAGTGTAAACGAGAGAGTGAAGTGAGACCAATAAAAATAAAATAAAATAGAGAAAATATGGTAACAAAAAGGGGAGAAATTGGTATGCTTATTGAATTATGTGTGTTTCATGTTTGATAAAATGCTATACAGAGTTTTTTGTGCTTTTAGTTGTTGTTTTTTTTTTTTAAAGAAAATTGTTGTAAAATCACAAAATTTTTTGCCAAAATTAATATGAAAATGGCATTGTAACACTATTAAATTGGTGCAATCATATTTGTTACACTAATTATTCGGGTAATAAATTTGTTACTCATGTAACAAAATTTGTGACATTAGCAGTTACTATTTTGTTACTCGGATAACAAAATTTGTGACACTGAGTAACAAAATTTGTTACCATTTTCCTACACAGTTGTAAAAATTTTGGTAATAAATTTCTATAAATTTTGTTATCGTTGTAACAAATTTTGTTACATGAATTTGTTACCCACAAAATTATAATTTTGTAACCCGTAAATTGTAATTTGTTATACTAGTAGCAAATTTTATTAACCGTAAAATTCTAATTTTGTTATGTCGGGCAAATTTTAGTATAAATTTTATGTTTATATTGTTACACAGGTGTTACAACTATTTTTTAAAGCCCATAAATTATAATTTCGTTGTGCACCGAATTTTTTATATTTTTTTGTTACTTGTAAATGATAATTGAGTTACATTTATTGTTACTCATAAAGTTATAATTTTTTTTAATACCGATACCAAATCTTGTAATAACATTTTAAACCTATATATAAAAGATGAACGATGACTCACCATTTTGGTTGTTCTCAACATGTTTGATGAAATGTAATATGGAGCTTCTTGTTTCTATTTCCGGTATTATTTTTAGTAACAAATTTTGTGACGAACTTAAGATGGTAACAAATTTAAAAGTGGCAGTTGTAAAGAATTTAAAAATTAATTTTCTTTAACTAGAGCAATTAATTTTGATATAGCATTAGCAAGACAAATTTTGAAACTGTAACAAAATTTGCTAGAGAGAGTTTTTGTTTTTTGTTTGGGATTAACAGTTCAAAGCAAACAAAAAAGATGAACAAGGACTCACCATTTTTGTTGTTCTCAACATGTCTGATGAAATGTAATATGGACCTTCTTGTTTCTATTTCCGGTGTTACTTTTAGTAACAAATTTTGTTACGAACTTAAAATGGTAATAAATTTTGTTACAGTTGTAACGAAATTTGTATTTTGTTAGTTTTGTAACAAATTTTGTTATCATTTTTTTACCCTTATATTTGTAGTTTCGATATACTTGTAACACATTTGTTACAATCTTTCAACCCATAAATTTGTATTTTGTTACAATTGTATTAAGTTTTATTACTATTTTTTCCCGTAATTGTTGGGTGAAGTAGGTAACTACCCAGAATTTATATAACAATAAAAATAAATACCCAAACTTTTGAAGTAATTGAGTTTCTAGTCAATTTGTGAATTACTTGCACATGCTTTAGGTAACTAAGTGAATTACCACCACTTACCACTGTGTAAGTAATTGAAACATTTAGGTAGTTAGTTACATTTTTCAAAAGATTGGGTAATAACTTACATTAAGTTTTAAAAACTGGGTATTCACTATAATTTCAATTGTTAATTTGGGTAATTTTAATTCTGCGACAATTGTATTTGTTACAATATTTTAGTTATTCGTAAATTAGAATTTTGTTACACTGGTTAATACAATTTTTTTATTACTCATAAAATTGTAATTTTTTTAGGCTAGATAACAAAATTGTCGATAATTTTTTTGATACCCGTATAATTGTAATATAGTTTTGCTGGGTACAAATTGTTACAATTATTTTTCGTTGCCTTTAAAATTATATTTTTCTTACGGTGGTAACAACATTTGTAACCAATTCAACAAACTTTGTGTTACCAAAACCTATCAATTCCTCATAAATCATTACCCACAATAGTTCTTCTTGCTTTCTTTACAACACCACCACTTTTAGAGAAACCAAGCTTTAGTTGCTCCATAGAAGACTTTCACAAATAATTTTGTGAGTATTTATATGCATACGATTTTGTAGATATCATGTGTAAAAACATTTGAGTAAAATATTTGAATTTCAATGATCCATTTCCAAAAAGCAAATGTTGCATAAAACAAAAACCATTAAAGCTATGTTCGTGATACAATAAACAAAAACATAAGTAAGTGAATTTTAATAAAACTCATAAATTCTCAATCAAACCGAAATCAAAGCTAAAACACAAAGCTAGTCAGATTCTTCTTCATCAATAACAAAAACCATAAGTTCTGTTCGTCTGTGAAGCAAACAGAGACGAACTTTCAGGTCCGGCGACGGTGCCGTTCACAACCACCGCGCACCTCCAAATTGCGCACTGACATCGGCTGGGCAGTGGCCTCCGGCGGAACTCTTTCCCGTCGGCGGCGAACTCTTCCTCCGTTGGCTCAGGTGGCCTCCAACGAAACTCTTTCCCGTCGGTGGCGAACTCTTCCATCGTCGGCTCGGGTGGCCTCCGGTGAAACTCGTTATCCGTCGACAAAGAACTCTTCCTCCGTCGGCTCAGGTGGCTCCAACGAAACTCTTTACCGTCGACGATGAACTCTTTCTCTGTCAGCTGGGGTGGCCTCCAACGAAACTCTTTCCCGTAGGTGGCGAACTCTTCCATCGTCGGCTCGGGTGGCTGTAGATGCCCGAAAATCTACAATCAAGAATATCATGTTTAGGGGTCCTTGGTCACTAGATTGTTGCTTCCGGGACGTCCTGCAAAAAAGATCGTTAGTAACGCTTTGCCTAGGTCAAAGCGTGTTTGCTATATTTCAAGTGGTAAACAGAAAATAATGGAGAGATTAGGGTTAGAGCCTTCTTTTTTTTGTGGAGAGAGCTTTGTAGAGTATTTATAGAGTGAGTGGAGTGTAGCTTTTAGATTCTGTTAAGATTTATCCTCCCAATTTGAATTTTTGATAAAAATAATCCTCTTAATTTGAATTTCTGATAAAGATAATCCTCCTTTTAAATAGGTCGACCTCCCTATTTAAAAGGATATTCTGTTGACTGGGTGTGAAAATATGGTCCAACAGTAAGCCCCCCACTCTTCAGTTGAGTACTCCGTTGGGCTCGACTGGAGAGTAGTAATCGATATGAACTCAAAGATCATTGCGACTCCTTTCTACTGTATACTTCAATGTAGAGAAAACCACTAGATGTGAGAAAACCAAACCACAAAGCGGTAATAACATTGCATGTCTTTCTTGAAGTATTAAGATAAACTGATGTCGACAGTAATATAGAGAACCAATAGAAGAAAACCAATGGAGTTCCAAAGTATCAATGAAGAGAGAGTAGCAAAAACACTATAGTAAGACGTCTTCTAGACCCGTCAAAAAGAAGACCACTAGCATACGAATACGAATAAACATCCTGCAAAACAAAGTATAAGAAGCAAACAAACAATATTTTCACAAACTTTTTGCTCTTCTAGTCAAGCAATATGTGAAAACATTGTTAATCTACTACTTAATATATAAGTACGGCCAACAATAGATAAAACAGTGATTACTCGAAGAAATAACAAGTGCACATTCGTATAATTAGAATAAGATTATAATGAAAATGTGTTCAATCATGAAAAACTAAACAAACAAAGAATGCATGTACAAGCAAACAAACAAAAACACGTAGAGTCAAACAAAATGCAATTAAAAAATGTTGCATGAAATCGAGCAAGACAAATAGCGTGTGTAATCAAGCACAACAAACATCCCAAATGTGCAGCAAAAAATGCAAAGTAAAATGCGATTTATGCATATGCATTAAAATGTCATGTAGTGTAATGCAGCGTTATATATATATAGTTAGTCCTACCTAACCTAGTAAGCCCCCCAGTTATTAACGAGTGGGGTCGTTAATAACTAAAGATTCGGTAGCATTGCATAACCTACATAAAAGCAAAAGTAAGGCACAAGTATAGAAAAAATATAAATAGAGCGAAGTGAAAGGTTGGCAAACGGTGCAAGCAATCAGGTCGTCCCAGCTGTTGAATTGTGATGAAATGGCAAACGGCGCAAATAGGAACTCGAGCCGTCCATGCTATTGAATTGTGATGAAACAGCATGCAGTGCACATATGCTAACAGCATGGGGTTGGGCTTGGATTGCAAACGGCACGCAACGCTCGAGCCAAGTGGGGCAAACGTCGTGCAACGCTCGAGCCAAGTGGGGCAAACGGCACGCTGGCGCTCGAGCCAGGCAAACGGCACACTGGCACTCGAGCCGGGCAAACGACGCACGGACGCTCGAGCCAATGATAGGCAAACGGCGTACTGGCGCACGAGCCGGGCAAACGGCGCACGGGTACTCGAGCCTGGCAAACGACGCACGGGTACTCGAGCCAAAAGGGGCAAACGGCACGCTGGCGTTCGAGCCGGGCAAACGGCACACTGGCGCTCGAGCCGGGCAAACGACGCACGGACGCTCGAGCCAAAGATAGGCAAACGGCGTACTGGCGCACGAGCCGGGCAAACGGCGCTCGGGTACTCGAGCCTGGCAAACGACGCACGGGTACACGAGCCAGAGAGGGCAAACGGCACACTGGCGCTCGAGCCTGGCAAACGACGCACGGACGCTCGAGCCAAAGATAGGCAAACGGCGTGCTGGCGCACGAGCCGGGCAAACGGCGCATGGGTACTCGAGCCTGGCAAATGACGCACGGGTACTCGAGCCAGAGAGGGCCACATCGAACACTGTATAAAATATATATCAATTTAGTTACGGGTAATAACAAAGTTTAATATAAGACTACATGCAAAATTGAGAATCTCTTCAAATTGTACAGTGTAAATTGAGAAGTTATTGCGCACTTTTTGTTGAAAAAGCTACAAAATTATCTCATAATATAGAGCAAACGAATTATAAAATATTTATCTCAATAATTCAAAGTAGTATTACGATAAGTTATGGTCACTATTAAATTAAATTAGCACCAAAAAAATAAAAATGAGACGTTCAAAACATGGATATAATATAGTCATATTGTATTGCCAAAAAAAAAAAAAAAAAAAACAATCCGTAGGATGTCTATGGAAAAATTAAATTCTGGACCCAAGATAATGTTAAATTTTGAGTGTCCCTGACAAGATTTCTTACCATAATTTTTAACCGAAAAAATCTTTAAAAAGATAAATATCATTTTTTAAATATTGTATATCAAAGTAGTGATAACGTATTTTTGGTCCATATATTATGGAAAGAAAAAAAAAATAGTAGTGGATAATTAAGAAAGAACTTTAAACGATCACATTCAGATATACGTGTAGCGTTTAAATACATTATCAGTCAATAACATATACACAAAATATCAAAACAATATATGACTAAAAAGAAACTTTTTACTCTGTTCAAGGGAAGAATTCGTGCGTACCTTTGTTGTAGCCCGTAAAAAGAATTCAAATAACAAGTCTCACACAAAAGAAGAAAAAATTCAAAAAGGTGAGAGCAAAAATATCGATATACAATTTATTCGAAGCACTGAATCATAAATCGAATTATACATTCAAGCAAAATGAATAAATAAATGAACAATGAATGAATATAATCAAAAGATTATTAACAGATATTTTTTCATCAAAGAATTATTGACTTAGCACAATTCGTGTATATATATATATATATATATATATATATGAATGGTAGCCGCAGTATAAATCGACGATATCTGTTAAGATAGAACGCAACTCATATACGAGGGAATATGCAAAGACAGAAATAAATAACATCTTTTATTTGGCATATATTATAAGAAAACAACATAATCATGTAAATACACGATGAATATGTTATTAATCAATTAAAGAAATAAATAGAGGAATGAGATATAATAAGGAAATATGTCTTCAAGTACATATACATGCCTTTACAGTTTATATATCAAATTAAAAACCATATATGAAGAATAATAGGATTGACAGCATATATAAGAATAATGATGTAGTGTGGGAAAACGTACCACTCGGGTATATGACCGACTAATTTCGGAGAGCCAAACAAAATTTTTTCTTTTAAAGGAGTTATTGAAATTCATGATCGGTCAATATGTATCAATAAAAATTAATTGATGGAATTCTTCCCTCAAAATTTTTATTGCCGCCGTAGTAGAGTAATCTTTCGGTGCCAAATTTGGAAGTAATCTAACCAAGGCCCCACGGTGGGCGCCAAACTGTAGATGCCCGAAAATCTACAATCAAGAATATCATGTTTAGGGGTCCTTGGTCACTAGATTGTTGCTTCCGGGACGTCCTGCAAAAAAGATCGTTAGTAACGCTTTGCCTAGGTCAAAGCGTGTTTGCTATATTTCAAGTGGTAAACAGAAAATAATGGAGAGATTAGGGTTAGAGCCTTCTTTTTTTTTTTTTTTTTTGTGGAGAGAGCTTTGTAGAGTATTTATAGAGTGAGTGGAGTGTAGCTTTTAGATTCTGTTAAGATTTATCCTCCCAATTTGAATTTTTGATAAAAATAATCCTCTTAATTTGAATTTCTGATAAAGATAATCCTCCTTTTAAATAGGTCGACCTCCCTATTTAAAAGGATATTCTGTTGACTGGGTGTGAAAATATGGTCCAACAGTGGCCTCCGGCGAAACTCGTTATCCGTCGACAAAGAACTCTTCCTCCATCGGCTCAGGTGGCCTCCAACGAAACTCTTTACCGTCGACGATGAACTCTTCCTCTGTCAGCTTTGGGCTCAGCGAGAGTAGGGTAGTTTCAACATTTCTCCTGATATTAAATGGGGGTCCATTAGCTATCTAGCCATTTTTCGGATTTGACTTTTAAATACTAGCATATGTTTACAAATATTCAAAAAGTAACCATCAGGCCCAAACATAATTCTGTTTGGACAAAAATGCCCTTCGTTCCTCTTATTAACGGTAAGAAATATCTGACAGGTGTCTGTTATGAATCATTATTGGTTAAATTAATAATCAGAAAATCAACAACCTTATTTACGATAATCGAGCAGAAAATATTGTGTACTTTTAAGTCAAACGACTTAGGAAAATTCGCCAAGTCTACATTATCTATTATGATTCGCCAAGTCTACATCATCAATTATGATAGAATCACAAATATCATCTTGAAAATTGGATTGGTAAGAAATTCCTGAAGGAGCAGAAACCTCAAGAAGAGAATTGTGCTCTGCAAATAACAATTTTTTTTAACAAATTGTCAACAAACAAAATAAAATTATGTTCATTGAAATATATTAAAGGATATAGAGTAACAAATACAAAAGAGGTAATTTATTTACCAAAAACACTAGGAGCAGATCTAGAACTAGACGAACAAACTAACATCATATGTACTCATTGCTGCATATAGAATACAAAAAAAAAAATGTGTCAGAAATTTCTAACTAGGTTTCAGAAATTTCAGACAGTTGCTAGCTAGTAATATAACTAATGACAAAATCATCAGAAAAGTTTGACTGAATATCAGAAATTTTTTACACTGGTAAGACGAAAAACAGAACCATTAATAAAACGAAAAAACAAACACGCTAAAACCACTCAAATTCAGGAAAAAAGAAAATAAATGCACAATGATTAATTGGAAACATATTTGTTGAATGAAGATCAAATATAAAACAAGAAACTAGCAAAATCATGCTTTAGATTACACCAAAAAAAAAAATCAAAAGTGAGGAAAAAAAAAAAACCGCAAGCAAGCTGAAAACGAACAGAATAACTGAAAATTTTCGCACGAATCATGACCGAAGGTCGATTGTATATCAACAATAGAAAATCGCTAAAGGAACAGTCATTTGAATGCCAATTGAACAAGAGAAATTCACCAAAATCAACAATAAAAACACAATAAAAAGCGAAGATTGCAAATTCGCTATATATCGATTACTTAGCAACACAACGAAGATTTGAAGAGTTACATGTAGATCGTATCACCAAAGTAATAGCGAAAATCGCCAAAACGAAAATTACAAATCTGTTTGGAAGCTAAGAAACGAAGAGAGAAAGGTAGAGAAATTAGGAAAACTTATGTAGAACTGGAAAAAAAAAAAAAAAAAAAAGGCGAACAAGTTTTATTAAAATGGTAGGGGTAAAATAGTAAAATCAAGTTAATTAGTTTGAACTAATGGCTAATAGTTAATAAATCAAAACATGTGCTATTCCTTGAAAACATATGTGAAACAGGTGCTTATTGCTTAAAAATCTCTTAAATGGGGGCTATTTTCTTAATTATTTAATTCAGAGGCTAATATCTAAAATAATGGACTTGAAAATGGCCAAAAGCCGAGCCCTAATAATAATAATAATAATAATAAATCATATAATTAATTTTAGAAAATTTAAGAAAATAATCGTTTTTTAGATAATGATTTTAAAAAATAGTCAATGTTTTAAAATTTTAATAAAATAGTTATTCATAAATTTTATCATCTTTATAAAAATTTTATTACAATAAATTTTATATGTAATTTTGTTATGCTAAGATTTTTTATATATTAGTAGTAAATTTTTTATAATTATTTTCTTAAAATTTTATAAAACGATAATACATCATTTAAAATGGCACTTTACGACCCATATTATTTTATTACAGCTCAAACATAATTATTATAATAAACATCTCATGATATCCACATGCCATCATGTTTGTCTTGAAGTATTCAGTGAAGTGACCTTGTTCAGATGTAGTTGAGGTGTATCACCCGAATCACGAGTTCAAGCCTCAACAAAATGCATGCATTGCGCTATAACCTCTTAGAATAGCCATTCCATTACTCTGCTTATGTTTGACCACCATCATCCACCTTCGTCGAGGTCTTCGCGATGAGCTTGACGCTTCAATTTTTATTTTATTTTATTTTTTTTAGGGGTCAGTTAAAAAATTAGTCATTTTAAAGATAAAGTTTGAAGGATTTAACCTTAGAATATCAAAAATAAAGATTTAGCCGTAACATACATATAACATAATATGTTATATGTGTAACACAATATGTTATATATGTAACATAATATGATGCACGTGTAACATAATATGTGCTCTGTCAATTTTTCTTTTCTCTTTGTTTTTTAATTATAATTATAATTTTTTAATTCTTATCAAATATAGAAGAATTACAATTACCATTAGATCCTTACTATTGGCTATATTTTTTCAGCTAGTTAAAGATTTATCCATTTTGCAGTCTATATTTTAAAAATATAGCCCACGTTTTAAAATATTAACAAAATAGTCATCAGGTTAACATCTAAAAATCTATGACTAAAGAAATAAAATTTGTGACTAAATAAATAAAATGCACAGTCATAAAATTTGTGACTATAGTCACAACATTTCAGAAATTTTGAAATAAACACAATAAAAAAATTAAACATTCATTAACGAAATAACCAACTCACAAATAAATGATTGCTAATACAGCCAATTTCACAAAACTTAATACTAAATAAAAAATATATTATAAATAACAAAAAGACATGCAGCCAAAGAAGTAACAAATTTTATGACTAGAAACACAAAATTTTAGACAATATTGTATGCAACAAAGAATACAAACAGAAGTCAAAAAACTAATGACTGTAGTATCAAAAATCTAGACAGGAATATATGACTATTTTACTAATGAATGCAAACATAGTCTAATTGTTAAAAACAAACATAAATATATGACTATTTATTATAAAAACCGATATTTTTTTTCCCTATATATCCCCCTTTTTCCTAGAAAAACCAACAAACTTATCATTTATCCAAAACCAGGGGCCAATTTAGTACTGTTCATACGATATTTTTATGTAAATTAGTACTTTTAATTATTTATACTTAGTCTTTTTAGTAGTTGTCCTAATAAAAAAATAATTAAAAAATAGATAGAGACATATAGATAATATTCTTTTTAGAGTAAAAAATAGAGTATTTAATTGGAGTTAAAATTCTTTGACAGTGATGTTTACTCTATTTTAGAATATAGAATACATTATTTTAAAGTATTGTGTTGGAAATGATCTAAACAATTGATAAATTTAGTAAAGATAAGATGGAAAGTTTATGATCAAAGAAAAGGCTTTCAATAGTTTTTTTTTTCTTTTCCCTTCAACTTTCTAATGACTTTTCCTTTCAAAACTTTTGTTTCCTTTAGGATTTTAATTTTAATTTTTTAATTAGAGAATTCTACCTATGAAATTGGGGATTTGCAAGCTTTCCCAATCCTACTATAAGCAATTAAATTCACATGTGGGTCTTAATAGAAGTGAGGCCTTGAGTAAAGGCTGAAGCGGCCTTAAGGAAGGCCCGGCCCTAGGGGTAGGAGTATCTAAGTTCTTTCAGGTGCTCTTCAGAACTCCCACCCTACTCTTTTCTTTCACTTAATTTTCCATGAGTAATCTTGGTGAGGTTTTCTCTTTGATCAAGTTTTTTGATCTATCGGATTATTATCGTGCTAGGCGGTTCGGGATTAGCAGTGGCTAAAAGGTTCTTTTTGGGTTGCTGGCGAAGGTTGTGGTGGTGAGTTTAAAGGGTGACATCTTGACGTTTCTCACTTGGTCTCTCGCCTTTTTGTTACTCAGTTTCACCTTGGAGCTTGGCGCTGCCAAGTTTGTCGATCGAGCCTCGTCGTTGTTGTTTTTGTGATCCAATGTGGTTTTTGTTTTGTTTCATGTCTCGACCTCTTTTTTGGCACTTGAGCAGTTTTTGAATCGAGCTTTTTTTTTTTCTTTTCTTTTTTAGTTAGTTCGTTGGCTAGCAGGCTACCTGGCTCTCTTCTTTTTTCTTTTTTTCTTTTTTTTCGCTAGCTCGAGCGGTTGCTTTTCCGGCTAGCCACTGCTTGGCTGGCTAGCAATTTGGCTGCTTGGTTGGTTGTCCAGCTGCTTGACTGGATATTTGGTTGCTCGACTGGCTGCCTATCCTGTTGCTTGTCCGACTGGCTAGCCGGCTGCCAGACATCTTTTTTTTTTTTTCTATTTTTTCTATTCACACGGGTATTCATTGTAAGTTCCCTGGTAGCGGGTGCCTTAAAGTCCTATGCTTACAATTAGTCTAAGTTTTTTTTTGCTTCTTGGTCTTTTCCGTTTTAGTCTCGATATCTCCTTTTCACTTCCCCTTACCTTCGTGGTCCTTCAAGTGCTGGAAATATTTGTCTGGCTTAATAGTTTATATCAGCACAAATAATCAAAACATTAATGTTTAAATTTTTAGGGCTTTACAACCTTGTCATTCCAACTACAAGATTTTTATCAGACAACCAAGAAACCCACAATACAAAATAGTAGTCAGTGAGGTTATGTTTTGTCAACTGGTTATTAAGTTGCGTAGCTAAGGCATTGCAATATCGGGCCTTCCAAGCGCATTACGCGGGGCCAAACCACACTCTCTTCGAGTCTCTTGCACTCATGCCTCGGAACATGCCCTTACTTATAGGAAACTCTCTTTTCCAGGCTCGCTCTTTAAGCTTTTCCCTACATTAGTCGGTATTTCTCTTTACATTTAAGTGAGTTTCACCGAGCGAACCGTGTGTATTTTGAAATTTGCCATAACAACAAGGCTAATTGCATATCTACATGCGGTAAGACTTAAGATTACATCAAAAGAACACTAATCTAGATAATTATGTAAAAATCATAGGTAGACTGAATTGTTCATTTCGCACTCATTCTATTTTAGGATATTAATATTTTATTTAAAAGTTGTATATAAAAAGGAACATAAAAATATTAAAACACTCTATAGAAATTTTGATGTATTTTTATAATTTCACAAATAAAATTAAAAAAAATCTAAAATAAAATGAACATAACTATATAAAAATAGAACATAAACTAAATATAGACTATATATATTAATACTCTAGATAATATATTTTCATGACATAGCTAGGCATAAAAAAATTATAATAAATTTTAGAAATTAAGCATTTATAGAAAATTGAAGAAAATAGAAGAAAATGAAAAAAAAATGGATAAATGTGTTTATAAATATAGAGGCATGTACATTTTGTATATGTATCGAAATAACTATAATTATGTTAGTCAAATGAGGGAAAAAAATTTCAAGAAGTTATCGAAAAATTTCTTTCGTCAAAGTTTTCAAGGTCTAATAGAGAAGAATTTTTTTTTTTGTTGGAGTGTATAATTTTCATCTAACTGAGTACTTAAAAAAAAAAAAAACAACAACAAAAACAAAAAGAAGTGATAACTAGGAGATAAGTAAGTCCAAAATGGCTTTTTCTTTTGGAAGAATTACAAAGCAAAGCTATTTTTTATGTCATTTAATAATTTATGTCCCAAGTAGTGTGCTTCTTTTATTTCTACTTTATGCTTGTAGTGTAAATTTTTTGGTATAAACTAACAGTGCAACACAAATAGGTTATAGATTATAATTGTGCCAAGAATGAAGCATTCCTCAAAATCCCCACACTATAAGAAATTGCGTTATCAGCGACCAAAATTTTGGTCGCTGAAAATCTATTTTTGGTCGCCAATAATGCGTTATCAGCGACCAAAATTTTGGTCGCTGATAATCTATTTTTGGTCGCCGATAATTATCGGCGACCAAAATTTTGGTCGCCGATACTTCGTCGCTGATAATAATCGGCGACCAAAATTTTTGGTCGCTATTTATCCGCGACCAAAATTTTGGTCGCATATTTGGTCGCTATTTTTTGCTGAAATTTTATAATTTTTTGAATTCAAAAATTATCGGCGACCAAAAATTTCAAAATTTGGTCGCCGATAATCAGTATCCGCGACCAAAAGTATCAGCGACCAAGTTTGGTCGCCGATAATCTTTTATTTTTTAAAATTTTTTACCTATTTTTATGTCATTTTACATATTAAAATTAACACTATCAAATAAATATTTAAACATAAAAGCTCACAAATTACATTTCAGCTCAATTCAACTCATACAACACATTATAAAAACCACATTTATACACTAACCAAACATATTACATTTTACAAAAATCCTTTTTTACATATAGAACACATTCACTAGTTCAAATTCACAAAATGTTAATAAAAGAAAAATAAAAACTACTTTTTGACAAAATCTTCGACCAAAGCTCGGCGTTGTGCTATGAGAATTTTCTTCCCTTTTCTGAGCTTCTCATCACTTCCATTAGCTTTAGAAATCTCAATCTCGTTCTCATTTTTGCTCGCAGTACTCGTCGGTAGAGCAGTCACAGAGAATGACTTTCCAGTTCTTCCATTAGAACACACTGTTTAACAAACAAACAAAAATCACAATATTCAAAACCCATTTCTCAACTTTAATCAGTGAAACCAAATCGAGCCCAGAAAAGAAAAACAAAAGTACGTAAATGAAATATATTCCTTTACTCCTACATATACATTACAAATTGTCTTTTTTCTTTCATGTTCATTTTTTGCAGAAGACTATGTACTTAAGTTATCAAAGGTTATGAAATAAACCAGAATAAAAAAAATTAATACTTACTAGCACTAGTGAGACGAGCGGCTGGTGGCGACACAATGACGAGGGAGGAAGAGGCGGGGCGGAGCTAGCTGCCACTGAAGGAGAGAGAGAGGTGGCCGACAGTGGGTGGCTGGCGGCGAGACCGCGGGCGGCTGACAGCGAGACAGGGAGAGGCGTGGTGGGCCTGGCAGCGAGGGAGAGAGAGGCTGCCGGCGGTGGCCTAGCAAAAAAAAAACTTAATAAATAAAGCAAAAAAAACAAAAAACAAAAAAACAAAAACAAAACAAAAGAACAAACAGAACTTACCAGCAGCGAAGGGACGGTGGGCACCGGCACGGCGAGCGGCATGACGTTCGACGGCGGGGCAACAGACGATGAGGGAGGGGCGGGCAGCGGCGAATACCAAGAGGACAAGAGAGACTATAATTGAAGAGCTCAGGGCTTTTAAAAGGCCCAGAAATCAGCGACCAAAATACTTGGTCGCCGATATAACTTACCTCCATAAATTCGCAAAATATTATCGACGATTCTCTTGGGCGCGGGATATTTTTACACGAAAAATTATCGGCGACCAAATTTGGTCGCCGATAATTATGGTTTGGGCAGGATTTTTTCGGCATAAAATAATTGGTGGGAATATTTTTCGTTGTAAATTTTTGTGCAATAATATCGGCGACCAAGTTTGGTCGCCGATAATTTTAAATTCGGCGGGAATTTTTTTCCCAATAATATCGGCGACCAAACTTGGTCGCTGATAATTTTCAATTTGGCGGTAAGTTTTTCGCAATAGTATCAGCGACCAAATTTGGTCGCCGATAATTTTCAATTTGGCGGGAAATTTTTTTACAATAATATCGGCGGCCAAATTTTGGTCGCCGATATTTTTTGAGGAGCGGGAAATTTTTCGCGCTAGGTTTGGTCGCACATGCCATTATCCGCGACCAAATTTGGTCGCTGATATTCTCATATCGGCGACCAAACTTGGTCGCTGAATTTTTTATTCTAAGTTTTAGTCAAATTTAGTATCGGCGACCAAGTTTGGTCACTGATAATAATATCGGCGACCAAATCGTTTTGGTTGCTGATACTTTGGTCGCTGATAAGGTTTTTTCTTGTAGTGCCATTTTCATTTTTTGAAGACCTAAATAGTTTGTTATGTTTTGAAAAAAAAGCGAAAAAAAAAACCATCAAATTTCTTTGCTATCCATGTTTGATTTATACAATATAAGAAATTCTATAAATTTTTGGACAATTACATTGGTGTTTTATTCTAGGTGAAGTAGAAAAATTCCTAAATTTATAAAACAATAAAAATAAAGAGATTTTTAGCTAAATGACCTGTTTTTAGCTTTAGTTTTAAGGAATTGACTCGAGTTTATCATATTTAAGTTATTAGTCATTTTTATTTTTTGCTATTATTTAGACATTATGCATTGATTGTTTTGTCCTTTATTGCAGAAGGTAACAAATGTTACAGACTGTAACAATTTTTATTACAATAGGTAACAACTTTTGATACAGACCGTCACAGACAAAATTTGATAAACATGTGTAACAAAATATATAATTTTTATTACATATTTGTCTGTTACGATTTGTATCAATATTTGTTTTACAATCCGTAATAATATCTGTTACAATCTATAACAAAATTTGGGCGAACACGGGTGATAGACAAAAGCGCAACGCAAGTGCATGTGCCGTACGAGTAGTAAAACAGATTATGAACCCGAGTGTCGTACACACGAGGACTTTAGTTAATTACCGAACTATTGAATCAAAATCACTATTCAAAAGAATTATAATTCGATATGTTGTAAACAAATAAACTAAAATACAGAAAATAAATGAGATAAAATTCAATATTAAAAAACTCTAAGGCATACGATTTCACCTAGCCACGCTATAACCATTTGCGACTGTATCCAATTACGTGCTATTTCTCACTGAAGATGACGTTCACTAGTATGATTATCTATTTCTCTCGAATATAAATAATCATAAGTCTAACAAATTAATTCGATTATATTCATTAAACAAGCAATAAACCCTAGAATCTAAATATCACACGAAAGCCTATTACTATCACTAGCCATTCGAACATTCACGTTGTTCAATTATGCAGCATCTGTCTCATTCTCATCTCTCGAATTTCGAATAAGACGCATAAAATTATTCATATGAGTGCGCACACTCATGAAAGCATTAAATACTTAATTAAACAATCAACAATGAGCGAATAAAACATCAATTGAATTATATGAATCGCAAATAAATCATAGCAATGGTTCGGCTACATCGTAGCATTAGATAATTAAATTTCGTTCATAACAAAAATAAAGGAATCAACCAAACAATTTATGTTCATAATGAAAACAAAGAAAGAAATAGAAAAAGAACGAATTTGGCGAGGTCGATTGGCTCCGTCTCTAGCTACCGATCTTTCCCCGTCTCCTCCGAGTCTTCCGTCTCTTATTTCGCTCTCAAAAATCTCAGAGAATCGGTTTATGGTCGGATCCCCTGTGTTCTAGGGTTATTTGGCTTTTATAGCATTAAAATTGTAACGACCCGAATTTTCGAGCCGTTAAACATAAACTTACTTATCATACTTATATTATAAAAAGTGCAATATTTTTTTTAAAACTTAGTACTTATACTTTAATAAACTTGCAACTAATGATTATAGAAGTAAAACAAGTTCACAAAGTCAAACATACTTTCTTAACATCATAACATAGTCTTATGACTTTTAATAAAATAGAACATAAATAATAAAATTTCTCTTATAATAAATATGCGGAAATAGTGGTCACCATAACCCTTTGCCTCAGCACCTCATCGCACCGTCGCCTTCCAACCCATCACATCAAGTCATAGGTTTCTTACCTACAGTACGGACGGAAACAAGTGAGCTAAAAAGCCCAGTGAAATACAACATAAACTCACAAAATATGATATGCAATGCATGACCAAATTAGTTTCGCTTATTTGATCTATTACTAAAATCTTTCCTTGAGGTTCCTCATCATAATAAGTGTTCGTACCAAATTGCGCGCTGGACCAGTGAACGACGAGGTTGTACAGGTCCTTGGCGATCACTGATCCTACATATCTTTTTATATAGACCGCCCTATATTGCCCTTAAGTCAGCTCAAGGGACGGTCTCATTAACCTCACCTTTCTGAGGTGGTACGACACGATATTAAAACCTAAGTTTCACTTTATTAAATTGTGACATACATCGTGACATTTCATAACTTATCATATCTTCATATCATAAATTAACGACGCTTGTTAGAGATTATAACAAGGTCACATACATCATGCATATAAATGTTATCATCATTGCGAAACATATCGTAATCATCATATCAAAATATAGCATTATCATCATATCAAAACATATCATATCAAAGCATATCATATTAATCATGGCAAAGCATATCATTTATTTTTCTTTCTTTGAACAAATCCGTACTGTAGTGAGATTGTACTCACCTCAGAATGTTCGACAGTTGAAACGAACTCGGTCGTTTGAAGACTTGGTCACCTCGATTTGCGTTACCTCTTGAAGATCTTGAAGAAAATGAAGAACTCCTTCTACTATGTTCTTCTTTCCTCTCTCTCTCTCTCTCTCTCTCTCTCTTTCTTTTTGTTCTAAGGGAGGGATTAAAACTGAACCACTTTCAGCCCCTAGACCTCTTAATGGACGAATTTTTGAGTCCCAAAGGAGTGAGATTAATTTCTTAATTAACTCCTAATCCTCTTACCATCCAACCACCTAATTAATAGAGTTAGGTGAGGAGATAAAAATTTTGACTTTCTATTTCATTTTCCCTCCCAAAATTTCGACCATAAGGGCTATTTAATCAATTTTTGTTTCAAAAATTGATCCCTCATAATTTGATTAATGTTTTGACCTAATTTGGCATTTTAAATTTTGCAAAAATAGCCTTTTTGCACTATTTCATACATGATCTAAATAATTATTTTTAAATTATATAAAAATAATTATTGTCACATATTAGATTCATAATTGTGACATATAATCTATCACTTAGTTAAATCGAGTGACCATTTATATTTTCGTGTCGTTTTATCAAAAATGACACGTCGTTTTCGTATTAGGTTAAATTACGACGAAATTTGTCGTAATTTACCTTTTAAACTAAACTTTTCATTTATTGAAATTAAATTAGTTCAATAAGAAAATATTGTAAACAAATTAATTGAAATATACCTATTTCAAAATTTGTTGCATATGAAATTAGAGTTATCACAATCTCCCCAACTTATAGGGTTTTCGTCCTCGAAAATTAGTACAAATGATCGAAGAGAAAGTTAGGAAAGTTACACATTACATCTCCCCAACTTACAGAATTTTCGTACCGGAAATTAAAATAATTCTGGGTACTGAGTCTTCATGTCGTCTTCACGCTCCCACGTGGCCTCTTCAATCTTGTGATTTCTCCATAAGACCTTAACTAACGGTGTAATCTTGTTTCGTAGTATCTTGTCTTGCTTATCCAAGATTTTTACCGGCTTTTCTTCGTATGTCAGGTCTTCATGGACTTCTATCGGTTCTTCAGTTAACACGTGAGATGGGTCGGGCACGTACTTCTTCAGCATAGATACGTGAAATACATTGTGCACTGCTGACAGGTCGGGGCTAAGAGCTAGTCTGTAAGCCACTTTTCCAATTCGCTCGATAATTTCAAAGGGTCCCACATATCTTGGGCTTAGCTTTCCCTTCTTCCCAAATCTCATTACTCCTTTGAGTGGTGCTACCTTCAAGAAAACAGCGTCACCAACTTGAAACTCCAGCGGTCTTCTTCTTTTATCGGCATAACTTTTCTGCCGACTTTGGGCAGTCTCGAGTCTCTGTCGGATTATTTTCACTGCCTCCGTTGTTCCTCTTGTAAGGTCTGTTTGATCAAGGCTGGAATGTCCTGCTTCATACCAATGAACTGGAGATCGGCATTTTCTCCCATATAGAGCTTCGTACGGAGCCATGCCCAAGGAGGCTTGGTAACTATTGTTGTACGAGAACTCGACTAACAATAACTTTTTGTTCCACGATCCGCCGAAATTCATAACACAACTTCTTAGCATATCCTCTAGAGTTTGGATGGTCCTCTCAGATTGTCCATCCATCTGAGGGTGAAAGGCCGTACTGAATTTGAGTTGTGTCCCTAGAGCTTTCTGTACACATTTCCAAAATTGCGAAGTAAAACGAGCATCGCGATCAGATATTATGGATTGCGGAACTCCGTGGAGACGAACAATGTTTGCAATGTAGATCTCGGCTAATCTTTCTACGAAAAATGTTACTTTAATCGGTATGAAATGAGCTGACTTAGTCAACCGATCAACGACAACCCAAATAGCATCGTAACCTTCAACAGTTCTGGGTAAACCTACCACAAAATCCATTGTGATTTGATCCCATTTCCATTCTGGTATTTTTATGGGTTGAAGTTCCCCTGCCGGATGTCTGTGTTCAGCCTTAACCTTTTGACAAGTTAAGCACTTACTAACATATTCCGCTACATCTTTCTTCATCCCGTTCCACCAAAAGTGTTCCTTCAGGCCCTGATACATTTTGGTTGCTCCCGGATGAACAGAGTAAGGCGTTTCATGAGCTTCAAAAAGTACTTGTTTCTTTATGCTTTCGTCGTCTGGTATACAAAGTCTTCCATCTAGATGTAGTATTCCGTCCTCAGAGAGCGAAAAAGTTGATTCCTTCCCTTCCAGAATGTCATCCCTAATCTTCACTAGTTGAGGATCAAGCAATTGAGCTCCCTTCATTCCCTCGAAAATAGTAGACTGAATAGTTAAATTCGACAGGCTTCCTACTATAAGTTCGAGTTCCATTTCGCTTATCTCCCTTTGCAGCTCTGGGTGCATAGTCTGAATAGACATAAGTCTGGCTCCTTCCTTTCTGCTTAGAGTGTCAGCAACACTATTCGCCTTTCCTGGATGATAAAGGATTTCACAGTCGTAATCCTTAACTAATTCCAACCATCTTCGTTGCCTCATGTTGAGCTCCTTCTGAGTAAAGATATACTTGAGGCTCTTATGGTCCGTGTAGATTTCCAATTTTACTCCGTAAAGGTAATGCCACCAAATCTTCAGAGCAAAGACCACAGCAGCCATTTCTAAGTCATGGGTGGGGTAATTCCTTTCGTGATCCTTCAACTGTCTTGAGCCGTAGGCGACTACTTTTCCATTCTGCATTAGGACTGCACCTAGCCCTATTTTTGAAGCAACACTGTATAGGACTAACGGTTCTCCACTCGATGGAATTATCAGTATCGGAGCGCTTGTCAAACGTCTCTTCAATTCCTGGAAGCTTTCTTCACATTTCTGGGTCCACTCGTATTTCTTCCCTTTACGAGTTAGAGCGGTGAGTGGTGCCGCTATCTTCGAGAACCCTTCAACGAATCTTCTATAATATCCGGCCAGACCTAGAAAACTTCTGACTTCAGTCACGCTCCGAGGTGCTTTCCAGTTGATCACAGCTTCAATCTTAGCGGGATCCACAGATATTCCTTCAGCTGATACTACATGTCCTTGAAAGTGCACCTTGCTTATCCAAAATTCGCACTTGGAGAATTTGGCATATAGTTGATGCTCTTTTAGGATTTGCAGTGTTATCCTCAAATGTTCTTCATGCTCCTCTTGGTTCTTCGAATAGATAAGAATATCGTCAATGAAGACGATGACGAACTTATCTAAATGCTCACGAAAGATTCGATTCATTAAATCCATGAATGCTGGCGCATTTGTAAGTCCGAAGGGCATCACAGTGAATTCATAATGGCCGTACCGCGTTCTAAAAGCAGTCTTGGCTATATCTTCATCCTTCACTCTTAACTGATGATAGCCGGATCGAAGATCAATCTTTAAAAAGACTGACGCGCCTTTTAATTGATCGAATAAATCGTCAATTCTTGGAAGAGGATACTTGTTCTTAATGGTAACCTTATTGAGCTCTCGATAATCGATGCACATTCTGAAAGTACCGTCTTTCTTCTTCACGAAAAGAACCGGAGCGCCCCACGGAGAATGGCTAGGACGTATGAAACCCTTATCTAGCAATTCTTGCAGTTGTGTCTGTAGTTCTTTCAATTCTGCTGGAGCCATTCGGTAGGGAGACTTTGAAATAGGACCTGTTCCGGGTAATAACTCGATTTCAAAAGAAATTTCCCGAACTGGAGTTAAACCTGGTAATTCTTCTGGGAAAATTTCTACAAACTCCCTTACGACTGACACATCATCCGGGTTTAACCCTTCTTCTTTACTCACGTCAACAGCTGAAGCTAGAAAGCCCATACATCCGTTCGTCAGCATCCGTTGTGCTTGCATTGATGAAATTATCATCTTATGGTTGAGCAGTGATCTTCCTTTAAAAGCAAACTGTTCTCCACCTTCGGGTCTAAAGGTAACCTTACGACGATGACAATCAATAATCGCATTGTGCTTTCCTAGAAAGTCCATTCCTAGAATGACATCAAAGTCTTTCATCTTAATGGCTATTAAGTCAGCGCGTAGCGTAACACCATTTATCGTTATCGGAATTTGTCTTAGAAAGAATTCCGATTGCAATATCTCGCCAGAAGGCAAGACTGTCCTCATAAGCTTTGAGGTTCTATTACTACTATTACTTAAACTTAGAGCCAACTTAGTTGAAATGAAAGAATGCGAAGCACCCGAATCAAATAACGTATATACTTCATAAGAATCAATCGAAGTCTGACCTGCCACGACACTGGAGGTACTAGCCATCGCATCAGCATTGGTGTAGGCGTACAGTTGTGCTTGAGGCATTGGCGCTTCTAATCTTCCTTGAGAGATAGCGGGTCCATCTAGAACAGGTTGCATGGCATTCAATCGAGGGGTAGGGTTTCTTTGCTGGAACTGGTTGCCCTGAAACGGATTCTGCTTAGGGCAGTCTTTGACGAAGTGTCCGCTTTGTCCGCAGGCAAAACAACTCAAAGTCCCTTTCCTACATTCACCAGGATGATTCTTGCCACAAGTCTTGCATGGTGGCAGAGGGGCTAAAGGACTGATTTCCAGTAGGCTTTCCCCTCTTCTTGTCGTTGTGGTTGTGATTGTGGGATTGGTTGTTGTTGTTCCAGCTCTTTTGCCCAGTTTGGTGATTGGATCTGTCACCATAAGGTTTCTTATTTTCTCCAGTTTGTTTCTCTCTAGTCTTTTCTTCCTTACGAGCCTTAAAGAATTGGGCTCGTTCTTCCTTGACTTGGGCCAATCGATACTCAGCCCTTAGTGCTCTTTCCACGCAGTCTGCTACTGTTGCTAGAGTGTAGTTCCCACTATCGATTGCCATGGCGAGTTCTGGCTTAAACATCTCCATCATTCTTCTCACCCGTTCTTCTTCAGTTGGCACAAGATGAGGACAGAGTCGTGCCAGTTGATTGAACTTAGTGACGGCCTCAGTTACCGTCATAGATCCTTGCTTCAGATTGTTGAAGTCCCTTTGTTGCGCACTCATGGCCCGCATGTTGAAGAACTTAGTGTTGAATTCTTCTATGAATTCCGCCCATGTCATTACATCTACATTCCTTCTCAGTGCTACTGTTTCCCACCAGTAGCGAGCATCTTTCTTTAAATTAAAAGATGCGCAACGCACCTTCTCTTGATCCGTCAAATTCATGAAGTCCAAGATGACTTGTATACTAGATATCCATTCGTCTGCTACCAAAGGGTCGGATGATCCTTCAAATTCAGGCGCATGAGCCCGCCTAAATTTCTCGTACAGATGAGCTCTTGGTTGCAAAGCAACTACAGGATTAGCAACTGGTTGGGGTATGGGTGCTGGATGAGGAGGGGTATAACTGGAGGGACATCATTGGGATTCGGATGAACACGTTGCTGCTGCAATTCAATCCTTAGATTCCGAATTACTCCTTCTTGAGCTTCCAGTCGTTGTTGCAGAGCTACTACAAGATTGGCTAAATCTAGTTGAACATGGGCTTGCGGTTGAACTTGAGGTTGTTCCACTGGAGCTGGGGGAGGATTAACGGCATTAGCTCTCCCGCGACCTCTACCTCGTGCCGCTCTTGGGACAGCTCCTCTTCCTCTACCCCTTCCTCGATTGACAACAGGCGGTCTTTCATACTGACGGCCTGCCTCTTGAGCCTCCACATTGCCTTGTTCTTCAGCAACAAATTCAGTTGCTCTAACCGCAGCTCTTGTTTGGTGTCTACGTTCCATTTCTGACTTCTCGCAAAAGTACGTTATTATATTAGTGTTTGTTTAAGCACTATCATTCATTTGTAGTATATTCATATATCAATTATGATGTGTTATAAGCACAGTAGATACTCATTTATTCAAAATATAATATCATAAACCCATCTCATTCATTCATAACATTCATGTTCACAATCCTTACTTAATAGTAAATAAGTTTTAAAAAGACATCTAGTCAAAACAACATCAAAACGACTTAATTAACTAAGGGTCTTCAATCTTCTTCACTGGAAACGTCCTCTTCTGGATCCTCTTCTTCTTCAGACTCATCGACATTATGTTCCATTGGAGTAGGCTCGGGCTGTGTTGGCTCGGAATCTTTGACTGCATACAGCACGCTGCAAATGAAGTGATATATGTCGGCCCACGGTGCTTGGTATTCCGGAAATGGACGGTCTGCTTCTGGGAGTCCATCCTAAAACAGATAAATTAATATTTGATCGGGAATTTCTCGCGGTTGGACTTCCATGATCTGTTCCTTGAATCGCCGTGCATAGTCCTCCACGCTCTCCTTAGGACTCTTTCTCCAATTTGCTGAGCGAGCTTGGTAGAGATCCATCTTCTCTTCTTGTTCCAGTGCATCAGCATCATATTTCTGGCTCAGAGCCTTGCACATGCCTTGCCACGAGGCATGAGCAGAGGTGCCTCTTTGTTGAATCCACCAAGTAAGAGCATGTCCCGCCAACCTCATAGAGGCGAGATAGACTTGGAGGTGCTCTTCTATGCGACAGGAGATGAACACGGCGTCAATAGTATGTTTCCATTTGTGAAGCTCTTCCGGATAGTATCCGTAAAAAATGAGAGGATCAGCTTCCATAAAGGCTTCAGTTGCTTTACGATCCCTTTCGATCCGTTGAGCTCTAGTCACCGCCATTACGTCTATAATAATATAATAGAGTAAGAAAATATCGAAATGGAATAATAATTTTTGAAAATACTTACTTGAGTTGGAGTGGTCGACCTTGTGCGAGAGTGCGAGGTAGGGTGTCAGGATAACCGCTCTGATACCAACTGTAACGACCCGACTTTTCGAGCCGTTAAACATAAACTTACTTATCATACTTATATTGTAAAAAGTGCAATATTTTTTTTTTTAACTTAGTACTTATACTTTAATAAACTTGCAACTAATGATTATAGAAGTAAAACAAGTTCACAAAGTCAAACATACTTTCTTAACATCATAACATAGTCTTATGACTTTTAATAAAATGGAACATAAATAATAAAATTTCTCTTATAATAAATATGCGAAAATAGTGGTCACCATAACCCTTTGCCTCAGCACCTCATCGCACCGTCGCCTTCCAACCCATCACATCAAGTCATAGGTTTCTTACCTACAGTACGGACGGAAACAAGTGAGCTAAAAAGCCCAGTGAAATACAACATAAACTCACAAAATATGATATGCAATGCATGACCAAATTAGTTTCGCTTATTTGATCTATTACTTAAATCTTTCCTAGAGGATCCTCATCATAATAAGTGTTCGTACCAAATTGCGCGCTGGACCAGTGAACGACGAGGTTGTACAGGTCCTCGGCGATCACTGATCCTACATATCTTTTTATATAGACCGCCCTATATTGCCCTTAAGTCAGCTCAAGGGACGGTCTCATTAACCTCACCTTTCTGAGGTGGTACGACACGATATTAAAACCTAAGTTTCACTTTATTAAATTGTGACATACATCGTGACATTTCATAACTTATCATATCTTCATATCATAAATTAACGACGCTTGTTAGAGATTATAACAAGGTCACATACATCATGCATATAAATGTTATCATCATTGCGAAACATATCGTAATCATCATATCAAAACATAGCATTATCATCATATCAAAACATATCATATCAAAGCATATCATATTAATCATGGCAAAGCATATCATTTATTTTTCTTTCTTTGAACAAATCCGTACTGTAGTGAGATTGTACTCACCTCGGAATGTTCGACAGTTGAAACGAACTCGGTCGTTTGAAGACTTGGTCACCTCGATTTACGTAACCTCTTGAAGATCTTGAAGAAAATGAAGAACTCCTTCTACTATGCTCTTCTTTCCTCTCTCTCTCTCTCTCTCTCTCTCTCTCTCTCTCTCTCTCTCTCTCTCTCTCTCTCTGTCTCTCTCTTTCTTTTTGTTCTAAGGGAGGGATTAAAACTGAACCACTTTCAGCCCCTAGACCTCTTTATGGACGAATTTTTGAGTCCCAAAGGAGTGAGATTAATTTCTTAATTAACTCCTAATCCTCTTACCATCCAACCACCTAATTAATAGAGTTAGGTGAGGAGATAAAAATTTTGACTTTCTCTTTCATTTTCCCTCCCAAAATTTCGACCATAAGGGCTATTTAATCAATTTTTGTTTCAAAAATTGATCCCTCATAATTTGATTAATGTTTTGACCTAATTTGGCATTTTAAATTTTGCAAAAATAGTCTTTTTGCACTATTTCATACATGATCTAAATAATTATTTTTAAATTATATAAAAATAATTATTGTCACATATTAGATTCATAATTGTGACATATAATCTATCACTTAGTTAAATCGAGTGACCATTTATATTTTCGTGTCGTTTTATAAAAAATGACACGTCGTTTTCGTATTAGGTTAAATTACGACGAAATTTATCGTAATTTACCTTTTAAACTAAACTTTTCATTTATTGAAATTAAATTAGTTCAATAAGAAAATATTGTAAACAAATTAATTGAAATATACCTATTTCAAAATTTGTTGCATATGAAATTAGAGTTATCACAAAAATCGGTTCGGTTTTGGGCTCCATTTTGCGAATCAGGCCTATGTGGCCGAGTGACGGGCGCTGCGGCACTGTTGTGCACGTGCTGTAGAACCTTTGGATTGGCTTTTCTCGCATCGGGCACTGGCGCTGCGGCGCATGAAGATGGGCGCCGTAGCGCTGTGCATATCTGGGCAGCAAGGGGCGCGGGTGCTGCAGCGCAATGAAGTTGGCACCGCAACGCCTGTTTCTAGGCAGCAAGGGTGCCGCAGCGCTGTTTCTGGCGGTCGTTCGTCAGAAGTTTAAAGAACGACCGGCGAACGTTATGCTTTTCTTCTTTTTTTAGCCGGTCGTTCGCCCAACCTTCGTGAACGACCGAAGATCATTCTGCATGCTGATTTGCCCTCTTCTGCGTGCCAGATCGCGCCAAATGTTATTTTTGTGGCTCGAACTCGGGCCAAATCCTTATTTTTCACCTAAAATCAATCAAATAACACTTTTAACATTATAACTTGAACAGAATGTGGAATTATCAAAATATCTTATTATAATTTAACTAATTTAAATCAAAAAATGAATAAATGAGACTATATGCATTTACTTAATAACTCTAACATAATGCTTAAATATGCAACATAAATGACTTTAAATATGTACGATGTAACCTAAGATTGATGCAAACAAGAGATAAATGCGAGATGCATCAATGGGTATTGGACAGTTTAGATGTAGCCAGGTTAATAACTTAATTTTTGGTTACCTAGGTCATTTTTTTTAAAAATATTATTTTAACAGGCCAATTTGCTAATGAGTCTTAAAAATAAATACTTAAATTATTAAAATAATTAATTAACTAGCTAATTTGTTAATTATTTAGACATGTTTTTAGCAACTAAGTTGTCTATCACCAAGTCACCAACTATCAATATACGTAATTGCAACATTTGAGTATTTTATTACATTTTTCAAAAAATTAAATATTAATTTAAATTGAATCATTTGCTAAAAGTTTAAGTATTCACCGTCATTTGTATTTTATTTCGAAACACATGATCCACATGCAGTACTCACAGAACAGAAGTGGGTGACAGTTGCCCCAAGATCTTGATCTTCACCTAACGTGGATCCGACTGCTCTGTTGGACCTTTGCAACTTTTTACTTTTTATTTAAAAATCTTATCAAATCTGATATAATGTAATTACCATTATATACTTACTATCCTACATTTCTATCTACTATATTTTTTCCCATATATCTCCACCGTTCTTTAGAAAAACCAACAAGCTTATCATTCATCCAAAACTACATCAACCTTTCCTACTCGTTCTCGCCTTCTACCAAACACAGTGGTTCATCGAACTTAAGAAAGAAAAAAAATTGCTTAAAACCACTAGCTATAGATTAGTCTCACCAAAAACATTACCACATGGAGGCCAACAAGCCGTTAGAAGAAGCTGGAGAAGATCTGCCTAAATTAGCAAATGATGAATTGGTTGATGTATCTCAGCTTCCTAAGGCAAAAGGCTGGTGGAGCACTGGTGCAACTCTGTACCAAAGCTGTTGGTTTCCGTCCCATGTCTTTCCCAATGTCATCAAATTTCAGAAAGAATTCGAATCTCATGACCAAGACATCATTCTCGCCTCTCACCCCAAATCAGGGACAACTTGGCTTAAGTCGCTTTTGTTTTCCATTGTTAACCGTAACAACTACAAACCCTCCGACACTCCCCTCCTCACTTCAAACCCCCACGAGCTCGTTTCTTCTTTCGAATTCTCAGTCTATGCTCCGTCCCAAGACAAGCATCGCGAAGACATCATCCAAGCCCCGGCCCCACGGCTGATTTCCACCCACATTCCTTATGCCTCGCTGTGCGAATCCATCAAGCGCACGGAAAGCAAAATCGTGTACATTTGCCGGAACCCTCTTGACATGATCACCTCATTTTGGCATTTCGTGACGCGTGGCCACCCCTCGTGCCACTCGCAATGGACGATGGAGGAGTGCGTCGAGACGTTTTGTAAAGGACAGAGCCATTTCGGCCCATTTTGGGACCACGTTCTAGGGTACTGGAAGGAGAGCCTGGAGAGGCCCGACAAAGTGTTGTTTCTCAAGTACGAGGACATGAAGGAAGACACTGTTTCTCAAGTGAAAAGGCTTGCGGAGTTTGTCGGGTTTCCGTTTTCGGAAGAGGAAGAGAGTAGTGGCGTTGCTGAGCAAATATTGGAGCTGTGCAGCTTGAGCAATTTGAAAGAGCTTGAGGTGAACAAACATGGCCAGATATTGCCTAACTTTCACAACAAACTCTTCTTTAGAAAAGGCGAAGTTGGTGATTGGGCTAATCACCTCAGCGCATCAATGGTAGAGCGAGTTGACGAGGTAATCCAAGAAAATCTCCGTGGTTCTGGTTTGTCATTCAGAATGTCAAGATAGATTTCTTTGTTTAGAAAATAACGGGCTTCGCTCCGTATTGATCACCTTGTAATGCTTTTGGTACTTGTTTTTCTTGTTTATCGTTTTCCTCTACTTCTTTCTACGCTGATATGAGAACATGGTTTGGAATGAATTTGATTACGATTAATACCTGCCTATACTCTACGTTCCGTACTGAATATCTACCTTTCCAAGGCATTTGTATAAATGGCTGTCAGATTCAAAATCGTTAAGATGATACATAAGTATGAAAGATATTATAACAGGCTTTTAACGCGTGGTTGAATATGTCAAATTTAACCATACGGTCTCACACATTATTATTAGTATAATAGGAGCAAGAATTAGTCCTACAAAGACACGAAATATCAAGTGATTAATATTTCTATTAAATAATGAAACGAGAGAATTCAATTAAACTAAACACAAGATTAAATCAAGACAAAGGTTAATTATGTAATATTCTAAATTCATCGGTGCTCGACGTAATATTGTATAAGAGAGGTGTAACAATATAAAGAGTTGATGTAACGAATCTAAAAAAAAAAAAATTTCGTTACTATATGTTTTTATATCATTAGTACATATTTTTCTCGTTTTAGCATTTCGCGATATTATGTATTATAAAAAAATATTTATACCATATAAATAATTTTTTAAATACTATTTATATAACATTTGAGTTCTATATATTTCTAAATAAAAAGTGACATATAAAAAAGTTTTCACAAAAAAAATGATTAAAAGATATTTTTTGCTTTTTCTAATAGGTATTATGTCTTTTTACATATTAATTTTTACCAGAAAGATAATATTATACCAATTTGATCAAATGTATGATCATTTTGAAACTACAAAAAATACAAAAATAAAATTAAAATTTAGATAAAACTTAGAGATTATTTTGAAATTTTTCCTATTAATTATAGGATTAGTTAGGTAAATAGCCGTTTTGGACTGTTTGTTTTTAAAAAATAACAACAGTTTTAAAAAATTTAAAAACTAGCCATAAAACTGTAAGAAATTTCTGACAATCACAAAAATACACATAAAAAACTGTAAGAAATTTCTAACACTAGCAAAAATTTTGTCAGAAATTTCTTATATAGCTAGTTTTTAAATTTTTTTAAACTGTTACTATTTTTTAAAATCATTTGTAAACAATGGCTATTTTCTTAAAATTTCTTAATTAGAATTAAATTAAGTTGAAAGATAAATAACAATTGAAGGATATATATGAGTGTTTCCCTGCCTGTGAAGCAATTACAATGTATTATTAGTAGTTTTATGTGCACCCATTCAATGATGGCCCCTCAAATGAGAAAGTGGCGGGATCATCACATTATTGGTTTTCAATTAATTCTTGGACCCCATTCAATTATGCAAGCATATATAAAAAATAAAAAAAAAATGTTATTTGAATCGTTTTAGAAATAGAATATTACAACAGTAGTTGAGGAGGTTTTTTTTTTTTTTTTTTCAATTTTGACTCGATTGAGTTGAAGGAAAGCTATGCTATTGCGGAAGCGTATATGGTTTTAGAAAATTTCATATTGATCAAATCAATAAAGAAAAAACATGATATCACATATCAATTATAAACGTAGAATTCATAGGATCATATTACATGTTCAACAAAAATTAATCTAACAGTATAATTCATCATATAAATTAAATTGAAAGATTAAAAAAAAAAGAAAAAAAGAATTCTACAACGACAAATATGGACTAATACGACTCCACCAAATTAGTGCTCGCGTTTCAAGCAACCTCTAAAGGTAGGGCTCATCTCCTTTCTTGAAACGACTTATAAGAGTTGTGAGGTTCGACACTACAGCCTTCCATTTCGTTCTCCAAAAGCAATAGAGACAAAAGGGTGGGTTTTCTTTTGATTCACTCAAACAATGGAGGACAAAAAAATATTTCTTGCTCTGGAGTAGGGGGTGGATGAATTTTCTGAGGCTTTTTTTTATTCCGAAAAAACTCTCTGCTTTCTATTCTGATTACTCTTAAAAAAATTGTACGTGAAATTTTTTATGAGACAATATTTAAACAGAGAGATAGAGGAGAGAGAAGTGAGCTAAAAATAGCCCACTCCCTCCTCTTTTGCGCCAACTTGTACGACATTTTCCTCTGAGAAAAAGTCCTCTGATAACTAACAGGTAATATCTTTAATTTAAAATTAATTTCTTTTAGAAAATTATCTTATAATTATCTCTAATTGATTCAATAAAGATATTGTGAGATTTAAATTTAATTTAAACCTTTAATATTTATCCACTTGATTTAATTAACAGTTAATTAATCGAAGGGATAAAAATCCTTGTAATTTGTGCGTAACTTAGAGAAAAAATCACATGTGACTTTTCTTGTACTGATTAAAAGGAAGACAGTTATTTAACACTTAAATAATTGTAATAAAAATATAGTCTCCTTTATTTTTCTTATAAAATTCGCCCAATGCATATAATGGTTTTAGACGTGAGTAATTTTGCATAGGTTTTCCTTTTTGAAAAAGAAAAGATAAAAGTGCTTGCGTGATTATTTGTTTGAATTTTTATACACTGTTTAGTTTCAAAATGGAAAAAAAAAAAAGCCTTTTTTTCACGGTAATTTGTTATTTACATGGTTTGACCTTTTATTAATTGTATATGGTTAGTTTTGTTTTTGGATCCCATTAAAAAATTGGATTAATAACTTGGTATATTACTTTTAGTGGCATTATTGTCTTAACAACTAATAGATTGAGTAGATATAAAACATGTTATAATCTCAGAGAAATATGCAATCATATATGATAATGTCACTAGCAAATTAGGGGCCTATCCGTACTTTTAGGTTGAGGCGAAAACGCTGGCCTATCCGTACTTTAGGTTGAGTGTAATAGTAGCACCATTATTGACTTTTTTACTTTTTTTTTTAATAAGAAAATTCCAAGCATCATTATTGAATTGAATGTGACAGAAGAGGACTCAAAATACAGCCATTCGTTTCCAAAGAAGAGGACAGCTTGAAACAAGAGGACCCACAGGGAGGACTTTTCAAGAAGTGCTTCAAAACCTTCCAAAGGACTTATAATTTATTATTACAATTATGAAAAAATAAAATAACAAATAATTAATTAGTTTTTAGAGCATTACGCTTTGATAGTGGAAGATAGAGTATGACTATAGACCTATGAACCCAACTCCAAATTCCATAAAATATATTTATTGATACAGATTATAATAAAATTTGGGTAAAATATTTCATTCTTATCACACAATTGTTTGTTACAATTTGTATCAACATTTGTTAAATGTCGTAACAAGTATTATTATAATCTGTAACAATATTTGTTGCAGATTGTAACAAAATTTGACGATTAAAGATATTTTGGACAATCCACATGAGCTTGGAGCTAATAACTTAATTTTTATATAGTTAGATCATTTTCTTAAAATATATTATTTTTAGTGGTCATTTTGCTAATGGGCCCTTTAATAAATGACACTATATTATATCGTGGGGGTTTTTATTTTATTTTTTACAATATTATCTTTCATATTTACTATGCCACGATTAAAATATTTCTAAGTTTATCAAATCATAACATAAATATTTCATGGTTTAAATTAAGAAAAAGAAAACAACTTTATCCTTACCTAAACTATCTTATAGGGTAAGCGTAAAAGGAGTTATTCAAAAAATAAAAATAAAAAACAAGATTTTTTTTCATTGAAGTTTGCTAACTCCTTGTTTGCGGGTAAATATTCATAACTTTCTATTTTATTTTATTCAACTTTCTTAATCACCATATTCTTAAATCTTATGAGATAAATGCGATTGATGCAATTATGAGATAAATGCGAGATGCATCAATGGGTATTGGGCAGTTTAGATGTAACCAGATTAATAATTTAATTTCTGGATACCTTAGTTATTTTAAAAAAAAAATTATTTTAATAGATCAATTTGTTAATGGGTCCTAAAAATAAATACTTAAATTATAAAAGTAATTAATTAACTAGTTAATTTGTTAATAATTTAAACATGGTTTTAGCAACTAAGTTGTTTATCACCAAGTCACCAACAATCAATATACGTAATTGCACCATTTGAGTATTTTATTACATTTTTCAAAAAATTAAATATTAATTTAAATTGAATCATTTGCTAAAAGTTAAGTATTCACCGTCGTTTGTATTTTATTTTGAAACACATGATCCACATGCAGTACTCACTGAACAGAAGTGGGTGACAGTTGCCCCAACATCTTGATCTTCACCTAACGTGGATCCAACTGCTCTGTTGGACCTTTGCAACTTTTTACTTTTTATTTAAAAATCTTATCAAATCTGATAAAGTGAAGTAGGCAAATACCCAAAATTTATATAATAATAAAAATAAATACTTAAATTTTTAAAGTAATTGAGTTTCTAGTCAATTTGTGAATTACTTGCACATGCTTTTAGTAACTAAGTGAATTACCACCACTTATCACTGTGTAAGTAATTGAATCATCATTATATTCTTACTATCCTACATTTCTATCTACTATATTTTTTCCTATATATCTCCTCCGTTATTTAGAAAAACCAACAAGCTTATCATTCATCCAAAACTACATCAACCTTTCCTACTCGTTCTCGCCTTCTACCAAACACAGTGGTTCATCGAACTTAAGAAAGAAAAAAAAAAATTGCCTAAAACCACTAGCTATAGATTAGTCTCACCAAAAACATTACCACATGGAGGCCAACAAGCCCTTAGAAGCTGGAGAAGATCTGCCTAAATTAGCAAATGATGAATTGGTTGATCTATCTCAGCTTCCTAAGGCAAAAGGCTGGTGGAGCACTGGTGCAACTCTATACCAAAGCTGTTGGTTTCCGTCCCATGTCTTTCCCAATGTCATCAAATTTCAGAAAGAATTCGAATCTCATGACCAAGACATCATTCTCGCCTCTCACCCCAAATCAGGGACAAATTGGCTAAAGTCGCTTTTGTTTTCCATTGTTAACCGTAACAACTACAAACCCTCCGACACTCCTCTCCTCACTATTAACCCCCAACGGCTCGTTCCTTCTTTCGAATTCGTAGTCTATGCACCGTCCCGCGACAATTATTGCGAAGACGTCCTCCAAGGCCCGGCCCCGCGGCTGATTTCCACCCACATTCCTTACGCCTCGCTGTGCGAATCCATCAAGCGCTCCGAAAGCAAGATCGTGTACATTTGCCGGAACCCTCTTGACGTGATCACCTCCTTTTGGCATTTCGCGACGCGCGGCCACCCCTTGTGCCACTCGCAGTGGACGATGGAGGAGTGCGTCGAGACGTTTTGTAAAGGGCAGAACAATTTCGGGCCGTTTTGGGATCACGTGTTGGGGTACTGGAAGGAGAGCCTGGAGAGGCCAGAGAAAGTGTTGTTTCTCAAGTACGAGGACATGAAGGAAGACACTGTTTCTCAAGTGAAAAGGCTTGCAGAGTTTGTCGGGTTTCCTTTTTCGGAAGAGGAAGAGAGCAGTGGTGTTGCTGAGCAAATATTGGAGCTGTGCAGCTTGAGCAATTTGAAAGAGCTTGAGGTGAACAAACATGGCCAGATAAGGCCTAATTTTCCCATCAAACTCTTCTATAGAAAAGGCGAAGTTGGCGATTGGGCTAATCACCTCAGCGCATCAATGGTAAAGCGAGTTGACGAGGTAATCCAAGAAAATCTCCGTGATTCTGGTCTCTCATTCAGAGTGTCAAGTTAGATTTCTTTCTTTAATGGCCTGAAGGGAAGCAAATGTCAAAAGAAAATAACGGACTTCTCTTTGTATTGATCACCTCGTTATGCTTTTTGTACTTTGTTTCAAGTACTTGTTTTTCTTGTTTATCGTTCTTTCTACGCCGATATGAGAACATGGTTTGGAATGAATTTGATTACGATTAATACCTGCCTATATTCTATGTTCCCGTACTGAAAATCTACCTTTTCAAGGCATTTGTATAAATGGCTGTCAGATTTAAAATTGTTAAGATCGTACAAAAGTATGAAAAATATTATAAATAAGCTTTAAACGAGTGGTTAAATATATCAAATTTAACCATACCGTCGCACACATAATAATTAGTATAATAGGAGCAAGAATTAGTCCTACAAAGACACTAAAAAATGTCAAGTGATTAATATTTCTATTTAATAATGAAACAAGAGAATTCAATTAAACTAAACACAAAATTACATGTAATGTGTTGCATGTAACGTTGCATTTAATGTTATACTTTTACATGTATATATATTACATGTAACATTTTATGTTACATGTTATATATGACTAAATCCTTAATTTCATAAAACTATGACTAAATCCTTCAAACTTTACCTTTAAAATGACTAATTACTTAATTGACCCTTAATTATTATCAAATATAATTAAGTTGAAAGATACCTCCAACTAAAATAACATTTGAAGCCTTGAAGGATATATATGAGTGGTTCCCCTGCATATGAAGCAATTACAATGTACTATTAATAAGTAGTTTTATGTGTACCCATTCAATGATGGCCCGTCAAATGAGAATTAAAGTGGTGGGAACATCACATTATTGGTTTACAATTATTTCTTTGACCCCATTCAATTATGCAAGTATAATATATATATATATATATATATATATTAATCGTTTTAGAAATAGAATATTAGAATAGTAGTTGCGGAGGGTTTTTTTTTTTTTCAATTTAGGGTTTAGGGACAACTTGGCTAAAGTCGTTTTTGTTTTCCGTAATAACTCCGAACCGTACGACACTCCCCTCCTCGCTTCAAACCCCCACGGCCTCGTTCCTCTTCTTGAATTTGCACTCTATGCACTGTCCGGCGACAAATATCGCCAAGAAATCCTCCAAGCCCCGGCCCCGTGGCTGATTTCCACCCACATTCCTTACGCCGACAAACGATATAGGCACTTATAAATAAATGAAAATAGGTACTTGTAAATAAATGAACAAACTATTACCATCTCACTTTCACTTCAAGAAAAAGGTACTTCATTGTGATCGCTGAAAATAAATAACACCTACCACAAAGTGGTTGCTGAAAATTTATAGCGACCATAGTCTTTTTTTTTTTTTTGATAAAATATTATCAACGACCACAAAATGGTCGCTAAAAAGAAGGGAATTTGATTTTTTTTTTTTCGGCAACCATGATGTGTATAAATAACTACCCTATTATGTATTTTTTCTTTTACAGACACTTAATTATAACCATATCATGTATAATTAATTTTTAATTAATATGATATAAAGCAACGATAATTAATTAACGATATCTGAAATAAAGAGATTATTACCTATAATCTCGTTATTTTTAATATTTTTTGACCATATATCTGAAAAACTCAATGGGTGCACAAGCTTTCCCTCATTCCTACCTCGTTATCATAATATAAATAAACAAATAAATGTTAGAGACAATGTTACCAAAATCTTTTGCGATTTTACTAAATGACACAATATATTAAATCCTGAGTTTCTTTTTTGTGACAATAATATCCTTCATATTTACTATGTCACGATTAAAATATCTCTAAGTTTATCAAACCATAACATAAATATTTCATAATTTTTAATTAAGAGAAAGAAAAAGAAAACAACTTTGTCTTGATCTAAACTATCTTAAAGATCATAATATGGGTAAGGGTAAAAGGAGTTATTCGCAAAAAATAAAATAAAAATTAAAGAACAGGGGTTTTCTTTTTACTGAAGTTTGTTAAGTTGTGATACTTATATCATGGTTTGTTAAACTTATCTAACAGTTAAAAAGTCAAGATATAATCTGTAATTTACTATTAAGTAAAGAGTCAAAAGGATATTTACGTCATTTTTCTTTATAAATTTTCAAGTACATGCCAATTAAAAAAGCGACAATGCAAGTGGCCTATCCGTACTTTAGTTTGAGTCTAAACTCTAATGGATGACTACACCATTAGAAGCACCATTATTGAATTAAAAGTTTCAGAAGAGGACTCAAAATACAGCCATTCGTTTCCAAAGGAGAGGACAGCTTTAAAGACGAGGACCCACAGCGAAGACTTTCAAGAAGTGCTTCAAAACCTTCCAAAGAACTGATAAATACGTTCCAAACGATTCTAATCCTTCCAACCTCCTTGATTTAGAATCGGATTACAGGACTTGATTTAGAATCGGATTACAGGATGTTGGTGTAGATCGAAACTACAATCTTCCAAACCGATTTTCAAATCGATAAAGAACAAAAGGTGGGCTTTGCATTTCAAACACACACGGGGAAAACAATTTTATGGCCCTTGTGGGAGGGAATAGGCGAATTTTGTGAGGAGTTTTTTTTCTGAGAAAAACTCTTTCTCTGATAGCTCTCTCTCTCTGAAAAAAAATGTTACGTCTGATTGAAAAACTAAGGCTAGGGCCTTTTTAAATCAGTATGAGAGGAGTGGGTTGTGGGCTAAAATTTAGCCCACTAACCCATGTAAATGACGCCATTTAGGGGAGATTTTTTCTCTGAGAAAAAGTCTCCTCCTATTTAATTAATAATGTATTTTTAATTTCAAAATTAATTTATTCCAAAAATAAATTAATTTGATAATTATCCAATAGTTATCTTTAATAGAAATTAAAAAGAAAAATATAATATTTAAATCAAATTTAAATGTTTATATTTTGTTCATATGATTTAATCAATCTCATTAATTAAATCATGTGCACCATTCATAATAATTATTTAACACTTAAATAATTAAAATAAAATAAAATAAAACTCCTTTTTGTTTTATATGCAATAATTCGACCTTGTGTGTGATCATATAATTAATCACATTAATTATAATTTGTTTTCTTCATCAATTTGTTCGGAGTCGATCCAGGGATCATAGACCCGATAATTCAAGCTCCAATAAATTAATAAATTTAACTAAAACTCTTTAGTTAAAAATCTAATTTATTAATCCCGAGGTTACTCCACTATAAACCCGAGATTGAACTCTTGAGATTATCCGAATAATTTACTCGATGAGCACGTCCACAGATTTAGTCATTACATGAGATTCAACCCTCCAGACTAGTTCATGTTTTGAGCAGGCGAAATTACCGTAATACCCCTCGAGTCACATTTATTCCTTAAGTACCGTTATTTCACTATTGAACGATTCATTTACAATCTTATTGTAAATGTGCGCGCAACCATTCAATTCTAGAAACAACACTTAAGTGAACCAATGTTAACTTCTTTCAATTAGAAGCTGGATTCCGTATATGCAAATCCCATTCCTCAATGATCTCGCCTCGAGCTCTCAAAACGCAAGTATTCGCCCCAATGCGATAATGGTACTTAACGAATGAATCAAAGAACTTGCAAACGAGACCTAGAGGTCTGTGATCGCTCAGGATTGAGATTGATTCTCATATGACCATCTTTTGACAACGAAACGAAATGTCGTAACGGTTCTTAACGACACTTTGTAACGAGTCGGTTCTAACCGTGTATAGTCCAACTATACATAACGCTCCCACTATGTGTCGCCACACGATTAGTGTTCTGTGTATGTGATTTCCAATCAAATAATCTAATATTGATTAATCACTGACTTGATTTTAAAAGTATTAATTTTATAATTCGATATTTCATATGACACTTATAAATATCGAAATAAAACTTTTTGGAACATTTTAAGGATTTAGAAGAATGTTCGTTTAAAATAATATTTCAAACAAAATAATAAAAATGTCTACTCGTTTTATTAATTAAGAAAAATAATAATATTACAAATAATATTACAAAAACCGTTTTCTAGGGCAACATCCAACAGTAGGGTCTTGCACGCGAGGAGGGCGGTGCGAAGTCGCAGAGTCTCGGCGAATCACGAGGTTGTTGAGGGGTTGCAGAATCACGCCGTTGTCGGCAAGACCTTCCCGCCCAAGTACGTCTCTGTTGCCGCTCTCGTTAGGCCATCGAATTCGTCGATCACCATCGTCGTTTGCAAGGAGAATCGTCCGAAGAAGCCTCGGATTCCAGTGCAGACCAGTCCCTGAAACTCGTACAACAAGAAGTCGTTGGCAATCGAGTGCAGAACATCGCCGTCACCGCCGTAGATATCACAAATTTGTGGTTGAGTGTGCTTAGAGATTTTCACAATTTTCGATTTTTGTTGGTAAAGCTTAGAGATTTTGACAATTCGTAGTTTTTGTTGGTTTTGGTAATGCATCGTAGAACTTTTGGCAAGTTTTTTTATGCTCCGATTGAGGATTCAATGATGGTTTTGGAATTGGCTTGTACTTGACAGTACATTTAGAGTCTTGCTTGTGTTTGAGACTCTTTCTTTCTTTTTTAGATTTAGAATGTATGTTCTCGGATTTGCTTCTGATTTTTTTTTTTTTCATTTGGGACTGAACTACAAGCATAGAGATTATATGTTCCAAATTTCTTGACCCTGGACCATTGTCTCCACTAGTGTGATCATTTGAGATTTTCTTCTTCTTCTTTTGAACGTGAAGAATAGGGGAAGAAGACAACAATGAAAATGACGTTAATAACATTATAAAATCCACGTATGAGTCACGTGACTCATTTTTCGTTAAAAAACTAACTCAATTCATCAATTTGTATCGAATTGCGAAGATTTTCGAGCTCAGGGAGCCCAATACCAAAAATAAAAGATTAAAGGGCAAGTTGCCATATCCCGTAAAGGTCAAGGACAACAATGCAAAAAACTCTTAGAAAATCTTAATTCATAAGGGTATTTTATTTTATTTTATTTCTGCAAATATTAGCGGGTGCTCCACAAGAGTCCGTCACCATTCTAGTAATTTTTTTCTACTAAATATTTATGATCGGGTAATATTACCTAAAGATCTGTTCATCCAATTTCATTCAGAACCCAAGAAGATAAAAATTTGTGGTGTACCGGCTCAACTATTATTGAATTAGAAAAAGGATAAGGCACAAGAGAACGTTGGACAAGAAGGAAAAAAAAAAAAAACAAGAAATTCTTTTTAAATAAAATATTTCGATAATTCTTTTTAGGACTTCAGTAAAATAAAAATTAGAAAAATAAAATTTGGTAATTAACTGGAAAGGCACAATAGAGAACGTTGGATTGGGACAAGCAGTGCCAAACATTCTGCAACATTATTGTTAAAAAAACAAAATACTATAAGGCATGATTTATTTTGGCATATCAATCCAATAATCCTAACAATGGACTTTGGAACAAAATCAAAAAGTTTTCAGACCAATTACTCCAAGATAGATAACAAGATAGATACTCAAATTCCAAACATATATCTAAACAACTTTTGAAGACATTCAAGAAATTTGCAGACCAGACTCTTCAAACTTTTCTTGCATGATTTTCCTCAGACGCTCGAACATCGAAGGTGTTAGATGATTCCTCCAATCTCCAACCTCGCCTTTTCGGAAATAAGAGCTGTTTGGAGCACCCGATGGACGTTTCCCGTCTACATTTCCTTTAAGGGTTTTCATGTTATCGATGCTACAAAACTCCGCTATCTTCGCTACAAGCCCTTGTTTCTCTTCCTCCTCCGAGAAAGGGAACCCTAAAAACTCAGCTAACCGCTTCACCTGAAACACAGCATCGTTTTTGAGATCCTCATATTTTATGAACAAGGTTTTGTGAGGTCTTTCTAAGCTAGCCTTCCAAAACCCTAAAACATGGTCCCAAGACGGCCCACATAAATGAACTCCTCGGCAGAACTGATCGAAGTACTCTTCTTCTGTAGTAATCCACTCTTTATTCTTTTGTCCAAAGCTTTTCGAAACGAAGTGCCAAAGTGAGACAAATTGGTCCATTGGGTTCCTACAAATGTACACGATCTTACAGTTGGAATTCTTGATGGAAGTTGGCAACAAGGAATATGGGACATGGGTGCTAAGGAGTCTGGGTGTCGGAATGTTGTTAATGGTATCAATCGACTCGGGTTTGTCGAAAACATCGAACTCCAAATTCGGAACTAAAGCGTGTGGGTTGGAAGTGAGCAAAGGGCTGTTTGAGAGAGGAAAATGGTGGCGATTGACAATTGAAAATGAAAGGGCTTTCAACCAAGTGGTACCTGATTTTGGACAAGAAGCCAATAAGAGGTCATCATCAAGTGCTAGAAAGTATTTTTGAAATGAAAGAACAGACTTAGCTATGTACTCAGCGACCCAAAATCCTTGGTAAAAATACAGTGTCCTTCCAGTTATCAAGTCTCTCTCTTTTGGAAGGTTTTGAAGCAATTCTTGAAACTCGTCCCCATGGGAAGCCTCTTCTTTGGAGTTGAGATCTGATTTTTCCATTCGAATCTGATGATGTATGAAATGAAAGCTGAGAAACTTGGAGGGAATTAAAAAAAAAAAACAAACAAACAAACAAACAAACAAATGTCTGATCCTTTTAACTTTCGGTACCGACTCCTATTAATGTATTCATCGATCAGACCACCTAATCCAACTTATATAGATAGACAACTTAAATTATTGTATTATAATGATTGTTTATACATATATATTTGAGTATTTTACTTCTGATTAAAAATATATTAATGCAGAGTAGTTCGCATGGAGTGCGTGAAGAATTTGATAATATATATCTAGGGAAAATTACAAATTTATTCTCAATAAGCATGATATTTACAAAAATATTTGACTAAACTAGATATTCTCATATATGATCAGACTTTCTATATTTATCTCACATATATTTTTTATTTACTCCTTTGCCCTTCAATCAGGCATATTCAAACTATAATTGGGTTTTTCCTTTTTTAAAACTTTTAATTTTGTCATATTTTGTTCCCGATTTTGTGGATAATTGTCAATAAATCTCAGTGATGGTCTTAATCTGAATTATGCTTTCCATTATACGTTAAATCCCTATGTGAATTCTATCACATCAATTTCTTCACCTGCAAAAGAAGTTAACAAATAAATGTAAATATAATATTTTCAATGTTATAATGTATATGCTGTAAATACTGTCAATATAAAAACAAATTTCATATATGAACAATGTAAATATTGTAAATATTATATTAACCTAGTACTATGATATAAACCAAAACTACTAAAGAACACACATTAAACTCTGCAAATTTCATAGAAAAGACGAAAAAAAAGTTTCCATCCCAATGCAAACGATATATTCAACAAATTATATATTAACTGGGATATATCATACTTCCAAACAACAAATACAGTCGTTATTTGACATCCAATATACTGTAAATATTATATTAACCTAGAACAACTATAACATTTACCGAGTAAAACTTTCTCAGTTTACAGTCAATCTTATATTCACGGGGAAATAATATATTTACTAATACTAAATTCATGAATTTTTCAAATTGACCACATCAATAACATATTATGCTGTAAATATAATATTGTCAACGTTAAAGTGCACACGCTGTAAATACTGTAAATATAAGATTGACACTACACATATAAACAATATCAATATAGTAAATATTATATTATCTAGGTAATATTATATAAACCAAAACTACTATATACATTGAATTCACCGAAAAAAAAAACAAAGAAATAGAATATAAACTGAAGAACATATGTATAAGCCAGAACATCAAATATGACCAACAAAAAGAAAATATTTAAAACATAGATTAAAAAATTAGAAAGAAAAAAAAAAAGAAGCCTTGAGATTTTCATACCCATGAAACTCATCTTCAGTCGGTCAATATTTTATATTCTCAGCAATATCACCCACATATTCGGCATGTAAAATTGATCAGAAAATATCATATAGACGGTGATATAGCCACAACTTATCGGCTTTTGAACTTAGGATTGTCCCCTTTGATTCCAGGTACTGTAGAAGGTCCGGCCGTTCTCTCCTTGCTTTGTCCGGCGGCGCCTCTTTCCGATTGTCCGACGCGGGGTGACTTTCTGATTCCGGCGACCGGCGGCTTTTTATGCCCAGCAACCTCTCTCGCCGTCGTCTTCGTTCTCGCCATTTGAGTTTGTAGGCGATGAGATTTTGAAGATTTCTAGGGCTTGAAGATTGCTAGGTTTTGATTTGGGAGGAGAAAAAAAAAATTGAACGGGAAAGAGGAGGTCACGGTTTGTGTGCGTGAATAGGGGAGAATATTATATTTATTAGTCAGCATACCTTTTTTATTTTTGAATCCCACAATAATAGGAATTTTGTTTTGAATTTTTTGGGTTATATCCATTTTTAAAATTGGGTTAGGAACCAGGTCTATAGTCCTATATAGTAATTCCACACCTCATAAAATATTAATGTAAAAACTCTAATATAAATATTAGATTTGTAAATATCTAATTTAAGGGGACTAGTTATAATATTCTAATTATAATTTGTAAACTCTAATTATAATATTATTGATAATTGCTGGAATGGCCACACCGTGTGGAAAGCAATCATCAAATTTGTCTTAGAAAAATGATTTATTTTCAACTTGCACCCTTATTTTTTCTTTTTTCTTTTTTAAATGACGACTCTCTTTCTTCTCTTTTCATGGGATTTTTTTTTTTTTTTTGGGTTGTGTGCTTTTTTTTTTGGCTTGTTGGGGGAGGTTGTGGCGGTGAGTTTATTGGGCGACTTCTCTACGTTTTCTCACTTAGTCTCATTTCTCAATTCTCACTTTTTTGTTACTTAGTTTCGACTATAACACTCTACGTACTTCTAAGGGTTTAGATTGCTTTATATGGTTAGTAATTTTAAATAAAAGCATATTGTTACTTTTATTCTAAATTTTTTTATACTAACATATATGATATGTGATTTTTTAACTTTTGATATACTATATAAGTATATATCTACCACTATGTCAAATTCACATTCAATATCTGCATAAAAAATAAAAAAATTAATGCAATTCTCAAAAGGAAACCAGCAAAAGATAAAAGAGAAAAAAAAATGATTATGTCAATATAAATATAAAAATCTTGAAAATTTATGACCGTTGTCGTTTTCATTGAATCATATATATATATATATATATATATATATAAGGAATATGCAAATTTTGAGTAAGATTAATAAGCAATAGAAATCAATAAAAAAAAAACCCCACAAAAGGGAATTCTAAAAAAAAAAAAAAAAAACCACCGTCATCCACCGTATGTCATCTGTCGCCGTCGCCTCTTTGTTTATTTGTTCTCTAGTCCTCATTTTTCATCTAAGTTATCGAAAAATTTCTTTCATCAAGTTTTTTAACGTCGAATACATCAAAAATAAAAATTAATAAAAAATGCTGTAGTGCATAATTTTTTATCTAATTGAGTAGGTCCAAAATAGCTTTTTCTTTTTTCGAAGACGTAAAAAGTTTTTACTTTTGACGAAAAAACATGAAATTTTCTTTGATATTCATGTTTGATTTATACAATATAAGAGATTCTATCAAATTTTGGACAATTACATTGGTATTTTATTCCAAAACCACATGATCCACACGCATTCACAGATGTGGGTGACAGTTGCTCACTGCTCTGCTGCAATTTTTTCTTAAAGCAACTTTTTAGTTTTTTATTTAAAAATCTTATCAAATCTAGAAGAATCACAACTACTATTATAAGATCCTTACTATCCTACATTTCTATCTACTTAAATCTTAGAAAATTTTTATTGCATCTTTGGAAGCATGTCCCTAATTTTATACTCCGAGTTTTTTTTTTTTTTTTTTTTTGCTCTCACAAGAATATCTTTTGAATTTACTAAATCTCGATTATTATTATATTTCTGAATTTACCACACCAGAACATAAATATTAATTTTAGAAGAAACGAATAAAAGATCTTCATCCTTATCGAAACTGTTTTAGTTTGATATACCGTAATATTGGGTAGGGGTATAACGAGTTATTTAAAATAAGGGTCAGTTAGGTAAAAATCTATTCTGGACTGTATATTTTTAAAAAATAACTACAATTTTAAAAAATTTAAAAATTAGCTATAATAAATGTAAGAAATTTCTGACAATAACAAAATTATACATAAATTTGTTGTCAAAAATTTCTGACACTAGTCAAAAATTTTATCAGAAATTTCTGAAATTGCTAGTCTTAAATTTTTTAAAACTGTAACTATTTTTTAAAATCATTTTGTAAACAATGGCTATTTTCTTTAAATTCTCTTAAAATAAATATTTAAAAAAATTAAGAATAGAGATTTGTTAAAATATCAGTGTCACACTAAAAAAAAAGTTCAAGATATAGTCGTGTTAGTACTACATGGCAATAAAGAAAATGCATGTGGCCTATCTATACTTTTATTGTGATTTGGTATACTAGTAATCTAATATTAATGTTACAGTCAAATATTCAACTTATATAATCTTGTTATCTATACAATTTGTAAAAGAATTGAGGGGCCGACGATTCTGGCCAAGGTCGTAACGTCCCGGCCCTTTTTTTTTTTTTTTTTTTTGCGCTGTATTTTTTTTTTTTTTGTGCTAAACGTTAGAAAACATGTTTCTTTGGGGGTTAAAATGAATTTTTTTTTTCAGGAAATGAGGTCATTGTATAATTTAATAAAATTTCAAAGGTTGAAATGAAATTAAATAGGGGCCAAATGTAAATAAAAAAAGAATTACAAAAAAAAATAGCAGTCCCTAACATGGGCCCGCGCCCGTGGAGCCTACACCCTTCTTTTTTTCCTTTCTTTTTTTTTTTTTTTACTTTTTGTTTTTTCCTCTTTATTTCTTTCTTTTTTTGGATTATTTTCTTGAGATTTTTAATTTTAATTTTAAGGAATGGACTTTAGTTTGTTATAATTATCTTTTTCATTGTGTTTTTAGACAAAATGTATTATATTTTTTGCCCTTTGTTACATGAGGTAATAAATGTTACAGTCTGTAACAAATTTTGTTACATATTTTGTAACAAAATTTGATATACATCGAAATAATTTTATTATAATCAGTCATACTGCATCAAAATTTGCTACGACCTAGACAATATACAAATTTGTTACAATATATCGTAACATATTTTGTACAGAACGTAACAAATATTTTTACAGTTTGTAACATTAGTTGTTACAAAATAGAACATTTTTTGCTACAATTTTGATTCTTAACAAATTTGTCTAGATCATAACAATTTTAATTACACATTTGTACAGATTGTAACAATATTTATTACGAATCGTAACAAAGTTTCGATCTAGAAAAACGCAAACATGAACCACATTCGAATTTTTTTGGTCAAAATACCAACCAAATCTAGAAAATTCAAACAAACACTAAACTAAAATTACTGTCATTTTGGATTTTCTCAGTAGCTAAACAAATAGAAACCAAAATCGATTCACAATGACAAAGAAGAAGAAGACGATCAAATCGGCTGTTGGCGACGGGCTTGAGGTTGAGGAGGAACCATGAGGCGACATCAGCCTCCTCGGCGCGGGCTTCGGAGGTGGCGGCATCGGCGGCGGTGTTGGCATCAGAGAAGAAGAAGTTGACGACAAGATTCTTGATCCGAACTAGAGAATCGAGGACCGATTTCTTGGAAGAGCGAGCTCCGACAAGGCTTTGCCAGAGAAGGAAGAGATATAGAGACGAGAGAGAGGGAAATGGCAGAGAGAAAATGCAGGCAAGGAAAAGATGGGTTTTTGAAAAAAAAAATTGGAAAAAAAAATGTCTCGCGAGTGTGGTGAAAAGTGAGGGTAATTTGGTCCAATCATGTATGAGTTTTTTTCTCTAGTGGCTAATATCTTAATTTTTGAAAATGTAGGTCATTTCCTTAAAACATAGATAACAAAATGGCTAAAAGCCTAACAAGCCCTATTTTCTTTCTTCTCTAATTCGTTAGAAAAATCTTTACGCGTCAAATAATTTTTATTTTTATTTTTTGATAATGTCTTTTTTTTTTAATTTTTTGTATTAAAAATAATTTTATTTTGAAACTTAATTATTTTTTTGAAAAAAAAATTATTTTTTTATTTATATCATTTTTATTAAATTTCAAATAATTTTTTTAAATGTACAAATAAAAAAAAAACATTTATTTACAAAAATATGCTTGATTAAATATAATATTAATGCAATTTAAATTTTAGCTTAGTTAATCAATAACACAAGTCAAAATGATATACATATATATATATATATATTACCCACGTATATCGAATGTCACCACAACTAGTATATAAAAAGGGAAATGATAAATAACCAGAATTTTTGCTAGAAAAGAGTGGGCAAAATGACATGACAACTGTGTATTAGATGAAACAAAAACATATGCAATAATAATTACGTTTTGTAACTTATAAGCTAAAGCCACATCATTCTAGCCACATTTTTTGGCCAACAATTCTGGTCCTCTAGTAGCATTGCTCATATATAAAAGAGTCAGGGAGATATAAATGTCATTTTCCTTGGTAAATTTTTAAGGTACATAACAATAAATGAAAGGTATGTGGCCGATTAGTACTTACGTTGAGTCAGATGAGATGAGTACTAGCTTGTTAATGTGAGTAAATAATTTAAATGATTTAGCATTATTCAAAATCATTTATTATTAAAAATTAAAATAATTTTAAATAGTGCTAAATTCAAATGATTAGTGCAAACAACCCGGCAAGTCTCGAGCAGCACCATTTATAAAATCAAAAGTTAGAGGATCAGCTTCTCCACTCCACTTGCCTAAAAAAAAAAAACAGCCATTATATTCCTCCATCAGATATTGTAATGGAGAAATCAGAGCTCAGCTTTGAAGAAGGAGACTCCCACAGAGAGGAGGACTTTCAAGAATTACTTCGAAACCTTCCAAAGGAGAGAGAACCAAAAACAGGAAAAACCTATTACTCTTACCAAGGATTTTGGGTCCCTCACGACTTCTTGAAGAATATTGTCTCATTTCAAAAGCACTTTGTAGCACTTGATGATGATCTCTTGCTGGCCTCTTGTCCAAAATCAGGTACCACTTGGTTGAAATCTCTTTCATTTTCAATTGTCAATCGCCACAATTTTACTCTCTCAAACAGCCCTTTGCTCACAAATAACCCACATGATTTAGTGCCCTTTTTGGAAATCGATGTCTATGATAAACCCAAGTCCATTGATCATAATAATAGCATCAACAATATTCCACAGCCAAGGCTCCTTTTCACCCACGTCCCTTATCCCTCGCTACCCATTTCCATTAAGAATTCAAACTGCAAGATTGTGTATATTTACAGGAACACAATGGACCAATTTGTCTCATCTTGGCACTTTCTTTACAACGCTTTTCAAACCAAAAAAGAGCTCGAAGAATGGTTCGATCAGTTTTGTCGAGGAATTCATATCTTCGGGCCATTTTGGGACCATGTCTTAGGGTTCTGGAAGGCTAGTTTAGAGAGACCACAAAAAGTTTTGTTCATAAAATATGAGGATCTCAAAAGTGATGTTTTGTCTCAAGTGAAGCAATTAGCTGAGTTCTTAGGGTTTCCTTTTTCTGAGGAGGAAGAGAAGCAAGGGCTTATTGAGGAGATAGCAAAGCTTTGTAGCATTGAAAACATGAAAAGTCTGAAATGCAACATGGATGGTCGGCGTTCATTTGGCGCTACACATAGCTCTTTTTTCAGAAAAGGTATGGTTGGAGATTGGAAAAATCATCTCACGCCTTCCATGGTCGAGCGTATGAAAAAAATCATGCAAGAAAAGTTTGAGGAGTCTGGTCTGCAAATCTCTTGATTGTCTTCAACAGTCTATTATTATTGTTATTATTATTATTATTATTATTGCTAAAGGTGTTCAAAAGTCTATTAATTACTTGAACTTTGGGTAGCTATACGGTTATTGCTTTCATTAAGTGTCTTGTCTCTGTACTTTGTTCTTTTTCATAATGTGTTTGTCCAACGCCCTTTAGTTTAATGAAGTTTTTTCCATTTCTCTTGTAATATTGTAGGCTTTAAATGTAATCTGACTAGTGCTACGAACACTGTGCTAACTACTGTTTTCTTCCCACATTTAAAAGTGTGGCAAATCAAGCCAACCAAGTGTCATTGCAAAAATTGGCCATAATGATTTGTCAATTAACTGTATGATAAAGTGCATTGTAATTAAGTGTGTTATATTATCCAATAAGTTAATGCCACATTTTTTTGTCAATTTTCTAGTCAATTTTTCTAGGTGTGTTGCATTACTATAAAGAAAATGTACGTGTCCTATATGTACTTTTATTGTGATTAGATAAACTGGTAGTTTAGTATCAATGTCACAGTTAAATATTCAACGTATACTCCCGGATTAGGGCTATCCCCCGATACCATAACAGATTTCTATTTTTTTTTCTCAATTTTCATAAAAACCTTCGAGCAGGGTTAAAAATATAATCCAAATCACAAACTCTAATAATATTTTATCAAAATAGCTTTAATACTGGTACCTTAAAGTTTTTGGTATCCTTTTCAAATTTTTGTATCGACACGGATTTTGCACTTGAAAAGCGCAATAACACAGCTAGTTCAATCAAAAGATAGAGGATCAGCCTCCCCACTCCACTCGCCTCGAAATGCAGCCATTATTTTCTTGCAGCAGATTGTAATAGAGAGATCAGAGTAGCTTTAAACAAGAGGACTCCCACAGGGAGGAATCCCCCAGAAGTGCTTCAAAATCTTTCCCAGGAGAGAGAATTGATAACATTCCAAATAGTAAAAATCTTTTCATGCCAAATAATTTTTAAATTTTTTTAATAATGTCTTATTTATTTAATTGTTTGTTTTAAAAATAATTTTAATTAGAAACTTAAATGATTTTTAAAAAAAAAAACATATTTTGTTATTTAATTCATTTTTATTAGCTTCAAATAAATTTTTCAAATGTACAAATAAATAAAAAAAATATTTAAAAAATATATAATTGATGCTTAATTAAAGATCATTTTTGTACAATTTAAATTTTAGCTTAATATATCTCTAACACAAAGAGTAATCAAAAGAATATATATATATATATATATACTCTTGAACAAAATTGTTATGAAGAAGTCTTTATTGATTCTAAACCCCATCTTGCAAAAATCTATTAGCAAAATATTACAAAATTAAGGCAAACTTATAAGGTTACTTAGACAAAATTCAATGCTACATTCGCCTATAAATACAGTATTAATGGAATGTCTGAATATAATATTATCAATCTCTCCAACAACTACTATGCCCCTTGCACTAGTGTTCCACTTCAGATGGCTTGGCGGAGTTGACACTAGAAGAAACAGGTCTTTCGGCGACCACCCAATGTGATCGCCAAGAAACAATAACAGGTACCACATATATAGTGGTCACTGAAAATCTGTGGCTACCGTAGACTTGTTTCTTGTCGTTGAATATCTGGTCGCTGAGATAGGAAATTAAACTTGTGATAATGAATTTATTAACCAAATCAGTCGCTCATCATATTATCGAGAATTGATAAATTAGTCGTGTAAGAGGTTTGCGAAAAGGTATCTTCGTATTTTGTGTGTTAATGATTACATGTTTCTGCGATAGAATATTAGTCGCTGATATCCTAGTCCACGACTAAAAAATCAGCTGCAGAAAAGTGATCACACCTACTGGAACGTCGAGTCCTCCTTTCGGTTTTTCATTCACTATCTGTGAATGATTGACTAGTCACAAAAAGCCTTATTTACAACTAACATATCATTCGTGAAAAGTAAAAATTTTTGGCGGGCAGTTTTTCGGCAAATATTAAATGCTTTTAGCGAGTGATATGTCAGTCGTAGAAGCATGTCACCGGAGTCTAGAATATTCTCCGAGAATACCCCGGCAACAATATGTGATTGATTTTGTATTTTGGAGTTTGTTTATTTGCCAAAAATAACAGCGAAAACGCGCAAAAGTTTACCTGCATTTCTTGATTATCCACGACTAAAATGTATAATAATCAGTTGCGAAAAGTTCAAGCATTTTGTGCTGGGATATGTTCTTTTCCGCTACTGATACTTTCATGTAATCAGTCGCGAATTGCCTTTACCTACGACTGATTTTATCAATCACGCATACTCCACTTTCGGATGCTCTCATTTCTAGTAGTGATCGTATTAGTGATTGCCAGTCAAATGGATTATAGTTTTGATAAGTCAGAGACTATAATTAAAATATAGAATAGCCATTTAAAAGCACAAGTTTTAAGCAATTGACCTATGAATTCAGTATTTTATTTATTAACCTGGGGGCCTTCCAAATAGACTTAAAATGTCAACTTTGCCCTTGAAAAATTCTCCGATCTCAGATCCACCTCGATAACTAAGAAAGATCATATCTCAGCCACCATAGCAAATTTGCTTAAAACCTCCCGACCTTGACGATCCAAGCTCCGGCTCGGAGAAGATCCCGCCAAAGAACAACTGGAAGAAGCGCGCGATGATTGCAGCGGAGAAGCCGCTCTCCGCTGCGGCAGAGGAGGTCGATCGTCGGGGCTTGTTCAGTGGCGAGGAGCTCAGCGTCCGGCTTGGCCAGCGGCGATGAGGAGTTTGTCGCGGACGGAGCCGACCGGGTTGGCAAGCGAGAGGAGCGCGTCGGGGAGGTGGCGAACCGGATCATCGACGGTGTGGAACTCGTCGGAGAAGAAGATCCTTGCGCCGGAGTAGACAGTGATGAAGGTCTAAAAGCCGCGGTCAAGGAGGAAGCCGTTGACGACGTCGGTACGGACGTGGCCGCCAGGGTTGTTGGAGGCCTCGAGCGCTTCGAGGCGAGTCACCGCTGCGAGGCCGGCGCCAACAACGATGACGCCGGTGGTGTTGTGCGATGAGGGGGAGGCGTGAGGTTTGAGGAATAAACCGGATGGGTTTAAGGTCGGGAGGGGAAGAAGAGTCGGTGGTGGGTGACTTGTGTGACTCTCTTTTTTCTTTTTTTCTGGTTTTTTTTTTTTTTTTGGGATGCAGGGAATGTGAAGAGAATTTTTGAGAAAATTCAAAATGAGTGATTTTAGATTGGTGTTTGTTTGAATTTTTTAGATTTTAGTTGTAACATTATTTGTTACGATATATAACATTATTTGTTACGATATGTAATAATATATGTTACACATCATAACAAAGATCTGTAACAAAATTTTTTACGATATGTAACAATCTGTAACAAATATTGTTACGGATTGTAACAATATTTGTTACGACATGTAGCAAATGTTGATATAAATCGCAATAAATAAATGTGTGTTTAAAATTAGATATTTTGTTATATGTGTATCAAAAGTTGTTACCTATTGTAACAAAAATTGTTACAGTCTGTAACCGTATTTATTACAGATTGTAACAAAATTTGGACAAATAAGGGTATTTTGGGTAGTCTAAATGTATATGAATGGACATGTAGGCTAATAACTTAATTATGACAAACTCAGGTCAATTCCTTAAAACTAAAGCTAAAAACAGGTCATTTAGCTAAAAATCTCTAAAATATATTATTCTACAATTTTAAGGGAGAATTCTATAATTCTATAATTTTAGATTTAGTCAATGTAAAAGGATGTTTTTAGATCGATTTGAAAAACAGAAGGACCATTTCGGATTTACTAAAAACAGAGGGATGAAACCGGATTTTCGGTAAACTCAGGAATTAATTTAGAATTTTTTCTAATTTTAATCATCTCGTACATAAAGCTCTTTATCTACTAAAATCATTTTGCAAAAAATATTTTTTAGAGTTTTAATAAGGGTCAGTTAGGTAAATAGTCATTTTGAAGTGTGTATTTTTAAAAAATAGCCTCAGTTTTAAAAAATTTAAAAATTAGTCATAAAACTATAAGGTATTTCTAACAATAACAAAATACACATAAAAATATTGTTAGAAATTTCTGACACTAAACAAAAATTTTGTCAAAAATTTCTGAAATTGCTAGTTTTTTAATTTTTTTAAATTGTGGCTATTTTTTAAAATTATTTTATAAACAGATGCTATTTTCTAAAATTCCCTTTTAATAAACATCCACTTTCATAATAAAATAAAGCAAATAAGATTGACGACAATATCTACTTCTTTTCTTAAATATTAGAAAATATTTATTACATTCGACTTTAAGAGCACATTCCTAATTTTAAATTTTGAGGGTTTTTTTTTTTTCCGCACAAGAATATCTTTTGAACATAAATCAGGATAAAAATATCTGAAATAACCAAACAACAACATAAATATTTCCTGCGCTTAAATATTTTATAAAAATTTAAAAAAAAAAAACGTCTTTATCCTTATCAAAACTATTTTAGTTTTATATATCATAATACTCGGGTATGGGTAAAAGGAATTATTAAAATAAAATAAAAAATAATAATAGGGATTTTAATATATATATATATATATATATATATAGAAATTCATTAGATGCCTTTATCGTGAATTATCAAACTCATAAAATATGTGTCATTAAAAAAAATTCAAGATATAGTCTCGTTATTCAAGATCTCAGTACATGGCAATAAAGAAAATGCACGTAGCCTAAGTAATTTAATATCAATGTCACAATTAAATATTGAGATTTTTAAGAATTTAGTTAAATTTTAGGTTAATTTTTTAAGGAATAGGCATAGTTCCACGAAATTAAAAAAATTAGTAATTTTCATTGTATAATAAATTTTTTTATACATGTATCAAAATTTGTTATACGAGTATTAAAAATTATTATAGGTGTATCAAATTTTATTATACGAGTATCAAAAATTATTGCACGTGTATCAAATTTTGTTACACATATATCAAAATTTATTACACACATATTAAATTTTATTATACGATGAAAATAATTAATTCCTTAATTTTATTAAACTATAGTTAAATTCTTCAAATATGAACCTAAAAATAGCTAAAAGGCAAATTTTTCCTTAAATATTCAACATATTCAACATGCAGTCCTGTTTTTTTAATTATTTATTTAGAAAAGAGAGGGATATCTGTACTTTTTTTTATTTAGAGTACCTGGCATGCATGTGGCCTAGCAACAATCTGTACTCTTTTTTTTTTTCCCCCTTGGGTCACATGGGATGATGACTACCTGTTGAGAAGCACCATCTATAAAATCAAAAGTTAGAGGATCAACTTCCCTACTCCACTCGCCACAAAAAACAGCCATTTTTTTCCTCAATCAGATATCCTAATGGAGAAATCAGAGCTCAGCTTTGAATTAGAAGAGGACTCCCACAGGGAGGAGAACTTTGAAGAAGTGCTTCGAAACCTTCCAAAGGAGAGAGAATTGATAACAGGAAGTACCTATTACTCTTACCAAGGATTTTGGGTCCCTGACGACATCTTGAAGAACGTTCTTTCATTTCAAAAGCACTTTGTAGCACTTGATGATGATCTCTTGCTGGCCTCTTGTCCAAAATCAGGTACCACTTGGTTGAAATCTCTTGCATTTTCAATTGTCAATCGCCACAATTTTACTCTCTCAAACAGCCCTTTGCTCACAAATAACCCACATGATTTAGTGCCCTTTTTGGAAATCGATGTCTATGATAAACCCGAGTCCATTGATCCTAATAACAGCATCAACAATATTCCACAGCCAAGGCTCCTTTACACCCACGTCCCTTATTCCTCGCTACCCGTTTCCATTAAGAATTCAAACTGCAAGATTGTGTATATTTACAGGAACACAATGGACCAATTTGTCTCATCTTGGCACTTTCTTTACAATATTCAAACCAATAAAGATCTAGAAGAATGCTTCGATCAGTTTTGTCGAGGAATTCATATCTTCGGGCCATTTTGGGACCATGTCTTAGGGTTCTGGAAGGCTAGTTTAGAGAGACCTCAAAAAGTATTGTTCATAAAATATGAGGATCTCAAAAGTGATGTTTTGGGTCAAGTGAAGCAATTAGCTGAGTTCTTAGGGTTTCCTTTTTCTGAGGAGGAAGAGAAGCAAGGGCTTATTGAGGAGATAGCAAAGCTTTGTTGCATTGAAAACATGAAAAGTCTGAAATGCAACATGGATGGTCGGCGTTCATTTGGGGCTCCACATAGCTCTTTTTTCAGAAAAGGTGTGGTTGGAGATTGGAAAAATCATCTCACGCCTTCCATGGTCGAGCGTATGAAAAAAATCATGCAAGAAAAGTTTGAAGAGTCTGGTCTGCAAATCTCTTGATTGTCTTAAAGGTCTATTATTATTGTTATTATTACTATTATTATTATTATTATTGCTAAAGGTGTTCAAAAGTCTATTAATTACTTGAACTTCGGGTAGCTATACGGTTATTGCTTTCATTAAGTGTCTTGTCTCTGTATTTTGTTCTTTTTCATAATGTGTTTGTCCAACGCTCTTTAGTTTAATGAAGTTTTTTCCATTTCTCTTGCAATATTAATTGTAGGCTTTAAATGTAATCTGACTAGTGCTACGAACACTGTGCTAACTACTGTTTTCTTCCCACAGTTAAAAGTGGAAAAAAAAATCTGGTGTCCATTTGACTCTCACTTTAGATGTTTTCTCTCATATTTTTAATTATTATTTGAGTTTTTTCAAAATATATTTAATAAAAATAAATGAGTTGTTAGATTTTTATCGAAGATGATAACTATAGAGATAATTAAAAAGACAATAGATATCTATTCTTAAAAGTGTGGCAAATGAAGCCAACCAAGTGTCATTGCAAAAGTGATACTTTATTTAATATTAAAAAAATAACAGTTTTTGTTGGACCATAATTCAACCCAAAGCCCGAACATTCTGAGGCTGCAAGCTGACAATGGACCGGGCCGTCGGAAAGCCCAAGTGAGGACCGCATCGGAGAACCAAGAAGGCAGCCGGGTGGCAGCGCTCCCACTGTGCGCATAGCCAAGCGACAGCGCGCAAACGTGTGCATGGCTGGGCGGCAGGATGCCGCCCACCATCGTCGCCCAATGCCCGTGTGGGCGGCTGTGCGCCCAGCAGCACGCCCAGCGTCCAGCCTTCTGCCCATGCACGCCCAGCCTGCCGACCAGCACCCAACCACCAACACGCCCAACCTTCCACCCATGCGCGCCCAGCCCCCCAGCGCGCCCAGCCTGCCGCCCATGGGCGCCCAACCTGCTGCCCAGCGCACGACGCCCGTGTGGGCGGCCGTCTGCTGCCTGCTCCCATGTGGGCCGACCGCCCGTTGCCCGCTCCCGTGTGGACCGGCCGCCCGCCGCCAGCCCGTTCCGAAATTTGCCACGCTTTGCCTAATTTCCGCCGAACCAGTAATAAAGAAATAAAAAAAGCTACTAAAGTCGAGTTACGGACTTTATTGTGTAACATTATAAGGCTATAAATAGCCAAACACTAAAAAAGAAATATACGATAAATATTATACTGAATTACTCTCAATTTTATTCTCTTATTCCTTTGCTCTTTGTTTTCACATTTCACGTTATTTTACACGTGTTAATTGGTGCGAAAAATTGCATCAACAGTTTTTATTTAAGACTGAATGCTATAATGTATTTGTGTTTTTTTTTTTTTTTTTTTGTAAGGATTTAGCCAAATTTTTAGTTAATTTTTTAAAGATTAGCCATAGTTTCACGAAATTAAGAAATTAGTCATTTTCATCGTGTAAAAAAATTTGTTACATATGTATCGAAATTTATTACACGAGTATCAAAATTTTTTACATTTGTACCAAACTTTGTTACACGTATATCTAATTTTATTACACGATAAAAATGACTAATTCCTTAATTTCGTATAACTATGGCTAAATTTTTGAAACATGAGCCTAAAAATAACTAAAAACCAAATCTTCTTTTTTTTTTTTTTTTGTCATTCTATTTATTTTGTTGTTTTTAATAGAAAATTCATCGAAGGTAAATGTCAAATTTAGCGCATTGAAATTGTAAATTAGCATTATATATGTTAAATTGCTTTATTTAAGATTGAATGCACAGTTGTATTTGTGCTATTTTTTATTTCATTGTATTTATTTAATTATTCTTTAGTAGAAAATTTCATTAAACGTAAATGTTATAATCAATTGTAAAATATGTAGCTACGTTTGGGAACATTTTTTTTTTCTATAAACAAAATTTCCCTTTGTTTTTAAAATTTTAAAACAGAAAATATGTATGGGAATCACGTTCTTTAGTAGAAAATTTCATTAGTGGTAAATGTTATAACCAATTGTAAAACATGTAGGCTACGTTTGGTAACATTTTTTTTCTATAAACAAAATTTCACTTTGTTTTATAAATTTTAAAACAGAAAATATGTATGGTAATCACATTTTTTTTATTTATTTAATTTTTAAAAATTTAAATGATATTTTGTAACTAATAAAAAGAGAGGGAAAAAGATTAAGAGTAAAGGGGAAAGTAAAGAGGAAGTATATAAAGACTGAAAAAAAAAAAAAAAAAAAAAAAAAAAGAGAGGGATATTACGTACGAAAAATTTGTAAGGTTGAGAGTTTTTGTTTAAAAAAATTTGAAACAAGAATTTTTTGTTCTCTCTGTCTATAAAAATCTATTACCATTTTTTCAAAAAAAAAAAAAAAAGAACAAATTGAAAACGAAAATAGATTTATCAAACACGTTTAAAAATTTTGATTGAAAAAAAAAGCAGAAAATAAAAGTGTTATCAAACGGGACTGTAGCAAATATAACTTTTCGGAAACATAAAAATCATCATTACTTTTTCATTAAGTGTTGAAAATCAATGAATTAATGGAAAATTTTTGAATGCCAAAATTATAGCAATTTGCTATATTTGATGCCGAATTCGACACCAAGAATAGTAGGTGCCAAATCTGGCACAAAAACTGTCATTGCATTGGAAATTAATTTTTGTGTCGAAATACGAAATTTTGGCAGAAGCACACCAAAATAGCATTGCATTTGAGATACTCTAAGGTGATAAATACTAAAATAGTTGATGAATTATTTTGTAGTTTGTTTGGTAGGCAATTAGGATATAATTTTTTTTTATTTAAGCATTATTGCTACAATATCAATATATTTTGATAATCTATCCAATTTTTAGCTTAACTACTACTTCTACAGTGTTTTATACTCTTGCTACAGTAAAGGCTACTTTTTGATTCCCAATGCATATTTTCTCTCCGACAAATAATAAGGCATATCAAACATGGTGATGCCAGAGTGACTTGAAAGGTACTAACAGGTTCTAGTGCTCATGAACCAATTTTTAAGGATACACTATCAATCCCAAAGTTTAAAACGCTACAAAATTAAGACTTAAGAGAACAAAATGTGAAAAAATAACGAAGTAAAAACAGAATATATGAACTAATAATGCAGTCGACACAATCACAATTTTTTTTTTAAAAGCCCATGAAAATCATTCCTTTTTCTCATCGATAATTGAAAACATTGGCACTCGATCCGACACATTATCCTAATAACAACCTAAATATGAAAAATAAACTAAAGAGATGTAAATGAAACGAAAATTTTGTAAAATGTTGAAAATAAATTGTTCTCATATCCCCCAACCCAAACTAAAACTCAATATTGTCTTACCTCGGACTGCCAATCAAGATGCTATGTTTTACGTCCAACTTGACTCGACGTGGCGCCTTTACCAAGCTTATAATTGAAGGCTCTTTCCCTTGTGTGCTTGTCATTAATCATGCTTCTTAGCTTGAGGTCCAATGATTTTCATGGTACCGCCATTTTCCTTCTTGAGCTCATTGTCAGTCATTATATCAATCTCTTTTCGTGGGTGTTGAGCGAGGTTGGCATATAGGTGGTGGTTCAACTAAGGAATCCGGGATGACACCACGCCTTTTTAGACATTTGAGATAGAGCATTAGACGTCTTGTCATGGGGCCGATCTGGTTGCATCTTCCACTAGTTTTCCTATGTGAGCGGCAGATTTCTCATTGAATGGTACAATTATGGTTGTCACATTTAATGAAACAACGACTATTACACTTCTTGCTCTAGGGTTCCCCTTCAGATGGCTTGGCAGAGTTGACACTACAAGAAATAGGTCTTTCGAATACCACCCAATGTGGTTGCCGAAAAACAATAACAGCTACCACAGAGCGATTGCTGAAAAATCTATGGCGACCGCAGACTTTTTTTGGAAAATGTTTATAAGAGACTACTATATGGTTGCTGATAAGTCACTATAGCGACCACAATCTAAGCTCGGAAAGGCGTGACTACTACCTTTCCTAGCAAAAAATATTTGCGACCATAATGTAGTCGCTGATATTAGAAGCGGGAAACTTTCCCTTTTTTTTGTCTAAGAAAAATATCAGTGGTCGCTGATATTCTTAGAGGGAATTTTAATCTTTTCGACGACCACGTTGTGATCATCGACACTAATATTAAATAGCATTAACTCTACAATAATTGCAACAGCTCGCGAAGATTACTTTAATATCGGCGACCACACATTCTCTCTCATTCTCTCTTCTTTCATTTTCCCCTCTTTCTCTCACTGTGGCCACCCTCTTTTTTCGCCGCCGTCAACTTCCGCCTATCTCACTTTGTCAACCGCTGTCATCCACCATCCGTCGTCTACCACTGTCCACCACCAGTAAGCCACCGCCTCTTTTTTTGTTTTTTGTTTTTTTTTGTTTTTCCTTTTGTTGTTCTCTAATCCTTATTTTCTCCTCTTTCTCTTTCAAATCTAAATTTTGTTATTTGATTTTTTTTTTATATTTTGACTTTACAATGTTTACCTATATTTGATGTGTGTGTGCGTGTATTTTTTTTTATGGGATATTTATACTCCGGCCATTGCCACTTGCCTCACGCCGCCTACTGTCGGATTTTGCCTTCCGCTGCCTCCATCGGATTCTTCCGTATATTTCAAAGGTTTTTTTTTTTTTTGCCCATTAGCAAAATGACCTATTAAAATAACATCTTTTAAAAAAATGACCTAACTATCCAAAAATTAAGTTATTAGTCCCAAGCCCACGTGGACTGTCCAAAATACCCTTATTCGCCCAAATTTTGTTACAATCTGTAACAAATATTGTTACGGATTGTAACAATACTTGTTACGATATGTAACAAATATTGATACAAATCGTAACAAACATATGTGTGATAAAAATGAGATATTTCACCCAAATTTTGTTATAATCTGTAACAAATATTATTACGGATTGTAAAAATATTTGTTACAACAAGTAACAAATGTTGATACAAATCGTAACAGACAAATGTGTGATAAAAATTAGATATTTTGTTATATATGTATATCAAAAGTTTTTACCTATTGTAACAAAAAATATTAAAGTCTATAACAATATTTGTTACAGATTGTAACAAAATTTGGACGAATAAGGGTATTTTGGGCAGTCTGGATGTATGTGAATGGGCCTGGAGGCTAATAACTTAATTATGATAAACTCAGGTCAATTCCTTAAAACTAAAGCTTAAAACAGGCTATTTAGCTAAAAATCTCTTTTTTTTTTCTTGAAATTTTTTTACTATTTATTTGTGAAATTTTGTATTATCATTATGAAATTTGTGCAGTAATATTGTGATTATGAATGTGTTGTTATTGTTACTTGACAAGTAATGTTGAAAATGTAATTGTTAATTTTAGTGAATATGCAATGAAAATATATGTTATACAATTTGTTAAATTTAGATGCTTCAATTGTAAAATAATTATTAATTTGTTGGTTTAATGGTGTTGATATTGTTGGTTTAATGGTGTTGATATGTTCATATTTTGTATAGTAAAAAATTGTTAAAGTTTAGGTTTTTTTATTTTTTATTTTGGCAAATTCATAAAACGACAATGAAATAAAAAAACGACATCATTCTGAAATAGGAAAAAAATTTTGAAAACGACATAATTCTGAAAAACAACACAAACATGACAAACTACAACAAACTGAGAAAATGATTTTAATTCTGAAAAACAACCGTAAAATAAAAAACGACAGTAAAATAGAAAACGACAACAAACTGAGAAAATGACTTTAATTCTGAAAAACGATAGTAAAATAAAAAAATGACATTTAGAAAACGATATTAAACTAAAAAACGACATCAAACTGAAAAATGGTAATAAAGTGAGAAAACGACAGTTATTTGAAAATAAAATGATAATAAAGATGCTGCAAAACGACATATTTAGTAGGAAATGGTAAATTAACAAGGAAAACGATAAATGAGTCGTTTATTATAATACCATTTTAGTTTGAGTGTTGGTGATAAAATAATATTACTAGATCGAAACTTGTTCAAACTAAAAACTATTTGCAATATAATTAAGCATTGAATTTTAGTAAATTATGATAAGTAAAAATAGATTATATTTGAAAAAAAATAATATCATGAACTAATAATCATGAGAATACCTAATGTGATATAAAATATGTGTTTTTCTTAAGTTTCTTGCTCAACGACGATGGATAAAAGTTGGATTAAACTGAAGAATTGCTTTTCTGATGATTATTTGCGCAATACTGAAGAATTCATAAGCCTCGCAAGCTGCTATCTCAATTCGAACGGATTAACAAGGTGCCCAAGTAAAAAAAATGTTGAACCTTTTGTGGGAGAAGCTGAGCAAGGTCAGTGCACATATTATTAATAACGGCTTTCATACTAATCACAAAGTGTGGATTTACCATGGTGGAAAAGAGGTCGCAGCTTCCTAGTTTTTCAAAATCGATGGTCGACGCAAAGAGGAAATAGCTGAAGCACTTGTTGATCTCGCCGATGAGATCAATTTTGCACCTGATGAAGATATTACTCAAGAATGAAATAACGTATTTTGATATGTTACAAGATTATGGGTAATTTTTGAATTTGGAGTGTAAGATAAGTAATTTTAAATTTTTTAATATAAAATGATCATCAATGTGTGTTCAAAAATGAGCTGTGAATAGTTAAGAATTGTGTATAAATAGAACCACATGTTTTCAAATATACATGGACATCTTTTTTAAAGCCTATTTCCAAGTGTGTTGCTTGTTTGATTTTTTCGTTAAAATTCCTGCTTCTTCGATAAGGGTATGTTAGCGGCAACCATCGCCTATGACCAATAAAAAACGTTTACCTTTGAATTTTGATGCTAGGTGTACCATCGTTGCAAGTTGGACAAGTCTCATATCCTCATCCGCTCTATTCTAATAAACTGTTCAAAGCAGAGAAGTCGTTAATAATCCACAATAATGTCGACCGAATGTTGAAGTCCTTCACCGTTTAAAAGAATCTCAAAATACAACTCATTCGGTCCATAGCTCCTTCAAATCATCTATTAGCAGCCAAAAAAACACATCTATGTGTTTCTCCGGTGACGAAGGATCACGGTCTAACAACACGAACATTAGGTACGGTTCTTTAATGCACTACCATGGGGCAGATTATAAGTTGTCAGAACAATGGGTCACATATTGTAAGAAATCGCCATATATATTAAGAAATATATGGAAACCGTCAGATGCCAAGCCCAAAATGGCATTGCGCATTGTTTGCAGCAAAGGCCAACAATCTCATACCAAAGTCCTTTGACGTCTCACCGTAAACAAGATGCAACATAACTCTGTCTTTAGTTGATATACAAGTGCAATGACACTGCATGTCCTTCGCCATATGCCTTTGATTTATAAAGATGATGAAGGCGGTCTTTCAACGAAATGTAATAGAGGAACTTATGTAGAACTTTTTCCTCTGGCATGTTCTTTCTACCGACCGACTTGTTCCACAATTAGGACAACGTTGCATTTTTGCGCTCTATTTTCAAAATAACACACAGTTGTATTTGCACACATGGTTGGACTCGTACCCGGACAACTACTCCGAAGCTTCTTTTTTGAATTGTAGTGTGTGTCTGTTATTTTATTGCCATCTACATGCCAGGTCTTCAACAACTGTAGCAACTGTCAAGCAAACTATTTGTCTACTTATCCAACACTTTGATGTGCATCAACTTCACTATAAAGTTCAAAGCCAAGATCTTGGTGCACTCCGGCCACAGCTCTGCTTGTAGATCATTGAAATTGCCTCATATTTGGATGGTCCCTCATCAATTAGCTAACTACCATCATCTACTTCACGGCCACAGGTGTCACCCTCATTCACTAAGTTCACAAGTACATCGGCCATCGAATCCCTAGGTCACCATGCATCTCCAAACAGTGTAAATAGGATGGAAACCATAGTCCATTATATGTGCTACAATGACGTCTAAGGTGTGAATTTTTTGTTCATGCACATCTAGTAAGGACAATTCATTGTTGCATTTGGATTAACATGGCGGCTATGTGTATAAACTGCATCATGTTTTTTTCAGTATTCGTTTGACGCACAGTTTTTCAACGTAATGAAATTCTTATCTATCGACATGTATATATGAACTTATTAAAAAAAACAAAACAAAAAACCTTCTATGGGTTAATTTGGTTTTTTTTTTTAATGCAGAAAAGTTAATAAGTTTTAGGCAATTTTATAAATGTTTATTGTTAGTGTATTTGGTGTTGGCAATTATTTTTGGCAACTTTATCTTTGTTTAAAAGCTAATATTCAGATGATGTATTTTCAAATATGTTGTCTATGATTATCTGGCACAAATCCCGGAGCAGTTTCATGAAGATTCGAAGGCTTTTACAAGGTGTACCAGCAATTTTAAGAAGGCGACGATATCTCCGTGATTTAAAATATCCTGATATGATTCGAATCGGTATCTTATCCTTGATCACGTAGGATTCGAATTTGGCTAGATAAATACGCACAGTTATTGAAGATTTTGAAGCTATGAAGATATTCGCAAGGTGTACTAGAAGATGTTCCTTGCAGCTCCGGATTTCGAGGAGGCGGCCATATCTCCGTGATTCGAATTTATTCAGATATATTCGAATTAGGATCTTTATATTTGATCTAATGGGATTCGAATTCATCAAGATAAATACGGAAGATTACCCAAGATTCAAGGAGATAATGAAGTGATATTCAAACTAGAAGACCATGTATAAAAAGAAGCTTGTTTCCTTATTTTATTATTCCCTCTTCATTATTTTTGGGTGTGTGATATCTCTATCTGCTAGGGTTTGACTTTGTATTCGTGGGTTTCTCAAACTGAGAGTTGAGAGTGAGTGTTGCAGAGCGAGCTTAGGTCTCCATTGTTATTGAGGGAGATCATTAGTGAGTTCACTTTGAGAGTACATCAGAGAATTTGGTTATAGGAGGCTCGGGAGAGGTTCCTGTGGAAACGAGGGGATCTCGGGCACAAGGGGAGCTTGTGTCGGGTTCACGTAGCAGACGTAGGAAAGCGGCGACATAGTAGGAGGGAGTCCGACTAGTATAAGACCGGGTGTACACGTTTTGTAGTGAACGGTTTTTCACTTAACTGGGTAAGGCCCCGCGGACGTAGGCACATTGCCGAACCGCGTTACCAATTCTGGTGTCTTTTATTTTCTGCACTTTATTTTCTGTTTGCACTTTATATCCCGTCTCTTAATTATTCGTACAGGTGCACTCGCCTGACGTGGTTTACTCCGTAGATCACCTATCAGGTGCACCTAACAGATTAGTTGTTTTTACATTTATTATAGTTCATAAAAGAAATTTCATTTTCATAGTAAAATTATTTTTATGTCTCACCAATTTAGATCACATATTTCCAGGTAATTTTTACGCATTCTGACTATATAATTCTAAGTTATTATAAGTGATTTATAGTATATTTTAATTATAAAATCACGAAGCATTATGTTTCAACTATTTTAATTATTTATTGGAATCGTACTCTGTTGTCTTTTTAAGGTCTGCTATGTTTTCTAAGTTTGCTAACGTTTTTAAGATTTAATGTTGTTTAATCTGACATCGTTTCAATGTATGTTGTCGTTTTTTACATATGATGTTGTTTTAAAGGTCTATTGTCGTTTTTATTATCAGCTGTCATTATTTTGTTATGAAATATGCCGTTTTTAATCGCTCTGCCTTTTTTTTTTTTTTTTTTAACTTGATATCGTTTAGACTTATTGCTTTTTTTTTAATTTTTTTTAGTTTTCTCCTATTCTTTTATATTGTCAGCTCATGTTGTTTTCATTTTCTACGCAACTTTTCATACTTATAATATTCTGAACAAATCTATAGATTATTGAGCAAATAGTTATTTTTTAAATGATATTTCAAGAAAATAACTAATATTTTATTGGTGAATAAGTATTTTCCTAACTACATGATGGTATAGTTTTACATTTATGCCTTAGTTCTTTAAGGGGCTAATGGTTAGTTTCTTAATTTTTGATAACGTTAGTCATTTTATTAAAACTAAAGAGTCTATTAAAATCTGAATACCCAAAAATCTCACAATCCACCATCCAACATTAAATTTCCGATAAATCTATTAGTTTCAAAAATGCCAATAATCCCAATAGGTCCAACAATTCTAAATGTATCCAATAATTCCAAATACTGAATATCCAATATTCTAAAAAGGGAGATTTTGATGAATGCCCTATTTTTGACACAATGATAATTTATATTCCATGTGTGTTGTACTTTTAATTTATATCTTAAAATTTATACTACAAATATAGAGTAGAAATAAAGCGAGCACACCACTTGGGGTATATATTATTAAGTGGCATCAAAAATGACTTATTTTGAAATTCTCCCTTCTATACTATAAAAACCTAACCCAACAATTCCAAATATGCCAAAAATCTCAAAAATACAATATTTCAACAATATCTACTTTTCTTTAAAATATCCAATATTCCCAAAAATTGAAAAGAAATCCAAATATTACCATATTCACGACATTTTCAATATTTCAAAAAATTCCAAAAATATCAAGGTGTTATTTGGCAAACGGGTTCAAATTATGGCAATTTGAGCTTTCTTTTTTCATTTGAATTGAAAATTTGGAATTGTGTAATTTGAATGAAGAATTTAAATTGTTATTTGGCTCAAATAATCTAAACTAAAATTATTATTTAAAATGTTGTTTGGGTAGATAAAGAAATATGTGATTGAGTTACGAAAAGAGTTATTAAAATGTCAAATCAAAAAATACTATTAAAAATGGATTCAAATTGTTAAAATTTAAGAGTTGGTAGAATTTGAATTTTAATGATTTGAATGAGTTCTTACCATTTGAATTTTATCCAAAAAACACTTTCCAAACGGCGATTCAAATTGATAAATTCATTTGAATTGCCCAAAATAGATCCAAATCCATTTGCCAATAAAAAAAATCTAGAACATTTCCAATTACATTATACACAAACAATCAACAACTAATAACATTTAAAAGATGGGGTGGGTGGAGAGAGAGGTGGACAAATTATAAAAAAGATCCCTTATCAAACGTAAGATTATCATATGATACATTCACATGCTTAGACAAAACTTGACACGCAAGTCACCAACACTTTCCATGACCCTTTTAACGTTTTCTGTCCATTTTGACATATATTTGGTGAATAAAAATAACATCAACAAAGTTACTGCTGGTGGTATTAGCTCAACGTCAAATATCCTCTGTATCAAAGCAATCTAAAAACCCACATATCGCTATAAGATTATCAAGTCTACATACAGCATAATTTCTTTAGCAATTCTATGAACACTTCAATATGCAGAACAGTACAAAATAATAATAATAATAATAATAATAATAATAAAACAAAAAAACAAAAATTTCTTTTCTCTTGTTTTCCGCTCCTTTGCACTACGGAACAAAACATCAAGAATTAGCTTAAAAGTTACATCAATTATCTCTTTCTTTGTCACGTATTTCTATTATGTTACCTAAAAATAAATAAAAACAACTCTGCTTTCTATACAATGAATTAGAGAAATAAAGGAATGAATAAAGTGTTTTTTTTTTTCCCTTTCTTTTTAATTGGGAAGAACAGAATTCTTGCCCTTTCCATACCTTGTGAACACAAATCTGCTAGTTGAAATTGATCTCCTCATAGCAAGAGGACTCCTCATCAATCCAAGGGCCCCACTTCTATCCCACTTGCAAATCTGATCATCATCACCACCACCGTGATCATCATCGAATCTTGATGAAGTCCCAATCCCCAAACACAATCGCATTCTCTTATCCACCAAATCCGCATCATCATCATCATCATCATCTTCCTCTTCACGCAATATATCAGCAACCAATAGCCGATCCGAGCAAAAACCACTCCCAATATTCAACGACGCCGATCTCCCCACAACCGTCCGATCACCATGATCGATCGGGCCGATCTTCGGCCCTGAGGACTCCTCTTCCGTGATCACGCCCACACGCGAACCCACCTCCTCGTCCACCACAACCACAACGGACGGCACCGAGCCCTGCACCACCTGAGGCATCGCCGCCGTGACGACGACGACGGACTCGGCGACGAACGGAGCGATGTTGGCGCGGCAGAGCGGGCAGCTCGAGTGCGACTTGAGCCACGTGTCGATGCACGGCACGTGGAAGGCGTGGTTGCACTTGGGCAGCAGCCTCAGGCCCTCGTCCTCCTCGAACTCGCTCAGGCAGACCGCGCAGTCGGTGACGTCCACGAGCCCGTCGCCCTTGCGGTACTTGTGGACGCGGATGGCCTTGATCAGCCCCTCCTCGAGCCCCTCCGCGTGGGCCTGCAGCTCAGCATGCCCCGCGCTGTTGTCGCCGCCGTCGCTTCCGCCGCCCGATTCGCGCTCGTTTTCGCCGCTTTCGCGGTTCTCATCGCGGCGGCGGCGGCAGTACTTGGCGATGATGGTGTAGTAGCTGAGGAGGATGAATGCGCTGGCGAGGATTCCGATGACGGCGATGATGAGGGGAGAGAAGTCGGTGCTGCCCCCGTCGCCGCCGAAATCGCCGAACGAAGGCGGCGGCGGGGGGAATATGATGTAGCACCACTGGGGGCAGTAGATGCTGCAGAGGCCCTGAGAGCAGTCCTTGTAGGTGTCGTAGGAGGAGGCCCAGGGGTTTGGAGAGTTGCCAAAAGAAGCCATTGAGAGAGAGAGAGAGAGTAGAATTATGAGAGAGTGAAGGTAAAGATATATGTGAGTTGTAGATAGATCTTGGGGGAGGGGAGGGAAGGGAAGAGTGATCTGGCTCTCTAACAGTGTGTAATGATATTTGAGGTGGGGTTTTTTGTCTGCTTGGTGTTTGATGTTAGCTTAGATATTATTATGTTAGTGTTGGCCTATTGGATGGAGAGATGGGAAGTTAGGCAAATGGAAAAAAAAGAAGAGGGAATTGGGAGGGGGAGAGAGAGAGAGAGGGGGATTAGATGGAAAGGGAAGCAAAGTAGAGGTGAGGAAATCAATGTGTCTTCTTATCTTCTACACCTTTTCTTTTCTTTTTTTTTTTTTTAGGGTCGAGGAGAATTTTTAGGATTAGACATGTTTATAGGTAATGTGCAAAAAAAAAAAAAAATTGTTTTTTTAGCTTGAGATCACATCATTATGGAAGAAATGTTTAAATTTGGGAGATGGGAAATGGGTATTAGTGTGGAAGAAAAAAAATGTACACCAATTGTAGATTGTTTACCGTATGATATGATAGAGAAACACATTTTTATGGAGTGTGGATTTTCAAACTCTAAATCGCATTAAAGTTAAATGGTAATTCAATAGTATGTAAATTTGGTAAGATCCAAAAGTTTAGAAAGAGACATGACATATAGGGTATTATTTTTCATTTTTGTTTTGAGCTATTGCAGAGTTCCCTTTTTTCCTTTATTTCTTTTACTTTTTATTATTCCGCTCCTTTTTTTTTTTTTGTTTTCCGCTTTGTTTGTTTATTGGGAACTGTCAAATAAAGAGGTGATGGTTAGTTGACTAATTGAAGTAAACAAAATGATGATTTGTTCTGTAATCATCGAAGTGACGAATATTGATGTGCTTAGTGGATGAGTGTAGGTAGAGCAAGGGCAATCTTGGTAACTTCTCTTAGTGGAAGGATTGAAGTTAAGCTACCATAACCACACTCTCAACAAACTAAGTAGACCAATGGCCACTCGCCACCTAGACAAAGTGTTTTAGGGTAAGCAAAGCAAGTGTCACATCGCAACTTGTCTAGGCAAAAGGGCATGGAGGCTTCTACGCCACACCCACACAAAGGGAAAGTCATTTGACTCCTTTTGCAAAATGCAAAATGCAAAATGCAAAATAGAAATGAAAAATCATGTGATTACATGCAACAAAATAGAAAGTTACAAAAGTACCCTTGAATTTCAAAAGAACGATAAGGTCACTCCAATTTTTGGAAATGACGAGAATTACCTTCAATTTTCAATTTCATATCAAAAGTATACACGAAGTTGATGATTTTTTTTTTTTAAATACGATTGTCTTACGCTTGTCAAAATTTTGAATTGTACTAAATACGAATTAAATGAATTCATGATCCTTTGATATGTGTATATAATAAACGATATAATGATATTTGTGTTGGGGTCAATTTTGTACAAAATTACTATCTATTACGGGTAAAAAGTTCGACAAGGCACGTAATGATACTTGGCTGAACAGAGTTGTACGACATATGTATAGAGCAAGTGACCTTAGATAAATGAGCAATGTATATCAATGAGCCATCACATCATGGTAGTAGGACAGAGTCGTCCATGAGCAGACCATGATAGAAGAGCAGAGTCGTCTATAAACAGAGTTATGGTGGATTTTCAGTTGAACAATTGCACTTTAGTTATCAACGGCCATGCTTGTTAATCACTGGAGGGGCTAGTACAAGGCTAATGACGCAATAAGATCGACTATATGATGCAAGTGAAGCACATTCACGTGATTATATCCATGTAAATTCAAGATGCAACATGTTCGTGTATATGCTCCAGACTTGGACTGATAGTAAGGAAGAATGGAGGTTAGTAAGTGGTAAAACGGGCATTGGATTGAGCAGAGTCGTAAGATATGTGTATAAAATTGTAAAATATGCATGTAGTCCTAGAATCATGTCACTTGAGGTATGCAAGTTGTAATTACTTCTTTATAGAACAAACTCTATGAAGAGTGGGGGGCTAACTGCTGGGGCCAATTTTGTACAAAATTGTTATCCACTACATCTAAACAGCTTGATAAGTTATGTCTTGATACTTGGTTGAGCAGAGCCATACAACATGTGTATAAAGCAAGTGACTTTAGATAGATGAGTAATATAGACCAATGAGCCACCACATCATATTAGTAGGATAGAGCCATCCATGAGCAAAGCATGGTGGACGAGCAGAGCTGTCCTTGAGCAGAGTCATGGTGGATGAGCAACACCATGGGTAGGTCGACAGAGCCATGGTGGAAGAGTAGAGATGTCATAGAGAAGTAGTCCTATGGTAAATGAGTAAATTCATGTGTATAATAACCAATCTAGTCAAGTAGGTCGGATCATACACTAATAAAAAAAAAGAATTAGATCACTGCATAGTAGTACCGTCCTCTAAGTGAATAATCACCAAATGAAGACAAACAACCACTTACCCACATCATTTTTTCATGGATATTGTAAATACCGAACTATTCGGGAAGAAAAAAAAAGGCCTATGAATTATTAGAGATCTAGTCACATGTCGACTCGTACATGATGGGTTCAATCAGAGCCGTACAAGACGAGTTGGCCTAATATGTTCAGGATAGTAACACGTGGACAATCAAGTAATTCAAATAAGTGATGAAGGCAATCAAATACCGAGCCATCCTAATAATTATGGATCAATCCAATTCAAGCTGTCGAGGGAATTCAAATAAGAGATGATGACTACCAAATATTGAGCCATCACAATAATTATGGATCAATCCAATTCAAATCGTACACAACCAGGAAATTACTTTAATCATTATCCTATCAGGATTCAAATCAAAAGATGAGGATAAAAACCTTAATTCACAATGAGGCATCCAACCACACCATAAATTACAGCTGAAAATTAAAACTTGAGAAAACCGAAAAATCGAAAAATTAACCGATTTTTTTAAAAATCGTAACCGAAAACTGAACTTTTAAAAAACCAAAAATTTGTTACTTAAAAACCGAATTACTTGAGAATTCAGTCTGGAATACTGAAAATCGTATAATTGGTATTTTAACCGAATAACTGATTTTTTAACCGCATAACCAAATCAAAATTCAAATTGTATTGAATTCGGTTATTAAACAAAAAACCGAATTGAAAAATTGAAAATTCAATTTCGATTAAATTCGGTTTTTGGCCAAAAAAACTGATTTTCGATTCTCATTTTCTAATAACCGATTATTCGGTTTCGGTTAGAAAAATGGCCAAAAAACCGAAAAATAAAACCGATTTCACCCATACTATAAATAGAGGTACACATCTTTTATTCATATCTTTTGTCGCTCGTGTGACCTAAATGTACTCAAAAGGGGAAATACCTGCTCTGACCAAGACAAATCGCAATTTATAATTTTTACTGATTTTGGATTTTAGATAAATGAAATTGAGCTAATATGTTATTTTGATAGGATATAAAAATTGATGGTATAATTTCGTTATTTAGAAGAAAACTGAGGATGATCTTTTTTTTTTTTTCCTTTCTTTCTTTCTAAATCAAGGGTACTTTCGTTATTTTTCAAAACCAAAAACTAGCCCAACCTCATCTTTTGACATATATTTTTGTTGCATAAATGCATATAGGTTTAGGTATGGGATTATGTTTTGTTCTTTTGCTTCATGTTTTGTGTTTTGTTTTATTGTTTATACTTGTGGGTCCTCTGTCCTCAATGATTTTCATTTTACGAGATATCTCCCTGAATCTTATGAATATAAGTTGCCAATAACTAATCTTGAGATCTGCACTATTCTTGCAAGTTTTTGAAGTATTATTGATATAATATGCCAAGAAGACCTCTTTTATGTGAGTTATAATTAGATTTAAACCATTCTCTTCAATAATAAAAATAAATAAAAATCATAGCTATCTGCCTTTTGAGATTCGGCCCAACAAGGCTTAAACACAGCATATGGAAAGCATCCAACCAAAGCTGTGGTCATCATCTTACAAAGCCCTACAAACTTCATCAACCAGTTTTGTTTCTTTCTCTTTTATTTTTTTTTCTTTTTTTTTTCTTTTGCCCATTAAGCGAAATGAAAAAACAAAGGAAAAAGAAGGAAAAAAATTCATAAATAACTTTTATAGCTTGACACTATTCTCACGTACGTCCCTTAATGTATAAAATGTATCAAATAAGCCTTCAAAGTTTAACTCGTGATGGCCATTAATTTTGACTTTTTTATTATGTTTTATTTTTTTTTAATCCTAATATTTTCAAAATTTCACTTAATACCCAAAATATATACATCTATACATTTCTAAACCCTAACACCCTAAACAAAACCACTTAATACCCAAACGCCGATCAAACTCATCTCTCCCTCCCCAAAACCCTAGACCGCATGCTGCCACGAGCCGCCGCTAGCAAGCCGCAGTGCCTTCGCCATAGCATGCGAAGCTCCATTGTTGTCTAAAGCCACGCGAGCCTTGCGCCACTACCGCTATCTTCGAGCCGAAGATGGGCTTTGCAAATCAGCAAACTCATGCACCATCGTAGCCCTGCCTACGTATCGAAGCTGGTTCCGTTGTGCAAGCCTCGCTACGCGGAGGGAAATCCATGCAAGGTTTATTGTGATGTTTGAGTTTGAATATTGGAAGGGGAAAGGGCGTGTTTTAGGCTTAGATCTATTGTGATGTTTTTGTTTTGGATATTTATGTGTTCTTTTCTACTTTTCATTCCGAAGCCAATAGTGTAGATTGCCATATATAGTGTTGATTAGGTTTTTGTTTGTGTGAAGATCATCTGCAAGCAAACCACTGTAGGTGGTTTCTTGAAAGTTTTATTTGTGAAAAAGAAAAAAGTGGCTTTGTTTTGTTGAATGAGAAAAAATGTGAATTATGGAATGGATTATGAAGGAGAGTTTGTGGAATAAATTGTGAAGGAGAGAGAGCGAGCAGTCTTAGTGGTGATGCTTTGAGAGACAATATGTTTAGGTGTTAGGATTTAGAAATGAAGAGATGTATTTATTTTGGGCATTAAGTGAAATTTTAAAAATTATTTAGGATTTTTTAAAAAATTAAAAATAATAAAAAAGTCAAAACCAGCTACGACGTCAGCTTTGTGTTCACTTCAACTAACGAAGGGGCTTATAGAACTTTGAGGACTTACCCCATGTTTAGGCAAACCATCTCACTCATTCCATATTATTCAATACCATTCAATTTTCTAATCCTACAAACTATTCCATTCTATTTCATTTTTTTTCAACCTTTTTTTTCAACTTTCCAAATCCCTATACAATATCTTTAAATCTCAACCATTTATACCACCTCGAAATTCGTAAAGTCAAACAATTCAACATCATTTTTTTTCAAATCATTCCAAATCATTTTCGAACTATTTTTCTCATCCCAAAGAATGGAATGGGATGGGCAAAATGATTTGTCCAAACACAAGATATTTGATATATTTTATATATTAATGAGCATTTGAGAATAATGTCAAACTACGAAGGTTATTTATGAAATTTTTCCAAAAATAAATAACTGTGAATGAACCAAGCCCCTATAAGTAAGCATACATAGAAATTGTTGGTTTTCTTCTTCAATACACTTACGATTCGGAGTTTTTTTTTTTTTTCAATCTGTTTCTTTAACTTCGTTCTTTCTTCCCTTTGGTTTGGTCATTTTGGCCATCTTTGACCATTTTTTGGTATGGAAAAAAGAGTTTGAAAATGGTTTGGAATAGTTTGAAAATGGTTTGTAAAAATGATGTAAGAATGGTTTGACTTTGCTGATTTTGAGGTAGTATGAATGGTTGAGATTTAAAGATATTGTATAGGGATTTGGAAAGTAAAAAAAAAATGGTTGAAAAAAAATAGAATGGAATGAAATAGTTTGAAGGATTTGAAAAGTTGAAAAAAATGAAAAATAGGAATGGAATGGAATGGGAGAAATGGGTTTCCCAAACAAAGGGTAGTTAAACGTATTTCCAGAGAGATGAAATCTTGTACGCCAATAATAAATTGGCTCCTCTAATAAGCTTTAATTCACGCAAGTAAATGCAAATTCCACTGATCATGGTAACTAGGAATGTCATTCTTGGGCATTCTTATCTTTTAAATAGTTGCTGGAAGATGAAACGCGTACGCAATCAATGAATTCTTTCCTCTAATAAGATTCAATTAATTTACTCAAAATGTCATAGCAAATTTAATGTGACAAGCTAGCTAAGAAATGCAAAGTTCCTTTTTAGCCGTAGTTTTAAGGAATTGGCCTGAATTTATCATAATTAAGTTATTAGCATTTTTTTTTCGCTATAGTTTTAGACATTATGCATTGACTGTTTTGTCCTTTGTTACGTAAGGCAACAAATGTTACAAACTGTAACAATTTTTGTTACAATAAGTAACAACTTTTGATACAGACCATCACAGACAAAATTTGATACACGTATGTAACAAAATATCTAATTTTTTATTACATATTTATTTGTTACGATTTGTATTAACATTTGTTACATGTCGTAACAAATGTTGTTATAATCCGTAATAATATTTGTTATAGATTGTAACAAAATTTGGGCGAACAGGAGTGTTTTGGGCAGTACAAATGTATGTCAATGGGCATGCTGGTCAATAACTTAATCTTTGGATAATTGGGCCATTTCCTTAAAAGTTATTATTTTAAAAGGCTATTTTGCTAATGGGCCCTACATAACTCAAGCATAATAATAATAATAATAATAATAATAATAATAATAATAATAATAATAATTCATGATAATAATTATTTATCAAACAATTAAACAAAAAAAAAGGTAAATCCTAAAATAAAAAGGGCGGTTTAGGCTTTTAGCCCTTTTTTAAGCTTGTATTTTAAAAATTTAGCCATAGTTTCATGAAATTAAGGAATTAACCATTTTTATATTTGATCCACGTATATCATTTTTTTGATACACGTATATAAAAAATGATACAACCGTATCATATACGAAAATGACTAATTCTATAATTTCATGAAATTAAGGCTAATCCTTAAAATATTAGCCAAAAGTTCGACTAAATACTTAAAAATCTCAAATAAAAAATCTAGACTAATTTGATATTTTCAAGGGAAATTAACTGACCATATTTTACTACATAACATTTTCTCAAATTAAAATATAAGATATATTAAATAAAAACTCTTTTACACAAAACTTTTATTTTTCTTTCCCTTCCACAATATAATTATATCTCTTTCCCTTTTTTCTTTTCACTCCCTCAATTTTACCTTTTTTTTTTCCTAATGTTCTCTCAAATCTGAACAGCAATCCATTCATTTTGAAAAATGTCACTTCTGGACAACTTGTTTAGAAAAATATCACTTTAAAAAAAAGTTTGCAGTTCATGCTACTTTTTAGTAGTGGATTTGACTGAATTGACATTCTTTTCTTCACAAATGAGGAAAACAATAGGGACAACTTAGTAATTTACTGCTAGAAAAAGTGGCATGACATGCAATAGTAACATTGATTATAAACTTAAATGTTAAATGTGGCATGAGATCCAATTATTTCCACGTGTTGAAAGTTGAGAAGAACAGTAGTTTAATCTTTGCGATAATTAGGTTTTACTATATAGAAGAAAAGTGTCAAAAAATTAATTGAATATTGTCTTGAAATTTTTTCCAAATAATCCACTTTAAAAATGTCACCTAAGGCCCCTGAAAAATATGGAGCTAGCCCTAGAGATCGTGCCCGTGCTCCTAACAGCCCACGAGCCGAAATGAGCGTCGAGCTTGAGTTGGGGATTGTTTATAAACACATTGTTGTTTTGTCTGTGCTATCACGTGCTTGGCCCGTGCTTCAAGTGTGTTTTACGCGCGTATGCATTTTTACACCAATTTTGTACTCATTTCTTGTCTATCAAAAGAATATTTTATTAGAGTTTTCGCATTTATTTTGATGCAAGCGGATATATTATGTAAGATTAACATAAACTAAAGAAAGTGATTAATAATTACTAAATAATATAATTTAGTTGAACTTTTGTTCAATAATAATCTTATCAACAAAATATAATTTTTTATAAAATAAAGACAATATTAAATATTTTTTGGGTTTAAAATTAAACTACATTTGCATAAAAATGTCATAGAAAATATAAATTTTAAGCAAATATATGTCATGCTTTATCGCGTCTGTACCTAATCATACCCGCATTGTTGTGTCACTTATCATGCCCGTATTGTGCTATCATCGAGCCTAATCATACTTGCCTCATAGCCTTGTTCAAACCCAATCTGCTAACTTATGGTGTCGTGTTGTACTTCATTCTAGCCCATTAAGCCTGGCTCGTTTTGACATCTCCATTATCGAGAAATTTATGGATCAATATGTATTTTTTTTTTTAAACAGAATGAATTAATGTGCCAAAAATATATTAAGCAGCCCTTTTACCTATAAATTCAGTTTAGGGACCATCTTATCACACAAGAAGAGGTTGAAGAACCCCCAAAAAAATAACAATTAAAATAAAACAGACCAGTCTTGAAACTTTTCAGTCTAGCTAACAGCTTTGGCTGGTAAAGTAGATAGTGATCAAATGGAGGCAACAACAAAAACTTCTACCAGAAGTCGTGTTACACTCACTATGTTTTGCTATCAAGTTATACACACTGAAAATACTCAAAAAACACCTACAGATTCTAATGCATGTGCAAATATTTATGTATCTATATGCTGTAGAAGTTTAATCATGAAAAGGCAAAAGCAAATTAATAGGAATATTGAATTTAACAACGAAATTTTTCTTTGAACTAAAGAATAGAGTCCTTTCCTTAATGTTACAAACAATTCAAACTTATTGTACAATCAATTTCACCAGACAACAGAAGCTGCTTGTAAATTAAGAGGATGATAATCGAACACATTCTTAACTGCTATACAAAAACCTTTTCTTAAAAAAAAAAAAAAAAATGGGCTCAATTGTGGTTCTTGGATGCTTATAGTAATAAAAGGAAACTATAGATACAACAACATTTTCACTATAATCGAAACTCTTGAGAAAAATTATTAAAGATTGCCCGTGTCAATTGAGAATGAATTACTGGCTATAAAAATGCAAGTGTAGCTAAGATCTATGCTCTTCCTTTCCTTTTATCATCAAGTGCCTGATTCAAGAACAGTTTCAAGCCAAGCAGATTAAAATGGAAATTTTTTCACTCAAACCAAAATAATCAAAACTAAGTACTAAATAATGGCCAAATATAGTTTCTACTTCTTCTGAATTTCATATTTGTCAAGTATTACTCAAACAAGGGTCTGGATTTTCCATTAATAAATGTAGTACGACAATAGTGCCCAAAAGTTTTTTTCTTTTTTTCCTTGTATAAACCACATAATTTGTCTAAGTGCCATTTTTTTTTAAGGCAAAAGTGTCGAGCGCTATTCAAAGATGGTACTAGATTCTAATGAAAGTTTCAAGTGCTTATCTTCTTTTCCATTTTGAAATTGGCCAACTTGGCGTTGCTATGCTTATAAAATAAGGAAATTTTAAGAAAATAGTCACTTTTTAGAAAATAATTTTAAAAAATAGTCACAGTTTCAAAAAATTTAAAAATTAACCATTTCAGAAATTTCTTACGCCCGTCAGAAATTTTCGAACAACAATTTTTATATGTAATTTTGTTATTGTCAGAAATTTCTTACACGTGTTATGGACAGTTTTTAAATTTTTTGAAACTGTGGCTATTTTTAAAAAAACACACAGTCCAAAATGATTATTTACCTAACTGACCAACAAATAATTGCTGCAAACCTAGTATAAAAAATATTACGAACATGCATAATTACCTAAAAGTAATTAAATAAAAGGTAGTTATAGGGAGATGGTCGATTAATTAAAGATATTGTAGTAATTTAAATACTAGAATCTTAAAGGCAACATTTATCCTACTTCTCAAATTATACTACAAATGGTTACATCTCTAAGAAGCAAGTATAACAAACGATAAGCTTCTAAATTCTTTTATAATCTAAAAAATATGATAGCAATGCCAAACAGTTTTATGTTATATTTGTTCACCCAAATTAGACACATTTTACCGGTTTTATGTTATCTTTGTTACCAACATCTTGATGCAACTTTCTTTTTCTCTACACAAATATATGCTTTTGGGCTGTATCAAGTTATTCGAAGAGTTTGAACTTCAAAACTGAAATTAATAAGCATTGACAACTTTCTCAGAGAAAAGCACCATAATTAATTCATGTGAAAGCATACCTTGGCTTGGAACATTCTCATGGTCAACACAAGAGTATCGCGTACTCTACAAAAGAAAATGAAAGAGCAACGTGTGTGTCGTCAAATATTTGACAAAAACAAGAATATATTTTCTTGAACACAAAAAAGAAAAAGAGAAAAGTAATAATAATAAAATCATGTTTCAAAACTTTATAAACCTTACTCCACCCAACGGTCGACATCAGGTAGATTTGTGAAACATAACAAGAACAATATAAAATAAGAATGAAATTTGAAGTTGATATGTTTTTCATTTGTAGACGCTCTGTAGTAAGTCATTTAATGGCAGCATTAAGTTATTTTTTCGTGTGCTTTTATTTGATTAAGTTTAAGGAAGACATCAGGAACTGGACGTAGACTAAACCGCCAAATACGGTTATAGCCTCGATAATATTGTATTACATAGCAATGTTCAAATTCTGTAATTTAAAAAAGCTGCATAAATATCAAAAGATAAATATGTGCATACCGGACGCTGTACGTGCTAAAAGGGTAAGAGGATCCATCACTTGACATCAAAACAAACTGCGTTGAAAGTCCGCAGGGCACTTTGATCTGCAACCAACATAAAGATACTTCTTCAGAAGTTTCTGCGGAAAGCTAGAGAATTTTTTGACCAAATTTTCTAAGTTTAGGATATAGGCGTTATGCACCATAACTCTCTTGCAGATTTTTTGTTGATATGGCCTAGTCATAATAGGTATTATTTGCATAAAAGAAACTATATTCAGCTAGTGATTGTTTCAAAACTTTGTTAACAATGCAGGCTCTTATGAATAAGTTCTTTCACACCAAACGTTTGGTATACAAGCCACACAACTTTCTTAAGCTCATTTTATAAAATTAAAAACAAAAGAATAAACGAACTTACCGATAAATCCTTAGAGAATTTCTCTGATATTACAACAGCTTCTGTGCTAACTAACTTAATTTGGTAGCCTGACCGCCTTAAAACTAGAGTTGTCTGTTCCCAATTGTCAGAAGAATCCATCTATTTTAAAATAACATGTAAAGAGTTGAGTTATACATAAGATCACGTTGGTCGCAATACACTCTATTGGAGTTATCTTTATCATTTCGCTCGTTACTCAACCAAGTGAAAAAATGTCGCTGCAAATAATAATTTATCTGATGCAAGAGATGACAATAGGGGAAAACTACTTAAAGTACGTGTTTGACCAACATGGATAAAATTGTATAAACATTTTAAACGTAAAGCGTACACCCCATATTCACCTTTCCTCCTAAAGTAAATCACGTAAATTTGACGATACGCAAACTCGACTTCCACAAGTCTTATTCAGCTTATAAGTTGGCATTCAATTTATTATCAACAATCATCTTTTAATAATAAATAAATAAATAAAAAGAGAGTGAGTTTGAATTAGATAACTTCAATTGAAAATGGATTTGCAGGAACAAAAACAAGCATACCAGCAACAGAACACTAAATGTGGCTTGTCCTTTGGATATATAATTATCAATCTCCATTTGCATCTCTGGGTCTACAAAGTACCTCGTAATGTGACCAAGAAAACATAAAACCATCAGGAGGAAGAAGTTGAAGGAATTTAGAATCCGAGGGTTAAAGATTTAACAGAACAATAGCAAGTCACGGTACCGTGATTTTTACAGAAAGGGACATTTTAGTGGCAAAATTATGGAATTTCTGTCTTGTTAAACTGTAACACATGAAACCGAGGTTATGACCAACATAATTTTTTTTTTTGGGGGGCGAATTTTGCATTTCTTGAAGATTGACCTAAAAACTGTTTCATTCCTAAATAACAGAAAGTAACAGAAACGACACTCAATATAGATAGTCATAGTTTTAGGGCTTGGTAAAAGAAATCGGGCACATCATGTTTGCAATTGTAAAATTTAATGCTTTTCAGAAAGAGAAAGAATGGGGGAATTGCAAAACAAGGCCATTTTAAGTGCCACTTAATAATCTATGCCACTAGTTGTGTGCTCCTTTGATTACTAATCTATGTTTATCATATAAAAAAAAAGGGTATAAAATAAAAGTGCAACACAAAAGGAGCATAGATTATTAATGCGCCCAAAATTGGTCATTCCTCAAAATCCCCTTTCATAATTCTCAAGCAGACTAATGTTGGCCAACGAATGACAACCTAAAAACTTCAGCAACTATTGAATATAAATTAAAAACAAGTGCAAAAGGTTTAGTCAGAGATTGCTAAGATAGTTCTGATCATTTTTCAAACCAACAGCTTACCACATTTTATTTTGTTCTGATCATTAGCAAAGAGCCTGACAATCTCTCCCTGGTAACGGTAACAGGTTTAGATAGAGAACAAAATAGCCAAAAACAACCATAGAAAAAAGAACCTTAGCTCTGAAAATATTTTCATTACATATCTGTCCCTTTATCGAACAGTACAATTGAAACAAAAAAAACAAAAAAAAAAAAGAACAAAAAAAAAACAGAAACAAAAGAACAAACCTGATGGCCTTGGTCATCCATTGGAATACACTCAACAGCAATTATTTTGTCAACATCATCCGCTGTGACAACATATTCTGGATTCGTAGCTCCTGAGCGCAAAAACATAGCAAACAAAATAAAAAAACAAGTTCGTAAATATGAATAATATAAAACACTCTAGTATGCTAAATTATTTTTTCAGTTATGCAGAATGGCGGTATAAAGAAAGTCATGGTATTTTTTTTCTCCTAACCTTCAATGTATTGCCTGGTCCCATCCTGAAGATGACGAACCCACTGAAAGTACAAACAACAATATCCACGTAGAGAATAGAAACTACACAAGGTGTTTGTGTTTATTGAAATTTTTAATAGATATAGAGTTCCATTCGGATCAGTTACAAGGAATTTTACCTGAAACATGCAAAGAGAAGTCCCCCGTACTTGATATCCACATCCAAGTAGTTTGTCTCCTGGTACGGCATCACCGATAATCTGGAAATTCTCTATACCAGGACCCTCTAAATTGAAATGGATAGAAAAATTAGATCCAATCAGAGGTGAAGAAACCACTGAAATATAAAGTAAATATGAATCACCTTCCGAAACAGAAGAATCAATTTCATCCCTTGGCATCTGAGAGTGAAACGGTGTACCATTTGGCACTTTTTCTGGTTCATGATTCATGGCACGTTTATCTAATGAACCATAAGGGAAACGCTCATCGATCTCCCTGTGAGTGTACCATTTTGTCAACGAAGAAATCCAGATGAAAAGTTCCCAACAGCAACTAGTCAGCTGAACATATGCTAAATTATTAATGATCATAATGAAATATGAATTTAAGAAATTGAATTAGAAATGTGAAAAGAACACATTCCGTAATTTACGAGTTTTTTAACTCTGCACACTAAAAAAGGTATATTCAATCAAGCTGATTACTTTCAAAGTAAGTAGCAAACAGGGGAAAAGATAACTGTGACCAATAAAAGGTCCTTAAGTTTATAAATCTTTGACACAAATCTCCCTCTTGGTGTGTTATGTACAGGGTTTCTGATGGGACATAAGATCGCCTTTTAATTCACTGCGGATTATCTAGATTTCATATAGAATAAGGTACTAATCAAGTAAGGATTGCAATGGGCTCGTCCACGAAGTTGTAGAGAATCCAATAACTTCCAGGGAAATAACATGGCAGCAGCAATGTGAATGCACAATTCTTTCTGTGAAATTTCGGGTCATCTGGTTAGGAGGGAGAGAGAATCTTAGTGGATATGGAAGGGGTGGCAGAGGAACATTTTGTGAAAGCTAAATATTTAGCTTCTTTATAGGCATCAACCCATAAAACATTCAAGGATTCTCTTTCATCAAATGATAACAAATAAAGGGTCATGAACCAAAACAACTTAGATAAAGATCATTAAAGGGTGATCCAAAGTGATAGCTATGGTCCAAGAAATGTAATCATTGGTTAGCGCTTAGCATCACATACCTCGTTGGTGGAATATCAGTGCCGTATAAATTATCAGCTGGTTCTGGCCGCTGTTCATCAACGGACGGATTATGGGAAGTTGACCCATGTGGAGCCTTCACAGAGAGAGAGATTTTAATAAGAAATAAACAAGCTATAGCCTAACTAAATGAGAGCTTTAACATCTTATGCCAGTAGATTACGTGCCAACAGTACCGTGAATCCTTGAGGAACTTGGCCATTCAATCCACTAGAAGACGTGCCACCTTGGCCATGAGACGCATTTTCACCATGAGATTCCACGACGGTTGTTATTTCTGTGATTCTGTCCTGCAAAAGTGCAACCCGTCCTTTTGTTGTATCAGTAAAACATCAAAACACATCATAACTTAACATCCTATTAGACAGAATAAAGTGGAACCATAGACCCAAGAAAAGACTCCTTTTTACATTCATAGGGAGGTTCGGGTTTGTTTCATTATCAATCTAGCACACCGAATATTAAGAATGAATGGGTAACTGCTCGTAACACTTGCTAAAAAGTAAGTAACTCGGAGAGAGAACTTGTATTCCTTCGAGAAAAACTTTTACAGTCACATATTAGTTTGACAACATTAAAGATTTTGGTAAGGAGATGGTTGCTGTGCTTCTCCAAGTAAATTGATTCAACAAATTAAAAAGGAAATTCCAATTCAGGAACACTGAGCTCTAAATACCTTAATTTCAATGCTTTAAAAGCAAATGTTCAGGTTGATGTTTAATGCATCTAGATTTCCCTTTTATTTCCCTTTACTAGCTCTGATGTTCCCAATTCTTCTTCAATCTTCCACCACTATAATCTAATTTTAGCTAGTACAACCTATTTTACCAAAAATTCAAAAACACAAAATATCGAATCATTGCTAGTAAAACCTCTCTCATATTCCAGTGGAAACTACTAAATGATTGCACTACATCATAGCACAACTCGGAATAGTAAAAAACTAATGTATCCATCAGTCACAAATCGTACAGCTAGTAATTCACACAAAAATGACTTCATGAACAGACCTACATGCGGCCATCCTTTGAAAATCATGGCGAAGAAAAGGCTGGCCCGCAAAGGATTCGGAATAAAAGGTTTTATGCTTTTGCATGTGAAAATTCTGTCTAAAATACATTTACATCATCAACTAGTATCGAGTAATCACAAGATAGGAAGCTTACATGTGATGTTCTAATCTTCGATTGTAATTGATCATGTAGGTACTGCCATTCAAATGAAAAGAGAAAACTTTAGCTTTTTTCTTGAGAATAAGTACAGGAATGATATAGACAGAGAGATATGTTACTGGTCCTATTCTAATTCAATACCTTCAAACTGCTAGATATAGCAGAGGCATTTATGACGCGTGGCAAGATGCTATATTCAGCCAATAACCCAAGCAGTGATGACATGAAGACATATCTCTCATCTTCAGCAGCCTAGTATGTAGACAAACGATTAATAAAAGCAATACGATGGCAAACACAAAAATGAAAGAAGTCAAAGTGAAGATAAATATGAAGAGCAGTGCAAGAGATAATATGTAGATCCAAAGTAGTTCAACGCAGGAAAGCTTAAAAAAATCTTTCTTTTTCTTCTTCACTACATACCTAAAAGGAAATATATTTATGTCATGATTTACATCATATAGTGACATCAACATGATTATCAGGGTTTTTTTCCCCTCAATTTGACACCTAGTCCCCACTGCCAATATTTCCTTTGACAGTCTAGACAGACTGCTAAAACATTGCAAAACAGGGATGTACAACATATTTACATTATCCGAACGGTAAAAGGAAAAGCAACTACACAATTACAGTACTAGTCTACCTTCAACTCATGGGTCAATTTTAAGTTCTCTTCAAGGTCTCCTTTCCTACGAGCCAACTCATTTAATGCAGAAGTTATAGCTTCATTCTGCTTCTCATCAATTACCTATCACTCAAATATTATATATATATATATATATATATATATGGGGAATCTCATCAATGATTGTATTGTCATAATAATAACATTAGGGGAAAAAGAACACGGCGTCACTGCAAGGGGAGTTACAGTTCTCAAAACACGAGCGTACCAAACGTAAATCCGCAAATTTCCTTTCCAGTGCATACTTCTCATTCAGTAACCGCAATTCCTAGAATCATTCAAAAAGTTGAGTCTCTTAGTGGCCGCAAAAATTGTGAAGTACGTTTGAAAAGAGAAAAACTAACATTGGAAGAAATGCTATACCTTCACAGAGGCAATCGCAATTTGTTGACGAAGATATTGGATCTCATCTTCCTGTTTTTGGACTCGTGAATAGAGTTCCTAATTGAAAACTTCTGTTAGTCTAAAGGAAGAAAGCGCTGTGGAAATGAAGAATACCCGGTCTTCATTGTTTGATTAAATTTGTGGAGCATATACCATAGCCTCTTGGTTTTGCAGATGAATAAAATTCGCATCTCCTTTCGAATTCTTTGGAGCAAAATGGTCTTCAGACTTATGCCTGCAAAAGAGGAAAATTATGAAATATATAAAGAAATAAGTATCTACTTATTATTCAAAGTAATGTGGTGCCACAAAAGTTGAAAATAGAATCCAAAAAAGTCAGCGGCTTCAGCAAGTGAATTCGCAGTTCGTGATACATGGTTTTTTCAATTATCCAAATTTCAATTGAACTTTCCCAAAATTCAATTCAAGGACTATTCGACACAGATTTCGCAAGTTATATTTGAGACTAGGATTTGGAGCATATGGTCTCGGTTGTCATAGACCACCGCAAATCTCTCGTTATGATGACAATATTCATCTTATTATAAGCCCTCTAAACATTTTGAGAACATAATCAAATACGTTTTACTCGAATACAAATCCACAAAACTTTCGGGATAGAAAAAAAATTGTTACCTGTCTAAAATATCAGAACTATGTTCCTGAAGACCGCCGGCCTTGAGCCAATTCACCGAGCCCTTACCAGAAGACGTATGGTTGCCTAATTCACGCTCTTGTCTCATACTTCAAAATCCACTCAGATACAAAAATTTTGGTACCATATGAAGTGACAATGCCTACAACTATCAAAGAGCAAGAATTTATCACAATCAGAACCAAAATACAATGATCAATGTAACTAAACAATATCAGGAAAACCCCAGTCAAAATTACTAGTTTTATATTTTTACCCACGTTCATAAACAGAAATATTAGATTTAAGAACAAAAAAAAAGCAACAAAGTTGACTATAAATTCATATCTTAATAATTCATTAAATAAATAAACCAAAAAAGAAAAAATTGGACAAACAAACATTTTCCCAATTCATGTTAAGCATCCAAAATGAAAACAACCTCGTTCCTGGGCTAGAACTAAGTAGAAATTAACTTATTGAAACTCACTGAAAACTCAACTCCAAGAGAGCTACAATTACAAAACACCCATATCTTATAAACGGATATACAACGAGTATAAACCAAACGCACTTTCCGCAGAATTTCAGAAACAACCGTATCCAATAATATATATATATATATATATATATGTGTGTGTGTGTGTGTGTGTGTGTGTGTGTGTGTATGTAAATGGGATTTTCGTTATAAGCTCCCAAGAAGCTGGCAATTGCCAGAAACAAATCAGAAAAGGAAAAGGAAAAAAAAAATAGATATTACAATTTATTACGTACTTGAGTTGAGATGTGTTGTTTGTTGTAAGTGTTGTTTGAAAGGAAAGAATGGTAAAGAGTGGTCACAGATCCGACTCTGAAGTGCAAAATAACTCAACTAAAAGGCTTTTGGAAAAGTATGGCTTTTAATTTTTTAATTCTTATTTTATATTTTATTGGGTGGAAAAAGTACGGATTGTTAATAGATTTTTGGTCAATGCCCTCTAAAATGGGCATGAAGGGCAATTAAAAAGTCGTTGAAGCTGGTATATTTTTCTGTGTTTTTTTATTTTTATTTTTATATTTTTTTCTTCCTATCCCTTAACCAATTTCCACGCTTTTGCATTGGTGTTACTGTGCAATGAATGGGTAGTGCTAGAAATTGAGAAATTGTCAAATCCACCGAATATATATTCACATTTACGGCATTTGGTAATCCCAAGTTATAATAAAATACTGAAGAATTTTAAGAAGTACTAAAATATTCTAATCATAGATGTAGTTTGGAAAACAGGTTTAAATTGTGGCAATTCGAACTTTTTTCATTTGAACTAAAAAATTTGAGCTCCGTAATTTGAATGAATAATTTAAATCTGGCTCAAATAATCTATCTTGAAAATATTATTTGAATTATTATTTTGGTAGATATAGAAATATGTTATTTGAGTTATGAAAATAGTAGTTGAGATGTCAAATGAAAAAGAATTATTGAAAATGAATCCAAATATGCTGAAATTTGAGGGTTAGTTGAAATCCAGTCATACACAAAACCATTCTAATAAATTTGAATCAAAAGAATGATAACAAAATAAATAATTTTGGCATAGTAAACAAATCGAATAATTCAAAACAAGACAATGAAAACAAAAAATTTGACATCAAAACCCACAACGCAAAGCACCAGTAAATCAATGAGGAATACATGATTTTTGTGATGATGATGATGATGACAATGGGGCTATTCCGCATACCCTTTAATCTTTGTAAGGAGCTACAAAGTATGGTTGTTCGTTCTTGGTGGGGAGGAGATAGTTCTTCTCGAAAATTTCATTGGTGTAGTTGTGATAGGCTATGTAAGGCAAAGCACGAGGTTTAGGGACTTTGAGACTTTTAACCAGGCAGTGCTTGCCAAACAGGGATGGCGGTTGCTGCAGAATCCGAGGAGCTTGACCCGGGAGGTTTTACGAGCAAAGTACTTCCCTGAGGAGACTTTTTAGGGGCTAAGCTCGGTTCTCGAGCCGACCCTCTTTCACGTGGCATAGTATTCTATGGGGTCGGGAACTACATTAATAAGGGCTTCGATGACGGATTGATGATGAGACTTTAGTGGCTACTTTCAATGACCCTTGGCTTGTACGTTTGTATTCCTCCAAGCCTCTTACCGTTCTATTACTTGAACACAAGAATCGGAGGTTCATTGATCCCTCAACAAGAAGCTTGAAGTTGGCCTGGGATTTTGGCCTATTGATAAGGAGGTGATTCTAAGCACTCCAGTAGGCTTTATTGGCTCCCAGATCAATTGATGTGGCACTTTGACTCTAAAGGTGTGCTCTTAGTTAGATCCAACTACCAGGCATCAGTAAAGTTGAAGTGTGTGGCTCAGACATCGGATATTGACAAGGCTGCGAGGTGGTGGAAGATGTTATGGTGTCTTAATGACCCTGGTAAGGTGTAGAATTTTTTCATCGGTGTGTTTTATGAAATTATTCCCACTAAATCTAATCTAGAAAGGCATGGTATAAAGGTTGATCGTCTTTGTCCGCGATGTAAATAGTGTGTAGAAACATCCTTTCATGCACTGTTTGTTTGTCAAGCCATTGAACCAGTCTAGCAGAGGTGTGCGTTGGGTACTCACATTGAAAGCTACAAACTAGGCCTATGGATATAGTTTTGAGGCCAATTTTCTCTAATCCCTAACCTGGTGATTTAGATATCTTTGGAATGATTTTATGGCTGGTTTGGAAGGATCATAACCAGATGGGGTAGCCCGATCTCCAGAGAAGATTTTGGAGAATGCTAGCTCTTTGTTGTACGAATTTCAGACGAGTAACAAATTGGAAGGAATCGGTGGTCAACAAGAAATTGGTCGTGACAGGTATGATAAGTGCCAACCTCTCGACAAGGTAAGCTGCAACTAAACATAGATGTTTCAGTTCTTCCGTCACACGATTGCATGGATGTTCGTGGAATTGTCAAATACTCGTCAGGGGAAGTATTGAGAGCTTTTTCTTAGCGGATCAAGGGCCGTTTTGGTACCCACACAGTCGAATACTTGGCCATTAGAGCTATGGAGAGTGATCTTCCTGTTAATACAGTGGAAAGTGATTCTACACACTGTCAATGGGAGTGAAGTGTTATCAGAACTATAGATTGTTATTGATGACATTAAATATTTGTTGAGTTTTTATGGCAGTTGATTTCGCGTAAGAGAAATCAACTGGCCCACACTCTAGCTCATTTTGTTATTATTATTATTATTATTCATGATTGTTTATGACTTAAGGATTTTTATATTAGGAATATGCCCTTAAAATGAAATGTATCAAACATTTTCTAATAATAAATTAAAGAAGTAGTTAATTGTGAATTTTTTTCTTTTAGTTTATTATAAAATTGAATGTTTATTAAAATTCAAAATATGCTAACACATCTATAGTTTTAGTGTGTAAAAAGTTTTACATACAAGAGGATTAAAACTATATGTTAACATGTTTAAACTGATCCGTGATAAATCAAAGAGTAAGGATCTCTTTGGTCGGTACTTTCTAATATTGTCCTGACATTATGAACGTGACCACCTGATTCAGATAATCGGCGTGTGTGACAATAGAATGGAGTTATTTTATATAATAAATATTATATAGGACTTTAACCGACCTTATTCTAGAATCTTTGCTCAAGCACTGTTATAAAAATTCGAATCAAAGTCACAAGATGATCATATGATGGTTGTTCTAAATCCTGAGTAATTCACAGACTCCTTTTTTGAATCGACGGGTTCTTTGATTTGCTTGTTTCGACCCAAGAAGCAACTGGGTCCAACTGGGTCCAATACTCACATTTTGGGAGTCCAGAATTCATTAGCGTAGGAAATGTGAATTACTGATATGGAACTCACAATTGAAAAGTCAAAGTGTTTCTCTTAAGTGTTGACTTATGGAATTGAACGGTTTATTTGAGTGCTAGAACTCACAATTTATTTGAGTGCTCTAATTCGTGTGTAATACGGATTAACCATTCACTAGTGAACTCAATGGTATTTAAGGAAAAAGAAATAATCGATGAGTAAAACGATAAATTTATCTGGCTATGATTATGGACCATTTGTCAAGGATCAACAATCATGTAATGATTATATCAATTGACTATTTGAAGTGTTTTCAAATAAATAAATATGTGTGATTCGAGAATTCAATTATGAATTTTTGGTGAGTAATCTCGGATTAATAAACGGAGAACTAAATTAAAGAATTTTAATTTAAGTTTTTAAGTTTATTGAAGCTCGGATTCACAGGTTCATAGTACTCACTCTGTCTCAGTAAATCGAGCTAGGATTCTCAAAGAATAATTAAGAGTTAATTATTTAATTTCTCACTATTATTTATATTTGTGTTTTAGATCACAAATATGAAAAAATATCACAAGAATAACTTTATTTGTGTTGGCGCTAATTTTGAGTTAATATAGAGAGAATTTCATTATTTTATAATTTGGTAATTTGATAGTTAAAGTTATAAATCAATAAATATAAATATGAGATATTTACAATAGATATTTAATAGTTAAATATTTATCTAAGGATTTTGTTAATTATATAACTAATAGATAATTGATCATTTAAATTAAATATGAGATATCTGTATTTTGATTTAAATCATAATGGGATTAGAATTTGAAAAATCAAATCCCTTGCTACTATCATGGGCGTATATTATGGCTGAGGAGAGAGAATATCTCATTATCTTATTTCAAGTGTAATTCTCATAAACTTTGTGAATTAGGTAAACTGAAATTTATTTGTTGGAAATATTTTTCCCCTAATTCTCATATAGAGGCCCGCCACCCTAGTCCAAATTAGAATAGGATTCGTTTCCTTAATCCTAATTTGAATACAATAATAATTCTAAGATAATTATTTATTTTTTGAAATTAGAAAATTCCAACGGGATAAATCTGTCATGGCCGAATTTTCTATAGCCCTAGTCCTATAAATATGTGCTCTAGTAGCGCACAAGATATGTTAAGCAATTTCAATTTTGGTTTCAAAAACGTCAAATTCTCTATAGATTTTTTTAAAGAAAAACTTCTTCTCTTCCCATACTTAAAAATTCGCCCACCTTATAGCAAGAGAAATAATAATTTTCTTCTATTGCTTTGTGAGATTAACTTAAGAGAGCTCACACTCAAGTCCTAGACTTGATCTGACAATTGAAGTAGATGACTTTGGTATCAAAAGCTTGATCAATAAACTCATTGTTAGCGTAGGAGAACGCCAATATAACATTGGCGGTCTCATAACATTGCTGTGACTTTTTACATTCTTCGAGAATTCAAGAGATCTTATAGTATACCTTCTTGTTCTTATACTACTCAATTGTATGATAATTATTATAAGAATTTTTTTTAGTATACTATTTTCATGAGATCCACTTTGTTAGTTTTAATTAAATTGTTTAATTGATTAACACGTTATACCTTCCGCTGCGCAAACTCTAATTTGATCAAAAACTAACATTTTCCGCTTGCATTTCTGTAATGACCCAATTCTATCTAGTTTAATTCCATAAATTTAATAATTAGATTAATTTATCTAATTCATTAAGTGAAGTTAAATAGCAAAGTCGTGTCTGGTTATATATGATATTATACAATAATTATTGATAATATTCAATAGTATTGTATTTCTATGGAAATTAAAATTCCATGCAAAGTTAAAATACATAATTAACAAGTTATGTACAAAATATATATATATATAATTAGACAATGTTCGTATACTAATTGTACATATATATATATATTAATGTTTGGATTAAAAATGGATGAATAGTGTGGGATTAAATGCCATAGCGACACTTTGTATAAAATGTATATGTGGCAACTAATATTAGAGTGGAGCAAATATGATACTATAAGGTCAACCTTACCTTAAAGGTCAAACCAAATTTAATAGGTCATGCCACATCACCTTATTATATTGATTTCTATTGGTATAAAAAAATATTATAAAATGCAAGAGTAGAACAGTCTTGATATGAAAAAAAAAAAAAGCTTAAAACTTTTTGTTTTACCTTTAATTGATAGTAAGACATGAAGTGATAGAAAAGATATATCTATATATAAGGGAATTGTCAGTTCAAGCTACTATTTATGATACATTTACAATACTCTACAAGTATAAGCAAACAACAAATTTTCTCTCCACACAAATGTTTTATCCGGCCATACCTTCACCATTTGAGAAAATTGTGTAAACTTTATATGACAAAAAGAAAGTGACTAGACAAATCACTAGTTAATAGACAATAGAGCAATGATGTTAACTATTATGAGTAGAAGACAATATTATTCTCTCAATTATTTTACTTCACACACGACAACACTCTTTCACAAGAAAGTTTGCGTCATCTTTTAATTAATATATATATACATGTATATAGTATAATATATATATATATATATATCCTACTATATAATAAGTGTTGAAAACCATTTCAGTTTTCGTCCAAAACGGTACCGTATAGGACGAAAGTTTCGTCCTCCATTTACCCAAGAGTCGACACTTGTCATCTTCTCACTGGTTATTTTTTTTTAATTTTTTCTTTCTTTTTGTTATATGTCAGGACTCAGGCCTCAGGAGATAAACAAAAAGGCTTCCATATATTTTTTATTTGCAATCACAACAGCCCTTGAGCCCCTAAAATGAGGGCAACAAAATAATTTTATTTTTTTTTACTTCTAAGCCCTTTCTCTCTCTTCTTTATTTTTTCTCTTTTATTTCAATTCTTTTTTTCTTGCTATTCGGATCTCGAAAAAAAAGTTTCACCACCGCCGTTGATTATAATTTTTTCTTCTCAATCTATAGACACCCATTGTGTAATATTTTCTCATATTTTATTTTTTTCAAAAACTTTGTTTTGTTAGTCATATTTGATATCTTAAAACATAACTAAAAAATAATTATTTTTATTTACTTTTTTCCCCTTCCTTTTGATGAGGGACTACAAAATAATTAATTTTTTTTTTACTCTTAGTCCTCTTTTTTCTCTTATTTATTTATTTTTTCATTTGTGGCTTGTGTCTAAAAAAATAGAGTTTTTTAGGCATTTAACCAAACTTTTGAGTAATTTTTTAGAATTTAGTCATAGTTTCACGAAATTAGGGATTTAGCCATAAAATGTAACATTTTTTGTTACATGAAACATATATCCGTGTAAAAGTGTAACATTTTATGTTACGTGTTACATTTAATATTACATTTTTTTACACGTATATATGTTACATGTTACAAAAAATGTTACATACTATGGCTAAATTCTTAATTTCGTGAAAATATGGCTAAATCCTTCAAACTTTATCTTCAAAATGGCTAATTGCTTGATTGGCCCAAAAAAATATTGTCACCACCATCGATTATAATTTATTTTTCATAATTTGTAGACTCCTACTGTTATACACTTGTCGACATTTGTCGTCCTTTTATTGGTTAGTATTATTTTTTATTCAAATTCTCTTTTTTCTTATCACTCAAGTGTCGCAAAAAAATTTGGTGACCACAATTTATTGTCATTTTTCGTGCTTAATATATATATACCCATGTCTTATATTTTTTCTCATTCAACTTTTTAAAAAAATTTAATATTCGTGAAGATTAATATCATACAAAAAGAATAAAAATAATTTATTTACTTTTTGCCCTATCCATAGGAAGATGGACTCAAAGATAAATATTCTTAATTTGTACTTTAGTCCTTTTTCTTTCATCTCATTTTCTCCTTGATTTTAGTTGTTTTTTTCTTGCCACTCGAGTGTCGAAATTTTTTTTCGATATATGTCGATTGTATTTTTTCTTACTTAATTTATAGATGTCCGTTGTGTTATACTTTTTTTTTTCAATAAAATTATTTTTAAAAAATTCTACTATTCGTGAATATTGACATTCTATAAAATGATTACAAATATTTATTTTATTTTTTGCCCCCCTTGAAGATGAGTTAAAAGATAAACATCCTTTGCTTTTCAAATTTGTTTCCTTTCTTTTTTTATTTATTTTAATGTTCGAGTCTTCAAAAAATTCTTCAGCACAACAATCAGTCGCTATATCATTTTTTATTTTTTAGATACCCATTTTACTTCTTTTTTTTTTTTTTTTTTGCAAAAATAGGGTTCAGTTAGTAATACAAATATATGTAAGAAATAATTATTATTGTTTTCTTTTTAGCTTTTTCTCTTCTTTTTAATTTAACTCTGCTTATTATGCTGTTAATGTCTCAAAAAATAATTTGTCACACCCGTTGATCGTTATTTTTTTCTTAAGTTATAGACGCCTCTTTTCTTGTACTTTTTCTTTCTTTTTATTTTTATTTTGGAAAAATATAATATTATTGGTGCATATTATATTATATATACTCTAGAAAAAATATTATCATTGTTTTCCTTTTAACCTTTGACACAAATTGTGTTTTTTTTTTCCTCATAATATTTTCTTTAAATTATGTATTTTTTGTGAAGACAATAAAATATGTGCCTAAAAAAAGGCCAAAAATAATAATTATTTTACATATTTTTTTGCTCGTTATTTCTCTCTCTCACACACTTAAATTTAAATAATTTTTCTTACTATCACTTGGTTGTAAGAAAATTTTTTCATCATTGCCATCGGCTATGTTTTTTTTTTTAATTTATCGACACTTATTATGTAGAATTTTAATATAATATTCAATAAAAAATGTGTACCCTATAAAAAGGAAAAACTATATATATATATATATATATATAACTTTTAGAGAAACACAAATTAAAAATTTAAAATAATATACATATTTTTCTTTTTACCTCATCTTTCTATCTCTTCATATTTTTAATCGCTCGGATCTCGATTTTTTTTTAGTTATTATTAATTATAATTTTATTTATATTAATTTTAATATTTGATTTTATTATATTTTTATATAGGTATTTCGAACGAATTTTCTGAAAAAAAAAAAAAAAAAAAAAAATCCCCTTTGCGCGCAACGCGCGCGCTACGACTAGTGTTACTTGAAAGGTTGAACCTAATAAAATCTTTTCACCTAAATTTCAAGAGACGGTAGCAATTGACAAAGTCAAAAAGAAAACTGTGGAAAAAAGATGCAAAGTAATTACTGTCCTAGTTATGGACGCAAATCCTCTGTCGGGATTTCCTGTCCCTTTTCGTGTCCGTCGAATAAAAGTGTGACACGTAATTAATAATTTAAAACAAAACAAACACCGTTAAGTTGCCGTCAATAAGTTGGAAACAAAAAAATATGTAATTTTTAAAGTTTATCTCGCCTTTTTCTCCGTCCCTTCGAAGTTTGAAAGCACCAGTCTTACTGATCTCACTGTCGCAATACCATGTTCAACGAAAAAGAGATCTCACAAGTCACAACCTTGGCCATCGACATGTCTCCCGCGGCTAGAAATGATAGTTGGCCTACAAACTCTAATTGCCAGTTTAGACTCAAAACGTTAATGTTTTGGCATTTCGTTCCAAATATAAGAAAACCGAGGTTTAACTCCTCTTCATATGCTGAGTAGAAATTTTTTGCACTTAATTTTATATGTTTTTTTTATTTATTTGTTTGGTAATAACTGATAACAAAAAAAAAAACAGATCTGTTGTTGTTACTCGTTTTTTCTGTTAGTTATTCTATCTCTCTCTTTATACAAATTTTTTTTTGAATTTTTATTATTCAAAAGATTTGGCTGATAAAATTACAAGTTGAGGAGTTTTGTTGTTTACTGTTTATACTAGGAAGCCATAGTTTTAGGTGGAGAAAATGAATTGAGATTTGAACGTGGGAAGACAGAAAGTTGAAGAATTAATGTTTAGAGGACACGTGGCTTTCGTGGAAAGTGCTAAGAGAACGACGTTGATCTTGGTGTAATTTTAGTCGTGGCGACGATGTGGGTTAATGGCAATATTTGATGCTAAACGGCTTTTTGTGATCCTTATTAAAAAATGCTTACATGTTGAGATTTTATTGGCCATACAGCCAAACGGACGGGAAAGTCCAGACAGACGATCTAGGTCCCCTAGTTATAGCTCATAGCATATTCGTTTATTGATGACTTTCGAGACTTGAAAGAAAAAGCAAGCAATTAATCGAAATTTTCATGTCCCAACACGCTTTCTTGTCCTACAGTATTGCTTCACCATCATGGCGTATCCAAAAGTCTTTTTACAAATAACTCTTCTTTCGATATTTCTCACAACAAAAAGTTAACAATTAATTGTATTTGGAACTAGTATATATATATATAATTATAACACTAGTCTTAAATCGTTTAGCTCATTTAAACAGTTTGAGTCATCATCTAGAACAACATTTTCTCTCATTCCCCAATAAGTCTAATATCTCTATCTATTTCTTCTCTCTATTTTCGCAAAAGAAAAATCTCATTGCACGCTTATAAGATTTTTCTTAAAGTCAAATGCATTCTTAAAATTAAACCAAGACAAGAAAGGGCTTTTTTTTTTTTTTGGTAAGTTATGCTCTTGAATCAAATGCTTATTATTTTTATTTTTTCTAGTTTGAAATATTAATTTACATTCTCTTTTTGAGATGTGATCTACAAGTTAATGTTGAACATAAAGAGAAAATTATTTTAGCAAAAGCTTGAGGAATATGTATTAAACAAAACTTTGCTTCTCATGGCTTATTATTGAGAAGTTTAGTTTAGAGAACACTAAATCTTAGAAAATGCTAAGGTTAAGAGAAAACTAATATGATAATGTGATAACACTTGGAATATTTATGACTACCTTTTTGTCTAGTAGTTTTATATAATTTATTCCATGAGTTAAAAGAATGGCCTAATATATTATATGTTGAATAAAGTTTAACATTGTCATAGTTTTCTTCTGCTAGTTCATTTACTATTTTCTTAAGAAAAATATTATCCTATACGTAAAGGTGATTTGTGTACATGATTAGATATATTCATGTAGCTACCTTGTTTATTGGAATGGTTTAAGTCATAAATATGCTAGAAAAATGACTTAGACTAAGTGACTAAGTGCATGGTAATTCTGTGAAGTTATTACTTATTTTCCTAGTTAAAATAAGTATGACATAGAATGAAAATGGTTTGCTATGGTTATTTTATATGTCTTGATCATATTTGTAAACTTGGTTAAGTGCTTGATAATTTAAAAGACAAGAACATGACAAAAAAAAAAGTGCATAAAAGATCCCTTTTAGGTTATTTTTTATAAAATCTATAAATACTAACTAGTTAGAGGCTAAATCTAGCTTGGTTTACAAAATAGAATTTGTAGATAATTATTATGAAACAAGTTTTATAAAGAAGGTCTTCAAAAAATAATAATAAAGTTTAAGAAATGAGATTTTTCTACACCCAAATTTGAAGCGAACAAAAAATAAAAATTATGAAGAAAGTCCATGAATTATTTAGCACTAAGGTATTTAATAAATTTTTTAAAGTTATGGTTCTTTTCATAGAGAATATTTGTGAAGAAACCAACCTGAAATTTGGTCTTCAAAAGAAATTATGCTTAAGATGCCAAAATTGCTCTTATTTTAAAAAGCTAGAAACTAAAAGAGGAAGATGGTTGAATTTGACTTCAACGAAGAAGAGAAAAATATTTATCTCAATGAATAGAGTTATATGATAAAATATATTTCAAAACTGATCTAGGCAAAAATGTCGAATATTTTACATTTTGGGCCAAAAGTGTAAATTTTAAAAAATACAGAGACCAATCTGTAAAAATGTCATTTTTGGCTGAAAAGGCAGAATTCAATTCTTAATTGTAGTTTTCAAGCCCTGAAAAATTATCATTTTTAATAATATTATTTTCCCTCTAAAGGTATTTTGGTTGCTTAGATATTTTTATGATAAAGTGTCCAAAAATCAAATTGGTGCTTTAAATGAAACAAATGGTATTTAGTGAGATGATAATGATCCTAGAATGAATTTAGATTTCGTAATGAATACCATGGGTGCAAAATATCAATATAGACTTTTGTGTCTACATTATGTCTATACATGAGTAAATGGGCTATCTAAACTCCAAATGTATAGAATGGAGTAAAAACTATATTGGGTTAAACAAAAAACCACATAATAATAGTTAATGCAGTCCCACGTATTTGAAGTTAGCATTCAGTTCTTAAATAATCATAGTAAAGTTAAGTGGACGTAAAATACTTTATGTTAAGGTGTCTAAGTTTTTCAAATAAGTTTAGAGTCCAACCTTGGACTTTGAAAAGTAAAATGAGCTAAGCAATACTATACTATCAAATAGAAATCAAGTATTATGTAACTTGGTAATTACATTATACAAATGAAATAGTTTAACGCCTAGATCGAGAATTATTTATTGTAAGAATAGTTATGAATTAATTATTCTTCATTTAATGATTTATTACAAGGATCAAGTTTGATAAATATAAGAAATCAATCATATTCTAATAAATTAACAAGACCAAGTTTATTTAGTAAATTAATTAATTATTTGATAATTAATTAATTACTTTCAAGTTAATAAGAGAGTAGTTATTAACTAATCTAAAAAGATTAAGTTTAGTCGAGGAATTATATCGATTAATAATATATTTCAATTAATAATTTCTAAGATTAAATTAATTGATTTCTTGATAATCAATTAATTTAGACTGAAAACGTTTGATGCTTTAGAGAGTAATTGATTTTAATTAAGATATGAGACCATGATAATTGGTTAAATTAAAAGTGATCAATCAATTTCAAGTAGATTGTTGATTGGTAATAATAGCATTAGCTCAATCAAGAAGAAAGTTAATTAGTTAACTGATGTGTGACTAGCATAATGTCTAATCACATATTGTCCATGTTATCTAACAAGGAGATACATATGGTTATGAGCGTGAAGCAAAGAAATTACATGTATTGCAAGGACACCAGGTGAGTACAAATCTCACCTACAGCAACGAATAGTTTTCAAAAGATAAAACTATTTCATGATGATGTTTTATGTTTTTCAATGTGATGTGCTTTTATATTATATGACTTATGTGTTATATGTTTATAAATTAAGCATATATATTTTGATGAGTTATGTTCATGAAATAATAATGTTGTATGTGCTATGTTTTCAAATATATATATATATATATATATATATATATATTGACACATATTTCAAGTGATGATGATGTTTTAAAGAAATAGAAATTAATGCCTCTATCATGTTGCTTTTTTTAATTAAGCATATTCATAAGCATTATATTTTCCATACTCACTTAATGTAAAGATGAAGCTAATATATTTCTAAAGATTAAGGTGTCGTAACACCCTCCACTCAGGTGAGGTTTAATGAATGAAAGTATAATGACTGTGGTAGTTGAGGACCTCGTGAACCTCGACTTTACACTGGTCGCGTACACGCTGTACATACACAAAATGGGATCCCACTAGAAGAAAGTGTTTTCAGAAAAGTATTCATAATGAAGCATAATTTGACATTCATTCATGACATATATTTTGTGAGAATTATGTTTATACTCACTGAGCGTCGAGCTCATTCAAGTTGTTCGTGCTGTAGGTACGAAGCCTACACTATGATTTCATGATGGATTGGATGGGTAGCAGTGATGAGTACGTAGGCGATGGTAGTTTGGGCATACCGCACAAAAGTCTTCTGCTAATATTTGAAAGATAATTTTCTATGATCTTTGAAAAATAATTATCTATGTTATTTGAAGAAGTATTAAGTATTATACTAATAGTCCTTAAAACTCTTTTGAAGCCATCTACCTTTTAAATCAAATACTTAAAATGAATTATATATGTTTGTGCGTAGTAAATAAATATTATGTATATGATTTTTGTCATTTCAAAACCTTCATATATAAGCTACTGTCTTATAAGTAATTTTCAAAAATTTTATTGTTACTTATATTATAAATAACTAATACCAAATTAAAGTATTGCAAAAAAAAAACGTAGCTTTAAATTAAGTATTATTATTAGCAAGCACATTTATATATCGTTTTGAGGAGCAAGTTCTCAAAAAATAAATATATATATCTGAAATTTTGGGAACTGAGTTTTAAGGAAAAGTTCATGAAAAGTAACGGTCCGAAAAGTCGAACAGCTATAATTTCATCATTAGTCAGTGCTGAATTGGCCACCCAATAATATAAAGGCCCATTAGTAAAATGACCTATTAAAATGACATGTTTTAAAGAAATGACCAAACTATCCACAAATTAAGTTATTAGCCACCATACTCATTCACATATATTTGGACTACCCAAAATATCCCTATTCGCACAAATTTTGTTACAATTTGTAACAAATATTGTTACAGTTTATAACAATATTTATTACTACATGTAACAAATGTTGATACAAATCGCAACAGACAAATGTGTAATAAAAATTAGATATTTTGTTACATATGCGTATCAAATTTTATTTGTGACGGTCTGTATCAAAAGTTGTTACCTATTGTAGTAAAAATTGTTACAGTCTGTAATATTTATTATCTTCTGTAACAAATGACAAAATAATCAATGTGTAATGTCTAAAAAAATAACAAAAACGAAAAATGACTAATAACTTAATTATGATAAACTCAGGTCAATTTTTTAAAACTAAAACTAAAAGCAGGTCATTTTGCCAAAAATCTATATAAAATGATCGTTCTTCAAAAAAAAAAAATCATCACTGAGAGTAATTTAATTTAGGAAAAATTCCTAAATAATCCCTGAGTTTGATCAAATTTCTAGTTTTGACCTTATATTTTTTAAAATTCTTAAATAATTATTTGGTTGTTAAATTTGATCTAAAGCTATCCTTTTTATCAAATATGGTCAAAATAAGTGGGTAAAATGACATTAATACCCATGACAAAAATAAAAATAAAAAACTCATTCTTTTTTTTTTCTTTACAATTTTTTTTGACTTGTTTTCCCTACCACGCTGTCGCACCCCCTCCTCGACCTCTGCCCCTCGGCGCCGCCGCACCCCCCACCTCGACCTCAGCCCATCGGCAGTGCCGCACCCCCCTTCCTCGACCTCAGCCCCTCGGCGCCGCTGCACCCCTTTCGTCGACATCAACCCCTTGGTGCTGACGCACCCCCACTCCTCGACCTCATCCCCTCGGCGTCGGTGCACCCCCTATACTCAACCTCAGCCCCTTAGCGCCGGCATACACCCCGCCCTCCTTCCCCCCCTCTCCCCATCCACAACCCCCCCACTCCTCGACCTCAACCCCGATGCATCCCCATTCCTCGACCTCAGCCCCTCGACGCTGCCGCACCCTCTTCGGTGCCGCCTCCATAAGTTCAGACCCTCCGCGACCTCAGCCCCTCCTCGACCACGGATCCTTCACGAACTCAACCCCTCCGAGCTACCTTTGCGACCTCAACTCCTCTGCATCGCCTCTGCGACCTCAGCCCCTCCGCGCCGTCCTCCACGACCTCGGCCCCTTCTCAACCACGGACCCACTACGCTCTGCGACTTCAGCTCCTCCGCGCTGCCTTCGTGACCTCGGCGTAGGTATGGGTTTGAGAGCATGGCTGTGTGTTGTTTTTTATTTTCGTTTTTTATTGTTCATGAATCTGAGCATAACCATGTATTGTTGTTGTTTTTTTTTTTTTTTACTGCGATACTATGTGTTGTTCTTGATTTTGATTTTTGATTGTTCATGAATCTGAGCGTGACCTCGCATTTTCGCCGACGCTGGCATTGCCCTTAAGTGGTGCGGTCGGCCGTGATGGAGCGATACTGCCGAAGACGAAGAAGTAGTTTTTTTTTTGTTAAGAATCTGTTTATTAAAAGGGTAGTTTGGCTATTTTAGAAAAAAAAAATTGAAATTAGTCAACGAAAAAGGATAGTTTTGTACCGATTTGAACAATTGAATGATTGTTTAAGAATTTTAGAATGAAGGATAGTTTAAGAATTTTTATAATATACAAAGACAAAATGAGAATTTCGTTAAAACGCATGAATTATTTAAGAATTTTCCCTTTATTTTATTGGGTCAATTAAGGATTTTGCTATTTTGCAATCTATGTTTTAAAGATATAGTCCACGTTTTGAAATATTAGCAAAATAGCCACCAGGTCAACATCTAAAAATCTATGACTAAAGAAATAAAATTTGTGACTAAAAAAATAAAATACACAGTCATAAAATTTGTGACTATAGGCACAAAATTTTCGAAAATTTGAAATAAACACAATAAAAAATTTAAACATCCATTAATAAAATAACCAACTCACAAATAAATGATTGCCTATACAACCAATTTCATAAAACTTATTACTAAATAAAAAATATCTTATAAATAGCAAAAAAATATGCAGTCAAAGAAGTCACAAATTTCATGACTAGAGACACAAAATTTTAGATAATATTGTCTGCAACAAATAACAAAAACAGAATTCAAAAAACTAATGACTGCAGTCTAAAAAATTTAGACACGAATGTATAACTATTTTACTATAAAAGCAAACATAGGCTAATTGTTAAAAACAGACATAAAAATATGACTATTTATTTAAAAAATCGTATTTTATTTTACTTTATTTATTTGAGAAATTATAGTGAATACCTAATTTTTAAAGTTTAATGTAAGTTATTACTCAATTTTTTGAAAAATGTAACCAATTACCCTAAAGATGGAATTACTTACACTGTGATAAGTGGTGGTAATTCACTTTGTTACTAAAAGTATGTGCAAGTAATTCACAAATTGACTGGAAACTCAATTACTTAAAAAATTTGAGTATATATTTTTATTGTTATATAAACTACGGGTATTTACCTACTTCACCCTATTTATTTATTATTTTTTTCGCATAGCACCGTACCTATCGTGATTTGCCAGTTAAAAAGAGTATAGAACCAGGAAAACACTAAACACAACCAAACCAAATCAAACCGGGGAAATCAAAATCGGAGGCAATAGGTTGAAGAAGAACACAAAATTGAAGGCAATTCGTCGAAGAAGAAAGCTTTCTTCCTCGTTGCATATCCTTTCAATTCCCACTCTTTGCTTTTGCTCTGCCAATTTTTGACTTTGGTACGTATACTACTTCGCCTCAAAATGCCAAATTCTCTCTTCTTAGCATTTCGTTATACATTTTCTGATTCGTTTAATTATGTTTTATGCTCCGATTGTAATCAAATTCTAGGGAGTTTATGCCCTAGAATTCTGAAATTCTTACATAACATGAATGGTGTTTTCTGTTGTACGCCAAAATTGTCAATTTGCATTTTGCTTTGAGTTTTAGTACTCTTAACTTCACTTTTATTTATTTCTTTTTTTTTTGAATGAGTAGCTGGTTGAAATGTGGCTTTTTGTTGCATTTTCTGATTTGGTTCGACTATTATACGAAAGCATATATAAAATAGAAAATGGATAGTAATTTTTATTTGGGCGTTTGTGAAAAACTAGTGCGCTATATATCTGTGCCTTCTTTTCAAGTTACTAGTTTAAATTAGGTTTTTATTTTATTTTATTTTATTTTATTTTTTGTGTGTGTGTGTGTGCTAATTTTATATTAGTTCCAACCTTTCAGACCCATTGTACGCGTGATGTTAAAACAATTATTTTAATTTCAGTTCTGATATCCAAATTTGCAATTGGAGAAGCCACAGAAGAAGAAATCGACATTAATGGCGAAGAGGAAAGCTAAGCTTCCTATTTTCAACCTTATAATTCAGATTTCCCTTCTCATATCTATAGTATTGTTATTTTCAGCCATACCCACGGCTTTTGCCAAATCTCGTCGCCCTATAAATGTAATACGCTTGACCCTCTTTTTTTCTATTTTTGTCTTAGATTTGATTTTGCACTTTTTTTTTTTTTTTTCAATTCTGATGGGATTTTTGGTTTCCTCGAATGGGTTTTTTTCACAGGATATTGAGATCCGGCAAAAGAAAAACCAGTGCTATGCAGATATTGAGAGGTACAGAAGTAATTATGAACTGCTTTAAAATCATATATGTATAATTTTTACTCTTTTCATTTCGTATTATGTGATTTATCCAGAACCCAAATAGCTACAGATTGATTATCCCAGAGGTTGTTGGTTTTGATAATCATCAATTTTAGGTTAATTTTCCTCGTGAAGGAATGTTTGTTACACCTTATAAGACCTACCTCTGTATTGTATTAGAGCATACAATACGGTTTCGGGCTTATGATAAACTTTTTTGCTAAATGAAGGGCTTATGATAAACTTAAAACCATTATTGAAGTCAAAATCTGCAAATTGAAAATGTGCTCTTATTTAGCTACAAATGTATGTACTCTCTTTTGGTAACAAACTTGTTAATTACGAAGCTCTTTGACCCAAATTTCAGCCAAACATTTTGTTCTCTTGTTAGTTGTTATTTTCATTACTTGATGTGATATGCATTGCGGACAGTGGATTATGGGGTTGGCAGTGCAAGTCTTCCACGACAGCGAAGGAGAACTGCGCTTTGCGATGCCTTTCTCCGACATGCTATGAGATTATATACCAGAGTGATCCGGTAAGGAAGCGAGAAGTTTCCTAATTATTTTACCATTTGCATTTAGTTCGTGTCGCTGTTGTTATCAGCTGTCTTGTTTCAATGTGTTTTGATTGTAGCTCGAAGAAGGAGAGAAAGATCTTGTTAGGGGACAGGAATACAAATATTGTATGCACAAGTAAGTTATTTTTTGTCGGTTTGAAGTACTCAAATCGCTATTTGTCTCAGAATTGAACAATTTGGTACTATGAACTTGGAATTCAGTTTTATTAAAACTACAGCCAGTAGTCCTTTTAAATTATGCTAAACCCCCAAAGTCTACCACTTTGGCTCAACAATTTGAACTTTTCTTTCTGCTGGGATTCGAACAATTACATGAATTTTTTCAAGTGTAGGATTCTGGGGAAGATGAATTTCTTAAGTTACTTATGCTTAGTGTGCAAATGTCTTATTAACAATCAGATGAAATTTGAGGGATTATATTGTCACAAAAAGAACAATTGGGCAGAGATTCGAAACTTTGAAGTAGAACCATATACATGATAATTCGAGAAGAGAGGATATGAAAGTTTTTGGATGTTGAGAATTTTTGTAAGTGCTGATTTGTTAAGCCCTCATTTATTTTTATTTTTATTTATTTTTTTTAACGAGCCAGCCAAGCTAGGATAACAGAAGATATACCTTACATTAATGTAAAAATTTAAATTACATATTTAAAATCCGTATCTTTCGATCAACCGAATATTTGTACCACAGGCTTGTAGTTCGTTGTTGCTGTCGTGTAAATTTCTACTATAATCTGAATATTTATTTTCTTCACTCGTCAACTTATGAGTCATATGACTTCTTTCTTTCTTGAATTTTTGCGTTCAGCTTTCATCAAGCTACTCTGTACAGATTCTTTGATGATCAATTAGCTCAATTTTTCTTTGCAGGTTATCACTGGGAGAGAGTCTTGTTGACATAAAGAGTTCGTTCGAATATTAAAGCTTTAATTTGGCTGCATCAATGTAGAATGAGCGCATCAGGTCTTCACCTGTATCATTATCGCAAACAATGAAAAGCGTAAGAAGACGATTGAGGATTTCAGATCGCTTATCCTGTCTCGGTTCGCTGCTTTTTTTTTTTTTCCTGTGTGGAACGATTTTGGATAGAACAGTAAATCAGATTTTGTGATGATCTTCATAGGAATAGTTGAGTTTTGGTTTCCAAATCTTCCTCATTGAGAGTTTCACTAGTGAGAAAAATAGAAACTTAATCTAGTTGATCTCTCATTGTCGAACTCTGAACTGGATTTAACCTTACGTGCGTTCCAAAATTTGAAACAATCTCAGCTTCAAGATGTGGAGTGTGTCCATATTTAGTTTTTGAGTTCGTAAAGTTCATAATTTTCAAAATATATGCATTTTTTTAAGAACAATTAAAGGGTTATATAAGCTTTTATATTAATCCTTTTAATCAACTTAAACATAGATTGACGCATTCGTGTGTTAAAAAATACAGATAACTAATTATTCATGATGAATAAGAATATTGAAGGGAAAATTGTGCCAGTTATTCTATTTTTTATACTATATTTAAAATAGTACACAATTTCTTTTGAAGATTCTTCCACATTGTACACATTTTGTGCATATGAAAGGTATATTTTTTGTGTGACGTGTTGTCACACATATTTTATTTTAATATTATTGACTTATTTTTCAATTTTGACACCAAATTTATGTTGAATTAGTAATGAAAAAAAAAATAATTACTAGTATTTGTTAATTTAATTCAATGATTTTCTGTTTGATGATGACGAATTTTCTATTACATTGATCAATCTCTCTCGAGCAAAGATCAACCTAATTCTAATGTCAAGTTCTTGTCTCTCAATTGTTGAACATTAATATTATATTGCTTTAAGAACGGGGATTTTAAATTGCCACACAAGTTTATTAGCTATCCTTAGTCTAATATTTTCATGTTAATTTGATTAGAGCACATTTCAATTATTATCTCTGAACCTCCAATTGAAAACCAACACGATTTGATCAAGATTATACAACCATAAAGAACAAATTCAAATAATCATCATGTAATGGAATAAAAACATCTAGTAAATTAAGAATATTGTCTACATAACAATTTGGTCTGGCTACATCGTAGCCCTAGAAAATAAATTTAAGAAAAAGAAAAAGAGAGAAGAAAGAGGGAACTCTTGACGGCTTGGAATGACTTCGTTGCGGGAACACATCCACTCTAAACTCAATACAAGATGCCTTTTTCAAGTTGCAAGTATCATATTTATAGTTTTAGGTCAAATTAGAGTAAGCTACGACTTTTTTGAACTGTACTGGGCAAAACTCAAAGTATGGTCATCACTTTTATCTTTGCCACTAATTTTCAAATGAGCATATATCCTCCGTTACTTGTCAGAATTGTACATATGATATGCTGTTAAAAAGCTTTTTCGAGCATCTTTAATTTAATATGCAATAGCTATACAAAAGTTCTTTAAATCTTCATATAATTCTGCCACAAATTAACACTTGCTTTTGCCTTATTAATGTAGTATTCACATAATGTCTTGTTATCTATCAATATTGACCAAATTTGAATAAGAGGATATTTGTATACCGAATTAAATAATTGACAGATCATTTTGAAATTATAAAAACACAAGAATGAAACTAGATTTTAGTAAAATGCAAGGACTATTTTAGAATTATTCCTTGAAATTATATGACTTACGTGTCATATGTTTACAAATTAAGCATATATATATTGATGAGATATGTTTAAGACATGATAATATTGTGTGTGCTATATTTTGAAATATATTACCATATATTTAAGTGCTGATGATATTTCAAGAAATGCAATCCAATGCGTCTATCATGTTGGTTTATTTATTTAAGCATATTCATGAACATTACAATTTACCATGCTCGCTTAATGTTAAAGATGATGCTAAAATATTTTCAAAAGTTAAAAGGTTGTACCACCCTCCACTAGGTGAGGTTTAAGGAACAAAAGTGTTACGACCGTGGTAGTTGGACTTCGTGAGCTTCAGCCTTCCATTAGTCATGCACACTTGATACCACACAAAAGGTTGTCCCACGAGAAGAAAGTATTAAAAAAATTAGTTTATTTGGTATTTAGTCATTTTTATTCAGGTTTTGAAGAAATGACCAACGTTGTCAAAACTTAAGTTATTAGCCACTAATACATAAAGGAGCTAAGGACATTAATATAAAAATACATCATTATGCAGTTAAGAAGATTACTAATTTTTTAATTAATTGAAGTGTTTTCTATTTTCTTAAAACATCATTCAGAAAATGGTTATTTACTCAATTATCTCAAAAGAGAAATATTCATAATGAAGCTTGAACATTTATTCATGACATTTATTTTGTAAAGATTATGTTTGTACTCACTGAGCAAAAGCTCACTTAAGTTGTTCGTGATATAAGTAAGAAACCTACACCATGATATTTCGATGTGTTGGACAAGCAACAATGATGGGGTGCGTGTCAAAAGGTAAATAGGCCAAAACCGCAAGAAAGTCTTTTACTAATATTTTAAGGGATATTTTGTTATGATCTTTAAAGAACTTTTCTAAAACTATGTATTAAATTTCTGATGTCATGTTTAAATTAAATAGTACAAGTATTTAAAACAACAGATTTCAAATTATAATTATGTCATAAGAGTTTAGGACTATTAGGCGTGAATATTTGGAATAAACAGTACCGGGTAATTTCCCTGGTAGAATTTCCGAGTAAATTTCGGGTATTACCCGAAAATTGCCTGGATAGCAAATCCGGGTATATACCTGAAATTACCAGGAATAAAAAAAAAATTAGAATGCTTTTTGCCCGGCTTTTACCCGGATAAGTTATAACCATTCCACAACATTTTTTAGTCATGGCCAAAATTTTGTGCGATTGTGGCGTGCAAACGTGTAGTGGAATGATGACAGCGTGATGTAGTACAGTGCACACTGTGCAGTGATGTAGACATGCATGATGCAGTGCAGCATGGTGTGCGCAATGATGCAGTGTGGTGCGTAGTGTAGTAATATTTGTAGTTATTTTTTTTATTAAATTACTTAAATTATTTTACTAATATTTTAGTTAAATATTAGTTGTAATATTTACTACTTCAAAATATAATTATCAAACTTAATTTAATTTTTACAAACTTTATTATTAAAAAAAACATTATAAAAAAACTAATAAAAAAAGAAAAAAGAAGAAAAAAAACTTAATTTAATTTAATTTTATTTAAAATCAGGGTAAAATCCGGGTAATTACCCGGAAATTATCCGGCTATTCCATGGATTCATTCCATGGAATCCTATGGAATACATTGCTTATTCCATGGAATGCCATAGAGTTCCACATTTGCACGCCTAAGAACTATTAATTTTAGGGGTGGTAAATTGGGTCCGGACACGAGACACAACACGAAATAAACGGGTTTGGGTCCACCCTTAATGAGGTTGGGTCTTAAATGAGTTGGCACGATTAACACGATAATTTAATGGGTGAACATGACACGAACACGAAAATACGATTAAGAACGTTAAGACACGATTAGTAAATAGTTTTTAATATTTATATATTTAATAAATGATTTTAATAAAACTTTATCTAAAATATATATATATATATCTTCTTTAATTTTATATTCATTCTTCTAAAAAAAAACATATTTTGTTTATTTAATCATGTTATATGTTTTATTGGTTGGTTTTGTTATTTTTTTCTTTATTGGACTCACACTCTTGTTAGTTTTGTTATTTTTTCTTGAATTTAATTCAATGTATTGGATTAGCTTTTTATTTTAGTTTGGGTCGTAAATGGGTCATAAATGAGTTTAAAATTTAAATGGGTCATAAATGAGTTTAAAATTTAAATGGGTTATATATGGGTTGTAATATCGTTAATATATATTTATCAAATGGGTCGCTGATGGATCGACACAACCTATTAAGACATAATTATTAAATGAGTCTTAATGGGTCGTTTATGGGTAACACGACAATTAAATGGGTTGATTTTGGTTTCAATTTTTGGACACGATAAGTAAATGGGTTGGGTTGGGTTGGGTTGGGTTTAGGTTCAAAAAATGTCAACACAATAAGATACGACAGAAACACGAATTGTCATCCCTAACTATTATTATATGCCTTGATATTTTATTGACTATTAATAATTTAAACAACTGTTATTTTTCACATATCTTATGTAAAATTGACAATTTATTACAAAAGAATTTAGATAAAATGTTCTATAGTGTAAATATCATAAAATTACTTTTTGAGAAGTAGAATCTCCACGAATTTATCGATCGAGAATCATCTTTAATCTCATGTTACATTTCACATTCAAGTTTGCAATCTATGCCACTATTGCATTACATGTTATGTTATTTTTTTCATCACCAAATTACTATGTTGCCCTATTTTTTTTTTTTTGTCTTCCTTATTTGTAAATAAAAAATAAAAAATCTATTCACTATTAAAAAAATTATAGTTCTTTAAAAGTGATATTTTTAAAATAAATTGTGCAGAAGTGATATTTTTCAAAATTTCTCAAGTATTAGGAAAGATCATAACGAGATATTTTCATTTATTATTCTAGGAGACCTACTTTTTGTTTGATTTGTATTTTTTTCCATAAATTTTGTTTGTTTTCTACAGCACCCATTGTGAGTTTATTAAACAGTATAAAACCCGGAAAACTTGGTGAGAAAAAAAAAAAAAAACCGGGGAAATCAAGATCGAAAGCAATAGGTCGAAGAAGAAAAGCTTTCTTTCCTCGTTTGCATTTCCTGTCAGTTCGCACTTTGCTTTCGCTCTGCCAGTTGTTGAATTTGGTACGTATTTCGCCTCAAAATTCCAAATTTCTCTCTTCTTTGCATTTCGTTACGCATTTTCTTGTTGGTTTGAAGTGATCAAATTCTAGGGAATTCATAATCAAGCCCTAGAATTCTGAAAATTCTTATAAGACTTGAATGGTGTTTTCTGTGACATTCCAGAATTGTCAGTTTGCATTTTGCTTTGAGTTTTAGTACTCCTTAACTTTGACTCCTTTCATTTTCTTGCATTTTCTGATTGGGTTCGACTATTATACGAAAGCATATACAAAATAAAAATTTGGATAGTAATTTTTATATGGGTGCTTTAAAGAGTCTTTGAAGCAATGTCCTGGTTTTGTATTTTGGTTGATTAGCGTGATAACTGACCCGAAAAAAATTAATAAATAAATAAACGAAATTTTTTTTTACTTGGTATTGAAGCTTTATTATTTGTTTATATAAGATTCAGTATGAGATTCTTCATTGTTTTAGTCTGTGATTATTATCTAATGAAAAGTCAGGAAGTATAGCTTCGAAAAATCCGGTGTTCGTTTACTTATTGATTACACACATAAATGCGAAATCGTTTTCAGATGAAGATATTTATTATCAAAAGCACATCTTTGATCACCCTGGCATTGAGATTTTTGTGTTCGAAATTGTGATTGGGAACCGCGATTGATTCGATATGCATCTTTTGTAGTCTACATAGAGAGTGACGCTACTTATCAATCTATGTTTAAATGTTCAAGGACGATACGGACGACACATGTTGACAATAATTTGGCGTAAATATTTACGAAGCAGATTGAACGAGGTAACCAGCCGAAGAATGTACCGGAGGTTTTTCACAACCACTCATAAGCGAGCATTCCCAAGTTCCGATCTAGCTTCCAATACATATAATCTCTCATCTAATGGCCCCACGCATAACTCCCTCTTCTTTAACCCTCAAAACCCCGTTGATCATAATAGGCCATCTCTTCCACTAATCTATTTCCAGAATTCGATTGATAAGTATAAATTATCTCAGCCACAGCCAAAAATCCCATCCTCGGAAATGTATGAGTTTCTCACCAGCCAATATCAAAATTCATGTAGCTTAGGGGATGCTGAGAAGCTTCATTTGCAAATTCTCAAAAATGGGTTTACCAGTGATGTGTTTTTGTGCAATACGCTCATGAATGTCTACATTAGAATTGGAAACTTGGTTTTGGCAAGCAAGTTATTTGATGAAATGCATGAGAGGAACTCAGTTACTTGGGCTAGTTTAATTACAGGCTATACCAAGAATGGAATGCTAAATGAGGCATGTTTTCATTTCAAAAGAATGGTGTGTTCTGGTGTTTTACCCAATCATTATGCTTTTGGTAGTGCTCTTCGAGCTTGTCAGGAGTCTGGACCACCCAGGCTTGCGCTAGGGATGCAAATTCATGGATTGATCTCCAAAACATGGTATGGTTCTGACATGGTGGTTGGCAACGTGCTGATTTCAATGTATGGAAATTGTTTGGGTTCTATATACGATGCCCGCCGTGTTTTTGATGAGATATGGATAAAAAACTCTGTGTCGTGGAACTCTATCATTTCTGTTTACTCGCATAGAGGATATATAGCTTCTGCTTTTGAGCTCTTCTCTCGTATGCAAAGGGAGGGCATTGGGTTTAGTTTGATGCCCAATGAATTTACTTTTGGAAGCTTAATAACTGCTGCTTGTTATTTAGCAGATTCTTCTTTGAATTTGTTAGAGCAAATGCTGGCACGGGTGAATAAATCTGGATTTTTACAGGATTTATACGTAGGCAGTGCTTTTGTCAGTGGTTTTTCAAAGTTTGGGTTAGTTGATTATGCTCTGGAGATTTTTGAGCAGATAAGTATGAGGAATTCAATTTCTATGCACGGACTAATGGTTGGGTTGGTTAGACAAAAGCGGGGAGAAGAAGCAACTAAAATTTTCACATATGCGAAGGACTTGGTTGGAACAAACCTCGATTCATATGTGGTTCTGTTAAGTGCTTTTGCCGAATTTTCAGATTTGGAGGTAGGAAAAAGTAGGGGTCAAGAGGTTCATGCATATGTTATCCGGACTGGTTTTATAGGCATGAAAGTTGCAATTGGGAATGGGCTTGTTAATATGTATGCTAAATGTGGTGCTATTCCTGATGCTCGTTCAGTTTTCAACCACATGATAAGAAAAGATATAGTCTCATGGAATACCATGATATCTGGTCTTGACCAGAGTGGCTGTTTTGAAGATGCAGCGATGAGTTTCAGTGAGATGAGGCGATTTGGATTGAGTTCTTCAAATTTTACATTAATTAGTGCTTTGAGTTCTTGTGCAAGTCTGAGATGGAGCATACTTGGCCAACAAATACATTGTGAAGCACTGAAATTAGGACTTGATCTGGATGTTTCGGTTTCAAATGCTCTTTTAAAGTTGTATGCTGAGACAGCGCATCTTAATGAATGCGAGAAAGTTTTCTTCTTAATGCCAGAGTATGATCAAGTATCATGGAATACCATAATTGGAACTTTAGCTGATTCCGAGACCTCTCTTTTAGAAGCTGTAGAACATTTTATGGACATGATGCGAGCTGGGTTGACACCAAATAGAGTGACTTTTGTAAGCGTTCTTGGAGCAGTTTCATCTCTTTCTATCAGCCAGCTTGTTCAGCAGATTCATGCTCTAGTTTTGAAACACTCTGGTTCAAATGATTGTTTTATTGAGAATGCATTTCTGGCTTGCTATGGGAAGTCCAGAGAGATAGATTACTGTGAAAAGATTTTCTCCAGAATGGGGGATAGGAGGGATGAAGTTAGTTGGAACTCCATGATTTCTGGATATATACATAATGAGCTCTTGCCTAAGGCTATAGATTTAGTGTGGTTTATGATGCAGAGGGGTAAAAGATTGGACTCCTTTACATTTGCTACTGTCCTCAGTGCTTGTGCCTCAGTTGCAACACTAGAGCGTGGCATGGAAGTTCATGCTAGTAGCATCAGAGCTTGTCTAGAGTCTGATGTCGTGGTTGGAAGTGCACTTGTTGACATGTATGCAAAATGTGGAAGAATTGATTATGCTTCGAGATTCTTTGAATTGATGTCTGTGAGAAACTTGTATTCTTGGAATTCGATGATATCAGGGTATGCCCGCCATGGACATGGAGATGAAGCACTGAAGCTTTTTACACGAATGAAGGAACATGGTCAACTACCAGATCATGTAACGTTTGTCGGTGTATTATCCGCTTGTAGTCATGTTGGTTTGGTGGATGAAGGGTTTAAACATTTTAGATCCATGAATGGAGTGTATGGACTGGCTCCTAGGATAGAGCACTACTCATGTGTGGTTGACCTTCTTGGGCGGGCTGGTCAACTTAATAAGATGGAGGATTTTATTAATAAAATGCCCTTGAAGCCGAACATTCTGATATGGCGAACAACATTAGGAGCGTGTTGTCGAGCTAATGGTCGTAATGCGGAGCTGGGGAGGAGGGCTGCTGAGATGCTTTTCGAGTTGGAGCCTCAAAACGCTGTGAATTATGTGCTGCTTGCCAACATGTACGCATCCGGAGAGAATTGGGAGGACGTCGCAAAGGCTAGAATGGCAATGAGGAAGGCAGCGGTGAAGAAGGAAGCTGGGTGTAGTTGGGTAGCAATGAAGGATGGAGTTCACGTTTTTGTAGCTGGAGACAAATTGCATCCAGAGAAAGAATTGATATACGAGAAGTTGAAGGAACTGTACGGGAAAATGAGGGACGCTGGCTACATCCCGGAAACAAAATTTGCACTCTATGATCTTGAGACGGAGAACAAGGAAGAAGTCCTAAGCTATCACAGTGAGAAGCTCGCAGTTGCTTTTGCTCTAACTCGCAAGTCAGAGATGCCTATTAGGATTATGAAAAATCTCCGCGTTTGTGGCGACTGCCACTCTGCCTTCAAATATATATCGAAAATTGTTGGACGGAAAATAATATTGAGAGATTCGAACAGATTTCATCATTTTGATGATGGTCAATGTTCATGCGGGGACTACTGGTAACTGCTGTGGGGATAGTTAGTACAAGTTTCGTCATTTGGAAGATGGAAAATTTTCATGTGAGGGCACTGTGCATTGTGCAGGTTAGACCTATATCAAAAGACATTCATTTGGGTGTTGATATGAAACTTTTATTTGGCTGATAATAGTTCTTGGAACAAAAAAAATTGAAGGGGTGATAAACTGGGTCTATGGACTTCCAGTCGGTAATTTTTCGTAGTTTCTTTTTCTTTCAAGTGAATGGTCTATATTCGGACTGACACCTTGGATATGGTGACTCCATGGCTACATGATTTATTCCCCTTAACATTTTCCACTGAAACTCGTTCCTTCTTCCTGGTTACTTATTAGAATTAGGGTGGTTTTTTTTTTTTTCTGTGAAATTCCTATTTGGTGGGAATTTTATGTTTGTTCCAACCTTTTAAACCTATTGCATGCGTGATGTTAAAACAATTATTTTCGTTTCAATTCTTTAGTGGCTTGTCTAATAACTTATCTGATTTCATTTATGGGGTTCAATTCCCTTGATTGAATTAAGAACTTTAATGATTAAGTAACATGTTACTTGAAATGATTGCAGAAGAGCATAATTGGAGTACATATGCACATGTCTTCTAGATCATTTGGTTCCAAAATCAGCCCAAGGTGATATGACATTTCGACTTAATTTTCATTCTCTTCCAGATTTCCCTTTTCAGAGTGTTGAAATCTGTGTTGGTTTGCTTTTAGGTAATTGTTGTCTCTTGAGTTTTATTGCCATAAAAAGACATAACACAAGATGTTGAACCTGGGCAATACCTGATGTTTCTTCTCTTTTTAATGATAGCCTCACTTGTAAATGGTCGTTGCCTAAACTTTGAAATTTTTTTGAGTATGATAAGGACATAGTTAATCAATTTTAGACTTTATCATCATTTTGGCTTTGGGAATTTTTAATATTTTACCGACTAATATGAATACATCTGTGTAGTTTCGAATGGATATTGAAGCCAGTAATCAACAACGTTCGAGGACTAGATGGACAGCGTCCTTGGATAAGATATTTGCCGACTTGGTCGTGAAGCATATTCAACTAGGTAACAGGCCCAACAATGTTTTTGACAAAAAGACGTGGAATAGCATTCGTGATGAATTCAATGAGCAAACAGACCTCAACTTCAACAACAACCAGTTGAGGAAGCACTTGGACGTCCTGAGGACTCGCTTCGATAATCTGAAGTCAACTTATGATCAAAGCAACGACCTCACTTTGGACGAATCATGTTGCATCGCTTTCGATCTGTGGGATGACCTAGGGGTACGTTTCTTTCCCTTGTATAATTTCCTTGTTAGCTTGTTATTCTTTCTGCCCTTTTCCTTTCGGTAACGGTTTTATGAAATTGCTTATGTCTTTGTTTTTGTTTTTGTTTTTTTGTTTAGGCACAATCTAGGCCTGAAACTATCAAAGTCAAGGACTGTCCCATATACGAGCAGCTGCGCACAATTTTCACAGATGCCTCTGCTGACGGGAAATATGCACAATCTAGTCATTACTCAGAGTTGGACAAGTCTGCTGGAGCGGAAAATGGTGGTTTGAGCTCACGTCCTGACATTGGAGCCCCTAATTCTGGAAACCCACCACCCTCGAGGCCCCTAGAAGTAAATATGCCGTTAGCATTGGAGGTGGCTAAGGTCATACCCGATAGGAAAAAGAAACGTCCGCTTGAGACAGTCTCTTCAACTTGCCACACTGCTAAGGATCAAGAAATGTGTGACACTATGGCAAAAGCCATGTTTGAAATGATTGCTGCATCAAAGCTCAGAGCTGGTGCGATGGCTCCTAGTGAAAATAAATTTACCATAACTAATTGCATCAAAGCATTGGACGAGATTCAGGGCGTTGATGAGCGTACCTATTTTGCTGCACTGGATCTCTTCGAGGACCCTAACTTCCGAGAGACGTTCATGTCTTTAAAAGGCGAGAGGCTACGCTTGACATGGTTGCAAGGGAAGTGTGGTAAAACTACCTTTTGCTAGGTTAGATTCTAGATGACCTTTTGTGTTCCTATGGTATAAGCGTTTAGTTCTCTTTTTAAAGAACTAGGTTGCTTAGTAGATATTACAGCTAGCTAATCCTTTAGAGAGAGATGGTATTAGATTGTTTTTTTGTGGTCAAAATGTGGTTGTACTAACAGTGCATGCATTTTGCCATTTTAGATAATTTGAACCGTTTTCTTAGAGCTGTTGTGATAGTAACTAGCATCCACAGAAAAGGACTCAAATCTTTTTTATTTTCTATCTGCTACTTTATACATATATACACACATACGTACATATACATATTATACATATACATATACATATACATATACATATATAATGTAATGGGCTTTGCCTAATAATACTGTAAAATAGAATATAGCCCTTTAGTTTATTTCAAGGAAATAAAAATAAAAACCTTCTGAGTGAGTTGATTTTGAGCTTTTCCAACTTGACTACATTAGTTTTTCCGTGGAAAAACAATCATTGATAAGTTCATGATAAGTTCTTGGAAAACAATTTTGAGCTTTTCCTACTCCCATTGACGCTTTTCTTAATTTAATTGTTGATTTCAAATTAAAAACTATGCTTCTTTAGCAAGAAAACTCGATCACCTTTTGAAAAGGTGTTACCTTTTCAATGCTAAATTAGTGTCTTTAATTCCTTTGATGACATCTTTAAAAAATTCCTATTTAGTGTTTCTTGATACATGAAGGTCGGTGCTTTATAAAGCATAATCCGACTAATCATAGTTTTTGTTATTTTCAAAGGACATTTGCAATATATTAACATGTAATAACACGCATGAGAGTATATAAAAGATTAACTAAAATATTTGGTCGTTATAAAATTTACTATAAGTTCAAATTGAAATCATCAAGTTCATGATCAATGTCCTTTAAAAAATGTTTCATGAGATGTCTTAGCTCGCGAATTCTGTTTATATAGTAGATTTGTTTGGATCAAAATTTGGCTATACAGTTATGTGTATTTTAACCACCGACGAGGTGGTGTAGTGGCAATGGGAAGTCCATCTAGGCTTCCCCACCCTACAGGCTAGGGTTCAAGCCCCCACACCCTCAACTTCTAAAGTTGGATGCACCAGAGATCTCAATGGTCTTAGGTAGAGTGTGGTGGGCCCCTGTTCTGCAGATTTTAGGGACCTAATGGTCTCGCGGAGAAGCCGTGATAGACTCCTGTCATTTCTCGGTGGTCTTTGGGATTGCTACGACCCCCGATGGGGCGTGGAAGCGTGAGCAGCACCATTCGATCCCCCTTTTTCTTAGCAAAAAAAAAGTGTGTATTTTACTTTATTCACTTTTAGTTTTCTCAATGTTGGAACAACACAATTCTCTAGGATTTTTTTCTTTCAAACGCTTCATTTGTTAAGCTGTAATCCAAAGGCGATGATATGCAATATTTGCAATTAAAGGCGAGGTTTTCCGTTTAAAATGGTAACTTTTTTTTTTAATGTTTTTTTTTAACCCTTAGATTCCCATCCAATAGCTCTAATAAAAAAAGACGAAAACAATATACCTTTTTCGTTGAAAAGATATTTTTTGTTTTCGTATTTTCAGCTTTATTTGCAATATGAAAGAACAAAAAAATCAGAATAATTTTTTTTTTGTTCTTCTTCTTTCGCCTTTTTTTCTTACTATTTTAGCTGGATATTTTCTTTAAAGAAATAATATTTCGAGCTTACCAAATTTTTTTTTTACTTTTTATTTTATCTTTCTTCACCTCACTAAAAGTGTCAAGCTTTAAATATATATATATATATATTCCAGACAAAGGGGTGGTTGTGTGTATGTGTTTTATTTTTCTCGAGGTGTGTCAAGACAAAAGTTTGTCATACATCGTAATATTGTAAAAAAAAAAAAAAAAAAAAAAAGAAGCACCAAAAAGTCCCTATAGTCTTCGTCGAGTTGTTGCATGCCGTAGTTTTCTCTTATTCGAAATCGCTAATCAATAGGCATTAATGCCAGAATGCTACTCATCAGTGCAAATCATTCTTTCCTCCAATCATGCTAGAGTTTCAAAGGAGTTTTTAAGATTGCCCTCGTAAGACCTTGTTTTTTCATCTTGAGGATGTGATTCAAAGGTTTTAGGACATTTTTGGTGGAGTTTGAATAAGCCGCCATGGCTTAATTGGAATTGGAGAGGGATATGAGAAGAAGAGAGAGAGAGATAGATGACATGATTGCACTTACAAACAAATGATTGAAAAAAAATAAAAGAAAGAATTACGAGCCCACTTTGACTTTTCTTTTTCTATTAATTCACATCACTTATGAAATGTGGGACCTGTAGTACTGTAACACTTTTTTCATTATTAGAGTGCGTTTGATTGGTTGGATGGAAAGTGAGAATGAAGGAGAGTATTAGAAAGATTGAGATAATTATAATAATCTTTCGAGTTGTTTGTTTGGAAAGAATGAGAGATGAGTGGATTGATAATAATTATGTGTAAAATGATTATATTGTCTATTTTATTATTTATTATTTTAAAGGGTAAAATAGACTTTTTGTTAATTAAAGAGGATGAAGAAGTTGCATCCTTCCATAAGTGGACCTCCTCTCCTCTCCTCCCTCATACCAAATAAAGAAATTTTATTTTTGCCTCCACATCTCCATCCACCCACCAATCCATCCTTCCAACCAAACATACTCTTATAGACTACATGTATAGTTAGATATTTAGAAATGCTATCCTCAAATGCGTATGAGAGATCTGAGCCGTCTATCTCTGTGGGTCTCAAAGTCGTATTGGACGGCTGACAATTAGTGATACATAGGTGTGACCTAATATTATGAAGAGGATTTCACAACAGTAACACCGGCATATCTTTGTAGTAGTAATCATAGACATATGTGTTAGATAAAATTGGGGTAATAATAATAATAGAGACTAAACAAGAATTGAATTGATATAATTAAATTGTACATAAATATAATTACAATAATATTGTAAAAATAAAATCGAGTGCAAACCACAATACGGTATGACAATGATGACGACGGCTGAACGGTTTGGCGACAAGTCGAGGCACGCGTATCACATAGTTTCTTTAAAACAGATTCGCTTTCCTCACCCGCGGTGCTCAGGGTTTCTGCGACGCCCATTTCTCAGGATACAACGACTACATGCGATTATTTGAGCACGTAAATACCGCTTTCGACGAACTTGAATCGTGACCGAAACTCTATCACCATTTAAAACACAAAAGAAAAACAAAGAATGTCTCAAAACAAATAGACTAATTTTTTTCTTTATGTGTATTTTTCCTCTTTCTCCCATCATGCATGTATATTTTTATAGCAAATAAATAAAAAGAAGGAAACAAACGCTTCCTAACGTTATGAGCAAATAAGCTTTAATCACCAACCTAGGAATTCAAATCTTCTGTCCATTTTTTTTTTCTATCTCCTCTCTATCCCTCCAATGAGATTTTGACACATAGACAAAAGTGGTTATTATAATATAAATTTATGCAAAGTGGTTGAAAATTTTAAGTGTTTTTGTTTATGTGTCAAAGTTTTATTAAGGAGACAAAGAAAGAGATAGATAAATGGGACAGAAGATCTGGACTCCCAGCATAGCTATTAAAGCCAATTTATTAAGCATAAAAGCCAAACGTCCATGTCTTAAAATACACCTACTCAAAAATTGCATTCAAGCGCATCAAGGCTTATACAATATCATGCAGTTATATTACAAGCCAACAAAACTTTATGAAAAAATAACTAATCTGTAAAGATGGTCAAGCGGTTATTCTATACAGTAATCAACGATAATAACGATCAACCACAAACACATAACTGTAAAGTAAAGCAGAAAGTAAATGACACCAAAGATGGTAACGCAATTCGGCAATTTGCCTACGTCTGCGAGGCCTTGCCCAGTTAATGGAAAGAAGTTTACAATAAGACGCGTACACCCGGACTTAACCTAGTTAGAATCCCTTCTAACTACGATGATGTTTTCCTTCGTCTTCTCTTCGTAAAGGTCAACACAAACTCCCTTTGTATCCGAGGTCCCATCGTTTCCACAAAAACCTCTCCCGAGACTCCTCTACACGAATACGCTCAGATGGTCAACAGAATATTCTCCGAATACTATGGAGAATAAAGAACTACAACACACTCTCTGCAAATAACTTTCAAACTCACACGTTGAGAAATGGATACCTCGAAACCCTTGCTGAGAGTATTTATACACACGCCCAAAACCCTAGATACAAGAGATAAGGAAACTAAATCTAAATTCAAGTGAATATTATCCTTATCGAGAACCAACTTCAAATCCCTTGTTTTGTTATAAGTCTTGGTTGAAATATAGCCAAGTTCGATTTTTCTAGTATTCTAAAATAATCACCAAGATCGGATAATGCAAGGATAAATCCAAATTTTAGAAATTACTATCGCCTCCTTAAAATCTGTTGACGAGAACTCATTAATCATCTCCGAGAACAACTCGCCAGAATCTTCAAATCATTAAATCTGCTCGGGATTTGAACTAGAAAATCTAAGATAATATATATGGAATATACTATCAGAATATTAGCATTTAACACAAATAAACGGGTTGCCAAAAATAGTATCCCAACACCAAATGCACTAACAATCTTCCCCTTTGGCATTTTTTAGCAAAACACCCATGAACCCCAAAATGACTAATATTAAAAACATAAAGTCCTACCCAATAAGCAAAAAAAGTAGACATCCAAATCAACAAAATAAGCTGTCTTAGGGTCAAACAAGTACTCTCTTTTTTGCTAAGAAATGTCAAAGACTAAAATTAAGAGACTAAAAACTTAAATATAAATTCTTGTAGGCTGAGATAGTCTAGGACTGGGCAGGATATCATGGCCTGGAACAGTGGATGGCGCAGCGGAATCACCAGGGACATCATCAGGCTCATGAGAAGAGTCGCCAGTAGCATTTTCTCCAATGAATTTATCCACAGCTCGAAGGAGATCATCGCGTGTCTCTCCATCATCGTCAACGATCACCTTGAGCTGGAGCAGAGTTGTTTCAACTTCAACATTAGCAGCCTTTGAGCCACTAGCTGGATCACCTAGAGTAAGATCAGCAAACACATTGCTATCAGGGTCTTCTGTATGAGCAGCTGGAGAAGGATCTACAATTAGAGAGTGAGAAGCCTCCAAGGCAGCCAAGAGAGCTACAACTTTATTCCTCCGAGCTCTAGTGGTCTTCAATTGGAAGTTGAGGAAAGCCAACTCCTTCCTAAACTGATGCATGACTTGAGAGCGTTGACCAACAAGAGTGGTCTTGGACTGGCTAGAACGACCTGTGACTCTGCCTGAATTAACACTAGGAACATTTTCTGGAACATCAGCCTGTCCTGCTCTGTCGTCTTCCCTTATCTCATCAGAACAATGCTCCTCCTCAATATGCTTTCCTTCAAAGAGTTTGTAACTCAAACAAATGTCCTCATGTTTAGGATCATAAACATCATCAACACGAACAATATCCTTCTGAGATTTAAGAATCTCAAAAATGAGAAAGAGATACACTACAGGCCTCCGCACTGCTTCTGACTCAGCATGACGGATAATTTACTCAAACATAAACTCCTTTATGTTGGGTGGTGACCTGTTCCTAATCTTGTAGAGTAGCACTGCGAGCTTCCTCCAAACACCTGTATGATGTGAGCTAGGCAACCAGTTCTTGAGGGCAATCTTGTGAAGTATTGAACACTTCACACACTTCACACTCAGCTCGGATGAGGGAAAGATACATGTTTTTGGCCATCGCTTCCTAGAACCTCTTGTCAATTCCATGATGATCACATCATCTGAGGGAACCTGAAAAGCAGCAACCTCCAAAGGGCATCCAAGATACTAATTGATAATTCGAGGTGAGAAATCAAAAGTCACCCTTCTCACAAACACCTTCTGGAACTCAGCACTATTAGACACAGTCATCTTTTTTGACAAATTCACATAGAACTCATAAACCACCAACCTAACAAACTTCTTCATTTTCCCAACAGAACCCAACAAATCAAGCTCAGCAAGCAATTATACTATCCCCTTATCTCTAAAATATTCCTCATGCAAAAATCTCTCGGCTATCAAATTTCTTTAACATACTTTAGGCCATAACTTGGCATTCACATCAGATTTGAAGATAACATTTTGTGGAATACCTTGAGGAAATACAGGGCCATCCTCTTGGTTATTGGGCTGAACTTTTGAAGGAACAGTTGGCTGAACAGCCTCCTGAGTATCTGCTGGGGCAGCTTGAGGGACACAACGTTGTACAGTGAAGCACCTAGCTGCTGATCGAGTATAACGTTGGGACGAGGAACCCACCACTATTTTTCGTCGTTTACTGCTACTGGGAGGCGGTTACAAGATCACCACATCATTGTCAGAGGACTCAATACCAAAAATCTCCTGTTTATCTGCAGTGTTCCATGAGATGTCCGAGACACTGCCATCTCGCACATGTTTGATTGCACCTCTTGAACTTGAAGCGTGAGAATGACTATGAGCCTGTTGAGTTGAAGGAGACATGGCTGGGGACTAACGCGGATAGGGGAAACTCACAGAGGGAGGATTCGCCCATGAATGAGAACTCGTGTCAGACGAAGAGTCGGCAGCAGACGGTGAGGCTGCGGTCTGCGATTCGGCGAAAAATAACTCATTGGACTCAGAGGAATATGGGACCAAAGGGGTGAGGCCCACGACTCCTAAGTTGGGAATAACTAAAGAAGCCGACCCAGTCGTGATCGGCGACGGAGCGGTTGCCACTGGAGTAAAGGAAGTAGCCCCAGACACCTTTGCCTTGGGTCTTGGTCTGCGACGGGAACCCTTACGCCCCGGAACATGGCACGACAGAATAGAATGCAGCGATGATTCACCATGTGTATTCGTCATCAAGAATCGCTAAGAATGAGACCTGTGAAACAGAGAAATCGCAAACCCAACACCATAACTCCAAAACGCCGAACACCAAATCTCTGAAAATAACACCACCGAAAATATCAAAAACCCAAACCTACGAAATCAAAGTTACCGAAAATAATGGGAAGTGAAAAATTTTGGGAATCACGATTTTGGGAATATAGGGAAGGAATTCGAAAATTAAATCCCTAAAATGAAGAGGAAAAAGATACCCAAAACATAAATGCCGAAAATAATGGGTTTCAAACCCAATAATTCTGAAAATAAGGTGTTAAAGGGAAGTCATGTGAAATTTTCATTGGTGGTGCACCGAGAAAGAAGGGTACTGATGCGTCTTCGTACTCCAGTGGAATTACACCAGTACACTCGGCTGGCTATGGTGGTGCGCTGTATTTTTGACACACCTGTACATTAAAGCACACTATTTTAATTTTAATTTTTTTGCAAGGCGTACTGCAGAACAGGGATCTACACAACACATAGACTTAATGCGGATCTAAGTGTTTCAAATCAAACTCCATCTAAGCCCTTGGTAAGAATATCTGCAAGCTGTTTTTCCATAGCCACGTACTCCAAGGTAATCACCTTCTCCTCCACAAGACTTCTGATGAAATGATGACAGATATCAATGTGCTTGGTCCGGGAGTGTTAAACCAGATTCTTCGAGATATTGGTGGCACTCATGTTGTTACAGAAGAGTGTCAGAACATCTTGAGGAACATCATAATCATCGAGCATCTGCTTCATCCAGATCAGCTGTGTACAACAACTACCCACTGTAATATACTTTGCCTCTATTGTAGACAAGGAAATACAATTCTGCTTCTTGCTGAACCATGAAACTAAGTTATTCCCAAGGAAGAAACAACCTCTTGATGTATTCTTTCCATCTTCAGCACTACCAGCCTAATCTGCATCATAAAAGCCCACTAAGCAAGAGTTTGTGTCAAATGAATATCACAAGCCATATTCTGCCGTTCCACTAACATACTTGATGTTCCTCTTCACGGCCATCAAATGGTTCTCCTTCAGATTAGCTTGATAGCGAACACACACACTAACACTGTAGCGTAAGTCTGGCCTACTTGCTGTGAGATACAACAAACTCCCGATCATGCTACAATAAAGACTTTGGTCAACTGAAATACCGGCTTCATCATGGGTGATCTTCGAGTGTGTTCCAATTGGTGTTCTTTTATGGTGAGCATTCTCCAAGCCAAACTTCTTCAACAAATTCCGTGCATACTTGCTTTGTGAAATAAATATCCAGTTTTGCATTTGCTTCACCTGTAATTCCAAGAAGTATGTTAGCTCACCAACTATGCTCATCTCGAACTCGGTCTTCATGTGATCCACGAATTCGTCGACCATCATCTAGACACAGATCCGAACACTCTGTCATCGACGTAGAGGTGAGCAATTATAATGTCAGACTTTACCTTCTTCACAAAAGGCGTCTTATCAACCCCCCCTCAAATATAACCCTTATTCATGAGGAACTCTGTTAACCGCTTATACAGGGACAGAGCCAAACTTAGACGATAAAGGGGGCCAACTACTAAAATTTTATATTATTATTCATAGCTATATATTTTAAAGTGTTAATTACATATAAATAACTAGTGTTTATCTTTAAAACTGCATCTTGATTTGTGCTTGTAATATATAAAACTATGTGTTATATATATATATATGTGTGTGTGTGTGTGTGTGTGTGTGTATGTCTGTGTATGTGTGTGTATGGAGTTTCTAAATTCTAATTAGTGGTAACGTGAGTGAATGAGAGAGGAGACGGTAGGAGAAATTGTTAAGATTGAAAAAAAAGTGATACATTAATAGATGCCTAAAATTTAAAATCGCAATAAGCAAATGGTTACTTTTTTTTTCCTAATAGGATTAGGTTAAGTATCCTTGAGAATTGCAAAATAAAGTCATTCTTGATGTCACTTAATAATCTATACCCTAAGTAGTATGCTTTCTTTATTTTCACTCTATGTTTGTAGTGTAAATTTTAGGGTATAAATTAATAGTGCAATACACATAGGGCATAGATTATTAATGTGCCAAGAATATAACATTCCTCGAAATCCCCCGAATATATAAATTTAGAATTTCTTAATCTTAATAGGCTAGGACTTGACTTTAAAAAAAATTATAAGTTAATATATATATATGGTATATATAAATAAATTAATAATTTAATTAGGTAATAAATAAATAATAATTATTGGATTTAACCCATTTATTACACCAATAATCAATTATTCTTAATAGCTTATTTTTCAATAACATTGAAAAGTAATTAAATGGGGGGATAATTGATACTTTTAAAATAAAAAAAAATAAAAATAAAGTTTCGGGGGGCCATAGCCCCTCTTGCTATATGCATAAATTCGTCTCTGCGCTCGTACCAAGCCCGAGGAACTTGCTTCAATCCGTAAAGTACTTTCTTGAGTTTGTAGACATGAACTAGGTGGTGAGGATCTTCGAACCCTTTTGGTTGTGCACAAACACTTCTTCATTCAAGTAACCATTCAAGAATGCACTTTTGACATCCATCTGATAAAGTTTAAACTTGAGAAAGCACGAGATGGCCAAAAGGAGCTGAATAGACTCAAGTCAAGCAACTGGAGCGGAGGTCTCATCAAAGTCAACTCCTTCGACTTGTGTGTATTCTTGAGCGACAAGTCTCGCCTTGTTCCTCGTGATGTTCCCATTCTCATCCGTCTTGTTCTTGAAATCCATTTAGTGCCAATCACATTCACATCCTTCGGTCTAGGAACCAAGTCCCAAACTTCATTTCTTTCAAACTGTCTACGCTCTTCTTGCATAAAACCAATGCAAAAATCATCCTCTAAGGCTTCCTTTACATTCTTTAGCTCTATTGTTGAAGTGTAACACACATGCTCGATCATTTCACAGTAGTTGACCCTTGGTATGTTCCTGGTCCGAACTTCTTCGTTAAGACCGCCAATAACTTCAGTAGTATGATGGTTCTTTTGGATTCTTCTAGATAGTTCATGAGTATTTTGCTCTTCATCGCTTTCTGAGGTAGCTTCTGGAACAGTGGCAGGAGCATCGGGTTAATTACCTGGTTAATCATCATAAAATTTCAGTAAGTAGCCTTCATTAATTCTGATTGTCTCATCTGCTTCTACATCATCTACCACAACATTGATAGATTCTATGACGGTCTTGGTGGGCTTGTTGAACACCCTGTAAGCACGACTATTGATTGAGTAGCCGAGGAACATCGCATTGTCACTCTTTGCATCAAGTTGGTCTCGTTGTTGCCTGTCATTCACAATATAGCACACATTACCGAACATATGAAAGTACTTCAAATCAGGCTTCCTTCCCTTCCAAATTTCATATGGAGTCATATTGGTGCCGGGCCTCAAGTAGACATGCTTGATAGTATAACAAGCCGTGTTTATTGTTTCCGCCCAGAACTTCTTAGGAACACCATTTGCATTGAGCATAATACGGGCCATCTCTTCAAGTGTTTTATTCTTCCTCTCTATAATGCCATTTGTTGGGGCGTTTTATGTGCCGAGAACTCATGCGCAATGCCATTCTTGTTACAAAATTCGACAAAGATCACGTTTTCAGACTCCTTTCCATGATCACTTCTTATCAGCATTATCTTCCCTATGTTGCATCATTTCTCGCTTATCAACCTCATGCATAATTTCTGGAACACTTGAAAAGTGTCTGATTTTTCACGAATAAAATCCACTAAACAGTAACATGAGAAATCATCAACACATATCTTTTACCTCCAATACTCTCCGCTTGGATGGGACCCATATGGTCTAGATAAAATAGCTCAAGAAAACGGGTGGTCACCAGATGCTGGACTATCTTGTGGATCATCTTCTTTTGTTTACCGACTTGACATGGTCCCCACAATTTTCCGGATTCAAGTTTCAGATATGGAACACCCCAAATAGCTCCCATAGACACAACTTTCCTCAGGCTCCGAAAATTCATATGCCCTAATCTTCGGTGCCATAGTTCAGTATCATATGCAGATGATCTACAACATGTTCCAGGATGAGATAAAAGATAGCAATTATCAGAAGACTGTGTACCTTCCATAACACACTGATTGGAGAGATTCATGACCATACATTTTCCTTTGGTGAAGTTCATGGATAGATCATCATCACATAGTTAACTGATACTAATGGGATTAGCATTAAGCCATTCAACAAATAGAACATCTTTGATCTTAGGCATTCTAGGGACATCTAGTTGACCTATTCCAAGAACCTTTCCTTTGACTCCGTCTCCAAAAGTAAGATATTTGGTTGAGCATGACTGGATGTTTTTTAAGAAGTTATTCTCTCCGGTCATGTTTCAGGAACACCCACAATTGAAATACCAATCATGTTCTTCGCTAGTCTTCAAGGACGTGTAGGTAACATATGATCGAATATCACATTTTTTTTCTCCGCACTTGTCCTGTAGTCTTCTTCCCTTGAGGTTTCTTTTCTCCAATCCTCCTTAGACCCGCCAAGTACTGATAGCAACTGGGGCGAATATGTCCAACACGCTCAAAGTAGTGACACAAGGGGACCCTATCTTCTGACAGTTGGTCCTGAACGTGTTCCTGCCCGTATCCCAGTCTTCTTCTCGATCACTTCGGGCTTCTTCAATTTACCTCTAGAAACAAACACTGTCTTCGAGCTTGATGCTTCTCCTTTATATCCAAGACCATATGATCTCTGGTGGCCTTCGCGAAAGTAAGGATTTGGTCCAACTTTGAGGAACCCAAGTTGAGCATCTTCTTTATGTGTTCCAGCTCTCCACTTAACTCTGCTTGAATCTTCTTCTTTTCAACCAGATCACCTTCAAGAAGCATGTTCCTTTTCAAAAGATCATCTTTCTCAGTCTTGAGTTGAGCAACCTGCTTTGTGAGCCTCTCATTGAACTTGACTACTTCCAGCCACTTTTGATACATGGCCTTGTATAATGCAACGATGACTTCATCAGTAAGTTCTTCTTCATTGCTATTATCATTGTCATGTGCTGGAGCATCTGCAGGGTCACTGGACTGATCATCTTCACACTTCGACTTTTCTACAATAGTTCGAGTGGTGAGGGCAACATGATGGCTAACATGTTCTTCATCATCTCGTTCCTTCTAAATCTTCATTACTCCAAGTGGTGTTGAAAGACTTGTTGTTCTTCTTCAAGGTGTTAGCACACTCAGATTAAATTTTCCCAAAGCCATCATATTCGCGACACTATATTCCAGATCTTCTATTCCTCGACTATGGAGCTGGTTCAGCAGGCTTTGACTTCCTTGGTATGTTATAGTTCCTGTTGTTCTACGATGTTCCGGGAACATATTGTGGACCACCATTGCTAGGTTTGTAGTTAATTCTCTTAATAACACGACCCATATTTTTTGTTAGCAAAGTAATAAATTCATATAGATCTTCATCATCATACCTTGATTCCGAGTCATCATTGTCAGCATCGGCCTTCAAGGCAATTCCCTTATTTTTCTTCTCACCACATTCTTCATCAAGGTTCATCTCAAATGTGCGAAGAGACCCCATTAATTCTTCAAGCTTCATGGTACTCACGAGCTTCTCTTTTGACAGCTTTTCACCGAGCATGAACATCTCATTACCTATATTGCTTAGGCGACCATTAAAATCTCCAATTGTTTCTTCTTCAAGCATGTTGAGATTCTCAAAGATGGTCAAGCGGTTGTTCTATACAGTGATCAACGATAATAACGAACAACCACAAAACACTACAATAAGGTAAATAACTATAAAGTAAAGCTAAAAATAAACGACACCAAAGATAGTAACGCAGTTCGACAATTTGCTTACGTCTGTGGGGCCTCGTCCAGTTAATGGAAAGAAGTTTACAATAAGACCCATACACCTGAACTTAACCTAGTTGGAATCCCTCCTAACTACGACGACGTTTTCCTCCGTCTTCTCTTCGTAAACATCAACACAAGCTCCTTTTGTGTCCGAAGTCCCCTCGTTTCCACAGGAGCCTCTTTCGAGACTCCTCTACATGAATACGCTTAGATAGTCAACAGAATGTTCTCCGAATACAATGGAGAATAAAGAACAACGACACACGCTCTGCAAATAACTCTCAAACTCACACTTTGAGGAATAGATACCTCGAAACCCTTGCAGAGAGTATTTATACACACGTCCAAAACCCTAGATACAAGAGATAAGGAAACTAAATCTAAATTCAAATGAATATTATCCTTATCGAGAACCAACTTCAAATCCCTTGATTTGCGATAAGTCTTAGGCGAAATCTGACCAAATTCGATCTTCTAGTATTCAAAAATAATCACTAAGATCAGATAATGTAAGGATAAATCTGAATCTTAGAAATTATGATCGCCTCCTTAAAATCTATTGACGAGAACAACTCCTTGATCACCTCCGAGAACAACTCACCAGAATCTTCAAATCATCAAATCTGCTCGAGATTTGCGCCAGAAAATCTAAGATAATATATATGGAATATACTATCCGAATATTAGTATTTAATATAAATAAACAGGTTGCCAAAAATAGTACGCTAATGCTAAATGCACTAACACGTTAGAAACTAACGTTTTTATAAATTGGCTTTAACTCTTCTGATGGTTGCCAATGCCAATATAATGGCTATTCATAACCATCAAATGGTTATAAAAAAGAAAAAAAATAACCATTTGCACCTTAAATTTATACTACTTTTTTCGATAATACCATATTCTTTAATTTCGTCCTGTTTGCACCTTGAACTATTTAACTTAGACTATTTTGAACCTTCTGTCCAAGTCCATCAGTTAAATGATGACGTGACAATAAAAAAATTATAATTTGACCCTTTATTTATTTAAAAATTTCACTATTATCCTAAAATCTTTAACAATTTAACAAAAAAAAATTAAACTATTTAAAAAACCTAAAATTAAACCTTTGATTTATTTAATAATCTTCAATTGTTTTTTCTTCTGCCGCCTTTTTCTCTACCTTCCTCTCTTCATCACCGAGACAGCGCGGTGATTAGGTGCGCCGGATTTTGGGGGGCATGAAATGCTTGATGCTATTTTTTGCTGAGAAAATTATTATAAATAATTTATGCTACTTTAGTTGTAAGAAATGGGAGTTTGATGAGGAATAACCTAAAGGCTTATAGTGAAACTAGACATTATCAAGGCAGACACGTTGGGGAAGGTCAAGTCTCTTTGATAAAGGATTAAAATTGTGTGCTTTCACTGTTTCCTCTTGATAAAAACACTCTCTGATTTATAATATAGGTTTAGTGACTTTTACTCATAGAACCCTTTACCTCTCGTTGCTTCATTTTAGTGATAGAATTGTTAGAGAAACCTTGCAATATAGTGGGGCATGAAGTATGATTAATGGTATAATAAATCGGCCACCCCATATTTAAGTTTAATGGTTTAATTTTGGTGTTTTTTTTTATAGTTTAATTTGTTTTGGTTAAATTATTAAAGATTTAAGGTATTAGTGTAATTTAAATTATAATTTTTTTAGTGTTACGTCATCATTTAACTGATTAACTTGAACGGAAGATGAAAAATAGTTTAAGTTAAATAGGTCAGGTGCAAATATGACGAAATTAAAAAATAAAGTGCTATCGAAAAATATAGTATAAATTTGGGGTGCAAATGAGTTTTTTTTTTTTTTCCTTATAAAAACTGATTAAACTCCATCATTTCCATTACCAAACGCTCATTTGGAAAACTGTAATAAAAACATAACATTAAAACAGTTGTTGAATGAAATAATTTCATTCATTTTCCAACAATATGTCCCCTAAGTGACAATCGAAGATAGAATCTATGCTTATTTTTGGACCACTGGGTCACGCTCAATTCAACCTTTATCAAATTTCCTTATAATAACTGTTCTTATAATATATATGATGTTGATAAACAAAACATGATGGCAATGTATCACGTTTTTTCCAAAAGTTTTTTTTTTTTTTTTTTTTTTTACTTTTGCTTTTTCATGCTTGTATTATTGCCTTCAATTATTTCCCAAATACTTCCTTTCCTTGCTCAACCATCTCCAAAAAACCTCACTCCCCAAATTCCCCATCACTTACTCTCTCTTTCTCTCTCTCTAAAGCAGCCATGGAAACCGAGAAAGCCAAGAATATGGATAGCACCGATCACGTCGTCGTAACCATCGACCCACCAAACACCAGCCCAAAATCACAGTCCCCACAGCTCCGACGCCTAAACTTATCCAAACCCAAGTCCCGATTCCAAGAGAGCTCCAAACCACAACTACTGAAACGCATAGACAGCACCACAACCTCCTCGTCGTCGTCCTCGGACGACGACGAGTGGTACGGCAAGGACAACGAGGACGAGGACGACGACAACGAGGATGAGGACAAGAACAATAATAAGAAGAAGATGATGAGCCACAGAAGAAGCAAGAGAAAGATAAACAAGCGCGCGGCGATCGAGTGGGCTCTGTTCCTGGCGATAATGGCGTGCCTGATCTGCTCCCTCGCGCTGGAGCCACTCAAGTGGCGCAAGAAGTGGGGCATAGAGGTGTGGAAGTGGTGCCTGATGATAATGGTCCTGTTCTGCGGCCGCCTCGTGGCGGGCTGGGTGGTGCTCTTGGCGGTGTTCCTCATCGAGCGGAACTTCATGCTCAAGGAGAAGGTGCTCTACTTCGTCTACGGCCTCCGGAGGAGCTTCAGGAACTGCGTGTGGCTCGGCCTCGTGCTCGTCGCGTGGCTCATCATGTTCCCCGACGTCGACGGCCACAACCGGGCGCTCAGGAAGGCGTTCCGGTTCCTCGTGGGCGTCCTCGTCGGCGCAACCATATGGCTGCTCAAGATCGTGGCCGTCAAGGTGCTGGCCTCGTCGTTCCACGTGGCGGCCTTCTTCGACCGGATGAAGGAGAGCGTGTTCAACCACTACATACTGGACGCGCTGTCCGGGCCGCCGCTAGACGAGGGGGAGAGGGAGGAGGAGGAGCCGGCGGCGGCGCGGCGGCGGGGCCTGCGGGCGTCGAGGTCGGTGCCGGGGAGGCTGCGGAGGGAGAAGAAGGCGGGCGGCGCGGGGGGAGAGGGGATGGGGGCGGGTGGGATAGACATGGAGAAGCTGAGGAGGCTGAGCATGGAGAGCCGGCCGACGGCGTGGACGGTGAGGAGGCTGGTGAGCTACGTGAGGTCGTCGGGGCTGTCGACGATATCGAGGACGGTCGACGATTTCGGGAAGGCCGAGTCGGAGATCACCAGCGAGTGGGAGGCCCGGAGCTGTGCCAAGCGGACTTTCAAGAACGTCGCAAAGCCTGGTGCCAAGTAGGGTTTTTTTCTTAAATTTTTTTTTTCTTAAAGCGGTAGAGAGTTTTATGGTAAGAAATTGTCGGTTCAACTTTTTTAAAACAGTGAGATAAAAATAAATAAATTTAACGATATACTTTATTGTAGATTTTCCCAAAAACAATAAGGTCAACAAATTTTCTTCCATAAATCAGACAGAAAAGGCATGACAATTAATAATTCTATAACGTAAACGACATATACTGCATAGTACATACACGTCATGTGTATACAATATAAGATTTGTGGAGTTTTAACTCCATTATTGTTAATCAAATATATATCATTATTAGCAATATTAAGAATTTTTCATTAGCCGTAACTATCATATAAAACAATTAATTAACTGATTGTGTGTGTGTGTGTGTGTATGGATCAATAATAATAATATAAATAGATTTCAAAAAATAATACCCTAATGAATAGTAATGCTTTCGAAAATAAATGGAGTCCATTATGCGATCTGCCTCTGGGACCCTTTTCTTACTTTCGAGCTGTTTTCCCGATTTTTATTTCCCCGAGTGGTTCCATGTCCACATGTTTAATTAATCAATGTCTCAAAGTAATACACATTCAATTCAATTTTCTAAATGTGGACCTCAAATGCTCTTGTAGTGTTACCTTTCTTACTTATTATCCAACACAAAATTGTATAATGTCGATTTTTTTTTAATTGGTTTTCACTTTGAAATGTTGAATCAATGAATTAAATTCTCACAAATATTAATCCTAACTTCATTGAATTTTAGAAACTCTAACTGATATTTGGATAGATTTAAAAGTGTATGGACTCATATTATGATGTTTGTTACATTTTAGGGGACGGAAAAAAGAAGTTCAAACTAACTACTGTAGCTTACTTAAGTAAAAGATTAAATAATGATTTTAATAAAAAAAATATTCAGATGAAAAATCATTTTTATGTTGCTAAATAGATGATCAAATAATTGGCAGCTCACTTAACAGTACATCAGTAATCCTCTAAAACACATCTAATGTTATTAGAAATAAAAGAAAATGACACAAAACTTTTGATACAAAACACATCTAAATATCTAATGTTATTAAAAAAGTATAATTTCAAATTAAAAAACCTGGCCTTTTTCTCTTTTGCCAAAAAATTTTGTGGTGAAAGGCTATGACTATGAACTATCTTTGTGTGTCAAATCCTTTTATGATCTACGTTAATAACTATACTGTTCTCTTTTTTTGAAGATAACTATAGTACTATTATCTGACATTAATATAAATGTATACATTGCTTTTTTATTATATCACTAACTCTAAGAAATTAATGATGAGCATTGAGCAGGTAGATCTTTGAAGAAATAGCTGTTAGTATTTATATATTACTCCAAAATTTTTTCAGTTCGGTGAAAGTGCAACATCACGATCGTACACAATTAATCAGTGTTTCTTAAATTCTCATACTCTATGTCAGTATAATAAGCTAGCTATATAAGAGTGTGTGTATATATATATGTGTGTGTGTGTGTGTGTGTATGTGTGTGTGTGTGGGTCAATCAGTGTTCTGTTTGCATTAACGCATAACAACTTTTTCAAAAAGTAACTTGTTTGATAATGACTCATTCTTCGATCGGCACGTATATAATCCATTTCACATTAAGTAACTTTCTTAACATTATTCATGCTACTTATTACATTGCTCATGATTTTCACAGATATATTGAAGAGGACGATTTACTCAGATTCCTGAAGAGTGAAGAGGTTTGCACAATCTTCCCTCTTTTTGAAGGATCAGAAAGTGGAAAAATCTCAAAGTCTTCATTCAGAAATTGGGTGGTCAGCTTCTAAACCTTATAGACTATGCATAATGACAAATATTATTAAGTAAATCAAATGTTGCCTTCTGATCTAGATATATTACTACAAAAACTACAAAAAGAAACTGGATTAAGAATTGTTTTAGTGGAACAAATAAATTTAAAACTCTGTTTTTTACATGTAAAATTTAACATTTTCATTTATGCCCCTCGTAAATTTTAGAAAATTCAACTATTCATGCCCCTCTTCAACATTTGAAAATTTTATTACTAAAAAAAATTCATTTACGACTCCTAAGAAAATTGGCTCTCTGCAACAGCTTATGACGCCTACTTGCATCTACTAAAAATTATATAAATATTTTACTAGTTATTAAGATCTTTGGCCACATTTTTTTAGTGTTGTTTTTCCTAAACAGCCATAGTTAATTTTTTTTAATTAACAAAATAGCCATATTCTTCTTTCATATGATGGATATCTTAGGTACGTAGTTAAAATTTTTTCTTCTTTAATTATTAGTTTATTTAATTAGGTAGCTATTTGGCTAATTCAATTAAAACACATGCTAAAAAATAACTAGATGCTAAACTAGCCCTTTATGATAAGCGGATTTAGGTGAAAGAGATCATCATAATATTGATTACTGCTCGTCTAATTACGCAATTCAACCAATGCATAGCCGCATGGACATTCCAGTTTGAGCCCAAGGTGGGCTCCAACCTCCCCGCCCAAGTTGACTAATTGTAAATTGTGACTCATCATAATTTTACCATACGTCGACCACACTTTTTAAAATATATTAACACAAGCATCCTATCCTTAGTTTCTGGATACGGTCCCTGTGCATATATAGGTACACGCGTACGTGGAGCGCAAGGCTCTGGCGCACTCCCTGAACGACACGAAGACGGCGGTGCAGCAGCTGCACAAGCTGGCGAGCGCGGTGGTGATCGTGGTCATCGCGGTGGTGTCCTTACTGGTGATGGGCGTGGCGACGACGAAGGTGATCTTCGTGGTGACGTCGCAGCTGCTGCTGGTGGGGTTCATGTTCCAGAACATGTGCAAGACCATCTTCGAGTCCATCATCTTCGTCTTCGTCATGCACCCATTCGACGTGGGCGACCGGTGCGTGGTGGACGGCGTCCAGATGGTGGTGGAGGAGATGAACATCCTCACCACCGTCTTCCTCCGATTCGACAACGAGAAGGTTTACTATCCCAACTCAGTGCTACTCACAAAGCCCATCAGCAACTTCCGGAGAAGCCCCGACATGGCTGACAATGTCGAGTTCTGCATTGATGTCGCCACTTCTGCGGATGATATCGCTGCAATGAGAAAGGCAATACAAACGTAAGTACTATAATACTCATCATTTAAATGCACGTACGTATATATATATATATATGTATATATATATGTGTATATGTATATATGATCTTTACAAACGTTTCAAAACACAAGTAATAAAGTTCAACCTCGAAATTAGTAGGAGTCGTAAAATAAAGGGAATTCTTTAATGGGTTGGTTTTTTTATTATTATTATTTTTTTTTTGAAATAATTTTGTATCATTAGATTGATCACATTTTTAAGATGCGGGATCCATCGAAAATGTAAATTTAACAATCTAAAATTATTTCTCATAAAAAAACAAAAACCCACCACAAAAGTAAGCAAAAAAAAAAAAGTAAGGGTTAAAAACTTTTTTTTTTTTTTGTTGACTCAAGTCTTGTTTTACCATGTGTTTGGGAGAACCGTCTCATTTATTTTATTTTGGAATGGTTTAATTTTGTGAATTTCGGTGTGGTATAAATGGTTGAGACTTAAAGATATTGTATTGAGATTAATAAAGTTGAAAAAAAAAATTGAATAGAAAGGGGAGAGTGAGGTAGGCAAATAAGTTCTTTGACTTTGAAAAGTACATCTCTACATTCAAGCCTCAGTCAATGAAACTGTCTAATTTTTATCGGCGGTCAACAATATGTTGAAAAAAAAAAAACCAAAACACAAGATATAATTCATATTAAGATATGACAATATGACATAATCAACATAGAAGTATTATAAACTTACTGAATCTAGATTCTCAAGGTATCCCTTCTTTACTTACGTAATTATCTTTTGATAAATTAAATAAGTAAAAATACTTAATTAATAAGTAAAAGTACTTATTTTTTTTATTACGTCATATCTTTGACTTTGAAAAGTACATCTCTACATTCAAGCTTCAGTCAATAAAACTGTCTAATTTTTATTGGAGGTCAATATTATGTTGAAAAAAAAAAAAACAAAAAACAAGACAAGATATAATTCATATTAAGATGACATAATCAACATAGAAATATTAGAAACTTATTGAATCTAGATCCTTTTGGTGTCCCTTCTTTTCTTATGTAATTATCTTTTGAAAAATAAGTAAAAATACTTATTTTTTTTATCACGTCATATTTATTATGTTTTAGAACAAAAATTATGTTTATGCGTCAAAAGATCATTGGAGAAACAACAAAATGAACGCCAAAAAGAGACTAAAAATATGAACTCAAATCTATGCTAACTTTCCATTAAGAATATTTAGCTAATTAACAGATATGTATAGTCCACATGTTAAATATTTAAGAGTTTTTCTATAGAATATGTTGAAGTATATTATTTATATGTTTATTTTGGTAATTGGGTTTAACATGCATGTATTGTAAGTTTAACTCTTTCTGATCTTCTGGTCATTAATAGGATAAGCAATTTCTTCTTATTAAGGTCAAAATATATAAAATTGCATCATTTAAAATTATCCTTAGACTTTGCTTTTGTTTTACTATATTTCACAATTTCCAATTCCATTTAAATTTTCTAGATACATTGAAAGCAAACCAAAGTATTGGAGCCCTAAACACAGCGTGATAATAAAGGAGATAGAGAACGTGAACAGAATGAAGATAGGTCTGTACGTACAACACACAATGAATCATCAGAACTTCGGTGAAAAAAGCAGCCGGAGATCCGAGCTAGTGTTCGAACTGAAGAAGATATTCGAAAACCTGAAAATAAAGTACCATCTTCTTCCCCAAGAGGTCCATTTAACACAATTCAATGTGGCGACCATGGCTTCTCTGTAGCACCAGTACTTAGCTAATTGAGAAGTGTTGCTTTGATCGTGGGATTTTGGTCATGTGTGTCTCTTAATGATATGGTCATTTCAATTAATTTGATTGCTAATCTATTTTTAATCTTGGATCTGAAATAAATATGTAATCTTGTGTGAGCATCTGTATATGGCAAGTTTGTGTATGTATTGCAATGATATACAAATATATGTTTCTGTTGCCATTTTGTTCTCGGTACACATCAATAATATACACTTCGAGTTTGTTTGGCTAAATATCTAGTTTTTTTCTTTCCAATTTAGTCTTTTTTTTTTTTTTTTTTCACACACAGAGAACTACTTAAACAGAAGCTAATTAAGAACTACATAGCAGATTAGCAGTCTTCGAAATCCAACAACCAAAAGCAAAAGACAAGCAAAGGCCAAACAACCTCAAGCCATTGAAGCAATTTGTCGCTCTTCCCAAACTCTTCAAGGAGGGGGACAAAAAAAAAAAAAAAAAACGGTGCTTTGTTCTCGTATAAGAAAAAATTGAAGTCCAAACACAACATACAACATCAAAGTTAAATAATATTTTTCCATTTCTAGAAAATAAATAACTAAATAAACCAATCAAAAAACAAAAATTCAAAACTTTAAATAAACAAACTAACAAATGAAAAAAATAAAAAAATGAATTTAATAAAGGGTCATTTAAGAAATTAGCCATTTTAAAGGTAAAGTTTGAAAGATTTAACCCTATAATGTAAAAATTAAGAATTTAGCCGTAACATACGTATATCATATTTATGTTACACGTATATTACGGTTAAATCCTTAATTTCATAAAACTATGGCTAATTCCTAAAAAATCAACCAAAAGTTTAGTTAAATCCTCAAAAATCTCTTTAATAAATTAACTAAAAAATCCTCATCCCGCTCATCGTGCTATCCAAATCCTTGCGATTCTTGTTCCCTATCTTCTCATCAGTCCCTGAAGAGTTCAACACGCCATGTGGCTAAGCTCGGAGGCGCTGTGGAGCTGATCTGACGAGGGTTGGGATTCAATAGTATGGGTAAACTGAGTTTAGACGAGATGAGTAAATTGAGTTTAGACGAGATGGGTAAATTGATTTTGGGCGAGATGGCCGCCGGTGATATGAGATTCGGTTTAGACTCATCGGTCTTGGGCGAGGAGAGAGTGAGAAAAATGAAAAGGTAAAAAAGATTGGAAAAAAAAAGGGAAAGAAAATAATGATTTTTGTCTTTTTCATGGATATTAATGTCTTTTTACACTGTAATTTTGACTAGGTTTGAGATAAATAATTATTTTGGATCGGATTTAAAAATTGGGAAATTTTAGAAAATAGCCATCTTCTTTAGGTGTTTTGAATTAAAAATATGGCCAATATTTTCATTCATAAAGAAAATAACCATCAATTAATTATGGAGGGTGAAGTTCAACTATGCATCTTGTACTTGAACTATGATTATTTTGTTAATTTTTTAAAACATTGTCTAAAATTTAAAAAACCTTTCTCCAAAATGGCTTATTTAGCTAATTCACCTATAAACATTTAACAATGAGAAATTATATACAAAACTAGCATTCTACAATAACTAAAAGATTACTTAGTAATTTTCTCTTTGGAGGATTTTGAAGAATGCTTATCTTCTAGCACATTAATAATCTATGCCTTGCACTTTTAATTTATGCCCATAATTTTATACTACAAATATAGAGTGAAAACAAAAAAGACTGTATTATTTAACACATGTATTAACAATCTATGCGTTGCACTTTTAATTTATGCCCATAATTTTATACTACAAATATAGAGTGAAAACAAAAAAGACTGTATTATTTAACACATGTATTAACAATCTATGCGTTGTACTTTTAATTTATGCCCATAATTTTATACTACAAATATAGAGTGAAAACGAAAAGAATGTATTATTTAACACATATCTAACTATATATAATTTGTCTAAGATGTTTCATTAGAAAGTTTCGTCACGTTTTTTCAAAGCAGTTTTGTGTCCTTTTTTTTTTTTTGCGTTTTTCCCTAAAAAACCCGTTTTTAGGGGTAAAAATGAATTTTTTTTATAAAAAATTTGGGCCCAAGTAAGAATAACATAACATTTAGGGTCAGAAAAATAAATAAAATTAGGCGAAATTCAATTTTTAAAGCGTCAGAAAGGGCCTGACGCGGGCCCCACAGCACGTCAGGCCCCGTGTGACGCGCGTTGTGGGCGTGTGCAATACACGCGCCACTCGTCCCTTTGGGCATGTGTAGTGCACGCACCCTTTTTTTTTTCCTCTCTCTTTCTCTCTCTTCTCTTCTCTTTTCTTCTTCATTTCTTTCCCATTGCGCGCGTGACGTTCTTCTTTTCTTTTTTTTTTCTTTCTTTCTTTTCTTTTTTCATTTTTCCTCCCTTATTTTCCTTTTCTCTTTTTTTTCCCCCCTTTTTCCTTCAATTTCTTTTTCTATTGCTTTTTTTTTTCTTTTTTGTTTTGATTTTATTCTTGTATTTTTTTAAATACAAAAAAATATATAATTTTGACATTTTTTTTCTTTTTTTGTGTTTTTCTTTTTTTTTTTTTTTATATTTATTATTGTATTTTTTTACTATAAAAATTATATAATTTTAACAAATTTAAAATATATTTATACATATATTTGAACTATAATGTAACAAATTTATCATATAAAATTAAAATGCATAAAGTGCGTGCTACTTGGCTAGTATTATTAAGTGGCACTAAGCCCCTTTTTGCAATTCTCCCTTTCTCTTTTTCGAAATCTCCCATCATGAAATTCTCCCAATTGGGTGAAAAATCTAAATGGATCCTAGAATAAGCCCAAAGCACAAAGTGACATTGATGAGCCCAAAGGGTTCTCAGATGACCATCATCTTCGTGTAATAATAACGGGAATCTTGGCATGTGAGACAGAAATTAGAGCAAATGGAGAGAAAGAGAGAGATGTCATTAGCTGCAACGACGTCGTCTTCGGCGAGCAGTACGGGCAACGCCGCAGCAGAGGCCGAACAAAGATTAGAGCTAATTAAGAACATAAGAAGCCACCAAATTGCTTTGGCTGAGCTCAATTCCCTCTCTTCCTCTCGGGTACGCTATTATATTTATATTCTCATTTTCTTAGGAAGAGAAAACAATTAGTTACGAACAGTGAATCCTTTTTTTTTTCTTCTTCTTTTTCTTTATCAATTTGAAGAATTGCGCATATGTATTTGAATATATTGCAATTAATTAGGATGCCTAATTAAATATCAAGGTCAGAGAACAATGCCCAAACAACAGTTTTTTGTTCTAAGAAAAAATAAATAAATAAATAAAAACCTCACAATATATTCTTTGGTTCTCGACAGGCTGTATATCAAAAGAATGGCAACATTTATTTCCTAACAACTTCCCAGAAAGCAACTGCATCTGAGCAAAGTAAGCTTTAACCCTTCCTTATTTTTTATTTTTTATAAGCTCAAGAAATTTCTTTTGGCAGCTTAGATATTAATAAAAATACTTGCTTCTTTATGGATATTTGTGGCAGAATCGCTTGATCAGGCCAAAGCTCAACTAGAAAAGCTCAATTCTACTTGATATTTGATTGCACTTGGTTCTCCATTGTCCAACAAGTCAATACCTACTGTGTTAAATGGCCTTTTCTTTTGTAGTTCTCTTTGCAAAATTGTATTGCATTCAATTTTATTAGTTCATCGGATCGTTTACTTCCAACATTCAGAGCGACAGTCTTTAATTCATTCCGTTGTTAAATCATCCCAAAGATCGCACCATACTCTGTTGAATGTCATGTCACACTCAGCTATATTAACAATTGCCAAGCAGCTTTATTAAAACGATAATCACATATCATGAACTTCAGATACTATGTTCTTTATCAGTTCACTCGCTTGGCTGATACATAAGTTACACATTATAATCATCAAACAATGAACTTTTGTTTTAGAGTTGGAGCTTGCACATTACTCGGTGATATACATAGTTTTATTCATTCGACTCGAGCACTGATTTCTGGAACAACACAACAGCAAGAGTCACAATGGAGGCGTATATGGAATTGGGCAGCTTCTGAACGACCTTCCCGACATGGGGCACGCCTTCCGTGGCCTTCTTTGTTGCCATTGCAACTGTCGGTGCAATGACTAAAGTGAGGATCAATCCCTGACTAACAACGGTGAATGCATTTGCAGTGACCTGTTGAATGAACCTCACAAATTCTTCGCGGTCGATTTCTCCATCGAGGTTGATATCGCACTCCTGCAAGTGCACAGACAATTACCATCGTTTTCTTTTTTCAAGTTTATGAACAATTTTCCACCAAGAATTTGCAGCAATAACTTACCTCAAGAAATTTTCAGACAGAGATGACAAAAAGAGCAATAATTTGTTGAAGAAGAGTTAAAAAAATTACCATTTAGACAAGAAAACAACTAGTTACCTTTTAGGAGCTATTAGGGAAAAAGTAGATGAAACGGAATGTTCAAACAAAGAATTCTGCATTCTGCTTCTTGAAATAAAATCCCTCTTCCTATTGATTGCTCTCATTCATCACCGGTGATGCTAAATTAACGAACTAAAGACGACCGATTAGCTAGTCCGAGTCGATTGTCCGACAATTCTCCAACTTACTCTCAAGCCACAATAATCACCATAGCCGTCTAGATGCAAACATGGATCTCTTATAGAGCTAGAGGTCATCGTTTTCTTTACAATTCCACCTACATACAAGAGGCTTTGCGAAATAAACCACTCTCTTGCTACTTACTAATTTCTCTAATTTTTCACCGCTATTGCGTTGTCGATAATAAAGAGAGAAAACTAACAATAAGAAATTTTAAGAACATGTTTATTATTTTCTGAAAATTATAATCCTAATTATCTGAACTATACAACAAGAATTACGGTTGCTACTTGGATATTTATCTGATTTTAGTATGGTCAATAGAGACTAGACTAAAATTGTTCCATAGTAAGGTCATGCCTTGTTGAGTTCTACCTATCGAGCCCATTGGTGGCACGAAACGAGAGAAAATTTGATCCAACGCCAAGTTTGGAGCACAAATTTACGATTCATGTCTCACTTTTTTATTAGCAAATTAATATCCCGTCCTCAAATTCGCTTCTAGAAAGTGACATGGACTCCAACATTTCTTTTTAAGTGGCAATTTTGAAAACACCTCCTAGAGAAGTGACATTTTTCAAAATTTCCCCGAAACGACGGTGCTAGAGATTCAATAAGGTTTAATGGGATGAATTAGAAGCCTTCCATAGGCCAAGAGTAACACCTCTAACCGCTACTAAGACAATCCTACATACTCAGATTGAAAACTTGAAGTGCTACTCTCAATTCCATTACATTGCTAGAAAGTAAAAAATTTGAGATTAAATGTTTAAATTTGCTCTAATCATTGTTTATAAGAGATTAAATCGCAGAATAGAATTGGATTTACCTGAATCAAAGTTCTGACGGCTTCTTTGGACGGTGGATCAAAATGGGGCCCAGGCAAACGCTTGTTGATATCACTGCACCGTGAAAAAAAAAAACAAAAACAAAAAACAAAAAACTTCCATCTTCAATTACACTAAATCCTAAAGAAGAAAAATAAAAAATAAGAAACAAAATTAAGAGTCCTGACTTGTAGACGAGAAGGACAGCAATGTATAGCTCCTCAAATGTCAAAGCAGCCTTTCCTGATTGATCTTGAAAACGATCAAAAACCTTATCGGTTATCTTTCTTATCTGCCTCTTCCTCCAATCCTTGCCTGACCAAAAAAAATATTATATATATATATATATACACATATTATATGACTATCGGATTCGAATAAAATAACAAATTAGTCCAATCTAATCCCATTTCCTCAAAAAAAAAAAAAAGACATAAAGAAGGAAGCACCTTGAAGCCTGTCCAAGACCTGTCCCATGGTACGACACAGTCCTATCGACAAACGCGGAGATGGAACAGAGACGTCGTCGTTTGAGAGAGAGGACTGGTTAGGTTTGGTTTGTTCGGTAATAAGGTTTCAAGAGTTGTGACGAGAGAGAGAGAGAGATTAGATCGTGTTAAATACAAAGCTTTGTTCTGATCTAAGCAACTATAATTAAAAACCGCCACGTTGGCAACTAGTCTTGCCTCTATTGGACGTTACTTGGTCAGAAAATAACAAAAATGACAAGATAAATAGTGAGTGATTTTTTTGAAGTCCATTTAAGCAATAAATCAGCAAGGTCTATGGACGAAAGATATTTTTTTTCCTTGTTCTCTTGCCGTGTTGTGCTTTCTTTCTGTTTGACAAAAATGCTCAATCAACAGATATGTTTGAGTTTTGGGCTAATTCTTTCCTTTTAATTGCCCATAAAAAGTGAGAAACTTTTTTTTTTTTTTTTTCCCTTGGTGGGGTCTCTTTGGTATTGGATATTCGCCCAAAAGTAATTGAAAAGCTTCTCACCCAACTCGCTCAGGTTCATCATCTTGTGAGAGGTAACATTATTCTTTCTTTAGGTCTTGCAAATTGAGGTTCTTTGTCGCTTGGATAGCAATCTTAAATACCAAAATTGAGTTTAATCTTCTTTTGCAGTTTGAGTGAGTCGCGCAGTCAAAGATCTTTGATGGATCATCTGAGTAAGAATTTGAGAGCCACTCAGCCAGAGAAGTCGGGTCTTAAAGGCAATGACGTTGAAGTTCTGCCAAATCAAGATTACATTGACAAGATAAATGAGCTGCATCATCACCTTGACATGGTAAATAGTTTTGGTCATCTTTAGAATGAGTCTTAAAAATCTGAATATTCACTCTCTGTTTGCGTTGTCTCACTTTGATGGTTTGGCGTTCTTTGAAGCGGTTATGAATGCGAAAATAAAGAGTTATTTTCGCAGTGTTTTATAAATTGTTGAGTAATGCTATTTATCACCGTCATATATATGTTAGTAAAATAAAATTATGAGATGTCAACGGGACAAGTACATCTTAGGTACCGTGAGACCAAGAAGAAGAACCTGATGATGAGCATGTGTTTGGACAAGTTGGATAGAGATATTAGCTCGGTTAGTGCACGCATGACCTCGCGTTGCGCTCGAGAGAGTATTGAGATTTAGTCTAGGATTTTAGCCAATTGGATTTAAAAACACTTAATAAGAGAGACATAGGAAGAATGAGACTACGAAAACTCGACCTCATCTCCACAGAAGAACGCGTTTCGTATGGTGATAGATGTGTATGGTGATACGATCTTAATAATCTTAGCTTTGTACCATGAATGGATAGAAAAATGTTGGAAATCTTGATAATTTTTTGTACTATCTCTTTCACTTTTTCCTCTCAAAATCTGGCTCCTCAAGTTCCATACTTCATGCATAGAAGATAATTTTAATTCTATTTTTTTCTTTATTGGTCTTTTGGAAAGAAAGATAATTACCAAAAGATGCTCTCATGTCCTAGTGCAGGTAAAGAAGATGGTGAAGCCAGGTTGCTCAGAAGAGCTGTTGAACGTTGCTTTAAGCTATATGGCATCATTAGTTAATCTCCTTTCCTTCACGTCTTTAACAGCCAAACTTCATTCCTCACTATGAAAAATCATAGATTTGCTTATAGTTGAGTAATTATGAGTGGTTAATCTGTTTGATGAACATGTGTGTTACATACTAACTTGGTCAACGGTCAGAGGTAGATATTACTAGATAAAGTCTCAGAATTTTTTTGTCCATTTGTTTTAACAGACATTACTAATTCTCCTCTTCATTTTGATTTATTATATAATTATAAAAAATATTTATCATATGATAAACTTCACAAAATATGCCATAGTCTTACTTTCACTAAAAAAAACATGTATACATGTTGGTGCAATTTTTCATTACCAACCTCACATGGGAGCACATGATCGTGAGTCTTTAATAGAGACGAGCGTTGCGCCACATGACAACTTATCAAATCTTTGGGCTTGATCTTGCAAAATAGAGCAATGAGCTATTGGGGCGTTCGGGGGGTCTCCGGAATGGATTCTCTGACGCTTGGTACAGTGCATAGTGTTTTGGAGTTGGAGGATTTAACATACCTTTGGCCGTTCTCGACCTCTTGCAAAGGGGTGAATTTCTAGATTCAGAGATTGTCTTTTGGATGGATTGTGCTATCACGGCCAATGAGCGGCGATTGTGACGGCTGCATTATGGGTCAACGACTGGCATCGCAAATTAATACGAGTCTTTTCAGTATACTTTATCCTCACTCACACGCTTCTTGAAAAAACTTCCCAAGAGGTCAAGCACGCTTAATTTTGGAGTTCTCGAGTTATGGGCTTCCGTAAAGAAAATGCATCTCGTTAGTATAGGTAGTACCTATCACATTCTTTAAACTCTCCTTAATTGTACAATCTTATGCCTACATAGCCTTAGAGTTATTTAAGGGCACGGTCTGATACCAGCATAGTCTTGAAATCCATTACACTTAACATTCACCTTACGATATAAGATTGCACAACTTACCATTTCTTGCCTTTCTTGGCTCAAGGGATTGTGATAGTAACATGCGCGGGGCATTTCTTTGGCATTTTGGTGGTGATAAATGCCTTTGTCGTCCATGTGTAAATTCGAGTTATGGCACACTAATTAGAAATGGTTGTAGCTGTTCATTGCCCAATAAATGGTTCCAGAGTTAACACGGCAATAAATGAATGTTGTTTCAAACATAGTCGAAGCGGGATCAGTAGTGTACCGCATGCTCTTGCTTGGATCAGAAGGGTACTACGCGGTTTGGCTTGGAGCGAAGGGGTTTCACACGGTTTTGCTTGTAGTGACGGGGTCCGACTTAAATTGGCGCCAACAGGGACTTGCTCACTTCAGCTTGGACCAATGAGGTCCTGGTTTAGCTTGGACTAGACAGGTCCCACACGATCCAACCTGGACTGCTAGGGTCTTGCATGCTTCGATTGGGATAGGCGAGGTCTTGCACGGTCCGCTTGGTTCGGCTTTGACCTATGAGGTCTCGAATGGTCTGGCTTGGACCGACAAAGTTCGAAGGGTCCCGTACGCTTCGGCCTGGACTGGCGCGGTTCCACACAGTCCGCGTAGTTTCGCTTTGATCGATAGAGATTGCAAGCTTCCATACATTTCAACTTAAATTAGCATGGTCCGCATAGTTTGGCTTTAAGCAATGGGGTCCTTCACGGTCTAGCTTTGACTGGCGGGGTCCTGCTTGGTTTAGCTTGGGCTAGATAGGTCCCACACGATCCGACCTGGACTGGCAGGGTCTTACATGCTTCAGTTGGGATCGGCGAGGTCCCACACGGTCTGGTTGGTTCAGCTATTACCTATGAGGTGCCGAACGGTCTGGCTTGGACTGATAAAGTTAAGGAGGTCCCGCACGCTTCGGCCTGGACTGGCAGGGTTCTGCACGGTCCGCATAGTTTCATTTTGATCGATGGAGATTGCGGGATCCCACACACTTCAGCTTAAATTAGCATGGTCCGGCATGGTCCACATAGTTTGGCTTTGACCAATGGGGTCCTCCACGATCTAGCTTTGACTGGCGGGGTCCTACTTGGCTTAGTTTAAACTAGACAGGTCCTATATGATCCGACCTGGATTGCCAGGGTCTAGCATGCTTCGATTGGGATCAGCGAGGTCCCGCACAGTCCGCTTGGTTCGGCTTTGACCTATGAGGTCCCAAACAGTTTGGCTTGGACCGACAAAGTTCAGGGGGTCCTGCACGCTTTGGCCTGGACTAGCGGGGTTCCGCACGGTTCGCGTAGTTTCGCTTTGATTGATGAAGATCGCGGGATTCCACACACTTAAACTTGAATTAGCATGGTCTTTGACCAATAGGGTCCTTCATGGTCTAGCTTTGACTGGCGGAGTCCTGCTCGGTCCGACTTGGACTAGTGCTGCACGGTCCGACTTGGATCAGTTGTGATCGATCTTTCTCGAGCCTTTCTTGGGTTTTTTCATCACATGAACTTACTCTTTGTTTGTATTCGGGTAGATATGCAGGGGTCCTGAACGATCCAACTTGGAAGAATGATGCATGGTTCAACTTGGATTGGTGGGCTCCAGTTGTGATTGATTTTTCTCAACCCGTTTTCTCGTGAAAAGAACTCACTCTTCGTTTGTATTCGGGTTGATACACCTTGGCGGGTTGAAGCATTATATTTTAAATTTCCGCACATACATCTTCTATATTTTATATCTTGTTTCAAAATTTTGATAAAATAAAAATGAACAAATAAAGACAAAATATATTTACATGTGACAACCCCACCAAAATTTTGTTTTTACACAAAACCCTCCTACTTTTAGTGTTGGACACTTGGACTGGCAAACATCAACTTTCTTTATTTTCTTTTCTTTTTTAAAAGCCGCCTCCCTTTTTCATTGTTTTGTGGGGCCCTTATTTGGTTTCAATCTTAAACCGCACATAGAATGGAATCATGTGTGATGTATGTCATAACTTTTATTTCGCACGGTAATTTTACCCGTTACATTTAACTTGCTCTGCATAAATTATAAACAGAGATAATTTAATACAATGTTAATTTTAGAGTACAAATTTATAATTAATATCATTATTATAAATTATGTTACTTTTTTTATTAGTAAATTATTATTGTTATCTTTATTTTTAAAACAAAGACTAATTTGATTAAATTCGTTGATAAAAAAATTATATGGATGATAATTTTTCTTTTAAAATGAAAAACTTCAAAACGTGCGGTCCAAAAATTACTTTTTTTTTTTGTCAGTTAAGCAAATAACCATTTTTAAGGTAAAGTTTGAAGGATTTAGTTATAGTTTCACGAAATTAATGATTTATCCATAACATGATGTTACATGTAACATATATACATGTAAAAAATGTAACATAAAATGTAACACATGTAACAGTATATGTAATGTTATAATTTTATACGTATATATATTAAATGCAACATAAAATGTTACATGTTATGACTAAATCTTCAATTTCGACACTTTAGGGCTAAATCCTAAAAAACTACCAAAAATTTGGTTAAATGCCTAAAAAACCCTTTTTAAAAAATAAAAAATTCCGTGTAAAAGAGACTAGAAAACCCGCCATAAACAAGTAAATGGGTTAACATGTAAAACTGGTTCACAAGGAAACAAGTATATGGAGCGGGTGATGATTTCGGTGCATTTTTTAGCTCATTCATCTGTTACCCATTCCGGTATAATTTTATAAATTATAACACTTCAAATTAAACCTTAAAATTTAAAAATAATCAAATTAAAGTATTAAACCTATACAAAAAGGTTTTAAACATTAAAACTTAAATTAAGTTATAAAACAATTAAAACCACTAAATTAAACAATTAAAACTTATAAAACTAAATTAATTTATAAAACAATTAAAACTTATAAAATTAATTTAACTTATTTATAATTAAAACTTATAAAACTAAATTAAGTTATAAAACAATTAAAACTGATAAAATTAAATTAATTTATAAACCTAAAGCCGATTTGTAAAAAAAAAAAAAATGAAAACCGGGTAATTTTCGGAGAATTACCCGGAATTACCCAGTCTCTTTTTTCAGGAAATTCCCCGGTATTTTGGGACCGGGAAATTCCGGATAATTCCCCGGACGGATATTGTTCCCCATTTTTGCACGCATAATCAATACATTGATAAATTTTGAAAAATCAATTAGATGAAATTGGATGGAATGTATAGTGGAAATTTCAAAACTAGAAAAATTTACAGGGCGATTTGCCAAATGCCAAAAAATTTAGGGTCCATAGCTACAAATTATTTTGCAGAAATTAATTTTCATCATTAATTTGGAATGATGTGTCTAAGTTTTGTAAACTTAGGGTGCTGGTTTCTTAAAAAAATAAAAAAACAAAATAAAAAACAAAATTCAAGAGCAACTTGTCAAACCTCAATAAGTTCAGAGACTACGGGTGCAAATTACTTTTTAAAATATCTCTAACTGGCCACGGATATGAAAATGTCTATTTGTAATCACCCTATTAAATAGCATGCTGTTAAATTTTTTGTCTAAAAATTCTAGAACAACAGAATCGACATTTGGTAATTCAGCTAATAAATTGAAAAAGTGCAATATTCTACGCAAAATTTCAAGATGTTTTGACATTATTAGCAAGAAAGTCCCACTCATACATATCTACGTACTCTCACCATATCTTAGTGACATTTCAACGAGCTAGCTTTCATCAAATTCCATAACCAATATGGTTGAAAGCCCCTTATACCATTCCACATTCCGCACTTGATAAAATTTAACAAAAATAACACTGAAAGTTTTGTCATCACTTTGGAATTTTATCAATCTTTCGAAAGCTCCAACTCGCGGATGGATCGGAATCTAGCGAGGAGTTTGTCTCTAGGCGGCCAAGTTTCTTTGATGACCGGAAGATCTGCAAACTTTTGCGTCCAAGTTGACAAAAGAGGCAACTTTTGTTGGGGTTCAGAAAAGAAGTGATTTTGCAACAGTTGGAGCGGTAATTCAGGATTGCTCAAGAACGGTGTTAGCTGTATTGGCAAAGAAGTAAGAGGAGTCTTTACTTCTTATGCTACAGAATGCCTTGCTTTGAGAGAAGGCCTCCTTCTCGCCCAAAATTGCTCCCTGCGGATTTTGTCAATGGAATCAGACTCATTGTAGGCAGTCCAAGCCATAAAAAACTCCTCGCTTCGGGAGAATGTCGGCACCATCGTTCGAGACATCAGAGAATTGCTTGTTGTAGGCTCAGGTGGCATCTCTTGCAATCATATCTCCAGAGAGGGGAATAAGGTTGCCCACCTACTGGCCAAATATAGTTTCTCTTCTCAAAGTGATATTTCTAGTTGCGATGTTATCCCGTTATTTATCCGGGATTTGGTTGTATCAGATTTGATTATCTAATGAAATCGCAATATTTTCATTAAAAAAAATAATAATAATAACCAGACTGTAGTCTTATGACCAAAATAATAAAAATAACTCAAATAACAATATAAATGATGATTTAAATAGAAAATTTTGATCTTTCCAACCCAGATGAAAATGACCTAAAATTGTCCATTTAAATTCTTTCCCTAATGACCTTTGAATCTTGGCAAATGCATTATTCGTAACACTTCCATCGTAGAAATTAGATTTAATCACATTTTTTGTCCTTGAGACTTGAGTTATTCCAAAGGTTATCTATACAAATGCATTTTAATGTTGTGCTATTTTTACAAGTTGCGTCATAATGTTTCAAAACTAACATTATTACTTCTTGATGTTTTAAAACTTTATAGGTATACCCTATCTGTCATAATTTGTAAAAAAAAATTTACAGAATTAATAAAGTAATAATAATCAAGTGACACTTGTAAAATTTTAATAAATCAAACATTTTCAAATTACAAAAATTATACGAATTAATTTTATAGTTATTTTCACAAACATCCCCCGATGTTGCATTTTTTCCTCAAGTTGCACTATGATTTTTAAAAACTCAGTATTCATATGCCCCGATGTTTGAAAATGTTGAATGTTCACGTCCTATGCTTCAATGTGTAAAAACAGAATAAGAGGTAAATTGAAGCATATGGGGTGAACTTGTAACATTTTCAAACATCAAGGTTACATGTGTTAATTTTAAAAGATTAGGGTGCCACGTCTTACAAGGATAGTGCAACATTAGGGAGTGTTTGTATAGATAATCCTTAAACTCATCGGGATTTGGTTAGTTGCCGACTAAACTTTATTGTGTAAATTGGATGGAATGTATAGTGTAAATTGCAAAACTAGAAAAATTTACAGGGCAACTTGCCAAATCCCAAAAAATTTAGGGTCCATCTAGAAATTATTTTGAAGAAATTAATGTTCGTCATTAATTTGGATTGATTTGTCAAGTTTTGTAAACTTAGGGTGCTGATTTCTTAAAAAAAAAAAATCAAGAGCAACTTGCCAAACCTTGATATTGGGAGACTAATGATGCAAATTACTCTTCAAAATATCTCTAATTGGTCTCTGTTATGAAAATGTCTATTTGTAATCACCTTATAAATAACGGACTGGCAGTATAATTTTTTTTACTAACATAATTCATGATTGAAAAAAAACAAAACAAAACCACGACGATACTAAAACATGTTCGTTGCCCAAAAAAAAAAAAAAAAGATTATTCTTGACTTGTCTTAAATTTGAAGAACAACGGAATCGGCATTTCGTAATTCAGCTAATAAATTGAAAAAGTGCAATATTCTATGGAAAATTTCAAGATCCGTCAAAATGGCCGTACGGTTTTGACATTATTAGCAAGAAAGTCCCACTCATACATATCTACGTACTCTCACCATATCTTGGTGATATTTCAACGAGCTAGCTTTCATCAAATTCCATATCCAATATGGTTGAAAGCCCCTTATTCCATTCCACATTCCACACTTGATAAAATTTAACAAAAATAACACTGAAAGTTTTGTCATCACTTCGGAATTTTATCAATCTTTCGAAAGCGCCAACTCGCGGAGGGATCGGAATCTGGCGAGGAGTTTGTCTCTAGGCGGCCAAGTTTCTTTGATGACCGGAAGATCTGCAAACTTTTGCGTCCAAGTTGACAAAAGAGGCAACTTTTGTTGGTCTATTAGCTTCACATCAGTGATCTCTTCAATCACACTGATCATGTTTGCAAGCCAGCCAAGCGCAATATCGGCGAGCCCGATTTCGTCTCCGCCGAACAGCTTCTTCCCCTTGAGCTCTTCTTCCAACCACTTGAGATTCTCCGCAGCTATTGAATAAGCTTCCTCTTGCTCTTTCCCCTGCTTCTTGAAGCCTCCCCAAACCGATGGCAAAACCTATAAATACACAAGTTCATAATAATGAAAATTTTAAATTTTGATCTCAGGTTCTCCTACTCTGTGACCGTGTTAAGTTATTGATTCATCCCAAAAGTTTAAGTTAATAAAAGACGGGCCAACAATAGTTTATCTTTAACAGTTATCATTTGTCAAGAATCTTATATTGATTTTGCTACCAAGAAGAAACGCGATGATTTTACGTGCATGCTTACCTTGTCGTCGCCGAACTTGGCCCAAAAGCGAGCGAGCGCTCGCTGTTGAGGATCTTCGGGCAGCAACGGGTTCTGCTTCCAAGTCTCGTCGATGTATTCGAGAATGACGAGCGACTCGGCGATCGGTTTCCCGTTGTGTACGAGAACCGGCACTTTCTTGTGGACAGGGTTGTACTGGAAAAGTGCAGCGCTTTTGTTGTGGAGATCTTCATGGATTATTTCGAAGGGAATGCCTTTGAGTTTCAGCGCCCAAACAATCCTTAGACCATAAGGACTCGACCAAAATGTGAACAACTTCACTTCGTCTCCCATATTTTTTTTTTCTTTTACCTTGAATTTGTTTGTTATTAGATCATACTAGCGACGTCTATTTATGCAAAACCATTTGTATTTTTAATTTAAAGTTGGCAAATCTTTTTTCTAATTTACTCATAGAGTCCTCCATTCAAGTCAAAGACGCAACGCAGGAAAGTAATGAAATACGTCACGCATGATTCAATTCGATGTGTGATTCAATCATAGTGTTATTTATTAACATTTTTTTATTATAACTATATCATAGCAGACAAAATATATTAATTCACAATTATATGTATTTTGCATCGACAAATCTTTGGCAACGTGTCCTTATAAAATTTAACAAATTTAAGATGTAGTCTTACACATACTATAGTCTTACATATTAAAAGTACTATTAACGTTTTTATAAGTTTTTTAATAAAAAAATTATTAATTATATACTTAATTATTAATAAAATTATAATGGTAATTGGTAAAAATAGAGCAAAGAGATATTGGGGCGTTCGAGGGGTCTCCGGCGTGGATTTTTCGCGCTAAAGTCAATAAGCATGGTATGGTGGATAGTGTTTCGGAGTTAGAGTTAGAGGATTTAACGTACTTTTGGCCCTTCTCGACCTCTTGCAAAGGGGTGAATTCTAGATTCAGAGATTGTCCTTTGGATGGATTGTGTTGTCGCGGCCCATGAGCGGCGATTGTGACGGCTGCATTTTGGATCAACAACTGGCGTCACAAATTAATACGTGTCTTTTCAGTGTATTTTATCCTTACTCGCACGCTTCTTGAAAAAACTTCCCAAGAGGTCAAGCACTCTTAATTTTGGAGTTCTCAAGTTATGGGCTTCTGTAAAGAATATGCATCTTGTTAGTATAGGTAGTACTTATTGTTGGTGTGAAATTTGAACCAACGCCGTGATCCGCGCCTCCAGGTTGTGGTACGGCGATTAAATGAGATGAATTTAGCGGAAAACATATTAACGTAGAGAATTTGGGGTGGTTCGGCCTCTCATCGGAGTAATAGCCTACATCCACTTTTTTCTGGTATTAAACGTTTACTGTTTTACAGAGAATTCCGAGGCAAAATTCTCCCAACCGATAAGCCAAGATCCCCTATCTTTGGAGTTATCCTCTCCCTTTTATTGCCAAGGGAGAGAAGTTGCGTGAGTCAATGGTCTGACATCTTATCCCTTAAAATCCGGGATTAGGTGACCAACTATCTCTGATGCGACCCTGGTCGGCGTGCCATCTATCACCTTGGATCCCGGAGACTTAAGGGCGACGGTTCAAGATAAGCGTGCCAAGTTCGAAGAGCAAGCAGGTCGTACAGCACAGGAGAAGGTTGAAGCCACCAAGAAGAGCCATTAGTCAAGTGTGGAAGACCTTTTGTTTATTTTATTATTTGAGTTCTTTTATGTAATTTTTCATTAAATATTGTTTAAATAAGTGTTAGAGTTGTTTGGAACATTTTTAGGGTCATTTAGGTTTATTTTGGGAAGTGTTGGCCGAAAAGAAAATCCGAGGATACGCCGGTCGGTCGCGCAATGTAGCCGATCGATCGCGCTGAAGAGTGAATTCGGGCAGAGGCAGTGCCGATCGTTCGCCACACTTGGCCGAACGATCGCACGGGAGAGAGCGATTTGGGCCGAGTCTACGCCGATCGATCGCACCCTTCGGGCCGATCGATCGCGCCTATAGCCGATCGATCGCCTAGAGCTGCCGATCGATCGCGCGCACGCGAGGAAATTCCGCTCCACCTTTATTTTACGCGTTTTGTTTTTATTTTTGGTATTTTCTGAATTATTTCGGGATATTTCCGAATTTTAGTTATTTTAATTTCTAATTAGGGTTGTAAAATTATGAAGCCTATTTAAAGGCAAGTATCAATGAGAACAAGAGACTACGTTATTTTGGCAAAACACCTTTGAGGTTTTTTCTTCCTGAGTTTGTCTCGGAAAACTTGAGTCGTTCAAGTCCAAAGCTTGACGATTCGCCTTGAACTTATCAAACGGCCTTCCGCAACCGTTTGTGGCGTTCCTCAACCCATTGACTTATCAACGGCTATCCGCATCCGTTGTGGTGTCGCAACAGGCATCCTAACCGAGTCATTTGACGGGGTTTCTATCTAGTCCGTGTCGTCCAACAAAAAAACGATCGATAACACCGGTTCTCGCTACGAGGATCGCATCAATTGGTATCAGAGCTTCGATTTTTCTTGTTTGGATTTTCAATTTCAATTAGTTGTTTAGAGTCGTCTAGTCTAGGGTTTATTGTGTTATTGTTTTGATTCTTGAATTTCTTTCCTTTGAATTCTTGAAACGTTATTCCTTATTGAAAATTTCGTTCGAGTCCTAGTTTTTCTTTGTCAATTCTATTTTTTTTTTCTTCTTCTTGAGTTTGTGAGTGTCATATACAAAAAAAAAAAAAAAAAAAAAGAAGAAGAAGAACGTACGGCAAAAAAAAAAAAAAAAAGGAATTTGTCGTCCACAATTATAAAAAAAAGGGGAGAGAAGATCGTTGAGTAGTAATTATTGAATTCTATTGGTGCTGGTAATTGCAGTTGTTTTCGTTGAGTGTTTGTGGGCTGTTGAGCGTCGGTAAACGTTTTTGAGTTTTGGTCGTTTAAAGTTTCAAAAGTCGTCGAGTGTTTCCATCTTAGTGTCTTGAGCACTTTCAAGTTTTCGGGAAACTTAGTGAGAAATTGAGCGGTAAAAGGCACGAGTGGTGAGATTAATTGAGGGTAAAAGCCAATTGTTTGAGCGATAAACACGAGCGACATCTTGAGCGTTTCATCCCTACGAGGGAAACACGTGAGGGAGTGCTGTGAGGTCCTTTTTACGTTCAATTTTATACTAACCATGTCAGGAAGCGAAGACGACGGAGCAAGGGGCGACCGAGCCCGACCAGATAGCCGTGTTTTGTTGGAAGCGTTAACAGGCCAATTGCAGCAGTTGATGTGGCGTATGGACAACATGCAAGAGACTGTGGGCCGCATAGAAGCCGAACAAAATCGGCGACCCAATAAAGGGCGTGGTGACCAAGGAGCGCGGCGACAACCGAGAGTTCAACCCTATCCACGATGGAACTATGGCGAAGAAGAGTTTGAGGACTTTGATTATGAAGAAGGGGGTGCCGATAGACGGAGATATGAACAAAGGCGTTGGGGTAATCGGAGAGAAGATGACAATCTTGGAAGCATCAAGTCCAAGATACCCGAGTTCAAAGGCCGAAACGATCCCGAGGCTTACTTAGAGTGGGAGAAGAGGATCGATAATGTCTTCGACATCCATCACTATTCCGACAGAAAAAAGGTAAAACTCGCGGTCACTGAGTTTACTGATTACGCTCTTACATGGTGGGATCAGGTAGTGACGAGCAGGCAACGGAACCGTGAGCCACCGATTGAAACGTGGAATGACATGAAGGCGCTCATGAAGAAGCATTTTGTGCCGGCCCATTATTATCGGGAATTACACAAGCGTTTGTTGCGATTGACCCAAGGGAGTAAGAGTGTGGAGGACTACCACCAGGAGATGGAATTGTTAATGATCCGTCTCGGATTAGAAGAGGATGTGGAGGTGACTATGGCGAGGTTCCTAGCGGGACTGAACACCGAAATCGCCAATGAGGTCGAGCTGCACCACTATATGGAGATGGAGGAGCTAGTCCACAAGGCGGTCCAAGTAGAGAAACAGTTCAAGTCGGGGGGACGAAGGAGCAAGTTTAGTGACCGAATCGCGTGGAAAACTTCTAATCCCAAGAAGGAAGAAGAAAGTATGGTGATTCCAACCAAGCCGGAAAGCAAGCCATCCAGTTCAACTCCTACAACCAACAACCGAGGAGGTACAATTGAAAACTCTACTTCTCGGAATCGTGATATCAAATGTTTCAAGTGTCAAGGGTGTGGTCATATTGCAAGTCAATGTCCGAACACACGGACGATGTTGATGCGGGCCGACGGAGAGTATGAGATGGATGAAGAGGAGGAGAAGAACCATGGGGAGGAGTTGGAGGTCGAGGAAGTCCGGGAGACCTTGGGGTTAGTAGCTGTGACAAGGAAAGCGTTGAGTACTCAAGCAAAAAGCCAAGATGACGCGCAACAGGAGAATATTTTCTACGCGCGATGCAAGATAAAGGACAAGGTTTGCAGCTTGATAATCGACGGGGGGAGTTGCACTAAGGCGGCGAGCGAGGCCTTGGTGGAGAAACTATCTCTACCGATGATAGAGCATCCCCGACCCTACCAGTTACAGTGGTTCAATGATAGTGGAGGCATGATGGTGAAGCACCAAGTGTTGATTTCTTTTCAGATTGGCCAATATAAAGATGAAGTGCTATGTGATGTAGTACCCATGGAGGTGACACACATCTTGCTTGGCCGACCGTGGCAATTTGATCGACGCGTTATGCACGACTGCTACACCAACAAATATATCCTACCATACCGGGGCAAGTCGGTTGCTCTCGTATCGTTAACTCCTAGTCAAGTCCTAGAAGATCAGAAATTTCTTCAGAGTGAGCATGAGAGGAGAGTGCTTAAAAAAGAAAGGGTTTCGAAAGAAAAGAGTGTATTAAAAGAGGGTGAGCAAGGGAGAATGGGTGAAACACAGGGTGAGGGAAAACAAGAAAGAGAGAGCAAACACTCAATCAAAGGAGAGGAAAGAAAAGAGAGCAAAAAAGAAAGTTTTCTCCTTAGAAAGTGTGAGAGATTTCCTATTACTATGTTTTCTCTTTTGCAGGGAGCCGAGAAGTATTTGGTGAATACGAGGCCACCCGAATTACCATCCTTTAAAGGCGTCAAGCAGCCATTCCTTCCGAAGTGGGGTGATAAGGCGCATCGCAAGTTCGTGTTCGAGCCTGGTGATTGGGTTCGGATACCAGTCGAACATAACTATTCGGATTTGAGGTCAAATCCCTTTGAAGATGAGGAGAATAATGCGACCCTGGTCGGCGTGCCATCTATCATCTTGGATCCCGGAGACTTAAGGGCGACTGTTCAATATAAGCATGCCAAGTCCGAAGAGCAAGCAGGTCGTACAGCACAGGAGAAGGTTGAAGCCACCAAGAAGAGCCATTAGTCAAGTGTGGAAGACCTTTTGTTTTATTTTATTATTTGAGTTCTTTTATGTAATTTTTCATTAAATATTGTTTAAATAAGTGTTAGAGTTGTTTGGAACATTTTAAGGGTCATTTAGGTTTATTTTGGGAAGTGTTGGCCGAAGGAAATCCGAGGATGCACCGGTCGGTCGCGCAATGTAGCCGATCGATCGCGCTGAAGAGTGAATTCGGGCAGAGGCAGTGCCGATCGTTTGCCACACTTGGCCGAACGATCGCGCGGGAGAGAGCGATTTGGGCCGAGTCTACGCCGATCGATCGCACCCTTCGGGCCGATCGATCGCGCCTATAGCCGATCGATCGCCTAGAGCTGCCGATCGATCGCGCGCACGCGAGGAAATTCCGCTCCACCTTTATTTTACGCGTTTTGTTTTTATTTTTGGTATTTTCTGAATTATTTCGAGATATTTCCGAATTTTAGTTATTTTAATTTCTAATTAGGGTTGTAAAATTATGAAGCCTATTTAAAGGCAAATATCAATGAGAACAAGAGACTACGTTATTTTGGCAAAACACCTTTGAGGTTTTTTCTTCCTGAGTTTGTCTCGAAAAACTTGAGTCGTTCAAGTCCAACGCTTGACGATTCGCCTTGAACTTATCAAACGGCCTTCCGCAACCGTTTGTGGCGTTCCTCAATCCATTGACTTATCAACGGCTATCCGCATCCGTTGTAGCGTCGCAACAGGCATCCTAACTGAGTCATTCGACGGGGTTTCTATCCAGTCCGTGTCGTCCAACAAGAAAACGATCGACAACACCGGTTCTCGCTACGAGGATCGCATCAATCTCTACAGTCATACATTGGGAAAGACATCTACAGTGATAATCCCTGACTCTGCGGGAACAGGTACAAAATATCACACGCTCGGGGCAAATAAATAGTACAAGGAAAAACCTAACTACCGAGCGCGGACTTCATCTTCGACCGGGGATCGCCAGCTTCGCGGGCCGAACCTTCTATCTTGAGAGAAATCCTTGCTTCCTCTCCTAGGCTAGCTTCGCGGTCCGCGGCCGTCTTGTCCATCAATCCCTCTTCAGGGGTCTTCTCGCCCGTCAATCCCTCTTTAAGGGTCTTCTTGCGAGCTTCGCTCCTCCTTCGGTGGAGCTCTTCATGATCACCTCCGAGGGCATATGATCGAGGATCATCTTCGACAATCCTCGCTCATTTTTCATTTATGTGATGACGTGGCGTCCACTTTCTTCGCGGCTGAGGACTTGTGCACGCCTCTAATGCCCCTCGAGGACTTCGCCACCGAGGCTACATTCCTTAACGAAAAATCACCTACAATATCTGTAATGTGATGACGTGGCGTCCACTTCCTTCGCGGCTGAGGACTTGTGCACGCCTCTAATGCCCCTCGAGGACTTCGCCACCGAGGCTACATTCCTTGACGAAAAATCACCTACAATATCTGTGCATGGCGCTAAAAGGAGGGCCGGCCGGAACCTCCGCTCGTCTTACCGTATATTCTTGCCGTTCTGTCCGGGTTGACCACCGTGTTATTTGATCGACGATTAATGGCACCAACCTGAGGAACAGCGCCAAGAATCTTATGACCTCCGAGCAGGAGCTGCTCGAGGACCGGATCCGGCGCATGGAAGAGTTCATGGCGAAGATGAGCGGCGCGTTGGAGACTCTGGTTTAGAACCAGAGTCGACCGCCGCTCCTCACTAGTGAAGAGCAGACAGACGTTCTCCGTATGACTGCAGAGATAGTTGGTCACCTAATCCCGAATTTTAAGGGATAGGATGTCAGACCACTGACTCACGCAGCCTCTCTCCCGTAGCTATAAAATGGAGAGGATAACTCCAAAGATGGGGGATCTTGGCTTTTCGGTTGGGAGAATTTTGGCTCGGAATTCTCTGTAAAACAGTAAACGTTTAATACCAGAATAAAGTGGATGTAGGCTATTACTTCGATGGGGGCCGAACCACCCCAAATTCTCTGCGTTAATATGTTTTCCGCTAAATTCATCCCATTCAATCGCTGTACCACTACCTAGAGGTGTGGATCACGGCGTTGGTTCAAATTTCACACCAACACTTATCAAATTCTTTAAACTCTCCTTAATTATACAATCTCATGCCTACACAGTCTCAAAGTTCCTTAAGGGCACAGTTTGATACCTGCATTGTCTCGGAATCCATTACACTTGACATGCACATTACAATGTGGGATTGCACAATTTACCCTTTCTTGCCCTTCTTGGCTTAAGGGATTGTGACAATCACATACGCGGGGTGTTTTTTTGGCATTTTGGCGATGATAAATGCCTTTGTCATCCATCTCCAAACGTCTAGTGTAAATTCGAGTTATTGCACACTAATTAGAAATGATTATGGTTGTTCATTTCCTGGTGAATGGTTCACGAGTTAACACGCCAGTAAATGAATGTTGTTTCAAACATAGTCGAAGCGGAATCAGTGGTGTACCGCATGCTCTTGCTTGGAGCAAAGGGGTTTCACACGATTTGGATTGTAGCGGTGGGATCCGACTTAGATTGGCGCCGACAGGTCTCACTCACTTTAGTTTGGACCAGCGAGGTTCTGCTTGGTTTAGCTAGGACTAGACATGTCCCAGACGATCCGACCTGGATTGCTAGGGTCTTTGCATGCTTTGATTGGGATCGACGAGGTCCCGCACGGTCTGCGTGGTTCGGCTTTGACCTATGAGGCCCTGAATGGTCTGGCTTGAACCAACAAAGTTCAAGAGGTCCCACAAGCTTCGGCCTGGACTGGCAGGGTTCCGCACAGTCCGCGCAGTTTCGCTATGATCAATGGAGATTGCCGAATCCCACACACTTCAGCTTAAATTAGCATAGTCCGCATAGTTTGGCTTTGACCAATGGGGTCCTTCATGGTCTAGCTTTGACTGGCGGGTCCTTCTCGGTCCGACTTGGACCGGTGCTGCAGGGTCCGACTTGGATCGGTGTGGTATAGTTATGATCGATCTTTCTCGAGCCTTTCTTAGGCTTTCTCGTGACATGAACTTACTCTTCGTTTGTATTCGGGTTGATACATCATGGCAGGGTCCTGCACGATCCAACTTAGAATAGTGCTGAATAGTTCAACTTGGATGTGATCAATTTTTCTCAACTCTTTCTTGGGCTTTCTCGTGACAGGAACTTACTCTTGGTTTGTATTCGGTTTGATACATCTTGGCGGGTCGATTTTTCATAAAATTGTTATTAACTTAAGAGTAAAATAAATTTAATCTAATCATTGATGCATTCCACATTTACCCCATGATTGCATCATTTTTTAGGTTCATTTCGTATATAACTGAGTCTAATTTGATTGTATTTTCAATCAATGTGTTAGAATTGTTTAGTAATGGTAAATAAAATATTTTAATAATTCACACATTATTTTCTAGTCATAATAATTAATAAGAGGTGTTCTATTAATTTCAGGTGAAAAATAAGGAAAAAGTGGAATGGAGTGAAAACGAGCAAATTCGAAGCAATTCGAGCTAAGACAAATACACGTGCGTCTTTGAGGCAGATTTTCATGAGGATTTCTGAAGGTTTATTGGAGAAAATTGCATACCAAGTTAAAGTTAATCGAAAGAGCTTTCCAACGGCGTATTACATGCGCGATTTGGACGAGAAATGAGAGAGATATGAGTTTTGAAAATCAGCGCGCGCCTGGATGCGCCATAGCGCCGCGGTGCCCAAAACTAGCGCCGCGGCACTAGTCTGCCCAGATGTTGCTGCGTTCTGCCCAGATTTCTGGGCTTGTGCTGGATATCCCAGAGCCGCAGCGCTCACAATTCAGCGCCGCAGCGCCCGTGTCGCGACAGCCCGATCCGAGACGCGCTTTTTTTTCTATTTTGTGACCTAAAACACGTCTTATAAAAGCCAAATCACCCCAAAAACACCTCAGGCCCGAACATATACCAAGAATTGACACTTTGAAGAGTTAGAGAGGGAGAAAAGAAGATTCGAAGCTACGTTGGAAGATCGGACGTCGGAGACGGAGCCGATTGACTCGCCAAACTTGTTTCTTCTTAACCTTTCTCTTTAATTCCAATATGAACAGATTGATTTGGGTTGTCTCTTTATTTCAAATTATGAACTAAATTTCTTTGTCTAAGGCTACGAAGTAGCCGAACCAATATTATGAATTTTTATCATTCCGAGTAATTCATTTGATGTTCTTGTTGATATTCTTGATGATTGTTTAATTTATGTGCTTAATACTTTCATAAACCTGCGCAATTTATGATTGGTTGTTTATGTTTCATTCAAAATTCGAGGGAGGAGATTAAAACTATGATTATGTAATTGAACAACATGAATTGACGATTAGCTAGAAATAGTAATCACTTTTGTGTGACTCAAGATTTTTTTGATTAATGTGGGTTTTGTAATTTTAATTGGAGATTCGAAAGACGAGATTGATTGCAAAACACAGGACTAGCTATGTTCGAAAGAAATAGACAGTTACATTTGTGAATTGTCATCTTTGAGAAGTAACAAGTCATTAATTAATTCGGATGACATTGTTCATAACTAAGTGAGGTGAAATCAGATGCCTTAGATTATTTTGCTATTGAATTCTATTCTTTCAATTTTCTGCGTTGTCCTTACTTTTCATTCTTCAACATTCCAATTTTATTACTATTTCAATTAGTGAATTCTACTTATTAGTTTGGTAATCAATAATAGTCCTCGTGGGATCGATACACGGACTCTTTATCCATTTTACTAATTATCGGCACGTGCATTTGCGTCGCATTTAGCCTATCAATCATCTTATGTCTTATATATATATATATATATATATATATAATTTAAAATTCCGCACATCTTACATATTTTATATCTTGTTTCAAAATTTTGATAAAATCAAAATGAACAAATAAAGACAAAATATATTCACATGTGACAAAAGGGTAAAAAGGATATTACATATATACTGGCATTTCAATTGAAGCCCAACTAAAATTTTGTTTTACACAAAACCCTCTTTCTACTTTTAATGTTCGACAGGTAAACATTCACTTTCTTTATTTTGTGAAAAAATTCTAAAATAGTCATTTGTTTCGTCCATCTATTTTTGGTAATTACGAAATGATCTTTCAATTTTTCAAATCCGTTTAAAAATATTATTCGTTTTAATTTTAGTCAAAGATAATAAGTGAAAAGACCAAACTACCTTCTAATAAAATATTAAATTATCTTTGATTGTTGTGTTTTGAAATGAGTGTTTTTTTTTTTTCTTTTTCTGAGGTCAAAATGTAAATTTAGTTTTTGCTTTGAATTTTTTTATTCTTAAAAATTTTTTTGTTTTATTCGAAGGGTAATTTGGTCATTTTAAAAAAAATTTAGTATTAGTCAACACAAAAGGTTAAATTTAGACTGATTTTGAAAACTAAAGGATCGTTTCGTAATTATTAAAAACGGAATGATGAAACTAAATTTTAGGTAAAATATATGGACTATTTTAGAATTTTTTCTTATTTTATTTTATTTTTTTAAAAGCAGCCTCCCTTTTTCTTTGTTTTGTGGGGCCCTTATTTGGCTTCAATCTTAAACGGCACATAGAATCATGTGTGAATTGTGATGTATGTTATAACTTTTCTTTCGCGAGGTAATTATTTCCGTTATCATTTAACTTGCTCTGCATAAATTATAAACAGAGAAAATTTAATACAATGTCAATTTCAGAGTACAAATTTATAATTAATCTTATTATTATAAATTATGTCACCTTTTTTGTTAGTAAATTATTATTGTTTTCCCTCTTGTCATCTTTATTTTTAAAACAAAGAGTAATTTAATTAAGGGAGACAATTATATCTAGTCCTAAATAAGAAAATATTTACAAATTTAATTTTGACTCTAGAGTTTTTCCATAAATATATTTTAAAAGATAAAATTACTTAAATGTGTATAGATACCCAAAGGCTCAAATAATAAACGGGTTTGTACTGATCCGTTTACGTTTTGAAATATAATTTATTTAAATATATTTTTATGCAAAAATGGTTCCTACTAATTAGGTGGGTATAACAAAAGGAACAACTTCAAAAAAAATATATATATATATATATATATATATATATATATATATACCTCAAATCATTTTCAAATTTAAATCATATGTGTGAATGATTTATTACTCACGCAATACAATATTCTCGATGAGGTGATGTATTACTATGGTTATATGTGTATTAGTTCTCTATTCATTTTTATTTGGGAGTTTGCATGAGTGTAACGGTTTCAAGTGATGTCTTTACAATGTAATATTTTTCATTAAAAATTATATTTCTCTGCAGTTGAATAGCATATTTATCTATTTTTTTTTCTTTAAGTACTTAGGAATATTTTATTACTGTGGCAATACAATATTTTTCATGGTTTTGAGGCTTGAAAATATCTTATTACCTATACAATACCAAATGATCCATATTTAATTTTGAAGAGGACAAATGGTTGTAAATATTAAACGTTTCATAGTAATGCATTGTTAATTTGTTATGTAGTTAGAAATTATATATGTTAAGTTGATATATGTAAATAGTTAAAACCAACCGGGTAATGGGTATTCATTTTAAGGGTATAATTGTTATTAAAAAAATCTAAAATCTAATTAAGGAATGTTAGAATATTTTTGTAAATTTCTAATTTTTTTAAACATTTTTGTAAATATCATGTCTAAGGACTATAGATGTGTAATTTTCTCTTTGATTAAATTTATTGATAAAAAAATTACATGGAGGGTAATTTTTCCTTTAAAAAATGATAAACTTCAAAACATGTGGTCCAAAAATTATATATATATATATATATATATTTTAATTTTCCGTATAAACGAGTCTTGAAAACCCGTCATAAACAAGTAAATGGGTTAACATGTAAAACTAGTTAAAAAGGAAACATGATTTAATAGATTTTGTCTACTATGATCTAGTTATAAAAAAAAATGTTAATAAAATTGAGTCATGCGTGACGTATTTCATTACTTTCCTACATTGCGTCTTTGACTGGTATGGACGACTCTATGAATAAAAATTAGAAAAAAGTTACACGTTGCCAAATTTATCAATTAAAAATACAAATCGTTGTGCATAAATAGACGTCGCTAGTATGACATAATTACAAACAAACTCAAGGAAAAAACAAAAAATGGGAGAGGAAGTGAAGTTGTTCACACTGTGGTATAGTCCTTTTCCTCTAAGGATTGTATGGGCGCTGAGACTCAAAGGCATTCCCTTCGAAATAATCCATGAAGATCTCACCAACAAAAGCGCTGCACTTCTTCAGTACAACCCTGTCCACAAGAAAGTGCCGGTTCTCCTACACAACGGGAAACCGATCGCCGAGTCGCTTGTCATTCTCGAATACATCGACGAGACTTGGAAGCAGAACCCGTTGCTGCCTGAAGATCCCCAACAGCGAGCGCTCGCTCGCTTTTGGGCCAAGTTCGGCGACGACAAGGTACGCATGCACGTAAAATCATCGTGTTTCTTCTTGGTAGCAAAATCAATATAAGATTTGATAAATGATAACTGTTGAGATATAAAAACTATTGTTAATCCGCCTCTTTGCATTTTAAGCTAATGGGATGTTTGAGATATAAAAATTATTGTTAGTCCGCCTCTCTTTATTTTAAGCTAATGGGATGTTTGAGATATAAAAACTATTGATGTCCGTCTTTTATCTAGTACGAGAGTATGACATCTTGAGTTTAAACCCCTACAAACATACCTTTAAAGCTAATGAGGGACGGACCAATAATAGTTTTTATATCTTAACAATAACCAAGCATAGATCTAAATTAAAAATTTTCATGATTATGTACTTGTGTATTTATAGGTTTTGCCATCGGTGTTCAGCGGCTTCAAGAAGCAGGGGAAAGAGCAAGAGGAAGCTTATTCAATAGCTGTGGAGAATCTCAAGTGGTTGGAAGAAGAGCTCAAGGGGAAGAAGCTGTTCGGCGGAGACGAAATCGGGTTCGCCGATATTGCGCTTGGCTGGCTTGCAAACATGATCAGTGTGATTGAAGAGATCACTGATGTGAAGCTAATAGACCAAGAAAAGTTGCCTCTTTTGTCAGCTTGGACACAAAATTTTGCAGAGCTTCCTGTCATCAAAGAAACTTGGCCGCCTAGAGACAAATTCCTTGCCAGATTCCGATCCATCCGTGAGTTGGCGCTTTCGAAAGATTGACAAAATTCCGAGTGATGATAACACTTTCAGTGTTGTTTTTTCTTAAATTTTATCTAGTGTGGAATGGAATAAGGGGCTTTCAACCATACTGGTTATGGAATTTGATGAAAGCTAGCTCGTTGAAATATCACCAAGATATGGTGAGAGTACGTAGATATGTATGAGTGGGACTTTCTTGCTAATAATGTCAAAACCGTACGGCCATTTTGACGGATCTTGAAATTTTCCATAGAATATTGCCCTTTTTCAATTTATTAGCTGAATTACGAAATGCCGATGCCGTTGTTCTTCAAATTTAAGACAAGTCAAGAATAATTTTTTTTTTTTATGGGCAACGAACTTGTTTTAGTATCGTCGTGGTTTTGTTTTGTTTTTTTTCAATCATGAATTATGTTAGTAAAAAAATTTTAACAGCCAGTCTGTTATTTATAGGGCGATTACAAATAGACATTTTCATAACAGAGACCAATTAGAGATATTTTGAAGAGTAATTTGCATCATTAGTCTCGCAATATCAAGGTTTGGCAAGTTGCTCTTGATTTTTTTTTTTTTTTAAGAAATCAGCACCCTAAGTTTACAAAACTTGACAAATCAATCAAATTAATGACGAACATTAATTTCTTCAAAATAATTTCTAGATGGACCCTAAATTTTTTGGGATTTGGCAAGTTGCCTTGTAAATTTTTCTAGTTTTGCAATTTACACCATACATTCCATCCAATTTACACAATAAAGTTTAGTGGGCAACTAACCAAATCCCGATGAGTTTAAGGATTATCTATACACACACTCCATAATATTGCACTATCCTTGTAAGACGTGGCACCCTAATCTTTTAAAATTAACACATGTAACCTTGATATTTGAAAATGTTACAAGTTCACCCCATATGCTTCAATTTACCTCTTATTCTGTTTTTACACATTGAAGCATACGACGTGAACATTCAACATTTTCAAACATCGGGGCATATGAATACTGAGTTTTTAAAAATCATAGTGCAACTTGAGGAAAAAATGCAATATCGGGGAATATTTGTGAAAATAACTATAAAATTAATTCGTACAATTTTTGTAATTTGAAGATGTTTGATTTATTAAAATTTTACAAGTGTCACCTGATTATTATTACTTTATTAATTCCATAAATTTTTTTTACAAATTATGACAGATAGGGTATACCTATAAAGTTTTAAAACATCAAGAAGTAATAATGTTAGTTTTGAAACATTATGACGCAACTTGTAAAAATAGCACAACATTAAAATGCATTTGTATAGATAATCTTTGGAATAACTCAAGGACAAAAAATGTGATTAAATCTAATTTCTACGATGGAAGTGTTACGAATAATGCATTTGCCAAGATTCAAGGGTCATTAGGGAAAGAATGGACAATTTTAGGTCATTTTCATCTGGGTTGGAAAGATCAAAAATTTCTATTTAAATCATCATTTATATTGTTATTTGGGTTATTTTTATTATTTTGGTCATAAGACTACAGTCTGGTTATTATTTTTTTTTTAATGAAAATATTGCGATTTCATTAGATAATCAAATCTGATACAACCAAATCTCGGATAAATAACGGGATAACATCGCAACTAGAAATATCACTTTGAGAAGAGAAACTGTATTTGGCCAGTAGGTGGGCAACCTTATTCCCCTCTCTGGAGATATGATTGCAAGAGATGCCACCTGAGCCTATAACATGCAATTCTCTGATGTCTCGAACGATGGTGCCGACATTCTCCCGAAGCGAGGAGTTTTTTATGGCTTGGACTGCCCGCAATGAGTCTGATTCCATTGACAAAATCCGCAGGGAGCAATTTTGGGCGAGAAGGAGGCCTTCTCTCAAAGCAAGGCATTCTGCAGCATAAGAAGTAAAGACTCCTCTTACTTCTTTGCCAATACAGCTAACACCGTTCCTGAGCAATCCCGAATTATCGCTCCAACTGTTGCAAAATCACTTCTTTTCTGAACCCCAGCATCGACATTCAGTTTCAGTTCACCCTTGTTTGGTCTACACCATCGGTTACTCCTCTTAACAACAGTGAGAGCTTGGTGTTTCTCTAGCTTCGATCTGCATGAGCAGTAGTCCCTCAGGATTCTTCCAGCCGAGTCTAACACCTCATTTTCCTTTCTCCAAGTGGACTTAAAGACGAATTCATTCCTTGAAGTCCATATAGCCCATATAATGGTCACAAAAATCTCCAACTCCTCTTCTTGTAGAACTTGTGCTGCAAACCTACATAGCCCGTCCATGCCCCCACCTTTAAATGCTTTGAGATTATATCATATGGAGCTTTGAGCCCAAATATTTCTTGCATACGAGCAGTCCCACACCGTATGCCAGCCTGACCCTACCTCCTCTAGACATCTCCTACACCTCTTTGAAACTTTTACTCCATGGTGAGTCAGATTATTCACGCAAGGCAGGGAGTTATTGAAGGACCTCCATACGCTGATTTTTATCTTTGTTGGCACTTTGAGCTTCCACAGTCTCTTCCACCAACTTGTTTCAAAGCCCGGGTCGGAGCTACCTTCCTGGTTCCTGTCTTTCCAAGCAATCCAATAACCAGATCTTACGGTATATAATCCTAATTTATCAAAATGCCAGACCAACACGTCCTCTCTCAGAAGATACTCAGCAGGATACCAAAAATCTCTGCTACATCAATAGGCCAGAGAATGGAATGGAGCTTTCCGATATCCCATTGGCCATTGGAAATGAAGTCTGATACTTTCCAATTATCCCCTTTCATAGGTCTCGGGGTAATAGGTTTGAAAGTCAAAGGTCTGGGGATCCACTTCAATTTGAACAAAGAAATCTTCCCTCCATCCCCCAACTCTCCATCTTGTTCCTTTTTTTAAGAGCTCTCCATCCCATACTAAACTCTTTCAAACATAGGATCCATTGTTTCTGATTCGCGCCTCCAAGAAAGACGACTCTGGATAGTACTTGGCGCAAAATACCTGACTAACCAACGCAGAAGGTTTTTATACAAACCTCCAAGCTTGTTTAGCAAGGAGGGCCTTGTTAAATGCGCTCAGATCCCTAAATCCCAAACCGCCACAATTCTTGGGGTGGCATAACTTCTCCCATATGATCCAGTGAATTTTTCGTTCGCTACCGTCTCCACCCCACCAAAATCTAGCAATCGCTCTCTGGAGATCTTCACAGAGGGAGGCTGGGAGTTTGAATACACTCATGCTATACGTCGCAGTGGCCTAAGCCACTACTTTAATGAGGATTTCCCTACCCCCGTGGAGAACAACTTACTCCGCCAAAGCCGGACCTTCTTCATAATTTTTTCTTTCAAAAAGCGGAAATGCCGAGCTCTATCTCGGCCTAGGAATGAGGGAAGTCCCAGGTACTTATCTATAGATGGGCCATCTCCATTAACTGCCAACCGACTTTGGAGCTCTAATTGGGAGGAGTTGTTAACATTTGGACTAAAAGAAACTTGCGACTTAATAAAATTAATAAACTGACCCGATGCTTTTGCATAGCAGTCGAGAATCTTGTTGATTGTGTTGCACTCCTCGGCGGTGGCCTTTCCAAATAAGATTGAATCGTCAGCAAAAAAGAGGTGGCTTTGGTGCCCGACGGGAGACCCTAACTCCACTGATTTTTCCAACACTCTCAACTTTCTTGATTAGAGCTGTCAAACCTTCTACACAAAGTAGGAATAGATATGGAGATAAGGGGCACCCTTGCCTCAAGCCCCTTTGAGGAATCACGTGGCCCTCCACCCCTCCATTAACTATGAAGGAGAACCAAGTTGTCGTGATGTAATCCATCACCGTTGTGATCCATTTTTGGCCAAACCCCAACTTTTCGATTATTGCTTTCAAAAAGGGCCACTCCACGTGGTCGTAAGCTTTACTTAAATCCAGCTTTAACCCCATCATCCCTACTTTACCACTAGTTTTGTGTCGGATGGAATTGAGGACTTCAAAAGCTATAAGGATATTATCCGTAATAAGTCTGCCGGGGATAAAAGCACATTGTTCCGGAGCAATAAGATCCCCCAACACCTCCTTAAGTCTGTTTGCAATGGTTTTTGTCACAGCCTTGTAAACCACATTGCATAGGCCAATGGGGCGAAAATCCGATACCTTCTTTGGGGAGTTTGTTTTTGGGATCAAGACAATATGTGTAAAGTTGAACTCCACAACCGACTTCCCCTCATTTAGCACCCCCAACACCGCATTAACTACTAATCTGCCCACCACATCCCAATTATTTTAGAAAAAGATAGAGTGAAAGCCGTCAGGCCCCGGGGCCTTATAAGGGCTCATGTCAAATATCGCCTTCCTAACATCATCATAGGAATAGGGCGAGTCGAGCATTATCCTTTTCTCCTCTGAAACTTTACTCATTACCGTCTCAGTTACGAGGGCTATGTCTTCCGGGCTCGGAGAGATTGAGGAGAAAATTGAGGAGAAGTAATCCTCGATTTCCTTCACAATCTTAGGATCTTTGGAAACCTCAATGCCCTCTTCTGTAACCAAGAGGCGTATCGAATTTTTCTTCTTTCTGGCTGAAGCTCTCATATGGAAAAATTTAGTGCTCTTGTCCTCTCTTTCAAGCCAGTCCGCCCTGGCCCGTTGCTTCCAGTAGTATTCTTCCAAAGCGAGAACTCAATTAAGCTCTGTTTCGACTGCCACTAGATTGCCCTTCCATCGATCCGTATCCTCCAGGCGATTACAATTTTCCACTTCTTTCTGGAGTCTCACTCGTTTTCTAGCTAAGTTTCCAAAGGTCTCCTTACTCCAATCTTTCAACGCTAAGGCACAATTGGCAAGCTTTAGCCTAAGACTTTCTCTGTCTCGATTATTGTCCCTAGGTGACTATGAATTCCATAAGGGGGGCATTTGGTACGTGGTAATCTAAGTTTATCAGATGACTGGGAATCTGATTACAGTAATCTGATTCTCGAAAATCTTAAATTATCGTGTTTGGTTATTAATAGTAATATTTAATAACATTCCCTGGAATGTTAAATTAATGTGTTTGGTTGAGTACGGTAATGGAATGTTATTTAAAATAAAAGACAATAATATCCTTAAAGAAAAACAAACAAATTATTAAAGCTAATGAAGTTAGATTTAATATTTTTAGACATAAACTGCATTTGGTTCACGATTTTTCTTAAGCCTATAATTTAGTACCATCAGACAATTAAATAGTCACAGTTTATAAGGATGGTAAATTGTCACAGTTTATAAGGATGGTTGTTTCAAAATGTCAATCTACATAAAGGTTCTTTTAAGGATATGAGCATAATTTTATGTCAATTCATAAAGGGACTGAACTAGAACCACTTCCCTATAAGCATGAACCAACTATCTTATAAGCATTTCACACTGCTATCTATATTTAATTTTCCAACATACACACCAAAACAAAAAAGAAATAAGAATGTTGCTTTCATTAGCATAGTGCTGCTAAAATTCGCATCTTGTTAAAGATGCAAAACAATAATAGTCCAAACATATTAAATCAATCGTTTTCTAAATTATAAAATAAAAAAATAAAAATCGTAAAAGACGAGTTTACCAAAGGATAAATATTATTCAATCACATCAACCTGATCCTAATATCATTTGAATAAATTCAAATTTGCTCTCCTCATCAGTCAAGCTGAAAAAGAAGTCAGTGTTTAGTTGATTTTGGATAAGAAGATGAGCAGCCCAAAGAATCTCGTCTCGCCTCAATCCATCTATCTTCCTCACCTCAGCATATATATTCATCCTTCGTTGACTTACTTCATTTTGCATTGCAGTTTCAAATTAGAAGCATTTTGTAATTTTTCCAATATTTTAAGCCGAAACAGCACAAACCTAAGTAAATTTACCAATATTATCTAACAATGACTCCATCAAGCTATCTCCATTTCTCGATGTTTTTCTCTTTCTTCTAGTTGATTTTGTTGAAGATGTTGGGGTACTACTCCTTGTACTGTCATCGTTTATTTTCATTGCTTCTGTATCCTCATTATTGTTTCCAAATAAGTTAGCCTCACCATTTTCAACTTCTCTATCAAGTTCCTCACTCATTTCTCCCAGGGTCCTACAACCGCTTCTAGTACCACGGACTTTGTCGACTATCATTGCAAAATCATCAAAATATGGAAATGATTCATTCAACAAACCTTTTGCCCATGGGTGACTCTACAATTTAAAAAAAAAAAAAACACCCACAAACAAAAAGTGTAAACAAAAAAAGGAAAAAATCATAAACAATTTTTCATGATTATATCACCAAGTAATTAATTAAAACTAACCTTAACCCATTTTGCAAAGACTTCAAGATCTCCAGTGATACATTTTTCTTCTTCATTCCAACCAAACCCGCTTTTTTGTTTTAAGACCGCACCTGGGGATCTTTTCTTCGAGCTTTTTCTCTAATTCTTGTTGGTAGCCAGGTCTAAATGTACCATTATCAATTTTCCACCTCCCACTATGAACTAATTCCAGCAAAGATTCAACCAGCTTTTCATCCTCCAACTTAATCCATTGGCATTTTGGAGTACTCATCTATTGAATAAGATATAGACAATATTCCGGCAAGATTAAAAACAAAATATGATTACTTATATACATCAAACAACTTTAAATATTAAATCTTAAACAAAGAAGTCAAACATCTTTAGAAACAATCAACAACAAAAAAAAATTAAAAAATATTATCAACTATGCACCTCAATTCCTACGCCATTGGTCAAACATGTCTTGAGCTAAACTATCTCTCCAAGCTTTCCAAGTATTGGATGAATTTATATATGTATAATGTTGATCCTCTTCTGCATCATCGTCGTTGCTGCCACTATCACCGTCATGACCATTGTCGATGTTAATTTCATCTTCACAATCAAATAGTTGATCAAAATATTGTTCATTTTCTCGTTTGATAAAGTTATGAAGAAGACAACATGCTACAATTATTTTACATTGTGTCTTGATTGGATAAAATAATTTTCCTCTTAAAATTGCTCATCTACCCTTCAAAAGTCCAAAAGCTCTCTCGATGACATTCCTACAAGAGGAATGTTTCATATTAAAAAATTCTTTAGGAGTTTGTGGTGGATGCTCCCAGTTTGTCAAATGATATCTTTGACCTCTATATGGTCCTAAGAAGCCTTCGCCATTAGGATATCCGGCGTCACATAAATAGTAATATCCTGCACATAAAATGTGCTACTTAAGATCTTAATGTACTGAAATAATTTGATATCTAACTAAATTATTAAATTGATCTTGTGGAACTTTCAATCCTTGTGGCCTAGAAATTGCATCACGTAGAACTCTCGAGTCAGTTGCAGAACCCTCCCGCCCAGGCAAAACAAAGATAAATTCCATGTCTTGAGAACATACCCATAAGACATTGGCAGCAATACCACCCTTTCTAGTTGGAAACCTCGGTATATCTTTTCTAAGTACATTGACCTTAATGTAAGTTCCATCTAGAGCTCCTAAGCAGTTCTATAAAAAATTAAAATTGAAATTAGCCTCGAAAAAACTTTGGTTTAAAATTAAAAAAAATCATGAAAGAATTTTTAATGTCACCTTAAACCACTTTCATCTCTCATCAGAGGAATTCTCTAGGACTTTCTGGAGTCTTAGATAAACGCCCTTGAAGTCGCAGTATTGCATTGAGCACTACGTCAAAGTGCCTACTAACAGTTTCACCAGAACATACAAAGAGGCGTTTCATCATCCTAGTTTTATAATCATGTGACAAAATTTTAAGAAATATATCAACTATTTCCTCAATGTCCATATTTTCTTGTTCTCTTCAATTTTCCATGATCCCTTAGCATTCCATAGAGAATAAAAAATGCTCTCCTATCCATACGAGTGGTTTCTAAGCATGCCAGATCACTTTTATATATGTATTCATGCATATTCATTCCACGAACTCTAAACCTGTGTATAGGATTTTCTATTCTATGTCTATTGGCTCTCAATAAGTAATTCCTACGAATAATTTTTACTATAAGAAAAATATATAAAACTGAGATTTGGTTTAACATCTCCATATGTTGCACTAAAATAACAATAATTCTCAAACATCGACGTATTTGACCAACACCATTCATATCTGCAGATATAGATAGACATATTGAATAATTCTTAAAAATGGAAAGTAAACCAAACCAATAAGCTAACTTGAATGAACATAAAACAGACGAAAAAGAACATAAAATATTAGTATAAATCTACATTAAAAAAAAAGTATGAGAGCAGAGTACTCTGCCATTGTCTTTGGTTGTTGAAATGATCAAGAGTACCAAACTATACATATGAATTTTCTAGAAGAGCAAATTATACTATATCATCAAGGTAAAAAAAAAAAAAAATTACAGCCATCATAATTTAACAGATCATCAACTAAACTCTCAATCAACAACAAAAAAAAAAAAAAAAAGAGTACCTATTATGATCGAGTGTAACCAGAGTATCTATAAAACTTGTCCAAAGTTCAATTAGAGTGAAAGTAATCAAAGAAATGCACTCAACTGTATCCCCAGCAGTATGAAGAAATTACTAAAGACATTAATCTTTTAAATTCCAAATATATACTAAAAACAAGCAAGCTAAAGCAGTGGAGAAATTTGATTTAAAAAAAAAAAGTAGTGGGGAAAGCAAAGACGGACTCCAACAATATCTACTTGAAAACCCATGTAAATAATTCCTAAGAAACATATTGAGATAGAGTAAAAAGTACAAAAACGTCCCAATAATTTAATCATATTTGGAACCAAAAAAAAAAAAAGAAAGGCAAAAGACAAACACACATTCGTTCAGGTAAATTATCAAGCACTTCGTGTTTAAAGACAAAAGGAAGCTAAACAAAGCCCTGTAATCAAACACTCTTTTGCTCACGTAAAAGATATACATGTTTAGATTGTTTGGTATTGCATTAATCTTTCACTAAATGACAATTTTTTTTTTTGGATCACATAAATATTTGTTAATGTGATCATATATATTTGTGTGACAACTTGATAAAAAAAAATTTCGTAAAGAACACACACAGAGAGAGATTGACGAACCTTATGCAGCGTCGTCGGCGAGTTCGCAGCATCGTGTGAGCCGGCGAGTTGCTTGGAAGACAAGGGTCGACTTCGGGGAACAACCGCGGGCAGCGTATGTGTAACGACCCAAAACCCAAAACGGAGTTTTAGTTCCGAAAAATACGGATAAATTTGAACTTTTTAATTTTAGTTACATAATCCAATTTCCAATACTGAGCATGAGGTTTATCAATCCTCACTATAACTAAAGTGGGTTTAATTTTATACTTTACAAATATTGCGGAATTTAAAATATTTTCTTTGCCAACGATTAGCCGGTAGTCCACGTAAGATCTTACAGGTCGGTCCCGTATACACTCGTTATTCCCGTCGTTGTCACCTCGCTCTTTCGTTTCTTTCATCTTACCTGCGATACGAGTACACTAGTGAGCCAATAGCCCAGTAAGTAGATTAAATAAATAAGTTGCTAAGTCTGCAGGTAACATTAACCAATAGATATCACAACACAACAATCTAACAAAAAGACGGACTCGACGATCGAGTCGTCATAGTCCGAAGAGTAAATGTCACTCTTAAGCAACCTTGCCCGCAAAGTAGATTTCAACGATGGGGTACTGAACCTACGCGGGATACAATACATGCAAAAGAGTTATGACATGGAACGAGGTCGGGCTTAACGACCCATTAATCTCGACTCAAAAGTCAATCTCATAATTTGTTCTAATCTCACTCAAGTTCACAACTCTCTGACTCAGCTTATAAAAATACATATGCACACGATTCACATCCAGACCCCTTACGGGTCGTTCTAAAACTTATACACAATCTAGACCTCTCATGGGTCGTTCTAGAATTCAATACACATTTAGACCCATTACGGGTTGTTCTACAACTTATTCACAATCTAGACCTCTTACGGGTCATTATAGAATTTAATACACATTTACACCAGTTCACAGGTCGTTCTAGAACTTTATACACATCTAGACCCATCCTCGGGTCGTTCTAGAACTATACGACTCTGGACCCTCTACGGTCTGTTCTAGAACTTAATACAAATCTTGGTCCCTTCGCGGGTCGTTCTAGAATTTAATACACATCTAGACCCATTACAGATTGTTCTAGAACTAATACGACTCTGGACCCTCTGTGGGTCGTTCCGAAACCTCACATAGACAATGGCCCCGTCGGGCGATCTCGGAATCGATCAAGATCGCGGCACACAGCATATGAAGAGGAAGATCGTCTACCGACCTCCTCGAGACCCATCGAGTCGTTCCGAAACCTCACACAGACAATGGCCCCGTCGGGCGATTTCGGAATCGATCAAGATCGCGGCACACAGCATATGAAGAGGAAGGTCGTCTACCGACCTCCTCAAGACCCATCGGGTCGTTCCGAAACCTCACAAAGACAATGGCCCCGATTATTCGTTGGAAAACTGTGATACCCGATTATTCGTTGGGTGTATTTTTGTTTTTTGTTTTTTTTTTTAAGCACTTTTATTAATAGTTCACTATATATGAAAATGGTCGTCCAAACATAAATTATCGAGATGCTGAGATAAAATAGTCGTAAGGTTGAATAAAAAAAGTAAGTTATTGAATGGAAGATGAAATATCAAAGTGTGCTCTGTAATTTAATTGTTAATTAAAAAATTTAGCTTTAGACCTACAGTGGAGTCATCTCACAATTTGACGTTTGCTGATGAAGTAATCCAAAACGATCAACTTCGTACAAATTTTTCCTAGTTTGAATTATCAAATCGGCCAATAAATCCTCTCCTTAGTCATTAGTTTCTATAATCTGACAATTATGAAATTAAGGAAAGTTAGCTCTCGATGTGATCGGTCGTGTTTTCTATTCAAATGTTAAAGTTGGGTTGATTTAAGTTGGACCAAGCTAGCAGCCTAGCACCAAGCCAATGGTGGGTCCTGAAATCTCCACATGACACTAATTATCAAAGTATTGAGCAAATTATTATTGAAATAGCTAGGCTTTTAGTCATATTTAGGAACATGTTTTATATGATGGAGTTTTGGCACTTGTTATATACGTTAAATTTAAGCTCACGATTTTCTTTATTAAAACTAGTATAATAATTAATAAGAGTAAGAAGCGGTCCTATAAATTAAGACACGGTCACAACACACTAATAAGTAAATGACAAAAAATAAGCCGGGGGATTTTGCAATCGAAGAAATAAACAAAATGCTGAAATAATTAAGGGAAAACCAATAATCAAATTACGAGCCAAAAAGCGGATAGCCTCTTGCTACCAGTAGCTATGTTTCTAGTTCATGTTGTTGCTCTACTGATGAAGTGTTAACCTACCCTATGTTTGGCAACCCCTCCTAAACTATCACATTCCATTCTATACTATTCCAATTCATTTTTTTTCTAATCCTACAAACCATTCTATTCCATTTTTTTTCAACCATTTCTTCAACTTTTCAAATCCCTATACAATTTCTTTAAATCTCAACCATTTATAGCACCTCGAAATTCGCAAAGTCAAACCATTCTACTCATTTTTATAACCATTTTTCAAACTATTTTCCAAACCATTTTGACCATCCCAAATAATGAGATGAGATGGGCAAAATGGTTTGCCCAAACATAGCCCTAAATTAACTCGTTGCGGACAGACTTGGTGATAGTCGAATTGCTGAGTGTTGGCTGCCAATTTAAATGCCTTGCTGCCTCTGGAATTTGTTCACCAAAGCACTGACACTGACTGCATTGATCATGCTCATATTCATTAGTAGTACGTATCCCATCGTAGAAGTATTAGATAAGAAATTGTTCCAAAATTTGATGGAGCGGGCAACTAGCACATAGCTTCTTGAACCTCTCCTAGTACTTGTGCAATTTTTTCCCATTGAGTTGTCAAATTCTGCAAATTTCTTTCCAAATACAGTGGCCTTTGCTGTAAAATAAAGTAATATAGATAGTAATGTTTCTTTTAGCACTGTAATATTTAAAACACGTTTTCCAGAAAAAGTGACATTTTTTCAAAATTTTTCAAACTCTTTAAGTTCCACTGGCAGGCCCCAAATTTTCTAAAATGACTTTGGGGATATATGCGCTTTATGACATCAATGATCCCCCTTTTTTTATTGAAAAATTTAAGAAATAATTAAATTATTAGAATAATCTTGAAATAATTAACCACATTTCTATGAAAAATAATAATTTAATTATTGTATGAGCAACTTCTTCTTGCGGCAAAAGCTAACATTATCCAAACTGATAATAAATCTATAATATATTATTATCCCTATATTCATGGCAATTCAAAATAAATAAAAAGCAATACAAAACAAAACAAAAGCAAAAGCACACACGACAATAATTCACCAAACCTCTGCTCATTTTATAGTAGAAGAATCAGAGGTTAAAAAAAAAAAAAATTGAACACTCATTACAATTAGTCACCATCTGCTCACTACAAATAGTAAACAAATATAAAGAGTTTTTTTTTTTCTAAGTATTTTGTTTTACCTTTTTTGGTATAGTGAATCTGCATTTGGCTTGCATTTCAATTTCATGATCTGACCACATAAATTCAAGGAGTATTCATAAAAGCTTAACCTAAACTTACGTAGAGTCACATGCGTGTACGTCATAAGTACTTGTCTTGCTTTACAAACAGACAGTTCTTTTGAGTAAATTCACAAAAAAAAAAATTAAATAAATAAATTTGAGGACAAAAATACAGAAAGTTGTGCATAAATAGAGAAAGTTAGTCTTATCCAAATTACTTCAAATTGAAGAAATAAAGAGAGAAAGAAAAGAAAGAACTAAAAAAAAAAAAAAAAGGAATGGGAGAGGAAGTGAAGCTGTTCAGGACATTGGCAAGCCATTATGCTCTAAGGATTGTTTGGGCGCTGAAACTCAAGGGCGTCGAATACGAAACCATCGAAGAAGATCTCACCAACAAAAGCGCTGCGCTTCTCAAGTACAACCCTGTCCACAAGAAACTGCCGGTGCTCCTACACAATGGGAAACCGATCGCCGAATCGCTTGTCATTCTCGAATACATCGACGAGACATGGAAACAAAACCCTTTGCTGCCCGATGATCCTCATCAGCGTGCGAGCGCACGCTTTTGGGCCAAGTTCGGCGACGAAAAGGTAAAATATATATTAGCCTTTGAAATTATGGATATGATTGAAATATTTTTCAAAATCAAAGGTGAATTTGTAATTATAAAAAATTCAGTGGGCAAAAGTAAAGGATATAATTGAAAATTTTGTTGAAATCTGAAATAAAATTATAATTAAAAAAAGTTTAGTGGGTGCTTATGCTATTCGCTAGTATATCCGTCTCCGCTTGCTTGGGTTCTCCTTTCTACATTACTTATCGCTAATGTTTGTGCAATTTCATTTTTTTTTTAAGTACTTATTAAATACTTGTTTGGAGTTGAAAAACCCATGCCAGTCCCAGCGCACTCATTTTTCACTACAACCCTTGAAACATGATTATTTCAACTTTGAATTCAATTAAGTAACGCACATGGTGATAAAATTGCATCCAGAAAAATTTTCAAGAAATTATTCAACACAACAGTTTCTACAATGTTAAATACACAATTTCATTCTCTCTACTTATTACTTCTCATACAAGTTTCTCACCAACAATTTTTTTTTTTTTTTGGTTTAATTTTTCCAGCACTATGTTACTGTTCTTACCTTCTTAAATGGCACCACATTACTACTACTTTACTGCGTGTGCGCGCGTCTAGCTAGAAGATAAAAATCTTTCGAAATCGAGTATAATATTCAAGAAATTTAAGACATTGAAATTAAAAATTTATAGGTCATGCCATCGGTTTGGGGCGGCTTCAAGAAGCAGGGGAAAGAGCAAGAGGAAGCTTATTCAATAGCTGCGGAGAATCTCAAGTGGTTGGAAGAAGAGCTCAAGGGGAAGAAGCTGTTCGGCGGAGATGAAATCGGGTTTTTGGATATCGCTCTCGGCTGGCTCGCAAACGTGGTGAGCCTTACCGAAGAGGTCACGGGTGCGAAACTGATCGACCAAGAAAAATTTCCTCTGTTGTCAACTTGGATGCGCGTTTTCGCTGATCTTCCGGTTATCAAAGAAAATTGGCCGCCTAGAGACCAAGCCATCGCAAGATACCGAGCCATTCGCGACTCTGCTCTTTCAAAACAGGGATGAAATTCCGAGTGAAGATAGTTTAAAATTTGTGCAATGTCACAAGGTTTTTCATGCTTATGGAGATCGTCTAGCCTTTCTTCTTGAACTTTTAAGACTAGGCAAGAATAGTCATTTTGTTAGCTATAGCTATTGTGGAGTTGCAACCTTAAGTGTATTTTCTATCCCACTTGTTACAATCTAAGAATAGAGTGAATGTAAAAGTATGTAACACATCATGTGGTAGAACTTTTTAATAATGTTATTTCTTAAGTAAGTTTTACAATTCCTTAATTACACATCAAACCTTCATTAATTACTTAGCAAAAAAAAACCTTCATTAATTACGTGGGATTGAACAAACTAGCACCACTTACGGCAAAAGAGAAAAAGACAATCAGAGCAACTCACATGCCCAAAGGGCCCATAGAGATAGGGCCAAGATGTGGCCGGCCGATGAACAATTATTTGGAATGATATTATTGACTCATTAGTGTGATATAATTTATGTCCAAAAAAAAATGTTTCAGCCTATTAATTAAAGTAAAAATTTTATAAATAGCCCCCATAGTTAGACCCCTCGAATAAGTTGGCCCCTAATGTATAAAACGTGTCAAATAAGCCCCTATAGTTTGTTCCGTCATCAATCTTAGCTCCTCCGTTACGAAAAAAGGACTGAATGCTGACATGGCATATCTATTATATTTTTTTATTCATTTTCTTTAAGTCCCAAAATATAAAGAAGTGCCAAATCTATTATTTTTTCTTTTTTTCTTTTAGAGGAATGGATATAAACCAATAAATACAAAGCATATCATGTATCCTAAACTACATGATCCTAGCTACTAAAAATAGGTGGGCCCCGCATCATCTTCTTCCTCCTCTTCCCTTTCCTCTCCTCTTTTTTCTCTGCAACAGGTCTTAGTATTCCCCCTTACTTTTCTTATTACAACTATATATGATTTTTTATCAACTACAGACAAGCAAAATCCAAACTACCATTTTGAGAAGAGTTCAAAACCTAGTGGAGGATGGGGAAATCGGGTCGGGTGGAGTGGCCGAGGGAGAGCGAGGAAGGATCGGAGGCGGAGGCGGCAAGGGAGAAGGTCCGGAGGTTTCGGGAGCCGACTCCGCCCACCGCGCCTCAGCCTATCCGCGACCCAGCCTCTCCGCCCCTCCGCCCACGGTGCCTCAGCCTCGCCGCCCCTCTGCCCACCGTGACCCAGCCCCTCTGCCCACCTCGACCCTAACCTCTCCGCCTCTCCGCGACCTAGCCTCTCCGCGCGGATTTTCTTTGAAGCTGATAAGTTGAAAGCCTTTCCATGATTTCCACCTTCACCAATTTTGTATTCCAAAACATCCAAAAACAATGATGCAACAGGAATGAAAATCCCACTTGAACTGGAGAGGTGATTCAACCATTGAATGCATTCTTAGAGGTAAATATCTTGAACCATGAAACAAGATTGTAACTTCATTTATAATCTTAATGATTGTAAAAATCAATGCATGAAGATCACAATCATGTATATTGGCTGATATAAAGCTAACCCAGAGATCAATGCAACTAATGTATTGCCAACTACATACGTTCTTGACTGCTTCCTGCACATAAAAGCATAGAGGAGAGAGTCTTAAGCCTCTGATTACAAAAGCAACAAATCTCTACAAATGAAATTAATGGTAGACTATTGGTCAAAACCTCCTTTTTTGTTTGGAGGGCATGATGTTGTATTTTGGCAAGATGCTGGATTGAAACCAGTGCTTTTTTAGATGACTTTTGCACATCCAGTGCTGGATTGATTCAATTTATCCTCAAATTTTAGGGTTTTCTGGTCCAAATAAGATCAAGAAGTTGAGGGGTATTTTATTTATACACGAAAATGAATAAAAAAATATAACAGACATGCCATGTCAGTATTCCGTCCTCTTTTCGTAACGGATGGGCTAATATTGATGACGGAACAAACTATAGGGGCTTATTTGACACGTTTTATACATTAGGGGCCAACTTATTCGAGGTGTCTAACTATGGGGGCTATTTATAAAATTTTTCCTTAATTAAAAGAGAGATTATAAATAGACAGCTTCATAATGTGATTAAACCTAATTCCTACGACGATAGCGCCTCCACTCACTTGTAGTGTCATTGAATTCAGATATGTTCTTTTGTTTTAAACTAAAAAGATTTGAATAATTCAGGGACCAATGATGTAATTAAACTTAATTACCATGAAAGCACCTTTATTGACTTGTAGTGTTTCTCAAATCTTCTGTCTCTTAAATTATATTTTAATATGAAGGTAAAAAACAATTAAAAAATTTAACCACATTATATTTACCACTTGTTTGGGTGAACATTTCACCTATTCCATCTCATTTCTTGAGATGAAAAAAATAATTTGAAAATAGTTTGGAATTGTTTGAAAATGATTTGCAAATTTCAAGCTGATATAAGTAGTTAAGATTTAAAGATATTGTATAGGGATTTGGAAAGTTAAAAATATGGTTGAAAAAAATAAAATGGAATGAGATGGATTATAGTATTAAGAAAGTTGGAAAAAATAAAAAAAATGAAATAGAATGAAATTGGTGAAATGAAAAGACCAAACAAGTGGTTTATTTTTTAACCCCCCGTTTGAGCAACTCATCTTAACTATTCCATTTCATTCAATTCTATTCTATTTTTTCAACTTTCTAATCCTCTAAACAATTCCATTCCATTTCATTCTTTTTTCAATATTTTTTTTTTAATTTTCCAAATTCATATACAATATCTTTAAATCTCAACCACTTAAACCACCTCAAAATTCACAAAATCAAACCGTTTTACTCATTTTTTTAAACTATTTTTCAAACTATTTAAAATAATAAAAAATGATCAAAATAATTTTCCCAAACACAAGCTAAAACAACTAACTATGTTTTCGTGTCAAACATTAATAAAAAAGAACCGGGAAGAGATTAGGGTAGAAAAACAGGACACATGATTGGATTCTCTTTTCCATAGCATAGCCGGCATCTATGACGAAATCATTCCAAGGCTACAAAATGTCAAGTTGAAATGACGTTTAAGATAGCAACGGAGTTAAATTCCAAGTAGAGTGTTGTATAAACCGCGTATGACTTGCCCGCTTTGTAAAGTCTCTGTCTTCACTTGTCAAGTTCCAACAATAAAATATCGGCAACTTTTGATGACAAAAATACAGAAACTTGTTCATAAATAGAGACGAAAAACCAAGACCACCACCAAAAAAAAAAAAAAAAAAAAAAAAGAAAGAATGGGAGAGGAAGTGAAGCTGTTCAGGACATGGTCAAGCCTTTTTGCACTGAGGATAGTGTGGGCGCTGAAGCTCAAGGGCGTCGAATTCGAAACCGTCTATGAAGATCTCGACAACAAGAGCGCTGCGCTTCTCGAGTACAACCCGGTGCACAAGAAAGTCCCGGTTCTCGTGCACAACGGGAAGCCTATCGCCGAGTCGCTTGTCATCCTCGAATACGTCGACGAGACTTGGAAAGATAACCCCTTGCTGCCGGATGATCCTCATCAGCGAGCGCTCGCTCGCTTTTGGGCCAAATTCGGCGATGACAAGGTAAAGGATATATATCTTCACTAGCAAATAATTAACAGGAATATCTTTCTGCGCTTGGTGGTTAATACTTGAAGAGATTACAGAATATAGATGATTATAGTATATCAATATAAATACATAATCATTAAAAAAAAAAAATCTTCTCTCCACTTATACAACCCAAGTTTCTGACCAACTATTTTTTTGGATTAAACTTACTGTCGCATATATCATTAATTTGTTCTTAAATTCTGAATCAGTACTACTACAACATAGTTTCTAGCCTGTAAAATAACTGTTGTGTAAAAGTTGGTGTGTCCGATAATTATAGTATTAAAAATTTCAAAAACAGGTTTAAGAATTAATCCGTGGTTCATGCACTCTTTTTTCCTTTAAATGGATTTTTCCACTAAGTTTTATACTCTTTAATATTTTAATGAGGCATCTAATATTTCTGACATCGGTCTTTCAATCTTTTCCGTTCTGTGCATCTTTCCTTTAATTATTTCCACTAATTGTAATTTTCTTTTCCATTCGCTATAATCTAGGAATGTTATTATGATCCTTGATATCGAATATCCCTCATTCAAAAATAAAAACAAAAAATTACAGACAGAAGAAAGCTTCTCTCGCAACTAGTAATAGCATAATTAGTGTTTTTTTTTTTTTTTCGTGGCGCATAAATTTACAGGTTTTACCATCGATTTGGGACGCCTTCAAGAAGCAGGGAAAAGAGCAAGAGGAAGCTCATTCAACAGCTGTGGAGAATCTCAAGTGGCTTGAAGAGGAGCTCAAGGGAAAGAAGCTGTTCGGAGGAGACGAAATTGGGCTCGCCGATATTGCGCTTGGCTGGCTCGCAAACTTGGTTAGTGTGTTCGAAGAGATCACCGGTCTCCAACTGATCGACCAAGAAAAATTGCCTCTGTTGTCAGCTTGGACGCGCGTTTTTGCGGATATTCCAATCATCAAAGAAAATTGGCCGCCCAGAGACAAACTCGTCGCCAAATTCCGAGCCCTCCGCGACTCCATTCTTCAAAAGGAGGCATAAGATAATTCCAAGCCATGGTAACATATTGGTCACTTTTTAGATAGTTTTTAAATTTGTGCAATGTTATGAGAGCTTTCATGATATGGACATGGACGTGATCTAGACGAGAAAAAAATCTGTTGTCCCATTTGTTATCTCTCTCGTATTTTAAATTATTAGATAAGTCTTTAAAAAAATATATTAAATAAAAAATTGGTGAGTTATCAGTTTGTAATCAGAAGGGACAACTAAATTTCTATTCGATCTAGATAGCTCATTAATTTCATTATGATATGGTCGGGTAGTTTGTTATGTGACGTTCTTGATCAATAAATGTACGTTACAGCTAAATCTTGTTAATATCTAAGGAATCGTCTGACAAACGGGCTCAGATTGTAGCAATTTGAATTAGAAAAATTGAATTGGGCAATTTGAACGAAAAATTTAAATTGTTGTTTGGGTCAAATAATCTTAATTGAAAATATTATTTGAATTGTTGTCTGGATAGATGTGAAATGTGTGATTTTGAGTTCTAAAAAGAGTGATTGAAATATCAAATCAAAAAATATTATTTAAAATAGATTTAAACTGTTAAAATTTGAAGGAGGAGAAGAATTTGATTTTTAAGAGTTTAAATGAGTTTTTTCCATTTGGATTTTATTCAAAAAAAAAAATTACCAAAAAACGATTTAGATTAACAAATTCATTTGAATGGCCCAAAATAGGTTCAAACTCATCTACCAAACAACCCCTAAACTTTTCTTGGACTACTACAGCGATTGTCAAAATTTATAAGCCGCATTATAGAATGTTCATCCCGCTATTATGGTTCAAAAAGAGTAATTGGCATCAGTGGCCTATGAACTTATCATGTTGTGACAAGTTGGTCTCTGAAATTTTTTTCTTGTTAATTTGCACCCTAAACTTACAAAATATGACAAATAAGTTCATATTGATCATGACAGAAGTTCAAATTTCTGCACCTTTTATTCTGTTAAATTCCGTCAAAATTTTAACTTCAATAACCAAGATGAACTAATTTACCAAATTTGGTGAATACAAGTTGCAAATAGAAAAAAAAATTCAGATGCCAACTTGACAATTAGTGCCAATTTTTTTTCTAGATGCCATTAGTGACAATTACTAATTCAGAGATAGTCTTTTGTTGATAGAGTAACATTATGCAGCCAGAAAAAGTCATAGCTTGAATGATTTTGTATCCTCTCAATGCTTGTAAAGCATAACAATTACTTCTCTAATAGAAAAAGAGAATAATTACTGTTCTTTAATTGTTTCTGTTAGCTTTGTTACGAAATGAATGAAAATCCACTAAAATTTTATACCCATTGATTACATGATAAAAAACTGTAAATGGACGAACCAATAATAATTTTACCATACAAGGTGTGTTACTTTAACTTCTACCTCATATTTGTAGTGTAATAGTAAGTGTAATAATACACAAAAAAAATAGAAATTAATAACTCATTTTTTAAAATCTCCAAATCTATAATCTCTGCCAAAATGTGAAAAATGTCACTTTTAGATAGTTTGTTTTGAAAGTTGTCACCATAACAGTATGGTTGCAGTCCATGCCACATATTAATAGTGAATTTGACCTAATCGTCTTTTTTTTTTTTAAATGAAGAAGACAAGAGGAGAAAACGGGGTAAAATAGTAATTTACTAATGAAAAAAAATTGGCACTGCATGCACTACTGACATGGATTATTTACTTGAATGTCAAAAGTGGTATTAGATCAAATTTTCTCATAAGATATTCTTGGTTGGGTGGATGGAGAGTAAGAATAATAGAAGATAATGGAACGATGGAGAATGTGAAAGACATAAAGGATTATAATAATACATCAAATTGTTTGGTTTGAAAAAAAGAGAGATGAGTGAATCAATAGTATTTGTTTATATAATCTATATGTCTATTTTATTATTTAAGAGTAAAATAGACTTTCTACTAAATAAAGTGGAAGGAGAAATTGCATCCTCCCACTTATGAAATGATGCAATTTAATAGACGAGAGTGAATGCGCTCAACCTCCGTCCTCTTATTATTCCAACCAAACAAGTAAATTTTAACACTATTTAATCCTCTTCTATGTCCACCCAACCAAACACAATAATTTAATGATTCTACTGGCCTTCTAGTTGAAGTAAGAATGAATTTGGATCACAAACTCTGACGACTCAAACAAAAGCCTTCACTGAAAAACTTGTGGAACAAGTGCTCTGAAATAAATCATTAGGAAATAATTTTGGGCTCAATTGTGCTCATTTGTGTAGGTCCAGTTAAATTAAAACTAGGTAGGTACCAACCCTTGCCATAAGGGAAGAGCTAGCACAAATCACATCTTGAGAATGGACATGGACCAGACACCTTCCTTTCATACAGATATTCTTAATTGTTCAAGTTTGTCATTTAATTTGGTTATTTTTGTAACTCGAATGTGCGTAATTTTTGCTGTTTTTAAGCGAATATATGACTTTTTTTTAGTTTTTGTAATTTTTTAGTGAATTTATGGGATTTATATACTTCCATATAAAATTTTTTACTAAAAAAATATCCCAAAGTGTATGTTTCAGAGTTTTTAATAAACTGATAGATAACTTTATAATTTTCCAAACAAAAGGATGAAAGTGGAGTTTTGCAAAACAGAGGATTATTTATGGTGTTTTTCTTCTTTTAACACTTGTTTAAAATTACATATTGAAATCACTCTACCCTGAGTCAAAACATAGAACTTATAATCTCCATTAGTAGAACCAATGTACAAGGTAAAGACTATAGAGTAATCTAAACAGGAGTTTGAATTACTAAGCACCCTCAACTCCAACCGACACTAAAACTGAACTTGAGATCTCAACTTCCCTATTTGAGGAGTCAATTTGAGAAAGTTTGACTAGTAATAGTATTTAGATAATAAAAATAAATTCACTTATTTTTCAAGTTGTAGATTTCCACAGCAATTTATTAAGTATTTGACCATTTCTTAGTGTTGTTTTTAATAAATGACCATAGTTTGGCTTAATTGGCAAAATAGTCATTTTCAGCTTTGATATGAGGAGTATTTTAGAGAGTGAATTTGTTAAATAGGTCGTTCTGAAAATTATTTTTTAAATTTTAGCCAATGTTTCAAAAAATTAAGAAAATAGACATGGTTTAAGTACAAGATGCATGGATGAACTTCGTCATTTATAATTACTTGATGATTATTATCTTAATAATTGAAACATTGGCCATATTTTAAAATCACCTAAGCAAAATGACTATTTTTATTATTTATCTTTTTTAGATAGTTCAATTCTGTAATGATTTGATTATTTGGTTAATTTATCAAGTTGTGGATTAAATATTTAAAACACATAAGCTTAAAAAATAGATAGATGCCAAATTGACTATATGAATAATATGATTTGAACATTTAATAAATAATAAGGGTAATCTTACAAATGCCTCCGATATTGTGTTATCCTTGCAAGTTGCACCCTGATGTTTCAAAACTAGCACTCGTGCTCCCTGATGTTTGAAAACATTGTAAGTCCACTCCTTCCTTTTCAATTCTTCAAAAAATAGTTGAAATCATGTATAAATACAAAGTTTTAAAAGACTGGGATGCATCTTGAGAAAATAATACAACATAAGGAGGTGTTTCTGATAATAACTAAAGAATTATTAATTATTATAATTTTTTTAATTTTAAAACGTTTGATCTTTAACAAGTTGTACATGTGCCACAAATTATTGTTAAGTTATTAATTGGGAGAATATTAAATCTATACCCAAATAGGGAGATATTTACAAGTCTAACTTTGACTTTAGAATTTTTTCAAAAATATATTTTAGTAATAAAAATTACTAAAATGGGCATTGTTTACACTTCAACAATATAATATTTCTACCACAAACAATTTGAATTTACTATCAACAAATAACTATGTCTATACATATAACTCAACTTTTTTTGACAATTTTGGTTACAACAAAACATAAATTATTTGTCAAGTGTTTTTATCAGTGAGCAAGCTACTTCTTTTATAGAATTTTTGGATTCGTTATAAATATAATATTTCGATAGTAATAAAATATTTCCATTATGAAATTTCATAGATTGTGTTAGAAATACTTTCATAGAAAATCAAATTTGTTCGAAATGAAATAATTCCATAGAAATATTTTCATAGCTTGCTAGAAAATTCAAATTGGTATCATGAGAAATATGAATTAGTCAGAAATAAAATATTTCCATAAAAATATTTTCATACCTTGATAAAAGTTCTAAATTCATTACTAAATTCTGTAGTAATAAAATATTTATTTATGAAAAAAAAAAAAGACATTGCAAATAGTATAAAGACGTTTAGAGCAAAAAAAAAAATATTGAGACTTAATAATATTTGAGAAATTATAATGAATACCCAATTTTTAAAACTTAATGTAAGTTATTACCCAATCTTTTAAAAAATGTAACCAACTACCCAAAAGCATGTGTAAGTAATTCACTTAGTTACTAAAAGTATGTGGTGGTAATTCACTTAGTTACCAAAAGCATGTGCAAGTAATTCACAAATTGACTAGAAACTCAATTACTTCAAAAGTTTGGGTATTTATTTTTATTGTTATATAAATTCTGGGTATTTGCCTACTTCACCCATAATATTTGTGATAAAAAAAATAGAGAAATTACAGTAAATGCCTAATTTTTAAAACTTAATGTAAGTTATTACCCAATCTTTTAAAAAATATAACCAATTACTCAAACGATGCAATTACTTATACAGTGATAAGTGGTAGTAATTTACTTTGTTACCAAAAGCATGTGCAAGTAATTCACATGCTGACTAGAAACTCAATTATTTCAAAAATTTGGGTATTTATTTTTATTGTTATATAAATTCTGGGTATTTGCCTATTTCACCAAAAAAAAAAAAACTCTTTACCATTAATAAGTTTATAATAAAACACAAAAATAGAAGTTGTTTAAAATAATTAAGTATAATTTGAATATCCATATATATATATATATATATAGGGTAAAAGTGTAATAAAAATAATATGAAATTTAATTAAGGAAATTTTGAATTTTACTTGAATATATACGTAAATATCTAATTTTCTCAAATACTTTTGTAAATATTGATTAAAGAGAGCATAGCATTGTAATTTTCTCTTATTAATTTAATTAATTTTTTTTATAGATTGTGACGGAAGGTAAAGTTGTAATTTTCTCTAATTAATTTAATTAATTTTTTTATAAATTGTGATGGAATGAACGTACTTATAAATTTTTACAACTTTAGGGGGCATACTCAAAAAAAACAGCTCAACATGTATGCTTGGAGAAAGAAAGCCATAAATAGAAAGCCAATATATTCCAATCCTAGGGGTCCAAAACCATTCCTAAAAGCGAGTCATAATTTCCTATCCATTTCTCCGATCTCTCTCACATGGAATCCACAACAAAACTCCACAGACCCCAAAATGCCGAGCAATGCTCATCACAAGATCAAGATCACGATCACGATCAAGATCAAGATCACGATCCCGATCCCGATCACGATCACGATCACGATCACGATCACGATCATGATCATGACCTCTTGCCAGGCTTACCAAACCACATCGCTAAGCTCTGCCTTTCAAGAACAAACCCTTCACACCTCTACTCCGTTTGCCAATCATGGCGTCGCTTCATCTACTCCAACTCCTTCCCTCCTTTTCTCACTCTCTACGCCATAATTCTCTCATCATCAAAACCTGATGATCATAATCGTCATCATCAACATCAACAACTAGCCGATCCTACCATAGAGCTGTTCGCACTAGATCCCTTCTCCAACGCATGGAAACCCCTCCCGCCACCGCCCAGCGACCCTCCCCTCCGCCTCCTCCGCAGCCACCCCTCCTTCCTCGCCCGGAAGCTCCCCATCCAGTCGCTCGCCGTCTCGGGCCGCCTCGTGCTCCTCGCCGCCACGGGCCGCCTCCTCCTCCCCGCGCTCTCCGCCCCGCTCGTCTTCCACCCCGCGTCCGGCGGCCGGTGGCGCCGCGGCCCCCCGCTCCCCGAGCCGCGGCGCTGGTGCGCCGCGGGCGCCGCGGGGGGCTCGGTGTACGTGGCCAGCGGGGTCGGGCGGGGGTACAAGGGCGACGTGGCGCGCTCGGTGGAGCGGTGGGACGTGGCGGCGCGGGAGGGAGAGTGGGAGAAGAAGGCGGCGCTGCCCGACGGGAGGTTCTGCCGGGAGGCCGTGGAGGCGGTCGAGTACAAGGGGAAGCTCTGCATGGTGAATGTGCGGGGCAGTGGGGCCAAGGAGGGGGCGGTGTACGACGTGGAGGGCGACAGGTGGGAGGCGATGGCGGCGGGGATGGTGGCGGGCTGGAACGGCCCCGCCGCGGCCTCGGTCGGGCCGGGCGGGGACGAGAATTTGTACGCGGTGGACGAGAGGAGAGGGGTTTTGAGCGAGTACAAGGGCGCGGAGGACAGGTGGGAGGAGGTGGCGGAGGCGGCGGAGCTGGAAGGGGCGGAGCAGATGGCGGCGGCGAGGGGGAGGGTTTTCGCGGTTTGCGGCAACGGGGAGCGGATTACCGCTGTCGACGTGGCCGCTCGGCCGCCGAGGGTTTGGACGGTGGACCGGCCGTTGGCGATGCCGGTGGTGGCTGTGCATATTTTGCCTCGGACGAGTACTTGTTAGGGATAAAATGCATAGGAAGATTGTTTAGATAGCATGTAGGTCATAGTGGTGTGAATGCCAAATTTGTCTCTTGTCTTCTTTTTCTGTCTTTATTTTTCTTTGAAAATAAGATTAAAAATACTTAAATTTTTAATTATTTTTTTTATTTTATTATATTTTATAATAATTATTTTTTGTTTAAATCTCTAAATTTTATTTGAGGAACAAAAAATAAGACAAAAAAAAAAGATCTAAATTCCATTTTTGTGTCTTCTTTTTTTTTTTTTTTTTGGTACTGATTTTTTTAATTGTTTTAGTGTATTTTATGTATCATGTATCTTCATCTTAAGTTATAGAGCTAATATGGGTTATAAATAATGACACGCCGGTTGGAATATTATTTTTTCTGCGTATATTCTTTGGAAATAAACCATTACCGAATAAAAAATGACAGGAAGGACTTCGAGTGGTCTACCAATATATATTTCTATTTATCAATTATTATGTGTCCAAATTTTAAATAGAGATTATATATAATTTATTATTTTAAATTTTAGATATATTATTTACGTCTTACATTATCCCGAAAAGGAAGAACATGAATCCATATCAACTATTGATATAATAAAAAGTTCTCACTCAAAATTAAACCTCAAAATATTACGCTAAATAGATATGTATATCTAACTTTCTTCATATATGCAACGCAACAAACAAACATTGTTTTGCCACCACCCACTTAGGGTCAAGTTAATTTGTGCCGCGTTTAGTTTTACAGTGCCAAAATATTGTAACCGCCTTTTTTATAGATGTTACTATAAATCAAATTTCTTTTCTTATATTTTGGGATTGAAGCGTGTTTTTATTGGAATGACATAAGAGCAAGAAATAAATTTTGAGACAACTATAAGTGTGTTCACCTACTTCAAGCAAAAAAAAACTGAAAAAGAAAAAAAGAAAAAAAAAACCCTTACATATACATATACACATACATATATATATATATATGTATATATATATATATATATATATATTATCGTGAGGTAGTGTATGGTGTGGGAGCCACGATAGGCATTAAGAAGGACAAAGAGATAAGGATCATAAAAGTATCGTTTTGGACTAGAGCTGAAAAAGGTTGAAATTGTCAGATGCGAGTGACAACTTTTTTTTTTTTTTTCAAATTAATGACTTGCAACGCATATTTAATTACAAGTATGATAACCTGTGAAGGATCTACCGACTATACGGTGATTTAAATAATAAAAAATAATAATAATTATGCTTTGCAACACTGCCTTTTATTTTTCATTTGACAAAGTTCTGGCAAAAACGTTTAATAGGTATCCGAACTCAACCAGAACCATTAATTCTTTAAGACGAGTCAACATCCAATAGAATAACTCAGAACTTTTTGTTATTATTAAAGCCCCCACTGGTATCTTGACTGCTCAGCACAAATTAGCAACTTGTAAGAATTAGACCGATTGGAGCTTGGATCTTTTACAAAATGCTATGCACGTGCCATGATTTTTTAAAACTTATTAAATTATGAAATAAAAAAATAAGGAAAAATATTATAAAAATTTTATTATTTTAAAAATATAGTAAAAATAATTTTTTAAATGAAAAATATATATAATAAGATAATGATAAAAATAAAAAATATTATAATATCAAAAGAGGAAAAAAAAAGAGAGAGATAAAAAAAGAAAAAAAAATATAGGATCTAAAATAAAAACAGAGAAGGAAAAAATAAAAGAAAAGTTTAAAAAGAAGGAAAAACAAAAGAAAAAAATGTTTGAAAAAAAAAATAGTGTGGGCAGCCGTTGACACGCGGACCCCACACACGCGGGCCCGTGTCAGGGATTGAAATTTTTTTTTTTTTTTGCTTTCAAGTTCTTAGTTTTTGCATTTATGTTCCTATTTAATTATATTTTAGTCCTTAAGTTTTTAAAAAATATTATAAAAGTTCAATTTTTAAAAAAAAATCATTTTAACCTCCCAAAAATGCGTTTTTTAACGAAACAACGCGAAAAAAGGCCACGAAACCGCTTTATAAAAAACGATACGAAACTTTGGGGAAACATTATTGGAACATAATATATTGTATAGATAACACATATTTTAAAATATTAAAAAGATAATATGTATGAAAATTTTATTATAAGAAAATTATAAAATTTGAAATGCTAAAATATTTATTACAAACGTGTTCTTAAAATTTGAAAATTTTCTTTCTTGAAATAAAATTCTTTACAAGTATCATTTTTTTAGATATTTTAAAACATGTGGCATTTATAATAATATAAAACCACATTTATTATAATACAAATTGTGTTATTTAATAAAATAAAATATTCCCGTTAGAAATGCATTATTTACTCTTACTCTAAGTTAATATCATGTAAAACAATACAATATTGTACAATGTAGTTTTGTAGAGCAAAACATGGTACACGTACGTAGCGTTAGTTGTAACTTTATAACAAAGAGAAGGTTGTACAAATTATTGGAGATTAAGCTTCTACAGCAAGAGAAACTATTAAACTTTATGAGAAGTATATATCGGTATATTTATTCTTACTAGTTTTTGCACCCGCACTCTGCGTGTGTAGAGAGCACGTGTAAAATAATATAACGTATGAAAAATATGACGAAAAAATTATAAAGTATATTTTGTTAAATTTAAAAAAATTTGATATTTTTATAATTTTGAATAATTAAGGTGTTAAATTTACCATTTAATATAAATATAGGAGCTTTTTTTAAAAATTCAAACTTAAAAAATAAAAATAAAAGCTTAGAACAAAGAAAATAAATAAATAATAGTTATGGTAAAAAAAATATATGACAATGGGTGTCAAAAGATCGAGAAAAATATTCTGAATCCAATCGTGTCAATTTTTTTTTTTCGAGATCATTACGTCAAACAAATAGTTGTTGAAATAATTAAAACAAAAAGTGAAAAAGATAAGAGGTGAGAGAGAATTTGCAAAAAAGTCTCCTAAAATTTGCGCATAAACCCTCTAAAATTTCTTAAAAACCCCCCAAAGACCCTGAAATGCAATTTTCTTAAAGAAAAAAAAAAAGAAAACCAAAGGACGCCACGTGTCATCCCATGGTGAGGCGTTTTTTGGCTATGGGGAAGAAACGGATCCATTCTTAGTAGTATAGTAAAGATATGGGGTTATATTCATTTTCCAGCTTACTGTTGTTTTGCATATTATTGTCGTTTCTACAGGTTACCGTCATTTTTTCATATTAATGTCGTTTGTCCAATTATTATCTTTTTAAAGCTTATCGTCGTTTTGAATAAGATGTCGTTTTTTCTATCAATGTTGTTTTTAATACCCTAAGCCAATTAATTTGTCATTTTTATTCCTTCAACTAAAAACCAAAACAAACTACAATATTTTCAAACTAAAATTTTCAATATATATACAACAACAAAATTCACATTTCTAACAATCTTTAACAATACAAATTCACATTCACATTCCTAATAACAATGCCTAAAAATACACATTTTTAACAATCCCTAACAATACACATACACATTAAAAATCACAAATTTCACAATAACAAATACACAAATTATATAATAGAAAAACATTTATAAACTTCACGATAATACGAAATATAACAAATAATTACATGTCATCCACACCTTTGAAAGACAGTGGGCGACGGGTAGCAGACGTTAGGCAGCGAACGAACGGTGGGCGGTGGGAGGCAGCCGACGAACGATGACCAAAGCACCTAAACATAAACACAACAAAATCACAACCTAAATATAAATACAAAAAAATTCTGAAAACTTAAATATAAACCAAATATATATAACATAAAAGGCCGGTTTTACCGGCATCAGAAGGCGAACGACAACAACGAAGGACGGCTGTCGGCGACTGGCTATAGGCGACTAGCAGCGAAGAGGGGCGGCGGCTGGCTTCAGGCGGCGACGAAGAGGGGTTGCGACTGGGTACGAAGAGGGGCAGCGATCGGCGATAATAAGAGGGAAGGGCGAAGGAGGGCTACTGACGACGAAGACGGGTAGTGACGGGCTTCGGGCAGCCAAGGAGGGCAGTATACGAGAGAAGAAAAGAGGAAAGAGGAGAGGAAAAGAGAGGGAGGAATGAGAAACGAAACGTAGAGTAGGGTTTTATAAAAAAATTATCAGCGACCACAAAATAGAATTGACGACAACATTAAACCTAAAAATGCGAACCGACACATTTATTCACAATTAAGGCCATTTAATATTGTAGTCGCTGATATCTTTTGGTCTACATTCAGAAAAACAATTAGTGACCCCACCTTTATTATCAGCAACCATTGGTCATTGATAATTTTGGCCATGGAGGGATAAGTATGCGCGCCTTTGCAGTATACTGCGGTTGCTAATTCAAATCAGCGACCCCAATGTGGTCGCTGAAACTGTTATCAACGACCACTTGTGTGGTCGCCGATATTTTTGGCAGCCAAATCAGCTCGTGGTCGTTGTTTATTTTCAACGACCACTTTTAGTTTGGTCGCTGAAAGATGTGTTTCTTGTTACGTGAGTATGTTTTTAAATATGTATATTAGTTTTTCCCACATTATATTTATTACGTTTTTTAAATATATATATTAGTTTTTCCCACATTATATTTATTACGTCTATATCATATAAACAAAATAAATATTAATAGTACGTTTTTAAATTATTAACTTTGAATTCTGTATCTTAAGATTGTGTGTTTTGATTTTAGATAATTCATATTAATAATATTGGAGCGCACGATTTTTTTTCAATTCTAAAATTTAAATATGAAACTTTCAATATTTTTAAAATACAATGTAGACCTATATTAGTTATTTTCTATTATGAATTCTTTCCTTTGTAAAAATCACATATCCATATAAGTTTACATATTCATGACTTATATTGTAAGGAAAGGTAAAAGACTCTAGCAAGATTATATAAAAACATAGATTATATGTGTAAATAACTTAGCAAAACGAGATGTAATTGTTACTCTAAATTTAGACTAGATATATAATTACCCATTTAGGGATGGCCGATAAAGCTTTGGAGGATTTTGAGAAATGCCTCTTTATTGATACATTAATAATCTGTCTTTTTACGTTGCACTAAAAAGGAAAAATTGCTAAAAAGATCATTTTTAGTATCACTTAACAATCTATACCCTAAATAGTGTGCTTTTTTTATTTTCACTCTATGTTTGTAGTGTAAATTTTGATATATAAATTAAAAGTGAAACACACATAGGATATAGATTTAGGCAAGAAAATTTGGAATTCCAATTCATTCTATGGAATAATTACCGGGTAATTTTCGGGTAATTACCCGGAAATTACCCTGGTACACTTTTTCGGGTATTTACCCGGGAATAATGGAATTAGAATGCCGGAGAAAACCGGGTAATTACCCGAAAATTCCCCGGGTAATCACTGCACACACACAACCCACCACTGCATATCTCTGCACACCACTACACATCTCCACAGTGACTGGCCCACGGCACACACACAACCCACCACTGCACATCTCTGCACACCCCTGCACACAAACACGTGGACCAATCAATGTGGACTAAAAATTGGACATGAGTCATGACTAAAAAATGTTATGTGGCATGAGCATATCCGCGTAAATCCGGGCAAAACATATTCCACATATTTTTTTTTTTCGTTCCGGGTAATTCCGGATATATACCCGGATTTGTTATCCGAGTAATTTTCGGGTAATACCCGAAATTTACCCGAAAATTCTACCAGATAAATAATTACCCGGTACTATTTATTTCAAATTTTCATACCTATATAGATTATTACTATACCAAAAGAGGAGCATTCCTCAAAATCCCTTTAATTTATTTACACCCCAACTTTTATGCTACAACCATAGAGTAGAGGTAAATAGAGCACACCACTTGAAACATAAAACATTTAATTACCTTATTTTGCAATTTCGAGAGTTTTTGGGCAAGGTGCAAAATAGGGCTTCAACCTAGCACCAGTCATTAGCGCTAAAACGAAGTTGGTGAATAATTTTTTACCAATCTGGGCAAATCCTATGAATCATACATTTTGTAATTTATGGAGCATAATTAAACACGGATTTATTAGCGGGACAAAACCATAATTATTCCACAATTAAAAACAATAGCATGAAACGCCAAAATACCAAGGAAGTGACCTCCTTAAGAGCATCTCCAACCCACTCTATTTTAGAGTAGTTTTAGAGTAAATGGAGCCAAAAAATAGAGTTAGAGCACTCCAACCCAACTTTATTTTGGTACTCTATTTTAGAGTTATGAATAGTGATACTCCAAATATAGAGTATCACTATTCATACTCTTTCTTTTTTTAAGCTTTTTTAATATTTATAATATTAGTCTTCTTGACTTTTAAAATGCATAAAAGAGTAATAAAAAATAAAGATGTACAAGAATATGAAGAGAATATTCTTTTTTAGAGTGAAAATAGAGTATTGGATTGGAGATGAATTACTGTTTGATAGTGACATTTATTCTATTTTAGAGTATTGTATACTGTATTTTAGAGTATTGGGTTGGAGATGACCTAAAACACATTTCGCCTTTTATACATGCAATAATAGTCACTCAGGTATTTTTATCTATATTTCTTTTAGGATATTTTTTGTTGATATTTTTGTTCCCATACAATATGACTGTATACATGTACACCTGCTGCAAGATTGGCATTTCCAGCAGCTAAGCAAAAATTCAGGCAGAATTGAACTATACAGCTATAATGAAGGAGATAATAAAAAAAACTACACACATTTTTTGGGGTGAGAATGAGGCTTGCAATAATAATCGGTTACTTTAATAGATCAGCAATATCCTTCCTCGAACTGATTACGACCGGTGAAGCAGAAAAACAATTTTGTTCATCCGAAGCTTGTCCACGGTTAGTCTTACCTCCATTTTCATCTTCGCACGACTTCGTAGGAAATGGCCCGAAGATCTGCACGGTTAGGCTTCCACCTAAAATAAGAAGACAATAACACACACGACAGAATGTTAAAGAAGCATTAAACGTAAATCTTCCTGATCTTTTTGCTCTTTTCTTCTTTAAACCAAGAATTGAATATTGAACAGAATCTCTGTACTTTCCCTGGTGAGACGTATTATGCATGAACATATACAAAGCTGACAAACATCTTTATTTGAATACACCAAGTTTCCAAGAATTTAATGCGAATACGAAATTCCTGCCAGTATTCGGATCTGAAGCAGCTTAACAAATCCACAAACAAATCTCAATATAGAGCTTATTTACCTAAAACAAGAGCAGCCCCAATCCAACCAGCCTTACCCCACCTTTCGCCAAGGACAAACCACGCGAAACCACCACCCCAGACCGGTTCCAACGCATAAATTATTGCGGTTTCTGTAGCTGACACGTCACGCATTGCAGCCATCTGTAGAGTTAACCATTTACAGTTAAAAATGTCACGGCAGAAGATAACGTGACTGCATGTTGAAAACTGCAACAATAACCAAAGGGGTCTTAAACCATAGGCATACAAAGAGATCTTCTCCTTCTGAAGATTTTCATGTTCCCCTGCAGCCTTAACTTAGCTCGGGTTCACATTTTAAATCATCCCACAAGCTACAGCAGGGCTCGAAAACTTGCATGACCACACATATAGAAAAAGCGATTCGATTCAAAGCCATTGGATACAAAATATGTTTGTATTATTTTACCAATTAAACAAATATGCAACAGGTGGTGTTTTATTTTCAAACTTTTGGAAAAAAAGACCATGTTTGAGACCATATTAAAGTTTTTTGCTAGAAACTTGTTTTTGTGTGTACCGTATGCCATTTTTTTTGGACGTCAAACGTGAAAGAGAAAAGTGGCATAGGATGCAAATTTTTAGCTCCCAAAGAACGTCTTATCTCTCAGCTTAGCCATTGACATTTAGACTTGAGGTCTTGCTACCTCGACAGATTCAAACATTGTACTATTCGTCAATGAATCATCAAGAAATAGACAAAAATAGCCATGTGTAGTTCACTTGACTAATTTTTATACGTATTTCTATAAGTCATTGGGTTCTCTAACTCCATTGTTGGCTCGCAACTATTTTTCCACAAATAACAAAGAGTAAAATGGGTATTTGTTTGGAGAGGGTTTTGATTTCAATAATAAAAATTAAAATCCTCTCCTTTTTTTTTCTTTCCTTTTTTGATAACGGAAAATGGCTAAACAATTTCACTAAAAGTTTTCTAAGTCTATAGATTGCGAAAGGAAAGAAAAACCAACATACCTCACCCCACATGCATAACCCAGATGAGAAAATGCCTGTGTACAGCGCAGGTATCCATGGAAAGGTAGCCATCCAGTCCCAAAGCTTTTTCCAAGTCCACAACGAAGGGTCACACTCTTGCAAGCCCCCACACCAACATCCAACAAGATACCATCCGATTGACAAGAGAGCAACAACGCATACCTTAGTAGAACAGAGAAAACTTCAACCACTAGAAACGGCACGATAACAATTATCAAGCTTCACCCAATATTCCACAAACAAAATTTCATCACCGACCTCATATCCAAGCAGAGGCAAGAAATTCTCTTTCTTGGTGTTCCTTGCGATATGCTCGGTTCTTAGCATATGCACGCCAAAAAAGAACGCGCTTAAGAAGTTCAAGAGATCTCCAACCTAAAGAAATGTTATAACAAGAGAGAAATAGCAAAAGCAATCTGTTAGCTTTCAGCAGTTGTATTCGTGCCGCTTAGTGGTCAATTAAACAACAGCTTCATTTCTCCTCATCGATTCGATCTGTTCCGTGACTAAATTTCTGCAACAACAAAGACGAAAAGGACACTCACACACGGGGGAGATCCACTCGACTCCAGCATCGCGACTCCTGAGATAGACATGAGGATTCCGAACCACGTACGGGCTGGAACTACCGCTCCGAACATGCCATCAAGCAACGGAACCACAATCACCTGGTCAACAACAACACGCCAAGAATGCGCAAAAACATCACGCTTTCAGGCACTCACTGGAACAGAAAAGGTCCAACAAAGCGTGTAAAAACATTGATATCCAGAGCTTACTGTAAACATAGACAAAAATGCCGCCCGCCCGGCATCAGATGTTAGCAATCCCAGCGCCTGCATCAGATACCCTAGGCTAGCCCAAATCCCCAACTCGACGCCGGCATTGCGAGTAGAGACATCGTCTTGCGACCGCAATACAAAAGGCGCGAATGGGATGGCCGAAAGAGCAAACCGCACAACCGTGAACGACGCAGGGTCCACAATCGCTTCCACCTCTTTCACAACCGGAATGCTACTCGCTACATTGACAAAAAAGTATTTATTGAAAGCTCAGAATCACCGCATTTCACTCAAAAAAACAAAAAACGCTTCTTGTTTGAGCACTTAAATTGACATCGGAAAACGCTCACTCTAAGAGCTTAAATTATTTGACTTTTATGAGTACAATGGCGATAAAGATTATGGTTTTTAGTTACCGTTGATGAGAGTGATGATGTTGAGCAGAATGATGCTCCTAAGCTTGGTGGAAGCGAAGAAAATCCTCCGCCACAGAGCTCGCTTCCCAAAGAGGGACTTGATCAAGCTCAGTCTCGCGCGCTGATTCTCCGGCATCGAACAATCTGCTACTTCCAGCTCCATGGATTTCCTTATCCTCTGTTTCGAAGCACTAAGCTTAGTCGAAGAAGAAGATGGAGGAGAAGAGAGGAGAGAAACGCCGTCGCTTTGGAGGGGTATTGTGGAAGCTCGAGCACCAGTACGCATTGATTGCGCCAGTAGGACGAAGAGGGAAAAAGTTTTGCAGTGAATGGAGTTGGGGACCACCCAAACAGTGAATGGGAAGCCATGGTAGACTCGTATGAGCTCTCGAGAAGAGAAGAGAAGAGATGAGAGAGAGAAACCTCTCTCTCTCTCTCTCTCTCTCTCTTCTCTCTCTAATCTCCTCTCTTGGGAGTTGAGAGATCGTTAACGGTTAAACCAAAATAAAAGCTCGTTAAAGCCCTATCCAACCCCTGTTGACTTTTGTATTTTATAGGGTATACTATTCACTTAAGTATGATGGGACTTCTTAAAAAAATAGTAAAGTAGTCAACTTTAAGCAATAATAAAAATAAATATTCAAATTTTTAAAATAATTGAATATCTAGTAATTTTGTCAATTACTTAAATATATTTTTGATAATTAGGTTAATTACTACTAATTATTATTGTATAAGTAATTAAATTATTAGAGTATTTTTTTTATATTTTTTAAAAGATTGGGTATTAATTTAAATTATGTGTTAAAAATTAAGTATTCACTATAATTTTTCTTTAAAAAATATATGTTTAAAAATATTTTTTAAAAATAGCACATGTAAGGTTATAAATTTGTAATAAATTTAAAATATTTTTACACATTTTGTAATTAAATTTTTTATAAGTGTTATTATTTTTAATATTTTATACATGTGTTATTTTAAAATATGGACAATGTGCGACTGTAGTTCCTAAATTTTAAAATATGTGCTGACAGTGGTTCCTAAATTTTGAAGCTTTATAAATTTTAACCCCTGATATATTTAAAGGGCACAAATCTCCTTTAATTACTTTGTTTGGTAATGTTTGTTGAAATGGTAATTTAACGAAAAATTTGAATGAAAGTTCTTCATTTTGTTGAAATTCCTTAAATACCAATAGGGGTCCTGGGATAAGGATAAACAGATTGGTAGTGATAATACCGAATAATCTCAGATAAAACTTGCCCTGAGCGGCTTCCTACCTTGGCAGGACTTACAGTTACTGTTAGAGATCTATTAGATATTAAAACTACGTTCTCTGCTTACCTTATACCAGTGTGAATATGGGCATAGAGGGCATGAATATCATCTCTACTTAGAGATCCCTAAGGATAAATTTAGAAACTCATGTTGGGATATAGAGAAAATGTTTTTCTTATTGCCAACTTCGATATCTTACAATGGGGAAGAGAAGGGTTTATATAGACCCTTCAATTACAAGCGGACTCTAAGCCGGAATTCAAACTAAATGTACAAAAGATAAGCATGAAGGACAATAATTCACGGGTCGGGTGCTCATTGGGCCCCATCGTCACGCGTGAATAAGCTTTTTACAAAAGGAGTGGTAGCCGACACATACAAACAAACGACTTTTGGCCAAATGGCCGACAAGGAAAAAGTGCACACATAATTATACAAAAGCTTTTATCTGGGAGCTTTAACCCTCGTGATTTGCTTTTCTAGGTGGGGCCTATTTGTGGATAGGCTCGTGGTCAGTATCCATGTTTAGGTCGGATAGGTTGTCACTGTCGATATCCGATAGTGTTTTTAGTGGGATTGTTGGCCATGGGTCCTGAGCATCTTGAAAAGCAGAATCATTGTGAGTAGGGGATGAATTAGTAGATCTTTGACTTAGGTTCCTTTGGATTGTTTGGGTCCATGTGAGGTTAGTGCGGGCTCTTGTAAAGAAAGGCTAAATGAGCGATGGATGATATTTTTGTGGTTTGATGATTTTGTGGGTATGTAAATGAGTGCTGGATGAATTCATTTGCAGAAGGTTTTTTTTTTTCTTTGGACTTAGAGGGAAATTTTTTAGAATTTTTTTTTCTTTAAAAAAATTTTATATTTTGAATGTTTAATAGAGGGTATTATAGGAAATCTCTAAAAAAACATACCAGTCGCATGATATACATGTGAAGAATTTTGTCTAAAGTTAACTCTCACATGCGAATTAGATTGAGTTTGCCAAGAAAAATAGATTCAAGGAGATTGTTGCCTATTAAAAAAGGTCAGGCACTAAAATGTATAAAACTCAAAATTTCGGGAACCACGGGCGCTAATTACCCTAAAGAAAAAAGAGAGAGAAATGATACAAAAAAATAATAATAATAATAAGAGGGCCATAAGTCGCCACGTGAGAAGCTATTTCTTTTGAAAGTGTTAAAATGTGTACTCGCCACGTGAGAAGCTGTTTCGTTTGAAAGTGTTAAAATGTGTACTTGTTTGGTAAACGGATTCGAACCGTTTGAGCCATTCAAACAAAGTTGTCAGTTTAAATCGTTGTTTGATAACTTTATTTAGAATAAAATTCAAATGATCAAAACTCATTCAAACCCTTAAAATTCAAATTCTATCCACCTTCAAATTTCAACAGTTTGGATATTTTCAATAGTTCATTTTTATTTGATATTCAGCTACAATTTTCATAACCCAATTCACATATTCGTACATCTATCAAAATAATAATTCAAATAATATTTTCAGTTTAGATTATTTGAGCCAGACAATAATTTAAATTCTTAGTTCAAATTGTACAATTTAAATTTTTCAATTCAAATGAAAAAAATTAAATTGTCACAATTTGATCATGTTTGTCAAACAACTATATGTAGTCATATCTGGTTCGTTTACCTTTCTACTTAGCAACTTTTACTTGTGATCATTATAAATAAAAAGTAGATATAATAATCATCTAATAAAAGTCTCAGAAAAAGCCAAAAAAAAAAAAAAAAAGATCTCAGAAAAAGAAAAGGCAAAAAAAATTAAATGTGTGAACGAAACTGCAATATATGAACTATGATCGCCATCGTTCATAAATATGTACTAATTGAATTTGAAATGATAGTTTGAATATGAACTTTCATTATTAACTCATCATCAAGTATAATCAATACTAGTATGAATTCGATTCGGCAAATAATTGGAGAATAATCAATACTTAATTCATCATCAAATATAATCAACTAATTTCGTATCATATTACGAAACAAGTAGTTTAATAAGTAATTCAAATACAAAAAAGTTTAAAGGGCTTCTATTGACAATTTTTTTCCCCCTCCTTTTACCAGATAAATCCCTGGTAAAAATTCAAAAAACTCATATTTAGTATCTTCACACCTCTTAAATGTCTTATAATTCCGTAATTAGCCAACTTAAAAGAAATTTCTTTTCTCACCTTTAATTTTGGGAAGATTTGGCTTTTAGCCACTTTTAGTCTCATGTTTCAAGAATTTAGCCATAGTTTCACGAAATTAATAAATTAATCATTTTTATTATTTAACAAATTTTGATACACGTGTAACGATTATTGATATTCGTGTAACAAATTTTGATACACAAATTTTTTTCCTTGTGTATCATAATCTTTTTTCACTTTTACCGTACACATCACAATAACATATATGCAACATACCACATATTATAAGATAGAAATGTTTAATAATGGTTCTTTCTTTCGAGTATTATTGAAAATATTCTTAATTTGCATATGAGGTTGGAGAAAGAGGAATGATATGAGCTATTTGACAAACATAATACGTGAACATTTAAGCTAGTAATGTGTTAAAAGGTTTATTCCAGTGCAAGCAAAGAACATTTTTTTTCCAACAATTTCTATTGTTCTGTTCACATTATTCCAGTGCAAGCAAAGAACAAAGAACATTTTTTCCAACAATTTCTATTGTTCTGTTCACATTATTCCAGTGCAAGCAAAGAACATTTTTTTCCCCTTTCTCATTTAACTAACATTAGAGGAGAAAGTTACATAATTTTTTTTTTTAAATATATAAATAAAAAACATTAGAGGAGAAAAATTGTTCTTTGCTTCACAATTTCCCTCTTGAATGGCTTATATGTGCAATAGTGTTTTCAAATCGTACTCTATTCCTTGATCCTTCTCATTTCTCAAATTCTTTCTCTCTTTCTTCCAAGGATTATCATTTTTTTTGTATTTATAAAATCCATTCCAGAAATATATTCCCTGGGTTGATAATTGGGTTTTATTACCTCGTAGGCCGATTTGCTTCACAAGCTCACCAATCAAGGTGTGATTTTGTATAACTAGACCTTTGCTTTTTTTTTTTTTTTTCTCCTTCTCCTTTTCTTTCCTTAGTTTGCATGCATTCTGTTGATATTTTAGCCTTTTGTTGCTTTGCTTGATTATATTAAGAATTCGTTTGTGCTATATATTTTATCCTTATCCTGTTAATCGGAGTTGTTTCATCATTCTTTCATATTTTAAACCCCTTTTTTTTTTCATCTTTACGCTCACGTTTAGATACGTAAATGTTTTTGGTTTTTTTTTTTTTTTATTAATTTGATCCAATTTGTCTAGCCCAGTTGACCAATCTTAGATGAGATATATATAGAGAAGCTTGCTTTCGTATTAGACTGCGTTTGGTACATGACAATAGGTAGCATTACCATGTAATTGTGTTAAGCGAAACTTATAATTAATCAAGTTTTCATATGTTTGATATAACAATAATAAGACTGGATTTTTATAAAAAATGTTTCTGATTTTCACATAGGGCCGGTTATTAAAGAACGATTCTAAACCATCAAGTTCACATTTTTATTAATCCCCACAACTTCAAAAGATATATAAATCAAACCATCTAAAATAGTTTTACACCATTGACGTTTCCCACTTTAAAACTTCTGATAAAAAGGAATTGGTTATTTAATTTAACACATTAATAATCGAAAAATGAATAAAAGATGTTTTAAAGGTTAGAGCTACCTTTATTGGTGTATGATTGCAATAGTCACACCCATCTTGATGGGAGTGTTTCTCAACCCATGCTTATGGGACTTTTTTTCTTTTTTCTTTTTTCTTTTTTCTTTTTTTCAAATCACTTGTGGGGACTATTTTCGGTCCCAAGATTTTATAGCCTAATTCAAAAATGGGGCAACAAACATGGGAATATTAGTTTTATCATATTCCCTTCACTTTTTAAAATTGAAATACAAGTCCATTCAACGAGATATGAAAGTGCATATCAAGTCCAAAATAGATAATCAAAGAAACTACAAACATAAGATTATATGCAATTGGTTAAAATCTCTTATATGGCAAATTGAGTGACACGAGAGATTTCTTTGGGCTCTTTTAAAGGGAAAATTTTTAAATAATCCCCAAGTTTTACCAAATTTATAGTTTCGCCCTTATGTTTTTCAAAATTATCAAATAATCCCTCAGTTGTATAAATCAGTACAAAAAGATACCTTTTGCGTTGATCGTGCTTATTTTTTTTTTAAATGACTAAACTACCCTAGGATGAAAACAGAAATACACAACCTGCATCTCCCTTTAACGAGAAAGGAACTTGAAAACATCAATCCCAAACCAGACCAAGATTTAACAAAAAAAATATTAAAAAAAAAACTTGATCAATACAACATCAAACCCAAACCCAAATGAAATTTTTCAGAACTAGAATATATATATAACCAGCACATCAACACTCAACATCGACCGCGCTGCCGAACCAGATCCCTTCATCTTCGGTCATACTCTAACCTCGCCAATCACATATTCAGACACACAATCAAAGGCCAAAACCATGAACTACACATGTAAAAATGGAATGTACAATGACCGGGTAAAATTTTGCCCGGTGGAATTGCCGGGTAAAATTCGGGTATTATCCGAATTTTACCCGGATGGTAAAACCGGGTATTTACCCTAAAAATTTGGAATAAACACATTTGCCTGGCAATTTTATCTTTTGCCCGGAATTTACCCAGTGTCCATGACTTTTTTAGTCATGAGTACTATGCCTTGTAACACATATATTATATGATATATAAAGAGACAGAGAGAGAGCGAGAGAGAGTCAAGAGACAGTGACTACTTAAATCATTTTACTAATATTTTAGTTAAATATTAGTTGTAATATTTACTACTTCAAAATATAATTATCAAACTTAATTTAATTTTTATAAACTTTATTATTAAAAAAAACATTATAAAAAAACAAAACAAAACAAAAACCTAATTTTAATTTTTTTATATTTAAAATTCAGGTAAAATTCGGGTAATCACCCAGATTTTACCCGGTTATTGCCATGGAATTCCAAAATTGCATGCCTAAAACCATCAAATATATTAAATTGAAACAAAAACCAAATCCAAAGTCGCTCAGCCTCGACCGCCACGTCCCTCCTGTCTCCACCCTTTCCTCAACCGCGCCGCCGTATCAGATTTGCCAAACTCGCCGCCAGCCAAAAGGTCACGAATCCTGCCTCCACGCGCGCCGCTCGCCATGAACCCCGCCGCCACGTCGCTGGTCACCGTGAACCCTACCTCCACAATGCCGCTCGTCGCTCATCGCTCGCCGCAGACCCACCTCCACTTGCCGCTCGCACCCACCTTTGCTCGCCGCCCGCCATCACCTCCGCTCGTCGCAGACGCCCACCTCCACTCGTCGCTTGCCGCCCGCCGCTCGCCATCACCTCCACTCGTCGCTCACCGCCCGCTGCTCGCCATTTATTATTATTTTTTTTTGTAGTAACTTACGATTAGGGATTTAAGGTCTTGAAAAATAAATGAAAAGAATGTGTCTTTTATTATTTTGTAAAATAAAATCCTAAAAAAATCTCTCAATAGCAGAGGTAATATGTTACTTTTTTAAAGGGCAATAATGTCTTTGTATATATCAATTTTGACCAAATTTGAGTTGAAGGATACTTTTATACTAATTTAAACAACTGAAGGATTAATTAATAATTTTCAAGAACACAAGGATGAAAATAGAAGTTTTGTAAAACTCGGGGATTATTTAAAAATTTTCCTCTCTTTTAAATCACCCTAAGTCACAAGTATGCATTCTTCTTATTGATATATAGGTGATAGATATAGTCTGTCGAGTAGACCTTCAAAAAATTTGAAATTTTCCAAATCTGATTCTGTTAACAACACGAAAAATTATACTAAAGCTCACAGATTATCACATGATTAGGTTTGGACACCGTAGATATAAATGTAAGTGGAAACTTATTGAGAACTATATATTAAAAATGAGAAAATGAAAGAAAATTCTAGATGAAAATCTCCATCTCTTATGATGAGAAAAGAAAAGAGATAATATGAGAGGCCAAGGGTTTGTTTTACTTTTTAAAGGGTCTTTTTTTGTTTTGTTTTTGTATTTAACCATTTTCTAATCTATATTTCAAGAAAATGGCCAAAGTTTCAAAATTAACAAACTAGTCATTAACCAATACAAAATTAAGGGTATAAAGATAAAATCAGTGTATAATATAGTTAAAAAATATAGCTATTTCTTAATTAATTGAAACATTAACTACTTTATTAAAATATCCTTTAAAAATGACTATTTACTTACTAATCTCTCTTCTTTGTTTTTTTTAATAGAAATCATGTATATTTTTATTCCCTTCTAAATAGAGATTTTTAAGGATTTAGCCAAAGTTTAGACAAATTTTTAGGGATTAGCCATAGTTTTAGAAATTTAAGAAATTAGCCACTTTGATTTTTATTTTATCACAATTGATGAAAATTTGGTAATAATAGGTTAAGTTTGTTTTTTTAAGTTGAATGAGCTGAATTTTCGGAGGTTTTTTATTTGATTTGGGTGATTTTTTTAAAAAAATTATCATACATACCTATGTCCATTAAGGTATTTAATGACTATTTCCTTAATTTTGACATTCGAAGGCTAAACCCTTCAAACTTTATATTTAAAATGGCTAATTTCTTAATTGACTCCTTCTAAATATGAGGCATTGAACCTACTTTAAGATCCACGTGAAGTGAGAAAATAGTTAAATAGTGCACTATACAAGTAATTGAAAAAGACAGTTAATTTATCAGTTACTTCCATATCATTCTATTGATTTAATCAATTACTGCTATACAAGTAATTGAATTGCTTAGATAATAAATAATTTCTCAGTTTATTTTTTAAATGCAAGAAATTCATTTTCGCTAGGTTTTAACAGAATCTTATTCAAAAGCACCCGAAAACAAAACCATTTCAATAAATTGATTATGTTGACCAAATCAATTTTTTTATTTTGTTGGTGTGTTACCATTTTTCAGTTAATTTTGGATCCTCATTTCGGTTAAAAGTAGTCCAAAATCCACTTGCTAATATTGGATTGTCTAAAACATTTTCACTTTCACGTAGCTTACGGGTGATTCGATGTTGACCATCTTCTGATAGTTATCATTTATCAAACCGATGGTTGTACACACTTATAAAAAGATAAATATTTATAAGTAAAATGACGAATTAAAAATCGCCTGACTATTTAATTTCTTCTGATATCAACACAATACAAATTATAATAGTGACTATGATAGTAGAATTATTCTAGCTAGTTATTAGCAAACTCTGTTTCATTTGCTGGCCTTTGCTTCTCTAAACGCTTCTCATAAACAAAGAAGAGATTATAAAAACATTAAATTTATTTTGAAAGATGAATTTGACGATTTAAATTCATTAACCACTACAAGACATATACTCTACAATAGAATATTTCCTTTTTTTTTTTAAAGGAAAGTGCCTTATATTCACTAATTTGTAGATTAAAAGTTGATTTCTATCCTCTAGTGCAGGAAAAAGGAAAGGAAAGGTAGATGGCCTCCGCTGCGATAGATCTCTTGATTGGAAGATTATTGTCATTCGTTGAGAATGAAGCATCATTACTTGGAGGAGCACGAGATGAAGTTGAAAGAATCAAGGACGAGCTCGAAACAATGAAGTCGTTTCTGATCGATGTCGAAAACAAGGAGGCTGATACTGAAGTTGAGAAGACATGGGTTGGGAAAGTGCGGGACATAGCCGACGATGTTGAAGACATAATAGAAGAGTACACTTATCATGTGAGCAGACAACAGAGTTGGAACAAGCTCAGGCAGATTATCCACGTTCCGGAGAATCTATGCTTGAGGTATCGAGTGGCGAGGAAGCTACAAGAGATCAACATTAAGATAAGAGAGATACCAGAAAGGCGCCAAAGATATGTTGGTGTTTCCGATCATCATCCAAAAGAAACAACTCCACAGACGAGTTGGGTGAAGAATTATGCAGAGTCGACTCTTTTCATAAAAGACATTGATCTTGTGGGCCTCTCAGATGCAAGACAAAAGTTAGTCCGCTGGTTGGTGGATGGAGATTCGCAGCGCACTGTCATTTCAGTTGTTGGGATGGGTGGTTCAGGGAAAGACAACTTTAGTCGCCAATGTCTTCAACAGTCAAGCTGTGAGGCAGCATTTCGAATACTGTGCGTGGATCACAGTGTCGCAAAAGTACAAAATCGAAGACTTGCTTAGAGCTCTTGTTAAAGAGCTCTACCGGGCATCAAAGAAAGAAATTCCTTTCGACTTGAGCAGCTTCAGCTATAGAGAGTTAGTGGGGAATCTTATAACTCACTTACAGCCGAGAAGATACATTGTTGTCTTGGACGATGTTTGGAACATAGATCTTTGGAGAGAAATAAACGTCGCACTACCTAATGATTTGCATGGTAGTCGGGTGATGCTCACGACTAGAAAAGAAGACATTGCTTCTTTTCCATTCGGAGTTGGAAGCCATTTGTACCGTGTCCAACCACTTGAAATGAGTGAAGCTTGGCATCTTTTTTGTGTCAAAGCTTTCTCAAGCTTCTCCAAAAAATGTTGCTCGACGGAGCTCGAATCCATTGCAAGAAACCTTCTTCAGAAGTGTAAAGGTCTGCCTCTAGGAATCGTTACTCTGGGAGCTCTTATGTCAACCAAAACATCAGAGCAACCTGAGTGGGGAAGAGTCTACAATGGCTTGAATTGGGAGCTTAAGAATAACCCTATGCTTGAAGTGGTTAAGAGCATCTTGTTGTTGAGCTTCAAGGACTTGCCTTATCGGCTCAAGCATTGCTTCTTATATTGTTGTCTTTTCCCCGAAGATTATGTCATGCAACGAAGTCGACTTGTGAGGCTTTGGATTGCAGAAGGTTTTGTAGAAAAAGTAAAAGGACATTCCCTCGAAGAGACGGCTGAAACGTATCTAATGGAGCTTATTCACCGGAGCATGCTTCAGGTGTTTGAGAGACACCCGAATGGAAGGCCAAAGGCGTGTAAAATGCATGACCTTTTGCGCGAAGTTGCACTCTCGGTTTCAGAGGCAGAGAAGCTTTGCACCATAGTTAATGATGACCATGAATCAACTGGGGATGTTAGAATTCGTCGATTGTCAATTCAAGCTATAAATGGACAAATGAAATACAAAGACTTGTCAAAGGTTCGCACTTTCTCTGTGTTTCTTCCAAAGATGATTTCTTCCTCATTCATCGCATTACCATCCGGTTTTAAAATGCTAAATGTGTTGGACTTTAAGGACACCCCTATTGTTGTTCTCCCCGATGAAGTTTCTTATTGTTTCAACTTGAAGTACTTGAACCTCAAAGGTACAAGACTTAGGGAGCTCCCAAAGTCCATTTGTAAGCTTCGAAGTTTGCAAACATTGGACATCAGGCACACAGAAATCAAGGAGCTACCCTTGAAGATTGCCAAGTTGAAAAGCTTGCGACACCTTCTCATGTACCGTTTCCATAAAGAAGACTATTTGAAATTCGAGTATGTTTCTGGGTCTTGGGCACCATTGACCATATGTGAGTTCAAGAAACTACAAGTCCTAGATTGTGTAGAAATAGAATCAGAGGCCTCGTTGATTGGACTTGGTCACATGACAAAGCTCACAAGACTCGGTGTAACAAAGGTGAGAGAAGCTTACGAGAATGACTTGTGCAGATCAGTTGAAGGGATGAAACTCCTTCGCTACTTGTTCGTGATGACGAGAGATGAGGATGAGGTGTTACGCATGGATGCATTGTCCTCGGCTCCTCCATTTCTTGATACTCTTCGGCTTGTTGGAAAACTAGAGAAGCTTCCTTTTTGGTTCGAGTCTCTTAATAGCATCACATGCATCCATCTACACTGGTCCAAATTACAAGAAGATTTTATTCCTTCTATTGCAGCCTTGCCAAATTTGGCACAACTCTATCTCATCAATGCATTTACGGGAAGCAAGTTACATTTCCAATCGGGCTTCCCAAAGCTCACATATTTGGAATTGCGCCTTCTTCCTCAGCTAAAGGAGATCGTGATTGAGAAAGGGGTGTTTCCATGTATTCAAGAGCTGGACATTGAAATGTGCGTGGAATTAAAGATGTTGCCTAACGGCATTGAACATCTTTCTAGTCTTCAAGAGCTGAGTTTGTGGAGCATGCCGATGGAGTTTCTAGACCGTATACGTGGAAAAAGAGGTGTTGATCGCCGAAAAGTCAAACACATCTCCAAAATTGGCCATTACTATGAAATTCAATCCGGCTCGTGGTCGTACGAACCCCTATCATAATGTTCCCTTAAAGCAAGGTAAATTCTAGTACGATATTTACGTTTATGTGTTTGTTTCACCGTTAGATTGAAATTTAAATGGTTTCTTCTAGGTATGAAGATCGGAACACAAAGTTCTTGTATCTCTTCCAGCTTTGAATTCAACTATTATTGTCTTAATAAAGTTCTCAACTCTGCAGGCTTTGGGAGGTTAGCTTGATCATCAATTTCCTTTCTGTATTTGCTATTTAACGCAATTTGTTGTATATCTATGTGCAAAGACACACGTTAATGAATAGTATTCTCACGCTTCATAATATGTCGCTCTCTCTCTACATGTTATGTTGTATTTAGTGAGACAATTTCGTTTATTCTACAGCAACAATTCTGCATTATTTTTCAACTTATTTGATCAGTGTTTTATCCCAATAAATAAATAATAAAAGAAATTATGTATACCAAGTTAACATTAACACTCATCCTCACTATGTCATCGCTAACTTAAGCCTCATATATCATACACCAGAGTTGACCAAAACTTCTTAAAATCAAAGTAATTATAAGTAAAACAACAATCTATGAAAAAATCTGTAAAGCCAAAGAGTCGAATGCCTTCACAACCGAATTATGGACAAAAATACTTATAAATTGATTTTCACTTGCAGTATATATATTATACGACATAATATAATGCTCTTGGCATATGTTATATTAAGTAATATTAATAAGACTTATAGGGTTTAGGTGCCCTTCAAAACAAATTAAAGATATTTATAACTAATGATTTAGTGTCAGTATTTTCGAAGGGCTCACGCAATGTCATTTTAATTTTACACTTAGCTTAGAGTAAGAGTTGCAAAATATAAATTGTAAGACAAAAATTGCAGTTTCAGTGATGACTACTAGCTTTCATATACATAGTGGTGGGCAATTATTTAATCCGATCCTAGCAAAGAATACAAATATAAATAATCGACCGAATATTTTCTTTTTTCTTTGAACATGAATGTCAAGGAACAATACCTGGCGATAGAAAAGCGGATCAAAGTCTGGACAAAATGTTATTATGAGCGATAACAATGTTGTTATAGCACTCCAACACATGAGATGTGTCCTGATCTCTTGCTGCATAATCTAGCTGAAAAGTTTAAAGAAAAATAACACAAGCTTTAAACTACTAACTCACAGCCAACAACAACACGTATAACATGTTACGATCGAGTTCTGGAAACTAGTTTAGCATACGGCCCTGGTCCGGGGAAATTATGAGTAGGGCGAGCTGGAGCGACAAACCCGTCCCCCAGTTCGCATCAGAGTAGGCACTCACACAAACAAAGATGTTCTTCCCAAATTTAGTATTAGTCTTGTAGTTAGTAACAATTAACCCTTAATTTGTATTATCATTTCCAACAAACATTTTCAACCTGGATTCGATTTAGGATGATATTTTATTTATAAACTTAAATTTTTTTTATTTGTATGAGGCTAAAAATATTTTCTTGCAGAATGACATGTCCCGTCCGTCTCGTTGCCATCTCTAATATCACTCTCATTCGATTCGCGATTGCACAAACTAATTTCAAACGCCTCCTCCTCTAAAGTTGTTAAACCATAAAAAATCCACAACAAACTTGTTGAATTTAACCACTACATTTTCACACTTCTCATCAAACCTTTCGGAAAATTCAGCTGAAACACCATCTATGTTCTATCGAAATGCAAGAGACCACTCTTTCTTCAAAATTTTAAAGCTAAAATCTAAAAAAGGCAAAAAAAAATCACTTCCCTTTTTTCCTTTGTATCTATATTTTACAACCATCCTTATCTTTTAGCCCAACAGATATGTCTTGAACACCACACATAGTTTCAATGGTCCACGGTTATATCGTTTACTACTGTTCACACTAAATACAGAGACTTCAAATATCATGGTGTTTCAAAATTGTATTTTACAAATCAAGAGACTTACTCTGGAGACATTGTTGAAGAGATCGAAGTAGAGCTTTCTGAGCTGTGGCCTCTGGCTCGGAGGACGGCTCTGAATAATCGTATAGAAATCGCGTTTGGCATAAGAAGCGCTTTTCCTCAGAAACGACCTCGCTTCTCTCCAAGACTCCGAATCAATAAGCGCTTTCACTTGAAGCAGAGAATCCAAATGCCCTCTGATACCACTCTCTGCCTCTTCCAAGCTCTGGTCTGGAACCATTATTCCAAAGTCCAACCCACTCGCACATTGCCCATCAAAACCAACAACAACACTCAGAGCTATTGACACCATTGTTGAACCAACGATGAACCCTCTTCTTGATTTGCCAGAACTATTGCTCTGCCTCTTGGGCAAAGCTCTTGCTTCTGAACAGCATGTGAGTGTGTGTGTGGGCTTATAAGAATGCAATAGTAATGACTTCAAGGCCATATTTTTCTCTCATCAACAAATCGGAACTTTCTCTTGTTATATATCTGTGTAATTGCCAGGTACAAAGATAAGGTAGTCTTAGCATATTACTAGTTTTTTTTTTTTTTTTTTAGTACATGCACTTACGAAGTACTTATTAGTTCTCAGCTGTTAAAGGGTGGTTGTGTTTTTATCACGAGCGGGTCAAAAAACCGAAACAATTCGGGCTTTGCTTGGATGGGCTCGAGGCATTAAGGTCTGGGCATGAGAGATTTGAGAAGGTTTCTAAAAAGTAGATTAATAAAAAAGTTAAGGATAGAGACGTGTTGCGGGGATAGCTCAGTTGGGAGAGCGTCAGACTGAAGATCTGAAGGTCGCGTGTTCGATCCACGCTCACCGCATTTTTCTTTCTTTTCAGTTTTTTTCAGTAAGCTTGGAGGCAGAAAAGAAAGGAAAAAAAAAAAAAAGCACGAATATTGCTGTCAGTTCTTTTTTTGATAAAATGGCAGAAGTTCAAATTAATTTTTTTAAAAATAAAGTTCTGTCTTGTGCTATTGTAAAGAAATATGTGTAATCAAGAACTATTTTGTTAATGTTTCAAAAAAAAAAAACTATTTTGTTAAAGTGGATATTAATTAACTTCCGAAAATTTGTTATCCACCAGGGATGTGTTGGAATAAAGAATGACCTTTTATCGTTATTTTTTTTTAATTATAAATAAAAAAGATGTAATTCTAGAGTCCGGAATATAAATATATTGTCCTTAAATAGTTGTCTTTCCAATTACATTTTACGACATATCTAATAAAAAATTATTATTTGTAAAATTAATATGATTTTAAATGAAAACATTAAAAGAGAGAGGACGACTTGTTAATTCGTGATTAACCGGGACAACATTAAAAATAGCTTTTGGCACAATATATTTTCGGGTGCACATACTTTTGGTAACCTATTGTTCAATTTTTTTTGTCTCTTTCTACCGATTGCATGCTTCTTTATCAAAACATTTAGTTTGTTCTCTCTAACTCTGCTCTTTTAATTATTGTAAATTATTTATATCTTTAGAGAAGTCATATTTGCTCATGTTTATGTTTGTGATAAACATTTCAAGCTTTTCTAACATTTTTCTTAAAAAAAAAATTGAAAATTCAATTACCCTCTTCTAGATAGCCATATGTTTCTAAAACCCAACAACTGTTTAAATAACTGTTTGCTAGATTGTAAAATCAAAATATTTTTTTCCCATTCATGTATAACGACTGACAACTCTTTCCATACGTACTCATACGCTGATTAAATTTTCATAAGTTTTTACTCTCTTTAAGATTTTGTTATAGACCATACGCTACAACGTCGTAACACACATATGAAATTTAAAAACATCATATTTTCTAAGATATGGTCTTACATTCCATCAAATTACATAAGTCACGCACACACAAAAAATATATATATATCACTTGTAACGCTTACAATCAGTTGGCTTGAGGGCTAAGACCTTGTTTTTCAAGTCATATTCCACCAAGAAATCCATCTGAGCCACGTTACCGTAGACGAGGATGTCGTCATCCGACGGCACAAAGGCGAAGCAGACGACGTCCTCTCCGGTCCGAAGGAACGCGTTGCGCGTCTTCAGCCTCACGTCGGCGCCGCCCTCGAAGTGGAACGTCAGCGCGGGAGCACCGACGATGTCGGTTTTCGTCTCGTAGCAAAGGCTCATGATCTGGCTCGGGTCCTTGGCCAGCTTCAGGTGCCGAATCTCGCTCCGCATCGCCTTTTCGAGCTCCTTATACAGCTTCGGCGGAAGGAAGGTCAGCATTGTCCCGGAGTCTATGATAATGTTGCCCTTGAAATCGCCTTTCGAGCCATTATTCGTCTTGTGAGTACTAATGTAGTTGCGTAGCTCGAATCTCTTACGTCCGAGGCTGACGCTTCGGAGCGCGAGGTAGTAGTAGTTCTCCGTGCCGGTTCGATAGCAGAGGAGTGGACACAACGCCCTGGCGACGCCCCCCGGGGACTAAACCCGGCCCCCCGAAGTCGATTTTGCTCGAAACGTGAACGGGGTTTTGGAAAGAAGACATTGGGACAAGGCAGTAGGAGAACCTGCCGTTGATGGAAGGCCCCATCTGGGAGACGAGGGACAGCTCTCCACTCCCTAACCCGACGATGCCCGATTCGATCCCGCTCCAGATCCCCCCGTTTCGGAACCCGCACCCGAATTTAGCCCCCGGGAAGCGGACAGGCTTCCCGGACGGGGAAAACAGCGTTATGGTCTCGGTTGCGACGTTGCCGAGGCTGAAGGAGTCGTCCGCGTAGGTGAAGTTGTAGCGGCAGAGCCGGGTTTTCGCGTCGCAAGAGTAGTCCTGGCCGAGGGACTCGCAGCCCTCGGCGGGTTTGCCTGCGCATGAGAGAGGCTTGAAGGTTGAGGAGGCTTTGGTGTTGAACAGAGGGCCTTGTTGCTTGAAGCAGCGCTGGCAAGGCCTGCACTGAGTCCAGGTGAGGTCGCTTCCGGTGTCGGCGATGGCGAGGATGCTCTTCGGCGGCGTGCCGAGGGAGATGTTCATCAAGTACTCGCCGCCGCTCGGGAAGAGCTCCGACTGGGCCGCGGCGCCGGAAGCGCGCGAGAGGGTTAGTTTCTTGATGTGGTTGGCTCTGTGGTGGGAGCGTTTTAGGGCTTTGGCGATGCGTTGCCATGGGGTCTGTGAAGGGGAATAGAATGGGGATTTTGGTGAGTCTCGGTGGATTAATTCCATGCTGATGAGACTACTGTGACTGTCTTGATGATCATGATCATGGGCTTTTGCAGAAACTGTGATGAAGATCATCAAGGTTATGAGAGTAAAATGTGCTAAGGAGAGAGATTATCTGAACGGTTTTTCAATATAGACGCCATGTTGATCACTTTTTTTTTAGATGAAGGGTTAAGAAGCGAAATATATATAATCACAAAAGGCGATGGGAATTTTGTTACGACTAGCTGTATTGATTTCTCTCTCTCTCTGTCTTTCATTTTATTTTCCAAGTTAGATGTGCAATACGACAGTGATTGGTTGTCTCATTTAATTTTAACTATATATGTTTTTTTTTTATAATTAGTATGTGCTCAAGTGAAATGATAACAACTTTATTCATCTGTTTTTTTTTTATATATATATATTTATATTTCTATAATTGGTATGTGCTATAATGGGATTTTTATAAAAAAAATATTAAAAGTAAATGAATGAGTTTTTTTTTTTTTTTTTTTGTTTAAGGATAGTTATGGTCAAAGTCAAATGAGACAACCAATTTTAATTATGCTTGCTATTTTTTTGTTTGACAACACCTTTTAAATGCACATTGAAGTTGTTTTTGACTTTACTAATCTTAAGATTAGAATGATCATATTTAAATAGTTAGAACAAAATATTATTAGTCACTGTTTATCACAAGAGAAAATAATATTTATTTAAAATATTTTTGGGAAATTAAATTACAAAATAATGCTTATTAGACTTAATTATTGAAAAATATTTCAAGTAATTAGATAATTTCATACATTTTCATTCCTTTCTTATTTATTTGATGTACTCAATTACCTATATTGTTGGATTGTTGAAGTAGTCAAATACCCAGAATTTATATGACAATAAAAATAATACCCAAACTTTTTAAGTAATTGAGTTTCTAGTCAACTTGTGAATTACTTGCACATGCTTTTGGTAACAAAGTGAATTACTACCACTTATCATTGTGTAAGTAATTACATTATTTGGGTAATTGGTTACATTTTTCAAAAGATTGGGTAATAACTTACAGTAAGTTTTTAAAATTGGATATTCACTATAATTTTTCAACTTTTATTAGACAATATGTAAACTTCGTTGGATACGTTCCTATTTTGACTTCTCTATATTCATATTTTAAAAAAAAACTTTTATTAGACAAACTCTAGTTTTACTTGGGTATTTTGTTAGTTAATTGATCCGAGTTATTTTTGAGCGATTTTGTTTTGTTATAATTTGATTCAAATTATAATATTATATTCTAATACTACATATTCATTGAGAAATATATATATATATATATATATTCATCTCTAATAAATAGTAAGAGACATAATGATTCAGATCTAGGGAAATAACCCCCGAGAATTAGCTCGGGTGGCAAAGTCCTCAAAAAATGAGGTTGAGGTCATAGGTTCAAATCCTTATGAGTGTGTTTCCTCCTATATGGATGTGTATATTTATAATATAGTTAAGTCCAAGGAACGTAGTGGTCCATGCGACTACTCCTTAAGTTATTCGCTAATGTTCTTATATGGATATTAAAGTCTATGTGTGGTTCAATGTGTAATTACATGTCTAGTTCATATTGATTATTTTTCTCTCCGATAAATTATATTAGAATGTCTAATAATATATATTTTTGCGAGGTAACTATATTATTTCCCTATCAAGTCATATATTAGGTTCAAATGGAGGGTAATTCAGGAATTAAAAACATTATTGTCATCTTTTTTTCTTTTTTCTTAAGGTGCCCAAATTAGTTAATGTTTTAATTGTTTTTCTCTTACCTCTCTAGAGATGGAAGCTATAAATATGTAGCTATAAACATTAACTATTTAGTGCTAGTTTAGCATTGCTGTGCTTATAGAATAAGTACTGTGAACCGTGTTATAGAAAGAAGTTACTGCACTTATAAGCATGTAAAATGTTTGGAAAATAATAATTTTAAAACTGATGTTTATAGCAGAAGTAGCATCAATATATTTGGTAAACTAATATTTAAAGTGTTGTGAATGTGTATAATTACCAAAATAGACACAGTTTAATATTAGTTTATATATTAATGTTTTTTATTCATTTTTTTTCATCAACGAAATTCTTAATGATCACACTAACAAAGAATTATTATTATTATAAATATAAAGATAGAGAAAATAAAAAAATTTATTCACTACATAAGTAAAATACATCTCTAATCAGGAAAAAAAATTATCATATAAATGTTAAAAAAGAAATTAATATATTTTCTTTTGTCACGTTGAAAATTATTATTTATATAAAGTAAAATGATTTAGTTTTGTGAAAATGTAAAATATGGCTCAAGATTCATCACTTAATACGTTTTTTTTTAGTAATAGGTGCGATTATATGAGTCCGATCTAATAGCTAGTGTGGTGTTGTAGTAATGTACGGCTGTCCATGATTTTCAAGGGCACTATTAATTTTAAAAAGTAAAGTGAAAAAAAAAAAGTAGTTAATATGATAATTTGATAATTTTAAATTCTAGAAGCATATACAGTTATTCAAAAGCATCTATTTACATGCTTCTCAAATTCTATAAAATTACACTATCCGGAAGCAATAACGATTACATGCTTCTTTAGGAAGCATATTTATCAAACACTTAAATTGCTTTTGGATTCTTTCATAATCTAAAAGCAAGTCTTAAAAGCAATGCCAGACTGGCCCTTACTCTCTCAAAGGTATGCTCTAGGGGTAAAATATAGTTATTATCTAATTATAAAAATAATAACTATATATATATATATATATATGATAATATCTAATATCTCCATTAGTCTTGTAATAATTGAGCCGAAGAAACATTATTTTGTAATTTTTCCAAATATTTAGGGTTGATTAATTTGAGATTTGAAGTAAAACAAGAAATAATAAATTATTTTGGTTTGAGTTGAAAAGGCCAAAATTTGTATCCAAATTGTAAATTTAAATTATTGTTTCATTGCACTATTTGAATTGAGATTTAAGAGAACAAAAATTAAAAATATGAAATTTTGATTTTTATGGCAGAAAGAGTACCTAAAGGCTAATTGTGAATTTAAGTTATTTAAAAGGAGACTATCAAACGTGTAACAAATGATTTGAATTAAAAACCAATAATTTAAATTATTTACCAAATAACCCCGTAGTATAAAAAAGTGACAATTAATAATTGAAAAAACGTGTATGTAATAATTAGAAAAATTATAGTAAATACTCAATTTTAAACACATAGCTTAAATAAGTGCTCGATTTTTCAAAAATATATATATATATATATATATATATATAATAAAATACCAAAGTCATTCAATCACATATATTGTGGTAAATTGTGGTAATTATCAAGTCGTAAAAAATATATATATAAGTAAATAATGAATTGACTATCTAATTAATTACTTGAAAATTTGAGTATATATTTTATTTATTATTATGTAAATTTTGAGTATTTTCCCACCTCACCCAAATAAATTTATATATATCATCTGATATTTTGCCTAATTTGAGTTAAAAGTTTTGATTATATTGCAATATAATATAAATTTCATTAAAGATAAAAATAATAGCAGTGATAAAGGTCTCATCCGCCAGGTCACTGCTATCCAGGATTTGCATTGATTATCATATTGACAATATGTATGGAAACTAAGGTCCTTTTATTTTTTATTTTCTTATAAAATCATTAGTGAAACGTTTTGACATTCATTAATTTGAATATATTCGAATTATACAATTAGAAGAAATAAACATATTTTAATTTCAGAAAGGAAAGCACAACGAGATTGTAAAAGATCCGGCAACTAATTTCCCATATATCAATTCAATGTTTTTTCATGCCTCATCTACTCTGAGCTAATTAGTCAATATATTTGTTGAGGTTCAGTAATAAGTCAATGTTATTATTTTGGTAAAAATTGAGAATATGTATATTGACTTCCCGATATTAGAGATGTCCGCAATTTTTTTTTTCTCTAAGTACTCTTGAATTTCAAGATAATATGGAGAATCTGACAGAATAATGACTGACATGCTTGAGTTAATTAGTCAATATACAAAATTTACAAGATAAATCAACAATATGCCACCAGGAATATCACTAAAAAGGGGTGAATATGGAATATATAGTTAGACTTTGCATTATATCCTAAATAAATAGTTTGTTGAGTAATCAATTACCTTACAAATATGGAGAATATACGCAATAAATAAATCCGACAATCCTTAAAAATTTCTTAAATTTCTAAATATTCATTATTTATTATTAAAATTAATTGCTGAAAATTAATTAGCTAATAAGCAACTGTATATTTGGATCAATTTGGGATTTGATCATTTTTTTTACTCAATGTTACAAGGAAATGACCATTTCAAAATTAGAAATTAACTAGTAGTCTATAAAAATTAAGGACATAAAAATAAAATCATAACATCATGTAATTAGAAAAAAATAATATTATTTTTCTAAATTTATAAAAATATTGGCTATTTTTAAAATATCATTTAAAAATTACTATTTTCTTACTAATTTTTTTTACTACCTTAATATTTCAAATACTTTAATGAGGATCAAGTTTATCGTGTATCTTTGGGCAGGTACATGTACATATGAATCCAAAAATAGTGACAACAATGTCCATATCCATAAGAAAAACAGGAAAATCTCGCCAAAGTCGTGGATTATATAAATCTACAAGTATAGTGTGTCCAAAAAAAAAATCTACAAGTATAGAATACGTGAGAAATAATATAGCGGATTGAATATAGTATTTCATTATCTTTTTGTGTGATACGGATATATACATATATATATTGACGTTGAAGTTACTTCTCTCAATTACGTGACTGCTCTCCAAACAATGGATGATTAGTAAATCATCTCATATCTCAATTTGTCCCACATGCTTGAATTGGTAACATCCCTTCAAGTTGCAGAACGTATCTTAATATTTTTTTTTTTTAATTTTCTATCAAAAACTTACACGTGTTTGTCGTATTATGATTTTATTAAGTAATGCCGGATCCAGAATTTTGTTTTAGAGGCGCTAAAGTTTAAATTGGAACCAACTTATAATGATAAAAATAAAATTCTAATTTGCATATAATTAAATATGATAAAAATAATAATGAGTTTCTTTTGGTAAAAAATAATAATAATAATAATAGTAGCTTAAGAATAAACGTCTTAATTAAGCAGGTTCATGCTGGAAAATGGTAAGAGTCTAATTATTCAACATATTGGACATACATCTTATAATCCTTCTCCTTCATCGTCAAAAAATCCTTGATATGGAATTATCAAAAACTTGCTCAGTGTTTATTCAGGAAAAAAAAAAAAAAACACCTTGCTAAGTGTCTCAAAGTTTTGTAGTTATAACAATTTGTTTTTTGGATTTAACTTAAATATTTGTCTTGTCAGAGACAAAGTTTCTCAAATTGTTGTTCTAAAGGACAAGCATGAGCATGGTTGTGTCAACAGTACTCTCCTACAGATCTTGTGTCATATATCTTCTTCATTTTCTCATGTATAAACAATCTTGTAATTATCACAGTTTAACTAACTTCACTGATTTGTTTGATTTGTCGTACAAACATTTAGGTCATCCATTAATTGTAGAGTTGTTAAACAATTTCTATTGCTTTGTAATATAAAATGTGTGAATAAGATATGGACATTAATAATGTTTGTACTGCTTATTTTCTTGGCAAAATTCACAAGTTCCAATTTTATTTTTTTATTTTTTTAACAACAATCTATCACGAACCTTTGTAGCAAATACATACTGATCTAAATGAGGACCTTCCTTATTCCTTCACAAAGTGGCTATAGATATTATATAGTTTTGTTGATACGCATTTTCTAGCTAGATTTGCTTGGGTTTTTCTCATGAGACAAAAATTAGAATCTGTTGATGTAGAACTACAGCTCAACCGTAAATCAAAGTTAAAACACACATTATATGAGATTAAAAATTTAATATAAAATTTTGACAAAAGTGAACACTATGACATATACTCGTTTTCTGGAAAATTAAAATGCAATACGCTAATTAAGATAAGACAAACATGCCCGTTTAAGATATCATATCATATATGCTAAAAACAAACTACGTACTTATAATGTTAATCAAAAACCAAATTTATTATCCAAAGGTAAACAATAATGAGAGACGGTTTTGCTTCTTATTTTTTGGAACGGACAACAATATTAGGATAATTAAATTTTCAACAAGAAAATCAACAACCAATTAATTTCTCGTGCAATCTGTTGCCTTAAAAGACACGGTCATCTTCTGAAGATCGTAACCAACCAAGAAATTCATCTGCGCCAAATTCCCTATTATGGACAGTCCACCGCTGGGATCGCCCACAAGAGCGAAGCAAACGACGTCGTCCGAAACCCTAACGAACGTGTTGAGCGTGCTCAACCGCACGGCTGCACGGCTGCCGAGGCCGACGGTGATGGGCGGGGCGGGAAAGTTGCGGCCAGGCTCGGCGGTGGTGGTCTCGTAGCACAAGTCCAAGACGCCGGTTGGGTCCGAGACGCGCTTCAAAGGGATAGACTTCACCAAGGCGGATGCGATTTGATCGTACACCGCCTTGGGGATGATCGTCAACGTCGTGCCAGAGTCGATTATCGTGTTGTAATTCGCGGCGATAGTCTTGTTTCCGACGCTTATTGTCTTCACGCCGACGAAGTAGAAAATGTCCGGAACCATATCTGTTAAATAATCGAGCCAACAAAGGATGTACATTTGCATAATTAGTGCTATATATAGTAATTTTGTACGTTCATCAATTTTGTGCTTTAAAAATTGATCATGGGAAAGGAAAATTTTGAGAGAAATTTAGCAAATTTGAAAGACTACGTATAGTGCTAGCTAGAGATTTTAAATATCGTGTATATATATGACGGATAGATGTTAGACAATTTATTTGGTAGATAAGTTGTTTAATTTAACCAATATTTAGAATATGACATATTATATATCTGTAATGTATGACGAGAATACAAAAGATATCTAATATACAAAAATATTACGTTGATAGTTATATGTTCATTAATAAATAAATATTATACGTACGCGTTTAAATAACACTTATATTATCCACTGAAATACCTACTTTGGAAACTTGATTACAGTGTAAAGCTCTTTATCTATTCGTTAGTAAATTCACCAATTGAATAAGTAATTTTCTACTATTTTATTTGACTAATCGTAAATGAATAATACACAGTTAAATCTGCATGACAAAATTTTTAATAAACCCACAAACCCTACTCGTAAAATACATTGTCACATTTCCAAAAAAAAAAAATGTCATAATCTTTTTCAAACTAAGAGTTCCAATTCTTTTTTTTTTTTTTTTCTCTATCAAGACAATTTATATAACTCAACCAACAACAACCTAACTAATCATATACGCACATACATAAAACACTATACATAACATCACATAATATTAAATCTACGTACCTCGAAGCAAAGGCGCTGTGACAGTCCCACTACCCGAGACCACAGCAGTGCTTCCAAAGTTGATCGTGCTCGAGCCACTCGACCCCAAAGGAACCAAACAGTACGAGAACTTGTGGCCAATGGACGCGCCAAGCTGCGACACGAGCGAGCCTCCCCCATTTCCCAGCCCCACAATCCCCGACCCCCTCGCGTCGAAAGTGCCGTCGTTGTCTTGGCCGCAGCCGAACGCGAACCCCGGGACCGACGCCGAGCCGAGCCGCAGCGTCTCGGTGGCGACAACGCCCTTGGTGTAGGACCTGTCGCCGTAGTGGACCTCGTACAGGCAAGGCCCGCGCGCGCGGCCGCCCTCGGCGGAGCACGTGAACCCCGTGACGTCCCCGCAGAGGCCCTCGGCGCAGCCCACGGCGCCGTAGGTCCGCGACCTGGCCGGGTTGAAGAGCGGCGAGGACTGCCTGTAGCAGTGCCTGCAGGGCAGGCACTGCGTCCACGTGATGTCGCTGCCCGTGTCGGCGATGGCGAGGGTGCGTGTCGGAGGCGTGCCGAGGGAGACCTCCATGAGGTACTCGCCGCGGTTGCTGAACAGCGGGGCTTGGGCGGCGTTGGGGGCGAGGCCGAGGCGGGAGCGGGATCGGAGCAAGGCCTTCTTGAGGCGGTCGGAGGGTGAGTCCGAGGGGTTGTAGAATGGGGATTTGGGAGAGTCACGGTGGATCAGATCAACGGTGAACCCTAGCTGATTGTGATGATCAACGTGATGATGATTGTGAATATGGCTAATAGCTGAGACATTGCTCAAGCATGAGATGATAAAGAATAGTGAAGTTAGTGTAGCTAAAGAGACGTGGAGGTCCATGACTATATTGTTTGTACAAAATTGGATTTAGTGTTGTGTGGATATGTGCTTTTGTAGTTGTGTGTGTGAATATATATATATATATATGGTTCGTGATTTGGGATAGAAAATAGTAAGACAGTAATTTGGGGTAATCAAAATAAAATCCGTTTAAATTTACGTGTATTGTTTGGTTTTATTGCCTATGATGATCGTATTTTTTGTTTCTGTTTTGGCGGGTTTTAATGATTCTCCCATAATTTGGGATGTTAATATTGGATATTGCACGTTGACTTTCATAAGTCAAATGAACAATGTAATTGAATGATTTGATTTTCTCTGTTGCGAGAAAAATTAGTACTTAATAATTCTTTCATTGATGATGGTACGTATTGGTACATGATTACGCAATTATGAATAATATGAGGCGTATAAGAGAGATTCCGAGAGAGAAAGAGAGTAATTTGTTTGACTAATGTTTATATAAAATCTTCCCTGAGTATCCGTTTCATGAAAAGTTAAAAAAGAAAAAAAATAAAAATCTGAAGTCCTAATTTGAGAACCCATCATTGGGATGTGATTTGCACCTCTGTTAAAAATTTTAGATCAATGTGAAGGTATGCACTTATAACAACATTACACAAATACCACCTTCTTTTTTGGAAATATTAAAAAATGCACCGCACTACGATAAGAAATATTAAATATTCCCTTGTGATAGATCATATATGCTAAAGGAAAATCAAGTACTTACAAAGTGAACCAAGAAAAAATTTTATTATCCAGCAAACAAGAGCATGACCATATTCTTTTAGAATATCTTCAACGCATCGGCTCCCTAATACTATATTAAGCATGCATGTATGATACCAAAATATTATATATGTCGTGATGATCACATATTGTGCTCCGATATTATCTTGCTAAACGAGAAGCTATTTTAAAATTGAGATTTTTAAGGATTTAGCCAAATTTTTGGCTAATTTTTAAGAATTTAGCCCTAATTTTATGAAATTAATGAGTTAATCATTTTCATACTTGATACAGGTGTATCATATTTTTGATACACACGTGTATCATAAAATATGATAAACGTGTATCAAATACTAAAAAAAAAATCTTAATTTCATAAAACAATGGTTAAATTCTTAAAACATAAACCTAAATGTTGAGAATTGATCCAATATTCCAATGAAGATGACAAACACACAAACCCTAAGCACAACCAGAAATTGCACACAAAGTATTTGACGAAAGAACAAACTAACAACACACAGCGATTTATACTTGGTTCGGATATAAATCCTACGTCCAAGTCCGAGGTGATTAACCCCGAGTTTATCCACTATATACGAGTACGATTACACCCTCAAAGATCCACAGACTTCAAGCTCTCACAACAAGCTTTTGTTCTTAACCTATAATGGTTTCTCAAGAACACAATGAGAAATCTAAATCACTCTACAAGATTTCTCTCAAGTCCTCACTTCGATTACAAGGGTTTCACTCTAATTTGGAATCGTCCAATCTCAGAGAATTCTATTTCGTAATCTCAAGTTCTCGCTCTTTTCTTGTTATATCAAAATGAGACAAGATTTTACAATTTATATAACACGCGATAAGTCAGACTGCCGAAGTTGCCGATCGATCGCCAACTCTCCGCGAACGATCGGCTCGATCACTGCTCGCAAATACTTGCCTTTAGCCGATCGGTCGCCCAGAACCCGCGAGCGATCGGCGATGAATCTAGGATCATCGACCAAGTTTGGCTTAAGACTTCCCCGATCGATCGGCTTGCTCTCACGATCGATCGGCGATGGATCTGTGACTTTTCGTGCAAATGTCCGCGATCGATCGGCTTGTTCCCACGATCGATCGGCGATGGATCTGCCTCAATTTCACTGAGCACAAATTTGAGACAATCTTCACAATTCTCCACCTTGTATCTAATTTGGGCTTTCTAATGGATAATCTCGGGACCTCGAATTCTTCATAGTCATTCCTCAAGAAGTTTGAGCAAGTTCAAAGCTTCTTCGAACTTACTCACCGGAATGACCTTAGTAAGCATATCCGCCGGATTCACCTCGGTTGCTATCTTCTTCACTTCAGCTTGGTTGCTTGCAATCACATCTCTCACAAAATGTAGTTTTACATCAATGTGCTTTGTCCTTTCGTGAAAACACTATTCTTTGAAAGATGTATTGCACTTTGGGAATCACAGTGCACAACAACTTTGTCTTGCACAAAACCAAGTTCGGACACGAGCCCCTTTAACCACAACCCTTCTTTTACGGCTTCCGTCAAAGCAATATATTCCGCTTCCGTTGTTGATAACGCCACCACATGTTGTAAGCTAGACTTCCAGCTCACGGTGTTCCCTCCGAATGTGAAAACATATCCGGAGATTGACCTTCGCTTGTCTAAATCAGCGGCATAGTCCGAGTCACAATAACCTGTAACTTTGGGACAATTTTGTCCATTGTTGGAATACACTAACTTTAACTCCGTTGTCCCTTTTAAGTAGCGAAGAAGCCACTAACTTTAACTCCGTTGTCCCTTTTAAGTAGCGAAGAAGCCACTTCGCAGCTTGCCAATGACTTCTACTTGGCTTGCTCATGAATCGGCTCACAAGACCGACTCCATATGCCAAGTCCGGTCTAGTGCTTACCATCCCGTACATCAAGCTTCCAACACAATTAGAGTAAGGCACACCCTTCATGTATTTAGCTTCGGATTCGACTTCATTTCCCTTCAACAAGCTTAGCTTGAAATGTGCACCAACGGGTGTACTTGTCGATTTAGCATTCTCCATGCTAAATGTCTTTAACACCTTCTCAAAGTAGCTTCGTTGAGACAAGGTCAAAACTTTCTGTTTTCTATCCCGTTGAATGTCTATTCCAAGTATCCTAGTTGCTGCTCCCAAGTCTTTCATGCTGAATTCGGCCTTCAACTGATTTTTCATGGCCCGAATCTCGTTTTTACTTGAAGACACTACAAGCATATCATCCACATAGATGAGTAAATACATGAATGACCCATCTTTGACTTTTGTGAAGTAGACGCAACTATCAAAACGGCTCCTTGAGAAACCTTGTCGCATCATGAAGTCGTCGAATCGATTGTACCTCTTGAGCAAGCACACCTTGCCCTCTTCCCCATTCTTGACAAATCCCTCGGGTTGACTCAAGTAGATTTCTTCATCAAGTGTTCCATGGAGAAATGCAGTTTTGACATCCAACTGCTCAAGTTCTAGATCAAACATTGCTGCGATTGCCAAGATCACTCGAATAGAGGTGTGTTTTACCACCGGTGAGAAAACCTCATTATAGTCGATACCTTCAACTTGTGAGTAACCTTTCGCAACAAGTCTTGCCTTGAACCTTGGTAGCTCCACCCCGGGGATGCCGGGTTTCCACTTGAATATCCACTTGCAACCGATGACACGTTTTCCCTTCGGCTTGTTTACAAGAGTCCACGTGTTGTTGCTTTTCAAAGATTCCATTTCTTCAACCATGGCTTTCTCCCATTTCTTCCAATCGGGAGATCAGGTTGCTTCCGAATAACTCAACGGCTCATCTAGCTCCACCACATCACGAGCACTCAAGGCAAATGCTATGAGATCGGCTTGAACATATCGGGTAGGTGGCTTTATATGCCTCCTTACTCTATCCCTTGAGAGTACATAGTCACCCAAGTCTTCACATGTTGGTTCCATGTCTTGGACGTCCGTTTGAGTTTAGTCTTTGATGTTGTGATCTAATTCTCCACCTAGATCCACATCTTCGTCCCGGTGCTCGTTCGTTGTAAACTGATTTTCCTTAGATGCCATGTGAGAACCTACAAGAAAATCTTGACTAGTAGCTCCAAAGAGCTCTTGTTGCTTGGGTCCCTGCATGTTAGTCTTATAGAACACATATTCATTGAATATAACATCCCTACTTATGATTGCCTTCTTGTCCTCTATGAGCCAAATTTTATATCCTTTTACACCTATAGGATAACCTAAGAAATAACCTTTCTTAGCCCTAGGATTCAATTTTCCTTGACTCACATGAACATATGCAAGACATCCAAAAGGTTTCAAATGTTTATAACTAGGAGATACTTGTGACCAAACTTCATTTGGTACTTTAAAATTCAATGCCGATGATGGTGATCTATTTATAATATAACATGCGGTAGATGCGGCCTCGGCCCAAAATATTTTAGGCATACCCGATTCATCCCTCATGCACCTAACCTTTTCCATTATTGTCATATTCATGCGTTCGGCTAGACCATTTTGTTGTGGTGTTACATTAATATGATAATTTGTACATGTCAAATACCATATTGTATTACAATAAGCCCAAGTCTTTGCTTTTGTACGTGCCTCACTTTGTATTGGCTTCTACAAACAACTATTTTGTCTGATACACCAAACGCACACATATATAAAGATTGATCAAAGTAAAATGAAGTAATATTTTCCACAGTATTGATGAAGTAAAAAAAAAAATCTTTTCCACAGTACTCGTTCGTCAAACAAAGTCAAAAAAATCTTTTCCACGTTACTCGTTCGTCAGAGTACATTTTTCTTTCTTGAATGAAGTTAGCGAGAGAAAAAAGGAATAAGGTTAAACTATTAAGGGTTAATTGCAATGGGGCCCCTGACTATAGGATGCAGTCGCTATTGGGTACCCATTTTTTCTTTTACAATTGGCTTCCTGATTTGGAAAAGCCATTGCACGTTTGCAATAGACCCAAATAAAGTACTCAATTGCAACGGTTTTTCCAAATCAGGAAGCCAATTGTCAAAATAAAAAAATAAAAAAAATAAAAAAGGTGCTCAATTGCGATCGCAGCCCAACATGAGGGCCCTCCGCTGCAATTATAAAGTGGTTTAGAATTTTAAAAAAAAAAAAAAAAAGGTTGTTATCATCAGCACTTGTGTTCCAAAAGGCAGCCAACAAACACAGTCTCGCATTTCAACATTTGTAATTCTCTCGACACAATTTAATTCATTCATCAGATATACAAGAAAAATAATTTGCACTTCACTTATGTTCCAGCACAAGTGGACGTGATAAAATTAACTTCATCTTGAATTCACTTCCCGTCCCTGCTCGCGGGTAATGGAAGCCGATAGAATTCCAAGATCGCGATTCAAGAATGTCAATGCAGACTCGCACTCAGAGATTATTCTCGTGACGGAAGACGGCTCGCCAGCAATCGTCTCAGACGATCCAACCGCAAGAGCTGCATGTGAATCTCTCAAGTTTCTCAAGTTCCCCAGAAACTGCAAGCACCAAGGACAATTGCATAGTAAGTACATAAACCTCACCAGAAAACAGAGGCGTGGGAACAGCATATTAGATAGACGATTAATGTCACTTAGAGCCAGAACCATTTTGTTAAAGAAAAATGGGCAAATGAAATTCAGCGTGAAGCTATCTTGAAACAACCTCCAAGAATTTGCTTTTGGGACCAAAAAGTGCCTTAAAAGAAATGAATCAGTGTAAGTGGTAAATTGCCATAAACTTTTACTTAAGCCAACTTCAAAATTAAGCCTCCTAAAGTCATTGAAAACATATAAGCAGCAATAAAGGTACCTTCAAAAGCATCTTGTAAGCGTCCAAAAGACGATTGGCTGCTGGTCCAAACCCATGAAGCTGGGGTACCTCCATCATGTGCGTCCAGGGACGAATTTCCTACAGAAAGCACGATTTCAAAGAAATTGTTTAGCTTAATTTCTTATGAAAACCACCGTCAAAATAGAAGCAAAAAATGGACTATCAAAACAACTTCTCAATTGAAACAAATCAGAGATACAACAGCATGGACAAGTGGGCACCATTGAAAAAGAAAAAGCAACCCCGCACCTTAGTGTAAATTGTATTAAATGATCTTGCAGTTTCCAGAAAAGATTCCAAATGTGCCCGCAATTGGGATTCCACCTCCTCATACTCCTCATCTGGGTTGTATGTATGCTAAATTGGAGATACGACAAAGTAAAGAAATAGATACATATTAATGAAGTTGAAAGCAGTAAGCTAAAATGAACGACCCATGGTCAAAAAACTTAGAACATAATTTTAGTTTTCTCAATGACAGAAAACTGAGTAGTTGGCACCAATGGCCCCTGAACTTGTCATGCTTTGGCAAGTTGGCCCGAAACTTTTTTCTTGGCAATTTGCACCCTGAACTTACAAAATTTGGCAAATTAGTCCCTGTGGTAACAAAAGTTCAAATTTCTTCACCTTCCATTCCATCCAATAAGATCAAAATTTGAACTTCTGTTACCAACAGGGACTAATTTGCCAGATTTTGCAAGTTCAGGGTGCAAAATGCCAAGAAAAAAATGCCAAAGCATGATAAGTTCAGGGGCCATTGGTGCCAATTACTCGCGGAAAATTTTTACAGCAAAGGAAATTGGTCCACTTATAGTTCGAAGGTAGCCTCCTTTCATGTACATATAAATGAAGGTAGAAGGTTTTATTTCACTTCAGGAACAACTAAACACGAATTAATTGTAGCTTGATTGGTCTTGAATTGTTGAGCAAGAAGCTCAGTGCAGTTAAGGACTATAGAAGATAGGCAGTTTGAATCATAAAGGCCCTATACAATTTGATGGATTTAGTTGAGAAAAAACACAAAGTAGAATTTGATGCATTAGGAGTCAAGCAATTGAAACAAAGTGATCCTCATAAAACGACTAAAATGAATGCACACTTTTCTTTTCCCATTTAGCAGCAAGTGTCATGTGAAACTAAAAGGAAATAATAAGACGATAAATGAAATCTTAAACTAAGGGAGACAACAAGCAAAGTTATACATTTTAGAAAATATAGAAATAAGAGTCTAGATTCTTGTTAAAGAAAGCAATGATGAGAACCTTTGCTGCCAGATCATCGACCTTCTGCTGAAGATTTAATAGTATCTTTGATTGTTCAGCAAGCTTGGTCTCCAGCTCAGACACATCATGCCTGCAAATGAACTTTGATTAAAGGGAAAGAATGTTACTATATCTGATTATATAGGTAATAATATCACTTTGAAAAACAAAAGGAGAGCAAAATTTAACTGATGTATTTAACTAATAAGCAGTAATAGAAAATAAGTTATTACATTTGAAACTCCATGTCTCACGAAGACTTGGGAGCTCAAGTTTCAAATGTCACATCTACGATGGCCGGCACTGATTTTCTAAATCAGTCTTTTTTAACTTCTCTTGAAATAGACTAATATGATCCCCTAGCGCATAAAACAATGTATCTCCAAAAAAAGTTACAAACATAACCCTCCAAGTATCTAGATTCACACATCTGATTAAAATCCAATCTTGGACTATTTTTTAAAGGGGTGGTCCTTGTAAAAAGTTAAAACATTTCACTCAATACCTCTAACTTGCAATTCAATGATTTAGGGGAAGCAAACAAAACAAAACAAAAACAAAAACCCTCAAAGAAACAAACAAACAAACAAACAAAAGAACCCTTGCAATTCAATGACCTTTTTTGATCAACTCCCACCTGTTTTACAGAAAAATCATTCATATTCTTCTTGGTGAATAAACTCTAGCCACTAGTGTAAATGGGATGTCTTAGCGGACAGGATTATTCGCAAATTGAAATAAGTCAAGAAATATCAATTTTTTGGTTTGACTAGTTACTTCAAGGAATTAGATTGATGATTAATTAGCAGAGTTGTACTTTTTTAATGAACTGATTAGTATTGAGCTACTCCATTTAGAAAATTAACTCTTACAGTGGGTATATCGATTGAATCTGGACATCAGCAGGGAACAACTTGCACTCTTCTGAGAATATTTGAGCTTGTTTCTCCGCAATGGAATCAATTAGTTGGATATCCTTTGCCACCTGCTCATCAACACTGAAAATCTCGTGTAAATCAAATATTCACTAAACCAGTCTCAAGGACATAGATATTAATCCGCATCCTCATTTTTAACAGCAAAAAAGTTCATACATTCACACATAATAATTATATAGTCAACCCAAACTTCAAGAGTTACAAAAACCATCACTACCTCCATTCTGGGTTATCAGCATATATGCTTGCCTCGACAAGATCTACAATTAGCCGAAGCATTTCAGTTCGGTCTTCATAGCTTCCCCGGCCCTATAACGCAGAACACAATAAAACAAAAAGGTGAGAAATTCTTCACATCAATGAGTATTCAATTCTAGATTATCTAGACACCACAAATTACCAGCATTCTAAAACCCTGCTCAATCAATCAACACACTGCTCAATCCACCAAACAACATGGGTTTCATGAAAAATGCCCAAACACAAACTGACCTGAATTGCTTCCGTGTCTATAGTAGTTGTAATGCCAAGAAACTTGGCGATCTCTGCCAAATCTGCAAACAACGCACACACACAGTTTATGTCAAATACAAAACCACAGGGAAAAATCAAAAGAAAAAAACCTGAACCTACAAAAAGGCTTACATTGAATCCGAGCCGTCTCTTCGTCGCGATCCATAGTGTCTCCTTGGAGAGTCTGCTGGGAGAAAGGAGACTTGTCTCCCAATAATCTGAACCCAAAAAAACAACAATGGACATGAGATCAAGCGTTGCATTGATCGCCGAATGACGGAAACCGATCGGCGAAGCGAATACAGACCGAAAGAAGAGCCACTCGAGAAGAGCGTAGCGTTCCATGCCGGCGAAGAGGAGGGACTGCGCCGGAGCGTTGGCTCTGGGATAGTTCAACATCGCGAGCTTCCTCTGAATCTCTTCCATTTGCCTCGCCGCCATTTCGCTCACGCAAACCCCTAATGTCGCTTCGATCTCTTCTCTACCACTCTCTCTCTCTCTCTCTCTCTCTCTCTCTCTCTCTCTCTCTCTCTCTCTCTCTCTCTCTCTCTCTGGCCGGCAAAGAAACCAACTTTTGGTCAAGAAGGAGACGCGAGAGCTTGAAGTCGGACAAGAAATGTGTGGGGGTCCCAGAATTGGCGAGCGTGAGGACGGAGACAGGATAAGAAAAGCCGGTGGGGAGGAATTTTTCCAACGATTTTGAAACAAAAATCAAAAGAAAATTGCACTTTTGTTTTGAAAATTTGATTTTAAAATGGGTCATTTTTAACAATGGCCAATTGTCCATTTTCAAAAGTTTGGCAAAAATAGCCAATATTTACACGCCCGGATTTTTTTTCCCTCTGTTTTGAAGTTTGTGGTCATTTTTTCAATTTTTCTTTATGTTTCAAAAAGTAATTAATTTTAAAGTTTGTGGTCATTTTTAGTTTATGTTTCAAAAAGTAATTAATTTTGGAAAAATTTTAAAAATACCCCTCTATTTAGGGTGTTGTGTCAATGTGCTCTCTGTATTTCAAAACGTCTCAATCGATATCCTAAAAATTAAAAAAATTTCAGTTACCCCTTCCGTCTATATTTCTCCGTTAAAATAGACAAATTTTAGTCATTGGAGTGAGTAATTAGGCTTTAATATGTGCATTTACTCTTTTGACCCTAGAAGATTAAAAATTAATTAATTTTCATTAATTTTTGCATTATTTGTATATAATCCTAATATGGTAAAACCAAGACTAGAAAGGAAAATACTCAAAAAAGAAAAAAAATAGAATGTAACACTTAAGCTTCATTGTAATTTTTACCTAGTCTTGGTTTTACTATATTCGGATTACATACAAACAACGCACAAAGTAATGAAATTTAATTTTTTAATCTACTAGGGTCAAAAGAGTAAATACACATATTAAAGCCCAATTACTCACTCCAATGACCAAAATATGTATATTTTAACGGAGAAATATGGACGGAGGGGGCTAACTAAAACTTTTTCAATTTTTAGGGTGTCGATTGAGACGTTTTAAAGTACATGAGACACACTGACACAACACCCTAAGTAGAAGGAGTATTTTAAAAATTTTTCCATTAATTTTTAAGGAAGCGGCTCTAGTAGGGACCTTTTTTTTTTTTTTTTGTCCTTAAAAGGAAGAGGCTGTGGTAGGGACCTTTTTTTGGTCCCTACGGTAGGGACAAATCCTAAAATTTACTATAGATGGTTAAAATTTTGAATTTTAATTTGCCTTTTTTTTTTAAGTTGTTTCTTGGATTTTTTTTTTTTTTTTGCATTTTATTGAAAAAAAACTCAATTTTTAGGGGTGAAAGTGAAATTTTTTTAAAAAAAATTAAGCCTAAATAGTAATACAATAAAAATAAAAGGTTAAAAAATAAATAAATAAAGTATTTAGAACAATTCTAAGCCACTTATTTGGTTCCCACGATAGGAACAAAACAAAGGTCCCTACCACAACCACTTCCACGGTAATTGAGTGGATACTATTATTTTTCTCTTGAACTATAGTATTTACTTAATTAATTAAAACATTTGTTATTTTCTTAAAATATTATTCAAAAAATAGTTATTTATAAAATAATTTATTTTTTTATTACTTATAGTACACTAAAACCTGTCTAAATTATATTATTCGCTTCATATGTAAATTATTTTACAATTTATATTATTATAATTTCACGTCTTTGTTAACAAAACAAATTCATATCGATGTCAATTTTAATAAAAACAAGTAGTATTACAAACATATTTTGTGAATTCTTGGTTTCCATACTGAGCACTATGTGCTCCCCTCCAGGTACTATACAGAGTAACCTTCTAAACAAGGGTTGGACTTGTTATCCTTCAGGTGAGCACTATGTTTGCCATTTGTTTGACTCCCCCATCTTCTCTGTTCCATTCTATTTTTTTAAACTATTTTTTCAACTTTTTTAGTCCAAATACAATATTTTTAATTCTCAATTATTTATATCACATTAAAATTTGCAAAGTCAAACCATTTTAAAATGAAATTGCTATAATGTTTACCTACCACTCTACGATATGTAGATGTTATAATTCTCTAATGTTTGTTAAGTTTCAAATTTCATGATCATTGAAATGCGGATAAATAACTAGGTGGAGATTGATGATGGTGATTTTGATTTACAAACTTTATTTATGATTATCATTGTTGTGGTGTTGTATTAACAGTGGACTTTAAAGGGTGCATTTGAGGGGTGGGATAAGTAGGGGATTTGATTGGATAGGACTAAAATTTGTCCAAATCCTTTGTTTGATATATGCTAATGATTGTATTAATTTTTGTGGGCCCGACCACATAATCTCATTCACTTGGGATAACTAATCTCACGTAAAAGTGTGGGATAAAAATAATCTCACGCTCAAATTAATATAGATCCCATTATAAAAATATATTTTTGCTTTAAACTTAAATTTAAATATATATATATATATATAAATACATTTATTTAAATATTTTAATATTTTCACTTGTCTTGTCATTAATTTTTTAAGTATTAAAATTATGATAATAATCCAATCTAATATTATACCAAACATGTAATAGTATTAAATATAATTCAATCATATCTAATCAAATCCAATCCGACAACACCAAACGCACTAAGTTGTGTGTAGGTTATATGGTGTGAGTTATTTCAATTTTATTTAAATTTCAGAATATTTTATTTTTTTTATTTTTTATTTTTGTTTCTCATAACCCCATTTAAGGCTCTTACACATCATGAAGCACTCTGTTTGTAATTGCTCAGCCTATTTTTTTCTCAATATTAACTCTTTTAAAAAAAAATTAAAATTAGCCCCTCTTGAAGTTAATTTCTAGCTCTATCCCAAGTAGAGGTGTAAAAACGAATACGGATTTTGTTTCTAGAAACAAATTGGAATTGAGGTGCAAAAGTCATAATGTATTGCTCGTGAGTTTGATGTTCGTCAAAGTTAATTGGGAGGTCGGCATGACAAAATAAACTTAGCCAGGGCCCATCGTGCAACTAATGGGTCATAGGTACTTACATGGGACTCCGGTTGGACACCGCAGAAGTTTTCTCCCACAGACGACTGACCTGTACTTTGCAAATCGTCGCATGATTCTTCAAATGCATCGTCATGCCTGAAGACGATGCATTTAGCTTTTTTTTGGCAGATCTTGCAATTCGCACACCGGTTGGGGCGAAATATTTTTTTTAATTTCTTTTTTCATTTTTAACAGCCATTGGATTAAAATCCAAATCCAAGTGCTAAAAAAACAGTTGAATGAAAATGGGATATTTTTGTAAATATCTACAAGATCGAAAAAGCACACTGCTCTCTCCCTCTCTCAAGTCTCTATTAGCCAAAGAGTTTGGAGGCATCAGGCATTTATTAAAAACCAATGAAAACCTCGTCGCCTCCTATCTACAAAATCTCCTAAACTCTCAACACTCAACACTCAGATTCTCTCTTCTCTCTCTCTCTCTCTCTCTCTCTCTCTCTCTCCCAACCAACCAAATAAAAAAAAATGCAGGCATTGAATCTCACCAACCCTCTTCTCTCCGCCCCAACCACCACCAAATCCCACCTCCTCCTCCTCCGAACCCACTCCAAACGACACACCACCACCACCAATCTCCTCCACTTCCCTCCAAAAACGACACTATCAGCAACCCCCATTTCCCCTCTGAACCTCCTCGCCACCCGCCGCCACCCCGCAACCCCCAGAGCCTCCGGCGGAGACGCCGCCGCCGCGGCACCGACCCCGGAGCAACAACCCGACAACAACAAGACCCTGAAGCTGGGCATCGTGTTCGGGCTCTGGTACTTCCAGAACATCGTGTTCAACATCTACAACAAGAAGGCCCTCAACCTCTTCCCCTACCCCTGGTTCCTCGCCTCCTTCCAGCTCCTCGTGGGCTCCATCTGGATGCTCTCCCTGTGGGCCCTCAACCTCCAGCCCCGCCCCAAGGTCTCCCGCCCCTTCCTCGCCGCCCTCCTCGCCCCCGCCCTCTTCCACACCGTCGGCCACATCTCCGCCTGCGTCTCCTTCTCCAAGGTCGCCGTCTCCTTCACCCACGTCATCAAGTCCTCCGAGCCCGTCTTCTCCGTCGCCTTCGCCTCCGCCCTCGGCGACCGGTACCCTCTCGCCGTCTGGCTCTCCATCCTCCCCATCGTCCTCGGCTGCTCGCTCGCCGCCGCCACCGAGGTCTCCTTCAACCCGCAGGGCCTCTGGGGGGCTCTGATCAGCAATGTCGGCTTCGTCCTGCGGAATATCTACTCCAAGAGGAGCCTGGAGAGCTTCAAGGAGGTCAATGGGCTCAACTTGTATGGCTGCATCAGCATTGCCTCGCTGGCTTATCTCCTCCCCGTGGCGGTGATCGTCGAGGGGTCGCAGTGGGTGCAGGGCTACCACAATGCCGTGCGGGCCGCCGGGAACCCGTCGACGTTCTACCTATGGGTGATGATCTCCGGCGTGTTCTACCACCTGTACAACCAGTCGTCGTACCAGGCGCTCGACGAGATCAGCCCGCTCACGTTCTCCGTCGGGAACACGATGAAGCGGGTGGTGGTGATCGTGTCCTCCGTGATCGTGTTTAGGAACCCGGTGAGGCCGCTCAACGCGCTCGGGTCAGCCATCGCCATTTTCGGGACTTTCCTGTACTCGCAGGTTACTTCCAAGAAGAAGAAGATTAGCAGCAGTGGAGAGGAAAAGCAGGATTGAGATTCGATTCCCTTGCCCTTTACTTACTTTTTTTTTCTTTTTAATTATCTATTTTTGACCCGCGAATCGAATGCGTTTCTGTGCTAGTTCTCTCTAGTGGCAGAGTTTCGAATTTTGAAACTTGATTCTAGCAATGCTCGGATTTCAATCCGTGATACTGGGTTTTTAGCATTGACCTTTGTTTGCTCTTATTTTCCATTTCTGAGTTTTTTTTTTTTTTAAGTATGTTTTGTTAAGTTTCTGAATTCTAGATAACACATGAGCCTAGAGATGCTTGAAAAACGGATTGCAAGTCACAAGTTGTGTTGAGTGAGGACTGTTTCTTGTAGGAGCTTAAAGAGTTCAGCTTTAGGCCTCTCGATTCGCTTGCTTGGTTTCCCTTAGCCATGTCGGAGAATATCTTGGGCTTCTCCGAAGAAGACAGGGGACTTGAAATGGAAACACGAGCTGAAACTAATCCTTATTCTTTTTTTTTTTTTTTTGAATTAAGGTTTTGTGTAATGTTCTTGTTCGCTAGATAAATAGGATCTTAACTTTTATCAAGGTTTCTGGTTTTATTTGTTGGGGTTTTATCTCCTTTTCGATCGTAAACATTTGTGTTGCTTCGTAATTCTTTCCAGAATTAATGGATATTGAATTTGTTTGCAACTTTGTTGCCATCTTTAAGTTTCTGTTCTAGCTTGTAAAATTTGGATTCAATATGATCTTGTAAGCCTAGAGATGCAAAAGAAAAGATTACTAAGAGATAAGAAGATTGAATTTTAGGTACTGAAGTTTAATTCACTATGATATTATTTTTCGAGCCATTAAATAGTGTTAGGAAAAGCATTTCTGCACATGAATTACATCTTGTTATTTTACGTGTTTTTTGGCTTGCAAATATGCAGAATCAATTGATTCTCGATTTTTTTTATGTTGATCTTTGTTTGCTTTCCGGTTGCCAAATGAGAACTCTCTAGGATTCTTTTTGTGTGCATTGTGTAGTGTTCACTGCAAAAGCCTTTGGATCAACGGCATAGCTTCTTCTTTTTTTCTTTTTTTTTCTTTAGCGATTGACGACACATTCGGCTTGTGGCTTTCTAGTTGCAGCTGCAGAAACATTGACAAAATACACGTGAAGGGGAAAGCAACAATGTATTGATCAAGAGAGCTCAAGTCTCTTACTAAGACTGTCTTTTAAGTCTCTTGTTTCACTATGTTCTGTCATTCTAACTGATTATAAGTCTCTTCTTTGAACCTTAGAGTTGAACTGTGTTTTTAATTTTATCACTATTTTTGGTTTATTTCTAGTGTCTGCGTTATAGCATTTTGCTTAGCTCGCGGTTGATTTTGAGATTTCAACAAGTTGATCGGCTAACGATAAATTTACCATCTGCTGATTATCTAGCTAGGAAGATCAAAGAGACGCGGAAGATCAAGCATTTTTGTGTAGTTTTGGTGTTATTTTGGTAAAATGCGACGAAATTCCTAAGCTTTCAAAGGTTAATAATTTCATTGACATTGAATTGTTGTGTAATTATGTTAGGTAGTATTTCTCGCCCGAACTGTTTTTCTTCGTTTTTGAAAAACGTTTTAAAATGAGAAAACCAAAAAAAAAAAAAAAAGGGAAGAAAACAGAGAGAGAGGCAATGAAGGCCACATTTTATAAAAGAAGTGAATTTTAATAAAATAGCCACTATTTACAAAATGATTTTAAAAAATAGCTACAATTTTAAAAAATTTAAAAACTAGCTTTTTCAGAAATTTCTGACACGTGTCAGAAATATCTTACAGTACATTTTATATGTAATTTTGTTATTATCAGAAATTTCTTACAATGTGTTATGGCTAGTTTTTAAATTTTTTAAAATTGTGGTTATTTTTTGAAAACACACAGTCCGAAATGGCTATTTATCTAACTAACCCTTTAAAGAATAACATAAGTAATTTAGGACTAGTTTTCCTAGCAAATAACATTTTAAAGACTAAATAGGCTAAAGATCGACAAGTTTAGGCGGTGATATGTGCTAAAATAAACTAAAAATTTTGGTGCTAATTTTAACGTCCTTTAGCGATTGGAAGAAATCCAAAAATTCTAAAATCCATAGTTTAAATTATAAAAGAAAAAAATTCAGAGACCTAATTGCCAAATTACAATAAATCTAGGGACCAACAATGCAAAAAAAAGTTGGAGATCAGAATATATCTTCCAAAATGTAATTTTTTTTGCATGCAATCTAATTTTACCAGAACAGAAGAAAGAGCCAGTACTGTTGTCTCCAAAGCCAATCTCAAGCTACAGGTAACGAAAATTAGTAAAGTAACTCTTTATTTTCTTCTAACTTTCCATGATTAAAAAGATTAACCCTTCCTTCACATGCTTACAACTCTAATTAAAAGCGGCTTTGTTTTGAGACAGTGACTTTACCAACTCTGTAAAACAAATCTTTGGCTTTTTGATAATGACTCAGTAACAGAGGAAGTATTTCTTCAACCATAAGTGACATTACCTGCTTAAACCTTGAAAGTTTTTTAGCTTTTACTCAAAGGATGTTTTGGTGATCGATTTTTTTTTTTTTTTTTGAACTAACTAGATTTGTTGAGAAGATTGAGTAATTTTTTATTTTATTTTGGGTGATGGATTTTTTCCTGGAAAGAGGTCAATTTTATCTGGGACATCATCAAGTTGCATGGTTTTGGTTTTGTTTTATTTTTTGGTATGGGTTTCTGGTTATTTAAAAATGTTAAGCTTGACAAGGATTTTATTTAGTGATATTATCTAGAGAATAGGAGAACTAATCAAACATGCAAAACAATGTTTATGCTATTAACAAAATTTTAGACACAAATGTAGGTAATAGATCCAAAGAAGAATTAGCGAGTAATTAGGCTCAATGTGTTCTCTTTAATTACTTATTTTATAATCCTCTAAACATTGCCATTTTGAGTTATTGTTTCGTTACAACTCTATTTGTGTTTCTGTTGAAAAATATATTTTAGCTTCAGGACATCTTCAGACCATAGTTCATTGGCTGCTTCACGGGCTAGGTTTTTTTTTTTTTCAAATATTAGACACGGCAAGATTGTACTATTAAGAGAAGTAAATTATTAAACTGATAAAAATGACTTTTTATGCATCGATTTTTCTAGTGATGTTTTACCATGAGTACATTTGTAATGCATGAACTAGTAGTACTCGTTACATAAGCAATTTTTTTGTAAATGTATTAAAATAAAAATGTGCAGTTTTTCGGCAAAAGAAAAGGAAAAGAACGCAGAAAAATTTTCATCCCGTACAAAATTTTCTCCTTGTTTTTACAACAAAAATTTTACAACTTTCTATGCTAATTGATAATAAACTCGCTTTCATTTTTCTACATTACAATATTTTCTTGCTTGTCATATAGTAGCCGAAAAAGAAGACGATTGTTTTATGAAAACTATCAAACTGATGGAAGAATGTTTGATTGTCAAACAATTGAAGTACAGATTGTTGTTGCAAAATGACGGCGCTGCTACATTCCGATTCGAGACACGATAAGCAAGGCTTGGGGAAGGAAGAAGAATTTTGGACACTCTCGGGGACGAAGCCCTTTTTCAGTGTGATACTAGCAAAGTCACATCTTCGTCCCTGCTATTGCTTGGTAAACTCGAGTTTCTAATCTTCTAATCTTTTAGGCTTTTACACGTACATATCGGTTTATCTATGGATTTTCTTTTCACTGCGTTGTTTGGGTTCAAAACGGGGCAGAGACTTCCTGCCAAAATGCATCCAATACTTCCTATCGATACAATCCCAGTGGTCCTCGCATACCGGGGCAACGAGTGGAATATGTTATACAACGGAAAGAACAAGAGACTTCATTCTTCTTGGCGGGGATTTGCAGAAGACAACAGCTTGAAGATCGGCGATGCCTGCGTCTTTGAACTCAAAGAATGGAATTGTAAAAAGCTCATTTTCCGAGTTCAAATCCTCAGAGGCGACATCCCGCCTGAAGTTCTTCCAAAGATTGCCGGTGAGGGTGAGGATTGCCCGATCGTCATCACATAGTAAGTACTTCTACTCCCTCTTAATGCCCTCGACAATTTCGCGACTCGCTACGCACTAATCTACTGTAGTTTAGATGTATAAGGTCACTATATTTTCCTGAATGAGTGCCTATTTCATCGTTCTAAAGGCACTGCTTAGCTTGACTTGTAATCCCAAAGAACACGTCTGAACTTTGTCACTCTTTTTAAGTTATGAACTTTCGCATGGTATATATTTCTAAATTCTATGGAAATCTGATTTTGCAATGTTGGTAAATCTGGAATAGAGAAATCTGTAGCTTACGCCAAAATTTCGTAACCAGTGGTTCAAAACAACAGAATTTATTTAATATTAGGTTTGTTAAGTACCAAAATTTGAATCCAGATCTTTTGTCTCTTTTCTCAGTCTCCCAAATCAGATTCTGACACTTAAGCAAAAACAATTAAATTTTTAATCACTTTCTATTTTATTATAATCTGATTTTGGTAACAGAGAAAGAGACAGAAAAAGGATACAGAATATCATGACTCCCAAAATTTTAGCTTCAGGTCATCAACTTTTTGCTTTGGCCAATTAAGTGAGCCTGCTGATATTTTTGACACCTAACTTTGATGCATCTCATTCTTTCAATATGAGCATTAACCTAATCAAACTCAGCTTTGAGAATATGTTGTTGCTGTGAGTGAGTGATTTGCAAGTCTTCAAAATATCTGGTTGATTATTTTCCTCATAACATATAATTTTTGTGTAATAATTCTTTCGAGTAAGTTGTTCTGGAATGCATTGCCAATATTTGTATAAATAGAATTGATTTTAAAGGATTGTAGGCTGATCTTGTTCATGATGATGAGAAATGCACAAAATAAATCTGCTGAAAAACTACAATGGTATATCATCTCTCTGAAGTTGCGTATTCAAACGTCGATCAATCCCTATAATCATGATGTCATTGTCAGGCCCAGACTCGAGAGACGATTAACTAAAGTTAAATGGGAGATTTTCACAAATGGCCTTTTTTCCACTCATTATTAATTTATATTCTTTTTGTGTTGCACTAATAATTTTATTTTATTTTATTATTTTATTTTATTTTTTACATTATAGGCATAGAGTATGAATTAATTTGCAGCATAAACTATTAAGTTGCAGCGTAATTTTTCTGTAATTCTCCAAAACTGTTTAAAGTTGCAAAATTTATGTAGATGGGATAAATATAGGATTCGATTACTCAAATTTTATTTTATATTTCAAAAAAACATCAAAATATAGTCTCATTGTAAATATGATTAGTTATCCCATGGAGAAAATGAGATAAAATGATGTATGACAAAAAATGTGGGTCTTGTTCTTTTACTGGATTATTTTCTTATTTTTTGGAGTTTATAGCTAAAGAACTTAATTTTAAAATTTGTTTTAAGAAATGTCTATAACTTTTGTTTTTTAGGATAATGGTTTTTTTTTCTTTTTTCTTTTTACATTGTCTTTTAAATATAATATATATTGGCTACTTAAAAAGGATCATTCACTTAATAAATAAAAAATTGTAGATATGTTTTTTAAATATGGTCAAAAAATAGACTACTTATTGAAATTACCCAATTTTTGAGGCAAAAAAAAAATTTTATAATTGATTAACTAATTATTGTCTTTTAGTTAAATTAAATGCCCTAGGGACATAGTTCAAGCAATAAGTAACCAATGTTTATAGCTGCACATTTCTCGGATTGATTCATAAGGAGATAATGGCTTATTACTCTTATTTAGTTCCATTGAACCAAAATTTTGGATCATTGTTCATATCTAGATGATCGCAACAATGATTTACACAAGGTACAAACCTCAATCAACTTATTGCTAGGTCGACAAACATTCAAGATGAATATTTTATACAAATATCAAAGTTTTCCGTTAATTAGCACCTGATATGCATAAAGATACTTCTACATACAGAAATATCTACCCAACAAAACAATAATTTCACCACATTTTTAAAACTCTTCAAAACTGATATTTTTGAGATTTTGCAATAGGGCATCGAAAACAGCTATTTGGTGCAAAATTTTCCACGAAATCGCCGAAAATAGCATAAAGTTTTCTGGCATTTCTCAATATTATGTTTAAAACTTTGACTATTTTTGGTAACAACCGTACTAGAGTGTGTCGTGACTTTTACAGTCTAAAGTCTAACCAAATACACAGCTTTGAGACTGACAATTAACGTGGCAATGTGGTTGAGTAAAAAACAGTGTATAATTGAGTCAAAACTTTTAAGTTTTGGTGTCTCTCAGCTTAGAAAGAATGGGAACTGAAACTTGAGGCCAACATTGTTGTCTCTGCAAGTGCTTTTCAATCTCATAGCTGTGTTGGAGGTAATATGAGTGTTGTTATTTTATAATGCAATTGACCAACTTTTTTTTTTTTTTTTCATGATTACACTCTTAGAGAGTACTCATATATTGGTCATGATCACTAACAACATTTAAGAGGGGTTTCTTCTATGTTCAAACCCACCCAAGTGATCTTTTAGTTTTTACCAACTATTGCAAACGAGTTTTGAACTTCTAAAACAAGTTGGTCTTTTTCTCTTGACTCTCAATTGTTTCTTAACTTTTTTTTGTAATCTTAATTTTTCTCATTATTTATTATTTATTGTAGCATAAATTTTAGATATTTTCTTATTTTACCCTTAATGTAAAATAAGATTACTAATAGAATCTAATGAAATAATGTGTAAAATAATTGTTTGAGTACAAAAAAGATAAAAGGAAATAGAGAATAATTAATTGAAAATACTCATAAAGTAAAATGGTGTGAAAATTACGTTATTTTAGAGTTATGAGAAGTTTTCTTCACATTTATACTTTGCAATTGGTGAAAAGGCAATAGTTGAATTTTAAATAAAATAAATAATGATTAAGATTTAAAAACCGACGGACTAGAAAAATAGAGAAAGAGGAAACAAATAAAGCGAGAGTATAGACTTAAAGAATTGACATTTGTTGTATTTGATATTAAATTTGACATGAACAATATATTATACGTGAAATTTGTAACATCATTAGGCATTTGTCATATTATTATTTTAAATGCCAAATAATTTTTAACATTTGCACAAAAATTTAACCCAAACTAATGTATTTTCTTCTTATGAAATTGTCAATTTATTGCTGATGTCGTCGACCTTATGATGACCGTAAAAGTGATCCCACATCGCATATGTGATATGTCAGAAATAATATTTTACTTATAAAATAGCATATTACAGCACGGTGTTTCTCATAAAATTCTTAGGTGCACTCGAAATGCTCTTATACATGCGACATTTTTAAAGTATGAAATTATGATTGCGATCCAATTAACTTTTCATTTTACCACGAGGCCGGCACTCCGCGAAACGGCCACCATCACCATCGCGCGCGTTGCCGAGCTCTATGGTTATCTTTGCAATCCAATTAACTTTTCATACTTTTTTTTTTCCTTTCAAATTCTAGTAAAAAAATATTGTTAGGTATGTAAAAGTTAAAAAGTTAAAAGTCTCACAAGCAAAAGAATGCACAAAATGTAGTTAAAGATATTAAACCTCTTAACCATTGTAGAGATTCTAACTTTCAACGTGAATGGAATGCTGTACAAATTTGATATAATATTAAGAATATGGTACATAGAGAAAGTGAAAAAGAGAAAGAGAAAATGATATGTTTATATTGTGAAAGGGAAAAAAAATGTAAGTATTGCATAAAAATTTTTTTTTGTGTCACTTTAGATTTTATTTTGAGAAAATTGTTACAAGTATAAAAACAAGTATGATATTTTCGATTTTTCATTTTAAAGTTTCTTTGTTTTTCTCTTTAGTGTGTGTAAAATAAGAGAATCTCAAAGCTTTTTTTTTTTTTTTTCCCTAAGGATAGTTTAGTGATATTAAAGTTAAGTTTTATTTTTTTTTTTTGTTATTTTGCAAAAAAGTAATACGTTTAGGAGGATTTTTTCAAAAATATAATTAATATGAAAATTAAGAGGAAGCAAATTTTAGTGGTGCATATTAGAAGGATAGGAGAGTGGACTATAGAAATTAGAAGCTTGAAAGCTTTTATAGTGCCCTATTTAAGGGTGGAGCCTTAGATAATTGCCTTAGTAGCCTTACCCTTAGGCCAGGCCTTGACAAAAACTACTAAAGCTCAATTCTCTCAAAACATTCTCACTGTGTTTGGGCAGTCACAAAGAACATTTGTTGGTCTATCTTTTTCAAGTGATGAGTAAATTAGAACTGTAAATATGACTTTCCATTACTATCCTTTTGTACACTGTCCTTCAGGGTAAGTAAAAATTTGCATGTGTTGTCCAAAAAACAGGGAGTTTTTGTCTTGCTGTTTGTCATTGTTATTACTATCACTATGAACTGAATTCTTATGACTTGTATGGTTCCCTAAATATATGTGATGTTTTTGTCTAGCCAATTAGATAACTTAATATTGAAGGAATCATTATTTGTTGAAAGGCTTGAAATACAAGACCCTAAATTCGCGTAAACGAAAATGAAGAATGCAAACTCGAGTAGCGGAACGAATTATCAACATGGATTGAACGCAGACAAATTTTGGACACTCTCAGGAACAAAGCCTTTTTTCAATGTGATCATAGCAAATTCTCATCTCCAACCCACCTATCAACTGGTAGATCAAACTATGCACCTGTATTGTTCTCCGAAAGAGTTACATTTTCATTTGGCTAATTTGTTTGCAAATGAGTTTTATAGAAACTTCCGGCCAAAATACAACCAGCACTTCCTTCCCGTACGGTTCCTGCGGTTCTCACATACCGAGGCAAGGAGTGGAACATGATGTACTCTGGCATTGGCAAGAGATTTGATATCAACTGGCGAAAGTTTGCGGACGACAACAGCTTGAAGATTGGAGATGGGTGCGTCTTCGAGCTTAAAGAGTGCACCAGCACAAAACTTGTTTTCCGAGTCCAGATTCTCAAAGGCGATATCCCGCCTGAATTGGCTCAGAAGATCCCCGGTGCGAGTGCCAATTATCCCATCAATATCATATAATACCGAGTACTTTTCGCCCTTAAATTGTCCTTTATGTATTAGCAACTAGTCTGTGGACTTAAATGTAGTTTAATTAAGAAATACCATGTTTCAAAATTGAACTCTCGACAATTTGGGGTTATTGCTTATGGAGCTCCTTTGAAACTGTGAACGCTGCTTTTATTTATTTCCCTACCATAATGGAAATTTTTTTATCTGCACACTCAATTTTTCAGCTTCATCACTCTTATGGTTGTAATTCATCCTTAACTTCTTTTTCTACTTCAATGCCTGCCTTCAAAATCTTTAAGCCCAACTCGAACTTATTCGCTTTGTGTTATATAAATTTGAATAACAAATCTACAATGAGAATTCTGTTATACTTCGATTCCTTTCTATTCGATCATAAGCGGACCTTGTCCGTAGAAATAGCAAGAGGCTTGAAATTAGCCCCACAACCGAAATGTATCCCCACCACATAAATGTCTGCAAGAAGCATTTTCTACCTACACAGAGAGTTGCTTCTTTCAATATGCTCGCATTGGTCGAGCCTCCTTGATTGGAATCGTACACTAGAGCCGCGAGAAGGCCGTACAGAAGCGAGCCGATTGGGATATTAGTAATGAGGATGTTGTGGTTGACCCCCGCGCTGTTTGGCCCGAAAAGCTCCGACGTGATTGACACTGCCGCAGAGAAAACAAAACCGGAGCTCAGGCCTATCAGGGCCGTGCCAACACGCAACACTGCCTCACTGCCTGATGCGGCAAGCAAAAATATCGCAATTGGTGCGGGCGCTATAGCAACTGCAAGCCATCCGGTCCTTGCTAAGTAGACCTTGCTGCAATAGCAACACGTTTTAACTGTCAGACAGGTTCATTATTTAACACATGGTGGATCTATTAGATGTCTATCATGGAACCTGTAATTTATTTATTTATTTTTTTGTGTGTGTGAACGAATCAAATACGTACTCACGCAGGAAATCTGGGGCAGCTGAGAGCAGACGGCCGAAGAAGGACCATGAGGAGTAGATTGTGACAAGTGAGCTCGTTTTAGAGGCGTATCCAAGTGACTGAGAAATCTGTCCAAGATTGTTGCTGTAAACCAATCCGATCGTCCCTCCACAGAAGTAAGTGAGGTAATATAACCAAAAATCCCAGGAACAAAGTAGCGCCCGAGCTGGGTGCTCTTCTCCTAGCGCTGGTATAACATCCTTCTCTAGCACTGTCCCAATGTGGCCTTCCTTGTCTACCATTTCATAAGACAGAGTGGTCATGCCATCGTGAGTTCCGTCCCTTTCAATGAGTTCCTTATGAAGTTCAAGTTCATCAGAGTCTTCCAAATTGAGGCTCTGGTTATCTATAGCGGAGCGGGGATGAGTTTTTCGACGAGCCCAGTCCCTTGCATATGCAATGCCGGGAACGCATAAGGGAAGGGTCAGAGAAAAACAGCACCAACTAGGAGAATGCGAGCTTTTTGTGCATTTGAGGATAGGAAGTTTAGGAAAAGGAGATAGAGGCCAGTTATGGCAGCCAGTATGTATAGACAGAAAAAAATTAGGGAGTCGCTGCGGATGACACTGACAGGAAGGGAGTGTAGGCGAGGTTCGCGAGCTACAGGGATGAATGTAATGACGGATATGAACAGCGGGACCAAGGAATTTAGGAGAAGATAAAGAGTGTCATCATTCGGATTAATTGCATTGGCAATTAGATTGTATAAAGCCGCAGTAAGGCCGTTGAAGCTTAGTGCGAGAGCCAGGGCAAGCGATCTGTTTGCGGCGAAGTTTCGGATGCATAAGACGAAGCAAACGGTGTTGAACCAACATACGCTGCACCCGGCCAGTAAACTTAACAGGAAGACCTGCGTGCATAAACAAGCGACGAACGCACATATGTTAGCGAATAAAAAAAAAAAAAAAGAATATATAGCTTCTTTACGCCACAATTCTGCATTACATAAATGATAAACCTCAACACGCGCCGAGAAATATTTTGATTGATTACAAGTTTGTGTAGCTTCTATGTTGTGGTTCAAACCCAGTCTTATAATCTTGTGCTCGCTTATCTGTTATAGTGTTTTATGTCTTTATCTTAGTGAAGATGTACTATATGTTCAAAAGCCAAAAAGAATGTCTCGTTTGGGACTCAAAATTCACAAGAATTGTGTAGTGTAATAACATGATTAACCATGTTAGTTGACCCAACAAATACCATTCCAATCCCATTTTGTCAAGGTTTGGTGGGTTTTGCCAAAAATTGTGTACAGATATCTAAACCAATAATTTACCTTGCTTCTTCTCCGATATCTAAACCAATAACTCACTTAAAATCAACTTCACTTTTGATACACAATGTGACATGCTCTTTCTTTATTCACTAACCAGCATGAAAAAGGTTTAACTAATCTGGTCACTGTTTTTAAGAATACACAAAAATCAAACTCTCTTCAATTCTCCTTTCTCCAATCTGGGTATTGCTTTTGAAGTGGTAATTAAAAAACGAACAACAAACATCCATTATTAGCTAACGCCAAATTAAGAGACCAAACACCAAAATAAACAAATAAATAAATAAATTATACCATGAAATAAGGCAAAGAGATGATCCTGTGGAGGAGAAGCCACTGGAAACCGTAGCCGAAGAAGGAGGCGGCGGCGGCGGCGAGCATGAGGGCGTGGAGGGGCCAGTAGAGGAGGCAGAGGCCGGAGCACCAGCCGAAGGCCTTGCCGAGATCGGAGGCGACGGAGAGATAGTTGAGCTGAACCTGAGAGATCCCAAGCGCAGCCTTGAGGTGCGAAGAGTACGACGACAAGTCCAAGTTCGTCCCTGTCAATGCCTGTACCCATATTGCCGCCACAACCACCGCCCATTTCCTCGCTTCCGAGCCTCTCATATTGGATCAAATTCAAACAAACAAAAAACACAATATGGCTGTGGCTTCTACATGTCTTGTTTTATCTGAATTGTAACGTGATTCATGTGTGCTGTTTCCTTGATTGATTTTTTGTTTTTTTTTTTTTTGGTGTGTGTGTGCGGTTTTGTAATATTTGGGAAAGGTACAGAAAAATAGGGATATTGGGGGAAATGACGGGTTGCTGAGGTTGGTCGGTTTTTTAATGTGTTTGTTGGGCGTTAGTGTGTGGGACCGGGTTAGGTCGTGGTCTACTCTTAGCGGGGTTGCCTTTTACGATTAGAATTGTGTCGTTGGGTGTTTAGCTATCAAACAAGGAAAAAAAATACCCATTTACACCTCATATTTATTTTATTTTTTATTTTTGATATATTTGTACCTTGAAATATATAACTTTGTCCACTTTGTACCCTCCGTTTAAATTCACCGGTTAAACGATGGTGCGATATCAAAAAAGAAAAACAAATTTAACCATTAAACCCAAAACTTTACTAATTTCTTCCTCCATTCATTTTTTTTTTGTTTTTTTTTTGTTTTTTGGCATGTTTCTTCATCACAGAACAGTTACACCTGGATTCTTGAAATTCAAATATAAAAGAAAAACAGAAAATCTCATGAACACACTCCAAATAAACCACATGATTTCTTCAACTCAAATACATAATCTATTCAACTCAAATACAATTTTAACAAATTATAACATCTTAAGACATCCAAAGACAGTTCGTGGTGGCGACGGAGGCGAGACTCGTGGTTCCATTTTCTTCTTTTCCCCTTTATTTCTTCTTTTTAAAAAAAAAAATAAAATTAAAATTAGCTTAAGTAAAAATCGAAAATCAAACAATATGAAGAAAATCATAGAACAGTCAACATTGGAGGGGCTCTTGGTTCTCAAGCCCTCGCTCGAGCTCATGGAGGACCGCGACATCGCCGGAGTTCATTGCGGCGAGGGAGAGAGAGAGGACGGCAGCAACGACAAGGGTGAAAGAAATGACGGCGGCGACGGTGAGGGCTAGGGTTTGGTGGGGTTTCATGGCGAATAGAGGCAGCGGCATTGGAGGAGCTCTGGCCTCAGGGTTCTCGAGCCCTCGCACGAGCTTGCAGAGGACCGCCACGTCGATGGAGTCCGTGGCAGCGAGGGAGAGAGAGAGAGAGGACGGCGGCGACGACAAGGACTAGTGTTTGGTGAGGTTTCATGGCGGAGAGAGGCGGTGGTCATTGGAGGAGGTCGGGGTTTTCGAGCCCTCGCTGGTAAAGACATTAGGTATCTCTCTTGAAAACCAATAATGATAATCAATTTCTTTCCTACTAGTCTATTTTTAGTTTAATAGTTTAATTTGTTTTTGTTAAATTATTAAAGATTTAGAGTATTAGTGTAATTTTTAAGTAAATCAAGGATCAAATTATAATTTTTTTAGTGCAACGTCATCATTTAACTAACGGATTTGGACATAGGGCGCAAAATGGTCTAAGTTACATAATTTAGGGTGCAAACATGTCGAAAATAAAGAATAGGGTGATATCGCGAAAAGTAGAACACATATGAGGTGCAAATGGGTAATTTTTCCAACATTCACGTAATTTAACGGGGTTAAAACGTGGTTAATAACTATCAACTACCAATGGTATGGTCATAATTCAATCATTTATTATAGTAATTTATTAAATTATCAAAAAATTAGATTATTTATCATGGTTAGTAGCCAGATACCGGTTAAAAATTGCTGATATTTCATTCATTTAATATGATAATCTGTCTACTTATTAAAAACGGGTCATTCACCTAATTAAAAAAGGTTATGGACATTTTATGAATATGGTCTAAAAAATAAACTACCAACCAAAATTTCTCTAAAACTTGGTATTGATATCCTCTGATTTCGTCTATTTTCTTTAACAGATTGAAGCAGAGTTGGTGAATCTATAATGTTTTCAAATATAAAAGGACAGAGGTTCTAGTTTTGAAAAAGTAGGATACAACTTGCAAGAATAACACAATATAAGGGCATTTGTATAGATAATCTTTATTATTTTATAAAACCAATGGTATATTTTGTATTCTCTAGTAACTAGTTAGATATGTTCTTATTATGGATAATGATTTTAGATAGTTGGATTAATTTGATTAAGAAGTAACATCTATTATAAAGAAAAATATGACAGTCTTACATCACTTCTTATATCCTACTACATGTTTTTCAGAGAAATTATAATAAATATGTAATTTTTAACAATTCATTCAAATAAATACTAGTACACTTCCGTGAGTATTACACTTAAGAACATGATTGGATATATAATTAAGGAAGATTCTCGAAAATATACCATTCTAATTTTACCATAAAACAAAATTACACTGTATCAAAATAATATTCAAAAAGACTTAAAATTGTTTCTATGTACACCTATTTTGCTCCCTACACCCCTTATTTTAAAATTACTTTTTAAAACTTTTAGATTATTTATTTATTTTTTTATTCTTAAAACATCATAATTTGTTTATAATATTCCACCCCTCATTTTTTTTTTCATATATGCCCTTTAACCTTTTCATTTCTTTTATTTTTTAAAAATTTTTTCCTTTTGACTAATGATCACATCAACCATTTTTGCTTTTCTCTTTTACTTTTTTTTTTTTGTAATCTTTTGTCTCGTATGTGCACTTACACATGCACATTCGATTTTTCTCTTATAGAGTGCATTTTGTTTTTCTCTTGTATGGAGGTGTATGAACGTTATAGCCTTATAGGAGGAAAAAGAAAAATAAAAAGATTGCGTGTGGCAAAATAGAACAGGGTAGAATATACTAATGGATAAACAATAGTAAGAGTATTTTAGAAACAAATAAATATAAAAAAAATACTTTAAAATAAAATAAATAAATAAAAGCGAAAAACAGTTGTACTCTGGGGTAGTGGGGAGTAAAATAGAGGGTGTAAATAGAAACACACTTACTTATATTGCACATGAACGAATTTAAAAATTCATTTTAGTGGGGCCTATAAATAATATATATATATATATAAATATAAGTAATTACTTATATTGAACGTGTACATAATTAATACATATTCAAGCATTTTCACAAATACCTTCGTTGCTTCTTCACTTTTGCAAAAAATTTTATTTTATTTTTGAGAAGCTAAAAATATGGCGACTCATTCAAAACCCAAGCCTCTAAATATATGGACACTTCTCTGGAACTCTCCCGATTTACTCACCATTTTCAAACTCTCCAGAGTCTATCTCTTTCTCCTCATTCACTCTCTCTTTCTCTCTCTATAAATTCCACTCTTTCATGGCAGCTCTACAACAAGAAGAACCATCTCAGACGAAAATACAAACACTTCTTAGCTCTCACACGAAGCTACAGATTTCGCTCTCGAAACCCTAGCTTTGGTCAGCCATGGAGGATGACTTCGACTTCGTAGTCTCGAGCAACCTCGACGGCGTCGAGGAGCTGATGGAATCCCCCAGGACGACGACGAGCCGGTCGGTGAGGCTCTCAAGGTCAGCCAAGAGAAGGCGATCGGAAAAGGCGGCTTGAAGAACAAGCTCATCAAGAAAGGCGAGCATTGAGAGACTCCGAGCTCCGCCAATTCTATTTCACTGTACATTTTCTTTTTGGGTGAATGAGAGTGATGAGGGAAAAAAGGGGATATCAAGGTAGTGTGAATGGGCTTTGTGACTAATAACTTGATATTTGAATTCTTGGGTCATTTGCTTAAAATATGGACTTCCAAATAGCTATTTTGCAAATGAGCCCAATTAATAATAACTAATAAAATAATTCCATGTAAGAAATTACATACTTAAGAAAGTGCTTACATTGTCATAGATAATACTCATTCTTGCTGTCAATTAAAGAAACGTCATATATATGTATTCTAAACCGTATTCAAAATAGAATTATTTCTAACCCAACATGATTTTCGCTATCAGTCTATGAAAGTTTGTACTACTTTATAGAAACTGTTGATGCTGCTTTTCGCACCAACTAACACGTGCAAAGTAACGTGAAAAGTAAAAATGAACAATAACGAAAAAATAATGAAATAACAATTGGCAATGGCTAGAGAGAATATTAGAGTCGTATTTTTTGTAGTATTATTGAGCGTGCATTTCTTTTGTTATCATCGGCTATTTATAGCCTTATAAGGTCGCATAAAGAGAATATACGCAATAAAGTCCGTAATTCTATATTTAGTAACTATATATTTCTTTATGGCAATTTGACGAGGTCGAGCGATATGTCTAGGGCGTGCGCGAGGAACGGGCGAATACGTGTGAGGGACGGGCGGCAGCAGACGCGCGCGGAAGGTCAAGTAGCTGGCTACCACACGTGGTGCGCCAGGCGGATGCGCGTGGAAGGTCGGATAGCTGGCTACCACTCGTGGTGCGCTAGGCAGATGCGCGCGGAAGGTGGGTGCCGCCCGTGGCATGCCAGGCGGACGCATGCGGAAGGTGGGCGGTCGGCTGCAGCCCTTAGTGCGCCAAGCGGACACGCGCAGAAGGTTGGCGGCCGGCTGCCGCCCGTGGTGCGCCAAATGGATGCGCGCGGAAGGCGAGCGGTCGGCTACCGCCCGCGCAAGGGGCTACTGCCCATGGGGCTTGGACGAGTGCTCGGGTGAAAATCCACTACTCCGGTCACTATTTCGTTCTTAGGTCATCCTCGTCCATCGAACTGGGCCGTCGTTAACCTACAAGACAAAAAGTTCGGGCATTGGGCCTTACTTAAATTTGGGCCCAACACAAACCAATTCATAAACCTAAATAATATAACCATTTTCATATAGTCTTAAAACAAAATACAACATGTCCAAGCAATTAAATAAAAATATATATATTAGAGCATTAAGGCAACAAGTTTGTTTTAGTTATTCTTCTTCTTCCTTCTTTGATACACTTTTAACTTTTTGACGATGCATCTTGTAGCTGTAGGTTTGACGAACTGTAGTGTCGTGTCTCTCAGCATTTCTTATGTGATATTAAAATCATAATTTGGTGCAATGTCGTCAATATTTATAAACTTTCAACTTATTGACGACCTGTATATTTGACATTCACAATCAGGTAATTAAGAAATTTATGATACATATTTAGAGTTGTAAGAATTTTTTTGACTTTGTCATGAAATAAATAATAATGAAAATTTTGCATATCATTATCTTAATTTATGCTTTAGCAACGGGTTAGTGGCAATTCGAGTCAAACATTTTGTATAAGTGGTAATTTTTACGTATTTGGTCATTCATAACTGCAACCAACATGCTATTTTGCATTGATCTTGAATTGCATTTACCAATAACAAAAATGAAGTTGTGGGAATTAGGAGCCGCAACTTGTAATCTATAAGAAATTTTTGATAAAATTATGTAAAACATTTCTAACTCAGTAACGATTACTAAATTCGATAACAATCAGATAACGTAAGATATTTTTAACACTTATCAAAAAGCGTAAAAAATTTCTTGCATTGTAATTACGAACGCAAAACAGCAAAATACACCAAAAATCACAAATTCACTTAAACCCAAATTCGACATTGATCAATGTATAATCGCACAACAACATATTCAATCAACAAAATCAAATAAAAAACCAAACTTAGATTCAAATTAAGAAATTGCATATCGAGGAATTGAAAGAGAGAGAGGTCACTCATTGAAATTGAGAGCGAATTGCTTGTCATCGGAGAAGGTTGTCTTAATGCAGCGAGGTTATCGGAGGCTAATGTGAATTCATGAGTTGTTTGAGAATGTCGTTAGTGATTTGGTGTGATGGTGGTTTTTTAGTTGGTCTTAGGGTTTTGTCTTTTACCAAATAAGAAGAAAGTAAAGTTAAAAGGGTATTTTGGTCAACTTTAAAAAGATGAATAAGCTGAATGACTAGTTTTTTAATTATTGAAAACATAGGTCATCTTTTAAAAATAATCTCCTCAAATGACTATTTACCTAAGCAGCCTACTTTAAAATGATAAAACTTAAGGGGTTGTTTGAATTGCAACCTAAATAAATAAAAAATTGTGTTTAAATCATGTTGTTACACTAATTATACTAATAAAAAATTAACTTAAATGATGTTACTATAATAAAATATGGTTTAGATTTGTATCCAAATGAGTCCAACAAATTAATCCAAAGTGATTAATTAACTAAATAAAAATACAGTTTGGCAAAAAAGATACCAAAGAAGAAAAAAGCAAATGAGAAGAGAAAGATCGTTGAATCAAAGTTGAGATATGACAAATTTTACATCTTAGCAAAAGTTTGACACAAAACGAAGGAGAAATCCACGATCAAAATAGCAAAAAGGTTGTTTAGTAGGAGAGAAAACGAGAAGGAAAAAGCGTGAATGAGAAAGCAAAATAAGCTTTGTTTGCAGATAGATTATTAAGTGATATTTAGAATGTTTTTTTTTTCGATTATCCTAATTAAAATGAGAAATTTTAAAAAATGCCACTTCTGCACAATTTGTTTTGAAATATGTCACTTTAAAAAATGTTTGGAATTCATGCCACTTTTTGGCTGTGAATTTGACCGAATTGCCCTTCTTTTTCTTACAAGTTAGGAAGACAAGACGTGAGTATGCGGGTAACATAGTAATTTATTTATGAAAAAAGTGGAATGACATATTACAGTGACATATGATGTAAACATCAATCTCAAATGTGGCATGAGATCAAATTTTCTCAATTAAAAAAAAGGAAAATTTTGAGGAATGCCCTTTTTTCTTCCACAATGATAATCTATGCCCCATATGTGAAGTACTTTTAATTTATACCCAAATTTGTACTACAAACATAGAGTGGAAACAAAAGAGAGCATATTACTTGGGGCATAAATTACTAAGTGGCACTAAGAATGACCTTGTTTTTCAATTCTCTTATTAAAAAAAAAAAGAAGAATTGCCAAATAAAGCCATTTGTAATACCCTTAATAATCTATACCCCAAGTGATGTGCTCATTTTATTTATACTCTACGCTTATAGTATAAATTTTAAGCTATAAATTATAAAAGGGAGAATTTCAAAATAAGCAATTCTTGTTGTCACTTAATAATCTATACCTCATGTGGTGTGCTCCCTTCATTTCCACTCTATGTTTATAGTGTAAACTTTGGGGTATAAATTAAAAGTACAACACACATGAAATATAGATTATCATTATGTCAAGAATGAGGTAATCCTCAAAATCCCCTAATTAAAAATACAATACACATAAGTATAGATTATTATTAGTCCTCAAAATCCCCCTTAACAAAAAAGGCCATTTTAGTAGCCCAAGCAGAGGCCCACGTAAATCTCAAAAGGCCCATTAACCCCCAAAAGGAGGTAGAGGAGAAGCCATTAGTTTCTCTTCTGCTTCCATTCCATGTCTCTTCCAATTCGCAATTCGCGTTTGTCTCTACAATGAAGTAAAAGCTTATAATCAACGAATCACTCAGAGCAGCTCAGAGCTCAGCAACAATGGAGATGGAGCTGGATGGTCGAGTGAAGCCATTGGCTTACAAAGTGAAGGCCATGTCCAGAGAGTCTCCTTCTCAGAAGGCCTCTCTCGTCCTCGACGCTGACCTCCGCACTCACTGGTCCACCGCCACCAACACCAAGGAGTGGATTCTTCTCGAGCTCATAGTAATACTACCCCCTAAACCCTAACCTCTCTCTAACTCTGAATTCAATCGCTCACTTTCTTTTTTTTGATAAAAAAATTCTCAGGAACCTTGCTTGTTGTCTCACATTCGGATTCACAACAAGTCCGTTCTCGAATGGGAGATTTCCGTCGGATTGCGCTACAAGGTTCACTTCATTTTCATGCTTTTTAGTTTTTAGGGGAAAAATATTCAAACATATTGTAATTTTTTTTTTAAAAAAAAACTTTCTGTGTGTGTTTGTTTGTTTGTTTTTTTTTTTTGAACAGCCTGAGGCGTTTGTGAAAGTGCGACCGAGGTGCGAAGCTCCTCGGCGGGACGTGGTGTATCCTATGAACTACACTCCGTGCCGCTACGTGCGGATATCGTGTTTGCGGGGGAATCCGATCGCCATTTTCTTCATTCAGGTAGAAAGAATGCTTGCGATTCCGCCGCGGCGCTGTGTCTTTAGTTTTCGTGTTAAATTGTTGTTGTTGTTTGGTGACATTTTGATTTTGGTGAAATGAAATTGAGATATCAAATGATCAGAGGGATAGAGTGGGGATAGAGTCAAGAATAGAATGCCGGAGATATGTTCGCTTGGTAATCATAATTACAGTTACTTTAATCTTTTAGTTTAAGAATAGAATTATGTTTTTATTGGCTATGGCAACTTATGATATATTGGGAGGTAATGCTACGTACTGAAAGTCTTGGTTTTATCAGATTCGGAGTGGAATGATCTCACTTTAGGACACACGTATTCGAATGTTTTGGGGGAATAATTACTCAGATGATTATGACTCTCTGTATGGCATTTCAGTTCATTACAGTGGTCATATCTTATAAGGAACTTATCATTTCTTAGCTTAATTACAAAGATTGTGAAAGAGAAAATCAGTAGCTAATCATGTAGGGATACAGATTTGTCAATGTCGAATTTAGTTGACAACGTTGGAATTTAGTGACATTAAATGTGCCCTTTTCTGTAAGTCGTGGGTGCATCGCAGCATCGGTATCCTTTTTTTTTTTTTGCCAAAGTTGATTTAGATATTCCTGCCTTGCAGTTGATTGGGGTTTCAGTAATTGGTCTTGAACCGGAGTTTCAACCTGTTGTTAACCACTTGTTGCCTCATATCATGTCGCATAAACAAGACGCACAAGATATGCATCTGCAGGTGGATCACATCATTTATGCACCCCGACCATTTTACTCTGTTCCCTATAAGTTTGTTGTCATGTTTCTCTGATGCTGAGTATTTTATAGTTGCTTAAAGACATGACAAACCGGTTGCATGGATTCCTTCCCCAACTTGAGGTAAACCTATACTTTTGAAGTCATACTATTTAATCTCGTTTACCTCACCTCTTCAATGCTATCTTTCTCTTTCGTTATCCTCCTTTTGATGACCTTGCACCGTAAATTATGGTGCTTTACTTTTTAAATTGATAGGCAGACCTTAACAGCTTTTCAGATGCTGCTGAAGCTAATTTGCGTTTTCTTGCTATGCTTGCTGGTCCATTTTATCCAATACTCTTTGTTGTTAATGAAAGGTATCTTTCCCGTGCTGAGAACTAAAAATTGTCTATTATGTACTCTCTTTTATGTAATTTTGCATCTTATCCAATAACTTTTTTTTAATGGTGTCTTCGTCTCAAAAATGAAATTGTAATATCTCTCATGCACTTTCTCCTATATTATGTGTGCAGTGTCATATTATTAACTTAACTGAACTTACCTAGAGGTAGAAGAGTTTGTAACATTTTTAACCTTTTTTGAAACTTGTTCAACTAAAACCTTCATGTAAGTAATCACTAGAATTATTAGCAAAAAAAGAAAAAAATAGTAATAACAAGGATTATTCAGCACAATACACGCTTGCAAAATATTGGATTTAGAAAACTAGAAAGATGGGGCATTCGGTAGGGACTGGGGAATTGAACAATTGAATTAGAGCGCTTATGCTGCTCAAAAATTGAATTGAAAGTAAGTGTTAATTGTTATGGAGTTCAGTGTGGAACCAAACAATAGAATTTGGCCTCTTATACAGCTAAGATATATGACTCCAATAATGGCCTAAATCATTTTTATTTGCGGGAAGGTTGGATGCTCAACTATAATGATAGCTTCCAATCTTCAAAATGTTGGATTAGTATGGATTGAAAATGTCATTTCGCGATAAAGCAAGCTAATGTCGGCAGCTTTTGGAGTCTTCTATACTGCTCTGGTTAGTGTATGTTAGGTTAGTGTATAACACAAATCTCTCTCTCTCTGTCTCTTTATGTGCGCGTGCGTGTGTGTATATATTTTGAAGAAACATAAATGTGTGACTTGTTCATTCACATAGAGGTTAATAACACATAATATATTTTTGGAGCATCACCATATTTGAAGTAGGTAGGATCTTTACACATTAATTGCATGTATCTCAAGTCAAATGATCAATGAAGTTAGAGAAGTGAGACGGATGCCAGTTCTTTTTTTTTTTTTTTCATTTGCAGAAACTATCTAAATTATATACACATGATATACTCTCTCAAAGAGTCGTACAAGTCATTACTGTAACAGCTTGATATTCAAGTGAGTGACCAATGAAGTCATTACCAATAGTGTCTTTGGTAGGAGATAGAGGAAAATATTAAGGGGTGGCATATATATCACCTAGGTGAAAGTAAATAGAAAGGATGGGGTGGGTTTTTTTATTGTGTTTCTTGGTACAAGGGAAAGGAAGGAGAGTAAATATCCACCATCTTGTTTGGTATGATAAAGGGAAGGAAATAGAAAAATCATGATAGAAAAGCAACCACTTCGATGGCAATTAGAGTAAATTTACATGATGTTTTAGACTATAGTGGATCAGTGCACTCCTCACAATCACTCCAATTTGAAGTGATCCAAAGTTTGTTAGAATTATGGATTTTGAATTCCCTCACAAATCCACTCCCTCCTTAAATCCATCGTACCAAACAACTTAATATGTCAAAATCCATCTTGCATCCAAAAATCCATTCATGCCTCTCCCTCCGTCCTCTTCTCCCTCCTACTGAACACACTCTACATGAGTGATGAGAGTTTTTTTAAGCTAGGCCATCGCGTGCCTTTCTGATAGTAGTTCCTTTTAGTCCTCCTCGTGTGAAGCAGGAATTACCTTTCCATGCGCTGTTTTACCTTCTTCTTTGTCACTGTTTGTCTGTTTAAAATGTTGTTTCAAATCTTCGTGTATATAGGTTATCTGGTTATGACAACATGTTTTAATGGGCATTGGTTTTACAGGGCAACTATAAAATCTTTGAGCAGTGTTTCGGATGTTGAAGTGTCCAAGAATAGTCAGCAATCTTCAGCCTTAACCGTGTCTTCTAATTTTGCGGTAATGTTTTGACATTAATTTTTCTTTGCAATGTTTACTGGTTGTCTTTTTGAGCAGTGTTACAGACAAATTGAGGAATTGTACTGAAAGTCTTTTTGGCACGTTTCTTAGAAATTGTGCGATTTTTTTTCAACTTTTTTTTCTGGTATGCTATAAATCGATTACTTACTCAAGTGAACTGGTTGGTTCCAGTAAGCTTTTGACTTGTATACGTGAATGAATTGTTAAAGTAAAATGGGTGGTCCATTGGTATTTTTCTAATGTAAGTCACTGCTTTAAAATACATATACACAGATATATGAATAAATATATTGAACATGTGCATGTATGCATTTCTATATTGGAAAAGCATACCCAATTCTTTCCTTTATATCGTAGTTTCTTTTCTAAAGCTCTCATCCTTTCCCCATTTTCTTTTTTTTTTTTTGATAAAATGAAAATTTGTTGATACTGAAAACCAGTACAAGAAGTTCGGAGGCTCCTATACTCGTTTATTAGAGCTAAATTTTGGCATCTTTGTGGGTATCATCTGATAAAACTTTTGAATAATTCCTTCTGGATTGGAAGGATGTCATGGAGCATTAGATCGAGCCTTTTTTTGGCTATATTTGCTATCCATTTTCCCCTTTCTGTTTTGCCTCTTATTTTAGAGGGATTTCTCATCCTTTCTGATCTTTCATCGTATCATTTTCAACTGCAAGGAAATGAATTTCCTTCTGTTGAAAAAAAAAAGAAAAAAACTGTTGGATCTTTTATCACCTGCATGAACAGGTTGGTTTTATTCTTTCCCTTGTCAGTACTGTTATTTTATGTGTCCCCTTTCCTTTGCTGAGAAAAAAATAATAATAATCTATCGTGATGATTTTAAGATACTAAGAGTTGTATATGTGCCATCTGTTTTTCCGAAATCCATGGTTGTGGATTGATTTGTCACTCATCCTTCCTCTTGTCTACGTATAGCCACGGAGATCACGCAGTACATCACCTATCCTGTCATCCACATCTAGTTCCATGGTATTCCGTCCGGATGCAGTTTTGATACTGTTGAGAAAGGCATACAATGATTCTGATCTTGGAACAGTTTGCAGGACGGTAATTTTTTTCTGTTGTCTTCTTTCAAAATACCAAGGGTGGTTACACAACATTTTGGTTTACTTATTAACGGTTAGCAATTATCACCTTGACATTAGGCTTCCAGAATCCTGCAAAAGCTTTTAGAGCCTGTCACTGTGCAAGAAGTATCAACATCTACCAGTGAAGTAGCGCCTGGTAGTGGGGATGAATCCTTAAAAACTGAATTGCTCAGTCCTGTTCCATTACTTGATTACTCAAATTTATTTGGAGAAGAATTCCAGCTGCCCGATGATCAGTGGGACTCTAGCTATCTTAATATCTTGGATATAGGAGCAGTAGAAGAAGGGATTTTACATGTTCTTTTTGCTTGTGCGTCACAGGTTAATTCAGGAACAGGGAAATAGAATTCCTTATCATTATTGTGATTTTTGATGATTTTTTTTTCTTCTTTTCTTTTCTTTGTTTTGTTTTTTGTTTTCAAATGTTGACCTTCCGATGGATACTTATATTTGAACTTTGTGTTTCTCAGCCTAGCCTCTGCAGTAAATTTGCGGGGATAAGTTTTAACTTCTGGTCTGCATTACCATTAGTACAAGCATTGCTGCCAGGTCAGTATCACATGCCATATACTGTTTGTGGGAAGAATTAATTTCATGATAAGTGTTTAAGAAAGATTTATCCATCTAACAATATATTATTTATGCACAATGGTATTTTAGATTTATGATATGGTTGGCTCACCTTGTGCCAATAGTGCTGTACTTCTGATTATTTTACTATCAGTTAAAGGCCTCTCTGTCCTACATTGTACTTCATTTTAGAAACTTTTATTGATCATGTTCATTTCGCTAAATAATATAAAAAAGATCCATCTGAAAGCAGCTGAACATAAGATGAGGAGTATGATAACCACTTTAGAATTCCTAGAATTGTAATTTTTTTTTTTTACTTTAAAAATCGACTAGTGGCATTTCTTTTCTTTGTTGAACTGAAATTGATAATCGTTTTTCGTGTTTTTGTGAATGGTGGTTTTGTAGCTCTTCGTCCTTTGGTGAGCAATCCTTCAGATGTTATTGACGATACCTTCTCTCAGTGGAAACAACCTATTGTACAACAAGCACTATATCAGGTTAAGTATCCATGTTAATTTGAATTGATTTTGTAGTTTTATTAGTTTTACTTTTGGCTTGCAATTTTTGTTTTCAGGTCCATGTGCGTATTTCAGATAATAGCTTGCTGACGGTGATGGTTATAATTGCAGATTGTAGTAACGTCGTCATCATCGCTATACCGTCCGCTTCTTCATGCCTGTGCTGGCTACTTATCATCATTTTCTCCATCGCATGTTCGTAACTTCTTAGTTTTCTTTGTTATATGATCTTTTACCTTTATCATTTCTCCATTGCATGTTTATATTTTTGATAATCAACAACACCCACACCTTTTCTATTAGGAAACTCAAAGATGACCTTAATATAAGATTTATAGACCTATAACTTCTCTCTGGTCAGAAAAAATAGATTTTTTTTCTATATTGCTATTCTCATTTTACCACTTTTAAGGGTTGGCCAGTTGAGGATTGGGTGAAAATAGTAGTCTCATGTAATCCTGTATGAATAATGTTCCATATTCCATAAAATTATTAGGGTCATGCTTTCAAAAGTGGCATACTGCTCGCTTGTTTAGTACAATTCAGGGCAGCAATCTGTTTTAGTAACATGGATGTTGACAATTGTATGTGTTAGTTTAAATTAATAAACTACTCTTTAACCTCCTGTTAAATCACATTCTGCTCTTATCATCTTAACTGCCGCTAAAAACTGTTTTTTTTTTTTTTGCCTTTTTCCTTTCCTTTTCATTTGATTGCATTGCATAATATAAAGTAGTGTGTATATTCAGAAAGAGTAGTGCTAGACATACCAACTCTTTTACCAATTTTTTTAAGAGAAATTATAGTGAATACCCAATTTTTAAAACTTAATGTAAGTTATTACCCAATCTTTTGAAAAATGTAACCAATTACCCAAATGATGCAATTACTTACACAGTGGTAAGTGGTGGTAATTCACTTAGTTACCAAAAGCATGTGCAAGTAATTCACAAATTGACTAGAAACTCAATTACTTCAAAAGTTTGGGTATTTATTTTTATTGTTATATAAATTCTGGGTATTTGCCAACTTCACCCTTTTTTTAATATCAACCTACGCGTCATAATATTATTGGTGAGTGTTTATCACCTTTTTAGAAGGATTTGATATTCAACCAATGAAAACATTAAACTTCAATTGCCACATCAGTTGGTATTAAAATGTTGGTAAAAGAGTTTGTATGTCTAGCATTATTCATCCAGAAATCAGATATATATATTATTATGCTGATTGACATCTCTCTTTACTCTTTCATTTGAGATCATTTTGTGTGCTTGTTAAATATTTTGACTACTCCTTTTACAGGCCAAGGCTGCTAGTATTCTGATTGATCTTTGTTGTAGTGTTCTGGCACCTTGGATGACTCAAGTTATTGCAAAGGTATGTCCGTGGCACTTCTTATTATTTTAGCTTTCTGCGGTGGCTTGTTATAATTTTGTTCTTCTATATGTGGCCTTGCCTTGTTCTTGACTTGGGTGCTGATTTACACTACAGGTTGATCTGGCTGTGGAGCTTCTGGAGGATCTCTTGGGTATAGTACAGGTATACTAGTCAATGATCCCAAGCAGAGGTGTCAGTTATTTTTTTCCTCCTTTTTCTCATAATAAAAATTTAATGGAAACTGAAAATTAGTACAGTGAAAAAAACATAGGACAAGGAGTCTATCTGATCAGGAGGAATTACAACAGAAACCTTAAAGTAAACATCTTTCCAACTAACTATAATTAGTGAAAAGGAATTAATCCTTAAAGGCTTTGTAAAACAAATTTTTTTCCAGGCACCTGTCTTGTGTTGTTTCAACTTTTATAAAGCAATGAATGCGTAGTTCTAAAAATTCACTTTCTACTTGGTAAAAAAAAAAAGAAAAAAAAGGGGTCTATTTCCAAATAAAACTCGATTTTGGAGTATAATGCTGTGATATGTTCTTGTTCTCAGTAAAGGGAAGTGAGTGCTTCACTCTCGTCACTCTATATTAGTTATAAGTTTTATTGGTGTATATTTTGTGACTTTTCAAAAGCTCTTAACTTCCAGTTTGTTGAAATACTATCTGTTTGCTATTAACATAACATATTTTAGGGTGCCAAACAATCCCTGGCCCGTGCACGTGCTGCCTTGAAATATATTGTGTTGGCTATCTCTGGTCACATGGATGATATACTGGGAAAGTATAAGGTATACGTTCATGCTTTAATGATCTTCTATATATTAAAGAAAAAAAAAAAAAAAAGACGAGGAAAATGCCATTCTTCAAGTTGAATTAGGTTTATCTAGTGAAATTAGTACTTATATGCGATATTTCTGGATGATGCCGTTAATATCTATCTTGTGTGTTTCAGGAAGTTAAGCACAAAATTCTGTTTCTTGTGGAGATGCTAGAACCATTTATTGATCCTGCCATTGCTTCATTTAAGAGCACAATAGCCTTCGGAGATCTATCCCCTGCTTATCCTGAAAAGCAGGAAAACAATTGTGTGATTGCTCTCAATGTGATTCGTACAGCAGTACAGAAGCCAGCAGTTTTACCTTCTCTCGAGTCTGAATGGAGGCGTGGATCAGTTGCTCCTAGGTAATGGACGTTCCTTTACAATCTCTTAGTTCTCTCTAAGGTTGCTGATTTTCACGTTAGAACATATTTGTAGGAGACATGTACTTCCCCTTAGTGTTTGGATTGCTTGCCTTTAAAAAGTAACTTCTCTGGTAAATGAGAAACTTTGCATTCCGTGAAACGAATGCCAAGAGGAAAAAGAACAATTAAAGCTTCAGGGAAAACTATCACTAAAAGAAAGTACCTATAAGCTCTTATTTTGAATTTAGTATTTTGTAGGAAACTAATTTCAGCATTATAATTATTTGTTGGCTATTGAAGCAAATAAAGCTAGAAGAAACAAGAGAAACTTCAAAAGGAAGAATAATATAATAAAAACACTAAAAAGGAAGTGGAAAAAAGTTTATATGTTAAACTTTTTACTCTTTAATTATGGTTACATAAAAACAGTAGACAATGATACACCTACTTTTTTTTTTATTTTTTTTTATTTTATGAAATTAGAAGAGGGAATTTTGTGAAGAGATTATTGAGCAAATACCCATTTTGAGAATGATGAAATAAGAAAATAGCCAATGTTTCTATAAATTAAGGAAATAGTCATTTCTTTAACTTCTTTTAACTGCAAGATGCTTATATGATGTTGTAAATTTACTTTTATGCCCTTAGTTCCTTATGGACTAAAGGCTAATTTCTTAATTTTTGGAAACATTGGCTATTTCCTTGAAACATGGACCAAAAAAGGGCCAAATACCAAATAGGCAGGTTGGTGAATGACAACAACAATTAATAAACAATAATTGCGAGATGGAAAAAGGGCTTTTTAAGAAAAATGAATAAGTCGCGGTTTTTGCAATTAATGGTGAGAAAAAATTACAAAAGAGTGGGTAATGTTTCAAAAAAAAAAAAAAAAGAAGAAGAAGAAGAAGATAGTCAGATTAATAAACAAAAAATACAGAATATTTTTTAAAAGGGACAAATGATGCATAGATTATAGAGCAACACCAATTCTAGTTAGAAGTAGATCTAAGTTAGCTAACTATTGGCGATAGGTTTGTTTTTTTGTTTGTGTGTCTTTTTTTTTTTTTTTTTCAACGAAGTATTTGATACATCGCCCAAAAAAAAAAAAAAAAAAAAACAGAAGTCTTCCTCCCATCCTCTTGACTTGACCCCCTTACACACTTTCCTAAGAAATTTGCCGAGAGAATATTGGAACTGAGGCCATTTTGGCATTGTTGTTGTCTCTGAAATAATTGTATCGTATACTTTATTATACTGTCAAAAGAAGTTATAGTGAAGAGAAGCATAATGTTGAAAAGTGAAGTGCAATCTAATCAAAATAAGGTTCCTCATGGCTTGGATACATATAAAAATCTACTTGCTTACCTTCGTCACTAAACCTAGTAAATATAGAAGTTTCAGCTACCAGTGTCATATGCCTTCTTGAAATTTTTTTTCTATTTTTTTTTTAAATTTTTAAGAAATGTGGACTTCTCAATGAAGCAAGTATAACATGCGGAGGACAACACATCCACCCAAGCCAAAAAGAAAGCAATTTTGCAATAACAAAAGTCAGTTCCTCTCTACAGATCAGAAAACATAAAGCCCCTAAGATCTTTCTCAATGTGTATACACAAGGCGCTTCTACATAAAATCCCGCAATAAGGATTTTCCACCTCTTTTTTTTTTTTCTAATACTCATTTTTGTCTCTCCAGACAAATTCCCAATATATGCTCCTACCTTTGTAGGTTCTGAAGCAGTCTGCATTTATAAATGAAACCGGGCAACAAAACTGCCCTAAATAAATCTGCACATCTTAATGGAACGACTGAATTTAAATATATCTGATACAACAGTCTATACAACAACCGATACTGCTAACATTAAAACAGTAACTGTCTTCGTTTCAAAACGTGAACATACTTATTAAGAACAAAACTAGTATCACAAATGTAATATCTCGTTTAATACACTAAAATTGCTTTATGATTGAATTTTGCTGTATCATTTGGGAAAAAGTAAATTTTAAGCTTTCCTTACGTATTTTCAATTGTGATATCATATAATTCTAGGCTTTTCTCATCTGTTAATTTAATGGTTTTTTTATTTATTTTAATTTTATTTATTTTAATTTTTTATGTTGCAGTGTCCTGCTTGCTATATTGGAACCTCGCATACAATTACCTCTGGATATTGACCTTCGCGCTTCCCCCATCTATGAGCCATTGGATCTTGAGTCATCGAGTGGTTTTTCATTTTCTTCTACCTCTTTCCACGGGGCGGCATCTTTAAAACTAAACAACCAGGATGAACTTGGTGGAAAGATCGATGTGTCAGATACCACCGCAAAGATGGATGTTTCTGACGATGCCAGTCTTCTTTTTGTTCCGACTGAACTGCGTAGTATTGCACTAACAGATCCTTGCAATGATTCAAAAGTGTCTAGCTCTCTCTCTAATGCAGGGGTTGTTAACTCAGAACCAAAATTTGAGGGAGGGAAAATATTTCCCAATCAGTTTAATGTCGACTTGGTATTAGATACAAGTTTTGCTGCTCAATACTTCAACTTACAAGCAGATTACTTTCAGCTTAAAAACTATCAAGATTGTGAGCTTAGGGCTTCTGAGTTCCAGCGTTTAGCTGTAGATTTGCACTCACAGGATGAGATTACAGCGGAAGGTCATGATGCAGCGGTAGATGCTTTGCTTTTGGCTGCTGAATGCTATGTGAACCCTTTTTTTATGATTTCTTCCAAGAACAGTGCAGAGTTGATGAGCTATATTAACATGAAGGCGACTAGGATTCTAAAAGAACCCAATTTTGGGTTGAGAAAGGTCTCTGGTAAGTGCAAGAGTGACTACGAGATCATAGCTCAACTTGAAAAGAAGAGGGACAAAATTGTTCTTCAAATCCTACTCCAGGCTGCTGAATTAGATAGAAAATATCAGGAGAAGGCGTCGAATGGTGAGTGTGCTTCATGCTATGTTGGAATAACTGATGAGCAAATTGTTAAATTGGCTCTACTTGATGAGCAATCTGCAGATGCCATCACCTTGGTTCGACAAAATCAATCTTTGTTGTCCAACTTCATAATTAATAGGTTGCAGAGAGAAAGCCAGTCATTGCATGAAGTTCTTATACAGAGTCTTGTGTTCTTGTTGCACTCAGCTACAAAGCTATATTGCAGTCCAGAACATGTGATTGATATTGTATTACAATCCGCCGAGTACTTAAATGGGATGTTGACATCCCTTTATCACCAGTTCAGAGAAGGGAGTCTTCATTTAGATCCGGAAGCAGTATATGGGATACAACGCCGTTGGATACTGCTTCAAAAATTGGTAATTGCTTCGAGCAATGGTGATGAACGGGCTGAGTTTGCTATCAATAAGAGCAATGGCTATAGTTACACTGAATTGATTCCACCTTCAGCATGGACAAATAGAATATCTACATTTTCTGGATGTAAATCTCCTCTAGTTCGCTTTCTTGGTTGGATGGCAGTATCTCGTAATGCAAGACAATATATAAAAGATCGTATATTCCTTGCTTCTGATCTGCAGCAGCTCACATATTTGCTATCCATATTTGCCGATGAGCTTGCTGTAGTGGATAATGTAATTAACCGAGGACATGAAGATGTGAAGTTTAATGATTCAGAAGGAAGTAATGTTACCTCGATGAGTAAAGAATATGAAGCTTCTGGTCAACAACGTGAAAATGAGTCTTTAAGGTGTTTTCATGTTATTTATCCTGATCTGTACAAGTTCTTTCCGAATATGAAAAAGCAGTTTGGAGATTTTGGGGAGACCATTTTGGAGGCTGTTGGCTTGCAGTTGAGATCCCTGCCTTCCACTGTTGTGCCTGATATCTTATGTTGGTTCTCTGAGTTGTGTTTATGGCCGTTTTCTAATGTGGATCAAATGGGTACTCAAAATAGTTCTGACTTTTTGAAAGGGTATGTTGCAAAAAATGCTAAGGTGGTCATCCTTTATGTATTAGAAGCCATCATAGCTGAGCACATGGAAGCTCTGGTACCTGAGATTCCCCGAGTAGTGCAAGTACTGCTCTCCCTTTGTAGAGGAGCTTACTGTGATGTTTCTTTTCTTGATTCTGTATTGTGTTTGTTGAAGCCAATCATTTCGTACTCCCTAAGTAAGGTTTCTGATGAGGAAAGATTATTGCATGATGATTTGTGTCTTAATTTCGAGTCATTGTGCTTTAATGAGCTTTTCAACAACATTAAACCAAATGAGACTCAGGACAGAGCTTCTGAAGAAGTATATAGCAGAGGGCTGACAATTTTTATTTTGGCTTCCGTCTTTCCTGATTTTTCTATGCAGCGTAAAAAGGAGATGTTGCAGTCCTTATTGTCTTGGGCTGACTTCACTGCATTTGAACCAACAAGCTCTTTCTATGACTATCTCTATGCATTCCAGAATGTTATGCAAAGTTGTAAACACTTGTTACTGCAGACTTTACAAAGATTTGGTGCTATTCCACTTCGTCAATCTTCTGCTGGACACTCAGATGGTAGCTTGGAATCACGTTTATGGTTTTTAAGTGATGTATATCATATCCCATCAAATATGGTTCTTGATAAGCTAGAGGTTGACAATGCTGCTGCTGCTGCTAAATCAATAAAAAATGTTGATCTTTTATCCCCAGAGGAAATAGAGGATTTTTCTAAGGACTTGGAGGTTCTCATTACTAAACTTAACCCAACAGTCGAGTCATGTTGGAATCTTCATCCTCAACTGGCTAAGAAGCTTACTATTTTGGTGGCAGAATGCTTTATCTACTCAAGATGTTTGTCGTCAATTGCACAAAAAGTTGATATTGCACAAGACAATGACTGTGAAACATCTATCACATCTAAGTCAGCTGACCAATTCCTCATTCATTGGAGGATTGGTCTTGAAGTAATTTCTGAAACAATTCTGACCCTTCAAGAAAAGAGTTGCTGGGAAGTTGCATCTGTGATGCTTGATTGTCTTCTTGGAGTACCTAATTGTTTTGAGCTTGGTAATGTCATTGGTTTTGTTTGTGCTGCATTAAAAAGAAATTCATGCAGTGCACCAAAAATCACTTTGCGTTTAAGGACAGATAAATGGTTGTCCATTTTGCTTGCTAGAGATATCCATGCTCTAAATGAATCTGAGTCTTCTCTGGTTGGTTTGTTCTGTACATTGTTGGGTCATCCTGAGCCTGAGCAACGATTTATAGCACTCCAGCTCTTAGGAAAGCTTGTTGGCCAAAATGCGCATGGAATAGCTGACCTACAAGATTTTAGTTCTTGCAATAATTTCTTTACACCTGGCTTAGTCATATCTATTCCGGAGTCTATCATTACACTTTTGGTCTCAAGTACTTGGGATCTCGTTGTTGTTATGGCATCGTCAGATATGTCTTTGCATCTAAGAACTTGTGCAATGGCCCTCCTTGTACGTTATATCCCATTTGCTAAGCGGCATCAATTGCAATCTTTCATGACTGCAGCAGATAGTGTTCATGGTTTGGGCAACCTTGGTCAACCATCTTGTGAGGGCCTCTTGCTACGACTTTCATTGGCACTTATTGCTGGGGCTTGCCTGTACAGTCCCCCTGAAGATATTTCTTTAATTCCTCAAAATGTTTGGAAAAACATCGAGACATTAGGATTGTCAAAATCTGGTATAGACTTTTTTTTTAAAACAATTTATGCTTTTGTATGTTGTGACTGTGCGTGCAAGTGCATGCTCAGAGGAATTTAGGGCATTCCCCTCAAACTTATTTGTCTCCACGGTTCCATTTGTAGAAAGCAGGATTGGGGATCTCGAGAAAAGGGCTTGCCAAATCTTGTGTAGATTGAAAAATGACGAGGATGAAGCTAAAGAAGTATGTAGTAGGTTGAGGCTTATGTCTTGATTGTTATGTAGCACACTGCAATTTCTAAACTACGTGCAAACTTTTGTGTTTAGAAGTTGTACTTGTGTAGATTGGATAGATATTTCTGTTAACTTATTGATCCACATTTCATGCAAGGCTCTGAAAGAAGCACTATCTGCAAGTCCTTCAAAAGAATCCAGCCCTGACTTTGAGAGTACCCGTGAAGCAATTTTGCAAGTAAGATCATTCTGAACTTTTCAACTATTCAATTTTATTAACCCAGTCGTACATAGTTTGTGGTAGCACTTAAAATTGTAACTTATCGACATTTTTAAGGGTTTAAGTGTTTTTTTGTAAAAGCAACTTTGTGTGTGACCATTTTTTACTGTTGGCCACGTGTTTGATATTTAGAGGGTATCATATAAGTTATGGGTAGGTCTCTGCTCATAGGGTCGTTAAAAAGATCTAAAAGCATAATAAGCGTTTAGTAAACCCACTTTTTTTGGAAAGCAAGTAACCATTTCTACTTCTACAAGGTGCAGTTTTAGAAGCAGGTAAATGGATGATTTTCAGTAAGTGCGTCTACTTCTATGATTTAAAATACTAAAGAATCCTTGATAACCACCAGTTTTTCCTGCATCTTTTTTCCAAATTAGTTTGTTCCTAAACAACTGTGTACAACAACCATATCTCATGTTCACAGTTTCAAACAAAAAAAAGAAAGCAATTATATTATAATATAAGGGTCAGTTAGGTAAATAGTCATTTTAGAGGGTGTGTTTTTAATAAAATAGCCAAAGATTCAGAATATTAAGAAAATAGCCAATTTTCTTTTTACAATTGTAAGAAATTTCTTACTATAAAAAAATAGCACATAAAATTTACTGTAATTATTAGGGTAATAAAAATCTATGGATGGCTATTTCTTAAAATTTTGAAACATCGGCTATTTTATCAAAATTAAACTAAAAAAATGGATATTTCCTTATAAATCCCTTTAATTAATGGGCCAGTTAAGCAATTAGTCATTTTAAAGGTAAAGTTTGAAGGATTTAGCCATAGTTTCACGAAATTAGGGATTTAGCCATAGCATGTGACATATAACATATATACATGTAAAAAATGTAGCATTAAATGTAACATGTAACATAAAATGTTACACTTTTACACGTATATATGTTTTATGTAACAAAAAATGTTACATTTTATGACTAAATCCCTAATTTCGTGAAACTATGGCTAAATCCTGAAAAATTACCCAAAAGTTTGGTTAAATGCCTAAAAAACTCTTAATCAATTTGCTTGTTAAATCTTAATATGTGAATTGTTGACAAACATTATATATTTATTGGATAAATCATTTTACACATTTTTTATATTATAAATAATATTTTAAAGGTAATTTTAAGAAAACAGCCACTCTTTAGAGAATAAATATAGCCATAGTTTCAAAATATTTAAAATCTAGCCCTTTCAGAAATTTCTTACACGTCAAAAATTTTCTTACAGCAATTTTTATGTGTAATTTTGTTATTGTCATAAATTTCTTACATGTGTAAGAAACATTTTATAGCTAGTTTTTAAATTTTTTGAAGTTGTGGCTATTTTTTTAAAATACAGAGTCCCAAATCACTATTTACCTAATTGACTCTATTTTAAATGTGACGAAAAAAGGAAGAAAATATATTTGAAACAATAATTATAATTTTTAATGTGACAAAAAACCAAAAATATTATTTAATTCGAGGTGAGATGATAATAATACATATGTTTTTATTGATGGTAAATATACATATTCACAGTTAAAAATTCAGCTTGCGAATGGCCCACTTACTCAAAACTGCACCAATTTTATTTATTTATTTATTGCAATACTTCTTTATAAGTACAACACTACCAAACTAGCCCTTGATGCGCAAGGCCATATTAGTATTTGACCGGATATAACATGATATATCTGGAAATAGGTGATGGGTAGGTATCAGTCCTGCATTATGAAAAAGCTTCTTCTGGCTATTTATGTACAACCGCAAAGAAATAAGCTGTCCCTTGTTCACGAGATTTGTATGGTGGTTTGTGATTGATCTACAATTTTTCGTTGGTGATTATAATTTCTTAATCGTACTAATGCCCTGAGTGTGTATGATTTTTTCATGTTTTGCTAGCTAATTTAGTATCTTATAATAGGTCATGGCCAATTTAACTTCTGTTGAGTCGTACTTTGAGTTCTTCGCAGACAAAGTAGACCGAGAAGCCATGGTAAGCTAAGCTCCTACTAGTGTCAATTTTCATTTGAAGCTATCCTCTGTCTTATAATTTAACTGCAAATATTACAGGAACTAGAGGAGGCTGAAATAGAATTGGACATCCTTCAAAAAGAAGACGCTCCACAGCAATTAGTTAAAGATGCCAAAAGGGGTCAGTTTCCTTTCACATTTATGTCTGTTCACTGTCTGAATACTTGGCTTGAGAAGTTTATACGCTATTTTTAAGTGTATCTGTTTTGCTTATATTTTCCAGCTCCTGTCAAAAAAGATGATTCGAGGCTTCAGGAAATCAAGGAATCGATTCGTTCCATGTATGCTTTTTCTCTCTCTTTTATGTCTTTTCAATGGAGGTTAGAGGAAATCTTTTTTGGGAAAGAGAGAATTTGCCATATCAATTGATGTTCCAGTATTCTCTTCTTAGGTGGTTAAATCTCTTTGTTGTAGCAGTTTATTTTCTTAGGCCCATAATTTTACATTGAAAATGTATCTTGGCTGCTAATAGATAACCTTTCCATGCCCTTTCCTTCTCTGTGGGTGGAGAAATCTGAAACTAGTTGTATGAACTTGTGGCATATTTGGTCGAAGGCATGCTTGCTTATCTCAAGTCTCGGGGGAAATTATATTAAAGTCATGTTTAGAGTTTGATCTTAAAAAATGGCCAATTTTTGGGAATTAAAAAAAAAAAAATAGTAGTAATAAATTTATTAACTTCGTAAGAAATTTTATTACTGAAAATTTTCTATTAAGTTTTGTCATGATAATAAATTTTCTTACCCATTATTGCCTTTTTTTAATTTATTTTTTTTATGTTCTTGATTTGTTAAAACTTTGGCTTTTATTCAAAAGCTTACTCCCAAAGTGGTCTATTTAGCTAACCCATCGTAAGTCTTATGATATAAGAAAACTGCACTTAGTTTCTATTTTGTGAACACCTTAGCAAACCGACTACTAGAAAACTACTGTGACAAATTACGCTCCCTGTAACCAACAATGAAACTTGACCTTGACACAATTGTTTTGAAAATGCTATTGTCTTATTTGATGGTAGCAAGCGTCTGGAAAAGATTCAGTTTCAAATATTTTGGATATGAAACTGAGTATGAAATTTCTCTTACCACGGTGAATTGCATATTTGGACTGGTGGATTCCATATGCTTCTATAAGGTGGTAGTGAAGGTAGACTAGTATTGAAAAAGTTCTGAATTTGATTGCCACAGTTGAGGAATCAGGTCTCAATACAAGTACTAGTCTTCAACTGATTTCTTTCCTCTTCATTCTTTTGAAATTTTGCATAAGTTGTATCATTTCATTTAGAGGCGTGACACTACTTAAAACCAGTGGTTTTTTTTCCCCCTCCTTTCTGGTAGAGAAAAGTCGAGACTCCTAGAAGACATATCACTGCGCAGGCAGAGAAAACAGCTTTTAAGACATACCCGTCAGAGAGAATTAGAAGAGGCAGCTGTAAGAGAAGCAGAGCTTTTACAAGAACTAGATAGGTAATGCCTCATGAATAGCTTATCCTCGACTCTCTTAACTCTGACTTTGATTTCACAAAATAAAACACTGCAATTGACAACTATCATGGATCTTTAATCTGTCAGAGAGAGAGCTGCTGAAGCTGAGAAGGAGATTGAAAGACAGCGATTGCTAGAACTTGAGCGTGCAAAGACCAGGGAACTGAAACACAGCCTTGACATAGAGAAAGAGAGACAAACACAGGTTATAAACCCTTACAAATCTGTTTACCTACAAAATTTTAAGAACGCATTACATTTTTGGGATAACACAAAATCCTCTCCCATGTTTGCTTTTATTTTCTGCTTTACTGAAACGACAGCATTTTGGGATTTTCTTGTATCGTATGTGCTTTAATTTTATTTTTATTTTTTTATCATATGTACTTGGTATGTTAAGCTGGAAGTAATATTTATTTTAGTTGTTCGTCCTGGACTTTTGGTTGTAATATCTCGGCTCTGACAGAGGGAAATTCAGCGTGAATTGGAGCAGGCTGAATCAGGAGTAAGGTCATCTCGGCGTGATTTCTCTTCCTCCTCTCATAGTGGGTATGTCTTTTTGCCAAAACAACTGTTACCATGTCTTCTTTTTGAAAGTTTTTTGTGCGCAATTGCTCATATCTCTTCACTAATAAGAACTATTTTTTATCCCATTTTTATCATATATCCGAAAATTTCCGTTTTTAAATCGTACTGATTGAACGGAAAATTCGGCTTTGAATTTTTTTTCCCCTCCCAATCATTAAGTTGAATTCACATGCAAAAATCCGTATTGGGCAACTATTCATTTTAAATCTGGGTTCGCAAAACTTGTGGCGTTGAATTTGAAACTCACAAGGTTTGGGGGAAAATGTCAACCTGGGTTTAACTTTATGTTATTGGCTATTGCCAAAACAATTTGGATGGTCTTTTTCTTGGAAACTATGCTGAAAGGAAAATTCACGGCTTGGCAAACAAAGGTTCACCTGCTTGGGAATGAGTTGCACTAACACTGTATATGTGATTTGCTACACACTTCTGGGTTTTTCCATTCTATTCTCATTTCCCTTATAGTTTTTATATTTACTTTTCTGTCGATGCCTCATTTGCATGCAGTTGGGATTTAATGTTTTATTTTATTTATTTTTCCTTTTTTTTTCAATATTTTTCTTTTATTTTTTTCCTTGCAGCCGGCCACGGGATAGGTATCGTGAAAGGGATAATGGAAGACCTGGCAACGAAGGAAGCACAAGAGCAGTCAGTGGCAACGTGCAGCTTGAAACTTCGAGTGGTTCTTCCATGTTGACCATGCCAACTGTCGTACTGTCTGGTTCCCGGTCGTTTACTGGCCAGCATCCCACCATTTTACAATCACGCGATCGTATAGATGAGTGTGGTAGCAGCTATGAAGAGAATATTGACGGAAGCAAGGACTCCGGCGACACTGGTAGTGTTGGGGACCCAGACTTGGCCTCTGCATTCGACGGGCCGGTTGGAGGATTTGGTTCAGGTGGTCAGAGACATAGTTCCCGCGGGAGCAAGTCTAGGCAGGTGGTAGAACGAAGGGAGCGGGATAATCGACGCGAAGGAAAGTGGGAAAGAAAACACTGATAATAGGCAGGACCATGGTTCTCGGTTTAGCGCCATGTTCTCTTGGGTGCAAATGCATATATATATAGAATAGAGGGCTTGAGTCTTGAGATGTAGTTCTGGTGGTGAGATTGATTCAGTAAAGAATTGTATTAACATCTTTCTGGAGGATTGTGGTTGAAGGTCAGGCTGCTTCTTCAATTGCCTGTGTCGTCTTTGTACTCCATATGAATTCAGCTACGTTTTCAGGTTTTTTTTTTCCCTTCACTTTTTATTTTTCCAATAATAGCAATTACCTTATTAGGAACATATCTGCGCATAATATATGAGAAAAATTTGGATTTGTTATAAAATTAATAGAAATTGTTAGAACATCAATTGCATGAAGTAAACAAAGAGGATAAATGGAGAAATTAGATAGAAATTATGTAAAAAAAAAAAAGAGTATATTATTTCTTTAGGGAATTTTAAGAAGATAACCACTGTTTACAAAATGATTTTAAAAAATAGTTATAGTTTTAAAAAATTTAAAAACTAACCATGTAAGAAATTTCTTACAAAATTTTTACATAATGTCAGAAATTTCTGACAATATTTTTATGTGTATTTTTGTTATTGTTAGAAATTTCTTATAGTTTTATGGCTAGTTTTTAAATTTTTTAAAACTGTGGTTATTTTTTAAAAACACACAGTCCAAAATAATTATTTACATAATATATTGTCTTTCTAAAAATCTTATCAGATTAATCAATGAGACAAAATCTGAATCAAGGAAAAAAGAGTCCAGTATGTCTTGATCTCCATTTCATGCGAATGATATATTTGCTCGTTTAACATTTTATTTTTTACTATTTAGAATTTAGAGAAATTAATCTCCTACCGTATTTCACATTTAAGTTTGCAACTTATTCCATTAATGCACGCTATGTTACTCTTTTTTTTCTCTTTTTTTTATCACAATGTGTCCCTAAGAAAAAAAAAAAAAGCACAATTCGGTCAAATTCACTATTAAAAGGTGACATCGACTGCAACATTTTTTTTTAAATGACATTTTTCAAAACAAGTTGTGTACGTGTAGAAATGGTATTTTTCAAAACTTTCTCACTATTTAACCAGTTGACATATGCACATATTTTTTAAGATATTAAAATTATTTGATAATTCTTTGAGAGCTCACAAGTGAATTTATCTATATTTTCATAGTTCTAATAATTGCTCTTCAGAGCTCCGAATAAAATAATGTGACATATTTGTTGTACTTGATACAAGTGTTTTATAAGAATTTCAATTACACATTTAATATTCACATGCACATCAAGGATTTCTAATTATTTTTAAAACAAAAAATGCATATTTTTAATTTTCATAATTTTTTAAGGGAATTTTAAGAAAATAGCCACTGTTTACAAAATGATTTTAAAAAATAGCCGTAGTTTCAAAAAATTTAAAAACTAGCCCTTTCAGAAATTTCTGACACGTGTTAGAAAGTTCTTACTGCACATTTTATGTGTAATTTTGTTATTGTCAGAAATTTCTTACAATGTGTTATGGCTAGTTTTTAAATTTTTTAAAACTGTGGCTAGTTTTTTAAAACACACCGTCCGAAATGGCTATTTACCTAGCTGACCCTAATTTTAATATGAATTCATGATATATTAATATAAACAAAATATACATTTGTATAATAAGTATATAATATCAACATTAGATAATACAAGTACAAAAATATTCATGCAAAAACATAAAAACTAATAGTATTAAGAGCGCGTATATCTACAAATGATTATTAAGGGACAACGTACTCTATGGTTGCTCTAAAACTTAGAAAATAAAAGAGCGCAACTGATAAAATTTGCCAAAAAAAATATAGTTTTGCTGAAAAAGAAACTTATTGATTTTTAAAAGTAGTGAAAGTGTAAAAGCACTTCATGATACTTTAGGGCCATATTGTTATCTAACTAGCAAATTGATCATGTTTATATCTGTTCAAACTAGCAAACCAATATAATGTATGTCGGTGTTCAACTCGCGTGGACAAATTATCGATGAGCGAATCTCTCTTAAGTCTGATATGGTGGAGATAATTAAGCTTATAAAAGACTGAGGTCAAGTGGTCTAGTGGAGCCAAAAGACGACGTGAAACTTCAAACTAATGGAGTATTTTAAAAATTTGTGAACCACCGACCTTTTATCCATGAACGATACGAAAGTAACAGCACAAGATTTCCAAAATAAAATTGAGTTTTTTTTTTTTTTACTATTTATCTTTCTTTTATTATTTTTTTCTATTCTAAGCTTTAATTTATGTGATCAATATACTTAAAAATAATTAAATTTTAATTTTAATAAAGTAATTCAAGAATGTATCTCTTTCCTAATACCAATAAGTATAAATATAATTTACTAAATATTAAATAACTAACATTAATTTATAATTAATTTAAAACCTTTATTTAAAATTTTAAACTTTAAATAATTGAAAACAACAACCAAACAAGAAAAGGAACAAAAACGGTTCCGTTTTTGCAAAAAAGGTAAAACCGTTATTGTTTACCATATTTTATACAAACAAAAACGGTAGCGGTTAACATTTTTTCAAGATTATTTTGGCTAGTATTTTTTATTAAAAAAATCTAGTCATGTATCACTTTTTTATATTTTAAAAAATCCTTTAGACTTTTTTAGAGAAATTTGGGTGTGTGGTCTTTTCACCTCTAATAATAAAAGATTTGTCTATATCTTTTAGAAATTAAATAAATATCTGCTGTCTTTAATGAATTTTATTGTTATGTCATTTTTACCCTTCGTTTCTGTAATAAAGAAACAGAGCTCTGCAACAAAAAAAGAAGAAGCAGAGGAACCGTAGAAGATGAATCGTAGAACCAGTTACCAATTAAGAGGATGAAGAAACAAAGAGGGGTAATAAGATCTGGGGAATAGATTGGTAATTCGTTAACTTACTCTGGTAATCGATTGATAACTCGTCGACTTACCACGGTGATTCATTGACTTACTTTGGTAATTTCTTTATTTAGTCTCAATAAGACAGACGAATCAAACCAGTATACCACCAAACTAAACTCCAATCATCTTTTTATTTTATCGTTCAAACCGAATCTTCACAAGAAATCAAAAATTTATATATTGAGCAGCTATTTATTCGGGTTTGAAACCCTATGCTTTTCTTTCTCTCTCCTCATTATTTGTTGTTGAACCATGCCGATTGTTATCTCTGCTGAGCAAATCCGTGGCTTCGCCAAAGAACGTCAAGAGGCCAGATCTAAAACAGAAGACTGTACAGACTTGAAGAAGGGGAAGCAAAAGAAGAAAAAGAAAGGGAAGAAGAAAATAAGAGGGCAATTTTGTCTAAATCAATTGAGAGAGGCCTTTTTTTTTATTTACTAAAACTGTGGATATTTATTTAATTGGTGGGATTAGAATGGGCCAAATGCCTCTTTAACCCTATTCTATTTCCTTTTTTATTGAGTCTATTTTTTTAAATTTAATTTGTCCAAAATCCTTTTTTATTTTGGAACATAGCTTATTGATGATTCTTCGTTTTTTTTATAATGATGGTAATTAATGCAAACAAGGTGGACAAGTACAGGAGAGGGCACATGTGAGATAAATATTATATAATCTAGTGTGCACATGTGAGATAAATATTATATAATCTAACTTTTAACTCCTTATAATAAGTTTTCATTCTTTTAACAACGAGATAATAATTTATAAATACTTGGTGCGCAAGTAGTGCTGATTGCTTGGCATAGCTCTTTGGCAGCATTGGGGCCACTGCCTTAACTTATCTTTTTCCAAGGTTAACTTTTGTATTTTGTTTAAGAAATGGTGTTGCGGAGTATGCAATAATTAGTGATGCTGCGTTTTACAAAGAAAAGTGGTTAAAAAGGAAAATCGTATGTGATAGCAAATAAGAGAGAAATGAAAGAAAATAATTTTTTATTAGAGTGTTTGGTACGTACGTTGAGAAAGAAAAAAAAAATTGATTAAATAATTATATTCTTATTTATTTACTTAATCATTTTAATTTAAAATATGGATAAAATTAAAATTTTATACTTAATAATTCATCTAATTTTAGAAGGATAAAAAATAATAGGCCCCGTATGCTCTTTATTCTCTCATATTTTTATTCATCTCATCTTTTATTCCTACCAAACAATTATATTCTATCTAAATTTTTCTCCACTCACTTCACTTGTTCGTCTTTTCCACCCATCTTTTATACCAAACTAGTGTTACTTGTATGAATACAATACCAAGGTATCCAGTATTTTAACATTTTTTTTCTCCTTTTTGAGTTAGTATTATCATGGGGTATTTTGATGAATTCCTTTTTTTTTTATAACACATTAATAATCTATGCATGATTTGTGTTGTACTTTTGATTTGTACCTCCTTTGTACGCTATAAGCATTGAGTGAAATTAAGGGAGCACATTATTGGGACATAAATTATTAAGTGACACTTCAAATGGCCATTTTTTCCAATTCTCCCTATTATATTATATGTGTAATTAGAGTCCAGCACCGTTTAGATTATCAAGCTCCCAATTAAAAGAGATATTTTTTAGTGACTCCATGATGATCATTCGACTATAGAAATTCTGGTAGGAGGTTGCGTTTCACAATAGATATGAGACAAAAATGGTGGTTGAATCGTCGATAATGTTCCCTATTTCTTCTCAATTCTATGGTGGTTCTGACTCTTATGTTTTCCTCCGATATGGAGACTGGTATGTCTCTGATGGCTTTTGCGATGTTGCTTGGGAGGACTTTTATTTCATTTTTATCCATTTTTTCAAATAAATGTGTTGCTTGTCCGCCATTCAGATTTAATCTTTTTTTTAATTTATTATTCTTTGTAATTGGAGGTGGTCTACCTACACTTCAGTCTTGTTTATATGTCTCTCCGCTATAATTTCTATAATGTGTCTTATGTGACCTCTATATTGTAGGTTTTTTTAGTCTCGATCGATCAAAAATTCTTCATCGATTGTAGAAGTTTTACTAAAAAAGCTGTATACATACTAGAGTATTGTCACACCTTGTTATTCTTTTATTTTCAAGACACCTGTCTTAAAGTCAGTGCACATTTTACACTCAGGATATTTCATTAAAAATTACTAGTAGAATCGATTTGTTATTGGAATTAGTCATCTTTATATATTAGGTCTTTCAAATTGAATTAGTATATGAAATTTTTTTATATATTTAGAATAGATTTCCCCATTTTCAAAAAAAAAAAAAAAGAGGAAAAGGAAAAGAAAAGAGTATGCCATATTAGTATATCTTAAGAAACAGTTTTAAATTCTTATTATATAAAACCTTTGATAAAGCACTTTCCACCACCATTCCGCTTTTGTTTAATTATATTACTAAATTTTGTACTTAATCTCTTTTTTGATCTATTCAGTATTTGATCATATTTAGTATTTGATTATTTTTAATTTATATTTCAAAAAAACAACCAATGTTTCTAAAAATTAAAAAATTAATAATTTGTCCATAAAAAAATTAAAAACATAAAAATAAAATTATAGTATCATGTATTTCTTTAATTAATGAAACGTTAGTATTTTTTAACACATCATTTAAAAATGACTTTTTTTTAATAATCTCTAAATTTAACCAAAGTTCTATTATTAAATAAATGTTTAACAATATTTCTTTGCTATTCTATCAGTTTTTTAGGTCCATTATTTTTCTTTTTTATTTTATTTTATTTTATATTATGTTTTGGTTGGAATTTCTTGCTCCGTCACTAAGAGCGAATATTCCATGGACTAATAACCAAAGACAAGATTGAAGCAGGTAGAAAATGATAGATATTTCTATTTAAACCTTTTTTTTTTTTTTTTGCTAGGAATTTCTATTTAAACTAATTAATGTTGTTTTTAAGCCACTCAACACAATCTTTTATATCATTCAGCAATTTAAATCTGCTGTTCTCAGATCGATCCTTAACCGGTATTATATTTCTTCCTCCTACTTGCTTTATATATATACACACACACTTTTAATTATGATTTCATTTTTTAATACTCAACTGTTGCTGTGTGATTTCCAAGAGATTATTATCAGGATTTCATCTATTATTTTTGCATATAAAATAACAATAACACATATATTGAATTCAAAGGCCAACGAGAACGATATAATACAAACTGCACACTCAAAATTATGCACTCTATATTAGTAATTTAATGCTAAAAGACACTTCATATTATGGGTCTCCGGTTTTGTTTCACACAACACACTTTATTTCCAAACTTGTTATAGGAACTAGAATTTTGAATTTCCAAGAAAGTTGACAAGTAAAACTTCTAGACCTAAAGAATAAAATTAAGAAAATGTCCCTCATAAATCCCAGTACAATTTTTGCTATATTATTTATATTCTCATATTAACCTGAGTTTCTACAGTCAAAAAAAAAAAAAAACACCCTTGAGTTTCATTGACAGATCATGGATATCTTAAGCTATTTTCTATGCTTTTCTCTCATAGTTTGGATATCAATCCAAGCTTTCCATTCACTCTCAAGAAGACTGAAGAGAAATGGTAGCAATAATCTTCCGCTTCCACAGGGTCCGAAGCCTCTTCCGATCATCGGAAACCTCCTTGAACTCGGCGACAAACCCCACAAGTCCTTGGCCAAGCTCTCCGCCTCGTACGGCCCCATCATCAGGCTGCAACTCGGCCGGGTCACCACAGTGGTCGTCTCCTCCTCCGCCACCGCCAAACAAGTCCTCCACACCCGCGACCAGCTCTTCGCGAACCGCTCCGTCCCCGACGCCCTCCAGGCGTGCCGGCAAGGCGACTACGGCCTGCCGTGGATCCCCGTGAACCCTCGGTGGAGAGAGCTCCGCAAGATCTGTAACCTCCACCTGTTCTCCGCCAGGGTTCTGGACTCGGGCCAGAACCTGAGGCAGGAAAAGGTGGAGGAACTATTATCTGACGTTCAGAAACGCATAATAACAGGAGAGGCGGTGCACATAGGGAGAGCAGCGTTCAGGACATCCCTGAACCTGCTCTCCAGCACCGTTTTCTCCCTAAATTTGGCCGATGAGGGCAGTGGCGGGGGTTCCGGCACCGCCCGGGAGCTCAAAGAGATTGTGTGGAGCATCATGGAGGATGTTGGGAAGCCCAACTTGGCGGACTATTTCCCTATACTAAAGAAGATTGACCCTCAAGGGATTAGGAGGAGAAGTGAGGTTCACTTTGGGAAGATGTTGAGCTTGTTTGATCAGCTTATCGATGAGCGGTTGAGTTTGAGAAAGCCAGGAGAGCCTTGCCATTCTGATTTATTGGATGTTTTGATCAATATTAGTGAAGAGAATGGTGATGAGATGGATAAATCCAAGATGAAACACTTGTTTGTGGTGAGTAATTTTTTTCTAATACTCTTTTTGTTGCATGTTTTTGTTTATTTATTCTGGTAAATGGATTTATTCTCAAGTTGTAGAATAATTTCAAGATTTCGAAAGAATTAGAAAGAAAAATAAATAATAAAAAATTAGCCGCTTGCTAAAAAAATAACGATTTTAGATACTTCGACTTGAGACATTGGCTTCACTAAAAATAATAAATCTAATGAATTAAAATTAAATATGTTATCTTCTTTCTAACCATTAATATATATTACTTTACAATTGTAAATTATCATGTAAAATTCAATGCGGACCACATCATATACATATATAGGAACCTAGATATCTGCAGATGTATACATATGTGGTCCGTAGTATTTTTGTGGCTGGTTATATGTATTGTCTACTAATTTTTTGTCGAAAAAATTGATCACATACGTCAATTAACTATTGGATAAAATGGATTGTTAAGTATAATTTGTAATTAAATAAGTTAATACCACATCATTTTTCCTAATTTTTTGATCAAATTTTCTAATTGTGTAGCATCACTTTTAAAATTAATCAGACGCTTCAAAATCATTTTAAAAATGCCTCCACCCAAACTTGCTCTCAGCGTAAAATTTTCTTTCTTAAGAAAATAGTCCTCGAGTTCTAGGTCTAATATTATTGAGAAATTGAAACAAATAGCACAATTTTTACACTTTAAAAAAATAACACATATTTCAAAATATTAAAAAAAAAAAACACTTCGATTGAATTTTTATACCCAAAAAAAAAAATGTTCATTAATTTATTAGGCCTACTATGCCTCAACTGTCTCTTGAGTTTGCGCTCAATTGTATTTTTGCGTTTTTGTAAGAACATGCATTTTTTTTTAATTCCTTTTAATTCCTCTCAACTTGAGATATGAAATTAATGCAGGATCTATTTGTGGCCGGCACTGAAACAACATCAACCACGTTGGAATGGTCAATGTCTGAGGTACTAAACAACCCTAAAATCTTCTCCAAAGCCCAAGCAGAGCTTCACCAAGTGATCGGCAAAGGGAACCGAATGAAGGAGTCAGACGTAGCTCGCCTCCCTTACTTACAAGCCATACTCAAAGAGACCTTCCGCATGCACCCCGCGGTCCCGCTCCTGCTCCCCCGCAAGGCCGAGGCCGACACGGAGGTCGAGGGCTACGCCGTCCCGAAGGACGCGCAGCTCCTCGTCAACGTGTGGGCCATCGGCAGGGACGCTGCGTCTTGGGACAACCCCGAAGATTTTGAGCCGGATAGGTTTCTTGGCTCCGATGTCGATTTTCGGGGACGGGACTTCGGGTTGATCCCCTTCGGCGGGGGGCGGCGGATATGCCCCGGGCTGCCGCTGGCGATGAGGATGCTGCACTTGATGTTGGGATCTCTGATCCACTCCTTTGATTGGGAGTTGGAAATGCAGGGTTTGAACATGGAGGACAAGTTTGGCCTCTCCTTGCAAAGGGCTCAACCTTTGAAGGCTTTTCCTAAGCCTCTTGCATGAAAAACTAAGATAAATTGTACAAGTATTTTGATCATGTGCTATTTTAATAAGCTCTTATATATAATAGGAGCATTGATTAAAATATCCTCCTTTAACTCCATGTTTTTAGGATATTATCCTATTATGAAACCTCGATAGAGATATCGGAAAAAAATATGTTCTTTTCGAGTATTCGTAGAAATATCAAGAATATTCACAAATATCAATAATATACTTAAATATCTATAATAAAAAAAAAAAGTCAGTTAAGCAATTAGTCATTTTAAAGGTAAAATTTGAAGAATTTAACCATAGTTTCACGAAATTAAGGATTTAGCCATAACATATAACATAAAAATGTTAGGTGTTATGGCTAAATCCTTAATTTCGACATTTTATGATTAAATATTAAAAAATTATCCAAAAGTTTAGTTAAATGCCTAAAAAACTCAAAAACAAAAAATTCTTTAATATCCAAAAACATCATGGACATTTGTAAAAAATTTCAAAAAGAATATAAAAAATGTTGGGCAAATTTGTAATGTTTTAAAAAAATTTGCAATCCATTTTCTCTTTTTTCTTTCATAAATTGAATAATATATTGATTATACAGGGTTGTTTTGATTTTCGTTATTACCCTACTAGTCTTGATTTGGAATGTCAATTTATATTCATAAGTTGGGCAACTCCGTAGTATCAAAACTCGAAAGGTAACGCAGTTATCTTATTTATATCATTACCGGTTAGCATAGCTGTCATGTCCAGATAATGAGTAAAATTATTCATGTTTTACACTCGATTATCAATTTGTCCAATTATTCTAAAAAAGCTATTTCTAGCCTTTTAGTCAGAACTAAATAAATACTATAAAATCTAATGAAATTTATTAAAAATTACTAACCAACTTTATAAGTGAGAATTGATAACAAAACTTCTACCTCGGTATACGTGTGGTACACTCAAACGATTGATTTTTTTTTTTAATGGAGGCAAATCGAGCCAAACAAAGGGCTCCATTGGATTTAGCGACATCGAAACATGATTGGCGATGGTCTTGGATCGGCAATCGAAGACCGAAGCACAACACAAGGGCAATTCAACAGACCGACGAGTTAGTTACTGCATGCAAATCAAGGAAGCTATTGGAATGGAACATGCAACAACGAAGACCACCACTGCAAGCATTTAGTCAAAAGGAGTCTTACGGTGGCTTTAGATCGTTGATCGGAGGTCTAGTTTCACAATAACTAAATTGGATGTAATCAATTTTGGCACATAAAACGAGGTGGCTAACCACATATTAATTAACCTTCGGAGTTTAATGGTGTAATCAATTTCTTCATTCAAGGCCAAGAATATATATGTTCAATTTAGCAATCAAAGTTTCCAAAACTAGGGCATCAAATTGAAGACGTACCAACGATTGAATATGATATTGTATGAGGGCTTTTGTTTCTCACAACGTGTACTTCAAAACCCACCATTCAATTTCGAGTTGGGTTGCCAGCGGCGATGGGCAATGGCAAGGTGGATTCTCAACGTTTCGGGCGGTTGCTGGGCATATGGCCGGCACCAATGTGGTCGCCGGGATCTTCTGGTCCTAGTGGTCCTATGCGTGGTCACGGACAGCGAAAAGTAGAATTTTGCAAGATTTTTCGAGCCAACTCCGATGTTTTCATGTTCAACTCGTTGAGAGCTTTCCAACGATATCTCAAGTGAGCAAAACAGATTATATTTAGCAAATGTTGAAAGGGATAAAGTGTGTGTGTGAGAGAGAGAGAGATGGAGGGAGAGAGAGAGAGAGAGAGAGATTGGTGGGTTTGAAATGGATGGGGAAACCCTTCTTTTTACAATTGAGGTGGTGAGGGTAAGTTTTCAAAATTTACAAATTCTATTTGTACCTCAAAAATTAGACCCTTCCATCATTATAATAGCATATACACCATTATGGGATAAAATTTTGCTCGGTTCTAATACAGACTTTATCCCGTGTTTTTTCTAAAAGATTCCCACTAAAAAATTCCTATTCAATTTCTAAAAATGTAAAACATTAGTCACAATGACCCTCTTTCCAGAAGTGAAGGCAAGATCCACTCGTTCTTTTTCGACTGTTTGGAGGGTCCTTCATTGCCTCTTTGAATCATTTGTCCATCTGTAGCATCGGAGTAGGTCTTAAAAATGGACTTGTCGTTTAAAACATGAATGTTGGCGCACATATCATACCAAAGTAGTGACAATCTTCTTCTCGGTCGTGGTTGCTTCTGTCTTCTTTTTTTTTTTTTCAACCTTTTAATGTCTGCATTCATAAGCAAAATGTTGAGATTTTCCACGAACAAAGCAACATTCTTTGAACTTTGTTTTATTTTGGGAATCTTGAACTTATTTTTATCCTTTTTGGGACCAAGAATATTCCCTTTCTAATTCTTTTTTTAGCCTTGCTTGGCTTGCTCATAGTATTGGCCATAGATGTGTCATTGTTAGCATTATCGAATTTGTCTTTTACCATTGATTCCTCATCGTCGAATGTGTTTCTTAATTTGCTTCAAAGAATAATCTTCAAAAATTTATAGAATTTTCTTTTTATAACCTTTCCAAGATTGTGGTAATTTTGCAATAGTTGTACTAACTTGAAAAGGTTCAGGAATATCAATCTCCGCCGCCCTTAATTTGTTGACAATCACCTACAATTCATGCACTTGTGCAGGAATCAGCGTCTCATCAAGCACCTTGAAGTCAAAATACTTTTAGTCATCTTCGGTTGACTATGGAATTAGTTACAATTTTATATAAAGAACATCGAAGATCTTCAAGGCCATCAAAAGAAATTTCAACTTGTCTTGCCAACGAGTGAATTTGGTTGCCACAAAGCGATTCAATTTCACTTTGTCTTGATTCATCAGTTTGATGGTCGCAGTGGAGGTTTTGGTCTCCATTTATAATGCTTTAAGAATGTTGGGAAAAATTGTTGCAATTACGTTGTAAGGTTACGCTTTCCTTAAAGCATTATTTGCACCCTCTAAATACTTTTGTGGTGAGCAGATATGCTTCGAAGATACGACAAACTATAATCATATTTGCACCAAAGCACAAGTTAAAATCTAAGGGTGTATTTGGTTAAGTAGATTGAGAGGTGGGTGGATAGAGATATAAATGGAGAAATCAATCTTTTTGTTTGGTCGGAGAGAGGAGACGAAGGAAGGAAATGGCTGGAGGGAGATGCTCTCGCTCTGGGCTCAACAAATTACATCATTCTCTTACTGGAATGATGCATCCTATTTATCACTTTAATACGTAAAAAGTCTATATTGCCCTCTATAATAATTTAAAATAAATAATAAAAATGGACAACATAATAATTACATGAATATTTATTGTTGAACTTTGGATTTGGTAATTAAGGAATGTGATATGTATTTAGAGTCGTCATTTGAGGATGAAAAAAAAAAAGTAATCGAACAATTGAATCTTCTTTATTTCTTGTGCTTGGCACCTCCGTCCCTCCATAGAGCAATGAATCTATATTCTTTTCTTCATTTCTTAGGCTCTTAATATTTAAGGTATTTACAGGTTTTGGGATCAAATTTTTGTTGATCCTGATTTTCTTTTTGATGAAAAATTAATGATCTGTTGATATTTTCAGTTTCTCTCGATGGCTGTGAGTTATTGTTGCTCATGAATTTTGATCTATAATTACTTCAACTAAAAAAAAGTTCACAAAAATCTAATAACCAATAGTACTCTTGAATAATTTAGGTGCCTCTTTTGAATAATTTAGCACCATTGAAAATCATATTAAATGATTTTGAAGAGTGTTAACCATATGTTTGTTTACACCATTCTACCCATTCCATTCCATTTCATTTTTTTACTTTTTTCAATCCTCCAAACCATTCCATTACATTTCACTTTTTTCAACTATTTTTTTCAACTTTCCAAATCCCTATACAATATCTTTAAATCTCAACCATTTATACCACCTCAAAATTTGTAAAGTCAAACCATTTTCCAAACTATTTTCAAACCATTTAAAATGGTCAAAAATGGTTGGAATGGTTTCCCAAACGGAGGTAATTTACCAGCTAACCCATTACGCTGATTACGTGGCAGGTTAACGTGGGTAAGGGTATTTTTGTCATCCCAATAATTTCCTCTTTTCCGTAAGAGTTAAAAAGAGAGCATTTTTGTAACTTTTTCCCAGTTTGGGAGCAACAATCCGAACAGAGGCGAAGAGTGAGAGAGAGAGAGAGACAGAGAGTTGAGACTTGAGAGGCAAGCTGAGGTCCGAGCGTGGGCGTGGCAATGGCAGCGGCAACAGCAACAGCAACAGGAAGCCTAAGAAGCCTGAAGATAAAGACGAGCACTTGCAAGCGCTTAGTGAAAGAGCTTCACTCCTACGAGAAAGAGGTCCAGACTGAGTCCGCCAAGACCGCCAAGATGAAGGAAAACGCCGCCGATCCCTACGACCTCAAGCAACAGGTTCCACTTTCTCCCAATTTTTTATTTTATTATTGAAATTTGATTGAAAGAGAAATGAAATTCATTCAATGTGATTCCCAAAGCGTTTGGGTCAAGTCACTAGTTTTTGGAGATCGGAAGAATCGCATTCACTGTTCAGTGGAAGGAAATTGAAATCTTATGGCTTTTGTCAAAGAAGTGCTCTGATTTTCTTCAAAAATGGTTTTAGGGCACGTTTGATGAACTGCATAACTCTGTTTAATTAATTAAATTATTATTGAGATAATTGGTGTTTTAAGAAAATGGTCAGCGCTTTAATTTTCTTAACTACACGATGATGTGCATATACGGCTGTGTCCTTAGCTCTCTTTTGTATTAGTATATAGTTTTTTGAAATTTTGGTCATTTTCACCAAGAAAACCAATAGTCCTTAATTATATATTGCAAAATGCTTATTGCATAAACAATAAACGCTAATTTCTCATTTGTCTATATCCTTAGTACGACATACAATTCGTACATACTTATATAACACAATACAATACACCTAAATGTGCTGTTTAACTTCACAGCTTGTCCTTGAAAATGTGGATTGTGTATGAAATTTGAGGGAATTTGTTAATCAGCTGTATGTTGGTTTGTATGGCAAACAGGAAAATGTGCTGGCAGAGTCGAGGATGATGATTCCCGACTGTCGAAAGCGGTTGGAGGCGGCCTTAGCCGACCTGAAAGAGAGTTTGGCCAAGTTGGAAGATGCGAATGAGAAGGCGGGTACGGAGATTGAAGATGCTCGGGCCACCGTTTCGCAAGTTGAGAACCTGTTTTCCACAAGCTCGGCTCCGGAATCCGCAGAAGCCTCGTGAGCTTACGACTCCCTTAAGCGGTCTCTCAATGTTTAACATCAATGCTTAAGATTTTTAAGATGTGAATCTTGAACTATTTTCTCTTTTATCTTGGGGTTGTTTTTTGGATGGATCAGTTTGTGTTTCTTAATAGCCTTTTGCTCATTTCGATTTGGCTATTAGATTTGTTGTGTCTTCAAGTTTGATGGCTTTTCTACTACTCTGGATTTGAGCTTACTCGTGTATACTTGGCTTTTCTATGCTTGGTCACAAGCAGAACCTCTTAGAAATGTTCCATTTTAATCTGCTAATACTATCCTTAATCCTCTGCTTGTTAGATTTTATGTATATATATAAGCAAGAAATGATTATCCTATAATAATTAACAGAAAGCATTCATGGGGATGCAAAGTTTGATGCACTGTGGACGGTTATTTGGCCAGAAAAAAATGCTGTGAAGGTTACATATTCGCGAACGAGAGTGCGTGCCGTTTGAATTCTGTATCGAGGAAGGGACCAACCAGAACCGCCACCCGATTCTTGTAACAACTGCGTAAAATCACTAACAATAGGACCTATTTATCGTCGCTTCGGTGGCTAATTTTAGAACTCTTCCAACCCATTGAAAACCAAACTATATTTACTAGTTCAACAACTATTATTTTCTAGCTGTTTTATCACAAACGTGCACACCCCTATGAACTGGGATGGATGTGAAACCAATGCCCAAACTCGAATTTCATTGTACTCTACATGGATTGACTAAGTTGGCATGTACGTTTTGTCTCGAGTAGTAATATATTTGACAATGTTTTCCATAAGAGTATTGCTAGTCCAATGTGTTGCCCATTTTGTTTGGTGATTCTTGATTTCAAATCCAACCATGTTCTCTAAACGCAATTCAAATGGCTAGTTTACAAATAATAAGCCGACTCGTGTAGTAAAGAAAGCAGAAATAAGTTCTTCCTGTACTGTACATATAGCAATTAAAAACACAAGTAGAGTTGTTTTACATTCATGGTAATATTTTTTTTGTTCATCTGTTTTCATTTTTTTTTTTTTTTTTTAGTTTTCCTCTTTCCGTAAAGGATGAAAAGAGCCTCTCTTGATCTTCCGGCGGAAGGGCCGACATGCCTCGATGCTGAGATCAACTGCGGCTGCAAGAGCCATGAAGATGGCAGCATCTTCGACGCACGTCACGTGACGCATGGCAAGTTGTACCAAAGGCTTGCTGCTCTTGCCTTCCCCTTGCACCCTACAACTCATGACAAACCCTCCGACAACCGGGCCCAGTGCTGCAAAGTCTCCGCTGCTTTGGGGGCTCGGGATTGGGCTTGCTGCTGCTGCTGCTCGCATTTGTCTATCAGTGTCGATGAAGAACTCCCCACCCTTTTCGGCATTGATGTAGATCTCAGACATGAGAACCTCCCCTCCCTCCTGTCCTTCAGACATAAGTCGAAATCTGCAGCAAACAGAATCCCTTACGCCACGCTCGCGCCAAGCCTCAAGCTTTCCCCACGGATGCCAGCTCTCCGGCATGCAAGCATCAGGACGAACGATCAACCAAGCTCCTGGGTTTGACTTCGCGACCCAGTCACAACCTGTTGACGGCACAAACGGAGTTGTCATGAAGGCCGCTGCCACGGCTGAGCCAGAGAGATCGTGTATCTTCACCTTCCACCCCTTCCTCTCTCTTCTCTCAGACTCGACATCAGCATTGTCAGCAGAGCCGGACCAGTATGTGCTCAAAGGGTCTACTTGGGGCACCCTGTTAAATTCATTTCACTCTTATAAATTTCACTTTCAAACAAGTCCAAAACCGAATCGACAAAAATGGTGGAGCAACCATTTATTTCATTACTAACAATGCCAAATGTAGTCATTAAGTTTGCGACTCCAACTGAGCAAATGCATTTTAATTACGGCACCATTGTTGTGTATCGAATCTAATTTAGCAAAAATGTTGCAAATTTCTGCAGGAACCTAGCACTAGCACAAATATTTTTATTTTTAAAGATCGTCGTTGAATGTCTCTTTTCGATGTTCAAGATATTTACTTAAGAAGTAGCAGGGATTGTGTATCACCTGTCCCGGATAAACTTGCAGCTGAAAATGGGCTGTTTGATGGAGCCTTGAAGCTGAACTATTTGAGGGCTTAATTTGGTTAAATCTTCGAACTGAAAAACATATCTAGGATCGGGATCCACTTTCACTCTCAAGTGAAGCTCTACACCTGGTTTTCCAGTATCTGGCTTATTTTTGCCGATACCTATCCACCCGCTGAAAAGAATCACCGGCTTTCTTTCACCCCACTCAGGGCCGACCTGAAGCCTAAAAGTCCCGATTTGTTGCCTTTTAACACCAACACCGCAGTGCGTTCCCTTCCTTCCTGTGAAAACACAAACTTCCAGGCAAGCATGAGTGTTATAGAAACAGCCCGGTGCTAATAACGCTTTCAGATCGGATTCTTCAAGATAAAAACTCGAGGCAATGGTATTAGAATCGGGAGTGGCGTCGGGAGAAGATATCAAGGGCACAGATGTCGACTGCGCTGGGAAACCACGAAGACGAATTTCACATGAACATGGGGAAGAGAATGCATGGAGCTCAGACTTTGTCGGTATCGAAGCTGACTTGGGAACCCTTAATCCAAGGGAGCCCACTGACAACCTAATGAAAGCCTGAGGATCCATTGTGGTCAAAATATTTTGCTCATCGGAGTAAAAGCCATATTCGTGAAGTGGTCAAAGTCCCTGCACCAACACCGGACAAGCGGCAATTCGATCACAAACAACATGATTGTGGTTTACTAAATTAGCCATTAAGCGAATCCAGTTTAGTAAATAAGACCATCTGAAACCAGAACACTGAAAAATAATACAATCTAACTGGGTGACCCTACTCCGATTTCTACGTTAAAACACGTTGTAGAACAGCCTTAAAGTTGACAAATATCCCGTTTACTTGCAAAACTTAGTCTAGATGACAGAAAATTGTAGTAATTATCTTTAGTACAATTATCTGAATTGAAGCACTTATCTTAAACAATTGATGTACCCTTTCATTGGGTGAACTCCAATAGTATGGTGAATTAACATACAGGGAAATTGATAAGCACTTTTTAATTCACAGTCACAGTAAAAGCAGAGAAAAATCATGACTTTTATCAGCTTTGTTCACTATTCTAACCTCTCAAAAAGCCCCCATTACTTTTGTTAACATACTTGATCAAATCCCTTGGAAAATCAAACCCAGAAGATATAAATATTGACACAGGCTACAAAAGCTGGTATTATGTATTGAACATTGATTTTGTAAAAATAAAAAATATATCATAATGCTGCGGAATTAGCAAGATGCCACATCATAACTCAACTTTTAAAAAATCCATGAATTCAATTTTCATGCATTCAAAAGATTGAGGTAAAAAAAACTTCAACATTGGTATTTTCTTTCTGGAGTTTCTGACTCACATAATTGTTATGACAGTCAAAGTAGATAACATCATGCTTTCTTCTCCAAAATAATAAATATAAAATAAATAAATAAATAAATATGATGCTTGTAGAGAAAACAATCCATGTCTAAACCCCACTTTGTCATTTCCTCAAAACAAAGCAAACCGAGCCGAAAGATTGACAAATTTTTTTTATCTTATGATCATCATTTTGCCATTCCTAGAGAGAGGAAACGAGGCAAGCTGGTAATCATTTCAAATATTTGGCCATTTATTGCAACTTAAGACATATGATCCAGATTAAACATCTCAAACGAGTTTAAGAAATCTCTAACAAGTTAGAGACGTTTGGACTTTGGACGCAAGCAAATTCGAAGCTTCGCTGCTTGACTAGTTTGGAAAATCTCTATTATATGTAATGAATATTCGACGAATTTAGTTTACAAAATTCTGGTTCAATACAGCTTTCTATATAACATCCAAAGTCAACTATGGACTCCAATTGTCATGCAGACAAAAGCACAGAAAGAAGATAAGTAAGTCAAAGAAAAAAAGGCTTTTCTTTCAAGTTCAACCAACTTGATCACATCAGTTACGAGCAACAAAATGAAATTCCTAGTTAAACTTTGTCTCCAACACATTAAAGAGTCCAAATATTGGAGAACTTTCATGGATTAAAACTGAAACTCTCAAAACAAATACATAACCAAAATTGTCAAAGACAATTTACATTCCTAAGAGTTGGGTTGGTCATGACAAGTGGGCAAACAACGACATGTCCCAAAAACAAGGCAACAACAAAACCCAATTATGGTTATGGCAAAATCATGCTAACAAAACAAAAACAGTGACCAAACAATGCTTTCTAACTCAGATAACAAACTTTACATAGTCAGAAATGAAAACTCACAAAGCCCAAGTAAAGACAAAAGCAAATTTTCAGAGAACTTGGCAAAATCCAAAGCTCACCTCAGCAGAGATGTTGAAGCCATGATAACAATTTTCAGCAGCATAACCTTCAAAACAGAGGGGAAAAAAACAGCTTTGCCCAAAAGCACAACACAATAAAGTTGTTTTTTTTTTGTGTGCCCGTTTTTGTTTGTGTAAAGATTATTGGATTATTGGTGCCTTAGCCTTTGGCTTTGGACTTTGGAGTGGAGAGAGAGAGAGAGAAAAGGGAATGGAATGGAAAGGAAAGGAATGCAAAGGGATGATAATATTGTTATTGATGGTGTTATTATTAGGAGGAGCTTTAGGAAATAGTATAGTCTATGTGGTCTATAGTATATAACAAATGCCAATGGGTAAACCAGATGAATAATAGAGTAAATTTTTTTTTTTTTGGACGAAAGAATAAAAATAGTTGGGATTAGTTGAAGAAACAGATGGGGGAATTAAGGAATTGGTTTTTTTTTTTTTTTGGAATTGGGTATTTATTATTGGGATATATAGGTTCTCTTTTTCTTTATTTATTTATTTATTTATTTATTTTGCAAAGTGCTTTGTCTTGATATCACGTAGACCGTGCACAAATCACGAGGAAGCCACAGCTCACCTTGGACAACTTTACCATCAATTTTAATCAAGTTTGTAATTCTTATGTAATTTGAGTTTGGAAGAATGCTACGGCCACACGCGTCTGACCAATTCAAGTCGTTTATCATTGTGTGGGTTTCATGGTGATGTACGGCTTTGATTGATCAGATGCGCGCGTCTGACCAAGGCAATGCCCTTGAGTTTATAAGCGAGCCTGACGGAAGAGACCAAGAGATTAGGTCTGTTCTTAAGAAAACTAATTAGATGATAATTATGAATTAATGTGATTTTCTATTTAGAGTTTAGAGACATGAGTTGTAAGATTAACTCAAAGTTTATAAGTCACTCTTTTTATTTCCTTTATTGTTGAATTTCATAATTCATGATCTTGGGATTATTGTTGAACATATATGTTCATTAGATATGTGTATTATGTTATAAGCGCACGCATACATTGATATGATAACTAGTTATAAATTACAAATAACATAATAAGGTCTTGAATTCGAGTCAAGTCCAACTCGAAGAACCAAATATATATGAGCAAATTCATCTCTTTTTGTTTTAGATTTAGTGGAAAAGAGATAATCTATCATGTGTTTTATTGAAAACACCATGATTCACTTTTAATTTTTGGTAATGTTATTTTACAATGAACTATTCAAATCGAATCAAATATGCAGTTAGGACATCTATCTCTAAAAAAAAATAGTAGCACTCCAAATATAAGTACTACTATTCACACTCTATTTTGTTTTTAAAGTTTTCTTTGTTTAGTTTAAAGTAGATACAAAGTAATTTTACAAAAGAAATGAAAATAATATATGATAATTTAATAAAGGAGGTAGAAAGAATATAAAGAAAATATATTTTAGAGTTAAAAATAAAATAATAAATTAAAGATAAAATATTATTTGACCGTGAGATTTATTTTAAAAATAAAATATAAAGAGAAATAATAAAGTGTGATTAGAGATGGTTTTATTGCATTGATGTTATACATATACCAAAAGCCAAAATAAAATACATTTTTTGTTCTCTTCAAAATTTTCAAAAATAAATTTATGATCACCAAAAATTCAAAATAAATAGTGATATTTCGATAAGATACAACGAATGCTTACATATTTTGTCATTGCTATGATTACTATAGTTTTTTTTTTTTCTGCTGATTTATTTATTGTTATTATTATTATTATAATTGAAAGAGTTTGATACCCAATGAGCTGTACATAGAAAAGAATAATCATAAAGATTGACACAAAAAGAAGAGATACAAAGACTGCGGAGGAAATGGAGGTGCTGACGATGACTGATGGAATATATAAATGGAATTTAAGGAATTTAAGAGCTTAGGAAAATAATGGTGTTAATATCATCATTGATTAATGAAAGATTGGGTAAGAAAATAAAACGCAAATTTTGTAATCTTCCTAATTTTATTCTAAAAAAAAAAAGCAAGACAGAGACAGAGATGGAGTTAGTGAATACAGCTGTAACCAACGTTAAATATTATCTGTTTTCTCACTTTGACTTCATCTACTTCTAGGCTTGGCTTTTCCTCTTTTGTACACTCCAAAATTTATTAAAATCAAAATCAAGCTCATGCTCATTTTTATTATTACTTACTTGTATTTGTATATCCCAAATGTTAGAGACGTGACCGTATTTACTTTCTAAACAAAATTGGCATTAGTACATTTTTCGCAAGAAAGTGCCAAAGATTTTTGGTTCTCGAATCAATATTTATCGATTTGTTAATAAAAGAGAGGAGCTTTTGAATTCTTCTTGTTTTTTCCAAATTCAAAAAAAAAAGAATATTCTTTCTATAAAAAATTAGAAAAATATACGTAATAGCATTACATAAGAAAGGAAAAATTATTTGGTGAGAAATAATTATAATGGACAACGATTTTGTATCGTTAGATTTATTTTTTCAATAAATCACATTGAGTAAAACGATAAATTTGACGATCTAAAATTATTGTCAACCGCAATTATTGTCTACGAAAGAGCTTCAAAAAGTTGTTACGGATAAAGTTGACAATTATACATTACTTTTGACATGCAGCGTAAGAAAAGGAGGAAAATTATAACATAATATTTTATAAGCTCAATTATTAAAAAAGTATTTGGAGATATTGAATATTATCACATAGATAATAACTATATTTTTATTTCCTCGATCACCTTCTCTGACGTTGTCAATGTATCTTTGTTTCTTTTCTTAGCCATGTCTTAATTTTCGGAAAATATTGGTTGTTTTTATCATTTGGAACAAAATCATGGAGAATTGTGCATTCTTTTTGTAATTTTTCCATATTTGAACTCTTATTATTTGACACTAGATATGAAAATAATATATGTATTAAGAAATATATGTTATCAGACAAGAAAATAATTTATTAAAGATGTAAATAATCAACATGAATTTTATAGACGTGGAAATAATATAATTCTCTAGATTTTTCTATTATAGATCCACAAATTAAGATAAATTATAACACACAAAAAATGGAAATTAAATAAAGAAGCATCGGAGTCAAACAAATATGTGTTTGATAAAAGTCAATAACCCTACTAGATAGGCAAATAAGTAAATAGAACAAAAATTTAAGATAACAAAGAAAGAAGAACAATACTATATATACCAATTTTTTCTATACAAACTCATGTGTCATATTTATATTGGTGAGTGTTTGTCACCTTGGTAGAAGGATTTGATATTTAGCCAATCAAAACATGATACATCAATTGTCACATACGTTGGTATTAAAAAATTGGTAAAAAATTTTGTATATCTAGTATTATTCAAGAAAGCATGCATATATATGAAATGAGTAATAATATAGATCTAAAGAGTAGTGCTACACATACCAACTCTTTTACTAATTTTTTTAATACTAACCTACGTGTTTTATTATTATTGTTGAGTGTTTATCATCTTTTTAAAAGGATTTGATATTCAACCAATTAAAACATAACAGTTCAATTGTCACATTAGTTGGTATTAAAATGTTGACAAAAGAGTTGATATGTCTAGCATTATTCAAATCTAAATATTTATACATTTGATTTGTTAAATATGATTGATAATGCACATTTTTATAAATATAAACATATTAATATTGATAATTATGTGTCACATGTACGTTGCCATGAAAAATTTAGGATAGAAACACAGTCACATTTTGCATAACTTTATGCATTTGCAGTTTATAGCCACCTTGAACGGTGTTACACGTGTGTTACGGCTATATCCTTAATTTCATAAAACTAAGGCTAATTCCTAAAAAATAGTCAAAAGTATAATTAAACTCTTATAAATCTTTATTTTTATTGATGTATAAATCTTGAGTATTTTCCTATTTCACCCTTGATTTTAACTTCTAAGAGATTCTCAAACTCGCTCAATGTTATCTAAGAAAGTAGATTTATCATTTCAGAAAAACTGCGAAGTCCATTGAAATTATTTTCAATGATGAATTTCAGTACTGAAATGGTGAATTTAACCCTCTAAAATTCTCACATGTTGAAGGACATTGAACCTGATTAGTAAAAATTGTTCCGTAAGTATTTGGTACTATATTTGAAAAAAAAAAAAAAAAAACTTAATACATAGTCGGTAGTCCGAAAATGATATTTATAAACACTAAAAATGTCAATATTATATCCATAATAGTTGTTTCTAAATTCTTATATTACTTCCAAAGCTTTTTTATTTTATTTTTTATACTGAACTTCCTATATTTGTAATTTTTTATAACCTGTAATTAAGAACTTCCGAAATCTTCTCTAATATAAGATACAATATTAATATGAGCTTATAATGTACACCAAACGCAATCTTTGTACTTTTATTGTAGTCGGCGATGGTCGTGGTAAAAAAAAAAAAAAAAAAGGTTATTTCGGTGGAACGCTGAAAAGCAACCACAAGTTTCCAATTTGCAGCGTTTGAAGATTAGGCGTTTGTGTGGTTCGATCATTAGGCCCATCTCATGTGAGAGAGAAAAAGAGAATTCAAAAACCAAACAAAACAAAAAACCAATCAAAACAATAAGATATATCATAGATGCCTCTCTTATGCTTTTCACTAATCTAAAAGATTCTAATTTCATACTTTCTTTGGCTGCTTTTTATTTATTTATTTTTTGAATTTTTAATAGATTTTACTATTTTGCTAAAGAACAAAACATTTTGAAGATTTGAAAGTAACATCTTTCTCTCCACCCTTTTTTGCGTCAACATCATGCAATATTTCCTCCCTTAACCGTTCATTTGACCATTGATGTTTGCATGTGTATTGGTCGGATTACATTTTTGCAGTTTTCATTTCTTTTTTCTTTTTTTTTTTGGGGAGGGAATTTTTCAGTGTTTTATGTGCTAAAAAAAATGGTACACATAACATATAAATTATTTATAGTATCGGGTCAGTTAGGTAAATAGTCATTTTGAACTGTGTATTTTTAAAAAATAGTCATAATTTTAAAAAATTTAAAGACTAGTCATAACACATGTATGAAATTTCTTACAATAATAAAATTATACATAAAAATTGCTGTAAAAAAAATTCTAACACGTGTAAAATTTTTTTGAAATGGCTAGTTTTTAAATTTTTTTAAAACTGTGGCTATTTTTTAAAATTATTTTCTAAAAAGGGACTATTTTTTTAAAATTTCCTATAATATTAAAAATTTGAAGTGCCAGTTAAATCCTTAAACTCTCTTGAGAATCAATGTAGGCCAAAAATATTTAAGTTATTATTGTCAATATAACAACCTGTTTTTAGTAATAGTTGGCCCTATATATAGGAAGTGGGTCGTAGTGTTGATTTTCTTTTTTTTTTTTTTCTTTTGCATCGGATACTATTGATGACTAATTATAATATTGTTGTAGGAAAATAGTGACTGGACATGGACGCTGGGATGGTAAGAATTCATGCAAAGATGACAAAGTCAGAGGATGGTGGGCATGGCAGTGGCTATACATTACATCTAGGCTTCTTATTTGTTTATTTATTGGCTAATTAATGCTTTTTATCCATTAGTGCTATACGTGATATTATATAAAAGTGCAACAATATAAAGAGTTGATATAACGAATTTAAAAAAATTGTTATTATTTACTACATATTTTTATATCATTATTATACTATTTTTATTAATATACCAAAGTATTATAAAAAAATAAAACCCTTATCTATTTTTTATTTTTATTTTTATTTTTATTTTTTGTTGCTAAAAATCCAATACGCTGCAACAAAATCCCAATCCCACAAGTCAACAACAAAATTGAACCAACCTCCCCAAAATCCCTTCACATTTAATATGCAAACACATAGTGACAACCTCATTGCATGTGCAAGCATGAGAGCTGTGGACCCCAATTCTCAGCCACTCACCTCTCAAGAACATGCAAATGCAAACCCAACAAACACAAAACCCTTTTTAGCCTTCCACATTTGTTTTCTCTTGGATTATTCATTCAAGTTTCAACCTTTTCTTTTTTTTTTTTTTTACCCCAAAAACCTAAAAAGAAAGGAAATATAGAACCATAATGGAAAACAAATAGTTAAAAGTACATAAGACTATGAGAAAAAAACCAGTGACAACAAGGACCAAAGACCAAGCAGCAAAAGAAAAAAAAAATAGTGGGAATAACATGCATGTTGGTGGTTTTTTTGACTTTGACTTTGTATAGTTGCTTTCATGGGCACTTGGGTTTTCTCATAAGAAAGTCATTTAGTTGTTGTAATTTTCCTTTGTTTTAGTATATGCAATTGTATCTCAATAATCCAACCACCCAAGATTTTGGCGGCACATTGGATTGTCAGATCTCATATGAGTTCAAAAATTTTATCCTTGCAAAAAATATGGAAGTTCAATTATTGGTTTTTAGTTGATCTCATTATCTCAATGACTATTCTAGTTGTTAAACTGTGACATATGATACTTTTAAACACAAAACTGATGAACCATTGTTGTCCCATTAGTTGTTGGTTTATATGTCCGAATTACTAATAACCCCCCATTAACATACATAATATTTTATGACTACATAACCAACAATATTAACCAAATGTCAAAAGTATCAATTACGTTGACCTACTGGTTAACGTTTTAAACATGATTATTATACTATCAAGCATTTTTTGAGAAATTAGAAAGAAAAAAAAAAGTTTGATGAGTTAGAAGGATACTTTTCTCGTACTGCTGAAGTTGAAGTTCATATGAGAATCAATCAAAATGAAAAAGGAAATAAAAAATAGTGAGAATATCAGTTGTTTGAGAGAATTTTACGTGACATGAGCATATATTAGTGCCGTCATGGATATATATTATTTAATTTTGATGCTTAGTCCAATATTCAAGTGACATCTTCAATCTTCATTGAGACACTTGTTCTTCGTCCATTCAATCTTAGCTACACACATGGCAACTTTGTTTTCTTTGTAAATTTTCACTTTTATCAAGAAATTTTGCTATGCTCTGTCTCTGTGCATGTCATCTAATATAACAACAACGCATCACAAATATGGGTCTCAGTTTTTCATTTGTAGCCCAATCCTGTTCAATTTTTTTGTTAAATTGAAGAAAAAAAATTGTGGACAATTTCAAAAATTATCTAAATTGGACATTTTTTAAAATCTCTCAATTTCTTTTCTATCAATTGAAGTAGCTCCGTCGGGTCAAACTTTTGCCACACTAGTTTGTACACACACGCGCAAGTAGAGTAGGTGTAAATTTTCCAAGTACACATTTATAAAGGTATAACTTTTTTATCATTTTAACGAATTGAGTGGTCAATTTTATTACTTGATCAAAACACATGAGTTTTTCTATAAATATTTTAAATACAAGAAATGAAAAAAAAAAGCTTAAAACAAAGAAAAATAAATTAATATTAGTTATGGTAATAAAAAGTATATGATAAATGATGTCAAAAGATTAAAAAAAATTCTAATCCGTACGAAAAAAAATTGCGAGACTATTATATAAAAAAAAAGTAAAAAAGAAAAAGAAATGAGAGAGAAATTGTAAAAAAAAAAAAAAAATCTCAAAATTTGAGAAAAAAAAAGTCCCTAAAATTTTTTCAAAACCCCCAAAAAAAGTTCCTTACATGCAAATGTTTTTAGGAAATTTTTTTTTAAATATTGGCAAAGTGAAAAAAACGAATCCATTCTTAATATATGTAGTAAGATAATTAAAAATATTTACTACAAATAAAAATATTTAAATCTTTTAAATTTTAAATATGATCGTCGATTTTGTGGTCGAATTAACCACTATTGGATTGGCTCTCTTAAATTTGAAACTGTAATTGGCGATACATTTTTTAATTACTAGCTTTTATTTATTTTGTAATACTATTTTTTAATTATTGAATAAAAATAATATTGATAATTAATAAATTAATATACAAAAAAGCATGCAAAAATATAAATATCATAATTAATTAGCATATTTAATAATAAACTGATAAAAGGTTGTTCGCATAACTAAAGAGCTTTTAAGTGTATGATAAAAAGGGGAATATATAGCCAAGACCTAGTAATCTCGACCACTGACATCTAATCTCATAAATTAGTCTTGAACTCGATATCATCCCCGTCTTATATAGTGAAGGCGATTGACGATTGTGATGGCAGTGCAGGGTGCTGCTGGACGAACGAGTAAGCACATGTGTAGGCAATGTTATGCAAAAAAAGCAATTAGCAAGGCAACCACCTAGACAAACAATTGCAAGAGCTCTTAAATAAATAACTGTCTTCTCCGGCGACGAATCGGGTTGACTCTCTTGATAGCGGTCACGAGTCTTTTGATTAGAAGATGAAGAATACATATATATATTTAATCAACTTATCAATTTAATGGCTGGATGCTCAAAATATTGACCTAAAAAATTGCCAAGTAACTTATCAAATTAAGGGTTGTATGCTCAAAATATTGACTAAAAAACCACCAAATATCAAATTGGCTCTAAAAACACCCATCCTTCTTTAATTTTTTTTAATAACCCTCTCTTTTTTCTTTTTCCTTTTTTCACTTATATTCTCTCTCTCGAATTTTTCTTTCTGACTTTCTTTTATTTTCTTTTTAATTCTTAATTTTCTTTGGCACTTCTAATCTCAATTTTTTATCGTCTATTATACTTTACTTTATTTCACATTTAAAAAAATAAAAACTAGTTCAATTAAGTGTGTTCTCGAGATACATAGATAATAGTTTGCAAAACTAACTCATACTTTTAAACAAAATTACATACAAGTGGAAATTTTATCACAAATAAATCCACAACATGTACAATACATCAAGCAAGAATTGAATATTGTGCTCAACTCAAGCGCGTATTGGACCGGACTTGACCCATCTTTGTCTGTTTTGGATCGCACGACTCGGCCTACACTAAGAAATGGTTTGAACGAGGCCTTGATCACGTTGCCGATTTTTAACGATCATAATAAAACTTGACTTGTCATTGATTTCATTTGAACTAACATTGGATTTGAATCAGCCATACATAACACGTGCCTAAACCAATCCAATTCAATTGACTGTCTTGTTTCAATCCATTTGATGGTAGCTTAGTTATAACTTGTCAATGTATTAAGTGTTTTTCATATGGGAGATTTTGAAGAATGCCCTATTATTAACACAATGATAATCTATACCCCATATGAGTTGCACTTTTAATTTATACCCCAAAATTTACACTATAAACATAAGATGGAAGGAAAGAGAGCACACTACATGGGGTATAGATTATTAAGTGGCATAAAAAATGACTTTGTTTTGAAATTCTACCTTTTCCTTTTCATATTATAGATTTCTTTCTTTCGTACTAATTAACACAATTTCTTGTATTGCATTAAGTGTGTTTCATATTATAAATTTGAACAAATGAAACACCGTATTGTATTATATGATACATGAACAAGTTAAACACCATGTTGTATTAATACAATACAATGGCTTACAATTCAATGGCCTTATACGGTGCACCAAACGTATTAAAAATGAACCTATAGTTCTAAAAAAATTAGGTTAAAAGTCCTTTTATGTTTTATAATCATGCCTTTTAAATTTTACTCTTTTTTTTTTTTTTTTTTCAGATTTAGAGGAATGCCTTATTTTTGGCACAACGATAATCTATATCCTATGTGTGTTTCACTTTTAATTTATACCCCAAAGTTACACTATAAACATGATGGGAAACAAAAAGAGCACACCACTTGGAGTATAGATTATTAACTAGTTTTATTTTGAAATTCTCTTTTTTTTTTTTTTTTGAATTATTCACTGATTTGCAAATGTAACACTTATATTGCCGACTTCGGTGTAAAAGGATTTTACTAAAACTCTTACAAAGATTAGTCTTGCATATCTGATTAGGGTAGCGTTATATAACGTCCTTCTTGTGCCGTGCAAGACACTTGCCTTGGCCATTGAAAAGTAAAACGAGTATTGTAAAGTTGTAACTGATTGAATCAGCAATCTCTCACACAATATTCACATCTACATATCACAAGTCAAACGACGTTCATTCTCAAAACGACATAGCACACCACTGCTCTTGGAGTTCAGATACTAACCAAATAAAGAAGAAACAAAAAAGAAATAAAAAAATAAAATAAATGTGCTTTATTGAACAACAATTGGTCAGTTTTTTAGGAGGCCTCATCCTAAATCGCCTTGGCTTCTTGGTTGTCATTTTTATCACTTCCACCTCTTGAACCTCATGAACTTTCCTCCGTGCTTCCCGAACTTGCCGCCCTTCCAGCGCTTCCCGAACTTGCCGTGCTTGAACTTGCCATGATGATGGCCGTAGAAACCGTGCCCGTGTCCGTGTCCGTGCCCGTGCGCAAGATGGTGCGCGCCGTAAGCGACCGCAGCAGCAGTGAGACCCCCGGCTAGCATAGGTGCCGCACTAGATCCATGACCTGGATTATCGTTTATTGATTAGCATAGTTTCATTGTATTCTCTCCGGCTTTTGACAATAACCGACCAAGCGATATCCCAATGGAAAAAATAATTTCAATAACAAGATTAGTGGGAAAATGAAATCAATATAAGTAAAGGCTGTTTTCTGTTTCTTAAGCTCTCATGGAAGGACAACGGAGAGAAAAATGAGATTGATCGCAATTCGCATTATAGATTAAGTTTACTAAACTTTAAAAAAAAAAAAAGTTACATGACATAAACATCAATATGGATGAAATAGTGACTGCAAAAAAAATGATTATATAAATAAAAATCCTAGTAAAATCAAAAGGCAATGACTCTTTCCCTCTCCTATTTACTATTCCTCTCAAAGAGAGCTATTAAGAACACGATAAATTCAATGTTGAAATTTAAAACGAAAATTTTCGAACCAAAGAGACTCGAATTGCCAAATTCGTAGAGGTACCTCCGTGATATGGAGCAGACGGGGGAGGATGATAACCGCCTGGGGGAAATCCACCGGGGGGAGGATATGGTGGAGCATATCCGACAGGGGGCGGTGGCGGACCATACCCGGGTGGTGGCGGTGCGTAGCCACCGGGGGGAGGGTATCCGGGTGGCGGGTAGGCCGAGGGAGCATACCCTGGTGGAGGAGGGTAGGCATGTGGCGCGCCATATGATCCATGTGGAAGGTGGTGTCCAGCGGCAAATCCAGCGAGGCTCGAGAAGAGCCCCTTGTCATCTTGGTTCTTGTCCGCCATCTTCGTTCGACGCGAAACTAACTGCAGAACATAGTTGCAAATTTTGCAATTATAGTTAAGGCACTTTCCTTCGACAACATCATTCGGAGATAAAACTAAAAACTGAAAGACATTTCTAGGATGAAAATCGCAAGTTCTTATTTTAGAACCAATTTTCAACACCCACAAGGCCAAAATAAAAAAAGGAATAACAACAATCATCAGAGAAAAAGATAATAAGAATGGAAAAGGACATAAGTAATTACGAGTTCTTATTGATGAACCAACTCTCTGCTTCCCAGAAAAATGGGCAGCACAACAATTACCATAAAATATTGCAGCATATATATAATTTAAACCAAAAAATCTTAAACAGAGAAGAAAATAGCCAATGATCAATTATCTGTGACTCAGATTTTTAGCTTTCGTACACTCAACACATTATCAATAAATAATAATGTTTAGCTGAACCCCAACAACCTAATAAGGTTGTTCAAATCAAGTGTGGATTAAAACATAGAAGACTTGAGACAATAATTTTTGCATTTCTTGTGAAAAACTAGCGAGCCCAGATGGGAAAACTTTACCAAATATCAAACTACTGGAAAAATGAGCAATTTCCCACGTAAATAACAAAGCGTCTCTACGTGATCTGGTTGCCTCAAACATATTAGGGTAAATGCTATATTTTCCAAATATGATCAGAACTTTGAGTTTGATGATATCAATTTAACAACAATGAATAAACTTTATAATATGATTTAAATGTACAAATCTAGACACGAGTAATAGAAAAGCGTGTAACACAATGACGGTGATGACAATGTTGATTTATCAAACAAACGCAAAAAGAAACAATCGATCATCTAGACATAAACACATAATTCACTCAAAAAAAAATCCAAGAACGCACAAATTTCATAACAATAAAAATAAACAAACGAACGATCAAATAAAAAGCGCCAAATTAAGGACAGATCAAGCCAACCAAACCCAAAAGAGATTTCTCGGAGCACTAAAGAGTTACCATATTAAAAAAATAAAATAAAACAGAAAAAAAAAACCCTACCAGTTAATTGGAGTCTGATCTTTTGTGGGAGGTGAGAAATTATTTTTTTGGCATGCAAATACAATAGGGATTGGGTTGTTCTTCTTACGGGTTTCAGGGCTTTTATGTTTGTGGATATCTTTGAAATTTTGTTGTTGCAACTTTATCTATTCTTTTCTTCGTTATTTCGCAACAATTCTATTTTCTATTGTACGATTTGCTGATATGGTAAAATATGTACTGATGCGACGCGTTGCTTCGACGCGTATTTTTTATTTATTTATTTAACGTCTTTTAATCTTCTTTCTTATTTTAATGAATGAGAAGGATCACCAAATCCTCTATACAAAAACTCCTCTTTCCTAATTTTTCTCAAATTTTTTATTTTCCTTTTTATATCTCTTTTGCCCTTATTAACCCCCCGTTTGGGGAAACTATTTTGGTCATTTTTTACCATTCTAAATGATTTGAAAATGGTTTAGAAAATAGTTTAGAAAATGGTTTGACTTTATAAATTTTGAGGTGGTATAAATGGTTGAGATTTAAAAATATTATATAGGAATTTAAAAAGTTAAAAAAAAATAGTTAAAAAAAGTGAAATGGAATGGAATGGTTTGGAGGATTGAAAAAAGTGAAAAAATTGAATGGGTAGAATGGTGTAAATAAACATATGGTAAAATAACCCTCGAACTTTTTTGAACTTTAACTACTAGCACTTTAAAAACCATTTGTGCCATGAATTAGAAAATTTTTGACAAATCACTACAAAATATAAACACGCAATAGACCAAAAAGAATCACATACATCTCATGTGATTCTTTTACTGAATTTATTTCTTCATTTTGAAATTTTTTCTATCACCATGAAGCATATTCAAAATTTTCTTCTTGCGTTTCTCTTCCCCAAAGATCCACATTTCTCTTTTCGTTGCTGGACTCCGACCATCATAAGAGGTATTCGCTAAAATTTAGCTTATAAGTGGGCTATGACTCACGAGGAAGTGGGCAACTATAATTCTCATAGTTGTCTAGATGTGAACAATTATAATAAAATATAGGAGTAGTGCTAGAAAATCAGAAATTTTGGCTAAAAAATAGCCAGAATAATATGACAATCACTTAATATGGATTTATTTTTATTTTATTTAATAAAAACTTGACACATCATTCTGCTCAAATTTTTCTAGCCAAAACATCTGGTCATTTAACATTTTCCTTAATCATTATAATAGTTGCTTAGATGGACAAGCATGATGCTGAGGACAACAACATCACCACCATCCTCAACCCCTCCATCACGCCCTTCTCTTGACTTACGGCCTCCTTGATGACCTCTCCCACTCCCTCCATTATCACCAATAATCCACATTTCTCGTTGCCATTTAATTATCTTCCAACACACTCTACAGCCTCCTCAATACTATTGTTGGCCACCAACCTCTTCATTTCTTGACGGGTTTTGATTTTGGAGGTTTATTTCTTCAATTTTTCGGTTTGTTTCTTTTAGGGTTTTAATTTGTGGTTTGGTAATAAAGCAATATGAAATTCACGGGAAGATAAAAACAATGATAAAGAGAATGATTATTGACTTCTTTTTCCTTTCTTTCTTTTTTTTTTTTGTTTTTGTTTTTGTTTTTTTGTTTTTTTGTTTTTTTTTTGGTTGGATTAGATTTAATTACTATTGATGCCTATAAAAAATTCATGGGATTCACTTTAGAGGCTCTTTTTGTAATAAAAAAAAAAGACAAAATTTACCATTGATGTCTAAATAAAATTCATGTGGGAGTCACGTTAGAGGCTCTTTTTGTCATTTAGACAAAGTTACAAATTTGTATAATTTGTCAACTTTCTTTGGTATAAATTGCCAAAGAAACAAATTTAAAATGCTATTTGTCAGAGTCTAATAAATTCAAAGGTCATTTGTGCAAATTGCTCTAAGTTGCTTCTTTTACGCATTTCAAAGCTCTTTCCATGATGTAATGATGTCTCTCAAAGCCTTAGACGTTAAGCAATACCAACTTTTTGGCACAACTACGGAGAAAAAATGTTGACCATCACGTTTTCTGTTTATTTTTGGACCACTTATAGAAAATTATCATGTGATCCCACCAAAAAAATAAATAAATAAAATTATCATATGATAAATAAATAAACAACAAAAACAAAAGTATCATGTTAAAAAGAGTCTCCGTTCAATTTTCTAAAGTCATGCTAACTTCTTTTTTAATACCATTTATGCCATATTATAGTTGCTAGATGCTAAACATGATCAACTAATTAAAATACAATACATCACCCGCTAGTATTAAAAAGTTGATAAAAAAAAATTATACTAAAAACAATAAAAATTAATCGAAATTGACTTGTGATTAATGGCGAGACATGGGTGAGACATTTGGTTGGTTTATGGCATCTTGCTCACACAACACGCTCGAGTCCACGTCATCGATGTGTTCTACCCCTTGTTTGGTGCCCTCATTTCAATCATTCAATTCTATTTGTTGGAATGCAAAAAATGAGTTGAAGAATGGTTTGAAAAATGATTTGAATCGAGTATGAAATGGTTTGACTTTGCTAATTTCGAGGTTGTATAAATGGTTGAGATTTAAGGATATTGTATAGGGATTAGGAAAGTTGAAAAAATGATTAAAAAAAATAGAATGGAATGAGAGGAATTTTATAGAGATTTAAAAAAGTTGAAAAAAATAAAATGGAATGGAATGAAATGAGTGAAATGAGGGCACCAAACAAGAGGTTAGAGTATCGATCTCGCCATCAAATCGATCCCTCGTGTCAACTGCTACCTTGAACACATATGTGTGTATGAAAACCTGGTTTCAAGCAAAATCATTCATCGATGCATGTCAAGACAACATTTCTGAATGTCTATCTTGAAAAAGAGATTTGCATATCTATGTTGACAAAATTGACATAAATGTTTATAGAGAATTGTGAGTAGAGGCGTAAGAGCTACTTTCCTTAAGATGTTATTTGCCCCCACTTGATGGTACGGGTTAAAAGGCAAATTACCTCTCAAGATACAACACTCACACTAATCTCACAAGTAGCACTCTAATGGATTAACAGAACAAGAAGCAAAAACATGTAATAACTGAAAAAAAAAAAATTTTGGTTTATTTAATTTAATTGTGATTGTTCAATAACAGTCACAACTGTTCCAACAATAATAATTGTTCCAACAGTTGTAATTGTTCAACAATCAACCAAAAATTACTATAAAATACAATTATTTATTGTATCTAAAAGTCACAAAAAATTTGACCATTGGATCACAACTCTTCACAATCAACGGTCCAAATTTAATCTAGGAATAATGATAGAAACGAAAAGATATTCGCTCATATGCTCCTTGCGACGATGTGCATGTGCGAAGTGCAAAGTGCGCCTAGGATGCGTTAAATGCACCCTAAATGCCCAATCGCACATCGCGCCGCTACACGATAGTATGGTAAGAAGTATACTAATTGTCACACTCAACTATAAGCCCTTAGCTCACATTCTCTTATAAACCATTCAAGTCCTGCATCCACTAACCATGTGAGACTTTTGGTTTCCCAATAGCTTTTGGTTTTTCAATAGCCTTTTGGATTTCAATAATAAACCAAACTACAATATAACACTAACATTTCCCCACTTAGATTGTAACATTTTCTAAATTTTATAGATTTGTTCACACATACATGAAGGTGTTCGAAGTATTAAACCTTCACTTAGCAAATGTACTTCAAAGTACTCTCAGAACAGTGGCATGCCATGTATTAAACCATGTTCTTCGGTGATAATACCGAAAATACAACACATATGAACTATCTTAGTTTTACAACATGCTCAAATCAATTTACTGCTAATAAGGTCATGCACTTGATCTTGGTCTCGTGAACATTTACAAGAGTAAACTCAAGCTCTTGATAGAAACGACATCATTTCTTATGTTCACATAGGTAAAGTCGCTTATATGTCTTAGCTACGCAAAAAAATGACCTTTATTAAGAGCCTATGCTCAACCTCCAAACGTAGCTAACTGCACTTAATATCCTGAAAGGGACACAACAAATTTCAGTGCTTCGTGAATCACTTATCATTGTCTTGTTGTTACCCATTTAACTTACGTAATAGTGATAGTGCTATTATAAAAGTTGGGATACCATCATTGGTGATTCTTTCAGAAGAGTTTTAGTCTCATTCCACTAGATGTATTCTTTATTATGTCTCTTGCAAGACTTTTAGTCAAATGATCTGCTAGGTTCTTATTTGACCTAACATAAACGATATTAATAACCACATCAGTTATCAATTGTTTCACATACTCATGTCTCAAGCTATTATGTCTAGACTTTCCATTATAAACTTTGTTATATGCTCTGGACAATGTAGCTTCACTATCATAGTACAAAGAAATTGATGGCATCGATTGAGACCACAACGTAATATCTAATAATTGATTTCTCTGCCATTCAGCTTCTTTGTCTGTTGCTGCCAACACAATAAGCTCAAACTCCATTGTCGAATGTGATCTACAAATCTGTTTCTTCTATGCCCATGGTATAGCTCCCTTTATAGTAAATATCCATCCATAAGTGGATCATTGTCACTCGCACTTGTTACCCTACTGGCATACGTGTCAAAATAGTCTATACCTTGTTTATGTTTGAAACTCTTGGCTACTAATCTGGCCTTGAATGTATGTATAGACCTATTTGTATTGTACTTTCTTTAAAACAACCACTTACAACTTATATGTTTAGATCCCTTTGGCAAATTAACTATCACCCATGTTTAATTTGACATAATTGAATTGATTTCATCATTAACTGCTTCTCTCCAAAAGGAAGCATCTTTGGATGATATGGCTTTACCAAACGTTTTTAGATCTTCTTCCTCTAAGTTAAGTAAAATATGTATTTTATTAAGTACCTTATTCCTATTTCCCTCTACTAAAAAGGATAATGCTTGAACTTAAAATCAGGACTAAATGACATCTCTTTTCTTTCATGTTGACTTCTCCTAGGTTTGAAGGGAATTTTAGATTCTTTCCTCTTAGAACTAGGACCTATAGCACTTGATGATCTTACAACAGGTTTCAATTCATTAGTAGAATCATTAACAAATTTATTCTCAATAAACTCAACATCTCTTGACTCTACTATGGCTTTAGTATCTAAATTTAACAATCTATATGACTTGAAATTTTTTGCATGTCCAGCAAAAACACTCTTAATTCCTCTAGGCCCTAATTTATGAGATTTATGATCATGAACTCTATAAAAACCTATGCAGTCCCATACCCAAGTATTTCAAATTGGGCTTTCTTCCTTTCCATATTTGATATGGTGAAACTTTGGTTTTTATAGAATGAATCATATTGTTTACGTGACATGCAATTAGTAAGGCTTCGTTCCACAAATTATTTGGTAAACTAGTATGAATAAGCATTGAATTAATCTTATCAGTGAATGTTCTATTTCTCCTTTCACCAAACCATTTTGTTGAGGAGTAAAAAGCTCAGTTCTATGGTGAATAATGCAATGTTGTTAACAATATGAATCATATTTGTTTGAAAAATATTCACCACCTCTATCACTACGAAGCATTTTGATTTTCTTTTCTAATTGATTTTCAACTTCGGCATTATAGACCTTAAACATATCAAATGCTTCATCATATTCTTAAGAAATACACATATGTATAACGAGAACAATCATCTATAAAAGTGATAAAAGATATTTTTCCTCCTCTTGTCAAAACTTCATTATATTCATAAATATCGTAACGAATCAAATCTAATAGTTGTGTATTTCTTTCAGCTTTAGGTAATGGTTTCTTAGTCAGTTTCGCTTGAACACAAATTTCACATTTATTATGACTAATATTACGATTGCCAAAAATTAAACCATGCGAAAACATATATTTTAGGGATCTAAAACTCAAATGTATCAAACGAGCATGCTAAATATCAAAAGAATCATCAATACAAACAGAAACATTAACTTTATTGATACTTAGGCCTTGTTTGGTAGATGGGTTTGAAGCCGTTTTGGGCCATGCAAACGAATTTGTCAGTTTAAATCGTTGATTGTGACTTTTTTTTTAGAAAAAAATCCAAATGGCCAAAATTCATTCAAACCCTTAAAATTTAAATTTTACCCACCCTCAAATTTCAACAGTTTGAATCCATTTTGAATAGTTATTATTTATTTGACATTTCAACCACTCTTTTCACAACTCAAATCACATATTTCTATATCTACACAAACAACAATTCAATAAAATTTCAATTTAGATTATTTGAGTCAAATAGCAATTTAAATTTTTCGTTCAATTTGCACAATTCAAAATTTTCAATTCAAATTAAAAAAGTTCATATTGCCACAATTTGAACCCATTTGCCAAATGACACCTTAGTTTGATCTTTCTATCACACGCATAACTTTACCAATAAAGGCAAAAATTATTATTATTTAAATTCATGTCTAATTAGTTGCTTTTTTTTTTAAATACATATAATTATATATTGAATCGTACCATAGACCTTAATTTCTATTTAAAAACGCTAGCGAATAAACTAACCATACCTTGGACTCAACCCCATATATGAAAAAATGCACACACGGGATATAATCTTCAACTTTAATAATAGATCCTAATAATATAATTTTCTACCAAAAAGTCATTAGTACATTAGAACACTCAATCCCAATCATAGTATTATTACATTTTTTGGTTTTATATTTAGTGTTGACATTTGCATATACATTAAAGATGATCTCACAGAAAATGAAATTATGCCTTTTTTAAATGATAAGTGAGTTACGGAGGAAATAATAATAATAAAAACAGTGATCTATTATGCGTAAGAAAAGGAACACAAAAATAAAAATAATAATAACAAAAAAAACAAAACAAACAAACAGCTAAAGATACATAAAGATATATTTTAATACATTGCAAGTCTCTATACAGTGAGTTAGTAACTGTGCTATAGATATTCATTTCTGTTGTCTAGTTCAGGCAAAAACCTTCACTGGTCTCATCTTTATCTATCTGAATATGCTAAAACTACTAATACCTGTGATTGTGTCTCTCACTTATCTCCTATTTTCCTTCACCAGATATAGCATTTTCAAGAGTTTCTCATAAGCTTTCGCCTTTAATACATCTTGCTCAAGATACCAGAGCTCCATTTACAAAGTAAAGTTTTCCAAAGGCATCACTTCCGCAAGCAATCCTCAGTTCGTCTAGCAGAGGTTGTTGAAGCTGCACGCTAGCTGCATTCATCTCGTAGACGAACTTAATGGCCTCGAGGTAGAATTCGTTTCTTATGTAACCTCTGAGCATGGCATTCCAGCACGCGTTGTTTCTTCCGTAGCGGTTGATTCGAAACGCCCTTTTTGCGTCTCCAAGTAGCCCACTCCTTCCGTACATATCGACCAACCCACATTGCACGTATGCATCTGATTCAAATCCTAGTTTGATGGCGTTCGCATGAACTTGTCGACCAGATTGCCCATTGTCCTGCATTCTCGCACAAGCCTTTAGAACACTGGAGAACATTATGGCATTCTTCTTAATCCCAGCTTCTCCAATCTCCTTGAAGTCTCGAAATACTTCCAAGAAGCGGTGTTCTTTTGAATTGTTGATTAATCTAGCCATCCATGTCGGTGCACTATGACAGGGTAGTTGGTTAAACACTACGTTGGCGCTTCCTAAACACCTGAATTTTCCATAGAAGTTAATCAAGCAGCTGGCAAGAAACGAATTATTAGCATGCCCCAACTTTACAGAACACGCATGGACTTGCTTCCCAAAATCAACATTTGTTGTGCATACACACATCTTTAGAAGACAAACCATAATCCAAGCAGGGAATTCGAGCATACTGACATAGCGAAGCATTTTCAGAAACAAACTCATGGCTTCTTGGTAGTCAGCACGGTTGGCATATGCAACAATCATGATGGCCCAAGATTTAAAATCCTTCAAAAGCATCCTGTCAAACAGTCCGCGGGCAACATCCAATCGACTATGGGATACGTGCATAAGGAGGAGACGGTTGAGCAAGGATACCGAACGTTTATGGAGGCCGGCTCGGGTGATGTGCACGTGCAGGTCATCAGCTTCACAAGAATTGGCAGAAACAGTGCACTCTTTGACAAACGAAGTGTACATGTCAAGGGGTACAGGAAGGCAAAGAGCATCCATCAAGTGAAGAACGTCCGACGTGGTGCACTCTGGGGCAATGATGCGACCATTCTTCCGTTTATGGATTTTATTATTATCATTTACAATCTTCTGACTACGAGAGTTAGCATTGCTAACTATGGTGTGGCTGGACTTACTCTTCTTAGATGGTGTTGCATTTTGAGCTTTGTCATGATTTACGGCAGTATATGGCTTGTCCGGTACACGCAAGGGCAGTGAAACCTGAAAGGCAGGCTTAGGTGATGTCGGGCTGCTGCTCTTACTGTGATCCGTGGAGAATGTGGTGGAACAACTACGGCTGTTGGCCAAACTCACACCTATTGTTCCCGGAAGAGCTGCTGCTGCCATTTCCATTTCAGCGAGGTAGATGAATAGGATAGACGGGACTGCGTCTGTTTGTTGTGTAGTTGGCCGCTGCTCTGCTCATGCAGGAGAGGACTGTATACACACGAAAAGTTCGAGTTATATCCTTTAACATATTGAGGAATATTATATATGGGAATTTTAAAATTGCTCCAAGCAATTACGTAAAAATCATGTTCTAAAACCAAAAAAAAATGTGAGAATTTGTGTTAAGATAAAGATGCTTGTGAGTGCTACTACATATACATGGAAAATTTTGAAAAACAAAATTGATCAGCCATCATTGTAACTGCAATATTAGATGCCATATGTTTAAATTCCAAAGACAGCATATTCTACCTATAAAATGCAAGGAAGCTTTAATGCTAGAAGAACAAACCCAAAGAGTTTTTTCGGAAATACAAACCCAATGTGCCCGAAAATGCTTATTATCTTTAGACCAAGTCATTTATGTCTGATATAGAGCAAAACTTAAACAGAGACTGAAGATGATACGATAGTTCCATAACCTTCCAAGTTATTATCGCCGTACCTTCTAGCTAAAAAAGTTGGTCAATCCATGGCTGCTAAAAGCCATATCTTAATGTCAAACACAAGAAACCATTCGACAAACAGCACATGTAATCAAAAACATAATTCTCAGCCACACACAGAGACAAGTACAAGTGCTTTAAGTCAACAGGACAGACAAAGACAGCTAAACAATTCCCAATTTCAACAGCTTACTGTGACTTTCTGTACTAGAGAAATAAATAATAAGAACTTCCCATTTATTTTTTTGGGTGGTTTTTGTTTACCTCAATGAGACGAAAACGACGAGAAGGATTAAATTGAGAAGATGGTTCAGGAGGTTAGGGGCTGCGCGGCGCGCGAAGACCGTGCGAGATGGCCGCACAGACCGCGGCGTCGCGACGAGGTGCAAATCGACGGTGGTGGTGTTGCGCGAGTCTCGGGCTGAGCTCGGTCGGCGAGGTTTCAGACTAGCGCGATGTGGGGTCGTGGAGCCTCGCCGGCCATGGTGTGGAATTGGGTGGGGGCTTGCGGAAGCTCCGGCGTGGCGGGGGCTCTGGCCGTACGCGCACGATGGCGCGAGTAGCGCTAATGGCAGCAGTGAGAGTGGCCGACAGAATGGGGTCTCCGGCGATGAGAGATTCGAGTGAGGGGGAGATGTGAGAGATGATAAGGAAGAGAGTGGAGGGTGACGGCAGCAAAAAATGGAGGGAGAGAGGAACAAAAATAAAAAAATAAAAATCCTAGGTGGTTCAAAATAAAGCTAAATACTAGGGTTTTATACGCACAAAAATAATTAAATAATGGGTTTTTTTAGATATTTAACCAAACTTTTGGGTAATTTTTTTAGATTTAGCCATAAAATGTCGAAATTAAGAATTTAGCCATAATATGTAACATATATATACGTGTAAAAGTATAACATTACAACTAATGTTACATGTGTTATATTTTATATTACATTTAATGTTACACTTTTTACACGTATATATGTTACATGTAACATAAAATGATACATGTTATGGCTAAATCCTTAATTTTGTGAAACTATGTCTAACTCCTTTAAACTTTACCTTTAAAATGACTAATTGCTTAACTGACCCTTAAATAATTTGGCATGCTTTCAAAATTACTAAAATTTGCCCGAAGGCTCGGCTTATGCTAGGAATTTTAATATTAATTTTGAGATAAAACTCAATTTCTAACATGGTCAAATAATTAGAACAATAAATTAGTGAAAATTTGTAATGTTTTACCGCAATTATAAATCTAATGTTTTTTCTTCGCATTTGTAATCTTTTTAGGGCATATTTGGTTTATCGCATTATCTTATACACGTGTAACCTTATACAATTTGTTATCTTATACGCGTATATGCTTACACAAATTGTATAAATTTATAGAGTTCGTTAGCTTATATATGTATAAGTTTAAACAATTTGTGTATATCAAGAATACTAGATAAAATAAGACTAATTCTGTAATGCTTCATACCTATCAATATTCCACATAACATTATATATGGTAGATATAATGATATAAAAAGCTCATGTAAATTGTACATTATCCTTTTGTATCATTACAACGGTTTTATATTGTATTACATAAACACACTAAAAAGTAAAAAGTGAAGTACTATAGAAAAACCCAACAAACAATAAAGAAAAGATCTTGGATATTAGAATAGATAATATGGTCTAATATAAAAATAAATAAAATAAAAATAAAAATTAGACTCATTAGCAAAATGACTTGTTAAAATAACATCTTTTAAGGAAATGACCCAACTATCCAAAAATTAAGTTGTTAGCCACCATGCCCATTCACATACATTTGGACTACTCAAAATACACATGTTCGCCCAAATTTTGTTACAATCTGAACAAATATTGTTACGGATTGTAACAATATTTATTATGATATGTAACAAATATTGATACAAATCGTAATAGACAAATATGTAATACAAATTAAATATTTTGTTATATATGTGTATCAAATTTTGTCTGTGACAGTCTGTATCAAAAGTTGTTACCATTGTAACAAAAATTATTACAGTATGTAACATTTGTTATTTCCGTAACAAAAGACAAAACAGTCAATGCATAATATCTAAAAAAATAACGAAAAAGAAAAATGACTAATAACTTAATTATGACAAACCCAAGTCAATTCCTTAAAACTAAGACTAAAAACAGGCCATTTAATCAAAAATCTTAAATTTCTTTTGTATTAAATAACATAATTTGTATCACATTAAATGTGTTTTTCGTATTATACAATAGGATATTTTGAACAAGTTCAACACCATATAATATGTATCGTATTATATGTTAATTTGAATATGTCAAACACCATATTGTATTAATACAGTACAATGGACTCGTGCAGTGCACCAAACGTGCCCTTAAAAACATATTATGGGTTTTGCGTTGCATTAGACTCGTGATAAGAGAGGTAGAAATGGACCTATAGTTTATAGTAGTATTGAGTTAGGAGTCCTTTACGTTTTATAATCATGCCTTTTAACTTTTACTTTTTTTTTTCTTTTTTAGAATTATTCGCTGATTTGTAATTGCAACACTAAATTATATTGCCGACTTTGGTGTAAATTTTTTTTGCTAAAAATCTTGTCTTGCATGTCTGATTAGGGTAGCGTTTTATAACTTCTTTCTTGCAAAGTTGTAACTGATTTATCCAGCAATCTCTTACACAATATTCACATCAACCTATGACAAGTCAAACGATGTTCTTTCTCAAAACGACATAGCACACCACTGCTCTTGGAGTTCAAATACCAACCAAACAAAGAAAAAAACCAAAAAAAAAAAAGTTAAAATAAATAAATGTGCTTTATTGAAGAGCAATTGGTGAGTTTTTTAGGCCTCTCCTAAATCGCCTTGGCCTCTTGGCTGTGTCGTTTTTATCACTTCCATCTCTTGAACCTCATGAACTTTCCTCCATGCTTCCCAAACTTGCCGCCCTTCCAGCGCTTCCCGAACTTGCCGTGCTTGAACTTGCCATGATGATGGCCATAGAAACCGTGTCCGTGCCCGTGTCCGTATCCGTGCCCGTGCCCGTGCCCGTGCGCTAGATGGTGAGCGCCGTAAGCGACCGCAGCAGCAGTGAGACCCCCGGCTAGCATCGGTGCCACACTAGGTCCATGACCTGGATTATCGTTTATTGATTAGCATAGTTTCATTGTTATGTATCATAGCAAAGACAAAACATGATTCTCTCCGGCTTTTGACAATAACAAATCAAGCGATATCCCAATGGAAAAACAGTCTCAATAACAAGATTAGTGGGAAAATGAAACTAACACAAGCAAGGCTATGTTCTGTTTCCTAAGCTCTCATAGAAGAACAATAGAGAGAAAAATGCGATTGATCACAATTCACAAAGATGTTCTTTCAATTCCTAATTACCTCTCTGACTCTCTCCTTCAGTCCTCCTATTTTCTATTCCTCTTATCAAACATAACTCAAGACGGACTAGTTTTTCTCAAAGAGAGCTATTAAGAACACCATAAATTCCATGTTGAATTAAAACTAACATATTCGAACCAAAGAGACTCGAATTGCCAAATTCGTAGAGGTACCTCCGTGATATGGAGCAGACGGAGGAGGATGATAACCGCCTGGGGGAAATCCACCGGGGGGAGGATATGGTGGAGCATATCCGACAGGGGGCGGTGGCGGACCATACCCGGGTGGTGGCGGTGCGTAGCCACCGGGGGGAGGGTATCCGGGTGGCGGGTAGGCCGAGGGAGCATACCCTGGTGGAGGAGGGTAGGCATGTGGCGCGCCATATGATCCATGTGGAAGGTGGTGTCCAGCGGCAAATCCAGCGAGGCTCGAGAAGAGCCCCTTGTCATCTTGGTTCTTGTCCCCCATCTTCGTTCCACGCCAAACTAACTGCACAACATATATAGTTGCAAATTTTGCATTTTTAGTTAAGGCACTTTCCCTTGACAACATCGTTCGGAGATGAACTAAAATTGAAAGACATTTTCGGGATGAAAATCGCAAACAATTGTTTTGCAAGCTCTTGTTGTAGAACCAATTCTCAACAATCATCAGAGAAAAAGATAATAAGAATGAAAAAAGACATAAGTAATTACGAGTTCTCATTGATGAATTAACTCTCTGCTTCCCAGAAAAATGGGCAGGACAACAATTACCATAAAATATCTTATCAAAAATATATTTTTACAAAAAAGTCAAGAAAATAGCCCATGATCAATTATCTCAAAGGTGTGACTCAGATTAATAGCTTTCGTACACTCAACACATTATCAATATATAATAATGTTTAGGTGAACACCAACAACCTAATAAGGTTGTTCAAATTATGCGTGGATTAAGAGATAGAAGACGACAATAATTTTTGCTTTTGTTGTGAAAAAATAGCGAAGCCCAGATGGGAAAAGTTTACCAAATATCAAACTTAGTGAAAAATGAATTATTTCCCACGTAAATAACAAAGCGTCTCTACGTGATCTGATAGCCTCAAACATATTAGGGTATATGTTACATTTTCCAAATATGATCAGAACTTTGAGTTTGATAATTTAACAACAATGAATAAACTTTATAATATGATTAAATGTCTAATTCTAGACACGAGAAATACAAAGCGTGTAATACAATGACGGTGATGACAATGTTAATTTATTAAACAAACGCTAAAAAAAAAAAATAATGCAAGAACGCACAAATTTCTTAAAAATAAATATAAATATAAACGAACGAACGATTAAATAAAAAGCGCCAAATTAAGGACAGATCAAGCGCCAAATATACAAGAAAACCAAACCCAGAAGAGATTTCTAGGAGCAGTAAGGAAATACCATATTAAAAAAATAAAATAAAATAGAGAAAAAAAAAACCTACCAATTAATTGGAGTCTGATCTTTTGTGGGAGGAATGAAATTCTATTTTTGGCATGCAAATAAAAATAAAAATAAAAATGGGATTGAGTTCTTCTTCGGGGTTCAGGGCTCTTATGTTTGTGGATATCGTTGAAATTTCGTTGCAACTTTATCTATTATTTTCTTCGTTATTTCGCAATAATTCTGTTTTATTTATTTATTATATGATACGATGAATTGCTAATATGGTAAAATTTGTACTGATGTGACGCGTTGCTTCGACGCGTCTTTTTTTATTTAGAAGGACCACCAAATCCTCTATCGTATCTAATTATTACAAAAACAATCCTGTATTCCTGTGTACATATTTTGCTCGAATCTTTTATAAACTTCCTTTTTATATCTCTTTTGCCCTTATTAATATATTAGTTTTCATCAATAGCCCTTGAATTTTTTTGAACTTTGACTATTAGCACTTTAAAATCAATTTGTCCCATGAATTAGAAAATTTTTGACAAATCACTATGAAAATTGTTTCCATAATCTGTAATTTGTTTCTTTTAGGTTTTAATTTGTGGTTCGGTAACAAAGGAATATGAAATTCAGAGGAAGAGAAAAACAATGATAAAATGATAATTGACTTCTTTTTCTCTTTTTTTTTTTCTTTTTTTTTTCTTTGTGGTTGGGGATTAGATTTAACTACCATTGATGCCTAACTAATATTCATGTGGGAGTCAAGTTAGAGGATCCTTTTGTAAATTAAAAAAAAAGACAGAAGTTACAACTTTATATAATTTGTCAACTTTCTGATTTATGGTATAAATTGCCAAAGAAACAAACTTAAAATTCTATTTGTCAAAGTCCTAAAAATCAAAGGTCATTGGTGCAAATTACTCTAAGTTGCTTCAATTTATGCATTTCAAGGCTATTTCTATGTTGTAATGCTGTCGCAATAAGCAATACCAATTTTTTGGCACAACTACGAAGAGAAAATGTCGACCATCACGTTTTCGCTTTATTTTTGGACCACTTAGAAAATTATCATGTGATCCCACTCAAAAAATATATATATCATCTAATAAATAAATAAACAACAAAAACAAAAAAGCTTTCTATTCTATACACTATCTGTATTTCACTAAAATAATAAATTAAAAAGAGATAACAAAAAAAATAAATCATTATAACAAAATATATTAAATGTGTTTAAATTCGTTACAAATATTTTTTATTTTATTACTTTTCCTTCCCAAACAAAAATATCATGTAAAAAAGAGACCGTTCAATTTTCTAAAGTGAGATTTTGAGGAATGCCCCTCTTTTAGCACACGATAATCTATGTCTAATATGTTATGTACTTTTAATTTATACCAAAAAATTTACACTAAAAATATACGGTGAAAATAAAAGAACACATCATTCGGGACATAAATTATTAAGTAGCACTAAGAATGATCTTGTTTTGCAATTCCTCTTTTTTCTTTCTTCTTCTCTTCTCTCTTCTTCTCTTTTCTAAACTCATGCAAACTTCTTTATTAATACAATTTATGCAATATTATAGTTGGGAGATGCTAAACATGATCAATTAATTAAAAAAGATGCTAAACATCACCCGCTAGTATTAAAAAGATGATAAAAATTATACGAAAAATAATAAAAGATAATCAAATTAGATATGGACGAGACATATGGTTGGTTTAGGGCATCTTGTTGCAGTTATCTCAATGAAGAATCCACAAATCATAACTTAAAATAGGGACAAAGTTATCGAAAAATACGACTTAAATTAGAATTGATTAATGGGATACGTAATGATATCTAAAACCTTTTTCATTCATTCATTCATTGAAAAAAAACAAAAACAAGACTTGTGTTAATTAATTATTCAGGCTTTTTGATACAATCTTCGGTAAATTTTTGCACCTTCAAATTCAGCATGGATTTCTCTCTCTGTTCTTATCCCCATGGGGTTACTCACTAACCATCCATCGTCGTCACACAACACGCTCGAGTCCACTTCATCTATGTGTTTCAGAGTATCGATCTCGCCATCAAATCGATCCCTCATGTCAACCGCTACCTCAAACACATCTGACTGTATGAAAACCTGGTTTCAAGCAAAATCATTCATCGATGCACGTCTCTGCCATCTTTTAAAAAAAAACGAGCGGGAAAAACATAGACTAGATCGAAACATACCTGGCCTCCAGGCATTAGGCACTTTACTATGGAATCTACTAAAGGTTTCTGCACAACCCTCCTTTTGTGATGTCTTTTCTTAAAATGAGGATCCGGGCACTGCGCATAGAAACGAGAAAAGAACGGAGCTTTTCAAAATTTGTTGTGTTGGCTAAGTTTTGTGCTTTTCTCACCGAATGTCATGTATGAGAGTTCTTGACTCGCTTCGTTCAAGGCACTGCACTCACCAGGATTGAAACGAGCATCAAAGGACCAGGATACGCAGAGACTAGTTCTTCGAAAGAGTTTGTAGCATTTGCAAATAAGAAATGTCTGCAATTAAGTTGAATGAACTGTATTAGTTCGGAAATGGCAGAGAGGATTTTTCACCGCCCGATATAAAATAACGGAACTTACATATTGTCGAGAGCTAGCTCCTGAACCCAATATTGCGCACGCTTGACCAGCTATTAAGAAAACATTAATCAATATCATTTGTTCCATATTGACCAATGCGAGCATTGAATTTCGATTGTCAAACAATCATGTACCAACTTGATCAAATGAAAGTTACATGCCTACTGGAAAAAATCAAAGGAATTTGTACATACTTTCTCTCGTATTTCCAGCCCCAAATAATTTCTTGCACCAAGATTTGTCTTCGCAAGCCATAAGAGAAATCGACCACTACCTGCAATATAAGTTTGGTGGATCGGGATGTGAAAGAAATGACAGCCATAAATAAGACACAAAATTAATCAACTTCAGATCAGTTTTAAGTAAATTCATGGTCAAGGTCTCATGAGAATCATCCAAGAAGACTAACTTGAATGCATTTAGAAAAGGAAACTCAAAGACTTGGTAACATGACATGAAAATTGTTGATATCGCCTTAAAAACAATTGTTCGAGGCCTTTTCGTTCCCTACACATGAGTGGGGTGCTGAAATATACAACTACTATCGGCCCACCTCTTATCAGCTTAAGCTTTTTGGATCAGCTTTTTTAGCATGAAAAAACAGCTATTAAAAACAAGGTAACAAATTGAGAAAAGTAACAAAACACCGTGATTTTACTTCATATCTTCCATAGATCTTGCAGAATCTTGTCCAAGTGCATATAAATCATGCTCTCTTATTCGGTTCATAAAGTTCTACTAAATAACTAAAAAGTGGAAAGAAGATTATAACGAAAGAAAGAAAAGACAAAAAGTTGAAGGAATCAAGAGGGTCATTTCTACTGCAATTTTTTTTTTTTTTTGTCAAAGTTGTCATTTTGATACTATCACATATAAACGCTACATTAAAAAATACAAAGAAGAAGAAAAAGCTTTAGAGCTACACATTATTCAAAAGCATATCAAACAGAGTCCATTGGAAAGGAATAAAATGTTGGTACCGCTTCCAATATCCACCATTAGTGGCAAAGCTGGATCTCTAAAAACTTGATTCCAATCAGCCACTTGTACAGGCTTCTACTCAACAAATTAGTAACAATATCCAATATTAAATAAACACATACACAAACACTCAAATAAGTGGCTAGCTAAGCAGAATTCTGAACCATAAAAGATTTCATTTTTTTTCCCTCAAGCTAAACTATCATATAGTACAAATGTAAATACTAAAGAAACCCAAAAAAAAAAAAAAAAAAACACCATTTTGGCAATACATACAGACAAAGATAAGCGGAGAGGATTAACATGTTGCCTGATCCTGGTGACATTAGTCAAGCCCTGAAAATTAAAAAAATAATTAAATAAATAATAAAATAAAAAACCCATTTTCATTTTTTTTTTTTTGCTTTTTTACTCACTCCAACATAATATTGGATAGAGAGAGGGAACGAAAAAGAATGATAAAGTTACCGAGGGAAGGCTAAGGGAGAGATTAAGGTCTGCATATTCAGTGGCAACGAGTGTTGGGCTAGTTACTACGAGCTGGTCATTGTCTGTGGAAGAGTAAGAACGAACCAGTCGTCGATGAGGCTTTGGAATTGGCCTAAACCCTTTCTGTTTGGAAGCTGAGAAAACCTTTATCGGGAATTCGCCGCCGGAGATACAAGCAGTGTTGCGGCAATGGAGACGCGAGCAAACCCACGAAGCCATTTTTTCATGAATGGATTTTTGTACCAATGTGGCATACATGATGAGTATTGCCTGATTTAAGGTCATTTTTACCCCCGGTTGGGCACAATATTTTTTCATTCTATTCTATAATAATTTTTCTCATTTTTTTTTAATTTTTTCAATTATTCTTTTAACTTTTCTTAATACCTATACAATTTCTTTCATTTTATTCTATTTTTTTAATTTTTTTTAACTTTTATAATCCTTATATAATATTTTTAAATTTCAACCATTTATACCACCTTAAAATTTTACAAAATCAAATTATTTTATAATTATTCTAAATTATTTTAAACCATTCCAAATTACGCTAACAAAATAGAATAAAATGGAATATTTGGGTTACCAAACTTTAGTGTCACTTAGACGTAGTGCGGTCGTTTAGAGCCCCTACGAAACGACATCTCATGCCAATTAGAAAAGAATTCACATAAAAATAAATAAATAAACGTTGTTTGCAAAGAGGAATTAACCAATTAGGTAAGGTAAATAAACTACTTTGGGTGAATTATAAATTTATAATAATCCATGTTTTCGAAAAATTAAAAAAGTAATGAAAGTATTAATTAAGCAAAGTAATTAGCATAGCAGAATTTTTTAATAATTATAATTATACGTACTTTTTTTGTTGTGAAGTAAAAAAATACTTAAAATTTACACAATAATTAAAATAAATACTTCATGCCTTAAAATAATTGAGTAAATAACCAATTTATTTTTTACTTGCACATATTTTCGACCACTCAATCAATTATTACAACTTACTATTATATAGGTTATTATCACTTGGCTATTTTGTTAGAGAAATTATAGTGAATACCCAATTTTTAAAACTTAATGTAAGATATTACCCAATCTTTTGAAAAGTGTAACCAACTATCTAAATGATTCAATTACTTACACAGTAGTAAGTGGTGGTAATTCACTTAGTTACCAAAAGCATGTGCAAGTAATTCACAAATTGACCAGAAACTCAATTACTTCAAAAATTTTGGTATTTATTTTTATTGTTATATAAATTCTGGATATTTGCATACTTCACCATTTTATTATAATTTTAAAAAATTAAGTATTTATTTAAAGAGATTTTTAAGGATTTAACCAAAATTTTAGTTATTTTTCTAATGATTAACCATAATTTTACAAAATTAAAGAATTAGTCATTTTTATATTTATTACACGTATATTAAATTTTATTACACGTAATCTATTTGAATGAAAAGAATTTGAATAGTTTTTATTTATAGGAAAAATCCCTATTTAATCCCTAAGTTTTACCGAAATTCTCGTTTAGTCCTTGTGTTTCTTTAAATTCCAAAATAATCCTTGTGTTAGTTAAATTATGACTATTACATACCTTGTACTCGAAATTTAGGCAAAATCAAGAGCGAATTTTACTAATATTCTTATAATACCCTTCTTAAAACGTGGATAAGAAAATTGATGCCTATTATGCCTATACCCTTCTTATGGCATTTGTTTTTTAGGATAAATACTTGATTTTTTTTTTTGGTAATATGAGCATAAGGAAGAGAAATATGTGATTAACATTTTCAGTAGTTTGATTTGTAGTTTGTTTAGGATTTGACATTTTGATTTTTTTTTGAAGAGAAATATGTGATTAATATTTACCCGTCGTTTTAATAAAGGGTAAATTTGGTACATCAAGTCATAATTGAAGCACAAGATATGTAATAGGCATAATTTAACAAACACAATGATTATTTTGGAATTTCAAAAAACACAAGGACTAAACGAGAATTTTAATAAAACTCAGGGATTAAATAGGGATTTTCCCTTATTTATATCCTAAAATATGGACGTGCCATTTGATTTACAATTTGAGCTGATGTTTTGTTAAAGGGGTCCGGACGCAAAAATAATATTTAAATTTCTTCACTGGAATTTGGCATTTAAACTTTTAAAGTGTACCCCTCCAAAAGAAGAAAAATGGTGAGAAATCTCTAAAAAGGACTAAAATGCCAAAATTTTCAACATACACGACTAAACTGCCAAGCCAAGAAGTATTTAGGGGCATCTTTGCCAACAAACCCTTCTCTTGAAGATATAACAGCTTGTGTATCTTCATCAACCTGTGGCACTGGTTTCACTCTCTTTTCAGTCACCAAATTCACTGCTAATTTAAACACATCACACACCAATGTAACATTAGTTTAAGCCATCAGTTATGTTGAAGTCCTTGTCATTTCTTTGGTATTTAGAAATAACAAGAAAATGGCTTTGGCTTTGTCACATATCAAACCATCTTGCTATTCCTTCTCAGCCTTATCATCTTCTTTAAACTACAGACCTGCTATTATTCTTCCAGTTAGTTTTTTTTTTTTTCTTTTTTTTTTTTGTTAAGCTTTTTGTCACTTTTCCATATTGGCTATGACTCTCTAATCTGTGTGTCTCCAATGGTTCTTTTTTTATCAGGGCTTGGGCAACAATTCTGGTGATTATCAGAAATTAGAGCTAACTCTGAAAGAGTATGGGATAGCAAGCGTGGTTGCTAAGGTGTCGAGGGTCGATTGGCTGCGCAATGCGGCTGGCTTGCTCGACGCCAATTACTGGCGGGGAACGCTCCGCCCTCGCCCCGTGCTTGATTGGTATAATACAATACTCTTTGCTTTTTGTTTTGACAGAAAATTGACTCACTTGTTGTTTACCATTGCTAGTTCTAACATGTTTAGTATGTTGTTATCACTGGTAACATTGCTAAAATTTTGACAAAGTTAGTTAAATTTGGGGGAATAGAAAGATGATCATGGTAATGACCAATTGGCAGGTACTTGAAGAGGGTTGATGAGGCCATACAAGAGGCTAAGGAACTTTCACAAGGTTACTCCTTTTTTTTTTTTTTTTTTAAATTTTTACTCTTGTACAATATATGGAATAAAAATTGTAAAATCTAGAAAAAAGGATTACTTTTTGTCGCAAAAAGGAAAAAAAAAAAAAGGGTAGGAAAGGCTTTAGTAGACCCTCCTTTCAGTTTTTCTATTTTTATTGATACTCAAAAGTAGTACTTGCGTTGTTGCTTTGTTACTTTTGTTTTTATGAAGTTTATCGCTCTATTTAGCCTATAAATTGGTATTGTTTGACCATTAGTTATGAACAATTGGATATGTATTTTTGGTATTCTAGTTTTTCCTTGCTAAAACCAAACCCCTTCTTAGAAAATGAACTAATTATAAACGTTCATCTTGTACAATAGATGAGAATTGGTAATCAGATACAGTTATATCCAAGCAATTAGTTATTTGAGCTGTCTATGGAGAGGCCAGACCATACTTATAACCATATATTATAATCACATGTTAGCCCTTAACAGAGAGGGAAAAGAAAATGTTCAAAATGAATCATAGATTCTGAAGCCCTTGAGAATGTTTTACTTAATGTAGGTGAGAGTTTATCACTGATCGGGCACTCGGCCGGAGGATGGCTCGCGCGCGTCTACATGGAAGAATTCGGCCGATCCAATATTTCCCTATTGTTGACCCTCGGAACTCCACACCTGTAGGCTTCAATCTCTCTTACAAAATTTGATTTTCCTTGCTCGTGATTCACTAGCTTCATGAAGAAAGTTGTTTGGTGTCATTTTATTTTTTTATTTTCTGTTTTAAGGCCACCACCAAAAGGTTCGCAAGGGGTCATCGATCAAACAAGGGGACTCCTCGACTACGTTGAAAAGAATTGCGCAAAGGCTGTTTACACTTCTGAGTTGAAATATGTATGTATTGCAGGGAGGTAAAATACAAGCTTCTCTTTCCTTTACATCTTTTATGTTTTCCCTGTGTTGCAAACCGCTCGGTGATGATGTTTGCACGTTTAGGTACATCCAAGGCGCTCGTCTCTTTGGCAACTCGAGTGACGAAGAACTGGACGGTGAGGTAGCCGTGGGGAGTGCAGGTACAATGGCTGAAGTTGCCGTCCCAGCATCTACTACAACTACTTCAAGCTTGCGGTCTAGGTTTGTCGGGCAAGGCTACAAGCAGGTAAAGGCAAAATCCCAACTTTTGTTGTTCCTCGGTCTTATAATTGTTTGCCACTGCACCAACTTCATAGAAGATTATCATCTTCTTTCTCTCTAGGTATGTGGTAAGGCAGACGTTTGGGGTGACGGAGTGGTGCCAGAAGAATCAGCTCACCTGGACGGGGCTCTTAATATAAGCTTGGACGGAGTTTACCACTCTCCTGTTGGTTCCGACGACACTTCGAGGCCCTGGTATGGCTCCCCAGCGGTTGTAGAAAAATGGATCCATCATCTCCTCACCTAAAACCAACAGCAATCCATCTACAGGAAGAATAATGCTAATTCATAATTCAACGAAATTGCCATTTCCTATTCTTTTCGCAGTGTATGTCTAATTGAAAACAAAGCTGTTTGTCTACTTGGTCTAATCATTATTCTCTTCCATTCAAATAAGCTAAAGTAAAATAAGATTCACAGCACATGAACTCATCCGAATTTCAAGGCATTGAAAATGAAATGGAAATTAGCAATTAACTCTCTGCAAGTTATCATGCTGACATTTGAATATCCATCTTGTTGAGCAGCAAGCTAAAGTGAAAAAATTCAGGGGCTGGGCTCAAAATACGATCAAGCCGAATGTTGGTTCGAGGACTATCAACATTAGCTTTAATAGGAAGAACGCTTAATCAGAATGAATCAAAAGTATTCTCCAGTGAACAAATGATATAAACATCAACAACCACGACTTCTATGATCTATCGTTATAAGCATCAACGACTTCGAATTTTATCAGAATCTCACCAACAAAAAGACCCATTCGTCAAAAAACCATAAACCTGAAAAAGATGATGATAACTAATACCCGATCACGTAACAAGAAAAGATTGTGCTTCACAAGCACAGCTAATTAAACCAACATTCAACATAAACACAGAGTTCAAACACAAACTAAAACAGAGTCACAAACTGCTTCATCCCCTAGATAGACCTTTGTACAAGGTAGTAGTTAAAAGCCAACATAAGAAACACCACACAATCAGAGAAGTCTCAAAAGCCTCTCCCAACAAAGAGTTTTGCTCCTCTGGTCTCAGTAGAGAGTTAAAATCTCCCCAATTTGCAAAAAGATATGAGCAATCACTGAGTCTTGACAAAATGAGGGCTCAGAAACTTGGTAATTTCCAAGAAGTTGACCTTGTCCCTCCCATCAAATAACATCTTCAGCTTAGTGTCACAGTTGATCTCCTTCTTATTGGCAGGATTCTGCAAAAAAATCGACCAATCCGAACAAGTTTTGTTCAAGTTTAAGACCTTAAAACTTGCTAAAAACTCTGATTTTACAAGGCCATGTCTAAACAGTTATAAAGTCTCCATTCATCTTATGCCATTATAGAATGTCCATCCATATTAGTCCTTTGAAATGTGATTTTGTAAAATTTTAAGGTAACCACAACTACTCTTGCTCATCTCGATCTCAAAAGGTTATTAAGCTAAACAGACTTTAACTAAAAAATAAAAAAAAAAGTTAATAGGAAAAAAAATTTCATATTCAGTCTTCAAGTGCAACACAGCATACCCTATGCCTAGGGTTTTTCTTTTTTCATTTTCCTTTTTTTTTTTTTTTTTGTGCAAAACTACCATATGCCTAGTCTTGTTTGTACAAAAGGGGTGAACAAAAATATCCAAGCAAAATACTTTTGGTCTGTTTGTTTGATAAAATGCAGCAGTAGAATAACCAGCCCACAACCCAGATTACCACTACAAATACAAAAAAAAATAATAATAATAAAAATTAAAAAAAAAAAAAAAACAACCCTACTGAGCAAATGAAGCGTTTTCACAGTAACATATACACAGGACAACCTAACCCCAGCAACAGAAAAAAAAAAAAAAAAGGAAATGCATGTAAGTACAAAAAACCCACAAACCCTACTAAGCAAATGAAGCGTTTTCACAGTGCCATAAACGCCGGACAACCTAATCCCAGCAAAAAAGTTTTAAAAAGAAAAAAAGAAAAAAAAAATGCATGTAAGAGAGTCAGAGAAAAAAAAAAGAAAAAAAAAAGAGGTTGTTTGAGGGACCTGGAGGTTGTGGAGCTTGATGTGGGCCCAGACATGCTTGACGGCGTTGGCCCTGGACGACTCGGAGACGCCGAGGAAGGAGGCGAGCGAAGGGGACACCCGCTGCGGCTTCTGAATCCCCGCCACCCGGCTGGGGCTTTTGGGCTTCGCTGTGGCGGCGGCGGCGGCGGCGGATGATCTGGCTTTGGCGGGAGCCAAGAGAATCCTGCTTCCTCTCAGCACTGAAGACATCCTTAAACCCTTGAAAATTGTTTCTCTCTCTCTCGTGTGTGTGGGTGTGGGTGTGGGTGTAGTGTGAGAGGGGAGTGGAGGTATTTCAACTTTCAAGGGTTTCTCCTCAGTGGGGAATTCCCTCCATTTCCTTTGTTTTCCTCGATTTTCGCCACTCGGTATTAATTATGGGTATTCTCATGAATTTACAATTTTGGTCATTTTGGTAGATGACTAGGGGAAGTGAAAAACCCACCAATAAAACATAATTTTGAATGAGCCAATTCTACGTTGGGGTATGCTGGGAGTATTAGAAGGATTGAGAGAATTATAATAATCTTTTGAGTTATTTGGTCGGAAAGAATAAAAGATGAGTAAATTGATAATAATTATTTGTAAAATGATTATATTGTCTATTTTAATATTTATTATTAATCATGTTAAATGGTAAAATAGATTTTTTGCTAATAAAAGATGAGGGAGAAGTTGCATCTTTCTATTTACGGAAAGATGCAATTTTGTGGACCCGGATGGATTTGCTCTCCCTCCACTCCTCTCTCTCCCCCCTCTCCTCCTCCCAACCAAACACATAAATTACACATCTCTCTTATCCTCTCCATCTTTCTACCTCCCCCTCCACCTAAACAAACACACCCTAAATTTTGGAGAGGTGGATACGGAGAGTCCGCCTCCCCTTCACGTAATATACGAGTACGAGATGCCCGTTTTGTGCAAGAAACAAAGACGGGGACCCCTATTATCTCTTTTTTAGAAGATACGAGGTATGGTACAACATGGGTGACAGGCCTATCCACCCCTCGTTTTCCTTGTTTTTCTAATGGATAATAGTTGTGCCCCTTCTTCCCTTAAAAAAACTATAATGACCGTTAAGCAACGGTCATTTGGGGAAAAAGAAAAGGAAAAAAAAAAAGAGAAGAAGAAAAAGAAAGGATGTTTACTCTCTATTTAAACCTCATTCTCATCAATTCACAAATCACACCATTCACACAATCTCTTGCTTTAATCTCTCAAATTCTCGATCTCATTCTCAAACTCTCTTATCTAACTATTTTATTATAATGTATATTGTAAAAATATTTAAATATGGATAGTGAGGGCAGTCCGACTTCTCAACGATGATGTGTTCGTTAGGAAATGAATATCTCGAGTTTCCACAACACTGAGATGGGCCAAGCAACGAGAGGATCGCCAATAATGGCAGAACTCTGTCAATTAATTAAGCAGCCGCTTGAGGCAGTAACGAATTTGGTACCAAGTACGAATTCAATGCAAATTATGCCGATTTACCCGGACGCCTTCCACGAAGAATCAACACGCTACCGACGTCCCATAACCCCCGAGGCGTTAACCGGCCCAGCGGCCTAGTTTATCCATTCGAGGCGATTCAAAACTAACATCTTCTATTTGGGAGGACTTTGATCACCATTACCAACTACAACCAAACGTGTCTAAACTCTGGTGGACTTTCTACAAAATATGCATAAGAGCAATTCAACGTAGTCTGGGCACGAAATCTGAAAGGCACACACAATGGCATGTAAGAAGAAGCTAGCTGAGGCAGTGGCCTTGCAGGCAGGAACGTTTGTGGCCACTGGTCCACCCCAGTTGAAGTAAGTACCTATGACCCTCTTTAGCTAGGGAAGCCTTAGCTCAATTTATATGTGCCACAGAACTTCCTCTTAATTACAGTGAAAACCCGGCCTTCAAAAAATATTAGAACATTTGTACCTTGCATTAAATTTGTTTCTAGAGCAACAACTAGGAATTACATAATCTCATATTACAATAAGAGAAGAGTTGTGCTAATGGAGGAATTAAGTAAATGAGCTTTCTGTATCGCTTTGACCTTCGGTGTTTGGAGTGGACGGGCTAAAGAAGTAAGTGTAATTACACATTATGTAGATGAAGATTGAGTTTTTCAAAAAGGAATTATATCTTTTCTTCTGCTAGATATTAGCCATAATGTCCATAACATATACGAGCGGCTTTTAACTATTTTAGTAGATTATAATTTGGGTAACCGAGTGATTGCAGTGACACTAGATAATGCGTCGGCAAACAATGTAGCAATAGAGATTATGCACCATTTGGTGAGTGAGTACCACGAGGAACTTTTTCACCAGAGGTGCACTTGTCACATTGTTAATTTGAAAGTGAAAGATGGTTTGAATTTAGTTCATGAACCTATTAAGAAAATTAGCCATTTGAATCCTTATTTTAATGCTAAGAGCACTCGAGTTCAGTTGTTTAAGCAATATTACAAGCACGACATGCCAAGAGCTAGGACTTCCGGACTAGACCAGCCGCATCGGTTGAACTCGACCTACATGATGTAGGACAAAGTTATTTACTACAAAGACATATTCAAAGCGTGGATAATATAGGGAGTTGAAAGGAATTTTTTCTAACAGATGATGATTGGACCATCGCAAAGATGATACATAACTTTCATAAAAACTTTTATTTGGTTATTGTTGCTTTTTAGCTATTTACACTCCTATTAGTCACATTGCATTGCATTCAATATTAGAAATTGCATGCTGCTTTAAAAATTATAAGAGTCATCCATTATTTTACAGAGGTGGTGAAAAAGATGGAAGTGAAGCTCATAAAGTATTAGACAAAAATCCTGTACTTGTATTGCTTCGCTTTCATCTTGGACCCGTGGAAGAAGTTTGACAAATTTTATGACATACTTACCTTATTAGGTTAGAACATGGATATAAACTAATTGGATGCTCATTACGCCGAAATTGAAAGACACTTTTATCAGATTTACAGGGCCAATGAGGAGGAATGATGCTCGGAGGACACGCAGCCACCGGAGGTATTTCAGGGCCTATACGAGTAGCCAATAAAGAGGACGTTAGCTATACTCATAAATATAAAAAGAAACTCTCTATCGCAATTGTTTGCTAGATATTCATTCAAGTCCATAGTTTCAAAACTCTAAAGTTGGAAAATATCTCAACACACGTCAGGTGCAATTGTTTGTCACCAATCTCGATGTGCTCAAGTGGTGGAAGGAGAACAAACCAACGTTTCCAACCCTATTGCATTTCGCCCGCGATGTACATGGTATGCCTATCTTTAGAATTTCATCGGAGTCCGCATTTTGTATGTCCCAACGAATTCTAAATGATTAAATGATGTCTCTAAAATACGAGATGCTCAATATTTTGACTTGTGTAAAAGATTGGGATATGGCGGATCGTCTGGCTTATGAAACTGCAGGAAACTTAGAAGAGCTGATTGACTATTTAAACTTTTGCATGTGGATGATGCTCCAAAGTCAAACCATCCTCGAAATTTGTATTTAACAAAATTATCATAAATAAAATGAGGTTTTTTTTTTAATTTCCAAGTTTTTCTTGATTATTTACACCAAATTATTAAATTCTTAAGTATTAAGTTTATGAAATCATTGAAAATAATAACAAAGGATCATTTTTGTCCTTGAGATGATAAAAAAGAAATATTTGGTCTTGAAGTACCATTATTTGAGCACGTCTTGCTAATTGTACTTGCCTCCAAACTTCTTTTGGTGTTAATTTACTTGAAAAATATAGATCTGAACTAACACAAAGACATTGAAAGGGAGTTAAACATGTATTTCGTTTCTTTCGTGGGACCACTAATATGAGGTTGATTCAAAAAGTTTATAATCACTGTTTATAAGTTTTTCAGATGTAGGATATCTATCTGATCCATATAAAGCTCGATCACAGATTCAATAATATCATAGCGCTCCAAGAAGTAAACAATTACTGTCACTTCCTCGAACCACGTTGAAAAACTTGTGTTACATGAAGCACGCAGAGAACGTGTATGGTTCAAATCTATCGTTCAATAATTCATGATAAATGCATATTTCTATCTAATCAAGGAAGCTCAGTAGTGTTACACAAAGATAATGTTGCATGTATTACTCAAATTAAGGGATGATACATTAAAGTCGACTGAATAACACATATCTCACTTAAGTTCTTTTTTCACACACGAACTACAAAAGAAGAGTGATATTGATGTTCAACAAATTCGTTCAAGTGGAAGTTTCGTAATCTATTCACTAAAGCACTCTCTACTTCAACATTGGAAATATTAGAGCACAAAATTGGGCCTTCCATGCCTTAAATAATTTTGATGGACTTCGATGCATCACTAACTATCTTTTTATGAGGGGAAATTAACTACGCATTGCACTCTTTTTTCCTTTGATAAGGTTTTGCCCCATTGGATTTCCTAGTAATGTTTTTAACGAGTCAACATATTAAAAAATGCATAGTATGAATAAGCCACTTGAATAATGGGCATCTAAGGGGGATTATTATGAGTGTGTGTTGTATGAATTCAATGTATTATGCAGGGGCCTCTCTCATCTTTATGCATGAGCACTCTGCAACATTCGTTAAGGTTTCATGTAGGGGCACCCTACGACATTCATTTAAGTTTTACGCAGAGGGTGCCTTGCAATTTTTATTCTTCTACAAATAGGCCTATCATTTCGAGAAGAAATGTAACGAAACAACATACTGTAAGAAGCTGGAGAATGAAGAGAGAGAAGAAATGAGAGAAATAAAGAAGTGAGAAAGAAATATCGTTGTATGAAAGAAATATTTGTAAAAGAAAAATATATAAAATAGAATCAAGAGACTATAATACACCCTTTTTCGATTAATCTATTTTATTATTCCTGTATTATTGCTCTTTTATTTTTCTGTACTATATTTCCCAATAATATAACATTTTATATGCAAGCGATTTTGTTGAAGCACAACGTGATTTTGGTTTGCCTATTTCCTTTTTCTAAAAGATAAAGAGAAAATATATATATAATCCTTTATATATATATATATTTTTTTTCTACCTTGTACTCCAGGTGTGATGACTTTGGTTAAAAAAATATATAATTTCAATATATGACCGAATAAGAAAAAAATATTTAAAGCTTATTTGGTAAGCGTTTTAAAATAAAAGATTTAGGTCGTTTTAATAAGAGTTTGGTTTATATTATTATTATTATATATACTAAAATGAAGGGGAGAAATACTTTAGTTTTTACCGTAACTGATGGAGTTACTTTTTTGCCCTTAAATGGTTGACTAACTTATTGTATTTTTTTTTGGTTTGTGGTCATTTCAGCATATTTGATTTGCATTTCCCTAAAAGCCCTTCCTCAAACCCATCACCAATGGGTATTAATATAATTTAATTTAGCATTACCCTTCTATTTAAGGACTTGAACCTCACAAGTCAGAAATTACAATTCATCATGTCTTTTTAGTTCTCTTTGCCGCTTCCAGCAAAATATATATATATATATATATATATGTAAAATATTTTGTTTACTATTCTGATTGTTTTCTTCCCCAGTTTCTTCTGTCGATCTCTTATCTCATATGGGTTTTGTCAACAGTTGTTTTTTTTTTTTTTTTGAAGCACGAAGCTCAAATCTATAACCGTGATGAAACAAGAAAAATTAATAATAGAGATGTAATCTTTTCTTTAAAATAATTAATATAAATATCGGTTATGCATAAAAAAAATAATAATACTAAGACTTTAAATTATTCCATACCTCCAACAATAATAGTAATCAATTACGTCCACTACATTTAAACATCGTAAATTATATTATATTTTTTACTTATTTTTATTTTTCTTTCATAGTGATATATTTATTTAAATTTGTAACTATTATATTTAGCTCCTTACCATGATTTTATAATATTAGTTTATCTTTGGCATAATTTATTCTAGCTTTATTCTTTTTTCTGTTACTTACATAATAGTCACATGGATAAAAGCAATAAAAGTTTCACATAATTTAACTCCCAAAACCAAAAAAAAAAAAATCATAATAGCAACATAAATTTAAGAAGACTGAATATAGAATGCTTCAACTGTAAAAATTAAATTTTATGTTACAACAAGTCCAATATTACTTATGACTGAATATAAAATGCTTCAACTGTGAAAATTAAACTTTATGTTACAACAAGTCCAATATTACTTATTAACGAATAGTTAAATTTACCAAAAAAAAAATTTAATGAAATCTATAGTTAATAAATTTTTATTGTTACAATTCGTAAATGAGAATTACGCGGACATTTATTAAATGAAAACTCCTTATGCAATTCTTTATTACGTTATTATCGTTGTGCTGAAAAAGAAGTATAAAAAGAAAAGATAAAAAGCTACAAATATTCAATATTGCTCTATTGTATAAAGTATACAAATATATATATATATATGTGTATGTAAATATAAACAAAATTTGAAAAAATATGCAACTTTATATAACTTTATATTATCAACTTTTTGTATTATGTATTTAACATATGTTATTATTGAGGGTCTATTTAGTATTTAACTATTTCTTAGTCCATGTATTAAGAAAATGACCAATGCTTCAAAAAATTAATTTATTAGTAATTGATACGTAAGAGAACTACGGACCTAAAGATAAACGCAGATCATCATGTAGTTAATAAAGGGCTCATTAGCAAAATAACCTGTTAAAATAACATCTTTTAAGAAAATGACATAATTATCTAAAAATTAAGTTATTAGCCCCAAGCTTATGTAGACTGTCCAAAATACCCTTATTCGCCCAAATTTTGTTACAATCTGTAACAAATATTATTACGGATTGTAACAATACTTGTTACGACATGTAACAACTGTTAATACAAATCGTAACAAACAAATGTGTGATAAAAATGAGATATTTCACCCAAATTTTGTTATAATCTGTCACAAATATTGTTACGGATTGTAACAAATATTGTTACAACAAGTAACAAATGTTGATATAAATCCGAACAGACAAATGTGTGATAAAAATTAGATATTTTATTATATATGTGTATCAAAAGTTGTTACTTATTGTAACAAGGGTCAGTTAGGTAAATAGCCATTTTGGACTGTGTGTTTTCAAAAATAGCCACAGTTTGAAAAAATTTAAAAACTAGCCATAACACACTGTAAGAAATTTCTGACAATAACAAAATTACACATAAAATGTGCTGTAAGAAATTTCTGACATGTGTTAGAAATTTCTGAAAAGGGCTAGTTTTTGAATTTTTTGAAACTATGGCTATTTTTTAAAATCATTTTGTAAACAGTGGCTATTTTCTTAAAATTCCCTTGTAACAAAAAGTGTTACAGTCTGTAATAATATTTGTTACAGATTGTAACAAAATTTGGACGAATATGGATATTTTGGACAGTTTGGATGAATGTAAATGGGCCTAGAGGCTAATAACTTAATTATGACAAACTCATGCCAATTTCTTAAAACTAAAGCTAAAAACAAGCTATTTTCTTAAAATAACATTTAAAAATAGTCATTTACGTAATTATCTCATAAATTTAATACCTATTTGTCATTTTTATCTTATATATCTTTTTATAATTTCAAATATTATGAATGTTTACCATTGAACTAAAAATTAAAAAAACTCGCAGCAACACGCGAGCATTTAGGCTCGTATATTACTAAAATGAAGAGGTCTTTTACTATAGTTTCTATAGTAATTAACATAATCACTTTTTCACCCCTTAAATATTTGAGGCTAGGAAAGCTTTTGTTTGGAGGAATCATAAGGTATCATATTCATGTAGCCTCTTATTTCTCTATTTTTGGTTTTTGTCGTTTGACTTTTGGTTGTGTTTTTTTTTTCTTTCGTTATTTTAATAAACTCCTCTAAGCATGTAATGGCCTGAAACCACGACCACCGTTGCAAGTAATCGATTTCTATTTTTGAGATATATTGGCTTATCATATTATATTCGTTGTGTTTAATTTAGAGCGAGATTATCTCAGTTTCGTCTAATCTGGCAAATTTTTAAAATCGTGCGACTATTAATACAAATACCATTGTTTTTGCATTCGTGGAATTTTTGGACTTGTTAGGAACTGATTTTCAACTTGAGTGTGATATTAAAATTCCTAACTTATCAAGTTCAAATTATTAGTGCAATATCATAATTTACTTTTTGAAAAATTATACCAATTATTTATTTTATTTGGCCATTTTTGACCCAATTAAGCCCAATGTAATTTAGGGTTTTATCTCAATATTTTTCCACTCACCCCTCCAACAGCCGCCGCCCCTTTCCCCCTCTCTTCTCCCAGCCCATCTCTTTCTCACCCCTGCCTCTCATCTACTCACCTGACGCCGGCGAGCTCCAACTCCGGCGAGCCCGCGCGACGCCGCCGCCACCAGCGCTGAGCCCAGCTCCTCCGCGCAGCCTCCTGCACGAGGTCCTCGACGAAGCGTCTCCAGCGCGCTGCCCCGAGCTCGTCAGCTCGCCCTTCTGCCGTCGCGCCTCCGTCCGGCAGCCACCCGCCACGCGAGCTCTCTCCCCGAGCTCGCCCAGCCCTTCCGCGGCGATGAACCACGCCGGAGCTCCCGTCTCTCGTCGCGCCGCGCCTCTCTTGCTCGTGAACAGCGAGCTAGAGCTCGCACAGTCCCGCGCGAACAGCTCCGCCGAAGACTCCAGCGGCGCGCCACCACGCCGCTCCGCGCCTCCCAGCCTCCGCGTGAGCTGTCCGCGTCTCGCCCAAGTCCTGGCGCCTCACCCTCGCGCTCGCCCATGCCCAGCCAGCCTAGAGCCGGCGTCTTCCGTGCTGCCCCGAGCCCCGCGCGCACGCCCTGCTCCGCTTACCTCCGGCGACCCCGCACGCCTCCGGTCTTGTCGCGCATCCCCCTTGCGCCGCCCTGAGCAGCCCCGACGAGCCCAGCTGTAAAGCGACGCCGGCGTGCACGAAGCTCCTGCGTGCTCTGCGCGAAGCTCTTTGCGTCGCTCAGCTCCGAGCCATCGCGAGCTCCGCGCTGCCTCCGCGCATTCTCGCGAAGCTCGTCTTCGCCGTCGACGAGACCCCGCGACCCTCTGTTCGCGACCCAGCACGCAGCGAGCCTCTGCTCCGAACTCGCCTAGCCCAGCCTCTCGCGTTTTGTCGAGCTCGCCTCCGCACCGCAGTGTGCCTCCTCGAGCCGCCTTTGCTCGAGTTTGGTGAGCCTCTTTTCCTTTTTTTTTTTCTTTGTGATTGTTGAACGATGCTTGAGTTTCGTTGATTAAGTTTTAGCAAAGATTTATTGTGTTCACGGCTTGTCTCTGTGAGACATTGTGTGGAAATCTATGTTGCATTGTTTAGGATGAATAAAAATTAGTTTGAGTTAACTTGTTCATAGGAGTTGGTATTTTACCGTATTTATGACCACGATGGACTTGGTATTTCATATGACTCGTCATATTTGGATTTTATGAATTTGTGTCGACTCACATGTTTTAATGAATTTATTTGAGTGCGACTTGAACTCATTGCGAGATTGGTATAATAAACCATTTCAAAGTCTTGTGAATTATAAACGTGTTGAACTTGCGACTTTTAGTACTTTGGCATTGTGAAAGTCGTGGGATTGTTTCATTTTGGAAAATGAAATTACCAAGAGGGGTAATATAAATTCGTATTTTGGAAACTATGTGAAAACTGTGATGGTGTTTGAGTTCTTCGGGTTTTGAAACTCACTGTGGTGAATACATAAGGGCAAGGTTAAAATTGTGCCCGTTGGCATGCTTTTGATGATTTGTTTTTAGTGACTTTAAAAGTGTGTTTGTGCGTATTCTAGAATATTTACGCGATTGTGTGAAATTGTGCCAATGCTTTGAAATTGTTTATGATTATGATCATTTTGAATTACCATGACGATTTCACAATTTTAGAATCTTTGACAATTTCAAAGCTAGCTTATAATTTGAGAAAACTTACGAGTTTGTCAATTTAATGACTTTTAATGTGTGGTATTGTAACGACCCAAAACTTAAAACAATATTTTAGTTCCGAAAAATACGGACAAATTTGAACTTTTTAAAATAAGTTACATAATTGAGCTTTTAATAACAAACATAAGAAATATCAATCCTCATCATAACTAAACTTTATTTAATTTGAATATTTACAAAATATTGCGGAATTTAAAACTTTCTTTGCCAACGATTTGCCGGTAGTCCACGTAAGGTTTTCCAGGTCGGTCCCGTATACACTCGATGTTCCCGTCGTTGTCGCCTCTCACTATTTGCTTTCGTGACAAGATACCTGCGACACGAGCACACTAGTGAGCTAATAGCCCAGTAAGTAGATTAGATAAGTAGGTTGCTAAGTCTGCAAGTAACAAACAATCAAAGGGTATCACAATACAATAATCTAATGAAAGGACGGACTCGATAATCGAGTCGTCATAGTCTGAAGAGTAAACGTCACTCTCATGCAACCTTTCCCGCGAAGTAGATTTCAGAGATAAGGTGCTGAACCTACGCGGGATACAATACCTGCAAAAGAGTTGTGACTTGAAACGAGGTCGGGCTTAACGACCCATTAATCTCGACTCAAAAGTCAATCTCATAATTTATTCTATTCTCACTCAAGTTCACAACTCTCTGACTTAGCTTATAAAACTACGTGTGCACACGATTCGCATCCAGACCCCTTACGGGTCGTTCTAAAACTTATACATGATCTAGACCTCTCATGGGTCGCTATAGAATTCAATACTCATTTAGACCCATTACGGGTCGTTCTAGAACTTATTTACAATCTAGACCTCTTACGGGTCGTTCTAGAATTCAATACACATTTAGACCCATTACGGGTCGTTCTAGAACTCAATACACATTTAGACCCGTTACGGGTTGTTCTAGAACTAATATGACTCTGGACCCTCTGTGGGTCCTTCCGAAACCTCACACAGACAATGGCCCCGTCGGGCGATCTCGGAATCGATCATGATCGCAGCACACAGCATATAAAGAGGAAGGTCGTCTACCGACCTCCTTGAGACTTCTCGGGTCGTTCCGAAACCTCACACGACCGGTGGTTCCGTCGGACTGTTTCGGATTGATTGCGCAATCACCTCATCGGGTTAATTCGGGACATGCTATGGATCTTGGCCCCTCGGACCATCCCGATATTCTTTAAGATTGTGAGGACTCATCCTCCTCGGGCCTCTCTGCCCTTTCCGAAACCTTTTACGGCCAGTGACCCCGTCGGGTCGTTTCGGAATTCATTATTGCACTTTACCCCGTCGGGCCGATCCGGATCGTCACATCATAAACTGTGGGGAGGGCCGTGGCTCTCCTCCCCAAGGCCCCTCGGGCCGTTCTGAAAGGTGGTTCGTTGACCTCCGCGAGGTCCCTCGGGTCGTTCCGAAATCTATCATGGCTGCTGGCCCCGTCGGGCTATTTCGGAACCAAATCATGATCGCGGCCCCGTCGGGCCCCACCCAAATGAGCAAGGTACTCACACAGAGGAAGGTCGTCCACCGACCTCCCCTAGGCTCTCAGGCCGCCCCGAAATATGATAAGTGACCCCGTCGGGCTATTTCGGGACCGATCATGACTTGCGGCCTCGTCAGGCCCTACCCGCACACATACAGTGTTTTCACCCCTCTTAGCTTGTCTTAGAGTTTCTCTCTTACCTGCAATAAGTTCTCAACAACAACAGAAATAGTTTTATGTCTGTGGTCCCATACCCACCGACAAACAAGTCATACAAATGAACACACACACCAATACACCCCTATAAAAACATAATATATCATAAACGAACCTACAGTCCCATACCTGCAGGCTCGTTGCACAAAACGAGACGAATATAATCAAGAGCCCGTATTCACAACCTTAACGAGAATTGGAATCCACACAGTTTAACAGCCACCATTATAGAAGCAACGTATGCTTAACATAATCTCAACACAAGCACAAGAAATTCAAGCATTGTAAAGTCTACTCGTGTCGCAGTGGAGATCCACTTACCTGAGGTCCCAAGCCTCTCATCTTTGTCCTCGCGATCTTTCCTCAGTGGCGTCCCTCCTTAAAGCTTGATGTGTGGCACTTCTGTCCAACACGAGGGTTAGAGGGTCAATGCCTATGTTTACTAATCATTCGCGAGAAATGAGACTGTAGGGCTCAAAGAATCAACAGAAGGGAAGTTAGACAGTGGGACGACAGACAGTTCGTCGAGAAATCCCTCTAAGGGTATTCTCGTCCCGAGTGTCGTTGACTTAACGTTAACAATCAATCCAGACTATCGGATCTTTTGTTTGACTAGATTAGGTGAGAAGTAAGTTCCTTAAACTAATCGGTTTCAGACTTTATTTTATTATGTATTTAAACATTCGAGCCGGAAATCCGGCAGAGTTTCCCCTGTTTTTCGGATATCCCGGCCGAAGCCTTCACCTAATTTCAACCCAGCACCGAACTAATTTCGGTCACAGTCAATCACAACAACCACGCAGAATAATTTTTACAATAATATCAAGACATTTTAAGATTTCATAATCGCAAAGTCCTTGAGCCTCAACGGCTTATCACAAAACACTTTTCTCAAGGATTTTAACAAGTCTAAAAATTTCAGTCACCACTCTAATGTCGTTTTAGTTTGCGACTAAAACTCAATTCCGGCCGTTCGATTATACCTTTAGTATCCGACAGTGAGGGGTCGGGTATTCGAAGTGCTTCAGTAGTGATCCTGCACAATTTTGTCATAATAAAAGGATCGAATCAAGCTTCGAATTATAAAACAAACACGATGAGAAACACTCGGAACTTGCGACCAATTCGAAAACTCATTAACTCTTAAATGGACACAATTGCCAGAAAACAACTTCGCACGATTAGATTGTCGAATACAAATGAGCCGACATGATCATGCATCCTTTAAAATTATAAAACTAGTTTCAAACTCGCCAACACCACCAAAATCAACCCTCCAAATACTAATTTACGCCACCAATAATTTGCCGAAATCACACGATAGGTTTCAAGCCACATTACAATAAATGTAATTAAAATGTGCAAGCCGACACAACCCGAACACGGCTAACATGTTTAATGCGAAATATGACAAGACTTTAACATTACGAACCAAAAATACCAAAATGATAACGCCGCGAGTATGAGGTCTACCACAAATTAACCAACCCAAATATTTGTACACTAAAAACTCAACAATCATGATTCAAACTCAACATAAATAACCATAACTAAAACCATTGAATCACACCTCAAACTTGACAATCCTTGTCATAGAAATTTTTAAAGCTTTTGCACAAATCTTATGCAACCAAATAATGCACTAATTCACGACACAAACTTAAAGCTAAATACGAGAAATCTATCGATCTTAGCTCAAATTCGAGGCTCACCAAACACGGATAGTAGCCGGCTTGACGAGAAGCGGCGCGGCTGCGAGACGAGGGCCGCGGGTTTCGCCGGAGGCTCGCCGAGCTGCGCTCACGCAGATCGAGTCTTGCGCGGCTGGGCGAGGGGCGGCGAGCAGCAGTTATGGGCAGGAGCTGCTGGGCTGAGGAAGGCCGCGGCCAGCGGGGTCCTCGCGCGGTGGCGGGCAATGCAAACGGCAAGAAGGCTGGGCGGAGGTTTGCCGGAGTTGAGGAGGAGGCGCGCGGAGGGCTGGGTCGGAGCGCGGAGGCTCCGGCGAGGCGCGCGGAGGCCTGGGTCGGCGTTGAGCGCGCTCGAGGCGGCGCGAGGGAGGCTGGGCTCATCGGGGTTGCTCGGGGCGGCGCGAGGAGAGCTGTCAACTCCGCCGACGACGAGCGAGGAGGGCTCGACGCGGAAGAGCATGGCCGCTGCACGAAAAAGCTCTGGTCGGAGCTGGCCGTGGCGGAGAGGGAGCCGCCGGGGGTCGCGCGGCGAAGCGAGGGGAGGCTCCGGCGAGGCGAAGCTCGGAGCACACTGGGGGCGTCGGGGCCGTGTGAGGAGGCGGCGCGGAGCTTCGCCGGCGCTGGGCTTCGCGTGGGAGCAGTGGGCTCGCCAGGTCAAGGTCGCGCGCGAAGGGGGCTGGGCCGGAGCAGTGAAGGCCTGGGCTGGGCGAGCTCCTGAGCTCGAAGATCTCGCGAGGCGGCTCGCGACGGAGACCGCGCGGAGGCGTTCGCAGGAGGGTCTGGGGCGAGGAGCTCGCGCTCGCGACGGCGCGAAGCTGAGCGAGGCGCGCGCTGTGTGGGCCTGGGCTTGTCGGAGTCGAGGGGCCAGCGGCGGCCTGACCAGGCGGGTGGTCGGTCCGACGAGAGGAAGAAGAAGAAAAAGGGGAGAGAGAGAGAAAGAGAGATGGTGGTGGTGGTCGGCTGGGGAGGGAAAGAAAAAAGAGGGAAAAAGAAACCCTAGTGGGCTTAAATTGGCCCACAATTGATAAACGAAAATACATTAAATTCTTTTCCGAGAAATATTAAAATTGCACACATTGTTTGAACACATAAACTTAGGAATTTTAATATCATTATCGATTCAAACACAAATTCCTAACACGTCCAAAAATTCCAAAACTGCAAAATAACCATGCTAATTTTATAGTTTAACTCATAGTTCCAAATTGACCAGATTTGACGAAACTAGCCAATTTTACAAATTGCTCACAACTGAGACAAAAATACAAGTTAATTAACGGGCACAGTACTTTTGAAATTCAGGTCATTACAATCCTACCCCCTTATAGAAGTTTCGTCCTCGAAACTTAGAACAAGAGAGGGTATTTCTCTCTCATGGCACTCTCGAGTTTCCAAGTTACCTCTTCTTCGGTATCGTTTTCCCCATTGAGCCTTGACCATCGGTATGGTCCTGTTCCTCAGTTCCTCGTCCTTGCGATCTAGGACCCGCTATGGCTTCTCCTCAGAAGTAGTTTCAGGCTCAAATCTATAATTTCGTGGCGCTCGGCCACGTACATCCCAAGCATAGACACGTGGTAGAGGTTATGACCAGGGTCATCATGTGACTTTTTGAATCTTCTCTTACTTTCTACTAACGGAAAACAGCGACACATCCAATCATGAAGAGCTTCATTATCCCTTGGACGTAAATCTCTGCCATCCTACTTATAGAGCACGTCATCCACATAAGCAGAAAGTGCACCGACTTTCTGTGCCTATTTACAATCACCCAATATGTGTTGCAGTGACACGCAAATCTAGTGGTCCTCCTGGGGATTGCCAACTCTGAGGATGTTGTGAGACGGCGTTTGAGCTCTTGAAAACTCTCTTTGCACGTCGAAATCCACGAAAACTTGTCATTCCTTTACGTGAGACGACCTAGCGGTAGAGCGAGCTTGGAGAACTTCTCTATAAATCGACTAAAGTGTCCGACTAAGCCAAAGGAATGACGGTCTTCTGCGACCGTTTCTCTGAATCTATGGCACCGATCTTTAACGGGTCTGCTGATTTTCCTTCTTCAGATACCACATGACCGAAAAATAAGGCTTACCCAAACAAAGTTCAAACTTCTTGGGCTTTTAATAGGGCTTTTTCTCGATTACACGCTGCAAAAAGGCTCGTTCATGTTTCTCATGCTCCTATTTTATTCTCGAATAGCCGAGAATATCATATCATTAAAGACTATGACGATCATGTTGATATAGTCTTCGAAGACACAATTCATTACAACCGTAGTACGGCTGGGGTATTGGTGAGTCTGAAAGACGTCACTAAGAGCTCACAGTGTCCGTAACTAGTACGGAAGGCGAACTTGGGCATAAATTCCTTGTGTCTTTAGCTATGATAGCCCGATCACAAGTCTTTATCTCGAGGACAGGTACGTTATTCCCTCCACGATTAATCACCGAATGTTATCTGGGTTATCATTCTATGCTTACAATGTCATCAAAATTTCTCATCCCGAGGAAAAGGAAATCTATAGGTGGTTCTCAACCATTCGGTGCACCCCCGAACTAACAAAAACAGTAGCATAATAAACACAACTAACCAATGATAGTAATCACAGAGCACAGCAAGGGTCAAATAGATTGAATAACATATAACATTAAGAAAGATCAATTTGTATTAATCGGGATTTGAAAATCAGTAAGGAACAAGCTAACCAAGCTTTCGAGAGGCTTAGATCTCTCCCACAAGATCTGAGTTCTGCAATAACAACATTTCTATATTACCAATACGCTTACAGCGTAACCACTATATTCCAAGCATCCTCGTGATCTAATTTAACTAATCACAGTACTTAACACATAATCCACACGCCAACCACTCACATCACATATCACCAGACTTATTAATAGGAGTTCTACTACACGTTAGCACTTATATTCTCTCTATTCTTACGCCTTGTATACGTGGAGTGAACCGGTGGCCTAATACACTCTTGAAACAGGTCACGATTCTATGGTCTCATCCGTCGAGGTCGAACCCTTGAACGGTTAAGTTATCACATCAACTGTCTAAGCTAGCATCGTGACGATGCCCTCCGCAATTGAAGCGAAACGCCTTAGAGCCTACTAGCGCCAACGTAGTGGTACAAGCTCGATATGGATCCCGTCTAATTGTGTTGAAAGAGCCTTTAACCTCTCTTTAAATATTATTTTCCACGCTTCCGCTGCGACACTCTGATAATCATAAAGATTGCGAGCATTTCTTCCCGATTAATGTTTGTGCGTCCCATGAAAAATAGATAGCTTAGCGCTTATCTTCTTGGGTAGTACGGAATTTGAACATCATCGAAGGGTATTGATCAAGCCTCATAAAACCCATCGTACACACTTTCAAAATAATTCATCACTCTAATGCCTTTTTACCTGTCCTTGAGCATGAGTCGGTGGACGTGACAGTGTAGGAAAAGACTTACACTTTAAGTGTTCAAGCGAGGTTTTTTTTTTTTTTTTTTTTTTTTTTTTTTTTTTTTTTTTTTTTTTTTTTTTACTCGCGTTGTAACTGAGCCTACGATCTTACAACTGCACGAAACTTAGACCACTGCTCTTGATGGGACTGGCCTTAGGATGGTTACTTAGAAAAAGATGACAGCACGACGATTGGTTACTTTTTATTATTAATAAGTTATTTCGAAGAGAACCTATTATGCTCGGCTCAAGCAAAAAGGAAAGTGCTACTATTTTGTCAAGTAGAGTCTAATCGGCGCCTCAAAGAAAACTCTAAGCTGGGGGCTCATCTGTGATTGATGTGTCTTTAATGACTTTCGTGCTTTTCGAAGATAGCCATTGCGTTCCTTCAAGTGATCTCGACGACCAACAAAGCGAGAACTGCACACCTTAAGAATTGATACTAGTAGCGAATAGCATCAGACCGACATTGGCCTACTCAAGGCAACACGGGTAGTGGAGAACTACCACTCAGAATGAAAACGTCTCTTAGACGGTCACATCGCGTCCCAAGTCTCGGTTGGATCCTCTCGTCTCATCTTGCTCATACTGTTTAAGTACACCTGCAACTAACTTTACTAAATTAACACCTCATTGCTCATAAAGCATAAGTAAGGGTTACTCACATTGGCGACAACGAAGGAACCACGCTTGTGCATACGGGGTTGTCTACAGGACCGGCTAAACCGTGGCTCTGATACCAACTTTGTAACGACCCAAAACTTAAAACAATATTTTAGTTCCGAAAAATACGGACAAATTTGAACTTTTTAAAATAAGTTACATAATTGAGCTTTTAATAACAAACATAAGAAATATCAATCCTCATCATAACTAAACTTTATTTAATTTGAATATTTACAAAATATTGCGGAATTTAAAACTTTCTTTGCCAACGATTTGCCGGTAGTCCACGTAAGGTTTTCCAGGTCGGTCCCGTATACACTCGATGTTCCCGTCGTTGTCGCCTCTCACTATTTGCTTTCGTGACAAGATACCTGCGACACGAGCACACTAGTGAGCTAATAGCCCAGTAAGTAGATTAGATAAGTAGGTTGCTAAGTCTGCAAGTAACAAACAATCAAAGGGTATCACAATACAATAATCTAATGAAAGGACGGACTCGATAATCGAGTCGTCATAGTCTGAAGAGTAAACGTCACTCTCATGCAACCTTTCCCGCGAAGTAGATTTCAGAGATAAGGTGCTGAACCTACGCGGGATACAATACCTGCAAAAGAGTTGTGACTTGAAACGAGGTCGGGCTTAACGACCCATTAATCTCGACTCAAAAGTCAATCTCATAATTTATTCTATTCTCACTCAAGTTCACAACTCTCTGACTTAGCTTATAAAACTACGTGTGCACACGATTCGCATCCAGACCCCTTACGGGTCGTTCTAAAACTTATACATGATCTAGACCTCTCATGGGTCGCTATAGAATTCAATACTCATTTAGACCCATTACGGGTCGTTCTAGAACTTATTTACAATCTAGACCTCTTACGGGTCGTTCTAGAATTCAATACACATTTAGACCCATTACGGGTCGTTCTAGAACTCAATACACATTTAGACCCGTTACGGGTTGTTCTAGAACTAATATGACTCTGGACCCTCTGTGGGTCCTTCCGAAACCTCACACAGACAATGGCCCCGTCGGGCGATCTCGGAATCGATCATGATCGCAGCACACAGCATATAAAGAGGAAGGTCGTCTACCGACCTCCTTGAGACTTCTCGGGTCGTTCCGAAACCTCACACGACCGGTGGTTCCGTCGGACTGTTTCGGATTGATTGCGCAATCACCTCATCGGGTTAATTCGGGACATGCTATGGATCTTGGCCCCTCGGACCATCCCGATATTCTTTAAGATTGTGAGGACTCATCCTCCTCGGGCCTCTCTGCCCTTTCCGAAACCTTTTACGGCCAGTGACCCCGTCGGGTCGTTTCGGAATTCATTATTGCACTTTACCCCGTCGGGCCGATCCGGATCGTCACATCATAAACTGTGGGGAGGGCCGTGGCTCTCCTCCCCAAGGCCCCTCGGGCCGTTCTGAAAGGTGGTTCGTTGACCTCCGCGAGGTCCCTCGGGTCGTTCCGAAATCTATCATGGCTGCTGGCCCCGTCGGGCTATTTCGGAACCAAATCATGATCGCGGCCCCGTCGGGCCCCACCCAAATGAGCAAGGTACTCACACAGAGGAAGGTCGTCCACCGACCTCCCCTAGGCTCTCAGGCCGCCCCGAAATATGATAAGTGACCCCGTCGGGCTATTTCGGGACCGATCATGACTTGCGGCCTCGTCAGGCCCTACCCGCACACATACAGTGTTTTCACCCCTCTTAGCTTGTCTTAGAGTTTCTCTCTTACCTGCAATAAGTTCTCAACAACAACAGAAATAGTTTTATGTCTGTGGTCCCATACCCACCGACAAACAAGTCATACAAATGAACACACACACCAATACACCCCTATAAAAACATAATATATCATAAACGAACCTACAGTCCCATACCTGCAGGCTCGTTGCACAAAACGAGACGAATATAATCAAGAGCCCGTATTCACAACCTTAACGAGAATTGGAATCCACACAGTTTAACAGCCACCATTATAGAAGCAACGTATGCTTAACATAATCTCAACACAAGCACAAGAAATTCAAGCATTGTAAAGTCTACTCGTGTCGCAGTGGAGATCCACTTACCTGAGGTCCCAAGCCTCTCATCTTTGTCCTCGCGATCTTTCCTCAGTGGCGTCCCTCCTTAAAGCTTGATGTGTGGCACTTCTGTCCAACACGAGGGTTAGAGGGTCAATGCCTATGTTTACTAATCATTCGCGAGAAATGAGACTGTAGGGCTCAAAGAATCAACAGAAGGGAAGTTAGACAGTGGGACGACAGACAGTTCGTCGAGAAATCCCTCTAAGGGTATTCTCGTCCCGAGTGTCGTTGACTTAACGTTAACAATCAATCCAGACTATCGGATCTTTTGTTTGACTAGATTAGGTGAGAAGTAAGTTCCTTAAACTAATCGGTTTCAGACTTTATTTTATTATGTATTTAAACATTCGAGCCGGAAATCCGGCAGAGTTTCCCCTGTTTTTCGGATATCCCGGCCGAAGCCTTCACCTAATTTCAACCCAGCACCGAACTAATTTCGGTCACAGTCAATCACAACAACCACGCAGAATAATTTTTACAATAATATCAAGACATTTTAAGATTTCATAATCGCAAAGTCCTTGAGCCTCAACGGCTTATCACAAAACACTTTTCTCAAGGATTTTAACAAGTCTAAAAATTTCAGTCACCACTCTAATGTCGTTTTAGTTTGCGACTAAAACTCAATTCCGGCCGTTCGATTATACCTTTAGTATCCGACAGTGAGGGGTCGGGTATTCGAAGTGCTTCAGTAGTGATCCTGCACAATTTTGTCATAATAAAAGGATCGAATCAAGCTTCGAATTATAAAACAAACACGATGAGAAACACTCGGAACTTGCGACCAATTCGAAAACTCATTAACTCTTAAATGGACACAATTGCCAGAAAACAACTTCGCACGATTAGATTGTCGAATACAAATGAGCCGACATGATCATGCATCCTTTAAAATTATAAAACTAGTTTCAAACTCGCCAACACCACCAAAATCAACCCTCCAAATACTAATTTACGCCACCAATAATTTGCCGAAATCACACGATAGGTTTCAAGCCACATTACAATAAATGTAATTAAAATGTGCAAGCCGACACAACCCGAACACGGCTAACATGTTTAATGCGAAATATGACAAGACTTTAACATTACGAACCAAAAATACCAAAATGATAACGCCGCGAGTATGAGGTCTACCACAAATTAACCAACCCAAATATTTGTACACTAAAAACTCAACAATCATGATTCAAACTCAACATAAATAACCATAACTAAAACCATTGAATCACACCTCAAACTTGACAATCCTTGTCATAGAAATTTTTAAAGCTTTTGCACAAATCTTATGCAACCAAATAATGCACTAATTCACGACACAAACTTAAAGCTAAATACGAGAAATCTATCGATCTTAGCTCAAATTCGAGGCTCACCAAACACGGATAGTAGCCGGCTTGACGAGAAGCGGCGCGGCTGCGAGACGAGGGCCGCGGGTTTCGCCGGAGGCTCGCCGAGCTGCGCTCACGCAGATCGAGTCTTGCGCGGCTGGGCGAGGGGCGGCGAGCAGCAGTTATGGGCAGGAGCTGCTGGGCTGAGGAAGGCCGCGGCCAGCGGGGTCCTCGCGCGGTGGCGGGCAATGCAAACGGCAAGAAGGCTGGGCGGAGGTTTGCCGGAGTTGAGGAGGAGGCGCGCGGAGGGCTGGGTCGGAGCGCGGAGGCTCCGGCGAGGCGCGCGGAGGCCTGGGTCGGCGTTGAGCGCGCTCGAGGCGGCGCGAGGGAGGCTGGGCTCATCGGGGTTGCTCGGGGCGGCGCGAGGAGAGCTGTCAACTCCGCCGACGACGAGCGAGGAGGGCTCGACGCGGAAGAGCATGGCCGCTGCACGAAAAAGCTCTGGTCGGAGCTGGCCGTGGCGGAGAGGGAGCCGCCGGGGGTCGCGCGGCGAAGCGAGGGGAGGCTCCGGCGAGGCGAAGCTCGGAGCACACTGGGGGCGTCGGGGCCGTGTGAGGAGGCGGCGCGGAGCTTCGCCGGCGCTGGGCTTCGCGTGGGAGCAGTGGGCTCGCCAGGTCAAGGTCGCGCGCGAAGGGGGCTGGGCCGGAGCAGTGAAGGCCTGGGCTGGGCGAGCTCCTGAGCTCGAAGATCTCGCGAGGCGGCTCGCGACGGAGACCGCGCGGAGGCGTTCGCAGGAGGGTCTGGGGCGAGGAGCTCGCGCTCGCGACGGCGCGAAGCTGAGCGAGGCGCGCGCTGTGTGGGCCTGGGCTTGTCGGAGTCGAGGGGCCAGCGGCGGCCTGACCAGGCGGGTGGTCGGTCCGACGAGAGGAAGAAGAAGAAAAAGGGGAGAGAGAGAGAAAGAGAGATGGTGGTGGTGGTCGGCTGGGGAGGGAAAGAAAAAAGAGGGAAAAAGAAACCCTAGTGGGCTTAAATTGGCCCACAATTGATAAACGAAAATACATTAAATTCTTTTCCGAGAAATATTAAAATTGCACACATTGTTTGAACACATAAACTTAGGAATTTTAATATCATTATCGATTCAAACACAAATTCCTAACACGTCCAAAAATTCCAAAACTGCAAAATAACCATGCTAATTTTATAGTTTAACTCATAGTTCCAAATTGACCAGATTTGACGAAACTAGCCAATTTTACAAATTGCTCACAACTGAGACAAAAATACAAGTTAATTAACGGGCACAGTACTTTTGAAATTCAGGTCATTACAGGTATGCTCGGGTCTAGACTTGAAACTTTATTGTGCAATGGTTTTGAGGCTTGACCATGTGTCGAGAATGAGATTTTATCTTTGAGTGGGCACTCGACTTCCCTTGAAACACTTATTTAATAAACTTTAAAAAGGACTTTTCCTTCATTAGATTGGAGATTTTGTTTTCCTAAATATATATATATATATATAAAGAGAGTGCAGAAAAGAAAAAGGGATTATTTTTATTCAATCGTGTTGAATTGTATTTTAATAATACCCCTTTTTATCCTTAAACGAATTATTGGATCGGGTTGCGGGACCAAGCGTTTCGTGTCATGTTTTTCAATTAAGTTCGAGGTTTGAATTGCTTAAGCCTTGAAAATCCAAGACCGTCTTTAAGTGATTCAATCTTTATTCCTTCAAATTGTGCAGGAACGCCAACAAAACTAGTTGGACTCACAACCACATCGCCGTCTTTCGCTGAAGGTAAAAGCGGGCGATCAAGGACAAATTCAAGTTCATGAAGAGATTATTTTAAATAGTTGAATTCTTAAGTTCTTTAGACCTATGTGGGATCCGAGCCTTTGAGGCTCGAGAATTATTGTTATTTTGATATGTTGAAATGTCTTGGATAACATGTTGAATTATTTTGGTTGTTGTTGTGATGGACTGTGACCGAAATTAGTTCGGTGCTGGGTTGAAATTAGGTGAAGGCTTCGGCCGGGATATCCCAAAAACAGGGGAAACTCTGCCGGATTTTCGGCTCGAAGTTTAGATGCTTAGTAAAGCTAAGTTGCAAACTAATTAGATTAAAGAACCCATTTCTCGTCAAATTAAATCAATCAATATATTCGTTGGCTACGGGTTAACGTATAAAACTAAGTCATTGATGAACGGGACGAGGATACTTCAAATTACAATTTGATATCCGTTTGTCCGCTTTTGGTTATAGACCAGCTTGAGTAGCCGTCAATCCTTTGAGCAATTCTTTGATTTATGTATAGTGGAAAGTGGCTTTTGACCCTATTACTCGCGTGTTGGACAGATTTGTCGCACGACGAGTTTCAAGGGAGGACGCCACTAGGAGAGAGTCACAAGGACCGAGGCTTAGGACCTCAGGTAAGTGGATCTCCACTGCGACACAAGTAGACTTTACAATGCTTGAATTACTTGTGCTTGTGTTGAGATTATGTCAAGCATACGTTGCTTCTATAATGGTGGCTGTTAAACTGTGTGGATTCCAATTCTCGTTAAGGTTGTGAATACGGGCTCTTGATTATATTCGTCTCGTTTTGTGCAACGAGCCTGCAGGTATGGGACTGTAGGTTCGTTTATGATATGTTATGTTTTTATAGGGGTGTATTGGTGTGTGTGTTCATTTGTATGACTTATCTGTCGGTGGGTATGGGACCACAGCCATAAAGCTATCCAACTTCGTGGTTCACGTTCTAGTGTAGGGTGCGTGGCTATTTGTATGTGTATATGTTAGTTTGATTTGTTTGTCGGTGGGTATGGGACCACAGACATAAAACTGTTTCTGTTGTTGTTGAGAACTTATTGCAGGTAAAAGAGAAACTCTAAGACAAGCTAAGAGGGGTGAAAACACTGTATGTGTGCGGGTAGGGCCTGACGAGGCCGCAAGTCATGATCGGTCCCGAAATAGCCCGACGGGGTCACTTATCATATTTCGGGGCGGCCTGAGAGCCTAGGGGAGGTCGGTGGACGACCTTCCTCTGTGTGAGTACCTTGCTCATTTGGGTGGGGCCCGACGGGGCCGCGATCATGATTTGGTTCCGAAATAGCCCGACGGGGCCAGCAGCCATGATAGATTTCGGAACGACCCGAAGGACCTCGCGAAGGTCATTGATCCACCTTTCAGAACGGCCGGAGGGGCCTTGGGGAGGAGAGCCACGGCCCTCCCCACAGCTTATGATTTGACGATCCGGATCGGCCCGACGGGGTAAAGTGCAATATTGAATTCCGAAACGACCCGACGGGGTCACTGGCCGAAAAAGGTTCGTTTCGGAAAGGGCAGAGAGGCCCGAGGAGGATGAGTCCTCACAATCTTAAAGAATATCGGGATGGTCCGAGGGGCCAAGATCCATAGCATGTCCCGAATTAACCCGATGGGGTGATTGCACAATCAATCCGAAACAGTCCGACGGAACCACCGGTCGTGAGAAGTTTCGGATTGACCCGAGAAGTCTCAAGGAGGTCGGTAGACGACCTTCCTCTTTATATGCTGTGTGCTGCGATCATGATCGATTCCGAGATCGCCCGACGGGGCCATTGTCTGTGTGAGGTTTCGGAACGACCCGAGAAGTCTCAAGGAGGTCGGTAGACGACCTTCCTCTTTATATGCTGTGTGCTGCGATCATGATCGATTCCGAGATCGCCTGACGGGGCCATTGTCTGTGTGAGGTTTCGGAATGACCCACAGAGGGTCCAGAGTCGTATTAGTTCTAGAACAACCCGTAATGGGTCTAAATGTGTATTGAATTCTAGAACGACCCATAAGAGGTCTAGATTGTGTATAAGTTCTAGAACGACCCGTAAGGGATCTGGATGTGAATCGTGTGCACACGTAGTTTTATAAGCTAAGTCAGAGAGTTGTGAACTTGAGTGAGATTAGAATAAATTATGAGATTGACTCTTGAGTCGAGATTAATGGGTCGTTAAGCCCGACCTCGTTCCAAGTCACAACTCTTTTGCAGATATTGTATCCCGCGTAGGTTCGACGCCTTAACTTTGAAATCTACTTCGCGGGCAAGGTTGCATAAGAGTGTCGTTTACTCTTCGAACTACGACGACCCGATCGTCGAATCTATCTATTTGTTGAAATAAAATATTGTGATACCTCTTGATTGTATGTTACCTGCAGACTTAGCAATTTATCTATCTAATTCACTTATTGGGCTATTAGCTCACTAGTGTGCTCGTGTCGCAGGTATTTTATTAAGAAAGCAGAAAGGGCGAAGCGATAACGACGGGAACAGCGAGTGTATACGGGACCGACCTGTAAAACTTTACGTGGACTACAGGCTAATCGTTGGCAAAGAAAAGTTTTAAATTCCGCATATTTTGTAAATGTTAAAATTAAATTTATTTTGGTTATGGTGAGGATTGGTGAACCTCATGTTTAATATTAAAAGTTTGGTTTTGTAACTTAATTTAAAAAGTTCAAATTTGACCGTATTTTTAGGAACCAAAATACCGTTTTGAGTTTTGGGTCGTTACAAAGCATAAAAGAAAAAATTACTAAGTTGTTATTGACCAAAAATACCATTTTGGACTTTTTCTAACGTGAAAAACTTTTAAATTATTAAAGTTCGTGTGAAAAATATATTATTAAAAAAATAATTTAAAAACAAATAAACAGTGCCACGTTATATTAGCAAATTAATACTATTTATGATTATTTTGAAAATATACTACAACTTCTTAACATTTTATTTTCTTAATTTAGCTACATTATAATTTTTATTCCATTATAACAGTTAGATTTTAACAATGTAATTTAAGCTTTCGATTGGACTTTGTTTTTTATGTTAATTTTTTTTTTATATTACATATAATACTATTTATTACCATAGTTTTTTTTTTTCAAATATCTAATATTCACTTCTATGTTATGATTAATTAATACTCAAATTGAGAAAAAAAAAATTAAAAAAATGAGTCGCATCTAATAGAACTTCTTTTAAAACCTTGCAAAGACAATAAGAATATAAAATTTAAAACATTGAATATAGAATGATTGAATTATAAAATAAGGTTTTGTTTATTATTACTTTGGGCTTACGAAAATCTTGATACTTATAAAATATTATTAATTTTTAATGTTTTATTATAAAAAATAAAATAATATTTGCTGCAACGCGCTGGTTTTTGAGCTTGTTCAATATCTAAAGAACTCCATTTTATTAAAAAAAGAAAAAAAAGAAAAGGCATTTGACCTCTGAGCATGGTGATCTAGCTAGTTTAATGTTATGCTTGGGTAAACCATTTTGCCTATCCCATTACATTCTTTGGGATGGTCAAAATGGTTTGAAAATAGTTTGAAAAATGATTTGAAAAATGGTTAGAAAAATGAGAAGAATGGTTAATTTCGAGGTGGTATAAATGGTTGACATTTAAAGATATTATATAAGGATTTGGAAAGTTGAAAAAAAAGGTTGAAAAAAAATAGAATAGTTTGTAGGATTAGAAAGTTGAATGATTTGAAATAGTACGAAATGGAATGAGATGGTTTGGAAGGGGTAGTCAAACATGTGGTAAACTGAAATTATATGATAGAAAATAACATGGTATTTGGGGAAACTATTCCAACTATTTTTGACCATTTTAAAGGAAAAATTACACATCTATATTCTTTAGACTTGATATTTACAAAAATATTTGACAAAATTAGAAATTTACAAAAATATTCTAACATTCCTTAATTAGATTTCAATTTTTTTTATTACAATTGTACCCTTAAAAAGAATACTCATTACCCGGTTGACTTTAATTATACCCTTAAAAGGAATACACATTACCCTTAAAAGGAATACTCATTACACATATCTGACTTTGGTTTGTTATTCCTTACCGTTTGTATTCATATGATAAGTGTAAATATCATATTCACCTATAATATATTAACCAATAAATATTACATATACTGTAACTGTAATATTTACCGAGGAAAACTTTCTCAATTAATTATGAAACATCTGTCATATAGGAATCTACAGTCAATCTTATATTTACCAGGAAATAATAACATATTATGCTGTAAATATAATATTGTTAATTTTATAATGTACATGTTGTCAATACTGTAAATATAAAAAACACGTTTCACATATGAACAATATCAAATATAGTAAATATTATATTATCCAGGTAATATTATATAAATCAAAACTACTATAGATCACACATTAAACTCAACAAATTTAATGAAAAATGTTTGGTAGGTGAAGTTTCCATCCCAATGCAAACGAGGTATTCAATAAATAATATATTAACTGGTATATATCATATTTCCAAACAACAAATTCAGTAGTTATTTGAAATGCAATATCATATCAGCAATACTGTAAATATTATATTAACCAAGAAATATTACATATACCGTAACTATAATATTTTTCCGTGATAATATTAATCAATTCCTATTATTAATCAATTCCGAGAATATTAATCAATTCCTATTATTTATTAACCAGCACACTTTTTTATTTTTAAATCCCACAATAATAGGAATTTTGTTTTGAATTTTTTTGGGTAATATCCATTTCTAAAATTGGGTTTTTTTTAGAAACCAGATCTAGAGTCATCTTTAGTAATTACACACCTTATAGAATATTAATGTAAAAACCCTAATATAAAAATTAGATTTGTAAATATCTAATTTAAAGGGACTAGTTATAATATTCTCTCCATTTTAAATGGTTTGAAAATGGTTTGGAAAATGGTTTGAAAAATGGTTTGGAAAATGGTTTGACTTTACAAATTTTGAGGTGGTATAAATGGTTGAGATTTAAAGATATTGTATAGGGATTTGGAAAGTTGAAAAAAATGGTTAAAAAAAGTGGAATGGTTTGAAAGATTGAAGAAAATGAAAAAATAAAATAGAATGGAATGAGCAGAATGATTTTGAGAACTAAAAAATTACTTTTGAGATTATACAACAGAAAACTCGAGATATGTGAAGCAAATAATGTCAAAAGTTCTTTTATTAAATATTTTAGAAATTCTCTCTTCTCCTATTTACATAACAGATTTAATTATTAGGACTACGCATTGATTCACAAACATAAAAATGAAATCTAAATCTTACGTCACAAACATATAGTCTCAACAACGAGGAATTAATGGACGAATGAATTTTAAGGCCAAGTTACTAAAGTATGAGGAATTCAGGGTCAATAATGCTAATTACAAATATAAGAAAAACGACACCGTAAGGAAGACTGTAGAGTAATAAATACCTTTAACCAAAAAAAAAAAAAAAGTGGGTTATATTTGAAAGGGGAAAAAAAAAAAGTGTGACTGGTCCTGATTCAGAGTGGAAGGGCTGAGATGAGAAGGCATTGTTTGTCTTCTCCTTATCCGTTAGTTTATCACAAAACAAATATCAGTCAGTCACCACCACCATCGCCCATTTCCTTCTTCTTCTTCTTCTTCTTCTTCTCAAAGCCAAGTTCATGTCTTTTCTTTTGCATTCTCTTTTTCTGGTTAATAGCAATAACGAGTCAAAAACTCTGAGCTTTGATAAATAAAGGGAAGGGAAGGAAAAAAAAAAAGACCAACCCAGAGGAGACCATGTCTTGTTTATTGCCACAGTTCAATTGCAAACCGGACACATTCTCGGCGCAGTTCAACCTCAGAAATCACTCTATTCTCACCCCAAATTCCCACCTCCGTGAGTGTGTATATGGTTTTTTTTTTTTTTTTCATGTATTTTGAATTGAGCTAGGATTGGATTTGGAATGTCTCTTGTCAAACGCTTGTTTTGGACGCAGGCTTCTGTACCCTTTTGTTCATTTGGCAATATCTAGTAGTTGTTGTTGTAGACTTGAAGTTGTTGTTGCTAGAATGCTATGGCTTTTTAATTTTTTAGTTGTTGTTGATGATGATAATTGGTATCAAGTATTTAGAATGATACGCTAGGACTAGTACAACATAAATATTGATGTTGTTGTTGAAGAACTTGGAATGTCATGCCCGTTGTTTTCCCGGTGTCACAGGTGTTAAGTTTAGCATTAGCATTTTAGAAATGAAGGGAAATAAGCTTATGCTTCTAAGTGATGCAAGTGAGCTTGCAATACCAAAAAAAAAAAAAAAAAATCAGTCTTTCTTTTCTTTCTGTTGATTGTTGTCCATTGAGATATCTATAGATATTCGATGTTTTCATGGGCGGTCATCACTTTCGTTCCATTATTTGGTTTTTGCCCCCAAATCTTGGTGATGCATCATGATGTGTGAGAATTAAGAGAAGGGTGATGTGTATAGAAAGAATGGTAAAAAGAGAAGGAGAAAAGAATTAGGGACAACTGGGAGAATCAAGAGGGGGAAATTTCGATCGTCTGATAATCCATCTATCGTAGTCCGAAGTGCTGATAGAAAAAAGAATGCATATGGACAGACAGCCCTAAGTCAGCTAAGAAACTTTAAATAATAGAATTTAAATCGAGTCAGCTAACTTGAATGGCATGGCATTAAAATGTTTTATTTTTACGAGCATATATGATTCCACATTGGCTCCGTGCTGACTGAATTGAAATCTGAAGTTATGTACTTTGTTTGTGAAAATATAAAGGCATGTGATGAGATCACTCTTATGAATTTGTTCATTATATTGGATGCATTGTGCAGCAAAAACCAGAGATACTTCTTCCTTTGTACAATGTGTTTTATCCACTACGTCTCCCTCAACATTAGTCGGAACAACTACTGTGCTTAGCACGGAAAAGCTGAGGTTACCTTCTTTAGATGCTAATTCTGATTCGGTGGCTGCCAACAGACCCTGGACGTATACTGGCAACGTAGGCCCACCTACTGAGGTTAGAAGTGTTGTATTTGGACGTATAAGTACTGATTTCAAACTTATAGAACAAGATGATATTTCTTGATTGTTTTGCTGTTTTGTCATAATCATTAATACTGTCAACTTCTCAATATCAAGCAAGAAATATTTTGACTTTAAGTTCTAACTTGGTTTCCTTTTCTTTTTTCTTTTTTTTTTTTTCCTTTTTTTTTTTTTACAGGCAAGCTTTCAAGCAGCATTAGCCACAGAATCACTTCTTACAAGTGAAGAGGCCGTTATAGCAGCAGCTGCTGCCGAAGCTGTTACTCTTGCTAAAGCGGCAGTTAAGGTTGCAAGGGATGCGGCTATGCTCGTTAGACCTTCTCACAGAGCAGAAAGTACGTCTGCGTTGTCTTTTGAAGCCGATGTTTTGGATTTCAAGCTTCCTCAGAGTATGAATACAGTACAAGTGCCAAGAGTAGGCAGTTCTGTGGGAGCTGAAATCGCTCTGCTTGAGGACCGTTATCTTAAAAGCCCTACAAAAGAACCTGATGACGTGGGACTAACAAATGAAGAGCTTCAAATACTTCACGAACAACTTTCCAACGGTGTAGCAGTAAGATCACAACGTCAAGCTGAAAGGAAGGCCAGAAGAGACAAAGCAGCAGAGAAGGCTGCTGCGAATGTCGTATCTGTGAAATCTGGTTCTAACAGCCGGAAAAAGCGCGCTTCTTTACAGGATGTGGACCATTCTGACCCGTTGCGCTACTTGAGAGCAACAACTAGCACTTCTAGGCTGCTCACTGGAACCGAGGAAATTGAGCTGTCAGAAGGAATACAGGTCTGTCTCAAATTGCCGGGTGTTTAGTTATTACCTTCTACAACTAACATATCTGAAAGAAGAAAAGAATCGGCTATCATCTTAAGACTTTTTTATTTTTTTGGGTTTAGATATTCTTTCTTTGGTTCATTTACGTTGAGAGAGTTTAGTTACTGGAAAGAGCACCAAATAAGCTGACTACTCGCTATAAAACCAGCTTCGGAGAGTTTCATGTGCTGTTCATAAAAGCGGATACAAACGGACCCAAAATCTATTTTTGTTTATAACTACTTGAATTAAGCTAACTGTGAAATAAGAGGTGTTGTTAAGCTTCCATATGCTGTTTCTCTCACTAGGCAAGTAAGTAATGCTTTTGTTGAGTTTTCTCAAAATAATGCATTTCCAGTTATAAGCTGGTGATGCAAGAATCACCAATCACCATTTTCCTTCATCAAAAATAGTTGCTTCAAATGTAGTGTATTATCTTAATTTTTGTGGTGATGATTTTCCGAACAACTCATTTCATATGGTATCCATATATATTTATTGCCGTATTATATTGGGATATCTACTTCATCTTTTTGCTACCAAGTATAATCAGAAAAAGTTGATTCTCTTCAAAATAATTGTTTGCTAACGGTTTGATTTCTCCTTTAACATTCGCATAATTCAGGAGCTGCTGAAACTGGAAAAGCTCCAGGAGGAGCTCGCAGAACGATGTGGCTGTCAGCCGACCTTTGGACAGTGGGCTGCGGCAGCAGGGCTTGATCAGAAGACCTTAAGGAGACGAATAAATTACGGTATTCTGTGCAAAGACAAAATGATTAAGAGCAACGTACGATTAGTTATATCCATTGCTAAAAATTATCAAGGAGCCGGTATGAATCTTCAAGATCTTGTTCAGGTACGTACCAGTTGATAAATTATAACAATTGGGCTAGGAATTGTATAGCATAAAGTTTTGTGCTTAATTAAGTCTCCATAAATTGCAGGAAGGATGCCGAGGCCTCGTAAGAGGTGCAGAAAAGTTTGATGCTTCAAAGGGTTTTAAGTTCTCAACTTACGCACACTGGTGGATTAAACAAGCCGTTCGCAAGTCGCTTTCTGATCAGTCCAGGACTATCCGCTTACCAGTCAGTTTTCCTTCCACTTTCTTCAATCTTCACTCTAAATTGTAAAAGCTTTCACTGTATTAAATCTCATGTATGAGGAGAGAGTAGAGTACGATAGCCAGTATGATAATTTTGTTTTTTTTTTTTTTTTTCGTAAATCTAAATTTGTTCAATACCCACATTCGTATTACTTTCTTCGTTTAGTAAAATTCCTTCCATTTGTTATGGAACAGTTTCACATGGTGGAAGCAACCTACCGAGTCAAAGAGGCTAGAAAGCAATTGTACACGGAAAATGGAAGATACCCCAATGATGAAGAAGTTGCCGAGGCAGCAGGGCTATCAATGAAAAGGCTTGCTGCAGTATTGCTGACTCCAAAAGCTCCTCGTTCTCTGGAGCAAAAGATTGGGATCAACCAGAATCTCAAGCCTTCTGTACGCCCTTTTCTCAACTCTACTGCAGAGTTTTCCCTATAATTCTATCGCTTTGCTGGACATTATTTTCGGGTTACTAACAAGTGCTTGTATATATATTTTGTTCTTTCAGGAAGTGATTGCGGACCCTGATGCCCAAACGTCAGAGGAAGTGCTAATTAAGCAGTTCATGAAACAAGATTTAGAAAAGGTATTGGACAGTCTCAACCCGAGGGAGAAGCAAGTTGTGAGGTGGAGATTCGGAATGGAAGACGGGAGAATGAAGACATTGCAGGAGATAGGGGAGCTGATGGGAGTGAGCAGAGAGAGGATAAGGCAAATCGAGTCGTGCGCGTTTCGGAAACTGAAGAACAAGAAGAGGACCAAACATTTGCAGCAGTATTTGGTTTCATAGCTACTGCATTTAGGCCTCTTTATAGTGACAATCATATATCTGAGTTCTTTTTCTTTTCCTTTTTTTTTTTGTCCCTCATATTCTGATGTAGAAATTTAGCTTTACAACATCAGAGAACTCTTGTGCATAGATTCTTTTTTCCTTTGAGATCAGGCATTTTCCCATTTTTTTTAATGTACTATTAAAAGGCAAAATGCTTTAGTGGAAGTTTCAAATTCTCTTAAAAATAACTTTTTTTTATTATTTAAGTTTAACAGTTGTGTCCAAATTCAGGGAAAGGAAAGTGTAGAAACTATTGATGAAACTACATTTGCGAGTACTTCCCATCTACAGAATTTTGCATCCACTTACCTAGAATTACTTTCCGTTTTGCGTCAGCAAAAACAAAGGTAAACAAAAATAAAATAAAATAAAAAGAAAGCAAGAAGGTATTAATACTATCTCGAATGCAAATCTCAATATCATTACTAAATTAGGCACTTGACATCTGATGCTCTAATGTACAAATGTTATTTCAAATGTTATCTTGTTATTTTATTAGTTTTTAGTTGTAAAAATCAATAAAAGTAATCGATGCTAGCCAATAGTAAAGAAGACTACAAATAATCATAATTGTTTTTTAATAATCGAGAACTTTTTTTAATATAATATTAATTTTTAATTAAATGCCTAAAAATTGACCAATTAATACTCTATTCCAAATGCCAAATTTTTTACATTATGTTATATTTTGTGCCAAATTTAACACCATATATAACATTTGTTAAATTTAATGCTAAATTTGACATTACATTGGAGAATACTTTTTATACCAAAATATCAAATTTTGGCATTGACACACAAATAGGAATTTAGAGTTTTTTAGAGTTATATGTTTTGAATCACTTCATTAATATTGTACATCCCTCTATCTGCTCTGTCAAACAAGCTATCATACCAAATTCCACCCAAGAACCTACTTTTCCTTCCACATTTCTTTCTTGCCAAGCACGTGGTGCTAGCTCACATACTCAGTGGTTTCTTCCAATATTTGTTCCTTGAATATCATGTTCTATGTGTTTCTCTTAGAGTACTTATAAGTAAGCATCAAAATACGGCTACGGGCCGATCATTACCCGGACGAAATTTTCGGGCAAAAACCGGGTAAGTGGCGATAGACATTATTATTATTATTATTATTTTTCAAAAATCTCAATACCCCTTTAGGTAACGAATGACGTGCTATATTAAAATGGATAGATATTTAACACATAAATCTAAGAAATTATATTAAGCTAATTAGAACATGTCACATTCCCAATCGCGTGATACAGGTAAAATTCTCTAGCGGGAAACAATTGTAGTGGGTAACGATTTTTAATCGTTAGATTTATCTTTTTAGTAGATCACATATTTTTTAAAAGTAAATCGGATGGTTTAGAATTCGTTATTGTTGAGATATAAAAACTATTGTTGGCCGTCTCCTATCAGTTTAAGCTTTTAATATGAATCGGTGATTTAACATGCGAACACACTCCAACTATGTACCTGAAATTATATTTATATGTATGTTTATCTCGTCGTTATTTTTTTTTCTCTACGATTGAAATTTTCATGATAAAATCATTTGAATTATAAAATATTATTTGTAAGAACCGTTTTGTTAGAAGGTGTTCTTTGTTAATGTCAGAAACACCAACAAAGAACACAGGGTGTAACTAAAACAAGATAAACAATGCTGGGTGCAGAATAATAAATATGACACGGGAGAATTGGTTACGCAGTTCGGCAATGCCTACGTCTGCGGGACCACGCCCAGATGTAAAAGATCCACTAGAAACGTCCAAACAAGGACTCACGGACTTATACAAGATTGGAATCCCTCCACTCTCTTCCGCCGCTTCCCTTTTGACCTAGTGATCTACCATTGACGAGATCCCCTCGTCCTTCACAGCACACTCCCGTGTGACACCAGGTTTATACAGTTTACAATTGAGTAACACCCATGAAACACACCCTCACCGAATACACTCTTCTCACTTACAAGAAGGAATACATGCACAACTCTCTTTCACTCTTTTTCTCTCAAACCTAGAAGAACGTACTGATTCTCAAGAATACAAAGTAAGTGCGTAAATCAAAAATGTCTTCAACTTGAGAATAAAAAGATCAAGCCAAGAGAGACTTTTCCATAAACATCACACATTAATTATTCAATTAAATGTGTGAAATAATCTTCATTACTTCAGGAAATATTTCTTCATAAAGTGAGAATATCAGCAATGATCGTGCATGAGCTGTGGAGATGAACATCAGAAGCTTGGTCAAACAATCTTCTAGAAACTTTCCTTCCTCGTACGCCAGACCGGGTGTTTCTAACACCCAGACAGGGTGTCTCAACCTATCTCGCAGTAACACCCTCAAGAACACCCATGCAGAAACTCTCAAAAGATACCAAACGAAATCTCCAATAAATGCCGAATATTAACATTCCAAACAAAGAGAGATTAGAGAGTAATGATGAAATCAAGCCAATTAATTCCAGCTCTCTCAAGATCAAGTCAAATCATCCAAGAATAAAGGCAAATTAATCAAGCACTAAAAGCATAATATTGGATAATTAATTTACAAACAAAATGCCAATAATAGAAACACTAACATTATTAAAAATAAAAAATCAAACAAAATCTTAGGAATCATATTTTAGAAAAGACTTCATAGGCTAAAAACGATATTAATAATAAAAAATAAAAATGTTACTATTAAGTTTGGATAGCTTAGAAAAAATAACTCACGTTCAAGTTTTTAAGATATATATATATATATATATATATATAAACTTCATAAGAAAACAGATTATTATTATTTTTTTGCTGAATTAAGAAAACAGATTTTGTGACTTTAATTTAGAGGACCAAAATACTTATAAAATTGTTATACAATTTATTTGTTAGATAAAGATTGTCCAACAATGATCTCTTAAAAGTTAAATAATAGCTCTATCCCAAACAAGACAGCGAGTTTGTTCAATGTAAGCTCATGAGCACACAAAACGCAAAGCTCCGATCCGTACACCTAGCTAGAGAGCTCTGCCCATAACAACCCTAATTTGTTTGGTGTGTGTGTGTGTTTTTTTTTTTTTTAGGATTTTTTTTCGTCATTTACAAAAATATTATTCACAATCTTAGGAGCATTTTTGGATTTTTTTTATGAAAAATAATTTTAAATCGTTAAATTTATCTTTTTAAGATGTAAAATTTATTAAAAACTTAAATTTGACGATCTAAAATTATTTTTCAAGGAAAAAAAGAAAACTCACCTAAAAATCTCAGCTTTAAAGTTGTTTTAGAAAAGCAATTCCAACGACAATTCTCACAAATCTTATAAAACGTCTTTTAAGTGAGTCTTTGATTTACAAAAGTATATAATTTTATCCACTCATCACCTAGCTAGTAAAATTTGAACACAAAAATCAAATAGACATGAAGTTTTTTGATAATACAAAATTTGTCCCTTCAACATTATCAAATAAAATACATTTCTCCAAAACTAAACACTTTTTCATTATAATTATCTGATAAAAATTATAAGAAAAAGAAAACCCTCTTTTGTGTCAACAAATTCTCAGGTGCATAAAAATTTAACAGCAGCCGATTGAAATCTTTCATCTCAGTCTCAGCTTCTCAGCTCTTTTTGGGGTTTTAGAGAGAGAGAGTTTAATTACGCTTTCTCTCTCTGCTCACACACTGAGCTTTGCATTGTCTCACAAAAGGCAAAAAGGCAAAAAAAAAAAAAAAAAAAAAAAACCGAAGAAGAAAAAGAAAGTAGCGTAAATTTTCACTCTCTCTCTCTCTTAAGCTATCTTCCACTTTCTCTCTCTAGAAAAAATGAAGGTGAAGGCCGGAGGCAGACGGAAGAGCTGGGAAGCTTTCCCGGAGAGCGCTTCAATGGCGGACGAAATCATCTCCGGCGGAGACCCACAGCCCTTCGCTCTCAACGGCTCTCTCTCCGCTCCGTCGCTTCTCTCCCTCGACGCCCAACAACAGCAATCTCCACACCCGCAAGACCTCGACGACCCGAATGCTCCGCCGGAGCCGGAGGCCGACGGCAATGAGGCCGACGAGGACGACGCCGACGCCGACGCCGACGAGGACGCCGAGCTCGACGGAGACGACGACGGCGGCGACGACGCCGAGGAGCGCCCGAAGCTCGACGAGGGCTTCTACGAAATCGAAGCCGTTCGGCGAAAGAGGGTTCGCAAGGTACTCTCTGTTTGGCATTGATTTGGGGTTTGACATTGTGAGTGATGGGTTTTGCTGCATTTTGGTTATTGATTCTGATTGCAAAGTGGGTTTTTGTTTTTGTCTTTATTGGTTCGTTTGCCGGGAAAATCAAAATTTAGGGCCAGCTTCAGTACCTCATCAAATGGTGCGTTATCATATCTTGAAGAAGCTTTGTTTGCTTTGTACTTTAGAGAAACGTATCAAATGGATTGGTCAGTTTTTATAATTTGGGTGTTTTGTGGCTTTTTGTTTTGTTTTGTTTATTCGAAAAGGCGCGGTTGGCCGGAGACTGCCAATACCTGGGAGCCTATGGAGAATCTGCAGTCTTGCTCTGACGTTATTGATGCGTTTGAAGAGAGGTTTGCTATTTTTCCGAGGTACATTTTGTTTTTCTTGACTTGGGTTTTTATTATGGTTAAGTATTGGTTTTGTGTCTTTGTGTTTGGTTTTTGTGAAGTATGCGGTCGGGGAAGAGGAAGCGCAAGCGGAAAAGTGGGATTCTCCATACTCATGTGAAGAAGAGGCATCAGCGCTCTCCGGTTGCCGCTTACAGTACCGTGGGCTCGGGAACTGGTGATGTCGGCAGACCTCTTTCGTCCACTGCTATTGGCAATGTGACCCTTGCTGATCTCCAACCGATAGGTTTTGCTCTCCAAGAGTGTAACGGAGATGTCAAGAATGGTGAAACGAGCAAGAAGGCCAATGTTGAAAACGGTCTTGTGAATGCTCTCCATAAGAGTTGTGGAAGGCGAGATAAGAAGGATTACGATCCAAAGCTTAGTGAGCTTAAATCCACAACACCTGTTGGCAGTGCAGATAGACTCGCAATACAATTTCAAGAAGTCAAGGGTTCGGAAGGCAATGGTCACGCGGAAGGAAGCCCCAGGGTTCATTGCATGGAACAGGTTCAGAGCACTCGCAGTACTGGGGCTAAAAGAAGGAAGTCGGGTTCGGTGAAGAGGTTTAAACAAGAGCCGCAATTGTACGATGCTGCTGTTATGCAAAATCTAACGATTGGAACCAACATTGTGTCCGGCGGTAGAGTGGAAATACTGGGTGATGGATATCCCAATTTTGCGGGGGAGAATTCGAATCACAGGAACAATACTGATGGATCGGATAGTGCTTTGCGTATCACCAAGATTCTCAAGCCAATAGCCTATTCAGCTTCCATGATAGATGATGTCCAGGATGTGAAAGTGACCTTTGCAGTCATGAGGTTTGCTACTGAACTTTTTTTTTTCCCTCTTTCCCTCTATATAACTGCAAAAACGATGATAAGCTTGTCAATAATTATCTATTGTTCTACCTGGTAACTCTATTACATTATGACTAAAATTCTTGCTTCCAAAATAGATATAATTTTGTCAGCGTTAGAGTCTTCCTAACATTCTATAAATCCTTTAGTAAGTGCTCTCTTTAATTTAATATATATTCATTTAGGCAGTTTGTTTTCCTTTCTTACCATAAAAACAGGCTGAGGGACTTGTTTGATGTTGATTGTCTTGTAGTTTGCTTTGAAATCATATATTTGGCTTGATAATTATTCAAGTTGTTCTAAGTATGATATTCTGTGTAGTGTTGTCTCTTCTTACTCTTATGATCCTAAGCGAATCTCTATATTTTCTTTGTCGCAATGCTTTCTGAAAGTCCATGATGATGGATTATTGGATTTTGTCAAATAACTAATATCTACATTAAATGTAAATGTGTACTCTTCTTATAAATGTTCCATAAGAGACATCTCTGCTTTTATTGATGTATAACTTATCCTTGGATAAGGTCGATAATGTTTAAAATCAGTTTGTAGGTACTCTCTCATGGATATAGTCAAATGTCTGACTCAATAAAACGTTTCACAGAGTGTAATATAGCATTACGTTTCAAATTCATGATCAAGACATTCATGGAAAACACCAGATATTCTATAACCAGCTATATGGGAGATTAGTTACCTAACAGGACTCTTTGTGTTTTTCGTTCCTTTTATAATTATAGCTTGTTCGTTCAGCTTATAATTGTAGCTTGTGTGAACCTGAACTTAAGAAGTAGCCAATTGCCCCATCACAACATCGTTTTCTTCATCTAACAACGTTAATTTCACCAGTAGAAGATCCCATTTTAGTTTCCTTGCTCTGTTGCTTCATACCATTTCTATAGGTCAATAAACATATCTAATACCATTCTCTGTTTGTTTTTAGTAGTTGAAAAGAAAATGCTAAACATGATAACCATTTAGGTCAATGGCATGAACAATTGCTAAATCTTGTGTAACGCTGAAGTTATCTTAAAATACAGAAATGCTCGTCTCTAATATGTTTTCTGATTTATAGGTCCGACGGAATGGAGGTTATGGTCGATAACAAGTTTCTCAAGTCCAACAACCCTCATCTGGTAATTAAGATTTTTCTTGTCATGCATTGTCTACCTCTAGTAGCTTCAACCGATTATCGGTATTGACCGATCCGTTATTAAAAGCGTCGTCGTTTTTTTTTTTTTTGTTCATTTCCAGTTGATCAGCTATTATGAGCAACACCTGCGATACAATCCCACATCTTGATTATATAGAAAGTATAGCCGAGCATCAGCTAGCTGTCTGGATCGTCAACTTGCTTTCTGTTGTTAGCTATATATGTAGCGTTGTAGTCTTGTAGGTGAAGGTGACACTGCAGTTCTGCAAATGTAGTTCAGTGTAAAAACTAAGTTCTATACCGTAAGACTAGATTACAAACCATTATCGATATCACTGTTCTTATTATCTCCTTTTGGTTTCTTCTCAGTATGTCTAGAGATTGTTGACATGGCTTCTTAATCTTGAAAGATCTAACAGATGGACAAATTAGTATTGATTTTACAAACGGTCGAGTTGACGTCTGTCATAAAAGTAAAAGTGATATTGACACCATATGTGCTTATTCTGCGTACCCAAAAACCGAAATTTGAGAGGAAAAAAAAAGAGGATTTCGAGGAATGTTTTATTTTGAACACGTTAATAATTTGTCTTTTTTGTGTTGTATTTTTAATTTATGTCTTTAATTTTACACTCTAAACATAGAGTACAAACAAATGAAGCATATAATTAGAGTACAAACAAATGAAGCATATAACTTGGGGTATAGAATATAGATTATTAAGTTGTATTGAAAACGACTTTATTTTGCAGTTTCTTCATAAAGAAAAATCATGGGTGCTAACCACATTGGGTATGAAGAAGAATTTTATTTAAAATGATGGAATAACAATTGCTAAAATTCACAAGTAGACATTGAAATTATGTCGACTCTCTCTGATCAACCACTAAGCTGTAAATTCATGATGATCTTTACTAGGTTGCAAATCATGTGTCCGCTCACTCAGCCTCAGACTCATGACCCTTACTCCGCGATCAGTACGTTCAAACCAACTGTTCTACTCTTGTCCGGACACCTTTAGGTTCCTCGTATGCTATGAGGTTGATCTACTTGTGAATGAAATCTTCTAGAGAGATAAAACTAAGCCTAAAGGCTCAAATGCTCTCAAAATAGTAATGTGCCCAAAGTAATCTCTCAAAAATTCGAATGAAGACTTTAGAGGATATTTATATTACAACTTATGTACAAACGATCGGAATGAAATCTCTAACTAAGATTTGATTGGAAGCCAAGATCAATCTTTGATCCCTTTACACTTGCCGTGATAGAAATTTGATCAAGTGATCTTAAAAAAATTTGCAAAGCTCTGTCATGTTTTTCGCCATGTGGTTGATTGATGCATCGGCTTCTAATAAAATCGTGGCGCTCTGTCAAGACGGTTCCACAATTTGTGGAATACCTTGTAACATCAAAGCAGATATGATATATAATAACAAATTCATAGTCTTTTAACCAATAAATCTGAATTTATTATTATAATCTTCATCAATATCTCCCAAAATAATAAATAACTAATACATGTATAATTAACCCCTTGTTTGGGGTAAAAATCCTCACATTCCGTTCCATTTTTTTTTTCTAAAGTCAAACAATTCCAAAATGAAATGGTTGGAATATTTACCCCATTATAATAAGGGTGCCAACAAACTTTCTACAAAAAGTGGGATCGTTATTCCTAACAATCTCCTCCTTTGACACTCTTATCACCAAAACTCAAGCAATGCTAGTTCAACAAAATGTCACGACAGTTTAAGCAAAATGTATCAGAGTAATCAAACATTGTCTGACAGAACAAGAAACTTGAAACATAAACATCCTTGCAATTTTATTCTTTTTTTTCGTTTGCTAGGAAAAGACACTTCATTCAAAATAGTCAAACAAAAATGCTAGCCAAAGAGGGGCTAACATCCTCGGACTGGAAACTGCAATTTTATTTAATCAAAAGAAAGTGTCCCAACAATGGAAACACTTATCCTCCTAAATCCCTGCATATCATAAAATCGCAATCATTACAATCAACGCAGCAGAAAACAAAGCATGCCTAAATCATCCAAACAAATCTAACCTAATTCTCTCTCTTTTTGTTTTTAAGATAAAGAGGGTCAAAGCATACATACCAAAATAACAAAAATAAATAGAATTTGTCCAATCAAAGCTAAGAAATCAACAAAAACTGAGATAGTGAATCAATTGCTCCTCTTGGAACGCCTGATTGGAGCCTTGGGACCCCTGAATTCATCCTTCTTCTTTTTTGTGGGTGTGCAATATTTTCTCTCAAGCTCACAAACACATTATACAATAAAACCCATGCAAAGAACAAAATTCACGAACCCAATAAATCACTCAACAATATCTCTATAACACTAATAAAAACACTCTTCTTTTCTTTCAAGAATTTCAAAAGTGTTTATCACTCACAACTCTCAAAGTACATACAGAAAACTCTCTAAATATGCAATAAGCGCTGTCCCCTTCGTTTTGCAATTCTCTATAGCAATATAAATAGACATGTGAAGAAAACGGGAGTCTTCCATGAAGAAGAACACCTAGTTTCCTATAAATTACTTGCCAAAAACTTACCAATATGAACGAGTAATTAAGTGTATGAATAAAAAGAAATATCTTTTAATTTGTAAAAGAGAAACCACGTCCAAATTGTACTAAATCCGAAGTCAATTGTTCACCAAAATCGTCTTTCCAAATATAGACAGTGTTGAAAACCGATGACAAGTCCAGCTTTGCTAACCAAGTTTCAAAACTGTACAAAAATCATTTGCACAACCTGCAAGACATTATCAATATACCACAATGGTTTTGCTAAGCAAAATGCCAATACAAAAATATTAACATATCGCATTTGTCAAATTTAATGCCGATTTGATATTGCATTGGAGAATACTTTTTATACTAAAAGGTAAATTGTAACATTAGCACATAAATTTAGCATTATATTGGAAATGCGCTAACAGGTAACAAGCTCCTTTATTTAGCAATATATATATATATATATATATATATATATATATCAACCTCCTTTTCTTGCCAATTGTTGATGCCTTGAATATATTAATTCAAGCACATAAGCGTGACAATTTGGCTCGCTCTATATTTTTTATTCCTTTATTTGTTGGGTCGGAAATTGTATATCCTCAATCTTGAACTTATCCGTGGATAGCTCTTTCATTGCCCTAATCATCCTTATTTTTAAAAGCAAAAGGAGATTCATTTGTTGTTTATTTTGAAGAAAGGAAACCCACTAAACTATTACGTCGTTTTATATATTATTGAAGTCTTGGGTAAACTTGGATATGGAAGAGCAAGAGGAATCTAAACAAATCGCTTTTAGACCTAATCAAACAGTAAACAAACTTAACGAAATTTATTATTGTATCATCACACCTAACCTGAAAAATTCTCTACATATTAGGATGAAATGAATTCAAAAGTGGGGTTATTAAAATCTCAATGTCTTGCGGTTGGCCGCCAGTTTACATCTAACAAAGAAAAAGGAAAAACAGGACACAAGCATAGAGACGTTGGCATAGGCCAACAAATCACTAGATGTAACATATTGAGTCATAAAGCTAGTTTAATAATACTCCTTGGTGCTGTTTTTAGAGACGAATTATGTTTGGCACAGATTACTTTTAACATGATTATTCTATAATTTTCTTATAATTTTTTTTATCACATCAGCTTCGTCACGTTTATGTCATTGGGGTTGTTTAGATTGCAATCCAAATAGTTTTTTTTTTGTTCAACTCATATTACTACAATGACAAAAAGTCAAACTTAAATCATATTGTTATAATAAAATATGATTTCTATCCAAACAGGGCATCAATCCCAAACTAGCCTATAAGAAGTGATTATAAATAGTTTTAGGAAGCTAATCATCATTTGCAATTTAGAATTAGCAAATTCCAATAGCCAAACTCTCTGCAGAAAAGAAAGAGAGAGCAATGAGAGAGAGAGGGCCATCACCATTGGTACCCTCTCTAATAGTGAGTGCCTTGGTTGTGCTCATTTGTTGGCCTTGCTTACTCTCCCTTTGGGAAATCATAGTGCCTCTCTTCCAACTAGGTTCATGCTTCGCAATACTCGCCATCGTCTTGCTCTTGCTCCTACACATCATCTCTTCCCTCTTTCCCACGTTCGAGACGCTGTTCTCCTCAGCCTCGGCCCCCGCCCCTGCCTCGTCCTACACCGATAGCGACGGGTTCACATTCGGGATCGGATATCTCCTCCTGCTGTTGCTCTTCTTGTTTCTTTGCAAGATGTTCTGAGCTCTCTTGTTGCTGCAAGATAGCCCTTCCATGACATGCTTGTGATGAATTTGTACAAATGTTTCAACTCCTTGTTTTTTCTCTTTTTGCTTCCAATATGTCCATGTCTCCAACCCAAGTGATAGTTAAGTTTTTAACCAACTAAAACTACAAAACAATATCCCCTAGCAAAACTTGTCCTAAAAATGGCATATAAAACTAGTCCAATCCAGTCTAGATTACAATCCACATAGATTACAACAAAGGGACATCGACTATTGAGTAAAAATTTTCTTTGCCAATTAACCAACTTGTAAATTTTCAACAAATGAACCACCCCAATTCGGAGACTATCACATACCAATAGCAGCAATAGTTGATAAACCTTTTGTCTCATCAGCTTAAAAACTGTCAACAAAAACTCAAAAAACACTACACAAAAAAAAAAAAAAAAAATGGCACAACAAGAACAACAAAAACACTTTCAAAGCAAATGGGCAGGCTCAGTTCTTGGGAATGTTCTTGCCGACGATCTTCGCCGGAGCGATGCGGAGGAGATTGCCAGGCTTCCCGGGGACGGCGCCTTTGATCATCACCACATTGAGCTCTTCATCAATCTTGACGATCCTCAGCTTCCTGATCTTCCTGGTCGTCCCGCCCATCCTGCCGGGCATCTTCTTGCCCTTGTAGACCCTCCCGGGCGTCGTCCCGGCGCCGATGGAGCCGAGCTGGCGGTGGCTCTTGGAGCCGTGGGTCATGGGCCCGCGGCGGAAGTGGTGGCGCTTGATGCCGCCCTGGAAGCCCTTGCCGATGGTGGTGCCGGAGACGTCGACGAGGTCGCCCTCCTTGAAGAGCTCGCCGAAGTCGAGCTTCTGGCTGGGCTCGAAGCCGGCGACGGACTGGAGGCGGAACTCCTGGAGGTGGCGGAGCGGGACCGCGCCGGCCTTCTGGAGGTGGCCGAGCTCGGGCTTGGTGAGCTTGCGGTCGCGCACGCGGCGGTAGCCGATCTGGACGGCGTCGTAGCCGTCGGTGGCGAGGGTCTTGACCTGCGTGACGACGTTGCCCTCCTTGAAGCCCACGACGGTGACGGGCACGACCTTGCCGTCCGGCTCGAAGAAGCTCATCATGCCCAGCTTCGTCGCCATCACGCCCACGCCCGCGTCCATGCTCATCGCCGCCGCGCCCGCGCGCGCGCTCCTCGGCGGCGCCGTCTTGAGGGTGAGGGCGAGGGTGGTGCGGGTCGGGGCGAGGAAGGGGGAGCGGAGGAGGAGAGTGGGGGGGTTGGTCCGGTTGCGAGGGAGGTAAGAGATTGAGGAGGAGATTGTTGTGGTCGACATTGTTGTTGACATTTTGTGCGAGCTAGAGAGAGTGCGACATGAGATGAGCACTGAGCAGAGGAAGAGAGTGACTGAGAGAGAGAGAGAGAGAGAGAGAGAGAGAGAGAGAGAGACGGAGAAGGAGAGAGCTGTGTTGCTTCTTCTTCTTCTTCTTCCTTATCCGAAATTCGTAGAACGAGCTCTGTCGAGGCTTGGGTGTTTGGTTTTTTATTGGGTGGGCCTTGTCAAAGCCCAATAGTATAATTATTTGGGAGGAATTTTGAAAAATGTCACTTTTTTATAGTTTATTTTGAAAAAAAATGATATTTTTAAAGAAATGTTAGGGCCTGTACTATTTTTAGTTGTGAATTTGACTAAATTACTTTTTTTTTGTTTTTTTTATAAATGAAGAACTCAATAGGGAGAAAGAGGATAATACAGTAATTTTATGGTACAAAAAGTGGCATAACATATAAATGACTTTTTATTTATTTATTATAAATTCACTTGATGAATAAAAAGAGAGAATATTTGCATTACTAACTAAAAAAATGGAGATTTTGATGAATGCCCTCCTTTTTTTTGTATAATGATAATCCTTGTCCTATATGTGATTCACTTTTAATTTATGTCACAAAATTTACACTACAAACATAAAGTGTAAACAAATAGAGCACACTATTTTGGGCATAAATTATTAAGCAGTACTAAAAATGACCTTGTTTTACAATTCTCTCATTATTAAGTGGCATTAAGAATGATCTTATTTTACAATTCTCCCATTAAAAAACTTGGAAATTTTTTTAAAACTACGCATCTATTTAGGGGTGTTGTGTCAATGTGTCATCCGTATTCCAAAACGTCTCAACCGATATCCTAAAAATTAAAAAAATTTCAGTTACCCCACTGCGTCTATATTTTTCCATTAAATGACCACGTGATATGCAAGTGTTTGGAATTTAAGGGGTATTTCGATAAAATGAACTCCTAAGACCAAAATTAGGCAAATAAGTATTTTTTTTCTTTCTATTTTTCACAAGAAATTGGTCAACTATTTTAATTTTTTTTCTTATTAATACTTGGCCCCAATTTTAGAGGGAAAATTTTTATTTTTGCCCCAAAAAATGCATTTTTTTTTAAAAACAAGAAAAAACTCGTCCCAAAACTCTTTTGCCGCTTAATATATTGTATAGATATATTACAATGAAGTCTTAAGTATTATATGCTCTTTTTTTTCTTTTAGTCTCTTCCTTTCTCTTCTTAGTTTTACCAATTAGGACTCATATATATATACATATATACAATGAAATACACAAATTAATGTAAAATAAATTATTTTTATATCTATCAAGATCAAAAGAGTAAATACACATTTTAGAAGTCTAACTACCAACTCCAATGAGCGATACTTGTCTATATTTAACGAACACAAATAGACGAATAGAGTAACTGAAACATTTTCAATTTTAAGTTGTTGATTAAGACGTTTTTGAAGTATAAGGGACAGGGGCGGAGCGAGGTGGAGACGAGTGGGGGCAATCGCCCACACTCAAATTTTTAAAAATTAAATTTTGTGCTGAATTTTTTTTAAATTATTAGTATTCCCTCATAAAATATTAAAAATTCAAAATATATCCCCACTCAAAAATTTGAAAACTAAATTTTATATCATAAATTTTAAAAAATTATGAGTTTACCCTCATAAAAATTTAAACTTTTTAAATTTGTTAAAAAATTAAATAAATTTATAAATATGCCCTTATTAATTATTATTATTTTTAATATGCTCTCAGTATGATAAAATCCTCTAGCTCCGCCACTGATAAGAGACATATTTTAACACAAAAGAGGGGCTTTATTATTATTTTTCCAAAAACTTGCTTTTAGTTTGTACTATAGCAAACCACTCGAATCCAAACTCGCTAAATTGTTCTCGAGTTGGCGTGGTGCCTCGTTCCAAACTGTTCTGTTCCAATTTATTTTTAGGATTATCTATACAAATGCCCCCCAATGTTGTGCTATTGTTGCAGTTTGCACCCTAATGTTTAAAAACGGTCATTTTTGCCCCTTAAAGTATTAAAAACTTATAGATTTGCCCCCTCTGTCATAATCTGTAACAAAAATGGGTTAAATTAATTACGTAATATTAATCTGTTGGTGCCTGTACAATTTTTTAAGGGTATGAATACAAAATTTTAAAAGATCGAGGTGCATTTTGAGAAGAAAAGACGACATAAGGGGGTGTTTGTGAAAATAAATATAGAATTAATTACTATAATTTTCTTAATTTGAAGGCAGTTGATCTTTAAAAATTGTACAGGTGCCAACAGAATAATGTTATGCTATTAATTTAATCTATTTTTTTTACAAATTGTAACAGAGGGGGCATATCTATAAGTTTTTAATACTTTAGGGGGCAAGAATGATAGTTTTTAAACATTAGGGTGCAAACTGCAACAATAGCACAACATTGGGGGGCGTTTATGTAGATAACCCTTATTTTTATTTCTATTTTTTTTTTTTGCACTTTATAGTCTTATTATACTCTAAACCCGATCCTTCTCTTCTCTGAGGTTCCAAACTGTTTTAGAGTGAAGGAAAGAAGACCCAAAAGGAGCGAAACGACGCTAAACCAGAAATCAGGAAACGAAATGGAAGAAGAAACCCTACATCCAGAACTAGCCCCCAAAGACGGTGACCAATCAATGGAAGACTTGCCTCTACCCAACTCCGGCTCCGACTCCGACTCCGACTCCGAGGACGACGAGGCTCAGGACAAGCTTCACCTGCGAAATCTGGAGAACGAGCTCGCCGTCAATCCCAGCAACTATGACGCTCATGCTCAGGTACTCTTGCCGCTTGTTTGGCTGCCGAGAATCGTCGAGAAAGGGAACAAAGCAATTCGATTGTTTTTTTTATGTTTCTTTCTTTGTTTTTGTTTCAGTGTATAAAGGTTTTGAGGAAAATGGGCGACATTGAGAAGCTGAGAAGAGCCAGGGAAGCCATGAGCGAGGTGTTTCCATTGACTCCGTCGATGTGGCAGGACTGGGCTAGAGATGAATCTTCTCTCTTGGCCGGGTATGTTGTGTTCCCATTTTGTCTCCATTTTTTTTTTTAATTTTGTTTTAAGTTTCTGATTAGAACGTAGTTTGAATATAGTTAAACCAAAGACAGAATGAGAATATTGAAAAATAAGTGCGTCAGGGAAAAAAGGGTAAAGGAAAAAAGAAAAACTATGGCTCGTTTGGATAGCAATCGGAACAAAAGAGTTTTAAATTTATATGCTCTTATTACAGTATTAACACTTACAAAAATTCAAACTTAAATCCTCTAGTTACAGTAAAATGTGGTTTGGATTCTTATCGAATCGGGCCCTATATGTTATGATGAACATCAAGGTTTTAAATGAGCCGTTTGGGCTTTTTGCTAAAGTTTTGTGTTCCCGAAGATTTTCGTGTTTGTTGTGTGGTACTGTGTTGTTGTACGAGTTTGTACAAAGGATGTTTAGCTATATGTTGTGTAAGAATATTGTATTAAAATATGGTTTACTCAAAGATTTTAGTTTTGGGCACTATGCAATATATTAATGCGATGGTGTGATTACTATAAGAAGGCTTTGTACAGTATACCAAATGTGCCATACAGAAATAGCGTATGAGCGAGGAGTATCTGATTACCTGGTTATTTAGTTTAGTTATTTTCTTTGCAGAGCAGAGGCATTTACTGCGATCGAGAAGCTTTATGAGCGAGGAGTATCTGATTACCTGGTTAGTTCTAATTTTTTGTGCATCACTTTGTAAAGTATAAAAAGGTTAAATGAAATTTCCTATGCTATGAAAACATTTGAAGAAAAGAGTAATTTATGGTCTAGAAGCTTTCCCACTCATTGTGTGCGTGGTTTTTCCCTCTTTTCACCATCAGGTTAAGGTTTACTTACACAACATAATTCGTAGTTGAAGTGAAGGTTCAGTTTGAATTCTTTAGCATTATAAGATAATGCTCTTTAAGCTTTCTTTTGCTAACGGTTGTTGTATTGATTAGAAATTGACAGTTAATGCATTATTTTTCATGTAGTCTCCTTCTCTATGGCGTGACTACTTAGATTTTGTTCAAGAACATGACCCCTTAGTTCAAGAATGTTCACCAGCTGGTATCTCCAAGGCGAGAGATCTGTTTGAACGTGCTCTTACAGCAACTGGTTTGCATGTTAGTCAAGGAAATAATATATGGGAGGCATACAGAGAATTTGAGCAAGCCATATTTCATACTGTTGACGCGACTGACATTCAGGTTAAAGAAAATTTTCATCATTCTACTGTCATTATTCTATTGGAGCAATATTATATCATCCTTATCATTTTCATTATCAAGTCTTTCAAGATGTCAAAGAACAGGCTGGGCCAGAGATATAAACTACTCTTTAAAGTTCCTTTAATAAATTACTCTTTAAAGTTCCTTTAATGTTGGTTGGATTATAGACATCAGTATTGGTTTTAGTTACTTTATATGCTTTCTAGTTCTTGCTGGAGAATTCTATGACATTTACTGCTTTTTTGCGGTTTTCAGTAAAGAGTTTCCGACTATATGAATTTTCTTGGGACGTACTTCTAAAAAGTAAAATTTTGTAGGCAAAAGAGAAGCAGATCCAGCGCATAAGAAGTATATTTCACCGTCAGTTATCGGTTCCTCTTGCGAATATGAGTTCAACCCTTCTAGCTTACAAGGCTTGGGAGGTGGATCAGGGAAGTATGGTTGATGTTGAATCCAATGATTTGGATGGAGTATCCTCTCATGTGGCCTCAGCATACCAAAAAGCATTGGATATGTATAATGCTCGTGCTCATCTTGAAGAAAAAATTTCTAGGCAGGATATACCCGACTTGCAAAAATTTCAAGAATTCATGGTACATAGTATTTTTAACTATTGGTCAGATGGTCCAAGTTCTCCTCTGACTTTCTGTATTTTGTTTCCCTTTCTATCTTGAAAAAAATATGCAAGCACCACTTTTATGATAAAATTGTATTCGACAAATTCACCTCGCAACATACATTTTATTTTCCTGTCTTGATCTTCACACCACTTTTTCTGCTGACATTTATGTTATTAATTCTGTAGTGATTGTTTTCTTCCCTATAGCATCTGGTTTTTGTCATGTTTTTTACTTTTTATTTTTTAATTTGTGCATTTTTTTAATTAACATAATTTTCATCCATGCTGCAGAACTATTTGAAGTTTGAGCAGACTTCTGGGGACCCAACACGAGTTCAAGTCATCTATGAACGAGCTATTACTGACTTCCCTGTATCTGTGGATCTCTGGCTTGATTATACTCGCTATTTGGACAAGACTTTGAAGGTTTCATCTTTTTATTTAATTATTTACTTTATTTCCAAAACCTCAATAATATGCTTCTAGTTGAAACCTTTTTATTCCTCCACTTCAGGTGGGTGCTACAGTTACTGGTGTTTATTCAAGGGCCATAAGAAATTGCCCCTGGGCTGCAGATCTTTGGGTTCGATATATGCTCTCCATGGAACGTAGTCGTGCTCCTGAGAAAGAAATCGGTGCTGTATGTTCTTGAATTCTAGTATAATGGAACTCATTCTGATTATATTCTCTTAAAATTTTGTGGAAAGCCTTTCTATCTCTTCTTTGTTTCGTACTCAATGAGTCTTCTAGATGTTCACTTTTAATAAAATAGGCAATATATTTCAGTTGATTCCCAACTTAATGTAATGTGTGTTCCCATGCTCTTGTGTCTGGTTATCATCTGGTTATGTGCATAAATGACTAATTTTATATCATATTTCACAAAATGGTCATTTGGAGCAATTCCTCAATGATCATCGCCGCAAATAATAAATTGTGTTGCTATATGTTTTATATATTTATGTATCTTTTTCCTTTCATGTATTTGCTTAATATGAACTTCGAATTTAGTATTGTAGCCTTCAAAACCGTTGTGCCACATATAAAAATCTCATTCTTTTTACCTTTTTAAGTTGTTTGGTTGTCTTTTTAATTTCTTTCAGGTATATGATAAAGCCCTACGATGCACTTTCTCAAACATTGACGACGTAAGTTTTATTCTTCATGTTCTTGTGAATTACCTACCTGTGGGTTGCATTCATTGATTTGACCCGTTTCTTTCAGTACCTGGATCTATTTCTTAGTCGAGTCGATGGCTTGCGGCGAAGAATCTTGTTCGGTAGTGAAGTTGATGATGTCTTGGATTATTCTGTAATAAGGGAAACATTTCAGGTTTGTAGCATTTATTTTTGTTGTATTTTTTTCTTTCGCACGTCTTTGAGTTAAATGTGAAGCTTTTAAGGTGGATTGGCTTCATTCCTTGTTGATTTGAAATACTATTTAATTTTGTAAGTGGCTCTATTATTTTATGGATCGTTTTACTATTTCATTGATCTAACAAAAGATATTCTATGTTTTTCGAAGAACATATGGAAAAAAGATTTCAGAGTGCATCTTTCCACGACACATTTTGAGTATCCGTCTTCCTAGTTTTGTATGGTTGGCTGGGATGGGCTTAAAATCTATCTGGTCATTTTTTCATGGCTAACTAGAAAGGAATAGTGGAAGATTCTTTATAAATTCCCTAAAAAATTGAAAAATAAAGATTTTTCTCATAAGAAAACTAAAGAGGAAAAAATATTCATAAAAATAAGATTTGTCTTTGGAAAACAATCAATGTCAAACACGTTTGGAAAAGGGTGAGTTGCAAAAATAAGCCAAAATTAAATGTTTGTTTTAAATGATAGCTTATGTTTCAAAAAATTAAAAAAATAGCCATGTTACGAATAACAGAAAAGTGTCACACAAAATATAACACATTTGTAAATATTTGTAAGATATTTTGTAACACTTCAAGTTTTACTCATTATTTTTTGAAGTGTTAAATAATATCTTACAAATGTGTTATATTTTGTGTGACACTTTTCTGTTATACAATTCGTAACATGGCTATTTTTTTAATTTTTTGAAACATGGGCTGTATTGTAAAAACGAAATTTTTTTTTGGCTATTTCCTATGATTTCCCTTTGGAAAATCCTATCTGGTGCTTTTGTTTGGTTATACTTTGAAGTAATGTTTAACCATTTTCGAATAATTTCTTTTGGAGAATCTTTTAGAGTAATACATGTGTATATTACTTTGAAGTGGTTATGATTTGTCCACCACATGTATTCATGATTTTTAGAATGCATCGGATTACCTCTCGCCACACTTGAAGAACACGGATGCTTTTCTGCGTTTGCATGCTTATTGGGCACGTTTGGAGCTAAACCTGGGAAAAGATCTAGTTGCTGCTCGTGGAGTTTGGGAGAGCTTGCTTAAGATCTGGTTTGTTATATTAATCATTGCGGCATGAAACAAAAGCCGTCAACAGTGTTTTTTTTTTTTTTTTTCTTTTGCTTTGGTTTTTTAATTGCCCCCCAAGTTTTATTTCTTACCCGCTGTTTATTTTTCAGCGGTTTAATGTTGGAAGCCTGGCAAAGATATATCACTATGGAAATAGAGTTGGGCCATTTAAAGGAAGCTCGGTCCATATATAAGAGGTGCTATAGCAAAAGATTCCCGGGGACTGGTTCGGAGGTAAATTTATTTACTATGATGAATTGGTTCAACCTATTGCATAAGCATTTTGTACTTGGACTTTATAGTTTCCAAGGCCAGTTACTCCAGTGTTGAAGTCTTGTTTTTTGTTTTTTTTTTTTGTTTTTGGACGCCTGAGGTTATCAGGTATATGAGTGGATTTGAGGGGTATTATGTTTGTACAGAAGTTTGATCTATGATCCATATGAGAAACAATTAAATCATGAAGTATTCATTCATCATCATTGTAATTTGTCGAACCTGGCCGATGTTAGGAAGATTATGCATTTCGTTCAAAGATTTATTGTTTGAATTAGATGATACCTTCCCTTCCTAAAAACAGAATCATTCAGGACATATGCCATTCTTGGTTGCGCTTTGAAAGGGAGTTCGGAACCCTAGAGGATTTTGATCATGCAGCCCAAAAGGTAAGTTCTCTATTTGTTTCAAACAATTCCTGCTTAAATTGTGTCCCCGGATTCTCTCTCTCCCCACACAACCCCGCCCCCCCGCCCCCCCCCCCCCCCCCCCCCCTCCCCCCCCCACACCCCCCTCTGTTCTAGTTAACTTTTCTATTTCAAAAGCATATTTTTCAGCTAGATGGCTAACTGAATTTCAAAAGCATGGAAAGATGCATGCATTGTCCTTAGACTTGGACATGAAATGTTGGACCCTACGGAAACTTAATAGGCAATTGACCAAGGAACCCTTAATTGGAAATAAATAACAAAGATGTGATAATTGTTCGATCGAGTATAAATGGAGGCCATTTTCTTTAATTAATTTTTTTTCCCTTTACTTCCAATGATAAGTGGAGGACAGATGGTCCTCAACACTAAAAAGAAAGATTCAGGGATAAAAGAGTACAACACTAAACTGAAAACTCTCCAACATACAGACTTGTGGTATTTAATGCAAGAAATACATTGTTTCGTAATCTACTAGCTTTTGGCAACGGATGCCATAGAAGTATCTAATTACAAGTCGAACAAAATGTGCCATGGTTGAAGATAAATGCAGGCACAGAGTTTGAGACACTAATACAATTTTCTTTATTGCATTTTGCTAGACAAATATTAGTTGTTCAGATATATTTTAACAGGGTATAATTAGTTCTTGTTGGGGATTTGTTGCAAGTGTCATGGTTGGTAGAGTAAAACCTTTCCTCCTTAGTGGTACAATAAGGTCTTCTAAGCATGAAGAAAGTGTGAAAACAAATGCGATCTTCTCTCTTATTCAGGTTTCCAATCGGCTGAAGGAGTTGGAGTTAGTTAGGTCACGAGAAGAATCCAAACTGGCAGAAGAAAGAGAGACTATTTCTAAGAAGAACGTCGGAGAAAAGAGAAAGCCGGCCTCAGACACAGCTGATCAGCAATATCCAATAAAGAGGCAAAAAGATGCTGGACAAACCCGAAAGAAAGTGCATGAGAAGGACAAATCACAGGTGCAAAATGTTGCTGAAAAAAATAAAATGGAAGTGGTCAAGGCCGAGGTAGAGGAGCGAGATATTGAAAAAGTAGAGCAGACCAAAGAGACTATTCCACAGAAACCAAGAGTATACACTGATCAGTGCACTGCATTTATATCAAACCTGAACCAGAAGGCAAGTACACATCCCAACTACATGCCATCTTTCCTTATACGGTAAGCTAGTTGTTACCATAGATCCTGATCCTAACACTTCCTACAGGCAAGTTCAGATGATCTGCGTAAATTTTTCAGTGACGTTGGTGGAGTTCTTGGTATTCGAATCCTTCGTGACAAGTTCACTGGAAAATCACGGGTACGTGTGTGGGTATTTTAGCTTTTTATTTGGCGTGAAATTTTCACAAGATGAGATTCATTAAGAAGCTCACAAATGAAACAGGGACACTTTCCAGCAGTTCTTATTGTCATCACTTAACAGTAGATTTTGGTGGTAGGACAATAACAGCAAAACAACATACTTTAAATGTGGAAGAAATAAATTACTAGTAATTCTTACGAAGTGAAGGAAGCTTTATTTCCTTATGATTAGAAACATAGATGTTTCGAAAATAGTTGTCTTCCATATTCATATATAATGTAGATCAATTTATTTGATTCTACATCATTAGTTCTAATGATGTAGTTCACTATATTCCTGTTAAACATGTCGATAGGATTATGGGAAGTTGGGGAATATAAGAATTAGTAGTTAAATAGCAGGGATGGATCTTAAAGTATTAGGTGTTGGTTAACTGTAAATAAGAGTGTTAGAGGCTAAGGAATGACATGGAAATTTTATGAAAATTGTGAGGAAAGGAAGAAATTCCTTTGGAAGAGCTGGTAGACCTTTTGAACGTCTACAAGTCTATCTTTGTATTCCATTTTTTCCTACTTTCCATTAATACAATATCCAAGGTTCTTATCACCTGTAAAATGAATTTCAAAAAAAAAAAAAAAACAAAGAAGAAAAGAAAGAAAGTAATGAAGACATTTGGAGATTATTCTAGTGTAACAAGTGAACTTTGCAAGCTGGTTATAAGGACTAGATGCAGGATTTATTGCTAAGAGTCGATTGATAATAAATGGATGCTGCTTCAAGATTATAATATAGTTCAGGGTATCACAATTGCATTGGTAGTAATTGCATTTTGGAATGTAAAGGTGTATGGTAAAAGTAATCAATATTAGGAATCTTATTTGGGGCATGTAAAACCGAAATTAATTTTGAGATACTAAGGATGGATCTTGGTATAGAACATGCTGAAAAAAAATAATATTTTGGAGTTTTATTTGGCCTAATTGTTGTATTTTTGCTATGATCTGTGGACATTATGGTTTGATTCTTAAGCAACAACTGATTTTTTGTAGGTCCGGTGCAGCTCAATCTTGTTTATTTGTCGTTGCTTTTGTTTTTGTTCTTTTGAGTCTTAGTTTTGTTTTTACTCCGTATTCTATTTTTTGTTTTATTAGCTTAGTTACTATTATTTTCTCTTCTGGATATCTCAGTTTTAAGTTGTACTTATACGGAGCCATTTGGAATAGAGAGATGCTAAACACCCAGAATTTTTGGCCAGATAAAATTGGCCAGAATGATGTGTCAATTAACTGTTGGATAAAGTGCATTGTTAAGTGTGTTCTCTAATCAAATGAATTAATGCTAATATCATTCTGGCTAATTTTCTAGTCAAATTTTCTGGTTGTGTAGCATCACTCTTTTGAATATTGTTCAAATACATTGTCTTATTGAAGACAAAGCCTAGGCTTTCGATAGCTTATGTTATTCATTAATAATCAAGGCAAGGGACCATGCCTTATACAGCCTTATTTTGTACTTTAAAAATCTAAGTTAAATTCTAATTTTTTTCTCTACTTGCAAAGGGTCTTGCATATGTGGACTTCTCAGATGATGCACATGTTGATGCTGCAGTAGCAAAGAACAAGCAGACACTCCTTGGGAAAAAGTTGAGCATTGCACGTTCAAATCCGAAGCAGGGGAAAGGAGATCAATCTGGTCGGAGTCTGGCGGGCGAGCGGGGTAGGTCACATTTAGACTTGGTTACTATTTATGCTGCATATGTTTGTGTTGGGCACGTCCATCATAGGCTAAGGCTATCCATTGGATTAGACACAAGCAAAACCAATTTTTGGTTTATCACATGAAAAACCTTGTATGTTGGTTTGCTCATCAACATCATATTTGAGTTCAGATCTGAAACACAGTGTTCTTCATATTCCAATAACTCATGGTAGTACATAAATGTCAGCAGAACAGCTAATTGTTTAGAGTAATGCTAAGCGTCCAGATCCAAAATGGTTCGGCCAATTTTTATTGATGGGAAGAAAAAAAGAAACTAGAATTAGTGAACTAAATGTCCAGATCTATAATGGTATGTTAAATTTATATTTTATTTTGACAAGAATAGGATCAATTTCACATCTCAGTTGGAAGTTAGACGTGCTTATTTATTTTTCTCATCTAGGTGCATCTTCTGTGCAAAATAAAGGTTTCAAACCTCTCAAACCTTCCCTTTAAATAAATTCTGCTGTTATAAGCTGGGCGATCTGTGAATGCATACATAATCTTTTCCAGGATTCCCAAATGTGAACAGAATGGAGAAAAAATATAGATTTTTTTCAATAATATTTGGTAATCAATATTTTATATCTAATGTCATTCAAAGCTTGGAAAAAACTTCCAACGATTGTGATGCTACTCTACAAGCTACTGGCACTGTCCGACTGTCTAAATAAAATGATGTTTCTTTATGAATATTGAATAGGCCGGTCAATGTTAGTTGCTTCTCTTGGATAAACTATGTTTCTGTTGATCACTTATAAATTGGCAACAGTGTGTCTGTGTCTGAATCAGTTTATTTACATTTAAATCTCTTGATAAATTAGCGCACGTATGTCTTTCAGTTAGATTTGTTGCTATCAGATTTTTTTTGCTCACTTGTGGAGTTATATGGCAGCTAACCGAACTGACCAAACTCGTGCAGCTGGTGATTCTGCTTCTATAGAGTCCGCCGATGCCTCTAAGAATTCCAGCGCACCTCAAGCACCGCATTTTAATGCACGCAAGCCTAGAGTTGACAACGTCCAGCTCAAAGGGAAGAACACATTTGCAGTTCCCCGAAATGTCAGTGCCCTTAACCGGACAGCAGATAAACCCAAGACAGAGGAAGAAGGCGATGAGAAGCCAAAGTCCAATGATGAGTTCAGACAAATGTTTATCAAAAGCTAAAGTTTGCACCGACGTGCGCAAATCAACCATTAGATAGATACTTTATTTACCTTGTGGTTCAAAGCGCAGTGGTTGGACTAGAGATATGACATAGTAACATGTTAAGGTAAGAAGTGTGCTCTTCTACAATGTTGCTAACTTGAATTGCAGATGCAGATATTATGTGTTAAAGGTATAAAATTCTCGTGGTTTTTGTTGGCAATTCAATGACAGATATTTACCTGTTTTGCAAGAGTAACAGCTGTACAACGAGTCGATAATTATTATTGAATCTTCCTTTTGATCATGTATGTTTTGTTCTATTATAGTAGGAAAAATTCCCGGACGGACGAGATGTGTGACAATTGCATCTGTTTAATGTGATAATAAGGTGATTATGCAATGGCCAACCAAATCCTCGGGAATTTTGGATCATTTTGGTTTTCATTCTTCCTACTTTCTGTTAGTAAAACCTAGCATTTGCACAATAAAGATGTGATATACAAAAGTGGTGAATTCTATAGTGCTTCATACTCATCGGTGCTCCACTTATGAGTGTAGGAGATATGTAAAGAATTATAATTACATGTTTTAATATCATTACAACACACTTTTTTAGTCTTACATTGGCACACCACTAAGTGAAGTATTGTAAGAAGGCCTTACAAAAGTTTTTACTTTTAAGACGTGTTGGTGCAAGCTCATTGTATTTCATTATGAAGTACAATTCACATGTTCAAAATTGTCGTATTGCATGATACGAGAAAATATAGTACAATACTTTTTGTGTCATCTGTATTATTAAATTTAATTTAATGACTTCTTATATAATATTTTCGGATAACACATATATCGCAAATCAAACTTGTTCTTAAGAGGAAATTAAGACTTAAGGTGGTACGCTAATATTGATGTGAATAAATCATTTTCAAAGATGTCTAAAAATAATCACAACTCTTTCAATAGATTATTGGAGAGGGCGAGTTCTTTTACGACCTCTCAATGGGCAAGAATTTTAATCAAGCGAGACAGTGAGGCTATAGTTGAGTTTTCGGAATCAAAAAACAGGTAATTAATACTAAGAATGAACAATCTCTATGATCATGAATTACACGGAGCAAAGATATTCTTTTCCATATTTTTGGCTTTACTAAAGCCCCTACTATTTCAATGAACTTAATAAACCTGAGTCTTCAACGAGTATTTAGAGAAGTTTGATTGTCTGCAATGTTTTAAAACATTGTCTACCATCCTTTGTTTGCATAAACTTTTGTGATCACAAACTAACATTGTATCACATCACCAAGTTCTAGAGTTCAACAATCACTAAGAGTGTGTTTGGTAAGAGGGGGAGAAACTTGGAAAGAAGGGGACATATTTCCCCGTGTTGTTTTGTACAAGGAAAACGAAGGAGAATAAAAATACTTAAATACATAATCTTGTTTGGAATAAAGATGGAAAGGGAATGATAAAAAACTAACTACTATAATAGCAATAGTGTACATTTACATGACGTTTTAATGGCTCCAATTTGCAACAATTCAAAATTTGTTAGAACTAAGAGTTGAATCTTAAAAAAAAAAAAAAATCACTTCCTCTTAATTAACTTTGTTATCGAATAACTTAACGCGGTTAAAATCCAGCCCAAAATTCATCTATTTCTCGCTCCTACCAAACACAGTAATTTAACCACTAGATGTACCCTTTATACCATTTGAGCATCTAGGCTCGGATTCTCACGTGTGGGATTCGCCATAGCCCACGTGACTGCTCTCGCTATCCGAACGCCATACTAACGAGAGAGATAGAGAGAGAGAGAGAGAGTTTATCAAATCCTAAATTTTTAGGAGAATTGGCAAACTAATATTCTCAGCCTTAAGTTAATGTACTCAATGACTCGATCATCAAAGGCCATTTGAAGGTGAAAGGTCAAGTGTTGGATAACGATGAATAAAGCCGGAGTGTACTCGTTAATGTTTGGAAAACAGTAGTTCCAATTCCAACACTATTAATATTCAAAGACCATAAAATAAGTGGCCACTTGATGTAGGGCTAAAAGCCTACCTGTATCATAGGGCCAATATCTATATTAACTTTCATCCAAGAGGGGCTTCAATGCCACTTTCTATAAAGTCAAAGCGCATTAACATGTGTGTGTGTGTGTGTGTGTATATATATATATATATGTATATATCGTCAGTCCCTCAAGAGATCATATTAAGCACTTCTAACTGATCTTGTCAATTGTCATCATCTTATTCATTTGCCTGACTGACACACCACACTTTTGCCCATAGCTCAGCAATAATAATTCCACATCCACTTGTCTATGTAAGAGCAACAAAATGAATCCAATTTTTGTTTCGAGCATTTTAAAATAATGCCAATATTAGATAAATTATAGTATTTTCCTTATGCTTTAACTTCTCCAAACTTGGGTGCATAATGCCGAAAAAAGTTACAATTCGATAACCAAAAAAAAAAAAAAAACCCCTAATATTGGAACTATTATTTAAGAGAAAAATTAAAAGGAGATTCGGATCTTTCAATGGAAGAAGTGTGTGTGTGTGTATATATATATATATATATATTACGTGTCTCTGCAATTAGCATCCAGTGGAGGGCCGGGAAAGAGGAGGTAGAAGAAGTCATGAATTGGTAGGGTATTAGGGGGACCCTATAGACCCCCAAGTGCCAATCTTTTAGCAAACATGACTTGATTATTATTTTTGTATGTAACAATTTTCCACTAAGGTTACAAGGGTTTGCAAATGGGCACGGAAAAAGGATTATAAAAGGAGTTGGGCCCTAGCTCCAACATAAAAGACATGTTGGAGACATGTCTTTCTTCATAGAAAGCTAGGAGCTGACCCCCAGCTCACCATTGGAAAAAAAAAAGAAAAAAAAGAAAAAAAAAAGGAAAGGTACAAAGCTTCAGATGGGAAACAATTCTCTCTCTCTCTCTCTCTCTCTCTCTCTCTCCATCTCTTTCTTATTTCTAAATTCTAGGTATCACTTTTACTTTTGACTTTATCTATAAGGTTTTATGTATGTGCAGATATTTACTATTTATCAAGCGGTGGTGCGATGCAACTTTTATACATACTATAATGTGTTTTAAAATTCTAGTGTAAAACTTGACAGTTTAGTATATAAGCCGAGGATAAATTTAAAAAACAAAATTGAAAAACTAAAAATTAAAATAAGGTTTGATCTATATGTTACCAGGAACTTCGTCGTCGTTGTTGTTTTTTTTATTTTTATTTTATTTATAAAAAGCAATTTTAAATCGTCAAATTTATCATTTTTAAAATATAAAATTAGTTGAAAACATAAATCTGACATTTCCACCGGGGAAAACCTAGCATAATATATTCCACCCTATAATATATATGCATGCATCACGTCAGGGTATGGTTAGATTTCATTCAAAGCACCAACTTTGTTTTCTAGTAAGAAAGCACTAACTATGGCTATAGCTATGGCCATATAGGTAGAGGCACCACTTTTGTATCCCAAAAAGAAAGTGACGAAAACGCCCCTACCTATGATCATGGGATTGGGAGGGGACGATCGATGGCCAACTCAACCTTCCTTTACAAGCTCTGGTTCAATGAATCTTGTCAAATATGGCTTTAGACCTGAAATTCCTCATAGGTGTCTTTGTCACTCCACACAACATCACTTGGTCCTCCAAAAGTGTGTCCTCTTTTATTTCTCCTTTTGATTATTGCATTAGTTAACAATATTTATAATCTTTATGAGTTCTCTTTAATTAAGAACTTTTAAGTATCTAGGGGGATTATATATGTAAGTCACATGACTCAAAATATATAACAAAAAATAACAACTAGTTCAAAATATATTTCTTTAATCAATGCTTTAAAAAGATACATGGATCTAGCCCTTAGCTAGCGTGCCACCATTGTGACCTTATAATTATACATTTCGGATAACATTTCTATATATACAATATTCCATATAGAAACTAATTAATTAATATAAGCTGCCATTTTTGTATGATTAATTACTTTGACCACTAATTAATTATGTTACAAGATATATAAACCCCTACAAGCTAGATACACAAAATCTAGCATTATTATTATTATCAATGCATAAGGTAACATATATTTTTCTTCCTCCTCAATTCTAGGTAATCATCAAGGTAAGTTATCACCATCTAATTGAACATTATTGTTGCTAATATTATTTTTCGACATCCCTTTAAAGCTATGGTGCTTAGTTTGTTCCTCCATAAAGATGTCACAATTATTCTGATCAACCCCACTTGACAATGAAGATGGACTATGCGAATACCATCTCGACCAAAAGAGGTAGTTTATGAAGTTGAGGAAGCTAAGCACCGCAAGTAGCCAATAGAAGAGATCTAATCTGTCCTTGTTGAGGTCATTGTCACCAAGCCAACCCCCATTGTTGGAGCTAGAAGAAGTGACCTTGTTCACAAGTGACACCAAAATGGAGCTCAAGTAGAACCCGAAAGAGTATGAGCAATAGGTCATGGCGGTCAAGAAAGCTTGCATGCCCTTGAGGGACTGCTTGTAGAAGAACTCGATGAGCCCTACGGCGGTGAACATCTCCGAGAGGCCGAAGATCAAGAACTGCGGCGAGATCCAGAAGATAGACATCTTGTCCTCCCCCCCCTCCTCATCATTCGATCTCCGCCGCCTCTTGTCCTCGACAAGCGCGGCGGAGACCATAGAGAACGTCGCGAGGAAGAGGCCGAACCCTATCCTCCGCAAGGGGGGGATCCCCGACGCGTGGCCCGTGAGGCGCCGCGCGAAGGGGACGAAGAAGGCGTCGTAGAGAGGGACGGCGAAGATGAGCATCGCGTAAGGGATGGCTTGGAGGGAGGCGGGCGGGACGGAGAAGGACTCGGAGAGGCGCGCGTCCATCATGCTGCCTTGTTGGACGGAGAAGGTTTGGAGCTGAGCCAATATGGTGTTGAAGACTATGGTGCAAGAGAAGATTGGAACCAATGAGAGCAATATCTTCGCTTGCTCTACTTCGGTGGCTGTGCAAACCGTCCATGGAGACTCTTTTGTGTTGTTGCCATCTTGGGTTCTTATGCAAGCTTTGTCCAAGAATCTGAAAAAAATAAATAAATAATTGGAAACATGCATGTGTTATTTGAGTTGGTCATGAATTGGATGAGAAATAGCCATAGTATTGTAGAGTTATTGAAGTTGGCAAGGTATGTGGATGGGATATATATTTGTTTATTGTTTGTTAAGGGCCGTGTAAGTTTATTGTATTGTATTTATAGAGGATATAATATGGTTGTAACTTGTAGTATATTCAACTATATCTAATATAAAAGAAAATTTCCGTATTATATGTGTTATCTAATACAAAAGAAAATTTTCTTAGTAGACTGTATTATTTACTTTAATTCCAAGACATTTTTATTATTATTTTATGTAATATTTTTATATAATACAATTATATTATAATATATAAATACATACGTATAATATAATATAGATCTAACGAGCCTTTATGCTAAAAATATTCATGTTTCATGATTTGGAAGACGTGATCATGGTCATGGAATATAGAGAATATGCTTTTTTTCATGTATAGTAAGTTAGTAACCATACGTAGGATTCATAGATTTATAAGGTGCAAAAGTAGTACCCTGTATTGGATTGAAATGACAAAAGAATATTTTATCTAGCTTTTTAAATCCTAAGAAAAAGTATACCTGGCTCATATTAAAGTGTAAGTGACTAAAATGACCTAATAGTTATTATTTAAAAAAATCATTTTGTACTTTTAAATTAATTAATTTGCAAGCTATAGTAATAATTAATTAAGGGTGTTTTACGTAGGGGTAAAACTGACATTTCGATATAAATCTTATATTTTTGGTCAACGAAATTTGAGTACAACAACGACGCGTAACTTCGTGAGGATAATTATAATTTATAAAAAGGTGGTGAAGCTGAAGATCGTATATTATTGTGATCTCTGAGAACTACTAAAAGTGAATGATTTGTTGATTTGACTAAAACTCAGGGGTACTTTCTCAATTTCCGTTTTCTTCACTTTATGCAAAAGAAAAAGAAAAAAAAAAAAACCAGCAAAAAGGGAATATAAATTTCAACCACACTTTATTACCTGAACTTTTGGGTGTGAAGAACAATATTGCGAGCGTCAGATGAGAAAGTAGCAGTGCTCCCATGATGAACCATTTGGGTGTTTGAATTTGATGGAGCAACTTGCTTTCTCTTTAAAATTGCAGCCACAAACACCTGCAAAATTCATAATATTCTCTTTTTTCGTTAAATTTTTAACCATATACTAGGATGATAATAATGATAATAATAATCCTTAATTTATGTAATCCACACACAAATTTTATTACTAAAAGTTGGCAGACACCACATGTGCATTATTATATTTGACCAACAAAAAATAATAGTACCATACTATTCAACAACATATATTCTAGGGTATATATTCTTGTAGTCTTTTTCAAACAATATATTATTTTTAGCAAGAACAAACAAATTGAACACTAATTATAATAATCATAAGTATAATTAATATTCAGTAAACAAAGCACTCACATGTGATCTTGTGATAAATTAAAATCAACAAAAAAAAAAAAAAACTAAAAGCACCAATATATTTCTTTATTTTAATAACCAGATGAGTGAGAGAAAATTACTCTAGCAATAGGAGTGTTATTCTTGTAGTCTTTTCAAACAATATTTTTAGCAACAACAAACAAATTTAAACACTAATTATTATAATCATAACCGTACTTAATATTCAGTATATAAACAAAGTTCTTCACATGTGATAAATTAAAATCAACAAAAAACAAAAGCACCAACACATTTCTTTACATTAATAATCAGATATATATATACACACACACACACACACACACACACACACATAGAGAGAGCAGGAGAGAAAATTTTACCCTAGCAATAGGAGTGAAAATGCTTCCTTGAGGAGGCTTATTCCGGTAATAAAAAACACCAGACACCAAGCTGATGAGTCCCATGGCCATGGCCGCCGCGGAGACCCCGAAGCCGACGTCCATGCCGGAGTGAGTTTGGACCCAAACGAGGACAGTGAGGGCGACGAGCTCGCCGACGGAGAAGGCGAAGTAGGCGGCGTTGAAGTAGCTGGAGAGCCTCTTGCTCTGCTTGGGGCTGTCCGGGCTGAACTGGTCCGCACCGTGCGCGATCATGTTCGGCTTCACGCAGCCACTCCCCAGCGCCACCAGGTACAGCGCCAGGAAGAATATCAAGGCCTTGAAGCCTTTCGCTTCCTCGCAAACCGCCTCGCCGCTTGTCGCGGTGGCGTCGCATTTCGGGGGCTTTAGCTGGGGGAGATGAGCTTGGACCGAGAGTAATATGAAACCCTGCCGATAAAAAAATATAAAGATGATCACCTAGTGGTTGAGTTTGTATTGTATGTTTGTATGTTTGTGTTTTAAGTTCTAGGGAAAGTGTTAACATTTCTAGTTGTAATAAACTGAATCAAGATTTTCTGTCCTTTTATTTTATTTTTTATTTTCTCAAAATAAGATATAAGAAAGTGATTAAAAATTTAATTATTTTTACTCAAGTGTTAAAATCTTAAGACAAAATCTGGACTCAAACTAATAAATTAGAGTGCTAAAAGATAAAAGAGTAAAATAAAAACATACAGGCAAAGAATCTTTAAGTTGGTTGTGATAAGGTTACATATGTACTTGAGACAGAAGTTGACAAATTCTGAATTTGAGCCCCACACACACACACACACATATATATATATATATATCTATATATATATATATATACATAGAGAGAGAGAGAGAGAGAGAGAGAGAGAGAGAGAGAGAGAGAGAGAGAGAGAGAGAGAGAGGTGTGACATACAGAAAGTTCAACAAAGGCAAAGATGAGCATGGTCCAGAAACTCCCAAGATAAGAATCGGAAAGGTATCCACCAAGAAGGGCCAAAAGAAAGACAGTGCCAACAAAGTTTGTCACTATGTTTGCAGATTTTGACAAAGAGAAGTGCATTTCATTTATCACATACGTTATGAGGTTGTTTCCCACTGCGGCTATTGCCATTATCTCAAAGCTTTGAAGCCCTGCAAATTTAGCCACATATAGTTTACATAAATGATAATATTATAATTATATACTAGTTATGTGTGTATATATATATGTATATAAATGAGATTATACTAATCGAAAAGGGGTTTCAAAATTTTCATGCCACTACTGCTTTTGATTGAGGGTCAAACTTGTTGCCAAACATAATCATGTAAATGCTAAGCCCACTTGAATAGATAATAAATTTTAATATTATACATATCTATAATGCTAAAAAAATATGTCCAATGCCAAACCAAATAGTTGTCTTTGGTTGGGAAGAGTGATTATAGACAGCCATCTCCCAAAAGGGGAATTCTCAGAAAAAAATAAATAAATAAAAAAATCCACTAGCTAAAATGAGGGGATTCAATACCGAGAGAAACTAATATGTTAATTAATGCTCATGTAGCTATATAGCACAAATGACATATTTTAGTAATTGTTTTGAGAGTTAGCAGCTATAGATCATGCTGAATTTGATGATACATGTATATATGGACAAAATGAAAGGAAAACTAGGGAAAAAAAAAGACTATTAAGAGAGAATATGTATATATATAATATATACACACACACATATAGATACATACCAAGGACAAAAGTGGCAGCTCTCATGCCACCATGGTTTTGAGGTTTAGAAGGTCTGCCTCTCCAATCAACAGTGTTGTCTTGAGCTGCCATGCCCATATTATTATTCTCAATATTTGAGAGATTTTCTTCTTTGTAGTACTCTATCGCCTCTTGCCTTTTTCCTGATTCCATTATTATTATTTTAATGCAACTCTCTAACTCTCTATAACTGTCTCTCAAACTTAGAGAGCGGTTTCTTTTTTGATCTTATTATGCTTTGTGTCTCTATGATATATGGTTGAGTGAATGAAAGGCATGTTTTTATAGGCCAATAAAGCCAATGCCCACCTTCTCTCTCTCTCTCTCTCTCTCTCTCTCTCTCTGCTGTCACATATATAATTCCTAGCAAAATCAATTAATCAAAAAAATAAAAAAGCTCTTCAACAAAGTTTGCAAAAACCCCACACGCACTATAACCACGTGGACAACACTTCCGCCGGATAAAAAGGGACCCAAGTTAGCCTGTCTTTGCGAGCTTGAGCTTTCCTTTTACTTTCTTTTCTTTTTCCTTTTCTTTTTCAATTAAAATTGAGAACGAGTTCTGTACAGCATGTTAAACATATTGGAGATTATGCAAAGGGTCATCTCTCGGTGAAAACCATTTTAGATCAATTACATTTATCTTTTTCAGTAGATTTCGCGTCTCAAAAACATATTTGTTCTACCAAAATTTATTCCAAATTTTTACACCAACATGTATAGCAGATATTTTGTAAATTTGTCATGAATGATTATATATACAGTTATATGTGATAGACTTACCAACTCCTGTAACATATGATTTGTAGACATGCGGTTGATTGTAACAACCCAACTCATGTCTTAAGATTTCCCGAGTAAAAATATCATTTAGATATTTTACATATTAATTTAGTTTAGAACTATTATGCAAGAATTAAAAATAAAATAAAACTTTTTAGTTTATGAAGTTTTGCAAGTCGATCAAAATAATAAACATCAATTAACTTGTTAAGAGGAATAAAAATTACCATATGGTTAAAAATGAGGAAGATTTTAAACTTATAAGCTCTTCAAAGTTTAACCGGTGGTTTACTAACTCACTTGAGGTCGGGCTCATATATACTTGTCATCTCCCGTCGTTGTCTTCTAGTTCACTTCTCTATTGGTTTACCTACAACACGAGAAAATGAATGAGTTGAAACTCAGTAGGTGAAATATTAAATCATGCTAGAAGGAGATAATTCAAAGCTATTATCGACCCTCTTAACGAACTTGCGATTTATTTGCAATTTGAGGACTCCTCCTTGTCCATCGAGGTCACTCGGCTTAAGTATAAGTCACTTTAATTATCTATTTCTCTTTGATGGAAACTTTCTTCGTTCACTAGAGCTTGATCTAAGCACATCTTGCAACCTCGAAGTCTTGTTCGAATGAATTCCTAAACTTTTGGGCTCCTCGAGCCATTTCTAAACTTGATCATTATTTAAGATGGTTATTCATATAATCTTTCTTAAACCCGAATGAGCCATTCAGGTACTAATTGCAGCTGTTAGCGTCTTAGATCGTTTTAAAACTCTATAATGGGTCTCCTTAAGGGACCTCCTTTTAGGCCGTTTCGAAACTCAAGTGCGCCCCTGTACGGGATGGGCTTCCTTTCAAACCGTCCTAAAACTTAATCATGCCCTCATGCAAGCTAGGCCTCCTTTTAGGTTTTTATGAAACTCTAGTATGTTCCTGTTTGGGCTGTGCTTCCTTACAAGCTGTTCCGAAACTCTAATGTTCCCATGTTCGGGTTGGACCTCCTTATATGCTATTAAAGAACTCTAATATACCCCCATACATGATGGGCCTCCTTGCAGGCCTTTCCAAAACTCTAGTATGCCACCGTGTGGGGTAGGTCTCCTTACAGGCTGTTCCGGAGCTCTAATATGCTTACATTCGAGCTAGGCCTCCTTCAAAGCCGTTTTGCAACTCTAGTATATCCTCGTTCTGGGCAAGGCCTCCTTATAGACTGTTTCAAAGCTCTATTATTCACCCGTTCAGGTTGGGCCTCCTTGTCAGCCATTTGGGAACTCTATTATGCCCCCGTTTGGGCTGGACCTCCTTGTAGACTGCTTTAGAACTCTAGTATTCTCCTGTGCGAGCTGGTCCTACTTCCAGGCCGTTACAAACTCTAGCATGCCCTCGTTCGAGCTAAGCCTCCTTGCAGGCCGTTTGAAAACTCTAGTATGCCCCTATTTGGGCTGGGACTCCTTCAAGGTCGTTCTAGAACTCTAATATGGCTTTACTCAGGTTGGGTCTCCTTCCAGGTTGTTTTGGAACTCTAACATGCCCACATTTGGGCTGGGTATGCTTTTCGGGAAGTTTACCATTTTTCACGATCTAAACACATCCAAGAAATAACAATTTAATATGTCTATGGGCCCATACCCACAAAAAACAAATAAACATATACATATGCATAGACACGACAACATGATTCCATAATCCCATACTCGTGGATTTTGAACACGAAAGCAAGATTTAAAATGTAAAAGATTAAGAGACAAGAAATTTATAATCTCTGTGGTGCCATACCAACCGATAAGAAATGCAAATATATAAAGCTAACACTAACATTCAACTTTCATGCTCACGAAGATCTCAAACTACTCTATCATGGAACTAGCAATCATTGATTTGTCAACACCAAATCTAGCTCATCACATATCATTAGTTACGAGTCATCTCAAGTAGCCAAATGATATTTACCCTGTCGTATAATTTCACAGAACTAGTAGAAACCAACATCACTACTTCTCAATCTCAGGGAGTATCCAACATTGAATAACAATTACGCAGCAAAATGCAAATGGAAAATGGTAGGATAAAATCATAATTTTGTACCGTGATAGCAAGCAAACTTAAAAATAGTCATGTTGAAATCCACTTACCAGTGGTCCTAAATCTTTTGCCTCGATCTTCATCACGGTCTCTTTTCTTGCAATGCTCGTCCTTGGAACCCTATGGGCGACACTTCTGTCTAACACGTGAGTAAGAGGGTCAAACACCAAATTATACTAGTAGCTCAAAGAGGGAGTCGTACCAAGGGTTAACAGTCTACTCAAAACGAGTCTTTAACTAAGGATCAACAGACGAGAAGTAGAAATGCTACCTTAGAGGTATTCTCGTCATGTGTCTCGTTACTTAGTCTTTCCCTTGAACCCGAAACTAACAATACATCATTCGACTAGATTAGGTGCAAAAAATCATTCGCTCTCATTGGTTTTCCCAAATTAATACTCATTAGTGCCTATACTTCAAGTCAAAAATTCGATAGAGTTTTTTTTTTCTATTTTTCGAACATCCAAGCCTGGGGCCTTTAGCCTTATTAACCCAGAGCTGACCTCCGTTCGATCACAAGGCTTTCCAGCAACAATCTCAAGAAGCAAAATATCTCACTATATCAATTCAACACATAATAACCAATCAACATCGAGCTTCAGCGACTGGATACCACACAAGAGGAACTAACCAATAATTTCATAAACAAAAACCAAGCATTAGATAGCATTGTGCTCCGATCTAGACATTGTTTCGCTAGCTTGTTTATACTTTTAGTGAAAGATGGCGAGGGATCGTTTGTCTAAACTTGCTTCGTTGACAGTCTTGCACAACTCGAAGGAATAAGAATATACAATAATATCAATATAGATTAACTAGAAACGATTTTCGGAATAAGAGCATTAACAATTTTGAGGATCTAAGTTTAAACAAAAACACAACATAAACACCTACAACTGCGACCCAATGTTGACAACTCGATTTTTGAGCAAATCGACACAACCATAATCACCAAACTGCGATCTAATGTTGACAAGTCGATTTTTTAGCAAACCAACACAACCACAATCACAAATTCGTAATTTACAACTAACAATAAAATCAATAAATCTACACAAACCTCTAAAGCCTCAAAGTACAAATGTCAAGTACAACTTACTAATTTAAGATGGAGAGCGGGGGCGGTGGTAAGTGGGAAGGCAAGAGAGAGAAAAGGCCCCGATCGAGTCAAAATAGCTTTTAGACTAGGGTTTTCTTGGACAATTAAAATAATTAAATAATGTGTATTTTTTTAAATATTGCGAAAATTCACCCGAAAGCTCGATTAGAGAAGCTAAGAATTTTAATATCAATTTTATAGTAAAAATAAAAAATTTCATAAAAATTACACCTTATACAAATAAGTGCGGGCCTAATTCAACCATATGAATCATATTTCACTATGACGAGAATATTTACATTCAAAATATCATGAGACATGTTTTTAAATATAAAATAAAAGAAAATAAATACAAAAAATTGCCTCGATTCACCATTACATTGATTATACACTAATTTTCTAAAAATAAGCTTATCGATATTTTAGGATGAATTTTAAGATTTCTATTTTGACATTTGACATACGATACACCTGGTGTAATTTTGACATCAATTAGTGCGTATTTCACATTTCAACATCTGGTCAACCTTGACTTTCATATTTAAGAACTTTAATATTAAAATACCACATACTTGAATGCTTAATAACTTTATATAGATATCTATTATTATGATTCTGACTTTCTGTATGATTTTTAATTAACTCGACTATAAGTGAAATTCTGCATTTAAAAGATCATTAAAACGCATTGATAATGTGTCAATATTTTACTAATTTGTGCCAAATATAGTGCTCTCTTTTTTCTTTTTCTTTTTTTTTTTCCCCTTAAAGTGCTAAATATAGTAGTAACACTAACTTATGTATTCCATCGAAAGGGAAAATAAATCCCTAACATGTGTATCATAGATGGTCTTAGCCAGCTACAATCAGCGAGAGAAACTTTTACACGCACAACAAGTATATAATATATATTGTCTAAAGAGAAATTATTATATATATATACCAAAACAACAGTACTACATATATCAATTTTTTAATCAATTTTTTTTATACAAACTAACGTGTCGTATTATTATTGGTGAGTGTTTATCACCTTAGTAGAAGCATTTCATATTCAGCTAATCAAAATATGACACATCAACTGCCATATGAATGGTATTAAAAAATTAGTTAAAGAGTTGGTATGTCTAGCATTATTCATACCAAAATAAATTGATATTTACAAATTTAATTTGTGATTTAGAACTTTTATAAATATATATTTTGATAAAATTTAATTATAGGGATGTGAATATCTATTTGGAAACGATATCAAATATCAAATAAGGTTTGAGTTTCATTTAAATACAAAAATAAAAAAAATGTATATATAATTTATGAGTAAAAATCTCTAAATTAATTTAAAAATTGGATTTGAAATTTTTATACCGACATTGGTGTATCAACTGATCTTCTCAATAAAATTGGTTAAACATTATTTTTATGAACATATTACTTCCTTAATAGAAATCCTAATTTGTTAAAAATAAAATATTTTCATAGGAATAAAATATCGGTCAATTAAGCAATTAGTCATTTTAAAGGTAAAGTTTGAAGGATTTAGCCATAGTTTCACGAAATTAAGAATTTAGCCATAACATGTAACATTTTATGTTATATGTAACTATATACGTGTAAAAAGTGTAACATTAAATGTAACGTTACATGTACATAAAATGTAACACATGTACATGTAATGTTACACTTTTACATGTATATATGTTCCATGTAACATAAAATATTACATTTTATGGCTAAATCCTTAATTTTGACATTTAGGGCTAAATCCTAAAAAATCACCCAAAAGTTTGGTTAAATGCCTTAAAAACTCATAAAATATTTTGATTATAATATCACTAACTTGTATTAGAAATATTTTCACAGAAAATTCAAATTGTTTGAAACTTATAGAAATATTTCCATAGCATAATAGAAAATCTAAATTGGTTAGAATATAATTATTTCCAATAGAAAATCTGAATTAGGTAGAATTTCCACAGAATTATTTCTATAGCTTATAAATTTAAATTGTTTTAAAAAGAAAAATTTCCATACTAACTGAATATTTTCATAATTATGATATGAATCATGTATCCATATAGAGGTAAAACAAATTTATTTATTTATTTTTGTAAATATATTGAGTCAAAATGAGGATGGATTTGTAGTTTTCTCTTTTCAAAACGAAAAACATGATAAACATACCCTTTGAGTAGAAAATACCCCTTGGATTAAAAAAAAAAAAAAAAGGACTCTATATTCGAGATTTTCAATTTTATCACACGTGTTTCATAAAATAGTGAATATTGTTCTGTATGATCTAGTTCCGTTGACGGATAATTTTTTAAAAATTTTGTAGGAAATAGCACTTTTTTAGGTTCTTAAAAAATAACACATAATAAAATATTTATAAAAAAAACTGAAATGTGAAAAATTTTCTTACAAATGTGTCAATATTTTTTTTGTCACAAAATTCATGATAATAAGCATGTGCTCTTTACCTAATTTTTACAATTCACATTTTTTTTTGGGAGAAATTATAGTGAATATCCAATTTTTAACACCTAATTTAAATTAATGCCCAATCTTTTAAAAAATATAACAAAATACCCAAGTAATTCAATTACTTACATAGTGGTATTTGATGGTAATTAACTTAGTTATATAAAAAAAATATGTGTAAATAATTAATGAATTTATAGAGAAATTATAGTAAATACCCAATTTTTAACACTTAATTTAAATTATTACCCAATCTTTTAAAAAATATAACCAACTATGCAAGTGATTTAATTACTTACACAGTGGTAAGTGGTGGTAATTAACTTAGTTACCAAAGCATGTGCAAGTAATTAACGAATCGATTAGGAACTCAATTACTTCAGAAGTTTGAATATTTATTTTTATTGTTATATAAATTCTGGGTATTTGCCTACTTCACCCTTGACTAATTACTCAATTACTTCCAAATATGCATTGTATTTAAATCGTTTTGCAAACTATTATCAGAGTTTCACTTGTTTGTCAACTACGAAATCCACATTGACATCAATTATGAGAGAAAACAAAATGTTGTTTGGGGTAAACATCCAAATCATCATTTGGAATGATTTTGACTTTGCGAATTTTCAGTGATATAAATGGTTGAGATTCAAAAATATTGCATTGAGATTAAAGAAATTGAAAAAAAATGAAATGGAATGTTTTGGATAGTGGAGGTAAAATAAGGCATAAGCATGTTGTTCGAAAAAAAATGTTATCTAATCAATGTTATTAATTATCAAATCTTAATTTATCAAAATTTTACTGTATGTATATTAATAAAAATACGTCGAGAAATAAGATAAAACGAGCAATCCTTATAAAATGCATGAGATGAAGTTGTACGTAGTATTTAAAAATACAAATAATATTATTAAATTTCAAAAAGCCAAAGATTTTTGTATTATTTTTCTTTTTTCTTAAAAAGATCATGTATTTTACAGATACACATATCTTCAGCACGGGGAATATACAGAGTGGTCATGCCTAGTGGCTTTCCTTTTAGGCTTTTTCCTAAGGTCCAGGGCCATGTGTGGTACACTGTTCCTTAATTATATTATTATTATTATTATTATTATTTTGGATGGCCATCTTAATTATTTTATTGAAAAACCAAGAATATTCATTTTTTCCCTATATATTTATTTAGAGTCGTTTGCTAATAAGCAATTTAGGTAACAAAATTTAAACTATTGATTTGAGTTATTATTTGATAAAATTTTGTAATTCAAATTAATTTTTAGATTATAGCTTGATTGTAGTATTTAAATGGAAATATAAAAGAAAACTTTGCATAAAAAATTAAAATAATTATTTTTACTGTAGCAAGAGTATTAAGACACTATAAAAAGAGAAGTTAATATTAATATTATAATAAGGATATTTAAATAAAAAATTTAATATCTAAATTCTTACCAAACGACCTCATATTCTTTACGAAAAATGCTAAAAATATCAATTATTATTTTAACATTTGAATACTAACAAATGTGACATAAGAGTAGCCTATAAAATAACTCCCAGACTCGTTACTAAAAATTTAAGGTATGAAATAAAGGCCATATCTTTAGTTCTCCAGTTTGTACGAATACGCCATGTAACACTAATAAAGTTGGATATAACATGAAAAGAGATTGACGTAATGATTATATTTTTATTATTATATCAGTTTGTGTTACTATCTTTTAAGTGTTGACGTGTATTTTTGAAAAAATATATTTTAATATAATTTTTCAGTTTATGATATTCAAGCGTCAATTACGCAGCAAGATGTTATGTTTTGAAGATTTTGGATATGGTGTTCAATCCGGTATTCTAAAGAATGATTCTTTTTGGATTATATAAAACTTTTTGTGGGTGTTCCACATGGTGTTCTATTAGGTGTTCCAAAAAATGTTCGCTCTCGAATTGGTGTTCCAAAAGATATTTGACTTCCAGAAGATTATATTCCGCCAGATTGTATAGATTCAGCTATGATTTGTAGAGATACAGGTGGCTTGTCATTTAGGAAAGAAATTAGGAGACCAATTGATTTGCTTCATGAGCTGATCAGATTTTCTATGAAAGAATAGTGGATATGGACGTTTTCTATACTTGGTTCAAAATTGGACAGGAGTTCTTCATCGGTGTTCCAACACCGTCTTTATTTGGAAAGATTATTTCAAGAAACTATTTACTTTCGAATTGGTGTGATTTCTGATACACGAATCAAGGGATGTTTCCTCTTAATTTATTATTTTTTTTCAAGACTTCGTTCATACTAGGAGAGTTTGACCAAGTTAATTATGAGAGTTTTCATTGGTGTTTTTTATATAGAAAGTTTCCAACATTCCTCAATTCAGTTTTTCTAAAGACTTTGCAGTGCATTTATGAGGGCATATTGCATATTCAAAGAGTACATTACACGTATATGTAAAAGTATTGAGAGAAATACACTTGGTAAGTTTCAACTTTTGAGAAGTGAAACATTATAAGAGTGTTTATTCGTGTATTTGAGAAAATTAGTGAGTGATTGCTCGGGTGTGTGAATTGTAAGGTGAGAGGATCTTATCAGGGTAGATCACTAGGTTGACGATGGTGACAACGACAAAGAATAAGAGAGAGTTTATTCTTGTATAAGACCGGGTGTCCTTGTTTGAAGTTTCTAGTGAATCTTTTTCATCTGGGCATGAGACATAGGTGTAGCCGAACTACGTTATCGATTTTCTTATGTCATTTATTTTTATTTCTGCACCAAATTATGCAGGATGAATATTTTTTTTTTCGTATAAAATTATGACCGTACATGATGTTTAAATATGACCTTTTCCTATACAATTTATATTGGATGATTATTATGACCATACAAGATGTTAATATATAACATTTTTTTGCACAATATTTTTCAGGATGAATATGAATTCTCCGTTTAAGATTATGACCTTATGAGACGTTTATATATGTATGAGATTTAAAGTTTTCATGTTACTGTCTAACTACGCTGAATGATTTTATGAGATTTATTTATCATTTGTAGTAGCAACTGGGCTCACGTATATAGATGCATTTAGATTATTAAAAATTTAAAAGGTCATTTGGTATGTGACAAAAGATCTTTTCATTCTTCGACTGTGAATAATTGATTGTTTGTATTTTAGTTCATATCATAGAATAGTCATTTACTGGGCTATTAGCTCATTATTTTGTTTGGGTTGTTGGAAGAAACAAAGCCAGAATGATGAAGTAATACTGACCTTTTGGGTATGAGAAGAGTTTTATGAAAGGTATTTATTTATTACATTTTTTTAAGTTCAAATATGGCCCTAGATTTCAAGTAATATTTTAAAAATTGTAAACGTGACGCTTATTGGAGATCTATATATTTTGGGACAAATTATATTATTAAGTAGTAATTTTGTTAAGTTAGAAAGTGGATGTTACATTATAGTAATTTTTGACTTTATAGTGTAGATTTGAAAAAATTATAAATTTAAAAATAGATTTGAAAAATCCTAATTCTCAAAATAATTTGTAAATATCTATTGATTTTGATATAGATATAATGGAAATTTGGGTTGATTGCCTGTTTTCTAGACTATGTTTATGAAATGTCCATAACTTTTTTTTTATAAAGTGAATATATAGTCCGTTTTCGATGAGCACTTAGCTGACAATATAGTATATATGGTTAATATTAGTATATTACCTATTAACCAAAAAAAAAAAATATCTACTAACTAGAAATGAAGCATTCACTTAAAAGCCGCAAATTGTGGCCATTTTTTTAGAAACAAATTCTAAAATTATATGTCATGTAGCTAAAAGCCAATATAATAAGGAATTTTAAGAAAATAGCTACTATTTACAAAATAATTTTAAAAAATAGTTACAGTTTTAAAAAATTTAAAAATAGCACTTTTAGAAATTTATAACACGTGTCAAAAATTTTCTGACGATAGTTTTTATGTGTAATTTTGTTACTGTCAGAAATTTCTTACGTTAGTTATGACTAATTTTTAAATTTTTTAAAACTGTGATTATTTTTTAAAAATACACAATACAAAATGACTATTTGCCTAACTGATCTATATAAAAATCTCTCCCGATCAAAATTCAAATCCACTCCCATCAAGTCTAATATTTGCGACAGACTCGTATAGGTAGAAACTAGAAAATGTCAACACTACATTAATGTATAAAAACTTAGCTCACTTAAACGAAAAAAAAAAAAAGTTCACATGAGTACAGCTCCTTGATATTTCAAGATTTTTTTTATTTTATATATTTTTCAATCAAAATCATCAAATGTGTACCTATAATCATCATTATCATATCTAATGACTAAACATTCTCTCTTGATATTCTAGTGACCTCAAGTACACTCGTTAGAATTCCAATTACTAATAACACCCTCATTTTATTAGTCCTCCAATCAATAATCACCTACCTCCAACTATATAAAAGTAAATTAGAAACCAATTAGGGAGTTAAAAAAGTTCAATATTTAATATATGTGGTTAAGAGCGTATAAAGGAGGATATGCCGACACTTTTTTTAAAAAAATCAGAATAAAAATAAATAAAGTTTGGGTAGGTGTAGACTATGCAATGCCATACAAAGTGAAAAAAAAGTGAATGATGAAAACGAGTCCTCAGTCCTCACAAATTGGTTTTGCATAATCCAAATTCCACCCATAATTATATATTAGTACTTCTAGTTTTAAAGCTTTAATTTAAGAGTCAATGGCGTGGGTAAAAACAGAGACAAGAAAACCCAAAGGTCAAAAGTTGTCGGTTTTATTTTTTATTTTTTGGAAAAGTCATTTTATTCAACAAAGAAGTAAATAATGGGATAATAAGATAAATATACAATGCTTTATTTTAGTACTTAAATAATTGGTAAAACAATTCATGTACACTTACTGATATTAGCCAGTAAGGATAGAATATAAAGATTTACTAGAGATTTTGGTGTTTTTTTTTTTTCATGACCCCTTCCACTACAACTCCACACTGATTGGCTAACTGGATTAGTATGTTTATTAGGGACATACTTACTCGGTGTAGTAATGAATGATAAGTAGAAATTGACCACAATAACTTGAGAAATTAATGTGCTGCCATATTAATAATGGTGAAATATTTTTGCAGTCCAACTTCAAACTATTTAGTATTTTGTAGGCAAATCTAAATATCAATATTTAAAATTAAATGCTCCAATTTATTAGGGACTCATTAGCACAATGACCTATTAAAATAAGTTTTTTTAAGAAAATGATGCAAACTTTCAAATATTCAGTCATTAGCCACCAGGCCCATTCACATATATCCGGACTGCTCAAAATACCTATGTTCGCTCAAATTTTGTTACAATCTGTAACAAATATTGTTACGGATTGTAACAATATTTGTTACGACATGTAACAAATGTTGATACAAATCGTAACAGACAAATGTTTAGTAAAAATTAAATATTTTGTTACATATGTGTATCAAATTTTGTCTGTGATGGTCTGTATCAAAAGTTGTTACCTATTATAACAAAAATTGTTACAGTCTATACATTTGTTACCTTCGTAACAAAGGACAAAACAGTCAATGCATAATGTGTATAAAAAAATAGCGAAAAAAGAAAATGTCTAATTATGACAAACTCAGGTCAATTCTTTAAAGCTAAAGCTAAAAACAGGTCATTTAGCTAAAAATCTCCAATTTATTATTCCACTCAATGTTATTTTAATTATTTTATTAATTTTTAGTTGTGAAACTCATTAAAGGTGATTAATATTAGCCAATAAAAAATAAGAGTCAAATATTAATATTAAAGTTTCGATAAGAGAAAACTTATTTCTAACATATACTACAATAATCATGACTTCTAATTATATATTGAAAAATCATGTAATCATCATCAATTTTAAAGGTCAAATTTTGTATCATGTGATGTTTGTGCCAAATTTATCAAGCATTGTTGATTATTAAATTACCAATGCATTACAATTGCCAAAAAATAAAAATAAAACAATGCGTTAGAGAATAAATTTTTTCACTAAACGTAACTTGACAAATTACTTTTGACATTGTTAGATAATATTAATGCCAATGTTAAATTTAGTACTAAAAAAGTTAAAAATGATATACTAGACTTACATGTTCCAGTTTGTTTTTGTAATGTCATTTATTATTTTATTAATTTTTTAGTAAAAAAATTCACAAAAAAAATATTATAACCAATAATAAAGAATACTACATGTAACAATAATTACATTTTAATACAAGAGAACTATTTAATATAAAATGGTAGTTATCATTACTCTTGCATAAAAAGTTAAAAAGCCAACCAAACAATGATCAAGCTCAAATGCCCCATATATATATATATTTTGTACCAATGCAATTGCAATGTCAATGCCAAATTTGGCACTCAAAAAGGTAAAGTGCTATGTTTAACATTTGATGCTCTAATGTACAAATGCTATTTCAAATAATATTTTGATATTTTATTATTTTTCAGTTGTAAAAACAAATAAACGTAGTTGATGTTAACCAATAGTAAATAAGACTATAAATAGTCATAATGACTTATTGGTAAGAAGAAATTTTTTTTATAATATAGTATTAATTTTTAAAAATAATACTAGACGCACTAACTCTTTTACCAGCTTTATAATACCAACTTATGTGGCAGCTGATGTGCCATATTATAATTAGCTAAATATCAAATCCTTCTACTAAGGTGATAAACACTCACCCATATAATATGTCACATGAGTTTGTATAAAAAAAAAGTTAGTATTTATAGCATTGCTCATTTTTTAATTAAATACTTAAAAGTTGACCAATTAATGCTCTACTTCTAACGCCAAATTTTTTGCATTATATTATACTTGGTGCTAAATTTAACACCATGTATAACATTTGTCAAATTGAATGCCAAATTTGATATTGTATTTGAGAATGCTTTTTATGTCCAAATGTCAAATTTTGACATTGATACACAAATTTGACATTACATTAAAAATGCTCTAATGTTATATTTGATGCTAAATTTAACACCAAAATTAATACTTGTCAAATTTGACAAAAATTATAACATGTATTAAAGAGCCCTTTTTATATAAAAATATCAAATTTTAGACATTGACACACAAAAATAATACAACGTTGGGAATGCTACATGACATTTTTAGTTTTGTGGGTCAGCTCAGTGACGGCCAATGAGATTACAGCAAGTAGCAGCAACTCATTGGTTGGTCGGTGGTGAAGTCAATGCTCCAATTACATTCCCCATATTACTAAAATCTTAATCGCATAGATTATTTTATTTTCCTTATCTAAAATGATCTTGCAATACAAGGAGTGCTTTTTTTTTTCTTTTTTTTTTTTTTTTTTTTGGGGTGTTAGGGGACAAGTATTTAAAAGTGGGAGACAAAATGGAGACACAACATTTGGATCCTAAGTGGATCCCATAACAACAGATGGTATAATCGTGTTTGCCCCAGAAACGGCGGAAGTTTTCAACATCATCCAATCCGTGATAGCCACGTAAATTGTGGTAAAGGACATATTTTTCGTTCCTCTTTTACTTTTCAACTAAAATCTATAAAATATTCCCTAAAATCTATATTCACGTAAAGAGTTGTTTGTATTGCAATTCAAATAAAAAAAAATTAATTGAAATAATATTATTATAATAAGGAGAATTTTAAAGAATACTTTATTTTTTATACGTCGATAATCTATGCATGTTTAATTTATATCTTAAAATTTACATTATAAACATAAAGTGAAAATATAAATAGCACATTATTTGGAACATAGATTATTCAGTGACATCAAGAATGATTTTATTTTGCAATTTTCCTTATAATAATTACACTAATAAAAAAATAATAATAAACCATGTTGATAATTTGTATCCAAACGAGCTCTAAAACTCAATAGAAGTAGAGGATGTGTCTCACGTGGGAAAAGTTGTGCTGAGAAATGAATTCTAAACCATCATATTTATCTTTTTAAGATCTAGAATCTGCTGAAAAGTTAAATATAACGATCCATTATCGTTGTCCACCACAATCATTTCGCACTAAAGAATTTTGCTTAGAGATAATATTAGATTTACCAAAGCACCTAAATTTTTGCTTTTAACACCAGCATTTCAAAAATAGAATTTGTCAAACGCACTCTGCCTACAAACATAGTTGCCATTGCTTTAAGACACCCGTTTTAGATTATAAAATAATCCAAAAGCAGATTAGGTATTTTGTAAATTTACTTCTTCAGAAGAGTATTATTAGGAAATAATACGTGCCAGCACAGTTAATTGATTAACAAATTCCAATCCATGATTTAGGCCTCAAGAAATATTCCTATATACCAAGATATTTAATCACATTGACATATATTTTTGTTGTATTTCTTTGAATTTTTATATCGTCCATCATTAATAGTTAATGTATTTGATAACTTATAACTATCAAACATAGATGTTAGTGTATTTTTGTATCGACATATATTGGCAAAACATGTTTTATTTGATTTTATTCTAATCACGATTTTCAGGCATCATTTTTAGAGCATGAAATCGTTTCTTGAAGATTTTAAAAGATTTCAAAGATCATATGAAAGTTTCTATTGGTGCTCCACGTAGTGTTTCAGTGTGTGTTTTAAAAAATATTCTATCCATATTTTGTGAAATTTACTGAAATCGCCAAGATATAATTTTTATTTAATTCAAATGAAAACTACAGAAGATCATTGACTTCTAGAAGATAATATTTTGCCATATTTGAGCTCATTATGTGCCACAATTTAAGGAGATTCAGGTGACACATACCAAAAGAAAAGAAATCGGGAGAGATATCTATGGAAGCGAGGGGAGTTCAGACACGAGAGAATCTCATGTTGTAATTCATAAAGATGAGACGGGGGAAAATGACTGGTTTAGGAAAATTTCTTACCGTTTTAGACCGCGTGTACGCGTTTCAAAGTAGTAAATCATTTTCTACCATCTAAGCGTGGCCCTGCGTACATAGGCGTGGCCGAACCGCATTTCAAATTCTCCGTTTTATTTATTTTTTTGTTTTTTTTCTTATATTTCTTTTCTAACATCCATCTCAATTTTGTATTTGTTGTTTCACTGATCTTTCTAACATAGAATATTGTGTAAAACACCTGTAAAAAAAAATCCAGACATATATAGATTTATACTATAATGATAAAAATAATGCAATTCTCATTTGTACTAACTTTCTCACCCTCTCCGCATTTAAACTTGACCATGTAACTTTGTGTCCCTACCATGACTAAAAACCTCATCTATGATTCTCAATTGTGCGCAAATAATGATGTTAATGTAGTTTTTCAACCTTCTAGCTTTTAGGAGAAGGATTTTCAAATGGGGTCACTCGACTACAAGGTTCGTGTAAGGATTAGGCATACTACAGGCTGACCTCCATTGCATCATCGGTGTCACCACAAATGTTCTCGTCTATGTCCATCTCTCTGTCTCTCTACTCTAGCACTTGAGTTTTGGTCATCCATCTAGCAGAATTATTTGTCCCTCTGTCTCTCTAGCACTTGAGTTTTGGTGATCCATCAAGCAGAATAATTTGTCATTTAGTGTCGTCATGTCTCTTTACCCCTCGTTTGGTAACCCCTCATATTCCACTCGGTTAGAATGATTTGAAATGAAATGGAAAATGGTTTGTAAAATGATTTGGAATGATTATAAAATAGTTTGATTTTACAAATTTCGAGGTGGTATAAATGATTGAGATTTAAATAATGAAAATTGGAAAATAATTATAGTGAGCAACAATTCTGCATTGTCAGATTTATTTTTTCAATGAATCTCACAGAATAAAAAAGTAATCTAGAGTCGTTGTCCGCAAGAGATTCTTCCTTAAATAATATATTCATTAAAATTTTATCAGAAGTAAACCGTGTGTGTAGACTTACCGAACTGCTATTAAATTTATGTTGGTGTTGGTGGTCATTTTCAAGAATGACCGAATGTGACTTTTGGAATAGAAGTACTTTTGTGCATGAATTTGTGTATGTGATGGAAGTTGGCCAGACATATATATATATATATATATATATATATATGTATGTATGTGTGTGTGTGATGATGGCCACAATCTCACTACCTCTCTTTGATCCCTTTGGTTAATATTGTGAATTACACATTTCGACGGACCAGAGCATTCCAAGGGACTAAAGCACTCCAAATGGCCTTCCTTTGCTCATTGTTCTGAGCTCAAAAGAAAAAAAAAAAAAATCAGTTGTTAAGGAGTGGACTACAACCATTTTCTATTGTCCTAAGAAAAAATATATAAATATATATATATATATTTTAATGAGTGGGTTGTTGTTCTTGTGGTTGTTATGTACGATAAAATGTTTGGCTAGTAAGTAGTAACCACGCGTACTTCTTTACTGCCAATATATATGGGGAAAAATATGTAAATATTCTCTGAATTTTTACTAAGTTTGTGTTTGGAAAAACCATTCTAGTCATTTTTTACCATTCTAAATGGTTTGAAATGGTTTGGAAAATGGTTTGACTTTGCAAATTTCGAGGTGGTATAAATAGTTGAGATTTAAAGATTTTGTATAAGGATTTTGAAAGTTGAAAAAAAATAGTTGAAAATTGGAATAGAATGGAATGGTTTAGAAGATTGAAAAAAGTGAAAAAATAGAATGGGTAGAATAAGTGGGGCAAACGGGGGGTAAATTATACCATTATATTTTGAAGTTTTTTATTTTGTTTTCATTACTGTGAAATTAAAAATCGCCAATTTGATTCTGACATGAGCTCTCACACGAGAGTAAATATAAAAATAAAATAAAATAAAGAGATTATTAAGTAAATGATATGTTTTTAACTTTAGTTTTAAGAAATTGACCTTAGTTTGTTATAATTAAGTTATTAGCCTTTAGACAATGTGTATTATTTTTTTTGCATGATGAGGGGTAAAAACGAGATTTTAGAGTGGTGTGAATAGGATTTGAGGCTAATAACTTAATATTTAAATTATTAGACCATTTCCTTAAAACATAGGCTTCTAAGTGGCTATTTAACAAATGAGCCCTAAAATAAAAAGGTAATATTGGAATTTATAGTGATTCTGTCAGAAAATTTAACCTATATTCATCTTAGTGGGAGAGCAGAGAAAATAGAAGGGGAGAAGATAACGTTTATAGTGGTTGGGTTGGAAAATTTGCTACATTTATCTAAGTGGAATTGGGGACAATTGCGTTCTCTATATTAATGAATTTTACACTTGATATCTCACAATAAAATTACTAGATCAAAGACAAAAGAAAAAGTTTGGTAGATAGTTTATTTTTTTAGACTATATTTAAGAATATGTCCAAAACTTTTTTTTTTAAAAGTAAATGGACTAGTTTTTGGTTAGTAGACAATTTATCGGTTATTTTAACTAGTATATTGTCTACTAATTATGGTAAATTGTCCATCAACATATAACGAACTATTCTCTTAAAAAACGAATGTTATAGACATTTTCTTAAACAATTTCTAAAACTAAGCAATTTAGCTATAAACCTCAAGACAAAATATTAATGAGTTTATCAAACTAGGACAAAAATGTCATATGCTTTAAAATTCTATAAGTTTTTCTTTTCAAAAATATCATTTGTAATCCATAGACGGATCTACTAAGACGCCTGTGGGGCACAGGCCCCCTCTAAATTTTTTGAAATTTTTATGTTTGCCCTTATAATTGAAGAAGATTTTCAAATAAATCCTTCATAGGCCCCCTGAATTTATAAAAATTTATTTTACACCTATGGAAGTGAAGAAAACTTTCAAATAAATCCTTATTGTGCCCCCATTGAACTCTTTATATTTATAATTTTGTCTATAATTTTTATAAAAAATTTCAACTTCATCCAGTATGATATATTAATATGATATATATATATATATTTTTTTTTCAATTTATCTCTATAATTTTTATATAATTTTGTGCTCCACTGAATTAGAATCTTGGATCCGTCTATGTTTATATCCTTATCTAAATTATGATATTTTGATATATATATATATATATGTGTGTGTGTGTGTGTGTGTGTATGTGAAGTAGAAAAATATCTAAAATTTATACAATAATAAAAATAAATACCAAAAGTTTTAAAGTAATTGAGTTACTGGCCAATTCGTTAATTACTCACACATGTTTTTGGTAACTAAGTTAATGACTACCAGCTACCATTAAGTAAATAATTGAATTACTTGGGTATTTTATTATATTTTTATTTTTCAAAAGATTGGGTATTAATTTAAATTAGATGTTAAAATTGAGTATTCACTATAATTTTTCTATATTTTTATATTTATATATCAAGATATATATATATATATATATATTTATATATCATACTTTGGGAAAGGTAAATATTTGGTAAAAGAATTGATATTGATATACTTTTGTCATGATAAAAGCTCATACAGTGTGTATTCATGTTACGGTAAAAAGTCCAAATTATAATTATGTAATTTAACAAAAATGTAGAGGGTGTTCGTATCATTTTTCCATATTATTTTAACTATAGTTTTTTTAGCAAAAAAAAAAAAATACTTATGTCGTTTTCACATTTATTAATTACTAGATGTTGAGCTAATTTTTATTTTGTTAGGTAATGATTAAATCTCTTAACAAAGGAACGGAATTACAAATTATATATGCGAACACAATGAGTTTTCAAATTAATTTAAATTGAGTGCCAATATTGGCTGTCAATTTTTACCTTTTTAACTGTTTAAAAAAGTACCTCTATTTATTTTTTCATTGAGAGAATATTGAATTATAATCATTAATTATTATTGAGAAATTTGATCCAAATTCACCTTAAAACTTGAAAGTAGGCAAATAATCAAGAAATCGCAGTCCACCAAAAAAGAAATTTATTATGTAATTTTTTTTATAATTACATAATAATCTCTGGATTCTTTGCAATTTAGTCTTTCACGTTCTAATTCTTATTCCCACCTATTTATTGGAATTTCTTGATTGATTTCACTTCCATATATATTAAAATAACTATTTGTAAATTTTTAAAATTTTCAAAATTCGTTTACTATTTTTTTCTCAATTATTACAGTTCGATGTCAAATTCATCAAAATCTCACTGAACAGTTTCATTTGACTTCATGATGACCTCAAATAATTTTATAAGATTTTTACAGTAAAGTATATAAAGCTTAAAGTGTCTTGGTTGAGACAAATTAAAACAAAAGCATCATGGTCCTTATATAGCCTAAAACACTCAATCTCATTTGCTTGTTAACTAATGTGGGACTTTTACTTTTAGTTTATTTTATTTTGTCAACAATTTTCATATGGGCGAGATGAAAGAAACTTCATAGCAGACGCTATATCCATTGTCTACACTGACAATTATAATTCTCAAACTAGAGAATTGTATTTGGTATCCCTACTCCACCATATGAATAGACACACTTAGAATCCACACATTCTAAGAATTTTTCCTTCGAAACATATTGAAAACCCTTTGTTGAAATTCTATAGTGCAACTTTCACCGTTTGGTTCTCTTAAGTCTATCAAGTATCAACATAACCTCCATACACACCTTACATCATTTAAAACCAATGCTTGTGTACAACAACACATCCTAATCCATGGTAAAGTGAAAAGACCATGAGGATGATCTCTCTCAGTCTTCAAGCAATGTCATTGTCTCCAATGAAGAAATTAAGATATACTGATAGCATCTTACTCGGAGCCTTTTGGCAAACTTGCTCTATCTTTACATTTTTTTTTTCATGTGCTCAATTTGTCCGCACCCACAGCAAACTACATCATTTATGAAGTTCTTCTTTTTCCTCTTGCTAGCTATGAACGCTGAATTCTTTATTAAAGCACGCCTCTTCACTCTTCAACCTTCTCTCCTTAGATGTCAAAAGCCTAATAATTATTACAATTGCACTTTTTAAGAATAAAAAATAAATTGAACTTTGACCTACTTTTTTTTTCAAGAAAAAATATATTATTATAGAATCTTTGAAATAAAAAGTCAAGATCGAGCAGTATTTTTACGGTAGTCTATTTTTGTCTCTGTTGAACACTGGTAGAAAACTACCTTTCATTCTCCAACACACTATAGATGCCATTTTCTATGGATTATAGTTACTTAAACGTCTACTCTGCATCATGCTTTGTACTCATAACGCCAATATATATGTCATTTCTTTAACAAGTCATAAATATTTTTACGGAGTGTTTGTAATTATTGTTTTTTATTTGAACAATTATGAATACTGTTAATGATGATATAAATAATAAAATACACATATTTATTAATTATAATTTTTAATTTGTTTTAAAAATGTTAAAAAATAGCCCCAAACAAAATTATGCACATTAATAATTGTATTGTGTTTAAGATAGACTGTTATATCATCCAGTCATTTTATACTTATTTTTATATTTAATCTAATCATGTAAAATTGTACTTGTTGTTAAAAATCAATATAATTTGACCATCAATCTAAATATTAAGATTTCTAAATATATCGTGATTCCTCTTTTATGTTGTTTATTTTTTTTTAATTATTCTTGTTTTAGAGATTATTGAGCAAATAGTCATTTTTAATGATGTTTTAATAAAATAGTCAATATTTTTGTAAATTAAGAAATAGTCATTTCTCTAACTGATGCTTGCATGATATAATTTTACTTTTATGCCCTTAATTCTTATGGACTGACTATTATTTTTTCTATCAACGTTGACTATTTCTTTCAAATATTAACCCAAAAAAAAATCAAATACCAAATAAGTCCTTATTTTAAGAAAAATTATAGTTAATACCCAATTTTTTACACCTAAATTAAATAAATATATAATACAAAATATTTTTAAAAATGTAACAAAATACATAAGTGATTCAATTACTTACATGATAATTGGTAGTAATTGGCTGAATTACCGAAAATATGTGCAAATAATTAATGAATTGACTAATTACTCAATTATTTTAAGATATTAGGTATTTATTTTTATTATTATATAAATTTTGAATATTTCTCTGCTTCACAAATAATTTGTTTAGCATAGCCTTGAAATGGTGGGGTAAGAGATATACTTATTTTTGTTGTTTAGGAGAATTTCAAAATAAAGTCATTTTCGATGTCACTTAATAATCTATGTCCTAAGTGGTATACTTCTATTTGTAGTATAAATTTTAAGATAGAAATTAAAAGTGCAATACACATAAAATATAAATTATTATTGTGTAAAAAATGGGGCATTCCTCAAATTACCCTTTTGGTTCAATGTGTAAAGCAAAATGGCCAAGATTTGTGTCAATATAATTGGCCGACTTCTGACGTGGTTTCCTTGTGCTTGTACACATCAAGTCAACAGATACTAGAAAAAAAGTTGTAAATAGATTGTATTTGGACACAACTTCGTATATGAATTGAAAGGGTCCAATTTTTGAGCCAAGCATGTAAAGAGTTTCATTCAAAGCACCAAAACTAGTTTCAAATCCTAAAATCAGTATGGGAATAGTTTTCTTATGCTGATAAGGTCAAAAAGGCCTTGGAGGGTTTAGTTGGTAGGTGGGCATACAATATTATGTGTGCATATATATATGGGGTGCTTTTTTTTTTTTTTTTTTTTTTGTCAGCCACTATCTTTTTGTTACAAGGTGCTTCTTTTCCCACTATTGACTTCTTTTTTTTTCCTCTCTCTTGAAAACCAGTTAGCTAAAATTTATCAATTTCAGCGATTTATATTATATTGAATGCAAGGTATATATAAAAATGCAATGCAAGTGTAACCCCACAAACTATGGTGCCTTTGGCCGAGTTTGGTCCCTATAAGAGAAATTTCAAGACCAACCATCCAATTAATGTAATGGGGAAATGTGTGTACATTATTTTATTGAGGGGCAAAATGCCAAAGACACCACAGTTTGAGGGGTCAAACTGCGTTTTACCCAACTAGAGTGAAATCTCGAAAGAATTTTCATATACATATGAAACACAGGTTGTTTGGATTGCAATCCTAATTAAAAAAATTCTGGTTTAAACCATATAGTTACAATAATAAAAAATCAAACTTAAACCTTGTTGCTACAGCAAAATATGATTTGAATTTGTATCCAAATAGCCCAAAATAAAGTCTCTCTTTGACTAATTAAGATGCATAATTTTTAATGATTTTTCAAGAAGGAAAGTAAAAGGAAACTTTTAAGCCATTATTTAAGGGAATGAATAAAAACTCCAATCTTTGTCATCATCTTTATCTTTATGAACAAAATTTTCCAAATGCTCATGATTAAGTCCATACATGGGTTGGATTATATAGCTTTATTGCATCAGAAGCAACCACTTAGTTTGATATGGATTGTCCATATCCCCGCTGACTATTTATCAAAGTTTTGTTCCTAGCTACTTAGCTTATATAGTATTGTTGTTCATGGAAATAATTCAACTTTACGGCAACTTTTTCTGGTTTTTTCTACGTGCTTATCAAAAATAATTTTGGCCATGCTTTGACGCGTAATATTTATATGAGTATTTCTATGTGCACCCTTCAATTTACTCCTTGCATCCTCAAATTAAAACTATATTTTTTTATTTTCAATTATTTATTTATTTTTCAAATATCCTTTAAGTATAATTTCACCAGGCTTATATTTGTCGGTTATACATTTTATTTTTTTCTATTATTATTATTATTATTATTATTATTTAAGTACATGGACATTTTATTAAAAGATGAACAATCATGCTAGTACTTTTCATATCTTTGGATTTATTTTGGAAGGTTTGGAGAATTGAAAAGGGACAAAAATGAAGAAACTAAATTCATAAGAAGACAAAAGTTGACATATGTAAAAGATGACAAAAGTTAATTAGTGTGTGTATGAAAGAAGAAAGTGGGCGTGTAGACAAAAAAAAAAAAAAAAAAGCGAGTGTCAAAATATGAATGGCCGAATATAATGATGGGGTAAACTTATTAAAAGTATATTAGGAACAAATTAAAATGGAAATAAGTTAATATATTAAATATTGTTACAATTTGAGAGATGCACTGACTAAAAGGTGTAGATAGGAAGACGATGTTTATACATTACTAATTGGGTCAATGGGATTCTTAATTTTTGTCCATTTTTACAGTTTTTATTTTTTTTATTTTTTGAAAACATGTCCATGTTTACAGGTTGACACAACACCTTGGTGGCTAGGTCTTATTAGTACCACTAGTAATTATACCACATTCCAAACATGGCAACAAATAGATTTGTAATAAGATTTCCACGTTCATTGGTCATTACAGAGCAATATCCATGCCACTTTTGCACTTGCTAACATCACTTTTCTTTTGTTTTATTGTGCTTTGCTTTTGCCCACTATATATTGACTTTCCACTCAAGTAATTATATATTGAGTAAAAATTACAATACATTATATGAAAGAAAAAACGTATTTGAAAAAAAAAAATGCAGATAGTTTGTCAAACCATTTAACTTTACTAGTTGTCATGCGTAAACCTTATTCCTAATATTTCAAACTTCGACCGTAACCCAAAGAAAAAAGTCCTTGACTTATCAAACTAAATGCTTTCCACATACACTTGCTTTACACATGCACGTTTTAAATTTTGAGGTATTGAATATTTCCTTACACACATTAATTATATTCTGTTAGATTCTAAGAGATATATTGATCCGCCTTAAACATTTAGAAAAGTTTGATAAATTAGAGACTTGATACCATGTTAGTCACCGATTTATAAGGGTCCATAGGCGTATGGGTAAACTTTCTTTCTACTCAAGCAAGGAACCGTATTTGCTTTGAAATCTTAGAATTTGAGTGGCTAAGGGCTTGTTCATAACACTTTCTACTTCTATAGTTTATAAAATTGCTCAAATATCTTCAATTAATCGTCCCTTCGCGTCATCCTACTTAACTCCTCTGTGAGGCGCGAAGCCCTGAGACCCTCTGGCAAAATATATTCACCCCGCCTTCTTTCGTGTGAATGCTAGTGAGCGCGAGCCCATGTTTTGCCACATTGTCGTCTCTCCAGCACCACTCTAAAGTCCCGAGCCACTGTTCCTCATCACCGTGAGCCTCCTTGTGCTCCGCCCCAAGCGCTTCCTCGTCAGGCTCTTACGTCGCAACACTACGTAATTCCAACGTATCCCAGAGCAGCCTGAAGAGTGTCGTACGTGTGCCGTTGAATATCGGGTGTTTAGATCCAATTTCTTGCTTTATTTTATTCTTTATTATTTTATTTGCCTTTAGTTCAAATTGGACATTGACCCGTGTTCTCGTGTAAGTTCGAATTGATGTTTGTGCGATTTTTGCAAAGACTCGAAATCTTTTATGGAATAGATTTGTTTGATTGTGTTGAGCGATTCTCACACTTGGGCTAGTTTGAGTGCTTTGTTTGTTGGTGACATTCTTGGCGACGTGTTGTAACTCACTGTCGCAATGACGATCAAGAGGTGAGATCCACAATCAGATGGATGGGAACTACGCGAACTGTCCCCAACAGGACCAGAACCATGCGGACCTGAACAATGTCTAAGACTCCCTTAAGAGAACGGGAACTATGAGGACCCAAATCCCGGTCTTTGGGACTCTCTTAGTGGAAAACATAATCTAATGACCCCCCAAGATACAATAATCTCAAAAAGAATGTCTAGCTGATATCTCGTGAAGCACAACCCTCGCGACCTTAGTATAAACCCCAAGAAGATACTGAAGTCGTGGGAAGGCATCGAAGCAACATGGATAAATTAAGCTGCCCGAGCACGAAAGTCATTCACGGCATAGAAGCCACTCGATTACATTGAAGCAACAAATGGCACCAAAGCCGCTAATTCGCGAGGTACACTCTTCGCGACCAAGTTACCTTTTCTAACTCCCGCTACATGTCCTCTAATAAACCAAAATCATTACATGATATGGGGTAGGTGGTACCAGGTCTTAGAAATTTTCTATACTTGGGAAAAAAAATTTCCACAAGAATCAAATCCTTATCATATTAATCTCAAGAAGCTTTCACAAAAAGCATACTAGTACTCAAAGTAAAATACGTTAACTCGAGAAAGCCTGAGCAAGAAAAATATGTCAGTCATAAAGGTAAGGAACTCTAGTCCCGATAATCGAAAGAGAGAACATTCAATCGAGGGTGAGTGAAGCGGGTGGACAAAAACAGGTGGATCGGTACTTAGTGAACTAGGAACCTTGAGGACATTCGCCCTGATCCTAATAGTTTTGCACCCTTTATGAGAATCTTGGATAATTTTCTGGGACCCACCAAATAGTTGGATCTTCCAACTAGACGAGACAGAACCGAAAAAAAAAAAAGGAGAGGATTGAGAACTGGACTCTTTCTTCCAATTGACTAATCCCTCGAGAGAACACTAGAACCACTCCCATGACAAAGAGTCTTGAGGACCCGATAGACGCCGACCTGCTCGAGACTGGAAGGCAACTGTATCTGGTATTTTTCCAAAAATAATTAAAGTGTAATTAACGAAAGATTATTTCTAATTATAGATCTAATTAATCAAAGATATTTTCAAATATTTAAGGGATAATTACTAGGGATATTCGAATAAGGATATTTCCTCATTTAAATCTCCTCAAAGAAGAGGAAACCAGATCTCTATAAATACGCTACCAAAGCTCACAATTGAAGGATTCCCGAATGATAACACATCGATAGGCTCTAACTCTATTCTCTCTTTTTTATTTATCCCTTGAAATATAGCCCCACGCATTGACCTAGGCAAAGCGTTACTAACAAATATTTTTGCGGGACTCCTTAGTTTGAATTTGCAAATCCTCGGCGAATTTTGCCCATTGACGAAATTTCAACATGAACAAACGCCATCCTAATATCACGGGCGGTGTAGATGACAAGAAGTTTCTGTCATAAATTGCACATCCGTCTTCGATTTGTAACGGGATGCCAATAATTTTGAAGTCAGACTGCAAAATGCCAAAAATAAAAGGCCGAGGGCAGGTTACCATACCCCATATAAGTCAGAGGCCACCAGTGAAAAAATAATAATCTCTCTATCTTATGTAAGCAGTCCATCATCGTGCTTGAATAGCATTCTAATTTAATGAGGGGAACAAATAAGGTTCGTATGTTCTAAAAACAAGATCTATAGTTTAGTATTGTTGTGAAAGCAGTAAATCATTACGGAATTCGAAAGCAGTATTAATAAATATTACCAACTGGCCCTTAAGCTGATGACCTTGCAAGGACATAGGAGTTTGTCTATTCCCATCCACTTGTGAATACGCCAAGAATCCAACCAATGACTCTTGTTGATGACATCAAATTCAATTCAATCTCTAAATGATTCTAAGCAATAAAAAGTTGAGACCTAAAATTATGCTTTCGTTCTTATAGGGAAATCAAATCACTTTGAACATATGTCTAACGAGACATGTTTCGAACATGTCTTGGTATTGGCTACTAAAACCCTCTTTGCAAAACCTCCATTATGACTATATTGTGGAAAATTACCAAAAGTGTACCCTCTCCCATCTCTTTAATCACAATTGGATGGTTTATTGTCACGTTTTCTCATAAAAGAAAATTATCGTAATTTAATAACATAAAAGAAAATTTATACAGCTAGAGAGAGATGTGAGAGAGTTTGTGAACATATTTTAAATTAGGATATCAAGATCAGATTTTTAGAACAACTTTTTTTTTGTTGTTGTTAAATTGTTGATACATTTTTTTCGTCACCAACTAAAATGAGACACGTGGCTGCGTACCTCAAGAAGGAGTGCATTGAACCACATGCTGAAGAGATAAGCTTGACTGTTGACGTGATGATGAATACTAAGTCTATAGAAAAAGTGTATTTGTAATTTTGGTTTGTGACTGTACACAATCTTCGGGACAGGGCTACTTACGTATCTCCTAAGGGATACAAGCCACCATAGTTCTTGTTAGAGGTAAGAAGGGGGGAAGTGGGGAGGGGGGAGGAGGAGGAAGGTGGACGGGGACGGAGAGCTCAAGGTTAAATACATTTTGTTGGTGTATAATGATATAGGGATTGTCCAGGACTGACATGTCTTCTCATCTTCTCTTTTTTGTTCTTGTTGGAGGCGGTATTTACTGATTAAAATGAAACTCACAACCTTCACCTCGACCACATTTGTGGGCGATTATGGAGTTAGTCGTGAATTACCACGTTCGTATTATGAGAATATGAGTTTTTGGTCGATCGAATTCTGCGTAAAGAAGTGATCGTGACTGTTATTTGTTGGTCGTGGCACAGTTGCACTAGGTGAGGTGGGTCGATGAGCGTCGGATAGACAGACCGACGGGTGCGGTGTGACGAACCGACATTCTCTACACTCTGAGCTTTGAATGATCATATCTCAATCGTTACTTATCAAAATCACGCATATGATACACTGTTGTAAAGCTCTTTCAAAGATCTTTCCAATGATATGCAACATATCATAATTCGATGACAAAATAGTTGATCGAAAAGGCACCGGTTTGTCAGACCGACAATGTCTCGATGTACTGAACCGGCGAGTGTCGGTGTGCCGGATCGGCATGTGCAGTATTGCTGGACCGGCATGTGCCGGTGTGCTAGACCGACAGGTGCTGGTGTTATCAGATCGACGGGTGCCGGTGTGCCAAACCGGTGAGTGCCAGTGTTGTCAAACCAGTGAGGTGCCAGTGATGTAGGGTGGGCTAGTCAACGAGTTGTTTGTTAGGTTGGCGTTGGGTACGTTCTGGTTCGTGGGCTTTTGGGTTCTTTTCGAGTTTTTTGGGCCTCGTCGGAAGTTGATCCAACTAATGTTGTGAAAACTTGGCCCAACAAAATCATTCTTCATGAAGAAGTATCATAACTATCCCTAGTATATATATTGAAATGCTACTTTCATCTCCTAATTTTTTGAAATACAAAATTAAAAAAACAACAAATTACCTGAGAATTATTCATTATTTGGTAACTAAACTAATTAGTGTAGCAAAATTTTGCAGTAATTATCAGTCACTAATTGACTTGGCTATTTTCCTTTTTCTTTTTTTTTAAATTGACTATTTTTATTACAATTTCTCTATTCAATTTAGGTCCTTTGTTATTTTCAATGGTTATATTGTACAAATTATTGACATGTAAGCAATGTACATCTTTAGCCTGACCAAGAGTTTTAGGAGTAATTTATTGTTTGGTAATAGGTTTTCAATTCTTTGAACCAATTTTTTATTTACACTAGAGAGGTTGTTTATGCTATTTTAGAATTTTGTCCGACTTTATTAGCAAACAAAAATGAGCAAGGGCTCCTTTTTTATTTTTATTTTTTATTTGATACAATAAGTATACTTATTCTTTTTTGGGCCTATTGATATTTGATTTTTTTTCTATATTTCAAGAAAATGACAACGTTTTAAAAAATTAAGAAATTAGTCACTATTCTATTAAAAATTAAAGGTTTAAAGGTAAAATTACATCATTATGTAACCATAATATAATAAAGAAATTGTTATTCCCTTAATTAATAAAAACTTTGATTATTTTCTTAAACATCATTCAAAAAATAGTTATTTACTCAATTATCATCATCTTTTTTTTTTTTTTGAGCCAATTAAGCAATTAGCCATTTTAAAGGTAAAGTTTGAAGGATTTAGTCATAGTTTCACGAAATTAGGGATTTAGCCATAACATGTAACATATATACGTGTAAAAAATGTAACGTTACATTTAATGTTATATTTTTTACATGTATATATGTTACATATTGCAAAAAATATTACATGTTATGGCTAAATCCATAATTTCGTGAAATTATGGCTAAATCCTAAAAAATTACCCAAAAGTTTGGTTAAATGCCTAAAAAACTCTTTTTTTTTCTTTGTCTTTTAGTGGGTGAATTTTGAAATTTGGATTTAACAACAGGGATATGGTTCTGTATGTTCCCTATTTTATGTCTCTGCAGTCTTAAACTCCATCAATATGTTGGCTGAATAACTGCCTTGGCCCCCTTGAGCACCACTTTTGTTTTGTTGTGTGTGTGTGTGTTTTTTTTTTTTTTTAGCTTTAATCTTTTACCATTTTTTTTTTTTAACTTGAGCATCATAGGGTTATCATACTTGTCTGCAAGAGCTAGTGGACCAAACGATTCCAAAAAGGCTGAGAACGATAATAATTAGATGATAATAGTGTTTGGAGCTCAATTCCATCAGAGCAACCATAGACTTTTCTATCATTTAATTTTATTCCATGGAACAAGCTTGAGTACCGTAGGACTTTGTTTATACACTTGAGAGCTTTGTCGGTAACTTATTATAAATTGAAAAACAAATCAATAAACCATACATAATCATTAATGTTTGTCTGTCTACTTCACAAGGTCTAAGAAGAGTTTTACGTAGCTCAGGCAATTAAATTTAATGATTATGTATGTTTTTCCTTTCGTGTCTGTTAGTTTTGGTTAAAGAATTGCTCTTCTTTTTTCATTTTTTTTTTTTTTTTTTTGTGTGGCTTGGGAAATATCCGACTTCAAAACACAAGCCTTTAAGCTCCAAGAATTAGGCTCATTCCATATCTTTTTGCTAATTGCAATTTTCAATACATGTGCAGCTTTACAGCAAAAAACTATCCCCATTTTCTTGTTCTCTTTGTTGAAAGCAAACTATCCCCATTTTCTTGTTCTCTTTGTTGAAAGCAAAACTAACCATTAGCATGAAAGCAAGATAACTAGATAAATGGCAAAAACTTACAAACTCACAAGACTCAAGGATCGAACACGTCTCCATGAACCCATATCGCAAATTCAAAACCCGTTTCTCATGGATACGATGCATTAGCAGGCTCAAATTGAACCAACCATCAACAAACCAATTCAACATGTAGAATATTTGTCAAGGATGTTACAATACGTTGATTTATCAGGGCGAGAGATGGAAGGTATAGCTATGCCCAGTCATGGCAAATCGAGCCGGTTTATGACAAGGTTCTCTTGTTGAAAGACTCCACTGTCAAGTTGGCAGTGAAAGCTGGAATCGAATTCAACTTCCGAATAAATATGTCAACCTGCAAGATAAAGAGTCCTCAACAGAGTTTGTAAAGCAAATCAGAAGGCACAGATTACCCAGTTAAAGCATCAAGCAGTTGCGGAAATTCTCATAAAAATCATGTACTCTATAGCGTTAAAAAAATTTATGAGATTACGCCCTTCCTCAAGAACTTCTGACTCCTATAATAACTTTTTCTTCTGGAGTAATCACAAGGATCAGTCTTTGTTTCAAAGAAAACTGTTTCAAATTTTTTACATCAAGGGAAACAGGAAATTAGAAGCATATGAAAGGAAAATCCAAAGAAAGAACACTATGTCACATACCTGGCGGGATATCTCAGGCTGCGAGGTATAATTATTAACCTGTCGGATAAGACAAAACTAGTTTCAAAATTGTAACAATATTAATTTCAAATTACATTTTGAAATACAGTAGTATTAACCGAATCCACTAGAAACGCATTAAATCTATTACTTCTATACACATGATAAGTTGTAAACAAAAGATATTTAAAATTCCATTAAGTGACAAGTTCAGAATCTTACCAAAATATTTGTATTGCCTGATTCATATTCAAATTCAAGCTTCTCATCATCGCTTTGCGCATAAATGGATTGGAGAGTAAACCGTGTTACAGGAATTCCATTGGGACGCTGCTGCTCATCCATAACAATCTAACAAAAAATGTAAAATTAAAGACATTCATCAAAAGACTGACGAATTGAAATCAGTTTTATCGATAACTGTAAAATTAATGTGGTTTTAAAATTCTCGAAAGATGTGTCCCCCCGTCCCTGGAGTATGAATTCCATCATGAAAAATGACAAAATAACTTGATCTAAGTCGCACAAATAAAATTAAACATGTGGCTTGGTGGTAGTCCGTTTGCTCTTCCTGTAAGATGTTGGTCTAAGCTAGGCTATAACATCAGAATTAGGAGTATGCATAAAAACGATAGGTAATAAAAAGGACGCAGTGGGAACGCTCATAGCAACATCGCATGACATGCATTATACCTTGTAACCAAAAAGTTCACAACATGCCCTCCTGAACACCGAAATTCTATCAGCAAAGACAATCTTGTATCTGTTGAATGGAAAATTAAAATGTTTCAGCCAATTTGAAATATATGCTTAAGAGTACATATTGGTGACTGAAAATGCAATAAGCACTAATCTATTTCCAGAAAGAAACCTTTCTTCGCGTTTTTCTAGAGTTGCAATTTGTTCTTTTAACTGCACTATCTTCCCAGATATGTATGAATCCACCAATTTCCCAGAGTCACCTGTAAAGCTTAATAGACTAATTAATTAATTGATTAAAACAAGTTTATAGATCAATGAATAACTAAAAATGATGTAGGGAGCAAGCTTGTGGGAGAAAGGCAACGGCACATTGAAAAAGGAGACAACGTCCTAAAATCTGTCGGTAACCTGGACACTGGACATATGGAATTGCAAATTCGATCCATATAGGAATCTAAGAATCAATCTCGTTGATTACCTAGAATGACGAAATAGTTGAATAGTGTTTATAATCTCCAATTTTCAATACAGGAATTTTCTCAATAAGACATTTTTGTTTCCTCTATTCTGCAAAATTTCAAACCATTAAAAAAAAAAACAAAAAAAAAAACAGCAACTTGCGAACCATTATTTCGAATCGCAAAGGTACAAAAAAAAAAAAAAGGTACGAAAGAAATCACTTTTCCGTTGCACAAAAAGAGACAGAAAACAAAACATAAACGAAAAGAACCTTAGTTAAAAGCATAAACCAGTTGTAAAGAAGTGAAGAGATGGGAAAGCATATAAACGCCTCAGTCAAGTACATTGCTAACCTGATTGACTTTTCAACTCTTCAACAGCTTGTAACTTCTCTTTTGTCTTCTGTAGCTCAGTTCTCAATGCCTCTATGGTTTGTTTTGCCTCATTATCAACTGTTAGTGTATTCACCATACGCAGAACTTTTGTATTTGCAGCAGAAAAATCACCATGACCCAGCTTCAAGGATAAAAAAGAAGAAAAAACAAAGCTATATGAATAGGCGAATAATAAATTTACGACATTTACTATTTGATCAAGTCACTCCCTTCCCTAAAAAAATAAAACAAAACAAAGCTATACACCTGGAAAGGAAACAAGACGCTAATACTAAATAATAAAGAGCATGGATGTAATAAATACACTAGCTGACAGACCATAGCCAATAAGCAAGGCTTTGAGGCATACGTCTTATCCTGACTGAGGCAAAAGCATAAAAAGCACCAAAGAGGCATAAGCCTCAATACCCTTGACCAGTACGCCTCGTCCTCTTTTAAAAACAAAGTTAGAAACACTCAGATTCTCCTTGCGTATAGAGAACCAAAACCAAGAATTCTAGGAAAGCTCGTATTATGTACTAATATACAATCCGTTTACAAGCAACAACCACCTTCCAGTAAACATCTGGTACAAGTGCATCAAGAGCAATGCCATGTTTATAATCCTCAGGGAGTATTGGAACTTACCTTGGACTCCAATAAAGAGATCTCGGAGCGTAGCCTATCATTCTCCCTCTCTAGTGATTTTATTCTTCTTGCTTCATTGTTTAGCCTCTCATTGAGCAATTTTACTTCTTCATGTTGACGATGTGTGGCTTCTCTTTGCTCACTTATACTAGTCTCCAACTCTTTAATATAGCCCTCTTTTTTTGCAAGAGATGATTCAACCTCCTGCAATGCAAATAAATTATCAAAGAAATAAAATATCCAAAATCATGAGTGGGGGAGGGAATATAAAATGAATAATAAAATAAAGTAAAAATAAATAAATTATAAAAAAAAAAACAGCAACAACAACTAGTACTACTACAACCTGAAGAAGCGTTCCAGTTCCAGTAGCTTCCTGGTTTCCTGATTCACCACTCTTGGATTTCCTCAACTCATTTACAACATTTCTCAGGTTATCTCTTTCATCAGTGACCATTGAAAGCTGCAATTTTCCATAAACTTTTTGTAAAAAAAATTCAAGAAATCAGTAAACAAATAAAACACTAAAGATATTGGAATCCTAGTTATTCCAAATTTGATAAGAGAGAGTGAGAGTTCAGAACATAGATAACTAGGAAGAACGAGAGGGAGAGAGTGAAGTGGAGGAAGAAGGTGATGGCAAATCTATGTTTGAGTACAACCAAATAAGTAACCTATAAGCATAAACTTAGAATATATATACATATATATGCCATATCTGCCATATCAATAACTCAAAAGAAAAATAAGCATCTCACTTCAATTTGCATACATAAAACTCTTTCTTCAAAGGAACTCTTTTAAGAATATAACATGCAGCAAGATGGGCTTCTTCCTATTAATCAGTTGGCAATTCTGCATTTAGTCACATCGTTAATACATACGACTCTAAAACAAGCTCTCTTCCAATGGAGTTCATATTTCTCTCTCAGTTTAGCAATTCGTTAATTGGTTGTTAAAAATGCATTGAATTTTTCAATTTTGGCTCTGGAACTTAAGGAGTCATCCCATTTTGGCCCTTCACTTTCAAAGTCTCTCAAAACTTTTTCTTACAAACACCATTTTCCATGCCATATTGGGCCCAAAGAAAAAACATATATTTCCACAGGATGGATATGTCGACAAGCTTGACTGACAGACAAGTGAAATTAGTCCAGGTCATACAAGGGAATGATAGGGTAAACTATCCTGGACTTGAAAATCAAGTCATATTTCTATTTACACCCTTCATCAGTCATATGCATCTTGCTATGTGGTGTAAATTACCTTAAGCACTTTAGATAAAATCCTTTTTCAGTCCATTGATCAAGATTTTAATTTTCTTCTTATTTGTTTCAGAGATAAGTGACAACAAGAATGAAGATTTTACCATCATCTGAATCTGCTTGACCTCAGATTTGGACACCTCTGCCTTTTCTTTGGCCAAAGATGCCTCAGCTTCAGCATTTTGTTTATCTATTCGAGCAGAATCCAAAGTCACCTCCAATTGCTTCAACCGTGAATTAGCCTCACCAACCTTCATTGTGTTTTCAATAACCTCTCTGAACCAAAGAGAATATTTTAGTAATGAACAATTTATAAGAACATACTTATCAAAATGGATGGACAATCGTAACCAAAAAGATAAATTAATTACTTTATCCTTAACTCCTAGCTACCAAGGCCATATCAATAATCCTAAATTTTGAAATTCTCACTAATAAAGTGGAACTTTTTTGCTACATACGATCTTTTCAAGGACCATTTAAGAGTGATCAAGGTTCTTTGAAACCTACAACTGCTAGAACTGATACTTTGTACTTGATACCTTGCGCCATCCAAATTAAATGAAGATAATAAATATCTTAACATAGGAATCTGTAGAGATGAGATTGGCCCAGTCTTGCATCGATCAGAATCCCATTCAGAGTAAAGGCAAATTATCAACCATTGTGGTTGGATAAGTTGAGCTACTAAGAGATTATCTAAACGTTCATTCATCAATTTAAAGCTGATTATAAAGTTTCCTTACAAAAGAGAAAGACTACAAAATAAAACAATAAAAACTAATATATGCAATTACTAAATTAGATCAATTAAACGACAATGAAACTATTCGGGGCCACCAACTTGGTGAAATAACTAAGAGTTTCTAGCCTACTATAATTTATAAGGTTCAGTGGGGTATCAAATTCAAACCCACAAACATGGCAATGGAGATGTTTGGGCCATAAAATAATGTTAACACCTGGTACAAAAATCCTGATATTTGAACATTCATATGACCATATTTTAATCAATGTTCAGATTCAATCACCAGTTACCAACGTTAAAAGCCTGATCCCTAGATAGCAGGAACAGGTAAAAGAAAATCAGTTTCCAAAAATAACTAAATGGGTAAAGTAAAAGTTCTGTCTGGCGCCACTGTTACAATGTTACATGCTTACCTCTGTAAAGCTGCAAACTTCATCGGTATGTCCTCGGAACATGACACCCCTGGAATTTCTTTAATCAATAACTTCCAAGATGACAATTCATCCTCCACCTTCCTCATACTAAGCTGAATCTCTTGTAATTTAGATAATTCTATCTCTGCCCTCTCCCTACGACCTTTTTCCTCCAAAAGCTTTTCCTTCAGTAACTCAATGTTTTCATGAGATGATTTTAACTTCCTAGCTTCTCTCACTTCAGCCTCCTATTAATGAATCAAAACACATATATTAGACAGACAACAACACAAAAAAAAAAAAAAAAAAAAAAGAACTGAGACAAATAATGAATCACAAATAGGTATATACCTTCTTGCCTATTTTTTAAACTCCTGAAATTTTGGAAATCGTTTAAAAGCTCACTCCCAAAGTGCCAATTGCCTAAATCAATTTTTTTTGTTTTTTCCACTGTGGAAAGGCCTGTTGGTGAGTTGGCTAACATGCATAACTCTCTAGGTTTTGCAACCTCATGGGTATATGAGCAAAAAGAAGCATCACTTCTTTTTTACTATAGAAAGCAGATTTGAGTCGTCTAAAGAGCAATATGACTTCGACTAGAAACTAGAAAAATTACATGGAATTGTGCGGTTCTCGTGATTTGTAGCATATTTGGCTGGAGGGAATAATCATATTCATGAACTTACAAAGGTTCTGAGCTCCTCTTGCAGATGTTTAACCAAAATATCATTGTCCGAAGGAGTAGCTTCTTGAAACGTGAAACTTGATAATTTCTTCTCTAGTTCACTCTTCAGGTGCAAACACTGAGGGGGGAAAAAAAGTTTAGTTAATTTATTCATTCATAGGAAGAATGAAATAATATAGATCAGAAACCAAGACCATAACAGAGAGAAACATTTTTTTTTTTTTTTTTTGCAGATCATTTGAGAGCAACAGCACAAAAAAAAAAAATAATAATAATAAAAAAAAACACGAGAATACAAAAAACTAAAAAGCAATAAACATCTGTTATTGTGCATAACGAACAGGGATACATACAATAATTTATAGATGTGAGACACAAACCTCCTTCAGTTGCTTCTGTGAATCTTCTAGCTGCTCTTTCAGTAGCCCTGCTTCCTTCTCAGCATTACTAGCTTTGAACTCCACTCGTTCAAGCTACATAGAAAAAGTCATAAGTTAAACAACATATGTGCATTTGCAGGCAACTAAACTGAAATGACACCACTCACATCGGTGCTTATTCTTGAAACTGAAAGCTTTGACTCTCTTTTCAGCTGTTCAATCTCGCTATTGCGACATCGTTTCTCCCTTTCTATGCTTTCAGAAAGGCGGGTAAGTTTTCCTTTCAGAGAACCCACTTCCTCCTCAGCCGAAGCAGCTAAAGACTCGGCTTTCATGTGAAGGTTCATTTCATTTTGAAACTTTACCTAAAATCCCAAGAAGTACAAAGCGGAAACAAAGGCGATTCACAAACAAACAAACAAATTTAAGTAAAATGGGTCCATAAATAGGGGAGCCATCAAAAACAGAAATATCAATCAGTCTGGTTTCTTCGAAAATACAAAAATCAAAACATACTTCAAACACAAAGAACTAATCATTCTCAAGTTCATTATATAGTAATATGAGAAATACCTCAAGTTCATTACATGACTGTAATTGCTTTTTGAAACGTTCCTGAGAATCATTAACCTCCTTCATAAGTTGTCCCTGGAGCGCTCGCTCACGCCCTTTTGCAGCAGAAAGTTCTTGCTCTGTGCGTAACAACTTATCCAAATAATTCTGCTTCTCAGCTTCTGCAAAATTTATATTCTAATCAAACAAACCCACACACTATCATAACCGATAATAATCTTATCAAAATACACCCAATACAATAAGAACAAAATCGCAAATAATGATTATGTACACATTTTCTACAAGCTTTAGTTACAAAAACGAACCAACTTTGCTGAATTTCTCATTCAAAGCCTCCGATTCTGACTTGTAATCGCGAGCCTCCTTCTCCGCGCAGCTCAAGGCATCGAGAAAATCCGATTTAACCTTCAAAAAAAAAAAAATCGGCTCAAAAACAAAGCATTAGCAATTGAGATTCAGAGAATGAGGAAGATAGAAGAAATGAGAAACCAATTGGCGACACTGATAGGTGCAGAGCATCTGGTGGGAGGAGGACGAGTCCAGCTGCTGCGGCGGCGGAGGAGCGGCCGCGCCTGCGGAGGGAGGGTCTTCGTAGATGACGAGCGGCGGCGGCGACGGCGGGCTGGCGGGAGCTCCGGCGTCGGTGGCCGACGGTCGAGGTCTCTTCGGGATTGGAGTTCTCACTATCATCCTCTTTCTTCGTCTTCTCCGATCACTCTCTCAAGACTCCAAAACCCCAAAAGCCCTCTCTTTCTGTTTTTATTTTTTTATTTTTTTTTCGGAGAATTCTCTTCTCTTCTCTTCTCTTCTGTATGGGTCTCTGCTTAATTTGAAAATGAGGCGAGGCGGGCACAGGACGTGCCCGATTTGCGGTGGTGTCGGTCTCGGGCTTCGTTCCTATTACATAATTGCAGTAAAAATAACTAAATCATCATAATTATTAGAGTAATTTGCACTAATGGCCCCTGAACTTTATGTGCTTTGGCAAACGGCCCCCTAAACTTTAATTTTTGGCAAATTACACCCTGTATTCGAAAATAGTGGCAAACCGTTACAAATTGATAACGGTCGTTCAATTATAGACGGAAAACCCCGGCCATGTGAGATGCACGTGAATTGGAGAGGGCATTTATGGTATTGTAGTTGACATGTGCAACTCACGTGGGTATTTAGGTCATTTTCATTAGTTTTTTTTCATCATCCTCTTTCTCCTTCGTCTTCTTCAAAAGCCACCATTAAAAACAAAAAAACAAAAAAAAATCATAAATCAAACCACCATTAAAGCAACAAATTTAATTTTTTCTGCACAATGAACTCTCTTACTGGTATTTTACAAAGTGATACAATCAAATCTTATTAGTGCCGTCACAATAAAAAAGAAAGCAAAAGATAGAACTTTAATTTATATGTTAGGATAGTAACAAAAATCACTGCCCACATAAACAAGAGACATTCATGTTTCACATAAACAAACTACAATTCATAATATGAAATAGCTCAAATATTGCTTCAATAATCTCAAGCTGAAGGTATGAAAATTCGCAAACTGTTGTCTTTTAATACACATTCCCAGAAAATAAAAAACCTTACCAACAATGTAATCAAGCTACTACTTCTCAAGCTGCCATTTTCAATCCGTACTACGATATCAAACAACCAACACCACTATGATAAGTATATACATAAAAAAAAAAAAAAGCTCACTCACGGGCACTTTTAAGCTGCCAATTCCAAAATCCACAACCAATCACAAAAATCATATACAACAAAAAGAAAAGAGACCGCCATTAACAAAGTCCAAGAACTCGGAGAAGGAAAGTGAGAATCTTTTGATGGGTTTGACGAAATTGGCGGCGGAGGGTTTTTGCATGCGGTCGACGACGAATGAGCTGATGAGATCGGGAAGTCGTGAATCTCGGCGACGAAGGGGCAGATCGAGGTTGGCGGCGAAAGGGCTAGCGAGATCGGGGACTGGCAAATCTCGGCGGCGAAGGGGCAGAACGAAGCCGGTGGCGAAGGGGCTAGCGAGATCGGGACTCGCAAATCTCGACGGCGAAGGTGCAGAAGAGGTCGGCGGCGAAGGGGCTAGCGAGATCGGGGACTCACGAATCTCTGCGGCGAAGGGGCTAGCGAGATTGGGGACTCGTGACTCTCTGCGGCGAAGGGACTAGGCGAGGTCGGGGCGGCGATGGGGAAAAAGAAAACTAGGAAAGGGGGGGGGAAAAAAAAAAAGAACAGAGCGACAAAACGTGGGGAAGAAGAAGAAGAAAAGAATCAGATGAGATAAGAAATACATTACTTATTGTGTACCTTCGTTGATATCCAATAACAATTCTTGAATTATTTTCAACTAATATCTTTTTTAGCATTCCATATTATAAAATTGGTGGATTTGAAAATGACTTAAATGTCCTTATTAATGAGGCACGTGACATGCACATGTCGAATTCCGTCCAAATGTTTAACGGAAGTTATCGATTTGTAACAATTTGTCAAGATTTTCGAAATCATGGTGCAAAATGCCAAAAATAAAAGATTAGGGGGCAAATTGTCAAACACGTAAAGTTCAGGGGGCACCAGTGCAAATTACCCTAATTATTAATAGAGTTATCTATACATTTGCCCCCGATGCCGTGCCATTATTGTAAGGTGTACCCTAATATTTTAAAACTATTATTTTTACCTCTTAAAGTTTTAAAAACTTATAAGTATGCCCTATATGACACAATTTGTAAAAAAAAAAATTGATCGGATTAATAACGTAACAGTAATCTGTTGACACTTGTATAGCTTTTTAAAGATCAAACGTCTTCAGATTAAAAAAATTATAATAATCAATTCTATAGTTATTTTCACAAACACCCCCTTATGTTGTCTTCTTTTCTCAAAATATACCCCGATCTTTTAAAATTTTGTATTCATACCCCCTGATTTCATCTACTTTTTTAAAGAATTAAAGTGGAAGGGGTGAACTTATAATGTTTTCAAACATTAGGGGGCACAAGTGCAAGTTTGGAACATCAGGGAGCAATTTACAAGGATAGCACAATATCGGGGGGCATTTGTATAGATTACCCTTATTAATATTATTAATAATTAAAATAAGGGCAGTTAAGAAATTAACTATTTTGAAGATAAATTTTGAAGGATTTAGTCTAGAATGTCAAAAATCACACATCTAGGTCAAATAAAAACACACAAATCGCAGTCACTAAATATCTTTACGGAGACTGAGGCTACATCATGGCTCAGAGTCAGCACTGCTAATTATCAATAGTGGTAATTAACTTAGTTACTAAAAATATGTGCAAGTAAGTTACGAATTGGCTAGTTACTCAATTACTTCAAAAATTTAGGGCTTTTTTTATTATTGTTTATATATATATATATATATATATATATATAAATTTTGAGTATTTACTCATTTCGCCCAAAAGCCACACATCTAGATCAAAGAAAAACACAAATCTCAATCACTAATTATCTTTACGGCGGCTGAAGCTATAGTATGGCTCAGAGTCAGCGCCGCTAATTATCAATAGTGGTACTTAACTTAGTTAGAAAAAGCATGTGCAAGTAAGGAACGATTGACTAGTTACTCAATTACTTCAAAAATTTGGGTTCTTTTTTTATTGTTATATATATAAATTTTGAGTATTTCCTTATTTCACCCAAAAATCACACGTCTAGATCACATAAAAACACACAAATCACAGTGACTAATTATCTTTACGGCGGCTGAGGCTATAATATGACCCACGATATGACTCAGAATCAGAGCTGCTAATTATCAACAGAATTATACATGACACGTTCATAATTACTACGTTCAACATTACTCAGCTTACATAGTTTATATTGTACTCAATTTGTTGTTAATATACGTGAACACGATCATAATTACTATGTTCAACATTACTCTGCTTACATAGTTTATATTGTACTCAATTTGTTGTTAATATACATGACACATTCATACAAATCTTCTTTCTGGTGTTTACGTATTATGTGCCATATAATTTATTGTACTACGTTATTGTACTCAATTTGTTGTATTCTCTCATTGTGTTAATTAATGTAAAAGTAAGTTTAATCAGTGTAATATTGAATAATTTTGTCATTTTTCTGAAGTTTGAATAAAATTTCTATTTAAAAATATTTAAAAAAATCATAACTTTTACATTTTTCTTGATATTTCAATCGATACCGATAAACGATAGTATATATGATATTTACGTAAATTTGAAAGTGATATCGATATTTTCGTCCGATGATAAGTATAGAGCCCAAAAATTTTCCTACAACGAACTACAAGTAAAGATTGAGTAAATGATTGTTGCTTAACGCGTGAATACTGTGTTTTTTTTTTTTTCCCCTTCTTTTTCTTTTCCTCTTATACTTGAGTAATACCATAAATAAAATATACAGTTTTCTTCAACCCTTTCTCTACCGTAAAACGTACGTTCTTACAACGATTTCATAAGAAGTTCTATCCTTCCTATCACAGAAACCCCCACCCCGCAAGTTGTTTGTTTACACTGATTTCATAAGACGTTTGTTTAACATGTCCCGTAAAAACGTTTTCCGACAAAAAGCCTCGGCCGGTCCTATAATAACACTGGGGAAGCCTGTGAGTCAACGAGGCAATCAAAGATGAAACTATAATTCAACCAGCACTGTTGCGGGATATAACCTGCAAGTTAGTAAAAAATTACCAATCTGAGTTTCAGCATATAATTGTGGAAAAAAAAGAGTTGTTTTGACAGTCTAAAACGTCCCAAGTAGAACTACCTCTAGTATTAATGGCTTGGCATTTTCTTCCCACTCTGCGTCCCACCTTGCCGACGATTGCGTTTCCAAAGCGCCATTTCTTAGTGAATTTAGTGCATTGCTTGCATCTGGAAAACCCTTGAAGAGATGCTGTGCATATTTATACAAGCAAACATTATGAATAAAAAGAACGCGCACAACACATGAATCTTCTAATCCTATGCAAATAAAATAGGAAGATTTTGAAAAAAGGGACTTCTGGACAACTTGCTTTAAAACATGCCACTTTCAAAAAAGTTTTGCAGCCCACGCCACTTTTTAAGTAGTGAATTTGACCGTATTGCCCTTTTTTTCGCAATGAGGAAAACAAGTGGGGAGAAAGGGGCAACATAGTAATTTGTTGATAGAAAAAGTGACATGATATGCAATAGTGGCACAAGTTGTAAACTTGAATGTAAAATATGGCATGAGATCAAATTTTCCCAATAAAATAATCAAATTGGACCATACAACATGTTTGGTTTATCTGGTATTAGCGTCGACATTATTGAAACAAAATGCACTCGATGAAAGTCAAAAATAAGAAGAGGCTTTTACATAATGTGTAAAAGAAAATGCAGGCTCAAATAAAGAGCGCGTTTGGGGTCGAATTGGCCAATCCACCAAAGCAGTACTTTGACAAAACTGTAATACATTTTTAAGTTTTTAATCATTCTCTTTCACCTCATGACGCTTGATCGGAAAACTATTGGATGTAAAGGACGTTCTTGGAGTTTGAGCAACTGATCAAGAAAAGGATCTAGGAAGGGGTAGGCCGAAACGGGTTTGGAGTTGACAAGATATCCCATTCAGACCCGACTAAAACTGTTCGGTACCATACAGGATAGGAAGAAAAACTTGAGAATGGTTTATAATTGCAAATTTATGATGTTGCCATGCTCCAAAATACACACATACACGCATACATATACGTAAGGGAGAGGCAATCTTCTTTTTGAAGTTCCATGCTTAACAAAACCATTCAACAAAGTGGAATAACTTACCAAAAGCTGATCAGCTAGCTCTGAAGATGTTGAAAAAAGAAGACCATTTTTGTCCACTTCCACTAGCTCCTTGATACTTGAAACCAAAATAAAAGAACCAAGAATGTCACTTTTAAAGCAGAGCATAACTAGAGAAGTGCATTTAAATTCTGTAACGATATTAAATTAAAAAAAAAAAAGATAAAATAATTACCATGAGTAGGAAACAGCACAAACAGGCAGTCCACAACCGAACATGTCCACAACCTTACAACAAACACCGAAATTATAAGGTCTCTTAAAGAGCAAGTTACGCCTATATAGGCATGAATTTTTATTTTTATGTGACAATTAGGCTTAACATACCTTCATGGGAAGGTCTAATCCTGATGAAGAAGTATGCAGGCACACACCAAGATCTGCTGATCCTGTAAATCCGCTAAATTATATCAGTATGCGAATGGTGAAGCATAAGCAATAAGATATTGAAAACCTACCAAGGAGCCGTGGGTAGTCCTCAGCTGATAGCCACATCGTCCGAAAAGCTACCCGTTTGAGGCGTAACGTCTTCATCTTTTTTTCATACTTTTGCTTTTCTGGTCCTTTACCTACAAGTCATTCATAAACCTTCAGTTGTTGTCCACATAAATGCACAATAATACACGGAATGCTAAAACTGAAATAACATTTAAAAAAACAAAACAAAACAAAACAGAACAGAAATATCACCTGTAATAACAAATAACAGCCTAGGATACAAATTTTGCTTCCCGCTCGACATTTCATTCCAGACTAACTCTTCTTCAACAGAATCATCTTCACCCAAGATTGCAGAAACACGTCTGTCATACATTAAAGCTGCTTCCAATAAAATCCCAAAATCTTCATCTGGAGTCCTACGAAATAGTTAAGCTCTGAATTAGAATCTCATTTCAACTTCAGTATTTGTATCAATGGAAAATTTTCCAGCATAGAACGGGGTGTAACTTCCATAGTACCTCCATAGTACTATGATCAATTTTTAAAATAAACACAATTTGCCAAGCAGCTGGCACATGATACAGTCTTCCTTACAATTTTGAACAGTACGAACGTACCATTCAACTATGTCAGGTGAGATTTTTTATGGAGCTAATTTACTTTCAATTTGAGTCCTAATTTATGAACTACTGTTGTTCAAGTCAACACATTTTTTCTATGTTCATGTATGCATAATACTCTCTCCACGAACCCAGAAAACTTTAATTCCATATTACCACATTCATTGGTATTTGAACCTACATACCTCAATGTTGTAGGAAAAATTTAATTGTATCTAAATCCGTACTAGCTTAAAATAGGAGGAAAATAATGCCACGAGTTGAATATATGCACTAAGCAGAAAAAAAAATTGAAATATTGTTAAAAAAGAAAAATTATAAGTGAGCGTAAGATGTAAAAATAAAAATCAGAATATTTGGAAAACATGAAATATTAAAAGGCCGGTCAACCAATATTTTTGTGACAAGTTGGTAACTGGTAAGAGGCAGAATATACTGTTTCGTGTTAAAGAAAAGAAAGCTACTGTAATCACTATAGTTTTAAATAAAGACCAAACCATAATCAAAGTAGGCATGGAAATATGGAATACCGAGTATTACCCGGAAATGTTTCCCGGGTAATTTCCGGGTAATTACCCGGGAAACATTTCCAGGTAATACCCAGGAATTTTGTAGTGGAATAGCCGGGTAATTACCCGATCTCCACTTTTTTTGTTTTGTTTGTTGAAGTGAGTGTGTGTAACTAAACTTCTTGTGGAGAAGAGACGTGGGCCCACCACTGCGCACTCAACTGCGCCCACTGTACGAGAAAAGAGCCCAAAAAAAGGCAAATGATGATGAGTTTGTAGAGAGAGAGAGAGATAGATGGAGAGAGAAAGGAAAGGTGGAGAAGGAGACGTGGGCCTAGGCATGAAAATTTTGGAACGGGTAACGTTACCCGTTCCATACCCGGAAGAATAAACTGTCGGGTAAAATCTGGGTAATACCCGATTTTCACCCGGTTGGTAAAATCGGGTAATTACTTGGATTTTACCCCTTTTTTTCCTAAAAAATTATTCCCCGGCGTTTACCCGGTATATATTCCTAGCTTCACTTTTTCTGGTCACAGGCAATAGGTGCAGACTGCAGTAGTTATGGGGTGAGAGTGAGAGAGAGAAAAGTGTCCATGCACTGGAGTGGTGGGCCCACATCTCCTTCTCCACATTTCCTTCTCTCTCCATCTATCTCTCTCTCTCTCTCTACAAACTCATCAACGATCATTTGCCCTTTTTTTTTTCTTTTTTTTTTTGGCTCTTCTCTCGTACAGTGGGCGCAGTTGAGACTACAGTGGTGGGCCCATGTCTCTTCCCCACAAGAAGTTTAGTTAAACACTCACTTTCAAAGAAAAAAAAAAAAAAGCGGAGCCGGGTAATTACCTAGATTTACCCGGGAATTACCCGACTATTCACTAAAAAATTCCCGAGTATTACGCGGAAAGAAATTACACGAAAATTACCCAGTATTCCATATTTTCACGCCTACGTGGGCCCACCTCATGGACACTTTTCTGTCTCCCTCACTCTCACCCCATAACTACTGTATAATGCACCCATTGCCCGTGACCAAAAAGAGTGAAGCATGGAATATATACCGGGTAAATACCGGGTAATAGTCGGGGAATAATTTTTTGGGAAAAAGCCAGGTAAAATCCGAGTAACACCCGGTTTTACCTACCGGGTATTACCCGAATTTTACCCAATTTATTCTTCCGGGTATGGAACGGGTAACGTTACCCGTTCCAAATTTTCATGCCTAAATCAAAGTGTAGTTGATGAATATGCATGTCTCTACACCGGCTATGACTAGTTTTCACCTAGTAATCGCTTACCAGCTAGTGCTACTAACAATGAGCGCTGGCCTGTTAGGTTTTAATACAATGTCATTGCCTGCCAGCGTGCTAAATAGAGTATCATCTTGACTTTCCTGCAAGAGTCCAGTTCCTACAAAAGTATGTCAATGCATGAACCCACTTAAGATGAGAAAGACTAACATAGATGTTGAAAAAGATTTACCAATGGTTGCACAATCTCGGAAGCCTTGAGGCCGGCTTAGATCTTTATCCAATCGGCAAAACAACTACATAGACACATGCTATCTTTTAGTAAATAAGTCAATAAACTATAAGCCTAGAAATGATCCACAAACATACGGTACATACTTTGTGCTTTTCCTCAAGAGTGGCAGGATGAAAAAACTCAGGTGGCTGATCATACAGCACTGAGGCACTATTAAAATGCAGAAATTTGTGTTGCTTAGCATTTGTTCATAATGAAATTTTGTAAAGTGAAAGAAGCCATTTTAAAGTTTGCTGACCCCTTACTTAATAGACCAATTTTGAGCCAATTCATGTTGCATTGCCCTTGTCACACACAGAGAACCATTTGCCATCTTCCCAAAGTACCTCTCAAACCTTAGCATTAAAAAGAAAGTTACAAACGGTACACAACCAAAAATAGTTCCTGTAATAACGTATAGAAGGATACTGCTATGTACCAACGGTATAATGACACAAATCGACTACTTCTTCCGAGGGACAATGCCAACAAAGTGTATCCAAAATTATGCCAATCAACGATAAATGCAGAACCTCTCAGCCAACTGGCCCATTTTACAGCCACCAAGGTTGGAACAGAAGGTGGATTCTGCACAGAAAAGGATCATAAAGATGTCAAATGCTTTGAACTCTATCAAAAAGTTGGTAAATAGAGCAGCACACTTGATCAATGACTTGACAGATAAATGGGTTGTATTCATATATGTATGTGTACATATACATTATACATATTCATACTTATAAGTAGTGGATGTATGTACATATGTATGCATGTTGGCAGCAAAAGTACTAGAGCAAATAGACAGACAAGGATACTGGAACTCCATGCATGAACAGCCTAATCTGAAAATTCCAAACTTCTCTCAAATTGTGCTTTAGATATGAGTGACTTAAATAAGTCTTAGAGACAATAATACAATGTTAATGAATTTTTTTTACAACTACGAGAGACTATAATGATACTGCTTGGCATGTAGGTTCTAGCGCTGTGTAAATAGAGAGTGCAGACTTGAACCTACCTGAAAAAATTTCAAGTAGAGCCTTAAATGCAGATTCATGGCTAGATACACGCAAGTTGATTAATTTAGATTAAACACGTCACCAGATAATGTTCCTAACTAAACAAAACGAAAAGCTCCGAGTCCCATCCACAAAAGTGGAGACTTATTATTACATATAAAAGCTCGGATAACGGGAATCCTTTAAACAGAATCTTAATTTCTTGAATTGAAAAATTAAAGTTCACCTGTACAATAAAAACATCAGGGGCAGCTATCTTTAGACAAAGAAACCAAAGAAGCATAAAGAACTGGATCAGCGGCTTAAGCAAAAGCACGCAAGGTTTAAGGATCTTAGGTAAACCGGGTGGAACGTTAGGCCACTGCTTCTGCAAATCAAAGACAAAACAAACTTTTAAATCTCGACTACCGATCTACCCTTACTTTACCAAGTGTACAAGTCAATACCAGCTACCATTTTGTGTATATGAATAGACTTATGCTCCAATACAGCAGAATGGGGCTCAGAACCTGTCCAAACGCGTCCAAATTTATAAACAAAAGTTAATACTACATCCCTCTTCAATTACAAATCCACAAGCATGTCCAATATTGTCAGTAATAACAAAGAAATCATTGTTAACCTATGGATAAATTAAAGGACAATAAAAGGTTCTTCCAGTACACGAACATAACCATTGCCAACAATTCTAAAACGACTAGTATGGAAGTACGTAAACCAAATAGAACCACTTGCAAATATGCACCAACCGATTCAATCAGAAAACTAAACTTTCAAAACACTTACGCCGAAGAAACTGGGATCCATAAACCGAAGAAAAACCATTGAAGAGAAACATCAACAATGGAATCCAAATCTAACCAAATCCCTCTACAGCCCATACTTCCATTTCTCCTACCTGTTGCCCCCCTTGCTTGGCCCTTCCTCGAAGGGGTGGTTGTGTAACAAGTGCCTAATGTCCACTACAACGTCCATGTATTTTACCCTCAACTTGATGAACTAATTCAAGATATAAGGCGTTCCTATCGTAACAGATTGCTCAAAACGATCCCCCGTTCTTCCATCAAAAACTCTGCTTTTTTCCCTGATACTCGGGTTCAAATACCCATAAATTTGCTGTTTGCTAACTAGCTTCATATAATTCAGAGACGACTAGTTTTCTGCTCTAAATCACAAAAGCTGCTACGATGCGATGCTTTACTATGACCGGCCACAGTGGAATTTTCCAACTCTGCACCTGGGCCTATAAAAATCAGTCCCCCCTTAAATTGTGCACGGCTTTTATGGTCCTATACTCTACAACTATTTCGGGGCAACACTCGAGAACAAACTCCAACCATTCGTTTAACATAACAACTATTCTGTCAAAGACCGGTTTCGAAAGCGTACCTCCGTAAGCAACAATGTCGACCTCCAAACATGCCTGGATGGAAGAAACCCATCAAACCGTCACACATTAATCAGTAGGTAACAAAGAGGTAAAACCAAACAACGGCGAAAACATAAAATAAAGGGCATGTGCCGTACTTGACGGGCAAGCGAAAGGGCATGATACTGCATCCGAGGGCTGCGACCGATGTCTCCCAAAACGACGACGCACGCCCTCCCTCTCTTCCCCCCCATTTTCCCACACCAAAAACAAGGCCCTAATCCTTCTCGAAAATGGCTTCCGCGAGATTGCTTTTCAGCCACCCTGGTCCTGAAATCTAAACAAGTGTTTCTTTTACTATCATCGGACATTGGTTGAATTGAAAAATTTTGTTTCAACAACACACTCTCTTAGCTCGCTCGCCATGATCAGAGTGTATATCTTTAAAGGAAAGGAAAGGAACGGAAAGGGAAGCCCATTGCGTGTAAATTAAGAAGGAAAAAACTGGAGGACATTGCAATACTCAAAGGCTGTGATGAACCATAAGAAATGTATTAAAATTATATCACAAATAAAAAAAATAAAAAAAAAAAGAGGATGAAATATTTCCAAACCCTTAACAGCGCATACCGAATGGGAAGACGAGAAAAGAGGATCGGTGTTTCGGATGGCCGCTTGGAGCTTTGACAACGCGGCGGTGATTTGGCGGCGACGATAGCCACTGCGAATCGAATCGGCTCTACTTTGCTGAATGATTTTTTTGGTTGAGCTCTTTGAACAAAATCTTTTGGAGTTGATGAAAGAATTGGACTGTAAATTGGATTTTGTAATTTCTGGAACTCTAAGGTTTGACATGTATTAAGCAGCGGCATTTTGAGGAATAACCAAGCATATTGATAATCTGTGTGTTTTACCGTGTGATGAATTTTTAATTTATATGCCAAAATTTACACTATGAATATAGAATAAAAATAAAAAGAGATTTTAGGCATTTAATCAAATTTTTGGGGTAATTTTTTAAGATTTAGTCATAAAATATCAAAATTAAGAATTTAGTCATAACATGTAACATTTTAAGTTATATGTAACATATATACGTGTAAAAATATAACATTACTTGTAATTGTTACATAGGTTATATTTTATGTTACATTTACTGTTATATTTTTTATACGTATATATGTTACATGTTATGGCTAAATTCTTATTTTAGTAAAATTATAGCTAAATCTTTTAAATTTTACCTTTAAAAGGGTTAATTACTTTACTTATCCAAATTAAAAAAGTACATTCTTATTCAACATACATTATTAAATAATATAAAAAATAACTTTATTTTATAAATTTTAAAATATAAATTAAAAGTTCAACACATATAATACATAGATTATTAAGTACCACAAGAATTATTCTTAAAAATGCCCCCACTACTCTACTAAGGCATGATACGTTTTTTCTATGTTTGCCAATAAACGTTTAAAGAAGGGGCGACATGTGGCGTTTTCTGTGGACGACATGTGGCATCTCTTTCTCTTTTTTTTAATTCTTTTAAAAAATTGTATTTAAGAGCCTATTTTAAGGGTTTTTGAGAAATTTTAAAGGGTTTTATCGCAATTTTATGGGGTTTTTTTGCAAATTCAAAAATTTTAGAGGTTTTTTTTTTTATAAATTCTTTTTCTCTTTTTTACTTTTTTGTTTTAATCGTTTCAACAGCTATGTTGTCGTAATAATCTCGAAAAAAAAAATTATTGCCACGATTGGATTCAGAATATTTTTCTCAATCTTTTGACAATCATTGTCATATTTTTTTTTTACCATAGCTATTTTTTATTTTTAACCCTTTAATTATTCAAAATAACAAAAATATCAATATTATTAAAAAAATTAATAAAAATATACTTTATTATCTCTTTCGTCGTCATTATTTTTTTATCGATTATACTATTTTCCACATATTTTACACGCACGTGTGTAAAAACTAGTTGTTGTACAAGTATTAACCCATGAAGAGGCCGAAAAATGGAGGTAGAAGAAAAAGGTCAAAAAGAAAGCATTGAATAGAGTTAGATTCAAGGTAATTATCGTACACCTCAATTGAGATCCAATAAGAATTCTTCAATTTTTATTTTTTATTTTTTTTCCCACGAATGGGTTCGTTTAGTTTTCTCCAAAACTCCCTCAGTTTAAACTAAATTTCAGAAATATCTTTTAATTTTCAAATAATACTTGTGTTTTTAAAATTGACTATAAAATTATTCCCAACCTCAAATTAGTATTGATTTTTTTTAATGACTAAATTACTTTTCACAAAATAATTGAACCTATCCCTTAATATTTTAAAAAGTTACCCTTATAACATGAACTACCATATGCTGACATGATTAAAAAAAATAAAGAGAAATAAAAAAAATTTGTGGGTTTTTTTTAATGCAAAAAGAGAAAAGTGAAAAATATCATTTATGAGCACACATCAGAAAGAATAGCTCCGCAACCTAAACCTTGACCACCAAGTTTACTTTTAGGCGCTTGCTAAGCGGGAAGTTATTATTATTATTATTATTATTTTTTATGTTTTACAATATTACAGCTTGGTGGGTGGGAGCCTAACAGTAGTTCGTCAAAGTGTGGCGGTGCTCAACATCAAGTTTTCCGTATAGCGCTTATCGTACTAAGAAAACTAAGCAAGGAAGATTTTTTTTTTTTTTTAATTTTATTGATGTTTTGCAACATTATAGCTTGGTGGGTCAGAGCCTAATAATAGTTGAACTTTGTCAAAGTGTGGGTGCCAAGTTCCCTAATGTTTTTTCGCTTTGCGGGTCGAAGCTTGGCGGTGCCGATCGTCACTTGGTGATAACAGATTTGACAATCTTTAGTTGGTTGTCTGGTTGGCTGGCCGGCCGACTGCCTACTTTTTTTAGTGTCTATCTTAGTAGGACTTTTTTAAATACCTATCTCGATAGTTCTTTTGGGTGTCTATCATAATAAGTCTTTTTGGGTGTCTATCGTAGTAGGACTTTTTGGGTGCTTATCAAGACTTTTTAGGTGCCTTTCGTGGGAGGTCTTTTAGGTGCCTATGTGGTAGGACATTTTTTGTCGCCTTACACCCCAGCTTGGATCGATCGAGGTCGAGTAGGGACAATTTTTTTTATATATTTTTTGGCGACTGCTTGGCTTGCTGGCCGGTTGGCTGAACGGCTACCTGAACCTTTGTTTTTTGGTTGCTCATCCAACTAGTTGTCCTGTTGCCTGATCGGCTGTCCAGCTGGTTGTCCGATTGCTTGTATGGCTAGCTGTCTAGTTGCTTTTCGTTTTTTTTAACCGGTTGCTCGGCCGGCTGCTTGTCCGGCTAGCTGTCAGGCTGCTTGGCCGACTTCTAAAATTGGGTATTTGTATTGTTGTTCAAGCACTGACAAAATAATTCGAGACACAATAACCAACTGGGTTAACAACATTCGCCTATTTAATTTTGAATTAGGGGTTCTTATCTTTTAATCTGTTTATGAGGTAGTTCTTTTATCTGTTTGTATATATGCGAGATTCCAGAAGAGAAATTAAAAAAAAAATCAAAACTAAAACTGAGTCATCATGTATTACTTTCATTTATTAACCAATAAGAGAGCACCAAAGAACACCCTACTAAAGAATTTTCCCTGAATACAAATGACATTTATAAAGTTTTTCCCTTCTCAATTTTCCAAATTTCCAAACACAGACCCAATTTCCAAATTTTATGTTTTCTTTCCTACTATCTTTCTTCCTTATTTTTCTCACCATAAAAAAACTCAAAATAGAATTGCTAAGTATACAAGGAAAGATAAAAACAATTACTACAAGAAATTATAAATTTAAGCACGAGTACAAAAGGTTGTGTGTCCTATACACAAAATCTCTTCTTCCCAACCCCTCCCAATCTCTCTCTCCCTATTTTTGTGCTGTAATTTATATATCATCAAGATAGGCTAAAAACATAGAGATAGCCAGTTATAACGTGTCTCTAATGCTACACAAAAATTCCCAGTAGTAATTTAGCATGTGGTCATTAGGTTTTACCTGGTCCCACCTTCCTGTACAAAATATCGCATACGCATCGGCTGCGTACCTAGAGCAACAACACAGAAATAAAACACCGTGAAAATTTTAAAATGCACACCCCAGAATCGAGCACGAAACAGAAACAAATCATTACGCGTTGAGAAACGAGGAAAGAAAACAGCCGGAGGATTAGTTGTTTTACTTGCCAACGCCGTGCAACTGAGTGACATGGGTCCAGCTTTCTTCCAAATACTCACGGGAGAAACGCTGTATCATCAGTGCCCTCTTCCGATGTAAACCAAGAGGTTGTATAATCTTCTCTATCTCCCCCGAGGCAACCTCAGTGGCAGCTTTTGCGTCTGGACATAAAGTGAAAAGATCTGATATAATCCTTCCCGCCTGCAAATACACATCTTTCTTATGAGTTCGTATTCGATAGAGAATTTTTAATGTATAAATTCCTTTTCGTAACTAAAAATCCTTAATCCTTAAACCTGTGCAAGTGAAAGTTTAATCATATTAACCCATTATTGTCATCTCTATTAGCAGCTATGCCACCGCACCAAAATTGTTTGTAGAGTACATAATAGCAAGACGACTCATATAATATATAAATCAAGCTGATTGAATATAAAAACAAATATGGAACTCTTTATGAATTGATTTAGATATTTGTCAAAACATAATTCAAATTTGACAGAAACCACAAAGAACTTCTTAGTAAAAAACCAGGAAATCTGATTAAAAAGTACATTTTTATTGTAAGAGAAATATACACTTTATCCATTACTCAAAGATGAAGTATAAAACAGGGAGGAAAAGGGATATCTTCGACAAACCAAAAATAGTAAAAATAATTAAACACACACATAGAGAGGGTACGTAATAAGACCCTTCACTTTCTAGATGCCAAATTCTTCTACCTTCACTCCCTTCAATTAACATGACCCTCTCCAAGCAATTCAACAGTCCAATGACAAGTGATATTTCTCGATAATTCAGATCCTTGATCAACTTGAAAACCCAAGATCCCCATTAGGAATAACCAAAGTAGTGAAATCGGATAAAGTTCAAGAACACACCTAGTGACACATCACTTGAAACTCCTTTGAGGATATTCTATTTTAAGAACCAATTTTAAAGGATCTCTCTTTTGAAAAAAGAAAAAAACGAACCAATTTTAAAGGGTGTAGAGTTTACAAAATTCATTAAATATAGTAGCCAAAATGAGGCCCTGCATGTGAACCTACTAGTCACTTTACTTGCATCACCAGCTTCTAATTGATTTCTCTCCTAAGACCCTATTTCTCTAAATGATTATAGAAAAATCTCAATAACCACTATGCCAAATTGCGCTTCAGTTTTCTTCAAGACTCTAAGACTCTACTGAGTTTTAATTGCTTACTATTGGATACAATCTGAAAGCGAGGCACAATAATGCCCCCAATCTATTTTTCCCTTTATTGCTCGTAAGCTTTGTAATTGCCTTTGTCTCCAGTTCTTTTGTTTCATTTACCACAAAAGTTTGTTGTCCATGCATATTACGTATCACACAAAAAATTTTCTTTAACAATTTTAACTATTTCACCAAGGTCGCCAAACCGTCAGCTCGTATTTTCACTAACAGTCAAATTTATAAACGAGAAATGAGGTTTCCAAACTTCCCACCATTAGATACATATTTTTTTTAACCAACTTAGCACGCTCAACATCATAAGGAGGAAATTATATTCTGTAACTGTGATACACGATAGTCCTTATTTTTACCAGGGTGATGAATTGCATACAAAAAATTTACCTTCAACCATAAACTAAAACTCCACAATATAAGAAAATAAGCATATTGAGCCACCCAATTAAAACTAATTTATCTAAGCACGGTATATCACTAGAACACATCGAAAACATACCTGCAAACCAGTAGTCCGATTGAGAAGCATACAAATGAGCAAAACCCTCCAAGGGTCATGAGCATGGGCGTGTTGGAGCAGCGAAATCTCGGACGGAGGAGGGTCCCACGTGTCATGTGGAGTTTTCCTCAAGTAAGCTTCGTCTCGCTTCTGGGCAGCACTCAGGCCGGGGGCTTTGGCCTCTGAAGACCTTCTCTGCCGTTTCCTCTTCTTGCTCGCCACAATCTCCGTTGCGTTCTTCGACAACACGCTTTGCGGGCTAAGGGATTCGCTCGTATTGGCCTTGTAAGCATAATTAGAAAGCACATCTTCCAGCTTTGACTCATTCATCTCCACCGAGAACACATCCTCGGTCTCTCCATGTTCAGTCTTCTTAGGCAAATCCAACTGTTTCTCCTTCCTCTTCTTCTTCTTCTTCTTCTTGTCCGTTTCTTCGGTGAAAGATGGAGACACAATTGCGAGCGGTTTCTTCTTCTTCCTCGCACTGTTCTTGTCGGTTTCTTTGCAAAAATACGGTGACACAATTGCTGGCGGTTTCTTCTTCTTCCTCGCACTGTTCTTTTCGGCGTCTTTGCTGAAATACGGCGACACAATTGCGAGCGGCTTCTTCTTCTTCCTCGCATTACTCTTTTCGGCGTCTCTACCAAAATATGGCGACCCAACAACGCGCGGTTTCTCCTTCTTACGCTTCTTGTCCATTTCCTTAGCAATCGCCGCTAGTTCATTCACTTTCTTGTTTCTAAGACTTAATCCACTCTTTCAACATTATTGGAAGCTCGTCAACACAAAAAGAGAGAGCCTTTCTTACTGGGACGTGGCTGTGTTACGGATAAAACTCAATATCAACTCAGATAAGACACACATAATATGAAATTAACAATATAATATATAATCAAACTTAGATTCTTCCCTTTCATTTCTTCTTTTTCTTTATTTGTTATTATTATTATTTTTTCTTCTATCTTGTTTCATTTATTCATTAATAACAATAGACGTGCACATCAACCATCCACCAGAACGAACACTTTGAATGTGGTCACAGAAACGGGTTTTTTTTCACAGGTCTTTGAAAGCACAACTTTACAATCACAAACATAAAAAATTACAAAATCAAGAAGAGAACAAGAAAGTGTTTCTAGATTCATTAGGCTCTAGCATCCTATAAGAAAGCAACAAAGAAGATAAACCCAAAAAAAATATTAAAAAGAAAGAGGTTATAAATCAAAAGAAAATCGCAAAATACAAAAGAAACACATACCGCCATACGTGGAGAGGGTTTAAAATTGTGGGATTTGGAAATCAAATAAAGGGATTGAAGTTGTGTGAATCTGCAGAATAATAAGAAAAGGAAAATGGGTATTTTCTTTTCTTCTTCATAGAAAGAGAGAACGGTGCATGGTTGGTGTTAGTGGTGGGAAAGAAGGAGAAGGAGAAGGAGAAGGAGAGAAATGTTATTGTGCGTTGACGTCTAAATAATATTTGATAGATATGCTCGTTTAACCCATAGATTTAATCTAAGGGCTCTTTTTTAATTAAAACACGAGAGCCGCGTCCAAAGAAAGATGCACAGGAGTAAAAATAAATAATTACGAAATTTTAATAAAATAGTCATGTTGTAGGGGATTCTCCATTGTTTTTTTTTTTTTTTTAGAAATCTTTTGAAGGGTCACTTAAGCAATTAGCCATTTTAAAGGTAAAGTTTGAAGAATTTAGTCATAATTTCATGAAATTAAAGATTTAACTATAATATGTAATATTTTATGTTACATGTAATATATATACGTGTAAAAAATATAACATTAAATGTAACATTACGTGTAACTAAAATATAATATATGTAACATAAAATGTAATTTTATACTTTTTACACGTATGTTACATGTTACATGTTATGGTTAAATCTTTAATTTTGACATTTTAGGGTTAAATCCTAAAAAATTATCCAAAAATTTGGTTAAATGCCTAAAAATCTCTTTTTTGAATGGTTAATTTATTTTTCAAAGATGTTATTTTTTTTAAAGATGCGGTACTCATTAAAAAGATAAATCTAATTATTCAAAAAAAAATTTCCACCAAAAAAAAATTCACTAGAGAATCCTCCCATTTTTTAAGTGTGATTTAAAATATATATATATATATATATATATATGCTAGCGTCCGACGAATCAGGGCCGTTTGTAGACGTGAGTCACATAGTGAGACGCATCTGACGCTAGCCGCTAGCACTGCTATTTTAAAAAATAATCAATGTTTTAAAATTGGGTACTTCTGTCATGGGAAACAAAAGAAAAACAGATTGATAGAAAACGAATTGACAATGGTGATTGGATATTAACAAAGGTGCATAATATTTGATATGAGCTTCACTTTACCAAATATTTTTTATTGCTTCCTTCCCTTTTTTTTTTTTCCCTTTTCTTCTTGAGAAATTATAATGAATACTCAATTTTTAAAACTTAATGTAAGTTATTACTCAATCTTTTGAAAAATATAACCAACTGTCCAAATGATTCAATTACTTACACAGTAATAAATGGTGATAATTCACTTAATGATAATTCACTTAATTACCAAAAATATGTACAAATAATTCACAAATTGACTAAAAACTCAATTACTTCAAAAATTTAGGTATTTATTTTTATTGTTATATAAATTCCTACTTCACCCTTTCTTCTTTGGAAATCTTTTCTAGTACTTGCCGCAGAACCCCACCTCCATCCCGCAGAACCCCACCTCCATTACCTATACAAACACAAATCTCATTTTTAATTTATTATTTGTAATTACTTATCTTCTCAAAATCTCTACTAATACCCAAGCTTATTATCTTTGGAACTTGGTCGTTGTGGGGGTGGAATTGGAGATTGGACGGTGGTGAGGGAGTCCGGGCGTCCGGCTCGTCGGAAAGGTGCTTTAAGGACAGTGGCGAGGTTGGGATTGCAATCCCAAGATCATGGCCGTCAACCATTGTCGTAGCCCATAGAGGAGTATTAGCCTATAGAGTTTGAGAATTTTTTTTTTTTTCAAATGGGGTTTGGATTTTAGGTGTTTTGAGAAACTTACTTTAAAAAGAAAATAAAAATAAAAAAGTGTTTTTGATGTAGTTTTTGTGGTGCTTCGTGAAATCTTGTGCTTTCCATTGATTTTGGTTTTGGTGAGCTAGTTGTCGCCGTAGGCGAGGTCGCAACTCCGATGACTTCATCTTCTCAAAACCAAGAAAACGAAGAGCAAAAGGAAAAAGATAAAAGTGACAAATAATAATAATTATTATATATTGTGTGTGAGAGCTCATTTTAAGACTATGTGAATCGTGTTTCATCTGCCCTTCATTTTTCAATCAACGGCAATATTATAAATTTCCCTTCAGTTTGTTTTTGTACCCGTTTCTAGGCCTGAGCACAAAAACTCGTTACCCAAATTACCTCCCGCCCATTATCAAAACCGCCCAAAAAAATGAAAATTTTGGGGCCCGAAAGTTTTTGAGCGGTTTTGGTAATTACCGAAACTTTTTTGGGCGGTTTTGGTTTTTGTAAATTGAATTTCGATTTACCAAAAACCGTCCAAAATGATGGGTGTGTTAAATATATATATATTTTCAATAATTTTTAGACTAATAGTGGCGTGGCCCCCCTAGGTTTTCTTCCCAGTTCGCACTTCACTTTACATTTCAATTTCTTTATATCTTATAATATATTGAGCTATTTAGTATTTACAATCTTTTTTTTTTTGCTAGAGATCGTTTCATCATCTATAGCTAAATCTCCAGCTTTGATAAGACCACCTCCTCCTCGACCACCAAGATTTTAGTTTACAATTTATTTCTTTTTGAATTTGGATGTCTTATGGATTTGAAAAACTATGATAGATTTGATTATATTGTTGTTACGTTGTATCATGTAGTATGTAGTATGAATATGAACTCTTTAAGTCTTATGTATCTTTAGTTTATGTGAAACAATTTATGAATTTTCAAATTTTTTTCTTTTCTTTTTTGCTTGATTAATTTTTAGTTACCCAAAAACCGACCAAATTCCGACCAAAAACCAAAATAAAATACCGAAACCGACCGCTAATTTTTGGGGGGTTTTTGGTTTTTATAATTCGAATTTTGGTTATATTACAAAATTACCGAAACTGCCCAAAAACCGAAAACCCGCCCAATGCTCAGGCCTACCCGTTTCCCATGGCAGAAATTGCGTTAAAATTTAAAAAAACGTAGTCATTCATAATTTTTATTAATTTTACTTAAGATTTTGGTTTTGATTAGTATAATTTTTTTATAAAAAAATTTAGAGTTCAAATTTTTCATTTTATTTTTTTTCTTCTTCAACTAGTGTGCGAGTGTGCCTAAATTTTCAAAATGACAACCAAATATCCCTAGGAAAAAGTCACGTACGTTGTACATGTCAATTTCCGTCTAAATTTAACCAAAAAAGAGACAGAAACACCTAATTAATTGCAATGTTTTTTGGAGGTTGGGGACACGATTGTCCAATAAAAAAGTCAAAGACCACATTACAACCGCGCTATGAATTGAGGGACCACTGTGCAAAAAACCCTTTTTTTAATGGATGAGGCTAGGCAAGAAAATTTGGAATTCCAATTCATTCCATGGAACAATTACCGGGTAATTACCCGAAAATTACCTGGAACACTTTTCTGGGTATTTGTCCGGGAATAATGGAATTGGAATGTCGGGTAAAACTGGGTAATTACCCGAAAATTCTCTGGAAATTATTATTATTTTTTTCTATAGCTTGGTAGTGCTGCGACTAAAAATGTTGTAATTTGGGAATTTTTTTGGGTAAAATGCCGGGTAAAACATTTTAATTTTTTTTTCTTCCCAGGTAATTACGGGTACATAACCAGATTTTCTATCTGGGTAATACCCGGAATTTACTCGGGGAATTTCACCAGGCAAAATTTTGCCCGGTACTATTTTTCTATTTATGCAAGCCTAGATGAGGCTGTGGTGGGGAACGGTTCTCATTCTCTATCACAGGAGACGAATATGTGGCCCAAAATGGTCCATAAAATTTTATTTATTTATTTTTTGGCCTTTTATTTTTACTGTATTACAATTTAGGCTCAATTTTTAAAAAATATTTGCACTTTTGCCCCTAGAAGAAATGCGTTTTTTTTTACCGAAAAAAATCCAAGAAACTGTTTTGAAAAAATTACAAATTAAAATTTAAAATCTTAAGCAACTATAAAGAAACGAAAAACATTCCCTACGGTATCGTTCCCCACCACATCCACTTCCTTTTTTTAATTATTTGATAATTAAAAATCAGCATCTAGAAACTATGTTCGTGTTTGGGAAAATCATTCTAGTCATTTTTGACTATTTTAAATTGTTTGAAAAATGGTTTGGAAAATGGTTTGACTTTGCAAATTTTGAAGTGGTATAAATGGTTGAGATTTAAAAATATTGTATAGAGATTTGGAAAGTTGAAAAAAATAGTTGAAAAAATTAAAATTGAATGGAATAATTTAGAGGATTGAAAAAAGTGAAAAAATAGAATGGTTAGAATGAGCGGGGGCAAAAGGGGGGTGGGGGGGGGGGGTTGGGGGTGTTTTATATTTCTATGACAGTACATAACTTGTTAGGAGTAGTTAAATGAAAGAAAAAGAGAGGGAAAACGTTGCACCATTGCCAGCCTATCAATCTCTTCTCTTCTCTCCCCCACAACCCAAGCCCTCACTCTGTCTCTCAACCCCTCAATCACTCACAACGAAGCTCCGAACCCAGGCCAATGTGGAGCCGAACCAGAGCCGCAGGACTGATATCAGGATCAGGATGGAGGTCAGCCAGAAGGCGGCTATGGAGTGCGAGCGAGGCAGGTCAGAGCTTCGCGGCGGTTTGGGGGAACGGCGACCACGGCCGCCTCGGCCTGTGCGCCACCGACTCGCGCTGGCGCCCCGCTCCGCTGCCGCCGTCGGCCTTCCACGGCCACGGCCTGCGCGCGATCGCCTGCGGCGGCGCTCACACTCTCTTCCTCACAGGTTCGTAAGCTCGTCTCCTTCGCGCGCCGATTCTTCGCTTGCTTCGTCTTCTGTGATGTTGGAAAAAGGTTTTTGAGGTTAGAGTTTGGATTGTGTTTTGTTGGTGTCAAATTTCGCAGCTTTGAATTGCCTCGGAGCCAAAAAGTTTAAGCTTTGTTTGGGATCGTTGTTGATACTTGATAGTATAATTAGAGATATGGAATCTGATTAATGGGATACCAAGCTATCAGCCAAAATTTGAAGGATTGTTGATATTAAGAAATTGGTGTAATATGAGCTGAAATAATATATCTGCAGTTTTATTGTTCTGATTAAAATGTGAATTTGATGTTTGGATTGTGTTTTGTTGGTGTCAAATTTCACAGCTTTGAAGTGCCTCGGAGCCAAAAGGTTTAAGCTTTGTTTGGGATCGTTGTTTGATAGTATCATTAGAGATATCGATTCTGATATGGGATACCAAATTATCAGCCGAACTTATGAAGGATTGTTGATATTAAAAAATTAATGTCTGTTGATATTTCATTCAAAATGTGAATTTGATGAGTAGAATTGTGAATATTTTCAGTTATTTTCAGGTAGAGGCTTACAAACTATCTCCTACTTTGACAGAAACTGGATGCGTCTATGCGACCGGTCTCAATGATTTTGGGCAGCTTGCGCTATCAACTGACACACCTTACTCTACTGTATGATATCTCAATCCTTTCTTTTTTGTTATTTGTCAATTCATTTTTGTTAGAGCTTGATGCATTATAGATTCAACTTATTTTATATATAGACTAGGATATCATTCACTAGGCCAGTCCTGCATATGTTTTTTAGATGCAATTGCTTATATTTTTCTTTACAGTTACTCATTTGCTGCTATGGAACAATTTTTTTAAGATATAATTCTTATGTTGGGTAGGATATTGATTATTAAGGGTTATTTTTTATTTATTTTAATTTTAGTAGTTAATAATCGGTGTTAACTACATGAATCTGTAAGTATTGTTTATTGATTGTTTGAAGAAGGTAGAAGGTTTGTTATATTTCAGTTTCTTGCTTGTCCTGTTGCAGGTTCCAACGAGGGTTTCTGGACTTTCAAAGGAAATTGTTCAAATATCAGCTGGTTATTATCACTCTAGCGCTATTACAGGTCCGGGTTTGGTAGAGTGATAATATTCCTCGGTGAATTTCTGCTTATTCAAATTTCATTTTCTCTCAAACATATGGTACTCTAATTCTTGGACATTAGTTGCATAATTAAGTATTTTGTCAACAGATTGTAGAGCAAGGAAAAAACCTTACTATTTTCTCATGTTAGAAATGAAACTTAACTTAGTATCTCTTAACAACGAGAAGTACGCTAAGGGATTATTAACTGCTCTTTGTCCCCAATCTAGTCTCCCTTCTCCCACTCCCTCCTCCCCCTCTTTAGATAGAGAGCCAGTAGAGCCCCAGATAAATAGTTCTCGAGGTACCTGCTAATATTATATTATCTAGCTACTACTGTTGACTTCTCAAAATGTTTGGTAGTATTTTGTGATGCAACATAGCCCTACTCCGTAAAAATGAAAACGTGTTTAGATTTGATTACGCAACGAGTCTGTTATCTTTCATTCCATTGTCTCCCCGAACTGTGGGTGGGATGACTTAGCATTACTTTTGCATCAGGAATCAACGATACTTTTGATCCGCTACAACATCAATTTGATTTTCCTCTTTGATCTTATTCATCCTGTGTTGTCTGTTTGATGAGATATTATTCATTTTTTTTTTCATTTCTAAGGATTTCTAGTCCTTTTTATTCTTTTTGTATTTTCTGCAACTTTTTATCTGTAAAAGTTTGTGTCTCTTATCATAGTACTAACAGGTATACTATTTATTGTAGCTGATGGCGAGCTCTACATGTGGGGAAATAACTCAAATGGACAGCTCGGCCTTGGAAAAAGTATCATCTAAACCTTTACTTTTGTGTAATGTTATGTAGAGCGTGCAATCTTACAACTCTTTTTCATTGTTCTTTTACGGGGATTTGGACCCTTTTAGTGGTTGTTTTGCCATCTGCAAAACAATAGACTGAACATTATTTCAACTGAAATGGTATGATCTACTGATCTTGTCCAGGGGCTCCAAAAGCAGTTTATGCACCTACTAAAGTTGAAAGCTTGGTAGGAATGGCCATTAAGCTTGCAGCTTTAGGATCAGAACACACAGTTGCTGTTACTGGTATGTAGGAAAGTTCTCGAATGTTCAATTTTGCTTTAAAGTTATGACTATGATTTGCATCCTTTCTATAGTATCACAATATCCATTAAGCAACAGATTAGCGTTTTCCTACTTGTTTGTTGCTTAACTTCTGAAGTCTGGGCTGTAGATGATTATTGAATCTTTTATGGGGATATGTATTCTCTTGTTATTTTTTTAGATGGAGGTGAGGCCTTGAGTTGGGGGGGAGGAGAGTATGGAAGACTAGGGCATGACCGTGATGCTAGCACTTTTGGCTTCTTCAAAAGTACCAGGTTATCTTTTATATTTTAGATTACTTATCTGTACAGATGACATGATTATCCTTGTTTTCGGTTATCAGTAACGTGTTTGGTGTAGATCTGATAAGTTATTGGCCAAATTCATATTGACTTTGTAACTAATCTTTGCCCTTGGTTTTTAGATTATTTACGGTTCGTTGGTGAGTGTCAAAAAGTTACAAGGAAAAAAATAAAAGGCCTTTGTAGGGGTTTGAAATGATACTAGAATATGTCTAGAATCCTTGTCTTATCAGGAAAGGGGGAAAAAAAAAGTCTCATAGAAACCTGTTCAATTTTTAACGCAAAGATGCTCCTTTACTACCCAGTGATACCTCTGCATTTAATTATTTGTGATATCTATTTAAACCTTTGCAGCGAATATACGCCAAGGCTTATAAAGAAACTCGAGGGAATCAAGGTATAATTTGTTTGCTTCAAACTCCAGTTGTTTTTAGAATATCTTTTATTGATATTACTACTTTGTTTTCCGTTATGCATCTGCATGTTTCATGACCTTCTCTTTTATTTAGCTCTTTCTTTCCCTTATTGTTGAAAATAATTAGGTGAAAAATGTTGCTGCTGGCTTGCTTCATTCAGCATGTGTTGATGGTACTATATTGGCCCTTATGTGATTAATTAATTCGGGTGGTGCATTTTCCCTTTCCTAACTTTAGAACATCCTCTCTGTATTTTCCAGAAAATGGTTCAGTTTTTATTTTTGGAGAAAGACCAGCTGATAAATTGGTAAGTGGCTGAATAATTTGTTCTTTAAAACTGATTTTAGCAATTAAACTGTTTTCTTTACTTCAGGATGCATATAGCATAATTGCTTATACTTTTCTTTATGGCATAGGGCTTCAGAGATTCGAATAGTGAAACCATACCTTTTTTGATTACGGAACTTCCTTGTTCAGAAGAAGTTGTGTGTGGTGGCTACCACACTTGTGCCTTGACAAGTAATTTCTGCCTATATACTATGATTCTTTTAGATAGTTTTATGTACAGTTCCCCATGTCTAACACTGATTATTCTCCCTTTTTTTTTTTTCTCCCTTGCATAGGTGGTGGGGAGCTGTACACATGGGGATCAAATGAAAATGGATGTCTTGGTATCGGGTATCATCAAGTCCCGTATTTATAATGCATCTTTACATAAATTGTCCATGGTGTATGAATACAAAATACTGATAAGTGATATCTTATTAACTGATCTGTTCTTTCAGTTCTACAACTGTCTTTCATCAACCTGAAAGAGTACAAGGTCCTTTCTCAACATCTACTGTTAGCCAGGTTATACTACTGTCTCTCCACAAGCATCACTGAGTGGTGTCTTATACGATGTTTTAGGTTTTGATTTATGAACTTAAGAAATCTTCTACTTTAGTATTTTCTTGGAATACCAACTTGGTTTACATTATTATTGGCTTTTTTTGCACCGGAGGCCTTGAACTTGGCCGAATGACCATGGAAGCCCTCAGAGAAAGCCTCACACATGAGAGGCACAAGTGTAATTTCATCCGCTTTCGGATGGATGTTTGCAATTCAAGTTCAAGGGCTCTGGTGCAAAAAAGCAATTATTATTTGTTGAGTCTTATAAATGGCACAAGCACTTTGTTAAATGTCCCTAGTCTCAGTGGAAGATTTATCAGCTTTATGCAGTGTCAGAATTTGACATATATTCATTCACAGGTATCATGCGGTTGGAAACACACGGCAGCAATTTCTGGTATGCTTTATTTTTGTTTTTAAAAAATAGAAAATTATGTGACCAAATTAGATTTGTAGTCTCATCAGTAGGTACTAGCACAAAAGTATAATGATGATATGTATTGATAATGCCCTATCCGGTAGGTGGTGTTCATTTTTGGAGTGTTCATCACAGACAACTGGTGGAAAAGATGACATTTTAGAGACCTTTGGGACTGAAATCTGTTTTTGGAGGGCAACTGTCAGATGCTAAAGTATATATGTAAAACAACACCCCAAAAGTCTAAAGTAAACATATATTCAACATCACCTCAAACCATCTAAGGCTAATTGAACATAAATATGCATGACTTTACCAGTTTCCGTCCTTCCTATCACAAACGAAATGTTTCCACACAACATTTATTGTTCGCAATTTTATCTTTGACATCATTCTTTTACTAGATCGTGTATACGGAAATCGAAAGGCGGCGATATTACGGGCTCTCATCTGTTACTTAAGAGAGAGTTTCTTCCAAATACAATAGTGGTGTATGTATGATGTATAACTGTTTTATATTAATAATTAATTAAGTTTCTAATAATTTGATTTCTTGAAAGCAGAAGGCAGCATTTTCACTTGGGGGTGGGGGGGTTCGCACGGGACGTTTTTTGTAGAAGGGCATTCTTCAGGAGGGCAACTGGTATTATTCCACACCTTGTATAATTTTCTATTTCCATTATAGATATTTTCATCTCACTGAAAGTGTATGACGATTTGTCTCAAAACTGTTTAATTTACACCTCAGAGGCACTATCCAACATCTAGAAAGTGCTTATGTTACGTGAATTTTATTATTATCAACAAATTTTTTTTGTTTGGTGAAATTTACATTGCCCTATTCAGCATTCTTCAATGAATATTCTTGACCCCAATACGATCAAGATCCACAAATTTAAACTCCCAGCAACTCTGGCCTCATCGTCATCTTCGATGTACAAGGTTCTCTTGATTTGTCTCCCATGGTAGTCATTCAAGTGGCAGAGGCAATAACTTAGGGTTCTACAGTTGAAATTATGGGCATAGCAATAAAGCATATAGTCGATTGCTTGTTATTCTCCTTATGGTCTCTAGCTAAGATTCAACCTACTTAAACCCGGTTTTTCAGCTTGGATCTAAATTAGCAAAAAGAAAAAAAAAAAAAAAAAATAGGAAGATTTTGCCCTTGAATTTAATCTTAAGAATAGACAATAAGATCACAAATAAGCAAAGTTGCTTCTAGTTGTTCTTTTTTTCCTTATATTTTTTTTTCCAAGATCTTGATGTTTACACTAGTACAAATTGTGTTCTTAGAATGCATAATTTTCTTTGATCGACATCCCTTTTTGTTCAATGTCATTCTACTGCGAAGTATCTGTATAATAAATAATTTCGCATACAGGGCCACGATAGCGATGTTGACTACATAAAACCTTCAATGATCAATCTGGGAAAAAACATACGAGCATTACAAGTTTCATGTGGATTCAATCATACCGGCGCCATACTCAAACACATCTAAAGACTACAGCTTCAGGGTCTGCGGTTTGCTTGATCTTTCTTGCACAGAAGTACCATTTTCCTGCTTCATTTATTCTTTATTCTTGTATCATAATGTTGATATGCCTAATAAAGTATAAGAAACACATTTTAATGCATGTCTACAAAGATTATAGCTTATACCCAATAAAGTCTATGTAACTTAGGGATAGTGTATTTTGTAAAAGAAAAATACAGAGAGAGTTACAGAAATGAAAGGTCCAAATTTCAGACAATGTACTGGTCGTAAGTGTCAAGGAATGAAGGTACTTTTTACAGTATTCTGCAAATAAAGATCCTATACTATAAGTAATCTACCCTGAGATTTCAGTTGTATTGTTACTTTCTGAACTAAGTTGCAATAGAGACATCACCCAAGGAAAAAATTGGAAAGAAGATATAACAATGCTATGAAAAAGCTAAAGAAATATTTGAAACAAAGAAAATTCAGCAAAGACGACGATTACTAGGAGAAAATATAATAATTATCTCATTTATTTATTCAAAATACCACCATTTTTTTCTTTATTCTTAAATCTTAAAATACAAAAAGTATTACTTGATTTGTTAGAAGGATCAGTTAAGAAATTAGTCATTTTAACGGTAGAGTTTAAAGGATTTAGCCATAGTTTCATGAAATTAAGGATTTAGCCGTAACATACGTATAACATAATATGTACGTATAATTTCATGAAATTACACGTAACATATGTTACACGATGTTACACGTGTAACATTTTATGTTACACTTGTAACATACTATGTTACACGTTTATTTTATGTTACATGTAACATATGTTATGTGTAATTTCATGAAATTATATGTAACATATTATGTTACATATATATTACAGCGAAATTTTTAATTTCATGAAATTATGGCTAAATCCTAAAAAATTAGTCAAAAGTTTGGTTAAATCCTTAAAAATCTATTTTTTTAGAAAGGGAGAATTGCAAAACACGGTCATTTTTAGTGCCGCTTAATAATCTATGTCCTAAGTGATATGCTTAGTTTATTTTCACTCTATGTTTGTAGTATAAATTTTGGAGTGTAAATTAAAAATACTATATACATAGGGCATAAATTATTATTGTGGCGAAACGAAGGGCTGGACATTACCCAAAATCCCCCTTTTAGAAACCTGCTAAAACCTAAAAGTATACCGACCAAAGTACGTAAATTTGTAAGAAATAACTTAGAATTAAATACCCTAATTGTGATGATTGCTACCTCGTCAATTATTGATTAGAATAAGAATACATATATTAAAAATTCTATACTTTTTGTCAACATAATATATATATATATATATATTTAGGTTTTTAAAAAACAAGGAGGTATTTTTTTTTAATATCTTCTACTAGCTACAAGTATCAAAGTTATAAAAAACTGTTGAGTTTTTAAAACTTTGATAAAAATATAAAATGAAACTGTTGAGTTTTAATATACCGATAAATTCTAGTGGACTAGTTGCTCTTATAGTTATTTGAGAAAACTATTTGAATGATTTAACAATATTTAAAATTATTTTTAAAACTTGCAGAACAACAATCACAAACAAAAGATAATATGTGTGAAGGATGACGAGTCCACTCTTATCTCACCTCTCAATAGACACCCTCTAATAAAATTTATATTCCCTATGTTTTTATGTGTATATGACATAAGTAAATCCTTCTATTTTTTGCTGGAAATCCTTCTATTTATAGAGAAACAAAGGTGTTTATTAACCAGCTGGGCCAAAACCCGAGAGTTTTAAAAGGGAGAATTGCAAAATAAAGTCATTTTTTATGCCACTTAATAATCTATGCCCCAAATAGTGTACTCTCTTTATTTTCATTCTATGTTTGTAGTGTAAATTTTAGAGTATAAATTAAAAGTGCAACACACATGGGGTATAGATTATCAATGTGCCAAGGATGAGGCATTCCTCAAAATATCCCTTTATAAAATAAGTTCATCTTATTATGGCCCGGAATAATACCATGCATAATATTTATCAATAACATGCTCTTATATATTATTTGGCATTATATGAGTTTGGTGATTTAAGTTTTACTATTGTCACCCTCAACTACATTGCTTGATCTGATTCTATCACTTTGGTGGTATAAGAAGGAAAGTGAAATCTAGCACTTCTCGATCCAATACAATAGCTGATAAAAAAATAATAAATAATAATAATAAAAACTGCTAACAGTCTTGAGGTCTAGCTTTTTCGGTTGAGGATTGTATGATTTCACCTCGACTTTACATCCTCACACGCGAAAATGCTATAAGCTTTGCTTCTTTCCTAACCATAGCTCATATGGAGTATTTGGAACGGACGTGGTCGGAACTTGATTCAAAATATTGGGTGCAGTTTGTAAAGCTTCACCCCATTAGAATTTTGGCAAAGTAGATTGAGAATATTGATCGTACCATATCCATCAACGTTTGATTTCTTCTTTCGGCAACCCCATGATGTTCAGGCGTTGCTAGCATTGTGTAGTTGGCAACAATATTGCACTCTTGTAAATATCCTGCTAAAAGCTCGAGATTAACCCTAGTTTCATCGTATCTGTCATAGTATTCACTGCATCTATAAGAGTTAATTGCTTTAATTTTCTCATCTTTCTTCAGTTCAATAGAGGCCTTGAAAATTTTGAAAACATGTAAAGGATTTAACTTTTCATGAATGAGCTCAATAGGGCTATAACGAGAATAGTCATCAATGAAAATGATGAAATACTTGTAGCCATCTAAAGCCGTAGACGTGTATGGCCCAGATTTGTAAGTGTAGATCAAATGTAAAATATCTCAAAATATGTCAACTCTCTTCTTTCTGATCTTAGCAATCATCTTCCCCTTGATACAATCGACACAAGTGGCAAAATCTGAAAAAATAAGATCATGCAATATAGAGAGATAGTCGTGTAAATAAACTTTATTTAATTACTATCGAGAATATTATTAGACTTGGTTTAGGGTTTAGGGTTCTTGCAACAAATGGCATAATCCATCATGGTTCGTGTGTTGATACCCTACAGCAAACTGGTGTTGCCAAAAGGAAAAATAGGCATCTATTAGAGGTTAGGGCACTTATGTTTTCAACTCATGTTCCTAAACGTTTTGGGGTGAAGCTTTATTTACAGCTTCATATTTGATCAATAGGATGCCTACAAGGGTTCTTGGTTACAAAACACCAATTTCTACTCTTCAATCTGCATTTCCTTCTAATCGGTCTTTCATTGGTTTATCTCCTAAAGTATTTGGGTGTATAGCACTTGTTCACAATCATCGTGTAGGTAAACTTGATCCTAGAGCTACAAAATGTGTGTTTTTTGGATATTCACCTACACAAAAAGGATATAAAGGTTTTGACCCTAAATCTGGTAAGATGTTTGTCAGCATAGATGTCACATTTTTTGAAAATAAATCTTATTTTGACAAAACTTCCATTTAGGGGGAGATTGATGTACCAGAAGCTCAGTTTGGGAAATCTCAGAAATTTCACTACCTAATCCTGTTTTTGAAGAAATTGACACTAGGAAAACTAAGTCTGTTGATCATATAGTATCTACACCTATTAAGACAACTGTAAGACCGAATGACTTGGCTCCTACTTATGAACTTCGTGTTTATTTTAGAAGGAAATCACATCAAAATGTGGATAAACTGCCTTCTTCATCGTTGCCAACATCTGAACTGAGTATGGACCAAGGTATTTCTCCTCTTTCACTTAATGTATCTTCTTCTAGTCCTACTTCTGATCCTGTCCCTATCACGAAGTCTAGTTTTAGTGATGTTGATGAACCCATTGCCCTTAGGAAAGGTGTTAGAGAGTGTACCAAACACTATATCTCCAAATTTGTCTCTTATGCTAATCTTTCACTATACTTTAGGGCTTTTTCCAATAGCATAACTGATGACGAGATTCCTAAGTCTATACATGAAGCACTAGTTGTTCCAAAGTGGAGAGAAGCTGTGTTTGAAGAGATAAGGGCTTTACAAAAGAATAATACATGGGAGTTGTCACCTCTGCCTAAGGGAAAACATCCAATGGAAAAAAAAAAAAAACCTTTATCATTAACTATAAGGTTGATGGATCAGTGGAGAGATATAAGGCCAGGTTAGTGGCTAAATGTTTCACACAAACCTATGGCCTTGACTATGAAGAATCTTTTGCTCCCGTTGCTAAACTCAATACTGTGACAGTTCTTCTTTCCCTTGTAGCAAATCTAGATTGGCCAATTCAACAATTGGATGTTAAAAATGCATTCCTTAATGGTGAACTGGAAGAAGATTTTATAGAGATACCACCAAGGTTTGACAATGACTCAGTGGCTGGAAAAGTTTGTAGGTTAAAGAAGTCTCTTTACGGACTTAAGCAATCACCAAGAGCTTGGTTTGAAAGATTTACAAGAGCTGTAAAAGGGCGAGGCTATTCACAAGCACAATTAGATCACACACTATTTTACAAGCACACAAAAGATTGGCTATTCTGATTGTGTATGTGGATGATATTGTACAAACTGGCAGCGACATAGAAGAAATGGAGTGTTTGAAGAAGTTTCTTGCTCAACAATTCAAAATTAAAGAATTGTGAAGTCTCAAGTATTTTCTTGGCATGGAAGTGGCCAGATCAAAGAAGGTAATTGCTGTCTCACAGAGGAAGTATGTGTTAGACTTGTAGAAAGAAACAAGACTTCTCGGTTGCAGACCAGTAGCTACTCATGTTGATCCAAATGTGAAGTTGAGAAGTGATGAAGAAAGTGTACCCGTGGACAAAAGTAGATATCAGAGATTGGTTGGATGAATTATTTATTTGTCTCACACTAGACCTGACATAGCTTTTGCAGTGGGGATGGTTAGTCAGTTTATGCATTGTCCATCAAAAGTGCATCTTGGAGCAGTTTACAGGATTCTACACTACCTTAAGGGTAATCCTGGAAAAAGGACTTTTCCTTGGAAAGACGCAGAGTAAGAAAATTGAAGCTCTTACCGATGCAGATTGGGCTGGTTGTGCCAATGACAGGAGATCTACATCCGGTTACTGCACATTTGTTTGGGGTAATCTAGCTACATGGAGAAGTAAGAAGCGGAATGTTGTGGCAATATCTACTGCAGAGGCTGAATTTAGGTCTATAGCTCATGGTGTTTGTGAACTTATTTGGCTGAGAAAGATTTTGGAATAGGTGAAGATGGATGTTGAAGCTCTTTTATGACAACAAAGCTGCAATCAGTATAGCCCACAATCGAGTGCATCATGATAGAACCAAACATGTGGAAGTGGATCGTCGTTTCATCAAAGAAAGACTTGAAAGCGATGAAATTTGTATGCCTTACATTCTCTCAAGAGAGCAGTTGGCTGGTGTGCTTACCAAGGGATTGTATAGACAGAGTTTTGAGGCGTTATTGGTCAAGCTGGGCATGATTAACATATTTGCTCCATCTTGAGGGGGAGTGTCGAGAATGTTATTAGACTTGGTCAATATTTTTGTTATTTACTGTTTGTTAGTAGTTCCTTATTTTTAGGAGTTATTTATTAGATATAGATAAGATTTTATTTTAAACGTGTAATTTTAGCATAGCTAGTTTTTTTTTTTTTCTGTAACTTTAAAAATTCAGAACCTATAGAGAAAGAATTATTCCGCATAATTATTTTTCAGCTTACAATTACTATATAAAGATCCATAACCAAGTAAAACAGAGTCACAATATTAGTCAACTTTTCCTGTTGCAAATTAGAAACTATAACCAAACTCGTCCAAAACAAAAAACAAAAAACAAAAAAAAAAGAAGCAAATTCCTTCTAATAGAAGGTACATAACTACATAAGCAACATTCACTAGCTCTAAAAAAATTTCACTTGATTGCTTCAACTTTACGGTTCCAAAGCATTCAACTTTGACTCTTGTTCCTTCTCTCACAAACAGATACTCCTTTCAGTCAATTGGATTCCTTTTGCTTTCGAATTCCTATAAGAAATTAGCGACATGAACACTAGCTTCAGTGTCCATCCACCAACTATTAGACGACACATCAATTTTACTAGTTTCTTGACAAACAAATATCGAAGATGTACCTTCCTTCTCGAGGCTAGCCTTAAGCTTTCTGCAATCCTCTTTCTTAAGCCCAAACTTGCGATAGTAGTTGCATTTGCCCTTAAAAAATTTATTCTTAGCACCACGGGAAGACGTGTCGGTGTTATGAAAACCAGCTTTCCATGATTTCTCTACTTGACATAATTCTTTCCTACTTTATTCATAAGGAATGGTTTCTTCTTCTTGCCAGTATCACCTTTCTTTTGAGCATTGACCCTTGATTGGTCACCAATAAATTATTAAGTGATTTCTTATTCTTAACACTTCTATCTTCCTTGACGAGTATATCAGTCAACTCATCCAAAGTCATCTCTTCCTGAAGAGTGTTAAGCTAGTCTTTTAAAGTATCAAAGTTAAAAATAGAATTTGTCATACACAGAAACTTTCACCAACATCCTAGTCCATCCAATTCAGCTTGTAGTAACAAGAGCTAGGTTTCGTCACATGCTCTCAAACTCCACTAATTCCATCACAATTGGTAGAAGTAAGCAATGTCCTATATGTAGATTTCTCGACTTTGTCAAAAATGTGACAGCTTACTCAATCTGTAATTACAAACAAAACGACAATATGTGTGAAGGATGATGAGTCCACTCTTATCTCATTTTTCAATAGACACACTCCGACAAAATTTCTATTCTCTTTATTTTTTTGTTTATATGACAAAAGGAGATCGTTTTATTTCTAGAGAAACAAAGGTGTCTAAAAACACATTGGGTCAAAACCCAAGAGAGTTGTTTAGTCCAATAGGTTGACTAAAACATTTAGGATAAGGTGAACCCATAAGTAAGGGTGTACGTGGGCTGGGTTGGGCTGGGTTTAGGATTTTATGAACCTAACCCATAGAGCTCGGGTTGATTATTTTCGAACCCAAGTATAGGAAAAAAAAATCAAGTCAACCCATAGTAAAAAATACCCTAATGGGTTCGGTTGGGTTGGGTTGAGTTGAGTTGAGTTACTAGTAATAAAATTACCATTAGGAGAAAAACTGAAGGAAAAAGGGAAAAAAATGTAGGTTATTTAATATTTATCACTTCTCAGTATGTATCACGTTAGCAAACTATTATAACACAAGGCGACAATATGTATTTGGCCAACAACAAGCAGAGCAGACCACTCTGCTCAAAACTAAAGCCCATATAGGCCAATAAAGTCCAACATATACATATATAAAATATGGATTGAAGGTGAATTCGGGCTGGGTTAGTTCTATGGGCCGAAATCATTTCATTTGTAACCCAGTCCAATATGTTTGGGTTCTCCAAAATAGGAATCAAACTCCACTTTTTTTAGCTCGAGCCCAATTGTTCAGGCTGGCTTGGTGCCGGATTGGGTTGGATTCACAGGTTACTCAGGTTCATGTACACCCCTACCCATAAGCCTCACACAGTTTATAAAATAAGTCTATCCCATTATGGCCCGCGACATTACCATGCATATTTATCAATAATAGCTCTGATATATTATTGGACATTACTATATGAGTTTGGTGATTTGCTAGTTCATATAAAATTCTAATAGGAAGTTGTTACAAGGAATTTCTCAATGGGTTGTCACTGTGAGTGAAGCAATGGAATCTCTTCTCAAGAACCAAGCATGGGAGTTGGTAAAACCTTACAAGGGACAGAGGATTACTGGTTGCATCATGGGTCTTCAAGAAAAAAACAAAGAAAGAAAGAAAATTCTAAGAGTTGAAGCATCGAGGTTCAAAGGACATTTGGTTGCAAATGGCTTTAGTCAGTCAGTGAAAATGTATCAGCTTCAATGAAATATTTTCTCCTATTATTAAACATAGCTCTATACATGTGTTGCTTGCCGTGGTTGAGCTTGATGTCAAACACTTTTTGATACTTTAAGGGTAGCCTCTAGGCTCTAACATCATATAAGCGGAGTTCTACCTCGTGGGAACATTCATGCAGAAAAGAGCATTCAATTCAATCCCATCTTCTGCTACACACTTTTTAAACCTCTTAAAGCGTGCAGGAGGATTGAATGTACCTTATAGCATTCTAAATGGTTGCAATGGAAAGTGATATCTCTTTCTGACCATCACTAATAATGAGATTAATGATGTGATAAACACATTTCATAAAAAGCATGTCACCATCTAGAAGCAAACTCTCCTTCTCTTATTTCAATTTCTTACCTAGCTTCTCGATGGCTAAGTCGTTGGATGATGCATTATCTAATATAACAGTCAGAACTTTCATAATCCCCTAATCATTGAAGTAGTTAACCAACTCTTAAGCCACAATATCCATTTTTTTATTAGGGATTTAGAAAAAGCCAATAATCCTACTTTGCATTGTCCAAGTATCATCAATTCAATGTGCTGTCGGTACATATAATTGATGATCCAAATTGAAGTCTAAATATCAGTAGTCACACTGATCCGATATTGCCTAAAATCCTTCTTCAACTTCTTCTTTTGTTTCTCATATAGCTTATTCATATCCTTGGCCATAATAATTCTGAAAGGAGCAACAAGGTTTGGGTTCATGTACCTAGAGTATTTCCTAAACCCTTCTCCCTCAAGATGCCTAGAGAGTTGTTCATCAATAACTATATACTTGGCCAATGCCTTTTGAAACCCGTCGAAGGCTCAACTAATACGTTGGTTGAACTAACCTCCACCTTACCATGCTTTTGCTTCTTGTAGAAAGCTAAGATTTTTTTTAATCCTTATTGGCCTCTGAATAGGCGGGATCTTTGTGTAATTCAACATATGCCATGTCATTATTAATGTCCCATTCTTTTTCCATTTTTTATTTCAGTACTATGTGACCTATATAAAGGCCTTAGTTCTCCAAACTTAAGGCACGTCATGTTGTTTTTTTTTTTTTTTTTGAGCTCTTGTGAACATTTAGAGAGAATTGTTTCTTCTTTGTTGCCGTGAGTGGGCGTAGAGTGTCATTCTCTTTGTGTGAGCTTTTGGTTTGAGATCATTTTTCTCTCTAGCTCAGTTTGTGAGTGTTATCTTTGGTCTATGAAGTTTTGGGTGTATGAGAGTTTAATTACTCTTTTGTAATCTTTTTTTAGTGGCGGAATCTTCGATGTCTACGCCTGTGGATGCAAGCAAATTACCGAACTTTGTTAAATATTTGTGTCTCCTTTATTTGCATTCGTTCTCTTTTATTTTATACCTAAAATCCTATTTATTATTTCAGCATCACTTTTGTCACAACAGTTTCATTCTTTTCCCATTCAAGACTGTTATTTATTAGGTTTTGCTATATTATTAAGCTTCTTTTCCTAGAAAAGAAAAAAGTTGTGGCTGTGGAAGTTGGCCATGAGCTCTCGCTTTGCCAGGGAAAAAGGATTATTTACAACTCTTATTCTAAAGTTTTCAATAAAACTCAACGGCAAATAACTGATGTTTATGGCTGCACGTTTTTTTTTTTTTTAAAGATCAACTTATGTGGCATTAGTCACATATATTCTATTTTTTTGAAATAAACATATAAATGTCAATCAATAAATCTTTTGTACTCAACTACCACATTGACTCAAAAAAAATATAGACCTGTAAACTTAAAATCCAAATAATGTCGGACGTGCCAAATTTTTGTAACACTTTCTTTTTTCTCTTTTGTTTTTGCAATACTACTTCACGTAACAAGTAAATGACATACGATTGATGTTAAATCGTCTCATAGTATTTACTATTGTTACTAGTCAAAATTTGGCACTTTTAAATCTAGATATGAAACCACTGCAGAGTTGGTACAGAGGGGCCAGAAAAAAGGCATAATGTATGGATATCGTTTGCTGAGTAATAATAGTTGTATATTATATAGATGACTCGTACAATCCCCTGATTTATCCCCAAAAAAATTTACAGCCATAATATGACAACAAACAATTCATATCTTCAAACACTGGAGCCTTAAGGACTCTGGAACCATCAACCACCAGTAACAACTAATTGTCTATAATAGTTTATAATTATAAACATAAGTCAAGAGTCTTTGATAAGGCCATGAGTTGGAATATGAACACAAAAGTGGTCACTTCACTTGGAGTCATCAGTTTGTTCTGGCTTTGCCTTATGCATAAGTCTGCCTAACTGAACTCCCATAGAAGATGCAGTTGCAGTAGCGGTTGTGGTTGCAGTAGCGGTTGTGGTTGCAGTTGCAGATGCTGAACCGTCATGGGAACTCGATTGAGCAGTGCCTGAGCCTGAGCCCGAACCTGAGCCAGTGCCAGCAACAGCAGCCTTTAACCCCCCTTTCTTATCCTTCACTCTCTGAGCCCAACCAACGAGCCCAACCTGCACGTGCTCGTCGAATATGGCCTTCTTGAAAGAGCTTCCCATCTTCACATCACATCGTTCCACAAAATTTTATCAAGGTGAGTAATATTTCCTCTTAAAAAGTTAAATGATTTTTAGGTGAATGTTTGTCTTAAATGTGATCTTGACCCACCTGAGTGACGATGGCATAGAGCGGTAGGGTGCTGTAACTGCAGAGCACCTGAATGAACACACTAAAATCGGAAAAACATATAGCAATTAGACTTGATAGCTCTAAGATTTTTTATCTAGGATCTCAGAAGAATGAGGAGACGTTTGCTCTTACCCGATGACAAGCCTTGGAATAATGTAACGTACTTGCCCCATAATGCAGGAGTCAAATGAATATTGAACCTACAAAAGCAGTAGAGAAGCCAAGGTTCTGCTAGTCTCAGTAGCTAATTTGTTGATTGCCATAAAAAAGTACGGAAAGCAGATGGTGCCCTAAAAATCAGCTTACCCATATCCAGAAAAAGAAAGCAATCTCGAAAGAGTTCTGAAAAAGGATGAAATGAATCAAGAAGAGGACAATCTGGGGGTGACCAAACCAAAAGTGCTCGTCTGATGGTTGAACCACTAGTTCTCCTTCTATTGCGACATGTTTCTCGGCAACCTCCTGAGCCAACTGGATAATAACATGCTCCAGCTTAGTGCCCACAGCAAGCAGAAGCTGCATGGAAAGAAATGGCGCAACGGTCGGTAAGTGTAGGCAAAAGAAAAAGGGAAAATATGTAAGAGCAAATGCAATAAGGATTTTCAAATTCCACGAGGGACTCGTACACATCAACTAGAAAGTAAAAAATGAGTAGCATTCTAATAAACAAACGTGTCGTTCACCTCCACTCAATGAACACTAACAAAACTACCCATACAAGTACATAAGAAGAAATTGATTATTCGCATTTTCGACCTTGTGAAATTTAATTGCTAGCGATTTACTAGCCTATCAAGTGCTTCTTGTTTGTAGATGGAGATGATGAGGGAGAGTTAGAATCAACTTGTTTGGTTGGAAGGAGGAGAGGAGGGAGGGAGAGGGGTGGAGGGAAATCACATCCACCTGAGCCCACTAAATTGCATCCTTCATGAGTGGAATGATACAACCTCTACCTCTTATACAGCTAGCAAAACGTCTATTTTTCCGTTTAAAATAATTAATAACAAACAATAAAATGAACAATATAATAATTATAGAAATTACTACTATCCATCCATTCATCTCTCATTCCATCCAACCAAACATCTTAAAGGATTATTATAATTCTCTCCATCCTCTACACTCTCCATCCTTCCAACACTCTCTATCCATCTTATTCTCAATCCTCCCAACCAAACATATCCTAAAATTTACTAGCCTACATGTGACAGTAAAGAGGTTGAAACAAGTAAATCAAACGCGCTACTATGTCCGTTATTGATGTTTCTTTTGTGTGAGATTAAAACTTTTTTTTCGACCATGATTCAATTGCTTGGTATTCTTCTTTGCTATTAGTATCCAATGAACATAATTGTGTGCACATTTATCTGTAATGGTTCTTTTTCCCACTGCACGGCTTCTTCTTATTCCTTTTCTTTTCTTCTCTCTCCCCGTATTTCTATTTTTCCCTTTCCCTTGTCATCCAATCACAATGATATTTTGAGTGAAATAAAAATAACAAGTTACACATTGCAAGCACAACGAAACATGCACAAGTACATGAATCCACAAACTAGGGAAAATCATCTTGAAACAACTCACAAAGAAAGGGATGAATGCTATCCAGAAATATGTGTGCCAGCCTGCCAAAAACATAATGCCTTAGTTAAGAAAAGCTGAATCTATTTAGCATATAAAATTTGAACTTCAAGGGAAAAAGAAAAAGAAAAGAAGGGACAACTTTGTCGAGTAGGAAAAAAAAAAAAAAAAAAGCTAAACTTCGAAATAACACCATAATCATTACATGAAGTGGAAAATTTTCAAGACCTTGTGGTCAAATAAAGCTATATAATATGGTGGTTAATCAATTTTGGAAAATGAACGATAAGAATTAGAATGCATTGTCATTTCTAAAAGTAATTGATTGAGATAATAATAATTACTAGGGAGAGACTGAGAGAGGGATTTAAAAGGAGCCCACGTTTTGAGAACCCTATCTTCTCTTCACCCCCTTTTCTCTTTCCACCACCGCTCTCTCTCTCTCTTCTAGGGTTTTAGCTCTCACTTCTCTCTCAAAAATCTTAAGGACATCAAGTGCTGCAGGATTGACAACTCTAAAGGATTTAAACTCGAGTTCTTCGAAACCAATCCTTTCTTCAAGAAGCACGGTCTTGACGAAAACATATCACATGATCGATGAAGATGAAACCCATTTTACAGAAAGCCGTAGGTCCAAGTTTGAATGGCTTCCAGGAAAGTGCCTAATTCAGAAGCTTTTTATAGAAAGCCTAAGAAGGGAGCAAAGAACGTCAAGCCAATTACGAAAACTGAGAGTTGTAAAAGTTTCTTCAACTTTCTCAATCCAGAGATTGATAAAGATGCAGCTGCGGAGCGGCAAAACCAGATGGAACAAGATTATGACATTGGGTATCATTCTCCATGCTGTGTCATGGTTCACTGAAAAGGCTGCTTAAGGAGATAAGTTTGGAGACTTAAAGGACGAGGATGAAGACGACATCATTAAGGATGAAGATTAGGAAAACGAGGAAGATGACGAAGAAGAAGAGGAAACCAAGACTAAAAAGAAGCCATCAGCTGGGCAGAAGAAAAGTGGAACAGCACAAACTACTGATGGCCAGCCAGTGGAGAGGCCACCAGAATGCAAACAGCAGTAGGAGAGGACAGGAATTTGATCTCATTGGTATGCTTTTGAGTGGCTTTTATAGGGCTTCTACACATTGGAATAGAGGAGTTCTCAAGAGAGCTTTTTTTTTTGCGCCTTTAACCTGTTATGAGTGAGAATTTGGGGTCAGCTTCTTTTCTTTTTCTTTATTTGTTTTTTCTTTTGCTTTCGTTCGGAAGTGATGTGGTGTTTTTGTTGTGCTGATTTCTTAATATTCATGGTCAGATTTACCGAGGTATGGAAGTTGGATGTATAAGGGAAAAAGAAAAAATGATAATAATAATTACTTGTTGCATTCATATAAAGGAAGGAATAGTCAAGTAAGCTCGTGATCAAAATCAGAGGCAAAGATATATAGTCAGAACCTAGCATTTTGATGGGGAGGAGTAATCCATAACAGTGGAAATGTAGCAAAAGATTGTTGATGATATTTTTCGTCCCAATTATACTTCTTAAATCCACCAACTGTATCTTAAGTCCCAAAAACTAAGATACATGAGAGTTGATATTTTAATCAAACGGAAGAACCTACTAATCCATGTTGAAGGTCCCGTAGCGTAACAAAACATGCATATGCTAGCATCATTTTGATCAGGTTTATGATTGTGTAATCGTATACTGAAAAGTGAAGCACCGTACCATTAACATTGAGCAGCAAGAAGACGACTACAAACACCCAAAGATACCAACTGCAGCCAAAGAAACCAAGTGATCAATCTAAGAGTACTGTAACCAATGCAAGGGAACATCAGACTCCGATTCAGTGAATAAAAAAATCAAAAAAAAATTAAATATCGCTAGAAGGCCCAAGGGTATAGTCAGACATCACTTGCCTTATACCAACAACTTTCTTGAAATCATCTTCGAGGGCACGTATCATGTACTTGTGAAAATTAAACTTGGGGTTTCCCCTGCAGTGGGTCTACAATCACACAGAACAGCTCCGCATACTCGTAAGTGACAAAAACCATAGCAATAGTTAATGGTTCAACTGTGAGCTCCAACTAGATCTTACGGTCTTACCATGATGAATCCGAGCCGCAACGTCACATAATCTGATTTAGTTACAGATGCATAAAATTGCTTGACAAAAGCATGCTGAAGACAGGAATGGGGAAAAGAAAAAAATCAGTATCATAATCCAACAAACTTTTAAGGAAAAAGAAAAGACAATTATTGTTGTGTCTCTAAATTTTTTCAAAGTTGCAATTCTAAAGTTTCTCTTCCTTGAAGGTTATCCAGATGTGCTTCTATTCCCATCTGATCCAGTAAAATCAGGCTCCAAAAGCTACATATCAATGGCACTCCCTAGTTTTTCTAATGGTATGCAAAAGACCAATAATAAATCACATGAAAATTCAAGAGGCATCATTTTTACCCTAATCAAGACAGATGAGCAGTTGAGGAAATACGTCATATAATCTTCTATTAGAATGGTTTATGTTAAATGGAGAAGGGAAAAAATTGCTCAAAGGCACAATATAATCTTCTATTTAACATGGTTTATGTACACAGAACTTCGAAGGTTAGCGCAAAAGAGGAGACAAAGTAGCAAAAGCTGGCTTTGTCTCCTGTTGGTGGAAAGTGTAGTATGAAATATGACAATATAACATATAAGAAAGCTACACGAACAGAATCATATTTTAAAAGTTCCAGTGAGTTTTATACGTCCCTAAGAAATGTGTAAAATAATGCAACTGAAAATAAAAACTGTAACTTACCAGCCAACCTAGCAGGGCCGAGTTTTTACCAATGCCAAGAAAATGATCCTTGATAAAAGCATGCTGATGGACGTGGGTGACCTTCGCCTTTGACTTAAGAACTGCTCTTGCCCAATAAATTAGAACAGTCAAACATGCGAAGTATCTTCAACACGTCATAGTCGTAAAATAGCTAACATCTTAACAATAATTTGCAACAATGCTTACGTTGTTCTGTATCATACTTATCTTTTGCAATGGAATCCTCCCAATGCTTCCATTGACGTATCTAACATTGGCAAATATGTTATGAGAATGCGAAAAAGTAACCGTACCAAGGAAAAAAAAAAAGCTTAAAGCAACCACTGGATCTCACCCTTGCACCCCCGAAAAGAACGGTGAGAACACAGAACGTCACATGAACAATGGCAAGGACGAAGATAAAGATATGGAGATGATGCAATGCTTCAACGGATAACAATGGTACTTTGTCCTGAAGGAGGAAAATCACAGAAATTAAAGAACATAATTTTGCATTTCTGCATTTTCAAAAGAAGAAAAAGAGAGAAACGAAATGAAATATCCGCAAAGCATAATAGAGTGAATGGGACTACATATGGTCTTTTAGCCAAAATATCTACTTTTGTCACAAGTACTTTCTAGCACAAGCACCGCTTTTGTCACTATTAAGACCCAAATACCATGTTTATGCAAAAAGGTTCATACAATGGTGATACACTCTAGTTGGTGAAACAAAACTTTCCCTAGAAAGAGAATGAATCGGCAATTTTGGGTGAAAACAAATCTCCTTATGAGACAAGGTTTTCAACCATCAACACCTCCAGTGTCACAATATTACAATCACCGAAGCCCCTTTTACCAGAATGTCTCAAACAATCTTGATAAACCCAAAACAAGTACACCAAAAGAAAGATCAAAGCCCCTAATTTTGTCAACTGAAATCAACCCAAAAGAATAACAATATTAAACTTTTCAGCGAAAGTACTCTACAAGTAACCACACATAATCCTATAAAGTGAAGCGAAATCCCTTCCCACACACAAATTGTGTTCTAATTGGGCTATATAAAAAATATATATAAAAAAAAAAAAAATTGCTTTACCGAGACCCCTTTTAAAAAATATATAAAAAAAAACACCACGAATTCCATCGAAGAACAAACACAAAAAGCAAAAAAACAAAACAAAACTACACAACAGCGAAGTGAAACCGTCCTCCCAAACACAAAACAAAACCTGGGCACTCGTCTTTTCTTTTTCTTTCCTCTCAAAAAGTGCCCAAAACAAGATCTTCAAAGCCAAAAAAAAACAAAAAAAAAAAAACCCATCGTCAGGTCAGGTCAGGTCAGTCACCTTCTTGGCGCAATACCCAACGTGGGCCGCGGAGGCCTCCTCGGCCAGCAGCCTCCTGACGAGCGCGCCGGCCACTCCGAATCGTCCCGTGACGGCGACGTGGTGGGTCCCAGACTCCGCCGCCGCCGACGACTCCTCCCCCCTCTTGCAGGGCAGGAGGTTGTCGACGACGGAGCGGGGGACGCAGAACTTGGAGATGGCGTTCTGCGAGACGGTGAGGAGCAGAGAGATGAATCCCAGAAGCATGAGCTCCTCCTTGATCTTCTGCAGCGCCTCGTAGAGTGGCTTCTGGTTCTTCTTCCTCAGCACCGCACCCAGCAGGTGAAGCCCCCTCTCCGCCGCCAGCGATATCGCCACTATCACCGTGCACACCGCCGCCACGATCCACGTCGGCGTGTACTCCAGCGTCTCTCCCTCTTCACCCCCACTCATTTTCTCTCTTTTTTTTTTTCACTTGGAGAGCGGACAAGAGTTACTGTGTTGGAGTCGAGGCACTTTCAATCCAAATGCTACTATGTTCTTTCTTTGTGTCTCTGTGTCTGTCTGAGTGTCTGACTGCCGGAGTGTCTGTCTTGATTGGTGGCGTTTTGTATGGATGGATTGGAATGGAAGTGTGTGATATTGCGTTTTCTGACCCTACTTTGTCCGTGTGTAAGGGGGGGTGAGAAAAAGGAATATGTGTCATTTTCGGATCCGATAAGAAAATTAGAATAGAGAAAAGGGTAAAAAGAAAAAAGAAGAAAGAAAACATTCGCAACCACTCGTTTTCAAGGAAATGACAGTAACACCCCTGTAGTCAGATTTAATCCCATCAACGCCCCCCCTCTGTTAACTTGAAATATGATAAAATGTGTTGGTTCTTTGTGGTAGCGGTTAGGTTTTGGTTATGCTTGAGCATGGCGGTTGGGATTTTGGTGTTGAACGGCGGTCGGAGGATGGCGTCTCGGCGGATTGTCTTGCTGTATAGTTCATTCTTTTTGGCTTGCATTTAGGTGTTTTGGGCTTTTGTACTTTGCTTTGCTCATGTGAATCTTTTTTTTTTTTTTCTCTTTTTTCTTTTTATGCTCTACAACTGCAGCATTTTTAACTCATGGTTGCAAATTGGTAAACGGTAACAATTTTAGCTGTTGTTGAAACGGTTTTTAGCAGTAACGATTGACCGTTACTAATATATAACGGTAATGGTAACTGACTGTTATTGTTTTTTTTTAACTATATTAAAATTAAATATAAAAAAGTATAAAATTTGGAAAAAGTATTAAAAAAAATTGAAAAATTATTAAAATGGTTAATGGTCATAGTTTAACCCTTACAAAAATTAACGGTTACGATCAACCATAACCGTTAGTTTTTGGTAAGGGTTAAACGAAAAAATACCAAAAACGATTCTATAACTGTAACGGTTATCGTTTTGCCACCATGATTTTTAACCCTTATGAGATTTTTTTTTTTTTTTTGCTGGTTATTAAAGAATATGTCTTTTGAGTGTGTATATGAACACACTAACAACCAGCCCTGCATTGAGAAAAAGAAAAAATGATTTTAAATAGTGTTTGACCATTTAAATAGTTTATCCAAATAACATAAATTAATCGCATCATTGGCAATTGGCTTGTTTTTAAGACAGTTTATCTTAGCTTGATTTATTATATGAATGTATGGTTTGATATAATTAAAGCTTGTGCCATTCAACAATAATTATATTTGAAGGTTCAGTTGTTTAACATTTCATTGTTCACCATTTAACCAAATGACATATAACATATCCTTACGATATTGAAATTATTTGACTTATCAAAATAACGCCCATTTGGGAACTTGTAAGCGAAAAATTATTTATATTAGAGAAAATTCATAAATAATCTCTAATTTTAATTCGTTCTTGCGTGTTTTGTAATTACAAAATGATCCATCTGTTCTTCAAATCGATCTAAAAGTATCATTCGACTTAATTTTTTGTCAAATTGTGATATGTAAAAGCACGTAATTACCCTTTAATAAAACATTATATTACATGTGCTTTAAAATGTTTATCTTTTAGTTTTCTTTAAAAAATAACTCAACAATAAAACACTAAAATAATATATAACATTAAACAATTTTATTAAAAGAAAACCCCTAAATTACATTTCAACAACACTTCAATAAACTCTACGAAGCACGTTGCCGCAGGTGTGGTTCAAGCAAGACAACGGTGACGCGATGTGGCTCGAGCAAGATGACACAACGGTGCGTATCAACAAAGGTGTGGGTTCGCATAATAACATTTCAAGCGATCAATATAACACATCAACAATTACCTCCAGATTTATTCAAGATTAATATATTATTGGCACTTGTATAAAGTTGTATTAGTTATTAGGTTCGTTTAAATTATCCAATTACGTAATATTTGATGTTACTGTTTTATTTAACATTTATATCATTATATTAACTGAAATATTTTTTTATAGAAATATATAATTTTCAAAAAAATTATATTTTTGTTTATGAATACCCATTGACAATATCGACATTGACCTCCGTAAAACAAAAACCTGGACGTTAACATCGACTAACACGTTTTAATCATTATTGAGTCCACTCTATTGTCTCCCCTTTTTTTTTTTTTTTTTTTTATCGAAACTGTTGAACAAAGGGGATTTAAAAATAAGTAAATAAAAAGGTCAGTGAAAGTACAATAATTTTGGCAGGTATTTAAGAAATGCCATAAACTAGAAGACTAACAGAGTCTAGAGATGCAACTTGCGTAGAGGCGTAAAACGCGCACGAGTGTCAAGCCTAGTTGAACTTTGAAGAAGAAAATTAAAAAAAGAAATTTCAATAGGGGAGATTTTCATGTGAGTTTTTTTTTTAATAGAAAATAATTTTAGGCCGTAAAATTGGGTGCTTCTGTGACGGATTTTTTTTGTGGTGAAAAATAATTTTGGAGTGTCAAAAATTTTTTTTTTTTTGAGTATCATATCTTAAAATTATGAATCTAACCATTTAAAATTATTTCCTATCACAAAAAAAATTTACTACAGAACTTCCCATAAAATTTATTGATATAAAATATTTAAAAAAATAAATTTAACATCTAAAATTATTTTTCACTATAAAAAAAAAATCCATTAGAGAAACACCGGGTATGAGGTATAAAATTTTTCCACAGCAAGATAAATCAAATTGTTAACTCGGAAAAGATATTTTTATAAATTTACCTAAATAGTAAAATTTACTTTGGCTCGTCTGAAAAAGAGACTAACTATTTCAAGTCAACGATACGAGTTGTTACACTTCACACAGAATTTTTAAGCATTTCACAAATGCAGATCAGTTCGGAAAAAGAACATCAAAAAAGGAAAATTTAAAGCGTCTTTTAGCTCGTAATTGTCAACTATTTGTCTTTATGTCATCTTTTGAATTAGTAAAGATTATAATGCTTTTGTTGATGTCGTCCATTTATTTGTGGACCAACTTTTACAAAGTTATGTATAAAGATATCACTGAGGATGTTTATCTCTGCTTTTTGTTTTTGTTTTTATTTATTTTTTCATATTAACAATAATATTTTTTAGGAATTGGCAAAGATATTAATTATTATTACGTTTAAGGCCAAGTTGTGATTGAAATACAACCATTGAAATTATTCTTAAAGATATAAAAAAATTGAGGCGTGAAGTGGGAATATGGATTTGTTTAGTTCAAAAATATGATATTATTACGTTTGAAAGAGAACATAATAATATTTCGTTTGGTTATTTTTTTAAATTAAACAAATCAATGTTCCGCAGTTCAAGGTAGCCTTTATTTTTTATTATTTTAAAATTTTATTTAGTTTTGAAAAAAAAAAAGAGTGAGTTGGAAAAATAAGTCAAAATTAAATGTTTGTTTTAAATGATAACTTGTGTTTTAAAAAATTAAAAAAATAGTCATGTTACGAATTGTATAACAGAAAAGTGTCACAAAAATATAACAGATCTATAAATATTTATAAGATATTATTTAACACTTCAAAAAATAATGAGTAAAACTTGAAGTTTTACAAAATATCTTACAAATATTTACAGATGTGTTATATTTTGTGTGACACTTTTCTATTATACAATTCGTAACATGGCTATTTTTTTAATTTTTTGAAACATTGACTGGATTTTAAAAACGATTTTTTTTTAGCTATTTCCTACGATTTCCCAAAAAAAAAAGGGCATATTATCCCTTTTAAAAATAGATATTTTGTTTTATCAAAAAAAAAAAGATGATATTTTGTGACCAATTCCTATTTGAAAATTAAAATTCTCAACTATATATTTATGAAATGATATTTTATTAAATTAATCAAATGGGTACAAAAGTCCGATACATAGTCTGTGTCATTGGGACCAAAGTAGGTATTATGATTGAAAAAATTGAATGCTTAGCTTAAAAGGTAATAACTTGTAGCAAAATCAAGTTTAAACAAAAGAAAGTAATGTTGAATAATTATATTTATATATAATTTGGTAAAAGTATCTATTCCTACAAAAAAAAAATGTTTAGTTCTTAGATTTATAAATATTACATTTTATTTTAAAAGGCAAATAACATAAATTTCAAATTCCGACCTCTGAAAAAAAAAAAAATAGCTCCACCATTAACAGTTAAACTCGCTTTGATTAATGCCTTAAACAAAAGTCCTCAAGCTAATTTAGGATTTGATATGACAAAACCAGATCTTAATTGTAGTATTATTAAATTATCATTATTGTTCGGTGGCGTTTCGTATTCAATCTAGCCAGACAAAAATAGACTATAAATTAAATGGACTGTTTTTTAATGTCGTATGTATGTGTGTGGCATGTGTGTGTGTTAAACAAAAGGTATTTACATACTACGTGTGTAATATGGAAATTATACACTAATCTAGCTGTCTATAAAGTTACGACTTTTTACTCAAATAGACCTGTCAAATAATTAAGTGATTCTAATAAGAGGATAAAATAATGTTGTAATCACATGCCAAAAGAAACATTGTCTTATTTAATTTCATATGATTTGATTTAAAGAATAATACTCAAGCTAATGTGGTATATATATATTATATTAGAAAGTTTATGTATCACAACCGTTCATCTTTGTGAGTCCCACGTGAGACTTGTTATAGGACCCATGTGATGGACGGCTGAGATCCATTAAATATGTCTGATGGTATCAGTCTTCATATTTTTAACAGAAATAGAAAGATCTAACATATGAAAATTATCAATTCTAATCTAATCGACAGTCAAGTACTATCTTTCTAATTTTGAAAGTAAATAAATCTCATAATTAAATTAAACAAGCATAAAGTAAAAAAAAAGTTGACACTGTATATGTTTATTTTACATGGCCAAAAATCCAACAGAAAAAATTATAAGTGCTAACCACACTAGTTATTAGGGTGAACTTTATTAAGTTATAGAATTACAATTACAATTACAAGACTTTGGAGTTACAATGTATTTGTGAATTGTGCCTATGCGGAGTACGGGTACAAGGCTAGTTTGATTTAATGTTACAGCCTTACAAGCTTAAGAGCATCTCCAACTCAAAACTTTAAAATAGAGTATACAATACTCTAAAATAGAGTAAATGTCACAATCAAACAGTATTTTATCTCTAATCCAAAACTTTATTTTTCACTCTAAAAAAGAATATTCTCTTTTATTCTTATACTTTTAAAAAATATATATTATTTTATTCGTTTGAAAAGTCAAAAGTATTAATATGCAAATATTATAAGTATTAAAAAAGCTTTAAAAAAAATAGAGTATGAATAGAGTTGGGTTAGAGTAGTCCAACTCTATTTTTTGCTCAATTTACTTTATTTTAGAGTGGGGTTGGAGATGGTCTAGGTTTACAATAAATCTCACCAAATTGACCAATTGTAAACCATGTTACTTTTTTTATTAACAAAATAATATTTCTCTTTTCTTTTTGTCTTTGTTTTTAGTTAAAATAATAACAATTTGATCAAATTCACTCTTAAAAGTTAGCATAGATTGTAATATTCTCACTAAAGTAGCATATTTTAAAGAGATTTTTAATTATTTAACTAAATTTTTGGCTAATTTTTCAGAAATTAGACGTAGTTTCATGAAATTAAGGATTTAGTCGTAACATACGTGTAACATAATATATTACACGTGTAGCATATATACGTGTATCATATTATGTTACACATATGTTATGGTTAAATTCTTAATTTTAACATTTTAGGACTAAATTCTTCAAACTTTACCTTTAAAATAGTTAATTTCTTAACTAACCCTATTTTAAAATCCTCCCGTTAGAATTAGCATTTCTCAAAATTCCATGAATCAAATCTTGTCAAAATAATTTATAATTTGTGGCAACTTAAAAAAGATGATAATAAAAAGGATCTATTTGGTACATGGTAATTTTCTGGTACATATTTTAAAAAAATGGTTAATGTTTTAAAAGATTAGAAGCTAGTCATTGACCTTTTACAGAACTAAAAACACAAAGATAAAATCACAACATCATATAAAAAATGACTATTTTCTTAATTAATGAATATTGATTATTTTTTTAAAATTATTATTTTAAAAGAATGACTATTTGCTTTATAATCTCTAGTAAAAATCCTCAAATGCTAGTAGTAAAGAAAATAATATACACGAGGCCCTCATATTGAAAACTATATACATGAAGGCAAATAGAACAAAAAAAAAAAAAAAAGCACAAAATCAGATTTAATTATGACAACATACAGGCGATGAGAAAAGTATATTAAAATTGACCCAATATTGCACTAGATAGTTGGGAAATCAATATGAAAGAGATCTTGCAATATCATAAGCAATTGATTTGAAAACCCTACATGAAAGTGAGATGTATAATTAGTCGTGAAATATTATGAGGATTAATATGTTTTATTATTATTATTATTAGGGTCAGTTAAGGATTTAGCCATTTTACAGTCTATGTTTTAAAGATATAGCCCACGTTTTGAAAAATTAGCAAAATAGCCATCAGGTCAACATCTAAAAATCTATGACTAAAGAAATAAAATTTGTGACTAAATAAATAAAATACACAGTCATAAAATTTGTGACTATAGTCACAAAATTTCAGAAAATTTAAAATAAACACAATAAAAAATTTAAACATCCATTAACAAAATAACTAACTCACAAATAAATGATTGCCTATACAACCAATTTCATAAATTTTATTACTAAATAAAAAATATCTTATAAATAGCAAAAAAATATGCAACCAAATAAGTCACAAATTTCATGACTAGAGACACAAAATTTTAGACAATATTATCTGTAACAAAAAACAAAAACAGAATTCAAAAAATTAGTGACTGCAGTCTCAAAAATCTAGACGCGAATGTATGGCTACTTTGCTAATAAAAGCAAACATAGGCTAATTGTTAAAAACATATATAAAAATATGGCTATTTATTTAAAAAACCGTTATTATTATTTGCAACTAACATATTTATTAATGGAAATTTTAAGAAAATAGCCATTTTTTAGAAAATGATCACAGTTTCAAAAAATTTAAAAATTAGTCATTTCAAAAATTTTCTTATAGCAATTTTTATGTGTAATTTTGTTATTATCAGAAATTTCTTACATTTGTTATGGCCAGTTTTTAAACTTTTTGAAACTCTGGCTATTTTTTTAAAATATATAGTTCAAAATAATTATTTACCTAACTGACCATTTATAAATTAAACACATGCACATCATTAACGACATTATAGTAAGAGAAATTAACATTTATGGTCATAAATTTATCGCAATGTAGCATTTTGACACTTTATTTTTATTTTTGTACATTAACTCACTTGGATTTGAAAATCATAGCATTTAGTCTGGAATCGAAAACACACATCCAAATTTTAATATAATTTGGCATGTGCTAGTCACATGGATGCTTATGTGGGGTCATTACATAACAAAAAATATAAAAGTTTAAGAAAAAACAAAAAAAAATTAAAGAATGAATTTGCTGATTAGATTATAAGGATAAGTTTTGCATGGTTACCAACTAGCTCAATCGCTGTTTTGAATGGGCATTGGGCCATATATATATAATGATGTGAAACATAGTTGTTTTCTCATAGAAATTGTATTGGAAAATATGAGCCAACATAGGAATATCCGCCATAAGACATTATTCATTTTGGCCCCGTGCTTTGTTTGGATTATGGTTTTTTTTTTTTTCTTCGCTAAAGATCATTTCTAGCTGCATGGCAAGGCATGATTCTATGACCGTAATATGATTGAATTTATTTGGTTTAATTTTTAGAGATAATTGAGTAAATAGTCATTTTTAAATGATATTTAAAAAATAGTCAAAACGTTTCGATTAATTAAGAAATTAGTCATTTTTTTAATTATATGATAATATGTATTATTTTTATGTCCTTAGTTCTCTTATGTATTAGTGACTAATAATTTTTTTTTTGAAACATCCCATTTCTTTGTTTAAATGAAATTTTAAGAAAATAATCATTTTTAGAGGTTGATTTTTAAAAATAGCCCATGTTTCAAAATTTTAAGAAAATAGTCATTCATATATTTTATTATCTTTGTAAGAAATTTATTATGTGTAATTTTGTAATGGTAAGATATATCTTACATTGGTAATAAATTTTTTATGACTGTTTTTTAAATTTTTTGAAACTATCCCTATTTTTTAAAAATACATCCATCAAAATAGTTATTTACCTAATTAACCATTCTTGAAAACATATACTAAGAAATGATCAAATAACAAATAGACCCCAATTTTTATTAAGAGGAAAAGTAAAAATCCGGTTTTGAAGTTATAATGATGGAAATCTAGTTGCATCAATATAATGAGAAATAAGATCAAACCAATAACAAAAGTTGCTTAACATAGATGGTAAACTTACATTAAAGTGTAACTGAGGATGATTGAATGAGAAGACCAACGTATTTTGGGAAACTTAATTAAGTTGATTTTGTTGCCAAACTTGTTTAGCAAGGGGCGACTATATTTGCTCCTTATTTGGGCAGATTCTCATTGGTTAAAGATTGTGCATTTACTTTAGGGTTTTTGAAACAATCAATTAATAATTATCAAAGTGATATTCATTGGCTTTTAGAAGGGTACTTCTGTGATGAGTTTTTTTTTTTGTGGTGGGAAACAATTTTGGACCGTCAGATTCACTTTTTCGATAGGTCCCACATCTTAAAAATGTGAATATAACCATCCAAAATTATTTTCCACTATAAAAAAAAACCCACTACAGAATTTCCCTTCTAGAAAAGGAATGACGTCCATTTGTTCTTATTAGATTAATTCTCCACTTTCAGGTTTTAGCCAATAAATTAGTTTCCTATCTTACTTTTCAGCAACTCAAGTTTCTTATAAATTTCCTTTTTTCTATTTTTTAGATACACTATGTAATTTCTTTAATGAATGAAACGTCCATCATGGTTTAGTTAAGCATGTTGCGTACTTCGTAATCAATTTTTTTAATGGTGTGATTAATAAAGATGTACTATTTGAGAGCATTTTCTCTTCTATGGATTCTTGGGAGAACTAAACATGGGGTCACGATTTAGGGTTTAGTGTACTCACGATTCTTGACTCTTTATAATCAAAGGAATGGGGTCGTAACTTTCTTAACTTAGGACTTTTTGTTCTTTATACTTGAGAAGATGGAGTCACCAACTTTCAGTTTTTGGTTGACAATCTTGCATTGATTGTCGGGTATCAAGCAAGTCCATCGAATTTCTTATCATGTGAATCATTTTTTTAATGGCAATTGAAGTGAGTTAATGTATTGGTTAATGGTATTGAAGTGGTTAATGGCAAAATTTCAAAAATAGCATGTAACATAAATCAAAACTAGTTGTAAGTTGTAACCCCACACCAAAGACTTAAAAAAAAAAAAGAAAAAAAAAAGCTGTGGATACTAAATTGGGCTCACTTTAGTTTGAGGCCCACACCAAAACTCGTGTACTAGACATAGTTAAAAGAGAATTTTAAGAAAATAGTCAGTTTTAAAAAAAATAATTTTAAAAAATAGTTATAGTTTAAAAAAATTTAAAAATTAATCATTTCAAAAGTTTTTTACATGTCTCAGAAATGTCTTACAAAATTTTTTTATGTGTAATTAATTATCAGAAATTTCTTACGTGTGTTATGGTTAATTTTTAAATTTTTTAAAATTATGGCTATCTTTCAAAAATACACCGTCTAAAATGACTATTGACCTAACTGACCACGTAGTTAAAACCTACGTCTTCTAGACGTGTGAGTTAACAAAATAGCCTAATTTAATATTTAATTTTATATGACTAGTGATCATATGAAAATTTGGGACACCCATATCAATTTTAGGCAGATCTAAACCACGAGTCAGCATCATTTTTTACGATTAATTTATTTATGTCATTTAAGGTTTTATCTTTGTATGTTATGTTAGTTTTAAAACATAATAATATAAAACTGACATAAGCTGTGACCAAAACAAAGTCGATATAAACAGTCCTTACCAGTAGTAATTTTTGAAAAAATTTACCTAAACATCAATTCCATACTACGAGAGCGCACACGCACGTACAAAAAAAAAAAAAATCAATCCCGAACCACCAATAAAATTAAATGAAAACACTCATAGGGAATAAATATGTACTACTGAGATATAAAAATTATTATTTGCCCGTCTCTTATCAACTTAAACTTTTAAAATAAATCAGTGATTTAACATAATAACATGTATTAAGTTTGCAATAGAAATGAAACACGGTAAAAACAAACACATAATGAATTAAAAAAACTCCAATCCGAATGGAACACAACACCACTATTGACAGAGCATAAACCTCACCACAATGAGCCCACGAAAGAGCAGCGAATAACGAAGATCTGATTATGTCAGAGCCAAACTTTAATAAATTTGGAATATCTTGCTACCCTGATATATATTATATCAATATTATGTTGCAAATTCATATATACTTCACACTACTCTTTTGAAGTAGAACCAATGATAAATTTGCTTTTTTTGTTTTATAATTTTGATAGGCCATAAAATAACCCACCCAAAAAAAAAAGAAAAAACACCCATTGGCTACAGGCAATAGTAGTATAAAATATTTGGGCCAAAATGGTCGGATCTCGGTTGGGAAACTAGCTTGTATTAAGGGGAGAAATTTGCAAGAATCATTTAATCACGCCATGTCGTTGAGGGAACATGGAAATGACCTAGGCTTGGCTCTTATGGATGTCAATTGTTCGTTAATTGTGATCTAAAATTTAACCCAAAAAAACAAAAAAAAACAAAAACAAAACAGCCAATGCATTGAAAATGACTTGTTATGTGAATGATTTAAGACCATTGCAAGATCCGCTTCATCCGCTATGTTTGTAAAGTTAGACTGTTTACATAGAGATGGTTTCTAGGTTTTCAATTAATTGATTATAAATAGGCGTACAAGTTAAAGAAATCAAATATAAATAAGTGCAATTATTCATCTAAATTCTCAAAAAATAAAAAAGTCAGTAATTAAATATTTAACATGTTATTATATGAAAATGCTAAATTGAGCGCACCAAGATTATGTTGTGCTCTAAAGCCATCTTCAATGCAAATATTAATGTTAACGTTAAATTTGACAACCAAAAAAGTAAAAATGTTATATTTAACTTTAAGTGCTCTAATGCGTTTGAACTATTCTAAATGTTATTTATTATTTTATTATTATTTTTAATAACAAAATTCATGGAAGGTAATGTTTTAGCCAATAGTAACAATAATTACATTTTGGTAGAAAATATCTTTTTAAACATAAAATTGTAATCATCATTATTTTTTTTATAAAAAAGTTAAAGCGCTAACCAATCAAAGATCAAGGTCAAATGCCAAATTTTTTGGCATAGTACTATACTTGATGTTAAATTTAGCACCAAGAATGACACTTGCCAAATTTGCCATAAAATAGCCTTGCATGAGAGAACACTTTTTGTATAAAAATGCCAAATTTTATCATTGGTATTCTAAATAGCATTACATATGAGATGCTCTAATATATTCACGCTAAAATAAACACTATTTTGATTTTTTATTCAAATTTTATTTAAAAGAAATACAAATGATTGTGAAAAGTATAAACGATATAATGGACATAATATACTCGTTTATTAATTTAGTAGTGACAATAATGTGATTAAGAGGTCATTAAGTGTGGCATGCAATTCGTGCCTCTTGTCATGTCTGAAAATTTAGACTAGACCCAAAACTTCTCCATTCTATCATATTTAACCAACATACTCAAATATGCCTAATTAAATATCATGTAATTATGTCACCCAATTACGACGATGAGTCGTGTATAAATGGGTCACATCACACATGAAATTATTTAGAATTAATTAGCTTTATTTGGGTTGAAACTAAACTACATTTTCTAAATCTAAAATAAAAAAGTCCAAATGAAGGCTTAGTTTTGATCTTGCATACAATAGGGATGCTATGATGTTTGTCATTTTATCCGAGGGCATATATTGCTTGCACGGCTCTCACCATGCTTGTTGGAAAAATATAAAAACAATGTGCACGGGTGAAGGAATTTAAGGCCTCTTTTAGATTTCAATTACTTTTATTTTCGGAAGTGGTACCTAGGGTTTCCAAAACTTGCAAAATCCTAGCCGTCGTCTCCTTGGTTTTTTCATCATTAGTCGTACCGTCGGGCCACTGCGGCGATGGCATCGATCCTCAAGTTATTTTCTTTCAACTGAATCCTCATTCTTTGCTTGAAGTCATTCCTTCTACCATATAGTTCTCTTCGCGCAGTTCGCAGTTGTGAACTTTATGTGAAAACTCACAAGAAACTTTTTCTTGCTTTCCACAAACAACGCCAAATTGTTGAAGCAAAAAATTTCTTCTTTCATTTATAAAAGTTAAATTACAAACATTATAAATCAGATTGCTATTAGAAGGATAATCTGCTATTATCTTACTCGTTTGCTATTGGCCTTCAAGATTAGTCGCCATTGATTGGTTTTATTAACGGTGGCCCACTCATATCGTGGTTCAAGGTGTCATTCTTCTATGAGCAATGCTACACATACCAACATTTTTACCAACTTTTTTAATACAAACTCATATGTCATATGATTATTGGTGAGTGTTTATCACCTTGAAAAGAGGATTTGATATTTAGCCAATCAAAACATTACACATCAATTGCCACATAGGTTGGTATTAAAAAGTTGGTAAAAGAGTTGATATGTCTAGCATTTTCCTTCTTCTATTGGCTGCATTCAACAACTCCTACAATGTCATTTAGTAAAACTTCAGGGGATATATATAATTTTTTTCCTTTAAAAATTCACCTAATACTCCTTCAAAAACAACTATCAACGTATATTTAGTTAGTAATAATATCAACTTATTGTGAGAGAAAAAAAATTAAACTTCAACAAAAACACTTTAAGAGGTCCATATCATGATGTCAAATGATTTTTGTCTAGATAGATTAGGTTCTATAGCACTTACTATCTACGCTATTTTTGTCCCTATTCTAATTAAGGGCATGCAAAAGTAATGCTATCCAATTTTATCTCATTGATTAGAGTTTCCGAAGTAAATATACTCCAACATAGTGATGAGGATTAGCATTTGCTGTCGAAATAATGATATGTTATACTTGATGGCCATCTTTTGGCTTATCCAAATCATGATTTGCTAGCTTGTTAATTAATAACTTGGTAACCGAACACGTTAGTACACATGCTAGGTATTTTATTTGGATTAATTTTTTTATGTCATTATGCTAATAAAACATCGATTTGCATTGCCTATACTTTTAAATTTTTTTTCTTTTGGGCCCTATTTGACAGATAAGGCTTGTAACTGTGGAACAATTATATGGAAAAAATTGTAAATTAAGTCCCAATATTGTGAATACTTTTAAATTGTTGCCACATAGGTAGTCGTGGTATAAGTAATACTAACATTAATATAACACTGTCAAACATTTGTGTTAATATTGTGTAAATAATTTGTTCGAAACTTTTTTGTGTTCGATAAAGAGATAAGAGGTAAAATAAAATTGATTTGGATCTTGGTTCACCTCTTATTATTAGTATTATTTTTTTTTATATTTACTTTTCTTTTCCTCTTATAAAACGGAGTATAAACGTTAAAAGAGATATTGACTATCAATAGGACTTACCTAATTTTAATCCTCACAAATGAATTGAAAAAAAAAAAAAAACCATCTCTAGTCACGTTTTTCTTCAAATTATAGTTCCATCCTTTAAAACATTGAAGTCAGATTTTTAACACTGAGTAGATAGTAATTCTACGAATAAAATTAATGGCTAGTTAAGAAATTAGCCATTTTAAAGGTAAAGTTCGAAAGATTTAACCTAGAATGTCAAAATTAAGGATTTAGCCGTAACATACGTGTAATATACGGTTAAATCCTTAATTTTATAAAACTATGGCTAATTCTTAAAAAATTAGTAAAAAATTTGGTTAAATTTTTAAAAATGTCTAAAATTAATGTTATTTTTTCTTGTCCTTCCTAGGTAATTTTTGGTATCCCAACAATTATTTTAATTTGTTAATACAAGCACATTTGGCATGTGATATGCTCATGTAGTTAGTTATATACAACGTCCTATATATAAACATTTTTTTTACCCATTATATATTAACAATTTATTTGAAATATATTAATATTAAAAAAATTAGATGAATATTTGGATAACTAGCATTATTCTTCTTCTAACAGTTTAAAGCCTAATCTTCTTTCTCAATATACACACACCTTATTCTTATATCCTACTAACTAAACAGAAGCATATGGGTGAATATTCATTTTTTATGTGCAATTTAAAAGCACACATGAATAAATAAAATTAGTTGTAAATATAAGCCAATTCAAATATTGGACCTTATAAATTATAGCTCGAATTTGCAAAAAAAAAAAAAAAAAGTAGCTCTTGCCCAACATTAACCAGTAGAAAAGAATGAAGAGTCCATATCTACAGCCATAGAGAATGACTATTTTTATATTTAAAAGCATGAGCTATTTTCTGAAAACACAATAAAGTTTGTGTTATTTGCTTATAATTTTGCAATTTGCAAATAAAAAATATTATTTAACACAATCCAAAATCACATTAACTCATTGAAATCATTCTCCCCGATTTTGAGCAACACTTATTTTCTAGACTAAAACCACAACTTGCATCCTTTCCTATTTTGCCACGTTTTAATAAACTATTTGAATTGCTTATCATTATTTAAAATCATTTTAACTTCTAATAACAAATTATTACTGAAATAATTTTGAATACTACTAAATCATTCAAATAATTTATTCAACCAACTCAATCTTTAGATTTTAATTATCAACGTTCTCTAGAGTCGACAAAGCTTACGCTCTAGCACAACCATCTAGAGGCAGAATTAGAAAATTTTGTTTTTAGGGGTGCGAATCGTGAATAAAACTAAATTGAAAATATTTTAAAATTTAAAATATAATATGATAAACTCAATAAAATACAAATGAAATATAGCTCTTATTTTTAGTTTTAAATAGGATATTAATTATAAATATTATGTTTTAGGTGGCAATATATAATTGAAATCTTTCCAAATCTTATTGTGAAATTTTAAATTTCAAAAATTCGGGGAGATGGAGAAAGGAGAAACACGCTTTTACAAGAAAAGAAAGGTTGAGAGTCTGAGAGATGGGAGAGAAAAGGGAGATACGTGAAGAAAGATAAAAGTTGTAAAAAAAAAAATGCATATATTGGGGAACTTTTCTAATGGGAATCTCAAAAAAAAAAAGACTGACGGAGAGAGATTTACGTATTATTTTTTGTCTTAAAAAAGGTACATTACAACTTATATGGTTGATATTGCATCCAATATTTTCACTTTTTTTTGTTCCCTCTGAAAAAGTTCTCAAATAGTTCTTTCTTCTTTTCTTTTCTTTTCTTTGTTTTTCTTTTTCTGTTTGTTCAAAAATACAAACATAAATAGAACATCACATGAGAATAATTTTTTGAAAGAAAATAATGTTAAATCCAATTGTTCTTGTGAGTTTATGGGAAAATCATTATCAAACCATGAAAAACAATGCCCAACCAGATAAAGAATATATATATTATATACTATGTGTTCAACGCTAAGGTGACAGAAAACAAGAATAAACCATTGTTTTTCCCAACCAAAAAAAAAGAAAAAAAGAAGAAGAATAAACCATAGCATATTACGCATATATTCATATATGTGGGTGACTGAATATATTATAGTACCGCTAAAGAGTAACATAAAGCATATTAAGTCAATATAATGTCCTATTAGGACAGCAATGGCCCACAAAGCACTAAGTCACACTAATATTATGACGTGGTGGGAGATCAATATGATAATAAATATTAGGGTTATTTGCACTGGTGGCCCCTCTTCTTATAGCACGGTGACAATGTGGTCCTTAACCTTTTTTTTTTGGCAATTGGGTCCATGTCCTCACGAAATGGGAGCAATTGGGCACTTCCGTCTCATTTATCGTCAAATTTGGACAGAATATAGCATGTGCTTGGCATGTGAGCTATTTTATGGGGGTATTTTGGTAAGTTTAAGTAAAATAATTAAAAAAAAACTTTATCTCTCTTCTCTCTCCAACTCCCGCTCCCTTCTTCTCTTACCAAAAAACTTTAATTATTTTACTTAAACTTACCAAAATACATATATACACATATCCCTTAAACAAAAAGCTATATATATACATATATATTAATTTTTCTTTTTTCAACTCACAGGATGAAATGAAAAGAGGTGACAATCCTAAATCTATCGAATGCTACATGCGCGAAGTAGGTGCATCCGAAGTCGAAGCCCGTCAACACATAAAATTCCTTATAAGCGAAGCTTGGAAGCAACTGAATGAAGATATATTTGCAAATTCCTCGTTTCCAAAGCAATTCGTTGAGACTGCAAAGAACCTTGGAAGGGGAGCACAGTGCATATACCAATACGGAGATGGAGCTGGCATTCAAGACCGCGAAACCAAAGACCTTGTTATGCAATTACTCGTTGACCCTATCCCTTTTGAGTACTAGCTAGCTGGGTAGTGATCAACACAACATGATCTCTCTCTCTCTCTCTCTCTCTCTCTCTCTCTCTCTCTCTCTCTCTCTCTCTCTCTCTCTCTCTCTCTCTCTCTCTCTCTCTCTCTCTCTCTCTCCATTTGAGTAAGTGTAATTTGTAACATATATAGCAAAACAATACACATCCCAAACAAATGCAAATAACCCAGCTGTGCACTTCTCATCTCACGCTGAAATATGCATTTTGCTCCCACGGCGACAACCCACGGCGACGACCCACGGCGACAACCCACGGCGACAACCCACGGCGACGACGAGCCAAACCACAAGCGACGACCCACGGCGACGACCCACGGCGACGACCCACGGCGACAACCCACGGCGACGACCCACGGCGACAACCCACGGCGACGACCCACGGCGACAACCCACGGCGACAACCCACGGCGACGACGAGCCAAACCACAAGCGACGACCCACGGCGACGACCCACGGCGACAACCCACGGCGACGACGAGCCAAACCACAAGCGACGACCCACGGCGACTTAAATCCCGACGCGACAACCACGGCGACCCAAACCCCACGCGATGACCCACGGCGACCCAAATCCCGCCTCCCTCGCGCTCGCCTTGCCCTCCGCCTCGCGCTCGCCGCCTTGGCCTCCGCCTTCCTTCCTCGCCTCCGCCTCCTCCCTCTCGCTCACCTCCGCCGCTGCCCTTCGCCTCGCGCTCGCCGCTCGCCCCTCGTCTCCGCCGCCGCTGCCCTCTGCTCTTCAAATGGGCTGATTTCAGAGATAACATTAAGAAAGAGAAAATGAGAGAGAACAAAAATTGAGTTTTTAATATTGTTTAATTTTTTGAACTTTTATGGTCAAAAAGACCAAATTACCCTCTAAAAATGGCTCACGTACAAGTCACATGTGCATTTCCGTTCAATTTTAGACGGAAATTAGACGGAAGGGTCCAATTGCAACGGATTTATGAGGATGGGGACCCGATTGTCAAAAAAAAAAGGTTAAGGACCACATTGTCACTGCGCTATAAGGAGAGGGGCCACCAGTGCAAATAACCCTAAATATTATTTGCTTTTCACAAAGGTTGTGTTGGGTGACACTAAAAAAAAAATGAAAAGAAAAAAACTTTCTGCTTTTGATTCTTTCCATGAGCCGGATTAGGGTTTTTGACACGGAAACTGCATGCATGCTTTATTTTTTTAAAAGTGTCTACAAAGATTAAAAAGAATTATAATTTAAAAACTGTAAAAGGAATGATCTAATATTTTATGCTAACCATAAAGCAAATTTATTAATGTATACTATTTGATTTTATCTATTTACTAAGTTTTAGGGGTTGTTTTTTTCAATGAAAAAAATTGGACCATGTAGTATTTTTTTTTTCCAAAAATATATAATTCTTACATGTTTTTCTACCACCTTTTGAAATTGTACATCGATTTTTGCTACTCAAAATATTATTTTATTTTTATTTTCTTACATGTTATGTCACCTTATTCCCCCCTAAATCCTACTTCTGAAAACGACAGAAAGGTGCATATAAAAACAAGGAATAACGTCCAAAAAATATAATATAACCTTTATCCTTTGAGTTTTTAAAATAGTGTTAAAAATACCCCATGCGACAAATATTTATTTATATTTTTTCAACATAATGTGATTATAGTATCCCTATTTGATAAGAAATTATAATAAAAATAGAATTAAGGAAATGCTTAAAGCCAATTAGGCCAATATCATCTAACACTTTAGTGCCGAAATAAAGGTATTCTATACTTTTTAAGTCAAAATCATGATAAAAATTAGTCAAAAGAGGGATTATTGGCATTTTTCCTTAAATACAAAAAATAAAAATCTAAACACTAAACGCCCTACTTTTTTCTCTCTCTCTCTATTATGCTTTCACATCTCCCCTTGCCAAAAACATGGACTTATCTTTCATCAAAAGACCAATCCCCATCCTGGGCCCCACATGTACTCAACTAGTTGGGCCCCACAGAACGCAACATTGCAAGCTCCCATCACTTGGGCCCACAAGCCATTGGCCCAAATGATTCTCCATTTGTCACTAGCCAAAAGCAACATCACACATGAGATGCCACCACACAGGATCATGATTATCATCATGTCACACCCACCTTTCCCCAACCAATCACAGCCGTCCATTTTCCTCCCCCAATAATATATATACCACTTGGCTATAGCCCAAAAAAAGGCAAAATTAACACTCTCATTTCCCAACTAAAGTTCAATTGCTTGAAATAAAATTACTCAAAAACCTTTTTTTTCCTCTTTTTTGGCCATGGAAAAAAGCAAGTCCTTCCCTGAGTACTCATCGGCCTACTGCGGCGAATTCGGCTTCCGAGATCGGTCGAATTCGTATAGCTTCAACGGGCCGTCCCAAAAGGGGAGCGGTTTCACGACATCGGGCGACCCGGAGCTCCAAAGGAAGAAGAGAATTGCCTCCTATAATGTGTTCACTACGGAAGGTAAGGTCAAGTCAAAAGTGAGAAATAGCTTCAAGTGGATCAAGAGCAAGTTTAGTGACATACGCTATGGTGTGTGAACCTTAATTTATAGGATTTTATGTTGTTGTTTTTGGGGCACTTTTATTTTTTTTTGTGGTTGTAACTCTTTGTTGTATAAATCATGAGTTTGTGTTTGCAACGGTTTGACGGGAAATTGAGGGAAACACTATGATATTATATGATGATATTGATATATATACACACAACGATGGTGTATATGTATATATATCTATGGTGATGGTTTGTACATGATAATTGCATGGGAATTTAATATGTACCATGCTTGATTAATTAATTAGGAGAGAGCGCGGCTATTTGAATTTTGAGGTGTAATATGTACTTTTTTGGTGATAATAAATATAGTTATGCTATGTTTTCGTTTGATCCTTTTTTTTTTTCTCTCTCTTTCCATTTGCTTTCTTAATTTCCTATATCATCACCTGTAAGCAGACTCATTTTACAAAATTACATGAGTGAAAACAATAAGAATTATATATATATATATATATATATATGTAATGATAACCACAATTTTTTCAAGGGGGACCGAAGTGCGTGTATACGTACCATAGAATTTCCGATATACATGAACTAAAAGTTTTCGTATATTAGAAGAAAGAAATGGAAAAAAGAAAGAAGACATATATGCATGCGAAAGCTAGAAATTACTTATTATAGTTACTATTGGCTTTGCGATGATGGTTTTGACAACTTCAATTTTTGTTGGCGTATTTCGATTGATCATGAAATGATTTAGTAACAAAAATGTTTACTTTCGGCGAGCAAAAGAGATTAATGTTAGCTAGGTGGGGCATGAATTTAGTTGTGTACAATAAATGCGCATATATATATATAATATGTATATATATGATAGTAATGATACCAATAAACCTCTTTTTGCTCCGCCAGCCAAAGAGTCGATCTGGCTGTTCATATGTCTCAATTAAAAAAGAATTAAAATTAAAAGCAAGCGGCAAAAATGGCTTCTATTGGAATTATTTCTTCTAGATGCGTTTGATAGAAGAGATGAAAAAGTATAGGAAAATTATTGTGTCCCATAAGTTTATAAGGGTAAAGGTATTATTAACGCGCCACATATATTATATATATGTGAGAGTAAACTAGCAATTTACCTACTCTTCAATAATAATAATAATAATAATAATAATATAACGAACAAAAGATTGTTAAGAAATAGTTATTTTTTAAAAATGTTTTTAACAAATTAACGTTTTCGTTTATTAAAAAATAAAAATCAATTTTTAACCACATGATAACGTGATTTTATCTTTATATACTCTTATTTTTCATAGACTAATAACTAATTTATTTGAAATATCAGCAAAAACTGATTAAATATCAAATAGACGATTAAGTAAAAAAGCAAACTACCTAGAATCAATGCATTCAATTTGAGAATAATGGTTTCCTCATTTTCATAAATCACTAAATTTTCATAAACGAAATTACATTGAGAATGTTTTGCCGAAAAATGTTAGTCATAATAATATGTCGTTAAATAGCTTATTTAACGGATACAATACACACACACACATGACACACACACACACACATATATATATATATATATATATATATATATAAGAATATGTCACATTTTTTAACCATTTTTTTTAGATTTTAAGGATTTAGCCAAATTTTAGACTAATTTTTTAGGGATTAGTCATAGTCTTAGAAATTTAAAAAATTAATCATTTTTATTTTTTATTTTATCATATTTGATGAAAATTTTAGTAAGAGTAGGTTTGGTTTGCTTTTTTAAGTTGAATGAGCTGAATTTTTAGAGATTTTTTATTTGATTTGGGCAGTTTTTTTTAAGTAATTAACGTGAATTCTTATGTCTATTAATGTATTTAATGACTATTTCCTTAATTTTAATATTTTATTATTAAATCCTTTAAACTTTATCTTTAAAATGACTAATTTATATAAGTACTCTACACAAATTGGTACAAGAGCATCAACAAGTCGATTCGAGGGAGAAAAAACAAAAAAAGGTTGGTCACTTTAAAAGCAATCATGCGTAGAGTGATCTTACAAAATATATTTTAATCTTTAATGAAAATTGGATTGGTACAAATATTAGTAGCAATTATAATAGGAAAAATTTTATAAATAGCCCCCATAGTTAGACACTTCTAACAAGTTGGCTCCTAATGTATAAAACATGTCAAAGAAGCCCCTATAATTTATTCCGTCATCAACATTAGCCCCTCCGTTACGAAAAAATGACGGAATGCTGACATGGCATGTTTGTTATGTTTTTTTATTCATTTTCTTTAAGTCCCAAAATATAAAGAAGTGCCAAATCTTTTTTTTTTCTTTTTTCTTTTAGAGGAATGAAAATAAACTAATAAATACAAAGCATATCATGTGCCCTAAACTACATGATCCTAGCTACTAAAAAAAAGGTGGGCCCCGCATCATCTTCTTCCTCCTTTTCCCTTTCCTCTCCTCAGCCGACTCCGCCCACCGCACCTCAGCCCCACTGTGCCTCAGCCGACTCCGGAGGTTTTGGGAGCCGACTCCGCCACCGCACCTCAGCCCCACCGCGCCTCAGCCCCTCGGCCCATGGTGCCTCAGCCTTGCCGCCTCTCCGCCCACGCGACCCAGCCCCTCCGCCCACTGCGACCTAGCCTCTCCGCTCCTCTGCCCACCGCGACCCAGCCCCTCCGCCTCCACGCCATGACCTCAACGACCCCAGCTCCTCTCCTCTGCGACCCAGCCACCTCCGCGACCCTAGCCCCCTCCGCAACCTAGCCTCTCCGCCCATCGCGACCCTAGCCCGCCCACTGCGACCCCAGCCCCCACCGCACCCCAGCCCCTCCGCCCACCGTGAACCTAGCCTCTCCGCCTCATCTCGACCTAGCCTCTTCGCCCCTCTGCCCACTGCGACCCAGCCCCTTTGCCTCCGCGCCGTGACCTCAGCGACCCCAGCCCCTCTCCTTCACGACCCAGCCACCTCCGCGACCCCAGCCCCCTCCGCAACCCAGCTACCTCAACCTCTCTCCTCCGCGACCCAACCCCTCCGCTACCCAGCCCCCCTCCGTGATCAATCTGAGTTTGCTATTTCTTTCTTTCTTTCTTTCTTTTTTTTTTTTGTGTTGCATCATGGTGGAGCTACTTCTGAGATACTTGTGTATGGGTTTGTGGATACGTGGCAATGCCGACGTGGCTTTGGTCGGAGTACGGTGGAGACGATGGGTATTCGCGTATTTTTTTTTGTTTTTTTATTGCAATGGATTAATTTTTATTTTTTTATTGGTATATTTTTATTTTTAATAGAAAATGAATAAAATAATATAACAGACATGCCATACCAGCATTCCGTCCTTTTTTCATAACGGAATGACTAATATTGATGACGGAACAAACTATAGGGGCTTCTTTGACACGTTTTATACATTAGGGGCCAACTTGTTAGAGGTGTCTAACTATGGGGGCTATTTATAAAATTTTTCCATTATAATATTATAAGAATAAGTAAAGTAACCATCATATATATTGGCCAAATATAAGAAGATAGACTACACTAAAATAAATATCAGAAACAGCAATAACAACGACGTCGTAATCATATTAGTTTTAGCGGATTAAACAATACAACAAACCCAAATGCCTTTAGAACTACACGAAATTAGTCGAATTCGGACCAAGAAACGTTACGTAAGAAGTACCAAAGTTTTCGGTTCTCAGAATTTGCAGCACATTAATCAACATCAAGAATAATCATGAAGAAACATCAACTAATTAGTGATGACTAATAAGAAGACCATATTCACATATAATTATTATAATAATAATACTAATATTAATAATATAAAAAGACCATGTGTTATTGGGTCCTTTGAGATAGCGAAGGAGGTGCTTAATTTGTAACGGTCCAGTAATTAACATGACTTGATCAGTCGATTCGATGTATGGATTGAGAAATTTTTTTGACAAGAAACTGAATAATATTGCTCGACTTATTTATTTATTAGTGCGTTACATTATTATCTTTGGCGGAATATGCAAGAAGTGGAATTTTTTCAAGTTTTCCAATTTTTTATGGCTAAAATAATCTTGCCAAAATCATAATGTATGAAATATTTGATGCTCTTTAGTCTCAAGATTATATGTATATGAGCTAATGAATTCAAAGTAAATGAGACAAATATGTTCGTAAATATAGACACCAATTAAACTTGAAATATGATATATATACATGTACATACATGTATTATGTATATGTACAAGTAGACCTATATAGATGATCATGACAGAACATCAACTTCTGGATAAATACAAAATTAATATATAGCAATATGAATATCCCGACAGGCGATCGACAACCAAACTGAGAGAGAAAAATGCATTAACATACAAGAGATCAGACTACAGTATTTGATATGAAACTGCGAAATGACAGGTATATCTAAACGAAATTATTGCCCCAAAAAAAGAAAAAAAAATACATGAATGTCATGTTTGTGGATAGGAATATATATATGTGAGATCACATATATACTTAATTGTTTGAAAGAAACGCCTATCAAATTATATATTATGTTAGACCATCTCTTCAATCCTGGATCTATGTATTTCTATTTTTTGCACTATTTTGGCTTAACATATGAATAGCAATACAATTTGGTGCCAAATTGAGTGCAATACTATTCATTGGATATTAGCGAAGATTTCAACAAATAACCTATTGGTGTATTGCTAATACCATGACACAAACAGTAAAAAAAAATAAAATTGTACATTATATCTATTATTTCTCATTTTGTGATCACACGTACATATTGCTACGAAATCAAAATATGTACTTTCCCTTTTACAATTTCCAGCCATTAAATCTGTTAAAGGTTATTTTATTTTATTTTTTTAACTCTATTATTTGGTCCATACTATTTGCATATAGCATATGTGCTAGTTTGTCATACGCGGATTTGGGTGTGAAATTACCATTAAATTATGCCTAAAACCACAACAATAAAATTTAAATTAAACTTTTAACTTATTTGACAATATGCTGTAATTTGGCATTAAGGATACAACATATGCCATTTGAAGAGACTTTTTTAATCTATAATTGCAAATTTTTAGATGTAATATTGAATAGAAACATAGAGATGATGTAACTAACTAAGATTATATTAAAGATTTAACTGAGAAGACAAGTGGATCAACTTCACAGTCATCATCATCATCATCAATACCTTCTCCAAAACAAGAAACAAATTCAAAATCAACAAAAAGAAATATTCTATTTTATTTATTCATTTTCTATGAAGCTGCTTTACATTAAAACCAGCATAACCTTAAACATAAAAAGAAGGGGACAAAAAAAAAAAAAAAATTGGCCTAAGCTAAAGGTATATATATATATGCCCGCCAAATTGGAAGAAAACATAGCATTGTACATGCCATCCTGTTTATGGTTATTTATTACATTGGCATGTTCTCAGTAAAAAGAAATATACCATAAAACACATAGATCAACAATTTATGGAATAATAATATATAATAATAATAAATAAATAAAAAAAGAAAGAAAGAAACTAAGTCAATTGTAAATGGCACAACTCCATCTGATTCCTAGTCATCAATGTCATAAAGTTTCAAATGCTACTTTTGATTCACAACACTTCAAAATTCTCGTGTGGATGTAGACCTCAGGCTTTGACTCTCTTTGTATAGCTTAGAAGAGTCTCTGTTGTAATTGGTGATGCGTATTTGAGGTTTCGCCGGCAGTGGAGGCGGTTTCTTATCGTCCTGGTTCGCGTCGGATTTCCCGTGTGTCCTCACCGGCGTTTTTGGATTCGACGGTCTCGGCGGAGAGATTGGGAACAATTGGCCTCTTCCTTTCAGGCCGGCCAGGTTTGAACTAAACGACGTGCTACTTGTAGTAAAGCTACTAATACTCGTGTCTCTTCGCGTAGCCGTGTTAATGCTGCTGCTAGAGGTTGAGAACGGTGGGCTCTCTTTCTGTCCCATCTGGTTTGAACTAGAAGAGGTGGTAGTACTTGTGTCATTCCATCTAGCCGAGTTTACACCAAACGAAGTACTGGCGCCGGAGGTCGAGAACGGGCTCTCTTTCTGTCCATCCAGGTATGGGGTCGAAGAGGTACTGATTGTAGAAGCACTAGTGTTTCTCGGTCCACTCGGGTTTACTCCAAAAGTAGTACTACTGCTTGTAATGCTACTTTGATCGTCAGTTTGAGTGTCGAACTCGACGGTATTTTCTACGCCCTGAAGCAACACAACTAAAGCTGAGATACTATGATCATAGAATACCGACATGTATCCGAAAAGAAATGCGCAAAATATGCTAAATTTCATGGAATAATTCAACAAAAACCAAGAAAGAAGGCAATGGAAAAGTTCACACAGCAAAAGATAAGCAAAAGTATGAGAATATAGTGACAAAACTGAACCTAAGTGGTGACAAAAACGAATTAGAGCCTATCAACAAAATACTACTATTACCTTTACTTCTTTGGAAATAATAGAATCTGCAGGTTTCTCAGAAGACAAATCTGCTTTTCTGGGCAGAGCATGAGTTCGAGACCGTCTCATTCTAGACCTCCGCTTTCTGACAAAGTGGCAAAAAGTAATTAAAACAAAGTTATAGACATCAAATGTTCACTTTTTTCCTAACTAGAGACATATCAAAGTACATATTAAGAGCTATTTAGAAGATCTGGTTGAAATAATTACAAAGCAGAATCTAAATTCCTAAGCGTCAGTGAGTTGATCACACTTGAGGTTTATCAAATTTTTATTCGGTATATTTAATAGAGTATTCCAAGGTCGTTCGACCTTGTGCTTCCCAGAATATTGATTGAAGATCCCATTTTCTCCAATATCTAGAATCCTCGAAATCAGGTGAACCATTGAAGCGAAGTTTTTGCAGATTCTACTACGCCTTAAATTTTTGGGCGGACAAAATTCAAACTCATTATAACAAGGGAACGATGAGTATAGAGAACTTACTTCTTTTCGTCGTTGGCATGAACCAGCTCATCGTCATCATTGTGGATTACAGGCAAACCAGAAAGGTCACATGCCAAGGGGCTCGCGAAAAAGAACTACAAACAAATATTACTTATCCTATGTAAGGCGTCGCACTAGCACGTAATTTAACCAAGAAATCTAACAAAAGATATATGAACTATTCGATTCATACTTCATTTTGGAGAGCTGATGATGTGGAGCCACGATATGCAGGATCCAAAGAGAGAAGAGTCTTCAATAGATCTAAAGATGACAAAGGGAAATCTTTGAAAGTTTCTACCATAGTGGATTTGTACGTTTGTGGTGGTCTAAAAGTTGTCAAAAGCTTCAACTTTTTCCAGTATTCCTCCGATGGTGTGCCACACAACTTGAAAATCCTGTGAAGTTGCTCAACCTGAAATCAACGGCAGTCATGTTTTGTTCCAAAAATGGTAAATTCAAGTATAAAGACAAGCCCCAATATTATTATATCCACTAGTGAAAAGAAACGAAGTTTTGGTAAATCTGACCGCAAATTAGCATTTAGGTGGATGACACAAGATGAAATGCGCAAAATACTTGGTTCATTCGTAGGGTCTGTAACATTGGTTTGCTTATGGTTTTTATACTTGTGAAAAAATTTGGTTCGTTTATCTCTTGCAGAAACTAGCGTTATAACCAATACAACATTCTTTTTCCTGTTCTTTAAATTTACTTGCCCGCATGATAAATTCTTACATCTTTGAGGGACAATAGTTGATGATTATTACCTCAGTCCTACCAGGCATGATTGGTCTACCGGAAAACATCTCTGCCATGAGGCATCCGGCGCTCCAGAGATCAATACCCACTCCGTAATCCGTAGCACCCAATAGTAGCTCAGGAGCCCGATACCAAAGCGTCACAACACGATTAGTGAGTGGACGCTTCTGGCTTGGAGTATAATAATTTGAAAGCCCAAAATCTGCAATCTTTAGCATTCCATTTTTGTCAATCAACAAGTTCGAGCCTTTGATATCACGGTGCAAAATTCCCCGAGCATGGCAATGCTGAAGGCCTGAAAGTAGTTGGTGCATGTAGCTTTTGATCTGCATCATCAATCAATGAAGATTAGTGATCTCAAGGAGTCGCAGCATCGAGATTCTGAGTCCAATGAAGCAAAAAGCCGGGAGGAGAAAAAAACCTGTGGCTCACTCAGCTTTTCAGGGCGAGATATAATTCGTGCCAAATCCGACCGCATGAAATCAAAGACAAGATAAAGACTGTATTGCATTCTCGATGTTGCCAAACCTTCAAGTTTCACTATATTTGGATGATCCAGTTGTCTCAACATTGTAATTTCCCGCGCCATAAACTTAATACTCTCGGGCTCTGATGTATCAAAACGAACCTTCTTCAAGGCAACAATTTTTCCAGTCTCCTTGTCTCGGGCTTTGTACACATTGCTGTAGGTTCCTTGTCCCACCTACATCACCCAAAAATTCAGTTATACTAATAACATAAAACCAAATTATAATCTTCAAATGCTGGTCTTCGTTCACGGTACTTATCATTGCGAACTAACTAATTTAATATGCTTGGCAAGAATTTAATAAACAAGAAAGTAAAACAAAGTTTTTAAGTTGTAGAATTTTGACTCACTTTGCAACAAGAAAACACAAGACAAGAAAATATAAACTAACAATACAGCAAACGTTAAAATCTTCAAATTCCGGTCTCTGTCCTTAGTAATTGTCAACACGAACTAATTAGTTTTAATATGATTGGCAAGAATTCAAAGAACAAAAAGGTAAAACTAAGTTTTTAGGTTATAGAATTTTGACTCAATTTGCGACAAGAAAACACAAGAAAAGATCATATAAGCAAAACATGGATTCTCTTTTATTTCTTCCCATTCTGCTGTACTTACTCAAAACCATTAAAAAAATAATAAAATAAAATAAAAACAGATCCTGTATTTATCGGCGATTCTGTAATGGGGGATGTTATAAAAACAGACCGGTGGGAAACAAAATAAGACCTATTATTGGCTTCAACGAGAGTGCATTATAACTATTTTGCATCTTATCATATATTATATCTTCTTATTTTTATTTGTTGCCTTTTTATTCTCTCTCTTCGAGCTCCAAACCCTTCTTCTTTTGAAAATCTGCAAATATCACACAGAAAGACAACCCACACAAAAATATTTACTGCATTTGGATCTCTTTTTGTCTGACTAGAAATGAGAGAATCTTCAAATCCACAAAAAAAAAAAAAAAAAAACACTATTAAATCCAAAAGTATTTAATGGATCTAGAAATGAAACCCATTAGATACAAACTTTTTGGCCTCAAGTTCAGACCGATCTTTTAGTCAGATTAAATATTGCCTGCCTTTTTATTTCTCTCATCCTTCTGTACAATATTCCATAGGATTTAGGAGCTCCAAAAATAGTTTATTTGGTGATGAGAAGTTGGATTTCTTAAAAAATTTTGTGGGTTATTTTGCTTTTTCTATTATTATTATTTTAGAATAAAGATGAGTGGCCGCAAATTTCATCATCATCACCGCCACTGCTTGATCTAAGAGAAATTATTGCCATGAATGCTGGCAGCGGTGTGGTTTTTCCAGTAGGCAAGCAGCCGGCGGGTGAACGTCACCACTGATTCGACCAAAAAGAAACCGTCGAGTGCTTAGACAAGACCAGTGATTCTTGTAACCAACACTGACGAGAACGAATCTCCCAACCTCGCATTCCTCTTAAAATCTCTCGGCTCGACTCTGTCACTTCGACGGGATAAAAAAATTTTCATTTTCTATAACTTGCAATTAGATATTTTCTTGAATAAAACATAGTAATTTTCGTGCGTTTGGGGAAGACTCCTCGACTTCCCGTCATGCATCTGCCGCCGAACCCATCGTGGTCTCGTCTTTGCTGCCATACTCGTCATCGGAAGAGGAGAGATCGATTGTCGGGAAGGGATTTTACTTGTCATCGGCGAAGATTCCGAGGGATTTTACTTGCTGCCTTTTCCGGTCATGTCGGCACGAGTCTCCTAATCCACGGCGCCGTGGTGATGAAAGATATTTGTTTGTTGATTGATTATATTAATTGAATTTTTTTTTTACTCTTAAATCTTCTCAGACAATCTCATGCATCTCATAATTTTTAAATACCAATACACTTCTTGATTATCCACTGTTTATTCGAATTTGGACGGTCTTGATCGATTCAACCTAGGCGTTTCCCACCGATATGTTTTTATAGGCTTTTCCCAATTGAGAATCGCCGGTATTTATAACTATCAAATGTTCCTAAACTTTAAAAATTCAATGTATAACTAGACATTATAAAAATCGCTTAGGTCTGGTTTAATAACACTTTTATTTTATGTTTTTTTAAACACAAATTTGATCCAAATTTATAAAAACGAATTTTGTATGTATTTTTTATCCTTACACTTTATACACTTTCTTTTTTATATTTTCTCTCTTTTCACTCCCTTTTTATTATTACATTTTAAAAATAAAAAATAAAATCACTATTACCAAACATGTTCTCTGTGCTTAAAAAAAAGTTAGATTTTTTAAAGAATAACTATACATTTATGTTAATTGTTAACAACTAGTATATGTTTGTTTTTATTAGTAAAATAGTCAATTCTTTTATATATTCTCATATCAAAAATTTTATTACTTAAGTCATAGAAACTAGCTTATCAGATTAAAATTTTAAGACATCAATCATAAATTTTCAGACTCGATCAAATATCAGTCATAAAATTTCAGACTTACTTTGAGACTCTCTATGCGATATTTTATAAGATATTCAAAGGACATTAGCAAAAATCACATGAAAAATATGAATTTTGTGGTCTGGCGAAAGTGGTGATGATATTTTGTGATCCGGTGAAAGTGACGAGAGCATTTTAGTCTGTTCGTGTTGAAATTGTTAAATCCAAGATTAATTTCCTAATATTTATAAACGTTGGTTATTTTAATAAAACTTTAGACTTAAATTCACCCTTGAAAACTTGAAAATTTGAAAACAAAAACAAAAAAAAGCCACAAAACGTAGAAGCTGAGATTAGAAGCATCACACCTTTATCAAACTTAACACATGCTAATTAGAAAAGTTTTAAGGCACATAATCTGAATCACTCATTTATCAATTGTTAATAATTCACTTCAAAAAAATAAAAATAAAAAAACCACACAAACCTTAGCAAGCTTGTCAAAAGACTCGGCGCTCTTGGGGACCAAGCCAGCCAAGACCTTGTAGGGCACATTATCGACAAGCCATTTAGGCCATCCCTGAGCCAATACCTCATCTTCCATTGAAACCCTCTTCGAGACATTCCCGTTTCTCTCTCCCAAGCCTCGCTCCTCGTCCTCTCTGCGGACCAACTTGGCGTCTCCGCCGGAGCCACCGTGAAGAAGCGGCTGATCTGCTTCTCTGGAAGATTGCCTCGCCGCGATTTCTCTTTCTGGGTACCTCTGGCCCGTCGATCTCCTGGGACCCGCGTACCCGTACTGGGTCTTGAGCCTCTCGAGCCCACTGGGCGGCGAGTTCTTCGAAGGCTTGGCCTGAACACAGCCCATCGATGTCTCTGATCAACATAAGCTAAGCCGTAATTAGCCTTGGCTTTGGCTTTGGCTTTGGCTTTGGCTTTGGCTTTGGCTTTGGCTGCTTTGGCTTTGGCTTTCAACAACGAGAGGAAATAGAATGAAGAAGAAGAAGAAGAAGAAGATTCTGTGAATGGGAAAGATTTGCTGTCCATGGCCGGCACTTTTGGAAGCATAGACAGCCAAAAAGTAAGGGTCTTTTTTGCATTACTTTCTCCGCTAGAGAGTGAAAAGTTTGCATGCTTTTGCACCAATTTGACTGCTTTGTTGAGAGAGAGAGAGAGAGAGAGAGAGAGAGAGAGAGAGAGAGAGAGAGAGAGAGAGAGAGAGAGAGAGAGAGAGAGAGAGAGAGAGAGAGAGAGAGAGAGAGAGAGAGCTCGTTATGGCGATAAAGCACGTGGACGACGCTGAGCTTGACACGTGACATGGGGTGGGTCCCACTCGGATTTTTGTCTTTGTTCGTTTTTTTAGGTTTGTCAGCCGGCAATGCCATTTGGCCTTGACTCGACCGAAGCGAAATGAGAGCTTGATATTTTCAGGCTTTTTTTTTTCTCCAAGTCTCTCCGATAACATTTGCCTTGGAAACCGAATCAGAGGAAATAATGAGGTTTGGAGGAATAGCAGTATTATGGAATAAGAACATTTATGTAAAATCCCTATAAATTAATAATAGAAAATTTATGAAAATGGCCACTTTTAAAAAATAGCTATAATTTAAAAAAAAATGAATAAAATAGTCATTTTTTATATTTGTTATATCAATTTTTATGTGTAATTTTGTTATTGTAAGAAATTTTTACATGTGTAAAAAAAATTTATGGTTAATTTTTAAATATTTTAAAACTTTTGCTATTTTTTAAAAAAATATACCATCTAAAATGATTATTTACCTAATTGGCCCTTAATAATAATAGGATCAAAAAAATATTAATTTAGCGAATTATTAATTTATCGATAAATTAATAATTATTAATTTATTGAGTTAATTTTTATTTATTTATTTTAATATATTTTATACTTAAATTATTTTACAAATTATTATTATGATTTCATGTATTTGCTAATTAAGTAAATTAATTAATATCAATATTAATATCAATATCAATATCAATATCAACTTTGAGAGATAACAAGTAATATATATTTATATATATATTGTGAATTTTTCTTAATTTAATATGTAGCAAGCTCAAATCTTAGTGTGTAGGTGTAATTATATAATATAATTTAGTCCATAGTACATAGTGGTCAAGGGCTCTAAATGAAGACTGATCTGTAATTACAAACAAAAAAAAATTAAATTTTAGAGTTTTTTAGGCATTTAACTAAATTTTTGGGTAATTTTTTAGGATTTAGTCATAGTTTCACGAAATTAGGGATTTAGCCATAACATGTAACATTTTTTGTAACATGTAATGTATATACGTGTAAAAAATGTAACTAAGTGCATCATTTCAAAGTTCAAACCCCTTCTTTTATTTTTTTCTTTTTTTTCTTGAACGTACTTAATAATTTTTGGTCTCTTGATGTTTCCTTCTATTATGATTTGTAGCAAGTTGTTTCCCTTGATGATGTTATGTTATCCATCATTCTAATTTACTTCAATTGGAACATTTACATGTTTATGGATTCAATAATGTAGATAAATTACTGACAAAAAAGTTACCAAATTACTTCAATTGGAATATGGATTTTTTTAGGCATTTAACTAAACTTTCAAGTAATTTTTTAGGATTTAGTCCTAAAATGTCGAAATTAAGGATTTAGACATAACATGTAACATTTTATGTTACATGTAACATATATACGTATAAAAGTGTAATATTACATGTTATGTTACATGTGTTACACTTTATGTTATTTGTAACGTTACATTTAATGTTACGCTTTTTACACGTATATATGTAAGTTATGTTATGGCTAAATCCTTAATTTCGTGAAACTATGGCTAAATCCTTCAAACTTTACTTTTAAAATGGCTAATTGCTTAGTTGGCCCTTGGAATATTTACATGTCTATGGATTCACTAATGTAGATAAATTAGTGAGAAAAAGGTTACCTAGTACTGTTTGATAAAGTTTCCAACAATGTGTCAATTCCAAGATTGCGAAGATGGTTTAATCATGAGTGAAGATTTCAAACAAATCGCTTGGAATGAGATAAACACGAAAAGAATTAGGTCGTGAGCCCAGTTGGCTATAATGGACGAGAATAGTGAATGAGAGAATTGAAAAAAAAACATTTTAAATGCCATTTAATAATTTATTGTCTTATTTGATTTGATCATTTTGATCATTCAATCACATTTATCAAATGATCATAAAATGATTAAAATGGAATGAAATGATCAAAATAATCAAACCAAACAAGGCTTACGATTTCAAGTGGTGTCATCACTTAAAGTCTACTTTATATATTATGTATAGGTGGCTGTATAAATTAAAAGTATAATACAAAAAGCATAACTTATTAACGTATTAAAAAATAAGCATTGGTCAAAATCCCACGTGGTGAATATTGAATCTTGTTGACATAACTGACTCAAATTAATTTATTAGAAAGGCTTGTTGCCTTTTCTTTTCATGTGGTGGTTTGATGGGCTTTCTTAAAGCCAAAGCCCAATTGTGTTTATGATGAGAAATTGTAATATATATATATATATATTATTTTAAGTTTTACTTAATAATATATACTTCTAGTGATGTGCTTTATTAATTTATACTTTATGTTTATAGTGTAGAAATAGGGGTATAAACTAAAAGTGCAAAATAAAAGGGTATAAATTATTGATGTGCCCAAAATAGGGCATTCTTAAAAAATCTCTCATTTTATGACCTAGCGTGTGTGTATAAAAGAGATTGAAGACTCTGAGTGTGTGTGTGCGCAATTTTGGGTTAACCAACGGTAATGGTTAACTATAACGTGTAAAGTTGTATGAGGAATTAATAAAAAAGAAAGAGTTATACTCCTAGCAGTGTTAGTTGTTCTCTTTCTCTTGAACGCTTTTATGGTATTAGAGCATCAAAAAAGCAATCTTGTGTCGAGGAGAATGAATTCTATTGCTATGATGGCTGGAGCAAGCAACGACGATGGCTCTTAAGTGGCTTTGGACACTTCTCAACCTACCTCCACAATTGCCCTTACTACAATCCAATCCTCTAAAACCTCTCTTTCCTCTCTTTTTTTTGCCATCACTGCCTTCAAATTGACCGACCCTAATTACATTCCTTGGTCCCGCTCGATTCAAATGTTAATTCAAGGGAAATGAAATTTTGGATACCTTGATGGTTCTACTTCTATTCCTCAACCTCCAAAGACGATCCTTCTCTTAGTACATGGGAAATGAACAATTCTCTCATCATGTCATAGCTCATCTATTCCATGGACAGTCGTCTCGGAGAACTTTATATTCTGTATCTGATTGCCAAGGCCATTTGAGATGCCGTGAAGCTTGCCTACTCAGATCTCAAGGACTCTTCTGAAATGTTTGCGTTTGAACCAGGACATGCAATCTCCGTCAAGATGATGGCTCGATAACCTTTTATTTTCATTCTTTTACTCGACTGTGGCAGGAACTTTATTTATTTCACACGCGCACAAACACAATTACGGTTAGCCATTATCGTTTTTACTTTTTAATGGTTTCAGTAACGGTTGGTTAACTCATTACTAAATTGCCATCATAAGTTGATTGAAAAAAAAAAAAGAGTAAAATAGTTAAAAATTCACCAGCTGTATTTGTAAGTCAAAATAATAAATTGAAAAGACAAACTAACAAAACGATAAATCATTATAACAATGCATATTAAATATGTTTTGAATTCGCTATAATCAATTTTGATTATATTCCTTCTGGTGTAAGGTGCTCTAATACATCGGTTGTATTTTATATAGACCCTAAAAATAGAGGGTTTAATTAAAATAATAATAATAATAATAATAGTGGGTAGCGCAGCTTTTGGTGGTGGCGGTGGCAACTGGCGTTTAACGTTGCATAGCGATAGTCGCTAGTCCATAGGATGCGAATTAGTCGGGTCGACAAGAGAGAGACAATGAATTGTCACACAACACAACACAACACAAGAACAAGAACGTTATCGCTTTCATTTTATCCATAATATTGCTGTCTTACATAACTATTTAATATTTAATAGCATTATCAAGTCTATCGAGTGTAAACTTAGTATCGAAAAAGCAGCATCTGCATTTTCATTTTTATAAAATAATAAAATCCTAACATTAGAAAGCGACAGTCAAATTAATGGGTGAAGTAGGCAAATACCCAGAATTTATATAACAATAAAAATAAATACCCAAACTTTTGAAGTAATTGAGTTTCTAGTCAATTTGTGAATTACTTGCACATGCTTTTGGTAACAAAGTGAATTACCACCACTTACCACTGTGTAAGTAATTGTATTTTTGGGTAGTTGGTTACATTTTTCAAAAGATTGGGTAATAACTTACATTAAGTTTTAAAAATTGGGTATTCACTATAATTTCTCCAAATTAATTGTACATTACAGAGCTGATTACATTCTACATTCACACACACACACAGATAGAGAGATTGGAATTTCCATCTGTTTCGATTCCATTTTGCTTCGATTGCGATTCCGATTCCGATTCGATTCATGTCGGGGCTGCTGAGATGGAGGAAGCAGATAGGTGCGACGATGGCGCATCTGCAGCGCGCCGCGATCATCGGCGGGCAACCGCACCACCGCCTCTCGCGCCGCCAGGAGCGGCACAAGTGGGACCACCACGGCGGCGGCGGAGGCGGCGGAGGTGGGCCCCAGGATAAGGAGATCACCGGCGGCGGGGTCAGGAGAATCCGAGCGGAGGCGAACTGCCCCAGGTGCTCATTCAACCGCATGGAGGTCGTGTTCTCCGACGGCGAGCCCCCCGCCGCCGAGTCCGGCCCCGGAAGCGGCGCCGCGGCGGCGGCGGTCAACCTCTGCCCCAACTGCAAGACGGCCTTCTACTTCCGCCCCCACAGGATCGCCCCTCTCCAGGGGAGCTTCGTCGAGATCGGGCGGCTCAGCTCCAAGGGCTCCGCCGGTAAGAATCAGATTCAACACCCTCCTCATCACCAGCATCGGCTCAAGCCCTCGTTCTGGGACGCCTTGAGATCGTACGGCAACGCCAACAAGCGCGACGCCGTCGGGTCCTCCGACGGCGAGCCTCCCGACAACTGGCCGCCCAATGGGCTCGCCGTGCACGCCCCGCCCGGCCCGCCTTTCGCCCCCGGCGTCAACGTCATCCGCGCCTCTTCCGCCGCCGAAAACGGCGGCGGCGGCGGCAGCAAGACCGCCTGGGGTGGCGCCAACCTCGGCAGGGATTTGCCCACACCGAAGCAGATTTGCGAGGGGCTCGATAAGTTCGTTATCGGCCAACACAGGGCCAAAAAGGTTTCCTTTATGTTTGCCTTTCGTTGTGTTGTTTGGGGTTGGGATTTTTCGCTGCTTGATTCGCTGTGTCTGCGTTTCAGGTGCTCTCTGTGGCTGTTTATAATCACTATAAAAGGATCTATCAAGCCTCCTTGTCCAAAGGGTCGGCTTTTTTTCAGAAATTTCGCTTAGCTTTGACATTTTTTTTTCTGTTTTGGATGAATGTAAGAAATTGAGCTAAATCTGGCCGCTTTTTTTGATCTTAGGCCAGGAGCAGAAAAGAGCCAGGCGAGTCCTCGGGCGATAGACGATGATGACGATAACGTGGAGCTTGAGAAGAGCAATGTGCTTCTCATGGGTCCAACTGGTTCAGGTACCAATCTCTTCCGTAGAATTAGCCTCTAAGAGGAGCTTAGAAAGCTCGATAGTGTCGAGCTTTTTTGATTGGCTAGAATGGAAGTATGAAATCTTTTTTACGTGTTGAACTGCAATGGTCATGTTATACCCCGTGCAACAGGGAAGACATTGCTTGCCAAGACGCTAGCTCGATTTGTGAATGTGCCTTTTGTCATTGCCGATGCAACAACTCTAACACAGGTTAGTCTCTCGCTGCGTCGTGCCAGCACTGATAATGCAACATGCTCGTGAAGGAAATGTCTACTGAGATTTTAGACTCAGTCGGATCAAAAGTATATTTCCTTTTTTATCAAAATAAACTAGAGATTCGACTTGCAGTTGTTAGTTATACTTATTTATTATCATTTTTGTTATGTGCATTGTTTCTGCGTTGTAGCTTTTAAGGTACTTGCTAATTCTTGCAAATTTTTGACCTGGGAGTTTTACTAAGGACTAATGCTTTCTCACTTAAGATTCAATTTTTTTTTTTTTTGCTCTTCTTTTTGTTTGAAGTATCTTCCAATTTATAATTTTCACTGAAACAAATACTTTTTTTTTTTTTTTTCTTTTTGCAGGCTGGTTATGTTGGAGAAGATGTTGAATCAATTTTGTATAAATTACTTGCAGTATGTTTGCACTTAATTAGTATGCTTTGCTGATAATACCTACACTATATTCGCCATGGACTGACGTTTTTATGCTTGCCAATAGGCAGCTGAATTTAATGTACAAGCGGCACAACAAGGGATAGTATATATTGATGAAGTTGATAAAATAACGAAGAAGGTTATCTGATTTTTTTCCCTTCTTTGTAAGAAAATGTCTTCTTTAGCGTGTAATTGAATTAGAATTAGAAAATTGGAGTATGCTAAATATGGTGGGTTCATTTCTCAGGCTGAAAGCTTAAACATTAGCAGAGATGTTTCTGGTGAGGGTGTTCAGCAGGCACTACTGAAAATGCTTGAAGGAACTGTGAGTAAATTGTACTATGTTTCTGTCATTGTTAATTGGTTTTGCTGTTTCTTGTATTTTAATGATTTCCGAGTGAATATTCTTGAGCAATCACTGATTTACTTCTTTTTCCTTGCCCTCATTAATAATTTTGATGCTTACCATAGTGTCCGACTCATTGTGCCACCAATCTTTTAAATAGATTCTTAGAGTGTCGGTATTTAATTCAACATTTGGAAGTAACACTCATGTGGTAATTATACTCGCTATCTCAGAAGATTCCAGGATGTAGAAAGAAATAGAAACATTGGTAGGTTTACTTACCATTACTAATTTTTCATGTGCAAAAGATTTGAAGGAAAGGTTTAGAGGTTTCCCATGTATGATAGTGCCATATGCTTTAGATTTTGCAAATTGGAACATAGTACATGTAGGAATATACTAGTAGACGTAATCTTCTTTTGGGTTATCTATTACCTCGCCTTTTGTTCGCACTTAGAAGCCTTTTTACAGACAAAAAAGGTTTCAAGTGCCATATGGATGTTTTGTGAGACATTGAATGTGCCTTTTTTGAAGACGGAAAAACATAGGAAGGATAATCTGCGTGGATTTATCTTGTCCTTGATTTAATATTTAGTTTTGTTTTTTTGTACATTTGAAATTTTTTTTCTTCAGCGTTGCCCTGCATCTCCGCTGATTTGCACGGATGCCTATTTCTTCATTCTCCATTCATTAGGTTGTACTTCATAGTATGCTGTTATTTCTCGCCTTACTATAGTTTGATGTCTGATTCTTAATGCTCCTCTAGTATGCTGTTAATTCTTCTCTATCATCGTTCTTCTAGTAGCTTATGATTGGAACGATATTTTTGTGTCTAGATAGTGAATGTTCCTGAGAAGGGGGCAAGAAAGCATCCTAGGGGTGATAACATACAGGTGTGCAGTTTTTCTGTTATTTGATTGATAGTTGTGTTCTTTTGCTTAAAACTTCCCACTAAGAGATTTTCTAAAAAAATTTCGAGGTATTGTTTTCCACTTTATCTATACGAGCTAGGTTTCATATATATTCCTGTGGATAATTGTAACATAAATTAAAAAAAAAAAATATGCATCTTATATTAAAAATATATATATTTATGCATCTTACATAAAAAATAGAATTGTTCAAGTAAAACTTATTTTCCCAAACTAAGTCTATATCATGATCTTTTCCGGATAAGCAATTAAAAAAATAAAGTGAAAGCTAATCCCTATATAATAAGAATTGGCACGTCCACGACCAATAACCTACCTAGCCAACCCTATTCTAAAGATTGTTGATTCCTAAGGTTTTTAAGGAAAATTAGAACTAGATGAATCGTTAAAGCTAATTTTGAATGTTGCAAATGTGAAATAAATTACTGCAATAATAAAATCAAAATAAACTTATAAACTAGATACTAAAAAATTAATGATTTGATGCTTAACATTTACCCCCTTCTCTTGCTGCAAATGCTTCATGCATTTTTTAGTAAAATTGGTATTGATGAACCACGGTTTGACAATTTTACTTTCTAACTGTTTATAAATGATCTGCAGATAGATACAAAAGATATTCTTTTTATATGTGGTGGAGCATTCGTTGATCTTGACAAAACAATTTCAGAACGGTAACGACTCTACCAAATTTTCTTTTCTTGTTTGTTTCCTTTTTTTTTTTCCCTTCTTATTGGGATTTTAACATTATAAGTTACACTAACCAGAAGGCAAGATTCTTCAATTGGTTTTGGTGCTCCTGTCCGTGCTAACATGAGAACCGTTGGTGTTACCAATGCGGCAGTCACATCAACCTTGCTTGAATCAGTAAGAATAGTAGGCACTCCCCAATTGTTCAAATGGGGACTTGAATTTTTTATTTTCAGTTTGGTAATTATATACAAATGCATAATACCAATGCATGCAATATTGAAGTCAGAATCCTTTCTCTAACCCGGAATAACAAAAGCAGAAAATATAACATACTTAAAAGGAGACGTTAAGTTCATTCCTAGAAGGTGTAATTCCGGAACTGAAGCCTAATTCATTTTGTTTCCAGGTTGAAAGTGCTGATCTTATTGCCTACGGTCTCATACCAGAGTTTATCGGACGCTTTCCAATTTTAGTTAGTTTATCAGCTTTAACTGAGGACCAACTTGTTCAGGTTACTTCATTAATGCGTTTGTGTCTCTCGTTGTTTGTGCTTTTCTGAAATCTCCTCCAAAGTTGAGCTATATATTTTTATTTATTTCCCATATTCTCATCTCACTCGGGTATACTGACTCTTACACAAATATATGGAATCTCTTATGTGTAGATTTTATAAAATTAACATATACCGGTCGTTTTAAAATTTACTAGTGTCAGCTTCTTATATTTGACTTTCAAAAAGGGGTAATCTTCTCAGTCGAGATGAAACTAATCTCTCAAATCCCTTTGTACTATTGTTAATGGCTACGCCTCCTTTTTGTCCATGGTGAGAAAACTTTGACTTACATCGATAATGCTCTTTTTGTGTGTAGGTCCTCATGGAACCAAAAAATGCTCTTGGTAAGCAGTACAAGAAATTATTTAGCATGAATAACGTAAGCATCCCCCGGCCCCCACCCACCGACCCACACACACACACACATATAAGTGCTTATAAAATGTACTCACAGCAGCCATTTAGAGGAACTATTATTTTAAGCATGTTATAGCTTTGTGTACATTTTAGGTTAAGCTACACTTTTCCGAGAAAGCCCTAAGAGCAATTGCGAAAAAAGCAATGGCTAAGAATACGGGTGCGAGGGGCTTGAGAGCTATTCTTGAAACTATTCTAACTGAGGCGATGTATGAGGTGCGTGTGCATGCAAATGACAATTTTACCCATTCTGGTTTAGCGATTTTTTTTTTTTATTTTTTTTTATTTTTTTTTTTATCTTTGGTTGCACCATATGCTCTGACATAACCACTACAATGCTCGCTTCAGATACCGGATGTCAAGACAGGAAATGATAGAATAGATGCTGTAGTAGTTGATGAAGAGTCGGTTGGTTCAGCGGACGCTCCTGGGTTTGGAGGAAAGATTCTCAAGGGAGAAAATGCATTGGAGCGTTACCTAGAAGAAAACAAGAAGTCAATGGATTCCGAGGTAATAAGAGCTCAAATATCACAGGCATTTGTCTGGATTGTCCAAATTGGTTTCTAGGCTCCATGTGTATATTTTTGTAATTGAAAAAGAAAAATAATAGTAATAGTGAAAAAGTTTGAGCTAAGGGAACTTGGCTTGGGAGATAGGCTTTCATGGTTTTGACACACTAGAGTTTGACTTTTATTTCTTGTGCCTCTTTAATTGTTTGTAGGAAAATTCAGGAGCTGCTGAGAGAGACTTGCAGGATGGAGAATCTGAACTTTCTTCAAGAGCCATGAGCATGTAACACAAACCTTTTTTTAGTTATTATTTTCATTTGCTGGCCATTCTTATTTGTAAAGATCTCAATGATAAATCGGTGTAGTTATTCTCTGTAGCCTCTAATTCATGTTTAACAGGCAGGTATAACCAAAAGGATGAAAAATTTAATAAAACAGAAATTGTAGCGAACGGAATTTTTCAGTTTATAAATGAAGGTTTTGGTGTTCATACAACTTCATCAAGGCACGAGTCACTCACTCATAGTTTCACATTGTTTGCTTAGAAGAAGAAATTGGCTAGTTACAAGAGAAATGAATAGTAACTGATATTTAGAGATATTCATGAAAGTCACAGAGCTTGAATGCATAGCCTTAGTGTTTAGGTAGCACTAAGAGTGACGAAATCAGATATTGGAGGAACCCCTTGTGGATTAGAAAAAACATTGAGAGGGTCTATTTGGGTTTTGGCTCTAACCAATCTATCGAAGTTGTTGAGAAAGTACTTGTGTCCCCAAACCTTGGCAATGTCGACGGCGTCGCCGCCATCATTGTTGGTCGGAGTGCTAGCGTTAACACGTAGCCACTCTGCTACACCGAGATCGAAATCCATGTAGTTAATATAAGCTGCCCTTGGGCTCGACGAAACGTGATCAGCCATCGAGTTGTATAGGCTTCTTATCCAGTTCATGTACTCGCTTCTTTTGTCTGCATCGTCTTCATGTTGTTGCCATTCCACCATGTATTGAATCGAGTACAAGTTACCTTTTCTGTGAGGGAAAGCTATGGATTCGCTGCTTATGCGATCCATGATGCCGCCGTAAGGATCTAAGATCACGTATCCTTTCGGCTGCTTCTCCAACTGGTCCAATAGTGTAGCCCTTATCCCTTCGTACGTTATTGGGGTTTGCACATAGTCAGATTTTGCTTTGAAACATGCCTTGTCTTGGAAATAACGGTTTCCTAACTCCAATATCGAGCTTCTCGGAGGTAGACCCGAGAAGAAAACGATAGATTCGATCCAGCTCATTTCCACGCAGTCCTCTTCTCGGATAGCCAACTCTGGAAAGTCTCGGATGAGTAGGGAGACCAAATCAACCTTGGGTCCCAGGTAAAGGCCTTTGAACGTAGCCGATATACCGGTGTAATTTTTAGGAGTGTTTGGCAAGTTAGCACCGACGAAGCACGAGAGATACAAGTCGTCTCCCATGTTTGGCGCAACATGTTGCCACTTGTTGACTAGCTTGGCAACACTAGATGCGTGGCCTGGTCGGGAGAGCACAAAGGCAGTTACGGTGGGTGGGACTCGCAGCAGTTTGATTTTCCAAGCATAGATGATCCCCCAAACGCCGCCTCCGCCTCCTCTAATGGCCCAGAACACCTCCTCCCCCATGCCTCGACGGTCCAACAACCTGCCATCAGCGTCAACTAGCAGTGCATCCACCACATTATCGGCTGCAAGACCAAATTTGCGAGAGAGCAATCCAAATCCGCCGCCAGCAATGTGGCCGCCTACTCCAACAGTGGGGCAAGAACCAGCCGAGAAAGCATGGACGCGGCTCGCCTTGGCAATAGCGTAGTAGGTCTGGCCAAGCGTGGCGCCCGCTTCGACCCAGGCAGTTTCGAACTCAAGGTCGAGAGTGACACGATCAAGGTTGGTGAGGTCGATGACGACAAACGGCGGAGCGGCCACGGAGGAAGTGCCCTCGTAGCTATGCCCGCCGGAGCGGACAGTAATCCGGAAGGAGGCGTCTCGGGAGCACAACACCGCGCTCCTTAGCTGCTCGACAGTCTCGGGCATTACGATGGCGGCTGGCTTCGGCAGTGACGGGTCTGCGTAGCGTAGGTTCTGTATGGAAAAGTTTAGTGTGCTGTAATAGTAAGAAGCGCTTGCGCTAGAGCTGCTTGGAAAAGTGGTGAAGTTACGCACATCTTCGCGCGCCAAACACGCCGCTATCTGGTCGGTCCGAGCAGTGCTTGAAGCCATGTTACAAGACACATATTGGACACAACCGAACAAGCACATCAACGCCACCAAAATTAGGCAATAACAATATTGCTTCTCCATTGATAATATACTCTTACTATTTCTACTACTGCTTGTACAATACTGCCTGGCTTAGCTAGTAGTTCTTTGTGTTAAGAGAGTCTCAGTTCGGGTTTTTGTTGGCTATAATTTGTTTTGTACATTTATAACCACTAGACATGCCATAATTCACAAGAAGCTAGCCAGAAGAAATCAAGGAGGACAATTCTTATTTAATTCAGTGTTAATCTTCTAATTGTCAAGAGGAGAGACGAATAATCAGATGCGTTGAGGACAAGCAGATGGCTACCACCATTTGTTATGAATTATATATATATATATATGTATGTATATGTGCGTATGTATATATAGTAAGTGGGATAGCCGGCAATGCAAGGCAATTAATTGTTTAAACAAGTTTGTACTGAATGAAACTCTTCAAATATACACTTTAATGACTCCATTGTTCATACATCAACATCACTCAGTCCCATCTGACAAATTTAAACTGGTTTTTGATTGACATTAGTTAATTAGAAGATTGCAGTTTTTATTTGCTTAATTACTTGAAATGAAATAGATTCGTAATCATGTCTGCATGTGCATGCCGGCTAAAGTGAACCTAATTGATGTTCACCCTATGGATGAGCCGATACCATATATGTTATTGGGTTATATATACTTGATTAAACAATGTTTGAGAGAGAGAGAGAGAAAAAATAATATTCCGTTTGTCCTTGCTAATTTAATGAAAATTGTAGTCAGCGTATTACTTTTAAGGGCTGGAATCACTTGCAATTTGAATTTTTTTTTACATAAATAATATGAAATATAAAACAACAACAAAAAAGGCCAATTAGCTTTTTGGTCAAATTTTTAGCTTAAGTTTCAAGTAAATGATGCACATTTTTAAAAATTAAGAAATTAATCATTGGGTTTGAAATATCAGTTTAAACTCATCAAAATGCCTTTCATAAATTCGATCTCATGCCACATTTGACATTGAAATTTACTTTTTTCATCAGTAAATTACTATGTAGCTCCCCTTCTCTTCTATTGTCTTCTTCATTTGTAAATATATATATATATATATATATATAAATGTACCCTTTTGCACTCCATATTTGTGCTACATTTTCCGAATGCACCATATTCTTTGATTTCGTCCTGTTTGCATCCTGTAGTATTGAACTTAGACCATTTTGCACCCCTCGTCCAAGTCCATCAGTTAAACGATGATGTAGTACAAAAAAAATTATAATTTGACACTTGATTTATTTAAAAATTTCACTAATACCCTAAATCTTTTTATTTTTAACAAAACAAGAACACCCTCTCTCGGGTGGGTTTGGCGGCTTTGGGGTGGTCGAGACTCGCAGGGTGACCGGGGTTCACGGTGGGTTGTGGGGGTGCTCGGATTTCGCAATGGGTCATCGGATTGGGGCTGAGTTTGTCGGGAATTTGGGTCGCACAAGGGGGTTTATTTTCGTTGTCATTCGCGTGGGGTTTGGGCATCCGGGGTTCTTTTTTCTTTTGAAACTTCAAAGGATTTTAATACTTAAATCTCGCAACTTGTAATCAATCAAATGGCACAGCAGCTTGAGCTTTGAAATTAAAATATTTGGTCTGATTATTCTTCATTTTTCTCCTCTGGTTGTAGCTGCTCTTCAAACATAGCTCAACTTCAGCCTTGTGCCACGTCATCGTTTAATTGATGGACTTGGACGGAGGGTAAAATGTTCTAAGTTCAATACTTCAGCGTGCAAACATGACGAAATTAAAGAACATAGTGCATTCGAGAAATGTTGCACAAATATGACGTGCAAAATGATATTTTTTCCAAAAATAAAAAATGCAGTTCAGTCAATTTAACTACTAAAAATTAGCATGGATTGCAAATTTCCTTCTAAAATGGTATATTTCAAAACAAATTGGTCAGAAGTGACATTTTTCAAAAATATTTTCTTAATAAATGAAAATATTGACCATATTTTATTCTTGGTTTTGCAAATAGAAATCAATTTGTTCATGTGAAACATAAAGTTCAACCATAAAAGTTAAATGGCTTGGATGATGCTAGGTCTTGGTCATTGTTTAAGAGAGTAGCATGCAAGAAAGGAAAAGAACCAGAAGAAAACTCAAGTTTGATGGCAAAGAGCATGGATACTGTGGGAAAATGCAAGGGAGTTCCTCTTGCAACTAAGACCATCGAGGTATGCAATACTTTAAAAGGTGAGAAATAGAGTCATCTTCGTTCATTGACGAATAACTCGCCAAAATACCTCAAGGAGAAGATGACACTTTACCAACATTCAAGCTAAGTTATCTATCTTCCCTCACACTTGAAACATTGCTTTGCCTATTGCCGATTATTTCCAAAAGATTGTGAACTTGACATGCTGAAGTTGATAAAGCTTTGGATTGCAAAAGGATTCGTTACGCCTTCGAATCCAAGCCAATGTCTCGAAGATGTAGTTTATGAGTATTTTGTGATCCAACTGTTGAACATTGGGGAAACCTAAAAAGATCTAAAATCCACGTAAAATGGGGCAAGGAAAAACAGGAGTGTATTGATGTGCAAAAGCATTTTTCGATTTTACGAGCTTCGAAGCTATTTCTGAAAACATTCGCATAAAGTACTTTGAAAGTCCGGAAAGTTTTAATCAAAGTAACAAAATGCGACTTCTTTAGGAAATTTTATAAGACTCTGGCTCTTGTAAAAGAGTTTCATGAAAGTATTATAAAGGACTTGGCAAGTCTACCAAGGAAGAATTTTGAAATACTTTATTTCTTGGATAGGATTTTAGTTGTTCTTCCATTTAATCTCCGCATTCAATTGTAGATCACAGAAGAGAAAGTGTAAGGCAAAATCAATCCCAATACTATATGCAACACACGAGAGAAAATTCAATTCGTGTACTTTTTCAACTTTGGCAGTGTAGTGAAGAAGATACAGCATAGAATAGACAAGAGACAGAGACTGAAAATCAAACATATTACTCAACAAAATTACAAAGAGAATATAATGGAAGAGACTATAGTAGTTACAGCAATCGCTATTGCGATTCGACATCGAGTAAATGCCTCATTCGAGATCTAATATCCCAAAATTGGAGAGAAGGATCTTAACTTGATCGACGAGGTCTGACCCGGTAGCGTACTCTGTTAGCAATCCGACAGCGAAACCAAACATTGCCCATCTGCATAGCCAACATCCCAGACACAGGCAAAGAAGATACAAACACAAAGAAACCAAATTAGCCAATACAAATTCTCAATCCCAAAGTGGGAAGTTTTGAATAAACAAAAAATCAAGCACTCACAAGTCAATGTTAGTCCCAAATAGAAGAACAAACATCAATTCATACATTTGAAAAACAGGCCATTTTTTAGCATAAAACTGTTGAGTTGTGGAGCCTAATTTTGTCGCCTACGGAGTAAAGACCTTACGCAGAGAATTCATGAGTGTGTGTGGTGTTTAGAAAACTCTGATTGTATTCTCCTAATTCGAATATAGCGAAATCTGCAGTGACTAAAAGTGGACGTAGCTCTCACATTGAGAGTGAACTACTATAAATCTGTGTGCTATTTATTTTTCTGTTCTTCGTATTATTATTCGTTTTCTGACATGTCGGATTAAGACGTTAATCCTAACAAAAACAACCGTTTGATTGTGTACATTGTTGGTTCATGTCTTTGGTTTTGTTATTTTAGCATTGCCAAATTCCACAACCTTATGCTTTCAGGACCAACTTATTAATAAAGTAACCAGTCAATCTTTTTTTTTTTTTTAATATGTATCAGTCAATCAAAATTATTTATCTTTACCCAAAGAGCATGAAATTTCGACAAAAACCACAACACTAAAAAATGTTTGACACAAAACCCAGAAAACTCTCAACTTCAATCCTATAATTAAACCTCATCAACTCACAAATTTGCTCAACAAAAAAAAAAAAAGGCAAAAACATTTTCACTAAAAGTTGCACTTGATTACCTCCCATTGCTGATTTCATTCTTCCCAAGGAAGCCAAAGAAAGGGCCCTGACTGGCCTCCTCAAGCTTCTTCAGCTTGAAGTACTCCTGAAGCTCCTTGGCCTTCGCTCTCTGAAACTCCAATGTCACCACACTCTTATCATCCGCCGCCACCGCAGCCGCCGCCGCCGGAGACGAAGGCGCCGGCTGCGGCGGCTGAGGCTGAGATGGGGAAGGTGGGGTGGGCTTGGTGAGGGGAGGGGTGGTGGCGGCGGCGGGTGGGGCCACAGGTCTCCTTATGGGACCCTCAGTCTGGGAGCTCCTGATGACATGGCAAGTCCTGGCATATGGCCTGGGAGTTGCAGGGGAAGAGAGCCTGAGCCTGATGAGAGAGGAATAATGGGAATAGGAAGAGGAAGAGGAGCAAGGGTTTGGGGATGATGATGATGATGATGATGATGATGGGGATGATGGGATTTTGATGGTGTATGGGAATGAAGTTGCCACTGACATTCTTTCTCTATTCTCTTTTTTTTTTTTTTTTTTTTTCTTTTGTTGTTTTGGTCAGTTTTTGTTTTTGGGGGGTTTTGTTTGGTGGTTTTGGGTGGATTTGGTTAGGGGATGCAATACTATACGAATACGAGTGTGTTATCAGAATCACAAGAGAGAGAGACAAGTGGAAGTTGTTTTTGTGGATAAGATGCGGCCAAGTTTTCAGAGAGAGAGAGAGAGAGAGAGAGAGAGAGAGGGCATTGGGTGGTTTGTAGTTTGGCGCGCCTAATGGACTTTTTCCATCCTTGTGAAGTCGTTCTAGGCAATCTTTTAAACAAAAGTAGAGTCAGACTGACATTGCTTACAAGGACTGTTTCTAGTTTATAAAAGAATCTATAATAATTTTAGGTGTTTAATAAACATGGTTTTAAAAAATATATATATAATCATTTATATTTTTGCATAATATAAATTTAATAGAGTTTAAGAAATAAGTTAGAATTACTTTTAAATAACTACTTCTGTTTTTTGTTTTACAATTAATAAATGAAAAATTATAGTGAATACTCAATTTTTAAAACTTAATGTAAGTTCTTACTCAATCTTATAAAAAATATAACCAACTATCCAAATGATTTAATTACTTACATAATGATAAGTGGTAGTAATTCACTTAGTTACCAAAAGCATGTGCAAGTAATTCACAAATTGACTAAAAACTCAATTACTTCAAAAGTTTGGGTATTTATTTTTATTGTTATATAAATTCTAGGTATTTGCCTACTTCACGCTTAATAAAATATCCTAATTTTAAACAAATAATACATTACCAACTTGATTCACCTATTTTACTAATATACGTGATATATTTTATATGTTAAATAAAAATATACCTAATATATATACGTACGTAAAATATTACTAATATATTTTGTGTGTGGACATACTGATTTTATACCTAATATACGTAATATATTTTATTGTTGAATAAAATATTTATAATATTAGTTGGTTTTTTTACTTTTAATTGAACTTATCATTTCAATAAATCAAATTTATGTCTACTTTCTATTTATTTGAACTAATAATTATATATATATATATTTATTTATTTATTTATTGAGAATATTAGATGCATTATAATTAGTTATTATAATAAAATTTAATTTATGTTCTCTATTTATACTCTTAAAATGCAAAAATAATATCTCATAATATATATATATATATAATTGTATAAAAATAAATAATAAATATTAATTTTGTAGAGAAATGTTAAACCATATTTATTTTGGTACTTATACAGATTCATAGCAGTTTTACCAAACGCTTAAATAATGTTTCTGCTATAAACAACAATTTTAAAAATACAGTTTACCAAACGCCCTGCTTGCTTATAGCTTCAGCAGCTTCTTTTTTCAGTACAGCTTACAGTGCTTATTTCTTAGGGAATTTTAAGAAAATAGCCACTGTTTACGAAATGATTTTAAAAAATAGCCACAGTTTCAAAAAATTTAAAAACTAGCCCTTTCAGAAATTTCTGACACGTATCAAAAATTTCTTACAGCACATTTTATGTGTAATTTTGTTATTGTCAGAAATTTCTTATAGTGTGTAATGGCTATTTTTTAAATTTTTTGAAACTGTGGCTATTTTTTGAAAACACACATTTCAAAATGGCTATTTACCTAACTGACCCTATTTCTTAAGCACAACAATGCCAAACTTGCACGTAGTGCTAGATATACTAATTTATTTTATCAATTTTTTAATACAAATGTATATGTCATATTATCATTCGTGAGTGTTTATTATCTAATTATAAGGATGTCAATCAAAACATGACACTTCAATTCAACATGCAAATGTGGCACGGTTAATTAACCGGCACATTATACCACCGAAATTTTTTGGTGAAATTTCGGTTAATAACCGGCGGTTAAAAACCGGTTATTAACCGAATTTTCACTTAAAATTTCCGGTGGTATATTTTCCCCGAAAAAAAATATTTCGTTCGATCATTGGTTTGAGCGGGGGAAGGTCGGGACTCGGGACGTGGCGGGGGAGTCGGGGGAGGTGGTGGGGTGCTCTGCGGAGAAAGTCGGGGTGGTGGCGGAGTGGTCGGGGGAGGGGGGGGGGGGGGGGGGGGGAGGAGGGGAGGTCGCTGGGTGGTGGCGGGGAGGTCGGGGTGGTGGCGGGGAGGTCGCGGGGTGGTCGCAGGAGAGGTCGCAGGATGGTCGGGGGGTGGTCGCAGGGGAGGTCGCGGTGGTTTTGGGTGCCCTGCTTGCTTATGGCTTCAGTAGCTTCTTTCTTCAGTACAGCTTACAGTGCTTATTTCTTAAGCACAGCAATGCTAAACTGGCACGTAGTGCTAGATATACTAATTTATTTTATCAAATTTTTAATACAAATTTATGTGTCATATTATCATTAGTGAGTGTTTATTATCTAATTAGAAGGATGTCAATCAAAATATGACACTTTAATTGTCACATAAGTTGGTATTAAAAAGTTGGTAAAAGAGTTGATATGTCAAGCATTTTTCTTTAAACAAATTTATAAAAAAAATTAACTAGGGGTGCCACATGTTGTACATAGGTCTTGATCTAGAGTTCTTATTTTAGATTTGGAAAATATAGTTAACAAATTGTTGATTTTAAACAAAATAGAGCTAATTGGGTCTGAATAAGTTAGCATGCAACACGAGTCATTTGGTCACGATGTATAAATAAGTCATAATTGAGTGACAAAATTTAACACGATATTAAATTGGCGCATGTCTCGATCTAGCATTTATGCATGATATTTAATTTGAGCAATTCTGGATCTGGTCTAAAATTCACAGACACGATTAAAACATGAAAGGAACACAAAGCTAGACTCGAATTGCCACCACCTTATAAACAATGGCTATTTTATAAGAAGTCTTAAGTGAGAAAAGTTTATGACGGAAAATGATTCTAAGCTATTAGATATACTTTTTCAAATTTTAAAAAGGAGACGTTCTGTTGCATGAAATCCCTACGATAGAAACCGATTATTAAATTTTTTTTTAAGTGTGACTTATTGAAAAGGTAAATCTAACGGCGCTAGAATCATTTTTCATTATAACTTTCCCCTAAGTGAGACTTTTCTCTATTTTATGCTCTACCAAATGTTCCTTTCAATTAGTTGTTTGTAATTGAAACCTAGAAGCTCATAATAACCTGGCATGAATGGGACTCGAATTTAATAAAGGGTGTTTAATGACTATTTGGGCTCACTTAGAAATTAAGATTAAAAAAAAAAAAAAAACCTACTGAGCACAATTGAGCCGAAGAGCAACTCCAATCTACGCTATTTTAGCGTGGAATTGTTGCAATTTGGAGAAAAAAACTCACTCAAACCCATACGCCATTTCTCCCCCATTTTAGAGTGTATATACAACACCACGCTATATATAGCGTGGTACTATTCAACCGTATTTTTTTAATAATTTATAATACTTTTTGATGTGGGGTGGAATATATAAATGGTAGAAAATTAGTAAAAAATAATTAAATAATGATGATAAAAGAAATGTAGAAAGAATATTTATTTTTAAATTGAAAAATAGAATATTAGATTGAAGATGAAATACTATTTAGTAGTGATATTTACTCTACATTAAAATATTTGTGTACTATATTTCAGAATATTAGGTTGAAGATCGTCTAACTCAACTCTTTTTATTAAAGTGAAGCCACATGTCAGAAAATTTGATTCAAGATCAAATTTTAAGCTTCAATTTTTATAAGGGTGAAGTAGGAAAATATCTAAAATTTATATAACAATAAAAATAAATACCCAAACTTTTGAAGTAATTGAATTTCTAGTCAATTTATGAATTACTTGCGCATGCTTTTGGTAACTAAGTGAAATTACTACCACTTACCACTGTGTAAGTAATTGAATCATTTGGGTAGTTGGCTATATTTTTCAAAAGATTGGGTAATAACTTACATTAAGTTTTAAAAATTAGGTATTCACTATATTTTTTTTTAATTCATACTAAATTGGCCAATTGCAATTCATACCATTTTTTATTAATAAAATATAATTTTGATCTTCTTCTTGTCTTCTTCATTATAGAAAACGAGACAGATCAAATTGGCTACTTAATATGACATGGGGTCATGGACTATAATACTTTTATGATAATTTAGAAAAATAACGTTGCTCAAAAATGACATTTTTCAAAATTCATGGCTCATCCTTTTAGGACGCATCGAGTGAGCCGGTGCCAAATAACATTGCTAAAAGGAAAATACTGTTTACTATGCTGGTGACATTAGTTGCAATGACAAAGCTTAGATTTTAATAATAATTATTATAATAATAACCACAAATAATTTTTAAAAACCAAAGCACTGTCAACAATGGTATACTTAAAAAGTGCGCATGGGTTGCACCTCAAAGTCTATTTATAGGCAACAAATTGTGAAAGAATCAAGAGTAAAAGTAACTTTACAGAACATTCAGAATTGATTGTAGATTATTATTATTATTATTATTATTACCAAAACGACTAAATGATAAACTGAGAAAAGTGAATTGATGAAAATAAGAAATACAACAAAAGAGGGTAAAAAAATAACACATTTATGAGAAAAACAATGGCGAATACAGTGTCACACATAAACATGAGAAAATAAACAAATTGAAGAAATGGCCAACCCAAATAGACAAAATTGGAAACAAAAATATAGACATAAATTATCAGTCCAACCAGACGATGATCCTTGAAGTAAATGGAACTCCTTGCTACGGCGGTTCTCCCAATCTGATAAAAAAATCCACTCGATTTTGTCTTTTGCTTTTTCCTTTTCTGTTTAATTCCTCTTCAACCAGAAACAAGTCGAACAAGCTTCAAGGACGAACGAACAATCTCTTTCATTGACAGTTTGATTCCATTCCATGGATTTTCAGTGAAAGAGAGACTGAACCAAAGTTATATCAAGAAAATGCAAGCTACATAATTGCGCATGAACAACTTCTTTCGGTCCCGTTTTCAAATTCGTCGTCTGATAGATCTACTTCACTGCAAATGGATCAAAGTATAAACGTGAGAAATTCAGGCAAACTGAAGGGCGGTGAGACGACAAAGAATGAAAAAGAAAAAGATTGGCAGAGAAGAAATACACGTTAGTGTCTTCAACATCTTAAGTAGTTACATTAGCCTTTGCTTGATCATATTCTAATTAAGTTTTCATTAATTTCCTTGCCCTCTTTTTGGATATGTTACTATGATTGCATTTAAGCCCGTATTCGATTAGAATACAAGTCTGATAGGAGAGGCCTATGGCCTGCTTGATAAGGAAGTCCAGGGTTTGTAAACTAAATTATGTTTTTCCTTTTTAATGTTAAGCTTGGATTGAAAGGATAAGACCCTAATAAGTGAGTTCAAAGGCGACCATTTAATTGACAATAATCAACATTCAACAAAGATTGTTCTTTCTGCTCTTGCATGGAAAATTGTCAAAGGTTTATTTTGAGGGTAAACATTGAAGAAAAAAATTCAGGTTCAACTTCAATTGGATTAAGAAAGAGAAAAGACAGAAACCAACGGTTAAGAAAGTGAAAGATTTTCCAATTGTTAATAGGCAGAAAATTATCGCCCATGAATAAATTATGCATTCAAAACATTCATTCTTCCACTTTCAAATCTCTTCTTTATTGTCCATAAAACATCCATAGAACTGCTCTTTAAGTTCCATGTCTTAATAAGACTGATTCAGACACACAGTGTCCAATTATTACAGAAACTACCTAACTACGTATTAAAAACAAACCAAGACCGGGCAAGAACCTAAAACCATTGAAACTCCAGTATCTCAGCTTAGAAATTTTATAAAACTTGAGATCTTAACTACAACTTTAGATCTTAACTACATACTAAAGGGTCAAACAAAATAGTAAATGAAATAATAATGATTCAAACACAAGTCTTATTATTATTATTATTATTATTATTATTATAAATGAAAATGAAATGCCTTCATTTATTGTCCTCAGTGAGGGTCACCAAATTAAAAGATCAGAACTTGGAAAACATAAGAGATCATTAAGTAGTAATGGACCGGTATTAAGAAGCCTAGATGATCTCAATTAGCACTCTAATACTAATGATATGCATTAACCAAAGCTTTATAAAACCAAGAGCCTTTGCTCAAGTTTAATGCGCTAGCTTTCCTTCAAAGTTTTCTTTAGAGCTCCAAATAGATGTGAATACAAGAAAGTAATCATAGAAGACACTAAAAGATATCTTTTAACATTTTCTGTTGCTTATGTTTATAGATATCAATCAAAGTTTACTTTAGACTCACGCCTCAAAGCGCCTTTGCGTAAGCCTCGCCGCACCAAGGCAAAACACCGTAAGGGTTGTTTAAGCCTTTTAAAACATTGGGAAAAGTAGAGTTAAATGAACCCACCTCACCTATACTCATAAATCAAAGCTCGCACACACTAGAAAAACAAAGAGAAGAAGATTCAAAACCAGGTAGAAATTATAGAATAGTGACATACCTGGGCTCGAATTCCTTGATCTCAACAAGTTCGCTCCCACAAGTGTCCGTCCATTGCACCTTCCTCCTTTCTGTATGACCGGGTATATCACTATCCTCTTCACCGAGACTTACAGACTCCGTACTGCTTTCAGCAGATGCTGAGGTGCTGTTCAATGGTTTTTTCAAGCTACTTTTGAGAGAAATCTTTACGGCATTGCTATTATCATCAGGATCAGATGTATGGTCGTTGCTCTTATCAGAAACATGCGACCCAGGCAACGCATCTTGCTGCTGGGCAGGGCCCACTTTAAGAGGAGACGGAGTATCAGACCCAGCGGAAGTGCGACCAAAGCAGACAAAGGAAGCACACCCGCGGGCAAGTCGATTCTTCGTGGAAGCCAGCTGGAGGTTGGGATCGGATTCTTGGTCCACCAACTGGTACTGGTTCCACGGCGAAACTCTCATGGGTTTGTCTTCTTTCTTCTGACCGAGGAGTAGAAGGGTCAGGCCTTTACTATACCCGGAAGCCGAAGCAGAGAAGAATCCTCCTCCTTCTACTGCCAATAACATTGGCTCTGCTCATCTGGGCACCGACGACAATCGTCTTCTATTTAGTTGTCCTTCGCCCCATAAGAACCGACTCTCTAAGCCACCTGCCTTTCATTGGTCCATTACTCGCTATCGAAAAAAGAACTAAGACATCTTCGCGCACACACATGTAACCATTGAAATCGAACAACACCCATTTGAAACATAAAGATCCCAAGTGTATTGAAAAACCTCAAAACCCAGAAGCATCAAATCGAATATAGTAATTAAAAACCAAGACTCCGGAAAAGTATTCGACAATTTACTCAACCGTTTCACGCCAGATTTTTTCAGATTTTAATTACAATGCACAAACTCCACAAAAGCGTAAACTCATTTTGGATCTCAAGATAAATGGATATTCCTCTCCATGCCAAAGAGGTATCAATATTAAATAGCTTTGTCTAGATATTTTAAAGAGTTCAATCAATTCGTGGAGAGATTTCAATTTCCAATTGGGAAAAGACCATTGAACACGACATTGATTTGATCTTCCCATGTGTAACTCTTATAACTTGAATTAATCAAAAACCCAGTTCGAGCTACTACTTAAATGATTCCTGTACTTTTTTTTTGCTTGGATAAATAATTCCTATACTTAATATCATCACTAAAATCTCTAATTATAGCAAGTAAAAAAACCAAAAAAAAATCCTCTGAGTGAATAAACTGTCCACAATGCTCTGTTCAACGAGACCAAATCCCAGATGAGGATTCGAAACCCAAATCTCGAAATTTATCCCAAAAAAAAAAAAAGAGAGAAAAATGCAAAACCGAGCTGTTGTGACTGAGCTGAGATATTTTCTGTTCCTTTCGCAAAACCAAACAGATCAACGAAAGAGGAACAGAAAATTCGAAAGTACCTTTTGAAGCGAAACCCAAAAAAGCTACGAATATCAAAATCGCAAATAGATAGAGATCTACCGGCGATTCACTCGGCCTCGTGCAGTTTCTCCGATCGCGACTTGTACTGAGAGAAATAAAAAAAGAAAAGAAAAAAGAAAAGCCAAAAAAGTCGCCGAGGAATTGGAACGAAAGGAAGAGCGAAAAGAGAACTCAAAAGAAATTAATTAATTATTTAAGACAATAAAAAAATGGAAAAGGAAAAAAGAAGAAGTTGCTTATGGCTCGAATTATTTAAAGGAAGACAGGGATAGTTTCTCACCACGGCGCATGATGGCGACGGGCCCTCCTTTTATAATTCTTTTTTTTTTTAACCCCATGTTTGGGTAAATCATTTTACTCATTCTATCGCATTTCACAATGTGATGAAAAAAATAATTTAAAAATAATTTAAAATTAGTTTACTACTTGTTTGGGATGAACATTTCACATATTCTCTCCATGTTTGGACAAATCATTTCACACATTTTATACTATTCCAAACCATTCAACTTTCTTACAAATCATTCTATTCCATTCTATTTTTTTCAACCCTTTTTGTCAACTTTCCAAATCCCTATACAATATCTTTAAATCTCAACTATTTATACCACCTTAAAATTCGCAAAATGGCTCGTTTGGCAAACGGGTTCAAACTGTGACAATTTGAATTTTTTCATTTGAATTGAAAAATTTGAATTGGGTAATTTGAACGAAAAATTTAAATTGTTGTTTGGGTCAAATAATCTTATTTGAATGTATTATTTGGATTGTTGTTTGGGTAGATGTGAAATGTGTGATGTTGAGTAATAAAAAGAGTAGTTGAAATGTCAAATCAAAAAATACTATTCAAAATGGATTTAAACTGTTGAAATTTGAGGGGGGGAAGAATTTGATTTTGAAGGGTTTGAATGACTTTTTCTCATTTGAATTTTATCCAAAAAAAAGTTACCAAACGACGATTTAGATTGACAAAGTCGTTTGAATTGCCCAAGATGGGTTCAAACCCATTTGCCAAACATACCCAAACCATTCAACATCATTTTTTTTCAAACAATTCCAAACCATTTTGACCATTCTAATAAATAGAATGGAATGACCAAAATAGTTTGCCCAAACACAAGCTCTATCACATTCCTTGGGATTGAAAAACTGGTTTGAAAATAGTTTAAAATGATTTGAAAATAGTTTACCCCTTGTTTGGGGAGGCCATTTTGGCAATTCCATCTCATTTTTTGGATGGAAAAAATAGTTTGAAAATAGTTTAGAATTGTTTGAAAATTATTTGAAAAAATGATGTAGAATAGTGACTTTGCAAATTTCAAGGTGGTATAAATGGTTGAGATTTTAGATACTGTATAAGGATTTGGAAAGTTAAAAAAATGGTTGAAAAAAAAAATAGAATAGAATGGTGTGAAGGATTAGAAAAGTTGAAAAAAGTAAAAAAATAGAATGAGTAAAATGGAGGGAGGGGGGGTGGGGGGGAGGGGGGCAAGCATGGGGTTAGAAAAATGATGTAAAATAGTTTGACTTTACGAATTTTGAGGTATTATAAATTGTTGAGATTTAAATATATTGTATAAGGATTTGGAAAATTGAAAAAATAGTTGAAAAAAATATAATGGAATGGGATGGATTGTAGGATTAAAAAATGATATATCTAAACAAGGGATAAATTAGTTTAATTAGTGGGGGTTTTTTTTGGAAAATAATTTTGAATTGTCAGATTTATTTATTTATTTTTAAGATATAAGACCCACTGAAAAAATAAATTTGACAATCTATAATTGTTCACCACAAAAAAAAAAAATCCCACTCAAGAATTCTCGTCTTAAAACGAGAACTTATTTGGTGGTGGTTTTTTTTTTTTTCCTGCTAGGTTATAATTCTTAATTGCTAAATTTATCTTTTTAATATATGAAACTCACTGAAAAAAATAAATCTGTCTACCTAAAATTATTTTCCACAAAAAAAAAAATCCACTATAGAATCCCTTTTAAAACAAACAAATTCCTAAGTACTAGTTTAAAATATAAAACTGAGTATGTTTGGTTGCATGGGTGAAAAAATAAGAAGACAGAGACATAGAGCCAAAGTTTCAACCCTTTGTTTTGTTAGAGGTGAGATGAGGAAAAGATGAAATATAGCCATCAAAATAGAAAGTAAACTGTCTTATTACAACAGTCGAAATAGCCTCAAACCATAAGTACTAGGAAAAATCGAATGTAAACGCTAAAAGGGTAAAATCTGCTTACCTAGTTCTAACAATGAATATCGAGCACGCATTAGCATCTTTAACGCTACCACTATAATAAGTGGAGCAAATTGATCGACGAAAATCAAATCTCATATAACAAAGGCAAAATACAAAACTACATACACTTAGGCCATCCGCAGCCTTGTGCCATTGAGCTGATGCAATGTCAATTTGGAGCAAAAAAGAGTTCCACTCTTGCTCCATTTTGGTGCTCTATTTTGGAGCAAACGAATAATATTGCTTTATTTTAGGGCAAAAAAATAGTGTATAAAGCAAAACTTAAATAATTTATTTAATTAATTTTTTATTTCTCATGATATAAGACAAAAGAGTTTGGAGAATGAAGATCACCTTCGTTATTACAACACAAAGCACCAAAAACAAAAAAAACAAACAAAAAACAAAAAAAAAAACAAACAAACAAACCAACAATAAGGGAAATGCCTTTACTGAAATACTCAATGCCACAATAAGCTATGCCACAAAAACTTCTAGGTTAAGATAAGCATCACTACCACTATGAGAGTCGGAACGATCCCTGTCATAGCACGATTCAGGTAGCAAGTGGAAACCGCGTGCTACCGCTGTTGGCCACCAAACATAAACCTAACCTTGTCAAAGATAGCCCTATGTCAAACAAGAAGAGACCCCAAAAGATTCAAACTTACCACAAAAATCGATGAAAACTAGTCCCCATAATGAAAGCCCCTTCATTCCTCCTAATAGTGAAGTTAAACCTTTTTCAAAGTCAAGAAATAGAGCCACCAAAAACATAGTATGTTAGGAAAATTTTTGAATGAATTTTATTATAATTTGGCATTAATGCAATTTGTTTATTGCTTTGCCGTTTATATTCATTTTAATCACTTAAAGGTTTGTTATTGACATTCACATGTACGTTGTGGCTTTGTGTGGCTGTTTGTTTTTCTTTATTTTAATGCTTTGTTGGTTTTTATCTTTTCGGTGGTGTATTGCTCTGTTACCTTGACGTATGTAATAAAGATCTTTTTATTACTCTATTAGAGTTATACGTTTAGCCTGGTATTGATGGCCTTTGTGTGTTATATGCATTGAATGGCCTCTTATTGATTTTCTTGTATACGGTTACATGTAAAATGCCCAAATGCTTATGTAGCGTACAATAGGATTTTATTCCTCACCTCTGTGAACCAGCTAAAACGTTTTTTATAGCATTTTGTGAGTGCATGGCTGGTCGTGTGCTTCTGTGTATATATAGGTGGTCATGTTCTCTTGTAAGAGACACCAAAAATAATATACGTGCATTGTTTGTGTATTATTTGTGTTTGTTTGTGAGAGAGGTGATAGAGGATTGGTTACGGTTTAGTTCGCCGGAAGTGATTTTCTATCGTGCTCGGATTATCTCTTGTAGTCGTTGTATCCTGGGAGACAGACGCTGCAGAAATCTCGAGCACCGACGGCGAGGGGGCGAATCTGTTTTAAGGAAAGCGTGTGATACACGTGCTTCGACTAGTGGCCAAACTATTTCGTCGTCGTCGCCGTATTCGGTTTGCGCTTTCCAATTTATTATTTCAATTTTATTGTAATTATATTCATGTGCAATTTTAATATATCAATTCCAGTTATCTGTTCTTGTCTCTGTAAATATTTTTATTACCTCATATTTTATCTAACATAGTAAAGACCCACTACTAAGAAGGAGAACTCACAAAACCCAGAGAATCAATTGAGCACCAAACAACATAAATGAGGCTAAAAAGATACACATAGGCCGGAGTTTAGAAATAGCTTCAAGTGATGAGAACTTCACCAAGGACGTCAACAACAAGACAAGGAGACTAAGCCACCGAACGGACTATGCAAACGAGCGCGATCTAAGAGGTTCAAAGAGGAGCAAAACTTGTTCTTTTGAAGGTTCTTCCAAGCCCAAAAACAAAGTACAAGAGACAAGCCTCGGAGTTGTGTACTTAATCCAAGTGAAAGACGACATTTCAGAGGAATTTCAATCTATTTTGAGGAAGGGAGAAGAGCTGGAGAAGATAAGTCACCAAAATGATGGTGTTGGCAGTCCTTTGAGACCTCAAGTCCTTATTTATATGCTCTTTTGTATAGAGTTGACCTCTCATCATGAGACATTGGTTGGGTTTTACCCATTGTAGAAGAGGATTTTAACCGGGAGATGCTTTGAAATGTGAGTTGGCCCACTTTCTACTTGGCGCCACTTATTAATGAAAGTTTTGCCATCACTACTAGTGGATACCAGACCCAAAAAATAAAAAAAATAAAAAAAGGGTCTCATGGAAGAAACTAAGATGCCTATGCCAACGGCTACAATTTTGTAACATGAATGATAGAATGTTGATGTCTGTTGCAGAGATTATCCGGTATGTGACACGTGATGCCTTATGATTGGTTTGTTGTAGGAATCCTTCAGTATGAGACTGAGTAATACCTTATTATGATGCTTTGTTATTACTTATTAGACCATTGTATAGGCCTTGTAGAGCTATTTGTAATGATGCATTGACACACCATTTAACTTGAACATAGTTTGTCCTTACTGAGTTTAGCAACTCATTAAGTTTCTTAATGTATAGATGAAAGTATAAAAGATGTAGTAAGGGAACCCCAAGTTGCCAGAAATGGTGCATGTGGATCGACCTGTACCGGCATTGGACACAAGTTAGTCTCGTAGGCCTCTGACTGAGAGATTATCCTTTGTTTTGTGGGGGGTGTGGTTTTTTTTTTTTTTTTTTTTTTTTTTTTTTTAATGTAACCTTGTTTAGTTGAAAAGGAAGCTAAAAGACGATAATTAATGGTGCGGCTTCTCCAACAAATTAGACGATATTAGAGCATGCTTGAGGATTCATGTTTGATTTTCACTAGGCTTAGAAGTAGCAATGACTTTCAGTACTATGCGTTGAGATCATTGACATTAATGTTTGACTTTCCCTCATTACCCAAGTTTGCTTTTATCTTAATGAACATGATAGTAATTGGTCAGAGGAAGCTCCTCATTGTGTTTCTTCTCTTGTAATTGTCGATTTGGCATTGATCAGTTCATGAAATTTCCCTCTTTGTTGTTATTGTTGTTGTTTTTTTTTTTTAAGGATGCTTCTCCCATGGGGAACACTTAGGTGGGGGACAAATGGGAAACAAATATGTGGTCCAGATTCATCCAAAATTTTTTCTGTATTTATTTTTTAGTCCTTTATTTTTACTGTATTACAATTTAAGCCCAGTTTTTTAAAAATATTTGCATTTTTGCCCATAGAATGAATGCGTTTTTTTTATCAAAACAGTAAAAAAAATCCAACAAACTGTTTTGAAAAAAACTGCAAATTAAAATTTAAAATTTTCTGGATGATTCTGGGCCATATACTGTTGTTCCCCATTTATTCCCCACCAGAACGTTCCCCATGTGAGAATTGTCCAAAAAATAGTATTTTTCTTAATTAAAGTATTCCCTATTCGCATAAATTACAAATACGTTCTCAGTTTTCATAAACGACAAAAGTATATCTTTACATTGTCATTCCTTAACAAAAATTTCTTGAACTCAGAGCACTTGAACGCAAATTTTAATAAACTCGAAAGCAATTTTTTTTATTATTTTAAATATCATAGTATGTGAAAGAATGAATCCACAAACCACAATCAATCAAATAGTCTATTAAAATATTTTATATGTGCTAATATTTTTATTTATGTCCATGGACTCAAATTATTTGAGAATACTAAAAACTTTTTTAGTTGTGTTGTACAAAAATTTCACCAACAAGTAAAAGTTGATATTTAAAAAGATCAAGACCAATCATGATATAGGAACAAAAGTTTAAGGATCGAAGTTTTGACAGGACTAATCCTGCAATAAAATGGACAATTATGCCAAAATTAAAGAAGAGTTGACCAATTAATCACAAACTCAAAAGAAACAAGACATCAAGTGCAAAAAACTTCTAGTTTTTGATGGCCATGAAAAAACCAAAAACTAACCCGGTCCGCTCCACTCACCCGAACTCGCCCAAGAAATTTTAAAAAATAGTAAAATTTACTATACATGCCCAAGACCAACCATGGAAAATTGAAGACGCTAAAACAGAACACTTTAAAGGTATGTTTGAGTAAGTGGATGAAGAGTTTTTGAAAAATGAGGAGTGTGAATGATAAAAATGATTATAATAATCTTAGGGGTGTTAATAAAAAATTGAAACCCATACACTCACCTATCCAAAATCGAAACCGTCCAAAAAAATTATAAAAAATGGTAAACCAAAAAATTTGGGCGATTTTGGGTTTTACCGAAAAAAAATTTGTGCGGTTTTGGGTTCTAAAATTAAGATTTTGTTTTACCAAAACCGCCCAAAATCCTATAATTTTATTTTTTATTTTTTATTTTTATTTTATTTATTTTCTTATTGTCATTTCTCTTAAAAAAAAAAAAAAAAAAACTCATTAATGTTTTTTGCTTATTAATTTATGCTTATATCTCAAATTTTATGTTAATATCATTGTTTTTTGCTTTTTACATGTAAATATAGTCTAAAAATTATCTTTTATAACTAGTAATAATTATATATTATTTTGGTAAACCGCACAAAATCCACCCAAAATCGAAAGTGCCCAGAATTATTTTGAGCGGTTTTTGGTTTAAGATTTTAATTTTTTGTTGCTTTACCCAAAACTGAAACCGCCCAAATATTTAAAAACTGCCCAATGTTCACCCCTAAGAAGAATGAAGGGTTAAAAAAGATATATATAAAATTACTCTATTATCTGTTTTTACAATTTGATAATAATAATTATTGAGAATAAATTAGGCTTTTCAATAAGTAAAGTTGAGAGAGCATGCATACTTCCAGTCGAGGAATGATGCAATCTGATGGGCAAACAAGGAGACGCCCTTCCTCCACCTCTCCCTTCACCTCTTCATCCACACAACCAATCACACTTTAAGTTTACGAGCCAAGTGAAGTTGACCCCAATCAATGATCTTTGCAAAAAAGAAATTTGGGGAATTTCGGCTCTGTAGACTTTTGCTATTCATAACTCACACCAATTTATAGTAAGGCAGCTTGATAACGCATCATCAATTGTCCCAACAAAGACTAACCAAACATGTATAAACGAAAGACAAAACACCATCTAGCAATGTAGTTTTGAAGTGCACTCATAAATATAAAAGTAAAAAACGTAACCCAAACTAATTATCATAGGCTACACAGCATGATTAAAATGCATTACCGTCAATAAAATAATGATAATCTGATTAACCAACCATAAAGAACTAAACACAATTCAATGCATTTTACTACTCTTTAACTATTGGAACACTTCATGTGCGTGTGTGCTGCTTGTGTTTGGCAATGCTTAAGCGCCGGCTTTCAAAACTGTGATACGGGCCAAAAAGACCACGGCTGTGAACCGGGTAACGAAAGGCGTGAACTTGGTGAAAGAAAACTAATATGCAAGGCCTAAACAGATAGAGATAATATCTTCCTGCGATTCCGAACTACGTAGCAAATCAAACGAGAAAACGAGAGCTAGAAACGCAATAATCTGATACCATCATCAGATTTGAACCTGAATAATATAAGACCAACTTGATCAGGATACTAATTATATGGCACAACATTTAAAGCCTCAACAGGCTCTGGTTTTGGTTGTAGTCTCACTCAAACAATCATCCTTAATGAAGACTTGGCTTGTTATGTCTGGCCAAAAGATAAAAAAGTTTTTTTCATAATGTTCTGATACATTGTAATTGGAAGACGGAATGAATATTTACGTACCTTCAAACCACTATGCTTCAAAGCAATTAAAATTCTTGTTGTCTATGTAAGTCTCACTTGGAGGATTATAAACCTAAATTGATTGCTAGGAACAGAATCTACTTGATGTCATATCGAGATAGTACAACCTAATTCCTTGGCTGCAGCGTCAAGAAATTGAATGGGCATTCCAGTCGCGAGCCGGCTATGAGCTTCCCACGTCAAGCACTTTTCGATATCGGCTTGCCAGTCAATGTCATCTGGATTAAAATACTGATAAGACGGACCTCGGGGACCATTTATTTCTACCGACTTAGAATTAGCTTTGATTGGGCCAGTGTGCAGAATATCACGGAGAACAGATGTGCTCAGCGCACGGACGTGCGCACTTGGATGAGAAAGGCATCGGATAGTTGCTGGAAGACGGCACTGCATAAAATGTAAAGAAGTTGCTTCATGTGTTCATGATCATCTTTGGCTTTGTAATTCAAAAAACAAGATATTGATGTATTATCTGGAACCGTAAACTTCTGATATCTAGTGCATAGTGTGTCACTTTCTAATAATAGCACCTAAACCAGGATCCACGAACACGGGTAATGAGTTTACCTTCAACAAGTTTGCGAGGCCATCTGCTACAGCCAACCCAGATTCTCCCAACTCGAGCACAGGCTCAACTGCTCTAGCTGTTGCTTCCAATAGCTGCCATATTTAGGTATATTGATCATTGATTGTCAGTAAAATTTGTCCAAAAAAGAATAACCACGATAGCATTCAGTAATTAGTCAAATGCTTTGTGGTGCAAATTATGGACTCTCAGGTGAGCAAAACATCATAGGATTTCGAGCAACTAAGTATATAGAGGTCAATGATTAACAACATGATGAAAGGTACACTATACCACACTACAAACCGGTTTGATATAACTTCATGAAATGAACAATGGGTTAACTGTGGGAAGAGGCAAAGAGTAGTAAAGAAGGAATGTAATTTGTCGAAGACATTTTCTGGAATGCAAAAGCCCCAATTCCAAGTTGGTTATTAACTGTAGAAAAGTTGAGACCTAGACCCTCACTTTCATAATTCCTTCAGCTGTCATTCTAGCAAATAAACAACTCTTTGTGGTAATTATAGCAAATGGAACAGAGAATCTGTCTGTGATGGGAAAATCAAATTGTTTCAAGGGGAGGGTTACAAAGTTGCCGCAAAGAAAAACAAAAATTCATAAAACAATACCTCCAGCTGGGGTAAAGTGCAAGCTTCTCCATCTACAAGCATCCCATCGGTGGCGCGTAGAAGAAGATCTGATGCACTTGCCAAAATTACCAATGATTCTGGGTTATCATGATTTCTCATTAGTTCCACAATCAGTTTTACAATCCGTTGGTTGATCCTCCAAATCTTCTGGCCATCGTCTTTCGCAATCCAAGGCTGCAAATCCCTCTCCGCCTGGCAAACACAGAAGGCCATGCAATTGACTAGACAAATTAAGTCATTGAATTTCAATAAACCGGAGAGTAAGCCACTGATTCGGAACACTGACTGAACACTTGCCTCAATATTAAGTTATGAAATATTGGAAGTAAATTCAGGTTTTTTCTGTGTCAGAAAAAATTCTATTGAACACTAGCAAGAAGAGAATGTTCAAGTCAGTGACCAAAAAGTGGTCTAAACAGTTACATTTTTAGCTGACAATACAAGGTGAACAGAATTTGGACCTGAAGAACAACTGCTGTGGCTGCCTTTGCTGGTGACGCTGATACAACATTGCATAATGCATCAACAACCTAGAAAATCATCCAGGTAAAGATGGTCAAATTAAACATTATAAGGACAACAATATGAAGAAAAAATTATGTGTCCATAGTTCCAGTAACACTCCTTTACTAGTTTCTAATAAATTATGTTTCTTATAGAAAAAGGCGTCTGCATATATATGCTACCCACAGATTTATTAATGGTATAAACCTAAGAAAAAGTAATAGCATAATACTTCAATAGTATTTGTTTCAGGTTAATCCTCCTGTTTGACAACAGATGACAAATTTCAAGTCGATCTGATATGAAAATTTTCATCTTCTTGTATAAGAATTAGCTTTTTTCCATTTGATGTAACAAGTTGAAAACCTTACCAATTAGGGAAGAGTTAAATATCAAACAGTAAAGAGGAAACAATTTAACGAAGATATAACAAGTGCATATCTCATTGTAAATACTAAATATATTACAATTAGATAAGAAATCCTGAAGTTCAAGAAAAGCTTCAGTATTTTTTATGCAGGTAGTATTGGAACATACATGTGATAACTTGGAGAGCAAACAGTAGACATGCATATCATGCTATTATGTGTTTTTCAATTAAATTTTCCATTATCCAAAAATAAAGTCATTTCGTAAATATTTCCTAGAAGGGTGTCCAGACTGAATGTTCACAAAAACATAATTTTGGAAGGATTCTCTAGTGTATACAAAACATAAAAATAAATAAAAAGAAGTCGGAAGCTAGATAGAGTATGTTTAGTTTCATTCTATAGAACTGAAAAGTTTCATTCCATAGAACTGAAACCTGATATAGTATAATTTTTCAGAGAAACCTTGTCTCATTATTTTCTAAAGGTCTTACACTATAGGAAAGGTCTTGCACAACAGAACCGAAACCCTAAACCTGCGATAGTAAAGGTCTTACACTATAGCAACATAACATGTTTAATTTACCTGTCTCCATCCTTGTTGGGCAGAAGTGCTCTCTGCACTAGGTTTGGTCTCTGGAGCTGAAATCAACTTGTACCACAGCAGCGACACAACGGAGAAACATAATTCTTGTTTTTCTGCCAGCATTGATCCCAGGAAAACTTGTGCACTGCAATTAAATCCTATTTGCCTGTCCTTGGTGAGGAAGTTGGCTAAATCCGAAGCATCGAGAGGGAAGCTTGCAACACCTTTACCCAAAGTATAAGAGACTCGATTTGAATGTGACACACTCACATATTTACGGTTAGAATCTGAATCAGCTGAATCATTGCATTGAGGGAAAGATGGCTGCCCCGAATCTAAAGCCCTCCCATTTACATGATGGTTATGTTTCTTGCCATGTTTACATGAAGGGGACTCCTTCCAAACCGGCACGTGTGTTAGGTGCGCTTCTAGAGGCTCGGCCTTATTGACAATGGATGCAACTACTTTGCTATGAATATCAATGAGGTTGTATAGTGATGAAGCCCTGGTGTGTATTTCGTTGTCCAACTTGCATCGCATCAGGACCGACAGAGCGTGCATGCAAGCCTTTGACCGTCGAAACAGATCAGAAACATGAGCTGCAACCATAGCTGCAGCCACTATCTCAATTGAGCTATAACTCCACGAGGTGCCAAGAGAAGACGGCTCCAGTGAAAAAAGAGCCTCCAGAATAGATAAGATTCTGCGTGTGTGACAAATTGCCGAATCAATACTACTCTGAAACTCATGACTAGTTCCGTTTATTTTGACCGGCTTGCCTTCATTCTTTCCCTCTTCTGAATGTGAATGATTACCTCCCTTTGCGACAAATGGGAATAACTGCAGCTCACAGGCAAGAGCACAAACAGCAGCAAGAACATAAGAATCAAATGCAGCGACGGGCCCTTGTTTCTTCGTCCTTCTAGTTCGGATTTCTCTCAGCTTATCAGACCTGCCTTGCGCTTCCTCTGTAACTTCATCAGATTGGTAATTTTCTTCCATTCTAGGCCTCTTGTTCCCATTAGACTCAGCTTCATGGCTAACACATACAGTCAATACAACAAACAAGAGACGCGAGGCAAGCTCTACTGAAGCACATGACCCTAAGAACAGTGAATGAACCATTGTCCGAAGTTCTGCAACAGCAAGGTTTTTTGAGGCAGAGCCTAAGCCGGTAAAGTATCTGGTTTTTCTGTTTTGTTCTATTGAGTTCGTGGGTGGAAACGTTCTCTGAAGAATTGCTTCGACTGTGGCAACAAAAATCTTCATAAGGCATGCTTCGGATGGACTTCCTCGAGGAAGATATTCCAAGACCTTAAGGAGAGGTATGTATAGATTCCAGGACAAATTAGGTGGCTGCAATGGAGTGGCAACAATAATTTCTGGAAGATCAACAGCGGAGGAACTCAAAGGGATCAGCCCATAAGCAGCTTCCCAAATTGTGCAAATTCGCCATTCGACATCAGGGCCATGGGCACAAAGCATCGATGCAATCCCTTGGGCTGTAGCTTCAATAGTTGCTTCAGCGGCTGGCACCTCTATCTGGTTAAAATGCAATGAATTGAGGTTTAATTAGCTTCAAATTACATCCATTTTAACTAGTGAAATGAAGTATTGTGTGTTTTTCGTGTGTAGGTCTGTGTAGATCTAAGTAGTTTAATTGAGGAGAAAAAGTTCAAATTAACATAGAGCAAGTCTAGGTGCTTTTTGAAAAGGTTAAGGCTTGAGACATTTACTAAAATAAATAAATAAAACTTTCGTCATCAATACCTGCTTTCTGTAGGATGAAATATAATCACCAATAGGATCTTGCTGAACTTCAACTCCCTCAACTTGCCTTAGAGGAGGAAAGAGCAATGCCGGCTGTGAGAGGATGCGAAAAAGCAAAGCTGCTGCAGCATCGGCTGCTATACCTGCTCTCATTGACATGGCCGTCCCAATTGCTCGCAAAAAATGCAAATGCATCCAGTTTCTAGGAAGCTGCAAAAGCAGAAAAAATAATGATTAACATAGAGAGAATGCAGGAGATCAAACAAAGTAAAAGCTTCATATCAAGTAAGAGAAAAAAATCAAAATCGACTGAAAGTATGTATGTACATGCTCCTCCCCGCAAAAAGCCAAAGACGATAAAATCTATCCCAGTACATCTCGCAATTTAATGAAGAGCTTTTCATCAAAGAAACAATATATTTTACTTAGAACTTGAAAAAACAAAAGAAGAGAGAACAGAGAGCAAAAGGCAAGATAGGACCAAAGGCCCCACATCCACTTCTCAACAAGAACAGTAATCCACGAAGTAATGACTAATAAACGAAGTTAATTTCCTAAATTCTAGGGCAATATGGACTTAAGGAGAGCTCAAAATAGTATCCTGTCTTGTAAGAAGTCTACAACCACCACCACAAACCCTCTAAGCTTTTCCTTAAGAAAAAGGTTGAGGAATTATGACCCAAGTCATTTACCAGAAGTTCTAAACAACTGAGTACGTAGATTAAAAGCCACATGGCTATGACCTACATGACTTCATTGGACATTCATTTATGCCTTCAACAAAGTTTTGTTTGGTTAGTTACCAATGGTAGGATTAACGTTGAGATTCAGTTGGGAAATATAGTATATCAACCAAAACAGCAAGAAAATTCTGGAAAGCTGTAGTTGTAGAAGACGGTTTCAGTGAGAACCCATTCTCAAAACTGCAGTTCTCTCTTGACTGAGAGACCTCTCCAGTTCGAATCAAACAACATGGCTATGGTTAAGTGGAAGAGTATGATGATTTCAATGACCAGACACCTAGGTTAAAAAGAAATGAGAAAATCAAAGAAAGTCTTAAGAAAGCGGAATCTAAGGAGCTTTTGCAAAAGCAAAATAAGTTGATTTTCTTCGGGCTGCTGCAGACAAGCTTTCAAGGAGTTTTCATTAAAGAATGAAGCCAGTAAAGACAAATATCAGAGTATTTTCTCATTTTAATCACGATAATCGTTGAAGTTTTGGGAACCGGAGGTTAGAAAAGTCGCTAAAAGTTAGACAGCCATAAAAGAGCATTTCTGTCTAAAGTGGGTAGACTTACTACAAGTCAATATTCTAGGCGCCTATAAGGGGTACCACAGAGAAAAGAAATCTCCGATGTCAGGTGTCACCAGGCTGGAGTTATTTATGCAGGAAGACTCTGAAATCGTTCACGTTCCAAGGCTGGAGTATTTTTCTGGAGAAACTGAAATTAAGTTGGTTATCTCACAAGGGCTTTAAGGTGTATTTCATATGGTTCAAATAGAAGACAAATACAAAAGATGGAGAGGTTTCTATCAATTCAACTCTAGCTATTTTTGGGAAGTGTGGCTGGAAAGAAACAAGATAAGTTGTTGTGGTTTAGAAAATAATGTAGAAGCTACATGGAATAGGATTATAAATTATTCATTGGCACAAGTTATGGTTGTTCTCTAGAAACTAAGATCTTAGAAATTTTTGCTTTTCTGATTTAGTTAATAACTATCTAGTTGGAAGGAGATTCATTGTCCTCTGCCCTTTGTAATTAGTCCTTTTTAACTTTCAAAAAGCATAATAATAATCGTTGAAGGGAAAGTTCATCCTTTTTCATTGGATTTTGTTATAGGATGCAGTCCAAGAAAGAAGTTCATCTCAAGCACTGCTACTTTGGTTCTGGTATAGTGCCGTGGTTGGAAAGAAATATGAGATTTTTAAATTCTGTATGAGGAATAACCCCCTTGGATTTAAAGGATGTCCTAGTTTGGGCTAGGAGTTCCCAGATCAGAATAAATCAGATACAAGAAACACAAGCCACAAATAGAACCGAAGATATAATAGAGGAAACTGGAAAGGAATGAGGTCATTTGGTCTCTCCTACTGACCACATGAGTCATGTAATCTTGAGGCAATTTGTACGGGCTTCTAATCATAATCTTTATTTCATATTGCCCTCTGGTTGGTGCCGTACTCAACACTCTTTCACCAACTTTGTGTACCAAATTATTATCTTCTTAATTTCCATAAATAATATAAGGTGCTCTTAATGAACACGAGTAGAATGCTAAGTACAAAGAAGTATAGGCTCGACACTAGAGAAGACTAAGATGCACTCTGCTTGTTAAACTACCTAAACCGTGAAAGAAAGTTTGGCATTTGTAAGAAAATATAGAGCAGGTGGTAGTAACAGAAACATCAACGCCATATTTGTTGTGAAAGACGTCACACAAACACTTGGAATTGGCTACGAACAGACCATTGCACCAGCAGCAAAGTTGAATCTCATTCGCGCATAATACTGTCATTAGCTCGAAAGTTATAAAAAACTTAGTAGTGATTAGAAGCAGCCTTACCCTTATTCCAGATGCATAATCTTCAGCAGCCCGAAGAAGTTCCACAAGTTGTACAGCAGCATCGAGCGCATCCGGAGCCCATGACGGTGGCGCTTCTAAAAGTCCAACAAGAAGTCTTTGGGTGGCACTTGGAGTAGCAATGGCATAATACCTAACAAAAGATACATAAATTAATAATCGTACTCATCAAGTCTAAGTCGGTTACATAAAAAGTGTCATTCACTACAGCTAAAAAGAATAGGAGCTTTTCATGACCTATGAAATAGGCGTGCATATGGCTCAAGAGCTGGCAGCCCAGCAACAAGATGTTCATCCAAGGCTGTTGTTGGAGGAGGAAGTAGAAGTGCAGGGACAGCAACTGCTGTTAAAGTAGCCGTCTCATAGCGAGAAACTTCCTCATCGCACACACTTAATATAACGCCAGCGCCATTGGCTACAGCCCACCTTGGAGTTGAGGGCATGAGCTGAGGGTGCTTTCCAGATCCACGAGATGCTAAAGAAGCAGATTATCAGCTATCATAATCTAAAGGATTCAAGTTTCTTCCACTCTTCATAAGATACCATGCTCCAACAAACCAATATTTCTCTATCTACTATTTGATGCTCGTTCTAATTTAATTTGAAATGAAGTTGATAGCGTATTTGCTTTAATTTGAAGTATTTTGGTACCAATATAAATAAATTAAGACCAGTTATATACTATTAGCTTTTTTTTCCAAGTATATTGAAACGTGAAGAACAAGAAGACATAAAATGAGCGATAACAGATTTTTCTTGTTTGCATAAGGCATAGTACAATTATCTTAATTTTTTTACAAATAGAAACTTATCCATTACCAACATCTTTTTATGGTAGTTGTAGACCATTTTTAAATCCAAACATTCAAATTGGCATTTAGTTCGAAACTCTGCATAACACCAGATTACTATTACCGCATAGCTCTTTTTTTTCTTTTTTCTTTTGCTGAGAACAGCATAGTTTGCTTCATATGTGCCAAAATATGACTCAGATAATTTACCCACAAGTATATTCTAAAACAATTTTTTGTTGTCATTTTTATGCATCTGAAACTTAACATTTCCAAATGAAACATCATTTTATTAAGTGACGAAATCTGAAAGGGCCTAACTAACCAGTTGTAGGTGGCTTCAACTCTCCAGCAGCATATTTACCCATAACACCACTGCACCTGTTAATGTATGGAAGGGCACACAAGCTTAGCCAACAAAATTTGAAAATAAAGTAACATTTTCTATATGCTCTTGTAACTATACGTAGCTGATTAAACACAACATATGACCAGAAAAGCATTGATCTCCTGTAAATAAACAGAAAAACCTACCCCAAACATCTCCAAAGTCTACCTATAACCAATCTTCCACTCCAGTAAAAAAATTTAACAAATAAACACAGCAAACATAAAATAGAAAAAAAAAAAAAAAGCTCAGTTACGAATTGCTATCTTTTATAGCTTCCTTGGAATTCAAGAAGAAGTCAAATGAACTTCTACTGCTTAGGGATTAACTATTTACTTTTCACTAATTCAGTTCAATGAAAAAGCTGTGAGCATTTTCCTATTTTTGTAGTGCGTACAGGAATTCTGTCTCTTAAAATTTTGCTGCAATTTTTAATGATGATTTCAATCAACACAATATAGAGTATTTGTTTAGTTTTATCAGTTATATTGGTGAGGTACCGTTGACTAACCACGCATCTGAGTTCGGATAGCACTTAGCACAAAATGTTGGTGGTCTATGCAGAAAAGTGATTGAGAGACAACCAATGAAAACACTTACCAACGAAAGTAATCACTTCTGATGCCCAGTGGTGCAGCGAGCAGTATATCGGTAATCCAAGGAGACAAAGGCCTTATAGGTTTCCTCTCCGGTTGCACCACGGGTGTAGTGGAGGATTCCCCACTGTGACTTGTCGTCGCCTGGCTGCCACTACTGCTTCTTTCTGTTTCACTGTTCTGTTGCTCCACTTTGTATATTGGGCGATTATAATGAGTTAGAATTCGCAAAATCTCTCCACATGCCAGGGCCCATTGCTCAGAATACTCATTCTAAGGAAGAAGAAGAAGAAGAAAAAAACACATATTCATAATGGTTGCTTGACATTGATACTAAATGAATAGCAAAGTAGAATACAGAAAGAAAGTGAAAAGGGCCAATTTGTCAAAGGAGGGAAAGATGATGAATGAAATGAAATTTTTCAAGAAGAGGAGGCAAAAGGTTGATACAAAAATACTTCAAATTAAAAAATAAAACAAAAACAAAAATTGTAACTAACTGTTCTGCTATACCTCACTGCTTGGGCAAACTAAGGATATGAGAGATACAAATGGTGGAGTGGTTCTATCATACACGAGTGTGCCATCAATGATACAGGAAATAATTGGAAGAACGACAGCATGCCCGTGCTCTGGATGATGAAGGACAAATGTAGCTGGAAGAATTTTCGGGTACATAAATTAGTCATCATAAATTTCAGAATATCATAAACTATATCATATTTGCTCATTGATAATGCCTAAACAGCAGACAAACAGTACCCAAAACGTCATCGAAAAGGCGGTGCTCCTTTGTTGGATAACGATTACGAATAAGCTGCCAAAACAAATATGTCAGTACAGGCATCTGATAAAAATTCTTGACCTCTCGTAATTCGAAAAGAATTAGCATTTCCCTTTTCTAGTCGACCAAAGAAAGATTAGTTCAGAGACCGTACCTCAGCAATATCATCCGGGAATTGCTCAGACGTGAACTGGGCAAAGTAATCCACGTAGGCAATAACTTGAGCCTATAAAACACAAACAAATAGAGATTTTTAGAACCAGACGATAAGTTATAGAAACACAGAAACACAACAAGTTTCACTTATAATTCCAAAGCCAAAAAAAAAAAAACGCTATCATTCGAGCTCATGGAAACATACAAGGACATGTCCATTCGAGCAATTTTCCGAACTTATTACCAAATAGGAATCCAAAATTTACAAATCCACATAAACTCAAATTCAACAATCAAAACAACCCAAAAAAGAATACTCAATAAGATTTACCAAAAGGAAAATTCATAGCCTCAAAAGCTACCATACCAAACATGTGTATACAACTTCAAAGTAAATACTAAATAGTTTGGTATTAATTTTTATTTGAGATTTTTTTTTTTTTTGATTTACCTTTCTTTGGTGCTCATCTTGTGAAGGAGGACAGAACAATGAAGAGAATTGAAGACGATCAATCCATCTCTCATGGCTCTCCGCCATCGAAGAAGCAAAAACGACCTTTCAACCCTTCTCCACAACCACGAAAAATCCCCCAAACGCTACCAATCAAGAATCCAAATTTCGTAATTCAACATCCCCAAAACACAACACCTCTCTAAATCTCCCACAACTCAAACATAAAAAAGCAATAATGATAATAATAAAAATTTAAAAATATACAAATCGAATAATCTCTTGGTCTGGATTTCTAGTCTCTGCCTCTGAGCAACCACCAAGCTTCTCAAAATTTCTGCAACAAAAAAAAATTAAAATAAAATAAAAGCCCAGCAATATCAACGAACTGAGAAGAAATGAAGATACTAAAGAAGAAAATAAAATTTCAAAAAAACTCCAAGAAATAAACAAAAATCTAACAGAAACTAGTCTAGCTACAAAACTTGAACTCCAAAAAAAAATAATAATAATAAAAAGAAAAAAAAAAAGAAGAGAGATTTTCACAAAGTACCTGGTGGTGTTTGTGAAAGCAGGATTTGCTGTTGAAAATGCTTCAGAAATTAGAGAGCCCAAAGAAAAAATCCAGATTATTGCTTTTTTTTTTTTTTTTTTTTGGGAGAGGATGTGTTGTGTTGTGTGTGTAGTATTTGGCAGAGAGAGAGAGAGAGAGAGAGGGAGAGAAGATCTTTAGGAGGCTTCACAGTTCATCTCGCTAAAGATTGTTGCATACGTGGCAATGATATTTTCCTCTCGCCTTATGGGGTCTAGGTGTCGCGTCGATTCATATTATTATAATTATATATTAATTGATACAAATGCCATCCATACATGCATATGTGTGTGTGTATGCGCATTGCACATGTTGCACAATACATACATGCATGTGCATATGCGCATGCATGGGTTGTATAGTAATTTTTCTTTTTCTTTTTGGCAAGGTTGTATTGGAATTGACTTGAAAGAAGGGTTCTTTTTTTTTTTTTTGAAAAATAACTATTAATCATTAAATTTGTCTTTTTAATAAGATGCCGAGTTTATTGAAATAGTAAATCCGATGTAGAATGATTTTCTTTACCAAAAAATAACTTGCCAAAGATTTTTTTTTAAGGGAATTTTAAGAAAATAGCAACTGTTTATAAAATGATTTTAAAAAATAGTCATAGTTTCAAAAAATTTAAAAACTAGCCACGTAATAAATTTTTTATAAAATTTTTGCCTAGTGTCAGAAATTTCTAACGGTATTTTTATGTGTATTTTTGCTATTGTCGGAAATTTCTTACAGTTTTATGGCTAGTTTTTAAATTTTTTGAAACTGTGACTATTTTTTAAAAACACACAAACCAAAGCTATTTACCTAACTAACCCTTATTTTTAATTGGTTTAATTAATTTCATGGACCAATTAGAAAATTAGTCATTTTTAAAAGTTAAAGTTTGAAGGATTTAGCAAAATTTTAGAATAATTTTTTAGGGATTAGCAATAGTTTTAGAAATTTAATAAATTAGCCTTTTTTATTTTTTATTTTATCACCGTCAATGAAAATTTTGGTAATATTCGGTTTGGTTTGCTTTTTTAAGTTGAATGAGTTGAATTTGGAGATTTTTCATTTGATTTAAGCATTTTTTTTAGTAATTATCATGGACACTTATGCCCATTAAAGTATTTAATGGCTATTTTCTTAATTTTAATATTCTAAGGCAAAATCCTTCAAATTTTTTTTTTTTTTCTGAAATGGCTAATTTTTTAATTGGACCCTTTTAAATCCGTGTTTTAAGGAAATAGCCAATGTTTCAAAAAATTAAGAAACTAGTCATTAGTCCATTAAAAAATTAAGGTCATAAAGGTAACATCACACTATCATGTAGCTGAGAAAATGACTATCTCCTTAATTGATGAAAACTTTGATTATTTTCTGAAAACATCATCTAAAAATAGTTATTTACTCAATAATCTCATGATATGATATTTGATTTTTGTTTAAATTGGATCACCTCTGTCTATTTTCTTGAAACTTATTGACTTCGGGTATTGTTAAATTAAAGTGTTAAAAATTGATAGTTAATTATAGAAAATTTCCACCTGAATTGTGATTTTTCAAAATAATTGTTGACAATGCAAAATTTAATGGTCGTGTACAATATTCCAAGCACAGACTATTTTGATTCTTTTATATTACTAAATTTGAATGAACTCATATCTATATTAAATATACTCAATTTGGATTTTTAATCCAATGAAAATTTTTCGTTCCTATCTTCTCTTACATTTTATTTATTTATTTATTTATTTATTTTGCTTCCTAATTTGTTGTGTTGTATACAAATATAGATTTATAATTTTTTCTTTTTTTGAGACAAAAAGAAAAACTTGTCTAAAATTAGCCAAGATGGGCCAGCACAAAGCGCCCCTAGTCCTAGTGGAAGGGCCGCTGATGGAGCGACGAGGGAAAACGACAAAGTTGTAGAGTGAGTTTACGGTATTGCCCTTGTGGATGTAATTGATCCTTTCTCCTCCTCCCTTCCTTGTGTGTGTGTTTTTTTTTTTTTTTTCTTTTTTCTTTTTCTGAATTCTTTTCCTTGAGATTGTTGCATGTGGGTGTAGATACTTTTATTTCTTTTCCCCTTTTTGATAATTCGTGTTAGATAATTGAAAATTTGAAGTTAAAAGCACTATTTCTTTTAGAGTGAATTAGCTAACTAGGTTAATTTGGAAAACGATTATTAAATTTTAGCTAATGTTTTAAAAACTTAAGAAAAATTGTCATGCTACAAGTAAAAGATACATTAGATGAATTTCATCTTTCATAATTACTTGATGACTATTTTCTTAATAAATGAAAATTTTGACCATATTTTAAATAATCTAAGTAAAATAGCTATTTTTTATTATTTTTCTTTTATATATATATATACGTTTTCACATGTTTTAAAAAATATTAAAAAAAGTAGCAGTTGTTAGAATTTTTATAAATAAATAAAAAGTATTTACCAATTTAATATAAATTTTTTAACATTTCAAATTTTGCTTTTTAATCATGAAATGTTAAAAAATTCTAACACGTACGTCAATATTTTCTGTAATAAAAATTCTAACAAGTGATATTTTCTAAATATTTCAGAACATGTGTTCTTTCTTAAAAGATCCACTAAATTTTGACATATTTTCACAATTCATCGTAAATAATTATTGAAAATGTTAAATTTTAAAAACTATTAATGTTTAAAGATTTTAAAGTAATTAATTAGCTTACTTACTGATTAATGTAGGGTAATATATAAAGGGGTCAGTTAAGAAATTAATGTAAAGTTTGAAGGATTTAGCCCTAGAATATCAAAATTAAGAATTTAGTCGTAATATACGTATATCATATTTATGTTATACGTATGTTACATGTAACATATTTCGTTACACGATGTTACAGCTAAATCCTTAATTTCATGAGACTAGGGCTAATAATTCCTAAAAAAAATTAGCCAAAAATTTGGTTAAATCCTTAAAAATCTCTATATAAAGGGTATCTTGAGGAAGGTCCTCTGAACTATGAAGTAGCGCTTCATTTATTGATACAATGTGGACAAGAAAAAAAAAGGTTAAGCTGTCAATATGGTCTCTTAATCGTGTCAATTTTTCTTTAGGGTTTCTCTGTGTTAATCTCGACAACTCGTGCCTTCTTGATAAGGCTTCTTATGATCGTTTTCCCTCATTTTAATCGTCTATTTTTCAATGAAGGATATATTAAGTCACCTTCAAGAGTTCTCTATCTCAGGTAAGGAGGAAGGTTTGGGAGTGGAGGGTGAGTGGAGGGTGACTAGGTTGTTGATGGGAAGAATCTTCTTTCGCTTTGGATTGTCGAGGAAGGTATTGTCGAAAAAACCAGCAAATTAGGTGTTTAAGGAGCTGTTTCAGAACCTTTAACGTCTTGGAATAGGATTGACAATACGTTAGGTCAATAATAATTCTTTCTTTTTTTCATTTTTGAAAGGGATGTTGATAAGAAAAGGGTGTTTGCCCACGAATCATGGCATTTCAGCAAGGCCCTCATGTCGTTGAAAGAGGTTAATAATGGAAGAGTTCCCTAAAGAGTCCAAATTTAAATCCACCAATATTTGGATTCAGATCCATTCCCTCCCTCTCTTTGTAATGACATGGAAGATGTGTTTTTTCATTGCTAGTATTCGATTGGATGTTGCACAAAGATCAAGCTCGGATCCCATGCTGATAAAAATTCAGTGGGATTATCGGGGTGTTATTTCGTGTGTGGGATTATCGGCCATGTTGCGAGAGATTATGGCCATAAATGAGTAACTTTGATAAATTCAAGGGGGAATTTCACTATATATATATATATATATATTGTGGTTTCATTGTTTCTCAAAATTTCTTGACAAATATCCTCAAAGAAGAACCATAATCGCACTACTATAGGCCCTTCTGGTAGTAAGAACGATGCTCTACGGTGATCTCCGAGGGCGACAAATTATGTAACTAATGGTAGTGCATTTCGGGATGTTCACCGATCCCCTAATTTAATGGAGACTAATTCGCATATTGCAATTTTTTAAATCTCTCATCTATTATGTTGGTGATGTAATAAAGAATATGATGACTTCTCGTGCTCAATTTTTTACTAATCCTAGTCAACCTTCAACTGGCTGTTCACAGAATGATAATCCGAATGATACTGTGGTTGAAGCCCATAATCCATGCCCAAATCCAGCTTGCCACCCGAATTTATTGACCAGCCCTAAGGTAATTTCCACGACCCCAATATCATGTATCCCTTTCAAATCCCTTGTTCCAGCAACCGAAACTTCTGTTGGTTCTAGTGCAGTCGGTATATGGAGAGTTCACTTGCAGAGCCAGTAGTGCAGTTGATCTTGCCCTGGGTGTTACAAGGCTTAGAGTGAGGATTTCATTTGTGAAGGTATAGTGGCGCCTCCGACGACGTCATTTATCCCCACTTTCCCATTTGGTGCGTCTCAAGGAGACAGAAATGATGTGAAACAAGGGTAGAATAGTCAAGCCCGGAATAAAAACAAGAAGGTTGCGGTTGCCAAGGTTGGAGAGGGTTTGTCTCTGAAATAGAGCCTAGTTGTGAGTTGATGGTAAAAAGTACTGGAAAAAACCATAAGGGTCCTTGCATAAGTCACTAAGAACTCTGATTAATCGACGGATGTTACGCAACCTTGCCGATCACAATGAATTGCATCGGCTGAAATGCTTGGAGATTAGAGAACCCCAAAGTATTCTTAAATCTACAAAGTCTTCTACATAGCATTTCCCCAAATATAGTTTTCTTAATAGAAACCAGATTACGAAAGCCAACATGCAAAAACTCTTCATCATTGAGTTGGGTTTTAGAACGGCTTATCTGTGGAGAGTGAATGTAGAGTGATGGTCCTATTCTAATATGGGATTCAAATTGGGATGTGGCTAGTAAGAGTTTTAAGAGACACACTGATGTCGTGGTCTCTACACCGAATGAGAAACAATGGTGGTTCACAGGGATATATGGGAATCTTTGTCAACACGAAAAATTTCATACCTGGAACTCGATTATAACTAGACTGAAAATCATGCACACCCTTCCATGGTGTGGTGTTGGTGATTTCAATGAAACTCTCTTCTCATGAGATAAAGTGGGCAGGATCAAGAATGAAGCAATAGTGATGGGCTTTGCCGTTTTGGGAGTGTCTCAGCGTATGTAAGGTACATGATTTGGGCTTCTTTGGGTCTTAGTTCATTTGGGATAACAACAGAGGGAGTGAGAATAATGTGTTCGAGCGAATTGATCAAGTGGTCGTTGATTCCAAGTAGAGAAGCATTTTTTCCTCAATACTCGATGATTCATCTTGCTTTTTGGGAATCGGGCTATCCGACTGATCCTTAATGGGGTTTCGGGAGAACTATGCTACTCAATAGCAGCTTTCGGTTCGAGCCTTAGGGTTTTAATAAAGAATGAGATGTTCTCATCTCTAACATTTGGAACTCAACAACTACCATTCTCAATCAAGTTCTCTCTTATGCCACAACTGGTTTGGCCTCATGGAGCTCCCAAGAAGAAGTTGTTAAACTCCAGGATGGTAGCAAGTTGAATAAAGAGATAGTTAAGCTAAAGGCTGCCCAACTTCACTTCAATAAGCTACTATTCTTAGAGGAATGCTATTGGAGGTAGAGAAGTCGCACGGAATGGCTATGGGTGGAAGACTTTAATACCAAGTTTTTTCACGCTAAAGCTTTCACTATGCATAAGTAAAACTTTATGAAAGTGCTGAAAGATAGGGATGAGGTGTGGTGTGAAGAGGAGTCAAAAATGGGAGATATAATTCAATGGTACTTTGAGGATCATTTATTTTCATTAGTGCCTTTAGCTAAATAGTTAATGACAGTGACCAGCAATGTTCACTGATGGCTCATGAAGGATATGTCATGCAACTTGGATAGGACCTCAATCGCCTCTGCAGTAAAAGCTGCAGTTTTCAGCAGAGGAGGTACGAAAGCTCCTGGTCTTGACAGTTTTCCCGAGATATTTTATCAAAAGATTTGGCTAGTTGTCGGGAACAAGTAACTAGATTTTGTCTTGACGTTTTTAACAGTAGCTCTTCATTGGCTCTAATCAACCATACCAATATAGTCTTCATACCCAAGGTTACTTCATCGCCTAAAATCATATATAATCACTTAATTAGTTGGTGTAATGCTTTGTATAAATTTATTTTCAAAAGTATTGCTAATTGGTTGAAAATTTTTTTGAGCATTTAAATTCTCTTTCTAGAGTACCTTTGTTTCCAACAAGTAATTACAGATAATGTGGCTCTAGCTTGTGAGCTTATGCACTCGCTTAAACCTCGGATCAACATTAAAAAAGGTTGGCTAAGTCTTAAGCTTGACAAGAAAAAGGCATTCGATAAAGTTGAGTGAAGTTTCATTGACATTGATATGAAGAAGATGGGTTTTAATGATCGCTGGCGACATCTCGTATCGGACTTCATTTTCCCCTGTGGTTTTTCTTTGTCATTAATAGGAATCCAAGAGGCAGCATGACTCTATACAGAGGACTCCGATAAGGCTATTCTATTTTCTCATAACCCTTTCTACTCGGTGCAGAGGGCCTGTCATCACTGCTCAACTAAGCGAAGGAGAATGGTTATCTCAAATGCTTTGCTTGTACTTAGAGGTGTCTCACATTAGTTACCTATTTTTCTCATACGATTCTCTACTATATAGTCGAGCGAATGAAGGGGACTGCAACATGGTTTTTTCAATCCTAGTGATGTTCTAAAGCTTCCATGCAATTTGTTAAAATAGAAAAGTCGATTGTAACCTTCAACCCTAATGTTGATCAAGTAACCTATGATTCTTTGCTTTCTTGTTTCAACCTCTAACTATGCTAATACTTATGAAAATACCTTTGGTCGGCCTTCAATTATAGGGCAGAAGAAGAGCCAAACATTCTGAACCATCAAGCAAAACTTTCGAATAGATTACAATTTTCACGAGATAAACTATTATCTAAAGCGTGCCGAAAAGTCCTAATCAAGGTTGTTTCCCTAGCAGTGCCCAATTTCTTTATGAGTTTATTTCAATTACTAGCTGGTTTGCGTGAGGACCTTGAGAAACTTATGGCACGATTTTGGTGAGGGCAGTAGAGTGGACAGGCACAAGCTTCATTGGAATGTGTTGCAGAAACTGTGCTTTAAAATATACGACGAGGTCTCGATTTTAGATATCATAATCACTTCAACCAAGCAGGGCTGGCACTTAGCAGATTGTTAATTCTCGGAATTCTCTAATAACGTAGATATTCAAAGCTAAATATTTTCTTATCAATCCTTCTCTGATGTTGAACTAGGACACTATCTTTCTTTCATACGAAGTTTCTTATAGGTCGACAGGCTCCCCAAGTAAGTCTTCGTTGGAGAGTAAGAGATGTTAGAACAATTTGGGAGTTTGAAGATCCTTGGCTGGCTCGCTTAATACCTTTTTGGATTATCACTGTCCTGACACACGAATCTAAGGGGCTAATGGTTGTATATTCGCTTGGTGTAGCCCCGGGGACAAGGAACGAAGCGTCTATCTACTCTAGTTTTTAGCCATGTATCACATCCATCACTCTTAGCATACGCCTCATGGATGGTAGATTGGTTTAGTACTTTGAAAAATTAAGAATGTATTTGATAAAGTTTGGTTGTCAAGCTCTAGCCAATTCCAAATTAGTTAGCTCAACCTTAGACGATTCCATGAGTCGTAAATGGTAGAGCTTTCTTTGGTCGTTGAAGATCCCCAGTAAGGTTAAAATATATATATATATATTTTTTTTGGAGACTCTTTCATAACCTCTTCCAACCAATGTCAACCTACTCCAGTATACCCCTGGTGTGGTGGCTTCGAAACTTCGTCTTATGCTATTTTAACTTGCCCTTAAAACAAATGTAGCTGGGGTAGATCGACTCTTGGGGATTTACTTAACAGGTGTGCGAGCATGAAGCTGGGGGATTTTGTTCTTCACCTATGGTCTGAACTCATCAAAGGCTAATTAGAAGCATGGTGTGTTGTTTGCTGGTTCATCTGGAAGAGACGCAATGATCGACTTTAAGGTAATCGGGTTTTAGAGGCTAATGATCTACTTGAGTCTGCTGGCAATTAGTGTTTCAAACTACGCAGGACCATGATATACTTATTATAGCGAGCGGCACTCGAACCAGGAAAGCAACCCTATTAGTAAAATTATAGCATCATTTATTATATATTCAAAATTTGGCTCGATTTGGTCATAATCGAATGTCATTTTTCAAAAATCGAAAACCATACCGATTGTATATTATCAGTTTAGTTACCGAATCAAATTTTATTATGCTAATGTGGACCCGAATCTCGACTCGGTTTGGGTTTTTTTTTTATTTAATTCAATTTCTTGATTTTTTTTTTCTGCTAACACATTTGTAATGACATAACAATAAAAAAAATTCATCAATCAGAGACATATTTAAATGTATTAGCCATAGTTTTAATCCTTTAGTATACGACACACTTATATACTAAAGTTATGGTTACAATAATATAGTTTAGATTCTCTAGATATTTATGCACAGTTATATAAAATATTCTGAGCAACAAAATAAAAAGAATTCTTATTATTTACTAATTCATCAATTATCACAAAAAATTGTTTTTATGGCATACTCCAACACACCTGAGAACTCAATATATTCTCAACTTGTTTACTAATCACACATCGAATGTCCATGGTTCAAAATCTCTCGGCTTTCTCTAATTGCTTGTATGTTATTTGTGATCTAACACGTACTTTTATTAGAATCTTCAAGTCGATCGCATAACAGGTTTGGATCGAGTCTTAGTAAAAGAAAATACATGAACCATACACTTCACATCAAAAATAATTAAATAAAATAAAGAGTACTAAGCATCTAACGTTAATCGCTAGTATTCAATGTTTCAAAAGTAGTTTAGAGAATAAAAACTTTTTTTTAAAGCCTTATTTTTCATAGTCTCAATGATTTGGTTAATTTCAGCAAAAGAAAATAAAAATGATTTGGTTAATTTTTTATCATTACTTTTTGTCTTTTAATCAAGTTGACATAAATCCCACTTAGCACCAATTAAGTGATGCCTGCGCAATTTTCCACTTAGTGAGTCAACTTGCAATTTTCAACTTGTTAATGGAAGATTCAACTTTAGTTCAACTTTTAATAAAATTCACATTATTACCAATATATTACCGGAGGAGATTGATCAAAGATGGAAATATTTGATAATAATATCATCTATTAAAATCGGTGGAACATAATTGTCTTAAACTTTGAGTTTGATATCCACCTAATACCCATTACAATAATCAACTCAAATATCAAGTTAGACGGTGTTAGAAAATAATTAAAAAAGAAAAGTCCACGCAGCACTACTCTTATGATAAATGTGCTTAGGGGAAATTAATTATGTGACCTATATATATTCACTCATAGTCCTGCTTGTTTGTATAATTGTTTGCCAAACTGAAAGTAATATTAGAATTTTGATAAACTAAAAAGAACAAAGAACACCCAGTGCCCTAAAATTTAAATAAATAAATTTTATCTTCAAGTCCTTATTTTAATTTGGTTTGATAATTTTTTTTTTCCTTGGTTGTTTACTTTGCAAAGAAACATGTCTCTGTTTTTAAGAATATTTTCTTTGGCCGGTCGAAGAAGAAGAAGATTTATTTTATTTTATTCTATTATTACTACTATTACTTGTCTTTCTTTTTCTTGAAGATAAAATTTTAAAACTCAAGATAAATAATATGGAAAATTCTCAGGTGGGGTATGTCCCACCACAGGGAACAGTTCTGGATCGTCAGATTTACCTTTTTAAGCAGTGAGATCTATTGAAAAGACAGATCTGACGATCCAGAACTGTTCCCTGTGGTGGGGCATACCCCACCTGAGACTCTTCCAAATAATATATGATAAAGGTACTTTTGAGAAAGAAAGGATGACTAATTTATTCTTTTTTACTTGTGATTTCGGTTTGCACCACTATTAAAGATAAAATGGTATTTTTCTTCCATAAGAATCAGCATACATCATTCTCTTGACATGTATTTTATTTCAAATAGACAGATGAGGAAAATTATAACAGTGTCTAATGTTAATGGAGACAAATGGCACTCTCGCAACTTCACATTACAACGAAACAAGCGCTAAAAGTTTTGAAAAAATTATGTAATTTATCGAAAACTTTATTGTAGAAAAGTTATTGTTAAATTTGCTACGATATAATAGAATTTGTACCAATAACACCTATTTTTTTCCGTAGTTTTGCGAAAATGTAGTTATTATTTTTAAAAGCCCAGCTGAAAAGTGGGTTATTTTTCAAATTCACCCATATGGTCTTTTTCTAAAGTCTTTTTCTAAATCATAGTATATAGTTTGTTCTAGGAATTTTTTCTAGTATTATTAGTTTCCAAATCCATCCACATATCTCTCATTCAAAGGTCATTACTCAATACTCACAACGTTAAAGTTTTCAAAATACACTTGAGATAAAAAATAAAAAATAAAAAATAAAACTTGGTACCAAAGTAGAGAAAGCAGGAATGGGTGAGTGATGAGAGCATTATCGAGAGACTCGGAGGGAATCACGAAATTGGTCCACGACACCGAAGAACGAAACGGGCAGGCCTGCCCGGAGGATCGGTAAGCTTTTAGTGGCAGCGGAGGTGCGGGCAGGGATTGCGGTCAGGGACACAAATATCTGGCGAGTGGCACGCCACGCGCTCGAGAGCGCATTTGCGTTTGCGTGTCTCTCTGAGACTCTGTCTTAGATATTTTCTCGGTCCGCTCTGAGCCAATGAGAGAGCAGCTCTTGATCTATGCGATGTCAACTCGAATCTCTCGCCTCTAAACCCCCCACATGACCCAACACGCTTAGTGTATCATAGTGCATTCCCCATATCATCATCATCATCATCATCACCATCCATGATAATCCATTCATGTGACATGCAACATCATCATCATTTCATAGGTCTCACATGCGCTGGTTTTTATTTACTTTTGAAAACGCATTTAATGTCACCCATTAAGTTTCTGTGTGTTTGTTATAAACACCCTTTAATAAATTTAACAATTACTAAATGTGCTCTTTATTATTATTAGGAAATTTTAAGAAAATAGCCACTGTTTACAAAATAATTTTAAAAAATAACCACAGTTTTAAAAAATTTAAAAATTAGCCATTTCAGAAATTTCTGACACGTGTCAGGAATTTCTTACAGCACATTTTATGTGTAATTTTGTTATTGTCAGAAATTTCTTACAGTGTGTTATGGCTAAATTTTTTCAAACTGTGGCTATTTTTTGAAAACAGACAGTCTCAAATGGCTATTTACCTAACTGACCCTTATTATTATTCTAAAAAGAAATTCATGCATCTAATAATATTATTTTAGGAATTTTAAGAAAATAGCCACTGTTTACAAAATGATTTTAAAAAATAGCTACATTTTCAAAAAATTTAAAAACTAGTAATGTCAACAAATTTCTGACAAATTTTTTGCATAATGTCAGAAAATTTTTGATAATATTTTTACGTGTATTTTTGTTATTGTCAGAAATTTCTTACAGTTTTATAGCTAGTTTTTAAATTTTTTGAAACTATAGCTATTTTTTAAAAACGCACAGTCCAAAATGGCTATTTACCTAACTAATTCTATTATTTTTCCTCTTTCATTAGGGAATTTTAAGAAAGGGAAGATTTGGGTTTTAGCCATTTTTAAGCTCATGTTTCAAAATTTTAGCCATAGTTTTACGAATTTAAGGAATTAGCCATTTTCATTGTATAACAGTTTTTGTTACACGTGTAATAATTTTTATTACCCGTGTAACAAAAATTATTACTGGGCGTAATAAAATTTGTTATACGGGTAACAAAATTTATTACACGTGTAACAAAAATTGTTACACAACGAAAATGGCTAATTCCTTAAATTCGTGAAACTATGGCTAATCCTTAAAAAAATTACCAAAAATTTGGCTAAATCCTTAAAAATCTCTTTAAGAAAATAGCCATTTTTAGAAAATAATTTTAAAAAATATTCATAGTGTCAAAACATTTAAAAATTAACTAATTAAGAAATTCCTTACATGTCAGAAATTTTCTTACAATAGTTTTTATGTGTAATTTTGTTATTGTCAAAATTTTTTTACGTGTGTTATAACTAGTTTTTAAATTTTTTGAAACTGTAATTATTTTTTATAGTACCCGGCTGACCATATTTCCTCTTATTTGAGGAAATATTTATGAATGACGTATGAGTGTGATTATCATCATCGGGATTGGTGTTGCTCGGAGTCCTCGGGGCCTGATAATTTTTTTTGCCGATTTATGGACTTTTAGACTAAAAATAAATATTTATAAATTGCAAGGCCAATTTATGGACGTTTAGAAAATAACTTATATATATATATATATATATATAATTAGGCCTGAGCACAAAAATCCGTTACCCAAATTACCGCCCGCCCATTACCAAAACCACCCAAAAAAATAAAATATTTGGGGCCCGAAAATTTTTGAGCGGTTTTGGTAATTACCGAAATTTTTTTGGGCGATTTTTGGTTTTAGTAAATTGAATTTTGGTTTACCGAAAATCGCCCAAAACGATGGGTGCGTTAAAATATATATTTTTTCAATAATTTTTAGACTAATAGTGGCGTGGCCCCCCTAGGTTTTCTTCGCAGTTCCCACTTCACTTTACATTTTAATTTCTTTATATCTTATAATATATTGAGCTATTTAGTATTTACAATCTTTTTTTTTTTTTTTTGCTAGAGATCGTTTCATCATCTATAGTTAAATCTTCAACTTCGATAAGACCATCTCCTCCTCGACCATCAGGATTTTAGTTTACAATTTATTTCTTTTTGAATTTGGATGTCTTATGAATTTGAAAAACTATGATAGAGTTTGATTATACTGTTGTTACGTTGTATCATGTAGTATGTAGTATGAACTATCAACGCTTTAAGTCTTATGTATTTTTAGTTTATGTGAAACAATTCATGGATTTTCAGTTTTTTTTTTCTTCTCTTTTTTGCTTGATTTATTTTTGGTTACTCAAAAACCGACCAAATTCCGATCAAAAACCAAAATAAAATACCGAAACCGACCGCTAATTTTTGGAGGGTTTTTGGTTTTCATAATTCAAATTTTGGTTATATTACAAAATTACTGAAACCGTCCAAAAATCGAAAACCCGCCCAATGCTCAGCCCTATATATAATTATAATATAGCTTATTATTCAAGACACAAAATGCGATTAACCTTATCCTTGTTTGTATATTTTCAACCAAAATTTGAGAGTAGGCTCTCGTCTTCCCTTGCTCACTTGGCACTTGCACATAACGTTGGGATAAGGCTTAATAAGCTTTTCTTTAGTTTTTCCAAAACACCATTTTTACTTAATTGACCAAAGCGAGCCTATATATATCCTATATGTGGATTTTTGTTTCACTTTTTTTGCAAGTTGTTGTGAGCGACCACGTTGGAGAGGATAAGCTTTTGCATGGGGACATGAGCGCGAGTGGGAAATACCTTCCACCGAAAAAGAAAAAAGGGAGAAAAGAGAGAGAGAAAGAAAAGAAAAGAAAAAAGGTGACAATATATAGCTTCATATTACACATAAGTATTAGATTGGGCAACTTGAAAAACACAACACATGTAAGAGCTATGGTCCAAATTTTTAGAAGATATAATTACAAAAATAGGTCAAAATTAAATTAATATTTTAAAAAATAATAAATATTTTAAAACATTAAAAATATTACATTTTTTTTTTATAGAATTTCTACAATTTTCCTTTTTTTTTAGCCATAACAAAATTTGTCGTTGACATAATTTTTTGATAGCATGAAATTTATTTTTAACATGATATTTTGATAATTTTCCATCCAAAATTAATTTTAAAAATTAACTCAGACTTAATCTTTATTTTTCTAACTATCAACCTTTAAATTTTCTAACATAATTTTGAAAATTTTTCGTAAAAAACAAATAACAACAATTTTAGAAAAATCTTTCTAAAACAACTTCATATATGTGAAAATATTTTCACGCATATTTTTACTTTTGTTTTCCAATTCATTAATATTATTTATTGGACCTTTTATAATATTTTTATTTATTAGTGTATCAATATAACATTATAAAAAATATATAATAATAATGTAAAAGTATATAATAATATATTAACTCTTTATTTTGTTACATATTACGTATAGAATGTTATACGAAGCAGATTAACACTTTATATTCTTATTACACGGCGTTTTCTTTAATGCTCCAATATTAATTTGGAGCACTGATGCGCCACGATTCTTACCTGTTATTGCCAGTGAAATTTGTCTTTTAGATTACTATAGCCGGTAAAATTAAGGTTTAGGGTGTATAGGTATGGCATTACCGATGCACTATTGTGGTGGGTCCATGTGTTATTTTTGTTATTTTGTGGTGGGATTCGGATCAAATTGTAATTTTGTATAATTTTTAATTAGTTCAAAATTTATTAATATGACATAAGGTAGGCAAATGAGTAATTTCTCAGTATTTTATATTATTTTATTCTAATGTCAAAGAGTAACGGTGCACATAGCAAAAGTAATGCTAACAATAGACGAAGTAATGAAAAAAAGATGCTGAAGTAGTGTTTAAAAGAGGTGTAGTTATCGACCTCGCATAATTAGTTTGAAATTTATAAATTAATGGACTTATTTTGGAGTAACACTAGTTGCACAGAAGCTTGTATAATTATTTTTAATTATTATAATAAAAAAAAGACAGTTAACAAAGAGAAAAAAATGCGAGAAATTGTGAAAAACTCATTTAAATTTTTTTAAAAAAAACTTACAAGCATCTCTCCAAATTTTTTGTTTTTTAAAGAAAAGAAAATGAAAAGTATTTAAGATGTAAGAATTATTTTTATAACTTAATAATGTGAAATATATATAGAGAGAGTTTTGCGAGTAATAATTTTATCTCAGGGTGAGCCCAGCAAAATATTAGACTATCCGTGAGTCACGGAAACTAATGGCTAGTATCTGAAAAAATTCCATTAAGATTTCGACCAATATTTTTCAGTGACTGTCTGACTGATGTGACTTATCCGCGACTAAATTATCAATGGTGGATACCTTGCGCCTCACGATTTTTCCCGTAAATGGCTGAGTATCCAAGACTGATTTATAAATAAACTAGCCTCGTATGGCAAAGTAGCAGAGAAAAAATTCAAGACTGCCCGTGACTGATTTGTAAATAAACCAGCCTCGTATGGCAAAGTAACGGAGAAAAAATTCAAGACTATCCGTGACTAATTTTTGGGTACCATTAGTCTCAGATAGTCACTTTGACAAGTGAATAAATCAGTCTCACATACTTCAATCTCAAAAAATAATTTTTATTTTGTTGGAGGAAAAGATTCATGGAGCATCTCATGAGTATTGAAAAAAAAAAAAAGGGATATGTGGTGGTAGCGAAGGGATAGGCCTGATCCTCAGCCCACGACTAATCCCACGAGGGTGTGGGGGCAGAACTCCCGCAATATGGACTTTCTCGAAAATTTTAGAAGAAATTTAATAAGCACAACAATAAACAGTAAATGAAGAAAAAAATAAAAAAATTGTTTGCATTAAAATAAATGTATCAAAATATGTGTCAAATGAATTATAAAAAAAAAAATTATAACTAACCACGATAAGAAAAAAAAAAATAAAACCATACACATGCCAAAAAGACGTTAAACATGGACATGCAAAAAGAGGCCGGACATGTGCATACCCATATTTATAATTGGAGGACTCGTGATAGTGAGGTTACAAATGTTTTGATTTTTTTTTTTTTGTTGCTCGTCGATAATAAATTGACATAGAAGTTGGCAGACATTTATAAATTTGCCTTAAATTTTTAAAAAATTTCAATTATATCTTTTTTATGCCCTCCAAATTATTAAAATTTATAAATTTGCCTAAAATTTTGGAAAAAATTTCAATTTTTCAATTATGTCTTCTTTATGTCCCCTAAATTATTAAAATTTAAAATTTACCTTATATTTTAAATTTTTTTATTTATGTTCCCTCTAAAAAACTAAAAATAGTGATTGTATTTGTTTTTATATCTAATTGAATTTATCATTACATTTTCAAAATTAATAACATAATTTTAATGCTTTTTATTTTCATATAATGCCCCCTTAAAAAAAATTTGTTGGCTCTCATATGTAAATATAAATTTATTTCCTCTGATCGTGTGGGTTTTAAGCTTTGGATTAAGTTAAAATATCTGTTAACTAAGATCTATTGGAGGTTTTTATTTTGCCATAAGTATCGAATTAATATTTTGGATATTTTGGAAATAATACAACTTATGTTGATATTAAATTTTTAAATTCACGTATATGGGCAAGAATATAATTTTATATGCGGTAGTCGTAGGAATATTTTAATAGAAACCTGATTGTAATGATGAAGTGTAAGTAATGAAGAGATCAGAGTTAAAGCACTAATCGGTTACAAGTTTCTAAAAATTTTAGGCTACCCCTAGGTACCCCCACAACCTACACGCTCCCTTGTTCATTGATCTTAAAATAAATCATTATTTTATGCCACCTCATGCCTTTTAATGGTTTAGATTTATTTTGGAGCATCAGTGCTCCTACAATAAAGTGTCTCATTACAGAAAGGCCCCTTATTACACATTACTTATAAAATGTTACGATTTACGAAGCAGTCATATCCACATGAGACATTAAAGAATTAGTTTTATTTTGTTTTTATGTCTTCACCCGATTTTTCTTTCTTTTTTTTTTTTTTTTTTTTGTAAAAGGGAAAAATTAGTTAATGGAAGTTAAGTAAGAGAAGCTCAGTTCAATCTTATCCACGTGGTTGTTTGACAGCCGTCCAAACTCTTCCAAACGTTACATGATTGGCTAAACTAGAAAATGCACTTGCTTGTGGGTCCCACAGAAGTGGCCACTATCATCAGCACAACCACGTGTACGACATTGGTTCAGACACGTAGATAAAAGCTGTTGACCACGTGAATGGGAATTGCAAAGTTGAGGTTTAAATTAATTATTATGGCTATTATTGATGTTTAAACCACTTGATTAGTTGGCTTTCTTTTTCACTGTATTTTATTCTTGGTTGGCTTGCCGACAATTACCTCTGATTCGCCTATTTAATTTTATTTTATTGCTGCGAAGAAAATTATTATTATTATTTTATTTCTGTATCTACTTTCCTAGTTTCTCTCGTGACTTGTCATTGTAAAAGGGCTTTCTAGATTGTTCCATTACAAGTTTATCCCTTTGCTTTCTATTCTACATCTTTTTATTTCTTTCTTGTGAAAGGATATTTTGCCCTTTTTATATCAAGAAGTTATAGAAGCATATTAAGTAGTTACTTATATAGAATAGAATATTATCATGATATTTTACGTAATATCGTCTCAATGAATCAATGGTAACTCAACAATGTTTCGATAATTAAGGCTATATTTGATAACATTTTTATTTTTTGTTTTTAAAAACAAAAGTTTTGAAGTGTTTTCGTTATTTTGTTTTCAAAATTTTTAAAACACAAAATATGTTTGGTAATCAGTATTTATTACTTGTTTTTAAAAACAAAAATCACAAAATGATAGTTTGTAAATGACATTAAGGGGGTAAAAAGATTAAAAAACATAAAGATGAAGTATGATGAAAGTGTAAAATTGAGAAAACACATAAAAAAGTTATTAAGATTTGATGTTTTGTTTAAAATTTAAAAAAAATTTGAAAAAAAAAATTTTGTTTCCTCTATTTTTGAAAATATGTTTCCAATTAAAAAAAAACAGATTACGAAAATAGATTTACCAAACGCATTTTTAAAAATAAAAGTGCACTTTTTTGTTTTTTAAAAAAAAAAACAAAAACTAAAAAGTGTTATCAAATACACTCTAACTTTTTTACATTTTTTTAAGCTTTCTTTATTGTTGTTCTTATTCCAGTGTTCTAATACATGTAACTACAATAAAAAAAAAAAAAAGTGACATAGTATTCTTTTTGTGGAAACTTTATTTGTGGTTTTATTTTTTTGGTATGTTAAATTTATCTTTTTAAAATACAAGATTTACTGAAAAGGTAACTCAAACTATCCAAATTATTTTTTGCCGAAAAAACTCACCAAAGAATAAAGTTATTTGCTATCTGGTCTTTTTTTTTTTTTTGAAAAAATGACCAACATTTTAAAAAATTATAAAACTAGTCATTAGTCCAATTAAGGGCATAAATGTAAAACTACAATATCATATAGTTTAAGATTTGACTATTTTCTTAATTAATAAAAATATTGATTATTTTCTAATAATAACATTAAAAAAATACCAAGTATATCTTCTCGATTTTGTCGAATGTCACTATCCTTCCCTTAGGTTGTTGTCAATAAACTAAGGGAGGATCGTCGCATTTCAATTAAACCAATGAGATATATTAGGTATTTTTTCTTTAAAAAATGGTTATTTGCTTAATAAGTTCACTAAAAAAATTCTTTTTTTTTTGTTACAATATTATACTTTTTTAACTGATTTTTTTCTTTCTTGTTAGCAAGATAACTTATTTTCTCTTCAAAATAAGGTTACGAAGTAATCTCTCATCGTAACACCTTAATAGGAATAACAAAATAAGAACAACAAAGCTTGAAATTTCATAATAGACGTATAAAATAAAGAAAACAAAACAATTGAAGAAGCCAAATGACACGTGACTCGATCGAGTCGTGAGGAGTCAGGGATCATCCCCCTCTCTCTTTTCTCTCAATTGTACTATATTTGATTGAGTTTTGTAGCATTTTCCAAATGGATCGAAAATGCTTATAACTCAAGGTGACAAATGGTAAAGAAATATGCTGGAAAAAAATGTTCAACTCAACTCGACTCGATTTTTATAACAATTGATACATAAGAAACTCACAGTAAATATAAGACTTTGGTGCGGACTCGGGTAGGGAAATCATATCCCATTTGGGCCTTTTTATAATGCTCCACTTAGTGGTGTGCCAATGTAACACTAAAGAAGTGTGTAGTGATGATATTAAAGCATGTAGCAATGATTCTTTACATCTCTCTTATACTCATTGGTGGAGCACCGATATGTATGGAGCATTACAGAATTAACCATATATATTTTTTAATTTGAATAGTTACTGTAGATTTAAGCATTTTGACTATTCAAGAAGATTATATTATTTGGTCAATGAAACGTCGGAGTAAAGTAAACTTTCGGTTCAACTTTAAAAAATCAAAGTGAATTTTGTATTGTTAAAAACTTAAAGACAGAATTGTATTTTAATGAAATCATAGTATTTTCTCTTGATTCTACTCCAAACCACAAATTTGCATAAGTATCTCTTTTGAATTTGGTCCAAGTAAATGTGCAAACAGCTATATAATTTAAGTACCTTTTCAAGCATTTAAAAGTACTACCTTAAAATTAAGATTACTATAGTATTAATCAAATGTGGTGGATTGAGTACATTAAAAAAAAAAAAAGAAGTCATTTGTTACATGGTTTAAATTGAAAAATTTAGATCATTTTCACTTGAGTTGAAAATTAGTTAAAAATTTTCATTTAGAATGTCAATTCAAACTATTATTTGAATTATTATTTAGTTGATACTTGTAACACTTGAAGTGGGAATCTAGATTTAATAGAGGAAAACTAAAGCGTGTTTTTTTAGTAAGACTATCTAAATTGCTTTTTACTATAACAAGACTAGTTAAATGTGAATTTAAGTTAAATCTACAAAGTTATTACCAAATATTGACTTTGATTCAAAATAAATATAAATGTAACAAGATTTTCTAAACGTGAATTTAAGATTAAAGTTATTAAACTGATTTTCTTTTGATATTCAATTAGAGAATCCTCTAACACATGATGTTATTGTTTGTTGAGATTTGTATTGCTATATGAAAAAATTAAAACGAGAAAGGATATTAGACATAATTGCATAGTCGAACAATCTATAAAAGAATCATTTCTTTTAAGTAAGCCAATTTTAAAACAAGTCGTCAAGAAATAGTATTTTTTAAAAATTTTCTCAAATATCTTTCTTAAAATAAAAAGTCATTTCCCCCTAAAAATGGAAAAAGTTTGAAAATGTCACTTTTGTATAACATGTTTTGAAAAATATTATGTTAAAAGAAAATTTGCGATACATGTCAAAGTGATGAATTTGACTGAATCACGACTTTTTTTTATATTTAATTTATTTACATTAGGGAGATAAAAGAGGAGATGTGGGCTTACATAGTATAGTAATTTTCTGATGAAAAAAGTAACATGATATGCCATAGTGCGATAAGTTATAAACTTGAATGAGATCAAATTTTCTTTTTAAAAAAGGGAGATTTTGAGGAATGCCCATCTTTTGGCATATTAATAATCTATATCTTTTTTATGTTGCACTTTTAATATATGCTCTAAAATTTAGAGTAAGATATAGATTATCAAGTGGTATTTAGAATGACCTTATATTGTAATTCCCCTTTTAAAAAATATAGAATTTCAAAATAAAGCCATTCTTAATACCACTTAAAAATCTATACCCCAAGTGGTGTATTTTCTTTATCTCTACTCTATGTTTGTAGTATAACTTTTGGGATATAAATTAAAAGTACATCACATATGGGGGTACAATTCATCTTTGTGCAAAGAATGGGGCATTCTTTAAAAAATGGCATTTCTCCAAAAAGCCCAAAAAACCCTCCAAGCCCAAGTATCTTTAGTTTTGTGAATTGGATCACAAGTTAGAGACCCAAAACCAAATCTAAACTCGTAGCTCTCTCATTAGCAAAAAAAAAAAAAAAAAAAAAAAGGATTTTGAAGAATACCTCATTCTTGATACAATGATAATCTATACCCCATGTGTATTACACTTTTAATTTATACCCTAAAATTTACACTATAAATATAGAGTAGAAATACAGTGGGGTATAGATTATTAAATGACATCAAGAATGACTTTATTTTAAAATTCTCAAAAAAAAAAAAAAAAAAACACTCGTAGCTCTCAACTCTCTTCTTCTTCTTGCCAAATGGTCTAAGAAAAATTTCGACTACGTTCCCATTTCCCAAAGTCTGGTCTCTGAAGCTTCGATGAGACCCATTTTCACCATCGCCGATGCCATAATCGTCTCCAATGAAGAAGCTCAGTCTCTCAGCTCTCTTCGTCTCTCTCAGCGTCTTCTCTTTCCTTCGCTACTCCTCCGCTAGAGGCGGTTTTCCGAACCACGATGATGGCTTTCTCTCGCCAGGTCCGCACAATTTCCTCTTGATCACGAATTCTAATTTCGTTATATTGATCATATATTTGTTCGTATATAGTTTTATTTGCGTGTATCGACACTCTCTGTTGGACTTAGAAGAAATCAAGATCAAGTTTTGAAAGCTTTACCGTTGACTCAAACGAAGATGATAAACCAAAGATTTCTGTCTCTACGAAAGTTAGTTTATTTTATATTATTTTGATTTTTTTTTTTTGGTTTCTTGGATGAATATAGGTTTCGGAAATGACAGTTATGATGTTCATAGAAGGCAATTGTTCGCGAAAAGCCAGTCTCAGATAAGGTATTTATTGTTGGAAACAAAAATGGGACAAAAAAACTTGAATTTTGTGTAGTTTTAGAATAATAATTTTGCCTGTGTTTTGTTGTATATTTGTATTATTCATATTGTTTTTGTCTTTGTAGTGTTGATGTAACTCATGGGTACATGACCAATTCCGAGCTCGAGGATGCTGTGAAGGCCTTTGGCAAAAGATGTAGCAATATTTCAAGGATTTACAGGTGATTGTTGGCTTTTTATTTGAATATTTGTGAGAATTCTAATCTGCATTGAGTATTAAAAAGAAAAATTCCATGGCAATTATGCTGACTTGCTGTTTCTTTCTCTCATCGAGGGATTTTTGGAATGGATTATCAGCATTGGGAAGAGTGTGAATGGGGTACCACTGGTAATCGTTTCACTGAAGTTAGTTTTTTTTTTTTTTTTTGCTTAATGTTATTTTGAAGCGAATGTCGTAAATAATATCTTTCTTGACTATGGAATCTTTTGTTTTGTTATTGCCTGTAGTGGGTCATAGAGATTTCTGACAAGCCTGGAGAGAAAGAGCCTGAGCCTGCATTCAAGGTGATCAATATGCTATTACACAAATACAGACTAGAACTTAGATTACTAATCGAGGAGTATCCAAGATCTTTGAGCTGTTATGATTTAGATTACAGTTGTTCTACTTTGGTTGCAAAACTCTTATACGAAGTCTTACTCGGCTGAATTTCTTGTCCTCACTGCATCACATTCTTGGCTAAAATTTCTGTTTCTTGTAGAAGAAAACCGTGATATCATGTAAATGCATCAATTCCCCAAACTTAAGCTGAAAACACATGATGCTCAATATAATATTTTATTATGCATATTGCAGACTGAAATTATATACCCTGATATTTTTATCTGTACCTGGTTATTACTATTCTCTCTCTCTCTCTCTCTCTCTCTTTTTGTGATCTTTCATGGTAAACCCTGCTTGTGATTATGCATCGATTACCATTATTTTTTTTTAGAGACAGTAAATGCTAATTTAAGCAACTTGGCGACGACCGTTGGGCATTGCAGTACATAGGGAATGTGCATGGAGATGAACCTGTTGGGCGTGAGCTGCTAATGTTGCTTGCGAACTGGATATGCGACAATTACTTGAAAGATCCATTGGTATTTTACTTTCTGATTTAACCATGTTATTTTTTCTATCCCACAGTTTTTGTATAATGTTTGAGACACCTTTGTAATTCCTTCACGTCCTGTGCTCTACATTTTTTTTATTGTCTGTCCTATTTCAAAGTACTACATTCACCTTCCCCTCTCTCTCTCTCTCTCTCTATATATATATATATATATATATATATATATATATATACACATATATAACTCCGGGAAAAAGCGTGAAAAAAAGGCTCGAGTCTGGGCCGTGTCTCAGTCCCAGTGCACGGGCCGATACGCACAACGCCTAGTATCCATCGTTTACGGCTAGGACTACCAGGGCTGTTCCTATCTAACGAAAGGCTATTGGATCAAATGACAAAATATATATTTAAACAAGTTAGACTATTTTGAATGTCCGAAGTGATAGTAGAACATCTTTTGTCTTACTTTGGAATGCGCATTTGTCTCTGCAGGCTACTTTGATCGTTAAAAGTGTTCATCTTCATATACTTCCATCAATGAATCCTGATGGCTTTTCCTTAAGGCAGCGTGGTAATGCAAACAATATTGATTTGAATCGGGACTTTCCAGACCAGGTATTATTCCTTTTTTTTTTTTTTTGATAGAAGACCAGGTATTAGTCTGAGTTATATTTCCACATGCTATACGAGCTTTCTGCACCTTTAGAAATATATAATTAGTTGAAAGAGCGTTTATTTTCTGTTGCTTGATCTTGTTTAAATTACCTATAAAAGATCCAAAACCTACACTAAGGTTCAATGCGGATGTCTAATTTTATTTCAATTTAGTATTACAGAGCAGCATTTAGGTTACAGTATATAGTAGAAGTTCATATCCCTGCTCTGTTTTAGAGTTGACCATGCTGATTTTCTAATGATGAACGAATTGACATGAAAGGACAGTTTTTTTCTGTGAATGACGATGAACTTGCTCGGCAACCTGAAACAAGAGCAATAATGAAGTGGTCAAGAGAGAGACATTTTACAGGATCTGCCAGCTTGCATGGGGTATTATATCTTTTTTTTGTTTGTTTAAATATGGGGTATTATATCTTTATATATATATTTTCCTCTTTTTTATTATCATTATTTTTTATTTATAAATAAAGAATACATAGTTCATATTATGTTGCGTAATTATTTTTTAGCAGATTCACAGCAATTCCACTCTTGATCTCCGTACCTCACCACAACCATTTTCTCTTCCATGTTAATGCCCACTTGTTTTGGTGTCTTGTTTGTTGAATGGTCAAAACTTCCTAGTTCTAATCTAATACGGAGAAATTAACTCCCCCTCCTCTCCGTTAATTTGTAATATTATATTTTTGATAATGCAATAATGTAACAGGAAAGAAAGAGGAAATTGCCAGAACTTAAATCATAGAAAAGTGGAAAGGCTTTACATAATGCTCCATTGCATCCTTCCAATTCAAGTTTCTTTTCATATTTTAAGGAACTAATCCAAATTCCAAATAACATGGAGTAACTAACTCAACCATCCCTACATACATTTACCCGTTTCCCTAATTCTTTCTTTCGAACGTTGGACAAGAGATTTATGTAACACATTGGAACCTTCCTAACTGCATTAAGCTTAGAACTGCTACTGAAAATGATAGAATCAGTGTGGAAATCCCAAGTGTAACAAAGTTTCCCTTCATCGCACTCTCTCTCTGTGTTTTTTTTTTTTTTGAACAAAAAGAAAGAGTTCCGTCTTGATCATGTGTAGTGCAGAACATTTTTTCTTGTACTTATATTTACATGTTCTTCTTTTATTAATTGGTTGAGTCATCCAAATCAAATGTCTAGGATTAGACATAAAGTTCCATTTCATGTTATTTGGTGCAAATGTTTTATGGAATTTGTATTGGCCTGCATGAAATCTGATGAAAATTAAGAGAAACTCACTGTCTTATGTTGTTCACAGGGTGCACTTGTTGCAAATTATCCTTGGGATGGAACCCAGGATAAAAGGTAGTACTGCGTAGATTTTTACCTGTGTGAAATTTGATTTAACATGCTTTATCGATATTGAGTTTGCTAACTTACTTCTTTCAATATTTTTTTAGGCGGACTTACTACGCTTGTCCTGATGATGAGACATTCCGTTTCTTGGCGAGTGTCTATAGTCGCTCTCACTATAATATGTCAAGGAGTGATGAATTTGAAGGAGGGGTCACAAACGGAGCATCATGGTATGGCAGATAAGTAACGCTACAAGGTTTTAGACCTGAAGAAGTGCATTTTTTGCAACTTCTAGAGGGAATAGTTAAGGAATACTTGATAGCCATTTCAAGATACAACATTCAGTAGAGTCTGATTAATATTCTGATATAGCTTCTCTCAGTAATTGTTTCCACTAAACCGTTTTGCAGGTACCCTATATATGGAGGTATGCAGGACTGGAACTACATACATGGCGGCTGTTTTGAATTGACTCTAGAGATTAGTGACAACAAATGGCCTCCTGCTTACGAGGTTAAATTTCTGCTTGAACTGTATTTCCTTTAGTTTGCAATCAATCTTTGTCATGTGATTTGTTAGCAACTTAGCATAAAAACAAAATGTTGTTTATATGATTTATCTTCTAGTATAAAAGGAATTTCCTGGGAGAAAATGAAAGTAGTTTATGATATCTTTGATCACATATATTATTGTGTCCTATATTTCTATGGAATTAAGATTCATCAAAACTAATGGTAACAGTTTTCTATTTGAATCTGCTGATATTTTAAATTTTTTGTTTTTGATGGGAAATCAGCACGTCTGAGTGATAGTTCTATCTTCTCCGTTAATAGTTTTTATCCTTTTATTGTGTGCCAATATGCAGCTCGCTATGCTTTGGGAATACAACAGAATGAGCATGCTTAATCTTGTTCTGAGCGTTGTGCTGGTAATCACGGTTTCATTATTAAATGTGTTTTTTTAAGTCGTATGATTTCCCCTTAGAAATTTTTATCTATCCCTTCAGATTGATTGTGCCTTGGTTGTGGAATTACATTTCTTTATTGGGAAAATGACACAAAAATCCCTTTTATGTTTATAGAACAGAAACAACAAAGAAAACTATCAGTCTTAAAAATGCCATGTTTGTTGCTATGTATTCAAAATCATGTTAAATGCCCTCTGTGATTAACTTTTGCTGAAATTTGACTTAAAAAGACTGTAATGCCCTTATTAAAAAAGAAAAGAAAAAGAAATCATACATTGAACCTTATTTCGACACTATATCCTTAGAAAATAATAACCTGATTTGGCTTTCATTTAACCTTAGGCTTAAAAATACTTGTTTGGCTATATGGTTTAGGCTTTTCCCACTGTTACTTTTATTTACCTTTTCTTTTAAGAGATTTTTAAGGATTTAGCCAAATTTTTGGTAATTTTTTTAAGGATTAGCCATAGTTTCACGAATTTAAGGAATTAGCCATTTTCGTTGTGTAACAATTTTTGTTACACGTGTAACAAATTTTATTACCCGTATAACAAAATTTTATTACGCCCAGTAACAATTTTTGTGACACGGGTAACAAAAATTGTTACACGTGTAACAAAAACTGTTACACAATGAAAATGGCTAATTCCTTAAATTCGTAAAACTATGGCTAAATTTTTGAAACATGAGCTTAAAAATGGCTAAAACCTAAATCTTCCCTTCTTTTAATAAAATAGGGGGATTGTAGTCATTTCAAGTATAAAAATTCAAGAAAAGTTTGTTTTAGGGGGTGTTTTTTACACAATTTGAAAAACACAATAGGTAAACAGGACATTCTTGCAAATTGAGGGATTTTTTTTTGGATTCCTGAAAAAACATGGGATGTTTTTGGCATTTTCCTTTTTTTTTTTTTTTTTTTTTGTATTTATTATCCTGGGTAATTTGATTTGCCCATTCCTAAGAAGAATTGAGTCCAAAAGTCTTTTACAGGTAGTGTTGCCTTTTTTTTTTTTTTGTCTTTGTCAATGTAATGCATGAAGTATTGTTTTTTATGTGTTAAACTTTCAGAACGGAGTACATGGAAGGATCTTTTCATCAGATAATGGGAGGCCGTTGCCTGGATTTGTTACCATCGAGGGAATAAATTACACAGTAGGTTTCCAATCATGCTTAGAATTGTTAAATTTAAATGATTATCTGGTTTTGCATAACTGTCTCTTTTTTCTTTCAATTTCTCTATTTTCAACTGCAGAAATCGTTGTCCTATAGCTGTGTTCATAGGTCATTTGTTTGATCTCTGCATTGGAATCATAAATGCCTAGAAATTTTATGCTTCAATAAGCGCAAATTGCTGTTTTATTGAGAAATTTCGGACTTATCAATGAGCTTAAAATTTAGTGACAATCTTCTTAGGTTAAACTTCTTTTGAAAGCCTATGTTATTGCGAGTGATCCAAGTATCTAACAGTGGCATTAGTATATATATCCTTCTTGGGCACTTCGCCTGCACCGGATTTAATATCAAATTCATATTTGAGAAAGAAAGGAGATCAGTGGCAAAGGAAAAGAAGGAAAAAAAAAAAAAAACTCATTCCTTATAAGATGTGCATTCAGGATTTCAGGTTATTATCTTGTGAAGTATTCCTGTTAAGAAGTCGACAACCATAGTTTGTTCTATCTGACAAGACTAGTTAGACGTAGTTTGCCTTTCATGACAAATATAAATGTTATGATGGTTGGTTTCAAAATTGTACTGGAACATAGACGGCCCTTCAGCAATTGAGAGCACCAGTTTCTAGATTTTTTTTTTTTTTTTTTTACACCAGCATATAATCAGAAATATACTACTTTTGGCTGACCAAAGTGTTCTATCCAAATTACAATTTCTGACATGCCATCAAGATATTTGCTGATGTGTTGATTTGCTCCTTGATCACCACTTTGCTCATCACTTTTTTTTTTCCCAGGTTAAAACAAGCCCAAATTTTGGAGCTTATCATCGACTGCTTACACCTGGAGGGAAGTACAGAGGTACTTGTTGTTGCTAACTGAAGCTGAATTTTAAGTCCACAACGGATTTAATAAATCTTAGATTGCATAATAATAACTTTATGATAATTGAAACGAGAACATAAAACATAATTAAAGGGATAAAATAAATTGAGCAAAGTTTTTTCCGCATAGCTTTGTTTATTTCACTGGAGAACCTGTTTTGATTTAGGTTCACATTTGCGTTAGAGATATACGATACGGTATTTTTTATTTGTTAGCAACTGACTGAATAACTTCTTTACCATGAAATTAATAGATTTCCCATTTCCTTTCAGTTGCTAATAATTATTCCAACTTCATCACAGTTTTTTCTATCACTTTTTGAATTATATATTTCTTATGGTTTTCAAATAGCAGTATATGAAGTAAATGGCATAAAACTGAAGGCGAATATTTTATAAATTGATTAGTTAAGATTTCAAGCATTGTAGCTTCATGCTCTGTGATAATTTTTTCTGTGGATAATGATATAATGCAGTTAAGGCTGCTATGCCCGGGTATCGATCAAAGACGACAAATATCTGGTTGGAAGAAACAGCCGTGACAGTTGATTTTGTTCTAGATCCAGAAGTTTCTCCCAAGGTGAATCTTCTTGGAAGTGCATGCGAATGCAATTGCGGTAGTTTGAGCGGGTACGGGTTTATGTACTTTTTTCATGGCATCCAGTTTGAAGTTTACATACTGATTGTAGTTTTAGCATTCCTCTGCTTTTTGTTTCAGAGAAGAATAAAATACCTTTCAAAACATAGACAGTTAGGGCCAAAAAGACCCATTGCGGTCTAAGGTTTGAATTTGTACCACAGCTGATGCTATATCTATATTTTGATGAAAAATATATTTTTTTACAATCTTCGTTTTCGCAAATAATGAGAATTTAAGAGCAGTCTACAGTGGTTGTTTGTTTGTTTATTAGTCTTATATTTTGTTTTGTTTTGTTTTTTGTTTTTTGTTTTTTAAATATACTTGTTGGATTATATACCAAGTTTAGTATAGTCCATGATGGCTGGAACCATCACCGGTTTTGAACTGGCCTTGGCAAATTTTTCCTGCAGAGTATTGTTGGAATATGTACCTTAATAAGCATAGATAATTATATGAAAATTGTATAGCAATTAAGAATAGAACAACCATATTCACATTGTGTCAAATCGGAAGTATTTTAAATACAATAGGATCGAACTGGATAAAATAAAAATTCTCTCATAATTTCCGTTAATCATAAAGATTGTCACCTAATGATCATAGAGAGTGTTTGGGTTAACGTCTTAATCGAACCTGTCAGAAAGCGAATAATAATGCGAAGAACAGGAAAAATAAATAGCACACACAGATTTATAGTGGTTCACTCTCAATGTGAGAGCTCCGTCCACTTTCAACTGCTGCATATTTCAATATATTTAAATTGGGAGAATACAGTCAGAGTTTTCTAATCCTCACCACGCTCATACCAAACGGCGCCCCTAATCCCTACGAAAATATAAAGCACGAATTAGGGTTGCCTAATTAATTACAAGTGTAAAATTCCCAAAATGTCCCTTACTAAAACGCCCTTACAAATAAATTTGGCTCAGGGGCGGAGCCCCCTGCAACCCCCGGGAAGGGGTTTACCACCCCCTTCCAACCCCCACGTCGACCTAACCGCGTAGGTTGATCCGCGTGAATTCTCTGTGACAAAATTAGGCTCCACAACTCAACAGAGAGATCATAATCAAACTTCTGGAGCCCCAAGGACTTCATGTGATCGTGTAAATTCTAGAGACAATTTAAGAAGCTAGAGAAGTTATTTGCATTTAGGGGTGGGCTGCATGTGTGATCAAATTTTCCAATAATAATAAATAATTGAGACAAAAATATAAGTAATAATAAGTTGACGATTTATTAAGTAGTAGTCAATCCACGCATTATTCATAACTTGAATTTTAACACTGAGTAACCTTAATTAAAAGGCAATAAATCAGGTAAGATTCACATAGACATATTATTGTCTTCGGTTTTGTGATATTCTTGGAAGGCTAGTTTGTTTAGCCGGCGAAGCAGTATATCGAAGTCATCTTGTGTCTTCACAAGGGAAAGCCGTACGAACCTTTCATCGGCACCAAACCGGCTACCTGCCCGGCCGATAATATCGGCCGCTCTGAGAACTGCATAGCAGTCTTTCTCTTCCTCTATCTCACACTTTATCCATGCATAAGCTGCCATAAGTTACATGACCATCCTTTAGAAACAAGACTAGTGTTTGAAATTTTAAGTTTCTTGGAATAATATTTTTAGCAAGAAATATTGTGAAACCTCTATTTATCATTTGAAAAACTATCTAGAATTATTAATGGTTTGATGATGTGTGATAAATTAATTGCAGATAAAAAAAAAAAGGTACCAAAATGAGATAGAGGATTTGGTTCTACGATTACTTGCATTAACATTAGCTATTGTTAAATATACCCAAAAAAAAAATCCCTTAGATTTCATATTGAAGATTCATTTTATTCCTTGATGAACGTTGTAATGACTTCCCCAACTTCAACAAGCTATCTCTATATTCTAAAGATTAAATGTCACACAAATAATCTGCTAAAACTTTAAAAGACTAATAAGAACCAAATGGAATTTGAATGGAGATCTTGTCTTAAAATGGTTCCTTGGTCGACACGACAGCTATTTTAGGCCTATCTTCTTATTTTATCGTACCTTCTGTACTCATTATGTTACGATTTTTAAGATTATATATTAACAACCAACGTATCAATTAAAATTTGATTTGAGTTTTGAATTCATTATACTTGTACTTCAAGGACCCCATTAATTCTCTCGGCACCACCAAAAAAAAAAAAAAATTATTAGATATCAAATTGAGTTTAGTCCTACTATAGAGCAAAGGATGTTACCTGGTGAAGGCGCTCTAACTTTGTTGAAGAAACTACAATATTGAGTTTCTAATTTCTGGACGGAGAAGCGTTTAGAACGCGATATGGCCTCTTTCAGTCTTTCCCAACGCTTGGACAGCGTTTCGAACCCGAACCGGAAGAGCCCATCGTCTCCATCGCCTCGATCAAGTGCCACTTTTATAAGTTGCAGAGCTCTTAGTTGAGAGTCCTTAGAGACTCCCAAGGTATTCAAGAGCACATGCCTGTACATTCTCTCAAACACCTCTTTATCTTTCACCACAGCCCATCTACACACACAGCGAAATGAATCGAAAATCAGAGAATATTAAGAATGTATTCATGTTATTTTTCCCTTCATAAGAATCAAGGAATTATAATCATTACGTACCCGAATCGAGTACCGGCGTGGCCGGAGAGCTTGGAGAGAGAGAAGAGCATGATGTCGTCATCGGCTGGAGTCGAAATCGCAGTGAAGTGAGGCCAATAGTAGACTCTATCATGAATGGCTTTCACATTCGAGCCTCGAAGAACCGCCTTTCTTGGTTGGCCATCAGGATTATTTGGTGAGGTTACAATCTCAATCAGCTCTGTAACATTTGAAGTATTGTTCCTCCACAGAGACGCTTCTCCTTCAAATTCGAAACTCGCCGATTGGAAATACTCCGTTTGCTGTTTAAAAAGCTACCAAAAAAATAACAACAAATTATTCAAAATTCAGTGTCATATAGTGATACATAAAAGCGAAAACTTAAAAGGTCTGAAAATTTTAAACTTCTGAGATGGTATCAGAGCAAGAGATACTGGCGTATAAGGTTTTTAATTACCTTTCGGCCTTTTAATTTGTAAACTAACAATATGTCCATGCCATATTGTGACCACATTGTTTCTCAAGATTTATAGTTCATACCGAGTAATACGGAACTGAAGCTACAACTCTTGCCGGAGAGGAGGAATTTTCCGAAGACAGAGAGTGAATCGCGGCGTTGACAAGTTGAATTGAGCCGACGCCAAAGACTATAAATCTTCCTTGTGTGACTGCATTTCCAACAAATGCATGTACTTTGCGTATGTGATTTTCGAGCTCTTCGGAGATGGTTGATTTGTCTATGAAATCATAGCTCATCCGGTGCCATCCAGCAACTAGAATAGCACTGCTTGCTGGATTTTGCATCCAAAATGGCTCCAAGAAATAGGGATCCCCACTTCAAAATGTGTGTGTATGTATGTATATAATGTTAGGATGTACTAAAAAACAAGGGAATAAAATGACAAAAATATTTTTTTGTGTTTCATTTGAAAAAATATGGCAATTCACCCATAGTTTTTAGAAATGACAAACAAATTTAAAAATTAGCCATTAACTCATTATGAATTAAGGGTATTGAGGTAAAATTACAGCACCGTGCAATTAAAAATAAATTGATTATTTCCCTAACTTTAATGAAAAGTTAGCGTGGCAAAAAAAAAAAAAAAAAACTAATGAAAAGTTAATTATTTTCTTAAAACATCATTTTAAAAAAATAGCTATTTACTTCAGAGATTTTTAAGGATTTAGTCAAATTTTTGGTTATTTTTTTAAGGATTAGTCATAGTTTCATGAAATTAAGAAATTAGTCATTTTCATCGTGTAACAAAATTTGTTACAAGAGTATCAAAAATTGTTACACATAGGCACGGATTTGCACTAGGGCCGGGGGGGCACGTGCCCCCAGTGACGGATCTAAGAATTAAATTCAGAGGGGGCACAAATTAAAAACTTAATATTTTCAATGAAAAATATATATTAATAATTGATGTCCATTAAACAAGTAACAACTTATAAATTGCAATTGCACTCGACGATGTCTCATGTTTTGAGATTAATTTTGTTATTTTCCCCATTAGTGTATCGCTGTTAGATTACCTAGTGTTGTGCTTTGTGATGTGGCATTTTAATGATGTATCAGCCCATAATATCTAAAATAAATTTTGAGATAATTTCAAAATAAGTAATTCTTGATACTACTTAAGAATCTATACCCCAAGTAGTGTTTTTCCTTTGTTTTTAGTAATTTATGTTTGTAGTGTAAATTTTGGGTATAAATTAAAAGTAAAATACACATTGGGTATACATTATCGTTGTGTAAAAAATAGGGCATTCATCAAAATCTCCCAATAATTTTTCTCCCCATTAGTTGTGTATCACCCCATAATACCCAAAGCCAAAACAAATTTTTTTTTCCCTCAATTTTCAGGAGGGGCACCGCACGTGTATCAAAACTTATTACACGAGTATCAAAAATTATTACACGTGTATCAAAATTTATTATATGTGTATGAAATTTTGTTACATGATGAAAATATTTAATTCTTTAATTTTGTGAAACTATTGTTAAATTCTTAACATGAGCCTAAAAATGGTCCAAACCCAAATCTTCCCTTTATTTTATAATCTCAATTAAATTATTATTTTATAAGTGTGGATGAGGATGACCGGCATATGTGGATATATCCTAGTTGTTGGGCTAAATGTAAGTGTGAAGGAAAAGATAAGATCTCAATATACTCTGAATATCGTTTGTAATGTATAAATATATATTTCATGTATTCTAATTGGGAAGAAAAACATGCTAACCAATTACGATATATTATCGAAGGAACATTAGTACTTGATTCTATCTTTTTGCTTATATTAGAGAGTATACTTTTCTCTGAAATGGCCAAATAGTTTGTTGCCCAATAGATACTTGAGCAGATGATAAGAAGATGCATGTATTTTGATTGGAAACTAAAATAAGTATATTTTGTTCAGTCTATAAATTGGTAAGATAAATTTGTTATTACAAAAGTCTTAGAGGAAACAATAAAATATAAAAAAGCCCACAAATATTACTATTGTAAAAAAGACATTTCTTTCGTACACTATTTGTACTAGTACGCCATAGAAAATTAGAGATGACTCGTAAAAAAACCGTGTTACAACACTCCCAAATGCTTTGGAAACTTATTTATTTATTTATTTTTTTAACTTATTTTCACTGCTTTTAAGATGTGAAGTTGACTGAAAAGATCTAGTAGTTATTATTATTATTTTTTTGCTAAGAAGATCTAGTAGTGATTTATGACAAGATAATTGCCCATATATATAGCAAGAGAAATTAAGACAGTTACCCATCAGCATCTGCAGCACAATCAGGCAAAAATAGAGAGCAATCTGAGCCTCCAAAGCAAGCGTTACACTCACAAATTGGTGTAGCTTTAGCTTTGCCATAAACAGTAGCTGTGTGATTGGTGGAGATGATCAAGCCATCCAAGTAGGCTCTTCCGTGGCCGGAGCATGAAATAGCCGCCACGAACTCGGCTTCCTCCGCCGCTCTTCCGCTCCAACTCGGCCGCCACCGCAGCGAGCTGTGGCGGCCGAGGTGATGATGGGGATGGACCAGTGCCGATCGGAAGATGAAGAAGAGATTGAGAGCTGTGGAAGAGGCCAATAGGAGTGGGATCAAAATATCTCGCCCACTAAGGCTTTTACTATTGGCCATGAATATAATGTGTTGGATTTTATTTTTTTTGTTTTTGTTTTTGTTTTTTTTTTTGCTTTTCTCTCTTTCTTTCTCCGATCAATGGGATTTAAATAGTGACTTTGATCTCTTTCTATCTTTTCAACGACGTTTTTTTTTTTTTTTTAAATTATTATTTTGTTTACTTTCAATAATTAACTAAGCATAGAGGTGGTTTTTTGTTTTGTTTTTGTTTTTGTTTTTGTTTTTGTTTTTTGTTTTTTTTGCAATAATAAAGTAAAATAGAGGTTCTTGTAGCAAAATTGAGTCTTAGCAGAATGGTGGGCCTATATTCTGAAAAGAAACTACAAAAATATCTTAGCAGGATGATTCTTTTTATCTTTTTAATCCCATATTTCTGCTTTCAATAATTATGCAAGTCCAGTAAATGTTATATTAATATTATATTTTTTAGGTACTTAACCAAATTTTTGGATAATTTTTTAGGATTTAACCATAAAATGTTGAAATTAAGGTTTTAGTCATAACATGTAATATTTTATGTTACATATAATATATATACGTGTAAAAAATATAACATAATATGTAATGTTATATGTAATATATATACATATAAAAGTATAATAATAAAAGTATATATGTTACAAGTAACATAAAAATGTTACATGTTATGACTAAATCCTTCAAATTTTACATTTAAAATGACTAATTGCTTAATTGAAACTCTAATGCACTAGTATTATTTTTAATGTTATTTTTATTATTTTATTATTACTAGTTGAGTTGCGTGCGCATATTTTAATTTTATATGATAAACTCGCTAAATTATAATTTAAATATAATTATAAATAAGTTTTAAATTTACAAAAATTTCATATTTTTTGAAGTAAAAAAATACAAGAATAAAATAAATAAAAAAAAGGAAAGAGAAAAGAAAAAGAAGCAAAAAGGAAAAAAAAATGAAAAAAGAAAGGGAAAACAAGGGAGGGAAAAAGAAAAAAATGAAGGAAAAAAAAAAAGAGTGGGCGCATGTAGTGCACGGGCCCATCGAGGCGAGTGGCGCGTGCTATGCAGTATGCACGCCGGCCTGACGTGCTGTAGGGCTTGTGTTAGGCGCCTTTTCAAATAATTTTTTTCGTTGTATTTAAGTCCCCATTTTTTTTCTTGCTATTTTGCCATTATTTATTTCTTTTTTTATCCTAAATTTTACACTATTATTACTTGGATCATTTTTAAAAAAAATTCAAATTTATCCGATCGAGTTTAAAAACGTGACAAAACCCCAACAAAACTTCATCATGGCACTTTTAATTATAGCTAAATTTAGTTGTATACTCTATCAAAGATAATAACTATCAGCTAATAGTAATAATAATTTTTTGATATATATAAGAGATTTTTTTATAATATAAAATTATAATCATAATCACTTTCCTATTATTAAAAAAAAAAAAGCCAATCAATACTTGTTTTTCAATGCCAAAATTTAGCGTTATGCTAGTATTGGTTTTTCAATGCCAAAATCAATATTTTAAGTTTACAACTTGTCAAATTTGATGTTGAAAATAATATTAGAATAGAGTTTTTTTATTTATTTATTTACTCAAATGCTAAATTTTAGCATTAACACATCAATTTGATAAGGGAATTTTAATAAAAAAGCCACTGTTTACAAAATAATTTTAGAAAATAGCTACAGTTTGAAAAAATTTAAAAACTAGTCATGTCAGAAATTTATGACGAAATTTATGACTAGTGTCAAAAAATTTTGACAGTAATTCTATGTGTATTTTTGTTATAGTCAGAAATTTCTTATATATTTTATGACTAGTTTTTAAATTTTTTAAAACTGTGATTATTTTTTAAAAACACACAGTCTAAAATAACTATTTATCTAATTGACCCATTTGATGATACATGGGAGATGCTCTCACCGTCTCACACGAGGGTCTTGTAGCAAAAGGTTTAAACAAACAAATTAATAAAAGGGAGGCCTGTGTCCTGAAAGAAACTACAGAAATATTTTATGTTTAGTAATATATAAGTGAGCATATCTCGTTTGGTATATTATATATGTTAGTGTATTTTGGTGTTGGCAAGTATTTTGGCAAAACCAGGTGTTTTCAGATAGGTGTTCTTCATTGGTGTTCCAACACCGGCTATATTTGGCAAGTATATTTTTGGCATCAAAATGATCTTGGATATGATATGAATGAGATGATTTGCATGATCTGATCACTTATTCTCTGAATATTCTTTGTATGGAAAGTGTATTTTCGTCCATGATGAATAGAGGATGAATCTGGACGTGATTCTGGTCAAAAGAGAAAAGTTTCATTTGGTGTCTCACAAGGTGTTACAACACCTTGTATATATTTGGCAAGTGTAGATTTGCCTGATTGATTTGTTTTGATTTGAGAAAGCTGGAATTAATTGCATGAGCTGTCATCTTTATTCTCTGACTTTTCTATGTTTGGTATGTTGATTCTCGTCATTAAGTTGAGAGATTGAATTTGGCCAACTTTGCTGACAATCTGCTTGGGTGTTCTTGAGGGTGTTACTGCGAGATAGGTTGAGACACCCTGTCTGGGTGTTAGAAACACCCGGTCTGGCGTACGAAGAAGGAAAGTTTCTAGAAGATTGTTTGACAAAGCTTCTGGTGATTATCTACAGCTTATGAACGATCATTGCTGATATTCTCACTTAATGAAGAAATATTCCCTGAAGTAATGAAGATCATTTCACACAATTAATTGGAAAATTAATGTGTGCTCTTCATGGAAAGTCTCACTTGACTTGTCTCTTTTTATTCTCAAGTTGAAGTCATTTGCCATTGAGCTCTTTCATTGTGTATTCTTGAGAGTTAGTATTCTGGGTTTGAGAGAAAGAGCAGAGAGTGAAAAATACAGAGAGCTTGAGTATATTCACGTTGTTGAGTTTTGAGAGCTCTTGTTTATGTATTATGTTGTAAAGTTGTCCACACACTTGTGAGGTGTTTCTCAAAGTGTTGTGACACTGGGTGTTCGAGTTTTGTAAACAGTTTTTTTGGTGAGTGACCACACGGGAGTGTGAGTTGTAAGACGAGGGGATCTCGTCAGGGTTGATTTGTAAGGCGAGGGGATCTCGTCAAGGGTAGATCACTAGGTCAACGGGGTGACGGCGGAAGAGAGTTGGAGGGAGTCTAATCTTGTATAAGTCCGAGAGACCTCGGTTGGAGTTTTTCTAGTGGATCTTTTTATCTGGGCGTGGCCCCGCAGACGTAGGCGTTGCCGAACTGCGTTACCAACTTTCGTGTGCCATTTACATTATTTTCCGCACTTTTGTTTACTTTATGCACCCTGTGTTGTTTATCTCGTTTTAATTACACCCTGTGTTCTTTGTTGGTGTTTCTGACATTAACAAAAAAACACCTTCTAACAAAACGGTTCTTACAATATATATCCTTAAGTTTTAAAAATTGACTCTAAATAGTTCTTGACTTTATATGTATGTTGACTAAAGTACAGTTAAGAAGTCATTTACTTGGTTTATTTGAAATTTGCTTAATGCCTACTTAAAAAATAATAATAATATAGAAGAACGTCTAAGAACTCATATGCTTTGATGCTAAGTTAAAATAACAAGACGTAAATAAAATAAAAACTTCTAACATAAAGTATTTACTTCCGGGAAAAGTAAAAAAAAAAAACAAAACAAAAAAAAATGCAAACAAACACTAAATGAATAATAAATAGAAGATGAAGAAGAAAATCATTCCGATGTGTTGCATATACCAAAACTATTTACATCCACAAACATCACAATCGTTAATTATATGTCAGCCATTGTATTTTATTTTATTTTTAGTGAACAAACGTCCAAACACAAAATTATTTTTAAACAAAAGAGAAAATGTGCCAGAAAAATGAGATAAAAATAGAAAAGATTATGTGTGTAAATATCTTATCATTATAAACAAATATTTAATTATTGTTCATATTAAATTATATATGTAATATTCCTTTTTTTTTTTAACTAGGAACTAAACTAGACTGCACGCAGAAAAAAAAAAAAGTTTTACATTTACCAATTTTGTTAATTCCAACATTAGGATTTTGGTATCAGCTTGTGTACTTTGTAAACTGTTAGAATATGATTTTACTTTATTGGTCATCACCTTCGAAACTTAGAATCGTTCATGTTCAATCAAAGAATCAATATACAAAATACAAAAGTGGAAGCATATGTGAATCTATAAGATCAAAAATTAAAAGATCATGCTCTCCCAACGCAGTACACCTAAGAACCTGTAGTGCTTTGATGATGGGGATTCAAGAACAAAAATTCTACGTACTGTTAATTGGGGACCATAACCCCTTAAGTAACTACTAATTACAGTTATTAAAAACTATTTGCTATTTCTAATTTGACCCCTCATCAAATTAGAAATTACTCATATAGTATTCACAGAATAATATCATAACAGTCATGCCTTAAGTCACAAATTTTATTCCAAATTAGACCACATTAATTTTAATTTATTTAATGATGACCAACATATTTAATAATTACATGTGTGGTCTCAAATTATATAAAAATTCCAATATAAACAACATCATGTGCTCAAACAATGAAATCGATAGGGACGACTTTAAGATAGATTAAATCTTTTTTTTTTTTTAAGTCTAAAAACATTATGTGGTTCAAGTCGTTCAACAAATAATAATTGGATGATTTCCTGTCAAGAAGTAGTCAATCAGCATGACCTCTTGTTGGGTGCCAATACGTATGTCGGTGGGCCTTAGAGCATCTACATCTCCATTAATGCAATGCTAGCATGCAAGTAAAAAATAAATAAAAATGTTCTCAAATCCAATATTATTTTTAGTATTAAATTTGAAAAATATTAAAATTTTAAATTTAAACTTAGTATCAAATTTAATATCAAAAATAACATAATACTAAATTTTGACATTTAAAAATAAGGATTAATTAACTGCTTTTCCATAATAAACATGAAAATAATTATAATTTTATATTATAAAAAAATCTTTTATATCAAAAGTCATAATTACTGCTTATATTCGTTAATACTAATTGTCTTGAATGAATTGTACAACTAAATAATAATAAAATAATATTTAAAATAACACTAATATATTGCAGTATTATACACAAAATGTAACATTTTTATTTTTTTTCGTCAAATTTAACATTGACATTAACATTATTTATTCCAATGGTCTTAAAAGCCAATATATCACACAATTACATATGGAGAATCATATTAAAATGTTGTGGGCTTTGTGTAAAGTTCTTCAAACACTAGTTTATTTAGTCGGTGAAGTAATATATCGAAGTCATCTTGAGTCTTCACAAGGGAAAGTCTTACGAACCTATCTTCAGCACCAAATACGCTACCTCTACGGCCTATGATATTGGCCGCTTTGAAGACATTATAACAATCTCTCTCTTCTTCTATCTCACACTTAATCCATGCATAACCTATCAAAAGTCACATAACACCCTTTTAGAAACAAAAATATGTTCCCAAAATTTCAAGTTCTTTCTTCTCTATTTACCAAACATTGATTATTGTTATAAATCCAGATCATATATCATTTTTGATATCTCTCTCTCATGATATAACTAACTCGTTAAATCTTAATAATTTTAGAGTTATAAAACTTGTACTTAAGCAACCAGGCACGAAGTCAGTTTGAACTCAGGGTGAGCTTTTATTCTCCTGACCCAAGTTAACTCATTGTAATATCTAATGAAAATTTATAATTTTTTTAGCTTTTGTTTCCAATAACCTCCAATTTTTTCATGAAAAAATTTATCCTATGAAAACTCTTATAGAAAAAAAAAAAGTATTATTATAAGCTAGGCTGGAGCTAATTTTGATGACAAAATACTATCAAATTTTGCCTAATTATTACTGAAGCATAAATGTTACCTGGTGAAGGCTCTCTAACAGTGTTGAAGAAACTACAATACTGAGCTTCCATTTTCTGGAGAGAGAAGCGTTTCGAAAGCGATAAAGTGTCATTTAGTTTCGTCCAGTGACTGCTAAGCGTTTTGAACCCGAACCCGAAGAGTCCTTTGCCTTGATCAAGTGCCACTTTTACAAGCTGCAAAGCTCTTAATTGAGACTCCTTAGGGACTCCCAAAGTATTCAAGAGCACATGATTGTTCATTCTCTCGTACACCTCTTCATCTTTCACCACTGCCCACCTACACTCGAAAGCGAAAATAATGTAGTGCTCGATGTAAAATAACTCACCAATTTTCAGTGAATTTTTCATTTCTATAACCAAATCTTATTTCTGCCAACAAAAATTGGTTATAAAGCTAATAAAAATGAGCACTATTTATAAGTTAGAGAATGTTAAAAGTTGATGGGAGACGGCTCAACACTCCCTCTCACGTGTAGGGACAAATTTTTTTTTTTTTTTTTTTGGCTTTATAGGGTTAAAGAGCGTGTGTTTGCAGGGGTTTGAACTCAAGACCTCTCGCTCTGATATCATGTTAAATCACCGATTCATCCCAAATGCTTAAGCTGATGGGAGACAGGCCAACATTAGTTTTTTTATATCTACATAATACAAGCACATGAAATATTTTCCAGTCATAACAACAAGGGAATATGGTTGTTGTTACGTACCCGAATCGAGTACCGGCGTGGCCGGAGAGCTTGGAGAGAGAGAAGAGCATGATGTCGTCATCAGCTGGAGTCGAAATCGCGGTGAAGTGAGGCCAATAGTAGACTCTATCATGAATTGCTTTCACATTTGAGCCTTGAAGAACTGCCTTTTTTGGTTGGCCATCAGGATTATTTGGTGAGGTTACAAACTCAATCAGCTTTGTAACATTTGAAGTGTTGTTCCTCCACAGAGACGCGTCTCCTTCGAATTCGAAACTCGCCGATTGGAAATACTCCGTTTGCTGTTTATAAAGCTACCAAGAAATAATAATAATAATGAATTATTTGTGCATGAATTAAAAGACCAAAGAGCAAACTTACATTCAAAAAATGAAATCTCCCCTTACTGATCATGCCATGTTATTATTTTCAATATCTTTCAAAATGTCAAGCTGATCAGCTTTGTAATTTTGCAAATTGCTTTGTTTAAGGGATCAACTCAAAATCTAATGCTAGATACATGTTACAATTACATTAATTTATCATCTCTCCTAGTACTAATAATTTCTAATTGGCATTTGCCGAAGTTCATACCCCGTAATACGGAATTGAAGCCACAACTCTGGCCGGAGACGAGGAATTTTCGGGGGACAGAGAGTGAATCGCGGCGTTGACAAGTTGGGTCGAGCCAACGCCGAAAACTAGAAACCTTCCTTGTGTGACTGCGTTTCCAACAAAGGCGTGTAATTTGCGGATGTGATTTTCGAGCTCTTCGGAGATCAAAGATTTGTCTGTGAATTTATAGCCCATTCTGTGCCAACCTGCTACTAGAACAGCACTAGTTTCTGGATTTTGCATCCAATATGGCTCCAAGAAATATGGATCCCCTCTGCAATTGTGACATAAATAATGTTATATACTATATTTACCAAATTAAATCGAATCCAAATCCTCTATCTGTTTTTCATATCTCCCTCTCTATCTCTCTACTCATCAATCTGCATTTAATTCTACGTGTATATTTAACACTTGTATATTTTCTTTACAAATAAATTGATGAATTGTCGTGATATCATAAGAGGGGATAAAAAAAAGATTAGAGGATCTGAGTTCGTTAAAAACACGGATTACAACAAAAATAGCTCATGTGCATTTGCAAAACAGCGCGCCATTCATTTTCGAGTTCTTGGAAATGACAAAAATATACCTCGGGAATGTTTAATTTGTTAACGTTTGTTTTTCATACTTTTAATTTGTTAATGAACTGGCAAAAATATCTCTTATACTTTAATTTTGTCAACCAAGAAATTAATTTGCAAGTTAAAAAGGGATATTTTTGTTACAATATTAAGGATATTTTTTTTTGTGGTTTTGAAGGCCTAAATAGCTCATGCTTGCAACTGTGTTTTAGGTTATATTGGTACCACCTGCTTAGTTCTAAAGAAAAAAAAATCATTTTTAAGAACTTAGGAATGAATGTTTTTAAAACATGACAAAATTATTTTCTATTTCTTATTTTTTGAATGAAGAAAAATAAAGTTTATTTTCTATTGTCATGCTATTTCTTAAATTTGCAATATTGTTGCTTTAAAAAAAAAAAAAGAAGAACACACATTGTCTATTGGTTATTTTTTTTTATATATTTTTTGTTCTATTACATGAGGTTAAGGAAATGAGTGTCATTTTAAAATTTTTATTGATCTTGGTCAAATAAATTTGAGTCGTGGCATACTTCTGTCCATTCATTTCAAAAAAAAAAAAGAAAAAAAAAAAAGAAAAGTTAAATTTTATTTTGTTTTGATTTCATGTATTAGAAAAAAGATAAGAAAATTTCATTTAATTAATATGACTAAATTTTTTGTTAGGGGTATACTTTTGATAATATTATAAACTGAAATTACAATCTTTTAAATTTTAAAAACTCAAGAGATGCTTTGATCATTATATTAATGTATATATAAGCGGAATGCATAATAATAAAGAGAATAAAGTGAATACATGTTGTGAAAATTATGGATGACACGTCAACTACACAGTCCAACGCCAAAAACATGAAAAGCATTCTACAAATTAAATTAAATTCAAGCTCAATAAGCAGAAGCTTTTTTTTGTTTTTTTTGCAAGAACAATAAGCAGAAGTTACTCTCTTATGACTGACTACATAAAGTCAAGGTAAGACGCCTTAAGTGGCATAACTTTTTTTAAGCCAATTCTCTGCTCCAAAGTATCACAAATAAAAATTATATATATATATATATATTTATTTAATTGAATTTACCATGTTATTTTTAAAATTTATGTAATAATTTAAACGTGGTTTTTTTTTTTAATATAATACGCCCCCCTAAAACAATCTGGCTCCGCATTTCTTGTAGCCTCACTCTAAAAGCTATGAATGCATATGCATTGTGCATATTGTCAAAAGCACATTGTTAGAGTCTTTGTACTTGATTTGAGATAAATCACTTATGTTGGGAAGTGACTAGAATAGTGTACGATTTTTTGCACTATCAATATTGTACGGCTTATAATAGCTTAAAAAATACATACAATTAAATTTTTTTTTACACATAAGTACATTACATCATCTATTAACATGTTATCTATTCATTTATTAAATTTAACCAAAGAATTATGTTTAATCGAAGATGAAAAAGATGAAAAAAGAAGTTTGTCTTTTTAATTTTTTATTTGTTCTTTCTTCATTTCATCTCCGATTGAACATAATTTTAGTTTCAAATTTGAGAAATGAATTGATAACTTGAAAATAAACGTTGTAATGTACTTATGTGTAAAAAAGAATTTTAGTTTTATGTATTTTTTAAACTATTATAAGCCATACACTATTGATAGTGCAAAAAATCGTGCACTATTCTAGCCTCTTCCCTTATGTTGTAGACAATTAGTGTTAAAATATATGTTGTTGTTCTATTTAGAATCTCTGTCTGCCATATCTATTAAAGTTGAGTTAACCATCTAAGTATGTATTAATATCGAGGGACAAACTAAATTCGGGACACTAGCTACAATCGATTTAATATATGTAAGGAAATTTTAAGAAAATAGCTACTGTTTACGAAATGATTTTAAAAAATAGCTACAGTTTCAAAAAAATTTAAAAACTAGTTATGTAAGAAATTTCTTACAAAATTTTTGCCATAGTCAGAAATTTCTGACAGTTTTTTTATGTGTATTTTTGTTATTGTTAGAAATTTCTTACAATTTTGTGGCTAGTTTTTAAATTTTTGAAACTGTAACTATTTTTTAAAAATACGCAGTCCAAAATGACTATTTACCTAACTGATCTTATATTGTAATTGGTATTTGACTACTTTTCTTTGAAATGTCCATAGTTTTCAAAAATTAAATATATTGACCGCTAATATATAAATGAATTAAGAACATATAGATACAAATGACTAATTTCCTTAATCGACGTAATTATTTATTATTTTCTTAAAACATCATTTTAGAATACATCTATTTACTCAATCGTCTTGTTGTATTATTGACGATTTAATATTGGTGAAAGACAACGAATGCGCATATCTATAGACATATCAAGCCGAATGATTTGATTGATCATGCCATAAAACAATCTCATAACCAAACTCCTTGATTCATTTCAGGGCTATATCAACGATCATGTATATATCCAGATAAAAATACGTATACACACACACATACACTAAATCTATCATACATAATATATATATATATATATATGCATAATAAGTACGTATATATATGTAAATATAGAAAGAAAGCGTGAGTTACCCATCAGCATCTGCAACACAATCATCAGGCAAAAATAGAGAGCAATCTGAGCCTCCAAAGCAAGCGTTACACTCACAAATTGGTGTATAAACACTAGCTGTGTGATTGGTGGTGATGGTCAAGCCATCCAAGTAGGCTCTTCCGTGGCCGGAGCATGAAATAGCCGCCACGAACTCGGCTTCCTCCGCCGCTCTTCCGCTCCAACTCGGCCGCCACCGCAACGAGCTGTGGCGGCCGAGGTGATGATGACCATAGAGCAGTGCCGATCGGAAGATGAAGAAGAGATTGAGAGCTATGGAAGAGGCCAATAGGAGTGGGATCAAAGTGGCCCTCATATTATTGGTCTAAGTTGTGACTTTTGGCCATGATATTGATATTAATGTGCTCTCTTTTGTTTTTCTCTATTCAATGCCTTATATAATGTCACGATCTAAACATTTTTAAATTGTTTTATTATTATTATTATTGTTTTTTTGGAATTAAATAAAGACTTGAGAAGTACAAGCGAATAAACCAAATGGAGGGTGGGTCCATCGAACGGAGATGTTAGTGTTCTTTCTCGTTGTCCTTTTTGGTTTCTAGGTATTTGATGGTGGAGTTTTCTTTGGTAGGAGGTTCTTACGGTATGGGAATTCTGAACCATTATATTAAAATTTTTACATTTTTTTGAAAATTAAAAAATAAATCTGACGGTTTAGAATATCTCCACCGCCGATAGAGGTCCTCTACCAAAGAAAAAACGTTTTATGGCAATTATAAAAGAATTTAATTATAACTCAATTTTTTAAAACGAGAGAGTTTTAAAAAATATTTTAACGGAGCACCATTAAACATTTCAACATATATTTACTATATAATGTAGATTGTAGAGTGCTTCATATTTCTTAAATAATTACTAGCTAGGTTTTATCAAAATTCTAATTTCGCCCTTTTGTTTTTCATATTTTTTAAATAATACTTTTGTTTGTTAAAATGTGTCAATTATATACCTTGTATCTTGTGATCAAATTATATTACCATAATCTAAACTACATTTTTTTACCCGCATGTGGAATATATTGAAGAATGGGAATAAAGATGTAACCAAACAAATATTTCAATACCCAAATGAAAAAAAAAAAAAAAAACACACACACACACACAGACAAAACTTAGGAATTATTTAAAAATTTTCCCAATCTTATACATGATTTGTGTTATGTACACATATTTCTACCTTGTTCATATATAGTGTAATTAGTACCGTGAAAATAATATTTAAAAAAAGTATCCAAAAGCGATTTTTTTTTTTTGTAAATCTCCAATTTAAAATTTACATATACAACAATTAATAATTTGGAAGACATTACAGTAAATAGCACAATTTACATGTGATTTTTCATAATATTTAAAAAATAGCTTTCACTAGAAATTTTATTACCAAAAATTGTCCAAATTTCTAACAAGTATTGACTTTTTTATAAAAAAATTCTGAGAAAAGTCATTTGTTTTATATTTAAAAACATGAATTATATTTTAGGTACCTGCTTACTTTTGATATATTTCTATTACTCATCTATATTAATTTTTATTATTGTGATAACAGGACACCAAAAAGAACGGAGAAATCGAGTGTTTATTAAAGCGGTACTTAAAGAAACGCACTGATTGTACGCAGAAAGTGAAAAAATAAAATAAAAAATAAAAAATAAAAAAAGAATAATAATAATAATAATAAAAATCTGGCCATATCTTTATTTGTTCCACACGGTTGCTAGCTGCCATATATTTTGCCCCTAAAAATTCGAATTTTTAGAGATCTAAACCATTGGAAGAAACAGCCGTGACAGTTGATTTTGTTCTAGATCCAGAAGTTTCTCCCAAGGTGAATCTTCTTGGAAGTGCATGCGAATGCAATTGCGGTAGTTTGAGCGGGTACGGGTTTATGTACTTTTTTCATGGCATCCAGTTTGAAGTTTACATACTGATTGTAGTTTTAGCATTCCTCTGCTTTTTGTTTCAGAGAAGAATAAAATACCTTTCAAAACATAGACAGTTAGGGCCAAAAAGACCCATTGCGGTCTAAGGTTTGAATTTGTACCACAGCTGATGCTATATCTATATTTTGATGAAAAATATATTTTTTTACAATCTTCGTTTTCGCAAATAATGAGAATTTAAGAGCAGTCTACAGTGGTTGTTTGTTTGTTTATTAGTCTTATATTTTGTTTTGTTTTGTTTTTTGTTTTTTGTTTTTTAAATATACTTGTTGGATTATATACCAAGTTTAGTATAGTCCATGATGGCTGGAACCATCACCGGTTTTGAACTGGCCTTGGCAAATTTTTCCTGCAGAGTATTGTTGGAATATGTACCTTAATAAGCATAGATAATTATATGAAAATTGTATAGCAATTAAGAATAGAACAACCATATTCACATTGTGCCAAATCGGAAGTATTTTAAATACAATAGGATCGAACTGGATAAAATAAAAATTCTCTAGTAATTTCCGTTAATCATAAAGATTGTCACCTAATGTTCATAGAGAGTGTTAGGATTAACGTCTTAATCCAACCTGTCAGAAAACGAATAATAATGCGAAGAACAGGAAAAATAAATAGCACACACAGATTTATAGTAGTTCACTCTCAATGTGAGAGCTACGTCAACTTTCAACTGCTGCATATTTCAATATATTTAAATTGGGAGAATACAGTCAGAGTTTTCTAATCCTCACCACGCTCATACCAAACGGCGCCCCTAATCCCTACGAAAATATAAAGCACGAATTAGGGTTGCCTAATTAATTACAAGTGTAAAATTCCCAAAATGTCCCTTACTAAAACGCCCTTACAAATAAATTTGGCCCAGGGCCCCCTGCAACCCTCGGGAAGGGGGGTGGTAAACTACCCTGTAGGTCGACCCCCATGTCGACCTAACCGCGTAGGTCGATCCGCGTGAATTCTCTGCATAAGATCTTTACTCTGTAGGCGACAAAATTAGGCTTCACAACTCAACAGAGAGATCGTAATCAAACTTCTGGAGCCCCAAAGACTTCATGTGATGGTGTAAATTCTAGAGACACAATTTAAGAAGCTAGAGAAGTTATTTGCTTTTAGGGGTGGGCTGCATGTGTGATCGAATTTTCCAATAATAATAAATAATTGAGACAAAAATATAAGTAATAATAAGTTGACGATTTATTAAGTAGTAGTCAATCCACGCATTATTCATAACTTGAATTTTAACACTGAGTAACCTTAATTAAAAGGCAATAAATCAGGTAAAATTCACATAGACATATTATTGTCTTCGGCTTTGTGATATTCTTGGAAGGCTAGTTTGTTTAGCCGGCGAAGCAGTATATCGAAGTCATCTTGTGTCTTCACAAGGGAAAGCCGTACGAACCTTTCATCGGCACCAAACCGGCTACCTGCCCGGCCGATAATATCGGCCGCTCTGAGAACTGCATAGCAGTCTTTCTCTTCCTCTATCTCGCACTTTATCCATGCATAAGCTGCCATAAGTTACATGACCATCCTTTAGAAACAAGACTAATGTTTGAAATTTTAAGTTTTTTGGAATAGTATTTTTAGCAAGAAATATTGTGTTCATCATTTTAAAAACTATCTAGAATAATTAATGGTTTGATGATGTGTGATCAATTAATTGCAGATAAAAAAGGATAGCAAAACGAGATAGAGGATTTGGTTGTACGATTACTTGCATTAACATTAGCTATTGTTTAATATACCGAAAAATCCCTTAGTTTTCATAATGAAGATTGCGTTTTAGTCCTTGATGAACGTTGTAATGAATTCCCTAAACTTCAATAAGCTATATATCTCTTTATTCTAAAATTGAATGTCACACATATAATCTGCTAAAATTTTAAAGACTAATAAACCAAATGGAATTTGAATAGAAATTGTCTTAAAATGGTTCCTTGGGCGACCCGACAACTATTTTTAGGCCTTTTGTTCTTTATGATCATTGCTGAGTTTACCTTCTTATTTCTGTACTCATTATGTTATGATTTTTAAGATTATATATCAATGACTAACGTACCAATTAAAATTTTAATTGATTTTTGAATTCATTAAACTTGTAATTCTCTCTCACCACCCCAAAAAAAAAAAAAAAAAAAACAGACAAACTATTAGATATCAAATTGAGTTTAGTCCTACTATAGAGCAAAGGATGTTACCTGGTGAAGGCTCTCGAACTTTATTGAAGAAACTACAATATTGAGTGTCTAATTTCTGGACGGAGAAGCGTTTAGAACGCGATATGGCCTCGTTCAGTCTTTCCCAACGCTTGGATAGCGTTTCGAACCCGAACCCGAAGAGTCCATCGTCTCCATCGCCTCGATCAAATGCCACTTTTATGAGTTGCAGAGCTCTTAGTTGAGAGTCCTTAGAGACTCCCAAGGTATTCAAGAGCACATGCCTGTACATTCTCTCAAACACCTCCTTATCTTTCACCACAGCCCATCTACACGCACAGCGAAATGAATCGAAAATCAGGGAATATTAAGAATGAATTCATGTTATTTTTCCTTAATCAGGGAATTATAATCATTACATACCCGAATCGAGTACCGGCGTGGCCGGAGAGCTTGGAGAGAGAGAAGAGCATGATGTCGTCATCGGCTGGAGTCGAAATCGCGGTGAAGTGAGGCCAATAATAGACTCTGTCATGAATGGTTTTCACGTTCGAGCCTCGAAGAACCGCCTTTCTTGGTTGGCCATCAGGATTATTTGGTGAGGTTACAATCTCAATCAGTTCTGTAACATTTGAAGTATTGTTCCTCCACAGAGACGCTTCTCCTTCAAATTCGAAACTCGCCGATTGGAAATAATCCGTTTGCTGTTTAAAAAGCTACCAAAAAAATAACAACAAATTATTCATAATTCAGTGTCATATAGTGATACATAAAAGTGAAAACTTAAAAGGTCTGAAAAATTTAAACTTTTGGGATGGTATCAGAGCAAGAGATACTGGCGTATAAGGTTTTTAATTACCTTTCGGCCTTTTAATTTGTAAACTAACAATATGTCCATGCCATATTGTGACCACATTGTTTCTCAAGATTTATAGTTCATACCGAGTAATACGGAACTGAAGCTACAACTCTTGCCGGAGAGGAGGAATTTTCTGAAGACAGAGAGTGAATCGCGGCGTTGACAAGTTGAATTGAGCCGACGCCAAAGACTATAAATCTTCCTTGTGTGACTGCATTTCCAACAAATGCATGTACTTTGCGTATGTGATTTTCGAGCTCTTCGGAGATGGTTGATTTGTCTATGAAATCATAGCTCATCCGGTGCCATCCTGCAACTAGAATAGCACTGCTTGCTGGATTTTGCATCCAAAATGGCTCCAAGAAATAGGGATCCCCGCTTCAAAATGTGTGTGTATGTATGTATATAATGTTAGGATGTACTGAAAAAACAAGGGAATAAAATGACAAAAATATTTTTTTGTGTTTCATTTGAAAAAATATGGCAATTCACCCATAGTTTTTAGAAATGACAAACAAATTTAAAAATTAGCCATTATGAATTAAGGGTATTGAGGTAAAATTACAGCACCGTGCAATTAAAAATAAATTGACTATTTCCCTAACTTTAATGAAAAGTTAGCGTGGCAAAAAAAAAAAATAATGAAAAGTTAATTATTTTCTTAAAACATCATTTTAAAAAAATAGCTATTTACTTTAGAGATTTTTAAGGATTTAGTCAAATTTTTGGTTATTTTAAGGATTAGTCATAGTTTCGTGAAATTAAGAAAATTAGTCATTTTCATCGTGTAACAAAATTTGTTACAAGAGTATCAAAAATTGTTACACGTAGGCATGGATTTGCACTAGGGCCGGGGGGGCACGTGCCCCCAGTGACGGATCTAGGAATTAAATTCAAAAGGGGCACAAATTAAAAACTTAATATTTTCAATAAAAAATATATATTAATAATTGATGTCCATTAAACAAGTAACAACTTATAAATTACAATTGCACTCGACGATGTCTCATGTTTTGAAATTAATTTTTTTATTTTTCCCATTAGTGTATCACCGTTAGATTACCTAGTATTGTGCTTTGTGATGTGTCATTTTAATAATGTATTAGTCTATAATATCCAAAATAAATTTTGAGAGAATTTCAAAATAAAATAATTCTTGATATTATCGAAGGAACATTAGCAAATAAGTGAAAACGTACTTGATTCTATCTTTTTGCTGATTAGAGAGTATACTTTTCTCTGAAATGGCCAAATAGTTTGTTGCCCAATAGATACTTGAGCAGATAATAAGAAGATGCATATATACGAACGTTTTAGACGTGTATTTTGATTGGAAACTAAAATAAGTATATTTTGTTCAGTCTATAAATTGGTAAGATAAATTTGTTATTACAAAAGTCTTAGAGGAAACAATAAAATATAAAAAAAGCCCACGAATATTACTATTGTAAAAAAGACATTTCTTTCGCACACTATTTGTACTAGTACGCCATATAACATAAGCAAAAAAAAGATGTAACACAAAAAAATATATGTATATTTTTGTCTATTTTTTTATTAAGGTTAGATGCCGTACCAACACACCTAATATATGATTGATAGAAAATTAGAAATGACTCGTAAAAAAACCATGTGTTACAACACTCCCAAATGCTTTGGAAACTTACCATGTGTTTGGAAAAACCATTTTGGTCATTTTTGACCATTCTAAATGATTTGAAAATGGTTTGGAAAATAGTTTGAAAAATAGTTTGAAAAATGGTTTGACTTTGCAAATTTCGAAATGGTATAAATAGTTGAGATTTAAAGATATTGTATAGGGATTTGGAAAGTTGAAAAAAATGGTTGAAAAAAATGGAATGGAATGGAATGATTTGGAGGATTGAAAAAGGTAAAAAAATAGAATGTAATAGAATGAGGAGAATGATTTTCTCAAATATATGGTTATTTATTTATTTATTTTTTTAACTTATTTTCACTGTTTTTATGATGTGAAGTTGACTGAAAAGATCTAGTAGTGATTTTTTTTTTTTTTTGCTAAGAAGATCTAGTAGTGATTTATGACAAGATAATTGCCCATATATATAGCAAGAGAAATTAAGACAGTTACCCATCAGCATCTGCAGCACAATCAGGCAAAGATAGAGAGCAATCTGAGCCTCCAAAGCAAGTATTACACTCACAAATTGGTGTATAAACACTAGCTGTGTGATTGGTGGTGATGGTCAAGCCATCCAAGTAGGCTCTTCCGTGGCCGGAGCATGAAATAGCCGCCACGAACTCGGCTTTCTCCGCCGCTCTTCCGCTCCAACTCGGCCGCCACCGCAACGAGCTGTGGCGGCCGAGGTGATGATTGTGATGGACCAGTGCTGATCGGAAGATGAAGTAGAGATTGAGAGCTATGGAAGAGACCAATAGGAGAGGTATCAAAATATCTCGCCTACTATTGGCCATGAATATGATGTGTTGGATTTGATTTTTTTTGCTTTTGTTTTTGTTTTTTTTTTTTTGCTTTTCTCTCTTTCTTTCTCCGATCAATGGGATTTAAATAGTGAGTTTGATCTCTTTCTATCTTTTCAACAACGGTTTTTTTTTTTAATGGTACATCTGTGATGGGTTTTATTTGTGATGAGAAATAATTTTGGGTCGTCAGATTTATTTTTTTGGTAGGTCCCGCATCTTAAAATTGTGAATCTCACCATTCAAAATTATTTTCCGCCACAAAAAAAAATTCACTACAGAATTTCTCTTTTTTAATTATTATTTTGGGGTACTTCTGTGATGGATTTTTTGTGTGGTGGAAAACAATTCTGGACCGTCAAATTTATCTTTTCGGTGGGTCCCGCATCTTAAAATTGTGAATTTCACCATGTAAAATTATTTTCCACCACAAAAAAAACCCACTACAAAATTACTTTCAATAATTAACTAAGGGGAGCTGCTCTGGAATCCCTTATTAATTAAAAGAGACCGGTGTGTCTTGATCAAACGGTCAGAATAATTGTGTTTTTTTAAAAGAACGATAGAGATTGAGTGTAGATTTAAGTTAACTCCACCAAAGAATTCTGGGCTATTGTATTGAATGGTGATAGGACAGGCTGCAGAGATACAAGTTGTGCAATAAATGAGGTCCCACTTGGTGCGGTCCTACTCAAACACCTTTTTTTGGTTCAAATAATGCTGACCCACTCACATTTTGTTAACAAAATATTACAAGCTGCTGCCCCCACCCCACACAAATTTTGTTAACAAAATATTACAAGATGTTGGCCCTACTCAAATTTTGTTAACGAAATATTACACGATAGAGTATGGTGGTCTTTTTGTTAATAAAAAAGTGGGTTAGTATTGCACAATAGAATGAGATGTTGAACGGTTTAGTACAAATCCGAGATGGTGAACGGTTTATCGTTATATTATTGAAGTAAACTAATTATTTATTTAGTAATGTAATTACAAGTTATAACTTAGTAAGTAATTATTTGAAATGTTATGCAAAATTTGATAAGGGTTCATTAAATTTTTTTTTTATTAAATTCTTTTGTGGAGTAGCATTGTAGCTGAAAAATTTTGTCCGGTGAAGCAATATTGCAATTTATGTAATAGAATGCATAATAATTGTAGAAAGAGTAGTCCTTCAATATGGTAGCAGGAAATGAAAATTCCGTTTCCGCAAAAAACGTAAACGGAAATGCCGTTTCCATTTTTGGCAAAAACGGAAAATCTGTTTCCGTTTTTCGCAGAAATAGAATTTTGATTTTCGTTTTTTTAATTTTTTTATTTTTTTTAATTCAACTGTTGGATTTTGTTTTTCTTTCTCATCAACGGTCTTATGATCGTTGGACTTAAGAAAAAAAATAAAAAACGATAACAGTAGTCCTTCACATACGGTAGCAGGAAACGGAAATTCCGTTTTCGCAAAAAACAGAAACGGAAATACCATTTCCATTTTTGGCAAAAACGGAAAATCTGTTTCCGTTTTCCGCGGAAACAGAATTTCGGTTTTTCGTTTTTATTTTTTATTTTCTTTCTCATCAACAGTTTTATGACCATTGGACTTAAGAAAAAAAAATAGAAAATGATAACAGTTTTACCATTTCTGCGAAAAGCAAAAATGGAAATACTGTTTCCGTTTGTTTTTTTTTTTTTTATGGAAACGGAAATCATTTCCGTTTCCGTTTACCGCGAAAAATGGAAACGTTCTGTTTCCTTACCGTTTACAGGACTAAAAAAGAGTGAATAATGTGCATTCAATATATGTAGTAGTTTCATACATTTTTAATCTTGTGACCTGCACCTAGGAATCTTATTATCGTTTCAATATATGTCGTTTGGTTCCTCAATCATAAACATGCATAATTTTTTTCGGTTTGTTTTCTTATAAACTTGTATTATTATTGAAAATAAAATATATATATATATGCCTAAAATATCATTAAATATAATTATTATATTTTTAATGTGTTGCCTAATTTTTCATCTTCTCTCTCTTTCGTTGATTTTTAAATATTTTTTCTTTTACACGCTCGTGTGTGTTTTGCCATAATATTTTAAGGAAATTTTAAGAAACTAGCCACTGTTTACAAAATGATTTTAAAAACTAGCCATAGTTTCAAAAAATTTAAAAACTAGCAACGTAAGAAATTTCGGACAAAATTTTTGCTTAGTGTCACAAATTTTTTTACATTTTTTATGTGAATTTTTGTGATTGTTAGAAATTTTTTACAGTTTTATGGCTAGTTTTTAAATTTTTTGAAACTGTGGCTATTTTTTAAAACAGTCCAAAATTGCTATTTACCTAACTGACCCATTTTTTAAATATTAAACACGTATGTCAATTAATTGTTTTATCACATTTTTTTTTTTTTACTTATCTGTCTACTCTTTCTTTTGATTTTTTTTTTCCCTTTTTGATTAAGTCTTATTTGGGAAGATTTGGGTTTTAGCCATTTTTAAGCTCATGTTTCAAAAATTCAGCCATAGTTTCACGAATTTAAAGAATTAGCCATTTTAATTGTGTAACAATTTTTGTTACACGGGTAACAATTTTTGTTATCCGTGTAACAAAAATTGTTACTGGGCGTAACAAAATTTATTACACGGGTAACAAAATTTGTTACACGGATAACAAAAATTGTTACACAACGAAAATGGTTAATTCCTTAAATTCGTGAAACTATGGCTAATCTTTAAAAAAATTACCAAAAATTTGGCTAAATCCTTAAAAATCTCTAAAAAAATTCCGCCACCATTAATCATGATTTTTTCTTTTCTTTTCTTTATGCCCTTTGCTTTATTAACACTTATTGTACTTTTTTAACCGTTTTTATCTATTTATTTATGTATGTTGTTAATAAAGCTAAAAAAGATATACTTTCTTAATATGATTTTTTAGTTCGGAAAAATTAAAATTTCAAAAAATTTAAAAATTAATAATTTAATTACGTATTTTTTTTAGAGATAATTTGATAATCTAAATCACATACCAAAAATTCTTTAATTAATAGAAAAGCATTAAATAAGAGATTAAATTAAATACATTAATTTTTATTAATTATTCTTTATTAATCTATATATAAAAGAGTCAGCTAGGTAAATAGTCATTTTGGACTCTGTGTTTGTTAAAAATAGCCACAATTTCAAAAATTAGCCATAAAATTGAAAGAAAATTTTGACAATAACAAAAATACACATAAAAATACTGTCAAAAATTTCTGACACTAGGCAAAAATTTTGTAAGAAATTTCTTACATGTCTAGTTTTTAAATTTTTAGAAACTGTGGCTATTTTTTAAAATAATTTTGTAAACAGTTGTTATTTTCTTAAAATTTCATATATAAAATCGGTCCTATATGATTTATTTATAATAGATTATGAGATTATTAAGTAAATAGTTATTTTTAAAGATTGTTTTAAAGGAAATAGTCAACATTTCATTTGGTTAAGAAAAATGGTAATTTCTTTAAGAGATTATTGAGCAAATAATCATTTTTTTGAATGATATTTTAAAAAAATAGCCAATGTTCTACTAATTGGGGAAATAACCATTTCTTAAACTACATGATGTTACATAATGTTGTAATTTTAATTTTACACGCTCAATTCTTAATGAACTAATGTCCAATTTCTTAATTTTTGAAAAGTTTGTCATTTTCTTAAACACGTGAACTAAATAAATAGTCAAATGCCAAATATATCCCTTTTAATTACGTAATGTTGGGATACTTTTAACTTTATGCCCTTAATTTTTTATAGGTTGATGGATAATTCTTAAGTTTTGGAAACGTTAGTTTTTTCTAAAACATTAACAATAAAATAGTCAGATACCAAATAAAAATAATTTATCTACTCATTTTTTGTTAATACAAAATTGACCCCTTAGGTTGTTTAGTTAGATAAAATAAATTCTTTTTTTTATAACTTTTCGTTAAAAAAAAGTATAATTTTTTCTCTAGACTACTGTTTAAAATTAGGTGGGGATAATTCGTATCGCGTGCCGTGCCTTGATTATGTTTAAGGAATTTTCGCTAGACCCAAACACGATCCATTTATTAATCATGTCCGAAAGAAAGACCCAAGCACACCCTAATTAAATATCGTGTTAATCGTATCATTCAATTACGACTCATTTTAAGTGTCTCTAATTGAGTTTAAATAGATTGTGTTACTCTCATATTTATTGACCCAATTAGCTATATTTTAGTTAAAATAAAAAAAAATTAATTTATATTTTGTAAATATAAACAAATTTGCAAAAATTTGTTTCACACAATAAAAAAAATTTTGAATTCTTATATATTATTAGATAATTAAGAAATAAATTTTAAGTACATGTAAATAGCTGTTAAACATGTATACTTACATAATAATAAAAATAATATCTAAAGTTTTGAAGTAATTACGTAATTAGCCAAGTCTAATAACTTGCATATATTTTTGGTAACTATATTAATTACCACCAGTTACTACTATGTAAGTAATTGAATCACTTTGATAAAGACAATAACTCATTAAAGACAATAAATTTTAGCTGATAGTAAAAAGTATTATATGCAATCATAATGTTTTTTTTATGTAAATGGTTTTATAATATAAAATTGTTATTATAATTACATTTAGATACAATGATAATAATATAGTTGATTAATGCTCATTTTCAAATGTCAAATTTGATATTATGTTATATTTTGTGTCAAATTTAACATTGAAAATAATATTGATTTCGAGAATAATTTTTTCATTCAAATGTCAAAATTTTACATTAGCACAATAATTTAGCATTGCATCAGATATGCTCTTATCTGTGAATGAATAGTGATAAATAGCAATACATACTTGGATATAATATTCTAAACTCAACTAAAAAAAATGTATGAAAAAGCTCTAAAAAACTATGAATAGAATAATTAATATTTGCAAAGAAAAATATAAAAAGCTTTACAAATTGCAAACGAGAACAATATAAAAAATACACTAAACAATCATCCAGGCTGTAGAAATTTTCATTAAATACTATTATTAAGATTTTAAAGAAGATGTTACTGAATATTAATTTTGTCTCATAAATTTGATTCAGACATCGACATACGTATTTAAGAATTATATGAAAGTAGAATTCTAATTTTGAAATGATTTAGTGAAAATGCATTATTTGAATAAATAAGATAAATATTAAAAAAATTTGAATTTCATTAACTGTATTGAGAAATGAATAATTTTCTAAATTAATAAATTTGGCCGAATAACTTTTGTAAGTCTCGAAATGTAATTGATTTATAGAGGTGTATATATCTCAATTAATTTATGGCCAAATAATGAGGATGATGAGGAGTAAGTTCTATTTAGGTACAATTGTTAGAAAAATTGAGTTTAAATGCAGCCGGGGATTTTTAGACGAACGTATATGTTTGGATTACTGCCCATAAATCATAAAAATTCTAGTTTCACCCTTTTGTTTTTCATATTTTTTAAATAATATTTTTGTTTGTTAAAATGTGTCAATTATATACCTTGTATCTTGTAATCAAATTATATTACCATAATCTAAACTAATTTTTTTTTACCCGCATGTGGAATATATTGAAGAATGGGAATAAAGATGTAACCAAACAAATATTTCAATACCCAAATGAAAAAAAAAAAAAAAACACACACACACACACACAGACAATACTTGAACGTTAGTAAAACTTATGAATTATTTAAAAATTTTCCCAATCTTATACATGATTTGTGCTACGTACATATATTTCTACCTTGTTCATATATAGTGTAATTAGTACCGTGAAAATAATATTTTATAAAAGTGTATCCAAAAGGGATTTTTTTTTTTTTTTTGCAAATCTCCAATTTAAAATTTACATATACAATAATTAATAATTTGGAAGACATTACAGTAAATAGCACAATTGACATGTGTTTTTTCATAATATTTAAAAAATAGATTTCACTAGAAATTTTATTACCAAAAATTGTCCAAATTTCTAACAAGTATTGACTTTTTTGTAAAAAAATTCTGAGAAAAGTCATTTGTTTAATATTTAAAAACATGAATTATATTTTAAGTACCTACTTACTTTTGATATATTTCTATTAGTCATCTATAATTTTTATTATCGTGATAACAGGACACCAAAAATAACGGAGAAATCGAGTGTTTATTAAAGCGGTACTTAAAGAAACGCACTGATTGTACGCAGAAAGTAAATAATAATAATAATATGGCCATATCTTTATTTTTTCCACACTCCACGGTTGCTAGCTGCCGTATGTTTTGCCCCTAAAAATTCGAATTTTTAGAGATCTTAACCATTGTTAATTTTTAAAACACACTGATCAAACACTCCAACGCTATTTTTAAAAATATTTCCCTGGTTTGTTCCACCATTGTTGCCCACTTGCTTGTGTCCACACGTGGGAAAAGCCCTTTTTCTATAATTATCTACATTTCTTTCAATGAAGAAATTGTATTATAAAGAAATACATGCGCTAATTCAAACTTCACGGCCACGATGCATAAGAACAATCACTCCTAACTAAAAATCGATTCCATCAATATATTTTAAAATATATATATATTGTATAAATCTATACTAAGTTTTGAAAACATGTGCCTCAAAATTAAGTAACAAGACGTGATATAATTCGAGCATACATATGCTTTTTTCAATATCTACGAATGAGAGAAAATTTCAATATCAAAAGACTTTTAGTACAGAGGTCACAATATAATATAGAGATACATTAGTTTTAATGAGATAAACACTTAAAGTAGATCCAAAAGTCCGGATCTCCATTATTACAGAGCATGGCCATTAAAAAAAATAGAAAACAAGAACAATAATTGAAAAGTCTGAGATCTGCACTTAGTGTTATAGACAGTATTGTCACACAACAGACAATATTAATTGGACATTAATTGTAATAATACAAGCTATAAGTTATGGATAATACTGAAAGTAAATAAAACAGTTTGAAAATATAAAGTGACACAAATGATTCATTGAGCACATCTATATCATCACGGTCACGTCTAGATGATAAAGCAATCCACTGAATAAATAAAAATTACAAGAGACACCCAGACTTAGACTATAAAAGACTCGCACTTTCTGTATGTTACCGTTTCTCTAATAACACCTTTGCAAATTGCTTGCGAGCTCCCCTTGTGTTGAACATAATCTCTCCTGAGATTCGCCACCAATGTTCTTAAGTTGAATGAAAAATAGCCACCAAGAAATTCGAGCAATGATGCCAAACAAAATATATGACTAAATTTACACACATTTATTCTTATAACTAACATTTACTGTGTTTTTCTATTTTATTTATTCTAATTCAAAGTTTATTCAATTATTACCAATTCATCATTTTTTTTTTCAATTGTTTCTTATACATTAAATTTTAGGAAGTGGCAGTGGTGGAGAACGTTTTTGGTTCTCTTATAATTGCTTAAGATTTTGAATTTTAATTTGTAGTTTTTTTCAAAATAGTTTCTTGGATTTTTTTTTTATTTATTGTTTTGGTGAAAAAAACGCATTTCTTTTAGGGGCAAAGTTGCAAATATTTTTTAAAAAAATTAGGCTTAAATTGTAATGCAGTAAAAATAAAGGGCCAAAAAGTAAATAAATAAAGTTTTTTAGATGATTCTGGTCCACATATTTGTGCCCTGTGGTAGAGAACGAAAACCGTTCCCCAATACAACCTCATCCTAAATTTTAAAGGCTTTTTGTCTTTGTTTTTGTGGTCTTCTAGGCTTCGGGATTGGGCATGCAGCTCCATGGACCTTTAGCTCGGTCTCAAAGAAAACTTGAGTCAAACTTTAATAAATCTTTTTCTCGGTGCTTTTTTACACTTTGAATAATGTGTGATCTCACAAACTTACAACATATTTATGCCCGTATGAAACACGGATAGGTAAGACCATCTCCAATACTAATGTCAAATTTGGCACTCAAAAATGTAAAAATGCTATATTTGACATTTGATGTTCCAATGCACAAATGTTATTTCAAATGTTATTTTGCTATTTTATTATTTTTTAGTTGCAAAAACCAATAAAAGTAATTTATGTTAACCAATAGTAAATAAGAGTACAAATAGTCATAATGACTACTTGGTGAGAAGAAACTTTTTTGAATAAAATATTAATTTTTAATTAAATGCCTAAAAGTTGACCAATCAATGCTCTACTTCAAATGCCAAAATTTGGCATTGTGCTATACTTGGCGCCAAATTTATCATCATGTATAGCATATGCCAAATTTAATGTCAAATTTAGCATTGTATTGGAAAATATTTTTTATGCCAAAATGCCAAATTTTAGCATTGGCACACAAATTTGACATTATATTGGAGATGCTCTAACTAGTCTTTTGTACAGCAACTGAAAATTGGGATGTGGTAATGATTTAGTACAAAAATAATGAATTTTAAATAGAGATTATTAAGTAAATAGTCATAACATCAATAATATTTTAAGAAAATAACCAACGTTTTCATTAATTAAGGACATAACTATTTTCTTAGTTATATTATGCTGTTATTTTACATTTATGTTCTTAGTTTTTTGAAGAGATAATGACTATTTTCTTAACTTTTGAAAACATTGGTCGTTTCTTTAAAATACGGATTAGAAAATGAATAATTATCAAATAGACCCTTTTAAATAAACAGAATTATTTAGTTACTTTCTCTTATTGATTTGTTAACGTGACTTACTTTCATTACTTTGTCTTTGTTTTGTTACTCTGTTAAGACCAGTTGGATTACTAAAGATGTTGGATTACACAATTGACCATATACATTTATCTCTTCATTACAAACTTATATGCGTGACTAAATCTAATTGGTAAAATTGTACGACGACAGCCCATAATGCTATTTGAAGTTTCGTTTTATAGGAGTTTATAGCTAAATGATCTAATTTTTTTGGATTTGTTTATAAAGATGTCCACATTTTTCCTTTTTTAATATTATTTTGTATGTAAAAAAATTGTATATTTTTTTTATTAGATGGTATATTAACGGCTAACCATTGTGTTTATGTTATATACCAAAAACTATTGACATTTTCTTTTCAAATATAATCTTAAAAAACAAACTTCACTTTCTTGAGAGGAAATGATTTTGCAAAAGAAAATTCCAATAAAAGCACTATCAATTACTTTTTCCAACTCTCAGATATCAATGCTCCACAGAATTGCCAATAAAACAAAGTGATTACTTAGAAAAGAATCATTTAACAGATTTAATTGGTTGTTCTTACTTCTTAGGAACAAATTTAATTAGTTAAATGTTTAGTTTTGCTTCAAAGATGAAGATTTCTGTGCCGCAGAACGCCTTTTGGCCAGCATTTGCTTTGTCCTCTCAAGAACACCGAAGAAGATGGAACCTCCAATTCCAATCCAAAGGACTCTTGGTGCAGTACCCTAAAGAAGTGGCAGCCAAATTAGTAAAAACTTAGCAAGTTATCATCAAGACGAGACGATGCATGACTCCGTTTCAAAGGTGATTTTCAACAAACTTGACTTCACAAAATAATGCGAATTTTTTAGCATCACAGTGAGTAACTACAAACACCTTGAGGTCTACATTGCTTGTCATGCACACAAGAGAAATGATGGGCATGAAAGATATTAATGGAAAAGATTATACAGTAAGGTAAAATCAATTGAAAAATTTTACAAAAGAACTTTACAAGAGCATCTCCATTAAGTATTTGGCTTGCAAAAAGTACATCTTTCTTATGTAAATACTAACACCAAAAAAATGGACGAAAATCTGGTTCCAATGCTATTTGCAATGTAGATAAGGAAGAAGGAAAATAGTAAAAAAAAAAAACAAAAACAAAAACAAAACAATAAAAGGGAAAAAAATTCAAAGAAAGAAGCATATCGAAACTCTGTAGTCTTAGTTCAATGTATCATTATGGATACAAATAGATGCGGGATAGGTGTAAAACATGTGAGTCACTGCTGCGGTGGTTAAATTTGAAGAATAGTGGACCTAAACTCGTGAAAACAGTCACAAAGACGAGTGTTTCCGCATATATTCCAATGAACTTATATCTCAACGTCATAGGAAAAGAGTGGAATGAGAGGCGGCATTAGACCATGGACATTATAATTTGTGCGATATTTTCTTACTTATGTTTGCATGTGTAAATGATGTATGAACATTCTTGCTGATCTAAATTTTATTAAATATAATAACAGACAAACCTTGAAAAACACATGGCTTCCTTCTTCTCTCATTATACTTCGAACACAATCGGAAATGCCTTTGTACTGCTTTACTGATCCCTTCAAAAGATTAAAAACGAAACGGCAAGGTTCGCCATGTCAAGCAAATAATTGGATAATTAGGACTTTGAAATTATCATTTGAATAGGATTATTATTATATATCTCATAAGCTGATATTCATCTTTATTTGATTTCAGTCTTTTGCTTTCTACTTGTATTTGGATTTCCTACACATAGATAGGCTTGTTTCATTATATATTAATTAGACTTTGGCTGATAAATAAACAAACTATTAATATCCTCTCTCTAATTCTTCTATTCTTCAATCTCTCTTGGCTCGTTGAAAGGAGGATTAAGGAAGTGATTATCAGTACCTGAATCATTAATCGTGTTTTTATAACATCAAGAGGGGTAGTTATAGCTCCAGTTATTGCACCTGCAAGTCAAGAAGCATCAAGACAGAACATCTCCAACATCCTCAACATAGATGAGTACAATGAATCGATTAATGATATGAAAATAGAAGTGTACGATGAGAAAACATGTCCAGTGTATGATTTAACAATAAGCTTAAGATAAAAACAATGATAGTTTCGTGAATGAATAGTGACATAGGGGCTGGAAATTAGTGAGATTCGGTTAATGATATTTAATTATTACTAGTATAATCTACTATTGGTCACATTGTGGAAGTAATTATATCATTACAAACAGATCCTAGAAAGAAAATATAAATAACAAAAATTATTCAAGGAATGCACATGTATAAGATAAGATGTGGGCTAATTCTATGAATTAAAAGGTCGACTGTGTAAGATCACACGCTTGTCTAACTATTTTCTCGGAAGTAAAAAACAGAAGTAAGACTGTAGCCATTTCGTGTAGTTTCCGTGACTTATCCCAAATCTCTTGTCAGTTTATGTAGCTTTTTTCAAAGTCAAGTGACATAATAAGACTAACAAAGAAGAAACAAAAATCTAGACAATAATTGTTGATTTAAGTTTATGAGAAATACAAACTTAAATCATCAATGTTGCCCTTTGAGTCGGTGCATCTAGTAAAATGCTATCTTGAGTTGAGGAAGTTAGCTTGGTTTAGAGATATTCTCAAAGTAAACTTTGTGAAATCACACTGGAATCAATAAGCATAATGACAATACAAAATATAAAATAAAAGAAAAAAAAAAACCATATCACGTGAAGCTACCTGCAAAAGCACCAATAATAGCAGTTTCAAGATCACTTGGCTCTCTCCGTGCCTGCATAGAAAACAAGGTTTTTATGCTTCTTAAGGCTAAGTTTGTGATTATTTGAGGAAGAAGGATATATATTAACTTAGTGAATCCTGATTAGAAGTGTTTCAAACACGGCTAGCCCCTAGTTTGACTGTTAGAAGTTCTAAACTTATATAATAATCCGGACTTCATATTTCAACGGGTTTCCAATCAATTTCATGGGTATATTAAGTACCTTCATTTAAACTGATAACTATCTTCCCCACCTACCGCTAGCTTATATCCTATCCGCAGCTGCTCGTACATGCAGAATTGAATGGCATCAAATGGCAAGTCTCGCAATAAGAATGATCTGTACCCCTGAAACCTCAAAATAATAATAAGAAGAAGAATACATAAATACGAGGATAAGAGGTCATGAATAGATTTAACAACAATAATTCCAAAAGAAAAACGTATCATAAGAAAGAACCATTTGATACTTGTCATGACTGAATATATGGCATTGTATCTTATCAAATCGGAAATGCAATATAAAACAAAATTAACAATTTAAAATGGAACATTGGAACTTTGATGTGTAGATTTTAGATTTTTTATTTTTTATTTTTTTGGCTTGCAATGTGGAAAATGAGATTGATATACCGCATAAAGGCCTTTAAAGCCCTCATTGGAAATAATAAGATGCACGGCTGCGGGAGCTGAAGCAAACTGTCCAGTTTGCATCCGTTGCTTAATGACCTAGAAAGGAATTTAAAAAATAAATAAACAAATAAAACTGCAACTTTAAAATGCAATTAAAGAAGGGTCTATTTGGTAAATGACCATTTTAGTGCATGTTTCAAGGAGATAACCAAAAATTTCAAATTAAGAAACTAGCCATTAGTCCTATGAAGAACTAAGGGCATAAAGGTAACATCACACCATTAGAAAATGGTTATTTCGTTAATTAATTGAAATGCTGGCTATTTTCTTAAAACATCATTTATAAAATGGCTATTTGCTCAACAATCACAAATTTAAAGCCAAAAAGAAACTAAGACCAGGAAAGCAAGGAAGAACTGTGGGGACAGAAGATGTTAACTAAACTACCTCAGTTGGTACTCGGATGAGTGAAGATGCAGCTCCTCCAACAAAACCTGCGGTCTTTATTACGAAAATTATAAGTAGAGAAAAATTATTGCTAGGTTTATGAACCTAGGCAAATTAATAGGCTACTAAGTTTATGAACCTGAAATAGAAAATATAGAGAAACGCATTTAGAGAAAAAAAAAAAGAATAAATTCCTTTACTATAAATTTTGTCATAGTTTTTGGTTAATAAAATAAAAAGGACCAAATCTACACATATGCCAAAAGACTAGGAAATGTCTGTAACAATAACATCGAGGAAAACTAATGGGGAATCCGTTGTTTTATGTGGAATTGAATATCTTTTTCTTGCTGGACTAGTTGCGGGAAAAGCTTTACATTAACCAGCTTATTGTTATTTGACAGCTTAAATGTTTTAGGTTTATCTTCTGGCACTTTTGATTGAATGCTTAAAGTCTACATCAGAAATTCAGAAACATACCAGATGAGCTATAGCACTAAGCTTTTCAGGAAATGAATTCAACAGCATTTGCTTTGTAGGTTCGTATACACCGACACATATAGCAGAAGCCCTGTGGAGAACAAAGAGAGTTTATAAGGTCCAAAATCACCCAAGAAGAAAACCAGACAGCCAGAGGAACTAAGAAACTAGTAGGAGTATGAAGGAGAAATTACAAATGCATTCTAAGGGTGAAAATAATAGATGCACGGTGCGTTTAAACTTAGTTCCTTGTTCCCACATGAATTTTGGTACAATAACGATTGCAAAAATTTAAGACAACTAAGACATGGATGGATCCATATCAATGCCAATGTATGATGTATAGCAATAACACTAAACATAATTATAAATAGAAAAACAAAAAAATCCAGAAACCCCCTTAGCTCTGTACTTGTACAAAATGCTTATACAAGGTTTCATTTCAACTCTTCATATGGTGGATTTCAATAAAACTATCTTTGTAAATTATGGATGAATATTAAAAAAAGAAAAGAAAAACAGAACTCTACTCTGGTACGATTTATTTACTATGGGGTAAGAATCTTTTGATAGACGATGAAGCCATGAGTCTAAAGTCCTAAACAATACAGGATAAGTAAGGACAACTGCACTACTCTTCAACTAGAGATACAATTAGATAACAAAATAAATAAAAAAAAAAAAAAAAAAAATTTACGTATGGAAACAAATGGAAATGCAGAAGAAATCAGAATTCTTTCAGACTCAAGAAAAATAGGCTATCTGAATAACTAACAAGTGAGTTATGCCTTATGGTTGTGCATCCAATTTCAAACAATTGTGTTCCAAAAAAAGGAAAAAAAAAATCCTCACATCCAATAGCCAAGAATTTGATATATATTTTTTGATTTGGTTTATCTTTTCTAATAATCTAAGTTCATGCAGAACAAAGAGTTTCTGTTTAAATAGAAAGCGAATGCTATTAAGCAGTATATAAATCAACATCAGAAAGAGGAGAGAACGCATAATCCCAGAGAAAGTGTACCCACGGCAAAGAACCAACAAGATTGCCAGTCAATCCACAATATAAATCCTTCAAATCAATTCTTCCTCCGCCATGAGCTGCCTAAAAATGGATCCACATGCAGAGAACATAAGTGCATTTGACAATGTTTATCAACCAATCTTTGTTCATCAACTAACAAATCATGCATAAAAAAAACTAACAAATTATGCATACATTACTATATCAGTGCATTTAATAGAACAAGTTTTTGTTTTAACCAAATGGCACTTTGTATGTCATTAGAGAACAGACCCAAAAAAAAAAAAAAAAAAAAAAAAACCAAATTTGAGCAATTGATGCAGAACATAGAATTTTGACCAAGACCACCATCTAGCCTCACATGGTGGAAAAGATCGGACCTTCCGTAGAGATATTAGGAGCTATTAAGATGATGGCACATCTAACTTAATCAAAGAATCAATATATCATATATCACTACATTGTTTCTGCTCCAAAGATGGTCAGAATATAATCTTAAGAAAATTAGAATACTAGCCATGCCTGTAATCGTGTTTTTATTGTGTCGATTGGGTACAAAACTGCTTCGACAATGACACCAGCAAGACCTCCAGCTACACAGCCCTCTGCAAGGAAATAATACTCATCTTTAGTCTTTTCATTCGAATGTATATGAATTTGTGGATCAAGGCTCATTAAAGAACCCGTGTGGAATTCTGAAATCGGGATTTTTTTTTTTCTCAACAGAAAAGAGTTTGTCACATACAGAAACAACAAGCAAACCAAATGACCAATAAATTGCTACAAATGGTTGGTTTTGCAATGACTTAACCCAATTACCAAAAAAAAAACTCAATGATCAGCTTCAAACAATAGAGACTATGAGGCCGTGATTGAACTAATAACAGTGTAATATATAATGCAATCACACAACCCTTCTTAGCATGAAAGATATATTTTTTTTCCTTAGTGAACAACATTTACACTCTTCACAGTCAAAATAACACTTTGTTCCGCATTTTATAGCAAAAATGTGTTCCTTCAAACTCATGAACCACCAAATCTTTTAGCTGATATTATGAGCAATTTCAGACCAAGACAAAAACCGGGTTTCTTTTTCTTTTGCTCTTACTTTCATTTCCAATAATCAAAAAGCACTCTAGTGAAACATCAGGCTTCAAAATGTGACACAATACGTACCATATAAATCACGTAAGAAATCAAAAGGCTTTTCATTGCCCATAGTGATTGAAGCAAAACCCGTATTTGAGTCCATCTTAAAGCCACTCCAAGTAGACCTCAAGCAATCTGTGGAATTGAATTATTTAGCCAAACACCAAAAAGAAAAAAGAAAAAAAAATTCCTCTGAAAAATCCCCATAAAAAGGCAAGTAATGATTTAGCAGAAAATAAAGCAAGATCATATTTTTCCTGTGGATGTTTGAAGAGTCGAGCGAGAAAATGAATATTTGGTAATCAAGGAAAAGAATTTGTTGAGAAGAATGTGAATAAAAATAAATTATTACCAGATGAGTCTGATTGAGTAGTTTTCGAAGTGATTCCCATTTTTGGAGCCATCGTTGATTTTGATTGGTTGTCGAGCTAAGTAATGGACAGGGAAAATAGTGGGAAGGAGTGGACCAACACCAGCTTTGGCTGATTTCTTTAGGGCTTATACAGTATTTGACATTTTTTTCTTTCTATGTTTAAAAAAAATGACCAATATTTTTAAAAATTGAAAAAATAAATAATCATTATTAATCATTATCTCATTAAGAATTAAAAGTATAAAAATAAAACTACAGCATTTATCATATAATTTGAAAATGATTATTTTCTCGATTAATAAAAGCGTTTGGTTGGGTCTTGAGGAGCCTTCAGGCTTTCTCTTGACTCCGTGTCGCCCTTTCTTTTTCTCCATTTCTATGGACGTCTACGGTGGAACTTAAGTTTTTTCTTTGACTGTTCGGGATGACAGTTTTAGCACTTGGTGGTGTTTGAGGGTAGTTTGTGCAATGACTTGTTAAGTTTGCTTCACTTGATGGTGTTGATGTGGCACGACTTTGATGGCTCTCTCGAGATGGGAGTCATCTTGGTGGTGTTTGAGGTCCACGCCTCGATGTTGTTCTATTTTTTGTGAGTCATATCGCTAATTGTACGTCAATGCGCAAGTCATGGGGCTTCCTCTTGCTACCAACTTTGGGTATGGGTCGCGCTAATGTTCGCTTGTCGTGGTGATGAGGTTTCTGTTTCCGCATCGGTCTTAGAGGTCTGTTCTCTCGTTGAGGCTTTGTTTCTTATAGTCTGGAGATTTTGATTAGAAGAAGAGAAAGAATATGGAGAATTACAAAATAAAATTATTCTTGATGTCATTTAATAATCTACACACAAGTGGTGTACTCCTTTTATTTTACTTTATGTTTGTAGTATAAATTTTAAGATATAAATTAAAAGTGCAATACATATGAGACATAAATTATCATGATGGTAAAAATAGGGCATTCCTCACAATCTCCTTTTGAATAAGGCATTTGTTGGCTGTTTATTTTGTATTGTATTTTGTTTTTTGACACGCTTTTATGTTGCAATAATGAAGGTGGTCTCCCCATCTTTAGTTTAGTATTGTGTTTGTCAACAATCTGTTTCTTATACAAGTTCGTGTTGACCTATCTATCTGACTTCTTGTTCTTAATCAATCGTTTTATAATAAGTGTTAGTGAAAGGGCATTCTTTCTGCTCGATATTTGATGTACTATTTGTGTATTAGTGATTCAGTGTCTATCAAGATTAAATTGTCCTTTGCATCATGATTGATCATATCAGAGTGTATATCCTTTTATATTTAATGAAAATTTTTCCTTTAAAAAAGAAAAAGAAAAACTCGAGTTACATGAATGATATTTTCATTTAAATACGATATTTAGTTAATATCTTTAAAACATATAGTACTAATTCGTCAATCCTTAAAAATACAAGGTACCTACCTGTAGTTGACACATTTTCAAAAGGGAAAAAACCATAATAATCTATATTTTGCGAAAATCTCGATATTATCTAGCATTTTTTAAGATTATAAAATTATCCTTAAATTATTAAAAGCTTTCAAATATATATCACTTAAATTTTTTGGTATAAAGTTTTGTACGAAAATATTAAGAATCTCGTTAATTCATTTCAAAATTATAAAAAAAATTCAATAACTATTTATATATTCACTTAAAAATTATAAAAATTGATTGCCTCAAAAAAAATTATAAAAATTGATTATAAATTTAAATGTGACTAAGTGAATACGTGAATATTTTTTTATCATATATAATTAATTTTTACAATTTTTGTAATTTGTAAGTGCATTCATAAGACTTTTATTATTTTCACACAAAAAAATGTACTAAAAAATATGAAATGTTATACATTTGAAAGTTACTAACAAATTAAGAGAAAAATTCTAGAATTTCTAAAAACACAGAAGTGAAATCGTGGTTTTTGTAAAATATAAGGATTATTTATGATTTTTCCATTACGAAAAGGAAAAGGAAAAATAGTAATTGTGGCCAGCTGCCAGTTTAGGACCGTCAGATCTTACCATTCCCCCCTCGTTACACATCTAACGGTGTAGAATAATCCACGTATATCGTTTCCTCAACAGGCTTCAATTTCTCCGTTTCATTCTTCAACCCAAAAGCACCTCTCTCTCTCTCTCTCTCTCTCATCTCTCATATGGTTCTTCTCTTTCTCTCCTCGATTTTCTCCGGCGACCTTCGGCGACCTTTGTCCGGCGAGACCGGCAACGATTCAGCTCAGGTTCGTCTCCTATGACTCTCTGTATCTTTCGCCGTCGTCAATTTAGGTTTTCATACGATCGATTTGACAATGAGTCCTTCGTCGCAAGATTTCCGTCAAGGCGATCAAATGTAAATTCTGATTTCAATTTAGCTCGTTCCTTCATCAATCTCTGTTGTGGAATGGCTTTTGATGTTGTTACAGGCAATTTCTCGTCCAACCCTAGCCCTAATTGTTATCCTTAGTCTCGAATTTAATTTTCCATTTTTTGGTGTAATTTAATGCTAAGAATTTCGCTTCCATTTTTGTATAATTTTGTTTCAAGTGAAATCCGAGGGGTCTGTATATTCGTATCTTCCAGTATTAACATGATTAATGTGCTTTGTGGTGATAGAGAACTTGTGGTTTGTTGATTAGGGAAGTGAATAAGTCAATAGAAATAAAGACTAAATCACGCACTAATACAGTAGTATGTTTCTTTTTGAAAAGGTTGGAACACTGAATAATTCAAGTCCCGTTTTGCTGAGGTTTTACTTTTTGTTCTAAGCAGTTTTGAGAAGAGCGTGATGATTCAATGTTATCAATAAACAATACAGATTTTAATAGTAGGTAAAAAAAAAAAAAAGAGTTTCAAAATTTTCTAAAAGAGCTTCTTAGAGAAATCACATTTTGTGGCTATGACCACGAGCTCTTCTAAAGGATTGAAGTACTCGGAGAAGCAGCTGTGAGGCAAAGGAAGCCAAAAGCTACTTTTGAGAAGTCATGACGTATAGGGTCTATGTCAAGTTGTGTAAAAACCAAGGAGTAATAATCATGATTAAAAGTGGGTAGAAAAATTAGAAAAACATGGTTAGTGAGGATAAAGAGTATACAGAAGAATGTTTATTTGTGTATCTCACTATGATATGGTGTTTTCATCCAAAGATTCCTGTTTACTTGGCTGAAGCTGACTAGCGATATGTGTAGTTTCATCTGTTTGGTTTAGTTTGGGTCTTAAAAGCGATAGAGGAAAAATGTGACTTGAATACGTTGAAATTCTAGTTGATTATGATATCAATCCATGCACAGAACTGCTAGGCAAGATCATCTCATCCATTTCTTTATTTCATTATCTTTTCTGTAATTATTGATTGAAATTCCACAAAATATACTATGACCTCAGTGCTTAGTTGAGTAGGTTGGTTTGTGTGGTTTAGAGTTCAATTTAATGCGGCCACTCGATCAGTTGGTGAATGATCTTCAGTTTCACATTCCTCAATTTATGCAGCGTGAGCGGAAGCTCTAATTTGGAAGAGCGTGTTAAACGAGTTAAGGGATTTTCTTGCTATTATTTTAAAAAAGAAACACAAATAAATGTTCAAGAAAGTCTTTAGTGGTACGAACATTCTTTTTGCTGCTAATGTTAGTTAGAATTCACTTGTATATTGCTGTTATTTGACTTTGTAAGAAATGCACATGGTGGTTTTCATTTAAAATTGACCCTACTGAAGCTTTTGTTAGAAGAATGTCATGTATTTTTTTATTAATTAACTATGAGTTGAAAGTCAATTCTGAATTCGAATCACTTCATTAGTTGTCTCTCTCTCTCTCTCTCTCGCTTTTAAGAGGAAATCATTAGTCGTCGTTAAGATTGTTACTTTTTCTGCCTTGTCATGTTAATTTGTTTTGCGCTTCTGTTGAGCTAGTGCTTTCACCCTTTAAAGGCTCTAAGAACCTATAAAATTATCCCTACAGAAATCTCCAACTTGGTCTGAGTGAGACATTGTATGATTGTATCTACTAGTATGTGGCTGACAATTGCATACGTGACAGGCTTTGGTAGTTATCTTGAATTGTTGATTTATTTTGATTCTCCATTCTTAAAGCAAGAAAATGTTTATGATTATCCTACCAATGTAATTTTGTCCTACTTTGTAGGTGGAGAATTACTGATTTAGTCACTGTCCCAAGAATCGAAGTGCATTTGATTAGAAAAGGAGGACCAAAATTCGTTCGCAGTGGTTTTAGCAGTTCTACAAGCTTTAGAGTTTCTGTTACCGAACCTTCTTCTGTGCTAGTGCTAGTGCTTAACGTGTGGCATATTTGTACTTGCTGAAAGTTCTATATTTTCTCGACTTGGTCTTCGTTGTTTCATTCTCTGTTAAAGTTGTGCAATCTCTCATTTCCTTTGGCTTCCAAGCATCATGTCATCATCAGGTGGCAACTCTGGAGGCAGCGGTGCTGGTACCAATGCACCTCAACTATATTTCTGCTACCAGTGCAACCGCACTGTAAGCCTAACCCCTTCACCAACCTCTGATCTAGTTTGCCCCATTTGCAGTGGTGGCTTCCTCGAAGAAATGGAAAACCCCAGTCCTGTCGCTAGTCCAGGCCCTGCTTCCATGTTCTCCTTTTCATCTGAGGCACCTTCTTTTGCTGCTAGTGGTGGTTTCCCCATGTTGTTCACAACTACCACAGCCCCCTCAGCTCGTGGTGGTGGCGGCACTACCATTGATCAAGATCTCTCAGCCTTCTACGGTGGCGGATCAAACCGAATGTCACCATTTCAGGATCCTGATGGATTCAACCCATTTGCGTTTCTTCAGAACTACTTGCAGACCCTAAGGGCTAATGGTGCCAATGTTCAGTTTGTGATTGAAGGTAATCCTGGGGATCCTGGTGGGTTCCATGTCCCTACTAATCTTAATCTTGGGGACTACTTCTTTGGTCCTGGCCTTGAGCAATTGATCCAACAGCTTGCGGAGAATGATCCGAATCGCTATGGTACACCTCCGGCATCAAAATCTGCAGTGGAGGCTCTCCCCATTATAAAAATTTCAGAGGAGCTATTAGCTTCAGACTCGTCACAGTGTGCTGTGTGCAAGGACACATTTGAGCTTGGTGAGGAGGCTAAGCAAATGCCCTGCAAACACATTTATCATTCTGATTGTATTCTGCCATGGTTGGAGTTGCATAATTCTTGCCCGGTATGTCGACATGAGTTGCCAACTGATGACCATGAATACGAACAGAGAGCTCGTGGGGCCTCTAATACTGCAAATCAAAATCAAACAGTTGGGGGGTTCAATACTTCTGCTGGAGGTGGCAGCACTGAGGTTGGCGATGGTAGTGGAAGTGGGGTTGCATCCGGAGAAAATTCTCAGACTCCACGCTCAGTGGAACGGAGGTTTACCATCTCATTACCACGTCTGTTTAGGGCATTTGCTTCAACTGCTGAGAGCAGCGGTGACAACAGTGGAAATGATGACGGATTAAACCCAGAAAACAGAGGAAACCGGAACGCTGGATCTGAGCCTAGACAAGAAGATCTTGATTGAGGATAATTTCTGGTACTGCACTAGTAAACTTTGAAATTTTCTCTTCACTCCTTTGAATTATCTTGTTTGTGTTTTAATACAATAAATGCTTGTTTAAGGAGAGCATGAATGATTGACTTGGAGTGATTGATAAACTGGCATCAATTGCAATTCTGAATCTAAATACTTATATATTTTTGGTTCTCTGTAAATTTAGGGCACTTTAGATGTTTTATTCAACGACTTTAGGAAGAATGACAAGTCAAAGTGTAATTGCAAGAAAGAAATAAGAATCACACGTGATTATTGTTCCACATGTATATATTTCATTATTTTCAAACACATTGAACATGAAAATGAACTCTGATAATTAATGATACACGTTTACAATTTTTTTTCTTCATTTAATAATCCAAAAGGGAATGTATTTCATATGAAATTTCCTCTTGATGTAAGAGCCAGACGGAGGCTGACAAAAACTATAATAATATGCCTCCCATCTGGTGAAGTTTCAACTACCAAGGTATGAATGTTACATACATACACACAATTGTATATTAATTTATGTTAAAGTAAACCTAAGTTATATCACTTCTGCAAAAATTCATTATGTTCTACTTTTGAGGACGAAAGGAATTAATATATATTATTATTATTATTTTCTTTTGGAGTGAGATTATACTTTATAATTTAATTGTGAATGTATTAATGCAGGTTGATGCTACTTTGGCTATGAAGTTGAAGATATCAAAAATAGATACAGATGGATGCTTGATTCATCAATCAACTAAAATCCCAGTAGTATTTTGCAGTGAAATTTTCCTTGAGGTTGGAATTTTACATAATCGGATGAAGCAAGTACAGTTTAAACATGGGTAGACTTTTATGTGTTTCAAGCTCAATGTGACGAGAAGGGCTTTTTTGAGATTTTTCTCTTTGGAGCAGAATTCACTTTGTTGCCATTATTATACCTCTTTTGTTACATGTCTTGGTCGCCTACATAGATATGTTACAGTTCAAGTCACCGACATAGTTTTAATCAGTTTTGTATGTAATTATTGTCCTAATTTTTTTTTTCTCTCTTCCACATCGAAAAATAATTTCTGCAGCTTATACAAACTATGTGAAGGTAAGTTTTTCTCTTCGGAGATGATTTGCACTTTCACATTATGGAATGTTTTATGCAGTTAGTCACATTCTCAAATAACCTGGTCTTTTGTATTAATCAGCTTAAATTTCTATTTGTTTTTCGAATATCGTTTTAGATTTTATTATCCAAAGCAATTTGCCAACCTTTATTAACGGGATTTTGGTGTTCAGTGAGCCATTGAGCCATATTGGTAATCCTCTTTATTGTGTCATTATTCAAATAGACAAACCTTATTGGCTTTTTTTTTAAGAGCTCCGTAAAAGGTTTCCCTCATTTTGGAAGAGTATATGAAAACATTAGAAAGTGCAATATGCTAATTAAATATACTTTCCAATCACTCAAAAGAGCCGTGAGCTACAATTGTAAACATGTTCTTAGAAATTTAAAATAGAGTATAAATTAAAATTGTCATAACCATAAGGACCATCATATTAAAACTTAATTTATTTTTTTCTTCAGAATAATAAACTAAGACCACTTTTGCCACGTTAGAAATCTTTCTCATCTCATCTTTCTGTTTTCATTACAAGACAGGATTCGAACTCAACACTTTTTATGGAGTCGGATATAAAATTACCACTAAATCAGGCCTGCAACCACTTTCTCCTCTCATATATTTGTTTTTTATAATTGATGGTCCGTTGTCCATCATTATTTTCATCATATAGAAATCCATACTATCCTAATTAATTTAAGAAGTTGTTCAAGTAACTAAATGTGAAAGTCGATAGATTTCTAGGAGGAATTCAAACATCGTTAAAGTTGTATATCTTCTTTTCAATAGAATAACAAATACGACGGTTTAGGTTTTTAGTCCTTATCTTCTTTTTAATAGAATAAGAAATAGAACGGTTTAGGCTTTTAATCCTCTTTAGGCTCATATTTCAATAATTTGGTCTTATTTTATAAAATTAAAAAATTAATTATTTTCATATTTAATATACATAAGTACATAAAACTCAACTTACATTTGTAATTATTTTTTCTTTTCCTTTTTGTCATGGGAAATACTTCAACTTACATTTTTCACTTACCCCCTTCTAATAAACATTGCTCTCGTATGTCGCGTTTTTTTTTTTTTTTCAGTCACCGAAGTTTGTTTGATTTGATATGATGTCTATAGACTATAATAGCTACAGGTTATAAAGAGATTCGAATCTTTTCGTAGCAAAAGTAAATGAATACAGTGATTCCAATCTAAGTTGTCCACAATCAAATTTTGAGGGGAAAAAAAGAGAAAAAAGATCCCCACAATTGAGCCCAAAACCAAAAGCCGTGATACTCTCAAGTCTCAACCACACGATAGCAGAGTCCCCTAATGATGATTCTCAATCTCGGCCACAAATGTTTGAATAAACAATGAGATCTCTACTTACAAAAATGGAAAGAAAAAAAAGGATCTCTTCCTTTTTGTACTGAAAAGACCTTACACTTGTGGAATCGTGAGAGAACATTGGTTTGCTTCCTACAAACCGTTGTAAGTGCGTGATTAAGTTGTTCGGTTCGAAAGATGTAGTCAGCCCAACCCAAACTGATATTGGGGTGGCAATTCGAGCTCGGACCCGTCCCACCCTGACTTATAGAATAAGGCGGGTTTGGATTGGGCCTAGCTTTTGCGGCATGTGGGCTGGCTCAGTTTGACCCGTCAAATTGAGTGGGTTAGGTCGATTTTCCTTCACAGTTTTTGATGAGATAGTCATAATCTATAAATAAAATTTCTCTCTCCAACAAAGGTTCCTCTTAATATATTTTTCCCCAATTTTTCAAATTTCTTATTTTTAAAATTTTTTTTTATTGGCCCCAAATTGGGCGGAAAGCACATCCCGCGGAGAAATTTTGATCGGATGCCACATTTTACATTCAAGTTAGCAGCTTATGCGACTATTACATGTCATGCCATTTTTTTCATCATAAAATTACTAAGTTGTCTCATTTGCCCTTCCTATCTTCCTCATTTGTAAAATATATATATATATATATATATAAAGGATAACTTGGTCAATTCACTACTAAAATGTGGCATGAACTGTAATTTTTTTTTAAAGTGGCATGTTTCAAAACAAGTGGTGCAGAAGTGGCATTTTTCAAAATTTTCCCATCCCACATAAGTCCGCAAACCGGCTCGCCCATGCAATTACAAGGGCTATGGGTGGGCCGGGCCAAGATTCTTCAATTATGGCTCGATCCAACCCATCAAAGCTTGGGAGAGGCCGGGTCCGTCGCGAGCCAAAGCATTCATGGACTAGAAAATGGCTAAATACCAAAAAGATAATTTATAAGACCAAAAAGATCATTTATTTTTTGAAATAATATCACAAAATCACTCCCAAATGGCTAGCCACCTTAACGAAAAATAGGAAAAATTTTCCCCAAATATTCTAATTTATTGATTATCTAATTGTTGGGTAACTTTTGTATTTTTTAAAATATAAATAATGTGATATTTCTTTCATTGAAAGAGATAGATGATCTGGCTTCTTGGAAAGAGAAAGATAATAGCCGTGGCTACCTAGGGCTTCTCTTTTCCTTTAAATATGTGTTATTGCCCTATAAAGTTGAATTACATATGTGCTATACAAAAGTTTTCTCTCTCAAATCTCTATTGAAACTGTTCTAAAAAAATTATTTTTCTCCCCCTCCAAAAAACCCCTAAAACTGTTGGCTGCTTCTAGTAATGAAGATAAAATTTCTTCTTTTTTGTTGTGTGAGAAATCCATAGAGTGAGTCAACTCTTTTATCTTGCCTTGACCTAAGACTAAGCATGGAAGGTCTTGGTGTCAAAGAGGTTCTCGATTGAACGATAAACTCATTACGAGCGTACATCTTTGCACAATGTTGCGTTCTTATAATGAACACTAGTGTCAAGTGAATGAGTCAAAATTACCTTATCAAATTTGGTAAAATGATTTTACAATTTATATGTGCATGAAATTAATTGTATTTGTGATTAATTTGATCCTGCTATTTTCTCATATTCAAATATGTTAGAATGTAATTAAAATTGTTTTAATTAGAAATATTTATATATTTTTTGGTAATTCCGCTGCTCATAGTTCATATTCTTTTAATACTGCTATAACTCAAACGTAGACCTTAAACATGACTAGCCAGTGTAACTAGCTTGTAATTGGCATTTAACCAGCATTATTAGTCGAATGTTTATTAAACTTATATTACCAATGCGGATTACTATTACACTAGTAGCGATAAATTGAACCTTCTATGGATGAGTTAAGATTTTTAATCTTTTCACAATCATAGTTAATAAAATACAATATGAGAATATACAATATGTTACATGAAAATGTATAATTTAAAACTAAAAAATAATGAACAACAATATGAGATAATTGAGTAATTAATCATTTTTTAAATGATATTTTCATAAAATAGTCAACGTTTTGATTAATTATAAAATTAGTTATTTTTTAATTACATAATAATAATGTGCATTTACCTTTATGTCTTCAATTCTTTTTATTTATTAGTGGTTAATAATTTAATTTTTTAAAATTTTAACTATTTTTTAAAAATATATTTTAAAAAATGATAAAATACCAAATAAACACAATTTTTGCGTTAAGAAAAAAAAAAAAACAAAAGAAATATCACTTATGACTTCACACCCGTGGGAAGAAAAATTGCCGACAATATCATTTTGAGATTGTGAATTCTTCCCTTTCCAAACACGTTGACTACGCATTTTAAAATTAATGGATTCAAACAAAAAATAAACAAAAATTCAAAAGCATTAAATTCAACGCGCGTATAATACGAGCAGTTGTACTAGGAGACAACGTTATTCTCACCCAAGACTAGAGATATTAAAAAAGTATAATAATCTATGGGGTAAATTTTAAAAAGATGAGTTTTTGTTACCGTCAGACGCGTCACACTAATCTCAGCCATTCATTTACGTGAATCCCACGTGAAACCCATAATAGGACCCACTAAATGAACGATTGAGATTGATCAGATGCGTTTGACGCGTCTGACCATTGCACGTTTTTTTTAAAGATACCTCTGTATGTTAACGTTACTACGTTAGTTTCACTTTGATCATTTAAATTAAAAACACGTCGACGATAATCTTTAAACTATAGGTACATAATATATAGGATACATTTTTTGTTATTATTTATCTCTTTCCAAATTAGAAACTAAGCTTTATTTGGAAATTTTGTAAAACTATATGACTAGAAAACTCAAATAGATTATCATAAATTTAAATATATAAATCGATAATATTACAATGTTGGGAAATTGTAGTAAATAGTCAATTTTTTTTAAGCTTTTAAATGATAGCTTATATTTCAAAAAATTTAAAAAATAACTATATTATGAATTGTATAACAGAAAAGTGTCACGCAAAATATTACATATCTGTAAAAATTTGTAAGATATTTTGTAATACTTTAACTTTTATTCATTATTTTTTAAAGTGTTAAACAACATATTACAAATACTTACAGATGTGTAAATATTTGTTTGTCATTTTTTGTTATGAAATTCTTTACGGTGATTATTTTTAAATTTTTTAAAATATAAACTATTATTTAAAATATATATTTAATTTTGACCTATTTTTACAACTCACCTTACAATGTTAATATTAGAATCTTATTTAGTTCCTAACTCAGAATATTTTTGGTTTTTTTCTCCTATAAAAAATAAAACAGATATGAATACGGTGAGTGTGAGCTTGATTTGCTTGTTTCAAGAATATAAGCTGCCAAAAGTCAAACACCCTAATTGTCCAAGCAACGACTTGCCTCCTATTTTAGCATCACTTTCATTTAATAAATCCGTAATTATTGTTTTACACAATTAGCATAATCAGAATCTTCCTCGGATTCTATATATATATATATATATTTCATTTCACAGCTCTACTCTCTCTCTCTGCCAAATCCCGCGTTAAAAGAAAAGAAAAATAATACTAACATAACATAGACACGTTTTCCGGGAATTGATTTCTTCTGGATATTTTTTTCTTTCAACACCAAAGAAAAAAAGAAAATAATAAAAAAAACAATTCTGGGTTTTGGTTGATTTTCTATTGAGAAAATTGCAAATTAAAGCCAAAATTGAGAGCCCTTATTAATTTATACCCCACTGAGTTACCACTTGGTGACCCACTGAGTTACCTTTTAATTTTTAGGCAATTTATTTGTCAGATATGTTCTGGTTCGGTATACCATTTAGTACAACACTAAACTAATTTATTTCGTGAATAAGTTTAGAAAATAACTGAGCTTAAGGATGGTAACTTACTCAATTCAACATTCTGATTCGGTAACCCACTGAGTGACCACTTGGTGACCCACTGAGTTACCATTTAATTTTTAGGCAATTCATTTGTCTGATAAGTTCTGATTCGGTCTACCATTTAGTTCAACGCTAAACCAATGGATTTCATGACTAAGTTTAGAAGATAACTGAGTTTAACGATGGTAACTTACTAAATTCAACTTTCTAATTCGGTAACCCATTGAGTTACTACTTGGTGACCCACTGAGTTACTATGGGTATGACAAAAATTACAAGAACGTATACCACTAAATCCTTCAACTATTATATTATTCATTTAATCAGATTCTTCATTACCAAACACTACCAAAGCAAACTAGAACTCATTACTTCCTATTATGAAAAGTGAAAGACAAACAAACACCATTTTTTCAAAATTTTTTGGACTGTGGAATAGACAAATGAACTACAAAACTAAATAAAATCCATTGCTAATACTTACGTTTTTTCGATGCAAATCGGGGAGGAACTATTTATAGTTTAGCTTTTCCGGTGCCGTCGCGGAGGAACGACCCGATGGAGAAAGATCTCGATTCAAATGGCACCGATTAACTTCAATAACTCACTGAGTTACCATTTAGTAACCCACTAAAGTTACAATTTATGAATCCACCGGGTTATTTTATTTTGTTTGACTTTTTTGTAGATAATGCAAATTTCATCTTTTATCCTATCTGATATACAGAAGAAAACTAAGAAAGATACAAAACTGCAACTTTTAAAAAATTGAACCTAAATTCAATTTTGATGCTCACTTTTAGTCAAGAACTCAAACAATGACACTCACGAATCCAATTACTATTCCCAAAAAATTAGAAAGCATTCCATGCAGACTATTATGAACGATTGTGAAAATTAAACAAACCAAAAAACACAATCAGAGTTTCAAATTAAGAACCCAATCACAGCTAAAAAAATTAAGAAACCCAAGCGCCAAAAGCACAGTCCTTTGCTCTCTCTCTCTCTCTCTCTCTCTCTCTCTATATATATATATATATATATATATATAAACACTTCGGAACCAGCCTGAGGGTCCATCTTCAAGAAAATTCCCTTGATATAGTCGGTCAAGTCGAAAGAGTCACGAGCGGATTTTAAACCGATGACGACGACGAAGACGGTGGAGAGGATTTCAGTTTGCTCAGATTGAAGGTCGAGATCGAGATCGAGATCGAGATCGAGATCGTCGATTGATTCTCCGGCAAAACGGTGCTCGATTTTGATTTTTGTGACGAGCGATTGGGTTAGAGTTTGTGGAAATCGATTCGTTAGTATGTGCAAGGTCGAGAGAATTTTTTTAAGGAGAAACGAAACTCTCAGATCTGTGGTTTTGTTGTAGGGGCAATACTGTCATTAAAGTTTTATGCATAAAAAAAAACGGGGTATAAATTAAAAGTGCACATTAAAAGGGGTATAAATTATTAAGTGGTCAAACTTGGGGTATTCCTCAAAATCCCCCTTTTCTATTTCTTGTGGGCCCAGAAGGGATTTTGTTTATTGCATGAGACTCGTCTCGTCTGTCTATAAATTCAAAGTCCTTCGATCATTCATCATCCTCGTCATCACAATCTCTTGGACTTTCAGGCTCTCCCTCTCTCTCTCTCTCTCTCTCTCTCTCTTTTCTTTGGGTAAGTTTATTATTTCTATTCTCATTTTCTCATCAATTTGATCAGTTTCAATCCAATCGGTTTCTCTTTATTCTCTTCGTTCTTAATCTCCTCTCACCTTTTCCTCATCTGGGTTAGTCTAGTTTTCCTGTAATATGGCTTATGCTTCGATTTCGTTTCATGTTTCGAATATATTATATATATATATATATATATATATATATATATATATTTTGTCAAAGATTGAATCTTGAGCTGTATATATGAGTTTCCCATGATTTAGGATTAGAAAAAGTCCAAAAGAAAAAAGAAAGACTAACAAGGAAATGAATTTCGCTCTAAATATATGGTTATGTTGTGCAGGTGAATCATTTTACACAACTAGTGTGAACCAAAAAAGATCCAAAAGAAAAACACAAAAAAATGGCCATAAAGACAAATGGGTTAGTCAAAGGTTGTTTTTCTGAGGAATTGAAGAAGCTAATCCAATCCGTGGCTTCCCATTACGGCGATGTGCTTGAAGACGTGGAACAATTGAAGGCCGTGCCTCTCAAAGGTGCTATGACCAATGAGGTTTATCAGATAACTTGGCCAGCCAGAGATGGTGACTCTCCCCGGAAAGTGCTGGTTCGGGTTTACGGCGAAGGCGTCGAGGTTTTCTTCAACAGGGAAGACGAAATCCGGACTTTCGAGTACATCTCGAGGCACGGCCAGGGCCCGCTGCTGCTCGGCCGATTCGGGGAAGGGAGGATCGAGGAGTTCATCCATGCCAGAGTATGTCAAAATGTGCAATGCAATGCAATGCTTGTGCTTGTGTGCTTGTTCTTTGGTCTTGTTTCAATTGTAGAGCCATGGTGTTATAGTTGCAATTGCTTTATTTTCTAGTAGGTATAAATTTTTGTGTGATATTGTTTTGTTGCTTTTAGGTAGTGGTGATGATGATTGGGTTCCATTAGTAGTTTTTTTGAATCCGATTGAGTGGTTATGATTGATCAGAGAAGGCCAAGCACACTAAAGGTTTTGGAATCTTTGAGATCTTTTGATTATATTCTTGAGGTCTTAGGTCGTGTGGGTTTTTTTTTTTATGAAAGAAAAATGTCATGGCCTTTTTTTTTTTTTCTTTCTTTCTTTTTTTTTAAAGAAAAAAGAAGAAATTTGGTGGTTATTAGTACAAACATTGATAGGTTGTATAAGTTGTAGATAGGCATGTATTTAATGTAAAGATTCTTCTTGTCATTATGTTGATGTTTTGAAAATGAACATATAACTTCTAAGTATGTACTTGCAATCGAAATTCTGATCGTTGACTCTAGTTGATAAATTTATTTGCTGAACTGATTTTCTCTATCTGTTGCAAAAAATATAGAGTAAAACCCATAAAAAAAAAATTTAAAAAAACATTTAAAATAAAAAACACCATCATATTCTGGATTAGTGTTTTGAACTCAGGGATATAGATGAAATTTAGTTTATATGCTGTACTTATTACTGTGATTCCTTGTGCCCTGTTGAACAATGAGATTTTGATTCTGATGAGACCATGGGTCAATAATAAGATGATGGTGTACAATGCAAGCGCATCTTTTTTATTTTGTTTTTCAAGTCTTTTTTACTCTTGTTTTTCTTAGTTTTTCTCTTTTGAATTTTTCAGACACTTTCAGCTGCTGATCTCCGTGATCCTGAAACGTCTGCTCTTATAGCTGCGAAGTTGAGAGAGTTTCACGCCCTTGACATGCCTTTCCCAAAAGATGTGCATCTTTGGAGAACAATGAGGTTTGCTTTTTTATTTTTATATTTTGGTGCTTATAAGTTTTAATTTGAGCTTTCTTCAAGGGTCTTTAAAATGTTTAATGACTTTCAATTTTGGCCATCAGGAAATGGCTCGCTACCGCCAAGTCTTTGTGCTCAAAACAAGACGCAAAAGACTTCAGCTTGGATAGTCTACAAGATGAAATTAACATGCTGGAGAAAGAATTACCTCGTGAATGTCAAGAAATCGGGTTCTGTCACAACGACCTGCAGTATGGTAACATAATGATGGATGAGGAGACTAGAGCGATCACTATAATTGTATGTCTTCGATACCATTATGCAATTTTGCATAAACTTGCATTCCATTGCCTAACCGTGTTTCTTCATTTATCGCTGTTTCCAGGACTATGAATATGCCAGTTACAATCCTGTTGCATATGACATTGCAAATCACTTCTGTGAAATGGTAGCAGATTACCATTCAGAGACTCCCCATGTTCTGGACTATAGCAAGTATCCAGGTAATAGCTTCTGGTATTTTAATTTTTTATTGTTTTTTTTTCCTGGTTAATATAGATTGTGGGAAATAAGAGGATTCGAATGTTATATTGACCGTTTTTCTTTCTTAATTCCAATGCCATAGACTTGGAGGAACGCCGGAGATTTGTCAGGGCATATCTGAGCTCCGCAGGTTAGTCTATCAGTTTCACGAGGACCTTTATTTCTGTTCTATGCGAATGGAGAAACAAGAATCTGGGTGTCAGTACATGCATCCGTTCTGTTTAAGATTATATATATATATATATATATATATATATTATATAAACGTGCATAGTTTGTTTTGGATTCAATTGAGTACGTTGTTGGAGGGTTGATAGGTATCTGGAACTGTTAAAGTAGTAAAGCCAGCAAAGGATTAGGTTACGGTTAGGCCTAGTGTGTGAACAAATGAGGAAAATTGATTGCTCTTGGTTCTTTGCTTGGCTTCTTTCCATAAACATGCTTGCGTATGGTAGTCTAATTCATTGTTTCTACAAACATAACGAATAAACTCAATAGAATCAATAGTTTTAAATAAACATGGTAAGCTTGATGGCAAATGAATCACGATGGAGAGATTTCTGTAGCTAAACATCTCCATCACTTCGTGCAGGCAAAGAACCGAGTGATGCTGAAGTGGATGAGCTACTGAATGACGTGGAGAGATACACTTTGGCAAACCATCTCTTTTGGGGCTTATGGGGAATCATTTCGGTACGCGATTCGAACCACCTTTCTTAAACGTTCTTTTTCATGGATGATTTTCGTGTTGTCGAACACATCTTTTTCGTGTTCACAAGCGAGAGAGAGAGAGAGAGAAAAGAGAAATCAAGAGAGTAAAATATAACATGGGGTTTCATTCACTTTTTGGCGATTTCAGGGCTATGTGAACAAAATCGACTTTGACTACATGGAATATGCAAGGCAGAGGTTTAAGCAGTACCGATTGAGAAAGCCAGAAGTGTTGGGTTCTTCAGACTCAAGACCTTGATGGAATGGAAATAGTAATACAGATTTCATGTACTTTTTACTTTTCCTAGTTCTTTACTAGTTTCACGTTTTTACAAGTATAGTAGCGCCATTAAATGGGTTTTGATAGCATATATAGTTGTGTTTGGATTGATAAAGAATTGTTGTAAATAAAACCCATATGTCCTTTTGTGTTTGAATGTAAATTTCTTTCCACATTTTTTGACTGGAAGAGAAGTTACTAATAAACCCTAGAATTGTTGACTGTGAAAAGCGAATTATATTCGTTTGTGTTTTGTTTTGTTTTGTTTTTCTTATATTTTATTTGAAGGTGACACTTGAGGAAATTCAATTAAGGACATCATAGTGACATCCATACTGTAGGTTTGGATATGAAAGTTGAATTCTTTGAGCAACATCATCACATATTTTTTTCTTGAAATGAATGGTAAGAGAGCCTTGACTTTTTTTTTTTTAAATTTTTTTAAAGGACATCATAGTGACATCCATAATGTAGGCTTGGATATGAAAGTTGAATTCTTTGAGTAACATCATAACATCATCACATTTTTTTTTCTTGAAATGAATGGTTATAGTGCCTTGACTTTTTTTTTTGTTTTTTGGCTGAGGTTCTAGTGCCTTGATTAAGTCACTGTGTTTTTTATACTAGTCAAACAATCCGCCCTGTCATTATTATTTGTTTAAGCTCTATGTTGGCTGTGTAAACATGACTTATTTATACCTCCTCGTTATTTAGAAGGGAAAATTCTTCAAAAATCCAGATTGTGGTTGAAATTTCAGTTCTATCTCTTTAAGTTTTCATATTTGTCAATATATCTGTCAGTTCTCAAAATCAACATAAATATATTCTTATAATCAAATTTAGTCAAAATTGAAGTGTACAAGGCACTACTACCCTTGAAGTCAATAGCATTATATATATCATTATATAATGGATAAATTAAATTTGACAATTTATACCATTAAAGTTTTTAAAATTTCAATAAATAAAATTTCAACAAACATGAGCAAAACTCCAAATTGATAAATTTTCAACAATCCACATTCTGCCCTCCCCAACCACCATCGCCCTCGGGAAAGGCTTGATTGGAGCCTCCGAAGAGGTTGTGGAGTTTTTGAAGAACCCTCTTCCTCATCCTTTGCTAAGTCTCGACCTTGAGCCGGAGGTTGAGAATCCTCGTTGCCTAAGATTCCTCACCGGCTCTCGACATGACCCGTGGCCCCATCTGATGGACTTGGCTAGGGATGAAAATTTTACCTGCCACTTGTTAACCCGCTCCTAAGCTGTCATAAATAGGGATGTAAAACCGGCTATAACTGGTGGTGCGGGTTCCCCAGTAGTAAACGGGTTACAGGGCCCATGACGATTTTAGTGTACACATACCCATTTAATCACCAACCGATTTGTTTAATTAATTTGTAATTAACATATATTTATATTTATATTATCGATATAACTGTTTTACTTTTTAAAAAAATTATACATATACTCAAACCCTATCTATTCTCTAAAATATATAAGACTATATTGTGATTAAGACTTTGTTTTCGGAAAGACTGGTAATGTACATTTTTCTTACACCATGATAATGCACAATCAAATTTTCCCAAGTGCCACGTTTATACTCATTATTTTTTATAATACAAAAAATATATCTTGTGTTTTTTAAAATATACAAAAATTATACATTGTTCGTACTAACAGTTGACCAACAGTTGCGTTTGTGTTTGAAGCACCAAAAATACGATGATGCGACATAGACTATTCTTTGAATGTTTTGAACAGAAACACATTTTTTGATCAATTGTCAATCAGAATGAGGCATAATTTTGAATTTTGATATGCTTTCAAAAACATAGGGGTATAAACATTGTATTTAACATAAATAGAAAATATTTTTGGTATTTTCTCCACTTTTTATTTTATCCCATTTGGTAACATTTAAATGTTTTTTAATTCCAATTGAAAAGTTGGGATGTGGCATTTGAGTTGCAATCTGAATTGGTGTGTTAAACAAGCGTTTGGATTAAATGCTTAAAAAGTGCTTAGAACTGCACGGTTCAAATTGGGATTTGGATGAAATTAAATATGTAAGAAAAGCGTGGATAGTTTTCATTTGGCACTATTTTACAACTATCTAAGCGGGCTAAATTTAGGAGGAGGTGGTTGAATTAAAAAAAAAATAGTTTTTATTATTCTTACACTATCTAAATGTGTAATAATGGTGAATCTCAAATGTAAGCCAAACAATAATAAAATCCAAAATCCATTCAAATTGCAAAAACAATATTCCGTTTGATAATATTTTTATTTTTTCTGTCTGTTTTTTTTTAAACAAAAATTTGATCAAAATTTTAAAAGCATGTTTGATAAATCTATTTTCGAATTCATATTTTTTTTTTTTAATTTGGAAATAGATTTTCAAGATATAAAAGAAATAAAAACTTCTTGTTTTCAAATTTTTTTTATACAAAGCGTCAAATCTTGCAAACTTTTTTTATGTGTTTTCTTTATCGCTGCATTCTTTTTATACTTTCTCTTTACAGTTTTCTTATGTTCACTCACTCTTTATAACTTATCAAAATACCATTTTTATTTTTCATTTTAAGAACAAATAACAAATAATAATTGCCATACATAATTTGTATTTTTTTGAAATGTTAAAAACAAATAATAAAAACACATCTAAATTTTTATTTATAAAATCAATAAAATAGAAATGGTACCAAACTAGCCATTCTTACTGATAATAACTGAAGTGAATTATTTTGGATAAAGATAATATTAATTGGAGTGAGGGCATCAAAGCACCAGTGGTCTAGTGGTAGAATAGTACCCTGCCACGGTACAGACCCGGGTTCGATTCCCGGCTGGTGCAAGTTCTTTTTTTTTTTTTTTATAATTTATTTATTTATTTATTTTTTGTTTTGTTTTGTTTTTTGTTAGTTTATTCTTTATTTGTTAATAGGACTATTTTATCTGCTCACAGCCCAAGCAAACGGATTTCTAGTGTAAAGAAAAAGGACTTTTAGTGCACACTTCGCAATTATAGGTTTCCCAACTAAAGAGTGAAAGTTAAGATGCCATTATTACACCATCCTATGTGTGTCTATGACTATATATATTAGCATGTGTTTTTCTTAGAATCAATTAGTCACAAAATAATCCTCTTTAGTTTTATGCCTCATTTAGTCCGTAAATTTGTTGAAGTTTGACAAATTACCTCCTAATTTTTTTTTGGCAATTTGCACCTTAAACTCAAAACTTAGCAAAGTGTTCCAAATTGATAGCAGGCGTCATTTTTTTAAGATTTGCATAAGTGGCTCAATTTTATCGAAGTTTGGCAACTTGTCCCTTGAATTTCGTTTTATTTTTCCTTTTCTAATCGCAAATTCGCAACCTCCATTCCGTCCAACTTTGGACCTTTGTTATCAATTTGGGCCAACTTCTAATGTTTTATTAATTTTAGGCACATTACCAAAAGAAATAATAATAAGGAACAACTTGTCGAATTCCGATAAATTCGAGGGTCACTTGTGAGAATTACTCTTTGTACAATACAGGCGAACTATCATTGCATATCTAATGACATAAGTAGGAGACATTCTAAACTCAGAGTTTGTATATTTTGCCAAAAGAAAAGGAAAGAAAAAAATAATACAGAAAATTATTTTGGCGATGAGACTCGACATGGCACAGTTTGCTTCCCAACTAGACAAATTTTTGGAACAACTTTCCATTTGGTTTTAACATTTATTACCTGTTTTATTTACATGATAAACCATTGTTGGAGCGACAAAGGTGAAATTTCGAGGTAACGTTCTTTCTCAACTTTCCTTGATATTTGAAGCTATGAACGATGAAAAACTTGCAATTATGGTGTGTTGAACTTATGAAGAGATTCCAGACAAGGAACGTAAAGTGTCGAGAATCGAGTCAATCAAAGCATGAGAGCCACTTGTGGCTGCAAACATCAGGTGTTTAGGAGCTTTGGCTCTGTCGAAATAGAATTCACCTGAGGCCAACTTCTCTTTCGGCTGCAGAGCCAACCAAATGACCGTGTCCGCCCCTTCCTCGCTCGTCCTGAGGTTCCCTGGAAGACTGCAAACCGTTCCCGAATGAACATTGCGAGGCAAATGTTGTAGAGGCAATCACCATAATGTAAAAAATGAAAAAAGTATCTGAAGTTTTGGTCCCTTACGATTTAGATAAATCTGGTAAACTCTTACTGACCCCCGGCGTCTCGGCCCAACCTGGGTGCATCGAGTAGAATCCGATCCCTTTGTTTTGGTACATTTCAGCCCATTTCTCTGTTAGTGCTACCTGGAAAGAAAAAAAAAGAAGGTTATATCAGTCTTGAACTAATTTCTGTAAAACAATCTGGATCAGGATTCTTGTCAAGCAAAAATATAGAAAGTTAAACGAAGCTGAAAAGGAAAATAATCCTGTTTCTGCGCAAGGACTCGTCACAGAAAACATATGGTGAGCATTTCCATTTTGCTTGATCAAAAGCACGGCTTCCCAAGATACATAAAAGGCTAAAGAGAGAAAATCTAAAATTCAACATTCAAAATTGTCAAACCTGAACGCGCTTGTTTCGGGCGTACTGGTCCAGCCCATTGAAGTTTTTATCACTAAACTGCATTGGACAGATTTATGAGGATGGTTCCGTTAGTTTCTTGGTTAGATAAATCATTAGCCAACAATCAGAATTTTCGATGAATGGTTCACCTGTAGATCTTTGGTCAAGGGAGCTGTGTACATTCCGCCAGACGAAACTGTAATAACCCGAGCATCGGGTGCTGCTTTCTCCAGCAACGGCAGCAGCGACTCGGTCATGGCAAACGTGCCCAATACATTCACAGCAAAGTTCAACTCAAACCTGAAAAGTACACGATTATATTTCGTAGGAGGGTTCAAGATCAGAGGGATAATTATTTACTCGCTTTTCTTTTTACATCATTTACGTGACAACAGAGAAGACAAGAATGTGACACACCCTTCTGGCGTGATAACTCGGTTATTCTCAAGCACGCCAGCATTGTTAACCTACCAATGATGGAGCCATCAGAGTTACGTTTCTCAAAACATGTTATGAATATCAATTGCAGTCACACTACACCGAAATACTTGTATGACTGAAACAAAGTGACTGAAGAATTTTGACATTATTGCGAAAACAAACTACAAATTTTCTCGAGAAGAATCATTAGTTACCAACACATGAACCGGTTGATCCTTCGAAGAAAATTTGGACGCAAGGGACTTGATACTGCTAACAGACGAGAGATCACATATCTGCAAGCTAAAGGATTAAGCCACTTAAGATCAAAACATAAAAAGCTCATAACAATATACTCAGTTCAATCATAAAAAAAGGCGTAATAGGAAAGCCATGGAAAAAGTTTTACTGACACGAGTCGACAAGAAAGAAAAGAACCTCCAAATGAACATTTTGGTTGCCCGTTGCAGACTGAATTTCAGCCAATGCAGCTTCTCCTCGCTCCTTATTTCGACAAACCATGTAAACCGTTGCGCCACTGAATATTCGCAACAGGAAAAATTATCGATGTCAGTGATAATTCCGTCATTATCCACGTGCAACTCAAATTAACTAAGGATGACACAAACAAAACAGCAAGTAAATCGATATTACAACCGCGAAGCGAGGCCTTGTGCTGTTGCATAGCCAATGCCGGAATTCGCTCCAGTTACTACGCAGTTTTTGCCTTCGATTCTCGCTTGAACGTCCTCTGACTTGAATTTCTTTGAATGTTCACTATACAAAGTTGATACTAATTTAGTAAGAAATGCATATAAGTAACAAGAATTTCTTTGTTATCCCTTTTTGCAGCTTTCCTTATTATGTTACATAGTGCATAACTGTAGGGTATCTTATTAAAAAAATATTAAAAAAAATAGAGACCAAAGGGTCTAATTTTCAGTTTTCAGGTAGAAAGAAATCCATTCTCACCAGAAAAAAAAAAAAAAAATCTAAGTACAAGTTTAAGCTCTATAATTTGCTTATATATATGAGTCTGCTAGAATAAAATAAGCAAAGCAAAAAAAGTTAGAGAAGATAGTGAGATGGGCATTACATGAAGCCAGATTTTGTGAAATTTAGGTACCCATAAACGCCAAATGCGCTGGCTCTCCAAGCCTGTAAAGAATCAAGTAAACAAATTTGAAATGAAAATTATATATATATATATATATAGTAAAACTAAAACGGCTTTGAAAAATATATAATCAGTTAATTAAAAGAAAAACATTAAATCAAAATTAACGTACTTTGAGAAGGAACATTGCGAGGGCTCCGATTGAGAAGCGAAGTTGGAGTTGGAGAGTCACTTTGTTTTGTGCCATTCCAATTCCATTATTCAATTCATGCGTGTTTCTCTGGAAGAACTGAGCTGAGCCACGCTATGCTAATGTGCGCACTAGGCGTACGTTGAATTTTCTATTAATAGTGGATTGGCTGAGATTGAGCCACGTAGCGCGATATATGGCCTCTAGTCAATAGTCAAATAGAGAAAAATAACCAAAACAACTAAACTGTACTTTGGTCCCCATCAAAAAAACAAACAAACAAACAAACAAACAAACAAGCGCCTAAAATGGACTACTTTACAGTTTACATTGGCTTTTCCTTTTTCATTATAAAATTGGTTTTTTTTGCACCTGTGCTCCTAAACTAATTGGATTGTTACATTTTGGCATCTCATTTTTTTTCTTATTGGCATTAACCCCATTGAATTTAAAAATCGTTGCACTTTGTTTCAAATTGAAAACATCCATCCAATTTGTAACGGGAATCGAAAATTGCATAGGAAGTAAAATGAGCAAGAAAATAATTGAGATTATATTGATGCAAATTTAAACCAAAAAGAAATTCAAATTTTGATAGAAGAATATACAATTATAATGGTTTGATATATAGATGATAAATTTGTGAAGATTCAGATCAGAGTAAGAGAGAGAGAGAGAGAGAGAGAGATAGAGAGAGAGTAACAGATTCTGAATTATGATTGACTTATCATTGCAATTGATACAAGAGGTTTATATACTGACCTCAATACACAATCCTCTAATACACGTGGACTAGAGGTTGTTACATTGACTAACAACCTCTAACTGCTTAACAGTAATCCTAACTAATTATATCATTGGATACTAATTACAGTTGTGCTAAATGACTGCCTTAACACCCCCCGACAAACTTATGGTAGAAGAATCTTCTACTGTAAGTTTGGTTCTCCAAGTAGGAAATAAGGAGCTTGAAACAGCGTTGGTTAGGACATCTGCGATTTGTTCAGTAGCTGGAAGATGCTTGACTTGAATCTGTCTTCGAACTACCTTATCACGTACAAAATATAAATCCAGCTCAATGTGCTTTATACGTGCGTGGAGAACTGGGTTCGCTGCCATTTGAACAGTGCTGAGATTATCACACCAAACTTCTGGTGCCCGTGTCATATCAATCTTGATCTCGCCAAGTAAGGATTGCAACCACGTGACTTCGGCAACCACATTTGCAAGGCTGTGATACTCAGCTTCTGTAGACGATCGAGACACAGTGCTTTGCTTCTTTGAACACCGAGCAACAAGGTTGGAGCCAAGATACACACAAAAGCCACTAGTGGACTTTTTGTCGTCAGGGTCACTACCTCAATCAGCATCACAAAAAGCAGTGATGTTGAGATGAGACAACTTTCTCAAATGAAGACCATGGTATAAGGTTCCACTAAGGTATCTTAAAATGCGCTTCACAGCCTTCCAGTGGGATTCTAACAGATTGTGCATGAATTGGCACACTTTGTTGACCGAGAAGGAAATCTCAGGTCTTGTTATTGTAACATATTGGAGAGCCCCCACAACACTTCTGTAAAGCTGAGCATCACTAACAGGGTCACTCCCAAAACTTGTGAGTTTGAGTCCACTGGTCATAGGAGTTGAACAACTCTTAGCATCATGCATCTTGGCTTTAGTGAGAAGATCCTTGATGTATTTAGTTTGTGACAAACAGAACCCCTGATCTGTAGTTTGAACTTGAATGCCAAGGAAATAGTTAAGATGCCCAAGGTCTTTAAGAGCAAAACAAGTGCTGATTTGGGTAATTAAACCTTCTACTTCCTGCTTATTGCTTCCAGTGACTAAGATGTCGTCAACATATACAAGGACAAACGTAGAATGATCATTTGTCACGCGGTAGAATAAGGACTGATCTGACTTAGATGAAACAAAGCCAAACTGAATCAGGGCTGTTTGTAACTTCTCAAACCAGGCTCGAGGAGCCTGTTTCAGTCCATAAAGGGACTTATGGAGCCGACATACTAGATGAGGATGCTTAGGATCTTCAAAGCCTGGTGGTTGAGCCATGTATACTTCTTCATGGAGATCTCCATTCAGAAATGCATTATTAACATCGATCTGCCGAATGGACCAACCACAAGAAAGAGCAATAGTTAGGATAACCCGAATAGACGTGTGTTTAACCACGGGACTGAATGTCTCAGTGAAGTCGAAGCCAGCAACTTGGTGGAATCCTTTAGCAACAAGTCGGGCTTTGTATTTGTGTACACTACCATCCGGATTTTCCTTGACCTTAAAAACCCACTTACAACCAATAGCTTTGCGATCAGTAGGAAGTGGGACTAGTGACCAGGTGTTGTTCCTTTGTAGAGCAAGAAATTCATCTTGCATAGCAAGTTTCCAGTGCTCAGTGTTCAAAGCCTCAGTTAAACACTTCGGTTCCTGTGACGCCATATACACCTTTGGCTTGTAGACACCACACTTTGACCGTGTAGCCATAGGATGTCTATTGGATGAGGCCAATTGAGGGAGAGCAGTACGGACAGGACTAGGCTCAGGAGAAGTATGGCCCATGTGGTCCTGCTGAGATTGATCAGAATTGGGCACAGGTAGATGTTGAGCTGTAGGATTCGCAGGTTGGTGGTCCCACAAAGTGGACTGATTCAGAGCAGGTTGGTGGTCCCGTAAAGCATGGTCTAACTCCTGCAGGTTAGGTGCATCACAATGTACACTAGTAATAGGAGGAAAAGTATAAACACATTGGTCATGTACTGTGTCCATTGGACTATGAACAGGTGGATTAATAGAATAGCTAGAGGACGAATTATAGGGACCAAGAATGGATGGTTGAGAGTGTATTTGGGCTGCTGTAGAGAAAGGAAAATTAGTTTCATCAAAAATAACATCACGACAAATATAGATGCGGCCATTTTTATCCAAACACTTATAGCCTTTGTGGTTTGCACTATAGCCGAGAAATGTACACTCTGTTGATCTATAAGCTAATTTGTGATTATTATAAGGGCGCATATTAGGATAACAAAGGCAACCAAAAACTCTAAGTAATGAATAATTGGGCTTTTGATGAAACAGGATTTCAAAAGGACTTTTATTTGACAAAATAGGTGTTGGTAATCTATTGTGAAGATATACAGCAGTACGAAATGCTTCACCCCAAAACTTAAAAGGAAGAGAAGACTGAGCTAGTAAAGCTAACCCATGTTCAACTATGTGCCTATGCTTTCTCTCAACAAGACCATTTTGCTCATGGACTCTGGGACAAGATTTTCTATGTGTGACACCAAAAGAGGCAAGAAGATTAGTGAAAGGTCTGTACTCACCACCCCAATCAGATTGGACAGTAATAATTTTGGCATTTAATTGAAGCTCAACTTGGCTTTTGAAACATTTAAAAATTTCTAAGGCTTCTGATTTTTGTTTGATTAAGAATATCCAAGTATAGCGAGAGAATGCATCAACAAAACTTATGTAGTATTTATGCCCATGAGGAGTAGGTATATGAGAATAACCCCATAAATCTGAGACAATTAATTGGAGGGGTCTAGTATACACAGTTTGGGATGAAGGAAAAGGAAATTTATGAAATTTTCCAAAACAACAAGCTGAACAAATGTTATCAATCCCTTTATCTTTATTCAAGAGACGAATATTACAACTTGAGAGTACATTGTGTACAATCTTTGATGAAGGGTGACCTAGGGGCCTATGCCATAGCTCAAAAGTATTATTGTGACTAACATTGGACAACAACACAGTAGACTGATTTACATCAGAACCTGAAAAACTTGTAGCCTTTATTTCTTTGTGAAAAGGTGTTGAAGAAGACACAGATTGAAGTTGAACTTGAGCCTTGTCAAACACATAGAGACCATTAGCAAGCTTCCCCTCTAAAACCACAGTTTTGGAGACTTGATCCTTGACAAAACAGCAAGATGAGTGAAATTCAAAGAAGACATTATTATCACTACAAAACTTGGAAACACTAAGAAGATTTTTTGTGATAGTAGGAACATGAAGGAGATTATGTAAAGTAAGGATTTTTGATGAGTAAGGAGAGATAAAGGATGAATGACCAATATGTTTAATTTCCAATCCCTTACATTACCAACATACACTTGATCTGGACCAAAGAATTCAGTTTTGGCTGTGAGGTTTGATTGATCAGCTGTGACATGATTTGTTGCGCCAGAATCAGGATACCAGTTAGTATCTCCTCCACCAGCTTGTTCTTGAGCAGCCATTAATGCTGACATCTGAGAGAGAGAGAGAGAGAGAGAGAGAGAGAGAGAGAGAGAGAGAGAGAGAGAGAGAGAGAGAGAGAGAGAGAGAGAGAGAGAGAGAGAGAGAGAGAGAGAGAGAGAGAGAGAGAGAGAGAGAGAGAGAGAGAGAGAGATTCTGAATTATGATTGACTTATCATTGCAATTGATACAAGAGGTTTATATACTGACCTCAATACACAATCCTCTAATACACGTGGACTAGAGGTTGTTACATTGACTAACAACCTCTAACTGCTTAACAGTAATCCTAACTAATTATATCATTGGATACTAATTACAGTTGTGCTAAATGACTGCCTTAACAAAATTACTATCAAGCGACTGGATGATAACCCACTAAGTTACTATCGAGTAACCTACCGAGTTACTTGACGGTAACTCATTGAGCTACCCACCTAATTAATTGACACTAACCTATTAGGTTACAATGAAGTTACTTAACTTGGTAACCAACTGAGGTTCCATTAAGTAACCAACTGAATAACCCACTAAGTTACAAGAAGGTAATTCACTAAGTTACGAGCAGCTAATCCACCGAATTACTAGTTAGCAATGCAAGCCCGGGCAATCAGAATGGATTACCTACTAGTATACTTGATGGTCTCCCATTGAGTTACTACTTGATAACGCATCGAGTCTTCGTCGACGCCGGCATTTGATAGAGGGAGGTGGCGCAAGATTTGGAAGCTTAGGATTCCTCCTAAAGTGAAGCATTTTTTTTACGGCGGGCGTTCCATGATCATCCTCCCACCAAAAGTAATCTTGTGAAGCATGGTATTGACTATATTTTCCTAATTGTCCCCAATGCAATCACGTCTTTCCTAGTTATTAATGATTTAAGTATATAGCGAATGGTTTAGTGAATGGCCACGATGGCTGTCTGTTTCAGATTGTAAAGATATTGATGGTATTCCATCTCAGTTTAAGGAATTGCTTTTTCTCCTTAAAAAAAAATAATAATAATTAGAGCATTTTCTCAAATTTTTTTAAAAACAAAAAACAAAACCGTAAGAGAACATATAATTTGTATAAACTTGTAAAACAATATATACAACACAACACAATATAAACCAAACGCGCCATTATTCTAAAGTTTAAACCAAAAAAAGATTAAGAAGATCAGTATATAATAGTCCCATAACATATTAGTATGGATATGTACATCCAGGTCCCGGGACCTACCCAAATTTCATGCTCTTAATCCTGTATTACAACAAATCCTTTTCTTTTCATACATCAAAACAAAGGATATGGTCATACAAAATGTTATATTTTCTGCCTCCATATACACACAAAAATCCAACAAACTCGACATGCTCTAAGACCTCCGGGCAAAAACACTTCTAGCAACTTACATACTGACCGGAATATACAATAGACGTGGTGATAAATTATAAAGAAAGAATGGACTAATTGGATGTAAACGTGTCTTTAAAAAATATTCACACCAACTTTTGTAGAAATACTCATCCTGGGATTATGCAGACGCTTCTGTTTCAAAATTGACCCAAATAATAGGTTGCGGGATATTGAAGAAGAATCCTCTCCAAGTACCTTTCAATTCGGCGATCTTTACTTACCGCTCCCAATTAGATATATCCTGCATGGTGAATCAAAGTTACACTAGGGAGAACGATGAGACTCGGTTAAAACTCGTGAATAGTAGATGGCTAATCATAAACATTTTCCAGGGCTTGCATAAAAAAAGTGAATGTTATGATTAGTTCATAAGACACCGAATGTTTGACCGAGACTTTAAACTTGAAGGATCACACATGCGTGAAGAACTGGAAACTTTACGAATAAGAGAACTGAATGATAATAAAAATACGGGGAGTCGAAGAAAATTCCATGTTTGTTGCTCTCATTTGATTCCAACATAATTTGCAATCCAAGGAATTCTTCACTGATAGAGTCAGGTTTACATAACAATGAACATGTCAGCTATTTTGGAATTAGAGGCAGAATGTGTGAACACATCCAACACCCACAAGCCAAATATGTGATATAAGTGCTCGTAGATGGACGAAAAGAAGTGCAAGATCTTTATACAGTTTCAAGAGCAACAAAAATACTCACCTGGTTGAATGTTAAGCAGCTCATCCCAACCTCAATACCCACGTCTGTTATGACATCATCGTTCTCAACCTCTGCATCTGTAAAGGTAAGAGCCCTTTGTAGCCTTCTAGGACAAAACACCTCAACTTCAGCCATGTACGTGGCTGTCACAGGTCGATGATCAGAAAGTTTAAGCTCGGTCCTCCTGTAGTTTAGTTGCCTCATCCCTTTACCATACGAAAGAATGCGGTCACACCTGATAGATGCGTAAAACATACATATTTTCAAAATTTTTGTAGGAAAATATTATGAATAATACCCAAAAGATGTGCTCAAAATTTATATTTTCAAGTACTTAATTTCGCAACAAATAAATGAATATTTTATAGGTTGTGATAACACTCATTCTGAAGTTGAATTGTTCAGTAAAATACATTACAAGATATAAGCTCAGGACAACAGTTTATTCTTCAAATGTATACCCATATACTACATTATGGCAAAAAGCATCAAGTGCTAAACATTGGTACTCCAGATAGTCATTGTACCATTATACACCAAGAAAGAACTTAAAACATATTTGCAACTTTTTACTACCAGGCAACAAAAGCTAATGGGTACCAACAACGGCCTCATAATAAAACGTTTACTTGAGAATGTCAGCATAGCATTGAATGTAAATCTGAACCAACCAATAGAGAAATGAAAATTAACTCAAGCATACCATGCTGGAATACGCCTTCCCGCTTTTGGATCCTCTCCAAAGTACTTGTCTGAATTACTCTCATATTTATATGTAGGAGGAAAATTTAAAGTACCCTCGGACCATCCGTCAAATGGACGGCCTTTTCTAAGCTCCCGAACAAGCTGTAGAATAAAATGTTTAAAATTTCTAACAAGCTAAGTTAATCATCTAAATAAACTGACTTCAAGTTGTATATTCAAAGCATCATATCCATTAATTTGAATGAAAATGACACACGAAACGTGCTGTAAAGGGACACAGTAAGATATATTCACTTTGTTACAAAATAGTACACAATACATAAGTTTCTATGTGCATCTCGAGATCATCAAATGCTTTATGCAATTATATTTTAGATAAAACGGTGAAAAGGCAATAAGTGATTTTTTTTTTTTGTTGGGTCATTGATTAATAAAAAAAGAATGTGATCTTCGAACCACTTGCAAAAGTTCAATTTGGCATCAAATAAGCTAAATAAAGCACCAAAATACAGAGCCCAGCTTTTGTGTCAGTTTATTAATTAATCAAGAAATTTAAAATTGGATTAGCTTCAACGAGACTGACTAACACCACCAACACAAATAACAGTACAAAGTTCAAAATATCCATGAGTTGATACCAACTCCTCAGACCTCGGATCCACTATTTTTAGATGAGTTAAACAAGACATGGACGAGATACTAATTATGTAAACTACTAATAAAAACTGACATATTGCGTCGAAAAATGTTATAAACTTTTTAGTAATGGAAGTGGAAGCAAGTCACCAAACAATACTAGTAACTAACAACTTTACGGAAAACTATCTTAACCGAAATTGCAAAAATGTACCTGGTCACTCTCAACCAACTCAGACCACTTCTTCTTGGAGATTAGTTCTCGAGCTTTCTCATAAGGTAAGTTGATACGGTAATTCAGATCTCCCAACCAAATCATCCTCCTAAAAGAAGCAGATATGGAAAATGTGTTATCGACACCACAACCAGAAGGTGATAAAGCAAACATAAGATAAAACAAATATATAGGTAAAAGAAGTTGGAGGAGATTTGAATATGTACTTACTCATGTTCATAGATGCCTTTAGGAAGCCCAATACCGGGAAATGCATGGAAGTGCGTCCTCCGATATATTTCTTGCACATCTGCATTCCTCTTAAGTTTATCTACCTCTCTTTCACCTGATGTCAGGTGAGTGCATATGAAACAAAATAGTGTCTGGTATATGGACATGCTAACGGATACTGCTCCCTGAAAAAATGAAATGTGCCGAGTTTAATAGAATTTCAAAACTTAAAATTGACATGCTAATAGCAATTCCAGTGTTAAAATATCATCATTTTATATTCTGGTATTAGACAAGGGAATAGAGAACCAGGCATATAATATACAAAAACAGAGCGATCTCCAAATCTAAAGTAGTACTGGGCAATATCCTGAATAAGAGTTCCTTGCTCAATGTTTTCTAACCACACTACTGTGTGCTTAATCCTGATTGAGATGTGGATTATTTCAGTAATCAGAAGTAAAAAATCTCAATTAGTTAGTTTAAGATCAAATAATGTTGACATTAACAACCACATTGAGTGAAAGGGACTACAGAACACGAAATAGAAATTGGAAGAGCCTAACCTTGTTACCAATGTAGCCCATAACACCGACACCAACTGTAGATACCTTTAAGTTGTGAATATGCCTTCGCAAGCTTCTGCGTACCCATATAGTAAGAAAAATCCCAACCATCTGCTTACTGACAATCCTTACATATGATGATCGTCTTTTCCTCTTCATAAGAGATTCAAGGTCAATTTCCGCAAGCAAAGCTATTTCTGCTGGCACGTCATTCACAGTTGACTTGAAAGAATTAAATGTTTTTAACGACTTGGTGGCCCTGAAAGATTTAACTGATCTAAAGGAGTTTGGTCTCTCCAATACACGCTGAGATAGCAAGTTTAATGGGGGCTCTGGCCAGCTTAAACCAATCCTTTCCGACCCACTAAGCATTTTGGTCAATTTGGCATTAGGTTGAGCACCTGATGCTTGTGGACTTAAAGAATTCTCCTCGGCCCGAATACAATTCAATCTATCCAACCTCTTTGGAGAAGAAAATTGCCTGTTTAATTCCTCTTTCCCAGACATGTTAGATTTAGCGATATCAGTACCGTCTGGAGCTCCAGCATCCATATTCTCATTTTCGCTTGTGATTATTCTTCCTTTGCATTCATCAGAATCTCTTAGTTCTTCATGCAATGGATGGACTTCTTCACCAATATCATTGATTTCCTCATCAAAGTCACTGTCAAATTCGAGCAATATCTCCTCTTGTATATCAGGAATATCATCTGGTGGCCTATATTTTGATGGTGAAGGAGGATCACTAAAAGATTTAAACTTGCCCGTCGTAGGTCGAATTCTATTTAGTGTGTCGCGAATAATATTTTCCCACAATATAACCGGGCGGTTATCTTCAGCACCAAAAATGTTTCCAGCATTTAGTGGCACAATCTCTTGAAGACTGGTAATACATTACAAGGCAATTTATTATCGAGAAGGAAAACATTGAAACACTTACTAATTAACTAGTAGTATGAAATGATAATATGAAAATAATTAGTAAACCCATGAGACAAATCATGGAGAAACTTACCCTAGCACATATATATCAGCCGGATCATTGATATCTATCCAATCATCAATATCTAGGTCCTCTGGCGGAATTTTTCCTCCTACATTCCATGTTCCGACTCGTATTCTGAGAAGATAACATAAATATATAGATAGAAGCACCAATTAACACAATCAAATGAACAATGATGCTTACAACTACAAGAACAGGCGTAGTAATGATTTTTTTACTGGTTGTTTTACCTCAATTCTTTTGTGCTAATGTATTGTGCCCTAAAAGTTTCTGATTTTCGCCTTCGTAACCTTGGAAGAGCATCTGAAGTTCCATTAAACAAAAAGGAAAAGGAAAAAATAAGCAAAAATAAAACGAAGAAAATTCAGTGAAAGTGCAGAACATGGAACTTTCACTTGGGACAAAAGCAAGAACAAAAACATGATAAGAGTACATAGAAAGCTAGAATTGCATGTAGTCTTGAATTTTGTTCAATATTGTGCAACATTTTCACAGCTCCCAGGAAAAAAAATAGTGTAAAAGAAAACTGAAAATATGAAAAAAATATATTAAATTGCGAGAAGTAATTTCATAGTCTATTAAATAAAAAATGCTGTCTCCATCTCCCTGTGGCAATTTCTCATGATTAAAATTGAAGAAAGCAATACGAAATTGTTTCTTGAGAAATGGCCAATTCTATTGATGCAAAATTACCGTTAGGATCCACTCGCGCATCGTCATCTCCGTCCTTAAATCGCGATTGCCTTCCCCGTCGAGCACACTCTGCTAAAAGACCAAACCAACTTCTCAATCAACCCAAAATCTCAAAAGGGCATTGCCATTTTACTGAGCTCAAAAGAAAGCCAAAAAATTGAACACCAACAACAACAACTAGGTAATCAAAAAAACTCTTAGACAAATCATACATAATGATGAAACTAGAGAACCCACTTCACAGTCCAAAACAAAACCACAGAGAACCAAAGCATTACATTACATTGCCAGAACTTCTAGGTGTAAAAAATAAATAAATAAATAATCAAAACAAATAGCCAATCTCAGTTATTGATTTCATTACGTAGCATAGTATTAAAAAATTTCAGAAAATCAGCTCGCAATTCTAATAATTCACAATTTAATAATTACTCATAATTACCATGCCAAAATTAGGTGTTTTACCGGTATTTTACTTGAGAAGAATCTAAAACTGAATATGGCACACTACAAATTACAAAACCCTGAATAATTCCAACAATATCATATCGAAATTCAAATTTAAAAAAAAAAAAAAAAAGAGAGAGAGAAAAGAAAAGACCTTCATTGTCGGAGTCGGCGTCGTCGGCGTCGTCGTCGTCGTCGTCTTCGGTGTCGGCGCTGTAGTCGGAGTCCTTGTCGGAGATGTTGAGCCATTTCCGTACGACAACTTTGGGCCAGAAGAGCTGCAGGGACCACCACCAGTCCAAACAACAACACATTTCAGCCCAACTTCTCATTCTCACTCTCTCTCTCTCTCTCTCTCTCTCTCCTCTGCACTTTCCCCCAATATCAAACCCAACCCATTTCCAAATCTATATACACACACACATACATATATGCAAAAAAATTGAAAGGAAAAAAAAAAAAAGAGCTCTAAGTGTTACCTCTGAGTGGGGTCTTGAACCTTGCTTCATCTGTGCACATTTTTAGTAATTTGACATTAAATAAATGAAAAAAAAAAAAAGAAATAGTAATAACCGTAAAGATAACGGAACTGGACTTTTAAAAGTTTCGATGCTTTTTGGTTGATAATAATAATAATAATAATAATCAAATTTTGAAGATGGATGAGTATTTTTTTGTTTTGTTTTGTTTTTTTTTTTTTTTGAGAGTGAGTGGAAAGTTTTTTGAACTCACACGCCAAAAGCGGTCCCCACAATGGTGTCTCCAATAGTCAAATTTCATTTTTTTGTTTTTTGTTTTTAATATAATTTGCGAAAAGGCACATCAAGATCAAGTGATTGTTACGAGTTGGATTTATAATAACTATAATTATTGGATATGAAATTGAAAATTGGAGAGATGTTAATTGATCATATCCGGTTGAAGTGACCAATCAAATCCATTGGCGCAAAAAAAAAAAAAAATAAAGAAATAGACGTTATTGGGTGGCAAGTGGCAACTTCTTTCATTGTTCCTTGTGTCACGGGATTTACAGATTTTGCCGCCCTTATAATACTACTTTTTTTTAGCATGATTAGTGCTTACTTATATGCCTCTAAACATGCTTAACACAAAAATACATTTTATATATCATCATAGAACCACTATATATAGGTAGTAAATGTGTGCATACAATAATGTATGCTTGATACTGCATTATAAGACACATTTGTTGTTTTTTGCTAAGGATTTTTTTTTTTTTAATGAGGTGGTTAGAGGTTGTTCATTTTGCAATCCAAATAAATTTTTTTTGATTAAAAATTATTTTTCTACAATAAACTCAATCACAAAATTTTATACTTAAATTCAGATGCTACAGACACAATAATATAGTCTTTTTTGTATAAGATAATTGAGTAACTGAGTAAAATATACTAAATCATTTTCTGTCACGCATTTCTTCAATAATTGAACCAGAACATTTAAGTATAAAGATTAGTTACTTTGCGACTGTGTAGGTTCGATGAGACGGTTGTTTTTGCTAAGTATTGATTCAGGTGATTTTAAGCTTTCTTTAATGCGGATAAAAGAGTGAAGATGGTTTTGGTAATGAAAAAGATGGAATTGAATGCTTTATTTATGTTATGCCCCAATTATGCTGATATATGGACATTTTTTTAGAGGATTGGAGTATAGATTGTTGGAACTTCTTGATAAATAGAAGTGTTTTAGTTTGAAAAAAAAAAAATAGAAGTGTTTTGGGTGGAGAGACAAGCTTATTTATGAAGCTACCTACCATGTAATATTTTATGGACAATATGTTATCCAAACACTATTTCCATGCTGTAAACTAATCTAGGTTTTTTTTTTTTTTGCAAATAATAAACTAATCTAGTTATTCATAGCCTACTCCCCCTTAAAGCAAAAAATGAATGCTATTAGTGTAAATCAAGAATTGAATTGATTGCTCATTAAAAGCAGTTTTTTAGTGTAAAAAAGTCAAAGTTACACTTTCGGAGCACGCCAAGGAGAGAGAGAGAGAGAGAGTCAAAGTTCTCAATGGAATTTGGATGCAGCAAAATTTATTGGGATAACTAGTTTGAATAGAGCTAAATCATTGTAATTGCTCGAATAATAATTTGTGATAATTGATTTAGTGATAAAAAATATGTGTAAATAATTAATAAATTGATTAGTTATTTGATTATTTAAAAAATTTGAATATTTATTTTTATAATTATATAAATTTTTAGTATTTTCCTATTACATAAATACGAGAACAAAAAAGAATGGCTTTATATTGATATACAAATATGTATATAAATATAATACATATAAATTAGTTTCAACATCAGCATAACTAAAAAGGTTTCAAAGAAAAAAAAAAACAAGATTCTATATCATTAAAAACTGATTAATAAAACAAAGTTTGAGAAAGATCACAAAAGTCAAATAAATCAAAAATTAGTAACTGAGTAAAATGTTGTTGTAAAATATTGAATGAGGTGAGTACAGTTTTTTTTTTAGAAAAAATTATTGTAGTTAAATGCAAATTTAATCATAATCGTTTTGATAATTACAGGTTGAATTTAAAAAAAAAAAAGTGTGTAAAGAGCGACAAAAAGATGGTAATAGACCATCCAAGAAAAGAAAAAGATTGTTTATCTTCAAATGCCAATTTTATATTATAAATTGCGATTGACGTTAATAGATTTGATGCTCCAATTAATAAGGTCGACGGATCCGATTAAAGATTAATTTTTATAGTTGTTTAATCAGCCTCATATATTTAGGTAAATCTTTTTAAATTTGTCTTTTTTTTTCTTTTCATGCGTGTTCTCAATCGGTGTTTTTTTAATGAAATTATTTTTGTGATGTAAAATAATTTTGAATCGTCATATTTATATTTTTAAAATATAAAACTTACTAAAACGTTAAATATAACTATTCAAAATTATTTTTTATTAAAAAAAAACTCATGAGAATTCCTGCCTCTCAATACTTCCCAATTTTATCTGGATTTTTTTTTTTTTTTTGGTTTTTCTTATATTCGTTCTACTTCAAATGTATCACCACTTAAATTCTAGATCCCTCCGGGTCATGACTCATAAGTGACCTCTCCAACCAAGTCAAAGCTATGAGTTATGAATATATATATATGGGTTATCTACATAAATGCCCCCCAATATTGTGTTATTGTTGCAGTTTGCACCCTAATGTTTAAAAACTATCATTCTTGCCCCCTAAAGTATTAAAAACTTATAGATATGCCCCCTCTGTCACAATCTGTAAAAAAATGGATTAAATTAATAATGTAACATTAATCTGTTGGTACCTGTATAAATTTTTAAAGATCATCTGCCTTCAAATTAAGAAAATTATAGCAATTAATTCTATATTTATTTTCACAAACACCCCCTTATGTCGTCTTTTCTTCTCAAAATGCACCTCGATCTTTTAAAATTTTGTATTCATACCCTTAAAAAATTGTACAGGCACCAACATATTAATGTTACGTTATTAATTTAACCTATTTTTATTACAGATTGTGACAGAGGGGGCATATCTATAAGTTTTTAATACTTTAGGGGGCAAGAATGACAGTTTTTAAACATTAGGGTGCAAACTGCAACAATAGCACAACATTGGGGGGCATTTATATAGATAATCCTATATATATTTATATAAATATTTTGCCATAACATCACAACACATCAGCTTCCACATGTGGTCAGTTATGGAAATGACAAACACATCCACCAATATCACAACAAATATAGTCGGTGCAATTAAAAAGAAAAAAACAAAAACAAAAAAAAAAACAAAAAAACTATTAAGTGCAAATAAGCATAGGGAAAGAACCAATCAGCCAATCTCTTAATGCTACGATATGTTAGAATTATTACTAAGATATATTAGCCGAAAGCAACTTCTAAGCCCAAATACGAGTCTTGCGCGTGACTTGAGTTTTAAGATTTTGGTTTGATTACCATAAAATAAACAAACAAATAAAGCTTGATCACTTTTTGTAGCAAATAAAATTATACAAAAAGGTCTTTATTGTGGAACAATAAAAATATATGGCAATAAGAATGTCAAGGAATAATATTTCTGCAATTAGATTTTAGAGACTGTAAAAGATATTTCCAATTATAACTACGCAAAAAGGAGTACAGAAGTTTTTGAATAAAAAAGTAGACACTATAAAAGGTATGGAATTGGAAATTAGAGATTGTTGATTTTGATAAATGAATTACAAGTGAATAAAGATCATAAAGGTTTCGTTTCCACGTTAAATATAGAATTATTTGACACCTACAAATACAATATGTATGTCACAAGGGAACCCAAAAAAATAAATAAAATAAAACCTGCTAAAACTCATAATGTTAGGACAAATACGTTATGGTTATTTACAATATTGCTTACAATGTAAAAAAAAAAAAAAAGACTATGAAATACACGATGAAATTTTATAAAATCATGTGTTAGGTTTATAAAACGTGATATGTACCAAAACAAAAGCCTTTGTTAAAATCATATAATATTCAACTAAAGCTGCTCATATAATTTGGTGAGACTTGACTTGGCATTAATAAGAGTCGCATCTTCATTTAACCATTGTAATTAATAATTAGATCATGGGAATGGAATCAAAACATGCAAAGATTAGATCTGGTTTAGTGGTTTTATGGCTCTTGATCATCTTCTCTGCATATGGAAGGGCTATGAGAGTTACACATTTTATAATCTTTTTGGGCTAAATTTGTACGGGAAACGTCAATTCATTACCTAATATTTTGGTCATGTGTTTGGTATGTTAACCATTCTTGGAGGCCCCAAAATTTCAAGTAGAGTGATTATTCTTTTGGTTTTTTAGCTAAATGACCTAATTTTATATCATATTTAAAAAAAATGTTCAAAATTTTTATTTTTTAAATAAATAGTCTATTTTGGACAATTTAGATTATTTTTCATGATTAATAAATAAAATCCTAACTAAAGATGATCAGTATTTGGTTCACATATAATGATATTTTATATATATTACAAAAAATGAGTCATTTACTTAATTAAAAAATTTGTAGCAAATTTTTTTATTATAGTCTAAAAAATAGATTAACTACCAAACTTAAATGGCGATTTCCCCGTCCAAACTTAAAACCATTGTGGTGTACCTTAGCTATTGTGAAAAAAAAAAAAAAAAAAAAAAACAAACAAACCCATAAATCACATCAACATTCAAAAAAATAAATAAATAAAGAAGAAAAAGAAGAAGAAGAAGAAGAAGAAGAAAAAAAGTTCTCATCATTCAAATACCTCTTTGAGATAAGGGCGATTTTCATAACTGAAACCATGAAGCAAGTTCCCATAAAAAATGGATCTTTTTCATAGTCAATTATAGAACACATCTTTAATTTTTTTTTTCTTTAATTTCTTCTTTTTGGTTTAGAGTAGAGCACATCCTAATCAAATTAATGAAGAAGAAAAACTTGTAAAATTGTTGACCTAGATTGATTGCATTAATTCTTAATGTCTAATGTATAATCATAGAATTTAGCATTAACTTGTTGCATTTTGTCATAAAAGCCGGAGGTTTAGCAATAATAATTTCTGAACATCAATATTACTTTCATCACAATTTTCATTATTATTATTATTTTTTTTTTACTTTTTAAAATTTCGAGCATATTACTAATAAACTAAACTGAGCTAATTCGATTGAGTCACTCTACCAATTTATTTATTTGTTTATTTATTTTTCCGTTCATCATTTTCATTTCAGCAACTCAAGTACTTGTCTAGTTGTCTTCCTCAGTAGATTTGAGAATATTTCCTTCGAATCTATTTTATTCTTAATAAAATAAAAGCCTAAATAGATTGCTGTCTCATAAACGACACACAACCACTCGGTGCAGGCATATTAAAATATGTACATGAAATTATTTGGTCGGACCTAAATTATATCTACAGAAACAAAAACTGACCAAAAAAAAAAAAAAAGTGATAATTCAGTGGAAAAGAAACCAAAACAGACACATTGGATTGGTCCACAAAATGTACACCAGTGTTCTAAACTTCTAATGATAAAATTCATGAATCTTATCTCAAACGTCACAAACACAGTCTTCACAAACAAATAGTAACATAACAACAAATAGCAAAAAAAGAAATAAAGTGCGTTTTGAAATTGACGTCACAAATAAAAAGCACTAATTGGTTCACGCCTTCACGGATTAGAAAGCGGATTGGACTATGGCAGTACTATAAATCATGGTTTGGTGCGATCAATTCTTACCTCATTTAACTAAAATAATTTTCTCTTAAAAAAAAACCTAAAATAATTTAACTATAGCTTTCAAAATTGAATCCTTATTCGATAAAAAAAAATTACGCCACTTAGATAAATAGTCATTTTAGATTATGTATTTTTAAACAATTGCTACAGTTTTAAAAAATTTAAAAACTAGTCATAAAACTGTAAAAAATTTCTAATAATAACAAAAATACACATAAAAATACTGTAAGAAATTTCTTATATTAGGCAATAACTTTGTAAAAAATTTCTTACACGATTAGTTTTTTAAATTTTTTTAAACTATGACTATTTTTTAAAATTATTTTGTAAACAGTGATTATTTTCTTGAAATTCTCTCAAAAAATTGCCTAATTTTAATCTTTTTAGCAACAATTTATTATGAATTTAAAGAAAATATATGACATATTGTCAAGGAAAGAAAGGAAAAAAATTAAGGCTATAAACTTTTTTGGGTTGTTTGAGATTAACATCCTAATTATTTTATTTTAAAGTAATTTGACTTTGTGAATTTCTATGTAGTATAAATGATTGAGATTTAAATATTTTACATTGAAATTAAGAAAGTAAAAAAAAAAAAGAATAAAATATGGGGGATGATGGAGGCAAATAAAGAGTGTGTCACTTGTGAAATTTTTATCACACAAAATTTAGTCTATATTTAAAGTGCAAGAATATAATATGATTTTATGTAAGAAAACTTCTTTGGTGGATTTTTTTTAATAATTAAAAATAATTTTGAATCGTCAAATTATAAGTGACTTATTAAAAAAATAAACCTAACGATTGAATAAAATTAAAATATATATATATATATACACATATATAGACGCAAGCTAGGAATTGTCTCAAGCAATTCCAGCACCAAAAACATCAATAATAGACCATATTTAAAGTTAACTTTTATCTGTTAGTAGACCCATAAAAGATTTTAGGCAACAAAAGTTGCAAAGTTATATTAAATTTTAAAGTAAAATCATCTCAATATTGCAACCGAGACAAGTCATTTTATTGATGTACCCAACACATATACCAAGTAGGACATGATCTTGTCTTGAAGATCATGTGAGACCATCATGGTCTTTTCCCATAAATAAAGTCATCTCAATATATTCATAAATCATATCATATATAGTATCAAGTGAAATTTTTAATTCCTAATTTTCAAATATGCCAGATTTCTTTAGCTCTAGCAGTAAGTAAAAAGGAAATATAAAGTTTTAAATGCCTTAATTGTTCAGTTTTGATTTTATTACACGTTCCACTTTCTGGGTGTTCACCAAATACAAGCCTACAAAAAATTTTTAGATCCAATGGAGAGAGAGAGAGAGAGAGAGAGAGTTTAACATAATGAGAATTATAATAATAAAAATAATGAAAAAGAGCATTAATATTGCCGACATACCTTCAATAAATGCAAGTGGCTAATTGATTCAACTCAGAAAGCAGATCAAGCTGTGTATGAGTCTCTGCTTCTGCTTCTGCTTCTGTCTTTATCTTCTTCTTCTTCTTCTTCTTCTTCTTCTTCTTTTTGGCTCAGCTCTTCCTTTAGCTTTTTTCTTTATTATTGTGTGTTAGGGAGTTTTGAGAATGAGAGGGTTTTTTTTTTTTTTTTTTTTGGGAGTGAGTGGGAATGAATATTGAGGGGAAGGGAAAGAAAAATGGTGTGGTTGAGCTGTGTTATATAGCGCCAACGAGCACTCATTCAATATGTCCCCTTCCAGTCGTTTCAGTCATTGGCTTTTTTCCCACTTTTCTTTTTCAATTTTCTCTTACTTTTTTTTTCTTACCGTGTGGGCCAATTTGCAATAGCTATAAGTTTTTTTTTTTTTTCAATTTTATTACATAGAGAAGTATACGAAGCAACAAATACTCAAAAGTTGTAAAAATTATAATAAAATAGTTAAACAGCTCACGAGTCTATTTAGTATTTGATCATTTTTTTTATCGATATTTCAAACAAATGATCAATATTTTTAAAAATTTAGAAAAATAGCTATTAGTCCATATATAAAGAATTAATTATTTTCTTAGTTAATAAAAATATTGATTATTTCCTTAAATTATCATTCAAACAATGTATATTTACTTAATAATCTCATTACTCAATACTAGACTAGTAGTGCACAAATAATTAATAGATGAATTGACTATTTTCTTCAAGAAATTTTTAAGGTTTAGCCAAACTTTAGACTAATTTTTTAGGGATTACCCATAGTTTTAGAAATTTAAGAAATTAGTTTTTTTTTATTTTTTATTTTATCACATTCGATGTAAAATGTAAATTTTGGTAATGGTAGGTTTTGTTTGTTTTTTTAAGTTGAATAAGTCGAATTTTTAATTTTTTTTATTTGATTTGAACTGTTTTTTAAATAATTATCATAGATACTTACGTACATTAAGGTATTTAATGACTATTTCATTAATTTTCACATTCTAAGGCTAAATCCTTCAAACTTTACTTTTAAAATAACTAATTTCTTAATCGCCCTTTCTTCAATTACTACTATATTGTTAGTATATTTTCATTATAATATCTAATTAAAGTATTTTTCTCGTTTCATCTTTTATTATAATATGCATCACTATAATAATTGTATATCATTACAGTCGAATATTAAAGCATCACATCATAAGGTCCAGAGCCCATATGTTTTAGTTTCGGAAAATCATACAAAAATTTCGTTGGTTTAATTGATTCGATCATATTACTAATTTTTTATAATGTCATAATTTTATAGGGAGTTGTTAAAATTGACATGAAATTATATCATGACTTGTAGATTATGTCGATTTTGCTCTTAGTTTTGTTTTGTTTTTTTTTTTTTAACGACATGTATACATGTGTAAATGTATTAAACACTTACAACAATTACAATATTCAAGAAATGTTACATCTTTCTTTTTGAAAATAAAGAAAAATATAATATAAAAGTTAACAGAATATGTATAATTTTATGTCAATTTTGAAAATTTAAAATATAAATACGTCATTATCAGAAATTGAGAGTAAGTGTTAAAATATGATATTTGGATTAAACTCGATCTAAGTTAAAATATTAATCTATTAGACTTCTTTATAAAGACGCATTATAAATTGTATGTGATTTGTTTCGGAGAACTACAAATGTATCATTTAATAAATAGCGACAAGAAAGCATTTGTTGGTAGATATTATAAGCTTATATTTTAGGGTTTTCTAATCTCCTTTTGACGAGTTTGAACTATTATTTATGAATAATAACAGAAGTACCCCTAAATTTTTTATGAGCTCGGGGGGAGCTGCATTTTTTAAAAAATTATGACTTTAACCCCGTAAAAAATTAAAATTTTTAAATATGTCCCCGTTATCACAAATTCTTAAATGATTATGAGCTTTCACCTTTTAAAACGTTAAAATTTTTAAGTTTGCTCCACAATTGAATGAATTTTCATAATTGGGCCACTTATTAAAAACTTTTTCTTTGAATGTGTCTATGTTGAGATAAAATTCTGACTCCACCATTGTTGGTGAGTGGTGACTAGACTAGCCATTGTTTTAAGTAGACTAACGCAATGTTCAATGAAAATATATTTTTTTTAAAAAAATTAAAAGAAAGAAGTGGTTTGATAAATCAGGGGAAACAAAGGTTTGAGGATGTAATACATTACATTTGTAGTATATATCTATTTAATATTGAATAAAGAGATTATTGGTTAAAAGAAAAAGACTTATGTAGAAGCTTATGATGTATGTAGAAATATGCTAAAGACAGAATCGTGACCGTCCGTAGGTGTGGACTTTATGGTGGGATCCACATCTACGGACGGCCACGATTCTTACACGCGTCTGTCAGTAGCACATCTCTTTTAATATTATAAAGTTAATTAGGCTTTTTTTTTTTTTTTCTAATTATTGTCGACGCAAGAAGTACTTGGGAATCGGTGATCTAGGGAATCCATGAGCATTTTGCGCTATAGGTGGGACCTACGCTTGAGACTTCTCAATTTCATGGGGCTGGCTCAACTCAAGTCACTATTTAGTATTTAGTGTTTCAATCTGCAGATTGAAATAATAATAATATTAATAATAATGCCGACTTCTATGGTAGTGTATCATATGCGGAGTATTTATCAAGTCCTCTATTTTTACATTATTAATTTATTTTTCAAATTTGACAATAAATTTATGTTCAATTGGTTACGACGTGTGAGAAATGACTTTCATGGTCCATTTTTTTTTCTTTTCATATATGATTTAATATAATTTAGTGTTAAATTTAAAATAAATAACGTGAAATAGAGAAGTTGTTATGTTAAGGTCCAAAAAACTTTATACATTTATGTATTTTGAAGTCATAATAGTAATAATAATAATAATAATAGTTCACTGAATAAGATCATGAAAAAAAAAAAAAAAAGTGCCAAGAACACAATATGAGCATCAATGGAACAAAATGTCAACATTGTAATTATAATGATAGCATGACCAACAAATATTGTACCAACCACAATCTTTATATAATAAAATACAAATACAAAGCACCAACATATATTGTCAAATATTTTTTTTTAAGTTAGCAATTATCATATTGTCAAATTTGTCAACGTCATTTTGGATAGTGATAATCCACATGAAAAATAACTAAAACACAGCTCTATTATAAATTTAAAGGGAAAAATAAAATAAAATGCTGCGACAATAATTTGCAAGTTGCAAATCGAACGGTCGAAGAGAATCATCCATACAATGAAATTAAATCGTGCGTCAATTATGAAATCTCATAATCCAACAACAGTATTATGCGTTGAGAGATCTCAATAACCCATGTGAATTGTGATGAGCCTTTTAATTGGCTCTAATATTCTAGGGTCATTTAAGAAATTAATAATTTTAAAAATAAAGTTTGAAGAATTTAATTCTACGATGTCAAAATTAAAAATTTAACCGTAACATACGTGTGACATAATATATTACACGTGTAACATGAATATGATGCACATATATTATATTATGGTACACGTATGCTACATGTAATATATAATGTTATACGTATGTTACGGCTAAATCCTTAATTTCATGAAATTATGACCAATTCCTAAAAAATTAGCCAAATGTTTGATTAAATCCTTAAAAATCTCAATATTCTATATATTATACCGAAGAGAATAAAACATTAATAAGAAGAAATATATATATATATATATATATATATATAAATATAAATCAAATACGACCCCTAGCATTAATAAAATGACTATTAGAGCTATGAATAATAGCGGTCAATAATGAGAAGAATCTTTTGTTATGGAGTAGAAAATGAACCTTAATCCCCTGTCTTCTTTCTCTATAATTTGATAATAACTCCTCAAAATATACACGTAGAATTTAAAGTAATTTACTGAATTTTCATGATATCATTAGAATGATAAAGAATGAATTGGGCCCACTTGTTATTCTCTCAGGCGAGCTTCGTTTCGTCGAGTTTAATAGTACTATTTTATAGATTTTTGCTCTATGTCATGAGAGAGGTAGGTAAGCTTTAATATGCAATGATCTTATTTTTTGGGATTTTGAGGAATGCATTTTGTTGTTACTTATCTCTTTAGAACATTACTTTGTCTTCCATCCTACCCCGACAGCCAGCTCGCAAGCCTTTTGAATCGCTGCCGCTTCAGCCTCCTCTGCAGATATAAAGAAGCCTCTCTGAACACCTGCACTGCCAAGACAACGCCCTCATAGTTTGTTGCTATAATGCCAATGGCTGTTGATTGGATTCCAAACGCAGCATCCACATTAATCTTGATACTCCCCAAACGCAGTGGACTCCAACTCTGAATTGGGTTGTTGTCAGTAGGCCTTGATTCCATATAGATAACTTGTAAAAATTCATTTCTTCTAGATCTGCACATATCAATACTTAAGGAGAGATTCAGGGTGATACCCTCGTGGATGAGTAGGTTTTGAGCTCTCCAAATCTATTCCAAAACAGTAGCAGCCCAAGAACTCCATTCCAGTGGGGAAAAGGCATGTCTTGGCCGTTTAAGAGCCCGAGCTATTCTTTCTAGCAGAGAAGGATTACTCCAAAACTCATTTTTAATCCCCAAGGGAAAGCCAAACCAGATTGAAGCAGCAAAATCACAATCGAAAAACAGATGCTCCTCATTCTCTGTTGCTTCTGTGCAAATCGGACATGTAGTATCAATACTCTGCGCAAATTTGGCGATATTAGTCCGGGTGGGTAAGGCTCCAGCAAAAAGTCTCCATAAGAAAACCCGCAATCTCTTATGGATTTTCATGTTCCAAATAAGTTTCCATATGCGGGATTGAGCATATCTGAATCTTTCCTTTTGATCACACAAGTAGGCTGACTTAACCAAGAACTTCCTAGTTTTGTTGCCAAGCCACACAAATTGGTTCACGGACAGCCCCTACATTGATTCGATTTTGCAAATAGCCATCACAGATGCCTCATCAAAGAGGTCACGAAGGGCATCTAACTTCCATTTTCCACTAGAATCGTCCCAAAGCTTCCTGAGGCTAACACGGGTTTGCCTCTTATCTAGCGAAGCTAGAGTATGAGAGAAATTGTTGCTCGCCAACCAAGGGACCCATGATTCTTCCCAAATATCAATAAAATCTCGAGCACTGACTTTTCGACAACATCCTTTTAGAACAATATCTTTGCATTTTAAAACGCCTTTCCATCCCCATGATGATGAGGACGGATGACAGAAGTAGATAAAATCAGAGCGCGAAAAATACTTATGTTTTAAAGCTCTCACCCACAAATGATTGCCATCCGTCTGGAGAATCCAACCCAGTTTGGCGACCAAAGCCCAGTTAAGATCCAAAAATCTACGAAAGCCCATACCACTATAGGCTTTTATTTGACAAACTGAGTCCCAAGCCACTAGATACCAACATCTCTCAACTTCAGCATTCTTACACCACCAGAATTTCCTCACTACTTTACCCATTTCTGGCGATACTGTTTTTGGGAAAAGAAGTGTTGACATGCTATACACTGGAATGGAACTAGCAACTGCCTGAATACGTGTCCCTCTCCCTGCAGCAGAAAGTAATCTAACCTTCCAACCCGATAGCTTATCAATAACTCTCTATTTGATTCTCTGAAAGGCTTCTCTTTTGATTTTTCCAATGAACAATATGTTACCTAAATATGAGGCATCTATTCCTAACTTTTTCAACCTCCAAACTTTTTCAATCTTCCTTTGCATCTTCCATGTCATGTTTTTGGACCAAAAAATTCCAGATTTAGAGACGGATTGTCAAAATCTAGCTGCTGAATGGAATGAAAATACTATAGCCATCTCTTAGCAAGCAGGGATATATCTAGAATAGACCACATCTAATCTTTTTTTTTTATTTTTTGATTCTTTTGATTTGCTTTGGATCTCTCGAAACTGCAATTATAATGCGCACAATATCTATAAATGAGGTCTAAGACAGTTTCTCCATTCAGGTACTTTTTTGAATTCTCCTGAATGGGAGCTTTTGTATACATATCAGCCTATTAATAAAAGTTAATTGACTTTTTTAGCAAAAAAAGAACATTACTTTTTTTTTTAACACAAGAGGGTTATAAAATGAAAAAAAGAAAAGAAAAAAAAAAGAGAAGTGTATGATTTGCAAAACAACCTTTTAAATGCAGAAAAGTGATAATGCTACCTATTGTCATTAAATATGATTTTGAACTCATCGATAATTGTTCTCAAAATTCATAACAATGGAAATCATAAAAACAATTGTTAAGGGTTTGGTTGTGATACGCCACTTTTTTTCTTTTCTGATCATGGTGATACACCACTTACTAACTAGTATGTATAATATAACGAGGCTAATTCTGTATTGCTCCATAGCAATCAGTGTTCTACCTATGAGTATATGAGAGATGTAAAAAATTATTATTACATGCTTTTATATCATTACTACACACTTTTTTAGTGTTACATTGATACACTACTAAATAGAGTATTGAACAAAGATCCTAAGAGGAAAATTCTTTAATGGTATAGGCATTTTATGCACCATGCATAGTGCACGACGTATAAATTATTATAAGAAATATACAAATATATTTTTTTCACCTTTTAGTATACTACACTTTTTATTTTTATATTATCGACTTATTTCTCAAATTTAACACTAAAATTATATTTAATTAGAGATGAAAAAAAGAAAAGAAGAGAAGTTTATTATTTTTCTTTGTTTTTCTTCTTCTTTCTTTTTTTTTTTTATTGAATATGATTTTGATTTTAAGTTTAGAAATAAATACAGGATTCTATTGTAGGTTCCAAAAGATTTTGTGAGTTTAATAAATAAAGTCACTGATTTGGCCCCAGCTTCTCCTGCTAGGTAACTTGATTTTTAGTCTAATGATTTTGTGTTATGATTTATTTTTCCGTAGTTTGTACCATTTTCTTTTACAAACAGCTAGAGCAACTTCTCTTATAATGCTACTCATTTCTCTCAAATGTTTCATAAAGATATGAATATATAGTTTGTACTTTTCACCGTTTGTTATATTTGTCCTCGTAATGTGTTGATACAATATCAAAATTATCAAATTATATATATACATATATATATATATAGATATATGATTAAATTAACAGACACTCTCCTTAGTTCCTTATAAACTGGTGGTTAACATTAACCATTTTTAAGAAAGATATATGAGTTACGAAATGATCAAATATCAAATATTTATAATGATGATTATTTTTTTAAGGTTTTGAACTTTGGACTTATTTCAAAAAGATAACTTAAATTAACATATTTTTGCAACTCCCGTAAGAAAATATAGGTCAACTTCAATCAACGTCAATAATATTATTATTTTTCTTCTTCTTTTTTTAGTTTTAAGATCTTACCTATGGCTATGTGTCTTTGTTTGTTTGTTTGCTTATTTTTTTCTAAATTCTCTGATATTTAGGAACCTTACACGTACACTTTGACACTGTCACCGAAATTTGATACATAATAATTGTGTTTATTTAAACTTGAAAAACATGCACATATTTTATACATATTAGAGAGCAACGTGGTAGCATTGAAAGCCACAGGAACCACACTCTTTATTTTTTGGTTCTAAATTAGTAGGAACCAAACAGACTGCCATGTGAATTATGTATACTCTGATATCTCTTCATTAATTTTTTTTTTTATTTTTTTATTTTTTTAGGATTCCGCTATGGCGTCATATATCCGATCATGATCAAGTAATTACTCAATGGCATAAATTACTTAATTATAATTTATAGCTGAGCTTTATCGCTCATATATGATCTGATAATTTCATAGTATTACTGCATTAGAGACATTATATATATATATATATATTTATATAATCTATGGAGAACTGCATAACTAAGTCCGATGACGTGATATATTGGTGAAATTTTCTCTATATATAAATAATAACGTCTAACAAGGTGTTCACTATTGATGCTCAAATTTCGCACAAAGTGCATGTGCCTAAGTAAGAATAGACCATGACACATATATTATTATTTTATAGAGTGACCCAAATCTTTATTTAATTCTAATACGATCTTGAGTATAAAAAAAAAATTATGACATATATATATATATTACATAAATCTGTTTAAGAATATAATCATTTTATAAATAAATGAATAATTACAGAGAATTTTAAGAAAATTGTCACTGTTTATAAAATGATTTTAAAAAATAACCACAGTTTTAAAAAATTTAAAAACTAGCACTTTTAGAAATTTTTGACACGTGTCAGAAATTTCTTACAACAATTTTTATGTATAATTTTGTTATTGTCAGAAATTTCTTGCATTGTGTTATGATTAGTTTTTTTAATTTTTTAGAACTGTGGCTATTTTTTAAAAATATACAGTTCAAAATGACTATTTATCTAACTGACCCATAATTATAAGGCAATAAATATAAATAAAAATAGAGGACTGTATCCCTTATCTATCTACTCCTTGTCTCTATACATTATGATATGATCTCATTGGTGGCCTTTTTGAGATTCCTTTAAGGAATTAAAAAGAAAAAAGAAAAAAATAAAAGCAATCAAATTCTGAATAGAAAATTAATGAAACAATAGATCTACCGATTACCGAATGCTCATAGGCTCTTTATTATTATTATTATTGAAAAAATCGTAGTCACTCTTAAACCTTCAACTATATTTAATATTTCACATATAGTATATTAATAAAGAAGAGTTTAATTGTAATTAACAATTGAATACTAAGCAAGATCCTATTTTGTTTTTGCTCTTGTTGTTGCCTAGGAAAGTTGTGACATATCTCTGCTCACAAAGTAGTGTCCCTTTTCATACAACGTCCATATACTTTTTTTTTTTTTTGCTACTAACAACGCCCATATATATAAGCATGTTAACTCTATATTAAATATGCTACGTGGACAAATTAGAATGGTCCATCTGTTTTGTTTCTTGAACTTCCCACCCAATATCAATTAAAAATGAAGGATATTATTGATTAAAAAACTGAGTCAGATTTTTTAATTTTGCATGTTATTTTCAGCTTTATAATTTATATGGCTGAGTTAGTAGAATATATATATATATATATATATATATATATATATATATATATTGTAAATGAGCTTATATTAATTGTGCCAGCACCAAGAAAGAGATATGTGATAATAATTTGGAATCATCGCATGTGATAAGAGTCAACTTATTGATTGTTATAAATATACTGACAATTAGGAATTTGTCATTTTATATCATGGCTGAAGAATGTTTCTATACTGCGATTGTATTTGTCATTGAATTTGTTGGAATTATTTTTCAATCTTGAGGGTTTTTTTTTTTTTTTTTTTTAAGATAGAATAAAAGAAGGATCAACACGTAGCACGGTTCCAATCAACTTTTTCTTTAATATACACGTATAAGATAATAAGGTCTAGAAAAGAATATTAACAAAAAAGTAGTATAATGCTGAATTATTCAGTGAATGAGATGTTTTAAAGTTCTGTGTTTGATATCTTTTCATTTCACAAGCTGCTGTTTAGAAACATTCTTGAAGATAACCATTAACTCATAAAGAATTAAAGACACAAGATAAAATCATATTATCATATAGTTAAAAAAATAGTTATTTTCTTAATTAATAAAAACGTTAACTATTTTCTTAAAATAACATTAAAAAAAGGCTATCTGATTAATAATCTCTTAAATTTAAGACCAAAATCAATATATTCTTTGTATATATTCTAATTTATTACTCGCCGATATGAAAAATCTATTGTCATCATTTAAATGGTTGTTGACTTTTTGAATTCTAAGATAATTTATATGGTTGAGATTTAAGATTTTCACGTTAGAATCAAGAAGGTCAAAAGCCATTAAATAAGAATATTTATATGATTGAAACGAACAAGGGGTTGAAAAAGAAAGAGATTTGATAGAAATCATGGGATAATTTTCCAATTATGGGTTTTTTAAGTCGTTTCCCTTGGTAGAAGTTTCGATTATAACTTCCTACTTTGTAATTAAAAGAAAAATATTTGAACTCGATTTGGTTCGTTCGGATTGCCATTGAATTTAGAGCTAAGCGGGCATTTGGCCCATATTAGGCCCAATATTAAGAGCGTGTTCACATCTTTTAGAATTAAAAAAAAAAAAGGCCTCTCAAAAACTGGTCCAAACAAAAATGCTATTATTTCTTCTTCCTCTCTCTCGACCGAGTCACAGAATCACCTTCTCTATTGCAAATTCGAAACACCTCAAACGCAGTGGAGATTTTGGTCGCCCGGGGAGATTTTTTTCGAAACACTCTAAAAAACTGATATGTTTGATTTAGTTACAAAGCTAAACCCATCAGGGGTAAAATCATCATGACAATGAAATCTCATTAAAGGAGAAAGACAACTATTTAAATTATAAAAGATGTAGGCATATGTTGTGTTTAAGAGTTTACGAAAGCCACCTCCCAAAAAATCTCTTGGATTTACTTGTTTGGGTAATTGACAACTATGGTTCCTATAATTTTGGACATTATATATACATGAGCTTTTTAGGCATTTAACCAAAATCTTAGGTAATTTTTTAGGATTTAGCCATAGTTTCACGAAACATGTAATATTTTTGGTAACATGTAACATATATACGTGTAAAAAATGTAACATTACATTTAATGTTATATTTTTTACATGTATATATGTTACATGTTACAAAAAATATTACGATGTTATGGCTAAATTCATAATTTCGTGAAACTATGGCTAAATACTTCAAACTTTACCTTTAATATAGCTAATTGCTTAATTGGCCCTATATATATTTAGGTTCCCGAATTATTTTTATAGGCTGTCTTAAATTTTTAAATTTTGACAACTTTAGTTCTAATTAGTAATTACACTCATTGCAAAAAATAATAATAATTACATGAAAATAAGTCATATGAGTCAATGTTATATAATTATTCTTATTTAATTAAAGAATACATTTAAAAAAATTCAAGAAATTTCCATTTAATTGTAAAATTTAATGTGATTTTGACATTTCCAATTTTATTTCATGCAATTAGAACCTAATACAAGTGATATGTATAATTTTGATATTAAATTAAAATTAATGGGTAAGGACTAAATTTGCCAAAAATTAAAAATTTAGAGACTTTAGATGCCTATAAACATAATTCAAGACCAAACTGTATAAAATCACAAAACATAAGAACCATAAGTGCCAAATACCCTATTTATTCTTAATAAATGCAACAACCAACTTGTTTTGTCTGCTTATTGAATGCCATTTTCTAAAGAAAAAATAAGTGACAGATTACAAACACGAGTTTCAAGTGGAAAAAGCTAAAAAGGTGTACGCACTCATCCTGGCCATTCAGATTGCTTCAAAAGGATTGGTAAAATAATCCAAACGGTGATACTCTTTCTCAATAAAATAATTAAACATAAACTAATTTCATATATCCACTATGAATACATTGCATTTCCAAAAAAAAAAAAAAAAATGCAATAAACAATTTTCTGCTTTCCGAACTTGGGACAGACTTGCACAGAATTTTGGAACCAAATCCAATGCAATAATGTTTTATAGAATCCCCAAATTATCGAAAATGCTTGGATGAGAGTTCCAAAAGCTTGGATCGATTATATTGCAATGTTGTAGTACAACCTGCTTTTGACAAGTTTCAACAGATGATCCTTTTTCCTGCTCCAAAGTGACCTCTTTCTACAAGAAAATAACAAAGACCTTATATTTAAGTAAATTAAATAACAACAACTAATGAGAGCATAGTAAAAGATCACTATTTTCTAATATTATGAGGTTCTTTTCAAATAATAACAATAATATAGCACACATTGGAAAACCGGCAAGTGCTTTCGTGACAAATACAAATGAAGCAATTTTTTCGACTTCAGGTCAATATCGGTATTGAACTACGGGTATGTAGACCCTTTTGACCAAGAAAACAAGGAGACTTAAAATTGAAAATCCAAAATTTCTTCCTATAAGAATCATAAGAGCGTAATAGCACAAGGAGCCTCTTAGTATGGTAAAACATTGATCCAATTAACGCAAAGTATCATGTTCATGTCTTATTTACGAGCGTTAGAATCTCGTAAATTTGATATCGGAAAAGGGTAAAATATAGTTAGAAATGCATAGTTGCTATGAAAATATTGCTTGTGCAATGACGAAAAAACAGAAAAAAGACTAACATTATCCCAAAAGACAGAGGACCCTTGGCGAAACATCACTGGTAACATGTTGTAATCACTGATACCAAATTGTTTAAGCAATTCATTTTTCTCTGCCGTTTGAGTACCCTGATAAAAAAAGAATTCACGCGTAATAAATATCGGACTATATCCTGTCAGCATGTAGGTAAAAAAAAAAAAAAGCATCGAAAAAATTCTGAGAGAGAGAGAGGGCAAGCAACAACTTCAAGGTATGACTGAGATAATCATTTCATGGTCAGCGAAAAACCAAGAATAACACTGCTATTTGATAAATTTTCTCCTAGTATTTGACATTTTTAAAGCAGTAGTCATTTTAAAAGCTTAATTATTGGAATAACAGCCAATGATTCCAAATTTAAGAAAATAGACTATAATAGAATTTCAAATTTAAGAAAATAGAATATAATAGAATTTCTAATCTCTAAATAACGTGAACATGTCTAGTACCTTTAAGTGATTTTGAGCTTCGCTTTTGCTTTTTCCACACTTGACAAGCTCCCAGAAACAAGTATTATATTGGTTATTGATGTGGCCTGCAGAAATTTTATAAAAAATGGCCAATGCATTCAAAACCTTGTCCTTAGTGTATAGAATGCCAACATCATAAAAGCAAGACTAAAAATGACACGATTCTAGGATTACACGACTGGCTTGGTTTTATCATCAGAAATCTGTTAGGAACTAGTATAAGAAGATTGAATAGTAATAAGTAGTTAGTTATGGGTAGAATTTAGAAATATTAGGAGTTAGAATTCTATAAATAGGAGTGTAATGGTGAATGTGAGGGCATGAAACTTGTATGAGATTTGTGAGAAAGGAACAAATTCCTTTAGGGAGAGAACGGACCTCTCGAAAGTCCAGTGGGATAGCTAGTAGACTCTCGAACGTCTACGAATTTATCTTTGTATCCCGTTTGCTTATTAATACAATATTTCAGTTCATATCAAAATCTGACAGTCAAACTTATATTTTAAAAGAGCAATGCTACACATACCAACATTTTTACCAATTTTTTTAATACAAACTCATGTGTCATATTATCATTGGTGAGTGCTTATCACCTTGGTAAGAGGATTTGATATTTAGCCAATCAAAACATTACACATCAATTGCCACATAGGTTGGTATTAAAAAATTGGTAAAAGAGTTGGTATGTCTAGCATTTTCCATTTTAAAATACTTACAATCGACTTGTCTCCATGCCAGATAATCACGGACAATTTCAGACGATGGGTAGCAAACAGCACGTCCGTCAAATGAAGGTGGGTACTTCAATTCTTTCTCTGGGAAGAATTCCTTCCATTTGGTCACGTACATGGCAGTAAAAAATGATACAACAGCGGTTACTATGTCACTGCAAAAATAAATTGTTATTCGATTTGAAGAGGAAAATATCCGAGGGCATTGCAAAGGAAACACCTCAAGCACAAACTATTTTGAGGAATGCAATAAAAAGAGCACCATCCAAATTAAGGGCTCAAGAACGATTACGACTAAAAGAACTAACAAAGTCCTAAATGCCATTATCTAGCTCTATGACCATCTGTTTGAACGATCCTTCATGCAAAGTTACATGTCTCTTCATGGTACATAATAGCTGAGAAAGTGTCCTATGTTACTGACTTGACATTGAACACATAGAGGCAATCAGAGGTAGAAGCTTCCATTCTCCCTAGGCCGTCTAGATTATTGATCCTTTTACTACCTACACACCAAGTTATTTAGAAAAGAAAAATAAATACAAACCTTGCTCGCCTTTGATAGAACTGCGAATCCTTCTTCAAGATAAAGCTGGAAAAATAATACAAAAAAAATGAGCATTCGGTGGTAATTTCACAATGTTAAGCTGAAAAATATATGCAAAAAAAACATGTACCTGTACTCGTCGCTGACCCCATATGAGAACACGATATCTTGAAACTCTTTTAACACAGCCACTGCACACAAGTTCATGAGGTTGAGCGCTCTCTCATCGTTTGGCTTAACAAACTCATGAACATCAGAGAACCTTTAAAAGCCAAAAAATGTGACAATTTATTGCATGTTAAAATGGAAATCAAGCAACCAAAATATGCATCAGATAAAATCAACAACAAGTCTTCCCCTCTATATATTATTTTACTGATATAGTCTCAGAAAATTGCACATTGTTTCTTCATAAACGCTTACAGAACTAGAATGATTTGTTAGAAGCCCATTGTATGATAGTTCCAACAATTGTTGTGAGGTATTATCCAAAAGAAAAACTCCAATCAACAATGACGAGTTAATTTTATCGATATACAGAAATTTACCTGTGAAAATGGCAGCCATCAACTCGAATAACGATCCAAGTACATGGTAACAACTCCACTTCAAGTTGGAAAGACCTGATATAATCTGGTTCAATCTTTCCACCCCCATCCGTAAAACTACCAAGCTCCTTCAGAAGTATAGGATGCTCATTCCAAAAGCATTTTCCAGCTATATTCTTTGAGTGAACTATGCTTGCCTTTCTCCTAAGTCTCTTAACAGGAAGTCCATTTTCATTGTACTTCACAATGTGTTCCACCTAAAGAATAAAGGAGATCTCAATATTAAGCTAGCAGTAACCAAAACAAACTTGTGTCAAGTATTATTCAGTGACTAGAATCCTTATTTGTACAGGTCATTAACAGGTCGTCAACAAAAAGTAGAAGATAACCTCAGTTTTCAAAATGCAAGATCCTTGACGAAACATAACAGGCATTTTTTCATAGTTGATACCAAACCTTTCAAAAAGGAGGTCATGTTTCTCCTTTTTTCGAGTTCCCTGCCAATTTAGCACGCATAACATCAGTAAGAATAAATCTGCATATAAAACCATCATGCATGGCAGATTTTGTAAATTAAAAAGTTCTGTTTCTTTTTCGAAAATGAGTGGAAAACAAACCATATCCGGGGAAAAAATAAAAATAAATAAATAAATGAAACAGAGAAAAGTTTCTCATCTACCCTCATGTGGTTAAATTAGTTTCAATTATTTGACAGGTTATAGGAAAATCAAGTATAAGTAAACTCACTGCAAAGTGGTCTGACATAGAGCAGCGAAGAAATAAGATAAGAAAAACCACTTCTTTGGCTCTGACACAACTTAACGAACGCTAAATTTGCATATTCAATGGCTCCAATACAACTCGAAGGACAGTAAATTAGCCTATTACAACATGTAAATTATAAAATAAACAAAAATTTTAGAAGTGTATAACTGATGCAATTAAAATTTAACACCTTTAAGAATTCTTGTGCTTCCTGTTCAGTCTTTCCATGCTTAACCAGCTCATGTAGGCATGAGGCATGCTGGTTATTCACATGACCTAAAAACATAAGTACATAATAAAAAAATTTCAAAAAAGATATTTTGATCCAATAAATAAGCAAAATTGAACTTCAAAGTAAAAAAATACTTGGGCTGTTTTGATAGCTTGCTAGGAGATCACTTACAATCATTTTGTCTCCATGAAAAATACGCTTGAAGGACTTCTATTGTTGCACAACATATAACTCGTGCCCGAAATGAAGGTGGATATTTTAACTCTTTAAGAGGGAAGAATTCTTTCCATTTAGTAACATAGACCGAGGTGAAAAAGGATGCAATAAGAGACTGAATTTTGCTGCGCAGTCAATTTGTTTGTCAGTTAACAACAATTTGTTCAACAACCAAAAGAAACAACAAACTATGGAAGATCCACAAAATTGAGATTGTTCACACAGGTGAATGAATAATCATTCATAACCATGCTCGTCGTAATACATAAAGGTAGTTGAGCACATAAACATGAATGCATATGGACACGCACACACACACACTATGTTTCAGACTAATTTATATTCTACAAAGATCTTGAAATCAGTACCTTGCACGCCTCTGATAGAACTTTGTGGTTTTCTTCAACACAAAGCTGAACACAAGAAACACATAACCATATTATGAAAACTAACAAAAGAAGCAAACACTTTTGAGTTAATAGTAGAGTGATGTAAGAATAAAAATCTCTGTACCTGTATTCATCACTGTACCCGTATGAGAAGACTACGTCGGGATACTCCTCCAACACGGAAGCTGCACATGAGTTCATCAAATTCAAAGCTATCTCATCATTTGGTTTCACAAACTCATGAACTTCAGAAAACCTACCAAAGATTGATGTATATAACTATGCTTAAGTTTAAGTATCACTTCAACAAAACTATGCAAAATGCAACTCAAAACATCGCATGTATAACTCGTGTGTACCATCATTTTCAGAACAAAAGAGAGACAGTGAAACAATGCTCTACACCAACTTTTAATTGAGAAAGGTTCCAATTAGTAATATTGTAGTCTCTTTATCTCCATAATTTTGTTCTACATCATGTCTCAATGCACAATAATTAATCTTGTTTGTTATGTTGATATTCGAACTCAATTAATTATGAGAAATTTTGAGCTTCGATTGAATGGCTATAGCCATTTGTGTAGTGAAGAAATAACAAGCTCTTGTATTTTCATTGACTAGTTCTTTACAAACTCTCTTCACTCATATACACTCACAAGACTTCTGAACTACCACTAATCCAAACATGGATACCTAACAAGCATTTGAACAGCTCTTAAAAGAAACGACACTAAAATAACCTATTTCACAAGCTTTTTCTTGGAACCGGCTTTTGGCATCCCAAATTTAAAACTACTATTTGAATAATTTTTTAAAAGTGCTTGGTCCTCCAAAAGAGCTTATTGTCAAAACCACAAGATGCAATTATAATTCTAATACTAACATTTTTATAGTCAATTAAAATGTATTCAAATATAAACTAAAGAGTAAGTCCATGTTTGAAATCAAAATGTTTTGAAAGGAAAAGGGGTCAAATTGAATCCTGGAAAAAGAAAGGAAAGGAAAGGGGAGACAAAATCTTTTTTTTTTTTTTGGTTGTGTTGGGACTTCAGGGCAGGATAATTTTTTTTTTTTTTTTTTAACTTAATGATCAATCACTCGGTACAACTTTCTTATTCAACCTTCCAAATATACCATGACACTGTAACATAACTCAAAGGAATACACACACACACACATACATATATATATATATGTAACATAACTCAAAGGAATACACACACACATATATATGTGTGTGTGTGGGATATATATGTGGTCAAAGAGCAGTACTGTTAATAACAGAGGCATTGTTACCAAAAAGCACAAAACGTCCACTAAGGATTTTCATCAAACAACTGGAGTGCAGCAAAAATCAACCCTTCAAAAACCCAGAAACTCAAAGCAATTGAACCAAATACCGAATCAAACATCAACAAAATCACTCAAACTCGATCACTATAATATTCTCCAACACATGTTCCTTTTAACTAACCCCAACTGATCAATAATAATTCCCAAAAAAAAAAAAAGCTAATAAAGGTAATAATGGTGTTACCTTCGAAAATCACGACCGTCGATTCGTACGACAATCAGATTAGGAAACACGACCTCGTCTTGGACCTCGAACTTCTTCACGTACTCGTATTTACTGTTTGCCATATCAAATACACAGCTGGTTCTTCTTACTCAACAACAATGGCGTCTCGGAGAGAGAGGACGCAAAACCTCAAATCCCCGACCGACCGAAAACTCGAGTTTCCGACAAATAAACCTCGACGCCGACGAAACCCCAACTCCGCCACGCCGCGACAATCCCAAAACCTCGCGAAACTCACCGACACCGTTTGAGTTTGTCGACAACCCACAAATCCCGACCCAACCCAAATTCTTAAAAGGGGCTACATTGTTTTGTTATAAATAGTAATAATAGTAATAATAATAAAATTATAGTGAATGCGTAAATTTTAACAACTAATTTAAATTATTATATAATTTTTTAAAAAAAATAGAACAAAAAATTCAAGTGATTTAATTATTTACATAATAATAGGTAGTGATAATTAATTTAGTTATCAAAAATATGTGTAAATAATTAACGAATTAATTAGTTACTGAATTATTTTAAAAATTTGAATATTTTTTTATTATTATATAAATTTTGAGTATTTTTTTACTTCATTATTGATTGTGATTGTGTTACACTTAAAGCTGAAAAACCACCACCAGATGTACTAGGTGTCCCTTGGAGTGTAATTTAGTTACTCACATTATAGCCAACTAGTGAGTGAACTAATTTTTAAAAAACTCTAATAGAGAAAATTCTAAAATAGTATCTTTTTATTTTTGATAATTACAAAATATAGAATTAATTACTATAATTTTTTTAATTTGAAGGCATTTGATCTTCAAAAATTTGTACAAGCGCCAACAAATTAATGTTACGTTATTAATTCAATTAATGTTTTTACGGATTGTGACAGAGGGGGTATATTTATAAGTTTTTAATATTTAAGAAACAAGAATAACAGTTTTTAAACATTAAAGTGCAAATTACAATAATAGCACAATATTAGAAATGTTTGTATACATAATCTTTATTTAAAACACAAGGATTGAATTATCGATAAAATACGGTGACTATTTTAGAATTTTCTCTTAAAATTATAACACATACAACACATAAATTATTAATAAATGTCAAAAAGAGAGATCGATCAAAATAGCCCGCCCAGAAATTTCCACGGAGCCCAGGCCTCTAAATGACACTCAATACACAAAATCCAAGAATATCAGACACAGACTAAACGGATAAAATAAAACCCACCTTCAAAAACCCACCCAAAACCTCAATTTCACTTCTCTTTCAACACCCTGAAAACACCACAAATATCCCAACTTCTCAAAACTCTTCTTCACCGGAGAGGGTCTGTGTCTGTGAGTGAAAAGCAGAGCACGATTCATGTAGTTTCATGTAGTTCCAAAGATAACGAAGAAGAAGATGCAAATAATCCTCGTCCAGCCCTGTAAGCTCTCATCGTTACCTCTCAAAAGCTTTGATTTTTCCCACAAATGCCCAACTACAACCAGGTCGCTTGGTCGGAGCTGGGTTTTCGCTAAGACCTTGCCCATTTTGAGAAGTGCCCACTTTGCGCTCTGCTCTAGAAACGATGTTTTCGATGGCTTCTCGAGCACTGCCCAGTTCCCCAATAGCCCCGAAGAGGACTTAGCTACAGAGAATCGAGAGCTCGGCTTGCTCGACAAACCTTTCCCAGTAGCCAGAGACGATGATAAAGGTGACAGCGACGAGTCTGGCCTGGAATCCGGCGACGAGAAAGCCCGCGAGGACGAGGCCTTAGCGCCGTTTTTGAAGTTCTTCAACACCGGAGATGGCCCGGAAGAGGAGGCGAGAGGAGGAGAGTTGGGGAGTTATGAGGGAAAAGCTGTGGAGGATGGTGAGGAAGAGGGAGAGAGGAGGGTTGGGATTGAGTACTACGAGCCGAAGGCGGGCGATTTCGTGGTCGGAGTTGTCGTTTCGGGGAACGAAAACAAGCTCGACGTGAGCGTTGGCGCGGACTTGTTGGGCACAATGCTGACCAAGGAGGTGTTGCCGTTGTATGACAAGGAGATGGAGTACTTGTTGTGTGACCCGAGCTGCGACGCGGAGGAGTTTTATGCGCCGGGCAAGATGGGGGTTGTGAAGTGCGAAGATGCCAATTGCGGGGGAGCGGAGGTGGCGGGGAGGCCCGTGGTGGAGCCCGGGAGTGTTTTGTTTGCGGAGGTTCTTGGCAGGACATTGAGTGGCAGGCCGTTGCTTTCGACCAGGCGGCTCTTCCGACGGATCGCTTGGCACCGAGTGAGGCAGGTTCTTTTCTCGCTTTTTTCCTTTTCCTGTTTCGGAATTTGGAAATTCGGGTTGAGAAGGTTTAAAGGATTTAGGGATTGTGAATATTGTTATGCTTTGGTTTTGGTTTATTGTTTTTATTTTGATCGTTTTCTTTTTTTCGGTTTGAACTAGGATTCTTGATGTAATGCCATGTTTGTTATTTCGACTTGTGTTGCTGCAATAGGTTAGCTTGAACTTGTCACTTAAAAGTGATTCAAACTTTTTGTCTGAACATTTTTTCTCTGTTTTTTGCTTTGGAGTTCAGATAAAACAACTCAATGAGCCTATTGAGGTTAGAATTACAGAATGGAATACCGGCGGCCTTCTTACAAGATTAGAGGTTAGCTTGTCGTGTATTTAGGTTTTTGCGTATTCGGTTTTATGATGACTCAGTAGTTAATTTATTATTTGAATTTTCAGGGTTTGCGAGCTTTCATTCCAAAGGCTGAGTTATTGAGAAGAGTAAAAAACTTCGGCGAATTGAAGGAAAAGGTAAGTTTTGAGTCTTAAACAGGGAGCTTTTTCTTGTCAAGTTGAGAAAATTAAAGGTTGTGGTTTGTGGTTTCTGTGTACTTGTTTATGGCATAGGGCCTTTTCAACTAATTCCGGCTATTGAAGTCCCAATTGGGTATTATTTTGACAATGAAACACTGATCTAAGTTATTGTGAATTAATGCAAAAGAAAATTGTAATCTCAGTCAGCCAAACTTAGCCACAACATGGTTATGAACTGTGTACTAATTGTAGTTCCTTTCCTGATATCATGTTCTGCATTATTTAGTCTTTGGCAAACTCACAAAATGTTTCACTTGTACTTTTGGTTTTGTCATTGGTAAAGTCTTCATTTTGTGTATGAGAAGATATGAGCAAAATAAATGCTTTCCCGTTTGCCTTCTAGTAGACTACATCTTCTCCGGTATCTACTACGATTAGTGCCAGTCTTTTTGCACTCTCCTCTCTCACCCCTAGAACCGATGTGCCCTGTTTTTTTACCTGTAGATGTGCAGTGATAAGGCTTTTTTTATAGACGCCTCCTAAGAGTCTCTCTCTCTCCTCTCTCTCTCCTCTCTCGCTCACACACACAATCACACACATGCATACACGTACAGGAAGTGACTAGATCACAATCTGGGTGGAGTTTATTTAAATTTAATGTATATCATATACATGTGTACATATTTAGATTCAAAAGTACAGACTTACATTGTTTGTTTCTTAATGATATAGGTGGGGAGCCGAATGAGAGTGATAATTACTCGAACAAACGAAGATAATAACGACTTGATACTAAGTGAGAAGGAAGCTTGGGTCAGTTTGTATAGTTTATTTATTTGTTTATTTCTAATATTCCTTCTTGCTAAATGCTTTTATTAACTTATTTGCAGTTTTTTATGTTCCATTTTAATTGTTCCATCTTTATTTTGCAGCAAATGGTAAACCTTCGAGAAGGGGCACTTCTGGAAGGGACAGTTAGGAAAATTTTCCCATTTGGAGCCCAAATAAGGATAGGTGAAACTAATAGAAGGTAACAAACTCACTATTTTTTTAAATTTACAAATATAGACTCTCAAATGACACTTATTGCAGAGAATAATCTATTGAGTTTTCTGTCTGAATCTAATATGTAGTATATGCCTAACTTAGTTAGGTTTGCAAGCTTAGAGGGATATAATATGCAAGTTTATTTTTTGTTCTTATTTACTGTAATTACTGTTGCCAAGTCTCCAAACTAAAATAAATAAGGTTATTAAGACTTAGAAAGCTGAAAAGGATCTACGATTTTGTGTTTTATACCTTGTTGGAGCTTCACTATGGAGGCACTTTCTGTTGTAAATATTTAGCAGTTGATATGAATAATGAGAAAAGAATAGCATATTTGGTGTATCATACAATCTGTGTAGTTTGGTCTATGATTGATTATCCTTTGAATTCAATTGGTTGAAAAGATAGTATAATATACAGAACAGATGATATGAGGTTGAAAAAAGGAGCTAATACACGTTTTCTATTTGTTTATTTAAATGTTTTAGTTAGTTATGCAAAAATCAACTTCCTTATTGGCATGTCGTTGGACAAGACTGATGTGATCAATGATGTGTTAAAGTTCTTTCTTAAATCATTTTTGCTTTTAAGAGTCTTTATCTTCTGGCTGAGAATATCTTGAAAATTTGGAGTTGGAATTATTTCTCAGTGGCTTGCTTCATATTTCAAACATCACGAAAGGCGAAATTGCTTCAGTCAGTGACTTGCTTTCTGTCGATGAGAAAGTTAAAGTTCTGGTGGTGAAGTCATTGTTTCCAGACAAAATATCTCTCAGGTACTTGGATTATGCTAGATTGAATTTTTCTGGGCTCTTTCTGTTTTCTCTCGAGTCGAATCTCCTTTAAACATTTACTTGTGACCACAATATTTCTTCATACATATATTATTTTAGTAGGCCAGCATATGGGGTGTGCTAATAATCAAGCTAATTAAAATGAATTAGCATCTAATGCTACAACAAAGCAATGATATATAACCACAGATAATTGTAATAGCCAAAAATGGCAATGCCTCGTGCGTTGCAAAATGCGAAAGGGGCAAAACTATCCATTTCTGATGCTAATCGGTCTAAAAATACTCGACCTTTGTTTATTTTGACTAGAAAGATTGAACTTTCACACATAATACTAGCTATGATATTCCATGCGGTGTCATTACTCTAAATATTTCCAAAAATATGTCATTCCCTCGAACCATAAAACCATTACTAGCCAAATACTAGCAAACTAATAGCCAAATGTTAGTACTTCGCCGGTTATTTGCTTTCCGGCATTGCCAAATATGTCTGTGCTGGTTATTTGCACCAACCAATAATCGAACATGGGAAAAGTGTTGTTGAAATATCTGGGCCATTAACAGATGAATGCTATGTGGTTTATATGCGTCATGGATTTTAATGAGCTCGGCCGGTCATTGTTTTTATCGTAAAGTACTATCTCCGAGTCAAGCATTTTTCGGAGCTAGTTCTCGATTATACTTTATCTCTTTTCTTTTTCCTTGCAGTATTGCTGACCTTGAAAGTGAGCCTGGCCTCTTTTTATCAAACAAAGAGGTGCGTATATAATTCTTGTTCTTCATAATTGAAATTCGAGTATTTCTTCGGTTTTTTCTGTCATCAGTAAGGTTTAAAATCGATTCCTTTACAGAGAGTATTTTCCGAGGCTGAAATGATGGCGAAGAAGTACAGGGAAAAGCTACCAGTTTTAACTGCAGGTCGGTCCAAATCTCCTTCCAATGATATGCTAGCTTTCGAGAATGAAGAAAAAATGTATGCAAATTGGCTGTGGTTTAAATTCGAAAGGGACGAGAGCCAAACTGAACCTTAGCTTCGCGCTTTTTGATATCGTAAACGTGGGGAAAAGAGTACTCCCCGGACCGCCTTCAGAGATCTTTCCGAAGAAAAAGAAGAGATCAGTTCTACTTTCAGATTGAGTTGTCGAGATTGTTCGGTCGGTCCAACAATACCAGAAACACAAGCAGCATAATTTAACAGGGTCATAATCTCTATATTTAAGTTATATGATGATCATGTTTAATTATCTCGCTGAAATGTGTAGTCATATTTCCTTGGTTAGAATTAGTAAAAGCAATTCAACATATTCTGAGATAGAAATGATCATGCTCATTCATTCTTCAGTGATTAAAGGCTTCAAATTTCCTTTTCTTATCGGCGAGTGGTTTGATAAGCTGTCTTGAAATTAGAATTTCACCTGAATTTCACACTTGATGAACGGAATCTGTTGACGGTAACTATAACACGATAACGAATTTTCAAAGTTTTTTACCTCAAAACCTTGAAAGTTGAGTCTAGAAGCAATCCAATCCGATGAAATTCAGTTTCCATTGTATTGGATCAATTAGATTGTGTTTTGTCTAATATTAAGAGCTTCTACTTCAAAAATATGATAAGATTTATTTCAAAAACTACCTCAAAACGTAACATTTAGAATGAGGAAAATAAATACGTCAACTTTTATACCCTACAAAACATAGTACAAGAGTTTGAGGCTTTATCAGCTGAGAGAAAAGGTACAAGAAGCAAGCAAGACATGGAAGAGAGAGACTTTTAAGATATGGAAAATTAAAGAAAAACTTGTAAATTGGATTGATTTTGAAAAGACTTCATTATAGCATACAATCCAATCTTAGCTGGTTCTCTGAAAAATCGATTCAATCCGGTTAATTAAGGTAGGGGTGAAAGCGGTGTGGTTTTTTGGTTTTATGGCATTTTTACAACCAAAATCAAATTTTTGGTTTTTTGAATTTAATAACCGAAATCGGTTTTTTTGAAGTAATTACCGATTGTACCGAATAACTGAAATTCGGTTATTTAATTCGGTTAAAAACCGAATGCATAAAATTAGGCAAAAATTGGATTAAAAATCAGTAATTCAGTAAAAATTCGGTCAAAAATTTCGATAATTCGGTTAAAAATTAGGTTATTAGGTTAAAAATTCGGTTATTCAGTTTTTTCGGTTAAAAATTCAGTTATTCGGGTGTACAACTGGTAATTCGATTATTTCAATCCGTGTACGAAAAACCACACCGATTTGCTTCGGTGCATTTGGTTATTATAACCGAATTTTCGGTTTTTTTCGATTATTCGGTATTCGGTTATTTTTTATTTTTTTATTTTTAGTTTTCCGGGTTTTAATTCGGTTATTAATTTCACCCCTAAATTAAGGGTCGATTAACCAATAAAAATGAGAAAATTTGATTTTATGTCACATTTCACGTTCAAGTTTGCAACTTATGCCACTATTGCATGTCATGTCACTTTTTTTAGTATCTAATTACCATGTTATCATCTTCTTCTCTCTTGTCTTCCTCATTTGAAGAAAAATAAGGGACAATTCGGTCAAATTCATTACCAAAAATTAGCATGAGCTGTAAATATATATATTTTTTAAAGTGGCATATTTCAAAACAAGTTGTTCAAAAGTGACATTTTTCAAAAAATTTCAATAAAAATAGATAAGTGTTTTGTTAACTTCTCTTATTGTTTTTCTTTCTCCATGTAAAATTACAAAAGTATTACAAACCTGACTTGAAATGTACAAGTGGTTTCCGAGCCCTTGTAGCATTAATACTTGTACATATATAAAGAAAAATTTAAAAAATACTCTATTTACTTAGGCTGTTGTGTCAAGGTGCCCCATATATTTCAAAACGTCTTAACTGACACCTTAAACATTGAAAAAATTTCAACTACCTAGCTATACTTCAAATATGCCCTCTCTACTTAAGTTGTTGTGTCAATATGCCCCTATGTACTTAAAAACTATATTAATCGACACTATGTCTCATTGTTGAAGTGTAACAGACTCTTTTTGGGGTGTCAATTGAGACATTTTTTAAGTACATGGGGCATATTAACACAATACTTTAAGTAGAATGGGCATATTTGAACTCTAATGGGGTAACTGAAACTTTGTCACTGTTTAAGGTGTCGGTTGAGACGTTTTGAAGTATAGAGGGCACAATGACACAACACTTTAAATAGAGGGGGTATTTTTAAAAATTTTCCTATATATAAAAGAAAATTTTATTTCATGCCACATTTGACATTCAAATTTACAATTTATGTTACTATTATATATAATGCCACTTTTTTCGTCAGCAAATCACTATGTTGTCTTCTCCTCTCTGTTTTGTCTTTCTCATTTGTAAAAAAAATAATAATAATTCGGTCGAATTCATGACATAGACCGCGTTTTTTAAAATAAACCGTCTAGAAGTGATATTTTTTCGATGTTTTCCTATATATAAGATAACAAGATGGAATTTTTTTTTATTTTTATATCCCAATCAGACATAATAAAGTTAAACACAACAGGTTAAAATAAACACAAGTTTTGGCTGAGGCTAGTAGAGATATTGCTAGAATAATGGCCAGATTAGTAGCTTCTATTTGGCTCAATATTAATCATAGCCCAGGAAAAGAATGATATATAGAGCAATTATTGTAATAATTGTCTAATACTGGAAAAAAAAAAGTGATATTTGACAAGAAAAGACTTAAATCTTCTAGAACAGAAACCAGGATTCCTGTAAGATGTCAAGTTGTATATTTATTTTCTTTTTCTCCTTCTCTTTTTGATAATAAAATAAAAAAAAGGTGTTTCGTGAGCTTCATCTTTAATTTGGCTAGTAGAAAGTTGTAAATGGACCAACTAGTCTTGTACAGTATAATCAATAATTGTTTGTTATCATATTTATTGTACCTAATTATACTCTAATATTATGCTTTGATAATAATTAGTCTGCGCTTCATGATTTTCAGGGGGCTTCTCTTTTTGTCTTCTTCATGCTTTCCACTACTATTGCTTATAATACACACACACACACACACACACACATATATTTGTCAAAAATAATTTTTTTAATAATTTATGATTTTTTTTAAGTTCTTAAACAATACGTATAGTCCAAGTAAATAGGTTGACAAATAGTGATGGAGGTACTGGCCATTGGCCAAGTATAGGGTTTTGGGGGCTCCATGAATTAAATTTAAAGACCATAAACGGCCAAGAAAAGTGCCCTAAAGTCAGTCTTCTTAGAAAATCCTTTATATATAGCTGCCCTAATAAGGTGATGATTAAACCTTAGGACCATAGGATAGTGGGTTTTTTTTTTAATCCCCTAAAGAGAGGTCCACAAGGGTATTTTCCTATTCTTAATTTTTAGCATCGAAATCTGAATATAAAATTGATACCTGAAAATATGTTTAATCTGTTTGACATATGTACGTAGGTTTGTTACATACCAAAATTAAGGTACGAAGACATATGGAAAAAAAAAAAAGAACAAAAAGAAGATTAGTGTATTATATTTACGCCTTTGTCTATATAGGTGTGGTATGTATATATATGTATATATAGAGAGAGATTTTTTTTTTTTTTTTTGTTGTTGTACAGATGAACCAGAAAAAAGATTACCATTGCTGTAAATTATAGTAACATATTTCCAAAGATTTTTTTTACATAAACAGGTAAATTACAACCAAGTTGAGAAAATTTTATTGCGGGATAGTTAGTCTATCGGTAATTCTACCGACTCCACTAAAAGGTGTAGAGTTCAAATTCTACTCCCATAATTATTAAAAAAAAATATATATAAAGTATATAGATCCTAGACATAAATGTATAAACGAAAGATACTTAGTACATTTAAGGTACATGAATGCTTAATTGAATTGTTTCTAATTGTATCCAACAACGAATTAAATATATATCCTGTCAAAAAAAGGACAAATTTAGGGATGATTCAAAAGCAGTCTTGCTTGGGGTTCAATAACAACAAAAATTGAAAAGAAAAAAGGTATGCCTCCTTGGTTTAGGCACTACAAAATGGAGTTGTAAGTATAAACATATTAATATCTAATCCTCTACCTAATGTCTATTTCATTAATGTAAAAATTTTTGGGATCTAAGAATCATTTAGTCATTTGTTACAACTTGCAACATATATATAAACTATTGTTAACCTCTACTTTGAGCATTTACAGTTTTGTATCATAGTGTCTTAGCTGATTTTGAAATTTACTCTAGTACTACTCTCTTTGAGAATAGCCAGCTAGTTTAACTAATAGTGAAAAAAAAAATTAGAACTTTATTATGATGTAATGTATGTGTGTGTGAGAGAGGGAGAACTGTGTTCTCACATTATAGAAATGGCTAGTTTATGTTTTAAAGATATAGCCCACGTTTTAAAATATTAGCAAAATAGCCATCAGGTCAACATCTAAAAATTTATGACTAAAGAAATAAAATTTGTGACTAAATAAATAAAATACACAATCATAAAATTTGTGACTATAGTCACAAAATTCGAAATAAACACAATAAAAAAATTAAACATCAATTAACAAAATAACCAACTTACAAATAAATGATTGCCTATACAACCAATTTCACAAAACTTATTATTAAATAAAAAATATCTTATAAATAGCAAAAAAATATGCAGCCAAAGAAGTCACAAATTTTATGACTAGAGACACAAAATTTTTGACAATATTGTCTGCAACAAACAATAAAAACAGAATTCAAAAAACTAATGACTGCAGTCTCAAAAATCTAGACAAGAATGTATGGCTATTTTACTAATAAAAATAAATATAGGCTAATTATTAAAAATAAACATAAATATATGGCTGTTTACTATAAAAACCGTTATAGAAATTAGAAAAATAAAAAACCACCCCAAATTAAGGAAGGTAAAGTGAAATTGAAGCTTTAAAATAATATACATAGTTGAATCCCTTAAGATCCTAGGTGGGGCCATGATCTACTGGATCTCACTATTAAGATACCGTAATTAGAAGCTATACAAGCGATAATTGTTAATTTGTTGAGATCTAGCTACACTCATGTGTGTGCACAAATAAATATACAAGTTAATTAATCAGTGTGTGAAGATACAACAAATATACTTAATTCTTTGGATCCCCTTATAACCAAGAGTTTACACTCTCTTTCTTTCAATAAAATATATTTATTCATACACACCACTATATAGAACAACAAAGTAGAACCGAAACATTAATGTGTAAAATTTTTTGCTTGACAAACAAAATATATATCTTTCACGTATAGCCAATTGATATGATCAATGCATGCATGTTAGTGTTACGTGGAATTCAAGTTATTAAAAACGTAAAGCAAGACGTGTATTACATGATATATGCATTGTGTGTTTATACGTGGCACAGAAGGTAATTGATTAGTATATAGTACAATTTTGCCAATTATATGCCCACATCTTATGTAGCTTTGAAATTTTATTTTCTCTATCCTATTGATTGATCGTTGACTATTATATATCCTAAAAGATTTCAACTATATTTAATGTATGTTCGTATGCTCTATATATATAGAGAGAGACTTGAATGAGTATATGTCGACCGTGCTTATGTTCCAAGTTTTGCCCACATGTAATGAATTAAGAACTAAACGTACATAAGCTTGAGCTTCTTTTAGTGAGGTTGCTTAAGCGTAATTAAGCTAAATAGCACACTTACACACACACATACACACTCGCATGCGAGCGTTCGCGCTGCACAAGCCTGGGCCGGCACAATGTGTCGCAGGGCGATGTGAGGCGTGGCATGGGCAATGAGGCTGTAAATGAAGGCGCTTTTAGGCACACAAGTGGCACTTGGGCACGTGGCTCAAGCCAGAGAGTTGTGTTTGCGGGATAGCGGTGATTCTTGCATTTGCGAGGATTTTACAATTTAGGGCGGCGACATGTCACCACTGTCACTGCTAAGAATCTTACTATGCTGTTTATTGGTCTTTTTTACTATTGTAATTGAATTTTGATGAACAATTGCGACTTTTCATTGTTTTATAATGGCCTTTTCTTGCATAAACATTCTAGACTACTGAGGAACATACAAAAATATAATCAAATACTTTTTTCAAAAATATCATTATTTCTACGATCAGATTTTCACTAGTACTGCTTAGTGCAAATATGATAAGGTTCGTCAAAAAATTCAAAAGGAAGCAAATAATGCTTTAAAAAATTGTATTGTAGGTGATTCAAGCCTTTTAAGTTTTTTCCTAGTCTTCTATTACCCAACAACATCAACAATATCCATCAAAGCGACAAAATCTACAATTTGTAAATATTTATGAAGATGTTGTTTGTTAGCATAATTTATGAATAGAAATTTGCATGCACTCAACAAAGAGAAACATAACTACATAGTTAATTATTTTTGAAATATAAAAGTCATTGTTGGCCCGTCTCTCATCAACTTAAGTTTTTGGGATGAATCGGTGATTTAACATGGTATTAGAGCAGGAGGTCCTAAGTTCAAAGTTCAAACCCCTGTGAATACACACTCTTTAACCCCATAAAAATTATCTATGTGCAAGGCCTAGTCCAGGCTACACGTGAGAGGGAGTATTGAAACACATGAGGAGTGTTGAAATATAAAAGTTATTGTTGGCCCGTCTCCTATCAGCTCAAGTTTTTTGGATGAATCAGTGATTTAACAATTATAATAATTACGTCATATCTATTGTTTAAGCTTTAGAAGTTTATGTGTGAGGGAGAGAAAGATTATATATATTTTTAATTAATAATTTTTTAATAACTTATTCTTCGTCATGGAAAACCTAATGTATGCAAATTCTAAAGTTCTATATACATATTTATGTTTATGCAACACTTTTTAAGAATTTATAATATGATCAGTCTAAGCTGTCCCTCTTCCGCTGATTATTTCTCATATATATATATATATATATATATATATATATATATATATATATGTGTGTGAGAGAGAGAGGGAGAGAAAGAGAGAGAGCGAATTAACATTATTGCTGTGTAGGGGCTGAAAATTCTGCACCGACCTCGCAAGGCATTTCTGGTTGAATTAGAAGAAAACAATGTTTGATTTTTTTTTTTGAGGTTCGTTTAATTAGTACCCTTGTATTCAAAAAAATGATTTTTTTAATCTTAAAAATACTTTGGTACTTTGCATTAACACCAAGAAAACAATGGCGTTCCCTAAATCACCCACCAACGTATAATAAATTAAAAAAAAAAAAAGGTTTCTCTACAAATGTAAAGAAAGTACTTACTATTTTGCAATTTAGTATATAGATTGCATAAGCGAACCTTTCCTCTAGTTGATCATTTGGTCAGCTCCAAATGATAAGTTAATACCAAAGAAACAAAAGCATTGAAAACAGAATTATAAAAAAGAAAAAAAAAAGAACATTGAAAACAGAACTAATGAATGTAGCATGAGAAAATCAGTTGGTTTTAATAGGTGTTCGAGCTCAATTATTAACCATTTTGACTTGAAGCACCCAAAGTATTTTCTTAAATTGCTATTTTCCTTCATATACTATAGTACACTCTCATGATCATTTACACAACCCTCTATGGATTTTTTTGGTTTTTTTGGTTTCACTATTCACTTTTGATTAAAATTTGGAAACAAAATTTTCCATATAAGAAAAATAACATTCTGACAGCTGAGGGTAAATTCATTTTCTTTTACATTATTCCTTACATATCTGGAAAGTAGAAACTCATGCGTTTAGTGCTTTTAGCTTTACTAACTAAGTTACTAAACCAAATTTTCTATTTAGCAACAAAAAAAAAAAAAGGCTTGTTTCTTCTATTTAATTAAGAGTGTATATCTTAAAATCAAATTATCAAATAGATTTCAATCAATTAGGTAGAGACAAGTCTAGATATGCGGCTGAAATATTGTTAGAAAATAGTGAAAAACCTAAAGCCCTAATAAAACCCTAATCGTTACCTGTGCCCTAATTATATTCCAAAACCTGCTCTCTCTCTCTCTCTCTCACTCACTACTCATGTGACTCTCTCTACATTTTCTTTTGCCCTTCTCCCGAAACAAACCCACCAACTCTTCCTCGGAAACCAAATCACCTTGCCTTATTTTAACTTCACCTTCCCATAGTAATCACACAGTTAAAAAAAAAAAAAATAAAAGAGAAGGATTATATATATAAGCAAATAAACATATATAAATTAAAGTACTTTCTTAATTAAATGGTACATATATAGCAATTTTTTCCCTCACTACCATAAGCTCCAATACAAAACTTTCTCTATTCCCACGCCAAAGTTTAAAACCCTAATATTGTAATTTAATTTAACTCTTTCAGTACACTGTGTCCACGTCTGAGGCCTCATTAGTTTATGGGAGATGATAAGAAGAGATTTATTTATTTGTTTGTTTAAAAAATAAAGACATGGAAAATTTTGCTTACTCCAACCAATTCCCTTTTACCTTTCACAATCTCCTAAGCTGCCTCACCCCCTAATATTATCATCAAAGTCTTCCTCTTCCCAATGAATAGCATTTCTCTCTCTCTCTCTCTCTCTCTCTCCCTTTGTCCATTTTAAGCTCCCATGACATAGACTCTGAAATTTTTGAACATGTTGGCCTAAATCTGATTCACGTGAATCAAATTACCATGAAAAACCATATTGTGTTTTGAGTGCGACATGGTGAGGTTTTCATGTGGGTGATTTTGGGGCGTTTTGGTCAATTTGGTAAGTCTAGCTATTTTCATGAGGAACATATACATACATATATGAGTGTATATATGTATGTACTCGTGTTTTAACTTTTCATGATGATATTATCCACTTCTGAGTAATCGTGGCCGTTAGATCACATGTGTACATGTGCATTGCAATATGTTTAATTATCATTAATGATTAATCACACGGCTTTATCACCACCTCAAGTTTTGTTGTGTAATTACACCATGTCACGTGATACGAAATGAGTTATATATGATACGACATTATAATGTTGTTTAAATATAGGGAATTTTAAGAAAATAGCTTTACAAAATGATTTTAAAAAATAGCAACAGTTTCAAAATTTTTAAAAACTAGTTATGTAAGAAATTTTTTACAAAATTTTTGTCTAGTGTCAGAAATTTTTTACAATTTTTTTATGTGTATTTTTGTTGTTGTAAGAGATTATTTTACAGTTTTATAGCTAGTTTTTAAATTTTTGAAACTGTAGTTTTTTTTAAAAACGCACAATTCAAAATGACTATTTACTTAACTGACCCTTAAATATAGTTAATCCATCCCGCCCTCATACAAGAAAAGGAGAATTGAAACTGCATAAGATTAGGGGTGATACGTAAGAATATTATCGTTTATATTTTGCATTTAAAAAAAGGGCTAGTTAAGAAATTAGTCGTTTTAAAGGTAAAGTTTGAAGGATTTAGCCATAGAATCTCAAAATTAAGGAAATTGTCCTTAAATGCTTTAATGTACATAAGTATCCATGATAATTACTTATAAAAACTGCCCAAATCAAATTAAAAAAATCCAAAAATTCGACTCTTTCAACTTAAAAAAACAAATCAAACCTACTATTATCAAAATTTTCATCGACGGTGATAAAATAAAAAATAAAAGGCTACTTTCTTAAATTTCTAAAACTATGGTTAATCCCTAAAAAATTAGTCTAAAATTTGGCTAAATCCTTAAAAATCTCTTTAAAAAAAAAACAAAAATTATACTCGTTATTTTGTTGCTATTTTTAATTGAATTTTTTAGGTATTTAACCAAACTTTTCGATAATTTTTTAGGATTTAGCCCTAAAATGTCGAAATTAAGGATTTAGTTACATGTAATATATATACATGTAAAAGTGTAACATTACATGTAATGTTACACATGTTACATTTTATGTTACATATAACGTTACATTTTTTACACGTATATATGTTACATGTTATAGCTAAATCTTTAATTTCGTGACACTGTAACTAAATCCTTCAAACTTTATCTTTAAAATGGCTAATTAATTAAATGACCATTTTTAATTTTACCACATAAAAAACGGACTAACTCATCAATACAATAAATGCAAATTTTTTTTTAGGAAATAATAAATACATTACGCGAAGTATAATGTATGTGAAGTGAATCCTCTACACTTCATGACCTAATAATATAGTGATACATTTTTAGCTAATGTATTGTTTTGTATGATAGTATCATAAAAAAACAATACATTAACTAAAAAACGTTTATCATATGAACTCAAATATAATATTTACTTAACATAATTTGCATTAAGGGTCCCTGATTTTATCTGGTTGGCAACTTATCACCTAAACTTTTTTTTTTCTTTGGAAATTTTTATAACTTTATACTTATAAATCTTAACTAGCAAATTGATTCAAGTCGTTATGCGATCAAGTGAAATATTGGATGGAACATAAGCCAATTTGCCAACCTATAAAAATGTGAAGAGAATAACTTTTTAATAAGTTCAAACAAATTTAAGTCAGTCATACAAATTATTCAAAAACAGGTAAAAACTAATATTCAAAAACAGGTAAAAACTATCATTGATTATCAGTTTATACTAATCTGTCAAATTTATAAGTAAATTATAATGCGAATTGCTCCAAAAAAAATTAAAAACAATTAGCGCAAAATTACTCCTATCAATACTGATTAATGCCACACGTTAGTAATAGGAAAAAAAAAAAAGTAAACTTGACTCTTACTAAGTATTAACTTTGTCTTGTAGGGAAAGAACAAAAACAAAGATTAGTTCACTGCAGTTGTCTTTCCACTGTGCAATGCATGAAGGGTAATTTAGACCATATTATATAAACATTAAATAATAAATATGAACCAACACCCAAAACTTCACTGCAGCAGAAAATGAAATACACATATACATACATTACATTACATGGCGTCAAAGCATTAGATTTCATAATATATATGTCTAGTCTAGCTCTAAGTACATTATATTATATTATAAGGTAATATATTATTTTAAATGCAAATGGGATAGTTTTCAAAGCTTTTTGTCTTGGTAATCTGACAATATTAACACCAAACCAACACACTCCCACTTCTATTCAATCAATTTCCATCCCCGCCACAATCAAAACCTCTCTCTCTCTCTCTCTCTCTCTCTCTCTCTCATATCTGCCATTGTTGAACCTAAACTCCTTGCCATGCTTCTCGGTCTTTAGCCACGGCCGTTACACAGAGAAGGGCATTTTTGTTTCGCCGGTAAGGCTTATTAAAAGAAAAAAAAAGAAACTTCTTTGTTCCAAAATTTTTCCATTTTTTTCTCTCTTTCTTTTCGGTGGCATCACAATCACATGCATGGTTGAACTTTGATGGCATGAGCGCACATTGGTGTGAAGTTTAAGCCATCCTTTTTTTTCACATGCAATGTCACACTAAGAGTGGACTTTTCCAGTTTCCACCAATACTCATCACTCCAAACCCATCTCTCCCCTTTTCCCATCCCAACCCCAAAACTCTTAAGCCAAACAAAAAAGAAAAAAAGAATGAGTCATGTTCATGAATCCCCTCTCCTCTACTTTCCCATGTCCATATTCATAATCATGTTTAGCCTCAGCACCATGATGATGGCAAACTCTCTCTCCCCAGATGGCCTAGCCCTCCTCTCCCTCCTCCCATCTGGCCAACAAAACCATTTCTCCTCAGTCCTCTCCACATGGGACCCATCAAGCCCAACCCCATGCTCATGGCAAGGCATCACTTGCTCCCCCCAAAGCAGAGTCATCTCCCTCTCCCTCCCCAACACCTTCCTCAACCTCTCCTCCCTCCCTCCCCTCCTCTCATCCCTCTCCTCCCTCCAACTCCTCAACCTCTCCACCACCAACATCTCTGGCCCAATCCCACCCTCCTTTGGCCTCCTCACCCACCTCAGGCTCCTTGACCTCTCCTCCAACTCCCTCTCTGGCCCAATCCCTCCCCAGCTTGGCAGCCTCTCTTCCCTCCAGTTCCTCTTCCTCAACTCCAACAAGCTCACTGGCCTCATCCCACAGGAGCTCTCAAACCTCTCTGCTCTCCAGGTTCTCTGCCTCCAAGACAACCTCATCAATGGCTCAATCCCTCCCCAGCTTGGCCTCTTGGCCTCCCTCCAGCAGTTCAGGCTTGGTGGGAATCCATATCTCTCTGGGGAGATTCCTCCAGAGTTGGGTCTTCTCACAAACTTGACCACTTTTGGTGTTGCTGAGACTGGGCTCTCTGGGGCTATTCCACCGAGTTTTGGCAACTTGGTGAGTCTCCAGACTCTGGCTGTTTATGACACTGAGGTGTCTGGCTCTGTGCCTCCCGAGCTCGGGCTTTGCTCGGAGCTGAGGAACCTGTACTTGCACATGAACAAGCTGAGTGGCTCTGTGCCTCCTCAGCTTGGGAGGCTGCAGAAGCTCACGAGCTTGTTCCTGTGGGGGAATGCTCTGTCGGGGCCGATCCCGGCTGCGATTTCGAACTGTTCTTCGCTCGTTGTGCTCGATGTTTCCGCGAATGAGCTCTCCGGGGAGATTCCTGGCGAGCTGGGGAGGCTGCTTGTGCTGGAACAGCTTCATTTGTCGGACAATTCGCTCGTCGGGAGGATTCCGTGGGAGCTAAGCAACTGCACGAGCCTCACGACGGTGCAGCTCGATAAGAATCAGCTCTCCGGGACGATCCCGCGGCAGCTCGGGGAGCTGAAGATGCTGCAGAGCTTCTTCCTGTGGGGGAACTCGGTGTCCGGGACGATACCGGCCTCGTTCGGGAACTGCACCGAGCTCTACGCGCTTGATCTCTCGAGGAACAAGCTCACGGGGTCGATCCCGGAGGAGATTTTCGGGCTGCAGAAGCTGAGCAAGCTCCTGCTTCTCGGGAACTCGCTGACCGGAGGCTTGCCGAGGAGCGTGGCGAATTGTCCGTCGCTTGTGAGGCTGAGGCTCGGCGAGAACCAGCTCGCTGGCCAGATTCCGAAGGAGATTGGCCAGTTGCAGAATCTCGTGTTCCTCGACTTGTACATGAACCATTTCTCCGGAGGCCTGCCTTCAGAGATCGCAAACATTACGGTTCTCGAGCTCTTAGACGTGCACAATAACTACCTCAGCGGAGAAATTCCGTCCGAGCTCGGCGAGCTTGTGAACTTAGAACAGCTCGATTTGAGCCGGAACAGCTTCACCGGGAGCATTCCATGGAGCTTCGGGAACTTCAGCTACTTGAACAAGCTCATTCTCAACAATAACTTGCTCACTGGCCCGATACCGAAATCTATTCGCAACTTGCAGAAGCTAACTCTGCTGGATTTGAGTGTCAACAGTCTCTCTGGTTCAATCCCACCCGAAATCGGCGACGTTACGAGCTTGACGATCAGCTTGGACTTGAGCTCGAACGGATTTACCGGAGAAATCCCGGAGAAAATGGCTCGTTTGACTCAGTTACAGTCCCTTGATCTTTCTCGAAACATGCTTTCGGGAAGAATTAAGGTTCTTGGTTCACTAACTAGCCTCACTTCTCTTAATATCTCATACAATAACTTCTCAGGTCCAATCCCAGTCACGCCATTTTTCAGGACTGTGTCAGCAAGTTCGTATCTTGAGAATCCTCGCCTCTGCGTGTCTGCAGGACGGGTCGACTTGTTCTTCGAGCCCGATGCGAAGAAACGGCTTGAAATCGGCGAAAAACCGTGGCTATAATTTCGGTGATTTTGGCTTCTGTAACCATAGCAGTATTGGCTTCATGGATGCTAGTTACCAGGAACCACAGATACATGGCCGAGAAGTCCTCGCTCAACGCGCAGCCTCCTCGGGAGGCGAAGATTTCTCGTACCCGTGGACTTTTATCCCGTTTCAGAAGCTCGGTTTAACCATTGACAACATCTGGATTGCCTGAAGGACGAGAACATCATCGGAAAGGGCTGTTCGGGTGTGGTCTACCGAGCGGAAATGCCCAACGGCGAGACGATTGCAGTCAAAAAGCTCTGGAAGACAAAGCAGGACGACGAGCCAATAGACTCGTTCGCCGCAGAAATCCAAATCCTCGGCCACATTCGACACAGGAACATCGTGAAGCTCCTCGGTTATTGCTCGAACAGAAGCGTCAAGCTGCTTCTCTACAACTACATCTCCAACGGTAACTTGCAGCAGCTCTTGCAAGAGCGCCGGAACTTGGATTGGGAAACAAGGTACAAGATCGCGGTGGGGTCGGCTCAGGGCCTAGCTTATCTTCACCACGATTGTGTCCCGGCGATTCTTCACAGGGATGTCAAGTGCAATAACATACTTTTGGATTCGAAGTTCGAGGCTTATTTGGCCGATTTTGGTCTTGCGAAGCTGATGAACTCTCCGACTTACCACCACGCCATCTCAAGAGTGGCAGGCTCTTATGGCTACATTGCCCCGGGTAAACTTTTGTCTCCCTTTTTTCAGTTTTCATTATTCGGTTTCGATTCTCGGTACTAAATTCAAACGGTCTATGCAGAGTATGGATACACAATGAACATAACCGAGAAGAGCGATGTGTACAGCTACGGAGTCGTTTTGCTAGAGATACTAAGCGGGCGAAGCGCGGTTGAGCCTCAAATAGGAGACGGGCTACACATTGTCGAGTGGGTGAAGAAGAAGATGGGAAGCTTCGAACCCGCTGCGTCGATCCTCGACGCAAAGCTCCAAGGCCTCCCGGACCAGATGGTGCAGGAGATGCTCAGACGCTCGGGATCGCCATGTTCTGCGTGAACTCTTCGCCCGCGGAGAGGCCAACCATGAAGGAGGTGGTGGCATTGTTGATGGAGGTGAAGAGCCCAGCTGAAGAGTGGGGAAAAACTTCTCAACCGCTGATAAAACAGTCCTCAAACCAAACCTGATTCTTTTCTTTTCTTTTCTTTTTTTTTTTTCTAGTTGTTTTGTTTCTCTTCCAAAGACCTTAGTGATTGATTTTCTAGCCCAACATAAAGAGTAAAAGTAGCAATGGGTAGTGATGTTTGTCAAATTTGGCTGATGGTCTTTGGTGGTTGGTTTGTACAGTTTGAAGCTCATCAATGCAATTGATTTTCTTCATGTTACTCTTTTTTAGAACTTTTTTTTTTTTTCTTCCCCTTTATGCTCATCCATATTGTATTATTACAGATATTTTTCAATAGGCATTAGTGAGACAGAACATAATATTTTGTCACAAAACACTCAAGCCTTCCCTTATACTAACTGCTCTTTGATGGTCACAGAAATACCGGTTAGGCTTTCGCCGGCGTCCGATTTTCGACGCTGAATTTTACCGATTTCGACGCCTCAAGTGGAAGAAAAAAACATCTCCTTCGCCGCTTTGCATTGCGAATTTAATTAGGATTTCTCATTCAATAAAACTGTGTTAGGCTGTTAGTTAACTAAGAGGAAGACTGAATAAAAATTATTTTGCATCTATGACTATGAGAGACAAAGAAATACATAACTCATGCTATGATACTTAATATAGGAGATTAGTATTCCCTAAGTTAAGGGTCTCAATGGTCTAATCTGCTCTTAAAACAACAGACAAAAAATATTGATAAAACAGTAGCTGAAACTTGGTAGGCTTTATATAAACAAAGAAGAAAATAAAATCCAACTTCATATTTATTTATTTATTTAATATTTTAGTCCCAATATTGCAGGCTAAAAGCAGGCAGATAAAAAACAAGCCATGCCCTCTTCTCCTCCTTCCCCACATGCTTTCCCTGACAATTAGCTTTGTCTCCCATGTCTTTCACATTCTTTGCTGGTCCATATCTTGTTTCTGATTTTTTTTTTAATTATTATTACTTTGTTTGAAAAAAAAATTGGTCAAAAAGAAAGATCTCACAAGATCATTTGTTGATAAACTAGTACAAAGTACTCATCAGAGCTGGTTTGGCACAAATGGACATTGAAGAATCAATGATTGACCCAATAAGCTTTTCTTTTTGTTTTCTTTGGATAATTGGATTGATGGTCAGTCTCATCAGAGAGGTCTAGATCATGTTATGGACAACCATAGCTTCAAAGAAGGGAGAAAGGTTATGTGGGCCCCAAAAATATCAGGCTTTTTTTTTTCCCCAAAAATGAGGATGTTCATGATTTTCAGGGAAATAAGAAAGGTTTATGAGAGAGAGAGATACATCCAAGAAGAAGGGAAAAAAACTAGTCACACTTTGACTAAGAAAGCTTGATCTTTCATAAAAGTTTTCTCACACTTCAACTCTTTGATAATCACTTAAAGGTCAAGTAATTGTTCTCTCTAAATTCAGTTGGGGCTTATTTTTTTGGGTAGACTAGAGTTTCAACACTAGTTGATTATCAAAAAAACAAAAGTCCAAAGCTACAATGTTGAAACACTGACTTTAAAAACTTCAGTTTTAGTCATAACAAACTTTGTAATGAAAAAGTGTGTAACTTCACAAACCCAAGTTTATAATTTCACAATTTAACATAAGAAAAAAAAGTCTGGCTAATTATTGTTATTAGGCACGTAACTATTAAAAGTTATCGTCTTTAAAATATACCATTGATAAATTGTTATAAGTTGCTATGATAATAGCAATTAGTCTCCAAAATATTTTTGTTTCTTTGCTTTTCTTTTTTTAAAAGAAATCATTGATGCGCGCTGGATAGCCATTTCTATTTTAATTCACATATCAGCATCTCTTTCATTTCCCTCAAGTTTAACTAAGGAGTCTTTACTCACTCGCTACTCTGATCATGATAACCACAATATGAAGTTGACTTCTTTATTTGACCAATTTTTTTTATCTCTTTCAAAATATTAATAGATATAAATTTACTTTTTTGGTGAATTTGCATCTTGAAAATATGAATCTAACAATTTAAAATTATTTTTCACAAAAAAAAAAAAATCCACTACAAATTTCCCTTTATATTTTCCCTGTTTTTCGCTCATCTTGGGTCTAAGTTGATTGTTATTGTAACACCACTCGGTTGTCTGTCCTAAAAGCCCCAATAAATCTCGGTTCCCAACACTTATTATTATTATGTTTTTCCCTTTCTCTTTTACTGTAAAAATAACAGTTTTCAATGTTAGCCTCAAGGAATAGTCACTGGACTTGGAGTTTGATTTATGTACATTATCTAGTTTTCCTCCATTTCATGGGTTATGATTACTATAGTTGATCTGATCAACCAAGTGGGAATACTCTTTCAACTCTTTTTACCCTTTTTTTTTCCTTTTTTTTTTTTCATTTTTAACAACAAAGTAAAAGGTTCTTCTGAGTCCTTTTGGAATTAAGACATGCTCCAAATATGGTCAGAGACAGAGCACGAGAAAGAGAATAGAACAAAAAGAAATATAATCAGCAGAAAAAAAGACTTAACCTTTCAGTACCAATTGCAAGAGCATGCTTTGATCTTTTCATGAGTAGATATTGGAGACCCTTTGTTTCTGATTGAAGCTCTTACAATGTAAAATTATTACCAGGGTTCCATCATAATTTAACACATGAAAACAATGTACATGTTTTATGTCTAGTAACTTGTTATATTCGGATTCACCGAAACTAAACAGTTGGAAAAAGAGGCCATCTGTAACCGATCAACTTTTTCGATTTCGATTTTCGGTGAAGAGACCGAGAGTGAAGAACAATTTTATTTGATGGAAATTCAGCCACTTGCAAACGACTAATTTCCCTCGATTTAGATTTTAAGCGAACGAATTAACAGCGCATATTGTTTTTATAGAGATGAAGAGTATACTCTGACAATAAGAGAAGCTGCAAGCATCAATGTTCATAAGAAATGAAACCAGCGTCGCGTTTGACAAGGTCGATCATGGAAAAGTCAAATCTGCCGATGGCCCTCATCAATCGGCTGGCTGCTAGGAGGGGCAATGTCGAGTGCAACAAAGTCGAGCAGCGGCCATTACTTGGGACTTAGTCAAGGCTATCTATGCCAAGGGCAATGTGAAAATGGATCTACGCGAAGAACAAGACTTTAATCAAGGAACAAATGTGCATTGTAAGTTTCTTCAAAAATCATCGCGCATCACTTCAGCTCGCTAACTCATTCTTGATAAAATTGTAAGATACAATCCAATCGAAAGAAGAGGAAAAAAAAAGGCACAAATGACAGAGTGAGAAGGTGTAGAACTTCTACTTTCAGACTGAAAGACGCGCACACGCACAAGTGTCTATGATCTCCTCTTCGAGAAGGTGTAAACATACGAAAGATGCTACCGGACAATTCTATAAAACGCTAGTCTGTGGTGCGATAAGTACAGAAACATTATGGTGTGTTTTGGTGTCAACAATGCAACCAGGTGCTAGTTGGGTACATTTCGAGCTGCATTCTAACACCATACTCGTCGACAATCAAATCACTACCTTACCGATTGTCGTTGTTCTAAGCCACAGTTTAGAGCGATTAACGAAGCGATTGAATGCATATCAAGGAATCATATCCGCCATCCATCGCATTGCTATGCTTTCCTTCCTCATTCAGGCAAACCAAGAAGTCCAACATTTCAGGCATGATCTTTTAATGTTCTCTTCTCTCTATTTTCCATTAGAGACAGTCTCTTTGAACAATGTGGTTAAAAAAAGGAATTGTGCTCGCGGAGATCAATTCACCATTACACAATGAAGATACTCAGGTTTGCAATATCCCATTAGAGACATCAACACTTGAACCTCCAAATTTAACCCCTTTGATCAATGACTAGATTAACAACAGAAAAATTAAATAATGTAGCATTTTTGGCCATATAAACTTAACTAGCTTTCGTTTTCAGTTCAACAAATAACAAAAATCAAACTACAGACCATATGCAGATATAAATCAAGGTAAAATATCAAGAGTAACTCCTCTTCAACTGAGTTACCAATCGAGCATTGTTCCCCATTATTCCAAACCCCAAAAGAAAAATAAAAAAAAAAAAAACCTTGACCCTAAACTATTGCCTCAACAATCACAAAATTGATTCTCTCTTTTTCAATCAATCGAATAAAAAACCAACCTGATTGATTGATCAGTCATTGAGCTGTTGAAGCTCGGCTTTCAATTGTTGGATCTTGAGTCCCATAGACCTCTGGAGAGCCGCTCTGTCGCTCTCTGAGAGCTTCGCCGAAAGGCCTTCGAACATGTCCAAAACCTCCTTCACGGCCGCTCTGGCACACTCGGCCTCTTCGTCGAAATACACAGTCTCTTTGGACTCCATAGCCATCTCTATCTCCTCTCTCGCCTCCGCGAACTTGAGGTTGATCATGTCCACTTCCCTGTTCCGCTCCGACTCGCCCGAGTCGGACCCGAATCTCCTCTGGAACTGGGTCGAGACAGGCCTTGAGGTTGGGGATTTGGGTGGGTTTTGGGAGAAAGAAGAAGTGGGTTTCGGAGACTGCTTAAAAGGGTGTCTCCAGAGAAATCTGCGCAGTGGAATCTGTAAAGCTCGGTGCATTTTTTTTTTTTGTTTTTTAATGTCAGAGTTCGAGTTTTGCAGAAATGGGAAAATGGAAGAGTTCGAAGAAGAGCTGAGATGAAGAGTCAAGTCTAGTGGAAACATTTTGAGAGTGGTCCCTCAACTATTGAATTCATCAATTTTAAACCCTCCATACTTTAAAATGTTATCATTTTTCCACTCTTGAAGACTTGAACATTGAAATTGTAGAAAATAAGATATTTTATTGTTTCATCAATACACGATAAAAAACGCTTTTCTTTTTTCTAAAAGAATTTTCATATAAAAAAATAATAGACATGTTCATAGAAATGATTCGGGATGCACAAATTTTGTTTAATCACCCATCCCAACTAGTAATATATAATTATAAACAACATCTTCGAGTTGGATCGCAGTGACCAACAAGTTGATTTATCGATCCGATCATAACCTATAATTATCTGATTAGATTGAGTTAACTCGATTTTTAGTAGAGGTCGAGGGTAATTAGTGCAAAATTTCAAGTTGGGGCGTTTAGTATGCTCACCCCTACCTGATAAGACAATTCTTATAATCCTTATCTTGAAGTTGGAGAAACGATAGTGTTAAATCCTTGAAAAAATTTTATTTTTTCCTTCTATATTCTTATTATTTATCAAATCAAAACAGTCTAATATTAGTGTACTCGAGCGGTCAAGTTTTGCCTGAACGGAAACACCACCACCCGTCATCTGCTCGTTTACAAGGCATCATCGGGCGGGTGCCTCCTAAGCCTTGAGAAGAATAGATTTCAACCACCCGCTCGGGCGAGTGGACGAGTGGGCACAATATTTTGTGCAATCTTAATTTCTAATAAGGTTTTCGCGAAGGCATATTATTGTATGATGGGTATTTAAGAGGGAGTGTTGTGAATATTAGATGTCACCGTATATCAAACATCTATAGACAAAAAAAGCATCATATGTCAAAATACAACTTCGATGCCAACTCAAATATGTAGTTTTCTTTTCGACCAAGTCTTTAGCGACTAAGATCTTGTATTGCTTGATATATTACTAGTTGCAGTCACACGCTTCGCGTGCATACATTTTCATTAAAATTGAGAAAACTTTGGTTATCTATGATGGTACCGAAGGAATCCGTGAACTTGCCCCTCAGGTGACTACCTAATAGAGAGAGAGAAAAGTGTGAAGAGAGAATTAGGGTTTAAAGTCGGATTTTATATGAAATTTTATAAAATATTAGGGTTTAATTGTAAAAGATAATTTTGTCATTTAGAAACAACACAAATTTAAAATCAAAGAGTTAATTTTGAATACACAGAGATTCTTTGAAATTTTGAAAAATTTTACAGCCTAAAAGCAATATTTCTAAAATTCAACCCAAACTCTTTTTTTTATTTTAATTTATACACTAAAATTTATAAAATAAAAATAAATAAAATACATCATTTAAGAGAGAGATTATTAAATAATATTAAAAATAAACTTGTTTTCTATTTTTTTTTTTTTTTAGAGATCTACCCTTACATTTACAACAAGGTCACACTATAGTAGATATTTTTATTTTTTTTACTCGACTATTTACGCAACTCTCACAATTCTGGATAACCTACCTACACAATATACAATTATACATGCATATAGTCAGAACTTAAAGACCTCAGAACTATACTTCCAATTTCCACACCAAAAGGTTCGTGCGTGAAGCCACGCCATGGGAGGTGCCACGGCGAAGACCTTCCTCACCCTCTCCTTCTCCTCCAACTTACTTTCCTCCCGTTTCTCGCTACCCAAACGCTTCCCTCTCCTCCGACCCCCAAACCCCACCAGGGTTTTCCTGGGGTTTAGGCCTCTCTGCACCGCCACAGACACCCACACCGTCGACCCGCCGGACCAAACCCTTCAGCCACTGAAGCACTCGATCCTCCTCGAGAGGCTGCGAGTGAGACACCTCAAGGACTCCGCCAAGCCCACCGCCGAGGCCGAGGCCGAGGCCAAGGCCAAGGATAAGCCTCTGGGCGAGAAGGGTCGGAGCGAGAAGAAGAAGAAAGTGGGCTTCGAGAGCTTTGAGGAGTTGGGTCTGAGCGAGGAGGCCATGGCGGCGGTGAGGGAGATGGGGATTGTGGTACCCACGGAGATACAGGGCATTGGGATTCCGGCGGTGTTGGAAGGGAAGAGTGTGGTGTTGGGGTCCCACACCGGCTCTGGCAAGACTCTCGCTTACATGTTGCCTATTGTTCAGGTCAAAACTCGGTTCTCTATTCCATGGCTTTTGGACGATATGTCGATATCTCTTGCGTGTTCCAAATTTCCAATCACTTGTAATTATTGTCAATGTGTGTCTGTGTGTTAATGTGGGGTTTGGGATTTGACTGTTTTAGCGTTGAGTATGGCTTTTTCGGTGTGCTTGTGTTATATTTTGGATGACATATGCGTTAGCTTGATAATTTACTGTGACGCATCATTTCTGATCCTAAACAGCTTTGCTTGGTAACTTTTTTTTTTTTCTTCCCCTTTCTTCTCTAGTTGCACTTTGTGTGTGTTTAAAACTTGCATATATTAGTTTTCTTTGGCCATTAGCAGTTTTCTGTTGAAGTAAGAATGTAATGATCTCATAACTATTGCATCCAAAAAGGACTCTCTTCTATAGATTCTCTTTTGCTAATAAGCTCCGACTGCATCGAAATACTTACGAACTAAAAGGGCTGTTTTCCTTGTTTATATTTGTAGTGATTATGAAGAACTAAAATGTTGTTGCTGTTTTAATATTCTAGTTGATGAGGCGTGATGAGGAATTGTATGGAATGCTAATGAGGCCGAGGCGTCCCCGCACGGTTGTGCTGTGCCCAACAAGAGAGCTTTCTGAGCAGGTGCTTGTGTATATTACTGTGTTTTGAGGTCTCTTTCGACTACAAGGACTCTGCCTTTATGGTTAACAATATGCGGGTGTTGTAGGTGTTCCGTGTTGCCAAGTCCATAAGCCATCACGCCCGGTTCAGGTCTACTATGGTAAGTGGTGGCGGCAGGTTAAGACCGCAGGAAGATTCATTAAATGGTGCGATTGACATGGTGGTGGGAACCCCCGGCAGGATCCTTCAACATATTCAGGATGGGAACCTGGTTTACGGAGACATCAAGTACGTGGTAAGTGTTCTTTTTTGTTTTCTCTAACATGTACGCATTTGGACACACGATGACATGAATATCAAATGCCTCACAAACTATAGTAAGAGAATTTTTTTTCGCAATAGATTCGATGGCTTCTTATATTTGTGAGTCTCTTGGTAGGTTTTGGATGAAGCCGATACCATGTTTGATCATGGTTTTGGCCCTGACATTCGCAAGTTCCTTGCCCCGTTGAAGAATCGTGCATCAAAACCTGATGGTCAAGGATTTCAAACTGTATTGGTCACTGCAACAATGACATCGGTACATAGACATACTTTCATCTCCTGAATATCTGAAAGGCAATTTGCAGTATGGGGTTGTTGGCTGGCATATAATAGTTATAATTTCCATTCTTTCATATTATACAGCTCCATGTTTGTTGTTGAGCACTCTCGGGCTGTCATGGAACTTATATTGAGGGTTTTCTTGTTTCAATTTTTAAATCAATTTTTACTTTGTTTTAGATGCATTCTTAAAAATGATAGTATTTGTTCGATGCATATCTTTTTGTGATGCCTTGATTTTCTGATGTTTACTTTTATCTGCTTCATATAGTGTTTTCTTTTAAAAGTTTTTTACAAGACGAAATTGAAAAATTGACCTTTGGGACATTTTGTAGGCAGTGCAAAAGCTAATAGACGAGGAGTTCCAAGGGATCGTACATTTGCGCACATCGACATTGCATAAAAAAGTTGCATCAGCTCGTCATGATTTCATTAAACTTTCAGGTTCTGAAAACAAGATGGAAGCATTACTACAGGTCTACCTTTCTGCGCCATTTGATATCTCATTTATCTATTTATCAACCCTGTCTTGTACCATAAGAAACAAGTAACGATTATCACATTTGATCTCTTAACTCCTAACTCTGTCTCATACCACAAGAAACAAGTAATGATAATAACATTTGATCCTTAACTTCTAGGATCTGAACTAGTGTGGAATATAAAATGAACAAAAGGATAGCTGATTGTTTTTAATAAGAGCACTTGTCGTTAATATGTTCGTTCTCTTGGATCTTGTAATACGCTTCTCGATTCTCTTGGTTCTTTTCTGGTTATTATTTGTTTTTTCTTTAGATATACTGTTCTCATGATTCAGCTCTTCAAGGCGCTAAAAATGTTATTTGTTTGCAAAATTCGTATGAAATTAAACTTGGCTGGAAAATTTATCAAAAAAGTAAAAGCTTGGGCCTCCAGTTTTTCAAAAAACAAAACCTGGGATTTGTGGTGAATGCAGGTTCTGGAGCCAAGTTTGGCAAAGGGAAACAAAGTAATGGTTTTCTGCAACACGCTAAATTCCAGCCGTGCCGTGGACCACTTTCTTGGGGAAAATCAGATATCTACCGTCAATTACCATGGCGAAGTGCCAGCAGAACAAAGGTAGGAAAACACAATAAGAGTCTCTCTCCTGGAAATCCGTCCCCCTTCTCCTTCCCACTCTGATGTTTGCACAGTTGCATCTAACTTGAGAATATCTTAATATGAGAATTATATGCTTTTCTTTATCGAAGACTGCTTGGAAAACGTTTGGACGATCCACAGCCAAGGTTTTTTTGGCACCAAACAACATGAAGAGAACTGTAGATGTGATTTATCAGGTCCAGAGTTTTCAGTACTTAAAACGTTGACCTATTGTTCGAAATACAGGGTTGAAAACCTCAAAAAGTTCAGGACTGAAGATGGAGATTGCCCAACCCTTGTGTGCACAGACTTAGCTGCTAGGGGACTGGACTTGGATGTAGATCATGTTATCATGTTTGATTTTCCATCGAACTCTGTAAGCGAAGCATCGGCTTTTTGTTTGGTTGATTTGTTCGAGTTTTTTTACTTGCAGCCATACATTTTTTAACCCTCTTTTATTGTGGAACCCTAACCTTAGTGTTATTCTTGTCGTTTAGATTGACTACCTTCACCGCACTGGAAGAACTGCTCGTATGGGTGCAAAAGGTGTGCCAACAACTCTTTTTTTCTCGAGCAAAATAGAAACAAAAACAATGACAATAACTCTTTCTTGAATTTCGTTCTTATTCATGTTCTCCCTATAGGGCATACAAGAATTGCGTTATAACTTTAATTATCTCCATCCAACATGTTTTAGCGGCTTGGCCCGTTCTATAATGAGCTTGTAATCATGAAAGGGATTCGATCTTTAGTTTAAGCTTTATCATGAATCTTTAGTGCTCAAAACTTTACACTTATTTGCTCGTATTTATCAAGAGAGGTGAGAATACATAATTTTCTTCGTTTTTTTACAGGGAAAGTGACAAGTTTGGTGGCCAAGAAGGATTTTGTTCTAGCCACCCGAATTGAGGAGGCAATGAGGAAGAATGAAAGTCTGGAATCCCTTTCCGTAAATAGTGTCCGAAGAGACAATGCAAGGTCCAAGATAACCGAGCAAAAGGGGAAGAATGAAAAATTAATAAAAGTTGCTAGGCAGAGAAGCAAGATGAAAGCGGATTCGGAAAAATCATCTCCAGCTCAAGGATCGAAAACCAAGAAAACATTGGCTCCAACTAAATATGCAAAGCCGGGGATTAAGGTATCAAGGTCGGTAAAGCTATCCGGTCCAAGTAGTTCAAGAAAACCCTCTTCAAGTGCAAAGAAGCCATCTTCAAGTGCAAAGAAGCCATTTTCAAGTGCAAAGAAGCCATCAGTGAGCAAGCAATCCAGTGCCGTGAAAGCAAATGGTTCGAAATTGAATGTTGTCGGGTTCAGAGGCCGGAGTTCTTGGTCAAATAAGAAAGAACCGGCCATGGCCAGATAAATAATTTATATAGGCAATTTTGGGATTAGCTTATGATTAATACATTGTCAAATTTGCACTTCCATGTAACTTTTCCCTCTTGAATTCTCTTGTAATACCAATATGATTAGATTCAATTTTAGTGCTACTATTTCAGTTTTGCGGGTTCAAAACTTTGCCTGTTTCACGTGCTTCCTATACTCCATTACATGTACATTGATTTTATAAATATGCAAAAATCAAGTTCATTAAACATTCGATTTTACTACAAAATATTACAGAATCTAAAAACAGCACTAAAAAAAATTACAAACTGGCCACTAGCAGGATTAAAAGAAAGCAGATCTGCAATAATACTAGTACGTTCCAAGTTCCAACAATAAATGTCTTATTGACTCGGCAAAAAGACATGTTTATCAACCAACAATACATTTATTTTCACTAAAATAAATATGGAAATCATCTCAAATAGAGTAGAAGAGGAACTGCAGAGAGGACTTATGTATCAACTGGTTTTGCCTTCACTAGTATTTAATATTTACTTCCATGGGAGTAACAAGCGAGGAGTTTTGGCAGGCGTGACAACGCTCCCGTTTGAGTCATATATTATGACCCCGGAAAAATCGGGCAGCTCACACTTCCCACCCATCAGGATGTTCTTCTGCCAAACCGACACTTCTTGCTCGTCCACATCAGCGTTTCCCTCGCAGCTCCCGTGCTGAATGTGCTGAATAACGGGATGGTCAGTGTGATCGTAGGTGTCGGGTTCGTAGCAAGCCCTCCAGTGGCGGTGACGCCACTTGCGCGAGTGAGAGGCGCACATGAACAACGCCGCTGCGCAGAGGAAGAGCGACATTCCAGCCATGCCGATGTGAAGTTGAAACCCGCTACCGCTGTGTGGGGTGTGCGTGGAAAGAAGAAGCCGGCGAGCCATTGTGGTGGTGAGAGTGAGATATTTTAGTTACGTTCATAAAATGGTGATCATGTTTATATAGTGTGAAGAGTTCTGATAGAATGAGAGTTAGTTGGATTTTGGAGGATTTGTTAAGAATTTGTTTAGTGTGTGGTTTTGGTGATCTTTGACCTCTTATCTCTTCCCGTTTGTGCGCACTATAATAACTAAGAATGGTCATAATAATCTTGTTTATGTAGACTCTGAGTAGGTGATGGTGGTTTTATGTTGCATAATATTCTATTCCTTTGTATTAGCCTTTTGTTTTTTTGTTTTTTTGTTGTTAAAGCGTGTTAAAAACTCAGAGCAGTGCCATTTGGATAAGCCTTCGAGCCTTTATTATTGAAAATACCACTACATGAGAGTTTAGATTCATTCTTTGAATTGAAGTTACACGTAGAGAATATTTTTTCCTTTTTATATTTTAGTAACTTATTTGACATATTTACCACTTGTTTGTGGTGAACATTTCACCCACTCCATCCCATCTCATTCCTTTGGATGGAAAAAATAGTTTGAAAATGATTTAGAATGGTTTAAAAATAATTTGGAAAAATGATATAAAATAGTTTGACTTTGCGAATTTCGAAATGATATAAATAGTTGAGATTTAAAGATATTTTATAGAAATTTGGAAAGTTGAAAAAAACAATAGAATGGAGTGGAATGGATTGTAAGATTAGAAAAGTTAAAAAAAAATGAAAAAATAGAATGAAATGAAATGAGTGAAATGTGGGGGCCAAACAAGGTTAATTACGATTTATTATCCTCTAATTTGCATCACGTATCACAAGTTCTTTATTATTTACTTGAATTGTAGTTTTAGACACTAGCAAGTTTAGCAATTACTCTGACGACTAGCAACCAATAATTTGTGGTATTAAAGAAATCGACTAGGTTAACCACAATTATCTATCACACTAAACCTAAAGTCGAGGCTAGTCGATACGTTGAATTAGCCTACCACGCGTCAGAGACTAAAATCGTCAAACGCCAAGTTCAGCCTCTGGCAAGAAGAGGGGAAAAGACTAGAGTCGACACAAACGCCATCGGATAGATTACTGCAAATGCTTCATATCGCGTGTGATGCCATTCCACAAGCAGCAATCTTGTACCGTCTTTCCAACGAATTCTCTTCGGAAAAGCAGGTTTCAAAGTACACAAGAAGAGAAAATTCATCAATCAAAGCTCTAGTACTTGGTAGCAAATAGAAAAGGACGATTCCATTAACCTGTTTTTTTCATGCACTAGTTTTTCTTTTTTTTTTTTCTTTTTTTGGTCAAAGAAGTGCTTGTAGTAGAGTCTTACATTCTCTCATTGTACATATTGACTTGTTCATTTATTTGATTTTTGCTCAAAACAAATGTCTACATTGATGCATCTCTGCCTGAGTTCAGTAAAATAGAAATTAGACCCATTCTAGTATACTACAAATAAATTACTCGATTTCCCTGGGACAAAAAATGGACAAAAAAATAAAAGTTTCCAAGAAAAAAGAGAGATGTGTAACAAATAGACCATCTAATGTCGTCCGAGACTAGAGGGGAAAAATAACCTCAGTTCTTATGAAATCACACGGTTCGGGTCCAGCGCCTTCGAGTAGCTCCTCTTAGCATCTGTCTGAAGATGATAATGCAAAAAAAGTGAGTAGTCCTACAGGTACAGAGAAAAGCTCAAAGTCTGATAGAATTCGCATTCAAGATAAGTGGCCCGAATCTCGACAACCAGAATAATGAAATCTATCTAGAGAAGTACAAGTAACAGTCTTTAAATGCCGTTTGAGAGATTTCAGCAACTAATATCAGACCCAGTTGAACATAGTGAAGTCCCATGAAGTATCAAACTAGCTCCAAGGATTTAATGTAACATGCCCAATAGCATTGGTGAAACATGATAATTATGAAAATCCAATCTATAAAGAAAGGCTTTGTGTCGACATGGTGTGATAACTTGAACTGTACTGTAAATAAACCCCGAAAAGAATACTGGCTATCACAATGTGAGAAGCCAAGCAAAAAGAACAAACTAGTCTGTATGCACTAAATCATCTACTTCCCAACTAAGAAATTTTTGGCAACTATGAAAGAAGCCAAAACGACTACTTATCAAAACGATAAATGGCAATTGATAGATGCCCTAAAAGGAATCACAAGCACAACCTAATGCAGTTCCTGATGAAAGTTTGACTACTTTCAATGCTTCAGTATTAACGTACCAAGAAGTTGAATAAATCAAAACCCTCACGATGCTGGCTGTAGAGAGTTGATAACCTCTTCCGCCTTTTGCTTCAGAGCTTCAGGTGATTCAAGGAGATCGATTGATTCTGTTTGGTCGAGTTCAACCACCATCCCGGCAATCTCTGCATGGCTACGTTCAAGGTGCTCCAAAATGGAAGGTTGATCTTCACGTAGAATCTAGAAACAAATGGGCTTGCAAAATGTGTGAAAGAACTCAAAAACATCGCTGTGGAAATTCTACTGAGATGATAGTACAGGTTACCATACCTTTGTTATCATTGAAGTAACCAAAATAGTTTGTAAGCGTTGTTGATTAGACATTGATGCACCTTCTTTTAGTAGACTTGTGAGTTTTTGAACTTCGGGACCTAGGCCGTGATTAAACATGTCATCCACCTCATCGAATACCTATTTGAAAGTTTGTGTCAATGCAAAAGATATTAGATCAAATAAATCTGATTTCAAGTTGTCAAACAAGATGATATAGGTGGACACAAAATTACACAACGACACTAACCAAGTAGTTGATTAGATTAGGATCCACGGTACCCTCCTCTATTTTCCGAAGAACCTCATCGGGAGTACTAACCAGCAAGCCAATTGAAACATCATCTTCAGGGGAATTCGACTCGGAAGACTGTTCTCCACTGCAGGCTTCAACTCCGTGCTTTTGAGAATGATCTTCACCAGACGAAGGAACTGCAGAGCCAGTGAAAGTCAATAAAATGTGCCAGCAAGATTGATTGTTTATGAGGACATGACAAATTTAGGAACAAGGGAAGACTAGACCTCCTCAGCAAGCTCCTTTGAGGATAACAGAAATATAGCTCGGGGACACTCGGGCTTTTCGGCGGACAAACTGGCATCACGCTTTAGACACTGCTAGGAAATAACATCGCAGAAGATTATAAATTTATCACGGCTTCTTACTTGACAAAATCACAACTGCCATTCAATATTTCACTGCTACTAGCTTTAAACTTCAGCATCACAGTGAAAAAGCATTGAAGAAAACCATATGTGCAATCTAATATGACCATGCACATTGAATTATCAACGCTTTCATTTCAAAGATTAGGCCTCTTTGAGAAGCTCAAGGTAGTAAAAGACAACTCTTATAGATGATACAATTTCACAATTTTTCAAGTGAAAAGGTGAATTTGTGTTATACTAGTATTACTACTAAACTGCAACAAAAAAATAATAATAATAATAACCAAAAAAAAAAAAAAAAAGAGTGAGACTTGCAAAAAATGATGAAATTGCCAAGATTGTAAGTTCAATTACCTTCGTCTAAAATCAAGGGCACGAAATAAAAACCTCAGAATAAACACGCATTTTCAAATCATCCCCATTCCTTCTTTTTGAGGCATGCCCAGATATTTTCTATCGATTAAACAAGGGAATTAAAAAAAATGGAAAATGACCTGAATCAAGGGCAACAAGTAAGAGAAGACCCCAAGAGAGAAGGAGCCAACAGAGTCGAAATGCGAAGTGAGCAAAAGGCTCTTCCCTCCCAAGACCATCGGAATGGCGGCGCAGTGGATCTCCGCCGGGAACAGCACGCCGAGCTCCTTGGCGGCCTTGCCCAGCCACGGGCTCAGCCCCAGCTTCTCGAACCCCAGAAGCAGCGGCTCTTTCTGCTTCTGCTTGTGCGGGCTGAGAAAGCACTTTGTGGGGGGGTCGGAGGATTCGGCGGCGGCGAGGCGAGTGGTGGTCTCGATGGTGACGCAGGCGGTGGCGGAGGAGATGGTGGAGACGGACCTCTCGTGGGTCTGGCGGCAGAGTCGGAGAAGAGCTCTTGTTGCTGCGGTTGTTCCTCTCATGGCTGGCTGGCTGAGTGGCGAGTGTGGTCGTTGGTTTTGGTTTGGCGAGGAGAGACACAGCGAGTGGGCTTTAGCCTTTAGCTGTGTTAAGGGTTTATTGAGAGAGAGAGAGAGAGAGAGGAAGGTCTTCAAGGGAACATTCTCATCATTTTATTTTAGTATTTTAGAATAGTTCCATTTTATAAATTTTGATGTGATATAAATGATTGCGATTTAAAAATATTATATTAAAATAAAAATATTGTATTAGAATTAAAAAGTTAAAAAATAAAATAAAATAAAATTGAATAATAAGGACGATGGAGGCAAACAAAGTATTATTGTAACTAATCTTGACTATTTTGGTCTTTTGCTATAGTTTATACCTAGTTTGGTGTAAACATTTAAGACCTTGTTTGGCAAATGGGATTGAACCCACTCGAGCCATTCAAACGAATTTTTTAATTTAAATCGTCGTTTGATAATTTTTTAAGATAAAATCCAAATGGAAAAAAAAGTCATTCAAATCCTTCAAAATCAAATTCTTCCTCCCTCTCTCCCCTCTCAAATTTTAACAGTTTGAATCCATTTTGAATAATATTTTTTGATTTGACATTTCAACTACTCTTTTTATAACTCAAAATCACACATTTCACATCTACACAAATAACAATCTAAATAATATTTTCAATTAAGATTATTTGAGTCAAACAACAATTTAAATTTTTCATTCAAATTCCAATTCAAATTTTCTAATTCAAATGAAAAAAAGTTCAAATTGCCACAATTTGAACTCGTTTGCAAAATGACCCCTAAATGATTTGAAGTTACTTAAAATTATTTAAAATTGCTATGATCACTAATTTTTTTATGAGGAATTTCAAGAAATTTTTTTTGACACATTAATAATTTATGCTTTTTTTGTATTGCGCTTTTATTTGACATTATTTAAACTTATAGTATTGTTAAAAGAGATTTTAATAATTATTTGACGATATTTAAAATTATTATGACCACTAATATTTTGAGGCCCAGTTAAGAAATTGACTATTTTAAAGGTAAAATTTGAAGGATTTAGCCCTAGAATATCAAAATTAATGATTTGGCTGTAACATATGTATAACATAATCAAGGATTTAGTCGTATCATACGTGTAATATGTTATACGTGTAACATAATATGTTACACTTGTATATCGTATTATATTACACATATGTTACGGCCAAATCCTTAATTTTATGAAACTATGGCTAATTCATAAAAAATTAGCCAAAATTTTGGTTAAATCTTTAAAAATCTCATATTTTTATGAGAGATTTTGAGGTATCATTTTTTTAAAACGTTAATAATCAATGTTTTTTTTTATTGCTCTTTTATTTGACTTTATTTAAATTTATAATATTATTAAAATGGATTTTGAAGAATGTCCTTTTAACACATTAATAATTTGTCTTTTTGGGATGGTCAAAATGGTTAGAAATATGTAGGCCTGCATATCGGTCGGTCGGGCGGGTTTCGAAGCCCAAATGTATGAACCCGAGCTCGGTCGAGCATGGCGTTGCGACAATCCAAACCCGACCAGTAAAGCCTCGGTTGAGCGGCGGTCGAGTGACGGTCGGGCGGCGGTCGGGTGGGCTTTGTATGAATCACTCAAACATACAAAGCCGAGATGGAGACGCGAGCCGGGACGAGAGCGGAGAGCGCGAGAGATGGAGATCTGGAGTCGAGTGACGACAAACGGAGAGAGAGAGAGAGGCGGAGCCGAGATGAGATGAGAGATGAGAGAGCAGAGTCGCGGAGGCCGGAGGCTACGGCGTTGGCCTCAGCTGCGGCTGACGATGGCTCGACGCGATGGAGAACGGTGTTGGAAGGAAGGAAACGACGCATGTAAGAACTAAGAGAAGCTGAAAAATGAAAATGAAACAAAAATATTCGAATAGCCTCATGCTCGGTCGGGTCGGGTATCGACTGACGACCAAAACACACACCCGACCCCGATCGAATACGACGACAACTCGGACGATTTTCGTCCGCCACCCAATCGGTCGGTCATGATGGCCGACTCTTCGGTCGGTTTCTCGGTCAGGACTGCGTCGGGGTCGGAAATCCGACGAGTCTGTGCAGGCCTAGAAATATGAGTAGAATAGTTTGACTTTGCAAATTTCGGGGTGATATAAATGGTTGAGATTTAAAGATATTGTATACGGATTTGGAAAATTGAAAAAATTGTTGGAAAAAAATAAAATGACTTATAGGATTAGAAAGTTGAATGGTTTAGAATAGAATAGAATGTAATGTGATGCGATAGTTTGGGAGAGGTTGCCAAACATGAGGTAATAGTTTGTGCCCTAATTCTTAAAATAGCCTTATTTTATGATTCTTCTCTGACTTATTAATTGTCAAATGTCAAATGCTTACATGAGAGAGACTTGAGTCTTGATGTTTGGTTTGCTTAACTTAAATTTACCTTTAAATACTCTTATTATACTGAAAGGTACTTTTCTGAATACTTGTATCATAGCAAAAAAAATCAGTTACTTTTTTCGTATCAAATATTCAAATTTGAATGCCCTTTTACATATCAAATTTTCAATTTTGACCAACTTTAATGAATAAAACTTGAGTATTTCAACAAAAGGGCAAATTTAGGATTAGAAAAAACATAAATATCCTTCATGATAACATAAAAGGTGTGTTTAGTGGGTAGGATATAGCATGAGATTTAATTGGATTGGACTATATAATTCTCGTGCTATGTTTGGTGCAAAACATGGATGGAATTATTTAAAATTTCCTCAAAAAATAATCCCATCTACATGGGATAACTTGTCCCTTCTAAAAGCATTTAAGTACATGAGATATAACCAAATAATATATACCGCACTCCTTTAATTGATTATTTAATTCATTGTTAAAAATAAAAGTGAAAAAAATAATATTTTATAATTGATTAATTAAATATTTTTTTTAATTTAATCTAAATTTTATATCTAATACAATCCAATCCAATACTACTCCATGTATTTTATACAATCTAATAATATCCTATCCAATTCAATCCCATATATATAATCTAATCTTATCCAATCTAATCCGGTGCACTAAACGCACCGTTTAAAGGAGCTGATTAAGTTATTTTACATTTTTTTAATTGATATGTAAAATTGACAATCCAAGATACCTCTCCTATCGTCTGTTTCTTTTTTGAAGGGGCGGGCGGGGGTGGGTACGGGAGAAAATAAAGAATGTTAAATAAAAATTCAAATGGTTGATCTTTGTATTAATGTGAATTCACTCGTAATATTGAGGCTTCAAAACACCAACATAAGGCAAATTCCGGTACAATTCTGCAAAGTCCATCCCATATCCCACAACAAAATAATCTGGACACTGCACAAGAAAATAACAATGACAAAATTATGTGACATAAAAAAAAAAAAAAAGGAACGTCATACAACACAATGGTAAATGACTATATATAACAGAAAGTACCCAAGCTAATAGCATAATTTTTGTGCAAGAAATCATCTTAAAACTATTTAAAGAATTTTTTTTTTTTTTGAAGGATAAACAAATGGGTTAAACAAACTTTCGCTCTCTTTATGAGCAATATGTGTTTGCTTGTACACTATGTTGCATATACGTATGTATAGTTTTCTTTGTGCCAAACTCATCCTAAAAGATCAAACAAGATTCATTCTATAAAATCTTAAAATATCCATAGGAAATAAGGAAGCAAGGGTTAACAAATATTAAACCATGTATAATTGCTTTCATGCTAATCGTTTTTGCGTGGTCCATTGATGTCCAAACACTGTCACTAATTTGCCTTTATTTATAAATTTATTTTTTAGGGTGTCACTGATTTGTGTTAATCACCAACAAGTGACAGAATGTCAATTTGCTGGCAGATTCAAAGTTCAAAACATCCCAAAATATCAGGCTCTTAGTAGGAGTTGTTAGTATTTAAAATTAGTTTGCTATTTTGTAGTTTAAATCTGTTTGTTATCTTTAGATATTGTCATTATCATGATAAGCAGAACGAATTCCATAATCCACATGAGGCCAGTATCTTATACTATCAAGTTGTTAATTTTGAATTTCTACTTCTGAGTATCTTTGTAAATCTTGTCATCTATACATTATCAACAAATGAAGGGAAAAAAAAAAAAATCAGTTCACAGTAAAATATCTTCTCTTTATTGTGCTCTGATAACATATTAAAAACGTGCGCAAGATTTACAAAGATATGATATACAATAACACGAACATGGGAATTCAAAATAAGAACTTGATAGCCTACAATATTTGATTGTTGTGAATTATGGAATCCGTTCAACATTTCTAAATGGAACTTATTCAAAAAAATAACAACAATATCTAAGATAATAAATTAATTTAAAATAAAAACATAACAAACTAATTTAAAACACTAACTCACTCCTAATAACTAAAGTGGTTGTTTTGAATTTTGAATATCACGTGACACTAATTGCTATTTTGAGGTATAAAATCGTTTCAAAATTACAACTAGATCCGTCATTTTAAGAATGACTAGGAGAACCAATTTGGGTTTTTTTTTTTTTTTTTTTAATTCCATTACATAATACTTTTTTTCCTTTTTATTTAAGCTTTTTTTTTTTTTATCACAATTGCTACTACGGCACTACTCTATTAAGGTCTAATAGTATCAACAAAAGGAAAGTGACAATGTAATATTATATAATCACGATCGAGCTACCGAACATTTCATGCATTTTTTAAGAAGAACAATGATATGCGGCTCAATTATGTCCAATTCTACTCTTTAATAGAGAGTAGACTCACTCTCTATTAGAGAGTAGAGTTGGGCAGGATCGTGCCCATTATCATTTTTCTTTCTTGTTAGAAATAAGAAAAAGGGACTAATCTGCTAAACGAATTTGAAATGCAAATTGAGATGAAGTAAATGAGACCTAACCTGAAAGCCAGAATAGAACTTGCCATTTCCAAGCATTTCAAAGTGGACCTTTCTTCTAGTTGGTTTGTCAAGAAAAGTACACACTGATACAGATGATGCTCCTTTGGATTCCATGTGCGCTATGAGACATGCCAATGTGCTTCCACTGTCCACAATGTCCTCAACCTGCACACAAAAATACCAGAATAACCCCAAAAAAATTATGTCAACCAATTTCTTCTGCATCTTTTAGAAAGAAAATACCTTATGGTGGGTGAGAGTTTCATCCAAGCGATACATGATTAGAAACTATGAGGGAATTAATAATTGAAAAAAAAAAAAAAAAAGCAAAAGAATGCATATTGATAACTTAGTTTAGCAAGATCGCTGATAAAAAATACGCAATTTATGTCAATTTTCTAACTATGCAGTATTATTCTCAAATCTTAAAAATTTTAGCGTTGTACAAGGGAGTAGAGTACGGATGTAATCAAAGTGAAGCCCACGCTTCTGTAAAGGGTTGTCCTTTTACGATTTATTAGTCCGTTTAGATTACCATTTAAATGTCCAATTTCCTCATTCCAAATTAAATGTTTTAACCCTGGAATGAGAAAAGTTAACATTAGAATGAGAAAAAATCAACAAACCATTTAGATGACATTTAAATGGTGATCCAAACGGGTCAATTAATATAAGGGTAGTTTTAACCCAATTTGATTAGAGCATGAATACTTGGATCTGATTCTGTCAGAGTAATATTTTTCTTTTGGTGGTTATTTTCTACTAACAAATATCAGAAGTCGAGGAAATATTTTCTCCACCACTACTAGTTTTTGAACAAGTGGAATGAGAGAAGAGAATGTAGCTTCCTATAAGAAAAAGCCAACCACCAAAATCATTAGACAGTTTATGAGAGAGAGCTCTTTAGAAAATATCTCTATAGTAGTTATTATTCTATGGACTACTGAACTGTGGAACATTGTATATATTCGCATAACAACATACAACTGTGAGCGAGACGAGATCATGAATACCTAGACAATCTCTACTTTCTTTTGGTTAAATTGTAAATTAGGAAAAAATTGAATTTTTTTGAACAGTCAAAAGATATGAAAATCAGAAGTTTGACTCTACCATACGCAATACAAACCAAAAATTGCATTAAAAATGTCCACTTGAACCACTTAAGTGCCGAAAACAAAAGTAAGACCTTTACGACTGTCTATGTATCCACGATCTCATCTTGCTAATACTAATAGTTGTTCGATGTGATGCGAACACGCACAATATTCTACAACTCAAGAACTTGTAAAATAGCTCTAAGAGAGATATTTTATAAAGAGTAAACCAAGTCCAAAAGATTGTACGTCGATGGTTTTCTCTTGCAAAAAGTCATATTATCTCTCCTCTCGTACCATTATTTACCATTTGTCAAAATAGTCAACTAGTAGTGATAGGAGAAACTATGCCCACTATTGATATTTGTTATTTGTTATTTGTTATAGTACAATAACAAAAGAAAATATTACACCAATTGGATCGAACCCAAAAATAGATAAATGGATTGGATTTTGACCCGTCCATATCCAACACCAATTGTGCCAATTATTGATATAGTTAACGCATTGCAGACATGATATACATAACTTGACATATGAAATATTCAATCACATGAATATTGACACATAGTGATATGATGTTACATACATTGACACATAGATACCACTAATAGTAATAAAACATCTTTCATTTTTTTTTTTTAAACTTTAAACTTTAACTTTCTCTTTCTTAAAGAGGCGTGATTCTCTCCAAATTATTGATGTTGATAAATAATTTTTGTATAAAGAACATAAAATAAAACATAGCTTAATGATATTTTGAATAAAATTATTACGCAGTGTATAATGTATAGGAAAAAAAAAAAGAAAAAAAAGCAAAGACTCTATTTTTAATTAAAAAAAAAAAAGAAAAAAGTGGAGGAGAAGAAGCACAAGCACATACCAAGAGAACGTGCTTTCCCTTGACATCGAGCTTCAAGTCGGAGGAGATTGTGGGTCGGCCATTGGACTCGGTGCCGGAGCCGTAAGACTCGGCGCGGACGAAGTCGACGGAGACGGGCAGGTCGATGCGGCGGACCAAGTCGGCCAGGAAGAGGAAGGCGCCGGTGGCCACGCCCACCACGGCCACGGGCGGAGAGGCGGCGTCGGCGGCGGCGGAGAGGTCGGCGGAGATTTGGGCGGCGAGTTCGGAGACGCGCGCGGCGATCTGGTCTTGAGTCCACAGGACCTTCTCTATGTGGGAATCCATTTTTGAGTTTTGGCAAGCCAAATACTGGCGCTGTGCCAGCGGCTCTGGTAGGGAGAGCTTTTATATGCAAATGCAAGGTTTGGTCTTTGGTGGGAGATTGCAAGAATTTTTTTTATTATATTTTTTTTAAAACAAAAATACCAAATATACCCATACGGTTTGGTTGATATGCCACGATTCTCCTTTCCTCCATTTGGTTTAAACTTGTGCTTGCGTGGAGTCCTTTAGCGGTCACCTAATTTTTGTCACTTAATTTAAATAAATAAGGGTAAAGTAGATAAATACTCAGAATTTATATAGCAATAAAAATAAATATTTAAACTTTTAAAGTAATTGAGTTTTTAGTCAATTTATAAATTAATTGCACATGTTTTTGATAACTAAGTGAATTACCACCACTTATGTAAGTAATTGAATCATTTTGGTAGTTGGCTATACTTTTCAAAAGATTGGGTAATAACTTACATTAAGTTTTAAAAATTAAGTATTAATTATAATTTCTCAATAAAATTTTTTTAAGAAAATAGTTATTTTTAAAAAATAATTTAAAAAAAATAAACACAGTTTTAAAAAATTTAACAATTAGCCCTTTTAGAAATTTCTATCGTGTGTCATAAAATTTTTTACAGTAATTTTTATATATAATTTTTTTATTATAAGAAATTTTTTACATGTGTTATAACTAGTTTTTAAATTTTTTGAAATTGTGACTATTTTTTAAAAACACAGAGTTCAAAATGGCTATTTACCTGAATGACCCATTAAATAAATACTTAATCTTTTGAAAATATATAACAAATATTCAAGTGATTTAATTACTTACATAATGATAATTGATAGTAATTAATTAAATTATCGAAAATATGTGCAAGTACTTGATGAATTAGCTAGTTCCTCAATTACTTTGAAACATTGAGTATTTATTATATAAATTTTGAATATTTTCCTACTTCACCTATTAATTAATTGAGCATGTAAGTTATTAAATATTTTGTGTCATTGTGATAGCGATAATAATAATAAATTCAGATACATTTAGTAAATAAATTTGAATGAGTTGTTAGATATCATATCTCTTTTATGTGTGCAAAAAAAATCCAAAATCCACAATTCGTGGAACTGAATTGAGCTCATCATTTTTCTGGGAAGTTTACAAATCTATCAGACACATGGTAAACAACTTGACAGAGCTCTGCGATTTTCTAAAAAACGATTGAGATATCAGACGCGCACCAAAAAAATTGTTAGCACCATGTTTTACAGAAGATAAGGAACTAAATTAATCTTCCCTCCAAACTTAGTGAGTGAGTTTCTTCCAATCTTTGAAACTAATTTGTATAAATATCCTCTAAGTCTTTATTTGAGTTCTAGAGAGATTGATTTGAGCAAAATTGTATTTGAGAGTTATTTGAGCATTTAGGCTTAGTTTGTATCTCTAAAAAAGAATTAAAGTTTCATCTTCAAGAAGAAAATCAAGCTCATAGCAGACGGTGACCCTAAAGGCGTGCGAACTGAAGTAAGACAGTTGGTTTGAACAATCAAAACACAAAATATGGTGTTGAGAGTCTGAGGCTGCGGCTGTGCGAAAGGACATGCAGTTCTTATTCTAGTGAAGATCATCGTGGATTTCAACTTGGTGCAGACCAGGGTGTAATCGTAATTCTAGAGTTGTAATTGTAGTAAGAAGGTTAATAAAAGTTCACCTTCATACCTGGTGTATTTAGCACCCATGGTTTTGTTTTACTTATACTGGGCTTTTAACTATATAAAATAAGCATATTTAGCGTTAATCTCTTTTACTTTGATGCTTATTTTCATATTCTGTTTTGGTAGATAATTTCTTTGAGAATTAGAAAAAGAGGTCTGTTAGATCAGAACTGTTAATTTCCAGATGATAGATATTGTATTTGGTATCAAAGCATGTCGCTACACCTGTAGGGAGGTTCTGGGAATAAAAGATTATCATTAACAAGATTCGTGAAGAAAGATCCACTGTGAGACCACATTAAAGCAAATACACCATCTGGAAGGCTAGGATGAGAGTAAGCTCCATATACGAATGTGTCTCGACTATTGTCGAGTTAGGCTAGAAACCTCTAACAATTGAAGTAAACGACGAAATCAAGCAAAAGTCATGATGAGAAGACAAGGAAATTTTGGAAATGCAATATGGAACTCAGAGGGACTAAACGCCATTTTCACTGTAGTTGATGCAACAAAATCCAAACATATCTCTTCATGCGCTAAAGCTCATGCAACATAGAAGAAACTCGAACTGGCGAATAAAGGAAAATCTGGAGTAAGAAGTCCTCACTTCGAATTCTAACTGCAAAAATTCGAAACCATCTAATTGCAAGAAGATGATACCTGTTAGGCCTGAGATTCGCTTTACTTATACTAGACGTAAGAAAGGGGCTGCTGAGGTGTAATTCTCTGCATTGTAATAATGAATTAGTTATATTTGCTGAGGTGGCAGTGAGATATTGTGCTGAATAGGATGATTGGGTTGTAGGGTATTTAGGGGACACGCCTTTTGGGTGTGAGGTATCTGGAAAATTACTTGGCCGAGCATAGCTCAATTTTGGAGAGCCTCCAAGCCCCTCGAATGCTTGATTAGACTGTTCTTGTTCATTTTCTTTCCAGATCTATATCAATACAATGCTGATGTCGTGTTGATTGCCCCTATTATTGCCGTGATTGTTTTAATTGTGCTTGTTGAGTGTTATTTTCTACTGTTATATACATACAATTGTTATTGTTGGTGGTGTGTGTGTATCAATAACTTTTTTTTTTCCTGATTTTTATGCAAAATTAATTGTTGTAATTAACTCATCTTTTGCCTTAGAAGATGTGTATTCATATGCAAAAGTAGTAAATAAGATTATGTGCTCACTCCCAAAAAGGTTCCATGCAAATGTCACTTCCCTTGAAGACAGCAAGGAACTTGAAAACATGAAAGTAGAAGAGCTAATTGGTTCTCTGACAACATATGAGACAAGGGAGTGATGTGATAAGACTCCCAAACCTCCAATCCGTTTCACATATGCAAGGCGTAAGGGGAAGAGTGTGGGAGCTGGTTGAGAGTTGGAGTTTTGTTAGTATAAGTCAAGTACTAATTAAATAAATGAATATAACAGTGTGGCTTTATTTGTAATAGTTTACTTGTGTAAGGGTAATTTGGGTATTTTGCTGTAATCAGTACCAAGCTGAGATATAACGTGAGGCAGAGGGGTTGTGGGGGGTAGGAAGAATCTGGGAACTTGGGAGAGATCGGAGCCTCTCTAACAGCTTCGAACGTTTGTACTGATCTGTGGCTTATTTGAATACCAATTTTCTCTTTTATTCAAATCTCAATCTGAGAGATCTGGCGTAGTCTTATCAAAGTGGTATCAGAGCCGGCGATCGGACCATGGTGGCGACCAAGATGGAGGGAAGGGTCGATCTGATTGAAGAACAGATCGAAGCGATCCGCGACGACGTTGCGAAGATCGACGCCGTAGAGCGTAACATGCAGGCGATCATGTCTAAGCTCGCAATCTTGGACAAAGTTGAAAGTGCGCTGAAGAGAAACGAAGAGTCGGGGAGGGGCGAGGTGACGAAGGAAGGAAGAGAGAAGTCGCCGATGACGGGGACCTCGATGCCTCGATTTGGCTCCTTTGAGTCCGATGGTGGGTCACCGCAAGTCGGAGATCGTGGAGGATCCGAAGACAGCCGATCTAAGTTGAGCAAGCATGAGACACCAATCCACAGATTGGAGATGCCTACTTTCGCTGGCGAGAACCCGGAGGGGTGGTTGTTCCGAGCTGAGCGTTACTTTGCCATTCATCGCTTGTCGGAAGTGGAGAAGTTGGAGACGGCTGCTGTGAGTTTAGACGGGGAGGCATTAGCTTGGTTTCAGTGGGAAGATGGTCGGCGTCCGATGCGCTCGTGGGCGGAGTTTAAGACTAACCTCCTCGATCGTTTTCGATTGACACAAGAGGGGTCTGCGTTCGAGAAGTTTCTCTCACTCCGCCAAGACGGCACCGTACGCGAGTACCGGCGCGCCTTCGAGGTACTCGCTTCACCATTGGTTGGAGTTTCTGAACAAGTCCTGGAGGGGTCATTTATCAACGGACTCAAGCCCGAGATACGGGCCGAGGTTCGGATGATGAAACCGATTGGTCTTGCTCGAATCATGGAGACGGCTCAGAGGGTAGAGGATCGTAATTCCTTGCTACAACAACATCGTGTTGGGCTGGGTCATCGCCCTGGTTTTTTATGGCCGCGTGGATCCACGGCGACCACACCGGAAGCCGCTGCAAAAATCAGCCCAACACAGCTCCCTTCAATCCCTCGCATCACAACCCCACGCGTACCAACACCCACACCGCGATCTAATTCTACTTTCAAGAAGATGACTGATGCAGAGCTACAAGCTAGACGTGAGAAGGGACTTTGCTTCCGCTGCGATGAGCGGTACACGATTGGGCACCGCTGCAAAAACAGGGAACTACACGTGTTGGTTGTGGGGGAGGAATCCGACGAAGCGGAGGAGTTGAGCGGTGAAGATATTGGCGAAGTGTCTAGAGGGACGACGGAGATCAGCGAGTTCACCGAGAACGTGGAGTTATCCATTAATTCAGTAGTTGGTTTAACTGCTCCACGCACAATGAAGATTCCAGGTCGGATTGCGCAACGTGATGTTGTCGTGCTAATTGACTCGGGAGCTTCGCATAACTTTATTTCGTTGGAGTTGGTAGACAAGCTAGGATTGCCGCGAAAAGCCACAGGCGACTTTGGGGTCTCGATGGGCACTGGTTTGACCGTAAAAGGGACTGGTCTATGCCATGGGGTCGTGTTAACGATGCAAGATGTTGAGGTAATTGAAGACTTCCTTCCGCTAGAGCTCGGGGGAGTAGATGTTATCTTGGGGATGAAATGGTTGGAGTCCTTGGGGAGTACTCAGATCAATTGGAAGCTTCTAACAATGCGTTTCAAGATCGGAGGCTCGTGGGTGACACTACACGGAGACCCCAGCCTTTGTCGCTCAAAAGTGTCCCTTAAAACAATGATGAAGGACATCAAGAAGGAGGGGGGAGGACTCTTACTTGAGTTATGGAGCTTGGAAGTGTCAGTGGTTCGCGCTAAGAGCGACGACGAAGTCCCACCAGATTTGATTGACGTATTAACTAAGCATACAGAGGTCTTTCGGACTGCTACAGTCTTGCCGCCCAACCGATCGCGGGACCACTCGATTACCCTTCATCCAGGAGTGGCACCAGTTAATGTTAGACCTTACCGGTATCCTTATTACCAAAAATCAGAGATTGAACGTTTGGTACGGGAAATGTTGGCGGCAGGCATCATCCAACCTAGCGTTAGCCCCTTTTCAAGCCCCGTCTTATTGGTCCGGAAGAAGGATGGAAGTTGGCGGTTTTGCGTAGACTATCGGGCATTGAACAAAGTCACAGTGGCTGATAAATTTCCAATCCCCATAATTGACGAGCTATTGGATGAATTACATGGTGCCAAAGTATTCTCGAAGCTTGATTTGCGTTCGGGATACCATCAGATTCGAGTAAAAACTGAAGATGTTCCCAAAACGGCTTTTAGGACGCACGAAGGACATTACGAGTTCCTCGTAATGCCTTTTGGCCTCACCAATGCACCGGCCACATTCCAATCCCTCATGAATGATATCTTCAAGGAACTCCTTCGTAAATTTGTGTTGGTTTTCTTTGACGACATTCTAGTCTACAGTCGAACTCTTGAAGACCATGCAACTCACTTGGATGAGGTATTATCGACTCTAGCTCTTCATTCTCTTTATGCTAACTTAAAAAAATGTGTTTTTGGGAAGTCACAGCTTGAGTACTTGGGCTATATTGTTTCGGGAGAAGGGGTTGCTGCCGATGAAGCAAAGGTTAGCGCCATGGTGCAATGGCCTCGACCCAAGTCAGTGCCTGAGTTGCGCGGGTTTCTGGGATTAACCGGCTATTATCGCCGATTTGTGGAGGGGTATGGCGCCATCGCTTGGCCACTCACTGAGCAACTTAAGAAAGATCAGTTCCGGTGGAATGACGCCGCGGAGGAAGCATTTGTACGACTCAAGACAGCCATGACCACCGTTCCGGTTTTGGCGCTGCCTGATTTCTCCCAACAATTTGAGTTGGAAGCGGATGCATCCGGGCAAGGCCTCGGGGCTGTTTTGATGCAGAATCGTCGCCCCATTGCTTATTTCAGCCAAGCCCTCTCTCCTCGCGCGCAGCGGACGTCTGTTTATGAGCGAGAGCTCATGGCAATTGTCGTCGCCATCCAGAAATGGCGCCATTATTTATTGGGACGACGATTTGTTGTACACACAGATCAAAAGAGTTTGAAATTTCTCCTTGAGCAACGTCTTGTATGCCCTGAGTATCAGAAATGGCTTTCGAAATTGTTGGGCTTCAATTTCGAAATTCACTACAAGCCGGGCCTAGAAAATAAGGCCGCAGATGCCCTCTCTCGTGTGGAGTTGGCTGAAATGTTGCTAGCCCTAACTGTGCCTCATGTCATTCAATTGGATGACCTTGATCATCAAGTACTGGCAGATGCTACTTTACGACCGATAGTAGAAGATCTTCTCCGCGGCACTGAGGGACATTCGGGCTATTCCCTGCATGAGGGCCATCTGCTTTACAAGAATCGGTTGGTCTTGCCCCGTCAATCGCCATTGGTCACATTGGCATTAAAAGAGTTTCATGACAGCAGCATAGGTGGACACTTAGGTTTTTTAAAAACTCTCAAACGGGTGGCCGCTCATCTCTTTTGGGCAGGGATGCGCAAGGATGTGCAACATTATGTGGCTAGCTGTTCCATTTGCCAACAATACAAGACTAGTACGCTCTCTCCTGCGGGACTTTTGCAGCCCTTGCCAATTCCGGATCGTGTTTGGGAGGATATCTCTATGGATTTCATAGAGGGGCTGCCTATATCCGGGAAGATGGATACTATTTTGGTGGTGGTCGACCGCTTGAGCAAGTATGCTCACTTTATTGGACTTAAGCATCCTTACTCGGCCCTCACTATAGCTGCGGTATTTGTCCGAGAGGTGGTGCGTCTTCATGGGATTCCCCATTCCATTGTGTCTGACCGGGACAAGATTTTCATGAGTCGTTTTTTGTCCGAATTATTTCGTTTGCAGGGCACAACTCTCAAACACTCCACGGCATATCACCCGCAATCCGATGGCCAAACCGAGGTCGTCAATCGATGCCTTGAGACATATTTACGGTGCTTAGCCAATTCGAATCCTAAGTCATGGTCTGGTTGGTTGCCTTGGGCTGAGTATTGGTATAATACGGCTTACCACACTTCGACTAATACTACGTCTTTTCGGGTCGTGTATGGTCGAGATCCACCAGCTCTCATTCGATTTGCGACCGGTTCTACCCCTTGCTCCGAGGTTGATCGTCAGTTGCGTGACCGTGACGTCCTGCTTGATGAGCTCAAGAACCAACTTCAACGTGCCCAACACAAGATGAAGCAATCAGCCAATGCCCACCGCCGCGACGTACAGTTCGAGGTTGGCGACAAGGTGTACTTGAAGCTGCGTCCATATCGTCGTCGTTCTTTAGCGGGACGACCGTTTGAAAAGTTGGCTCCCCGCTTCTATGGCCCTTATACCATACTGTCTCGTGTTGGCCCTGTTGCGTATAAGCTTGCCTTCCGCCACAATCCATGTTGCACCCCGTCTTTCATGTTTCGCAGCTACGCAAGGCGATTGGTGCTACTTCGATGACCTCTTATTTGATCCCACCACAACTTACTGAGGAGTTAGAGCTGCTGGTTGTACCTGAGGCAGTACTTGGAATGCGAGCTGCACCTGGATCTCGCGAGCAGCAGTTGGAGGTTTTGGTGAAATGGCAGGACACACCAGATTTTGACTCTACTTGGGAGCCCTATGAGTTGATTCAACAACAGTTTCCAGATTTTCACCTTGAGGACAAGGTGACTCTTTGGGCCGGGGGTATTGATAAGACTCCCAAACCTCCAATCCGTTTCACATATGCAAGGCGTAAGGGGAAGAGTGTGGGAGCTGGTTGAGAGTTGGAGTTTTGTTAGTATAAGTCAAGTACTAATTAAATAAATGAACATAACAGTGTGGCTTTATTTGTAATAGTTTACTTGTGTAAGGGTAATTTGGGTATTTTGCTGTAATCAGTACCAAGCTGAGATATAACGTGAGGCAGATGGGTTGTGGGGGGTAGGAAGAATCTGGGAACTTGGGAGAGATCGGAGCCTCTCTAACAGCTTCGAACGTTTGTACTGATCTGTGGCTTATTTGAATACCAATTTTCTCTTTTATTCAAATCTCAATCTGAGAGATCTGGCGTAGTCTTATCATGATGTTTGACAACAATGCTAACCCGAAAAACAAAAACATGACCGACAAAACCTTGGTCGTGATTGCTCAGAATTTTCAACGCTTCATGAAAGAAAATTTTATTAGGAATGTTGGACAGAGAGCGAGCTACGACACCATCGATATCTCACACCCCAACATTGTAGCCGAGCTCAGCCTCTTACTCGCCCACCCCTAGCTTCTTACCAAGGGCTCACATATTGGATCACCGAGATGATTGCTTCAGACTTGGCAAGCTGCCAGACGGTGATCATAGGCATAGTGGGAGACAATGAGGGAAGAATGATGGTCGGAGATGGAAGAGTAGATGGTGAGGGCCTCGTCTGGACTGTGCTTGCCCTAAAGCTGGGACTTGGCCTTGGAGATGGAGAACACGAGGCGGGGAAGATGGATTTTCTGGAGTTTGGTCAAGATTGTGGGTTTTGGGGCTGGTTTAAGCAAGAAGAAAAACACCAGTGGCTATTTAGTTGAGAATAAAAATTTGGGGATATTAAGTGATTTTTTTAATTTTTCAAGTTAAAATTTGAATTTTGCTTAATTAATATTTTTTTTTCTATGTGGAGTGACTAAAATACTCTTGCATAAAGGCTCACATGTGAAATTCGGTCCAATTTTAGACGAAAATTAGACGGAAAGACCCATTAGCAATGCTTTTGAGAGGTTGGGTGTCAATTGCGACCCCAATTGACACCCAATTGCAACAGAGCCGTAAATTAAGGGGCACCGCTGCTAAAAACCCTAAAAAAATTTCTACAATCTGGCGCCAAAATCCCCAAAATCAAAATCCACAGTACTGACGAAACCAAACCATATTTCAGTGTCTGTGAGTCGACACTTTGAAAATAAAAAACATAAACCGAAAAAGAAAAAGAAAGAAAACGAAAATGTCAAGCTTCTTCTTCATGGCCGTCCAATGCTGCCAATGCTCCACCATGCAGGCACTCTCTCTCTCTCTCTCTCTCTATGTATATATATGTATATATATATATATATATATATATATATATTGAATGTTAATGGTGATATTGAGTGAGGTTTGATCAGGTGAAACAGAGGAAGAAGAACAGCAAGAGCAACAAATGGAGCTGCGTGGTCTGCAACCAGAAACAGTCCATTCTCAAGGTCTTCGCTGAAGCTCCCATGGCCAGAGACCTCCGATCCTTCGTTCAGTCCTTCAACATGTCTCGCCAATCCCAAACCCACCCTTCCTCTCCGGAACTCCCTCCTCCCATGGCGCCGGACTCTCCACCAGTCTCCAAGCCGCCTCGATCGGACTGGTCCGAGTTCCTCGATCCCGAACACGAGATCGCTGCAACAACCGAGACTGGTGAGTCAGTGAATGAGTGATTGGTTGATTGGTTTGAGTTTTGAATTTAGGGTTTGGAAATTGAGCAAGCGTTGGAATTTGGCAGGAGCAGGTGAGCTTGAGCCGGAGATCATGACGGAAATGCCGGTCGGGTTGTTCAAGAAGGCGAAGCTGAATAAGTACTACAATGGCGGTCCGTCGGGGATCGGAGATGGCGGCCAAGAGCTTTACAAACCTGTTTTCTCCAAGAGAAATGCCTCTAAGCAAGGTCATTGATTTCGGCTACATTATTTTTCCCTCCAAAATTTTCAAGTTCTTATACGTATTTTTTAAATTTTATAAATTACCAATTATTGAATATTAACTTTATTGATGCAGAGAAAGAGTCATTAGAGCCAAGGGAGGTTAGAGGAACATGTGAACTCAAAAAGGGCAGAGAGGCTTCCAAGTGGAGCGACTACCTAACTCGGGATGACAGCGACAACGCAGTGAGGCTCGTCGGTGGTGCCGGGAGTCGAGGAGACGATTGGAGCATTGAAATGTTGGAGAGCTTAGTGAATGAGGAAAAGGTAGAAGATGAAGAGATCCACCCTGATTTTCTATGATTCTTGGCTTGGCTTGGCTTTTTTAAGAACCAAATGCAAGGCCTGTACTTGGCTTTTATTAGCACAAAGGTCTAGCTCCTAAAGTTGATATATGGAATTCATTTGTGTGACAATATGGTAACAAGTGTAGGTTTTTTTGGGCTCGTTTAATGACTGGCTTGGTTGAGGTAGTGTAAGGGAATGAAAGACACCGTTTTAGTAAAAATTCGGTTTTTCACCAAGTGTTTGAAAATAAATTCTGAAACGAACCTACTGATCTAAAATGAAACTAATATTAATTATTAAACAACAGAAGTGTCGATATTAGATTTATACTGCTTTTTAGATACTGCCTAAAAATTTCAAAGTCCTCTTGAATGTGAGTAGCTCGACCAAAGTTTCATGCCAGAAGCTACTTCTGAAAAGCCATGTCAAACATGCTCTTTGAAAAGCTAATGCATCAATAGTAGACAACAGATGGAGAGAGAGCGCAAAAAGCCTAAAATTATATATAAATCCTAAAGAACATATAAAAAAAAAAAAGTCTAAAACGTCATCAGTTCTTCAAATCTCAAAAAAAAAAAAAAAAAAAGGAATTTGGTTGTATTAAGATACATTTACAGCTCAGCAAGTCATTGCCAGCCTGTGTGCTAACGTGGCAAGTTTGTTATACAATTAGTTACAAGTTGTTATGAGTCTGTAACTAATTGTAACCACTTAGCTGTCATTAATTCAAGCTTAGCTTGTAATATAAATACATCAGTAATAATTAAAAGAGCTCGATTGAGCATTATTCAGTTACAGATTTTCTCTCTTTACTATTTTCTCTCAAAGTTTCACATGGTATCAGAGCCAAACAGGCCTTGATCAAGTCATTTTCTCTTCAGTTCTTCAAGCTTTTTCGCAGTCCTTCAATGGCGTCGAATCCTTCAAGTTTTGCGCCTCAAGTCAGCGCACCAAGTTCAGTGCCTCCGAGTTCAGCGAATCTCAGTTCGAGTCAGAGTTCTCCAGTGTTTGCCTTCTCGGCTTCGCTCAATCCTCTGTCTCTTCGCCTGGATCGGAACAACTACAACTTCTGGAAATTGCAAGTTCTTGCCACAGTTCGTGCGCATAATCTCGAAGGTTTTCTCGTTGGTAAATCCTCGTGTCCTTCTCAGTATTATGAGAGTTCTACTTCTAATGGATCTGCTGTTCGTAGTCTTAATCCTGAGTATTTGATTTGGATGCGACATGATCAGTTTCTCGTTAGTTGGCTGTTGTCTTCCATGACTGAGTCTATGTTAGGTCATGTCAATCACTGTGTTCATGCTTTCGAGATCTGGTCCACTCTTGAACAATTGTTTCACACACAATCCCAAGCTCGTCTTTTGCAACTCCGGTTCATGTTACAATCCACAAAGAAAGGCTCACTGTCAATTGATGAGTATATTCTGAAAATGCGAGGCATTTCTGATAGTCTTGCTTCTGCTGGTCAAGCGATCTCTGATGAAGAACTCATCTTGTACATTCTTGGTGGAATTGGATCTGAATATGAATCGGTTGTAGTGAATTTGACGTCTCGAAATGATCCTCTGACGCTTCAAGATGTTCAGTTCATGTTACAGTCTCATGAAATGCGACTTGAACAGCAAATGTCGAGTCTTAGTCTCAATGGCTCTGTCTTGAATCCTTCTGCTCATTTGACCACTCATCGAAGGAGCCAGTATAATAATGGTTCGCCACAATACTCTGGCTCTGGTCAAAACAATGGACGGTCTCAAAACAGAGGTCGTGGTCGTGGTAATAGAGGTGGTCGATCAAACTCGTCTCGCCCGATTTGCCAATTATGTGGCAGAGCTGGTCACATTGCTCTCAAGTGCTATCACAGGTTTGACATCAGCTTTCAAGGAAATGATACTGCTTCTCCTTCGAATGCTCAAGCCTTCTTGGCTACTCCGGATGTTGTAGAGGATTAGGCTTGGTATGTGGATAGCGGTGCATCTACTCATGTGACTCCAGAAGTCACAAACCTTGGTGCCAAATCAGAATACAAAGGCAAAGAAAAGCTGATTGTTGGTAATGGTTCCAAACTTCATATTTCACATATAGGTTCATCTCTACTTCCTACTAGTCTGCCTTCCAAACCTTTAGTACTTAATAATATTCTACATGTTCCAAATGTTACCAAAAATCTTCTTAGTATTTCTCAGCTAACACATGACAATAATGTTGTTGTTGAATTCTCATCTCGTGATTGTGTTGTTAAGGACAAGGTTACGAGGATGCCAATGCTGCAGGGCACTCTTAGTGACGGTCTTTACCAGCTTCCAAGTCTTCCAAGTCTTTCGTCCAAGCACACATCTCCACATGTACCTGCTCAAGTCAGCCCATTATCAAGTGTTCATAGTTGTAAACTTTCCAGTCCTATGAGTCTTAGTTGTACTACATCTTGTAAAAATTTGCCTTTTGATGTCAATCTTTGGCACAAACGTCTTGGACATCCCTCTAATAAAGTTCTTGCTCATGTACTCAAATCTGTAAACATTCCATTTTCTGATAATAAAGTCCAGTTCTGTGATGCGTGCAAGTATGGTAAAATGCATCAATTTCACTACTCTAGTGTGTTAACCAAAACAAATAAGCCCTTTCAATTAGTTCATACTGATCTATGGGGCCCTGCACCTGTTCTTTCACCTGAAGGGTTTCGGTATTATGTACATTTTGTTGATGACTTCACTCGTTATGTGTGGATTTACCCGTTAAAACTAAAATCTGAAGCTCTTACAGCATTTACACATTTTAACAGCCTTATTGAGCGTCAATTTGATACTAAGATAAAGAGTGTTCAAGCTGATTGGGGTGGTGAATATCGTAGTCTGGTTCCGTTGCTTTCCAAACTCGGCATTATATTTCGTCATCCATGTCCTCTCACTCATCAGCAAAATGGAAAAGCCGAAAGAAAACATCAACATATTGTCGAAACAGGTCTGACTTTATTAGCTCAAGCCTCTTTACCTCTAAAGTTTTGGTGGGACTCTTTTGTTTCTGCCACTTATCTCATAAATAGATTGCCATCTCCAGTTTTAAGTAATCGTACTCCTTTTAATTGTTTGTTTCAACAAGAACCAGATTACTCATTTCTTAAAAGTTTTGGCTGTGCTTGTTATCCATTCCTCAGACCCTATAACAATCATAAGTTTGCTTTTAGAACATCAAAATGTGTTTTCCTAGGCTACAGTCCACTACACAAAGGCTATAGATGTTTACACTCTTCAGGTCGAATTTATATTGCCCGTAGTGTTGAGTTTAATGAATCTGAATATCCTTATTCAAGTCTGTTTCTAACAAATCAATCTTCCTCACCACAAATTACTACTTCAGAGTGTTCATTATCCTTTCCTATACACACTTTATCTCAATGTTGTCCAATGTTCTCGTCACAAGTCTCTTCTCAAACACAACTTGAAAATGAAAGTCTCTTTAACTTGTCACCTTCTTTACCATCATCTGGTCCTATAAATACCAGTTCTTCAAATTTGTCACCTTCCTCACCACACTCTACTTCTAATCATAGTACTCACCCACCTATACATACTGCTTCCATAGTACCACACTCTACTTCTTCCAATCCCAATACTCATCAAATGATCACTCGATCGAAACACGGGATCTACAAACCAAAGTCTTACATTGCTAGCTCCTCTAATTCTGTCTCCCCTGAGCAATCTAATTTTGTTCCACCTGAGCCTACCTCGGTTCAACAAGCTCTTTCTGATCCTTTATGGAAAAGTGCAATGGATGCCGAATTTTTAGCTCTTGAACGAAATCAGACTTGGTCTTTGGTTCCATATGACTCAAGTATGAATGTGGTTGCCAACAAATGGGTGTTTTGGGTTAAACTCAAAGCTGATGGCACAATAGAATGTTATAAAGCACGCTTAGTGGCAAAAGGCTTTCAGCAGACCCCAGGTCTTGATTATTCAGAAACGTTCAGCCCAGTAGCTAAGCATTCCACAATTCGAGTCATTCTTACACTTGCTATTTCCTATGGCTGGGATATTCAGCAAGTCGACATAAATAATGCCTTTCTGAATGGCGTTTTGCACGAGAATGTCTACATGGCTCAACCAAGTGGCTATGAAGATCCAACTAAGCCTACTCATGTCTGCAAACTTCATAAGGCATTATATGGTCTTCGACAGGCCCCTCGGGCTTGGTTTGATCAATTCCGAAATGCTCTTACTGCTTGGGGTTTCATAAATTCAGTCTCTGATAACTCTTTGTTTATCAAACATAGTGATAACAAAGTTCTCATTCTCATTGTCTACGTAGATGACATTCTTATTACAGGTTCAGATTCCACTCAAGTTAACTCACTGGTTTCTGATCTAAATAACAAGTTTGCATTGAAGACATTGGGCTCTGTAAGTTTTTTCCTCGGTCTTGAGGTGAAACGAACAACTGGTGGACTTTATCTTACGCAGGCCAAATATGTTCGTGAACTTCTTGAAAAGACGAACATGGCAAATGCTAAGCCATGTTCAACACCAATGGCACTTGGTCAAAAGCTGCGTCTTGGTGATAGCGAACCATTCGATCAACCAACTCTGTATCGAAGTACAATTGGAGGGCTACAATATTTGACAATGACAAGACCTGACATCTCGTTTACTGTCAATAAGCTCAGTCAATTTCTCCATGCTCCCACTGTTAACCACTGGTCAGCTTGCAAGCGGCTTCTTCGCTATCTCAAGGGCACTCCTTCCTTGGGATTGTTCTTTCAACCCGCTATCAAGCTGCAGTTGGAGGGGTATAGTGATGCTGATTGGGCTAGTAGCTTGGATGATCGAAAATCTACTAGTGGTTACTGCGTTTTCATTGGTCCAAATCTCATAAGCTGGTGCTCTCAAAAGCAAAAGACAGTAGCCAAGAGTACCGCCGAGTCAGAGTATCGAGCCCTATCATCAGCTGCTGCAGATATTGTCTGGCTTCAGTCTTTATTTGCAGAACTGAAACTTAAGCTTGTTCAACCTGCGCTGATATGGTGTGATAATCAAAGTGCCACTGCTTTAGCTTCAAATCCAGTTTTTCATGCTCGTACTAAGCATATAGAAATTGATGTACATTTTGTTCGAGAAAAAGTTGTAAACAAAGAAATAGATGTTAGATATGTACCAACAGAAGAACAAACTGCTGACATATTAACAAAGGCCTTAACAAGTGCTAGGTTTGAATTTCTAAGGCACAAGCTCTCATTGGCTTCGCCATAGTTGAGCTTGAGGGAGGCTATTAAGATACATTTACAGCTCAGCAAGTCATTGCCAGCCTGTGTGCTAACGTGGCAAGTTTGTTATACAATTAGTTACAAGTTGTTATGAGTCTGTAACTAATTGTAACCACTTAGCTGTCATTAATTCAAGCTTAGCTTGTAATATAAATACATCAGTAATAATTAAAAGAGCTCGATTGAGCATTATTCAGTTACAGATTTTCTCTCTTTACTATTTTCTCTCAAAGTTTCACAGGTTGGCTATATATGAAGCTACAAATGAAAATGAATCCAGAGTAAATTTCATCGAGTAAAAAACCCCAAGCCAATGATTCAGTGAGGCCAATTAAAAATGGGCCAAAGAATGGATGTGTGGTTGAATAAATCAGTGCAGTAAAGGAATATGCTTCATTTATTGGCGGGCAAATGTCAGTCTTGGCTGAAGCTTTAGGAAGGACTTCCATCGCCTCAGCCACCTTGTCCTTGAGAGCTCGGGAGACTCAATAAGATGTAGAACCTCCGGTTGGTCCATCTCCAGAAACATCCCGGTCACCTTTGATGTAAACCCTGGCTGAAGGCGCTCAACCAGCGGAAATAGCTGCTCTCCAAGCATCTGAATTTTACAATACAACAAAGTATATAAAAAATCTTTTCTTATTAAGAAGATTCGAAAAACTAGCAGATCGAACACCATGAAGCAGTTAAGACGAGGAAATCCAATTACAAGAAAAATAATAATCATGTCGAATTCAGTGCTATATAATATTAAAAAAAAATTCCAATTATTATTGCCACTAAAGCAGTATTTACTGATTGAACTATAAAGATTGCATATAAAATCCATAGACAATACAATTAGGTCATTCCGGGAAAGGAAGGGTAAAACAAAATCTTTATAAGGTAAAAGGCAGTTAAATCAATAAAAGTGACGTACAGGAGGCTGCTGCCAGTGCACTTGTGGGATAATCCCGCCACGACACTTCCCATGCTTTGGCCTGGCAGTCCTGGCCTTTGAAGGTGGTACGGAATAATGAAATTTGGCGCTACACTTGCGCACATTCCGTGCAATATTGGCTGCCGAAAGCCAAAACCAGCAGCTTGAGAGGGTAAAATAATTATGTAAATTTACTCTATTACCATTGAAGTAGTTAGTTTGTGAGTTGTGACCATAGTTTGTCTCCTTTTTTTTTCCTTCTATCTTCACACAAAACAATAAGGATTTTTACTTCCTTTCATTCCCGTCATACCAAACAACAGAGTAAAGGTACTCTGCCTCTATTTTTCCTCCACCTAAGTAATATATATCCCCCTCCTTCCGCTATTCTCTTCCTCCTACCGATTACACTATTTAGAGTCCGAAAGTTACGGTTGGCAAGACTGAATGTACGATTGGATTAGCTATTAAATGGTGTATCAATATACAAATGCAGCTTGCAAATAAGGCTCAATGCACGAATTTCTTCGAGTGTTGCAACAAATTGAGCTAAACCGTAAAGGGCAGCATGAACTGGCAGGACAAAATTGGAGTAAAGCTTCCAACTAATGACAGGTTTCATGAAGCAATTACCAACAGTCACTACAAGAGCAAACCCCGTTCTGGAAGTTATGGAACCGGTTCAAATCTCTGACAATGATATCGCGCTTCACAATCTTGGAAATAAACTTCATTGCCACATGGCAATCGATGCATATACGGAGATTTTTAATGATACGAATTGGGCTCCCTGAAGGTGTTCGGATTAGCCCAAACGCTAGAGCTAACCTTTCACTATGTAACCACAAATGGCGCTCTTTCTCATCATCCTCCATCTGACGCAGAATAGCTTCGCAGTTGGGAACGAAACCTGCTCTCCAGGTTTTCACGTTCAACCATTCCAACATGCCACTTATAAGTTTCATGTCAGGATGAGATGTATCTCCCACGGCGAAGTAATGAACAATGCCCTGATTTTCAATCCAACTAAGCCCTGGTTCCTTCTTTACGCCTCTCTTTTTCATGCTTTTCCTCACGAAAGCCACATTGTCCCACCGCTTTGCATTAGCATACAAGTTTGACAATAACACATGTGTAGCATCATCTTGGGGATCCATTTCAAGCACTCGCTGGGCAGAAAATATTCCGAGGTCCACGTCATTATGGATAACACAAGCTCCAAGCAAAGCACGCCAGACCATAATGCTAGGCTCAAATGGGATGCCCTCGATCAATTTCATAGCCTTGTCAAGGCAACCTAGTCTCCCAAAAAGCCCGACCATGCACGTATAGTGTTCTATACAAGGTTTAATGCCGTAGTTTTTTGTCATAGAATCAAAGTAAACTTGGCCTTGTTCTAATAGTCCTGCATTGCTACATGAAGATAAAACGCCCACAAAAGTCAACTTGCTTGGTATACACTCAGTTTTCTGCATCATTTCAAAAACTTTTAATGCCTCCACACCCAGGCCATGCATAGAATACCCAGAGATCATTGCATTCCACGATACTTCATCTCGTTCAGGCAACTTATCAAAGACCAATCTTGCCTCTTTAATTCCCCCGCACTTGGCATACATGTCTATCATAGCATTACCAACAACAATGTCCTTATCATATCCGGTTTTTATTGTCAATGAATGGATCTGAACTCCTTGCTCCAAGGCAGATATACCGGCACATGCACGAAGAGCACTAGAGTATGTGACTTTTGTTGCTAGAACTTGCAACCTAAGCATGCTTGAAAATAAACCTAATGCCTTATCTCCATCTCCCAACTGCACATACCCGACAATCATCGTGTTCCAAGTTACATTATTCTTGTTTGGTGATCGAACAAATAACTCCATGGAATCCTCTATCGTCCCACATTTAGCATAGGTATCCATTAGGGCATTTGAAACAAAAACATTCAAATCAAGACCAGCCTTGATTGCATGACAATGGATTTGCTTTCCTAGAACTAAATTCTGTACAGTCGCACAAGCTTGCAACACGCTAGCACATGTGAACTGATTGGGAGACACTAAGGCTCGCCTCATTTGCAGAAACAAATCGAAAGCCTCACCGCACTGGTCCTTCTGAGCATACCTCGCAATCATGAAGCTCCAAGGAACCACATGGTTCTTGGGCATCTCCTCAAATACTCTTAAAGCGTCAACAATGTTTTCCGACGCAGTGTACAGCTCGAGCAACGCAAGAGCCACAAACTGATGCTCTTCATAATGCGACTTCACAACACACGCGTGAACGCTCTTCCCTACGCTCAAACACCCCAGTCCAGCGCAGGCCTTGAGCGCCGACGCAAAAGTAAAATTGTTTGGCACAAAACCAACCACCCTCATCCGATTAAAGAGCTCCAACGCCTCCTCAAACCACCCATTGTCCGCACAACATGATACAATCCCAGTCCACGAGACCATGTCGCGGGAAACAATCCCATCAAAAACACGCCGAGCCATGTCAACCCGCCCGCACACGGAGTAGGCATCAACAAGAGCGGACGCAACAAACGCGTGCGAGTCGAGCCCCAGCTTGCAGACACAGCCATGGAGAGCCCAACCGAGCTCGGCCCGCCCCATCCGAACGATCAAACTCAGCGCGGTCGTGAACACAAACCCGTTACGCTCATGACCCTCTCGAAACAACCTCACAAACAAGCCAATCCCGTCGGAAAAACACTCGGCCTCGGACAGCGCTCGCATCAGAGTGACGAATGAAACGGCGTTCGGGTCTGGGATTTCGTCGAACAGCTTGCGGGCATCGGAGACGAGGCCCGATTTCGCGTACATGTTGAGGAGGGTGTTCCGAGCGAACAAGTCCAAACAACCGCCTCGTTTCAAGGCCTCGCAGTGAATCGCCATGCCCTGAGAAGAGTCGCCATTGTCGATGGCGTCCTGAAGCATTGCGGCGTATGAGTGGGAGTCGAAGCCCGGGGTCGGCGAGTCGGCATCGTGGGTGGACCAGGCGAGCTGGGAAGAGAAGACGAGTCGCTGAGAGTTTGGTCTGCAATGCACAGCGCTGGTTATTATGCGCGACGATTTTCTTTGACAAATTGATCGTATCATGGATCCGAGTTAACTCGGCATCGGTACTGTTCGAGCTTTGGTCCGAGTTGACTGGGCAGAGAGCCCCGAGTCAGACAACAGGTTGAAGGAGAGAGTTAAGAGAGAGACATCCGAGGACTCAGAATTAGAAACGTGGAGAATTTTGAAAAATGTCTAATGAATGATTTCTTTAGAATTTTACCCTTATTTGGAGCACACATTTTACCCTATTCATTTTAAGCAAAGCATTTGTATTGAGAAGGAAAAAAAACTAATACCATGTGTTTGGGCAAACTATTTTGCCCATCCCATTTCATTCTTTGGGATGGAAAAAATGGTTTGAAAATGGTTTGGAATGGTTTGAAAAAAAAAATATGTTGAATGGTTTGACTTTGTGAATTTCGAGGTGGTATAAATGGTTGAGATTTAAAGATATTGTATAGGGATTTGGAAAATTGAAAAAAAAATGGTTGAAAAAAAATGGAATGGAATGGAATGGTTTGTAAGATTAGAAAGTTGAATGGTTTGGAATAGTATGGAATGGAATAGGATGGGTGGGATGATTTTCCCAAACATAGTGATATATTTAAGGGTCAGTTAGGTAAATAGTTATTTTAGATTGTGAGTTTTTTAAAAATAGTCACAGTTTAAAAAAATTTTAAAATTAACCATAAAATTATAAGAAATTTTTGACAATAACAAAAATATACATAAAAATGCTATAAGAAATTTTTGACACTAGACAAAAATTTTATAAGATATTTCTGATATGACTAATTTTTAAATTTTTTGAAACTGTGACTATTTTTTAAAATCATTTTATAAACGATGACTATTTTCTTAAAATTCCCTATATTTAAATATTAAACACTTGAATAAGCTACTTTAATAGACACTAATGCTTTGTTTGTCTCCATCATCTTTCACGTTCAAATTTTTTTTTTCAATTTTACTAATCACAATGCAATATCTTTAAATTTGAACTATATATATCACAGCGAAATTCACAAAATCAAACTATTTAAAAATAAAATAAAATAATTAGGATATTTGCCACAAACAACCCATTATGATCAATTTTGACTTTTTAGCTTGAAATGATTTCATTATAATGAATTATTTAGATAGGTAAAACATTATTTAAGTAAAAAATTGATCGTTTTAGTGGAGGCTTGTTTAAGAAGTTTTGATATTATTATAACCATTTAAGTACTATTTAAATTTATTAATTATTTACACATGTTTCTAGTAACTAAGTTAATTACCACCGGCTATCACTATGTAAGTAATTGAATCACTTGGGTATTTTGTTATATTTTTAAAAAAATTAGAGATTAATTTAAAATAGGTGTTAAGAATTGGGTATTCACTATAATTTCTCTTTTGATTAAATTGTGCCACAAAACAATAACAAAAATGAATGACAGTAATAAATTACAATCTATATCAAATATAATATGAATATAGTACTTTGATTTTTTTTTATAGAAATATTTTAAAATAGTACCTGAGTTTTAATGAAAATTCAATTTCATCACTTTGTTTTTAATAATTATGAAATGGTCTTTCAGTTTTTTAAATCGATCTAAAACTATCACTTTTCGTTGACAAAAATTTAAAATTTTTCTAAATGACAAAACTACCATTTATGATAAAAATTACACTTATACCAAATAAATTAATTTTATTTTCTAAATATGTTTTAAAAATTACACTTATACTCAATATTAGGGTATAAATGAACGTTTTAAAAATTTTAGAGGTTGAATTAATGGTTTTTATAAAGGGTAATTTTGTTATTTTATAAAATTCAAGATTTAGTAAATACAAAAGGTTATTTTTAGATCGATTTGAAAAACTGAAAGACCAATTAGAAATTACTAAAAACGGATGGATGAAACTGAATTTTTGGTAAAATCCAGGGATTATTTTAGAAATTTTTCTTTTTATTTTGGGTCAGTCAGGTAAATAGTCATTTGGGACTGTGTGTTTTTAAAAAATAGCAACAGTTTCAAAAAAATTTAAAAACTAGCCATAAAACTATAAGAAATTTCATACAATAACAAAAATACACATAAAAATACTGTAAGAAATTTCTGACACTAGGCAAAAATTGTCAGAAATTTCTTACAGTTTTATGGCCAGTTTTTAAATTTTTTGAAACTGTTGCTATTTTTTAAAACAATTGTATAAACTGTGACTATTTTCTTAATTTTTTTTAATTTCCCCCAAATTTGACATTAGCATTAGTATTAGGATCTGCTACAATGTGGCGCCAAAATCAAAATCCACAACGCTCAACCAAAGTCAGTCTCTTAGTCGACACTTTGAAAATAAAAAACAGAAGCCAAAAAAGAAAGAAAAAGAAAAAAGGGAAAATTTTTAAATAATCCCTGAGTTTTACCAAACTTATAGTTTTGCCCTTACGTTTTTTAGGATTAATTTTACGTTTGCCCCCTGAACTTTGGGGTCAGTTTCACTATGCCCCCTAAACTTCAAAACGTTAGATCCGTTCCCCTCCATCTTTGAAATTTTGTAAATTTGCCCCTTCCGTCAAATATTTAACGGAAAATGCCTTAAATTTGTATTTTAAAGTATTTTAAAGTTGGCAAAAAGGCTAAAATTATTGTTTTATCCTTAAATTAGTATGTGGTAATTATATTTTAATAATTTTAATAATATTTATATACAAAATTTATAATTAAATTCATATTTTTTCTCTCTAAAAAAAATTAAGATATGATATTTTGCATATAAATATGAATTTAATTATAAATTTTGTATATAAATATTATTATAATTATTAAAATATAACTACCCCATAATAATTTAAAGATTAAACAATAATTTCAACATTTTTTTTAACCTCAAAGCACCTTAAAACATGAATTTAAGGCATTTTTCGTTAAATATTTAACGGAGGGGGCATTTTTACGAAATTTCAAAGATCAAGGGGAACGGATCTAACGTTTTGAAGTTTAGGGGGCATAGTGAAACTGACCCCAAAGTTCAGGGGGCAAACGTAAAATTAATCCTTTTAAAAAATATCAAACAATCCTTTGGTTGTTCAAATCCATATAAAAAAATACCTTCTGCGTTGCTTAAATTTTTTTTTAAATGACCAAACTACCCTAAGAAGAAAACAAAAATACACATGCATCGCTCTCAATCGAAAAAAGAGGTGGGGGCGGCGAGTGGCGGTGGGGGCGAGCGGAGGTGGGAGTCTGCGACGAGTGGAGGTGGGGCGAGCGATACCGAATTTTCTCACTTCGAACCCCAACACCCACGAACTCCGATCGCGGTGAACCCACGGCACCCGCGAACCCCGGACCCCGCGAACTTCGACCGCGGCGAACCCACAGCCCACGCGAACTCCAACCCCGCGAACTCCGACCGCCACGAACCTACGGCCTACGCGAACTCCAACCCCTAAGAACTCACGACCCCTGCAAACCCCGACCGCTGCAAATCCACCACCCCGTCCCCGCAAACCCAAGGCCCCCGCAAACCCCAACCCCAAGAACCCCAACCCCTGCGAACTCTGACTGCCGCGAACCCACAACCCTGTCAAACCCCAACCCCGCAAACCCTAACCCCTGCGAACTCCGACCGCAGCGAACCCACAGCCCACGCGAACTCCAACCCCGCGAACTCTGACCACCACGAACCCATGGCCTACGCGAACTCCAACCCCCAGGAACTCACGACCCCTGCAAACCCCGACCGTTGCAAACCCACCACCCCGCCCCCGCAAACCCAAGGCCCCCGCAAACCCCAACCCCATGAACCCCAACCCCCGCAAACTCTGACCGCCGCGAACCCATTACCCCGTCAAACCCCAACCCCGCAAACCCCAACCCCCGGGAACTCCGACCGCCTCCAACCTTGCAAACCCCAACCCCGCGAACCCACAACCCCCGCAAACCCACAATCGCCGCGTGAACCCTTACCCCCGCGAACCCCGGCCCCCGTGAACCCCGCCCCACTAACCCTGGTCCCCACGAAATCGCCGCGAACCCCGATCACCGCAAATCTCGCCCCCACGAACCCAACCTCCTCCCCCCCCTCCGCTCATTGCTCGCCCACCTCCGATCGTCTGCCTCCATTCAATAGCACTTGAGACTAAAATTAAAAGATAATGAAAATTAAAAAGAAATTGGGCAAATGTAAAATGATAGTTTGTTAAAGGGTATTAATGTCTTTTTAGGTATTAATGTTGACTAAATTTTTTGTGGAGGGTAGTTTTATATTAAATTGAGCAACTGAAGGATTGTTTGATAATTTTTAAAAACGTAAGGGCAAAACTATAAGTTTGGTAAAACTCAGGGATTATTTAAAAATTTTCCCAAGAAAAAATGTCAACCATCTTCTTCATGGCCGTCCAGTGCTGCCAATGGCTCCACCATACAGGCACTCTCTCTCTCTCTCTCTCTCTCTCTCTCTCTCTCTCTCTCTATATATATATATATATATATATATTGAATGTGAATGGTGATATTGAGTGAGGTTGATCAGGTGAAGCAGAGGAAGAAGTACAGCAAGAGCAACAAATGGAGTTGCGTGGTCTGCAACCAGAAACAGTTCATCCGCAAGGTCTTCGCTGAAGCTCCCATGGCCAGAGACCTCCGATCCTTGGTCCAGTCCTTCAACATGTCTCGCCATTCCCAAACCCACCCTTCCTCGCCGGAACTCCCGGGCTCTCCACCAGACTCCAAGCGGCCGCGATCGGACTGGACCGAGTTCCTCGATCCCGACCACGAGGTCTCTTCAACAACCCAGACCGGTGAGTGAGTCAGTCATTGATTGATTTGGGTTTTGAATTTAGGGTTTGGAAATTGAGCAAGCGTTGGAATTTGGCAGGAGGAGGTGAGTTTGAGCCGGAGATCGTGACGGAAATGCCGGTCGGGTTGTTCAAGAAGGCGAAGCTGAATAAGTACAACAATGGCGGTCGGTTGGGGATCGGAGATGGCGGCCAAGAGCCTTACAAACCTGTTTTCTCCTACAGAAATGCCTCTTAAGCAAATTCTCTTTTGAGGTCACCGATTTCAGTTGAATTGTTTTTCCCTCCAAAATTTTCAAGTTCTTTATTTAAAAAAATATTACAGAAATTCGAGTTATTGAATACTAACTTTATTGATTCTGAGAGAGTCATTAGAGCCAAGGGAGGTTAGAGAAGCAGGTGATGAGAAGTCAAGAACATGTGGGCTCAGAGAGGGCAGAGAGGCTTCCAAGTGGAGCGACTACCTAACTTGGGATGACAGCGATAACGCAGTGCGGGTCGTCGGTGGTGCCGGGAAATTCGCGGGTCGAGGAGACGATTGGAGCATTGACATGTTGGGAGCTTAGTGAATGAGGAAAAGGTAGAAGATGAAGAAATCCACCCTGATTTTCTATGATTCTTGGCTTGGCTTTTTAAGATAAGAACCAAGTGTAGGTTTTAAGAATTAGTGACTAAATTGGTTTCAAGCTTAATTCAGGTAGTGAAGGGAATGAAAGAAATCGTTTAGCAAACCTTCTGATTACTCTTTAAGTAAAAAGTTCTGTTTTTCACCAAAGTGTTTGAAACTAAATTTTGAAAAGAACTTAATGGTCTAAAATGATACTAATATTATTATTAAACAATAAAAATGTTAATATTACATTTCAAAGTTCTCTCAAATGTGGGTTAGAGAGGGGAAGCTCTACCGAAGTTTAACACTGCCAGAGGCTACTTCTGAAAAGCCATGTTAACATGCTCTTGGAAAAGCTAATGTAGCAATTACACTACTAAAAATCACTATCATCCCAAGACTCTGCAGTTCAGCATCCGTGGAAATTATAAGCACAACAGACAGAGAAAGAGAGAGAGAGAGCGAGAGAGCGAGAGCAAAGGCCTAAAATTCAATTGAAATCCTAAAGAATATATTTAAAAATGCCTAAAATGTCATAGTTCTTAAAATCTCCCAAAAATAAAAAATAAAAAAATCAGCAATTTAGTTGGCTATATGAAGCTCCAAATGAAAAAGAAATCTCTAGTCTAGGGAAAAAAAAAAAAAAACCAAGCCAATAATTCAATGAGGCCAATTAAAAATGGCCAAAGAATGGATATGTGGATGTATAAATCAGTGTGGTAAAGGAATATGCTTCATTCATCGGCGGGCAAAGAGCCAAGCTGATTGGCGTTGTCAGTCTTGGCTGAAGCTTTACGAAGGACTTCCATTGCCTCGGCCACCTTGTCCTTCAGAGCCTCGGGAGACTCGATAAGATGTAGAACCTCCGGTTGGTCCATCTCCAGCAACATTCCGGTCACCTTTGATGTAAACCCTGGCTGAAGGCGCTCAACCAGCGGAAATAGCTGCTCTCCAAGCATCTGCAATTTTACGATACAACAAACAAATTATAAAAAAAAAAAAAAAATCTTTTCTTATAATGTTCCTCTTGAAAAGTTGCAGAGAGAAGAAAATGATGGGAAACATACCAATCTTTGGTTTTCAGGGGTGGCCGAAGCCAAAGCAGAAGCAAGGGTAGCCATTGGCACTGGCGCGGGTCGTGGGGCATTGATAGGAGACATGGGGACGGAGCTTCCATCAAGTGGCAATGGCACCACCGGACCCACCAGACCCTGACGGACCGCTGATGGATCCATTCCGTTCCTTGTGTTCTGCATGTACCTACTACCTTGGTTCGAGTTGCGATGCAGGAACTGTATTTGTTTGAGAAAATCGGGGTGAGTAACCGTCAAGATACCATGCAGTTCTTAGAAAACAGATTGTAAAAAAATCCTTCTTAATTAGACTAAACTAAAAGTTTAACTCAGATAAACATGTCTTAGACGGGCATAGTAAAGTGAAATTCAGTGCATGAGAACAAAAGGAAAGCAAACAAGAGGATCGGAAATAAGGGCATGAGAACACAGTTTTAATTTATTATAAAAAAGATTCTAAAAACTAGCGGATTGAACACCATGAAGCAGTTAAAACAAGGACATCCATAATTTAAAAAAAAAAAATCAAAACAAAAAACAAAACGAATAGTAAAGTGAAATTCAGTGCTACAAAAAAAAAAACAAAAACAAAAATGACTAATCGAATTATTATTGCCGCTTAAGCCGTATTTACTGGTTGAACTATAAAAATAAACAAAAATAATATGTCGAGCAATATAAAACTCACGTCGAAGAGATTGCATATAAAAACCATAAGACAATAATACAATTAGGCAGTTCCGGGAAAGGGACGGTAAAACGAAATTTTTGAAAATAAAGTAAAAGTTTAGGCAGTTTTATCAAGAAAAGTGACGTACAGGATGTGGCTGCTGCGGCACTTGTTGGAGATTCCCAGCACGGCGCATGCCCATGCGTTGTCCTGGCGGTCCCGGCCTCTGAAGGTGGTACGGAATAGCGAAATTTGGTGCCACACCTGGGCGCATTCCGGGCAAGATTGGCTGCTGAAAGCCAAAACCAGCAGCCTGAGGGGGCAAAATACCAGGAGTACCTTGAGCAAAATACATCTGTGGGGGACCAAGTCTAGGAGCTCCGGGATGGAACCCCGGGATCCCCGATGGCAAAGGTCCCATCGGCCCAGGTGCCCGCATCTGGGCAAATTGCACCTGCCGAATTCAGATGTAAAAAATTTTTTGATGAGATTAAGAGTATGCGCGAGTAAAGACGTTTTATATGGGAAAAAAAAAAAAGAAGGGGATTTTTGTACCTCCAATTGAGCTCTTCTCTGTTCCTTTCTCTGGGCAACGGCCACATATAGAGGCTTCCGACCTATCATCTTTCCATTCATCTCATTCAACTGGAAGAAAAAAACAACCAAATTACTCAAAGAATATCCGAAGAAAAAAAAAAAGGAAAAAATAGCTGGCCTTAAAGCGTCTCAATCCAATTGGAAACTTACAGCTCTAGCAGCTTCCTCTGGAGAAGAAAAGGCGACAAAGCCCGAGCCCTTGCTCACCCCGCGAGAATCAACCATGACCTTTTGAAAACAGAAAAGGAAATTTAACTGTTAATATCGCTGTCTAAGGAAACACCACATTAATCAAAGTGACCACGAAAAGATAAAACTTCATTACCTTGGCCGACGATATTGTGCCAAACTCGGAGAATAGCTCCTTGAGTTTTTCATCGTCGACAATGTCGTCCAGATTCTTGAGATAAAGGTTAGCACCCTGCAGTTTCTCATATCTACTAATCCTTTCCTGCTCAAATTTGGCTCTCAAATCGGCGTCCCTCTCTGCTCTCCTCTGAGCCCTTCCAACGAACAAAACATTGTCGCCGTTGGTCGTCCCATTCAGCTTCTCAACTGCAGCCACCGCAGCCTCAGGGCTCTGAAAATTAACGAACCCGAAACCTCTAGACTTCTCATCCGGGTCCCTCATAATTACAGCGCTAGTGATGGCACCGAAGGGGCTAAAAACTTCCTTAAGTTCCTCATCACCAACTGTCTCCGGCAAATTCTTAACATAAACATTGGTGAACTTTGGCGATCCGTTTCTCTCCTGTCTCCGAACAAACTGCCCGACATAAACCTGCTTGTCATTCAAGCACATTCCGTTCAGCCGCCGGATCGCTTCATGTGCCGATTCCTCCCTCTCAAACTGCACAAACCCGTAGCCTTTCGACTGGCCGTTGAGGTCCGCAGCGACCTTGCAGGACAGGACGTTCCCGAGCGGGGAAAACGTGTCGAACAACGCCTTGTTGTCGATCGACGGGTCGAGGTTCTTGATAAAAACGTTGGCGAATCCGCTCTTCCGCAGGGTAGGATCTCGGTTCGAATACATAACCCTCACGGGTTTCCCGTTAATCGGGAAGAAATTCATACAATCCAGAGCTTTCGCCGCTGCAATTAGGCATCACAATCACGATCAGAACATATATAGCGCTAACAAATATTAAATAAAACAATTTCACTTCCTTAATTGTTGCAAGTTCACACACTGATAGCAACCAAGACAATTAATTACGCTCTAAATCGCTTAAACATAAAAAAAAAAAAATTTTAATAACTTGCTTTCAACATAACTAACTACACACACAAAACACGTTGTAAATAACGAAAAAAAAAGAAAAATAATAATAATAATAATAATAATAATGATGATGATAAAATTTATTACGATCAATCATCAAAATCATAAACGCCAATAAATAACAACAGTGATTATGATGATTATAATTTGATACAATACAGTGATAACGGACCGTCTTGGGGTTTCTCGAAGTTGACATAGCCGTAGCCGAGAGAGTGTCCTCGGAACTGATCACGGCAGACCTTAACGGTGTCAACTGTGCCGACATGACTGAACACCTCTTTGAGCTGTTCGTCAGTCACTCTCCAATCCAGATCGCCGACGTACAGCGACGCCTTCTCTAACGCCGTCACCGCCGCCGGAGGAAAAGGAATCTCCGCCATTGCCGATCGACCGTCGTCTCAATGTGCTACTACAAATAAATTCAGACCAAAAAAAAAAAAACACAAAAAAGCAATGGTGTGTAGAGAGAGAGAGAGAGAGAGAGAGAGAGAGAGAGAGACCAGGCCTAGGGTTTGGTGTCGGCTGAGATAATGGTGGTTTTTTTTTTTTTTTTTTTTTGGTTTTGTGGTTTTTTTTTTTTTTGGGTGTCTCTGAGAACAGAGAGAAAAAGAGAGAGAAAGTAGAAGGAATGCTGTGTTTTATATAGGAGTCAGCGGGAGGGGGAGGTCAAAACGGCAGCGTTTTGAGGGTTTTTTTTTTTCGTGGATTTCGAGGATACGTACGGAAAGGGCGAGAGAGAGAGAGAGAGAGAGAGAGAGAGAGAGCGCGGTGTTGGTGCGCGTGACGTGGCATTCGGGGGTTTGAATGTGTGTTTGTTGATGTTTTTGAGTTTGAGACGTTCGTTCGTTTGTTTGTTTGTTTTGTTTTTTTTTTTTGTTTTTTTGTTACGGCCACGTTTGTCGGGGCTCTTCGGATTCGATTTTTTGGTTCCCGACTTGGAAACAGACGTGGGACCCACTTTCACTTGCTACGCGTATCAAATCAGGCTGACTGCTTCTAAACCCGCCAAAAATAAATACATAATATAAATATATACTAAATACTAATGGTGGGCTTTATCTCTTAATTTTTTTTATTAATCGGAGGAATGATTTGCGATCAACAATAAACAAATTGACAAATTGTTTGCGTCTTTGACCGGATAATTAGAAATTATAACGAATAATAATAAAGTCTAATGGCTATTCAGGTCAATTCTTTGGTTATCTTTACTTCAGAGATTTTGTGGTTATTTTTTTAAAGTTTAAAATGATTTTAGACAATGATTTATCTTTTAAGTGACCTTGTATCTTGTAAAGATAAATATCTCCCAATACAAAGCTTTTCTTTTCATTAATTTGAAAAATTCCTTAAAATATTGATAAATACTTAGAATTTGTATTATTAATTTGAAAATAAATAATTATCTTATTATTATAACAGAATAAAATAACTAATTATCTTATTATCTCTCTCTTCTTTTTTTTTTTTTTGTCTTTTAAAAATAAAACCACAAACCTAGCATAATTTTCTATTCTACCCTTTTGTCATTACGATTTTTGTAAGACTTATTTGTCTTATAATACGTTTCGAAACCCTTTTATTTGATTTTACTGATAATCTATCATTTATTATTTTATCCATTCATGTAGCAAGTATTCATCGGAATTTGAATAAATTTTAATGGAAACTCATCTATTATTGAACTCAAACTAATGGTCATAAATTCATGTAGAACTCACATTAAATTGTAAACGTTTCTGTACAGAATATTGCAAATTTAAAGATTATCTAAAAACGTTATCTTTAAAATAATTTTATTTCATAAAAATGTAATAAAGCTATTGAGTTTAAATATTATTTCCCCTGACGTGGAGATTTCTTCCGCAATTCTTTCATGCAATTTCCCAACGTTTTTCATATTAGTTTTATTGGAAGTCATACTAAAGGAATCTTTTGATGATTTTGTTTAGCATGAAAATTACTTGAAATTACGTGCTTACATAAGCGTCAGTCAGCCTAAAACTAGTAAATTATATTTCTTCACCAAATGCCTTAGAATAGAGGGCTAAGAATTGCGCGAGGAAAATTAAAAAAAAAAAAAAAAGTGAAAGATGGTGAGAAAGTGGAGAGAAAACGAAAAAGAAGAGCAAAAATTGTTTATTTCCTACTTCCCATTTGTGCGTGTTTGTTTATTATTATTTTTTTCACATATATTTGCATTATATTTTACAGTATTTTAGTTTGATTTGAAAAATTGGAGTGTAAAGAAATATAAGAATATTGGAGTTGCAATTAAAAGAAGGGAAAAAGATACAACAAAAAGAGATACAAAAGTCAAGGTGCAGATTATTGGTTATACCCTAGTTTTATGTTGCAATAAGAACTTAGTTCATAGTTGCCATCAAAAAAGAATTATAGTTTATAGGGAGGGATGGAATAAAAAAAAAAAGAGTATAATTTGTATATACTATGACATGACAATTTTTGTCCAAAATTTTACAAAAATAGATTGAGGTTGTATTTCTAATACTTTTAGAAAAAGGATTTTCAAGTATTAGGTCTCCATAAACTAATCATGCTTTCGAACAATTCTTGAAGACAGCTTTGAATTAGATAGTCCTTGAATTCTTTGGAATGTAACCTGTCTTAACAATTGAATTAGATAGACGTTGAAAGAGTCAACTACGTAAAAGAGACTGCAAAATTCAAGTTCTCAAAAGAAAATCAGAGACTCAAAAGGTCGATATGTCTTTGTGATAGGACCATTCTGAATAGTTGACTTCAAACACTCTGTTCAAATTCCAGTAAAATTATGCAAGTCAACATTTTTTTTCCCTACCATAATCTACGTTTATTGATCCTTAAGCTTACCAACTCCAGTAATGTAAAAAAAAAAAAAAATCAGGCTGAAAATCCGCGTTTTATGGCAATGTAGAAAAATCAACACTTCCAATTTTAATTTTATTTATTTTTTTGTTTCCTATTAATGTAAAATACTTGTACATCATCAATGCAACATATTCATAAATGACAACGACACTTCATTATGGCTTTTTGTGAACAACATGGAAGTCTTTCCTGTCTAAAATGCATTTTGTGGCTAAAAAAAATCTAAAAATAAAGTCCTAGGAACATAAAATATAAACCTATAGTGTTGCTCTGTTACTGTTATAGGGCAACTGAGTTCAGCTCAAAACATGGTTCTCTCATACCTTCTTTCTGCCCTAAAACAAAAGTACAAAACAATTATAATGAACCCATTTAGATGGTTTGAGTAATGTTATAAAACTAAAAATGTTAGTAAAAAAGAAAAAAATAGGCAGAATATTATGACATTCATTTATTGAGTACAAAGAACATTTATCCATATATATGGCTTTGTTTTAAGTAATAAACAACTGTCACATTATTCTGATCATTTTTTTCTCGCTATTTATCATTTCTATTGAGTAAGGATCTTGTAAGAAACAGAAGACATAATAGCAGTAGGAAAAAGAAAAGGGTAAAACAATGCAACAGAAAGGAAAATAATGACCAAAATTCTTAAAAAATGAATATTTAGGGCTAATGGACCTAATGGTCTAACTCTTATTGCTATTAAACAAACGAAACTTAATTACATTACAACTGCTAAATTATGATGATAGTAATATTATATCACTATACTCAACTAGGCCTGTTCAAGAAATCCCACAGGCTGTGAAAACTTACCAACCTAACTCAACCTGACCTAAGCGATATCGCAGGGAAACTAATTTTTAGTTCAATAAATTGACTATAACTAAGCAGGTAAAAAAGTTAGAATTGAAAGAATCTAATTACTCTCTCCTTGGCTATGGATGAGCTACTATGTATATGTGATTAAATTCATGATTCTTTCCTGCTATAGAAGAAGGTATATATATAGTGCAGCAAAAATTTCTTTTAATTATTGTCTAACTTAATTGTTCCAAGCATTTTTTTGGAAGCAAGAGTTCGTTTTCTTAAAACGTCACCTCTCTTTGAATTGGCATCAATCAATTCTTCAACACTCTTACGTTTTATTTATTTATTTATTTTTTCTCGCGCTCGCAACATTCTTAGGGAGTAGTACACTACATGCTCGTTAAGGGGGATGTGAATCTTGAAGATAACCGTATTTGGTACATAGCCATGTAAAAATAAGATACCCAGATGTCTAACAGAAGAGGTGAATTACAGATTTCATTACCTTACCTACCCAGATATATATCACAAAATAAATCTACAATATGTTAGAGATAATAAGTTTCTAAACTTGCCTGTCACCGATTGTGAATAAAACAAGGTGGAGTGGATCTTGAGGTGTCAGCTGAAACAGTTGGTGTACAATGTAGACACACATGGTAAAGCTGACATATACAAATCATGAACAATTAGAATCGTCGCTAAAACATAATTGATGAATTAGGTGGATGAGTTGTAGAAAGCAGTGGAGAGATAAAAGAAGAGGAGAATCACGAGAGATATAATTTCAAGACTACTCTTTATTCATTGAGCAAAGTCTAGTAAACATAACAAGAAACAAGCTATTTGTAGATTTAGGAAATCTTTTAATCTAAACACTCGTTTGGCATTTGGCTCTTTTTTTTAGGTTTAATGTTTTAAACAAATGGCCCATGTTCCAAAAATTAACAAAGTAACAATCAGACTGGTTTTAAAATCTCTTAAAAACTGGCACTTGCTTGAAAAACTCAAACTTAAATAATAAAGATAAATGCTGATGATATATGTGGGAAGATTTGGCTTTTAGTCATTTTTAGGCTCATGATTCAAGAATTTAGCCATAGTTTGACGAAATTAAAGGATTAGCTATTTTCATCATGTAACAAAACTTTATACACGTGTAACAAAATTTGATACACGTGTAACAATTTTTCATACTCGTGTAACAAATTTTGATACATGTGTAACAAATTTTGTTACACGATGAAAATAACTAATTTCTTAATTTCGTGAAACTATGGCTAATCCTTAAAAAAAATAACAAAAAATTTGGCTAAATCCTTAAAAATCTCTAATAATAAAATAACAATAGTAATATAATTCAAAGTAACTATAATATCCAGTTGCCAAAAAAAAAAAAAATATCCAATTTATTTTTAATTATCTCTAAAAAATATCAATCATATTTCACATCAATAATTTATTGCAATCTGATGTTAGATTAATGAAAAATAGAAACAAATTATATTTTTTTTAAGACATGGCATAAGATTCTGAAAGCATGAAAGACAGAAAAGGAGAGACTGGAGACATGTACCAAGCATAATTAATTAAATTTCCAGCTATATTGAATATTTGAGTTGAAATATAGTTAAGAAAGCAATCAGTAAAAGCTACTATTCAATTTCGAAATCTTCTTTGAATGCATGTATTTGTTGTAAGATATATACAAAAATAATATTAATGTTAAAAATATAAATGCTTAAACTGTGAATATTACCTGCCGAAACATATCAATAAAATTATCCAAAGCACTGCACCAATTAAACTTGATTCTTTGTAAGCCACCCAAACCTGAATTTCATACCCCCAAAAAAAAAAAAAAACACATTTACACGTCTTACTATTGGTCAATAGATCAGTGAAAATACTATATTGAAGATAAGCAAATTCTAAATTTAATTAAAAAAAAAGGGATGACATTTTATTGAAATCCAATCTAGCCAGTTGAGTTTTACTCTTGGCATGATAAAAGAATTTAAAAAAAAAAAAAAAGAAACATGTATATAGTCAACTTATTAGATCTCAAAATTTCTTCAGAACAATATAGTTACCTTTTTTCTATAATAGAATATCTAAGATATCTTCCGCAAATCATGGCATGTTTGGTTTACTGTGTTACACGGTTTAAGCTTATATAATTTGTGTGTTTCCTAAAGATATTATATATAAATAATAATTAGAAAAATGGTCTTAGTCATTAGAGTATAAAATATGGTCTAATGCGAGGGGTTTTTTTTTATTTTTTATTTTTTTACTAGATAACAAAATTTGTATTGTATTAAGTGTGTTTTTCATGATAATACAATATAGTTAGTAGTTTGAGCAAACCAAACACCGTATTGAATTCTCTAATACAATACAATGAGCTTATACGGTGCACTAAACGCACCCTAATTAGCCCAAGACAATTTATATCATGAATGAATACCAATAACTAATGCCACAATCTGATTAACATAGCCAACACATTTCAAAAGTAAAAATGTATAATCAAGACCCAGCATGAGTGATGACTTTTCGGAATCAATGAAATTGATACCACTTTTACTGAGGAAAACTCTCCATGGAAGAGTAAAAGCCTACTCTTTTGTGTCAAAATTAGGAAGATAAATTACAGTACCATGGTGGAAAAGAAACCATAAAATTGAAGGTACGATGATATGGGATGGAACATACCGATAAAGCAATGACATTGATATAGAAGTCAATGAGTGTTGCAACCATCCACCTACAAACTCACCCCAACAGATAACAATCAGCACAAAGTTTAAATTCAAACAAGAAGCTCTAGGAGCAACTACAAACATTAAGCATCAAGGACAAAATAAATAACCCAAAGAAAGATAAGAGCATCAAGGAGCCGAGCATAACAAGAAGCTCTAGGAGCAATACAAACATTAAGCATCAAGGACAAAATAAATAGCCCAAAGAAAGATAAAAGCATCAAGGAGCCGAGTATAGACCAAATAAAGACTAAATAAAAGATCTGGTTGAATTGAAGCGAGAATTGTTGCATCGAAATCGGGTTTCTATGTCCATTTGTAATTTATCATTTAGATATATATTGGCCTGTTATAATGTGTTTGTCGAAGGAATAGAGACAGAATAGTGTGCCAAGCTGCTCCAGCAATAAAATATTTTATGAAATATAGCATTCAATTTTTGGTACACAAGGAACTTCTTTTCAGGATATATTTCTTTAAATGATGTTTTTCTGAGTTTGTTCTGTAGTTTTATAAATTTCATTTTACTATTCATGCATTTGAGCTATGGTCAATAGCAAGGAATATTAACCTTTAAGAAAAGAAATACACTAGTTCCTCTATATATATTATGAACACACACATCTAATGTTTATAACTACTAGCTTTTACTTCTCCTCATACATGACAATTAGGTCTATAAATGGAAGTGGAATAACAAGAGAAAGATTAAGAAAATACTTACGGAGTCAAAAGCTCTTTGCGGAAAGGAGAACCATCAGTGAAAATGGTGTAAAGCAAAGTTCCCAACATCAAACATCCCAAAGCACTAAAGATTACTCTAGCAGTAATAACAGGGGAGTGCTTTGTCTTTTGTTCAACATTGATCCTGCATGATAGAATTTATCAAAGCTAGTGGCTTGGTTTCTTGGGAGAGAAGAGAGAGGTAGATTCTTCGACTCAATAATGAAATAGAGAAACAATATTACAATACTAAATCCATTGCATATCTACCACTTCAAGTCCTGAAGCCTTTTCTTTCTAAACCAAATGAACAAGATAACAGAACAAAACACCAATAGAGGTTATATCAATCTACAAGCATACTATGACACCTGAAATTTTGTTTGCGGGTTTGACTAGAGGTCAGAATCGTAATAATTGCACGATCTATTTGAACACTACGTAATAGGTATATAATATACCTGAAATTTCATCTACCTACTTGTTTGAATGCCGCAACAAGGTGTGATAAATTGGATCTTGAGCAGATTCTTGAGGTGACAGCTTGAACAATTGTATGACAATGTAGGCACATGTTGAAATGCTGAAAATAGAAACAAAAGGTAAAGACGAAATCAAGAATCACTTGCAACCCGGATCAAGATTCACGAGTTATTGTTGCTGTGCATAATTCATTGTGAGATAAGAATCAATACTGCTTTAAAGAAATTGTGAACACAAAAATATGCTGTTACACTCCATTCAGAAAAGAATAAGTCATTCAAAAGCACAAGCATTTGTAAATTATGAAGGTAGAACAAGCATACATATCAAATAATTCATAGAAGCTTACGGTTCAGAGCAGAAAACAATTCCTTCCAATATTCAGGACCTCTAACTAATTACCTATCCACTAGGTTCCTCTTCTTGGTACGAAAGTTGAACCAAAGTTTAGAACATGTGCAGACAGAGAAGGCAAGAGAATTTTAAATCCTTCAAAAAAGAAAAAGAAAAAAAAAAAAAGGGGGGGGGGGGGGGGGGGGGCGGGGGGGTGGGGGAGGGCGGGGGCGGGTGGGCAAGAAGGACCGAAAAAACAAAACATACAAGTTAGAGTGAGAACCAAATGGTAAAAGCAATCATTTAATCCTAACTACACTATAGAAAATTCAAAACAGTGGGAATTTAAGAATCAGGTAATAAGATCTGTTTTGTACTAAAATCGAACAGAACATATCTGGCATTCAAGGAATATGAATTAATACCTGCCTAAACACACAAGTAGAATTATCCAAAGTATTGCACTAATCCAGCTGGACTCCTTGTAGAGAACCCAAGCCTGGAATGAAAAAGAAAGTTTTAAATACTAATGTTAAACTCTGAGCTATCAATATGTAATATTGACGTGCTCTTCATATCAGGTACAACATTGTATGATGCGTGAAAGGTAAAATGCACAGGAAATAATGTCTGCACGACCAGGTGATTTCATTCTTTGGCATGATTTACTTCAACATCAAATACGAACACCAAAACGAACTTTTGGTTTTACATTACACTATTCCAAAAAAAGACATCCTCATACTGATTTCAAAAGCAACAAGTTTTAGAGAAACCAATAGGACCAAATACGATAAACAGCCTAAACATTCTAAGATTTTCAAATAACCGTATCATAAAGCATTGTCTCTAACTTTTGTTTGAGTAATGATATTTGTTATGAAAAACCATCAGTAATTTCCATTAGAGCAATGATATAACGTTATGAAGAATTTTCGAACAAGCGATTCACAATTCACTAAAATTAAACATTTAAACAATTTGAAATTATAAAAAAAAAAAAAAACGAAACAGCCATATGAAACATATTGACATATGTTTAAAAGATATTTAAAAAACACGATTTTTCCATAAAAAGTACCCTTTAAACCTCATCTTTAACCTAACTCAAGTTAAATTGTCACCACATAATTACCTATAATTTTCCTTTTTCTAACGACTTGATCATGTGAAACACTCATAAGTCATAACAACGCAAGTTAGCTAATGAAGAAACTTCCAACTGAATTTCACTTACATCTCAACACAGTAAAAACACACACACACAGCAATACTAAAAAAAATAATTATTTACTACTGCTCTACTTTGTGCCAATTTGGAATTCTTGTGCTGCTAAAAAAAGTGGTAAAAATTAAATATAGAAAACAGAATAAAAAACAAATGAAAAATACAGAATGTAAAAAATTGAGTCCCAAGGCCAATTGTTGTCAAAACTGCTTTTGGAGATCAAAATATGAAATAATTAGCTCAAAAAAGCAGTTTCTATCAAACACTCAATCAAGAGTATAATAATTTACTGGCCATTAATCTGTATTTGTAATGGCAGAGACATTCTATTAGTTCAAAGCAATCACCAAAACCAAATATTCCAAAAAAAAAAAATAAAAAAACCAAAAATCATGCAACAATATCTACAAAATCATACCGCCAAAACGGCGACATTGATGTAAAAATCAACCAAAGTCGCAGCCATCCACCTGAAACAACAACATCCGAAAAAACCACATTAAATCCAAATCGATTTTCCAAAAGAGAAAACTCTGAAAAATTTGACCTAAAAGACACCACAATCGTCTCCAATGAGCGTCGCAAACTTTGGCACATACGGTGTGAGAAGCTCCTTCCGGAAAGGAAGACCGTCGATTATGATTGTGTAGACCAAAGTGACGACCATCGCAAGCCCTAACGCCATGAACAGAGCTTTCAAGCCGATCGCCAGAGAATTCGCCATTCGTTGAGAAGTGTGAAATCGCAGATTGAATTGAATTGGGTTCGAGTGAAGAAGAAGCCGAAGCGGAAGATGAAACTGAAAACCACTGGGACATGAGAGCTCCACGTGGAGTTCGTTATAGCCGGAAAATGGAGTATTTGCGAAGTCGTCCTTTGTGTTTTGTCTTTTTTATATATGTATGCCGCTTTGCCTTCACTTGTTACAAAAATATCCTTTTTTTTTTTTGGTGAAGCGGGAAAACAACCCTATTTTATTGGGGGAGTTCTAAAAATTGACCAAAATTAAAGAAGTCTTTCAAAGAGTAACAAATGTTTCAAAAATAAAGAAAATAAGTATAGTTCAATTGCAAGACACATGGGCATTCTTTATAGGGTGAAGTAGGCAAATACCCATAATTTATATAACAATAAAAATAAATACCTAAACTTTTGAAGTAATTGAGTTTCTAGTCAATTTGTGAATTACTTGCACATGTTTTTGGTAACAAAGTGAATTACCATCACTTATCACCGTGTAAGTAATTGCATCATTTGAGTAATTGGTTACATTTTTCAAAAGATTGGGTAATAACTTACATTAAGTTTTAAAAATTGGGTATTCAGTATAATTTCTCATCTTTATAATTACTTGATAGCTATATTCTTAAACATATTTTTAATTCATCTAAATAAAATGACTAATTTTTATGATTTCTCTATGTTATTGTACAATTAAAATAAATACTTAAGAGTGTTTTGATAGGAGGATGAAAAAGCGGGAAGATAACCATGTTTTATTATACATTTAAAATATGGGTCAGTTAATAAATTATCCATTTTCAAGATAATGTTTGTAAGATTTAGCCCTAGAATATCAAAATTAAGGATTTAGTCGTACCATACGTGTAACATAATATGTTACACGTATGTTAATAGTAAATTCTTAATTTCATGAAATTAGGGCTAATTCTTAAAAAAATTAGTCAAAAATTTGTTTAAATCCTTAAAAATCTCTTAAAATAAATACTTAAAGTGTATCTGGTTCAGTTTTAAGATGAAAAATATGGAAGAAAGAGAATACATATCAAGTGCTTGTATTGTTGATTCAAATTGGTTTGGGGAAAGATAAAACTAGGGAAAAAGAATTAAAAGGTAAAAGAAAAAGTATGAGAAAATTTGATCTCACGCCACTTTTGAAATCCGAATCTACAATTTATGTTACTAATACAAACTATGACACATTTTTATTGTTGAATTACTATTTCGTCCTCTTTTTTATTTTTTTTTATTTATAAATAAGGCACATTTTGATTAAATTTACTGCGAAAGAGTGATATTGACTATAATTTTTTTTAAGGTGATAATTAAAAAAAAAAGATATTATTCAAAAGTGGCATTTTTTGAAACCAAAAAGTATGATGCCTTTTGTTGTGGTTAGTTGTGGGCTTCTTATAATAGGAGAGTCGGCGGCTCTAAGGGGAGTGTTGAAAATTATCACTGATTTTGGATAATTCTAGAGTATTCCTCATTTGCCTAATTTCTATAATACACAAGAGATGAGTAGTCATTTTTAAATTGTATAGACTTAGAAACTTCTTTAACTATAGTAGAAACTTCAAATACACTAGAATAATCTAGAAATTGAGAAAGTAGGCAACAACTAGAATTTGTTCTCACCTACATGGAGCAAGTATAAATAGGAGTTATGAGCTTTCACTTAGAGTGTGTAATTTAAATTCAAAGTGTTCACCAAACACTCTTGGTAGTGTGTGTTAGAGCATTTTCAATGCAATGTCAAATTTGTGTGCCAATATCAAAATTTGGTATTTTAGCATAAAAAGTATTCTCTAATGTAATGCCAAATTTTACATTAAATTTAGCAAATGCTATACATGGTCTCAAATTTGATACCAAGTATAACATAATGCCAAATTTTGGCATTTGAAATAGAGCATTGATTGGTCAATTTTTAGGCATTTAATTAAATATTAATATTTTATTTAAAAAAGTTTTATCTTATCAAAAAGTCATTATGACTATTTGTAGTCTTATTTACTATTGATTAGCATCAATTACTTTTATTAGTTTTTGCAACTAAAAAATAATAAAATAACAAAATAACATTTGAAATAATATTTGTGCATTAGAGCATCAAATATCAAATATAACATTTTTATATTTTTTAGTGTCAAATTTAACATTGATATTGTTGGAGTTGCTCTTAGTGTGTGAGTGACCAAGTATCCAAATAAAAGTTCTAGTGTCTAGTTGTGTGAGTGAACAAAAATAAGTGTGCGAGTGTTAAGTGCGTGGTATTTGTTGTTAATTCTCCCAATAAATACCCCAATTCAATTCAAGAGATTCAAACCATAAAATACCAAAGAGAGCGGAAGCGTACCCGGATCCATGATGATGAAGAAGAACTAATTCTATGGTTCTTCCAATGGTGTTGTACTCTGAAATTGTGCCTTAGATTTTCTGAATTCTGAGTTCTTGTTGATGGGGAAGACAAGAAGCCAGAGACCTTTTGTGTCTCTCAGAAAAAAGAACGTACAAACCATGGGGACCATAACCCCTCTAATATAACTGCCCATATAGTGACAATTAATTAGTTTTAGTTATTTCTAATTCAGCCCTTCATAGAATTAGAAATACCACTTAAGGCATCCTCACTTTATATTTATGATAAATACACCCATAAGCCATAAACTTTATTCTAAATTAGACCACATTAATTTGACTTATATTAAAGATGACATTTTCCACAATTATTGTTACATTTGTGACCCCACAAATTCCAACAATCTCCCACTGGGTCACATATGTTTAAAATAACTGTGTCAACCTTAGTGCGCCCGAAGTTTTGTGTCATCTCAATCAAATGGTGTATAAACAATCTTATCTATCAATTATATCAATATAGGACCAAAGAAGTCGTCGTTGTATTTATAACAACTAGACCCAACAAGGATCACATATATCAAATACAATCAATTAACAGATCAAATTATGAATGTGAGGCATGAAAAATTACATGCAAGGTGATCTGTTCATGTCAATTTTCAACTGGTTCTACTTCACTTTACTGAGATCATAACATAACATAAATGTACAGAATATTTTGAAATGAAAGAAATTTCATTTTTAAACATCATAATAACTAAAAAACTATAAGTGTGTACACATATATCATAAAAGTATAAAACAACAATAACATAGAACAAACTCCCACTAGAACTAAATATCCTTAAGTTCTAAAATACCCATGCGAGCAGTGTGCTCATGAAAGACCTTGGGTGGCAAGCCCTTTGTGAGAGGGTCTGCTACCATAGAGTTTGTTCCTAAGTGTTCTATACTAATTTGTCCATTCTGTACCCTTTCTTTAACAACAAGGAACTTAATGTCAATAAACTTTGATTTAGTAGAGCTCCTGTTGTTGTTGGAATACATTACAGCTGATTTATTATCACAATACAACTTTAACGGTCTTTCAACTCCTTCCATAATGCGCAGCCCAGTGATAAAATTCCTCAGCCATAAACCATGATTTGATGCCTCATAACATGCTATGAATTCAGCTGCCATGGTGGAGGAAGCTATAAGAGTTTGTTTAACACTCTTCCAGGAAATAGCTCCACCACCTAGTAAATAAACATAGCCCGAAGTGGATCTCCTGCTATCTTGGCATCCCGCAAAATCAGAGTCAGAATACCCAATGATCTCAAACAGGTCTGACCTCCGATAAGTGAGGATGTGATCTTTTGTTCTCTTTAGGTACCTCATAACCCTTTTGGCTGCTTTCCAATGATCCATTCCTGCGTTGCTTAGATATCTGCCTAACACTCCAACAATGTACGCAATATCTGGACGCGTACAAACTTGAGCATACATTAAACTCCCAATAGCCGAAGCATAAGGAATTGTTTTCATTTCTTGAGTCTCAAGTTTTCCTTTTGGGCATTGATTGAGACTGAACTTCTCTCCTTTAGCGACAGGGGTATCTCCTGGTTTGCTATCCAGCATGCCATACCTTTTTAACACAGTTTCGATATAGTTCTTTTGTGATAATCCAAGAATACCTCGAGAACGGTCTCGATGTATTTGGATTCCTAATACAAAAGAAGCTTCACCAAGATCTTTCATTTCAAAATTCCTTGATAAAAATCTCTTGGTTTCATGCAAAATGCCTATATCGTTTGTGGCAAGCAGTATGTCATCAACATACAAAACCAGAAAGATATGCTTTCTCCCAACAAACTTGTGATACACACATTCATCAACTGCATTCGTCTCAAAACCAAACGAGAGAATCACTTGATGAAATTTGTGGTACCATTGACGAGAAGCTTGTTTAAGCCCATAAATGGATTTTGTCAGTTTGCATACCATATTCTTTGGGTCTCCCGACACAAAATTTTCTAGTTGCACCATATAGATCGTTTTCTTAATGTCTCCATTTAGAAAAGCGGTCTTGACATCCATTTGGTGAAGCTCCAAATCAAATTGTGCAACAAATGCCATGATTGTCCTAAAAGAGTCCTTTGATGAAACTGGAGAGAAGGTCTCTTTAAAGTCAACCCCTTCCTTTTGAGTATAGCCTTTAGCAACAAGACGAGCTTTATATCTGTCCACATTACCTTTCGAATCCCTTTTGGTTTTAAAAATCCATTTGCAACCAATAGGCTTCTTTCCTTCAGGTAATGGGACAAGTTCCCAAACTTTATTATCTTGCATAGACTTATACTCCTCATTCATGGCTTCAATCCACTTTTCAGAGTTAGTATCCTTCATGGCTTGTTGGAAGTTGACAGGGTCATCTTCCATTATGCCACCACTATCCTCATTTTCTTGAAGAAACACTATATAATCATTTGAAATAGCATTCTTTCTTTCTCTAGTTGATCGTCGCAAAGGCACTTCATTTTGAGGTTGTTGAGTTTGTACCTCATGGGTTTGATCGACAATGTCTTGTTGCTCTTGATTTTGAACTTGATCAATGACAGGAGTGAAATCCTGATCATTGTCAAAAGCAACTACTGGAATAGGAGTCAATTCTTCTCCAACAGAAATTGTTGAATCCAAATCCTCCTGAAAGACAAAGTCTCTAATTTTATTTCTCCCCCCAAACTCAATATCCTCAAAAAACTTTGCAGTTCCCGTCTCAAAAATTGTCTTTAACTTGGGATCATAAAATTTATAGCCCCTTGATCGCTCAGAGTACCCGATAAAGTAACTGCTACCTGTTTTGGGATCTAATTTTCTTTCATTCGGCCTATAAGGCCTTGCCTCAGCAGGACATCCCCAAACATGAAGATGCTTTAAACTTGGCTTTCGCCCTGTCCAAAGCTCATAAGGTGTTTTTGCAGTTGCTTTAGTTAGTACTCTATTCAGAATGTAGGCTGCAGTCTTGAGTGCCTCTCCCCAGAGTGATTCAGGTAAGGTTGAATGACAAATCATACTTCTTACCATGTCTTTAAGAGTGCGGTTTCGTCTTTCAGCTACACCATTCATGCTAGGTGAACCTGGCATGGTGTACTGTGGGACGATTCCACACTCCTCTAGGTATCTGCCAAATGGTCCCGGACGTTGTTCACCTGAACCGTCATATCTACCATAGTACTCGCCACCACCGTCAGACTTGACTTTCTTTATCCTTTTGTTAAGTTGATTCTCAACTTCAGCTTTAAATGATTTGAACACGTCCAAAACTTGGGACTTTTCATGAATGAGAAATAGGTATGCATATCTTGAATGGTCATCTATGAATGATACAAAGTATTATTGACCATTCCAAGAAGGTGTTGGAAATGGCCCACAGACATCCGTATGTATCAATTCTAAGAGTTCCGTTGCCCTAATTGCACCAAATTTCTTCATTTTCGTCTGTTTTCCTTTAATGCATTCAACACATACATCAAAGTCTGAAAAATCAATTTGATCCAAAATTCCTTCAGAAATAAGTCTTTCAACTCTATTTCTAGAAATGTGTCCTAATCGCTTGTGCCATAAGGAACTTGAATTTTCATTGTTAAATTTGCGCTTAGTACCGTGTGATTCCACATTCAAGGTTTCATTATAGGAAGCAATAGTTTCAAGCAAATATAGATTGTCATAAACCATAAGTGAACCAGTTCCAACAACTTTAGAGTTAATAGATAAACTGAAACAACTGTTTTGAAATGAACAACAATAACCCAATTTGTCCAAACATGAAACAGAAACCAAATTCCGTCTAAATGACGGTACAGCAAAAGTATCTATCAAATCCAAATAGTAACCAGTACTTAATAACAATCTAAAGTGCCCAATAGCTTCCACTTCCACCGATTTTCCATCTCCCACATAAATGCGTCTTTCAGCATCATTTGGCTTTCGGTAGCTCAGGCAACCCTGCATTGAAACACTTATATTAGTAGTAGCACCAGAGTCTAACCACCAAGTATTTCTAGGTACTGAAGCCAAATTAACTTCAGAACAGACCAAACTAAGAAATGTACCTTTCTTTGCACGCCATTTGTGATACTTAGGACATTCCTTCTTTTCGTGTCCTTCCTTCTTACAAAAGAAACAACCCTCATTTTGAACATTTTTATGTTTTTCCTGATTCTGTTTCTTTTGAAGTGGACCCTTATCCTTAGCATCCTTAGCAGCCTCATTCTTTCTTTTATTGCCCCTTTCTTTAGAGGTGCTTGCCAAATGAGCACTTTCAGTCTTGTTTTGCTTCAATCTCTCCTCCTCTTGCACACAAAACGAAATGAGCTCATTAAGAGACCATTTCTCCTTTTGACAGTTATAACTGACTTGAAATTGACTGAATTGAAGAGGTAAAGAGATAAGGACTAAGTGCACAAGTAAGTCTTCCGACAACTCGAGACCTAGTGCCTTAAGCTTTGAAGCAACGTGAGACATTTCTATAATGTACTCCCTTATATTTTCCTTGCCCTTAAACTTCATAGAAATAAGCCTCTTTAAAAGAGTACTAGTTTCCGCCTTATCGCTTTTTGCAAAGCGTTTCTCAATTTCAGCAAGGAAATCCTTGGCATCGGTTATCTCTTCAGATACCGCACCCCTAAAGGCCTCAGGTATGCCGCGTTTAATGATCATGAGACTCAAGCGGTTAGAACGGTCCCACTTCTCATAGATCCTCCTATCATCAGGGGAACTAGCATCCGTAAGAGAAGCAGACTTATCCATTCTAAGCGATAAGTCCAGGTCCATGCAGCCAAGAACAATCAAGATGTTCTCCTTCCAATCCTTAAAGTTACTCCCATTAAGGACCGGAACCGAATTGAGGTTAGCAGACACAGTAGCAACAGCTGTAAAGAGAACAATATAAATATCACATAAATTCAGATGCTCACATACAATAAACTTAAAAATTAATTAAATTCAAATAATGGTACATTTCCCATCTCAAGATACCTAATGCAACATTAATACCAAGTCTTTGGACAATAATATTAATTGCTAGTGGAATCTTGTTGTAATGATCAAACATTAACAATAAGACATGTCAAATAATTAATCTATCTTTGGATATGATTAATTATTCACATAAATAACACTTTATAATTGCTATATGTTTATCATCACAAGTGTTTATGCAATTCGGTCAAGTATTAATCTTCCTTTGGGCCGATTAATACCCACATAAATTACACAACACTAACATTCAAAAATTTTTCATGAACTAATCTCAATAAGCATTGTCACTTTGGTGATTACTTATTTTAATCAACACATTCCAAATAATGAACAATTTAAATTACCATAAAAATACCATTAAGAGAATTTACTTGAACTTTTTTTTTTTTTTTAAATCGGCATAGCAAATACAATCTTAAAATCACCAAAAAAAATCTTGCAATTGCCGCAGAGTCCAATTAACAGGGCACTGAAATGGAATAAATTTAAGCAACACAATATATATATATATATATATATATATATATATATATATATATATCCAAAATAGAATATACCAAATATGTCAAGATCAATGACTATACAAAACAACTAAACATGTTCTGTATAAAAGAACATATTACTAACATGAACTTCAATGGAAAAACCCACTCAGAATCGCAAGCAATAAAACCCCAACGTCTAAACGACAATAAGAATATTGATAACTGAATCCATGATTATTATTATTATTATTATTATTATTTAAATAATCACCATAATTTCACACCAAAATTCATAAACCAAAACAAGCCAAAAGTCAAAACCAATTGTATCATATATATGCCAAAAATAAATCAACACATGGATGCGTACCAAAAAAAAAATATATGGTTTACGAATTTCAAAGATGATGGATACATATATACAGCGTAGCCAAAGAAACAGTGATGGACAAGACAAAACTGATTATGCATACGCTTAAATTCAACCAAAACACAGTAATCGGTATATTACCGAATGCACTATATAAAGAATTTCTAATCGACAGAAATTCAAAAGAAATATTTTCTCAAGAACTGAATTAGGGATGCTCTGATACCAATTGTTAATTCTCCCAATAAATACCCCAATTCAATTCAAGAGATTCAAACCATAAAATACCAAAGAGAGCGGAAGCGTACCCGGATCCATGATGATGAAGAAGAACTAATTCTATGGTTCTTCCAATGGTGTTGTACTCTGAAGTTGTGCCTTAGATTTTCTGAATTCTGAGTTCTTGTTGATGGGGAAGACAAGAAGCCAGAGACCTTTTGTGTCTCTCAGAAAAAAGAACGTACAAACCACGGGGACCATAACCCCTCTAATATAACTGCCCATATAGTGACAATTAATTAGTTTTAGTTATTTCTAATTCAGCCCCTCATAGAATTAGAAATACCACTGAAGGCATCCTCACTTTATATTCATGATAAATATACCCATAAGCCATAAACTTTATTCTAAATTAGACCACATTAATTTGACTTATATTAAAGATGACATTTTCCACAATTATTGTTACATTTGTGACCCCACAAATTCCAACATTTGTGTCTTTACATTGTGTAATTGTTTTTCATCAATAAAAGTAAGGATTAATTTTACGTTTGCCCCCTGAACTTTGGGGTCAGTTTCACTATGCCCCCTAAACTTCAAAACGTTAGATCCGTTCCCCTCCATCTTTGAAATTTTATAAACTTGCCCCTTCCGTCAAATATTTAACGGAAAATGCCTTAAATTTGTATTTTAAGGTGTTTTAAAGTTGGTAAAAAGGCTAAAATTATTATTTTATCCTTAAATTAGTGTGTGGTAATTATATTTTAATAATTTTAATAATATTTATATGCAAAATTTATAATTAAATTCATACTTTTTCTCTCTCAAAAAAATTAAGATATGATATTTTGCATATAAATATGAATTTAATTATAAATTTTGTATATAAATATTATTAAAATTATTAAAATATAACTACCCCACAATAATTTAAAGATTAAACATTAATTTTAATATTTTTTTAACCTCAAAGCACCTTAAAACATGAATTTAAGGCATTTTTCGTTAAATATTTAACGGAGGGGGCATTTTTACGAAATTTCAAAGATCAAGGGGAACGGATCTAACGTTTTGAAGTTTAGGGGGCATAGTGAAACTGACCCCAAAATTCAGGGGGCAAACGTAAAATTTGTCCTAAAAGTAATTACTTCGATCTTAAACATAACAAGTTCCAGAATTTAGAAAAGTTCTCAAATGTACTTATACATATATAACATTTATCATCAAATATCCTTGACTCCCCGGGCTTGCAATACTCGACATCGATATTCACCCAATGCCCATATAGGGAATATGTTTCTGTAATTCCCATATGTGATCGTACAATTTTTGTTGAACACTCCCATTATTTCCTGCCATTACCAACCAGTAAATCATTTCATAATTTAGATGACACTGATATTTCAATATTCTTTTTCAATGCACTCCATATAATCCATATACATACCTGTTGAGGGAAGTCCCCATCCTCCAATTGAGAATTTATCAAATCTCTTGCTGCTCGGTGCAATGGCATTGGGTCTCTCTCGGCCTGAAATTCATACCATGTTTATCAGTACTTATATTTTAATTTATTAGTCCTTAATATCATCGATTCATCAAAAAAATTTTAAAATAGCCCTTATTAGTTATTTTTTTGTTATTATTATTATTATTATTATTATTATTTTTTAAACCTGTCCAGCGTCAATCAGAGCCAACATAGCCCATGCCGTATTGACCACATGCGACCTATTCCCGTCAAGATTCGAGTAGACCTATTCAGAAAACGACCAAGTTCCATATCATTATATATATGAACATGAAAGTAAATTAGTATCTAGGCTCAACTATTTGTCCAAAAAATATGTTTGCAACGCTAAGTTGAAAAAGGCATTGGCGCGTTATGTGTAGTCTTTTAAGTAACATATTTTATTATTGTGCGCTTCAAAAAAGAAAGGGTGTTTGAACAAAATTGAAATGCATTATATTTTCAATATACAGACCTTGTTTTGGCAAGAAAGGTAGCTCTCTCCCCAGCCACCAGAGGCAAGCTGCTTTGATAGCAGAAAATCGCAAGCTTTGCGTATAGTAGAGCAATTGGCATAGGTCTTTCCAGCAGCCACCAACCCTTTGATCCCAAACCATGTTCCATAAGTAAAACAAATTCCCCAACAACCATACCTGTTCATGCATATCAGACAGTGAATGTGAGTGTATAACTAGCAAGAGGGAATTGGGAAAAGCTTTTTCGCTCAGAAAACTATGTGTGAATTGATCAAGCAGTTCCAAAAGAGCGTGGACATCGATAAACCCCGTTTAGTAATTGCAGGACCAACCATGAGCCTTCTGGCTTTTGATTCTCTTCAATGAACGCAGCGGCTTTCTTGATACAAAGCCTTATCTCTTCTGGTCGATGCGCGGGATACAATGTCCCAAAAGATGCTAGAGCTTCAATAGCAGACGTGGTACACTCAGTGTAACTAGCAAGACAAAAAATGTTGGTAACAGATGGTGAAGCTAATACCATGTGAGTTATTAGAATATTAGTAAAGAGTTCTGTAACTTACGAATAGTCGATGACGATGTCACCAAAGGTTTCAGCAGGGTTGATCAACTATGAAAATAATAGAAAGAGATATTATGGATGAATGACCTTTGTAGGAAGTTATAATTAGACGCGTAAATCACTTCAAGTCCCACAATCTCTGTTAAGATTACCAACAATTAGAAATACAGAGTACCTCTAGCCAACGATATGATCTTGTGAGTTCGTAACTTGCAAAGCCTCCATCTCTATTCTGCAACATTTTTTATTCGTCACAAAAATGAAAACTAGACACAATTATTTTTACACTCATTAAATTTATGAGCATATATATTATTATGACACAAAAGCAGGAAATGGAGCAAGAGTATCTTGATCCAACCAACCTGTAATGAGAGAATAACATTAACAGCATCATACAACCGCGTTGACGGTATTGGTTCACTGACAATATTTGATGGAATTTTCAATAGGTGAAGAACAGCCTGTGAAGCCAAAAAGATTGGAAATCATTAATTATTTTCAAACCACATATGAGGTACGTTAAATGTTATATAAAATTACTTTTAATGCTTCTGCTGTACAGTCTAAGCCGATCCATCCCTGATCAGCTGTGGAGAAAGGCCAAGCACCCTTTGAAATGTGGCGATGCCAATGGTCCAGATTGCCCGGACAATCTTTCAAAACCTTTATAAGAAAGAATAGAATACATTTTGAGAAAAATAAAAATAAAAATAAAAATATCCGTCGTCGTTTAGCCCATTGATGAATTAAACATTTCGATCATCATCCTAATGATTGAGACGTTACTAAATTAATTTGGCCCTTCTGCTAATCCAAATGGACAAAAAATTATGTACGATATCCTACTAGTTTTTACACTTTTTTTAAAAAAAAAATTCTTATTCAATACTAATCTAACTCTTGACTTATGTTTTGCAAAACTCACATTGAGGAAAGTTGACTACTTCTATGGCTTTGTGGATTTTAGAGGCGGCCGGAAGTACTCCTAAAGAACCCCACGGAGTACTTGGAACTCAACCTTTAGGCAAGCTAAAAATCTAATGAGTTCTATTTTGCATTTGTAATGTTATTTTAGAGCACTAATGCTAAAATTTGATATTTTTATTTAAAAAGTATTCTACAATACAATGTCATATTTGGCACCAAATATAGTATAATACCAAAAAAATGACATTTGATATTGATCATTGATTCGTTGGCTTTTTAATATTTTAATAAAAAAGTTATGACGACTATAATTTTATACTCTTTTACTAAGACGTAATTATTGGTATACAGTACTCTTATCTACTATTGACTATGATATTTATCTTTCATGAATTTTACTACTAAAAAAAATTAATACAATAAATAACATTTAAAATATCACAAACGTATTAGAATATTTAAAGTTAAATATCACATTCTTAGCTTTTTAGTTGCTAAAAATGATACTGACATTAGCCTTTGTATTTGAGATGGTTTTAGAAGCAATATTATTTCAACATTACTCTTTGGGCTATTGTGTATGCTATTGTGTATGTTACTGCAAGTTCTCTTTCTATTGTTCTTACAATAATACAATGATTGTGTACAATGTGTTAAAATATAAATTTGTTTTTGAAAATTAAAAAAAAAAAACAAAAACAAAAAAAAAGGCTACATAATAGTAAATGTGTTTAGGCCATGAGATCTGATCGAGAAGGATTGTTCACTTCTTGTAAATTTCATGAATTTTATGAAGCCAATGTAATTTGACGACTGTTGATAGTTCAAATATCTCCTCACCAAAATAGAGTTGCATAAAGAAAGAATAGAACAATATTCTTGATATAGCACAAAACATACTTAAAAGTAAGAAAATGCCGAAAGAGTTTCGGGCCGAAGCTATAATCACCGCTGTGTATCTGTTCAACCGTACGCCAACAAGAAGTGTGTGGAATAAAATTTCAAAAGAAGCTTGGAATGAGAGAAAACCAGGCATTTCACACTTGAAGGTTTTTGGTAGCATTGCCTATGTTCATATGCTAAATGAAATGAGGAGAAAGCTAGATCATAAAAGTGAAAATATCATTTTTATTGACCATGACATGAAGTTTCAAAGGGTACAAGTTGTACAATCCAAGCAATGAAAAAATGATCATTAGTCACAATGTAGAGTTTGATGAAGAAGGTGCATAGGATTTTGGCTACCAACAAAATGACATCAACTTTTTTCCTGGCATTTAGGAAGAAGAACAAGCAACAACAGAGCCACCAAGATGGAGCCTACTACACCACTTGCTTCACTGACACTGACCGATGACGAAGATTACCCACCATAAAAATGAAGAATATATGAAGAGTCTTTATGATCTGTATGAAGTCACTGAAAGGCTTGATAATCTCTCTCTTTAGTATTTCTCCTGATTGTGAACTAGTGAACTTCCAAGAAGTTTCACAAGAAGAAAAACAGAGAAATATGCCGGACAAAAAAATTACAGTGATAAAGAAGAGTGATACATGAAAGTCGCTCCACTCTCAAATAGTCACAAAGCCATCGTTGTAAAATGGTATACAAAGTCAAGAAAAATGCTAAAGGAGAGATAAAAAAAAAGCACAAAATAAGACTAGTGGCAAAAGGATATAGTCAGAAGGCAAGCATCGACTATGATGAAGGTCTTGCTCCTGTAGCTCGATTGACAACCTTAAAGCTAATAGTTTCTTTAGTTGCTCTGAATATATGGAAGATTCATCAAATGGATGCAAAGTTTGTTGTTTCGAATAGAGTACTTGAAGAGTAAGTTTATATTGAGCAATCAATGAGTTATGTAACTGAGGGACAAAAAGAAAGTCTTAAAGTTGAAAAAGGCCTTTTATGGGTTGAAAAAACCGCCATAAGCGTGGAATAGCTTGATTGACAAAAGATGAGAATTATTATAGAAATATCTCTAAGAGCATGCACTCTACATTAAGATCAAATATCACGATGTCATGATCATTTGTTTGTACATTGATGATTTAATCTGCACAGGGAACAACCCAAACATGTTCAAACTTCAAAAAGGCGATGACAAGGGAATTTGAGATGATTGAAATTGGGCTCATGGCGAATTATCTTGGCACTAAAGTGAAGTAGAGAAAAGAAGACATTATCATCTCCCAAGAAATTTATGTGAAGAAGATACTGAAAAAATTCAAAATGGACGACTCCAAGCCCAATCAGACCGATCAAGAGCAGAATCAAACTTTCCAAGTACGATGATACCAAAAAAGTGAATTCGACACTCTTTGAGAGTCTCATTGAAAGTCTACTATACTTGAGATGTACAAGGCCTGATAATCTCTATGTAACCGGACTTGTGAGTCGTTATATGAAAACTCCAACAACTACTTATTTCAAGTTCGCCAAGAGAATCCTTTGATAACTCAAAGGTATGATCAACTTCGGCTTGTTCTATACAATTTCTTTTTATTACAAGCTTGTTGTTTTAATGACAACGATTGGGCTAGAAAAATTAATGATAGAAAGATCACACTTGGTTTTGTGTGTTATTTTATTTATTTATTTGGGAAACACCGCATTTATTTCGTTATTAAAAAAGCAACCAATTGTTGGACTCTCAACATGTGAAGTTGAGTATGTTATTGCTGCCGCATTTACCTATCATGCAATTTGGTTTAAAAATTGATTGAAAGAGTTAAACATGTTCCAAAATGATCCAATAAAGATATGTGTTGACTATTAATCAACAATATTGCTTTGACGAAGAATTCAATCTTTTATGATCGAAGCAAGCACATCAATACTCACAATCACTATATAAGAGAGTGCATTGCAAATAGTGATGTGGAGTTGAAATAAGTGAAGTTTCAAGCCATTAAAGCCAGGAAACTTTGCTAGACTATCACATTGACTCGGCATTGTGCAACAACTTGGTGTTAAAGTATAAATTTGTTTTTTTTTTTAAAATTAAATTAAATAAAAACTCACAAAAGGCTTCACAATAGCCTTTATTCAATAGACCAAATAGCCCTTGCGTATCACTAGAATTTCTTTGGATGTTTACAGCACAAAGTCCTTGACCTAACAAGGTCCTTGGTGGATGGCAATTCCTTGCCTATAAATATCCGGCTCCCTTGACTATTCTAAACACACCATCATCAATAGAGAAAATAAAGAGAGCGAATTAAGAAGCAACCTTTTTTAGTGTTTTGATAAAGAAAAAAAGAGGTGTGTCGAAGTTGTTGAGAAAAATAAGAGCGTGAAAATGGTAAAAGTACTGTGGTATAATAATAATTTATTGAATGAAAAATAAAATTAATTTTCTATATATTTCAACACTGTCATCTGTTTCCACAAAGAAATCAGTATTAACATTTTTTGTTTAGTATTTAATGCTAGTTATTCTTCTTACAATTATTATTGTCCGTACTAGGCCTCATTGTTCTACTTCCTACATGTTTCATATGTCATAGTAAGATGAAGTATACTATTTAGTTTGGTGTCTCACACACACACACACATATATATATATATATATATATATATTATATTGAAAAATGTTACGTGGTCAAAATTTGTAACAAAAAAAATGATCAATATGTTATGATCTGACAATCGTGTATTGGGTGAAACTAAAATATGTATATTGTAACAAATAAGCTTAAGCCAAAAGCCAATTGAAGATTAATTTTGTGTAATAGGATTTTAGGAGGAAGGGGATTTCTAATAATTAATAGTTAGTTAGGGGATGAATTTAGAATTGTTAGAAGTTGTTAGTGGTCCTTTTAGTCTATAAATAGGAAGGGTTGTGGTTGGTCAATGATATGCAAATCATATGACTATTTGGTGAGGAAGAGATTCATTTGGGAGAGAGCAGACCTCATGAAAGTCTTGGCATCTATCTTGTTATTTTTGTATTTTACCATATTTTTCATTGATACAATGTCAAAGGTTCTTATCAATTGATATCAGAGCAACGATCTTCGGATATGGCCAGCGATAGTCTGGTCAACTTTAGTAATCTTCATAAATACTCCCCCTTAAATGCATGAATTGTTTCAATTTAGAGACGAGAATATGCACATAAACGGTAGATTGAATTGTGTTACTGATAAGATCAAACTTTGAACATGCTATTTATTATTATTTTGCTCCTAAAAATTACTTTAATTCAAAGTTTTTATAATTTAGGGTGAAGTAAGAAAATACTAAAAAATTATAGTACAATAAAATAAATAATGTTTTAAAATGATTAAATAAATAGTTAACTTATTAATAACTTGCACATATCTTTGACAACTCATACAATTGCTATAAACTACCACCAAATAAATAATCGAATCATTTAGATATTTTGTAAATTTTTTAAAGTTTGAAAAATTAGTTATTTATTATAAGTATTTAGTTCCCTTTGATCCCTCCCAACATTTTCTTGAAGTTATTCCCTCTGATGATTTAGAGATTGGGATATAATTACAAATTGGTTCTTAATAGGCACGGTATTTCTTAAAATTATTTATCAATCAATAGTCAAACTTGCTTTAATTAGATTATCATTTTTTATTGCGCCAATTTGCCTTCCGTCTGTATATAGCAAAAGATTCCTTCCAGATTGCCCTCCAATCATAATTCAGTTACTGAATTAGCCCTATAAATGTTATTTTTGTCCATTCAACTTCATGGAATAGCCAAATTTGACGACATTCCCAGCTTCAGGGTGATGATTTAGACGTTTTACATTTTTTATATTTTATCAACAAGGGAAATGTGAACTAATTAAATAAAAGAAATAGTGAACTATACCTGAGATTTTTGAATAAAGGCATGTGCCTTTATTAAACTTGTACTGTATTCCTTAACAAGGTTGGTTGAAATAATTGCTTGAACGGCTAAAGCAGTGTCCCATAACTGACTTCCATTATAGCCCTGTAATCGGCAATATTGTGTCATTAATTAATTTACTTGTGAAAAAAAAAAAGTGCTTTGGTGATAAAATTAAAAAACAATATTGACCTGCATTTTGATACCGTCTTCAGCGATCCACAGATAGTCATAGATTCTTGGAAGATGTAACTTGAAAGCCTCGGAATTTGGATTTTCAACCCAACAGCAAAGCATATTTAACACCTACAAAAATAACCCAATACTAAGATCTCGTTTGTATTGCAATCCGAATCAAAATGACTTTGGTTGAAACCATATTGTTACAGTAACACTAAGGGTATGTTTGGTTAGGTGGATGGAGAGTAGGAAGGAGGGAGAATATTGGAAGGATGGAGAGTGTGAAGGATGGAGATGATTATAATAATCCTTCGAGTTGTTTGGTTGGAAGGAGGGAGAGATGAGTGGATTGATAGTAATTATTTGTGTAATGACTATCTTGTCCATTTTAATACTTGTTATTAATTATTTTAAAGGGTAAAATAGACTTTTTGCCAATAAAAGAGGAAGGAGAGGTTGCATCCTTCCATAAGAGGAAGGATGCAAATTTGTGGGCCCGGGGGGATGTGGTCTCCCTCCACCCCTATCCCTCCCCCCTCTTCTCCTCCCAACCAAACACATAAATTACACCTCCCCCTCATCCTCTTCATCCTTCCACCTCTCCCTCCACCCAAACAAACACAACCTAACAAAAATCATAGTAAAATAGTGGTTTAGATTTGTATTCAAACGAGGCATTATGATCACAGTTAAGCACCTGCGAGTTAAAGTCATTGAATTTGCAAAAATGAAAAGACTTTGTGCACACTTGCAAAAATGAAAAGTAAAGTTTTTTCGTGCTTCCATTAAGCTTGAACTCAATTCAAGCTCCGATATCAAGCTTCATAATTAAGCCAATGGAGAGCAAGTACCTTGTTAACGGGACCAAGGCAGATATAGCAAGTATTTTCATCTTCATAGTGTATATGCTCCATTACCCTGCTAAGAGCCTTCTCTCTCAATTTTTTTCCAGGCCAATGCCTCAAAACTGGTTCAACTACCTTATCAAGAAATCCCCAAAGAATATCTTGAACGAGGGGATGTGGGTAGTACAAATCTTCCTGCAAAAGAAAAGCACTTTCGTTTAACTTTCATTTAAAAAAAAAAAAAAAACCACAAATATATATGCTTCAATAGTACAAAATACAAATCTAGTTGGAAAGCTTGAATTTGATCTCATGAATACACATACTTATCTTTTTTTTGGACCAACCTTTGCACATAGATTCCGTGCCTCATTCCAATCTATTTGGTTATAGGGGACAGTGAAAATCTCTGTCCTCAAAGACAAAACAGTTTGTGTGATTGGACCTACAAATCTCTTCCCATATAAGTACGACATCGGCAGATATATCATCCTACAATGACACCACATCCTTCCTGTACCAGCCAACGAAAATAAATCAAAAGGGTCCTTTTGGTATATAATTATTTTTTAATTAATGTTTTGAGAAAATGACTTGAGTTTCAAAAAAATTAAGAAATTAGTCATTAATCAATATAAAATTAAGCATATAAAGGTAAAATTAATACATTATGTACTTCAAAAAAATGTGAAATAGGTAAATATTCAAAATTTACACAACAATAAAAATAAGGGTCAGTTAAGCAATTAGCTATTTTAAAGGTAAACCTTGAAGGATTTAGCCATATTTTTACGAAATTAAAGATCTAGCCATAACATGTAACACATATACGTTTAAAAAGTGTAACATTAAATGTAATGTTACATGTAACATAAAATATAACACATGTAACATTACATACAATGTTACACTTTTACACGTATATATGTAACATGTAACATAAAATGTTACATGTTATGGTTAAATAATTAATTTTGATATTTTAGGACTAAATCCTAAAAAATTGCTCAAAAGTTTGGTTAAATGCCTAAAATTCTGTAAAAATAAATACCTAAGTTTTTAAAGTAATTGAATAACACTTGCGCGTGCTTTTGGTAACTAAGTTAATTACCACAACTATCACTATGTAAGTAATTGAATCACTTGAGTTTTTATTATATTTTTTAAAAATTAGATATTTACTATAATTTCTCTTAAAAAATAGTTATTTCATTAATTAATTAAAATGTTCACTATTTCTAAAAACATCCTTTAAAAAATTGGCTATTTTGAGATTGTAAACAATGAGTAAATAGCTAATGTTGGTTCGATTTAGAAGATGATTAACCTGGATGAATGGGGAGCTTATAAGGAAGAAGCCATATCTCTGGAGGCAAGGGATTGTTGCCGTGCCATTCAAAGACACCGAGTACCTATTTTCACACACACACATATATATATATATATATATGATTATGTCATAATATATATACACAATTAATTCTACAGCTAATTAATTAGCAAATCTTGGTACCTGGGATAGAGTACAGGATATAGTGCAATGAATTCACTTTTAAACCAATTTATTATGTGTTTGGGTTGTAATCTCACCCTAAATTGTAAAAATAGACCAAAATTAAATGTGTATTTTAAATGAGTGAAAGTTGAAGTGTTACAAAATATCTTATAAATTTTTACAAATGTATAATATTTTTTGTGATATTTTTCTACTATATAATTCGTAATATGGCTATTTTTAAAATTTTAAAACATATTTTTTTTTTTGGCTATTTACCGCAATTTCACTAATCTTTATATATTGGAGATGGATTTTGGAGTAATGATTTATTATAAGAAAGAATTATGAAGAACATTGTCTTAACTTAAATGACAAGCTTGATATAAACTAAATAATTAACAGTCAAGTTTCTCAACTGATAACCACAGTTTCCCCCAGGATGTAGTTGTAGTAGCTCCACCGTGGTCGAGAATCCACCGACGCCCTTGCTCCATTGCGCCTTGTCCGCCGTTAGCTTCTTCGCCGAGCAGCCTTAAAGTAACGTAGTTTAGGACCGAACCAAACATGGTGCTTGGCCCTTCTATGTGCAAACCCCAGCCACCATCTTTGTTCTGCAATTATACATGTCTATAGACTATCAAAAAGTTTAAATTTGGTTCTAATATTCAGTAGGAAAATAAAACCACCAAAAAAATTTATGAAGAAAGTTGCTGTGAAAGTAAACAGATAATTTCAATTTACATTTAAATTAGTTAGAAACGAGGTCAGCAATTTCAAACGACTGGTGTAAAAAGGAAAAGTAAAGTTTTTTTTTTTTTTTTTTTGGCCGTAGACGACTAGTGAATTGCAATTTGGTATTTCATTTTTTTTAGTTTTATTTTTTACTTTTTTTGTAGGAATTTCCTTCCCTGCACTTGCATTTCTTAGCGATTCTAAGGAAATTGAGAACGTCCTTTTTCTAAAATCAGACCGAATCGTGCTTTCGATCGTTGGCTATGTGTGAAGGTCTGCGACTTTATGCTTTCGATCGATTTGGTGCAATTGTTACATATATACTATATATTTGCCTATTGCATGGATTGTGATTGCATGAGGTTGAATGATTGAGATTGTTGATATCAAACCGGGCTGAAGAAAATAAGGGAGATTTGGAATGGGAATATTACAACTTAGATACTGTGAGATTAGAGGAGAATGGTTCTAGATAGCTAAATAAGTTGGAATCACTGCGTGTATTTTTGGACCAATTAGATAGGAATATAGCGGCTTGGTCATTTCATTCATAACCTCGCTACAGTAAAATGTTATTTCAATTTGTATCCAAACGGACCCTTATGGATACGTCTCGTTCGAATAGTTTGACTTTAGAAAAAAAAAAAGACACATTCCAAAATGTTACAAAATGACTCATTTTAAATAGTGCTATAATGGATTATTATGGTTTAGCACTATTAAAAATTATTTAACTTCTAATAACAAATTATTGCTAAAATGAGACTAGTGCTAGACCATGTAAAATGGTTTACCCAAATAAATGTTTCAACGAGTTTCTATAAACTATTTGAATGTGTTGAAAATGATTAAAAATAACACTATATTACAAAACTACAAATCATTCGGACGAGTAATTTAGGTTTCCCAAATAATAGAGACATAGCTCCAAGAAATACCATTATTTATCCTCATGCATTTAGTCAACTACTGCTTTTGCATATAGACGTAGTTACCATTATTTATGGCATTACTTTTTTTTCTTTTGTTATACATATTTTATTCGTTGTCAAATGTGAGATAAAATATTAGGGTAATAATAATCATAGAGACAAGAACATAAATAAAACTGCAATTGATATATTCAATATTGCACATGAATAAAATTATAATAATCTTGCAATAATTAAAAGGTAGAGCAAACCGAAATACGGTGTGACGACGACGACGACGAGAAAACGGTTTGGCGACTAGTCTAGGCACGTGTATCACACGCTTTTCTTAAAACAGATTCGCCCCCTCGCCGTCGGTGCTCGAGGTTTCCACGGCGTCCGTTTCTTAGGATACAACGACTAACAACGGTAAATCCGAGCACAATGAAGTACCGTCTTCAGCAAACTTGAATTGTGACCAAAACTCTATCACCAATTAAAATCAACAAAGAAAATAATAGAAAAAACAGCAAACTGAGAAGAAAACTCTATTCCTCTTATTATTTACTTTTTCCGTATCTTATTTTGTATATCTCTCTAGCTGTCTATTATATAGACAACCCAAGACCGTTTGCTTAATCAATCTGATTGTGCAACAGTTTCCAAAAGAAAAACATAAATAAAGCCGTTTAATGGCTATGAAATAAAACCAAAACTATAAACGTAAATTGGCAATGAAACATCACTAACGCCAATACATTAAAAAAAATAATAAAAAACCAATGAATTACATCGGCAAGAAACGCATCACACAACAATGCATTAAATGGACGACAATAAACGCAAAACCGTTAAATCAATATTAAATTTCATTCAATTTTTCCAACAATCCCCCACATGAATGGAATTATCAGATAAAACAAAAAAAAACAAAGACGTCAATTTGGTGATAGATTTCGATAGACAAAAACTCTGCATAGGATAGGTATGAGTTATCCTTTGAACCTTCTCTTGTGAAAATATATCTACTTTACTGGTTGATCAGTAGACGCGATGTCTTTGAACTCTCTGCTTTCTTGTAAAGGATAATACACTTCACACATAATCTTTTTTTTTTTATCACAATTCAGTTCTCATTATTATGTCCATTTCGGCCCTGGACATACACCCGGTTCTGCGAGAATTTCAGGAAATTGTGCTCTATACAATTCCCCTTGAAGTGGCCCCACTTCACTGTAACATAGGTGATCTCTTATTAAAGAGTAACCCGCATTACTCCGCTCGAATTAATTTTCGACGCATTAGGATCATTAAAAGCAAAATGCTTAACCTTTTCCTTACGTGCATCACTGTTTCATCATAGGAATGGACATGGAGTGATCTAGTTTAGTCACATACAACTTAGTTGTCCTTTTGAACCTAGATCTTGGGATCTCCAATCAACTAGGTGGGGTATCCGCTGTACAAACTTATCATTTCATGGGCTTTAGTCTCATTCCCCTCGATGATTTACCAATTAACTCTCTATTTAACCCTTTAGGTTAGTGGATCCACAATATTATCATTTGACTTACATAGTCAATATTAATAACTCAATTGAGAGTAGTTGTCTAATGGCATTCAGTCTAAGATATATATGTCTAGACTTACCATGTTGCTTTGTGCCTTTTCAATTACAAATTGATAACTCAATTATGCAAATTGCTAGCACATATATAGGCCAATTTTTAATATATCTTCTAAAAATAAAAGATTTTTACGAGTAGTTTGTCTACTTGGTTTGGAAAAAGTGAACATCTCTTTGTCTGAGCAAGCGTGCCAAATAGCACCAATTGTCAATCTACCACTTTCTTGGCTAGATCTGACAAGGTTCACTTTAGAAACCATTAGATTATCTTGGACATATCAAATAACAATGTCCCTCACATTGGCCTTGTAGTTTTTATTGTGACCAATCTTGTCACAATTATAATAGCCACAAACATAATAGAACATCTCTTTTGAACTATTGTTGACTTCTTCAATTCGAAGTCTAACAATCAATTCTTCAATGTCTATCTCATCTCATATGTGCCTAAATTAGCACTTGAAGCCCTTTCAAATCATCACATTGACACAAATCTCATGTAAGATCACTAAGATCTCTTGCACATGATTAATTACAAAATTTGAAGTCCACACCCTTATAACCAAGGAGGCGGTCCATGATAAATTTTTTGGCACCAACACCCTCTATGTTATATTTTTGGTCTAAGGACTCCAAAACCTTAACCATTTTCTCCGTACTGTCGTACACGAATTTTTCTGTCAAGATGCTTCATTCATTAATCTTGTCGATGATTTGAAAGTCATTTTCATTATCATTGACCTCAATCAAGAATCTCACAAGATTCAAGATCGTGAGGTAGAATATCTCTATTCTCACCTCTTGAAATTCAAACAATTGAATTTCTCTATTTTTCTCCATACTCAAAGGAAGTCAAAACATATATACCACATGGTGGTCACTTGAGCAACTTCAAGCTCACAGAACCAAAGCAAAATACTTGCAATATTTTTTAAAAATAAGCTAATTTCCAAATAATGAAAATCATGCATTTTTTTTTTTTCAAAGTAGGCTAATTTTCAACAACAATGAAAAACTAAGCCAATTTATTTTCCAAACCGCTATAGCAAAGAGTACTGATTTATCAATGCACAATATATATATCCCAAAGTATATACGTTGATATATATATATATATATATATAAAAGCAAGTTTCTGCTGTGAAGTTTCCACAAAACAACACAAATCAAATTACCAAACACTATAGCCTTATTTTTAAATAGTAGTGATTGACACAAGCAAAAATAAAATACTTGCCGTAACAACCTTGTAAAACTGCACATGGTGATCAAACTGATGATATGGGAATCTTTTAGAGATACCAAAATCATTTATATATATATATAACGGCAATACATAAATATAACATGATCAGTATAGTGCAATCGAACATCAATCAGTTCAAAATAATGTAAAACATTAACGTGTGTATATACTTCAAATAACAGCAACCAAGCCAATTAATATATACACCCAAAATAATTATAGTGGCACAGAAACGTTTACTAAACATTCGTGCTTCAAGATATGCACTTGACACACATACACGTGAAAATACTAGCATAAAACATATATTTAGATGAGTCAGTTAGGTAAATAGCTATTTTGGATTGTGTGTTTTCAAAAAATAGCCACAGTTTGAAAAAATTTAAAAACTAGCCATAACACACTGTAAGAAATTTCCGACAATAACAAAAATTACACATAAAATGTGCTGTAAGAAATTTCTGACACGTGTCAGAAATTTCTGAAAGGGCTAGTTTTTGAATTTTTGAAACTGTGGCTATTTCTTAAAATCATTTTGTAAACAGTGACTATTTTCTTGAAATTCCTTATATAGATTATGCAATCTGCCAAGCATATAGACATATGACTTATATATCATGTTATATGCATATGCTATTTGATTGACGTTTACGATGTTGAATTTTTTCGAAAGAAATTTTTACGTTTCACCCTCGATCTAATTATGTTTGATATTTGAGAAAATTTTTAGAAAGAAAATAAGAACAAAGTTTATTGTGACATTTTTCATGTAGAAAGAAAGAAAGAATGTATGATGGTCTCTATGCATAAGTTTTGTTAGGTAAGATTTCAACAAGGCCCATTAAGAACCCAAGAATACCAAGGCCCAGAAATATAGCGGTCCGAGCCTGCCAGGGATCGCCGAAGCCCACTGTAGCGGGAAGTGGAAAGATGTTGTCGGAGGTGGCGAAAGCTATCGGAGACAACAAGTGCAGTAGAAAAGTGGTTGTAGTTGTCACAGCGGGAGCCACTCGAAGATGGCGGGAGCTTGCCGGAGTATGTTAAAGCCAGTGGAGCTGTCAGGTGCCCGTTAGAGGGCGCCGGGGGAGGTGGAGCCGCCGAAGGGAGCCGAAGCCGTCGAGGTCAATGGAGCCGTCGGAGGGCACCGTAGCAATTGGGCACCCGCAGGTGGTCGCTAGAGTCGATCCCGTCGGAGGGTGTCGAAGTTGGCGAACCACGCATGAGGGTGCCGAAGCCATCGGGACCCCGAAGCCGACGGACCATCGTAGAGGGCGCGAAAGCCATCGAGACCCCGCCAGAGGGCGCCGAAGCCATCGGGAACCCGCCGGAGGGCGCGGAAGCCGACGGACCACGCCGGAGGGCGCCGAAGCCAACAGACCCTACAAGAGGGCGCCGGAGCCGATGAGACCCCGCTGAAAGATGCTGAAACCATCGAGACCCCCTCGGATGGCGCTGAAGCCGTTGGGCACTCGCCGGGGGGCACCGGACTCAACGAGACCACGCCGTAGGGCGCTGAAGCCGGCAGACCCTGCTGGAGCATGTCAAAGCCATCAGGACCCCGCCGGAGGGCGTCAAAGCCAACAGGACCCTATTGGAGGGCGCCGAAGCTGTCGGGAACCCGCCAGAGGGCGCTGAATCCAACAGACCTTGTAGAAGGGAGCCAGAGTCGATAGGACCCAGCAGGAGGGTGCTGAAGCCATCGGGACCCCGTAGGAGGGTGCTGAAGCCATCGAGACCCCGCCGAGGACGCCGAAGCTGGTGGACACCGCGCACGCCGGTACCGCCTACTGCTCGCAGGAAACTCAAAAGCCACTAAAGATTCACATGGGCTTGCACACACTAGATCAATTGGCCACGTAACCTCACAACAGGATATCGAAGGGTCTCATTCCAAACCTGAACGGCTGCATTTACGAGCCCTTAACTCTGCATTCATGGTGTCCTCACAAAATGCCCGCAGAGCTAAATTGAAAGGACATCGAGACATCTATAAATGGGACCTCCCCCAAGCTGCAAAGGGGTGTGGACAGACTTCAAAGAACTCATCTCTCATTATTCTTAGTTTGCCCTTTTTACTTGTAATTTCAAGCTCAACCGAGCCAGCATGTGGCACTACGGACATCCCAAGCAAGGATACCAGGTCACGTACTCCACGTGAGGTTGGATGAAGTTTTGTCCCAACATGTCTATTTACTGCTTGTCACAATTGCATGTCACCTAAATAAATAAGTGAGACTTAATTTAGTAAGACGTATCATACCACCCTCCTATGTAAGGTTTATATGATCTCGTTACTTTGAGTCGACCTAAGGACAAATATAGGTACGGTTATTGGCACCCATAAACCCCGAGCCACCTAAAGGTAACGACGGAAGTGAGACGCCAACAAAGAAATAATGGACCCTTGGTCGCCGAAGACCTGTGCACCCCTCATCGTCCATTGGAGCGCGCAACTCGGTACATACACATAAGGAGATCCCATATAAAGAGCAAGAATAAAAATGAGAATGAGAAAGAGAATTAGAATGAGATAGAAAGAAATAATAATGAAGCATAAATGGTCATTCATTGCATAACTTATTTTGTAGGAAAATAGTTGTGCTCACTGAGCTTTTAGCTTAGCAAAATATTTTCGTTCATATTGTAGGTAAGAAACTTATAGCATAAAAATGCGATGGGTTATGCAGCGATGTTGCTTGGGACGGCAAGGTATGAGAGTGGGAAACCACGAGATTTTTCTTTCCGCAAATAAATAACGAAAGGAGACTTGTTTTAAATAATAAATTATTATGTTTTATATTTTCTCAAATGGGCACGATGTTTTTAGTTAGAGATTTTATAAGACTATTAGGTTACTTTATATCTCATTAAGTTTTATTTATTAAAAAAAGTTAATATTTTGAATCATTTAAGGAAATGGAAGTTAGTACGTTTATAAAAAAAAATGTGTTTTTCATGTAAGTATTTAAATTAAAGAGCGTTAAGTAAGTTAACGACTTGAAAAGTCATATCGTTACAAGTATAATAGCCTCTTTTTTTGTTCATATTTTAAGATAATGACCAATATTTAATAAAAATAAGTTATTAGACAGTAATATATAAGGAACTGAAGCCGTAAAGATAAATACACATATCATACAGTTAAAAAAAATGACAAATTTCTTAATTAGTCGAAATGTTAACTATTTCCTTAAAACATCTCTAATTCCTGTCGTATCCTCTGTCTGCTCAATTAAAATCAGCCACATGTATTATTAGCATTAAATATATTTAACGGAGTCGGTATGTAAACTTTCTCTTACTCCAAACGTTATCCCAATTCACAATATCTTTTATATTTATTTTTATTTTTTAAACTCAGATTAATGACCTCATGTCCAGAACGACATCTGCGTTTCTTTCACTAAGAAGCCATCTCAATAATTTTCGCCAAAACCCAGATATCTATTATTTATAATTGAACAACAAATTTTTCATTTTTAAGGAGGTAATTATACAGTATACATTCATACTATCTTTTAAAAATAAAAAACTTCAAGCAACTAAATACACTTTTGCCTGAAGTCCCAAGCCAAATACGCGGACAACTCAAACTCCCCATCGCCACAATGCCAAGCGAGATCCCCTTCATGTGTTTATCAGCTGCTTCTAGTGATTTCCTTTTTTTTTTTTTTTTCATAGAAGATGATATACCATAATTCATTAAAGTTAATCCTCTAAAACTTTTATAATTGATTAGGTTGCTTCAGGCATTTGATGGATATTAATGATTAGTTTGTGGGTGTTTCATCATTTTATTCAGATATCGAAAAAGTTGCAGTTATCAAAATTCTTTTCATTTATAAAAGTGATTTTTGTTTTGTTTTTTTTGCTGGAAAGTGATATGTGTTCTTTTTATTTTATTTTTTGCTACGAAGAAAGTGATATGTGTTCAGTAAAGAGGATTGTGAATCGTTAACAGAAGACCAACTCCGTTTTTTTGCATAAAGTTAGTGATACGCGTGGCTGATTTTTATTGGCAGACGGGAGATCCGACAGGAATTACGGACAGGTGATTTGCCTCCTTTAGAAATGATCATCTCCATTATCTTCAGAGAGAAAAAAAAAAAAAAAAAAAAGAGCAGAGGATTTGGATTCAAAAGATATTAGCTTTTTACTCGAGCCATGCAAATCAAAGGTACTCGTGGCCGGCCATATAGCCTTTTTAAAAGTTTGACGATTGCTTACCCCTTTTCCTTTTTTTTTTGGCATGCAATTCATAACTATATGAGAAACAAATGAGGCACGAGACAGTGTAGAAATTTATCCTTGCCTGATGATTGTAAAGGTACCGACACATCTCCTTTATGTGCTCTTCTGTTAGTACAACGTTGAGTGTTCCAGTGATGCTCAGACTGATTATCTGATTCATTCAAAGGACAGTCAAGCAAAAAAAAAAAAAAAAAAATAGAATGACTAGACAAAGTATATATGAAGTTAAGATCAAAGTTTTGCACTGCTATATATACCAAACCAGGCAAAAGAAACATAGGGCCGCCAGTATCAGCAGGCCAGTGGCCGTCATGGAGTTGCAGACGCGAGTAAAAACTCAAAGCTCTCCGCAACGTGTCTGTGACCATCCCTTCTCTAACTTCTTCGGTCTCTTTCACTTTGATGACCCGAGGCAACTGTACGGCGCTGCATGGATTCTCCTTCAATAGCTGCAAAGTATTATTTTTTTTTAAAAAAAAACAAAAAATGGTCTAAACAGAGTGTCGGAGAGATATTTGTGTGTGTATTTGTTTGAAATCGAAATATATAGAAGACGGTTGGACCTGAAAGCGCACAAGGAGATCGGAGCTGTGCTTTCTGAGGAAGCGAGAAGCGGTGAAGCCTTGTTGAGCGTCTTTGACTTTGGCGATGTCTTCGGGGGATCCGAGGTCCGGACAGAACTCCCAGATTTGTCGGCCGATGTGGTTGTTCAGACTGCGTAGCCGCCACGGAGTACTGGGATTGTTTCCGGCCTCTGCAACCTTAAGCTTCCACATTTTTTGGTCTTCTCTTCTTTCTTTCAGATGGTGTAGAGGTGGAAGGGAGGGTATAAGATAGACGGTCTTTTTTTTTTTATTATTATTTTCACTCCGAACAATGATTAACTAGATGAGATTCGATGCATGTTTGTCCAATTTTACCTATTTATAGCAAGACATCTGACAAAATGGACAAAGAAAAACTAACAACGTTAACTCTAAAAGACTGAAACGATAGTGTAATGATCTCTTCTTCTTTCGCTGACTACTGTTTTGTCGGTCCAAACACAGCTCGAGTAGAAGGGGAAAATAAATTATATTAAATGAGATTGAATGGAGATGGATACGTGTCCAATTGGCAGAGACACCTAAGATATGGCTAAAAGCAAACCAAGGACAAATTCCTGAAATTTATCACGTGCTCTATATCTATAACTGCACTTAAAAGAGACGGTTGGCTCAAAATTTTCGTTTCCGTTTTCATCCAAAACGCGTGCCGCTTTCAAAACGCGTTTTTTTTTTTTCGTTTCTCACGCTAAATTTTAGAAAAAGGCATTTCTTTATGGGCATAAACGAATTTTTTTTTTCGAAAAATGGGCCATAGCATAATTTATCTAAAATATAAGATTAAAACGCAATAAAATAGGGACTACAGTGAAAATATAGGCCTGGGAAGATGGGACAGTCCTGCACACGTGGGGCCAGTGTGTCGGTGGCTGTCCCCCACTCTCTCCTTCAGGCCCGTGCCTTTGCATGCACAAGCCTTTTTTTTTTTCTTTCTTTTGTTTTTTTTTTTCCTTTTTGTTATTTTCTCAGGATTTTTTTTCGTTGGTTCGTTTTTTGCTCTTTTCTTTCTTTTTGTTTTTTTTTTTCCTTCTTTCCCTTTTCACAATACTTTTTTTTTAGTCTCTAAAATTCTCTCTATTTTTATTTGTTTCATAAAAAAAATCTTTTCAGACCAAAAAATTTTTAAAATTCTTTTCGATAGTGTCTTATTTTTATATTCTATTAAAAATCAATTTTATTTAGAAACCTAAATTATTTTTTATTGAGATTTTTAGCTAAATGACCTGTTTTTAGCTTTAGTTTTAAGAAATTGACATGTGTTTATCATAATTAAGTTATTAGCCTTTATGTCCATTTACATACATTCAGACTGCTCAAAATATCATTGTTCGTCCAAATTTTGTTACAATCTGTAACAAATATTGTTACAGACTGTAACAATTTTTGTTACAGATTGTAACAACTTTTGATACACATATATAACAAAATATCTAATTTTTATCACACATTTGTCTGTTACGATTTGTGTCATCATTTGTAACAAATATTATTACAATTTATAACAATATTTGTTACAGACTATAACAAAATTTGGGTGAAATATCTCATTTTTATCACACTTTTGTTTGTTACAATTTGTATCAACATTTGTTACTTGTCGTAACAAGTATTGTTACAATCCGAAACAATATTTGTTACAGATTGTAACAAAATTTAGACGAATAAGGGTATTTTGGACAGTTCACATGGGCTTGAGGCTAATAACTTAATTTTTAGATAGTTGGGTCATTTTCTTAAAAGATGTTATTTTAACAGATCATTTTGCTAATGAGCCTTTTTTATTTATAAAAATAATTATTGCTAAATTAAAAATAATTTAGAAATACTTTGAATTTTTTCTTAATTAATATATATAATGCAACGTGTGATCTTTTTCATTTTTGTCTTTTGTGTTTGAATTTAAAAAAAAAAGTATCCATAGACTTTTATTTAATGATAAATTATTCGCTCAATTTATAAGAATAACAAATATATACTTATGTATTGGATTCTTTACAAAAATATCTTTTATTTCAATCTTTTAGATTATTTTTTCTTATTTATATATGGTTAATTTTTTTTAATATTAATTTGATATGTTTTTTATTTTATATTTATATGTCAATTTTGTTATTTTTTATTTTTTAAAATTGAAAATTAAATACTAAACAAATTTAATCATTAATATGTGTATTTTCTCAATTTTTGACAAAAATATGCTTTCTGAAGTTTTTTTTAAAAAATTTTGAGGTTTCATTACATATTATTGAGGGCTTTTTAATAAATTTTTTTTATCTTTTTAAATTTTGTTGCTCAAAATCTTTATAACCGTTGTTTATTAACTGTAATGTCCTCGAAAATTTTATTTATTTATATGATTGGATTTAAATTTTTTTTTCTTAATCTTTTGACACTCATTATGATATGATTTTTTTTCAATATAGATGTTTACTTTTTTGTTTTAATTTTTTTTTTATTCTTTAACATAGTTTTAAAATGTGTCTCAAAATTTTTATTAAATTATATAGTCCCTAAATTAGTTGAAATGATATTAATTAATTTTTTTAGATAGAATTTTAACGTAAATGAATAGGTACAGCACGAAAAAAATTATACGGACTTCACACGGGCTACGCGCGTGGATAAAAACTAGTATATATATAAAAGAGCATTGAAGCCCAATTTAGCAAATGTTATTTTTGTGCCAAATTTTGCATCAAGTATTGCAATATTATACAAAAAATTTAGCATTTGAGCTTGGTCCTTAATTGGTTGGTTTTTTAACTTTTTATGTAAAAGTAATAATGACTACTATTTTATATTAAACTAGTTCTCTTCTACCAAAATATAATTATTATTACATGTAGTATTTTTTACTATTAGCAATAATATTTATCTTTTAAAAAGGACACATTAGCAAATTGGCCTATTAAAATAACTTCTTTTAAGAAAATGCCCAACTATCCAAAAATTAAGTTATTAGCCAGCAGACCCATTCACATACATTCGGACTACTCAAAATACCCATGTTCGCCCAAAATTTGTTACAATGTGTAACAAATATTGTTATGGATTGTCACAATATTTGTTACGACATGCAACAAATGTTGATACAAATCGTAAGAGACAAATGTGTAATAAAAATTAGATATTTTGTTACATATGTGTATCAAATTTTATCTATGACTAGTCTGTATCAAAAGTTGTTACCTATTGTAACAAAAATTATTACAGTCTGTAACATTTGTTAACTTCCATAACAAGTGATAAAACAACTAATGCATAATGTCTAAAAAAATAGCAAAAAAGAAAAAATGACTAATAACTTAATTATGATAAATTCATGTCAATTTCTTAAAACTAAGGCTAAAAAAAATATCATTTAGCTAAAAATCTCTATAAATTTTTCTATTAGAAAATAATAAAATAATAAATGACATTTAAAATAGCAAAAATGCATTAAAGCACTTTAAGTCAAATCTAGCATTTCTACCTTTTTTTTGTCAAATTTAATATTGGCATTCACATTTGTATTGGAGATGCTCTAATAGAGAAATAGAGGATTATTACTATTTTTGAAACATTGCTTACGTGGTTGGCTTCGATCTTCATCTAAGTCTCGTTCAAAACGCACTTTTTTTTTTTGCTTTTGTTTTTCAAATTATATTATTAGCTATATAGTGTTCATGGATTTGTCTATATTTGTGCCTTTAGAGGAATGTGAAGTCCTTAGAATAGGGACTAAAAAATAATTCTTTTATTTTATTTTTTATCATTATATATATATGTATATCTTTTAATTTTAATTCGCTTTTTTTTTTTTTTTTGCCGCTCAAGCGTCGAAATTTTTTTTTTGTCACCACCATTAGTTGTAATTTTTCTTCTCGATCTATAGACAGCCATTGTGTTTTACTTTTTTTTAGCTCATTTTTTTTAAAATTTATGTTGTTAGGGAAAATCGATACTCTGAATAAGGCTATTAAAAAAAAACTGTATAATCGAATTGAACCAATTTAAAAAATAGCAACGTTAACAAACCAAAAAATTCAATGCGGTGACCGAACTAATTAATAATAAAAAACAGTGCGGTTTATTTTTAGAAAATCTATTTCGGTTTAAATCACACCCAACAAATTTTTACTATATACTATTAAATGCTATAGCTTTCATAGAACTTAGGGGGTGTTTGGTATGCGGTAATTCAATAGTTTTAAATTCATGAGAATCTAAATACAGTAATTAGATTTCCAGGAATCTTATTACATTGTTTGGTTGACAACGGTAATATTTAAGCACATTCCCAGAAATCTTAAATTAATGTTTTTGGTTGAATAAAGTAATAGAATGCTATTTTATAAATATTAACACAAAGAGACACAATATCCCCATTAACTTGAATTTCAGAGGAGAAATTCTTTAATCAGATTCTAAATAGAGAATTTTATGATATAAAGAATTTTAATCAGATTCTAAATGCTAATAAGATAAATAGAAAAAAATAAGAATTTTAAAACACAGATCATACAAGCTCATATAGTACGTTAGCTTTTTAGGAATTCTTTTATCAAGTATTTAGCATGTTCTTGTAGAGTAGAAAAGGTAAATTTTAAATAGTGTGCTCTGTGCAGGAAAGGTAAATTCTAAATAGTGTGCACCTTGTTGCATTCGATTCTTATGTCATGATTAATTATATGTATTGATGATTATATTGAAATAATTAAGTTCGAAATAATTTTTCCTTTTTTTTCCTCTCTTCTCGAAAAGAGAGAATTGGCAAAAGGGAGAGAGAAGGAGAGTTAACAATCAACACTACTACTACTACAGCAAAGCAGCTTGCAAGATGCAATGTTTCCTGTACAAGCACTTCTGTGACGTTTCACTTTTGTATTTTTGTCTTTTTTCTTATAATTTTTTAATTTAGGCGGGTTGTTTATGATAATTGGTTGGAGGGACATTTTCATTATGCTATGCTATGGCAGAGGAGAGTGTGAGAGCCATCACCAGCCCAGCACCACCTCCAATGGTCACGGCATTACAAAAAACAACTCCAAAATGGTGATCAACTCTCAAATGGGTTTTTAGGTAATTTTTATAGTCGGTTGTTCTTGCATATTCTGGGCTGTAATTGTTGGGTTCTTTTTGGGATGAATGAATATGAATATGCAAAGCTAAAATCTCTTACAGATTGTTCAATGAACGAAATACATTTGCTAATTGTTCATTTGGTTTATTTGAATCTCAAAATTAGTTCTTTATTTTATCTCAATTATTTGCGGTTTGGTTCAACTAATGTAAGTTTAGATTTGAAGATATCAAACACCGCCATTCATGAATATCAAGAATCTTATTGGAATTGGTAATTAAAATGCAGGGAAATCAATCGAAGAAACAACGAATCATTCTATAAATACAGCAAAATCAGAAGTGACACGCTGAAATTCAAAACAAATGATCGTATAGAAGCTTTTACCTGAAGAGGAAGATGAGAAAGTGTGAATTCGTAGAGCTTTGGGTGGCTGGTGGGTGAGAGAACAGTGACTAATGGGTGAGAGAATATTGGAATACGTGAGAGAATTTTGGGTGACTAATTGAATGATTCGATATTTTTTAAGGATAATTGAGTAAATTTGTTTAAGATTATTGTGCTTGATAAATAACAGGAATTAGAATACTACGTATCTTAAGGGTTTCAGATTATCTTGGGTATTTAAATTTTAAGTTACTACTTGCCAAACGCGGTAATCTTTAAGATTACCATCCACTAGTTTAAGATTATCGCATACCAAACACCCCTTATGTTGGTTTAGTGGAAGTTGTACACTTTATTCTTCTTTAGTTCCACTCTTGCCAAGACTTGAACCCAGGTTGAGGGAGACAAAGTTTTAACTAAGGCTAAGCTTCCACTGCACCAAGCTTGTATATTGAACATAATACGCATTAGTAAATATATTACAAACTGTTCATAAATACAGAAATAAAAAATTTGAATAGTTTCAAAGTCTCATATTGTTTGAGAATAAAGTATTTTACCTTTATAAAACCTATAAATAGTCGTCTGCTCATCTTCATTAACTTCAGGCTAAATTTATCTTGTCTTTTTTAATGGCTGGGCTTTAGTTTTTAATTTTAAATTCTTATTAATTTTGGCTTATGAACATTTGCCTTAATAAAACAGAGTTTAGTTTAATATTATTTTTAATTTTAGTTTTAATTCTTAAAAAATATTGTAAGAAATAAATAATTTTAGTCTTTCAACTATTTATTAGTTGAAATTTAAATTAATTAGTTTAAAATTTTTTGAATTCGGTTTTATTCGGCTAAACATCGCAACATAACCGAGTTTTTCGGTGAACTGAAATTTGGTTTTGAATACTTTGGAGTGATTTTCAATTTTTGAACTTCAAAAATTGAATAATTCGGTGCGATTTTGTTAAATCAGTTTTTGAACCACACCGCATTTTGTGCGACCCTAACTCCGAATAAGGACCAAAAAATAAATTTTTTTTTTTTTGCATTTGAACCCTTCTCTTATAAGAAGGACTAAAAATAAGTATTTTTCTATTTTCATGTAACTAAGACGTCTACACCAAATCGTCAATGACTTTGCAATAGCATCTACAATGATAGCTTTCCCAACTACGGTCTCTCCCACCCACTAGATGATATACACTGTTTTCTAGCCTTCCTCCTGCAACAACTATTTATCCTTTGGTTATTATTAATTGACCTTTTTCTCCGGAAAATTCATAACCATTATCATCAAATTTTTCTAACGACAGAATACCCATTCTCAAATCTAATACATGTCGTACATCCAAAATTTTAAAAACCAAGCCATCAAACATTTGAATTTGCACTCCTCTAACTTCCACTATTTTACATGTGTTAGTATCACTTATGTAAGCAGTCTCATTGCACAACTAGTAAGTGTCAATCCAATTCCTGTGCAGTGTCATATGAAAGGAAGCACTGACTCCAAAATCCATTGATACTCCATACTATCATGTTGTATTACTAACAAAACATCCCCATCTGAATATGAGTTATTCATTCCAATAAAATTTGCTTCAAATCCTTTTGATGACATATGTAGGCCAAGTGTGGGATTTTTCTTACAATTCTTCTTTTGATGACCCTTCTTTCCACAACCCAAACACTTGCTATTGTTCTTGCCTCTCAAACCCTGATGACCATCTCTCTCTACTGATCTACAACGCATTGGCAGTGCAACATTGTCGCCGGAGGAGATTTTCTTTTGGTTTGATTTTCTGCACGACTTCTCAGCAAGCAATATAACATGGGCTCAGTAGATTCATATGTGAGATCTTTCTCCTTACCAATACATATAAACATGATTTCTCAAGATTCTGGCTAGAACAAAGTAGTAGAATAGTCTTTTCTTTATCATTGATCTTTTCACCGATAGTCGTTAATCTACTCATCAGAATGTTAAATTCACTCAAGTATTCTTGCAAAGAAGATCTTTCATCCATTTGAATATTGTAGAACTTCTTCCTTAAGAAGATCTTGTGTGTCAAGGAATTTTCTTCAAACAGAGTTTGTAACTTGTCCCACAACCACTTCGCAGTTGTTTCCGTTGAACAAAACCACCTTCTCAGCAAAAACTTCATCTTTCATCTCAGCAAGTTTCTTTTCCTTGTCATTTAAAGCAACTAAACATCCATCCTTTACAAGAATTGCATGCATCTTCAATTTTCAAGCTGGGTATTTGGAACCATTAAATGTAGGCAACTCAAACTTGGTGGAACTCGAGTTATCTTTTAACTTTCAAAATATTTCACCACTGGTCCCATGTGCCGAAAACTGACACAAGCTCTGATACCACTTGTTGGGAAAATTTCCCTAAAAATATAGCTTATGGCATAAGCATTTTCACACACAATCAATCAATACTGTTACACTAAAGAAAAATAGAGAAAAGAAAAGTAGAGAAAACACGAGATTGAACGTGGTTCAGCCACTTAAGCTTACGTCTACTTGGGCACAACTCGATATATTATCTTGACTAGATCAAGAAAAACCGTACAAGTGATTTCCTCAGTCCCACATAATACAATTCTCTCAAGCACTTGCTCACAAACACCCAAGGATTGCTTAGTAGCACAGACTCCCTTATTGGTACTTATATATATAAGCACATAAAGTAGAATCCTACTCTAATTACAATGACCCAATAATTGTGTTTTACTAATCTTAATGCAATACAGATTTCTAAATTAAGTAAAACGACGACTTCAACTAATTAGACTCTTATATTCAGTAGGACTTCTATGAACATCCAAGATTCCTAATTGTATTAGGTGTCTGTGTCCAACAGATTTGAATGTTAAAAATCCTAAGAAGGGGAGCATAAGGCTTGCCACAAATATGAAGGAGTTGGGCAAATTTTTTGTTTCCCACTTCTACCAATATGTTTCAAAACTAAATAAAGGTTTACCTAGTTCATTCAAAATTTTGCACACTCTTTTCTATTCTAGAAAAAGAAAAAGTTTCCTTCTCGTGTGAGAAAATAAAAACGAGCCCACTCTCGTGTTTGACTCTGATATAAAGATTTGGTGAGGAAGAATCAACTAAGAACGGTAAACTCATTTCAATCAATTAATAGCTATCTTGAAATGTACAGTGTTCTGGTGATAAAAGATTGTTTGTTGCTCACTTATTGGTATAAGAGAGTTTTAAGGATTTAACCAAATTTTTGGCTAATTTTTTAGGAATTAGCTCTAGTTTCATGAAATTAAGGATTTAGTCGTAACATACGTATATCATATTATGTTACACGTACATTATGACTAAATCCTTAATTTTGACATTCTATGGCTAAATCCTTCAAACTTGACATTTAAAATGACTAATTTCTTAACTGGCCATTGGTGTAATTCTATATCTTTCTCTATAATGATTATTTATGTTTGATTAATAATGTGCTGAAAGTATTATTATGCAAGCACGAATTCTATTTGTTTGTGAAACAATTATAAATTAAATTGATCGATGTCTTTGCTAAATTCAAAAGTTGTTTCGCATTTATTAGGTTTAAAGTTGTTTTAAATCTAGAAAATTTTAAAATACTGCGTAACGGCCACTAAAACCAGAATATTGTTATTCTTAAAATTTTATAGAGTAAGGAGTGTTATTCTGAAATTTTTTAAGATAATAAGATTAGAAAAATGGAAAGTGAGGGCACAAGTATAATTTTAAAAGATCAAATATAAAAAGAACTTTGACAAGTTATGCATAAGGGAAGCTTTTAAAACTTTTAAAGGGTAAATATAGAAAAAAATTTTGACCACTGGAGCAGGGGTGTTCATAAAAAATAGAAACTAATACACCTGCCAATCCAAAACCGAAACTGCCCAAAAAATTTTATAAAATGATAAATTTTGGGCAGCTTTAAGTTCTAAAATTAAGATTTTGGTTTACTAAAACCGCCCAAAAACTTAAAATTTTATTTTATTTTCTTGTGTCATTTCTCTACAAGAAAAATCTCATTAATATTTTTACTTATTAATTTATGCTTAAATCTCAAAGTTATGTAATTATCATTGTTTTTTGCTTTCCACATGTAATAGTCTAAAAAATTATTTTTATAAGTAGTATAATGTAATAAAATAACTATATACGCTTAAAATCCGTCCAAAACTGACATATCAAAACCGAACTGCCCAAAAATATTTTGGGAGGTTTTGGGTTTAAGATTTTAAATTTTTGTTGCTCTACCCAAAGCCGAAACCGCCTAAATACTCGAAAACCACCAAATGTTCACCCCTATGGTGGAGGCACAAGAGTAGAAATTTAAAACTTTTGAAGGGTGGTAAATTGTAAAAAAGCATTTTGACCATGGAAGAATGTTCCCCTACTGATCCTATTGCGTATTCAACTTTTTTCTGTTCAATCAAGCCAATTTTAGTACCATGGACAAAGAATTAGGTTGAAAAATGGAAATTTAGGTTTTCTAGAAGTACCGCAACAAAATATGATTAAAATTCAGAAAATATCGACAATACTTCGATAGAATTTTAGTTATTTTGATTTCGGTGAAAGTTTATATTATATTTAGAGATAATTGAATAAATAGTTATTTTTTAAATCATATTTAAAGAAAATGGTCAATATTTTGATTAATTAGAAAATAACTAGTTAAGCAATTAGCCATTTTAAAGGTAAAGTTTGAAGGATTTAGTCATAGTTTCACAAAATTAAGAATTTAGCCATAACATAAATTTATGTTACATGTAACATAAATACGTGTAAAAATTGTAACATTAAATGTAACGTTACAATGTAACATAAAATGTAATACTTGTAACCTTAAATGTAACGTTACACTTTTACACGTATATATGTTACATGTAACATAAAATATTGGAAAAATTTTATAAATGGCCCCTGAAGTTTGGACGTTGTTTCAACTTGATCCTCGATGTATAAAACGTCTCATAAGTAGTACATGATGTATAAAAAAGTATCAATAATGACCCTTCCGTGTATTTTAATGGACAAAAAACGTTAACTTGAGGGTATAAACGTAATTCTAAGAGAAAAAAATGCCACATGAAGAGCTTAGGTGGCATTTTTTAGTCCATCTCATAATTACTAATTTGGGCAATTAAAAGAAAAAAAAAAGAGACACTGAATCTCTATCTCACCCTCGTCCTCTCTCTTTCTTCCAACCCGTCTACGAAGACTTCATTCCCAACCCCAACGCCAACGCCAACGCCGCTGCCACATCGTCAGCAGGCTCGTCCCAACCACCACCAACAACACCAACACCAATAATCTGAGGAAGAAGTGGACAAAGGTGATCCGACCCGACTCGCTACCATCTCGAGCGCCAGTGGCGCAGCATCAACCCCCCCCCCCCCCCCCCCCCCCCGATGATGATGTCCTTCTTCGCCGAAGAAAACAACGTAGCCGCGTGCCTCCTCCTGATCGCCAACACTGGAGGACCCAAGCCAAATACCGGAGGGGCGTAGAGGGTCGGCGGAGAGGTGGCAGAGGGGCATGGAGGTGGATCGCGGGGCGATGCATCTGAATGTAGTCTGCACCGCGGTGGCGGAGGTGAGGTCGCGGCGAAAGAGGTGCGCAATGGTGGCGCGGAGGTGGTAGGCGAAGTTAGAGAAGCGGCGCGACACATCGAAAGAGTACGGCTGGTGGTCGGTGGAGCACTGGGAGGCGATTACCGGCGACTCCAATGATCCATCCATGACGTCCTCCTCCTCGTCCTCTCCCAAGCTTTTGGGTCCATTGCTCATCTCTCTCTCTTACCATAACCTTTGTTTGGTTCATTATTGGCTCATCCACAACTCCACTGTTTGCTTCCAGTAATGGGTTTTTGATCAGTAATGGGTTATTGGTTCATTGGCTCATTGGCTCATCCACGACTCCACTGTTTGTTTCAGATTTCTTCTTAAGTTTTTTTTTTTTTGAAGTTATGCATTGACAACAGCAATATCTAATGAGAGATGGAAGATGATTTGAGTTTGGTTAAATCTGTTAATGGTGGTTTTAGCTTTATTTCAGTTGTAATTGATTGGGTTTTTTACTTTTTATTGAGGTGACAATGATGAATTTTGATATGGATTTGAGGAAGGACGGGAGATTTTTTTTTTTTCATTTGATTTATCACCTAACGTCCAAATCAGCTCCACGTAGGATTCTGTTAAAAAAATAGACAGAAGGGCCAAACGTGAAAACTTTTATAACATCATGTATTACTTATGAGACGTTTTATACATTAGGGGTCAAGTTGAAACAACGTCCAAACTTCAGGGGCCATTCATAAAATTTTTCCTAAAATATTACATGTTATAGCTAAATCTGTAATTTCGACATTTTAGGGCTAAATCCTATAAAATTACCCAAAAGAAAGGAAAAAACGAAAAAAAAAAAAGAAGATAAATTTTGCTTTTACCCCCTGTATTTTAAGTGTTGTGTCGCTTTGGTCCTTATACTTTAAAACGTTCCATTCGCAGTCCCTAAACTACAAAAACGGTTCAAATTGGTCCCTCCATCCAAATTATGTCTATTTTTAACGAAAAATCTACATATAATATGTATGTAAAATCACCTATTCCTCGACCCCCCCTCCCCACCCACCCCCCACCCTTACCCTACTGCCAACTAACCTCGACCCCATGCCCTCCTCCGTACGTCACCAACCATAAGCCGCCGCCTCCAACTCCGAGAGCGAGATCGACAAAAAAAAAATGGGAGAAAGAGGGAAAGATCGAGAAACAGAGGGAGAGACAGAGAAATAGAGGGAGAGGGAGGTCGAGAGTTTCCACTTTCTAATCTAGAATTTATTATTATTATTTATTAATATTTAAGTAAAAAATATAAGAAATAAGTTAATTTAAAATTATTTCAGTGAGGGTAATAATGTAATTAGCGTCCTACATAATTTTAAAACGTGAACGTAAGCCAATGTCGTTAAAGAATACACGAAACTTGAACGGAGGGACCAATTTGAATCGTTTTTGTAGTTTGAGGACTGCAAATGGGACGTTTTTAAGTATAGGGACCAAAGTGAAATGACACCCAAAGTACAGGGAGGAAAAGTAAAATTTATTCAAAAAAAAAAGTAAAACATGGGTGAAAATAATAGCCAAAATAACCGAATTAAAAACTAAATAACCGAAAAATATTTAACCGAAACACCTAATTACTCAAAAAACCGAAAATTCAGTTGTAAATAACCGAATACACTAAAGAAAATCAGTACGGTTTTCCATTCGAGTACCGAAATAACCGCATAACGAGTATTATAACTGGTTAGCCGGTTTTTTTGTAATAAAAGTATTATTTTTTTATTTTGATATAAGAAGCTCGAAGGGTTGAGACCTAAACTAACTCAAGCCCGGACCCCCTTAACCTAAACTCATTCTCAGAGTCTCACAAAAGTCACAGCCGACCGCCTTCTCCCCTGCTCCGCTCTTCACTGCTCCCCTGCTCTGCCTGGCCGACGTCGAGTCTTGCCTCTGCCTCCCCGACTCTCCCCTGCTCCACCTGGCCGACGCCGAGTCTTGCCTCCGCCTCCCTGACTCCCGCTGTCCGCCTCTGCCCATCGCCAGTGCCGAGTCACGCCGACTCCCTAACTCTAAGACCCTCCTCATCTCCGCCTATGAGAAATGTTTTTCTTGATTTTCTTATTCTCTGTTCCATTTTATTCCCCTGGAAATCTCTCTTGCGTGTTGGTTTTATTTGTATTTTTGTGAAACTTAATGCAACAAGAATCCGTCCACACATGAGTAACTGCAACAAGAATCCATTAAATAAAGGCAATAAGAAGCAAAAGACTTTGGCTTTTTGCAAGAAGCAGAAACGTGGAGAAGATGGTGAAGTTAGCAACGAATTAGATGCCGTCAATAGGACGAAAGCAAGATTTCAGAGAGCATTGGCTAGTTACTTTGTTGAGGACGAGTTTGGATGTAGAAGGAAAATGGTTTAGAAAATGCTCTGTCTACATGAATCCCAAATTTTTTGCTCCGTCTAGGATAACAGTGGCCAAAGACATTGGTAAGTTATACAAAGAGGAGAAGAAGAAGTTGATGAAGGTTTTGCAACCTTATCGGACAAGCATAACTACTGATTGTTGGACATCGGTCTAGAATGCAAACTACATGGTTGTGACATGTCATTGGATTAATGACGAGTGGAAATTGCAGAGGATGATCATTAGTTTTATTCAAGTCCCTAACCATAAAGGAGAAACTATCGCCCAATAGTTGGTCAACTGCTTAAACGAGTGGGGCAAAAGTAAAATTAAGACATTGACCATGGTCAACGCATCCGCTAACGACTCTGCGATTGAAAAGCTTAAGCGGAAACTAAAGGAGAAGAACAGGACATTGGTACTAGAGGGTGAAGTTTTGCATAATTGATATGTCTGTCATATCACTAATTTGATTGTTCGGGATGGTTTGAAGGAGTTATCACCCTCTACTGTTAGTATCTGGAATGCCGTGAGATATGTTCGGCCCTCTCCTGCACTATTGAAGAGATTCAAGGAAGTTGTCGAGAAGAGCAAATTGAGTCAAAGGCTCTGTTGTGCTTGGATGTCCTGATGAAGTGGAACTCCACAAGCTAGAAGATAATCTTTATTATCGAAGCCATTTTCTTGATGCGAGGATTGATGACCCTCCAGTTGATTCGGATTGGAAGAATGCTAGTATTTTCGTAAGGTTTTTGAAAACTTTTTAAGACTTGACGTTAAAGGTTAGTGGCACTTTGTATGCTACTTCAAATCATGTACTCCAAGAGATTTGTGAAGTCAAGCAGGAGTTGGACATTTTAGTTGATGACTCTGAAAGTTTTATGTGTCAAATGTCTAAAAACGTGATGAAGAAATTTGACAAGTATTGGGGCCATCCGGATAAAATGAATCACATCGTTCTTTGGAACGGTTCTTGATCAAAGGTATAAATTGGATTATCGTAGCTATTGTGCTCGTATTTTGTTCAATTCTGATGTGGCCATAAAACTACTGGATGACATTAAAAACATCATGATGCAGCTCTTTCATGAGTACAATGACATCGCACCACCATTGGCGTCAGCATCTACCTCCGAAGCATCTAAGGCATCTATTAAGCCGCCACTTCCCCATGCCTCAACGAATTGTACTTTGGGAGGATACGTGTGAGCAAGGACTGCTCAAGATAGAGGACTTCAAAAGAATGATGTGGAGCGCTACTTGGCAGAAGCATGTGAAGATGTGTTGTTGGAAAACTTTGATATATTAGGTTGGTGGAAGATCAATTCTGGCAAGTTTAGGATTCTTTTAAGGATCGCGAAAGATGTGTTAGCAGTTCCAATGTCAACTGTTGCATCGGAATCGACTTTCTCTACAAGCAGGCGCATACTTGATTCCTTTAGGAGTTTGTTAAAGGCTAAAACTTTTGAGCGTCTTATTTGTACCAATAATTGGTTGAGCAAGTGTGATGACATGTCGGTGTGTTGATAGTTTATGAACGAGATCAATGCTCTCAAGGATTCTATTGAAGTAGAAAATGGTAATACCAAAATATTCACTATACATTTTACTCAATTTTATCTACTCTCTAATTTTAACTTAAGTTGTTTTTGTTTCGTAGATGGTGTCATTGGTGCAAGTGCAGCTGAAGAAGCTGGTGAAACAATTTAGGACTGCATTTGTGTTATGGTTATTGTTTACTATGTTTGTGTGTACTGTCTGAGTGTTTTGGATGTTTTCTTTTTTTTCAAGTTCAAGAACTTTGGTAGTTTGGTTATTGTTTTTATGGTTATGGTTGTGGCCTTGTGGGACAATTATGTTTGAATAATTGTTAATTGTTATGCCTTTCATTATTGTAGCTTAATTACTTTCAATTTATGTGCGCATTCGGTTTTTAATCGAATTTTAACCCAATTTCTGAATTTTAACCGAATTTTAGGATTTCGGTTTTGTAACGACCCAAAACTTAAAACAATATTTTAGTTCCGAAAAATACGGACAAATTTGAACTTTTTAAAATAAGTTACATAATTGAGCTTTTAATAACAAACATAAGAAATATCAATCCTCATCATAACTACACTTTATTTAATTTGAATATTTACAAAATATTGCGGAATTTAAAACTTTTTTTGCCAACGATTTGCCGGTAGTCCACGTAAGATTTTACAGGTCGGTCCCGTATACACTCGATGTTCCCGTCGTTGTCGCCTCTCACTATTTGCTTTCGTGACAAGATACCTGCGACACGAGCACACTAGTGAGCTAATAGCCCAGTAAGTAGATTAGATAAGTAGGTTGCTAAGTCTGCAAGTAACAAACAATCAATGGGTATCACAATACAATAATCTAATGAAAGGACGGACTCGATAATCGAGTCGTCATAGTCTGAAGAGTAAACGTCACTCTTATGCAACCTTGCCCGCGAAGTAGATTTCAGAGATAAGGTGCTGAACCTACGCGGGATACAATACCTGCAAAAGAGTTGTGACTTGGAACGAGGTCGGGCTTAACGACCCATTAATCTCGACTCAAAAGTCAATCTCATAATTTATTCTAATCTCACTCAAGTTCACAACTCTCTGACTTAGCTTATAAAACTACGTGTGCACACGATTCGCATCCAGACCCCTTACGGGTCGTTCTAGAACTTATACATAATCTAGACCTCTCATGGGTCGCTATAGAATTCAATACTCATTTAGACCCATTACGGGTCGTTCTAGAACTTATTTACAATCTAGACCTCTTACGGGTCGTTCTAGAACTCAATACACATTTAGACCCGTTACGGGTTGTTCTAGAACTAATACGACTCTGGACCCTCTGTGGGTCCTTCCGAAACCTCACACAGACAATGGCCCCGTCGGGCGATCTCGGAATCGATCATGATCGCAGCACACAACATATAAAGAGGAAAGTCGTCTACCGACCTCCTTGAGACTTCTCGGGTCGTTCCGAAACCTCACACAGACAATGGCCCCGTCGGGCGATCTCGGAATCGATCATGATCGCAGCACACAGCATATAAGAGGAAGGTCGTCTACCGACCTCCTTGAGACTCCACGGGTCAATTCGAAACTTTTCACGACCGGTGGTTCCGTCGGACTGTTTCGGATTGATTGCGCAATCACCCCATCGGGTTAATTCGGGACATGCTATGGATCTTGGCCCCTCGGACCATCCCGATATTCTTTAAGATTGTGAGGAATCATCCTCCTCGGGCCTCTCTGCCCTTTCCGAAACCTTTTACGGCCAGTGACCCCGTCGGGTCGTTTGGGAATTCATTATTGCACTTTACCCCGTCGGGCCGATCCGGATCGTCACATCATAAACTGTGGGGAGGGCCGTGGCTCTCCTCCCCAAGGCCCCTCGGGCCGTTCTGAAAGGTGGTTCGTTGACCTCCGCGAGGTCCCTCGGGTCGTTCCGAAATCTGTCATACATAATGGCCCCGTCGGGCTATTTCGGAACCAAATCATGATCGCGGCCCCGTCGGGCCCTACCCAAATGGTCAAAATATTGCCACCGAGGAAGGTCGTCCGCCGACCTCCCCAAGGCCTCTCGGGCCGTCCCGAAACGAAATCAGCGGCCCCGTCGGGCTATTTCGGAACCGATCATGACTTGCGGCCCCGTCGGGCCCTACCCGTATACATACATTACTTTAGCTCCCCTCATCTTGTCTTGGTGTTTTCTCTATGACCTGCAACAAAGTGTCAACAATAATATAAACAGTTTTATGTCTGTGGTCCCATACCCACCGACATATAAGTCATACTAACACATATACATATACAAACAGACACACACACCCTACACAATAACCTGAACCACGAAGTTGAGTAGTTTTATGTCTGTGGTCCCATACCCACAGACAGATAAACATATAAATGAACATACGCACAATACACACCTAGAAAAATACAACGTATCATAAACGAACCTATGGTCCCATACCTACAGGCTCGTTGCACAACAAGGCAAACATGATCGAGGGCCCGTATTCGCGGCCTTAGCGAGGATGAGGATCCATACAGTTTAATAGCCACAACTTTAGAAGCATCGCACGCTTTATACAATCTCAACACATGCACAATATATTCAAGCATGTTAAAGCATACTCGTGTCACAGTGGAGATCCACTTACTTGAGGTCCTAAGCTCTCCGACTTGGTCGTCACAGTTTTCCTCTCCTGACGTCCCTCTTTGGAGCATGTTGTGTGACACATCTGTCCAACACGAGAATTAGAGGATCAACGTCTAAGTCCATGAAGTATTTGAGTTGAATGAAACTTCAAGTGCCTTTGGACAAAAGAATAGGACTCTAGAAGATGGGACGACCAATGGTTCGTCGAGAAACCTCTCTAGGAGTATTCTCGTCCCGAGTGTCGTCACCTTATCCCTAACCATCAATCCCGACTAATGGTTACGTAGCTCGATTAGTTTAGGTGAGAAAGAATTCTTTACACCTAAATGATCTTTCACTTAACCATAAAAAGTGTCTAAACTTCGAGTCGGAAATCCGGCAGAGTTTCCCCTGTTTTTCGGATATCCCGGCCGAAGCCTTCACCTAATTTCAACCCAGCACCGAACTAATTTCGGTCACAATCCATCACAACAACCACGCAGAAATATTTTCACAATTATCACAATTAATCTCAAAACATAATCATAATTCAACACCGAGCCTCAGTGGCTCGGATTCCACCCAAAAATAATAGGCATCTAACTAATTACAAAAGTCACGTAAATGTCATCGAGTTCTAAAGTTCGGATCCTATTTCTGATCGCCCACTTATACCTCTCGTAAAGGACGGTGAAGGGTTGTGCGTCCAAACTTGCTCCGTTGACGTTCCTGCACGATTTGCGGGAATGAAAGAAATTGAATCAAGTTTCGAGCTAAAACAAAACCATGATGCGAAATGCTCGGACCCGCGACTCGATACTAGCTTTAAGCTCAAACGGGCACATTTACAAGAAATACAACCCAATATAACCAAGGCTCGTGCAAATATCAAATCCTCAAGATCACACAATTTTCTTTTTTTTTTTTTTTTTTTAATTTAAGAAAATTCTCAATCTCTTGTCAATTAAGACAATAACTCGAATGTACTTGAATTTCAACAAAGCGTTCATAAATAAAAAGTTGTGCTACCTTGCGACATGCTCGGGTCATATTTTACTTTAAACATGACACCTCTTGGTGAGTTCTAGATTTCTAAATCAACACAAAACATAATCTTTTGAAATGCGACAAAAACTCGAAACATCAAGTCTCTCAAACTAATACATTAATCAAAATATCTTTAAGCCACGATTCAAAGGAAATTCTAGATTTCCTCACGACTAATCCACAAACAACTTCCAAAGTCATCGAATTCATAATCCCGCAAAAATAAGATTTTCAACAATAACCTTTGTAAGACCAATAACAAGCGGAACGAGACCAACTAAAGTTTGTTTGTAAACTTAAACAACCACCAAATTACCAAGAGTAACAAATTCCATGTACGCATTGGTTTGGACAATTGTCTGGTTTCTAAATCTCAGCACAAAACCAACCAATTAGATTGTTCAAGACAACAAAATAAACAAAATCGCAAGTCTTTCAAATTATAACTAGCTTCATAATTGCCAAGAAATCCAAAGTCGAGAAATCGCCGAGATATTTTAAGCGGTTTATAATTGTAGAAAATTTCCGAGCCACTGCACAAATTTAACAAACCACACAATATCTTGAAACACCCACCAATACACTTAAATTCTTTAAAAGAGTGCCAGCAGACAATTTTAAACTTGCACTCAAATATTCACAACGGTATAAATTTCAACACCGAGCAATCTCAATGTCATCAAATGCCAAACCAACCAAAATGTAAAATGGCGGCGCTGCGACTTAGAGGTTTACCTCAGAGACGACTTGGGCCCCGGCTCGGCAGCGAAGTCGGCTCGAGTGGCTCGACCTTGTGCGCGGCGTTGGGGCTGCCAGAGCAAAGAGCAGCAGGAGGAGAGGTTGCGGAGGCGCGAGGTCCGGCGCGCGGAGGAGACGCTTGCTAGTGCGGGACTCACGCGGATGGAACTCCGTGCTCACCGGCGCTGCTCGAGCGTGGGGAGGCGACACACGAAAGGGACTCGCGCTGCTGGCTTCGCGACGGGGCGGGGGCTGGGCACACGAGGGAGCGGCACGAGTACTCGGGCGTACTGAGGCGCGAGCTGGGCGGCGCGAGCTGGGCGGCGCGGCGGCACGGCGTTGAAGGGCTCGGCGCTGAGGGAGGGGCACGGCCGCTGCCCGAAGGAGGCCGCGACGCGGCGAGCAGACCCGGGGCTCAACGAGGACGAGCAGGGCTCGCCGAGATTGCGCGGCTGCACGGAGGCGAAGCGTCGCCGGGGTCGCGCGGCTGTGCGCGGGAGGGGGCGTGGCTGCTCGGCGCTGGGGACTCGCGCGAAGGTGAAGGCGCGCACGGAGGGGCAGGGCGGAGGTGGGGCGCCGTGTGGGGCTGTGCAACGCTGTGCGCGGAGAGCCGGCGCAGGGGAGTTGGGCCTGGCGGCTGGGGCTGAGGCGCGCGGCTGCCGGACGGAGACACGACGGCGGACACGTCGCGAATCTGAGGCGGCGACGGCGCGGGGTCTCGCGCTGACGTTGGAGGGGCTGTGCTCGCGCGGAGGGTCGAGTGGCGCGGGGTCTGGTGGAAGCGCCAGAGCGGGGAGGCGCGAGGGAGGCGCGCGGTGCTGGGCTGGCACCGGAGGGCAGCGCGCGTGGGAGGCGGCGATGCTGGGCTCGGGCCAGCGGCTCAGCGAGGGAGAAACGGCAGAAAGGGAGAGAGAGAAGAAAATTTTGAGAGGGAGGGGGTGGGGTGTGTTGGACGGCTGAGAGGGACAGGAAGGAGAGAGAGAGTGTAGCCCTAATGGGCTTGGGCTGAGTTTGGGCAAAAATAGCCAAAAAATTTACAAACGGGAATGGTAAAATTTCTCCGTGAAATATTAAAATTGCACACGTAATTTGGACACTGAGAGTTAGGAATTTTAATACCATTATCGAAGTAGAATAAATTCCTAACACATCCAAAAATTCAAAATTGCAAAATATCCATATCAATTTTATAATTTCTCTCATAGCTTCAAATTGACCTGATTTGACGAAACTGGCCAATTTTACAAATTGCTCACAAACTGAAGCAAAATTACAATTTAATTAATTGGCACAGTGCTTTTGAAATTCTGGTCATTACAATCCTACCCCCTTACAGAAGTTTCGTCCTCGAAACTTAGAACAAGAGAGGGTATTTCTCTCGCATAAAACTCTCAACTTCCCAAGTTGCATCTTCTTCGGTATGGTCACCCCACTGTACCTTGACCAACGGGATAGTCCTATACTTCAACTCCTAGTCCTCTCGATCTAAAATTTGCAAGGACTTCCTTTCATAGGTGCCACTTACATGAACACGTGGTCACCCACATGGCTAGTTGTCTACACTGGGCAATCCTCATGTGGCCCTGATTTCTTCTCAATGGCCAGAAAGCAAGTTCAACGAGTTTCGACCCGCAATTTCCTCTCTCTGACTACATATCGCCGAAGAGGAGAACGACACTTTCGACCATAGAGAGCCTAGTTGTCCCTTGGACACAAATCTCCGCCAACCTGCCTATGGAGCACGTCATTCACATAAGCAGAAAGTACGCTGACTTTCTGAGCCTATTCATAATCACCCACTAGTCGTTGCGATGAATTGCAAATCTAGTGGTCCTCATGGGGATTTGCAACTATGAGGACGTTGCGAGACAGCCTTTGAGCTCATGAACACTCTCTTCGCACACCGGAGTCCACGAAGACTTGTCATTATTTCGCGTGAGACGGGCCAACGGTGGTGCGAGTTTGGAAAACTTCTCTATAAATCGACTGTAATGCCCGACTAAGCCAAAGGAATGTCGATCTTTCGGGGCCACCGCGGACCGTTTCCCTGAATTCACAACACTGATCTCTAATGGATCCGCTGAAATTCTTTCTGCAGACACCACGTGACCGAGAAATGAGGCTTACCTAAATAAAGCTCACACTTCTTGAGCTTTTTATATGGCTTTTTCTCGGCTACACGATGCACTCGTTCATGCTTCTCATGCTCCTCCCTTTCTAATACAGAGTACCGAGGCTCCCAACGGCGAGTGATTGAGTCTTATAAGACCCTTGCTAAACAGCCCTCTTTCAGCTGAGTTCAGCCCGCTTAATCTCGTCGGGATCACACCATACGACCCCGTCGACACTGAGGCGGTACTCAATAATGGTTCAATAACGAACTCAATCTCAGGGTCGAGAGGTAATCTTGGAAGGTCCTCAGAAAGGACATGAACAAAATTCCTTACGATCGAAATATCCAGAGTTTGATGCGTATCCTCAAAGGGCAGGCGCACTATAAGTGAGAACGCCCTGACAGTCTTCATCACCCTTTGCGCTTTTTACGAGCAAAGATAACAGGTGTGGCTAACCCCACGGATGACCCTTTAAGCTCTCAGCTCTCAGCTCATAATGTCATCAAAATTTCGCATCCAAAGGGAAAAGGAATCTATAGATAATTCACAGCCATTAGGTACAGCTAAACTAACAGAAACAGTAGTACAACAGACACAACTAACCAAAGATAGTAATCACAGAGCATAACAAAGATCAAATGGATTAAATAATCACATGACATTAAGAAAGAAAAATTTGTATTAATCAGGATATGAAAATTAGTAAGGAACAAGCTAACCAAGCCTTCGAGAGACTTGGATCTCTCCCACAAGAGTTGAGCCCTGCAATAACAAAATTTTCCAGACGGCACATACGCTTACAGCGCGGCCCTAGACTTCAATCATCCATGTGAACCATCCTGACTAATCATGGCACCTGTCACGTGTTTCACACGTCAACCACTCACATCACATTTGACTAGTCTTGTTAACCTAAGTTCCACTACATGCTAGTACTTCTATCCCATATATTCTTATGCCTCGCATACGTGAAGCGAATCGGTGGCCTTCGCAACTCTATCTCATCTGTCTGGGTGGAAGCCTCGAACAACTAAGTTATCATGTCAGTTGTCTAAGTTAACCTCTTGACACGACCTCCGCAATTGAAGTGAAACGCCTTAGAGCCTACTAGCGCCAGCGTAGTGGTGCAGGCTCGATGTGGGTCCCGCCTGAGTATACTGAATGAGCCTTTGACCTCTCTTTAAAGCATTGTTTCTCACGCTTCTGCTGCGCCACTCTGATAATCATCACAATTGTGCACAACATCCTCTCGTGGCCGAAACTTGTGCATCCTTCGCCTAGGGATCATCTGTGATTGTTGTGTCTTTAATGACTTTCGTTCCTTCCGAAAATGACATTAGCGTTCCTTCAAGTGACCTCAACGACCAACAAGGCGAGATCTGCACACCTTAGGAATTGATGCTAGTAGCGAATAGCAACAGACCGACATTGGCCTACTCGAGGCAGCATGGGTAGTGGAGATCTACCACTCAGAACGAAAACGTCCCTTAGACAGTCACATCAAGTCCTAAATCTCGACTGGATCCTCTCATCTCATCTTGCTCATACTATTATTGTACATATGTAATTTAACTTTATTAAATTAACATCTCATTGCTCTTTAAACAAAAGTAATGGTTACTCACATTGGCGACAATGAAGGAATCACGCTTGTGCATACGGGGTTGTCTACAGGACCGGCTAAACCGTGGCTCTGATACTAACTTTGTAACGACCCAAAACTTAAAACAATATTTTAGTTCCGAAAAATACGGACAAATTTGAACTTTTTAAAATAAGTTACATAATTGAGCTTTTAATAACAAACATAAGAAATATCAATCCTCATCATAACTACACTTTATTTAATTTGAATATTTACAAAATATTGCGGAATTTAAAACTTTCTTTGCCAACGATTTGCCGGTAGTCCACGTAAGGTTTTACAGGTCGGTCCCGTATACACTCGATGTTCCCGTCGTTGTCGCCTCTCACTATTTGCTTTCGTGACAAGATACCTGCGACACGAGCACACTAGTGAGCTAATAGCCCAGTAAGTAGATTAGATAAGTAGGTTGCTAAGTCTGCAAGTAACAAACAATCAATGGGTATCACAATACAATAATCTAATGAAAGGACGGACTCGATAATCGAGTCGTCATAGTCTGAAGAGTAAACGTCACTCTTATGCAACCTTGCCCGCGAAGTAGATTTCAGAGATAAGGTGCTGAACCTACGCGGGATACAATACCTGCAAAAGAGTTGTGACTTGGAACGAGGTCGGGCTTAACGACCCATTAATCTCGACTCAAAAGTCAATCTCATAATTTATTCTAATCTCACTCAAGTTCACAACTCTCTGACTTAGCTTATAAAACTACGTGTGCACACGATTCGCATCCAGACCCCTTACGGGTCGTTCTAGAACTTATACATAATCTAGACCTCTCATGGGTCGCTATAGAATTCAATACTCATTTAGACCCATTACGGGTCGTTCTAGAACTTATTTACAATCTAGACCTCTTACGGGTCGTTCTAGAACTCAATACACATTTAGACCCGTTACGGGTTGTTCTAGAACTAATACGACTCTGGACCCTCTGTGGGTCCTTCCGAAACCTCACACAGACAATGGCCCCGTCGGGCGATCTCGGAATCGATCATGATCGCAGCACACAACATATAAAGAGGAAAGTCGTCTACCGACCTCCTTGAGACTTCTCGGGTCGTTCCGAAACCTCACACAGACAATGGCCCCGTCGGGCGATCTCGGAATCGATCATGATCGCAGCACACAGCATATAAGAGGAAGGTCGTCTACCGACCTCCTTGAGACTCCACGGGTCAATTCGAAACTTCTCACGACCGGTGGTTCCGTCGGACTGTTTCGGATTGATTGCGCAATCACCCCATCGGGTTAATTCGGGACATGCTATGGATCTTGGCCCCTCGGACCATCCCGATATTCTTTAAGATTGTGAGGACTCATCCTCCTCGGGCCTCTCTGCCCTTTCCGAAACCTTTTACGGCCAGTGACCCCGTCGGGTCGTTTGGGAATTCATTATTGCACTTTACCCCGTCGGGCCGATCCGGATCGTCACATCATAAACTGTGGGGAGGGCCGTGGCTCTCCTCCCCAAGGCCCCTCGGGCCGTTCTGAAAGGTGGTTCGTTGACCTCCGCGAGGTCCCTCGGGTCGTTCCGAAATCTGTCATACATAATGGCCCCGTCGGGCTATTTCGGAACCAAATCATGATCGCGGCCCCGTCGGGCCCTACCCAAATGGTCAAAATATTGCCACCGAGGAAGGTCGTCCGCCGACCTCCCCAAGGCCTCTCGGGCCGTCCCGAAACGAAATCAGCGGCCCCGTCGGGCTATTTCGGAACCGATCATGACTTGCGGCCCCGTCGGGCCCTACCCGTATACATACATTACTTTAGCTCCCCTCATCTTGTCTTGGTGTTTTCTCTATGACCTGCAACAAAGTGTCAACAATAATATAAACAGTTTTATGTCTGTGGTCCCATACCCACCGACATATAAGTCATACTAACACATATACATATACAAACAGACACACACACCCTACACAATAACCTGAACCACGAAGTTGAGTAGTTTTATGTCTGTGGTCCCATACCCACAGACAGATAAACATATAAATGAACATACGCATAATACACACCTAGAAAAATACAACGTATCATAAACGAACCTATGGTCCCATACCTACAGGCTCGTTGCACAACAAGGCAAACATGATCGAGGGCCCGTATTCGCGGCCTTAGCGAGGATGAGGATCCATACAGTTTAATAGCCACAACTTTAGAAGCATCGCACGCTTTATACAATCTCAACACATGCACAATATATTCAAGCATGTTAAAGCATACTCGTGTCACAGTGGAGATCCACTTACTTGAGGTCCTAAGCTCTCCGACTTGGTCGTCACAGTTTTCCTCTCCTGACGTCCCTCTTTGGAGCATGTTGTGTGACACATCTGTCCAACACGAGAATTAGAGGATCAACGTCTAAGTCCATGAAGTATTTGAGTTGAATGAAACTTCAAGTGCCTTTGGACAAAAGAATAGGACTCTAGAAGATGGGACGACCAATGGTTCGTCGAGAAACCTCTCTAGGAGTATTCTCGTCCCGAGTGTCGTCACCTTATCCCTAACCATCAATCCCGACTAATGGTTACGTAGCTCGATTAGTTTAGGTGAGAAAGAATTCTTTACACCTAAATGATCTTTCACTTAACCATAAAAAGTGTCTAAACTTCGAGTCGGAAATCCGGCAGAGTTTCCCCTGTTTTTCGGATATCCCGGCCGAAGCCTTCACCTAATTTCAACCCAGCACCGAACTAATTTCGGTCACAATCCATCACAACAACCACGCAGAAATATTTTCACAATTATCACAATTAATCTCAAAACATAATCATAATTCAACACCGAGCCTCAGTGGCTCGGATTCCACCCAAAAATAATAGGCATCTAACTAATTACAAAAGTCACGTAAATGTCATCGAGTTCTAAAGTTCGGATCCTATTTCTGATCGCCCACTTATACCTCTCGTAAAGGACGGTGAAGGGTTGTGCGTCCAAACTTGCTCCGTTGACGTTCCTGCACGATTTGCGGGAATGAAAGAAATTGAATCAAGTTTCGAGCTAAAACAAAACCATGATGCGAAATGCTCGGACCCGCGACTCGATACTAGCTTTAAGCTCAAACGGGCACATTTACAAGAAATACAACCCAATATAACCAAGGCTCGTGCAAATATCAAATCCTCAAGATCACACAATTTTCTTTTTTTTTTTTTTTTTTTTTTAATTTAAGAAAATTCTCAATCTCTTGTCAATTAAGACAATAACTCGAATGTACTTGAATTTCAACAAAGCGTTCATAAATAAAAAGTTGTGCTACCTTGCGACATGCTCGGGTCATATTTTACTTTAAACATGACACCTCTTGGTGAGTTCTAGATTTCTAAATCAACACAAAACATAATCTTTTGAAATGCGACAAAAACTCGAAACATCAAGTCTCTCAAACTAATACATTAATCAAAATATCTTTAAGCCACGATTCAAAGGAAATTCTAGATTTCCTCACGACTAATCCACAAACAACTTCCAAAGTCATCGAATTCATAATCCCGCAAAAATAAGATTTTCAACAATAACCTTTGTAAGACCAATAACAAGCGGAACGAGACCAACTAAAGTTTGTTTGTAAACTTAAACAACCACCAAATTACCAAGAGTAACAAATTCCATGTACGCATTGGTTTGGACAATTGTCTGGTTTCTAAATCTCAGCACAAAACCAACCAATTAGATTGTTCAAGACAACAAAATAAACAAAATCGCAAGTCTTTCAAATTATAACTAGCTTCATAATTGCCAAGAAATCCAAAGTCGAGAAATCGCCGAGATATTTTAAGCGGTTTATAATTGTAGAAAATTTCCGAGCCACTGCACAAATTTAACAAACCACACAATATCTTGAAACACCCACCAATACACTTAAATTCTTTAAAAGAGTGCCAGCAGACAATTTTAAACTTGCACTCAAATATTCACAACGGTATAAATTTCAACACCGAGCAATCTCAATGTCATCAAATGCCAAACCAACCAAAATGTAAAATGGCGGCGCTGCGACTTAGAGGTTTACCTCAGAGACGACTTGGGCCCCGGCTCGGCAGCGAAGTCGGCTCGAGTGGCTCGACCTTGTGCGCGGCGTTGGGGCTGCCAGAGCAAAGAGCAGCAGGAGGAGAGGTTGCGGAGGCGCGAGGTCCGGCGCGCGGAGGAGACGCTTGCTAGTGCGGGACTCACGCGGATGGAACTCCGTGCTCACCGGCGCTGCTCGAGCGTGGGGAGGCGACACACGAAAGGGACTCGCGCTGCTGGCTTCGCGACGGGGCGGGGGCTGGGCACACGAGGGAGCGGCACGAGTACTCGGGCGTACTGAGGCGCGAGCTGGGCGGCGCGAGCTGGGCGGCGCGGCGGCACGGCGTTGAAGGGCTCGGCGCTGAGGGAGGGGCACGGCCGCTGCCCGAAGGAGGCCGCGACGCGGCGAGCAGACCCGGGGCTCAACGAGGACGAGCAGGGCTCGCCGAGATTGCGCGGCTGCACGGAGGCGAAGCGTCGCCGGGGTCGCGCGGCTGTGCGCGGGAGGGGGCGTGGCTGCTCGGCGCTGGGGACTCGCGCGAAGGTGAAGGCGCGCACGGAGGGGCAGGGCGGAGGTGGGGCGCCGTGTGGGGCTGTGCAACGCTGTGCGCGGAGAGCCGGCGCGGGGGAGTTGGGCCTGGCGGCTGGGGCTGAGGCGCGCGGCTGCCGGACGGAGACACGACGGCGGACACGTCGCGAATCTGAGGCGGCGACGGCGCGGGGTCTCGCGCTGACGTTGGAGGGGCTGTGCTCGCGCGGAGGGTCGAGTGGCGCGGGGTCTGGTGGAGGCGCCAGAGCGGGGAGGCGCGAGGGAGGCGCGCGGTGCTGGGCTGGCACCGGAGGGCAGCGCGTGTGGGAGGCGGCGATGCTGGGCTCGGGCCAGCGGCTCAGCGAGGGAGAAACGGCAGAAAGGGAGAGAGAGAAGAAAATTTTGAGAGGGAGGGGGTGGGGTGTGTTGGACGGCTGAGAGGGACAGGAAGGAGAGAGAGAGTGTAGCCCTAATGGGCTTGGGCTGAGTTTGGGCCAAAATAGCCAAAAAATTTACAAACGGGAATGGTAAAATTTCTCCGTGAAATATTAAAATTGCACACGTAATTTGGACACTGAGAGTTAGGAATTTTAATACCATTATCGAAGTAGAATAAATTCCTAACACATCCAAAAATTCAAAATTGCAAAATATCCATATCAATTTTATAATTTCTCTCATAGCTTCAAATTGACCTGATTTGACGAAACTGGCCAATTTTACAAATTGCTCACAAACTGAAGCAAAATTACAATTTAATTAATTGGCACAGTGCTTTTGAAATTCTGGTCATTACAGGTTTTTAGCCGAATTACTGAATTAGAAAATCAAATTTTCGGTTATTCGGATAATCGGTACTTACTTAAAAAAAATGGTTTTGATTATTAAAATTGGAAAACCGAATATTCGGTTTCAGTTATAAAAATGCCCAAAAAACCGAATAATCGTACCAATTTCACCCTTACAAAATGCGGTGCGGTTCAAAAATTGAAATAAAAAAAACCGCACTGAATTATTCAGTTTTTGAAATTTAGAATCCGAAAATCGCACCGAATTAATCGAAACCGAATTTCAGTTCACCAAAAAATTCGGTTTGGTTTTCGGTTTTTAATCAAATAAAATTGAATTGAAAAAAATATTTACTTTTTTTTTCGTATTCAATATTTGTTATTAATTTAATAATGCCTAATATGCTTAATGAGCAAGTGTGGTACAATGGAAGCTTAGCCTTTGTTTCCTTCACCCTCAGTAAGCACGCACGCACGCACTTATTTTTACTACTATAAATGAAACAATTGACGTCAAAAGGACTTGAACCTTGCAGGACGTCAAACAAGAGAACAACAGTCAACTTCCACTAAGCCAGCTTAAGTTTTATGTAAATTATAGCATTTATTTATATATATATATATATTACTAAATTCGGTGCGGTGTGGTTTTAACCGAATTTTATTTTCCGAAAATCAAAAACCGCACCGCTTATAAATATTTAGTTCGGTCACCGCACTGAATTTTCGATTTTGTTGATGTGGTACCAAATTTCTATGCAGTGCGATTTTTTAATTCGGTGCGATTTGGTTATACGGTTTTTTATTGTTTTTACATCCCTACATTTTAGTTCTTAAACTTTTCTAAAATTACGTGATACCTAAATTTTTTAAAAAATTTCACTTTAACCCCAAAAAAATGCGTTTTTTTTTTAACGAAAAAACACAAAAAAAAAAAAACACGAACAAAACTGTTTTGCTAGAAACGGCCGAAACGCGTGGGAAAAACGCATCGGCTCTTTTATTGATGGTAAGGATGATGGATATGAATTTTCAAATTATCCATCATTAAAAGAACATCACAACAAACTCATTCTAGTAATTAAGAGAATTCCTAGTTTTCTATTCGAGTTGAGACAGTAGAAAAATATTTGTATGTGGAACATTCATAATTATAATTATGTTTAGCACTACAACTCTCATGTCATGGATCAATATTACTCGGATCCAGATAAAATTTCAAATACATTCGAGCCACATAAATCCTCTTTTTAATATTAATATATTAATTGTTATGTAGTTTATTGTCTTATGTTAAATCTACATCAATTTGTTATATGTCTTATTCTTTCAATTGATGCTGTATAATTATGTTTGATTAGTGTGAATGATTTTGTCTAAAGTTTGAATATAATATATGGATATATTAAAAAAAACACGATTTTCGTATTTTTTTTATTGTTATTTCTACTAATATTGACAATATTTTCAATACTTTAAAAAGAAATTTCTAAGGAGCAATATATTTATCAATATTGATATTGTTTTTCTTACTTAGGTCTCATTTGATAATACATTTGTTTTCTATTTTTTGTTTTTTGTTTAAAAAAAAAACTGATCAAATTTTTTAAAAACGTGTTTGATAAACTTTTTGTGTTCTGTTTTGTGATATTGGAAACAAATTTTCAAAAATAGAGGAAACAAAAAATTATTGTTGTCAAAATTTTTTTAAACAAAAACTTCAAAACTTAAGAACTTTATTGTGTGTTTTCTCAATCATACACTATCTTCATACTTTATTAAAATTTTTTTTCACTCTCTCTTTATTAGTTACAAACTATCATTTTGTATGTTTCGTTATTAAAAACAAGCAGTGATTACCAAACATATTTTGTATTTTTTTTAATTTTAAAAACACTTTAAATTTTTTTTTTATAAAAAATAAAAAACAGAAATGTTATCAAATATAGCCTCAGTGTCTCTATTTCTATGTAAAACTTAGCTCGACCGAGTCTCTAAGAACCTATCATATATTCTGCAATCATGTTACCTTCTTTTATGTCTATTAAGTATTTGAACTTATAATTACTATAAGAATTTTAAGAAAATAGTCACTTTTAGAAAATAATTTTAAAAAATAATTACAGTTTTAAATATTTAAGAAAATAGTAATTTAAGAAATTTCTTACATGTAACAATATTTTATAATAAAATTTATGTATAATTCTGTTATATGAGGAATTTTTTGTGATTAATTTTTAAATTTTTTAAAATTATAATTATTTTTTAAAATCACATTATTTAAAATAATTATTTATTTAACTGGCCCTACTAGTATAATGGTGAACCTCGAGCGTTCACACATCAAAAACCCATCGACCCACCTTCATTTAGGAGTTATAAATCAGTAATATTTTTTGCTCCATCTTTCTCAATCTTGTCCCATGCCTTATCCTTATTATTGCCATCTTTTACCCAACCATACTATGACTTGCCACTTGCCAGCCTAAACATTCAATAATAGAATAATTCCACTCAAAAGAAAGGAGAAATAGAAAAGACTTATTAGGATCTCCTTTTCAATGGCGCTGGCAACATTAAACTTTTAGATCAGTAGACCCAGATACTTTGCGAGCATATTTATTTCTGCTTTATAGCTCGCGCTTCCCAACTACCAATGAGCACCACAAATTAAAATTTTGATAAAGCATAAAGAAGCATTTAAAACACACAAACACACAAGAAATGTCGGCCTTATTAAATTCCATTTCTCACCAACAAAACAAACAAAACACACCTCGATATACACGACTTTATGCCCCTTTTTCTTTATTATTAGAGCCATGCTATCCGTGGAGATTCACTCAATTTATTTGAAGATAAAGAGTTTAGTATGAAAAATATAGTGAGGATGAAAGTGAAATTTATCCTCTAAAACTACATGGAGTGAGATTGAAAGGAGTAATATTTGCTCCATGGAGCTCTATGGACATGTATATAAAAATATAATTTTATAATTCACTTATACAAATTTAATTATTTTAGAATTTCTTCTTAATTATCCATTTTCAATAGAATTCAAATTTACCTATTTTCTATAAATAAAAATCGGCCTAAATTTCACAAGACTTGATGAGAGCATAGGTGATGTCGATCGATTAATTGAAGAGATTGTAAAGCTGAAGGAACAATATGAAAATAAAGAGTTGGGCTTCAAGTTCAACCAAGAGCCCGTGACGTCAAAGCTCGCACGTAATCGGCCCGAGAGAAAGCCGATATGAATAACAATGTAGAATTAGCAATATTTATTTAATTATGCTATTTTTATTTGTTTTATGTGTTTATTTTATGTGTAACGATTGGACTTTTCGAGCCGTTATACTTATACTTACTTATCATACTTATATTGTAAAAAAAAGCAATTTTTTTAAAACTTAATACTTATACTTTAATAAACTTGCCACTGATGTTTATAGAAGTAAAATAAGTTCACAAAGTCAAACATACTTACTTAACATTATAACATTGTCTTATGACTTTTAAAAAGGATGAAACATAAATGATAATATTTCTCTTATAATATATATGCGGAAAGTAGTGGTCACCATAACCCTCTGTCTCAGCACCTCATCGCACCGTCGCCTTCCAACCTATCACATCAAGTCATAGGTTTCTTACCTACAGTGCGGACGGAAACAAGTGAGCTAAAAACCCAAGTGAAGTACAACAGAAACTCACAAAATATGATATGCAATGCATGACCAAATTAGTTTCGATTATTTGATCTATTACTAAATCTTTCCTAGAGGATCCTCATCATAATAAGTTTTTCGTACCAAATTGCCCGCTGGACCAGTGAACGACGAGGTTGTACAGGTCCTCAGTGATCACTGATCTTATATATCTTTTCATATAGACCGCCCTATATTGCCCTTAAGTCCGCTCAAGGGACGGTCTCATTAACCTCACCTTTCTGAGTTGGTACGACACGACATTAAAACTTAAGTTTCACTTTATTAAATTGTGACATACATCGTGACATTTCATAGCTTATCATCATATCTTCATATCATAAATTAACGACGCTTGTTAGAGATTATAACAAGGTCATATACATCATGCATATAAATGTTATCGTTATCATCATAGCGAAACATATCATTATCACCATATCAAAACATATCGTAATCATCATATCCAAAACATAGCATTATCATCATATCAAAATATATCATATCAAAGGATATCATTTTAATCATGACAAAGTATATCATTTATTTTTCTTTCTTTGAACAAATCCGTACTGTAGTGAGATTGTACTCACTATGTTCGACCGTTGAAACGAACTCGGTCGTTTGAAGACTTTGTCACCTCGATTTGCGTAACCTAAAATCACTATAGAGGATTAGAATAGATTCTCTATATTCGATCTAGGTTCTAGAATTTATCTCACCTATTTGAGGTTTGATCCTAGTATGACATAAAATTAGGTTAAGACTTTTACAGTTTACTTACATTAATTAATTATGTAACAGTGTAGAGGTATTTCAACAAATAGTCTTCAGATCGACTGGTAAGGTCACTAAGGTCTCGCTTAAAATCTGACTCATCTAGACAGAACTCCCCGAGCTTCATAGATCTAGACAGGTACGGAGGAGTCACGAAGTACCTCGTTAACCAGTCTTTAAGACTACTTAAATGGTACCGCATTATTACATAACTGTATTTTATTGATAAAATATTTTATTTTCTTTAATTACTAACCTTACTTAAATTATAAATTGGTCCTTAATCTTTTATAAATTTTACAATTTGGTCCTTAGACCTTTTTTTTTAATTGCACTTTAGTCCTTTATTTTCTAGGGTTTCACTCTAACCCTTAAACTCTTAGAATTTCCTCTATTAGTTTTAATCTTTTTAGAAATTTTCTCTTTGAACTTTAACTTTTCAAAATTACAATTTAGTCCCTACTTTTATAAAAATTTTCACTTTAACCCCCAAAGGAAAGATTTCATTAAAAAAAATATTTTTCTCTTATGGAATTATTTCAAAATCAGATTCTAAGTCGTTCTAATATAAACACGAACTTAACCCTAAATCGTCCACGGTTTCATTTTCTGGGAAAATGGTTCATATTCTGGGAAATTATTTCGAAGTAACCTATATTTATTTTTGAAAACATACAACTTTTATTAGAGGCTATTTTTCCAGAAAAAAATTAATCATTGAGTTTCTTCAAAAGACAAAAGTTTATACAAATTTAAACCTTATTTTTCTTTATTAAGGAAACAAGTTCTTATGAAAAGTTATAAGTGAAACATGTCCAAAAATGACTTTTATACAGCCCTATAGTCTCAAAAAATTTCTAAATGTCGTTTAGATAACAGAAGTTCCAATATTTCACAAACACTTAAAAACTGCCTATAAATGTAAATCTGACAGCCTTTGGTTCTTGATTTTTTTAAAATTCTACATGCATAAAATTGTTACAAAAATTTATATACAACATCCTAAGACATGCATCTATCATCATAAAAATCTACGTTTACAGATTCAAAGTTTTGATTCACGAAATTACTCAAAATAGAAACAAAAACCCAAAAGACCTAAAACTGAACAGTTCTTACTCTAGAATTTATTCTGGACAGATTACAGATTTTCTGGCCATAAAATTTTACAGGATATTAAAAAATATATAAATCTACATACATGATTTTTATTTTGATTTATGGAGTCCTAAATATGCATAAAATAATAGCTACAAATTCGGGCAGAAAGCTGAAACTTTTTCAGCACTTAACATATAACCTTTTTAGGATAAATAAACATGTCCTTTAAATATTTTAGGCATTCTAAAATATTCTAAACATGATATAATACAATATACATTGCTAAAAATAAATCTAGAATTTAAAAGGTATGGTTTTACCTCTTGAAGAATCTTGAAGAAATGAAGAACTCCTACTTTGCTCTTCTTTCTTCTCCCTTATATATATATATATATATATATATATATATATATATATATCTCTCTCTCTCTCTCTCTCTCTCTCTCTCTCTCTCTCTCTCTCTCTCTCTCTCTCTCTCTCTCTCTCTCTCTCTCTCTCTCTCTCTCTCTCTCTCTCTCTCTCTCTCTCTCTCTCTCTCTCTCTCTCTCTCTCTCTCTCTCTCTCTCTCTCTCTCTCTGGTTCTAGGAAGTGATTCAATCTGAGCAATAAGCAGCCCCTAAACCTCTTAATGGATATATTTTCCTTGTCCCAAAAGAGTGAGATTAATTCCTAATTAACTCCTAATCCTCTTACCATCCAACCACTTCTTAATTAGGATTAGGTAGGAAGATAATTAATTGAATTTTCCCCCCTATTTTCCCTCTCAAAAATTTCGGCCATAAAAGGGTTATTTATCTAATTTTTGTTTCAAAAATTGATCCCTCATAATTTGGTTCATATTTTAACCTAATATGACATTTTAGATTTTGCAAAAATAGCCTTTTTGCACTATTTCATGCATGGTCTAAATAATTATTTATAAATGATATAAAAATAATTATTGTCACATATTATATTCATAATTGTGACATATAATTTATTTCTTAGCTAAATCGAGTGACCATTTACATTTTCGTGTCGTTTTATCAAAAATGACATTACGTTTTCGTATTAGGTTATCTACGATGAAATTATTGTGATTGACCTTTTTAAACTAAATTTTCCACTTGTAGGAATTTGATCAATCCATTAACATATAATATTGTAAACAAATTATTTGAAACATATTTTGTTTCAAAATTTGTTGCATAAGAAATTAGGGTTATCACATTACGTATTGGAGCAGACTTATTTTAATTGGCCTCACTTGCGTATGTTTATTGGGCAAGGTTTATGTTTAATTACTTTAGTAGTCTTAGTTGTTAGTCTTTTCATTAATTAGGTTTAAGGGTATTTTTGGAACGTTAAATAAGCTGTAATTCTTAGCCTTTATAAGGTGTTATTTCAATGAGAAAGGGGTCTGATGGTTTTTCATAAAAATACACTTTGTATGTGAGGTTTTTCGTCTTCCCTTGGTTCTTCAAGAACCGTCAAGGATTTTCCTTGAACAAACACGGATTTACCAAAATTGCCAAAGGATTTAACTTGGACATCCTGAACAACACGAGAATATATCTTGTGTTGCAAGAATTTATCTTGCGGCGTTCACCGACTCATCGAACGGCTCTTCCGCAACTGCTCGTGGCATCTCACAATCCATCTCAAACAAAAATTCGTAGAACGATCCGAAAGCCGAGCTAGCATGGGTATTGGATCTCGGACAAATCGCTCGAGGTTCATATCAGTTGGTATCTGAGCTAGTTTCTACGTTAGGTTTGCCTATCATTTAGTTTTGTTTTGTTTTAATTTAGAGTCAAAAATTAAAAAAAAAATCGTCCAAAAAAAATCAAATTTCTTCTTGTTTTTGTTTGGTTATTGTTAGTTTGTTGAATTTTGTTGAGTTTTCCTTTTCGTTTCGTGTTAATCGGGTGTTTATCTTTTGAGTTTGTCAAATTTAGTTTGGGATTCATTGAGATTTCGTTCCGTTCATTCATTCGTCATTGAGTTGTTCAATTGTTCGTGTTCTTGTCCAAATATTCCTTGCTTGGGTGTTTAGAGTTTGTTAAAAAAAAAAAAGAGTTCTTGTTGAAAATTTATGGTTTGATTCGTTAAATCTTGTGTTAATCTTGATTTCGGGTTGTTTAGAATTGTTAGATGAGTGTTTTTAGGGTTTGGGAATCAAATATTCGATTTAGAAGTAAAAAAGGCGTTTAAAATTCGAAGTCGATCAAGAAAAACCCTAGTTCGCACTTTTCTGGAACCCCTAAGTGCCATGGCGCCCATTTTCTAGCGTCGCGCCCCTCCACCGCCCGCACCGCACGCCCACGCTGGCCTCAACGCCGTGCGCCAGTGCACCCTAAAGCCACAACGCGCCCGCGCCCTCGTGCGCACAGCCCTGCACCACTGCGCGCGCAATGCCGCCCATCGTCGAACACCGCCGCTCAATGTTGCCCCAAGGAAAAAAAAAAGGCCATCATAAAAGTAATAGAGGGGCCAAATTTCAAAAAAAAAAGTACAATTCAATATTTTATTTGGGCTTATTTTAATCCTTGTTTTCTTGTATTTTTGTTCGGTTTATTGTGTCAAACCATCACGGGGAAAATTCTTGTTGGGTTTCTTTGTTCAATAAGAATCAAAGGGGAACTGTTTGAGTGAAAAAAGACAAGTGTGTGAGATCATTCGAGGGTAAAAGCCATATTCTTAAACACGAGAGTTGAGTGATTTTAAACACTTCTTTGAGTGAAACTCGTAAGGGAGTGATGTTGTGAGGTCCTCTTTATTTTCACTAACTTTGGTTTGCAGTAACTATGCCGAACACCAACGAAGAAGATGTCCAAGGAGATCTTGGTACACATGGATTGTTGATGCAGAGAGCGTTGACTATTCAAGCATTTGAGGATGAAGGAGCACAACAAGAGAGTATTTTTCGTTCACGATTCTATGTGAAAGACAAGGTATGCAGTGTGATCATTGATGATGGGAGTTGCGTGAACATAGCAAGCACTCTAATAGTAGAGAAGCTAGCATTGCCTTTGCTCGCACATCCTCGATCTTACAAGCTGCAATGACTGGACGATGGTGGAGTTGTGAATCTAACGCAACAAGTCTTGATGCAATTCAATATTGGAAAGTACAAGGATGAGGTTGTTTGTGATGTGGTGCCAACGAAGGTTGCACACATGCTACTTGGAAGACCATGGCAATTTGATCGACAAGTCAAACACAATGGCTACACCAACAGAAGGCAAAGGCGAGCTCGGCACGCCACGCCGGAAAAGTCGCCGGAAAATTGTCTCCGGCGGCCGGCGGTGGCGGCGGTGGGCCGGCGGCGGTCGCCGGCACGCCCGCCCACCCCTCCCACGCAAGGTGGGCGGGAGTGGGTGGGGGCGTGGCCTAGCGTGGCCGAGGAGGGCGCCCACCAGCGTGCCAACCTGCCCAAGGCATGCCCAAGGCAGAGGAGCACTACCCCCCTAAAGATTGTTTCATAAGGTAAGAAGTTTACTTTGGTTCCGTTATCTCCAAGCCAAGTATATAAAGATCTACAATCCGACAAAAGAGAATGTGAAAAGCGAGAAGAAGTGAAGAAAGAGACCGAGAGGTGAGAAGTGGAGTTAAAAGTGGAAGAGAAGAAAGCTTCTTGAACAGGAAGAAAAAGAAACGAAAGAGCTTCTTGAGTGGTTGGAAGACGAAGTAAAAGAAGTGGTGATTCGAGAAGCAAATGAAGATAGCAAGCTAATCTTAGTGAAGAAAGAAGATACATATGGTTTCGAGAGCACGGAGGCAACAAAGAAGAATCGCGATGTGGAAAGAGTTGCTCAGTCTTAACTCCTCAAATTTTGAATTCTTTTACTTTATCCTTGCTGGATTTGAGGAAAAATCCCTTTCAAGAGGAGGGGAATGATGAGAGCATGGGAGAGGTAGATCAAGTGATTGAAGAGATCATAATGTTGATGGAACAATCTATAGATGAAGAGTTGGGCCCGTGACGTCAAAGCTTGGAGATTCTCCACCTCAAACCCCAGTACAATTTAGATGGGAATGGAGCAGGGATGGAGGATAATTTTGCTTACGGATATGGAGGTAGAAAATGAATATCCAGCCCCATGAAGCTCCATTGACATACCTAGATGCCATACAATAAAAAATTTTGACCAAAAAACGTAGAGAATAATGTAGCATTTATTTAATAATCATAAAATAAAATTATTTATGTATTTATTTTTAGAGATTATTGTATCTAATAAATAATTAAAACATCATTTTAATCATTTTTTTAAAAGAGATTTTTGGCTCTATGACATGTTTTTAGCTTTAGTTTTAAGGAATTGACTTGAGTTTGATGTAATTATGTTATTAGCCATTTTTCTTTTTCGTTGTTTTTTTGACATTATGTATTGACTTTTTTTTTCCATTGCTACAGAAGATAGCAAAACAAATGTTATAGACTGTTTTGTTACATTTTGTAATAAGTTTATTACAATGTGTAACAAATTTTATTACAGATCGTAATAATTTTGTTACAGATCTTGATACATAACGTAACAAATTTATTATGACGTATAACAATTTTGTTACAGATCTTAACAAATAATGTTACAACCTGTAACCAAATGTTAGAATCTGGAAAATGTAAAAACAAGCCACATACGAATTTTCTCCCCAAATTACAAACCAGATCTGGAAAATTCAAACAAACACTAAACCAAAATCGCCGTCATTTTGGATTTTATCAGTAGCCAAATAAATAGAAACCAAAATTGAGTCACATCAAGAGAGCTTCAGCGACCTTGAGCACCTTCTCCGTCTCGACGGGATCGACCACCACCGCTTCTCTCGAGCTCTCGTTAACGAACTTGCGAGACGTCGGTCCAATTCGATCGATCGATCCAATTCGAAGAAGAAGAAGAAGAAGAAGAAGAAGAAGAAGACAACATGACAAAAAAAAAAAAAAAGAGGAAGAAGAATGCGTGACAACAAAAATAAATAAATAAATAAATAAAGAAGAAGAACAAGAAGAAGAAGAAGAAAAAGAAGAAGCTGGGGAGGAGGAAAATTACGATTGAGAAGAAAGAGGGAGGGATAAGCATTTTTGTTTTTGTCTAAGGAGGAAGGAGGGGCAATTTGGCCTCTTCAATAAATAAAAAATAAGAGTAAGCTGGTAGCTAATAATTTAATATTTGGATTCTCGGGTCATTTGCTAAAAGCATGAACTTCTAAATGGCCATTTAGCAAATTAGCCTTTTTTAAAATTCTAATAATTTAGCATTTTTTTATTACTAAGAAATAAATATTTATATTTTTACCTTTTAAATTATATATAGTCGTTTAGTTTTTAATGATTCATAAATTGGTTTTGAATTTTAAATTATAACAGTTAATCAATCAATAATTTGTTAAGAAGTTAAATCAAAACTTAATAAGTAATGCTGTGGTCGGCATGATTTTTAATCTATTTTTATTGATCTTTTCATAGTAAACTATATCCATGTGTTTTATCAAGTTTTTAATAAATTATAAACAAAAAACTAATAAAATTAGATCGGTTCATATATATATATATAAGGTGTATATTTAGGTATTGAAACCACAATGATTTCCTTTTTTTTTCACATAAAAGAAAGAAAAATTATAGTGAATATCTAATTTTTAAAACTTAATGTAAGTTATTACCCAATTTATTAAAAAATACAACCAATTACCCAAGTAATTCAATTACTTCCATAGTGATAAGTGATGGTAATTCACTTAGTTACCAAAAGCATGTGCAAGTAATTCACAAATTGACTAGAAACTCAATTACTCCAAAAGTTTGGGTATTTATTTTTATTATTATATAAATTCTTGGTATTTTCCTACTTCACCCTAAAAGAAAATTGTGATTGCAAGGCACGGATTCTCTTTTAGTAGGTTGGAACAAAATTGCGTCACAATCTAATGTGAAGCAAGTGACCGAGTATATTAGCTTACAATGTTTGTTGAGTCATGTATTGGTTCGGTAAAGCTCAATATTAGAAGAGTTTTTTTTACACTTGTTTCCCTTGAACTTCACAAGTTTGGCAACTTGCCCCATTACTTTTGTTGGTGTAGAATTTGAACCAACGACGAGATCCGCACCTCTAGTGTGTGATGCGGCAATGAAAAGTAATAAAATTTTAGAGCGGAAAATAAATACTCGGAGAATTTTTAGAGTGGTTCGGCCCTCCTTAAGAGTAATAGCCTACGTCCACTTTTTATGATATTTCATCTTTTGTATATATTGTTTCTTTTACCGATTCTCTTTTTCCTCCCTCTTTCATCATTTGCTTCCCCTTCTCTTATAGGCGAAGAAGGGAGCTACAGTGATAACAAGACAAAACATCAACTCTCATTAGTCACGGGTTTGGTTCACCTAATAAAGCTGCCCACCTGCCGGGAGCAGTTCTTCTGAATTCGGCAGGATAAGGCTGATGCTACAGTGAATTCCCTGCTCGGGGGAGAATAATTGAGACCTGTGACCCCGTGGTCAAATGCTTTATGACCGAGGGTCGATGACTTCGAGGGCCGAGTCTATGCTGACTGATCCCTCGTTCGTGGCGACCTCCTTCGGGGGTGGACCAGCTTCGGGGACCCTTAGTCTGTATACGCCGGTCCGTCGTCGAAAGGCTTTCCGAAAGTTCCTTCTTTTGGTAGTGTTATCTCCGGGGGTTCAGGATCGGGGGTCATCTTCGATAACCCTCGCCCGTCCTTACCCTGAAGGGTGTTCTCATGAGGAGGTGACTTTCGCTTGGTTCGGTGGAGTCGGGGGTTCTGGACTTCTTTGAATCTCAGGAGATCACCCCTGGACTCATTGTTTGAAGAAAAATCACTGACAACAACTTTCATTTTTGGCATTTTGAATCCTGACTTCGAAAATCTTGACAAATTGTTACAAATTGATAATATATGTGTACTATTTAACGGAAATGAAGTGTCACGTGACTAGCATGTGGATATATAACGGCATAATAATATTAATACAAAAAAAAAGTTCATTAGGAAATAAAAACAAAAAACAAAACAAAATTACCCTAAAATTTCTAAAATTCGCTCTCTCTCCCCCTCGGGTTATTGCCCCCAGTGAGGTCGGAGCAGCGTGGTGGTCGGGTCACGAGTGACGTCGGAGCAACATAGAGGTTGGGTGAGGTCAGAGCAGTGTTTGGGGGTCGCGTGGGGATCGGAGGGTCGCGTGGAGGGTGAGGGGTTAGGGAGGTCGTGTGGACTCAGGGGGTCACAAGGATGAGGTCATCGTTGCGCGCAATGAAGGTCAGCGCTAACGTGGAGCTCAATGCGAGGACAATGGTGCAGGGGCGCTCGGGTAAATGAGCAGTCATGAGGTCGTTGGGGTCTCCGGGGTTCTCGACAGGTCTCGGGCAGTCACAAGGTCATCGAGGTCTCGGGGGTTCTCGGGCGTTGTCTCGGGGGGTCTCGGGGGGTCTCGGGCAGTCACGAGGTTACCAGGGGCTCGAGGGGTCTCCGAGTTTTCCAGTTCAACCATGGATGCTGATGGGAAGGTGGAAAAGGAAGCCGATAAAGGAGGAAGAAGAATCAAGGAAGATGAGTGCCAATCTCAAATTGTCCGACTGCTTCTTTCAGTCGGAGTGTTCCGACGTGGATCTAATTCATAGACATAGGGGTGTAATCGAGCCGAGCCAAGCTTTGAAGTGCTCAACCTCAGTTTGTCAAAAAATAAACGAGCTCGAGCTCGAGCTCAAGCTCGGGAAAAAACAAAAATTGGAGCTGGAGCTCGTCTCGAGCTCGGCTCGAAAACGAAGCTCGTTTGAGCTTTTTTCAAGCTCGAGATCAAACAAGCTCGAGTTATTAAACAACTCGTTTTGATCTCGGAGTCAGTGAGTTTCACGAGGCAGATGGGTAGTGCGGAGGGTCGGAAGTCGACGAGGCGAAGGGCGGAGGGCCGGGAGTCGAAGAGGCAGAGGCCGAGAGTCACGGACTCAAGAGGCGCGGGCAGAGGGAGTCGGAGGAGGCGGAGGGCGGTAGTCGCGAGGCGAAGGTGAGAGTTGCGGACTCGAGAGGTAGAGGCAGAGGGAATCGACGGGGGGACTGGAAGTCGGCGAGACGAAGACGGAGGGCTGGGAGTCAGCAAGGCGGAGGCGGAGACAAAGGGACTCGTGGACTCGACTGGCGAGACGTCGTGCGAGGAGCCTCAGTCGCGGAGGCTCGGCGTCGCGCTGGAGAGACGGCGTACGAGGAGCTCGGGTGCTACGCGGACGTCGCGGAGTTAGCGCCGACTGTGGCTGCGCGCACGGGGCCGGTCTGGCGCTCGGGGGCAGCGTTGGCGAGTCTCGGGAGCGCGCGGCGGCGCGGGCTCACGAGCGGGGGCTGGGGCCGGCGGCTGAGTGAGGAAGGAACGGCAGAGAGAGGGAGACAGAGAGAAGAAAAGAAAAGAAAAGAAAACTTGAGGGAGTGAGGGGAAGGGAATGTCGGCTGGAAGGGGGAAGGGAATGTCGGCTGGAAGGGGGAAGGGAAGGGAAAAGAAAACCTAGTGGGCTCGGGCTCATTTTAAGAAAAAATATTTTGTTATTATTTTATAAAAATAAATATTTTTATATTATAATATAATTATTGTATTACATATAATATAATATGAAATTCTAAATTTTTTTTATGTCATAAGTTTAGAAAAATAATTTTTTTATTATATAAATACATAATATTTATTTATTGTATTATATATAATATAAAACGAGAATGTTCGCGAGCTCGTAAACGAGCCTGTTCGCGAACATATAATCGAGCCTGTTCGTGAGCTTCAATGAGCCGAGCTTTAATTAGTTAAAGCTCTGTTCATTTATTATTCGAGCCTTAAAATCATGTTCAAGCTCGGCTCATTTACACAACGAGCCGAACACGAACGAGCTTTTATCGAGCCGAACACCGAGCTGCTCATGAACGGCTCAGCTTGTTTACACACCCCTACATAGACATAGAGTTAAAACAACCATTTTGGTTACCAAATGGTCAATTTTTTTTTTTTGGTTGAATAAACATTTTTTTTTTAGGGATTTTTTTGCCTCAAGAATTTTGGTGGTTGAACATTTTTCTTTTCCTGAAAAATTAATTAGGCATGGATTATTTTGATTGCCTTTGTTCTGCCTTTATTTTTTGAAGTTGAAGAGAAAAAGGAGAGGAAGAAGGGGAATAGTATAATGACTAAAATAATCCTAAAAATGAAACATGTGCGACTCTCATGTCAAATACCGTCTAAATTTTTTACAGAACTTATCAATTTGCGGCAATTTAGTAAAATTTTCGAAGTCAGAGTACAAAATGCATAAAAATTGAAATTAAAGGGCAAGTTGCCAAACACCCTGAAGTTTGGGGGCCACCACTGCCAAAAAAAAAAAAAAAAAAAAAAAAAAAAAAAAAAAAAGAGAGAGACTCATATCGGAAATAAGAAGTACAAGCTAAGACTTAGAATTTTATACGAGAGGAAAGTTCTCCGAAGTAAGCCTTAGTTAACTTGGTTTTTTTATTCCCCTTGCAGCTTGAAGAGGGACCAATTCATAGGCAGCATGATGTCCATTTAGTTAGTCTTCTTAGGCATTTACAGCGGAATTAGAAAGCTAATAAATATTTGAGTTTATGGCGAGCCAGAGTCTCTTTGGTGGACTGCTTTCGGCTGGCGAGAATGTCGTTGCCGTTATTTTATTTTCATGCGGGAAGTGATTGGCCAATTGGGTCCGATAAACCCCATGAGCTTCCACGTTCAGGGTCCAACGGGTACCTGCAAGGTCCTGCGTGGTCAACGATATTGATTTTACTTCCCGTGGCGGTCCAGCGGGCTTGGCGCGCTTCTCGTGGGTCCCATATAGTGAGCGGGCTTGGGCTTACTTTCTATAGGGTTTTATAGGCTCCTGCAGGCTCTTGCGGGTTAGCGTGCTTGGGCTTGCGCCTCGCGGGGTCCAGTAAGTTCCCGCATAGTCAGCGGGGAAATTTACAGATATAAGGCTGTTTATAGAGAATATTACACATTTAAGTTAGAGCATTGAGATTGTTACGTGTATAAGTTATGTGAGTTGAATGTACTAATATATCCCTATATGCCCAAATAAATATATTCTAGACATTGGAAAAAACAAAAAAGATTTACCAAAATTATTCCCTCCCGAAATTTTGGGTTACCCATATTCAAAAACCGAAAAAAAGGGAAACTATCTCCCCCAAAAATTCTCGGCAAGCATCCTCATTCAAACTTAAAAAAAAAAAAAAAAACAACAACAACGACAACAAATAATCTCTCCCAAACAAATCTCGGCAAGCATTCAAGCTTTAAAAAAAAAAAAAAACACAAACACACACACACACAATCATCTAATTCTTCACGTATTCTCCACCGGCATCTCCACCGACAAAAAAAAGGGGCGATTTCATCTCCACCGACATCTACACGGATTCTCGACGGTTGGGTTTCTTTGTCGCCTTCAACAATCCTCTGAGTTTTTTGGACATTGCAGAGAGGGGAAAAAAAACGTCATTGTGATTTTTTTATCATTGTAGAGGAAAACTCTCGATTGTGAAACAAAGACGTCGGCTAGAAACCATAGGTAAAAGTAACAAATACTTTAATTTTTTCTAAATTCTCAATACTCCAAACGTTTGAAGACGTGTAGTCAATGATTTTAATGTTTTGTTTCATTTGTATATCTAAAACTTATTTTACATTCTGGAATATATTTCACATTGTCAATGATATATTTTACATTGTGGAACTTTTTCTATCTTTTCAATTTCTGTGGTATATACTGAAATATAATTTACATTCTCAAGGAATCTTACTTTGTTCCTCTATTGGTAGTTCTGTTATATATATTGCAATATATTTTGTATTTGCAATGGTATTTACGTTTTTTCTTTCTTTTAGATTTATATAGTATATACTGAAATATAATTTACATTCTCAAAGAATCTTACTTTGGTCCTCTAGTGGTATTTCTGTTCTATACCAAAATATATTTTAAATTATTGTACTAACTGTAGTTATATATATTGGAATCAGCAGAAATATATTATCAATGATTTAACATCGTTGTACTAATGGCCAATCCTTTTATTTCAGTGAGAAAGAATTACAAGAATTAAATTAACTTGTCAACGTCTGAAAGGATTAACCCTCAATTATGTACAACAACAAGCCCCACAACTACCTACATCTTCTGAAAGCCAGGGCAGCCAAGTGAAGAGGCAAGGGAGAAGGAACTACCCGATCCCTTGGATGAAATGCCAAACTTTAATCGCCTTTAATCTTCTTCACTAATGATACAATCTCTTAAGCATTGATTTTTTTCTTTTAATTTTTATAAATGATACAATGTTTCTACGTTTTGAACCCTTTTATGATTGTTTGAACTTCAGTGTTATGGATATGATGCGAAATTCCGGTATTTTATATAAATCCCTAATATTTTTCACATGCTTGTAGGATGCTCAATCTTTTGTTTTGATTTTGGGTTTGGTGGTGTTGTTACAAGGCATTCACGAGATTGTATAAATTCTAGTATATAATTTATCATAGTAATGATTTTATAATCTGAAATGATTGCATGTTTTAACGAAATTTGCGATGTTTTGATGTTTATTCTACTAATACGTAATGGAATTTACATATATATAAACTTTTTTTTCCTATTTCTAGTGCAGACAATCTTGATTGGTGGTGTTTTAGCTTTTAATCTGTTTCTGGGGTTTTATATACACTAGGACTTATTTTATATCTTCAATGAATTCAACCCGAAATTGTAGTTTGAACACGCAAATGTTGAAGTTTCCGAAATTGTTGTGTACAATAATTTAGTTTATATGCTCAATTAGGCTTTTATTAGAGAAAATTATTGTATTACTGTGTTATTATATATTCTAGACTGGTCATATATAGAAATTTGAAAAAAGAAAACACAAGAATATATATATATATATATATATATATATATATATATATATATTTATTGGTGAAATTGCAACAAACTGTTTGATTGTGTTATTCGTGTTCGAAATAGAAATAATTAACAAAAATGCAGATACATTAAAAAAAAAAGACATTATTATGGCATCACAACATTAAAGTAAACATATTCATTTTGATCGCGGTTTCTTTTCTTTTTTCTATGATTCGCCGGCCTCGAATTTTGTTGAATGATTTTGCCTTAGTCCAATACCCACCCGTCATCACAAAAATTAAAATCTTCGACATGATATAAGCCGCTGAAAATAAATCAAAAGGATGACTTTACATACACCATATAAGCAATAATATATATTAAATACTCAGGTTGTAAAATAACTAGCACACACATACTGTGATTATAATTCGGGCAAATAAAAAACAAACAGAGAAATATCTAACAATACCTCATTAAAGATTTCAGTAACATTAATCAATAGAATTTAAATAATATTTCAAAATCGATAAAGAATTTAAATTATATACCGTATGCAGAGTTCGATTAAAACAAAAACCCGGCGAAGAAACATCTTAGCATATACATATTTATCATGCGTAAATTGTTTACATAGAATATTACTAACATAAGAATTTATAAATAAGCAGTAAATATACAAAATAAATTACCTTAAAAAAACTCCTTTCTTTGGGTGAGAATTTAAAAAATATTTCAAAATCAATACAGAATTTAAATTATATGCCATATGCACAGTTCGATTAATGCAAAAACCCAACGATGAAACATCTTAGCATATACGTATCTATCATGTGTAAATTATTTACATAGAATATTACCAATATAAGAATTTATAAGTAAGCAGTAAACATACATCCACATCAAGCAGTAAACATACAAAACAAATTACCTTAAAAAAAACTCCTTTCTTTGGGTGAGAATTTAAAAAAAAAAATCTTCCAAAATCAATACAAAATTTAAATTATATACCATATGCACAGTTCGATTAATGCAAAAATCCAGCAATGAAACATCTTAGCATATATGTATTTATCATACGTAAATTGTTTACATAGAATATTACCAACATAAGAATTTATAAATAAGCAATAAACATACATCCACAACAAGCAGTAAATATGCAAAACAAATTACCTTAAAAAAAAAAACTCCTTTCTTTTAGCGGCCACAACCAGCTTGGGAGGGAAGAAGAATTGGCAAATATTTTTGAAATTTGAACTTGAGCAATGGTCAGTATGTTCAGAACAAAACAAAAAACAAAACAAAAAACGTTCATTAATATCACCATTCCTATTTTGTAGGAAATATATAGTCAACATTAAATTTGTTTATTTTCTATAAATCCACTTCCACAAAATCAGGTAGTATTAAAACTGAAATTTTACTACTCTTTAAAAAAAAAAAAAAAAGTCCGCTGCTAAAAATGGAGTTGCCATTTATAATTTATTATTTCTTATTCTTGTAGGGCTATTTTAGTATTTAAAAAATTACACATCATCAAGAAACTTATATATATATATATATATATATATATAATATTTTATGATTATTGGGCCAGTTTAACATTGTTTTTGGATGTTGCTTTTTATATTATAAAAGAATCTAAAGCAGCTATAGGCGTTTGGTAAACCTATTTCTTAAAGAAGCAGGTAACCGTTTTTGTTTTTACGTAATATAATTTGAGAAGCAGGTTAAATGCTGCTTTTCTGTAATTGAAATTGCTTCTCCAGTTTAAATTGCTAAAATATCCTTAAATAACTACTCATATTTCATTAAATAATTTTCTAAAATTATTATTTTGTAATTTTACATACTCACACTATTTTAATAGCAATTTTAAAAACAAAATAACCAAACACCCTATATGCTTATAACTTCAGCAGCTTCTTTCATCAGCACAATTTATTTATGAGCACATCAAGAACAAACTGGCACATTAACTTATATCTGTAATATTGTGTTGAAATAGCCTTAAATCTGTAATTTTCCCTAGTCAACGGGCTTGGTTCCGCCTCCCGCATGGTCCGGTGCCGTAGGGTATGGCATGCTGCCAGGGAGGAGTCCCACGTGGTCGGCGGGCTTGCGCTTGCTTTTGGCGAGGTCAGGCAAGCTCTCGCGTGGTTGGCGGGCTTGGGCCTGCTCCTCGGTTAGTCCGATGGGTTACGATCTTGATTCCATTCGCTTAGCCTGTACGACTTTTGTCAAAGTGGGTTTGGGGTTTTGCCTCGTATTGGCTCTCTGCCCTAATTCCGCGGGAATTTGACCCAACATTAGCCCCCCAATTTTTTGTACGACGTTAACTTAGCAAAGGAAATTGCAGCTTCACTTGAAGTTATGGTGGACAGTGTAATTTTGGTCTTGATTTTGCCAATCTTGTAGATTCTTCGAACGATTTGTTTCAAATTCGTGATGATTATGCAAAATTCTTCCTCACTAGATTATTTTGTTTTTGTAGTTCGTAGCATCACTATGGTCGTCGGCGAGTTTGGAAAACAATGAGCTAGACTTAAAACTTTTCATAATATACTAATTTGAAGCCCCTCGTTACTGTAGACTCTACATTGTATTGACGAAAATACTTTGCTGCCCCTTAGTTACTTAAGCGTTGAGGGGTTTTTTTGCCGATTATTAGATTGAAAAGGAGGATAATATTGGCTGAGAATTTTTATTTTTATTTTTATTTTTTGCTGGGAATATTAGCTGAGAATTGGGATGGTGTCAAAGCAGCTTTTTGCGTATTGCGAGGCAATGTATCAGCAAGAAAAAAATACGTCGAATTGTCCATGTCATTAATTAAAATATGATACAATAAAATGGTGATTTTTCTTTTCTCCTCTTAAAGGGGACATCAATGTCACTCTTTTGAATGGTTGAGATTGTGTTTTGTTGGAGTGGAAGTGGATGGACAGCGATTAAGCTTGTGTTTGGGAAAACCATTCTAGTCATTTTTTACCATTCTAAATAGTTTGAAAATGATTTGAAAAATGGTTTGTCTTTGCAAATTTTGAGGTGGTATAAATAGTTGAGATTTAAAGATATTGTATAGAGATTTAGAAAGTTGAAAAAAATAGTTGAAAAAATTGAAATGGAATAAAATGGTTTGAAAGATTGAAAAAAGTGAAAAAATGAAATGGAATTGAATTGTTAGAATGGGCGGGACAAACGGGAGTAACATTATTTTGGAAACTGATTCACACTAGAAAAAAGAATATATTTAGAGAGCAATCATTATTGTGACTTTACAATTTGGGAAATGATAGGCCTCTTTTATTTATTGATTTGTTGAAGACCTCTTACGTGGCAAGGGTAATGATGTTCGTTTGAGCCTTGAACATGGAGAATTTGATAGAGGTCTTGGACTAAAATATCATTGCATTGTTTTATCATGTATCAATGTAATGCTACATGAAGTATTTCTTATATGACTTCCTCTCATCACATTAACATGATAAATGCTATTAGATTATATTATAATTATTTAATTAAAAAACCGATTAAATATCAATAATGTTAATCAGTAATAATGTTTGTAAGAGATAAAATTTAATAATATAATATTATAGTTTTTATTGTGACTTTTTAATTAAATATTAATAATCAACCAATTAATTTGTCATTTAATTTTTTTTTCCTACAATGGCATAAATTAAACTCAATGGTTGAAAATTGACATTGTTCGAAAATTCTCCTATAAGCTCATACCAGATGGCCCTACATTTTTAAAATTGCCCGACCCACATAATAAAAAACAAACAGAAACAAAAGCATCAGATGATAGATTGTATTGTTGTTTGGTTATTTTATATTCTATGGTGTAGTTTAAGTTTTGCTATAACAATCCAATAAAATATATAATATAGAATAAATGAATAAAATACTTTTAAGAATGTTAATTGGACTTATTAGATAATAACGAAAAATGTTCTGAAAGTTTAAAAATATGGTATATAATAATCTAATAAAATATCTAACACACATAGAGTAAAATGACCTTCACTTTTATAAATTTTAATTTGATAATTTAATAAGATATATATAACAATGTTAACTTATTAGATAATAGAAAAATGGATACAACATATAGATAGATCATGATATTAGTGATTTGATATTAGGTTTTTTTTTTCTTTTTGAAAGTTTTGATATTAGTTTTTTACCTTCAATAACAATAATACAAAAAATATATTTATAATATTGTTATTTGGACTTACTTGATAAAAAAAAAAAAAAAAAAAAAGAAGACAATAATCTGAATAATCCTACATATAGTGAATTGGGCTTTATTATTTAGTTTTTATCACATAAAAGATAATTAAATACTTATAACAAAATTAATTAAAGTTATTCTATTATAAAAAGATTTTTTTTTATTTTTACTATTTTATTTTTTAAAAAAACTGCTACCAAGCGCGGGTTTTTGTACTCGTTGAAGCTAAAAGCACTCATTGGCTTAGGTAAGCCTCATCTCTACCACTTACCTTTAAATAATTCTTTAGGTGCTCCCTTAGATCAAACACCGTTTTTGTCTTAATTTCCCGAAGTATCAAACTTCGAAAATATTTTCCTTCCTCGTTTTCACGAGGATCTCCACAATGGGGTTTTATACAGAAGCACAGAGTAGCTAGAAGAGCAAGGGACACGAGGGCGATAGGCGTGGCGACACGTGGATCCTTATTTGACTCCTCTCGTAGGTCTTTCATATTCGTCAATTGATAATGATCTACTTCCTCTTGATGTAGTCTTTGGTAGGAAATGTCCGCTTTAGCAATCTTTCACCATTAACTTTGCAAGAGTCAACACCAAGCAAACTGGATCTTATTGGGCCTTCGAGCACTCATGGAGGTGTTGATTTTTGGGAGATTTTGCAGAATGCCCCTTTCATGGCACAATGATAATATATACCCCATGTGTCATGCATTTTAAATTTATACCCCATGTTTAATGCGATGCATGTTTTTTTTTTTTTTTAAAGAATGCAGCATATTATATTATGAATGACGAAATTTTTACAATGAAATTTTTAAAGTTATGATATCATGTTTTTATAAGATATAAATATGATTATGATGTTATTGAAGTTAAATGTTCATGATGCATGTCACTTAATAATCAAGTGATCGCTAAAGTTAAAAACTATGCCGTACCGCCTGTTTTCTTTATGTCCACCAAGGGCATTAAGGAGACGGTCTATGAAAAAGTCTAATCTCGTGAGCCCAAACAAAAAGAAGCAAAAACGGGTAAGCTGTGTTTAATGATGTTTTTTACCTTAGTCGTCGATAACTTGTATACCCTCGTTGATTGTTAGTCGAGCGCGCTCCACGAGGTACGTATACCATGATGAGGATCTTCTATGATGAAAGATATAAGTTAAATGATGAAATGAATGAATGATAAAGAATAAAATGTCATGCATTACATATACTATGTTTTGTGGGAAAATAGTTGTTATTCACTGAGTTTAAATCTCACACATTTTTCCATCGTACTGTAGGTAAGAACCTATATTGTGATAACTGAATTGTGCAACAGCGGTGCAAGACGAGCAAGCCGGTTATGTAAAGCCACGAATAAAATTCTACAACTTATAGTTATAAAATTTAAAGATTTTTAAGGATTTAGCCAAACTTTAGACTAATTTTTTAGGGATTAGCTATAATTTTAGAAATTTAAGAAATTAGCCTTTTATTTTTTATTTTATCACATTCGATGAAAATTTTGGTAATAGTAAGTTTAGTTTACTTTTTTAAGTTGAATGAGCTTAATTTTCGGAGATTTATTTGATTTGAGCAATTTTTTTAAGTAAGTATTATGGATACTTATGTCCATTAAGGTATTTAATGGCTATTTCCTTAATTTTGACATTCTATGGCTAAATCCTTCAAACTTCACCTTTAAAATGGCTAATTTCTTAATTGGTCCTATTAGTGTATTTGAGTGTTGGCATGTATTTTGGCAAAACCAGGTATTTTCAGATAAGTGTTCTTCATAGGTTTTCCAACATCGGCTATAATTGACAAGTTTATTTTTAGCATCAAAAGGATCTTGGATCTGATATAGATGAGATAATTTGCATGATCTGATCACTTATTCTCTGAATATTCTTTGTATAGAAAGTGTATTATCGTCCATGATGAATAGAAAGATGAATCTGGACATGATTCTGGTCAAAAAGAAAAAGTTTCACTTTGTATTACAAAAGGTGTTACAACACCTTGTATATATTTGACAAGTATGGATCTGCTTGATTGATTCGCTTTGATTTTGAGAGAGCTAGAATTAATTGCTTGAGCCGTCATCTTTATTCTCTGATTTTTCTATGTTTGGTATATTGATTCTCGTCATTAAGTTGAGAGAATAAATTTGGTCAACTTTGCTGAAAATCTGCTAGGGTGTTCTTGAGGGTGTTACTCAGAGACAGGTTAAGACACCCCTCTTGTTCATGAAAAAGAAAAGCTTTTCTATCTAGAAGATTGTTGATCGAGATTTTGGGGGAAATCTTTACAGCTCATTCCATGATCACATCTTACTTGATTGTATCTCTTGATCATCGAATTGTTCTAGAGTTATAAGGTAATTTGACCCATTTAATATGGGTGTCTTAATGGTGGTCTTTAGAAGGAAAGTCTCCAAACCTTTTCTTGTGCATTGCTCTTTATATTGTAATGATGAAGACATGTTTCTGTAGCTCTTTCATTGTGTATTCTTGAGAGTTTGTATTCTGGGTTTAAGAGAAAGCGCAGAGAGTGAAAAATACAAAGAGCTTGAGTGTATTCACATTTTGGGTTTTGAGAGCTCTTATTTATGAATTATGTTGTAAAGTTTTTCACACTCTTGTGAGGTGTTTCTCAAAGTGTTGTGACACCGGGTGTTCGAGTGTTGTAAACAGTTTTTTTTTTTTTTTTTTGTGAGTGATCACACAGGAATGTGAGTTATAAGACGAGGGGATCTCGTCAGGGTTAATTTGAAAGGCGAGAGGATCTCGTCAAGGGTAGATCACTAGGTCAACGGAGTGACGACGAAAGAGAGTTGGAGGGAGTTCAATCTTGTATAAGTCTGAGAGACCTCGGTTGGAGTTTTTCTAGTGGATCTTTTTATCTGGGCGTGGCCCCGCAGACGTAGGCGTTGCCGAACTGTGCAACCAATTCTCCCGTGTCATTTTATTATTCTGCATACTGTGTCCTATAATTTATTAAGTATTTATTTGAATTTCAAGACAAATATTATTCTATGACAATTATGTTTAATATATTTCTAAATAATTAAATATCTTATTATTCATTAAAAAAAATTATTATTATGTTCTTTTTACAAAGTATATATATATGGTAAAAAAAATTTATGATTTTTTCGCATAAATAATGTAAAGTTTTAACGTTAAGTAACGGTTCGAAAAATCGGAATGTTAAAGTAACAGTGGTTGGTTGTGGGCTTTCCATAACAAGAGAGTCAGCTCTAAGGGGGAGTTGAAAATCATCACCGATTCTAGATAATTCTAGAGTAGTCCTCATTTCTTTACTTTCTATAATATACAAGAGATGAATACTCATTTTGAAATTGTATAGAAAAGTCCTAGAAACTTCTCTTACTATAGTAGAAATTTCAAATACACTAGAATAATCTACAAATTGAGAAAGTAGGCAACGACTAGAATTTTTTCCCAACGACATGAAGCTAAGTATAATTTTTTCCCTAAATCTTTTGTCTATCCTTCTTTGTCCCCCGAATAAAATTTTGACACATAAGCGCAATAATTATTATAAAATATAATAAAATAGAAAGTGATTAAAAATTTAATTATTTTTATTTATGCGTTAAAATCTGATTTAGAGGACAAAAAAAGAGACCGAAAAAAGGAACAAAAGATATGGATTCATATAAAAGTTATGTGCTTTGATTTAGAGTATGTCACTCAAACTCAAAGTGTTCAGTCATTAAGTCACCAAACACTGTAGTAGTGTCTGTTAGTGTGTGAGTGACCAAGTATCCAAATAAAAGTTCTAGTGTCTAGTTGTGTGAGTGAACAAAAATAAGTGTGCGAGTGTTAAGTACGTGGTATTTGTGTCTTCACATTGTGTAATTGTTTTTCATCAATAAAAGTAATTACTTCAATCTTAAACATAACAAGTTCCAGAATTCAGAAAAGTTCTCAAATGTACTTATATATATATTGTTAGTGTATTTGATGTTGGCAATTGTTTTTGGCAACCTTATCTGTGTTTAAAAGCTAATATTCAGATGATGTATTTTCAAATATGTTGTCTATGATTATCTGGCACAAATCCCGGAGCAGTTTCATGAAGATTTGAAGGTTTCGTCAAGGTGTACTAGAAGGTGTATCAGAAGGTGTACCAGACGTGGTGTACCAGCAATTTCAAGAAGGCGACGATATCTCCGTGATTTGAAATATCATGATATGATTCGAATCAGTATCTTATCCTTGATTACGTAGGATTCGAATTTGGCTAGATAAATACGCACAGTTATTGAAGATTTTGAAGATATGAAGATATTCACAAGGTGTACTTCACGGTGTACCAGAAGATGTTCCTTAGCTCCGAATTTCGAGGAGGCGGCCATATCTCCGTGATTCGAATTTATTCAGATATATTCGAATTAGGATCTTTATCCTTGATCTAATGGGATTCGAATTCATCAAGATAAATACGGAAGATTTCCCAAGATTCAAGGAGATAATGAAGGGTATTCAAACTAGAAGTTCACCTTATAAAAGGAAGATTGTTTCCTTATTTTATTCATTCCCTCTTCATTATTTTTGGGTGTGTGATATCTCTCTCTGCTAGGGTTATATTGTATTCGTGAGTTTCTCAAACGTGAGTTGAGAGAGAGTGATTGCAGAGAGAGCTTAGGTCTCCATTGGTGTTGAGGGAGATCATTTGTGAGTTCACCTTGTGAGTTCACTTGAGAGTACATTATAGAATTGGTGTATAGGAGGCTCGGGAGAGGTTCCTGTGGAAACGAGGGGATCTCGGGCACAAGGGGAGCTTGTGTTAGGTTCACGTAGCAGACGGAGGAAAACGGCGACGTAGTTAGGAGGGAGTCCAACTAGTTTAAGTCCGGGTGTACGCGTTTTGTAGTGAACGGTTTTCCACTTAACTGGGCGAGACCCCGCGGACGTAGGCACATTGCCGAACCGCGTTACCAATTCTAGTGTCTTTTATTTTCTGCACTTTATTTTTTTCGTACTGTTTATATTCAGTCTCTTAATTATTCGTACGGGTGCACTCGTCTGACGTGGTTCACTCGCTAGATCACCCGTCAGGTGCACCTAACAGATTAGTTGTTTTTACAATTGGTATCAGAGCGGGTCACTCCAATTCGCTGAGTGTGATCCATAGGGGTGTCTAATCTGTTTATTTTCTGAGATGAATATGATGAAGGAAGGAGGAGCAGTAGGTCGTCCACCGTTGCTTGACGGGTCAAATTACTCGTACTGGAAGGCGAGGATGAAGGCGTTTATCAAGGCCCTTGATGAGAGAGCGTGGCGATCGGTGTTGAGCGGTTGGACCCCACCAACTGCTACGGATGCTGCAGGAAAGACCACTCCAAAGCCTGAATTAGAGTGGACGTCTGAGGAAGACAAGCTAGCAAGCTACAACTCAAAGGCTCTCAACGCCATCTTTAATGCTGTGGACCCAACTCAATTCAAGCAGATTTCAACCTGCGAGTCAGCCAAGGAGGCCTGGGAAATCCTTCAGACGGCCTTCGAAGGGACATCTTCTGTCAGATTATCACGACTGCGAATTCTGACAACTAGATTCGAAAATCTCAAGATGCATGAAGATGAGACAATCGGCGAGTTCAATGCCCGACTATGCGACATAGCCAATGAGATGTTCGTGCTCGGTGAGAAGATGTCGGAAGAAAAACTAGTGAGGAAGACTCTTAGATCGTTGTCAAAAAGGTTCGCATACAAAGTAACGGCCATAGAGGAAGCCAAAGATGTGAGGTCTATGAAGCTTGAAGAGTTGATGGGTTCCCTTCGCACGTTTGAGATGAACTTTGAAGAAGAATGGGCCAAGAAGAACCAAGGGATTGTCTTGAAAGCCGATACTGAAAGAAACGACGTAGATTCAAGCTATGATGATGATGAAGACCTGGTCGAATCAATCGAAACGCTTTCTAAGAATTTGGGACGCATTATGAAGCGGATGGACAGGCGATCCAGCGGTGGTGTACCTCAGAGTGTTCAAGGAGCAGCGCAGAACACCAGAAACTCCAATCCTCCAAGGAAGAACAAACCGGCAGGATCAAGTCCAGATAGCAGAAACAGAAGATCAAACATCCAGTGTCGTGAATGTGAAGGTTTTGGCCATATCCAATCCGAATGTGCCAACACACTGAAGAAGAGCAACAAGTCATTCAACTCTACATGGAGCGACGAAGATTCCGATGGCAGTAGAGAAGAAGAAGCCCATGTTAGCAATCAGGTTGCCCTTACCACTCGATCTGCAGGAGAAAATACTATTTCTGAAAGTGTACCACCACATGCACCACAAGATGATCTGCCTGAAGTGAACCACCAGATTTCAACCAATTACAGTGATAGCAGCGATGAAGAAGAACTTACTGATGAGGTAATAATGAAATCTTACAAGGATATGTATCATAAGTGGATGCAGGTGGCCAAGTTGAATGAGAAGCTCTTACGTGAAAAAGAAGACCAAGCAAAGAAGATTAAAGCTCTTGAAGGCGAACTTTCAGAGAGTAAAAAGATTCAAGATGACCTCAGTGGTGAACTTACTGAGAGTAAGAAGATTGAAGGTGACCTCAGAGGTGAATTAGAGCACTTGAAGAAGACCATAAGGATGCTCAACTCCGGTTCAGCAAATCTGGATCAAATTCTCACAACTGGGAAGACTGCTGGTAATCATATGGGTCTTGGTTACAGGGGAGAGAGTTCCAACACGAAGACTGTATTTGTTTCAGCAGCTAAAGTGGAGAAATCCGAGGTGAACCAGAAGAAGACAGGAACTCAGACTGGCGCACGTGTTGGTGCACCTGGCAAGAAGTGGATCCCGGTATATCATTATTGCGAGCGTTCTGGGCATATCAGACCTCGCTGCTTTCAATATCTTGCTGATCTGCGAAAAATTGGTGAGAAGAAGCATCATGGAAAGAAGATCACTAGGAAAGCTTGGAGGAGGAAAGGTGATGTGCACAGCTATGTAGCATATACTTCTTTGAAGGTTGGTGAGAAAAATAACTGGTACTTTGATAGTGGATGTTCCCGGCACATGACAGGAGAGAAGCAATTTTTGAGAGACATTCAACCATGCTCAACCAGCCACGTCACTTTTGGAGATGGTGTCCAAGGAAAGGTACTTGGTAGAGGACTCCTAGATGTACCCGGACTACCCAAGCTTGAGGATGTGCTACTTGTAGAAGGATTGAAAGCCAACCTGATCAGCATCAGTCAGCTTTGCGATCAAGACTTATCTGTGAAGTTCACCAGAGGCACTTGCACGGTCATGGATCAGTCCAATCAACGCCTTATGGAAGGTACCCGATCCTCTGATAACTGTTATCTCTTATCATCTCCTGGTACATGTTGTAGATCATCGGCAGATGACACCGAATTATGGCACCGAAGATTGGGGCATTTAAACTTTCGGAGTCTAAGGAGAGCAGTGTCTATGGGAGCTATTCGGGGTATTCTAGATCTGAAGCCAGAATCGAAAAACAGTGTCAAATTGGCAAGCAGAAGAAGGTGACCCACAAGATGAACCAGCACTTGGTGACCACCCGGGTTCTATTACTGCTTCACATGGGGTATATGAGTTCTATGCATGGAGAGATTATTGGAGACATGAAGCTAAAGAAGAAACTTTATGTGAAGAATGATGAAGTGGTGTTCATTGGCTCTTTCACCGATAGTCGTGCTTATAAGGTGTTCAACAAGTATACGAAGAACATCATGGAGTCTATCAATGTAGTGGTAGATGATATGGAAGAAGATGTGGCTACTAGGCTTGATCAAGGTCGTTTGCTGGAATTTGAAGATGTTAAACAAGGTGATCAATCAAATGTTCCTGCTAATGTTCCTGTAGATACAGCAGAAAATGATCCAGAAAATGTTCTTGAAGATGTTTCCAACAAAGAAGAAGGTTGTTGTGTCCTCATCCCGCAATCGGACTACACGGTCTGCTACTCATCATGCTGATGTTCAGCAGGGTGTTCCTGCTTCACCAAGGTACCCTTGAGAACACTATCTTTGAATCTGACTATTTGCATAATTGATGGTTGAAATGTGTCGCATTCGAAGTTGTTAAATGGAAGAAAACTTTGTGGGTCAGATTTAAAGATTTGAGAGAGATAAATTTGTTGGGTACCTTGTTAAAGATGGAGAAATTTATGAGACAAGTGTTTTTCTGAAGTTATATGTGAACTTGTCTATGAGCATGAGTAGTTTGTTGGAAAGTATTTATGAGATGGCAAGTATTTAATATCTCATTATGAGTTCTTAGAGTGTTCTTCGAAAGATGATCGATATGATGTTCCTCGGTATGACTCGATCATCGCTGAGTTGATCTGTGTTTAGTTTAAAAACAATCACAAGCTCTTTGAAGGGAAGCATGTGGCTGATATTGAGGGGGAGCAGGAGTTGCGTGATTCAGGGGGAGAAGAAAATACAGGCGAAGCTGCTGCACCACAGGGTGTTCCTCAACGTGCACCAGCCCAGATCAGGTCCACCCCAGGTGCCATTGATGCGCGCTTCGTTACGGTTTCTTAACTCGCATTTGAAGACGAATACAGCTCGCTGGATCGAAGTCGCAGCACTATTGACTGACATGGAGACAATGAGTATTGTTGCTGATGATGCACCAGATAATGTTCTAGCATATGTTCCACCAGGAGTTGTACGTGATGATGCACCAACACATGATTCGACTTGTGGAAATATTCATGTTGATTTTGCAGGTACTAGCAGCTCGGTTCCAGTTCCAGTTGTTCCAGATGCTGCTGGTGATGATCTCGAGGATGCCCTTTGAGCTGTAGATGAATACCTGGCTGATATTGCAGATGCACCTGATCATGGTCCTGAAGATGATCTTGACAATTCCGCTGTGTCATCTGATACCACAGACCATGATCAGGCTACTGATCCTACCTCGTCATAGACCATTGCTGATGGAAGTTTGGGGGTTAATTTTTCAGCTTTTCGTATTTCGTTTTTAGTCTTTGACATTTCGTTTAGCAAAAAGGGGGAGTATATGTTAAAATCCCACAAACAGCTATTATTTCTGATTTGATGTTTATTGTTTAGCTGCTGTTTTGCTATTCTGGTTGGGTAGGACATTATGTTAGTATATTAGCTTTTTGGGTTTTATGGAGGTTTTGCCAAAAAATGCCAAAGGGGGAGATTGTTAGTGTATTTGATGTTGGCAATTGTTTTTGGCAACCTTATCTGTGTTTAAAAGCTAATATTCAGATGATGTATTTTCAAATATGTTGTCTATGATTATCTGGCACAAATCCCGGAGCAGTTTCATGAAGATTTGAAGGTTTCGTCAAGGTGTACTAGAAGGTGTATCAGAAGGTGTACCAGACGTGGTGTACCAGCAATTTCAAGAAGGCGACGATATCTCCGTGATTTGAAATATCATGATATGATTCGAATCAGTATCTTATCCTTGATTACATAGGATTCGAATTTGGCCAGATAAATACGCACAGTTATTGAAGATTTTGAAGATATGAAGATATTCACAAGGTGTACTTCACGGTGTACCAGAAGATGTTCCTTAGCTCCGAATTTCGAGGAGGCGGCCATATCTCCGTGATTCGAATTTATTCAGATATATATTGGAATTAGGATCTTTATCCTTGATCTAATGGGATTCGAATTCATCAAGATAAATACGGAAGATTTCCCAAGATTCAAGGAGATAATGAAGGGTATTCAAACTAGAAGTTCACCTTATAAAAGGAAGATTATTTTCTTATTTTATTCATTCCCTCTTCATTATTTTTGGGTGTGTGATATCTCTCTCTGCTAGGGTTATATTGTATTCGTGAGTTTCTCAAACGTGAGTTGAGAGAGAGTGATTGCAGAGAGAGCTTAGGTCTCCATTGGTGTTGAGGGAGATCATTTGTGAGTTCACCTTGTGAGTTCACTTGAGAGTACATTATAGAATTGGTGTATAGGAGGCTCGGGAGAGGTTCCTGTGGAAACGAGGGGATCTCGGGCAAAAGGGGAGCTTGTGTTAGGTTCACGTGGCAGACGGAGGAAAACGGCGACGTAGTTAGGAGGGAGTCCAACTAGTTTAAGTCCGGGTGTACGCGTTTTGTAGTAAACGGTTTTCCACTTAACTGGGCGAGGCCCCGCGGACGTAGGCACATTGCCGAACCGCGTTACCAATTCTGGTGTCTTTTATTTTCTGCACTATATTTTTTTCGTACTGTTTATATTCAGTCTCTTAATTATTCGTACGGGTGCACTCGCCTGACGTGGTTCACTCGCTAGATCACCCGTCAGGTGCACCTAACAGATTAGTTGTTTTTACATATATAACATTTATCATCAAATATCCTTGACTCCTTGGGCTTGCAATACTCGACATCGATATTCACACAATGCCCATATAGGGAATATGTTTCTGTAATTCCCATATGTGATCGTACAATTTTTGTTGAACACTCCCATCATTTCCTGCCATTACCAACCAGTAAATCATTTCATAATTAAGATGACACTGATATTTCAATATGCTTTTTCAATGCACTCCATATAATCCATATACATACCTGTTGAGGGAAGTCCCCATCCTCCAATTGAGAATTTATCAAATCTCTTGCTGCTCGGTTCAAATCCATACCATGTTTATCAGTGCTTATTATAGTCTTTAATATAATCGATCCATCAAAAAATTTGGAAATAACCATATTAGTTAATTTTTTTTTTGTTATTATTATTTTTTTTTTTAACCTGTCCAGCGTCAATCAGAGCCAACATAGCCCATGCCGTATTGACCACATGCGACCTATTCCCCTCAAGATTCGAGTAGACCTATTCAGAAAACGACCAAGTTCCATATCATTATATACATGAACATGAAAGGAAATAAACAGCATTAAATCATCTACACTCAACTATTTGTCAAAAAAAAAAATTGTTTGTAACACTATGTTGAAAAAGGCATTGGCGCATTGTGTAGTCATATAAGTAAAATATTTTCTTATGAGTTCAAATGTTCTGTTTTATTTTTCTGTCTCCTTTTCTGTTCCTCAAATTAGATTTTGACACTTAAAATAAACATTTATAATATAATATAATAAAATATGAAGTGATTAAAAATTTAATTATTTCTGCTTAGGTGTCGAAATCTGATTTAAAGGACATGAAGTGAGATAGATAAAAGAGACAGAATGTGTGGACTTTCTTATCGTGCGGTTTGAAAAAGAAAGGTGTGTGAGAAAAACCAGACGACACTATATTTTAAATATATAGACCTTATTTTGGCAAGAAAGGTAGCTCTCTCCCCAGCCGCCAGAGGTAAGTTGCTTTGATAGCAGAAAATCGCAAGCTTTGCGTATAGTAGAGCAATTGGCATAGGTCTTTCCAGCAGCCACCAACCCTTTAATCCCAAACCATGTTCCATAAGTAAAACAAATACCCCAACAACCATACCTGTTCATGCATATCAGACAGTGAATGAGAATATAACTATCAAGAGGGAATTGAGAAAGCTTTTTCACTCAGAAAACTATGTGTGAATTGATCAAGCAGTTCCAAAAGAGTGGACATCTATTAATTTTCGTGACCCAAATTCTGTTTTGAACTAACCCGAAGACCCGTGGTGTGATTTAATGAAAATTGAGAAAAAAATTAGGAGTTTGTTGTGGTAGCAGAGGAGTTGGGGAGCGGGGGCTCGAATTAGGATTTTTTTCCTATATTTACTAAATTCGTATATACTCTCTAGCTCTGTACCAATCTTTTTTATATAGTGAATTCTCTCATCTGCTAGTAGTTTTTTTCCCGTCTTGGGTTTTCACTTTAAATCTGTGTGTTTTCTATTTTCGTGTTTCAATTTTCGTTTTTCAATTTTCGTTTCTTTGTCATTAATTTTTGTGACAAGATCGATAAACCGTTTAATAATTGCAGGACCGACCACGAGCCTTCTGGTTCTTGATTCTCTTCAATGAACGCAGCGGCTTTCTTGATGCAAAGCTCTATCTCTTTTGCTCGATGCGTGGGATACAATGTCCCAAAAGATGCCAAGGCTTCAATAGCAGATGAGGTACACTCAGTGTAACTAGCAAGACAAAAAAACATTAGTAAAAGATGGTGAAGCTAATACCATAAAGGAGATGGAGAGTGAGTGATTAAAATAACTGAAAGAATTCTGTAACTTACGAATAGTCGATGACGATGTCACCAAAGGTTTCGGAAGGGTTGATCAACTATGAAAATAATAAAAAGAGATGTTATGGATGAATGACCTTTGTAGGAAGTTATAGTCAGACGCGTAAATCACTTCAAGTCCCACGATTAAGATTACCAATAATTAGAAATGAAGAGTACCTCTAGCCAAGGATATGATCTTGTGAGTTCGTAACTTGCAAAGCCTCCATCTCTATTCTGCAACATTTTTTATTCATCACAAAAATGAAAACTAGACACAATTATTTTTACACTCAATAAATGTTGGAAAATTTTGAATGAAATTATTTGGCATTAATGAAATTTGTTTATTGCTTTGCCGTTTGCATTGTTTTATTACTTTTATGGATTGTTTAATGACCATTACCTCTATGCCAATAAGCGTTTGTGTGGCTGTTGGTTTTTTCGTGTTTAATACTTTGAATTGTTTTCATGCATTAGTGCACTATACGTTGGCTTTTGTTTGAATTAAATTTCTATAGTGGAATGTACGTGGGGTGGTTATTAGCCTAGCGGTTTGTAGTGTCTTAAAGGGCTTTTAATTATCAACTTTGTGAACCGCTTCATAACGTCCATTGGCTTTCATGTGGGTGCATGGCATGCCGTGTACCGTTCCTTCTTTGTGTATATTTAGTAGCACTCTTGTTCTTGTACGCAGAGAGATATACACAAAACAGGAAAGAAAATAAACGGAAAACTCTTGTATGAGTGTATTGTTTTTGTGTATTTGTGAGGCAATGGTGATAGATGATTGGTTACGGTTTAGTTCGCCGGAAGTGGTTTTCTATCGTGCTCGGATTACCACTTGTAGTCGTTGTATCCTGGGAGACAGACGCCGCAGAAACCTCGAGCACCGACGGCGAGGGGGCGAATCTGTTTTAAGGAAAGCGTGTGATACGCGTGCCTTGACTAGTCGCCAAACCGTTTTCTCGTCGTCGTCGTTACCGTATTTGGTTTGCTCTACCTTTATTATTGCAAGATTATTATAATTTTATTCATGTGCAATATTGAATATATCAATTCCAATTTTATTTCTGTTCTTGTCTCTATGATTATTATTACCCCAAATATTTTATCTAACAATAAATTTATGAGCATATATATTATTATGACACAAAAGCAGGAAATGGAGCAAGAGTATATTGATCCAACCAACCTGTAGTGAGAGAATAACATTAACAGCATCATACAACCGCGTTGACGGTATTGGTTCACTGACAATATTTGATGGAATTTTCAGTAAGTGAAGAACAGCCTATGAAGCCATAAAGATTGGAAATCATTAATTATTCTCAAACCACATATGAGGTATACGTTGAATGTTATATAAAATTACTTTTAATGCTTCTGCTGTACAGTCTGAGAGATCCATCCCCGATCAGCTGTGGAGAAAGGCCAAGCACCCTTTGAAATGTGGCGATGCCAATGGTCCAGATTGCCTGGGCAATCTTTCAAAACCTTTATAAGAAAGAATAGAATACATTTTGAGAAAAATAAAAATAAAAACATCCCTCGTCTTTTAGCTCATTGACGAATGAAACGTCTCGATCATCATCCTAATGTTTGAGACATTACCAATTTATTGGGCCCTTCTGCCAATCCAAATGGACAAAAACTTATGTACAATTAAGAAAGTTGAAAAAAATGAAAAAATAGAATGGATAAAATGAGATAAACAAACAAAGGGTAAGTTAAATAGGTCAAGGTACAAATTGGACGAAATTAAATAATAAGGAGCATTCGAAGAAAGTAGCACAAATATAAAGTTCAAAAGAGGTATTTTTTTTTCTTTTCAATTTGGAGATTTTTAAGTATTTAGGCAAATTTTTTAGGGATTAGCCATAGTTTTAAAAATTTAAAAAATTAATCATTTTTATTTTTTTCCAATCACAGTCGATAAAGTTTTTTGTAATGGCGGATTTGGTTTATTTTTTTAGTTAAAGGAGCTGAAGTTTTGAAGATTTTTTATTTGATTTGGATTTTTTTTAATAATTATCATAGATACCATGTCTATTAAGATATTTGATGACTATTTTTTTTAATTTTAACATTCTAAAATTTAATCTTTCAAACTTGAATTTTAAAATGATTAATTTCTTAGCGATATATTTTTTTAAACCTATCTTTCTCAATCTTGTCCCATGCCTCATCCTTTACTAGTGCCATCCTTTACCATGCATTACCTTACAGCCTAAACATCCAATAATACCACTGGCACTCAAAAGGAAGGAGAAAAAGAAGATGTCGGCTTTATTAGTTAAATTCCATTTCTCACCAACAAAACAAACAAAATACACCTCGATATATACGACTTGGATGCCCTTTTTCTTGATTATATTTAGAGCGATGACGTACAATAAAAAATTTTGACAAAAAAACATAGAGAACAAGGTAGCATTTATTTAATGATTATAAAAATAAAATTATTAATATATTTATTTTTTAATATCTAATCGCAATTTCTTACATGTGAAACCATTAAAAGATAGACCGATGGGCATTAGTTTGATAATTGTAATTATATGTTAATAAAGGTGCACAAAAACCATTATGTTCCGCATTTCACGCGATATTTTCTCACATTTTCTGCTTGGGATCTGTATCTCTGCTTCTTTATCGTTGACTGCTACAACCATGCCTCTGGTTGCTACAAGCACGCCGATATTCGCTTTCCGTACAATGTCATCGCCGGCATAAACCTTGATGGTGATGGTGGCGGTGAAAGTTCGGCCTTGAGCCGTCATTGCTGTCGTCGAAGAACTTCGAAGCAAATTTTTGGGTCGGCATTGAATCGTCGTCACCACGTCGTCTAGGAGCTGACAATGGCGCTGGTCCTAAGGTCTGGCAGAATGTCGTTAATGGCATCCCCTGTTTTGCCGACTATGTCACCCGGTATTTTGCTGGCTGTGTTACTTGGTGCTTTACTGACTATGTCATCCGGTGAATTACCAGATATATTGCCCGACATTCCGCCGCAAGATTGATAGATATGTTAGCGCGATCTTTTGCCAAATGTCACATCTGGCATTTCACCGATTGTGGCGCCTGGTGTTCCACCTGTTGCGGTACCCATCGGTTTATCGAACGTAGTGGCGGACGGTGATGAGGATTTTGGCGATTACACCGAATCTTGCGGCGATTTTTTTTTTTTTTTTTGGAGGGGGGTGGGTGTGAGTACTCCTTTAGTGAATCATGTTTGTACTCTTGCGGTGGATTTTCATAATGAGGCTTCTGACTTGGCCTTTAGGGCCAATCAGCACGAGCCATCACCCTTCGCGGGTAGCGAGGATTCTAGCCCTTTTATTGTCCAGCACCGTCTAGCTCATATTAGAGACCTCGTTGTGGTTATGTCAGACGAGCCCGCTCCAGCAGTTGACCTTCACCTAATATAGATTGGATCGTTGAGTCTTTTGAGTAAGCTCATACTCTAATTGTGGAGGCTTTATGGAAGAGGATTGGTATTTTGAATTCTATTGAGTACTTACTTCCAACTTCTGGTGGGTCATTGTCCAACACTCCTCCGGGCTTTGTGAGGATTTTTCATGATCAGCTTCATTCTGCATTGTCTCTCCATGCTTCATATGTTCATTTAGTGTGCCTTGAGAAATCTAGGGATTAGCTCACCGCAACTCCACCCCAACTCTTGCAAGAGTTTGGTCGGGTGTTGGATGATTTAAAGAGAGCATGATCGTACCATCACTTGGCCTGAGTTATTTGATTATTTTAATGTTTATTCGGGCACAATCGATGCCATCTTTCAATTCAGTTATCGAAGGGCCAATCTTATCACCAACTTCCCCAACAAAGTGTATGTCTTTTGCTTTATTATTGCAAATATGTCTGGTCGAGATTCGCCCATTCTGCGAGACTGATCGCGGTGACCCTACGCAAGTTGGAAGATGACAGCTCCTGAGGGCACAACAGGTTCTCCATCTAAGCTCCATAGTGAGACCGACCTGGACAGCCTCATGCCTCTATCGGCTTCCCAACCAACTGGTCCTTCCACCCGCGCTTGTCTTGTCAGACTGGCTGAGTTACTCGCTGAGGCAAATGCGAATTATAGGCTGTCAACTACGATTGATCGTCGTTGTATTTGTCATGGGCCTGTTGACTTTTTCCTTTATTTCGACTCTTCTTGGGCCCATTAGGCTTTATAAAAATTGGGCACAACATGATTCACAATATTTTGGGTTTTTGAGATGAGTGTTGATAATTTTTAATTTTAATTTTATACTAAAAACTGACTAGAAGTACAAATATAAAAAAATCACCAATCAGTCGGTGTGACCAATTAATTAATGAGTTAAATACCATATATATCCTCGTGTTTAGACGAAATGTCATGTTCCTCTCCTATGTTTTTACTAATACAATAATTACCCCTCTGTTTTTAAATTTGTACCAAAATCATACCTTGTGTTGACCTTTGGTCAAACATCATACGGAAAATGTCCGAACTACCCTAATAAATATTTCAATAAGAATATCCTTTAAATTTGTTGCCAAACAACATTGAATTCTTTGATTGAAGAGACTTGAACCCGATTTTTTTTATTAGATCTACAATCACCTTAATCGCTTCTTTTTATCTCAACTAATGCAAATTATTTAAAAAAAAAACTTATTACCAAACATAAAATGAGATTTGTAGGAGAATTTTCACAAACAATTTTTTTTTAATGGAAAACTGCAGAAAATATTCATTCAAGATGGCAATAAGCCAGAGAAATAAAAAAAATCAGCCTTGGAAATCCATATGGGCATGTATCAGATCCTACAATAAAACTAGCAAGAACATGAGCCACCATATTCAGAACCATAATAAACACCAAAGCCCAATAATCACCCTGTCATCACTTTTCGCCTTGATGTAGGCTTCAAGAACATTTTTAGCAATACATTGGCTACATCAGATTTGACAACTCCATTAGACAATATATACAACAAATTGGAAATAGAAAACACAATCAGATTTCAACAAACATCATAAGTTCATAACTAATAATTTCAACTAGATTTCATCATTGATTTCAAGAAAAAAGAAAAAAAGAAAAGAAAAACAACTCCTACAAAAAGTGTCAAAAAGAAAAAAAATAATAAAAGCACAACACAATCACATGATAAAAATCACTCAAAGAGCCTCCTCCGTCGAAACCATATCTGCTCTGCGTCAACGCCCTCTATCAATGGCCTTTCGATCGAGGGTTTTGAGGTGTACATGTTTTCCTATTCCTTGTTAAGATAATCTATGTGGCAATTCATGCCATGAATAGCTGATATGGCAGTCGGGGTAGTTATGGTATTAAGATAAAATTATACTAGCCAGTCAACAAGAAATCAACATAATGTATACTTTTGGCACAAAATAAAAAAACTGAGGGATAGTTATTGTATTAGTGAAAACTTAGGGAGGATTGTGGAATTTCTTCTAAATTCAGGGATATACATGGTATTTAACTCTTAATTAATTGCCTTTTGCATTGAAAAGAAGGAAAGAGAATTTCAACTCCTACTTTTTTCTTTTTTCTTTTTTTTTTTTTTTCGGGTGATTCTTCTTTGCCGTCAATCTCAAGCGGCCATGTCCGTTCGTCGCCGAACCTTGCTCAAGGTCATCGTCCTCGGCGACAGTGGGTACGTTCTCTCAACTTCCCCTAGGTTTTTGCACTCAAGATTATCGTAATGTCATGTACAATACAACACACAAGTTTTTTTACATCTCTTCCTTTTGACTTTAATTTGTTCGATCTTCCAATGTCAGGGTTGGCAAGACCTCGTTGATGAATCAGTATCCTAAAAAAATTAAAGTGTTCAATTTAGTGATCTGTCTGGGTTTTTGTCTACTAAGCTTTGAAATTTGAGTTCAATTACACTGTTAATGTGTTTGTGCTTTGTCTAAACTCTTGACGACATGGCTTTGTTGTGGTTTAGAGTTGATTCTATTGTGTATTTGGCTTTGTGGGTCTTGAACTAGATTCTTAGATATGTCCATAAGAGGTTTAGTCAGCAGTACAAGGCGACGATAGGCGCGGATTTCGTGACCAAGGAGCTCCAGATTGATGACAGGCTCGTCACTCTGCAAGTGGGTTTTGTTGTTCAATGGTATTTCAATGCTTTAGATTACTCGATTTCGGAGTTGAGCGTGATGGGTGGTTATTTTTTCGCTTGATCGGTTATGGATTGTTTTGGATTGGTAGATATGGGACACGGCTGGGCAAGAAAGATTCCAGAGTCTTGGAGTTGCGTTCTACCGGGGGGCAGATTGTTGTGTCCTTGTTTACGATGTTAATGTGATGAGGTCGTTCGAAACACTCGACAATTGGCACGAGGAGTTTCTCAAGCAGGTATTGTGATCCTTTTTATTGTAGTTGAAATAGAGCGATTCTACTAGTTCGTAGTGAATCATTGCCTTCCGTTGTCTTCTAAATGTATGTGGTAACTCGTAACCGGTAATTTTGGAATGACCCTAGCTCAATGACATAAATTTTGTGCCCTTGATTCTCAGTGGTAACTAGTACTCACAGTCTTAGCAAGCTGATTTTAGTCCATTTCTAGGTGGATGCTTCAGGAGATATTTTTAATTTGATTCTACAGGATTAATAGAGGGGGAAATTGAGGTTGACTTATCCAAGAGATAGTAAAAAGTTTAATTTTAGGTACTTTTGTTTAGAAAATAGTAGTTGATGTGTTAGATCGAGCAACGGTTTTGTCTAAAAAGCCTGTACTTTTCTGATCTTGGCTTCCTGTCTCTTGATGCTGCATGTCTACGATTTTGCTTATCACTCTCCCCTAATTCCAATGGCTTTAAGGTTTTAATTGCGCAATTAAGCTAGCTATTTATTCCGATTGTCGGGGGTTCAATTAGTTTGGCCATTCATGAAGTGAATAACCATGAGTTTCGTGCTTGTCAATATGGAAGAGCTTTTGAGCGGTTTTGGAACCAAATTAAGAATCTCTAGGAGTTTAGAGGAATGGGCTTCTAGGCAATAAGTATGTGAACAGAAATAAGTATCATGTTCCCATAGTCAAATTCCAGTTTGTTGAAGCCAGGTTGTTATGATGGCTGTTACAGCATTATGCAGAATATTTTGACAACTTACAGTGAAATTGTTTCAGCTACTCGTCTTTGCTTGGTTTAATTGCTTAATGCCGACTTAGGTTCAAAGTTTGCTTTATTGCATCTTTAACTATTATTTGTTGGTTTCTTCTTTCTTGGAACTTTTTTTCTGTTCTTTTATATGTTTTATGCTTAAATGCTAAACTTGTAGTCTATCAATGTTCACATTGTTTCCGCTTCCATTTCTATCATCTTACAGGCTAACCCTCAAGCCCCTGGGGCCTTTCCATTCATATTGCTTGGAAACAAGATTGATATAGATGGTGGTAATAGTAGAGTGGTAAGGAGATAAAGTTGTTAGTGTGTATACGTTTCTTTTTTAAGCATACCAGCTTAATTATTTCCTGCAACAGGTTTCTGAGAAGAAAGCTAAGGATTGGTGTGCTTCAAAGGGAAATATACCTTACTTTGAGACATCAGCAAAAGAAGATTACAATGTTGATGCCGCATTCTTATGTATCGCGAAGACTGCGTTAGCCAATGAGAACGAGCAAGACATGTAAGTGGAAATTTAGGGCTGAAATTATTCCCACTTTACATGACATGACTTGACTTGAATATTCTAATGGAATGATAAAAATCTAGGTCTATAACAGTATGATAGGAATTGAAAAAACAAATAAGTGATTAAATCTATACCATGAACCTTAACTCAAGGGGGAACAGTATTTTCTACGCTGCTGGTTGGACACCACATGGATCACTACTATGTCAAAGAAAAGTGAAAGTGTGACATTAACCCTGTCGTTATTGTTTTTTCTTAAAGCACCAATTTAAACTTCCACGAGTATGCAAGTCTATAAGCTCTAAAACATGAAAGCCGCGCATAACAAATTGGACCTTCATCCATTTGGCATCACATTTTGGAGTAGAATCTAAACATAAAAAAAAAAAGGATTAAATGAAAGCAATGTGATACTAGGTCTTTATTTTAACTAGAAATATTTTTCCTTTTATGAAATTTTGTTCCAACAATGTTGTCGATCAAAGTCAAATTTCATCGAAGATGAAAGATCAGCATAGGGGCATGTGAATGGTGAATTAAGTATCATGCATGCGCTCACAGAATGAAAAGAAAAAAATCATATATCTACGGTTGATAATTTCAAAATTTATCGGCGAATTGATTGTCTTCTAGTGCTTTTTATTCTTATTTTTCCAAATACTATTCCAGCAATAAAAGAAATATGTATTTAATGAACGTTTGTTTATGGTTTCATGCCGAGTTCCTTTGTCATGATATTGCCTGCGGCTGGGATCTGTAGTTTTGATTGGAATCTACAACTTGCCTTTGTTTTTGTTTTTGTTTTTTTTTTTTTTTTTTATTGCAGTGTTTATTAAAACTTAGAAGAAATAAAATATATCCCCACTTCCAAGAATAAAAATGATGCCTTGACTTCATGGTTTTTGTTTGTTACATGCATGTTTGATTCCTTACTAATTTTTCATCATTCTTTGATGAGCTTTTTCCATTTTTTAATACTCACAACACAACAGACAATCTTTAACTAATGTTTTTTAGTTGCGGTGCTAGCATATACTTGTTTGCACTTTCCTTCCTACCTAGTCAAATTATTTTGTGCAATTAGTATCATGGTATTATATGTTCATTTTCTTTTCTTTTTTTTTTTTTTTAATTTTTCTTTAATTTTTGCCGAGAATTTTAGGTTCATTGTTTATTAGTGGAGATAATCTCAGCAATAGTCTGAAAGTATGCGAAATCTCTATTTATCACATACCCAGTTTTGAACTCGAAACATGCCCGCAAAACTCATGAGAAACTTCCTTGTTGATATTTGCGCTTTTTAGGGAATGAATGAACAATCACGATAGACATTATCAAGTCATCACCTAAATGAGTTATTTCATATATTTATTATGAATGACTGGATTGGATGTATGTATATCTCAATATCTTGGTGTTTAACAATGTATGTATGTTACTTACACTGGGCCTTCCTGACTGAACAGAAATGACCTGAAATAAGAATAAGTTAAACACTATTTAACATTTTATGTAAAATGTAATAATATATTGTGGGTATTCACAGAAAAATGATTATTAAATATCAGTATTGATATTTTGGATCATCGTTTTTTATCTTTATTGTGTTTTATGCAGATATTTCCAAGGCATCCCCGAGGCTGTTTCAGAATCCGAGCAGAGAGGTGGTTGTGCATGCTGAGAGATCTGGTCGCTTCACCCTAGTGATTTGATTGGCGCTGTTTCTCAATTTTTATTTTTTTCCGGTGGCCTAATTCGCCTACATTTTTTTTTTTTTTTGCTGGATGTACACTATGTGCTTCACGTTCGACCGCACTTAACTTGTTGATTCCATATCGCTCGCTGTTTTAGTGTGGTTGAACTCTAAGGAAGCGAGTTTGTAGGAACCGATATTGGATTGATTTGCCACGAGTTTTATAGTTTGGCATAGGAATTCCTTGCTTCTAGTTGTGAAATCAACTACTGGCCATGGAAATGGTAATTTAGATTTTGAATGGAGCTATTTCTGCGATCATAAACGCTAGAGTTTGTTTCGGTTCTTGGCTCCTTTCTGTTGCATGACTAAGATGCAGCCAAAATATTGGATATGTCATTTTGTATCTTTCTCCAGAAATCTGTTTCAATGAATTTCATGTTCTTTCAAAGGTATAGAGTTTCAATGATTTAAAGTTTCATATATCAATTGTCTGCTTTGTAAATACGACTTATCTGACATTGACCTGTAATCTATTGATCATTTATCTGACTGATTAACTGTAGAAAACATGGCTGAGAAAGAGACTGATAATTGATATGTAAAAAAAGAAAAAATCAAAAAATTACACTTAAAGTGTTGGTATTTAGTTGCCTGCTTGTTTCTTGAAGATATTTATAGCTTGAATTTGACATTGTTTTGCAACATGTCAATATTGTGGAAGGTGTTTGAAGAAAACAAGAGTTTGTGAAACCGACCATTCTTTAGTGCTCCAGTTGTGCTTAAATTAATATGGCATGTAACACTAATAAAGGGGATGTAAAATAAAGAGGCTGATGTAATAATTATTTTATGAAAAAGCCTTTTGAACTGAAACATGTATGGAAAAAGCAATGCTCTCAACTTTTATTATTATTATTATTATTATTATTATTTATGGGAAGTACTCCGGGTAATGCTTTCAACTTTTATTCCATAAGGATATGTAAATTAAATCATATCAAAATCTAAAATATCAATAAATGTGTGACATAATATGAAAAATTCCCTTATTTGATGCATCATTAATAATTTATGCATCTTATAATATGCTCCTTTGATTTCTACTAAATATGTAAAAATAGGAATAAAAATAAAAAGTACATAAAAGAGATATATATTAATGAGTAAAAAAAAAAAAAAAAAGCATTCTTCAAATCTCCCATATATATCTTTTTTTTTTTTTCTCTTATTTTCAAATGGACCAGACGTATAGCATTAAGGCTAATGTCTTTTGGGAAATTTTGATAAATGTCACTTCTACACCATTTGTTTTGAAAAAAGCCACTTAAAAAAAAATTACAATCCATACCATATTTTAGTAATGAATTGACCGAATTGCCCTTTTCTTCTCCTACAAATGAAGAAGACAAGAAGGGGAATGAGGTAATATAGTAATTTGATGATGAAAAAAATAACATAACATGTTATTATGACATAGGTTGCAAATTTAAATGTTAAATTTCCTCTTATACTTTTGTGGGTCAAAGTCAACATTCAATTATGACATTTCAACTCAATATTCATATTTAATTTAGGGAAAACAAAATCCAACCAAACCTCAATATTCAGTTTGGTTTCTATGGTTTAAACTTCTCGTTTGGAACTTTTATTTATACAACTCCAAGAAAAGTAATCCTAAATTTTTAATTTAGCAATCCCTAGATGCTTTGACTTTTGGAAAATAATAAAGGCATAGTTCATTTTTTTTTTTTTGAAAGGGAAAATATTTCATTTAAATATTAAAAAAAGTACAAACGACAATACAAACATGAATAACGATCTGACACCGAAAGCACCAATAAACTTGATTGAAAGCACCTCTATAATCGATAAAAAGAATTTCATCGATCATGACCAAGAAGTCAGAGACACAAAGATCCGACACAAACCTGCATAAAAACAAACAATCAAGAAACATTATGTTGAAGAGTGGGGAGATTACCTCAATAAAAACTAAATAGCAGACAAATGTCTTATTCAAAGCCTCCAAACTGAACGAAACAAAACCACAGCGAGAGAACGGATCTCTGAGACTGATGCGGTAATAAACATTACCACCAAGACAAGCAAACAAGAACGGCAACCGAAACCCAAAATTGACAACGAGACAAACCCACAACGCCGGCATCAAAGTCTAACCGGCCACACGACACACCAAAAATAGCACAGTAATGACGCCGGAACCTCAAGACGTCTCCCATCACAAAATAGCCACTGAACCGAATCACAGTCACTAGCAACAAATTGTGGCAAATAACACAATATTTAATGTGTTACTAAAAAATACCACGTTTTTCAATATTTAAAAGATAGCACTTTTCCTTGTAGGTAAAGGTATTTTCATCTTATCTGCTCCATGAACAGTTGAACAAAGGCTACGTTTTTAATTTTTGCAAATTTGAACTATTATTTAAAAAGCCTAATTTAGATCGGCCCGTACTTACAACTCGCTCTATATATTATCAGCCCCACTTAGGAAACATAGCACAAATTTGGCAATTGGGAATTGGACATAGAACTCTAATATGTAATATTTTCACTTCAAGAAGTAACTGCAATTGCCATCTTATAATTCTTCTCTCACAACTTGGATATACATAACAATGATCAGCATAAAAATTATTAGCAAACTCATGTCTCTGACTCAAACTTTAGTGGGCATTTTACACCAACTCTTCGGCGACAAACAAAACCAAATATGTTTGATAACATGCAACAGTAATTATGGCGGGGCAAAAGAAAACTTGGCAAACAATAGAAGAAGATTCACTCTCTGCTAAATGGCTTAGTAGTCTCTGCTCATCACCAGCCCCGGCTTTTTAGTAAGTCTCTAGTTCTCTTCCTCATGCGAGTAAAAACAATAACCACACAAGCAAGGACCCACGGAGGGAAATTCCCGCCGAAAACGTTAAACTTTTGCACCCATTGTGGAGTTTCCTTCAAAGCAATTGTTATCAAAAGGGTAATAACTGCCACCCCTAACAAGATCTTAGTCACCGGTTTGATCATCGAATCCTGGAATCCAAAATAAATTTTGATGTAGTCAGCTACATATAAGAAATGGCAAATGTTTCAAAGAACTGAAATCACTAAATAATTCAATTCTATAGCTATTAATTGCAGTAACTTTGAAAGTTCTCGACAGCGATAATTTCTCTAAAACAAGAATGACAGAAATAATTCTTTTTGAAGTACTTGAGGGATGGACATTAAAAAAACCAATTGGGGGTGCCTTACGAAATACTTAATGCAACATGTTATATCTTTTTATAGAATAACTGTAAATCAATTTCATTGAAGATAACAACAACAATAATGATAAGAGCCAAGTCTACACTCTCTACGGCTAGGAGTCGCTAGAGGCTAGAGCTCATAATAATGATACATCTTTTTGGTGCACCAAATGGGTCCAGGCATTAGCACGCTCTTTAGGAGATAAACTCAATATGCAAAACAAGTAAAACCTTTTTTTTGTTTGTTTGTTTTTTTTGGCTTCAACATGAGGAAAATTCACAGGTTATGGAGTTGTGAACAAAGTTCCTTCCTAAATCAGATCAGTGTGACATACTTTACATTAGGACACAAACAGAATTTCACTTCTGATCTGGAATCTCAAGGATGTCAACTCAGTCTTCTGGTATAATAAACATTGTGCGAAAAGGCGAAGAGGCCATCATAATTTATCCTCAGCATAACGCTAAAGACGCTATTTACTCGATTCTTGGGGCGCAATCAAAGTTGACATATCAACAATTCTTCAACTTTCTCCTAAAAGTCCTCCTATTTCAAACTGATCACACCACGTTAACTCTCTCGATAATCCTATCTTTCTCTCAAGAATTGTTATAGCACTACCTTCAAATTCAAAAGCTCATTCGACAACAAGTCTCTTTTCTCTCTTCCAAACATCACAATAGCACAATTTGCCAATCATAAACCCTAATCCAACAAGAAAAAATGTAGACAAATATTCATTTTCTACAAAACTCCAAAGTCCAAACACCTCAACCACAAACCAAAGAACCAAATTCACCATTCTTTTCTAAACTCCCCAACTTCAAACCAAACAAAAAGAACAAATTAGTCAATAACAAAATCGAATCAATTCACAACTGAAATAAATTTTCTACGACCCCATAAAATTTCTTGACAACCAAACAAAAGAAAAGGAGAAAAAAGTCAATCAAACAAGGAAACAGAGACTCAGAGGCACTGACCTTAGGCTCTCCGTCGACGTAAATGACTGCGCCATCTTTGTAGGACAAAATGGAGCGTCCATTCCTATGGAAGCGGATCGGGACGCCGCGGGTTTTGTCAGCGGGAGAGAAGGCGAAGAGCGACTTGAGGCCGTACTTGTCGAGGATGTTGCGGACCTCGAGCTGGTCCTGGTCCCACCCGCCCAGGCCCGACCGGAACACGTCGATCGGCCCTTTGCCTTCCCGGAAGAGGTGGACCTCCGCCTCAGGGACCTTCGTCCTCACCGCCTTTGCGCTCGGCCTCCGGCCGGCGCTCGCCGCCGCCGGGGATTCTTCGATCTCGCCGCCGTCGGAGGTGGCTTTGGGCTCCTCCGGCTCGCTCTGGCTCGCGGCGTGGCCGGGCGGTGGCGACGATGACGACATGGCGTTTTGGTGGTTTTGGGTCGACGGATGCGATGGTTCGATGCTGTATCAGTTCAGAGGTTTTTTATTTTTTATTTTTATTTTTTTTATTTATATGCTAAAAATTATTAGTGACAGTTGTATCGTTAACTTTGACGAAGCCTTAAAACAGAACAAAAGGGTGATTATCTCTAAAAAACAAGGGACAATTAGGTTAATATGCTATTTTTTTTTAATTTTAAACATGTTTCACAAAATTAAAAATAATAATAATAATCATAATTTATTAGCGTGATGTATGGATGAATATTATCCGTTATAATTACTTTTAAACCACTTAATTGAAAGGGTCAGCTAAGAAAATTAGCCATTTTAAAAGTAATATTTGAAGAATTTATAGTCATTTAGTCTTAAAATATCAAAATTAAGAATTTAGCTGTAACAGTATGATTAAATCCTTTCATAAAACTATGGCTAATTCCTAAAAAATTATTCAAAAATTTGGTTAAATCCGTAAAAATCTCTAATTTGAAATGGTTATTTCTTATAATTTCTCAATTGTTAATATGTCTATTAATTTAATTAATTATTATTAAAATTACACACATTAACTTACAAATTCTAATTACATAAAAATAAAATTCAAGGAAAATTTTAATTTCAATCTTCAATTGAATAACAGTAATTATTTAATTTAGATTCATATATCTTTTTTTTTCTTTTGTAGCTAGAACATAATGTAAGTGATTGGTAATAGTTTAATTAAAATAGATTTATAAAAACTAAGATCGTCAAAAAATAAATATTAGAGGAATTCTTTCCTAAAAGATTTCTTGATACTAATTTTAAATTATGTAATAAATTGCTGTCTATTGTCGAATACTTTTAGATTACGTAATAAACTGCTGTCAAAGTAAGCTTGATAACGTAAAAGAAAATTTTGTTCCTACAAACGTAACTCTCTCTGTCAAAAAGAGGTTAAAAAACAAAACCAAAAAATGTCTACCTGAAAAAGAAAATGATATTATTTCTGAAATGCAGCGACAAAAACATAATAATACATTATCTCCAATAAATATTAATAGTTTCCAATTTAGCCTCAAAAATCTTATAAACAATTCCTTTTGAAAAATTCAGAGATTTTAGTGTACTCAGGGACTTGTCTTAGTCCTTTTCAGTGCCAAAAGTTCAAAGCCAAAACCAATGAACTTGTTGCGTTTTACCACAACATGTTAAATCACCAATAGTCTCCACAAGAACAAGAACCATCAATAAAATGATGAAACCGATTTGTATCCCTTATGATAATCTCTCGCCCGAAAAATTTTGATATGAACTTGGTGGCCGTGTGACAGTCCACGCAGATGCGAAGGTTCTTCGTCACGCGAATGACAGTGGCGGGACGGGTGTTTAGGAGTCCAAAAGCAATTGCGAGCTTTTCGCTGTGGGTGGTAAGGATATGTTCTTTCTCCTCTTCGCTAATGTCGTGCAAAACCGGACTAGTGTCGGGTAAATAACCGGCCTCCTTGATCTTCTCGGGCAATGCTTCCAAGAACATGTAAATTTCCTTTGTCTGGGGGTGAGAAGTGTCTCCACCGAGGAACATGTGAACTTCCCCGTTGACCTCCACCCAGCTGCACCCAGGCGTCTTTCTCATGCCTTGGCTTTTGAGAATGGCTCTCAGATGAGCGACATCTTTCCACAAGCCGGCTTCAGCGTACATGTTTGAGAGATGAACGTAATTGGCGCTACAATGCGGTTCTAAAACGAAAAGCTTTGCAGCTGCAACCTTGGCAATTTCCAAGTTGCGGTGCTTCCTACAAGCAGCTAAGAGTGCCCCCCAGGCGCTCGGCCCAGCTTGCATTGGCATTCTGTCGATAAGCGCTTTCGCTTCCACCAGTCGCCCTGCTCGGCCCAGTAGATCGACAACACAAGCGAAGTGTTGCATTTCGGGTTCCACATCATACATTGTCTTCATCGAATTGAAGTAATTTATGCCAAGATCAACAAGCCCAGAATGGCTGCATCCTGATAGCAATGCTGTGAATGTGATGTTATCGGGCTGAACCCCAGCTTGGATCATGTCCTCGAAAGTCGACGCACATTCTAATCCCCGCCCATGGAATGAGTAGGCGCTTATCATCGTATTCCACGAAAGTAAATCCTTCCTACGCAGAGGTATCCTATCGAAATAATAGCGAGCCTCAGCAAGACTACCGCATTTAGCATACATAGCAACGAGAGCACCCTGCACTACGACATCATAGCCCAAACCAATTCGATCGGCCAGCTTATGAATCTCCCTCCCGCGTTCTAGTGCTGCCGAATGCGCGCACGCAGGGAGAACGCTCACTATCGTCACCCAAGTGGGCTTCACCCTCGAATCTTCGTCCAACATTCTATCAAACACCGCCAACGCCTGCCCTGCAAGCCCGTTCTGCGAGTATCCTGAGATCATCGTGGTCCAAGAAACGACATTCCTCCACGGCGCCATCCTCCAAAACAAATCCTCGGCGAGATAGACCTCCCCGCGTCTCATGTACCCCGCGATCAGCGCATTCCAAGCCGAGACGTCTCTCACAGCCAATTCATCAAACAGCTTACGAGCATCGGCGACCTCGCCGCTTTTCACATACATGTTGATCAGAGAAGCCCCCACATACGCATCGCTTTCAAACCCGATTCTCAGAGCAAGCCCATGAACGTACTTTCCCATCTCAACGCACGGCAAGTCAACACAAGACTTCAACACAAAAGGGAACGTGAAATGGTCACCCAAAAGGCCTAAACAACGCATTAGTAGATAAACGTCCATTGTCCTCTCGGGAAGCCCGTACCAAGCGTAAGCCCGAATGATGGAGTTGAAGAGAAGCAAAGAAGGGTATTTGATCGCTCGAAAGACTTCAACGGCGGAGCCGAGATCGCCGGAGCTCGCGTACATGGCGACCATCTTGGCGCCGAGGAAGGCGCTGGGGCGGAGCGCGCGCACGGCCATGTGGGCGTGGACCTGGCGGCCCAAGCGCAGCAAGCCCCGGCCAGTCAGGGCCTGGAAAGCGCGCGCGTAGGAATCGATCCCGGGCGGGTGTTGGCCTAGGCCGAGCAGCGACGCCGCGAGAGCGCGCGGCGAGAGCCGAGGGTCGTCGCATCCGGGCTGCGCGAAATCGGCGTGGTGACGAGGAAAGGAATGAGAGTGAGAGTGAGTGGATCGGGGACGAGAAAGAGTTTGGGGGTTTGGGATCGGAAATTTGAGTTGCTTTGGCGCGCGTTGGAGCGACGAGAGCATTGGCGGCGGGAGTGAGGAAGAGAGAGAGAGTGGTCCAATTTCAAAGCATTGTTCAAGTTTTTGTAAATTTGTGCTGCAACATAATTAGGGGGAAAAAATTGACAAAAAACAAAAGTATAATGCAAGAGATATCAACTATTTTATTAATTTTTTAATATTAATTTATGTGACAATTGATATGTTATATTTTGATCAGTTAAATATTAATCATGCGTTTGGGGAAACCATTCTGGTCATTTTTTACCATTCTAAATGGTTTGAAAATGGTTTGACTTTACAAATTTTGAGGTGATATAAATGGTTGAGATTTAAAGATATTGTATGGGGATTTGGAAAGTTGAAAAAAATGGTTGAAAAAAGTGGAATGGAATGGAATGGTTTGGAGGATTGAAAAAAGTGAAAAAATGGAATGGAATGGAATGGGTAGAATAGTGTAAACAAACATGGGGTAAATCTTTCTATTAATATGATAAACACTCACCAAATAATATGACACATGAGTTTGCAATAAAAAATTAGTAAAAAAGTTAGTATATGTAGCATTGCTCAATATAGAAAGGAAAAAAACTAATTTATATGACAGTTGATGTGTTATGTTTTGATCGGCGACATATCAAATCTTTCTATTAATGTGATAAACACTCACCAAATAATATGACACATAAGTTTGTAATAAAAAAAATTAGTAAAAAATTAGAATATGTGTAGCATTGCTTTGAAAAAAAAAAATCTCATTTGCTTCGGTAAATGACACCTTTGCCTTTGAATACATGGGAATGAATGGTATTAATATAAGGGTTAGGCTTTTTTTTTAATGTTTTAAGGAAATGACTAATATTTTAAAAATTAAGAAAATTAGTTTAATTCTTTAAAAAATTAATGGCATAAAGGTAAAATTGTAATATTATATAATTAAGAAAATGACTATTTTCTTAATTAATGAAAACGTTAGCTATTTTCTTTAAATAACATTTCAAAAATTAATATTTGCTTAATAATTTCTTAATATAACTATTTGCTTGTTAATAATGTGATTAATTATTTAAATGATTATTGATTTATTGAAGTTTAAAGTCATTTAAATGGTTAAAATTTAAACATTTTATTTTAGAATTGTGAAAGCTATAAATTATTTACATTTTAAATAGTTGAACCAAATATATAATTATTTAAGTTTAACATGTGCAAAATTATTCACTTTTATTTGCTATACTAGTTAAAATGGGGAAAGAGCAAATAATTATTTTTTGAATGGTGTTTTAAGAAAATAGCCAATATTTACATAATAGTCAATTTTTAACAGCATGATGCTGTAATTTTACCTTTACGAACTTAATTCTTTATGGACTAATAGTCAATTTTTTAATTTTTAAAAATATTGGTAATTTCCTTCAAATAGACCAAAAAATAGTCAAATACTAAATAGGCTCATTTTTTTAATCACTTCATTTTTAATTTACTGTAAGACAAAAGTTTAATGTATGTTTTTCTTACTGTGTATTATTAAATTTTTAGAAGATCAAAAATTGGTTGTAGCTCAAGAGTATAATTTTAATTGCGTTAAATATTAAATTTTGTTTAGCATTAAATATTTAATTTTGCAAAAAAAAAAAAAAAGATATAAAATAGTGGTGCATTTTTAAGATAAAAAAAATTGATGAATGTCCTTTTTTGACACATTAATAATTTACACATCGTTTGTGTTGCACATTTAATTTGTATCCAGAATTTTGTACTATAAACATAGAGTAGAAATTAAAAGAGTACACTATTTAGAATTACTTAGAGCATAAATTATTAAGTAACACTTAAAATGATTTTTTTTTTTTCAATTTTCCTATCTAATGAAACAAGTGCATAAAGTAAAAGATGAAAAGTGATGGAGAAAAAAAAAAAAAAAGAGATAGACAACAGAGAAATACGGAAAACTTTTTCTCATTATCATTGCTTTTGTTATATCTTTACAATCCACAAGTATGAGCGAAATATACAAGTGAGTAATAGACAAATAAGGAATGTGCAATTAATACAAATTAATCCATAAAAGTCAAGAGCATGGTAAAATTATGAACATCTCGTATGATCACATTTTAGAGGCCATGATAAATCCCATACTAAAAATATTATACATATTCACTTAGGGATATATGAAAATTCAATTTATTAAATTTTAAACATATTATTTCGGGTAATACGTAAAGTCAAAAATATCATATTTATGGCTTTTTCTCTTTAATTTTATCTGTCCATATATACATGCCTTATAGGGAAAAGGAGAGAAACTTTTTCTCATTATCATTATTCTATCTTTACAATACAAGTGTATAATAGACAAATAAAGAATGTACAATTAATACAAATTGATCCAAGTCAATGCTAGTAATCAAATTCTTTGATTGTGTGATTTGCATGGATATGCATCAAATTAATTAAATGTAATACCCAAAATTTTCTTTTTGTACTAAAATGTTATGGAAAATTATTTTGTGGAAATTTTTATAAATTTTTAGAGTTTGGGGGTTAAAAACATAATTTTTGGAATATTTTTCAGCCCATTAAAGCCTCTCTCTCTCCTTCTTCCGTCTCACTTCCTCGTTCTCTCTCTCAAAGCCCATCAAAACCGTCCCCCACCTTGCCTCCTTTGAGTACACTTTCCGACCACCTTGGTGAGAGTCGGAGTAAGCCGCTGCCGGAGAATCGAAGTGCAAGTGGTGGAGAACACCGAGGACCCACCGTCCGACCTTGGGGACGTCGTGGCTCGCCGGAAATCGAAGGCAAAGTTCAGAAAAACTCACGGCAGAGTTTGTGGTTGCCGGAACTTTGGAGAGCCGTAACTTTTCCGTCCGAACTCCGATTGACGTGATTCTTGTTGCATTGGATTCCTTGTGAAGAGTACTACAAGATTGGAAAATATTGTGGTCAAATTCCACCGGGAAGGTTATCGCCGGAGCTTCGCCGGAAAACGGAATTTTTGAACTTCCGGCTTAGATCCCGGTTACCTCGAGAAGATTTTGGGAAAACGGCCGCCGCCACGGTATTCGGGGAGTCGAGAGCTTCAAAGCCCAGCCTTCTTTCGCCGGATTCGCCGTCGCCGGACGCCGTTGACCACCGTTGACTCCGGCGTTGACCGGTCAACTTTCCGGTCAAATTGGGTAAGCGAATTCTCGGACATCGTTTCGATATCCTAAACGCAATGGTGAACTCGGTTTGATCAAATTCTATTTGAGCAGGAAATTCGGTCGACTCAAAGTTTCTTTCCGATACGGAAACGGGAGAAAATTAGCGGGAATTAGCGATCCGTAGATTTTGCTAACCTTTTGGTTGGTCCAAAGAGGTAGGGATTCTATTACTCGCTTTTCGTGAGATGTTTTACAAATAAACGGTAAATTGGAAAGAAAATGAAAATGAAAATTATATTATTTTGTTATATATTTATGTATCACTTGTGAAAAGTTGGTTGTTGTTTTTTAATGGCATGATTATTTATGAATTACTGCATGGTTGTTGAAAAATGAGAAAGTTAGTGTGTGTTGAAATTATTTGTTCACATGGGATTCACATCGGCACAGTGCACGTGCCGCTAGTTACTGCGCAGGCTAGGTCCGGGAGGTATCGAGTCCTCACGGGGTGAGTCATGGTATGAGGTTGGCCAGTCCACGTTAGTGGACCCTCGTGCCACATGTGGGTTGATGATTTGGATGTTTATTATGTTTTATATCATTTTGTGATTTTGATATGGTTTTGAAAAGAGAAAAGAGAAACATCCATAGAATACACACTGATGAAAGTATATACATATATATGTTATTATTTTGTAAACTCTAACCATGCAGGTTTATTTTCAAAATAAAAACGGTAAAACCGAAAAGTGAGTAATTGTTTCTCTACTGGGCGCGTAGCTCACCCTTTATTTTTCCCCCCTCAGGCAGAGTTCAGTGTAGTATTCCTGACGGGAGGTGATTGGAGCGTTGGACGGAAGTTAAGCTCGGATTTCTAATCCCTAACGGTATTAACCTTTTGAGTGTAAGAATCTTACTATTTTTTGGATGACTGTACGAGTTTATTTGGACTCTTGGTGCTTATCCAATGATGACTGGTCATGTTGCTTTTATTTTACGTATATTTGGTGCTACACTAAACTGTGGAATTTATGTTGTTTATTTATAAGTTTTGTATGTTTGATTTTTTTTTTTTTTTTTTTTAAATTCCCCGGGGAAAACCGTTTGACGCATTTACGACATGTGTTTTAAACTTTAAATCTAATGTATAACTATTTTCACTCTTAAACTCTAACCCCCATGTAGGGGCGTTACAGATTTTGGTATCAGAGCCGAGGTTCGGTAAACCTTGGGAGTGTAGCACCATTTTCTTATTTATTTCATTTGCTTTTTAAATTTTAAAAGCATGGCCTTGTCATTGGAAAGCAAACATTTGGATAAAATTCTCTACAGTCAAAGTAAAATGCCACCTAGACTTGAAGGTAGACGAAGAGCGCAAGCAAATGCGAGACGAGATCCAAATGTCAGAGATGAGTTCGGTGATGCCCCACGAGCTCTTAGGGTGCAGAATTGTAGACAAGAGGACGATGCCTTAGGACGATTCCTTAAGGTGACTGTTGCTACTTTTGAGAAAGAATATGATCCTGAAGCGGCTAATAAGTGGCTGAAGAAGGTTATCCGAACCTTCAGACTAGCGGTGGTGCTAGAAAATTTTCAAGTTGAATTTGCAGCATTTTGTTGTGGGGTTCGGTGTTAGAATAATGGGAGCTGCAGGAGGAATATCATGACACTAATAATTTTACTTGGGATGAGTTCGAATGACTATTCAGAGAAAATTTCATTCCCGAGGCCCACAAACTTGTGATAATAGTTCAGTTCAGTCGGCTAGTCCAGAAGGATATGACAGTAGCTAAATATCATGCTCGCTTCATCAATCTATCTCAATACGATCCTAGTGTGGTGGCTAATCTCATTTCACGGTGTATCAAGTTCAGAGAAGTGTTAGGACCAAACATTCGATCTCAGTTAACGGCCTTCTCGTTTACAAAATTAAATCAGTTATTTTCTACTGCACAGCGCATAGAAAATGACATCTTGCGGAAGACGGAAGAAAAGGAGAAGGACAAGAACTCTGGCACAAAAAAAAAAAAAAAAAAAAAAAAAGTGTCAATGCAAGGGCAAGGATCGCAAGGAAATGCTACTAGTTGCAGCAGTGGATCTTCTAGAAGTGGTCGTTTCATACCCTATGCTTGCTACTCTTGTGGTCAGGCGGGTCATCGTAAACGAGTATCCCCTAAGGCGACAACAAACTTTGTTGGCTGGAGAAGGGCAACAAGGAAATCAAATTAGTTCAGTGTCTTAAGAAAATCAAAGTAGGCAGTCCCGACCTATCAATTTCTACAACAGGCTCTACAAAATCTTGGTTTTATGACACCAAAATCGAGAGGACATCTTCTACAGTACTACTATCAGCCACAACCTCAAGGATCGGGTTTCTAACAAAATCAAGCCACACCTTTTGCTCAAAGGGCGTTTGAAGGTCAAGGTGGTCATCATCAAATGGGATGTGCTAGTTCAAGCAGTGGACATAGAAGCAAGGGTAGAAGACGCAATAAGAATGAGAGGACCCAATGCCAAGCTTATGTAATTACCGAGACTCATGCCAGGAATGCTGTTGTGGATGATATGGGTGGTTATCCAAATACCTATCAATAGTAGATTATTTTAGGCGGCGAATTACCCTTGTCGCCAAGGATGAACAAGTCTTTAAGTATTCAGTAAAGTCAGGAATTCTAACGTCATATCCTTTACTCAAGGTATGCGTAGGGGGTAGGAAGAATTTAGAGTGCTGGGAATGATCTTTGCGCTTGATGGAGAGTTGGGTACTACGAGTCCCTCTCTTGTTGATATGGTGGAAAGTTTCTGGGATGTTTTTCCAGACGAGTTGTCAGGCTTTCTACCGGATAGAGAGATCGAGTTTTGCATTGATTTGATTCCCAATATCTCTTTTGTTTCCATCCCTCTGTATCGCATGGCTCTTGCCGAGTTAGTTGAGTTGAGGAAACAGTTAGACGAGTTGTTGGAATAATGGTTCATACATTTTAGTGTGTCCCTTTAGAGGGTATCTAAAGAATGTGTCAGAAATCCGAAGCTTTCTCGGATTGGCAGGATATTATAGGCGATTTGTTGAAAATTTTTCCCGAATAGCTGCCCAATGACAAGACTAACAAAGAATAATGTTAAGTTTGTGTGGGATGATGATTGTGAAGGAGCATTTGAGGAACTAAATCGTCGACTCACTAGCGCACATGTTTTGGTGGTGCCCAATAGTGATGAACTTATACAGTTTATACTGATGCTTCTAGAAGTGAGTTAGGTTGTATCTAATACAACATGGGCAACTAATTGGTTACGCATCGAGACAACTTAAGCCACATGAGAAAAATTATCCTACTCGCGATTTAGAGTTAGCTGCGATAATATTTGCCTTAAAAATCTTTTATGGTGCTAGATTCGAACTGCGCACGGGTCATCAGAGTCTCAAGTATTTGTTTACTCAAAGAGTCCTTAATCTAAGGAAACAAAGGTAGGTTGAGTACATGGAGGACTACGTGTTCGATTCCCAATATCACCTTAGCATGGCAAATGTCGTCACAGATGCTCTTAGTCAAAAGAATCAAAGGGATAGTTGCAAGTATAGTTTTAGAAAATTGGAAAAACATATCTTCTAGAAGTGGTCGTTTCATACCCTATGCTTGCTACTCTTGTGGTCAGGCGGGTCATCGTAAACGAGTATCCCCTAAGGCGACAACAAACTTTGTTGGCTGGAGAAGGGCAACAAGGAAATCAAATTAGTTCAGTGTCTTAAGAAAATCAAAGTAGGCAGTCCCGACCTATCAATTTCTACAACAGGCTCTACAAAATCTTGGTTTTATGACACCAAAATCGAGAGGACATCTTCTACAGTACTACTATCAGCCACAACCTCAAGGATCGGGTTTCTAACAAAATCAAGCCACACCTTTTGCTCAAAGGGCGTTTGAAGGTCAAGGTGGTCATCATCAAATGGGATGTGCTAGTTCAAGCAGTGGACATAGAAGCAAGGGTAGAAGACGCAATAAGAATGAGAGGACCCAATGCCAAGCTTATGTAATTACCGAGACTCATGCCAGGAATGCTGTTGTGGATGATATGGGTGGTTATCCAAATACCTATCAATAGTAGATTATTTTAGGCGGCGAATTACCCTTGTCGCCAAGGATGAACAAGTCTTTAAGTATTCAGTAAAGTCAGGAATTCTAACGTCATATCCTTTACTCAAGGTATGCGTAGGGGGTAGGAAGAATTTAGAGTGCTGGGAATGATCTTTGCGCTTGATGGAGAGTTGGGTACTACGAGTCCCTCTCTTGTTGATATGGTGGAAAGTTTCTGGGATGTTTTTCCAGACGAGTTGTCAGGCTTTCTACCGGATAGAGAGATCGAGTTTTGCATTGATTTGATTCCCAATATCTCTTTTGTTTCCATCCCTCTGTATCGCATGGCTCTTGCCGAGTTAGTTGAGTTGAGGAAACAGTTAGACGAGTTGTTGGAATAATGGTTCATACATTTTAGTGTGTCCCTTTAGAGGGTATCTAAAGAATGTGTCAGAAATCCGAAGCTTTCTCGGATTGGCAGGATATTATAGGCGATTTGTTGAAAATTTTTCCCGAATAGCTGCCCAATGACAAGACTAACAAAGAATAATGTTAAGTTTGTGTGGGATGATGATTGTGAAGGAGCATTTGAGGAACTAAATCGTCGACTCACTAGCGCACATGTTTTGGTGGTGCCCAATAGTGATGAACTTATACAGTTTATACTGATGCTTCTAGAAGTGAGTTAGGTTGTATCTAATACAACATGGGCAACTAATTGGTTACGCATCGAGACAACTTAAGCCACATGAGAAAAATTATCCTACTCGCGATTTAGAGTTAGCTGCGATAATATTTGCCTTAAAAATCTTTTATGGTGCTAGATTCGAACTGCGCACGGGTCATCAGAGTCTCAAGTATTTGTTTACTCAAAGAGTCCTTAATCTAAGGAAACAAAGGTAGGTTGAGTACATGGAGGACTACGTGTTCGATTCCCAATATCACCTTAGCATGGCAAATGTCGTCACAGATGCTCTTAGTCAAAAGAATCAAAGGGATAGTTGCAAGTATAGTTTTAGAAAATTGGAAAAACATGATTTGCAATTTTGTTAAGAGGGCGATCGAGCGTATGTTTGCAAGATAGTAGCTACTCATCTTTCTAGCAGGTGAAGCAAGGCCAATGACAAGATAAAGAACTCCGTAAAAATTTGGAATCAGCTTCAGAACGGAAAGTAGATAGACAAATGGAAGGTAGGGCATGACGGGTTTCTCCTTTACAATAGGAAACTTGTAGTGCCTGTGGACCCTTACCTTAGGGAGCATGTAATAAGTAAAGCTCACCGCTCTAGATTCTCGGTGCATGGAAGTACCAAAAAGGTACAAAGACATTAAGTGTCAGTTTATGGTGGCATGGGATGAAACGCAATGTAGCCCGATTCGTTTTCAAGTGTATGGTTTGTCAGCAAGTTAAGGCGGAACATCAGAAATCGGGTGGAACTCTTCAACTCTTACCTATTCCTGAGTGGAAGTGGAACCACGTAACTATGGATTTTGTTACTGGCTTACCTCAGACACGTCAGAAGCACGATACTGTTTGGGTGGTTGTGGATAGATTGACTAAGACAGTTGGATTTCTTCCAACCAGGACAGATTACTCAATTTCTAAGTTGAATCGCTTAAATGTTCAGCACATAATTAGATTACATTGTGTGTTAGTTTCAATTGTATCAGATAGAGATTTCAGGTTCACCTCAAACTTTTGGAGGGGTTTGCAGAAACATTTGGGTACCGAGTTAAGCTTCAGTACTGCATTTCACCCTCAGACGAACGGTCAATCTGAAAGAGTTATTCAGATCCTTGAAGACTTGCTTCGTTGTTGTACACTAGACTTTGGAGGCAGTTGGAGTGAACATTTACCGTTGGTGGAGTTTTCCTACAATAACAGTTACCAAGCTAGTATAGGGATGGCTCCCTATGAAGCATTGTATGGTAGGCCTTGTAGATCTCCATTGTGTTGGACGGAGGCGGAAGAACGTCTGGCGCTTGGGCCAGAGTTGATACAAGAGACCACCGATAAAGTCAGGATTATCCGCGATCGTCTTTGAGTTGCACAAAGTCGCTAAAAGAGTTAACCTAATACAAGAAGGCGACTCTTAAAGTTTATGGTGGGTGATTTTGTTTTCCTAAAATAACCCAAAACGCTGTGTGTCTCGTTTTGGCATAAAGAGAAAACTTGCACCAAGATACATAGAACCCTTTGAGATAATTGAGCGGGTCGGTTCCCTTGCTTACCGTCTTACTTTGCCGCCTCAATTGTCTCATGTGCACAACGTTTCTCATGTTTCGATGTTGCGCAAGCATGAACCGGATCCTTCTCATGTCATTGTGGACTGATGTACCCATTTAAGAGAACGTGTCGTACGAAGAGATTTCGGTGCAGATTTAAGAACGTAAAGTGAAAGCTTTGCGCAAATGTAAAATTCCGTTGGTCAAGGTTCTATGGCAACACCATGGAGTGCATGAAGCTACTTGAGAGCTCGAGTCGGAGATGTTAGAACGTTCTCCCCATCTTTTCTTGTGATTGGATATGTTGTAAATTTCGAGGGCGAAATTTCTTAAGGAGGGAGGTATTGTAATACCCAAAATTTTCTTTTTGTACTAAAATGTTATGGAAAATTATTTTGTGGAAATTTTTATAAATTTTTAGAGTTTGGGGGTTAAAAACATAATTTTTGGAATATTTTTCAGCCCATTAAAGCCTCTCTCTCTCCTTCTTCCGTCTCACTTCCTCGTTCTCTCTCTCAAAGCCCATCAAAACCGTCCCCCACCTTGCCTCCTTTGAGTACACTTTCCGACCACCTTGGTGAGAGTCGGAGTAAGCCGCTGCCGGAGAATCGAAGTGCAAGTGGTGGAGAACACCGAGGACCCACCGTCCGACCTTGGGGACGTCGTGGCTCGCCGGAAATCGAAGGCAAAGTTCAGAAAAACTCACGGCAGAGTTTGTGGTTGCCGGAACTTTGGAGAGCCGTAACTTTTCCGTCCGAACTCCGATTGACGTGATTCTTGTTGCATTGGATTCCTTGTGAAGAGTACTACAAGATTGGAAAATATTGTGGTCAAATTCCACCGGGAAGGTTATCGCCGGAGCTTCGCCGGAAAACGGAATTTTTGAACTTCCGGCTTAGATCCCGGTTACCTCGAGAAGATTTTGGGAAAACGGCCGCCGCCACGGTATTCGGGGAGTCGAGAGCTTCAAAGCCCAGCCTTCTTTCGCCGGATTCGCCGTCGCCGGACGCCGTTGACCACCGTTGACTCCGGCGTTGACCGGTCAACTTTCCGGTCAAATTGGGTAAGCGAATTCTCGGACATCGTTTCGATATCCTAAACGCAATGGTGAACTCGGTTTGATCAAATTCTATTTGAGCAGGAAATTCGGTCGACTCAAAGTTTCTTTCCGATACGGAAACGGGAGAAAATTAGCGGGAATTAGCGATCCGTAGATTTTGCTAACCTTTTGGTTGGTCCAAAGAGGTAGGGATTCTATTACTCGCTTTTCGTGAGATGTTTTACAAATAAACGGTAAATTGGAAAGAAAATGAAAATGAAAATTATATTATTTTGTTATATATTTATGTATCACTTGTGAAAAGTTGGTTGTTGTTTTTTAATGGCATGATTATTTATGAATTACTGCATGGTTGTTGAAAAATGAGAAAGTTAGTGTGTGTTGAAATTATTTGTTCACATGGGATTCACATCGGCACAGTGCACGTGCCGCTAGTTACTGCGCAGGCTAGGTCCGGGAGGTATCGAGTCCTCACGGGGTGAGTCATGGTATGAGGTTGGCCAGTCCACGTTAGTGGACCCTCGTGCCACATGTGGGTTGATGATTTGGATGTTTATTATGTTTTATATCATTTTGTGATTTTGATATGGTTTTGAAAAGAGAAAAGAGAAACATCCATAGAATACACACTGATGAAAGTATATACATATATATGTTATTATTTTGTAAACTCTAACCATGCAGGTTTATTTTCAAAATAAAAACGGTAAAACCGAAAAGTGAGTAATTGTTTCTCTACTGGGCGCGTAGCTCACCCTTTATTTTTCCCCCCTCAGGCAGAGTTCAGTGTAGTATTCCTGACGGGAGGTGATTGGAGCGTTGGACGGAAGTTAAGCTCGGATTTCTAATCCCTAACGGTATTAACCTTTTGAGTGTAAGAATCTTACTATTTTTTGGATGACTGTACGAGTTTATTTGGACTCTTGGTGCTTATCCAATGATGACTGGTCATGTTGCTTTTATTTTACGTATATTTGGTGCTACACTAAACTGTGGAATTTATGTTGTTTATTTATAAGTTTTGTATGTTTGATTTTTTTTTTTTTTTTTTTTAAATTCCCCGGGGAAAACCGTTTGACGCATTTACGACATGTGTTTTAAACTTTAAATCTAATGTATAACTATTTTCACTCTTAAACTCTAACCCCCATGTAGGGGCGTTACATTAAAGATTTCATAATTAAAGTGGATTTCATACAAAGAAGGATATATAAGGATGGTGAAATATTACGTATTAAGTGACAACTATTCTCATGCCGTTTGATACAATAATACTAGTCTACAACCCAATAAGCCCTAGAGAGATCTATATATAAACGCACAAATTGGAGGCCCCTAAGAAAATCCAAAAGGGAAAAAATAGCACACAAAAACACACAAATGGGGTTCTTGAAAGTTTCTCTGATCACTACAATAACATGTACTCTTGTGTTGCTATTGCTATCTTTTCAAGTACAAGGCAGCCAAAGGGGTGGTACTTCTCAAGCCCAAAACCTTGTTTTGGGAAACCTTTTAAGGCCATCAAAATTGGTATCAAGAAGGTTATTAGTTATTTCAATCCCAGAAGGTCCAAGCACTGAAGACCATATTGTTGATCCTCAAGCAAGTACTTATAGCTATGTGAGGATTTCTGACCCCAAGCCTTCCTCAAGATTTGGCGTGCAACGTTTAGTCCCGACGGGTCCGGACCCGGCGGAGTCTCCGGATCCTCTGTCGCCTCCGGTTTAATATTGATCATGTCGTTTGCATTAATAGGCACTTGCGTTTCATCTTCTAGATGGAGAAAAAAAAAGTGTTTTTATTATATATCACTATATGTACTTATAATTATGAATAATGAATTGGATATATTGATGTTCAGTATTCTAGTACTGTTATTGTTATTATTATTTTTGCTGTCCTAATTTTATTATGTGTATGTGTGTTCGAAAAAAAATTTGACTACATTTAAGGTGCTTTTTTTTCTTCTGGAATACAAATCTTTAAAACTATAGATCGACATACAAATAGATAGCTATGTTGTAAATATGTCAACCACATTTTGTCCCCCCTTTTTTTTTCTTTTTGCGGTGAACCATAATTTTGCCATTTTTAACGTCTTTTCTATTGTTTGAATATTGGAAAAAAAAAAAAAAAACCCCTCCCACACGCACGAGAAAAGTTAAGTAGAGAAATAACTTGAAAACGTACGGATGAAAGTAAATACAATTGAGGGTGAAGGTTGAAATGATTCAGCGGCATATAGTAAATCCCACTATTAATAAGGCTTGAAATGAATATTAATGTTTACAACAAGGAAGCATATAGTCTAAAGTCAACAAGAAAGCTCTAAATATGCAATATGAATTCTCAACATGACATATGATAATTCCAAGCTAATTACGAACGTAATTAGAATGTGATCCCATGAGTGTATATATATATATATATATATATATATATATATATTAGATAATTCTATATATTGTTTGATAATTTAGAGTGATTCTTTACTCACTGTTAACCATTGTTCTTCTTCGTCGTTTGTCGACTCCATTACCTTGCTCACACACTTGCTCGAGAGTCGATTAACTTTCCTATTTTGCAGTCTTGGTCATATATGTTATTCCTATTTGTATTGAAACATTGGATCTCTGTTGATGATCCTAATTGTTTATGAGATCACAAGGCTAATTATGACCTTTTTCCTAAATAAAAAAATAAAAAAATAAAGAAAAACCTCAAAATCTCACAATCAAATTGATATTTAGGAGCTGAAAAATCGGCTTTGTTAAGAAACCGGAACTCTAATTAGCATAAATGATTAGATATGGTATTATTATATTATTATTATTTTAAACTGAACAATTTCATAACTAATTGTTATAAATTTTTTCTTTTTATTTTCCTTGCTGTACATAATGCTATACTAGAAAATTATTATAGGAGTAAATGCCATAAGTATGGTTTAATCACAATTGTATGTTGGTGGGTTTTTTATTATACAAATTTTACCATTGATTTACTTTAATTATGATTGATAAAAAAATATAATTTTTTCTCTAAACTGTTAGAATATTTTAATGTCTCGTAAACTATAATGCAGTTGCAATATGAAAATTCTATACACATATTATCTGACTAAAAATTAAAACAAAGTACAATTTTTGCTCAATTTAAAAAAATAAAAGATAATAAAATTTGTGTTATCATAAGGTCGAGTTTCAATAAAACGTAAGTGATACTTCTTGGTATTTACTCTTATACTAGAACATATAGCGTTTATAACCTCTAATGTAACCTCCTTATTTAAATACCCACTACACATATTAATTCAGCACTATATAATAATTAGGTTCCACAATAATTTGTGAGTCTCATAAATTTCTCATAACAGTCAGTCCACCAAATATAACCATTCTAACATTAATCTCTAACACCTCTTGTACTTCCTATTCATCATTAAAAAAAAAAAAATCCCTTCAACTTCCCATGCACGACGTAACGTTTGTCCACGTCTATATAAACCCTAGAAATCAGCTCAAAAGCATAGCATCCACGCTAAATACCTATCAAGAGCAAAAAAAAAAAAAAAATGGCTTACACTTCGAAGCTCTCTCTTCTCGCAACTCTTCTTCTTCTAGCTCTCGGGGCTTCATTCTCCGCCGCGAGGCCCGGCCTAGCCCCTTCGATCCCCACCGCTCTGCGGGGGTCGAAGGGCCTCGCAGCTAGGCTGAAGCTCGACGGCGAATCGTCCAGCTGCTGGGACTCTCTCGTGGAGCTCCAAGCCTGCACCGGCGAGGTCATACTGTTCTTCCTCGACGGCGAGACCTACTTGGGGCCGAGCTGCTGCCGAGCCATCCGGATCATCGGGCAGCAGTGCTGGCCCGCCATGTTCGGCTCCATAGGGTTCACCGCCGAGGAGGCCGACGTGCTCCAAGGCTTTTGTGAAGGGCTAGCAGAGGCGCATCCCTTTCCTCCGCCGCCGCCGCCGCTGATGCCGCCGTCCCAGCCGCCTACTCGAGCTGTGTTTGTTGGGAACTAACTAGCTTAGCTTAGTTTGGTCTATGGAGTTTTAGGGTTTGGTGATTTTGTGGTGCTTATTATTAAATAATTTGGTGTGCATGTTTTTTTTTTTTTTTTCCTTTTAGGGGTTTGTTAGGTTGGGTTTTGTCTAAGGTGTTTTGGGCTCATATTTGTGTGAGCTTTGACATATAATTAGTTTTGGTGTGGTGGTTTTGTGTTTTGTTTTCTGGTTTGAAGCTGTGTGTGTGGAAGTGAGACTGATTAAAACATTAATATATAGATCACTTTTGCCGTTTTGTGTTCGTTTTTGGAACTGTTTTTCTTTAGCTTCTCATATGAAAAATCTGCTAAAAACTATGATCTATACTTATATTTGGAAATCTGTCGAAATTTCCCGTCATATATATATATATATATATACAATTCAACTTTCGCTGCTAAATTCCATTTCCGCTATGACTCACCAGTTACCTGTCTAAACAAACAAATTATATATGCCCTTCATTTCTATTTTGCCCTGGATATGCCCTTCAATATTCATAGTATACTAGACTTTGGCTTTTTCTTTTTTTGTTTCCTGCTAAGTTGTTAAGCAAATTAACGAACTTATTTCACATGATTACGTATATGACTTTTTCTTATTCTTCTTAAAAAAAAAAAAAAAAAAAACCAGCCCTATTATGATCAATGGAGGATATATCATCAGGGACGGAGCTAGAAATTAAGATTAAGGGAGCTTGTAGTAATGCATTTTAACAAGAGTGATATTAAGGTGAAAATTAAAAAAATTAGGGGGTTATTCAAAGAAAATTAAAAAAAAATTCAAATTTAAGCCACAAATTATAATAGGTCATCTTGGGTCCGGGGGCTGGAGCCTCCACTGGACCCAAATTGACTCCGTCCAATATCATATATGTATCAAGGTTTATTACCAATACTGTCGAGTTCAGCTCTGTAATTTAAAAATTGTTCAAAACACAGATTTAATCCCTATTATTATTATTTTTACGGATTTAATAACCATACAATTATTAAACAATTCACATTGAAATGATCATACCCAGGGGTAAATAATTCTATCAAACAGTAAATCCTACCAATAAACAAAGAAGCAAGAGGAACCGAAAACAAATAAGGATAAGTGTAGAGAATATATAAAGCATCTCCAATGCAATGCTAAATTTGTGTGCCAATGCCAAAATTTGACATTTTGGCATAAAAAGCCTTCTCCAATGTAATGCCAAATTTGGCATTAAATTTGGCAAATGCTATACATGGTGCCAAATTTGGCACAAAGTATAGCATAATGCTAAATTTTGGCATTTGGAGTAGAGCATTGATTGGTCAACTTTTATGTATTTATTTAAAAAATAATATTTTATTCAAAAAAGTTTTCTCCTACTAAGAAGTCATTATGACTATTTGCAGTCTTATTTACTATTGATTAGCATCAACTACTTTTATTGGTTTTTACAATTAAAAAATAATAAAATAATAAAATAACATTTGAAATAGCATTTGTGCATTGGAGTATCAAATGTCAAATATAGCATTTTTACCTTTTTGAGTGCCAAATTTGGCATTTGCATTGGAGATTTAGTATACAAATGAGACAATAATGTAGTAGAATGAAAATTATAGAAAAAAAGTTAAAAGATGTAACTACAAATACAGAAAAAAAAAGTTCAATTCTTCTTGAATAAGCTTTGCCACGCAAGCAAGATTAGTTGCATACGATTTAGCAAAAAAAAAAAAATAAATAAAAGAGATAAGTTACATACAATTAAGTTGTTAGGATAATTAGCAAGTAATTAATTATTAGCTCTGCGTAGTGTGTACGAACAAAATGTGGCGTTAAAATTATTTGGAGAGATCATCGATTCAAGCTAAAAGACTTACAAAATAAGATTTATAGTAACGTTGTGCTTAGGTTAAAGCATGTGAGCTATATTTCAAGGGATAAAAAAAGTTAAAAAAAAAAAGGAAAAAGAACACAGTTAGAGCTTATCGATGTGATATCGTACGGTTCTCTTCAATTGTGAGTCTTGATAGTGTATTTCTAGACATCATGTTTTCTTTAAGGGAATTTAAATGGTGTTTGAATATCTCTTGCAATTATCACTTAGATATTTATGAAATATCATTCATTTATTTGAATTTGGATTTATTTCTTAATTTGGAGATAATCTTGCATTACTTATGCTTTATTATTCTTGTAAAAATACCAAATAACAGTTGCCCCCAGTCTCGAGTGGGTCATCGTTTGTCAGGTCCTCGAGACTCTTTGTCACGAGATTGATTCGAGAGCTCTCTTGAATTTGTACACGCGATTAAATATGAGGTTAGTCCTAGTCTCAATCATGAGTCCAATTTCAATCATTTCCTCTTTTTCGGTTCATCCACGTCTAGTTGGAAGATCCAACAGTACGTCAGATCCCAAAAAAATGATCCAAGATTCTCAGAGAGAGAGTCCAAGACAATTGAGATTAGGGTGAGTATCGTAAAGATTGGGGTTCAAGTACTTAATTAGGTTCTCTTCACCCAATCAATCCATTTGGTTCTTGTCCACCCGGTTCACTCGCTATTAATTGAATGTTCTCTCTTTTGATAATCGGGACTAGAGTTCTTTTACCTTTGTAAATAACCTTTCTTAGTGCTCGGGCTTCCTTAGGAATCTCAAGCTAACATATACTTGCTTTTTGAATACTTGTTTGCATTTGTGCAAACTTATTTCCTCGATAATTTTCCAAGTGTCGAAACTTAGTTTTTAGTCCAACTTTTTGTGGAATTTTTCACCAACTAATTTCATAGGGATTTGGTTCCCGAGTAGGTTTCTTCTTTGAAAATTATTATCTCGATCAAGGGACTTTTGACCCTGAGCAGTTTGGCTTCACTGCCTTAAGAATTATGAAATTGCAAAGACTTGAAACTAAAGTTTTGATAAAACTCAAGGATTATTTAATAATTTTTCATTAAAAAAAAAGAGATATAATTGAGTAAATAATCAATATTTTTTGAATGATGTATTAAGAAAATAGCTAATATTTTTAATAATTAAGAAAGTAGTTATTTTTTTAACTATATAATGATGTACTTGGCTTAGGCTAATAGCTTGATTTTTTAAAACATTGGTTATATATTTGAAACATTGTAAAGTACCAAAAAATGAAAAAAAAAATACCAAATAGACTAAAAAAATAGGATTTTTAAAGATTTAACCAAAATTTTGACTATTTTTTAAAAATTAGTTATATTTTTATGAAATTAAGAATTTAGTCGTAACATTTGTGTAACGTATTATATTTTAGGATAAATTTTTTAAATGGCCCCTATAATAAGCCACTGTCCATATTTGGCCCCTAAAATATAAAACTTCTCAAATAGCCCCTCAAAATATCGTCACAGCAGAAATGTGGCCCTCCCGTTACCCATTTTTGACGGAGATAACAGATCTTTGGGCAAATGATGCATATTTAGCACCCTTTCCACTCTCAAATCCCTAAATCCCTAATTTTTTTTTTTTTTTTGTCATGGAGGGAATGAGCCGGGACCGTTGAGCTAGGCTTGAGAGTTTTAAGTCATGTAAAGTACTCACAAGTGTTGCAAAAGTAGTGACCACAGTCCATGGTAGTGACCTCACTCACAGGAACTTCTTCAATACAAATAATGCACATTACCATAGACGGAAGGCACGGCAGTTCGACATACTCGATCACACCGGCCTTCGCACACATCTCGCCTTTGCCTTTCTCCACAAGCACCGTGAGCACCTTCTCCACATCCCAACGGTAATGAATGAGCAGCGTCCGAGCGTGGTGCTCTTTCAATGACAACACGTCCATTATCTTCCGCAAATCCTCACTCTGAATTACCATAATTCAACCCCCAAAACCAAAAAAAAAAAAAGAAGATGTTAGGCATAAAATTTAGCGAGGCTAAACCAAGACATATAAACCAAAACAAAATAAATAAATAAGAATGAACTGTTTTGGGTGAATACCTGAGCCGCCAGGAGAGACTCGCTTGTGATTACCTACCCAAAACAAATAAAAAAAGAATGAGACCATAATGTAGCAAATAAACCCAAATAACTCCGAGATAAATCTCTTTTCATAAGTGATCGCAAACCATATACACATATACGTCTATACAAATTCTCTCCTCTTTTATTTTGTTTACCTTAATATATTCAGGGGCAGATTCGGAGGCAGAGGCAGAGGCCGAGGCGAAAGGCGTTAAATCCTCCAATATGCGACGTCGTCAAGATCGACGAGCCCGCCGGAGCGCCGGACTCGAGAGCCGGCGAGGCGTCCCGGAACGGCGGAGCGAAGTTCTGGCAAGACAACAAGTGGAAGCAGAGCGAGGATGGCTCCGGCGACGGCGAGAGCTTCCATTTCACGCAAAACGGGAAGGGCTCGGCGGCGCCGGCGGCGGAGAAGGAGGACGATCCGCCGTCGAGGCTGATCGGGCAGTTTCTGCACAAGCAGAAGGCCTCCGGCGACTTCACGCTCGACATGGACATGGAGATGGACGAGCTCCGCCGCAGCAGCGATCGGAGTTTTTCTCCGGTGCCGGACCTCGAGGATCTGAATCGAGTGAGAATGGCGGTGTGGTTGTGCCACAAAATGAACCACCAAGACATGGGAGAGAGGTTCGCGAGAAGATCGCTTCTGATCGAGGAGATGGTGAAGATTTTCAAGGAACTCGACATTCAATACCACTGTCCATCTTGTAATGCCGGCGGCGATTCTCTAACTCAAACCCGAAATGGAGTTTGCGTGAACTCACAAAGACAAAATTACTTTTTTGCCCCAAGATCTGTTATCTCCGTCAAAAATAGGTAACGGAAGGGCCACAAATCTGCTGTGACTATATTTTGAGGGGCTATTTGAGAAGTTTTATATTTTAGGGGTCAAATATGGACAGTGACTTATTATAGGGGCCATTCATAAAATTTATTTTAAAATGATTACTTTCTTAATTGGCCCCCAAAAAAAACACACACACATGCTGTGGGTAATATCTGTAATTTAACAAAAATCCCGGGATAGTTTTGTCATTTTGACTTTCGCTTTGCCTCTCGAAAGAATTTGATAATCTCGACGACAACATTGCCGCGAAACCCAACAGAGAAAAACGACAACGACAGAGCAGTCTGCCATGTCGAACACCGAAGACCTACGCTCCGTCGTTACCTCTCTCCGTCTCCGGCTTCAGGTTCTCTCCCTCTCTCTCTCTCTCTAGGGTTCGTTTTTTTTTTTTCTCACACAGTGTTTTTTTTTTCTTTACTCCAACAAGGAACTAGAGGCCGAGAACGCCGAGCTCTCCTCGCGGCTCTCCAACTGTAGCTGTTTCTCTGAGGTTAGTTGTCGCAAAATTCGATTGTTAGTGCTATGTTCGTTTTTTTTTTTTTTTTTTTTTGCGTTTTTATGTGTTGGTTTTGGTGCAGAAAGAGAAAAAGATCGGAGCTTCTGATTTGGATTCCAATGGCGGTCTTGAGAAGAGCGCAGAGTCGGAGTCTGGTTGTGGTAATAGTAAGACCAGAAAGAAGAAATCGAAAGAGAAAAACTCAGGTCATAATTGTTTCTTATTTCTTCTTCTTCTTTTTTTTTCCCCCCTTCAAAATGTTTTTAATTAAGCTTAGTTTATCTATGACAGGTTATGATATTGGCATTCTGAACCACAAGTGCAAAAGATATGTTGCTCTAAAGATCATGTACTTTGGGCAGAGGTATTTGATGTTATAGTGTAGCCATGATCTTATAGCTCATTTAAAGTGGATATCATGGTTTCATCATTCTAGCCACAAATGAAAATGACAGAAACAAATAGACAAATAAAAGGGGGAAAAAGTTGCAAATTTGGTGTCACTGATTTAGTAATTTCATGGGTCTCTGTTGTTTCAATTGAATATGGGCTTGATTTTCTCACTTTTGATTTGAAGTCCTTTTTGTTAATAATTTCTTTCGCGACAAGCAATATTTGTTACTCATGGTGTTCTCGAACATGCGAGCATAATCCTTTGTGTGCAATATTTATAGGTTCTATGGTTTTGCCTCAGAAGCACAAATGGATCCAACTGTTGAGGTGCTCTTTCTTCATCTCTCACTATTCCTCTTACCTACATCAGTACTTTGTAAGATTGTGTAACTACAGAGGTTACGGAAAAAAAAAAAAAACAAAAGCAAAAACAAAAAACAAAAAAACAAAATAAGGACACGGTATAAATCACATCGTCTATCATTCTCGAGCTAAAATCTAGAGAGATGATGTAGAAAATCAATGCAGTCATACAATTACACCTAACTTCTGTATATCTAATGGAATTCCGTGCTCTTACTTGGCATACTCTTAAGAGAAGATCAGTTTCTTTGCAATCGCATCTTACTGTTGTATTTGTAATAGAATTCCATGCAAGTCTTATTGGCTCTTATGACATTCTTGGTAACTTATTCAGAAGTGTGCCCGAGATGACTTGACTTGAGTGTTATTCTTCTAGCTAAGATGATCCATGTTTAGCACATTATTAGGCGCTTTGCGCCATGTACATGAATAACAACTACGTTTTTCTTTTTCCCTTTTTTTTTTTTTTTTTTTTTTGCAATTTTTATCTCTTGTTGCTGTCATCTATTCCATATTCTAAAATTTCCTTGGCTTTGGTAGTTGGGACGTTTGAAGATTTTTTTTCCGTTGAAACATTAGAATGAGATGATATTGCGTTTGTGAATATGAATAATGTCATACTCATACATGGGATAATAATTTAATTTCAATCAAGCCTCAAACGAGTAACTGTATTAAAGTTTAATAATCAAATTTGTATTATACGCATTCTTTGTAAATGTCCGATTCTCTGCAGTCTGAACTTTTTGGAGCTTTAGAAAAGACAAGGCTTTTAGTTGGTGACAAAAAGGAGTCGCAATATTCAAGATGTGGTAGAACAGATAAGGGTGTTTCTTCTGTTGGGCAAGTAAGTTGAGAAAAAATCATTCTACTGTAATTTTGTATTTATTATTCAGATGGAAAAACTTGGTTGGTCTTATGCAATATTGAATTTATATCATCATTTTAATTGCTTTTGTTTGGGGCTGATAAAGATATAGCTTAACCCTGAATTTAATGTGTTCTGCTGATGTCAGATGACAAATGAGTTCTCAAATAGCTGCTTTATAGGAGGAAGAAAATCTTCTACAGACTTCTTTTTCAGTCTTTCTAGTTCTTAGGCAGACAATTTATTTCATTCTCATTTCAGTTATGGATTTTGAACATGTAGATTAAAATGTGGAATCTATTGCATTTCCTTTCGTTGAAAGTATTAATTGGACTTGTGCAAAAAGGATGATGTATTAGCATTACAACCAAAATCTCCCCTGGTTATGCCATCTAATGCCAAAGGGTAGTGGCAGCTTATTTTTCTATAAATTCCTTACTTCCCTATTTCAGCTTCAAATTAATAACAGTTGAATTTAGTTTAGGAATCATGGTAGCATCAGTATAATTTTGTAATAGGTTTGAGTCATACCCTTCATTAATCTAAGATGGCATGAATTCTTTTATGCTTATTGTACCAATGTTTTCTTATTCCATTGGCTCTATGAGGTTGACCATTGGCTCTAAATCTGATCTGATACTTTTGATTCAGGTGGTTGCTCTCTTTTTACGATCAAACCTCAAAAAAGGGTGTTTAGACGATGAAAGCTCTAGTAAAATAGTTTCTGAAGAACAATTAGGTGAGCCTTCACCACCCCCCCTCCCCCTTCAGAACTTCAGTAATTTAACTTTTTGGGGTTGATAATATACTAACACATAAACTTGCATTCAAACATTGAAACGGTGATGAAGACTAGCTCCAGACTTTTTGCCATCATGTTTCATAGCCCTATTGGTGACTTATTAGTTGTTGCCAGAGAACCGAGAAGACAATAATGACTAAAACAACAAATAGTGTAAGTGAAAAAACCAACCAAATGAGCTTACTGAGAAAATCAATATGGAGTATAGCATAAAGGGTGTCCTCTTTATTATGGCGGAGGCCTTCTGAGATCAGATTCAAACTGATTCTATAAATTAAAACTTAACATAATTTCCCACGCTTTTTCAATGTCCTCTAGCAGAAAGAGAAATTGATTATGTGAGGGTGCTGAATCGAGTTCTTCCGGATGATATTCGAGTTTTAGGCTGGTGTCCAATTCCAACAGATTTCAGTGCAAGGTTAGTGTGTTTTGTATCTATATTGCCTCATTTTTTAAACAGTAACTCTGCTATGAATCTTTAGCTTTTATGGGGAATTTTCACTGACATATTCTGTTATGGCAAGATGACATATATGCGAATGAAAATCCTTCAGATATTTGTAGGGGACTCTGTTTTGTTTAGTGATAATTCGTGGTGAAGATGCACCAAAACCAATATGACAGAATGAGGTAAAACAAGCATATAGGTCATAGCTTGGACGATCTCATTCCAAGTTTCCAAGATCCATGTTAACTATCCAATTACTTTAGAGTTTTTAGCAAGAAAAATAAAATAAGATGCTTTGTAGTCTTTCTTTTGACTCAAGTTTGCTTCTAAGATTCCTTTGAAATCAATGGGCATTGCACTATGATTCTCTAGTACTTAGTACCTTTGTTGCGCTCGAAGAAGAAGAAGAAAGAAAAGAAAAGATTTGACTAATTACCAAGCAATTTTATGCTAGGTTGGTCTGTACTCTCTGCTTATAAACTTACCAGAAGATGGAGTTACAGAAACCTATAGTAATACTTTTTGTTTTGCTTTTCGATGTTAACTTTATCACTGAAATTTTCTCTCTCCCTTCTTTTGTAATGCGCGACCGCCTTCTAATACCTGGTGCTAAGCTTTGTCAAAATACAGGTTTAGCTGTTTGAGCAGGGAGTACACATATTTCTTTTGGGAAGAAAATCTAAACCTATCGGTACATTTATTTATTTATTTTATCTCCTAGAGTACAGCAAATGTTATGCCCTTCCTGTTTTGCCTAACCTTGGAATTTTTCATGTTCATGTTTCTTCAGGCAATGGGGAGTGCTGGGGAGAAGTTTATAGGCGAACATGACTTCCGAAATTTCTGTAAAATGGATGCAGTAAACGTACACAACTACAGGCGACGTGTTACGTCTTTTGCCATATCTCCTTCTGATGTAAGGTTGACATTACTGATAGATATATATTCTACAATCTTTGCAGTTGTTGAATCGTTACTGTTCAGTATCTATAATCATCATATAAATAAACATGTTATGTCTATTTAAAATGTGGTCCATTTATGTTTGACAAAAACTAGCTTCTGAGCTCTCAAAGGTGGTGAAGGCGCTTAATTATGTGAGAATGCTCTGGTAATATTTGCCCCTTTGGAATGACAATAAGCATGTGATGAATCATGAAGTAAATATTTATACGGTAGTTTGCACAAGCACACTTGGACTAGTGTATTGAGAAAATGTGTCTTTCTTACTGCAAGTAGTTGAATGGCCTTGTTTGAATGCCCTTTATGTCAGATATGAAGTATTTTTATGACACTTTTGGCATATAGAGTTCCCATTTTATAGAGAAGTCTGGGTATGAATTCTTGTTGGAAGTAAATCCTCTTGAGCATTACTTATCAGGATTCACATTGGAGAAAAAAATAGGTTATTGGCTTTATTCTTAATTTGCTTGGTGTGCATGTTTTATGGAAAATATCGATTTCGTTTCATGTTTGTTGGAGGAGTATACTCGTCATGATTGGACAGAGTACGAGAACTTTGAGTCGGGTTCTGGTATTCATTTGCTCAAACTTTTACATTTAAGCTCTCAAAACTTTTGCCGTGAATCTATATCCCTTGCCGTCCAGTTCTTATGCATATTGCTTCCTAAATTTTTGACTTATAGTTTGATAGACATCCTTTTGTGCTCTGATGAGAAAAATTTTCACATCATTATTTTTTCTTTCCGGTATTATTTTTTAAGTATTGATCGTAAGTTGCCTGACCATTTTCAGATTTGAAGGAAATCAACTTTGGGCAATCAAAATCAACGGCAGTGCATTCTTGTGGCATCAGGTCCGATGCATGGTTGCCGTGCTATTCATGATTGGCCAGGGCCTTGAGTCTCCTGATGTGAGTACCACATGTCCTTATAAAGTGATTGGCTTTTTCCGTTTAGTTAGCTTAGTCTTCTCAAGCAGTTAGTAAGTTTGTCACAGGAACAGCATAATCAGTTGTGATATGGCATTCCTTTTTTTTTCCTTTGTATGTCACACAATATCTTTTCTGACATGTTATGTTTAGTTTGCTTAAACAAATAGTCTGCTAACACATTGCACATTACTGGCTGATAGTTAAAATCATCAAACTCTTTTTCGCTATGGTTTAAGCACGAACAGGATGCATCCTATCATAGAAAGCAAAGAATGTCATTGCAGTAACTCTTATTAAATTTTTGAATTCATAGGTAATAGATGCGTTATTGGATACCGACAGAATCACAAGGAAGCCTCAGTACATCATGGCTCCAGAGCTTCCGTTGGTTCTTCGCTCCTGTGAATTCGAAAATCTTAAATTCATTTGTTCGTCAGGTACTGCAAGCTGGAGTTCTTGTCCTGTCTTCTTATTTACAACCACAGAAGTTCTCTGACTCATGAAACTTCATCGTTGTGTTTGTTGCTAAGCATATTAATTTCTCCTATGTTCTTTCTCCTTTAATTGTGTTTGTTTTTCTGTTCGTCAACCTTTTTACTTCATGTTGGAAATATGACTTGGAATCTCTAGTGACTTTTCAATCGTTAAATTCCTTGCAATCCTAGATGCTGGACGAGCTTTGCATGAACACTTGCTGAAACAATGCCAAATTTACCATCTCCAAGCTACCATATTCCAGGAAGCTCTTGTTACCCGTTTGCCCATGCCAACAACAGGTGCAAAATCGAAACTTTTCCTAGAATTTCCATTAGAGCAAGCACAGTTATCGCCTTTGCACGTTTTCTTGACTGCCTTGGTTTTCTTCCAGATAAGAGCACCTTACGCAACGGAAAAAATAAGAAGGCTGGCCATGTTCCTCTCATGTCTCGGCCCACTGAGCGTGAGCATTATTATACCTTCAACACTTAAATTTTTGGTGGCTAAGGAAATATTTTCATTATTATTAATTAAAACAGTTGATTAGAGTGATAAAATTCCAATCTTATTGCTTTTAAGTTTTAATGTCATGCTAAGTTCGTATGTTGCCAAAGTTGGAGTAGAGCAGACAGTTATAATACTTGAATCATAAGCTTCATACTCGCTCTTATTTGTTTCAGAATTTCAGTATTGTCATTGAAATTTGCCCTCATAGGTTTCAAGGGTAGTCTTTTCTTATTTCGTTCATTGGCTTCCAAATTTTGATTTTCCCTTATCTTGGCACTTCTGGACTCCAGTATTTTATTTTAATCAACCCTTGGTGAGTTTGTCAACTAATTTGCAATTCTTGACCTGAATTTCAGCATCGTACGCAGAGCGGCGTGCCAGATTGAACTCAAGAGCATGAAGAGTTCATATCTACATATCAGAGGTTGTGATCACTCGAGAGTTTTCCATATTAGAGGTTTTTCTTTTTTTTTTTGGAAAAATTTTATAAATTGCCCTTCAAGTTTAGATCGTGTTTCAAGTGGCCCCTGATAAGGTTTCATTCGTCATACATGATTTATGACAAGAGAAAGATACAGTTTTTGCTTTTGTGTTAAAACTTTTTATTATTCTGACCTTAAAAAAAACAAAGGGTAACATATTTGTTCAATAAATTAAAGCGTGAAATAGGAGAATACCTAAAATTTATATAATGATAAAAATAAATAAGTTTTTCAAGTAATGAAATAACTGACTAATTTATTAATTATTTGTACATGTTTTTTTGTTATTAAGTCAATTATCACAAGTTATTACTAGGTAAGTAATTGAATCGCTTAAGTACTTTGTTATATTTTTCAAAAAATTGGTATTTATTTAAATTAGGTGCATTTTAAGAAAATAGCAACTTTTTAGAAAATGATTTTAAAAAATAGTTACAGTTTCAAAAAATTAAGAAAATAATCATTTTAGAAATTTTTTACACTTGTATGAAATTCTAAACCTTTTAAAAAACACATCATACAAAATGACTATCTACCTAATTGATTCTAAAAATTTAGTATTCACTATAATTTCTTTAAACATAATTATTAAATGAGTTAGCATGTCTAGGTCATCATTGTTTAGTATCTAGTCTAGTTATATAGACACGACTATCATGATTACATAACGAGTGAATAAAAAAATACGATTAGATCCAATCTGACACGATTAATAAATAAGTTATAAATGAATAGACTCGTTGACCACGTTCTACGATTCGAACTGTTTTTATTATTTTCTACATTTCCTGAAGAATCTCCCCCACATTTTTATAACAGATTCTCCCCAGTCGACCTTTTCGGCTTTTTATAAATATTCTAATCGTCATCTTACTTTGAGATACCATTTTCGTAGGGGCATTTCTCTTCGCTTTTTCTTCTCTTCGCCTATCCTTCAGCATTTATGGAGAACCCAAGTAAAATCAAGGTCGGTAACGTTGCATGGCTTAGGGCCCGGGGCCACATTCTCCTTGATGTTGAAGTTCGTAAGCCCGGCTCCGAGGTGCGCATTTATGATCCCCTTGAAGGTTTTAACGCCATCAGCTTTGATTATTTTTCTTTGCTTTTTTCCTCTCTTCACCTATGCTTCTACAAAATTTTGCACTAAATAATATCAAAGGGTATATATTTGAGACTTTTTATAAACTCGTGATAATTTTAAAATTCCCCAAAATGCAAGGATGAAACTGGAATTTTTTTCAAAATACATGGATTATTTTAAAATTTTCCCTTGTTATAATTTCCAAAAATATATAAATAAGCCCCACTAATTGTCCCATAACATTGGTATATACATCGATGTCCTAAGTCCTAACATGTGTGATGCAAGGCCGTTGAATGCCTCGGGCTTGTATGGGTGGTAGACCGACCAAAATCTTGGTGAATCAGACCCAAAGTGTGATATTTTAAAGCAAAATCATCAAAACCCAAATTAATCGCTTTTTTTTTTTTTTTGAGTTAAAAATTCCAAACATTTCCCCAAGTTCATCCCTTCAAAACCAGAACTCCGTTCCTCTAATTTCTCACTATTTGTTTTTCTTTGTTTCTAAATTTCGATGCTCAGTTGTGGTCGAACCTATATAATCAAGAAGTTATCCACCGTTGGTTTTAAAATCAATGATCCATATTAATTTTATCCCACCGTTGGGTTTTTATTTTTCCATTTTCTAAACAAAAGTTCCACTTTATAACTCTTCTTTTGAAAAAAAAAAAAAAAAAGTTGCAAATACTTTGAAAAACAGAAAGCTATGTTCTTAGAATTGGATAGACAATTCATAATAGGGAAAAAGAAAAAGAATTTTCTTGTGAAAAGACACATGAAGAAAATACCTGTTGAATACTCGGTTCTAACTGTATAGCTTAGCATTCATGTCATCAAGTGTTTGGTCTATTGATTGTACATAACATAGCCCAATTTGGGGGAGTTATATGTCCCCTTGTCTAGCTGTATAGCTTTCACTTTTTCTATACAGCCCTGTGGAATTTTTTTCCATTTGAAAAAAAAAATAAAAAGATATTAAAAGTTTAACTCGGTATTCGGCTAGAAATGGATATCCATGAAGACTTGATTGTTCATCATAACCAAACATATGCTTTTTACCTTTCTTTTTTTCTTTGTATGTTGAATGAGATGGGTCTTTATGAACCACTTCTTGGCAGAGAGAGGGAGAGAGAGATTTGGCTAGATTGTAATTGAAAAGACAGGACCTCAGAGCATCTCCGTTAATCTTGTATCAATGTTAAAATTTGATATTTTAATATAAAAAACGTTGTCCAATACATTATTAAATATATGATTAAATTTAACAAATACTTTATATGATGTTAAATTTGAGACTAAGCATAATAAATGTCAAAAATTTAACATTCAAAGTCGAACAATTGATTAGTTAATTTTTGAATCTTTAATTTTAAAAAATATTATATTTAAAAAAAATTCTTAAAAAAAATCATTATAACTATTTCTAATCTTTTTACTATCAATTAACATCAACTACTTTTATTAGCATTAACTATCATAAAATAATTGTCAAATATCAAATATAACATTTTATATTTTATAGATTGTAAAATTTAATATTAAGATTGTATGCATTTGAGATCATCTAACATAACATAACAAGCTATAAAGATCCCACTAGCTAGAGTATGAACTTGGGGTGGTCCAAAGTTTGTTGGCCAGATTAGTGCACCCTCCAAAGTCCAAATAGATTAAAACACAATACCTAGGCCATTGAAAAAGGACAATGGCAAATTTAAGACCCCATTAACTCCAATCATTTTTACCAACCTCATTGGGACCTAGTTGTTCTATGGGACCCACACAACAAAACACAAAGTAAGCAACTTCCCATCTCTTGGCTTGGCTTGTGTTTGTTGTTGTTATATGTGACTTCAAATCCACTACTTCTAAATGCATGTAGCTTTTGAAAAGTGGAACCACCTCTTTTTCCTCTGCCTGATTTTGAGTTTCAAAAAATAATTGGAAATGTTGACCAAAAGGTAGCAAAAATAGCTACGAATGAGTTGAAGGGAAACCTCCACATGTATTGGCAATAATATGCCTCTCCAAATTTAAATGTGTCTTGTAGCGGCAATGATTATAGTTGGGATGATCCACAAAGTAACATTAGAAATAATTAGGGCATTCAATTGTGTAATTACTAAACTAAATTTCTATATATAATTGCTAAATTGTAGATGCGGGAAAGTTAACAAGTAATAATTTTTTTAAGTAGTCTATTGTCACACTAACAAGATTTCACTCCGCAGGCACAAGCAAGAAAAATCGTTAGGCACATTTTGCTTAAGTTAAAGCGTATGGATTTATATTTTTGATTGATTAAAAAAAAAGAGAAAATAGCGATAAATAAAAAAGAAAACAAAAGGATAGAGTTAAAACGTTACACATTCTCGTTCTCTGAAAACGTTGAACCATTATTGAATACTTAAATGAGAAAATACCAAAAATCTCCTCTCCGAAGTTCTCGTAAAATTCCATAAATATCTCTTTCGATTACCATAGTATAAAAAATAAAAAAAAACACTCTTCGTTTTTTTAATTTCGTCCAAAACTATGTATTCGGTTGAGTAAGAAGTTTTTTTTTCTTGAAACATTTTAAATGCGCTAATTGTCACTAAACTATTATTGTTGAAGATAGCCACGTTATGTATTCCAGTTAAGGGATAAAATGCACTTTTTAGTCAATTGAAAATAGAATTTTAGACTGCATTAAATAACCATAGGTGTTTTTTGTATTATGGTAAATTAAGAAGGGTCAGTTAAGGATTTAGCCATTTTGCAATATATGTTTTAAAGATTTAGCCCACGTTTTGAAATATTAGCAAAATAGCCATCAGGTCAACATCTAAAAATCTATGACTAAAGAAATAAAATTTGTGACTAAATAAATAAAATACATAGTCATAAAATTTGTGACTATAGTCACAAAATTTCAGAAAATTTGAAATAAACACAATAAAAAATTTAAACATCCATTAACAAAATAACCAACTCACAAATAAATAATTGCCTATACAACTAATTTCATAATTCTTATTACTAAATATAAATATCTTATAAATAGCAAAAAAATATGTAACCAAAGAAATCACAAATTTCATGACTAAAGACACAAAATTTAGACAATATTGTCTGCAACAAACAATAAAAACAGAATTCAAAAAATTCATGACTGCAGTCTCAAAAATATAGACACGAATGTATTGCTATTTTGCTAATAAAAACAAACATAGGCTAATTGTTAAAAACATATATAAAAAATGGCTATTTATTGAAAAAACTGATTAAGAAAATGCTCGTGGAATTCTGCAAGAACTTAGAGGAGATTTTTGGTATTTTCTCGACTTGAATATATTTTTAGTGTAACGTAGGAAAAATGCATGAAAAATCCCTTAGTTTAGACTAAATTTTAGAAAATGTCCCTCAATGAAATTCCCAAACAATCTATGTGTTGTCAAAAATTGACTCCTAAGTATACCCTAATGTCAATTTTCAGTTGATTTTTTTAAATGCCCAAATTACCCTTCGAAAAATATATAAGTTCAACCCCTAAATTTTAAAAATTGCACTTAATACTCAAATTCAGCCCTTGACATAAATTCTCTCTCTCTCTCTCTCTCTCTCTCTCTCTCTCTCTCGGTTGGTGTAAGGAGGTGGCAAGAGTTGCATGGGGCAAGCGTAGGAGGGCATCACGCGATGGACGCAACAATGTTGGGGGGTCAGGCAGGGGTGGTCAGGAGGTCGGGGTTCACTCAAGGTCAATCGCGATGGGGATTTCAACGACGTCAAGGGTCACATATGTTTGAATTCGAGTTTTATAAAAGTTTTGATTTGATTAAAAAAAAAATTTTCATCATTTTGATTAGACTTTGAATTAGACTAAGATTGAAGCTTTTTATTTTAGTTTTGATGATGATGAATGTGATTTACATATGTTGAGAATTTATTAGATTAGGGCTTACTGAAATTTTAAAAAGTTCAATGGTTTAATATTATTGTTATATATGTAATAAATTAGAAATTAGAGGGTAATAATGTCTTTTTACATAAAAAATTAATTGCAATTTTACATCAGGGTATATTTGAGAGGTCAATTTCGACAACATAGGGGTTATCATTTAAATGGATTTGTAAATGATAAATGTATGTCTGATAAATGTTTGTAATAATTTTAAATCTGATAAATATTTTTAATAAAAAGATGTGTGGTGCCGTTGTAATATATGTATCTTTCTGTTGATGATACGTTGATCATTAACAATGTGATAAAGGGCATTTATGCAAAAAAGAAGTGGTTTCAATCATCCACACTCAAGATGAAAAATCTTAGACGGGTAGACACTGTTGTAGGCGTTAAGGTGAAATAAAATAGTGGGGTTATGAACTATGTCAATCACACTATGTTGAGAAATTGTTAGATAAAGTTCAAATATTTGAAATTAAAATAGGTGAGTACCCCGTTTGATCTACTTAAATTTGAGAAGAATGATGGACGAGCTGTGGCTTAACTTGAGTATGGAAGTGCTCAAACTGAATAAGTAGGAGATTGTTGGATTATGCTAAAAGTAAACTAAATGTAGTTTGTGCATATGCATTTAGTGAGTAGTAGGAAAATGATTTTATATGCTTTAGAAGAATAAGAAGCCCCACGTACGAGTGTTCCTGCAAGCAAACGCTAGCCCGAGCCTAAGCGCGTTGCGATGTGTGCCCGTACGAGAGGGCACAATGAAGCGTGGTTTTAGGATAGTGAGGCTGTAAAGGCGCTAATGGCGCTTTTAAGCACATTTGTGGCACTTAAGGCACGTGGTTCGAGCGAGGCGATGCGTCCGCGGAGTTGCGACGATTCTCGCCTAAGCCATGGGTGATATATTGTGGAGTTTGGGTGATGTATCACTCGATTCAGGGCTTTGGATGATACATCATTCATTCCAGGTGATGTATCATTCAAAACGAGCGATACATCATTGATCCGGGCGATATATCACCCGTTATGCGTGGTATATCGTTGGCAGTGTGCAATGTATCGCCCAACAATGATTGGGATAGTTTTTGGACTTTTTTGACCATTGGAGTCGTTATTTTGCAAAAAGTTACTCTTTATGATTTTTAAGCTCTTTTCCTACTGGAAATCAGATGAACTTCATTCCTAATATCATAGAAATACCCAAATCAAACACTTTCAAAAAATATTTCTTGCCTAAAATTCGATTTTTACTAGTGGTTTGATGCAAATCTGATAAACGCTTATAGTGTCCTACGAGCGAATTCGAACAAACATCCACAAAGCATCGAAAGAGCGCAAATAAACGCTTAAGGAAAACGTTTCCGTGCATGGCTCAAGCTTTTGGTCTCCATTGTCATTTCCTACCAAAAACTACATCAATATCTAAATACAAATACGTTGATAAAACAAACCCCTACCTCCGTGTATATTTTCTATGAATCCCATTCTCAATACCAAGATGCCATTTTCCTGTTATGACTCAATCCAACGTCAGATTGTGGGCGTGTGTGTTGACACACAAGAATTATAGTTACACTTTAAGACCACCAAGATACGGTTGATCTCCTTAAATTTCAACACTAACCTTGTAAATATATTTTTTTTCTCTTGAAAAACTTGAAGTCTTTTTGTGTGTATATTAATTTGTAGCATAGGTATATTATCTACATACACATGTGGAGGTTGCCGTTCATATAAAGATACATCATTATCTTTAATGAATTCATTTACATTTAGGGTAAATTATATACATCTCTCTTATCTTTAACACTTATTTCATTGTGCTCTTAAAGTTCAAAAAGCATCATTAGTCTCCTTAAACATTACAAATTGTTACAATTTTTCCCGCTTCATCTATTTTATGAAGTAAATAGGACATATGTCAATAGAATGAGGTGTGTATTAGTTTTTGTTAAAGAAAAATACCATTTGATCTTTTGATTGTGGTGAAAAACAAAATAATTTTTTACAAAATATATGTTTCTCCAAACCTTGTTATCCTATATTATCCAAAGTTTTAAATATTTTTCTTGAAGAAGAGGAATGACAAGTAAAAATAACAACAATAAAATAAAATAAAAAATCACTTAAGTAAATAATCATTTTGAATAATGTGTTTTTAAAAAATAGCTACAGTTTCAAAAAAATTTCAAAATAATCATAAAATATTTATTACTGATATAAAAAAATTTTACTGTAATAAAATTACACATAAAATTAGCTGTAATAAATATTTTAAAAAAATAATAAAATTTATAAATGATTACTTTTTTAAAATTTCTAAAATCACCTTCTAAAAAATAGTTAATTTTTTAAAATTTCTAAAATAAAATTGTATGTAATAACCCAAAAAAAAAAAAGAAAAAAAAAAGAGAGATATATAAAGTGTGGTTCCCGCGAGGGAAACTCGGATCAAAAGAAACGGCCGTCTCTCATTTTCTCTCTTTCTTTTTCTATTTTTTTATTTTCCATTTCAAGCAAACACAGAAATGACTTAATATATATATATATATATATATATGTATATTTTAAAAGAAAATATTCAAACCTCCCAATTTTCTCTCTCCGGTCGTTTGCTTGTTTGGCAGGAGAGAAAGTGAGAGAGAAAAAAAAAATGGAGGCAGCGATGGGACTGATGAGAAGAATTCCTCCGAAGCACACAGAGACGGCTCTCTCAGCTCTTCTCACTCTCTTACCTCAACACTCCTCCGATCTGCTCTCTCAAGTCGATCAGCCTCTTCAGGTTCTCTCGTTCTCCATATCCTTCATTTTCGCTTCCTCGAGTGTTTTTTTTTTTTTTTTTTCATTCGATTTGCAAGGGTTCAATGTGCCATCTCTGTCCTCAATGTGCGTTTGGTTACCGAGAAATTGAAGAAAATCAAAGCAGGCGAAAGTAAATTTTTCATTTTCGCTTTAGGGTAATAGGTTTTTATTGAATGTTGAAAAAAAAAAATTGTTTTAGTCAAGTGAAGGTTTTTTTTGTTTTTTTGTTTTTTGTTTTTGTTTTGTCAATTCAGTTCAACGGGTTTGGATCTTCCGACTTTGACTTGTAATTAATTTAGAATGATCCAATTCAGTTCTGTTTGGACTTTAGAGTGACCAGTTGGGTTTGAATCTCTTATATTATATATTGTTGCATCAGATTTTGTTTGTTGCACTTGAAACAGCTTTGCCTATACCCAACGGTTGATATTTCCTAAGCTTGAAATGAGTTGGTTCATGGAAAGTGACATTAATGGTTTTGCGTATTTTGTGATTTGTGCTTATGGGAGTAGGTAATTTCACCAGCCTGTTATTTTAATAACACTTTTGTTGTGATTCGGAAACTTTCCGTTTCTTTTACTGCTTCCAGATTGAGTTTTCTCTTTCTGGGTTTGAACAGATTGTGTGTGGATTTTTATCAACAATTGCTTAAATTCTTGTCTGAATCTGAAATTCTTTTTATCTGTGAGACCAGGTTTTATGTGACACAGACAGTGGAAAGGAATTTATTTTATGTGAATACAATAGAGATGCAGACTCTTACAGGTAAACATTTGACCCAATCTATAACCATTTTTCAATCTTTGAATCATTTTCTTGGGGTTGTGTTCTTTTTATAAATAAGTTTTTATTTTACTTTTTATTATTGTTATTATATTACGAATTACCATTTTTTAAAATATATACATTAAGTTTAATTAAAAAAAAAAACATAAAAACACAGAAAAACAAGAAAGGAAAAGAGAGTTTACACGTACCTACCTTTTGGTTCTCATTTGTACTTCTTAATGTCCAACTGATGAGTCATTAATAAGATCAAAATGATGGCAGTGGCATATCTTGGTGTTATTTAAGATCATATGTTCTACCAAGTGCTCTATTCTTGGGAAACTTTTTATCTTTTATTTTTTCTTTACCTTTTCTTTTGAATTGTTATGTTGTTTACTTTACTGGGAATCGGCAGTTGGCAGTTATATAATTGGTTATATATCTCTATGTTTTGATGCAGATCCCCTTGGTCAAACAAATACCATCCACCATTAGAGGATGGTGCCCTCCCATCTGTAGATTTGAGGAAACTTGAAGTTGAAGCAAACGACATCTTTGCTATCTATCGTGACCAGTGAGGTCCTTTACTTACCTCGTTAGGGATTTGGTTATAGCAATGGCTTCTTTGTTATTTTCATTAATTTGCCCCCGTGTAAGAAAATTTTGAAACAAGAATTAGGATCATATATGCAATATACTGACGCGGTTGTGTATAGTCTTTGTTTCTTTTTTCTTTTTCCCCTTTTATTAATTGCTTATTTCATATAATTAGCAGCTTGATTAATTAATAATTTGCTAGGTATTATGAAGGTGGCATCTCATCGGTTTATATGTGGGAAGATGACAATGAAGGTTTTGTATCTTGCTTTCTAATAAAGAAAGGTAAGTTCACTTATTGTAGCTCTCACTCCCTAGGCATCTTTTTTTTTTTTTTTTTTTTTGCAAAAAGCTCTCTGGCCCTAGGCTACTTTAGGGAACTCGTCTCTTTACTAACTTCCTCGTATCTACGGTGAAGATGGATCAAAGACAGGGCACGGTAGAAGGGGTTATTTAGAAGAAGGAGCATGGGATGCCATCCACGTTATTGAGGTATACGTAGTTTCGTTGGTTACCAGAATATTAATATGGACAAAGGACATCAAAAGCCATTATCTTGTCGCCATCTTTCTCTTTTTTTCTTCTCTTTATAATTGCCCATTTATCATTTCCTCGTTTTAGTCATGCTGCAAATTAATTCTTTATCTAGGTGGGCCCAGTAGAGGAAGGAACAGCTCATTACCGTCTAAACAGTACTGTCATGCTGTCTTTGACTACAAACAACGATGCATCTGGAACATTCAGTTTGTCCGGGTCGATAAGACGAGAGGTACTTGTACTGGATTCTGTATTCAAGTAAAAAGTTTAAGTTTGCTAGCCAATCTTTCCATGAATCATTTATAACAAAGGGTGCAGTGACTCAAATACTAACAAATGTCCCTTTCTAATGTCTTATACATGGGACTCGCATATATTGTTCATAGAAATAGAACCATCTGGATCACTAATCTTCCCATTTGCGTGTGCCACGTTAGGTCTCAATATGAGTTTACCACGGCCATCCATCTACAGTTAATTAGTCCCTTGCTTTGACTGCAATATTTCTTCAGTAAAACTTGGTTACATATAACTCTTAAATCTCTTCAATCTTTGTAATACGTATAATATTAGATGTTAGCACAAAGCTGTGGAGGAAATTGGGTTCTATGAGCTATGTGGTCATAACATTGTCATATCTTGGTTTTCCTTGAATAAACCTCTGATATACAGTAGCATACTTTCCTTATTAGGTTCTACTACCAAGTATTTTAGTTTTAAGCTTTAATCTTGATTCCCGTCTTAAGTTTCTCCTATATGTTTGCCCAAATTATTTGAAATACTTGAGAAGAACAACATTTCTTAACAAATTCAGTTCACTTCCTAGATTCCAAGAGCAAAAAAATAGTTCTTGATTGATTTTACACAATATTCTGGTGAGCTGAAAGGTGGCAAGTATAGGACAAGTTTTCTGCTTTTTCAGTGTATTCACATGCGTGGCTTAAAAATGTTGGAATTAAGGTGTTTTTCAATTTGTTTTCCATGCTTCGTAGATGAATATGGACCTCTCAGTTCAAGAAGGCCATCTTTGCAACATGGGAAGAATGATAGAAGAGATGGAGAGTAAACTTAGAAATTCGCTAGATCAGGTATGAGGGTTCTCTTAATAGTTCACGCTTCCTTTCTTCTTCTCTACGTGCTAATTTACAGCGCAAACAACTTAAATTTGTCTTATTGTCGTGGTAAGATTTTGTTTACATTCGAGATATATATATATATATATATATTTTTTTTTTGTCGGCGAGCTACTCAAGTTATCACAATGCAGGTTTACTTTGGGAAGACGAAAGAAATGGTTTGCACTTTGCGACCACCGTCAGAAGTGGTGATGAGACTACCTGACACCTGAGCTGGCCATTGGCATATAGGACTACACACCATATGTTTGTTTGCTTTGTTTATTTAACAGTGTGAATTGCTACATGATATCTTAGACTGTTTCCTATATATTTATTTTACAGTTGATTTCTGTTGTGTGCTTCTTTACATGAGATCTTTGCTGGTATGATTTGTGCCACTTTTGGTCGTAGTTCAGAACTAAGAGGCAAATTTCTTTTGCAAAATTGAGGACATTTCAGTTCCTTAGGAACACTCGGCAATGCTATTTCAGTGTTCTCTTTCAGGCTTCGTCGTGGGTGGATAGTGCAATCATTCATGCTTCAAGTGCTCAAGAACTATGGCTTTTTCTTTTTTTTTTTTTTTACTTTTTTTTTTTTTTTTTTTTAGCAATTACAGTAAAGAGATTTCAAAGCAAAAGCCGGGTTTTCTAGAGTTTTGTTTATATATTTTTACGTTTACTTTTACCTTTCTTGTATTAAGACCTGTTCTCTTCATTCCGAAAGAAATCTAAATGCTTATTTTGTTTGATTGTTCGCAAAAAAAAAAAATTATAATAATAATAAATAATAATAATAATTAAAAGATGAAGCTCTACTACCTATATCAAATCGACCTAACAATGTGCACACAAGTGAGGGTTTGAATTATACACCTCTGCTGGAGCTCCAAGATTATTATTGTTTGTTTTATCTTAATAATTTGATTTCATTTAAAGTTCTGATTTTCCAAATGTCTGTAAACAAATACATGTAAAATGACTCGTCCTTCGTCTTTTGAGCCAATTCTACGTATACAACGAATAAAAATAAACTTTGTAATACTTATGAACATGCGTTATCATAGATTTTATTGATAAATAAATACTCCAAACTCCTAAAGTACTATTGATCTTGTAATTTGCTAGTTTGTTTCTTATCCAACAGATTATTGATAGGGTATAAATTAAGAAAACATAGTGCATTTAAGAACGTTTAATAGATTAACTACACTGAAATTGACATATATTTCGAAGACCAAAGCACACAAACACGTTATTATTTAAGGATTGCCCACAAGTTATGTATAGAAAACTCATGGTTTCAGTTTCAGTCCGAAGTAAATAATTTTTTTTTTTAAAGAGAATTTGGTGATCCGTAGTCCCATGTTAAATAAATGTATTCTTTAGTTGGTAGATTAAAATTTTCGAGATTGTATTAGTAACTCGCCCAAACAACAGTGATGAAATTTTTTTTTTTTTTTTCTGTAATGCATATTATAATTTGTAGTTAGTGTTAAGCATATATATAATATATATAGTGTTTTTTAAATACATATATATACTTGGGAAAGAAACTCCAAGCTAATGGAACAACTCACTGAAAATTGTGTCAAAACTCGTGTGAAGAGCTCAAGGAGAATATGATCTCTAATACCTCGAGGACTCAAACCTAAATGATAAATTAAAAACGAGCAAATGCCATTGCTTTTTCATGATTTTTTCCATTGATTATGCAATATTTAAACAATCACTCTATTCCATAATATTTCTATAATTGTCTGTTGATATAACAAAGTAAATAGACAGTTATTTAGAGAAGTTTTGAAAGTCCAGAGCCTATAACTCGAGTTTTGGGGGAAAATGTGAGAGAATTGACAATTTCCTAAATGAGATACAGAAAAAGTAATGCTAGATACACACATTTTTTCTGACTGTTTAATACGATCTTACGTGAGATGTGAAGTATTATATTATAATTGTTGAATGTTTAGTTGAAATGATTTTATGTTCAACCAATTAAAATATAATATCAAGTAGCTATAAAATAGGCATGTTTAGGAATATTTTATAAAATTCCTCAACAATGAGTGCACTGATAATCATGTGAAGAGCTTATGATAATGGAATTTCTCTATTATGACTTACGACCATCCACAGAGAACTCAGAGACACATCATAAGAAAATAGAGATAAAGAAATGAAGGCAAAAGAGAACTCAACATGACTGAGACATATTCCTAAATCACCTAACATGCCTAAGCCACATGAAAAACTGATATTCACCTGAACTAGACATGGAATTCCCTCTAAAAATTCATCATCCAAACACCATTTCTCGCCCCACTCCACCATACAAAGACAGGAAAGGATTGAATTATCTTTTCCTCGAATAATCGTTTCGAATATTTTTTTAAGTTTGAAAACTAGACATTTCAACATTTCAAGCTTTAGCATCAGGCTCACTACCTGAGGAAGCTTTCTCGTTTGGTTCAACAGTAGCTGGGGTTGCTAGTTCAGCATTGTCGTCTTCTGTGTCACTATCATCGTCATCGTCATCATCATCATCATCTGTGGTCATACAAGAATTTTAATCCAAGGTTCCGGGTTACTATGAAAATCTTGAAATTTCAAGAACGACGTTACAAAACTTACCATCTTCAGCGCCGCCATCAAAACCGTCAAAGTCTCCACCACCGCCCATGTTCAGCTTCTGAAATACCAGAGACGGACGATTCGAAAGGATATAAGAACACCAGAAATGGGCATGTAGAGCAATGTGCATAAACTGCAGTCATATCTTGATGATTTCTCTACTTACCGAAAAGTCTATACCGCCAAAGTCCATAGCTGTTCCTTCTAGAGACCAAAATGATACAGAAAGAAAGACCGACATAAGAATTTCGCCAGGAAAATTTACCAAATCAACAAACATTTATCGAACAAAATAATATCTACCTTTATTTTCAGGCTCCTCATCTTCATCAACCCATTTGTCCCAATCAACCTTCAGAAACACGGGCGGCTTTCCCGCCTGCTTTATCAATCTGCTCCACCATTTTTCCTCGGCCTTCTTCACTAGGTAACAAATATTTCTCAAACCAACGCTAGCTTTGCTCTCCTGAACACGCCATTCAGATTAGAACAATTGACCATTCATGGACGACAAAAAAACTAACGAAAAAATTAGAAGGCTTAGAGTTTGGGACATACATTCACATCAACCTCGTCGAGTAAATCAAGGTCAAGTTCATAACGGATCTTATCAGCCCCACTAGTAGCAGAGAATAAAAACTTGCCTTCAGGCTCAAGTTTTAGATTTACGTCTTGGGCATCTGGCAATTCAACAGTTATGAAGAGTTTGTCAGACCTCTGAGCCCATTTCACTGATGGATGCCGGCTGAAAATTCAATATTACGATAGAAGTTAGAAAGGTAAAGCCAATGAAAGGTATGTCACATAACAAAACTACTTACCATGAATACGAAAGGAGTTTGTTTAACAATTTAATATAACTTTACAACACATATCAATCTTTCACTATCTTTCATCACAGAATGAATACAGACTCATTGATTCCTCATCTTAGCATCTGCGAAATCTGTATTTTTTTTTTCTACTGAATTTATGAGAAAAAAAAAAAATCGCAATTGAAAAGGAACAAAACATCTCCACTTTCGACAAAGCTAAACACCTGAATCAGCATATTTTTAGAAATATACGGCACAATCATATCATCTGAAATCTAAAGAATCAAGAAATCAACTGATGAACAGGAGCGGAAAAAAAAAAAACCAAAAAAAGGACGGTTTAAGTTTGACATCCCATTAACTTGTATATGAAAATTCATATAATAAATAGATTATAGATAGACTCTAACAGAAGACCATCTTAGCATAGCCCAATATCTACAATGCATAGAAAACTATCAAGCTTCAAACACCAGAGCTTGTCTTGAAGAAAACAATACAACTAGAGTGAAAAATGTTGTGCAAAATCACATGACAAAAAATAAAACACACTTGTATAGTATAGAGAAAAGGGTCAGAAATATTGGACAAAACATCCACAAAAACAAAGAACCAACAAGGAAACTACTAATTTTTCAACAACATCGTGAACAATACGGTTTCTCAGCTTTCTAAGTAAATATAGGGGAAAGGAAAATAAATGTATGCCTAATCTCAACATCATGCTCTCAGTTTATCAAAAAAAAAAAGAGGCCAAATATCCCTTGCTCCAATTATAAGCCATAGCATTTTTTTCATTAAAAAGGAAAAACCATCCAAAAACGGCTTTGTAAAACCAGTGTCGGACTACTTTATTTCCAAACTAAATTATAACAACACATAGCTTCTTCTTCTTCTTCTTCTTCTTCTTCTTTTTTTTTTTTTTTTTCCCTTCATTCCGATCTATTACTTGGCTTCGAAATAAGGAAAGTGAGTGAAAAGAAAGAAAGAATACCTCATTTTGGCGAAGAAAATGAGAGGAATCGAAGACCGACGAAATGCGAGTGTGAACGGCGTGAGAGTGCGAGGCTTTATAGAACAAAAAAAAAGTGGGGGGTTGCGTGATTTTAAAGATTTATCAACAGAGCTGAGAGGGGTTTAAGAAGAGGTAAAGAGAGAATTAAAATGCTTGATCAAAAGTATGGTTATTATTCAATATATTACGTCATAAAATAAAAATAATAGAATAAAAAAATAAAAGTTTTTTATTTAGTATATTAGTTGTATTTGTACACCTAAGTAATAAATTAAAAAAAAAAAAAAAAGACAAAAAGTAACCAAAAAAAATGTAAATCATTGTAACAAAGAATATTAACCAGTCGTTTGGATCACTTATTTCACTCATTTCATTTCTTTTTATTTTTTTATTTTTTTCAATTTTTTTAATCCTCCAAATTATTTTATTTTTTCAACCATTTTTTTCAACTTTCCAAATCCCTATACAATATTTTTAAATATCAACCATTCATACCACCTCGAAATTAACAAAGTCAAATAATTCTTACATCATTTTTACAAACCATTTTCAAACAGTTTTCAAACTATTTTTTCTATCCAAAAAAATGGGATGGAATTGCCAAAATGGGGTTGGATAAATGTGCATTAAATTTGTTATAATCACTTTTGATTTTACCGTTTTTACTCTACGGCGTATTAATAGTACTAATATACCGGACTGTACTGAATAAAAACTCAATAAATGCAAATAAAAGAATAGAAATTAATTACTAGGGATCATTTTCCAAAAGAACCTCCCATTTAATTTTTATCCCCTTATAGTTTATATTTATACTATGGTGTAATAACATTAGTGTGAATTAAAAAAGAAAAAGGTCATTTTCCAAAAGAATCTCCCCCCTTGCAACACAAAATAGTTTGGAGGGAAATATCTGAAAAAAAAAAAAAAAAAAAAAAAAAAAAAGCTCTTCCACATCAACCAGACAAACGCCACTCTAAAGCTTAAAGTGCTTAGCTTAAAGTGGTTAGTGTGAACTGTGAATTAAAGGGCTTTGCTTAGCTTGGAAGCAAAACTCTTTTAGATTAAAGCTTAAAGTCGTCGCCGGCGCATGGAATGGCATTAACGCTAGCGTACTTCGAGTCGTTATCGCAGAGATGCACTTCTCTGTCGCACATCAAGCAGCTCCACGCCCAACTCCTCGCCGGCGGCCACCTTCACTCCACGCCCCACGCCGCCAACCTCATCCAGCTCTGCGCCGCCGCCGACCTCTCCTACGCCGCGCGCATCCTCCGCGCCCTCCCCGCCGCGCCCTCCACCAACCACTGGAACGCCCTCGTGCGCGGCCTCGCCCGCGGCCCCCGCCCCGCCGAAGCCCTCCTCTGGCTGCGCGCCATGGCGCGCGCGCGCCGCCGCCCCGACGCGCTCACCTGCTCCTTCGCGCTCCAGGCCTGCGCGCGCGCGCTGGCGCCGTTCGAGGCGCGGCAGGTGCACGCGCTGGCCGTGGGGTTCGGGTTCGGCGCGGACTGCCGGCTGATGACGACGCTGCTCGACGCGTACGCGAAGGCCGGGGACTTGGCGTGCGCGCGGAAGGTGTTTGACGAAATGGCGGAGAGAGATGTCGCCGCGTGGAATGCGTTGATCGTTGGGTTGGCGCAGGGGAGTCGGCCCGGAGAGGCGTTGGGCTTGTTTTGGAGGATGAGAGATGGAGAGGGTCTGTGGCCGAATGAAGTTACGGTTATCGGTGCTCTGTCGGCTTGTTCGCAGTTGGGGGCATTGAGAGAAGGCGAGGAGGTTCATTGCTACGTGATGGATGTGAAGCTAGACAAGAATGTGGTGGTTTGCAATGCGGTGATTGATATGTACGCAAAATGCGGGTTTGTGGATAAAGCATACGGGGTGTTTTGTGGTATGAGATGTAGGAAGTGTCTCGTGACGTGGAATACGATGATAATGGCATTTGCTTTCAATGGCAAAGCACGGAAAGCGCTTGACCTCTTCGGGGAAATGGCGGGCGCTGGGGTGCGACCGGATGCAGTTTCGTATCTCGGGGCTCTTTGTGCGTGCAATCATGCTGGACTCGTAAACGAAGGGGTTAGGTTGTTTGATTCGATGGTGAGGTGCGGTTTGGTGCCCAATGTTAAGCATTACGGGAGCGTGGTTGACCTGTTGGGTAGAGCTGGGCGGCTTCAAGAAGCTTACGAGATAATAAACTCCATGCCTATGGTCCCGGATGCGGTGCTCTGGCTGTGTTTGCTCGGTGCTTGCAAGACCTATGGGAACGTAGAAATGGCAGAAATTGCGTCAAAGAAGATAATGGAGATGGGGTCTAGTAGTTGTGGGGATTTCGTGTTGCTGTCAAATGTTTACGCAGCGTATGGGAGATGGGACGATGTGAGGAGGGTGAGGGAGGCCATGAAGGAAAAGGACGTGAAGAAGATACCGGGATTTAGTTACACTGAAGTGGATGGGGTTGTTCACAAATTTGTTAATGGTGATCAAAGCCACGAAAACTGGCGCGAGATTTATGCTAAGTTGGACGAGATCAAGTTCAAACTAAAAGCCTATGGATACGTCGAGAAGACTAGTATTGTGCTGCACGATATCGGCGAGGAGGAGAAGGAGAATGCGTTGTATTATCATAGCGAGAAGTTGGCTCTGGCATTTGGCTTGATTAGCACTAGCGAAGAGACCCCAATTCAAGTGATTAAGAACCTTAGGATTTGTGAGGATTGTCATGCGGTGTTCAAGCTCGTCTCAAAGATTTTTGATCGGGAAATTATCGTGAGGGATCGAGCACGATTTCACAGATTTAAAGACGGTTTATGTTCTTGCCAAGATTATTGGTGAAACAGTTCATTCTTTTACATGGCTCTTTATAATAGCAGTTTGAAAAGCTATCTTTAAGTTTACTTGAATCGACTGTTCGAAACTTGTAGAGAAAGGTTACATTTCAAAACAATTTCTAAACAAAATTACAGAGGCCTAAGATATGACTTCTAGAAGGCGCATTTGCGAAATGTTGAAACTTGTACAGGAGTTTGAGTAAAAGTGATGATACACAACCCGAAAATTGGCCAGAATAATGTGGACTAATTCATTTGATTAGAGAACAATGTAATTCATCCAACACTTAATTGACGCATCATTCTGGTTAATTTTTGTGTAATTTTTGCTAGCAAGAAACACAAGTAAAAACACTATCAAACGGCTCACAGCATTCAGAATGGAAGCTGATACCACAGACCATAATGCTATATTAAGCTTTGGTATTTTATCCCCTAATATGCAATGAATTTAATAACTAATGACTAGTCCCGGTAAGGACTTTGAGTAACTCTATTAACGATTAGGCACTTGGGCAGGTAATTCATTTATCACTCGCATTTTCATATGGTTGGTCAACTGCTTCTGAGAAATAAAGTTGGTATGAAATGAAGGCACTAATTTTACCCACCACTCACCAGCCTAGCTTTTGTAGAGTCTTGGAATTAATTGCTCATAAACATTACATTGTAGACTTAGAGTTGCTCCAAAGCAAGCATTTATCTATAATTCTACATGGCATGTTCATCACACGTTTGACATTGTTTTTACATAAAGACACGTAGTAATTCTGTGCTCCAAGAGCCATGATCTACTTACTTAACCTAAAGTTCTTGAACCGAAACTCGAATGAAAAGGCGGTGTTCTATAAATGAGCAGAACCAAGCAAAATGTTTCATTGAAGATGTTTCCTTCAAATCCTATGTAAGGTACAATGCAAAGGCGGTATCCAAACTAAGGCCATTGTTGAAGGTTTTAACATATAAATATTTAACAAAGTACTCATTTTCTACGCGTAAGGTTTCTAAGTATTGACTTATCCTCCTCATTCTCGTAGCTTATATATTTGAAGCCCTACAGAAATCGGTCAAGGTTTTCTGTTTCAGATAAGTAAAGCAGCACAGCAATAAAGGAAATAAATAAGATGATAAAAGAGATACAACTGTAAGGTCATTAACGGCTCAAACATCAATTCCATTCCATTGAAGCTTCTTTTCCACAAGGACAATGAACAGAGGACGTTTAGTCTAGGCATGTTAAACTGAAAATTGGCTGTTAAGCAATTCAATACATAAAATCAATATCACGTTAAATACTTCCGATGCTCTCAAAAAACATACAAGATCAAGTACAACAATTTCAACAAGCTTGTAATCTACCTTTAGCATGACCAGAAAACTAATATGCTACATAGTGGACAAGCAATTATAACAACTACAATCCATATAGTAGACAGGCATAAGTAAAATCTGAACTCAACAAAACACATTATCAAGCAACCAGAAAGGAATGAACTGTAAGCATATTTCCATGCTAGAGTGCAACCATTTGCTTCATTAAATACTTCCAAGTTTTCATTCCTCAGTGAGGTAGCCTGAGAAAAAATAATTACCCTGTATGAAGTGCGAACTTATATGAATACCCAGACACCTTGTTAAGACGAAACTACTCTTTTTTAATCGCCTTTGCTTCAAAACCCCCCTCGGGTCTCTTCACAAGATGGTATGGCATATAAGTCCCGAGAAGCTTATCCCAAATTGGGAAGAATGGCTGAGAATAGTTGTACTTCAAGCCTTGTAGTTGGTGGTGGATGTCATGATAAGCAGTGTTGTTATGGAAGAAAAGATGAAAGATGTTACCAGGCAACCATAGTCCACAGTGATCATCAACGGTTTTAATCACAGCAAAGCAGAAGAAAATTACTGCAGTCCTAGCAGTCATCCCCGAGACTAGGAAAGAGAGGGCTCCACCAAATGTGTCAAGTAGGAGACCCTCAAGCGGGTGATTATAAAGGGCTCCGATAGCATAAGGGACAATGAGCTTATGGTGTTGTGAATGGACATGGCGATACAAAAATTTGTTCTGATGCATGTAGCGATGCACGAAGTACTGCCATGTGTCCATAACAAGCATTGCAACAACAATTTGCACAATCTGTATTGGAATAGAGGGTTGAGTTATTATCCCTGAAGTGTTTGACTGTGAAGTAACCTGCAGAAACAAATCTCAAAGTCAGAAAATATAGTAGAAACAAAAAGGGAACCTGTACTACGATCACAATAAATTGGCTAATGTATAAATTCAAAAATATTAAACTTTGTTTCTCAATTTACCCAGCAGATAAAACTCCAATACGATAAAACAGAACTACTAACTAGCATCATCTAACAAGCTATAAAGGACATTAAACCGAAAATCATCCTCTATAGTAACAACAATAAACCAGCAGTAAGGAAAGAACATCATCTAAATTAAAAGAGTCCTCAGACGTTACAGTCCACAAATTCCAAAGAGAAAAAAGGCATTAAAATATTTTGCATCAGAGTAAATAGATAATATCTAATTTCAAGGTACTTAGAACTTAAGATATATATTTTTTTTAATTCATATGCTAGAAGAACGATGAGATTATCTGTTAATAGTTATTATCAATAGCTTGCAGAGAAAATCCTTGCATTCAAGACTTTGGCCCTCGTGCGTACCAGCTACTCAAATGTCTCTGCCATACAGAGAAAAATTCACAATCTTAAATCTTAAGAAACTGTTCTAACCTTAATCCACCCTTACTAGGATTTCCTAGAAGCCTCCTTAGTCAAGGCTCAAGGTACTAGAACGATGCAACGGAATGAGAATCTGTTGAAGAATCATATCTCATATGGATAAAATGGATTTCTCCCATTTGACATTTCTGCGGCAGATTATAGATATCATTTTCAGTTTCTGCAGAGGTGCTACACTAATATTGAGAATAAAACAAGATATCCTGCTAATGAAACAGGTTCACTAAACCTAAGTTCGATGATTTCATCTACGATCTGATCATAGAAAACGAAATCTAACTGAATGGGGTAGGATCACCATGTGGAAACTGCTAAAACCATGTAAAGAACCAGCCCAATTACCGGAAGCCATGGCTTTCCCAATCTCTCTATCCAGTAGATTTTGTCTATTATTTGCCAGGAAAGAAGTTTCAGGAAATACGGAATCCACATCCTCATCTTCAAAGATAAAACAATAAAGAAAAAGAAAGGTGTCTAAATTTTCATTGATATTTCTCCATCTCTTAGGATAGAAGTCGTTTTCACTTATTGGAGTTTTAACATATGGGACATGGGCATAATGATCATTAAAACACGAAAAATTGCCACATCAAAATTTCCTATCTTGTCAAAAAGAAACAAACTTTAAGAGATGCCATTGTCCATTTTCGTTTCCATTTCTGTTAAGATGTCCTAACCCGATTCGGTTCTTACCAAAACGGGGTCTTGAAGTGGAGATCTAGCCACAGTCCCCTACTTCCTTGTTCCTACTAATTCCATAAATGGCCATACTAAAGTATCTTCCAATTGGGTCACCTTTGCCTCACGTGAATGTTACACATTGTACCAGTTCCCAATCATTACATCAAGCCACGTAACCGAAACTAAAGACGAAACAAAAAGCTACAGGTCAGAGAAAAGAGAGATCACTAACCAAGAAAAGCGCCTGAGCAACGGTCGCCTGAACGAGCTGTTGAAGCAAGACGCCCTTAACGACGGAGGCGAGAGGCACCGTGTTCTTCTGATCCTCCTCCTTCCTCGTGTGCAACCGGTAATTGTCCAGAGGCGGCAGCAACTGGTAAAGCCCCCCGTACAACCAATAAACCACAATTGGGGCAAAAGTCCCCATTGCCTCATCACTCACATACCCTTCCCAGAACACCATTTTTTTGGATCCAACTTTCCTTATTCTTTTTTTTCTTTTTTTCTTTTTTTTTCAAACTCAATTTTCTCAACTCAACTCAACTGATATCAGAATTCTCAACCAGCATTACCGTTCGAGATCCATCAATTCAAATGTGGCCTTTCTAAACCCTGAAACGTAGGGGAAATTAATTTAAAAAATAAAAATAAAAAATCAACCATCTGGGTCTTTATGTACGATTCAATTCAATTAAAAACAAAAACAAAAACAAAACAAAAAAAAGCATTGAAATGTCTCTCTAATCGACGACAAACTCAGAGCAACTTTTCGTTATTTCTCTCTACATTTTTTGTCCCATTTACTCTCACGGAAACCAAACACGAAGGTAATGAAAAATAAAAACAAGAAAAATACACTAATAAATAAACGAAGCGAATCAAAATGAATCGATCGAAACAGGAAATGGATGACTTACAGAGAAAGAGAATGGCTTGGCTTTGCTCATTCAGATCTAAAGGCGTTGTTGTCTCTGTCGCTGTGTGGACTAAGCTGTGTTGTGTTGTGAGACAGAGAAGAGAGAGTGAGGAGTGAGTAGTGACAGTTGTGATATTGTGGAAGAATTTAATTTGTAAAGAGGATCTTTGTTTTTGTTTAGGAGAAAAAAAAAAATCATTTCGTAATATTTGGTTGTCATTGTAAAGAAACTTTTTCCTCTTTTTTTTTTTTCTCTTCTTTTTGAAAATTTTTATATTTAGCCTCTTTCATTTGATTCAAATCTCATGTTTGCCCCTATCATATAAAATGTCTCAAATTAGCTCTTATTATTTAAATCGTTAGCAAAAAAGGTCCTTAATGTTGAAACATTACCCAAACCTAATTAGTGACCAGTTAAAAATTCATATGAAACCTTGCCAAAAATTGAAATGCTCAACTATGCTTTTGTGGGCTCTTGAATATTGAGTATTGATATTTAGAGATTCTCAAGAGCTCAAACCAAACATTAATTTAGAGGACAAAATAAGAGCCAGAGGAAGAAAGTGATCGCCATTATCGGAAGATCTAAATAAAAAATAATCATAAACCAATATTTATAAAAGTCTTATCAATTAAAGAGGTCTTATTTAATGAGCTATGTGTGTGCTCGAATATTGTCGCACCTCTTATTTTTCTAATTTTGGGGCTTCTCCTATTTGTAAGACTTAGCGTACGTTTTATTACCCTAAGTGTTTCATTGGAGTTATTAGTGGAACAACTATATGACTGCAAGGGCATAACGAGTTTAGAAGGTTACTAGCTCAAATGACCTTTAAACTCTTTGTGACTGACAATTTAATCTATAATCTAATCCTATCAGCTTAAATGGTCTTTTAACTTCGGTTTTTAATTATTAAAAATCAAGTCCAAACTGAGTATTGCCGTCTATTTCTTTACAAATTTACACACGTGTCTTTTAAGTGCTTGTGTTTCCATTAATATACCCAAAAATATCTAAGTCATCCTTGAGCTTGTCCGACACGCCGACGTTGAGAGCTCGACCATTGCGTTGATGCCTCGAGCTCACTTACCTCGTGCTGTTGGATGTTGAAAACATTGGTTTTGTGATTTGAAGAAGGTATGAAATAATGTATCTATATGATTTTTTTTTAAAAAAAACCAAATAAGGCTATTACAAGCATGTGATATACACGTCCTCAAACCGTCAAGAAATAGACGATAGTTCTCAATTTGGATTTGATTGTAACAAAAAATAAATAAAGATCATTTAAGCTAATTAAATTAGATTTTAGACGAAATTGTCACCAGACAAAAAATTCAAAGAACGTTGAGCTAATAACCCTTTTTAACATTTGCAATATAATTTCTCGATTAAAAACTATATATATCATAGCAAGGTATGTCCTAAATGAGAACAATTTTAGATCATTAGGTTAACCTTTTTAACAAGTTGCACGACTACAAAATTTAATAATGTCTAAAATTGTTTATAGGATAGCCTACCAGTGAATTATCACATAACTATATCTAAGTTATAATAGAGCGTTGAAATGCATGAAAATAGAATAATATGTTATTTTAGCGTATCATTATTATAACTGATAAAAAAAATAATATATATACGAGGTATTACTTCATAACCCTTGTGTAGGTTTCTTTTCATACTTGTTAACAATTAAATATATATATATATTGGATAACTTATAAGGGCTAGGTTGGCTGATATTTAATGTTTTTTTCTTTATCCCCTCTCTCTTGGTACTCTATCTCGTGTGAACCATTTGAATGATGTTATTCAATCTACATGGATTTTGGTTTTTAAAAAAAAAAACAACGTTTCAATAGCACGTTTTAGCATCAAGTACTTAAAAGTAAATTTAGATGTAAAAATGGTTTCCAAACCAAATGGAAATTTATTTACTCTTTTATAATTCAAATGTAATTTTTAAACACTTATCTTAAAATATTACTAGTTTATAAACCAGTTCAAGTAGCTACTCAAACATAATATTTGAAATTTTCAATTCGAAAATAAAATATATGATATGCAAACTTTGGGGTTAACTTGCAACAGAGAGGCAATGGTGGGCCACTTTTCATTGTTTCTCGCTGATTACGAACACATAATTTGCTAGGCGACAAGCAAGATATGGCTGCCCTGGAAGTTTGCTTCTTTTTTTTTTCCTTTTTTTTTCTTTTTTTTTTAAATATATAGATATATATATCCCGGTGCTTTTTTATTAATGGCTATGATTTTTGTTTTTTTAAGGGAAAAATTATTTGTTGATGAACTTATACACGCATTGATTGTACATTATTATATAGAATCTTATTAAAGATTACAGAATAAGATTCTAATTATATTAATAAGTTACAGAATTGAATTACTAATTTAATTTTATTTAATTTTGATGTACAGAGTAAAGAGCATTTTTACTTCCATATATTTATGATAATCAATTCAATCAATCATCATAATAGAGCTTCATGATATAATTGGCTTAGTTTTTAAGCAAGTAATTTAGTTTCGGAGTATTTGAATAGTGTTAAACTTAAGTATTTACAACGATTTCTCTCACTTGCCTCCTCTCTCTCTCTTCTTAACAACCTTTTTAAAAAAAAAAAACTCTTTTTAACAACTTTAAACACTTCTTAATGTGAAAATTTTCAATTGCGAGAATCACTATAATAGTCTACTTTATACATTAGCTAAAAAATAATTGTTAGCCAGACAAACAATACGTTTTTTTTCTTCACTACCATATGCATTTGGGTTGTTTGGATTGGAAACCGAATCGAATATTTTTTTATTTAAACTATATTTGTTATAGTAATTATGCTGATAAAAAATCAAATTTATACCATATTATTGCAGTAAAATGTAGTTGTTACAGTAAAATACAGTTTGAATTTGTATCAAAAGGAATCAACTTTGAGCACTTTTCCACATTCATTGTGCTCACCACCACATGATGAACCAAATGAATGCAAAGCCAACTAAAAACTATCAATATTGAAGAACCAGCTAACTTTTACCAAATGAAATTACAACCCCATTTACTCTCTTGTTCTTTTGTGATCAACCACAGTTGTTGAATTCTAAACCATATATATCTTATGAATAAAAGAATTTTTGAAGGCCCTAAATTGAAAATTTTCAGAAATTTTAAAAATGAATTGAATCAAATGCCCATAGGAATATTAGAATCATCTTGAATGCTACTATATATTTCAAGCAAAGATGAATTTGTTGGTTACGTAGATGGCTAAAGATATTGGAACTTTGAACTGTTACAAATATTGCACAATCTTTAGTCTTTAGATTAGCGTTCGTTTTTGTTATATGAGGTATAAGAGACGAGTTTTGCTTTAGGAAAAATCTCAATTTAAGTCTTTTTGTGCAGCAAATTGCTCCAAAAATTAAGTTGAAAAACCCATAAATAATAATAAGGATTAAAAAACCAAATAGAGATTATTAAACATGAAAGAACCGTTTTATTAGCAGGTATTATGACACTCATAAGGACACCAGAGAAGGATTAAAATAAGGGCCAATTAAGAAATTAGTCATTTTAAAAGTAAAGTTTGAAGGATTTAATCATAGAATGTCAAAATTAAAGAAATAGCTATTAAATACCTTAATGGACATAAATATACATGATGATTACTTCAAAAAATCTCCCATATCAAATAAAAAAATCTTCAAAAATTCAGCTCATTCAACTTAAAAAAGCAAACAAAACCTATTATTATCAAAATTTTCATCAAATGTGATAAAATAAAATAAAAATGGCTAATTTCTTAAATTTCTAAAACTATGACTAATCCCTAAAAAATTAGTTTAAAATTTTGCTAAATCCTTAAAACTCTCTTAAAATAAATCATGAGGAACAAAATAAAAATAATGCAGGACGTAAAGATGGTGAAACACGAGAATTGATAATGCGGTTCGGCCAAGCCTACATCTGCGGGGCCACACCCAGTTGAAAACGATCCACTAATAAAATGTCAAATGAGTACAGTCGGGCTTATATGCGTTGTGACTCTCTCCTACACCGAGTCACCGCCTACCCAAACACCTAGTAATCTAACCTCAACGAGATCTCATCATCTTACAATTCATACACCCGTGTTTCAACGCTCACAAGTACAAAGATAAATTCTCTCAAGTTCACAACACAATAAGAATGCACTCTCAAAGCTCTCATGAACAGTAACTACGTTATGCAGTTCTTCACAGCCTTGTGCAGTTTATAGAGCAATAAAGTAAAGAGGAAACCTCACCTGAGAGAATAAGCAATTTTCCCTTTTTTTCAAATGAAAAATCCTTCAATTATAGTTGAATTTGAGGCAGGCAAAATAAAAGGTAATGTTCCCTCTTTTTTTCGGCAACCAATTTGCAGATATATAGTCAAAAACGCGTTCTGGAGATTCTCAAAAATCGCTTCCCAAATATAGACAGTGTTGCAACACGCTAACACCCCCTGCAACAACGGATGTAATACATGTTCAAATTTTTTTTAACAAATATTTCTAAAAACTGTACAAAAAATGTTTGCACAATCTTGAAGGAAATAATAACCAAATATGTTCTAATGATTTTGCAAAATAAAATGCAAACTACAATAAACCTAACAAAACAAAGAATTATTTTTTGAATGATGGTTTAAGAAAACAGCCAATATTTCTATTTATTAAGGGAATAACCACTTATTAACTACACGATACTATAATTTTATATTTAAGTCATTAGTTCTTTAAGGCCTAATGATTAGTTTCTTAATTTTAAAAAACATTGACCATTTTTTTGAAACATGAACTAAAAAATGACTAAATATCAAATAGACCCACTTAAAAATAATCACAAAACGTGTCATATTAACTATCTCATGCAAAAATGTCACAAAACTATGATCTTAGAGATAGTCCTACAACAATAGATAAGATAAAGTCTAGCTATCATGCAAAATCTACCAATATTTGCTTATCAAGAGATGCCAAAAACCCTAGTTGGATAACTTCTCTCTATCTTTCGTTCCATGTCTCATATTTCTTCTTTCCTCTCGTAGTAATTTCTTTTTTTTTTCTTCATTTTTTCACTTTTAATATTTCTCAACAAGTGTCCACTTTAATTCATTACATATTTATAGTCGTTTCCACCCATATCTAATAATGTGGTTGTTCTTTACGTGTACTTCGTTATTATTTTCTTTTTAAGTGTCAGATTAATCTAACTTCTATATCTATATCTTACTATATATATATACTAAGAATGGATCCGTTTTTTCTATTCTTACCAAAAAACGTGTATAGAGGGGACGACATGTGGCGTCTCCCTTTTTTTTTCCTTTAAAAAAATTGCATTTGATGGCCTATTATTTTAGGGGTTTTTGAGATATTTTAAGGGGCTTTTTCGCAAATTTAAGGGGATTTTTTTTGTAAATTTATAAATCTTAGAGGACATTTTTTCAAACTCTTTTTTTTTTTAACTTTTCTGTTTCAATCGTTTCAACAGCTATTCTTTTGACGTAATGATCTAAAAAAAAATTTTCTTCGCACGGTTGGATTCAGAAATATTTTTCTTAATCTTTTGACACCTATTGTCATATACTTTTTTTTTTACCATAACTATTATTTATTTATTTTATTTGTTTAAAGCTTTTATTCTATTTTTTAAGTTTGAAAATTTTTAAAAAGTCCTTGTATTTATATTAAATGATAAATTTAACCCTTAGTTATTCAGAATAACAAAAATATCAAATTTTTTAAATAATTCAACAAAAATATATTTTATTATTTTTTTCGTTGTGTCATATTTTTTATCGGTTATATTATTTTACACGTGCATGCGTGTATAAAAACTAGTCTACATCTATATCTATATCTATATCTATATCTATACTTTTCTCTCCCTTAGCCAAAAAAAATCATCACCTGGGGATGACACGTGGCGTACCCTACGGACGACACGTGGCATCCCTTAATTTTTTTTGTTTTTAATTTTTTTCCTTAAAAAAATTGCATTTAAAGCCTCTTTTGGGGGTTTTTAAGAAATTTTGGAGGGTTTCTGCGCAAATTTAAGGCGACTTTTTTGCAAATTCTCCCTCCTCTCTTTTTTTCACTATTTTTTTGTAATCGTTTTAATGGCTATTTGTTTGACGTAATGATCTCGAAAAAAAATTTCTTAACACAGTTGGATTCAGAATATTTTTCTCGATTTTTTGACACCCCCATTGTCATATACTTTTTTTTACCATAACTATTTTTTATTTATTTTCTTTGTTCTAAGCTTTTATTTTTATTTTTTAAGTTTGAAATTTTTTTTAAAAGCCCCTGTATTTATATTAAATGATAGGTTTATCTCCTTAATTATTCAAAATTAAAAAAATATCAATTTCTTAAAAAAAATTATAATTTTTTCGTCATATTTTTCATACGTTATGTTATTTTACATGTGCTCTACGCCGCGCAGGTGCAAAATCTAGTACTCTTACTAAGGTACAAAGTTGTTTAAACTTAACCACATTGTGCCACGTGGCGTTTTATAGGGGCGACATGTGGCACATTGTGAATTTTTTTTTATTTTAGGTTTCTAAATTACATAAATGGGCTTAATTTGAAGGGCTTTAACAAATTTAGAGGAGTCTTTACTAAATTTAGAGGTTTTTTTTTGCAAATTTTGACGAGTTTTTTGCAATTTCATTTTTTTCTCTCATTTATTTAACTTTTTTGCTTTTATCATTTCAACCATCGTTTTTTTACAGTAACGATTTTGTAAAATTTTCCTGTATACATGGTTGGATTCAAAATCTTTTCTCAAACTTTTGACACCTATTATCATATCCTTTTTTTTTAACTAGTCATATACTTCTTTTTGCTTTAACTATTTATTTTTTATTTTCTTTGTTTTAAGTTTTTCTTTGCGTTTTTTGTATGCAAAAAAAAAAATATAAATATAGCCATATGTTTTATTTTAAATGCTAAAATTTACCTTTTAGTTAGTCTAAATGACAAAACTTTAATTAATTTTTTAAATTTTAAAAAAATATATATTTATAACTTTTTGCTTAAAAAATTCCCACGTCCTATACACGTGCGGAATAGCCCGTGTATAAAACTAGTATATTATAAGGTTATTAACTTTTTCAAACATTGATTCTCCACATTTCGACATGTGGCGTCTTTTTTTATTTTTTATTTTTAAATTTCATTTAAGGGCCTTTTTTTAGGGATTTTAAGAAATTTTTAAAAATTGTGTTTAAAAGCCTCTTTTAAGGGTTTTTGATCTATACTGCTCTTACTAAGGCAAAAAACTTAACCACAATGTGCCGCATGACGCTTCATATGGGCGACATGTGGCACATTATGGTTTTTTTTTAAGTTTTCTAAATTACATAAAAAGGCTTAATTTGAAGGGCTTTTAGCAAATTTAGAGGAGTTTTTAGTAAATTTAGAGGTTTTTTTTGGGCAAATTTTGAGGAATTTTTTGTAGTTTCATTTTTTTTTTCTCTCATTTATTTAACTCTTTTGTTTTTATCATTTCAACCAGCATTTTTTGTAAAATTTTTAGTTTACACTTTACACAGTTTGATTCAAAATCTTTTTCTCAATTTTTTAACATTGTCATATACTTCTTTTTGCTTTAACTATTTGTTTTTATTTTCTTTGTTTTAAGTTTTTCTTTGTGTTTTTTGTATGCAAAAAATTATAGATATAGCCATATGTTTATATTAAATGACAAAACTTTAATTAATTATTTAAATTTTAATAAAAATATACATTATTTTTTTATAACGTTTTGCTTAAAAAATTCACACGCACACGCATGTGTAAAACTAGTTTATTCTAAGATTCTTAACTTTTTAAACTTTGATTCACCACATTTCGACACATGTCATCTTTTTTTATTTTTTTAAGTTGCATTTAAGGGCCTTTTTTTTAGGGATTTTGAGAGATTTTTAAAAACTGCGTTTAAAAATCTCTTTTAGGGGTTTTTGAGAAAAATATCAATTGATTTTTTAATATATCTTATTGTCTTTTCTTTATTAATTTTTACTTGAAAAATTTTCACGTGCTAGCTCTATACACGTAAAGTGCGTGTTATAAAAGCTAGTCATATTTAGAAAATTTCTTTTTATGCGTGATTTGAAATTGCTGAATCGACATCTTTGGCGTTTCTCAATTACGTATCCCTTGTGGATTAATTGTAGTCACGAACTTTATAACTCAATTTTCTATGATTAACATGATTAAATAATGAGTATACACGATATGAATGCGATAATACGATAAGACTCGCTAAAACAAGATTGTTAAATCAATTATAAATAAGTATACACGTTTAACACTCATTTACATGCACTTAAAATTTATTTAGTTATTATCTAATAATTTTCATGCACGTGACATAACAATTACCGCCCTAATTATATACATTATCAAACCTAGGCCTTTATTATAAAAAAATTTAGTTTTAGATTTATAAAATATAATTAAAAATTTATTGATTTCAACTCAAATAAAGTTAATAATAATAATAAATACGATGTAGCTGGATTTCAAATTATAAGATTAACTTTAAAGAGGACCATATTTTTCTTTTAGATAAATGCAGTAATCTAGAATCTAATCCAATCATAATGTTAACCGTATGAATAATAATAATAGTAATAGTTTTCATTAATGACACTAAGTTTTTCATGGGGAGAATTTCAAAATAAAGCCATTCTATAATCTATACCCCAAGTGGTGCGTTCCCATCATTTTAACTCTATGTTTGTAGTTTAAATTTTAGAGTATAAATTAAAAGTGCAAGACAAATAGAGCATATATTATCATTGTACTAAGAATGAGGCATTCCTCAAAATCCCTTTTTTCTTGCTTGGCATGTTAGCCTCAAACAGATTTTAGCAATTCGAAACTTGAACCATAATATCTTGACAATAAACTTTTTTATGTAAAGCTCTTAATTCTATTGGCGTGCGTGTACTTAGTTTCTTTGTAAAATTTTCCTTTGGCTATACAACTCTTAAAAATCTTCATAATCTAAAATTCATTACAAGATTTTAAAATTCAAATTGTTAAGGGAAAAAAATTGAAGACCAAATTATCAAAGTGCAACAAGTTGAAGGACTATCGGTACAAATTACTCTAATATAATAAGGTAATTTGCTCAAATATTCTCTTAATTTTTGCTTGAGTGACAATTTGATCCTTAATCTTGTTATTAACTCAAATAGTCCTTTGTTTTTTGCAGCTGTGGCCCCTATAATTTTCGCATTGTAAGTTGTAACACTTTGGCACTCCATCTTTTTTTTTGGGCATTAACCTCCTTGAATTTAAAAATCGTTGCAATTAACCCCAAATTGAAAACGTCCGTCCAAATATTAACGGAATTTGGCTTGTGCTAATCACGTGGAGGCTTATATGGGGGCATATTGGTCATTACATAACAGAAACGAAAGCAAACAAAAAAAAAAAGAAAAAGAAAAAGGATGAAGAAATAGAAATGTCCGTCTGGCTATATTGTTTTTGAAACAATTGCTGATCCAAAACAATGTTAATTTCTCAAATGTCATTCATTTTTTTTTTTCCAACTCAGCTGAGCTCACAAATATAGATATGAATATAGCTAAACAAAATTGAAATCAACCATCCATTATCATCATCAATTTTGGTCCTTCACACAACCATTATCAACAACAACCAAAAAAAGGAAAAATCTTTCTTAACTCTGCATCAACATTCAAATCCCAACATTCACAAATTAAAACTCTAACATTACAATATTTTTCAAATCCCAATAATTTTCCTAAATTTTCAAACACAAACAATGTCCCAATTTTTTTCAAATTTTTGCCGTGCAAATCAATCACAAACCAAACAAAAATAGATCTAATCTTAATTCTCAGAAAAAAAAAAAACAAAAACAAAAACAAAAACAAAAAACCCATAATCATGAAAAAATCCAATCTCAGATTTGTCCTTTTCACTCTCATCGTTCAATCTATTCTCACTCTTCACGTCCAACAATGCCGACGAAAATGGCGACTCGCTCTCCGACGTAGCCTCGAGATCTGACTCGAATTTGGACTTGATTGGGTACGGGTCTTCTAGCGAGAGGTGCTCAGGCTTGTGCGCGGATCTTCCATCGAGCTTTGCGGGTCCTTGTGCGGCGGCTGGCTAGCAACGACGTGGGTCTTCGGCTGCTGGCGGCAGTGGCAGGTCTTCGGAGAAAGAGGGAATTTTGAGCAACGTGAATTTAAGATTTTTTTTTTAGAGGGAGAGTTGGTCTAAGAGGGATAAATCTGATATGTTAGACTTTGCTTTTTCTAAGGTTGGTGAAGGAGTTGATTATGGTTCAGGTAGTGAAAGATTGAATACGCTTGTGTGTTTGTGTTATTCAGTCTTTGATAATTTTTTTCTTTTTCTCAGTCTTTTTCTTTTTTTCTTTTTTTCTTTTGTTTTGTTTATGTAATGACGAAGATTAAGCGTGTAAATTTGGAATAAATAGTACCAGGTAAATTTTTATCCGGTAAAATTATCGAGTAAAATCTAAGTATTACCCGAAAATTATCCGGATAATAAAACCGGATATATACCCGAAATTATTCGAAAATTTTGGAATAAAAAAAATTGCCCACCTCTTACCCGGCTTTATCAGGGATTTACCCGGTTTCAATGACTTTTTTTAGTCACGGACGGTTGATGGGCGTGCAAATGTGCAAATTGCATAGATATGTCTGCATTAAATGCTCTCTGTCTTGCTGTTTCTCTCACCTTCTCTCTTCTCTCGCCATTATTACACCACCTCTCTCTCTCTTTATTGCACTTTTGGCTCCTCTTTTTATTTTTAGGCGAGAATGTTTGAGAAAAAGTTGAAGGCTTGGCTGGTTTGACTTTAAACATACCAACATATTTTTTTTGTAATTTAAAATTCGGGTAAAATTCGGATAATTACCCGAATTTTACCCGATTATTTCATAGATTCATTCCATGGAACTCCATAGAATGCACTATTTATTTCATGAAATTCCAAAATTGCATGCCTCGAAGATGGCCCATAAAAGCATCCACGTGATTAGCACATGCGAAGTTCTGTTAAACTTTGGATGAGCGCTTTCAATTTGGGGTCAATTGCAACGATTTTTAAATTCGGGGTGGTTAATGCAAAAAAAAAAAAATTACCAAAGTGTCATAACGCGATAAATATAGGGGCCATAGGTGCAAAAAACCCTATTATTTTTCTTTGCAACACCATTAAATTTTTCTTTGGCAATACAACTCTTAAAATAGTCTTAAAATTTTTCATAATCTAAAATCAATAAAAAAAAATTAAAATTCATTACAAAATTTTAAAATTCAAATTGTTAAGGGGAAAATTTTGAAGACCAAAGTATCAAAGTGCAACAATTTGAAGGACTATCGGTACAAATTACTCTAATATAATAAGGTAATTAGCTCAAATAGTCTCTTAATTTTTGCTTGGGTGACAATTTGATCCTTAATATTGTTATTAGCTCAAATAGTCCTTTAATTATTTTTCTTTGCAATACCATTAATTTGCTAACGGAAGCTCAAGTACATGGGAGGCACATACAAAAAATATCCCAAAATATTCCGTTAGCAAATTAAAATTGACGCACAGAAAAAATAATTTAGAGATGATTTGAAATGATAAAAAAAAGAGTTCGAGGATGAAATTGTCGTCTAAGCAAAAATTCAATGACTATTTGAGCTAATTATCCTAATAACAATAATAATAAGTAGAATTTTGAGAAATGCCCATCTTTTGACACATTAATAATCTATGCCCTTTTCGTGTTGCACTTTTAAATTATGCTCTAAATTTTACATTACAAACATAAAATAAAAACAAATAAAGTACACCACTCAAAAAATAAATTATTAAGTCATACCTAAAAAGATCTTATTTTGCAATTCTTCCTAATAATAATAAGAAAATAGCCAATGTTTATAAAATGATTTTAAAAAATAGCTACAGTTTCAAAAAACACTTTCAGAAATCGAGTCAGAAATTTTCTAACAGTAAATTTTATGTGTAATTTTATTATTCTCAGAAATTTTTCACATTTGTTATGGTTAATTTTTAAATTTTTTAAAACTGTGACTATTTTTTAAAAACATATAATCCAAAATAATAATAATCAAATGCAGCAGACAGCCAGACACCATGAGCCCAGTCAACGGTCCAACCAGGCGGTTGACTTTCCTCCCGATCCCAGTCATCCCAACCACAGTTAAGTAAACCTGGGATTCACTTATCCACTCAACCAACCACTCCCGATCTGTGGACCATATATATTCCCAAACCACATTGCCACGAACCTTCTTAGCTCTCAATTCCCATTTTTCATTTTATTTTCTATTCTCTGCTTTGACCATTGAACACACACATTTCTCTTTGCACCGAAAACCCCCTTCTCTCTCTCTCTCTCTCTCTCTCTTAGGGTTTCCGATTATGTAGCTCTCGTTCCCGGTCTGATCCGCTCTGTCAGACCCCAATTCAAGCTCTCAGATACGCTCAGAGAGTACGCCGAAGGGGAGTTTTTTTTTGTTGTTGATTTTTTTGGGGTTTTTTTTTGTCTTGGGTGTCTGTTTGTTTCGTGGGAGAATTTTGTTTTTCTCGGTCAATGGTGTCGCCGGATGGTTCTGTGGGCCGGAGTGTGGTGGAGGAGCAGGAGTGGCCGCCGGGGTTCCGGTTCCACCCGACGGACGAGGAGCTGGTTCTGTACTATCTCAAGAGGAAGATCTGCCAGAAGAAGATCAAGCTCAGCGTCATCGCCGAGACCGATGTCTACAAGTGGGACCCTGAGGAGTTGCCTGGTATCAAAGCTTCTTCTTTGTCCTCTTCATTATAGCTATTATATGTATTTGTATGTGTGTGTGTGTGTGTGTATATATATATATATACGAATGGTTTTTAGGTTTTGTGAAATGATTTAGGGGTTTTGAGAGATATTTCGAAAGTGGTACGGTTTTGCGTTTGGAAGTTTGTGCTTGATTAGCTTTGTGCAAGTCAATGATTTGTTTGTTTCACTAGATTGGTTTCTGAATCATAGGGTTTGAATCTTTGGTGTTTGTCAATTAAGATTGGATTGTTCTCTCACGGTCAAACTTTGTGTGTGTGTGTATGTTGGCTTTAATTTCTTATGGGTTTGGTTGCAAGTCTTTATGTTTTTGTTTTATGCTTTCGGTGAGGCTAGAGTTACACTTGTCTTCCAATTTTGTCAGTTTTGTTTGGGTCGTTTGGTACTTATATAAACAGTTTTGTGGCTGTGAGTGGGAGGTTACAGATTCGATTCAAACTCAGTGTTCTCTGATTAAATCAGGTATTGTAAGCAAAGTGGTTGTTCGGATTCGGTTTTTTCTGCTGAAAATAGTGTTATTTTTGCATTCTGGGCACAAATTGAGGTGTTGGCTTGGAATCAACTTTAAATTTTATTAGTTTTGCGATGTTTAAATTTGTTTTCTAATACACGAAGTTATGCAACAGTGCTCTAAATTTGGTTTTTACATATAACATTGCAGAACGAGTGATTTTATATACAGGCAGCGTTTTTTTTTTTTTTTTTCAAAATATATATTGATTTATTGGTTTTCTGACATTTGAAAATCAACTTCATATGCAGGTCTGTCTTTACTCAAAACTGGAGATAGGCAATGGTTCTTTTTCAGCCCAAGAGATAGGAAGTACCCCAATGGGGCAAGGTCAAATCGAGCAACAAAGCAAGGATATTGGAAAGCCACAGGAAAGGACCGTATCATAACATGTGGTCCTCGATCAGTTGGGGTGAAAAAGACCTTGGTCTTTTATAGGGGTCGTGCACCAAACGGTGAACGCACTGACTGGGTGATGCATGAGTATACCTTGGACGAGGAGGAGTTCAAGCGGTGCCAAAATGTACAGGTATTGATTTAAGTAGTTTAATGAAATGATATATAGTTGTTTTTTCCGTATCTTTCTTGAACTAAATTGTCTTTGTTTTTTTTCTCTTGCAGGGATACTATGCACTTTACAAGGCTTTTAAAAAAAGTGGGCCTGGTCCTAAAAATGGTGAGCAATATGGAGCACCTTTCAGGGAAGAAGATTGGAACAATGACTGTCCAGATTTTAATAATTCTGCCAGTCTGGATCTCTCAGTGGAGAGAGTTGATGAGGGATCGCCAAATGCTAGTACCAATGTCAACCATCAGGTTCCCCTTTCCTCGGATGATATCGAGGAGTTCATAAAAAATTTAACTGAAGATTCTTTGCCTGACCTTCCACCAATTAATGGTTGTGCGTACACCCCATCTCAGGTTTGTATTTAAACTTTTCTACCGTTACTTTTGCTGCAAAGCTTTCAATTATCATTCACGATTCATACAATTTTATCTTGTAGGTTTTGAGCCAGGGAGATGTGATAAATACTGCGGTGGATCTGCCCTGCAGGGATATCGCTATTCAAGAACCTGTTAATATGTTGTATGCCAATGGTGTGCAGCGCAATTTGCAGGCTAGCTTCAATCTCGCACATGTAACTGTCTCCGAAATACAGTCATCTGAGGGGCCCAACTTTGCATCTACTGCTCCGAAAATTGACGAAGAGGAGGTTTATGTGCTGCCTGAAGAGGATTTCCTTGAGATGGATGACCTTGTTGGTCCAGAGCCTATTAATGATAATGTGGTGGAAGTACCAAACGACTTTCTGGTTGACGATAGAGATGGATTAAGCGAGTTTGATCTGTATCATGATGCATCCATGACTTTGAATGAAATAGGGGCCGGTCCTAGTGAGGCTGCTAATCAGTATGAGTACCATATCAATCCCAATCAACTTGGCCCTGTCGAGGTTTTTCATCTGCAATGTGGACAAGTTACTGGCGAGGATGTGAATCAGCCATATCTAGAACTTGTAGAACCAATCAATAATCAGCTGTATCTAAATAATGCAGACCAGATTAGCAATCAGTTTTGCCCAGATGATGCATCTCAGTCACAATCTCAAGGAAGTGTCCTTACTTTCACAGAGTTTTACAATGGCATTGGTAACAACTACCCTGATCCAACTTCAGGTATATAGTGTTCACAGACTCGTTCTTTTCACAGCTTCAAATGCCTAAAACATTCATTGAGCTGTGTATATGTTTGGTTACCTTTGCTGCCTTCATTGATTCACTCTCACATAGCTCTTCATTTGAGGTGGCACATCATCCCCATGGCACAAAACTGTGTGGAATTGGGATTTTGAGCCAGCTTCTAGAGCTCTTCTAAACAAGTACTCTTCTCATGTATTTGATTTTGGTGATCGAAACTTGGAAAATTTGGAATGTTAAAAGAGAGTTGCTTTTTATTTTATGATATGATACTTGCAGTGGCTAATTTTTATTTGTTTTTCCTTTAATATCTGGTCATGCCTAGGTGTAGCGTATGAGTCTGATATTTCATTCCAAGTGAACCAAAACCAAGGTGGCAATGAGGCTAATGGTGCCACAAGTTGGTTGTCTTCTGCTGTATGGTCTTTTGTGGAGACGATCCCTACTACTCCTGCATCAGCTGCGGAAAACGCACTGGTGAATCGGGCTTTTGGACGAATGTCCAGCTTTAGCAGATTGAGAATGAACGCTATGAATGCAAGTATTCCCGCAGGTAGTGATTCTGATCCCCCAGACAAGTCATTCAGAAAAAGAGGATTCATCTTCTTTCCAGTTCTTGTGGCAATTATTGCCATTTTCTGGGTTGTGCTCGGAACTGTGAGCATATGGGCGCCTAGTATATCTGCGTGACTTGTGTAAATGGGGGAAGTTTTGCTGCTGTTCTTAATGTTCTTACTAATGCAAAAGTGTCAGCAAGTATGAGAATAAATGGTTTAATTTTATATATAAATTGTGGCTGTATAGGCCAACTTGTGCGTAATTTATAAATGATACGAGTATATATACCTTGATTATAGCTTGTTTGGATTTCTGTAGTCATTTTATCATTTATGAAATTATTAACAACCGACCATTTTCACGCTTGATTATCTTGCCACATCTTCTGTAATGCGGTGTCAGACTTAAATTTTTCTAAAGATTATTTCCACATTTCATTCTCTTGTCAAAATTTTCATTGAAAGCTGACACATCTTGTGATGTAATAACTGCATGTTTCATTAACATTATTTGTGCTTGTACTTCATTTTACATGAACCGTTTAATTTTTGTATAACTATTATATTCTGGCTCACTCTCTTTTTTTTTTTTTTTTTTTTTTTTTTTTTTTTTCATTCTAGCTCTACTAATACCTTGAATTTGATTACTTCTCTTATTTTTCCATGTTTCGTAGAAAGTTAATAAGCCACCCCAATTGACTTGCTCTTGACTTTTAATTGCTAACGTTTGTAGAAGAATAGAAGAAGCCGCATGTGTGTGTGTATATATACATGTATATGTATGCGATTATCATATTATATATACTTTTTTTTTTCTTTTGCTGTGACGAAGCTAATTGTTGCAAAATGAAGCTAGTAGCTACTGGGTATCTTAAAGATGTGGCTTTAATATCTTACATTCCATAAAGTCTCAGTCTATTATCTTGAATTCCATGAAGTGAGTCTATTATCTTACATTGGTTACATTCCATAAAGTGTGTTATGGGTTGTTTAGTTGGCGGTTAGATTCTTAGCTCAAGTAGTGTCGATCAGACAATATTCAAACAAAGTTCAAAGTGATTGTCAAAGGAAAAACCTTTTGAATTAAAATTAAAAATTATCTAAGTTTTTCAATTTAAACCACTAACCAAACTTACCACTATTTTATATTTTGGCTTGGTGATTAGATAGCAATTACAAAATATAAATGTTCGAATGGGACGATCAAGGATATAGCCTATTTTAAATGAGAAAAATTTGATCTCATGCTATATTTTACATTTAAGTTTACAACTTATGTCACTATTGTATGTCATGTAATTTTTTTTCATCAGTGTATTATTATATTGTTTCCTCTTCTCTCTATTTGTCTTCTTTATTTGTAAAAAAAATAAGGTAATTCGGTCAAACTCGTTATTAAAAAATGGCGTGGACTGTAAATTTTATTTTAAAGTGACATTTTTCGAAACAAGTTATCCAAAAATAGCATTTTTGCATCTTGTAATTGTGTTTGATTTAAAACTACTCTAAAAATTTGTGATGGTCAAAAATTTGTGACTACCATCACAAAATTTGTTTGAATACTATTATTGCTATTATATATATATGCATATACTAATACATATATAACATCTTGTCTATATGGCCGCTCAATCTCTCATCATGATTTTTTGTTCTTTACAATCCTGAAACAACACTGGTGTGGAAACAAGGTCCAATATAGAGTATATTGAATTCATATATTTTGATCGATTTTGAAAATTTGTAACTTGTATCACAAAATTTATGCATCAAGTTATAAAATGTGTTCCAATTAAGTTTGTAAATCGCATTTGAATCAAAACTACTTCAAGTGTTTAAACTTTTTTTTTTAAAGATTATTAATTTGGTAGGAAATATGGTTTTTATGCAATCTTTTGCATCTTGTTTATTTGGACAGTCGCAAACTCATACGTATTTACTAGAAGTCATAAAATTTATTACTTAGTCATAAATTTTGTGACTAATTGCATCTAATTTAGTTTTCATAAAATTAGAGTTGAGATGTGTTTATTTATGCATTTTAATAACATTTTCATAAAATTTGTGACCTATAAAATTTTTTTGCGTAGGTTGTTGTCAAGTAATTAAAAGCAAGTAAAGAAGAGCTCCTCTGCAAGCAGAATCAAGAAGATAAAAAAAGAAACAAAACTTGTAAGAGTTAGCAAAACAAAACTTTGAAAGTTTATAAGAGTTGTATTAAGGGTTGTAAGGTCACTTGATGTATATTTTGGTGAATATCTCACCAAAAGTAACTTGTTGAAAGTCACGGAATTTGTGACTAAAGAAATATAATCTCAGACCAATGGTCTATAGTAAAATAAAGTTGCAAAATTTGTGACTAAAGTAACAAACTTTCATAGTACGAATTATAGTGCAAAATGGTGTTTAGTACTACCTTACAGTTACAAAAATAGTACTACCTTCACAAAATATTATAAACATAAATAGAAAATGAAGAATAGTAACAAAAATTGTTACCTAAGAAACAAATACCTCGTTTCTTATCTTTGGCTGCTTACTATGTTATGTTAAAAGAGTAATTTTCAAATAACAAAAATTACGTATGTATTCGTTAAAACGTCACTTGATGCAAATTTTGGTGAATTCCTCGTCGGAATTAAGTTGTTATTGAAAGTTACAAAAGTTGTTACTATGAAATAAAATTTGTTACTAAAGAAATAAAATTTGTTGCTTACTAAAGAATTAAGTTGTTACTAAAGAAATAAAATTTGTGACAAAGAAATTATATACACAATCCTAAACAAAGAATCAACCATTAATAAAATAAACTATAAGACACAAATGAATGACTGCATATACAAGTAACTAAAGAAACAAAATACACTACCCTAGCCAAAGAAATATCCATTAACAAAATAAATCAAGACAGATGAATGACTGTGTACACGATATACCAATTTCATAAAATTCACTACTTCAATCATGATAGAGAGGGGGAGGGAGGGATAGAGAGCACTTAGATCTAGGGTTTTTCAAATGAGCCAAAATGTTATTTTAGAATCGATTTTTTTAAATAAATAGCCATATTTTTATGTATATTTTTTTTACAATTAGCCTATGTTTGCATTTATTAGCAAAATAGACATACATTCATGTCTAGATTTTTGAGACTGCAGTCATTAGTTTTTTGAATTATATTTTTGTTGTTTGTTGCATATAATATTGTCGAAAATTTTGTGTCTCTAGTCATGAAATTTGTGACTTTTTTGACTGCATATTTTTTTTGCTATTTATAAGATATTTTTTATTTAGTAATAAGTTTTATGAAATTGGTTGTATAGGCAATCATTTATTGTGAGTTGATTATTTTGTTAATGGATGTTTAAATTTTTTATTGTGTTTATTTCAAATTTTCTGAAATTTTATGACTATAGTCACAAATTTTATGACTGTATATTTTATTTATTTAGTCACAAATTTTATTTCTTTAGTCATAGATTTTTAGATGTTTACCTGATGGCTATTTTGCTAATTTTTCAAAATGTGGGCTATGTCTTCAAAACATAGTCTGTAAAATGGCTAAATCTTTAACTGGCCCTTTTAGAATATCTGCTAATAAACTTTGAAATAGGAGAATTTTACACAAATTTAGAGATTTTAATTTTTTTATGACACGTCATAGTTTAACTAACGGATTTTGAAGAAAGAGGTAAATTTGACACTTTTTTATATAACAAGGGGTAAAAATGTAGTGCTTCAAAGAATATGGTGTCTTTAAAAAAATAGCACAAAAATAAGGGCAAAAGTAATTTTACCTGATTTTATGTATTTCAAAAAACTAAAGAGATGACGGTCATATTCTAAAAAATATAGCGGAGCGGAAAATTATAATAATGTCGCGAAAAATATAAGGGGTATTATTGGCACCCCTATATTTTCTTTTTACTTCACTCACTTAATAAATAGTAAATATATAATTTTTTTTTCTAATAATAACTACATGAGAAATTACATATATATACACTTTCACAATAATTTTTTTCCCTATTAAACCCTTCAACTTAACAAATAGTATATTATTAAAATATCATAAAATATATTTTAAAATTTGATTAAGAAGTTATATAAATGGATGATGGTCCATTATTTTTATTTTTATTTTTATTTTTAAAATTATATTTTTAGCATTTGATATAGAGTCAATTTGTGTTCAGTTACTTTTAAATTTCTCTAAATATCTTTTATTTTTGCTATATACGCTAATAATACTATTATGTTCTTTGATTTTTATAGATATACAATATGTTAAATATAAGATACTGACTTTTGTTAATCATTTCAAATCATATTTTAATCAATCATGCTATAAAATTTATTAATTTTTATAAATTTAAGGAGCAATTTTTTTTAATACTACTCTAAGAGCTTCTTTTCACTAAGATATAAATTTGAAAAATAGATATAAACAAAATGATAGATATTCAAAATGAGATGCAAATATTTATTTTTTAAATGATATTTTAAGAAATAGTCAATGTATTCATTAATTAAGTAAATAGTCGTTTTCTTAACTACGTGATGTTGTAACTTTTATTTAATGCCCTTAGTCTTTCAAGGTAATAGTGACTGGTTTCTTTAATTGAGATTATTGAGCAATTAACTATTTTTTAGATGATGTTTTAAAAAAATAGCCAATGCTTCCATTAATTGAGAAAATAGTCATTTTCTTAACTACATGATGATGTGATGATACCTTTATGCTTTTAGTTTTTTAAGTGACTAATGGTTAGTTTTTTAATTTTTGAAAACGTTTGCTATTTTCTTAAAATGTGTACTAGAAAAAAAGGCTAAATACCAAATAGACTCCTCTTAATTTTTAGAAATCTTGGCTATTTTTTTTTTTCTGAAACATGCACTAAAAAATGACTAAATACTAAATAGACTCATTTAAAATTAAAGGTGAGATTTTTTTTTTAAACTTTCTATAAGAGTGAATTATGAAATTATAAATTATTTAAGAGGTGTGAAAATGGTAAATGTGTTTTGGTTGGGGCTTTTTTTTTTTTTTTTGGCTGAATAGTAAATGAGGGTTTATAGTAAGCTTATGTTTGGGCAAATTATTTTGTCCATTCCATTCTATTTTTTGGAATGATCAAAATGGTTTGAAAATGATTTGCAAAATGGATAGAAAAATTAAGTAGAATAGTTTGATTTTGCGAATTTTGAGGTGATATATATGGTTGAGATTTAACGATATTGAATAGGAATTTGGAAAGTTGAAAAAAAAATAGAATGAAATGAAATGATTTGTAAGATTAAAAAGTTGAATGGTTTGAAATAATACGAAATGAGTAGAATAATTTGTCATGTAAAAAAAAAAAAAAAAAAGTGAAAAGAGAAAGAAAGAGACAGAAGTTCCCAAAATATTAAAAATCTGGGTTTGGACAGAATCGCAAAACCAAAACAGTTTTACTTTGGAAAGCCTCTCATTCTTTCTTTCTATTAACTGTGTGTGTTTTGCTCTCCTCAAGCGTCAAAGCCCTTCTCTCTCTCTCACTCCCTTTTGCTTGTCTCTGTCTCTGCAAAAATTCACAACCTTCGAACAACACTTGTTCCCACGAAGAAGAAGAAGAAGCAATTGAGTGAATTATGCTAGCGAGGAAGAAGATGAAGCACTGCTTCACCTTCTTCTTCTTCTTCTCGTCCTCTTGATTTCCATGGCTACTTCACAGCACCGTTGCGTTTTCGGTACTCTTTATCTCTCTCTCTCTCTCTCTCTTCTTGTTTCGTTTCCTCGTTTTTGATTTCCCTGTTTGTTTCTCGAGAATGCTGTGATTCGAGCGAGAGAGAGATATTGAGATCTTTGGGTTGATTTTGGTCAAAGCTTATCTGCAAAACTAAAAAAAGAAAAGAGCTTTGGGGAATTTTCTCGAGAAGAGTTGTGTAATTGGCGATTGGATTTTGATTCTTTGGGTTTTGTGGTTGAATTGTTGGTTCTAGTTGGGAATATACCTTACGATGCGACTGAGGAGCAGCTTATAGAGATTTGCCAGGAGGTTGGGCCTGTTGTGTCTTTCAGGTCTGTATTTCAATTCCAAAGCTAGTTTTGAAGAAACCCTAGAATTTGATTCATTGATTGATTGGTTTGTGTATTAGTGTGTGTCACTAGCTGAGAAATTGTAGCGGCATAATATTTGTGGAAAAAAGCTCCAATCTTTGCTAGCTTGAGTGTGGCTTTACCTTTTTTTTTTTTTTTTTGTTAAATAATGTTATTGGTATGTTATCATATTCCAAGTTTAGGATTTGGAATGGTAATTGATAATATCAGGGAGATATAATCCGAGGAAATTGATGTCGCTTGTTTTGCGGGCTATTTACTTGAAAATGATGCTTATATGCTCAATTAGAATCGAGATTGAGATTGTATTACTTAAACGCTTATTAACCCAAATGTCAATATGCCTTTAGTGTGTTAAATGAAGAACCTTTCTGCGGGTATTTCATTTGTTTCTTTTTTTTTTTGGTTGCTATTTGCAGATTAGTAATTGATAGAGAGACTGGGAAGCCAAAAGGTTATGGGTTTTGCGAGTACAAGGATGAGGAGACCGCTTTAAGTGCTCGACGTAATCTTCAGGGCTATGAGATCAACGGTCGCCAGCTGCGGGTGGACTTTGCTGAAAATGACAAAGGTGCTGACAGAGGTCGAGAGCAGGTGATCCATGAACATGTCCAGCCACAGCCTGTTTGTACGCTGTGCCTATACTAAAAACGATTCTCAGAGTTCCGTATCTAATTCAATTATTGTCTTGCTGTAAATGCTGAAGTAATTTCATTCTCTTGCAGGGTCGTGGTGGGCCTGGACTTGCTCCAAGTGTTGGTATGTTTTCTTTTTTCTCTTAGATTTTTGTTTTTGTTCTTCTTTTTTTTTGTTTTGTTTTGTTTTCATGCAAGTTATTGTATCCAAAGAACCTGAAACTGTGTTACTTTTTCTTGTTTGTACATCGAAGACCCTTCAAAACAAGTGGGTGCTCCGGCAATTCATGGAGACTCTGTTCAACATCAGCCGATTGGTCTCCAAATTGCTATAACAGCTGCAGCTGTCATGGCAGGAGCTCTAGGTTCTGCTCAGGCTGGTATACAGGGTCAGCTGGCATTGACTAATGATCCTTTAACTCTGCACCTTGCCAAAATGTCTAGGAATCAACTGAACGAAATTATATCTGAGATGAAGGTCCGCAGTTTGGATGAAGTATATATCTTTAATCTCAATATGTTTTTGTATATTTTTTCATACTTGTTCTTATGACAGCTAATGGCCACAAAAAACAAGGAATCGGCTCGCCAGCTACTACTTGTGAGGCCACAGCTTCCAAAGGCTCTATTTCAGGTATTTTTGGCTTTAGGTGTATTTTTGGACAATTGTCGTCTTTGCCACAATTTTTCCTATTTATATCCTTAAAATGATTTAGCCTCTTTGTTTTTCCCTTTGAAGTCAGTTCTTCTTTTATAGCTCACTTGTACTTTCCTCTATCCCTTTCACCTTGAGAAATGTTTTCCTATGCTGGAGTGTGAACATGTATCCATGTTCCGGCTTCATCATGTAAAGGCCTTTAAGTAAAACTTACCTATGATCCTTCTCTTGGCTTTGACTCTTCTCTCTTGAATCGGCTACCTGTTCCAAATTCCAACTTGATGATCAATCAAATATTATCTTAACTCCATTTGTGGACTCTTATTAAAAAACTTTATGCTTGCTTGTGATCCCTTAGTTTTCAACCTTATAGATGTACCCAGGTGCCTACTGATAAATCCCATAGGCATCATATCTTTTTATGATTTTTAGATGCACTTGTACGGTACGTGCACTTGCGTTGCATTTAGTAACACCTACTAATTGTTTTTGATATCCTTGAGTCTCATGTTGTCGTCAAACTTATCCACCCTTATCTAAAGTAGATATTTATGTTTGAATTTTGTTTTTTGTTTTTTGTTTTGTTTTTGCAAACAATATTTGAATTTTTTTTATAAATACTTATAGTTGTTCATAGGATGTTGATATTTTTATTTATCAATTCTAAATCAAAGGTTTAAGATTGGTCTTTATTCTTATAAGCCTTTTTCCCGGAAAGGATTCATTTCCAGAGATTTTTATGCTTTGATGGACAGATAAATTATTGGTCTATGATATATCTAGGTTCACTTGTGCTTGCATAGATTCCTCTACTTATCCATAAAAAAAAAAAAACTTTTCTTCTTTGTAGGCGCAGATCATGCTTGGGATGGTTGCACCACAAGTGGTTTGTTCCAAACCTACGTTACTCTTTTATCGTTTCTTTCATTTCTTGTAAATTTGTAATTATGTGAATCGGACACCTTTTCTTTTATTTGCAGTTGCAGATGCCGAACCTTGTGCAAGCTTCGGGTCAAGCTTCACAGATTCCTTTACAAGACAACCGGATAGGTCAGGTTCCGGTGACACAAACTCTTTCTTCACTACCCCCTCTAGCACAGAGTAACATGCAGACAGGTTTACTCCCCAGAGTTCAAGAAGGCCTAGTTTCTAATGTACCTCAAAACACTTTAGCCCGTAACCAATTTTCTGCCCCTTTACCACTTCCAATCCAGCCTCGAGCTCAGCTTCCACAGCATACAAATGAGCTTGCTTTGCAACAGCCTGCATTGCCAGGGAGTACATTAGTTTCAACTTTTCCTCCGCTTCAATCCCATTCTTCAAGTAGTTTGTCTATTCGGCCACAAATTCAGGTGGCAGGTTCTTCTTTCAATCAGCAAATGCAGCTCCCTTCGTTGAAAAAGCCGCAAGCTGGAGCTATAAATTTGGGGTATAATACCCAAATCGTTCGATCAAATGCCACCATGCAGCCATCTCTTTTACCTCACCAGTCATTACCAGATACACGATATCAGGTGCATATTACTTTGTTTCTTGTTCGTTCCTACAATAGTTTCGCTCCTTTTTTATATTTTTTTCCTCTTGTTTTTTTATTTGTTTTCTCTTGTTTTTCTCCTCCTCTTTGCTTCCAACTGGAAAGAAGAACGTTATGAGTGAGGATGTCATTCTACTAGTTTTTCATACTTGGGGTTTTATGTAATTAATTTGTTTCAGTGAAATAGGTACTTTTGACTAATGTTGTAGTACAAGTGCTGCTACAGAGCTACTCTGTATTCCTTAGATGGTTTAAGTTTTTTGTTTTGTTTTGTGTTTGCTCTTATTTTGTTTTTGTTTTTTGTTTTGGTGTGTGTGTGGATAGTTATAGAGAATTGATGCACCATTAATAATTTATGCCCCAAATGAATGGTGTGCTCTCTTAATATATAACCCTTTTAGTGTGTAATAGTAGAGGTAGAAATTTAAAGTGCAACACAAAATAGCAGAAATTAATAGTGCGTCGAAAAAAGGGCATTTTTAAAAATCTCCCATAGTTATAAGTGTTGTCTGACTAACTTTATATCAACAGCCCGGCCCCTCAATATCATCAGCTACTTCGCAGCCAATTAGTAGAGATGCTGGTAGATCTGCTCAAGTTGATGGTGAAGCAACTTGGGTCAACAGAAATAATACAAATACAAATTTACCTCTCAGGTTAGCCGAGAGAGAAAGTTTGACGTCCGATCCTATGGAATCAATTTCTCGCCCATCAAAAATGTTGAAACTGGATGATGGAACTTTACCGACGTCGAGTTTGAATTTGTATAATGCTAATGGATCTACACCACCCCAATTTTCTGGAGTGGCCTCATCAACTGCAAATGACGTTCCCAAATCAGAAGCACTGCAGTCTGGGAAGCAAATATCTGAGGTAATGTATTTCTTTTCTCTATCAATTATCTATAATTATATTTCTATGTTTTTAGTAAATATTGATGCTCTGGCTAATTTCTAACTATGGCCGATTCCATATAAAAAAGATAGAAGCTGTTTTTTGTGCTGTGTATTTAATGTGTCGCATGCATAACATGGAAATTGCTCAAAATACCTAAAGCTAGGTCTGTTGTGAATTGTGGTACATTTACTGATGTCATATTTGGGTATTCCATCTAGAAAAGAAACTCTTTCTTGCAAGTCTCATTGCCTTGTTATTTTCACTTGATTGGTATTGTGGAATATGGAAATTTATCAAATACTGAATTTATTGCTTTCTCTTGAATAATGATGAAATAGACGAAATATTGCTTTTCTGGGTTCAAAGGCTAGCAGGAAACTAAATCCGGATATATGCTTAATGAATGAATCAAAATGAATTTCTTAGAAGTAGACAGTAGAGTTAATTATTCATACATCTCTCTTCACCTCCTTCATTTCCCTCTCCGTGCTCTCTCTACCCCGTTCAATATGTCAAAAGGTACTGTGTAAGAATCTCATTCTAACAGTGGATTATCTCTTTCAATATATATTGCTGTCTGCCTACTTATACAAGTAGTTTGAAACCATTGCAGGCAGTTCTTGCTTGTAATCTGTCATGAAAGTTTTCTTAAATACCAAGGGAAAGTGAAATCATATGTTTCAATGATGCAATGTCCAAGTTGCTTTCAATTTTGCAGTAAATGTCATGAAAGTTCCTATATTGCCATATTGCTAGTGTTACTGAAGTAACCATGTCAAGTGCTGTCAGAACTTATAACTTTCATGTTTATGATGGGTTGATAGTAGCGTGCTTGAACGTAATTTAAGATGTATTGCTTGTTGAGTGAGTTAGGCAAATACTAAATCTTTCACTTTGTTTAAAATAAATAAACAGCCAATGAGTTTTCATTATTTAGTAACTAACCAATTACCTGATATAATGTAGTTGCTATTCCAAAATCTTGTAGTAATTAGATTAATTACCAAGTAAAGTAATTACTGGATTTCTGTTATAAAATTTCTAGATATTGGTTCTTATTTAATATCAATTTGTTATGATTACTATTAACATTATTTGGTTTGGTTTCTTAATTCGGTTAATGAGTTTTCTTTAGCATCCCTAGTGGCATTCTTATCTTGAACACGAAACTACTAGTTCCATTTCCATCTTTTTCCTCGTCATATTAGAATGCAGTTGACTTTGTGCTTCTCCATGGAATGGGACTTATAAAGCACTATTTTTTGTCGACGAGATTATTAATACGTCCTTATTCAGTCGCAGCTTACATCTGGGGTCGAGTCTGCGCTGTTGCAACAAGTTCTGAGTCTCACACCCGAGCAGTTGAGTTCGTTGTCACCAGAGCAGCAACAACAAGTGATTCAGCTTCAACAGATGCTACGGCGCGAACAAAGTCAGCCATCTTAGTGGATGGGATTGTACAGCAACATTATTTGGTCATTAATCGAACAAATTATGGTAAAGCTGCGGAGGCCTCAACCCATCTACTGGAGTAATAAAAGCTTTCCATTTATTCAATCCCACTTGGGTTTCTTGTAAAATTTTATGTTTACAAATATCCCGCCGATAATCTGACATGTCATTCATTATGTTCGTGAGAGCTTGTGGTCAAGTAGTGTATTAGCTGATAGAATTGATTATAGGGATAGGAAAAATTTTGTGTAATCTCTAGTTGTTACGACATCCAAATTTTTGTTCCCATATAAGCTGGTTCGCGAGCCACTTTTTTTCCAAGTTCTAGTTATTTTTTGTTCCAACAGTGACAGAGTTTAAATGATACTTGCATGAGATGGTTGAAATGAAAAATGCAAACCCTATAATATCTTGTATGGTTTCTTTTCTCTCGCTTTTCTTTTGTGCTAATTTACTTATAAGAGGCCACAAAAGAAATTCCTATTCGATTTCCTGTCAGATTTGGCACTTCCAACCTTGTTGGAAGCAATGTTGAAGTCCCTTCCCAATCAAAGCAATGATATTAATTGGGTTTCTAAACTTGATTAATTAAATGTGAAATTTATCAAACATGATTCAATGAGGGTTCTTTGTCGTTGCATTAACCTTTTTTGTTTTTTTTTTCCCTCTTCGTTATTATTTTTAACCCAAAATCTCCTATGATGTAGAACGTCATAACGAAGATTTTAAGGGAAAAAGAAGAAGAAGAAGAAGAAGAAAGTTAATACTTGGTCAATTCTAAAAAAAAAAAAAAAAGAAAAAAAAGGATAAAAACAAATGAATATAGAAGGGGTACACAATAAAGTTAAAAGTATTTAGTGTGTTAAGAATATCTTCGAGACAAAAAATTACGGTTGAGCCGAGTATAAAATTACTGTTAGAATATGCTTTAATATTGGACCTTTATATAGTTTGTGGAGTTAAAAGAATTAAGATAGGTAGCAATACTCGACACCATTAATTAGCAATGATTTATACATTATCTGTAGCCAATAATAATGTTGATTTTTAGAGTTAAAAGAATTACGATAGGTAGCAATACTCGACACCATTAATTAGCAATCCGTTTCAAGTTGCAAATGATGCTGAATTCCCTGCACAAGCTAATTAATAATGAATATTACAACAACATATACATATTTTGTGGCCGCCAAAATATGGTCCTTCTCTTGGATAATACTAGCCAAATTCATAACGTAGACACCAACGTGGAAAACCAAGCAAAAAAGACAAAAAATTGCATTGTCTCAAATAGAAGATAGCATTTGCAAAAATCATCTCTGAATTCAAATACCAGGCTTAGCTCTAGAGAAGTCAAGATCACAATCTTTCAGTAGACCACTCGGCGTCGGTTTTGGACACACTGTTGATTTTTGCAATATGTTGAACCCTGTGGCGATCCACGCTTCCTTCTCTACGGATCCTCTCGATGAGCTCAAATGGCGCGTTGAGAAAATTCAATTCTCGAAGTTTGGAAAGATGCTCAATGCCAAGAGGTAACGACTTGAGCTTCACACAATCAATAATCTCAAGCTGTTGAATGTTTGGCATCACCCCTTCTTGAATGTCGATCGTAGTCAGCCACGGAAAATTGCACAAGGCTAAATAGGAGAGCTTTTGGAATCCCGAAGTAAAGCATAAATCATCTCCAGTATATGTAGTCACGAGCCTCAAATCTACGAGGTTAGGTAATCCTTGGATGTAAAGAAGCAAGTCTTCCTCCAATCTGGAATAGTGCAATTCGAGAGTTGTGAGGTTAAGGAGAGAACCAAACCATATGGGTACTTTGGCCAATCTCCCATGTAGCACGAGCGTCTCAAGAAGAGGAGGAACTGAAGTTGAAGACAGAGAATTTATCGGCAACACCTCGGACTCATGAGTTGTCTTCACAAACAGGTGGTGGAGTAGCTTCATCTTTCCGATAGATGTACAAAATGCTATCTTGTGTGCTTCTCTCACACCCGTCAAGCCAAGTCTAGTGAGTTGCGTCATGTATTGTAGTCGTACAATCAAATCATTTCCTCCTTGGACACAATCCAATACTTGTAAATTCTCCAGCTCGCATATCCCCGAAGGGGCTTGTGTTCCTGAGACAAATTGAAAAGCGAGAACGTTTTGTTGATCTGCGCTGTGATAGTACATCAATAGATGTCGAAGGTTTTTCAACTTGGTGATCCAATCAGGAATCACCTTAATTTCAGAGCGTCGAATGTCTAAAGTTTGCAAGTTGTGGAGTTTCCTAATGCATTTAGGAAGTTCCTTGATTCCAGTTCCTTTAAGGTTCAAGTACTTCAAGTTGAAGCAATGAGCCAAATCATAAGGTAACTTGACAATTGGGAGATCTTTAAGATCCAAGACCTTCAACATTCTAAAACCAGATGCTATTTCATCCATGGAAGAGGAGGTCATGTCTGGAAGGAAAACAAAGAGAGTGCGAACCTTCAATAAGTTCTTATATGCTCCTAATCGTTTATCAAGAGCTAGTATTGACAAGCGCCGAGCTCTGCTATCCTCCATTGCTTCTCGGCTTGTGAGCACAGTGCAAAACATCTCCGTTTCTGAAATCGACAGAGCCAACTCACGTAAAAGATCATGCATTTTACATGTTTTCGGCCGTCCGTCTGAGTTTCTTTCGACAACCTGAAGCAAGCTTCGAGAAATGAGTTCCATCAGGTAGCTCTCAGCATTCTCTTCTAGTGAAAGCCCCTTGACTTGTTCTACAAACCCCTCTGCTATCCACAACCTCAGGAGCCTCTTTCGTTGCATCTCGTAGTCTTCTGGGAACAGGCAGCAATACAAGAAACAATGCTTAAGTCGAAAAGGCAAATCGTTGAAGCTTAGTAACAATATGCTCTTCACGTCTTCAAGCTTCGGGTTGTTGCTTAGTTCCCAATTTAAGCTGTTGTAGACCTTCCTCCACTCGGACTCCATCATTAATTTGGTAGACATGAGAGATCCCAAAGACACAATTCCTAGAGGCAAGCCTTTACACTTTTCAACCAATCGTTTTGCTATAGGCATAAGCTTTGGGGGACAAGATTTCGACGTCGTTCCAGAGAAAGCCTTCATACAAAAAAGATCCCAAGCCTCATCCAATTGAAGTGGTTGAACATGGTGCACATGACTACCATATCCAAATGGAAAACAAGCGATATCTTCCTTTCTAGTTGTTATCATAACCCGACTACCAAATGGACCATCTGGAAGCGCTACGCTTATCTCTCTCCAAAGATTCAAGCTCCAAACATCATCCAAGACGACCAGATATCTCTTCGCCTGCAAGTAGTTCACAAGGACTTCCAACAAGTCTCTGTAGCTCATGTTGCCCAAGTTCAAAGGAATGTCTTGTACTGCTACTTTGTAGAATTCCTTGACCATACTTCTGAGCAAGTCATCCACGGTGTAAGTTTCAGAAACAGTAATCCATGCATAGCAATCAAAATGGCGTTTGACGTCTTCAGCGTTGAAGATGTTGGCAACTAAAGTTGTTTTACCAGAACCCGCCATCCCAACCACTGATATGATGACTCGTTGCTTCTCTCCGTTTCTTAGCCACCCAGTTAACTTTTCCTTTGCATCTGCATTACCAACAAGGTCATCGTCTTTCAAGAATAGAGATGACTCCCCGTAAATCTTCACTCTCTCTCTGTTCGAACTCGTGCTTTCTATATCAACACCACCATACCGTTGATTTCTCTCAGGTATCTCTTTTATCTTCGCGTTTATATTCTGTAGCTTGCCTGTGATCTGCCGCTTGAACCATAGATCCTTTGGGGTATGAACAATGCGGCTGAATTTGTTCCATGTCTGGAGCCTGTTCGTCTGATAGGTAAACTCATCAATAATGTCTTCCACATGATTGGCCATGTCTCTCACTTTTGCCACCCATGTCTTCTCCAATTCGCTATGGACTCCCTTTTTTTCCGAATCCTTCAAAAAGGACTTCATGGTCTCTAGCTCGTCCATGATTTGTTCGACTTTTTCGTGCACTTCTTGCTGTATTGCCACCTCATTCTCGACAAGTGATACAAATTTTCCGGTCAACAGATCTATTGCAGCCGAGGTGCTCATGTTGCTTTGCTTTTCTTTTCTTTTTCTTTTCCTAGTGAACATATCAGAATTTCCCTTGATTACATAACCGAATGGGAAAAAAAATGGAAAATCGTCTAAAGTTCTGAAAAATGAATCTATATAGTCAAATCAGATAGGAGTTTGAAACTTGTTGGATTTTCCATCCCTCAATAAACCGCATATCCAAAAATGTTCTATTTTAATTCTTAAGTCATTTTAAGGGTATTAAAAAAAAAAAGTCACAAGGTTATAGGCCAAGTTTCTAAAAACTTAGATAAAATCCCATCAAGAGGGGAAAAATATCTAACAACATAGTAATTAGACAATTAACAAACAAGAATCACTGAAATATTTACCCTATTCTTATTATAGTTTCTTGTATTTTAATGAGATGAACCGGAAACCAGAGAAATAACAACATACACTTTAAGTAACAATTCATAACACTGTATCATTTAGCATCTAATCTAAGATACAAGAAAGTGTCTTCTCTGCAATCCATCGGGAAATCAAATCAGACAACGTCAAGAATCTCACAATAGCCAAAACAAAACAAAAAACAAAAACAAAAACAAAACAAAAACAAAAACGAAACAATAAAATAAAATAAAATAACACCAACCATTGTTAAGAATTGAAACCAAACTACACATGAACATGAAGCAAAAAAAAAAAAAGAATCACCAAAAACGACAAACTTCCAGCAGCTTGAGCTGTTTTTCTACAAGTAATAATAATAATAATAATAATAATAATACATGGATTGTACAGACCTGTGGAGGAGGCGGCAAGCAGGGTGTTTGTGTTTTTGACAGCCAAAGGAAAGGAAAGCAAAGCAAAGCAAAGGATGATGAAATTGAAAAGTAAGCAAAACAAAAGTGTTGTGTTGTGTGTTAATGACTGGTCGTTCTGATAAGGTTGACCTCATGAATGCCAGTCATCGATGGTCTACAGCAAATTTATTTATTATAAGATTCTACGCTATAATAATGCCAAAGCTATTTTGGATCGTCATATAACTTTGGTAAACGTTGAACGAACGCCAGCGAAAAGGTTGTTGTTGTTGTTTTTTTTTTTTTTAAAATTTATTTTTAATTAAAGGATGGTTTAAGAAAGGTAATTTTTTGTGGATTTTAAATTTTCTTTTTTTGGAATAATTCACATAGTGACTTCTGAACTTGTCTTAAATTTTGGCAAATTACTTTCTTTCTTTTTTATTTTTTATTTTATTTTATGGTTTGCACTTGTAGTGACCCAATTACTAATTATAATGCATCACTATAATTATTCTTATTTAAAAGAAGCATCTATTTCATTTATATATTCCGCATACAAATCAAAGTGTCAATAATCAATACTTTCAGATATTGCCTGTACAACAGAAAGTAAATGGCAATAAACACCAAAGATACCAATTATGCAGCTAATATATATATGTATATATATTTTTCAACTCTCAACTCTGTAAGAGACAAAGATATGATTGATCATTGAACCACGGTCTCAACTCTCAACAATTTCTTCAAGGGCTTGTGTGCAAAGAAAGCAATGATCATGAGAACAAATGCGTTCTAATATTAAAGCGAAAAAAATAAGAAGAGACGGCATAGTTCTACCTGATGCATTGTACTATAATAATCAACGCTTTCTTTTGGCTCTAACAAGAGGAATTATTCATGTATCGTGAAATAATATGTAAATTGGGCAGAAGAAGAATAAACAAAGTAGCTCCTTAGGCCAGGCCTTGTACAAGTGTGCGGTTTTCACAGAACTATTCTTCGGATAGTCCTTGCAGCGACGCGGGAAATTAACCGCCCGGAAAGATCTGCTGGCAGGCTCAGCAACTGCTGTTGTGACTCTGGCGAGAGCTGCCATTTTACGCAACGTTGGCATGAAATGAAATCAGAATACATGTCCGCATTGACAGATAAATATCGTACATGTAAATGCAATAAGCTTGGCTTCAGAAGTAATGGCTAAGTTAATTATTAAAGCACCTGACTTTTGAGTTAAATAAATTTATGTTTGCGCTAAGCTTGCTATATCCAAGAGAAATCCAAAGCGATGGTGGTTTCAGTCAAGTTTCACATGAACTACCTTTATAGATCAACTTTTCGAAGCTAGACAGAGGTTCTGAATCAGATTCATCATAATATTAATAACAAATAGAGCTTTAAAATACCAGGCTTTCTTTTTTTTTTTTTACCTCAGGAATAACTGAAAGAATAGGTAGAACATCTTGAACCGAAGCAAGTTGATTAATCACCAATGACACATCCTCCAAGTTTGTTTCCTGAATCGTGTTTCTATCAGTTCTCACTCTCTGCAGGGGAGAAGATGATAAAGAAGTTCATCAGTACAAATGGTAGAGGAAGCTGCTTTCGGAAAGGATTATCGGTAACTAACATTCTAGGTAGATTAAAACCAACTGATAATCCAAAAATAATTCTATGATCAAGAACAAAACAAATAACCCACGAATAATTATATGACAACGCTGAAAGAAGCCAGTAAATAGAACGGAAAGATTTATCTTTAAGAATACAACTTCAGCGAAGGAAAAATTTGAGTGAGATAGAAGCTTGCGAGAAAAATACTAAATAAAAAGCTTCACAGAAGATGAGAAAATTTTGTTCAAGCAAATTTAGAGATAGGATCCGATAAACAGTTCTTTCAAGCAGATCTAAACTCTAATCACAATTCTTATGCCTTGATGGAAAGCTAAACGATAAAATTACTGAATCAATTTTGATCAATTAGAGTAGAGTCTTGCTTCATTTTTTTAGTATCATTTTAGTCGCGAATGAGATTAAACTCTTACCGTGCTGGAGTTGTCTTTTTCTTCAAGCCTTGACAACAATAGCAAAAGGCGACGCAACGTTCTAAATTGACTTTGTCTTCCTCTGTCATTTTCGTCAAGGGAAAAGCTCCACCGAAGGGCAATCTTGCAGTCGCTGAAGAAGATATGGCTACCCCGAGTGCATCCAATCCCTGGTAATTCAGAAAAACATATAAGTGTCTCATATTTTCAAATTGGTAAACAAGTCAGCAATGAAGATATACAGGAATTTGTTAATTATAAGTTCAAGGTATCTACCTTCGCAAGTTCTTGAAGAAGTATATCTCTCACAAAGGAAGCCTGAAAATTTTTGGTGGCGAAAAGATCATAACATGATATTGCTTGAAATGATCTAGCCCCATTGCAGAAATGGAATAACAACATGAAATCTGAACCTTGCCTTCTCTCTCTCTTTCTTTTTTTTTTTAAGTAAGAAAAAGACTTTTATTGAATATTAAGACACTAAAAGTACGAAGATATTGTGAAGAGGATTTCTCAATATCAGAAGTAAAGCAGGGCAAAAATCAAGTCCTTATCAGAAAGAGTACAAATCCGGACCTTTTCAGTTAACATAAAAGAGAGTACTTGCTTTAAGACAACTCTGGAATAAACACCATCGTCTTGTTTTTGAACCAAGGCCTTGTCTGTTCTGGCACGGAGAGACTGCGGAAACAGTAAATTGTAATTGTAATAAAATGAATCCAATCAGACGAAACAATGTGCAGGAAACTATGAGACAAGCAAGAAATCGGTTCTCCACCTAACTGACATAATTGCTCAAATCATTCAATTTCATTTAAATACATTAAAGACTTGAAATGGACATTTTCCTAAAATTCACCTTCTCTTGCAACATTTGATAGGACCGATTTGCTTCTATATTCCAACCATTCTGCTTTAATTATATCATATTAAACAATTCTCTGAATCATGTTTTCCAAGGTCTGCCGCATCTAGTTTTCCAAAGAGCCTAAAGAACTATAGGTTACACCAGAGACAAGCGGATCTCTTGATGATGTTTTTTTCCAAGCTTAAAATAGATAATAGTAACTCAGTAGATCTGACACATTTGCAAATTAGCTTACCCTATTAAAGGACGCTACATATGCCTAACTACGGCATGTCTCATAGCCACGGAGCAAATGTTAAATTACAAGTCAAGAGTTACTATTCTAAAAGGAAAAGTATTGTGAGACGAGGAGAGACAAAATAAAACTCGCCTCTGTTAGCAGAGATTCCAAACGATCAATTCTGAAAACACCTTCCTGCCAAAATATCATCCAGGACTTAGACAACATATCTTTACACATAATGTTAAGAGATGAAGAAATAAAAGCATGTGGAAACAAATATTCTATAACAATCGAGAGAGAAAAAAATAAAAAATTAGTTGTGGTTTTACCTCATAAAGAAGTGACTGCAGCGATGCCTTCAGCTTGGGCGAGCTATCAGTTAGTACCTTTCTAGCAATCCATGGGTATGTACTACCCAAAACTTTATATGTTGGATTGAAACTTATAGCAATTCCCTCCAAGACCGCAAGGCTGAGATTCACAAAACAATAGAAATAATAAATTGGTAAATTTTTCAAGTGAAAGAAGAATGTGGCAGTAAACCTTACATGCAGATAAATCACATGCTACTGAAATAAATAGTACCACAGATAACATAGCGGTATAAAAGGGCCATGATATTATATCATGAAGATTTAGGTACCTTCGAATGACAAGAGAAAAGTACGAAGGAATTCTGAATTTGAACTGATACCTGCAAAGAATGGCCAAAAAACAAGTGTCAAATGAAGTACTAAAGAGTGGAGTTGCAAACTGAAAAGGTGAGAGATTAAAAAAAAAAAGCTTCATTCTTTATTCAAGGAACTAATTGGCATAACATAAAGACAAATGTAAACTATCCTAATTTTTGTGAAAGAAACGCACATAACACATAACAAATGCCCGAGGATAGCTATACAAAAAAAAAAAAAAATTCACATGTGCCTTATTCTGAAAAAAGGTATTGCATAGGTTACTTTTCTTGCTAGTTCTTATGTTTCTCCCTTAAGGATCACAATATGATCATTCCAACATAATGAGAAAACTGAAATTGTAGTTTACCAGATACAAATAATACAACCTATCGAGAATTCCCCCCTTACTTCTCTTGCTAAGTCTATGCACGTTTATATACACGAAAATTAAATAAAAACAATTAAAAGAAAAAAGATTCATGATGGACTACCTTTATGATATACAGTTTAGTTTGCACACAACAAAAAGAACGGCTTACATGGTGAATCCCAAGTTTCCTAAGAGGTCTCCAAAGCTGATGTTACGCACTCCTTTTTCAACAGCGTTTTTAAAAACACCTGCAAAAAAAGTTTAGATTACACCGGAAACTTGTCAGCAGAGTCCTTTGAAGATGAAACCAAGGACCATTAAATTTTAGAATGTCGCATAAGAATATGTCGGTTCATGTAGATTAGAAGAGAAACCTGTTAAAGCCTTTGTTACTGCCTCTTTGTTAGCTGTTGGCGGAAGAAGCCTGAAAGTTTTGTTAACAAAACAAGACAAGTAGAAAGTCAACATCAATGAGAACAACTTGTTCGGTAATTGATGGAAAGCTGAGTTGATGCAGTACCCTAGCGTTACGAAGTCCTTAGCTAGAGAATCGAAGTCGCGGTTTACAAGATGGAGACAAGCTTCAATGAATCCATCACGGAGTTCTTGTTTGAATTCACCCATCATACCAAAATCTGGGGAAGAAAGGACTCTGTGTCAATATGAAGGGCACATAATCATAAGAACAGAAATCAAAATTAAAGAATACCTATATATGCAAGCTTCCCGTCAGATGTGCGAAGAAGATTTCCAGGGTGTGGATCTGCATGGTAGAAGCCATATTCCAGAAGTTGATTAAACGAGCAGTAAACTCCTACCTATCCAGCACGAGGAAGGAGATACCTCATTTACCCAGGACGCTAAAATAAAATATAAAACAGACTGACTTTCAAGAATCCATATATCCATTAGATAAGTGAACTACCTCAATTAAGTAGAGATCCTTCACTTCTGACAGCTTTTGCCCCTAAAAAAGCAAATAAATAAAAAATAAAATAAATAAAAATAAAACACCGAGAGAGAGACAGAGAGATATTCATAAGTAACAGTTATAATATGATGAGAAACTTGCGCAGAAACAATATTTTAGGGGAAACAACTCATTATTTTTACGACCATCAATGGAAAATCTGTGTCACACATCTATAACTGTCTAACTTAAATTAAAATGCATGACATCTATAACTGTCTAACTTAAATTAAAATGCATACCAGAATTCAATGCTCAATAAGTTTTATGATTTGAAGAGTGAGCAGATGAGTGATATGAACGTGGCATATTTGAAGGATCTCTTTAACAAGTGAAAAAGAAGTGCCAAGGAGGAACTTAATTCCATGGAAAAGATGAGAGACCACTGATATACAATTGCTGTGTTCTTTCAAATTTTAAGCAACGGTCAATGCAAATCTCAAATTTATTCTTCTTCTTGATGCTTTCATTGTCTAGCCTTTGTATCTAAATTCTTTCAGAATTCAAACTAGCTTGGAGTTTCAAGGGTCCACAAGTGGATGACAAAAGGATAATTCAGGAAACGGTCTTCTGGGCCTTATACATCATGAAAACAAGGTTTAAATAGAAAATACCTCAACCCATTCCATGATAAGGACCCGGCGAGTTGTTTGTTCGATGAACATATCTGGAACCAAAACATCTGGTAGGCTGCCATACAGCTGTCTGTTGAAGCACCAAAGTGAATCACAGTTAGATACCTGTAAACTACTTAAATTCCTGACATATCAATAGGGAAGAGATAGGGATGCATTAGAGCAGGATGAGCAGCGAAGAGAAGGACAACCTAATAAGCAAGAGAAATTTGAAATCAGGTAAACTCTCCATAACTAATTATTAATCTACTGCAACTATTCTTAACTAAGTCTTGGAACATTCTGTCAAAACTGTAAGTGATACAAACAAACCAAAGAATTATTCACGAAACAAAACAATGACCCATAAACAGCTCTTACCTAAATCTGAGACCATTCTTTGCTTCTAGCCTATAGTCCATCTCCTGCATTCAATGTGATTATACCTGTATTCAATTTAAATCTCTAAGAACATACCTCATGCAACAAGCGAAAGTAAGGAATAAGCATTAAAATGTAATGGGCATACATTACAAGTACTAGAACGATATTGGGACGAGAGAAAGGAGAGAAAGACGGTTTGGAGATATGAAAAAGGTATAGCACTTTGACACTTCAGGTGTTTTATGTGGAAACCTTTTACGAGCCATTGTGTAATATGCCACTATAATTGGACAAAGACAGAAAGAAATCATCCTAACTAAAATATTTACGAGTCATATGATTGAAGGAAAACCACAAGTCTTTACACGTCAATCACTCAATAACAAGAATCAAAAGTCCAAGAAAATCTTTTTTGAATTAACTCAGTATTGGTTTTCAGGTTTTCCGGTTTCAATGTTTGTGATGGCATATGAATTAAAACAACATAAACAAACTAAAAAGATCCATGCATACCCGAAAAAGGCTCGATGCCCATTCGTCAACAACTGCCTGCATAGAAATGAAAAGTACCAAATTTCAGAACGTTAAAACTGCCGAAATGAATGTTAATAATAGATTAAGAAAATCAACAGAAACATAGATCTGTATAAAACTGACATTCTTTGCTATTAAAAATCGATAAACTTTACAATGTCCTACATTTGACACAAAGTGATTAAATCAAATAACTAATGACAGAGATTTTGTACTACTTAGAGTAATAGATGAGTTCACGTGTTTCTTAAGTACCTGAAGATCAGTGTTCAATTTCCTTGCTTTTTTCACCAATCCCGCAAAGAAACGCAATATTAAGATATCTAGTGAAATGGCAGCTTGTACACCGGGCCTCTGCACTTTGACTGCAACAACCTGTCTGTTGCTACGAAGTCTAGCTTGATAAACCTAAGCATGAGAGAGAGAGAGAGAGAGAGAGATTTATGAATTTGAAATCCCAAACATGCTGCACAAGAATCCATGATGGAACAAGAATACGAGAAAAACCAAAACCTGGCCGAGCGATGCTGCAGCTACAGGCTCTGGTGAAATTTCCGAAAAGATCTCATCTATTGGCAAACCAAGTTCTTGTTCTATTGTACTGAGAGCAACTTCAGTAGAGAAGGGAGATATTCGGTCTTGCAACAATGAAAGTTCATCCAAATATGAAGGTGGAATCAAATCCTACACGGTGTATTTTGATTAACGTAAGTTTGTATTCAGCAACAACTTCCCACTAAGATACATTGAGAATTTCTCACTTGTGAAACGGCTTAATCAGAAGACAAATCAATGGCCTCAAGTAGCTATTCAAAAGTTTTATTGGTTATCATTTAACCTTCAAAATATGAGTGAAATGCTCATTTCACGAGAAATAGTTTATAGCTTACTCAAAATTAAATATCATCTCTTACTTAAAACAGCACAAAGCTTTAGTCGAACTTACAGCACGGGATGAAATCGCCTGTGCGATTTTGATATATGCCTGCGGTTACAATAGTAATATAACATTAGACAAGAAATACAACCAAATTTACATGTATAGCTGCTTATATGTAAGTACAAACAAGCGAAGTATACCGGGCCAAGTTCAACCAATATTTTCCGAAGCTCTGCAGCTCTAACCTGCAATCGAGAAAGCAAGAAAGTCGTTTATCTTGTACTACAGTATGAACAAAAACGGTATTACAACTCGTCAGTATTACCTTATGTCAATGGAGACATTGAGAGATAACAATTCAACTAACATAGCTTGTACAGATTAATACCACATGTATTCTACTACTTCAATCATTGAAATTTTTACGTGGCCTGGAAAACTCAAATCCTGTGGACTTACAATCGTATATAGTTTTGTTATTTTCCATTACTTGAGCCATTTTTTCTGGTCATATAGCATCGCATTTAAATTAAACCGAAAATTATGTCGAGTAATGCCTATTTTTCATATCTTAGATAAGAAAATGCCCAAAAGAAAAAGCAATTGTCTTTCTTTTGGTAAATCGAGCTATACTATATAGCAAAATTTATAACTACCCAACTAAAATGACAAATAAATTAATAAATTACTACGATAAGTTACTAATTTCTTAAAGGCAATCAAAAGGGCAAAAAAAAAAAAAACACACACACGTGGACATTTCTTGAAAAGATGAACTGGGAAAATAGCCAAATTTTGTAATATGTCTTATAGACAGTGGGCTTTGTTATTGGGTACATAAGACAAGAATTTCTACAGTAGGATTCTATCAAGTAAGTAACGTAATTACCAGCTGTTTTCGAGTTTCTAGCCGTTTGTTATTTATTCATTTAAATCAAGTCTTGAAAATTGTTTTTAACAACAATTTATCTTCTTTATACTCCCCTAATCAGTATTAAGCAACCGAAACTGGAAACTCTCTATGCTCATTTCATAAGACAAAGTGGCTGAGTGAGAGAAAAGCAAACACTTAATCGACTGATCGGAAAAAAAAAAAAAGGGAAGACACAGCCCACAGGGCTGACCATGACCTGGAACATCTGGTCGGAGCGGCCCGCGAGGCCGTCGGCGTAGCGCAGCGCGAGCCACTTGCCGAAGGTGGCGGCGATCTGGAAGAGGCGCCGAGCCACCAGCAGCGGCCTGCGCCGGAAGATGGCGCCGATCTTGGCCGCGTCGTAGTGGCCGAGCGACTCCGCCTCCGCCACGCTCACCTGGAACAGGTACCCCGACTTCTGCGTGAACGCGTCCACCTCCGGCCCCGACGCTCGCCGGAGCGCCGAACTCCGGCGCCTGTACGGTCTCCGGAGCCGCCGCGCCGGGAGAGTCGTGGCGGGAAAGGGCAGTGGTGGAGGGAAGAGGAGAGTTGGCATTGGGATTTTTGTGAAGCTAACGGACTTTCAAGCTTTGAGCCAATCGTCTCTACTCACACTCTAGTGTCGTTATATTATTAATATTATATTATAGAAAATTTATCAAAGGCCCCTCACATTTAACACTATTTCCGTTTTGCCCCTAACATTTAACACTGGTTCCGTTTTGCGCCTGACGTTTAAAATTTATAAAATATGCTCTGATATTACTTTTTGTTATCAATTTAGGCCCCTCTGTTAAATTTTGGACGAAAAATACTCATGTGGCGATCAAATAGCGTATTTGCTGGTTGAGCCCTCCACCAGAGGCATATTAACTACCATAACATTCCAATTTAAACTGTTCAAATGCCGGGTCGCGAATTGAGATGCTCATTTTTTAGGGAAAAATTCGGAGACCATGGCTCAAAATCAGTGTTGGATGGTTTATAACTAAAATGTACATGTCTGAAGCCTCACATGACTTTTATGTACCTAAGCTAATCAAAACAGTAAAGTCAGGGGACATATTTTATAAGTTTTGCATGTCAAGGAACGGAGTGGAATGCATGTCTAATGTTAAGGGTATTCGGTGAAATTTTGGAAATTTTAAGACAATAGCCACTTAGCCACTGCTTACAAAATGAATTTAAAAAATAGCTATAGTTTCACAAAATTTAAAAACTATCATTGTTAGAAATTTCTAACAAAATTTTTAACACGTGTCAGAAATTTTTAACAGTAATTTTATGTGTATTTTTATTATTGTCAGAAATTTCTTATGTTTTATGGCTATTTTTAAATTTTTTTGAAACTGTGGCTATTTTAAAAACACATAGTTCAAAATAGCTATTTACCTAACTGATCGTAAAATCTTTCATATATTATATTATATGATTATAGTAATTTGCACTAGGTGGCCCTTAAATGTGTCGGAATTTAGAAAATTGTTCTGGATTTTTTGCTTGGCAATTACATGATTACATCTAAATGTATAAATTTTAATGAATTAGTTCAAAATAATTATGGGTGTAAAAATCGGACAGAATTAAAGGTATAAATAGCCAAAAGCTAGAAGTCTAGAGGTAAAATTTTCAAAATCTGATGGACTATTTATGCAAATTATTTCTACGCAACATTAAAGTATGCTATCAATTTAGACTAATTTGTCAAGATTTATTAGTTTACGATGAAAAACTACGTTAATTGAATCTAAAAATTATTTATTATATTAATTTAAGTTATTATTCGGTAAAATCTTATAATGAAATTAATATTTAGATAGAAGTTTTGTTATAAATAAAAATACTTCTATTGAGAATTAAAAAAATTACTTTTTTATACTAAGAATATTAAAATACTATAGAAAGAACAGCTAAATTAGAAATTTGAGTATACAGCAAAAAAAATATGATAATATAATAAAAATAAGATAATTTAAATAAAAAATTTCTTATCTAAATTGCTTACTAAAAATGCCCATATTGTTTGTTTGTTCGTTCTTGATTATCCCAAACATTGGAGTTTTGCGAAGAAGGAAAAACGTAAACGAAAGCAAAGGAAATGGAAGAATGGTCTCAAACAATTGAGAGTGTGGTTTGTGTTTTGCTTGGTTGTAGTTGTAGTGATGTGTCTTTCGCTTGCAAGCTAACACGTCTCTTTTTGTGGTCATGATTTAGGTATTGGATAAAGTTTTATACTTTTTCATATCAAGTTTGGTCAAATTCCACGAAAACCCTCTAACTTTAAATATGTTTCTCTATCATCCCGGATGTTTGAAACATTAATAAGAAAGACTCTTGCGCGTGCTCTCCTCATATACGTAGGTTTGGAACGTTAATAAGAAGAGGGAAAACCCTCTAACTTTAAAATATGTTTCGTGTGTTTTTCTTTTTAATCAATTTTTCATTTATAGTTTAATTTATGAGCATTGAAATGTCAAAAAAAAAATTTTAAATAAGGTATGCTTTTGTTAAAATTAAAATATAAATGCCTTTTTGTCATTTTGACTAACTTAGGAGCAATTTTATTATTTAAGTAAAAGTATATGAGGCACTTTTGAAATTTTTAAAGGGCTCATTAACAAAATGAACTGTTAAAATAACATATTTTAAGAAAATAACCTAATTATTCAAAAATTAAGTTATAAGTCACCAGGCTCATGTGGACTGTCCAAAATACCCATGTGTCGCTCAAATTTTGTTACAATCTATATCGTAACAATATTTGTTACAACATATAACAAATGTTGATACAAATCATAGCAAACAAATGTGTGGTAAAAATAAGATATTTCGCCCAAATTTTGTTACAATCTGTAACAAATATTGTTACGGATTGTAACAATATTTGTTACGACATGTAACAAGTGTTGTTACAAATCGTAACAGACAAATGTGTGATAAAATTAGATATTTTGTTATATATGTGTATCAAAAGTTGTTACTTATTGTAATAAAAATTATTACAGTCTGTAACAATATTTGTTACAAATTGTAACAAATTTGGACGAACAGGGGTATTTTGAGCAGTCTTGTGTATGTGAATGAGCTTGGAGGCTAATAACTTAATTATGACAAACTCATGTCAATTCCTTAAAACTAAAGCTAAAAACAGGTCATTTAGCCAAAAATCTCATTTTTAAAACACCAGAAATTAAAAATAAAAAAATAAAACAAAGAAAAAGTAAAAAAGAAAAAAGAAAGTATCATATTATGAGACATGTGTATAAAACTATATGATACACTTATACTAAATATAAAAGGGACAGTTCAGGATTTAGCCATTTTGCAATTTATGTTTTAAAGATATAACCAACGTTTTGAAATAGCAAAATGGCCATCAGTTAAACATCTAAAAATCTATTACTAAAGAAATAAAATTTATGACTAAATAAATAAAATACACAGTCATAAAATTTGTGACTATAGTCACAAAATTTCAGAAAATTTGAAATAAACGTAATAAAAACATTAAACATCCATTAACAAAAGAATCAACTCACAAATAAATGACTGCATATACAACTAATTTCACAAAACTTATTACTAAATAAAAAATATCTTATAAATACCAAAAAAATATGCAGCCAAAGAAGTCACAAATTTCATGACTAGAAACACAAAATTTTAGACAACATTGTAGCAACAAACAATAAAAACAGAATTCAAAAAACTAATGATTGCAGTCTCAAAAATCTTGACACAAATGTATGGCAATTTTACTAATAAAAGCAAACATAGGCTAATTGTTAAAAACAAACATAAAAATATGGCTATTTATTATAAAAACCGAATATAAAAACAACTAAATCCTTAATTTCATAAAATCAGGGTTAGATTTTTACAATATGGGCATAAAAAGACTAAAAGCCTAAATTGTTGTTTTGAAAATCAGATTTACCGATCGCATTTTTAGAAAACTAGTTTTTGGGCACGTGCAAGTTTTTTTTTCTTTTTTTAGATTTTTGGCTAAATGGCATGTTTTTAGCCTTAGTTTTAAAGAATTGATATGATTTTGTTATAATTAAGTTATTAGTCATTTTTCTTTTTCGCTGTGTTTTTAGACATTATGCATTGACTGTTTTATCATTTGTTACGAAAAGTAACAAATTTTACAGACTGTAACAATTTTTGTTACAATAAGTAATAACTTTTGATACAGACCGTCACAGATAAAATTTGATATACATATGTAACAAATATATCTAATTTTTATTATACATTTGTCTGTTACGATTTGTATCAATATTTGTTATAGATTGTAACAAAATTTGGGCGAGTATGGGTATTTTGGACAGTCCAGATGTATGTGAATGAGTGTGGTGGCTATTAACTTAATTTTTGAATAGTTTGGTCATTTCTTTAAAAATGTTATTTTAACAAGCCATTTTGCTAATGAGCCCACTTATTAAATTATGAAATAAATGAAAATTAAGGAAAAATATTATAAAAAATTTGATCATTTAAAATATATAGTTAAAAATAATTTTTTAAATTGGAAGATAAAATAAAAAATTTTATAAAGAAAGGTAATAAGATAAAAAAATATTGTGATATCAATAGAGAAATAAAAAAAAAATGAGAGATAAAAGATGAAGAAAAAATGTACAATTTAAAATAAAAATAGAGGATGAAAAAAAAATTAAAAAGAAAATTTGAAAAAATAATTGAATAAAAGAAAGAAACAAAAGGGAAAAAAAAAGAGGAGAAAAAACAAAAACAAAAATTAAAACAAAAAAAAGTGTTGCACGCACCATAAAGAGAGTAGGGACCAGCCCTGCCATGCGGGCCCCATGCGTGTGGGCCCGTTTTAGAGCCTTTTTTTTTTTCACGCTCAAGCTTCTTTTTTTTCCTACTTAATTGTATTTTAGTCTTTAATATTTTATTAAATTATATCATGAGTTTCTCTTCCACCCCTTAAATACACTTTGTTTGACGTTTCGAAAAAAAAAACAATGGAAAAAAAAAAACGGGCGGTCAAACGTTTCGGCCTTGTTCGGACGAAACGTCAGGCCCTCTTTAATTATTTTTAGGGTAAGTTAAGTAATTAACCATTTTAAAGGTAAAGTTTGAAGGATTTAGCTATAATTTCACGAAATTAAGGATTTAGCAATAACATGTAACATTTTATGTTACATGATGTAACACATGTAACATTACATGTAATGTTACACTTTTACACGTATATATGTTATATGTAACAAATGTTACATGTTACGGCTAAATCTTTAATTTCGACATTTTAGGGTTAAATCCTAAAAAATTACCCAAAAATTTGGTTAAATGCCTAAAAAACTCTTATTTTTAATAAAGAATTCTTTGTTGTTTTTTTTTTTTTGGGAAAATTTTTAAATAAACCTTGTGTTTTGGAAAATTACTAAATATTCTCTATGTTGGTTAAATTCTGTCTAAAATATACCTTGAGGTCGTTTTTTGAGAAAAATAATGTACGAAAAATGATAATATTCCAGAAATACCCCTTGTAAAACGTGGATAAGAATGTGGTTGCATATTGTGCTTGTAACTAAACACCCATACAAGTCTGTCCCTTCTAGCTTCTAGTTGTTCAGAAATAAGGAGAAACAGAAAGAGGAAAAAAAAAAAATTTCGGGCGATAGTGAAGAGTTCGAAGCAAAACTGAGGACGAGCCTCTGATATGAGCCGAAATAGGAGTCGATTGGCTGGAATTAGGCGAAAATTGGTGGAGGAGCAATTCGAAGGTATGTATTGTATGTTTATTTTCCATTTGGTTCGAATTTTTTGAGCATTGTGTTTGCATTTTGGGCATTTGGGCGAAAGATTGGGGGGTAAATTTTGTTGATTTTGGGCATTTGGGTGAAAGATTAATGGGCGAATTTTCTTGATTTTGTGCATTTGGGCGAAAGATTAGTGGGCGAATTTTCTTGATTTTGTGCATTTGGGCGAAGTATTGGTGGGCGAATTTTAGGCATTTGAACTGAAAAAATAAATGTTGTTTAGGGTTATGATTGTTTAGGGTTATGACTTAGGGTATTGAACTGAAAAGAAAAAAATTTGTGGCTGTTTGGGTTATTTATATTTTTTGGGAGAAAGTTTGTGTTATGTCTTATATTGCTGCGACTTATATTGCCCTGTTGTAGATCAAACGACTTCTAGCTGTTCAAGATAGTAGGCCAAAATTCGTGAATAGGTATTGCCACTGTGGAAGAAAAGCATTGTTGCAAATAAGCAATACCGAGAAGCATCCGAATATGTTGTTTTACAAATGTGATAAATGCAAATATTTCAGTTGATGGGAGGATGATTCTGGTGGAAACGTTGCAACTTCAAGCAATATGGGCGTGGATAATTGTGGCGGCAGAACAACAGTTAACAATGACAGTGAGTGGCTTGCAGAAAACCAGAAAATGAAGGAAAGATTAGCGAAGGTGGAAGCAAATTTAAATGGAGTTTATGTGATTGTTGGCTTTATGATTATTGTGTTTATTTGTATTTTATTGAAGATGTAAGTACCTTGATTATGATGTACTCTGAGTTTGTGATTTCTATATTTAAAATAGATGGAATTTGTAAGAATCTTCATTATGTAAATATCATCTATATAATATCATCCAATGCATCAAGGTTCAAAAGTAGTGATGCTAATAACAATGTAAAAGGTTCCTGCAAGTGGATCACATAACAAAAGGCTTCATTTAATTATAAATTATAAAAAGTTCCTACATGTGGACCACATAACAAAAAGGTATGATTTACATAACAAAAAGATTACGTTGCCACAAAAGATTCAAGACATCACTTACATTCCATATTACATTCCATACGATGCTTCCAAAACAGTGAATTTCCTGTTACAAAACATAAATGTTTAAGGCATCATGTTAGTTAGTTAAACATTATTAAACTTAGGTGTTTGAGCATAGTAAGCATGAATGCATATACCTATGTTAAAATAGTTATAGGCCCGCATGTTGTGAGTCTTGGGTAGTACTGAAAATATCTTCTGGATTTTGAGTTGCAACTTCTTCTTGTGGCTGCAAAAATGTGTATTAATTGAATCAACAACCTTATATATGCCTTTCACATTAGTTAATGATTTGGAACCTTACAGCAGTAGATTGTGTGATCACCACTCTAGTACCATCTCTGCCGCCTCCATCACGCCTGCCACGAGTACCAATTCTTCCACGGCCATGCGAAAAAGACGATGACGTAGCTGCTGCTTCCGTCCTTGCAGTTTTAAAGGTCTTGGTGGTGGTTTTGGAGCTGCTATTTGTGAACAACTTAAACGATTGTGGCCGAACTGGTTACAAATGCCACAACGTTTTGTGCTTGATTGTGGACGAGGTACAGGTCTTTGCTCACCTTGAGATCTGCGTCTATGTTTTTTCGGCCTTCCCGGTAAAGGTCGCGCAACAGGCGGTGCCAAATCAAGATGCTCAAACTGTGGCCACAAATCCATACTCGATATTGTGTGGATTACACCAGTATAGCATTTTCTCCATGATTGTATTGAGAAAAAAGCATCGCAGTAGTCGTTCAGGTTACCTCTCACTGTATTGATGCAAGCTATTGCATGCTTGCATGGTATACCGCTTACTTGCCATATCTCACAGTCACAGTGTTTGGCATCTAGTCTAACACTTCCCTTGTACTCGTCCAGTTCAACTTGAAACTCATATTCTCCACATCGACGAACAATGTTGCCCTCTCATCACCTCTATTGCCATATTAGGATCATACTTGAGCACTTTAACAAGTTTTCTTGCAATCCACGTAGGACTTGCATTTATGTTACGTCTAACTTGTTGGCAAGTATGTTTCTCATTGTATGTCTTAATTATGAAAGACAGTCCGTCAGGGGATTTTGATGTATGGATTTGCCAAGGGCAACCTTCACTCTTGCAATGAGTCGTAACTCTTCCACGGTCGGATTTCTTCTTTTTTATCTCAAATCCTTCTTGAACGCAAAAATCGACGAGGACATCACCAAATAACTTGTAATCATCAAATACTTGCCATAGTTGAAGATTAATCTTCCCGTCCGGATCAATGTGCGAAGGAGCTTCCAGAATATTGGAATTAGGATCAATGGTGCCATCATCTCGATTGCGCTGTTTTTTAGGTACATTACCTTCCATATCACTATTGCTCCACTCGGCATCATTACTATTTATTACTATATCACCAATAGACTCACTTGTATCCTCTTCTTCAGAGTACTCTCGGCTATATTTCTATTTCGGATCGCTAGTCTCATCGTCTTCACTTTCTATATACTCTTCATCCCCCACGTTCTCGGCTTCATCACACTCATCTCCTTGTAATTCTTCCTCCTCGTCGATACCAACATCAACGCTCGCGGCGACTTCTCTCTCGAAGTTCTCGTCCTCATCACATTCAACTCCCGCAAAGTCATTGACGGCAATATCATCCTCATCATTAATCTCAATATTTTTGGCCTCCACATTAGTACGGCTAACACTAGGTATTACTGCCAAAGGAACCATTTTCACCCTTTTCACTTCCAACAATATTAAATCTGTTGGATTTGTATTAAGGATAAACATTTTCATCAATGAATTATCATTATTTACCTTCACGACATGCTTATCTGCCCGGATGTTAGCGGTAACATCAAGCGTATATTAGTGTTCTTCATCACTTAAATCCTCTTTGATCGCATCGTGAAACATCATAATATTGGTAATGTCCTCGTCAATCTTCCAGACTTCAAAAACATGACCTTCATTCCGTACTTGCATGGAATGCACACCAATGTTACTGAAAAAAAAAATTCACGTTTTCAAAAATTTTGTTCATCAACACTACTAAATTACAATATGAAATAATGGTTTCAATCGCTACAACAACAAAGATTACGGCTAATCTACCTAAAATTTGTCTAATACATGAACCAATTTCATTATTAATCAAAAAATAAAAAAAGCCCTAAAATTTCCTCTAAAATACCCATATTCTATGGACTGTAAGAACATCATTTTTCCTCACCGCATATATACATTACCTAAACCGTAAGAAGCTGCAATATAAACTAAAAAAAAAGGAAAAAATCGCACCTTTCTCCGGCGACTATGTTCCTCACCCAAGAACCCAAACGTATCACCTTCCCAACAAAGGCCAACTCGAACTCCAACGCCTCTCGCAACAAGAAATATATCCGCAACCCCTGTTCGTCGAGTCTTCTGAAATTTCACTCCAACAATCGCCTTCAACCACACTCCACCCTCAAATTCTCTCCATCGGCCTCTCCTCAGGGTTTACTTGCTCCTTCTGCCATGAGCCTTTCTTACTTCAAAGTTCAACCCTGTTGTTTGGTTCTAACTTTACACAGTTCTTTTTGCAATTCATACTCGAATAAAACAAACGATGTCGTTTAAGACGAGAGTAAATTTGGTAAATAAAGCATAATTCGACCTCAAGGTATATTTTAGACAAAATTTAACCAACATAGGGAATATTTAGTAATTTTCAAAAACACAAAGACGAAATGAGAATTTTGCAAAACACAGGGTTTATTTAAAAATTTACCCTTTTTTTTGTGATGAAAAATAATTCATCATATTTACCTTTTTAAAATGTAAAATTCACTAAAAAGAAAATTTTGACGATCCAAAATTATTTTGTAGAAAAAAAAATTCCTTCACAGAAGTACCATTTTTAATAGTTTATAGATTTTAATTAAATTTTTATTTAAAAAAAAAAAACACGAAATAAAAGACATACACATCCTTCACACTCCTCAGCACAGTACACACACCCTTAAAAGAAGAATAGCCCCATTTTCCTCACCTCTGCTCGTCGTCGTTGTTTTTGTTGCTCTAAACCTCAGGTCAGTGAATATTTCGATACTCTGCTTTATATTTGTTTTCACTACTACGTCTCTTCTCTCGCTTTAGCTTATCATTTTTTTTTTTTGCGGTCCATCCATTGAAGGACACTCTCATTTCGCGATGTCTGTTCCGAGAGACATCGACAAGGAATTCCTTGCCGCTCCTATTAAATCCGCCGTCGATAAGTACCAACTTCTCCCTGAATTTTTAAAGGTAATTTTTTTTTTTTGCTAACCATACGTATTGTTTGTATTTATTTATGTCTAGGCTTTTTTTTTTTTTTTGTTTGTTTTAAAAATTAATGGACGTGTTGTAGGTGAGAGGTCTGGTGAAACAACACTTGGACTCGTTTAACTATTTTGTCAACACTGGAATCAAGAAGATCGTTCGCGCCAATAACTTCATCAATTACCCTGTGGACCCTAGTTATTTTCTCAGGTTACCAATGCTTTAATCTTTTTTCAAGCTTGTGGTTTTGGTATTTTTAACAAGTTTCGGGTGGTTTTCGTGAATTTGGGAATTGTTTCGGGTTTATGTATAGTATACAATACTATTTTATAATATTGTATGATACAAAGCCATGAACTTGGTACAAACAAAACTATATGTGACTTTCTTCAGTTGGTTCAAAGGGTCTCCGTCGTTTGCTTGAAATTGGAATTATTGGAATTTTGGTTGCAGATTTGTCGATGTGCGAATTGGCGAGCCCTCGGTGGAGATGGATGGTGTGAGTGAGAAGCTTACCCCGCAAACGTGCCGGTTGTCGGACATCACGTAAGATTGCCAATGTGGATCATCTTTCATTACTCTGTGATGTGCCATTGATCTGCATTGTTCTATTTGGTCTTAGATTAGTCGGAATAATGAAATTGGGAATTATTGGTGGCAGAGACTTTCTTTGTCTTGCTCCATTAAAAAGATAAATATTTTTACTTTTATTCATGAATCATGAGGTCATGTTGAAAAATGTTATTTTTTATGATTAGAAACAAAAGATTTGTATCATTTTTGTGAGACTACATTACAAAAATGTGTTTTATTTAATTTAGGTGGACATAAGTCACACTCTCTCGCGCTCGCTCTCTTGTTTATTGCAAATTTTTACATGCATAGGCAATGCATCGTTAGTTGAGTTTGGAGTTTTAATTTGATGAGGATATTTATCCTCTTTCAACAACGAACCAAGAATGCTGTTCTTTTGCATTTTAGTATTATTTATCCCGTTGAATCATTATACGTTTAGGTATGCCGCGCCCATAAAGGTCGATGTTGAATATATTATAGAAAAAGACGGCAACAAAAGCAAACTGAGAAAGGTATGCTTTGACTTTTTGAAATGCTAATTTGCTTAAGAACATGTGCTTCTATGTTATATCTGGTCTATTGTGCAGAATGATGTCGTTATTGGTAGAATGCCCATTATGCTTCGTAGTTGCTGCTGTGTCTTATATGGAAAAGATGACGTTGAGCTTGAAAGACTGGGTTCGTGTGCTCGCCAGAATATTTGTTTGAATCGCATATGTTTTTACTTGCTGTATATTCTTCTACTTTCTCTTGTAAAGAGAATGCTTAAATGTATAGCTTCTGGTTGATACCAGGTGAATGCCCGCTTGACCCCGGTGGTTATTTTGTCATCAAAGGAACTGAGAAGGTGAAATCTGGTCTTTATAAATATTCTTTCCTTACATGGTTCTGCTACTGCTTGAATTCTCTAAGTGGCAAAAAGAAATTCACTGGCTGACTGCATGCACCTATGTTCCTTTGACCACCAAATATGCTCAGAATCTATCTCATTTGCATTTATCTTGTGGCCTTCAAGTTTATATTTGATTTTCCATATTATCCTATTTATTTTGAGGAAAGGGAGCTTTAGGTGTCCGAAATGTTTGATAAAGTCGAACGTTTTGCTTCCATTTGGGCTTCAAATCTTTGTGAAGCTTTTTTTTAGTGGTTCTCTGTTGACTAGATTCATTGGGTTTGTAATATAGTCTATGATTTATGGTGATACAGTTTGGTTTTGTCTTTATGGAGGATATCTTATCCTCTTTTCATTTGTACTGTAAACTTAAATGACACTGTTAATAACTTTTTTTTTTTTATATAAGAAAACTATTTAGTTTAATTTTGCTAAATCCACTTGTCTTTTATACAATTCCTTGACTACAGTGTTCTTTTTTTCCTCTATGTTTGTAAGTATACATGTCAATTTTTTATGCATTTCTTCATTGTACTTCAACATTTACACATTGTGACAAAGCTAGGGTTTTGCAGGTGCTTCTCATACAAGAGCAGCTTTCTAAAAATAGGATCATTATTGATACTGACAAGAAGGGAAAGTGAGTATCTGTTGTTGGTTACAATAATTTAGTATGGTTTTAAATTTTCAACCTGATTACTATTACCGTGTCAACAACCAACAAGTACATCCTCAATCAAATACTTTCTTTTACTTTTTTTTTTTTTTTCATAAGGTAAGCTATAATGTAACATCTTGACTTACCAATGTTTCAATTCAGTGATCTTAATGTTTAAAGATATGGCATATTCTCCTTAATATGTTCAGTAACTGTATGTTGCATATTGTTATCTTTCATGGATTGATAATAAATTGCACATTTGGATTCACCTTGAGATGATATACAAAAGGAGGAAAAACAATTATTCAAGATTCTTGAACAGGTCTTTGGATCTGTCGAAATGAACGACAAACCTTATCTTTTTACTTCCTTTGAAAGAAAATTCCATGAGTAGATGTGATATTTAATCTCATCTTTTAGACAATTTCATTCTCAAATCTTTCTTCGAAAGTCCTTGTGTATCTTTGTACTGCTTCTTAACTTGTGATTCTAATTTTTGTTTATATCTGTTTAAAAGGGTTTTTTTTTTTTTCAAATTCATTTTGTCTGTCTTTATTCAATGGAAAAATGTATCATTTACATTATTTCAAGCCTTCTGATGTTGGAACCTGATAATCGCATTTTTTTTTTCTTTTCTCTCTTCTACTTTAGCGTAAATGCATCTGTTACAAGCAGCTCTGAGGCAATAAAGAGCAAAACTGTTATTCAGATGGAAAATGATAGGCTCTATCTGGTGCTCAATCAGTTTTCTACCAAAAAGGTGTTCATTTCACTTAGTTCACTTCAGTCGAGCTTATGCTTCTGCTTTACTATCTTACTAGTCATCTAGTGCAAGTGATTTTATTTTCTGGTATTTTCAATAGATACCTATTATGGTCGTCATGGCGGCCATGGGAATGGAAAATGAGCAAGAAGTAATAGAAATGCTTGGAGGAGGAAAACGATATTATGACCTTCTTTTGCCATCTATTGAGGTAAAAATATTCCAAGCAATGTGTGTATCTTTGTTGTCAAATAATTTCCAGAAAGCACGATGGAAGATGGGATTTTAGTGGTCCCAAGTAGGATCAACAAAAAATGTGCTGGTCCCAAGTTGCATATTTCTCTGTTCAATTCTAAATTGCAACCAGTTAATAGTTCATTCTAGTTGAAATTTTATCTTTCTTGTCTAGAGCATATGTTTGATTACTGTTCATTTGGTAAGTTGCTTTGGAAACAACTACAAATTGTCGGGAAAGCTGTTTCTAGGCTATAGAATGAGAAGAGGCTTGCTTGGGCTGTTTTTACATTCTCTTGCTATACATTGGTTTGACACTTTATGGTCACTCTGGGTAGCCTATGTCTCTCTTGTCCCTGTCTCCCTACTGTTAGCCTGTTAGCTCGTTCCTGCTTGTTGATTTTTGTATCACGTAGCTGCTTGTTCTGTTCTTTTAAGCCATTGTACTCTTTTCCACATGAAGGGCATTTTCCCTCCTTACACAACATTCCAAAGAGTAACCAATTCACTCGAGTCTCCAATCATCTGGAATATAAGCAAATTTTTCCTTTCTCCGATTTAATTTACCTCAAACCATATTTGTCTGTGATTTTGCCTCTTCTTCTTCTCCGTACATTTTTTTACCAATAGTTTCTTGAGCCAAAAATTGTTTTCTTGACATCTTCTGCTGATTTGTAAGAGTAGAATGTATTTTTTTTTTTTTTCATTGTTTGAACCTAAGACCATTTTCTATCGTTTTTTATCCCATGTCGATATCAGTTTTATTTTTAAATTTTATCATTCTGATTACAGGAATGTCGCATGGAAGGGGTAAACGGAAAAAAGGATGCACTGGAGTACCTGGAATCAAAGGTGATATGACAATATTAATTCTTTATTATTGTTTGGCTTTAAAAGAGACTAGATCTTTAATCTTAAATTGTTACTATCATGTAGTGGTAGCATATGAAATTGAACATATCCGTATTATAAATACTTCTTGTAGGTGAAAAGATCCATGTTTTATAGTGCCTCATCTGAAAGGGTATGTTTTTCTCTCTGTGTTAAGTACATGTTTGTGGTTATTGCTTTTTGTTCAGACAAGTATTATTGAGTTGATGAATGTCAGTTGAAGTGTTCTTTGCTTATTTTATAGGATAGTAGAGTAATGGCAATCCTCCGCGATGTGTTCCTTGCTAATGTTCCGGTATTTTCATTTTCTGTTCTCTATTTTCTGAAATTTGAGTGCCAGGATTTATATATTTCATTCGCATATTGGTTTTTATCTATATTTTCTATTTGTTTCTGTTCTGTAGGTGGTCAATGATAACTTCCAACCAAAATGCATTTATGTCGCTGTAATGCTGAGACGCATAATGGATGCCATCTTGAATAATCATGCAATGGACGACAAGGTAGATAGCTAATGAAAATATATTATATTATGTTCTTTGTTTTGGCGGAAAAAAAAAAAAAAAAACTCTTATAAGAGACCAACTTTTTTTCTATTCATAAGAATTAGAAAGTTTAGGTAAATGAAAATAAGAATTGCTAAACAAGAGATCAGGCAAGAAACAAAAAAGGGAGTCCACGGCCAAAACAAAGGGGAGGGAAGAGAACTCCCAAAATTAAAAGATAACGTTCTAAAGCAAATTTCTTAAAGCAGATTTAGAAATTCCGGGATAGGAGGCCACGTAGACACACATTGCTTAACCCCATTAATTATACATGCCAATCTTCTCAAATTCATTTAGTTGGTCTTTAGGGTAAGAAAGGCCTAGATTACAAACTAGGAATGAAACTTCCAACTGATAGTGATGACCTTCATTTCAGTGTCTACTAAACAAAAAGGGGAAATTTTGGTAGTTAGTCCATTTTTCAGACTATATTAAAAAAATGACCACAACTTCTTTTAATTAGGCGAATAGCCCGTTTTTGGTAAATAGACAAAATACCATGGTAAGTGGATGAAATACCGGCCATTTTTAGCTGATATTTTGTCTACTAACCATGGTAAATAATCTAATTACTGAAAACAGACCTTTCACCAAAAAAAAAAAAAAAAATGCTGAAAGAGCATAGGGATTTTGTTGACTCAAGATAGAATGAGAAAACTATTCCAATATTTGTGGGGCTTGCGTCATTTATGTATTCAGGATGCTTACTTTGCCATGATCAATCAGTTTGTAGCCTTTTAGGACACTATTACGAAATCTTTGTAACTGTGGATTGAAAACTTGAAAAAGATATTTGTCCTGAGTATAACTGTGACATAGTATTTCTGTAAGGGTATTCTATGGACACTAAATGATTGTTTAGCTCTCACTATTTTTTAGGATTATGTGGGAAACAAGCGGTTGGAGTTATCTGGTCAACTTATTTCTCTCCTCTTCGAGGTATGCTTTTTTGTGTTCGCTTCTGTGATGTTGTAATTTGATTAACAAAAACTTTCTTTCTAATGTTGGGTATTTTGTTAATATTCTAGGATTTGTTCAAGACAATGATTAGCGAGGCTAAGAAGAATGTAGATAAGTTTTTAGCAAGAAAAAACAGGTCAAGTCCGTTTGATTTTTCTCGGGTAAGTTGCTGCTAATTATTAACTAGAAAAGAACTGCAACAAATTGTGATTTGAAATTTCCTATCACTCTAGTTTGCTCAGATTTTATAATAATATATATATATATATATATATATATATTTTTTTTTCTTTTTTTGGGAGAATGGATAGTGTTGCAAGGCCCAATGATAATTTAATTATTGAATGGTCTCAAGAAAGTTTTTCTTTGCACTGTGACTTTAAGTATTAGCTCTTGTGTCTTAGAAATCTTTGATGAAATATCCATAGAAGTCGAATAAAAGTTTTGCATTTTATTTTACTGACTGTAATTCCTCTATTAATTAAGCTGCTCGGAAACAGTATCTTTCGTTATGATTGTCTCCATAAATATAATTTATTTACATTTCGGGTATTGCTTCTTCGTATTTGCAATGACATGTTTCTCTCTCTTTATATATATATATATGCAGTATATAGTTGGGGATAGCATATCGTTTGGCCTCGAGAGGAGCCTTTCTACGGGAAATTGGAATGTTAAGCGCTTTAAGATGAATAAAAAGGGCATGACACAGGTTGGCTTCCTTGATATCTTTTATACTTTCAGTTCTATGTTTATTTAGAAGCTTGAAACGTGTTCTATCTGTTGTATTACTTGGATATTTTTTTCTCAATATTCATCAAGTAGTCGTTATATTTGTGTCATGAAACCTGACGTAAGTTGTATATATTTTTGTGTCAACATTTATAATCTATTAATTCTATACTGTTATCAAATATGATAAAGAACAAACTAGAAAAGGCACCAAATGTTGAAATTTTGTAAGTACACAAAATATTTAGTGAAGCACAGAAAACAAACCAAATCGATACCTTTTTTTTTTTTTTTTTGGTGATAATACTCTCGTTGAGACTAGAAATAGTACAATGAAAAAAGAGGACCTGGAGTCTTGCTGTTCAAAAAACATCACGAACGATGTTCTAATACATTCACTAGAAGAGCTTCTCTTTAGGAGGATTCCTTATTCTCCTTCTCATTTGTACAATGCCTTTCTTTTCTGTATCAATGAAATTTTCACTTTCTCAAAAAAAAAAAAAAAAAAAAAAAAAAAGAGAATTTCTTTACTTTCTTCTGACCACTCTACCGTCATGGTTTTCATGTGATCTGGTATATAGGCATAACTTCAACAGTTTACCGATTTTGTTTATCAAGTCTTCATTTGTACAATTCTGCAATTGGATATCTGTTGATTAGCACAAGCTTATTGATAATCCTTTATTATAGGTACTGGCAAGGTTATCCTTTATAGGTACTTTAGGCCATATGACTAGAATACTTCCTCAATTTGAAAAATCGAGGAAGGTAAGTGGTCCAAGATCCTTGCAGCCTAGTCAGGTAAAGAGTTGTGTATGAAGTATGTCTTCAACTCAAATATTGATCACGAGTCGTTAGCAGCTGAAATTCTGTCTTACTATTTTCATATTTCTTTTCGGTACAAGTGGGGTATGCTTTGTCCATGCGATACTCCGGAAGGCGAAGCTTGTGGGCTTGTGAAAAACTTGGCCCTTATGACTCACGTTACAACTGATCAAGATGATGATAACTTCGCTTTGTTGGTATGTCTTTCTGTTATCAGAATTTGAAATTTCCATGGAGTTGCAGTTGTGTTTTTGGATAATTTAATTGACCACATGAGGTTGCACTGAAATCTGCGTTTATTTATTTATTTTTTAAATATTTCTGGGGTCATAAAGATAGAATGGTTGATCCCATAGAAGATTTTAGTTTTTACTAACTTGTATGTTTTCAAATATTGATGTATTTACTCGTCTTTCGCAACATGCTGATTGGATGTTAACTATTTTGGTTTAGTTTCGAAGTTTGGGTGTTATGAGCTGGGAAATCCTTTCTCCACAAGACGTTCACTCACCGAACTCGTTTCTTGTTATTTTCAATGGGCACATAGTTGGTACGCATAAGAATCCAAAGGTATGGGCAACGTTCTGTGTAGATATGAACTCTTCATGATGCATGACTCTTTCATTCTATTTTCTATTTTCAATAATAGACATGCTACCTTCTATGGATACGCTCTGATTCAAGTATAATATTTTGTCCACTCATCTGGGAATTTAAGCATGCAATGCCTATTTATTTTCTGTTTCTTCAATAATCTTTTCTTCTTCTCCTCCTAGAAATTAGCTAAAGGAATTAGGCTCTTGCGTAGAAGTGGGAGAATTGGAGCGTTTGTAAGTGTATTTGTCCATGAAGACCAGGTAGCTCTACTACGTCTCTATTCCCTTACTAGTTACCCCCAACATATTGTTCGTTTGTTTTAAATCAAAATAAAAGATTAATCTTGACATTCTTGACAAACAGCGCTGTGTCTACGTTGCTTCTGATGAAGGTCGGGTGTGTAGGCCACTAGTCATTGTTAAAGATGGCAAATCGATGGTAAAAGAACATCATATGAAAGAGTTGAGGGTAATTAGTAGCTGACTTTTTTTTTTCTCCCCTTTTCCAGAAAAGTATTCAGATCTTATCTAATATGGTTTATATGTTGCTTGAAGGATGGAGTCCGTACCTTTGATGATTTCTTAAGCAGCGGGTTGATTGAATATCTTGATGTTAATGAGGAGAACAACGCTTTGGTTTGTTCCTATCTAATTACTTTTGAGATTTTTTTAGGTGCTAAATTACATTAAGAGTTTTTCTAATGCATAATTATGTTTCATTTTTTAGATTGCTTTGTATGAAAAAGATATTATACCAGAAACAACCCATCTCGAAATAGAACCACTCACAATCTTGGGTGTTTGTGCTGGGTTGATTCCGTATCCTCATCACAATCAGTCTCCTAGAAATACTTACCAGGTTTACTTATGCCCCTTTTATTATTTATTTGATATGTTATAATATGAATACATATTGACACCCTTTCGTACATAGAAATTTGAACAAGCACGCAAGAACAATTCAGTTCTTGCCTTTGTTTACTTCTAGCTTTAGTAGCTATAACACGTAGAAGCATATTTAATTCAAGTTCTTAGTCTTGTTTCTCTTATTTTAGCAACTGTAATTTTCGTGTAGAATCCACATGTGCAGGCAATTTTTATGCACGTGTTTTGTTTTTCAAAGATGCTATGTTTTTTCTTTTCTTTTCTTTTCACCATTTCATATGTAATTAATCTAATTAAATTTTTATATTAGTTTCAGGTGCCATAATTATAACTATTATCGTGCAACATATTTTGTTTTATCATCACATATATGGTTATAATCACCTGTGCTTGTAGGGGCAGGCATCATAATTGATTGACAAACATATTTTATTGCAGCTAACAATGACTTACGTCGTATGTTTTTAGGCTGTGTTCTTGTGCATTACAAACTTTGTGCAACGGTTGTTTTGTAGAGTTTTGTCTCCTTTAGTAAAAGATGTGATCCAATTCAAAACATTTTTCTCTTAATCATCTAGATTCTATTATATCAAATGAACAAGAAGTTGGGCGTGTGCAATCACACTAGTGTACATGCAATACAATTTATAATCATTCAAGTTTTCTATTTCATCATAAAATTATGGGAAGATTTGGGTTTTAGCCATTTTTAAGCTCATGTTTAAAAAATTTAGCCATAGTTTTACGAATTTAAGGAATTAGCCATTTTTATTGTGTAATAGTTTTTGTTACACGTGTAATAATTTTTGTTACCCGTGTAACAAAAATTGTTACTGGGCGTAATAAAATTTGTTATACGGGTAACAAAATTTATTACACGTGTAACAAAAATTGTTACACAACGAAAATGGCTAATTCCTTAAATTCGTGAAACTATGGCTAATCCTTAAAAAAATTACCAAAAATTTGGCTAAATCCTTAAAAATCTCTAAAATTATTGCTCTGTCTCACTTCTACAGTGTGCTATGGGTAAACAAGCAATGGGAAATATTGCAAATAACCAGGCAAGTTTTATGTTCCTCGTTTTTCTTTATTTTTTCTTCCTCTACCCCTATCATTATTGCTCATTTTTCTTCTTCTTTCAGTCTTGAATTTATTTATGCGGTAAATCTATGGTTGTCTGATTTCCTTATGGGGCACTGTGGCTTTTATTTTCTAAACTTGGTCATGATGGTTCAATAAATTGTTCGTGTGATTGTCAATTCTTCTAAAAACTCGAGCTCGTATGGGTATGGCTGAACAATGCATACAAGGAAAATTACACATGAATACATGATTCATCAAGATATGAGGTGATTTTGTAATAAATTAAGCACCTATTTTTAGATTAAGAGGTTCTTTAGGAATTTGGTCCTTGATCATTGTGTGTTAAAACTAAGGCAAAAATGCTATATTTTCTCCGATTCATAAAATCAAGAAATGCACGGAGAGGTGACAACAATATGTCTGTCACAATGCTCAGTATCCTTGTCTCCAATTATTGAAATCTCACTCCATAAAACTAGGAAAGAAACATGGTAGCATACTACCCGAATCTTTTTATTGAAAGTAAAAGTCTACAAGGAAATTAACCAACTTATTTTGAAATGCCTCGACAATTGGCTAATCTTGGAATCTGGTCTTTCCATGGTGCTTTTATACTAGACTAGATCTTAAGGAATTGGTTATTGAAAAAGATTTTTGAAGAGTTATATTTGGGGGAGAGGTTGTGCATTTTCAGAGGGAGCTTTATTAGTGATTTACCGGCATTGGCAAGAATTCTTGATGTTCTAATTTTCATTTTAAAAGCCCCAAAACAGAATGGTGGTTTGCTTCCGTATAATCTCTTGTGGTTTTAGAAGAAATTCTTGCATAAAATTTTAGGACTCTTTTTTGGGGGGGGTCTTCACCTGTTTTCATGCTTTTGCTACTGTACAGTTAATTATCTGTAACATTTCTTGGGCTTTTAATGTTTTCTAATAGTTGATGTATTTATATTTATGGAAACCTCAAATAGTTTGACTTATTTGTGGCTAATACAAGTTGCATCATCCTAATTTTGTAGCTTTGTCGAATGGACACTTTGCTTTACCTATTAGTCTATCCTCAGAGACCATTATTGACCACAAGGACAATAGAGCTGGTTCGTATGCTTTTCCTGTTGTTTGTGTTGGTAATGGCAACCGTCTAGTACGAGTTAATAATCACTTGACTTTCAGGTTGGCTATGATAAGCTTGGAGCAGGGCAGAATGCAACTGTTGCTGTGATGAGTTACAGTGGCTACGATATAGAGGATGCTATAGTCATGAACAAAGCATCTCTAGATCGTGGTTTTGGCCGTTGTATTGTCATGAAAAGGTTTCTCCTTTGTCATTTAAGTTTTTCTTTTCAGCTAGTTTTCAAGCCCATCTTTAGATTTTGTACATCAACTATAATAATGCAAAACCTTTGGTGACTTCGGATTGCTTATCTCGGGTGTTCTTGATTAACAGGCTCTCTGCAATCAATCAAAAGTATAAAAATAACACGCAAGATAGGATAATCAAACCTGACCGAGGAGGAAGCGATGCCGGAAGGATGCAGGTACATGTTGATGAACATACTGTCTTTCATTTTTACGATTTGAGCTACAATCTTGTATTGAAAGTATAATTGAATAGGTTTTCTTTCTATGTTGGTGAGTGAATGAGTTTTTCATGCGATTGAAATCTATTTAGAAAAAAAAAAACTTGCTGCAAGTATCTTATGTTTTTAATTATTGTATTTTCTACAGTTACCTTAAAAGTCTTCTTTTCTGGTTTCATATTGTAATAAACTCCAATGATGTTAGCAGTAAGATGCGTCAGATTTATGATTTTTTTTTATTGTTTACCATCAAATGTCAATATGAGTCTTCTTGCTGCAATGATTTACTTTTCCAGTGCTGAAGAAACCAACGTTGAGTTTATTTGTTAGTACAATTTTTACCTCTTTATTTCTTTAAACTGGAGGGACTTATTGCAACTTTTCAGTATCTGTCTTTTCTTTAAACTTGGCTGTACGTCTTGTCCCTTTTTCGATCACACTTTGTGCTTGACAATTTTTAACTGCCCACTCATATGTGTACAATACGATTTCAAAGCACTGTTCATGTTAAACTTGTTCTCACTAGGTGTTGGATGATGACGGACTTGCTGCTCCCGGCGAAATTATTAGACCAAATGACATCTATATCAACAAACAATCACCTAAAGTTACAAAAGCGAGCACTGAGTTAACTGATAGGTCAGCTATTTTCCTTTTAGCATTGCTGTCAAATATATTTTGTTCTGCTCTTAATTTTGTGTACCCTTATGTGTTTATGCAGTGACTATAGGCCTGCTTATCAAACATTTAAAGGTCCTGAAGGAGAGTCTTGTGTTGTGGATAAAGTGGCTCTTTATTCTGACAATAACAATAATTTGTGTATAAAATTCTTAATACGTCATACTCGTAGGCCAGAGGTAAATGAGTTTGGTTTTTGCATCATTCTGATATCATACGAAATTTGTTCTATGCCGCTCTTATTGTTTGTTTCCCTAACTTAGGTCGGTGACAAATTTAGTAGCAGACATGGACAGAAAGGTGTTTGTGGCACTATTGTCCAACAGGAAGACTTTCCCTTTACTGAACGTGGCATATGCCCTGATTTAATCATGAATCCTCACGGGTTTCCTAGGTAATTGTTTCTTCTTCTAGAAAATTTCCACCAATCGAATTGATTAATAGGTGTTTGATTGATGTGCAGAATGAGACTATAAGTGATTTGCACCTAATTGGTTTCTATTTCCTCTAATTTAATTAGAATTTAAACAGAAATATGATAGAAGAAATGAATGGGTTTGTGCACATCTTTTTATGAATATCCATTATACACGATTTTTAAGTTCATAGTATTTGGTGTGTTTTAAATTCAGCTAACTGCAATTTGTATTAGATTTGAACTTGAGGCTTTGCTTTATTGGAACCTTCTCCTTAATGCATCTTTGCGAATAGATTATCGAAGTCGTAGAGATTCTAAATGCACTCGTAAAAACGCTGTAATCGTTGTTGATACAATAATTAATTACAGTATGCTAGACACATCAACATATAGTTGTTTAATGCTTGGACAAAAAAGGGCATGGTTTTTTTATTTTTATTTATATGTTTTGAAGAAAAACTGAGCTGAAATTTTATTATGTTTTCTCAATCATGAATTTACAGACTATATCACACTAAATACATTGTCTTTACACTAAAAAAGGAAACTTCTATAACTAATTTCCTAGACATCAGGATCAGATTATTGACCCTGATTCTCTCCTTAAATCCCTGATTCACACAGGATTTCCCACACTCCCCCTCAAGCTGGTGAATAGAGATCTTCCATTCCCAGCTTGCTAATATTCTCACGAAACATGCTACTGCACAACCCTTTTGTCAGAACATCTGCTAATTGATGTCCTGTAGGAACATATGGAGTACAAATTAACCCACTATCTAACTTTTCTTTAATGAAGTGCCTGTCTATCTCGATGTGTTTTGTCCGGTCATGCTGCACAGGATTGTGGGCAATGTTGATGGCTGATTTGTTATCACAGTAGAGTTTCATAGGCCCAGTCCACTGAATCTTTAGGTCTTCTAAAATGATCTTGACCCACAGTAGTTCACACACTCCTGCTGCCATAGCTCTGAACTCTGCCTCTGCACTCGATTGTGCTACTACATTCTGTTTCTTGCTCCTCCAGGCTCCAGGATACTAAATTTCCTCCAAGAAAGGTACAATAGCCTGTAGTTGACCTTCTGTTGGAGACCCTGCAAAATCTGCATCTGTGTATACTGCCAGATTGACATCCGATGTTTTCTTGAATAAAATTCCCTTCCCTGGATGTGCTTTTAAGTAATGGAGGACTCGGTAGGCTGCCTGTAGATGAACCTCTCTCGGATCATGCATAAATTGACTGATAACACTCACTGAGTAGGCTATGTCTGGCCGAGTATGTGCAAGATAAATGAGCTTCCCCACAAGCCGCTGGTACATCCCTCTGTCTACTGGCTTATCTCCAAGAGCTTCACTTAATCTGTGATTTTGTTCAATGGGAGTTGCAACCGGTTTACTAGCCATCATACCTGTTTCTTTGAGAAGGTCTGTAACGTACTTTTGTTGAGAGATGAAAATTCCTTGCTTAGATCTAGCTACTTCAATTCCAAGGAAATACTTCAATCTTCCTAAGTCTTTTATTTCGAACTCCTTGGCGAGGCAATGCTTCAAAGCTTCCTTCTCTTTCTCATCATTTCCTGTCACAATAATGTCATCCACGTACACAATTAGTACTGTGACTCTCCCAGAAGCTGAATGTTTGATGAAGAGTGTATGGTCTCCTTGGCTTTGCTTGTAACCACTAGCTAACATCACTTTGGCAAATCGTCCAAACCAAGCTCGTGCGGATTGTTTCAACCCATATAATGCCTTCTTTAACCGGCAAACCTTGCATCCATCACCCCCACTAAACCCTGGTGGAATGCTCATGTAAATCTCTTCATCTAACTCACCATGAAGGAAAGCATTTTTCACATCGTACTGTTGCAATTCCCAATCAAAGTTGACAGCCAAGGATAGCAGAATTCTCACTGTGTTCATCTTTGCCACTGGGGCAAATGTTTCTTGGTAGTCCACTCCGTACGTCTGAGTATATCCTTTCGCAACTAGCCTTGCCTTGTACCTTTCCAGGGACCCATCCGCCTTAAGTTTCACCGCAAACACCCACTTACAGCCCACTGGTTTCTTACCCTTAGGTAAATCAACCAATTCCCAAGTTCCATTTTTTTCCAATGCATCCATTTCAGCCTTCATAGCAAGTCTCCACTCTTTCTTTGATAATGCTTCAAACAATGAGTTAGGAATAGAAATTGTGTTTAAGGTTGAAAGGAAACTTTTGTGTTTTGAGGAGAATTTCTGAAAAGACACAAAGTGAGACAATGGGTATAGAGGTTCTTGGTACATTCTCGTGTTCCTTTTCTCAAGGCTATCGGTAGGTCATGATTGAGGCTAGGAGGCTCGGGGTCAGAAGGTTCTGTTTGTGGTGAAGAAGCTGAGTTCTTGTTACCTCATTTTCAGAATTCGGTTCAGTAGATTGTTCTTGCCTTGTTGCTGCAATGGGATCTCTTCACCTTGTGTACACCTTATCAAACCGGAACCAATCAAATGTCTTACCATTTTCTTCCCTTTTCTCTTCTGACTCCTCAGACTGTGAGGTTGACATAGGTTTAGAAGGCGTTGGGGACTCTTGTGCTTTGGGTGAATCATGTGATTTGGGTGGTTCAGATGTGGGTATTTGCAGTGGTGGTAAGTCTGATTCCTTATCTTCAAGTGTAAGTAACTCCCCCTGAAGATAAGGAGTAGAGAAGTATGGCTTATTTTCAACAAATGTAACGTCAGCTGAGACATACATTTTCCTAGTGGATGGGTGATAACATTTATATCCTTTTTGAGTGGCTGAGTACCCCACAAAGACACATTTAAGTGCTCGAGGATCTAATTTTCCCCGGTTATGACTATGAACATGGACAAAAGTAGTGCACCCGAAAACTCGAGGAGTGAGGTTGAAGGATGACCGAATGTCAGGATAGAATTGAGATAAGGTTTATAGTGGACTTTTAAACCCTAAAACTCTAGAAGGAATTCTGTTTATGACATAGGCTGATGTGAGAACAGCCTCTCCCCAGTAGGATTTTGGTACATTTTGTTGAAACAATAGGGCTCTAGTGCACTCAAGGAGATGGCAGTTTTTTCTTTGCGCCACTCCATTTTGTTGTGGAGTGATGATGCAAGATGATTCGTGTATGATTCCTTCCTTTTGGAAACGAGGGGACAAGATTTGATTGAAATACTCACGAGCATTGATGTTCTTTATTTTTGTACCAAACTGATTTTGAATCATTGCATGAAAGATGGGAAAAACATGACTCAAATCTGATTTATTTTTTAGCAAGTAGATCCAAGAAACTCTTGTACAATCATCAATAAATGTCACAAACCACCTAGATCCCGAGATGTTTGGAATAGTTGAAGTTCCCCAAATGTCACTATGAATCAAATAGAAAGGAGAAGACGATCTTCTATTACTAATTGGAAATGTAACACGAGTGTGTTTTGCATACTCGCAAGTGTCACAATGAAAAGACTGGACATCCAATCCCTTGAACAAGGCAGGGAACATTATTTTCAATGTGGAAAAGGACAAATGACCTAGACGCCTATGATGTAACCAAATGACATCTTTATTTGAAGAGGAGAAAAAGGAAGTAGACGATGCAGACTTATTCGATTCCGGCTGACTCGATGTGCTCAAGTAATAGAGTCCATTATGCTCATTAGCAAGTCCAATTTTCCTCCCCGAACTCTGGTCCTGAAATTCACAATAGGAAGCATAGAAGGTAACACGACAAATCAGATCTTGGGTAAGCTTTTGTATGGAAACAAGATTAGTGGATAACCGAGGAACATGAAGGACATTTTTAAGGACCAAATTAGGAGTAACCTGGACATCTCCTACTCCTGCTACCGTGGTTGTAGTACCATCGGCAACAACAATTTTTCTGTTGCTTGGGCAGGGTGTATAGGTCTTGAATTGGGTTGAACTATGAGTCATATGGTCAGTGGCACCGGAATCAAGAATCCAGGCATTCCTAAACTCATTACCCGAAGCATTTAATCCAAGAGAGATTAGAGTCTCACCTGAGAGCGTTAAGGAACACATACCCCAAGTCGGTGCTTGCAGACTGGAGTTTGCTGCTGGTTTTTCAACTGTTCCAAGTAGATTTTTCAGCTTCGCAATTGTTTTGCACGCAGTCTTTTTGTCCTCAACGATTGAAGATGATGGGACTGCAGCTGTTGGAGAGACGGTGTCTGTCATGCTGGAAGATGATGAGGCAGCAACGAAGGGTACTAAAGAAGGTTGGATATAATGGCGATGAAGGCAAAAAAAAATTCAGCAATGAAGGCTGAGAGAAACAAAGACAGAAAAAAGTAACCAGCATTTAAGGCTGGAGAAAAGAAACCAGCAATTAAGGCTGGAGAAAAGAAACCAGCAATCAAGGCTGGAATCCGAGATCGATCCAGTGATGAAGGCCAATCGAATGTTGCCCAAGTTTCCCAGAAACCGTAGTTTATGGCTCTGATACCATGAAGAAAAACTGAGCTGAAATTTTATTATGTTTTCTCAATCATGAATTTACAGACTATATCACACTAAATACACATTGTCTTTACACTAAAAAAAGAAACTTCTATAACTAATTTCCTAGACATCAGGATCAGATTATTGACCCTGATTCTCTCCTTAAATCCCTGATTCACACAGGATTTCCCACATGTTTTTTAAAGTTGGTACCAGAAAGATATCATGTTCTGTGCATAGTAGTATATTAGAGCCTAGATGCAGCTAGAATGGGGTAATGGTGGTAAAGATGTTTGCCCTGATTTTCGAAGTCGTAGAGATAAGTATTAACATTGTTATGTTATCATCAGTCGAATGACTGTTGGCAAAATGATAGAGCTTCTAGGAAGCAAAGCTGGAGTTTCATGTGGCCGGTTTCACTACGGTAGCGCCTTTGGAGAACCAAGTGGTCATGCAGACAAGGTGGAGGATATAAGGTGCTTCAGATCCCTCTGCCTCTTTTCTTTGATACTTTGTTCTATATTCTATTTCCATCCCTCACATTATTTTTTGTTTTCAACAGTAAAACACTTGTCGAGAAGGGTTTTAGCTACAATGGGAAGGATTTCATTTATTCAGGTTTGCTCATTTCTATTCTCAAAGTCCTTTTAAATGGGGGAATTAATATTACATAAAACTTTAGATGGTTGATGAAAGATACTCTATGAAAAGAAAATATACGTCAATTTTCTGGTCACAATATGACACGAGGGCCAAATAATTGCATTTTTTCAAAAAATGTATATAAGTTAATATTTAAAGCAAACTTTTGCACCATCCAAATTTGATATCTTCTCAGTTTTTTGAGAGATTGGAGGTACCCATTTTTTTACGTTGCATCTCATTGTGGCCCTTGTGAGAGGTGTAATTGACACATTTGAATAATTTTGTGGTGGTTTAGTATGTACTTCTTTCTTCTGCATAACATTTTAATGATCAAATAATTCTACCTGGAGTACCATCATAATGTGTGATTCTTAAATGAGGTGAATGGTTAACCATTATCTTTAGATGGATTCAATCTAGGTTCAATAGATTTGTTCTATGATAAAGTTGGGACAACAGTGTATTATCTGTAAAAGATTTCTTTTATCTTTTAAATTTCAAAACATGTTTTGTCTGTCAGTCGAGAACATAAAAATGATTATTTTTTCTCCCCAGGCATCACCGGCTGCCCACTGCAAGCCTACATTTTCATGGGACCAATTTACTACCAAAAGCTAAAACATATGGTGAGATTCGAATATTTCAATTTGCAAAATGGTTTTATAAGATTGGTTGTGAAACATCAAAGCATATGCTTCACAATTCATTTTCCAAAGTTGAGATTTGTGGAATTTTATTGTAGATAGCTGTTACCTTCATTAGCCATTGTTTCATAATTTTGAGCTGATAAAGTATTATGTTCTAGCTCTTGGGAACAAGGTTAAGAACCCTGTGTTTAGCGTCATAATACAACCTTTTTATTAGTCCAACATGAAGCTCTCACCTTGGGTGTAGACTAAACAACCTATGTGTTTCACCATAGACAGACATCCTTCATGTAAGAGATGAGGTTCCAAAATTTTTTTTTGAACAATTTTATGTAATTACATATTGAACTGCATTATAGACCTTAATCTCCATTTATGAGCACTTGTCATTAGTCTAGGGAGTGGCCTCGACCACTAAATACCTTGGACTCAACCCCACTATATTTACGCCTGGGACCTCAACCTCCCTATTTGACGGACTTTGTCACCCGAGCTAACTCTTGGGGGTAATGAGGTTCCATAATATTTAATTGTGACTTGCGATGCTATTATTCTATCTTGTTATTTACGCCTTCATAGTAACTTTTATGCTAACTGCCAATTTTTCCATGCTTAGGTCTTGGATAAAATGCACGCTCGTGGAAGTGGGCCTCGTGTCATGCTAACAAGACAACCAACTGAGGGGAGGGCTCGAAATGGAGGTGCTTTTTTTTTTTTTTTTTCATACCTTTACACAATATGCTGTATTGTGTCTTTTTTTTTTTTTTACTTTAATTAGTTTGTGTTTCATTTGAGGATTTCTATTGTCTCATATGTTTGTTGTTAATTATCAAAAAAATTGCATATATATATATATATATATATATATATATATATATTACACGCATGTATATATATTACACGCATGTAATAATAACTCAATACAGTCTGCTTGCTTAACCAATTTATTTCTGATGTTTTTCATTTCTCAGGTCTGCGTGTGGGAGAGATGGAACGCGATTGCTTGATCGCTTATGGAGCAAGTATGTTGATCTACGAGCGCCTAATGATTTCCAGTGATCCTTTTGAAGTCCAGGTACTAGCTCAGGAATGAAATCAATTTCTACATCATTGCTATTATTCTTCCCAGTCACGTTAAGTGTGCGAGTATCTTTCAGCATCGTTTATTCTTATGGGACGTGTTTGATCTGACGCAAGCTCACACACTATTAGTGAAGACGCTCATTACCATTAGAAGAGGTTTTCTTTATAGTATATTAGTAAATACTTGATTTGAAATGCTTGTTAGCTAGTGATATATAATATTTTCGAAACTAAATGAGGAAGTACAAATATTGAAAACTACTGTGCTTGAGGCACTTCATCTTGTCACCCGACAAGTCACTATTGCGGCTAAAAACAACGGCGTTAGTTACCACGTGACAACGAATAAATTTTTGATTCTACTAAGTGTGCTCTATATAGAGTTGATCAACCATTCCTGTTTATTTATTGACAAACAAAAATGTTGAACGCAAATGAGAGGAGTTGTTTTCTAGTGAGCATAAACCAAGGCAAAGAAACAAATGATGATGCCTAGATTTCTGATGGAAAATTAATATTATTAATTTTTTTTTGCTTGTATTATTTTTTTATGCTTGAACTCATTGCTTATCTGAGTAATCGATTATTACTTCAGAGCTTCATTAATTGATGCTTTCAAACTATGCGCAGGTTTGCAGGGTTTGTGGGTTGTTGGGATATTATAACCACAAGCTTAAAACTGGAATTTGTTCCTCCTGCAAAAACGGCGAGAACATATCGACCATGAAACTACCATACGCGTGCAAACTCTTGATTCAGGTTAGACTTTGTTAAATCTACTGATCAATAACGTGGCCGGAGTAATTTTTGAAAAAAGATTATTAAGTAGATAGCCTTTTTTTAGGTGATGTTTTAAGAAAATAGTCAATGTTTCCATTAATTAAGAAAATAGCTATTTTCTCAACTACATGATGGTGTGATGTTACTTTTATGCCTTTATTTTAATGGGTTAATGACAAGTTTCTTAATTTTTGAAAACGTTGGCTATTTCCTTAAAACATGCATTATAAAATAGCTAAATATCAAAAAGACTTTTTTTTAAATGCGTGTTCACTACACTCTTGTCATTGATATGCAAATGTGGCTTGAACTAAACTAATCTTTTAACGTTATACAATTTTTTTTTGCTTGTTTTCTCTTACATCTGTCTAAACTATATTTCATAATTGAGTGTTGCTTGACATTTTATTTAGTTGTGGGCTCTGACCGCGTCATTTTTATTACATAAATGTGTTCGTCCAGGAATTGCAATCGATGAACATCGTTCCTCGTCTAAAATTAGCAGAGGCTTGAGCTTTTGGATTCTGAAACAGTGCCAAGGAAAAATACATGTTCTTTTTGGGTTTTTTTTTTTTTTTTCATTACAAAAAGAACCTTGTATATTTTTTGTTGGTAGTGGAAAATTTTGTTAGGAATGTTAGGTATGTATAGTTTTTTGGTTACATTGAGTAGGTTTGATTTCCACAGTGTCTAAATTTTTGGTTTCCCTTAACAATCTACACAACATTTAATGTATAATTTATATTGCGTGGATTTAAGGATAAATTTGCTCAAGAAAAAACAATGCGAGCAATGTAGTTTGTGATGGCTAGAGAACTATAATGGTACTTTTTTTTTTTTTGCTGAGAACTATAATGGTGCTTGCATTAGAAAAAAATATGAGCAATATAAAATAATGATTACTAATTAACCATGTTTTTATAAGGGCCGGTTTAAGTTTTAGCCAATTTTAAACCTATGTTTTAACAAAATAGCGTTTGCAATTATTAGCAAATTAGTTATAGGCCCAACAATTTCAACATGAACGAATTAAAATGCTCTCACAATTTTCATCGGACTACAAAATGTCATCACCACTTTCACCGGATTATAAAATTCAGATTTTTCGAGTGATTTTTGTCATATGCTCTTTAAATATCTGATAAAATGTCGCATGGAGAACCTCAAAGCAAGTTTGAAATTTCGTGATTGGTGTTTGATCGAGTGTGAAAATTTATGACTGGTGTTTCAAAATTTTAAACTAATAAGCTAGTTCCTAAAAAGTTGGTCATTAAATTTGTCTTAAGTAATGAAAAAAAAAAAACCCGTTCTATAAAGTTAAGAAAATTAAGAAGCTAAAAATGGAGAAACAAATAGAGTGCTGTGTGGCATATAAGAGTAGTGAAGCTAATGCCCACAAATGAATTCTTTTTTTTTTTTTTTTGTTTTTTACTACATAGAATATTATATATTTTAACAACTCTTAAGAGATGAAGGTTTTTTTTTTTTTTTTTACTCAAATCACCTGTTATAGACAATAGTTTCAAGGGCTCATTATCGAAAAATGACTTATTAAAATAATATCTTTTAAGAAAATGATCCAACTATTCAAAAATTAAGTTATTAGCCACCAGGCCCATGTGGACTATCCAAAATACCCATGTTCGCACAAATTTTGTTACAATCTGTAACAAATATTGTTACAGATTATAACAATATTTATTACGACATGTAACAAATGTTGATACAAATCGTAACAAACAAATATGTGATAAAAATTAGATATTTCGCCCAAATTTTGTTACAATCTGAAACAAATATTGTTATGAACGACATGTAACAAGTGTTGATACAAATCGTTACAGACAAATGCGCAATAAAAATTAGATATTTTGTTATATATGTGTATCAGAAGTCGTTACCTATTGTAACAAAAATTGTTACAATATGTATTGTTACATATTGTAACAAAATTTGGACGAACATGGGTATTTTGGGCAGTCTTGATGTATTTGAATAAGTCTGGAAGCTAATAACTTAATTATGACAAACTCATGTGAATTCATTAAAACTAAAACTAAAAACAGACAATTTAACTAAAATTCTCTACTTTCAATTACTTTTAGGGTGCTTCTATTTGCACCCTTCTTTTTACTCTCTAAACACCTCAGTTAAAATTACTCTTTTAATTTTAAATTGTAATTTTATTTGATTTCTTATTCCATATATACCCTTAAGAGACCATCATCAAAGATTAATAATTAATCTTCCACTCTTTTTATATTTTTGAAACACACGAATTTTCTGTGTTTGACCTGTGGATGCCGGGAGAGAGATGAGACAATGTGGGAGGACTCCGCCGCCGAAACAGTAGCCATGACATGTACTTTTCTTTTTCCTTTTCATTAGTCTCTCACATATTGTTCCCAGTGGTCCTATTGGAAGGACTGGTGGGGGAGAGAGAGTCCAAGACTCTTCCACCATTGATTGCCTCAAGATTTTCTGGCTCAAATCAATCAGAAGAATTCACTATGATTCCGTTGGCTCTCGAGAGAGCTCTACAGTTTGTACCTATAGTTGATGCGAAGAGGTGGTTTGGATCCAAAAATGGTGGAGGAAGGCTTGACACTGGCAGAGGGGTCAAACCCGGGACGTTACCTTCGTTAGAAGTGACGTCGAGTTTGGTAGAAGGTGAGCCGCGAGGCAAAGGAACTTGACCGAGCTACGCGTAGCTCGGTACGCGAACCTCGGAGGCCAGCGATGTCATGTTCGAGGCCACAGCGGAGGCGAAGAAGGACAGGATAGCAGGAGCAGGAGGAGGTGGACCAAGCGGCTGATGGCGTCGACGTGGTGGGGGTGGAGAGTGTTGGGAGTGGAATTAATGGTGTGGAAGTCAACGTGTTTGACCTGTGGATGCCGGGAGAGAAATGAGACAATGTGGGAGGACTCCGCCGCCGAAACAGTAGGCTTTGCGGTGGTCAACGCGATCCGGAGAAAGGGCGTCAAGTGGCCCATCCCGGCGGCGCTCGGAAAGAGGGCAATGGTGAGGTGGTGAGGAGATCAGTCTGTGGTGTTGGGACAAGCCAAGTTTACAGAGACGCTAACTAGTACTGTAAGTGATTGGTTTAAGAGTTTGTAACAAGAATGGAAATTGGAAATGGAAGGACTATTTGAAAATTCAAGGTGTTAAAAGGCATAGGTCTGACCAGACATGTCTTATGAGAAGGTCTGGTGTTGAATATTTGGTTACGTGCATGTGTGTGTTGTGTATTCGTCACTGGAAGAAACTGAACATTTTTTCTTTAAAGATTTTTGTCAGTTTTTTTTTTAATACATTTTTTCATGTATGTAGTACTATAGTATTTAATTCCTAGTTTTTGGTTGAAAATGTTGTAGTTTAATTTTTTTTTTGTCTTTTTATTTATTTAGTAGGGATATTCAAAACTTATGTTCCGTATAGAAGGTGTGGTGTTTTTAATATTTGCAGTCTTCTAGCAAAAAATATTAGTGCACCATGTATAATAATTTAAAAATACATCGTTTTTTTTTTATATCTTTCATTGAACATAATTTTAGTAATAAATTTAAAAAATAAATGGATAATATGAAAAATGTATGTAGTTTCTTAATTTGTAAAAAAAAAAAAAAAGTATATTTATATGTATTTTTTAAGTTATTATAGGCAGTGCAATATTCATTTTGCAAAAAATGTATACACCATAAAAGAAATTTTCAAAATAATATAAATTTATTTGCAATCAGAATTTACTGTTACAGAAAACGTTGTCGTTTATCACGTTATGTCGTTTTTCAGAGGTAGTTTTTAAGATGTATTGCGTTTCCTATGCTTTTTGTGTCCGAGGGCAGTAGTCTTTGTTTCTCAAAGTCACAGTCGTTATATACCGTGTCATTCTGTATTGTTGTCGCTTATCAGATAAGATGTAGCTTTTCAGATGTTGTCGTTTTCTGAAAAAGGTCGTTTTTTGGATGTCTGAGATTGTTTATATGTATTGTGTTTCCTCTTCTGTCGGCGTCCTGAGACATGCCGCATTAGTCTTTGTTTTTCACATTTAACGACGTTATTTGGTGTCGCTCTCTCATTGTCGTTTATCAGATAAAATGTCGTTTTTCATATGTTGTCGTTTTTGAAGAAAGTCGTTTTTTAGATGTATAGGGATGTTTGTATGTACTGTGTTTCCTATTATCTCGGTTTCCTGAGGCACTAGTGTGTTTATCACAGTTCACAACATTACTTGGTGTCGTTCTCTATTATTGTCGTTTTTAGATAAAATGTCGTTTTTGGTGAAAATCGTTTTTCAGATGTATAGGGATGTTTGTATGTACTGCGTTTCCTATGCTTTCGGTGTCCTGAGGCAGTATTCTTTGTTGTTCACAGTTGCAGTCGTTATTTGGTATCATTTTCTATTATTGTCGTTTGTCAGATAAATGTCGTTTTTCATATGTTGTCGTCTTTTTCTGTGAAAGAAAACCTTGGTGGTTTTTTTTTTTTTTTTTTTTTTTTTTTTCCGAGTGTTGTTTGCACTTACTGCGTTTCCTATGTTTCCTGTGCTGTGTCCAAAGGAATATTACGCTTTTATTTGTCAAAGTCACAGTTGTTATTCGGTGTCGTTCTCCATTATTGTCGTTTATCATCTATAATGTCGTTTTTTTCATACGTTGTCGTTTTTTAAATTTCTCTATTTTCAACGTTACTATTGTCAATGTCCATGACAAATTATCGTCCAAACGATGTTTTCATTTTCTAGAAACACCGTAGCACATAACTATAAACCTTCATTTTTATTTTATTTTTTCAATGTCCTTAAAAGTTGTCTTGTTTCCAGTTCTAATAAGTTGTAACCTTACATATATTTTTGTTTCAACTTTTATTATTACTAGTTGATGCACGCGCGCATATATAATATTAAATCCGTTGGTAACATAAAAAATTATATTATTAAAAATTTAATGTCAGCATTTAGATTTGGATTTGAAAAAAAAATAGGAGAAATTTTTTTAAAAAGAACAGAAAAAGAAAAAAAGGGAAAAATTAGGGGGAAAATAGTTTTATACATATATATATATATATTGGTCGGAATATAAATATTATAAAAAATGGGGCTTAAAAATAAATCAAGCGGTGCATAACCACAGGAAAAAAATAAGGAGCGGACACGTGGACCCATCAGGCGCACGTCAGAACCTTTGACGCGTGTGGGACCCGCACGTTATGTCTCATTTTGAAATATCTTTTTAGCCCCTTTTACTTATTTTTTTAGCCCTCATACTTATTATATTATTACGTAACCCCAATATTTTAAAAAAATTCATTGACACCCCCAAAAAGCGCATTTTTTAATGAAAAAAAAAAACTGCCACGAACTTCCAAAAAAAGGGGCCCAAATAAAACCCATTCACTTCTTTATGGATAGTTAGGACTTCAAACAATGCAATCAAGCAATAGAATTCAATAACATTTTAAATTTACAATTAAATACAAAATCTTCACTTTTTCAACTCAAATAAAATGATTTTTTTTAAAGTTAAATTACTTACAAACGACCCTTTAATTTCGGTGCTTCATTAAAAGACAAACCCTTATTAAAAATCTTTGAGCCGTAACAAAATTCTGATTTTGTTCATAGATTTTTCTGAAATTCATTAAAAGACAAACCCTTATTAAAAATCTTTGAGCCGTAACAAAATTCTGATTTTGTTCATAGATTTTTCTGAAATTCCTAAATTGTCTCAATTTATTTAAAACTTGCAATTCTATACCTTGTGCCATATTTTGATACATAATCATGTACCGATTTTTTCAAATTCTCATAAACACCCTTCTTAATTAGTAAGTACAGTATAAACGCTGTGACTTGTAATGGCTCTTAACCACGTTTTCTAAAAAGTCATCCATCACAGATATGCCTAAAAAATTGGCCAAGAAACAAAAAAACGACCGTATACAACATTTCACATTACAATATCTCCTCTCTTAACATCCAATACCAAAACACACACACACACATACAGAATTCAGATCTTCTCTTCATAACTCACTAATCAAAACTCACACCCGTCATATATATTATTGTAACCCTATTACAGTTTACTAAATATACATACATAACACCCATATAATTACCTTAATTACACATATATATATTACGTGGCATAAACGTAGAAACTAACTAACATCAAAAACCTACCACACACATTTATACCTCGTTTGAGGTAAATTCAAAATCATTATGACCATTATTAAATATTATTACTAGTCAAAATGATAATCATGAGTTCCAAACCATCCAAATGTTTACGCCGAGCCGAGGGTGTTGGAGGGTGGAATCCGCGAGCCAAATGGTGGGTTGAGCGTGCCCGAATGAGATCAAGGCAAGCGAGCTATCATACCGCTTAAACAAGGTTGAGACGAGCAAGTTCGAGCAAGAACGTGTTCGGCGGGTCCGAGCAGGAACGTACCTAGCAAGTCCGAGCAAGAACGTGCCCGGCGGGTCCGAGCAGAAACGTACCTGGCAAGTCCGAGCAGGAACGTACTCATGCGAGTCCGAGCAAGTTCGAGCAAGAACGTGTCCGGCGGGTCCGAGCAGGAACGTACCTAGCAAGTCCGAGCAGGAACGTACTCATGCGAGTCCGAGCAAGTTCGAGCAAGAACGTGTCCGGCGGGTCCGAGCAGGAACGTACCTAGCAAGTCCGAGCAGGAACGTACTCATGCGAGTCCGAGCAAGAACGTGCCCGGCGGGTCCGAGCAGGAATGTACCTGGCAAGTCCGAGCAAGAACGTGTCCGACGGGTCCGAGCAGGAATATGCCGAGCTGTCTGAGCACGTACATGCCAAGCATGACCTGCGTGGTCCCTAAGGACGGTGGTCCCCTACCCGTGCCAAGTATGCAAACCTGTTCCCAACCACTGTGGGCGTCAGAACGCATCGCCCACTACCCACTAGTATCCGACACAAGGACACTATCACGGACTGCAAAGCCAGGCGGTACGACCCGTACGTCCATTCGCGAGACACCACGTGGCTAAAGGAAATGAACCCGTATCAACACCCTAATGGCGGATCCGACCCGCTACTCCATCTATAAATACGACCTATCTCGTTGTATTAAACATGCTCATTTTACTTGTGCAAACTTGTATCAAGTTTTTAGCATCAACATTTGGCGCTAGAAGGAGGGCCCTCGTGAACACTTGTGTTCTTTTTTGGCTCTCACCAGCAACCCACGGCGGCACGCCGGGGGGAGAACCCTCGTCGAGAACGAGCCGCGAGAAGAGCAGACCCGCCGCCGCGTGCTCCGTCACGAATAATGGTTTGCGGGAGTCAAGTTCGAGACCATGTTCAACTGCATCAACACCCACCTGAGGAAAAGATGAAGTAGCAGAAGGCGACGTCGTGCTCGGCCTAAGTTGCTCGATCTTCTCGTCATCAACCACTCGACGTCGCGCTCGACGATTTCCTACTCGACAAGCTTTTCTTGACTTTCGATCCGCACGGCGTCGTGCTCGGCTTGGTCGGCTCTGCAATATCCTGCTCAGTAAGCTTTTCTCGGCTTCTCGATCCGCTCGACATCGTGCTCGGCTTAAGCCACTCAGTGATTTCATGCACAGCAAGGGTGTATTTCACGGCTTTATTTTCTGCTCGGCTGCTCGGCAGATGATGCTTGCCAGCTGCTCGCTGAAACTTCTGCTCGGCTGCCCGGCTACTTGGCCCTATGACGCTTACCGGTTGCTCGTTGCTTGTCTGATGGTGCTTGCCGGTTGTTCGCTGAAATTTCTGCTCGGCTGCTCGGCAGATGATGCTTGCCAGCTGCTCGCTGAAACTTCTGCTCGGCTGCCCGGCTACTCAGCCGATGACGCTTACCGGTTGCTCGTTGCTTGGCCGATGGTGCTTGCCGGTTGCTCGCTGAAATTTCTGCTCGGCTACTCGCCAAATGACGCTTACCGGTTGCTCGCTGTTCGGCGCGCTTGCCGGTTGCTCGCTGAAATTTCTGCTCGGCTGCTCGGCCGATGACGCTCAGGAAGTTCACGAAAGAACCATGACCGATATTGCAACCGGCTCTAGCTAATGAAGAGCGTTCCGACTAAGGACGAACTTGGACTAAGGTCCACCCAGTTCCGGCCGATAAGGCGCGTTTTGATTAAGGTCAAACCGCTCCCTAGGGGCTCCCGTACATGTGACCAAGGTCAAATCGGGACTAAGTTCCATCCGGCTCCGGCCAACGAAGCGCGTTCCGACTAAGGTCGAACCGCCTTCAAAAGGCTACGGCCTATGCGACTAAGGTCGAATTGTTACTAAGGTCCATCTGGCTATGGTCAACGAAACGCGTTTCGACTAAGGTCGAACCGCCATCAAAAGGCTACGGCCTACGCGACTAAGGTCGAATTGGGACTAAGGTCCACCCGGCTCCGGCCGAGAAGGCGCGTTCCGGCTAAAGTTGAACCGCTATTGAGAGGCTAAGGCCTACGCGACCAAGGTCCAATTGGGACTAAGGTCCACCCGGCTCTGGCCGAGAAGGCACGTTCCGGCTAAAGTCGAACCGCTATTGAGAGGCTAAGGCCTACGAGACCAAGGTCGAATTGGAACTAAAGTCCACCTGGCTCCGGCCAAGAAGGCGTGTTCCGGCTAAAGTCGAACCGTTATTGAGAAGCTAAGGCCTATGTGACCAAGGTCGAATTGGGACTAAGGCCCACTCGGCTCTGCCCGATAAGGCGCGTTCCGACTAAGGTCGAACCGCCGCCTAGAGGCTCCTGCCCACTCAACTAAGGTCGAACCACAAAGTTCCACTGGGTTCCGATCAACATCGCGTTCCGGACCTAGTGGCTCCTACCCGCTCAATAAAGGTTGGATAGGGACTATGTCCACCCAGTTCTGGTCGATAAAAACATGTTCCGACTAAGGTTGAACTAAAAAAAAAAAAAAAAAAAAAAAACAACAAAACAAAACAAAACAAAAAATAAATAAATAAATAAAAAACAAAGTGTTGACACGTTCGACTTGCTCGGCTCGAGGTTGCTTGGTACTTGCTTGGCTTTCTCGGGCTACATGACATAAAAGAACTCAAGCAAATAATAAAGAGTACGTAGTTCTCTTTCTCACATGACATATTGAACTCAAAGTCATGAAGTGTAGAATGGATAATGGACGTTCATGTAAATTTGAGCCAAGAAAACTTGTACATACCGCTATTAGCAGTCCGTGCGAGTGTAAAAAGATTCTGCTCGGCTATATCTCTGCTCGGCGCCGCTGTTCGGTGAAAGACTACTCGGCGCCTCTGCTTGGCCAATCTTTGCTTGGCGGCTGACAAGGCTACTAGGCGGCTGTTAGGCAAGCTCGCTCGGCAACTCCCTTTCGGTGGCGACTTGGTCTGCTTAGTGGGGCGGCTGCTCGGCGAGGCTGCTCGGCGGCTGCTCGGCAACTCCCCTTCGACGGCGACTTGATCTGCTTAGTGGGGCGGCTGCTCGGCGGCTGCTCGGCAACTCCCCTTCGACGACGACTTGGTTTGCTTAGTGGGGTAGCTGCTCGACGAGGCTGCTCAGCGGCTACTCGGTGAGGCTGCTCGACAAACGGCTACTCGGCTACTTTGCTCGGCTATTAGGCGACGTTGCTTGGCAAATGGCTAGTCGGCAAACAATCTCTACCCGACAAGGTTTAACGGTGACATCACATCGGCGACGACCTAGTCTGGTCGGCAACTTCGCTCGGCCTTTGCTCGGCTTCGTGGTCGACGGTGTCGCTTTGGCTACGACTTAGTCTGGTTGGCAACTCGGCTTGACTCGGTAGCCTTACTCGGCCTCTGCTTGGTGTCTCAATCGGTGGTTTTGCTTTGGCGGCATCCAAGTCGAGTCAGAAACTCTTTTCGGCTCGGTGTCGTGTTCGGCGCTCTCGCTTTGGAGGCCACATGGTCTGGTCGGCAACCATAGCCCTGCTCGGCACAATTGCTCGACAACTTCTGCTCGGGTACCTTGAGTCCGCGATAGGTCAGACCGGGTAGTGACCCTCTATGGCGGCAACTCCGTCTGCTTGGTGCAGTTGCTTGGCAAGCTCCACGGATCTTCTCCACGCCCTGCTTAGCGAACCGATTTCTGCTCGGCGCAGTCAGCCGGTAAACCTGGTCGGCTTATATGGTGACTTGGACTACTAGCTCGAGGGTCTCTTTTCGGTGAGGGTCACGCTCGAACAGTATACTCGGTGACGCCCGATTGATGGCGGTGGAAAGACGTGAGTCACTTAATAGCTCCGTGTCGAGGCGGCGTGGGGAGTAGAGATGAGCCGCGATTTGAACAAGTCTAGGTTTGAGGGAGTCGGGTGCGCTGCTCCAATGTGTGCGTCGGCAAGCAAGCGGCGGCTTTGCGGGGACGCAAATAAATTTACTTAATTAATAAGTTAGTATACGTATAAACACGCATGCATGAAATGAGATATATAATAATATATTATAAAAGTATACGCTACATGTACACATATGCTTTTGTGCATGGCAACAAAAGTATACGTAATATATACATAAAGTGTGCATATATATACCCATAAAAAATAAAATGATACGTGTATATATATATATTTTTATATATATATATATATATATATATGAACATGTGCGTGGAGGATAAGGACAGTGTACGTATATGGGCATGTAACCACGTGCGTGTATGCATGTGTACAAATATGTATGGTCTTAAATAATATGTACATAAGCAAAATGAGTACATGTAGCCTTTTGGTCTTTTGGTTGCGATTCAAACTTGAATGGCGACATTCCATTCGGTCTCTCGATGAGGTTAAATGGCGACCTCTGCTCGGCTCGGGGGCTCGGCGAGATTTCGCTCGACGGCTGCTCAACTATTCCTGCTCGACGAGTCTGGTTGGCGGACGTGGACGGCGGTTGCTCGGCTACTCAGCGAAGATCCTGGTCGGCTACTCGGTGCAGGTGCTCAGCGAGCTCAGACAACTGCTGCACGACGGTTCTTCTCGGCCGCTCGGCCGATGGCGCTTACCGGTTGCTCGCTGAAACTTCTTCTCGGCTGCTCGGCCGATGGCACTTACCGTTTGCTCATTGAAGCTTCTTCTCGGCTGCTCGGCCGGTGGCGCTTACCGGTTGCTCGCGAAAACTTATTCTCGGCTGCTCGGCCGATGGCGCTTACTGGTTGCTCGCTGAAACTTCTTCTCGGCTACTCGGCCGATAGAGCTTCCCAGTTGCTCCGTAGAAACTTCTTCTCGACTCCTTGGTATTCTTCTCCGCTACTCGGCCGGTGGCATTTCCCGATTGCTCCGCTGTTACTTCTTCTTGGCTTTTCGGCGGCGTGACGAGACCTTGACTGTGCGGCTCCTGTGCCACTTCTCGACTCCTCCTCCTTTTCTACTCATCGGTGTGACGTCAACAACTTCTAGGATGCGGGACCGTCGGAGCTCCACTGTAATGATACGTGAACGGAAGGCAAACTTGGAACACACTGGTTAGTTGGGTTCCGAGCTCGGCAGCCAGCTATCTCTTCCTTGCAGAGCGCTGGGTCATTTTATTGCATGAAAGAACAAGGTTTGATATTTATTTGAAAGGTTCAAGATAATAGTGCTGTTTAAATTTCGGAATGCCAACTCAGCAAGAATAAAAAATAAAAAAAAAGGGGAAAACCAATGGTCAAAGCTGAAATACATTGCACAAGGTATCCTACAGTCAAGTTTCTCATTGAGAAGAAAAAAAACGAACCAATATGGAAAGCCTTGCGAACCCAAGCATCACAATGTTTCACGCAATAAGCATAAAAGGAAATAAGACAATGACAACTCCATGCATAGAAGTACGTGGAGAGAAGGTAAATATCATCTATTATATAAATTGATGACAATGGCCTGCATCTGATTGATCCAAAACCTATAATATGACACATAAGGTACTGGAACTTAAACTTGATATATATATATATATATATATATATATATATATATATATATATTAGCATGCGCTACCATTATATAGTACGTTTATTAAATAAAATGGTGATGAAACTTGTCATTACTAACGTATATTATATGTGTATGTGAGTGTAAGTATATTTAAATAATATATAAAAAAAAAAAAAAAAACTATTTAGCAAAAGTCTCTCCATCGATCATCATCAATCAAGAGACTTGAGGGGCTAATGTTGGAGGGTGGAATCCGCGAGCCAAATGGTGGGTTGAGCGTGCCCGAATGAGATCAAGGCAAGCGAGCTATCATACCGCTTAAACAAGGTTGAGACGAGCAAGTTCGAGCAAGAACGTGTTCGGCGGGTCCGAGCAGGAACGTACCTAGCAAGTCCGAGCAAGAACGTGCCCGGCGGGTCCGAGCAGAAACGTACCTGGCAAGTCCGAGCAGGAACGTACTCATGCGAGTCCGAGCAAGTTCGAGCAAGAACGTGTCCGGCGGGTCCGAGCAGGAACGTACCTAGCAAGTCCGAGCAGGAACGTACTCATGCGAGTCCGAGCAAGTTCGAGCAAGAACGTGTCCGGCGGGTCCGAGCAGGAACGTACCTAGCAAGTCCGAGCAGGAACGTACTCATGCGAGTCCGAGCAAGAACGTGCCCGGCGGGTCCGAGCAGGAATGTACCTGGCAAGTCCGAGCAAGAACGTGTCCGACGGGTCCGAGCAGGAATATGCCGAGCTGTCTGAGCACGTACATGCCAAGCATGACCTGCGTGGTCCCTAAGGACGGTGGTCCCCTACCCGTGCCAAGTATGCAAACCTGTTCCCAACCACTGTGGGCGTCAGAACGCATCGCCCACTACCCACTAGTATCCGACACAAGGACACTATCACGGACTGCAAAGCCAGGCGGTACGACCCGTACGTCCATTCGCGAGACACCACGTGGCTAAAGGAAATGAACCCGTATCAACACCCTAATGGCGGATCCGACCCGCTACTCCATCTATAAATACGACCTATCTCGTTGTATTAAACATGCTCATTTTACTTGTGCAAACTTGTATCAAGTTTTTAGCATCAACAGAGGGCATTCAGGCCACGTCAATATACCTGAGGGCCCTCGGAGCCACCTGCTCGGCGCCCTTCTTCTTGGGGATCAAGAGGGTGAGGACGCCGTTCTCCAGCCGGCAGCGGATGCCGCCGAGCTCGGCGTTCTCCGGCAGGCGGAACCACCTCACGAAGCTCCCGCGCCGCCTCTCGATGCGGTGCCACGTGTCGCTATGATCGTACTCCTCCTTGCTCCTCTCCCCACTTATCTGGACTACGTTCCCCTCCTCCACTTGTACCTTCACCACCTCCTTCCTCACCCCTGCCAATTTAATTAATTACGAACCTAATTTATTATTACCACTACTATTATTATTATTATTACTTAAATAGGCAAGAATTGTGCTTGCTAACTTGCACCAGGGTGATACTAGCCCACACAGTGCTATTGTACACCCTATCGTGGCCGTTTCTTTTTCTCTCATGCGCTATATATGTATGCTATGTATGTCTTTTATTCCGAATCTAAAAATGACAAACAAGTAGTGGGATAATTTTATATTGGTTACTAATAACTCATCAAAAAGCATAGCTTGCTTTGGTTTCTCTACGTGTCGTTAATTAAAATCAAGCCGACAAAGTTATAGCTATCATCAGACGCGTCTAACATCTGATGTTAGACTCTCTCATAAATCATAATATATATCATAACTCCTCCAATAACGTACATACTTTCCGAATGTGCCCAGAGAAGATGGGTTAAGTGACCCTTGAGTTTATGAAGAGTTTACAAAATAAATAAATGAGATATATATATATATATACCCGGAATATCAGCACGAATGACGTGGACGGTGTCAGTTTCGCGCCAGTCAACGTGGGCAGTGGCGGGAATGGAAAGAGCGATGGGGTCATCGATGCGGCCTTGGCTTTGGCCCGACCCCAACCCAAGTGGGTCCCACACTTCCGACCCATCTCTTCGCCTTCCAAACCACGGTCCAACTCCAAGCGCCATTTCCTCTTCTTTTTCCTTTTTTTTTTTTTTTTTGAATTTGTAAAGTTAATTATTTATGACCATTTTTTGTTTGGGCCAACATATAGGAGAAGTTCAGGAGCGTGGGGTCCGCTAGTTGAGCTGATCCAGCATGACGTGTTGGTACGGGACGACACGTGGGAGGGTTGTGACACGTGGATGTGAGTGAGACACGTGGTCTTGAGTTTGACTGTTTTGAGGGGTTTGAGGCTCAATGCATGTTAGTCGCGCCGAAATGCCAATGCATTGCACTGTGACGATTTGATAATATCCTCTTATAATTTAAAATATATATAGATATAGTGAATATTTCATTTTTATTATCTAATTTAAATTAACTTAATTATAATAAAATATCAAAGTGATTAAATTACATATAGTGATAAGTGACGATAATTAATTTAATTATAAAAAATATGTATAAATAATTAACGAATTGATTAATTATTTAATTATTTTAAAAATATAAATATTTTTTATTATTATTATATAAATTTGAATACTTCCTTACTAACTAAGGACATGGTTATTGGTTATGACGGAAAATATTGAGGCACTAGGGATTTGTTCGTATATTCTTTGGTCGAACATTCCTTGTAGGTGAAGAATAATTTTGACAGTTAGATTTAATTTTTTATGAGAAATTAATTTGACAATTTAAATTTTTTTTTTTTTGTGTAATTTATCGCGGAAAATTTTATCGAAACTTTATATATATATATATATATATATTTTGAAAGTGTTGGGAATAACGTAGTATTCTTTATTTTGTGAAAAATATATTATCACCTTATCATAAGTTTACATTATTCATTCGATATGCTTGTTAGTTTCGAGAGATTTTGTAAAATATTCATAAAGATTAGAGTTTAGTTGGTATTTAGGGTTTTTTTTTTCATATTTCAAGGAATTAGCTAACGTTTTTAAAATTAAGAGATTAGCGCATAAAGATAAAATTACAATATCATGTAAGTATCATGCAATATTATAATTAAAGAAATGTCTATATTCTTAATTTATGTAAACGTTGATTTTTTTTAAAGGTAAAGTAGGCAAATATCCAGAATTCATATAACAATAAAAATAAATATCCAAACTTTTGAAGTAATTGAATTTCTAGTCAATTTGTGAATTACTTGCACATGCTTTTGGTAACTAAGTGAATTACTACCACTTACCACTGTGCAAGTAATTGAATCATTTGGGTAGTTGGTTACATTTTTCAAAAGATTGGGTAATAACTTACATTAAGTTTAAAAAATTGGGTATTCAATATAATTCCTCTTTTTTTAAATCATTTAAAAAATGACTATTTGCTCAATAGTCTCAAAAGATGATAATTAAGGGTGGCAATTTGGGTCCAGACATGAGATACGATACGAACACGACACGGAATAAATGGATTTGGGTCCACTCGTAATGGGCCTGGGTCTTAAACAGGTCGACACGATTAACACGATAATAAAATAGATGAACACGACACGAACACAAAAACACGATTAAGAACGTTAAGACATAATTAATAAATAGTTTTTAATATTTATATATTTAATAAATTTTTAATAAAATTTATTTAAAATATATATATATATATATATCTTCTTTAATTTTATATTCATTCTTATAAAATAAAAACAATATATTTAGTCATGTTATATATTTTATTGATTGGTTTTGTTATTTTTTTCTTTATTGAACTCACACTCTTATTAGTTTTGTTATTTTTTTCTTGCATTTAATTTAATGTGTTGAATTATCTTTTTATTTTAATTTGGGTCGTAAATGAGTCATAAATGAGTATAAAATTTAAATGTGTCGTATATGGGTTGTAATACCATTAATATCTGTTTACCATTAAGATACGATTATTAAATGAGACTTAATGGGTAACACGACAAGACATGACACGATAAGTAAATACTACTAAATGGGTTGGGTCGGGTCTGGGTCCAAAAAAGATCAACACGATAAGACACGACACAAAACACGAATTGTCATCCTTAATGATAATAACAAATTCGAATTTATTTGATAAATAGATTTGAATTAGTTGTCATATATAATATTATTTGCTTTTGTTTGTGCAAATATAAAAAAATTCACGATTTGCGTAATTGTCGTATCATAACAATGCAATTTTCTCGGAAGTTAACGGTAAAATCAGACATGTGGCGAAAAAGAGCGTTTCAACAAAACTCTGCGATTTTCTTAGGATCGCTTGAAATATAAGCATCCGCAAAAAAAAAAAATTTGGCTCCAAGTGTCATTGAAGGTAAGGATAAAGCTAGGCTTCACACCAAATCTTAGTTAGAGAATTTGTTGAGATCTTTGCAACTAAAAATTAAAAACTTGAACATGAAATATAAACAAAGACTTAGAAACTTTTAAATAAATACATATATTTAATAGAATTCTATTCAAGGTAAAAATACGATTAAAAACTAAAAATTACAAAGACATTTCATATTTCATGCGCATTATTTTTTATAAATAAATCAACATATTTCATGCAATAGAGGAAATATGCATTTAATTTGTCCATTTCCATACATATATATATATATATATATACATATTTTAATTTATATTATTGGATTAATTTACATGACCGGTCGAATACAAATGAGTTTGTCTTTATCAAGGGGATTGCCGAATAGCTGACGACCGGCATGGTTTATTTACACCCCCAAGTAACGAGCACTTTAGTTGGAGTAAAATAGAACAAAATAGTCACATAAATTTGACGCAAAGGAATAATAAGACAAAGGAAAGGTCGGAGACGCTGACAGAGAGGCATAGTAACCGACAAAGCACTGTCCACTGTGCCACATTCTCTCTCTCTCTCCCCCACTTCTCAGCCAAATCACACTCTCTTTCTCTCTCTCTCTCCACCACCGAAAATGGCGTTGGAAGCCCCCATCCGCTTCGGCATCTTGGGCTGCGCCGACATCGCGCGCAAGCTCTCGCGCGCCATCGCGCTCGCCCCCAACGCCGAGCTCCTCGCCGTGGCGAGCCGCTCCGCCGAGAAGGCGCGCGCGTTCGCCGCCGCGAACAGCCCCAACGTCCCTCCCGGCGCCAAGCTCTACGGCTCCTACGAGGCGCTCCTGGACGACCCGGACCTTGACGCCGTGTACATGCCTCTGCCCACCAGCCTGCACCTCCGCTGGGCCGTGCTCGCCGCGCGCAAGGGCAAGCACCTCCTCCTCGAGAAGCCCGTCGCGCTCAGCGCCGCCGAGTTCGACGCCATCGCCGAGGCCTGCGACGCCAGTGGGGTCCAGATCATGGATGGTACCATGTGGATGCACAACCCCAGGACCACCGCCATGAAAGACTTCCTTTCTGACCCCGATAGCTTCGGCCACCTCAAGACGGTAACTATGTTGTTTTTTTTTAAATTGTTGATTTGGGTCGTTGTTGTTTCTCATGAGAAGTTATAGTATATAGTAAAAATTATACAAAAAAGACCTTTCTTCGTGGTACATTTGGGGTATTTTTCTATAAATTTATTGCCTAAAAATATACAGGTGTTTGCAGGTGATTTGTTGTTCCATTTTGCCAGTTGTTTATTACTGATTGAAAAGGTTTGAGAAATATTTCCATTTTTGCTAGTTGCTTGTTACAAATTGATAATTGGATTGCCCGTTTCTCATAACGATTGGGTATTACAAGTATGCATGCAAATGGGTAGAATTTGGATTAAGAGAATTGTGCACAACTTTTGTTTTTCGTTTTCTTTCTCAAGGATAAGCCATTACTTTTGTTTATCTAATTAAGTATTTGTTGTTATTTGTTGATTTATCATTGGCACGATTGCTATACTGCGTTGGGTCATGCATGCTGATTCATCATCGTAAAAATAAATATGTAGCATAATTCCCCTATGAAATTTGAAAGATTATTGGACACTTATCTAGTTATCTCTGGACATATAGGAAATAGCCCTCTTTTGCTTTTGCATTGGCAATGAATATGCCCTTTTGAGGGAAAGTGGGGAAAAAGAACTATGAAAAATGTCTCAAATCATTTTCACACAATGGTGGTTGTTTTAGTCTAGTTTGAAACTCTTATGATTGCTTGTAGTTGTGTACATATATGGGCTTTTTTATATCTGGATCAAACATTAATGATTGTCCATTTTAATGTGGGTTTCCTGAAGATTTTGTTGAATTTGGTTTTCTTACCGCTCTTATCGTTTGTGTATTTTGGTATTTTTATTTATATATATGTACCCACATTTTCTAATCATGTGTTAGGCTTAAAATCTGTTTATTCTGTTTTAGAGAGAGGGAAAGAGAGCACAATAGATGAGCATGAATGTTGCAAGATATCATGTCTTAAACTCACTCTTTGATAACTATTCTCGTCATGTTCGTCATGTTCTCACCATTATAACATGAATGCCTCACTGGCCATTCTAATAGTTCTGTAGTTTAACTTCGATTCTGACCTTTTGGTGTCGCTCCCAAATCGATATTAATTGGAAACCAACTCTTGGCCTATTTCCTCGAGGTAGACCGAAGACTATCTATGAAGTTATGATGGGTATAAAAATAAGATTTCCTTGTGCATGATGATTTACGGAGGAGATGTCTGAGGTGTGATCTGATTTGATATGATATTTCTTGTGTTGTGTGATAGAACAGCAAGCTCTAACCGTCTATGCAGAATGAGACATGAGCCTTAAAAAGAAAGAAGATTATTCAGGAAAAAAAAAAAAAAGTAATTAAACCAATAGCATTACAAAACAACGAATTCGATTGTGTCACTCACTTGTTGCCTGTGTAGCTCCGGCAGACTCTCTAAACATCATAAATACTGGAAGGATTGATAAGGGAGATTTTATAGTTCTAAAGCAACCAACAAACCAGTGGTTTTGACTTTTGACATGTTCGACACAGACGGATTTCCACAATGAAATGCTTTGCATACTTGGTTGCATCAATTACTATCTTTGTTTCTTCATATAATAGCTGAATTATGTTCTTCTAAATGTATTTGTTACATGTGCGATTGAATATAATTTCTTAGTGGCAACACGATTTGTAAATTGAATGCATCAATATTATCTGTCCTTGCTAATGTTGGTGGTTTCTTGTTCTTTTTCCTTTTTTCTGCACGAGCTTTCTATTTTTGGTTCTCCTTTTATTATTTTATAATTATGATCTTGAGATTTCCATTAGGAATTTGACACATTGTCTTAAAAAGGAACATTTTGATGTTATATTTAAGTACACATAATAAGCAATATGTGCAATTAAGTTACCTTACTTTTAAAAGTTTGTTTCTTGTGTGGTAAGTTCACTTCTTCCAATGTTTTTCAGGTACATGCATGCTTTAGTTTTCCAGCTGATGATGATTTCCTCAAGAACGATATCCGTGTGAAACCCGATCTGGATGCTTTTGGTGCTCTCGGAGACGCAGGTTGGTACTGTATCCGGTCAATCCTGTGGGCTGCAGGCTTCGAACTGCCGAAGACAGCAAGAGCCATGCCTGGAGCTGTTCTTAACGAAGCAGGGGTGATTTTGTCTTGCTGGGCTTCTTTACATTGGGATGACGGGAAAGTTGCAACCTTCTATTGCTCTTTCTTGTCAAATTTGACAATGGACATCACCGCTATTGGGACTAAAGGAACTTTGCACGTCAACGATTTCGTAATCCCTTTCCAAGAGCACGAGGCCTATTTTTCTGCAGGCACGAGGACCGGATTCGATGATCTTGTGACATGTTGGGAAAAGAAGCCAAGCAAGCACATCGTTAAAGTGGATCTTCCCCAGGAGATTTGCATGGTGAGAGAATTTTCCAATCTGGTTGCAAGTATTAAAAAGGGCGCAAAACCCGAGAAGAAATGGCCGACGATCAGTAGGAAGACACAGCTGGTACTGGATGCAGTGAAGGCGTCGGTCGACAAAGGTTTCGAGCCTGTGGAGATTGGGTGTTAATAGTCTGATCCGAGTCGTTTTGTCTTTAAATTCTTGGGCTGGTTTCTTCTATGTAGAAGTTCCAAATTCTGTTTGGATTTTCCGGTAAGAAAGGATTTTGGTTATGGGCTTTATAATTAGTCTATGGATAATAATGATTGGAAACCATTTCAATGTCTTTTTAAGGAGTTTGTTATATGAATTGATTACTCTGCCATTCTGCATATAATGAGTATGTAGGCAATGCTAGAAGCCATCTTTTTGATGGTGTCAATTGCAGAAAGACATTTTTTGTTATATGCTTGAATCTACTCTTCCTTAAGTTCCAACTCTTTTCTACTTCAACTGTGGGCCTTTCAAAGCCAAAATAAAACATTGGGCTAAGGAATGCTTGGTTTGACAATTGAAGTGAAAACTTATATTATGGACGAGTTGAAAAATAATGTCAAAGCCCGGAAAAGGAGAATAGATTCAAATCATCAAGAAATGGATATTTGATAGAGCGGATTAAGAAATGAGTTTTTGAGCTCGTTTATGTCGAGCTTGAGCTCGTTTGAGCTTGGCCCGATTAAGAAGCTCGATCAAACTTGTTTGCAGCTCGAGTTGAGCTCATTTCAAACTTAAGCTTGACTCTTCAATAATTCTTTTAACAAAAATTAAATTAAAAAAGTTATTAAACATTATCCTACAAACATGTGGCTCATCATAAAGTAATAGTACAACGACATGGAAAACTTGAAATCTAAATCAAATAAGGCATAAAAGTAACTTGAAACTCCAAGAAATTTAAAATTACATATCCAATATGATAAATTTAAAATAAATATAATTACAAAACAAAAGAATAGAAACAAACTATTATATGAGCTTATTTGTGAGCTCCTAAACGAGCCTATTCGTGAGCTTTAATGGGCTGGGTACCTGTGAGCTAAAGTTCGGCTTGTTTATCAAACGAGCACTCAAAAGAAGCTCAAGCTCGTCTTGTTTATATGACGATCCAAACACAAGAGAGCTTTTATCTTGTCAAGCCGCGAGTTGCTCACGAGCGGCTTGATTCGTTTACCATAGATTTTATCCGAAGGTCAATTCAAGTGTGGACATTTCAAAGCCAAAATAAAACAATTAGCTCAGGAATGCATTGATTGATTTCTTAAGAAATTGAAGTGAAAACTTATTTAATGGGCGAGTTGAAAAACAACGTCAAAGCTCGAAAAGAAATTGTGACAAAACATCATGAAATGGACATTTAATGAAACATAATGATTTTGAAAAGAAAAAACAAGTAGAAACTCAAGGAAAGATAGAGAGAAATTAATGCCTTTTTGTTGTTGTGCTTTAAAAAAAAAAATGCCCTAAGGGGCGTAGCTCAGTCGATAAGTAGCTAATGTTTATAGCTGCACGTTTCTGAGTTCGATTCTTAGGGAGGTAAGAGAAAAAACAAAAATTAATTTAGGCCTCAGCCCACCCTCCTACCTTTAAATAATAATAGAAAAAGTCTCAATATATAATGGTGTATATGACAAGCTCAATAAATAAAGTGATGAGAGAGTTGTCGATTCCACGAGGAATGTGCCTAATTTTAGACTAAATACCGAAACTGTAATAACTCTAATTATATCAAAACAAAAAGATATTCTAATTTAATTAATCTAGGGAAAATCAAATAAAAACGGATAGAAGTACTAAAAACAAAAAGATATTCTAATTTAATTAATCTAGGGAAAATCAAATAAAAACGGATAGAAGTACTAAAAATAAAATGGATAACCACACAACCAGTTATCTGGACCTCTACTTCAACTAAGCCATTCTCTGAACCTTCCTTCGTCTGTAATTAGTTACAACAAACATAATTGATAGTTAAACAATGTCTTAATTATCCACCATCCTCTTATGTTGGTCAGTAGAAATTTCATGGATTTATTAACCTACTTATTTTCTATGTGGACTAATTTAAGATTTGATGAGGCAATCAAGTATTATGATTTCTAGCAAAACGTTGATGAACATTGTGACTATATACGTATAAAAGACGAGAAGGTGGTATTCTTAGTATTCTATGTTGATGATATACTACTAAAGAGAAATGTAGGGAGTCTATAATTGGTCGAACTTTGGTTGTGCAAACAGTTTGACATGAAGGCTTTAGGAGAGACCAAGTATATGGTTGGTATCCAATAGAAAAAAACAAGCCAATAGTGCTCACACAAGCACATACATAAGGTTTTGGCTAAGTTTGCAATGAAATTTTCCAAGAAATAAAGTTTGCTATCTTTTAGACTTGGAATTACTATTTCTAAGGAGCAATGACCTAAGACTCCTGAGGAAGAAAAGCATATAAAAAATGGTAGATATACATCAAAAGTTGGAAGCCTTTGCTCTCGGCTAGATATATGCTATAAAGTGGGTTTGGTAAGTTGATATCAGACCGGATCACTATATGAAGTCTAGCATAATCTCAAGTATCTCATAAAAATAAGAACTATATGCTAGTGTATTTTAGAGAGGACCTAACACATATAGGATACCAATTTTCAATCAGTTTAGAATTCAAGAAAATCGATATTGGTATCATTATTTACCGTGGGAAGCAACGCCATTGCGTAAAGAATTTTCAAGTAAGCTTGTATTGCTGACTCTACTATGGAGGTGGTTGCTTGCGAGGGCGTTATAGAAGTCATGTGGCCACAAAAGTTCCTTATAGACCTCGACGTAGTTCTTCTCTTCTTGAAGCAAGTAAGCCTATGGTGCTCTATTATGATTTAATGGAGGTGGCTAACTCCAAGGAACCAAGAAGACGCAATCGAGGTAAATACCAAAAGGAAGTATCATCACATTAGGGAGATTTTTATTAACTCTGAGATTGTTCCACTTTCGGATAACTTTGAATCCGAAGTTGTACTCTTAAAACGCTGAACATTTTTATGTAAAATTTGTCCACTTTTGATTATTACATGCAATATGAGATCTTCTACAAATTGTTCGTAATTAAAACTACTTATAATTGTTAATATTTTTAATTATATCATTATCCTTGAGTACTATTAATTCTCTAATTAACAATTTAAAATTCATCGATATGAATAATTAATTTCGATGCCATATCGAAACTAGAGCTCAATATGTTCAAGATGCAATCAATACTCAAGAGCACTGTTTTTCTGACTTTTTATAAGAGTAGATTCTGCATCTATGAAAAACGTTCCTAGTCATTAATTTATTCTGTTATATCTTCAACTTAGTAAGTTATTGGGCTTGATCCTTGCAAAAACGTTATTGGGCTTGATATCACATAGACCTCACTCATGCAACCAAAAGAATCAATATCATAAATAGGAGTTCTCTAGTCACTTAAGATTAAGATCTCTCTTTATAAGATCATTTAGTGATAAAGTATAATTCTCTGTACTTAACAAAAAATATCAAAAAAATTTTGTTTTATTTTGTCATATATATATATATATATATGTATATATATGTATAACACTAATATATAAAATAACTTCGCTTTAAATTCTTTCAAAACAACCCGGATAAGGCACATATTCCAACACATATGGTAATATTTCATTTTCATATCTGGTAGTTATATGCTTGGTAACTAAAAGGTAATAGCCATAAAATTGTGTTACGATGTATAACTAATATAATTATGAAAATAATTATTTTTCGAAATATATAGAATATGAGATATTTATTCAAAATCAGTCTAACATATAACCTTTTTCTAATATTCATCCTTTAACAAATAATGAAGTAGAAGAGATCATTATTCTTTGCAAATAAACATGTCAAATTATTCTCTTCCATATTTTTCCGTCATATTTTTTACTTAAAAATAAAGGAGGAGTTATCCAAGCGAAGCATGTACCTAGTTATCACTATCAGCTTAATATATCGTTACTTTTTTTTTTTTTTTTACTATTTTTTTTAACGCTCAACTTCGATAGCTACTAGTATATATGGGTTAATGGCATTGGGCTCAACCAAACTTAACATATATATTTTTCAGTCATAATAATAGTAGTGATCGAGATTATCTTCTAAATGAAATGATTGTGTCTTAAAGTGTTAAAGATGCTTGATGTGATGACATAAGTGACAAATTAGTTAGGAATCAATCGAGATACAAAACGAAGAAGCAAAGTCAAAAACAAAATAAAATCATGCCCAGTTGTACTATGACACAGACTGACAGACACAATAGCAACATGTATCCTTTTTTCCCCTCTATAAAAATTCATATCATGATACATGCATATCCTTAATTATTTTGTTATTGTAGATAGTCAAATAATTAATAAGTTTAATCAGCCATACCGTAAATTTCGTAGGCCAGTCCCTATTTATATATATATATATATATATATATATTTGTTTCATTCAAAAGTTGTAAAGAGAAATCGTGTACGTGATTCTTTCATTTCGCAATAATTAACAAATTGGGCCACAGTAGAAAATTTGAGCGAAGATCACATAGATATTTGTCTATATTATGCGTATCTTGAAATTCCACTAATATATATCTAATATTTTATAAGTATGTAGCAGAAGTCAGAGCATATCGTTGGAACGAGTAAATTTCTCCAGCTTCTAGCAAAAAAGTAATTAGGTACATTTTTTGAGCTGTCTAACACTTGATTCAATTAACCGAAAATTAACCACGAGTTAAAACTAATTAATGACGTGTGCATAAATTAAACCACACCTGAAATTACACTTGTACATATCGATCTCTCGTTTGATATTATTATTACTTAATTTATGAGGTTATCTCATAATTCCACAATAAACATACGTTGTTGTTCAAGGAATAATGTATTGGCTTTTTATTTTGTATAGGGTTAAATCATAATTTTGGTATTATCCATAGGTTAAATCTCATTTTGATCATTGACTTTAAAAATACCTAAAATTGGTCTCAGATCTATGCGAATTTAGTTATCTATAGAAACTATGGGTAGTTTACTAGTTTTATGTAGATTTTCGTTGTTTTTTTTTTCTTTCTTATTATTAATTATATATGTCATATCTAAGCATATTACGTGTTGATTTCACTAGTTTCTTTAAAAAATTTAATAAGCTCTAGCAGATGAATACAGCTACTAGAAAATTTTCTAGCTATCTAGAATCGCATTTATAGAGTGTTTTGGAATTCATTGATTACAATGAGATTAGTTTTATAGTTCAAGAGTCTAAAATATAATTATCCCTTTTGTAAACCAATGATCATGAACGTTTTGATTGCTTTATTTTAAATCTACGATCATATGATTCATGTTTTAAGTTTCTTAATTAAGTAAGTTGGTATGACGATAATTTCGATGAGGATTCCAATTTTTGAAGCGCAATTTTTCCGTCGTTCACGTATCACAACAATATAGTATAACTTCGATTAATTATTAACTTTGATTAGATAATATATTTTTGGCTGGTTTCAAGTCTTCACCTATCACTATAATATAGTATAACTTTGATTAAATAATATATCATTAGCTGGTTTTAAGTTGGCTAATGCGTTAAAACTATATTAATTTTATAAATAATTTATACACTAGAGAAAAATCCTTAAGACTCATTGATATATTCATAACCTTATTAAGAATTAATATTAAATATTTATTTAGTATTGATTATTATTATTATTTTTTGAAATTGATGTCGATGTGAAATTACTCGATTAACAAATAGAAACTTATAAGATGATATTTGGTACGATGCATTAATTTAGATATAAGTTAGTATTTCTAGTCACAAGATTATTAATACGTCGATATATTGATTAATAATTTTATTTTTTTGTTTTATGGTTATTAGTTTATTGAAGTTTTAATGTACAAAAGACGACACCAAAGATGACAAATAATCGGAAAAAAAAAAATATCCAATGAGTGATCATGTTTTAGTTATAGTACTATATCTATACGGATTTAAACAAATTACATTAGGAGAAAATCAAACAGAACATGGAGTATAAAAATTTGGTAAGATATCACTTAATATTCTTTTAATTTTCCTCATGCTACTCTATAGGCACTTCAATGACTTAAATAATCCAAATTCATTACGTAACGAGATTGATGTGACTATATAAAAGACAAGTAATTAGTTAGAGAATCTATCTAGACATGCATGTATAAAACTAATAAGCAAATTAAACACAAAATAAAATTGAGAAATGACCATTCTGGTTAGATGATTCAAACATATGGTCAATATTATTTATTAAAAAAATAACTATCAAATAGTTATAAGAGATGAAGTTCATCCAATCATATTACTATTGGAAAATGTTTATTTTTTTAAATTTTTTTGAAATATGAGCTAAAATTTAAAACGTCTTAATAAAACCATGTCGATCTATCCATGTGCCCAAAATAAGGCCGTTTGATAAGTCACGTGAACGCCACAAAGTAAATATGTGTTTTAATTCGAATAGTTCTTTAAGGAACGAAAGAGAAAATTTAATTCTCACAATTGTTGATGAAAAACACTCTGACTGCTTCTTTCGTTGATAATGGCGCCTATATATATATGCTGAAAATACATAATAATTTATGTTCCAATATTATCCTTGACCTAATTGATTAAAAAGACTAATAACAAAGGCTAAAAATGTAAATAACATATGTCCAACCCAATAAACATAAACTCATGAGCCCAAATAAACAAGTCTTGCCCAATAAACAAAATACATAAAATAAATGGCCAAAACTCTTAGAATGATGTCAATTAATACTCTTAAGGCAGGCTTCCTCCAACGCCTTCAATGCTGGCTCAAATGACGTGTACGAGCCTTAGTTGTTGGTTGTCTTGTATCTCTTCCTTTGCAAACACATCTATATGCTCCCGTTGAAGCTTTGTAATTAGAATATGAAGCTCCTCCATGAATAGTTTTGCTCAAGCTCTAGTGACCGGTCCAACAGGTACTTTGTATCGTTCCTCACGGGTTTGCTTTGTCACATCCTCGTCACATACTTCATTTGCTATTTTTAGATAGACTAGGTTTTGGTGTTCAACTAATATTTTTTTTACGAGAAATTAAAGTAAATACCAATTTTCTAACACGCCACTGTACTTCATACTTAACATTTTAAAAATTATTATAAAATACCCAAACAATTCATTTACTTGTATAGTTGCAGTTGATTATATATAATGTATAATTAATTGATAAGTTGAACTATATTTTTCAATAACTGAAATATTGGGTATATATATTTTTTAATTAATTTGTACAACTTGGGCATTTTCCCATTTTATCTTTTATTCTAGTTTTAATATTATATATTGTAGAACATAAGTTTGAACGAGTACATTTCTCTAGCTTCTAGCATTACATTAAAACAAGAGGTATACTTTTCTGATTTTGTAAAATTTATTTTAATAAATTGAAAATTAAATTTTAAATACATTGAGAGAGCAACCAAAAGAAAAGGGGGAAAAAAAAAAAGCTGAAGCAAAAACAATATGATGTTGATAATTAATAGAATGTAGGGATACATTTTTAAGAGCAAGTGGGCATATTAGGAGGAGGTTCTTTCATGCTTGTTTCCTTGGTTGGTCCATTCTTCACAATTAGCACAGCGTCCATGCCCCAACTCGAATGCCTTTCTAAATGACAGTGCATAAACCACACTCCTGAAAATTACATATATATATATATATATATGTAATTAATCTCGCATAATATATTGTAGTCACTAATTAATTAATTAATTAATTATGATGCAATCTCCTAAGTAGTAGACAAAAAATCAAGTACATGCATGCTTTGTTAGTCGAGAGATAATGGCTTTTTTTCCTTCTATTTTGTAAAGGGTCAGTGGATCACATCTTTCGGTCCTCAAATAATTATACGTTACATCGCATGCAGTTTAGTGCATGATATTTAAAACGTCCTCAAATTTTGCTCCATCTATTAAAATAAATATAAAATATTTAGTTTTTGTGAGCTTGCTATTAAATTTTTAAAAGATTACTGAAAGAGAGGGACATCCTTCAATGATCAATTTTTAATTAAACTTTATGAAGAATCGAAAAGCAACACTTTGATGCTAGCTAAAGCATATAAACAAGATGGTACGTAGTAATATATTCACGCACAAGTTAATTAATATAAATTGGAAATATATATATATAGCCATTTTTTGTCCTTGTTTAAAAATAATAGCCTATTTTTAAAAATAAAAAATTAATTATTAGCCCATAAAAAATTAAGGACATAAAAATAAATAACAACATAATGTAATAATAATTAGCAAATAACTATTTTCTTAATTAATAAAAATTGTCTATTTTCTTAAAATATTATTCAAAAAAATGCTATATATTGACTATTAATTACCTGGATTGTTAGCAACGAATCTAATGGCAACCCACCCATTCTTAGGAACTCCGACGGTGTTGATCTTAGGCGGGTCAATCAAATTGTAGGTCTCCGGCGAAGTTGTGTGGTCGAAATTCCCGAAACCAATTCCGACCACATAGAAACTGAAACCATGGAGATGCATAGGGTGGTCCAATGCTGTCAACACATTGGTCCCTTGGAATATAATCTCAACTGTTTCATTGTAGTTGATCATTTTGACCTTTGTGCCTACACTTGGGTGTAATGTGTTGTTCCCTACATCTCCTGTGAAGTCGAAAAAATACGGCGGCCTCGTAGGGAAATTTGTGCTATACACGCGAGGCGATAATCTCCTGCGCTCGCGCGTAGATCAAGGTTTAATTTGTTAGAGCTCCAAATGAATTCAACCAAAACCCTACAACTCTAGATGCTTATTTCTTATAGAACGAAACATGGAAAGAGTCTAGGATTTACGTCATGATAGATTATTAAGGATTTATGGACTTGTGTGAATAAATATTTGGATGCATAGATATTGATCGTCAACACCTTCTAAGAGTTCAAGGGTATTTTTTAGAGAGAAAAAAAGAAGAAGACTTTTTTCGTTAATTATTTAACAGAAATATTGAATGGAAAAGACTTTTACAACACTTTCTAAGACTACAAGGGACAATATTACCAAAAAAAAAAAAAAGAAGTGAAATGGAACAAGAGAATAAGATGATAAAGCCTCATTTGAATTCCAATCCAAATAAAATTTTATTTAATTTAAACTATATTTATTAATTAGTCAAAATCATGTTGTAGTAAAATGTAGTTTGAATTTATATCCAAACGAAGTCATAAATATAATTTTATGAAATTTATACTTGAATTTAATTAAATTAGATTACATGAAGTTATTACTTTTATTTTTAAGTGGGGCAGTGTAAGGTAAAATATTAAAATTTGAAAAATGTAGAGGTCATATGAATTGATGATCATGACGACGACAATAATAATAATAATAAAACAGTACATTTTACATTACTCATATAATAACAAAATACAGGTCAACTTTCTATAAATTCGGACCTAATTAGCACGTTAGTTCAATAGATGGGAAAACATACGTCAATTTTGCTTCTAATCATAAGCTTACGTACCCTACTACCATTCTTTCTCTCTTTTTGTCGCCTAGCGCGCTGTGCACATAATGCAAAGGACAAATGCTAAAGTAACAAATAATCTACTAAACTCTTTATGGGATAAATTATCATGTTTTTCTAGTTATAGTAATATTGATACAAGTTCAAATAAATCAAACAACCAATTAAAAACTCAAAAACATCATAGAGTATAACAAATTTGATAGGTATCACTTGATTTTCTAATAATTTTCCAACTCATCAAGTAAAAAATTGTGTGGGTTAATTTCTAAAGATATATTAGACCACTATAGCAATAAAAGGTCCATAACTTGTTTCTGAATTAATTTTTTCAAACAAAAAAAGAGAAAGAAAAATTCTTCAGAAACCAAAAACAAAAGTAAACGTTCATTTTTTCAGAGAAGCCAAATTAATTATAGTTCATCCATTTATACACCAAATATATAGCTGCAAAGGAAATTACAATAATTACCTGTAATATGCTTGAAGGATATCAATAGAAGGGATATCAAAACTAACGTTGTTCAAGCTAGCCGCGAGCCTATCGCCATCCGGTCCCTCACAAGACGAATCTGGACAAACAATGGTGTTCATCGAAACCGTCACGAACAGTCTTTCGCTGACTTTCTGCGGCACCCTAATCGGGTAATTCTCCGTCGCCAATGCCCTAATTCGGCTAGTGAAATTGTAGGCAGCGTCGCTGTCCGCAATGTCGGGAAGCTGGCCCGATGTCGCAGGAAAAAGAGGCCTGCTACTATGACAGCGCGCGGAGTCAGAAAATAATTTGTTCTAATAATAACATAATTAAGATGAAATTTGATGAAACCAGAGTAAAAATAGGAGTGAAGTAGGAAAATATTCAAAATTTATACAACAATAAACTAAATTCTCAAGTTTTTGAAATAATTGAGTAACTAGTCAATTTAATAATTCTTTGCACATGCTTTTGATCACTAAGTCAATTACCATTAGCTAATGCTATGTAAGTAATTGAATCACGTAGGTATTTTGTATAGTTTTAAAAGATTAAGTATTTATTTAAATTAGGTGTTAAAAATGGGTATTCACTATCTATATATATATATATATATATTAAATAATAACCATACGATGAACAGATAACCCGATCACAGACAGGTTATCTAAAAAACACGAGTACAATTTAATTTCTAAAATTCGACTTGTCCTTACCTGGCTCCGTCTTTGCTAGTGTTGTGATTGTTAGGGCCTCGGTAGCGTAGAATCGCAGACGTGGTGCTGTTGTTGAAGTTGACGGGAGAGTCGATGAAGGGCCGGGAAAGCATGTAATAGTGATGGGCATGAGACTCGTTGGCTGTGAGCAGAATGTCCATCGTTTGGCCGGGGGCTATCATTATGTAGCTTGTGGATAGAGGCTTGATGTACGCCGCGTCCTGTGCCACCACTGTGAGGTTGTGCTCTGCGATTGCGAAGAACATTTCTTCGTTCATCACAGCATTGATTATGCGGACAAGATAGGTTTTCCCAAATCGGACTGCGAGGTTGTATATCGTCTCTAGAAATGTCCATTGTTATAAAAAAAATAATCAATTAGTTAAATAGTCATTTTAGAATGTGCGTTTTAATAAATAGCCACATTTTTAAAAATTTAGTAATTTAAGTTGTTTGATGCTCATGAACATCAACTGTATATGCTAATTGATTTGCTAGCGATAAACAATAGTGAGAGACATTTTATTTGCGACATAAGCGATTGTGACACTTTATTAGTGTTGCAAAAATTTTTGCCGCTTATAAAGAAGCCCTTATACTTTTTTGCGTCATGTATTTTACCCATGAAATCCAAAAATTATCAATATTTACATGAAATATATGTCTCTTTAATTTCTAATTATTTATGTGTTTTATTTTTTCTATATATATATATATATTATATATTATATATACCATTTGAGCAATTGTATAAAGCTCCAGGCCAGCCATTGATGGTATACGCATCGGATACGTTTGGATCTCCACCAGTTGCCAAGGCTTGATCTATTACTTCTTTCACGTCTCCATTGAACCATGACGCTGTAAATATTAATTAACACAACAATTAAACGCTCAATTAATTTCCAATGATTTTTATGATAAGTGGGCACATTATTCCTTTTTTACTGTTTTGACATTCAAATATATAGGCGTCAACAACATTAATTAATATTAAAGCAGATATAAATTAAATAATGTATACCAAGTACAATTGTGTCCTCTTTGTAAGGTTTAGGAAATGGATAGGTTTTTCCAATGGGTGGCAAAATAATTATGGGTCCATGCACTGTGGCACGTGACCAATCACTGTGCGCGTGCCACCACAAAGTCCCTTCCTCTGTTGAGAAAATAACCTCATAAGTGAAGCTTTTTCCTGGTTGAATTGGGCACTGTGTGATGTTCTCTGGTCCGTCTGACCATGGATTTCTTGGCTGTTTCACTCCATGCCTGCCATTATATTTTTATTATTTTTGGTTTAATGTGTATATATATATATATATATGTATTAAATAAATATATACCAATGAATGGTGACACCATAGTTTCCTTTGTTATGGACAGTGACGAAAGCTGTGTCACCTCTGCGAACATGAATGGTTGGACCTGGGAACTTGCCATTCACTGTTAGCATGCTCTTTGTCACACACAGCCTTGTAAACTTCTTCTCTCGCAACTGCAATATATATACTTCTCATGTTCATAACAATATATTACTGCATAACTATATATATAGTTGTATAAGATATTCATATTATATAAATGTACATCTATATAAGTACACTAATCCTACGTAGTAACTATATATTTCTCTCATGTGTTGAGCACTTGAAACTAAAGTTAATTATCATAACCAAATTTCTCCACTATATTATGCATTTACGGTGAAAACTACTGAGTTTTTTTTTTTTTTTTTTAAGAATTTAGAATTTGGCAAAGCAACAGGCTAGAAAATTAGACACAGTTGCATAAATGTTGTGACATTTTATAAATTCGAGTACAAGATATAGTCATTTAAGGTATATATTTTTATTTTGTCCAGTTGTTATTACAAGTGCCACATACGATTTTTTTGGCCTTTTTTTTCGGTATTTTTCTTCACAAATATATATTATAGAATAACTGAGGGAATAGTCGAATATCAACATAGTTCATAACTATAGCTTCTAGTTTTTTGTTTTGTTTTGTTTTGTTTTAAGAGAAAAAAAAAAAAAAAAACTATAGCTTCTAGTTACCTAGACATTGTAAGCGCCGATATATATAGCGAAGTTTAACAATTTCACTCATTTAAAATCAGACAAAAAAAAAAAAAAAAAACAATGCACAAAATAATGACAAATTAATGTAGATGAAGGATTGCATAAGTTATCTATAATTTGAATATGAAATATTCATAATATTGTTACTTACAACAAAAGTGTAGTTATGAGCCGTGCACAGAAGAAATCCATAATTCAAGACAAAGAGCCATATAATCAAACCCATTTGCCAGCTTCGTACCATTATTCGGAAGTTACACTGAGACTGAAATAAAAATAAATAAAGTAAAAGCGATACTCTTATTATATTCTGATTATTCGAAAGAGGAGTTTGTCAACTATATTTATACACTGAAATATTTCATATTCGTTATCGATGATTGCTTCGCCGACGGGGAATATAAAACTTACACGGAACTTATTTGTCAAAGATATAATATAATATATAGTACGCAAGCGATTTGTCAAATAAATGGCATTGTTTTCTTCTAATTATTATTCTCAAATCTCATATATTAATTGGATGAGAAAAATTGAAAGAAAAGAAAGAACAAAGAAAATTAGACAAAGCATGTTTAGCAGCCATTATAAAGTATAAACAATTGCGTTTGGCTCGTATGCAACTTTATTGTTATGAGTTTTTTCCTTTTAATTTAAAAAAAGTATATATTAGAAATAAATCCCAATATTATTGTGAGAGCATAGTGATTAACATAAAATATTAGAAATAATTACAAAAGTTAAAAAACAAAAAAAAATTAAAACTGAACGTACACAGACGCTCAAAATCACATGCAGCCGAATTGGTAGAAATAAAATTACTAAAAAAAAAAAACAAATAAATCAAAACGAATTAAACAAAAATAAGCTGAAAATAAACAAACTGATCATCACTATTTCTACCTAACTATACATATAATTTCTAAATTAATTTGTATATTTAAACTCTCATTTTATGCTGAATATTCAAAACTCCCAGTAAGCACGTCACTTGTCTCTTGTTTGGTGGAGAACCACATACCTCATTTTTTCATAGATTCTCCACTTTATAATTAGCTTTTGAAGTGTGAATTTTGCTACCAAAGGTCCAAAAGTACTATATTAAGACTGACGCAAAAGGGATAGTTGGGTATTTTAATATTGTAATTGTTGTAAAAATAATACTTAAAGTAGTAAAGCAAATATTAGAACAAGAAATATATTAATAGAGAGAGAGTATTTTATTAATCACTCTATAATTTATTTGCCCTTATATACAACTATTTTTCCCCAAACATTTCACTCTCTTTCTTTCTCTCTTTTCTTTCCACTATTTCTTTCCTTTGTTTGCCTCCAATCGGCTGTGCATTTCCATTCAAGAGTGTTGTGCTATTTATAGGCAAATAGCAGCGTGAAGGGATGGTATTCTTTTGCTTTGATGCCATTTGAGTGAAATATTAAACTGACAAAAATATGCCACTAAGGCATCTTATATTTATTTTGTAAAATGGGCGGTGGCATCCACAATTTCTACAACACTCCCCCTTGGATGTCCACGTTTCAAGAAGGTGCCTCGTTAAAACCTTATTAGGAAAAGAAACCCCATGGGAAAAAAAAATTCCTAATGAAGGAAAAAGAGTACACCATTCTTATTCGTTCTACGCTTTAAAATTACTGCATCATTAAAAACCTTGCCAGGAAAACCCAGTGGGACAAAACCTTGGCCAAGGGAAAAAGAGTGCAGTGCGTAGATAACTCCCCCTCATGCAACCATGACTAGTGTCACTCAGACACCAGTAATAGATTTTTCAGACGCCGCATCCCGATCTTGTGTACCAGCTTCTCAAATGTTGAAGTAGGGAGCGCTTTAGTGAATAAGTCTGCTAAGTTGTCACTTGAGGGAATCTGTTGGACATCTATATCACCCTTCTTTTGTAGTTCATGCGTAAAAAAGAACTTGGGTGAGATATGCTTTGTTCTGTCGCCTTTAATATACCCTCCTTTGACTTGAGCAATGCACGCAGTATTATCTTCGTATAATATTGTTGGGCTTCCATGATCAAAAGATAACCTGCATGTCTCTCGGATGTGATGAACCATAGATCTTAGCCAGACACATTCTCTACTTGCTTCATGCAACGCAAGTATTTCAGCATGGTTCGAGGAGGTGGCAACAATAGTTTGCTTTCGGGAGCGCCATGATATTGCAGTATCACCGCATGTGAATAAGTGACCACTTTGTGATCGGGCTTTGTGCGGATCAGATAAATATCCTGCATCTGCAAAACCAATCAAGGGTGATTTTGAACTTTTTGAATAAAATAACCCCAGATCAGTGGTTCCTCGAAGATAACGAAATATATGTTTTATTCCCTTCCAATGCCTTTTTGTTGGTTCAGAGCTGTATCTTGCAAGTAAATTAACAGCAAAGGCAATATCTGGGCGAGTGCAATTTGCAAGATACATGAGAGCACCAATTGCGCTCAAATATGGTACTTCAGGACCAAGTATTTCTTCGTTATCTTCTCGAGGTCGGAAAGGATCCTTTTTAACATCAAGAGATCGTACGATCATGGGGGTACTCAATGGGTGTGCTTTATCCATGTAAAATCTATTAAGGATCTTTTCTGTATATGTTGATTGATGGACAAATATTCCATCTGATAGATGCTCAATCTGCAGGCCAAGACAGAATTTTGTTTTTCCGAGATCTTTCATCTCAAATTCTTTCTTTAGATAAGAAATTGTTTTATTGAGCTCTTCAGGAGTCCCAATAATATTTAAATCATCAACATATACGGCAATAATAGCAAACCCAGAGTCTGATCTCTTAATAAAAACACAAGGGCAAATTGTGTTATTCACATAGCCTTCTTTCAACAGATATTCACTAAGGCGATTATACCACATGCGCCCTGATTGTTTTAAACCATACAAAGATCTTTGTAATTTTATTGAATACATATCCCGGGATATAGAATTATATGCTTCAGGCATTTTAAATCCTTCAGGGATTTTCATATAAATATCACTATCTAGTGATCCATACAAATATGCGGTTACCACATCCATTAGACGCATATCAAGTCCTTCAGAGACTGCCAGGCTAATTAAATATCGAAAAGTAATTGCATCCACCACGGGAGAATACGTCTCCTCATAATCAACACCTGGTCTCTGTGAGAAACCTTGTGCAACGAGCCTTGCTTTATATCTCATTATTTAATTTTTCTCGTTGCGTTTTCGTACAAAAACCCATTTGTACCCTACAGGTTTCACCCCTTCAGGTGTTTGGACTACAGGTCCAAATACTTCTCGCTTTGCGAGACAATTTAATTCTGCCTGGATACCGTCTTTCCATTTTGGCCAATCATTTCTACGTCGACATTCTTCGACGGATTTAGGCTCAAGATCCTCGCTTTCTTCCATAATTTCAAGCGCTATAGCATATGCAAATATATTGTCGACATTAATTTCATCACGGTTCCAAAGTTTTCCAGTACTGACATAATTTATCGAGATCTCGTGATTATCAACATTTTCAGGTACCTGGACCTCATCAAGGGTCTTTGCTGTGTCAGTTATTTGTTCTGGAAATATGGTCTCTTCAGGAGCACCAAACTCTTCAGGAGTTTTAACATGTTCCTTTCTCTTCCGAGGAACTTTATCTTTGGAACCGATAGGTCTACCACGCTTCAGGCGTGCTTTAGATTCATTTGCTATTACATTTCCAGATTGTCCTTCAGGGACAATAATTCGAGCTGGAGTGTTTGCAGCTGGTATATGTGACCTAGTCACTTTCTTTGTATCAATGAATGCATCTGGTAATTGATTTGCTATATTTTGCAAATGAATCATTCTTTGAACTTCCAGTTCACATTGATTTGTGCGAGGATCATAATGAGATAATGATGATGCATTCCATGAAAATTCAATTTTTCTTTTCAGCTGCTTTTCTCCCCCTAATTCTGGGAAAATTGATTCATCAAATTGACAATCAGCAAATCTTGCTGTAAATATATCTCCCGTCAAGGGTTCAAGATATTTGATGATCGAAGGGGACTCAAATCCCACATAAATTCCCAGCCTCCTTTGAGGACCCATCTTGGTGCGCTGTGGTGGAGCAATTGGAACATATACTGCGTAACCAAAGATTCTTAGATGGGTAATGTTTGGTTCTTGACCAAAAACAAGTTGTGATGGGGAGTACTTTTGATAACTTGTGGGTCTGATGCGCACAAGTGCTGCAGCATGCATTATTGCATGTCCCAAGCCGAAATCGGCAATTTTGTTCTCATTAGTATTGGTCTAGCAATTAGCTGCAAGCGTTTAATAAACGATTTTGCTAGACCATTCTGTGTATGAACATGAGCAACAGGATGTTCAACATTAATCCCAATTGACATACAATAGTCATTAAAAGCTTGGGAAGTGAATTCACCAGCATTATCAAGACGAACAGTCTTGATTGTATAATCCGGAAACTGTGCTCTTAATCGGATTATTTGAGCAAGAAATCTCGCAAATGCAACATTGCGAGTAGATAATAAACAAACGTGCGACCATCGTGTTGATGCATCTATCAACACCATAAAATATCTAAATGGTCCACATGCTGGTTGAATAGGCCCACATATATCCCCTTGAATTCTTTCTAAAAATGCAGGAGACTCAACTGCAACTTTTAATGGGGATGGCCTTATAATTAATTTTCCCTGAGAACAGGCAGCACAGAAAAATTCATTGGACAAAAGAATCTTTTGGTTCTTTAACGGATGTCCACATGAATTCTCAATAATTCTTCGCATCATTATTGACCCAGGATGACCCAAACGGTCATGTCAAAGAGTAAAACATTTTGGATCGGAAGCTTTCTGGGCCATCACAGTATGTGATTCAATTTCATGAATAAATGTATAATATAGCCCAGAAAAGAAAGCTGGCAATTTTTCCAGTATTTGCTTCCGTCCTTAGACGACATTAGTAATATAAAGATATTCAGTATTATCTTCATTTCTCGTCTCAATATGATATCCATTACGACGTATATCTTTGAAACTTAGTAGATTTCTTCTGGATCTACTAGAGAACAAAGCGTCGTTAATCATAAATGTTGTTCCTCCAGACAACATAATATTTGCTCTTCCAGAGCCTTCAATCAAGTCTGCAGGACCTGATATTGTATTGAGATTAGCCTCGACTAATGTCAACTGTGAAAAATATTTCTTATCTTTAAGAATTGTGTGCGTTGTCGCACTGTCTGCCAGACATAGCTCTTTGCAATTGACCTTGGAGTAATAATTAGTGAAAGCCATGTTTCTTCAAGAAAATAAAATAAAATAAGTATTTGCTCATTAATATTGAAAAATTTATTTTCATTACTTCAATAGAAAAATACTCAAATCATCATATTGAAATTTAAGGGTTACATAAAAGAGTTATTTAGAGCAAATACAACATTAAATAAGAAACATGGACATTTCAATTGCCAAACACATTCTTGTAGCTTTCTTCAGGATTCTCAAGAAAATCTGAAATATCTAACTGCGTAGTGTCGATCCGATCATTATGATTGACAAAGTTTGTTTCTACGCCTTTTTCTTTTTCCTTTAAGGAAGCTTGGTAAAGATCAGCAAGATGCTTGGGTGTACGACAAGTACGCACCCAATGTCCTTTCATGTCACACCTATAGCAAATATTCTCTTTGCTCTTGGAAGGTTTCTTCTGGAAACCTTTCCCTTTTTCCTCACTATTTTCCCACTTCTGGTGGTAAGGTGCGGCTTTCTTAAACCGTGAGGAGTTAGTATTTTGACCACTACGATGCCAAGTGTTCCAGCCACGGCCCTTTTTACGGCCACGACCACGGTTACGACCGTGGTTATTGAGTGATGTAGCATTCGCTTCAGGGAATGCTAGTGGCTAATTTTCAGTGGATGTGGCATTCACTTCAGGGAATGCCACAGAACCAGTTGGGCGAGATTGATGATTTTTCATCAACAATTCATTATTTTGCTCAGCAACTAGCAGACAGGATATCAACTCAGAATACCTTTGAAACCCACGCTCTCGATACTGCTGTTGCAGTACGAGATTTGAGGCATGAAAGGTAGAGAATGATTTTTCTAACATGTCTGCATCAGTAATATTTTCTCCGCATAATTTCAACTGAGAAGTTATTCTAAACATTGCGGAGTTATACTCGCCAACTGTTCTAAAATCCTACAATCGCAGGTGTATCCACTCATATCTGGCTTGTGGCAGTATCACCGTTTTTTGGTGATCATATCTTTCTTTTAAATTTTTCCAAAGGACATATGGATCTTTTACCGTTAGATATTCAGCCTTTAAAGATTCATGAAGATGATGGCGAAGGAATATCATGGCTTTTGCGCGATCCTGCAGGGATGCGCTATTTCCTTCTATAATTGTATTTCCAAGGTTCATGGCATCAAGGTGGATCTCAGCATCAAGGATCCACTCCAAATAGTTCTTGCCCGAAATATCAAGGGCAACGAACTCAAGCTTTGTAATATTTGACATTATGAAACTATAACAGTACAAATAAATATTTCACAATCAGAAAATAAATATTTTATAATATATCAACAATGTCAAATTATGGTAATTAATTTGACAGTGATATATAACGATTATAATTATGAAATATGAAATTAATGAGATACAAGCATAATAACGACTATTATAGTGTGTCTTTAAATATGTAAGTAAATGACATTAATATTAAATATGATAACTTTATTTTGTGAGCCAAATAATATAATATAGACTATAATATTTGATCTATTGGAATTAAGAGAAAATAATATATAAGTAGCGAAATATACCTGAGTAGCGCGACAGTGGTTAGAGACTCGTGCTGATAACGTGTTGTGAAAATAATACTTAAAGTAGTAAAGCAAATATTAGAACAAGAAATATATTAATAGAGAGAGAGTATTTTATTAATCACTCTATAATTTATTTGCCCTTATATACAACTATTTTTCCCCAAACATTTCACTCTCTTTCTTTCTCTCTTTTCTTTCCACTATTTCTTTCCTTTGTTTGCCTCCAATCGGCTGTGCATTTCCATTCAAGAGTGTTGTGCTATTTATAGGCAAATAGCAGCGTGAAGGGATGGTATTCTTTTGCTTTGATGCCATTTGAGTGAAATATTAAACTGACAAAAATATGCCACTAAGGCATCTTATATTTATTTTGTAAAATGGGCGGTGGCATCCACAATTTCTACAACACTCCCCCTTGGATGTCCACGTTTCAAGAAGGTGCCTCGTTAAAACCTTATTAGGAAAAGAAACCCCATGGGAAAAAAAAATTCCTAATGAAGGAAAAAGAGTACACCATTCTTATTCGCTCTACGCTTTAAAATTACTGCATCATTAAAAACCTTGCCAGGAAAACCCAGTGGGACAAAACCTTGGCCAAGGGAAAAAGAGTGCAGTGCGTAGATAACTCCCCCTCATGCAACCATGACTAGTGTCACTCAGACACCAGTAATAGATTTTTCAGACGCCGCATCCCGATCTTGTGTACCAGCTTCTCAAATGTTGAAGTAGGGAGCGCTTTAGTGAATAAGTCTGCTAAGTTGTCACTTGAGGGAATCTGTTGGACATCTATATCACCCTTCTTTTGTAGTTCATGCGTAAAAAAGAACTTGGGTGAGATATGCTTTGTTCTGTCGCCTTTAATATACCCTCCTTTGACTTGAGCAATGCACGCAGTATTATCTTCGTATAATATTGTTGGGCTTCCATGATCAAAAGATAACCTGCATGTCTCTCGGATGTGATGAACCATAGATCTTAGCCAGACACATTCTCTACTTGCTTCATGCAACGCAAGTATTTCAGCATGGTTCGAGGAGGTGGCAACAATAGTTTGCTTTCGGGAGCGCCATGATATTGCAGTATCACCGCATGTGAATAAGTGACCACTTTGTGATCGGGCTTTGTGCGGATCAGATAAATATCCTGCATCTGCAAAACCAATCAAGGGTGATTTTGAACTTTTTGAATAAAATAACCCCAGATCAGTGGTTCCTCGAAGATAACGAAATATATGTTTTATTCCCTTCCAATGCCTTTTTGTTGGTTCAGAGCTGTATCTTGCAAGTAAATTAACAGCAAAGGCAATATCTGGGCGAGTGCAATTTGCAAGATACATGAGAGCACCAATTGCGCTCAAATATGGTACTTCAGGACCAAGTATTTCTTCGTTATCTTCTCGAGGTCGGAAAGGATCCTTTTTAACATCAAGAGATCGTACGATCATGGGGGTACTCAATGGGTGTGCTTTATCCATGTAAAATCTATTAAGGATCTTTTCTGTATATGTTGATTGATGGACAAATATTCCATCTGATAGATGCTCAATCTGCAGGCCAAGACAGAATTTTGTTTTTCCGAGATCTTTCATCTCAAATTCTTTCTTTAGATAAGAAATTGTTTTATTGAGCTCTTCAGGAGTCCCAATAATATTTAAATCATCAACATATACGGCAATAATAGCAAACCCAGAGTCTGATCTCTTAATAAAAACACAAGGGCAAATTGTGTTATTCACATAGCCTTCTTTCAACAGATATTCACTAAGGCGATTATACCACATGCGCCCTGATTGTTTTAAACCATACAAAGATCTTTGTAATTTTATTGAATACATATCCCGGGATATAGAATTATATGCTTCAGGCATTTTAAATCCTTCAGGGATTTTCATATAAATATCACTATCTAGTGATCCATACAAATATGCGGTTACCACATCCATTAGACGCATATCAAGTCCTTCAGAGACTGCCAGGCTAATTAAATATCGAAAAGTAATTGCATCCACCACGGGAGAATACGTCTCCTCATAATCAACACCTGGTCTCTGTGAGAAACCTTGTGCAACGAGCCTTGCTTTATATCTCATTATTTAATTTTTCTCGTTGCGTTTTCGTACAAAAACCCATTTGTACCCTACAGGTTTCACCCCTTCAGGTGTTTGGACTACAGGTCCAAATACTTCTCGCTTTGCGAGACAATTTAATTCTGCCTGGATACCGTCTTTCCATTTTGGCCAATCATTTCTACGTCGACATTCTTCGACGGATTTAGGCTCAAGATCCTCGCTTTCTTCCATAATTTCAAGCGCTATAGCATATGCAAATATATTGTCGACATTAATTTCATCACGGTTCCAAAGTTTTCCAGTACTGACATAATTTATCGAGATCTCGTGATTATCAACATTTTCAGGTACCTGGACCTCATCAAGGGTCTTTGCTGTGTCAGTTATTTGTTCTGGAAATATGGTCTCTTCAGGAGCACCAAACTCTTCAGGAGTTTTAACATGTTCCTTTCTCTTCCGAGGAACTTTATCTTTGGAACCGATAGGTCTACCACGCTTCAGGCGTGCTTTAGATTCATTTGCTATTACATTTCCAGATTGTCCTTCAGGGACAATAATTCGAGCTGGAGTGTTTGCAGCTGGTATATGTGACCTAGTCACTTTCTTTGTATCAATGAATGCATCTGGTAATTGATTTGCTATATTTTGCAAATGAATCATTCTTTGAACTTCCAGTTCACATTGATTTGTGCGAGGATCATAATGAGATAATGATGATGCATTCCATGAAAATTCAATTTTTCTTTTCAGCTGCTTTTCTCCCCCTAATTCTGGGAAAATTGATTCATCAAATTGACAATCAGCAAATCTTGCTGTAAATATATCTCCCGTCAAGGGTTCAAGATATTTGATGATCGAAGGGGACTCAAATCCCACATAAATTCCCACCAATTTAAAAATAATACTTAAAGTAGTAAAGCAAATATTAGAACAAGAAATATATTAATAGAGAGAGAGTATTTTATTAATCACTCTATAATTTATTTGCCCTTATATACAACTATTTTTCCCCAAACATTTCACTCTCTTTCTTTCTCTCTTTTCTTTCCACTATTTCTTTCCTTTGTTTGCCTCCAATCGGCTGTGCATTTCCATTCAAGAGTGTTGTGCTATTTATAGGCAAATAGCAGCGTGAAGGGATGGTATTCTTTTGCTTTGATGCCATTTGAGTGAAATATTAAACTGACAAAAATATGCCACTAAGGCATCTTATATTTATTTTGTAAAATGGGCGGTGGCATCCACAATTTCTACAACAGTAGTGAAATTATTGAACACAACGTGCTTTTTTATCTGTAGTTGCGTATGCTAGTTAAAACCTGAAATCAACAATATAAAGGGTAGAGCGTGTAAAAATAATCAAATTTTACACTATAATAAATATAAATATATAACATTTTAAAGCAATTTTGAAAAATATATATGGTCAAGTTTTCAGTAGTCTAATCTATTACCATAGTAGATGTTTGTGATAATTTTTTTTCCCTTTCTTTCTTTTAGGAAATGGTTATTTTTTAAAACTCATGTTTAAGATAACGGCGACGACATTCGTCGCCAAAAATAATCCGCGATGACTTTTTGTCGTGGAGTTTTTTTTCCCACCAAAAAGAACTACGGTTGAATACATTAAGATGACTTTAAGGTAATTTTGTTTCTTCTTAAGCTAACTGATAAATACGCTTAATTTGATTTAACTAACATGTTTGAATTTGGTGCATAAAACGTGTGAGAGAAATCCGCGTAATCGCAGTAAGATCTAGTCGGTTAGTGAGCACAAATCAAAATCTATCACGAGACTTCGATATGAGAAGGTTATATAACATGTGTAGTTATATATTAATTTTAAACGTTTGAAAAGTTCGTAGAAGTCTATAGTTAATAAAGTCTCAATTATCTGAGACAGAGGGATGCATCGGGCCGCATGCAAAGCCCTCAACTGTTTTCGCAATTGACACACTATAGCGATAGGTTGGAACAACGAGTGCGCAACGACGCTTTATGTATGATAATTTATGTGACACCCACGTACTTAACAACGTATTTAACGTTATAATCTATCTAGTTAAGTAAATGAGTGCAAATCTCATTCATATCATTCTTATAAAACATAATACAAAGCACGGAAGCAAACCTATTTTCTTTAAAATAAACTGTGCAAAAGCTACCAAAAATATAAAGCTGCATATTTTACAAAACAACAGTAAGCAAATTTCAAACCATATTCTACTTAGAACATACTCATAACGAAATATAACTAGTTTTTTTTTTTTCAAAAATTATACTACATGTTCTTCCTTTCTTGGCATATGAACATTCTGAAGGCAAACGGGCGGCAGTTCAACCAACTCTTATTGTTCAAGAGATTCGTTATCTGCATCACAAGAAACTATATGAGCTAACGCTCAGTAAGTAGAAACTTTCATTTTACAAGAAAATAAAAACACATAAAAGATTCATTATTGTTATTGTACTCATTTTCTTAGCATAAAACATCAATCCTTTCATTTCAATTATTTGGGCCCCATTTAAGTATAAATCTCAGCTTAACATTCGATAGGCCGTGAGTTTTCGGAACCTGTTCTGTACTGGCCAGAATTTATGAAAGTTCATCCCTCTTAGAACCTCATGCCAAGAGGAATTCACCTTCCCTTTACAAGAATTGTGGCTACCATGTCTTGGCTTTTACACCTCAAGGGATTTGACCACCATGATTGGGTCCGCCGGTCCTCCGCGTCCCTTGCCTACCCAGATATCAAACCAAAACTGATACTTACATTTTAAGTGTCAAAATAAGAGTACAATAACCTTTCTTTTTTCTATCTTGAAACCATATTTATGAACCATACAATATTATAAGATTCACACAATCTATCACATAATTCATTCAAGCACATAGAGCACATAACATATATTATTGCTTCCTGTGATGGTTTTGAAAAAGTAAGCTTTCTACTTACCTCTTAGATATCAACAGGCTAGTGTAGAGAATCAATATCCTTGCCCAAGCAATTGATGTGTTTGTCAACTTCACAATGTCAGACAATTCGCTTTTATAACGTTAGAATTTAATTATAACACCAGTATTGGAAAAATAATCTTACTTGAAATTTTTACGACACTATTATTGTGTTTTATGTTATTTTATTTTTACCTAGCAATTTTAACTTTTTATAACACATGACAAGTAATAATCCACTTTACAAGTCTAAATATACAAAACAATGACTATTTTTATAAAGTTCTAATCATAGACAAATATTAGGGCAAAATCGTAATCACTTAATTTCAAGCTTAATATATAGTAAATTAAATATAAAATATGATTAAAACATGACTTTCACTCAAAAAGTTAAAGGAAAATTCAATTAGGCCAATTTAGGGTTTGATATCGAAACCTAACTTTTCCCGCACAAAGTAATTTAAAGAGAGTTTAAACTTACCTAAATTAAATTCTTGTTTTGAAGGCTCCCAATTGAAGAAAGGATTGAATTTGGAAGGAAATGTGGTTTTCAATCTTTGGTTTGCCGACTTTTTTTTTTCTTCTGTCTCTGCTTCTATTTCGTACTTCTCTCTCTTTTTTTTTTTTTTAATCGTTGATTATGCTTTAGCCGACATGAAGGGTTAATGAATATATATTCATTTGAGAAGAGGTTGGGCTATTGACATGGGCTGCTTTGATCATGGGTTTGGGCTTATATGGTTAACCGTGAGTTGTTTGTTTGTTTGTTTTTTTTTTTTTTTTTTAAACTTGCTCGCTGCCCTTTTTTTTTTTTTAAACAAAAACTTATAAAAACACATCACAATAATTATACAAATAATATAATGATATGTACAAATAAAGACATGAGATATACTAATTATAACTATCACATAGTTAAATTTACCTATATTTAGATAAATAACATGCTTTATTATTTTTGTTATTATTACTAATTACTAATTTACTTTTTTTTTATTTCTTATAAATAGTCTTTACACATCAATTCTTCGGCATTGGATATCGCGCCCTACACTGTAAAACACTTGAATTACATTAACTTTCAATTAAATTTACTATTGCATAAAAATATTAATTTAAGTCATTTAAGAAAATATCTTAAATAACCAACTATGCATCCTAACTAGTCCTATTTATTTATTATTATTATTATTATTATTATTATTATTATTATTTTTTAAGGGCATTACAATTTATGTATACAGGAGAGGATGGTTGAGTCGCAAACACAGCAGACTCATTAATTGCATCATAATAATAAATATTTAATTATTTTTTATTTTTAAATATTTACTTATTTTGAAATTTAAATATGTTTTTTTTTTCGCTATTAATAAAATAAATTAGTATCGACGACGATTGTTTTTGGAAAGTCATCGTGAATCTGACTATCTGAGTCTATTATTCGAGTGGAATTGGGTTAAGCCCTTTCAATACTACTAATTGGCTCTGGAATTCCTAAAAATGGCAATGGAGAGACGAGACTTGATGAAACCATTGATCTCTTTTTCTCTTGAAATAAAAAAAAAAAAAAAAAACATATGGTTTGTTAATAATCACTTCCCTAGTTCCCTTAATCAGCTGGCTTCACTCGTCTCGTTTTGTTTTGTAGATAATTTGTGTTATCATTTTGAAGCTTTGATGCTTGAACTTGCAAATATCAAACTCCTCATGAGATTAAAAACTATACTGTAATACTCTGTTAAGTAGATCAAATCACCAAGATAACTTTTAGAAAATGAGGAAATGAGATTCGTCAACAAAAGATATCATTTAATAAATAGCCAACACATGACTATGAAATGATTCTTATAACCCTTACAAAATAAAACCATTACTGCGTTTTAAAGGAATCAGATTTCAAATTTTATGAATATAGGCCGGTTTGGTAGCACTCTCCTATTCAGGACTCGCAAGTTGCTGTCTTGGATAATAGCAAGTTTTTCTCTGAAAACAACAGGAAAAACAAAAAAAACACAAAAAACAAAAACAAAAAATTCTTGACTAATGTCCACTCATACTGTAATCCTGAAAAATTATGTTTGATAACATTTCTAGCTTTGTTTTTACAAACTAAAATTTAGATATATTTTTACAATTTTGTTTCAAAAATTTTAAAAAATATGAATTATTTTGATAATCATTATTTGTTACTTGTTTTTAAAAATTACAACACATGATAATTTGTAACTAATAGAGTGAAAAGAGAAGAAGTGTAAAAATGAAGTATGCAGAGAGTTTAAGGTTTTAGAGAAAACACACAAAAAAGTTTGCGAGGTTTGATGTTTTTGTCTAAAAAAAATTTGAAAACAAGAATTTTTTGTTTTAACTATTTCAAGAAAGGGTTAATTAGCTAACTATGTCATTTTTTTAAAAAAAATTTTGGCTCACGTTTTAAAAAATGAAAAAAATAGCAATAGTTCAATAGCAAATGCATGGATGATCTACATCATTTATAATACTAGAGGACTAATTTCTTGATAATTAAAACAATTGGCCATACTTTTAATTTTAAATCACCTATACAAAATGATTATTTGTTATAATTTCCCTTTCGATATTCTGTTTCAAATTAAAAAAAAAAAAAGACATGCCAAACGCGTTTTTAAAAGTTTTGATCAATTTTTTTTTTTTAAATAGAAAACAGAGAGTAAAACTGTGATCAAACGGGGCTAAATTATTTCATTTCCAATATTTTTGCACAGCCACAAACATAAAAGCAAAATCTGAGTGAAATTTGGGCATGTTTCCTGGAGGTAAATTCCATTGTTAAATTTTATGGGGGCGAAAATTGCAAGTCCTTAGTACAATACAACATGAAGACACCTGGTTCAAATGGTTAAATATCTCAGAAGGTATCATCAGCCTCTCAAGCCAGTAGCTTTCATCGAGTCAGTGGATCAATAGAACTGTCTAAGGCCTTCCATCAAGGCATCGGTCTGCTCGGGCTTCCCAACAGAAACGCGGACGTAACCCTTCAGCTCTTTGTTGTTATAGTGACGGATCATCACTCCCATTTTAGCGAGGTCCTCCTTCATTGCATTTAAACAAAAATGTCACCATAAAATGTTCATACTGTCACTGAGTAAAATTTTTAAGGGTATATAAATATTTTGAAACAGTCGAAATTTTATAACGAGAGAATGGGAAAAAGAGGATAAATTACAAAGGCAGAGGACCTTCTGTCAATCTAGACAGTTAATCCAGTTATGAATTAAATCTGAAAAGCTGAAGTTTCTAAAATCTTTGTTCATAGAGAGAAGAAGCATAACACTGGCCAATAGACAATCCTATCCCAACAGATAATCTTGTTTCTTTCCATACTGTCTTTAGTTCTCAAATGCTTGGCTTATAATCTTTAGAACTAAAGCTAAATTGATATTACTTATCTGTTCTGTGCATAGTGTGGCCGATAAGGAAATTGCAATACCGCTTGTTGTCTACTCAATATCACCACGACTATTAAGCATTTGACATAAACATAGAACCTTTCTATTCATTTTCTCCGTGAGCTGTATTATCCCCCATTTAGTAAATAAATTTTTATTTTCAGGGTAATTTATTATAGTCCTTTTATAAGGTAGAGAAGCAATACAAATTGATATAAAGCTACTTTCATATTGTCAGGACTTTTTTGTTCATTCAAAATAAAGCCCTTCGTCTCTGTTTACACAGATTAGATGTCACTTGATTTCTCTTTTATAGTTGCATGTATGTTTTCAGAGATATAAATGTGCAATGTACTAGTTGTTATGCATACATATGACTATACGCACCTTTAGCTTCTTTGCATCTACCCCAGATTTCACCGCACAGAGAATGAAATTTGAATGGCTTGGATATGGCTCAAGAAATGGCACTCCTTTAAGAAGGTTAAAAAGGCGCTCCCTTTCTCGTAGCAAAGCTTCTTTCACATTCTGGTAGAGAAAAGCATCCGATATTAGATATGCTATTCAGCAAATATATACTCCTTATCCAAGTAGAACTACATATTATAACACATACACACAGAGTGAGATTGAATTTTATTAATTGTTTTCGGAAATGATAACACCTCTAAATAGGTAGGATTCTGCAATGCGGCACAAGCAGCAACTTCAGCAGCAACTGACACATTATACGGTTGCTTTGCTCTCCAAAGATACTCAATTAAGCTCAATGGAAATGCTCCATAACCCACACGGAGTCCGGCTAAACCTGCACCAATTGTTTGTTGTTATGCATGCGAAGAAACAAAGAATGAAATCAAAACGATCTTTATAAAAAGAACAAATAGCCCGTCACCCAAACAATCCATATCCATTCAAACACACTAGTTTAATGATAATACTTGTCCACTCAATATATACAAAAACCCGTCACCCAAAAATCCATATCCATTCAAACACACTAGTTTAATGAGAATACTTGTCCATTCACCCGTCACCCAAACAATCCATATTCAATCAAACACGCTAGTTTTATGAGAATACTTGTCCGTTCAATATATTAACTGGGATTGATAAGACTGTAGCTGAACCCTTTAAATCATCCATAATGAACACAAATTTAGATACCTGCTCTTTTGCTGAAAGTTCGGAGAACAATTAAGTTCTCATGCTTCTTCACCCACTGCATCCTAGATTCGATTCCGGAAAACTCAATATATGCTTCGTCAAGGACCACCAATATGGGAAGCTCGAGTATCTTTAAGAGAAGTTCATCACTGATTATGCTGTCATACATATGTGGCAACATAGTCATAAGATGCATCAAAATTCATAGCCTAGAAAAGAGTAAAGGACCCACATTCCACTGTAAAGTAGAGACTCAAACTTGGACCTATTATATCCAACTAATGAAGGAAGACAATATAGTAAAAAAGAGCACAAGAATTGATTGAACATATTGTATACGCAACCGAGTAAAACCTAATTTTTAACCTTTTATCATACTAATATTTGTGGTGTTTATAACTATACTTATTTTTTTAGTGTTACGTGGCTGTTGAAACCTTACACTCATTAACCTTGATAGCATGAAATATAATTTGGATCATAGAGAATCATGATTTTATGGAATCATCCAATCAACTGAATCAGAAGTTATAGAATGTCTTAAGAATCTAAAACCTCCTATGTATCCTCAAAACATATTAACCCATTGAGCCAAAGCGTTAATTACCTCCCATCTGGATTGTTAGGAGAAGTTAGAAATATGCATTTGGGATTTTCCCGTTGAACAGCATCTCTAATGAGCTCCAAATCCAGGCTAAAGTCAGACTTTCTCGGTACTGTATTATTGGAGAAAGAAGAAACTAACATCAGAAATCTACACACTATCTGCCATTATAATCACAATAGAACTAGAACATGCCTTTACCTTTGATAACGGCTGCACAATTAACAGCAGCATCAAATTCATACATGGTGAAGGTTGGCGGGCAGTCCACAATCTTGTCTCCGGGATCAAGCACGCATCTGCATCAATACAATTGGGAAAAAAAGACAGAAAAGTCCAGAACTTTATACCGCGAACATAAACTAAGAGAAGCTACACATATATAAATGCATACATATACAAATACATACATATATATATGTTAGAGATGTTATAGATGGAAACTCCAAAAATATTTTATAGTTTTCCCATCTTACCGCATGATCAAATCTATCAGTTCGTCTGCACCGCATCCTGCGAGTATATATTCAGCTTCAAGGCCTGAATCCTCGGCAAGTGCGGCACGCAGTCGGCGGCTTTCAGGATCAGGATAGATATAAGGAAATTTCAATGAGCCCAAAGCTTCAAAAACCTACAAGCAGTCTGAAATTGTAATGAGTGGAATAAAGAGGCGAAAACCTCTATGGTACCGAGTAAATGTAGATTGTTCCAGGCATCAAACTCAAACCAATCAAAATAAATCACTCATACGAAACATATGGATAAATATGAAATCTTGTTCGTCATAGGAAAAAGCGAGCACTATATGTATGACTCGCCTCCGGGGGAGGACCATAGGGATTTTCATTTGCGTCTAGTTTGACTATGTCTTCTGGTTTCCTTCCAAGTCGCGTTGATAGTACCTATTATAAAAGAGAGTTTTGTCAGATATCAGATTACCAAAACAGGATATAACCTTCATGAAAGTACTGGTGCATATTAACTAACAAGTGACAACATTTGATTTCAGTTGAAGCAGTTATAATCTAAACTAACGGACACAAGTTCTCGTGACTCATCAATAAATCCATCCCATGCCAAAAATTCCTCGAAAAGATACTATCACCATTAAGCATACACACAAAAATTTCTCTAACAACACCTAATACCTCATTATACTTTACCAAGCTCACCCAAGCAAAAGAACTAACTTTTTATCAGCCACTTCAAAAGCTTTAGAACCTAGGTTTCCGACCGAGAGAATACAGATTATATGTTTGGCAGAAACACTCTCCATCGACTCATTTCACACTGTGTTCCATCTAAAATATGTAAACCATTAAACTTCGCAAGTGGGACTCATATCAACAATTGTAAAAGCCGAAGAACTGATCCAAAGCACACTAAATCTACTATCTCGGAACATCTTCTAGACAAAATACTACCTATAAATCATTTGCCAATCCATTTCTTCACCAACTACAGCTTCAGAGACCTTTTTTTTTTTTTTCCCCTATAGAAATAAGCCAATTCCTTTGTGTATAGACAGTTAATCATCGCTCAAGACTAAAATAATCGACTGCTAAATAGAAAACCAAAAACCAAATACCAAAGATAAAGCCATTTAAACCCACATTCACAAGCAAATGCCAATACTAATTTCGAATTAGAATCAACTGGGTCTCAATAGAAATACCTCAAAAGGCAAAATGGGTTGATAAGGAGACAATTTCCTCAAATGAGGTCGAATGAAAGAGTCGCCGGTCAACTTCCGTTGACCGTCGCCGACTCGGTGCTCCACAGGGACTGCGGACGTCATCGAAACGACGCTCCTTTTGGCGTCGTTGCCGTGAATTTGTCTGAAACGACCGGCCTTGGCTTGGGTCGAACAAGGAGCGCAAAAGCCGTATGTGTCAATCACTCCCATCCCCGGAAACTGCAAAAGCAATAATTTTTATTCTCTTAAAAAACACAAGACGAAGCCTCTGAAGTGTGAACTAACACCCCTTTTTAACCTACTTACTGCACCGGCGGGGTTGGACGGGATACTCGGACGTCAAAGGTCGGCGGTGCTCGGCGTCGGAATCGGGGCCTCGGCGGTGCTGGAGGTTCGCGGTGCTCGGGGGCTGGAGGTAGTGAGGTCGGGGTTGAGGGCTGGGCTTATTGTAACCTAATAACCTCCAAATTGACTCCTTTTTCTTTTTGGGAAATTTTGAAAAAAGACAGTTTTAAAACTAGTTTTTTATACACGCATTGTGCGCATGTGGAGCACGTGTAAAATAATATAGGGTAGTTAAGGATTTAGCCATTTTACAGTCCATGTTTTAAAGATATAGCCCACGTTTTGAAAAATTAGCAAAATAGCCATCAGGTCACCATCTAAAAATTTATGACTAAAGAAATAAAATTTGTGACTAAATAAATAAAATACACAGTTATAAAATTTGTGACTATAGTCACATAATTTCAAAAAGTTTGAAATAAACACAATAAAAAATTTAAACATCCATTAACAAAATAATCAACTCACAAATAAATGATTGCCTATACAACCGATTTCATAAAACTTATTACTAAACAAAAAATATCTTATAAATAGCAAAAAAATATGCAGCCAAATAAGTCACAAATTTTATTACTAGAGACACAAAATTTTAGACAATATTGTCTGCAACAAACAACAAAAACAGAATTTAAAAAATTAATGACTACAGTCTCAAAAATCTAAACACGAATGTATGGTTATTTTGCTAATAAAAGCAAACATAGGCTAATTGTTAAAAATATATATAAAAATATGGCTATTTATTTAAAAAACCGAATAATATAACGCCTTAAAAATATGACCCAAAAATAATAAAGTATATTTTTATTTAATTTTTTAATAAAATTTGATAATTTTATAATTTTTAATAATTAAAGAGTTAAATTTATCATTTAATATAAATACAAGGACTTTTTGTAAATTTTTTCAAACTGAAAAAATAAAAATAAAAGCTTAGAACAAATAAAATAAATAAAAAATAGCTATGTTTAAAAAAAATATATGACAATGGGTGTCAAAAGATTGAGAAAAATATTCTGAATCTAACCGTGCAAAAAAAAATCGAGATCATTACATCAAAGAAAAAGCTGTTAAAACGATTGAAACAAAAAGAGAAAAAAGAAAAAGAGAATTCATAAAAAAGTCCTCCTAAATTTATGAATTTGTAATAAAATCCTTCTATATTTACGAAAAAACCCTTCAAATTTTTTAAAAAACCCCCAAAATAAGTCCCTAAATGCAATTTTTTTTAAATAAAAAATTAAAAAGAAAAAAGAAAAAATAGGGGACGCCACGTGTCATCCGTAGGGGACATCACGTGTCATCCCCTCAACACACGTTTCTTGGCAAAGTTGAAAAAAACGGATTGAGCCTTAGTAAATATAGTAAGATATGTCACTTCAAAAAAAAAAAAGTTACAGCCCATTTCACTTTTTCACTTTTTAGTAATAAGTTTGATCGAATTAATATTTAATATATTATTATTTTTTTTATAAATGAGAAAGACAAAAGAGTAGAATGCGATCACTATAATAATTTGACAATGAAAAAAGTGGCATTACACGCAATAATGACATGAGTTTCAAACTTGAATGTCAAATGTGAAATGAGATCAGATTTTCTCTCTCTCCTTCTTTTCTTTTGAGGGAATTACAAATTAAGGCCAATTTAGAGCTACTTATTAATTTATGCCCCATTTGGTTGAGACCTTTTTTTTTTTTTCACTCATACTGCATTGATGAAAATACCCCTTGTTTTAAGGGTTTCAGAAACCCAAACTCATTTTTCCGTTTCACCTTATCTACTCTCATATACATTCTCTTTCTAGTTATTTCCGACCACTCCTCGATGACTGACCTAGTTCCGATCGTCCCTTGCTGACCAAGCTCCCATCGTCCAAGCTCACTCCGATCTCTGATCGCCAACCACTCTTCTCGGTGACTCTTGGTCACGAACCATCTTACCTAGGTCACGCTTCACCAAGTTGTGCTTTGCAAGAGATTATCTCACCGTTTTTCAACAAGGTTTTTCTCTTTTATTTATCATGCTTTATCGAGATTTTTAGGTGTTCTTCGATTTAGCTCCATTGTTGAATGCTTCAAGCTTTCAGAGAAAACTCTTAGGCTATAACATTGGTAATTTTGTCTTTTAAAATTTGGATAAAAGAACAACGAGGTATAAATTAAGGTTAATTCTGTAGTGCTCCATACTTATTGGTGCTTCACCTATGAGTATATGAGAGATGTAAAGAAGTATTACTACATACTATAATATCATTACTACACACATTTTTAGTGTTGCATTAGCACACCACTAAGTTGAGCATTGTAGAAAGGCCTATAAATTAAAAGTGCATTTAGAGCAAGGCATAAATTATTAGTGTCCAAACTAAGGAGCATTCCTTAAAATCTCCCTTCTTAAAATATCCTCCTTGCAAAATAATACTGCTTTGGTATTTTTTTTGCAATCTACTAATGGAGGTTCGCTTGAAGCTTGAGTCAAAACAGATCACCACTTTTAGGCAAAAATATGTGAAAATGATTTTTAGGCAAAAATATGTGAAAAATGATGCAACATTCAACCATATGAATATTTTTCAAAGGCTTATAATTAAATTTGTAAATAATGAAAACATTTGTCTTAAAATCCAATTTCAAGGTTAATGATATTCTCAAGCAAAATTGATTTGATATAGAATGAACATATTGAGAAAATCGAGAATTTTGCTTAATAAAAGAATTTGTGTGAAAAATATTTAGAAAGATAAGGGTATAATCGAGCAGAGCAGAACCGAGCTTTGGAAAGCTTAGGTTCAATTTGCCATGATATCGAGTTTTTGAGCTTGTCTTTAAATTTCGCTTCAATCTCATACTTGATTAGAACTCTAAAAAAGCTCGTTTCAAGCTCCAGCTCGATATGAGCTTGTTGTGGGCCCAATTCTTTAATAATTTTCATACAAAAATTAAATTTAAAAAAAAAAATTAATAACATGTGGCCAACCATGAAACAATAGTACAACAACACAGAAAATATTAAAACTAAATCAAATAAGACATAAATTTAACATGAAACTTCAAAAAAATTAAAAATTAAAATTACATTTATTATATGATGAATTAAGAATTACATTTACACTATATAAATGATAAATTTATAAATTCAACCAAAATAAAGTATAGAAACAAACTCCTAAACGAGAATATAATTGAGCTTCTAAACGAGCGAGCTCATGAGCTCCTAAACGAGCCAGCTCACGAGATTTAACGAGCTGAATGCCTATGAACTCAAGCTCGGGTCATTTATTGAATGAGCACTAAAATGATGGTAAAGCTTGACTTATTTACATGATGAGCCGAACACAAACAAGCTTTTATTGAGCCGAACTCCAAGTAACGCATGAGCTGATTGGTTCATTACAGTCGGAGTAGTTCGACTGTAATTATCCATTCTCACGGCAATTTCAACGAGAAAAATCACCATAAGTATTGTGTTGATTGAAAGAGAGAACTAAAGCGACACCTCTAGCTAGTATTGCCCTTGGCCTTTCACGCTGTGTAAACTGATTTCATGTTGAAGTCAAGAAATTTTACGGTGTTCGAGGTTCATGTTATGTTGACTATTTTCCAACATCAACACTTCTAATTGATTTCGTTGATAATTGATAGACTGAATTCCGTTTTGCTCAACCATTTGAGAGGAGGATAATTAAAATTTTCCATTTCTAAAAGAAATTATTAAGAATTTAATCAAACTTTTGACTAATTTTTTAAGATTTAGCCACAGTTTCATGAAATTAAGAATTTCGCAAACACACGTATGTTACGGCTAAATCCTTAATTTAATGAAACTACGGCTAAATCCTTCAAACTTTATATTTAAAATGGCTAATTTCTTTTCTGGCCCTTTCCAAAATTAGTAAAATTAAAATTGTCATTTGAGTGGAAAATAGTGTTTTAATTGATTAATGTTCACTTTCAGTTTAAATTATAAATAATTTGGACTAGTTAAATTTGAAAAAAAAAAGATTTAAAAGAAAATATTGAACAAATATGTAGGAGAAAATTTTCATTTGAATAGAAACTTAAGCAAACATTTAAATTGCAGTTTTTTTTTTAAATTATGAGAAAAAAGGGGAAACATAAATAGCTTGTCTACCGTAAGCACGGCCGATGCAAATATGCAAATAAGAGCGCAAGAAGCGCAACAAGAGGAACTGATCTATTGTCTACAAGCCATATTTGGTAATTATACAAATTTTATGATTGGTTAAAATGAATTTGGCTTAATATACATAAAAAGGAGATCAAGAGTCATAGCCTAGATGAGCACGATATATGCATATCTAGGTAATCCTAATTCTGTTTGAAAATGAAGTGCCTCAAATGTCTAGTCCTATGGGCTATGGCTATAGGGATGGCAACTACGTTTCATTGAAATTTCACATTTATACCATAAGTTTATAATTATATAAAATTTATCTTTTATTTTTTTAAATAAAATAAAAAATATACCGTATTTTAACTTTTGGTGAAAACGCATACAACAGAGGGCACTGAGAGTGTCGCTAACTTTAGCTCTTTGATGCTTAAGTCAGTAAATTGTTATAGAGAGAAAAGTAGGTAAAATGTGATTAATTGAGAATTGCTTACCGAACGACACCTGTATAATATTACCCAGCCGACCACGTTTCCTCTTTTTTAAGGGAACGAATCAAATCATGTTATATCTTGATTTGTTGGGATTTGAATATGTTTCGTAATTATTTCTTAAGATATTCATTGATATTTATTAATTATTTGAATACGAACTTATCTTTTTTAGATTAGTCAACCCGTGACTCTATCCCTTAATTTTATGGTTTATTGAGCGCTTAAGTACGCTTTTTATGAGGTGAGATGCGTCAATTTGCAACTACCGCTCTCTCGGGACTCTTGTCCTTTGTGATCCCGAATATTGTGGATCCTACTGCGATTTGTGGAATGTGGGTTCTCGGTTGTGAGCGGCACTGGTTACTCGGGACAGCAATACCTGTATACCTCTAAGATCTTGTGGGTCTTGTCAGGTTTAATGGGCTTAGGCTTCTCGTTCTGGAGGACCCTGTGAGTCTTCAGGTTGTAAGTCGTCTTGTATCCTTGCCCACGAGTATTCTTTGATTCCTCGCATCCGAGGTGCTAGAACCAAAACTACCCCGATAACAGATTGAATTAAGAATAAGCGCATTCCAAGAAAACACGCCAAAAAGTCTCATTAGTTCTTTCCAGAGACGACGTTCAAAACACGATTGAATTACAACAGCTCGCAAAGCATCATCATGCATTAAGATATTGACATCGACATTTTAATCATTATTGGACAAGACATACAATATATCTAATGATTATATAGGAATTTTCTTTAAAAAAATAAATAAAACGAGCAAATTCACTATGATTCACCCATGGGAGAAATTAGTTATAATCAGCTAAATGCTGTTGTTATTTTATATAGTATTGCAAATACAGAGAGCATAAACGACTTGCACACAAACGGAAACACTTCCAAAACTATATAATTAGCTGGCGCGCCTTAGCTTATATTCATGTCGTCCATTCCTACCCGCGACATTATTTTAAAACATATATAAACTTCATAGCTATATCATATATTATATATATATATATATAGGAATCAGACATGGGGTCTTGTTTCAGGGTTTTAATTTGAGTTCATTAGTTAGAGTGACGACAAGAGGAGTGACGAGGTCCTTGAAGAGCTCACTGTTGGCCAGAATTTGTTCTACCACAACGACGACATCTGGAACGCTGACATTGACACCCACATCGGCAGATAATATCCTCGCACTAGCCAAGTTGGTGCGGACCAATACAAGAGCAGCAACGTTAAGCACCACGATCATCATCAGAAGATCACGAAAGCCTGATCGATAATATTTAGCCATGAAAATAGTATAATTATTGATTTGTTACGTGGTAAATGAATATGTATCTATATATTTTTTTGTAATGAGGAGATAATGATGATGGGTTTATAAGCTTATCTATATATAGAAGCTTACAAGTAGTAGTACTAGATAAAGAGAGCGTAATATTGCTAACCCAAGATCAGTAATGATGTCTTTAACTCCGTTTGAAAATGAAGTTTATCTAGTGCCTAGCTTGCTAGGGCATTATATTGGGCAGTTCTTGATTTGAGTTTAATTTGACATTTTGCATTTATTGGTAATTTTGTTATTTAATTATATTGATTTCTTTAACTCTCGAGTGCACTTGTTTTAGAAAAAGTTTATAGATGTGTCCAAGCTTGTTTGTAGGTCTTTTTTTTATGATTTTAGTTGAAATGGAAACACGTTGAAATATATGTAGTTTGACAAAATAAAAATTCCGGCAGATCTAGAATTTTTAGCTATTGCTATACTTGTAGTCATAGCTAGTCCTATTGCTAGTACATTTTTTGGCAGTTCTTGATTTAAGTTTAATTTGACATTTTGCATTTTGTTAGAGTATTATTTGAGTCTTGGCATGTATTTTATTTTCGCATCAATAATGGAGCAAAATATTATGCTTTGAAGATTTTGAAAATTATGTTCAATCCAGCATTCTAGAGAATGTTCGTTCCAATTGGATTCTGTTGAACTTTCTGTTGATGTTCCGCATGGTGTTCCAAAAGATGTTTGCTCCGGATTTTGTTAAAATCTCAAGACACGATTATGGGATGTGTCAAAGTAAATTGCAGAAGATATTTGACTTCTAGAAGATTATATTCCGTCAGATTGCACCTAATTTAGTTACGATTTGAGGAGATACGGGTGGTTCAACCTTTAGAAAAGAAATCAGAAAAGATGTTGATTTGTCTTAGCTGGTCGAATTTTCTACGTTTGGAAAGTTTATTATCGTCACTTATTGACCAGATAATGTACATAGTTTTGTTATAGCTGGATATATAGGTTTTCTTAGAGGTGTCACTATACTTGTGAGCTTGTGGTTTTAGAATACGGATGTAAATATACAAAACATTAGGAGGTTTCGCTGCTCTTTTCGCATGTTCGTTTAGTTGTAGGCATGAAAATTTGGAACGGGTAACGTTACCCATTCCATATCCGAAAAAATAAATCGGGTAAAATTCGGGTATTATCCAGATTTTACCTAGTAGTAAAATCCGGGTAATTACCCGAATTTTACCCGGTTTTTGTTTAAAAAAAATTTCCCCGTTGTTTCCCCGTCTTTTACCCGATGTTCACCCGGTACAAATTCACTTTTTTTTTTTTTGCATTAAATGCACGTCTCTGTCCGGCTGTCCCTCCCCCCCCCCCCCCCCCCCCCCCCCCCCTCTCTCTCTCTCTCTCTCTCTCTCTCTATATATATATATATATTTTATTAATTTTTTTTCTATCTTTTATGTGTTTCTCCCCCTTCTCTCTCTCTCTCTCTCACACTAATCATTACATCACGTCATCATCAACTACCTCCCCCTATCTTTTCCTCTCTCTCCTCCTCTTTCCCTCTTGGTCTCGTGATTGACATTAAAAAAACAAAAGTGGAGGCCGGGTAATTACCCGGATTTACCTGGGAATTACCCAGCTATTCCACTAAAAAATTCTCGGGTAATACCTGTTATTCCATATTTTCATGCTTATTTAGTTGTTATGAAGCACGATGCATAAAAGTGTCAACAAAGTAGTGCGGGTACGTTTGGCAAACGGGTACAAATTGTGGCAATTTGAACTTTTTTCATTTGAATTAAAAAATTTAAACTAGGCAATTTGAACAGAAAATTTAAATTGTTGTTTGCCTTAAATAATCTTAATTGAAAATATTATTTGAGATGTTGTTTGGGTGGATGTAAAATATGTAATTTTGAGCTATAAAAAGAGTGGTTGAAATATCAAATAAAAAGAACTATTCAAAATGGATCCAAACTGTTAAACTTTGAGGGGGGAAGATTTTGAATTTTGAGTGTTTGAATAAGTTTTTTCTGTTTGGATTTTATCCCAAAAAAAAAAAGTTACTAAACGACGATTTAGATTGACAAATTCGTTTGAATGACCCAAAATGAATTTGAATCTATCAACCCCTGTGTCCTGCAACATGTAAACACAAATATGGATGCTCAATATAAAATTTTATGTAATTTTAGTTATTGTACCTTGTCAATGCTCTTGGCCGATCAATCAAGGCTTGTGGCTTGGTCGGCGTCGAGCCCTAGTGGGCAACGGGCGACTGCTTGGCCTTGCTCGAGCATGCTCCGTGTTCTTGGGCCGATTCATCATCCACGTAGACATATTAGGATTTAGGCATTTAACCATGCGAGTCTTCTCGATATCACACTTGCTCAAGTTATTTGAGTTGGTCACAAATAACGTACAGATTAATTTCGAATATAGATTCTCTACCCCTTTTTATCTCTATAAATCTGCCCCTTTAATGATATTTTGATAACCCCACAAATTGTTTTAAATTTTATGCCTATTTAGCACTTTATATTATCTTTAAAAATAATTTTATGAGTTGTTATAATAAGAGAATAGAGAATTTTTGTTCATAAATTTCCCTTCCAACATATTATATTTCCATCAATTAATATCATATTTTTGGCAACACTCGAATTACCGTTTTATATCTACGCTAGAATTTCCAAACTTTAATAGTCTGTCGATACAAGCCATTTAAGAAAACACCTCTTTCTGTTAATAAATTATTCACCTCCTTCTATTTCATGCATGTCCACATAGCAATATATATCTAAATTTTCACTACACGTGCCTACGTATGGTAGGTGGCAGCCTGGACCAACACTTGGTGCTGTTTGCATCTCAACCACCAAATAAGAGTTCAGGTCTTCTGTCTCCTTGCTCTGTCTCATTCTATGTCACATAAATCAGATTTTGACACCTAAGCAGAAATAATTATTATAAAATATAATAAAATAGAAATAATTAAAAAATTTGACCAATTAAGAAATTAGTCATTTTAAAGATATAGTTTAAAAGATTTAGCTTTAGAATGTCAAATTTAAGGATTTAGCCGTAATATACGTGTAACATAATATAATATGATACACGTATAATGTTATACGTTACAAATATGTTATTGTTAAATCCTTAATTTCATGAAACTATGACTAATTTCTAAAAAATTAGTCAAAAATTTGCTTAAATCCTTAAAAATTTCTAAAAAAAATTAACTATTTCTGCCTATATATCAAAACCTAATATGAGAGACAGAGAAAATAGATAGAGGATCTGGATTCATCAAAGACGCCCATATGCCCATATTGCTTTATAAGAAGGGAACGGGGAATGCGGAAGCATTGCTCTATTCAGTTAAAATGTTAAATCATTAACAAATGCCATGTTCATAATTGAAATTAGAGGTTTACCATAATCTTATGATTATATACGATTGTCAATCTTGTCAAACTCAAACACCAACGAAATGTATATATATTTATATCAATTTTACAAAATCTGAAAGAAGATCATATAAAAAAATCACTAGTAATCCACATACAAGGTTAGAAAATTGAAAATACAGCACAGATTCTTGCATAATTAAGTCAAAAAATTAAAACACAAATTAACTTTAAAAAAAAAAAACAAAACAAAATACAAAAGGAAAAAAAAAAAAAAAAAGCTTACCGGCGCTGAAGTGAAGGTCGGCTGCAGGCGGAGACAATGGGAGATGGGGTAGAAGGCGGGGCAGAGCCGGTGGCGACAATGGGCGAGGCGGCCGGTGGCGGAAATGTCGCCCAAAAATTAAAAACGAATTAACTTAAAAAATAAATAAATAATAAAGAAATAAAAAGCTTACCGACAGTGAAGCAGAAGGCCGGCGGCGGCACAGCGACAATGGGAGAGGCGGCCGACGGCGGGGCAACACTAGCGGCGACAATAGGCGAGGCGGCCGGCGGCGGGACTGTTGCCCAAAAATTAATAACGAATTAACAAAAAAAAAAACACAAAAAACAAAAGAAATAAAAAAACTTACCAACGGCGGCCGGCACACTCGCTCATCGTCTACGTAGACATATTAGGAGTTAGGCATTTAACCATGCGAATCTTCTCGATATCACACTTGCTTAAGTTATTTGAGTTTGTCACAATCAACGTACAAATTAATTTCGAATATAGATTCTCTACCCCTTAATGATATTTTGATAACCCCGCAAATTGTTTTAAATTTTATGTATATTTATAACACTTTATATTATCTTTTAAAATAATCTTACGAGTTGTTATAATAAGAGAATAGAGGATTTATGTTCATAAATTTCCCTTCCAACATATTACATTCCATCAATTAATATAATATTTTTGGCAACACTAGAATTACCGTTTTATACCTGCGCTAGAATTTCTAAACTTTAATAGTCTATCGATACATGCCATTTACGAAAACACCTCTTTCTATTAATAAACTAGTCACCTCCTTATATCTCATGCATGTCCACGTAGCAATATTTATATTTATATATTTATAGATTTTCACTAAACACGTGCCTGCGTATGGTAGGTGGCAGCCTGGAATGGACCAGCACTTGAGTGCTTTTTGGTAAACGAATCCAAATCCATTCTAGGTCATTTGCCATTTATTTGGGGTAAACATCTCTCATATTCCGTTTCAATTTTTTTTCAACTTTCTTAATTCTAATGCAATATCCTTAAATTTCAACCATTTATACTATATCGAAATTCTTAAAGTCAAATCATTCCAAAATAAAATGATTTGGGATGTTTATCCAAACAACCAATCAATAAGTGCATCTCAATCACCAAATAAGAATCCATATCTTCTGTTCCTTTTTCTGTCCCACAAATCAAATTTTGACACCGAAACAATTATTATAAAATATAATAAAATAGAAATGATTAAAAAAGTTGTTTATCCCTTAATTTCAAAACCTAATATGAGAGAGAAAAAAAAGAGACAGAAAAAAATGGATAGAAGATCCGGATTCATCAAATAAGTAAACGCTCATATTGCTTTATAAGAAGGGAACGGCGAATGCGGAAGCGTTGCTCAATTCAATTAAATCGTTAATAAATGCCATGTTCATAATTGAAATTAGAGGTCTACCATAATCTTAACATTATATATATATATATATATATATATATATATTATCAATCTTGTCAAACTCAAACACAAACGAAATATTTATAAATTTATATCAATTTTACAATATCTGAAAGAAGATCATATCTAAAAAATCACTAATAATACACATACAAGGTCAGAAAATAATTGAAAGTACTGCACAGATTCTTATAGCTTATACAATTAAGTCACCCAACATTAAACCAAGAAATAACACAAACAAACAAAAATTACTCATAATTAAGTCTCTGGGGAGGCAAATTGACTGGATTAATTCACCAAGCACGGCTAGCTCTGAGCTTGTTGTGATGATGGTGATGATGATGATGGTGATGATGATGAGAGTTACTGTGACTGTGAGTCAAGAAAAGCTTCTTCAACACCTTCAAAACCATAACCATGGCAGGCTTATTGCTATGACCACCACTATTCCTACTAGTCCTGGACTTCTTCACAGCCTGAACATTACAACCAATCTCCACAATCTGCCGATCATCGTTCTCGAATCTCGAGCTCCGGCTTCTCGCCAAGTCATCGTTGAAATTCTCCCACAGCAGGTCCATCCTCTCTTCCCCGTCGCCGCCGCCGCCGCCACGCTCTTCGCCTCTCTTCGCCGTCTTTCGCCCTCCGGTCTGTATGCATGAAAAGCTCCTTATTTGGCCGATCTCGCCGTGTTTTCTTTCGCCTTCTTTCGCTGTCGTCTCTCGATCTTCTCTTGTCGCTGGAGACGAGTGCCACAGCGGCGGAGAGTCCATATTACAGCTCGATGACGCCAAATTCTCGGTAGGGAAGCTAAAATCTTCTCTGCTAGTGCTAGCCATGATGTTGATGATGATGATGGTGATGATGATGATGATCAGACCATGGTAATTAGCTTTGTTTGATTGAGAAGGTTGAGAAAAGATAATTAATTAATTAGGCTAATGTTAGTAGATTAATATGGTGTTTTGTCTTTAGGTTTGGTGTAGGTTTGTTTGGGAAGTTTTAGTTGAACTGCTTTTGTGTAACACTACTAGTTGAGCGATTCACATTTTTTCTTTGTATATGTGGAAGTAGCTAGGATCTCAGGGTTAGGACTTTGGGTCCACTCTTATTTGTTGGTATATTTATTTGTTTTTAGGTTTGTATAGGTTTTTGGTTTTCATTTTCTTTAATGTCATATTGATTTTGTCTACTTTCACATTTATACCAAGTTATTGATTTTAGGGATTTTTTTTTCTTTTCAATTTTGTTGTTTTGTGAGAAACATGTTTGTCATAATTATTGCATACATATGTTATCCCGTTAAATGATGAGTCAGTTTGGTATTATAAAATAATTATTCTCAATTATACTTGTTAAAGAAGTTATCGTAATTGGAAATAGACAGACATTTCGTCAGTTGTATATTTCAAACTAATGTAAATAAATGAGATTATTGATCAAATAGTAAATTGACATTTTTTATATAAAAAAAATAGTAATTTCTTTAACTGCATGATATTTACATGATGTTGTAATTGTATTTTTATGCCATTAATTCTTTATAGATTAATGATTAATTTTTAATTTTTGAAACATTAACTATTTCCTCGAAACATGCCAAAAAAATAGGCCAAATACCAAATAGGTCCTTAATAAATACTAAAATATAGATATTTAATACATTAAAAATCAAAATATTATTGAAATATAATTACCAAAAAAGTAACTAAAAATGTAATTAATTGAAGATGACAAATAGTTAAGCATATTTTAGGGTTTTTTTTTTTTAACAATGCACAAACGATTAAAACACACACAACAACAACAACAACAAATAACAACACATCATATTCTTTCCAATATTATTTGAGTAAAAAAGGTTTTTTAAAAATCTCTTTTCTCTTTTAGGGTTTTTTTTTTAATCCTAACGATATTTTTAGACTTCCAGACTCCCGCCCAATAAAGATATTTTTGTTGGCTCGACAATGATTGTTCGGAGATATGAATCTTCGAATCGAAGTAGTTTGTCTCTGGAGAGTTGCATTTTCAAACAAATTGAAGACATCGATATCGGATAAATTTCACGAGTTGTTAGTAATAATCTCTCCTAATTCCCTCCGACGTGAAGGGTAGCTTGTCTCTAATGATTGTCATTGTCTTGCTTTGAATGATTATTTATATAACTTTTACTTGCTTTCCCAATAAACAAGTTGATTTTTCCACTGTCAAGATTTCGTATTTTGTTTCTTTGTTTACGTTTATATTTTGTAAGAATGGAGATGGTCTCTTGATTCTCCAATCCAATTTATATGTTCGTCCCTCTAAAAGTCAATATCTCTATGCAATTTATTGTGTGTCCTCTGTACTAAAGACTATTTTGTCTCGATCGATCAGAATATTGCATAAATTTTAGAGGTCTTATTGAAATTGCCATATGTATGGTTAATTATTGTCCTATCTCGTTGTCTTTCATTTTTAGGCACTCGCTATCAAAGATCGGTACACGTTTCATCCCTCAAAGTCTAGTTTTATTAGAATTTACTAGTTGAATCGGAGTTTTTATATGTTGAGGTCCTTGGAGTTCAAATTAGTGTTTACATTTCTTTAATTTGAAATACCATTTTTTTTTTTAAAAACACATTATGTTTTTCAAATTCTATGATTTGCAATAGAAACAGTTACTTGTGAGAATAACTAAAGTTTATCAAATACCTATTTTACTTTTAAATTCTTTTGTAATCTAAATACAAACTCCAAAAATCATATCAAAGGAGTCCAAATTATTAGATAAATATAGCTCATGACAGCATACGTAGTGAGCTGTGTCGGTAGGATTTTTCCAAAATAGACAAGAGTCTCTTATATATTGTGTTGGGCCATGATTTGGCATAAAGCGTGTAGGCCCAAACGACGTTAGAATCCGCGGACTCAAAGTGGGCCGGCCCACTAACCAAGCCCGTACGCAAATGAGCGACGAGAGACCACCCGACGTGCATCGTGGGCGACAGGTGGTCGCCCGACTCATCGTGGGCGACAGGTGGTCGCCCGACTCATCGTGGGCGACAGGAGGTCGCCCGGCTCTCATTGTGGGCGAGCGGTGGTCGCCCGGCTCTCATTGTGGGCGACCGGTGGTCGCCCGGCTCTCATTGTGGGCGAGCGGTGGACCGGTGGTCGCCCGGCTCTCATTGTGGGCGAGCGGTGGTCGCCCGGCTCTCATTGTGGGCGACCACTCGTTGTGGGTAAGCGGTGGTCGCCCGGCTCTCGCTATGGGCGAGCGGTGGTCGCCCGGTTCTCACTGTGGGCGAGCAGTGGTCGCCCGGCTCTCGGTGCGGGCGAGCAGTGGTCGCCCGATTGTTGAGGGCGACAGACGGATACTCGGATATTTTTTAATACGCTCGTTTCAATAATCATTAATTTCCAACGTCAAACTTCCAAAAATAGTTAAACGCGTATATTAATTACGTGATCTTGTATAGCTATAAATAGCTAATGATAATCGAATAAGAGAGAAGAAGATGAATTTCGCTCTGAGACTGATATTTTTCCCTCTGATTACTTTTGTCTTTGATTCTTTTATTCTCACGTATTTTACACGTGTTAGTTGGTGCGAAAAATTGCATCAACATATTGTACCAAACGACACAACGCATGGGGTAATATTCCAAACAATTTACAAAATATTGATTAGAATGCTAAAGCATGTTTCACCTCGTGGAGCGAGAGACCAATGAACAATATATGTGAAAATGAAAGAAAATGAATTATATATAAGCATGTCGTGGGAAGTGAAGGAAGGGGACGGCTTATCTAACCCGCGGAATAATAGCAAGAAAAAAAATCTTCTCTTCATTTAAAATTCCCACTTGTGGGCTGTTGACAATGGAGCTTTGAGAACGACAGCGACACTGCTTTTTCTTTCCAGTACACTTTGCATATATATATATATATATATATATATATATATATATATGTGTGTGTGTATAAGGGTGTGTGGTTGAATGATTAATTTTTAAATTTTATTTTCAGAGAAATTGTTCACAATTTTTATTTTTTGAGTGAATATTATTTTGATTATCAATATATCGTGGTAAATTAAAATGCTTGGTGACTCGTCACAGATGGCGTAATCATGAGGCAATAATTAATGTTCATTGTTCCATGTTTCTAGTTAGATAGATGTAGAGGAAAGAGAAAAAAAAATATTTGAGCTTTGAAAATGATAATAATAATAATATTGGTTAATCAGCAAATTGGTATGTCATCTATCTATTATGTTTAGAGAATGAGGAGTGCTATTCTCTAGGATTGATTTGGGCCGTCCATGTTAGTAGGCCCCATTATGAGCTCCACAGGACCCACCGAGATGGACGGCTTAGATATCTCTGATGCGTCAAACACGTCTGAGATTAGCATTTCTATTAAAGGATTCTTAATTAGAGAACAGTCTAAAAAAGATTGATAGGGCATGAATCAAGAGTTATTATTTGCTCTCAAGAAGAATGCACACTAAATATTGTGATCATACTCTTATACAATATTAACTCTTCTTTTCATATATATATTTTTTCTTTTCATTTTGGGGCTTTAAAACAAAACTCTCATCGGCCTTTCTTCCACACTTAGTGATGAGTTATGCAGCAGCACCAACTTCTCCTCCGATCGGTCATCCATCTCCTCTTTCTCGTCGACGTCAAGCTTAACGCTTGTCTTAGCCGGGAGCTTCGTCGCGTGGTCCGAGGAGCTTTTTTTTTTTTTTTTTTTTTCTCTTTTCTTCCTTTTCCAAACTCTTTCATAGCAATCAGCCAATCGCCAACCATTATTGTTACGGATTCAACATCGTCTTCGTTAGTGTTGCCAACATTGCTGAGCTCTTGTTGATTGTCTTCACATCCCTTTTCACTTCTCAGCCAATACTTTTATTTATATGAATTGAAAATTTTTTGTAGAGAACATTATTTGAAGAATAGAAAAGAAAAGAAGAGAAATGCCTCCCATCATCCAAGGCAGAGCTGGGATTTAAGTTCAGAGGGGCTTATTATAATATATTTTAAGGGAATTATATAATAGTAAAATCCGAGAAATATTATGAGGGCTATCGTAAATAAAAACTAAAAAAATATTGAAAAACTAAGACTAATGGTAGTGGGCCAGCTTGGACAAAAAGGGTTAGAGCCCACCCAAGATCCATGATGGCTCTGTACCTAGAGGTGTACATGGGTTGGGTTGTACTGGGTTTAAGATAATTATAACCCAACCTAAAGAGTTCTGGTTGAAGATTTTATAACCTATAATAAAAATTATAATGACAACCCGTCCGAATAAAAAATAAAATGGGTTGGGTTGGGTTGTCGGGTTAGTACTAATAATTTTAATTCATATTTCATATGTTTGAACAATGCTTAGCTTAGATTAGATACTCAAAAAAATTATCATAAATTGATGAAATGAATAGTCTAACAATAATTGATTAGAAAATTATATATATACATCTTTATAATCAAATAGAGAATATAAAAATTGATAAAAAGAAACTATTGACTTAAATAGGAAATACAAAATGAGATGATGTGCGATTTTCGTAAAAAGAATAAAAAAAAACATTTAAAAAGAAAGAATGAGTTGACGAATGAGTAATTATATCAATCAAACTAAGATTTCTTTTAAGCAAAACTTTTAAGAAAAGATTAATGTCTTTATATATATATATATATAAATATTTAAAAAGTTTGGGATGGGTTGGGTTCAGATCCGAAAGTTTAAAATCTCAACTCAACCCGTCATTCATGGGTTCAAACTAAATGAACCCGAAATGAATTTTTTTCACTTTTGAACCCGTACGTATTTTTGGGTTAGGTTGGATTGAATTGGGTTGAGTCTTCGGGTTACTCGGGTTGAAATACATCCCTATCTGTGCCTACCATCATCTATCAGTCAACAATCAACAATATAAATATAAATAAATATATATATATATATATCCTAACTAAAATAAAAGAGGGAATAAGTTTCTTCAAGGGGTTTTGGCCGATTTTTTTCAAACGGTTTCGTAACATTTTTTTCGCGTTTTTTGTATAAAAAAAAAACGCGTTTTTTTAGGGGTTAAAGTGGATTTTTTTTAAAAAAAATTGAGCTATTTCGTAATTTTCTAAAAATTTAGGGACTAAAATATAAATAAAATGATGAAAATGTTAAGTGCAGGGACTTCGAAGCAACAAAAATTGCCCCTGAAACAGGCCCGCGTGCGTGGGGCCTGCGTGTCAGGGGCTGCTCCCTCATGCCTCACTCTCCCTTTTGGCGCGTGCTTTACACGTGCCAACCACTTTTTTTTTAATTTCGGTTTTTTTTTTCTCCGTTTTCTTTTTTTTTTTCTTTTGTTTTTGACGCGCGCGGAGCGCGTAGGTCTAATTAGTGTGTGTATATATATATATATATATATATATATATATATGATGAGCTAATACAGGAACTGCCTTATCTTTCTGGCTGCTGCCCCCGGCCAAGGTGGCCCATTATATTTTTGGCCCATAACATAAAAATTTTATTTTTTATTTTGAATAATTTCTTAATTTTTTTAATCCTTATCCTACTAGCATTTTTATTAAAATGTATTATCACAAGCACCCTCTAATCTTAATTTAGGCCCCGTCCCTGTACATATACACAAGAAAGAAAACGGGTGAAGAGAGGGAATATACAAGCATAATAGAATAGCAATAAAAAAGAATATGAGAGATATTAGCTTACAGTCGCAATCTGATGAGATCTCAACATTGTTAACCTCCTTCTTCCAATCTGAAAAAGTGGCTTCATCAATGGCAGAGTGGGATTTGACTCCAATGTATCTTCATCCACGCAAGAGGGGGCTTGAAAGGCAGAGTGGTATTTGGCTCCGATGGGATTTGGCTCCAACGGATCTTCATCCATCTTAATGGTGTGACTGAATTCAATGAACATTTATGAATTTTTTTGGCAGAATATGGTTTGGTTGAATTTGAGCAAACTTTCACACCAACTAAGCAAAAACGCATACAGTCTCTTCAAAAAAAAAAAATTATTGTAAAATCCGAAGCCGATCCGAACAAATTAAGAGCAAAAATTATTATAATTTGATGGGATATTAACAACATTATCATGAAGTAAAGGAATATCTTAACAAAAATGGTGGGTTTTCCGATACTGTCGAGGTCAAGAACGATTGAGCGAAAGCCCGAGCTCTCTTGTTATCGAGATGCAAAAGGAACATCAAACTGCACAACATCTATCGTGAATGAATTTCGCAGAGCATTACTTTTTCAGATAAAAATTTGAGAGTGACCCCTAGTTTGGGGTGGGCATTTTGCCCATTCCATCCCATTTATTGGGATGGTTAGAATGGTTTGAAAATGGTTTAGAAAAATGATGTAAGAATGGTTTGACTTTGCTAATTTCGAGGTAGTATGAATGGTTGAGATTTAAAGATATTGTATAGGGATTTGAAAAGTTGAAAAAAAATAAAATGGAATGGAATAGTTTGGAGAATTAGAAAAGTTGAAAAAATGGAATGTAATGGAATGGTTGAAATGGGTGGGGCAAACAAATGGTCAGTCTTGGGTGTAGAGCAACGAAATCATCACAAACATCAAATACAGATTACCCAGAGACTTGGGTTTGTTCGTGAAATTTGTCACCGGGCAAAAGCCATTGCCGCTAGACGACGTGTCGGAGACGAGGAAGACGATTGGCATTGAGATTATATGCTCGATGAGAAAAGATTTCATCACCGGCATTGAGATTGTTCCCCCTCTCGTCTTAACGCCCCCAATAAAAAAGAGAGAGTAGAATTGAGTGGGCTTTGATGCACATTTCTTATCATGAAATTCTATTAACATTCAATCGCCACTGTTAAAACGTATTCCATCAGTCTGTTTTTATCTCCTGTTTGGGCAACTCATTCTAAACATCTCATTCCATTCCATTCTATTCTATTTTTTTCAACTTTCTAATCATCCAAACTAGGGCCGGCAATTTGGGTCCAGACACGAGACACGACACGAACACGACACGACTTAAGCGGGTTTGGGTCCTCTTTTAATGGGTCTGGGTCTAACCGGGTCGGACATGATTAACACGATTAAATAATGGGTGAACACGGCACGAACACGCAAACACGATTAGACCCAATTAGACACGATTAATAATTGGGTCTTAAATGGGTAGACACGATTACGACCCAATAAGACCCGTTAAGACACGTTTACTAAACATGTCTTAATGGGTAAACACGATTACGGCACGTTTAATACCCATATATAAACATATATATTTTAATTTTTTTATCATATTTCTTAACTATTTTGTTTTTTTTCTTTTTATTTTGTATTTTTTTAATTTCAATTTCGAGCGCCCTTTTTTTTTGTTGTTGTATTTCCCCCTTTTCTTTTGCATTTTATTTATCTAATTATCTTATTGTTGTTGTGACATAGGTTTGATTATGCTTTTGTTTGATGTATTGTTATGGCTTATATTTGATTATAGTTTTTTTGATGGATTGTTGTGACTTAAGTTTGATTATGGTTTTGTTTGATGGATTGTATGGATTGTTTTATGTTTTATGGTTTTGCTTTGATGGATTATTATTTATTTATTTATGTTTAAGGGATTAACTTGTGGCTGACTATGTTTAATATTGATAGACTATAATTATGTTTTGGTGTATTAATCACTTAATTTTTAAGTGTTTTTTATAATTAATTCATTTTGGGATAAATGGGTCTTAATGGGTTCAAGACCCGTTTCAACCCATTTAAAAATAGATTGTGTGACCCATTTGGACCCATTTAAATAAATGGGTTCGTGGGTCTACACGACCCATTAAGACACGATTAGACATGAATAGTAACCGTGTCTTAATGGGTCGTGTCTGGGTCTGTTAAAAAATAAATGGGTCGTGTCTGGGTCTTCATTCTGGACACGATTAATAAATGGGTCGTGTCTGGGTCTAGTCAAAATTACATGGACACGAATAAGACACGACACGAACACGACCCACGACACGAATTGCCACCCCTAATCCAAACAATTCCATTCCATTCCATTTTTTTTTCAATATTTTTTTTTAACTTTCGAAATCCCTATACAATAAATTTAAATCTCAATCATTTATACCACCTCAAAATTCACAAAGTCAAACTATTCTACTCATTTTCCAAACTATTTTCTAATCCATTTTCAAATCATTTTAGAATGGTCAAAGATGACCAAAATAGTTTTTCCAAACACAAGCTTATTTTGTTTCCCATTACAGAAGCCTTCTTTTAATTTTAAAGGGTGTTTGAAGCCAAAAATAAAAAGATGTGCCAATATAAGATCATATCTAATGTAAATGTCAAGGCTAAATTTTGGCACTAAAAAAGGTAAATTTTACTTATATCCCTTATATTTTAGGTGTTATTTCACTTGAGTCCTTATACTTAAAAACGTCTTAATCGCGATCTTAATACTACAAAAATAGTTCGAATTGATCCCTCTGTTTATTTTTTGTATATTTTTAAACGTTAATGGGTGACGTGTCACATGTAAAAGTTACGTGGTGTATCAAATTACATTATTATCCTCAATAAAATAATTTTAAATTCACTATCTAATTATTTTACCTTTTTCTTTTTTTTTTTACTTAAATATAATTAAAACAATAAAAAACCAAAAATATTTACAAAATCTCTCCCGCTCGTTATGTCTTTTTCTCTCTCTCGATCTCTCCCTCTTTTCCTTTTCTTATACTGATCTCTCTCGTTCTCGCAGTTGGTGGCGGTGACTTTGGGCTGGCGACGCACTGAGGCATATGGGGGTTCGGGTTCGCGGTGGGGATTTTGGGTTTGTAATGGGGAGATTGGCAGCAGGGGCCGGGGTAACAGGTTGGCGTTCAGTTAGGGGCGGGGGGTCGGGATTTGGGGCGAAGGGTCGGGGTTCATGGCGGGGGGTCGGGATTCGGGGCGAGGGGGGTTGGATTTGGGTTTAAAGCTGGGGGTCGGGGTAACAAGTTTGTAAGAATCGTTTTGTTAGTGGGTTTTCTTAGTTAATGTCAGAAACACCAACAAAGAACACAGGGTGATACCAAAACGAGATAAATAACACAGGGTGCAAAATAATAAATGAGCAGAATAATAAAAATAACACGAGAGAATTGGTCATGCAGTTCAGCAACGCCTACGTCTGCGGGACCACGCCGAGATGCAAAAGAACCACTATAAACATCCAAACAAGGACTCACGGACTTATATACAAGATTGGAATCCTTCCACTCTCTTCCGCCATTACCTCTTTGACCTAGTGATCTACCATTGATGAGATCTCTTCGTCCTTTTCAGCACACTCCCGTGTGAAACACCCAGTACAGTAGTTTACAAACTTAGAACACCCATAAAAACACCCTCACCGAATACACCCTTCTTTCTCAAGAAAAAATACATACAAACTCTCTCTCTCTCTCTCTCTCTCTCTCTCTCTCTCTCTCTCTCTCTCTCTCTCTCTCTCTCTCTCTCTCTCTCTCTCTCTCTCTCTCTCTCTCTCTCTCTCTCTCTCTCTCTCTCTCTCTCTCTCTCTCTCTCTCTCTCTCTCTCTCTCTCTCTCTCTCTCTCTCAAAGCCAGAAAAGTAAAAACTCTCAAGAATACAAATGAAAGAGATGAATCAAAAACATCTTCCACATGAGAATAAAAGAGCCAAAGTTAGATGACGACTTTCCATGAAAAACACACATTAATTATCAAATTAATTGTGTGTAATAATCTTCATTACTCATGAAATATTTCTTCATTAAGAGAGAGTATCAGCAAGGAACGTGTATGAGCTGTAGAGATAATCACCAAAGGCTTGGTCAACAACCTTCTAGAAACTTTCCTTTTTCATAAGCGAGACAGGATGTCTCAATTTGTCTCTGAGTAACACCCTCAAGAATACCCAGGCAGACTCTCTCCAAAGTTGACCGAATGAAATCTCTCAACTAATGATGTATAATAACTGAAGACGGTGATGAAGATCCTGACAGAGCTCGCGCTAGACCACCTAGTAACGTCTGCAACGTGAACGACTAGAACCACTTGTGCGATCGATGGGTTGCAGACCAAGCCAAGGTAATGTATTATCATATCATTTCATTTTTATTTTTCTTTGTCGTTCAAATTTTTAACTTTTTAGTATTACAGCGTTATGCAATGGCTATGAGGAATAATCGAACAAAACAGGTAGCTCAGAGTCCACATGGGGCCAGATCCATAACTGACCATAAAGTCAGGATGGTAAGACATATTATAAGTTGCAAATAATATTATTACTTACATATATTATTTATGTAATTTGACATTTTCTTTAAAATTATAGATCACTCCCGTGACACCGACGCCATCGACTCCCATTGAGATGCATCACAAGCTACACTACAGTGGTGGCTGGTAAAATGATCACGCTAGACAAGAATATGTAAGTCTCGTTTAATTTGTAGTAATAAATTTATAAAATGTTATGTTACTTTAAAAATACTAACATATTTAATCTTATTTTTTGAAGGAGCAAATTATCACTCAGCGTGATGAGCATCTTTCCCAAGTGCCAGCTGAGACGCCGCTGACCCAGGAGCAACGTCATCAGTTGGAGGCCGACGTTATTAGGAGCGTCTGCGGGAAAGAGAAGACAGTGAAGTCGAGCTGGATGGCGAGATCTAGGCCAGTCCTGAAGAAGAAGCATCGTGTCTTATTGTCGTTAGCACAGGAGCAGTCTGTTGGACCGTCAGAGAACGACATTCTTCGGGGGCGGCTCGCCGAGTTCACACATCAACTAAAAGAAACTCAACAACGACTGAGGGAGTCAGAGCGTTTCGGGGAAGAACGGTGGCAGGAGAGTACTAGGAACTTCGACAACTTGACGGAGTTTCTGCAAAGCACGTTCCCGAACATACGCGATAACATCAGGCCATCTACTGATGGCACGACCAGCAGTAGCACTCGACAGCCTGATATGCCAGACTCCAGCACCCAGGATTTGCGTGAGGATTAGAGCTACCTTTCAGACATTTTTGACTTTTTAGTTTAGTTGTTGACACTTTTATGTTTTTATGATACTCGAACTACTAGTGTGTTTGTTTTATGTATTTGAATTCCTCTTCTTTTTATATGCATTAGAGAGTTTTATTATTATATTAGATCATTTTGTTAAAAAAAACATTAATTAAAAATTAAAATTAATTTTAAAAAAATTAAAAAACCGAATTTTAAAAAATTATTATTATTATTATTTGCGAGTGAAAAATCACTCGCGGATATAACACACGGATAACTATCTGTGAGTGATATTTCACTCGCGGATATAACACACGGATAACTATCTGCGAGTGATATTTCACTCGTGGATAGTTATCAGTGACTTATCCGCGACTGAACTATCACTCGCGGATAAGTCATCAGAACTTATCCGCGAGTGATAGATCACTTGCAGATAAGGCCACCGAATTATTTTCCCGGTACCGAGGAAGGTTATCCACAACTGATATATCAGTCACGGATACTCTACTTATTCGCGATTGAAATATTTCAGTCGCGGATTCCTTATCCGCGATTGACTAGCGACTGAAATTTTCAATCGCTGATTCTCATCTGTGACTGATTTTTGATCTTCAAGGACTGTTTAATTAGTCGCGAAAACCCTATTTTCTACTAGTGAGTAATGGCCAAGAGATATTTGGCTTCTAAACATTTAATAACATTTTGAAATTTGTTAAACATGAATATCATAAAAATCCCACAAAAAGAGGAGGCAAAATAATTGTAGATCAACTATTAAATATGTATGAAAGAAAAGCCATAAAATACTAAAAAAAGATAACATAACCCTCTATTCATACTTTAATATTCCACAATTTCTATATTATCATGATTTGGAAAAAAAAATTTAAATTCTTAATTGCAATTTAAAATTAATATTGGATTTCATTTTAGTAAAAGGTGGAACTAAATCAAATACGTATATTACATTTTTTTCAAGTTGCAATTGTAAAAAAAAAAAAGGGCAAAATCTTAATTTGCACACGTTAATATATAAAATTGGCTGGAGTCAAACCCAAAAAGCCTAAAATCATGGCCTTAAAACTGGAATATTGAATCAGGTACAAAAATAACGTAAAAGTTAAAATATTTGAGTATGCCTAAATCTAACAACCTGGTTTACATTAGGGGTAAAATAATCTCATGAACTATGTCACATAAGCAAAATGAACTGCTATGATGATACTTACAACTCTAAGATAAATGTGTAATATATGACTATAAAATGACTGATTATGTAAAAGCTTCTTTTGCAAGTGGGCTAATAAACTTTTGTATTCAGGCTAAAAGAGAAAAAAAAAAAAAACCACACACACATATTATAAATATATATATATATATATATTATTAATAAAAATAAAGAAGACTATGATGTCCTTATTAAATAAATTCAGGGTATATGCCCCAATTTTTAAAACCTGATTTCCATTTATTTTCTTTTTTTTTTTCCCTAAAAATCATGAATGCAATTTGAAAATCGAAAGTACCCAATTATAAGAGTTTGAAAATTGAAATAAAAATCATTGACACATTTTTCTCAAGAGAAAACTAAAATAATACTACAAATATAGTAATACAAATGCAAATTTAAAATATATATATATATATGGTCTCAAAAATTATATATGATATTAAATGTATCTCTTTCCTTAGTGTTGATATGTTTTTATGGCTTCTCATTTTGTTCTTAAGAGTTTTCTTCTCTTTTGTGACTTATTTTTTGTCGTCGAACCATTTTTTTCCTGGTCGATTTTCTAAAACCTAACTTTCTCTCTTTCATTCTTCTTCATGCCGATTTGCTTGCATGGTTGGTCGCGATATGCTCTCATGGTTCGAAGATTTATTTTTTCCTTTTTGGCTTTTTGATCTCTTAACCAGATTGATAAGGGTATTTCGTATTTTAAAAGATTTTTTGGTTTTTCATTAATTTTTGGACAAATCTTGCAATTATAGTTCATTTAAGAAAGACAAAAAACCACTGCAATACGCGGGTGCTCGTATATACTAATTTGAAGCTGATATTCACTGTTGCAAGTACAGTAACTAAACAAATTCAAAAATACCCCTCTTAAAATGCTTTACCTCAAAAACAAAATCAGGGACTTCTTGGTTATTTTACATTTTATTTTGTTAAATTACGTGCTTATCCTTGCACTTATAACTGGACTAAAAAAGGCTTAGGGATTTTTTTGTGAATTCAGAACGAAGTGGGGGGACATATGGGACCTATAAATGCACAAAACTTGCCAGAATTAGCTGGAATTTCTGCCACGCTGATGCACGAGCCCACCTGTCGGGTTGGAAGGCTACTTGGTTTGCGTACCACTTGTGCGTTCGGGATGTGGAGGCACGTGCCCAATCTGGTGCCTTTCATGCACAAATTTCGCGCTGAGCATGCGTGGGGAAGGAGGTGGGCCTACGTGGCTTGCATGGCACACATTCGTGGTCATTTCAAGCTGAAGGAGTGATGCTGCTGTTGGGCTTTTGCCTTGAACTTTTGCAATGGGGCATTTACATATATATTCATTTTAAAACCCAATATTACACATTTGTTCAATGATTAGAACACATTTTATATCTATTCATGTTAATAATTGATTAGACAATAATACCCCTAAAGACCTAACAAACCGAACTTCTTATCAGATAAAAAAAAAACTAACTACACAAAAAATGCCTATATTGAAGGTCAATTTAAATGTAAAAACTAAAAATATTAAAATCAAATGTTAACAACTTTCCGTATTTAAATTTAAAATATGCTATGTAATATGAATCTCACGAACTACCAAAATTGAAAGAAGGAAACAAAGCTAATAAGATAAGAAGAATTAAAAAAACAGTATCATATTCATGCCGAACAACTAGAAATTGAAATATTATATTGTCATATTATATTATAAAATTTATAGACCAAACATCTTAATAAAAAAAAATAATATCAAATTAAATATCAAAATATTGTAATCGTATTAGTAATTGTAATATAAAACTAAAATATCATAATATTTTAATATCATATTAGTAATTGTAACATCAAATTAAAAAAAATCATAATATTATAATTTTATAACTCTAATATTATAAATTATAATATCATATATTAGCAATCGTAGACTTAACATTAATAAATTCAAAATCAGTACGTACATTCTAAAAGCAACAATAAAACTGTAAAACTGATTATATTGTACTACTATATTAACACCAAATAACCATTAATTCACAGAAACATAAAAAAAGATAATATCCATTCATACCTGCAGATGCCAAACACAAACACATGAATGATGATACACATACAAAAAAACGATAACACCATAAAAGAAAAACTTTTGTGAAAATTTGGTACGCAAGTAGCCATTGCATATTTATAAATCTGACAAGAAGAAGAAGAAGAATAAGTAGTGGCCTAGAGATATTTGGCTTCTAAACATTTAATAATATTTTGAAATTTGCTAAACATAAATATCATAAAAATCCCACAAAAAGAGGAGGCAAAATAATTATATATCCACTATTAAATATATATGAAAGAAAAGCCATAAAATAGTAAAAAAAAAAAAAACAAAGATAACATAACCCTCTATTCATACATTAATATTCTACGATTTCTATATTATGATGATTTGGAAATTTTATTTTAAATTCTTAATTGCAATTTAAAATTAATATGAGATTTCATTTCAGTAAAAGGTGAAACTAAATCAAATGCGTATATTACATTTTTTTTTAAGTTGCAATTGTAAAAAAAAAAAAAAAAAAAGGCAAAATCTTAATTTGCACACTTTAATTTTTTTTTTTAAGTTGCAATTGTAAAAAAAAAAAAAAGGCAAAATCTCTTGAATGTGAAAGTGTGAATCTCTTGAATGTGAAATGACTTAAATTTATTTCTTATATATATTTACATATCTCAATCTGATTTTATAGGAAACAAATAAAGTCATTGGGAAAGTTTTCTCAATCAGCTTCTTGTCCTCTCCTAGTCCTAGTCCTAATGTCCTACCATGGTGATGGTGCCACTATGTGCCTCTCTTCCTCATACTTAATAGAATCTGAATCTGAAATCCTTTCGGTGAAATTCAGAGTTGCAATAATATCTGTTAGAGCTTTTTTATAGAGAAAAGAGTGCCAAATTTCAGAAGTGCTTAGAGGCTGAGGGGACTGTATTGGAAATGAAGCAGAAGCAGATATTGATTAATCTCGTCGGAAACTGCTCAAAGAACTTGTCTCTTGATAAGGGATTAGTGGCTCATGGATTGGTATTGAGAATGGGATTTGAATCTGATTTATTGTTGAACAATGGTCTTATAAGTATGTATGGGAAATGTGGTCGAACAGAGTTGGCCTCTTTTGTGTTTGACAAAATGCCTGAGAGAGATGTGGTCTCTTGGACAGCTCTAATGTGTAGCTATTTGCAAAATGGCAATGCCAACAAGTGTTTGTCGATTTTCCGGCGAATGGGACATTCGGACGCGAAGCCCAGTGAGTTCACTCTCTCGACGGGCATCAAGGCGTCTGGGATCGTGGGCGTTGCCGAGAACGGGATGCAGATTCATGGCTTGTGTGCTAAGTCCGGTTTCGAATGGTCGGTGGTTGTGGGAAACTCGATTATTGACATGTATGCGAAGTGTGGGAGGTTCAGGGAAGCGACGAAGATGTTTGATGCGATGCCTGTTCGGTGTCTCATTACTTGGAATGTGATGATTGCTAAATACGCGGACAAGAGGAATGGAAAGCGCGCTCTGCATTTGTTTCGCGACATGCAGGTTCGAGAGATCCCTGATGAATTCTCCTTTACGAGCACTCTAAAGGCTTGCAGCGCTATTGAAGCATTTCAACAAGGGAGACAACTACATGCTTCCGTGGTCACAAGAGGGGTTTTGGGTCAATTCCAGACTGCCATTGAAGGTGCACTTATTGATATGTATGTGAAATGTAGGCACTTAGTTGAAGCTCGGAGAGTGTTTGAGCAAACCAAACATAAGAATGTCATATCTTGGAGCGCATTGATTCTCGGCTATGCCCAAGAAGGCAATTTAGACGAGGCAGTGAGCTTGTTCAGGAAGCTTAGACAAAGCAACCACAATCAAATAGACGGGTATGCTCTTTCGAGCCTGATCAGTGTGTTTGCTGATTTTGCACTTGTCGAGCAAGGCAAGCAAATACATGCTGTCGCCATCAAAATCCCGTCTTCTTTGGAGACACCGGTGGCCAATTCAATTCTGGATATGTATTTCAAGTGCGGGATGCTACATGAGTCGGAGAAACTCTTCAGCAGAATGGTAAGCAAAGATGTGGTTTCATGGTCGGCCATGATCACAGGCTACGGGAAGCATGGTCTTGGAAGGCAAGCCATAGACCTTTTCAACAAAATGCAACCGGACAACAACATCGAGCCTGACTATGTCTCATACTTGGCCGTGCTTACGGCCTGCAGCCATTCTGGGCTCGTCGACGAAGGTCAGGAAATCTTTACAAGACTGCTCAATGACCGTCGAGTCAAACCAAAAGTAGAGCATTACGCTTGCGTGGTGAACCTCCTTGGCCGCACAGGACGACTAAGAGAGGCAAAGAGTCTGATAGATAACATGGCCGTGAGACCACATGCGGGGATATGGCGGACACTGCTCAGTGCCTGCAGAGTTCACAGAGATGTGGAATTGGCAAGAGAGGTTGGAGAGAAACTTATTGAATTGGATGGCAGTAACACGGTCAACTACGTGATATTGTCAAACATTTATGCCGATGCGGGGCAATGGAAAGAGTGCGAGAGATTGAGACAAGTGATGAAGATGAAAGGATTGAAGAAGGAAGCAGGGCGTAGTTGGGTAGAGATTGACAAGGAGGTACACTTTTTCTACAGCAGAGACGATTCGCACCCGCTTATCGGAGAAATTCATAAAATGCTGGAAGGAATGGAAAGGAGGATGAAAGCTGAAATCGGTTACGTGCCAGGGCTCAATCACGCGCTGCACGACGTTGAGGACAAGTCGAAGGAAGAGAGCTTGAGAGTTCACAGCGAGAAGCTCGCAATTGGCCTAGCATTGGTCCTTGGCAATGGCGATGGCAAAGTAGAGGAAATGAGGACAATTCGGATTTTCAAGAACTTGAGAGTATGCGTCGACTCTCATTCATTCATCAAGGGTTTGTCAAAGGTTTTGAAGATCGTGTTTCTTGTAAGAGATGCCAACAGGTTTCACAAATTCCAAGATGGCTTGTGTTCTTGTGGAGACTATTGGTGATGGCTTAATATAATAGCTCATTTGGTCGCTGAACCTTTACTCGATTGACATTTTAGTTTTCGATCTTTTTATATTAGCTCTACTAGTCCCCAAACTTTTTTTTATTTTTTGCTTTGCTGTTAAATTTTGAATATCGAACCCCTTGAATCTTGTGCCCCCTTGCCTCATAATGATGGTGATGCTTCCCTTTCTTTATGAGCCTTCACACCTCGCATTCTGTTAAATTTTTTAAACGGAAAATTCTAACTAAAGCTTAGAAAAAATTAAAATGGCAAAACTAGCCTTCGTGTAAAACAAAAAATATACAATACAAATAATTTAGTAAATAGACAATTTTTTGTGATATTTTAAGAAAATAGTCAATATTTTGATTAATTAATTGATTAGTCATTTTTTAATTATATGATGATGTGCATTGATCTTTATGTCCTTAATTCTCTTATGTATTAGTGGCAGTCAATGTTTTGATAATTAACTGATTAGTCATTTTTTAATTATATGATAATGTGCATTGATCTTTATGTCCTTAATTCTCTTATGTATTAGTAGCTAATAACTTAACTTTTAGAAACGTTGGTTGTTTCCTTAAAACATATATCAAGAAATAGCTAAATACCAAAATAAATAAACTAAAGTTCATATTCAAAGTCTATTTTCAATATTACAAAAAAAAAAAAAAAAAAAAAAGGAGCTTCGTATCCCATTTGAGTTAAATTGCTCAATTGAGGTCTTTTCCCTATACCTTGAGACAACTATTGGATGTGGTATCCCCGATTTGATGAGCCTTCAAAAGGGAGAATTTCAAAATAAAGCCATTTTGATGCCACTTAATAAATTATGCCACCAAGTGGTATGTTTTTTTTTTTTTTTTTTCATTCTATGCTTGTAGTCTAAATTTTATGATATAAATAAAAAGTGCAATACACATGGGTGTAGATTATCATTGTGTCAAGAACGGGGCATTCTTCAAAATCCCTCCCTTCAAAATGTATAAGCTTCCATCGTGAAGAGTCGGCCGTAGGTGGAGGGAGATGAAGACGATGGCCTTTGGGTTTTATTTATAGTTGTTTTTTTTTAAATAAGAAAATTAAAAGAAAAAATGTTTAAAGGTAATATAATACTTTAATAAAGAGTAATAGACACTTGATACATCAATATATGGCTAAATTTTAGATCAAGGATATTTTTAGACCAGTTTTAAAAACTGAAAGACCATTGCAGTAAAAAATAAAATAAAAAATAAAATAAAGGCCACCCTAAACTTGAATTCGGCTAAGACTCGGGGATTATTTTGAAATTTTCAGAAGATAAAAGCCATTCCAGCAATGAAAGAGGAGCACTAAAGAACACAATGTTGGTATAGAGAATTCTGCGCAGACCAAATTTAATTAGTCACGAGTAGTCACAAAAAAATCTAGAATGAAGTTTATTCAAATTTTAGTTACTAGAAAGACCGATTTCCTTTCATTTTTGTGCAAGGTAAAATGACAAGAAGAAAGAAAGAAATTCTATACTACAGACAACAACATTTCATTGAACCAGCATTTGACATATTACATGGCAAGCTTAATTCATTGCCTGAGCATATCTCGCTCTTTCTATCTCTCTCTCTGCCATAAGTTGAGCTCTCATAGTCTCATAGTAGTAGACCTTTATAGACTATTCAGGTTGAATTCCTAAAGAAAGGATGATCAAGAGCTTGCGAAGCCGTTAGACGTTCGGATGGATCATACTTCAATAATCCATAAACCAAATGAGCAAGAGAGGATCTTGAAGAGTCTACATGATGCAATACCAAATCCTGCAAAAAATCATGCCATAATGGAATCAAATTCTCTAAGTAAGTTTCAGGGACATTCCAACACACAAAACATCGAAATTGAAACAATTTCCTAATGAAAAACCTTTAAACACTCAGCTTTTTAACGGCTCTAATACTCTCCCTAGAGAATGCTCCTTCAGGCCAATTCAAACGTGTGCCTCGCCTGAAGTATTGTTCAGCACCTCGGCTGCAGAGGATTTAGAAAGAAGGATGACAACAATAAACAATTAAATTTCTACAGTTATTGACATAGTTCACGAAAAAAAGGCCACGGGTTTTACTACGCCCAGCCCTTTGAATCATATGCTCTGGAAGAGGTCCCAAAACCTTCTCCATCATTGCCAAATGCTCCAGATTTTCATGTGTCTGAAACAATGCTTCACCCTGACAAATATTTGGCGGCATGTTAAGATTCCTGACCAGAAATTGTGCATTCCAACCAGGCCAAAAAAATTTCAAGACTAACCGAGCAAAGTTCGACAAGTATGCAACCGATGCTCCACATATCGCAAGGTTAACTCCATCCTAGACCTGCAAGATTGCAGAGAGCATAACTAAGAAAATGGAGTTGCAGACAATCCTGTTTTCAGCAAGTAATGGCATAGACACAAAACAGCTTCTAGGCGGGTCAAAAATCACACGCAATAGCAATAACAAACGGAGAGATGTAGAACTTCAATGTCCTCCTAAACTTTACAGCTAAATCCAACTATGACCATCACAGTTGGCCAAACTAAGCAATCATTCAGAATCTTACATGCACGCCTAATAAGAGCAAAAGCAAAAGTGAAAAGAACAAGGGACCATATAACAACTCATATTTGAAGTCAAAGACAGACGCAGATTGTCAGGTATAAGAGTATGGAGCTCATCTTATAAGCCAAAAAATATATTTCATAGTGCATCACTTACTGTTGTGTGGTTCTTTTATCCAACCAAATCCAAAACTAACTTCTAAAAATGTCCCGCTTTATGGAACTAGCTCAACTGTATAGAGCTCTTACAAGGCATTTCTTTTCCAAAAGGAAAAATATCTACGAATCTGTATTCCTCTCCTTATTCAAATCTCGTAACTCTTTCATAGCTACCGACTTGCCGTTACTGATTTGGGTCAGAACGTAGTACAAATGAAAGCAAATAAACAAAGAGAGCACATTCTGCTTCCAACACCATAATTAGTTACCTAGAATGATCTCAGGGGCTCTGTAATGCCTTGTAGTAACAATGGAACTATGATTCTGATTATCATAAGCTGTACTACCAAAATCAATCAGCTTAATGGCACTAGACTTTGGCAAGAACCTGTGTTGCATTTCTTCTGTAGGAACCCTCTGTACCATTTCATTGGATACTTACTATACATATGTGATTTCGGTAATCAAACCAGTGTCTGATTTGCACACAACTGCACAAAGATTGCAGTCAAGTTTCACGGTTTCCGGTTAACGGTTCCAGTCTTACCGTTTCCGAATTTTAACGGTAACGGTAAGACCATTACTGGAAACCGTTTTCCGTTTCAAAATTTTTTTTGATCATTTGATTTTTCTGTCATAACTAGGTCTTCTAGTAACAAAATTTTCTCAAATTTAAAAAAATACTAGGCATCTTAGCGTATATTTGATAGCACTTTCATTATATACATATTAGGGTGTGAAATTACCCTTTATGAAAATTATTAATTTTAAAAATTACACTTATACTCAATAACTGCACTTTTTACAAACTCGGACTCCAAACCTTCATCAATCTCTCCACCAATTTCTACACCAGGTCTTTCTTCTATCATCTTGTCCCTCCTTCTCACTTATATAATATAATATATAACCTGTTTGGTCTTTGCGAAAACATATGGAAAGAAAAAAGTTCTCTCTTTGATGCTCTCTGTTCGAAATCCGGAATTTATTTTCTCAGCTTTTGTTTCCTCATTTTCAGTTCAATATAGTTTTTTTCTCTTTTGACTCTTCGGTTTAGAGATTTTTTGTTTTTTTTTTTTAATTTTCTCGGACTTTTCATTTGACCTAAGTAGTGATAGCAATGGGGCGGGGTGGGGCTGGGGATGCGTCCTCCATCCCCACCCCCATGTAAAAAATTATCTCCCATCCCCGCTCCATCCCCATTTTCTCTGTTTTTTTTTTCTTTTATTTATATTTTTTTCTCTTATTATTTCTTTTATTTATTCAATATTTTTTTTTAACTTTCTTTTTTTTTTTTAAGTTTTTTCTTGCTCTATTTTTATTTTAAATACTATATTTTTCTCTTCATCTTTTTATCTCTCAAATTTTTTTCCTCTTTTAATATCACAATATTTTTATTTTTTATTATTATTGTCTTCCAATTTAAAATTTTATTTTTTATTATACTTTTTAAATAGTCATATTTTTATAATATTTTTTTCTTAATTTTTATTTATATCATAATTTAATAGGTTGAAAAAAAAAATTTGCTCGTGCGGAGCACGTCCCTAAAACTAGTGCACATAAAAGCAAAAAAAAAAAAAAAAAAAAAAAGAGGGCAAAAGGACAGGCCATAATGTGAATTTGCTAGTGGTAAGAATGTTATTTTCTTATATAGAATGTTATTTTCTTATCGGTTTTAATACTCATGTTAATTATCTCTTTTATGGTCTCGATAGCCATATGCATAGAATTGCAGAGAACTAGAGAAGAGATATGATTAAGCCCTCATGCTGATTTGCAAGATAATTAAAGTAGTATTTGGTTGGCAGGAAAAATGGTAAATGTAATTGTAATTCTAATTGTAATATAATGAAATAAGATTTAGAGGAAAAATATAAAACCGATTTAAATATTGAATTGTATATTTTTTAGACAACCCGTAATCGAAGTGCGTTTTACTTAAATATCCTTAGTTTATAACGAAATAATTAAAAAAGTCAGAATTCACCTAAGAGAACAATCAGTAAACATTCCTAATTTTAGGTAAAAGCAAACCAGTAAAACATTGCAATCCAAAAATTCCTAATTCTTAGAGCATCTCCAACCAGGAGAGCCAAAATGCCATTTTTTTTATGCCAAAATGGCATTATGCAGCAGTGAACAGTACATGTTATCTCCAATCCAGTTCTATATTTTATAGCAAAAAGAATATTCTTAGTATATTCTTTCACACCAACTTTTTGTAATAATTTATTTTTAAATCCTTTATAACTTCAATATTTTACCAATTGCCCACAATAAAAAGTTCATCAATATATTATTAATCCAATAATATAAATAAATAAATAAAACATATGTATGACAAGCTAAATACATATTTTCTCTATTACATGAAATATGTTGATTTATTTATCATAACATATTACACGTGTCTTTTTTATTCCCAATTATTCTATTTATATGTAATTTTTATCTTTTTTTTATATCTTTGTAATTTTAAGTTTTTAACCGTATTTTTACCTTAAATAGAATTATATTCAATGTACGTATTTATTTAAAAGTTTTGAAGTCTTTGTTTGTATTTCATGTTCAAATATTTACTATTTTCTAATTATATTTGTAATTTCAAACTAATATTTAATTCATGCAATATTGTTCAAAACATAAACAATAATTTAATAATAGGGCTAGATTTGAAAATATTTAAAACTTAAAGGATTAAAAAATAAATTAAAAAAATGCATTATGAATATTAGTGTTGCAAATTTGTAACACTACTGTTCATTTTTATACCAAAATGCCATTTTGCATCACAAAATGGCATTTGGTTGGAGATGGGTGATGATGCAAAATGCCAAAATGGCATTATGCATCACCCATTGGAGATGGTCTAACAGGAAAAACAAACCAGTAAATATTCCAATCCAGAAATTATACATTGCAAAATCATAGAATAACACTATTTTGCTGGTCAGGAGAAGAGAACAATCACGTCGGAACCAAAAACTCATAATTCACCGAAGCAAATCTGAGACTACAAAATTCAAATGAAACAAATATACTTTTATTGAGAACATCAGAATCAGCAGCAGAAGAAACAAATGTGATTGCAAGCCCAAACTTGTTTGTCATATATATAAATATAAACAAATTACAAAACCCAAAAAGAAAAAAGCTTCAAAATTTACAGATGTGTATAGCATAGAGAAAAAAAAATGAGGAGCCCAGATCGACCCATTCACCACCCCCCCCGAACGCGTGGCACGGAACGCTTCGCTCCCCTCCGCCCGAGCGCGGATACCCAGCAACAAGCCCAAACTGCGCTTCTTTTCTCTTCTCTTCTCTTCTCCCCGACCTCCGCCCTCCGCGCCTTCCCGACCTCCGGGCTCCGCGCCTCCCCGACTTCTGCCCTCCGCGCCTTCCGGACCCCAACCTCCGCACCTCCGACCTCAGCCCTCTACTCCTCCCCGACCTCGGACCTCCGCCCACCGCGCCTCCCCGACCCCCGGACCTCCGGGCTCCGCGCCTTCCCGGCCCCGATCTCAGCCCTCCTCGCCTCCCCGACCTTCGACCTTCGCGCCTCTCCACCTCCGACCCCACCCTCTGCGCCTCCCCGACCCCAACCTCCGACCTCTGCCCCTTGCGCCTCCTCGACCCCGACCTCCGACCTCCACCCTCGCGCTGAGCCCCGCCGCTTCGCGAAGTCGCCGACCCTCCCTTCTGCCCCCTCCGCCCCACTCCACCCCCTCCGACCCCCTGACCCTTCCGCCCCCTCCGACCCCCTGACCCTTCTGCCCTCTCCGCCCCCTCCGACCCACTTCGCCCCCTTTGGACCCCCTACGCCTTCCCCCAACCCCTCCGCCCCCTCTGACCCCCTCCGCCTTCCCCCGACCCCCTCCGACCTACTTCACCTTCCTCCGCCTTCCCCACGTCCTCCTCCGACTCCCAACACCCTCCTTCGACCCTGAGGCCCCCCGCCCTCCGCAACCCCCGACGCCCTCCACTCCGGGCCTTTTCTTCTTTTTTCTTCCTATTCGTTGTTTATTTTGACCAAAAGTTAAGCTAAACCTAAGGGCATTTTGGGTATTCTAGTTTAAGATTGCGCCCTGTGCAAGTCACGTGCTAAATCCAAACGAATTTAAACGGAATTTTCGAAATTTAACGGCACAGCAACAATTAAAAAGTTCGGGTACTACTATTGCTAATAAAAAAAGTAGGGATCAAATTGTCACCCGAGCAAAAGTTCAGGGACCAAATGAGCTATTAACCCTATTATAAATGAATTAAGGAAGAATTTCAAAATAAAGTCATTCTTGATGCCTGTTGTCAGTGATTTTTCGTCACTCAGTGAGTCCGAGGGCAGTATCCAAATCGTTCTCAAGAAGTCCAGAAAACCCCGACTCTACCAAACCAAGCGAAAGCCACCCCTCCGCGGGAGCGCCCTTCTGGGAAAGGACTGAAGAGGATTATCGGAGATGATCCCCGATCCTACGCCCCCGGAGGTAAAACACTACAAGGAAAGAACTTCCATAAAAGCCTTCCTGATGAGGGGCCGACATTTAAAGACAGTCCTCAAAAGCGATATACCCCCGAAGGAGGTTGCCACGAAGGAAGGACCATTTGACGGAGACTCGGCCCTCGGAGTCATCGACCCTCGGTCATAGAACGTTTGACCGTGGGATCACAGATCTCAATTATTCTCCCCCGGGCAGGGAATTCACTGTAGCGACAGACTTATCCTGCCGCAGTCAGGTTGACTGTTCTCGGTAGGTGGGCAGCTTTATTAGGTGAATTAAACCCGTGACTTAGGGGATTTGACAGTTTGTCCTTTCTCAACTGTAGCTCTCTTCTTCGCTTATAAGAGGAAAAACTTACTCTGTAAAATTCCCATGGAACAATATATCAAAAACACAGTGGATGTAGGCTATTACTCTCGATGAGGGCCGAACCACTTAAAAACTTTCTTGAGTGGTTATTTCCAACAAACACACTAGAGACACTTAAAAACTTTTATTACTTTTCATTGCCGCATCACACACTAGAGGTGCGGATCTCGTCGTTGGTTCAAATTCTACACTAATAGATTGGCGCTAGAAGGAGGGCGGCCTCCTGAACCAGATTTCCGGGCGTGCCTTTCCATTCCAGTTTTCTTTCAAGCTTTTTCCGGAAGTCCAGTCGTCACCTATGATCGGAGATCGTGGCGCCGGCGACCAGACAAACGGGAAAGAAACCCCATATATCCCAAGTTGGGTGGTAGTTAGTATAAAAGAAAGAGCGTCCAAAACCCCAGGTCCCGGATGAAACAGCATGGTGAAGATCTTCGACTCATCATCGCCAACATCCGCAGTTCATCACCGGCAGGGGATGAACGGACGAGCTCCAGGCGCGGATCCGAGCAAAGGGGAGCAAGCCGCCGCTGTGGTGGTTGCCGAGGGCATCACCGAAAGAGACCCGGAGCCAGCCACCCGGCAGGGGACACGCTCAAGCCGGCCACCATCGCAAGTGGAGATCTAACAATAAACCTTCCGCATGACTGGCGATGGATCTTCCAGAGGCCACTAAGTACAGGAGCACATCCATTAATGGCCCAAACCGGAAGATCACGACCAGCAAAAGAGTTCTACTCTTTCCGCATAAGGCGAGCTGGGTTTTTACCCCCGAGAATCTCTGAGGCATGCTCCATCACAGACGGAACGCCGCCTCGAGTGATCACGACGCCAGACGATGACCCAGTTTCACGAACGGCTGCAGTCCGGAGGACTGCGAAAGCTAAGCCTCGCCTCTCCCACTTCTTCCTGGCCCTCGTTGATAATGCACCCCGAAGTGTGTCTTTGGGCCGTAGACCAATGGCGCAGAAGAAAGGGTTTGGGGGAAGACAAACCAGAGGTCCCTGACCACAGCCGATGTAGTCAGGGCCTCTCAGATTCTCAAGGAGAGGAAGCCGCACCTTCCGGCCAGGCACGGGATGTCCTCGTACGCGTCGTGCGTGGCTCAAAGCAAGCCGGCGGGAAACAGGCATAGCACTAGCCCCCAAAGGGGCTATCGGAGTCGAGTGAGAATGTGCTTTTGCTACCAGGGCAGACCGCCAGACCCGCGAATCTCGCCTGAACAGGAGATTGGCGAGAAAAACAGTCGCCACAACGACAACCCCCTCTTACTCACTCACCAAACGCCGTCGTTTTCACTCCTCGCCCAGTACATCTGACGGCAAATGAGTCGCCCGCAATCAGAAGTTGTCCGCGGGGTAAGGTTCCGGAGGGATCTTGCAGCGTAGCCAGTTAGCCGGCCAAGACCGTAAACTCGATGTGTAAAGGATGGAACCGCGAAGCGGATGAATCCTATAAGCATCACTCAACGGCTCTTCTTGACCACGGAGTGTTCAGGTCACTTGGGGACCTCCGGGGCACTAGAAAGAAATAGATGCGCTCTATAGTTACCCCGAAGGCGAGCAAAACTGGAACGTGAGAATTCCGAAAGATTCGCGTAGATTTTACTCGCTGAGGCTTCCTACCGCCGAAAGATGAATCTTGTTAGGTCTCTCTCTCGACGAAAACTTCTTCGGAGGTTAACTTGGGAAGTTGGGCCAAATGTCTCCTAGAATCATTCTATCCTTCGTAGAAGGAAGAAGATCTAGGTGCGCTTAAAGGAGGAACTCCGAGGCGGAAGGGACTAGAATCTCTCAAAAGATGGTCTAAACCGCCGGTGTATTAAGACAAAAGGTCCTGCCCCATTCAAAAGCATCGGGAACCGCTGCAAGCAATGGGGTACTAGCAAATCTCGATGAATACAAGATCTGACCGAGTTCGCCCCCGAAGAAGCCTGGTTCGGGATAATCCTTCGAAGAAGGAACAACCTGCAACTAAACAGTGTATTCAAGGAGGTATACTCCGGTTCCGATCTGATGTTTAATCGTGTAGTTTGCTAGTTATAACCCTCGGAGAGAGTATGACTCAGACGAGTTGTAGTCCTCGTAGAGGACACGACGAGCGACTATATGGATGATCCCGGAGGGATTGGATCATATAGTCGGAGGTCACAGCGTGAAGAAGGTAGTATTTACACTTTAAACCTTATACTTCGAGTAACCAATGCTCTCTTTTATAGGTAACCACGGTGTTCCACCATCGAAAGAAGCACGGACGAGCTTCCCCGGCGGAGCGAGGATCGAGATGTTACCGGATTCAACAAGGTTCGGGGCCAGAAGGGCAATTGTTCCCGTAGGGATCAAGCACCGTTTCTCTATCAGAGAAATCAAGGTTAGAGGAACATCTGGTTCCGGAGGAATTAGACCTCGTTTCTCCGTCAACGGGATTGCTTTCATACTAGGCCGCGAAGATTCGGTGCAGCTGAAGTTGCTTCCACGAGGCTTTCTTCGCGGCAGGAGATGCATTCCCAACAGATTGGCCTCAATCAGGAGGAATCCCAAGCAACGCTAATCACGACGCTGGGATTGGGGGGCAGATGTTGTCAGTGATTTTTCGTCACTCAGTGAGTCCGAGGGCAGTATCCAAATCGTTCTCAAGAAGTCCAGAAAACCCCGACTCTACCAAACCAAGCGAAAGCCACCCCTCCGCGGGAGCGCCCTTCTGGGAAAGGACTGAAGAGGATTATCGGAGATGATCCCCGATCCTATGCCCCCGGAGGTAAAACACTACAAGGAAAGAACTTCCATAAAAGCCTTCCTGATGAGGGGCCGACATTTAAAGACAGTCCTCAAAAGCGATATACCCCCGAAGGAGGTTGCCACGAAGGAAGGACCATTTGACGGAGACTCGGCCCTCGGAGTCATCGACCCTCGATCATAGAACGTTTGACCGTGGGATCACAGATCTCAATTATTCTCCCCCGGGCAGGGAATTCACTGTAGCGACAGACTTATCCTGCCGCAGTCAGGTTGACTGTTCTCGGCAGGTGGGCAGCTTTATTAGGTGAATTAAACCCGTGACTTAGGGGATTTGACAGTTTGTCCTTTCTCAACTGTAGCTCTCTTCTTCGCTTATAAGAGGAAAAACTTACTCTGTAAAATTCCCATGGAACAATATATCAAAAACACAGTGGATGTAGGCTATTACTCTCGATGAGGGCCGAACCACTTAAAAACTTTCTTGAGTGGTTATTTCCAACTAACACACTAGAGACACTTAAAAACTTTTATTACTTTTCATTGCCGCATCACACACTAGAGGTGCGGATCTCGTCGTTGGTTCAAATTCTACACCAACAATGCCCTTAATAATCTATACCTAATATGATGTGTTTTCTTCATTTTCATTCTATTTTTGTGGTGTAAATTTTAAGTATAAATTAAAAGTTAAAAAATGAGTTTTTTTTTTTTTTTACATAAGCCCATTCCCTGATCAAACAGCACTTTAGTTTTTGTAGATGCAGCATTCCTCTTTGGCCTTGTTTACATGTGGCTAAAATCCAGCCCATTCATCTTGGGCCTTGTTTACAAGTGGCTCAAATTTATCCCTTGGATAGAATTATATCCACGGTTGAGATAAGGAACAATGACATATTTTATTCTCTCTTTTTAGGTTTTAGATATTTTTAGCTTTGAAGTTACCATTTTGAAATTCAACACACTAAGTTATAGTCAAGGTTTAGCTTTGAAGTCACTATTTTGAAATTCAACACACTTAAAGTCGCAGGGACTATCCACTAAACTGGTATAGGAACTTATCAAAGTCATTATGTAGGAGAAACAACATTAAGAAATAAGTCCCGTTCAAAAAAGTCGTGAAAAGTGGAGAAATATTAATAGAAATTTCTCATTACTATTTATTCATTTCATAAATAAAAAAATTATATAATACTTGACAAGTCTTAAGTACACATGTATAAAAGTGGAGAAATAGGGCTCAAAACATTATGGCAAATAAAATAATAATAAATAGGTTATTCTTGAAAGACTACTTTTTATAACATGCGCAAAAGAACACGTAAAAAATTTTCATGTAAAAAATTATAAAGAAAAGATAATAAGGTATATTAAAAATCAATTGATATTTTTTTCTTCAAATTTTTTTCAAAAATCCCTAAAAAAGGCTTTTAAATGTAATTTTTAAAAATTTCTCAAAACCCCTAAAATAAGCCCTTAAATGCAATTTTAAAAAAATGGCACCACGTGTCCAAACGTGATAAATCAAGGTTTAAAAAGCTTAAGAATCTTAGAATATTTAGTTAGTTTTTTTTATTTTTTAAAGAAGGCTTATTAGGCCTTTTTGCTATTTTCACTCTTTTTATTGGGAATTTCTTTTGTTATTTTTTTTATAGTGAGAAATAGTTTTATATCGTTATATTTATTTTTTTTAAGAAGTGGAGTTTATTGAAAAAATAAACCTCTAAAGAGGCCTCTAAATGCAATTTTTAAAAATTTCTTAAAACAATTAAAATAAGTCCTTAAATATAATTTTTTAAAAATGCCACGTGTCGAAACATACTGAATCAAAATTAAAAAAAAATAAAGAATCTTATAATATTTAGTTAGAATATCATTTTAATGTATCACTAAAACAAATCTCTTATTGTTAAGGCAAAAAAAAGTAACTAAAACCACAAAAACTCTCACACAATTGGAAGATATAACAAATCCAATAGAAAAGTAATAAATTGATAGCAAAGAGACTAATGAACACCAATAGTCTCCTACTTCTTAAATCACCTCCATTATTGGAACCAAACCTTCCTCATCCTTCACAACCTAAGCCGCCACTCACACTTCTCTTCCCATAGCCACAACTGCTCAATCTCGAGTCCTACCTCGAAACCGACCTTACTTGCATCTGCAACACGCTATCCCTGTTGTCGCTCGCCGGGTCGTTCCCGGAGCTCCAAGCAGCCCAGCAGCCTTTGTTGCCGGCCGCCTCGATCGCCGCACTTGAAGAACTCGACAGCGAGGTCGTCAAGGCTTATTGACTAACCTCCATCTCAAAGGCGCGACCTCGCAGATCGGTCATCAGAGTCATAATCCGATGCGAGAACCAACTCATGCCACGATCGCACGTGAGCTGAGCTCCGAGTCGAGTAGGCCGAGTGGTCCGCCGATGAAGCTACGATCGACGTTCGCTTGGTGGTGGAATTAATGCTGAGGTCGCCATTTTCGAAGCGAAATCAGCGAAAACGGTGCCTATCCATCCCTGCAATCCAAATTCTACTCAGACGTGTTTGTTTTCCCACCATAGATCTCACTCTCAGTGATTCCCTTGGCTCTCTTTACTCAGGGTAAAATTTGAATTTCAGACCACTTTGAAAGGATTATGGCTAATAACTCAATTTTTGAATTTTTGACCATTTGCTAAAAATATAGACTTTTAAATGGCCTTTTCTGAATAAGCCCGAATAATATTCTATTTGGGATTAATAAAATTCTTTTAGTAATTTTATATAGGGTGAAGTAGGCAAATACCCAGAATTTATATAACAATAAAAATAAATACCCAAATTTTTGAAGTAATTGAGTTTCTAGTCAATTTGTGAATTACTTGCACATGCTTCTGGTAACAAAGTGAATTACCACCACTTATCACTGTGTAAGTAATTCCATCTTTTGGGTAGTTAGTTATATTTTTCAAAAGATTGGGTAATAACTTATATTAAGTTTTAAAAACTGGGTATTCATTATAATTTCTCTTTTATATATTAAAAAAATGAAAATTAGCAAATATAAATCGATTATGATTTTGGTAATCTATATTGGTAAATTAAAAAAAAAAAAAAGCGTGATTGAAAAGAATATTAAATATTAATGAAAATATTTAATTTTTTAAAATATCTGTAAATATCGAGTCAAATAAGTATTTAGTGTCTCTTTTTTTTTTCTTTTTTTTTTTTCTTTTGCTAATAGTATTTGATTTCAACATAAGAATTTTGCACGAACGACTTTGAGCACAGCTGAAACCAAGGTTAACTTAAACCCTCCGCAGTCTGAGCAAGTTTCTTTCAATTTCTCAAAAATCAAAATCAAAGATGCGATTTTCAATCACTTCTTCACCAATCCCTCCATTGCTTCGCCGAACTTTCCTAAACCCCCATCGTCTCTCTCACCAATCCCAAATCCCAGAAAACCCCATCATCGCCGAGCCACCGATTCCCGGGAATTCGGGAGAATTCGCACCGGAGGTCGATTCCCAACGAGACCCATGTCCACAGACCACAGATTCGAATCAAGCCAAGGCGATAGACGCTCTCTTGGGCCGCAGAAACGACCCTCGATCGGCCCTCGAGTACTTCAAGTCGGCCGAGGGAAGGAGAGGCTTCATAGGAGGCGTGGATGGTTTCTGTGTTTTGATTCACATTTTGGCGAGCTCTCACGAGACCCGTGACCAAGCTCGGACCTTTCTCGGGCACCGCGTCGCCGGCAAGTCGGCTCCGCCGCCGGAGGTCTTCGCGGATCGCCTGGTGGAGTGCGCGAAAAGGTTCGGTTTCGAATTGGATTCTCGGGTTTTTAATTACTTGCTGGATGGCTATATTAGAGCTGATAGGATTGGATATGCTGTTGATTGTTTCCATAAGATGATTGAGCACGAGATGTTTCCGTGGGTTCCGAAAATGAACGCTCTTTTACGCGCATTGGTTCAAAGGGACATGGCGAAGGAGGCTCGAGAGTTGTACAATGAGATGGTTTCGAGAGGGGTTTTTGGGGATAGTGCGAGTGTAGTTCTGATGATGAAGGCTTGCATGAAGGAAGAGAGGGCGGAGGAGGCGGAGATGTACTTCAGAGAGGCGAAGGCGAGGGGTGTGGAGCTTGACGCCTCGGCTTATTGTATTGCCATACAGGCGATTTGTAAGAAACCCAATTCAAGGGAGGCTTCTGAGTTGTTGAGGGAGATGAGGGAAAGGGGTTGGGTTCCTTCGGAGTATACTTTTACGAGTGTCATCGTGGCTTGTGAAAAGCAGAGGAATATGGATGAAGCATTGAAGGTCAAAGATGAAATGGTGAGTTGTGGGAAGCCGTTGAATGTGGTTGTTCTGACGAGTTTGATGAAAGTTTACTGTGTGCAAGGGAAATTGGATAGCGCTTTGGACTTGTTTGGCAAGATGAAGGACTATGGGGTTTCTCCAAACGAGTTCACATATGTAGTCCTAATACAATGGTGTTCTAACGATGGAAAAGTTGAGAAAGCGTGTGAGCTCTATGAACAAATGAAACTATTAGGCCTACAGCCCAATGCCTATGTTGTGTATTTTTTGTCGCGTGGATTGTTGAAATTTCAGCGATATGAAGATGCTTTGAAGTTATTTGATGAGGCTGTTGAGTCCGGCATAGCAAATATTTTCACGTTTAATAATCTTTTGTATTGGCTTTGTAAGGTTGGTAAAATGAGTGAAGCTAGTGGTTTGTGGGATAAGATGATCAGTAAGGGCATGACTCCTAATATAACATCGTATAATAATTTTATACTTGGCCATTGCAGAAAAGGGGCTATGGATGTTGCAGATGGTCTCTTCGCTGAGATGCTGGAAAGGGGTTTAAAACCAAATGTTGTCACATATTCCATTTTGATGGATGGGCACTTTAAGAAGGGCCAAGCGGACCGTGCAGCCGAAATGTTTGACCAAATGACGGCCGAAAATATAGAGCCCACAGAATTCACATATAACATTTTCATCAATGGTTTGTGCAAAGTCCGCCGTACATCTGAAGCAAGGGACATGATGAAGAAATACGTCGATATGGGCTTTGCTCCTACATGCAAGACTTACAACAGCATTATTAACGGATTTATCAAGGAAGATGATACTGATTCTGCGTTGGATATGTATAGAGAAATGTGCGATGGTGGGGTTTCTCCAAACGTTGTCACTTATACCAGGTTGATTGATGGCTTTTTCAAAAGGAAAAAAAATGATCTAGCTTTGAGAATGAGAATCGAGATGAAAACTAGAGGGATTGAGTTGGATATTTTCGCGTATGTTGCTCTAATTGATGGCTTCTCCAAAGGGGGAGACATGATGACCGCTGCTGAACTTTTCTCTGAACTTCGTGAAGCTGGTTTATCTCCAAATGTAACTATTTACACTGTTATGATTTGCGGCTTCCGCAGTTTAGGTAACATGGAAGCAGGTCTCCGTTTGCACAGGAGAATGGTCGATGAAGGAATTCCTTGCAATATACGAACATACACTGTACTGATTGATGGGTTGCTAAAAGAGGGAAAACTGCTTGTTGCATCTGATCTTTACTCGGAAATGCTTTCAAAGGGTATTGTGCCCGATGAATTTATGTACACGGTTCTCATAAATGGTCTTTGTAACAAAGGACAGCTGGGAAATGCACACAAGGTCTTGGAAGATATGAAGGAAAAGAATGTCACACCGAGTGTACTTATTTACATTACCTTAATTGCAGGACACTTTAGGGAAGGGAATTTGCAAGAGGCATATAGGTTCCATGATGAGATGCTTGACAGAGGTCTTGTACCCGATGACACGACTTATGATATTCTCTTAAATAGAAATTTTCCAAAAGCATCTGCTCTTCCCGGAGCTTCACATGCTTAGACATGATAATCAGTTTAAGATGTTCGAAGGTTCTATGAAGCAAAAATGACTTTCGGTGTCTTGCTCTGTCAAATCCATGCCGTGTTTGCTTTCAAGGTAAGGTCTAATAGTGACTTTTCTATGAACTTATTTGAGCTCTCCAATAAGATTTTAGGTTATTGAGCTGGATAACTTTCCTAAAAAAAAAAACTAGTTCAATAATCTATATCACTCTCTGGCTGACTGAAACAGAAAATAAAACATGCTACGGATTCGTAACGTTATTTTTTGCAATTATGAAGAATATCAGAACCAAAAATTAATAGTCTACTTGCCTTTTCTCTCAGATTACTGAAACAGTATCTACCAATTTTGTAAGCATTTATTGTTTCTTTGATACATATCAACAACTCAGCCCTAAATACCAAAGTCTAACCACGGTAACGCAGAAGAGATAGAAGGGTCGGTCCCACCGCTGTGGGACTCAACAGGGTTCATGTCCTATCTCTTTTGTGGTGCAACCACAATCGGGATACATAGCATTGTTTAATGCAAAATATATCATTGTCGAATCCCCTCTTTGGAATGTCTATGTCCTGAAGGTCTTGAATAAGACCCCTGAAATTGGACCAATCCCCTAGTCGTGCTCTTTCCGATGGCGGTCCTCAAGGCATTATAGTGGTAAAATCTTTTAGAGAACACACTTTATCATGGCTCTCAGGCATTGGCGAGCATTTTTTCCAATGATACAATTATTGTTCTCAGCTACTAGATAAGATATGGTTAGTTGACACCTTTCTCAATGGCCTTAGTTCGGTCTCGTAATTACTTCGGTGCAGGTAATGCCACCAGGAGCTGAATCTTCTTCCAAAGTGCGACACTATCGGAATTTCACCTAGCATAAGCCGAAGGGAGCGACGAGGCCACCATTTTTTTTCTGCCTGTGAGTCTGACGGTTCCTATCCATGTGATGATGAATGTACATGCCATTTCTTGTAAAAGGCAATGAAGGAGCAAATTGGAATCGATGTTAAAGGCTGGCTGAGCTGAAGCGGAAGCAGGCATATGAAAGGACTTCTTGTGATGTTTTCCAGTCGATCGCGTTCGAGTCAGCTGTATTGATTTGCGTTCTTCGCTTGATTATGTAGATGACAAGGATTGGAAACCAGAGCCAGGCATTAATCTTTATTCCAGTTGCCTCAAAAGTTGTAGGGGCGTTTTTGTAAGTTTTGAATATCATGGAAGACTCTCTGAGGTTTTTTTTTTTTTTCTTTTTTTCTTTTTTTCTTTTTTCCCTAGTTTTGATATTGACTTATTGGCGCTTTAGCAAAACTTTGTAGTTGCATTTTAGTAAAATTCTTTACATGAAAAATAATATGAAACAAAATTCGTGGAAAATTGCACTTACATTTTTTTTTAATAGAAGATATTTATAATTCTCTCATTTATTCGTTCAAAATATCACAATTCTCTCTAGTTTTTAGAATGCAAAAAAGTATCCTGATTTTTTAAAATTCGCCAAAAAAGATATATCTTTTTGTTGATTTAAAAATGTAAAATTTTCTATATATATATATATATATATATATATTTAATATCATTAAAAATTTCATAGGAGGCAAATTCAACAATAATAATGATATATGTGACGGTAATGATATGTTTGGTTGGGTGGACGAAGAGTAGGAAGGAGAAAGAGTATTGGAAGGATAAAGAGTGTGAATGATAGAGATGATTATAACAATCCTTTAAGTTATTTGGTTGGAAGAAAAGATAGTGTATTGAAAATAATTATTTGTAAAATAAGTATATTGTCCATTTTAATATTTGTTATTAATTATATTAAAGGATAAAGTATATTTTTTGTTGATAAAAGATGAGTGAGAAGTTGCATCATTTGGGTGGATTTTCTCTCCCTCTACCTCTTTCTTCCTCCCAACCAAACAAATAAATTACATCTCTCTCTCATCATCTCTATCCTTCCATCTCTCCCTCCACCCAGACAAACACACCCTAATGGTATTCAAGTTATTTTTTGAAAATTTACACCCTCTAATGTTGTTGTTGTTGTAGTTTTTTATTTATTTTTTTTAGGTTTTAAAACAATAAAGAGAGTATGGTAATATTTCTTCGAATAGATGAGAGAATTATGGTGTTTTCGCACCGCACCCTTTTTTCGTTGTTAATAGTTAAATTGCACTTCAATATGTCGCTTTCACTCTAGTCTTAAAAAAACTGTTAATTAAATTGCCATTTACTGGCGCAAAGGCTTACCACCAACCAACTTCGGTCATATATTTGACAAGAAAAACACCGTAAAAAGGAGGAAAATTTTATTGTTCGAATCAGTCTAAAAGCATTCTTGATATGAAAGTCACCCTGACTAATGCTTAATTTTTCCTAAGATGATCAAACTACCCTCTAGGCAAAATAAAAAAACGTAAAACAAAAATAATTAAAACAAAAAAAAAAAATTTCATCATCCAATATCCACAAATAAAACAAATCAAACAATAAATGATCCAAAAAGAAAAAAACTCCCAGAATTCTGGAGCTTGACCAAGAGAGTCTTGAGCCTTGTGAAGTTGTTGAATTAATACATGATTGGCCAATGTGGCCCAAAATCACGGTAAGGTTTAATATTAACAAATCAATAATTATATAATAATAATAGGCTAATCGGTTTGAGTTCACAAGTGTTCGGCAGTTTGTAACTCGTTCAAGAGTTAGATTATAAGCTCGCTTGAGAGTTTCTTTTTGTATTTTTTTTAGTTTTAAATTTATTCTATTATAAATGTTATTTTTAATTTATTTGAGTACATATTTGGGAATTTGTTTAGAAGTTTGTTTTTATATTGTACGTTTAATTAATATTTAAGACTGTCAAACTTGTAATGAGTATCATTTTGTCAATATGTGAACTCTTACTTTGAATACGAATAACTTGCATCGTTTAACTTGTAATGAATATTGGTTCACTAATGTACAATATTTTGGTGTTGTTGTACTATTGCTTAATAATGGACTACATATTTGTACGTATGAGGTTAAATAACTCTTTTTAATTTAATTTTTGTTACAAAAATTATTATTGAATCAAGCTCAAAATGAGTTCATTTGGAACTTGAGCTTGAAATAATCTTTTTCGAGCTCCTGTCAAGCTCAAGTTTGATACGAGCTCAATTCAAGCACGAAAATTTACTATTGAGCCAAATCTAAGTTTTACAATATTCAGCTCGATCATGATTTTCTTATGATCGGTAACTTCTGAAGATCGTTTCTTTCTCTCTTTTTTTTTTCTCCCTTTCTTATTTTGTGTTTGGGTTGGTCTGAGAAAAGAGGAGAGTTCACTAAAATACCCAAACAACAAAGAGAGAGAGAGAGATGCTGCCTTGGGAAGGAGAGGGATAGAAAATGAAAATGGTAGAGGTAAAAACTCAGAAAAAAAATAAACAGCGAAGGAAAAAAAAATATTTTTTCATCTCCCTTTTTCATGGGTATTAGTATCTTTTTTATTCATTAATTTTGATCAAATTTGAGTCAATGAATCATTTTAAACCGAATTTAACAACTGAGAAATTATTTAAAAATTAAAAAAAAAATACATAGACAAAACTAAAATTAAGTAAAACCCACTAATTATTTTGTCATTGAATAGCAGCTTTGAACCTCAAGCTGTAAGAGCTAATTTTCAAAAAATTAGAAGAGATGCCACATTTTAATTCTGTATCATTTTTGTCAAACTTCTTTTCCATTCCATTCAATGTTACTTTCGTGAAAAATGATAGGATCGAAATTGCTTTCTTTCTTTCTTTCTTTCTACTATTCACCGGTTGTTCCAAAGACTTTTGGACAGCAGTGTATGAGGTTCATTACTCATATATTTATATGTAGAGGTCATTTGGTTAGCAATTTGATTAAAAATATTTTAATTGAAATATTTTCATCATAGGATTTATATTTTTTTGACAAATTATCTAAATTTTTAACTCAACTACTTCTATGGTGTTTTTAACACTATTATTAAAGTAATTTTTTTTTCAATTTTCAATGTAGATTTTCTCTTTTATGATCTAAATTCAAATGTTACGACCAAATTACTATCAAAACATTAATTCAAAATATAAAATTTTGTTAAATAATAACTCAAATCAAAATTATCTAACTTTTGTTATTTGGATAGCTACCATCCCTAAATATTTTTATAAAAGATAATAGTGATTGTTTTAAATGATATTGGTAGTTTATAGTTTTATAACAAATAATTTTTAAAAAACAAATTAATATTTTTAAAAAATTGAAATTTAAAAATTAATATAACATTTTATTTACTATGATAACATTATAAAGCTTATGACAACTTTTTCAAGGTTTTAAATAGTATTTTTGGTTTTGTAGTATGATCTTTTGAATGACATAATGTATCATCCATGAAAACTTGATATGCTTGCTATACTATAGTGAATAGTCCATCGTTTTATCATAATCTGAATATGAGTATTAGTTGGTATACCAAAATATTTTTTGTAGTTACATGCTCGCAAATTAACGGGCGGTTTAGGCTTTTAGTTCTTTTTAAGTCTATATTTTAAGAATTTAGTCTTAATTTTATAAAATTAAGAAATTAATTATTTTTATATTTGATATATGTGTATCATAACGTGTACCATAAATATAATACACATATATCATATTTGACTTTAACTATTTTAAATATATTTTTGCTATTATATATGCCATTTATTATTTTATTAATTTTCAATAACAATAAAAGATAAATATTATATGCAATAATAAAGAAGACCAGTAACAATAAATTTTATTTTGGTAGGGTAGTCTTCATTATTTTTGCATAAAAAATTAAAAAGCCAATCAATTATTGATCAACCTTAACTGTTAAATTTTTACTATAATGTTATACTTAATGTTAAATTTGGCATTAAAAATAATATTAATCAAATTTGATATCAATTGTGATATTATATTAAATAGCGCTTCTTATATAAATTTTTTTTTTTAGCTAAATAGCCTGTTTTTAGCTTTAGTTTCAAGGAATTGACCTGAGTTTGTCATAATTAAGTTATTAGCCTCCAGGCCCATTCACATACATCCAGATTGCCCAAAATACCCATATTCGTCAAAATTTTATTACAATCTGTAACAAATATTGTTACAGACTATAATATTTTTTGTTACAATAGGTAACAACTTTTGATATATATATATATATATATATAATAAAATATTTAATTTTTATAACACATTTGTCTGTTACGATTTGTATCAACATTTGTTACTTGTTGTAACAAATATTGTTACAATCCGCAACAATATTTGTTACAGATTATAACAAAATTTGGGTGAAATATCTCATTTTTATCACACATTTATTTGTCACGATTTGTATCTGTCGTAACAAGTATTGTTACAATCCGTAACAATATTTTTTACAGCTTATAATAAAATTTGTTACAGATTTTAACAAAATTTGAGCGAATAAGGGTATTTTAGACAGTCCACATGAACTTGAGGCTAATAACCTAATTTTTAGATAATTAGATCCTTTTTTTTTAAAAAAATATTATTTCAACAGGTCATTTTACTAATTGACCCTATAAAAATACTAAATTTTAGTATTAATACACCAAAATTTAATATCACATTAGATCCGCCTAATTTCAATATATAGTGTAGGGAGCAAATTTTCCAAAAGCTATATATTTAATTCGAAAAAACATCATTACCGAAGAAGCCAATAGCCGTCGAAGTCAATAGTCATTTGGCATTTAGTCAGAAAGTCATTCTCTTGCATTACGCGTGTTTGAACAATCTCTGCCACTTCTAGTCAAACGTGGGCTCCACAATTCGGCTGAGCCCATATAAAATAATAATAATAATTTGCAAAAATTTCAAAATGAGCCTACCCACTCTTGCATTTTTCCATTTTAGACCCTAAACTCTATAAGTCATCAATAATTTTCCTTGAACTTTAAATTTTTCTCAAAAAAGACCTTCTGCTAAGTTTTTGGCAGATATTGATATATTTTTGCAATTAACCTTTTTTTTTTCTGTAAGAACTAGTTCTATTTTCAATATAAAATTAAAGTGTACATTAGATATTTTTTGTAAGTAATTTTTTTCTTTTAATTGACTCATATGGATTTTACAAATTACTCATAAACACTAACAGATTACAGATATCAGATTCTATTGAAAACTTGATAGAAGGGCCTTTCTTGAGACAATTTCAAAGTTCAAGAGGATTGATCGATGACTTCTAGAGGAAAGGGTTTAAAATGGACAAATGGTAAAGTTGAGGGATCATTTTTAAATTTCCCAAAAATTAAAATAAAATAGTTAAAAGCCACTTAGTAAATATTATATTGTCAGTCTTAGGTCTCTTTGGTTTTTGCTGTGTTTTATAATCAGACCACAGATAGTCTGAGTCAACTCCACTGACCCAACTACACGCCAACACTACTCTCTCTCTCTCTTGAATTTCTTTGCATTCCCATTTTTTTATTTTTTATTTTTATTTTTGGCTGAAATCTTTGCATTCCCATTGAGAAACTCTCTGTAACTTCTTCAATGCGTTATTGAAATGAGATTTTCTAATCTCTCTCTTCCCTTTTTTTATTCTCTCAAATCCCTTCACTTTCTCCAAAAATCCCATCTTTTCTTGATCTCCTCTTCTCTTTCCACCTGAAAACCAGACAAAGAAACACATATATTCACACCCAAGATTTATTACTATTATTATTATCCACGGTGAGTTTCCCAGTAACAAAAAAAAAAAAAAATTAGAAAAACAAGTGCAGAGACATTGTTCGGCTAAAAATGGTCACTTTGGAGCAAAGAAACTTCCCTCTCTACTCTTTGTTTTGTGTCTTGTTTTGTTGTCCTTTTGTTTTGTCTCAGCTATCTTCCACCCAGAGAACCTCCATGAACAATCTCTCTGAAAAGCTCAACATTAGTGCTCTTCACTGGGATGTCAACAAAGAGCCATGTTCATGGAAGGGAATAAAGTGTAACCCAAGTAACACTTCTGTGACTGGGATTTCTCTATCTGGGTATTCAATTTCTTCATCACTTTTTTTGCCTCTTGTCTGTGAGATTGATTCTTTGCAGGCTTTTGATGTGTCAAACAACCTTTTGAGCGAAATCCCAGATGGGTTCATGACCGGTTGTGGGAAAGTTGGTGGTCTGAGGAGTCTGAACTTTAGCAGGAACGGGTTGGTTGGTTCTTTGCCTAAATTCGTTGGTTTTGTTGGGTTGGAGTTTTTGGACTTGTCTTTTAATTCCTTGAGTGGAAATATTGGTTTAGAGTTAGAGGGATTGGATAGTCTTCAAAGCTTGAATCTAAGTACCAACAAGTTCATTGGTTCTGTTCCTACTCAACTGGGAAAGTCCATGTTATTGAAGGAGTTTGTGCTCTCATTAAATAGTTTCAATGGTGCAATTTCTGAAGAAATAATGGGATACCGAAATTTAACACAATTTGATCTTAGCCAAAATAGCCTTTCCGGGTCTATTCCCAACAGAATTGGAGAGCTCTCCAAGTTGGAGGTCTTGATTCTCTCTTCCAATAGGCTTGTTGGAGAAATCCCAAATGGCCTTTCCAATATCACAACTCTATGGCGATTCGCAGCCAATCAGAACCACTTCACTGGTGTAATTCCCAGTGGAATCACCCAATTTCTTAGAAATCTTGACCTTAGTTATAACAACTTATATGGAACAATTCCTTTGGACCTTTTGTCCGGGCCGAATTTGCAGACTCTTGACTTGTCTTTTAACTCTTTGGAGGGGCCTGTTCCGGTTAATATTTCTGCGAGCTTAGTCCGACTGCGACTGGGAAGCAACTCGCTCGACGGGCAGATTCCTAAAGCAGGCTTTTCAGCACTTCAGAAGCTGACATACTTGGAGCTTGACAACAATAACTTGACTGGATTTGTTCCTTCAGAATTGGGTTTGTGTAAGAGTCTAGCGTTGTTGAACTTAGCTCAGAATCACCTGACGGGGACGGTTCCGCCGCAGCTTGGTAATCTTAGCCATCTTCAAGTGTTAAAGCTTCAAATCAATGATCTTTCTGGTGAAATCCCAACTCCAATCACCCAACTTCAGAAGCTGTCAATCCTGAATATCAGCTGGAATTCTCTGACTGGTCAAATACCGCCTTCAGTTTCGAGCTTGAAAGACCTTCTTAACCTCAACTTAGGACGCAACCGTCTCAATGGCTCCATACCAGTCACCATCAGTAGCATGACTTCGCTTTTGGAACTTCAACTCGGAGAAAATCAACTGAGCGGCGACATTCCGAAGATGCCACCAAATTTGCAGATTGCTTTGAACCTCAGCAACAACCTTTTTGAAGGTCCTATTCCAAATGTTCTTTCCGGACTAAGACTGTTAGAAGTTTTGGATCTCTCGAACAACAATTTCTCAGGCGAGATACCAGAATTTCTCACTCACTTGGGATCTTTGAATTGGTTGTTGCTAGCTAACAATAGTCTCTCTGGAGTCATTCCTACATTTAATGCTTGGGCCGTGGTCGACACATTTGGAAACAAGGGTTTGATTAATGCCACAAAATCAGAACCTTTGTCCAGATCGAGTAAGCGAAACTCAGCGACTATAATAGTCCTTGCAGTTGCGATTTCGGTAGTTGCTATCATCGTCGTTGCCATCCTCGTTTTGGTACTCTCACGACGCTATGGCAGAGTGAACGCCGAGCAATTACAACCAGTGGAAGACCTTCCCCTCCCTCAGGTTGTCCAGGGCAATCTATTGACCCCAAATGTAATCCACAGATCGAACATCGACTTCAACAGGGCCATTGAATCAGTTGCTGTCCCGTCAAACATTGTGCTGAAAACGAGGTTCTCAACCTACTACAAATCGGTCATGCCATCCGGATCAAGCTACTTTGTCAAGAAGCTGAACTGGAGCGACAAGATATTCCAGCTGGGCAGCCACGACAGGTTTGGATCCGAGCTGGAGGTCTTCGGTAAACTGAGCAACTCCAACGTCATGACACCACTGGCCTATGTACTGTCCGACGAGAATGCGTACCTGTTCTACGAGTACTCCTCGAAAGGAACCCTCTTCGATGTTCTCCACAACAGCTCGGGAAGTGTTGTCGATTGGGCAAGCAGATACAGCATAGCAGTTGGAGTTGCTCAAGGTCTTGCTTTTCTCCATGGAATCGCCTCGCGTCCAATACTTTTGCTCGACTTGTCGAGCAGAAGCATCTTCCTGAAGTCGCTCAAGGAGCCTCAAATTGGAGAGATTGAGCTCTATAAGGTGATCGATCCGTCAAAGAGCACCGGAAGCATTTCGACAGTCGCCGGTTCTGTTGGTTACATCCCTCCAGGTATAATTCAATCTCTTGACTTTCCTCTTACAACAACTAGTCCTTACTTACACATTGCTATAATGGATTTTGCTATTAGTTGAAGGAAGAGAAACAAAAGCTATATTATCTCCGTTAGTGATTCAGAGCATATGTTTTGACTATTGTAATAAAAACAATACGTGTTTTATAGTGTCTATTTTGAAGCTCTGATACAAAGTCTGTAAAGTTTTCTTGAAAAAGAGCTTTTTTACAATAACCAGTCCTTACTTAGACATTGCTATAATGGATTTAGCTATTACTAGAAGAAGAGAAATAAAAGCTATATTATCTCCGTTAGTGCTTAAGAGCATATGTTTTGACTATTGTAATCAAAACAATGCGTGTTTATAGCGTCTATTTTGAAGCTCTGATGCAAAGTTTTGAAGTTTTGTTAAAAAAGAGCTTCCTTACAAAGCCATTATCTGTGGCTTGATCGTATCGAATGACTTAGTTGCGAAACATGTGTTGGTTTGCAGAGTATGCGTACACAATGAGGGTCACAATGGCCGGGAACGTGTACAGCTTCGGGGTGATCCTGCTGGAGCTGCTGACGGGAAAGCCCGCGGTGAGCGAGGGGGTGGAGCTGGCCAAGTGGGTGCTGAGCAACTCGGCGCAGCAAGAAAAATGGGACAAGATGCTGGATTTTGGCGCGAGCAGGGCTTCGCTGGCGACGAGGAGCCAGATGCTCTCGGTCATGAAACTTGCCCTTGGCTGCGTCAGCGTGTCGCCCGAAGCCAGGCCGAAGATGAAGAGCGTTCTTCGCATGCTTCTCAACGCCAGATGAAGCGGCCGCGGCGGATTCGAAATGGGTTGGTGTTTGGTTTTTTGTTTTTCAGTTCCTACTGGAATACAGGTGAATGGTGAAAAGTTTTCATAGTGATATACTATAGTGTGTAACTATTTAGTAGTTAGTATATATGCTTGGTTTCCAAGCAAGACAGGGTAGAGTATCTATGTTTGCAAGTGAAAGAATGTGAAACTTGTCATATTTTGGTATATATATAGAAGAAGTAATGTTATTCTGTTTTTCTTTGGTTACATGGGATGAGGCAAATGAGAACAATAAGTGAATATCAAGACATGACTTTAAATGTATTGGACAAAAGCCTGTTTTCTTATCCTTTTAAGCAGGAAAAACATTTAAAAAAAAAAATACTGAAAGGGATATACTACTTTTGCTTCCGATGTGATAGATAAGTATATAAAGCAAAGATAGCAAAATGGCAACACAAGTTTTATTAACAAGCAATTGAAGTTACAAGTTGTGGATCTAATATATATGGTTTGGGGGATTTTGAGGAATACTACATTCTTGACACAATGATAATCTATACCCCATGTGTGTTGTACTTTTAATTTATACCCCAAAATTTACACTACAAACATAGAGTGGAAATAAATGAGCACACCACATGGGGTATAGATTATTAAGTGGCATAAAAAATGACTTTATTTTGAAATTCTCCCATATGATGGTTTTGTACAAATGAAGGCCCTATCATCGAGATTATTGCACACATAGGTCTTGTGATGCGACGGTCAAAGCCCCAAGTTATATGCGCAACTTAAAATTGTCTTAATGTAAAATCGAAATTTAGAAGCCTTTCCTTATTTTTAAAATAGATGACAAAGATTCTTATTTGGTAATGGTATACACATTTCGTGTCCTATCCATGTTCATGTTGTATAACAGATAATAATTTAAAAGAATACAAATATATATATATATATATATATATATTGTATTAGCATATTACATAATCTATTTTTATATTGTTGATACATTTTTTAAATTTAACCAAAAAAAAATTATGTTGAATCGAAAGTAAAAAAAAAATCATCTTTAATTGAACATAATTTTAGTATTAAATTTAAAAAATGAATTGATAATATGAAAATAAATGACGTAGTGCATTAATGTGTAAAAATAAGTATATTCTTATGTGATTTTTGGTGAGCCGGTTGCTTTATTGCACAACCGACTCACACGACGACTGTCAAAGAAAATTAGTGTATTTTGATTATTCTAGTGAAATTTAACGGTAAATCAACAAATAAATAGTTCAACAACTACTGAAGCTAATTTAAAAAATAAAAAATAAAGATCGGCAATCAAATTATCAAAATTGAGGGACGAAAAGAGCTATTAACCCACCAATAAACTTGTAATACCAGTACACCAAAAACCCAAACCGAACACCTACCAAACTCAAACACGTCACAACACTCACCGGTAATTTGGTTGGAGCTTGAAAGTTGAAACCTCCGCCTAGCTTCGATGCATTCGAGGAGCCCATCATAACAACATTAAAAATCAAACCCCAAAAAAACACAACAAAAAACCCAAACATTTCCCATCAATCCATACCTTCTTCTTCTTCTTTCTTCTTCAGACAATCAATTCAAACCCACAGAGTGAGAGTGAGAGAGTGTTGAGTCCCCGAAAATATGGCCCACCTTCTCAACACCAGCTTCGTCCCGTCCTCCCAGACCCTCCTCCGCCGGAGCCACAGCCCACAGCCGGCGCTGCGCATCTCCGGGCACCGGAGCCGCGCAGTGGTGCGCGCCAAGATCCGCGAGATCTTCATGCCGGCGCTGAGCTCCACCATGACGGAGGGCAAGATCGTCTCCTGGGTCAAGTCCGAGGGCGACAAGCTCGCCAAGGGCGACAGCGTCGTCGTGGTCGAGTCCGACAAGGCCGACATGGACGTCGAGACCTTCTACGACGGCTACCTCGCCGCCATCATGGTCGAGGAAGGCGGCGTCGCTATCGTCGGCTCCGCCATCGCCCTCCTAGCCGAGACCGAGGCCGAGATTGCCGAGGCCAAGGCCAAGGCCAATGCCAATCCCAATTCCGCCTCGTCCTCGTCGCCGCCGCCGCCGCCACCGCCGCCCGCGCCCGCTGCGGACAATGCCGTCCCGGCAATCGCCGCGAAGCCTTCGCCGCCGCAGCCGATTGCGCCTGTTGCCTCGGCGCACCCGGCGTCGGAGGGAGGGAAGCGGGTGGTGGCGTCGCCGTACGCGAAGAAGCTGGCGAAGGAGCTGAAGGTGGACTTGGCGACGATAGTCGGGAGCGGGCCGTCGGGGAGAATTGTGGCCAAGGATGTCGAGGCGGCGGCGGCTTCGGCTGCTGTCCAGCCGGCTGCGGCGGCTCCGGTGAGCAGCGCTGCTGCTGCGGCTGCGGCGCCGAGCCCCGGGGTTGAATTGGGGACGACGGTGCCGTTCAGCACAATGCAGGGCGCGGTGAGCAAGAACATGGTGGAGAGTCTGTCAGTGCCAACCTTCAGAGTTGGCTACACTATCACCTCTGATGCCCTTGATGCCCTCTACAAGAAGGTAATGTATGTTTTTGGTGAATCTCGTGTGCATTTTTTTTAGCCATTGTAGATGTGGTTTTGCTAATATATCTGGAAAAAAAAGAATATGGGGTTGTTTGGATATGACCAGTGGACTAAAAGAATCAATGATGTTCAGAAGAAAGTTGATGTTTTGGGCTTTCTTGTTCGGTGTTAGATTTATTCATATAATGCATGAAAAGCATTATACTTGTTTAGAAATATGAATTAAGAAGGATTTTGATTATCACAATGTTGGGATTGTAAAACAAAGATCTGTTGTCCTCAGTTTCCTGTCAGCGGGCTTATAAAAATTTTAGGATCAGAACTATGAGCGCTATATGTTTATTCCTTGAGAACGTTGTGTTATTTCTTTCTGAAAATTGAGTCTTGTCACCGGCTTTTGATTTTCATTTTTGCTACTCCTTATGATGTGTTTGATTATCCATGTGTGTTGGCTTTTTGGTTTAATGAATATTGCCTCCAACAGTGCAGAAAATGATGTATTCTTTAAGGTGTTCTGCTGTTTGCTTATGTTAACGAAATTTCTCATTTACCAGGTCAAGTCAAAGGGAGTTACCATGACAGCTTTGCTTGCGAAGGCGACTGCACTTGCGCTGGCCAAACATCCCGTGGTGAACTCTAGTTGCAGAGATGGTAAGAGCTTTACGTACAATAGCAGCATCAACATTGCAGTTGCTGTTGCTTTGGACGGTGGGTTGATCACTCCGGTGCTTCAGGATGCGGACAAGGTTTGTGTCTCTTGCTTTTACGGCAACAAATTGTTCTGCCTTGTAGGAGTTGGGAAGCCACAGAGAGGGATACAAGTTTTTGATAAAGTTGTGATGCCTTATTGTGTTGTGCATTGTAGGTTGATATATACTCGCTTTCGAGAAAGTGGAAGGAATTAGTTGATAAAGCCCGGGCCAAGCAGCTGCAGCCTCAAGAATATAATTCTGGTAAACTTGGTGCATGGCTGCGATGATTTCTCCCTCTATAGTGTTCTGGATTTCCATGACCGAAGTTCCAAATTTCACACAAATTCTTGTTGTTTTCTTGTTGAGATGTCAATGCTTTTTTTGGTTTCCACATCTTGGGTTGTAAGATGAAAATGATAAATGAACTCCTATATTTAATGGATCGGAAAATGCAGTTTCTAGATTAAGTGAGTTCATGTGAAAAAGTGAAAGTTATTTTTACGTCTAGTGTGCAAGATAGGTTGGTGGATTTTGTTTCTTTAATAATATGTCTCAGAACCGTTCAAAAGAATCAAAACCGATATACAGTTTTGCTTCATAGCACAGCTGCATATTTTCATTCAATGAATTCTCTTGACCATGATGGTTCTTTGCCTTTTCTCTAGGTACTTTCACCCTTTCTAACCTCGGAATGTTTGGGGTTGACCGATTCGATGCCATTCTGCCACCTGGCACTGTAAGTTGCTTACTTGGTTATAAGTTTTTCTCCGAGTGCGCACATAAAATGCATGCTCGTTAATATTTTATCTTATAACACTACTGACTTATTTCATCCAGGGTGCAATTATGGCTGTTGGAGCTTCTCAGCCCGCCGTTGTGGCTACCAAGGATGGTAGAATTGGTATGAAGAACCAGATGCAGGTGAGTAATTTGAAATTTTGTTTTTTAAGTTACAAAAACTAGAGCGAGTTTGCAGATTTTTATAATCCTTCGGACATGTTATATTTTTGCAGGTAAATGTCACAGCAGATCATCGCGTAATCTATGGTGCTGATCTAGCTTCATTCTTGAAAACACTTGCAAGCATTATCGAAGATCCAAAAGATCTTACTTTCTAGTCTGACACCCGTGTTGCCAAATGAGTATGTTGCCATTTTGTTGTCAGTTCTCTTCATAGTCATTGATATCTGGTTGGGAAATTTGAAGTGTAAGGGCTGGATAGAGTATCCGTTGAAAGTACGGTAGCGGAATTTTGAAGAGCATTTTTTGTTGATTTTCGTATCATTTGTTGTCAAGGATAAAACTCATGCTAGTTTCTACTCCAGATATTATCATAAAATGCCGGCATTTTTTTCCTTTCTCAAGCTATCTTTCTAGTCATAACTGTCATTAGTTTTTCACTTTCTCAAATAGTTTCTGTGAAACCATATAAAGAATGCTCATAACAAGTAATCAATTGGGGAAATGATATATTCTATCATAATATATAATTTGCATATGTTTTCTATTAGTACAATATTACACCTGTATGGTAAGAGAACTGTACTAAGGTTCTGGGAGTACTAACAAAACTCAGATTATCATCATATAGAACTGAAACCTTGGATTTGAGCCTATAAATCTGCTTTATTCTGCGTCAAGAAGATTGCTGTTCATCACAGGCCTTTCTTCGGGCGATTCAGTGACACAACCAAGAGCAACGTTCGGGATACCGAGCATCTGACTGCGGACAGTATCTGATGCTCTGCTAACTGTAGAATCAAGGATTTCGTCCCACTTATCGTGTGACTCTTAAGCTATTCAGCGCGCACTTAGCTAACTCGGTTCCTCGCTAACTGCCGGCTTTCCTGTTAGCAGTTCCAACAGAACAACTCCAAAGCTGTAGACATTACAGACCCGCCAGTGTTACCCTCATTGTACATGCATATTCCGCCGACAATAAACCCGCAAAGGGAATTTTCAATTTCGTCCTACTTCAGGTTTGAGATGTAAATTTGTAAATAGCGTTACACAAACAAGTACGAGGGAAAAAAAAAATCATCGGATAATTAACAAGCGCCTTAATGAGAAGCGACTTAAGAAAGATAGTTCTGCTTGACAAGCCGAGGACGAGAAAAGTGAGTGCCTGAGCTACTCTGGCTGTGATACTATATCTACACGCCCAATCCATTCCACTTCCGGGAGCTTTTACGAAAAGCATCAAAGAGGGTACCGCTCGGGGCAAATTCGTACTACAGGAAGGCCTTCTTAACCGGCAAAACATACCCCAAAGAAGTCATTACGTCGGAGTTGCTCAGCGTCCCAAGAAATTCGAATTAATTGTGGAATCTTTCACGGCAGGCCAATTGGAATAGCTTGTCACCTCTGCTAAGCTTCTTAATGAAATAGGCTACTCCAGAAATCATGACTGCTTTGTATTAAGTTGCAAACTGCGTCATGAGTCCAATATTTGATGGCCGGGAAACCACCTTCATGGCCTTGTGAAAGTCGATAGTTGATCTGTGGTTCACTCTCAGCAAATAAGTTGCCTAGGGGAAGATTTTTCCTATCATAATACCATGAAATTGATGTAGCAATAATGGCTCCCGCTGCAGCAGCCACAACTAATATATAAGAGAACTAAGAGTATAAAAGTAAATGCATATCATCATGTACTTAACGAAATGATTAATTTCTTAATTAATCGAAACGGTAGTTATTTGTTAAAACAACATTCAGAAAATGGCTATATCGTTTAAGCAGGTAAACAAAATGATCAACTAAATGGCCCTTGCTCCTAAACACCAAGCAACTCTCCTCTCAACTCTCAGATTGAAATCATCTAGCAAAATAACCTCCATAACCTAATTCTTTTAGTGACTCTTCAAAGTTCCAAACTTGTGAGAACCCAATGAGAAGTGTGACAAAAAGAATAGAGGGAAAAATGTACTCTTTATAAAATTTTATCTTGGTGGCTTGGAAAGTGAAATATGCAATCTGAAAGAGAAGCCAATAATTAACGTGACACAAAAAAATTGGAGCAACAATGGGCAAAATAAGGAAGAGTATGATGAATCAAATGTCAATACACTTATATTTACAAGAAACGGTAATGATTATTTAAGAGATAGACTCAGTGCCTTCTTCTCCGGCGCCGCCGGAGCTTCCGCCAGCGCCGAAAAACTCAGGAAAAATTAATTACAATGTTCCTCTAATTTGCACCATTGTTGAAAGTGCTACACATTTGTATTAATTACAAAAATAAAAAATAAAAAATAAAAATCTGAAGCACAACGCACGCATCGAATAAGAAACGCCTTTTTTTTCTAGTTAAAAATAAAAAGATTGAGAGTATTAGTTTTAATGTTACTTCATCGTTTCACTGACAGCATTGGACAGAGAGGTGTAAAATTGTTCATTTTCAATAAACCAGAGGGCGCAAATGTAACGGATCAAAGAATGAGGTGCATTCGAGAATAATAGCACAAATATAGGGTGCAAAAATGTAATTTTTCAAAAAAAAAAAAAAAAAAAACATTTCCATTCAATCCATAGTCCATACCTTCTTCTTCTTCTTTCTTACCCACAGAGTGAGAGTGAGCGAGCGAGTGTGTCCCCCGAAACATGGCTCACCTTCTCAACACCCACTTCGTCCCGTCCTCACAGACCCTCCTCCGCCGGAGCCACAGCCCCCAGCCGGCACCGCGCATCTCCGGGCGCCGGAGCCGCGCCGAAATCCGCGAGACCTTCATGCCGGCGCTGACGACGGAGGGCAAGTGGGTCAAGTCCGGGGGCGACAGTGGCGTTGCGGCCGAGAGTCCGCCAAGTCCGACGGCGGTGCCGTTCGGCACGGTGCAGGGCGCGATGAGCAAGAGCGTGGTGGAGAGTCTGTCAGTGCCAACCTTCAGAGTTGGCCACACTATCATCGCTCATGCCCTCTGCAAGAAGGTAATATATGTTTTTGGTGAATCTCATGTGCATTCGTTTTTAGCCATTGTGGATGTGGTTTTGCTAATTTCTCTGGAGAAAGAGAATATGGGGTTGTTTGGATATGACCACTGGACTAAAGAATCGATGATGTTGAGAAGAAAGTTTGGTGTTTTGGGTTTTGTTGTTTGGTGTTAGATTTATTCATATAATGCATGAAAAGCATTGAACTTGTTTATAATATAATGTAATCAAATTATATTATATTATGTTTTAAACGAGGTTAATGGCTTATCAATGGATAGAAGGTCGAATTCCCGGATACTGCACCTAAGTTTTGGGGTAACTTGGTCACTTGGAAAAGCAAGAAACAGTGCTGAGGATTTGCGAGGTCATATGGCTGAAGTTACTGTTAGAAGAGCTGAAATTCTCCTTTCAAAGTCCTATAGAATTGCACTGTGATAACAAGGCGATTATATCGATTGCTCACAATCCAGTAGTACATCACGATCGTACCAAGCGTGTGGAAGTCGACTGACACTTTATCAAAGAAAAGATTGACGAGGGGACTATAAGCGTGAATTGTGTTCCCACTTTAGATTGGATGGCTAATTTGCTCACAAAGGCTCTTTATAAGCCGATTTTCGAGAAACTAGTTGGCAAGCTTGGAATGTTCGATGTGCACACTCCAGCTTGAGGGGAGTGTTAACACGTTAGTTTTTTAGGAGTTAGTTTTAAGGAGCTGTTTTATTTATTTACTGGTTGGTAGTTGTTATTTTATTGCCTCGCGTTTGTTGGGATTAAGAGAGTTAGGAAAGTCAGTAAATGGCAATATACACCATATTCAGGAATGTAACCAGTTTTATTTTTTCCAGAGGAATAAAAGAAGTGCTTTAGTGTTTTCTTCTCTTGTATGCTTTTATTCATTTACTAATGTTTTATTGCTGGTGGTAAAGGCAGATATTTCAAAGGGAATTTGCAATGGGAGCCCTCACGACTATGAAACCACGGAGTAATTCTCTAATCTCAGAACAAGTTTTATTTTTCTTTTATTTTTTCAATTTTATCCTCTTGTGGCTCTGGCCGACACTGGAAGTCCTCGTTGATTTTCTGAAGATAGTTCAGTTACAATGTTAATTGACAATCGACATGTCTGTTGAACCTTTTTGCAAATTACTCTTATAATCTAAAAACTGTTTAGGTTCTTATTACAACAAGATTACACTATACATAAGCTAATATATTTCTGAATACAGGGTCAATGAAAAATGCACATCGGATGTTGTAGTCATTCACTTTTTGATTGTTGACTACATTATTTCTATTCCTCTGTGTCAATCAGTTCTTTTTTGCCTTAGGTCATGTAAATAGTTTTGTGTTTGTGTTCTTGTTTTGTTTTCTTTGATGGTTTATTCCGTTTCATGGCACTATATTCCCTTTCGTCCCGGCATCATTAGCATTTTAGATATGACTCCTTAGACATGGAAAAGCTAATAGTAGGATCTCAGTTGTAATGATTAATGAAGAAATTTAAAAGCGTTCCTACTGATAATGAAGCACAATTTTGCACAGTGCTGACACTAAACTAGCAAATTCATGATTTATGAATTGCTCATATAAGGAGGTTTTGTTTTGTTTTGTTTTGTTTTTTTATTCTACTTTGATGTCACACATAATGAGACTGTACATGCCATGAACCTACTTTCATATGTTCATGAAGCTACACACCATAACATCCTTCTAAGTACTATTATTGATGAATTATTAGTCACTTCTTTTAATACTAGATTTTTACTTCAGAATTTTTCAAGGACCTCTTGTCCAAGGATATTGAAGTTGTAAAACTGCCGTTACTTTGTCTATCCACAATCACGATTGGACAAACCTTATCGTTGATTTCTGCCCCAACGGCGAATGCAAGTGATAATTTTAACACTAACGCCGTATACGAAGTTGGCGAATTATTCGAGTTAGGAATCCAGCTGTCATATTTGCTGTTGTTATTAGCCTTTCTCGGGGTTGGATCCTTCTTTGTGATCCGTCAAGTCCTTGTGCGTAGAGAACTTGATCTTTCTGCCAAAGAATTGCAGGTAATACGAGTATCTTATATCGATGCATTGTTAATGATCGTGATTTTCTCATACAATTACTTACCAAATTGTAGAGCTAATATGGCCATTGTGATCTTTTATCTTTTGCCACTTTGGAGAGCACTAGGCTCTGCAACTACTTTTTTTCTTTTCTTTCTTTTTTTGATATTCTCTGGTCTTGTCTTTTGTGAATTTCAGGAACAAGTAAGAAGTGGGGATGCCAGTGCGACTGAATATTTTGAACTCGGTGCAGTGATGCTGAGGAGAAAATTTTACCCAGCAGCTATTAAGTACTTGCTTCAGGCAATTGAGAAATGGGATGGTGATGATCAAGACCTTGCGCAGGTATTACACTGACTATACCAAGAATGACCTGTTTCTCTTATTATTTTGGAAAACCAATATTTTGACGTGTTGTTTAAGACATTCATAATAGTTGATCCCGAGGCATATATGTAGTCATTTGTTGCCTTATTAAAAGAATTATGCTTTTATCCGAGTCCAGACTAATCATAAAATCACATAAGCTAGAGGAAAATTGGAAGGAAAAATTGAGGAACAAAAAAAAGTTAATTGTATTTAGTGATTTAATGAGTATCTTTTTTAAATTATCAAACTGTTGAGCAGGTTCACAACGCCCTTGGTGTCAGTTATACGCTTGACGGAAAGCTTGACAAGGGAATCACAGAGTTCGAAACAGCCGTAAAACTTCAACCGGGCTATGTCACAGCTTGGAACAACCTTGGAGATGCTTACGAGAAGAAGAAAGAGTACAAGTCTGCGCTAAAGGCGTTTGAAGAAGTGCTTCTTTTTGACCCTAACAACAAGGTGGCACGACCGAGGAGAGACTTTTTAAAGGACAAGGTGCAGATGTTAAGGGGAGTTCCCGTGAAATCGAAGGAGACCAGGTGATTCGGTGCATTAAAATACTTGATTTCGCTCTGCAATGTAAGATAGTCAAATATCATCGCTCAAAGCCTTATAAAGTTTCACTTTAAATGAGCTCGAGATCTCAAACAGGCCTAAGTTTTCATCGATTTGCTATGATTTCAGATCAACTAGTTATAGTTATCACACTGCAGTTTGTATTTTGTCATATTAACCCGAGAGTAACTTTTTATTTCACCAAGCTTGAACAAAAGTTACTGAAACAAATTGCATACTGGATTGCTTTTTTCTCTGTAATTTTCTTTTATTTTATTAGTCTCTAGCCTTTGCTGTTTTAATTTCTTAATCATCTTTGGCTTCTATGACATGTATTTATCTACGCGTGATTTGTTTACCTATTTCTTGTTTCAGACCAATTTTTATTTTTATTTCTAAATAAATTTGTTTAGAGGGAGAGGCATAAGTCCTCAAGGTGAGTTTAGATCTACCTCTTCTTCTACCGCGCAGCACCGTTGGTCACTCATCGGCAGTTAGTTCCGGCGAGTGCACAGTGGCCGGAAACTTTACGGACAAGTGACTAGTAGTTAAGACTTAAGAGTAGACGAGTTTTAGAACAAGTGAGAAAGAAATAGAACGGTAACATTAGATGTGGTAGAAAGTCTGTTATTCCTTAAAACGAGTTTTTTTTTTTTTTTTTTGTTGAAATTTGGAGAACATGGAAAATCAATAATGTGCTTTATTATTATTGATATGATGGAGTTGGTTTAAATTCAGTAATGTTTTCGGTGAGATTTAGTTGGCTGATGAATAAATATTTAAAAATGAGAAAAATATTTGTCATATTCATAACCAGTTAGATTTCATTAGAAGAGTCAATTGTCAGATTTGCTTTTTTTTTTTTAATTAAAGGTTGTTTAGTAACCAAGTTTAGATAAAAATTAGAACTTAGTCATTTGCTACAGTACAAAGTCTGGTTCCTTCTAACTAAATTCACATGTAAATACTGTTATTATAGTTAAATGCACTTTTTTTGACAATCTATATATAAAATTTTAACTTTAGCAACTTAAATCAAAATTATCTAATTTTTTTTATTTAGATCGTTTACTAACGAAAAATAAAATAAAAACTTAAATTTGGCAGCTTAAAATCATTTTCCACCACAAATATTTTCCGCATGAGACATTTTCGATTTTCATTTATGTTTTCAAAAAGAAATGAAAAAAAAAAAAAAAATCCTTGGAGCCTAAAGTGTTTTAAGGCACATTCCTTGCGTGGACAAATCCTCATTGAGGTGAGGAACGCCTCGAGACTCTGCTCCAAATGGAAAATTGCACAAAATTAGAAAATGGATTCAATTCAGCTTTAAATGTTTATAAAATTATAGAAGTGAAGAAGGAAAAGACTACAAATATAAAGTTACCATGAAGGAGAGACCTTTTAATAGAAAGTAAGGTTACAACTGAGATTTAAAGTCGACATTCTTAATTCTATGTTTAATGTAAGAATTTTAGGAGAAAATTTTCTCCTCTGCGAATAATTGTATGTATATGTGATTAGTTATGAATTTATGATGGAATATTGACTCAATTTTTTATTCATTTTGAGAAGTGATTATCTTAAGAAAGGAGAATTTAAAGAAAAAGAGAAAAAAGCAGCCACTTAATAATCTATACCCCATATAGTGTGCTCCCTTTCCTTCCATCTTATGTTTGTAGTGTAAATTTTGGGGTATAAATTAAAAGTGCAACTCACATGGGGTATAGATTATCATTGTGTCAATAACGGGGCATTCTTCAAAATCCCCCAATTGCTTTGATGGAGGGCTTTTAAATACATGGGCCCAATTTCTCTATGACCAGTTTATATATATATATATATATATATATATATAGGAATTGAAAAGGGGGATTGAAAAACAAGGCTATTGCTCAAAGTTATGTGATCTTTTTGTTTTCACTATATATTGATAGTGTAAAATTTGTAGTATAAATTTATACCCCAAGTATTATGCTCTCTTAATTTCTATTTTATGTTTGTAGTGTAAAAATAGAACATAAATTACAATTGTAGCACAAAAAAGTATAAATTATTAATGTGTCATAAAATAGGACAATCTTCAAAATCCCTCTTATATATATATGTGTATGTGTGTGTGTGTATGTATATGTATAACTAAGAGTTAGGAGTGTTTAGTTTGGTGGATGGAGATGAGGTGAATGGAGACGTGGAATGAGAAATTCAATCCTCTTATTTAGTTGGAGAGAGGAGAGGAGGGAGAAGAAAGGTGGAGGTAGATGCTCTCTTTTTTAAACAATTAAATTGCATGACACATCATATCCCTACTTTTAATAACTAAAATATCAAATTTTCTTAAAAATAGTTAATTACAAATATTGAAAATGCACAACATAGTAATTTTACAATTAATTATCATCTATCATTCAAACTCTCAATCTTTTCTACCAAATAATTTGAAAGTTGCCATAATATTCTTTGTTCTTCACGCTCTCTATCTTTTCTACTGTCTATCCTTCAATCAAACATATCGTAGGAGAATATGGCAGTAGTGCTTTGGTTGTGCAGCATATGTTAAGTGCAATTGTGGAGGCTGCGCAAGTTGTGAGAGAGAGAGAGAGAGGAGTGCAGTGGCTATGAGTTAGAAATTAGCGAGAAATTGAAAGGCGATTTATCTACAGTGAACGTAGATAATTAGTAGAATTCGTTTAAATAGTTGTCTTCTCTATTTTGTTGTTTATTTTTCGTTGTGTTTATGTGACGATTTTTTTCCCAATAAGTTATTCTATTCAAAATAATACGATAGTATGGGATTTAGTCAAATGGTGTGTTACCCAATCAAATGAATGATTATTAAACATTATTCTTATTCTTTGAAAATAAAACTATAATTCATTTAAATCGATATTATACAAAGACATGATTATACCTATTAGGGTGAATTAGCTAAATAGATCATTTTGGAAAAGACCTTTTAAATTTTAGTAAATATTTCAAAAAACTAAGAGAATAATCATGGTTCAAATATAAGATGCATGGATAAACTTCATTCTCCATAACTATTTGATGATTATTTTCTTAATATAAATGAATATATTGGCTATATTTTTAAATCGCCAAAGCAAGATTGCTGTTGTTTTATAATTTTTCTACTTCTCTACTAAATATAAGTCAACCGAATCATACTTAAACAATAATTTAATACAATTGTATTTAATCCGGTGCAGTAAATATACCTTAGTCTAAACTAATCCTTTATTAACACATATAGCAGCCGATCCTTTTTTTTTTTTTTCCTCCCACCAATTTTTTTCCCCCCTTTCTAGTCAATCGAAGTATATAGCATTTTGTTTCAACAGCATGTTGAAAATTGTATATGCCCTTTGCTTAATCTTTCAAGAAGTTGTGTAAAAATTGGTGTCTTTCACCAACATGAATGCCATATTTTCTAATCAAACATCCATTTTTCCCTTATAACGGAGCTAGCTCTTTTTAACCAAAGTCACGTCATTTCATCAAATCTTCTTCTTTTAGGGGCAGGAAAAATAAAAGAAGTCTAACCAATCAAAATCTCTTATCATGATTCATGAATGCCATCCCAATGGAGTATGGACTTTCGAAGAAAATTACTATATTATATACGCTTTTGTTTTGTTCTCTTACATAAAAAGTGGTAGTGAAAAAAAAAAAAAACAACAACAACAACAAAAAAAGGACTAAGATGGTTCCAAATTGGAGGCATGTCTTGGCCTTCTTGGACACTCTACTTTCTTTTCTTCTTTTTTTTTTTCCTTTTTTTTTTAATTAGTACTCTCAATATATATCTGCATTATTGTGTCCTTTTTTTCATGGCTTTTGGTGGAGAGTGGACTAAGTTTGACAAAGAGAAGGGATAGATATTGCGATCGCAATCAACCACTCGTCATTGCATATGTCATAAATGTTTGTGAAATCATTAGCACGCCTTTGAATTATTATACCGAAGGTTTTGGCTTTGGCTTCGGCTTGGCCAACATTCATAAGAGAGTTACTTGTATGACCATCCACTACTTGTCACAATTATTGTGGATCAACATCTTTGTCCCTCCTCTTAATTTGTTTCACTTTGTCCTTTTTAACTTTTTCTCAATTGTGGTTGTGGTTGGAAATTTTAGGGTTTTCTCATTTATTTTATTTTCTATTCTTCTAATAAGGAGAGTTTCTCTAGTGAGTTTTTTTTAGTGAGAATCTCATTGACAAATTTACTTTTTGAAAGATGTGAAACTCATTAAAAAAGTAAATCTGACGATCTATAATTATTTCAGACTATAAAAAAAATACTCATTAAAGAATCTATGTCCCAAATGATGTGTTCATTTTGTTTTCACACTATATTTATAATGTAAATTTTGAGGTATAAATCAAAAGTGCAATATACATATAATATAGATTATCATTGTAGTAAAAGAGGGGCATTAGATTTTATTTTAGGAAAATCGTAGGAAATAGCCAAAAAAAATTTATGTTTTTAAAGTCCAGCCTATGTTTTAAAAAATTAAAAAAATAGCCATGTTACAAATTGTATAACAGAAAAGTGTCACACAAAATATAACACATCTGTAAATATTTGTAAGATATTTTGTAACACTTTAAGTTTTTCTCATTATTTTTTGAAGTGTTAAATAATATTTTACAAATATTTATAAATCTATTATATTTTGTGTGACACTTTTCTGTTATACAATTCGCAACATTGCTATTTTTTTAATTTTTTGAAACACAAACTATCATTTAAAACAAACATTTAATTCTGGCCTATTTTTGCAACTCACCCTTTATTTTATTCTCTTGTAAAGACCAAACTATAAGACTTTTAATACTATTAAATACGATTTTGAGTATTATGGAGTCTACAGGTGTTCATGTAATGATAAACCTATTATATTGACCATATAAGATTCGCATAGGAAAACATGATATATAATTCCTATATTTTGGTTTTATGATCGTGAATTTTATTCATTTTTTGAGAGGCTGGCCAGTCATAATTTTTTTTTATATTATACTGTAAAATAGATTTTTTTTTTCACGCTAATAAGAAAGTAAAAGAACAAAACATATAAATAACAAACTCAATAGTAAAAAGGAATGGTGTTTAATAGGTAAGTCCGTTGTCTGAAACAACAAACTCAATCACTTATATTCTTAACAATTAAAAAATAAATAAAAAACTCAACAGCGAACAGCCTATATTTATGTTTGGGGCCATGTCAATATTATCAAAATTTTAAATATAGGCAAATGAGTATAATATATATATATATGCGTACTATGCATATAATGCATGCATGGCTAGGCAATTCAGTATAGATGATTGAGAAAACATTTTGTACATTTTTTTTATTAAGGCTAACGAATTAATGCATGGAATACTTTAGGACTATATGGTCTCCTTCTGCCCCACTACTTTCTCTTTTTTTTTCTTCTTTTTTTTAATAAATATTATATTAGTCGGCTATTTGATTAAAAGATGGTATTAAAAACGACCGAAATGCAAACAGTCCTATGATTTTTCACCGCATTTTGAAATTTGAACTCCACTCTATGTTGTGATGGGTGTTTTTTCTGCTAATTAAGCAATTAGCCATTTTAAACATAAAATTTGAAAGATTTAGCCATAATTTCATAAAATTAAGGATTTAATCATAATATGTAACATATACAAAGTTACATATATAGTTACATTAAGGATTTAGCCATTACATGTAACATATATACGTATAAAAAGCGTAACATTAAATGTAACGTTACATGTAACATAAAATGTAACACATATTGTGTAATGTTATACTTTTACACGTATATATATTACATGTAATATAAAATGTTACATGTTATGGCTAAATCTTTAATTTCAACATTTTAAGGCTAAGTCGAAAAAAATTACTAAAAAGTTTGGTTAAATGCCTAAAAAACTCTTCTTGTTTTGTTTTTTGTTTTGTTTTGTTTTGTTTTGTTTTTTTGTTTTTTTTTGTCTAAAAAGAAAACTTTCATAAAACGGGACCCCAAAGCTAGGGATTAATTGAGAGAGTGTACAATCTCAAAACTAGAGATTAATTGAGAGAGTGTAAAACCTTCGACGGTTAGTTTAGGTGACAAAATCCTCTAACAAGAAAGTTGAAAATTGAGATCTAAGATTCAAATTTTTGGTATATACATTTTTTCAAAGGTGTATATAAATTGTGTCGTTGAGTCCAAAACCGTTAAAAAAAATAGAGTACAGTAAGAATAAGCTGATAAAAAACGCAAATTCTGGCATGGGAAATGACCAAAAAAATAGAGTGATGGGAACTATTATTAGAGGGTGATAATTGTATATAATATACAGAAACATGGTAATTAATATGTTCTTTGCTCCACTTGATCTTTGTTCCTTTCTTTTTCTTTTTATTTTTTTTCTGAGAACTTTGCTTGCTGGTCACCACTACTCACTACCCATCGCTTTAATAACTTTGAGAGAGAACAAACCTTCATTTTACAAATTCATTTGCTATTACTTCTATCCTACAAAGGCCAAGCATACAATAAATCAAACCATATAATGGGCATTACCAAACTAATCACAAAGTCAAATGTATAACTCAAACAACATGAAGTTTTAATATTGTCTAAATTGTAATAGCAGCATGCTAAAAATAAAAATAAAAAATCCCTTTTTTTAATGGGTATTACTCCTTGAGCCTCGTCATTAAACCCTTGCCCTCTGCCAATGGCGACGAAAACGAAGTGGGCGGCTACAAGTCGAGGTCTTGTTTATGTACTATGTGGCCACATTAGCTGCTCATTATTTGAAGCTTTGAAAGGTGCATCCATGGCTTTTTTTGGGTTTACAAGAAAAGAAATTTGGGGTTGAAGCTTGAGAAATTTTCTATAGAAATTTTGGATTTTCAAGCTGATTGATCGGAGAAGAGAAATTGAGATTTGAGAAACTTGTGGTCAGTTAATAAATAAGAGGTTTCAAAATTTGGGATTTACCCAAAGAACTACTCATTCAGCTTCTCAGCTGGTGTCGGATGGTTCAGCGACGAGGGTTGCTGCAACGGCGATGACTGATGGGTGTTGGACTTGGAGAGATGTCTTTCTTTTTTTTTCTTTTTTCTTTTTAATTTTTATCATGATATTTTAATCCACTGTGGCAAGATTATACTATCTGTTATACACTTCAAAATAACATCCAATCAAAATTGTCTCCCATGAGTGGGTTTTCTTTTTAGTTCCCATGGCAGAAGTACCCGTTACAAGGGTTAGTACCACAAGTATCTTTTGGGTTTAATAGAAATTTCACATTTATCTCTTATGTTTTTAATAATATAAAATATACTTCTTAGGTTATTCAATTGAACAAAATATATACAGTTTGATGACAAAAAAGTATAGTTTTTTTTTTTTGGGAAATCGTAGGAAATAGCCAAAAAAAATTTCGTTTTTGAAGTCCAGCCCATGTTTCAAAAAATTAAAAAAATAGCCATGTTACGAATTGTATAACAGAAAAGTGTTATACAAAATATAACACATCTGTAAATATTTGTAAGATATTTTGTAACACTTTAAGTTTTACTCATTACTTTTTGAAGTGTTAAATAATATCTAACAAATATTTATAGATATGTTATATTTTGTGTGACACTTTTCTGTTATACAATTCATAACATGGCTATTTTTTTAATTTTTTAAAACACAGGCTATCATTTAAAATAAACATTTAATTTTAGCCTATTTTTGCAACTCACTTTTTTTTTTCTAAAATGTTAAAGTACTTTACATGCTCGTAAACTATTAAAACATACGAACAAGAAAATACAGTTGCCATATAAAAATTTTATATGTATTTTTTTAATAAAATTTAGAATGAGGTATATTTTTTTTCAATTTAAAAAATTAAAAGATAAAATTTGTATTATCACAAACTCATAGTATAAAGATAAAATTTTAATGAAACATATGAGCTATTTAAGGTATTTACCCTTGTTTAAATACTGGATTCGAAATTTTAAAACGACAAATACGAAATTACAATAAAAGCATTGGATGGTGTTCGTACGTGGAGAATTGGACCACATCCCATCCAGACTCGAAAAATGGAAAATTAAAAAAAAAATGCTCATGAGCTAATAAAGATGATTCATGCACAACTAAATTATCTATGACATCGAGATCTTCTACTAATTCTATATTTAAATAAAGTATGCCCAGAGACAATGAACTTGTTCAAGCCAGAGACAATGAACTTGTTCACTGGGACGATGGAGACAAATAATATCATTCTTAATCAGTTTTTATATGAACAATGCTATAAAAATAAAATAAAAAGTAGCAAAAAAAAAAAATCTAATGTAAGTGATAAAGTGATTACTTAAAATAATTTTGGTAAAGTGATTGTCAACAGTTAATTAGTGATTAATTTAGATAAATTAGTTTATTAATTTCTTCATGATTTAATAAGGTTTTTTTTTTATTGAAACAAAGAAATGTCTAAAAAATATGATTATTGACACGAACCCTAACTTTCATAAAATATAATTTGTGTTCGTATTTTGAAAAAAATCTTCGACTATAGAATAACTCAAAATCTTATAATTACGTTTATTTATAGGTCCTAATTCTAAAAAAGAATATATTAATCTGATGATTTCGAATCGTTCTCTATCATAAGACTATTCTACGAAAAAATCTTTTAGTTAACAAGTATTTATGCCTATTGACACATAACATTTACTTTATTTTATTGGAAGCCAACAAGCTTAAAGACAACGAACATGAAATTTATTCCCAAATGAACTGGCTAAAATAATCTATAGTTTCCATAAAAAATAACAATCTACAATTAAAAAATTCGCTTGAAAGAAATACCATATAGAATATTGGCGTTTACCAACTCTCAAAATTAAGAAGATCAAAGTCTTTCCTCATTAATTGGTAATCGGGTGCATTTACCTCTTTCTTTACTCTTCCAACGTATTTTAGGTGAAATTATTTTTATGGATAGTATTGGAAAAAAAAATCTACACACTCAAGCATAATAATTTAAAAAAACAATTAATTCATTAAAAATGACATAGCTGGTATTGAGCCCCAAACAATTGACTAAGGGTACCTAACTACTTTTAATATTCTATAAGTTATTTCGTCAATATTTCTTAAATATGAGGTATAGATTTGACAATTTTTAAATAAGGGTACTTAGACAATGATATTTTCCAATAATAGCAATAAATAATACGGCAACCAGCAATGTGAATGAAGATTACGTTGGTAGATGCTTAAGATTACATGGTTCACCATTTAAATAATAAAAAAAATTCGATCATACTATTTTTTAGCACTTTATAATGGTATAAGATTAAATTTGCTACCGTAAATAAAGATGGGACAAATTAAGGGTTTTTTTTTCAAATAGCATTTGTTTTGATATATTTAAAAAAAAAAAAGCATTCGTCAGAATTTTTATACATATTTATTGGAAATTTTGAAATTTTTTCAACAAATGTGTCAATAGTTTTTGTTATAAAAATTTGAAAAATGCTATTTTTTTAATATTTAAAAATATACACTAATAAAAACGTATAAAAATTGGAATTTTAATAAAATAACCATTGTTTACGAAATGATTTTAAAAAATAATCACAGTTTTAAAAAATTTAAAAACTAGCCATATCATAAATTTCTTACAAAATTTTTGCCTAGTGTCAGAAATTTCTGACAGTATTTTTGTGTATTTTTATTATTGTCATAAACAACTTACAATTTTATGGTTAGTTTTTAAATTTTTTGAAACTGTGGCTATTTTTTAAAAATACACAGTCCAAAATGACTATTTACCTAAATGATCCTAAAAAAATTGTGCTATTTGTTTCAATTTTGATTTGCGTACAATTTAATTATATTACTACTATTTCTATCTATATTTATAGTACTTATAAATTCCTCATTCAAAACCATAAGACATCTTAAATTCAAATATAATTATAAACCCTTATATATTCAGACATCAATAAATTGTACAAACCAAACAACAGTTTAACTAAAAATGAAGTTTTTCAATTGAGACGGCGAACAAAACGTACCAATGAAAGAATCACTTAATACTTGAATTTTGTTGCTACAAATCTATCACAAGTCACAACAATCTCTTACCGTTAAACCCCATACTTAGTTATATATATGTATACATTTTTTTGGAAAGAGTCTCGGGTGGGGAATTCTCCACCACATGAAACAGGTTTGGATCATTAGATTTATTTTTTTAGTAGGTCCCACTGCTTAAAAAGGTTAATCTGACGATCTAAAACTGTTTTTTGTGGTGGAGAATTCCCCACCTGAGAATTTTTCCATTTTTTTGTATCATAAAATTTTTTTAACGACATTGCACTAGTAAATGACTAAATATATTTGGATGTTGAGTAAAAAAAAAAAAATATATATATATATATATATATATGGGTCAATTAGCTAAATAGCTATTTTGTACCGTATGTTTTTAAAAAATAGTCATAGTTTCAAAAATTTTAAAAACTAGTCATAACATATTTAAGAAATCTCTGACAATAACAAAATTACACATAAAAATTGTTGTAAGAAGATTTTTGATAAAAGTAAAAAATTTCTGAAAAGACTAGTTTTAATTTTTTCGAACCTGTCACTATTTTTTAAAATCATTTTCTAAAAAATGTGTATTTTCTTAAAATTTTCTTATATATATAGTGAATATCTAATTTTTAACACATAATTTAAATTAATACCCAATCTTTTAAAAAATATAACAAAATATTTATGTGATTCAATTACTTACATAATCGTAACTGATAGTAATTAATTTAGTTATAAAAAATATGTGTAAGTAATTAATAAAATTATTAATTATTTAATTATTTTAAAAATTTGAGTATTTATTTTTATTATTGTGAAAACTTTAGTACCTCTCTACTTTTTGGATTTTAACTTTTAAGCTATACGGCGGTGGCTAGTACTTCCTCGAAAAGGAGACAAAAGGGAATTCCCATTTCCCACACCAGTTTCCCAATTGTATATTTTAATTTAGGGAGAATTTCAAAATAAAGCCATTTTTTATGCCACTTAATAATCTATATCCCATGTAGTGTGCTCCCTTCATTTCCACTTTATGTTTGAAGTGTAAATTTTGGGGTATAAATTAAAAGTGCAACACACATGGGGTATAGATTATAATTGTGTCAAGAATGGGGTATTCCTCAAAATCCCCCTTTTATTTATTTATTTTAACAAAAAACTATTCATTGAGGTCCACCAAAGTCTAAAACCCAAATAACAAACCTTAGTCAATCCTCCATTTGCTAATGTATTAAAAATTGGGACCCACCTGGTGGACCCACCACCATGCGTGAGCACGTGGGACCCTCCTCCTTTTCTTTGTTTATTTAGTAGGATCCATGCAGGTTCGTCGAACTCCACTCACCTTCACTTCAAGTCTTAAACTATTTTATTTTTAATTATTTTATTTTATAATATAATCGCCAGAGTTCTCAGTAGGGCTGTGTTAGTAAGGTGAGTTCTACGTGAAACCCTTTTTCTTTTTTTCTTTCTTTTTACTGTATATTTGATCTAACGGTTGATGATCTCAATTGGCAGATTAGAACTTAGCTTGTGTTTGGGTAAATTATTTTGATTATTCCATTCTATTTATTGGAATGATCAAAACGGTTTGAAAATTATTTGGAATGGTTTGAAAAAAAAAATGATGTTGAATGGTTTGACTTTGCGAATTTCGAAGTGGTATGAATGGTTGAGATTTAAAGATATTATATAGGGATTTGGAAAGTTGAAAAAAAAGGTTAAAAAAAATAGAATGAAATAATTTGTAGAATTAAAAAGTTGAATGGTTTGAAATAATATGAAATGAAATGAGTGGAATGGTTTATCCAAACATGAGATAAATTACTGTTAGAATGATCATAGTCACTATATTCAACCAATAATCAATCATACATTTAAGTCAAACCGAGACAACAAAATAAGAAATAAAAGAACTAATACTATGTGCTCCATAAATTGATAATTTGATATGCTGCTTTACTTTGACTCTCGGTCGTTGTTCCTTTAAATTCATATTGTTAATTAGTTTTCTAATTTTCCAAATTAATTTTAGAGTATTGCTATATATATATATATATATATATATTCCTCCAATATATATGAACAATTTTACTCTGGTTAGAAATTTACCATTAGGAGACGGAGCTCAAACACTGATAAAATGATCTGAATACAAGGATTAAAATAATTAAAAAAAAAGATTAAAAAAAAAAGTGTAAAAAGTGAAAAAGATACACGGTGATAGTTTGACTTTGACTGCTTGATGCATTTTATTTGTGGAACTTAATTATCCACTAAGAAGGTTGTGGTTATATCTCGAATATCTCTGATTATATGATCATATCTGCTATTGGTCATTTGAGTTTAACAGTTATACTTTGATTTGAATATTTAATGTTGTCATTTGATAACTAAGAAATGTAAACTAACTGTTAATCCATTGAACTTGGGTATAGAGGATGAATAAGCTAAACAAGCTATTTTGAGAAAGATATTTAAATTTTATCCTATGATTTAAAAAATCAAAGATATAACTATATATAGTCCAACTGTAAGATGTATTGTATGAATTTTACCTTTTATAATTACTTAACTTGATAACTATTTCCTTAATAATTAAAAACATTGGTCGTGCTTTTAAATCAACAAAATATAATGATCATTTTTTTTATTTATAATTTTATGAGTAAACTATAAATATATTGAAACATAATTCTTATGTGTGGACATCTGGTCTTGGGTACCTCTAGTTCTTATTAACGAGTGCTCAATCACTTAATCCTTGTGGTTGAGTTTGCAAATAGCTTGAGTTTAATATTAACCCACTGTTCAACCTTTTGCATAGATTGATAAACTAATATGGCGTATTGGCATTGTAGCGTACTTCTGTGTAATAATCTTTTTTTTTTTTTAACATACGGTGATTTTTTTTTCCTATAATGGCATAAAACAAAGCTTTTTCAAATTTCTCTGTTATATTTTCTTAATGATAAATTTAACACCAAATACATATTTGTAAAATTTAACAATAAATATAAAAAACTATAGGCAAAGCAGATAAATATCTAAAATTTACATAATAATAAAAATAAATATTTAAAATTTTGAAATAATTCAATAACTAGTCAATTTATTAATTACTTTCACATGATTTTAATTTTGACAGCTCAATTAATTATCACAAATTTCCATTATATAAATAATCTAATAACTTATAAATTTTAGGGCCAGTTAAGTAATTAACTATTTTAAAGGTAAAATTTAAAGAATTTAGCCATAGTTTCACGAAATTAAGGATTTAGCCATAACATATAACATTTTATATTACATGTAACATATATACGTGTGAAAAGTAATTACACTTTTCACACGTATAAATGTTACATGTAACATAAAATGTTATATGCTATGGCTAAATTTTTAATTTCGACATTTTAGGGCTAAATCCTAAAATATTACCAAAAAATATGGTTAAATGCCTAAAAAACTCTAAATTTTATTATTATTATTTTTAAATTAAATATTTATTTGAATTAAATATTCACTCTCATTTCTCAAAACTATATTGGAGGTGAAATCTTATGGTCCATTAGTTTGACGTTACCTTGGAACTTGGAAGATATGCGCTAACAAAGCCAAATTACTCTCACCAAAACGCGTTGGAATTTCCCTACACAAAACTCTCTTTTTGTTCACTTTGAGTATGAGACAACAAATCCCTACCCACCGTAGGTCATGTTTCTCACGAAGCGTCGTTTTTGTTGTCGTTTGCTCGTGGCTGTCTAGAATTGACACCAAAAACGACATCGTCCCACTCAACTCTCTCTCTCTCTCTCTCTCACCCAACCAAACAACACAACACAACTCACTGTTTTTCTTTTTCTTTTACACAAAAAATGAACGGTTTGATTTATGGGGTTGACCTCAGACAACATAACTCTGGTCCCACTTCAGTTGAACAGGTAAACATGGAACCTCCTTTAGCACATCTATATATGTGTATGTGTGTGTATATAATATATATATATATAATATTGATGCCTTGCGCAGTATTTTTATCTTCCTCTCTTTATTTTTTTATTTTTTATTTCTTTGTCATTTCTGTTTCTTCTCTCTCTTAAAACTTTGGACTAAGCCAACTCAGAGAAAAGTCTTAGAGAGAGAGAGAGAGAGAGAGAGAGAGCATCTGAACAGTCTTGAATCTGGTGAGTTCTTACTCTTTGTTACATGGTTTCATTGTATTAGATCAGTTTGATGTTATTAGTGATGATTTTTTTTTCTTCTGGTACCAAGTAAATACACACAATATGAGGCTATTTTATGCTGCTATAGTTATCATTGGATTTAGCTTTGGACTCTCAGTTTTGGGTTTTGGGAGGTTGAGTTTTGTGTGTCAATAATATATGATCTGATTCATGTTTTTGGATTTTGTGTTGCTATTTGAAGCTGGGAAAACTTTGTATGTCTTTGTGGAAAGAGATTCTTTTGGGTTTGGGATTTTATGCTAGTCTTTTTATGTTAACTATAAAAAGACTGGATTTTTATTTGTTTTTTCTCTTCTTAGTTCTTTCATTCTTTTTTTTTTTTTTCCCGGTTTTACTGGGATTGAATATGTTATTGAGTAAAGGTCTTTCAAATTGACAAATGGGATTTGGGAATCTCGAGTAAATATCTTAAAAGATGATAAACGGTGGCTTTGAGAATTGAAATTGACTTCTCATGGAGAAAGGTGCTTTTTTTTTTTCCTTCAAGCTGACTTAAAGTTTTTAAAGAGGCATATATTTTGGATACAGGAAGTCTTACAAAATTTTTCCTTGTTATATTTCATCTAAAATTTTTCCAAGGATAATCCTAATTATGCCTTGTATTTTGCTCATTCTAGGTTTGAGTTCCAGAAGGTCTTCTTACTTGGCATAAGCACAAACAAAAAAGGAGAAAAAAAGCCAAACATATGGATCTTGAAGAGGCAGACCAGTGGCTAAATTCATCATCTGAGAATGAAATACCGAAAGGTATTTCGTCGGATCACCCGTCCTATTCGAAGTTCGGCTCACAGCTGGGCCCACAAAACTGGGAAGGTCCTTCGATTTTGGAATACGGTATTGGGATCGAGGCATCGTTCCCGGAGTATGATCAGCCTTCTCGAGCCCAAGTTCCTCTGAACCCCAATGATCGAGTGAAAATCGTAGGTCAAGAGGACGTTCAAATGCGCGACTCCGTCCAGACCAAGGGAGTCCTGGATTGGGATCCGAGGGCAATGCTGAGCAACCTCTCTTTCCTGGAGGAAAAGATCCACCAGCTCCAGGGTTTGGTGCATCTGATTGTGGGAAGGAGAAGCCAAGTTCTCGGACAAACAGACGAGCTTGTGGCTCAGCAGCAACAGCTCGTGATGGCTGATGTTACTTCAATCATTGCTCAGCTGATCTCCACCGCAGGGAGTCTTCTCCCCTCGGTGAACCCGGCTATTGATGGACAGTCTTGTGGCGTCAACCCTCCTCCCGGGTTAGGCATCAATGTCAGTGTTCAGCCTCCTCAAAGCAACGTCAGAAGCTCCAAAACGGCGGATGAGCTGAACCAGAGCGACTTGGCTGCTAACCATGGAGCTGTGCAGCACAACAACTTTGACGAGCACGAGTTGAAAGACGAGGAGGATGCTGAAGAAGGCGAGAATCTTCTGCCCGGGACGTATGAGATCTTACAATTGGAGAAAGAGGAGATCCTCGCACCTCACACGCACTTCTGCGCTATCTGCGGGAAGGGGTTCAAGAGGGATGCGAATTTGCGGATGCACATGAGAGGCCACGGTGACGAGTACAAAACCCCTGCAGCGCTCGCTAAGCCACACAAGGAATCTGGCTCGGAACCCATGGTTACCAAGAGGTATTCGTGTCCTTATGCGGGCTGCAAGAGGAACAAAGAGCATAAGAAGTTTCAGCCTCTGAAGACCATTCTCTGTGTCAAGAACCACTACAAGAGAACCCATTGTGACAAGAGTTTCACTTGCAGCCGATGCAAAACCAAGAAGTTCTCGGTTATCGCGGACCTCAAGACTCACGAGAAGCACTGTGGCAAGGACAAGTGGCTGTGCTCGTGTGGGACAACCTTCTCGAGGAAAGACAAGCTCTTCGGCCACATTTCTCTGTTCCAAGGTCACACTCCAGCCATACCGATCGATGAAGCAAAAGCAAGCAATGAGCCGGCCGATCATGCCATGGGAATTGAGGCGACGAACAATGGTTCTTTGAGCTCTGTGAACTTTAGTTTTGGCCCATCTTCGGATGGAATCACGGCTCAGAATGTAGTGGATATTAAAGAAAGCCTTGATGATCCTACTGCTTATTTCTCGCCGATAAACTTTAACGGTTGTAACTTTGGCGCGTTTCATGAGTTTCCCCGACCTCCTTACGAAGATTCGGACAGTTCACTCTCGTTTCTCCTGTCGGGGTCTTGTAATTATCCCCAGAAGACTAATAATCTCTAATTATGTAGATGGTTTTTGTGTTTCTAATTCGTCAGGGCAATATTCACATTTTCTGTATCCGCCGTAGGATGATATGATCACCTTTTACCCTGTAATTTCTTTTTAGTCCTAATAAATTATTATTTTCTATATTTGAGCCACTTTTGATTTTAATCAATGATCTCTCTTGGTCCTATTGAAACTTGTTAGAAGGCAAAAGCCAAACATTACTACTAACTAGCCGAGTAGCACGCGCTTTGCGCCTGCGAAAAGCATTTTAATTTTATATGATAAATATTTTAATTATAGTTTAAATATATGTAAAAATATATTTTAAATTTGTCAAAATTAGATATTTTTTTTAAATAAAAAATACAATAATAAAATCAAACTAAAAAAAAGAAGCAAAAAGGGAAAAAAAAAAAAGGAGATAAAAAATGTGTCAAAATAATTTATTTTTTGTATTTAAAAAAATTCAACAAAAAAAGAAAGAAAAGCAATAAAAGAGGAGAAGAAACAAAAAAAGAAATTGAAGCAAAAAGGAAAAAAAAAAGAGAAAAGGAAAATAAAGGAGGGAAAAAGAAAAAGAAAAAAAAAAAAAAGGCTTCACGCCCACGTGAAAGCAAGGAAGAAGAGAAGAGGGGAGAGAGAGAGAGAGAGAGAGAGAGAGGAAAAAAAAAAAAAAACAAAGGCTTCACGCGCGCCCACGTGAAAGCAAGGACGAAGAGAAGAGGGGGAGGGGGAGAGAAGAGAGAGAGAGAGAGAGAGAAGAGGGGAAAAAAAAAAAAAAAAAAAGGAGTACACGCGCCCAAAAGGGCGAGTGGCGCGTGTGCCACACGCGCCCACAACGCACGTGGAACGGGGCCTGACGCGTTGTGGGGCCCGCGTCAGGCCCTTTTTCAGATGACTTCAGGCCCCCTTTTTTATTTTTTTCCTGACCCTCAAATTTATATTATTCTCACTTGAGCCCATTTTTTTAAAAAAAATTTCATTTTTACCCCTAAAAAACGCGTTTTTTCGGAAAAAACGCAAAAAAAACGCCACGAAACCGCTTTAAAAAAACGTGACGAAACTCCCTAACGAAACGTATTAGGCAAATTATATATAGTTAGATAGTTCCTGTGAATCACTCAGAAACAAAATCAAGCACCTAAGATAAGAACTGGTTGGCCTTAAAAGTTTCTGTTGTAGCATTACCAAGGGCATGGATAATTCCACAACTGAAATTAGCTACTTGCTAGGATTATGTACATATTTATACAATATAAAAGGTTAGACTGCCCTAAAGGTACTGGTTTAACAGGAAGATTTGGACATTTTGCTATGCAAAATACTTATAAATTCAGTCATCCAAAAAATTTGTCTTCTTCAAAAAGAAAATGTCTTAAAACTTCTATAATATTTTTGAAGGGGATTTCTTTAACTTGTATAAGCTTCACATAAGTCATCCTTATACTAATCAATAACATTCATTGCACATTGAATCATCTTTTATTTTCTTAAAGCAAAAAAAATTCTTATTTGTCCTTTATTTTCCATTTTGTCATGCAACTGGAGTTTGCTTTCTTTGGCATCCAAAGATCTGAGACAATAAAACCATACTGCTTTATACAAAAGAAGGTAAATAAAATTGCAGTAACCTATACAAAGCACAACCCAGATTCAAAACATAAAAATGTCATAAAATTTTCCGAATAATTTGAGTTCAACCATAATTCTGTCCCTTTTTTTTTTTTTTTTAAGAACAATGAGATTTTGCCAACGTTACAGCCTGTCGCAATGAAACGAAATTTGATTGGATCTCTAGCTGATTGGAGTCCTCTGACCATAATGAGAATTGTGGAGCAGAATGAGCTTCAAACCTTTTGCGCTTTCGCCTTTTAACGACTTCTTCACGGGACAGCAATTGTACCTCTCCCTCAAAACTACATCGTCCATGACAGACCAAGTTTGCCCTCTAGGCGAGCTGTCGGCCCACAAAAACCTCTCAGAAAATGGGTTAATCAGGCTCTCCCGGAACTCTTGCACTGTCTCACAGATCAAACCCTGAACAAAAAGGATCATAGTAAAATGAGAAACATGCCTAAAGTTCATTTCACACAAACATATCTAAATGGTTGCTTATCGATTTTCACTGGTTACCTCTGCCATGGCTTTGACCTTCAAAGCAACATCGCCGCTGAGAAGGACAACCTTCCCATCACTCTTAACCTTCCTACACAGAAGAGCACATTCAAGTATATGGTCTTCGGTTGTTGGGGAAACAATTTCCATGAAGCTTCCTAGACGTAAGAATGGCAACGAGCTTGTTGTCCCATACGAAAATCCGCCACTTCCCTCGCTAAATGGAGAGCGAGGAGAGGCAGGAGGCGTTGGAGCAGTCAGCCTTGTGTCTTCAGCCGAGCTCTGGACATGAATCCATGAAGTTGTTTCGATCATGCACTGCTCAATCCACTGTAACACCAGACAGGCCTCGGTCTTTCTCCTGAAGAGACTGCCACGCCGTCTCAAGCAATCAAGTTCTCTTATGACTGTTAAGAATAGAAATTCAATAATTTGTCAGGATTGAATACAGTTCATGAAGAAAAGAAATAATCAGAAAGTTGAGAGTTTTAAGTTTTTCATTACCCATTCTTGGAATGATCAAACGAGTCCCCTTAAGACCTTGTAAAAGCTGCAGTTTCTTCCTTGATTCCTTGTTCAGAAGAGTAGCGATGTCTGCAACCATATTCCAAGCCGTCTTACTCTCTCGAACAGAGTTATTCTGAAATGAACTTCAGTTACTAATTTGTATTCAATAAAGCTAGTTAAAACAATGGAAGCAATTTCATGGATCTAAATAGTAAAACTAGTATTTGGTCAACTTACAAAGTGCTGATTAGTGATGTTCTTTTCCACGGTACAAGCACAATTGACTGACAAACTGCTTCGTGTAGCAGAAGTGGTTCCCAGAGCTTCTGACCATTCCTTGCATACTGGGTTTACAGCTAGAGATTGAAACGGAACTCTTTCCTGTCTTCTTTTGTTAACCAATACTTCTCGTTTCACTTGATTCCCAGACGGCAATCTTTTTACAGGCTTCAGGTGTTGAAGAACTCTCAATGTCCGATTCTCTTTTTCTGGGGATGCAACCAAGTATTCTTCTAGATGCATAGTAGGGCTGCAAGTAGCCTTTAACGGGGATGATCTGCTCGGTTTAGAGTTCTGCACATCTTCTAGTATACCTTTCTTTTTCATAGACTTCAGTAGGAAGGTATTTGGGGTGAAATTTTCCTTATCCGGGGTGAAGATCTCTTCTTCGTCCCCACTCAAGCACGGGAGGTTTTCCTTCGTAATCGATTTTTCTTCATCACCAGTTCGGAGCTGAATAACCGCAGGCTTACCTTTCTTTTTTAACGACTTCATTAGACGGGAATTTGGGGTGAAATTCTCCTTATCTGGAGTAAAAATCTCTTGATCTTCCTCATTTAAACGAGAGAAATTTTGTTTCAGAATCGATTCATCTTCAGCATCAACATCAGCCATCATGGTTTCTATTCTGTTCCTCCCCGTTCGAAGCTGAATGGCACTAGCAGGTTTACCTCTCCTTGACCAAATGCTACCGAAGCTTGGCTTCTTATCCAATCTTACAGCAGAGTTTCCTATATTTTCCGAGTTAGGCAGTTCAGCTGCTGCGAAGACAGATTGTGGGGTCTGGTTTTCTTTGCCATCCTCAATTTCTGGAGCAACTTCTGTAGCTGGGAAAGATGAATTAACAGACTCTTCAATACAAGGTGGACAATGCCCGGATGGGACATCCCTCTGGTGATGGCCTTTTGCAGATATATTTTTGTCCTCGGTTTCTTTAAGTCTTCTGAAAGAAGGAGAAACAACTTCACTGGAATAAGCAGATTTAAATTCAACTAGAAAACTTGGTTGTCTCTTCACTGGGGAATTTTCTTGCTCCCCAACATGAGATAGTGATTTGACAGCACAGAGATCTTCTGGGGTCAGATCTTTTCCCTCATGATGCTCATTTTTCCTCTCACCAATGAGATCAATAGCAAGAAATAAAGATTCCTTGGTCTCTCCGTCTACTCTGAGAGGGGTTTGGTTCTCAGTGCTTCCCTTAGAAAATGAAGAATCAAAGTGATCTATCAAATGGCTATATGATTCTCTCTCTTCTTTTTCTGCAGGGGTCATTGGAGACTGTCTTTCACACATAACTTCAGTCATAAAAGATGGTTCTAAGCTATGGATATCATTGTCACAAGCTGAAACCAAAGCGTCTGAAACAACGTCCTCAATGGGCAAATTTAGGTTTTCAGACTCAGCTACAAAGGTCCTATATGATTCTTTCTCTGCCCCTCCTGCAGGAATCACCGGCGTCTGTCGTCCACACAAAATATCTGTAACAAAAGATGATTCTAAGCTCGGATTATCATCACCACAAGCTGAAACCAAAGTGGCCGGAATAAATTCCTCAATTGGAAAAGAGAGATTTTCTGACTCAGCTCCATAGGTCCCATCATTGCAGGGGATTTCATTTTCTTCACCAACATCTTTCAGTGGACTTTCAGAACCTTCCTCATTCTCATCAAAAAGCAAATAAACTGGACTTTCGGGTATCAGAGGCGCCGATGGGGTCTCCTTCTTCACAGTTATTTGCAAATTCTCAGTATACAAAGAACTCATAAACATACAGAAGGCAATCATGAAAACAGAAATTAATAACAAAATTCTTTGTTCAAAGCCTTGCTTTTGTATCGACTACATTATTTTCTCACCTCATTTTCTTCTTCTTTGACCTTTTTAATTGTTGATTCTTCTACTTCAGCCTGTACATTTGCAATTGGCACAGAATTCCCATCCTATGAATTTACCAAAAGAACCCAAAAAAAAAAAAAACACCACGATATTAAACAAGAATCACGCAGAGTTCAACTCCCAAAAAAAAAAAAAGAAAAAAGAAAAACACCACAAATTATATTTCTCACCTCATTTTCTTCTTCTTGGGCCTTTTTTATCATTAATTCATCTTCTTCAACCGGTTCATTTTCAATTGAATAAAAATTCTCAACCTATGAATTCCTCATAAAAAAAATTAAAAAAAAAAACCCACTCAACATTAGTCAAGAATCAGGCAGATTTCAACTCCATAAAAACCACAACATTAATCCATTTATATTGTTCACCTCATTTTCTTCTTCGCGGGCCTTTTTGATCATCATTTCCTCTTCTTCAACCGGTTCATTTTCAATTGAAAAACAATTCTCATCCTACGAAGTTCCTCATGAAAAGGAACCCTCAATGTTAGACAAGAATCAGGCAAAGTTCCAACTTAAAATCATCGGGAATTCTACAATTTAACAGCGACACTGCCAAAAAAAAAAAAAAAAACCTAAACAAAATGAAGAAAGAAAGACAAGACAAGAAATTCACACCTGAAGAAATGCCTCAACACAAGTTTCATCTTCCTTCTCGTCTTCCATCGGCTCATCCGATGCCGAAACGTATGGGGTCTCGAAATCGAAAGCTTTGGCCAAAGGAATCCAATGAAGCCGGTAGACTCTGCTCGAGCCGCCGATCCTCAACGAGTCTCCCTCCTGAAGCTCCACTCGCTCCCACGGGTCGATCTTCTTCTCTGAAACCCACGTCCCATGCGCTGCACAAAATCAAAAAAAAAAAAAAAGAACCCATTAAAACCCCGAAACTTGCGGAACAAACAACGGAATTTCGAGCGGCGAAGAAATTGGGCTTTGACCCGACTCTCACCGGACGATAAATCGATGACGGAGAGCTTCTGCAGAGAAGGGTTGGAGATGATTTTTAGGTGGAATCTGCTGATGCTGGGGTGGGTTAGCATGACGTTGCAATCTGGGTGTCGTCCGATGATCAAGATCTCTTCTTGTTGTTGGTGATCTTGATTGTTGCCCATGATTGGGTTCAGCCGAGAAGAAGAACAAGTGTTGTTGACGATGAAGATGTTCTTGAGAATCGCTCCGTTCTTGAGGACTGTGAAGACTGGGATTTTCGGCTCTTCTTGTTCGTCGCTGGGTTTGTACTCCTTCTCGGCCGCCATTTTAGGGCCTTTGAGCTTTTGAAGTGAGTTCGTAGGGACAGAGAGAGAGAGAGAGAGGGTTTTGTGGGGTTTGGAGTTGGAAGGTTGGGGGGTTTTGGGTTCTTAGAGCATCTTCAATGCAATGCTAAAAAGTAGTGTCAATGTTAAAATTTAGCATTTGAGAGAAAAACATGTCCTCCAACCCAATGTTATATCTAGTGCCAAATTTGGCAAATGCCAAATTGAATGTCAAATTTGGCACCAAGTTTAGCATAATGCCAAATTTTAACATATACTTTTAATAATTAAATATTCAAAAAGCACACAACTCCCAACAAAGTAATAATTACTTATTACTATTAATTGACTTTTTTTTTATTTCTATACCTAAAAAATAATAAAATAATATTTAGCATTGATATTGCTAATTGAGTGCATTGGAGTAAAAATTGAATGTCAATGCTATATTTGGTATTTTTTCACTTTTTGGTGCCAAATTTAGCATTGGCATTGGCATAAGCATTGGAGATGGTCTTATTAGGGCATAGCCAATGGATTATGAGTGGTTTTAAGGGAAATGAGGTATTTGGTGGAAAGGGAATTTGATTTTGAAAAAGCCGACCGTTTGGTTTCTTATACTTCTCATTTTACAACGGGTACCCCAATTTTATCAGTCGCATTTCAGACGTTATGAAATTACTAGCACGTGCCATGAGTTTTTTATTTTATTTTTAAACTTGGTAAATTATAAAATAAAAAAATAAAGAAAAATATTACAAAAATTTTATTATTTAAAAAACATAGAAAAAATAATTATTTAAATAAAAAAATAAAGTAAAAAAAACTATATAATAAGATAATGATAAAAATAAAAAATATTATGATATAAAAAGAGAAAAAAAAAAAGAGAGATAAAAAAAAGGAAGAAAAAAATATAGGATCTAAAATAAAACTAGAGAAGGAAAAAATAAAAAAAAAAGTTTAAAAAGAAGAAAAAAAGAAAGTTTAAAAAAAGAATAAAATTAGTGTGCACGTGAGAAAGGTTAAAAAGAAGAAAAAAAGAATAAAATTGGTGTGCACGTGTCATACATGCCCAAGAGGGATGTGGGCTGGGAAAGGGGCAGCTTCTGACACACGGACCCCACGCTCACGGGCCCGTGTCAGGGCTTAAAAGGGTTTTTTTCTTTCGCTTCCAAGTATTTTGTTTTTGCATTTACGCCCCTATTTAATTGCATTTCAGTCCTTAAACTTTTTAAAAATACTCTAACAGCTCAATTTAAAAAAAAAATCATTTAACCTCCTAAAAAACGTGTTTTTTTTTTTAACGAAAAACGCGAAAAAATGCCAAGAAACCGCTTTAAAAAAAACGCTACGAAACTTGGAAGAAACGCTTTTGGAACATAATATATTGTATAGATTTTATTCGATTGTAGCTAAAAAAAAAAAAATTGAATCGAATAGTACAATTTGTGTGTGTATGTGTGTTCCTATTTCAAAATATTTTTAAAAAAAAAGTCCATATTAGTTAGAAGCATGAATTTTTAATATTCTAAGGCATAAAAAAATAACCTATGCATTGTTATGATTGGCCTTAGTTTAAAGGAAGCGGCTACAATAATGCACGATTTTTTGCACCATCGATAGTACACGGCTTACAATAGTTCAAAAAATACATAAAAATAATTTATTTTTTACGCATAAGCACATTACATCCTCTATTTACATGTTATCGACTCATTTATCAAATTTAACATCAAAATTATGTTTAATCGGCTATAAAAAAAAAAAGATGAAAAAAGAAGTTTGTCTTTTTTGTTTTTGGTTTGTTTGTTTTTTTTTTTTTTTTCATTTTCATCTCCGATTGAACATAATTTTAGTTTTAAATATGAAAAATGAAAAAATTTTTTTGCTATGAAAATATGAAAAATGAATTGATAACATGAAAATAGACGATATAATATATTTATGTGTAGGAAAAAAAATTATTTTTATATATTTTTTAAACTATTATAAGTCGTGTACTATTAATAGTGCAAAAAATCGTACACTATTATAGCCGCTTCCTAGTGTAAGTATCTTGGTTTGATTGATCATAGTTATTTCATAGATTATAAAGGTTTTATGGAAAAGCCGGTGTGCTCGATAATTGAAGTGCCGTTTGATTTTCTTTTGTCGGAACCTGGTACATGTTCATGTCATTTGAGCATTTTCATTCGATTTTAGAATTTTCTTTTTGATATATTAATGATATTTCGATTTTACAAAAATAAATAAATAAAACTTAATGTTTACAAAATTGAGAGAATAAAAATGACAACTTTTATTCATTGAAAATGAATGAATTTTTCAAAATTCGTTGCTTTCTCGTATTGATTTGTTAGAACAACATGTTTTTCTATCACTTTTTCTCTTTGGATTTGTATTTATGCCATTTTTCAATTCATGTTTTGAGAAAATGGCCAAATTTCAAAAAATTAAAAAAACTAGCCATTAGCCAACAGAAAATTAAGGATATAAAAGTAAAATTAATGCATCATGTAGTTAAAAAAATGACTAGTTCTTTAATTAATTGAAGATTTGGCTATTTTCTGAAAGGGAGAATATTATAACTAGTCCCCTTAAATTAGATATTTACAAATCTAATTTCTATATTAGGGTTTTTACATTAGTATTCTACAAGGTGTGTAATTACTAAAGAGGACTCTAGATCTGATTTTTAAAAAAAACCCAATTTTAGAAATGGATATTACCCAAAAAAATTCAAAACAAAATTCCTATTATTGTGAGATTTAAAAATAAAAATGTATGCTGATTAATAAATAATAGAAATTGATTAATATTCTCGGAATTGATTAATAATAGGAATTGATTAATATTATCACGGAAAAATATTATAGTTACGGTATATGTAATATTTCTTGGTTAATATAATATTTACAGTATTGCTGATATGATATTGCATTTCAAATAACTACTGAATTTGTTGTTTGGAAATATAATATATATCAGTTAATATATTATTTATTGAATACCTCGTTTGCATTGGGATGGAAACTTCACCTACCAAACATTTTTCATTAAATTTGTTGAGTTTAATGTGTGATCTATAGTAGTTTTGGTTTATATAATATTACATGGATAATATAATATTTACTATATTGATATTGTTCATATGTGAAACGTGTTTTTTATATTTACAGTATTGACAACATGTACATTATAAAATTGACAATATTATATTTACAGCATAATATGTTATTATTTCCTGGTAAATATAAGATTGACTGTAGATTCCTATGTGACAGATGTTTCATAATTAATTGAGAAAGTTTTCCTCGGTAAATGTTATAGTTACAGTATATATAATATTTATTGGTTAATATATTATAGGTGAATATGATATTTACACTTATCATATGAATACAAACGGTAATGAGTAACAAACCAAAGTCAGATATGGGTAATGAGTATTCCTTTTAAGGGTAATGGATATTCCTTTTAAGGGTATAATTAAAGTCAACCGGGTAATGAGTATTCTTTTTAAGGGTACAATTGTAATTAAAAAAAAATTGAAATCTAATTAAGGAATGTTAGAATATTTTTGTAAATTTCTAATTTTGTCATATATTTTTGTAAATATCATGGCTAAAGAATATAGATGTGTAATTTTCCCTTTCTTAAAACGTCCATAAAACATGAGTATTTACTTATGAATCTCTAATATATATATATATATATATATATATATATTAATATATATATATATATATATCTTTCAATCATACGAGATTTTATGGAAAAAAATGTAAGAGAATGGTATACTAAAAAAAATTAGCATATGCTAACTGATGCTAAATTTAACACCAAAAGTAACACATGTTAAAGTGAATTTTTGACTCAAATGCTAAATATTAGTATTGATATGATTTTGTACGTAGGTATTAGAAATGCTCGAAGCATGCAAATAACACTATCATCAGAATATCACCGCGATGCGAATTTAAAAAATATATATATATCATAAGAACAAGAATCATATCAGTTGCAGCGATTATTATAAAAGTAAATAGAGGTGTTTGCGCAAAGCAATTTAAAACAAAAAATAAAAATAAAAATAACATAACTCGACACAAGCATAAATTAGACCTGATTGTTGATTCTTACTTGCCCTCGAAGACAGTTGTCCCTTGTAATATTGTCAATCACACATTAGACCTGCAGTTTGGCAATGCCTTAAATTCTAAAACAACTGTAGTTTAGTTGTCCAGTAAGAACTGTTAATTGTGATTAGAACAATATCGTTTCACTTTATAGTTTATAGTTTATACTAGTACCCAAACCATTGAATGTGTTAGTTATTTGATTCGAAGCTTAAAACTCATGCTTTTGCGCATCATCCAATCTACGCATAGATATACATTAGACCTAATGAAACACAGCCCGAATTGATCTGATTTCTGATATGCTAAATTCAAGTTGGGAAATCATGAAGATGGAAAAATATAATGAATATAAGAGTTAGAATATAAGGGTTAAATAGGTTCCTTAGCTTACAATCTATCGATATTCAAAATTTTGAAGGGGAAATGTCTACCCTAGTTGCTTTTGAAAAGTAACTTTGGATATCAGCTACACATTTCAAGTTCTGTATTTAATCCAAAATGATAGATGATTAACTGAGCATACAAAGAAGTTTTAATCTTGCTTATTGCGTGAGAGTCTTGCTCGATGTCGAAGTTCCGCTTTCTTCCACCGAACAATCAGGTAGCACAAGGAAAAGAGAGTGTTTATCTGCAAAGGGGAAAAGTCGGACAAAATAATATTAAAGTTCAAGATACAACTGAAAAGAAAGAAGCAAAGAAAATGTGAAAGTTAAGCAGTTGCTACAACTTACCAAGATTATGATTGAAATGCAGAGAAGAGGTCCAGACCAAAGCACCGAGAGAAAAAGTCCATTTGGGTCGAAATAATTCTGCCCAGCAAAGCTCTTCCAGTTCTTGCCCAAAATAATATTGAGCCTCTCAGAAAAATATACACCAGCCACTGCACAACATAACTGCCCAGGTAAGAATTAAAATGGAACAACCAAAAGCATATGGATGAGCCGAATAAAAAAAAACCGACTTGCAATTTGCCATTTTTCCTTCCTAGTCTCATCTAATTTATTCTGCTGGGACTTTTTTGGCTTGAAATTTCTTAGACTAATGATTTGTTATTAACGTCAAGCCTTTCCTCACTTTCCTTAAACTTGGTATGTCTTCATACTGAATCTGTGAATCAGTTGACCAGAATCCAGAAAGTCTGCTTTCTTAATTCAGGAGTTAAAACATAATCTACAATTTTCTAATAAATCTTGAAGAGTTCACAATCGTAGATCAAAACCAAAATGAGAAAAAATTAAGCTCATCTGGATGGATAAAATCATAGACATTCATTAACAAGGCTTTATTCAAAATTTCAAGCATGGAAACAATACTCAAACCAATAAAAACAAAAAGTAGCAAAATCCTAGTGAGCAAAAAGCAACATTGTCATGCATAAAAACCAGAAATATGAATGAAAATTCTAACTAATTGGAGGGTGGTGCAATGTCTATTCAAAGATCCACTCAGTTCGTTCCTGCGAAGCAGCCATCCCATCCAAACAAAAAATCGCCTAATTCCGCCGTCATTCAATCACTTAAAAAGAACTATATGTGGTTCTTTCCGGAGCTCAAATCTAATAAACAACCACCATAACAAAAGTACCAAAATCTCATGCACAATAAGTTGCAAAAGAATACGGCTTCAGGGACCAACGAACGACACCAACAAATCGTCGAATTACCACTATGATATAACACACAGTCACACACTCTAAGAATTTCGTAATCAAAGTGAAAAGGTCATCGAGTGCACAATATAATATCAGGAAATTTGCTAACTGCCCAACCACAAAAACAAGAATAATTTGCATCAAGCTCTAGATCAAAAAACGAGACGATGATACATTTCTCTTGAACAAAGAATTATAGCAATCGACAATAACCACAAAACAAAAAAAAACAAAAAAAAAAAAAAAACCTCACAGAATTTGCCTTCCTAAATCCAATATTGATCTTTACCAAACAGAACAAAAGAGCTCACAGAAAAGAAAAAGACCAACTAAGGCATAGTAAGTGAATAACAATTGTTATGGAGTTCAATATACCCATTTATTAATCCCTAACTAGGAATGTTAATGAATTTCATTCTAAAATCAAAAGTTGAACATCAGGAAAAAAAAAAAAAAAGAACAGAACTAACTTACATGCCAAAAGAAACAGAAACATTTGGAAATTGACATTCTTTCTGGAAGTAACGGTTACTAGCAGCAACACAAAATGGAATCCCAGCAAGCCCATAAGCCACGGTTCCTGGAGAAAGGAAAAAAGAAAGACACATAAAAAATGAGAGAAAGAGGAAAACCTTAGGATCGTTTTTTTCTTTTTTAACTTTCTCGGCAACCAAACACGGGGAAGAAAGAGAGAGAGAGAGAGCACCTTCCAGTCGATGGCGTGAAAGAAACCGATGAAGTTTTCGTAAGCGGGGCGGAGACCGGAGCGGAGCTCGGCGGAGAATTTCTGAAGAAGGTCGGACATTTGGTCGATGTGGTCTTCCATGGCGGATCTGAGCTCCTCCATTGTTGCGACTTGGTTGGTTCGGTTCAGATCCAAAAAAAAAAAAAACTTTGGAAACTCTTTTTCTTATGAAAAAATGTGAGAAAGTTCGAGTACGAGCGGTTTCTCTCTTTCGAGACTATTAAAAGGGAATTGCGCAACGATTGTCATTTTCAGTGCCATTTTAATAATTTATGTCTTAAATAATTTTATATTTATAATATAAATTTTAAAACATAAATTAAAAATATAATATATATATATAAGGCATAAATTATTATTTATAATAAAATATGAGCATTTCACAAAATTCATGCACATTTGACACACTAATAATCTGTTTTTAATTATATTTTTAGTTTATATCTTTATTTTTATATATTATAAATATAAAACTTAATTTTTGAGATATAAATTTTTAAGTGATATTAATTTAATTTTTTTAGAGAAAATGATTTCGCGTGCTAGGCCTGATTTTTTTGGTACATTACTTAGCCCATTTTACTTAACCTAATCTTTATAGAGAGATTTTCAAAAATACCCAAGTAGATATTTTAGGAAAATCTTAAAAAATACCACGTGTTTTAAAAATTGTCACTTTAAAAAAATATTATTGTCTATATTATTTTTTATCAGCGAATTGGACCAAATTGACGCTTTTTTTGTTTTTATTTTTTTTTAAATGATGAAGATAAGAGGACGGGTAGAATTGTAATTTATTAATAAGTATCATGATTTGCAATAGTGACATAAATAGTAAACTCTGATAAGTGACATCATATCAAAATTTATTATATTTTTATGAAATTTTGAAAAATGCTACTTTGGGCGATCGAGTTTAAAAAATTGCTAATTTAAGAAAATATACCATTCATGCCACTTTTTAACAAAGAATTTAACTAAATAACCTTTTTTTTTTTACAAATTTTAAAGACAAAAGAAAGCGCGAAATAGTAACTTACTAATAAGAAAAGTGACATAATTTGGAGTTGACTAATTTAGTGGCATGAATTGTAAACTTGAACTTGAAAGGTGGCATTAGATCAAATTTTTTCTCTCCTTTTTTTTTTTTTTTAGTTATGCTATGTTGTGTTGCCATTTGATTTCTATCTTACAACCTACATAATAAATACAGTATTTGCCACATAATAAGGTCATTCTTAGTGTCACTTAATAATCTATATCCCAAGTAGTGTGTCTCATTTGTTTCCACTCAATGTTTGTAGTGTAATTTTGAGGCATAAATTAAAAGTATAACACGCATGAAACATAAATTATCATTGTGCTAAAAAATGAGCATTCTTCAAAATCCTCCAAGTCCATAATATGATCAAAGAACGTTTTGGCCCAATAAAGCCCACCATTACTACCAACCAGTCCTATTTGTATAGTCGGGGGAATTGCAAAACAAAATCTTTCTTAGTGCTATTTAATCATTTATGCTCCAAGTGGTGTGCTCCATTTATTTTCACTCTATGTTTGTAGTGTAAAAATGTACCACACATGAGACATAGATTATAATTGCGCTAAAAAACGGCATACCTCAAAATCCCCTTTGTAGTCATCTGTTAGGCCCAATGGCAACCTTGTTTTCTTGGTGGGCGGGAAGGAGATTGTACGGTTTTAGATCAAACGCTGCGCGAATGGGAAGGTCTGCGAGTTTCCGTGCCGCGGTGAATACGAAGATGTGATGAAGCAAAGGGAAGCTGTGGCTACATGGTTGAAAGTCTACACCTATTCTTGCCCTGTCATCTCTTCAGCAGAGCTGCAAAGAGAACAACTTGTGAGACTTGTTATTACAGTGTTATAAGCTTGTAAGAAAGGTGTTTATTTAATGCTTTTTAGTCATTACACCAGCTGTATTTGTACACAAAAGTAATGAACTGAAAAAATAAAATAACAAGAAGGTAAGTGAATGTAACAAGGTAGCCAAATGTGCATTAAATTCGTTACAATCACTTTTAGTTTTATTATTTTTTCTTTAAGCGGAACACACTATATCGGGTGTTCTCTCCCTTGTTGTATCTAAGCTCTTAAAGTTCGTTATTTCATAGATTTAAAAATTATTGGAACACTATGTTACATCCATAAACTACATGACCTCACACTAATCTCAGCCAAACACTACTACAATTATACCTTTTGGCGGCACTTTATTCAACGTCGTTATTTAAAAAATGTTACGTGATATGCTATTGTTTGTTTAAAATGTTAACACGTGTCATTAATTAGGCACTGAAAGTACACATGGAGGAAGGAAAGTAGGAAAATGAAGTTATAACGTTGCATAAATCTGAAGTGTCATTTTAATAAGAGGCGCCAAGACATTAAACGTCGGATAATATATGGATTGACGTGTAAGCTTGCACAGACAAGCCACGTGGTGTATGTAATTAACATAGTTAGGCGCCAAATTTTATGCTGTAATTGACAAGTGGCGCAGTTGACACCATGCTTGAATTTGCACTTCATAATTATTGACGAATAATACGATTATTATAATTTCAATATAAAACCTTACAATTTCTCTTTGAAACATAACTGCAGCAGTTTTTCTCTTGCATTTCCTCTTTTTCTTTTTCCAAAGCTTCCACCTCCTCTTATCTGCAAATTACTCTAATCCCTTCCATCTTGGCTGCCACTAACAACCTCAATCTTATTGGCCCTCCACATATGCCGCCCAACACTCAGATATTGTTCATACGTTACTGTATTACTTCCCTTAATAAAGAAGATAGAGATGAAAAACTAGACTTTTTCGTTGTAAGCTCTCTTTTTCTCTCAAATCTAAATTCAGTCTAATTTGATTAAGTTTATTCTAGAAATTTTTTCATTCTTTTTTTTCTTTTATGGTTTAGGAAATTAAATCAAATTTAGAACGAAGCACAATTTTTTTTAAACAATTGTATTTTTTTCCTTTGCTAATTTTTTAATTATAGCGAGGATATATATATTGAATGGTGGAGGTAAAACTTTTGTTTAATTTTCTTGTTTTTTTTTTATTCAAATTGATTCTACTTTGTGAATATTTTTTTAAATCGTTATCTTAGACTTTGTCTAAGTTTTTCTACTTTGATGATATTATGCAACTGAATTAAGAAAGTTTTTGGTACTTTCTAAGTATGAGAATTGGTTATTCAATATACGTCAATGTCATTATTGTGCGCTCAAGGTATATTTCTGTCCCAAAATTTTCATTCAAGATAAGAAGTTGTGAAACTTAAGCTTTGCCATTACTTTGTTCACTTTATTCTTTCAATGTATGCCACACAGTAAAGTTTTGTGGAATATTTTTGCTTTGCAGGAGGTTCATTGGTCATCAGCAAAATGTCATAGTAAAACAACATATGTCTTTCGGAAAGAAAGTTTAGGTACAATCAAAATGTGAAATTTTAGCATATTGTATTATTGCAAGCATTCAATAATTATGTAACGATCAGAACATGTTTGTATCCAATCTTTATGATAATTATATCTTCCAACAATTTAATAATCTCTATGAGCAATCATGAATTTTGTTAGTGATCTTTATATATTGTTTCATTGATTGTCATATTTTCTTATTTCTTGCGTTGTTTTGAACTTATTCTTTTTTATTAAATAATGATTATTCTTCATATAGAAGAAACAAAACCGTTTCCAAGGTTTAAGGGATCTTCTTGTAAATCATCGCAATATTCGGATACCACGAAGTCACGAACACTAACGCTCCCGCAGAATTTGGTATTTTAATTTTTTTTTTAAATAATATGCATTTCACGTCGCATATATTATTTGAGACGTCAAATTTCAAATCTACATGGCAAACTAAAAAGGCGACGTTGTTTAGCCTCTTGATCCTAGTCAGCAAATAGTTCCATCTCATCTTGATGAGCTGTTGCATCCGCTCTAACGTCGCATAATATCCGACGTAGAAAATAACCATACTACAACGTCACCATATTTTGCGTCACATTTTTGGCCGACGTAAAAATTTTTAATGTCGCTGTTTATGCGACGTTTTACATAATTCGTCTATGTGAACAAATGGAACACATAGTTTCGCATTAATCAGGATCTGTATCGTTTGATCATTAGTATTCGAGCGTTGGATAAGAGTACTACATATCAGGACGTAATGATAAACAAGAAATAATAGTAACTGAATCTCAGATCATCAAAATATGTACTCAATTAATTGGCATTGGGTTACACTTCAAAGCGGTTTATATATGTATCACATTCATACCAGTGTTGATCTCTCAGCTCTTTAGTATGTTATTCTTAGTTTCTCTTTTCTCGTATCTGTAACCAAGATGGTCGATGAACATTACATACTATCAGGCTTATTTTAAAGTACCAATTTGCACTAATGATCAACCCAATAGTGTCATTTTTCAAGTCCTCTTTGGAAGCTTATTATTAAGCAACCTAACTCCTAAACAATAATGGTAAATGAATCTCAGACCACCAAGTATACTTGCTTAGCATTGGATTTTTTCTTGGTGTCCAGAGAAAATTGTATTATAGATATATATTTGTTTTAGCAAATTAAGTTATTTATCTCATAAAAATTGATTCCCAGAAGTTGATTGGACTTTGGAGAAATACAAGAGTTGAAAAATACATTAGAGCAGCACGGTACAAATGAAGTTGTCTATAGAATATTGAAAAACAATTATTCTAAAGCATAATGATGTCCAACAAGATTAATATTAGCAACAAATGTTGCAATAGACAATATAGTAGTCCCACAGTATATATTATTGGCATTCATTATTAGTGGACGAATAATTCTAGTATCCCAATTCTTATTCTAATCTTTTTTAAGGAAAACTGCAACAAATATCACATGTTTTCTAATCTATACAACAATTAAAAGAATCTAAAAGGGTCTAAGGACGAAACGCTTCCGTCTCCGTTTTTTTGGTCTTTTTTTTCGTCAAAAACGCTAAAAAACGTGTTTTTTTAAGGGGTCAAAGTGAATTTTTTTTTTAAAAATTAGGTCATTATATAATTTAATAAAATATTATGAACTAAAGTGTAATTAAATAGGGTCAGAATGAAAAAAAAAAGGACTTGTGTACAAAAAACAAAAGCCCCTGATACGGGCCCGTGTGTTTGGGGCCTTGCGTGTTAGGGGAGCTCTCACACGCGCCAGCCCTCTTCCCTTTTTTTTTTTCGGTTTTTTTGTTTTTTTCTTTCTTTTTTTTTTCATTTTGTTTCTTTCTTTTATTCAATTATTTTTTCAAGCTTTTTTTTTTTGATTTTTTTCCTCCTCTATTTTTATTTTAAATCTTATATTTTTTTCTTCATCTTTTTATCTCTCAAATTTTTTTTTATTTCTCTTTTAATATCACAATATATTTTTTTTTATCATTTCCTTGTTTTATAATTTTTTTATTTTGTCTTCTAATTTAAAAAATTATTTTTTGCTTTATTTTTTAAATGGTCAAATTTTTATAATATTTTTTCTTTTATTTTCATTTATTTCACAATTTAATAAGTTAAAAAAAAAAAAAGAACTTACACGTGCGGACGTGCCCAAAACTAGTATTCAAAAAGTACCCCTTTTCACATTTTGCTGCAACGAATTGTATTTGTTTGTACAATCGGCTTATTTTCCTTTATTGCCTCTCAATCTTTCCATTGCCTCACTGTAATAACGACTGAATATATGGTAAAGGCTATTTCATCTTTTCTGCTGGGTAAACTAAGTTGGGTGTTTTTTTTTTTTTTTTTTTTTTAATATTTGCAAACTTAGACTACAATTTATAAGACAAATCTTAAATCTTAAACATAAGAAAATGTTGAACGCTAGCGGTCGCCATTTTTTAACAGTGAATTTGACGAAATCACTCACTTATTTTCTATAAATGAGAAAGACAAGAGAAATACGTAATAATAATTAATTATGAGTCTATTTAATGGTAATTTTTTCGCTTGTGTTCTAAGAAAATGACTAATGTTTCAAAAAAATTAAGAAACTAGCCATTAGTTCATGAAAAATAAAGGTAAAATCATGACATCATGTAATTAAGAAAATGACATTTTCTTTAATTAATGAAAATATAGAATATTTTTTTTAAAACATCCTTCAAAAATGATTATTTACTAAATAATCTCATTTATTATTAATGAGTAAAATAGTTTATAACTTGTGCTTTAAAATGGCAGGGAATCAAATTTTCTCATTCAACTAGGTCTAGAGGTTGCATTATAATTACACCACTCTCTTATATATGGCCTAAGTTTTCTTTCAACATATATAATGAGAACCCAAAACACACACATTGTATTAGAGAAGGAGATGATAAAAACATATAATATTGTAGAACTTTTCATAAATAGTAAATTCAAGCAAACTACATCCACTTATAATTTTACAAAAATGAATATAATGTGTTAGCTATAGGCAACTGACTATATATATATATAGTGCTACAAATTAATACACACACATATCTATTTCTATATATATATATATATATATATATATATATATATAAAGATCATCATGAATCACAAACACACTGCCACACAGATGCTGTAATAAGACACCTATCTTGCCAGCCAAGAGAGATAGCCATTCCCTCATCTCTCTCAAAAACCCTAAACCCCCCACCACCACCACCACCACCACCGCCATTGTTATTAGCCTCCACTTGAGGAAAGCAACAGTACTGCTGAGCTCTCATCTTCAGAAGAAGCTTCGCTTGGATCAAAGCCTTTGAGCTAATCCTGACCCCTCCAAACCCATTACCCAACATCCTCTCCCTCCATCTCTCGCTGCAAACACGTCGATCGTCCATCGCCATGGCCTTGACGATCTCTCTGCCCAGATGGTTCCTCTCGATGCCGAGCCTCTCGGCGCTGTCGCGGGGGAGACCGTCGTCGAGGGAGTCGAACATGGCGGCGTAGTAGTGCAGAGACTCCATGAACCTCGGCAAGAACAGGCCTCCGCCCCGAGACGACGACGACGAGTGCTGGCCTTCTCGCTCGACGAGGACGACCACCGAAGGGTTGAGAGCCTCGCGGACGAGCCTCAACGTCTCGGCCGAGACGCTCGCGCCTTTTACGACGTCGTTGTTGTTGCTCGAGTGGAACAGCAACAAGTTCACAGCCACTGTTTCGTTTCTCTTGATCTTGAAGCCCTTGATTAGGTCATGATCAATGGTGTTGTTGTTGTTGTTACCTGGCGATATTGGCCTTATTAACAGGCCTTTGAACTCGAACGAGAGGTTCCGAAGCGGTTTCGAGAAGCTGACGAGCCTGTCCTCCGTCTCCCGGAGCTCGTCGTGGCTGCGTCCGATGCCGGTGAGCCGGAGGGAGATCACCCGGGCCTCGCGGGAGGCCTTGTCGGCGAGAGATTGGATGAGAGAAGGCCATTGGAGCCCGTACGAGACGTCGAAATCGATCACGTGCAACGCGCGGTTGATCTGCCGATCATCTTCGTCTCGCTCGAGCGCCTCGATGATGGCCTGGTTGGCGGTGAAATGCGCGAACTGGTGGAGCGGCGAGGCTCTGTAGAAGCCGATGAAGGCCGAGAACTCCTCCGCGGCCGTCGGGACGGCCTCGGCGATCGGGCCGAAGAAAGGCGACCTCCGCGTGCGGAGCAGCCTCGCGGCGAGGCCGTCCGCGAAGTGGGCCACCACGCGCTGGACGGCGTCGCCCGTCGAGGACGCGCCCGCGTAGAGCTCGCTCAGGCTCTCCAGGGCCGCGGCGGCCGAGGCTGCCGAGGGGGCCTCGGCCGCCGCAGCGGCCGCGACGAGGAGGAGGTGGATCAAGCGGAGGCCGCTAGGGTTTGCTTGATGATCATGATCATGATCATGATCTTGACGTGTTGGTAGTGATGATGATATGAGCCTTTTCTTGTGTAGTAATAATTGGTCTTGTTTGAGCATTTGTTCCCTCATTTGGAGAAGCCTAAAGACCTTGCCTTCAAGAATATTATTACTAGAATTTATTAATGGAGAGCTCATGAGATTAACGTTGATCTCTCTTAATGATCTTCTAATTGTACTTCTCTTCCTTTTCTTGCCTGAATAATCTCCAACAATAGCAAGGCTAAGACTCAAGAGCTCCTCTTGATCATCATCATAATATTCCATGGCTTACATGAATTAAGCTCTAATTAAGAAGGTATATATTGTAACACATGAAAATTTGAAGACATTTCACTCCTAATAAATAAGTTGATAGCACAAGAGAATATTATGGAACACAAACGACAAAATTAAGATAAAAACCAAAACACTATATTCTCTTTCTATCTCTCTATTGGCTTGTTTTTTCTTCTTCACAATGCATGGGACATGGGACGGAGATATTATATATAAAATGGGTATCTTCTTTTTATTCCTCGAGAATCTGTGTCATATATAGTTCAACAAAACTACATATATATATATATATGTATTTCCATCAAAATCAAAGGAAGAAATAAAAAAAAAACCCAGTTCTTGAAATGTATGAAAGGGCTTTAATTTTTGATGTTTATACTTTGGTAGCTGAGAAGGCTATAATAGAAGATGCCACGTGAATTGGACAAGAAACAGCGGGGAAATATAGTGAGGAATCCAAAACCCACCGATCGAAACTTTTTGGAAGAATAATTTGTCATTACATATTACTTTTTCTAGATGCTCTAATATGTAACTTATACATATACCTTTTTTTTTCAGCACGCTTCTCGAAAGTACTTATTCCTCACCTATATACATATATATATATATATATACACGTAACTAATTGTGTATTTTAATTATTTAGAAATATATAATATGTTTTATATTTAATGTGTGTTTGGCATGAGGATTGTTGCCATTTTCATTTTGATACCAAACCTGATCTCCGCCGGCTCCTATTGTCGTAATATTAAATGTATATATATTAAGGTTTATTAAGTTTGACTCTGATTGGATATTGGGCAAATTTTCTTTCATATTATTATATGGATACATGCATCTTATACATATATAGATCCAAATTTGAATGGAAAACAAGAAACTGGACCTTATATAATAAAAAAGTTTGTCTGTCCTTGGTTGAAAATCAGAATCTAAACCAAATCTTTTTATTTATTTATTTATTTTTATTTTTAGTTATCTTGTCTTGAGAAGGATAGATGACGAGTAATGCTATACATATTAATTTTTTTATCAAACCTTTTTTTTTATGTATATAAATTTGTATATCATATCATCATTGATAAGTGTTTATCACTTAAATAAAAGGATTTGATATTAAGTCAATTAAAATATGATATTTCAACCGCCACTTAAATCGGTATTAAAAAATTGATAAAAAAAATTGGTTTGTCTAACATATATGTTCATAGATGACACATATTATAACACTGTAGACGTATTTAGCATGGTATCTCTTTTTTAATTTACTCATTTTTATTTGCAGTTTTGTTTTTGTAAGTTTTTCGATTTGCATTTTGAATGCACCGATATAATATTAGCTTGGCTATTCCTTCAGGGCCGGGTAATGTTAATTTAGTATTCTGATGTAAAAAATGTTCTCTAATATTTAGTGCTAAATTTGGTAAGTTCTATTTTTGATGTTAATCTATGATACAAAAGTAATGATAATTATAATTTTGTATTATAAAAAGTTCTCATCAACCAATAGTAAATATGGCTACTTGTAACTTCTACTATTAACTAAAATATTTATTTTTAATGAAGTTTGTTACTTGAAATAGCATTTAAAATAAACGCATTATAACATTCAAAGTTAAACATAGGATTTTATTTTTTAATTATCAAATTTAACATTAAGTTGCACTCTAAATCTGGCCATACAAGCTAAAGGTAACTATATATAATAACAAAAAATTAACGAGAGGTTTTATTTGTCAATGTTTGAATAAATTAAGTAATATCAATAACGAGGAGATCAAGCGTGGCCGTAATTCTTGGTATAATAGCCATTTGAGAGAGTCCATATATATGAAACAATGTTGAGGAATATATTCAATTTTTTATTGGGTGAAGTAGGCAAATACCCAGAATTTATATAACAATAAAAATAAATACCCAGACTTTTGAAGTAATTGAGTTTCTAGTCAATTTGTGAATTACTTGCACATGCTTTTGGTAACTAAGTGAATTACCACCACATACTTTTGGTAACTAAGTGAATTACTTACACATACTTTTGGGTAGTTGGTTACATTTTTCAAAAGATTGGGTAATAACTTACATTAAGTTTTAAAAATTGGGTATTCATTATAATTTCTCTTTTTTATTACTGTTGTCTTGTTTAAGGAGGACATAATCAAGTACTTCAAGATGCTCAAATAACTAAAAATAGCTTATAATTTATTTATAAAATGGAGAATTTTGATCAATGCCTTTTTTTACACATTAAAAATTTATACATATTTACGTTGTATTTTTAATTTGTACTCTAATTTTCACACTAATCATAGAGTGCGTTACTTCGGACATAAATTAAAAAGAAATTTTAAGAAAATAGACACTTTTTAAAAAATAATTTTAAAAAATAGCCGTAGTTTTTAAATTTTAAGAAAGTCAATTTTAGAAATTTATATATTGATAAGAATTTTTTAAAGCAAATTTTATGTGTAGTTTTGTTATGATAAAAAATTTCTTACATTTGTAAAAAAAAAATATTATATGACTACTTTTTAATTTTTGTAAAACTATGACTATTTTTTTTTAAATACACAATCTAAAATGACTATTTACTTTAATAATCGAATTAAAAATATGGACAATTAGGTAAATAGTCATTTTAGTGTATTTTTAAAAAATAGCCACAGTTTCAAAAAATTTAAAAACTAGCCAAAATTACTGTTAGAAATTTCTGATAATATCAAAATTACACATAAAATTACTGTCATAAATTTCTGACAGTGTTAGTTTTTAAATTTTTTGAAACTGTAGCTATTTTTTAAAATTATTTTGTAAACATTGACTATTTTTTTAAATTCCCTAAAAAATAACACTTTAAATAGTTTATTTTTTAATTTTAATTTTATTTTTTTCTTTTGCAACTCTCTTTCTATAAATTGCCTCATAAGATAGACCGATACATGCTACGCAAAACGACCATGCAGTTGACATATGGCAACCCCTAGATCACCCTATGCACCTCTACTGTTTGAATAATACGTCGTCTTTTCTGTATCTACCGCTATTATAGACACGCTTCGCCAGTGTGTCACGTATGATTTTTATATTTATTTCAAATTTGAAATTTATTTATAAATACACTCAATGTTAACACAAAATCAAACAAATAATTTTTATTTATAAGAATTCAAGGAGTCAATGTCTTTTGTAATTTCAATCAACTTAGAAGGCAATTTCATAATTTAATAAAAATACACGGAGCATTTTAACATTTTTGTTAAGCACTCAAAATAAAAATAAATAAATAAACAACTAAACAAAAAACGAAGTTATATTTCTAGAGAAAAAAAAAAGCACAATAAATGTCAAAATATCGAGAAAAAAATCTATATTCAATCATGTTCAAAAAATTGAGATCATTACGGTAAAAAAAAAGATAGTTAAAACAAGTAGAACTAAAAAGTAAATGAAATAGAAGAGAGGAGAGTGAAATAGTGAGAAACTGCAAAACTTTTCCCATACCATTGCATTTTTTTTATAAAAGGCAAAAAAAGAAAATCATAGCCAACGGGGTGCCACGTGGCACCCCTGATTAGGCGCTTCTTTCAATTGGAAAAAGAAATGTATATAGCCTCAGTGTATATAGTTAGATAACTCTATAATAAAGATCAATGTGTGTAAATTGTAAATGGTAAATTTTTCGGGTTGAAGGATGATAATAATCGGCCTCGATTGAGTCGTATTTGACATAGATTTGATGGGTCAAACTCGTCAAATTGGACCTTTTGGATAATGCACTGGATTGGGATCTTTCTAAGCATTTTGACAAACTAATGATTATTTCCCTACAATTGAGATACTAGGTAGGTAATCGAATATCACCCATGAAGGAGTGTACCTCTACCACATACGCCACGTGAATCAGTACATACGAGAAATGAAAAGATAAGAGAGTTGAAGAAACTCAATAATAATATTGTATAAGTTATCAATGTCAAAGATTAGATAATAACACTCATGACATATAACAAAAATGAGTCGAGCGCGATATCATAATGCAAAGCGAAATAGTATCATCAGACATGAAATATGCACGTGAGCATGACATAAGCAAGTAATCGATAGCTAATCATATTTATAGTAGTTAAGAATATTATCGGTAGTTAAGCACTATGTTTGTAAAAGTACATCATTTGAATATATTTGTTGGCATTTAATGAGCAAACAGTCTATATGAGATACCATTTTGTTTTGGTAGTTAAACAAAATGAGTAGTTAAACTGTCGATGGTAAGCAAAATGTATCAGCACTACTAGGAGCATTGGCTGTATAATGTTGATAGAAGGCTCCGTGACTGTTATCAGGCATTTTGGGATTATCCAATTCGGTCCTTGGTGGCCAAAGGCTACTAATGGGCGAGGATCTAAGATGACTCGAGACCGCCAGATTTTAGGGTCATTGAGAGTCGATTCTCGATCACGAAAATCATGGATGTTCGTATCTTATATCACAAAAGTGTATTTTTACGCATTACATTTGGTCCTTAAATCAAGAGAGCGAATCAAGGATTGACTTATCTCAAAGAGATAAGTCCAGATTTAAATAATTATTCAAATATTTCGAATACGTTAAGAGATAATGTAGAGAGATATTCAAATTCAACCAAATCGGAATAGTTACAACTAATAAACAACCTCCCATAAAGGAAGCTAGGTTGGTCGGGTCTCGATAGATTGGTGTCATTCACTAAGCAATTCTACTCTAATTGCATTTTATTTTACCATAAACACTATTATACACCTCTTGATGCCCCCCTTTGGCCTTTGACCATTGTTCTGTGCCTTCTAAAATTTGAGTTTTGAGTTTGCAGGTGATCGATGGAGATTTTGCTGTTGACAAAAATCCAGCATCAACGGTTATCATTTAACAATATTGTCGTAGGCACAATGGCCATGACATGGAAAAATATAGATTTATAGGCCCGAAGCTATAGGTAGGAGCCAAGGAAAAGATAGAAGTATAAACAAACTTATACAATCTCATTAGTAGTCCCTTGTGATGACCAAGGAGAGCCACATCGGTTCAACCACATAGGACTTATATTAATTTGTAGGAAACACACATAATAATAGAGTAAATGAACATGTACATTGAAAGTGGTCTAAATCAAACTCCGATTCTAACATAGTTTAAATTAAAGATTTTACCAAATAATAGCTCAAATCATATGATATATATTTTGAATTTGAATTCATATCCTTATTGTTGATTAATTAAAATATTAGCCAAATTTTTATAATGATAAATTTTTAAACTTAAATATGTAGTTAAATAAGTTTCCAACGTCCAGAGATTCTTCATTGATCTACACGATTTCTTTAAAATTTATGGATATAATCAACAACATGTAATGGCATGCAAGCTTCCGTTTTAATTTGTATATTGGTTTCAATACATTATTAAATAAAGACAAAGAAAATAACCTCTAAAGACAGACAAGTCTTACAGATAGATAACAAAGAGAAATACATTTTGGCTTGTACTTTAAATTTTCTTGTTTCGCATGTGTTGGGATATTCCTTTCAATACATCACAAAGTCATGGCTTAATACTCACAAAGGAAAAGGTTTTTTTTTTTTTTTCCTTTCATTGGACGAGGAAACTTCTATTGATCTTTCTATTTGAGCATGGCATAAATTAGACGTCAAGTTTGTCTTTGTGTGCTTTGATTCCTTATGATGAAAATGCCATTTTCTCACCAAAAACTTTTGTCTTTCAACCAAATATGCTTCGGCAGGTCTATGTGAGATTCTATATGACTCATTCTAATGAACCTATTTTCCTCGTAAGCAAACAAATTAGTTAACAATAAGTGTATATGCTTTTCTTTTTCCTTTTTTTTTTTACCACTTTTCAATTGTACATTTCACATATATGTATGTATGTGTATATGTCTATATGTAAGCATATATTGTCGTTTTGTTTAGAATGATGACATCTTTCAAAACTTACTCTACTAAATTAGTACATGTATCAGAAACCAAACTCTACTTCTTATTATTAAAGTTAAGTACTAAAATTTAGCCAAATACATGTAATGTTTTCTAATTCCGATATTGTGAATCCCAAATTTAGACTATACAAAAAGATAAAACTACCCAACATTTCTAAGTTGAACCATTAAAACAAGGTACAATTAATAAGATAAATTAGTATGACATAGACCATTGCATTAAATCATGATTTTAATTTTTGAAAATACACTTCACTAAAAGAAATTAATTGGAAAGAATCAAACTTTGGTGAGAAAACGGTTTAAGATTATTTGGTCGTGTACTCCAAATGCTACAAGTTAAATTTGTGCATGTTTTGAGTATCAGATAATTAGTTAGGTACAAAAGATGCGTAAGCGAATCAACAAAATCTAAAGACAAAAAACTTCTTAGGTTTGGTGATTGACTATTTGCAATACGCAAAATACTAGCAAGACGACAGGACAATCAAACAAGAAGATCACGTGCGTTTGGCTTCATCTTCTTACTCAATTAAGAAAATGGATTCGTTTGGTAGGTCGTAAAAAATAATATGGTTTTTGACTTTTTGGCATCTATAGTCCAATTCTTTATTTGATACCTTGGTCTCTAAACTGCCTTTTGTTACCACTGCTGGTCCTTGAACTTTTCTATTAGTCCAATTCGTCTATTTTCACTATATTTCTAGCAAAATGGCAAAATCACCCATGTGTCTCGCATACGAGGAACATGAAAATAAAATTATTAATCTTAGGAATACCATCATGCAGATCTAGCTTTACACAAATGTAATATTATTATTATTTGTTTCCATATAAAAATAAATATAAATAGGGCATTTTTACAATGCTCTACTTATTGGTGTGTCAGTTCAATATTGAAAAGATGTGTAGTAATGATTGTATATATCTTCTTTATATAATATGGAAAATTTTGGCAAATAGTCCATTTTTTACATCATATTAAAAAAATGTCCACAACTTTTTAAAATTAGGTGAAAGGCCCGTTCGTGGTAAGTTGACAAAATACTATAGTAAGCGGATGAAATACCAGCTATTTTTAGCTTGAGTTTTGTCTACTTACTATGGTAAATAATCGGTATACCCCTAAAAAAACTTTGAGTAAACCGATAAATTACCATGGTAAGCAGACAAAATTCAAGCTAAAAATAGCTGGTATTTGATCCGCTTACCATAGTATTTTGTCGACTTACCAAGAATAGGCTATTTACCTAATTTTAAAAAGTTGTTGACATTTTTTTAAATAAGTTCTAAAATTAGGCCATTTAGCTATAAACCCCATATAATATTAGGTGGAGCACCGATGAGTATGCAGCACTACAGAACTAACCATATAAATAATATGTTTTAAAAGCATGGTTGTTCGTATTCAATGTATTATGCAGGGGTCAGCCGCATCTTTCATTGAGTTTTATATAGGCGGTGCCTTGCAACATTCATTTAGGTATTACGCATAGAGTGCCCTACAATTTTCATTTTCTTATAAATAGGTTTATCATTTGGAGAAAGAAAGTAACAGAAACAAAGCTCTCTCAGAAGCTAGATAATAGTAAGAGAAAGAAGAAATGAGGGGAAGAAAGAAGCGAGAAAGAAATATAGTTGTGATAAAGAAATGTTTGTAAAAGAAAGGTGAATAAAAGAAGGAAATCAAGACACAATAAAAGTTCTACAATTGCTCTTTTGTTTTCTTGCATTATATTTGACTACAGAATATGTTTTATGAACTAGTACAATAACAGTGCCACCAGTATCTACAAATAAGACTGGATAATGGTAAGGTACATGGAGAGTACAACAATAGCTTGACATAATAGAATGTGATTATCTTCTGAGCAAAGCAGCAGGTAAGACATTTCTGAGCTTCTTTCTATAGAGTACTTGAAGGGCCGAGCCTAAAAATGGCCAGCTCGTAACTATGGCGATATAAGCAAGCAACCATATTGAGTACCTGTTTTGTTGGCGCAGCAGATCCAAACATCGTCTGACCGGAGAAGTTGCATCAAGTGGCTTTGAATTCTGGGTGCTAGTAGTAGCATGACCGGAGGTTTGTTCGATGGTTGGCACAAAATCTGACTTTGGTTGTGCGCTCGCCTCATCTGGGTTTGGACCTGAAACCAGTTTGGTTTCTTCTCCACAAGGCTGCTGAGGCTCGGAGGGTTCTTGTACTGCATCGTCTTCTGTTTGTTCGTTGCTCACTGCAGTCACCATTCCATCCTCTGCAACACTTACAAAGGGACCTTGGTCGATTTTCGACTCCAATGATGACTGAGGGACAGCATTTGGGATCTGGATATACATAGAATAAAGCCATTTTAGGAAATAGTATATTAAGTGGATAAGTAGAATTAAAGTTAAAAATTCAAACTACATGATGTTTGTGACTATTGATACTTTATAGCATTAGAACTACAAGAACGACGAAGATTTAGTAGCTTCTCGGCAAGCTAACTTAACGAATATGAAATGCACCTTGCTTTGCACATGCATATATGGGCTAGAATGTAGAACCCTTAAAAAATCACAGGTTGCCCTTACCCACCTGCAAGTGGAAAGAAATTACTGCACATGTTAGTAGGAGTATATCATCTATAGTATCATTAGAGATGCAAAGATAATTGCACGTATTGATATCAGAACAACTTTTAAGAAGCAATCAATGAGTAATTTTTTACGATACATGAGCGGTCCAAATTTTGAAAGTGTGCCTTAATTCGGGCAAACGTCAACCTGGGAATCCAGAGCAAGTCACTTCATAAAAGTACTCAAAGGTTGTCTTAGAAATTAGAATATGTGACTGAAACCGGAATCTCACCAGACAGTTCCTAGTGCACCAAAACTAAGGTGACTACTTTTCTCTGGGTTGAAATTAGAGTTTCGTGTCCAATGCTAACTTCTTAAACCAAAAAAGAGGGCCGATTGGTCAGACCAATTATACCAAGCGACCAACTCTTTCCAATGCAATTCGATACTCGAGCCACAATGGTCTAAAAGAGTCTTAGCAGTACTCTAGCATACCTAAATCTTGACAAATAGCAAAGAATATTGGTCTCTTCACACAATTCTGGTTATCCTTTGATGTCCGCTAGAAAGTGTTTTAAAAACCATTTTAACCAATGAAGATGTATAAATGTTCAATATAGATATGGTGTATCATTAGTATTCCTAATTTGATACTAAGAAGATTTCTTCATATACCTATGACCGGACAATACGGTGCTATTTCCAGGACAGTAAAAGAAAGGGGATGAGAGAGAGAAGAAGGAAAAAAAAAAAGATATTGAGTACCACAAGCTAGATGCTGTTATCCCTTCAAAGAATGCGAGATGTCCTCCATGCTTTACCGTAGCCAACACAACATTTTTATTTGCCCTATAGTAGACAAATATATCAAGACGGGCTCAAATTGAACAAAAAAAAAAAGCATCAAATAGAAAAATACAAGCCGCTCCACCTGCATTCATCCCAGGGAATGGCTTCTCTGGTACAAACGGGATCATCCAAAGCACTGACACACAGAAGTGGGACCGACACATTGCCCACATAGCTAGCACTGCTAGCGCGTCTGTAGTATGTATCCACAGTCTGAGAAAACAAGATACTTTTTGGTAACTAATGATAAAACATAAGTTAGAAAAGATAGTGCCATGATAACTTTTCAAGGCCTCGTACCTCATATTTCCCAACCAGACGGGTGGCATGGTCATCAAAATCTCTAATAGTACGTGACTTTTGAAGCAAAAACAGGGAGAAAGTTAAAACATCATTAGTTAAAGACACAACGACATACATATAAGTGGCACTCAACGACATGCACATTGTTCTAAAATTTTGACATTCTCGCAACTTCAATGGACATTGATTGAAATTTTACATTTGTAATACGTGTTTTCTCTCTCCAATTTGTTAGCAATCAGGAAGAGCGATTGAAAGAGAAGAATTTAGGGTTATTATTATTATTTTTCTGAATACTTTAGTCGTACTGATTACATTCCTTTATATAGGAAAAATATACAGATAACTAGCTAACTAACTTCCTAAAACTTAGGAAACTAATTTACAACAACTCTGACTAAGTCCTACACAACAGATACGCTAACACCCCCCCTCAAGCTGGATAATACAAATTGTATAATCCAAGCTTGTCTACAAATTTTTCGAATAAAGGTCTGAAGAGAGCTTTCGTAAATATATCTGCAGTCTGATCTCCTGATGCAGTATGTGTAACACTTAGGATGCCCGTGTCGATCTTTTCTTTAATGAAGTGTCGGTCTATCTCCACGTGCTTTATCCTGTCATGATGAACAGGATTATGAATTATTGAGATGGTAGCATTGTTGTCGCAGTGCTCCCGAATACTTCCATCTACTTCTAGGCCTAGTTCTTTGATAAACATCCTAAGCCATAATCCTTCACAAATACCAAGTGATGCAGCCCTTAATTCAGCTTCTGCGCTGCTGCGAGAGACCACATTTTGTTTTTTGCTTCGCCAAGTTACTAAATTACCCCACACATAGCAGCAATAACCTGAAATTGATCTCCTATCTGTCGGTGAACCTGCCCAGTCAGCATCAGTGAACAGTTGTATGTCTCGAGCTTCTCTTTTCTTGAATAGTAATCCTCTACCTGGAGATCCTTTGAGATATCTCAGAATTCGGTGTACTGCCTTCATGTGAGATTCAGTTGGTGAGTGCATAAATTGACTTATACAACTTACTGAATACGCTATGTCTGGACGAGTGTGTGCTAAATAAATAAGTTTTCCAACCAGGCGTTGATATTGTCCTTTGTCAACCGGTTTATCTTCTTGCAGAAGCTCTAGCTTGATATTAGGGTCCATGGGTGTATCGGCTGGCTTAGATCCCATCATGCCTGTTTCCTTCAACAAATCAAGAGTATATTTGCGCTGACATACTGAGATTGCACCTGTGGTTCTGGCAATTTCCATACCCAGAAAATATCTCAAGTTGCCGAGGTTTTTCATATCGAATTCTTCATTAAGTTTGGTCTTGATTGATTCGATCTCAGCCTTGTCATCTCCTGTTAGAACGATATCATCAACGTAGACAATCAAGATAGTTATTCCGGTAGTTTTTCTTTTGAAGAATAGAGTGTGATCAGCCTGTGCTTGTGTGAACCCATGATACTTCATAGCTTTCATAAATCTTCCAAACCATGCTCTTGGAGACTGTTTAAGTCCATATAACGATTTCTTCAACCTACAAACCTTCCCTTGATTCATTCCTTTGTTAAACCCAGGTGGTACCTCCATGAAGATCTCTTCTTCTAAATCTCCATTTAGAAAGGCATTTTTAACGTCCAATTGCAAGAGTGGCCAATCTAAATTAATAGCGAGAGAAAGTAGAATCCTGATAGAATTTAATTTAGCAACAGGAGCAAAGGTTTCTTGAAAATCAATACCATAGGTCTGAGTGTAGCCTTTGGCGACCAACCTTGCTTTGTAACGTTCTATGGATCCATCCGATTTGTATTTGATCGTAAACACCCATCGGCAGCCTACCGGAACCTTTCCTGCTGGTTTTGAGACAACCTGCCACGTACCATTTTTTTTGAGTGCTGCCATTTCCTCAAGAATAGCTTTCTGCCATAGGTTGTCCTGCCATGCTTCCTCAAAGTTTCTTGGAATTTCAGTAGATGACAACTTAGATACAAAGGCCTGCATAGTGGTTGATAAGTGTCCATAGCCAAGATACTTTGATATTGGATGTTGAGTACATGAACGTGTTCCCTTCCTCAATGCAATAGGAATATCATTTTCAGAGAGACTAGATGTCTTACCTGAGTCCGGGTTTGGATTTTGGTCGTGAGAAGAAGCGGTGGTCTCTACTATAGTTTGCCTTTTGTTCCTTCTGTAATAAGTTTTCTCAAACGGGATTATTTGTACTTCGGTGGGTAACACAGATTTGGATGTGGTATTTTGGAGACTGTGATTTAGATTTGGTGAGGAAATTTGAGTGTTTGTGGTCGGAGATATTTGTGGTGGTAATTCTGACTCATCAGGGAGAAATGGTAGTGAATTTATTTGTGGCGAGGTAGGGGAATGTTGTGACTCAGTAAGAGGAATTGGTAAAGTTGGTGACTCAATAGGTGAGATAGACGTGGGATCTATAGACTGATTTGGTGCAGATTTTGAAATATCCTGATTTGGTGGAGATGTTGAACAACCCGGATTTGGTGGAGATATAGAAATAGGCGGATCTGAAGTGGATTTTGACGAGGAAATTGACTGTAAATAATCCCAAGGAGTTACACTTTCTTCTCTATCCCAAAAATTTCCTTCCGATTTATTGTTCCCCCCCTGAAGGGAATTGGAGGGATAAAAGGCCTGACTCTCAAAAAATGTGACATCATGGGAAATAAAATATTTATGTTTTGAAGGACAATAACACCTATAGCCCTTTTTTGTAGAGGAGTAACCCAAAAAAACTTAAGGAAATGACCTAGGATCGAATTTGCTTTTGTTGGGAGTGGTATTGTGAACAAATGCTTTACAACCAAATACCTTGAAATCTAGGGCAGAGAAAATTTTGGAGTCTGGATAAGATCGGTTGAGATAGTTTAACGGAGTTTCAAAGTTAAGGACTTTAGAGGGCTGACGGTTTAGAAGGTAACAAGCCGTTAATATGGCATCCCCCCAGAAAATATTAGGAACGTGGGCTGTAAACATAAGGGATCGGGCAATTTCTAAAAGATGTCGATTTTTTCTTTCGGAAATACCATTTTGTTGGGGTGAATCTGTACAAGAACTATGATGAAGTAATCCTTGTTTTGAGATAAAATTATCAAGAACAGAATTAAAGTATTCCGTTCCGTTATCGGTACGTAAGATCTTAATTGTTGTATCGTATTGGGTTCGGATCATAGAGAAAAAAGATTCAAAAGTTGAAAAAACTTCGCTTTTATCCTTCAAAAGGTATACCCAACATACACGAGAATGATCATCCGTAAAGGTTACAAACCAACGTTTATTATAATGAGTCTGGACCCGTGAAGGTCCCCATAAGTCGCTATGAACCAAAAAGAAAGGCTTTGAAGGTTGATAAGGACGAAAAGGAAAAGGAATTCGTTTGTGTTTAGCTAATTGACAGACTTCACAATCAAATTTGTCATTATTGGTAAATAAAGTAGGAAACAAACGTTTGAGATACATGAAACTTGGATGACCTAAACGACAATGAAGTAATTTTATTTGCTGACTTCTAGACAGAGAATTTGAGAGACAAGCTGTTGCTGCTTGAAATTTATTTGCAGAAGGAGCATCTTGAAAAAAATAGTAGAGACCGGACACTTCCTTAGCACTCCCAATCACCTTGCCCGTCCTCAAGTCCTGAAATTGACATAAAGATGGTGAAAACATAGCATTGCAAGAGAGGTCTGAAGTCAATTTACTGATGGAGAGCAGATTAAAGGAGAAACCAGGAACATAGAGCACATTGCGAAGAGACAGATTTGGTCCTAGAGGAACAGAACCTGTCCCACAGACTTTAAGAACTGATCCATTAGCAATCTGGACTGTTCTATTGATATTGCAAGATTCAATAGATGAGAAAACAGATTTACACCCCGTCATGTGATCCGAAGCTCCAGAATCAATAACCCAAGGCTTATATGGAATAGTAGAGACAAAATGAGAATGGTTACCAGACTGAGCCATTAAGGACGTCCCAGTAGAGGAAGACAGCAATTTGCTTATTTGATCAAGTTGAGTTTTGGTGAAGGCAGCGTCATCAGATTTGGAGGAACTTGCGGTATGCCCTGAACTACCAGGTTCCCTTAAGTGTTTCGGCACCCAATCTGCAGGCTTTCCATGAAGTTTCCAGCACTTAGCCTTGGTGTGATACGGTTTGTGACAAAACTCACACCATGTAGCCGGAGATTTCTTGTTTTTATCTTCATTCCCGCGAACAACCATTGCGGAGGATTCAATAGAAGGTGAAGAGGTACTGCCGAGCATAACTACCTTCCTGTGCTCCTCCCGTCGGACTTCTGAAAAAATTTCATCGAGACTTGGTAGAGGTTTGATACCAAGGATACGACCCCTGACTTCATCCAACGAGGGATTAAGACCTGCAAGAAAATCATAAGTACGCTCTTTGACTAGAAGGAGGCGATAAATCTCGGCATCTTTTACATCATGCCATTGCTGATTCTGAAATAAGTCGAGCTCCTGCCAAAGACGCGTGAGGGAATGAAAGTATGTAGTGACAGAGGATGTCTCTTGACGAAGGTTTCGAGCTCTGGTCCGGAGAGAAAACATTTGAGAGGAGTCCTCCAGGTCTGAGAAGGATCGCATAATTCCCTCCCAAATAGCCTTGGCTGTGGGGTATAACAGATAGATTTCAGCAACTTGACTTTCCATTGATTGAATAAGCCAAGTCATGACTAGAGAGTTTTGAATTTCCCAAGCGGGATAGGATGGATCAGTTTTTTCGGGCTGAGGAATAGAGCCATCAATAAGACCAAATTTTCCCTTGCCACGAATTAGCATCTGCATGGAGCGAGACCAGGGAATAAAGTTTCGGCCATTAAGTTTAAACGCAGTAATGGTCGAATGGAAAGAGGGATCGGGATTGAGAGGTGTTGAGGTTACTGGAGTGTTTGGTGAGGTAGAATCAGAGGCAATTTCAGAACTGGTGGTATTGCCAGCCATAAGGGCGATTGGCATATCTCTCTTTAAATTGAGATCGCAAACCTGGCTCTGATACCATGTTAGCAATCAGGAAGAGCGATTGAAAGAGAAGAATTTAGGGTTATTATTATTATTTTTCTGAATACTTTAGTCGTACTGATTACATTCCTTTATATAGGAAAAATATACAGATAACTAGCTAACTAACTTCCTAAAACTTAGGAAACTAATTTACAACAACTCTGACTAAGTCCTACACAACAGATACGCTAACACAATTGTAGGAAGAGCAACTGAAATGCCACGTATTATGGCTAGTTACGTAATCATGAAGAAGAGACTTTATAAATAAAGTATGAGCAGGACAACATCCATGAATGAAGCAAATGGTCAGTTGGTAGTTCTTATTAGTCAATCATTTGTTCTTACTAATATATCATAAGATTGAAATGGATAATGATATTAGTTGCATCAGTGAAATATCAAAACTGGAAACTAAGCCAACCTTTATAATGCCTTCCCAATTAGCAAGACGAGAATAACGAGGCTCGTGTCTGCACAATAATCAGTTACGTTTGCAGTCAGAAAAAAAGCTATGCAACAAAAAATTGACAACACAAAGAAGTTGTATTGAGCTAAATTTAAGTCTTAATCACACATCCACATACAAATTTGAGACGTATGAACGAAAATGTACATAGATGTATCATGCAAAAAAATTCTGAAGGTTCATGGAAACTATATACTGATGTTTAAAACTTTATTGTCCATTTACTCAATTAAAAATGAAAATATACGCACAACTGAGCATATCCTTGAAGGCCAATTGTAAGTGCCCTATCATAAAACTTCTGAGCAAACCTACGCCGTATAAATCTGTCACCAATCTGCAAAGGAAAGAAGAAAGCGGGTATGATACCAGAAAATGAACAGCTAGCTCACATGACTTAAAGTTCTTATTAATAAGAACACATAGACAGCTATCTCACATGACTTAAAATTTCTTATTAATAATAACACATTGATAGCTAAGTGAGGTCAACGCAAACATATGGAAGATTTCTTGCTAATCAATAATATATACACTACACGAGGAAGCAGTGAACATTAGACTGGTTTTGAATTTGTTCCATTGACAATCTGCGTCAGGTCCATATAATCTGGGATCCACTCAAGTGATGTCTAATGAAGCACACAATCAATAGATAAGATGAAAATGGGTCGGCGGTTCTTTCACTTATAATTTTCCTCCTCCATTTTGTGAAGCCAGGGGATTTTCCAATGTTTGGGCATTTCCCCATTATCTGGAAATCTCGTGCTCCATGTTGAATTATTCTTTGCCTGGCTCGATATTAATACTTGCAACGTAGTTCAGAGGGAAAATCCCCATATGGTTTTCTCTCCTTAAATGTGTTACGTATAGGGAGTATGATAGGAAATGGTAAACCATTTGGTCCGGCAATGCAAGAGTTTAAGGATGCTATGGTAATACTTGTTGAAAGAAATTGGATTTTAATACGTATTCCACAGCATTGCAAGGCTTTGATGACTGTACTCTGATGGTTTTTGGAAAGAATAAAATGGCAAAGGCTAAGTGGAATCTTGTAGTGATGACTGTACCGTGAATTATATGGACGTAGAGGAATGATAGGAAGCTGATGTAGAAAACCCTTGAAAAAGTCAGCTATTTGACTTCTTTTAAGGCTTGAACACAAAATTTTTAAGGAATTTTCTATCTCATTGATGATACTGAGTTGGAAAGATGTAATGGATTGTCATTAGTCTTTTTCTTTATTTGCCTGTATTTTTTTCTTATTATTCCTATTTTGTCCTAGAAGGAAGATTCTTGGAGGACTTCTTGTTCTCTTCCCATTATACCGTTTATTTGGTTTCAATCTATTATTTAAAAGAAAATAGAAGTCAGTACACTAACCAAAAGGTCCCAAGGGGAGCAGATAGCTACAGCTCCAGCAAAAGGAACATTATCGCCATCCTCTCCAAGATATTTTACCTGAAAGCAATAGTACATCGAGAGTGGACATCAAGAGCAACAATCCTAACCACATAGTAGACATTAGAATATTTATAACTGCCTTATTATATTTTAGGGAATTATTGTTTTTTGTCATATTTGTCTCACTTCAATTTTATAAGTCCATAAAAATTGAAATCGTCTATGTGGAAAAAAAAAGGTCATATATTTCGCAAGGCTCAAGGAAAAGTGAAATACCAGAACATTGGCACCAATGCTGGTTCCAACTGCAAATAAAGGGGCTTTCGGGTATTCTTGATGGAGATGATTAGCAATAACCCGTAAATCTTCTGTCCATCCAGCATTATAAAAGCAATCTGACTGTAAAAGTAAAAGTGTCAGTGGAACATTCTTTTAATGAAAATAAACTAAAAATGCCATTGCACTTCCTTTAGTTCTAGCAATTAAATGTAGCTATTACAGATGAAACTCACATTTAAAAAAGAAGAAAAAAAATTTCTCAACAGTTGAAACTCAGTCTTATTTGGTTTTTATCCTCCTGCCCCCGAAAACACAAACTTTCCTGTTAAAAAATTCTTCCGTTGGGATCTAGCAAAAAGGGACAAACTACTACCAATACAACCCACCCCAAAAAACAAAAAAAAAAAAAAAAGCTTTGCCATTTCCCATAAACATCATCATCAACACAAGTATAGTAGCACTTTTAACCCACTTTCAATAACCCCGTGTAATGTGGAACAACATGTTAAACGTCCAAAAACACCTATTAACAAAGTCAAGTATCTTAGTTCCAATTAACCCAAAAATAAGCGTCTGATTAGTATCCATGCCTATCTTATAATGTCATTTTTTTTTTTGAAGTGCACCATTTTTTGTAAGGCATCCGTTGATAATCAGAGCTACCAAAAAGCAATATCTTGAATGGAAGTTTACACATGAATACAATTTTAATCATTGAGAACTACTTACGGTAATTGAAACACCACCCAATCCTCTGTGATTGCTGACAACTACATTCCATCCACTTTTTGCTGCATTAAAAGCGAGGTGCTTTAAGTACTGCAATAAATATAATGAGCAAGGTCAAATAAAACAATTTTTTATTTTAAGAAACAAACTTTGTTATAAAATGAATAAATAATTGAGTAAACAAAAGAATAAGCAAAGCATTCCTTCATTAAAGAAAATAAGAACAAATGAAACCAATAAAAAGCACCATTGGCATAAAGTATACAAATACCACCTTATTTCTACAACATGAAGTAATCTTCTATAAGGAAAACAAAAGAAGAAGCAAAACATTACACAATAAGAGGGTAAAAAAGAAAATGGAAAATGGAATCTCTAAGTCCTTTGACCATCAAATGGTTTTCACATATGGTAAACCTCGAGCAGCATAACATCTTGCATGTAAGTTTATAGTTCCATGATCACATGAATTAATTATCGGATTTAAATCACAGTCGCTCAAATTTTATCTAACCACTGAACTCTCAATTAATACTATTTTCAAGCTTTGAATTTTTTTCTCCAACAGAAATCAAGCTTCATCACACCAAGTTTACCAAGAAATAGACAGTATCAACTTAACCTTGTAGCGAAAAGAAGGGAATAACTATTCGATAATGTATTGTAGCTCAGACTCAAAGCTACTATTTAAATATTTGAAACAATATTCTTAGAAATACGAAGTTGAGAATCACAAGCCAGGATTTATGAATAAGTGAAAACTAACATAGAACTTACAGCAGAGTGGGAATCACTGGTTAGACCAGGAATCACCAATATAATTGGGGTTGTATCATCTCTAGAAATAGCATTGCTCCTGTGGAAACCATCATCCAAGACTGAAAATTTAATAAAATCAGTCAGGTCTATATTCTATGAATCTCACAGAAGTAAAACTGGAAAGGGCTACATGCCATATGAAAATCATGAGAAACTAACAAAAATTGACACACAACTAGTTAGCTCAGTTGGCACTTTGGATTGCAGTATTAGGTACTATAATTATCAAACTGAGAATATATCAAAATACATTGACTATGTGGGTCATAGATTATTAATTTGATAGTAGTGAGAGTATAGAATAAGAGATCCTACAAGGACTTAGAATATAAACCCACAGAAACATCTCATTTTGAACAAAACAAAACAAAACCATAAGACACTAAGTTTTAATTTAAGAAAATGTTGATGACATGAAACCTTATCTTTTTTTCTTTTTTCTTTTTTTTTTTTTTAAGTTAGATGACAAGAAACTTAAATTTCAGAAACACTTCTAATAGCACAATGGATTGAACATAATAAATAATAACAGCCCAGCACATTGCATCTAACAGTAATAAAAATTAACTACGGATAGCATACAAGATTACAAGAATTTATCAATAAAGAGAAAACATCCTAAGGTATCAAATAACTTATATGTTTCCAACTTCGAACATTTATGGCAACGAGTATAGTATATTAGGATTGCATTATGTATATCTAACAGTAAATGCTTGATAGTTACCATCAAAACTCAGTAGCCAGTCCAATGCAATAGTTCCACCATCTGAAGCATGGAAAAGCTCTCTGGGAGAAGGGGGGAAAAAAAAAAGCATCCTTTAGATGAAAACAGATATTGATAGCATTACATTTTTCTTATGAGAAAGGAATTTAATTAAGGAAGGGACAGATTGATGCAACTGACTGCCAAAACACAAGACCAAGATGATGCAAAACATATTTCAAGTCAATTACGAAGAACTAATAATACCATTACGCTTGAATTGGATGACCACTCTTCATATAAATACCTCTCGTGTCATGTTCGGTTTTTTTATGGTAACTACTCTACAGCTTACGATATCAGTTTGATCCTAAAATCTGAGGGCATGTTTGGTGCATTGTATAAAACCTTCGTATTGTATTAGAGTATACTGTATATTATGTAACACAAAGAACAAGCTTTAAACACACAATATTGTATTGTCTAGTTTTGACTCTACAGCATAAGATGATTTCCGTACTTAAAATATTTTACAACTAAAGATGTTTTGTACAAGACTTGTACTAATAACAATACGACCTAATACAACAATATGATTTAATACACTAGCTATAATACAACAAAGGAGCCCTTAATCAGTTCGTATTCCAACTCTGCTCGAACTTTCCTTTGACACAGCCAAAATGGTCTAGAATTAGAACACTCGTTGTCTAATCTAAACTGAATTACAGTATATATATGTGTGTGTGTGTGTGTGAAAAAAAGCTTAAATCTTGGTTAATACTCTATAGCTACTCCTCTAAGACTATGCATTGTTCATTGCTCTTTACTCTTAACAGCAAAACCATTCTCTACAAATGTATTTCAGAAATCACGATCACACAAGAAAAAGCCTAGCAGGAAAACAAAAATTCCAAAGCAACCATCAAATCAATAGCTAAAATTTATTGGAAATGCGAACTAAAAAAACAAACCTTTTGTAGCTGAAACGAGGTGGTCTTCCAAAGAAATTGAGAAAAGCAGTCTGAACATGAGGACTCGCGAGCCAAGGCGTCGCCAAGTACCTGCACACTCCAATCACCATCACCACTAATTACCCATCCAATCCCCAAAAAAAAAAAAAAAAAAAAAAAAAAAAAAAAAAAAAACAACGGCGAGAGACCTGCCGCGGAGAACCCGGCAGTTGGCGACGACGGCGTGGAAGAGGTGGCAAGAAGGATGGTGCGTGAAGGCGACGGGCGAGCCTCGGAGGCCGGCGAGGAGGTCGCGGACGAAGTGGAACTCGAGGAAGGCGTAGAGGAAGAGGAGCGAGGCGGCGAGGGCGGCGAGGAGGCAGTGGGCGAGCGGGACGAGGCGGAGGGCGCGGAGGAGGAGGGCGTAGGGGTCGGCGGCGTCGGCGGAGCAATCCATGGCGATGGCGGAGAGAGCGAGGGAGATGCGAGATGGGAATGAGAGGAGGGAGTGTGGGCTGTAATAATATATGGCGGAGGAGAGAGAGAGAGAGAGAGAGAGAGAAAGAGGCATTTACGTAACGTCGGCGTTAAATGAGTGTGGAGCCCATTTTGGGTGGCATCAGGCACATGGATGTGGCATTGGAAGCTGTCGTTGGGGAGACATTGGTAAGTAAGCGTAGCTCGCTTTTCGTTTTCCACGTTGTAATTGAGGGGGGTGTGGGTGAAATGAATTTTTTGGCGGGTTTGGGAATGTATGGTAAATGGGAAATATTTTAGGCCTTAGATTTTTTTTTTTTAAAGTTATAAAAGAACATAAATACCTTTATTGATATCAGGTGTTGCTAACGTGGAAGCTTGCTTCTGTTATTTATTTTGACGTTAGTCTCTAACTAGTTTAATTAACGCGCGGACGTGAAGTATATTTTAATTTTATTTTATAAATATGTCAGTTTATAATTTAAATATAGAGTTAAAAATATTTTAAATTTATCAAAGTCACATATTTTTTTAGAATAATAAAAATTAAACTAATAATTTAAAAAAATTTATCAAAAATTAAAAAGAAAAAAATTAAATCTAGATAGAAAATCAAAGAAAATGAAGTAAAATAAAAATAAAAATAGAAAAGAAAAACAACAAAGAAAAAAGAAAGAGATGAAAAAAATGAACATCATAACTAAAAAAAGAAAAGAAAATTAAAAATAAAAAATAAAAAAAGGAAGAAAGAAAAAGAAAAAGGTAAAAAATAAAAAAAATATTTAAAATTTAATCAAATTAAATATCAAAAGAATATGTTTTTAAAAAGAGTACTTCTGTGATGGTTTTTTTTTTGTGGTATAAAATAATTCTGGACCATCGGATTCACTTTTTCGGTGAGTCCCGCATCTTAAAAATGTGAATCTGACCATTCAAAATTATTTCCCACTACAAAAAAAAAACCCCACTAAAGAATTTCATTTTAAAAAAATAAATTTCTAATTAAAAATAATTTAAAAAAATTATAAAAATATGACATCATAAAAAAGTTTCTAAATTATTTGGTATGAAATTTTCTAAGAAATTAGAAAAGAAAGTAAAAAAAAAAAAAAAGGCAAAAGAAAAAATAGAAAGAAAAAAAAAGAGAGAAAAAACAAAAAGGAAACAAACAAAAAAAAGGCAGGGGGCTTCAACACACGCGCCAACAGTGGGTAATAACACGACGTAGTTTTGCATATAGGTATTATTGACATTTTGCATTATTTTTCAACGCTCAATCAACGAAAATGTTAAAATTGAACTGAACTTAAAAATTTAAGGGTCGTTTAGGAATTATAGTAAACTAAAAGAGGGGATGTTGTATTACTCCCAAACCCAAGGGTCATTTATGGTACTTTTTTAAGAAAAAATAGAAAGAAAAAAAAAGAGAAATAACAAAAAGCCAAAAAAAAAGCAAAAAAAAAAAGAAAAAAAGAGGGAGGGCGGCAACACGCGCCAACAATGGGCGTGGGTTTGCGTGGGGGGCAAACCTGACACGCGGGCCCACGAGCGCGGGTCCGTGTCACAACTTTTTTTTTGCAGCTAAGTCCTTTCTATTTTTCATTTTGGCTCTTATATTCGGTTCCCAAAATCTAATTATTTCTACTTAGACCCCATTTAAAGTTTTTCTTTTTATTTTTGCCCCTAAAAAAAGCGTCTTTTCCTTGAAAAACGCAAAAAAAAAAAATGCGTCGAACCCGTATTGAAAAAAAAAATATCCGAAACACCTTGAAGAAACCCATTCACTCTTTTATTGATAGTAAGGAGTAAGGATTTGTAGTGATTGGCTAAAATTTTAAAAATTAAGGCGCAAAATACTAAAAATTTAAAATCAGGGGCATGTTGTCATACCCCGTGTAATTCAGGGGGCACTAGTGCAAAACACACTAAAATAAAATCATAAAAGAAAGTCGTTGGAAATTCACTCGGTGGTTCTAGCGTGCCAATAGACTTTTCCCTTTCCCTTCCGTTTCCTTTTCCTCTAGAATCTGGCGGGCAATAAAATAAAAAAATTAAAAAAATATACAAAACAAAACATTTTCCCATTCCACTTTTCATTTCTGCAAAAATTCGCCCACTTCCAAATTTCAATCCCCAAAAACAAAATCCAAATCTTTTTGTTTTTTGTTTTTTGTTTTCAATAAAAAACCAGACATTCTTTGCTTTGTCTCTCTGTATCAAGTCTTCAGAGCTATTCGAATTTTTCTCCAGCTTCGAATTTCTTCCGGGCGAGTGTTTGGGAGTTACAGAAATGGGGGTTCTGACTAGTGTTAGAGGTAAGTTCAATAAAATCGTGGACTCTGGGGACAATCAAGAGCCCGAAGCAAAGGATTCCGCGAAAACCCTAATCGCCGATGATCGGAATAACAGCGACGAGCGTGCTCAATCGGTTCGAGCTTCTCCGATTAATCGGCCCGATTCCTCGAATGCGATCATTTGCTCGATGATCATGAAGGTAAAAAGGTTCAAGCATTAGCTCTGTGGTTTAGTTTTTGTGGCAACTTTTTGTTGTCCAAATTGTTTGAAGTGGAGAGGGGAAAAAAATGCATATTGGTCTAGGTTTTTCTTATTATGGAAGGAAGAGTTGAGAAGTGTCATGGATGAAAGATGTGACTTTTTAATTTGGGTTTTGTTACTTCTGAGTTTTGACTTCATGTTTACGCATCTTTAGGGGAAAAAAAAAAGTTCAGTTTTATTACAATTATTTTTATTACTTTTTTTTTTTTTGTCTACACTTTATGACTCGTAATAAAATCAATTGTCGCTTTTCATAAAGTTAAAACGTGTTGATGGGTTATAGTAGCTTAAGGTTGATGGATAGTCTATTTAAAGTTGTAGATTCAGTGTTTGACTAAAAAATGCAGTGGTTGTCTAGCTTCTAATATGGGACTAGTGATATTCTGTTGGAAGTGTTGTTTCTTAATTGTTTTTCTTGCTTTTAATAGGTCTTTGGAAGCAGCTGGGTTGCTGGGATTCAAAAGGCTTTAGAATCATTGGACACTATTGGTAGTAGCATGAGTGATTTGAGCTTGAGTAGTGATTTTTCCACAGGGGCGGCAATGAAAGGGAATAAGATTTCGATTTTGGCTTTTGAAGTTTCCAAAACGATTCTTAAGGGTTCTAGACTGATGCAATCACTTTCGGACGAGAACATCAGTTTTTTAAAGACGACTGTACTTTCATCGAAAGGGGTGCAGACATTGATTTCGGAAGATAACGATGAGCTCATGAGAATCGCTGCGGCTGACAAGAGGTGGATGCTCGAATGGTTTTGTGGTGTTGTTGATTATTCTTTGTTACTTGTAATAGTACTCTTGTTATTTCCTCACGTGATTATGAATTGGAAGAGGAGATAATATTTTGATAAACATAAACTTGGCAGGGAAGAATTTGAAAGCTTTTTGAGAGAAGTTATACGTTTTGGAAATCGTTGTAAAGATCCTCAGTGGCGTAATCTGGATCTCTACTTTGAGAAGTAATCTTGATATTCTTCCTTTTGTGTCCTTTAGTTTACTTTTTCACCTCAGGTACCTATAATGTTTAAGTTACGGGCTCATGTTGCTTCTTGTTCATACGTCTATCCTAAATAGGTTAGGTTGGGAGTTGACTCCACGAAAGCAATCAGCAAAGCACTTGAAGGCAGAATCAGCAATGCAGCAACTAATGACATTGGTTCAGTATACAGCAGTAAGTTTTTGAACATTCCATGTTTGTATAGTTAATCCCTTAGCTCAAGAGTAAAAAAAACTTTCATGGGGTACATTTAATGATGCTTTTGTACTGTTAATGGATTTTCTTTGAGGGGCGAAATTTTCTTTATTTTCGGGCTTCCATTTATTAGCTCATAAGCTCTTCTGTTAATTAATATTTTAATGAGACTGCATTCTTGTTCATACTATGTATGTGCCATTTCTCTGGTCGCTTTTTGAACATGAATCGGGATTTGATAATTTTTTTCTAACAAAAAGGAAAAGTAGTAAACAGATTAGGACGCATATGCAGGCTAGAGTATAGGAAGTTGTCTCTATTGTTGTGAGAGAGTAATTTGTATCCCCTATTTCTTGCTGGACTTCTACCTTTCTTTAATCTTAACTGAAGGAAAGAAAACTTGTTTCACGGTTTCAGTTGTTGTCATCTGAGTTGTGTGCACTGGATAAAGTTGATAAGGTGTATTCCAAATGTTGTCAAGATGAAAATATCTCAAGTATAGTCCAAAGGGGTAAGTTCTGGATTCGCTTTCTTTACTGTTTTGCCTAAGGTTTTAACTATTATTTCCTATATTGAACACGTAGTCATACACGGTTTGCATATGCATAATGGTGGTTATTATTATTATTAGTAGTAGTATTTTTACTATTATTATTACTATTATTACTACTATTATTAGTACTGTTGTTACTACTATTATTATTACTATTATTATAACTATTATTATTATAATTTTTTTTTTTTTACTACTACTTTGTAGTAGTACATGTTGATGGTTGTCTGTTTCTTAGGAGGATTCCTTATTCTCCTTTTCATTTGTACTGTAACTCTTTTTAGTATCAACGAATGTTTCACTTTATCAAATATATCAAACATATATATATATATATATATATATATATATATAGTATTTTGTTAAGAAACCAACATTATGTGTAGAAATAAAATTACACAAATGAGAGAGTAAAGAATGGTCTTAATTCTATAATGCAACTTGGACAGTGTTGGCAACTCAACCCACCAAACAGTAGGTCATGCAAGCTCCATGGGCAATACACTAGCCCTAACCATGTCATGATTCAATTCATGGTAGGCTATCTTGTGTTGACTGTCACTGACGCTATTAGTCTAGGTCAGCTTGGCCGATGGTGGGCTACACTGGGTTGGGTTGGGATAGGTTGGTTGGTCCATGATGGGTCCATTTACCCAACTTATTTTCTTAAAAAAAATTAAATCTTATTTTGTGTTATTATAGTTATGATATCAAATGAACAATCAAACTAAAAAAATAAGTAATAACATCGAGTAGTAACTTTATGCCTATAATGTTAGAGAATTTGCTAATAATAATTCAAGTCCTTAGTACTTAAACTTGGTCATTGATGCTAGCAAATTGATTATGATGGAAAATATAGTCATGGGGGAAATCAAATATCATCTTTAAATAGTTGATTAGAAGACTTGTACATGGGCTGAGTTTGCCTTTAACGCAAGAGCTACGCCAACACAACCTTGGGCCTAAAATAGTCAACCCAATCAAGTCGATAGGGTGGACTGGGCTGATCCGGGAGAAATGTCAGGTTTCATCGGTCCCCTACTATGCATAGGTGGAGCCGAGGGCCAAGAGCGCACCGACCAATTCTAGACAAACTAAGAACTTAGCAATACAATTAGCTATTAGTAGCTTTCCAGTTGGCCCTGTTTGGATTGCAATCCGAATAAAAGAAATTTTGGTTTAAACCATGTTGCTACATTAATTACAGCAACAAAAGTCAAATTTAAACCATGTTGCTACAATAAAATGCGGTTTGGATTTGTATCCAAAAGAACTAAATGTTCTAACGAAAATCCTCACTCTTGAAAGCATCGTGGAATCTCCTAGTATTCCTTAGCCCAAAACATCCAAAGAAATAACAAACCAAGCACAATATTGACTAAAATTTGCACCAATTGCATTTCCCATAAAAAATTTCTGTCTTTAAGTCCCAAAAAAGGCTTAACTCCTTGAGGAATGCAACGACAGTGGTGATAAAACTTTCAATGTGGAAGAACAAATGATCAAATGATTCTCCACTCCTTACAATGTGCCCGTTTTTGAAATGCGTTCTCAATATTGATCTACCATTAGTGAACAACCACAAAAGACCTGAACTTAGAGGTCTTGCTAGGCTTTCTGATGTATGAATGCCTTATACTAAAAGTGGTTTGTAACTTTCAGAATTGGCAATATCTAGCATTAGAAAATTTGTTGTTCTATTTGTAATGTTCTGATACTCATTTGGTTATGCTTCATGGTATTAGGTCATAGAAAACTATTGAATTTCTCTGTTTTTGTTTCAATGGACCTAGGAAAGAGACAGTTGTTTTATAACTCATTTCAGTCAATTTTTGCTAGTTGCTTGAATCCAGATTATGGGCTTTCCATTCCCAAGTTTTGCATTTTTAATTTATGATACAAAAGTTTGCCTGTGGTCTGCTTTTAGTTTCCATATTCATAATCAATCATTACTCACCACTAACTTCATTTGTTACTCTTGAACTTTAGGAGATTTTGCAAATCTACAGGCCGATAGAAAGAATCGAAGAAAACTTGTAAAAGCATTAAAGAAAAAATCACTCTGGTCCAGGAGCTTCGAAGAGGTAGCAAGCAATATTGCTTTAAAATCTTTCTGTTTGGTGCAACCAGGACATAACTTTTCGTTGCTTTACTTTTATTGCTTAAAACTATATATGCTTGAACTTTGACGGTCAGTTGGTCTTCCAAAGAAGCATATATTCTTTCAAGAGCTCTGGTCTGAATCTAAACCCTTAAAAAAAATTTATCTTCATAAACCGACTCTAGATTATTGGCTTTGCAGGTGGTCGAGAAACTTGTGGATATTGTAAATTTCGTGCTCTGGAAGATGAATGAAGCATTTGGTACTGCTGGTATGCATTGAAAGCAGATTGATTTTTTCTTTTCTTTTCTTTTTTATTTTTATTTAGGCTTTGCAAGCATGATAAATAAGCCCCTTTAAGGCATGCACTACATGATGTAAGTTTTATAGGATAGTGTGTATGGTCGTTTTAACAACTCTCAATTAGTTCTTTTTGTCCGAGTTAATGGAGATCCCAGAAATTGAAAGCGTGTCAAATAATTCAAGTTCTTGATGACTTGAGTATCCTAGTCACCTATACATACTCTCGCTCTAGGTGAGTAAAGGGAAGCTCTCAAGATCAGCAATGATGTATTAGGATATCATATTCAAAGAGAGAGAAAAAAAAAAAAGTAAGTGGGTAGAGAAAAAGGAGAAGAGATAGTTTAGAGAAAATTAGGAGGGAATTAGACAAATATAAAATGATGAGACAGAACTAGGAAAATAGAGAATGACGGGAAGAGAGAATGACTGCAAAAAAGGAGAAACAATGGGAGAGGAGTTAGAAGTTTGCGCATATGTAAAATAAGTAAAACATTCGGAGTATTTCATGACATTTTAGATAACATTATCTTTTAGGTTTTTTTTTAGTGCTAGGTAAATACTATTCTTATCTTGTTAAGTTTACTGATCATAGATTGTATTGTACTAAGTTTGTTCTGTTCAATTATGTCATGTATATTATGCCAAACAGTGTACTGTATAAAAGTTGTTTACTCTTAACGCAATGTGAAGTGCTTATGTGGTGTAAATAATGTGTGTGCTTAAGTGCTATGTGTACAAAAGGGAAATATGATCGTGTTTGATAAGGTTAAATGGTCTTTGGCATGGAACAGAAGTTCTGATAGAACACTCATTCCATTTACTACTTCTAGAAGGTCTATTCCAATCGTTTTATGGGCATTCTTAATAGAAATCGAACCCTAATCTCTCCATGCATCCCACAGCTCAAAACTTTGCTCAATCCTTTTTCTTAAATCTTATAGATAAACACTTTTCCTACAAAAAGGAAGATATTAATTGGTACCTATTACCTGATTATATATCCAGATTGTAGATATTATTTTATTTACCCTTGTGCACTATTGTTAGACAAAGTGGTTTTGTGATATGCAAGTTAAAATGAAGTTACATTTGTTTATCAGTTTATAGATGTTGTTTTTGTTTTCCTGCTACCTTGCAGATGGTTATAAACCAGTAGAAGGTTCAGACAGCAACAAGAAAAAGTTGGGGCCAGCTGGTATTGCGTTGCATTATGCAACAATAATAACACAGATTGATACACTTGTGAGTTTTTGCCATCTCCACTCTCAAATTTCTTTACTTTAAACAATACTGTTTTCATGTTTTGTGTTTCTTGGCATTTGATAATCTTAAATTTCCTATTCTTTTATAAAGTGGGAGAAAGAGTGAAAAAGGAAAGAGAAAAATAAAAACAAAAACAAAGAGCTTGCTGTTCGTGGCAGCTACAAAATCTTAGTAGGCTTGGTATCAAATTATTGAACTAAAAGTAGGAATAGTCCCTGAACTTTGTACCTTTTTTCCAGAATAGACCTTAACTTCAACTATCTCAATGTAGCCCATGTACAGTCTACCATGTTTCGTAGTAGCCAAACAAGACATTGAACTCTTTCAATGTAATATCACACCAAATACCACGATTTTGAGTATGCTACCAATTAAAGGGCATTTAAGGCCAAAATACAAAACATGGGCCAAAAATTTTGTGAAATTTGGTTTTTGATTGTTATGAGGCTTGATCTATCTATGAGGGCCATTATGGGAATTATAGAAGTTGGAAGGTGAAACAGGGAGAAAGTGTAAAGACTGTTTCTGTTTTTAATTCAAAACCATTATACTGTGTCCCTCATCTCATTAAAGTAAAACCTCTCTAAATTAATAACAACGGGATAAAGAAAATTGATAAATTTGGTGAATTATTAATTGATCGATAAATTATTAATTTTTTGAGGTTATTTTCCTCATTATAATTTTACTTATTTGTTAACTTAGTAAACTAATATTAATATCAATTTTGAGAAAGAACAAGTAATGTTATGTACATTTTTTTTAAATTCTTCTTAATATGGTCGTAAATTGTTTTTTATATTAGAAAATTATTAATTTATACATTGAGCTGGTACTAAGGATTTCTTTCATTCTTTGTAATGTATATTATCTTAAGGATTCCTTTCATTCTTTGTAATGTATATTATCTTATAAATTTAGCGAATTATTAATTTAACACGTCGGACTCAAGTCAAGACTGGGAAAAAATATTATTTAATCGAGATTATTATTAGAGATTTTTAAGGATTTAACCAACTTTTTGCCTAATTTTTTAAGGTTAGCCCTAGTTTCATGAAATTAAGGATTTAGCCGTGTAACATTATATGTTACACATGTATCATATTATGTTAAACTTATGTTACGGCTAAATCCTTAATTTTGACATTGTAGGGCTAAATCCTACAAACTTTACCTTTAAAATGGCTAATTTCTTAACTTGAGGTTTAATTTTATTTATTTTTACGAAAAGACTTTTATTGACATGTGACTCGGACATTAACAACATAAACAAGACATAAGCAAGGCCTTTGCTATCTGAATAGATTTTGATTTTTGAACTTTGTTTTCATGGAAAGAATTTTATATAATTGTTTTGTTGATTTAATATCGACAGGGTACTTTATCAGGTTCTGCACCATTAAGTATGAGGGAAGCTTTGTATCAACGGTTGCCACGCAGCATAACATCGGCTTTACCTGTGAAGCTACGATCTTTCCAAGTTGACCAAGAGGTATTCACTCTCTCTCTCCCCCTCTCTCTCTTGATCGGAGTGAGTAATGATTTTACATTAAGATTTTAGCGTTCATAAAGTAATCTGTTGATACATGGCTTTTAGCTGTCTGTTTCACAGTTATATTGATATTCTTGCAGTGCCATCAAATAAAAGCTGACATGGAGAAAACTTTGCAGTGGCTCAGTCCAATCGCTCGTAATACAATCAAGTATAGCTTCTTATCATTACATGAACCATTTCCTAGGCTTAAGCTAATAGCCTAATACTTTGGATTCAGTAAAAAATTGTCATAATCCTCTAAAGTCGAGAGACCTATATTTTTACCATTCTTTGTCTGCGTCTTAAAACTTTGAAACAATGTTTGTGCTATCCTTTTTTAAACAATGAAAATAATAATAACACCATTTGCGTTTTCATTTTTTGTCCATATAGAGCTCTTCCAGGCTTTGCCCAGAATGGAGGGTTGGCAAATTTCAGGTGAGTATGAAACAGATGCTATTCCTAATTTGTCCCTAATATTTTTCGTAGGACTACCCTAACTTTAAGTTCTTTAGTTCCGAGGTGAGCAGGGAAGTTTCTGGCCAGACCGACGTGATGAGGATCGAGACTTTGTACCATGCTGATAAAGAGAAAACTGAAGCCTGCATTTTTGAACTGTTGGTTTGGCTTCATTGTCTAATCAGCCAGGCAAGAAATGGCGGTGTGGCTTCATCTTCGAATCCTCCCAATCATCGGTCTCGGCCTTCGATGTTGTCAGTCAAAGATAAAGAGATGCTTGCAAATGCTGGAGGCAACGTATTCAGAACTGGAGTTAGTAGGAGTCAGAATTTTGCAGCCTCGAAAACCAAAATGAGCAAGATCAATAGGTTGACAAAGAGCAGTAGAGAATACCCAATGAGTGGTGCAACCAAGAAGGATCCTCTTGTCAGGTGGCCGTCTTGTGATCCCGTTATCGACTTTGATATTTGTTGGATCAAAACTTTGGATGTTATTGACGGGCTGGAATCAATTTGAAGTTTACCAGGAAATGGTTCTTCAAATTCGACGCGATGTAAATAATATATCTTCCTCTTTGTAGTTTCTGAGTGCTTAAAATTTTGCTTGGTGTCGGAACTGGTGATCAGTTATTTATAGGTTATATTTTCAACTTGGAAAATATAGCAATAATGAATTCTTTTGGAGAGAAATGTGAATGTAGAGTGTAATTGTTTGTTGTAAGCCTTTAGTTTTGAATATGTTGTATTTGTACATAATACAGTTGCAATCAATAGTGAAAACATAAAGCTATTTTGGTCACAAATAAATCATGAAGTCAGTTTAGAATTTCTTTCTCGGAGCATATCGTTATCTTTTCTGAATTCTGATAAAGCTATGTTCGGTATTATATCTCTTTGTTGGAGTATGCAAAAATCGGGATGTTTCCAGGATGAAATAACATCCTAAGAAATTTGCCTAATATAATTGAGCAAAGCGTCGCTCCAAGATTTGTTAGCAATACCCCTAATATTACAGAAATTACCATATCAAGAGAACAATACAAAACTACTTATAATTGTGTGGTAAATTATAATTTATAAGGAAATTGTAGTAAATAGTCACTTTATATATATATATATATATTTTAAAAATAGTACATGTTTTAAAAAAATTTAAAAAATAATTATGTCAATAATTATATAACAGAAAAGTATGGACAAAATATTTCACATCCGTAATCATTTATAAGATATTATAACAGTTCAAAAATATTAAGGAAAAATTTGATCTCATGCTACATTTGACGTTCAAGCTTGCAACCTATGTCATTAATCAATATTATGCCCCACTTTTTCACTATTAAATTACTATGTTACCCCCATTAAAGAAAAAAAAAAGGACAACTCGGTCAAATTCACTGCTATAAAGTGGCACTTCTTCTAAAATAGCATTTTTGAAAACAAACTATTCAAAAGTGACATATTCCAAAATTTTTCAAAAATTTTTGAGTAAAAGTTGAAGTGTTACAAATATCTTATAAATGTTTATAGACGTGTACTATTTTGTATGATATTTTTCTATTGTACAATTTTTGATATGACTATTTTTAAATTTTTTAAACACATGCTATTTTTTAAAAGAATCATGACCTTTTTTTGTAACCCACCCTAATTTATATGTGTTTTTGACACTTGACTAGTGATGGCAATGGGGCGGGGTGGGTCTGGGGATGCGCCCTCCATCCCCATCCCTGTCTTAAAAACTATCCCCTATCCCCTCTCCATCTCCATCTAAAAAAAACTGGGGATAGGGATGGGGAATCCCCATAGAGAGATGGTACTCCATCCCCGCCCCATCCCCATCTAAAATGAGTTGGGAATGGAGAATTTTCATGGGATAGTTTTCATACCCGATCATTTAATCGTATTATAATATATATATATATATATATATATACACACATATACACTAGAGAAATCTCATCACAATCAAATGTTGAAAATTAAATGAAATCTTAATAATTAAGCATTAATTTCAAACTTAATTACAAATTATAAACTTCTAAAAGTCAATAATCTTAAATAAATCCGAAAAATAAACATAAAAAGTCGATAAAACATCAATATAAAAATATAAAAACTAAATAGAATTCTATTTTTCTATATATCCTAATAGCGTCTATGTAACTTTGATAAAGACTTACTCTTAATAAGAGTCCGAAGAAAATTGGGTACGCGCGTGAGATTTTGATAATAATTTATAAGTAATATAGACAACTTTCTTTATTAACATGATTTCTTTTTAATTTATTCAAAATGATTGAATTTTTTAAAACTTACTATAATTAACGTTTTTTAAAACTTTTTTAAATAAGATTTAAAAAAAATTGACAAATCTAATGATTGAAATAACTAGAATTTAAGATTTCATGCATTGAATTTATGATTTGAGAAATATTTATATCTAATGAATTATATGTTGAGAAAAGAAATAATATATATAAATGTAAATATATATTTTTTAAAAATATATAAGTATATGGGGCGGGGATGGGGCGAATAATACATTCCCCATCCCCGCCCCATCTCTATGGGAAAAATAAAATGTATCCCCATCCCCGCCCCATTCTTTATTTTAATGCCCCCATCCCTGCCTTATATGGGGCGAAGCCCCACGGGGCTCCATCCCCATGGAGGAAATTGCCATCCCTACACTTGACAATTATAAAAATACATATTTTTTACTCAAAAAAAATACATATTTAATCTAATAATAATAAAAAATCACCTCTCAAAACACAGCCTCGTTCATCAATGGAGGCTCGTGGTAATTTCTCTCTCTATCTCTCTCTCCCTCGCTTCCTCACTTCTCGCCCGCTCTCTCTCTCATCTCTACGTCTTCGTTTGCAGTCTCAGCATCATCTTCTCAAAAACCATCGTTTCTGGTTTGTTTCGTTTGCATAATCTATCTTTTTCTCTCTCTCTTTTCTCTATACAGGAATGTAATTCATTGACTGTTTTTGAGACCAAGATTTCCATATCCTTGACCAAAGTAAGTCTCTCTCGATTTAAATCTCTTGCTTTTGTTTGTAAGGATTTTCTTTTTTCAGATTTCCTAGAAAATTTGTTTTCCATTTGAATTTATGATGTGTTGGTGATTTTCAGTGTAATACACACTCTTTATGAGTACACAGTTGTGATTTTGAAACGCATATAACCTATTTGGTGAAATGTCTTAATGGACTAATAATGTTTAAATACATAAACTTTTGTTTGTTCTCTTTCTAAATGGTCATTGCATTTTAGAAAAATTCTGTTTTAATCCAAGTTTGCTATATATTGAACTGGAACCACACACACCCTTCACTAATTCAATCAATAGATTTGTTTGGGAAATTTTGTTTAAATATCCCAAGACTCTGGACATGTAAAAAAGTATATAGTTATGAGTTTTTAGTATTGAGATTTTATATATCCAAGTTTTTTTCAATTACTAGCGACTATCTTTGTGTAAGTGATTGTTAAATTTTCCAAAAAAAAAAACAAAAAAAGCATTTATAATTAAGTGTTCAAAATTGAGTATTTACCATAATTTCTCTCTCTCTCTTTTTTTTTTTTTTTTAAGAATTTAATATTGTGAACCTATAACCATAGTGTTCCTTTGTATGACTTTCTCAACTATACAAATCAACCATTGTAGTTCTCTCCTCTCTCTTTCTCCTCCGGCGCCGAGGCCGAGCTCTGTCCGTCGGCCATTTCTCTGCAACTCCGTTGGCATTGACATGTCCGTACAAGGCTAAGGCTTTCTTCTTCATGGCCTACGTTCAGGTCCTTTCCAGTTCCTAACGCTCACCTTGTCTCCTCTAACTGTTTGTTTCCCGAGAAAGTGTTCAAGAGAACGGATTGATAAATAGTAGTTCAGTTTCGGACGTAAGAAAAGGAAGGAAGAATTATTAATTTCTGGTTGATTTCTTGATTTAATTTTCAATTCGATCTGCCTGACTTGTTTCTGTTTTTTTCTATAGTTTTAATATGGGAAGGTCAAAATATTTTATTCTGGAAAAAAGAAAAATTAACATTCTTTATTGTTTATGGGATACGAAATATTCTTTTATTCTTGTTGAGTCTGGAAGCCAACTTTTCTGCAAAGATATTCAGATATTCTAGCTTAGTTTTGAAGTTGTAAAACTTTTCTTTGAGATTTGTTCGTTTGACTGATAAAGTGGAACTGTGGAAGAAAATGAGAAAAAAGTACAAATAGATTAAGAAGTGCAAAAAAAAAAAAAAAAAAAAAAAAAAACAAGGAATAAGGGTTATCTGGACTAGGTTGGATTTGGAATATCAAAGTCTGAATTTTGAATTTTGACTTCGATTATTGGTAGCAAAACATTTTGGTGAAATTTTACTCTTGTTTTTTATGGGTTAACCAAATTGAATACATACATGCGATTTCTCTTGCTTGCTCAATCTAATATATTTCTCCTTAACCTTTCCAGGTTTTGCCACAAGGATTCAGATCACAATACAAAGGCTTGAGCTTTTTTCTGGCAAGTTCAAAGATGAGACAAGATAAGCATATTCGAATTACCATGGAGAAGCAGGGAGATAGTGGTCCAATGGCCGAAGGGTACCATTCTGGGATTAGAGTTCCACACGTACTGACCGTTGCTGGCTCTGACTCGGGGGCTGGTGCGGGAATCCAAGCTGACCTCAAGGCTTGTGCCGCACGTGGAGTTTACTGCTCCACGGTTATAACTTCTGTAACCGCACAAAACACTGTTGGCGTTCAGGTTGCAGCTTGATGGGTTCTAATACTTGAAGTTTTTAAAAAAGAGAACAAATTCTCAATCCTGTGTTTGCGGTGTTGTTTATATACGTTTGTACTCCATTCCCAGGGCGTGAACATTGTTCCTGAGGATTTCGTGGCAAAACAGTTGGGATCCGTGCTATCAGATATGCAGGTTGATGTGGTAAGTAGAATTTGAATGCTATTGTGGTTGTTAAGTTGGTGTAACTAGCTTGTTTGTCTTGGCCCAGCTTCTCCAGTTTCTTAAGGACTTACTGGCTATATAACTTGTATCGTCGTTATTTTGGACTTGGAACTTCTGTTGAACATCAAAAATTTACCAGGCCAATTATTAATCATCTAAATATTTTAATCTTTCATAATGACTGTTTTCTGTCCTTTTTCAAGTGTTTGAATGTTGTGACTGTATAATGATAATATGTGTTTGTATGAGTGGAATAGATAGAATTGTTCTGCTATTAGCCAACCAGCCAAATGAAGAACAATCTCTTATTATAAAGTTCATATCTTTTGTGGTCCCAATGAATGAGAAGATGATTCATTTGTAGTTTGTACTCTAGATATAATATAGTCAACAAATAGTAACCCGATGCTGACATAATACTATTGGTGTAATCCTTAACGTTCCCTGGCCATTCGAGTTGGCTTCTTGTTTAATGAACATCCTATTTGACTTTGCGATGCTATCATGTTCTATTAGATTGTTTGTTTAGTAGTATTTCCTGCTTCTTTAAACTTTCTATTAAATAGATAACTTCTTTGCAAGAGATGCTTTTGCTATTTGCTGTTACTGAATTTTGGCTTTTATCAGGTGAAAACGGGTATGCTACCTTCTGTTGGTATAGTTAAGGTTCTTCTTCAAAGTCTTACTGAGTTTCCTGTTCGAGGTATGCTGTTGTATATAAGAGCAAATGCGTGCTTTTGTTTGTCATCTTCTTTATTTCCCTGCATTATTATAATTTACTATCTTTTTTTTTTTGTTTGCCAACCTTTTGTTTGCCAAAAAAAAACTGACTTAGTAATGTCACTGAAGGCAGGTTTAGTTGTTGACCCTGTAATGGTGTCTACAAGTGGAGATGTCTTGGCTGGTCCTTCTATTCTTACTTCTTTCAGGTATGCTATTCATTCTTCAGAACTGTGGTTTGTGGAAATTTTGTTTGGACAGGGCAAATGTTCCACTCTTCCTTATACGGGTTTTCTTGCAGAGAGGAGCTTCTTCCTATGGCTGACATTGTCACTCCAAATTTAAAGGAGGCATCGGTTTTACTTGGACTAAAACTGGAAACAGTCTCTGACATGCGTTCTGCTGCAAAATTATTACATGATATGGGCCCAAGGTTAGATCTTACATATTAAGTATGCACGATAGTTTCAGTTTTCGCATATCAAGACCTTTTGGTTCCACAAACACATGATCCATTCTGTTCTTTTTCAAGAATTTTATGCTTCTGCTTTAACGGCTATTACTTGAAATTTATTCTGTTCTTTTGAGTTTTAATACTATCTTGAATTCATGGAATACAGAATCTTCTTCTTCATATGTTTTTTATTTTTATTTTTATTATTATTATTGCATTAAAGTTCATGGAGGCTCTTGTTTGACTGAAGTCTGAAGAATGTTATTGAATTTAGAAAAGGAAGTAAATAATATTTGTTTCCTCTGCATTAAAAGAGTAGTGTGTTAATAGCCAACTGTTTGCTTTTTTTAGAAATGTGCTTGTCAAGGGTGGTGATCTTCCTGATTCATCTGATGCTGTTGATATCTTCTTTGATGGTGAGCTTGAGTTTAACCCTAGAGGCTAGAGCGATAGTAATTTTCTTCTTTGTGTTGGAACAAATTTTTTACCTAAAGGTGGTTATTGTAGGTGAAAACATAATTGAGTTGCGCTCTTCCCGCATAAAAACTCGAAATACACATGGCACTGGTTGCACTTTGGCATCATGCATAGCAGCTGAGTTGGCAAAAGGTTCCTCAATGCTTAATGCTGTTAAGGTGATTACTTACCACATAACTAAATATTATCAATGTTTCTTCTCAGTTGAAAATTCATTTAAGTCCCTTCTCCACAGAATGACCAAGAATGATAACACAATCAAAGAAGATATCGCATTCTGAGGTTATTTAAACCTAGGATGAGTTTGTAGCCTGTATGACAGCCTTTTGTTTAGAGGGTATCTTCAATAGGCTGTTAGTAAAGTTAAATTTGAGCTTGTGTGTTTTGGCAACTTAAGTACCATAAGGGGTTTGTCCTTTAAATGAGTTTAAATCCTGCGTAAACTCAAGTACCGTAAGCTTTAAGATTTTGCTTGAACATTGAGCTAGTGAATATACCATCATGCATCATAAACTAGACCATGTTCAATACCTTAATTTATTGTAATTTTGGCAGGCAGCTAAATGCTATATTGAGTCCGCATTGGGCTATAGCAGGGACATTGTTATCGGAAACGGTCCTCAGGGCCCCTTTGATCACCTCCTCAGTCTTAAGAAAAATGTTCACAACTCGTACAGAAAAGACGAATTTGATCCAAGTGACTTGTTCTTGTACGCTATTACTGATTCACGAATGAACAAAAAATGGGGTCGTTCGATTTCAGAAGTTGTTAAAGCTGCAATAGAAGGAGGTGCTACCATTATCCAACTCAGGTTTGCTTCTATCAAAATGCTTTGCGCACTTAAAGTCATTTTTTGCATTGCAATTCCTTCACAGGCTAGCTTTTAAATTTCCTAATGCTCTTACTGTGGACATTTATCACTCTTTCCTTTTGCCTATTCAAGTAATCCGTATAGCTGTTTTAATTTGAGATTCCATAGGCCTTATTTTCGTTCTTATCTAATCACCTGTTCCATTAGTGTTATTACTGTATATCATTGTTCTTAATTGGCTGCATTAAATGATAAACGTTTGTCTCCATTTAATTTAAAATTGTTTTCTCGCGTCTTCTACTACTATTTCTTGATATTCCTGAATTTATTCTATTGGCGTCAACTCTCTGAGTCGAGTCCTACCGTAGACATAATTTTGTTGATTGTTTGACCATTTTTTTTTAAAATTTTTTTTAAACTTTTTTTTTAGGGAAAAGGACACGACGACACGTGACTTTGTAGAAGCTGCCAAATCATGTCTTGAAATATGCCGCGCCCATGGAGTACCTTTAATAATAAATGATCGCGTTGATGTTGCTCTGGCTTGTGATGCTGATGGGGTGCACGTTGGTCAGTCCGACATGCCGGCTCGCCTTGTCCGCGATCTCCTGGGCCCTGGAAAGATAATTGGTGTTTCATGCAAGACTGCCGAACAAGCCGAACAAGCATGGATTGGTGGTGCTGATTACATAGGTTGTGGTGGTGTATTTCCGACCAATACAAAGGAGAACAATATCACCGTTGGGCTGAGCGGGCTGCAGGATGTTTGCTTGGCTTCTAAGTTACCTGTTGTTGCAATCGGTGGTATTGGCATTTCGAATGCAGTCTCGGTTATGGAAATCAACGCGCCGAACCTGAAGGGTGTTGCTGTTGTATCAGCTTTGTTCGACCGGGAATGTGTTTTGACCGAGACTAGAAAACTTCGTTCAGTTCTAACTAATGCTGTGGGCGTGGTAAACTGAATCAAATGGAGATGATTTATCATGCAGAGGAGACTATGTATTTACATTCTAATTCTTTGGGTTGAGTTTATTATTATTATTATTCAGTGGAGTTTGTTTGCAAAATAAGCATAATGCCTCAACAGTTAGATTTGAAAGCCTAATCCAATTTTGATTTATGTTATGTTAGTCTTGGAAGATTTTTCGATATGGTATGGTATGGTATGTTCTATGATGGAGAATGATTTTTGACTATTAGATTAACTTTTCTAAGATTTAAGATAAATATGATTAGTTTAGTGAAAAATTTTCTGTTATTCTTTACCACATATCATATTTCTTTTGGAAAATTATAACGTATGAGTCAGATATGTCGTTATCCTCCACCATAATGCGGCCATGGTTTCAAAGAATCTAAACTCTGAAGTGTACATGTTCAACAATCAACACAATTGATGTTTAATTGAGGCATGTTGATATGCTTAAAAAGACAGAAACGTTGTCGTTGAACTTAAGCTTTCATGTTGAGTTTCTGTTCACGTTTCAATTAATACAACTAATGAATCAGAAAAGTTTAAAACAATGACTGGTATTTTTGTTATTTATTACTTGATAATTAATTAAATGTGATAAGTACCAAATTTACAGTTTTGTAAATAGGCATCAGTTGTATTTGTACACCAAAGTAATTAATTGAAAATGAATTGAAAATGAAAAATAATAAAAAGACAAGGCATTGTAACAAGGTATATTAAATGTCTTTTTATGTGTTACAATCATTTTTCATTTTATTACTTTTGCTTCTAGGTGTATCAGTACATCGATTGCATTGAATAAAGACCTAAATGAATGACGACAATTGTTGGTTTATTTTTGCAAAATAAAGAATTTACCCCAGTTTGGGCAAACTATCCCACTCGTTCCATTCTATTCCATACTATTTCAAATCATTCAACTTTCTAATCCTACAAACTATTCTATTCCATTTTTTTTCAACCCTTTTTTTCAACTTTTCAAATCCCTATACAATATCTTTAAATCTCAACTATTTATACTACCTTGAAATTCGCAAAATTAAACCATTCAACATCATTTTTTTTCAAACCATTCCAAACCATTTTCAAACCATTTTTTCCATCCCATTCCCATGGGCAAAATGCCCACCCTAAACATATGCTAGCTACAACTTTCCTAGCTCACTCAATATATATATATATATATATATAGCCAATAATGAAATAAAGTGAAGTTTAAGACTGTCCACATAATTGAAGAGGAAAATTGGGGACTACAGATTAATTCAGCAATGAAAAAAAATAAAAAGAAGTTTGCAATCATAGCTCGCCTGATCATTTTGAGAGGTTAGTCATCAACACACCAACCAAATGGGTGTCCAGATGTGTCATTTACTCGACTTGGACTAATGCTTGAAAGTTGAAACATATGACCAAACCAAACAATAAGCTATAGATTTGTCATTACATGTTATATGAATGTGTTTATTCATGTAAAATTAATTGTTGCTATAAAACAAAAACAAAAATGATAGAAACAAAAACACCCCAGATCAGTTATATGGAAACTTGACTATACTCTCAAATATTTTTTTATCCTATAAGGTACCTATGAGACTCGAGTTTAGTCAAACCTTAGGAGGGGATTGTCCCTATATCTTATAATATTAAGAAATTTTGGCAGGATAGTTCATTTATTAGATCGTATTCAAAAGTATTTATCTTTTTTTTTAATATTAGTACATCAAATATGGTTCGATCATTTTTTATTAATAGACAATATACTATAGTTGAGATAAATACATTAGTAAAAAAAAAAAATTGATGGTTATTTATCTACTAATCATAATAAATTGCCTATTAATTAAAAATAACTATTTATCTTAAAAACAAAAATTGTGAACATTTTTTAAACAACTTTAAAAAAAAAATGAATTCGATATATCAGTGATGTTTTATCACGTATACATAACCAAAGGGCTACCATTTTAATGTAGCAATATCCATATATATATTCTCTCCTAGTCCTATATACACTTTCATATATACATACTTACGTGTGCTAAAAATATTACCCTTCTCTCTCTTCTCTTCTCTGCTTTCTTTCTTTGTTTCTTTCTTTTTCGCTCACCAACCCAAACACACACAAGAACCAAATAGCTGATATCTCAACCTCCAATATTGCACACACACTCCAACTTTGGTAACAATAAAAAATAAAAAATAAAAAAAATAAAAAATAAAAAAAAAATCAAACTACTCTCTCATCTCACTAACATATATATCATACTTATTCGTTTATACACTCTTAACACAACACAACAAACAAAAAACCCTTCTAAAGTCTCAACATGGCTTATTCAAAGCTTCTATTTCTAATATCACTACTTGTTGCAACAACTACTCTATTATCATCATCATTCTTCATCGTCCCAGCTTCTTCCACCTCAAGAAGAGCTCTGATCAGTACCTCCAAAGAAGCCTCGATCGCCACCGGCTTCCGGGTCGAGCTCCGGCACGTCGACCACGGCAACAACCTGACGAAGCTCGAGCGCCTCGGCCGCCGGATCAAGCGCGCCAGGCTCCGGCTGCAGCGGCTCAACGCCCTGTCTTCGTCCTCCTCGCCGCTGAGAGCCGGCGGGGACGGAGGCGTGGAGGCGCCGGTGAAGGCGGGGAACGGCGAGTTCCTGATGAAGCTGGCGATCGGGACGCCGGCGGCGGAGTTCTCGGCGATCATGGACACCGGCAGCGACCTCATATGGACGCAGTGCCTGCCGTGCTCGAGCTGCTTCGCGCAGGAGACCCCCGTCTTCGACCCCGAAAAGTCGTCCTCCTTCGCCAAGCTGCCCTGCTCGAGCGGCCTCTGCGAGGCGCTCCCGACGTCGTCCTGCCGCGGGGGCGGGTGCGAGTACTTCTACGCCTACGGCGACTACTCCTCCACCGAGGGCGTCCTGGCCACGGAGACCCTCACCTTCGGCGGCGGCGGCGGCGTTGCGGTGAAAGGCATCGGGTTCGGCTGCGGCGGGGACAACGAGGGGGACGGGTTCAGCCAAGGCGCGGGCCTCGTCGGGCTGGGGCGAGGCCCGCTCTCGCTCGTCTCGCAGCTCAACGAGCGCAGATTCTCCTACTGCCTCACCTCCATGGACGACAATAGCGACGACACCAAGACCAGCTCGCTCCTCATGGGCTCGTTAGCGCGGGTGAGCTCAAACGACACGTCGTTCAGCCACGTCAAAACGACGCCGCTGGTGAAGAACCCTTCGCAGCCGTCGTTTTACTACCTTGCGCTGGAAGGCATCTCCGTGGGGGACACTCGCTTGCCCATTGGAAAAGACACTTTTGCCATCCGAGAGGATGGGAGTGGAGGGCTCATCATAGACTCCGGAACGACAATCACTTACCTTGAACGCAAAGCTTTTGATGTCGTTGAGAAAGAGTTTGTTTCCCAAATTGCCCTCCCAGTGGACAGCTCGGGCTCTCAGGGTTTGGACCTTTGCTTTGGCTTGCCAAAGGGTACGACCAGTGTTGAGGTTCCGAAATTGGTGTTCCATTTCAGAGGGGCAGATTTGGAACTTCCTCCGGAGAATTACATTCTCAGTGACTCGGATTTGGGGCTGCTTTGCTTGGCCATGGGGTCTTCGAGTGGAATGTCTATATTCGGGAATATTCAGCAGCAAAACATGCTTGTCGTTCATGATCTTGAGAAGGAAACGCTGTCGTTTGTTCCCACACAGTGTGACCAATTGTGACCCCGTGTAATTCATTTTATGTTCTTATTGTTGTTATTAATCCGAGATTATATACTTTTCATGTTTGATCTTCAAAAACAAAAACAAAAAAGAAAAAAGAGAGAGAATTTGGTTAATCTTTGACATGCATGTATGATGTGCATATCCACCATACGTACATGATACTTTTTTTTATTTTTTTTCAATAAGTAAAATAAATGTTATATTGATTAATTGGCACGTCATTGATAAAATCTATGATTATGTGTCGTGTGATCTTATTTATGCATGATTGGTCATCTTGCTATTGTTGGTTGGGAATGTTTTGATGTTTGTGATATTTTCTATGTATATGAATATATATATGTGCATATATATATATATATATATATATATAAGTATTGATGTTGGATGATTTGCGTGTAATATAATGCTTCATGATGAATTCTTAGCTTGTGAAGAAAATATTAGGAGTTTGCTCAACTTACCCAACTACTTGAGAATGGAATGCCAGGTCTCTAGGTATACAATTATTACGTGTAGGCCAAAGAGTATTTTTATGATTTATGGACCAATATGCATGACTATATATGCATTTCAAAAGTTGTAATATATATTGAACCTTGATATTATAATTTTGATTTGTCGTTTTAGTGCGACTTCAAAAAATATATGCAAACTAGTATGTTATGTCTCTGCTAACTTATTGGGAACGAAAGCAAAAAGCAAGTTAGAACTAACTCATAATAGCAAAGATACTCGATTGGAAAGAGTAAATAGTAAATTAATTAGATTGTGAGAAGCTGTTTTTTATTAATCACACACGTGTATTTAAGTGTCTATGCGTACATATATAATATAGGTAAGCATCTACATATATGTTGCTTTTTCACTTTAATAATGGTGTAAAAGAATTTTACATGTTATTATTTTTAATTTTATTATTAGCGAGTAAATAATACTCAAATTTTATGTTATGTTTATAATTGATAGTCAAAGTTTTAGAGCTAATTAATTTGGGAAATATGCAATTCTATGATAATTGCATTAATTACTTTCATTTGTTTTTGCTTTTTGTAATTCAATGATCATAACTCAATTACTAACTGAATATCAGGTAATTAAATGCTACTCAAGTATTTTAAGGGCTCTCATTATCTTAGTCCTTTGTTGATTATTAAACAAATGATCATTTTTTAATGATATTATAAGAAAATAACTAATATTTTTATTAAGAAAATTTTAAGAAAATAGCCACTGTTTACAAAATGATTTTAAAAAATAGTCACAGTTTCAAAAAATTTAAAAACTAGCACTTTCGGAAATTTCTGACACGTGTTAGAAATTTCTGACAGTAATTTTATGTGTAATTTTGTTATTGTCAAAAATTTCTTACATATGTTATGCCTAGTTTTTAAATTTTTTAAAACCGTAACTATTTTTTAAAAACACACAGTCTAAAATGGATATTTACCTAACTGACTCATTTATAAATTGAGAAAATAATCATATCATTAACTACATGATTTTTGTGATTTTATCTTTATATCCTTAATTCTTTATGGACTTAAAACTATTTTTTTTAAACGTTTGCTATTTTTTTAAACATGTACATGAAAATGGTCAATACCAAATAGAGTACTCTACATCGAGTATTCAAAGAGAAAAATACCATAAGTACTCTTGTCTTGTGTTGAAACTTCATATTTTTACTTTGAGTTTGCAATAGTACGAGCTTTCTCCACGTTAAACAAAAAATAAAGTTTATTTTTACTTTTCAATAAATGCATAAATTTTTATACTCCGATTGTATTTTTTTTTCCTTATATAATTTGTATGATATTATAGACATTTAAGAGAAAAAATATATAATATTTTGATCAATAGAGGGTCATAATAAAATATGCTTATACATGGCGAATGACATGCACCAATGGGAGCGATCGTTTTTCATCTCAGGTTTACGCCTCGCCTATCGTAAAAGGATGCCTGAACACCGAGTTGTGACAATGAACATTTTTTTAAACATAAGTAATTATATATCTATATATCTATATATATATATATATAAATATATATGACCAGTTAAGAAATTAGTCTTTTAAAAGTAAAGTTTGCAGGATATAGCTTTAGAATGTCAAAATTAATGATTTAGCCATAACATACGTGGAACATAATATGTTACGTACTAAATATTTAATTTCATGAAACTATCGCTAATTTCTAAAAAATTAGTTAAAAATTGCGTTAAATCCTTAAAAATCTTTATATTATTATATATATATATATAGTCTTTCTACAATGCTCCACTTAGTGGTGTGCCAAAGTAACACAAAAAAAAATGTATAATAATGATATTAAAGAATATAGTAATTATTCTTTACATCTTTTCTATATTTATTAGTAGAGTACCTATGAATATAGAGCATTACAGAATTAACCCAACATGCTTGCTAGTAGAGGCAACTGCTACTTGAGTTTGGTAAAACTTAGTTAAACAATCACCTGACATTTCATGAGAAGAAAGTAATATATAACTGGCGACAAAAAAAAAAAAAAAGAAAAAGAAAAAAAAAGAGTCTGCTGAATTGTTACTATTATTATTATTTTAACAATTAAAGATCATCTACAGTTGGAGTTGGAGAACAAACACAACTTCTGTTCTTTGTAGCTAAAGCAAATGAAAACATTTTTCCTTTTAGTCATAATAAAACTAGCTCATCCAGATAACCCTCATTGACCAATATTTTTTGCATCAATGACAATCTTACCCGCTGTAATTTTATGGTTGCTATTACGAAATATATGGGTTTATTTATTTAAAAAAACTTTGATATAAACAATTATCCCGAAAATAATTTTCCCTTCAAATACTTTGTTTACTTGCTTAAGCACTAATGTAACATTTGCATAGACATACACAAATGTAAATATGTTACGTGGGTTTGACTTAGCGGTGGCTCTATATCCGCTTCCACTAACCTACAAAGTAAATTGTAAATTAAGTTCGTAGCACACTCAAATCAATCCACTCATCCAAGTATGCGATCACGTGATCCTACACAAGAGTTGATATAAAAATTTTCTTTAAAAATCCCAATTTTTTTTAAAAAAATTACAACATACATTAACCAAAATCGACATTCACTGATATTTGGTCCAAATATCGTCATAATTTGGCAATTTTTTTTGAAATTTTGCAAAAAAATCCTAAGTATGTAAATTTTATGTCATGACTCCAAAAAAATCAAAATTTAGATAGGTGTTTCGACCAACCAAATTTTTATCTTGGATATAGCCCGAATCCCATTCTAACTTGAGCCCAAAGCCTTAAAGACTATAACTTTAGCCTTAGTTTGATAAATTTGGATCCAACCTAGTCCAGTTTAAAATTTTTGGGGGATTTTGAGGAATGTCATATTTTGGACATAATGAGAGTGTGTTTGGTAGGTGGGATATATTATGGGATTAGATTGGACTGGACTATATAATTTTTGTGCTATGTTTGGTGCAAAACATAGATGAGATTGTTTAAAATTCTCTCAAAAAATAATCTCATTTACATGGATAACTTATCCCTTCCAAAACATGGGATTACATGTGATATAGCCAAATAATATGGCCCCACTCTTTTAATTGATTATTTAATTCATTGATAAAAATAAAAAGCGAAAAAACAATATTTTATAATTGATTAATTAAATATTTTTTTAATTTAATATAAATATTATATCTAATATAATCCAATCTAATACTACTCCAAATATGTGATAGTATTTTATACGATCCAAAGCTATCCTATCCAATCAAATTTGGTGCACTAAATGCACTGTGATAATTTATACTTTATGTGTGTTGCATTTTTAATTTATACTCTAAAATTTATACTACAAACATATAGTGAAAATTAAAAAAAACACAATATTTAAGGTATAGATTATTAAATGACATAAAAAATAGTTTTATTTTAAAATTCTCTCATTTTTTTAAAAGGCATAGAAGCTCGATCCTAGGCTCAATCCTAAGCTAGAACCGAGCTTAAACAAGTAACGAGATAATCGAGCCGGACTCAATTCTATCAAATAACATTTAAAACAAGTTGTTATTATTATTATTATTATTATTATTATTATGTGCCTTATTTAATACTTGATACACCTTTCTTGATTTACCGCCGTGATAAATAGTATCATTGCTCAATTTGTATACGGGACTGTACATATCAATTCTGAAGAAGCAAAAGCAGCAGAGAAGCACTTTTCCCAAAGCTAATTAAACCCACAGAAGATTGTGGAGAAATAGAAATCCAAGTGTGAGCAGCTAATAAAAGCTAGCAAGTGGAGAAATCGAACCCATTTTACTCGCCACCAAAAGTCAATTGACTCATTTCGTCAGATTTAATTGCAATTGTTGTTTTGTTTGGCAGTTTTTTTTTTCTTTATTTATTTTATTTGTTGGGTTGCGGAAATTCAGACGACAGTACTGTTGGTACTACGAAGTGGATAATGTTTGAACAATTCCCATTTCTGTTCTTCCATACTCATCACCATTTGACCAATGTTTGTTTCTTCTATTTCTTGATCGAATATCCTAACAAATTTGATCGATCGTGTCATTGTTAGCTGATTTGAAAGTCTTTTTTTTCTTTTTTTTTTTATGGGGTTGGTTTGTTATATTTTTATCCTCAAAATTATGGATCGAATTTCATTATAAGTTGTGATTTTCCAAACTTCTTTTTATTAGTCTTAGTTTTTTAAAAAGAGTAAATTAATATTATAAAGTTATAACTTAAAGAGCTAGCTAGGTTCACATGGCCACCTAATCTCCAGCCATTTTGTTGATCTAATTTCAGATATTTTTAATTTATAGCACAAAAAAGTACATTAATGAGTCAGGACATATAATCTTATAAGGTTGCTTTTAGCCTTAATTTCGCTACTCTTTGGAGAGTACTATAACAAAATAAGAACAATTGCATATGCTTTGGAATTATATATATATACTTATGACTTTATTATATAGATTAAAGCAACGCAATATCTGTATCCTGAAAACAAATTATAAGCCGTACTATCTGTCGCATGTTGGTCCCAAGAAGGAATGAATAAATTATACCATAATATACACCAAATCAAATCCACATGTAATCATCAAAATCTGCTTTGATTCTAAAATCAAGAAGACTAGCTTTGTGTCGATATTTAAAGATCTGATAAACTACTTTACAGTATATATATAATAGAATACAAATGCACAATATATATATATATATATATATATATATTGAATAATATTTTGGAACCTATTAATATTCCTTATTCGTCACAGCTTGAAATTGCATCCATCGTCTTGATTTCTAATTATACATTCTTTCTTCACGAGTCATTAAGTATATAAGTAATTTTTATGCATCAATATACCCATAATATACATATTAAAAGATATGTGTGTGTAAGAAAATTTATAGGGAACGTTGCATTCCCAAGCAAATATTTGTAAAAATACATTTTTTTTTATAAGTCTTTAAATTATATTTTGTTAAAAAAATGTTAGTATCGAAATTTGGCTTAGCTATAGTTATAACTAACATACAGAAATTATTCTTATCTTTATTTGGGTATTTTAGTCCACAAAGATTAGTGGCTCTAACTTAATCCACCTATGTCCTAAATTTCGCGTGTATTTAGAACAAAATCTAATTTGGATATTGATAAACAAAAAGATCTTGAATGGATCTTTTAGGAATTAGTCACTACTACTTAGCAGCTTAATAGCCGGTAGTTTATGTTCAACCACATATCTCAAAATCATCTGAAATTATTTTCCCAAATATTATCTCGCCTTAATAAACTAATAAGAAAAGTCAACACTTCAGTCTCTTTAACAATTACCCGCGTAAAACAAGGATCTTTTTATACCACGTTAAATACCAAATAGCCAAAACAACAATTTGACCACCATTTTTATTGACATGAAGACAAAACCCTAAAAATAAAAAAATAAAAAAACAAAAAGTGCAATTACTATATATCACAGTCCCCAAGAAAGCAAATGCAAATAATCCATGGCACACAGAGAGAGAGAGAGAAGGTACACGTGGCATCACCATAATAATTTTGGCTAATCCAATAGCCCGTTTTAACGGATAAGATTAAGCCTCATGCAAATCGCAAACGATCTCGAGTCTCACTTCCCAATATATATATACACACACACACAGTCCATGCAAAGCACAGAGTAGAAACACACCACCACACTCTCTCTTTCTCAACGCATTAACTTCACTAAAAGAGAGACAAAAAAATAGAGAGAAAGTAAAAAAGAAAAGAGAGAGAGAGAGAGAGATCAATAGTGGCGATATTGTAGTGCACTAGCTATGGAGGTTGAAAGTGGTATCGCTAGCAAAAAGAACCCAAATGGGTCCGAAGCCCCGGCGGCGGCGGCGGCGGAGGCGAGCCCGCTGAGGAAGCTGATAGCGGTGGCGTCGATAGCGGCGGGGGTGCAGTTCGGGTGGGCGCTGCAGCTCTCGCTGCTGACGCCGTACGTGCAGCTGCTGGGCATCCCGCACACGTGGGCCGCATTCATCTGGCTCTGTGGGCCCATCTCCGGCATGCTCGTCCAGCCCCTCGTCGGCTACTACAGCGACCGCTGCGCCTCTCGCTTCGGCCGCCGCCGACCCTTCATCGCCGCCGGCGCCGGCCTCGTCGCCGCGGCCGTCTTCCTCATCGGCTTCGCCGCCGACATCGGCCACGTCTCGGGCGATGACCTCCGGCTGCGCGCCAAGCCACGCGCCATCGCCGTCTTCGTCGTCGGGTTTTGGATCCTTGACGTCGCCAATAACATGCTTCAGGTATGAAAAGTTCCTTTCATTGACAATAATTGAAATGTCCTCAAATATTGTTTATATGTTCTTTTTTAATAATGCTAATTAAGAACCTCAAAGATTTATCCTAAATTTATCATAACAACACATGCGGTGTTTTATTTGTTGGTAATTAAGTCTATTTTTAAATACTTGTGTATATTGATAAATCACATGTGATGTGTGTAAGTATAAATTAAAGATTTGACATATATTTTGGGATCTCTAACATTACTTGTTTTTTTTTTTAAATCATCCATTACGAAATTTAAATTAACAATCGAAAATCGTTTATTAAAAAAAATCCTATCAAAGAATGTTCCTACAAAACTCTATTGTAATAATATTTATCATCAAACAATTTTTCAAAAACATGTACCCAACCAATTCCACGCACAGTATAATTAATTATTTCCAAATCTTTACGAAACGATCAACAACTTACTTATTCTCTTAATTATTGTTTTCATTATTGTAAACTCTCATCCGATAGACTAATCAAACCGTGTCATGCACGGCAGGGCCCATGCCGCGCCCTCCTGGCGGACCTCTCCGGCGACGACCGGCGCAAGATGCGGATGGCGAACGGGTTCTACTCCTTCTTCATGGCCGTCGGAAACATCCTCGGCTTCGCGGCTGGCTCCTACAGACACCTCCACAACTTCCTCCCCTTCACCCAAACCACCGCCTGCGACACCTACTGCGCCAACCTCAAGTCCTGCTTCTTCATCTCCATCGCCCTCTTACTAGCCCTCACTACCGTCGCCCTCACCTCCGTCACCGAGCCGCCCAACACCAGGGCCGCCACCGGCGACGGCGCCGCCGGCTCGGCCGAGCCGTTTTTCGGGGAGATCGCGGGGGCCTTCCGGGAGCTGAAGAGGCCGATGTGGATCCTGCTGCTGGTGACGTGCCTGAACTGGGTGGCGTGGTTCCCGTTCCTGCTGTTCGACACGGACTGGATGGGGAAGGAGGTGTACGGCGGCGAGGTGGGGGCGGCGGAGGCGGAGCTGGGGAGGCTGTACGACCGTGGGGTCCACGCGGGGGCGCTGGGGCTGATGCTGAACTCGGTGGTGCTGGGGTTCATGTCGCTGGGGGTGGAGCCGCTGGCGAGGATGCTCGGCGGGGCCAAGCGCCTGTGGGGGGGAGTGAACTTCGTGCTCGCCGCGTGCCTCGCCATGACGGTGCTCATCACGAAGATGGCCGAGGCGAGCCGGAGGGCGAGCGAGGGGGGCGGCGTGGCCCCGCCGCCCGATGGTGTCAAGGCTGGCGCGCTGGCTGTGTTCGCCGCCTTGGGTGTGCCTCTAGCGGTGAGTAGTGTGGGATGTGATTGTTTTAATCTGTTTGTTTGTTTGTTTCTTTTTTTTTTTTTTTTTCTTTTTTCCTTACGTGATTTTAGGCTTTTCAAAATTACAAGATCATTTGAAAGAATTTTTTTTTTTTGGGGAATTGCAAGAGGGTCTATTTGGTTATTGACAATTTTTTTTGTAACATAAAGAAATAATTAACATTTTAAAAATTAAGTTAAATTTTGATTTGTAATATACAAATTTTAATAAAAGGGCCACAACTTCATTTATAAATCACTTGATGAATATTTGATATTCTTGCCAGTTTCTTATTTATGCAATTTGAAAAATAAGAATAGTGGTGAGAAGATTTTTATCGAAAAAAAAAGTCAAATATTTGAGGTTTTTTGGTTATAGTCTGTATATAGATTAGTCCATAAGATTATATCATGTAGATTAACGTCTTTTTAATTTCAATTCTGTTTCATGACATGTGATGTGAAGGACCAAGTTTGTTTTTTACGTTGCTTTCCATATAGAAGGACCAAAGAAAAAGACATAAATAGATTTACAAGTCTGTAGTTTTCCCCACAATAGTTCACGTGATTACATTTACATGTCACAGCCGAAAAATCAATTGTCGCTTATATATATATATATATATATATATCGAATAGTTGAGTAATGTGTTGATATTCATGATGTGAAATTTTTAGCATTGTCTTATATATTATGACACTCACTTATTAGTAGTAATTTATCATGATAATTACAAGAACATTATCGATATTTAACTCTGTGTGGCTATTGTTTTGCCACTTCTATTTGTGTAGGTTACTTATAGTGTTCCTTTCGCCATGGCATCAATATTTTCCAACACTAGTGGTGCTGGTCAAGGTACACTTAATTAATTCTAGACCGAGACACCCCTTTGTTGTTGCCATTCTAATTTAATTAGAAACTTAATTAGTTGATGTGATATCAAGCAAATATTTATTTATATATATATATATATATGTTTTGCAGGGTTATCCTTGGGAGTGTTGAATCTCGCTATCGTGGTACCACAGGTATAATAATTATAATAGTCGTCATTGCATTAGTTTTCCACAATTATTAAATTATATTAGGTATATGATAATAATGTGGCGAAGGAGCACATTAAATTATTGACGAAGTCTAGGTATCAAAGATGTGGTCGAGCAATATTTATATCTTAATATATTCGTATATCTAATTAATATTTAAAAAAAAAAGATATGGAATAAGATAACTAATTTATAAACATTATTTGTTATGTAAATCTCAACATTTTTGCCAAAAGAATTCGATTAATTTATTTATATGTATGCATCCATAGACAATATTACGCACGTTTGATGCACCGTATAAGACTTTTGTGATTTAACAAAGCGCAAAATGCGCTTTAGTTATAATTTCGACAATGCCATGAATACAAAGATTATTTGACAATGTTCAGATGGTGGTGTCCGTGGCGAGCGGGCCTTGGGATGCGCTGTTCGGAGGGAGCAACTTGCCGGCGTTCGTGGTGGGCGCGATAGCCGCAGCAGCCAGCGGAGTGCTCGCTATCACCCTGCTGCCGTCTCCGCCGCCCGACCTTCCTTCCACCAAAAATGCAAGGCCTGCAGCAGCTCCATCATTCCATTGACGACTAGCTATGATCATAACTAGTTTAGTACTACTACTGCTTAATTGGCCTTTTGGGTTTATCATATACATAACCCATGTGTGCTTGTTGCTTATCAAGGACCTTAAATAACACTTCTTGCCCTTTCCCTTCCTAACCCAATATATATTGGTCAATTTTCCCTCCTTAGTTTTGCTTTGATAGGCTTTTTGTCTGTCTTTTTTTTTTTTTTTTTTTGGCTTTTTGCCATTTTCCTTTGATGGTATGAATCAATTGCACTGTGGGCATGCGTAAGCATGATCATACAGCTTCCCTTTATTTTTATTTTTTTCCCTCTATATATAAATAGACAGACAAAGTTCTCTTTCTTTCTTTAATTTGGTTTTGGCTTTGCTTTGTGTTTCTTGTGATTATATGGCATATATGGGTAAATTGGTTAGGAGAGGGAAGGGGTTATCAGTGAGTCTTCATAAAGGGGGAAAAAAAAAAAAAAAACTAAAAGCCACCTAAGAGAAAGGGTAATAAGACAATATCGGTTTATGTCCCTACATTTTGTTCTTTTTTTGAATGAAATAACAAATTCCTTCTCGGAAAATATGAGAAACCATACTTTTCTCTTGCATTTTAAGAAATCTCCTTTTGGATTTTTCTATCTTCTTAAATCTTATTAACCATTAATGCCTCCTGTTTAGTGCCACTGTGCACAGACAAATCACTCTTAATAATATCCAAACGCATGTCTCAAAAGAGTTCAATATTTACCCAAATTGGCACGACAACAAATTGGGGTTCCTCTAAAAAATTCTACAATCTATTCCAATCTAATCTTTATTTATTTATCTTTTTTCAGGCTAGATCTAGATTCTAGACTCATGATGAGTTCGAATATGTGTATCATTATTAAAAAGAAATTGCTATCTAAATCATTTTAGACTAGGAAAAGGTAAAGGTAATTCATGAGAAAGTAAAACCATTTAACATTTTAATTATTGATTTACAATGTACATATAGAACAGGAAAACTATATCCAAAACATCCATTTCCATCTCTACAGCGATCAATTTCCCTCAGAGCCATATGTTATAAACCCTAAAATTTTCACATTCAAAGAAACCGACAGACGACTTCCATCACTCGCCAACCTGTGGTACACGGTGACGTCCCTAACGACGAAAAACGCAGAAGACACCCTTTGCTTGTGCATCTCAGAGCATCGTTTTTTAAATGCTACGAATCGTGTCCACTCTGTCAATGACATCTAATGCTTTGATGCGATCGATGTCAAAGTCAATGACCGGCACAGATGACGGTCTCCTGATGGGGAACGGGTCCTTCCTAGTTTCGCTTGTCGGGGAGTGGCTACTACTTTTGCTCAGCCTATGATGCTTGCTTAACCTTGTCTTTGCAGTGTCAAATTCCTGACTCTTGCTTATTCCGGGTGTCAGTTTCCGTTTACTTACGTCCCGAAGCATCTCTTGATCTTCGACTGTCAACATGGGTGATGGGCAGCTGGGCTTGTATGAAGATAACTGGATGGTCATCTGGCTCGGGGAGTGTACAGGGGATTTGACAGGAGACCTGATGCCACCATTTGCTGCCCTTGCCTGGCTAACCAAATGGTGAAGCCACACGACCAGTTCGAGAATATAAGCTTCAGTTTTCTCCTTATCTGCGTGGTGTAGCGTCTCGATCCTAAGCAAGTCAGTCTGACCAGCAGGTTTTCGGTTCGCATCGGACCTAAAGAATATCAATCCGGAAAAAAAGAAAATTAACAAAATGAGAGAATAACTTTATGATCGTAAAAATGTTAAGAAATATCAAACTTACCCTGTGTTTGCCCATTCTCCGACCCAACCAAAGCCATGATGAGCTCTGTTAAAACCAATTGCCAAAGAAAAGCACATAAGTTTATAATGATAGAACAAAAAACTTCACTATGATTAATAGCCCGGTAAGGATCAGATTCTGGTCAACCAATTAAATTTACAATGATCCAAAAACAGTTGCCAAAATAATTGTATGAAAAAAAGAAAAAAGAAATAAAAGATGAGCCCATAGTATTTACAAAGGGACCAAGCAAATCATTAAAAGGGTGTCAGATGCCATCAACCGTAACAAAGAAATTGTTCCAAAAATAGCACGAAACATTACTTTGTCGTGTTATTGGCGATAGGAACAAGCCATCGCAGAGTTTTCTCCATTTCAATTTTGATTTGAGGTATAGTAAGCTGCCAAAAAAATAAAGGTCGGAAGAGAAAATTGGTGAAGATCATATAGAGAGGAATATATAGAGCATACTCTAATATTACAGATTCATCAGTTTAAGAAAAAATCATAAACTTCAGAAACATGCTTTCTAGAAATTATTAAGAATTCTTCCCCTATTGGGGAAAAAAAAATTACCTCTTCCTTGACATGAAATGACTGACATTTTAGGCGCAGAGCTGACTTTATACTGGGTGGAAGCCCCTGATATAAAGCATCCCTTGTATTCGGAGGCACGGAACTTGATCGAGAAACCTGCTTTTTTTTTTATAATATCAGTCTCAGATTTACAACAGAGAGAATACCAACAATGCTTCTATAAAAAGTTTGTTTTCCCAAGTCTAGCTCCAACAGAATATTTTCAATATCTTATTTTTCGTGTGAATCAGACAGAAGAAAGGGGCAGAAAATGTTCTAAATGGGTGTAGAAAAACTCACAAGAGTATCAATTTGAGTAATAATATTTGCGTAATGCAATGCAAGACCAGCAGAACCTAACTTGTTTTGCGAACCTTTAATCGGCTTATCACTATCTGCGAGTCAAGGAGAAACAAAACCCATATAAGCATAACAGACAAATAGAGCAGAGCATAGCTTCTCATAAACTTAATATAATATGTCATTGAAAAATAATGTTTTTACAGACACGGATATATGGAAGTCAAGAAGTGAAGTTATTAGTGATTTCTTTATTTGTTTTTTGTATGTTTTTGGGATAGGGAAAAGTGGGTAGGTGAGTGGGTGAGAATAATTGCTTCAAAACGCCAAGGCTATGACTCAAAGAAAATTTTATATGTATACCCCTGCACTACGTTTAATATATATTTTTCGCACTAAAACAAGGTAGTATCATCTTTTGTTTCTTCCCCATCAAAACTGAATTACTTTTCCAGGTGAAATTAGGCAAAAAAGAGAGGCACCACAATTCCAGACATTCAGAACGACAAGCATCTTTTCAGTAAAAGTGAAAAGAAAAAAAAATGATAATTTATGAGCATGATGTGATTTGATTCGCTAATTGTGCGCTATGTACATGTCAAGTTATAATATCCAGAATTATCTTGCATGATTAGCATTTCCTATCTTTTTAGTCCTCATTTTACCAATTCTACAATTGAAACAAGAAATAAGCAATATCCAACTCAACTGATTTTTCTTTTAAACAAAATCATAACTATAATCGGAAATTTCCATTCAATCTTTCCGACATACCAGCGCTGCCAAAGGCTTCTTGAATCTCCACATGTAGGAAATGTACTATATCTACAAGCTTCTCCATTACCTGTATATACATTATGATTGAGTAATCTTTATTCTTTAGGAGGAATGACAAATTAAGAATATCAATACAAATAACTATTATGGGACGTTGAAACGAAGATTTTCTTAAATAATTGCTAGGAAATTGCTTCCTAGCATCAGAAATCGAACAAGGTATCTGAACCATCCAATTTCAATAATTCCATATGTGAGCTTTATAAAAGAAATAATGACTTGCTACCTCTTCAAGAATCTTGGACCAGAGGGACTTTTTCTTCAAGTTTCTTACATGTTTCCTTTGACTTTTTAACTCTGCTCTTAATATCGCAAGGCTGTCTCCTACATGCCAAAATAAATTGCAGATAGATTTTTACAACAGTTACTTATCTAAATTACACTCAGCTGAAAGTGGCAAGAAAAAGAGCACCAAAAGCATCTCTAGAATAAAACCACAAATTAGAATTAAGGTTTTCTTCAATAGCTCAAGTTTTCCTCCTTTTCGAGTTTATTTCACCATTCCAGCATTACATTATAGGTACTGCAGAACATAAAAATAAATAAAAAAAAACACATACATTCTCACAATTTTAAAGCTAGAAGGTCGTATGTGCACAAACACTAATTTCAAAAACCTTCCAAAGATTGTCGTTAGGCTGGGGCTTAAATTCAAAAAATGATTAAAAAAAAACTTATTTAGAGTTTTATTAAATATGCTAATAACATAAAAATGAGCCATTTCGTAGTCAACAGTGTTTTGCATTCATTATATCTTTGCAAAGTGAATTAAAAATCATCCCTACCGTCCTGCTTGTGCAATATGCATGAATATTTAACCAACCTACCCATAAGTGCAAATGTGATACGTATCCACAAAACTAGTATATAAAGAAGACCTAGCTCAATAAATTAATTATAAGTAGGGCTCAGAAATTAAAGGACACGCAAAAATAGCTACAAGCTTTACGACATGGGATGTTGAGCTCATAAAGTAGTAACAAAATACAAGAATGGAAATGAAACAAAACTAGAGCTTTCTTAAGGAATAGGACAAGCAATGTACCTCTTTGAGCAGCATTTGAGTTATCCTCTTCCTGATGCTTGCGTCGATAATCTTGCTCAAATCTATCCAAGGCATGCAACTCGTGATATAATTCCTGTAACAAAAAAGTATTAAAAGAAAAACATATCTATAAGTAAATATCCAAGCCCAAAAATTTGTCCAAGCACAAACCACAAACATAATTGGCCAATTTAAAAAATAAAAATAACCCTTAACCCATTTGCCTTCCTTTCCCTCTCTAAACCCTCTCGAAGCCAAACTGAGCCAAGAATAACCCCAAACATCTCCAAATTCCATTGTTGCATGTAATATAAAGCAGCTATTCAAGAGAACACCCGCTCGGCCGCTTCGGAGTTTAATAATGCAGCTTGTAGTTCTCAATTCCTTGTCAAGTACAAAGCTGCCCTATCTGATCCAGAGATTATTTAGATTGACCACTTATTTCTCTACCAGACTAAGAACAACCATATAGATAACTCCAGCGTGGTGAAATGCCCCAAATATAGAAACTCTGATGCCAAAGCGCATGATTCCTTCTAAGACAACTTGCTACAGAACCCTTTGTATGCATTGAAAAAATAAATAAATAAATAAACGCCCTACATTTTTCATGCCAAATAACTATCCCAAATATACGAACTCTAACTCCCAGCATAAGAGTTTTGCCTTCTAATAACCTATCTCACTAGCAAACTCTCCATCAATGACTCCTGTAGCAACCTTACGTTGTATCTCTAACGACTAGCAAATGTTACATCAAAAATGGCATCAAATACCTAATAAACAGAAACTTCAATGGTCCTACGGCCTGCATGCTCTTTCCCAGAGAATTGTAACTTCTTCACCCCATGGAAAGTCCCTGTTATCTTCTCTAGCTCTTGTTCAATGAAATGGGAATACGCAATACTAGCAATGTGCTTTTTCATGAGGGTGATATTGTTGCTCTTCGACATACGTCAAATAGTGTCTCGCAGATTACCAAATGCCTCACAAGTACAAGTTTCTACCATTGTGTCCCATATTGATTACGATGTGGGCTTGGGTTAAGAAAGAGGAATTTATTTATTCCATAATCCCCAAAAAGAATAATGGAGGCAGTGTATTCGGACATAAATTAACAATGCTTAATATACTCACAGCTGTATAATGAACCAAAGTCATCAATTGTTGCATCAATGTCTCTGCGTCTTCCTTCAATTGTTTTGGTGGTGTAAGTTCTGAACCCAACCTACAGAAAGATATAGAAAGTATGCATTTGTTAAGCCTAAGTTACCACTTACCAAAATACACACAAGAAAAAATGCACAAAATACAGCAAAGATTACTTCTCAAAGTATCTATCCAAATTGTGCCATTGGGGATCTTTACAACGATTTCCGAATCGCACCACTTCCCCAGAAAAAACTTTGAGTTCGTCTCTGTCAAAATTTAGACGGGGAAAAACAAAGCAATCAATTCACATCTCAACATAAAGAATGAAAACGTCAAAACGCTAGAAGGGGAAAAAATGAATAAATGTTGGAGAAAAGAACTACTATCTGAGTAAAGAGCTATGTGTCTAGCTATCAACCTCTTGTCGGATGCAGCAATTCTCAAGAGTTCGTCCATATCTCGTGATATTAAGCTTTGCACCCCTTCTGATATCAACACCTCTTCTTTCAAACGTCTGATGTTATCCTTCGAAAGGGACTCCATTAGATTGGAACCTTTAACAACTGTATTAGCAACTTCAAAGGAAAGTATGGAGATTTTATTTCCTTTAGTTGTCAATCCTGAGGTAAAACCGGTACTGAGGTTCAAACTTGTCATGCTACTACCAAGCGTATCTAAAACTTCTACTGCCTTTCCAAGGCCAGCGGTACCAGCCCTACCCAAAAGTGAGCTCACTTCTGATACCTAAAAATAAAAAAAAACCAACATTCGTAGTCAAATTAGCTAGACGGGTTTCACATTTATAAATTGTTATAACAATAATGACACTGTAGCAAAGGATTGCATTTGCTGCTGTTGCGAGGAACTTATAATCACTCAATTAGCCGAGAAAATTGTAATTGGTCAAGTATTCTACCATGTTTTAGACCAAAGTAACCAATACAATTGTCACATATACCATTATGATATCCGCACTCAAAGACCATATCAAGTTCAGAGCTACCTTTGCAACCGCAACCTGCTTGGACTTGGTCGATCTAGATTTGTGCGACAAGACCCTAGACAATCGCGGAATCCCATCACCGGCATCTTCTGAGCCGAGCCCATAAGGAGCCACATTAGCCTCTTGAAATGAAAACGGATCGCGCAACTGCATATCCATGCTGTTGCCAGTAGAGGACGGGACAGAACTGCTATCCGCTTTCGCCGGAAGCGCGTAAGACCCGTTGCCCGAATGACCATTAGCCTGAGCATAGCTTTCACTAGCAGCACTATCTACATTGATGATATTGCCTATAGAGGAGGGTCTCCTCGCTCTCGAGCATATCCCACCCATCTTTGTTTAAAAACAACCAATTATATATCTTTCACTTACTACTCACAAGTTCCATAAAAATAAAAAAAAAAATGACACAAGAACTCTAAGAATTTCAAACAATCAAAAATGCTATTATTTCACTACCAATCAGTGGCAAAATCAGACCAATCTCACTAATAACTTCATTCCAACTCTGATCTAACCCAACGCTATAAATACATCAATACAGATTCCCAAGCTCTACCAAAATTACAACAATACCAATTGTGATCACCACTGAAGCTCCAATCCATATCAAGTCTAGGTCAACAATCTGTGAATCAAGGCAACAAAAAACTAGAATAAATCAAGGTCAGGAGAAAGGAAAAAAACAACAAAAAAAAAGAAAAAAGAAAAATCATATATTGGGAAGAAATCAGCAAGACCCACTTCCATTATAACAAGTTATATATAAATGGGTAATTACAAATATTCCTCATACAATGGAATAACAAAGAAAGTCGGAAGAGAAATTTTGTGAAGATCATATAGAGAGAGGAAAGAAAATAAAGAGCATACTCTGAAATTACAGATTCATCAGTTTGAGAAAAAAAAAAAAAAAACATAAACTTCAGAAACCTGCTTCGTAGAAATAAAGAAGGACTGACACTTGAAGCGCAGAGCTGACTTTATAGTAGACTAGATGGAAGCCCTTGATATAAAAGCATCCCTTGTTTTCGGACTCGGAGGCACGGAGCTTGATCGAGAAACCTGATTTCTTTTTTAGGATAAATTTTACTTTTGCCCCCCTATGCTTTAAGTGTCATTTCACCTTGATCCCTATACTTAAAAATTTCTCATTCATAGTCCCTAAATTACAAAATTATAGCAGATTCGTCCTTCCGTTCAAGTTTCGTCTATTTGTTGACCGAAAATTGACATGTGCATGTGACCAGCACATGATCAACTAAAATAAGGACAAGAATTTTGCTAAGATCAATCACGTCTGATCGATCATGTCCATCTGTGTGGGACCTACTGTGGGTCCCACACAGATGGACGGTCAGATCGATCAGACGCATCACCAAAGCATGCCTCATAAGGACAATATTGTAAATGAATAATGAGATGCCTTTATTAGTTTGAATAATAAAAAAATTGACCGTAAAAATTTATAAAAATTGTAGAAACACCACAATTTTAATAAATCTCTACAAAATAACAATATGAAAATAAAAATTTTTCTTAATTCGTAGCAAACTTACTTAAAACATAAAAATAAAATTTTAAGTTTAGTTCTTCGTTCTTTTTCTTCTCCAACATACAAAACAATATCCTTTTCTAATTATAAAAAAATTAATTTATAAACTGGAAAAACTTTTTTCAATTACGATAAAAAAAATTAACATAAGGATTTAAAGATAACTGACAATTTCACCAAAATAACTTGATCGTTTTTTTTTTTTTTTCTATTTTTTCTTGCGTAACCATTAGGGGTGTACATCAACCTAAGCAACCCGAAGACCCAACCCAAAAATATGGGTTCAAAAGTGAAAAAAAATTCATTTCGGGTTCATTTAGTTTGAACCCATGAATGACGGGTTGGGTTGAAATTCTGTAATTTCGGATCGGAGCAACCCAACCCAACCCAATCTTTTTAAATCTTTATCTAAAATTTATATATTTAATACAATATGAAAAATATGAAGACATTAATCTTTTCTTAAAAATTTTGCTTAAAAATAATCTTTATTTGATTGATATAACTACTTGTTCGTTGACTCACTCTTCCTTTCTTAAACCATTTTCTTTCATTCTTTTTCCTAAAATCGCGCATCATCTCATTTTGTATTTCCTATATATGTAAATAGTTTATCTTTTCATCAATTTTTATATTCTTAATTTGATTATAAAGACGTATATATATAATTTTCTAATCAATTATTGTTAGACTATTCATTTCATCAATTTATGAGAATTTTTTTGAGAATCTACTATAAGCTAAGCATTGTTCAAATATATAAAATATGAATTAAAATTATTAGTACCAACCCGACAATCCAACCCAACCCAACCCATTTTAGTTTTTATTCGGACGGGTTGTCATTATTATTTTTTACTATGGATCGTAAAATCTTCAATCCGAACTCTTTGGGTTGGGTTATAATTATTTTAAACCCAGCCCAACCCAACCCACGTACACCCCTAGTAACCAACTTTTTTAGCTTATCGAGAATTTAAATTAAATTCGTGGATATAATATATATTTTCAATTAACTGACGAAATTTTTTTTTATTATATTTAAGGTGTAGCATATTTTAATCTGAATATTAAAGTTGATTGATAATTTAATTTATATTCATGTACATAAAAACATAAATCTTTGAAAGCTAACTGGCAATTCCACAAAAAGAGCTTGATCATTTTTTTTTTCTTCAGTTTATCAGAAATTTAATTTATATTCCATTACATAAGAACATATATGCTTGAAGGATAAGTGACAACTATATTGGGAACTTAAATTAAATTCGTGTATATAATATATATTTTCAATTAACTGATGATTTTGAATTGTGTTAATATTTAAGGTTATGTAGATTTTAATTTGAATATTAAAGTTGATTGGGAATATAATTTATATTCATGTGCGTAAGAACATAAATGTTTGGAAGATAACTCATAATTTCACAAAAATAGCTTGATCAGTTTTTTTTTATTTAGTTTATCGGGAATTTAATTTATATTCATATACACAAGAACATACATGCTTGAAGGATAAATGACAACTCTACAAACATAGCTTGATTAACAGCCCCGCCAAGGCAGGAGGCTGCTCAGGGCAAGTTTAATTTGAGATAATCCGGTATTATTTTTACCTATTTGTTTATTTTTATATCAGTGCCCCCTAATGGTATTAGAGCCATAACTGATATATGTCTACAGGGTTTCTCTACTCTCTTCCCATGGAAAACACCCAAAATTTTCCCAGTACTAGTTCTACTGCCCCTTTCTCCATTACTCCTTCTCCCTCGATTAGGAAATCCGCTGCAAATAAATTAGATTATCTTTATAAATTACCCTATGTCCCAGATAATAATAAGATATCCTCAGAGTCTCTTCCTCTCATAAACCCTTACTATGCCTTTACTAAAACTCCTCACTCCCTTGTCAGATCCATCAAAACCCTTATTAAACCTTCTCTTAAAGCCTCCCAAAGAATATATCCAAGCCTCTATTTTCAGTCAATGTCAAAGTCTCTAAATACCACATGAACTACCCTCTTAATGGATAGCCCAAGGATATACCCATATTCATTTCGATGCGATCCGTCTTGCCCTTACCTATCATGCCAGAAAAGGTCTCCCTCTCTGTTAGGTCTCCTTGACACCAGAATGAAAACATACCAGGATGCTAGTATAGCCACCATTGCGACTACTCTTAATGCAGAAACAGTAGTTGTCACACTGTTCCCCAACTTCAACATATTCGTCAAAGACAATCATCTTCTCGACGCCCTTAAGGTTGAAGTCCAGATCATCGGAGTCGAACAAGATCCAAAGTCCATAGGCTCTACCCTCCATTATCAGATGGCATATCGATTGCAAGTTCATGCCATTGATCTAGCAATTCCCTCTTCTACCGATGCCCTGATGATTTCCGTCGATTCCAACTAGATGGCTACTTGTACCTATATTTCAAGACAAATTCCAACTGAGGAATTAGTCAAACTCCTTCCAAAAGCATGGGTTACTAACTATGAGAAGCTTTGGCAACCGCAGACAGTGGTCCAGACAACTGCAGAACCATCTTATAAAACATTAAAAGATGGAACTGTGGAAATCACTTTTGATCACAAGGAAACAAAAGCGCCTCCAGCATGCTTCTCCACTCAATACATGATTACGACTATAGAACCAGACAAAGCTGAGGTCCTTTCCTTCCAAGACAACGGATCTCCAATCTATGCCTTCCAGACAGCAACTGGTCATAAGTACTGAGATGTTTGTTACTGCCCAGACTACATTACTGATGACGAAGAACCTAAAAAAAGAACTAGCCCAAGCAAAAGATTGAAGCACAGACTTGCAACGGTGATAAACAAATTGGCCTTTTCGAACAACCCTTAGGAAAATTTGACTACATTGTCAAATATTCCCCTCCACAACATTATGGCCAGACTGGACCAACACCATTAGGATGGTTTTTAGAAGATAAGGATGAACCGCATCAGTTGGAGCTTTAGACTATAGCTCTAAAGCCCACGCCATTTTCCAAAGTTCTACCATGTTACAGACAAGCCCAAAAATGGATGTAAAAGCATGGAGAAGAGTTTCCTGTTCCTGACTCATTACAGGCTATCCTCAAGTCTATATGATGTCTTCAACAACAGAAAGCTATGATCAGGATTTTTCGCCTCTTCAGAAATTCAACAAACCTGAAGATAATGGCTCGACGTCTCACCAACCAAAGATCCTAAATCCAACGGCCAGGGAAGCAGACAGAACTCCCAAGAAGGTCACTCCTGCAGAAGAAGTTCTTAATTGGCAATCCAAGAATTTAGTTGCTCAAAACAAGATTCTCCAACGGATTGACAAAAGGACGAAAGTCCTACAATCTTCTCAAGATACTATTATCACAAAGCTAACTGCCAAGATTCAACAGACACGTGATGAGCTTATGGATATAATTAGATCCAATACAGTCTCTATGACTGTCTTCCTTAAAAAATAAGAAGAAATAAAAAGCCTCAAGGATCAGTATTATACTCTCACAAATCAATACAGCCAATTCCATCAAGAATCTACTCCATGGCAGTTCTCCACTATGCAAAAAATCCCACAAGTCGCCCAAGCTCTTCGTATTCCTCATCCAGGGGGAACCTCTATCCTTCGTCTTAAAGAAATTCTTGAAGAGGAAGATAGAAAATGCAAAAGGAAAGGAAAAGCCAAAGGGGAGAGTAAAGAAATAAAGCACCCCCCAAAAGATCCAGACCAGATGATGATCAAAGGGCTGAAACCAATAAACTATCTAACATCATTCGAGAGCAGTGCGTAGATAACTGCTTCGAACAACTGTCTCTTACAATACGAAATCAGAAGATTCATCAATCAATGACAGCACCTCTCTAGAAGAAGACAGCAATGATGATGAGGATCTTCCAACACACTGCATGGCTCCTTCCGCTGAAGGACCATCAGTCACAGAAGTAACATTTGAGACTGAAGAAGAAGTTTTCAATGAAGATCAACCTAGAGCTAATCCTCCACCTCGACAACAACCACAAGTGGCTCGCAATTTGAATTTCACTACCTTTACTCTAGATGATATCCCTCCATCATAATGGAGACAACGATTCCAGGAGTTCAAAGCATGGATACTCATTGAAGCACAAAAGCCAAGAATCTCTGCCCAAGAAGTTCTCCTTACCTTCGCATTAAGATTCACCGGAACACTCCATGATTGGTGGATGAGTCTAGAAGAATATAGGCAGCTGCATTTTCTCCAAAACCCTTCTCCAAAAGCAGCTCTCAATTCCATTTGTCTAGAAATCGGTGGACAAGACGGACATACTGTTGAAACATTACGAGCTGATTTCTTCAAGCTCAAATGCTGCTCTTTAGACAGAAAAGATCTTGAAAAGCACTTCAAGAATGTTACTCAAAGATTCTACCAAATTGGTGGATACAACGACCCAAATTTGAAGCAAGATTTTCTCTCCTCAGTGCCAGATCCGCTTAGAGAAGAAGCCTTCAGGCTCATGAAAATTGCTGGCAAAGTACTGCGCACAATTGCCCTTGGAGAACTATTCTAGTTCATTCTCAGAGCTTTAGAAAGGATGTGCGTCCACAATAAGTCCGTGCAAGAATACACCAAGCAATCCAAGAAACTGGACAAAGTGTGCTACAAGAAAGGTCTCACTATAAAATGTCCAAAACAATAGTGTAGTTCCTGCTAAACTAGGAGATCGCCCAAAAGAAAGATAAAAACCTTTAAGCCCTCTAAAAGGTTTTTCCCTGACAACAAAAATGGTTGAAGGTCATTTAAGTTCCTCCAAAAGAAGAAATCGTTCAAAAAGCCAAGACGATGCTTTATCTGTGGAAAAAAAGGGCCATTTTGCAAAACAATGCCCTCAAAGAAAACCGGCAAAACTAATGACCTACATACAAGATGAGGTAGGTCTTTCCTTCTCCGACAACGACCTAGAATCACTCTTTTCAGCAGATGATGAATTAAGCCCAGAAACAATCTGTGCCATAAAACAGATTGGTGAAGTTGAAGAATGCTACAAAATCGAGACCTCCAGTATCAACATCATGCAATCTCCCCCAGTAATCAGCATGCAGATCATTCCAACCAAATATGCAAAGCCTATCAAAGTTGTTGTATTCTTTGATACAGGCGCATCCTTCACCATGATGAATCCAGACATCCTGCCATTACAATATTGGAAGAAATAAAAGAAATACTTTCATACTGCTAATGGTGATGTTTTTGCTACAGACTTAATTAGCAAAACTATCACATTACAGTTCTTCCTAGGATGCTCGGTTGCTCATAAGGTTATTGGTTCAAAGCTTTCAGGCAAAGATCTTATTATTGGCTTTGATGTCTATGTCAAGAAAATCGATTTAAGGATCCTCCCTACAGGACTGAGATACAAGCAGTATTTCACTACTTGGGAGCCAATACCGAACTATTTCCTAATACCTCCAGAGCCATTTTCAGAAAAAAAAAAAAAAAAAAAAAAAAAAAAAGTCCAGACTCTGTCAAAATACATGTGCAGATTCTCACGCTGACTTCCTCCTCAAATGCAATCATCCACTCTGGAAAATGAGCAGTTCTTCATCAGCCTTCCCTTTAAGCTAAATGAAGATGCAAACTCAACAAGAGCAAGCCATCCAAAAATGAATCATGAACATCAACAAATGGCCAAAGAAGAATGTTGGGAGCTCGAAAAGCAAGGTCTCATAGAAAAAACAACATCTCTATGGACATGTCATGCATTCTATGTAAACAAAAGAGCAAAAGAAGCCAGAGGAAAGCAGAGGCTGGTAATCACTTATAAACTCTTAAATGAATTTCTAGCAAATAAAAAATTTCCTTTACCCAATAGAAATTCATTATTTTCCAGCCTGTTCAAAGCCCAGATTTTCTCCAAATTCGACCTAAAAGCCAGATTTTGGCAATTAGGCATTCAGCCTAGTGAGAGACCAAAAACAGCCTTTTGTGTACTAAATCACCATTACCAATGGACTGTTATACCCTTTGGATTAAAAACAACCCCATCACTGTTCCAAAATGCCATGACCAGGATATACGGCCCACTCCTTGACCAAGCCCCCCATCTATATAGATGATATCCTGTTATTCTCTCCTAATGTCCAAGCCCACAAACTGCTATTACAAAAATTCATCGGCATCATAGAGCAACACGGTATCATGCTTTCTGAAAAGAAAATGCATATTGGGCTTCCACAAATAGAATTCTTGGGGATGCGACTTTCACAAAGAAAATATGAGGTCCATTCTCATATAACCCAAGAACTTCTTAACTTCCCTGATGAAAATCTCACTAAGGTCCAAATTCAACAGTTCCTTGGCATAGTCAATTATCTCAGAGACTTCGTTCCAAAGCTATTAGATCTCACTAAGCCACTAAGCGACATGCTAAAAAAAGAATCACACAGCTGGACCGCACTTCAGACAAAGGCCATTCAACAACTCAAAGAAAAGATGACAAGTCTGCCGGCCTTACAGATTCCTTGTGATGGAAAAATAATCTTGCAGACAGACGCTAGTGATAAACATTGGGGAGCCGTACTCATTGAAGAAGACAACAAAAGGAAAAGAAGAATTTGTGGTTACAAAAGCGGCCACTTCAAAGATTCCAAATTCCACTTTTACTCATCCTTTAAAGAATTATTGGCTATAAAGATGGGAATACAAAAGTTTGAATTCCACTTGATATGACACCACTTTCTTGTGGAAACAGACTTTTCCACTTCTCGAGGAATGCTCAACAACAAAATAGCTACTCCTAAACTGCTGAGATTAGCTGCATCGTTTGACCAGTATTCTTTCGACATTAAGCACATCAAAGGCAAGGATAATATAATTCCAAATTATTTATCCAGACCTATAAATAGCCAATCAACACAACCACCAAATATCATCATGTTCATTCCAGCCATCTATACAATGGCCTCATCTTCATCCTCTTACTCTCTATCACCAGCAGAGCTTGGAATCATCACCCACAACATCCCTCACTCAGCTCCTAATGACGCTCTCTCTCTCATTATCAGTAAATATCCAAAACAGAATGCCATTGAAAAGGCCAAAAATCAGGAAATAACCCTTCTCCAACAAATAGGGAATGACTTCATTAACCATCTTTTCTTTCACCCTAAATACCCATTCCTCAAAATCTTTTCTCTCCCTCAACAGTTTGACATCCCTGTTCACTTAACCCATATATTATGGTACCTTGCCAGTATCTTTACCATAGCCCTAGAAGTAAATATTGTCTCCCTCAGAATCTCTGTTAAATACTTCTGGGAACAACCAATCCATCGGCCAGCCTACCAAACACTGATTAATCTTCTAACCTGGTTCCAACCTCTTTATGCTTAGGAAAAATTCTCACAGATCAACGGGAAAAACTCAAAAGCCCCAGAAACTATAAAACCCCCATTCCCATCTTTGACAATCTTATCCTTCGTAGTACAATTCACTATCTTCTTCCTAAGCCTCAATCCCCTTCACAACAAAACTTTAAGGGCAGTTCAGATGCGCCCTTCGATAGAAATTCATGACTCATCCAATGCTTTCCTGCGTAACAACATTGAATGCTCCAGGCTAATCCAGAAGAAGCTTTGTGAAATAAACGGCATCATTCCAGAAGAAATCTTCCCAAAGATTGAAGATGATGCTCCATGGGAATAATCCTCACCAGAATACATGACCGAAATTCATAAAAGCATTGGATCAATACCAAATGGTTGCAACAGCTAGAGCCCAAGCCAACATAGCCTGGGCCCACACAAGCCAAATCAATCTGACTTAACCATCACCAGACCAACAGCAGGGACAAACTCCTTCTGACTCAGCCTCCATCAACTATCAGAATCCCATATTCCAAGATTCCCAGGACCCATGGCCAACAATCCCCTTGAAAACTCTGTTACTGATAGTGACAACTTATCCAATCAGAACATGGATGCTGACCTATCTGTAAATAGGCCCCACCATATGCAAATAAAAATCATATTCCCTACCTTCTGCTTTTTTGAAGATCAGCACGCGAGTTATCACTCACAGACAAAAGTGTTATGTATAATTAGTTTGATTTTACTTTGTCGACCACTTGGTCAAAAGTTTTTGTTTTAAGCGTCGGCTACCACCTTTTGTAAAAGGCTTTATTCATGCGTGACGATGGGGCCCAATAAGCACCCGACTCGTGAATTATTGCCCTTCTTTACTTTTCTTTGTAAAATAGGTTTGAAGTCTAGATTTTAGTTCCGTTTGTATGAGAAGAGCCTATATAAACCCTTCTAGTCCTCTTTGTAAGATATCGAAGTTTGAGAAATAAAAATAGATAGTATTTTCTCCAAACAATGATCTTCTAAACCTCTCTCTCTTTGAGAAACTCTGAGTAGAAACAGTACCAATTAGATCTCAAGGACCAGCAGACTTACTGGTATAAGATAGACAGAGAAAGTAATTATAATACCTTATAGATCTCTACAGTAATTGTAAGTCCCGCCAAGGCAGGAGGCCGCTCAGGACAAGTTTAATTTGAGATAATCCGGTATTATTTTTACCTATTTGTTTATTTTTATATCAGTGCCCCCTAAAAATTAAATGTGTCTTTTAAATGATAATCTATGTTTCGAAAAATTAAAATAATAGCAGCTGTAAATTATTTTGTAATAAAAATTGTCAAACAAATGTTTACACATCTGGAAACATTTGTAAGACATTATTTAACATTTCAAAAAATAATGAGTAAAACTTGAAGTGTCACAGAATATCTTACAAATGTTTACAGATGTGTAATATTTTGTGTGACACTTTTCTGTTATACAATTCGTAACGTGGCTATTTTTTTAATTTTTTGAAACATGGGTTGAATTTTAAAAATGATTTTTTTTTCTATTTCCTGCTATTTTCCTTTTTTTAAACATATATTTTTTTTTTCCGGTTTATATGTTTAAGGAGTGAATTTGTTTATATGTAAAATTATTAGGGATTGCATTTAGTATTTAGGATTGCGTTTTTTTGCCTAGATTACGTAGAGTAAAAACTATATAAAGCAAGTTATATACATAAAGCAAGGTTAAAAATGCATTTTTACTTGCCCAAACTTATCTATATAATATTCTTTAAACTATCATTAAAGAGTAACATATATATGTAATTTTTCCTTTATACATTGATCAAGATAAACCTAGTCATATTTTCCTTAAAAAAAGATAAACCTAGTCATATTTGAATTATTAATAATGCATGATTACTATGAATAATTCAAGTTGTACATATATTTTAAAATTAAATAAATAAACAAAATTTAAATCCATGAGTTTTGATAATTAATGGATTTGAAATCTATAAATTAACTTAAAATTATCTAAATTTATCTAGATAACTTTAAAAGACTTCTAAGTAATAGATAAATGCTTTTAAGAGAAAGTGACAAAAAACAAATAGAGATTTAAGGATAAAATTTCCAAAATTATAAGCTTAGGGACCAAATCATTACAATTGTATAAATTCAAGGTCTAATTTGTGCTAATAACCCTACTGCATTTTATAGGATTATACATCTAATTATATATTGTCAAAATCATCCTAATTAATTATCTTAAATATTATTATGTAAAACTGCATATTAAAATGACCTCACTTCTTACATCAATGATTTTTATCTAGTTGAAATTCCTTGTGAATAAGGACCAAAGAGGCATAAAAATGCATCAAGTCGAAAGAAAGAACATTATCAGGTGTAGACAATACCAAAGACCACAGGTATAATTTTCATCAAATAAATGATTTTCATGTTTTCTGTAACCAATGTCATATATATATATATCAAGAGAATTTGGCATGGTTCGCATATTTGCTTGCGACTCTCAACAGTGATAACAGTATAATAAACTTGAGTAGTTCTTCTATAATTTAATAGTATTAGCTAAGGTACTACATATCGTTTATCATATAATATGACCAATGATTTTTCAAGTCTCAAGAAGTGGTGATTTTTAACTTCTTATAAAATACAGTTTTTTAAATAAATAGTCATATTTTTATGTATATTTTTTACAATTAGCCTATGTTTATTTTTATTAGCAAAATAGCCATACATTCGTGTTTAGATTTTTGAGACTGTAGTCATTAGTTTTTTGAATTCTGTTTTTGTTGTTTGTTGCAGACAATATTGTCTAAAATTTTGTGTCTCTAGTCATGAAATTTGTGACTTATTTGGCTGCATATTTTTTTGCTATTTATAAGATATTTTTTATTTAGTAATAAGTTTTATGAAATTGGTTGTATAGGCAATCATTTATTTGTGAGTTGATTATTTTGTTAATGGATGTTTAAATTTTTTATTGTGTTTAGTTTAAATTTTCTGAAATTTTGTGACTATAGTCACAAATTTTATGACTGTGTATTTTATTTATTTAGTCACAAATTTTATTTCTTTAGTCATAGATTTTTAGATGGTGACCTGATGGCTATTTTGCTAATTTTTCAAAACGTGGACTATATCTTTAAAACATGCACTGCAAAATGGCTAAATCCTTAATTGGCCCTATAAAATAATACTCTCCAATTGAGAAAATACTCTCAATTTGAAACTCACTAATTATCTGATACATGAGTTTAGGGTTTCTATTAAATAGTTTCTCTAATTATCATATAATCGCGCATTATAATGAAGTTAGCAACACGTAATTGATCAATTGAGTACTTGTGGGTCCTTTGTAGATATATGAACTGAATATTAGAATTTTTGTATTCTGTACTCTGATGCAATATGTAACCCTTTTCTCATCTTAAAAATTAATTGCCCTTGTATTTCTGCAACTACCAAGTCAAGACAAGACTTTTATTTTCCAAAAAATTAGGAAGTCCATATCAACTTGAATTTTACTAGTAAACGAGAAGAAATTGCATGTGAATGTGAAAATTAACATCATTTTTTTTCTTTCTCTACATATATTGGCATTGGCATTGACGTATCCTAAACTGTGTATCAAGAAGTTGCCTCGTACGTTGACCGAAGCATCCTTATGGTTGGTACTAATTTTTGAGCAATTAGGAGCTAATTACTCCAATATTCTCACCATATTTACTCATAACCAAAGGTATTATTATAGTTTTCCATTTGTTTGTTGTGGTTTGTTCTTTTGGGCTTGCAAATTTTAAATCGGGTATTCTAAACTAAAGAGAGAGAGAGAGAGACAGAGAGAGAGTTGAATATGATATCTTTTTTTTGTTTTTTGTTTTTTTTTTTTTGTTTTTTCCTAATCCGCATTTTGAATTCTACTCTTTAAGTAAGTTATATCGTATTCAAGCCTTTTTCATTTTCACTTAATTAATTTTTATTATTTTTTCAATAATAGACAAAGTTTTAGAAGAAAATAAATAGTCATTGTTGATCAATTTTGAAAAAATGAAAGTTAAATCATGAATAAATCATAATCTAGTTGCAAAAATAAAATTGATTTAAACAAGAAAACGTTCTTGCAAATAACTTATACAAGCGTACAAATCAAACCAACCAATTGAAAGCAATTTTTCATTGCAAAAAAATAAAAATTAAAATTAAAAGCAATTTTCAAAGGATCAGTTAAGGATTTAACCATTTTGCAATCTATGTTTTTAAGATATAAGCCACGTTTTGAAATATTAGCAAAATAGCCATCATGTCAACATCTAAAAATCTATGACTAAAGAAATAAAATTTGTGACTAAATAAATAAAATACACAGTCATAAAATTTGTGACTATAGTCACAAAATTTCAGAAAATTTGAAATAAACACAATAAAAAATTTAAACATCCATTAACAAAATAACAAACTCACAAATAAATGATTGCCTATACAACCAATTTCATAAAACTTATTACTAAATAAAAAATATCTTATAAATAGCAAAAAAAAAAATGCAACCAAAGAAGTCACAAATTTCATGACTAGAGACACAAAATTTTATAAAATATTATCTGCAACAAACAACAAAAACAGAATTCAAAAAATTAATGACTGCAGTCTCAAAAATCTAGACAAGAATGTATGGCTATTTTGCTAATAAAAGCAAATATAGACTAATTGTTAAAAATATATATAAAAATATGACGATTTATTTAAAAAACCGATTTTCAAAACCTCCCTAAAAAGGCCCTTATTGGATAAAAAATTACTAATAAAACATCTTCATACAAATATTATATCAATGAACATAGCCTCAGAAAGATATATTACAATTGCCGGGTGATTTCTTTTGGACTAATTATTAAGTTATACATACATCTAAACAAATTGAGAGCTTGCCCGCATCAAACCTTTTATATTATTTTAGTCCACAAAAATTTTAAATTTTCTAGACTTCATTTTAGTCCACAACAATTATCTGGACTAATCATCTTTAAAAAGCTTCGAAATTATTCCCATCGAGTATGATCCCAAAGCTTTACCAATCCATTTCAACTACAAGAACTAAAATAATCCAATCGATATTGCCAAAAAGTCAAATGGGCTAGCGAGTTAAGTTGAGGGAATTTGATTTGATCAATATTGTGAAAGATTTTTATTTTCTCTTTCGTAAAACATACTCGATGAGCCATCGAAGTCAACTGTTAAGTTTATGAAAACACAACTTTATTTTTCATAATTTCAAGCTAAATTATGAATTCCATTAACTGTACTTTCTTGACTCTCTTGTACTTCTCACTCCATCTATTTGTGCAACAAGGCTTCAAATCATCTAATTAAATGCTTATATAAACCACAAAATCAAATCGACTCGCACCACACGATTTTTCTTCTTCATTGTTTAGCTTGGTGTATGAGATAGGAGTTTTTAAGGTCAAAACAGTGTCGTTTTACGCACAGAACGCAATAAGCAAAGGTACGTAAGTCAAATATTCCATCGGAAGTTAAAAGGTGGAACGCTTTGAGACATCACTCTGGGCGAAAAAGCAACATTCGGACCATATATAAGACATCCCTCTAGCAAGAAAGCAACGTTCTAACTAGAAGATGTCACTCTCGCGAAAATGTGAGGCTTAGGCATGAAGAAAGGACAAATAGAAGATATAGGTCACATGATAACTTAAAAAATGTTTCTGTTAAACTAACTACGAGAGGGAAGTTACAGCAAATTAACTCAAAACATTTTGGCTTTTCTAGGAACTTAGGCCCGATTTAGCCTAGTGCTATTCAAAGAGACAAATTAATCCAAGTATTATGAGTTGCATGAGAATGTAAGGCATATATACAAGAGCTGATTGTTTGAGTCTTAGACCATAGAGATTGATCAAGTGGCTATCAAAAGGAATAAGCTATATATAAGAATTTTTAAAAGATGATGAATGTGAGAAGTTGACTGTAGAAGGAACCACAATATATGAAGATATGGTTGGAGTGGATATGACAAAGTCAGTGCATTGTCTGAACACCAAATCAAATGTGAAAACAAGTTAATTAAGCAGAATCGAATATGCTTTGTTTCAGAACAAAACCAAATTATTGAAGAAGAAGTAGATCGTTTACAAAAGAATGACACGATCAAAGCGTAAGTTTTGAACCATATATACTTTACTTTTATGATTTTGTTTGAATTTTAGTGCACTTATAATCGTATTTTTGGACCTCGAATTTTGTGTCAAAAGGAAGTATAGTTCTAGTTTATTGAAAATTACTCATACTTGTCTTTGTAGCAATATCAGTTTATTTTATGAATTTCAATTTTGGATTTATTTGAAGACCTTAAGGTCAATTTTTAATGCAACTTATATTATGATTCTTTACTTTCTCGGATAATTTTTTAGAATTTCAAAAAATAGTAAAATTTAATTATTATTGTGAAATTCACACCTTGCCCATTGGAAAACCTAACTCTACAACTCCTCTCATAATTATTATGTTAAATTATTATCGCGCTCTACCAAACAAATTAAGTTAGCAATACTGGAAATGTTTATATTGTTGGAAATCAAACACTATAGTTTAAGATTTTTTATAACCATATTATTGTTATTAGATCTCTAGGTATTTGATACACTTGAAGTACTTCATATTAAACGCAGCTTTAGGCTATATTTGGTAAGAGTGAGAGAAAATTGAATGGAAAAGAAAATAAAAGATGAAAGAAAATATTTTTCCCTTTTTGTTGTTTGGTATAGTAGAAGGGAAATAAAAAAAAATTTTATCTACAAATTTATCATTTTATCCATTTATTTTATTTTTTTTATAATTTATAAATGGACAAAAGAGTAATTTATTCTTGATTGCTTTGATAAAAAAAAATTTCCTTAATTTTCCTTCAAATATTGGGAGGATAAAATATTGTGGGGCCTATCTTTATTTTTATCCCTCCTATTTTCTATTCCCTCCCATTTTCTTCCTAACCAAACAATCAAACTTTTAAACTTCCATCTCAAAATCTATCTTATATTTTTAATCCTCCCATTTTTCTTTCATACCAAACACACTCTTAGGGTTATCTCTTTCACTCCTCGTACATCTCTTTGCTATTTTTTTTTTTTTTTGGTTTTTCAAAAAAATACGTTTTTCCCTTTCATTTGGTGGTTGGGGGGGGGGGGGGGGGGGGGGGGGGGGGGGGTGGGCTTTTTTACCATAAATAAAATTGATTAACATTATGACTTGGTGCTTATAACACATACGCTTATAACTCATTGACTAACCAAGTGGTGGTATGTCACACTATCATGGATGAATTTTCAGCTCAAAAATGATAATCTGTGCAAACGTGATAATATCAAACCTTAGAATCACCACGACGTTGCGAACTCGTCGACGTTGCTGCTTAAGGTTCGTCAATCTCTCTCTCTGGTTTTCCTTTTCTTTTATTAACTTGGGGATGCTTTAATGGTTGAGTTCACAGCGTCGTGTGAGTCGACAAGTTGCTCGGAAGAGAAGAGTCGACTTCGGGAAACAACCGCGGGCAGCGTAGGAGTCGGTCGGAGGGGAGGGTTGGCTTCGGAGAACCACGTCGGCTCGCAATGATAAAGAAGGTGAAAAATAGAAGGTGGGAGGCGTGAGAAAAGAATGGGAAAAATCAGGTGCGAGTTTAGAAAAAAGTGGGAGACGTACGAGAAGGGCGGAAGACTAGTTGAACCATTCTGTAGTTGTGTTTTGTTTTTAATAAACGAGCTTGTATGGTTTTTAAAAGGATAATTGAGTAAATTTTACAAAGTTACCGTGTTTAAGAGATTACGATAATATGAAGACCACATGTTTAAGAGGTTATCTCTTATACTCATCATCTCTTCGTCGCTGCTTTTTTTTTTGTGGTTTTTCAAAATAAGGTTTTCTCTTTCATTCTTCTAATCTCGCCGTTGTTGTTTTTTTTTAAATTTTTTTAAAGGGCTTTTTTATAATGCTTCACTTAGTGGTGTGCCAATGTAACACTAAAGAAGTATGTAGTAATTATATTAAAGCATGTAGTAATGATTCTTTACATCACTCCTATATTTATTGGTGGAGCACCGATAGTTATGGAGCATTAGAGAATTAGCCTTTTTTAAATATTATTAATCTTTATCTTTCTATTAGGCTTGTAAATATCTATGACAAAACCACCACTGCATTGTTCACTTTTATCTGGAATGCAAACTGTATTGCTCACTTTAAGTAATGTTTGATGAGAATTGAGAATAATAAAAAGTATTTCAATAATAACAACAACAAAGGAATATCAACGGCCTAGAGAGAGAGAGAGAGAGAGAGAGAGAGAGAGAGATAGATATTCTGAAATTAATGGTTGGACTTTAGATGAGTTGCCAAGTGACGTGGATTAATCAGAGCCGTCAAATCCATCACAGAAATATCAACGGTCAATAATTCGTGGAAAACGATCTCTCTCTACTAGTGTTTCACACACTAACTAAACCCACATCAGACTCCATTTTCGTCTCTCTCTCTCTCTCTCCCTCTCACTAACTACCTCTTGTGTTCTTCGGATTCAACCCTATCCATACCAAATTCCCTTTGCTCTCTCAGATCTCGCTCAATTATTGCTCTCCAATCCAATTCTCAGCTTCGGATTTTTGCTTTTTTTTATTTTTTTTTATTGTGCTCTTCGTATCCTCGTTCAATTACACTGGTACGTTCTTGGAATTTTTTTTTTTCAATTTTTTTTTCTGGTTTGTTTTTGTTGTTGTCTCTCTCATGGGGTTTCGTTGGTTTCAATTGGGTCTTCATGGATTTCTCGAATCGAGCTTCGTTGACTTGTATATGTTCTTAGTGCTGACTCTTCAGAGTTTCAAATGATTTGGTCTCTCGTGATTGGAAATTGAGCGCGAAATGCTTGTTCATGGATTATATTGTGAAAGAGGGAGATAATAATTCAATTTTTTTTGGATCATATTTTTACGTGTTTTATTCACTGGCTTGATCTAATGAATATTGAATAGTGTTTTTAGCTAATTCTTGTGTTGTTGGATTTGATTGAGCAAATGTGGCGTTTCTATGTAAATTTTAGGTAGATATCAGTGCTTTGCTCAGCAGGGTCTTTCTTTGCCATTTTATGGCTAATAATTTGGAAATACAATATAAATCCTGTCCCATTTGGTGGATCTGAAGGCTGACTTAGATTTTAAAAAGAAAAAAATAAAGGAAAATAAAAAAGAAAAGAAACAGAATTCAGGTATGGTATGATTTTGTATTGTATAGTAGAATTTCGACAAAGGATGAATTGTATGAGACATTGATAGAGTTATTGCAACTAAATTTTTTTTTTTTTTTATGTTGTTATTGTAATGTGATGGGGATAATAAATACATGTTGGGGTTGTGATCTTATAACTAGCTGAGATGTAAGAAATGGAGGCTTGTAAATTTTTCAAGTTTATGATTCATTTTAAAACGCAAATCATTTAAGCAGCTAAAAATTTACCATTGGAGTTTTCACTAATAAGTCAATGATTGTTATTAATACGTTACTCCTAAATTGATGTCAAGGAAGTTTTTTTTTATCTTTCTGCCTACAAAAGTACGGAAATTTACATCTTGTGTGTGCATATTAATACTTCATTATAACGGGTAGAGTATCTAAGCATCTAGAATTTACTGTGATCCTTTTCATTTAGTCAATGACTTTTTTTTTATTGTGAAAGTCAACACTCTTTGTTTATAGAGTAGTCACAAAAAGTCTATGCTTTTGCCTTCTTTAAATAAATTGATACCTTACTTTTATTTTTTCCTTTTTTTTTTTTTTTGCAGGTTTACTATAAGTTTCGTGTTTAACTCTCATAAGTAGTGACACCCTTATAATCATTGAAGAAGATTCTGAACAAGAATTGAGTCGACAAAACATTTATCTAGAAAGTCCTGTTTGTATGTAGATTTATAAGATAGACGGAAAGGTCCAAGCTTGATTTTATTTGATTTTGTTTTCGTTTACTACGTTTGTTTTCTCCTATAAATTAGAAAGACTGAGCAGAGAAGTGGGGTAAAATTAGAATTTCGGGTTGTTGATATCTGGTGGTTGGGTATCACGAAAATGGAGGGGAACTCTGGGGGCGTTGGAGGAGCAGGAGGAGGAGGAGCCGTACCATCAGCAGCAGCAGGAGGAGGTGGAGGAGGAGGGAATGACGTGGAGTTGCTGTGCAAGACGCTACAGGTGGAGCACAAGCTCTTTTACTTTGACCTCAAGGAGAATCCTCGAGGACGTTATCTCAAAATATCAGAGAAGACATCCGCAACGAGGTCCACAATCATTGTTCCTTTCTCCGGAATCTCTTGGTTCCTTGACCTTTTCAATTACTATGTCAATTCTGATGATCAAGAGGTCTTCAGCAAGGAATTGCAGCTCGACACGAAGGCACTTCCTTGCCACCTGTGTTCTTGTCCTTATCCTTTGTTTATTCTTCCAAATTCACTAGTGACCCTTGTTTTTCTGTTCCGTTTCAGGTCTTCTACTTTGATGTTGGTGAGAATAGAAGAGGTCGTTTCCTCAAGGTAATTTTACTGAATGGCAACATTATTAATACTGTCATTGGTGTTGACCTGATTTTCAGCCACTCGCACCTACCTCTCTTTTCTTGATAAATGACGGCTTCATTAGATCTTAATTAGTTACTCTTCTTTTGTTTGACTGTCTCCTTTTAAGGTCCATAGCTTATCTCCATTGTTTTATAGTATTATCCTTATGGCCACAGATCAACTGTTCTGCTTATGTTTTTTGTCATCATTTGTGTCAACATATGTTTTTAGGTTGATTCACAATTGTGAATGTTGTATCTATATTGATATCCACCCGTTTGTGCTTCGTGTTTATTCTCAATATGTTTCCATCAACTCCCACTGCTATTCAAAATTCTCTTTGGTGATTGTAATTGTCTTCGAATAAATTTTTGTCACATATTTCAGATCTTTGTTCTTTTCTTTGACTTGTTTATTGATTTCTCATCTTTTAACAAGTTCTATTACAGTCTTTGATATAAGGAGGTTTAAAGACAATTCTTTTCTCTGTACGCGACATTGCTCAAACCGATTTTCTTGTTTATCTGCAGGTATCTGAGGCTTCTGTTAGTAGAAACCGCAGTACTATCATAGTTCCTGCTGGAAGCACCCGGGATGAAGGGTGGGCAGCATTTAGGAACATTTTGGCTGAGCTCAATGAAGCATCAAGGCTTTTTATACTGCCGAACCAGGTGCTCTTTTCTATGGTTAACCCTCAAGTCTACTTTCGAGTTAATATGTTTTTTCTCTGTTTAGAAGAGTCTCACACGTTCTTGTCTTCGCTGCTCTTGCATTCTCGAAACAGCAAAGTTCTGAACCTTCAGAACGTCTTGTTGGGCTTTCAGATGACGTTGGGGCTGGTTTCATATCTGGCCACAGTAGTCAACCCGCCACAACTTCCGAACTTAACATAGACAGATCCGTAGACTTGCCAGCACAGGATGAGATTGGTAATATGGGAGTCTCGAAAGTCATCAGAGCTGATCAGAAGAGATTCTTTTTTGACCTTGGCAGCAACAACAGGGGTCATTTCCTAAGGATATCTGAGGTGTGCCCAAGAGAAAATTGATCTATTTTCTTCTTTGCTTTTGTTTCTGTTTTCTACGTTTCAGCAAATTTAGTTTGTGAAATGATGGCGCCATTGAAATTTCAGGTTGCGGGTTCTGACAGGTCCTCGATCATCCTCCCGCTGTCCGGCCTCAAGCAGTTCCACGAGATAGTGGGTCACTTTGTCGAGATCACCAAAGACCGAATTGAAGGAATGACGGGTGCAAATGTTCGGACAGTCGAGCCTCCTCAGAGATGAATGCAAACCTCGGGTTCCGCTTTGGTGAGGAAATAAATAATTCCAATCTGCCAAGTTAAATCTAGGGTAGAAATGGGGTTTCTTTTAGAGGGTGGGATTGTGCACTAAGTTGTTTGTTTATCGTCTTTCTCATTCAAGTCCGAAATAATCCGATTTCTGTCTGATCAACCAAGATCTCGGAGATGATTGCGAAGCTTGAATCGGAATAGGGAATAATAGGATAACCAACCAGATACTTGTAATTGCCAGTTTGATAGTGTCGGTACTCATAATTTTCAGACTCAATAATGATCATTCCAATGTGCTTTTATTGATTACTTATTATTTCAGTTTTAGATTTTATTGTATTTGTTTCCATTTGTGTATCAAATGTAACTTCGTGGTGGTTGTGCCAAGTTTTGACGCAATTGAAATTTCGAACAGTATTGGTGATTCATGGCATACTTGTTATTATAATTATAGAAGACAATCCTTAAAAATACTCAATTCTCACTCTGCTATCACCATCAACAGCCTGCTTTCCGCATGTAAAACCATTTTTGTTGTCTATAACTTCTGATCAGATAATCTAAAAACCATGAGCAAGCTCATAAGATACATCAAAGACACTCCTAAAGCGTCACAGTTCATAATTACTGAAAAGGGCAAATTACACAGTTGATATGATTTATTATCAATGGACATAACCATACAAAGTGTTCACAAATGCGATTGAGTCATTATACAATATGTAATTTATGGAATTAGGCAGCTATAGGAAAAGAACTACCTAGGAAAACCAAGAACACTTGACAAAAGAAGCTTTTTTTGAATCATTGTGCAAAATTGGCTAACCATGAGAGCTCCTTGGTGCCTTTATGCTGAAAGAAAGCAGTAGAGATAGCTTGAAAGGGGTTAATCTGAGCAGATAAGAAATTCATTACCCAAAGAATAACCCAAGATAGCTGGAATTTTTGCTTTTTATCAGCAAGTACCGTTATCCCGGAAGTTCCTGGATTAAACAAAAGGATATCATGTTATTAAAGGATACCGAAGCGGAGGGATGTTTTGAAGAATTTACGAGGAGAACGTACCACTGTTGAACTGCTGTCGCTATTGGGCCCAGAGATGAGGTCTTCCAATTCATCAACGATTGCCAAGTAACAGAAATGGTATTGCTCCTGATGGACAAAAAAGAAAGGAATATTGCCATGTTGCCAAAGAGAGGGGGGGAAAAAAAATTTAAGAATATGATTAATGTGAAATTATTAAAAAAAAAAAATGGCCATCAATGCATCTTGCAATTATATCATGGCTATTTTCTTAATTTCTAAAAACATGTGCTATTTTTTTTAAGGACCCATTCAATTTTGACTATTTTTGCAACTCACCCTTCGAATTAAGGGGAAAATAAAACAAAAAATAAAAAGCCAACATTCTAGGACATCTTTCTCTTGTCTAGTCACTGATAGATAACCCCAAGATCCATTTCTAGTTTACTCAACAAAAATGGTGTGCCACCAAATAACATGATCTCCTCATACTTTTTAAGGAGTTTAAGTCACATGTAATCCAAATGTAATTTCGTTATTCCTTTTTCATTCCCAAATGTAGATAATATACGTGTCACCGGTAGAATAGAAAGTTGTACTAATAGCTAAGTACTTTATATCGGTCCCGAAAGACGGGCAATGAAAGAGACAGGATTATTTTGAAGTAGAAGAGAGAACTTACAAGAGTTTGAACCATTCCGATTCGCTGAGATCTAAACATGGCTACAGTTTTGGCAAGATCTAAAGCAGACATATCTCCAGCAAGAATTCTTTGGATTGTATTATGAATTGCACAATATGTTCCAGTTCTCCCTATACCTGCACTGAGCATGGGAGAGTTGTATGTCAGATAAAAAAGATTGTGTTGTTTAACGACAACCAGTGAGCCACAAGAAAGTCATAGATAAGAGATAAACCTGCAGTGCACCACAACCGGGCCAATACTTGGCGGAACTTGATTTGTTCGTTTAAACATTTCTCGAACTGCAATTGTGTCTCCAGGAACTCCATGGTCTGGCCACTCAGGATATTGAATATGCAGAACAGAGATAGGCGGTTCCTCAGACTGCAACAACAAAAACAGGATCAGGTGGATAATAATGTGAAATTAGGTTGTTCTAAGTTCGAAATTATGTTTGGCAACTAAAATCTTCAATGCCCAAATAAAAGCACTTAGGAGATTAGGTGCATGACTATATAAAGCATAACTGATAGCATTCTATCAGGTAGGACCAGCAAGCAAATAATGACGGTTTATGCTAGAACCAAACAGGAGATCTCGTACATAGAGGCTGTAATTTTGAGCCATTCTCTTAAATTTGACATTTTGAGCAATAACTTCCGAAAATCACTAAACAGCAGCATTTCTGAACTTTTTAACTCATTCAAAAACTTGTTACAGCGATACTAACATACCTCCTTATAGTTCACCTCCAAATGGCGCAACACTAATGAAGTGGTAGTGGTTGTTATCCACTTAGTGTTAATACATATATTACCAAATTCTCTAGGACCATCTTCTGCCTGAAAGTAATCTCCACATTTCACCATCTGCACATACAATTTTAAGCAAGAATGAAAACTCAGAAACACGCAGGAATTGAAATTTCAAATTTATGTCCTGAAAAATTTCAGGAGCCAAGGCTATGAAATTAGAGAATAACAGCTTGAAAACAAAAGAATAAACAGTTTCTGGATTGAACTACATACTTTTTTTTTCTTTGATAACAACACTGACAGTGATTGTATTTTCTAAAGAAACTGAATCTATATAGAAGATCAAAACACTTCATTCACAAGATGTGTAATAATATACTTTAAAATAAGAGAGATTGTTCTTAATGCTCAACCAAAATAAGCAACTAGCAAGAAAGTAGCATTTCCGGGAAAAAATAACTAGTTGTGGAGGTTTATTTTTTTGCTTACTAAATATAAAAAGCACGACAATATGTAACAGATAACTCCTGAAAAACAAAAGATAACCTTGGATATTGTTCGATTGATGCCATGTAACTAGTATGGAGTCTTCAGATACTCTGATTCAAATAAGAAAACAAAAATTATCTCGAACGGAAAACAGTGAAGTACCTTATAATGGTCGACCAGCCGAGTTAGCATCACAACAACGGGGCATCGATACTGAATAACCATCTCCCAAAAATCCTCATATGTGTGTGGAAGTGGACCTTGTGTAGCAATAAACCGAGAAATGCTTTCCGAAGCAGCAACCTACAGTTAGGTGGCATTCCAACAAGAAATACGAAATGATACTTGAAATACGACACGCTAATGACAGAAACAGACACAGCGATGACATAGCATATAAAACTCTACCGTGACAAAGCTGGCATTGATGTAACCCCTTGCAGAAGGTCTGTAATCCTTGCAAGAGTTGAGCACTACTCTGGTTTTGTCGACTGATGTTCACAAATCACAACAACAAATCAATCCAACAATGAAATCTGAACTTTTTTCAACCCCGTTACTCTTCTGACTTCTCAGTAGAATAACCCTATGGTAAAGTTGTTTATCATACGTTAGCCACCAAGTGACAAAAAAATTTATTGGCTATGGTAATACTGATACATGATTATAATTAAGCTGGTAAAGTAGAGAAATACCCAAAAGCCATACAACAATAAAAAATTAAATACCCAAGTTTTTGAAGTAATTAAGTAACCAGTCAATTCATTAATTACTTGCACATATTTTAAGTCACTAAGGCAATTACCACCCGCTACAACTCTGTAAGTAATTGAATCACTAAGGTATTTTGTTATATTTTTAAAAGATTGAGTATTTATTTAAATTATGCGTTAAAACTTGGGTATCACTATAATTTCTCTAAAAAACGAATAATCCAATTTACCATCACTCTTAGTCCCTCAATAAAAAACCCATCAAGAACATGAAAACAAACGACGTTCAATCTTAATAAATGGTCCAAAAGTCAGTAAATAGAACTAAACCCCAGTTGAAAAAAAACCAAATCAGACAGCCAAAAGCACAATGGACAAAAGCCAAATTAGAGAGGCAAAAAAATGAGATCTTCAACGATCACATACAAGGCAAAACATCCGTGTACCGATTCTTGCTCAAGTTCACACCATCAAGAGCCACAGTGCAATTCCTCTTCATCTCCGACGGCGTAATCCTATTAGCCTGAGATCATTTTCCCCAAAAAAAAAAAAAAAAAACACTCAACCACGACCAAACAGAACACATATAATATGTGTGTGTATGTATATATATATATATATATTGGGAGCTATATCAACCTGGAGAGAATCGAACTCTCGGTTGATGTGAAAGGGCGTTCGGAGCTTGTCCTTGAAGAAGCGGAGGGCTTGGGAGCAGTGAGCGAGCTGGTCTGAGCTCAGCGGAATCCTCGGCGGAGAGTCCGGCGAGAAGGTGAGGGGCGGCGGAGGATCGGCGGCGGAGGATGCCATGGCGGAGGAAGCTCTCCGGTGGGGTCTGGAGCGCCGAGAAGTGACGTTCCCCAGAATTGAAGGTCCAACAGAAATGGCCTTTGCTTTACTGGGTTTTGGAGCGTTTTGAGCTCAGATTGGTTGCTTTTTTTTTTTTTTAGCAGTTTGTGTTTTTTTTGTTGTTGTTTACTTTACTTGTTGTTGTTGTTGTTGTTTGTGAGAGTGTGTGTATTTTTTATATTTTATTTTTTATTTTTATTTTGTTTCCTTTCTTTTCTTTTTTTAGCGTGTGAAGGCAGCGAGTTGGTGGGACTGGGGTCTGGGATTATGGGATTATTGGGACCTTAGATTTGTTTTTATTAAATACAGAGTACATACTAGGAAAAATTATGTAAATAGCCCCCATAGTTAGACCCCTCCAATAAGTTGGCCCCTAATATATAAAACGTGTCAAAGAAGCCCCTATAGTTTGTTCTGTCATCAATATTAGCACCTCCGTTAGTAAAAATTAACAGAATTATGATGTGGCACCTATATTTGATATTTTATTATTTTTTTAATGATATAATATATAGACAAATTCCAAATATTCAAAAACATTCATTTATTAACCCCCACAAAATATAAAAACATAAAAAAAAACTAAAAAAGAAAAAAAAAAAAAACTCTTCTCACTCGTCATGTCCCTCTACCGCCTCCTCCTCCGCTCCCTCCGCCGCCACACCCAAACCCCCCCATCCCTATCCCCATCCCCATCCCCGGCCCTCCTCGTCCCCCGCCTCTCCTTCGCCTTCTCCTCCGCCGAGGAGGCCTCGGCCGAGCGCCGCCGCCGCAAGCGCCGCCTCCGCATCGAGCCCCCTCTCCACGCCCTCCGCCGCGACCCCCCCACCCCCTCCCGCCGCGACCCCAACGCCCCCCGCCTCCCCGACTCCACCTCCACCCTGGTGGGCCCGTAACTTCAATTGTATTTTTCCGAGCTCTTGATCATTATTTAATGAATCCCTCTCTACCACTATAATACGACCAAGCCTAGTAATTGTCTTATATATATATATATATATATATATATATATATATATCTTGAAAATGGCATCAAACTCTTAACATTCCTTGTTTGTTGATTCTTTCAATTAAGTTCACATGTCTTCATATACTAATGGCTGTGACATTTTTTGAATATATATATATATATATTTATTTTATATGTATACATTACAATTTATGAGACACACATATATGACATACCCATGAGAAATGTAAGGGCTGATTGGGAGTCCAACACATCATTCTTGAATATTTTGTAAAAAAGAGAATTTGTATTGTTCTATCCTCAACCTCTACAACCGCGTCCAGTCCCTCATCCGCGCCTCCGACCTCGACGCCGCCGCCTCCGTCGCCCGCTCCGCCGTCTTCTCCAACACCCGCCCCACCGTCTTCACCTGCAACGCCATCATTGCCGCCATGTTCCGCGCCCGCCGCTACTCCGACGCCGCCGCGCTCTTCTCCTTCTTCTTCGTCCAGTCCAACATCGTCCCCAACATCGTCTCCTACAACATCTTCACCTGCAATTGTCTTGTTATTGCCAAAATGTTTCTTTTTCTTACTTTAATTTAATAGATAAATTTGTTTAGGATTTTTAATAGTTGGGCATTAAGTGAAATTTTTTAAATCGGTTAAGGTTTATTTGTAAAAGATATCATTAAAAAATAGTAAAAAAATTAAAAATTAGTGCCACATCAGCTTTCCGTCTATTTTTTATGACGGAGGGGCTAATATGATGACGGAACAAACTATAAGAGCTTCTTTGACACGTTTTATACATACGTTTTATACATTAGGGGCCAACTTATTGGAAGGGTCTAACTATGGGGGCTATTTATATAATTGGTGGGTTTGGATTGGATGAGTTTGGATAGATTATTATTTGAGACTGAATTAGATTAGATTGTAATTTAGCGATGTTATATATATGTTCAGTATGGTACTGAATTAGATTGCGTTGGATTGTTATATTTGCTTTAAAGGGAGAAATATAATTAGTTAATTTGTTATAATTTGTATGAAAATGAGGATATATATAAGTTATTTTTGAAAAATTTACACTTTTTATTCATAAAAATGTATATCTTTGGTAGGTTTAAATAAAGGAAAAATTCTAAAATAGTCCATGTGTTATACCGAAAATTCAGTTTCATCCTTCTGTTTTTGATAATTACGAAATGGTTCTTCAATTTGTTAAATCAGTCTCAAAATATCCTTTTGCGTTGACTAAATTTAAAATTTTTTAAAATGACGAAACTACCCTTTGTAAAAATTATTAATTCAACCTTCAAAACTTTTAAAAATTCACTTATACCCCATATATTTTTTTTTTCATCTAAAAAAATCATGTTTTCCTTTTATTTTCAAGGGAGAAATTTTTTTCCCTTTTATTTTTACTTTACTATCAATAAATTTAAAAAAAAAAAAAAAAAAACTCAACGTAGGGCAGTGGGTTTGAGCCATCGTGGGTTAGGGGGGTGGCGGCGGAGGTTTCGCGCAAGGGTGGGTTTGCGGTGGTGCGAGGCGGCGTTGAGGTTTTAGTGATCTCTCTCTCTCTCTCCCTCTCATCGGGGTTTTGCGGAGGAGGGATTCAAGGAGGGGTCGGGGGGTTAGGTCGCCGAGGTCGAGGGGGCGGGGGGGTCGGGGTGGCCGAGGTCGAGGGGGTTGGATTGTCGAGGTTTTGGGGTGGGGGGTTACCGATGTTGGGGAAAGGGTCTCGGGGGGTTCGAATGGGGGGATCACCGAAGGATTTGAAAATGGAGGGTTTCAACGTTGAGGGGGTTCGGATGTTGAGGCGGCTTTCACGGCGTGGGGTTCGGAGTTTGGACGTCGGCGGAGGGAGGACGGGGTTCAGCAGGGGGTGTTTCGCGGGGAGTTTGTGAGGGTCGTCAGGGGGTTTCGCGGGGGTCGCCGGGTTAAGGGCTTTGACGTCGCAGGGGGTTAGTGGGCTTAGGGGTCCGGCGTCCTAAAGTGGTAGCAGGCTCAGGGATGGCAGATTGAGAACGATAGATTGAATTTGTTGGGTTTCCTATGTTTGTGAATTGGTTGTGTTTATTATGTGCGCTGTGTTTATAAATTTGTTGGGTTTGGTGAATTTGTTGCGTTTCAATCAAACTTGATCGAGGTCTTATGGGTTGTGGACGAGGGCGGCACGGTCATTGGGGAAGGGGAGACCTACTCCACGCTCGTTGGCGAACCGCGCTCCTCCGGCGACCCACGTCGCTCGGCGAATCGTTCTTCTCCGGCGAGACCCTGTGAATGAAAGAAAAAGAGAGTTAGATTCAATAAAATAAAATATATTGTGTGATGAAATAGAATAAAAAAAAATGAGATATGGGATGGAAGTGTATTTTTAAAAAAAATATATAGGTTTAATTAATAAATTTTACAAAGGGTAGTTTCGTCATTTAAAAAAATCAAATTTAGTCAATGCACAGGGATAATTATAGACCAATTTAATAAATTAAAGGACCATTTCGTAATTATCAAAAATAGAAGGATGAAACTAGATTTTCGGTATAACACAGGGACTATTTTAGAATTTTTCCTTAAATAAAACAAGGGATTTTTTTTTTATATCGAAAAATACAAGAGACGATTGTGGTACTTTAAATCAATAGAGGGAAGATTTTTAGTATTTTTCTCATAATAAAATGATATAACGAAAAATTATAAGAAATTATCACTATTTTGTGATTATCCATTTGGATAGCAATCCGAATAAAAAAATTTAAGTTTATAACCAACCTGGCTCCTACAGTACCAACCTTAAAAGAAAGTCAAACTTAAATCATCTTACTACATTAAAATGTGGTTTGGATTTCTATCCAAATGGGCCCTTAAAAATTTTGGCTAATGTTTTCAATTATTAAGAATAGTCATCAAGTAATTATTAAAAGATTAAGTTCATACATGTAATTATTAAAAGATTAAGTTCATACATGTATCTTGCAACTGAGTTATGGTCATCTTCTTAATTTTCAAAATATGTGTTATTTTTTGAAATACTCATTCAATTTTGACATATTTTTTCAACTCACCTTAAAATAACAAATAAAAAGTGAAGACCCACATCTTTTGATTTTAAATTCTCGAAAAAAAAAATTATGGAAGGCCCCCAAAGTTTAACACATCTCTCAATTTAGTACCTAATGTATAAAATATGTCAAATTGACCCCTGTAGTTCCATGCATCGTATATGACTCATATGTCAATTAAATTGCAAGTAAAGCTGACTGAGCACCATTATTTCACTTTATTATTATTTTTTTAAATTAAAATTTAAAATAAACCACAATAATTCATAAATTTTCATTAATACTCCAATTTTATAAAATACCAAATATATACACATTTTCATTTCTAAACCCTATGTCCTAAATACCAAAAGTATGAATACTTATTGTTTTTGTGATTGTCTGAGTTTCAAGATTAGCTAACTGCTAACTCATAAATTGGTTATTCTTTATTTTCTTGAATCATGCTTAATGAAAGAATAATTGGTTCAACGGAACCTTTTCGAAAATAAAATTATAAAGAAAAAAAAAATATCAAATCAAAATTCCTAATCTTTAAAGCTCGAATCCAAGTTTAGATCTTAAAAAATCTAATTCCATCCAAAATCTTAATTGCTAAAGCGCTGATGCAAATCCACAATCCTTTGAATAAAGTTTCAAATTATCAATCTCCAAATACAATTCAAACTCTAGTATAGTTCCCAAATCCAACATGATGTTGGAGATCAATAAGACCACGAAGAATCACAAGGCTCTGAGAACTAAGCACGACGAGTGACGGGTGGCGCGAAGGGGTGAGATTAAGGTAGTGCTGCAAATGAGCACCTCTGGCGACGGTGCGAACGAGCAATAGCGCTGAGCCGATGCCTCTAGCAGCAGTATGAGGGAGCGTGTCTCTGGCAACGGCCCGCATTGGCGCATATCATGGCAGAGTGGTGGCGGCGACAGGGGAGGGCTAAGAGAGCTAAAGAAGAAAAACTAATATTTTTTTACTTTTCTTTTTTATTATTTTCAATAAAATTAAATTTATGTTTTGGGTGGTATTTTATAAAATTTGGGATATTAATGAAAAATTATGAAATTATTGGGGTTTTTTTTAATTTTAATCTTTAAAAAATAATAATAAAGTGAAATAACAGTGTCACGTCAACTTTTAATCCAATTTAACTGACGGAAGAGCCAATATGATGCACGGGTATAACTACAGGGGTTAATTTGACATGTTTTATATATGAGGTACCAATTTGAAAAAAGTGTCAAACCTTGGGGGCCTTTAATAAAATTTTTCCTTATTTCCCACTATCCCACCTTTTTAGTTTTTACATGAATTGTCAATCTCAAGGGATTATTTTTAGAGGAAAATTTTAACCCCATCTATTCTACATCAGATATTAGATTAAGATTAATTAGTCCAATCAAATTCTATCTTTAATCTTCCCACCAAACACACTAGTATAATAGAAAGAAGGTTTGACTTAGAAGCAAATACTTATATTACTATAATATGCATTAATTTACATGTTATGGATGTATCTTAAAATATATTTCTAACAATCGATGGCTCAGTCCCCACACAAAAGAATTGAAGGGGAAATTTGAATATTATTTGATTATCGTTGCATCAATGAGCTTCTTATGCTTTATTATGTCATTATTAGTAGTTTTTTCTTTAAGGAATTATTATTAGTTAAAAGTGAGTGTTTGGTGTATAACATGCTTCGTGGATTAGGAATAACTGTGCTTATAGTTTTAAATGTTATCCTGCTAAAGAATGCTAAGACTTATTGGTTTAAAGAATGAGCATCCAAAAAAGAGGTGGATTTTTTTATTTTTTATTTTTCTAATCCCTCTTTTGAGTAATTACTTAATAGCAACAATCAAACCTACATCACAAATGTTACTATATATAGTTTCAACGAAATTATAAATATATAGCGATCACAACATAATGTTGATGACTTAATCCAAAATTACCTTGCAAATCCTTTAGTTTAAATAAATTAATAACGCCACAACACATAAATAAATATTTGGAGCTCTCACATGATAGAGGAAAAACTAAGGAGGCATACGATAGGTAATTTTTTGTGTGAGAATTTTTTTTTTTTTTTTGTTAATAAAGAGTGATGGATAGTCTATGCTAGGGCGGACCGTGAATTTCAAAAAAAAAAATTATGCGATTATAACCAATCATATTGAAAGAAAAATGCAGTATTATATTGCGAACATAATATCATATCGTAAATTGAATATCGTATTCAAAACAAAATATCATATTAAAATCGCAAATCAGCATAGACAAACAATGATCATGATTTCATGCTCAACGAAAATACAACCAATCTGAGTTTATTTATCACATAAATTAAAAACAGATTTGATAGAAAAAGAGATCGAAATGTACCAAGACGAATTCGGATAATACGACTCCTCCAAAATTGTCCAACCGATTCTAAATCCTTCCAAGCTCCTTGACTTAGAATCAACTTATAGGAGTTGATCTTGATTGAAATCAATACCACATTCTTCCGAGCCGTTCTCCAAATCAGCAGAGAATAAAAGAGTGGGCTTTCTTTATTTGATTCTCACAAGAATAAGAAGTAATAATTTTTCTTGCTCTAAAGGGGTGGAGGCGAATTTTTGTTTCTGTTTTTCTCTCTGGAGAAAACTTTTGTGTAGCCACAGTTTTCACTCTCTGAAAGAATCTTACGTTAAATTTTTCTGAGATAGTTTTTATCTGAGGTTAGGAGGAGAGAGAAGTGGGCTAAAATTTAGCCCACCTCACTCATAATTTATGCCAACTAAGAAAAAGTCTCCAACCAACCCTAAAATTATTTAATTCAAAAATAAATAAATAAGATAATTATCTCATAAATATCTTTTATTTAAAATATAGATATTATTAGATTTAAATCACACACAATTATCCAAGGGATAACTTTTCCCTTAAATGGCGCCTAACCCACCAGGAAAAGTCTGAGAATGACTTTTTCAACTCAGATAAAATTGTACGTATAATTATTTAACACTTAAATAATTAATAAAAATTACTTGCTATAAAAATTCGTCCATCATTCCTTGTGTAGGAAAAAATTATTTCCCACCAAAAATAAGTTTAAATTAATTTTTTTATTATTTATTTAACACTTAAATAAATAATTGGAATCAATTTATTATTGTGAGACTATATAATTAATCAACATTAATTATATATATAATATGCTTTTCTCTATTGATTTTTACGGAGCCGGTCTAGGGACCATGGACCTAATATTTCGAGCTCCAATAAATTTAGAAATTGACTAAAACTCTTTAGTCAAAATTCTAATTTATTAATCTTGAGGTTATTCCACTAAAAACTCATAATTGCACTCTCGAAATTATCGGAATAATTTACTCGATGAGTAGTCCACTGATATAGTCATTACATGAGATTTGATCTTCCAGATTGGTTCACGTCTCGAGTGGGTGAAGTTACCGTTATACCCCTTGGGTCGTTTCTTATTCCTTAAGTACCGTTGTTTCACTAATGACGATTCATTTACGATATGTTCGTAAATGTGCGTGCAATCGTTCAGTTCCAGAAACGACACTTTAAGAGAACCAATATTAACTCCCGTTATGATTGGAAGTTGGATTCCATGTCTGTGAAATTCCCATTCCCCAGCGATCCTGTCCCAAGTTCCCAAAATGCAAGTATTCCATTGCGATAGTGGCACTTAACGAACAAATCAAAGAACCCGTAAACGTGACCTATGAGTCTGTGGCCACTCAGGATTGAGATCAATGCTCATATGACTATCTTGTGACATCGACATGAGTATAGTAACGGTTCTTAAAACGATACTTCGTGACGAGTCGGTCCGAGTCGTGTATAGTCTAACTATACAAAACGCTCACACTGAGTGTCTCTATACTAACAATATTCCACGTATGTGATTTCGGATCAAGCTATCCAATCTTAATCAATCACCGACTATTTATTTAAACGTGTTAACTAAATAATTCGATATTTCATAAGACACTTATAAATATCAAAATTTAGTTTCATAACACATTTTGGATATTAATATATATTTATGTAAAATGAAATTCCAAACAAAATAATAAAAATTTCTACTTATTTTATTAATCAGCAAACTATAATATTACAAAATAATATTACAAAAACCTAACTCCTAAGGCAACATTCCAACAAAGAGGGAGATTGAAAACGACCTAAATATGATTCAACAACAAAATAGCATCTAGATCAATGCATAAGAAACATCGAAGTCATTTTAATTTGACGAACGTGGAAGAGAATTTTAATAGGTTAAGGCACTTTTAACCATAACCAATCTCAATTTAGATGGTATATGGGGTTTGCTTGTCCCTCACAAATGCCAATTGAACCTATTATAAATTGAAAGTGCCGCTTTGTTAGTCGGTGTTCCCAGTCAGTGTTGTAACACTGTCAGGGAACACTGGAGAAAAACTAAAATCGAAACGGAATTAAGAGGAATGAACAGTAACAGTAAATGCCGAAAATAATAAAAACGACACACAGAAATTGGTGACGCAGTTCGGCTTTCGCCTACGTCTGCGGGGCCTTGCCCAGATAAAGTAATCCACTATCAAATAAGAAACGAGAACACCTTCGACAATTACAAGATCTTGACTCCCTCTCAATCTTCTAACTTCGACCTCCCGTGACTCCTAGTGAACTACCCGACAAGCTCCCCTTGTCTTACAATAAACCCAGACGAGATCCCCTCGCCTTACAAGTCACACATCCCGTGTAGACTCTCACCAATTTCTTTTACAAAATACACTCAACACTCAAACCCAAGGTGTCCCAACACCATGGGAAAACACCTCACACGAGTGTGTATAAAACCCAAGAACACAAACCCAAATTTTGTGTTCAACACTCTCTCTCTCTAAAATTCACGTTGTAGTCTCTGAAGGAATTCTCTGCTATATACACCCAGAGACCAAAATAGGAGAGAATATTCTATATAGAAAGAATTCCAACCTTCCACAAAATAAGCCCAAGAATATTTTCCATTAAATGCATAATAATACACCATGAAATCCTCATAGACTTAGCTGGACGATCTTCACCAAATCAACAGTGTATATTCGGATTAATGACCAAAGAAGTCAACAGAATCATCACAATGACAATCGATCAATTAAAAGGGAAATTGCCAAATATAGCTCGGGTGTAGCAACACCCTCCGAAACACACACTTTCCATCTAAAGAAAATCCATCCAATCAGAAAATCCATCCAATCCCAAGATAATCTCCACGAAATTGTCATAGTGAATCAACAATAAGATTGCCAATTAAGAAGAAATATTTTGCCAATTAAATGCCAATAAATCAACACCAACAATCTCCCCCTTTGATATTTTTGATTGGCAAAACACTATGACAAGCATTATCAGTCTTTAAGTTTCAGTAACAACCAGAAGCAAAAACAGAAACTAAAGAAAAGCTGAAACTAAACCAAGTGTAGTAACAACCAGAAGAAAAACAGCAGAAAACACCTTCGACTATATCCACTACTACTCCCCCTTTTTGCCACCAAAAATAGACAAAGGCAAAAGTCAAGAAGTAGGTTCAAGAGGCTGGGAAGATGTTGGAACATCGGATGATGCAGCAGGAAGAACATCTGGGTCAGCACTGTAAGAAGTAGCACCAACACCCTGAACAGGAGGAGGAACAACTGGGTCAGCAGTCAACTGAACGCCCGAGCTAGATGAAGCAACACCAAACCCCAACGAGCGAAGAAATGCCATGATCTCAGACCGACGAACCACAATGTTTCGTTCCTGTGCTTCCAGAAAAGCTAATTCAGCACGCAAGAATCTGACCATCTCGGAAACAGCAGGTGTTTCAACACCCTGCTTGCCACTAGGAGAAACATCAGGAAAAACTCGCTCCTCATCAATATCCTGAGTATGCTGCCCCTGGAAAAACTTCTTACTAATGCCGAGAGCACCAGGGATCTTCTCACACAACTCCCCCTCAAAAGTAAGAGTCTGATTTTGGCTCTTCAGAATGCCAAAAATCAAGGATGGATAACCAATACACAGGTTAACTAAAGTAGACTCAGCATGACGAGAAATGTGGCTGAAAATAAGCTCACCAAGATCAAATGGGATTCGAGTGCCAATCTTGTATAGCAAAACTGCAAGAGACTTCAGCACATTTGATTTGTGATTGGTAGGAACCCAGTTGTGAATAGCCATACGGTGAAGCATGGCGTACTTGGTAGAAAGCTGAGAGGCAGGAAAGTACTTTGCGAAAACCCCAAGAAGTTCGAACACCTCCGGTAAGTGTTTGGACAATCTGATCATAGTCCGGAACAAAGTCAGCCACAACCTCACGGTTACTCTTCAAGAAATCATTGATGACAGCAGGAGAGAATTGTAGAGTATGTCCTCGAACAAAGGCCTGCCCAAACTCGTCGGAAGAAGAATTGAACATACTCTTTGACAAGTTGGCATAGAACTCAAGAACAACCTGCTTGACAAAAGGTGATACCTCTGACACAGAAATAAACAACTTCTGCTCCTCTAAAAGTTCAACAATACCCGTTTTTTCAAACACTTCTCTTAGAACGGGACGCTCAGCAACAAATGAGCGGGAACATGCTACACTCCAGAAATTCTTGAATGACTCAGAACGAAAACTGATAGACTGCACAATACCTGGATTAGGTGTTGTGTCACCAGTTGTGCTCTTGCTCCCCCTGGACCTGAGATCTTTCTTTTTGACAGAAACACCAGTAGAAACTGATTTCCCTTTGGAGGTAGCCGTCTGCTTCTTCCTCTTCTTAGTAACCGGAGCAGGACACTCCTCATCAGACGCCAGAGCAGCATCTATTTCCTCATCATCGTCAGAGTTCCACAGACCATCGTCATCATCTTCAGTACTAGCGCGCTTCTTTGTCTGCTTCGTCCCTTTAGAAGATGACTTTGAAGGCTCTGCTCTAGGAGAACGTCTTGGAAATCCAGTGGGAAACCGATCAGTAAACTTGGAAGAACGAGCAGGAATGTTCTCACCCGGTCCAACAACAGGAGAAGGATCTGGGCCTTCAAGAGAAGGTGTTGAAACACCGGCAGAGACACCTTCAATAGCCCCAGACTTCTCAACCACATCCACAGACTCCTCGATCACAACCGCAGACTTCTCAACCACAGCCACATCCTCAACAATCTCCTCAGTCACATTATCAATAGGAACACCAGAATCACCAAGATCAGGAGGAGAAATAGGCTGACCTGAGAGAGGAATAAGATCCTCAGAGAGTGGAACAGAGGTCTTCATGGTGTTCGTCACAGGTGCGGCAACAGTAGGAGCAGAGACATTTCTTCCTTTTTGAGCACGAAATTTTTGGCTCGAATATTTGTTCGAAAAATCTTCGAACCGAACTGCTCGCGCAGGAGGATCGGAAGGCAAGATCTCCGTTGCCGGAACAACAGCGTCAGGAGGAGCCATCGCGGAGATGCTCCGAACAGGAGAAACCGAGCCACCCATCTCCGATTGGTTCTTGGAGACAGAGGGCTTTTTCTTTGCGGGAGCGGGTTTCTTCACCGCCGCACTCTTCTTCGCCGGAGCAGCCTTCTTCGCCGGAGCATCCCTCTTCGCCGGCACTTTCTCCTCAAGAGACGAACCCTTGGAGGTTCCACCGCGAGTCGAGACCATTGTCACAAAAACAAACAAGACAATACCGAAGGAGGAACACCCAAAAAAAATCCGACCACAAAAAATCAACCCAAACGGAGAAGCACGAAAGAGAAGAAAGAAAAAAAATTTCAGAGGAAATAGGAAAGAGACGCAAATGGTGTTTGGGAAAAAACGCAGAAGAAAAAAAATGGTAACAAGGAAACCCAAAAGAAATCCCAAAATAACTCCCTCCGAAAAACTTCTTTGGGAAGTTATTATGGGGTCCGCTACGGTGGGGCTCCCTAAAACAAGTGCATGCGTTTTTTTTTTTTAAGAAAAACAAACGACATGTCACTTTACCATACAGAGGCCAATAGCAGCCCTCAGTGTCTCAAATCTATTTTGATCAAGACCCTTTGTAAAGATGTCTGCAAGTTGTTTTTCTGAAACGACGTGCTCTAGGCTGATTGTCTTCTCTTCAACTAGCTCCCGAATAAAATGATGCCGGATATCGATGTGTTTGGTTCGCGAATGTTGCACTGGATTCTTTGAAATACTTATAGCGCTCATGTTGTCGCAGTATAGTGTTATAACACCCTGTGAGACACCATAGTCGTTAAGCATTTGTTTCATCCACAATAGTTGAGTACAACTACTCCCGGCTGCAATGTATTCTGCTTCGGCCGTCGAGAGAGAAATTGAATTCTGTTTCTTGCTGAACCATGATACAAGATTGTTTCCCAAGAAGAAACATCCTCCTGATGTGCTCTTTCTATCCTCCGCATTTCCAGCCCAGTCAGCATCGCAAAAACCAACAAGACTAGTATTAGAATCAGAAGAATACCAAATACCGTAATCTGCTGTACCACTTACGTATTTGATTATCCGTTTGACCGCTGTGAGATGACTCTCTTTTGGATTAGCTTGAAAACGAGCACATACTCCAACGCTGTAGCATAGATCTGGCCTACTTGTTGTGAGATATAACAGACTACCAATCATACTCCTATACAAGCTTTGATCAACTGATATCCCTCCATCATCTTTTGTAAGCTTGGTATGTGTTGCAATTGGTGTTCTCTTGTGTTGAGCTCCTTGAAGCCCAAATTTCTTTACAAGATTCCTTGCATATTTGCTTTGAGAAATGAAAATTCCATCTTGTAATTGCTTGACTTGTAGACCAAGAAAGTATGTAAGCTCTCCCACCATACTCATTTCAAATTCAGCCTTCATGTGTTCTACAAACTCGTCCACCAGGTGTTGCGACACTGAACCGAAGACAATATCGTCAACATAAATTTGAGCTATAATAAGATCAGATTTCACCTTTTTGATGAACAAAGTTTTGTCAGCTCCCCCTCGACTGTAGCCATGCTTCAGTAAGAACTCTGTCAACCTCTCATACCATGCACGTGGGGCCTGTTTTAGTCCATATAAAGCTTTCTTCAGTCAGTACACATGATCAGGATGATGTGGATTCTCGAAACCTTTCGGCTGAGCTACATATACTTCCTCATTAAGAAAACCATTGAGGAAAGCACTCTTTACATCCATCTGAAACAGCTTGAACTTGAGAGAACATGAAATAGCAAGCAATAATCGTATGGACTCAAGTCTGGCAACTGGGGCAAATGTTTCATCAAAGTCTATACCCTCAATTTGAGTGTATCCCTGTGCAACCAACTTTGCCTTATTCCGAGTAATATTACCTTTCTCGTCAGATTTGTTCTTGTAGATCCACTTTGTTCCAATAACATTGACGTTGCTCAGTCTGGGAACCAAGTCCCAAACATCATTACGCTCAAATTGAGCAATTTCTTCTTGCATGGCGGCCACCCAATACTCGTCTTCAAGAGCTTCCTTAATATTTTTAGGCTCGACTGTCGAGGTAAAGCACACGTTTCCGATAAGCTCCTGGTAGTTAATTCTCGGCTTTCCTCGTGTCTGGATGCCATCTTCTAAGTTGCCAATAACATCTCCAGTGGAATGATTCTTTTGGACCCTTCTCGAAGGAACTCTACTTGGTTGATTCTGATTTTCAGTTGGGTGTTCTTCACCTTCAGCATCTGGAACACCTGCAGAAACATTGTCAGAAACACAAGTAGGAGCAATGTCTGGAACATTGGTAGCAACACCTTCACTTCTGGTTATAAACTCGGCACTTTCTTCTGAGTCTTGAACCTGTTTTAGATCGTGTAAAGCATCATCAACAGTCACATTAATGGATTCCATGACTGTTTTGGTTCTCTTGTTGAAGACCCGATAGGCTCGGCTATTGGTAGAGTAGCCAAGAAAAATTCCTTCATCACTCTTTGCATCAAGTATTCCTCTGTATTCACGATCGTTGAGGATGTAGCAAGTACTTCCAAAGACATGAAAATATTGGACGGTAGGCTTCCTCCCTTTCCAGATCTCATAGGGTGTCATGATCGTGCCCGGTCTCAAGTACACCCGATTGATGATATAACAAGCAGTGTTCATAGCCTCCCTCCAAAACCTGTGAGAAACACCCTTGGCATTCAACATAACCCTTGTCATTTCTTGTATAGTGCGATTCTTTCGCTCTACTACTCCATTCTGCTCTGGGGTCTTTGGGGCTGAAAATTCATGAGCAATTCCATGTTTGTCACAATATTCGGCAAAAATAGCATTTTCGAACTCCCTACCATGATCGCTTCGGATCCTCACGATCTTTCCAATGTTGCAACACTGCTCAGTTTGTAGTCTGGAACACAGGGCTTTGAATACTTCAAACGTGTCAAATTTCTCCCTTATAAACTGTACCCAAGTGAACCGAGAGTAGTCATCCACGCAAACAAAAGCATATCTCTTCCCTCCAATACTCTCAACTTGCATAGGACCCATAAGATCCATGTGTAGAAGTTCAAGTACACGATTTGTGACCAGGTGTTGCAACACCTTGTGAGACGCCTTCACCTGTTTACCTTCAACGCAAGGTCCACAGAATTTCCAAGAATCAGTCTTCAATTCTGGAATTCCACGTAGAGCTCCTACAGAAACAGCTTTCTTCATGCTCCGATAATTCACATGTCCAAGCTTGCGGTGCCACAATTCTGCCGCATCAACTGATATCTTGAGACAAGTTGCTGGTGGTGTTAAAAGATAGCAGTTGTCAGGTGAACGAACACCTTCCATGATACTCTTCTCCGACTCATCAACCACCAAACATTTGTTCTTGGTAAATCTTACAAGAAAATTCTGATCGCACAGTTGGCTGATACTAATGAGATTAGCCTTCAAACCTTCAACAAGCCACACATTGGTTAATTTAGGTAAGCCAGGAGCACACATATTACCTTTACCAAGAACTTTTGCAGAAACACCATCTCCAAAGGTCACGTGATGTGAGCGATCACACGGTTGAATATCTTCCAGAAAGCTCTTTTCACCCGTCATATGTCTTGAACACCCACTATCAAAGTACCATGACTGCCCAGTGCTAGCTTTAAGCGAAGTGAATGCAACATTACACCTGCTTTCAATCTTCTTAACCCATTCTTGCTTGGTACTCCTACGAGGTTGAGATCTCTTTTGATGCTCTCTTCTAAGATCTGAAAAAAATTGAAAACAACGTGGCCTAATATGACCTCGTTTGTTACAATAGTGACAAATTGGAGTCCATTTTCTTCTTCTCGTTTTGCCTAGTGTTCCAGCAGGTGTGGCAACACTTGTCCTACCAGGATTAACAACAGTAGAAGTTCTAATGGATGTTTCAACAGCTCTTTTTCCTTTCTCATCTCTTCCTTCATTAATATTGGATGAACTTCCTTTAACAAACACCGTTTGTCCATTTCCAGTCTGTCCAGAGTATCCAAGACCAAAATGCTCCTTCTCTGTTTTCCCTGTAGATAAAATCTCATCTAAATTAGAAGAACCAGAGTTTAGCATTTTTACCAGCTTTTTCATTTTCTCTAGTTCTGCCTTGAGTGTTGCAACACTTCCCTGGCTTTCAAAAAGTTTCGACTCCAACTCTGAATTTTTCTTTTCCAGATTGTTCTTCTCGATGTTTGATTGTTGAATTTGAGCAGTCTTTCTTTCACAAATCTTTGTAAGCTCGATCCACTTAGTGTGAATCAATCGATAGGCTTCAAACAGATTATCTTCAGTCAAGTCTTCATCATCATTGCTCTCGTAGACAGGTGTTGCAACATCTTCAGTAACACCAGCAGTATTCTTAGGAGAACTTGCAGCACATTCTTCAACAACACCATCAGATCTGGAAGCAAAAGCAACAAGATTAGTGTCATCCTCCTTACTACAATCTGAATCCTCATCGCTCCAAGTCGCATTTAGCGACTTATTTTTCTTCTTTAGAGTATTTGCACATTCAGCTTGTATGTGTCCAAAGCCTTCACATTCTCGGCATTGAATCCTTTTGTTTTTAGCATTAGAGTCGAAATTGTTGTTGCTTGTATTGGACTTGAATCTAGAACCTACATTAAAATTGCCAGAGTTAGGGACAGTGTTTCTTCTGGGTGTAGGAACACCAGTTGAAACACTGCCGGAATTTTTATTCCTCAAATAGTCTTTGTTCCTGTTAAACTTTTTGAGAACTTTCGAAAAATTCTTGGACAGGAGCACCATAGATTCTGTAAGATCATCATCTACATTCTAGAAATCTTCTGTTTGATCTTCACGATTTTCTGCTTGAAAGGCAATGCCCTTTGATTTCTTATCCCATTTTTCTTCATCAAGATTCATTTCAAAGGTTCGCAATGAGCCCATCAGTTCTTCAAGCTTCATATTCTGAACATCCTTGGCTTCTTCAATGGCAGTGACCTTATACGCAAATCTCTTAGGAAGTGATCTAAGAGTTTTACGTACAAGTTTCTCCTCGCTATATTTCTCTCCAAGGGCAAAGGCTTCATTAGCGATGTCACACAATCTTGAGTTGAATTCGCTTATCGACTCATCTTCTTTCATCCTGAGATTTTCAAAACGAGACGTTAGAATCTAGAGTTTTGAAAGTCTCACAGCCTTTGTACCTTCATGTGCCGTTTCTAAGATCTCCCAAGCTTCTTTAGCCACCTCGCACGTTGAGATGAGCTTAAATTGATGAACATCGACGGCACTAAAGATTGCATTCAAGGCCTTGGAGTTACTGTTCGCTAATCTATCTTCTTCTGTCGTCCATTCAATCTCAGGCTTCTTGACGACTTCATTTTTGTCATCTGTCTTCATGGGATGTTGCCAACCAGTCAATATGGCCCTCCATGCCTTCTCGTCCATGGATTTAATAAAAGCTTTCATCCGAGCTTTCCAATAGGAAAAATTTGTTCCATCAAGGAGAGGTGGACGTTGAACTGAGGCTCCTTCCTTCATGAATTCCATCTCGTCAAAGCGGAACTGAAAAACTAAGGATCTCGCTTAAAACACAAGCGACCCGCTCTGATACCAATTGAAAGTGCCGCTTTGTTAGTCGGTGTTCCCAGTCAGTGTTGTAACACTGTCAGGGAACACTGGAGAAAAACTAAATCGAAACGGAATTAAGAGGAATGAACAATAACAGTAAATGCCGAAAATAATAAAAACGACACACAGAAATTGGTGACGCAGTTCGGCTTTCGCCTACGTCTGCGGGGCCTTGCCCAGATAAAGTAATCCACTATGAAATAAGAAACGAGAACACCTTCGACAATTACAAGATCTTGACTCCCTCTCAATCTTCTAACTTCGACCTCCCGTGACTCCTAGTGAACTACCCGACAAGCTCCCCTTGTCTTACAATAAACCCAGACGAGATCCCCTCGCCTTACAAGTCACACATCCCGTGTAGACTCTCACCAATTTCTTTTACAAAATACACTCAACACTCAAACCCAAGGTGTCGCAATACCATGGGAAAACACCTCACACGAGTGTGTATAAAACCCAAGAACACAAACCCAGATTTTGTGTTCAACACTCTCTCTCTCTCTAAAATTCACGTTGTAGTCTCTGAAGGAATTCTCTGCTATATACACCCAGAGACCAAAATAGGAGAGAATATTCTACATGGAAAGAATTCCAACCTTCCACAAAATAAGCCCAAGAATATTTTCCATTAAATGCATAATAATACACCATGAAATCCTCATAGACTTAGCTGGACGATCTTCACCAAATCAACAGTGTATATTCGGATTAATGACCAAAGAAGTCAACAGAATCATCACAATGACAATCGATCAATTAAAATGGAAATTGCCAAATATAGCTCGGGTGTAGCAACACCCTCCGAAACACACACTTTCCATCTAAAGAAAATCCATCCAATCAGAAAATCCATCCAATCCCAAGATAATCTCCACGAAATTGTCATAGTGAATCAATAATAAGATTGCCAATTAAGAAGAAATATTTTGCCAATTAAATGCCAATAAATCAACACCAACCTAAATCATTGTCGATTATCATAAACATGTTCCTAAAATTATGGAAATCATGGACCACTGTCTTGTTTACTCACTCCACTAAAATTGGTTAGCACAATATTATGAGAAGTGGGGAAGAAAAGTCCAACATTCTCGCATTTGGTCCATAGATTCCATAAAATACCATAAGAAATAAAACACACGAATCATGATCATAGATCATTTTGAAATATGTATTATCTTTCATGTATTATAATGCATCGTGTCTCTCAACACTACCCGTATTATTTAATCAATAAACTTTATGTTTATTCTAGTCCAAACATTAATGATATTTCTCAAACAAAAAGTGTACACAAATGAATATCAAGTATGAGAAAATACCAGAAAATAAAGTTTTAACATTCATTGATACAACGAAAAATTACACTATGGAATCAAGTTCCATTTCAATACACGATCCTTAAACTTTAATAGTGGCATGCCTTTATTTAGAGATCAACAATCAATGAATAAGTGAACTTGTTCAATGGCATCATTTCATCTCTTACAATATGTTTTTTATGGCTTTATATTTTATTTTGATGTATTTGTTTTGAGTACCACTTTTTTTAATTATAAACACTATAGTTGAACTGTCACAAAACATATTTAATGACTTAAAAATCAAATCCAGAATTCTAAGCCCATTAGTGAAACTTTTTATTCATACATCAAAATACTTATAGCCTCGAAGCAAAAGACTAACTTGATCTTCAAAAACATTAATCAACATAGCCATGGAAGTCCGAATCAGAGCTACCAATCGCTTACAAATTATAAGCTACTATGTACATAAACATTAGTACATGACACCTCAACAAACTTACAATTTTCCAATGGTCATTACCTAGGATTATTCTGATTTTTTTTAGCATATAAATAACAAATGCAATGTAAGTTTTTGTAGACTTGAGCATACATCCCGCTTCGAATAGCTAAAGCATGTGGGACATTCTTCAATTATTTCCTTAAAGACCATTTGGTAGATATTGGTTCAAATCAAAGATGTCACCCTCAACAATGAGGCTATATTTGGTGAACAACCCTTCATTCGAAATCTCTCAGCAGTTTTGTTAACATAAATTTTTTGAGATAAATTCAATATATCACATATCCACCCTTAACAATGAGGCTATATTTGGTGAGCAACCCTTCATTCGAAATCTCTCAGCAGTTTTGTTAACATAAATTTTTTGAGATAAATCCAATATATCACATATCCATCATGTCAAGTTTTTTATAGAAAAATTGTTTTACTATTAGTAAAAATTAAAAATATGTAATCTAATTAATGACACTTATAATATTAATGAAAATATCTCATTTATCTAAATATTTTTGTAAATTTTAGTTCTAGTAGTAATACATACATAATTTTCTCTTATCCCTTCTCAAAACAGAAAATTTGATCAATGTTACCTCTTGATTCTAAATTTATAATTCATAGTTTCATACCATTAAATAAGCAAACCGCAAATTACACCATATTTTTCATTAGTAAATTATTATTTATTTCACTTTTGAGTCGTACTGCCCAAAATTGTTTCAAAATTCCCCAAAAACCCTCCCTAAAACCCTGACATCCCCATTTCCCCATCTCTCTCCGCCACCAAGCCCAACCAACACAATGCCTCCTCTCCACTCCCTCCTCCGCTCTTCCCTAACCCGCCGCCCCTCCGCCGCCGCAGCCGCCACCGCCGACTCCTCCGCCGCGTCCTCCAGCCTGGGCTTCAAGTGGGTCCGCGACCGCGGGCTCGACCACGCCGTGGAGCGAGAGAGGAACCTCATCCCCTTGATCAACACCAAGAACCTCCTCATCTCCGAGCCCTCCAAGTCCCTCCCCGTCTCCGCCATCGCCGAGCGCCGCTCCGACCTCCGCCTCCCCGGCCGCCCCGTCGAATTCCTCCGCCGCTACCCCTCCGTCTTCCGCGAGTTCCTCCCCGCCGGCCCCGCCGGCCTCGTCCGCCCCCACTTCGGCCTCACCGACGAGGCCCTCGAGCTCCACGCCGACGAGCAGCTCATGTACCTCGGCGACGCCTACCGCCGCGACGCCGCCACCCGCGTCCTGAGGCTCCTCATGCTCTGCCGCGCCAACCAATTGCCCCTCGCCGCCGTCGAGCGCCTCCGGTGGGACCTCGGCCTCCCCGAGGACTTCGAGCGGAGCCTGATCCCCGATTTTCCGGACTATTTCCGCGTCGCGGGAGGTTCCGAGGGGCCCAGGGTTTTGGAGCTCGTTTGCTGGATTGGAGAATTCGGGAATTCGGTTTTGGAGAAAATGCGCGGCGATGTGAAAGGCGCTGCGGCAATTCGGTTTCCGACGCAGTATTCGAGGGGTTTCGAGATGGAGAAGAAGTACAAGAAGTGGGCGGAGGATTGGCAGAAGCTGCCTTACTTCTCGCCGTATGCGGATTCGGGGCACCTTTCCCCGAAGAGTGACGAATCGGATAGGTGGGCTGCGGCGGTGCTGCACGAGTTTCTGCACATTCTGGTGCCGAAGAAGACGGAGAAGGATAACGCGCTGTGGCTTGGCGAGTGTTTGGGGCTGCGGGGAAGGCTCAAGAAGGCGATGCTTCAGCATCCCGGGATATTCTATATGTCGAGTAAGAATGACACTTACACATTGGTTTTGAAGGAAGGGTATAAGAGAGGCGTGTTGGTTGAGAATCACCCGTTGATGAGTATGCGGAGCAAGTACATTCACCTTATGAACTCGTCGAAAGAGGAGAGTAAGACGGTGGTGAATGTGCCCGCCGGAGGAGGAAATGCCGAGAAAAAGAAGCAGGAAAGTTCCGAGGCGAAAGATGAGAGCGAGGATGAACGTGAAGGGGAAATGTCTGACTCATCTGAGGATGAAGAAGAGGGCGAATATGAGGGACGGCGAGGTGGAGTGAAAGGTGTTGGGAGAGATAGAAGAAGAAGGACGAGGGAGACGGGTTCGGAGGTGAAACCGCGTGGCGGTAATCCTGAAAGAGGGAGATCAGATGGGAAACATCCTGGAAAGAGTAGAGAACGAGTTCCAAGTAAATTTTCATTGAGAACGGAGAAGCAAGACCGGAGGTTGATGCAGAGATCGAGTTTTGCTAAAGGCAAGGGAAGTTCAGTTACGGACAAGACTCTGTCGTAACAAAGGTTCAGCAGATTTGCGCAAAGGATCGTTTACAGGTTTGGTTCAAGATTTACTTCACTTTGAACTGTTTATGGACAATAAATTAGTCTGCCTTTTGAATTATAAATGTAGTTTAGTTGTCGGATTCAAAGCCTGTGTATGAAAAAGTGGAGAGGGATTTTTATCTTATAAGTAAATTATTGTTGGGCCTGTATTGATGAGATAAACTAATGTGACACAAAAGTAGAAAGAGGGTAGGTTAATTTTTGGCTCTTTGATAGTTAGCAAATTTACAGCCGTGTGAAATTTGTAAGTTAAGATGATATTGTGTTGCTAAGTTGATACCAATAAAAAGAAACTTTGCAGAATTTTAATTTGGTTTTTGTATTCGTAATGACCATGAAACGTAGCTCGCTATCCCTCATGCCCGCCGAATGTTAAGATTTTCTTATCATAAGTAATGCAAGAAGCTGTACCTGGCAGTTAGTTATCATGCGTATATGCATGACCAGTTTCGAATGATGAATCTCTGTCATAACTGTTGGTTTGGTTTAGTTTACGTAAGCGTCTAATTCTGGGTTTTCAATGTGAAAGATGAGACTCGAGTTGATTTGGGTAAGGATGAGAAAGGATGAGGAAAAATATAAGTTTGAACAAAGTGTTTGGAACCTGGGGGGGAAATGGCATGTTATCCTAGCACTTGGTTGGTACAGTCTGTTAAAAAAAAAAAGGTCATTGGTCTAAGCTGTCTAGATGTTTTTATTGGGTTTTTTTCAGTGTGTATATTGTGTGTCGGAATTCAGAATAAGGTTTACCTTGAAACGGTCATTAGCGTGGAAAAAGAGCAAGAAGCTCTTGATCGGATTTCCATGTTTGTTTCACTGCCAATGCTAGGATGCTTATAAGTTGTGTGTATTGCCTTAAAATATTGGTGAGTTGATCATTCTTCATCGGAGGAAATTCATCTGATAAAGTTGAGATATTTAGCCAAAACAACGAAAGTTAAGGTAAGAGCAACTCCAACGCTGATGGAGTATAGCGTGGAACAGTGGCTTTTAGCGTGGAGAGATGAAATTTGGGTTCTCCAACCCATACGGCAAACATCCCTTATTTTGGCGTGGATGAACAGTGCCACGCTATATATAGCGTGCACTGTTCATACTCTATATTTTTTTGTTTGATTTTTTTAATAATTTGTTATAAGTAAGTAAAATAAAAAGTTATGTGGGGTGATATATATAAATAGTAAAAAATTAATAAAAAGTAATTAAATAATGAAAGTAAAAGGAATGTAGAAAGAATATTCTTTTTTAGAGTGAAAATAGAGTATTGGATTGGAGATGAAATACTGTTTGACAGTGACATTTACTCTATTTTAGAGTATTGTGTACTGTATTTTAGAGTATTGGGTTGGAGATGGCCTAAGATGCGATTTGTTCATAAAGCAGACTACAAATTATATGCCTTTCAAGGTCAATAAAAGGCACACATGGAAAGGAAGAATTTGCCTTGTTGCGTTTGAAGACTTGAGCTTAGTTTCTTAAAAAGGAATTTTTTGCTTCAGCTATGCAAAGAATGTGGTCTTTGATCAAAACTCGAAGAAAAATTCATTGACTTCGTCGCAGGCGAGTTTTAGTTGCAAGCCACAGTTATTTTCCAGGGATAGTTGCAAAATCGTCGCCTTTAGTTGGATTTTTTTTTTAATAATAGAATTAATGTAACCTCCTTTTTCAGGTCAAAGAAGCTTACATTTTACATTTTAAATTGTTGGCAGACTGTACAGACTTTACCTTCAGACAATGTTTTTTTACACCTTGCATTTCTCGTTTTATTTTCCTTTTTAAAAATAAAAATATAAAAGAATTATCGTTGATACGTGGCTCACATTTTCAGTTCTAAACAGTCATTGTACATGTGAACATGTATCGGTATATTTAGCATTATTCTTGTATATAATATAGTACGATATTTGGTGTGTTCAAATTACCGTATTGTATAATATAAAAAAAACGCACTAAATAACACAATAATCCTCTGTGTTACAATGTTTATCTACTCTAATGTCTATGATAATCTATTCATTGTTCATACAATATTTTGAGTCACACACAAATTGTATAAGCTTATCCGAGTATAACATGATAAAATATAAATTAGAGCAAGTTTTCATGTCTTTTACTTGCTGATCTACATATGCAAGCGATTAGGCTAGGCTGTGTGTTAGAAACTTGTTTTGTATTCGATCGAGCCAAACTGCTTGTTTTGCTATCCTAATTAAGACCAACTCCAACCCTGCATTTGTATCTACTTTTGGCACTATTTTGGCGCTATTGTGTCACAATTTCATGATCCATGCCAATACCAATTTAGACCAATGCACAGTAATGAGCCAACACTCTTCCTTTGGAGCAAACAATCCCCTGAAGCTTCACTCTGAGGCCCAATATATGGTTGCGATGCAATAGAGAGGCAATATTTATGCCAATATTTCTTTAGCTTGACCACTGTAAACTCAACAGTTGGTGAAAACATGTCTATACTACTACGCATTTCAAACGTTGTAGCAAAATCAAACAATTTATGCACACGAAGAGGTAGGATAGTACACACCGAAAAGTTGGACAGTTGAGCCAATTTATGCCAATACCAATTTAGACCAATGCACAGTAATGAGCCAACACGCTTCCTTTTGGAAAAGTGAACAGTGACGCCCGAGAAAAAAAAAAGGGACCAAAACGCACATTTTGGTCGATAGGTGAACAGTAACTGGATGAACAGGAACACCCTTTTGACACTTTATATGTTTAGGATAAAATTCATCAATGCTTGAGCTATGATTATTTTTAAATTTTTTTAAGCATATACAAATTTTAAAAATCTTTTGGAAGTAATTGACCCTATCATCTGCTACAGCCCTACCGTATATAGTTCAACGACTAAAATATTCTTTAAAATACACTGCACAATAAAGAAGAAACAAACAAAAGTTGTATTTCAACATAGAGTATTTGTTATTCTTGTAAATCTTACTTTCTCTGTGCTTTCTAATCACCTTTTTTTTTTCCCCCAATATGCTACAGTACTTTGCAGTACTACTGTAGTAGTAGAAGCCAAAAAAATCCTTCAAAACAAGAATCCAAAACTGGCTTGTTGCTGATAACTCTTTTGGAGCCACAGCCATGTGCTTTGACTTGTCATCTTTCCATTCATCCAAAAAAAAAAAAAAAAAAACAAACCTCATCATCTTTCAAAGGCCCACCCAAACAGAACAAATATAGCTAAGCTAGCTAGGCCCGATATTATTTTTCTATTATATATACATATCCAAAAAAAGCATAGCAATATGCTATGGACAGTATAAGAATTGACTTGTCTGTTTGTTCTTGTATCTATAAACCTCGATACCCATATATGTTACACGTGGCACGCTGGGGATGGCTCTTAATGGTTTTTGAAAGCGAAATTTGCTTAAAAGTTAAGTTGCCCAGATTGTCCCAAGGGCAGTCGTATTCAGCTTTTTCATGTTTGCATGTGAAAATTCATGCTAATGAAGATTGGCCAGTTCATAATCCACTGATAATATCGTTCCTCTATTATTGATTTGTGACTTTATCACTCTATTATTGCTATGGAGTTTTAGGCTTTTAGCTATGGTTGGCTGATAGAATGATGAGAACGTTTTGTGGAGTGTTTATGGGACCTGCTTATTGTAATTATGATACAAATTAATGTTGAATACTTAAAACATGGTGTGCACAAATGTATGACGTCATGTATAGTATTTGACATTATAATAGAGTGTGCTTTATTTATATATATATATATATATATACTAATAAAATGTCAAATTTTAATATTGGTATATAAATTTGAATTTGACATTGGAGATGTTTTTAGGGAATAGGATGTTTGTGGTGAATTAATGATACAAATATATATATATATATATATATATATAGTGAAGTAGTGATCATGACTCATTGGTAAAAGTTTCTTGCCATAACCATGCAAACTTTTATTGCTTTTGCTTTTAGCAGATCACACATATTTAAAAAAAAAAAAAAACCTTAAAAATTGAAATTTTCATAAAATTCTCTTATATGTTAGTTTTCCTATTGACGGGGTAGCTGAATGTGTATTAGCCTCCTCAGACAAAAGATTATATTCCTGCTAAACCGCAAAGGCAGCTAGCTGGATGTTAGTTCCTTGTGAAATAATGTTAATTAATTAAGGGTAAAGTAGGTAAATATCCAGAATTTATATAATAATAAAAATAAATACCCAAATTTTTAAAGTAATTGAGTTTCTAGTCAGCTTGTGAATTACTTGCACCTGCTTTTGGTAATAAAGTGAATTACCACCACTTATCACAGTGTAAGTAATTACATCATTTGGATAATTGGTTATATTTTTAAAAAAATTGAGTAATAAACATTAAATTTTGAAAATTGAGTATTCACTATAATTTCTCATTAATTATCAAGTTCGAATAATTAGCCCAATAGAAAATTAAAAAACAAAAGAAAACAGAACAATACTGAGAAGGAGATTGAAGAATGGAATATATAATATTTCGTGAAAGAAGAATATCATAATTGGCTTTTGATTAATTAATGTTTGAGCTAAAGTACTTTTACATAAGTGGTGACCCAATTCCTTTTTATTATTGTTTGCAAATGAATTATTATTTTATTGAAGAATCTTCAAAGAAGAAAAGTGCCTGTATAAATTAATATAGCTGCAAGATTTTCATTCGCTAAAATCATTCTTTTTCTGTTCATGACACAATTAGAAATTTTGGCCAGAAAAAATGGTGAGAATGATGTCATTTGTGCTTAAAAAATATGCACTTTTTTATTTTAGAAAAAACAAACATACAAAAATATACCTTCTATCAACCAATTAAGGTGAACATTTTTCAAAAATGCCTTAAATATCTAAATTATCATATAGATTATTTTGTTAAGGATTATCACTTAGAAAATTATCGATGAGAATAAGAATAAATATATTTAAAAATTTGCTCCCTTTGAATAAATAATACAAATGATATATTTCTTATAGTTTTTTTTTTTCGATTAAACGAGAGGTACTTTTTGAGTTTTGGAATTAAAAGAGAGGATCGTGGTATATGAACAAATACAATGGTTAATTATAATATTTGTTGGGTTTATTTGTTTATTTTTTTGCTTATGTTTTTAAGAAGGGACAACGTTTCAAATAAATTTAGAAACTAACTAGTAGTCTATAAAAAAAATTAAGGTATAAAAATATAATCACGGTATCATAATTAATCAAAATGCTAACTATTTTCTTCTAATATATTTCAAAAAACGATTTTTTATTTAATAATCTCGTATTTTTGTTATTTTGTTCAATTAATAACTTACACATCACAAATTATTTTGACCATTTTTTTTTTCAAAAAATCTTGTCATTTAGCATTTTTTCCATGCACACGCATTCACTCATAGAGAATAGACCTGCATGCTTGATTGCTTGTACCCGTAATTAGAAGGAATATTAGCAAAGCATTGATTCCACGGGTTACGTTTTAATTGATTATACGCAAATGTAATGTCATAACTAAAGTGAAGAATAAATGCGTTACATTAATATAAATACACAATCGTTATACATATATGATAAAATGTTTATAAACGAAAGAATACATGTCGCATTCTCGATAATTCTCTATCTAATTTCATCTTTTGTCTTTTTTTTTAACAATTATATGTAATTACATATTGGACTACACATAAATCTTAATCTTTATTCGAAAACACTAAAGAGTAATTAAAGAGTAACCACATTGATCAATACGTATTTTAAACTCAACTACATTATAAATATACATCTATATATATGAGATGAAACACACTTGTCAAAATTTAAATTTAAGACCTGACTTTTAATATTAGAAGATTTTGCCACCCAACTAACTCTTGCAGTGAAATACAATTTGTTTTGAAAACGTAGTTTAATAATTTCTCTTTCTCTTATTTATTTTTAATAGGCTCTTATTTTTCTGGTCAGTAAATTGAGGTACTACTTCCTAGAAATATAAAAGTGATTATTGGCTTGGCGAGAGTATAACTACTTGATAAAGTTTTGCAACCTTTGCAAAATCTGTTTTAACCTTTTGTGGTTTCAACTTTCAATCACTTTCAATCACTTCAAAATCTGTTTTAACCTTTAGGCAAGATCCTGGACTTTAAAAAGTAGGATTGAACCTTTAGGTACATTGAGTCTGAAAATCAAATTCTTTCCCAAGAATTTTTGTGGGGCCAGATAGAATAAGTATTTATGTACTGTACTAAAAAGGAAGAAAAAAGTAACTAATGGAAGAAACATAAAAATAAAAAAATAAAAAAGAAAAAGAAAACTTGCAATGAACATTTACTAGATTTTAAAGGTAAATATGAAAGGGGATAAAAAAAAGAGCATTTCTTTTTAGTTACGGTAAGTCCATCTTCCTCCTTCAGAATAATTTATCACTGAAAAAAAAAAAGATAAAATGCTACATTTGATATTAAATATTCACTGTAATTTTTTTAATTATTTTCAATGAATATTTCGAAAGTTGAAAACATAGTCATTTATAAATTTTCATACAAAATTCATGTTAAATTTGTTATGGCAATGCGTTTTTAAACTTTGACGGATTTCAATGTAAATAAAATTTATTTTAGTTTAAATCATGTTATTATAGTAATTATACTAACAAAAAGTCAATCTTAAATCATGTTAGTACAAGAAAATATGGTTTGTATTTCCATTATGATTAGTGTTAAATACAATGTTATTTTGGCTAATATTTGACAGGTACATTTATAAATTATACATCTAAATTCAAAAGAACTATACTTGTCTTTTTTTTTTTTTTTTTGGCATATTTGAGAAGAAAAAAAAGTATAATTGAAATATATGTACGTATGTTTATAATTCGTGTATAATACATAGAATTGCTAACCAGGATATTTACAAATTCTATTATAGTATTATTTTTGTAATGAACTGATTTTCTAAATAAAATGCTATTCATCCAATAATAAAAATTTTGACTATTTATGTAAGACATACTATGAAATTGTACTATTTTCTTAATTCACTCAATATCAATCGCCAAGGGCAAAAGAACCGTTATGAATGAAGAGTTAAAAATTATTATATAACACAAAAAGCCATTCAAATGTTTTAAAGAAACGGGCTATAACGTAACAACCTGAAGTTTGAGGGCCATTTCTTATGAAAGCCGGTCTCACAGCTCCGATTCTTCAATTTCTTCTTTCAGAAAAATTTTACATCCAAATTTCATCACAATGACAAGCACTTAATTTTACCTAATTACATTCTGCTACTTAGTTGAATTGCACCAAACTCCTAAACCACTTAAAAAACTTGTCACACGCATAGCAGAACATGTAATTGGCATCAAAATTTCCTCTAGCGCTTAACATGGTTGTTTATTCTGTCCAAAAGCCCTCATCCTTGTTACCATTTCCATTGACCAAAAAGCCTTTGCTTTCCTCATCGCCGTCGTGGCTCGCACCTCTCGACCCGCCTCCACACGCATTCATCTCCAAACCAGCTAGTTTTTTGGCCTTCAAAGCCTCAGCCTCCCAATCCGTGCGGAATAGCACAACATAGAGAATCGACACAACACAAGCTAGTTGCGCGGACATGAGGCCAAACCACAGCCCCGCGAAGCCAACCTTGAGCCCGAAGGCTAACCCAACGGCGACGGGTGTCCCCACGAAGTAGAACGAGCCAAGGTTGACGCGGGCGCCCACCACAGGCCTCGCGGTGCCACGGAGAATGCCGCAGCCCGTCGTTTGCGGGCAGTTGCCGAGCTCACAGAGGCCCATAATAGGCATAACCGACGCTACCAAGGCCTTGACAAGGTCATCCTTGGTGAAAAGACCTGCCCATCTTTCCCTTAGGATCACCGTCCACGTCACATTGACGAAGCCAATCACGAATGCGCATCCTAAGGCAACCATGGCCGCTAATTTGGCTTTGTAAGGCTTTCCGGCTCCTAGTTCATTTCCAACCTGAATCATTATAATACACGACAAGTTGTCACGTAACAATACGAGACTAATATATTAAAAAAAAAAAGTTAATTTTGATATAAGATGTAACAATTTTGTATTTTTCACACAATTTTTTAATGCTTCTCCTATTTCTAGCGTGTGAGAAATGTAGGGCACAAAATCTTGAAAATTGCACGCTCACGGAATTGGTCGGATCTCTATCTCTCTCTCTCCCTCATATGCCTTTTCTGATTTAGTGCATTAATGCCAAATCAGATACCAAAAATAAATAAAAGCACAAAGATGTACCAGTTCCGTACGAGTATTTTCTGCGTGAAAAAAAAAAAAAAAAACCCAATAGCCAATACTGTCAGAATTGAATTTTAAATTTTCTTAAAAAAAAAAAAACACGCACACCATTTAAATTAAAACGACAAATATGAAAAAGAGAGTTGAGATCTATAAATGGGCCACTTACTAGTGGATCCACTTCATATGAGTAAAGAATAAAGATGCATGTGTTGTACTAAGTCGTACCACAATCTTTTCTCAACACAACAAGTTTTCTTTTCTTTTTTATTTTATTTTATTATTATTATTTTTTTTTTTTTGGCTCTGGATCAATACAACAAGTATTGCACCACCAAAGCATTATCAGTATTTTTACGAAATATATTCCGTCAAAGAATGAAATAATAAAACAGATTGTGACTTGCACATTATGCTATTATTGTACGTCAATACACCGCGATTAGATATCGAAATTACCCCGCAAAAAGGAAAGAAAAAACCTACAATTATAGTTATGTGATTATATATCCATGATTGGTATTATACTAATTAAGTGACATGCCAAATAATAGTAATACTCTTTATATTATATCATATATGCAGCTCCAAGGTGGAATCTACTAAAATTGATTTTTTTCCCTACAACTAAATTAGTTGCTTCTATATATAATTGCAAAGCTCCAATTTAATTCACAATCACCAAGCCGAAAAAGACAAAACAAAAGTGGAGGAGGGCAATAGTGACTAGTGAGCATGATGACAAATGCCACAAGGAAAATGCTCCTTTAAAAAAAAAAAAAAAAACTTTCTATATGAATCAAGATTTAATATATGCCTATTTATCAAAACTATCAAATTATATTAGTTTAAGTTTCACTACCACGTTCTTTGAGAACACAACACATTATCTGCTTTATAAATAGCATGCCTTTAAATATTTACTACTTATAATAATCTAATCATGCATATAAGATGCCTAAATAATAATAAAAAAAGATATATTATACCTATATATTATTGGTGTTGCATGACCATACAATGTCTAAATATTATAACAATCAACTACCACTTCATCAAGTTGAATTCCTACGTCACACTTTTCCTTTCATAACCCGTGTAAAAAATTTCATCAATTATTTTTTACCATCTCAGGTTGCTCAATAACCAAGATAAAAACATTCTTTAATTATCACTTCCAAAGTATATCACCAATATATAAAACTAAAGAATTGTCACAATCATATTTTTATCATATTGATTGTGGTGCAATGCGCATTATTTGTCATGATAAAAATAATATCTATTATGATAAAGCGCAGTTGCTTTAACATGTCACGTGTATATTGATGCATCATTACTATTCGATCGAGTTGTTTTAACATATCACGTGTATATTGATGCATCATTACTACTCGTTCCAGTAACGATAGTAGTATAGTAAGAGTTAATAGTACAAACCCGAGTGGAGACGCAGCCAGATAGGGCCAAGGGGACAGTGTACATCATGCTAGTGGTCTGAATGAGAATCCCAGTGGCCGCCACAGCCAGCGTTGGATTGGCCAAATAGCCGGCCATCACCGTCACTATCTCATACCACCACCACTCCAAGCATATCCCCAGGCAGCTCGGCACCGCCAGCGCCAGAAGCTGCCCCATCCCCCCGTCCCCGCCCCCGCCGCCGTTGCTGCTGCTGCTGCAGCCTCGCCACACCCTCCTGCCGCCCTCACCCCACCACCACCAGGCGGCCATCATGGCCGCCATGCTCATGTTGGTCGCCACGGACGCGGCCGCCACGCCCGCCACGCCCATCCCCAGCCCGGGCACGAGCGCCGCGTTGAGCGGCACGTGCACGAGGGCCACCGCCGCCAGGGTGCACCACACCATGGGGCGCGCGGCCTGCTGCGAGCGGAGGAACACGCGCAGCGGCTGCAGCACGGCGTTGGCGAGGAGGTCGGGCAGGGAGTAGAGGCAGTACGTGGCGGCGGTGGCGGCGATGGCCCGGTCCTGCCCCAGCGCCACCATGATGGGCTCCAGGTTGAGCCACAGCGCCGCGATGGGCAGCGACGCGGCCAGCAGGATCAGGACCATGCGCTGGAAGGAGCGCACCAGCACGGCGTCGTTTCGGCTGCCGTGCGCCTGGCTGCACACGGGCTCGAGCCCCGACGCCAGCCCCATCAGCACCGAGTAGCCCGTGATGTTGGTGAAGCCCAGCGACAGGGCTCCGCCGGCCAGCTCCAGCCTGCCGAGCCGCCCCAGGAAGAACACCGACACGGCGGCGCGGAAGAACACCAGCAGGTTCATCCCTGTTATTGGCAGAGCCAACCCCCATAGCTCTTTCAGCTCTTCAACTATCTGCGACCAGACACCAAAAAAAAACAAAAAACAAAAACAGAGGAATATGAGGGATATATTTTTTTCTTTATTTGCTTTTTTTTTTTTTTTTGGTTTTGGGTTTGGTGGGGTTTTTACCTGAGAAGCAGAGGGGAGTTTCTTGAGAGAGAAGTCTGTGTCTTTCGACTCCATGTTTGTGTGCTTTTTCGGAGATTGCAATCTGTAGAAGAGAGAGAGAGAGAGAGAGAGAGAGAGAGAGAAGTTCAATCGAACAGTTAGTTTTTTTTTTTAGCTGTTGTTTTGGGTGATGAAGAAGAAGAAGGGGCGTAATATAGGTGGGGTTGGAAATGAATGCAGAGGAAAATGGGGAGTGGAAAGAGAGAAAAGGGTTGAATGTTGGTTTTAAAGAGGAATTGAAGAGGCAAAAGGAGGAGGAGGAGGAGAAGGCAAAAGACAAGTACAAAATAGTTGAGGTGTTGTGATTTTGGGCAGCGAGTGATAGTGAAAGGACTTGGTTATGGCGGCTATTGCAACAATTACCATGGTGTGTTGGTGGTGTTGTTGTTGGCACAAGATATGAGAAAGGAAAGCTATTTTTATGAGTGGGAAAGCGATGGCCAGATTATAGCCAGAGAGCCAGAGAGAGAGAGAGAGAGAGAGAAGTTCTATTGTTTTTTGATTTTTTTTTTTATTATTACTGAAGAGAGAGAAGGGAGTTGAATAGACGAGTGAGTGAGGGGTTTGGTTTTGAAGCCTTTTTCATAATTGTTGTTGACGGGGAAAGGGATAGTTCTGATAAAGAGAAAGGTGGTGAAATGGGCAGAGATATATATAGAGAGAGAGAGAGGTATTACAATATTACATACATAATACATATACAAACAAAGACCAGGAGAGTGGTGAAAGGTCGGTCTTTGTTTTATGTTTTTGGATTTGTGGATTTTCCAAGAAATAATATGAGTGCGGTTTTTGGCACACCATGGCCATTCCATGGTAGTACCATGATATATGGGAAAATGTAAAGAGGACCGTGTATTTTTTTTTTTTTTCTTGAGAAATATTTTGTTTACCTAATTGTGCTACATGATGAGAAGTTGCCGCGAGGGCCGTCCATTTGTTCCACAAATTGTATTGGAGAAATATTGTTCATATAATCATACGTGGCTCCATTTTTTCTTGTATTACAATCCAAGCCTACAAAATTCTCTTTTGAGCGGGGATTATGCTCACATTCAAAATTGCCCTTTGTCTACATGAAGGAAAATATAGGTGGCATTAATTGTAGTAAATAACCATTTGTAATTTCATTTTTATAAAATCATTTATCTTTACAAAAGATTGCTCCATTTTTTAATTTGTAAGGGGTTGTTTGGATTGCAATCCAAATCAAATTTTTCTTTTTTTGTTTAAATCATATTACTACAATAAATTATACTAACTAAAAGTCAAATTTGCTATAGTAAAATGTTGTTTAAATTTGTATCCAATCAAGCCCTGAAATGGGGCTACTCAATTCCAAGTTTTACATCATTTTGGTTTCTTCTCTTCTTTAGGATGACAGATAAGTGGTTGGAAAAATGATTTTTGAAATGACAATATCAAATAGTTATTGTTGCAGTGATGAGTGATGACCAGGTTAGGGTGGTGATTGGGTTGGGATTGGACTCAATGGCCATTTCCAATTCATAGGATTTGAAATTACACGGTTGTTCCAAATGGATTACGCAATCCAGATAGTCGATAAAGACTCGGATACGCAATCCAAATGGCACCAAATTTTAGTTGCCATGTCAGGTTGACTAACAGATTCTACACGTATTTTTAGTGTTTCAAAACTCCTCCACCCTCTTGAAAAGGGAAAAGTGCTACATCGATTAAAATGGTAGGTTTTTTTTTTTTTTTCTCTGTTCATATGGATTATGTCTCAGTATTTGGAGGTTGGCCATAAGTGGATTAACCACTAGAAATTGTCATGGAAAAAAAAAAAAGGAAAGAAAGAGGAAGAGAAAATCACTAGGAATTTTAGATCTCAGTTGGTGGATTTGTGAGTCTTCATTCCAATAATCATTTCTATCATTTCTCTCAAGGAATTGGTAGAAAAGTAAAGGATATTTATGGTGGCGACTATGAAGTAAGAGATAGGCAAAATTAGAATGTTATCCGAATGAAAAAGTTTCGAGGTTTTTCTTTTCTTTTTTTAATCCTTTACAGATGAGTTTTACAATTTGTCGCAATTTATTGCGTTGTTATCGTAATATAGTTTGTGCTTAAAGTTTCGTGCATTGGTTGGTCCAATGGTTGTTCACATATTTGCATATTGTCCAGTCCATATGTGTAGGACAGTTGTTCTTTTTTTTTTTTTTTTTTTTTTTTCTTGAGTTGGAGTATGAGTTCTCAAAAATTACTTATCTTACCTTTCTTTTTTTGGTGCATCAAAACTTATTCCTAAATAGCATATCAATCATTATAGCATGCTTAAAATCTAAATGTGTTATACTTCAACCTAGCAGACAATATTAGAACAATAGAAAGTCATCATCATCAATGTTGAATTTTCCGATCACTCATTCATAAATTCTATAAATACCCCCTCTACTATGGGCCTTGTTTCACATTGCCTCCTCATTTTTCATTTGTAAGATCCGTTCCTCTTCTACTCTTAAAATGTCTCGTTGGTTTCTTTCTGTTACTCTTTTGACGGAAATTGTACATGTGAAATGCACGTGTTGTAATAGACAGGGGTAAATTCGTAAAATCCCTCTTAATGAAATATTAGGCAAAAAAAAAAAAAAAAGCCATTCGACTAATTCCAGAAAGAAGAAACGAAAGAAAAAAAAAAAAGCAAAGACGGTGCACGACGAAGGGAAGGCTTAAATCATCAAAATTCGAATCGGTTTTGACGAGAAGAAGTCCGAAAAATTCACGATTTGCAGCGACAATGGATGGCGATCCACCAATTCCTATACATGGTAACGAATTTACCCTAACAATTGCTCAAAAAACCCAATCACGATCAGAGTTCTTTAAGAAAAAAAAAATCACGATCAAAGTTCGAAGTTCCAACGGTGAGTTCAAAGTTCCAAGCTCCAGCAGCGAGTTCAAAGTTCGCAACATCAAGATCAGCGAGTTCGACGACGAAAACGACGAATTGGAATCGGAGTCAAAGTCAGACGAACCCCGCTCCCGATCGACGAACCCCGACCCTCATCGACGAACTTCGACCCTTGACCTTGCGAACCAAGCCCCCGACCGACGAACTCTGAATTCAGACAGCGCCACCATTTCAAATCCGCCAAGGCTGGTGCCGGAGTTAAAAAGTACATCTCCATCTTAGCCATGGATCTGAAGCTAAAGGCTCAAAAGCTAAACAATTCCAGCCAAAACCATGCACAATCTTTAAATAAGTAAGCAGATAAATTGAAAAAAAAAACACAAAAAGGAAAAAAAAAATCATAGAGGATCAACGACTGATTTCTTTTGGCTTGTTTTCTTTTTTTTTTTTTGGGTGTTTTGTGTTTTGTATTTTCTTGTTGAGCAGTATCGGAAACGGCGGAAAAGGAGAGAAGTGTGAGAGCGAGCGGTGTGGGAATGTCGGACGTGGTGCTGGGCTTTGGTCACGCTGGTGCACGGAGCGAGGTTGGGGAGCGTCACTGAGGCGGTCCACACAGAAGGAGAAGGGCAGCAGTAGAGGGTTCTAGGGGTGGGGCGGGAGGAGGAAGAGGAGGGCGGCGGAGGTCGCCGGGGTTCGGGAGGAGGTCGTCGGGGTTAGGGCGAGGTGCCGGGGATTGGCGAGGAAAAAGAAAAGGCGAGGAAGAAGGAGATCGAGGGAGGAGAGAAAAAAAAAAAGAAAAAAAAAATCTAATAACAAAGGGCAAAATAGTGATTTCATTTTTAAATGTATAGATACAAATTAATTAATTGACACGTACAAGTTTTTGACGGAAAAAATTAACGGAAAATTTGTTGAGTCAAATTTATAGTACGAGGGGAACGGATCTTACAAATAAAAAATGAGGGGGCAATGTGAAACAAGGTCTATAGTAGAGGGGGTATTGATAGAATTTACCCTTTTATTTACTACAAGAAGAGCTTTATAGTATTGTTTGTTCATAAGCTTCTGTTTTCCAATCATAAAGAAATTTGTGTAAATTAACAAGCTTGACTTGCACTAGATGACTAAATGACTAATCTTCTAAGGCTTAGTTTAGTACTCCATTGTTTGAGCTCTAGCTTGATATTCGCCTCTCTAGAGCTAGTGCTTGACTTGGTCGTGTCTTCTTTTCTATGTCCTTTTGGCATTCTATTAGCTACCAATATTCATTATTCTTGCTAGAGCTTAACAACCCTTGGTATTTTGTCAAGCTAGTACTTGACTTGGCTATTTTATGAGCTAGTGTTCTTCATGATCCATCCTTTTCGAGTTGGCCCTTTGTTTGCTAGTGCTCTCGGTTGATGATTCGAGCTAGATCTTAACCTTGTCTTTTTTGAAATTTTTCCGGTCTTCATTTTTTGAACACGAGCTTGACCTTTGTCTTTGTCTTTGTCTTTTTCGTTCTCGATATGACCTTTCATGAGGTAACTAGTGCTCTTTACGCGTCCATGCGCTAAAGCGTGGCCTTTGGCCATTTTCAAACTAGTGCTAAAGTTCTTCATCTTTCAACATACAGCTTAATTAACTTTGGCCTCTCGTGGTTGTTGCTCTTCATTTATTTGAGCATTGAGCTAGAGCTCAACCATGGCCTTTTGTGGAGCTAGTGTTTGGCTTGGCTTTCTATGAGTTAGCTCACTTGAACTGACAGTCAGCTATATATGCCCCTTTTAAGCTTTTGCTGTTAGGTAGAGCTATCAAGATTAGGCCTTTATTAATATTTTTATTTGGCTTTATAAAATATAATCAAAATTTTGTTAATTCCAACGGAAACAAAACTAATTGGGTCTACTAAGCATGAATGTAACATGGCAATTTTGAAAAATATCATTTTTGGATAACTTGTTTTGAAACATGTCACTTTAAAAAAATGTTTGCAGCCCATATTACTTTTTGGTAATGAATTTGATCGAATTGTTAATTTTTTATTTTTTACAAATGAGAAAGACAAGAGGGAAGAATGTGGCAACATGATAATTTGATAATGAACAAAGTGACATGACATGCAATAGTGACATAGGTTGCAAACTTAAATGTCAAATGTGACACAAGATCAAATTTTGTCAATGTATACACGAGTCATTTTGATCCATTTAGACATGACTGATGTATGAGTCGTAATTGAACTACAAGATTAATATGATATTTAACTAAAGAGTGTCTAGGTCTGTTCTTTAAACACGATATTTATAAGGGATAATTATAAATACAACCTAATTTCTTAGATACGAATCACGATTAAGACATGACACTGAAATTCGTAATGTGTATCATGAATGAATATGGGTTGTCTCATTTGACTGTGCCAATAGGTATCACCAAATAAAAAAAAATGTGACAACTCATTCATTTGTTTTTAATATACTTTTTACAACTGGTATGTGTAAATTCAATAATTAAATGCAAGTAGATGAGTTGACAATTGACATATTTTCATTTAAGAATACCAATTAAAATAGCTAAATGAGACAGTCAATCTTCTTGAGTGCATCACCAATCAATGTAAAAGCTGAAAACTACCACTATTAAGAAGAAAAAAAATTCTATACGATATTTGCAAGTATTCTCAGCTCTATATGACTATATTCTTCAAGCTAGAGCTTAATTTCGGCCTTCTTGAGTGATAACTTTTAGTTCTTTCAATAGAGCCTTTTGTGAGCAAGTCGTCTTCAAACAAGTGCAAGAAAGAGCAACAAATTTTGTTTATTAATTTAATACTGTGTAATAATAAAGGAGGCCTAACACTAAGGTAAACGAACAAAGGTGAAAGTGAATTCCTTTTAGTAAAGAATAATACTGTTAGACGTATCATTTTTTTTATCAACTTTTAATACTAATTTATATAACAATTGAAGTTTTATTTTTTAATTAGTTGAAAATCAAATTATTTTGTGATAAACACTTATCAATGACAATATGAAATGTAAATTGATATTAAAAAAATTGGTATGTTGAACACTCTTTAGTAAAAACCGCATAATTTTGCATCTCTTTGCTTAGTCCTTTTTTTTTTTTTTTCAACGTCTGCTTTTAGTGAGAAACAACCGTTTAATTTGTCTTCCAAGAAAAAAAAAAGAAAAAAAACATTTAATTTGTGTCGAATGAGATGATATTTTTTAGGGGTCCAATTCAAAGCGAATTCGATGCGATTCTTTTAAAGCACTTGTCAATTACCTACCCCATTGTACGTCCAAATTTCACCCAAAGATATTGCTTTAGTTAGTGTAATTCCTGTACAACATTATATATATATATATATATATATATGAGAAATATAAGCCCTGCTATAACGTTCTTGTAGTTATTTTCCTTTACTTTACTTCACGAGAGGAAAATTACCTAGTTTATTAGTTAAAAGAAATAAGGTAACTGAGCTCGGTTAATATGCAGAATTCTACGTATGGCCAATGTTTGAAAAGAGAGATACATTCCTATATACAAACTTGTGTATATATAGTTTCATATTCTACGCTTTTAAATGGGTTAAATACACTCCGAGTCTATTAGGTATTTGACTTCTTTTTTTTTTTTTTTTCATATTCAAAGAAATGGTCGATATTTCTAAATATGTAAGAAATTAGTCATTAATCTACAAAAAAATTAAGATTATAAAAGTAAATTACAACATCATATGACTATTTTCTTAATGATAAAATCATAAAACGGTTCGTTGTTTTCTTAAAATATCATAAAAAAAAGTTATTTACTTAATAATCTCATACACTCTACGGATGACAAAATTATAAGAACCATATCTGTAAAATGATTATTGAGAATCAAATCACTGACCAACGTTATGATGTTTTATAGGATCTCTTTATTCCCTCTCTTTTTTCTTTTTTTGGTATTTCCTTATCACTTGAAAATACTCTCATATTCTGAGAAAAACACTTTTGATAATTTTTTCTTGCAGTACCTCTTAGGGCAAGTTTTAGTGATTTTTAGCGAGTCACGAGTCTATGACCTTTAAGTCTTTAACCCAATATATATATATATATAAAATGAGTTAGTTAAGCAATTAGTCATTTTAAAGATAAAGTTTAAAGGATTTAGCCATAACATGTAACAATTTATGACTAAATCCTTAGTTTCGAGATTTTAAGGACTCAATCCTAAAAAATTACCCAAAAGTTTGGTTAAATGCCTAAAAAAACTCATATATAATTAATGTTCAAATTGCATGCGAGCTAGTGCACGCGCAGTTATTGATTTCATTACAATATGCTTTGCTCATGCACGTTCCAACGGTGAAGTGAAACGTCCGCTATTAATTAAGCTATTAATATTCTTGTAATCCTATATAAACTGCATTATTTGATCACTAGTGGTGTTTCTTTAATTATTTTAGATTTGAAAAAGGTCATGACTTTGCTAGGTATGGAATGGAATATATGCTAAACAAATAATCCAAAATGTAGGGGCATCTTAAAGAAATCAGGTCACAAAAGATTAGTGTATCTAAAGCAACAGAAAGTACTATCTTTATCTTCATTATCAGAGCTTAAAGTTACAACTAAAAATTGTTTTTATAAAGCTTAAAGCAAGAACCAGACAGAAAATTAATGTTTTTTTTTTTTTTTGGCCTAACGGAGAGATGGAGAGAGGGAGGGAATGTTTTTGTCTTGTTTATTTACAATACATGATGGAGCAACAGCACCATAAAATTTGGCTATAGTACCCACTATAATTGGCAACAACATCATAAAATACCTTATAATAAGAAACAATTCTAGAGAAACTTTCAACCACAGTTAATATTTATGACTTTATCATAACTAAAAGGGTTTGCTCATAAAATTTTGTCCTAAAAAAAATCAAATATACTATCAATACTAAAAGTAGTACTTTTCAATTCGTCCATTTTTTATAAAACAAACTTTTTGCAAATCAATAAAACATATTAGTGATAACTTGTATGATGTATTTGGTATTTGATTCTTTTTTGGTCCATGTGTTTAAAAAATGGTCAATATTTTTCAAAAATTAAGTTATTAGTAAAATTAAGTTATTAGTCACTAATACATAAAAAGAACTAATGACATAAAGATTAAAACACATTATCATGTATTTTAAAAAATTACTAAATTCTTTATTAATCAAAATTTAGCTATTTTTTTAAAGATCATTTAAAAAATGAATGTTGGTGCAAATTTTAACCAATGTCGTCATCCGCACTTCTAGGGTGTGATGCGGCAATTAAAGGTAAATTGGTGGTTGGAATTAAGCATGCAAATCCGGCTCTAACCGACCGACCGGATTTTTTTCAACGGTCATTAACCGGTTAATTAACCGGTGTTAACCGGTTGAAATTTTCGGTTATTAACCGGTTATTAACCGAAAATTTCCCCGGTTAATACCAGTTAATTAACCGTTTGGGTATTTTTTTTTTAATTGTTTATAAATTTTAGTTTATAAGTTTTATTTATTTTAATTTTGTTTTATAAGTTTTAAATTAAATCTTTCAAAACTTTTAATGTTGTTTTGAAAGTTTTATTTGTTTTATAAGTTTGATTTGGTTTAATTATTTGATATGGAGTTTTAAATTATAATGTTTAAAATTAAGTTCTAATTTTTAAGGTTTATGATAAAGTGTTATAAATTATAATGGTAATTGATAACAACATTTTATTGATAAATAATCAATCAATAAATTTGTTTACATACTTCTGTTGATAACTAAATATTAATTACAAAAAAAATTTATACTAAATTGTCTGAATAAATAATGAATGAAAGAATAGGATAAAATACAATTGTTTTACATATGATAAGAAAAAAAAATAAAAAGACCGATACCAATGTCAAAAATTGGAGGGGGGACGTTTGGTTGGGCGGGGGCCGTGCGACATCACTGGAGCGTCCACTCTTCAAGCTGTTCAGCTAGGTCGGCGTTCGCTTGTTCGATCGTGTTTTGCATGCGCATTCGAGCTAATTCCCAGTCTTTTACCAATGTCAGAATCTCCACCATCTTTGGCGTTAGTCGGCTTCGATGAGGATCTAAAATATTACCGGCCATGCTAAACGCAGATTCTGAAGACACTGTAGAGACGGGTATGGAGAAGATGTCGCGAGCCAACGTCGATAACACTGGAAATTGGCCTGAATGATTACGCCACCACCTGACCAAATCCAGGTTTTCTGAACCTGCGTCCGTGAATCTTGTATTCAAGAAGACGTTTAGTTCGTTGTGCGACGTTCCTCCTGAGGGGCTGACGCTTGACGGCGACTCCTCTTCATCCTGTAAGTCTTCCCGAACCAACCTCCAACTAGCTGAAGTCGGCGACGTCTTCTCAGTAGGGGCCTGATCTGAAGTGACCCCGAACCGCAACTCATATACACTGTACGCCTCTTGCAAGGCTGCAGCGTGGTCATCCACTGCGCTCACGTAATCTGGGCCGAGTTTTCTTGTCAACACTTTTAAAAATTGCTGCAGGCCCTTATATCTATTACGCGGGTCTAGTAGGAAGGCAAAAGCGTAAAGATGCGGTAAAGGATAAAAATATTTCAGGAACTTCTCCAGCATCTTATTTACGGCCCCTGCCAGACGTCGGTGGTTCTTGTATTTCTTGAAGACGTCGCCGATGATGACCAGTTGGTGCACGACAATAGGAGTAGTAGCTCGCGAAGAGGACGAAAAAATATTGGTCGCTTCGTAGAACACATGAAGGAACCCGCAGAGCAGCGTAGTGTCTTGCCAATGCCGTTCGTTGAGCAGAGAGGCTTTCCGCTCATTGTTGTACCAAACGGTGAAGCTCTCTGCATAAGGAATTATACTTTGCAGCATGAGGTAAGTTGAATTCCATCGAACAGGCATGTCGTTGGCTATCATCTTCGGTCTTAGCCCATTTAATTCGCACGCTCTCCTCCATCGGGCCTCACGCTGGTGGGACCCGTTTAAATAAATTACGGCATCCCGAATATCTTTAAGCGTCGAGTCCAATTCCTTCATACCATCTTGAACTACAAGATTCAAGATGTGTGCGACGCAACAGCTGTGGAAGAAGTATGGGTGGGAAATCGGGTTCAAAGCCCCTCGGAGAATATTGATTGCTCGGTCGTTGGCGGAAGCGTTATCCATAGTGATTGAGATAACTCGTCCTGTAACGCCGTAATCATTAACGACAGCTAATATCTCCTGAGCTATCATTTCTCCGCTGTGGCCTTCTTCCATGGCTCTAAACCCAATGATTCTCTTCTCGACGTTCCAATCCCTATCAATATAGTGACAACAAACGCCGATGTAGTCGTGCGACGCACCACTCGACCAAATGTCGCTAGTCAATGCCACCCGTTGGCTTGCCTCCACAAAGCCCCCGATCAACTCCGTCCTTTTCCACTCATACCACTTGACCAAGTCGGCCCGAGTAGTCGTTCGACTCGGACGCTTATAGTCTTTTAAGAACGATAGTTGTATGAGCTCCTCCCAGGCTGGATTGTCAGCAAAGTTAAGCTCTAAGCCCTGCACTGCGATGAACCGAGCAAGTGCTTGTCTGTGCACTTGTTCGTCGTATAACACCCCTGACGACGGCCCGGCTTCGCCGACCGCACCCTCGGCTGGCAGAGGATTCCCGTTGTCCAATTTAACACATCTGTCAATGTGATATTGGAGGTGGCTAGTCCCTCGATGTGATTCGGCCCTATATTGTTTCTCGCAACCCTTACAGGTGGCCCACACCTTGATGCTGCCGTCTGATTGCCGTTCTTCTGTTCGCGTCATACTGCGCCAAACATCAGACTTCCGTCTCTTCCCACGCGTAGGTCGGGCGCGGACTTCGTTGTTATCGTCGTCATTGCCCCCGGCATGTCCAGCGGCGGGAGCAGCCGATGGTTGAGCTGGCGCTTGCGGAGCCGGCGGACGTAGCTGAACGGTCGGGACAGGCGGCGGACCGGTGTGGGCCGGAACCGGGAAATTGAAGTCCATTGGCGGCGGCCTAAATTGCGGTCTCCCGCCCGCAAATTGCTCAAAGGAAGGCATCTGGTAGTTATCGGCAGAAGGAGGCCGATGTGACGAGCTACTTGCCTGCCCCGCTTGTCGGCCTAGCTGCAGACTAGTCGATGGAGCATACAATCTGGTCTCCGCACGGTCCAGGACGCTATCCGTGTAGTCGGGCAACGGCCTTGGTGGGCCACCAAATAAATAAGTGCTCTGCTGTTGCATCGCCTCAATCCATGGATCTTGGTCTTGTGTTTGACTTATGTGTGTACCCTGGGTCTCGTCGTCGCTGTAGGCCCTCTGCGAGTCTTCGTACGGATACGCCATGTCGCTAAATTTAGAGCAAATAAAATAAAAAAATGTGTTACTATTTAATAAAATAAATAAATTAATAATTACTGATTTCATGAATAACCGGATTAATAACAAATGCAACTAACAATTTAAGTCACAATTTAACTAACACTATTATAAGTTATATAACTAATATTAAAAAGTTAGTTATTTGACTAACAATTTAACCAAGGGTCTAAAAAATATTTTTAAAAATTATTATAACTAACAATGGAACTAATTTAAGTATAATGAGATAAATAAAGTAGCAAATACTAAATTAGCGTCTCCTAATATAAGTATAATGAGATAAATTAAATAAAATATAATAATTTAATATATCATTAATTTAACTAGAATGAGATAAATAAAATAAAAAATAACAACTACTAATTTAATAACTAGTAATTTAACTATAATAAAAAAAATAAAAAAACAAGTTAACAACTACAAATTTAATAACTAATAATTTAACTATAATCACTAAAATAAAAAAACAAGTTAACAACTACAAATTTAATAACTAATAATTTAACTATAATCAAAAAAATGAAATACAAAATGACAACTACAAATTTAATAACTAATAATTTAACTATAATCAAAAATATAAAAAACAAAATAACAACTACTAATTTAATAACTAGTAATTTAACTATAATCAAAAAAATTAAAAACAAAATAACAACTACTAATTTAATAACTAATAATTTAACTATAATAAAAAAAATTAAAAACAAAATAACAACTACTAATTTAATAACTAATAATTTAACTATAATAAAAAAAATTAAAAACAAAATAACAACTACTAATTTAATAACTAATAATTTAACTATAATCAAAAAAATAAAATAACAAAATAACAACTACTAATTTAATAACTAATAATTTAACTATAATAAAAAAAATTAAAAACAAAATAACAACTACTAATTTAATAACTAATAATTTAACTATAATCAAAAAAATAAAATAACAAGTTCTTAAATAACAACAACTAATTTAAGTATAATGAAATAAATAAAATAAGAAATAATTTATTTAACATTAATAACTATTAATTTAACTAAACAAATAAATCAAGTAACAACTACTAATTTTAATAATCAAATAAATAAAGTAAAAAGTAGTAAATTTAGAAAAGAAAAAAATAAACCGTTTGTAACTAATCATAAAACAATATTGCACTAAATATTATATTATGAAAATAAACTAACAAAATATGATAAAAAAATAAGAAAATTTACATACGGGCAAAATATATAACTAATTATAAAACTAATTTAGTTATTAATTATTAATAAATAGTAACACTTAAAATTAAAAATTCCAGCAAAACTTACATATTGCAGAATATGAAGCCGGCCGGCACAATCAAAGACTTGCAAAGCTGAGAATGAAGTGGAGGTCTACTGAGAATGAAAAAATTTTTTTTGCTGAAGACTTGCAAAGTTTCGGTGGAGAATGAAGTGAAGAAGCGAAGAGTGAAGATTGAGATTTTATAGCAAAAAATTAACATTCATACACTACACTGTACATTCACGGACGGGGTCAAACACACTGCACCTCACCAGTTACCACTGCACGTCTGCATTTAACTGCTCCACGCTGCACACCATGATGCACACCACGCTACCTCACTGCACCTCACTGCTGCACACTGCGCACACTCTGCACCTCACTGCACACTTGCACCACTTCACTTTTGAAAAGGAAAAATACAAAAAAAAATTTCGGGCCTGACTAAAAAAGTTGTAACAGTTCGGTTGAAATCCGGTTGAAATCCGGTCGAAATATTGATTTCGAAAAAAACCGGTGAAAATCCGGTTAATAACCGGATTTTAACCGGCGGTAAAAATCCGGTTATTAACCGGATTTTCACCGAAAAATTTCGGTGGATGAGTTAACCGGTCGGTTAACCGATTCGGATTTGCATGCTTAGTTGGAATATTAATCGGAAAAGATAAAAAGAGAGAATTTTTTTAGTGGTTCGGCCCTCCTACGGAGTAATAACCTACGTCCACTGTAAATTGTATTATGAAAAATTCCAACCAACCCCTTCTCCAGTCTCCCTCTTCCCCTTTTATAGCCGGGGGGTTGAGGTCCGGAGAAGGAAACCTAACGCACGATCCCTTAAATTTTGGGATTAATTAACAAATTAAAAGTGCAATAATGGTGCGGTTATTTCTCCCTAATGACTCGGGAAGTAAATATCCTAACGATTATATCAATCTCGAGTCTTACGGGCTTAGTTACAAAATATCACACGATCGGAACTAGAAACGTGGAAGGAAAAGAAAGACCTAAACTACCACACGTGGACTTCATCTTCGATTGGGGGTCACTAGCTTCGCGGGTTGAGCCCTCCGCCTTGAGTGAGATCCTTACTTTCTCTCCGAGGCTAGCCTTGCATGGGTAAATCATCGAAGATGATTTACCTCTCCGAGTCTTGTCATAAAATCGACATTACCTTCGGTGGTATTTTTCCTGCTTATCATCGTGGGTGTAAGATCGATGATCATCTTCTACGATTCTCGTCCCGTCTTTAGGGGAAGCTATCGTGATGACGTGGCATCCATTTCCGTTGGATCGAGGGCTTATGCTCACATTAAATGCTCCTCGGGGACTTCACCCCGAAGGCTATGTTCGCTGACGAAAAATCATTTATAACAATGACTATTTACACAATTATATCTATAATTTTAATGAAAATAAAGAGGTATAATGTACAATAATTTGTACAAGTGACATAAATTATTGAAGAGATAATTGAGTAAATGACCATTTTTTAAATAATATTTTAAGAAAATAATCACTATTTAGATCTTAAGAAATTAGTCATTTTTTTAACTACATAACGATGTGCATTTATCTTTATGTATTTAGTTCTCTTATGTATTACTGACTAATAATCTAATTTTTAAAATTATTAACCATTTCTTAAAACGTGAACTAAACAATGGCTAAATACTAAATACAACCTAAATTGAAACGTTTCTGTCAACAAATTTCTCAATGGCTTTTCATGGAAAGCTCATGATCAGACCTTGTGGAAGAAATTTTTATAGTCGGGATAATTTCAAAATAAAACCATTCTTGATGCCACTTATTAATCTATACCCCAAGTGGTGTACGCTATTTGTTTTCACTTTATATTTGTAATGTAAATTTTTGGGTATAAATTAAAAGCGCACCCCACATGAAGTATAGATTATCATTATACCAAAAATAGGGCATTCTTCAAAATCTCCCTTTTTAATCCAACGACAATGCCTATTAGGGCACATAAACAAAGCTTAGACTTTTGAGCTTGGACCAAACCCTTAAAGTTTTGGGTTGTTTCCCCAGATGGCCCAGTTTTGAGGTTAAAGTTTGATGGAATTCGGCCCAGCTTCATATTCAGTAATGCTAGGATCCCAAATGTTATACACACAAATTTTCATCCCATTCACTCAATTTGTTAATATACGAGGGGCTAAGATAAATTTATATAAAAATAGATTTATCAATTATAATGACGTGTGTTGGAACAAAAATTTTGGAATTCTTTTAATTTTTTTTTACAATAAAATGTAAAGATGAGTTAAAAAAATGACATAAATCTAAGAAAACAGAAAGAAGGGAGAAAAAAAAAAAAAGAAAATTCTCTAATGAGTTGTTTTGGGAGAAACTATTCTGGATGTTAAATTGACTTTTTAAGATGCAATGTTTACCGAAAAAGATCTATGACGATGAAAATAAAGGAATACCCCACTAGAGAATTCTCAATGAAAATAAAAAAAATAAAAAGACCAGCTAGGTTACTAATTATTTTAAAAAATATATTTTTAAAAAGTAGTTATAGTTTTAAAATTTTTTAAAATAATTATAAAAAAATTATTGTCATGCAAAAATTAAATATAAGATTTATTGCAATATTACAAAGATAATAAAATTTATGAATGATTATTTTTTAAAAATTTTGAAGCATTCACTATTTTTTAAAATAATCATCTTAAAATGATTATTTTCTTAAAATTTTATTATTATGATATAAATGTCCATTTAGATGCAAATTCAAATTACATTTAAGTGTAACAATATGATTTAATTATTATGCCTTCATATTTATTACTTATTAGGGTCAGTTAAGTAATTAATCATTTTAAAGGTAAAGTTTGAAGGATTTAAGGATTTAACCATAACATTATATTATATGTAACATATATACGTTTATAAAATATAACGTTGCATGTAACATAAAAATGTAACATGTAATGTTACATTTTGACACGTATATATGTTACATGTAACATAAAATATTTAATATTAGGACTAAATTCTTGATTTTGATATTTTATGGCTAAATTCAAAAAAATTACCTAAAAATTTAGGGTTTTTTTTAATAAGCAACCCAAAAATTTGGTTAAATGCTTAAAAAACACTCTATATTTTAATATAATTTTTACAAAATAATAATCTAATATATTTGGAGAGAGCTGTTTTTAGTCAGCACAGCACAGCCCAGGCTTGTTAGACCGGCAGGTGAACTCACTCCGAAAGCCAAAGCCAAACAGTCTCGTCGCTCTTGTTAGTTACCAACAATTTCGCTTTCGCTCTCACAATTCCCCCTCCATTCATCGCCATCGGGACCCCACCCACCCAGAGTCCTGGATTTCTCTTTGGCTCGAACACTGTGCTTTGGGTCGTTGCCGTTTTGATGAGATGAGAAATGGGTCGTTCTCTGCTGAGCGAAGAAGCTTCCATATCCGATAACCTCAAAGGCTTCATCCTCGCCGCGGCTTCTGGGGTTTTTATCGGCTCGAGCTTCATCATCAAGAAGTTGGGTCTCAAGAGAGCCGGTGCTTCAGGAGCAAGAGCTGGTCTGTTTTCTTTTTCTTTTTTCTTTTTTGGGTTTTTTTTTTTGGGTTGATTCTATCGGTTTTTGGGTTGGTTTTGACAATTTTATGAGATTTGCTAATGACTTAGGTTTTGTAGGAGTTGAAGTAATGGTGGGTCTTAATGTGTTTGTGACAATGCGTAATTGCTTTTTTACTGTTTGGTTTTGTTGCTAATTTGAGTCGTTTGTATCGAATTTGTTGTGATGATGGACTGTTGGTTGATGATGTAAGAGCTGATCAAAATTTTCTTTTTTGCTTATTGATTCTGTTAATTCCAAGTCAACTCTGTTTGTCAGTCTAAGTAAGAACAAGGTAGGTTAGGTTTTGATGAAAATATTAAAAGAGATAGATGTAAATTGGGTTTAACTTTCCGAGAATTTACTAATAACTAGGTTTTGTGGAAGTTAGTTCATTGGAGTGGGCAATTTTCAACTAGTGGACTATATTAATGATAATTATTACTGTGTTTGTGACAATGTATAACTTGGTTTCGCTATTTGGTATTGCTAGTAATTTAAGTCCTCTGGGTCGAGTTTTTTGTGTTGATTTAGGAGCTGGTCAGTTTATCTTGATTTCTCTTTCTTTTTCTTTTTCTTTTTTATTGATTATATGAATTCAAGACAAGGCTCAGTTTGATATTCAAGTAATTCTCACTTGGTTACTGAAGAAAAAGCTGGGTTGGTTTTGGAAATGTGAAAACGGAAAAATAAATTAGGTTTAATTTTGTGAAACTTTGATATGACTAGGTTGAGTGGAAGTTGAATCGTCAGAGTTGGCAATTTTAACTAATGGGCTTGATTAATGGCGATCTTTATTCGTTTGTGACGATGCATGATTGGTTTTCAATGCTTGGTATCGTGAGTGTTATATGTTTACTAGATCTAATTTGTTGTGCTGATGGACTGTTGGTTGATGATTTAAGGCTCTGGTGGCTACGGGTATCTATTAGAGCCACTTTGGTGGATCGGCATGATCACAAGTAAGTCTTGCATTGTTGAAGTTCTTTTCCACACAAGGTTGTTTAAGGTATATAGTTCCATGTAATGAAAGCTCTAGATGAAAGTATGAAGCGCAATTTTTTATTTTACTTTATTTTTTTGCCTTTGGATTTTTGTCAGTGGTTGTTGGGGAACTTGCCAACTTTGCTGCATACATGTTTGCTCCGGCTGCACTCGTGACACCTCTTGGCGCTCTAAGTATAATTGTTAGGTAAATTCTCTCTAGGTTGAAAAGGTATTTGACATCTAAGTGGTTTGAAGTGAACACATTTTGAATTGAAATCCCTTGGTCTTCTGATTCAGATTTTTTTTTTTAGAGAACATATTCAATCCATGCTTAACTTCAATTATTCTAGTATGAAGTAATAAGTATCAATTAGTGAAAAATCTTGTGGTTTTGACCTTATGTATATTGTTTTCAGTGCTGTTCTAGCACACTTCTTGTTAAAGGAAAAACTGGGGAAAATGGGTATACTAGGTTGCGTTTTGTGCGTGGTCGGATCCACTGTGATTGTGCTTCACGCACCTCAGGAACATAGTTTGACTTCAGTGGATGAAATTTGGCTACTAGCAATCCAGCCAGGTAAATCTGTTTAAAATTAATTTCAAAGTTTCATAAGCTCCGTATGTATCAAATCGATCGGTTCTATCTTCAAAGTGTTTTCATGTCTTTTGTGCAGCTTTTCTTTTGTATACGGCCTCAGCAGTAGCTGTTGTCTTGCTACTAATGTTGTACTGCGAGCCACGCTATGGGCAGACAAACATAATGGTTTACGTTGGCATATGTTCCATTATTGGATCTTTGACGGTTAGTTTCTACTGCAGTGATAAACAAAAATGCATAGTTTCGATTCAGTTTGTCTATTTCTTAATTTTGCATATGTTCAATTAAGGATTTGAGTTTTTAATCTCTATATATCTGCATTGTAGTATTGAATTTTGTCCTTCTCATGCAGGTTATGAGCATCAAAGCTGTAGGGATTGCAATTAAGCTTACATTAGAGGGTTCGAGTCAGGCTGCAAACTTTGAAACCTGGGTTTTTGTGATGGTTTCAATTTCATGCATAATCATTCAGCTGAATTATTTGAACAAAGTTAGGTGTTTTTACCTCTCATTTTTTTCTAATGAGTTCTACACAATTGTTAATCAACCCGTTGTGTTCCTGACACTAAAATGGAAGGGGTTTCTATATCCAGGCATTGGACACATACAACACAGCGGTTGTTTCTCCAATTTATTATGCTCTGTTTACAACGCTCACAATCCTCGCAAGTGCCATTATGTTTAAGGTACCTTCGACTAATCTTATCTCTCTCTCTATCTTAAACAGTTTTAGGTCTTGAAATATCACAATGTCTCATTGTGAGTGGAGTTTGTCTTCCTTTTAGGATTGGTCTGGTCAAAGCGCGAGCAGCATTGTGTCGGTGCTTTGTGGATTCATAACTGTGCTTTCGGGGACTATGGTATTGCATAGCACAAGAGATCCAGATCCTGCATCTTCTATAGGTATGACTATCAGATATTCTAGGGTTTAGTAGTGAAACAGGATTAAGTACCAATTCACTTGCTGTTTTCATATTTTTGAAAGTTATAAAGTACGGATTTTGGATTAATTTTATCCGGTAGTCAAGAAGTTCACGTAGTAATAGTCCACAACAGACATTGTAAAGTTTCTTATTATGTCTACAGACAGAACGTTACAGGGAAGCCAGAAAGATTGAAACAATAAGGAGAAAAGAAAAATAAAAATAAAAGCAGGTTTTTAGGGACCGCCTTAGTATTTTGAACCAATATTTATTAATTGCAAGTATTCTTTGTTTGTCAAGGACTCGAAAGTACTATTGAAAGAAAAATTCTCATTATACAGTTTCTTTTGTTATAACGAAATTGATGGTCGTAAGGTCAATATATCCTAAGTTTTCAGTTCACTAGATGACATCCTTATTTCTGTGTTGATGTTAAACATAACATGGTAGTGCCGCATTATAATAATTATGCTGTTAAATCCGTATTTGGTGCATTATATTGTATTGTACATAGTTATGTTGTGTTTTGTTGCATTAATTGTATTGTTGTCTTATACAAGTTTTGTACAAAACATAATCTTGTACAGTAGAGTGTGGTCTAATATAAATATATTTGTGGTATTATGTAACACGATTTGTATTGTATAAAGTTTGTTTTTCATATTAAATAACACGGCAGTGTGAACCATCCTAAACACATATTATATTCTTTAATGCAATACGATAATCTTATACAATGCAACTTAATGTGATCCTACGCATTTACCAAAATGGTCCTTTTTGGCATGCTCTGAACATGAAGGTAATATGTGGCCTAATAGCTCGACATTTTACGTCGCAAGGATTTTTTTTTTTTTTTGGGGGGGTGGGGGTGGGGGTGGGGGTGGTTTGGGGGGGGGGGGGGGGGGGGGGGGGAGGGGGTGTGGGCGGTGTGGTGGTGGTTGGGTGGTAATTACGTAGCTCATCTTCTACATCTCGTACTCCTTTCTCTGTAGAAAGTCTTGGTGATTTTCTATCAGACAACTTTTTTGGCTACCATTTAGATTTAAGAGCTTGTTATTGGTTATAATCTTGTTTATCACACTATATTTCTAGTTCTAAGACTAGCTTCACAGCCGGTATACCTTCATTTGTGTACATATCAATCGACTCTGAATTCTACTGCTCTTTGGATAGCTTGTGACTCTTCCTAAACACGGTCTCTGAAAACGCAATCAATTAGTTATTAGAGCCTTCATCAGTAATGTTATCCATTACAGCCGCCTCTCGGAGCAGACATCCTTGTCACAGCTCCCATGGAGAATTACTTTGAGACTGTTTGTGTGCAGTTAAATAGGACATCTGAACTATTGTTTTGTTCACTTAGCTTTGATTGCTTCAAATCTCATAAACAAGGACCATTATCACTCCAAGTTTCCTACATTCTGGTTTTTAGCTTATAAATATTGTTCATGGAAATGAAAAGCAAAGAATTATGCTTATATTATTGCCTGTTTGTGTGCAGACGTCTATGCACCGATGTCTCCTCAAGTATCATGGTTTTTCAATGTAAATGGCGATACTTGGAAGCAAAAAGACGATCATGAGATTTTCCCCAATTTTGAAGCAATTCTTAAGCAGGATCATTTCCAGTTGGATGAAAGACGAAACGTACATATCCGTGTTTGAAACTTCTTCCAAGGTACAATATGAGGCCATCTGAATTTCTTGCACGAGTCGGCCAACATTCGCAGAGAAACTGATGGTTTGCATTTTGCATTTTTGAGACTGCTTTTAGTACTTGGGTTTTTGATGATCCCATTGCTGGGGGCGTCTCTGCTTTCCCCTTGGTACCATGCAGTGCTGGCATTTGCAAGCTGTATTCAGTAATACCTATTCATCGCTCGATAAGTGTCAGCGAGATCTTTCCGGGTTCTGTTTTGTACTCGCAGGGTTTGATTTTTTCAGGTGAAAGCAGTAATTGGGTCTTCATCGTCAGAACTGTTATTCTTTTCAGGGTTCTTTTTTTTTTTTTTTATCTACTTTTTTATTTTTTAGAAGTACAAGGGAGGAGGATGGGAACTGCATTTGGCGTTGTAAATTAGTTCTCTTTATCTTTTCTTTAGGAGAGAAGAGAATTTAAATTGGATATTAGATTGTAAAGCACCTTTTTCCAGAGTGAGGTTACTTCAAAGTTTTGTTCGTTCACCACTAGACCCGATGAAATGCTCCACTTGATTGGAGTTTTTGTTCCTAACAATAACATAGCTTACCATTATAATTGTTAAAATTCAAGGGGACTTCTTTTGACAAAATAAGCTGGTTATATTACATACACTATAGATGTACAACTGTAGAAGATGCGACGTGGAGGTGTTCAAACTGATTAAAATCATGTCAAATAAAGCCAAATTAATCACTATTGATTCGATTCGTTTTGAGGTTTTCTAAATTGCATACCAAATATGTTCATAAATATCTTTAAAAGTACGTTTATGTATGATATGTTGTTGTGGAATGGTAAATATTTTTTGGCTTGGAATTTTGAAATTGATCACATTTATTTTGTCATAGAATCGTCTAGAGGAGGCGCTACAATTGAATTCAACATTTTCACACCTCATCATTGATCAACAAAGAAGACTAGTTTCTTGAGAGGTTTCTACAAATTTAGTCACTCTTTTATGAAACTCGCATGACCTGAAAATAGAAATCATGAGACTCACGACGACGAGTCTCAGAACAGTCTCGCACTACGCGAGCAAGAGAAAGCTCTCATGGTCCTCAAACACCCATCTGAGCGACGAGTCTTTCTTCAACTCCAAACCCAAAGACAGCCTCATCAACCGTCTCTGCCACGACAAGCGATACAAAGAAGCCATGGACGCTCTCTGCCACCAGAAGCGTCTCAGAGAGGCTGTCCAATTGCTCTATCGCATCGAAAAGCCCTCGGCTTTGGTGTACTCGACTCTGCTTCGGTTTTGTCTCCAGGAACGAGCCCTCGAGGAGGGACGACTCGTCCACGCTCACACCAAAGCCTCTGGCTTCGTGCCCGGGTTGGTTATTTCGAATCGGTTTATCGATATGTATGCGAAATGTGGTAGTCTTGGCGAGGCGTACGAGGTGTTTAATGAAATGGGTGAGAGAGATTTGTGCTCTTGGAATACTATGATTTCTGGGTTTGTGAAAGCTGGGCTGGTTGAGGAGGCCAGGAAGCTGTTTGACGAAATGCCCGAGAGAGATAACTTCTCGTGGTCGACGATGGTGTGGGGTTATGTCCGCCGGGACCGGCCTAAGGAGGGTTTGGAGTTATTTGAGATGATGCAAAGGTGCGGGAAATCGGTGTCGCGGTTGAATAAGTTCACAGTGTCTAGTGCTCTTGCCGGTGCGGCGGCCTTGCCGAGTTTGAAAATGGGGAAGGAGATTCATGGGTATATGGTGCGGGCGGGGTTGGATTCGGATGAGGTGGTTTGGAGTGCGTTGTTGGATATGTATGGGAAATGTGGGAGTGTAGATGAGGCGAGGCGCGTTTTTGATAAGATGGTTGATCGCGATGTGGTTTCTTGGACGGCCATGATTGATAGATACTTTGAGGATGGTAGGAGGGAAGAGGGGTTTTCTTTGTTCTCGGAGTTGTTGGGGTCGGGGACTAGGCCAAACGAGTTCACGTTTGCTGGGGTTTTGAATGCTTGCGCTGATCACGTGGCCGAGGACCTAGGCGAGCAAGTTCATGGGTACATGACTAGGATAGGGTTTGATCCGTTTTCTTTTGCGGCAAGTACACTTGTGCATATGTACGCGAAATGTGGGAACATTGAGAGAGCGAAAAAGGTGTTCAATGGGATGCCCAAACCGGATTTAGTGTCGTGGACTTCTCTAATTGTTGGATATTCCCAACATGGTCAACCTAATGAGGCACTTCGAGTCTTTGAATTGATGCTAAAGTCGGGTACAAAGCCCGATCATGTTACTTTTGTAGGAATTCTTTCTGCTTGTACTCATGCCGGGCTAGTTGATGAAGGACTCGAGTATTTCCACTCAATAAAAGAAAAACATGGCCTAAGACACACTGCAGATCACTATGCCTGTATTGTTGATTTATTGGCCCGAGCTGGTCGGTTCAAAGAAGCTGTGAAGATTATCGATGATATGCCAATAAAACCGGATAAATTCTTGTGGGCCTCCCTTCTTGGTGGTTGCAGAATCCATGGAAACATTGAGCTTGCACAACAAGCAGCCGAGGCATTGTTTGAGATCGAACCTCAAAATCCCGCAACCTATGTAACTCTAGCTAATATTTTTGCCACTGCAGGCATGTGGAGTGAAGTGGCTAAAGTCCGAAAGACTATGGATGAGAGAAGAGTAGTGAAAAAACCCGGCTTGAGTTGGATTGAGATCAAGAGAGAAGCTCATGTGTTTGCAGTTGGGGATACGTCGCACCCAAAATACAATGAAATAAATGAATTTTTGAGAGAGCTTTCAAGGAGAATGAGGGAAGAAGGGTACGTCCCTGACACAAATTTCGTGTTGCATGATGTGGAAGAAGAGCAGAAAGAGCAAAACCTCTCGTACCACAGCGAGAAGCTCGCAGTCGCATTTGGCATTATATCTACTCCACCAGGAACACCAATCAAGGTTTTCAAGAATCTACGAACCTGCGTCGACTGCCATACCGCGATTAAATTTATCTCGAAGATTGTCAAGAGAAAGATAACAGTGAGGGATTCAAATCGGTTTCACTGTTTTGAGAACGGGAGTTGTTCTTGCAGAGACTATTGGTGACATTATTATCACTCCGGAAGATTGTCAGCCATTTAACGGCTTAAGAAGAAAAGGGAAATCCTTAAATAACTAGTTTTTTGAACATTCACTGTCTCTGACATCAGTTTTTTGCATTCACTCACTACATAAGATTGTCTGTTTGAAATCGGAGCCGATCTGTCCATGTGAGAAGAGTGAAACTAGCATTATTGCCGCCGGAGAAATAAAGATGTTGGTTCAATCTTGGAAAAATTGAAGATATCGTTCGGTCTTTGAATCCCGGTCTGAACTACGAGCATTTTACAAACCACGGGATTCAAAGGATTGAAGCCCTCAAAACAATGGAGTGTATTTTCTTTGAGCATGACATTCAGGGTGTCATCTTGTTGAGTAAATGACATATAAATATATAATCATACAAATAGTCAATGTGAGCTTCAAAACAGAGGTGTTGTACTCTTTCTTGTACTATGATCACATTGATACTTTGTACACCTATTCAAAGCCAAAACAAGAGAAGGAAACACTTTGCATGACAATATTGAGAACAAATTTCTTAGCATGCAGTTCCTCCCTGGGATAACGAAATTCATTACCAAAATGCTTAGTATTTCCATTAGTTCACAAAGAACATTTCCTTTTATGTTTTAACATGTTATTTCACTCTCTATGATTTTTTTTTTTTTGAGCAACTTTCTATGAATTTTAATATAATGTATGTTTTTTTTTCTCCTCAAATAAAAAGCCTATTTTAAGCATACTATGATTTATCATGAGTGTTATGCTCTGATTCTATAAAGGACTGAAATTGGACGACTTCATATATTGACCCTTTATTTTGGGGAAACTATTCCTCCCATTCCATGAGTAATATATTTTTTTTTTCCCTTTTCCTAAACGTTTTGAAAGTTGAGGACTAAAATATGAGATTTAGTACTTAAAAGGGAAAAGTGTGATTAACCCAAATAATGATTTAAGTAGTGCATAATAACATGATTAACCAGTGATGAGGGCATGAATCTGTGATATGAGTGGACAAAGTCTAACCACTTTTCTTTGTCTTTCTTCAATGACAAACGCCGTCCCCACTAGGGCGATTCAGTGAAAAGGAAATGTGACCCTAAATGCAATTTTTTCATTTAAAAATATAGCATCAAAATAAATTACATTTTTTTTTTCAGCTGCACGAGAGTTGAAAATCTGATATACTTGAGACTTTGTTGCACACACACACCACAATTGACAAATTCAAAGTTCAAAAACTCCTTGTTTATTGAAAATGAACAAACAATTGGAATAATGAAAATGATTTCTCAACCAAACGCTGCTCGAGCCTGCTCTTGCAAACGTGTTAGACTCGTCTCATCAAACAAAAAAAAATTGACTAATATTTGATTCCCCACTTATTTCTTGGCACTAATTTCCTATCACATCTTCTATTATTTGTGGCCTCAATTTGCATTTCAGCTTCAATGTCAATTCCCAAATAGCTGTTCTGTTTAGCTTGAATTTGGAAATTCTCATTATAATACAAACTAAGTATTCTCAAAACTTTGTTATTTATTACTTTCAACAGTGAATGAAATGTCACAAAAACATCAAAAAAAAAAAAAAAAAAGGTTCCAAATCATATAGCTTATGGGAGTGAGAAAGCAAAAAAATCTTCCATTATAGACTTCATTTGGCATCCTCTTAATCCTATATTCATTCTGAACTATACACATGTAAATGAAATAATTAACATCCTAAAATATGCTTACAAACTTGTGCTTTCTTTTTTCACAAAATTTATAAAATCAACCGTAGTGACAGTGCTACAAATTGGCAATCAGCTCTTTTTTTCACAAGCTATGAGCTTCTTCTTCTTCACCTCAATTCCGGATACAAAAGCGACGACGACGCCTTCTCCAAGCTCTTCCCTAGCGCCACGGGGGGCGGCGACGGTCCTGCGGTTTGGAACGAGGAAGTCGAGGATGGCGCGGGGGCGGAAGCGGCGATGGTTGACAGCGCGCTCGCGTTGCTGCTTGCGTGAATGCTGGTTCCGCTAGCGGATACTTCCGAGGCTGCCTTAGGTGCTGGGGGCTTCTCGATCTCCATGATCCCTTCCAGCATTTGCACCACTTTCCCCATCATCGGCCGGTGCGACGGTTGCTCCTGTATGCACCAAAAGCTCACCTTCACCGCCCTCGTAATTTGGTCCATGTCGATGTCCTGATCGACGAGCCTCTTGTCCACAATTCCCCTCACATTGCCCTTCTCGAACTCGTCGTAGGCCCACATGGAGAACTTCTTGTGGTTCGTCTCTGCAGACACGTCGAAGTTCCTTCGCCCGCTCACAATCTCCAGCAGAACCATGCCGTAAGAGTAGATGTCCGATTTGGAGGTTATGGGAAGGTTCGCGAGCCATTCCGGCGCCAAATACCCTCTCGTACCCCTCACGCTCTTAAGGGTTCGGTACCGGTGGTCCTTGGGGTTGATGAGCTTTGCGAGGCCAAAGTCAGACACTTTGGCGCAGTAGTTCTCGTCGAGGAGGATGTTCTCGGGCTTGATATCGCAGTGCACGATGCAGTCCCGGCATTCCTCGTGGAGGTACGTGATCCCCCTCGCGGTGCCGAGGGCAATGCTGAAGCGGTACTCCCAGTTCAGCAGCCTCCCCGAGCTCTCCTCGTTTGCGAAGAGGAAGGCGTCGAGCGATCCGTTCTTCATGAACTCGTACACCAACAGCCTGTGCCGCCCTTCGGAGCAAAACCCGATCAGCCTCACCAAATTCAGATGGTGAGTGTTGCTGATAGTCGCAACCTCCATCCGAAACTGCTTCTCGCCCTGCTCAATCCCCTCGAGCTGCTTCACCGCAGCGACGGTTTTATTGGCGAGAACGCCTCTATAAACAGCTCCGAACCCGCCTGCCCCCAGCTTCTCCTTGAACCCTTTCGTCGCCCGCTGGAGCTCCTTAAACGAGAACTGAACCGGCGCTCCGGAAGCGTACTCTAGCAGAGTATAATGCGCGGACAAGGCCCCGAAATTCGGCCTATTCCGGCAAAACCACCACCACAAACCCCCCTCCACTGCGATCAGCCCGCAAAGGGTGCCCAAAACCACGACGGCCACGATCCACGGCCGCAACTTCCACACCCTACCCTTCGCAACGCCCTCCGAATCGCTCGCCGCGTTCTGCTCCACCGGGCCGCAGACCTTGATATACGAGCTGCTGGACATGGCGGGGCTCCTGTAGCCGCTGAGGAAGCCCGGCGTCTTGTAGAAGCAGAGCCCCGTGCCGTCCGAGAGCGACGTGGAGGCATCGCAGGAGCCGCTCACCAGGCAATTCAGCCGGCACGCCGATATCCCCACGAAGAACACCTGAGCCTCGTACTCGGGGCTGAACGTCAGGAAGCGCGTGCCCGGCAAGTCGAGCATCGTCGCGCCGCCGGGACAGTCCGCGATCTCCACCCTCCGCCGGCAACCCTTCCGGCCGTCCCGCGGGTCCACCGGGTCGAAATTCCGCGACGGGCACTCGCAGACCGGCCCGGTCTCGTTGTAGCTGCAAATACCCATGTCCCCACAGTAGCCATAGACCTCGCATTGGTCGATCACAGCCGTCCATCGCTCCGTCTTGGTCCCACTGTCCCTCGCCGAGCTGTAGATCCTCAAGTTCCCATCGCTGTCGAGCTTAAGGAACCTCAGGACGTCGCTCCCCTCGGCGTAGTCGTTGCTGTACGCCACGATCACCGGAGTCGGCAGGTTCCGATCGGAGATCGACAAAATCCCGATCTGCTGTAACCCTAAGCTCGGAGAGCTCAGGTTGCTGTTGAACGAGGAGTTCAGGCCCTGGTTCCAATAAACAATGGTGTTGTTCCATTTCAGGGTCAGGTTTCCGTCCGCCTCCAGAGAGAAGGAGTAGTTCCCGGACCGGAGAGTCTTGCCGGCGGTGAAGTTCTGCGACGGGACGAGCGAGTCGGTGGGATGGTCGAAGGAGGACCAGACGGGGTGCTCCGAGGCGTTGCGGAGCGCGAGGTCGCCGGCGTCGGTCACGACGAGCTTGGACGCGCCGCGGCCGGCCGTGCCGGAGCTCCAGACGGCGGCGCCGGAGCTGTCGAGGAGGACGAGGTCACCGGAGGGGAGGAAGCGGAGGGAGCCGCCGGAGTCGACGGAGGGGGAGATGGACCAGATGGGCACGCCGCCGGCGTAGAAGACGGCGGCGATGAAGGCCTGAGGGTGGGAGGAGGAGGAGGAGTTGACGAAGCCGAAGGAATAGGTGCGGTTCGGAGAGTACCAGGTCTCGCTGGGCGTTGCGGCGGAGAGGACCGAGCCTGTCGGGATCGGAGTTTGGATTGAGAGCGTGAAAGGAACGAGAAAGACCAGAAGAAGAAGAGGAAGAAGAGGAGCCATGGTTGGGTATTTGGGGTTTGAGTGTTGTATTTTGGGTTTTGTAAAATGAGTTTCTTTTTTTTGTTTTTTGTTTTTTGTTTTTGTTTTGTATTGTGAAAGAGGAGACTTTGACTCTGCTATTACAATGGTGATGGTGAGACTGAGTGGTGTGGTGTGGTGTGTTATGTCTTTTTATATTTTATTTATTTGTTTTTTTGGACTAATTTATTTGTGAAATCGTCAATTTCTTCTAGAGCGAGTCATTCACGGCTTTTGGTGGTCTCGTGGTCTTTCTTATGACTGGTTCAACGTTGGATTGTTCTCTTTTGTTTTTATTTTCTTTCTTTTGGTCAATTACAAAACTCTTATGTGAGTCATGGCTCTACGGTCTAGCAAGCAGCGAGGACCGTGCGGCACTCTATGTCTCTAGCAAGTTACTGAGGCAGTCTGGTTTGCCGGGACAACTATCTGTTAGTTTTTCCTTGTCTAGGGCTTAGCAGGGAACGACTTCTCTTCCCATTGGTTTATGAATGAATAATCCAGTCCTTTTTTCAATATGAAGTCTGCACTTAGTGACACCCTCCGAATCTAACCATGTCGACCTGCCTAAAAAACTCCAAAACGTCTATATAACTTGATCTCACACGCTCTATTGGAGCGTGAATCCCAGCCAGTCTAAGTAACTACACAACAGTGCTGCAACATGTTATGACTTTAAATGTAACAACCGTAACACTCTTCGCCACTCATAAGGTGCACCTCGTGTACCGGCCTTAGCAGCATAGAGGCCATAAGGAGATTTCCCAAGATCATCTGGTGTATTTCGAGTGAGGCACTTCGTAGGCATCCACTCACTTCAGTGACTCTTGCCTACTCTTTGTGCTTACAGCCTATTGCATCACGACAACAATTGGCTCCCCCGAGCACTTACTATTGCCTAGCTAATCCTGTCTATTCATCTCGAGCACTTGGCACTTCATCACAAGGCTCTTTGTCTGCTCTTGCCACGAGCACTTGGCGAGACTTCAGGCCACTCTTAGTTTGCTCTGATATCACTCTGTCAAGGTCTCAATAATCCAACACGTAGCAAGGACAATGTGGCACTCATCACCTCCCACAAGTATTAAGTCAGCCTTATCTTAACTATTGACTGGTTTTGCCTTGCCTTAGACTCATTAGGAGAACGATTCTAGTTCCTAATCGATTTTTTTAAGGAAGGCCTAGCCCCTTCTTCAACGTGAAGTTCGCGACTAGTGACAAAATCCACGAATCTAACCGGGTCTTCATGGTTGAACTCTGAATGGTCTATCCAATTCAATCTCACACGCTCTACTAGGGCGTGAACTGACCAATTTAGGTGACTGTACGATAGCCTCGTGACAAGTAACAACCATCAATGCGACATATTATACTATCACTCATAAAGCTCACAACTTGTAAAACTTACTTGCCTTCTAATAAAAATAATACTTTTCCCAAAGACTTCCTAGTTTTGTTCAAGTGTTTCTTTGCCTTAGCACAACTTTCTTGCTTGCTTAGTCATTTTCCCTAGCGTCCTTATAAGATTTTGTTTGGCAATTTCCTTGCCTTTGTCTCATGAGATTTGCTAAGGATCAAACTGACTTGGCATAAAAAACGTACTAAGGCCACACAGAGCATCGTTGAAAGAGCAAGATTGTGACATTTTGATTTTGACGTTAATATTAAAAATGCCCCTGAATTATAATATGTGTCGCTCCCAAAGGATTCCTTTTTATTTTTAATAAAAAAACAAGGTAATTCATCTTCATTTTATATATTTCGTTAAGTAACATGTATCGTAAGGAGGAGACGTTATTCAAATCAGCCGACACGAGTACCTACGGAAACATTTTGATTCCGTTGGTGGGATAAAAAAAATTGTTGTTCAACGTAGCTGCCGAAGGTGATCATCAAGTGCTGGTGTTGTGTAATCCCTTATGAGGATCCTCTTGGTCTAAGATTGCCATTATTGCGTCATTGTTTTATGAAATGTTATTATGTGCACTTTCATTAGTGTGTCAATAAGTTTATGGAGTACCTCATTTACTGTATAGAATGGATCGCTTATTGAAATCCAAAAGGTTCAAGTTAAATTTGTTAGCAATCCAAGTATCATTTTGGATGTTATTAACAATCTAAATTTTTCTTTCTACATGCTAAGGCATCTCCAACCCAATACTCAAAAATACAGTACAAAATACTTTAAAATATAGTAAATACCACTATCACACATTATTTTATCTTCAATCTAATATTCTATTTTTTACTCTAAAAAAGAATGTTCTTTTTTATCTTTATTATTTAATTATTTTTTACTATTTATATATTTCACCTCATATAAAAACAATATTACAAAAAATATAGAGCCGAACAATACCACGTTATATATAACGCTATATATAACGTGGTACTATAACTAAGCTGCAAAATGACATTTATATTAGGATGAGTTGCAAAAATATGTCAAAATTAAATGTTTGTTTTAAATGATAGCCTATGTTTCAAAAAATTAAAGAATTCCCTTTATATTACGTATGGGTTAGAGTTGACAAATATTTCAAATTGCAACTATTCGACGGTAATATACCGTGAGTTGGAGTTAGTCTAATTTGGAAGGCCACGATTTGATATGATAGAGACACACAGTTGTAATTATTAGTTCGTTATTAATTCTATAATGATAGTGCGGGTATGTAATTCCATTTTGAAAACTGGAAGAGAATTCACCAAGTTGTTTGGATAGTAATTAAATAAAAAAAAAATTTACTTAAATCATTGACTATGGTAAAAGTTGCATGTTGTTTGACTTGCTACTTTTCAATGAAACTTAATTTCATATTTAAATACTTTTATTATAATAAAAGGAGGAACTTTTTTTGTGGATTTTTTTTACGTGGAAAATAATTTAGATTTAATTTTTAAGATATGAGACTACCGAAAAGTATTAAGTCTCACCATACAAAATAATTTTATTTCACCCAAAAAACACCCACTTATGAATTCCCCCAATAAAAGGTACTATTTTAAATTCCTAATTTAAATTTTTTTAATGTTAAGACATTCGTTCCTAGTAAGGAGAAAGACAAAAAACCTCAGTCCAAGATACTATATAGACAAAAAAAACCCAGTCCAAGATTGTTATATACTTATGTTACACGATTTCTAGCGTATTAGCGTATTTTATGAAATATTTGACTTCTTCAAAATGTAGAACACTTTGCAAATGTTGTTAATGACTAGTACTTGTTTGGATAGCAATTTAAATTATTATTATTTAACAATAATTAATATATGTAAAATAATTTATATAACTGTAGGTTTGTACGAAAAATGTGATAAGCTAAAATCTTACACTAAATACTACTATTGAAATTCCAACATTTTTTACCATATATTTAACAATAATTAATATATATATATATATAGAGGAATGTGTTTATCTTGGCCATATAAATTCAAATAATTTAATGAATATTAATAGAAAAAACACTTAAACTTATAGTTTTGAAACATTTATTATTATTACTATAAGCTTTTGAAAGCTTAATCGTTTAGGCAATGTTACTAAATATCATATATATATATATATATATATATATATATATATAGTAGATCAAGGGTCTTTTATTTTGCGTTACTCTAATTTTTTAAATGAAGAAAACTTGCCAAGTGTCTTCTTTTGTAGGTAATATTTGTACATACATAAAAGTCTAGCAAACAATCAATTTTAACCCTTAGATCCAATGAAATGAATGGATAGGATACTGGACCATGACATGCAGCCTGTTAAAAATTGTATACCCACTCTTTTTAGGTTTTAGATATTACAACTATAAAAAAGTCAAGAAAAATATGATTTTGATTCCTATCTAAATGGGTGTACAACTAACTAGCAATTCAAAACAATTTAAATTTATAATCTAAATATAAAAGTTTTAATTTTTTTTAAACTTAAATTATAAGACCAATTAAGCAATTAGCCATTTTAAAGTAAAGTTTGAAGGATTTAACCATAGTTTCACGAAATTAAGGATTTAGCCATAACATGTAACATATATACGTCTCAAAAGTGTAACATTAAATATAACGTTACATGTAACATGAAATGTAACACATATAACATTAAATGTAAAGTTATAATTTTACACGTATATATGTTACATATAACATAAAATATTACATATTATGGCTAAATCCTTAATTTTGACATTTTAGGGCTAAATCCTAAAAAATTACCTAAAAATTTGGTTAAATGCCTAAAAAATCCAAATTGTAATGATCTAAATTTCTTAGTTTAAATTCACCACTTGTTCGGTCTTGTCTATGTAACTAGTGTCTCTTTTGATATTTATTTCTTCTTTTGTTCATTTTTTACCAAGAAATTTTGAAAATGTCATATCCGCACAAAATATTTTGAAATTTATCACATTTAAAGAAAAATTGCAATTAATGTCAACTTTTAGAAAATAATTTAACCAAATTACTCATTTGTTTTGCAAATGAAGAAGACAAGAGAGAGGACGAAACAATAATTTACTAATAGCAAAAAGTAACATAATTTGCAATTATGACATAAATTGTAAAACTTAAATTTTAAAGGGAGAATTTCAAAATAAAATCATTTTTGGTGTCACTTAATAATCTATACCCTAAGTGGTGTGATCTTTTCACTTTCACTCTATGTTTGTAGCATAAATTTTGGAATATGAATTAAAAGTGCAACACACATGAGGTATAGATTATCATTGTGTCAAGAATGAGGCATTCCTCAAAATCCTTTTATTTTAAAAATGACATTTGATAATTTTTTTTTTTTTTTTTTTTGTGTTTTTTGGTCTGCTATTAACTGCGGAACATCTCGGCCCAGCTAGGCAGCCACTTAAATCTAATAAATGTTTAACCATTTCAAACAACGAGGAAAGAAAAATATAAGCTATAAGCCTATAACAAACATCTACTTTTTGGTTTTACTTCTTTTGTTGGCACCATAAATTTCTGTTAGAATTGTATGTGTTTTCCTATACATCACATAATATTATCTAGAAATATATTTCTGTATTATGATATATAACATGTGGCTCAAAGCCTCAAAGCTTCTAGCATTGAATCTTCTTTTCTAAGAGCTATTTATTGGGACAATAGTATCTTTTCATGAGTTTTCTTGTAATTGAAGGCTCCAAAGGGTCAGTACAACTCGCACACAGTTAGACATTATATAAAAGTAGGAACTTGAAAGCAAAACAAAGATAAAAACCTTGTAGACCGTGGCATGATCTCATTGTTTTGATTGATCTAATTTTGCTTGAACAGAACAAGAAAAAGGAGAAGCGAAGAAGCGTATCTCAATTGTAAATTCTCAAATAATCGCGTGATAGAGGAAGCAAATAATAATAATATAAGTAATAGTAGTAGTAGTTGATACTTTGTGAAATTTTTATTTTTTTACTTTTGATTTTCTTCCTTATTGTTGAGAAAAATCTCTCATTAAATTAACAATTGACAATGTAGTCGTAAAAATATCACCGGTTAGGATTCAAGGCAAAAACATTAGACTTCCAATTAATTAACAGGTAGGTGTACGAGGCAAAAATATTAGACTCCTTAGCCAGTGTTATGGGCTGCCATGTTAACACACTATCACACCATCATATGATTAAGAAAATATCAATTCTATTAATTAATAAAAACGTTGGCTATTTTCTTAAAATATTATCTAAAAAATGATTATTTACTCAATAATCTCATAATTAGTATGCTTAATTTATTGTTTATGGATTACAATAAACATTGAACTTTGACATTGCTTCATATTATATTAGTTGTTTTTGAGATAATTGTTGATCGTTTTAATTTTTTTAATTGTAGAATTTTAGACTCTTTTATGAGTTATTCATTTATATATTTAATTGCATTAGTTTTAGATTTAGTTTTAGTTTTAATTTATTAATTGTATGAATTTTTTTTTTTCAATTGTATGAAGCATTAGTTGAATTGCTTCAAGTCTTGCGGACATGATATGACTTTGGAGAATGATGAACTATTGAATATGGTTTCTAAAAAAAATTTGCAGTAAAATAAGAAAGAAATTTTCTGGGTCCCAAGCAATTAAAATGATCCAGTGGTTTCATCTTTCATTTATTTCACGTTTTAAGACAATAAACTTGTCATTTTCTCTACTTTTTAAGCCTTGGATGAGACATTAATGCTTCACATGTACTATCAATAATTTTAGCATGTTCATCATTAATTAGTAAGTGACCAATAATTATATTTTAAATAAGAGTGAAATAGGCAAATACCCAAAATTTATATAACAATAAAAATAAATACCCAAACTTTTGAAGTAATTGAGTTTTTAGTCAATTTGTGAATTACTTGCACATGCTTTTGGTAACAAAGTGAATTACCACCACTTACCACTGTGTAAGTACTTACATATTTTGGGTAATTGGTCTTATTTTTCAAAAAATTGGGTAATAACTTACATTAAGTTTTGAAAATTGGGTATTCGCTATAATTTCTCTTTAAATAATAGATTTGTTATAATTGTTTTAACTTTTCGTATGATAAATCACATCAAATATAAAATTTACTATAATTTGATCATTTATTAAGGAAAAAAATATCTTCTAAAATTAAAATTTGAAATTACTTATTTTCCTAATGCTTAAAAGCAAAAAAAAAAAAAAAATGATCCGATACCACCTTGGAATTCACACATTACAATTTATATCACTATATAGAATAATTGCAAATTATGGTACCTTTTACTTTTACTCATTTGCACGTTTTGTTTTGTTTGTTTTTTTTTTTTAACTTTTTTTTAGGAAAATCATAAGAAATAGCCAAAAAAAATTTCGTTTTTAAAATACAGTCAATGTTTCAAAAAATTAAAAAATAGTCATGTTACGAATTGTATAACAGAAAAGTGCTACACAAAATATAACACATCTGTAAACATTTGTAAGATATTATTTAACACTTCAAAAAATAATGAGTAAAACTTGAAGTATTACAAAATATCTTACAAATATTTACAAATGTGTTATATTTTGTGTGACACTATTCTGTTATATAATTCGTAACATTGCTATTTTTTTAATTTTTTGAAACATAGGTTATCATTTAAAACAAACATTTAATTTTGATTTATTTTTTGTAACTCACCCTCTTTTTTATGATGCATAAGATTTTAGAAGCATAAAAATTAATCTTCATCGATCAATTTAAAAAAAAAAAAGTTAAAGATGAATAATATAATCAATTTATATTAAAAAAATAATTTTAATAGTGTTGTGAAGGTTTTTTTTTCATTTTATAATTACACAATTTGATCTAATTAGTGCACCACTTAATAAGTTATGTGTCAAATAATATGCTTTTTTGATTTGTAGTCTATGTTTATAGTGCAAAATAACTAAATAAGTATGAAAATTATAATTACAAGTGAAAATTATAATTACAAGACAAGAAGAAGCATAAATTTATAGTGTTTCAAAAAAAGACCACCTTCGAAATATCTCTCTCTCTTTCTTTTTTCATCGCAAAACAAGGACATTCTAAGTGACAGTTATCCCTTTGTTTTCACTCCATGTGTGTAGTGTAAAATTTGGATATAAATTAAAAAGAGAGAATTGCAAAATAAAGTCATTTTTAGTGTCACTTAATAATTTATGTCCCAAGTAGTATGCTCTCTTTGTTTGCACTCTATGTTTATAATGTAAATTTTTTAATATAAATTAAAAATAAAACTAGCATAAGGCACATATTATCATTGTGACAAAAGATGGGCAAATCTCTTTGGCAAATGACTCTTTTATAAGAGAACTTTTTACACAATCGATCTATTGATAATCACACGTTTGTTCAATAATTATAAATATTATTATATCATTTTATTATACTTACGTGACATTTTTTTTAAAACGGTTTTATTGTAAAATGAATATTCAGTCCTTTTTGTACGGTTTTTTTAAGCCCCATGAATTAAGGACCCGGTCTATTAGTTTGTTTTTACACCTTTTAATATTAGTACATTGTTGATGGTTTTTCCCCTAATATCGTGGCATGACTTTTGTACACTTAATAACTGATTTATTTTATCATTTTTGGTTTCCATTTTTGTTGAATTTTATTGTTATTTAAATATGGGAAATTTTTGTTTCATAAGGAAAAATTTGATAGGCAGTTTTTTTTAAGAACATATTAAAAAAATGACCACAACTTTCTTTTTTTTTTTTTTTTTTTTTTTCAAATTAGGTGAAGGAGGCGTTTCACCATTTCCTTGAACGACAGTGTCTTCGAGTGTTTCGCCCCTCGGTGGAAGTTAGGCATCACATTCACCACAAGTCGAGAGATCGAGGGTGAAAAATTCAATTATCATGAGAAAATCACAAGTCATCAAACCATTTTACAATGTTTCTAATTTCTTGCATTGCATAAGTCGAGGCTTGGAGAGAGAAATTTTTGTCACAAAGTATACAAATATATATATATATATATATATATATAAATTTTTCCTGGTTTTACGCCCGGAATACATTACCATTAATTGACGCATTATTTTTTGATGATTTATTGCTGTGAGTGAGAGGATGTTTTAACTTTTAAGTCTTGTTAATTGTGATGCTCGTTGTTGACGCATGAATCACTGCGCAAGTGTGCAACCAAATAGTGTATAAAGATTCACAACCTTGGACATTTAAAAAATAATAAAAATAAAAACAATTGCAGAAAATAATCATACAAGAATTACAGATCAATCAAGCTTTAATTTACTATAGCATAGCTTTCAACCAAATGTCTATTATAAAAGAATTCCCAAAAGAATATTAAGCATCTAATTTGGTCAAGTGAACCCACCAACTGCTACTACTGCATCAGTTCCAGTAATGCATTCATCTTCGACGAATGGAATGGTTCTCCGAACCGTCAATTTCATCGGAAATCGCCCTTTTCCTGCAGATTGTTGCATGTAAATTCGCCATTGTTGCAACGGCACTTAAATTAAATTAGCATAGTGTGAACTAGCTAACTCTAGAAGTGCGAATTCCCTATTGCTTGTTAGCAAAGACGGATCTACGTGGGGGCCTGTGGGGCACAGGCCCTCCCTGAACTTTTAAAAATTTCGATTTTAGCCCTATAGTTAAAGAAAAATTTCAAATTAAAGAAATGTATATTTACCGCTAAATCAAAGAAAATTTTCAGATAAATCCTTCTTGTGCCCTCATTTAATTTTTTATATTTATAATTTTGTCTATAGGTTTGTGTAAGAAATTTTAATTTCACCCAATATAATTTATAAATATGATATAATTTTTACTTTTTACTTATTTATAATTTTATATATATTATTATGCCCCCACTGGATTAGAATCCTGGATCCGTGCCTCAAGTATCATCAAAAGACTCGACGACGATTTCATGCGCCTGATGGCCAATTTAGCAACAGTTCAAAATACTAAAAAGGATTTACTCGAATGCTATTCCTTATTATCAACATCATCGATTGCGAATATATATATACCACTCATTGCATGAAAAAAACAAAGGCTATGTTTGATAATATTTTTGTTTTTTGATTTAGAAAACAAAAATTTAGAAGTGTTTTCTATTTTGTTTTCAAAATTTTTAAGAACACAAAATATGTTTGTTAATCATTATTTGTTACTTGGTTTTTAAAACGAAAAGTATAAAATAATGGTTTCTAAATGATAAAGAGGGAGTGAAAAGGTAAAAAACATAAAGATAAAGTATAATGATAGAGTATAGAATTGAGAAAACACATAAAAAATTTCTTAAAGAATTGATGTTCTTGTTTAAAAAATTTTTTTGAAAACAATAATTTTTTATCTTCTCTATTTTTGAAAATATGTTTTCAATTAATTTCAAAAAATAGAAAATAATAACAGATTTACCAAACGCGTTTTTAAAATTGCACTTTTCCATTCAAAAAAATTAAAAAAAAAAAATAAAAGTGTTACCAAACACACTGAAAAGTGAGCCAATGAAATAAGCCTTCCATACTTCGATAGCATTATCTTGTACTTGATTAACAATTCACACTCAAAGTAGCAAACTTACAACGTAAAAGTTTGGTTATTTTCAATGAAGGCTTTTTTATTAGCTCTAAAACTTTCCATGCTGGAATTCCATGGCATTTAAAATACCTTATAATATGAGTCCTTTGAGAGGTGCCTTTCCCCGTTACATGTTTCACATATGCCTCCTGGCAAGTCAATACACGATCGATAAACAACAGCTAGAAAGTTCAGTAATTTGAAGGAAAATAAGAGCCCAAAGTTGGTAAGTACTATTCTATGTTACTATGCAATCCTATGTACCTTGAGAGTCCACAGTTTCATAAACTCCTGTCGTTGGATTTCCGATTCTGTAACAGCAGACAAATGTTCCAATTCATGAGAGGAAGAAAAGTAAGGCCGTTCAAAAGCCAAGATATTGCTCTTTATCTTCCGATTCTTCTTCTCTTCCACATCTACACCGATCTACATATCAGATAATCCGATATTCAGAGGTAAAGTTGTAACGAAGGGGAAAAAGGGGGCAAAATTTTATTTTTAAGGTTTAAATGGGCTGTAATTGTAAAAATTAAAAAATTGGAAAAATTTTACCAAACACGTCGCGCTCTCAGTTTATGCCCCTGATATTCAAAACTTATAAAATATTGCCTATCAATTTATTTTGATCAAATTAGCCCCTTCTGTCATGTTTTGGACGGAAAATGCAGGCGGGGAAGCAGGGTGAGACTTTTTTTAAGGGCATTTTAATAATTAACCTACTAAGTTGTGCTAGAATCTTCCTTAGAATAGAAGAAAAAAGAAATTTAAAAGGTGAGAAATCAATATAAACATTTTTGGAATTAAAAAAAATGGATTTTATCACCGTTAGCTAGATTTATCTTTTTTAAGTGAAAGAAAGTAAACATGACAGCCATATTGGTTATACTTTTTAGAAATTTTTAAGGATTTAATCAAATTTTTGGTTAATTTTTTAAGAATTAGCTTTAATTTCATGAAAAAAATTTAACCGTAACATACATGTAACATAATATGTTACACCTGTAACATATGCGTATCATATTATTTTACACGTATGTTATAGTTAAATTCTTAATTTTGACATTCTACGGCTAAATCCTTCGAAATTTACCTTTAAAATGATTAATTTATTAACTAGCCCTACTTTTTATTGCACTTTTCACATATCATTTGATGCTATAGAGTCACTTCATCACAAAAGTTGCTTAATCAACTCATATAGGGGGTAATTAAGAAAGAGAAAATAGAAGCAGTCAAACAAGCACATTCAGTCTGATATAAAATAAAATAGGCTTTTCGTTGCTCAACTCAAACTGGAAAATTTCAGTAACATATATATTAAAACAAATATCACTTAATTAAGTGTTGATCAGAGAGTTATTGAACATTAATGGGACAAAACATTATTGAAATTATGGGAAGAAAAGGCTTGCTGTGCTATTTGTACATTTACGGCCTCAGTTGGATGCAATGCGTCATAGTATATGTATGTACTTCTATCTCTACATGTCTGCCCTCCTCTCTCGCACATTATTCCATTTCCACCTGCAAATTAATTTCACACCAAACTAACAAACGTTACAAATAAATAAATGAATAAAATTAAAAAGACTTTGAGTCGAGTACCTTTTGCAACTAAATGTTAGTATTTGTCACAATTGATATATAAATTGCTTAGGATTTATATATTTTTAGTTGCAAAAAAATTATTATTATTATTATTATTTTTGTGATTAAAATTTCATGCGCAAATTTTTGTCTAGTTGTTATAATTTGAAAAATTTTACACAATCCGCATGTTGATAGAAACTAAAATTTACAAACCTTGATTGCGGGATAACACTTGGCAGCAACTTTGGCTTGAAACCGTAAAGCCTGACATGTACGACAGAAAATAGCCAAGAAGTTTTAGTCGATTCTTATTCTCATATATATATATAACTATATATAGTCCATTCACTGTGGAATTATTGAAGGAATTGAGCTAAGATAAAGGAAATTTTGCATTAGGTAAAGAAAAAAAGGCTTGTATTGTTTATAAAGCTAGTACTTTTTGTAGTCAGATTATTTATATCAACTACTAAAATCATTTAATATTGTTACGTAAAATTAATACCTTTAGAAGCGGGATCGGAAAGGATTTCTCTGACAATGTTATAGGTATCGATGATTACTAGACGCGAACCAAGCAATTGTTGCTCCATATTTTTCGCCAGCGAATTCAGGTTGCTGTTGTAGAGCTCGGCGGCTCGGTTTAGGGCAATTGCGCAAACGGCGCCGCAGTTTGGCATGTTCAACTCTACCATTGGACAGCTTCCGAGCGGATATATTGTTGTTAACACAAATTTTCTAGCTCCAAAGCTGTACAGCTTCTGGCATTATTGAGGAACAAATTGTTTAATCTATCATGTTTTTTTAGTTTTATGGATTAATGATGGAAAATTCACTAATAGCTAGCAATGACGCATAGGGCATGATCTAGAATTTTAAACTCCAATTATTAATTGTTTGTTAAATTTTAATGAATTCTTGGACTAAAATATCAAAGCGCTAGAAATTTATGAGTGCTAACGAATTATTAATAAGTTGTTTGGAGTACAAATCATTCAAATGATGGAGCCAAACAACCCATAACTTGTCCGTCGTATTTAGTTTTTATTAACAATTCAAAGAAATTTGTCACTATCTAATTAAAATTCACGATTCCAATGGTTGAGAAATAAAAATTTAAAGTCCAAATTACTAGACGATAATTTCAAAGGTCAACAGTGCAATTATTAATAGTATTACTAAAACATAAAACTTTTTAGTAGCAACAAAAATTATAATTAAGTAAAGGCTCAAATTTTGAAATATTTTTATCACTAAAAAACTCATGGCTAAAAGTTTTCGTTAGCTAAATTAAAAAAAAAAAAAGGTATTCTTTTCATGGTTAATATAACTATCTACTAAGTTGTTATAAGTTCTAACTCGTAACTAATAACAACATTAGCCACTACTTTGTTTTTGTTCCAAATAAAACTTGTTTAAAATTCCAATTCTTCGTAATGCTTAATTCTCTCTCTTTTTTTTTTTTTTTTGTCCAACATAACATATATCCTAAAAGTGCTTCAAGTATTTTCTATTATGTTGCTATTGCTTTTAACTTGTCGCATGTTTTCTTTTCTTATTAGTTTCTGAATTTGAAAGTATTTTTGTAGAACCTGAAGATGCTTTGATAGAGCGTCGGCGAGGTTGGTGACGAAGGCTCGAAGATCGATTCTTAGAAATGCTCTGCCGAGGAAGTATTTGAAAACGACGTCGTTCCCGCCAACTCCGACGACGAACAAATAGTTTGGAAGTGCTTCAGAGCGATTGCAACCCAGCTGTGCCTCTAAATCTGGCACTGTCTCATCCTCAAAGTCCCTTATTTGCTGGCTTAAGCTAGTCACATTACCCTGATTAAATTCAACAATATTAATTATTGTGACGATTTTTTTTGATGTACAATCAAGTTAACAATATATATATATATATATATATATATATATATGGAGTTTATTTGGTATTCGGACACATTTTCACTTATATCTCAAGTAAATAGCCAATGTTCCAAAAAATTAAGACTTATAAAAAGTTAAAAGTTATATAAAGGTAAATTCACGACAACATTATTAATGCAACGCTAGTTATTTAAACATTCTTTGAAAAGTAATTATTTACTTAATAGTCTATATGTACATGTGAAATACCATATGACATACCTCATTTTATTGTGGATCACGAAAAAGGAGGGAAAAAAAAAGTATATGAATTATTCACATGAATAATGAAGTTCGAGCTGTCCCTCTTGAATTTAAATTCACAAAACCATACAAGCGATTTAATGTATAAAAGGATATACAGTATTATATTATATATATATTCTTCACCGTTTTATAATGTGCTGTTTTGCCTTTTAAATTATATTGAATAAATTACTTTGTAATATTTCATATAGATTCTTGCACATATATAAATTAATTAATGTATTCTGCATATAAATTATGTCTTTTTTCGTTTTTCTTTTTTAAAGATATACCATGTTCCTAGTAGAACATGTAGCAGGCTTCCTGTGAAACACAAACACATAACAATTTGTATCATCGATGAGCATTTTCTTTTCACAGAATAATTACAATCACGTGTTTCTATCAAATATCACGATTTATATTTTGAATTTTTGATAATTTAAAATTTACTTTCTAATATTTTTATTGAACCAAAATTGTTCGATAGTCCAAAATTTTTATTAAGAAGTATAATTTTTTCTAAAATGTTTATAGATTTTTTTCTACAATAGATTATTCCAAAAACAATATGAAAATTTTATACACGTTTTTTTTAATTAATGTCAAAATATATTATCAAATACTTAATTAACGTTTTAGAAAATGTTATTTTAATGAAATATTTGAGATAATTGAGTATTTTCTCCTATAATTTAGTTAGTACTTTTTGGTTGAATGAGGACTTTGTTATCTCAGCTAATTTTCGAGGGTAGAACTACAAGATATGTACGTGACTTATGCTAGTATTATTAGTTAGGAAAAATAATAATTAGCAATAAATTAAAGCATCTTTAAATTTCTATATGCTTATAAAATTTATATGTTTAGTGTTTTCCATATCTATAAAAAAAAAAAAAAAGACCCAGTTGTTAGTATTATATCTTAATTATAATTATAAATAATAAAAATGATTATCATATAATAGTGTTACATAAGCAATTAGTATAATTCACCTGTTATATTCCAAAAAACAATTCAAAATTGAAAATATATTCAAAAGAATCATTGAAATAAGTATGCATTACGATTTCAGTTAACAAAATTATTTCTAAAATAAATAAAAAAATAATCACACACACAGACACTATAATCATGTCACGATCAAATAAGCCAATGCAAACTATAGTAAAACCCACAAATATTAAAAAACAAAGCGATAATTAAGCTTTTGAACCACATCACATATCAATTCTAAATGTCCTTATAGTATCAACCAAAAAAAAAAAAAAATTCACCATATTTTACATGTTATTCAAGGCGTGCATGTATTATGTATATGTAGAGCTAAATAATTACCGCAATTAAGCCAGTGTCATCCAATATGCCAGAAGATCCAGAAGCATGATTAACGCCATAAACAATTTTACTTCCCTTAGTTGAAGGGTCTCTGAAAGAAGGAATCATGAAGTTGGGAAGGTTAAGCCTTTCACCAAGAAGGTCAACCAAGTTCTTCCCATTTGTGAACCTCCCTGTGGGACCGTTTGGGAAGTCTATTCCGTACGGTAGATAATCTGCTTTTGCCTCGGTCTCAAAGAAGTTGTTGTTGCCGTTGTCCACTAGAGAGCTTCCGAAGACAAACATGCCCTTAATTATGTTTTGATTATTGCCTTCTTGATCAGCTTGGAATGCACAAGTGGATGTGGATAGGGATAGATAAGAGAGGAATGAGAGTGAGAAGATCACATTCTTCTTTGAAGGGATTTGATGTGAAGAGGCCATTTTTGTGCAATTTGGAAACTTGTTTGTTTGATATTGAAGGATGTGAAATATATATATATAGGAAGAGATATGGGTTACTATATATGTGTAAGGTTCTGTGTTTGTGGCGGTTTGATTTATATTATTCTATGGTATGATAATACTAGAAATGATGACACGTGTCATGGCGGTCCCACTATACTACCCTATTAATTCCTAGTTTTGCCATTGCGTACTGCCATATACCTTAATCCTTGGGATTTTGTAATTTATAAGATACCCTTGTATTTATGACGTGGTTCAATAACTCGAATACACCTTCTTGTAATACTTAAAATTTATACAATAATAAAAATAAATTTTTAATTTTTGAAAATAATTGAGTAACTAGTAAATTCGTTAATTATTTGCACATATTTTTAGTAACTAAGTTAAGTACCAGCAACAAATATTATGTATGTAATTGAATCTCTTCAGTATTTTGTTATATTTTAAAAAATTAGATATTAATTTAAATTAAGTATTAAAAATTGGATATTCACTATAATTTTTCTTTCTCTCTTTTTTAGCTGAATAGAAAACGTTAGCTGAACTAATGTTCGAATTTTAAGGGACAAAATATCAGTTTTTTAAACTTTTAGGAATTCTTAATTTAAAAAAAGTAGGGGTGAGTTGATGTCAATATTAATTTTGTTTTTCTCTCTGTTTCTCTAACAATCAAACTCAGAAACAGTGAGCTAGAGCCATATGCATCATATAAGAATAAAAATTCTCCTTTAGAAATTTCTTTCGTATATATTTGTATATTGTATTTGCGTATACAACGTTAGACATTAATACAACGAATAGGTACAAGAAATAGTAGAAAAAGGTACTATTCCACTATCTATTATACTATTCAGCATTAATTTTATTTATACAGTAGTAATTAACAGAAAACATGATCCAGTACTAGAGCAGACTTAGGGAATATAAGAGAGAAATTAAAAGCCGCCCTAAATTAAATTAGGGAGAGTTGTTGAACATTAATTGGATAAACCTTGAATATATTACGAGAAGTGAAGCCATCGTTTGCTATTAGAATGTTCACATCTTCTGTTGGATGCAAAGCGTCAAAGTAGACATAATCACTTCTGTCTGCGCATGTCTGTCCACCTCTCACACACAAAACCCCATTTCCACCTTCATATACATATACAAAATTATATATCAATATTCTTCATATTTATTAAATTATAACTAAAAAAACCCATGGCTAATTTTAAAATTTTAGTAAAAAAATTAAGCAGTTGTTTTTTCTGGCGAAGAATTTTATTATCGCTTGTACTTAGTTACAACAAATTGTTGTGTCTAAAAATATAGTGACATTAATTATTTTAAGTTGTGATTGAAATTGTTATATATATAGCTACAAATAATATTTTTTAGTGAGGATAAATATATAAATTCAGAACCTTGGGCTCGAGCCACCACTTCGCAGCAACTGTTCCTTGTGTTGGTAAAACCTGCCCATGAATTAATAGCCACAGTGCTTAGGAAATTGAATTCATTTTGGGATTGTGATCATATAATAAGATAATAGTCCTGATTATCAATATTATAGACATACATGTCATAAAAACATATATGTAAGAAAGAATGACGTATAGGTAGTCTCACTGTATAACTTGACAGCTCTCACATATTTATAGATGTTGTTGACACTTGGGAAGATTAAAAGCCTACTTAATTAAAAGTTTTTGTAAATAAAAATGCTTTTAGTCCCAACAGATTTCATAGCTTAAAAAAAATAATATTGTGCTTAAGACTATATTAGTGATAAATCAAAATGAGTTGGGATTAAAATTCAAGTTTATCGGTGAGAGAGCCACATAGTAATTTTTAAAATTTTAGCTCATACCCTTAAACTTTACATGTTCTACAAATATTACACAGATAACTTTATAAAAAGTATCATTAACACCCTCTTTCGAATTCTGAAAATTTTAATTTTGTGCAAAAAAAATTCTCTGAGAAAGTTTCATTTATGGCCCTAATTGATAAAATTCTTGGCTACTATTACTACTACTAATAATAATATTAATAATAGTAATGACAATAATAATAATTAATGTTGAAGCATGCACCTTTAAAAGCAGGAATCAAGAGGATTTCCTTGACGATGTTATAGGTATTGATGATAGAAAAATAAGAAGCGGGCATTCGGTGCTGAAAATCTTGGACCATTAATTTCAAGTTTGTGTTGTAGATTTGACAGACTTGGTTTATGGCTATGGCTATCGGGCAAGTAGGAGTAGTGCAGTTGGGGTTGTTCAACTCCACCGTTGGACTGTTTCCCAGTGGATACACTGCTGTTAACACAAATTTCCGAGCTCCCAAACTATATAGCCTCTGCATATTATGATCAACAAATTATAATCATTAATTCACCATTAGTAATAGCTTATGTGCTTGTTAATCATTGACCAATGTATAGGACACAGACACACTTATATATATGTACACATATATATACTAAGCCCAATAGCATATAACGTAGCCTGTAACTATATATGTATATCTCAATTATAGCCTTTATTAGTTATAAAAATATAGACACAGCTAATAACATATATTACTTATCGTATGTACGCTTCAAGTAATTAGAACAATTGTATTCGGTAGAGAAATTTGTCGCAGCTGAAAATAAATTCGGCCTGAAACAAAGTCACCTATTTGTGATAAGATTTTAGCATCGATTTTTTTTAGTCATGATACAATTTTAATTTACAAGGTTAATATATACCCATTGAAATATTTGTGGGGTAAAGGACTTTTGGTACACCTTAGGTTACAAAGCGTAAATCAATATTAATGCCGCACAATAAGATCATTTTCAAGTTGATAATCTATACAATCATGAAGTAGTTTTTGCAAAAAAATAAAAATAAAAAATAAAAAATTTAAGACAATCACCATGAGTACTCCATGGGGGATTGAGAGTTCTTCGTTCCTTCTTACGTTGAATTTTTAGCAATTATAATTCGGCTAATTCTATAATACTTTATCTCTGTCAATATCATTAATTATACAGTGAATGTGCAACGATGTGAAGAGCTGATGCTTGATGTAACGAATCCAAAATAATTTTTATATCATCCTTTAATATCGTTACAACACCCTTTTATAATATTATATTGACATACTGATAAGCGAAGCACATGCCCAATTAATTATAATGATTATATTAGCTCTCACTTTTGAATTATTTTTTGTTTTATTGATTTGCAAATTAATTAAGCAAGCAGGTATTTTGACTGCACCTGGAGACGCTCCGATAGCGTGGCGGTGAGGTTGGCGGTGAACGTTTGAGGATCGACCGTGAGATACCTTTGCCTGAGGAAATAGTTGAAAAGGATGTCGTTTCCTCCGACGCCGACGATGAAGATATAGCTTGGAAGTGAATCAGAACTATTGCATCCCAGCTGAGCTTCTAACTCAGGCAATGTCACCTCCTCAAAGTCCCTCACTTGCTGACTCAAGCTGGTCACATTGCCCTGAAATCAATTGTTACTCTTTAGTTTTTATATGGTGCAAGTGCAATCTTATATGAAAATTGAAGGTGAAAAAAAATAAAAGTACATCCTTTCCAATTTAATTGTAGTAAGAATTAAAATGAAACTGAATTTGTGTGAACCCTGGATTTGTTGTTTCTAATTTTTTATTTTTGGTATTTCATAAAATAACCAAATACCAAACAGATCATATAGTAAACCATATTTTATTTTTTAAAAGGTGCATATAATTAGTTTAGTCTTGCAACTCACCTAATTATTTACTAATTAATGTGAAAAATAATTAATTAAAATATGATTGGTTATAAGCGATATTTGAGTTGATTAATATTGTTGTATATAACTAGTTATATATATATATATATATAATTTTGGGGGAAGAGATTTAAACTCTACCAAGTCGGGCGTGGAATGACAAATAATTAAGCCAAGCCCACAACTACCTATTTATTTGATTACAAATTAACAAATATTCATAAAATATCTTACCAATATATGCCCCAAAAAAAAAAAAAAAACACATTATATAGTGGGAATTAAATAACAACAACAACAACAACAATAATAATAATAATAATAATAATAATAATAATAATAATAGTGAAGTTGCTAGAATATTACCGAAATTAAGCCGGTCTCGTCCAAAATACCAGAAGAGCCAGAAGCATGATTGACACCATAAACAATTTTGTTTCCGCTAGTTGAAGGGTCTTTGAAAGAAGGAATATAGTTTGGAAGCTCAAGACGTTCACCGAGAAGGTCCACCAAGTTCTTCCCATTTGTGAACCTCCCTGTGGGACCCTTTGGGAAGTCTATTCCATAAGGCAGATAATCTACTCTTGCCCTATTCTCAAAGAAGTTGTTGTTGCCATTGTCCACAAGTGAGCTTCCAAAAACAAACAAGCCCTTAGTTCTTGATCTAGCCCTAGTATTTGGAAATGCACAATTGGCTGAGCATAGAGATAAAAGAGATAAGGAAAAGAGAAAGTGAATATTGGCAATTATGGTTAGCTTGTTGGACTTGGAATGAGTTTCTGATTTTGATGCCATTTTTTGCGTGCAAGTAGTGGATTATTGAGAGGGGTATATAGATTGATTAATTGGGATATAAATAGGGCTATGATTTGATATTATATAGTTTCTTTACATATGTCACTAGTCATCAAGGTGGCTTAGTTTTTCAACTTTTTTTTGGCAAAATATATAAAATAAGGAAAGTCTACGAATTTGCGTTGAAATTATTTTGGAGCCGCCGGATATATAGGGAATTATGGAAATCAACAACTTGAAGTTAGAAACAGTATGGTTGTGTTGAATCATTAATGCCAAACTTAGTTTATATTAATATTATATACTACATGTTGGTGACAAATTGATGTGGCTAAGTTTGACAAGTTACTTGCACACACTTCATTACGTACACCTTTTTTTTTTTTTTTTTTGAAGTATTTCTTAATTTAAAGGAAGAGCATTAATGATGATCAATTCAGTATGAATATACATCAAGCTCTATGACAATTTTGCCTTTATTAATGATTTTATTCACATTCGGTTGAAGTCGTATATTATGTTCAACTTATTAGCTTATTATATAAATATAATAATGGGGATAATATGAAAGGACAATGTCCACGACGGACTTTATAAAGAGTCGAGGGTTTTTGGAAGAGGAAAGAGTACAAAATAAGAAATTATATAAGATGAGCAAAAAGGAGTTGAGAGAATTTTTTGCAAGAGCCCCAAACGTTAGAGCATTGTATTTTATATCTCATGTTAATGCTATAATAATTGTTTTTGTGTAAAATTTTTATCTCCAAAACTAGAATGTATATGTGTTATTCTCGGTGTTAAATTCGATATCATGAACAGTATGAGCCATATTTTAGCTTTTGTTTTTAATTACAAATTTACAATAGTAACACTATCAAAAACTATATACTTTTGCCACTATATATATTTTTTTATTGAGAAAATGACTGTAATATTTTTCTTAAAATGTGAATTCTCAAAGCCCATTGTATAGCATTTTTCAAAATTCTTCTTTCCATTTACAATGGAGATGATGGTCATACACCTATTATGTAATTAGGTGGTGGAAAATAGGATCCAAAATTAATATCGCATTTAAAATGGGTCTAGTTTTCAACCGGATCCAGATGGCCTCTAACTCTATGACTCTATTTGGCCAAATTTGGATATCATTTGGAGCAAGAAGTGACGTATGTATTATGTGTTGGTAATCGGACTACATTGCGCAGCGGAATTATAAAAAAAAAATTAATTTCAATTTAAACAATTTAAATTGAATCAAATAGTAAACAATTTACACATGCAATACGGATCAAGATTTTCACAAAATCTAACGTGATAATAATATGAATTCAATCAAACAACAATTAAACATATATTAATTGAAATAGAGATATAGATTTTTACCGAGACGAAATTATGGAAGTGCTTAAATCTTCAAAACACCGTACGTGCCAAAACCGCCAAGGTGGGGCTAATGGAATACGTTTTGCACGAGTTTATTGGTCTGGGCTATTTGGTGCTTTGAAACCGTAGTCTTCCAATTCGATTCTTTAGCAGAAAATTGAACTAGAGAGTGGGCTCTAAATTTTCTTACACTATGAAATATTCTAAGCAAAAGAGGAAGGGAGAGACTATTGAGAGAGGAAGAGGTAGAGAAAATTTTTTACGTAAAATTTTTCTCTTAGAAGAGAATTTGTCTGACAAAAGCTTAGGGTCTCATTTCTTTTACCATATAACACATTTATATTCTCTAAATATCAACAGTTGACAATTGGTGAAATAATGACCAATTAATTTGATCAAATCAAATCCTTATCAATGACCCAAAAAAATCTTCAAATAATTAGTAGTATTAATCTTACAAATAATACTTGTATAAACCATCACCGTATATTATTAGTTGCCAAAAAAATTCACACGGTTTTGAATTCAAAACCTTTATATATATATATATATATATATATATATATATATATATATATACGGCACGGTCTTGATGTTTTTCTTTTTGACTTTTATATATATATATATATATATAAAAAGTGAGTAAATTGGATCCTCCCACAGCTTACAGGTTTGAAAAGTCAAACCTTCTATATATATATATATAATACATACGTATATGAATATATATTATAAATAAATAATTATTTAAATAATCATATTTATTTAAATAATCATAAATATATAAGGGAATTCTAATCCCTATTTTTCTCCCTCCTTTAATAGATGGATATCAATAAATATCTAATATTTGAATTTTAATTAATCTAATTAATTAATTTGATATTTATTACATGTGATATTTTTAATAATCTTATTATTAAAAATTCTTTTTCCTCTTTTAATAATCTCAAGTGGCATGCACCCACACCATAAGAATTTTACTCCTTATGGTATTCCCTCAAATGTATTATTATTATTACATGATTTTTAGACAATCTAAAATTCATATATTAAACCATTTAATTAAATAATAATAATACTAAGTGTAAGAAATTAAATAATTAATCTAATTAATTATTATTAATTATCAATTCTCAATACTCAAAGACGAATTGGGGACCATGGACCTATAATTTCAAGCTCCAATAAATTGAATAAAATAATTATTCAATTTATTAATCCCGAAATTATTCCACTATAAACTCGGAATTGAACTCTTGAAATTACAGAGTAATTTACTCAAAACATTTATCAGTCCACCGATATAATCATTTCATGAAATTCAACCCTCCATAATGATCCATAATTAGAGCTGGATAAATTACCGTTTTGCCCCTCTAATTATTTCTCGATCCTTAAGTACCATCGGGTCCACCAGTGAACGGTTAATTTATAACTTATTATAAATTAGAGCGCTCAAACCGTTCAGTTCCAGAAACCGACACTTAAGGGGATCATTTAATCTTTCTCTTTGAGAAAGTTATGGATTCCGTATCTGTAAAACACATTCTCAACTATTTGTGCTTCCGGGCCTCCGAAAAGTAAGTATTAGGCCCATTATCTAAATTGAGCTTTAACGAACAAATCAAAAGGTCCATTGACACAAACAAAGAGTTTGTGAACACTCAGGATTAAGGTTGATATTCATATGATCATCTTATGACGTACATGTAGGTCTTTATTACGGTACTTACTAAAAGACCTTAAAATAACGTCTGGTCCTGTCCTATATAATCAAATTATATAAAATGTATCCACTAAGTGTCTCAACACCAAAAATTCGGATAAAATTTTTACATTCATAATGTGAGTGGATCACATTTATAATTACCAGTCAAGTTGTCCAATTCTTGACTTAATTACGGACATCTTTAAATATAGTATCCATAATATTAATCCTCTTTTGTATAATACACTTACACAATAATATTATGGTTTATATAATATATTATGGACTTATGAATATTCATTTTTATCAAGTATAAAACACTCAAACTAGAAAATAAATACTTCTTTTATTAATTTCAACAAATGTTTACAAAAATAAAATAAAACATTACGATAATGCTTTATGGGCACATTCCCAACATTATGCACAGTTTCATTTAAAGAAAGCCTATTTTTTATAGCACAATAGGAATATGGTTACAGAAATTTTGTAAAACAAGAACCGTAGATTAATAGCGCATTGGTTTATGAATCTCCAGCTAAACAGGCTAGAGTGGGGGCGGCTGTGGGGCCATCGCAATTCGCCGCCCCCCTAAAATTCCGATCAAACTCTCATAGAAATAGTTAGTTTTTTAATATCTTTTTTCGCACATATGCATTGCATTTTTAATTTATACACTAAATTTTATATTATAAATAGAGAAAAAATAAAGAAAGCACATTATTAGGGTACGGGTTATTAAGTGACACAAAAAATAACATTAGTTTGCAATTCCTCTTTAAGTAAGGGGGATTTTGAAGAATGCATATTTCTTTTAACATATTAATAATCTTTGCTCATTTTGAATTGCACTTTTAATTTGCGCTCTAAATTTTACATCACAAACATAGAGAAAAAAACAAAGAAAGTACGTCACTTGAGATATAAATTATTAAATGACACTTAAAATAACATTGTTTTACGATTCCCCCAAAAATACTAGCCAACTAACAAAGCATTACGTTATTATTATTTTTTTAAATCTAGGTAGTGTATTAAATAAATTCTCATTTTTTAATTGCAAAATGTTAGATACCTAATTTATAGTAGATTATATTAAACTATGTTAAAAGTAGTATTAGACTTGTCACATTTTTACTAACATTTTAATTCAGTTTGGCAGGTGAGAGCATCTCTAATGCAAATATCAACATTAATGTTAAATTAGCACAAAAAAGGTAAAAATGCTACATTAATTTGATTTTCAGTGTTCCAATGCATCTTTGTTACTCTAAATTTTATTTATTATTTTATTAATTTTTAGTAACAAAATTCGAAAAGATAAATATTAGGGGAATTTTAAGGAATGCCCCATTTTTGTCACAGTGATAATCTGTCACATGTGTGTTGCACTTTTAATTTGTGCCCCAAAATTTACATTACAAACATATAGGGAAACAAGTGGAGCACGCTACTTTGGGCATAGATTATTAAGTTGTATTAAGAATGACATTATTTTGTAATTTTCCCTAAATACTACGGTCAATAATAATGAAGACTACATTTAACAATAATTACACTTTGGAAGAAGAGAATTTTTTTTAATATAAATAGAGCAATGCTACACATACCAACATTTTTACCAATATTGTTAATACAAACTCATGTGTCATATTATCATTGGTGAGTGTTTATCACCTTGGTAAGAGGATTTGATATTTAGCCAATCAAAGCATTACACATCAATTGCTACATAGGTTGGTATTAAAAAATTGGTAAAAAAGTTGGTATGTCTAGCATTTTCCATATAAATAATAGTCATGGAGTTGCTTTACTTAAAAAGTTGAAAAGCCAATCAATTAATAATCAATGATAAATGCTAAATTTTTGGCACAATGCTATGCTTGATGGCATCAAAAATAGTATTTGTCAAATTTGACATTAAATGTGTCACTATATTGAAGAATATATTTTTTATTATAAAAATACCAAATTTTAACATTGACACACTAAAACGGTATTGCATTAAAGATTCAACGAGGTGTTGCATTGTAAAACAAGGTGTTGTATTATAATAAATAAGTATTCTATCACTTAATTAAAAGAAGATTAGGTTCAACCACAAAAACACTACACTTCACGTGTCATACAAGGCGGAATTTAAAAAAAAATTTATAAGTTGGAGTATGTTTAAGATTTTTATATTAAAAAAACCAATAGGCAGGATTCTATCAAATTCTATTTTCTAATAGAAATATACCATATTAAAGAGTATACTTAGACAAAATTGAACCAAATAACATTACTCTTATTTTATTATGATAATTCAATTAACACTTGGGGTAGTGTATCAAAAGTATATATAACTATACTGCATGAACTATCAGAGAAATATATATATGTTTATACTTACATATTGTGTTCATTCTAGTTTAGTCTTAGATATTTATTAGTGCACCCCAAAATATTCTTGATCCACCAATACTCTTTAGCTATAAATTGACACTCCGTTTTATGCACAATTTTGAGATTGATTTAATAAAATAATATTTAAAAATTATTAAAAAAAAAGTATCAGTAACTATAATTTTTAAAAATAAATAGTCGCCGATATAGAATCTACCAATTAAATTTGGTGTTTCCCGTTAAAAAGTTCGGTGACCAATTTGAAAAATAATAGCAACCACTGGCCGCTAAATACAACGATCACAACGTATTAGCGATCATATAACTTTTAAAATCGTTGCTTATTATTTTCTTTAATTATTTTTGAAATTTCTCATAAATTTTTTTTACTGCTTCACAACTTTCCTTATTAAAAATCAATAACCATTCTTTTTCCTTTTTTTTTATGCCTAAAAAAGAAATAGCATCCGTAGGAATTTTATGACAAAAAAATTTTAACACATGGTAATAAATTATTCAACGTTTCAAAATTTACTATTAAAATTTTAAAGTTAATAAATGTCTTACGAATGTGTTAAAAAAATTTTGTCATAAAATTCCTTATAGATACTTTTTTTTTTAATAATTTAAAAAATATGTTATTTTTAAAAGCTCATTCAATTTTAGCGCTGATATTTGTATATAGTTATTAATCTCCTACCTTATAACTCTAGTATGTAAATATTAATTTTGGGTCTAGTACCCTAATTAACTTATACATATAATATAATAGTTTACATAGGAGACATACTTGTCTTGGTAATGAGATTAATCTAGAATAATTTGGCCAATTGTTGAATATTAGTGGGATAAACTTCACTTTGGAGCTTAGAACTATAAGCCTTGTTTGCTATGTGAACATTTACGGCTTCTGTTGGATGTAATCCATCGAAGAAGACATGACTCTTCCTATCTTCACAAACTTGTCCTTCTCTTTTGCACAGAACTCCGTTCCCTCCGTCGCTCGGCGACGAGACTTCGCAACAAGGGATGCTTGGTTCCGCGAAACCTGTATTATGATCGATTCATGTTATTTATATAATAAGTAAAATAAATTGCATCTATACTATTTTAGAGAGAGAAGATAAAATAGGAGATGTGAGCAATGTGACATGCATGATGAGTCACCACCCCAATTAATACTCCAATACTAGTGCCTAACTTAAAATAAAATAAAAAATTTTTAAAAAATACAATAGTTAATGCTGTGATTCTTATAAGTAAGACTAAAAAATTCAATGTGACCACCTCAATAACTTTAATAACGTTTAACTTTAAAACAATAGCTTTAGAAATTTAAAAATAATAATAATTAATTGCTATACAAATGCCTTCTGATGTTGTGCTATTCTTATAAGCTGCACCCTGATTTTTCAAAATTAACTACATCCTTGCCCTATGATGTTATAAAAACTTTTAGGTATCCCCTCCATCACAATCCGTACAAAAATTAACAGGATTAATAATATAATAATAATCAGATGACACTTGTACAACTTTTAAAAGATTAATAATGTCTTAAAATTACAAATATATATATATATATAATAACTAATTTTATAGTTATTTTTACAAACACCTCATTATGTTGTCTTCTTTTCTTAAGTTGTATCCCGATTTTTTAAAACTTTATATTCATATCCCTCGATTCTGTCCATTTTTTTAACGAATTGAAACAGTGAGGGTAAACTTGTAACGTTTTCAAATATCAGAGGGTACTGGTGTGTCAATTTTGAAAAATCATGGTGCAACTTGCAATAATAGCACAACATCAAATAGAATTTGTATATATAATCATAATCAATATTCTGACCTTATATGTCATACATTGTTTGATTTTATATGTCATAATCAATATTCTGAATCTGATCTTATATGTCACACATTGTTTGATTATATAAGATGATTTTTTTTTATGATTTTTTTTTTTTACTTCATAAAAGGTTTTTAGTAATATGTACCTTTGGAGGAAGGATTTCTGATGATGTCTCTAATGATCTTGTAAGAGTTGACATAAACAAGAGTCGAATTGGGCATTTCTGCTTTGAGAATATGCACCAAAGACTTCAAGTTGCTATTGAAGAGACGAGCCGCAACGTTAAGCTCTTGAATGCACCGATTGTTCTGATTATTCTGTGTTATTCGGCCCACTGTTATTACCATGGGACTGCACCCTATTGGGTTTATGGACATTAGCACAAACTTTCGACCTCCCAAGTCGTACAATTTCTGCATCAACAAAAGTTTTATATTACAAATTTCATACTAATTGTCCTTAATTTACAAAGAATATGATAAGAATAGTAATTATACCATGTGTACTAGAAATAATTATTTTTTCAATTTACTACCTTTTTTGTTTTATGTTTGCGTCACTTAATTAGATTATGTTAAGATTGATGAATAAGATCTGTTACTCTTATTTTTGTATTCACATTTATGTGCCGCATTAAAAAAAAAAAAACATCATGTGATGTTATTTTTAATAGATGCTCAATATTAAAAAAAAAGAAATTGAAATATGCTTTAAAAAATAACACGTTGTAGTGAGAATAAAGAAGAGAGAAATAAAATGAAAACAATAAATTTGGATTTGTACTCCTATTGCTATATATAATTAATAATTCACTGAATTTTCAACCTCTTATAGAAAAGAGGACCAATGAAATTCAACATTTTTTTTTTTCCTTTTCTCAATGATTAAGGAGATTTGAAAAATAACAAAATTATTATATTCCATTATTATTATTTTTGTTTTGCACCTGCTATACATATTCATAGTAAGGTTGGTATCTTCACCATTGATTCATTTATTCTCATGAGCTTGCGTCATAATATTGAGACTAGCGACGATCAATTAAAGCAAAAGAACAAGACGACTCTAATGGCTTTTGATAAAAGAACAAAAATATATAAATATATATATATATATATATATATTATACTGTATAAATACTCCTCTATTTTTGTTTTGAGGTTATTATGTAAATAGTCATTTTGTGAAGGATGCTTTGAAAAATAATCACGTTTAATTAATTAAGAAAATAGTTATTTTCATATCTATATGATGCATTGATTTTACCTTTACACTTTGTTAGTTTCTTCATTTTTTGAAACTTTGACCATTTTTTTTGAAACATAGATTAAAAAATAGCTAAATTCCAAAAAGACTCGTTTGTTTTTATCTTTGTTCACATTTATTGGGTTTTCAGCTTCATACTAAAGTAATACTAACAATTTTTTGCTAAATAAAACCGTTGTATTCTTCACTGTATTTATGAAATCTTGGAGAAATACAATATACATACATATATACTTCTTTATTTTTGTTTTTATCTCTCTTCATATTTATCTGGTTTTTAGCGTCATATCAACGTAACATGAGAAATGAAATTGAGGAACATTATTTAATTTTCTCAAATTATAATAATATTTACACTATAGCAATTTTAAAGGGAACCTGGATTTTTGTTTTCTTTTTATCACTGTTCCATCTTATTTACCCTCAATTATAACTTTTTTTTTTAATATTTCAAATAACTTAATAATTAATTATATTGACAAAAGGTATAGTAGTGCATATACTTACGCAGTATATAGATCTAAACTGGCAGATTATCATTTTTTTTTAATTTTAAAGAATAAATCTGATAGGAACTTGAACAAAATATCTACCTTGTTGTATGTCCTAGTGATAAAAGAGGTAAAAAAAAAAAAAAGAAAAGGAAATAACGATTGTACATAGAGAAAAGCAGATCTGTAAAGTAAAAAAAAAAAAAAAAAAAAAAAACTTACTCTGATCTTGTGGGACAAAGAGGCAGTCAAAATAGCAGTGAAAGCTTGGAGAGTGACATTACGGTTGAGGCCTCTGAGGAAGTAGTTGAATGAGTAATCGTTGGAGCCACTTCCCACAACAAACAAATATTGTTGCCCTATTGATTCATTGCTTCCTAAATCCAGCTGTGCCTTTAGTTGTGGCAATGTTTTTTCCTCAAAGTCTCGTACTTGTTGACTCAAACTTATTACATTGCCCTGCAAAAAAAAAAAAAAAAAATGGTTATTAAATTGGTTAGAGAAGAGTAAGACTAAAATGTCATGGATTAATTAATATAGAAAGTACTACCTATATATGTTGAAATTGTATATTGGTGCTAACTGTTTTAATTGTTAAATATCTATATATCTATCATATATGTAATATTTACTATGATATCATAATATCATTTTATCTTCCTTTGGTTTTAATCGGTCATTAGTAATTAGAAATTTTATCTTAAAAAAAATCGAAATATGGTTATGGTATTAGGAAACTATATATAATAATGAATAACAATGGGGTAGTGTTTTTATTGTATATGTACTATATATGATGGACCTACTTATAAATAATTTTCCAGAAAAGAAATTGCAAAAACCTCATTCAATGCAGAAAATTCCAACATAACTAAATTCTTTCATTTAATGGAGGACTTAATGTGCACAGAAAATTGCTTTTTTTTTTTTCTCTCATAATTAGCGCATATGATTATGAGAAACCATTTTTTCTTGAGCATATTATAAATTGCATGCAGCACGTATTAATATTATAATAATATGGCCTCTTCGTAATTCCCGCGTTAACTGTGGAACAGTAATAGAACTTGGAAATGTTGCAAACATTAATTTAATGGTCCAAAATGCAATAATTCTATATATGTAAAACCAAATACCTCGTCCAAAAATAACTATTCCTATTTTATCCCCAAAAGATAAATAGAACTATATATTATCTCGTCCAAAAAGTATACAACTATATTTGTGTAAAAACAAAATCATTAAGAAAAACGACATCATTAAGAAAAACAACATCTAACACCTTATAATATAATTAACTTTTAATTAGAAGATTTTCTGATGAGGACCGTCTATTAATAAGAAAAGAAACGATTCTCAAGCGTAAAATTCACATTTTAAAAATAAAATTTATTTTAACGATTTAAAATGATTCTCATTACATAAATTCCCATTTTAATAAGTCAAATTTGCAACAAACCAATCTATACATGCAAGAAATTATACCATACGTTACATAATCTCTACAAGCGATATTTCTTGGAAGAAAAGAAAAAACAAACAAACAATTGAAATGAGAGAAAGAAAACACATCCTCCTAACAATTAAGAACAACCAAAAATATTCTTGCTTAAAAAAAATGCCTAGAGTTTTTTTTTTTTATTTTTTTAATTATAATTATTTTGGCTTACAGCAATAGAGCCAGTGTCGTCAAGAATGCCAGAAGCTCCAGAAGCAAAATTAACACCATGAACTATTCTACTTCCTTTGGTGGCGGGGTCCGCGAAGGCCGGGATAAACGACGGAAGGCCGAGCTTATCGCCGAGGAGATCGACGACGTTCTTGCCGTTGGTGAACCTCCCCGAAGGCCCTAGAGGAAAGTCCACTCCATAAGGCAAGTAATTGGCTTTGGCCAAAGAGTTTCCTATGAAGTTGTTGTTGCCATTGTCCACTAAAGAGCTTCCAAACACAAACATGCCTTTGATTTTATGATTATGATGATGAGAAGTAGTGTCATTTTTGGTGGTTTTGTTTGTTATGGTTTCACTATTGCAAGTGCTTTGGAGGGACAAGGAAATTGTGAGGATTAGTGCTACCATTGGAAGTGTTGAAGCTAGTGGTTTTTTTGCATTTGCCATTTTTGTTTTGTTTTTTTTGGAAGTGGTATATGTGGGATTTATGAATTTTTTAGGCGAAATGCGAAATTTGGGGTAATTAAATTTTATGGGGTCACAAGTCTTATATTGGGACATTCCAACAAAAGGCTTACCTAACTCCTGTAAAGGGTATTTATTATTTATCTGAATTTCAGCATTTCTTTTATGATCGTACTATACCCCAAATACGCTACGTCTATATATGCATATTCTATGTACATGTGAAAAAGAAAAAGAACAAACCTCTTAGAGCGACATAGGGGAAAAAATAATTATCTATTAAAAAAAAAAAAAAGGAAATGGTCTTCTGTGAATCGTCAACCATAGTATTAAATAAATTATTTTTAGTTTTTGGTAAATTTTCGGAATGACTGTAGTTATAGTGATCCTCTTATTTAAATATTTTTATTTGTTTGAGTAAATTATTTGAATAGTTTAACATTAATTCAAAACTATTTCAATAATAGTTTGTTATAAGAAATTAATATAATTTTGAATGGTGTAAAATCAAAATGGGAGAGTCAAACAAGCTATTAGCTATTTTCGACACCTCATTCATTTTTCTGCGTGTTGGAGGTATAAAACAAAAATAACTATGATTATCTCTTTTTTTTATTCTTTTTAATTTTTGTAAACCAAATTAATAACCTTTAATTTTTTAAACAAAACTAAAAATATATTCTATTTTGACTTTTTATTGATCATAGAATATATTTTTTCCTAAAGTTTATTGCTTAGCAGACAATTCGTGGTTTGATAGTCGATTAAAGTTCAAATCGTGTTTTTTTTCTCTTTTTAATTTCCTACATCTTGGTAAGGTTTGAACATGAAATATACAAACTATAAACATTAGCCAATGCAATATACATTAAACTTATTTTCACATGTTTGGGAAGTAATCTATCAAACTAAATTAACTCAAAAATTAAATAAGAATATAAATATAATTTTTATTATTTAAGTAAGTCATAAAATATATTTTTAAAAGGACATATGAAAAATCTTTTGAAATATTCGGAAATTGTTGTACTCGACTTAAAAGGAAAAAAAATGGCATATGCAATATTGGGCATATACTGGCCTTGTCAATGTTAGGGAAATAAATTGATTAAGAAAATTTGACTCTTAAATTTTATGTCACATGTTCAAATAGCTTGGTAAGTGTATATATATATTTTTTTTATATAGAGATATATATCTATAATGTAATGTTATTGCGTCCAAGGTACTTAGTAGTCAATGCGGTTACTCTTTAAGTTACTTACTAATGCTCTTAATTAATAAAGATTAAGGTCATCTATGCGCATTTTGATATGTAATTACATGTAATTTTTAAAATATATGTATATATATATATATATAATTGCACGAAGTTCTAGGACAAAGTTTAACGCATTGATATTAATAGTTCCTTTTCAAATTGGTATTGTGCAATAAACTTTGTGGTTTTCATTACATTTAATGTGGAATTAGTAGATACAGATTCACTTTAGCCAGCTTTGTGAGTTATTAATACAAGTATCAACACTGATACACATATGTACATACCTAAACTACTGAGGAAACAAGATGAAACAATATTAAATGCATGTGAATTTTCTTTGAGCATTATATGCAGCTATATATTCCTACACGGAATTATATTATTAACTACATATAGTTTATTCCAAAATAAATATGTAGAGATTTTCTTTGACGTGATTTTAGGAGCATCATTTATCTGTATTTCTAAACATGTCATGTTTTGAACCGAAGCTGTCTACTATATCTACTTCATTTAAGAAACCTAATTGATACCATTGGCCTTCAATGTCTCATATTTACGCAATTCTATTGCATTTTCTTTTGAAATTTTTAAGGATATAACCAAATTTTTGGCTAATTTTTTAAGAATTAGCTCTAGTTTCATGAAATTAAAGATTTAACCGTACGTAACACACGTGTAAAATAATGTTATACGTCTGTTAGGGCTAAATCTTTAATTTTGACATACTAAAGCTAAATTCTTCAAATTTTACTTTTGAAACTACCAATTTTTTAACTGACCCTTTTCTTTTTTAACAATTTAAAACTTTGAATTAATATCTTTACATTTCCAGTGGTTGACGGAGCAGGTAATTAAAGTGTAAAGGATTTTATGATTAATTTAGGACTAAATTACTACACATCTGTACACACATATATTCAAAATAAACATAGTTGAAATTCAGATGTCCCTAATCAATTTTATGTAATATTATTCTCCAAGATCTTAAAAGTTCTTGATAATTATTATAAATTGCGAAATCTCAACAATTCCAAAGACCAATATGGTGGCCATTGCTTTAAGACTGATAATAATTACCTTGTTTCTTTTTCTTTTTTTTTTTTTTCCTGTTTTCATTATTTTGTAGAAACTATAAATTTGCGGTACTATAAACTGTTATAGAACATTATAAGTTCTTGATTGTGATCAATGCTGTAATGCATTCCAAGTAATTGATTGTGAGAATAAGACATATATACACACACACCATTATATACTTTTTCTATTCATGGAAAAAAATTTGCTATACTGGACACAAAACTTGGAAAAAAAAATACACAAACAAAAAACAAAACAAAATAAATACATAAATCAATCAATAAATGTAAGTTGGACAGAGGTAGTTTGAGGTATTGAATAATGATCATTTTGTGTCTGTTGGAAATACGACATTGCTTCTTTTTAATATTAGTGAATCAATGCATTTTTTTTTTCCTTTCTTCTCTTCTCTTCTTATCTCTTCACTGACAATTGGCAGTCGTTGGTTGAAAGGACTACTGAGTGTAATTAACTGAATGGTTATACATAAAGTCAAGAGTCTCTAGATTTTGATTAATGGCGTAAAGTACCATACTCTCAATTCTCAACCCTTGTTAGCAATTAGCTCACCAATAAGAGGTTAAAGCCAGATGAGAACTATATTAACAAGGCCAACCAATTTTATTACAGGAGGAAATATCATGAATAGGTGCTGAAAATAAGTAAGTTTTGCAATTATTAAAGGAAGGTATATGGTCTAATGTTCGAGTCTTTATTTCGTCATTTAATTATCCAACTAAATGAGTGTAATTGGAGTACCAATGCTATGGATTATTTATACTATCCTTTAAAAGGCTTCAATAGTTTTTTATTGGGAGTTTCGGTCGTTGTTTTTAAGCGGTTTTTAGGCCTTCACATAAAAACGCATTTTTGAGGGGTCAATATATATATATATATATATATATATATATATATATATAAATAGAATCTAAATATGTATAGTATAAAATTTAGGATAAAAATTAATAATAAATAAGGATAGAACAATAAAATTATAGGGGCCGAATCTGAATTCAAAAAAACGGCTTGTGCAGGTCCCACGCATGTTAGATCCCCTTGAAATGCGCGGGAATGCACCGAGAATCTATTAATATCTATTAAATAGGCTCTTTATCTATTAACATCTATTAAATGAATCTCGGGGATAGGGTGTTTGGTCCGTTCTACTAGTAAATCGATTTCATCGAGAATCTGCCTCTTCAACCCTAATAGATAATTTTTTGAAACATAAGGGTTGAAATCACAATTAAAAGTAGGTTGGGAAGCTAAGGAAAATAAACTCACTCGAGGACAAGCCCATATGCACTCGTCATTCTCTTAACGTTGCTTCCTCGCTCCCAAGATTGTGCACATGACTTGTTCATGATCCCCTTTTCTAGGCCCCTCAACCCATTTCAAAACCTCATGCGACCATAAGGCCCTTCAGGCCCTTTCGGAATCCAAAACCATACTACTCTCTGTGATCCCAGCACCCAAACAACCCAATTTCAAATATATATGATTAAGAAATTAGTCCTCTAAAAAGTTCCTTAAATTATATATCAAAATGAGCAGACACGTGAGTTAGGGTTAGTTCACAATTCTCCAGGCTAGTATTGTGGGAAATTTTGTGTCGAGGCATTAGCAAAACATAAAATTATAGAACATCGAGGGAAGCCTATCAATCTTAGATCCTTAATCGCACGCCTGCTTAATTGAGAAGCGTTCCTAATTCGACTTCTCTTCATATAAAAATAATGAAAAACCCAGATCCTTGATCATTGATTGAATATGTATTAATTTCCACCCTTTTGTTTTTAACTTAATTTTAGTTTTCAGTTTAGTTTCATTAAATAATTTTCTCAGCACTCATTTGGGTACCCTAGATAAAGTAAGAAAATAATATTTATATGTAATTGGTTTATTAGATCACTAAGGTTTCTAATGGGTACGATATCCCGATTCTTCAAGTTCACTATATTACTTGTACAACACGTGCACTTACAGTATATTTTCGCGTGTGAATTTGAACTAATAATAAGTAGCACCGATGTTATCGTTATAGAGAAACAATGTAGCAAAAACAAAGATGCCAAGTTAACTAAGAAGTAAATGAACCTACTGTTGGAATGTTGCCCTAGAAATTATGTTTTTTGTAATATTTTTGTAATATTATATTTTGCTGATCAATAAAATGAGTAGACATTTTTATTATTTATTTAGAGTTTTATTTTATATAAATATTCATTAATTGTCCAAAATGTATTATGAAACTAAATTTTGATAGTTATAAGTGTTTTATGAAATATCGAATTGATTTAGTTAACACGTTTAAACAAACGGTCGGTGGTTGATCAAAACTGGATAGCTTGATCCAAAATCACATACGTGGAACACTGTTAGTGTAGAGACACCCAGTGGGAGCGTTCTGTATAGTTAGACTATACACGACTCAGACCGACTCGACACGAAGCTTTGTTTAAGAACCGTTACAATGCTCGTGGCGAAGTCAAAAGATGGTCATATGAGAATTGATCTCAACCCTGAGTGGCCACAGACTCCTAGGTCACGTTTACGAGTTCTTTGGTTTTTCGTTAAGTGCCATTATCGCAATGGAAATGAATACTTGCATTTTGGAAACTCGGAACGGGATCATTGGGGAATGGGGTATTCACAGACATAGAATCTAACTTCCAATCATAACAGGAGTTAATATTGGTTCCTTTAAGTGTCGATTCTGGAATTGAATGACTGCGCGCACATTCACGATCATATCGTGAGTGAATCGTTCACTATTGAAACGACGGTACTTAAGGAATAAGAAACGACCCAAGGGGTATAACGGTAAATTCATCATGCGGGACGTGAACTAATCTGGAGGGTCAAATCTCATGAAATGATTATATCAGTGGACACTCGTCGAGTAAATTATTCTGATAATTTCGAGAGTGCAATTCCGGATTTTTAGTGGAATAACCTCGAAATTAATAAATTAGAATTTTGACTAAAGAGCTTTAGTCATTTTTCTAAATTTATTAGAGCTCGAAATATTAGATCCATAGTCCCCGGACCGGCTCCATTAAAATCAATAAAGATAGCATAATATATAATTAATATTGATTAATTATATAATCTCAAAATAAAAGATAAATTCTAATTATTTATTTAAATGTTAAATAAATAATAGTGTGAATTTATTTGGGTTGGAAATAATTTTTTTTAATCCAATTCATGACTTTGGCGAATTTTGATACAAAAATAAAAAGGTTTTATTTTTGTTTTTATTATTTAACTGTTAAATAATCACACGTGTTTTATCGAAGCAGGAAAAATCATTGTCTGACTTTTTCGAGGGATTATCTTTGATTTAATTTTGATTAAATCAATTGGATAACTACTCAAGATTTAAATAAGATTTAAATCTAATAATATCTATTTTTGAATAAAAGATAATTATGAGATAATTATCTTATTTTGAATTATAGATAATAGGATTGGTCCAGACTTTTTCTTCTAAGAAAAAGTCTCCCCACATTGGCGCATTTTCTAGGGATTATGGGCAGAATATTTAGCCCACTTGGTTAACCTAGAAGTGTGATATAAAAGCCTCTCAGAAAGAAATTTGTACGTAAGATTTTTCCAGAGAGTAGAAAATACAAACACTCAGAATTTTCTTCAGAGAGAAAAACTTAAGAAAAATTCGCCCACCCCCTACAAGGAAGAAAAAATTTATTGCTTCTTTGTATTTGTGAGACAAAACAAAAAGCCCACTCTTTTGTATCTCTGTTGATTTTGGATAACGGTTTGGAAGGCTGTGGTGTCAAATCAATCAACTCCTATAAGCCGATTCTAAGTCCCAAAGCTTGGAAGGATTTAGAATCGCTTAGACTAATTGGTGGACTCGTTATTAGACCAAACTCATCTTGGTATAATTTCTTATACTTTTTTTTTCTTTAAATCCTTTTAAACCCTAATTCTATTTATGTTAATTTTATGAGATAAAATTGTGTCATGATTGAATTAGGTTGTTAGACTAATTTTATTGAACATGAAATATGATCCTATGAATTCTATGCTTCTTTGTATTCAATATGTGATATGTGAACAAGTTTTTTTCTTTTCAATTAGATTTATTAGAATAATATCTTAAATTTTTTTAAATACACGCTTCCGCAATTGCATAGAAATCCATCACCTACTGTATTTCGGTAGATGCAGAAGCAATGGCCTGATATTTAGCCTTAGTGGAAGAGCAAGCAATGATGTTGTTTCCCTAAACTCTAACAGACTGGGTTGGGACTAAGGAAGATGTCAAGTTAATTCTACCTAGTCAGTGTTAGAGAAGGCTTGAAGTAAGAGAGCAAGTGTCGTGTAGATACTGCAGAAGACGTTTAACAGCTGCCCAAGTGAGTGGTAGATTGAGAAATTTTAGATTAAGGATAGTTTAAGACTAATTTGAACAACTGATGGATTATTTAAAAATTATTAAAAAAATGTTGGGATAAAACTAGAACTATAGTAAACTCAATATTGTTTAGGAATTTTCCCTTAAAGAAATAATTATTTATTTCTTAACTATATGATATTTTTATTTTAACTTTATATATTTCATTTTTTTATGGATTAATGATTTTTTTTTAATTGTTTAAATCGTTGATCATTTTTATAAAACATAAGGAAAAAAAAAGGCTAAATATCAAATGGACCCTCAAACAAAATATAATACTAGGGCCTTTCTATAATAGTCCACTTAATGGTGTACCAATGTAATACTAAAAAGATATGTAATAATAATATCAAAATATGTAATAATAATTTTTTATATCTCTTTTATACAATATTAAGTGAAGCACAGATAAAACACTACAGAATTGACCACAATACTAAAAGAGAAACTAATTGATATACACAAAAATAACATTACATAAAGTCTACTATTCTAATACTTGTATCACGTTGAAAAATGTCAAAAAAGAGATCGACAATGGAAACAATTGAACGTCAACACTTAATAATTTTAGGACTTTTTTTTCCACAAAAAGGTGATTTATGACCATATTAAAATTCGGCTCAATTAAAATTGGGGTCAATCAAGAGTAGTGCTAAATATATGTTAAATTTTTTTTACCAATTTATGTGTTATATTATCATTAATAAGTATTTATCATCTAATTAGAAATATACCAATCAAAATATTACACTTTAATTATCACATAAATTAGTATTAAAAGATAGATCAGTTAGGTAAATAGTTATTTTAGATTGTGTATTTTTAAAAATAGCCACAGTTTCAAAAAATTTAAAAATTAGCTAAAATTATTGTAAGAAATTTCTGACAATATCAAAATTACACATAAAATTATTGTCAGAAATTTTTGACACGTGTTAAAAATTTTATCAAAAAATTCTGACAGTATTAATTTTTAAATTTTTTAAAATTATGACTATTTTTTAAAATTATTTTATAAACAATAATTATTTTCTTAAATTTTTTTAAAATATTAATAAAAAAATTGGTATTTCTAACGTTATTGACTTATTGGTCAATCAATTACAATGGTGGACCCAATTTATAAATATATTTTTATGTGAATGGCATTTCTCAATAGTGATGATAGAAAATCATCCAAATAAAACGGTCCTGGTGGATGAACGCGAGGCGAGAGAATCCAATCCCAACCTTTAACCGTTTTTATTTTTATATAAAATAAAATAGTAATAATAATAAATAATAAAAATAATAAATCCAACTAACCAAAACCCAAGTCCACTCTCAGTCTCCTCTCTTCAGATCTTTTCTTTTCAGTTTCAGCCTCCAAAGAAATCAACGCCACAGACAGAGAAGACAGACAGAGTAAGATCTCACTTCGCTGATAATTTTTCCTATTTCTGTTCCATTAGATCTCATAGATTCATTTGATGGTTCTTGTTTCTTCTGTGTCTGTCTTTCGCTCAACGGCTTATTGGGTGTTCGTTAATTTCGTTATTGCTTTTAATTCTCAGTGTTAGTTTTTGGATTGGAAATTCTCAGTTTTCCCCAATTAGCACGGATTTTTTCCTTTTCATTTGGGTTATAAAAAAAAATGGTAAATTGGGTTTCCTCTTGGGGTTGTGTTGGTCGCGCTCGCGTGTGTGTGTGTGTGTGTGTGTGTATATATATATTGGTATCCCCTCTTTAGGCTTGGGTGATTTATGCACAGTAACAAAAGGGCATAATGATTAACTTTTTTTTTTTTTTTTTTGCAATTTTACTTTTTAAGTAATTCATATGAGATGAAGATTTGCTTGCAGTTTTATAAATGCTTTGCTTATTTCCATTACTAATTTCCTTGCAGACCATTTTTTTTTAATACTATTTTTAGTTTAGTTATGTCATTTTTTATTTTAAGGTTTAGAGTTTCTCTAAGATAAGGGTATCGTTGTCCTCATTGTGTAAGACACACAAATACATGTCTATGATCAATAAAAATGTCTCTCTTTTTTTTTCTTTAACTTGCAAATTCCTATTCACTCATGTTCAAGGGTGTGTGCTGTTGATAAAAAAATCATAATAATTATAATCATAGAGCATAGTGGATTATTTCACACTAAATGAAAATAGTTGGACCTAATTTAGTTATTAAGATCTCCAGAGATGGAAAGGAACAACAATTATCGTATGAGAGAAACGTTGTTTATTCATTTTGGCAGTTTTCCTTGAATTCATTTGCATATTAATATGTCCTTTCTAGCAACATTGCGGGCCTGAGTTCTTACATAAATTTTTCGTGTGAAAATGAGTGGCTAGAATCGACTTTTACGGTTTTGAAAAATTGTCATAGGAGAGCTAACTTCTGTTTGATTTTAAGTGTTTGGCAATGAAATACACCTAGCTGTTGTAGACTCTTGGGATCAACTTGCTTCAGTGAAATGAGTGTTTGGAATGGAAGTGAACCTTGCTGGCCCGAGAATAAGTGTTTCATGATCGACTTGTCTTTTTTGAAAGATCGAAAGCAAGAGGTTTTTTCGGACAGGGTAACATTGAGTCTGATTTCAAGAGTTTGGCATGAAAGTGAACCTTGCTGTCTTAGATTTTATTGTTCCTCATAGGGGGTTCATCTTTAAGTTTTGGACTTCTCTCTCAAAACTAGAAGTTTTATGGAGGTTGTAATTATTATGTTAAATCGCGATTTTGATGAATTATTTTAGTCTGTAGAGTCTTGCCTTTCTATTTTAATTTTGTTAGATACTGTAGATTCATAATTATAGTCAAGGATGAACTGGGTGTTTAGGATTACTGTCGGTAGCTTCATCATATTCTAAAGTCTATAAACTTTTAATAGTATTCAAGTATTTTTAATTAATTCTCTTTACTCTCTCCTCTTAATACAAAGTGAAAGTCCCTGATTTCTTATCTCTCTAAACTTTCTTAAGCACATTCCGTTCCCTACAGAAGTTAGAACTAAACATGCCAAGTATTTCCAATAAGTTCTATGCGGTATCCTAAAATAACCCATGAAATAGCCAAAAATTTACTCATCAGTAAAAAGATTTTGGTAATTTGGAAGAGGGTTCTGCGAGATTAGGAAAAAGATTGGTAATTCTGTATTTCTTTTGTTGATCTGTTCGAACGTATGGCTCAGTGAAGCCAAATGACATCGTAGAGCTTAGATAAAAAGTAGAAGCGCCATGTTAGCATGATGAAGCAAAACACATGTATCATATCTTATATGTGTTTGGTAAAGAAACTTTATAAAGTTTGTTCAACTCATTATTATCTTTTCTTTGGGTTAACTTTCCTACATGTTTTGGACATTATTAGCCCAGGAATCCCACTGAATTCACTCAAGATCAAGAACCAATGTAAATAGTTTACCTTAACATTAGAGGTCAAATAAGCAAAGCAAGTAGCTTAGTTATTAGTTGCATGAATTCTATTCTCTTTGGAAAAGCACTCTGATTCATTTCGCAGTTATTCTTTTTTTTTTTTTGGCTCTATGAACCCCATGATAGTCTGTGCGCTTCTGAGTGAGAAAAGAGCTCAAAATACCTCCTTTAGAAGTTAATGGCAAAGAGTCTTTCCCAGCTTAAGGGGGTTTTTTATTTTTATTTTTATTTTTATTTTTCTGGTAAAGCTATTATTCAGGACCGATATTTTATGTCACGCACAAGGTTCATCAATTCAGATTACGCTGTGGTCTTAAGTCATTGTGAAATGGTACCTGTCTTCCTGATGTAAAATGTGTCGTTCTTAAGCTTGTTGTGTATGAAAAACTTTTGTAAAGGAAGAATTAAACAACAAAATGTGAAGACAACTTCAAAAGTAAAAGTAAAAGTAAAACTTTTCTTTTTTCTGGTGTGTATGCCCAAAACAAAAAGCAAGTCTTGAGTCTATAAGAAGTTTATATATGAAGTTCCTTGCAATTATGGGATCATAACAGATTGTATCTTGTCTGTACCTTTATTATATATTTTCCTCTTTATAAAAGCTAAGATTTTTTCCTTTCCCTTTTTTTGCTTTGTTGCTTCTCTTATCTCTCAGCGGTTCTTATATGAATGTACTTCTTCAGGGATGAGAATTCGAACTTTTCCTTAATAGAAAATGTATGCTAATAAACTTTCTTAAGGAATACAGAGCATTGATTGTTTTTTTTAATCTTCCTTTCCTTGTCTTGGCATAAATTGCAGCGAAGCTCTCTGCATCTCGGGGTCCAACTATGAGTCTAGCATGTCTTGCATGCCATGGCGTAGAAAGTCCGTCACACTCGTTCAGGAGTTACTCAGTTTCGAGTTCAGAAAATGACGGCCGATGTTCCACCATTGCCAACTGCTTAACCAGGAGGTCGTCTCTTCCTCGTCCACCAGGTTCTTCCCTGGGATCGACATCCAAAGTGACCCCACAACCAATGATTCCGAGCAGCAATGGAGTACTAGGAGGTACCCCTCGGTTAGTCAGGAGCTGTGCCGTGAGAAGGGACATAGTTAGAGACTGGAACTTCGATGAAGTCGCCATCGAACGTTAGGCTTCCCAATATCGCAATGAAGCGAGTAGTTTTAGGCTCTATTTTTTTCTTTTTGGGGGTCTTAGAAACCGGTCTCGCAATCTAATTTTGTTTGGTTCCGATTGCAACTGAATTCACGTTCTCTGCAGATAGATAGTTTCTGCATCTGTAATCCGAGTGAATTCTCTACTCTCTACTTTTTTGGTGTTTTCTTTTTGTTGCAGATTAAGCCTTCCACTGCTTGTAAGCTAAGTTGATATTTCTTTCTAGTGCAATGTTATAAATAGAATGCTTCTATTGGCCGTCCTCGAGCTCACTTGCTTGTTTTATGAGGTGTATATTTAGGTAGGCTAAAGTTGGGAAATATTCGAAATTTATACAATAATAAGAATAAATATCTCTGTGTTTAAAATAATTGAGTAATTAGTCAGTTCATTAAGAGTCTGTTTGGATAAAATTTTAAATCATATTTTATTGCAATAAAAAGATTTAAATTTAACCTTTTGTGAGTGAGTTTATGAGTCGAAAAAAAAAAATGGTGTTTGGATTGTTATCCAAACAAAGTCTAATTACTTGCATATGGTTTTTAGCACTCAATCAATTATCTCAAATTATTATTTTATAAGTAGTTGAATCACTTAGATATTTGTTGTATTTTTCAAAAGATATATCACGGGTGTGTGAAGAGTTGACAAGAGGGTGGCAATAGACGCACTATGTTTGTAAATGTTAAAGATATGTGTAATATGTGGTTAAATATTGACTAATTGTGTAAAAAATTCTAACACGACATTACTCAAATAGAACTAATTAGGTCTAATAAACTTGCACGTAATACGACATATTTAGACACGATTGATAAATAACAACACGATCAATACCTTATTTTGATCGAGTATATTTGGATCTAATTGTATAGAAACAATATATAATTGAAATGGTTTTACATTTAGGCTAAATTCTTGACACGACGAAAACTCGATATGATATGAAATATGAATTATCACCCTTAAATTTATAATAACTATATATATATACATATATATTTATACACAAAATATATATACATATATTACTAGATAAATAGTTATTTTGGATGATGAATTTAAAAAATAATAATAATTATAGTTCTAAATTTATTTAAAATAGTCGTAAATTTATTTTTACAAAGATAGAAAGAAATTTACCATAATAAATTTACACATTACAAAAATAAAAAATTTCTTACTATAATAAATTTACACATAAAATTTATTATAATAAATTTCTTACAAAAATAATAAAATTTTAAAATTACTATTTATTATAATAAATTTCTTACCAAAATAATGGGTTAAGTTTCATGATGTCGCGGTCATTTCTCTTTCCTAAGCTCAGATCACTCTCAAAAATGGCTGCCACTCCCACATTCTCTCTCCCCTAACCCAAGATTCAACCTTCACACCACTCGCTAACAATGGCGTCGAAGAACAACAGCATCTCTTCTTCTTCTTCATCTTCTCCTCTCTGCTCAGTCCCAACTCTCTTCCTCTCCTTCACTTTCCTCTGCGCTCTCTCTCTCGCCCTCTTCTTCTTCCTCTTCACTCCGACCCAGCCTAGCCTTCCCCACAGCGCCCTTCCCTCAAACCCTAACCCCAACCCCATCGTCAAGGTCTTCGTCGCCGGCCTCCCCAGATCGCTCAACTACGGCCTCCTCCAGTCCTACTGGGCCCACTCCGCCGCCGACACCCGCCTCGGCGCCGACGCCGACGCCGAGATCCGCGCCCAGGCCGTGGCCGGAGCCGAGTTCCCGCCCTACCCCGAGAACCCGATCATCAAGCAGTACAGCGCCGAGTACTGGCTCCTCGGCGACCTCATGACGCCGCCGGCGCGGCGCGCGGCGTCGGTGGCGGAGAGGGTCGGCGACGCCGCCGAGGCCGATGTGGTGTTCGTGCCGTTCTTCGCGACGATGAGCGCGGAGATGCAGCTTGGGCTGGGCAAGGGGGTTTTCAGGAAGAAGGTGGAGGCCAATGAGGACTATCGGAGGCAGAGACAGGTTGTGGATTTTGTGAAGAGTACTGAGGCTTGGAGACGATCTGGTGGCAGAGACCATGTCTTTGTTCTCACCGGTATGCCCTTTTGGCTTTTTTTTTTTTTTTGGTTGATTTTGGCTGGTTTTGTGTTTTTGGTGTGTGTTTGGTTGCTGAGAAAACTGAGAATAGGAAGAGAAGCTGAAGCTAAGGAAAAAGTTTTGCCCTTTTGATCAGATATTGCAATTGCGGATTAGTTTTGGTTTTGGAGGTTTATGGGAAAGTGAATGAGTATAGTGGAAAGTAATGCCTGAGAGTTTTGTTCTTCTGATCTCTCTCTTTGTCCTTCTTTATATTTGAAGTTTTTCATTTTCCATAATCATGAAGTGGTTATCAAAGGATGGGTTTTTTTTTTTTTTCCGTTGACTCATTGGTATAAATGAAAGCTTCTAATTCGAATAGTACTATACACGGAGGTCGATTCGTTTCGACAAATTGCCTTTACTTGTTGGTGTGGTGTTCATAATAGATCTCAGAACTGGCTTTGGAAAAAAAAAATTGAGAAAAAAAAAAAAGGCATGCTTGACATTTTGCTGCAGAAAGTAAGCAGCTTATGATTAAATCTCTGGATTGTCAGGTTATGTTAAACCTTGAAGCGTTGTTTGGCAGACCCGGTAGCAATGTGGCATGTTAGAGCGGAATTAGCCCCGGCTATCCTTCTTGTGGTTGACTTTGGCGGGTGGTGGAAGTTCGACAAGTCGTCTAATGGCTCGGATAGGATTCAGCATACGCAAGTTTCACTACTGAAAGATGTGGTCGTCCCGTACACCCATCTACTCCCTAGATTGCAATTGTCAGAAGACAAGAAACGCAGTACTCTTCTCTATTTTAAGGGTGCCAAACATAGACATCGGGTGAGTGTCGATCATCTGCTAGTTGGTGTTGGTGAAATTTGTTTAAAACCTTTATTAATAGCATCGCCTTTATCTAGAAGTTTAACTTTCGTTTAGGCGGAAACAAGAAGATATGATACACCGAGCAAAGGTCTACGGGCGCATTCCATTCCATGTTATTTCCAGTTAGCATTAGATTAAGAACTAAGAAGGCTATGGTCAAAGGTTTCGACTTTTTTCTTTGGAAATTAAAGAAAAGAGAGTCCTTTTGTGTTTGTGATGTCTAGAGGGTTATATTTATGGCTTGTAGGAAGACATGCTACTGAAACTAGTATGCAAGCATTCCATCTAAATATAGTGTGTAGACTTGTATCGTCATTTAGCTCATTGACCAAGATACCAGAAATTTTATTGATCATACCACTTTTGGACTGGGTTTTGGATTGCAAAAATGTATATTTGGATCATCTCTGCATATCATATTCTTGTGTCTTCCCATCACTTTTTTTTTTTTTTTTTTTTTTTTTCAGTTTGCACGATAGATTGTTGTAGATGCTCACATTTTTTTTGGTCTGGATAGTCAATATTGTGTAGTAAAGTACGCAGATGAAAGTTAATCACTGAATTAAAAGGTTTTGTTGAATCCTTTATTGTCAGGGGGGGCGGGTTCGAGAACAGTTGTGGGACTTGTTGGTTGATGAGCCAGGTGTTATAATAGAAGAAGGCTTCCCTAATGCCACTGGCAGGGATCAGTCAATAAATGGTATGAGATCATCCGAGTTCTGCCTGCACCCTGCTGGGGACACTCCCACATCATGCCGGCTTTTCGACGCCATTCAAAGTCTCTGTATACCAGTTATTGTAAGCGACAATATCGAGCTCCCATTCGAAGGGATGTTAGATTATTCTGAATTCTCGGTTTTTGTGGCTGTCAATGATGCGCTTACACCAAAATGGCTAGTAAGTCATCTTAAGAGGTTCTCAAAATCGCAGAAGGATAGATTTCGCAGGAAAATGGCTGAGGCGCAGCCTGTTTTTCAGTACGATAACGGTCACCCGGGTGGCATCGGGCCAATTCCCTGGGACGGTGCAGTCAATCATATATGGAGAAAGGTCCACCAGAAACTGCCCATGATCAAAGAAGCCATTGTCCGCGAGAAGAGAAAACCACCAGGTGTATCAGTTCCACTCCGCTGTCATTGTACTTAACCTCACTTCTTTACGTTTGCTCATGTTTGTATTTCTATAAATCTCATTGCTTACGGCTTGATATTTTTTTATTCTTTTTGTTTCACATCACAAAATAATTATTTTCCTTTCTTCCTTAGGCACTTTAATTTAAAGTGTATTCGAACTATTTAAAGATAATGATTATAGGTCTACATTATACAATCTCTCTTGTGAACTTCTCTCTCTGTTCTTGTTGTTCACTCTTTCTTTTTAGCGTGCGATGCCTAGTTTAGTAATCCATTAACATCTCAGTATTGAGTGGTGTTGATCGATGAGGGTCCGATGATCACACACACGAAAAAAGCCATACTAATGGTAGAGAATGGACGGTTAGAGCAATACAGTTAAGTTGGTATGAATTTTAAAACCGCTATAGTATGTTATGTGATTTTTTTCCTAGCCTTTCGAATTTTTAGAAACCTTGAATATGCTTTTGTTAGAATTACGATTGCCATATTTATTCGTAAAAACATGTAGATCTAGCTTAGTTATCCAGTCCATAATTAGACGCAGATCATAAAATTAAGAAAATTCAGTTCAATTTCACTCCTTTCTGTGGCCTTGAGCCGAATGAACACATACAAAATCGGTCAACATCTAGAGTACAAAGCATCCTTCTGCAGCAAGAAAGGGTAGCCGATCCCTCTTCTCTTAGATGGAAACACCACAAACAGAACACTTATCACAAACCCGAACACAAGAGGAAGAGTGTTGGTAACCTTTCGAGGCAATGCCGGATAATAACACCCGACGACGTCACTGTGACACCCTGCAAAAGCTAGAAAGGCAATCAAAGAGAGTAAGGCATGGAACAAATCAGCCCATCTCAGCCTATAATCAGAAGCCACACGAGGCTTCCTTCCTGCAGCATTGAAAGTCCAAATCCCTCGGAGGGTTGCCACCCCGTAATACAGTCTCCCTGTGGCCGTCTTGAAGCTATCGGTGAAGGTGAAGAAGACGCAAGATGCTGCACAGAGAGCAATGAAGAAGCCCATCAGCCAACGGCTCAAATTGGTGCAAATGCCGTCGTTGGTGAGCAGAGGAGCAAAAATGGTGAACGCAAGGATGGTTGCTGTGGGTAAGAGGACATTAAGACGGGCCGTGCCGCTGAGGATTGCGTTGACAATGTAGAGGAACTGGGATTCATCAGCATCGACATCAGCATCGGCATTGTTGCTGCTATCGTAGCCTTCAATCAAGTGTTGGTGGACAGAGGAGTCCATAGCTTGAACAGTTTTGAGCTAGTTTTGGCTCTCAGTTTTTATGGGAAGTTTATAAGCAAAATAGGACTATAAAAGAGATTCTTTGTTGAAGTGAGAGGGACAAGTAATTCTATTCCTTTTCTTTTTGGCACTTTTCCTACAAAATATGCCTTTCACATTTTGGGATTGTCTGATGAGAAAGTTAGGCTTTTTCTTGCCCCATTCAAATTGCAAAATGAACCTTTCTCGTATCAGTATTCCTTCCCAAGCATTTGGAAGTCCAACTTCAGCAAATTCATAAAATGGTATGGTTTGAAGAGCTTCCAACTGCCAGACAATCTAGTTACTTGAGAACACTCAATGTGAAGTATAAATGTCCCATATATCATATATAGCCATACGTATGCGCTTGGGATATAAAAAAGTATTAATGGAGGTCGCACTAAATAACCATTTTTGTCACATTAACGTAGTTTAATAAATAATCCAATTTTAGAATTTTTCAGTAGTTGTATTATTGGCCAATCATCTGAAACACCTATAAACCACTCGACATGTATATAAATGAGAAGGCTATATCAATATGCAATTGACCAAGAGTTAATGAATGAAAAAAAAAAAAAAGAGAGAGTTCAAATGACTCGTATAGCTATTTCATTTCTGTAATAATTGCACAAAATATCCATAAACATATACAATAAAAGAATAATATCTGCGCTGAAACTTTTCCAACGTTTCCATTGATATCATATAATCACTGGTCTTTTACAAAGCAATATTATATACCTTTATCTTTACAAAAAAATTATATTTGGCTGCACATATTGTTGTACCTGTAGGCATGAAACTGTACCCAGAAATTCACTAAAATTTCGGAATCACAGGGCAGGATAGCTAAACGCATACGATGAGACTATTTACATTACCAACAAACTAAGGTAAACTCAGGAAGCACTGATTCTTTGGACGAAAAAAAAGACGGAAAGATATCGTGCAAGGTTCAGAAAGGACTTGGAAAGAAAAACCACCAAACCCTCCTGCCATTGTGGAGAAGGAAAATCACTCTCTAGCACCACATAGTTCGCAGTGGTCAGAGGATTTCTCCGAGCACCAATGGTCCGGGACACTCAAGAAATGCGTGGACATGAACTTCCTGAATCTCCCCTTGTACTCGATGGGAGAGATGACGGTCGGGAGTAAGTTTTTGGGCACAAGTGAGGATTTCACCCACGTCTCCAACTGCTTGTCCCATGTGTACTGCCTGAGATAATCAATGATCCCACAAACGAGCTCTCTGCCGTGCGTATCCACTACTACGAGTAGTGAATAATCCATAACGTTTATCGACTGCAAAAACAAAACCATAAACTTTCAGATAATAACTTCCAGCACGTGTTTTGGGCTTTTGAGCTTTTCTTCTATAATAAGAGGGATATTAAAATATTCAAACTAATCACCAAAATTTCATGAATTTCCAGAGAAGGAGTTGATTATACAAGAGCGAGAAGGAGTTGATTATAGGACTCACATTGAGGAAAGTTGTGTCATTCCAGACGGCCCGTTCCAAGTGACGCTTTGCTCTGTTGCTTACATACAGCGGAGATGTATTCATGTCATTGACAAAGTTCTGATCCAAAAGAACATTGCCTGGATCATTTGTAGTGGAATTGTACCGTGCATGTAGAGCCCCTTTAAGGTCATACTGGCGAGTAATATTCCGACCGAAGGTGAGATTCTCCATAACCATGAGATCGTGCTTCATCTCTTTTCCACTCTTTGGATTTCTTACAATAACCTGTCGAAAGAAATTCAAATGCTAGTAACGATAATAAGAGAAGCAAACAAACAACAAAAATGCGCGACCGGAAGTAAGAAGTTTAGTACAGACCTGATAGATCCCAAAAACTTTGGCAAGGCAAGTTTGGTTCCCCAGTTCATACGACTGCTTCATGTACTTGAAGTAATCATCGGCAAACTTCATAAACGATTCAAATTCCGTCTTCTTGATTTCTTTTATAATCAACCGGTCATCAAGAGTTTTTGCGAAAAACGACTTGCTCTTCCCACCTTTAGCATCCCAGTTCCTACAGCGGCTAAGGGAAGCAATATAATCAAGCTCTGATGGACAGCACCAGTTTCTTAGATCGCGAAACTGATTCGCATAGGGACAGATAACCGTGTATCTACTCTTTCCAAGTGATTTTTCATACCCTAGAGGGACAACTGGATTGACCGTCCCAGGAGAAACAAGAGATTCCAGCAAACTCAACCCATCAAAGCTGGAGAAGCGCGACTCTTCTAAAGACATGCTTGATGTTGAATGCAATGAATCGGAATCAGAGGAGCCATGTGAACTCCAATGTGAGGAGATAACGGTAGGAATCCGGGTGAGACTGTAAAAACTCTCGAGTGGTTTTGTAGCATTATCACCCTCTTTCAACAGGGCCAAAGCACAGGAAATTATACTTGAGAGTTCACCCTCATGATCTGAGACAATATAATTCTCTGTTCCAAGGGGAATGTGCAGCCTCTGCCCCTCCTCGGTGATAAGCTGGTACACTGTGGGTAAATTTTCCCGAGTATATCCACTAAGGGATCCGAATTTTTGGAAGTATAATCTCTGGAGATCCTTCATGTCTATACCTCTAATTTCTTCAAATGGTGCCCAGAACCATCCACTTGAATTTTCTGAGTTATACAAAAGTGAACTCTCAGACATATTCTTCTTTAGTAAGAGTGATGTATTCTCTGTTCTTTCAGCATCAGAATGGTTGCCATTAGACAGCAGATTCGAATCGTCGCGGGACAATTCTTCAGGGCTTGAATCATCCTCAATCGGGATTTCAAATCCTTCAGATTCTTCAGATGCTCCAAATTCTCGCTTTCTTTAGATTCTTCAGGACCTTCAACTGGGATTTCTTTGATTGGAAACTCATCTACTTCTGCAGAGGCATCTACCTTATCATTCGCACCAACACCTCCTTCAACGGCAGGTTCACCTCTTTCGGTGTTCAGTTCACTCCCCATATTCTTTTCTGTGGCACTGCCATCCATTTTTTGATTCGTTTGTTCTTGAACTATTTTCTTGCCGATATTATAATCAACCATTGTAGAATCAGGTGAGAGTAGTGAATGGATCCGTCTATCCCAGATGCATGATTCTAGCAAAAGGTCCCATAGTAATCCATTCAAGCTAAGAAGTTGGTATACAGCCTGGCCTGAGTTCCCATTTGTAGAAACAGCATTCTTAACATTTTCCTGATTAGACACATTGTAACATTCTTTATATAACTAGAAAAACAGTCTTCATATACGGAAGGAAAAAACTTATGGACAGTAGACAAGTCAGTCAACATACAACACAACAAAGCTAGGAACAGGAGAAGGGGGAAAAAGAGAAAGCGACCATATTTCCTTCAAGCAAGCATTGAGATCATAATAATTTTTCAAGAAAAAGCTTTTGCCAGCAATGAAAGTAACATAATGTAACGTATTTGTACGCATGAAAACTGGAACTTGCCAGAAATGTTTCGAGTGCATACCTCGAACTCTGATTTTTCCTCCTTTAACATCTCCTCAATATCTGAGAATTCCTTCAAAGAGCCTCGAAGATTCAAAGTCAACCCTTCAAATTGGGATTTAACTTTGTTCAAAGATTTCTCAACCTCAGTAAATAGCATCATCCCTTTCATGTACACCTTAAAAGAGGGGGGGAAAAAAGAGTGGTCACCTTACTAATGCAAGTCACAATTATCAAAGGAGGTTATTAGATAATTTTCAGGAACCACAAAAGCTAGCATTATCAGATAAGATACTCACATTCTCTGTTTCTCTGCTAAGGAGGTCATGTCTAAGTGAATTACTGAGCTTTAACCTCCAAGGAGGTAGAGAAATGGTGTAGGTGGCAACAGGAGAGTATCTTAACATTGCAACTACGTTGCCTAACCTGTGGCATATCAAAATAACCACATAAGAACACTGAAACAGAAAAACAGTATCCGCAGTTTGAGTAACGAGAGCAGGAAAAAGAGAGATGGTAGTGTAAAAGCAATCCTAAATAAGAACTAATAGTTTCCCATCATTAGACCAATACCCTAGATTCACTCAAAAGCTAGCGTGCGCAGAAAGATATGCAAACGAAAATTTAAAGAAAAAAAAAATACCAGTTTCAGGTTAGGATACAAATGAACCAATTCACAAGACAGGCCAATTTTCCTGTTTCCAATATCCCACCTATTTCAATCTAATCCTAAAACGATGCACTGAACAAAACATGTTATCGCACTGTTTAGAGAATATACTCTATGATACAAGGAAGAGAAATTACTTTTTCCCGCTGAAAAGACCATCAATCCACTCTTTAACAGTAAATAAATACATAAACACATTTTTTATGCTGAATATAAGATTAATTTGGAAATCATGGATGAACCATACCCAAAGTAGTAGAGGAAGTCCCGGTGCAACGAATGGCCACAGGTCGATAATTTACGGGCTGAGCCGTGATGTGAGAAGCCAAGCTCCAAGAACTTTCCAAAAGACAGACCACGTGCTGGAGTAGACATCAACACTCTTTTCGTAGATTTTGCAATGCCATTTTCATGTGTACACCTACCACAACGACCCCACATCCAAATTTTTCCTTCTGCTTCCCCAGGTAAAGACTTTCCAGTAGGAAGCCGTTTAATCTTTATGGTCAGCTGCTTCTTATTATGTGCATAGTAGTAGAAGTGAGCTTCTGGAAGCTCACCACAAATGTTACACTGAGTTTTCTGTATTACAGTAGTTTCGATTAGTGCAATTAACTTTAAATATGCAACACAATAAATTACGCAAAGAAAAGCATCACGGCATAATTGGCGATATAAAGCAGTTTTTCAGCAAAAATAATGAAATTCTCCAAGTTCTAAAGGATAAGCCTGGGTTGCAAGAAAAGAAACATTCCAACAAGAAGTAACAAAATAATAATAGTTCTAATAATGGACTTACAAACCTCATTGAGTAAATTCTCTCGCAGGAATTTTCCAAGTGGGATATCGAAATTCTTGTAGAACATGATATGAGAAAAATGGCTTTGCTCACATACAGTCCCTCTTAAGGCATTCCGCTTGGACATCAAAACCAATATACTCTGAGAATCTAACACTATGTTGATACCATTCTGACTTTGCGCTGTATCATTATCACCATCACCATCTTTCTCCAACTCTTGAGTGGTTTCAGTGCTTTCAATAGAAGACTGGGACTCTACAACATTCAGGGACTTTTCTTCCTCAGAACTACTCTTATCTTGTACTAAACATTGGTCTGAGTCCTTCGGAGATGTTGGAGCAGAAATAGCATTTGCAATCTGACCATTGGCCTCTCTTCCATGGAGTGGGAAGTATGAAGAAAGTAACTGATAGGAAGAGGTAATAGGGAAATTTTCGCTGAGAGACTTCTTTAGAGAAGCTGAAATGGAGGAAAATCTTGATATAATTGCAGGATTATAGGGCTCGTGAAAAAGGGAATCTCCTTTGAATTCTACATTAGAACTGGGGAAGTCTAGACCATGAAAACAATTGGAAATGGGGATATCAATAGGTAACTCGGGTTTTGCAGGAGAATTGTGCGAAAGTGCATCCTGAAATCCATTGGAAATGGAGATATCAACTTTGGGCGACTCAGATTCAGCAATTTCCTCGCTGAGGGAAGGAGAATGTGCTTTACCAGAATCTAAGTCGGTAAATTGATGATCTCTGGACAAAATATTTTCCACTTCCGCCGCAATGGCATTTGCCACTCCAAAAACTGGTATTGTAGAGAACATTGCTCTCTGATCAACAAGGAAAGAAGTCTCAAGTATCAAATGATACGCCATAATAACCGCACACTGCACCACACATTTGACTCTCTTCAACTCTTCACTGTGCGCTCCCTTCAGCAAAATCTGTAATATCATCATATAAATATTCAATCACATGATATTTAGGAATTCAATTAATCCATTTTTTTGCAAAAGGTGAAGGGCCAATTTCAGGATGTAATTGGGTGCCACACGAATGGGAGTTATAAAATGATTTTCAACCATTTAAGAAGTGACATAATTATTCTAAGCAAAAAAAAAAAAGTGACATAATTATTGAAGAAAAAGAAAAGAGGAAACAAATAATTTAGAAGAATGTTAGTTTTTCCTTTTGACAAAAAAATAGGCTTCTTGGAGTAGATAGACTGTGAAGAAGAATATCCTAGGCAAAATTTAAGCTTAATTTCTCTCCTGAACAAATAAAATTCAGAGATTAAGAAAGAAAATTATGCATGTTTAAGGATGGGAAAACTTCAGTACAAAGACCAATCCCATCGACGACTGACTCTGAAAATACTAGCTCTGACAAACAATTCAAAGGAATCTGGAGTGGCTTCATTTAGTGACAATGGTGAGTCTATAAGAAAACAAGAGTGGATTGCTAATGGCCTGATGTTCCTAGTAAAAAACTGACCAAACTCTTCATTTCTGTTTTAACCTTTTATTTTTACTTTTGGTTCATTCTATTTTCTCGTGGACAAATTCTCCTGTTTTTATATACGTTCCAAACTTTTGTGTTGCTCAACTCTTTGTTTCTGATTGAAAAAATAAAACCCCCGATATATCAGGCATTATACTAGGGGGGAAAAAATAAGAAAGATAGACTAACCGTACAGCCCAGGCGTGTTGGACAACCCTCAATGAACATCAATGTTTTACTTGGTTTCTTTCCTCCCTCACCAGACACCACAAGGTCCTCCACAAATCTTTCAACGTAAAAGGCATCACATTGTTTTAGCTTTTGACTCGTCAAAGAATCGGATGATAAAATAGGTGAACCAGTGCAACGAGCGACTCTCTCAAGCCGGTGGAGTTTCATATCAAAGACCAGAGTCATTCCCTTTTTGAGAATGGACTCTTGGATATCACGACTAACACTCTTCTCCACCAAAACCACGTTTGGATGGCACGAATCTAACATCTCGACAACAGACTTCAAATAATCTTTTTCCTGTTTGAAAACAAATGATAAGGACAGGTCGTGGAATAGTTCAATCACATACAGAATTACTATTTAGGACATATCACCTGTTCCATTGAATCGAACGATGACAACCCACTGGAGGACTGACCAAGGGCACCCCGGATTAACAATAACTTCGGACTCTTGTACTTGGTCGGCATGTGTTTGTGCGCTGCATGTTTCTTGAAGACCAAGCCTTTAACTACTTGACTGCAACATTAAACATTAATTTATGCCTTGAAAATGGGGAAAAAATTATGAAGCAACATTAGGATTGATACTTAAGAAATCTATGCAATAGTGTAACGCTGTCAAAATTGATGAGCATAAAAACTAAAATAACATCTATTATGTTCATGGCTTATCCAGAAAAGGTGAAGATTTAACTTTTCTAAAGACATCTAATAAAAATGAACTAATGGCGTTTCGTTGTTCCAGAGTAGACTTTTCCAAAGCCCTGTACTCATTCATGTCTAGCTTCAAGACAAGTAACTAAATAATTATCCCAAGGGATTACTGCCAAAAATTACATGGAGAATTTCTGAAACATGAAACCAGAACTCTTGAAAAGATTGAGGATACAGAAAAGTACTTGCAAAATTTATAAAAGAAAACATTAGAAACCTGAGCTTTACATAATAAAGTGCTGACAATAGACTAAAAAAGAAAAAGAAACCAACAAGACCTAATGGCTTAACTCTGGTACCTTTGGCTGCGAACGCCAGTGGCAATGCATTTCACTTTCACATATCCATCCGGATCCATCGAGTCACGAACAACAGCATCAGGTTTTAAAAATGACGCTGCTTCCCATGACAAAGATGTAACAATATCTGCCCAATTTTCAACGTCTTCTCCATAAGGAACAACGCCGACAGATTTAAGGAGTTTGCATACAAGTCCCTTGAACTTTCCATTAATAACCTCTTCCATGGCTCTTTGTTTTTCCTCTTTGAACTTATAACTCCCACTTCCTACACCTCCACCAGGACTTAAAGAACTTGGCTTTCCCCATTCTGTGCCATCGCCGCACTCGTCGTCATCATCGTCGTCGTTGAAAGCCACGCTGCCCTCAATATCATCAACTGGATCTTCCGGTTCAGGGGGTTCCCAAATATGGGAATCTGTGTCATCTTCAAAAGGATAAGAACTTTCGCTCTCCTCATCGACAGAGCCAGTACAGCTCTCTGCATCAGTATCTTTTTCTTCTAGGCCATTACTTGTAGTTACAGGTACAACCTTAACATGTCTTCCCATGCCTCTGCTGTTACCAACATGTCCATTTACTGAAGATTCGGAGCTTAAATTTTGCAACTGCCCGTTAGCTCTATAGTTATGATTCCCATGATTAGATCTGTAAGAAGCAGGCATGCACGCATAAAAAATAAATCATCAAATGTATCAATGGGGAGATCTCTAGCAGCATAATACCCAAACAAAAAGAGAGAGAGAGAGAAAAGAGAATGAACATACCTATCATATATGTTCATGTCAATAGAAATCTCACCTAAATGAGTAAGAAATAAAAGTAAGCATTGGATCATAAAAATACAATATTAGCTGTTGATTGCATTCAATGAAAAGCTATTAAGTAACACTAAGACAGTAAACTTACTGCTGCTTGATGAAGACCGATCACTACTGGAAAAGGAAGAGGTTGGACTTATCATCGGTGTTGCATAAGGACTATACCTTCCGTCAGACGGTAGAGATTCTTGCTCGTGCTTGACCTCACAACACTTGCAAGACAAAACAGAGTCTTGCTTACCTAGTTTTAATGAATTTACATGCTCTTCAATTTTCGTATCCTCCTTCGGATTCACTAAATCTGCCCCACAATAATGACACATACTACACATCTACCTCTCGAAGGAAATTCCGTCAAGTGGACAAATGGAAGTGGCGTCCAAACTTGAATACTGACATGTTAAGACAGAAAATAAAGAAACAAAACTTAGAACTCATCACAGCAACAAGTATTTGAAAGTGCATTTAAATGAGAAAAAAGAAAATACAATTTAACTATGAAAATCACCAGTATTTTGTATAAATTTAGATTCGAAATTTTAATCCCAGCAGTGCCCAATACTAATTATAATCCGTCTTAACACAAAACATCTTTCCTTGATGATAACTACAAGATCACTAGATCAAATTATCATTTACTGATATTGAGAACTCCAATATAGTTGCCTCAACCAACATACATGTATGTGCACATATAGACAAACATAGACACTAATACAATCATATTATGTACATAACTGAAAACCTACATATTAATTTACATTTTCAAATGCAACCGATTCTTTTTCTATTTCTTTCTTTTCTTTTTCTGATTCAGCAAGACAACAAAGAAAAACAAGGAATTTGACCAAAATATAAATATCCTATCCCATCCAAATCCGAATCAAAATTTCCTTTAAAGAACAAAAAGAAAATGCCCATAAAACCTTAATATTTAATTATCCAAATTCCTTGTTAACAAAACAAAATGTATTACAAAAGCCCCAATCGTTCTAAATACAGCTATATAATAGTTTAAAAAAGAAAGACCTCAAACACTTGAGAGCAGAAAAATAGAACCAAAGACCAAAGCTTAAACATCAATCGAATCAGAACCTCAAAAAGAATTACCAAACAAAAAAAAAGCCAATAAATTTATCACAATTCATATAATTCAAAAGAAAAGAACTCAATTTGACCCATTAAACGTTTTTCTTATTTCAAACTATAAACCAAAAAAAAAAAAAAAAACGAAAGCAAGAAAAAGAAAAAGAAATACCTGAACTTGGACAGATAATCCAAAAAAAAAATAAAAAACAAAACACTAAAACCACGCAAGATTCGTAGATAAACTCAATGCAAAGCTCAACACTCTGATAATAACGAAGGAAAAAAAAAAAAAGAAAAAGAAAAAAGAAACCTTGCACAGTAAATAAAGCCAAAACATCTGATCCACTAACTCAATGCAATCCAAACTTTCAGCACAAACGAAATCTCGGGAAAAAAATATAGCCCACACTGTGATGAGATTTCAAAAACACGAAAGAAAATCTCGCCATTTTGAGCTCCAAGCAAGTCATTAAAAAAAATTAAAATCTAAATCGAAAACAAAAAAAAAAACAAAAAGGAAGAGAGAGAGAGAGAGAGAGATGGATGACTTACTGTCAAAGCAAGCGAGCAAACAAAGATACGGCCTTGACCTCCAAACTAATCCCAAGCATAATTCAACCAAAAAAAAAAAACCAAAGAAATCTTGCTTTCTTTCCTACAAAACACGGAATTGTCGGAGTTCTTAGAGTTCGTAGTTGTTGTTGTTTGGTTTGTCTGTGAGAGACTGAGAGAGAGAGTCCACAGAGTCCTCAGACAGAGTCACGAGAGAGAGATTTGGAGAAGAGAGAGAGAGAGAGTTTAATTCAGACAGAGAAAATGAAGGAGAAAGAAGAAGAGAAGAAATGGGAAAGAAAATAATAAAGGAAAGTAATTTAAAGTGGGACCCACTGTAACTTTGTTTTCTTTCTTTTTTTAATTATTTTGAACCTGTTCTTTTAGGATATTTTATTGCAAGTAGACATGTATATGGACTATAGAGAGAATAAAAATTATATATTACGTCTAAACTAATGTGGTTTTGGCGTATTTATTAACAATGAATAATATTACGGATTTGGAAAAGGGTTGATTTTGCATTTAAAGTCCCTAGAGCTCGTTGTATTGTATATTTCGTCTATACTAGATTACTAGTACAGAAGTTTTACTATTTCTTTGCATGCAGCTTTACTCTCTTTTTCATTTTCTTTTTCTCTTGGGAATATTTTTTTAATTCTTTGCTAGTTAATTTTAATTTTTTCTTTTTTTGTTCTTAACATGCTCGCACGATTCACTTGATTTTTTATTTTTATTTTTTTGCTGTTGGAATAGTGGGTAAAAGCCATGTAACACATGGCGAGACAAATAAAGAAGAGTAGTGCTTGCATGCTCGAGAAGGGTCACGTCGAGTAGCCCGCACATGCACGTATCGAGAAAGTATGCGCCGAGCAAGTCCGAGCAACTACATATAGACCAAGTTTGAGCACATTTAAATAGGGGTGCACGGCGGTCGGGCGGGCGGGTGCCGAGCGGGGAAGAAGCAGATCCGGCAGGTGGCGGATGGCGAAAATTCCCTACCGATGGCTGACCGAATGTCGTACAGGCGGGTGGCGTTCGGGTGGGCAGTCAATGGCCGACCAAGAGCAAACGAGTAAATCAGATGACCCAAAACGAGTAAATCAACAGAACCAAGAGCAAGACCAATAACCAAGAAGGTAAGAACAGTACAGTAACGATACCTGCAAAGCTCGACGGCGAGCGCACACCGCGATGGCAAGGGTTGGACGCTGAAGGTCCAAGGGCGTGAGGACTGGACAGCGGACGCCGTAAGTCCAAGGGCGCGAGGGAGAGGGAGACAGGGAGCGTAAAGATGAAGGCGCGAGGTAGCGAGGCCGAGGAGGGTCGAGGGCTGTCGCACGCAGTTTGGGGATGGGCGAGAGACTAAGTCGCTGTGGCAGTGGGGCTGGAAAAAGACGAGACTCAGACGTCGGGAGAAACTCGGAGGGATGGAGGAGGCGGCTAAATCCAATGTGATTGAAAGTGAAACCTAGGCTGTTAAAGTTGACAAAAAATTAAAAATATATATTTATTTGTCAATGCTCGGGCGGGCGGGTTTCGCCAGAACAATGTCTCTACCACCCGCCATCCACCCATTTGAAGGGAACACCGGTCGGGTGCCAACCGAGAATCGACAAAAGCATGTGGCAACCGCTCGTTCGGGCGGGTGGACGGGCGGGTAAACTTTTTTGTTCACCCCTACATTCAAGCAAGTACGCATCGAGAAAGTTTGAGCAAGTATGTGCTGAGCACGTCTGAGCAACTACATGTAGAGTAAGTCTAAGCACGTCCAAGTAAGTATGCATCGAGCAAGTACATGTCAAGCAAGTCCGAGCAAGTACGTGCCGAGTAAGTCTGAGCAAGTACTTGTTGAGCAAGTCCGAGCACGTCCGAATAAGTACGTGACGAGCAAGTCCGAGCACGTCTGGGCCTGAGCGAGCCAAGCAAGACTTGTGTGGTCCCTAACAAATACGGACTTAAGGACGGTGGTCCTCCACACATGCCAAGTGCGCAAACTCCTCCTTCCGACAACAGTGTACGTTAGAATATGTTGCACTACTACCTGCTAGCAACCAAAAAAAGGACCCTATCACAGATCCTACAACAACAAAAAAAAAAAACAATACGTACGTCTATACACGAGACGAGACGCTACATTATCTAAGAGGAAGAACTCAAATCAATACTAAAAGGCAGATACGACCCGCTACTCCATCTATAAATATGATCTACCCTTTTATATTAGGCATGCTCATTTAATTTGTACTAATTTGTATTAAGTTTTTAGCATCTAGCATTTGTTAAGGTCAATTCACTTGAACTAATTTAGTACGTATAACTTCCATAAATACAAGATGATAATTCAGAAACAGATAATTTCTAGCATTCTAGCAAATAACTCTTTTTTGTCAACTAATCATTTGTAAAATGATCTCAGAAAAAAAAATCATTTGTAAAATGATAAAATTATGATATCTGAACTTCTTAGGTGGAGAATAAATATAAAATAAAACAAAGTGTCAAGAATTTTTTTTTTTTTCAATTAAGTATTGTACCTATATATTCTCACGCACTTATTGATTATATTAACTTTTAAGGGGAAGAAAAAAAAAAAAACCCATTTGTCTACAGTTAGTACTTAATACTTCACAAATCACACGGCTACTAGCATTTACAGATTTGTTTTTCCTTTATTTGCCAGCTCATCTTTGTCGACGATTTATTGAATATGAACTTTTTATTTTGTTTCTCTTCATAAAATTTATGATGCGCTTGTCTATATGCATGAATGAATTAATTAGTACCAACATTATCTACGTCTATAAATTTCATCGAAAATTTCATTTTCTTTTAAAGGTCATTAACAACAAATTTTTTTTATAAATTACAAATTGTGATTATCGATTAAGAGCTGATGGATAATAGGTTCTCTGTTCTAAAGAAGAATCTTAGCTGGAAATGAAGATATATTTGCATGGTTTCATGAATATTGAAATAGGACACTAACAAAAATAAATAAATAGCTGTGTGTATCAATCTATATTTAACTAGTGTAATGGTGTCTCATCATGATATCTTAATATTCAAAAAGAAACATAATAAAATAATTTCAAATTAAACAATATTGGCGTGCACATATTTTTTGGATAAGAATTAAATTTGAATTTTTACAAAGAGATATATTGCATAGCACGATTTTATTCATCAACAAATAAATATAAAGTAGAAAAGAACGAAAATAAGGAAATGATCAAAGTCAAAAGTATTTATGTCATCTATATATTAGGCTTAAGAAAGAATCCAAATGATCCTCTTAAGATATTTTTCTCCACTTGAATCACCATTAGCTTAGCTTGATTAATTATAGGGTTGCCTTTTATTTTTTATTTTTTGGTTAAGGGACCATTAACTAACAATTAGGGGTCAAATAACATTAAAATCAAGGTTTTGTTTAGACCCAATTTGGATTAAATTACTTACCATTTTGGTCCTCTCTCCATCAATTTGCACAATTTTTTGTTGACTTGTAAACCATAGATGATTAGTTCAAATAGTCATTTAAATTTAGTCAATTTCACACCCAAAAATAAGTTCTGCACAAGATTGCCTCAAAATTGCCTAGCCACGCATTATCCCTTGAAATTTAAGCAAAGAAATTTCCATTCAAGTGGCTATTTTTCTTTAATTTTACATGTTGGAAATGGAAATATGCACACATAAATAATTGTTGACCACAAGAAATGAAATTACTTCTAGTATCTTCTCTTTTCAAATATTAGGATAATTAGGATCTGTTTGGAAAACAAGATTAGTTATACATACAAATTAAAATTTATTATTTAAAACTGAATTGGACTAAGTTTATTATTAACTGTGCTTGAAATACACACCATTGGATTACTGGAATAAATGGTAAAGAATAGTACTTACAAAGTGTACTCTATTTTTCTACTCATTCCTTCTTTTTTTTTTCCTTTTTTTTCCTCTGTGATTTTAAAAAATGGAAATGTAAAAGATCGGAATGTAGTCTCATGAACGAGAATGAGATTAAACAACTTAATATAATTTGCGGTATAGTTCTTATATAATTTTTTCTAACAAATATCTTGAAAGGGAAAAACTAAATAAATAAAAAATCCTAATCTCAGATGTAGTTAATTAATTTGAAATCCTTTTTCGTGTTTTATTAGGTAATAAAATCCTTAAGTTTTTACAACAATAAGTCAACATATATACATCTTAACTATTTTCCTTTAGGCTTAAAAGCCAAAGACATAAAATTACTGATACAAATTAATATATTTAGTTAGAGGTAAGCATTCTGATCTTCTTCTTCTTCTTTTTTTTTTTTTAAAGTAATTTGCTACATTCAAACTCATGACTTCTTTTTTTTTTTTCTTTTTTTTTTTTGGTCTTTTTCAGACGGCAAAAGTATAGGCTTATATGTGATGTTGTTTTGGAGGTATATTGATTCAATAGTATATAATTTAAATTTAACTACTATACATGAAGAAAAAAGGAAAAAAAAAAAGCGAAATTAGATAAATAACTATTTTAAAATCACATTCTTAAGTTGTTAGCCAACAAATAAAAATAAATAAATTATCAGTTATTTTTTTAGTTGTTTTTTGTGACTATTTATACTTCTTTGCCATTTATTACAAATGGTAACAAAATGTTACATATCGTAATAAAAGTTACGAAAAATATAACAAAATTTGATACATATCGTAACAAAGTTGTTACAACATATTGTAATAAAATATGTTGCAATTTGGATAAATTAGATACAATCTATCATAATAATCTAGATCGTAACATATTTTAATACAGATCGTCACAAATTTTGTTACGATTCGTAACAACATTTGTTACGATTTAAAATATCTTTTTGTTAAGATTTTGATTTGTAACAAATTTGTACAAATCGTAATAATTTTTGTTACGGTACATTAACAAGATTTATTCAATCTCAGCTTAGCAAAGGCAACACTTTCACTCTAAACAACAAAAACTAAAAGACCCTAACTTGAATTTGTCAACCGAAAAAATAATTACTTGTCAGTTGTCACATTAGCAACTTCCCAACCCCCCAACCCCTAGAGTCCTAGTTTGTACAAAACTTAAATATATCTACGGTACTGATATTAGAGGTGTTCTATATTTGAAGTTTTAACCTCATTTCATAAATTTTGTTTTTTGGTTATGACATTTAATTATAAACAAGCCAATGTCTGATTAAGTTTTGGATATTGATCTTAATTTCTTTCAAGCCTTTTTAGTTTAAACTTTATATACACACATTTGCCTATCGTGAAATAATAATAATAATAAAAAATCACGAGAGGTCGGTTGATTAATCAGAGCGCTACATATGATCATTGTTCTTTTAGTTCTCTTCTATCCTCTCTTAATGAACTTTCATTATTATATAGGGAAAAGAAAAAGAAAATATTTGAAGAATCCTAATTACGCTTTAAAGAGAGCAACTTTCCAGAAAAGAAATAGGAAAAGAATTCCATGAAATAAAAGTACCATGAAGAAAAATTATAATTAGAAAAAAAAAATTGCATGAAACACACCTTTTAAGTGGGTCGAAATCACATAATATTTATGCGCGTACTCTCCCTTTCAATTTTATAGCTATTTAATTACGAGATAACAAAAGTCAAATTTTCCTTCAAAAAATTAAAAAGTCTATTTTCATTTATTTACTTACATCAATATTAAGACCCAGAAAGATCTATCTAATACTAAGTGTAGTAATTTATACAGCTCAAATTTCATTTAATTAGTACGTTTCGTTTTCTTCATGGAATGCTAATTGCGCTATTAAGACCCAAAAGTCAAATGGATGTGCAATTTATTTCTTTTTGCTTTCTTTGAGAGGATGTTAAAAAAAAAAAAAAGTTTGACAATACATAAGTTGTATGTTTTGTAAGAAAAAATTTTCAATCGCATAGGATTACTTTTCAATTGCTGAAAAATGAAATTTTCATGAGAAATCCTCTTTGGCACTAGTAGTGTCAACATGGCAGGTATGAGGCGAGTCATCCAAAACCATCACCTAATTTATTAAAAGAAAAAAAAATTCCATATTCTCCGATCCATTTAATTGTTTAGCGATTATTTGAACTTTAGATTGCAATTCGAATAAAAAAAATCCATTTATAACATGTTGTTACAGTAATTACATTAACAAAAAAATTAAATTATAATTGTAACTGTGTATACACATGATTCGTGACTGTATTTATAAAATTAAATATATTTATAGTAAGGAGTTATATCTATATATATATATATATATATATATATATATATATATACCAAAGTAACTTATTCACAAGCTACGCTACATTTGAAGAATCATTGAAGAAAAATGTACTAAAAAAATCTAATTTGAATAAGCACTAGTATTATTTGTATAACACTTATATATATTGACAGTTGATTAGAAAAACATTATACTATTCTTACAATCTCTTAAATACAATTAGAATACAAAAATAAGCTTATGTAAATGAATTACAGAATCTCTTAAATGCAATTAGAATACTAGACTTACAATCTCTTAAATACAATTAGAATACAAAAATAAGCTTATGTAAATGAATTACAGACTTTATATAACTGAAAAAGGTTTCAACGATTAAAGTAGTTTGTAGAGATCATTCATTCTAATAAGTAAAAATACTTAAAAACTAATACGTAATCTGTATATGTGTTTGTTTGTGTAGCATTAATATTTTATTTGTTCGGCCGTTTGTATCATGTAAGCGGTTGTAAATAAATACATAAAAGTTCTCTAAAATTAATAAATAAAGAAAAAACAATTCTACATTTAAAAAAATAAAAAATAGTTTTTTTTTCTTAAAGAAAAAAAGTTAAGGCGATCAGTTAGGTAACTAGCCATTTTGTAATGTATGTTTTAAAAAAATAGCTACAGTTTCAAAAATTTAAAAACTAGACATCATACATGTCAAAATTTTCTAATAATAACAAAATTACACATAAAAATTACTGTCAAAAAATTTCTGACATGTGTCAAAAATTTTCGAAAGGGTTATTTTTTAAAATTTTTGTAACTGTGGTTATTTTTTAAAATTATTTTCTAAAATGTAACTATTTTCTCAAAATTCTCAAAAGTTAAACAAGTTGACAGGTGGGGCGGATTACCCGTTGATCCAATGGGGAATCTCTTATCCTACCCCGTTTACCCCGCAGGGCAAATGTAGGGGACTGATCAATCTCAATTGATGGGGCAAAGCGGGGAGTCAAGGGCCCGTTCCAAACACCCATTTGAACTTTTACTCATTCAATTTGAAGTGTAATTTTTTAAGAAATTTTTTAATATTTCAACTTTTACAAAAAAATATTTATATATTTTAAAGAAATTTTTTAATATTTCAACTTTTACTCATTCACTTTGAAGTGTAATTTTTTTTTTACAAATTATAAATATTTTTTTTTATTATTTTCTGTCATAAAATTCTTAACTTTTGTTATTTTTAATATTTTAAAATATTTTCTTTTTTTTAAATCATTTAATTTTGACCTATTTTTGTAACTCAGCCTGTAATTATTAGATTGTAGTTATTTTTAAAGAAGACTATAAATAAATTACTAATCTACCTTCAAACATTATATGCGTGCGTGTATATATTTATTTTATGTGAATAGAATAAAATATTATGAAAAACAACCACAAAAAAGTATACCTATATTATTTGATCATTTCCATGTTATTTCACAATTTTGGATAGGTTGATTTGAAATTATTCAAAATTCTGTACGTGTAGCATTAATTTGCAAAGGAAAAAAAAATAATTTATCCTTTTTTTTTTTAACCATACATTGAAAAAACACCACCTTAGATCCTTATGGTACTTTATGTTTTGCAGGTGGGATATGTGTAATGCAACAAGTATGGATAAGAAAATATATATTATCATTACAAAGTATCAAACGTATTAAACACCATAAACGAAAGGTTCTCCGGCCTCCTAATTTTCTTCCACTAATTTATAATATGCATATGCCTCCTCCTCACCGAACATACCATTAGGGCTTGTTTGACATAACTAATTCAAGGCCTCATTATTATTATTATTATTATTATTATTATTATTATTATTATTATTATGCTTATAATTAAATCTAAATTTTGTATTTATATTTTCTAAAGGGATGAAATACTGCTAAAACAAACTTTATCTTCCTTCGATTTTTATAACTTCTCGAAGATCTCTCATTGAACAAGAGGAGTTATTTTTGCTGTATGCATTGATAGTAAATATTAATTCAAGAAGAATTCAATATTTGAGCCAAAAAAAATTAATAGATCATTTAAATTGTATATGAGTATTTTTTTTTTGGTCTATGTTTCAAAAAGTACAATTTAATTAACTTTTACATGTATTGGCTATGCAAAAAATAGAGGTAACAGTCATGTGAAAACAAATCCCTAAAGTCTAAACAGTACTTTTTTTTTCCCCTGGGACAGATTTTCTTTATTAATCCAACTTATATAATAAAAAATAGCAAATAATTTTATCATCATTCTGGTAGTTTTATGGAGGAGCTTAGAAAGGATTAGCTACAATATATTGACAAACGCCTTTCCTTTATAAATCTTTTTGTTATTTTCTCCAAATATAAAACTAGCCAGAATATTGGTAAACCTATTTATATACGACGCACAAAACGTATATAGAGTGCTTTGCGTTGTCAAATATATATGAAAAAAAAAAAAGACTTGTTAAATCTTGATGTACTATTGATTACCTTTTGGAAGGGACAAGGGCCCCAAAACTAATTTGTTGGTGGGAATTGATTTCCACATTTATCTCTTAACTTATAATATACTTTATATATTCCTAAAGAAAATACAATTTTATTAAAGAGTTAGGGACAATGGTATGGACAGACGACCTAAAACCTTTACTGCTAAGATCCCCAAAGTATTTGGTGGGTGTCAATGTCCTATAAAAGTTTATTTATGGGGTCAATATCTAATTTTTTTATATTTTAGGAGGTAAATATTTGAAGTTGATATATATTTGTATATCTCATATATACACAGACCATGCAATCATTTGCTAAATAATTTTTATATCATATTACGTGAACATTTATACTTCAGCGTTTTCGTTATATTACTATGAGTTGTGCATTTTACACGTACTTATAAGCAAAGCAATCAATATGATACATATATATATATTTATTTATTTATTTATTTATTTGTCTATTTTTGAAAGGTATAGATTGCAAAATGTGGTGTTGCAATTCGTGAGGAACTATATCATGATTGACTAGAAAATACAAGAGCTCACCAATTGAAAGTGTGAGAACATGCATGATTATGGTATATTGCATATAAATATTATTATTTTTATATTTATGTACACATATACTTTTTTTCTGGGAAAGGCTTAATGAAAGCCACATAGTGAGCTCAATTATTGAATTGAAAATTATGTTTAAAATATCGTTTCCTTCCGTGAAATACTTTGCATTCAAAACTTCCATACATATGGCATATGTTTTCTTGACCAATTGGAAAAGACAAACTTATATGTTTGTGCACTGAAATAATTATTAGGAGAATATAGCACTACATGATGGCGAAAATAAAGGAAAAATAGATCGATTAAAAAAATATTAAAGAAATGAAATTACATAATTAAATGATGGGGCCGCTATGACTGGTAGAGCAACAAAAAAAAAAAAAAATCAGCCGCATTGAGGGAATACATATAAATTATAGTTTTTTAAAATTGTAGGGCAAAATTATAAACTTATATTACTATTTTTAAACCAGAACTTTCAATTCAAGTGTTTCCTTAGGGATTCAAATTACGCTATGTTCCACAAACGAATTAAAGTTGCAAAAGAAAAGAATAAATTAAGTAAAGGGTGAAGTAGGGAATTATACCCAAAATTTGCACTACAATAAACATAAAGTACTCAAATGACACTAATTAAACAAATAGTTAATTAGGTTTTTGGTCATTTTGTAGTGTATGTTTTTAAAAAAATGGCCTTTAGCCATTAGAAATAAAACTCATACATGACTAGAGCAATATGTCCTCACTTTACCACACCTCAAAAGAAAAAAATTTCCCCCAAAATAACCTTAGCTCTCTCGACCTTTCGTTGCCGCCATTGATGGCGGCCTCTCTCTCTAACTCCTCTTCTCCTCAAGCATCACGCTTCATAACAAATTTTGAATTGATCTGGATTGTTGCGATATAATGTAACAAATTGGTCATATTGTAACAAATTTTGTCATGATATATCGTAACAACTTTGTTACGAAATATAACAAAATTTGTGGCTAATGTGTGACGAATTGGTTACATATTGTAGCAAAGTTGTTACATATTATAACATTTGTTATGATCTGTAAGAAAGGGCAAAAAGTCAATATATAATGTCTAAAAAAATACGGTTTTTTAAATAAATAGCCATATTTTTATGTATGTTTTTAACAATTAGCATATGTTTGCTTTTATTAGCAAAATAGCCATACATTCGTGTCTAGATTTTTGAGACTGCAGCCATTAATTTTTTGAATTCTGTTTTCGTTGTTTGTTGCAGACAATATTGTCTAAAATTTTGTGTCTCTAGTCATGAAATTTGTGACTTCTTTGGCTGCATATTTTTTTGCTATTTATAAGATATTTTTTATTTAGTAATACATTTTATGAAATTGGTTGTATAAGCAATCATTCATTTGTGAGTTGATTATTTTGTTAATGGATGTTTAAATTTTTTATTGTGTTTATTTCAAATTTTTTGAAATTTTATGACTATAGTCACAAATTTTATGACTGTGTATTTTATTTATTTAGTCACAAATTTTATTTCTTTATTCATAGATTTTTAGATGTTTACCTGATGGTTATTTTGCTAATTTTTCAAAACGTGGGCTATATCTTTAAAACATATACTGTAAAATGGCTAAATCCTTAACTGACCCAAAAAAATAATTAAAAAGGAAAATGACTAATAACTTAAATTTTTTATTCATTATCTAATAACTTAAAAATGTGTTTTTAAAATGGTCATTTAGCTATTTTCTCTTGAATAATGACCTATTTGGTATTTGACCATTTCTTAGTCTATATTTCAAGAAAATGACTAACGTTTCTAAAAATTAAGGAAATAGTCATTAGTCTATGAAGAAGTGAGAACATAAAGGTAAAATTATAACATAATGTAAGCATCTTATAGTTAAACAAAAAAAAGCAACAATTTTTTAATTAATGAAAGTGTTGATTGTTTTTTTCAAAAATACCATTCGAAATATGACTATTTGTTCAATAATTTTTCCTTTTTAAATCGAACTTTAAAATAGGCTACTTGTTATACTTTCTTAATCTTTTTGGAACTAATGAAAATACAGTAAAATACAAGGGCGTATCATAAAACCACACGAAACTATGAGTACCTCAAAGCAATATACTCAAACTAAAAAACGCTCTAATGTGATCAGATCCTAAAGACATCTTTGTCTACATTAATAACACAGAAAATGAGGAAAATACCAAACCAAGAAAAGCCTTTGCTTTGAGCAAATTTGACGGCTTTAAATTTGTGTGCCCAAATTTAATTAATTAATTACTCAAAATTCCATTTGACTCCCTTTTTTCTCATTCTCTTTTCTATTTTCTTCCCTCGCTTTTTCTGATATTGACGCAGACACTCTTTGGGAATTCTCTGAAGTTGAAATCCACGCGCCGTGATGGCGCGTGACGTGTCGCAGTATGTTGTGTTTGACATTGACAATCCCAAAAATCCGTATCTTCTTGTGGCGTTGAGCGATCAAGTGCGGACGAGACCACTGTAGCGGATTTGGACGTGTGGGCACGTGGCGAGCACGTGAGGCCGGTCGTGGCTGAGGTTTGTTTGGTTTTGGCGGTCTCAATGATTTGGGAGCGTGATAGGAAGAGGCGCCACGTGGCACTCAGCGGGGCGTTTTCTGTCAATTTCGCCGCCTGACCAAAATACCCTCGTTCCGTGAGGCATTGGAGAGCCTCTGTCAGGTGACGTGGCGAGCTCTGATTGGTTGTGACGTGTGAAGAGTGGCGAGGCTTGGGGACCGTGTATCGGACGGAAGGCAATAATTGTGTTTAAATAATATAGCGACTCTTAACAGGATTTTGCCACCTAATTAATTTTTGAATTTCAAACTCTTTGTGATTCGAAAATGTTGGAATCTGGATGATAAAATAAGACTTGTGTGTTTGAGTACAAATATGGATGTGTTTTTTTCGAAAAAAAAAAGAAGAAGAAAATACAATGCATGATTTTTTAGGATCGTCAATCGGATACACATGTTTCAATACCATTGATATATTTGACACCTTTGATATAGTTATCAATATCATAGATATGGCAATATGATTTAGTTGGTATATAATGGATGAGCACAATAAGTTAGAATCGTCTGGATATGAATTCAAATACGAAATTTATATTATTTTAATTGAGTTTTGTATGGCGAAATTTTGAATTCAAATCAATATTTGGATAAATATTTGATTGTAGTATTTGAATTGAAATTGTAAAAGAGATAATTTGTATTAGAATTGAAAAAATTATTTGCTATCGAGTGAGAATACTTTTTTTTTGAATAAAAGATTAGATTTATTTGATAGTTGACAGATTGATTTATGTTTAAAAGAAATGATCAACGTTTTGAATAATTATTGATATTTAGTATGTGAGTAAGCCATGCTATGTTTCATGAGAAAGATTTTACGATATGATGTTCATGATTCTATCATACATGATTATGTTTCCTTTATGAACTATGACAAGATGTATAATATATCATAATTAATATATATTTTTTATTATCACGATGGTGCCACCTAAATAAACAAGTGAAAGATAAGTTAATAATCTGTATTATACCACCCTTCTAAGTAAGACGTCCATAATGTTGTACCTTTAGTCGCCCAAAGAGCAATATATGTACGAGTTATGCTTACAAGATATGTTTATGATATGATGGGTCATTGGTCACCGAGGACTTGTACTCCATCGTCGTCTGTTGGTCTAGCACGCAACTTTGTATGTGTAATAAACAAGCATAATTGGTCATGCATTAAATAACATGTTTTTTTTTTTAAGAAAATAGTACTTGTTACTCACAGAGCCTTTAGCTCACAAGTTTCTCATTCGTGCTGCAGGTGAGAAGCCTATAACATAATCTAGTAGGGGTGCACAGAAATATCGGGTATCCGACCCGCAACCATCTCCGACCGACTCCCCGACCGCACGCTCGGCCACTACCACCGTCTGACGTAATGTCGGTCGAAATCCGACCCCATAATCAATCATCGACGGACGGGCTCGGGTAGCATGTGCGAGAGTCGGTCGATACCCGACCCGACCGATACCCTTATCTCCCCCTCAGTCCGTCAGTCTTCTCGCGCCATTGGCCATCGTTCCTCGGTCAGCCAAGTCGAGTGCCATCGCAACTCGAACACCACTGTCCCCCTCATCTTCACTTTTTTCTGTTTTTGTGTATATATATACATATATAATATATATATATATATATTTCTTCATGGTCACACCGGCGGGAGCTCCGCCGCCAGCGCTTCAGCTTTGACCGCAGCCCCTCCACACTCCACGCCCCGAGCACCGAGCTCTCTTCGTCGTCCACCGCAGGCGGCTGCTTCGCGAGGGCCGCCGCCACCTACGCTCTTACTCGTACCCGACCGATAACCGACCGATACCCGAAGCTCACCCGACCGAGTCTTGTATGGTCGGATTCGGGACCTCTTTCACGTCTACCCGACCGAGCTCGGGTAGGAGAAAACTCCTGTCGATACCCGCCCGACCGACCGATGTTCACCCTTATAATCTAGCTTGGATTATGCAGTAATGGTTCTTGGGTCAGTGAGGCATAAGAAATGAGGAACTGCACAAATACGAAAAGTTTGTAAAAAAGAATTAATCCAATAGTTATAATTTATCATGTTTATGTTTTCTATTATGTGGGCCTTATATACACCGATGATTATTTCAAGATTTCAAAAACAAGTTTATTTAGATTTGAACTATTTAATTTGCATTTTTTAATTATGTTTTTCATGAAAATATTTTTAAAAGAAAGTTAAAGATAACAGCTTGAAAAGTCGGGTTGTTACATTGAATCTCTGCCTTTTAGGAAAGGACACCTAAGCGGGAGTTCCATCAATTAACCAAGGTCTTACAATAGGATTCGGCTATTATATATGTCTCCAACTTTTGTAGCCGCAACCTAGATACCTTGGAATACTGCAAAAGCCTCAGCCTCCTCCACTGAAGCCACAAAGCCCTCTACAACCGTCAACCCCACAAAGTTAAGCTCTTTTTCCATCGCCACAATTCTAATAATAGCTTGGTTGTGAACCACTCTTGCATCAAAATTAGAAATAGTCTGAACCTCGCTCGATTCTTCGTCAACGCAGGCCTTAGAGAGTTCAACAACCCTAGACCAAGACATGGTCAAAACAAGAGTAGGATCCGGTGCAGTCCCACCACGAACAATCTCATTTCTAGCTATCTAAATGGCATTAAGAACAACAACACTACTCCACAATACAAAATTACCTCAATTAAGAGATGTACCTCTAATTCTTTTTGGTAGGCAAACAAGGAGATTGAGACGCCTTTCAAGAGAAAGCTCGCTCTAACATTTTGGTGAGTCAGTGGGCACCCAAACCCAAATGGCCCTGGCAAAACAACAATCATAGAAAGCATGATTTGAACTCAATGCCACGAAATAAACAACACAACACCACTAAAAGAGTAACGCGTTGTAAAGCGACTCTGGTTATAAACACATTAATTGCAGTTCTCCATAACAGTACTTTGAACCTCTCATGTATCTTACTCTGCCAAATATCCCCTAAAAAATGGTTGCACGACACCTGAAAATATTTTTTCTGGTCGAGAAGATAGGCTTACTCACGTTGAAACTACCATTCGGAGAGCCAAGCCAAAGGTAGCCCTCCGATCTGTCCTTCTTGAGCCATTGGATCCCCATAATCTCCTTAACTAAATTTAGGCAGAATAATTCCTGAATCTACAAGTTCCATGATCCGGTATTCTCATTCCACAATTTCGAAAGCCCCACTCTTCGATTGAGCAGCCCCCTTGGAGATGGTTTAAAACCCCCCTCATTAAGCCAAGGCACCCAAGGATCTTCCTAGACATCAAGCGAGGAATGAAGAGATATTACTTTCGACAATATCTTTTTTAAAATAAATCTTTACACTTACCAATACCTTTCCAAACCCAGGAAGAAGAGGAGGGAGGCCTATCACGGATTTATTGTGCAAAAATTAACATTTCTTTCTAATATAAATTGTATTTTTGGATGATCTCATAAAATTTTCAAAAGTTATGAGTGATACATTCGATTTAATCGGTACTTCTTTACTTCCTAACACTTTAATACTCTAAGTCGGGAAACTTCGAGCGACCTTGCCTTATGAGATACTCTCGTGCTTATCCATATTTGAGCTCGAATTCATATCAATGTTCAATCATTAACCAATTCACCATTGATTACCTTCATCTAAATAAAAAAAATTTAAAAAAAAAGTTGGGTGAGTTTTTATCTTTAAACCAATTGCAAAAAGAAAAAAAAAAAGTTCTTAATCTTAGATTGTGACATTCTTATGGAGTACCGCATCAAGGCCGGGTGTAACTTAGGTCTTAGTGTATGGAAGGTCACGGCCCCCCCATATATAATAGAAATGTTATTTGTAATTTTGTCCCATCTATACTTCTAATATATTTTTTTGTTCACATATATATTATACTCTAGTGATAAAATAATTGTATTTTACTCTATGCTTCTTATACAATATTTTTATATATGCCCCCATCCAAAGTTTTCAGTTGTTCCTTCTCTAATTATTTTTAATTTTTACCCTTTTAGTTGTATGTTTTATTTTCTGTAGTTTTGATAAATTTAGTTGGAAAACTCTTTATATTATGAAGAAAAATTGGAATTATTATTTTAGTTTTATTTAAGTCTCTTTGTTGGTGTCCATTAATAGACAAAAAATCTTCAATCTGACTTTCTTCGACTAATAATCCTCTCATATAGTTGTTGAAACTGTGGCGATGGCTTAGTCTTGAGAAAACTATACAATAATTTAATTTTAGTGCATTAAATGATTAATATATACCAAGGTCTTTACAAAAACACCTCAATGGTGCAAACACACACGTATTAATATGAGAAATTTGAGATTAATTTGAGATCCTAAGATTATTCTCAAATTTTTACTTTACTGTTATAAAAAGGTACGATAACGTGTGAATAGATAAAATTATTTAGTGATGGTTGTATTACTTTTCTAATTTTTTCATGTAACTTTTAAAAATAAGTTTATAGTTTAAATTCCCTCGTTCTTAATTCAAAAATCAACATGTGGTATATATCTACAAAACATTTCTGCGCTGTGCATAGCAATATATCAAAACTCTAACACCATAACAACAAAAGGGTCAGTTAGGTAAATAGTCATTTTGAACTGTGTGTTTTCAAAAAATAGCCACAGTTTCAAAAAATTTAAAAACTAGCCATTACACACTGTAAGAAATTTCTGATAATAACAAAATTACACATAAAATGTGCTGTAAGAAATTTCTGACACGTTTCAGAAATTTCTGAAAGGGTTAGTTTTTGAATTTTTTAAAACTGTGACTATTTTTTAAAATCATTTTGTAAACAGTGGCTATTTTCTTAAAATTCCCACAACAAAAATAACTAATTAAATTTAAAAACCAGCTGGTTTTGAGAAAAATCTTTAAAAATTAGGAATTATACTAAATGGTCCCTTTTCTAAAAATTGGTTCAATTGAGAAACTTACTGCATTATATATATAAGAAAAACTTGTGAAAATTGTGATAAATGAAAGGGAGAAAAATTTGCATTAATATAAAATATTCAATTCCTAATTATATATGAGTAGTTCATACGTATATGTATGTATACATTAAGGATATATACATGTATATTTGCGTACATATAGAAAATATTATGTATATATATATGTCCATAAATAAATTACGTATATATATAGTTAAAGATTCAAAGAACAGATCACATGTATTTTTGGATAAACATAAAATTAACACTTTGGAGGCACATCAATTCCCACTTGCTGTCTGTATAAAGTTTTGACAAAAGTTCAAAGAGAAAATGTTTGTACTTCTTGGCTTTTTCGATTGTTTCTTCTGATCAATTCACTTGACGTTGTGAAAACCTTTACCATTTTGTTTGCATATTTAAATTAGCACTCCTTCTTAGCATAGATTGGTATGGTTTTATTAATAACCTTCAATAAATAAGTTAATTCGTAAATTAGGGAAAATTAATAAAATTTATTGAAGAGATATGTGTAGATCAGTTATAAATATGAAAACCTGTTTGCGTAATTATGTCGGAATTATTCTCAAAAGTGACGATCAAGATTATTATTATTATTATTATTTTTTTGAAATAGAAGATCGAGAATTAGTGTTGAGAAATGTTGTTTAATGAGTGGAATCAATCTCAAAAGTGATCAAGAGTTTAGTTTCTAGTACAAATTGCTTTCTTCTTCTTGTACTATAACCTTTTTTAGGCGATTTAGCATAGAAGTTTCTAATTACTTAAACAGTGATGAGCTTTAATAATTCTCTTTTCATTTGATCCATATCTCAGATTTATTATGAACGTGATGCTTAATCAAGATCAATAATCAAACCAAAAGTTTATGCAAGTAATTTTTTTTTTCAAAAAAAAAAAAAAAACCTTTTAGCAAATAAATAGTGTCGAATATTCGTTAACTAGTCTTTTATAGTTGAAATCAAACAGTAATTGTTGCATTAGTGTCCCTAAAATTAATTCCGTCCTCTAAAATTGGACATTTTCGTCTCTTTCTCTGTCTGGTTGATAAAATTAAGACGTAGGACATTATGCTTCTGCAATGACTTGTATTTGCACTATTGTTGAGTAAGATTTGTGTCTTCGGTTGAGTTGGCAAAAAATAGAAATCAGGAACCAAGGTCGGGCATGCATGTTGTATCAAGTTGGTTATTATTATTATTATTTTTTTAAATTTTTCTTTGGGCTTGTTTGACATCTAGCTATTTTTTAGGAAAATTTTGTAAAATACCACTTTTGGATAGTTAGTTTTGAAAAATGCCACTTTAAAAAAAAAATTACGGTCCATGTCACTTTCTAGTAGTGAATTTGAATAAATAGGCTTTTTTTTTTTTTAAAAACAAATGAAGAAGACAAGAGGGGGAAATGAGAACATAGTAATTTGATAATGAAAAAAGTGACATTGCATGCAATGATGACATAAGTTGCAAACTTGAATATCAAATGCGACATGAGATCAAAATTTTCTCTATTTTTTTTCTTTTTGAGCTTGTTTTGAACATCGAGCTTATGAATTGATAAATTAGTTGGGTTACATTCCTAAACAATTCGATTTCATTTAAAAAATATATAGACCATGAATTGATAAATGGGTGAAGTAGGAAAATACTCAAAATTTACTTAACAATAAAAATAAATACCCAAAATTTTGAAGTAATTGAGTAACTAGTCAATTCGTTAATTGCTTTTGCACATGCTTTTAGTAACTAAGTTAATTACCACCGTTACCACTATGTAAGTAATTTAATCACTTGAATATTTTGTTATATTTTTCAAAAAATATGTATTAATTTAAATTAAGTGTTAAAAATTGAGTATTCACTATAATTTCTCTTTTTAAAATTAGCCAAATAGTCATCCAGTCTAATTACTAAACAGCTGAATAACTTAAAATACCCGTTGTATAAGAAAGAAATTACTATTTTGCCAATTGAATCAAACTTTGACCATATACTAAAAACAACATTAACAAAAAATAGCCAAATTCTTAATAAGCCGTTTTTCTCATAATTATTTAGTTAAATTTCCATTTTTTTCTTAATTCAAAGAAATAGTTTCTAACCACACGTTTGAATATTGTTTTTTCATCCGAATGGGTTTTGGCTCAAAAGCAATATTACAAAAATAAGAATTTGAAGTATAATTTTTTTTTATAAAAAATTTGACAAGTATAATTTAAAAAAAATGTTGTATTTTTTGTACTAAAAAAATTGGTTTCTAAAATAAGGTGTCGTTTGTCTGCGGTTTAAACTAAAAAATTAGATAATGTTTATTTAAGTTGAATTAGTTAATATTTTTTACTTAGATTGTAAGTCTAAGTTATTATTCGAATTGAGATCTAAGAAAAAAATTAAATTATAAACTTGAATTTTTTTTACTGTAGTAAGAGTTTTTAAATGTGGATTTAAGTTTTGTTGAAAAGGAGATGTGTATTTGCTATTTAGCCATTTTGGTCCATGTTTTAAGAGAATGGTCAACGTTTCAAAAATTAAATTGTTATTCACTAATACATAAGAGCATAAAAGTAAATGCACGTTATCATGTAGTTAAAAAAAATAATTAATTTGTTAATTAATCAAAACGTTAACCATTTTTTTTAAATATCATTAAAAAATGACTATTTATTCAATTGTCTCAAAGGGGACTGACCCAAACGACAACTTTAACCTAGCAAATGACTCAAGTTAATTTTTAATTTATTTTTTAAATGACATAAGTTAATTACAACCTCCAAGTACTCCGATTCATTCATATATAATGACTCGTTTGCAATAATACACTCATGATTCAACCTCGATAACATTAGCAAATTCTAATGAGAACACTCTAGCAATTGGTATAAGCCGCATACTAAAGAGGTACTTAAATTACTGAGAATATATACAGAAGGCTCTTTTATAATAACAATGAAATGAAATATATATACGATGCAAAAATACGCTTATCTTGATCACTGTCCACTAATAAGAGACTTATAAGTACACACAATACTGCATAGGAAAAAAAAAAAGAAAAAAAAAAAAGAAAGAAAAACAAGAATGGCAAACACAAATGCAAAGCCGGAGAGCGAGGAAATTAACAACTCTTGATATTACTTACTAACCATATTAACTAAAACAACAAGCAATATCAAAATTCCAAATAAAACAAATGCATTGGAAAAGGCCAAGCCTTCTGTCGAAAAATAAAGGAAAACAAATTACAACGACACAGTTACTTCAAACCATTATTGGAAGGTAGAAATGAGTGCTCGCATCCAATCGAGAAAAAGACCTCCTTGCAAAGTAACACTGTCACCTCTCTCTCTCTCTATAATCTATATATATAAGGTTAATAGTGCATTAATTTCAAAGTGTGAAGTTGGGGGGGTTGGTGGTCTGGAGAGAAGATTTCATAACTAGGGTTTTGAATAAGCTAACCTTTTTTAAAATTTTTTTTTTATTTTGAAAAAATAAATTAATAAGGAATAATATGAGAGGCGTTAAGCTGCTTATCCTGTTATCGATTTATTTTTTCGTAAGTCTTCTACAAACTCATTTTTAATTAATTTTCTTGAATATAGGTGAATATTACAATATTCACTTGAATACTTGATTTACAAGCATACAAGCAAAATACTAAAATAAAATACTACTTAGGCATCAACATGGAAATAGTATTTATTTCATTTGCCTGAATTAAAAGTATATAACAAATTACATTACTACAAAGTAAATTTACCAGTCATTTTTTTTTAAATTTTCGAAACAAGAAATTTTTTTTCAAAGTAGAGAATTTATAAATATTGCTAATCCCAATAGTTTTCGATTATTGTCGTTACATATAATCTAAGATACATTCAATCAATTAATCTTATGTTATCGTTACCTTCCCAAACGTGGGAGGAGATTTCTTTCTCTCTAATTTACCTAGGGTTTTGGACGACGACGCTAGTTTTTTGGGCGATTCTGGCTGGGGAATTATGGTGATGATCTCAAAAGAAACTGTAGGGGATTTGAGAACTGGTGGCACCTTGGAAATTTATTTCGTTCGGATTTTTGTCTCGATCTTTCAAGCCTGTGGGACACTCTATCTCTTAGTGCATGAAGCTTTTGAAGAAAAAAAAAAATCATCCACTAAAGATAAACCGGTTCGTGAAAAATCGAAATCTATTTCAGAAACCTTGCAACCATCGGTAAACATTGGCTTTAATTAGCTGAGCCACTTAGAAATGATAATTAGAGATATGATCATTAAGATACTAACAAGGATTCGTCAGAATATTAAGCAGAAGATATTGATGATTCAAACGATAGTCCTGAAAAGATAATGAGGTTCATTGAGAAACCTCGGAAAGTGCTTTGGACACTAACCACCTGGTGCTGAACTAAACCGAGCGAATCAAGAACTGGTCCTTAGTTCCGAAACAACGGCCAAATCGGACCTAGTGGTCATGGCTCTAGCCTTTGCAAATGTGCCGATTAATTCAGAAGCTCAGGATTTGATTTACCTTTCAGTGGATATCTTCGGACCCACAAACTTATTTTTAATTGAGAAATTATAGTGAATACCCAATTTTTAAAACTAAATGTAAGTTATTACCCAATCTTTTAAAAAATGTAACCAACTACCTAAGTAATTCAATTACTAACATAGTGATAAATGGTGGTAATTCACTTAGTTACTAAAAGCATGTGCAAGTAATTCACGAATTGACTAGAAACTCAATTATTACAAAAGTTTGGGTATTTATTTTTATTGTTATATAAATGGGAATTTTAAGAAAATAGCCACTGTTTACAAAATGATTTTAAAAAATAGCCACAGTTTCAAAAAATTTAAAAACTAGCCATTTCAGAAATTTCTGACACGTGTCAGAAATTTCTTGCAGCACATTTTATGTGTAATTTTGTTATTGTCAGAAATTTCTTACAGTGTGTAATGGCTAGTTTTTAAATTTTTTGAAACTGTGGCTATTTTTTGAAAACACACAGTTCAAAATGGCTATTTACCTAACTGACCCTATATAAATTTTGGGTATTTTTTTACTTCACCATTTTTTAATTTATAGACACTCATTGTGTTTTTTTTTTTCAACTATTTGTTTTTTAATTATTCTTGTTAATAAAACTAAAAAAAAAAAAAGAAAGATATACTCTCTTTACAAGATTTTTTAATTAAAATTTTAATAATTTGAAAGATTTAAATTTTTTTAAAATTTAGGTAAAATTTTTGTAATATTTAGTTTTACTTTACTTTCATCAAGATTTTTCAAAAAAAACAAAATTTCGCATGTGCGTTCCCTAAAAAGGCTTGACAGATCTATCTAACAGTCAATATCTATATAGGAGGAGCTAAAGTAAAGTGACCTATTGTTAGTTTGAGTTGTTGAATAGTTTTCACATCACTTATATTGTTATTGACAAAGTAAATAATAAAACTTATTCATATATCAAAGTTTCATACACACTCAACTTCAAGTTTGAAAATAAAACTAGATCTTTGTTTGGGATATTCTTTTTACTCCAAAAAATTGGTGGTCCTCATTAGAGTGAAGGAAAAAAAAATGACATAGCAAGCTTCTCAACACCAAGAAAAAACAAGAAAAGTGGAGATTTAGTGGTTTTTGTTACACACCCACCAATAAACCTTATCTGTTAATATAGTGGGTAAATTAAATTCCAATCTTCCAATAAAAGCTTTATCAACTTTATCCTATTTTGTACTTGTTATAGGGTAGCTCATTTCCACAAGCCATCAACTTGCCAAACCCATGCCCAAAATTCTTTGCTTGTCGTTTTCGGAGCATTTACTAATGGTTGTATTTTTTTAATAAAATGGTGAGGGAGGCAATATATAGGAGGGAAAAAAGAGAGAAAGAAAGAAATTAATTTTGAATTTGATTTAGCAGTTTGACCCAACAACTTCCATGCTTGAAATTTTCCAAGAAAACTCTGCATTTTGGCAACCAAAATTCTCCTTCAAGGGAACAAAAGAAAAATAAATAGTTTGAAGAGTCAAAGCTAATATTTTAATTTTTTTTGAAATATTGAAAATTCAAAGTTGAGATCAGAAGATGTCTTTGTCATGAGGCCAAGATTCCCATTTGTTGTCTTAAGCAAAATGCTTTTATTTCTGTTATTAGTTGGATAATTAATTTCTTGGGGGTCCACCCTTATTCATAATTCGTTAGCATAATTTAATGCATAATTAGTATGTTAAATATTGTTTCTATTTAACCATGTATTATTTTTCAATACTGTCTTGTATCTTTCGCCATTTGAGTGTTGTGACAAATGCCGTGCTTTTGGGTTAAAGTGCTTATTTATCTATTTATTAATCTCATGTAGCTATTGGATTTTTTAGCCGGCTCGTAGCTACCGCCAAACTTGAACAAGGAAAATTGTTAATTGCAAATGGGAACAAAGAAATAAAGAGGACAACAAAAGAAATCTTCATTAGAACCTTTTCACACAGAAAAAACTTGACGCGTATGTATTTGTATGTATGTACATAATGATATTTGTAATGAATCCTTGCAGGGAATATTCCATGACCCGATAGGCCGATACTTCGAGATGAAATGTCTAGTTAAATCTTGTGGTTTCCTAATTACCATTTACCTTAATTAAAAGAAAAAAAGAGAAAAAAAGTAGCCGAACTTAGACATGGGAAAAAGTGTACTCTAAAAAAAAAACAAAAAAAAGTCACACATTTTGTTACTCTAGCAAATATATAATGTGTCCATTAGAATACAACACAATAAAAATTTATAGCAATGAATAGGTAAATTTTAAAAAGGAAAATCCCATATGCACATGGTTTGACGAATATAAACATATATACTGGCAATTTGTTTAGAATTTACGTTGGTGTTTCTAATGAAATTAGAAGACGTATCTCATATTCTCATTGATTTTTTTTTTTTTTTTTCTCATAAGGATGTTAAATAGTCCTAGAGGAACGAGGAAGTTTGTATATTCAAGGCCCAATAGAAGTGGGCCTTGAAGAGCAATCCTTCGTCAATGACTTGAGAAAGTTCTGGTTTTAAAGGCCCAATAACAGAACTCGATTCTCTCACATTTTGAGTATTGATATTTTTGGAAAATTTTGAAAAATGCTCCTTGGGGTCTATATCACTTATTAGTGAATTTGATCAAATTGTTCTTTTTTTTCTTCACAAATGAGAGAGACTATAAGAGAGAAGAGGGGCAACATAGTAATTTACTACTAAAAAAGTTACATAACATGTAATAGTAGCATTTATTATAAGAAATTTGCTACGAACAGACGCGACTTCATAGCATACCTCTTATTGTAAACTTGAATGTCAAATGTGATATGGAATTTGATATTATATTTTTGACATCTTAATAACATTAAATCCGAATACTTATTTTAACTTTTTTGACATCTTAATATCTACCCCAAAAAAAAAGGTCTAATAGGACCCAGATGGTAAGTCATTTTCAAATTTCAACAACTCTCATTGAACACCTGAAAGCAAAATGAGAGTTTGAATTTTATTTATCATAACTGATTAATTGAAGGTTTCTTAGAGATCTGTCACGTTATCTCATTTCTAGAAATTAAAAAACAAAAAAACAAAAAAACTATGACACACGACAATATATAAATATATACATATATATATATATGCGGCCTAGGATTAGTTACCAAAATACTTGAAAAAATTTAAAGATACAGATATTACTTAAACATACTACTCAGTACTTGTAGGCACAACATTTTTCTTACACTGCAAGAATCTAATTCAAAAAAAAAAAAAAAAAAGCCCTCATAAAATTTAGCTCAACAAACAAATCCCAACCCTAACTAAGTAGCCAAAAACTCGCGAAATCGGTACGCAACTCGATCCCTCGAAAATTTACATTCTTTTTCCCACCTACCAACATCTTACGGCCGAAAAGATCACCTACTATGAAAATTGAAACTGAAATTGAAATTGAAACAAATATTTTCCCATATAGCTACCCCTAGCTAGTATTAATAATATAGAGGATTAGTTAATTAGAAGGTACATGGTAATATTTGCCTTTGCACAAGCACCTATAGACAATGGGACAAGACTCCACAGAGCATTTGAAGCTCACCATCACTCTCTTGCATGGGAAGCATGGCCCACAAGCGTGTGAACAGTCCGGCAAGCTTGAGCCTGTTGGGTACATTTCCATCCCCAATGCCTTGTTTTTGTTGTTGTTACTCTTATTTCCTGATCTTATTATATATCCCTGCTACAATAATTATATTATAATAATATATTAAAATCCCAATTACTAGGGTTGTGTGAGAATTGCTTTTGAAAGGAAATGAGTTTAGGGAGTTTGACCTTAGGGTTAGTAGGAGAAGTATGGTCTCCATTGTTACCAAGGTCACCTTCTTGATCTTGAAAGCTAACTGATGACATATATGAATGACAAAACAGTGAATGAAAGAAAAATGTTCAAACCAAAGTTTGAGAGCAAAATCAATCATGTAATTAATTCTTTATATAAAGTTGTGTCTAGTCTATAAGTTCATAATACAAGTCTCTAAAAGTTGCAAATGAAATTTGGAAAAAACAAAAATTGTTCCAGTGCCACCTTTCAAGTCTAAGTTTACAATGGATGCAACTGAGAAAATTGCAAATTATGTCACTTTTTTCGATTAATAAATTATTTTTTCGTCATTTCTCTTGTCATCCTCATCCAGTCATTTGTAAAAGAAAGAGACGATTCAGTCAAATTCGATGTAAAAAAAATGACATAAATTGTAATGTTTTTCTTAGAGCGACAAATTCAAAACATGTTGTTTTGAAGTGACATTTTGCAAATTCCCCTAAAATTTATTATTTCAATCGAATTCTAGGTACTAATGAGAAACAGTAAAAACACGTAATGTTAGCAGGGTTTTCACATAAAATATGGTAAAAGAAATTGTAATAAGTAGACATTTTTATTGCTTTAGATGTCTGTAGCTCGAAACAATATTACGAATAAAAATATGACGATATATATGTTACCAACAATATATGTATATGCATGTATAACTTACATTGATGAGGCCTCAACCCAAGGCTGCTATTAGCCATCACAATTGCCATAATCAGAATCACTAGTAAAGCAGAATTTTGGGCGCCAAGAACACTAGCACTAGATAAGCTCTTCATATTCTCTCAAGTACTTAGCCAAAAAACTATTATAACTTGCTTTTCTTTTGGCAAAGCAAAATGAGCATTTAACCAATACCGACTTGAGGAACTTGATGAGGACGAGCTAATAAGGCTTCATCAAAACACTACTATAAGAAGTAGCAAAAGAAACACTACCATGAGAGACAAAAAATTAGAAAAATAAAATAAGACGAACTTGGTACGTACTGGGAAAGGAATAGAAATCGTGTTGAAGAGGGAAAATATACATGTATAAATCTATAGCTATAAGTGTTAGTGTTGGTTGGTAGCAATATATGCAGCGAGGAAAGGGAGGGGTTTTAAATGTTGAAAGAAGGTACAATACACACTATCTCTCTCACTCACATGATCCACGGCTATCTTTTCAAGGTTTTCACATGTTTTGGGATGTCACTCCCCTAGCAAATAAATCAATTCAATTTGAATAAATTCATGATCATGATCAGTATTTATTCATGTCTCACATATTTTAAAGACCAATGCAGAAATATTTATTGATAAGAACATATATATATATATATATATATATATATATATATATAGGGACGGATATACAATGGAGCTAGGTTGGGCACGTGTCCCTCCTGAAAATTGAGGGAAAAAAAATTGTTTTGGGTATTATGGACTGATACACGCTAATGTGAAGAAAAATTATTAGGAGATTTTGAGGAATGTCCCATTTTGGGCACATGTGTTTACACTTTTAATTAATACCCTAAAATTTACACTACAAATATAGGGTGTAAATAAAAGGAACACATCACTTAGGGCATAAATTATTAAGCGGCATCAAGAATGACTTTATTTTGCAATTCTCCCAAAATTATTTTGGGTATTAGGGGCTGATACATTATTTTATTGCCACATCACAATACTAGGTTATCTAACGGTGAAATACATTAATGAGGAGAAGAAAAAAAATTAACGGTGTCACACGCAACTCAGCCACCGCCATAAGTATCCTTAAACCACGAGTCCTGCAGCAGCACATAGTGCCCACTAAATTTAATTATTAGATCCGTCATATATATATTGAGCATATTTGTGTTGTCTCTGATCTATATTTCCATGTGGACAAATGCAAAATTGCAAACTTCTTTTTATTTTTTATATTTTACACCACCGTTCAAATAAATTAGAATTATGTTTTTGTTATCACATGCATTTTATTCGTACTTAAGGTGCATTTAATGGGTAGGATAAGATAGAATTGGACTTATCAACCCGCACATACGGTTTTTAGGAGGATCTAATTGGACTTATCAGTCTCTATTTTATATTCGTTGCACGATAAAACAAAAATTCTCCACAGGCGACAACGGGTCCGACATCAACACCGGAAACCAACAACGTTGGTTATTGGAAATGTCACTTTGTCAGCCGCCTCGATCGGGCATACGTTGGCTGCCCCAATCATCATTTTGTTTGTTCAGATGCTTCAACCAGGCACCAGTCGGCATTGCCTCAACTGGGCACTTGTCGGCTTCCTTATCCGTCACCCGCAAGCTACCATTTTTTTGTAGCAAAGTATGGCATATGTATATCAATGAAAATCTATTCAAAAGAACTTTCTAATAGTATATCATATGCGTGATTCGATAAATAACAAAGACGGTATGGGTATTCGAAGATAGATGCGTTGAAAATCGCCAACTGCCCCATCTAGCATCCTGCCATTTTTTGTCAGCCAAGTATGACATATTACATATCAATGGAAAGCTCTTCAACTGGTTGCCTCAACTATCATTTAGTCGGTTGCTTCAACTGGGCACCCTCTAACTGTCTCATCTAGCAACCCGCTGACTGCCCAATTGGCCATCACCTAGCTGGCCCCCCAGTCAGCCAACAACACGTCGTTTGTCATGGCGGCTACCTTGGTCAAGGTGAACGATCACCACGATCTTATTTTCACGTGTATCCCAGTCAACCTAAAACCCACGTTCTCACAATATGAACGTAGTAACCCATGACTAACCCCATAACTGACCATAAACATAGTCAAGGTGAAGGTCGTGGTTCCATTCTGACATCTACAAATATCGCCTTCAAACGAGGTGCAAGAGGACAATCTTAGACGAAAAAGCTCGAGACAATCATACAGCAACAAAAGGTATGAAGCCTTAAACTCTCTGTACCGGGATCACTTTCGGCACCCCCTCATTTAATTTTGTACAAAAACTACGGTGGCAATTGGCATGATTTCCTTCGGGATACGTAGGCAACCTTATCTCAAAGACTAGGTACAATCACAAATCCAAAACCATTTATCTCCGAGTTCATCACTATGACAATATCCAAACTTATCTATTTGGCACATGGTTCAACACAAGCTTGTTCGAGGTACGCGGTCACATGATCCCTATGTGAATTGGTGATAAAAAATTACATCAACACCATTCTTTTAATTGATTGTTTTATATTATCTTATTCTTAAAAAAAAAAACTAGAAGTAAAAAAACTAACTTTTTTATAATGAATTAAGTAATTATTTTCTTATTTGAAGTAAATATTAAGAGAAATTACGGTTTTAAAATTTGATTTAATTAAAAATTATTCATTGTAGCTTCAAATATTATTAAAATGGTAATTTATTATATAAAATTGTTATTAAATTTTGTTATCTCGTGGGCTGCTTTTTTTATACATTGTTATATAACTATTTTATCAAATTTATGATGTGTTGCTATTATTTAAAGAGCCAGTTAAGCAATTAGTCATTTTAAAGGTAAAGTTTGAAAGATTTAGCCATAGTTTTACGAAATTAGGGATTTGGCCATAGCATGTAACATTTTTTGTAACATGTAACATATATACTTGTAAAAAATATAACATTAAATGTAACATGTAACATAAAATGTTACATGCACTTTTACACGTATATATGTTTCATGTACCAAAAATGTTACATTTTATGGTTAAATCCCTAATTTCGTGAAACTATGACGAAATCCTAAAAAATTACCCAAAAGTTTGATTAAATACCTAAAAAACTCTTATTTAAAGGACCACTTCCAAAGTGATTTATTTACCATCCATACTACAATACAAACCAATCTAATTCAATATTATACCAAACACATGATAGTTCTTACATTATTGTATGATATAATACAAGCCAACCATATATCTCATCCATGGTGCATTCTATATATGCAAATAAGAGTAATGATAGGGATCTCAAAATTTTTATCCCAACACATGTGGTATGTGATTTACCAACGTATAATTGGTTAGTTTATTTTTAAAAATTTATGTATAACCAAACACATATTAACAAATCACATGCCATATGTGTTGAAATAAAAAATCTGAAATAAACTTTGGGATATTACTAAAATTGAAAATATAATAAATGCTAAACCGTATCTGTTTTTTTTTTTTTTATTTTTTTTAACGGAAACGGTGATTTAGAGTTTTTTTTATTTTATTTCTTCCAATTTTTTTTTAAAAGCGAAAAAAACGAAAATGGTATTACGGACAATGAAAATGGTATACAGTTTTCGTTTTTCGTATTTTCAGCTTTAACATTACTCTGCAAGTAATTGGTGCTAAGAATCTTATAAAACCTAGTTATTAACAAGTAATATACGAGCAGGTAAAACATAGTTATAACCAAATTAATTAACAATATGCATTTATGAAACTAATAGACCTAACAATATAAATCCCAACAAAATATGTTATTGGATTTAGGACAACGTACCCTTTCGATAACGTCAAGGGAGTACGTAATATGCTTATGCCAAAATGTATTTCCAAGCTTTTCTAATTTTAGTAAATATAACATTGTACTATATATACATGTATGTATATTATATAATTTACTGTTCATCAACGTTATTGAGTGCCGAAACTCAGTGGTAACTGGCTAGGGAAATAATGAGGAGTTCACGTGCAGAGACATTTATATTATATATATATATATATATAGTAATAAATAGTGAAATCAAAATAATAGATATGAAGTGTTGCCGGGTAATTGAAGTAGGCTCTGCCATAAACGTGACATTCAGAACTTGAAATTGAATGAACTTGCTTCAATTCAATTCTTACATGTCTTTAATGGATATTTTGTTTTATATATCTATATATATATATATATATATATGTGTAACTTTTAGATAATTTGTGTTGGGAAAATGACGGGACGTCTATGCATGGTCTTCTTTATCCGGCATTCAAGGAACACTTGCAATAGTTCCTTTCAAAATAAGTTGTTAAGAAAGTTAATCATACTGGCCTCTCACCTCTGCCCTAAATTTTAACAAACTTCTTATTTTATGACCAATTCATTATTTTTCTTTTATTTCTTTTACTAATTTGAAAAAAGAGATTCCAATTAAGGTGTGAAATTATTACTACAAAGTTTTAAATCTTTCAAATGTTTATTGGCTAGTATATTAAGAAAACTAATCCAAAAGCAATTATGCAATAATTTAATTCATCAGGTGTCGTTCTATAATGATTTTGAGCATAGAAGTAGTAGATAGGTTTCTCGTATATATTTTGGAAAATAGTTTAATTCCTTATGTCTCACGGGTAAGTACAAAACTAATGTTGAATTATGAATTCCCCAAAAGCTGTATACGTTTATATGCGATATATGAAACATTAAAAGGGAGATTTTTAAAGATTTAACTAAAATTTTGACTAATTTTTTAGGAATTAGCCATAGTTTCATGAAATTAATGATTTAGTCGTAAAATATGTGTAACATGTTAGATATAACATACGTGTAACATATATATAAAATGCGTGTTACTGTTTAAATCCTTAATTTTGACATTCTAGAGTTAAATCTTTCAAACTTTATCTTTAAAATGGCTAATTTTTTAATTGACCCTAAAAAATAAGAAAGTAATAATAAGTTGAACTCCAGTTTATCCCAATTATGATTCCAAACTCAAAACCAAACAAAAAATTGAAAAAAAAAAAAGAAAAAGAAAAAGAAACATTTATATCACGACTGAGATTATTAAAGCCCACAATTCCAATTTCAAACTCAAGTCCAAACAAATAACACACAATTATTTCCTCTATTTCCGAAAGATTTCAACCTTCACTTGATATTAGGTTACAAAGAATTAAGAGAGAGACTTTATTGTAGCTGTAGATATAGACAACGTGCTTGAGGAAGGCATGGTTGTCGCCCTTGAAAGCTATTTGGATGGGGCTGTTGGCGATGGTGAGTGGATCTTGTGCATCTCGGCGTAAAATTTTGCGAGGCCGACGCCATCGCTAATATCGAAGAGCGGGAAATGGCTACTGCTGCCATTGGAGTTTTTGTAATCTTCACCGCCGGACTATTTGTGATCTATGATATCTTCGGATTGATTAAATTAAAATACCATGTAATTCGAGAATGATGGATAATTATAATTCTAAGGTATCTACTATGAAGATTGTTATGTCGAATATGACATTTTCTTATAGTTGAGAATTTATCGTGCAAGTTTTGAGATTATTACAGTTTGCATAAAAATCATAATAAATGCTCGAATTATCATAAACTAATATTAAATTGAGATATTTTGTACTCATATGAAATTTAAGTGATATATCTATTATTAACAATCGAAATCGAATTTGACGTGCGAAATGGGAATTTTGTGTCAAAACTCAATTTTATCATATTTTGACCAATTTGAAATTCATTCACTGTCGAGCTCAAATGAGTATAATATCTACTTGATAAAAAACCTAATAACTCATTTTGATCCTAATATATTTTATATTGAGAATTATTATAATTTAAAAAAAGAAGAAAAGAAAAGAAAAGAAAAGCAAAGAAGGAGATTAATGGGTTGTTTGGGGTAAACATCTCATCCATTTTATTTTGAAATGGTTTGACTTTGCGAATTTCGATTGGGTATAAATAGTTGAGATTTAAGGATATTGCATTAAGATTAGCTAAGTTGAAAAAAAAAATGAAATGGAATATGGGGGATGTTTACCCCAAACAAGAGATAAGAGCTTTGCTCTTATATGTTCTTCTTCATTCTTTTCATATCTCCAGAGAGGAATATTTCAGAAGCCAAAAGAAAATTATAACACACGATTACAAATTTTTATATTTCAGTATCTCTCTATCTCTCATTTTCTATCGCTCTTGCCAATCCCTCAAATTTTCGCTCTCCCTCAACTCTCCCTAAGTGATGTAAGACCAATTATTTAAATTATGGTAAAATTTAAAAATACAACACAAAAGGGTATAGTGTGTCATAAGAGTCATTCTTCAATATCTGCCAGTTATTAAGGGGTTGTTTGGATAGTAATCCGAATAAAAAATTAGTTTGAATTATGTTACTACAGTAATTATATTAACAAAAAGTCAAATTTAAATCATATTGTTATAGTAAAACATGGTTTGGATTTCTATTCAAACTAGCCCTTAGATACACCAGTGGAGAATTAAATGGAGAACTCTTCAAATTATCAATAGAAAGGGAGATTTTGATGGATGCTTCTTTTTTGGAACACTATTTATCTGCTCGGTACAATATTGTTCGCTTTGAACTTAAGCCGCAGGGTTTTACTCTTGGATTTTATCTAAAAGGCTTTATACCATTGAGAGGTGAATGCACCACTTTATAAACCATTACACTTAACCTTACTCACACAAGGTGAGACTATATAGCTTACCATTTCATCTTTGCTCAAGGGATTGTGACTGCCACATAATTTTATGCTCTTTTTTTGTGTTGCACTTATAATTTCTGCTCAGTACTTTTACATTTTAATCTCAAATAATATATTATTTGAGATATAAATTCGAGCAATGCTACACATATTAACTTTTTTACTAACTTTTTTAATACAAATTCATGTGTCATATTATTATTGGTGAGTGTTTATCACCTTGGTAGAAAGATTTGATATTTAACTGGTACATCAACTGTCACATAAATTGGCATTAAAAAGTTTGTAAAATAGTTAGTATAAATTATTAAGTTGTGCCCTAATTTAGGTCAATTTTACAACTATCCTTTTTGTGCAAAACTCACTATGGGGCAGCCCATCTTAAGCCCAATCCTCTGAGAGCCCGTCACCCTCCCTCCCTCTCTCTCTCACACACTCAACTTTGTTTCACTCTCTTCTCTCCCATAGCATTTCATTTTGGGTTGTTTCAATCACTATCTGTAGCAACCTGAATTGGTTGCCTAATCTAATAATATTGCTGTCGTTTATGTGTGAATATATTTCCTCGTCTACTTGTGCTTGCCGTCTTCAACCGAAACCTCTCCTCTTCCCGCAACTCCCAAACTCAGGTAATCACTCTCTCTCTCTCACTCTCTTAGCAAAAAACACAAAAGCTTAAAAACATTTAACAAAATAACTAAAACGCTTCTCAATCTCTCAGACATAGCCACAATGAGCTCACTTCTCAGAGCGAGAAGACCCATATCCAAAACCCTCTCCAAAACCCCAAAACTCCAACTATTCTCTCCCAAACCCACCCCAACCCAAAACCCACCTCCCAAACTACCCCAACCCCAAAACCCTTCAAGGGTTTTGCAATCTCGCCCCTTCTCGGCCGCCCAGTTCCCCGAGTACGAAATGCCCTCGGTCACCTGGGGCGTCGTGCAGGGACGAAAGGAAAAGCTCGTCTCCAAAGTCATAATCTGCGATTACCTCAAGGGTTTAGGGATAGTCACCGAGGAATTGGAGGGCTTAGAATTGCCCTCCACAGTTGAGATTATGAGGGACAGAGTTGAGTTCCTTCAGAGGCTAGGACTGACCATTGATGACATTAATCGCTACCCTTTGATGCTCGGGTGTAGTGTGAGGAAGAATCTGATCCCTGTGTTGGGTTACTTGGAGAAAATCGGGGTTCCGAGGCCGAAGCTCGGCGAGTTCGTTAAGAGCTATCCTCAGGTTCTGCACGCCAGTGTGGTGGTCGAGCTCGCGCCGGTGATCAAGTTCCTTCGCGGGCTCGATGTCGAGAGGGACGATATCGGGTACGTGCTGATGAAGTATCCTGAGCTTCTCGGGTTTAAGCTCGAAGGGACGATGAGCACTTCGGTTGCTTATCTTGTTAGCATTGGGGTTTGTCCTAGAGATATTGGTCCAATGGTGACGCAATTCCCTCGTATTTTAGGGATGAGAGTTGGGACTATGATCAAGCCTCTTGTTGATTATTTGGTTTCTTTGGGTTTGCCCAAGAAGATTTTAGCCCGGATGTTTGAGAAGCGAGCGTATGTACTTGGATACGATCTCGACGAGACTGTTAGGCCCAATGTGGATTGTTTGATAGGCTTCGGGGTTAGGAGAGAAGCGCTCGCTTCTGTGATCGCTCAATTCCCGCCGATCCTCGGGATGCCTCTGAAAGCCAAGTTGTCGTCGCAGCAGTACTTTTTTAACTTGAAGCTCAAGATTGACCCTGGAACGTTTGCTCGAGTCATAGAGAAGATGCCACAGATAGTTGGCCTCAACCAACACGTGATACTAAAGCCGGTTGAGTTTCTTCTTTGTAGGGGGATACCTTCAGAGGACGTGGCCAAGATGGTCGTGAAATGCCCGCAGTTGGTGGCGCTGCGACAGGACCGGATGAAAAACAGCTTCTACTTTTTCAAGAGTGAGATGGGGAGGCCGCTCAAAGAGCTCGTGGAGTTCCCCGAGTACTTCACTTACAGCTTGGAATCGAGGATCAAACCGAGGTACCAGAGGCTGCAGAGCAAGGGCATTAGGACTTCACTGGACTGGTTCCTCAACTGTAGCGACCAGAGATTTGAAGAGAGGTTAGAAGGGGTTTATATCGAGACCGAGAGGCCGGGCCCGTCGTTCTGTATGGGTGGGAAGTTACAGCTACCGGGTAGCGAAATTGTTTCGGATGAGGAAGAAGAGAGTGATAGTGAAGTACTTCACAAAAGAACTGTTTCTGTTTGACTGGTTTTATTTCTGCAATATCAGTTAATCCAATTCATTGTGTGTCATATGCATAATGATGTTTTGTTTGTTATTTTTGTGTGTCTGATTTTTTCGGTCTGCGTTTGTATTGTCCATCGTATACACAGCTCTTTTGTTTTATGGGTTCATATAGAAATTAAGGTATAACTTTTTGCTTTGTATTTTTACACAATACTGTGACACATACAAGCCCAATTTGTATGTTCTGGTTCCAATTAAAAGAATAACATACGATTAATTGTGCAACATACGTTCAATATAATGGTTTTTCTTAATGATGTACTTTTATCAATGAAGTGGATTTATTTTTTTAGGATCTCAAATATTGAAAGCTTAGGAATATGCAACATAAACCCAGAATTGTGCATTACGCAGGAATAGAACAGACAAACCTTAGTTTGTTGGAAACTAATATAAAATGTTTGCATTACCAAATCTTTTCTGAAAATTGATAATTTCGCATCAAAAACTCTGTTACTAATTACTTGTTGATAAGCTATCAAAGTACCATTTTTGACAATAGTCAACAGACACAGACATAAGAGGGCTAGTTTGAATTGTATATTCGGATTGAAATTTTCCAAAATATTTGTTTGGCAAGCCTCTTTTATTATTTTTTTTTTAATCTTTATTTTTTGCCTTCGATACACCTTCTAAGATAAAGCAATCCAGATTATAATTTGTCAGTGAATTTCAATCAATCCAGATTGAAATTATCCATCCAAACATTTGGTTCAGATTCACTCCCCGGAAAAAAAAAAGAAATTTAGATCTAAGTGAATAGAACATAGTCCAGATACATTTTGTTTTTCATTTTACAAAAATCAAAACTTTGAACAAAACATTTTTTAAAACGAAAAAACTCTGATACACAATCGAAGTCGGTTAGTACTCGATGTAAAACTAGTGTTGAATTCCATTACGCGGACATCTTTGAAGGTAAAATGTTATTCATCATTGTAAGCACTGTCACTTGCATCCAAAAAAAAAAAAAACACAGAGTTCATTACACTTATTTTCGATTATCATGTATGTTTAACAAGCACAGCTATGGATGTTTCATATTATTTTGATCAAGCAGGAGGATTATGGCAGGAGAAAAAGCATGCACATGTCTTTGCAGCCAAACACTTGGCCTCGAGAAATTGAGAATATTTGGATCCACATAGCGCATAACAGGCGATCGGATTACAATCCGAAGTTTCAAGAATGTCGTGGCAAACGCGCAACATCGGGGGCGCTGATCCGACGGCGTTTGCGGAGAAGGCAAGCGTGAGAAGTACTGCAAGCACATAAGGGAGAGGCATGATGGTTGTCCTCATCTTGTTGGCAATATTGGTCACTGCTGGCTTTGGTCTTGTGAGAAAGTCAACAAGTAGAGTGTAAGTAGATGATCTCAAGGCTATTGTGTGAGGCAAATATCAAATATGTATGTTCACTAATTTCTTGAAGATTTTACAATGAATTACAAAAATAAAAATCATGTATATGGGGATTAAAAATTTCAAACTTACCACACCAAAACAATTTTTACAAGCACCCACACGTTTAGGGTAGATCCTCTTCGAACTTCTCTTCTTTTTTACGGCTCTAACGGGACAAACTAACTTTATGAGTAAATATGAGAGGTGAGACGATCTAGTGATATGATATGATGTTGTTTATATAGAGTTTTCTTATTAACAAAACCCTAGGGGTGTGTTTGGGGAGAAGAATTGGATTGTAATGGACAAAATTTAGTCCAATATTATGTTTGATGGTAAAATTAATGAGATTAATTCAAAAAATAGTCACACACATATGAGATAAGATATCCCTCTTTTCAGCAAAAATAAAAAAATAAAAATGATATCCCCTCTGAAAGAGTAGAGGGCACGTTTGGTAAGCAAGATTGGATGATATTATTTATCTTATACTTTTACATAGGATTGCTTATCTCATGAGGATAGGACTATTTGGTGGGCCAGGGATAATTTATCCAATCCCATATAGTGTAGCAAACATAAGATTATGACAAAATAATCCAATTTCATGCACCAAATATGCCCACATAGGATTGGATAAAATTGTGGATCCCACTCTCTTAATGAGTTACTTTGTAGGACGAGTTGCAAAAATAAGCCAAAATTAAAAATATATTTTTTTAAATAATGCATATTTCAAAATATTAAAAAATTGCACTGTCAAGATTTTAAGATGAAAATTAACAAAAAATATTTACACTTTTGTAAAAAAAAAAAAAAAAAACTTTCGCACTTCAAATTTTAACAAGTAAAAGTTGATATTTTTTTTTTACGTGGTGTGAATATTTTTTTACTGTTTTTGTTATAAAATTCTCGACAATACTATTTTTTTAATATTTTGAAACATGTGTTTTTATTTTTAAACGTAAAAAAAATTGCTATTTACTGCAATTTTCTTACTTTATAATATTTATTATTTTAGAAGTTTAGAATGCAAAAGTTAATATTTTATATTGATTTATTTACCTTTTTATCATTAAAAAATAAATGCTACAGTTCAATCCAATCTTATACCAAACACATAATAAATTATAATTCAATCTAATTTTATCTAATCCGGTCCTATATAATAATAAGAGATTCATATTTTTGCTTGATTAGGAAGATATTTGCAAATATATTTAGAGATTCTATATTATTTCAGATCTAGAAAAATTAAGTTTCAAAATACTGTTTTGGTCACGTACAATTACATTTGACCCAAGAACCAACCTAATACAATATATTTGATCCAAATTTTAATATGATTTTCATGTCTATTATTATATATTCCATCCAGAAATACATATATTTAATCAAGAAATTTCCATGTCTAATATTAAGACAACTATTCAAATCAAGACAAATATTTAGTTGTTCATTTGAATTACACGTAAAATCACCTTTTTTTTTTTCTTTTTTGAGAGAGAGAGCTCTACCAAATATTTTTAATTTATGATGATTTCCTAAATTTCGTTTTAATATGCAAATTAATGCAGGAGTATACAGCAAGATTATAGTACCATATACATCAATAGAATTCAAAATTGTTTATAGTATTTTACTTACTGAAATACAGAAATCATACCAAATTAGATAATACATATCTCAACTCATCATAGCAAATGGTTTTAAAAGAAAAATATACACACTATAAAAAACACAACGAGGTTATTAATTTGGTAAAGAATTGATTTAGCCAAGCATGATAGTTAGAGGCTAATGCTACCCGTTTTGCTCACTAGTGGCGTTTTTTTTTTTTTTTTTTTTTATTTTAATTTTCCAGTGGTAGCAAGAAATGATAATTGATGAACTGTCATGGCCTCTCCAACTGAGCGCTATTTATAGCGCAATAGAGCCAAATAACACCTTGAGCACTAAAATATGAACAGTATTGCGTGAAATGCTGGTCCAATTTGACGCATTGCCAAATATTTTATATTTAAAAAATTGATGTTTTCAACGATAATAAAATTAAAACAATCATTATGTTGTCAATAATGAATTGTATAATTTTCCATTTTATTTTTATAGTTAATAAACATAATAGTAATATAACAAATTTTATTTATTTCTCTATTAATACTTTTAGAATTTTCAAACTAAAATATAAAATTGAACAAATAGTTACAGGGAAAAATAAATTACAACAAACATATTGTTTGTCCATACCGATGAGAAAACAATAAAATTAAGCATATTATAAGTGGCGATATAATCAACTATTTCTAGTTAGTATATTACCGAGTACTTATATACAAAAAATAGGAATACCATATAAGTAAAATTAAAAAAAAAAGCCCTAAAAAACAGGTAGGGAAAGCTAAAGATGGGTATCTAAATAGTTAAATTTCATATCAGTGTCCAAAAAGATGTCCATAAATTTTGTTTGAGTGCATCTATTACCACACATGAGTCTAATCTCTAGAGCCCTAAATTTAATTACCAATAAATGCACCCAGAAAAATTACACATAAGTCCTATAATTTAAAAATAAAACTTTTATACGCTTATATCTTTTAAATTTATCGCTCTTGAAACATTTGGTACAAATACAAAACAATATATATATATATATATATCTATATATATATATGTATCTATATATATATAATATATATATCTATATATATATATGTATCTATATATATATAATATATATATATATATATTGGAACTTGTATGTCTGTGTTTTCTTTGATCTAAAATTCTTGCTTCTTGCATATTTTTTCACTGAGCATAGCGCAAAAAACAAATAATGGACTTCAAAAAAGGGCAAGGCATAATAAATATTTCACCATAAGGTTGTCGATAATAATAATAATAATGATAATAATAATAATAAGGGACAAAAGAAACAGATGTGAATAGCACATATATATTGTTGTAAAAATAAAAATAAAAAATAGCGCATATATATTCAAGATCAAGGCTCTCTCAACTTACTACTACTACTTAGCAAAAAAAAAAAAAAAAGCACCCTGTACATTTCTGTAATATGTTGAATCCCATAACGTGGAAACATAACAAATTAACAATCACAATTTTATTAAACAACAAGAACTTATTAAGAAAAATACCACAAAGTCACAACACTACCTAATTTCACATTTAAAATCAAGCGGGAGGAAGGCACTCGTGGAAGCATTCACAGGTCTTGGCGTCGAAACACCGCGCGCGCGCGACTTGCCCGCGAAACGGTTTGGATTCGCACAGCGCTTCGCATGTTTTTTGGCTACACGATGTCGTCGTCGTCGCGTATTTGTCACTGCAACTGAGGAATGCTAAGCTCCTCCGAGCCGCCGCTGCGCGGTTTGGGGAGAGACCTTGTGAGAAGGCAAGCATAAGAACAAGCACAAGCGCTAAAGAGAGATTAGCCATATTGGTTTTCCTCATTGTATTTGCCAATTTTGGTTGGTCAGCTTGTTATTATTTCCTCTTGTGCTGAACTCAAGCAGCGAGCAACTATTTATAGTGACAAAATTATTTATTTTGGTGTCTAAAAAATATGAGTATCGGATTAACATTAATATTAGAGATATTAAAGATATCGGTGAAAATATTGTTATTAATTAATGATATACAGAAATTTAATAAGACTTTAAAGTATTATATATCTAAAAAAAAATAGTATTATATATCATATCAAGAGTGGCTTTATTGCACAATCTTTTTCACATCTTTTTTGAGAATATACATGCTTTGACTTTAAAAATTTTAAAACTACTTAGTCTACGCACCCTATCTTTTATAAAACTGGATACAATATTTTAGAAACGGTATTATTGAAACTTTAATTTTCTAATCACCGACTTTAGATCCTCGTTATTTAATTTAATTTTCAAAAGGAAAAATAATTATGTATTCTATGGTCAAATTGTTCAAAGATTTGGGTGGTTAATGCAATGAAATATTTGTTCAAAGATATGAAACTTTAAGAGTGATTTAACACAGTTGGCGATAATAAATTATAAGTTTATGTTGGAACGAATTAGTAATACAAATAACTTTATAATTATTATGTAATTTCAGTATAATTTTGGTTAAAAACAACTGTGCTTTTAGATGGGATGCTCAAAAATAATTTAATGTAAAAACAAAAGTTCAAAATATATAAAGGTTCGCCACTTCGTCTACATAGGGTTATAATGAATAAGAGCATGACTTTTTTTCTTACGTATTTAATTTTCATTTTTTGTCATTTTGGATAAGGACCTTTCAATAACAGTAAATTTTAATTTATGGAGGTATTTCAAGAGACAAACAAGGTGCTAGTAGAACCACCCTGATATCAACTAATACATTTTGTCTTATCAAGAGCAATCTAGGATTTGTTCGGCATTACTTTTAGAACCTGCATTTTCATCATAAAAAAACCTAGAAGCATAATTGGCGTTTGATAAACATACTTCTAATGTTCATTTTTTATAAATACTTCTCCTATTCAAATTACTAAAATATCCTAATTAATTGCCCCTACTTTATTAACTACTATTTTACATTTTTTTGTTTGTTAATTACACATGTATTTAAACACCAGTCTAAAAATAGAATCGATCAAACGCTCTACATGCTTAAAACTTCAACAACGTCGTTCGCCGCTGACAGCATTGCATATGCACAATAACAAATAAAAAGTAATGAATGAAGACTTGAGAACAAGACAAAATGTCAAGACCATAACAAAGATAAATGTCAATAAATAACTAGAATTCACAATATATATACCATTCTGCTTTGTCTTAGAAAAGCTGTGGTGGAGAGATCTTTATTGATTTGTGTAACTAACAAAAGAACCAAAAATCATCGATACACAGTATAACATTACATTATGTGAATGCATCTGAGTTCTGCACGCAGAATAATTTATGGTTCAAAATATTTTAAACACACAACTACTTATACTCTGCAATCTCGAAAACCCTGGCTGTTTTGTCAAGAGATCCTGAAACAAGGAAATCCCCGTTGGCAGAAACAGAGAGTTTCTGAATGCCGTTGGCGTGCCCGCTGAAGGTTCTTACACAATCGCCAGACAGCGAATCCCATATTCTTACTTTCCTATCCATAGAACCAGTTGCTATAAACCTGGACTCACCGAGCCAGGTCAAGCAAGTCACACCGTCCTGCCGACAATTTAGAGGTCCACTGTGTTAGGCCAGCAAGATGTGAAGTTCTAAAAAGTTTTTCAGCCAAAAGCAAACTCCATGAATACTAAATACAGTACTGAATTGGCATGAAGTGGGCTTCAAGCAAACCTCATGGTTACACGTAGAGCGAGGTGATGAATGCTGCAAATCCCAGATAATAAGCTTCCCATCCATACTTCCCGTAGCGGCCCAAGGGGAACTGTCGGAGAATTATTTAGTTGTCAAAGCAGAAGAATGATGACATACAAGGTGCACAAATTGCATTGATTGAAATGCCAAAGATGCAATTCTCTTTCTTTAATTTTACAAGAAAGATTCTTGCTAACAAAGGAAATGTACGTAAATAGAAAGCAGCTGTTCCGGTAAACAAAATTGCACCAAACTATCAATTTATTATGTCCACATTTTTTTTTCTTTGCACCCTTTTGTCACAAGTAAAAGTCATTTTGTTTGGTAAACTAATGAGTTCCCAAGCAAAACGAACGTAAGTTAGTGACTCACCAGGCTAGTTGCCACTTGACAGAAAAACTTTTAAATATATGGAATGGTCGTTAACTTAGGGGGTTTTACCGCATCCAAAAGAACAAGAGATCTCATGGAGGAAAGAAGTCATCAACACCTTGATGAAGGGGAGACACAATAAGCAACTCTATAACTAATACACCTTTCAAATCTAGGTTGGAAAATAAGAAGAGTGCCCATGAATTCTTTAGAAATTAAAAACTATTAAGGTACTTGAGACATCTTCGATATTTCTTTTGCTTCTTTCCATCCACAAAACCCAAAACAAACATACAGCTGCCAACCTCTTAATGAAATAGTTGTGTCTAAATGCTGGCTTCATCAAAACCAAATTCCTTCAACTTCATCGCTATGAATTTTCAAGTTTATTTAGAGAGAAAGGGCTCTAATAATTGGAGGTACCTTCTTGCAAGCCCAATGCATTCGATTGAATCTGAATGAGAAGCCAGCGTACTAACAACCTGCCACAGTAACATGCAAGACCATTATAGACATATCAATAATTAAAAATAAAACCAACAGCAAATATGAACGTAAAGCATTAAATATTAAAGAGAAAAGAAAGTACCTTTCCAGTTGTTATATTTACAATATGAGCAAAGTTATCTGTCGAACCCGTAAGGGCAAGAGTGGAATCAGAGGTTATTGCTAAGCATGTCAATCCCTCAGTATGATATGGGTGACCTAGAGGAGAACGTTTGAAAGATGACACGTGAGATCACACACATATACCAAAAATATTGTTGATGAACTATGAAATTATCAGAAAACAGCATTCAATCATTAGACCCCCTCATAATTAGAGACCATCCATAGTTTCAAGGCAACAGCTATGAATAATAAAATGCTAGAAACACTGAAAGGCAATAGATGTCGTATATGAACATAAATCTTTTATCTCCTTTATGTGTCTCTCTCGGTGTCCCTGACCAAATTGTGACACCTCACCACGTTACTTAAAACACACGTTTAAATAAATAAAGATGCACAAAAAGAATTATGGTTAATTTCATCATTTCCTCCTCTACTTTAACCCGAATCTCAAATTGCCAATGTACTTCAATTTGTTACGTCCGTTCCCCCTATACTCTTAAAACGTTTCAAATTTGTCCTTCCGTTAATTTTTCCATCCAAAGTTGTCATTTTCTATCCAAAGTTGTCATGTGTCAAATAATTATAGAGGTTTTTGTGCATTTGTAAGTGAAATTATGTTTTTGCCTCTGTTTGATACTTTTTTTTTCTCAAGTTTTTTTTTTTTTTTGGTGCTAGAAACACTTGATTAAAAAAAATTAGTTTTTTTCTTCAGCTAAAAATTTGATAATTTTTAGTTTTATTTTTTTGTGCTAGAAACACTTGATTGAAGAAAAAAGTTTTTTTTTTTTTTTTTCATATCAAGTGTTTCTAGCACAAAAACAAAAAAAAAAAGAAAAAAAGAAAAGGAAACCTTAAAAGAAAAAACATATCAAATAGGGGCAAAAACATAATTTCACCTACAAAATGCACAAAAACCTATCTAATTATGTGACACGTGGCAACTTTGGATGGAAAATGACAACTTTGGATGGAAAAGTTAACGGAAGGACAAATTTGAGACGTTTTAAAAGTATAGGGGGAACAGATGTAACAAATTAAAGTACAGGAGGTAATTTGAGATTCGGATTAAAGTAGAGGGGGAAATGATGAAATTAATCCAAAGAATTAACTAATTTGATAAGATGCTGCTAAATGGGGGACTCATAAAAGGGGACAGATTCAATGTAATCTATCCAGCTAGAAATTAACTAACACTCTCACAAAACTACTATGGGTCATCATCACTGCATGACTCTCATATCTATAATTAAGCAGGCAAAAAAGAAAAAAAGAAAGAAAGAAAAAAAAAAATTCTATTTTTAGTTAATCTTGCTGAACTATGTCGACTATGAAAACAAGTAACACTTGATAATTGGTATGGTTAATTTGGAATGACAACTAACTTCTGCAAAATTCAACTTGGCCTTATCAAGCTACTAACATTTAATTTAAAAACTGCTTGTCTTCAAAGACATACGCCACAGATTAAAAGAAAAAGTGGGTCCCGTGTAAATTGTAAGTTTACAACTGAAAAATATGCAACTATCAACAGCCTCATATTGGAATTTGCAGCATACTGGTAATCAAATTAAATGAACTGCCTGTTACTTTAATAATCAAAAAATAAAAGTAAAATTTTGACAGCATACCTCTAACAACATGAATGTTTTCGCCACTTTTTGGATTCCATATCCTCAAAGTTGCATCATTCGAACCGGTACATATTGTTTTTCCTTAATGGACCAGCAAAGAAAGCTAAATCAGGAAGGAGAGAAATAAAGTTAGATAATCATGATCAAGGGCTATGTCATACCATCCGGAGTAAAATCACCACAAGTCACGCTATCACCGTGACCTGAAAAGACATTAAGATAGGCTCCTTTGTCGGCATTCCACATCCAAACACTAGAATCTTCCGAACCAGCCAACACAAGATGCCCTCTAGGATGCCACCTGACCCACTGAGAAATCACATTGCTCAACATCAATGTCAATAGACAAATCGATACAATATTAATACCATTCAATATAACTGCATGATCTTACCTCAATTCCCCCTCCAGGACCATCAAGTTTGCATTTCAGGTTTCCAGAGGAAGCGTCCCATATTTGAATCACCCCATCAAAGCTTCCAGATGCAAGCATCTGGCCATCAGTACTGTATGCCAAATCAGATACAGAATCCGTATGACCTGCAGACAAAGCTTACACGATGTTCACATGAAGCAATGCGATGTGACAATAAAACACTACGAAACACACAACCCCTTGTGTAGCCATTTTCAAGACTCTTAAGAACAGAACGTGAAAGTAGATTACTCGGAAATGAATAGATATCAACAACGGCGAGCATAAGTCATGCAGCGGTTTTTCCATGCTCATACATACCTTGAAGCTCATGAGCCCAATCTCCTCTACCAATCTTCCAAAGGAATCCTTTGTCATCTTTACCCCCAGTTGCCACTAATGTGGCATCTGTTGGGCTGCAAGCCACAGTGTAGAGCTCATCTGTACAACAACAATATTTACGTAAAATTGTTCAAGACCAATCTACACTGGAGCTGCAATTAGAATTGGCAAACATCTATATCAATATATGGTTCTTAGAGACAGCAAAATGTGAAAACAAAGCTCTATATCATAACTCATAATGACCCAAACTGGTAAAGAAATTATTTATGATGACCCGAATTCAATAGAATGAGCGAATAAAGGGAGAGCTAGATTGAAAGAGGTCTTCACTTTTTTTTCATTTTATTTTTATGCTCTTCAAGCGTCGTCAAGTGACAAAATCCTTGCACCTAAAACTATCAAATTGGTTGCCTTAGTATCATAACCACTGTGATATAATTTTCAGCATAACTTCCACAGTTCTTGCTTCGTTATAGCTGACAATAATTCTAACTTAAACATAACCAAACTATTTAAATTCACAATCTATCTAGTACTAGTTACATGGAAAATTTTGTACCAAACCAATATGTAAACATAGTATATACACAACTTAACAGGCTAAATGATTAATAATAAGTAAATAACAGGAGCAGTGTGACCAATATAATGATTAATAATATCGTATACACAACTATATGATTATTATTATTAATATGGTATAATAGGTAAATATATATATATATATATATATATATATATATATATATTACCAGTGTGACCAGTGAAGGTGTGCATAGAATCATCCTCCTCATCTGAAACTCAAAAAAAGAAAAAAAAAATCAAACTATATCAAAGGCACAATCTTTAAATCAACACAGTTTTTTGGAATTTGTTTGCTTTTTTTTTTTTCGGGTTTTTTTTCTTCTCTGAGAACGGATTTTTTGGAGTTGAAAAAGAGAAAAAATACCAAAATATTCGACATCCGAAGCTTCTCCATCGTCGGCATCAGGAAGGTCTGTATCACCCAAGACCACCAAATCAATAATCCTAATCAGTAATCACATATTTCACTATCTACACACACATTATATAAAATAATTATAAAAAAAAACCTTCGTCGTCGACGGTGACTTCGTGGAGGATATCGGAGTCGTCGAGGAAGACCTCGCCGTGATCGTCGTCCTCTTCGTCGCCGGAGAAATGATTTGGGCTCTTCATTGTTTTCTAGGGGAGACGAAAAGAGGTTTTTGTAAGGGTTTTTGGAGAGAGTTTTACTGAAGCAAGTTGGGTTAAGCTTAAGCTGGCGGTGTTTTACTCTTTAGAATTAGAAGGGCAGAAGAGGAACTCCGGGATTTGATGATTGAGTTTAGGCTTTTGTCGACTTTTGCCAAATATCAAGACTGCCCCTTAGGTTCTCATAAAATATATATATATATATATATATATATATATATATATAACCTAGTTCATTTGATTCTTGAATTCTGTTTTTTTGTTTATCTATATAAACGCCCTCAATATTATGTTATTATTGTAATTTGCATCCTATTGTTTAAAAATTATCATTTTTTTCTCCTAAAATATTAAAAACTTATAGATATGTCCCTTCTGTTATAATTTGTAAAAAAATATATTAAATTAATAACGTAACATTAAACTGTTGGCGCCCATATAAAGTTTTAAAGATAAAAAATAGATAAAATCAGGGGATATGAATACAAAATTTTAAAAGATCGGAGTGTATTTAAGAAAAAAAAAACAACATAAGAGGGTGTTTGTGAAAATAAATATAGAATTAATTATTATAATTTTCTTAATTTGAAGGCGGTTGATATTTAAAAATTTATACAGGCGCCAACAAATTAATATTACGTTATAATATATTGGGGAGCAAAAATGATAGTTTTTAAATATTATGGTGCAAATTGCAATAATAATAAGCGTTTGTATAGATAACTTTTTTTTTTAATCCGATGTTCTTAATAATAAGTGAGTGTTGTAAAATTAAAAAACAGTAAAAAAAAAAATTAGGGTTTTAAGTTTAGCTCAAGGGTGTTGAAGATATTTTGTATGCGAGGAATGTGCAATACAATTCAGTACACATTCTGTTAAAAAAGTTGGTCCAAGTAAAAGGTCGAGGACTATCACCGAGTATTAACACTATATAAAATTTATCTTGTTTTTGTTTTTTTTTTTCCTCCGAAATTGTTATTGTTTTTAGTTTTTGTAAACGAACATCTACTTTCTTTTATACTGATTTTAGCTAGAACATTGTCGTTTGGGAGTTGGGACTGAAGAAGCAACCGTGGCATCTTTTTTTGTTTTTTGTTAAGTAACCTCATTTGGCCCCACATAACTACGACAAACGGATAAAGGAAAATAATAAATAAAAAAAAAAACCCAGATATTTCACATCTCGTAATCACATTGACAAATTACATAACAACCATTCTCTGTTCTCTTTCCATTCCTAACAAAAAAAAAAAATCAAATCAAATCAAACTATCCTTCTTTGTTAAGCAAAAAAAAAAAAAAAAAAAATCAATCTTAAACGACGCGTTTTATTCGTGAGCGCGTTGGTGTCGTGTGATTACAAAGAAACAGTACAAAGAGAGACTCGAAGAGAGCTCAGAGCAGGTAATCAAAGGCCATTTATCATTAATAGTAATACTCTCCTCTCTCTATCTCTAATCCAATCCTAATCCCATTTTCACAACCCCTTTTTCTTTCTTCTTCTTGGGCACTTGTCTTTCCGTATCAGAAATCTTTGAATTTCTCAGGAGCTGAAAAATCTTGGGGTTCGGCTGTTGAAGCGTTTGATCTTCTTCGACCATGTCGATGCTCGACTCTTTCTTCAACAAGGGCTTCAAGGCAGCGAGATGGTATTGTCCTTTTCTTTCAGTTCTGTTTTTTCGCTTTCTGATTTGTTGGGTGTTGCTTTTATGGTTTGTATTTGATTGTTCTTTGGGTTTTGATTTCTGGGTCTGCCAGTGTTTTTTTGTTTTTTTTTTTTTGTGTTTTTCTTTTTTTGTGGTGAGATCGGAAATTTGGATCCAAAATTATTGTTGATTTTTGTCTGATGAGAAACTCTCTCGGAAATAAGAGTTTGATTGATAAACAGGTCTCTATTTTGTCCATATGTCTTCATAAGTACGTGTTGCTCCGTTCATTAATATCTGGTTTTGATGATCTGATATATATGTGTATAGGTATTATGTTTTATATAGCAGAAAAAAAAAAAAACCCGTGAAGTAAAATTGACGTTATAGTAGAGAGTGTTTCTCTATTTAGCATATGCTGGTTTTTATTACCTGATGTTCCTTTTGTTGTGTTTCACAGCAAAACCCTTCTGAAACTGACGATCCCGCGCATAAAGTTGCTGAGGAACAGGAGGGAGATTCAGATTAAACATATGCGGCGAGACATTGCCAAGCTTCTCGAGACAGGTCAAGAAGCTACAGCTCGGATTCGGGTACGGTAACGTCCGTTTAATCCGGTGTTTGTAGAGTTTGTGAGAATGGTTGTCTTACTGAGACTTTGCCTTGCAGGTAGAGCATGTAATTAGAGAAGAGAATATGATGGCAGCTCAGGAGATTCTCGAGCTCTTCAGCGAGCTTATTGCTGTCCGACTTCCTATTATTGAATCACAAAGGTTTTTCGCTAACCTAATGAATCTGTGATTTCGTGTTTTCGTGGTCGTGTTTAGGTTTTCTTAATGAGTAAATTCTGATGTCCGACTTATTGAAGATTCGTTTAGCTCTCTCTTTTCTCATTTCGATGTTGTCTGTTGCAATGTTTAGGTGAAGTATGGTTGTTCTTTGTTTTAATATCCTTGAACCGGTATCAAGATATGACTAATTTATTTGATCCACTGAGCTAAACTTTTCATGTTTGATTACATAAATTTTTAGATTAGTTTAGGGTTGAGTTGTCACTTCGCTTTAGAGCTTGAATTGGTGTCGTGCCAGTTAGTATGCCACTCTCGTTTTCTGGTACGGGAACTGCATAAGTGTTCTGCAGTTACTGGTGTGTTCAGTGCAGAGATTCTGTCACTTGTGTGACATTAAATGGGCTTTGCAAAATAAAGAACCAACTATCTACTTGTATGATTTAATGGGATTTATTCCATCAAATGTTTCTCACAAACTAAGAATTGGGTTTCTCCTGCTGAAAGTCATCTTCTCCAGCTTGTTCGAGTTTTATTTTTCGTCTTTATCTTTTCATTGGGAAACAATTGGAGGAGAATTAAAGATATGAGCAGAGAGTAATGTTTGGGAATCTTGATTTAATTGTCTTGCGGGTTGTATCAAAGACAGTTTCACTTGGACTGGGAAGTTGTATAAAGTTTTTAGCCTTGTACAGGATTGCCTAAATCCATAAATAGGCTTATTTGTGTTAAGTTTATTAGACTTTGATTAATGAATAAATATTATTATTGAAATTTTTTCCCTCTCCCTTGATCGTATCTATCCTTTATTATTCTCTTTTTTATGTAATTCATTGATCATTGTCCTCCATCAATGTCTCTTCTTTGCTTGATTTAATCTTGAATTCAGAGACTTATTAAAAGCACGATTCACAGCAACTTTTGGGAGAATTCTTGAATTTGATTCTGACTAATTGTGCTGGAAGAAATACCTGACGAGAGAGCTCTCTGTTCTTCTTTTGTTTACTTATTTATTTATGTTTTTTGAGAGAGGGAGTTCTGGTTTTGGGTTTTACTTTTACTAGATGGAAGTACTTCTTGAATTGGACTACTAACCTCTCTTCTATATAGGGAATGCCCTCTAGACTTGAAGGAAGCCATATCTAGTCTGTGCTTCGCTGCGCCAAGATGTGCGGATCTACCTGAGTTGCTACAGGTTCAACTTTCATTTGCATCCAAATACGGGAAGGAATTTGTTGCAGCCGCTACTGAGCTCATGCCAGATTGTGGTGTTAATCGCCAGGTTTTTATGAATCTTTTCATTTGTCTACTTCCGACTATAATTGTTCCTTTCTATATCCTATTTTCTTTCTGACTCTTTTGACTGTATCTACAGTTGATAGAACTGCTATCGATCCGTGCTCCTTCGGCGGAGAAAAAACTGAAGCTTCTGAAACAAATTGCCGAAGAGCATGAACTGGATTGGGACCCAGCTGCATCTGAAACTGAGCTTTTCAAATCACATGAAGATTTATTGGTAAATTTAATATTTCAATTTATGGGCTCGGTTTTTGTATTGTATTCTTCTTCCCCTTGTTAAGCTGTTTATCTTTGACAGAACGGCTCGACGCATTTCTCCAGTGGGACTAAAGTGCCTCTTCCGGAAGAGAAGCACGAAGACTTATCGCAAGCTGCCTCAAATCAAGCCCATGATGAACAGTATGATTCTGATGATGATTTGGATCTGGATTTTCCCGAAGTTCCCAGAGTATTACTTCGGCCAGGTGAAAATGCTTCATCGGCACCAACACTGGTCCCACCTCCGCCAACTGTGCCACATCCTGAAATTGATCATGACTCATTGAACCATTCTGCATCTATCGAGAAGTCAGCTGAAGAGCCATCATATCAGCCTCATAGAGTGACGGAGGAAAGATCAACATCCGACAAAAACGAAAAACCCCATGTGCCAGTCGGTGGTCTGGAAGACAAACAATTCGTGCCATTTATCACTCCTCCATCACTATCTTCGGCATCGTTTTCGGTGAGACAAAATAATCCACCACCACAGCCAATTTTGAGGACAAAAAGCGAGGTCAATGTGGATTTGCAGGATGTATTAGCTGCTGCTCAAGCTGCCGCTGAATCGGCCGAACGTGCAGCTGCAGCGGCTCGCTCAGCCGCTAGTCTTACACAAGTTAGAATTAATGAGCTTACCAAGAAAAACTCGGACCAAGCCCCTGTAAATAGCACTGAGAATCTGTTTCACGGTGGCAATTCTAACCTCTCCGTTACCACAGAGAAGCCTCACTTTGATCGTCGTGACTCTATGAATGAGTCTGATGGCTTTACTAGTTCCCCAGAACTGCATCAAGTTCATGAAAGCCTGGCTGGCTCAGAGGCATCAAGTTTCCCGTCAATTCAAACTCTTAAACCGGATTTTGATGCTGCTCTTCCTCAACCGGACCCTACTCGTCACCAACCTCAGAGATTGCCTTCCATGGACGACGATCCATACTTCTCGTATCCGAACTTGTTTAGGTCTCAAAGTTCTAAGCTCGAATCGCCTTCTCAGTCTTTCAAAGACAATTCTCGCTCCCCAGACGAGCGCTAAGGTTTATTTATTATTCTCTTTCCTTATTCCGTATGAGTTAAATATATTATATTTTTCAGGTCTTGGGTGAAACTTTCTTGATATGATCATATGATATGATATTTTGTTTCTGTGTAAAGTAGTACAATTTCAACCGAGTGTAATTAGTGGCCATTTCTTTTTTCTTTGCATTTGCTTTTGTTGCTCAGTTTCTTGCTGAAGAATCCATAATTTAGTGGTACATTATGAGTTGGCGATAGTTGGGAAAATTCAATGTATCACATTGAATGGTATCGCTAGAAATAAAAAACTTAATGGTTTATTTATTATTTTTTGTAATCTTCGTCCTCTACATATATAGTTAGAACAAGAGGATTGGATTCTAGGTTTTTTAATTGATTTAACGTCAATTTTTTTTTTCCTACTATGCTCAAGTAATTCAGCGCTTTCCTTAAGTAGGTAAAAAATCAATATATATACTCTTCGAGTCACTTTTCAGAAACGCAAAAATAAATAATAAAAAGACGAGTAAATACTATATGTATCTGAGTTTAGTTGAAATTTTGCAATACTCTCATGAGTTTGTTAAGATTTAATAACCTTTGCTCAATTTTTTAGTTCATACCAAAATCATACCCAGTCTTACTTTTTGTTGTCTCTCTGTTTGAAAGTGATACAAGCTATTTATTTATTTATTTTTTTAAAATTTAATATTAAAATTTTGTTCAGTCGAATATGAGAAAAAATATGAATATATGAAAATAAAAGATGTAGTGGAGTGTGATGTGTAAAAATTATGTATTTTTATGTATTTTTTAAGTTATTACATGTACATGGATGGAGCAAGAAATGCTTACACCATAAAAGACATTTCCGTTGTTTTTATACGTAATTTTCAAAAGTAGAAGATTTGAGCTCAACATCATTAAACATTTTTTCAAGTATTGTGGTTCTCTTCATGTTTACACCATACGTAATTTGCTTGTGGTTCTCTTCATGTTTATAATGCGATGAGTAAAATAGAATAAAAAATTCCAACACATAATACAACCAAAAAAAAAAAAAAATTCCCGTCTAACATACAATCTTTTAGTAAATCTCTTTCTTCTTTTCTTTCCCGATAAATTGGAAGAAAGAGCATTATTAGAAAAAAAAAATCACATATTAATACGCTGGTCATATGAGAAAATAGGGACATTTAAAAAATCGATGAGACCAAACCAAACCGATAAAATTAATTCAAATCAAACCAAACTAAATTAATTTCAAACCGATTATAATTAGTTTGGTTTCGTTTGGAATTTCTCAAATTTAAATTGATTTGGTTTGGTTCATGTTTGACCTTGTTAAAAAATCAAACCAATACTTATATATACACATGTATTTAAAATTATATTATATGTATGGAGGGTTATTATTTTCTCCTTTTTTTGTTACGAAGTTGTGAGAACTTGACGTGAACAACTTTTTTATTTATTAATTAGGTGTTGGATATTTTAGGGATGATTTTGATGGAACTTCTAGTACGGATCAACTTTGTTAAGAGGCCATTAGTTGTTCAGGCGTGAATACCCTTGAATGATCTTAAAATCATTGAATATTTAATATAATTTGTTTATGATATTTAAAATATTTTGAATTTAGCCTTGATCTAATTAGGTTAGATTATGATGTTGAATTTTGATTTTGATAAATTATATTATTTTATTAAGTCCTCAACTTGTACGAGTCTATTTGAAAAAAAAAGACTCAAACTGATTAAAAAAATAAAACCAAACCAAACCAACTATAATTAATTTAGTTTGGTTTGATTTTGATTATTTAATTGATTTGATTTGGTCTGAAAAATCACTAAATCAATTAAAAATTGATTTGATTTGATTTTAATAAAAAATAATGAATTGATTTGGTTGGATACCTCTACGAGAAAATACAAGTAGGATTGATTTGCATTTTAAGAGTAAGGACCAAAAAATAAAAAATTAAAAAAAAAATGGCTAAAAAGCAAGAAAGGCTTATCCTATAAGAGACATCCACATGTCAAAGCCATTTTATCTCCACTCTCTCCCACTCAGACAAACAAGTGGACATCATTCTCCAACACACACTCACAAACCAACCGGATAGCCCATTTCTCTCCCCTAAACCAAACCACCCATTTCCCCAATCAAAATCTCACACACACACACAACACTGTGGGAAAGAGAGAGAGAGTCTCAGTCTCAAACTCTCAACGCACCAAATCAACACTAATGGCCGCTTCTCTCCAGCAGACCCCAATCTCCTTCCGCTCCAAACTCCCCTCCGCGCCCGCCGCCAGCGCCGCGCCGCCGCCGCGCGCCCTCTCCTTCGCCGGCTCCGCCGCCTTCCCCACCCTCCGCCACGCCGTCCGCGCCGCTCCGCGCCGCGGCGGCGGCGGCGCGTCCGGCGCGCGCATGGCGGGCACGGCGGCGGCCAGCTATGCGCTGGCGCTGGCGGACCTGGCGACGGGGAACGGGACGCTCGACGCGACGAACGCCGACGTGGAGAAGGTGGAGAAGTTCTTCTCCGACCCTGAGGTGTTCAAGTTCTTCGTCAACCCCACCATCGACGACGAGAAGAAGCTCGGCGTCGTGAGCGAGCTGGCGGAGTCGTCGTCGCTGCAGCCCCACACGGCCAACTTCCTGAACATCCTGGTGGAGTCTCGGCGCGTGGAGCTGGTGGGCGAGATCGTGAAGGAGTTCGAGATTGTGTACAACACAATGACCGACACGGAGCTGGCCGTGGTGACCTCCGTGGTGCCGCTGGAGTCGCAGCACCTGACGCAGATCGCGAAGCAGGTACAGAAGCTGACCGGCGCCAAGAACGTGAGGATCAAGACGGCCATCGACCCCAGCCTCGTCGCCGGCTTCACCGTGAGGTACGGGAGCTCGTGCTCCAAGCTCATCGACATGAGCGTCAAGAAGCAGCTCGAGGAGATCGCCGCGCAGCTTGACTTGGGTGACATCAAGCTCGCTGTTTGATTCATCATTGTTTGCCATTTTGATTTTTTCCCAATTTTTTTTTGGATTTAGTTTTGTATGAAGAAGGAAGACTTGATATATTGTTTATGAAAATATATAATATTTTTCGGACTTTTTGGGTTCGATTGGACATGTATTTGTGCTAAAAGGGTCGATTGATTAGGTAGTGGTAAGGATTGGATTGTGATTATTTTTAAGTTATGGCAAATTTTGTAGAGAAAAGGAGATTAAATTAGGTTTTGGGTAATGCAGAGAGAAACTCCTATTTAAATGCGGAGATTTACAAATGTGAAAATATAAAACCAGAGTGTAAAGTTGTCAATAATTAAGCTAAATGAGTAAAATGATGAGAGGTTGATAATTATGCAACTAACTCATGGCAAGTATGATTTAACATCGCCTCAAACCGACGGGCGGCGAAGCACAGTGAGCTTTGATCAATGCAGTAAGTGTCCATGCGTTCCAGGACAAAGTGATGATCGACCTCGACGTGCTTTGTTTGTGCGTGAATCACGCGATTGGCGCAAGCTGATTTGTGTTTGCATTATTACAAAACAAGAGAGGTGGCGCTGGTAAGGACGAGTGAAGTTCAGATAATAGAGCTTTCAACCGTAAAAGTTTAGTTGTAGCATTGACTAGGGCTCGATATTCAGATGCAGCGCTGGAACAAGGCACCGCCTTTTGTTTGAAAGACGACCGTGAGGCTGAACTTGGAGTGAGGAAAGCGCAATAACCACTAGCGCTACGTCAATCATCAATGCAACCCACCCAATCGATGTTAGTAAAATGAGTAAATTAGAGAAGCCTGTTGACATTGAGAAAGAGAGACCGTGTGTCAATGAACCCTTGAGGTAACTCAATCCTTTTAGCGTGGCTTGCCGTATGTGAAGCTGTGGGGGTGTGCGCATCGATTAAGAAATCTTGTTAACAGCGAAGCAAAGAGCGGGCGATAAGGAGTGTTATAAAATACACGTTTGAGTAAATCGTGTATGTACTTTTGTTGGCACAAGTGAAGTGAATCCGCGGAGCAAGTGACTTGAATTCCAAGAAAGTAAGAGAGCTTGCCAGGGTCCTTAAGAACAATATCCTTATCCAAAAAAGTGATTTAATGTCTCAGCATAATTAGTGGGAACTAGAGAAACCGCATTGCAATAAGCAAGAGATCGATTTGGTGAACTGTGGACTTTGTTCAAGATCGTACAAGGATTTCTTAGGCTGTTTCATGCCAACTTCTTCAGTCAAGTCTCCATTGATGAATGCATGATTTTTTTTTTCCAAACCAGATCATATAGAAGAGGCGGGTATTGACACGAAGGAAAAAAAAAAAAAAATTCCCATAACGCGTAATTGAAACAACTTAAATGATATCTAAACAACTTGGATTTGTGAATACATTAAACATTGTTGAAACTCATTCAATGACATTACAATGTTCATAGACCATCTGAGCTACACTAAGAACTGAGAGGTATAAAAAAGAAGTGTGAGAGAACATTAAATAAACTCCTTTAACAAGTCAGCCAAAATATCTTTTATAATTTACCTAATCTTTTCCAAAGTATATCAAATAGAAGAGGCAGTATCAAACGCAAATAATACGGCCAGAGAAATAACTTATTGCTAATAAAACAGTTTGACAATGGACTTTGAAGGAGATTCAACATGTAAAGTGGACTTTCAGCCATCTAGCAATCCTTTGCTTCGTCACATTTTCGGATTCACCATCGCACGGAACCTCGCAGACCTTCTCGTACGCTCGATGATCGATCTCGTTAACGCTAGACCTCCTTCCCGCTCACCAGATAAACAACATTCCCATCTTTCGTGTCGAAAGCAAGCACAAAACACACCCCACCAACCACTCCCCTGGTCTCAAGCGCAACGTCGTGCACCAAGCTCCACAAATCATTAGCCTGAGCCGGCCTCGGGCCACGCTGAAGCGCACTGTGTCTTTAGCAGCAATTGCTTACGAGGAAGGCGAATTACATACGCGTTGTCTTTCGCTATCTCATTCTTAGCACAAAATTGGCATATTCAGAGGCATGATTATAATAATAAATTTACCCACTTTGTTTGGATGAATCAAAATCTAGTTCTAGTCCACCTTTGATCTTTAATCAATAGTCCCTCTTTGTTTCGCCTACCATACACTCGTACATATCATAGTACACCAACTAATCTTCCGATATTTACATAACTTGGAATCCAAATCATATCTTTGACCATATCCTTATTGTTAGTAATAATTCAAATATAGGAAATGAGAAGTGACTATGATGGGTTTGACTTGTAGAAGAGAACAAATGAACTTCATGAGAATGGTTTGTTACGTTTTCCTAGTGGCATTGCTAAATATCTTCAATCCATAGTGTTTGACACAATGAAAATCAATTTGAAGAGAACCGAGGATAGGAAATACCACCAAGTCTGTGAGGAATTATAAACGGCAAATATATGCTTTTAGTGGGAACAACCAATTGACATTATTGGTTTGACATAAACAATACTTATGTGGTCATGGAATCCAAATAGAGAACCAAGAATGGGAACACATCACATCCGTCAACAATTATAGATGCTAAATGTGCTTTTAGTGGAAACTACTATTACAAATTATATAAGTATGAGTAGGGGGATTGGAATTTCTAATAAAACACACATTTGGGCTTTTGCTCGTAAGATTCAACATGGGACCGGTACGTGTTGCCCTTGATTTTTTTTTTTTTTTTTTGAATTGCATTTAGACGGGTGTGATACACGAGTGCGTGGGGGTACGCGCTTGATGGAGTCGTCCCCCATGCGCACATCTTAAAAATATTTTCATACTTTTTTCTGTTTTGAAAAAAAAAAGAAAAAAAAAAGGCTTATTTTGCAAATTTGGAGAGGTTCACTCTCTCCTCTTTCTCTTTTACTTTTGTGTTTAAACATTTTAATCATCTTTTGATCTTATGTCTTTTTCTTCGCAGAGTTAGATTTATTTATTTTTCAATCTTTTAATATTTATTGTGCTATTATTTTTTTTTTATAGTAAAAATGTTGTTTTGTTTTTCTTTTGTTTTAGCTTTTTTCATTGTTATTTTTAATGTTTGATAAATTTTTAAAGAGTCACATTTACCTTTATTAAATAACAAATTGTCCGATCAATCGGTCAAAACGACAAACACACTTATTTCTTAAAATCTTTAACAAAAATACACATTGTTTTAATTTTTGTTAACATTTTAGCATGCAAAATTTAAATTAAAAATTACACGCGAGTCACACGTGTGCATGAATAAAAACTAGTTTGGAGATAAACACACTAGCATATTCATGGCTTACAAATAATCCAAGCATAAGAAATATGTCGACTCCCACTAGTTCTTAAAATTAAAAATAAATAAAATAAATAAAAGAATTGGGGATTTGAATTGAGAATATGTTGGTTCTAGCAAAATAATAAAGAAGAAAACCAAAAAGAAAAGAAGTGGAAAAATCTTACTCTGCAAGTGGACTAGAACAGTGCACAAAAGATTGAAAACTGCGACAGCTTTCATACTAAATTAAGGACATTATGGGTTCAAACTGCAGCAGAGAATACAAATTTTTTGAAACTTAACCATGCGACTCATATGCACAAATGTAACGAATACAATGCAGAATTGACTTACATGAGACATTAATCAGATTATGGTCATTAGAAAGGGCAAAAAAAAAAAAAAAAAACTTTTATGATTAAAAAATAAGTTGTAAGTAATTCACTTCTTTCTCCACTTATAATGAATGAGCCAAGGTCATCTTGGACCGGATAACTCGACTGCGTGTAAGTTCTCTGTGGAATCGACTATCCAGTCGGAGTTCGGGTGAGGGGCTAGTTCCACTTCCTGCCGGAGCACTTCCACCTTCTGCCATTCGTCCCATCTCTCGGCCAAGCCGTCGCCTTCGAGCATTCTCACCACTTCCGACATCTTCGGCCGGTCCATGGGCGAGCCTTGCGTGCAGAGCAGCGCAACCTGAATTAGCTGCTCCACCTCCGATTCTATGTAGTTCTTCTGAAGATCAGGGTCGACGAGCATTTCCAATTTCTTCTCTTTCAGTAGTCCTTTCACCTGAGAAAAGAAAGGCAATAGCATCACATGAATATCAAACAAAGTAGAGCAACGAAGAAAATAGTAAAGGCAAAGATTACATCATGAAGTACATACCCAGTCGAGCAACATGACATCGTCATCATTTGCGAGCCGGGCAAGATCGAAAGCCCTCTGCCCAGTGATTAGCTCCAAAAGCATGATCCCGTATCCAAAAACGTCAGTTTTCTCAGACGACTTCCCAGTAGAAAGGTATTCTGGAGCAATATGCCCAATCGTGCCTCGTACGGCAGTTGTGACATGGGTGTCTTTGTAGTCCATGAGTTTAGCCAACCCAAAGTCTCCGACGACAGCCTCAAACTCCTCGTCCAACAAAATATTTGCAGCCTTGACATCACGGTGAATAATTTTCGGGTCACAGTGATCGTGCAAATAAGAAAGACCCCTTGCTGAACCCAACGCTATTCGCTTCCGAGTAGGCCAATCAAGAGGTAGTTGGTTTGCTGGTCTTTCTATTAAATACCCACAAATAAAATTTGAGATTTGAAGATTAGTTCCTTTCAAAATGTTAAAAAGATCATCTTTAAAACCAACATCAAACATTATTGTCAACAAAAACACCGACGCAACAACAAAAGAATGGTTTTTGGAAAGACAGGTACAAAAAGATGCCATACCTCTTAGGCATGACGCAACACTCCCATTAGCCATGTACGGATAAACAAGTAACCGTTCAGTTGGTGTCATGCAAAAACCACGTAACCGAAGAAGGTTACGATGCACAGCCATGCTGATCATCTCAACTTCTGTTTGAAACTGCAATTCTCCACCAGGCGTACGCTCTTCTTTCAATCTTTTTACAGCAACCAATGAACCATCCGCAAGGCGACCTTTGTAGACCTTACCAAACCCACCACGACCGAGAATGTTTTTGTTGCTAAAGCTGTCAGTCGCAACTTGTAATTCCCGTAGTGAAAACCTTTTAAGCTGCCCCAGATGGACTTCAGGATCCTCCTCAGCTGCATTAAGGACAAATTACAAATTTGTAAAAATTGAATTATTCCATTCAAAGTAACCAATTTTTAAGCCAAGTTGCTTACCGGGTACATCAAAGAAAAACTCTTGAGGTTTTCTCCGACGCCACCACGCAAATGCAATAGCAGGTGCAGCAAATAGTAATGCAGCACCAGCAGCGACTCCACCAGCAATAGCCCCAGTCGCGCTGTTCCCACCTGCAATTGTTCTGCAAACAATTAGATGTGCTTAAAGTAAATTTCACTAAGCTAATGGAATTTGCTACTTGCTAACCAATCAGCAACTTCAACGAGTTTGTGTTGATTGAACTAACTGATACAGTATAGGGATAAAAGCAAATATAGCCTCCTTTTTCCTGCTTAAACATGTTTCCACTTGTACGTTCTCGTCGTATACATTCAAAGTACAAAGAAGCTCTAAGTCCCAAATATTTTCCAACAAAGTTCAAACTCACCTTCATACGGTAGTTCCCATTATTCTTGTAATACTGAAAGTTTTGTTAGAATGGACCGACTTGAGGTAACAATACTTGAACAAGAAAAATCGGTACTAAAAGTGAAACACCAGGAAGTTATTAAAGTTCTTTTGAACCCCCCGTGCTAAATTAATAGTTAAGATTTAAAATGACAATCCACTCATTTAACATAAAATTTATTCCAGTTCCAGTATTTATTAAATGAAGACACTAACTTCAAAATGAGAAGTTTCAACATAAAGATCACCTGGTGTTGATATCGGGGGTGGTGGGACAAAAGGTGGAGGGGGAGAGAATGGGGGTGATCCAGGGCAGGGGCGTCCAGTTACCGGGCCACAAAGACCCATGTTGTTTGCAAAACTGCAGAAAATAGAAAACACCGATTTTCGGAATAATTCTAAATAATGGGTCCAGTGAAGGAGTGAAACTTGGGCATCGGGTATGAACCTGATGGGAGTGAATAGAGAAAATGAGCCATTGTCTGGAACCTCGCCGGTGAGACGGTTATTCGACAGATCCCTGCATTTTTCAGTGTAGCATAAAAATATTAGTATTGCAGCTAAAATAATACCGTACACAAGAGGAGAGAGAGAATATTGATAGTACTAGTCACTTACAACACTTGCAGTGAGGTGATATTGATCAATGACATAGGAATTGGACCCGACAAGCTGTTATTATTAAGACGGCTATCCTTACAGAAACATTTCAAAACAAGAGAATATTAAGACTCAAAACCAATATAGGGAGATCAATTATTAAAAAAAGAAAAAGAAAAAAAAAGTGATAGAACGATACCAAGACGTAGACTGTAATGTAAACATTAAAATCAAATGAGGGTCCATAGACCGGCGTGGTTTGACATGTAATTTGTTTAAGGCATACATGGAACCAACATATTTAGTTCAAATTTTAGCGAAATTCTCAAGAGGAAAAGAGTACTCACAGAAATCTCAGTTTTGACAGCTTGCCCAAAGTGTCTGGGATGGGACCAGTAAAATTATTCAAGTAAAGATCCAAGCTCACCAAGCTGGTCAGATTCCCCAAGTCACTAGGAATCATTCCACTTATGTTATTACTGTAAAGTTCCCTGTCATTCAAGTTGCAAACAAAATTCATACAAGTAAAAATAACTAATCATAAGGAAAAGCCATTAACATAAATTTATGTGAGAAAAAAGAAATTCTTAGGCTACCACATACTATGTACCTCAACTTGGTGATATGCTATGTGAAAGCATGACTTGAAGATGCTTGAAAATCAAATTTAAAATGTTTATGGAAGTGACTTTAGAAGTGAATTCATCTGGAAACTAAATTAAATTCAAGATGAAATGCCACTCTATTGATGTTTACACAAGTCAAAAGTGTTAAGTCACCGATCCATCCCAAAAGCTTAAGCTAATGGGAGATGTGCCAACAATAGTTTTTATACCCTAACACTCCCCCTCACGTGTAGGCTAGACTAGGCCTTACACGTGGACAATTTTATGGGGTTAAAGAGTGTGTGTTCGCAGGAGTTTGAACTCAGGACCTCCCGCTCTGATACCATGTTAAGTCACCGATCCATCCCAAAAGCTTAAGCTAATGGGGAGACGGGCCAACAATAGTTTTTATACCCTAACAAAAAGAACCAAAGACATTATACAGGAAAAATGAATATGCATAAACTAAAGTAAGGTAAAACAAACTCATTAAAAATAAAAAATAAAAAGAACAAGAGAGAGCATTCTTATTTTATCATTTATGGCATCCCTGAGTTTTCTTAATCTCAAATCATTGACATTCTCTTTGGCTTCTGTTTGCGCCCCATTTTATCTGCATTAGTTTTCAACTTCAACGTATTCACTCCTCTTTTAAAGATCTTTCCTTCGCACTAACGACCCCATACTGAACTATCTCTTTGGGATAATATCAATATCAAGTATTAATCAGATCAACAGTTATCTCAAAGGCAAAGACTTCACGAGCCCAAAATATTCAAATAAGTAACAACAGGTTCGTAAGAAGACCTCACTTTTAGTGCTCAAGATGCAAAACCAAAGTCATCCCAACCAACCAACAGTTACCATCGATCCAATGGAAACAATGCAGGAAGATAAACGCACCAAAATACTAAAAAAAATTATCGAGAAGGATGCTATGCAACAGCACATAATCATATAGACAAACGGAACATCATAATGAACTTCACAATTCGAGATTGTCTTACAGATATTGCAAATTCTTCAGCAGGCCAAGCTGTGGAACAAGTGTGCCAGACAATGCAGCATTTCCTAAATCACTGCGACAACGTACTTTAGCAAAAGGAGTAATAGTAGCAGAACATCTAACACTACGTGATAAACAGGTTTCGCTACATCATTTTTATGTCAAAACACTTACACTCTAATGACACTATTGTCATTGTTGCATGTGACGTGGAACCACGTACACGGGTTTACAAGAGTGGGATCCCAACTCTGCAAAACGTTATTGGGATCGAGCAAGTTGGTCCTCAGGCTGTGCAAGGCATCACCTGTTTCGAATTTCATACCGAACAAAATTAAGTTGGGGTCGATAAAAATAAATAAATAAATAAATCCACATTCGACAAGAACGTAACATATTGAACACAAGATACAAGTTGTTCAAACACAATGTAGTCAATGTAGAATCCAAGTAACCGGGTCAATTGTAAGACTGACTCAACTCCTAGAATAGGAAATTTTAGGCTTTTCAAACTTAAGCAGTGTGTCATAGAGATCTTCCTAAGGATATGAAAAGAAGATAATATATAAAGCCCAGAGGAAAGAATCGATTGAATTGCCCTTCCACTGCTAATAGTACCATCTCACGACTCTAATAGAATCTTCACTGTTTACTAATAATGTACGACCCAACCAAAAAGCATGGAATTAAGACAATCGAACAACGGGCATTAAGGGAATACCTAAACATGGAAACATTCAACCAAGAGATATATTCAAGAATCCATTAACTTCAGAAAGCTAAAACACAATTTCATGCCATAAATGGCACACCAAATTATCAGCATCCGTACAATAAATCCACAATTTTCTTTCCCTTTTTTTTTTTTGAGTTCCAATAATAACATTTCCAAAATACTGAAAAACCCACAAGACAATGTAACCACACTCGATGAATCAGAGACCCATTCTTTGTTTTCTCTCTCCAACTCCAAATTTTTTTTTTTTTTCAAATCCATTTCAGGAAAGTAAAGAACAAAGGAAACCAAGATCAAATTCTTCAAAAATGAAAAACCCAACAAACAAAAAAAAACCCCAATGATCAAAACATACCTTCCATATTAGCAGAAACCATCAAAATCATCCATAATGGATGAGCCACCATAATCAACCAAAGGCAAAATGAAGACCCAAACTTTCTCTCCATCTTCCTTATTTCTTAATTTTATCCCTTTTTTTTTCCTTCCTAAGTGACCAAAAATCTTAGATCCAAATGGTACGTGACACCCAAACACCACATCCCAAAAAAAAAAAAAAAAAAACCCTTATCCAACTTTCCTTTCACCAAATCCAAATTACCAAAACCCTACTCTCTTCTTCTTCTTCTTCTTCTTCTTCTTGAACGAATCTCTCAGCACCCAAAAAATAATAATAATAATAAAAAAGAATCTTCTTCTTCTTCTTCTTCTTCTTGAACGAATCTCTCAGCACCCAAAAAATAATAATAATAATAAAAAAGACAACTTTTTACCTACCCAACAGAAAAAAGAACAAAAACTCAGCTGAATCAGAACCAAAAGTTCGATCGATCTCAACAAACCCAAAAGAGAACAAAGAACAACAACTAAGCTAAGCAAGCAAAAGTGTTAAAAAACCCATCAAAAACCAAACCCCCATTTTCATTACACTCCTTCTCTTTCTCTGCACACCCTTTTAGCCAAACTTTCCCTTTTCCTCTCTCTCTCTCTCTTCTCGAACTGAATGTGTTAATGGGATTGTTATCTATCTTTTCTGTTTTTTGGTTTTTTTTTTTTCTCTATTTTTTTAGCTTTTCTTTTTTCGAGTGAGGCGTGCACAGAGAGAGAGAGAGAGAGAGAGAGAGAGAGAGATGGGCTGCCCGGACGGTGCTGACCGCTGCCCGAACGCAGTCAAAACGCATTGGCGCTCTTTATGAATCGTGGAAAGTGACGTGACCGGGGGCAAACCCCGTTTTCGGTCAAATTCTGGGCTTGAGTACGTGGGGCCCACTTTCCGCCACCTCAGATTCGGTCCAAGCTCTGCTCTCTCTCTCTCCTCTCTTTATTATGTATCTCATTATTTTTATCTATTTCCATGTGTAATTATTATTATCACTCTCCTTTCTTTTACATCAACTCGAGTTTATTTTAATAAAGCAAATGCTTTTGACTCGGTTTCATTTTGTTTATGGAAAAGTAAAATTTCATTAACCCCTTGTTGTTGTTGTTTTTTTTTTTTTTTTCCTGAGAATATTTAACCCCTTGTTTGGCTTCACGTCCTTACATTCTCTCTATTTTATTTTTTTTAATTTTCTTAATTCTAATACAATATTTTTAAATCTCAATTATTTATATTATATCAAAATTTATAAAGTCAAATTATTTCAAAATGAAATAGTTGAAATGTTTACCCCAAATAACCCTTATTACCTCGACAGGCATAGTACAGATGTATATGTATATGACCTTGATTCTAAATTGCTAGTAATTAAATTTAAAAGAAAACGCTTGAGGTAATGATGTATATTAACTTTAGATAGAGGAAAATTAAAAAATTTAATAAATATCGAGCATAACATTGATTCTTTTAATATAATCTTTATGAGCGATATAAAAACTCAACTGATCGAGATCAAGAAGTCATAGACACAAAAATCAAGCACAAACTTGGCTATTGCACCCAATAGATAGAAAAACTAGAAAAAAGAAAAATCAGGAAACCATTTCCTTTACTAAAATTAACCAAAAACTTAATACTGTCATTATTGGAACCCTCAAAGCCACACAATAACCTCAACCTTTAGAGACCGAGATGAACCACATAATCACCAAAATGAAAAGCAAAAGAGGCAAACACCGAGGCTCAGAATTAGCTGCAAATGAAACTCATACGCAAAACTAGCCACAAACACCACACCGAAAACAAGACCAAGTCAAGGACTGGCCTCGTAAGACACCACAATGACTCATATCTTGATGTCATCCAGTCGAAGTTGATTAGCATATCTAACGAGAGAGGGCAACCAAACCATGGTCGGCCCTGCCCTTAGGCTACTTAGGCCATGGCCTTGGGCCCCATATCAAAGCAAACTCCCAATTAATTTGTAATTTATATTTATGCTAATTAAATATTTGAAAAAAAAAAGATTTATTTAAGAGCATAAACTTCACAAGTCTTGAAAGTTGTTGTAATCATAGTTATTGTTTGGCTATTATTTTAACCACTAAGTCGTAATATTTTTTTACTAATATATATTTTCATATTTTCTATACTTAATCGTAATTAATTACCAAACCATCCATCGCCACCAATCACTGACCCTAACTTGACAAGAAATGCACTGCCCAAGCTTCAATTGAACCTTTTGAACCAACTTTTTTTTTTTTTGTCATGGTAAAATATGTTATCAATTGTTATGTTATGTTTTCTTAATTTTTTGATATTATTGTTTAAAGGAACCGTCTACAATAGATGAAGATTTTGTATACTATCGATATTGCACGGCTTCTAATAGCTTACAGAATACATTAAAAAAAAATCATACACATAAGCAGCACATTACATCTGCTATTTTCCTATTATCGATTCATTTTCCAAGTTTAAAACTAAAATTATGTTCAATCAAAGATGAAATTAATGAAGAAAGAAGAAAAAATAAACAAAATAGACGAACTTTTTTTTAATCTTTTTCATCTCCGATTGGAAATAATTTTAGTTTAAAATTGGAAAATGAATCAATAACATGAAAACAGAAGATGTAATGTGCTTATCTATAGAAAAAAAATATAAATATATTTTTATGTTTTTTTAAGCTATTATAAGCCGTATCAATAGAGTACAAAATTGTCATTTATTGTAGCTTCTTTTTTATTTAAAAACTAACTTCGGAAAATAATTATTGACTTAACTGCACCTTTTATATTTCACCATCTTACTTTTTGAACCTTTCACAAATATTTGATAAATAAGTGAATGGCAATTCTTTTTCGAGCCAATGAGGTTATAGAAAAGGATTTAAGATTCTAACTTCAAAATTGAAGTCTGATGCTTACAATAAAGAGAATGACAGCCCAACATATTTGTCACAACCTATATGCTTCGCGCCTAGGCGGGTTTGGTCCATGATCTGTCATTTTTTTTTTGAGAAATTGAAGCAAATAATACAAGTTTTATGGGGTATTAAAAAATATTATTGAGTAAATGATCATTTTCTAAATGATGTTTCAGAAAAATAGTTAACGTTTAGATTAATTAAGAAATTAATCATTTTCTTAATTATATGATGATGTGCATTTATCTTTATGCCCTTAGGGCACGCTTGGTTTGGTGGAATGGATTGAGAATGAGAATGATAATATGAATATGAATATAATAGAATAAGAATGAGAATATCATTCTAATAATGGGATTTATTAGTGGAATTGACATAGGAATACGGCCAATATATTTTAATTAGTCGAGAATTGAAAAAGAATGAGCATTTCATAAGTTAGTTAAAGAATGTTGATTTCTGTAAATGATGGAATGCGTATTCTATTGGAATGTCGATTCATGTGCAATTTTTGTGGAATCATCCATGAGAATAAGAATCGTCATTCAATTCCATTCCAATTCCACCAAACCAAGTGTGCCATTAGTTCTCTTATGTATTAGTGGCTAGTGGCTAATAGCTTAATTTTTACAAACATTGGTCATTTTCTTAAAACATGAAACAAGAAATGGATAAATACCAAATAGACATTTTTTTAAGGATTTAACCAAACTTTAATTTTATGAAACTATGACTAAATCCTTAAATCATAGACCTAAAAAGGGCTAAACGCCTAAGCGCCCTTAAAAAAAGCATATGTTTCAAAATATTAAAAAAAAACACTTATAGACATTTTGCTTAGGTGATTTATGAATATGGCAAATATTTTTATTTATTAAGAAAATAGTCATAAAATAGTTTGGTAAAAAGTAAAAACTTAAAATATTAGTTTTCTCAATTTCCTCTTCATTCTTTTAATTATTATCAGTCGGGTCAGTTAGGTAAATAGCCATTTTGGATGATATATATTTTTTTTTATAAAAATAGTCACAATTTCGAAAAAAAAACTATAAACTAGCCATAAAAAGTTTTTACATAGGTAAAAAATTTCTTATCATAACAAAATTACACATAAATTTGTTGTAAGAAATTTCTTATCAAGGTAATAAATTTCTGAAATGGCTATTTCTTAAAGTTTTGAAACTATGGCTATTTTTAAATTTATTTTCTAAAAAGTGGCTATTTTCTTAAAATTCGGGCCAGTTAGGTAAATAGCCATTTTAAATTGTGTGTTTAAAAAAAAAAGCAATAATTTCAAAAGATTTAAAATTAACCGTAAAAAGCTTTTTACACATGTAGAAATTTTTATCTTACCAAAATTATACATAAAGTTTCTTGTAAGAAATTTCTTACCAAGGCAATAAATTTTAAAATTTATTTAAATGGATATTTCTTAAAATTTTGAAACAATGGCTTTAAATCATTTTCTAAAAAACGGATATTTTTTTAAAAGAGATTTTTAGGCATTTAACCAAACTTTTGGGTAATTTTTTAGGATTTAGCCCTAAAATGTCGAAATTAGGGATTTAACCATAACATGTAACATTTTATGTTATATATAACATATATACGTGTAAAAGTGTACCATGTAATGTTACATATGTTATATTTTATGTTACATGTAATGTTACATTTAATGTTATACTTTTTACACGTATATATGTTACATGTAACATAAATATAGCTAAATCCTTAATTTCGTGAAACTATGGCTAAATCCTTCAAACTTTACCTTTAAAATGACTAATTGCTTAACTGACCATTCTTAAAATTTCAAATCCTATTTTGAAATTGTAAACCAAACAGGCCCTTAAGTTTCTCTAAGGTTTTTGATGAATTAAACAAGCAATGGTAACTTACGGTATATATATACTTGGTTCGATTAAGACACTTCCTGTTTTAATTTTTCTGTTGGAGTTGCTAGCTTTTTGTACACATTGTTTTTGTTTGTAATATGTATGTTCTGCTGCTATGTATGTATCTGCATTGGAATTATTATGCCTTTCTCTTGTCTTTTTATTAACACCTTAAATAAATTTCTCTTGTCTTTTGTTTTAATTATTATAATCCTACACGTTATTTGTTGCTATAAAAGGGGTTTGGGAAAGGTGTGGTCGTTGTTAACTTGCTATTATGTTGTTAATTATAGATCATTACAAATGGATTTCAAAATCAATTGTTTTCATGCAACTCATTTTAAGAGATGCCCACAATTATTATTATTTTTAGTGAACAATCATTAATTTTAAAAATAATAACTTCTAAGGGACAAATTTTTTTTATAGAAAAATCGTAATTATTGGACATCACCAATTTATCTTTTGACACTTACAAAATATATTTGTAAAAGTGAAATAAAATTTAGTTATGCAGATAATCAATACAAATTCTCTCTTAACTGCCAAGTAAGTTTCACGCAAATCACTTTGCACCTAATTTATTGGTGCACAATGAACAGTGTTTTGCCCAGAAAATTGGGTAAAATATTTTTTATTACCATAATGTAACATGCATAATTTTTGTTAGTTAATATTTAGGGAAAATATTTACAAAGATCCTACGTTTGTTGTAATGACTAAATTAGCCCCTCTGCTTTTTACAACACTTAGCCTTGAATTCTTTCAATGGTTTATTAATAATTTGACCATTTTTTAATAATATTATTTTAATAAATGGTTAAAGCTTGGATTAATTGGCAAAATAATCAATTTCTTTTTAATATAAGAAGTATGGGTTAGTTAATAAATTAGCCGTTTTAAAGGTAAAATTTGAAAGATTTAGCCTTGGAATGTCAAAATTAGAAAAATAGCCATTAAATACCTTAATGGACATAAAAATTCATGATAATTACTTAAAAAAAAGGGCCCAAATCAAATAAAAAATTTCTAAAAATGCGGCTCCTTCAACTTAAAATATCAAACTGAACCTACCATTACTAAAATGTTCATCGACTTTGATACAATAAAAATGGCTAATTTCTTAAATTTCTAAAAATATGTCTAATTCCTAAAAATTAGTCTACAGTTTGGCTAAATCCTTAAAAATCCCGAGAAGTATTTTAAGTAACTCAGTTATTTAGTGATTGAGCTGGATGACTTCTTCCACTCCGCTATTTCCGATAGGAAATAGAGTAACTCAGTTATTTAGTGATTGAGCTGGATGACTATGTGATTAATTTATCAATTCGTGGACTAGAGGTTTAAAATTAAAGACAAAAAATGCTATATGTCGACTAATCATTCTCTTAAAATGGATAACAATATATATTTTTCCTGAGATTTTTTGTTGATCGAAAGTTGCAATTTTCTTAAGAGTTTGATCACATTTTCTAAGTCAATATGCGTTTATTAATATATTTATGTCCATTCTTAAATTTTTCAACTTTCACTGATCTTTATTTAAAAAAAAAGTATCGTTTTTATTCATTTTCAGAAAAAAAAAAACACAGAGAAGTTTTTCAATATTATAAAATAGAGAGGGGTTAATTTTGTATTTTATGAAAACATGAGGGCTGAAAAAGGTTTTAAAAGTATTTTATCTTTACTTAAAGCAAACTTTTCCTTTTTGAGTATTTAACTTTACAAAAAGCAGTAATTTCAGCTATACATGTCCAGGAAGTCGAATTGGGATTAACTTTAAATAAAACCATATAAAAACACACCATCAACTTATCTTCAGGAAAATTCAGCCAAAAAAGGAAAAAAAAAAAAAAAGAATTAAAGAAAACACCATATGTTCAAGAAATTTTTTTTTTTTTTGAATTGTGTACTCCACTCGTTTTTCTGCTAAGTCTTTTTTTTTTTTGTTTGGTTGGCATTAATTAGTTTATTTATTCTACAAGATTTGCACTAAGATATTCTGCTGCAACAAGATTTGATTAGAGTTGGAGTTATATATATATATATATATATATTTTTTTTTTTTTTGTGCTGAATAAAGAGTTGGAGTTAATTCTAGTGAAAAGAATCGGACTTTTCTATACAGACGAAAAGATTAATCACAAATTAAAAAGAGAGAGAATTAAAAGGACTAGAAGTACATTTAGAAGAAAACAAAGAATTATTGATTTGGTTGACAAGAGCCTTCCCACTTATTGAAAACGACATTTAACTTTGATACATATAATTGAGATTAAACATTTTAACTGTTGAATTAGGGGTGTCTATAGCATGTTATCTAGATAGCTTAACAACTTAATCATTTCATTATTTCACAACAATACTAGTGCTTTAATTACCTGAGATTATTATGCTATAAATTATTAATTGCACTCCTCTTTACCTGAGCAAGTGACAATAAATTCGGTATTAATTGTAATGAATTTAATTTTCTTGCAGAACACAATTGATAAGTGAGGTATGTATGTACACAATTGTTGTCCATTATAGCTTTATGACTTATATCATTACTCTTAATTACTACAGTTAATTAATACTAGTCTTTTACTTAAGATATTGTGCTAGAAATTATTGAATTTAATTAAACCCTAATCCAGAAAATGTACACAGGAGAAAATCCTCGACTGAATATACGAGCTCGTAGTTAGTGCTCATCATGAATGAGAGATAAGAAATATGAGGAAACAAAGGAGATATCTTTGGCCGAAAATATATAAGCCTATAGAAGAAGTTTCATTACGTTTGAGAAATATTGTATACACATTATATCTCAAATATAATAAATTTCTTTCAATGCATCTTCCTTTGTCGATAGAGAAAATCATCAACTCAAGCCACTTGCTTGCTGAGCTATGAGATTGGTGTGCTCAAATAATGATAATGAAATTTAAGGTAGTTTATACAAATATATATATAGCCTATATATATGTGCACAATGTGGAGTTAAATTGAGATATATATTTGTGATTTTTTCACCTTTGTATTGTACCTATGTATTACAAAAATATTCTCTTTATTCTCTCTACGCTTTACGAGCAATCAAATACCTTTACGCGAGGGACATTTTATTTATAGGATTGACATACATTGTGATTTTGAGAAAACGACCAATCTCCTTATATAATAACATTTCTTAATTTTCACCGGTTAGACAACTTGTCCCAGATTTCTACGGATCAAGCCAACATTTTTAATTTATATTACAATAATTATGTCAATGTGATTTTTCTTTCCACTTTGTTTGGGAGAGTGGAAAAGTGGAGGGAGAGAAAGAGGGGGAGAGAAAGTGAGATGGAAATGTGAGTTTTGATTGTTTGATACGGATGAAAACAAACATGAGGTAAAGAAAAAAGAAAACAAAAAAAAGAGGAAAAATGTTGGTTAGTGGGTCCCATGTTTTTTAATCTTCCTCCACGTATAAAGATTAGTGAAGGAAAAAAAAAAAAGAATATTTGGTATGCAAGCAATACACAAAATATTATACCATTCTTATTTTACTTTTCATATTGTTGTCACCTCGTTAATGAGAACGACAAATGGACCAATATGGTATCAAAGTTTATTACAACAACAACACTACACCGAGCATTATCCGAAAAATTTAAGGAAAGTGGGTTCTTGACCAAACAGAGGTCTATAAACTAAAAATCCATATTTTGAAACACGTAGAGGGGGGCATAGAAGGCAAGTGGGTTCAAAAAAGGTAGGCGATAATTAACTCACACATAGTCATACGAGCAACCTCACAGGGGATTCAGGTCTAAAGAGTAAAGAGTGCCTAAAAATACCAGTGGTGAATAGGTTTGCTCTTTCTAGTCACTATTTCACCCACAAAAAATACCTTAAATAATATTATACTGACTTAAACATCGGAGAGCCAAAATAGTACAACCCACTGATTTCCCCTTTTAGCCTTTGACACTGCCTGTTTTGATTTGAGGTCGAAGTTGGGATTATTGATGGTGCTCGGGGTTCATTTTCCCATTGGCCATTTTTTAGCATTTACTCATAACAAATAAGAGAATAGAAAATGGATTTCTTTTTTTCTTTTTTTTTTTTTCATATCAAACACTATAAAAGAAGTGTTTAATATATATTTTTTCCCTCATATATACTTTGTTTCTTTTATATTATTCTTCTCATATATACTTCTTTCCTTCACGGAAAAACCTTTAAGTGACATTGCACTACGACTTAGCTCAGTTATAGTTCCAAGTTATTAAGGGCGATACCATAATTCACTTGCATTTGAACTCAAGGTCGTTTGTAGTGTGACCTCAATATCTATTGTATTTGATCTTCTAGCTCTTCTAGAATGCAATCTCGAGCTCGAGCCGTGATAAGCCACGAGCTTAAACATATGCTTTTGGATGATTAGACTATTTTTGAGACTAACGAAAGAGATAACTATCTTTCATGTTCTTTTATTTTATGGGGATTTTAAAAAATGTTATTTTTTGACACATTTATATTCTATATCCTTTTTGTGTAGTACTTTTAATTTATGTTCATATTTTTCCATTATAACATAGAGTAGAAGTTATAAGAACACACTATTAATTTGGAACATAGATTATTAAGTAACATTTAGAACGATTTTTTTCTCTCGCAATTCTCCTTTTATTTTCCTTTTTCTTAACCAAATAAAAAAAACACGTTCATCTTCAAAATGACCCTACAACAATTTGAAGATCATCAGTTGCATTTAATTAATATGTTTCTTTTTCACTGATTATGAAGCCAACCATATCATAAAGCTATATAGCAGATATGTCCTTATTTCTTCACAATTTTCTCATGCGTTGCAAGTGGTACTTTCGATGACTTTATTATTTATCATTATCATTATCTCTTTTTTTTTTTCTTTTTTTTAAATCAATATTTTGTTATTGGTACTTGTGACAACCCGACTTTTCGGATCATCATTTTAACATATACTTTATACTTAACTTATACTTTGGTGCGGAAAATAGAGACATTTTTTTTTTTATACTTATACTAAATACGAACATCATCTTTATTATTTAAATACCATAACAATATTGTCTAGAAGAAAGACATAATTATACAAATAATTGTCTGAATAGAAATACTTATTTATAAAATACTAAGGCGGAAGATTTCTTAATTAATGGTTCCCATTGCCCGCCTCGCATGCCTTGCACCGCCACCGCACAATCCATCCTCAAACCATAGGTTTCTTACCTACAGTACGAAGGAAAAACTTGGTGAGCTAAAGCTCAGTGAATACAATTATTTTCTCACAAAAACATAAGTATGCAATGCATGACAATTTAGTCTTCATTATACATTACATAATTTTACTTTAACATGCTTTACTTCTTCTTAGAGGATCCTCATCATGGTGTCGTACCTCGTGGAGCGCGCTCAGCCAATAGTCAGCGAGGGTAGCAAGTCCTCGGTGAGTAAGGCAAAAACATACATAACATGGAAAACCGTCTCCTTAATGCCCTTTGGTCGACACAAGGAGAACGGGCGGTACGACACAGCTTTTAACTTGGTTATCACTTGTTTAATTAAGTGACATGTTTCATGATCATAAATTTGAACATAAAACTTGAACATCATAACTTGAACATCATGGTCATGCTTATAACTTGTAAAAATATAAAACATGACAACATACTTGAACATTTCAACATGTAACACATCATCATAACATCATCATGAAAATATTTACGTCATATAACATTGCATATCATTTTATTTTGAACTACTTCGTACTGTAGTGAGATTGTACTCACCTTAAGTGAAGAGTTCTACTACGAGCTTTTCTTGCTTAGTGTCGGGAGCTAGCGGGCAAACCTAAACATAAACTAGTTGTAAGTGTCTTGAATTAACTATACTAACGTCTCATCTAAAAGGGACGGAAATCTTTAAAACGAGCTTTTATAAAATCATTTCCATATATATAACAAGTCCATGACGGTACGTTAGTAATTACTGAAACGTCCCCAGGCTGATTGGGAAGAGTGCTATGGCCCCGCTTTAAGCCCAACTTACCTAGATTGAACTCCCCGAGGTTCCTAGGTAAGTGTGGAGTGGATCACAAAGCAGCTCTTATTTAAGAACCAATCTTCTAGAACAGGTCGTTTCAGCTTTCCATATCGTCCCGTTATAGACTTGTCTTTATTAAATAAAAATAGATTTTTATAAAAACATAAAATATACAAATTGATAAAATTTCGTATTCAAGGGATCTAGAGGCCGAATTTGATAAAATTTTCTGAAGATACTCCCCTTATTTTCTAAAAATAAGAAACTTTCCAGTTATAAACTTTTTCAGAAAACTTACCGATTTTATACTTCTTTCATAAAGCCATTATAACGAATTAATAAAATCGCATAATATCGGGTTAGGGAGACCGAATCTCGAAAAATACTATTTCACAAAACTTTCTTAAAATTAAATTTTCTACGTTTCGGTCTCTAATAACAAAATCGAATTTCGGCTTCTAAACTCATTAAAACGGCAGAACATCGATTTTAATAAAATAAACGAGGAATTTAAATTCGGGTTTTAAATCTCGAAATTCTAACACGTAGAAAATCCTAACTTCGATATTCTAGGATTCAAAGTAACTAGAGTGCAAACCTTCGAATTCGTGTTTGAATGTTCTTGGCTTTCCTTCGAGTTCCGACGAACGTTCAAATCCTATAATCGATAACTTCGAGTTAGCCTCGATCAAAAATAAAAATTGAACTTAAACAGGCGAGGCTTTCGATATACCTTAACCTCAGCGAAACAAAACTTCAATTCTTTCCACTAGACTTACTCCTCTTCTCAAGAACACTCTAGAATTTCTTCAGAATTTCTACTATTCTTTCCCTCTCTCTCTTTCTTTCTTTTTCTTTCTTTTTCTCTGAAGCTTTCAGATTTTGGTGTGAGGAATGAGTGAGGCCTAAGCCTCTATTTATAGTGGAGAATGGCGCCTAAAAGGGGAAGGGAAGAGGAGATATTCTGTCATTAATTTTCCTGATCTTTGACTTATTCTCATAATCTCCTAAGTTTCCTTTTTCTGGCTGATTCTGTTGACTTTCCTATACATTAATTGGGCTGAAAATCTCAGCCACTAAGGCCTCAAATATGCGCCCAATATCCCCTTGATTCACCCTTGATCTCTCAAAAATTTATTTCCTAAAGTGTGCATTTGACCTATCTTGAGTTGATACAGAAATCCTGTGTGATTTCTTCTGATATTCACTTGGACATTTGAGGAAACAAAATCCTCTCCATTCACACTGTAAATGGCGCCATTTTTGTAGCCATAGGGGATAAAATTTTAATTTATTTTATTGCCCCGTAATTTCCTTACATTTGCTTGTTTGCCCTAAACTACATGTAGTTTCCTCTAGTCAAACTACATGTCGTTTTTATAATTAATTTGCTCCGACACTATAACATTACTTATTATTTTATGTGACGTAAAAACATATATAAAAGTTTGGAATAAAATTCCCATGCATTTATTTAATTTCATAAACATTACATGTGGTAAAAAGGTCGGGTTTTACAGTACTAGACTTCTATTCATATCATCATATGTATACCGACCCAAGCTTGTCTTTGGAATGATTTTTTTTTTTTTTTTTGCTTACGAGCATTTAGTTAAAAATAGACATATAATAATTTGAGTTTATTTAAGGCATGTCAACAAAATTTTTTTTTTTTAAAGTTGAAATGACTGTTTTTCGCACGCAACACACTTTCTAAAGTTAGTCGGCAGCATACCTGTCAAAAAACATAGATGGTAAATACTTTTTATTCGGTACATAAGTTATATTTGTACACTAAAGTAACAAATTGAAAAGATAAATTAAGAAAAATATAAATAATTGTAACAATGTATATTAAATGTATATTAAATTCGTTACAATCACTTTTGATTTTATTATTTTTGTTTCACGACTATTAGTACACCGATTGTACTGAGTAAAGATCAAATATGACTTTTTAGACTAATCATGGTATATATATTGTATGGGCCAGGCTTTGCCCAATAGGAAAACAGCATCGTTTCATTTTATTGTAAGGGCAAAGTCATAATAATAAGAGCATTGGTTTACTGGGTTCAAGCGTATGGATCTAGCGTAATCGTTGCACACGTGAGAATCTAGAAACAATTGCTCCACATGTGAAGATACCGAAATAATCTCTCACACTGCGTGAGTGGGAAAAGAGCGGGAAATTGTTAATAAACTGTAACTTTTCGCTCATTTGAGAAATACAAAGTAAGAATCCAGATAGATAATTCCAAGAGCATTTCGGGAGAGATTTTATCTTTCTAGATCTAATTTGTCCATTGTTCATCTCAAATAGGAGCGAATTAAGCGGAGTACACTTAACAGTTTCGCTAGATTCTGGTACAAACATATATTATATGCATCAAAATGATATTTTGATAAATGTTTTGATAATAAAAATATGCAAATTTTTTAAAATATGATCTAAAAACAAACAAACTAGATAATTTTTTTAAGACAAAAGACTAGATATCTGGTTTACTTAGACCATCTCCAATGGGTGATGCATAATACCATTTTTGGCATTTTGCATCACCACCCATCTCCAACCAAGTGCCATTTTTTGATGCAAAATGGCATTTTGGTATAAAAATGAATAGTAGTGTTGCAAATTTGCAACACTACTATTCATGATGCATTTTTTGTTTAAAATTTATTTTTTAATCCTTTAAGTTTTAACTATTTTCAAATCTAACCCTATTATTAAATTATTATTTATATTTTGAACAATATTGCATGAATTAAATATTAGTTTGAAATTACAAATATAATTAGAAAATGGTAAATATTTGAACATGAAATACAAACAAAGACTTAAAAACTTTTAAATAAATACGTACATTGAATATAATTCTATTCAAGGTAAAAATACGGTTAAAAACTTAAAATTACAAAGATATAAAAAAAAGGATAAAAATTACATATAAATAGAATAACTGGGAATAAAAAAGACACGTGTAATATATTATGATAAATAAATCAACATATTTCATGCAATAGAGAAAATATGCATTTAGTTTGTCATACATATGTTTTTTTATTTATTTATATTATTGGATTAATAATATATTAATTAACTTTTATTGTGGGCAATTGGTAAAATATTGAAGTTATAAAAGATTTAAAAATAAATTATTATAAAGAGTTGGTGTGAAAGAATATACTAAGAATATTCTTTTTGCTATAAAAAATGAAACTGGGTTGGAGATAACATGTACTGTTCACTGCTGCATAATGCCATTTTGGCATAAAAAAATGGCATTTTGGCTCTCCTGATTGGAGATGCTCTAAGAGCATCTCCAACCAGGAGAGCCAAAATGCCATTTTTTTATGAATCACTCTAACCTAATTACTTATCTATACATTACATTAATCGAATTATATATTTTATGAATAAATAAAGCTCAGTTGGTTATTGAAACAGGCAGTTTCTTTTATTATACTTTAAGGTTTGGTTGGTATTTGATTATTTTGGTCCATATTTAAAAAAAATAATCAACGCTTTTAAAAATGAAAGAAATTAATTATTATTAGTCTATAAAGAATTAAGGACATTATTTATCATTTTTTAACCCTCATTGATTTAAAAAAATGTAATTTATGTAGAATTTGCTCTCTTGCCATTTTAAGAAAACTACCAAATCGATATCGTCCATAAATGCCACGTTCTAGTTGAGTTTTAAAATTCAACTGAGACTCACTATATGTAAAAATAGCCATAGATTCATCGATCCATCAAACATAACCTGTGTGGCAGTGTGAATACTGTAAACGTGTACATAATAACGTCTGGCTATTTTTAAAAGTGAGAGCTATTTTTTGGATGGAATAAGATTATAGTGTATTTTTATCGATTCAAATATGAAAATATGAATTGTCATTCTATTTCATTCTTATTTTACCAATTTAAATGTGTAGTTAATATATCCCTTATTTGGACAACTCATCCAAAACTTTTCATTTTTTTTAAACTTTCTTAATCTCAATGCAATAACCATACATTTCAATCATTAATACTACTTCAAAATTCGAAAAGTCAAAACTATTTTATATAAAATGGTTTGAATATTTATCCCCAAGAGTATATATTTTTTCAATTGAAAAAAATGAAAAACTCTAAACATCGGTGGAGCTGGGTCCCAAACCCATAGAAAGGTCGTTTCCTTTTTGTAAATGGAGATAGTGGACTATGCATAAACTACAATACACAGGCATATTAAACTCTAAAATTAAAAAAAAAAACGTGTTTCACCCTTGGTCTTCATGATATTTTTATTAGAAAAATAATCAAATATAATATTTATATTTCATTACACATTTCCTTTTTTTTTTTTTTTCCCTATTTGACGGCTAAAATAAGCTATCATAATATTTTTAAGGGTTTTAATTAGCTCACGAGTTTTTTTTTTTTTTTTGAGTTTTATGACAAATTGACATATATATATATATTTTTGTAATTTTGACAAAATAGTCCTTGAAGTTTAAATTTCATTATAAAAATAGTGCTATCAACTTTCATTATTGTAACATGATTGAGTTTTAAACTTTTGTTATTTTAATTGTTCCCTAATCTTTTTAAGTTAAGCAAGAACAGTCTTTGTTTCATTTTGAATTGAGCATAATTTTGTACACTAGCACAAATTACTTATATGAAGCATATATACATGTAGTGGTACAAAAGAGGATGTATTTTAATAGAATTACGAATTTTGCGTAGTATTCAAAGACTATTTAGCTAATTTTTTTTTTAAGAAAAGATTAATTTGTCATAAATCTCAAAATATATGTCAAATAGAGCTAAAAATTCTAGTCTTAAATTGAAGCTACTTCAGTAGCTGCACATGAAATCCAAGCATCATGGATGACGTACGATCTAATGATAACATTGGATGGCGTTGGAAAATAGCTAACACCATACGTATGACCAGTTTATGCCATCCAGTACAAGACCTAGTTGGACCTCATTGGTCCCATTTGTCTTGTACTGGACCCCGTCATTTGGTATCGAACCTCATTGTTTGGTACCAGACCCCGTCAGTTGGTTTCGGACCTTGTCACTTGACACCCAACCCTTCAAGACCTAAATGGACCTGTCCGGTCCATACCGACCATTGGGGGCTCCTCGCCAAGTGTACACATGACTCGATACTGGACCTAGCTGGACCTCGCCGGACCTCGCCAGTCCTAGTCGTTTGGTATGGGACCTCGCCAAACCCATCTAGAGGCCATATGACTCGATTGGACCCTATAGGCCCCCTCAAGAGCTCCTTGCTAAGTGTACGCATCAGATCCTACTGGTCCTTGGAGGCTCCTTACTGAGAATCACTCATCGTTACAAAGACTAGCCATGTTTAGTATAAGCGGTGATCATTCATTAACATGTTAACTTCATAACGAGAACTGTTTGTTAGGACACGAAGGGTCATAACCTAACATTGTTCAACGTATAATAACTCAAACTTATTCCAAGCGCTAAAGAGTAGACGAAAGAGAATTTATCGCCATAATAACGCCAAAGAAATTCCAGCATTGCCTATCGAAAAGACGAAATATGAGCATATAAATCCATCCCCGTTCAAGAGGATAAGACACATAAATATCCTAACTCAAAATCTCTCTCCATCATACCAAGCTTACTAACTTGAGCGTCGGAAAGTCCATATTGTTTGTTTTGCAAAAAGGTCATTAATCTGTTTTGCAACATCAAGCTCAAAGCTTCCATGCTGACTACCTTTACCTTTAATCATATTGTTTGTTTTGTAAAAAGGTCATTAATCATATTGTTTGTTTTGCAAAAAGATCATTAATCTGTAACAGCATCTAGCAGTTACAGCGCCGCGGCTTTAGGGTCGTCCACTTAGAGGCGCGGCTGGGAAAGCTGCGGCGCACAGGAACTTCAGAAATTTGAGCGAGCGCATTAGCATCACGGCGCTATGGAGACAGCGCCGTGGGGGCACATGAACAGCGCCGCAGCGCCCGACGGTTAATAACCGTTTTTCTGATCGTTTTCTAGCGAAAAGTTGTGTCTTTTCACTAGAAAAACGTTATTTCCTCTATAATAAAACGTTAGTGAACGTTTTTAACTAATTATGAACATAAGAACATATTCATAAACACTTCCAAACACTAATCTTGTCTACAATCAAATTCTCACTAGTGCTTTGGTGCGAATTTGTTTTTAGGCTTGTCGTATCCTGCAACGTATTTGCATTCATACCCACAAAGCATTCGAGAGGGTGCAAATAACGTTTAAAGAGAGCGTTTCGTGCGTGATTCAAGCCATTAATTAAAGAACTCCGAAGATTATTTTCAACAGTAATGGCTACATCGAGTGGTTGGCTCGTACTTGGTGAAAAGCCGATTAGATCCATTGTTGAAGAAATTGAGTGCAAATGACTTTGTGATCGGAGCTGTGACCTCGATCGCCATGGAACATGCGCACCGTAGCTTCAGTGCAACAAATCTGGTGGACTGGCATATGCATTTGCAATTCGATGATGGCGTAGATGGTGGTGGTGGTGGTGATGGTTGGTGGCCATGGAAGTTTTTGGAATTTAATCAATCTGTTGAGGTTAGACTTATTGTAAATCCTTATCACTTTCCAACACCACTCAATATTAACTGCTAGATCGTGCATCATCGCTCTCAATTCTCAAACTACCTTTACCTTATTGAAGGCTTCATATTTTTAGTTGACAGATTACCGTAGGCTACAATGACTAACTCACCTTTGTAATTTCGAAGAACACACAAAAAAAAAAAGTCTCTTTGGTAATGAACAAAGATGGTCAGCAAGAGAATTCAACTCTATGATTTAGCCTTACCAGCCAAAATCTATTAAGAAATAAACTATATGGCTAATGAAATACAGCGAGATTGAAAGTTCCATCTTCTCCTTTATTCTTAGTCTCTGGTACTTCACGGTTGTCATCAACTAAATGACTATTGATATATATATATATATATATATATATATATATTTCATTATCTCAATTAGCAATGCTATTATATATTAAGATTCACCTGGTTAGAAATCTAATGTGTTCTCAACATAGATAACTCGGTGATTATGTGGATTGGTGAAATAGTATTGTGGGAGAATTTTGGATACCCTAAAACTAAGTTCACTGAAGCAGAAAGAAAGCAAGTTCATTTAAGACCAGATGCAGGGGCAAATGTTAATGTTACTATTAATATTAAATTGTTACATTTGACTTAAAAATATTCTTTAATACATTAGTATCATTATTTTATTATTTTATTAATATTTAGTTGCACAACTCATTAAAGACAATATAAATGCTCGTTAATAGTAAGAAACACTAGTACATGTAGTAATAATAACTTTTTGATATAAGAGAAATTTTTTTAATATAAAATTATTATTATAATTACTTTCTTATTAAATGATGAAAAAGGAACTAGTCAATGCTCATTTTTAAATGTCAGAATTTGGCATTGTGCTATACTTAGTGCGAAATTTGACACCAAGTTTAATATTTGCCAAATTTGGCATTGAAAATAGCATTGGATTGGAGAACAATTTTTGTTTTTTTCACTCAAAATGCCAAATTTTAACACTAGCTCATCAATTTGGCATTGATCATCTCTAATGCTAGAGAATCTCTAATGCAATACTAAATTTGTGTGTCAATGCTAAAATTTGACATTTTAGCATAAAAAATAGTCCCCAATGCAATGTCAAATTTGACAAATGCTATACATGGTGTCGAATTTGGCACCAGGTATAGTAAAATACAAAAAATATGGCATTTAAAGTTGAGCATTAATTGGTTAACTTTTAAATATTTAGTTAAAAAATAATATTATATTAAAAAAAATTCTCTTACAAATAAGTCATTATAATTATTTGTAATTTTCTTCACTATTGATTAACATTAATTACATTTATTGGGTTTTATTAATAAAAAAAATAAAATAGCATTTAAAACAACATTTATACCTTAGAATATTAAATGTCAAATATAATATTTTTACTTTTTAATGTCAAATTTAATATTAGCATTGGATTTGGATAGGAGATGGTATAATGTTATGCAAACTTTCTCCATTTCACTCAAAGGATCACTCCCTTAGTTTGTTTCTTATTTGTCTTTTAATGCCATAAAGAATGTTGTTCCCTCTCAACTGATCCTATTTGTTGTGGTTGTGGATGACACAATTAAAGCTCGCAATAGTCCCTTTTCTTTCACATCTAAAGCCCAAGCACATGAAAGTTTTGATTAGGGAACTCAATTACCAAAAAAAAAAAAAAACACAAAAACAAAAACAAAAACAAAAAATAAAAAACAAAACTAGAGACAAGTGGTGTTTATAAAATTAATTTAAGGATCAAACTTGTTGTTCAAGTAGAAGTTCAAAGACTATTGACATGAAAAATGCTATTATTTGTAACCATATTCCAATTATTATTTATGATGTATAAGGAATTTAATCATCTTCTACTAAATATATTTAAATAATCTAAGTGAAGTATGGAATAAAACATCATTTTGATCAACTCGTACAATATTGGGGCATTTTCTAAATCGCCCTTTGTTTAAATTCTCTAAAATAATAGCCAAATCTATTTATTCACTATACTCGTCCAGTCAAGGGAGTTCACGTGGTAAATTTTAAGAAACTATTTTTTTTAGGGTTAAGCAAAAAATTTTCATCCAAATTCTTAATTTAAATGTTGTTTGGTTGATATAATTTGAATTGAGAACATTCTGAATTATATGTTCCACTCACTTAAATATCTTACTCATTTCACTGTAAATATAGATATAAAGTAGGAATTTAACTAATACAAGTAACAAATTACATATAACACTTAAAAGGAATAAAAAAAAACCATATATAATATATGGAATAATTTTTTTAATGCGCATTGATGATTGATCTCCAAAATAGTGTATATTTTAATATATAATCTCAAAAGTATTTAAAAAGTTTAAATTATTTTCATTTAAATTGAAAAAATTAAAAATGTTCATTTAAATTGTCATTTTAATTTTTTTTTTGGTTGATATATCATTTAAATGAGAATCTAGATCTAAAGAAAAATTTTTAAACTAAAAATTAAAAAAAATATATCTTTTACTGTAATAAAACTATTTTAATGAGAATTTAAGTTGAACATATAAGTAATTATATTGATGAGAATGGTTTTTATATTGTGTGGTTATATTGAAATTGCAAACCAATAACCTTCAAATTTACTATAGAAATTAACAGTAGAACACAATAAAGAGAGAAGTCTATATCGGCTAAAAGCCTAAAACACTGGCATTTTTCTAGAAATCTTCCTTTATGATATGGGCTTTTGTTTTAGACTTCATGTCAAACAAACGGACTTGGTCCAAATTGAAGTATTGGGCTATAAACACCAAAAACTATACTAGAGGGAAGTTTTTAAAAGGGAATTTTGAGTATTTTTTTGACACATTAATAATCTATATTTTTTTGTGTTGTTGTAAGTCATGAGACTATGCCTAGCGTAATAATTGTATATAAGAAAACGTTATTGTGCTAGATTATATCCTAATATTTTCTTATATATAATATCCTAGTATTTTATCATATATATTATATATATATATATATATATATTCCATTCTCCAAAAATTTGAATTTTCGGCTATTTTTCGAAGTCATTTTAACACTAAGGGGTAAAATCGTAATTTTATCTATTCTGGCACCGAGACGATCGGAAGGCTTCCTAAATCACCCTAATATTATGATTTTATGGTTCAGTACATTTTGAAAGGTCAAAATCTCCGATACAATAATTTTTAAAAAATAACCCTGAACTTTTCAAAAATTACAATTTTGGATCAAAAATTTAGAACCCAAGAAAAATAGTGGTGAAAATCAAAACTGACTTTGTGGTGGGCTCTTATTATGATACTAGACCTAGGAATAAAATTTGGGGCCATTCCGGTATATAACAAAGCTGTTACGATCGAATTTAGACGGATTAGGAGCCAAGTTATAAATTCAGAGAAAAATAGCAAATGGAGTCGTAAATTTGTGAAAACTTCCTAGATGTTTTATAATATCGCATAAGATTAGAAAATAAATTTAAATCCTATAGAAAGCCCTTTTAAACCTTAATTGTTTTGTTCAAGGGACTAAACCGCAGGAAAAAGTTATTTCTGGGGCCAATTTATAATTTATGCAAATAAGAGGCATGAAATCTTATGCTGATAGCATATTTTAAGAATGAAAATGAGAGTTACTCAGCCTTTTTACAACTTGCTTGTTTTAGTCAAACATATAGGGAATAAATAGACAAATGGCAAATAGATTTGATAAGGGTTAATTTTAGAAAAGAAAAATGCACGTAAATGAAATGTAACTCTCACTTCAGAGAGAGAGAGAGAGAGAGAGAGAGAGAGAGAGAGAGAGAGAGAGAGAGAGAGAGAGAGAGAGAGAGAGAGAGAGAGAGAGAGAGAGAGAGAGAGAGAGAGAGAGAGAGAGAGAGAGAGAGAGAGAGAGAGAGAGAGAGAGAGAGAGAGAGAGAGAGAGAGAGAGAGAGAGAGAGAGAGAGAGAGAGAGAGAGAGAGAGAGAGAGAGAGAGAGAGAGAGAGAGTCCTAGAAGCTAAGGAAGGAAAGGGCTTGAAGATTAAGCTCAATACAGATAAGAAGTAACTTTTCCTCTCTTTTATTCATTCGTTAGTTCCATGACTAGGTATTTTGAGAGGATACGTTAAACTAAATGCTAGTATACACAAAGTTGTACGCACTAGATTATACATGTATGATAAGTTTTGAGATCATTTTTAAGTTGAGGGTTGTTATTTTAAAAGCTTAAAGTTTAATACCTAGCTAATTTGTAATCTTACCCAAAAATTTGATAAAGAATGATGTGATAATAAAAAACCTGGAAAAATATAAAAATAAAATTATTATTCTCTAAATACAAAAGCAAAATCAATTGATATATTTTGCAATCAATAATTAATTGATATCAAATCACTCTCTCTAAGTTCTAGCAAAATAGTTCTTATAAGGTACGTTCCATAACAATAATGTCTGCTAAGTAACTCTTCACCGTTGTTTCAGCGTACATGCATTCCTTAGAGGCGTATAGTCAAATGATAAAAAACTAATAATTACGGTTGTACTTGTTGGTTGAATAATTCCGAAAAAAATAGGAGATAAAAATAATCTAAGTCTTCACACAAACACTTTTTTTTTAAGTAATACATACCTGCTTGCCACATATAGAATAGCGTTATTATTTGTCTGCTCAGGAAAATAAACAGTAAAATGATGCATCATGCTTATGCAATATATATATATATATATATATATATATATGATGCATCTATATAGACACACTACTAGAATGATTATATAACTATATGAATATCTTCAAAAATTAACAGCTCAAGGTTATTTTAATTATGTTTCTCATCTGGCCTCGAAGACTCATTACTAGCATTATTTGCCATTAATAATTAATTATTTGAATTGGTCTTTGAAACCGATATATATTATTTTAAATCCATATATACTTTTTGTCATCTATATGACCAGTGGAGGAGGAATCATTTTGGTCCAAACGACCAAATTAAAGAAAATAGCATATTGTAATGTGAAACAGGTTATATTCAGTCACCAACCAAAAAATCTTTATTTAAGATCGGTCGTTGCCAGAAGCTTAGTGCTCAATATATAGCCATATTATCAGAGAGAGAAGAATTATTATTCCTAAAAATGGGGTCAATTGCTCTGAGTCCTTGTTATTTCATTCAAGAAGCTCTTAAAGCTTTATTGAAATGCTTGGGTTATGAGAGTTACAATACCATTGAAGAATCTTCTATTCCACAGGCCACAGAAATATACTCACCAGAATCTGCTCCTAATTATCCGTCTTCAACCACAACAAACTTTGTAAGTAACACATACACACTCTCTCATATGTCTATATGCTTATGTATGTATTTATATTTAATTCTTGCAAAATCTAACAAATTGAAAAAAGACCAAAAACCTCTTATGAGTTCTTATGAATATTCTATCAATATTCTCTCAGTTTACCATGGTTTCATGATTAAGAAGTGTATTTTTTATTTTTTTTATTCTAAAATTATAACTTGAATGCCCGACTGCCACGTAAGCTATTCTTATTTGGGATAGCCACGTCATCTATTCTGACCAACGTATTTTAGAAAAAAAAAATTCATTTCTTAGTCAACAGAATGTATAGTTTTGGACTAAATCAAACAACTAAGGGGTATTATTTATATGAGAATTTTAAGAAAATAGCCACTGTTTACAAAATTATTTTAAAAAATAGCCACAGTTTCAAAAAATTTAAAAACTAGTCATGTAAGAAATTTCTTACAAATTTTTTGCCTAGTGTTAGATATTTCTGACAGTATTTTTATGTGTATTTTTGTTGTTGTCAGAAATTTCTTACAGTTTTATAGCTAGTTTTTAAATTTTTTGAAATTGTGGCTATTTTTTAAAAACACATAGTCCAAAATAGCTATTTACCTAATTGACCCTATTTATATTATATAAATTGATGGGATATTGTGTTTGCAAAATAAATAAATAAATAAATAAAAATTGATGGGATATTTATGGAATTTTGCAAAAATCAAGGGGAAGTTTTGTTTTTGTTTTTGTTTTTGTTTTTCTTGAACGTGTTATGACACTTGTGGTTTGTGAAAAAACTTGTTGTATGGAGGTTTGATTTTTTTTTTTAATTTTTTTTTAGTTTTTGATTCATAGAATTTTGATCCATGCACAACCATGATGTTCATGAAGAGACTTAATTTCACGTTATGTATTGTTTCTGTGGTACATATATAAATGATTGTTTTTGTGGTTTCGTAGTAACTACTTATGTGCTTTGTCCATGCAGGATGTCCCGATGATTAGAACAAGGGCTGCTCCAAGGCCAGGCTTAAGCACAGGAAGTGGTGGTCAAACTAATTAAGTATATTTGCTAGGTATATATAGATATACCATGATGTACTTGTTCATTTAATTATGGTGTAGGTTTCTTTGTCCATCGTGCACTACTAGGCTTTATGAAGTATGAACTTATTACGGATGTAACTTGTAAGATAAATAATTTAGTTGGAATTTTACTTATTATTAGGGTTGAGTACATACTTGATACTCAATGGTAAAACAAAGATGTTATCTCAGTTGTAATTTGAAGAAGAAAAATTTAATAAGTGGCAGTATATCTAACAATTTATTCAATTATAGGGCATATTTAAAATTTTTAATTATATATATGGGGGCAAACTCATAATTGTTTTAAAGTTATAGCATAAAATTTATTTTTTAAAAATTTGAATGCGGCATACGTAAAAATTTAATCTGTTATGAGGACAAACTCATAATCTTTTTAAAAGTTGCAGTATAAAATTAATTTTAAAATAAAAATGGGGGCAATTTTCCCCGCTCGCTCCCCCTTGGCTCTGCTCCTGTTGATACTCCCCTATATGATGTGATGACTTTATTTGCAATCTCTATGTATGAAGTAAAAGAAATTATTATGCAAATAACTATTTTTTAAATGATGCTTTAGAAAAATAGTTAATATTTTTATGCTAAATAAATAGTCATTTCTTTAATATCGGGTGAATTGAAAATTTTATTTAAGCAAGGACAAAAACGATAACTACATGTAAAGAAAAAAATTATATAAAAAGGCAATGGTAAGCTAAAAGTGGGCAGAATCTAAACTTAAGAATTAGGGCTAACATAATATTTCGAATAAGAGTGAGTCTATTGCCACCTCTACTATTTACATACATTTTTCTAATCCAATAGTAAAGAAAAAAAATCATACACCTTACTAATTACGTCTCTAAAAAGATCATCTCTATATTATACACCAAATATCATTTGTAGGTACTAAATATACATAATAATTTTTCTGTTTGACTTATTTGATCTCTTCTTAAAATATATTATTAATGAAGAAAACTATTTGAGTGAAATACGTAGGATCATGTTCTTTGAAACTAATATAAGATATGTTTATATATATATATATATATATATATATATATATATATATATCAATACACTGTGAGTCTTTTTCTGCATTTACATATAGAAATATAAGCACGAACAGTTTGAAACAAGTGAAAACATATTGAAGAAATAAAATTTCTTATGTGTGAGTTTGATTCTATTTGACATATTAAACAAGCAGAAAAAGAAAAAAAGAACAGTGGAAAAAAAAAGGGAAATCGTAGGAAATAGCCAAAAAAAATTTTGTTTTTAAAGTCCAGCCCATGTTTCAAAAAATTAAAAAAATAGCCATGTTACGAATTATATAACAGAAAAGTGTTATACGAAATATAACACATTTATAAATATTTGTAAGATATTTTGTAACACTTCAAGTTTTACTGATTATTTTTTGAAGTGTTAAATAATATCTTACAAATACTTATAGATCTGTTATATTTTGTATGACATTTTTCTGTTATACAATTCGTAACATGGCTATTTTTTTAATTTTTTGAAACATAAGCTATCATTTAAAACAAACATTTAATTTTGGCCTATTTTTGCAACTCACCCGAAAAAAAAAAGGCTAAAAAGCAAAGTGACATAAATGTGATTAGGTAAGAGTTAAAAAGAAAATTATTGGATATGGGGATTAATTTTTTTCAGAAATGTTAGGTGTATATTTAACATTTTTAAAAGTTTGTGAAGAGCGAATCAATTAAGGGGTCGGTGGTAACAAATGCATGATCATATAGTGTATATATATTATAAATTAAAATTATATGTGATAGTGTGCGGGGAGTCAAAGAATTCAAACAATAAAATATGTAACACGTGGGAATTGCTTTTGTTATTTGATAAAATATTTGGTGTTAGACATACCTGAAGGTGCTTCTATTTATTTTATGATGTAAAGCAAAAGGTCATGAATTTCCACGTTCCTTCTTATCAATATCAATGTAAAGTCTAGAATTTCGCTCTAGGCCAACTCATTTACACCATTCCATTCCATTCTTGAAGAATGGTCAAAACTTTTAGAATGGTTTGAAAATGGTTTGAAAAAAAAAAATATGTTGAATGGTTTGACTTTGTGAATTTCGAGGTGGTATAAATGGTTGAGATTTAAAGATATTGTATAGGGATTTGGAAAGTTGAAAAAAAAGGTTGAAAAAAAATGGAATGGAATGGAATGGAATGGAATGGTTTGTAGAATTTAAAAAGTGGAATGGTTTGGAATAGTATAGAATGGAATGGAATGAGTGGGATGAGTGGCCCAAACGGGGGGACGCGTGTAAAAATAATTTACATTTAAATGCATTGAAAATAAGTTATCGACTGGTCAACCCTCCGTGTATCAGTGTATTTTATAAGTTCTAACTTTTTGAGAACGTTCAAATTTATGGGATTTATAACCTTTTCAAAACAAAAGGTCAGCTCTTTTAGGCCTGTTTGCTTTGTGAACGAGACTTGGTACCGAATTAGTACAGTTACAATGATTTAAAGAGACAAATTTATACACATTTTCCGTCAAATATTGGTCAGGAAGCGAGTGTTTAAAACTCAATAAGCATGAAACATACCGACCATATATAATTTTATGTGTTAGAACCGTTTAGCCAGGGTGTTCCTTCGAGTGTTACAGACACTTGTTGGGACACCAGAGAAGGATAAAAATAAAATAAGAAACATTAGATAAACAGTGCAGAATGTAAAGAAATTGAGACATGCGATTGGTAACGCAGTTTGACTTCGCCTATATCTGCAGGGCCACGCTCAGTTGAAAAGATCCACTAGTAAAGTGTTGAAACGTGTACAATCGGACTTCCACACATTAGGACTCTCCCTTACAATGAGTCGCCGCCCCGTACTCCTAGTGATCTAAACCTGATAAGATCCTCTTGTCTTTTACAATTCAAACATCCCGTGTTCGTCTATCAATAAAATAATAATAATAATTCTCTCAAGTTCATAATAAAATAAAAAGCACCCACAAAGCTCTCATGAACAGTAACCACATTTTTCTCTTCAATAATGAGCAATATATAAAGTACAAAAGTGAATAGGTAACTTCCTTTGAGAGAAGAGGAAGGTTTCCCTTTTTCTAAACCCAAAAATAGCTTCATAATGATCAAATTCGAGGCAGGCAATAAAGTAGCAGTATTTTCTTTTAATTTCAGGTAACATTCAGTTTGGATATGGTCAAAACGCGCTTTCTTGATTTTCCAAAATCTGCCTTCTAAAAATAGATAGTGTGACACCCATTGTAACACCCGATGTAACACCTGTTTAGATTTCTTCGAACAACACTGATAGCAGTAACATCTGAAGAAACATCTGTCCAGATTTCTTCACACAAACTTCTAAAACTGCACAGAAATATTTTCATACTCTAGAAAGATATGATCAATATGTTCAAATGATTTTGCTAAACAAAATGGCAACATAAAAAACCTAACATTATGTGTTCATTTTTAAAACAATATTAATTGAACAGAGTATCCAACGAAACTCAGTTTTTTAAGTTTTGAATCGATGACTGCAAAAAAAACTTTTGATGCGATCGCGAATTACCTTTCGTGATTGAACTAAACACGGTTTGGTTTGTGTATTTGAATCGATCACTACGACCATTTTCGAATCCTATTGCAAAAATTAATGGTGCCATTAATGGCGTGACATCGCTTAGATCTGAAGAAATTCTTATATGATTCATTTTTGGAGGGTTTTGCTTAGAGATTTTTCCCCATGAAAAGGGTAATTAATTCGCTTATAAGTGTTATGATTGTATCTGTTTTGTTAATTCAGCGATATGAGCTTGAAGAATATTGTGCCTAACTATATAATTTTATTTTTTTTCTACTAGGGGATAGGTTGAGGCCTAATTATATTTTTTTATTCCCAATCTCTTCATAATTTGAACTCAAATGGTGTTCTTTTAAATATTAGAGCATCTCCAATGTAATGTCATTTTGGAATATTAATGCCAAAATTTGGTTAAAAAAATTACTCTCAAATGCAAAGCTATTTATGGTGCCAGATTTGGACACAAAGTATAGCATAATAGCAAAAATTTGACATTTGAAACTCATCATTGATTGGTTGATGTAAATATAGGGAGGTGGAAACGGCCCTCGTCCCCCGTTTTCCTTTCTAAACGGGAAATAGACCCATAATCCGTGAAAATAGATACGGGTCCGCCTGTTTCCTCACTAATTTTTTTGGGAATACATGGGTTTCCCTCACATTTTATTATTATTATTCTGGGCCGTTGGATTTTGATATTCAACGACTCACAAAAAGAAAAAAAATATTTAATTTTTTTTATTAAAATGGGAAACGAGGCGGGGAAGCGGAAAATAAGTTCTTTATCCGTTTAAAACAAGTATGGGAAGCCCGTCTTCTTAAATAGCGAAAATGGGCCTCCCACACCCATTTACCTGTTTTATCATAAAAACGAGTACAGGAATGGGGCAGGGCCCGGCCGTATTTGCATGTATGCATTAATGAAAATTGATGCTTGACTTTCTCTTTTATTAAAAAGTGATTATTGCTTAATTATTGGCTATATCATTATATCTTAATGAATTTTGCTAAAAAACATAACAAAATAATTAAATTTAGAATAATATATATACATTGGAGCATTTAATCCTAAACATGTATTTTTACATTTTTTATGCTAAATTTAGTATTAACATTGGCATCGGAGGTATCATAGGTTAAATCCGATTGGAGTTGTAGAAAATTTAACCCTCACATATCACTAAATCTACTGTTTCTTTCTTTTCTTTTCTTTTTTCTTTTTTTTTTTTTGGGCTAAATGCGCTCAACAAGTAGTTAATGAGGACACATTAACTACTTCTGGTGATAGCAATATGTATCATCATTAACACATTAATTAAGATACCAGAAATTGCTATTGATATAACACAGTAAATTGGGGACCGGAGTTTTTTTTTTCATTAGCAAGAATAACAAACAATTTTACTTTACATATTATAAATTCATAAGCTACTTGCTACCAATTCGTTAATTACTTACACATATTTTTGGTAACTGAGTTAATTACCACCAGTTATTACTATTACTTAAGTATTTTGTTATATTTTTCAAAAAATTGTTAGATATTCACTATATTTTCTCTATATTATTCTATATATAACATTACTTTTTTAATCTTTTGTTATGGACACAAAATCTTATGAGTGGGACACAATAACGATTTTCCAAGCCTTCCATAAAAAAAAATTATATATGTAGTCAAGAAACTGCTGCGCTCAACAAGACTAGCTAGCGAGTTGGCATATAGAATCTTGTGCTCTTGGTTGTCAAAGCCAACGAGTACGGACGGATATCACTACAATAAATAATACACGTACAAAGCTGATTTAGATCTGATCACAATAATTGATAATCAACACGAAAAACAGAAGCTCAATATTGCAAAAGCAGATCAAGTTTGACCAGACAGCTAGAGATCAACTACTTATAAAGCCCATAGTCCAACCAAGGCTTTTCGGAGCATAAAAAACATCAGCAAATAATTACATGCATATTAGAAAAATGGAGGTTATAGCAAGTCCATGCAATTACCTTCAAGAAGCACTTAACACTCTCTTGAGATATTTCTTGGGTGGTCGTGAGAACCATAAAATAATTACTCATCAAGAAGCACCGGCAACAGCCAAATACCCTTCAGATCATACTCTCAGACCCACTTTAAACCCACCAAACCTTGTAAGCCTCTCTCTCTCTCTCTTCTAGTAGATTTATATGAAAAAAGAAATAGAGATTATTATTAAGCAAATAGCAATTTGATGAAGTGTTTCTAATTTTCTTTTAAATTTATATATATATTCATATATATATATATATATATATATATTAGTGTTCAAGTTGACGTGTCTGCATATTGATGTGTTCACATCAATATTCATTTTTCTTTACTCAAAATCATTAATAATACACATCATTATTTTTTTTTTTAAACTTTCTCACGTATTAACTAATAAAAACAATAAAAATGAAGTCGTAAATTCAAATAAATATGCTCTTGTAAATAGCTTTTACAATGAGTGTGTTTGTGTATTTATATTTTTGTTTTTCTGGTCATTAATATTTGCAGAATGTGACGGTAATTAGAACAAGGGCTGCTCCAAAGTCAGATTTAAGCTCAGGAAGTGGTGGGCAAACTTCTTAGGTCCTCTCATATATTGAAGTGGAAGTTTAAAGTTTAAAGCTATATTTTTTTCCTTTATCCTTTAATTACCGTTGTTTTAAGTTCCACTAATAAATTTTTTAAGTTTTTTTTTTTTTGGTTTAAATAAAAAACCAAGTATTGACATTGTATGAAAATACTTGGTTCATTAATATAGAGAAAGAATCAGTGCTTGTCACCGCCTGCTGGAATCTGTGCTTGTAAGAATCTGGAAATAATTACTTATGTAAAACTAATATATTGTCCAATTAATTAATAAATTCCGACCAAAATAACTATATTGGTAGTCCTTTTATGTTTGGATGGAAACTATGCAATATGAATCACTATGCGATAAGAGGTTTGATGTTTATTGTTTATCATGTCCTTAAAAAGTTGGTGGCTTAAAATTTTGTTACAAATGTTCAATTTTTAATTTTTACTCTTACATTTTAACAATAAAATCCATAACCTATAAGAAATAGTACTTGTGATTAAAGCACAGTTAACCACTTCATGCAACGACATTTTACTGTTCCATCTAAATTCATATGACAACTACCGATATCGAGAAAACTGCTATGAGTTCTTCAATATGCATCTGACATGCAATTGTTCGATGCAATCCAGCTCTTGTCGATCAACATCCTAAACCATTTAAACATTTCGATTCGTTATTGAATTTTATGCAAAATTAGCAAATAATTTTAGCCTTCTTTATTGAATGTCTATACAATTTCATTAATTGTTTCACGGAAAAGTTACTAAAGATTATGCAATTTTATGAAATTTTATTATGAGGAATTCTCTGGTGGGCATTTTTGTTGTGGGAAAAATAATTATAGATTTACTTTTATAAGTAGGCCACACATCTTAAAAAGGTAAATCTGACGATCTAATATTTTTTTTTGCTAACACTCCAAAGAAGTTCCCTTAATTATAGTTGACAAAATTTAATTATTTTTAATATACATTTTTTAATCTTTCAATTATTTTCTTGATTTAATTTTTATTTACACTTTATTAAATCTTTGTAATTATTTCAAGTTTCAACTAATTTTATGAATTTCAATTAATATAAATTAAGCTCAATTTTTAATTTTTGTGTTGGTTCATCTTCATGTCGTTTTCCAATCCTGTTGTTTTTATGTCTGCCGTTGTTTTCAATAAGTCTGTCGTTTTTCGGATTTCATGTCTTGTTTAGAAAATTTGTCGTTTTGAACCAACAATCATGTCGTTTTTTCCTAATCATGTCGTTTTTATACATTTTATGTCGTTTTCCTTTTTCATGTCATTTCTTCACACAGCATATTCTATACAACTTAATAAACACAAGTTTCAAACCAAAAAAAATATATATATATATATATATATATATATATATAACATAATCTTATTAAAAATCAACCAAACAACCATAATTTACAAATTACATATTCGAATAACTTCAAAACATTAAAAAAAAACCTTCTTAATATCAACGTATCCCACATACATATTCCAAATGTTCCAATAAATTCAACATATTTCAAGTCCCAATATTCGAACCAACATATTCAAATTCCAGATCCAAAATTATATCAAATATGCAAACATTTCCCAAATAATTAAAAAAATCAATCAGATCAAATTAAATAATGTTCAAATAAACATATTCACAAAATCTTTTACAAAATAACCCAAATATATTCACAATTAAAAAAATAACCTAAACATATCAACAATAACTAATAATTTACTTTTATGAATCTTGAACAAAAACATGAAAAGAGAGAACTCAAAATAAACTTGCGATGTTGGTACTGGTAGGAGGCAGCAATGGCAGAGAGATTTTAGAAAATGAAGAGAAAGGCCGAACATCAGTGTTTATAGATATTAGCAAAGGCGATGACATGTTGTGGCCATTTTTCTTATTTAAAATAAAACAATTTTACCAATTTTGGCCGCCAAGTCGCCGATGACATGTCGTCACCATGGATTTGTGAAATAGAAAAAATGGGGAAAATGTCCCCGCCTCTAGCAATATTGATGATGACATGTTAGTCACCGTTCTCACTTTTGGGAGAATTTTCCTACCAAAAGTGTCACTACTACAGGATTTAATGGTCTCGGCGACGACGTTTTGTAACTCGTTAAACATTTTCTCATACACTGATAAATCACTTCGTCAACAAGCTCATTGCTATCGTCTTTCACGGCATCAGTCATGACAACAACATTCATTCAGTCCAGAAGGACATCAACCATCTCATCACATAGTACTAGCTAAAGGTCGGAGATTGAATGACAGTGTGTGTGTCAGCATTGACTTTGGCCCTTCTTCACCACATGCCATCTCCAAGTAATTATATAAATGGGATTGGAATTGTAGTCCATTGTATCATATCTACTTAATGGCCCTCTAATTAAGGTGTGTAGTTCTTTGTTGACGCATCACTTGCAGGGACACTATACCGTTTCATCCAAATAGAGATGGTATTGGTAGCTAACAAAGTCAATAAATTGCATAAAGTTGTTCAAATATGTGTATGACGCGGGAATCAAATTGAGATGGTAGCTAGTAACGTCAATAAATTGCATAAAATCGTTCCATTATGTATATGATGCGAGATTTTTAAATTTTATACAACTTTTATCTATTGACATGTTGAACTGTGTCATTACTTCAACTAGTTAACTATTATATTTTAAGTATATTTATCTATAATATTAGTAAGATTTTATGAAGCTGTTTTAATATTTATCACTGTTTTAAAGGCTTTGTTTAGAGGTACATTCATGTATTTTAGTATTTTAATACACATAATTTGTTGTATTTTACTTACGGTTTACTTATTTTTGAACTGTATTTTTATCGGAACTTTTATACACTTATTGCTAAACTGTCGTTTTCTAAGGATTGTTGTCGTTTAATTGGCTGCCGTCGTTTTTCCTTTCTTTTGTCGTTTTTGTATTCCTGATGTCGTTTTCAGTAATTATGTCGTTTATAGTTTATCCGTCGTTTTTTGTCTCTAATGTCGTTTATCCAATTCTGATGTTGTTTTCAGGTCTTTCTGTCGTTTCTTCTTGTCATATTTTCAATGCAAATCACAATTTTCAAGCTGATGTAAATGTTGTTTTAGACTTACGGTTGGCTTATATTACTGTCGTTTTCACCTATTGGTGTCGTTTTCAAATATTTAAGTCCTTTGACAGCAAATAATGTTGCATATCCCCTAATAGTGTCGTTTATAAGTGTTTTATGTCGTTTTTAACGGAATTGTGTCGTTTTTAACGGAATTGTGTCGTTTTTATACTATTATATCGTTTTTCATGATTTTTCACACTTCAATTCTAAATTATCATATAATAACAGATGCAAAATATCAATTATATATCCACATTAATATTCCAATAAACTAATTGCCTAAACATACAATTTCAAACACTACCACATATTCCAAATCCTACCAATATATCAACTATTCAACATATTCCAATGATACTAATACCACATATATTAGACATTATTAACGCAAATATCAGTGCCAATGTTAAATTTAGCACTCAAAAAAGTAAAAATGCTATATTTGAAATTTGATACTCTAATGCACAAATGCTATTTTGTTATTTTATTATTATTTTTAGTTGCAAAAATCAATAAAAGTAGTTAATTTCAACCAATTGTAGAGAAGATTACAAATAATCATATTGATTGGTAAGAGGAAATTTTTTTTGAATATAATATTAAATTTTAATTAAATGCCTAAAAATTGATCAATCAATCTTTTACTTTAAATGTCAAAAAATATTATAATATCTTTGGTGCCAAATTTGACACCATATATAGCATTTGTCACATAAATTTAACATTGTATTGAAAATGCTCTTACAATATTCAAATATTCTAATCATCATCAAAATATCAACTATTCCACATATTTTAATCATCACAAAAGTCTGAAAGCTTTAGACATAAACTTTCTACTGACGTCAAATAAGCAATTCTTCAAATTCTTTTTATCAGTTATAAAGTTTTGGGCCAATACGTAGTGAAATACCAAAATTTACAAAATAATAAAAATAAATACCCAAACTTTTAAAGTAATTGAGACTAGTCAATTCGTTAATTACTTGCACATATTTTTGATAACTAAGTTAATTACCACCTTCTACCACTATAGAAGTAATTGAATCACTTAGGTATTTTATTATAATTTCAAAAGATTGAGTATTAATTTAAATTGAGTGTTGAAAATTAATTATTCACTATAATTTCTGATCTAAAGCGTTTTTCCTACATCTTGTCACAACTTTATGTTTTTTATTGTAGCCTAACATGCAAAAATATAAGTTACTACAACCTAATCTAAGGTTTAATTAGCTACTTAAATAATTTCCATTGGGCTTGTCTTACTTTTTCCCAATATGACAAAAGAGATCTCATCCTAGAAAACTCGAGCAAATCTTAATTTTATCGAAAGACAAGGAGCAAGAACGTTATTAATCAATTCATTAACTTGATTTGGTCTAATTAGCGGATGCCAGATAGCTAATATAGTGACAGCCATGTGTTAGTTTTCTTATTCTTTCATTTTACTCATTTATTTATTTTAGCTAAACTCAACACCTTAACCTAAAATGAGGAATTAGTGAAGGTGTTTTCTTTTTAATTTTTTTTATTTATTTTGATATCTCAAATAAGAGAGCATTTTTGTACACCGTCACGTCACCTCGCGTTTTCCACACATTTGTGTTGATAAATTAGCAAAACTTTATTAAAGAATCCCACATAATATGTGTATGTTTGTCTCCCCCAAAATTAAAAAAATTTCAATAATATTGTCATTAATTATAATATTACCCTCCTTCGACCTCTCCGTTTACAAAAATGAGGAAAACTTTGACTAGGCCTATATGATTCTATGATTTTTTTTTTCATTATTATTATTATTTGTGAGGTCATCGTTAGTTACGATAATGGTCTCTTTTTTATTAGGTGATATGATTTAATGATCTTTAACTAACCTCTTTGTAAGCGTAGGCTCTAAATTTAGGTGAAAGATCTTTAAGAAATGATTATGAGCTATGGCCACCATAATGTGTGTTCAGATCATGCATTGTCCAAGAATGTAAAACCAAAGAAAGCTATGTATGAATAGAGCTATACCTATACGTAGTCACACTAAGTTACACTAATAATCACTAATTAAAGAGCTCACCTAAAAGTGCATCAATTATGGATTAGTTGAGGCATTGACTTCACATAATGTTGATACTATTATTATTATTATTTTTTTCATTTTCTGTTGTCTGTTTTCACAATTGATCAAGATTTCATAGTTTTTTTTTTTTTTTGGTTAATTTGCGAAAATTGTTCTTTTCTCTTGGGAGGATTGGTTTTGGATTGAGGAAAGCGTTTCTTGCGTTCACGCTGATACGTTGTTAGCATAATATTTAAGAAATTAAATAAAAAAATGTCAAGTAAATTAAGTAAACGTCGAAGTGTGATAATATTTTAGGCCAGAATATAAATTGAATGATATATATAATTAGATTAGTTTTGATAGGTGGAAATCATAATTTTCTAAAATTTTTAGTACAAAATGTAATTTTGCAAAAATTTAAGTGGTCCCACCAGCCTCTGCCCAGCTCCACCTCCAGTGATATTGAAGAAACCTTGCTGCATGATATATATAATTTGTTAAAACCCAAAAAATAGGATATCGGATTTTTAATAATGAAAATGAGGACGCAAGCAGCAAGTCAAGAATATTTATTAGACCGAATAGTTTTAGTGCTATGTTTACACGTTTGGTTGATTAAAGGATATATATTATTAATTCACGCGAAAATTATCCACTCCCCCATAGCTTTGTTTATAATTTTTATAAACAATACAATATAGAGATAATTGAAAATTAGTTAAATTGTGACAGAAGTACGCAAAAGATTATAAGCCGTCCTGAGCATGTTACTTTTTGTCAATAATATATTTTCATATTATGGTCCATGTGTTACTAAGATATGTTCTGAATTAAGGAAAGGGATTTTGTTTAATAATAATAATAATAATAATAACGTCTGAAAGAAGATATTGGGACGCAGTGTATCAATGTTCTTAATACACAAATTCAAAATTTTCAGGAGTACCCAATAAAAATAAAACTGATATAATAGATTTCCAAAAAAAAAAAAACCAAAAAAAAAAAAACAAACAAAAGAACTGATTATTAGATCAATGGTAATTAATTAAGATTTTGCTTCTCAACTGTTTTTCAGTAAAAAATTTCGTGAAAAACGTGAAAGGATTTTTTTTTTCCAACAAAAATAATATTGTCAACACTCAAAACCCTAATAAAGAAATTTTATTTTCTAATTTTGGAAAGAAAAAATATCCTAATTTATTTATATATATTAGATTTTTGTTTCATGTTTATTCAAAATAAAAATCTTAAGACGAGAACTTTTACATGGGTGTGCGAAGCTAGGTGGGGGCGAGTGGGAGCAATCACACACACTCAAATTTTGAATCAAATTTTGTAATTTTTTTTAAAAATATAAGAATTCTTCCATGAAATGTTGAAAATTTAAAATATGCAACCACTCAAAATTTTGAAAACTAAATTTTATACCATAAATGTTTAAAAGATTATTAGTTTGCCCCTGTAAAAATTAAAATTTTTTAAATTTGTCAAATTTAGAATGAATTTATAGATATGTTCCCATTAATTAAAACTTTCTTATATGAATGGACAAAATCCTAGTTCCCGAATTGGGATTGCTTGTGATTTTATTTTTCGTTAGCTGGTAACTCATGACACATCTGGAATATATATATATATATATATATATATATATATATATATTTATATACTAGTTAAATGCACGCGCTCTGCGCGCGTTAAATTTGATTTTTTATTCAATCTGAAAAAAAAATTTGATGTAAAATAATTTATGTTATTTTAAATTTATTTATAATAAAAAAAGATAAAAAATAAATAAAAATTATTAAATTAATAAATTGAATTAAATATCAAAAGAATATGTTTTTCAAAAAAATTGAAGTCTTAATTAAAATAAATTTTAAAACAAAACTTATAAAAATATGACATCATAAAAAAGTTTAAAAATTATTTGGTATAAGAAGTTTTTTTCAACAAATTAGAAAATAAAGTAAAAAAAAAAGAGCCAAAAGAAAAAATAGGAAGAAAATAAAAACTTTTATACATTGTATAGGCTGAAGAGGAGATAAAAAAAAACTCAAAGGAAAAAGAAAATGGAGGAAAAAAAAAGGAAAAATGAAATTAAAAAAAAAAGTGGGGGTTGGTTGGCGCGTGCACAGCACGCACCAAAGGGAGAGTGAGGAGCATCATGGGGCAGCCCCTGACACGCGGGCCCCACGCACGCGGGGCACGTGTCAGGAAATTTTTTTTTTGCTCCTAAGTCCTTATACTTAACATTTTGTATTTTTTATTTACATTTAAGTCCCTAATTTTTTTTTTATAAAATTATGAAATAGCCCAATTTTTTAAAAAATATTTCACTCTAAGCCGTAAAAAAAAGGCGTTTTTTTTAACAAAAAAGGCCAAAAAAGGCCACGAATCCGCTTGAAAAAAAACGACCGAAACGCCCACTGAAAACGCATTGGGGCTTTTATTATTTGTATATGATATATATATATATATATTTATATATATATACATTCATTGTTTAGAAGTAGTATAGACTATCCCCTATTGGCCAATTAACAATAACTTCGTTTGTCAATATTGACCGAAAACTTTCCTTCCAAAAACATAATATCATAGCGTATATAAATGTATAAATCAAATATATATATATATATATAAAGATAAAATGTCATATATATATATATATATAAAAGTAAAATGTCATCTCTATATATATATATAAAGATAAAATGTCATATATATATATATATAAAAGTAAAATGTCATCTATATATATAAAGTTAAAATGTCATATATATATATATATATATATAAAGATAAAATGTCATATATATATATATATATAAAGATAAAATGTCACAAACCATGGATCTTTGATCCGTTGGCTTTTGTGTGCCAGTAGTTCTATATCGATCGGTTCGATTAAGACTTAAGAGTATATTATTATAGTACTCTCTACTTAGACAGTTAGACGTAACATGCAACAGAGTTTTATGTATTCAATATTTCTTCAAGTCCGATCAGACGTACGTAGTCTGGTTAATTAGTAATGTTTTTGTTCCCACTTTCTAAGAGAAAGGACTGAATTCTAGTTCCCAAAATTCAAATAATTGATAGGTAACAAGAAAAATTATTCAAAGCGTTCATAATTTTAAGTTCGTTCTGAAATTAGATAAGCTCAAATTAATGAGTATGACTTTTTCTAACAACTTAAGAATTATATATATATATATATATATAGATTTCGTAATGTTAATCATTTTGATCAACCTATGGCAGACAGCTGATAAATAATATTAATAATATATGATAACAACAACTATATATATATATATATAAGTAGAAGAAAGAATTAAATTCAATTCATAATGTATGAGGTTGTGACAAAGATATGTAGTACATGTACTTACATTGATCGTTGTACTGCAATAATGTATTAGCTATAAAACCGTCACCTTTATATCACACTTTAATTTTAATTCAATTCTGTATAATATATTCTTCAAAAATCTAGCTTCTTTGGAGAGCTTCTTTGCATCCATTATCTGATAAGTCTTTCTCTCTTTTTTCCTTTTTTTTTTTTTTTCCCTTGTAATGATCTTATTAAACGTTTTGACAAGCTTTTGTTGCTTTGGAGCCAAAACGCAAAATTGTTTATTTTCTAGTTTTCTAAGGAATACATATTGCGTAGATTACTTTCAACTATAAGTTGGGTACCTTGGGAATTGGCTTGTTAATAAGGTAATGTCATCTTGTGCATTTTCATTGCCGAGTCTTGTAATAATTAAGCTTGGTACCTTGCGATTTGGAAGTATAAATAAGCAGGATGTTAAGCAGGATGTTTTCAATTGATATGAACACTCAAATTAATAAATTGAAAATATTAGAAGTGTTAGAGGGTATTATTATTATCTTTACAATATATTATAATCATGCCTTCTTAGTTCTTACTTGAGCAAGAGAAGATTTTTAAATTAACAAAAATGCCACTAAGAACAAATCACGTACGCGTTTATAAACAAAAAGAGAAATCATAGTGAATACCCAATTTTTAACATTTAATTTAAATTAATACCCAATTTTTTAAAAATATAATAAACTATCCAAGTAATTCAATTACTCATATATTGGTAGATTGTGGTAATTAACTTAGTTACCAAAAGTATGTGCAAGTAATTAACGAATTGACTAGTTACTCAATTATTTCTAAAATTTAGATATTTATTTTTAGGGCCAGTTAAGCAATTAGTCATTTTAGAGATAAAGTTTGAAGGATTTAGCCATAGTTTCAAGAAACTAGGAATTTAGCCATAACATGTAACATTTTTTGTAACATGTAACATATATACGTGTAAAAAATATAACACTAAATTTAACGTTATATTTAATATTACATTTTTTACATGTATATATGTTACATGTTACAAAAAGTGTTACATGTTATGGCTAAATCCCTAATTTCGTAAAACTATGGCTAAATTCTAAAAAATTACCTAAAAATTTGGTTAAATACCTAAAAAACTCTTATTTTTATTGTTACGTGATTTTAAGTATTTTCTTACTTCATCTTAAAAAAAAATGAGGGCTGTCCTGTCTGATGATTTGTTTTTGTTTTAACGTGCATGTGTTTGTACATAAAATTGTCAAAAGTGCAATATCAATTATTCAAGGGATAATAAATCGTTTTCGTACATATATATTATTTACACAGATGATCAAAAAGCACGATAGGGATACATGGCATTTATCAACTACAGCGACATATACCAAATTATGAACAGCTTTCACATGTGTTATATATAATTTTAATTTTCTAGTTTAAATTCATACAAATATATATGATCTGTGAATTATTAAATTGAGTTATTAGACCACCCTCTAATGAGAAAGTAAAAAAAGAAATTGAAAACAATCGTATCATTGCGTAAAGGAAAATTGGAAATTATGTTTTATCAGGTTCTTGAGAGATATTGGCTAAATTGGACCTCTTAAGAAAAAAATGATGAAAGAACCGGGGAAAGCTAAGTCAACTTGCCAGCGGAGAGTTCGTAAGAATCAGGGATTCAAAAATGAGAAAATTCACAAAGTTTGCATTGTTATTTATTTAATTTTTTATTGAAATTATTTAACAAATAATTATTATTTTTAAATAGTGTTGTAAGAAAATAATCAACGTTTCTATTAATTAAGGATATAATGGGAAGATTTGAGTTTTAGCCATTTTTAAGCTCATGTTTCAAAAATTCAGCCATAGTTTCACGAATTTAAGGAATTAGCCATTTTCATTGTGTAACAATTTTTGTTACCTATGTAACAAAAATTGTTACTGGGCGTAACAAAATTTGTTACACGGGTAACAAAATTTGTTACACGAGTAACAAAAATTGTTACACAACGAAAATGGCTAATTCCTTAAATTCGTGAAACTATGGCTAATCCTTAAAAAAATTACTAAAAATTTGGCTAAATCCTTAAAAATCTCATAATTTTTTTTTTAATTTAAGAAAGCTACATTATACTTGTATGATGCTGTAATTTTACTTTTATACTCTTAATTTTTTATGGACTAATAATTAATTTCTTAATTGTTGAAAACGTTGGTCATTTTCTTAAAACGTAAATAAAAAAATGATCAAATACTAAATATATTTTTTTCTTTTTTTCTCAATTTTTTTTAGGTTTTTTTGTTTCTTTTCCTTTTTATTCCATAAAAATTCGGTGTAGCGGCTAGTCCCTCTTTTGCTCTAAAAAACAAAAATGAAAACATCATATTTTAGAGATATATATTCCACTAACACACACCGCGGAATTCTCCAATATTCTTATAAGAGAATCCAGTCCGAAAAAATTTTCACGTTTACAATGAATTTTTACCCACCGACGCGTCTTTCTAGAAAGCTTTAGACTACTTTCTAATTTCTTACTTGTACCGGATTTCTTCCTCTAATTTATAATAATTAGCTAGCTAGGTCGATGATTGTCTCATGAGGATTATTATAGCATTATTAGCTTTAATATATACAGCTGATAGCCATTGTCATTTTACTGAAAAATAATAATAATAATAATAATAATAATTCAAATAAAGAAATTATAGTGAATATTCAATTTTAATCACCTAATTTAAATTAATACCCAATCTTGTGAGAAGTATAACAAAATACTCAAGTGATTGAATTATTTACATGGTGATAAGTGATGATAATTAACCTATTACCAAAAGCATGTGCAAGTAATTAACGATTTGACTAGTTACTCAATTACTTTAAAAGTTTGGGTATTTATTTTTACTTTATATAAATTCTGGGTATAATCCTACTTAAGCTCTTTGTTAAAAATAATAATTAATAGAGAATTTTAAGAAAATAACCACTGTTTATAAAATAATTTTAAAAAATAGCCACAGTTTTAAAAAATTTAAAAACTAACCCTTTCAGAAATTTCTGACACGTGTCAGAAATTTTTTACAGCAATTTTTATGTGTAATTTTGTTATTGTCATAAATTTCTTACATTGTGTTATGGCTAGTTTTTAAATTTTTTGAAACTGTGACTATTTTTTAAAAACACACAGTTTAAAGTGGTTATTTACCTAACTGACCCTAATTAATATTACTCTAATAACTTGCTTTTTTTTTCACCTAAATATAGAGTACCCTCCCTGTTTTTTTTTTTTTTTTTCATTTGTTTCGTTTAGTAAATTATTTGCAATCAACACGTTCTTTGAATTTATTTAACCATGCATGTGCGTCGTTGAAAAAAAAATTCAGAATCAAACAAAGCGAAAACTAGCTGTATTACATGCTTATCATGTTCCGATTCGAATTTCTATAAATAATTAGGCATTAGAATAACGTTGCTCTGTATCTTTGGTTGAAACACATGAATTCATTAACCAATTGTCTTTTACCAGTACACGTACATGAATTTGGGATGTTGGAATGCAATTATTTATCATGGATTTATTTGACTAATATTTGAGAGCAATAATGATTTTTCTGAGTGAGAGTTTTATTAGTTTGTATAGTTCATTTTGACGCATGTGCATTTTGTGTGTTTGTTAAATTAATGAAAAGAGAAAACAACTATCATGATTGAATATTAACAAGAATTACAACTTGCTTGTTGTACTTAATTAAGCTCATTTGGTGCACCGCACGTATATTAGTTGTTATTTTTTAATTTTATTTTTCAAACGGAGGATTGTAGAGATAATAACGCATCTCAACTAAGTTGACACACGCCTCGAATAAAGTCGGGTTCCAGACTAAATCGTTACTTTTGTATTAAACTGTATAATACAAAATAGCAATACGATTACTTTATGAGAGTACTGTAGCTAATCAGAAATCAAGTTGCAAAAAAGCTGGTTTGTAATTGCGCGTCATCTTTGATTGGCAATAGTTTCATTCCCGTAAATGTTTGGAGAGATTTAGTTTCTCTTTAAGTAAACAAGAAAAATATTCAATGTCATGAGAATTTTGAATATCGAAACTAGTTAGATTGGTACTCCTGAAAAAACTCAATTATCCATCTTTATCTCGATTGGTTTAATCAAAAGACTAAACCAATCTAGATAAAGATTTTATGCACTAGAGCTTATCCTTTATTTTTTATTTTTCTACATTTTTGTTTTTGTTTTTCTGGTTTAGGGTATTAATGAGGCACTAATTGTCTTAATTTGCGTAGATCTCAGCTAACCGACATTGTTTTCTTCTCTCATTGGTGGTTTTTCTTAGCTGCTTGACTTGGAATTACTAGCATTTTATCCTATTTGGAGTTGTGCTTGACTTTTTATAAAATCAAATTAGGTATAGTAACAACTAGACGAGTGTCATTAGTTGAGATGCCTTGCGAGTTGATTAAGCGCATACAATTTTATTTTTTATTTTATCAAAAAGCAGAAGAATGGGTACTAAGACTCAAATCAATTTTACTTTATTTTCTCTCACGAATTGAACAAAAAACTTATAGTTTTAAACATTAATTACTTATCATGTACTAATTTATTTGGGAAGCATTACTTAATATATATATATATGTCTATAAGTATTTGTACTTTACAAATTTTATAAAATTTCTATTTGGTTGGTATGTCAGTCATATGAAATTGCATCAAATATAAATAATTTTATATTCTTATAATGTTAGTATAATACGCAGGTCTAATGAATTTTGGTTATGCTTATAAATAATAAATTTTAAAAAATTATAGTGAATACTCAATTTTTAATTCTTAATTTATATAAATATTTAATCTTTTAAAAATATAATAAAATATCTAAGTCATCCAATTACTTGCATAGTAGTAGTTAATAGAGTGGTAAAAAACATAAGGAAGTAATTACTTAATTTTAGATGGTTTAATTAATGAACAAATAAATGAAGAATCTACTTAACTATTTAAAGTTAAAAAAATTCCCATAATTTCAGCGTTCAGTAGGGACTGCCTATAATTTGGTCAGACCTAATACCAAGGGCTGGACAGTGGACAATGAGTCTTCAAGTACTGGAATTCATAGCCTAATTTTGATTATGGTTGTTATGCTTCGGATACTCCTATTAATTGATAGAGGGACATTATTGGTTGACTAACCATGCATGTGTAATTTGTACGTAGATTGAATTTCAGAGCTAGATATCTCTACGCTCCTAATTTACTTCTATTTATTAATAAGTTGGAAGTGATTGTCACATGAATTTATATTAAATTTTGCTGCTAATAATATTATGCAACATTAGCAAAATATATAAATATTCTTTAATGAAGTACCTCGATATAATTATTTATAATAAAAAATGAGTACTCTGTCATACATTATACACCGTATACATATCAATATGTATCATTCTTAGAAAGAGCTTAAGCACAGAAGCGACTGACGCGTTTGTGCGATCAAAGTCGTTCATGACTGTGGGTCCCATGTCACAAACGACCGTAATCGTACAAATATACTATGTAGAACCTACAGACGACTGTGATCGTATAGACGCGCATACTGTACATAGCACATCTCATCATCCTTATATTATAATAACAATTAAACTTACAAATAGTACTGCAATTTGCTTCACTGTTCAGAACAATATATATATATATATATATATATATATGCTACTTTTTCATAATTAAAGCGCCTAAACCGTGCGATTAGAATAGGGTGGTGTTGGCAGTGGGGCCTACCCATATGTTTCTATTACGCCTAATTAAGGGAGGCTGCTAAACCTTCCTTAGTTGGGCTGTCACATCGGCCATTTTTAATTGGCAAAAAGACACGGAAGCAAGAGAAATTAAGATCTACAGAATCATTGAGATGATTTTATATTCTTGCTTCCTTGGCCAATTCCTAGTTCCTAGTTCCTACCCAATTTGATACGACGGAAATGACAAAAAATATAAATAAAAACAATTCTATGCACGTTTATCACCAATAACAATTTTTTTTTAAAGACAAAATATCATAAATCTTTAAAAAAGGTGTTTGGTAAAATTACAAATGAGTCTAGACTTTTTTCTTCCATGTTTTAAATTATAACTTCTTAATATATTTAACAAAAGTGGTAAATAAGGGATGCTTTTAACATAATTTCAAAACACAAAAGAATAATTAAATGCACTTTTTTTTAAATGAAAATGGTTTTAAGTCATTTTCCCTTTTTATATATCCGAACATGTGAAGGGGGAAAAAAAAGGTTTAACTTCTCATTCGGCAATCACCTTCAAATGTTGTTTTTTATTTAAACTAAACAATTTGAATGCAACATGTGAATTACAACCAAAGTTATGATTTTATACTAGTATTAAAATAAATGTTTAAAATGTACATTTGAACTGTAAAAGTTCATCGTGAAATTTAATGGAATTCAATTTGTGGGAGAAGTGTTGATAGTTTTTCACTTAGTACTATTGCATAACTATATATATAGAATGTAAGGATGAATTAAATAAATAAAAAATATTTTTACTATATCATTTCACTTTCTAACTGTGAGATAATTGTGAATCTTATAAATGTTAGCTACATAATATTAATTTTGAACCAAAATCAATTCAACCGGCGAAAACAACATTCAAATATTATATCAAAAAACAAGGGGTACGACTTTTTATGATTATTATATACTTAAACACAATCCAATAATAAGCTGGCAACCAACACTTAAAATATAAAGAGAAATTATAATGAATACCCAATTTTTAAAACTTAATGTAAGTTATTACCCAATCTTTTGAAAAATGTAACCAACTACCCAAAAGATGCAATTACTTACACAGTGGTAAGTGGTGGTAATTCACTTTGTACCAAAAGCATGTGCAAGTAATTCACAAATTGACTAGAAACTCAATTACTTCAAAAGTTTGGGTATTTATTTTTAGGGTGAAGTAGGCAAATACCCAGAATTTATATAACAATAAAAATAAATACCCAAACTTTTGAAGTAATTGAGTTTCTAGTCAATTTGTGAATTACTTGCACATGCTTTTGGTAACAAAGTGAATTACCACCACTTACCACTGTGTAAGTAATTGCATTTTTGGGTAATTGGTTACATTTTTCAAAAGATTGGGTAATAACTTACATTAAATTTTGAAAATTGGGTATTCACTATAATTTCTCTTATTTTTATTGTTATATAAATTCTGGGTATTTGCCTACTTCACCCAAATATAAATATGTAGCGGATTAAGAATGAATAAACAAAAGGCTAAAGATTTTATGAAGAAAAGGAAAGCTGTAAAAGAGGCTCATGCTTGAATTTCATATCCAGGAATGATAAACACATCATCATGAAAGAGACCGCAAAATCCACGTTTATTTTCTCATGGAAAAAGCAATCTTTTTCGTATATAGTTATTTTATAACCTATATTTCAAGAAAATGACCAAAGTTTCAAAAAATTAAGACACTGGCCATTAGCTAATATAAAATCAAGAGTATAAAGGCAAAATCAATGCATTATGTACTTATATGAAAATGACTGTTTTCTTAATTAATTAAAATATTGACTATTTTCTTAAAATATTCTTAAAAAATAACTACTTACTTAATAATCTCAAAAAGAGGAATGCATTGTTTAAACATTATTCGAAATAAATAATCTAGTGAACTAGAAATATTGAGAAAACGGCTAAAACTATAAATTAATTTGGAATATATTAATAAATTATAACAATATTGAGTAAATCTGTCCTATACGGTAGAAAATGATTTTTGCAAATATCGTCACATTTAATTGCTTTTTTAATTAGCAGACTCCACTTCATGAGGTTAATCTAATAGTCTAAAATAATTTCTTATGTTAACCTTACACTAAATTATTGTACTAATAGTGTATGTCATTTTAACTCGTTAAAATCTGCTAAAGGTTAGGTGTGTGTCAACTTTGTTGAGATACGTTCATAATTCGTTGTCCTTACTTTTCATTGAAAAAAAAATTTAACTCGTTAAAATGTTTGATACCAGAATTCTAATTATAATTATTGTACCAATAGTGTATGTCTTATTTACTTCGTTAATTAATGTATCATTGGTACTAGTACTCTAGCTAATTCTATGTTATATACGGTTTAGGAACGTAATTATTTCACAAGATTTTTAAGGATTTAGCCAAATTTTTTGTTAATTTTTTAAGAATTAGTCATAGTTTCACGAAATTAAAGAATTAACAATTTTCATTGTGGAACAAATTTTGTTACAGGGTGTATCAAAATTTGTTACACCATTAAAATGACTAATTCTTTAATTTCGTAAAACTATGGCTAAATTCTTGAAATATGAGCTTAAAATTGGCTAATACCCAAATCTTCTCTTATTTCACAAACACACATACGTTTTGAACAAATGACGGCTATTTGTGTATTATATATCCTACCACTCTCGATTGAAATACCAAGCTGGATCAATGGATGAAAGCTAGTTAATTATACATATTAGATTAATAATTATATCACATATTGCTTTATCATTTTTTTTATATGTATAATTTTGAGAATTGAACGGAAATAGAAACGAATCTTAACAACATTAATAGGAGTTCATATATAAACTTATAAGTTCATCACATTTCCCTACATTATAGAGCAAAATCTCTTTCAAGTGCTTTTAAAACATCTTTACTTTGGTTCATAATTATAAAAACAGTCTAATTTTAAAATTTTGGAAATAGAAAACTCAGGAGATGGGCACGTGATAGGTACTTAAAATATGGATTTTCAGTATATATTTCCTTTTCTACTTATTGCATATCTAAGCGTTAATATAGGCACGTTGTGTTGTATATTAATAATATCTCATGAGCTTTAGTCAAAATGACAACAAAGTACTGACGAGAGACTAAATTAAATTATGGCCATTTTAGAGACGATTTAAAGCTCAAATAAGATGAATTTTAACTATATATTAAAAAAAAATTCTTTTTTTTTGTTTTTTTGTTTTTGTTGTCTCATACTACATGTATGTACGTATAAAGCACATACGTGCGCGTTGCATGTATAGATTTGTACATGTAGAATTTGACTAGTAGCTACATAATTAGGTTTTATTTACCTTTGAAGTATTCATACTTTAATTTGCCGCCAGCTATACATGATACTATTCTAGCTAGCCGAGACCATTTTCTTGCCTATATAAATATACATCTTCCAATCAGCTAATTTCTCAAGAACTTGAACAAAAAACATTACAACAGAAAAGTAAGGAGACATTAGAAAGTCGTCTTAGGTTGTCTCTTCACTTATTATCGAGGCCGAAAATGGGACCAAGGAAAATGGGTTTGATCTTCTGGTTCTTCTTTCTTGAAGGATTGCTTCTATGCATGGCTCAAAACGTCCATAGATATTCCTTCACTGTAAGTACTGTTACGTACAACCATTTAAATGAGAACATATATATTTTCTTCGTTATTTCCATAGTTTTTTCTTCTCTATGTGAAAATTATATATCCCTCGAGATTTTTTTTTATCATTAATAAGCTGATATGATAATGGGCCACCGTTTTTTGCAGTTGCGAGAGAATAACTATACGAGGCTTTGCACTACAAAGAGCATGCTAACGGTAAACGACATGTTTCCTGGGCCGACCATTCATGTTCGGAGAGGTGATACGGCTTTCGTTACTGTCCATAACAAGGGAAACTATGGTGTCACTATTCATTGGTATGTTTCTCCGGGATTTAGATTTATTATTATTATTATTATTATTATTATTATTATTATTATATATAGCTATCTATGATGTATATAAAGAAAGCCTCACCGTGTTGACTTATGGCATTTCTTAATAGTACTTGATCAATATTAATTATAACACACAAAGTTTGTATTTGAACTAGCTAGCTTAATGAGAAATTGTGAAAAGTTTTAGTTTTTGGTCTTGTGGTTAAGAAAATGTACTCAACGCGTAAAGGTTATGATCGACGGAGTGATTAGCGTTGATTAGACCTCCTTAAATTAGGTAATGTTTTCTTCATGTGTGAGTAAATAATGCTTTTCCTTATAATTTACAGGTTAGAGTTAAGACAAATCATATGGTCCGTTTATTTAATTCTTTTTATTAATAATTTGAAGAAAACGTAAAGTAATATTATAATTACTGTGTCTGAGATTCAATCGCAGGCCCTGTTTTCATTTCTTTTTTCTTTTATTTGTCTTTAAATTGAACTTGTACCCTTAGTACAGTTAATTGAGCCATATTATTAAAATAATATATTCAGTATTAGTGCTAGCCAGCTTTCAAGAATTTATTTTGAGCATCTTGTACGATCTACTTCTAATTCGTTGAGAGTTCCTCTCTAATATATATTGATGCATGCAGGACAATAATAGGCAATAGTGTTACTTACTTTTATTAGTTTTGTTGTCGTTTTTAGTTTATTATTTTACTAATTATTTTGCTTGGTTTTTTCCGTCATTTGACCTAAGTATAAATGCAGTTTATTATATTATTGAGCAACTTTTGTAATCAAAATTTTGAGAGTTATAAATCAGTTTTTATTGTAATATATATTTATATAAATATATGTATGTATGTGCAGGCATGGAGTGAAACAGCCAAGAAATCCATGGTCAGATGGGCCAGAGAACATCACACAGTGCCCAATCAAGCCAGGACAGAGCTTCACTTATGAGGTTATATTCTCAACAGAGGAAGGGACGTTGTGGTGGCACGCTCACAGCGACTGGTCACGTGCCACGGTGCATGGACCCATTGTTATTTTGCCTCCACTTGGAAACACCTATCCCTTTCCCGATCCTTACGCACAACAAACAATTGTCCTTGGTACACCTGCTTTTTTATCGACTAGTTTGTCATTTAACATATTATTATTAATTATATATAGTACCGTTTAAGAAAAAGAGCGACAAAATATCATAAATATGTGGTTATTTAATGAAACACGTACGCGTATGATAAATGATAATTTGGAAATCTCTAGTTTAATTAGACCATGTAACTTTGCTCATGTGTTAGGCACACGTATTTTAAGCCATGAATATTCTCTTGCATAACAATAAATGTTTGTTATATATACCATGTGGGTTCATGTATATAGAATGTGCTAAAATAACTGTAAGTTGTTATTTGTTCTAATCATGATATATTATATACGTATAATAGGTTCTTGGTTCAATGGAGACGTGAAACAGCTGATTGACGATGCTTTGGCAACTGGAGCAGAGCCAAACATCTCTGATGCTTTCACCATAAATGGCTGGCCTGGTGCTTTATACAATTGCTCCAATGGTATAATTATATATATATATATATATATGATCTCACGCATAATTACTTCTTGTTTGGTTCATCTATTTTACCTAGTCTATATCATTTCATTTTTTCATTTTTTTAAACTTTCTTAGTCATGCAATCTATCATATTTCATTCAATTTTTTTTCTCGGGTCAGTTAGGTAAATAGCCATTTTGAACTGTGTGTTTTAAAAAATAGTCATAGTTTGAAAAAATTTAAAAACTAGCTATAACACAATGTAAGAAATTTCTGACAATAACAAAATAACATATAAAAATTATTGTAAGAAATTTCTGACACGTGTCAGAAATTTCTGAAAGGGTTAGTTTTTAAATTTTGTTTAAACTGTGGCTATTTTTTAAAATCATTTTGAAAACAGTGACTATTTTCTTAAAATTCTTTTTTTTTCATTATTTTTTAACTTTCAAAATCCTATATAATATCTTTAGATCTTAACTATTTATACTACCTCAAAATTCACAAAATCAAACTATTTTATATTATTTTTTCAAATCATTTTAAACTATTTAAAATTTTTTATCAAAAAAAAAAAAAAGAGTGAAATGACCCAAACAAGTAATTTTAAACCCCTTTGTCTGCTCGTGTACAAACAGTATAGATCAGTAATATATAGAAAACGACAAAAAAAAAAAAAAGGAAAAATTGAAGAGACTGTTTGTTATATGACGTAAAACATGTGTTAACATCAGCGTCAACATCAAAGTGGAAAATATGGTAGAGCATGATGATTTCAATTCGTTTTGGTCTATTGTTTGGGTGGATTTTCATATATGATGTTAATTAAAATGCAACCGACACAAAAAAAATTATTGCCACTAGCGTTCTCCTGATAGATTATGGCATTTAACTATTTAAAATCTTTGATTCCTTTTTAATTTATAAGAAACCACAATAAAAATAAGATAAATAAAAATCGATTCTAATTTTTTAATTAAAAAAGCCATGCAATTATTCAGACTTTCATAGAAAAATAGCAAATAGTAAATTTGCACACTTAGTATTTAACTTAATTTAAATACTAATACTTTTGACTTTTTATCTGCCTCTAATGAAAAAAATTCGTAGCTCCACCAATGATATAATAATTTGGATGAGTTCAAAAAATAGATCACTTTGCATGTCAATTTTTAAATAGTAATAATAGTTTCAGAAAATTAATAAAAAATAACCATCGTTATAAATTTTGTAACAGAAATAATTGCTTTTAAATTTCGTTATATATGTCATAGTTTTTTTTTTTTTCTTGTTTTTACCAATATTGGCTCTAGAACATGTTATAAAATTTGTAATGATAGCTTTTTAAATAATATTCGAATAAATGAGCTATTTAAAAAAAAAAAAAAAGAAAAGAGCTATGTTTTTTATTTAAAACATAGGCTATCATTTAAAACAAACATTTAATTTTGGCTTATTTTTGCAACTCACCAAAAAAAAAAAAAAAAAAAAACAGACTTCAAAAACATGATCTCTCTCTCTTTTTTGGTTAATTAAACCGGCTTATCAAAATCCCCAACTTTTCTTTTTTACAGAGACAATATACAACCTCGCCGTTACACAAGGAAAGACATATCTTCTCCGCATAGTGAACGCTATTATGAACGAGGAAGTGTTCTTCGCCATAGCGAAACACAACCTCACCGTTGTCGGACAAGACGGCGCCTACATCAAGCCACTCACCACAGGCTACATAATGATAGCCCCCGGCCAAACAATGGACATTTTGCTCCACGCCAACCAGGATCCCAGCCACTACTACATGCTCACCCGCCCCTTCTTCGACTCCGAAGCCCCGTTCGACAACACTACAGCGTCGGCGATCCTCCGATACGAAGGAAACTACACCGCCCCATCAAGCCCCACTTATCCAACCCAACTCCCGAATATCACGGACAGAATTGCGGCGTACAACTTCACTAGCCAAGTTAGGGCTTTGGCGACCGAGGAGCACCCGGTGAATGTCCCGAAGAACATCACCGAGCGCCTCTATGTCACCGTCTCGGTGAATACAATTGTTTGCCCTAATTCTACGTGCGAGGGACCTGATGGTAATCGGATGGCTGCTAGCTTAAACAATGTTAGTTTTGACTTCCCTAACATCGATATTCTCCAAGCTTATTACAAGTAAGTATATTTCTGGCTTGCGCTATATTTATTCATGTGTTTTGTATAATAGTTCCAATTTATTATAATAGTTCCTCTTGGTCTATGGAATATCTTTCAGCATGTAGTAATACCATTAGTTTTTTTTTTTTTTTTTCAATTTATAAGAAGACAAGCGTTAAGAACGTAACTCAACTACGTTAGCACACGGGTGAATCAAAAGAGGCTTACCAACTATATTCCTTCCCTTATAATTCCACTAACACCTAGCTCAAATTTTATTAGTATTTAACATTAGTTGTTTTTTATAATATTGAACAGATTTAGGGACCTTACTATAATTATGCATATATCGAGTAAGTATGGAGTTGGTTTAAGTGTGACATAATATTTAAGCAGGTAAGAAATATAAAATATCAAAATTTCGACCAAAAACCAAAGTGAAATGAAGCAGAAGTTATATTGTAAGATTTTCATATAAACTCGGGGATGTTTGGATCATACTTTTAATTTTTCTTCATACAAATTTTAAATTTTAAATTTAAATTGAAAAATAATTTCTGAAATTTTGAGTTAGGCAACAATTTATTACAACATATTTCACCTTTGTCAAAATAACGTTTTTGCGAATTCTTGAATATTCTTCAATTTATTCTAGATAAATAGCTAATGTTTACAGATACACACGTTAGAAATAGAGAAATTTGGAACAATGCCTTCTCTTAAGAATAACAAACAGTAATTCATCATGTAGTAAATTTTCTTTTATGAAAAATTACATTCTTTCAAGAGTAAATAATTAGTATAGCTTACTTTATTTATGAAAAAAAAAAAAAATTGGTAAAAACTACAACATTTCAAAACTCATGCTCGTACTTATAAGACACAAAATCAACAAATCTGCAGCCAATTGTCCGGCGTGTACACCACCGATTTCCCAGTCCGGCCACCGTACTATTTCAATTTCACCGGCGATGTCGGTAACAATACGTTACATCCAACGGTGGGGACAAAGGTGAGGGTGATCGAGTACGGTGAAGCAGTGGAGATTGTATTCCAGGGAACAAGTGTGTTGCTCGCCGAGAACCACCCAATGCATCTACATGGCTTCAGCTTCTACAACGTTGGCAATGGTTTCGGAAACTACAACGAGACAGCTGCCGTACAAACCTACAATCTCGAAGACCCGCCGGAGGTTAATACCGTCGGAGTTCCTAAAGATGGATGGGTTGCCATTAGATTCATTGCTGATAATCCTGGTAAATTCTCTCTCTCTCTCTAAGAAATGATTCATTGCATGCCATCAAATATATATATGTTATGCCAAGATGTACTATAAGAAGTGAGTCAATTATGTTATGTTTTATTGGTGAAATTGATTAATATATAAAAGCAAGTATATATACTGAGCTATGTGTGTTTATCAGGAGTGTGGTTTATGCACTGCCATTTGGAAAGGCATTCGAGTTGGGGTATGGACGCTGTGCTAATTGTGAAGAATGGACCAACCAATGAAACAAGCATGCTAGAGCCTCCTAGTGATATGCCAACTTGTTCTAATTAAGTAGCTACTTCTTGTGATTGCTATTAGTTTAAGTTTGTAATAAGTTTGTCTCTTTATGTTTTGTTTGTCTGTCTGTTTTTTTTTTTTTTAATTTTAGATCGAAAATAAACGAGAAGCTCTCTGTCCAACTTTAGCTAAATTTGGTTATGGTGAGCTAGATGATGATTATTACGTACCTAGAGATGTATTTTTTCTTTTTGTTTAGTGAAGAAATAGGAATATTTGGGAAGTGATGAAAAATCTAGAGACAATAAGATCAGTATGTATTGCATTTTGTTAATTTTTGAATAATAAATAAAAAGAATTACATATAAAAGTAGCTATATATATATTTGTATCTTTCATTACAAAGGTGTTACAACGGTTTGTCATCGATCAGAGCAGTTTGGCCTCTCCTGAGCTGGCATTGAGCTGTCAGTTGAGGTGGCTGAGCTGGCAGAGTAGCTTAGTTAATAATATCCGATCCCTCAAGCTGAACTTGGAAGAGCCAAGAGATAGACAGGTTAATAAATACTGGTCAATGGGCACAGGCTTAGTGAACAAATTAGTTTGGTTGTTCCAGTGAAAGAATATAGAACCATAAATTCGCACTTTGCAACAAGTAATCTTGGGACAGAGGTTACGTCGTGAAATAAAAATTATATCATATTTATAGATTAAATTCGGTGAAATTGATTTTTTTATTTATTAAAATTGTAGACAAAATTATAGATTTAGAAAGTTCAATGATAGCACAGAAGAATTTGTTTGATAATATTTCTTAAATCATAAGGGTAAAACATAATTTTTTCAAAATTCAAGGGGACCTTTGAAGGAAAAGGTCGAGGTCGTACGTTCCCAAGACTCGTGTATCGACGAGGTTGAGGTCTCACATTCACAAAGTCACAGATCGAGCATCATTGAGGTCGCAGTGTGTAATCACCTATAATTTTCCAACCAAAAGAAAAGATAGCAATTGTATTGTATTTGAGACGTGGTGGTGTAAATTTCTTGAATATTGTAAAAAAAAACCCCTCCCAACTCCTCTAAGGTGGATGTAGATCAAATTTTCAGGCTGAACCGCCGTAAGTTTCAACGTTATCTTCTTTTAATTTACTTTTCCTCTTCTCGTATGATTTTTACTCTAAGAGGTAATGCCGAGAAATTGTTGGTTTTTTTAAGTCGTTGACAAATGCTTTAATATTATTATTTGTGGGCTTTTTTCACATTATTTTTTATTGAGAAAATATCATAACTATTCGGGTGAGTTGCAAAAATAGACTAAAATTAAATGTATCTTTTAAATGATAACCTATGTTTCAAAAAATTAAAAGAATAGCCACTGTAAATAATTTTGTAACAAAAACTGTCAAACAAATATTTACACATCTGTAAACATTTGTAAGATATTATTTAACAGTTCAAAAAATAATAAATAAAATTTGAAGTGTTACAAAATATCTTACAAATATTTACAGATGTGTAATATTTTGTATGACACTTTTCTGTTATACAATTCGTAACATTGCTATTTTTTTAATTTTTTTGAAACATAGACTGTATTTTAAAAACGAATTTTTTTTTGGTTATTTCCTACGATTTCCCTAACTATTCTCTGTATTTCATCAAAATATTACTTTCTACTTTGAGGTTTTTGGAATAAAAAATTTTATATTACCAAAAACTCAGAACGGAACATGGTGTTTTAATGAAACAAAAGGGATATTAATTATGGTATTTTACATTTATGTTTGTTTCTATATGTGACGATAGTGGGAATATAGGGCTGTGGCTATTATGGGTTTGTGATTTCATTAACCTTGCACATTATTTGAACATAAACGATTTTCAATGACAAGAAATAGCTGGAAATACACCAAAAATAAATTGTGTCCATGCCATGAGGAACTTATTTGGGTTAAAAGGAAATTTATGTTAGTGCACTGTAAAAAGTTTTACAATGCAATCAATGTCCCAACCATACCATATTAGGAACAACATAACTTATTCATAGTCTCTGCATGTCAATTTTTTTCATGTATATGTAGGATATTCTAGAGTACATTGGAACATTTAGAACCATATATCTATTATTTAAGGAAACCTTCTCCACTTGACCCGAATAGTGCATTGATATCTTTGTCACCACCAATAACTTAAAAGATCTTTTAAAGACACGGATGATCTAAAAGAATAATTGTCCTACAATGCCTGCAATTTGCAGGCAGCTAAGAGAGGGGTGTTTTGGTGTCGTTATACTTATATGTTATTTACTTTTGGTGTCGTATTCTTGTTGTCCTGTAGTTTAGGGTTTCTATTTCCAGAAACTATTCGTTTTGAAGTTGATGAAACCATATAGTAACTTGGTAGTTGGTATATATATTATATAGAGAACTTTAGTAGGTGAATCTATGGCAAAAGGAATTTATTATGCGCAATGACTCCCTTTTGTCAGTTCTCGGTGATAATGACTTCTACAACCGCATATTATAAGTATAAGCACATGTATGTGTCTGTATATATTAATGGAAATTCTTCGGCAGATTTTTTTTATGGAAAAATTATTTTAAATCGTTAAATTTACCTTTGGAAGAATGGCAAAACAAGATTATTCTTAGTGTCACTTAATAATTTTTGCTCTAAGTGGTGTACTCTTTTTGTTTATACTTTATGTTTGTAGTATAAATTTTAAGACATAAATTATAAATGCAATATACATAGGACACAGAGCATCATTGTGCAGCTAAAAGAAAGCCATTCCTCAAAATCTTCCTATACCTTTTTATTTTTAGTAGATTCTACTTTTATATATATATATATATATATATGATACACCACTAAAGAAGGTCCCTATATGGTAGCTAAGGAAATTAACTACTTAGATTTAGTACTTTATTTTTGTTAGTGATACAGGTCATTAACATTGATTCAGTATATGGTCAATTTTAAGTAAATTACTTATTTTGGTGACAAATAGCCAATTGTTTTAGTAACTACTAACTATAAGTTATAACAAAAAACTATGAAGGATTTTTTTTCTTTTGGTAATAATTGCAAGTAATATTTGCAAACATAACTGCAAGAAATTAGTATTGTAATTACAGTAATTATTTAAGCTCGGGCATGGAACTAGGATATAGAAAAACTCTACAATAAAAGGACATTGTACCATAATATAGTGATGTAACATGATCCGCTATACTCTCATTTCAAAATTAGTGTCCGAATCTAGAAGTACGTTCTTAGAGCTAGTTTGATTTTCATTATTTATTGCTTTTACGTTGGGAGATTTAGAAAAGGTACTTCATTTTGAACATTGTTTATATTTCCTGCTTCTTATATACTGCACTTTTTTATTTTTACCAATTAATGTAATAAACTTTAGGTTGAATATTTATAGGCCTGGAATATTAATGATTAATGTCACTAGAAGTGTTTATCTATAGCTTGTAGGACTCGTCATCGGTGTTGTGTAACCACTAACCATGTACCTACTCAAAAAAAAAAAAAAAAAAAACCATGCTCCTATAACTCTCATGACACTTGTTTGGTATATATATTTAAATGTAAATATTTAAATAACAGTTGATTTTTACACAATAATAAAAATATATATACCTTATATTTAAAACAATTAAATAAATAATCAGTTCAACTGTTGCTTGCACATGACGACATAATAAGTTATAAAAAATTTAAATAGTTGTTGACTTTTACACATTAATAAGAATATAAATACACAATGTTTAAAGTAATTTAATATATAATCAATTCATCAATTACTTGCATATATTTCTGACGACTTAAACTGTTATCAAAAATCACCATTGAACCACTTAGCTACAGTGGCGGAGCTACGATTTTATCCTAGTAGAGGCACATTCAAAGAAGAAAATTTTAATTAGTAGGGGCATGTCTATATATTCATTCTATTCTTTAGCAAATTTAAAAAATTTTAATTTTTATGTGGGCAAAATTATAATCTTTCAAAAATTTATAGTATAAAATTTAGTTTTCAAAATTTTGAGTGGGGGAATATTTTAAATTTTTAATATTTTATAGGAGAATACTTATAATTTTTTAAAAAAATTACAGTACAAGTTTAATTTTCAAAAATTTGAGTTTGGGCGATTGCCCTCACTGGCTCCCACTTAGGTCCGCCTCTACTTAAATGTTTTCTTATAATTTTTAAAAATTAAATATTTATTTAAAGAGCCTTTCTATAATGCTCCATTTAGTGGAATGCCAATGTAACACTAAAAAAATATGTACTAATGATATTAAAACATGTAGTAATGATTCTTTTACATCTCTACTATACACATAGGTGTAGCACCGATGAATATGAAGCACTACAAAATTAGCTTTATTAAAATAGGTATTTAATTTATGGAAAAACCCATAAAAATCCATGTGTTTTGACAAAATTATCTCATATATATCCCTTTGTTTTGTATATCCACCTTTAAAAACATACCCTATCTCAGATTTGCGTTGACTTTTTGTGTATAAAACTTTTAAAAATGACTATATTACCCTCAAAATTAATTAAAATTTAAACCCAAAATAAAATAACAAAAAAAAACCTCAAATTTTTGAACGAGAAGAAACAAGAGAATCCATAAATTTCTTGACGGTGAACTGTGAAATCGGAACTAATGGTGAAACTCAATGAACAATGTTTCCATATTGTCAAGATTTTGGTTAGATCCGAAGCAAATTATAAACCAAACATCATTACATTAACAGCAAAAACCTTCATTGATAAGTTAAGCAATGAAAAACAATGCCATTCAAAATCAAATATCTAACATGAAAATCTAAAACACCAAGACGAACAAACCAATACAAGAAATAAACAAAAATATTTGAGATTGAAGACTCAAATTTGACCAGAGTCCTTATCCGCTCCCGCCGCCGCGCCGGAAGGCGGAGATTGTAGGGGAAGTGGTCGGGATATTGGTTGTGATTGGGCAAGGCTGTGTGTGGCTGCGATGTGGGATTGATTTTAGGGTTTCTTTAAACACTGTACATTATATATTGTTCATCTCTCTCTATCTCTGATGATGGACTACGAGGTTGGCGCTTAGGAAGGGTTTTGGGGTAGGCACGAGAGATGTTGATCAAGAGGGAAGAGAAAAATTAGGGTTTTTTGGTTTTTTTTTTTTTTTGATTGTTTAGAAATAACAAATTGAGAAAATGAAAAAAAAAATGTTTATAGGGATATAATTGTTTATAGAGATTATTAAGTTTTAACTTTAGTTTTAAGGAATTGACCTGAGTTTGTTATAATTAAGTTATTAGCCTTTAAACAATATGTATTGACTTTTTTGCCCTTTAATACATGAAGTTGGAAGAAGAGTGATGAGGGTAAAAATGAGATTTCATAGGGATTTAAGGCTAATAACTTAATATTTGAATTCTTAGGTCATTTTCTTAAAACATAGACTTTCAAGTGACTATTTAACAAATGAGCCCTTGTTTATAAAGGAAACTTCGTATTTTTTTAAAAATAATTTTAAATTGTTAAATTTAATTTTTTAAGATGTGAGATTTATTAAAAGGTAAATCTGACCATATATAATGATTTTTCTACTAAAAAAACTCACCAAAGAATTCCTTGTTTATAAAAGGTTATACCATATCTTTGTTTTTTTTTTTTTTTTTTTTGAAAGCAAACTGGGTCATTTTATTACTTCAACCAAATCAGTTTGGAACAAGACCAGCCTTATCAGCTGCAATAGACTCAGCAACATAAGTGGGAAAATCCTCTAAAAGAAAGGCATTAGAAGTAATCGAAATTGAGTTGAATGATATTTTTTTTCTTAGTTGCAACAATAGAGAGGGATAGATTTGAAAATTCACTAATACTCGAGGATGAAATTGAGATTTTTTCATAACACAGTTCTTTTTTCTTAGAGTTATTCCCTTTATTGAATTCTCTATTTGCTTTTCCCTATAAGTTTTTCATAATTAATTATTTCATGCGTAGTAAGAGAAAAGAAAGCGATTGGGCACACTTATTTATGTTTTTTTTCCCATATATATAGCTACGACATAGTGGAAGATGAATTCAATATTTTATTTTTGCATATTCACTTTAATACCTCAACTAGACGTTGATGGCCAAGGGAAGCTATATATGGAAATCAACAAACTGTACCACAAAATAAGTCAGGATATATTTAAAACTTATAGCTTTCATAATATGTTTCTTATAAGAGTTAATATATATATATATATGTATATATATATATATATATAAATGTAATTAATTCTTATTAAAAGCCTAACATATGTACCTTCAAGTTATAGATTAACCCCGAAGTTTTAGCCACTTTATAAGCACCTCAATAATTCTTGAGAAATTATAGTGAATACTCAATTTTTAAAACTTAATGTAAGTTATTACCCAATCTTTTGAAAAATGCAACAATTACCCAAATAATGTAATTACTTACACAGTGATAAGTAGTGGTAATTTACTTTGTTACCAAAAGCATGTGCAAGTAATTCACAATCTGACTAGAAACTCAATTACTTCAAAAGTTTGGGTATTTATTTTTAGGGAAAATCCCTATTTAATCCCTGAGTTTTACCGAAATTCTCGTTTAGTCCTTGTGTTTCTTTAAATTCTAAAATAATCCTTGTGTTAGATAAATTATGACTATTACATACCTTGTACTCGAAATTTAGGCAAAATCAAGAGCGAATTTTACTAATATGCCTATAATACCCTTCTTAAAACGTGGATAAGAAAACTGAGGCCTATTATGCCTATACCCTTCTTATGGCATTTGTTTTTTAGGATAAATGCTTGATTTTTTTTGGGTAATATGAGCATAAGGAAGAGAAATATGTGATTAACATTTTCAGTAGTTTGTTTAGGGTTTGATATTTTGATTTTTTTTTTAAGAGAAATATGTGATTAACATTTACCCGTTGTTTTAATAAAGGGTAAATTTGGTACATCAAGTCGTAATTCAAGCACAAGGTATGTAATAGGCATAATTTAATAAACACATGGATTATTTTGGAATTTCAAAAAATACAAGGACTAAACGAGAATTTTGGTAAAACTCAGGGATTAAATAGGGATTTTCTCTTATTTTTATTGTTATATAAATTCTGGATATTTGCCTACTTCACCTATAATTCTTCATATTGTTCACTTTAAAAAAAACAAAGTTTTTATTTCCATTTCTGGGTCAAAATAAATGAATAAATTAAATAAAAGTGCCTTTCTTGGAAACTCCTATAAATTCCTTACGAGTTGTAATAGCACGTTAGTGTTCTAGTCTTAAGGAATAATAATATGAAACCACTCAATTAAACATCAAAATGAGGTTTTGCAAAAGAGCTAGTGCCTTCGAGATTTTATCATCTTTTGCGCTGAGCATTCTTTGCGTAATTGATTGCCAAGCTCTGACTCAATATCATTTTGTGGTATCTAACTTCAATCCCATGAGGCTTTTGATATTTTACTAATTATTTTTTTATTGTTAGAATATTGTATAATCTTCTTATACCAATTAGTCCAACTTTTATTTTTCCTCTATACTCATAATATGTAAAAACATCTTGTGGTCTAATTGATTGTGAAAACATGACCCTTTTTTTTTTTTTTTGCATTCCCAGGTGAAAGAAGCTCCGTACACGAGGCTGTGCAGTACCAAGAAAATCTTGACGGTGAACGGCGAGTTTCCCGGTCCAACTTTACGCGTTCACAAAGGAGACACGATCTTTGTTATGGTTCATAACAAAGGCAGAGATAATATCACCATTCATTGGTATCCTAAGATACAAAATTATAATTCTCTAATATGTAAATTAATTAATATATGTTTCATAGTAACTAATTGATCAATGGGCCTAGCAAGTTAAATATATGTAAACATATATTTTCGTTATTTAGTATATAGTTAGGGAAATGGAGTGTCTAAATCCTTTATGGATTTGTAAGACATAGTTTTATATTTATTTTTTTTATTCCTTTACTTTCGGTTTTAATAAAAACACGATGGTAGTCGTAGTTTTCTGAGTTGATAAACACTCTTTGTCAATTAAAAAAAAAACCCTAATTTATGAGGAATTATAATTTTCACAAACATTGATCTATTGACAGGCATGGGGTTAAGCAGCCAAGAAATCCATGGTCCGACGGACCCGAATACATCACGCAGTGCCCGATCCAACCCTGGACGAAAATTCAATCAAAAGATAGTTTTTTCTAGTGAGGAAGGAACAGTTTGGTGGCATGCTCATAGTGACTGGTCAAGAGCCACAGTTCATGGGGCTATCATTATCCATCCCAAACATGGAACTAATTTTCCCTTCCAAAACCCTCACGCAGAAGTTCTGATCATACTAGGTCTCTTTCTTATTCCCTAAACTGGTTTTCAAAATTTGGATGTTAATAAATTGTGTAGTAAAATGTTCTAAAAAATTGGTCCAGTTTCTGAAATGATTCTAGTAACTCAAACGTGTGCTGCTTTTTTAAGATATATGTTGTTATTTCCTTTATATATTATCTCAAAACGAAAAAATATATATATATATATATATATATTAGGGTCAGTTAGGTAAATAGTCATTTTAAACTGTGTGTTTTCAAAAAATAGCCACAGTTTTAAAAAATTTAAAAACTAGCCATTACACATTGTAAGGAATTTCTGACAATAACAAAATTACACATAAAATATGATGCAAGAAATTTCTGACACGTGTCATAAATTTTTTAAAGGGCTAGTTTTTAAATATTTTGAAACTGTGGCTATTTTTTAAAATCATTTTGTAAACAGTCCCTATATATTATGACCAATTTTCTATTATTTAATTTAACTCATATGTTAAAATATTGTATGGTCATGGGTAGCCTTGTCTTGTATATATAATAATTTGTTTCCTGTCATTTCCTTATGAAATTAAATTAGCAAACTTCAACATATTAACAAAGCATTAAAAATAAGAAAGTATATTGTCATCTTTTATATATCTTAAAAGAGAAAAACACTTTTACTTATTTGCAAGATTTCAAATAATATAGTAATTAGTATATATATATATGTGTGTGTGTGTGTGTGTGTGGGTTATGATTACTTTCCCGGATTGTTTGATATATATAGGAGAGTGGTGGAAGAAAGATGTAAAACTTGTATTGGAGGGATTTCTTAGGACTGGTGGACAGCCTAACACTTCTGATGCTTTAACCATAAATGGTCAGCCTGGTGACCTCTATAACTGTTCAAATTCAGGTATAAATTTTCTACCTACAATTTTATACATACAAAAAATATTAATATATATTTTGTGAAGTTCATTGTATATAATTAATGTTTCTTCATACCTAGTACTCTATTGGCTGAAATTAGTGAAATGAAGTTCTTATCGATACGATTATTTTGTCAATCCTAAATAATTTTTTTTTCTATTATGATGCATTAATGCACAATCTTTGTTTCTCCAATTATTGTTATTATTTTTTTTCAGATACATTTAAGGTTTATGCTGATCAAAACAAGACTTATTTACTCAGAATTGTGAACGCGGCATTGAACATTATTTTCTTCTTTTCCGTGGCACAACACAATGTCACGGTCATCGGAGCGGACGGTGGCTACACCAAGCCATTGGAAACTAATTACATCGCCATATCGCCGGGACAAACAATCGATGCGCTGCTGACCGCCGACCAAAATCCCGGCCTCTACTACATGGCCGCTAGGGCTTACTCAAGTGGAACCAATGTTTCTTTTGATAACACCACGACAACAGCCATATTTGAATACAAAGAAGCAAATAAAAGTCAATATTCCCAATCAACTAATTCTCCATTATTGCCTTGCCTTCCTTACTACAATGACACAAAATCAGCTTTCAACTTCATCACTAGGCTTAGAAGCCTAGCAGATAAAGACCATCCAATAAATGTGCCATTAAACATGTCTACAAAAATAGTATCGACTATCTCCATAAACACATTCCCTTGCCCCGAAAATCGCTCATGCGAAGGCCCGAACGGTACTCGTTTGGCCGCTAGCATGAACAACATAAGCTTTGTGCAACCATTATTGGTAGACGTTTTAGAAGCTTACTACTACCATGTCAATGGGGTTTTCAAGAATGATTTTCCAAAATTTCCACCACTATTGTTCGATTTCACCGCCAATTTTTTGCCACTAGAACTCGAAATACCGAAACGAGGGACAAAGGCTAAGGTTTTACATTACGGGTCAACCGTGGAAATTGTTTTCCAAGGAACAAACTTGGTCGCTGGAATAGATCATCCCATGCACCTCCATGGCTATAGCTTCTTTGTTGTTGGTTATGGATTTGGTAATTTCAATGAAGAAAGGGACAAATTAGGGTATAATCTCATTGACCCTCCTTTGTTAAACACCGTGATTGTGCCTAAAAATGGCTGGGCCGCCGTACGATTTGCTGCTAATAATCCAGGTAATTAACGAACTCCATAATTGTAGCTATAGAACTATATATATTTAGTTCAATAGTGGCTGCTTATAATTGAATTCATTTTTGTATTGTATATTTGACAACTAATCAAACAAAGAAAAGAAAGTACAAATGAGCTTGTCATAATAATGACTATAGAATTAATATGGCTTCACTTTTCTTTTCTTTTTTTTAGTAACTATACTATTTTAGAGATGCTTAATGGAGGATAATTTCCTAAAAATATAGATGCCTACTCTTTCAATAAAAAAAAAATTAATGAAATTAAACCATAGCTTGGAATGATGTGTGACTAATAAACGACATATGTTTTGGTTCTTGATAGGAGTGTGGTTTATGCATTGTCACTTGGAACGACATCTTACTTGGGGAATGGAAACTGTGTTCATAGTGACGAATGGAAAGAATCCTAAAGCCATGTTGCTACCTCCTCCGCCAGACATGCCTCCATGTTAAAGATCAATTTAGATAAAAGGATTAATATTAATGCATAGTTTAGTATATTATATATGTAATGTAGTTTGCTAGAGGCATATCAACATGTTTAAGAGATTGAAAGAGAGCACCAACTTCAAAATGTGGTGAAACAGCCTGATGCCTCTATCAATATATAATCCTTTTTATGTGCTAAAGTATATCGAAATTAAGGAAGGTTGTTGTTTATTAGGTAACGAATAACGTGTATATACTTCTCTACTATATGCCTCAAGTATTCTAAGTATCATTGGCCAAAATCAAGGGGGTTTTAAATATCAATTAACATTTAGAAGGGTAAGGACTAAGCACATCATAAATGAGTGGACCCAATATATATATATATATATATATATATATATATCTGTGAAAAAGGGCTGTTTCGTTCTTGAACCACGTATTATAGCTTGCCACATCCATTAGTATTAAAAGCTCACGTTTAAAGGCTAAAAAGTTACTTGGAGAAGAAAATCGTCAACTTCCATTGCTCAAACGACGAGTCCAGATATTCTGTCTTGATATTCTGTCTTATTTGTCTAATCTCTTTCTCTGTCTCCAATAAAATTTTGACACGCAAACAAAAACACTTATATTTCTCAACCATTTTGCGTAAATTTATATTATAAAAACTACTTTAGATTACATATCAAAATCATATTGGAGAAGCAGAGAGGAGATAGAGAAAAAGATGACAGAAGATCCGGATTCTCAAATGACCAGCCTTGAAAATTTCTATCATCTTTAACTTTTTAATTTTTTTAATGTCTCGACAATGTTGACATGCCTTGAATTAATTCTGACAACTTACCAACTAAATTGCTTTTTCGCCATTGTCCTCTCTAACCTGAAGACGAATATTATCAATATAGAAATAAAAAAGTAAATGAAATAAAAAAAAAGTCCCGAAATAACCCATGATTTGTCTGAGTCGAAACAAAATCCATCCCATGACTAGACTCACTTTTCCAGACATGTATTGCGAGGATTTTCATTCCAAACCAAGATGAAATTTGCAAAATCAATGGAAAAATCAAAATGATTTTTTTTTTGTTTAATCGAACAATTTAAAAAGTAAATTTTGTATTACCAAAAGCTCAATAACTAAAGCGGAATTTCAATAAAACACATGTGTACTTATGGTATTTTCTTCCCTTCGAAATTATATTATGTAAATATATATATATATATATATATATATTATTTTAGCCATGCTTCGAAATTCATATGATTTCTATTCTTTTTTTTTAATTATCATAAAAAAAACCAAGATATATAACTGGATAAAAATAAAAGAGTATTAACTTAGAAATAACATGTTTAGATAATTAGATTTTTATTTATAACTAGATGAAAATATGAGTTCCAAAATAGCCATAGGGATAGAATTTTTTGATATTTTGAAGAATGTCTTTATATATATATATATATATATACTATAATTAATCTATTACACAACAACAACAAAAAAAAAGGTAGAAATTCGGAAACAAAGTAATAAAAAAACTCTCAAATTTTTGTTTAAAAAAAACAGAAATGTCATCAAACATACCATGTGTTAGCGAAAAAAAAAAATTAAACAAAGCATTTAAATTTTTTTAATAGTAAAATATTTAAAAATAATCACAGGGAACACGAATGGGGTGGTGGCGCAGTTGGCTAGCGCGTAGGTCTCATAGCTATCGAGTTATCCTGAGGTCGAGAGTTCGAGCCTCTCTCACCCCACAAAATTTTATTTGTTTCTGCACTTAATTTTGCAATCATGTATTTCCTTCACCTATTGCTAATTGGTTCTATCATCAATGTTTCTCGCACTAATAATAACATTCTTTTAAAGTTGCACTAGCTTCTTTAACAATAAGAAAATATCCTAATAAAGATCAGTGGAGACATTGTCGCACTCAACTTTTAGTATATCACTAGTTTTATACACACGCGTAATACGTATAAAATAATATAACATAAAAATAACACGATGAAAAAAATAATAAAGTATATTTTTATTAATTTTTTATAAAAAAATTAATATTTTTGTTATTTTGAATAATTAAAGGATTAAATTTATTATTTTTAAAAAAAATTTCAAACTTAAAAAATAAAAATAAAAGCTTAGAACAAATAAAAAAATAATTACAATAAAAAAAATATGTGATAATGGGTGTCAAAAGATTGAGAAAATATTCTGAATCCAACCGTGGCCAGAAATTTTTTTTTTTGGAGATTATTACAGCAAAAAAATAGCTGTTGAAAAGATTAAAAAAAATAAAAATAAAAAAAGAAAGAGAATTTATAAAAAAGCTCTCCAAAATTTATAAATTTACAAAAAAAAAATCCCCCTAAAATTACAAAAAAAAAAAAAACCTTTTAAAATTTCTCAAAAACCCATAAAATAAGCCATTAAATGTAATTTTTTAAAAGAAAAGAATTTAAAAATAATAATAATAATAGGGGACAACACGTGTCGCCGACATGAGACGCCACGTGTCGCCGACAGGGAACGCCACGTGTCGCCCACAGAAGACGCCACGTGTCGCCCCTTTCTTAAACGTTTCTTGGCAAGCATGGAAAAAGCGTATCATGCCTTAGTAGAATACTAGTTTTTTATACACGCGCTATGCGCGTGTGGAGCACGTGTAAAATAACATAACAGTTAAAAAATATGAACAAAAAATCATAAAGTATATTTTTGTTAAGTTTTAAAAAAAATTGATATTTTTGTAATTTTTAATAATTAAAGGGTTAGATTTATCATTTAATATAAATACAATGGCTCTTTTAAAATTTTTCAAACTTTAAAAAAAAATAAAAGCTTAGAACAAAGAAAATAAATAAAAAAATAGATACGGTAAAAAAAAGTATATGACAATGGGTGTTAAAAGATCGAGAAAAATATTCTGAATCCAACCGCGCCAAGAAAAAAAATTTTCGAGATCATTACGTCAAACAAATAGCCGTTGAAACGATTAGAACAAACAAAGTGAAAAAGATGAGAGATGAGAGAGAAATTGCACAAAAGTCCCTCTAAATTTGCACAAAAGTCCTCTAAAATTTGTTAAAAACCCCTAAAATAAGCCCCTAAATGCAATTTTTTTAAAAGAAAAAAATGTAAAAAAAAAAAAGAAAAATTATGGGATGCCACGTGTCGTCCGTAGGGGACGCCACATGGCATCCCCTTATGAGCCGTTTTTTTAGCTAAGGGGGGAGAAACGGATCCCCCCTTAGTAGTATAGGATAGATTAGTAGAATAGATAGAGATAGATATATTTTATACTTTTTTTTCTTTTTTCAAATTAGCCTCCTATTTATCTTTTTATATTTTACTATTTCTATTTTTTCTCATATATCTAGTAAGGCTTGGTTTCAAAAGAAAATAAATGTTTCAAACTATAATTTTTCTCATATCTATTACGTCTAGGTTTCAAAAGAAAATCAATTTTTCAAACCAAGTAAAAGTTTAATGGCACACTAGGTTTTTTTAACAATAAAGAAATATTCTATTAAAGATAGAGGGATTTCGAGGAATGTCTTTTTAAGATACATCAATAATCTATGTTCTCTTTTTTTTTTTTTTTTGTTGCACTTTTAATTTATACTCTTATTTTTACATTATAAATATTAGGGTAGAAATCAAATAAACATACCACTTGGAGAGTATATATTATTAAATGATGTTCAAAATTATTTTTTAATTCCTCTAATTACTCAAACTATATTTGCATGTCTGGACCATGTAATTAACGAGAATTATTACTAAAGATTAAATGTAATCTTTTTGGGTTCAAGTATACAATCTATTTTACTATTACAGATTATGACATTTTTCTATTAGCAAATTACTATCCTTCCTATATTTTGTCTGCCTCATTTATAAAATAAAATAAAAAAGTAATATAATCAAATTAGCTAGTAGAATTTGACATGAACTACAATATTTCTTTTAATAGAATTTGACATGAACTACAATATTTCTTTTAAGATAACAATTTTAGAAGCATCTTGCTAAAAATTGGTATTTTTCAATATTTCCTAGAATCTCACTTGCTTATTGCAAGAGCTGGCCATCTGTCAAACAGTTCTATTTATCTTGTGTTTTTTTGTTTAGAAGAAGAAAAAAAAAAAAGGAATTAATCATATGATATAATTACTGTTACTTTTATAAATTCTAACAACCGAAGTATCAAAGGGGTGGTGGCGCAGTTGGCTAGCGCGTAGGTCTCATAGCTATAGAGTTATCCTGAGGTCGAGAGTTCGAGCCTCTCTCACCCCAAACCAGCTTTTTTCCTCTCAAGAGGTTACAAGAACTTTTGAGTCAGGGTTATAGAAAAATAATTAATTAGTTTTTCCTTAACAAGCTCATTTCTGTTGCCTTTATGTTAATTAGCTTTTTCATTGAAGTTTCCTTTATCCTTGGCCTAATTTGTTCTTATCTCCAATGCCACAATATTAACTTTCCCGGGCAAAATATCAAATTGGTTCGTTATTTGCAGAAACATTCAAACTATTTGTAAATTATGGAAAGACATATATATGATCTACTACGTATTATCAATTCTATGTTTATGGATTCTCTTTTCTTGGGCATTGCCAAACACAAGATCACAGTTGTGGGACAGATGGTAGTTATACCAAGCCATTTGGGTTTAGCACAAATTACACATCTGTTGGAAATATTTGAAAGAAACAATGAAGAACGAGGCTTGAATCACGTATGAAACACTTTTCTTAAGCGTTTATTTACGTCCTATCTGGCTTTGTTGACCAACTTGCAAATACGCCGTAGGATACGACAAGTCTTGATTGAGTTTGCACCAAAGCAATAATGGACACTCAATTGATGGCAAAGATTTTTTTAATGGAAGTGTTTCTCAAGTTTCTGGATGTTTTGTTATACCTCACATACTCTAAAAATGTCCAAAAAATAGTTTATGTAGAGGAAATGATGTTTTCTAGTCAAAGTGTTGCAACTTTTTGCTGAAAAACGCTCACCAAAACGGTTTTAACCGTTGGGCGCCGTGGCGCTGTTCATGTGCACCCACCGGTGCCACGGCGCTGTCTCAATAGTGCCGCGGCACCGGCGAGAATCGCGGACGCGGCGCTCTCGCTCAAGCCACGTGCCTTAAGTGCCACAAGTGCGCCTAAAGGCACCAATGGCGCCTTTATAGCCTCACTAGCCACGACCACACCCCGTCCCGTCCCGTCCCGTCGCGAGCGTGGCGGGCTCGGGCTCGCATTCGCTTATGCGAATGCTCGCCACGTGGACAAAGGTGTGAGTGTGCCAAGTGGCACACTCTTAGCTTGCACTTAGTTCAAACCCATTAAAGAGCCATTTCCTTATAAAGAGTACATTCTCCTCATAAGTTATCAATGTGGGACTCTTTTCCTCACATTGTTTCCTCTACACACACTTACACATTTAGCTCACTATTGAACAAAAACCCAACAATCCCCCACTTGTTCAAAAGTGAGCTAATTATGCTACCAAATAAATAAAAGAATGCTAATGCAGTCAGGCATCTTTCGATTTGAACCTAACCTTAGTAAATACATCATAAAACCTGAGCGAAATCTATGGCAGCATAAAAGCTTTGAACCATCTATTCCTTGTGTTAAGATCGGTGATACGCTTACACACACTTCTTTATGTTCTTTACCAACATCACACGCTTAGCACTATTAATGGCCTTGTGCTCATCTATTTTATGAACTTTTTCATGAGAGAAATTCCAACTCTCATTTGAGACGGCACTATCTCAAAGTTCACATAGGTGAAGTTCTTGCAGTACTCCCGTTACTTAACGAATACTTGAATAAGTTACTGAACTTCATTAAGAGTATAAAACTCAACCCTCAAAAATTGTAATAGTTTGCACTTCACTAAGTGCTACCCCAATCAACTTATCAATGACTTGTTCTTACCCATTGAACCTAAGACTAGTCATTTCCTAGTATTAGGTTGGGTTGCCATCATTGGTGGACCTCTACTTAAGGAGTTTCAACCCCATATCTCTCGAGATTGTTTTTACCAAATCTCTTGTAAGAGCTTGAGTAAATAGATCAGCTAAGTTATAGCTTGATCTCACAAACGTGAATGAAATTATTCGATCTTTGATTAATTTCCTCACATACTCATGTCTTCGACTCATATGTCTAGACTTCTCATAGTACACTTCGTTGTACTCTCTTGCTTGAGTGGCTTGGCTAATACAATGTACTATTGAACAAAAACCTAACAACAACAATCTCTTGGACAAACCTACTCATGATGTCTTGCAACCGCTACTACATGGCTGCGAAAACCTTCGGAAATTCATCGGGTCAATACGTCGAGAACTATGCTCCTTTCTCAAGCCCTAGCTTTTGATTCTTCCACGCTACAACGAGTTAAACAAACTCTTCGGTTTGGTTTACCCGAAAGCATGCGAGGCGCCTAGACGAAGGAAATGTTCATTACCGTTTCGATAAACACGTTGCCCTGCCTGAATTCCTTATTCGTGTGAAGGGCTTAATGGAAGCCGGCTAGCTGGCTACGATCTCAAACAACATTATAAGCTTTGAATTATAGGCGTGCAAGCATTATGAGCATATTGACAGCTATTTATATAGCCATACATCAATGGAGTTATGATGAAGAGTTTCCCGATGCACCTCTGTTTTGCATTCATAATTATACGGCGGATAATCTCCCTATTGCGTGGCAGACACCTAACAGAAGGAGGACGGAAGTGATGTTGCTTGAGTTCAACTAGACGGTCGAGATTGTTTTTCAAGGGAAAAAAAATATGGTTGCCCCAAATGACCATCCAATGCACGTCCATAGACACAGCTTCTACGTGGTTGAATTAACTTTGGCAAGAATAAGGATACACTAGAGTATAACCTTGTTGACCCTCCGATTCAGAATGCTATTACTGTTCCCAAAATTGCAAAATTTAGTCTTAAGATTCTGTGGTCGCCTTTTGGATCGTCAAATTTACTTTTTTTAGTGGGTCCCACTGCTTAAAAAAATTAATGATCCAGAACCGTTCTCCGTGCCCTACCACACCCATATCCTTGATTTAATACTTTTAATCCGTATAATTTAAATTTAGTCTGAAGTCCATATTCCACAGTATAATGATATGAAACTTTTTTTTTTCCTTTCATGTAATACTATGTATGATTAATACGTACACGCTACAATCACCTAAGAAATAAAAAAGGCTGACGTTTGTGTAATTCATTTATGGCAACTACTTCATAGAAGAAATTTTGATAGAGATAGCATTTATGATTTTTTGATTAGATTATTAAGCACTTAACAGAATTACAAATATGATTATGCATGTAGTAGTTGGCATGAACTCAAATTGTCAACTTTTATTATATGTTATCTAAATTTCAAGTCCTATCATGACACACATGCAGTTTATTACATATATATATATATATATATATATTAATGAATATTGTTAATATTAATTCTTCATATTATTTTTTAAATGAATTTAAAGTACAGCTTTGAGCAGGAGATTGGAAAGCTTAGTAGGGGAATAGACATGTCATTCATAGTCAAAGATGGAAAGCTTGTACACCCAATGATCACTACTTGATTTCCTCCAATTATTGTCACATTAACACGATTATAGAAGATCCCTAATATTAATTTCAATAATAGAGGGTGACAAAAGTTGTGTAATCTTAGCGCTGGTCCTGGTGTGATCTTATCTTAGTAGTTTGTCCAAAGTTTGCGACTTTACGTTTTCACATATTATTGTCGTTTACCATGATTCATGTCGTTTTGCAGCTAATAATGTCATTTTTTTTTTTACGTTTAATGTTGTTTTACATCTAATCATGTTGTTTTCCTAATATTATGTCGTTTTTCATGAACATGTGTAAACTTTTCACACTTAATTAATTACCCTAAACAACCTATTAGAAATTAAATAATACCACATTATAATATCCAATTAAACAATACTTCCACAAATACAAATCCAACAAAAATGTTCAAAAATTTCTTTCCATTAAATTCTAAAATCTCAATAATCATAATAATTCCAACAATATTCCAATCCTAATAATTCAGAATAAAACAAAATTTATTTATAGCAAAATATTCCAAACAAAACAAATATTCTAATATTACCAAAATACCAAATATCATAATATTCCAAAAACCTAATTATCTAAATATGCAATGTGCGGTGAATAGAGGCGGGTCACGCAAGGTACGACAGTCATTGGTCAGAGGCGGTTGGGCTATTTTGAAGCAGAACTATTCGGGGACGGGTAGAGCAAGGCCAATTGAGGTGGGGCTAGTTAAGGTAATGTCGAGGGGAGGGCCAACATAGCGAAACAGAGAGACCGGAGGGGTGGGGGATGCAAAAATAAGAATTTATAGAGATGGCATCACGATGCGTTTGTGTTGTCGTCTATATTTGAAATAATGATTTTGGGCAAGCCCACTTATTTATGGGGGAAATTGACAAAGGTGATGATATGACATCGCCGTCGTTCCTAATTTTTTCCCACCAAATTTCCCGGCCCAATTATTTCTAGGGAGAAATTGATAACGGCGACGACATGCCGTCATTGTTGTTTATTCCTTTGGTGGTAATTTTTTCCCGCCAAATACGATGTGAAAATTTTGCGCTAAGTGCAAATTTTGTAGAGACAGCATCACGATGCGTATGTAATATTACTAATATTTGAACCCTAAATTTCAGCCACTTATTTTTGGGGGAAATTGACAAAGGTGATGAGATGACATCGTAGTTGTTCCTAATTTTCTCAGAAGTTGACAAAGGCGACAACATATCGACATTATTTGTTAATTCATTTGGCGCTATTTTTTTTCCTATCAAGTACAATGGCAGCATGTTGTCGTCATTGTGTTTTTGGTGGGGAAAATTTTCCATGCAAAAACGTCGTCAAGTTTGTTCTTGTTTGTTGTCGTCGACGGTAGTTTGCTATCCACGGCGATAATATCATTGGTGACACTGCATTTTCATGTAGTATGAGGATTGTGAATGCTATCAGATTTAGAAGCGGGCAGAGTGAAAAAAAAAAAAAAAAAAAAGGCTTGACTTCAAAACAGAATAAAAGCAGTCAATGGAAATTTACAATTTAAATTAGATTTGAAATCATAAAATACTTAAATTTTATGGCTTAGTTTAATTAACTAAAAAAATTGTTGTGACTAAAACTATAATAATTTAAATATGTATTATTCAGCTGTCACGATAAGTGTTTTTTTTTTTACTAGTTAAAGAATAAAATATATTAGCTTTCTCAATCAGGATTAATGGGAAAAACAAAAGAAAAAGAAAAAGTGGGGTTTTACTCTTACTAGTTACTACCGTTAAATTAAATTTTACGGTCCGTATTCTTAAAATTTCAATGTTGTTTTTCTTTGCTGGTTTCGTTAAACTTTCTAAGGTTATGAATAATCTAATTTGTTTAATCCCTTTGAACGAGTATATATAAATGATTATATAACCCACACGTCTCGTTACCAAGGGTTTTTTTTTTTTTTTCCTTGTTAACAAAGACTATTGTTGCAGTCAATGGTGAGTGGTGACTACTATATTCGAATTGATTGAAATAACGAAATTAAGAAGATAAACAAATTTCTAAAATAAATTGAAAAAATAAAAGAAAAAACAAACATACAAATAATCACTGTTTCTATGTTTGTCTGTATTGTCATTTTCCTTCAACAATCTAATTGCTAAAACAAAATCATTCATTCAAGCAATGAATGATTAGTGACGGTATCATTGAAGTACTCTACGGGATTACTTTCTTTTGGCCCCACTGAACGAAAAATATACATCTTCTTTCCAAATTCAAACAAACATTAATAAATTAAGACGTGGATATATGATATGGTGCGGTTGATTAGTATGATTCTAAATCTTATTTAATCACTAAAAAATCAATCTCACAAGCAAAAATATTTGTTCCCCACCACAATATTATTGCTTACCAAAATACTTTTCATAAATTAAATAAAAAGATAAAATTAACAAGTCTTTTCTTTGGAAGTCCTATAAGTTCCTCATGAGTTACTCTATTAGAATATTAAGACAGTCTTAGTAGTATATATCACAAAAATGACGTGGTTTTCGAAGCGAAGCGTCTTTCAATTTTTATCATCTTTTGCATTGATCTTCTTGTGCGTAATTGATTGCAAAGCTGCAACGTTTCAGCATAATTTTGTGGTATTAATTAAAGTTGAATTTCTTTGATCATGTCATAATTATATATTCATACTTAATAGTTGTATATATCTGATACTTGAATTTGTTTGTATAATCTTAAACATCATGACTTACTTTCCCAGGTGAAAGAAGCTTCGTACACAAGACTCTGCAGCACCAAGAAAATCTTGACGGTGAACGGCCAGTTTCCCGGCCCCACTTTAAGTGCTCGAAAAGGCGATACAATCTTTGTTATGGTGCATAACAAAGGCAGAGATAACATCACAATTCACTGGTACGTACAGATACAAAAACTTCCTCTTCCTCTTTCTTTTTTGGAAAGTTCTACCATATATTATAAGTGATAGTTTTTTACACTATCGATAATGCACGGTTTATATTAACTTAAAAAATATATAAAAAAAATAATATTTTCCTTCATATTATCATATTATATCTTTTATTTTTATGTTATCGATTTATTTTCTAAATTTAAAAATAAAATTATGTTGAATTGGAGATGAAAATAAATAAAAGGGCAAAAAAGACAATATCTTTTTTCTTTCATATATCTTCAATTATTTGGAGCAGCATATTAACTTTGAAAAAAAAAAAACCCAATAAATGTGATGATGTAGGCATGGGGTTAAGCAGCCAAGAAATCCATGGTCCGACGGACCCGAATACATCACGCAGTGCCCGATCCAACCCGGACGAAAATTCAACCAAAAGATAGCTTTGTCAACTGAGGAAGGAACAGTTTGGTGGCATGCTCATAGTGACTGGTCAAGAGCCACAGTTCATGGGGCTATAATTATCCATCCCAAACATGGAACTAGTTTTCCCTTCCAAAACCCTCACACAGAAGTTCTGATCATACTAGGTAATTTATATATGTAATACGTGTGTGCGTGTGTCAGAATTTATTAATCAGCTATATGAATATATATATATATATATATATATATCCCACTAAATTAAATTTGATTGTATATATATAGGAGAGTGGTGGAAGAAAGATGTAAGACTGGTTCTGGAGGAAGCTCTTACAACTGGTGGAGGGCCAAATGTTTCTGATGCTTTTACCATAAATGGTCAGCCTGGAGACTTGTATAGTTGCTCAAGTTCAGGTACTCATCTGTATGGCAGTTATGCGAATAATATTATTTAAACAATTTATAGTTTGCGTAGCTGTGAGTGTGACTGTGCTTAGGTACGGATTTACACTAGGCCGGAGGGCACGTGCCCCTCCTGAAAATTGAGGAAGAAAAAAAAAATTACTTTGACTTTGTGTATTATGGGGTGATACACAATTAATGGAGAGAAAATTTATTGGGAGATTTTGAGAAATGCCCTATTTTTATCACAATGATAATCTATACTTAATGTGTATTGTATTTTTTATTTATACTCAAAATTTACACTACAAACGAAAAGTACTAAAAACAAAGGGAGAGCACCACTTGGGGTATAGATTCTTAAGTGACATAAAAATAGCTTTATTTTGAAATTCTCCCAAAATTTGTTTTGGATATTATGGGCTGATACATCATACATCATTAAAATGCCACATCACCAAGCACAATACTAGGTAATCTAACGGTGATAAACTCTAATGGGGAAAATAAAAAAATTAACCTCAAAACATGAGACCTCGTCAAGTGCAATTGTAATTTGTAAGTTGTTACTTATTTAATGACCATCAATTATTTATATATATATATATATATATATATATATTGTTAATTGAAAATATTAAATCTTTAATTTGTGCACCCTCTGAATTTAATTCCTAGATCCGTCACTGATTGTGCTAAGTAGTTAATGTTTATAACTGCACATTTATAAGTTCAGTTGTAAAAGAAAAAATAAAATTTAGTTGGACCTTGGCCCACCCTCTTGTTTTTTTTTTATAATTATGATTTAATAAAGGTTGACATTTTTTTTTATCTCTTCAACTTGTATTTTTCAGATACATTCAAGGTTCGTGTTGATCGAAATAAGACGTATTTACTCAGAATTGTGAACGCCGCGTTGAACACAATTCTCTTTTTCTCTATCGCGCGTCACAATCTCACTGTGATCGGATCAGATGGTGGCTACACCAAGCCATTGAATACAGCTTACATCACCATATCGCCGGGACAAACAATCGATGCGCTGTTGACCACCAGTCAAAATCCCGGGCTCTACTACATGGCCGCAAGGGCTTATTCAAGTGGAAATAACGTTGATTTCGATAACACGACAACAACAGCCATCTTAGAATATCAAGAAGCCAATAAAAGTCAATCCCAATCAACTTCTCCGTTGATGCCGTACCTTCCTTACTATAATGACACAAAATTAGCCTTCAACTTCATCACTAGGCTTAGAAGCCTAGCAGATAAAGACCATCCAATAAATGTGCCATCAAGCATATCTGCAAAAATAATAACCACTATCTCTGTAAACACATTCCCTTGCCCGGAAAATCGTTCATGCGAAGGCCCGAACGGTACTCGTTTGGCCGCTAGCATGAATAACATAAGCTTCGTGCAACCATTATCGGTCGATATTTTGGAAGCTTACTATTACCACATCAATGGGATTTTCAAGAAGAATTTTCCTAAATTTCCACCACTTCTGTTCGATTTCACAGCCGAGTATTTACCACTAGAATTCCAAACACCAAAGCGAGGAACGAAGGTCAATATTTTGCCTTACGGGTCGACCGTGGAAATTGTTTTCCAGGGAACAAACTTGGTTGCTGGAATAGATCATCCCATGCATCTTCATGGCTATAGCTTCTTTGTTGTTGGGTATGGATTTGGTAATTTCAATGAAGAAAGGGACAAATTAGGGTATAATCTTATTGACCCTCCTTTTTTAAACACTGTGATTGTGCCTAAAAATGGCTGGGCCACCGTAAGATTCGCTGCTAATAATCCAGGTAATTTAAACTAGAAAAATTATAGTGAATGCCCAATTTTTGATACATAATTTAAATAAATATCCAATTTATATAACCTCCTATATACTTAGATTAAATCTAGAAACGTATTGGAATAAATATCAGCTACAACTTTAGGGGTATATATATAAGCGACTATGAATTTATTATTTTGGACATTAGATAACTTTTCTTTTATTAATAATAATATACTTCCAAGATGCTATTTTTTTAACTGAAATTTCAACACGCTAGGTGATTAGCTAGTAGAGGATTAATCCTCAATTAGCAGTTTCCAAGCCAGATGTTCAAGAATTACAATATTAATCTTTCTTATTATATGTATACGTTACTAACAAGTGACATATATACATGTATTTAATTCTTTCTTATTGTTATAGGAGTGTGGTTTATGCATTGTCACTTGGAACGACATCTTACGTGGGGAATGGACACTGTGTTCATAGTGAAGAATGGAAAGAATCCTGAAGCCATGTTGCTACCTCCTCCGCCAGACATGCCTCCATGTTAATTAAGATTTATTTGTACACTATTAGTAGAATGATTACATGAAATTAATATGGTCAATGCTTAAATATTGAAGAATTTCAATGGATAATTTAAAATTATTTATAATTAAGCTGATGTATTCCTCTAGAAGATCCTTTGGTATTGTAAACCCTAAAGCTATGAAAAGCAATATTGGTTTCAACAAAAAAACCATGTGATGCAGTATGATGTTCGGTATTATATAGGTTAATAGCATGATGTGCATTCGGCAGTAGCATAAAAAAGTGTAATTGAACCTGATAATTAATAACTAATTTTTTAACATCATCCTACATATGTCATAATGGCACAAATTACTGGCGTATTTGTAATTAATCCATGAAAAAGAGTTGTTTCCTAATATGATCACTAATATTTTGGTGTATCGTATGAGATCATCGTATGGTATTATAATGGTAATTAGCATTGTAACACACTTAATATTATATAAAATGTATTATTTATTTAAAAAAAATCCTCATATTAAATTGTATCACTAACTAGTATAATATCTGTATTATGCTTAATATTTTGAAAATTCACAAATTACATAGCTTTATACGGTATAATATATTACAATACAATATAATTATAATACGTAAACTATATCAAATTTGTGAGTTGTTAAGGGTTTGTTTGGTAACACTTTTATTTTCTATTTTTTTCTTTTTTTTTAAAGTGCAATTTTATTTTTAAAAACGCATTTGATAAATCTTTTTTTCTTTTCTGTTTTTTTTATAGGAAATAAATCTTCAAAAATAAAACAAATTCTCATTTTGTGTTTTTTATTTTTTGAAAATAAGTAACAAATAACGATTATCAAATATATATTTTTAAAAAAATTAAAAATAAAGTAGTAAAAATACTTCTAAATTTTTATTTGCAAAAATAAAAAATAGAATTATTATCAAACATAGCCTAAAATATTATAGAGATTATTAAGTAAATAACCTGTTTTTAACTTTAATTGACCTGAGTTTGTTATAATTAAGTTATTAGCCTTTAGACAATATGTATTGACTTTTTTGTCATTTATTACATGAAGTAACAAATGAGTGATGATGGGCAAAAATGAGATTTTAAAATGGTGTGAATGGGATTTGAGGCTAATAACTTAATATTTGAATTCTTAGGCCATTTACTTAAAACATAAGTTTACAAGTGGCTATTTAACAAATGAGCCCAATATTATATTTCTTCAGCCGGTTACCACACACCAAACTTTGTTTACAGGTCCCAATAGTTGTCGGACGAATCCAACTGCGCATCCACATTTTGTTATACATTTTTTTTTTATAAAAGTCATTCCATCCATTGATTATTTATCAGTTCTATAACTGCCGACTATAGCCATCCCATACAATAATAATAATAATAATAATAATAATAATAATAAGAAGGGTGAAATAGGAAAATACCCATAATTTATATAACAATAAAAATAAATATCTAAATTTTTGAAGTAATTGGATAACTAATCAATTCGTTAATTACTTGCACGTGCTTTTGATAACTAAGTTAATTACCACACCACTTACTACTATGCAAGTAATTCAATCACTTGAGTATTTTGTTATATTTTTCAAAAGATTTGGTATTAATTTAAATTAGGTGGTAAAAATTGAATATTTATTATAATTTCTCTAATAATAATAATAATAATAATAATAATAAGAGCATTTTGCACTATTGTCTCTAAAATTACATGGGGTAGGACAAGTAGTCCCTGACCTTGAACTTTTGGCATTTTGCTCTAATTTAAAATTGTTAGGTAATGGCTATAAATTAGAAATTGATGTCAAATAAATATTGGAAAAGTTTCACGTGACTAACAAGTTGTATTAATAAGGATATTTATGACATTTTGTAATATATATATATATATATATATATATATGTTACATAAAAATTAAAAAAAATTCCAAACTGAAAAAAAAAAAAAAAAACCCCTTTAACTTTCTTCTGTCCTCTTGTCCGAATAAAAATCATCACAAAAATTCAAGTTCCCATCCAACCACTTATTAGAGATCGGTTATGCTAAGGAATCTGAATTATTTTAGATTGACTAGTTAGGAGTTCTTCAAGCCTAGCTATTTCAATAAACATTGAATAATATCTCAAACATGCTTAAAGCTGAGTATTAATAACTAGTGTTTTGTATGTATCACTATAACTCAGAGCGTAGTCCTATTAATTATCATTTTTTTTGGTCGAAGGTTTACATGTTAATTGAAGCTACAGCACAATTATTGTTTGTTAGCATTGGCCTTGTGGAGATCCACAGGCTAGCGGCTCGGGGTTAGGTTGGAGCGCATACATATTGGGCGGCAGTTTTATTTATTTATTTATTTATTTTTTCGAGATAGATTTGGGTGGCGCAATTTGGGGCTGGGTCTCATAGTTCTTGGTCAGACCTGAGGAATCTTGCACCGGCATAGTTTTGATAAGGACATCACCAAGGACGTTCACAATACATCGGAGGAGCTCGAGGCATCCGAAGGGCCAATCACGAGAGCACGAGCTAAGAAGTTCATAGCTAAAGAGACTCAACTTGTTCATGCAAAGCTTATTTGAAGGTCCAAGTCGAGTTCAAGACTCAAGTACGGTCTGAGTACACTTGATTTAAGTGATCCGAGATCCAGAAACACTTGAATCAATCAATTAGAGTCCTCGGAGCATCTTAAAAATAATTTGTTGTAATTTCTTAAGATTTCTTAGTTTTAATATTACAAAGTTCTTCTAATTTTCTTTAGAATCTGGATTGTTTTTTTATTTTTTAAGTTTGAATTTGTAATTTCAATTTTTGAATTAGGGCTTGGGCCTGATGTAAGGTTTGATTAGGATTTGATATAGGGTTGTTTTAGGTTTGGAGTCAAAGTGGGCTCAAGGAAACTTTGGCAAATTGGTATAGAAAAACAAAAACAAAACAAAAAAAAAACTCCCAATATTAGAGTTGTCATACAAGGGCTGCTGGAGCTATTTCAATCATGTTAGGATTAGATCTTTCAATTCATTTTCTTATTTTCATTCATTCAAATAAATTGTCAAGGCCTTGCTCTATTTTAAAGAGCTTATTATTCAATAAATTCTCTTCAAAAGAAAATTTGTGAGACTATTCTCTCTTGCTTCTCAAAACCTTGAACTAATCAAGTAGTATTCTTATCGTTCAACGGGACTTATCCAACGGTCAATCCGCAACCATTTGTGGTGTCTCTCAATCTGCGACTTACCAACGGAATTTCGCATGATCATTCTGGCATCACTACACTGCATCCTAGCCATGGTGATTTCATAAGTGTTCCTATCTAAGCCTTGATCCATCAATAAACGATCAATTCCACACAATTCTACACAATTTGACGATTTATGCAACGGGTATAATATCAAGTTTCTGCTCAATTTGGTTATTCACATGGGTCGTTGGATTGAAGAAGATCGCAACTGTGATTCATATCAGCTAGTGCAAGGCCATTCCCACGGAAGTCCAATGGAAACCCATCCTCGCCAATCAGAGCACCGTCAAACTCGTCAGAGAATAAATAATGTAGCAAGTTTTCGCGTGCCACGCCTTTAATGGAGAGCCTCATCGTCAAGTCTGCTGGACTTATTAGATGCAACGATTGTGGCCGAGTGAGCTCCATGTTGAGCATCTGCAAGAGATCAATGACGGATGAGTAAGGGATCGATTCTTGAGCCACGTGCTCAGGGATCTCCATGGAAAGCATAAAATGTTGGTGGGAAGAAGGAATTGGGGAGAGACATAGTTTTTTTTTCCTTAAAAAAAAAAGAATTAAAATTGAAGAAATGTATAAAAAGTCATTAATACCTTTAGTTTGTCACGCATAACTTATTTCGACTAATTTTGGACTCCCTTTATGGATTTGTAACTAATTATCAAGAAATTCAAGTTGGAGGTGCAATATATATGCCAAAATCACGAGAAATTTACTTGTCACACCCCGAGTAACTCAGGGGCATCGATGCAAAATACTCTAAAAATTTTGAGTATACTTTTCTAATTTATAGCTTCCGCCTTCTACTAGTTGGTAATTGGTTTTAAAATTATATATATATATATATATATAATATATAATATATACAAGCACGGATCTATATGCACGGATCCCCCTTGGATTTTTTGAAAATTTATGATTTCCCCTTATAATGACAAAAAAATTTCAAATAAACTCTTCTTTTGCCCCCATAGAACTTTATAATTTTGAACTTTTTTCTTTTTTTTTTAATTAAAAAAGGGTTTCAATTTCACCCGATATAATCTATAAATATGATATAATTTTCTTTTCAATTTATCTAGAGTTTTATATAATTTTGTGTCTTTGCTGACTTAGAATTTGTCTGTATCATACATATATATATATATATATATGTATATTACTAAACAAACTAAGATCGAGTAAATTATATTAATGGTATGTTTGGCTAGCTGAACTGAGAGTAGGACGGATAGAGAGAGTTTGAATGGTAGAGAACTGAGAGTATCACAGATAGAGAGAGTTTGAATGGTAGAAAATGTGAAAAATGAAGAGGATTTGAATAATGAGAGAGTCTTTGTTACGAAACACATTTGTGTTCTGTAGAGTAAGGAACAAATAGTGCCTTGGTATTAGATATAGACTGTGAAACACTTGACCACAACCATATAGATAAAAAGAAAAGTTACAAAAAAAAAAAAAAAAACTCCATCTTTTCCATCTCCTTTCATAGCAAAACTCTTCTTGTCCTTCCCCATAAATGCAAAGATTTTTTTTAGTGATTTTTATTTCTTATTTAAACATTATCAAAAATAAATTTCAAATCTAGATCTGCGCGCACGAACACCATCAGCACAGACGTCGCCTCCGGCGACTCTTTCATAATCACCAATGCTCATCGAAACCCTAAGCCCGCCTTAGTAGTGGCCTCGTGGGGCAACAAGAGTTGGAGGAGCTTAGATGATGAAAGAACCGTTTTGTTAGTAAGTTTTTCTTGTCGGTGGCAGAACACTTCCAAGGAACACGAGAAATAACTAAAACCGAGACGATAAAATAAACGATGTGAACAGTAACTAAAAAGTGCCGCAAATAATAAAATATGACACAAGAAAATTGGTTACGCAGTTCGGCTTTCGCCTACGTCTGCGGGGCCTCGCCCAGATAAAACGATCCACTAGAAATCTCTAAACGAGAATGCTCGGACTTATACAAGACTTCTACTCCTTCTCAATCTTTGTCGCCGTCTTCTCATTCACTCCTAGCGATCTACCCTTGACCAGAACCCATCGCCTTACAAACAAACCCTTGACAAGATCCCCTCGTCTACAAATCACATATCCCGTGTAATCTCTCACCAATTTCCCGTTACAAAAGTTCATTCAAACATATACTCTCACCAGCACAGTTTATAGAATACCGTGTGAACACAACTCACCAGAGTATAAACATCAACCTAGAAATAAACCCAGAAAAGTATAAAAAGCACTCAGCTATCTCTAGGTGACTCTCTTGCTTTTCTTCTTCGAATGAATAGATGAAATAGATGGGAAGGTGACAAGATGACCAAGAATAATCTCCAAAAGGAAAGACAATAAAGATGCAATAAAAACTTGGTCAAAGATGAATATTTTCGGATCAAAATAATCAATGTCAACAGTTAATATCTTCACGCGTTCCAGCTCTATGTTTGATCACCGCGTGATATATAAGGAAATAAATCCTCCGGTCAGCTCAGCGCACACGGACTTGCCATATATATACTATGTGTTCGATCACCGCGTGATATATAAGGAAACAATATCTTTCAAGTCAGCTTTACACACAAACTTGCCAAATATATTGTTACGAAAATCACCAAGCATCCTCGACTTTCCATAGAGAGAAAATCATATCACACCATGAATGTTAAACACCCATTAAAACTGAATAATCTATCCAGAATAAAAGATGAATCGATCAGATAAATAGATACTTGAAATCTGAGGAATGAAATCAAGAAAATCCAATAGAATCGTCCAAGTCAACCAAATTCGCATCTCTACCTGTCAGATATATTCGGTGTTGGAATACTGCGTGGAACACTTAAGAAAACACTATCTCCTAGTGACCAAGAAATAGTCCATATTCATTTAACTAGGAGATATCCGAAAATCATCACAAAGAATCATAATCAATACGCCCAAATCAGCCAAAATGTCAAAGCCATCTTCAAGATTAGTCATATGCAATCAAAAGTAATCATGAGCAATTAAAGATGATTTTACCAATTAAAATGCCAATCATCATAAACACTAACAGATGAGAACAGAAATGACAACACGATCTCTCTGCGATTTGTCTTCAAAACCCAAAAAAAAAATAGTGGAATAATGGTTGAGAGGGGTTTGATAATTTTGGTCTAAGGATAGGACCAGGCCATCGAAAAAAGAGATTTTTAAGGATTTAATCAAACTTTTGGCTAATTTTTTAAGAATTGGCCCTAGTTTCATAAAAGTAATGATTTAGCCGTAATATGTTACACCAGTAACATACGTGTATCATATTTTATATTACAAAGTATGTTACATGTAACATATTATGTTACACGTATGTTACGGCTAAATTGTTAATTTTGACATTTTAGGACTAAATCCTTCAAACTTTACCTTTAAAATGGCTAATTACTTAAATGCTCTCGAAAAAATAAGGAGAAAGAAGAAGGGATTTGGAACTGTTTCTAAAGAAGATGATATATTAGAATATATATGGTGGGCACATGACTATCTTGAATGAGTGTATTATTCAGTCAATGTCATTATATTACATTACTTATGGTATAAAACAAAAAACATTCCCTACCGAAGAATTTTTCATTCAAATTATTTAGTAAAAAACACGAAGAGTTAGAATGATGAAATAATTATTCGATAATTACTTAATTAATTATTGTTGTTATTATTATTATTATTATTATTATAGAGAGAAAAATAGATTTTTTTACCTATTAAATAAGATGCAGAATTACATTAATATTTCATTAGAGAAATGATGCAATTTAATAGGTCGGGAAGAATAGCATCTTCCTTCACCCTTCTTCCTCTAATCAAATAAAAAGATTTAATTTCCCACTCTACTTTTTTGTTCACTCATTTTCGTCCGCTCAACCAAACACGACGTCGTAATCGATCAACATATCGTACGTTCAATCTTCTCTCACACTCTGACTCCCTCAATGTGTAGTCTTCGAAACTGCCAATACTTTGGCCTCAAGTTGCAATATCATAGATTGGTGGTTATGGGCGTCATATTCACTAGACGTACTTCATGCACTTTATGCAATGACCATGACTTTTCTTGCGTCATTAATTAACTAATTAGCTAGCCAGAACACATTATATGTATAGAGTCCGCGAGGAAAAGTTAAAATTAAAAAAAAAATTAAAGAAACAACTCGACCAAGGGCCAGAAATTCCGGTCATAATCAGTACTTGTTCACGTGCATGGCACATGAAACACCATAGGTTTGAATACAAAACCCTACTTATAGTGGGGACAGCGACGAGCAGATTTTGATCGAGACGTTTAAGCCAATCGGTGACGTTTCTTTTTTGTTTTTATTTTTTTTTCCCTGCACTCGGAGTGTTCTTTTGAAAGAAACTAAGTGGATTTTAGTGCCCAAAAAATGGGTCAAAACGACTCACACACACATATATATAATTGATGACAAAAAACAATTATCATCAACGAACGGATTTTTTTTTCTCCTCTCCATTGATTAAGTGTCAATTAAGAGATACTTTTTAATTTCTACTAATCTACATAAACTTTCTATTTCTACGTTTTGCGTATATACAGTACAAATTTGACATTAAAAAAAAACTATTTGGCGTATATACATCATATACGCTTGTTGAAGTTATCCTTCTGTTTTTTTTTAATTAAGAAATTCCTTAATGAAACCAATGTTACAATCAGCCCACATTATTTGGCGTATATACATTATATACACTTGTGCTATTTTTGGGCATATGGCTTTTTGGGGTTTATTTATTTTGAGTCACATGTAACTGGATATTCATGTGCTTGGCGGGGTACAAATACAATATCCTTGTGTTTTATTTCAGTAGTTGTACTTGAAATTATCCTTTGACTTAGTCAGTTAGGTAAATAATTATTTTGGACTGTGTTAAAAAATAGTCACAGTTTTAAAAAATTTAAAAATTAGTCATAAAACTGTAAGAAATTTCTGACAATAACAAAAATACATATAAAAATACTGTCTGAAATTTTTGACACTAGGCAAAAATTTGGTAAGAAATTTCTTACATGGCTAGTTTTTAAATTTTTTGAAATTGTGGCTCTTTTTTAAAATTATTTTGTAAACAGTGACTATTTTCCTAAAATTCCCTAAAAAAAATTCCAAAACGAAACCCAAAATACAACAAGGCCACATTATTTGGCGTATATATTTATATATCCTTGTGCTATTTTTGGGTATATGGTAGGGGTTGTCCACTTAATTTTACTAAAATCAAACCAAACCGAATTGTAATTAGTTTTGTAATTTTTAGATTAAACCAATTACAAGTGGTTTGGTTTGATTTTCTTAATAGGTATGAGTATTTTATTAAATTTAGGATCACATTAGTTGAAGGCTTAATAAAGTAATATCATTACATTAAAATCAAAATTCAACATCATAATCTAACCCACATAGATAAGCACTGAATTAAAAAAATTAATGTATATATATAATACCCTATATTGTAAATAATAAAGGTCAGTTAGGTAAATAGTTATTTTGGACTGTGTATTTTTAAAAAATAGCCACAGTTTTAAAAAATTTAAAAACTAGCCATAACACACATGTAAGAAATTTTTGACAATAACAAAATTATAAATAAAATTGTTGTTAGAAATTTCTGAACGTGTCAGAAATTTTTGAAAATGACTCGTTTTAAATTTTTTGAAACTGTGACTATTTTTTAAAATTATTTTATAAACAGTAGTTATTTTTTTAAAATTCCCAAATAATAATGCACTTTGTCTATTTTGCACTGTTTTTACGTAATCTCAAGGAATTTAAAAAAAAAAAAAAGGGCACCAAGAGCAAAACAAATCAATACGTTGAGAGAAAGAATGTATTTTCTTAAGGGAATAGAGACTCATTTTGACTATAGCCGCTGAAAATCCCTAGTTTGAGCGTGAATGACATCGGAATTCAATATGGGACAATCAAAGAATAATATATTGTTAATTTGTTATTAAGAGCAAGAGATTTGTTAGTATGGTAATTGTTGATGAAGGTTTTGATGAGAAATAAGAATAATCAAATAAGTCAATAAGAAATTAAAAATTAAAAATAAGCTGATTATGTCATTTATATCTTTCAATGGTATTCATTTCACTTAATGCCCTTTATACACCATTCTTCCAAAAAAAAGCCTTTATAAATCTTAAAAATTTATTAAATAGTTTAAACCTACATTGATATTATATAATTTTAAATATATAATTATATTAAAATTGACTTAGTTTTTTAATAAGGTCAAACGTAAACTAAACCAAAATAAATAAAAATTGAAAAATCTCAAACTATATCAAACAAATAATAATTGATTTGAAATTAGTTTAATTTGATTTAGCTTGATTTAACTGATTTGATTTGATATCATCGATTTTTTGAACGCCCCTAATATATTTGCTACGTGGGTGTTGTTTGTTTTGAGTTGTGTGATTGGATATCCATGTCGGGATACTGAGGAATTAGCTAGCTAGGTTCTTTTCCAAAGTCATTGTCTCTTTCGAAGATTCTAGGCACCATACAATTCGTGATACCCCACCTTGATTTGTCTAACTAATGTCATCGTATAGTACTATCTATTCTATTATTTGATCAATTTCACTCGCTTCAACAAAGCTTTGTATGCATACATTTTAGAATAAATGCAAAAGAGGGTATTCACTACCGAAGAGCTCAATTAGGTTGACACCCAACTAAGATATCATCATATTAATCTATCCATCTCTCGTCTCATCTTAATAATAATAATAATAATAATAATAATAATTAGAAAGAAAAAAATCTAGTGTTAACAAATCTACTGACAAAAAACTTGAAATATTATTAAAAGCAAAAAGAAAATATAAGAGAGTTAACAATACAACCAAAAGGTCAAGAATGAAGCAAAAGAGAAATAAATAAATAAATAAAAAGGAACAAGTCCTAATGGGTCTGTCCACTATAAGATAGTGCCTCACTAAATGCATGACTCTTAACTAATAATTTTTTAATCTAATGAAAGGAAGACCCATATGATCTTTATAAGACCCATATGATCTTTATAAGCAATAGAAGCTTGATAAGAATGGAGAATAGTCTGCTGACTTTATTTCGGAGTTCTTGAAGCTCTTAAAACAAATTTATCCGCAGCACAATTTTTTTTTCCTGAAGATATGGCTAACCACAATCTTTAAATTGTTGGCAATTTTTATAACTTTGATCCATCTATTGCACAAATGCCCAAAGAGTTTTGCCTGAATTATTATTAAAACGATAATATATATATATATATATATATATTGAATCAGTTTCAATCTATATATTAGACCAATAGAATTCAGAAGCATTCTCAATAGTCAATAGCAAGAATAAACTGCATCATCTTTACTTCGAAGGCCAAACAAAACTAAAAAGAGAAATAACCTTTAGTGAAGTCGTGACGGTCCGAAATAAGTATCCAGATCTTTTGTCTATTTCTTATCTGTCTGCTCTCTGTCCTTCCAATAAGACTTTGACACATAAGCAAAAGTTGTTATTATAATATAAATTTATGCAAAATAATTAAGAAATTTAAATATATTTTACTTATGTGTCAAAATTTTATTAGGGAAACAGAGAAAGAGAAAGAAGATTTGGACTCATACACCCAAGCCACGAGCTCCAAAAGGCAAGAGGATAAATGTGTCATTTATTAAAATATTTGAAGGTGATCTTTTTTTAAAACTTAAGGGTCTTATTTTCAAGAGTATAATGGGCCTAAATTTGTAATTTTGAAAAGCTAAAAGAAGACGTTGTATTTTATCAAAAACTCAAAGGTTACGATCTTATCATTTTCAAAAAAAAAAAACAATAATTTGACATTTGATTTCAATTAAGAAAAGAAAAAGACAAGACACAATTATGTGACGTAAGACTAGTAATAAGACGAAAAAAAACGACAAGGGTGAACTGTGGAGACTACTCAAGTCATGGTCTGGTCGATACATTTTAGGAAATGTTTCTTTTTCCTTTTCTTCTTTTCATTGAAAACGTACTCTCATCTTATCCATCTCCATGGACAATAATTACATTATTATCACACACAATCTTCTAAAACGGTTCTATCTTGTATTAACAATTCCATCTTGTAAAAAGAAAATAAATAAATAAATTTTATCAAAAAAAAAAAAAATAAATAAATAAATAAAAATTCCATCTTGTGGCTTAGAAATCCGTCTAAAACAATGCTATTATTGTGAGCAATCACATCCATCGCCATCCACTTTGGTATTTGTTTTGGCTTTGATCCTAAAAGCCATATATAACATTAAAGTATTCTAATAATTAATTATTACCACGTAATTTGGGAATGGGATTTGGAACAGTGTTTTTGTCCAAAACACGCGTTTGGGTCTAATCGCCTGTTCTACTCCCCAATCTTTTTTTTTTCTTCTTTTTTTTTTTCTTTTTTTTTTTCCCCTCATTACATGTTTCTGTTGTAAGCGCACACATGATCTTCACGCATGCGTCTTAATTTTTTTTCTTTTTAAAATTTTTTCAAAGAGGGCTGCTTTTAGGGGGTTTTTGTGCAAAGTTAAGGTATAGGCAAGTCGGGTCGAGCCGGCTCAAAATAACCCTAGGCTCGCTCGGCTTATATATATATATATATATATATGTGTGTGTAAGTGTAAGAGAAAATTGCGAAAAAAAATATCATTTTAAGTACCACTAAATACTTTATGTTTCAAGGGGTGTGTATAATTAATTTATACTCTATTTTTATGGTGTAGACTAGGCCTGAGCATTGGGCGGGTTTTCGGTTTTTTGGCGGTTTCAGTAATTTTGTAATATAACCAAAATTAGAATTATAAAAACTAAAAATCTCCCAAAAATTAGCGGTCGGTTTCGGTATTTTATTTCGGTTTTTGGTCGGAATTTGGTCGGTTTTTGGGTAACCAAAAATTAATCAAGCTAAAAAGAGAAGAAAAAAAAAAACTGAAAATCCATAAATTGCTTCACATAAACTAAAGATACATAAGACTTAAAGAGTTCATAGTTCATACTACATACTACATGATATAACGTAACAACAATATAATCAAACTCTATAATAGTTTTTCAAATCCATAAGACATCCAAATTCAAAAAGAAATAAATTGTAACTAAAATCCTGGTGGTCGAGGAGGAGGTGGTCCTATCAAAGTTGAATATTTAGCTATAGATGATGAAACGATCTCTAGCAAAAAAAAAAAAAGATTGTAAATACTAAATAGCTCAATATATTATAAGATATAATGAAATTGAAATGTAAAGTGAAGTACGAACTGGGAAGAAAACCTAGGGAGGCCACGCCACTATTAGTCTAAAAATTATTGAAAATATATATATTTAACGCACCCTTCATTTTGGACGGTGTTCGGTAAACCAAAATTTAATTTACTAAAACTAAAAACCGCCCAAAAAAGTTTCGGTAATTACCAAAATCGCCCAAAAACTTTCGGGCCCCAAAATTTTCATTTTTTTGGGCAGTTTTAGTAATGGGCGGGCAATAATTTGGGTAACGGGTTTTTGTGCTCAGGCCTAGTGTAAACATACAGACGTGACGTAGATTATTAATCGATAAAAAAAAAAAAAAAAGAGGCATTAATCAAAATCTTCCGTAATATAAGGATTGGCTTGGCTAAGGGATGTGGTCCACAGACTATACCGGCCCAATCCGCCCGATTTTTTAAATTTATTTCTAATTATTTAATACATTTTTAAAGATAAAAAGAATAAAATTAAGTATTATTCTCTCTAATGATGGCCATTATTTTTTTAATCTTAGATTTTGTTATTTTTTTATTTTAAAAAATATAAAGCATTGTTTAAAAGAAAAAGGCTAGGCCGGGCCCGCCCTTTATAACATAGGGCTTATGGCCGGGTCGGGACTCGCCTTCGCCTATTCGGGTCAGGTCGGGTCAACGAATGTAAACGGGCAGGCAGGCCCGAAGCTTGAAAAGCCCGCCTGATATGCCATCTCTACCACACATGATGCCAGTACGCAATATTCAATATTCTTTACGCTCATTCAAATATTGTAACTCGTTAATCAACTTTGACTAAAACCTTACCGTTGATACAGTAATTATAGCTTTCCTAAATCTTAATCAGTGACATTAGTCTGTAGAACCAAAAGTGTTTCATCAATTAAAAATATCAGGATTTTTTTTTTTTTTTTTTGGCGTACTAGACTTTCGTGGGAGAAAAAGATAGGAAATGGGCTCCTATGTTTTGTAATGCTGAGCGAAAAGACAAACAGATGTTGTAAATTTGAAATTGACCCCCGACCAATTGTTTTTTATTAGCTTCTCCCATTGGTCTTGGAAAGCATGAAACTTGAATATATATGTATATATATTTTTCAATTTCTCTTTGGTGCTTTTTTCTTAAAACTCAATAATACAGACTTGGACGTATACACAACTGTCTGATCATCTATATATATGTCTTACATATATGGAAAAATATGAGCCATATAAAAGCCATTGTTTTCTTTTCAATTTTGTGCCTTTATATGACTCTTTGGAATTACATAATTAGTCCGCCAAAATTAATTAGGCCCCTACTGATTTATTCAGGTAGATTTTGATATGGTATTAACTGTTCATGATATCATAAATTGAATTATTAGATTAATAATAGAGATTGGTGTTAAAAAAATAGATTGGTAAACAATCATATATAGTATTTCATTCATTAAAGTATTAATAAAGAGGATGATAAGTCCCTTATCAAAAGAAAAGTGTCTAAAGAATCCAAACTTCTATTTTATAACGTCGTTACCAATTTAAAGTTTATTAGAGCATTATTATTATTATTATTATTATTATTATTATTATTATTATTATTTTGGTTTTTTACCTTATTTTTAAGAAACTCTACTAGAGTAATAGACGATACTTAAATGCCTTTGATTACGGCTGTTTGTAAAGGTTTTAGGCTAGTACATTAGATTGACTTCAAAATCTTATAACTAATCAGAATAGGAAATTTATACTTCGAGAAAATATGATAAATAAATGAAAGGCTCTACTCTGAAACGTTTAAAGTAGAATTTCGAGTACTGCCAAATATGAAGAGTATTTGATGGCTGTTGGCAGTTTCAACTTTTTGAATCGCCAACTTTTTTTCTTATTTTTTATTTTTAATTTGATGATAGTTACCGATCTTTCTAAGCTGGTAAAATAAAAACAAACTTATTTCATCCTTTTGAGGCGGAAATCCTTGGCTTTATAATAGCATTTGAAATTGGAAAAAGTTTAAGTGGCGCCCACTCCGGATTAAATCTTACATCACTTAATATATTATGCGATCATGTCTCTCATATATACAGATAAGGAAAGCTGCATTGTAGATAAACTGGCTCTTTCTATAATATCTCTATGCACTAATAAATGGCGATTTGTTAGCTAGTCATATGTATAGGGACATAGTTTTTAGGTTCACAAACTTCTAATCACTTAATCATGTACTTTTTTTCTTATTGCAGATTTTTCCTCTTTTTTTTTTTTTTCTATTTAGGGGTTTTAACAATGTCCTATTTTTTTTTTTTTTTTTTCAGTAGATCCTTTAGAGACTTTTCTTTCTTGATTTTGTTTTTGTTTCTTTTCTTGCCCGGAGCGACTGTTTTCTTTCTGGACGATTTGTAATTTTTCTTATAATTTTGGAGTAAGAATTGGAGGAGGATCAAGTTAGTTGATACTTTTACGATGACTCTAAACGTGTACCAATTTTGTTAAGATGCGTTTCTAATTCAACTTTCTCATAAAATATATATATATTTCATCACCCTAAAGCCTTAGCTATATGTGAAATTCAAAAAGCACAATCATGTTATAGGAGGTATATCATGTAGGCCACTATATTTGAATCCCATCATTTTAACATGGCTAGCTAGTAAGTCTATCAACTCTATCAACATCACATTCTTGTCAAAATTAATTTGCTCGTCCTAGACTATACAATTATAGATTGAACTGTTCGTACCGAGCTAGTCATACTTCACGTGGCGTTTTGTTTAAATTTTAGCATTTTTGTTTTCTTCTTTATAAGATCCAAATATGCATGCGTTGATAGCAAAGAAGATTTTTCGCATAGTCTCATCGTTATTAATACCAGTATTGTCACAATTAATTCATTGTTTACGATTCCCCTTAACAATTTTTAGGATTATGTACTTTTCTCCTCGTTAACAAGATTCCTCTTTTGAATTTTCTAGATTAAAGGCTTCTGCTAGTCGTCACATAGTGTAGTTCATACGATAAATAATTAATGTTTATAACTATAAGCTTCGTTGCTCGATTGTTATAAATGTATAAGAGGAAATATAAAATTAATTTAAACTTTGACATACTTCTCTATTAAAAAAAAAAGGTTTGTACTAGATAGTCACCTCTTCTTGGGGTGTTATATGATCCTAGTGAAATGATACTGCTATCTTGGCTTATTTTTAGGTTTTTTTTTTTTTTTTTTGTTACTGAATTGTTTTTAGGGATTGTTTGTCCTTTTTCTGTGTTGCTATTATTTTTTCTTTTCTTCTTGTTCTTTTTCTTTTTCCTTTTCCTTTTGATAAATTATTTTTCCTTTTGATAAATGAAGGAATGAGAAAACATCTTAATAAATTAGCACTGCACGCACGCACGAACTTGAACGATAATAAACATCCCATAAATTGACATCTAATTACGCACTAATCCTCTAATTCAAGCTATCAATATCATCAAAACAAAGAAAAAAAAATCATACAAAGGAGAATCAAATCATAACTTATAACTGAATTTGAGAAAAAAAAAAACCCTACTAGATTCACTCATACAATGAGGCGCCTCATTAAAACTTTTAAAGGGGAGAAATCAATAGAATATCCTATAAAAAGGGGGGGGGGGGGGGGGGGGGGGGGGGGAGGGGGGGGGGTGATGGTGGGTGTGTGTTATAATTCAGCCGAGCTTTGAAAAGTTCATGTTTGGCTTATCAATATATTTTTTTAGCTCGAGCTCGAATTTAGTAATAGTCATGTCAAGGCGAGCTTTGTAAAGCTCAGACTCAACTCGTCAAAAAATTTTCAAGCTCGAGCTCTATAAGAATTAAGTTTTGGAGTGACTCGACCTCGTTGGAGTTTGGCTCGATGAAGTTAGATTTCAAGCTCGAGCTCAATGTGAATTCAAAAAAATCTTATTTCAAGTTTGAGCTCGTTGTCTACTTGATTTTGCAATTATTTTTCTAACAAAAATCAAATTTAGAAAAGTTTTTTAACATCATCTATACAAAAATGTACTGCATTCATTGTAGGCATCCTAAGAATTCCCCCTAGAGCGCATAATATCAAAGAAGTGCGTTGTAATTTACCTCCATTGAGTTGGATATAATGTGACATTGATGGTTCAACGAGTGGCACTTCGAACATAGGTGGTTGTGGTGAAATTTAATGAACTTATCATGGCTGTACCAATGATTCTTGTGAGCTATGAAAATTGTTGTTCTTTTCAAGCCGAGATCATAGACGTTTCATTATTGCAGAAGAGAAGCTCTTAAGTTTGGTTGGTTAAAGTTTTGGTTTGAGTTTGATTCTTTGTATGCTGTAAATTTGTATAAAAATCGAACTAGAAAAATCCTTGGCATTTTCGTAATAGGTGTCGTGCTATCCATCTTTTCTTAGGCTTGAGATTAGTTGTTTCGCATATCTTTCGGGAGGGTAACTGCGTGGAAGAAAAGTTAGTGTAATTGATTTATGCTTTTCAAGAATATCATTGGTGTTCACAATTTCTCAAGGATCTGGATTGGATGGTCTGGAGGGATCTTATGCCCCTAAGATTTTAACTTACAAAACATATCGTTACTCATAGGTCATATACTCTTTTCTCTTATGTTTAGAATTTTCTCACTAATACTTTTCTTAGAAGAGAGGATTTTAAAGAGACACCAACTTGTTGGCTAGGCCTTCTAGGATTTGTTTCTCTCCTTTTTGGATTGCTAGGTTTTTTATCTTTCACTCCTTAAAGAGTCGTAATCTTTTCTGAATTACGTAGTTTTTTTTTTTCTTTCTTTTTTTTAAATGTTTGGATTTGAATGAATAATTGGACCTTATAGAGAAGTATCGACCTAGTTTGGATGTTCAAAATTCTCCCGACATCGAATACCTTCTCTTTAAAAAAAAAACTGTCAGTAGAGATTTTCATAATTAATTGTCATTTTTTAATGGGTCCTATTGAGAATAAGTAATAATACACCTTCTTTTCATTCAACTTTTAAAAAGAAAAAATGCAATTACATACATCAACTACATATTAGAACAGAAGAGACAAACATAATGTAGTGAAAAGAAGATCATGATATCATACATATATATGGATTTGATAATCTAGTTGTTATGGATTTGATAATCTAGTTGTTTCCAAAGATGAGAAAGTGACTGAAGGGACTAAAAGGGCGTCCACTCGTCTTTGTTGTTGGCTTTCTCCTGAAACCAAAAACTCTCCTTTTTTGCTTCGACCTTACCAATGGACGGCCTTGGCTTTCTCAACAATCTTATTACACAATACTATTATTGTATGTTATTAAATCTTCTTTTGTTACCTTCTCAACATTCCATGCATATTCTACAAAAATTTCCTGATATACGCACCAAAAGGGCGCTTAAAATAAAGAAGAGAAGTTATATAAAAAATTAGATAATTTGTGTTGGAAAATAATACTTTTATTATAAGATAAATTCTATATGACAAAATGGTCCAATTCTAGAACTTACTTAAAGATATATTCAAAGGCTTTTACTTAATAAAAAAAGGGCGGTTCAAACTTTTAGTCTTTTTGAGGTTCATTTTTAAGAATTTAGCCTGCTTAGTTTCATCAAATTAAGAAATTAATTATTTTCATATCGTATATTATATTTTTGATACACGTGTACTATAATATGATACATATACGTGTACCCATAAAATATTATATACGTGTATCATATTATGGTATACGTGTATCAAAAATATAATACACGATATGAAAATGATTAATTTCTTAATTTCATGAAGTTATGGCTCATCCTTAAAAAAATTAGAAAAAAGTTTAGTTAAACTATTAAAAATCTAATAAAAAAAGAGGGCTTCTATTGTCACCCCCATTTTTGCTCTTCACACCCCCCTAAATAAAAATTAGTTTTTTTTATAAATATTTTTAATCATTTATTTATATTTGTGTTGTTTCAAAAATACCTTTAAAAGTATAAAAATTTAGTTCCTTAATCACGGTTAACCATTTTTTATTGTGATATTATTTTTGTATGATGCAGTTTTTTTTTCTATTATCATTTGAGTATGAACCTCGTTATAGTGCACACCCACTTTCCCCAAAACCAAACTTGCAAAGCCGCACACATCATTTTTTCAAAAATAATTTTCAATTTTTGTTGGTGTGTATAAAAAATAGTGTGTGCGGCTCTGCAAGTTTGGTTTTGGGAAAAGAGGGTATGCACTACAACGAAGTTCATACTCAAATGATAATAGAAAAAGAAAATTGCATTATAAAAAAATAAGATCATAATAAGGAATGGTTAACAGAAACCAAATTTTTATATTTTTAAAGGTATTTTTGAAACAACACAAATACAAATAAATGATTAAAAATATTTAAAAAAAACTAATTTTTATTTAAGGGGTGTGGAGAGCAAAAATGGAGGTGGCAATAGAAGCCCCTAAAAAAATTATTTTTAGTAAATAAAAAAATAGACAATCTACCAACTAAAAACACATGTATATTACCGACTAACTCTGTTATATAGTTATTTATATACTAAAAATGGACAATTTCATCTAATCAAAAATATGACCTATTTAAATATAGACTAATTAGCACAATTTTTCAATTACAAAAAACATTATTAGGAGTATAACTGTTAAAGAAAAAATAATGATTTTTAAAAATTTGAATTTAACTAATAATTTTAGGCACTATTAAGTTTAATAAATAGCCAACTTAGTTTTAAAGTTTTAAATATTTATAACCAATGACTATATTATAATTACTTGTGATATTATTATAAAATTCTATAATATAATCATGATAATTCCTTATAATTACTAAAAAAATCACTAATTATCAGCATAACAATTATTATATATTAATTGAAAATAAAGTACAAAATTTAGCTTCCTAAACTAAACTTTATTGATCTGTTTATTAAAATCTAGCAGAGAATAATTTTAGAATACATTTTTTTAATAAAAGGCATTGAATTAAAAATGTATATCAATTAGATTGAGACACGTTGAGAAAATTACGACTTACTGGATTTTTTTGGTATTTAGTAATTTTATTTGTAACCTAAATTTTAAGAAAATGACCAAAGTTTCAAAAAATTAAGAAATTAGTCATTAGTCAATTCAAAATTAAGGATATAAAGGTAAAATCAATGCATCATATAGTTCAAAAAAATGACTATATTCTTAATTAATTGAAACTATAGCTATTTTCTTAAAACATTATTAAAAAATGGCTATTTACTCAATAATCTTCTTACTTGCTAGAATACATATTTATTTTTAATTGATGACTCACTTTTTGAAGATGGTATTATTGCTAACACTTTTTCAAAATTTGATATACATGCTAATATTTTGTCAAAAATTTGATGTATAGAGTTGAGGCTTGTACCTCCTTCCTTTTTAACCCTCTCTAATTCAAAATTTGTTGGTTCTATAAATACATGCCCCAAAAGCAACTTCTTCACCATTGATATAATTTTCTATTTATGGACCTAACTAGTACATCCTCACCTATTATTCTCATGTGTCCACCAATGGACCTCCTCAAGGATGAAAATGGGGCTTTAGTATTTGACTCAAACGTACTCCAAAAACAACAAAACTTGCCAAACCAATTTGTCTGGCCACATGGTGACTTGGTCCCCAGCACACACATTGAAGAGCTCAACGAGCCCCTCATAGACTTGCAAGCCTTCCTCCGAGGCGACGATCACGATCAGCGCGCCGCCGCGCTCGTCCGCAAGGCCTGCCTCAACCACGGCTTCTTCCAAGTAGTCAACCACGGCGTCGACCTCGCCCTCATCCGCGCCGCGCACCGCGAAATGGACGCCATCTTCGGCTTGCCCTTGAGCGGCAAGCTCGCCGCTCGCCGCAAACCGGGCAGCCTCTCGGGCTACTCCGGCGCCCATGCTGACCGCTACTCCTCCAAATTGCCTTGGAAGGAGACGTTTTCCTTTGGTTACAGAGAAAGTGACGGCCATTCGGAGCCTCCGGTTGTTGTTGACTACTTCAAGTCCGTCCTCGGAGAAGATTTTAAACGAACGGGGTAAGATTGATAAATATTGCAAAATTTAGGTGCCTTTTACAAAATTACTCCATATATATTGTTGATTAAGGATGCATATAATAATACGTTTATTTATTTTTTTGTATAGTTATGTTCTAGCCAGTATTCAAAAGCATTTTTCTCTCTTTCGAATAGGCTCTACCAAAAGTTTATCATGGAATTTTTTTTTTTTCGTGAAACAAATTTTTGAATGGTAATTATATGTAGTGCTTTTTATATAGTTAGAATGTTAATTTAGATGCACAAACTTTTGTACGTACTACTCTAAAATTAGTACTTCTTTTCTTAAAAAAACGTCACACATGCTCTAAGACTCTTAAGTATGGGCTCTATTACTTTAGGTGAAGTTAAAGGAAAAACTTCCAAAATTAATATTAAATCTTTGTTAACTTTTTTTTTTTCCCTTCCTTTTCTGTTTCTAAAAGTTGGTGCTTAGTGTTATTCTTCTTCTTGGTTGTCGTAGTCACTAGTACTTTCATTTTTTTTGCAAAGAGTAGTCACTGGTACTTAGCTAGCCCAACTCTATGTTCCAACTTTATGACATAAATCATGTGCTTGAACTATGTCATGAAATTAGAAAGAAAAAAAAAATTACTGTTTTTCACCTGGAGAACTGAGGCCCCACTGAGATTACATATATATCTTGACATGACTTAGATTTAACTTTTTATTTTATTTTATTTTATTTATGATGAGACAATTACTGGCCTCGTCCTAAATGTTAAAAACAACTCAAATAATTCCCCACTAAAATAGTCCTTATATCATAAAAGTCCAAAACTTCTGAACGCTGTACGTAAGCATTATAAATCTAAGACAATAAATTAATCACCCACATGTTTTGTTTTTTCTGCCCAAAATACATATGTTCATAGATTCATGAATATTACCACTTTGGGTTTAAAATTTTTTACGGGTTTCTACTTTCCTAATATTGTCAAGTTGGCCAATTGATTTGATTCGTCGTACTTACGCTTATATGAAACAATATCCGAACTTTCGGTGTTGTTGAGAGTGTAAAAAGTCATGGTTTTTCTTTATATTATTATTGTAAAAGATCTGTAAAAATATTAATAGTTTTGATTGGCCTTTCTTACTGATGCATATGTGTGAAAGAACATCATGTTGATATTCTTAATTTTTTATTTTGATTTAGAGCTCTTGAAAAATATTATAGACATTTGATTCTGTTCTGCAAGGGTAAGTACAGCACAAATCACATCAATTTCATAATTTGTCAAGGAGAACTTTGCCAAGAATTTCAAATTCGAGGGTTTTTAGAAATTTTTAGAAATACAATGGTATTTGTGAAAAAAAAAAAAAGAAAATGCGTGGAAAATTTATATAATTAGCCATTAATTAATATAATATATATTTTGGCCCCATAATGTTAAATATTAACAATATTTCACTAGCTATATATTAATTAAGCAGCTTTTATTAAAGAATAGGGAAAAAAAAATCAATCAACCTTACACGGTCTGTTTAAATTGTTCCTCAGAGTTAGAGACTATTCCGCAATATATCGGATAAATTTACGCCGTCGCATTTCGCCTTCATATCATAAGAAATAATTAAATTTAATGGAGCATCTCTAAATTAATATATATATATATATATATATACGTATGCTTAAGCGTGTGTACGTTATTTAATTGAGACATATTTATAATATGCTGCATCTCTTCCTACGTTGTTACAAGATATAAATTAGCATCTTTGAGTCAATTTATGCTAATTTAGTTGAGATGTTCGATTCATTAAAAACAAAAGAAGCAATAATAATGATAAAGAGATTAATTGAACCCTAATTACAAGTAAATAACATTATGTGATGACTAATGAATTAATTAATCAAATCAACAGGTGGGTTTACCAAAGATACTGCAAAGCAATGAGAGAGTTGTCTCTAGTGATAATGGAGCTACTTGGCATTAGTTTGGGAGTGGATAGGCTCTACTACAGGAAATTTTTTGAAGACAGCGACTCAATAATGAGGTGTAACTTCTATCCACCTTGCAACAACTCTGGCCTCACTCTAGGCACTGGCCCTCATTCGGACCCAACTTCCTTGACCATTCTTCACCAAGACCAAGTTGGAGGCCTTGAAGTTTTTGCCAACAACAAATGGCAAGCCGTCCGCCCTCGCCCCGAAGCGCTTGTCATCAACATCGGCGATACATTCGTGGTACGAATACGATTCTTTAAATAAACCCTAATGTGTATTTTCATAATATACCTAAACCCTATATAGTGGAGGGTCTAAGGGAGGGTCAACTTTGTTAGAAAGCATTTAGATTTTCACGCCTGTATATGCCAATTGTATTGAAATATGTTCATACGCCGGTTTCACTTTATTAAAAAAAAAAAACCCTAATGTGTATATGTTATACCTGCATTTTGGCTAAAGAGAAGACTTTGGGATACATTATTTAGAATGTATATGCATTAACTAGCTAACCGAATCTTTTTTTTTATTATTTTTAATTGAGTTATTGAATTAGAGAAAAGAGTTAGGCATGGCGACTAAGTTGGCACCCACTTAAATTTTTGTCTTCCGCATGTACGAAGATCCACTTGAATTTGATTAAAAATAAAAGAGATTACAAAGATTCAAATGTAACGTCAACGGGGAAAAAAGAAAGAGAAAAAAATCATAAGCAATTCAAGAAAGAAAGAAAGGGAAAAATGACCAAAGAGAAGAAAAATGTGTGTGGACTTACAAATATGTATTTTGTTACATGTAAATGTATATAACACTTTTGACTATAAAATTTAGGGTTCTGTCCATTAAAACTATGTGTGTCCAAGAAAAATAAGGATGGGCAGGATAAGTAGGTCCATGCAATTATCAATAATTTCAAACTAGTGAGATGTGGACACTAACATCAAAAAGCATTGAAAAGACTAAGTGATTAGTAATCACATATACAGTTGAACTCCACCTGATTGTACATGTTTAGGAAAAGCTGGACAGATAGGTAATTAGAAAGGGAAAAGCACTATTTGGTTAAGTGATCCCAGCTCATGTTGTCCTTTTGGCCATTTTTTGGCTCCTCCTTATTGATATCATCATCTAGCTAGTCCCATACCTCACTTACTTATTTCGAAACTAAATTAATTGTGAAATTTTTAGGTTACGAAATGTTATACATATTTCAATTTCTGTAACTTGAATTTTTTTTAGGTAGATAAGTTTTGGGAAAAAAACATATTAATTATGTCACTTCTGAATGCCATGATGTTCTATAAATAATTAATAGAAAATTATGGAAAGAAACCATATATGTATATTCAATTATTGTTGGTTTTTAAAAGGGCAGAAATGATTTCCTTACATATATATAATAAAAATCCAACGTTGGATATTGTTGTTTTTGATTTATGGAAGAGTAGGCATTGTCAAATGGAAGATACAGGAGCTGCCTCCACAGAGCAGTGGTGAACAGAGAGAAAGTGAGGAGATCATTGGTGTTCTTTGTGAGCCCAAGAGAGGACAAAGTGGTGAGACCCCCAAAAGATCTTGTTTGCAGAGAAGGGCCAAGGAAGTACCCTGATTTCACATGGTCAGATCTCTTGGAATTCACTCAAAACCACTATAGAGCTGATGTTGCTACTCTCCAAAGCTTCATCCACTGGCTGCTATCCTCCAAACCACCCCACTTTTAGTTTCTTTGGACCCTTGTGCTCATTCAATTATGCCCTCTACAATATTCTCTCTCTCTCTCTCTCTCTCATCTTCAGGTGGGCATGTCTATAATGTTGAGTAGGTCATTTCTAAAACTATTATATTGTTATATTATATTATATTGTATTATATTACGTACAATTATTAGTATGCTTCGGTAGTGCGTCATAGGTTATTAAATCACCGCACACAGTCAGCATCGTGTTTTTCTTTTCTTTTCTTCTTTTATCCGATGACTCTGTTTTCCTGATACGTGTGTGGTGACACATCTTTATGAATTAACTGGTACATAGTGTTAAGTGTATGTATGCAGAAGAGCTAACAATATTAATCTGTCTCTATATGTACCACGTTTGTGCCGTGTACATATGCAATAGTTATGTTGTTGTACTCATCTTGATCATTTTTCCTCTATTTCTTCGGATCTAAACAAGCTATCTCCTATTATGTATACACGAAGATAAACTCGTAAGAACCTAATAAAGCAGTAAAGAAAGTATCAATTATAGAAGCTCGACCTGATTTTTGCTTGCCAACTTGTTAAGTTTCGCAACCTTGTTCTTTCACCAACATGATCATGTGGTGTAAACTCAATTTCACGCAGATAACTTACAACGATAAAGCGAAAAATAAAAAAATACAAGTCAAGCAAAGTAACAACATATGCAATTAGCAAAAGGCATGAGAATAAATACGTAAGGTCAACAAAGCAAGGCTACGACAAGTAAGAGCTTAAAATAATAGTATTCATATGTTTTACTAAGAGAATTATTATAAGTCTTATGATGTATCCATAAGAAAAGTAAGTCTTCTAAGTTGTAGTGTTCAAAAAAATGAAATAAAAAGATAAATGCCCTTAAAAGGCCAAGATCACCTGATCGTATTACGCTCTCATTTGCCCTATTACATAGAAATAAAGTTAAACTAATCCAGACGGTTAACAAGTCCTTTTATCGTTATGTATGGCCATGTATAGCCCGAAATGCCTTGGATGATGCAAGGCGTTGCATAATGCTAAGGCGTAGCACCAAGGCTCTTGTAAGCCTCCATCCATACACGCAAATAAAGATACACACATTATTTATATCTTTTAACTATCTCCAATGTTGTAAGCCTCCCAATGGAGGCCATCAAAAAAATTGAAAGACTTCATGTTTTCAATTTGGTGGCAGACAAGACCAAGTTCAAGGAAAATGTTAGGTCAGGATTTAGTAGGGCGTACTTAATTGATCCGTCAAGACGAACACTAACAACTACTATTCAATAACCAGATTCACTTCTGCGATTGATACATCAGTCTCATAAAAGAAAATATCAGTCGCATAAAGTTTTCGATGACTAAAAAAATCAGTCGTAGATACCTTGTCACAGATGCTCTTACTTATTAAATCATTGTAAATCAGTCGCTGATACATTGTCGAATATACTCTTTGTGACTCATTAACTCACTTGCCCATGGTTGATAGTTTTCGCGATTGACAATCATAGATAACCTAATGTCAGCATCCTTGAATGGCACAGACGAGAATATCCACGACTGATATTACAGTCGTAGATGAGTGTATCGACTACTGTTATAATATATCGTGGGGTGAAATCCCAACTCAACATAATCAAACCCAGATGGACAAGAATCAATTTACTACATGTCAAACAAAGAATTGAATTCATCTTGGAAGTGTTGGTTTCATAGAAATTTACGACTAACATTTTCTTCCTCTATATGATTTTGACGAAGACCGGAAGTTGGACTACCAAAAAAAGGCCCAAAAGTACCAAATTGGAAACAATGGCAGGCGCGATGTTCTCATCACTCCACTAGATCATGATAAGGATGTCAATACCATATTATCCTATATTACCAAACGAAAGGGGTATTTTACTGTAGATTCTAGGACTGTGCACGGGTTGGGTTGGACGGGTTAGCCCATTCAAACCAACCCAACCCGATGTGGTCGGGTTGAAAAAATTTCAACCCAACCCAACCCAACCTGTTTAGATGTCGGGTTGGGTTGATCGGGTTATGTTTTTTTTTTTTTTTTGAAAAAAAAAAATAATAACATAATGTGCATGATTAAATGAAAGTAAGATTTATCTTTTATATGGAAAAAACTAACAATGAGCATCTTCATTAAAAAAAAAAATTAAAATGCATAACAAAAAGTAAATAATAGCTAAGAATAAGTAAGATAAATAACTACATTACATATATTTTATTTATTTATTTATTTTTTTACATGGTCGGGTCGGGTCAGGTTAACCTGAAACTCGAAAAGTGTAGTCATAACCCAACCATACAAGTGTGCGGGTTGGGTTGGGTTGAACCCGAATTCGGGTCGGGTTGGGTCGGGTCGGGTTGTCGGGTTGGGTTGCGAGTTGATCGGGTTATCGGGTTTCTTGCACACTCCTAGTAGATTCTATAATACCATCGAAATGACTTTTTCGCCCTTAAATAGTTGATTAGGTTAATAAATTTTCGGAGAGTTTTGGTGATTTTTGCCAGTTTCCATGATTTTTCTTAAATGCCGTTATTTCAAACCACTTCAAGTTTAACCCACAAACCATAGGTAGTATTGTCAATTTGCACCCCAACTTTCATATATGTTGTCTATAGAATAGTATTATGGGAATTATGATGACGGTCAATTTTATTTCCAACTGCTAAACACGTTTGTGCATGCCACGTGGCCTATATTATAGAAAATCGTAGGCGTTTGTGTATTTTTATACTTGAATCATTAATTACCTCCTCTTCTATTTCTCTGTGAAACTCTCAAATATCAAGTGCAACCAAATTTATTAATAAAAAGCAAAATAATAATAGAAATATACTTTTAAGTTTTCATAAAATACAAAGTACCATCCGTATTTTTTAAAATTAAATTTAATCCCTTAAGTTTTGTGAACGGTGACCATTTTATTTTATTAGTGATGTTATACAATAAATAAAAAAAAAAGAAATTGAAAAGAAAACACTCAAAATGATGTGATATTTACTGTTGATTAAAAACTATATTATCAATGCACATGTAATTTATAGTTGATTAAATAAATGTGATATCATTCCTACTAAGATTTTTGCTATACATCATTCCTTTTATTATATGTAAAACTGTATTTTATTAAGAGTGATGCCAAAGACTATAATATAGTCCATTAGCATAAAAAAGGATTATATATATCAGCTATAAGTTTAGTCTTTCCTTCGTTGTCCCCTTTCCTATACCACTAATAAGAGCTTACCACATCAATGACAAATTTAATTTGAAAATTAAAGAATTTGTTAATGACACAGTTAACTATTTTGGCCTTTCAAGACCAAAAACGCTAACTACTAATAGAAGACATGCATTTGCCAAACCCCAAAACGTTAAGAATGGAAGAGCAACCCAATAGAAAACATGCATTTTCCAAACCACAACGATGTCGATAATAATGGAAGAAAGACGAGAACTATAGCTTTTAATTTTTGGCCTTTTTTTTTCCATATTTGATAATCATTTTTTATCACTTCCTATGATTCGTTGATTATCATCAACTAATAATTTTAGTTAAAAAAACTTAATAAAATATATAATTAATTATCGAATTTTAGTATTACACTTTTGAAAAGACAACTCCTAGAACATATGCTTTCACACTAACATTACAGGTCACATACTATTACATCTTACATATCAATTATCACACTTATCTAAATAAATTGAATTTTTTGACTTATGCTTTCACACTAACATTACAGCGAAATAGAAAAAGATAATAAGAAGTAGAAATTAATAAATAATAGAACTTATTTTTTTAATGTATAAAATAAACCAATAATAAAACAATGTAATGTTTTATAAAATGCATAACAAACTAAATATTTGTACATAAAATTTATAATATATATATTTAAAATTTATAATATATTTTTTTCCTTATATACATTTTATTTTATTTTATTTTTTTAAGTCATTAAAATGAACGTAGCAACGCGCGTGCTTCATTCTAGTAAATGTGCTACAAGGGAGACACTAAACACAATAGTAATGAAACATTAGTGCACAAGTTTGCTCTCTATTTGGGAACTGCTTTGCAAATAGCCTGTTTGTTCCCGAAGTTTCCTTCCCATGAGAGCCTCAAGGAGAAATAGACCTCAAATTCTTGCAGTACTTTTGGGTTTAATGTATATGTAAGTGCCGCTTTGTTAGTCGGTATTCCCAGTCAGTGTTGTAACACTGTCAGGGAACACTTGGAGAAAAACTAAAATTGAAACGGAATTAAGAGGAATGAACAGTAACAGTAAATGCCGAAAATAATAAAATGACACACAGAAATTGGTGACGCAGTTCGGCTTTCGCCTACGTCTGCGGGGCCTTGCCCAGATAAAGTAATCCACTATCAAATAAGAAACGAGAACACTTTCGACAATTACAAGATCTTGACTCCCTCTCAATCTTCTAACTTCGACCTCCCGTGACTCCTAGTGAACTACCCGACAAGCTCCCCTTGTCTTACAATAAACCCAGACGAGATCCCCTCGCCTTACAAGTCACACATCCCGTGTAAACTCTCACCAATTTCTTTTACAAAATACGCTCAACACTCAAACCCAAGGTGTCGCAACACCATGGGAAAACACCTCATACGAGTGTATATAAAACCCAAGAACACAAACCCAGACTTTGTGTTCAACACTCTCTCTCACTAAAAATCCCGTTGGTCTCTGAAAGAATTCACTACTATATACACCCAGAGACCTGACTAAGAGAGAATAATCTTCATGGAAAGAATTCCAACCTTCCACAAATAAAACCAAAGAATCTTTTCCTTTCAATGCATAATAATTACTTCATGAGATCCTCATAGACTGAGCTGAACGATCTTCACCAAATCATCAGTGTATATTCGGATTAATGTCCAAAGAAGTCAACACAATCATCTCAATCAGAATCTAGCAAAAATCGGGAAATTGCCAAATATAGTTCGGGTGTCGCAACACCCTCCGAATCACACACTTTCCATCTAAAGAAAATCCATCCAATCAGAAAAGATCTCCACGAATTTGTCATAGTGAATCAACAATAAAATTGCCAATTAAAAAGAAATATTTTGCCAATTAAATGCCAATAAGTCAACACCAACAATCTCCCCCTTTGGCATTTTTGATTGGCAAAACACTATGACAAACAATATCAGTCTTTAAGTTTCAGAAACAACCAGCAGCAAAAACAGAAACTAAAGAAAACTGAAACTTAAACAAAGTGTAGCAACAACCAGAAGAAAAAACAACAGAAACACCTTAATATCCACTACTCCCCCTTTTTGCCACCAAAAATAGACACAGGCAAAAGGTACAAAACGGCTACAAAAGCAAAGTCAAGGAGTAGGCGCAGGAGGCTGGGAGGATGTTGGAACATCTGATGGTGCAGCAGGAGGATCAATTTGATCAGCAGGCATCTGAACTCCCGAGCTAGAGGAGGCAACACCAAACCCCAACGAGCGAAGAAATGCCATGATCTCAGACCGACGGACCACAATGTTTCGTTCCTGGGCTTCCAGAAAAGCTAATTTAGCACGCAAGAATCTGACCATCTCTGAAACAGCAGATGTTTCAACACCCTGCTTGCCACTAGGAGGAACATCAGGAAAAACTCTCTCCTCAGCAATGTCCTGAGTATGCTGCCCCTGGAAAAACTTTTTACTAATACCGAGAGCACCTGGAATCTTCTCACACAACTCCCCCTCAAAAGTAAGAGTCTGATTTTGGCTTGTCAGAATGCCAAAAATCAAAGATGGATAACCAATACACAGGTTAACTGAAGTAGACTCAGCATGACGTGAAATGTGGCTGAAAATAAGCTCACCAAGATCAAATGGGATTCGTGTGCCAATCTTGTATAGCAGAACTGCAAGAGACTTCAGCACATTCGATTTGTGATTGGTAGGAACCCAGTTGTGAATAGCAATACGGTGAAGCATGGCGTACTTGGTAGAAAGCTGCGAGGCAGGAAAGGACTTTGCAGAACCCCAAGTAGTTCGAACACCTCCGGTAAGTGTTTGGACAATCTGATCATAGTCCGGAGCAAAGTCAGCCACAACCTCACGGTTACTCTTCAAGAAATCATTGATGACAACAGGAGAGAATTGTAGAGTATGTCCTGGAACAAAGGCCTGCCCAAACTCGTCGGAAGAAGAATTGAACATACCCTTTGACAAGTTGGCATAAAACTCAAGAACAACCTGCTTGACAAAAGGTGATACTTCTGACACAGAAATAAACAACTTCTGCTCCTCTAAAAGTTCGACAATACCCGTGTTATCAAACACTTCTCTCAGAACGGGACGCTCAGCAACAAAAGAACGGGAACATGCTACACTCCAGAAATTCTTGAATGACTCAGAACGAAAACTGATAGACTGCACAATACCTGGATTAGGTGTTGTGACACCAGTTGTGCTCTTGCTCTCCCTGGACCTGAGATATTTCTTTTTGACAGGAACATCAGTAGAAACTGATTTCCCTTTGGAGGTACCCGTCTGCTTCTTCCTCTTCTTAGCAACCGGAGCAGGACACTCCTCATCAGACGCCAGAACAGCATCTATTTCCTCATCATCGTCAGAGTTCCACAGAACATCGTCATCATCTTCAGTACTAGCGCGCTTCTTTGTCTGCTTCGTTCCTTTAGAGGATGACTTTGAAGGCTCTGCTCTAGGAGAACGTCTTGGAAATCCAGTGGGAAACCGATCAGTAAACTTGGAAGAACGAGCAGGAAGGGTCTCACCCGGTCCAACAACAGGAGAAGGATCTGGGCCTTCAACAGGAGATGTTGGAACACCGGCAGAGACACCTTCAACAGCCCCAGACTTCTCAACAACATCCACAGATTCCTCGATCACAATCGCAGACTTCTCAACCACAGCCACATCCTCACCAATCTCCTCAGACACATTATCGACAGGAACACCAGAATCACCAAGATTAGGAGGAGAAATAGGTTCACCTGAGAGAGGAATAGGATCCTCAGTGAGTGGAACAGAGGTCTCCGTGGTGTCCGTCACAGGTGCGGCAACAGTGGAAGCAGAAACACTTCTTTCTTTTTGAGCACGAAATTTTAGGCGCGTATATTTGTTTGAAAAATCTTCGAATCGAACTGCTCGCGCCGGAGAATCGGAAGACAAGATCTCCGTTGCCGGAACATCGGCATCAGGAAGAGCCGTCGCGGAGATGCTCCGATCAGGAGAAATCAAGCCACTCGTCTCCGATTGGTCCTTGGAAACAGAGGGCTTTTTCTTTGTGGGAGCGGGTTTCTTCACCGCCGCACTCTTCTTCGCCGGAGCGGCCTTCTTCGCCGGAGCAACCTTCTTCGCCGGCGCTTTCTCCTCAAGAGACGAACCCTTGGAGGTTCCACCGCGAGTCGAGACCATTGTCACAATCAAACCCAAAATCCGACCACACACAAGGAAGAACAACAAAGAAAAATCCGACCACTCACAATCAACCCAAACGAAGAAGCACGAGAAAGAAAAAATTTTTGCGCAGAGAAAACAAGAAGATGCGCAAATGGTGTTTGGGAAAAAATGCAGAAGAAAAAAATGGTAAAAAGGAAACCCAAATGAAATCCCAAAAATAACTCCCTCCGAAAAACTTCTTTGGGAAGTTATTATGGGGTCCGCTACGGTGGGGCTCCCTCAAACAAGTGCATGCGTGTTTTTTTTTTTTAACACAATCGACATGTCACTTTACCATACAGAGGCCAATGGCAGCCCTCAGTGTCTCAAATCTATTTTGATCAAGACCCTTTGTAAAGATGTCTGCAAGTTGTTTTTCCGAAACGACGTGCTCTAGGCTGATTGTCTTCTCTTCAACTAGCTCTCGAATAAAATGATGCCGGATATCGATGTGTTTGGTTCGCGAATGTTGCACTGGATTCTTTGAAATACTTATGGCGCTCATGTTGTCGCAGTATAGTGTTATAACACCCTGTGAGACACCATATTCGTTAAGCATTTGTTTCATCCACAACAGTTGAGTACAACTACTCCCGGCAGCAATATATTCTGCCTCGGCCGTCGAGAGAGATATTGAATTCTGCTTCTTGCTGAACCATGAGACAAGATTGTTTCCCAAGAAGAAACATCCTCCTGATGTGCTCTTTCGATCCTCCGCATTTCCAGCCCAGTCGGCATCGCAAAAACCAACAAGACTGGTATTAGAATCAGAAGAATACCAAATACCGTAATCTGCTGTACCACTTACGTACTTGATTATCCGTTTGACCGCAGTGAGATGGCTTTCTTTCAGATTAGCTTGAAAACGAGCACATACTCCAACGCTGTAGCATAGATCTGGCCTACTTGCAGTGAGATACAATAGACTACCAATCATACTCCTATACAAGCTTTGATCAACTGATATCCCACCATCATCTTTTGTAAGCTTGGTATGTGTTGCAATTGGTGTTCTCTTGTGTTGAGCTCCTTGAAGTCCAAATTTCTTTACAAGATTCCTTGCATATTTGCTTTGAGAAATGAAAATTCCATCTTGTAATTGCTTGACTTGTAGACCAAGAAAGTACGTAAGCTCTCCCATCATACTCATTTCAAATTCAGCCTTCATGTGTTCTACAAACTCGTCCACCAGGTGTTGCGACACTGAACCGAAGACAATGTCGTCAACATAAATTTGAGCTATAATAAGATCAGATTTCACCTTTTTGATGAACAAAGTTTTGTCAGCTCCCCCTCGACTGTAGCCATGCTTCAGTAAGAACTCTGTCAACCTCTCGTACCATGCACGTGGGGCCTGTTTTAGTCCATATAAAGCTTTCTTCAGTCGGTACACATGATCAGGATGATGTGGATTCTCGAAACCTTTCGACTGAGCAACATATACTTCCTCATTAAGAAAACCATTGAGGAAAGCACTCTTTACATCCATCTGAAACAGCTTTAACTTGAGTGAACATGAAATAGCAAGCAATAATCGTATGGACTCAAGTCTGGCAACTGGGGCAAATGTTTCATCAAAGTCTATACCCTCAATTTGAGTGTATCCCTGTGCAACCAACCTTGCCTTATTCCGAGTAATATTACCTTTCTCGTCAGATTTGTTCTTGTAGATCCACTTTGTTCCAATGACATTGACGTTGCTTGGTCTGGGAACCAAGTCCCAAACATCATTACGCTCAAATTGAGCAATTTCTTCTTGCATGGCTGCCACCCAGTACTCGTCTTCAAGAGCTTCCTTAATATTTTTAGGCTCGACTTTCGAGGTAAAGCACACGTTCCCGATAAGCTCCTGGTAGTTAATTCTCGGCTTTCCTCGTGTCTGGATGCCATCTTCTAAGTTGCCAATAACATCACCAGCGAAATGATTCTTTTGGACCCTTCTCGAAGGAACTCTACTTGGTTGATTCTGATTTTCAGTTGAGTGTTCTTCACCTTCAGCATCTGGAACACCTGCAGAAACATTGTCAGAAACACAAGTAGGCGCAATGTCTGGAACATTGGTAGCAACACCTTCACTTCTGGTTATGAACTCGGTACTATCTTCTGAGTCTTGAACCTGTTTTAGATCGTTTAAAGCATCATCAACAGTCACATTAATGGATTCCATGACTGTTTTAGTTCTCTTGTTGAAGACCCGATAGGCTCGGCTATTGGTAGAGTAGCCAAGAAAGATTCCTTCATCACTCTTTGCATCAAGTTTTCCTCTGTATTCACGATCATTGAGGATATAGCAAGTACTTCCAAAGACATGAAAATATTGGACGGTAGACTTCCTCCCTTTCCAGATCTCATAAGGTGTCATGATCGTACCCGGTCTCAAGTATACCCGATTGATGATATAACAAGCAGTGTTCATAGCCTCCCCCCAAAATCTGTGAGAAACACCCTTGGCGTTCAACATAACCCTGGCCATTTCTTGTATAGTGCGATTCTTTCGCTCTACTACTCCATTCTGCTCTGGAGTCTTTGGGGCTGAAAATTCATGAGCAATTCCATGTTTATCACAGTATTCGGCAAAAATAGCATTTTCAAACTCCCTACCGTGATCGCTTCGGATCCTCACGATCTTTCCAATGTTGCAACACTGCTCAGTTTGTAATCTGGAACACAGGGCTTTGAATACTTCAAACGTGTCAGATTTCTCCCTTATAAACTGTACCCAAGTGAACCGAGAGTAGTCATCCACGCAAACAAAAGCATATCTCTTCCCTCCAATACTCTCAACTTGCATAGGACCCATAAGATCCATGTGTAGAAGTTCAAGTACACGATTTGTGACCAGGTGTTGCAACACCTTGTGAGACGCCTTCACCTGTTTACCTTCAACGCAAGGTCCACAGAATTTCCAAGAATCAGTCTTCAACTCTGGAATTCCACGTAGAGCTCCTACAGAAACAGCTTTCTTCATACTCCGATAATTCACATGTCCAAGCTTACGGTGCCATAACTCTGCCTCATCAACAGAAATCTTGAGACAAGTTGCTGGTGGTGTTAAAAGATAACAGTTGTCAGGTGAACGAACACCTTCCATGATACTCTTCTCTGACTCATCAACCACCAAACATTTGTTCTTGGTAAATCTTACAAGAAAATTCTGATCGCACAGTTGGCTGATACTAATGAGATTAGCCTTCAAACCTTCAACAAGCCACACATTGGTTAATTTAGGTAAGCCGGGAGCACATAGATTACCTTTACCAAGAACTTTTGCAGAAACACCATCTCCAAAGGTCACGTGATGTGAGCGTTCACACGGTTGAATATCTTCCAGAAAGCCCTTTTCACCCGTCATATGTCTTGAACACCCACTATCAAAGTACCATGACTGCCCAGTGCTAGCTTTAAGCGAAGTGAATGCAACATTACACCTGCTTTCAATCTTCTTAACCCATTCTTGCTTGATACTTCTACGAGGTTGAGATCTCTTTTGATGCTCTCTTCTAAAATCTGCAAAAAATTGAAAACAACGTGGCCTAATATGACCTCGTTTGTTACAATAGTGACAAATTGGAGTCCATCTTCTTCTTCTCGTTTTGCCTGGTGTTCCAGCAGGTGTGGCAACACTGGTGTTACCAGGATTAACAACAGTAGAAGTTCCAATGGATGATTCAACAGCTCTTTTTCCTTTCTCATCTCTTCCTTCATTAAAACTGGATGAACTTCCTTTAACAAACACCGTTTGTCCATTTCCAGTCTGTCCAGAGTATCCAAGACCAAAATGCTCCTTCTCTGTTTTCCCTGTTGATAAAATCTCATCTAAATTAGAAGAACCAGAGTTTAGCATTTTTACCAGCTTTTTCATCTTCTCTAGTTCTGCCTTGAGTGTTGCAACACTTCCCTGACTTTCGATAAGTTTTGACTCCAACTCTGAATTTTTCTTTTCCAGATTGTTCTTCTCGATGTTTGATTATTGAATTTGAGCAGTCTTTCGTTCACAAATCTTTGTAAGCTCAATCCACTTAGTGTGAATCAATTGATAGGCTTCAAACAGATTATCTTCAGTCAAGTCATCATTATCACTGCTTTCGTAGACAGGTGTTGCAACATCATCAGTAACACCGGCAGTGTTCTTAGGTGAACTTGCAGCACATACTTCAACAGCACCATCAGATCTGGAAGCAAAAGCAACAAGATTAGTGTCATCCTTCTTACTACAATCTGAATCCTCATCACTCCAAGTCGCATTTAACGACTTATTTTTCTTCTTTAGGGTATTTGCACATTCAGCTTGTATGTGTCCAAAGCCTTCACATTCTCGGCATTGAATCCCCTTGTTTTTAGCATTAGAGTCGGAGTTGTTGTTGCTTGTACTGGACTTGAATCTAGAACCTGCATTAAAATTGCCAGAGTTAGGGACAGTGTTTCTTCTGGGTGTAGGAACACCAGTTGAAACACTGCCGGAATTTTTATTCCTCAAATAGCCTTTGTTCCTGTTAAACTTTTTGAGGACTTTCGAAAAATTCTTGGACAGGAGCACCATAGATTCTGTAAGATCATCATCTTCATTCCAGAAATCTTCTGTTTGATCTTCACGATTTTCTGCTTGAAAGGCGATACCCTTTGATTTCTTATCCCCTCTTTCTTCATCAAGATTCATTTCAAAGGTTCGCAAAGAGCCCATCAGTTCTTCAAGCTTCATATTCTGAACATCCTTGGCTTCTTCAATGGCAGTGACCTTATACGCAAATCTCTTAGGAAGTGATCTAAGAGTTTTACGTACAAGTTTCTCCTCGCTATATTTCTCTCCAAGGGCAAAGGCTTCATTAGCGATGTCACACAATCTTGAGTTGAATTCGCTTATAGACTCATCTTCTTTCATCCGGAGATTTTCAAAACGAGACGTTAGAATCTGAAGTTTTGAAAGTCTCACAGCCTTTGTACCTTCATATGCCGTTTCTAAGATCTCCCAAGCTTCTTTAGCCACCTCGCACGTTGAGATGAGCTTAAATTTATGAACATCGACGGCGCTAAAGATTGCATTCAAGGCCTTGGAGTTACTGTTCGCCAATCTATCTTCTTCTGTCGTCCATTCAATCTCAGGCTTCTTGACGACTTCATTTTTGTCATCTGTCTTCATGGGATGTTGCCAACCAGTCAATATGGCCCTCCATGCCTTCTCGTCCATAGATTTAATAAAAGCTTTCATCCGAGCTTTCCAATAGGAGAAATTTGTTCCATCAAGGAGAGGCGGACGTTGAACTGAGGCTCCTTCCTTCATGAATTCCATCTCGTCAAAGCGGAACTGAAAAACTAAGGATCTCGCTTAAAGCACAAGCGACCTGCTCTGATACCAATTGTAAGTGCCGCTTTGTTAGTCGGTATTCCCAGTCAGTGTTGTAACACTGTCAGGGAACACTTGGAGAAAAACTAAAATTGAAACGGAATTAAGAGGAATGAACAGTAACAGTAAATGCCGAAAATAATAAAATGACACACAGAAATTGGTGACGCAGTTCGGCTTTCGCCTACGTCTGCGGGGCCTTGCCCAGATAAAGTAATCCACTATCAAATAAGAAACGAGAACACTTTCGACAATTACAAGATCTTGACTCCCTCTCAATCTTCTAACTTCGACCTCCCGTGACTCCTAGTGAACTACCCGACAAGCTCCCCTTGTCTTACAATAAACCCAGACGAGATCCCCTCGCCTTACAAGTCACACATCCCGTGTAAACTCTCACCAATTTTTTTTACAAAATACGCTCAACACTCAAACCCAAGGTGTCGCAACACCATGGGAAAACACCTCATACGAGTGTATATAAAACCCAAGAACACAAACCCAGACTTTGTGTTCAACACTCTCTCTCACTAAAAATCCCGTTGGTCTCTGAAAGAATTCACTACTATATACACCCAGAGACCTGACTAAGAGAGAATAATCTTCATGGAAAGAATTCCAACTTTCCACAAATAAAACCAAAGAATCTTTTCCTTTCAATGCATAATAATTACTTCATGAGATCCTCATAGACTGAGCTGAACGATCTTCACCAAATCATCAGTGTATATTCGGATTAATGTCCAAAGAAGTCAACACAATCATCTCAATCAGAATCTAGCAAAAATCGGGAAATTGCCAAATATAGTTCGGGTGTCGCAACACCCTCCGAATCACACACTTTCCATCTAAAGAAAATCCATCCAATCAGAAAAGATCTCCACGAATTTGTCATAGTGAATCAACAATAAAATTGCCAATTAAAAAGAAATATTTTGCCAATTAAATGCCAATAAGTCAACACCAACAGTATATATAGTGCTTTAATCTCATTTCTTTAGTAGGAAAATTAATGCATATGGGCTAATAATTAGTGCGTAGTATGTGTATTGTACGTATGAATGTATCCTCAGTGACTTTTGTAGTCCAAAATATGTCATTTAATTTGGAACATTTGCAGTCACTACAAATATAATATATATATATATATGCAATATATGCGACTCAATATTTCAATCATAGATAATACGCTATCCGCGACTAATTCTCTAAAATATCAGTCGTAGAAAACCCAGTGGAATATTAATTGTGTTGAAGGGCATCTACGACTGATTTTCAAAAAAAAAAAAATCAGTAGTGGATACATTATATTATACCGCAAAACTTTGGCACGTAGCACCAATTACCCATGACTGATCTTTCCATCGCAGATATTACCAAATTAGACACGGATAGTTTTTCATCAGAAATTTAGGAGAATATTGATACGATTTGGTGAAAGTTATTGCGGCTAAAATATCAGTCGCATATAATTTCTACTCGCGACTATTGTTTTTAGTCGCGAATAACCTTGCCAACAATGCGGCACACATGGCACGTTGGTGATTATCCACGACTAAAAGAACAATCATGATTGCTATTATCCGCGCAGTTAATTATGTAGCGAATAATGTGCAACTGACAGCTGCCATGTGTCACCTTTCTTGGAACACAAAATGTCATGAATAAAAATTCAGTCGCTAATAACCTTTGACTGACATCGATTAGACACGATTTTTTTTTTGCCTTAGTTATTAAGACCATCCACGACTGAATCTTAAGTCGCGGACAGGCTTAAAAACAATGACCTCTTGTGTTCCTCATTTTTCTTTTTCCTTTCCGTTAACTCTCTGACTCTCTCTCTCACTCTTTATCTATGACGCTCTCTATGTCCTCTCTTTATATTTCTCTCCATCGCACTCTCTCCTCCTTGTGTCTCTCTCCATCCTTTATCTCTCTGTTTCTCCCCGAGCCCTCTCCCATTCTTGAATGCCCACTAATTATCGTCGTCTTCTTCCTGCCGCACACGAACGCCCGCCGCCAATGCACGAATACCAAAAAAATTTATATTGAGTGTTTTTCTCTTTCATTCCATTTATTTTCATACTGGGAACATATTAATTTAAGTAGTTTAGCCAAATGTGATTAATACCTTAGCACAGGCATTCAGATCTCTCGTCTTGATTTTGATAATTGCTAATTCACGTAGAGTGCACTCACAAGAAAAATGTTGTCTCTTTTTCTTGATTACTTTATGTAGCCTTCAAAGTCAATATATTAAATACAAAACTTCACTACTATTGGCTTAATAAGTCGACATATATAAAACTTCAATTCATTGTTTTGTGAATTATTATCAGTATATATATTTTTCCATGTTATTTACAAGAAAAATTACCGCTGAATTTTAGTTAACACATGTGTTAGAATTTGACAACACAGTTCATATGTCTATATATTATCAACTGTTGTACATTAGTTTTCAATATAAGTGTATAAACCATAAATTATATATATATATACCCTAAATATTACATCATTTAAAAAAAATTTAAAAAAAAATCCCATACAAACTCATCAATCAATGATAAAAGAAGAAACAAAAATACATAAACATGACAAGTGTGAGAGAGATATAAACTGTTGAGCTCTAATATAATAGTTAGTGCCTACGTCTTTAAGGTTAAGTGATTAATGAGAATAGCCATTGTTAATTATCGCTATTGTACTTAGGAAAAAATATAAATCTAAAGTACAATGCTGAAAAAATTTTGCTTTTGTTCTAGTTATTGATGACAGTTGCAAGGTTTCCTTTATTGCCAAAGGACTGAGCGATATAGAGAAATAAATTTTTTATTATCGCTAATTTTATCTGGAAAGACGAAAAGGCTAAGGTAAAATTCATCTTAGCTTATGAACTGCATTCTTTCTTCTTAATGTTGCCAACTTCCAATCTATGTATTGTCTTATTTTAAATTGTATTAGATTAGTTACTTGATTGTTATAATTAATTAGTAGTTAACACTTTGTTATTCCTTGATGGTATATACTTAGTTTGTTAGACGATGTAGTCGGTGTATAAGTCTGTCTATCTTAGCTCTAATAGATTAGAAAGTAATCAAATGAAACAATAATTCTTTTCTCTCAAATTTCATTCTAATTGTTTCTATCTATATCTCTCTCATAACAAATTGCAATCTTGTATTTGAATTCTATAGATATGGACCAACTATAGTTTGAATTTACTAAGAGCAACTCGGATGCGCGTATAGAATTTGAAAACGATATTGAAGAACTCAAAAATGAGGAGAAAGAAGCTCAAGAAATTGATGGGCATGATTGGCTTCCCTAAGAGCCACTAATCCCATAACTTTCAAACCACATTGCTTGTTTGTGCTTTACACGAGTACCAAGATGGTACCACCTGATACACTTGGTACTCTCAAAATCGATTAGGTCAATGGTCTCACGGCCCGAGTTCATATCCCAACAAACAACTGTAATATGCCCAGAGCAAACAACTTGCTTGTGTCTCCGATCCACATTCGATAATATCGGTCGGTGGTTAATGTTGCACCATAAACCAATCAAGGCCCAATTTTTACAGATGTAGCACCTCCTCCGGTCAATGGAGTTACTAGTTTACATTGCTACTATTAGAATAAAAATTTACGTCATTTATTGTGCTAGTAAGGAGATGCCAATTATCAAACGATGTTTGGGCGCTTGATCGTAGAACCAACTCGTGGGAGATAGGGCCTGCCACAGGATTGGCACGCTACTCACTCTTGGCAGTGGGCCTCGGTAATAATGTTTTTGTCGTTAGAGGTTTTCGTAAGGAGGGAAAACTATTTGCGGAGATGCTTGACACGGCTAAGGGGAACTGATAGATCATTTTTGAGTCGCCAAACGTTAGCTGCAAAATTGGCGTGGTTATGGACTGCATTGCAGCAATAGGAAGGATACGAATACGAACTCAATAATTAGAACTTTAAGAGGATGATAAAGTGTTTCCGTAGGATTTAAACCATAATTATCAAATATATATATATATATATATATATACTCTACGTATTAACGCTTGACACTAGCATTTTACAAAAACTCATGCAAGCTCATCAAACAACGAGAAAAGAAGATATAAAAATACATAAACATGACAAGCGCGTGAGAGATATAAACTATTGAGCTCTAATATAATAGCCATTGCTTACGTCCTTAAAGTTAAGTGATTAATGAGAATAACCACTGTTGATTATCATTAATCTACCTAGCAAAATATAGAACTTTAAAGTACAATTCATCTCCGCTAAAAATACTTTGCTTTTGTTATGGTTGTTATCACCGTTGCAAGGTTGCCTTTATTGTTAAAGGAATGAGTGATATAGAAGAAGTCATTTTTGATTATCGCTAAACTGATCAGGAAAGACGAAAAGTCTAAGGTACAATTAATCAGATTATGAACTCCATTCTTTCTTTTTAATGTTGCTAACTTTGATCTATGTGTTCTCTTGTTTTAAATTGTATTAGATTAGTTACTTGATTGTTATAATCAATTAGTTGTTAATAGTTTGTTATTCCTCTATGACGTGTACTTAGTTTGTTAGTCAGTGTAGTTGGCGTACAAGTCTTTATAAATTAGCTTTAACAGATTAGCAAATAATCAATAGAACAGTATTTCTTTTCTCCCAAATTTCATTCTGTTTGTGTTTGTCTATTTCTCTCGTAACAAATTGCAATCTTGTATTTGAGTTCTACAGATATGGACCAGCCACAGTTTGAATTTGCCAAGAGCAACTCGGACGCGCGCCCAAGATTCATCAGTCTTGGTCCTTGTGAGTTCGTGTTGACTGATCTTGTATCGGAGAGCGAGAGTCGTATTCGGCAAAAATTAACATGTCAAAAAATTAAAGTTTTAAACATAATATTGTTTAAATATTTTACAGAACAGGTAGGATTTGAATATATTGTATATAAATGTTTTTTCTTTGAAATATAATATCCATTATCATTATTAAGAAATATCAATAACCAAGCAACTCATCTAACATACTTTATGTATCTTGGCTTCCTTTTTTTTAGTGGGTTGTTTTCTCTTTCACGCGCTTTTCAATAAAATAAAAGGAAACTCGCACTCTGCATTGTACATATTCTTCTTCTTTTTTTCTTTTTTTCTTGTCAATTCTACCAAGCAACATACGCGTCTTTCAAGCAAAAATAATAATAATAAACAAAGAACAACACATGGGTTTTTACCACCAAATCACCACGCTCCCTCCCTCCCTCTATATTAATCATCTTCTTTTTTTTTAACTTTTTTTTTTATTTTTTTTTTCTACTTTTATTTTTCAACTCTCCAACACGAACAACTGTTAGGCCATCTCCAACCTAAAAACTCATTTTCAACACCAAAATCTAGTAACTGTCACATCAAACAATAATTGATCTCCAACCTATTACACTATTTCAAACACCAAAGAGAATATTATATGTATATCCATTTTCAACACCCAAAAAAATGTGTTTGATGAATAGTGTAACACCAAATTTGATGTTATAATGTTCACCAAACTCAAAAGGGTTTCAAAATGCAGTCTTGATTGGAAGAGAAAAAATGCATAAAATACGTTTACAGGTGAAAATGGGTCTTGGTTGGAGATGCTCTTATTCACATACTCCTGCCATACTCTCTCACATAATCTATTTACATTTATAATTTGAGTATATTTTATTTATTCATTTATCAAATTGTGTTTTTCATTTATTGAAAGCTTTTCATTTTACCACTTTTAATACTTAAAATTCCTTTTAATCTTGTTCGCACCAATTTCTGGTAAAACAGTTAATCGTACTCGACTTAATTTGCTTGACACTAGAGAATTAAGGGTGATCAAATTTAAAAAGATAGGATCATTCCCGAAATTCATTCCGAAATTCTCTTTTGGATCTTTACTAAATCTGAATAATACTCTTCATTTCTCAAGTGGGCAAAAAATTGCAATTCATTGCAAATGAGCTCTATTTATAGAGTCTCGATTACAATGGGATCTAGATTTTTCTTAGTGTCTAGCTTTCCCGCTCTTTTCCTATCATGTCTCGGACGTGATTCTTTAGGATTTGCTGACGTGGATGACACTTTTTCGTCACTCTCACGTGTTAGGCACACGCCGCTCGGCTTTCACGTGCGAAACGGTTATTCCCAAATCCACAAATTCGAGGGTTGCTGACGTTTGCTCGCTTATTCGTGATTTTTTCTTTATTAATCAAAACAATGATGTGTCCTTTGATAAGTAAAACGGCGACGTTTGCTTCTTAATAAATGAAACGGCGACGTTTCGAGGCTGAAAACGCCTGACCCATACAAATCTTAACCTTTAATACTTTTAAAATATCATTATTTTGACTTTTATATGCTTTTTTTATACTAATCTTGACCCTAACTATTTTGTCATTTTTTTTTCTTTGTCTTAGTGTTAGTTTTAGTTGATTTTAATTTTTTTTCGTAATATTTTACATTTTAATATCACTTCCAATATCAAATTTTCTTGGTGTTTAAGAGTATATATATATTTAATATCAATTCATGCTTTTTTTTTTTTTGTCTCTCTTAAGTTCGCCTCTTTTATCAGGTATAACTTAAAAATATATAAAAATATATAACTATTTTTATCTATTAGACACTATATCTTCTATTATCATATTATTGATTTATTTATCAAATTTAATGTCAAAATTATATTTAATCAAAGAAAAAAAATTAAAGATGAATAAAAAAAACTATCTTTTTGTTTGTTTGTTTCTTCTTTTTCTTGTTAATCTCCGATTTGACATAATATTGGGTATTGAATTTGATAGATGAACTGATAATATTATGAAAACAAAGGATATAGTGTAATGATGTGTGATTTATGTATTTTTTAAATTATCATAAATTGCATCATATATAGTGTATAAAATGTGTACCCAATTTAAATGAGACAACATGTGTTAAAAATTAGAAATTAGAGATAATTGAGTAAATGGTTTTTTTCTTAATGATGTCTTAAGAAAATAGCTATTGTTTTAATTAATTAAAAAATTACTTATTTTCTTAATTACATGATGATGTGCATTTATCTTTATGTCTTTAGTTTTCTTATGTATTAATGACTAATTATTTTAATTTTTAAAAATATTAACTATTTCTTTAAAATATAAAGTAAGAAATGACTAAATTACATAGACCCTGAAAATTTTTATAGCAGAAAACATATACTGTTTCGTTTTTTTTTTGTTTATTCCATATTGCGTAACGAATAAGTGTACCACCAAAATATGGTTTTTAATTTCAGTTTCAAAGCTTATTGAAAATATTTATTGTCATTTATTAATGCATTTTCTAGGCATCTTTTATTAATAATTTATCAAAAATCTTAAATTTTAGAATAATTTATTTTTTATTAGTACCACGTGCTACGCACGTGACCGAACGAGTACTTGTAGATAGAGATAGAGAGGATGGGAGTTTTATGTAAATTTGGCGACGGAAAGTCAAAATTGAAAAACTTATGTCAGTTTTATGTAAATTTATAGATGACAAAAGCCGAAAAGTAAAGTACAAATCGACCAGAGAGACTGAGAGAGAGAGAGAGGATGGAGAAAGGACTGTCAACATGGTGGCTTCTTCTACCGGTGGCGCTACTTTTATTCCAGATCGACGGCGTAGATTCGTCGGAGCAGAAGCAATGGACGGTGGATGGAACGGTTCTAGAGCTTGACGATTCCAACTTCGACTCAGCGATCTCGTCATTCGACTTCGTCTTGGTCGATTTCTACGCTCCTTGGTGTGGCCATTGCAAACGCCTCTCTCCCCAGGTCCTCTCTATATATATATATATACATGTGTGTGTGTGTGTGTATATATATATATATATATACGCACACACAACACACACACATAACCCATCTTGATTAAAGAAACTAGATTCAGTTTTTCGTGACTTTTCGAATCTAAACTACCATATGGTTACTTGAAAGCAACAGAATTCAAGTTAGGCAAAATGGGTTTTGCATAATTATGTATTAATATTAGAAAAGTTTGAGACTTGATTCTAGTTAGCGCTACCCTTTATGAACAAAGTCTAAATCTATAGGTTAGTCATGTGATCCCATTCGCTGTCGTGGCTTTGTTGTGGATTTAAATTGATTTGCTTTGGTTAGGCTTGTGCGAGTGAGAGCAATAATAATTCCAATTCAAATCCTCATAGAAGAAATTCCTACACTGCAACCATGCCATGGTTTAAGAATGGATTTTTTTTTTTTTTTGTCAGCCATGCCATGCTTAATTGTTGCTTAATTTATAGAATAATTTTGTGTTATGACTATTGATGGATTATTGATTGGAAAACTATACCTCTTGAATTTGCAGTTGGATATAGCTGCCCCTGCACTGGCCGCGTTGACGGTGCCGATTGTTATAGCGAAAGTAAATGCCGACAAGTATACCCGTTTAGGAAGTAAATATGACGTCGAGTATGATCATTGTACCATCTTCCTCTGCTATATTTTCTTATTTCCTCTTGAATGCTACATTATTATTGAATTTAGTTAGAATGTTAAGATATATGAGTTAAAGTTTTGATCAGACCTAATCTAATACCGAAATTTTTATGGAATAGTGGATATCCGACGCTGAAGCTCTTTATGCATGGTGTCCCATTAGAATATAATGGACCAAGGAAAGCGGATCTACTTGTTCGGTACCTGAAGAAATTCGTGGCTCCAGATGTTTCAGTACTTGATTCGGACTCTGCTATCAGCAACTTCGTCGAGGCGGCTGGAACTTACTTTCCTATATATATAGGGTTCGGCTTGAATGAATCGGTGATGTCAAATCTGGCTGTCAAGTATAAGAAAAAGGCGTGGTTTGCGGTGGCAAAAGAGTTCTCGGAGGACGTTATGGTTTTGTACGATTTTGACAAGAGTCCCGCCTTGGTGGTCCTTCATCCAAGTTACAAGGAGCAGCACATATTTTACGGCCCTTTCGAAGGTATGTTTTCATTTTGGATTGCAGTTCCTAATTCTCCAGTAACTTATTGCTTACTTAACAACAAAAATGCTAGATAAACTGAAACTTTTCTGGGAAATTACCATTTCCTTTTTCATCATACATGGAGGCATTCTTATAGCATGTAGTCATGTTCTGATGTATTCTATACTATGCAGTTAGTTTGAATCTTAAAGGGAAAATTTTTGGGACTTCTTCCTTTTGAATGAAATCCCAATACAGATATGAAGGATCATAAAACCTCCTATAATACATACCTAAGCTCGTAGAGCCTATTTTAACCAATCTTCCAATGGATCTTGTGTACAGCCTCCGACCAGACCCAACCCAAGCCATTCTTGGCCATAGTAAAGGCAAACATAAGACAACTTGGGAACAAGGGTGATATGACATCTGTTTTATACACATGTCCTGGATCAGATAGTGCTATTCATTGAATTTTGCAAACTTTATACCCTGATCAACTTAGGTTAATTCGGGATTTCACTTGGAGTTGGTGTTGTATAAATTTTCTTCGGTCACATTACAAAGTAATCTGCTTCGCTGAAAGCTGATTTTGAGAAGCAATAGTTAGTTGCTAAAAATAATGTTCTTTTTTTTTTTTGTTGGAACTAAAAATAATGTTCTTGGTGGTGGAAGGCTTCTAGATATAAGTTTTCTTGTTGTATTAGGGTTACTGGAGTTTAGATATGCTTAATATTGAACTAGCGGTTTAGGAAAATAATGTAGAAAATGTAGAAAGAGAGGGAAACCTGCCCGATTTTCAAAAATGAAAATGAAGTGGAACGGTTCAAGTGTTTCTCTTAACTCCCATGGTACTTCTACAGTGTGATTATTGACAAGTTTCATATTGTTGAACCTAAACATGTTTAGTCACTCCTCTTAATGGAAAACTGGTGCTTAATCTAATTCTTGCCCGAGTTTCGTGCAAAATTAATCCTATTTCCTTCTAAAAATCAGGTGATTGGTCAATCCTAGCTTAGGTGATTGCAAGATCGTATTATCTTGATGAAAAAATTAGCTTAATTTACTTGGGAAATTATGATTTTTTGGAGATGCATTTTTCATAACCTTTTTTTATATATATGCCTCATTAGGACATGTTGATTAAGCACATTAGAGCTCCATTAATGATGAGAAGTTTTGGCTAGCCTTTCTCTCCACGTCTTTCTCGTGTATTATCTGTTTGATTCCTCTACTTTCTCTCGACAAACTAGACAGAGTCTAAAATTTTAAGACCTAGAAGTTTATCTACAATAGAAATCAAGAGAGACAAAACCATCTCCTAGCTAGAGACTCCATCTTTTCTACTTTGTGAGAATCAAAAGGAGGAAAAAAAAAAAACCAAATCAGTCCATCTTTGTGTTTTCTTGAGTGGACACAAAAACGTCTTTGTATTGATAACCCCGTTTCAGGAATCATGATTTGTGACTTGTAAAGCATATAGATGGCAAAAGTAGAAAATGAGACATATTTCTTGAACTGTGGTAGATTTTTTTTTTTTTTTTCACGATGTGTATTGTCATAGAATTTTAAGACGCTGATAAGATGCAGAATTGAGTTGTAATAATTGTGGGAACAAGTTTAATAACTAAGCTTTTTAAAACATACTTTTTAAGCATGTAGATGTTAGAAGGAAGTTGTGATCCACATGTTCTTTGTTGAACAGAGTTTTATTAACATGAAAATATTTTTTTATTGTAAATATTGAGAGAGAGTATTAGTAGTACTTTTATGAGATGAAGTAACAAATTCTTCAATGAAAATAAATTGTCCCTGTGCATGTATGAACTTCAAACTCCAAAAACAATCATTTGAATAACGGAATTTTAGTCATATCATTTTCTTTGGCAATCACTGCCAAAAATTTAGTCCTTGTCTCTGTAAAATCTTAGTCCTTAAACCTTTATTTTTCCAATTGGCAGATGAGTTTTTGGAAAATTTTATAAAGCATAATCTATTTCCCCTAGCCCTGCCCATAACGTACGAGACGTTAAAATCGTTAGGAGATGATGAAAGGAAGATTGTTCTTACAATTATGGAGGATCAGGACGACGACAAGTCTAAGAAACTGATTAAGATATTGCAATCTGCCGCGTCGGCAAACCATGATTTGGTGTTTGGTTACGTTGGTGTTAAGCAGTGGGACGATTTTGCTGATACGTTTGGGGCCAATAAGAAGTCAAAATTGCCAAAGATGGTCATTTGGAATCGAAATGAAAATTATCTCACTGTAAGTCCTCTTTTTTTTCTTCAAAGAAATATAATTATATTTAGGTACATATATTTCTGCTCGTCGTGTTTATTTTAGCAGTGCAACATTGGAGTGGTTCAATTGCTTTTTAGGTGTAGTATGGATTGGTTGTACTATTAGTGCTTGCAATTGTTTACGGTCTTAAGATATCTATTAGATATATGAGTGAGAAAATAGTCTGACTAGTTTAATACTATGAGTTTTTCTCAAAAAAAAAAAAAAAATTACTATGAATTTTTTTTCAACTATATAGTAGTACCATTTGTATTGTGTTAAGTTTCTTGTTCGTATCAAATAATATGTACCATTTGTATTGCTACTCTTATCTTTGCTCATTTATTTTCTTATTTTCAATCTTTCCATTGGTAGCAAATCCAGAAAGACATACTTTATTACTATAATATGCATGAAGGCACCAAATATTTACGGATTTCGTTTTGTTATAGGTTATTGGTTCCGAAATCCTGGACGAGGAGGATCAAGCAACACAGGTGTCACGGCTCCTCGAAGGTTATAGGGAAGGAAGAACAATCGAGACAAGAATGGGTGGACCATCAGTGCTCGGATTTATAAATTCCCTTGTTGGCATCAGGACTGTGTACATAATTGTTTTCATTGTCGCAGTTATCATGCTTATACAAACCATGAAAAGGGACGAGGACCACCCTAGAAGCTCGTCCGTCTCCGATGATGATAGCAGCGAACATAGATCGGGCGAGAAAGAAGACTAAATATTGACTTTTTGACGGAATCACGTTGACTTTTTGACAATTCCGTAACAAGTTTATGGTATTTATGCCCGAAATGTTAGGAAGAGCTATAAGTTGTCCTTTGATTTTAATGTTCAACTCTTGTGTTCACATTGTCTTATGTATAGCATAAGTTTCTGTTTATTTGATTATTACAACATCAATTTATTTCAAGACTGACTGAAACATCTTTGTTGAATGATAATATCGCGAAAACTATACTTTGGTAGTCTCAATTAAAAAAGGGAGAATTTCAAAATAAAGCCATTCTTGATGCCACTTAATAATCTATACCCCATGTAGTGTACTCCTTTCATTTTTACTCTATGTTTATAGTATAAATTTTGGGGTATAAATTAAAAGTGCAACACAAATGGGGTATAGATTATCATTGTGTCAAGAATGGGGTATTCTTCAAAATTCTAGGTGATTTTCATTTGAGTTCAAAAAGTTTGAAATTTTAGGAATTTAGATTTAAAGGGGAAATTTTAAATCAATAATTGGAAGAAAAAAAAATTTATCGTATGAAGATTATTCAAAAATGATATTAATTTGATATCAAAACCAAATTGTCGTATAATGATTTTGACTTGAAATGAATTTGAATTGAAAAACATCATTTTAATAACGATCGCATATTCGCATATCAATATGCTAAGAAAGGATTAGAATGATTCATTTTGTTGAACTGTACCAACTAATACTAAGTGGAAAATTCTCAAGGGGAATTCTCCACTACAGGGAATAGTTTTAGATCGTCAGATTAACCTTTTTAAGCAGTGGAACCCACTAAAAAGATAAATCTGACGATCCAGAACCGTTCCCTATGGTAAGGAATTTTCCACCTGAGATTCTTCGATATTAAGTTCAACCAACTAGAAACTTGAGTAAAGAACTTTAAAAAACCCAATGTGTCATGAAGATCAAAGAGAGTGAAAAATAATGGTACAATGGTTCAAAATGTTATTTAACTAAAAGTTGTGGTCCTTTTTTTTTTTCTATAAAGACAAATCTAATTTTGTCTTCAAAGAAATTAAACAAAATGTAAAAATTGAATGAAATGTCAAAACGAAAATATCCATTTTGTGTCTCTTGTTTCTTGGTCTCAATCGTTGGTATTTTACATTAACTATTGAGGTTATATTGGAAAAGCTTGTTTATATTTTATTACTGTGTGTATATTTAATTTTTAAGGGTTTTAGTTCGAAGTTAATAAATTTTACTAACTATATCAATACATGTTCTTACTGCTTGATACATGTTCTTTATACTAATTATATCGATATCGGATGGATTAATTATCCTTTGAATCGAGTACATAGCATCTATATTGTATTTGTATCTTTCTAATTAAATTAATGAATTTTCTTTTTAAAAATTTGTTTACCTCTAATCAGTTCAAACCAATAACTGTTTTAGAAATCGTGCATGATTTTGTGACATGATCTACAAAATTAAGCACAATTTATAATTATTCGAAGTAGACGAAATAAAGAGATTTAATCCTTACTATGAGAATGTGAATAATTTAAAGAATTACTTCAGTCGGCGGAGAATATCAGGTTAGGAGAATTTAATTCGTTGTATCTCTTCATGTAATATTTTCAGTCTACAAGTGAATAATACTTTGATTTGAAGAAATGTACTCTAATATTGGCAAACCGAACGGGAGATGAAAAATAAAAAATTTACCATTTTTTAAATATATAGACAAAAAAAAACTGAGCAAATAAACGTAATCAAATTTTTATATTATGCTTTGGTAAATAATATATTTTTGAAGCTAAAATTTAAATATAATTTTGACAAAAAGGGTTGGCGTGCGACCCCAAGCTCATGTGGGGCGTGGCGGTATTAATGCCAAGTATCAGCCGGCCCATTTCGTTTGGGCCAACTCTAGTTTTGGTGCCATACCCAATGGCTTCCCAATGGGCCGGCTGTGTTCTCTTTGACAAGCCCAGTGGGCCTGCCTTCATAATCATGGGCCGACCACACCCCCACTTGGGGCCCAATAACCACAGCACTTAATCAACCCTGCCCGCTTGGGGCAATTCATCAATAACACGCGATTGTATATAAACTCTTCAATTAAGTTCTAATTAATCGATGTGGTATTTTTTTTAAAATATATATATATATAATAAAATAAAATAAATATTAAAAAAAACAAAAAAAAAAACAAAAAAAAAAAACTTTTCTCAGCCACCAAACGAACGCTCAAACCAACCCACGATACGATTGAAGTCTCTGAGGCTCAACAGCACATCCTCGGATTTCCGTCGCCGATACGATCCTCAGTCTGTGCCAATCCGGACTCGTGAGGGCGTTTCGGAGATGGGACTCGGAGCTGGGCCGTGGTGGGTTCAGGGAAAAGCACAGAGCTTCTTCCATGGCCTCCAATGGCTCGCCTTCTTCGTCGTCGCTTCAACAAGGCGACGGAGAGTCGAAGTGTGGCGAGCTGAGAGTGAGAATGGAGTCTGTGAGCGTGTTGGTCAGAGGATGGACTTGCATTTCGGACAATCTTACAGTTATTCAAGAGAGAGTTTGGGTGCTATCTGTTTTTCTTAAAAGTAGACTAACATAGAGATCTTGTTAACAATTTTTTGTTCAAGCTATAAACAAATAAGAAACATTACTTTTACTAGGATATCGACATTTTAAAAGACTTTAAAATGAGTCTTTTAAAAGAAAATATATATATAGTTATGAAGAGAAATATCTAATCTTATATACCTTCAGGAAACCAAGTATGGATTGTGTACTTTTTCTCCCAAAAGGTTCACCCGACAAGAATGAAGCTAAAAATAATGTTCTTGGCGGTGAAAGGCTTGTAGATATCAGTTTTATTGTTGTATTAGAGTTACTGGAGGTTAGATTTGCTTAATTTTAATCTACCGGTTAAGGAAAATGTAGAAATAGAGGACAAAAAAAAAAAAAATGAAAGTGGAATGGTTCAAGTGTTTCTTTTAATTCTCATGGTACTTCTACAGTGTGCTTAATCATTCATTACGTAAGATTTGAACCTAAACAAGTTTAGTCACTCATCTAAAATGGGATAAGTGGTGCTTAATCTAATTCTTGCCTGAATTTCGCGCAAAATTAATCTTATTTCCTTCTAGAAATCAGGTGATTGGTCAAGTCATATTTTCATGAGCTTGCAAGATCATATTTTCTCGATGAAAAATTTAGCTTAATTTACTTGGGAAATTATGATTTTTTTGAGCTTCGTTTCTCCCTTAACTTTTTATATGCACGGGACGAGAGTTAGTGACGAAAGACATCTCCAAAATTACCAAATTTTGTTATGAAAAATAACTAATATTGCACGGAGAAAAAGTGACTAGCAAGCTTCTATATAGACTCATCCCCTACCATTTACCAAGCCCGAATGACCAACCAAATAATTATGAAAGTAGAGGAGAAATTCAACATTGCATGGGAACTTGTTGCTGAACAAGGGCGTGACTGAACTAAGATCGGGCGAGAAAGACGACTAAATATTGACTTTTTGACGGAATCACGTTGACTTTTTGACAATTCCGTAACAAGTTTATGGTACAATGGTTCAAAATGTTATCTAATTAAAAGTTGTGGTCATTTTTTTTTTCTATAAAGACAAATCTAATTTTGTCTTCAAAGAAATTAAACAAAATGTAAAAATTGAATGAAATGTCAAAACGAAAATATCCATTTTGTGTCTCTGGTTTCTTGGTCTCAATCGTTGGTATTTTACATTAACTATTGAGGTTATATTGGAAAAGCTTGTTTTATATTTTATTACTGTGTGTATATTTAATTTTTAAGGGTTTTAGTTCGAAGTTAATAAGTTTTACTAACTATATCAATACATGTTCTTACTTCTTAATACATGTTATTTATACTAATTATATCGATATCGGATGGATTAATTATCTTTTGAATCGAGTACATAGCATCTATATTGTATTTGTATCTTTCTAATTAAAATTAATGAATTTTCTTTTTAAAAATTTGTTTACCTCTAATCAGTTCAAACCAATAACTGTTTTAGAAATCGTGCATGATTTTGTGACATGATCTACAAAATTAAGCACAATTTATAATTATTCGAAGTAGACGAAATAAAGAGATTTAATCCTTACTATGAGAATGTGAATAATTTAAAGAATTACTTCAGTCGGCCGAGAATATCAGGTTAGGAGAATTTAATTCGTTGTATCTCTTCTTGTAATATTTTCAGTCTACAAGTAAATAATACTTTGATTTGAAGAAATGTACTCTAATATTGGCAAACCGAACGGGAGATGAAAAATAAAAAATGGGCTCATTTGTTAAGTAGCCACTTGAAAGTCAATATTTTAAGAAAATGGCCTAAGAATTCAAATATTAAGTTATTAGCCTCAAATCTTTATGAAATCTCATTTTTATCCCTCATCACTATTCTTCAAACCTCATGTATCAAAGGGCAAAAAAGTCAATACATATTGTCTAAAGATTAATAACTTAATTATAACAAACTCAGGTCAATTTCTTAAAACTAAAGTTAAAAACAGGCTATTTACTTAATAATCTCATAAAGAATTTACTATTTTTAAATATATAGACAAAAAAAATGAGCAAATAAACGTAATCAAATTTTTATATTATGCTTTGGTAAATAATATATTTTTGAAGCTAAAATTTAAATATAATTTTGACAAAAAGGGTTGGCGTGCGACCCCAAGCTCATGTGGGGCGTGGCGGTATTAATGCCAAGACTCAGCCGGCCCATTTCGTTTGGGCCAACTCAAGTTTTGGTGCCATACCCAATGGCTTCCCAATGGGCCGGCTGTGTTCTCTTTAACAAGCCCAGTGGGCCTGGCTTCATAATTATGGGCCGACCACACCCCCACTTGGGGCCCAATAACCACAGCACTTAATCAACCCTGCCCGCTTGGGGCAATTAATTAATAACACGCGATTGTATTTAAACTCTTCAATTAAGTTCTAATTTATCGATGTGGTATTTTTTAAAATATATATATATATATATAAAAAAAAAAAAAAAAACTTTTCTCAGCCACCAAGCGTTACCCTTTTCTCAGCTGTGGTGGGTTCAGGGAAAAGCACAGAGCTTCTTCCATGGCCTCCAATGGCTCGCCTTCTTCGTCGTCGCTTCAACAAGGCGACGGAGAGTCGAAGTGTGGCGAGCTGAGAGTGAGAATGGAGTCTGTGAGCGTGTTGGTCAAAGGGTGGACTTATATTTCGGACAATCTTACAGTTATTTAAGAGTGAATTTGGGTGCTATCGGTTTTTCTTAAAAGTAGACTAACATAGAGATCTTGTTAACAAATTTTTGTTCAAGCTATAAACAAATAAGAAACATGACTTTTACTAGGATATCGACATTTTAAAAGACTTTAAACTAGAGTCTTTTAAAAGAAAATATATATATATATATATATATATATATTTAGTTATGAAGAGAAATCTCTAATCTTATATACCTTGAGGAAACCAAGTATGGATTGTGTACTTTTTCTCCCAAAAGGTTCACCCGACAAGAATGAAGCTAAAAATAATGTTCTTGGGGGTGAAAGGCTTGTAGATATCAGTTTGCTTGTTGTATTAGAGTTACTGGAGGTTAGATTTGCTTAATTTTAATCTAGCGGTTAAGGAAAATGGAGAAGAAAATGTAGAAACAGAGGACAAAAAAAAAATGAAGTTGAATGGAATGGTTTAAGTGTTTGTTTTAATTCTCATGGTACTTCTACAGTGTGCTTAATCTTTCATTATGTAAGACAAGTTTCATCTTGTTGAACCTAAACATGTTTGGTAACTCATCTAAATGGGATAAGTGGTGCTTGATCTAATTCTTGCCTGAATTTCGCGCAAAATTAATCTTATTTCCTTCTAGAAATCAGGTGATTGGTCGTGTCATATTTTCATGAGCTTGCAAGATCATATTTTCTGGATGAAAAATTTAGCTTAATTTACTTGGGAAATTATGATTTTTTTTAAGATGCATTTCTCCATTAACTTTTTATATGCACGGGAAGAGAGTTAGTGACGAAAGACATCTCCAAAATTACCAAATTTTGTTATGAAAAATAACTAATATTGCATGGATAAAAAGTGGCTAGCAAGCTTCTATATAGACTCATCCCCTACCAAGCCAGAATGACCAACCAACTAATTATGAAAGTAGAGGAGAAATTCAACATTGCTGCATGGGAACTTGTTGCTGAACAAGGGCGTGACTGAACTTAGATCGGGCGAGAAAGAAGGCTAAATATTGACTTTTTGACGGAATCACGTTGACTTTTTGACAGTTCCGTAACAAGTTTATGGTATTTATGCCCGAAATGTTAGGAAGAGCTACAAGTTGTCCTTTGATTTTTATGTTCAACTCTTGTGTTCACATTGTCTTGTGTATAGCATAAGTTTCTGTTTATTTGATTATTACAACATCAATTTATTTCAAGACTCTAAACGCCTTTGTTGATTGATAATATCGCGAAAATTATACAGTTAAGATACTTCGGTAGTCTCAATTAAAAAATCTAGTTGATTTTCATTTGAGTTCAAAAGTTGAAATTTTCTATTTAGATTGTCAATATGAAGTGCAGTTTGAATTGTTGTTTGATTGGTATGATTTAAATTTAAGGAATTTAGATTTAAAGGGGAAAACTAAAATCAAGAATTTAGGGGGGAAAATGTTATTTATTGTATAAGATTATTTAAAAGTGAAATTAAATTGATACTAAAACATAATTTTCATATAATGATTTTGACTTAAAATGAATTTGAATTGAAAAACAACATTTTAATAACGATCGCATTCCTAAATGCTAAGAAAAGACTAGACTTTCAGAAGATGATTCCATATTGTTGAACTTAGCCAACTAATACTCACATCAACCAAGGAGAAACTTGAGTAAAGAACTTTAAAAAACCCAATGTTTCATGAAGATCAAACGAGAGTAAATGTACATCTATCATGTAGTTCATAAATGACTAATTTTTTTAAAATCGAAAACGTCGCTTATTTTATCAAAATATCATTTAGAAAATAGTTATTTACTCAATTATCTCTCAAAAGAAAATGGTCTTTTTTTTTCTATAAAGAAAGACAAATCTAATTTTCTTTTCAAAGAAATAAAACAAAAATGTAAAAATTGATGAAATGTCAAAACGAAAATATCCGTATGTGGTTTCTCGGTTTCAATCATTGGTATTTTACATTGACTATTGAGGTTATATTGGAAAAGCTTGTTTTATATTTTAGGGATTTTTAAGAATTTAACCAAAATTTTGGTTTTTTTTAAGAATTAGCTATAATTTCACGAAATTAAGAAATGTTAAATTTTCACACTTGATACATGTGTATCAAATTTTGTTAACGTTAAAATTTGATACACGTGTAACAATATATGAAAATGGTTAATTCTTTAATTTCGTGAAACTATAACTAAATTCTTAAAACATGAACTTAAAAATGGCTAAAACCAAATCTTCCTCATATTTTATTACCGTGTGTATATTTAATTTTTAAGGGTTTTTAGTTCGAAGAGTCATTATATCAATACATGTTCTTACTTCTTAATACATGTTCTTTAGACTAATTATATCGATATTGGATGAATTAATTATCCTTTGAATCGAGTACATAGCATCTATATTGTATTTGTATCTTTCTAATTAAATTAATGAATTTTCTTTTTAAAAAGTTGTTTACCTCTAATCAGTTCAAACCAATAAATATTTTAGAAATCGTTCTTGATTTTGTGACATGATCTACAAAATTTGAGTAATTTATAATTATTCGGAGTAGATGAAATAAAGAGATTTAATCCTTACTATAAGAATTTGAGTAATTTAAAGAATTACTTGAGTAGGCCGAGAATATCAGGTTAGGGGAATTTAATTCGTTGTATCTCTTCATGTAATATTTTCATTCTACAAGTAAATAATTCTTTGATTTGAAGAAATGTTCTCTAATAAAGTGAGAAATAAAAATTTTACCCTTTTTTTAAGTATATAGAAAAAAAAATGAGCAAATAAAAGAAATCAAATTTTATATTATGTTTTGGTAAATAATATATTTTTCAAGCTAAAAATTTAAATATAATTTTGACAAAAAGGGTTGGCGTGCGACCCCAAGCTCATGTGGGGCGTGGTGGTATTAATGTCCAGACTCAGCCCGCCCATTTTATTTGGGCCAACTCAAGTTTTGATGCCATACCCAATGGCTACCCAATGGGCCGGCTGTGTCCTCGTTGACAGGCCTAAGTGGGCCTGGCTTCATAATTATGGGCCGACCACACCCCCACTTGGGGCCCAATAACCACTGCACTTAATCAACCCTGCCCGCTTGGGGCAATTAGTTAATGACACGCGATTGTATATAAACTCTTCAATTAAGTTCTAATTAATCGATGTGGTACTGTTTAGCGAAAGAAGAATGTTTAATTCACCCAATAGAACGAATAAATAATAAAAAAGAAAAGTCTTCAATGGAGCTCTAATAAGACTCTTCTCTCAGCCACCAATAGAAGAGAAGAGAGAGAGACCCAACACACCCACGATGCGATTGAAATCTCTGAGGCTCAACAACACAGCCACGATCGTCCTCATGTTCGGTCTCTTCGTCTCTCTCCTCTTCCTCTCGGCCTTCCTCGGATTCCCCTACGCCAAGCCCGTCGCCGAACCGAGCCTCTCTCTGGGCCAACCCGACCCGGATCCGGACCCGAACGCGCTCTCAGACCTCGGCGCCGCCGTTTCTGGTAACTCCTCTTGTTGGCCTCGAAAGTCGAGACTCGAGACCCTCTCTTTTTTCTTGCGTTTTAAGGTAATGTCCTTCAGCTCAAAAATGAAAGAGCGGGTTTTGTGTAGTGGCACATACACATACCATCTTAATAAGTTCATTTTTATCGTAGTACAATTGAACGACTTCGCAATGCTATGTATGTTGATGAACAGAAATCTGCTATCTCATTGGCCGTTCCTCTAGCTTCCCCTTCCAATAAAAATCTGACAATTGATCTATATTTATTTTAAATATTTTTAAAAAACTCAAATAATAATTAAAAATGTGAGAAAGAACAATCAATGTGACAGACAAATGGGATAACATATTTTTTTTTCGTATGTTAATAAAATATTAATGCGGAAACCGATAACGGCGTGTGAAAACAAGAACAATATAACATAAAATTACTAATACGACACCAAAATTAGAAACCGACATTAAGGATAAATATGACAGCTAAATTTCAAGACGAAACCATATTTGTAAAACAACACCAATTAGGAGAAGCAAATGAAAAGAAAAGGGAATTGCAAATAATGTTATTCTTAGTGTCACATAATAATCTATGTATATACTCTTTTTGTTTCAATTCTATATTTTTAATATAAAATTTGGGCTATAAATAAAAAATGTAATACATATGAGGCATAGATTATCATTATGCCAAAATACGAGTATTCCTCAAAATCCAAAAAAAAATGAAGCTAAGACCCAACAAAAAAATACAGCAAAACCTTTATAAATTAATAACCATGAGACGAAGAAAAAAATTAACTTATCAAGATATTTTTCTTATTCATCCAAATATGTCATGAAAAAAAAAAAATCAAATACCAAATATCCCCTTTTTGTTATTACCAAAACGAACCTATATGTCCCTTCACATCACATGCCTTTCAAAAAAAAAATGGTATGTGAGCCCAATTTTAGTTATTTTCTTTAATTGTGATAATTTGACTATTTATTTTAAATTGAATTTTAATACAACTATTATTTATAGATCATAATGAATATTCGTTCTTAATTTATTCATTTTAGAAAAGTAGTTAATCTTTTCAAAAATTTAGCCAAAATATAATCTATTATTATGATTCTTAATCGATTATTATGATTCTTACTCATTGTAATTGAATCAAATCAAATTATTTTGTACCTCAAATATATATAATAATACAACAACAAAAAAAATGCCAAGTCATTAATATATAATTTTGACAAAAAGGGTTGGCGTGCGACCCCAAGCTCATGTGGGGCGTGGTGGTATTAATGTCCAGACTCAGCCGGCCCATTTTATTTGGGCCAACTCAAGTTTTGATGCCATACCCAATGGCTACCCAATGGGCCGGCTGTGTCCTCGTTGACAAGCCACAGTGGGCCTGGCTTCATAATTATGGGCCGACCACACCCCCACTTGGGGCCCAATAACCACTGCACTTAATCAACCCTGCCCGCTTGGGGCAATTACTTTATAACACGCGATTGTATATAAACCGTTAAATTAAGTTCTAATTAATCGATGTGGTATTTTTTTTTATAACAAATATATAATAAAATAAAATAAACAAAGAAGTCTTTCTTCAATGGAGTTCTAAGACCCTTTTCTCGGCCACCAAACGAACGCACGATACGATTGAAGTCTCTGAGGCTCAACAACACAGCCTCGGATTTCCGTCGCCTATACGACCCTCAGTCTGTGCCAATCCGGACTCGTGAGGGCGTTTCGGAGATGGGACTCGGAGGTGGGCTGTGGTGGGTTCAGGGAAAAGCACAGAGCTTCTTCCATGGCCTCCAATGGCTCGCCTTCTTCGTCGTCGCTTCAAGAAGGCGACGGAGAGTCGAAGTGTGGCGAGCTGAGAGTGAGAATGGAGTTTGTGAGCGTGTTGGTCAAAGGATGGACTTGTATTTCGGACAATCTTACAGTTATTTAAGAGAGAATTTGGTTGCTTTATCGCCGGTTCTTCGCGTATCGGTTTTTCTTTAAAAAAATAAAAATAAAGTAGAAAGTGTCGAGCATAATGAAGAGGGGAGAGGGAAAAAAATTTGAGTGTGAGAAGAACAAATGTAATAATTTTTATAAACCTACTTTCAAACTATTATATTACAATTATTGAAAATATTCCCGTTCCCACCACCGCCGTTTATAAAAACATGTTAAATAAATGGAAACATAAATTTTAAAAGAAATTAAAAAAACTATGATTATTGATGTTTCATAACAAAACTATGATAGTTTTCATGGAATACAAATTATCCTAGAAGAAATTAGCAAGATATATAAAGTAAGAGTATTTCTAATTCGAATGTGAACGTTAAATTTGAAACTCAAAACATAAAAATACTATCATTTGAAACTCAAAACATAAAAATACTATATTCGTACTACCGTACACCACTATTAGTGTATTGCCTTAGCAGTTAGCAATGCCCTTCCGAATGGAATATGGCCAATATATTCTTCCCTCTGGTAGCTTCTTCAATGAAAGTCTAGTTTCTTAATATATATATATATATATGTGAAAATTTTCAAAATAAAGATGCTACTTAATAATTTATACCTCAAATGATATGCTCCCTTCATTTCATTCTTTGTTTGTAGTATAAATTTTAGAATATAAATTAAAAATACAACACATATAAAATACAGATTATCATTATGGGCATTCCTCAAAATCCATCATCAGTCATCATTCATACCATCATCCTAAGAAATTCAGCTTTCCCCTTTGGCAGAAGATTATTTCCAATAGCTACTAGTACCAGTGGAGAGTTGACAAAAATAACACAGCAAAAGTGCTTCTCAAACATCATTTCCACCAGAAGCAAAACCATCTCCAAAGGTTAGCGGTTAAACCATATATTAATCAAAGCTGATCAAACGAGAACCATGTTACACTCTCAAACTTCACCCTTGACATTTTCCATATACATGCAATTTTAAGAGTAACAATCATTTCTTGAAAGCCAAAACTCAGGCCAATCTTACACTCTTGCAATTTTAAGTGTTACTAATGTACATTCGAATCCATAACATCAAGAAACATTCAACGCGGAACCCGCTGAGCAAGCCACTGCATCGATGCAACTGAATCAGAAGCAACATATTGTGTGGAACAAACATGAGCCTGTAACTTTTGCTATTCATCTCTTTCCTGGGATCGAAATTTTCACCGTGTGTACGCGGGCCTTCTATTACAAATTCAAGTTTGGCTCAGCATTCGGGTAATGATTGAGCGGAAGCAAAAGGAGAGAAACTTGCGGCAGACTCACTGCAATGCAGCGGGTTCTGCTGATGACTAGAAGAGCTGACAAAAGGTGGCGAGGCATTGCTGGGGCTTGGGATGTATGGAGACAAGTATCTCGAGTTAAGGGGTGAAAAAGACGGGTAACCCAATGAATAGCCCGAAACAAGATGAGAGGCATGAGATCTTTGGGACGATGCATTTTGGAGATCCATTGAGCTTCGGCTAACACCCAGGGAGGGTGATTGGCGGTAGGACCTAACAGACTGCTGAACATAGGAAGTGCTTGCGAGAGAGTGAGGGCGAGAAAATGAAGGTGAGTGTGATGATGGGGCAATTTGTATGGCTGATGATGATGCTAGTGATGATCTCATTGACGACAAAATGGACGAGGAGGCTACCGAGGCTGGGCTGGATGACAGCAACGGTGTGGATTCCGAAGCTGGTGGGTCACCTGTGCTAGTCCTTGCATCACGTTTGCAAACTGGGCAAAAGGTCCTCCATGATGTAAGCCAATTGTCCACGCAGAAAGAATGAAATTCTGCCAAGACAGAAATCACATTATTCGGACATGCAAAGGATATAAGACTAACTTTCAGCTTTTGAGAGAGTTATATTACGAAGATCATAGCAGTAACAATGAGTATGATGAGAAAGAAGACAATACATTAAAGAAGTATGAGAAGGAATTCATCATTTTAAATTTTTAATACTGTTGGCAAATGGCAACACACTATTTCAACACTTCAAGAAAGATCTGTTTGATTTTCAAATGCTTTACAATTAGCCAAAATAATTTCAGACTACTTGGGACAATAATTAAACATCATTTGGACCAATCTTGGTCCATTAGGAAAACACATGCATAAAGGACAATGCCATCTTTATTTCTACGGGAAAATTGTTTCAGACTTGGCCCCAAATGACCATGCAGCATACCAAGTTATAAGTTAAGACTCCTAATTGCAACGACCTTCTAGGATATTAACGCAGTCCAAAGTATATCTAAGTAATCAACATTGAATTGCACTACTATCTTCTAAATTTTAATTTATATCTCAAGGCACTTCAACAAGGATTTCATCAGGAATCTGTATTCTACTAATCAAATTTAAAGGAAATAAAAGAGGGCACTGAAGAATGGACCACAATCTACGATGTGATGAAAAGGATAAATATATCAACATTTGGATGAGATAAATATGTTTTAATCGAACAAATCTTGATTATACTGAATACTTTGGCTTAAAATATTTTCTATCTCATCTATAACTTAAACTATCATAACTTAAATGTATAGCTCGAATAGATATGCTTGAAATCAGAATTTAGGACACAAACAAGATTAAGAACACAACACAAAAAACTGAGCTTTACATGAGACCAACATTATTTTTATGGTGTTAGCTAATAAAACAATATCTCATATACCGTTAAAAATACTAAACGGAAAAGTATTATCTCTACTTCTGGTAAGGTCTCAGTGAGAATCAAGCATAAGCAAGCAACTAGTCAGAGAAAGATGGCAACATTAGCGACACCAATCAGCCAGAAAACACTAACATTGTCAAGACAATGATGTCCTAATATTAAATATTATAGCAATATGCTACAGACCACAATACTTTTAAAGTTATATAGTGAATGTAATAAAATAACTTTAGCTTAAAAACTATGGTTTATGCAATTTCCATATGTTATGGAGTATGAAAGAGCTTACTGTGACGACATGGCAGAACTCTCAGCTTTTCTCCAACGCTATAGTCTTCAAGGCATATAGCACATGTAACTGAGGTGCAATTATCATCTAAAACAGAAGTAAATATTAGACTAGGCATTGCTTTCACTAAGCGACTGCTCATCCCATGAAATTCACGGACGCGAGAACTTCGAGGACTTTCTCGTCTTATTCGATGCCTCCGAACGAAGAAACAAGTAGCGAGCACTGCAGACATTGCTAACAAGGAAATGAAGGATATCGCCATAATTGACCATGCTGAATTCTCAAAGCTTGGGATTAGCCACAATTTCATGTCAGCAACTCCCGCATAATTCTTAAGTTTCAAACCAGAAGCTTTGGAAACAAAAACAGCATGTATCTTTATTCCAGCTGAATTCCCTGCCACTGAATATACCATGTCAAGGTAATTAGGGATTGCCAGGCTCATAAAATACCAACTACCCAAAAGTAGAAGAAAAAGTTTAAAGTCGCACCCAATAGATTTATTTTACACCCTACTAAAATAGGTTAATCATGCAGTGGGGTTCAGATGTTATTCATTATCGTGGGCAATTCCTGTATTTGAAGTTAAATTGGGATGATTAACATCAACTAGAAAAAGAAATAGCGAAGTTATTAAGATAACCTTAGAAAAGCCAACTTTCAATTGAAGTGAAAATTCACAATTAAGACCTAAAAGTATCTCTGTAATCCATATATGGCATGCAGTTTTATGTGAAGTTGAGAAAAACTTACCATCAATTTAACGATAAAAACCAAAATTGAGTTTCTTGCTCTCATGAGAGATCAGAAAATATGGACCAAAGAACTTAAATAAACAGGAAAAGGATAACAGAAATTGAAGAAGCCATATTTTGGTGCATCAACAGTATTTGATCCAAAAGACAGTGCCTGAGCCAAATGATCAACAAGGCTCTAGGGAAACAGATAACGATGCAGATGAGTTTTTTTACTAAGGGAACATGTACAATTTTCTTGTATACAAAAGATGCCACGACGAAGTTACAGTGGCCAAGTAAAAAATTTCAAGCACCAAATATTGTTCTGTTAACTAATCGGATATATATTCTACAAGCTTTCGTTGATGACATCAGAAAATTAAACTAGCAATATTACTAAACCATAAGGAGGTTAATTTTATAACTCCCAAATTTAACTCAAACATTAGCACTTCTCCAATTGTTATCTACTTATCTGTACACGGTGAAAAATTAGACCTCATTGGCTAACCTTATTAGCCAATATTTAAATGCACAAAAGTAGCATGCACAGACACAAACACCCAGAAAAAAACATGATGAACATATAAGTTTAGAAAAGAAAAGTCATTACTTGCGACCAATGCGCCACCATCTACATTGTCATAGACAATTGCAGCTTTGAAGCCGGCACTCTGCGCCGTTTGAACTTTATCCTCAAAACTGCACCCTCCTCTAATTATCAAAACGAACGGAGAACTCCCATTTGTGGCTCGCTTAACTTCATTAGTCAGCGTTGAGCATGCATCAAGAGGCTCTGCTGAATACAATACCCCACATTCCCCTGAACCCTTTATTGCTGGAGCTGAAAAAAGGAACACCACAACAACGAACCAAAAATCAGTAAGGCATCAACATTGCAGCTAGTATTAATGTGGCCACAACAGATTAGGCTCTTCTAAGACCTCTAGCTGTTAATCAGATCAAGGCTGAGCTGACCAAATCATCACTTTCTGATTGCTTGAGGCTATTAACCTAACATGTTTGACCAATCTAAATGGGATTACTAAAACCTTACCTACATAAATGACCCCGAAACACCAAAGAACAACACAACATTCTCTAAAACCTAGTGGGAGAGATTCTTCTGCTAGATAATGAGAACAAGCTTTCTCGACAGTTATCGACCATGCTTTTCCGAAGGGACTTAGGCGGCTTCTCTACCAAACCGTAAAAATTACTTTGGTGTTGACTCCTGGATCTGATTTGAGTCAACTGAATTTGCTGATTCTGTATTCCTCAACATTCTCAAACCCAATGTCACATTCTTAGCCTTTTACTTTCACCACATCCAAAAGCACTTGCTCATTATTACATCCATTAATCCTCCACTAATCTCTTCCGATAGCTACTTCAAATACTTGCCAAATCAAAAAACCAGCAAAAAAAAAAAACCAAAAAAAAAAAAAAAAGCTTTTGCCTTTTCCTTGTTCCCAAACAAACTAACCAAGTTAACTTTTCCAATCCTAGTAAAGCAACACCTTTCTTTCCAGAGAAAAATAAAGGCAATAAAAACCAGCTCAAAATCACCAAGATTCATAGCTTTCGTTATCCAACAAACCAAATCCCCTCGAAATATTCCCAGCAACCAAACAGAATCCAAAATTCAAAAGATATACCAAAAAACAAAACTTAACTCACCGAAATTGGCTTCAATGTCTTCGAAAGAGAGCGTGACATTGTTCCCAATCAGCACCACATTCGCGGACGCCATGGCAACGCCACTGATCAAAATCACCATTAGAAAAACCACTGAATCCATGCTTCTTTGATTCTTCTCGTCTGAAATCACAGAAAACCTGAAAACTCTTCCGATTGTTTTCCTCTTCCACGGACGTAAATCCCTCGTCCTGTCGAGGTCTTCAATGGCCGAGAAAGAAACTAGGGTTTCGAGAGAGCAATAGAAACATCAGCTTCCATATCTGAATATTATTATTCCAAAAGATCCTCTTATTTGGATATCTAAATTTTCAAGATCTTTGTATTATTATTATTAATATTTCTGAAAAAAATAAAAACAAAATGAAATGAAACAGAAGAAATTGCTATGAGCTTTTTTTTTTTTTGGGTGGGTGGGTTTTTTCTTTTTGTGTGTTTATTCTTTTTGGGGGTTTTATTATGACAACAGGATGTGGTTTTTCCGACTAATGATGCTTGGTAATAATTGTTTGTTTTGTATATTTTTAGTATTATTTTCGGAGAAAATGTTTATGTTTATCTATTTTCTCACTGCCTATAGAAAAGGTCTGAATGTCCCGGAGACTTCTGGGGTTAATTTTTTATTTTTATTTTTTATGTTATTAGCATATCTGGAGATAGCACACAGAATGAAAAACTATTATATCAAAAACAAAAGGCAGAGAGAGAAGAGTATATCAAAAGTTTAGGCTAGAAATATATATATAGATAAAGATATAAGTTGTTACTTCTTTTAAATCAATTATTAGTGTGACCAAGTAGGCCAAGTAAAGACAATGCTGTGAGAGATGTCAATCTTGTAGGACGTACCAGATTTTTTTTTTTTTCCTGGCTCCCTTAGATTGGGGAACATGTGTTATCTTATCTTTAAAACTTTTTTTTGGGCGATCATGTCCTAATTACTTAATTACTTAATATTAGGGCATATTATCCTAATATATACTACAAAGAAAGAGAAAATCACAATAGACTCTACAATGACTTAGCAAGATTACATTGTTGTCACGTTCATTTATCTTAGCTTATTGGTAGTCAATGATTTTTGTTGTCAATTTATCGTTGTATTAATGTTTTACCTAAATAGTCTGAATTCAACCATCAAAATTAGGTATTATTGTCATTTCTTTCTTGTTCTCATCTTCTAGGCGCACGAAACTCGAACGTGATTAACTGGAACGGGTGGCAGTTGATGCACACAGATCTACATGTCGAGTTAGAATGCGCGCTCACACGCGCACTATGGGTGTGGAAGAAATTTGCCCTCTTGAGTGATTGGCGGCGAGAATATCTCACCCAGCTTGATGTTACAAATGCTTTTCTTCATGGTGACTTGGCTGAAGAAAAGTGTACATGAGCCTCCCATCTGACTACCCGTGGTTTCAAAAATTCTCTAAAGTACTCTTCTTTAACAACTCCACTCAATCACCGAGTGATCATACGTTATTCATAAAGTGCCAAGGGAATTTTTTTTGGCTCTTTTAGTCTATATGAATGACATCATCATTCTTGGGTTTTGTTCAATAGTGAGCTATGTGTGAAAGTGAGTGTAGAGAAAACAAAGTGTGGGAGAAGAGTCTTACGTAAAAAACTTATAGAGAGAATGTGCTATTTATAAGGAAATGGGTTACTAGTGGGTGTAAACTAAGTGCAAGCTAAGAGTGTGATACATGGCACACTCACACACCTGCCCACGTGGTGAGCATTCGCTTGTGCGAATGCGAGCTCGAGCCCAAGCGCGGTACATCGCGACGCGCGCGCGTGCGTGAAACGAGACGGGGCGGGGCGTGGTTGTGGGCAGTGAGGCTGTAAAGGCGCTATTGGTGCCTTTAGTGGCACTTAGGGCACGTGGCTCAAGCGAGAGCGCCGCGTCTGTGGAGTCATGGACTCTCTCGCGGTGATTCTCGTCGGCGCCGCGGCGCTAGGGAGACCCATTTGGAGCGGCAGTGCCAGTGGTGCACATGAACAGTGCCGCGGCGCTCAGTAATGGCGCTGTGGCGCCCAACGGTTAAAACCGTTTTTTGAGAGCGTTTTTCAGCGAAAAGTTGCGACACTTTGACTGAAAAGTGTCATTTCCTCTACATAAACTATTTTTTGAACGTTTTTGGATAATGAGAAATATAACAAAACATCCAGAAACTAGAGAAACACTTCCATTAACAATTTTTTGCCATCAATTGAGTTTTCATTATTGCTTTGGTGCAAACTCAATCAAGGCTTGTCGTATCCTGTGGCGTATTTGCAAGTTGGTCCTCAAAGCGAGATAGAACGCAAATAAACGCTTAAAGAAAGCGTTTCGTACGTGATTCAAGCCTCGTTCTTCATCGTTTCCTTAAAAAATTCCTAACAATCATTGCTAGCAATGACTACCTAACAGTAACTGCCTTATAGAAGACACTTAGCAGCAAATTCAACTTGTTATAAGAGACTCACTGGCAAGTTGTTATACCTCACCATTACCCATCCAGACTTGAGTTATGCAGTCAAGCGAGTCAGCCTTTCTTGCATCGCCATGCAAACCTCATCTACAGGTAGGCACTCGCATATTGAAATACATCAAGTGCTCGCCAGGACAAGGCCTTTTCTTCCCAGCCAAATCTGAAACTCAACTTAAAGGCGTTTGCGGACTCTGATTGGGCTGAATGCTTAGATACTCGACAATCCATTTCAGGCGTCTGTGCATTCCTTGGATCATCTCTCATCTCCTTGAAGTCCAAGAAACAATCCATAATATCCAGATTATCAACAGAAGCAGAGTACCGATTAATGTCCATCACAGTTCGTGAACTAACTTCTTGCCATTTACTGTGACAACCAAGCATATCTCCATATTACCACGAATGCGATATAGCACGAACGCACCAAACAAATCAAAATAGATTATCATGTTGTTCCTGAGAAGATACAAGAAGGCTCATTGAAGACTCTACATGTCAAAACACAAAATCAGCTTGTAAACATCCTTATTAAAGTTCTCCACTCAACGCAATTCCATAGTTTGTTATCCAAGATTACCTATTTTGCTTAATTTTCTCTCTTCTAGAGCCTTTTTTTTCCACTTTATTATGGTTGTAACAACTTTATTCCTCTTGCTAACTTCCACAATGCCTCACATGTGATGCAAAGCCTCTCTTGGCTATATTACCCCCGTTTGCCCCACATATTCTAACCATTTCATTCCATTCTATTTTTTCACTTTTTTCAATCCTCCAAACCATTTCATTCCATTCTAATTTTTTCAATTATTTTTTTCAACTTTCCAAATCCCTATACAATTTCTTTAAATCTCAACCATTTATACCACCTCAAAATTTGCAAAGTCAAATAATTTTTCAAACCATTTTCTAAACCATTTTCAAACTATTTAGAATGATAAAATATAACTAGAATAATTTTTCCAAATACAAGCTTAGTCATGTACTACAGATTATTGAGGAATGAATGAGTGATGTGATTTTTTTTTCTTTGCCTCTTCTTCTCTTTCGTAATAAAATTCCATTTATCACTTTTCACATGTTACGATGAATCTCCCAATGCTTGCTTTTCCACATGACTTTGAGTATTAGCATATACTAGTTTTTTATACACGCGCTACGCGCATGTGGAGCACGTGTAAAATAATATAATAGTTAAAAAATATGACCAAAAAATAAAAAAGTATATTTTTGTTAAGTTAAAAAAAAATTGACAGTTTTGTAATTTTTAATAATTAAAGGGTTAAGTTTATCATTTAATATAAATACAATGGCTCTTTTAAAAATTTTCAAACTTTAAAAAATAAAAGCTTAGAACAAAGAAAATAAATAAAAAATAGTTATGGTAAAAAAAAATATATGACAATGGGTGTCAAAAGATCGAGAAAAATATTCTGAAACCAACCGTGTTAAGAAAATTTTTTTTCGAGATCATTACGTCAAACAAATAGCCGTTGAAACAATTAGAACAAAAAAAGTGAAAAAGAAAAGAGAGGAGAGAGAAATTGTACAAAAGTTCTTCTAAATTTGTGCAAATACCCTCTAAAATTTCTTAAAAACCCCTAGAATAAGCCCTTGAATGCAAATATTTTTTTTAAATTTACTTAATATTTTGATATTTTACTTATTTTAATAACGCGCACGTTTATTCTCGTTAGACTATCTTTAACGTTCAAATTGGTCACAACTTCTTTCCACAATAGTGTAACGCCAAAAGTCCTTGGTAACAACCAACAATTATGGAAATTAATTATTGTCACATAACGGTTCATTTATTTCTTAAATACCTCCATAATATTGCATCCAATCTTAATGTCACTGCTAAATATGATATGATTGGAGAATTATTTCTTGAGTCAATTATAGTTTTGGTTTTTTAGAATAATTTAGAAGATGAAGGAAATTAGAGAGAGCAAAGGGAAGAGAAGTACCATAGAGCAGATTAAGACTATTCCTTGGAATGAGAGGAAATGCCTTGCAGATAGAGACGAACAAGCACTCAAACAAGAAATAGAAGATCTAAATACATGGGTATAGTTCTTTCGACTCAATTTTACTCTTTTTTTTTTTTTGGGTAATATCTCATACTTTTTTTTGCAAGACGGGTAATATCTCATACTTGGAAGGGTTTTTTTTTTTTCCCTCAAATTAGATTCCGAGATAAAGAACTAGGAAAAAGGTGAAAAAAAAAACAGAAAAACAAAACAAAAACAAAATCATAAACTCCGTGAATCTAATAAATTAATATCTAGCGTTTGTCCCTTTTTTCTAGAGCCAACAAAAGAGTACCCAGTTTGAGACAGCTTTTACAATGTGAAAAAATCATCACTTTTCTTAAACACCAACACATATGAATTACTTTCTTATGTTTTTTTATGTCTTTTTTTTTTTCCCCCCTTAATGATTGATTCATAATTTATTTGATCAATGAAGGGTTTATGAAGAATAAATCACTACCTTCTTTTTTCTTCTCTTTTTTTCTTCTTCTGTTAAAATGAAGATGAGGCAATGAAAAAAATAATATAAATTGAAACAACAAAAATTACAGTGAATATATCATTTTCACCATTTAATAAACAGTCTATACTTAATATCAGCAATATGGTCTACAATTGAATTGCTTATTTGATATATATAACTATCAACTTGGTTAACCCGCCCTTGGAAAATTTTACTTTTTTCCTACCATTAGGCTTCCAATACACAAAATCTTTTGCAGACCAATATGATAAGTGGCATGAATGATCAGCAATTGATGGCATACATACAAAACAGGCCTGAGCAATTAAGGACGGTAAAGGTCCAGAAGGGCATTATTCCAAGACCCAAAGTAATTAATTATTTGCACTTTTTATTTTTATTTTGTTGGCACTAAGTTAAGAACCTTTTATCAGTTTTTTTTTTTTTTTTTTCTGGTTTGGTATAGATATATAACTCTGTAACTTGTAAGCCTAATGATGCAGATTCAAAGGAATGCCAAGCTCAAATCCTCAGCCGCTAATGGTGGAATTATGGCTTCAGTGTGGAAGTTCCATAGAGAAGATCAAGAAGACCACTTTAATGTTACATGATGTTATCACACTCATATATTAACAAAATTCGAAGCATTTTAAGGCCAAATAGATTAGACATTAAGTGTGTGACTTGTGATTTGTTGACTCAAGTCTCCATATAATAATTTGATATAACTACCTTGCTATTTATAAATTAACACCTTATTATTTTAGTTCAAAGCTTTGTCTTGATTGATCTTCTCAATAGAAAATCTTTTCTTGTTCTTGTTATTGTTATCAATAAATCCAAATTAGAAACAATAGAAAAAGGACTTTCTTCAGATTCAGTCAAACTCTGGCATTTCTTTAACTGTATAAAAGGTTTGTATATAATATCTAAAGAGCAAGTTAGTAACTTTGTTCTATATTCTCATCAAGATATGGCTTTCCTAAATCCTAAACTCACACTATTGATCAACACCATAAGAACGAACATATGAGATCATTACAAACAACACAACAAAATAAAATGAAGAAGATCATCAAACTGCTTTTGCATTTCTCCCACCTCTTTTGCTAACCGCCCGACACAGCCGGCACGGCAAGGTGTCGAGGCTTATGGACCGAGTCTTTCTGTAGTTACCTAAAACCCCACATCGTCGCCAAGCGTGGTACTCCGCATAAGCTACCGGGTCATTAGCGAGGGCTTTCACGTAAGAAGCCAACTCCTCCAAGGAGTTAAACTTGCTACCATCGATGATCGAGTGTGGAGGGACGAAGTCCATGACGTTTGGGGCGCCGAAATATATGGGGACAGAACCCGAGTCCAACGCGTAGAATAGTTTCTCCGTGACATAACTCTCTGTCATTGTGTTCTCGATGGAGAGGACGAATTTGTAATGGGACATGGCGCAATGCAAATGGTCCCACCATTTCGGGGGAGCTTGGACATCATTGGCACACTCGGGGTAATACGAGAGGGCCATGTTCGGGCCGCCAACGTTGTTCAAGCACTTGCCAAATGAATGATGAGGCAACAAGCTAAGAAGCTTCTTTGCGAGCTGATTTCTCTTAGGAAGACAACGCGATGATGACCAATAGACCAGCGTATCCTTTGGACCAAACCCATAATAGAGTTAGAACTCATCATCTATAGCCAGAAACTTTCATGGGAAACAAAAGATCCAAGGATGTTTACCTTGTCCTTATCAGGGGAAACATGATAATTTCGACCGTTGTGAAAGAGTCCACCGGCATAAGTGGACTGCACATCATCTTCGGCGTGATAACTTATAAACAAATCTTCGACACCCGACCGCTTCCTTCCGGCCTCAAGATCCATGTACGCGCGAAGCGGATCGCCCGTGCGTCTCTGAAAAAGATGAGAAAAGAGTCACTATAGAGTTGGTCAGAAGAGAATGTAGAAGGCAAGAGCGTAGTAATAAACAATATGAGATCGTTTGTTATCCAAATAGATGGAAAGCTCTTTATTTTTCAATGATCTTCCAAACTTTAACATTGTGCATTAATTGAATGAAAAACAATAACAAAATGCATAGTGAGGTCTCGATTCAACATTTTCTTCTTTTGCAACCTAAACTTCAAAATCACTCATTTCAGTCATTGGTTTCAAAGGCATAAGGTAAGTTCTCATCTTGGTTTTTAAGAACCATTAATGCTAAATGACTCTCTAATTTTAATGTGTCAAAACAAGCTAAGAAAATAAAGACAACTGAGCCCTGTTGTACCCACAAATGATAGTTAAAAATCTATCCTATATTTCTGAGAAGTAACAAGAAAAGACAGCTCTTTTCCAAAAGAAAACTAAGCCTAAAATCAAATCACTCACAACACAAATTCCAGACATCTCAGAACCTCAAATCAAACATACCCATTTTGACAAAACCCGCTCTTTCATTTTTGAGCAATAGGACATTACCTTAAAACGCACGAAAAAAGAGATGGTCTCGAGTTTCGAGGCCAGCGAGAGGGGTTACCTGAAACGGCGGCGTTTTGGTCTCGAACAACAAAGCGTCAGGCTTGTCGGCGAGCACAGAGGACTTTGTCCACAGACAGCTCAACCCACAGCCACAAGAGTAGAGATTGTCCAGATTGTCGGGAATCCAAGTCCACCCTTTGACCAACACGCTCACAAAATCCATTCTCAGCTCGCCACACTTCGACTCTCCATCGCCTTCTTGCAGCGACGACGAAGACGACGAGCCATTGGAGGCCATGGAAGAAGCTCTGTGCTTTTCCCTGAACCCACCACAGCCCACCTCCGAGTCCCATCTCCGAAACGCGCTCACGAGGTCGGTGAACGCGTTCGGGCTAGGATCCGGGTCGGGCTGGCCCAGAGAGAGGCTCGGATCGGCGACGGGCTTGGCGAAAGGGAATCCGAGGAAGGCCGAGAAGAAGAGGAGAGAGACGAAGAGACCGAACATGAGGACGATCGTGGCTGTGTTGTTGAGACTCAGAGACTTCAATCGCATCGCTGGGTTGGGTCTCTCTCTCTTCTCTTCTTCTGGTAGAGAGAGAGAGAGAAAGAGAGAAGGTCTCGGAGATCTGAGAGGTGGGTTAGTTTGAACGTTCGTTAGGTGGCCGAGAGAAGAGTCGTCTTATTAGAGCTCCATTGAAGACTAGACTCTTTTTATTATTTATTTATTCGTTCTTTTGGGTGAATTAAAGTATTAAACATTCTTTTTTCGCTAAACAGTACCACATCGATTAATTAGAACTTAATTTAACGGTTTATATACAATCGCGTGTTATTAACTAATTGCCCCAAGCGGGCAGGGTTGATTAAGTGCAGTGGTTATTGGGCCCCAAGTGGGGGTGTGGTCGGCCCATAATTATGTAGCCAGGCCCACTGAGGCCTGTCAACGAGGACACAGCCGGCCCATTGGGTAGCCATTGGGTATGGCATCGAAACTTGAGTTGGCCCAAATAAAATGGGCCGGCTGAGTCTGGACATTAATACCACCACGCCCCACATGAGCTTGGGGTCGCACGCCAACCCTTTTTGTTATTAACGACGACACTTTTTTTGTTATGTATGTTTATATATTTGAGGTACAAAATAATTTGATTCAATTACAATGAGTAACAATCGTAATACTCGATCATATTTTGGCTCAAATTTTGAAAAAAAAAAATTTAACTATGTATGATCTATAAAATCATAATAAATAGTTGTATTAACATTTAATTCAAAATAAATAGTCAACTTTTCATAATTAAAATTTAAAAAGTAACTAGAAATGGGCACACCTACTATGAAGTTGTTTTTGAAAGGCGTGTGATGTGTATTTCGGTCATAACAGAAAGTAATCCTACCCTAAACAAATTATTTATTTATTTTTGGGCTGATAGTAATTGTTGTCTGTGGTGTGAAGAGTTGCATTTTTTAGCATCATTTTCCGTTAACTTTTTTATTTTTTTTTTGCACTTTTTAGGATCATTTTCGTTAACTTTTGACTTTGTTCCATAATTTTTTTATTTTTTATAATCATGCTATGTTTATGCCGTGCCCGTGGTCCCGTGGATTATGTGTGCTCTGTTCGCTACAGGAGGCTGAGAATTGAGATGTCAAAAGTATTGTAACGTGATAATTTTTTTTTTTTTTTGCAAGGAATTGCAACGTGATAAGTTGATGAGGGGCTTTCGGTGCCAAAAATCTTTTTAAGAACAATGTGCCATTTGTCTTCATAAATAACAATATAAATGTATAATATTCATGTCAAATTTCAAAGATCATTAATAGTAATCTTTATTTTTGTATTAATAATCACTAGTATCTATAAAATTATAATAAATAATTGTATTAACATTTAATTTAAAATAAATAGTCGACTTTTCATAACTATTAAAGAAAGAAACTAAAAATGGGCTCACCTACACTACTATGTAGTTGGTTTGAAAGGCGTGCGATGTGACTGGACATATAGGTTCATTTCCGTAGTAATAATAAAAGGTCGGTTAAGGATTTGCAGTCTATGTTTTAAAGATATAATCCTTATTTTGAAATATTAACAAAATAATCATCAGGTCAATATTTAAAAATCTATGATTAAAGAAATAAAAATTATGACTAAATAAATAAAATACGTAGTCATAAAATTTGTGATTATAATCATAAAATTTTAAAAAATTTGAAATAAATACAATAAAAAAAAAGTAAACATCTATTAATAAAATAACTAACTCACTAATATATGATTGCCTATACACCAAATTTCACAAAACTTATTACTAAATAAAATATATCTTATAAATAGCAAAAAAAACATGCAGCCAAATAAGTCATAAATTTCATCACTAGAGACACAAAATTTTAGACAATATTATCTCCAACAAACAATAAAAACAGAATTCAAAAAACTAGCGACTGCAGTCTCAAAAATTTAGACACGAATGTATGACTATTTTATTAATAAAAAACAAACATAGGCTAATTATTAAAAACAAACATAAATATATGGCTATTCATTATAAAAACCGATAACAAAAGGGGATACTTGGTCTTTGAATTTTTTTTTCCATGATATATGATTGGACTAGCTTTTACACCCACGCTCCGTGTGTGTAGAACAAGTGTAAAATAATATAACGGATAAAAAAATATAATAAAAAATAAAAAAGTATATTTTTATTAATTTTTTTATAAAAAATTGATTTTTTGTTATTTTGAATAATTAAGTGGTTAAATTTATCATTTATATAAATGCAAGGGCTTTTTTTAATTTTTCAAACTTAAAAAATAAAAATAAAAGCTTAGAACAAAGAAAACAAATAAAATATAGTTATGGTAAAAAAAAAGTATATAACAATAGTTGTCACAAGATCGAAAAAAATAATTTGATTCCACCATGTTAAGAAAAAACAAATTTTGAGATCATTACGTCAAACAAATATCCGTTGAAACGACTAAAATAAAATAAAAAGTAAAAAAGAAAAGAGAGAAGAGAGAAATTACAAAATAATCCCCCAAAATTTGTAAAAACGCCCTCTAAAATTTCCCAAAAACCCTTAAAATGAGCCTTTAAATGCAATTTAAAAAATAATAATAATAAAGGACGTCATGTGTCATCCGCAGAGGGCGTCATGTGTTTCCTCATCCTTAAGCGTTTCTTGGTAAAGTTGGAGAAACGGATTGTACCTTAGTAATATAGTAAAGATAAAGATAAGAAAAATATCTTGATAAATTAATATTCTTCTTGGCCTCAAAGTTATTAATTTATAGAGGTTTTGCTGTATTTTTTTTTGTTGGTTTTTAACTTCATTTTTTCTTTCATTTTCTCATTTTAGTTTTAAATTTTAAAGTGAATTAAAAAAGTAGTCAAATTTTATATTTTTATTTTGATAGAGAACTGATATTTTTTAGGTGAAGTAAAAAAATACCTAAATTTAACACTACAATTAAAATACAAACCAAAGTTTTTCGGTAGTTGAAGAAAAACAGCCAATTCATCTTGCACATCAAAACAATGATCAATTAATTACTTCCTATACAATTAATTAAATTATTTGGATATTTTGTTATAATTCTTAAAACATTGGATATATATTTAAATTCGCACTTTCATCGTTCATGTATTTTGAGTGAGTCCACCTTCTATTAGTTGCGTGATTATCTCATTATTATGATAATCTCTTCATCTTTTTTTTTTTTTTTTTGTCTTTCTAATTATTATTAAGATTATTGGCACCCGTAGTCCTTGAATTAAATTTTTTTACTTATCACTTAGCTTTGACTCGCACCCTCTTGTTATGTATCTACGTCTCTCTTTAATTTCTTTATGATTTTCTCAACGCGCTAGATCATGGTAGCGCGGCCAAGCTCGACCATGCCGCGTTTAAGTTTTTGCTTTATAAAAGTTTACCACTTAATAAAGTCTAAAAGAAGAAAACGCAAATTGAAAAGGATCCTAATGATGTCAAAAATTTTGACGAAATATTGATGGATTTTTTTGGTTTGTGAAATTCATTTAGAGTATGTTTAGAACTCAGATTTTAGGGAAGAAATAAAAATTCGAAGAAGGATGTGAAAAGACAACAAGAATTTTTGTTGGTGTTTGGAATTCAAAATTAGTAAAGGAAGGAAAAAATAAGAATTCTCTAGCGTGCTGTGCGTTCTCCAGCGACGAAGCACAACAAAGCAGTGTGTGCACGGCGTGCCTGCGCTAGCACCTCGACAGCCTCTGCCCCGATTGCACTGCCGTGTGGCTGCTGAGCGACGCCCTCATCGTCGGCTTCGTCCTCCGGCGACGATGTTGGATCGGTCCGCCAGCTATCGATGATGTGGCGGCGGCGATGCGGAGGACGATGATTATGAGGTCGAGGTCAGTGGCGGTTCCGATAACCGAAGATTCAAAACCGCCGGCAAAAAGTCAAACAACTGCTCAATCTCCTTCTAAAAAATTTTCATTTTCCTCACCTTTTTTAAGGGAAGGCAAAAATCCACATTTTTAATAAAACTTTCCTCAGTTTCTTTTATAAAAAAAATCCGCCTCTTTTCTTGGTTCCAAACGCCAATAAAATCAAAATCCATCAAAAATTTTTTCCTTTCCCTCCTAAAATTCGGGTTCCAAATGGACCCTTAAGTGTGCTGTTTGAACTCCATTGAAAATTTTTGAAGTTTATGTATTCTGATGAAGATGGGATCATTTTTGAAAATCTAGATACTCGGTGGTATGTTCCGTCCACAATTAGCGGCCTGTCATCAATTTGACTACAATTGTCAAAAAATATTTAATTTAAATGATTTTTGTCTATTAAAAATGTTCTGACCAAACTGTATAAAGCTCAAAAGTTCATAAACTAAGGGCATCACGGTTTGAACTCAATAAAAATTGTTGTTATCTTTCTATGCTCCCATCAAAATTTCTAACTAAACCAAGGATAGGTGATCCAATACCAATAAAATGTTATTTTTGTTGTTTAGTATTTTTTATATTGTTTAAGTAAGACATATGCTGCTTCTCCCTATTGGTGTTGTTTTGCAGTTATGGTTTCGTCTTCAAATTTAGCTGTCATATTTATCCTTAGTGTCGTTTTCTAATTTTGGTGTCGTATTAGTAATTTTATGTTATATTGTTCTTGTTTTTACCCTCCGTTATCGTTTTCCGCATTAACATTTTATCAACATACATAGCATTGCGAAGTCGTCCAATTGTACTAGAATAAAAATGAAATTATTAGACGGTATGTGCCACTAAATGACAATCTATTTTGATAGACCACAATTATTCATAGATTGCCTATTCAATAATATACTACTTAATATGCCAAAGTAAAATATTTCAATAATGAATAAAAAATACCAAAAAAGATGTACGTGCATAAAGGAGAATGTTTTGTCACTTTTTAAAAAAATGACTGTAAAAATCTACTTAATACAAATGTATGCCAATTACTGATTAATCATAGGGTCTATTAAATCAATGACTTACCATGCATAGTTATTTGCTAAATTTACTAGCCATTTTATCTAGGTTTTTTGTTTTATTTTCCATGTTTAGTTAAGGCGTTTACTTTAAATTAAAAAAATATAGAAAATTGCCTAATCATAATTCTATAATTGTAAGCGAATATGCGAGCATATCCACTCGCATATTCAACGAATCATAATTTCATAAATGTAAGCAAATATGCGAGTATATCCACTCGCATATTCAACGAATCATAATTTTATAGTCACTTACATATTCACTCGCATATTCATGAATCATAATTCCATAATTGTAAGCGAATATACGAGTATATCCACTCGCATATTCAACGAATCATAATTTCATAATTGTAAGCAAATATGCGAGTATATCCACTCGCATATTCAACGAATCATAATTTTATAGTCACTTACAAATTCACTCGCATATTCATGAATCATAAATTTCATAATTGTAAGCGAATATGTGAGCATATCCACTTGCATATTCAACGCATATTCGCGTGCAATTTAAGGAATTACAAGCCTTGACTTAAAATCTCAACTCTTATAAAAAGGTTTATGTTTAGCAATTTAAGATCATCAACACACGCTCAATAGTGGTTATGTTCCTAGTTATTTATTCCTCTCTCGCCTTTTTATTTCATAGATTCGAAAATTGTCATCACAAAAGCCAATAAACACACACACCCCCCACCATGTTCTTCATTGTTCTTGCAGATTTTATTTCTCTATCTCCGCATATATATATATATATCTTATGAACACAATAAAGAGAGCGATTCTTCAAATCAAAGTGTTATTTATTAGTAGGCCGAAAATATTACGTCAGGAGATCATACAATGAGTTAAATTCTTCTGACGTGATATACTCGGCCTACTGAAATAATTCTTTGAAATACTCTATTTTTTGTTGCGAAGAGTGAGTAGATCTCCTTCTTTCATTTACCTTGAATAACAATAATAAACTTATAATTGCTTATTTTCTTGTTATTGTTCAAGCAGATCATGTCACGAGCCTACGAAATAAAGAACTTAAAAGAAGTCAAGCACACAATTTATCTTATCCAATAACTGCTTCATATGTTGCCAGCTGAAACTGAACATAATTTATACATTGCCAAACTATTTGACTGGTAAACACAAGGGACAATTTTTATTTATAGGTTAAAATGATTTTTTGTTTTTGGTTCAAATTTCATTTGTTATGTATACGCTTTTCCTCAAACCTAATCTTATAAGAAGATTGTTTCAAGAGGACTGGTTTATTAAATTATAAGTAATCAAAAACTTGTGGTGTGGGTTTCTTGATTAAGTTTCTAATTTGCTACTAGATTGGGAATTTTTATTTAGATTGGGTTTTATTCGTTAAGGATCTATTAAATTGGGTATTATTGAAATTTTCTAAAAAAAATTGGCATAAGTTTATTAAATTACTAGTTTTTATACATGCGCTATACTCGTATAAAATAATATAACTAATAAAAAATATGACACGACGAAAGAAATAATAAAGTATATTTTTGTTTATTTTTTTAAAAAATTGATATTTTTGTTATTTTGAATAATTAAAGAGGTAATTTTATTATTTAATACAAATGCAAGGGCTTTTAAAAAAAATTTCAAACTAAAAAATAAAAATAAAAGCTTAGAACAAATAAATCTAATAAAAAATAGTTACGTTAAAAAAAATATATGACAATGGGTGTCAAAAGATTGAGAAAAATATTCTGAATCCAACCGTGGCAAGAATTTTTTTTTTCGAGATCATTATAGCAAAACAATAGCTGTTGAAACGATTAAAACAAAAAAGTAAAAAAGACAAAAAGAATTTATAAAAAAAATCCCTCTAAAATTTATGAATTTGTAAAAAAAATCCCCCTAAAATTGCGAAAAAGCCCTTTAAATTTTCTCAAAAACCCTTAAAATAGGCCTTCAAATGCAATTTTTTTTAAAAAATTATAAATAAAAAAGAAAAAATAGGAAATGCCATGTGTCATCCACAGAAGACGCCACGTGTCACTGCTTTGTAACATGAGGGTGGCGTACGGGTGGAGCCAAAAAAAAAAAAAAGAGACAAAATAACTTAACCCCTGGATGAATAGTGATTTGTGAGACAATGTACAATAAACCCCACTCGTCTTTATTATATATGCATAGATATGTAACCAATTAAAAACTCGAGGGTTATAATGTCTTTTTGTCTGCCTAGTCAATGGAAATTTGGAGTCAAGGATTATTTTATCAATGATTTTGAATACATAGGGATTAATTAGGAATTTCAAAAATAAGAGTGGAATTTAGCTACAACTCAGGGATTTTTAGGGATTTATGCTTAAAATTACAACGTATACTAATTGTGTCTAACTAAAAATATCATCGCTGATGATCAAATTAATTTGCCATTGATAGTATGTAATCGTGTTGTGCCATTTTTGTGCTTATTGTGCTTCTTGTCGTGCAGATCAACGAGTCAAAAGAGCGTCAAGCTTGGTCCGCGGCCTGTTTATAAACGTATTTGTGCTTTTGTCGTACCATAATGTGTTTGGACTGTGCTTCTGTCGTGCTTTATACGCATATGCATTCTTATACTAATTTTGTACTCATTTCATGTCCATAAAAAAAAATTTTAATTAGAGTTTTTACGTTTGTTTTGATGCATACGAATTACATTATTTAACACTAAAATAAAATTAAAAAAATAGTGATTAAATAGCAACAAATTTAGTGATCAAGGTAGAGGATGAGTCAAGAGCCAAATCAATTTTCCTTTTCTACCTCTCTAAGGTTCGAACCCAATTTTGTACAGTTATACTTGTTGCTTGAATCATACCTTTTATTGCAGTATTTTGTCATTCAATTATTAATGAAAGTTATAATCAAAGATCATTTTGACTAGATTTAAAAAAATAACTAATTACTAAAATCAATGATTAAGAAATGAACATTTTCATTATGATTTATGAAATTGTAATAATCAACTAAATTAATCTTTAAATTTAATAAAGAGTCAACTTTTAAATTTTAAGAAAGTAACCGCCAGTTGAATTATTTACTCAATAATTAAATGTAATATTTAAGTAATTTGAATGATTAAGATTTAAACAATTCACCTCGGGATTGAGAAAGTCAATAATTATTTAAATAATGTTAAAACAAACAAAGGGTAATTACCATAAAATTAGTTGTTTTTAAAAGCATTTGGATCGTTTAGCACTATTAAAATCATTTCAACAATAGTGCTAAACCATTTGGATGGTTTCTCAAACATGATAGCAATAGTATTCCCACTTTGTGTCTTTAGTTCATAACTCATGTGAACATGTTAGGATATATTAAGGGTTGTAATTTAAATGACGAAGTCTTAACTCTTTCACGATGATTTGGTTCTCAATCACTTTGAAGAGATAACCATTCATCCATAACATTTTTCTTTGTAATACCTACTACATCTATATTTCAATATTCCAAAAGATAGCAACACAAATGACGATCAAGGTGGGTTCGAGAGATGAAGCACAAATTTTGACGAAACTTTTGAACAAAATTTCAGCATCTAAAACCAAATTTGACACCTAAAGAGCACACAAAAACAGTCGAATATTATATGGGCCAACAAAAGCAAGGTTCATCAATTCAATGTTTAAGAAAAAAAATTCCATAAATTTCAAAGTACCTACAACAATTTGACAATTTTCAAAAAGGACTTATCTCCTTCAATTTCATTTGCAATATTGATTTTCTATTATAAAGAATTCAGTCTAAAAGGCCAAAAAGACAATACAACAGATTATCCCAGTACTACAATGATCTCTCTATTTCTGTTTTTTGCTGATTATTGTTATCATCCTGATTTGAACTCAATAGCAATTGTTGCTCTCTTCCTCTATTCCCATCACCATTTCTCACCAAGAATTGGTGATCCAACAAAATGGCATTCCTTTTGTAGTTCCAAACCAGCATTGAAATGTAATCCTGAGGCAAGAGAAGGCCTTCTTCTCTGATGCTACTCCGTTGCGCCTCGATAGTTTTCGGGTCCCCGAGCGCAATGTACTCGAGCAGCGCCTTCTCGTGATCGGGTCTCCAGTTATTCGGGAAAGGAGTGTAATCGGTTTCGGGCACGAGCGACATCCTAGTGTACTGAAGCCCGTCGATAGACTCCGCGAGCCCCATCCTCAGCAGATTATGGTACTCCGGCGACTGGCCCTTCTTCTCCTTCAAAGGGCGGCTCAAATTGCGCGCGCCAATCTTGTACACCTTCGCTCTCGAGCGAAGCTTGTACTTCGCTGCGTAGAGCTTCGCGAGGGAACCCCTCAGAATGTACGAGCAAAAGTTCACCACTTTCTTCCTGTTATCGGCGTATCGGTACCACTCGACCATGGTGGACAGGAGCTTGTTCATTTGCGCGTTTGTGTGAGCCTGCGTGGCGTGGAACATCCGAAAACAGGGCTGCGGATCCGGGTCCCTATCCCCCTTCAGGAAGTTCAGCTTCCTGAACTGCTTGATGCACTGCTTCAAGCTTGCAGTAACTGACAACAGCGTCCCCACGCCCTTCTCGCTTATGATCTTCCCGCCGGTGGCGGTGTAGCGAAGGGTCGGGTAAACGACTCTCCGGCACAAGACGTGGTCGAGGAACATTATGCCCTTGGTTATGTGCTCTATAGGGAGGCTCTCATTGTCAAGCTTGAGCATATACTTCTGATCACAAAACTCGACCAGCTCTTTCCTCAACGTTGCCGCATCGGCTCTAGGCCCCCGAATGCCAATCAGAATGTGGCCCCCGTAACGAATGTAATCCATCTTCCGGGTCTTATCCGGGCCGCTCGTGGGCACAAACTCCGGCCACGATGTGTTCCCCTGCTCCGCCTCCCCCTCGGGGCTATTCCATATCACGTCGCTCTTCGAAGGCCGATAGAAATCCCTAATCTTCCCCTCCATCCACCGGTCGAGCTCGTCCAAGCAGACATTAGCCAAAAGCGGGCTGAGCACACCACAATGCCCCCACGAGGGAAGCTTCTCGGCCTCCTCGGGTGCGAACCCGAAGAACGTCTCCAGCCAATAAGGGTCTGGCTTCGGCTCGCCCTCGTCCAAAACCTTCTTCTTCTGGTACTTCCGCTTCTTCTTCTTCGGCCTCTCCTCCGCGCCTTCCTTGGTGGTGATCACCGGCGTAACCAGCGCCGACTTCACCAAATCCACCACCTTCTTATCCCTCACATCCCTCATCAGAGCACTCATCACCAAGCCAACCTTCATCCCATCCAAAACCGTGCTCAAATCACCCTTGATGTACCACAAGTAACCCGCGAAGCTCCGCCGGATCACCCGCAGCGCGGTGTGCGCGGTCCTCCCGGGCCGGAAAGCGAAGGACTTGGCCGAGAATCGCGCCTCGTAGACGGGCTCAAGGACCATGAGCAGGACCTCCTGGACGACCCTGTCCTGGAACGGAGCGGGCTGGGTGGTGGTGAGGAGGGCGCGGAGCTTGCGCTTCGAGAGGGCGGCGTAGTCGGTGGTGTCGCGGGGCGATCGGAGGAAGAAGTCGAGGCGGGCGCCCCAGCGGAAGCGGCCGTCGAGGACGGCGTTGCGGAGGGCGAGGAGGCTGTCGAGGGCGGCGCGGGGGACGGCGGAGCGGGGGAGGTAGGCGCCGGAGTCGTCAGCGCAGGCCTTCTGGTAGGCGAGGAGCCAGAGCTCGAGGCGCCGGAGATGGCCGGAGAGGCTGGAGACGAGGCTGTCCGGGGAGCGGAAGCTCTCGATCCACATGCGCGAGCAGACGGACACGCCGTCCTCCTTCATCAGGTTCCATGGGTCGTCCGGGTCGCCGGCGCCGCGGCGGTGCGGCGGCGGATGAGGAGGAGGGGGAGGAGAGAAGGAGAGGAAGCGGAGGGCATGGGTGGGTCTAGGGTTTGTGGGGTATAGGAGTTGGCGAGTGAGATTGGGGAAGCGGCGAAGCATTTGGGATTGGGAGAGAGGTTTAGGCCATTGCGTTGCGGAGATTTGCGAGGATTGGATTTTGAATTTCGCTGAACAAATGATGAGAGAGAGAGAGAGAGAGAGGGGTTTAGAGTTTAGAGGGAAATGAAAGGGGGGGTGTTTTGTGAGTGTTGCGAAAGTGCAAACCTCGCTAAAACCCTGCGTCTTTGTTTTGTTGATTTTCTACTCTCTTCGGGTTTCTACCGCGCTAAAGCCCTGAGCTGTCCTTAATATTGGATTATTGGTCACAATGATCTGACCTTTATTTATTGAATACGAGCAAGTAAGGCACAAACCACATCATTCTTACTATTTTTCAAGCCAAAATTTTTTGATTACATCATTTTTAGGTGTTGTTTAGAAAGTGGATCCGGATTTATTCTTGGGCCATTAAAACGAATTTGTCAATTTAAATCGTTGTTTGTAAACTTTTTTTTTAAAAAAAATCCAAATAGCAAAAATTTATTCAAACTCTTAAAATTTAAATTCTACCATCCTTAAATTTCAACAGTTTAGATCTATTTTGAATAGTACCTTTTGAATTGATATTTCAATCACTCTTTTTATAACTCAAATCACATATTTATATATCTACCCAAATAACAATTCAAATAAATTTTTAAAGATTATTTAAACCAGACATCAGTTTAAATTTTTCGTTCAAATTTCACAATTCATATTATATGAATTCAAATTAAAAAAAGTTCAAATTGTTATAATTTAAACCCGATTGGCAAACCACACCTTAGTTTCTTATCCTGATTTGAGATCTTTGTTTGATTTTTTTTTATTTTTAAATTTAATGTTAAAATTATGCGCACGAGTACCAAATTTGTATCAGTTTTTAAACGGAAACTGATTAAAACGATTGCATTATTAATCGTATTCGTTACAACACATGTTTTTTCTTTTTTCATGATTTTGTTTCTTGATTTTATTTTCTTATAAACCTTTAAATACAAAACCATTTTCATACTCGTTATCATACCTTAACAAAATAGGGCATGGTAACGGTTTTAATCGTATTCGTACCCTATATTTTCACCTTTTTCTTATAAGTGACCTAATTTATCTTTTTATGTCTTGTTTGATACCAGTATTTAAACATAGTCATCAAAATGATTATTAACTTTTCAAATTTCAATGAATGGTGTATGACTAGTGAAGATTTTCCTCCTTATAGCAATATTTCTTTTTTTATTTCTCTTTATGTTTGTTGGCGATTTCTGTAGTCAGTCACTTATAAAATTGAAGGATCAGTCAGTCAGTTATTTTGCTGAAGTGTCCGGTTACGTTTTGGTTAGTTTACAGGCTTAGGCGGTTAATTAGAATATAAGCGTGGGACTAGCTATTGTACTAGTACAATGTATTATATTAGGTAAAGAGGGTGTTTTTGTAATCTACAACATATGCAAGCTGAGTATGTTGTATATAAATATGTGAAGAAGGGGTAGAAGAGTCATTGCACATGCATTAGAATAAAAAAAGAAAACTTTGGGTGTTGTAATATGAAGTAGCAAAAGTAAATACTTCAACGTTGGAAAGTAACAGGCATGTATGTACTATGTAGATACTACAATCGCATGACATGGTCATATGGCTCTGTAAACTACTCGTCGTTTAGGATCACAAACCCAATTACAAACGCATGCACATACAGACACCTGATTGAAATTTTAACTACGTGAATGTGGCAGTGAAGATAAAACCATTAAAATACACAATAGTAATATAAAGGATATGAGAGTAATACGATGAACAAAATAATGGTGTTCACGCCGGATAGGAACATCGCACTTGAATTGAAATCTTGTGTATATGAGTTTATGACGTATTTAATGAAAATAGTGGACACATAGGGATTCTGGTGAGTTTATGGGAAGCGCACAGCACCCTGCAAAGTGCCCGTACCTTCTTGCCCAATCTCATCCTCTTAACACCTTACGAATTTTGCAGATTTTTTCGCCTATTCGTCTTGCCTGTCGAATAGCCCCAAATGCGAGCTCGAAGTTCCACTATTGATCCCATAGAGCTCCTAAACATAAAAAATTAGAACTTTCTTCACCAGTCTTTTGGCCTATGAATGCTTAAGATTTTTGCGTCAGGTTTTCAACACCCAAATTCCAGTCCTGCTACCGAATTGCAAACCTTAACCCACTTAAACAACTGCAGTGTTTTCTCGGGCAAACCTACTTAAAATAATATTCTTTCTCCACCGGTCGCAGGTCATAATTTTTTATCTGCCCCTATATAACCCTATCTTATTGTTTCTCAATCCTGTCCGTGAATTTCATTACTGTCGCTCACATCACTTCATCTTGCGGCTTGGGAGACAGTGACTTATTGATCAGTCTAATTATGCTTGCTGGACTACAGCCAGCGCCATGTTTGTTTATTTGGTTTTTTCTTTTTTCTTTTTTCTTTTTAAATGTTTAAGACCTCTTTTTAATCCCATGTAAGCAAGTCTACTTTGAGCGGATGCTTATATAAAATTAATGGCCAAGATCTGTGGCATATTCCCTAAAAGCTAAAACGATGAATACTTTTTCAACTTTCTTTAGTTTTTCATTTTTTTCCTTTTTAAAATAAAATTACGTGAAACATTCTTGTGATACATTTTTCCTTTAGACACAACAATGAGAACAATATTCTAGAATAGTTAATCTTCAACCACAAATAATTTGAGCTAAATATATTACACTTTAACAAATAAGATAGTGTGAAGTTTTTATCTATACAATTTAAGGGCTAAACTGTCAAACACAACCAATATCGAAATCAATAGTGCTAATTCGTAATTACTCGCTTTATTTTTTAGGATTTTGTTTATCTTTTAGAGATATTTTTGTGGTAGAGTATGATTCATCGTGAGAAATGATTCTTGAGGGCTAAGTTGTCAAACACAACAGAATTTAATAGTGCTAATTAGCATTTATTCTCTTTTTTGCTAGGATTTTAGTTTCTTTTTAGAGGTGTTTTGTGCTAGAGTATGTTTCAACTTTCATTGCCGAGTAATGATTCTTGATCATCACATGTATTTTATCAATACATTAGGTTAATTGAAAAACCTCAGTATACATAATAGTGGTTTTTTTTATTTTTTATTTTTATTTGTTTTTTTGTATGAATGGATATATTCCGCTGCAAAATCAAAATCCAATTTCCTAGGACGAGAAACGATTATTGAATAGTTAGATATCATTTTTTAAAATCTAACAACTCAAAATCATGTATAATATAAGACATATCCTATTACAACTACATCTTTTTTGTTTTTTAATCGGATTTTAGCACTTCATTTGCCTTAAGACTTAAGTTAATCAAATCCTCACGTTTAGTTGTATTCTTTCGTTATCATTTACAAAGTTGCAATTGCATCTTAAGTCTGAATGCATTACAAAGAATATTTAAAGTTTCTCTTTCATGAGTCGTTTTTATTTTTTGCAATATCTTGTTGCTTTCTTTCAATCATAACTTCATCTAGATCAAAACTTATTTATGCTTGTTTGATACAATCATTTTAAATATGAGCATTTAAATAGTTTTTGACTTTTTTAATTTTAAAATTTACATTTGTTAAGTAATTCAAATAACAAAATGTAGATAATTTTGATTCGATGATTGTTTGCAAAACGTTGTAATTCAAATCAATATTTTGATAAAAATTCGATTGTAGTATTTGAATTGAGATCGTTAAAGAAAAGATTTGGGTTAAGAATTGAAAAAAAAAATAACTTTTTACAATAGGAGCATTAAAACACTAATATTTAAGTTAAAATTTTGGGCTTTTTACCAAAAATCATTGATATTATTGAAATGTTACTTAGAATAAAAGTTTTTGTTATATTAATTGTAACAAAACCTTCTAAATCTAAATCTTAATAATTCAAATCACATTAAAATTGAAAAATAAAAATCATGAACCATTTAAAAGGATCATATTTAATCGCTCATACGTAAGACCGTCTTGATCGAGCTAATCCCAACTAGAGTGAGTTGCAAAAATAAATCAAAATTGAACGAGTCTTTTAAAAAATAATACATATTTCAAAATATTAAAAGAATAGCAATGTCAGGAATTTTATGACAAAAAATCACAAACAAATATTAACACTTTTGTAAAAACAAATTTAACACTCTAAATTTTAATAAGTAAAAGTTGAAATGTTAGAAAAATTCTTACACAATGTGTGAATATTTTGACATGTCTATTGTTTTTTTTTTTAAAGCAAAAAAAATTTAGCTATATACTCCAATTTCCCTCCCAACGACTATGTCACGTAGAATTCTCCTTAGGTGTTCATATTCATAAGAATCAAAACAATTTAGTCCCCAAACTTTGTTCAAATCAATGAACGAAATCGATCGAAGGGAGTGTTTATGAGACCTTTTTAAGTGTTGGGGTACAAAATGCCATTTCTAAAAGTCACAGAGGTTCATTGACTCAAACCCCAAACATAATTGCATCATCCTTTGTGAAGCTCTGTTTCTTGGAAGTTTCTATAGAAGCTTTCTTGCAATATCCCATTGGTTCATTATTTGGTGAGTTAGAAAAATAATAGCAATTAGGAAGTCTCATTCAAAGTTAGAACCAAACCCAATAACCAAATAAACAAATAGAGAAACACAAAAGTGGATTCAGATTTCACGTAAAAGAGAATCCAAGAGTTTGGATGCGAAAGAGTAGAAGAATCAGCAATGGACAGTCCTCCTGAGAACGATTGCTGCTCAATCTGCCATGGCAATTACAACGTTCCTTGTCAGTCCAATTGCTCTCACTGGTTTTGCGGTACTCTCTCTCTATCTCTCTCTCCTTTTTTATTTTTTATTTTTTTATTTTTTTATTTTATGAATTCTCAGTCTTTGACCGTGTTTGTGAATACTAATCTCAATTCTTTGTAAACCTCTATGCGAGTTCGATCTTGCACTCAAAATATTAATGTTTTTGAGTTCTGAAAAGCATTTCTTCTGCTTTCTTTTGGCGATCTGATTCTGGGTATTTGATATCATCGAGTTATAACTTCAATCTCATTAATAATAGCGCCAATTTTACCTTTTTTTTTTTTTTTTTTCTCCTTTGGTTGATAATACATATGATTTTGTTTTGGCTCTAGGGTTAGAACTCTAAAATGTCACATTAAAGCATGGAAATGTTGGGGTTTGAACCTTTCCTTTCATAAGATTCAACGCCCAACATTCTTCCATTTAATGAGAAGTCATGTTATTTGCAGTGTTGGTTCAATTTGCAGCAAACACAATGTGTGTTCGGTTCTGTAAATAAGACCTGTAAGGTGAAACATGGTAGTGAAAAAATGGAAGAACAACTATTGATGAATGAAAGAAGATGACATTGAGGACAATAATTTTCATTCATCGGAAACTCATAGACGATTATTCACATATTGCACGTTACGAGTTTTGTCTTGAGATATACAACCAAGATGACATTAAGGACAATGTCTTTAACATTTGATTTTAGTATTTTGCTAATAAGTTAAGAATCGGGTGTAAGGATCTTCGGCGTTTTAGTATCTCTACTTTGCCGTTTTTATGAGCTTTTCTTTTCTTCATGAAACGAAAATTGAGATAGAAATTACTGCCTGTATTCTAACATTTAGTTGCTTGTTCCTGAAAACTACGATCGATCCACGTGTCCACAATGCGTCCTTGTCTTCTTTCTTCAGGGAATTGTATTATGCTTGTTTGGGATCACGGATCACAACTGCGGCCATGTAGATGCCCATTATGTCGTCGCGAGATTACGTTGTTGGTTCCAAGTGGCGCTTCATTAAGACAGCGCGGTGACAGTAGTGTCTCGTCGGTTCTTGGAAAGATTGAAAGATACAATCGTACTTTTGCGAGCCATGACCGTACCCTTTTTCAGGTGATTATATCAACCATCTTTCATGAATAGTACGAGTATAGTTTTGAAAAAGAAAAGTATGAGTTTTTGTTAATTAAAATTTTAATAGGGAGGAATTTCATATGACTGTCTACTTATTCCTTCCATTCTCTTAATTTTATTTATGACAAGCACCAGACAGCAGTCTAACATCTGCGATATTGCTTTATTTTGTGCAGAGAATTGCGGATCTGCCCTTTTTCCTTCGGAGGCTGCTGCGAGAACTGATGGATCCTCAGAGATCACTTCCCCTTGTTCTTAGGGCCCGTGTTTACATTGCGGTAAGTGAATGACACAACTATACTCTAACTGCACTTGCACTGCCATTTTGGATTGGCAAATATTTATAGGTGCACAGAATACTTACCTCGTTGTGATCATACTTCTTATTTAGTGATCGGTGATCATTATTAGTATTAATTCCCAATTTCGCGGCTTGTTTGATTAGACGGAAAAACTTGTTGTTAAGGCCCCTCATAATTTGCATATTCACTTTCGATCCTTCAGAGGATCCTCTGATTTCCTTAATGATAATGGTTGATTCTGGCTGGTGGGCCTGCATCAATATGCTCTGTTTTACTACTATACTACATTCAGTTTAGTAAATCGAGAGTTTTAATTATTCGAAAGGAGAGGATAAGTGTTATAGTTGGCATCATAAATATTTTGGTTTAGTTATGCTAACAAAAAGTGGCAATTTTATTCCTGGACTCTCAGTCTTTGTAGTCTAGTAGTCGATGAAATTTTAACTCTCGAGGGCCATTAGTGCCACAGGCAGAAAAACAAAAGCCCAGTTCTTCACCTTTAAATTACCACCTGTGACTGACTTTGGGAGAGAAGGAAAAGAAGGAATTGCTGAACAAAGGTTCTGAAAAGTTCAAAGGGGCTTAGTATTTTGAAAAGTTTGACTTTCCTTTGCTAAACAAACCATGTTTGCAAAACTGCATATAGATGGTCTATCATGTTTTCTTGATGCCTCCGTTTCGAGCTAATATCAAATAATCATCAGTTCTTTTGCATATCAAGCCAACACAACATATTCTGAATGCAAGGCAAAGAAGTACTTTTACCATGTTGTATTTGGACTTGGAATGATTCTGTTGACACGGTCTGAGCAAGAGCCGCAATTTCTCACAGTACAAGACGATAGATTAAAATGGCTGCATTATTAACTTTTCTTTGATGGGTTCTTTTCCCTTATGTGTACAGATGATTTTAAGTGCCATTTATGTGATCAGTCCAGTCGACTTAATACCGGAAGGTACGAAAAGATTGTGCTTTGGTAACTTGTTTTCTAATCAAGTGCTTTTTATAATTTATCTACTCATTCGGCTCTTCCTGCAGGAATATTGGGCATAGTTGGACTTTTGGATGATCTGCTTATTATGCTAATTTTCTTCTTCCATATTGCTGCCATTTACCGTGCTTTTCTCCATCGTCTTCATGGAGGTTCTTGAACTGACCCATGGTGGTGATAGGACATGCAACATGTTGTACAATTAGTTTATAGAAAGCTTGAAACTGTTTTCATTTTAGAGGAATTGGACAGAGTTCATTTGTTAAAAAATGTTAAATTGTGCTATCATGTATTGTGTAACAAAAATGTTTTTTTTTTTGTTTTGTTTTGTTTTTTTTTTCCCCCTTCCTTTTATAATGGTGAAATAACAAAAATGTCTTTCTATTTTTGCATAAGTTTTCTTATAAAATTTGAGTTTTGTCATTGCATTCTTTTTTTAAAAAAAATCACAAATACTGCTAGTTTTCTCCGAAACCATAATGATACCAAATTAGCCCGTGTAGTATACGTATAGTATTGTGTGAGTAAAGGCTTTTTTTTTTTTTTTTAAGCGATAAACACATCATATGGGCCATTTAGGCCGCCTACTACATTACATTGTATTGTTACCTCTTTAAATATTAGAATAAATATCTTAAAAAACGTAATTACACTAATGTATTTTTTGTATTATACTGATAATTTGAAGGTACATATAAATACATATATACACGTGGATAAGCTATACAATACAAAAGATCAAGTCTACAACAATAGTTTGCCTTCTATAGCCAAATACATTTTACATATGAATATTGCCTCTTTGCATTCATGAGTGTTATGTACCATAAATTACAAGAGATTCTTTCTATTGCTCTCATATCAATGAATCAGATATTCTTGATGAGCTCTTCATACCATGGTTTGTGAACATTACACGTCACAACTGCCACAACCACCAGCACTTCCACAGCCTTTACTAAGCTATCCGTGAGAAGAGCCGCCCCAACCCGCCGAAGAGACGCCTCGGCCAGTTCTCTTCCTTTGGCTCCACTTCCTCCGAGAACAACACCTCTCGCAGCCACATACACAGCACGAGACACACGTTCGAAAACGGCATCACTCGCTTGCAAGCTCTTCCCAAGCATGCTCGCAAGTATCTGCTTCTTCTCTCGGAGTTTTCCAGTGAACGGAAGATTGTCGTTATCTTCTTCGCACCCCAATATTGTTTCAACAATTTCTGGAATACCAGCGTCTTCTACAGTTTCTAGGACTTCACAGAGCTTCTTTGCGCATTTGGATGTTATCTTCTCGACGCCCTGTGGACTTGTTACCAAGTTCTCACTCAGGAGGATTTGGCGAACAATCAACAAACTGCAAAAAATGGGATAATTACAATTCTTATTACATTACGTACTGGGAAAAAACATGTATTGAAGCGCAAACAGAAACAGGAATGAGATCCAGTGAGAACTTCAGAGTTATGGACAATGTTTAAACAAAAAAAAAAAACATTAAAGGATCACATATTTGTGTATTAGTGAGTGAGCGTGAGAGCAATAAACTTCAGGTTATACATGGCATAATTTTATTGCTGAAATTATTAGCCTTCCAATATAAACGACTTAAATCAAGTGGTAATGAAAGTCTATGCCATGTAATCGGAAGTGACAAAATGAAAAGCTGTTAATAGTTTTCACTAATAAGAACACTAGATTGATGATATCAAAGAGGATGTGTCAACTTACCAAGTAGCAATGACTATTATCCTCTGAAGCTGAGATTGAACAGCCCTTAGCCTGGCAAGGTTAAGTTTAAGAGTTTCAGGCAGAACTTCCAGGCTCAGTCCAGCTACTTCAATTACTAGCTTTACCAAACCGAGCCTAACCAACAAATCAATTCTCTCTCCCTTGCATTCGAGAAGTCTCTCACCGGGCAAAGACAAATCTATACGACCAAATTCAAGAAATCAGAAACCTTTTGCATGCATATTTCTTTCCCAAGTGAACAATAACAAAAAAGAGAAAAATGATAAGTAGACTTACCAATTGTGTCAGTAGAAGGGATCTTTTTGCTTCCCACTGAAATGCTGCCTCCGGTCCGAAGAGTGGTAGGTGGAAGTCCAGAAGAAAGTTCGTTGCTTGTCACATCAGAAAGAGAAAGAGAATCTATGTATTCATGCCACTCCTGATCCGCCACCATCCTTGTGGATGCAAGCCATCTCCTCGTAACTGGAAGAGAGATCTGGGCGTGAGTGGGAGATCCATGCCTATTGGAAAAAGCGTTTCTCAGGTATTCTAAACCGGCGGTGCTCTTGATGAGTGGTTCTACCATCCTCAGACGTGCTTTGCTAATCTCCCTCTTGAGATTCTGCTTGAAATTATGGAGTCAAGTAAGTCAAATTGAATACAGAAATTAAATCGCCACTTTTCACAGGGTTCCTGCAATGAAGGGAATAAATACCTGAATTTGCTGCAAAACAAAGCGAAGCCCCTTAGTTATAGCAAGGGCACGTGACGCTTTTGAATCATCTTCAGCTTGAAGAATCTCGGCCAGTTCTTTCAGAAACTTATAGTGAGTGCTCACCAAATCATTGTCACTAGCCGGTGAAGAAAGTTTGCGCAGAGTAACTAATGCATACTCCAGGATCTTTCCAAAATATTCCATGTCTAAATTCCCTGATCTCAGCAACTTTATGGGAACGGAAAAGGAAAAACAAAAAGGACAGAACATTCAGAACTAAAAGGTAATGCTATTAAATATTAACTGTAAGGGCGGTTGCTTGAATTATAGTTGATTATTACCTGTGAGAGAATATCAATATCAATACTGTCAGTAATCTCTTGTTTCCAAGCTTGAGGAGATATATCACATAGTTCGTCTCGGACTTCTCTAACAAGTTTAAGAATCCAACCGAAGTCAGAATTATTTTCTTTCATAGACTCCATAACACCGTCCCAAAAAGCCTTTTCCATCGTCTCTCTTACTTTAGCCTGCATAAATAAATGCAAAAAATCTCAACTGTGTGAAATGTGCTCAATCAGTAACAAGTAGAAGGATAGTTGGTACTTAGTACTTACCTTAAGACTATTCTGATCTTCATCCCCGAGATTTAAGGTATCAGCAAAATCACGGTGATGCTCATGAAGAATTTCATTCACAAGCAGTTCATTCTCACTAATTACAAACGCAGCGGAATTCAAATGACCACTCGCAACAGTTTCAAAAGCCGAAGAGGAACCTGCGTGCTCGGCAATATGAGATTGATCTTTTTCGACTGAAGCTTGAATCTGTTTTCTTACATTCTGATAGGTGCTGGTACCATCACTTGTTTCAGAAGATGCAGAAACTAAAGAGTGATCAAATGAAGCAGGCTGACATGGTGATGAATTAGCTGCAGCTGAGGACGGTAGTGAACGAGCAGAGTCCTTGGACATGGTGAATTGGGAACGGATCTCAGAGAGTGCAGTTTCCAAGCGTTCAAGTCCTGTATTACCACTTAGCTGCTGCAATTTATCTCTCAGTAGTTTCTGACTTTCTAAAACCTGCCATCACCAAGAGAACCCAATAAGAACATTAGCCCACAATGGTGGGAGCCGGGAGGTATAAATAGAGGATGAAATAGGGTCAAGCGGGCAATAATCTCAACTACCTGCTTATGGAAAGCATTCACGCCATGTGTAGGATCGGCATTTTCTCCTTCTGTAGTCATTATAGAAGTTTGCAACATGGAAAGTTCCAAGTTACAAGCTGCTCTCACCAAATCATCCTCTAACAACTTGGCATCATTATCTTTCCATGCTACAAAGTGCAACAGGTATGAGCACCATGCCTTGTCAAAGGTTTCTAGCTGGGATCTAAATGTAATTTTACTTGGACCGAGCACTGTTTCTTTCTGGGCAGTTTGAATAGGGCCCTGAATTATGACCTTAAGTAACAGCTCAAATTCTCGAACAAAATCAGTTGCAGACAATGAAAGGGCATTCTCACAGTCGGTTCTCCTATTAAATATTGCATCTGGGTGTCCCAATATCATATAAGTACAGAGCAAAATTTTCACTGGATACCTTGAAAACACAGCTGGATGTAGAGGAGCCTTTTTACTGGAAGGGCTCTCCTTTGACACCGATTTTTTCTTGGTATTGGTATTTGAATTTCCCTTTTTTATTTTTGAAGCAACCCGAATAAGAAGATGATCAATGTTCTCCAACCGAGACAAATTGCCAGTAGCTGCCAGTGAGTTCAAATACCAACTCTCTAGACGGTTAACTAAATCTTTCGTTGTCCGAATAGTTGCAGGGAAATCCATTTTGAGGGCAAGCTGCTCAAATGACATTGATTTTACAGATTCTCCACAAATTCCTAAGGCTTTAAAAGCAGTTGCTAAGGCAAATGTAGTTTTTCTCAGATGCAGGAACCGCCTCCAGTAACTGGAATGGCAAATGGAACAAAATAAGTTATACACACAAGAAAATTACAACTATATTGAAACCTACACATTGTAATTGTACTCGAGTCGCAATGCAAAACAACTACGCCCAAACAAATTACAAGTATGTATGGTTCCGTCAACCACTTTTAATCCTAAATGGAAGACTAAATTACCAAACAAATATAGAAACACTATTAGATGTATAAAAATGATGGTAATTTAAACTATCTAATGTATAAATCCTAGATGCCAACCGCCAGTTGCAGACTCTTAAATAACGTATCAGCTTATCCATGCAGAAAATTTCTAGCTTGTAACCTTGTAATTAATGACAAATTGACATTCTTTTGACCCAAGTAAATCAGAAGGAACAAATTAAAATTAGCAGTTTCACATTAGTACAAGGGCTAATGTATACGCACCTTACTATCTTCGAAACACTCTCCTGCTCTTGGTTCATCAGAGGAGAGTGTTGTGAAGTTATCCGCTGCTTCAAGTAACCCGGACTTTCTTTCTCCTGTTTACTATGGACAGATTTGACATCCCGACGGACACGCGATATCATAGCACATGCCTTTGCCTTCTCTTCCTCCAACATCCTCGATCTCTTCCTCTGAGCTGCAGCACGTTTTTGACATATAGATGCTGCGATACAATCTTTGTATTTTCTCTCCTTAATCGACCTTTGCAATAATGACTGAGTTGCTCTATCTCTTCTTGCTGCCCTCCGTAGCGAGCAAGCTTTAAGGAGCCGCGTCCTATTTTCCTCTGCTTGCTTAGCCCGTGACTGGACCTTTGCACTAAGCTCATCTCGTTCCTTCTCAAAACGCGTCTCTAGCCCAGTTTTTGCGGCTTGTCTCAATGCATCTAACCTGGCCAGACGCGTCTGAGCCCTTTCTAGAATACTTAACCTGTCGTTACCGTTAGAAAAAAGAGAGTCACTAACTTTATCCGCAACACATAATAGGTACACGTTATTTTGGTTCATTCTATTTCGACAACTTGGCTTCTCTAGTTTGATCGCTAAAGAAGATTATGCACATTTTGAAAAGCTTCAATCATAGACGAGAACCAAGATGTCACTTTACATAATTGTATAAAGCAAAATATCAATCTTTTCCTGCCAAAACACCTCAAGTCTATGTTTCATACTATATCACGTTTCATCCAAACACTGTGAAAATCCAACTAGCTAATTAACTTCAATGGTGGTAAAACAATGCAACAGCTCAATCACCACAACATTTGGGGTATTCGGAGCTTTTGGCTTCATACAAGCACCGAAAAAATCGAATCTTCATAATCGGCCCATTTATAAAGTAAAATTTCCAATGCACATAAAAGAAAGCTAAAAGCAGAGAATTGTATCTAAACAGATCAGCAATGCAAGCAATTCACCTTTTCTGCTCAGCAGAGTTAAGTCTCTCTTCGAGCCGCCTGCTCAGCTCTTCCTCCTCCGACGGCGACCGTGACGAACCTCTCGGCTTCGGCCGCGCTTTACTCATCAACAGCTCGTAGAATTTCTGCACAGAACAAACCCAATTCAACAGCTCTACTCAGCTCAATGCCCTCAATCCAAAAAAGAAAAAAAAAAAAAAAAAAAAAAAGGAAAACCCCAATTCAACATCTTCTGAACCCGAGTTCTTGCCAAACAAATGAAAGATAGGGAATTTGAATTGACTGAGACAACATTTGAGATCGGGGACAAAACCTGTCGGCGAAGATGAGCTTGTTGGAGCTTGGCTTCAATGTCTTGCGCGGTGATGGGCGATTTGGGCGCCATGAGACGCCTTCGGAGCCTCCGAGGAAGCTTCATCGGAGACGACGACGACGACGACGACGGCGCCGTTTCAGCTCCACTCTCTTCGAAGTTCAAGGCGACCCCTCTGCCTCTGGCTTCGCTCTCCGAATCCCTCGTCTCTGCTCTCGCAGCCATTGCGATTTATCTTTTCGATCGATCGATCGATCGTTTGATGTGATCTCAGTGAAGAAGAAGCTATTCTGTGTTTGTGTTGTTTTGATGGTTTAGCGAAGATGTTTCAAAAAGCAACCACAACTTTCTATCTATTTTGAAATGAATCTAAATAATCTTACAATCACAATAACAATGATTATTGTAATTAATATATATATATATATATATATATGAAATGAATGATTCTAGAATTTTCTATCGGTTTCCCGTAGTGTTGTTTCAAGTTTCAACAGAAAAACGGTTGGTGGTTGCCTGAATTTATAAATTAGAAGAATGGTACACTCAATTTGATCAAAATAATGCGATCATTTTTCCATTTATTTTTGTCACGTTTATATCATAAGTTCAAATATTCCGAGTTTAGTTAAATGTTGAGATTATCTTTTTAATTTGGTTGCAAGAAAATTTTTAAAAAAGGGAAAAACTGTGATATTTTGTTTAGGAAAATCGTAGGAAATAGCCAAAAAAAAAATTCGTTTTTAAAGTCCAGCTTATGTTTTAAAAAATTAAAATAATAGTCATATTACGAATTGTATAACAGAAAAGTATCACATAAAATATAACACATCTGTAATTATTTGTAAGATATTTTATAACACTTTAAGTTTTATTCATTATTTTTTGAAGTGTTAAATAATATCTTACAAATGTTTATAAACCTGTTATATTTTGTGTGACACTTTTCTGTTATATAATTCGTAACATGGTTATTTTTTTAATTTTTTGAAACATAGGCTATCATTTAAAATAAAACATTTAATTTTGGCCTATTTTTACAACTCACGCTTTTGCTTATGTGTTTAAAAAGTTCTGGCTATGATCTTTGAATTCTAGAAAAACAAAAAAAATTGACATTCTCGAAGAGAAGTTTTTAGTATTGTTTTAATAACAAAAATAGGTTGTGAAAGAGATATTTTCGCATTGTTTCCCTTTTTCACAAAAAGAATATAACCAAAAAAAAAAAATGATGAATACCCTCAATTGATACCATTAATAATTTAGGGCACAGGAGACATAGTGTAATATAAAAGGATATAAATTAAGAAAATATTGAGCAATTAGTCATTCTTTTTAATTATATTTAAAAATAATAATATTTCCAATAATCAAGGAAATAACATTTTTATTTATCTAACTGATGTTGTAATTTTATCCATATGTCATTTATTTTTTATAGACTAATGGTTAGTTTTTTAATTTCTATAAACATTGGTCGTTTTCTTGAAACATGAACGAAAAATGACAACATACTAAATATGCCTATATATAAAATGATAATGCATAAAAAAGGTATTTTTCAAAATCCTCCAAAAAGAATATCAATAGGAGAAATTACAAAAAAAAAAATCATTCTAAGTATTATTTAATAATTTATGCGTCAAGTAATATGCTCACTTGATTTCTACTTTATATTTATAGTGCAAAAATAAAGATACAAAATAAAAATTCAATACAAATAATATAAATTATTAATGTGTTAAGAAAATGGCATACATCAAAATCTTGCATACAAATAGAGAAAATTACATATTTACACGTTGTGTGTGTGTGTAATTTTTCCGTATAAATATTAGCAAAGATAGCCCAACTTTGAGCAACCTCCAATATTGATCCTTGTAAGAAGAGATCAACCCTATATCTTTTTATGGGCTAGACTTCTTACTTTCTCGATCCAAAATAGAGTTGAAGGCCAAAACTATGCCCAAACCCGAAAAGTTTTTCTTACTTGGGGCATGCTAGATTTTTATTTATTTAATTTTTTTTTTAGGGCATGCTAGAATTACATTAGAAAGCACTTGCAAAATGATCACTTTCTGCAAATGAAAACCATGGATGTCCATTGACTTTTTGTATCGCATAAATAAAAGTTTAGAATAAATTAAAGAAAATTACCCAGAAAGGAAGTAGATATTCTGTCTTTGTTTTCTTTAACTCTCCTGTTATTGCTCGACGTATATGCAAGATTAATTATTTTAAAATACAAGAAGATAAAAGACCATTATAAAATTTTAGCATTAGTTTTATTTTCGTGCAGATATGATTTTTGAGAGGAGAAATAAAGAAGGGAAAATACCAAATATATCATCCCAGTTTAGTTGAAATACTATGATCCTCCTCTTAATTTGTCGAAATACACAAATATATTATTCCAGTTTAGTTAAAATACCACGATCCTCCTCTTAATTTATCGAAATAAAAAAATACCCATTGATTTTTTAATTCAATCACAGTCTATAACTTCTGTTGATTTTTTTTTTTGTTGACAAAAAGTTATAATTTTTGTGAAATAATAAATTATTTAAATTAAAAATAAAAAATAAAAAAATCCTAAGCATAGTTTACTTAAATCTAAAATAAAAGTACAATCTGCTTTGTCAACGTAAAGTATAGTTTTTGATTGAATTAAAAAAAAAAAAAACGAAGATATTTTTGTATTTCGACAAACTGAGAGGAGGAACATCGTGGTATTTTGACCAAACTGATGGTATGTATATGGTATTTCCAATAAGGAAATAGGAAAACAATGTAAGCACACGATTTCATTAAGTTGTGTTAATAATTATAATTCTATTATTATACAGTTCAAAAGCCTGAAGATCGAACTGCTATCAACTTATCATAATTAATCGTGAATTTAAATAATACAAAAATAAAAATAATTAGTTAAATCAGATATTTTCTAAAAGGTTTTTTATTCAAATTTTAGCTCATGTTTCAAAAATTTAAGAAAATAATCATGGTCCAATTGCAAAGCGCATCGATGAACTTCATCATTTATAATTATTTTATAACAATTTTCTTAATAATAAAAAAATTAGTCATATTTTTATGGGAATATTTTGTTTTTAACCATTTTTAGGCTCATGTTTCAAGAATTTGGTCATAGTTTCATGAAATTAAGGAATTAGCCATTTGCATTGTATAACAATTTTTGATACACGCATAACAAAATTTTGATACACTTGTAATAATTTTTGATACTCGTGTAATAAATTTTGATACACGATAAAAAATTAAAAATGACTAATTTCTTAATTTCGTGAAACTATAACTATTTCTTAAAAAATAACCAAAAATTTGACTAAATCCTTAAAAATCTCTATTTTTAAACCACTTAAACAAAAAGACCATTTCTTATAATTTCTTAAATAAAACACAAATGTCTAAACAAAGTAGTGCCATATATAATGGAATACAAAGATTTGTGTTTTTCATAATTGAATTAAGCTAGGTGGGACAGATCTAGACTATGGATACGTGCACAAGTGACAAAGGTCTAGGGAGCACCATGATGACCACCATGTGATACCAAATCATATTTAAAAGATCTTAGTGTGACATTTATTGAACATAGTTATTAATGCATTTGGTTTTATTTTATCTAGTAAATAGTTGACGCATCATTCTAATAATTTTATTTTGACAAAAATTCTTGTTATATCACTATTCTCTATTAGTATTACTTTTACGAGTACGATATTATTTGATTCACAACCATTGATTTTGTTAATTGAGTTCCCAACACACGCATGAAACTGAGAAAATTCTATATTCTCAAATCACGAAGGCCAAATCCTTCTCAATGTCCAAGGCTGTTAGCTACGCTAAAGACCATCTCTTCCGCAACATGCAAGCCATTCTCAAGACGTCAAATATGAAGTATAAATGTATTTATTTCATCGTTAACTTAGATATTGAAATTTGCTACTTGGGCATCATGTCGAATCTTGTGGAACTTGCTATTGAGCAAGATTGCACGATAAATCTGCTATATGAAATTTTTTTTACAATCACACAGAAAACTCTCTAGCCGACCCTAATTCACATATTCTTACAAAGATTTCCCGTTTCCATCTCACACCCTTCTACCAACTCTCACACGAGAGAATATAAGAATGAAATTTAATTAGAGTTAAGTACATAAAGCTTAAATTGTCTTTGACCAAAGCAAATTGAAACAAAAAGCCTTTAAGTCCTTATATAGCTTAAAGACCCTAACATCTTTACTTCACGAGCAATGTGGTATTTTTTCTTGTTATTTTATTTTGCCGAAAGCCCATTAATTTTCATCTTGGTGAGATAAAAGAAACTCTATGACATCAATTATAACTACTATTTGCATCAACAATCATATTTTTTAAAACCAAAGAACTGAATCCATACTCTGCTATATGAGTAGACACACTTAGAATCTGCATATTCCAAGAATTTTTCCTTCGACACATGTCGAAATCGTTGTTAAAATTTTATGGTGCAACTTTCACATTTGGCTTTCCTAGAAGTTCATTAGCCATTGACATAATTTTCTCCACACACCTTGTATCATGTCAAACCAATCTCGATATGCAAACTTGTGGATTTGCTAGCAGCAACACATCTTCTTCCGTGATAAATCAGACATACCGTAAGAATGATCCATCTTACTCTTCAAGTCACGTCATTGTCTCTCATAAAGAAAGAGACTACTAATATCTGAGTCGAAGCCCTTTGCCTAACTTGCTACATTCAAATCCTTGTGTAACCTGAATTATCTCAACACATTCTTGATTTGAACTTGTTACAAGCCAAAATTAGTACTTCTATCAAATTTCTTTACTTCAAACCTCACAGAATTTCTAAATTTTGATATATATGCTTCTCACTCCTAGCTTGGTGAATTATTGGTTGTTTTGTGATCAATAACTACCAAGCAAACTCCCATACAACCAGGCACGGATCCAGAATTTGATTTCAGTGGGGGCACATCTATGAACAAAACTTAATTGTATAATTAGAAAATATAACATTTTTTTTAACTTATAAAAAAAATTACAATCATTCTCGACAAAGTTTCATTCTTTGATAGCCTTTTTTAAAAAAAAAATTCAACATAAACACGTGAGTATTAACATAACTATATGGTGTTTAAGCACATAAATACAGATTTAATCATTATACTTGAATTTATTATAAATATATATCTTATAATTAGCCTATTAAGAAATTTACATTCTATTATAGAAATTAAAATTGCCCTTCAAATTTTGAGTTCTATTTTTAGTGTTGCTATTTGACTCTTTGGCTATGATCAAAATTTGAGAAAATAGTTTAAATCTTTTAATTATACACTTTATAGTCCTTGAAGCATCCCTAAATAATATAAATATATAAAAATCTTGATATTGTATAAAAATTGGTACCTTAGATTGCAAACAAATTGAAAATATTATGGTATAGACTATGGTAGTATATTAAAACAGTACAAATTACAAAAGAAAGTTCCACCATACAAATTGAAAGTAGAAGTAGAAGGAAAAGTGACAGCCTCCAATTTTTCGTATATCTTTTTTGGTCTCTCAAGTCTCAATGGTGTAGAACAAGAAATATTGAAAAAATTCAAAAAAACAAAAAATAGGAAAGAAGAAAAGTCAATAAACATTTTAGGACTTAAAAAAAAGTCTTTTAGGGTAAGTAGGGCCTTCAAATAATATATATTAAAAAAAAGTTATTTTAAATGTCACTTAGTAATTTATGCTTAAGTGGTGTGTGTGTGTTTTTTTATTTTATTTTATTATAATTTATTTCTACTTTATATTTATAATGTAAAAGTATGGTATAAATTAAAAATACAACACAAACACATCTAGTGGGGGTACATAATTAAATACACATTTTTAAGGGGTGTAATAAAATTTTTTGGGCTAGTGGGAGCACCACAAACAAATTCAGTGGGGCACATTGTCAATTTATTAAAATTTTAAGGGCTTTAGTATATATATAAAAAATTATCAGTGGGGCATGTGCCCCCTCTGGTCCTTGTATTGATCCGTCCTTGTATACAGCCAAACTATGAAACACACAACAATCTCAACAATCGAATTCAAGAGACCACATAACCATGTGCTCTGATATCTAATTGTTGAAAATTAGATACCACACTCATCCATAAGAACAAACAAATAAATGAGAAATTTAATGAAAGCAAAATCAATTATCATAACTCAAAAATTTATGTGGTTAACTCCCAAATTAGAGAAAAATCATAGCCCAACAAAAAGAATTTCACAATGTGAAAGTTTTTTAAAATCATACTTAAAGTTCTCACCCCAGGCATATACACTAACGCTACATCTACAAACTCACACATAAGGGAATACAAAATGAATTTTCTAGAGTCGAGTACACAAAGCGAAATAAACGCAACTTTTATTTTAGGTGCTAACGTGGCATCTTGTATTTTTTGATTAGCAAAGACTCACCTTGATCAAGTAACTGCTAGAGAGTTCCTTCATCTACTCTTTTTGGATTTATAAATGGTCAAAAAATATTATCAACGGCCTCAATTCTTGCATTAGAAACTTTTTATAATTGGGTTCGATCGAGAATTAGAAACTTTTGTTTGACATTAATGGTGGATTTGGACTTGGGGATTCGGTTTTCAATAATAGAGGCCACATCAAAAATTTTGCTTGAGACATTACTACCAAAGAATCGTTAAGGTTTCTTTTTCTTTAGTGCTGAAACTTAGCGGATCGGTTGCCCCCTTGGGAATTGGGAATCTTTTCTTCCATATGGTCGAGTATGAAATGAGTGTTTTGATGAAGTTGAGACAATGAGACAGATTAGAGAATAGTTTGCAAACGTATTGAAGATATAGAGAATGTGTTTGAAAGATTGTTGATATACAGTAGAATAACATTATTGTCGGCAGCTTTATTAGACTGAATGACTTCAAGCAGCTGATAGGAATGTAAAATTTTTCTACTCAAAAGGCCTCAAATAAGAATAACAAGAAGAAGACTAATTTGTTGAGAGGAATTACAAATGCGGATAAAAGGTGGAGAGACAAACAGTTAAACATTGTCTATGTTATTTTAAGGTAGTTTTTGTATATTTTTATATATAATTTGCAGGGGTGACAATTTGAGTCCGGACACGAGACATGACACGAAATAAACGGGTTTGGATCCACCTTTAATGGGTTTGGGTTTTAAATGGGTCTACACAATTAACATAATAATTAAATGAACACGTACGACACGAACGCGAAGACACGATTAAGAACGTTAAGACACGATTGGCAAATAGTTTTTAATATTTACATATTTAATAAATTTTTATTTAAAATATATATATATCTTCTTTAATTTTATATTCATTCTTATAAAATAAAACAACATATTTTGTTAATTTAGTCATGTTATATGTTTTGCTGGTTGGTTTTATTATTTTTTCTTTATTGGACTCACATTCTTGTTAGTTTTGTTATTTTTTCTTGAATTTAATTTAATGTGTTGGATTAGCTTTTATTTAATTTGGTCGTAAATGGGTCATAAATGAGTTTATTATTTAAATAGATCGTATATGGGTTGTAATACCGTTAATATCTGTTTATCAAATGGGTCGTTGACTATTAAATGGGTCTTAATGGTCGTTTACGGTTAACATGACAATTAAATGGGTTGGGTTGGTTTCAATTTTTGGACACGATAAGTAAATGAGTTGGGTCAGGTTTGAATCCAAAAAATATCAACACGATAAAACACGAAACACGAATTGTCATCCATAATAATTTGGGTACCATGGAGTATTAGCTAAATTGAAAATAGATGATAAAAACACTCTTGACGCTCCTTTACTGCGAGGGAGCTGGAGCTAGAAGAAGCGTATTTTTTTACTAGTGCTATGGAAGTCTTGCGCTAGACTTATTTTATGGGATATTATACTAGAAGAATTGGGACGTGGTTAGCCCAGAAGTGACACACATATGTTTGGGCTTCCCCAGTGGTAAGAGCTCAGCTTCTGCTTTTAATCATACTAGAGTAATTAGCACCAATGGTCCCTTAGCTTATCGAGATTTGGCAAGTTGCCCCTTAACTATAAATAACAAATAATATTATTATTATGTATATTCTTGATTTTTTTTAAACTCAGAGACAAATTTTAATGCTTTTTCAAAAGAGCTCTCTAAATAAGCTATATTTTCTGGCTTGACATGAAGCATTCTGAAGGACCGAAGTACTTTTGAAATATTAGTCAAACAGTCTCAAAAGCTGCTTTTAAGCTCAGAATTAAGTGAAAAAAAAAAAAAACTGCTTCTATGAAGGTCTACCAAATAAGTCCATAGAAGATTTTCTCATTGGATTTTTTCTTCTGGAGGTTTTAACGAGGCCCCATTGCACTTCGGGTAGATCCTTTTTGGGGAGCTGTCTTTTTAATTCTTGTTGTCTTTTCAATTCGTTTTATCCCGCCTGTGGGAGGTTGTTCTTTTTTCTATAACTCTATGTAATTTTCTCTTCTATTTAATTAAATTGGGTCTGGGTTAGAGGAGAACTTAGGGAAGGACCAACCTAGTTGGTAAGTCTCTATTTTCTCAGGCGTGTGCCAACGTTGTTGGGATACGTTCCTACCTCAGACTCTCATTCAAAAAAAAAAAAAAGTCCATAGACCATTCCTAGAAAAATTATTACAAGTGAGCAAGAGGAATATATACTATAATTAACAGAAAAGATAAAGTTAGAGAAAGAGTTTTCTCAATTAGTTTGTTGGTTTGTCTAGAATATTTTGTGTTTTAATTGGTGGTAGAACTGCAGTCACAATGCAAGTTCTTTGGAAGCAGTAAATTTAGTATTCTCAAATAACCACTTATAGTTGTTGTATTTTAGAAAATATACACCCTGGAAACCTCGAGTACCACCGATGAATGAACGAATCTGTTTTAAAAAAAAGCATGAGGTACTACATGTGCCTCAGCTTCTATGAAATTGTTTGGTTGTCATCATTACTATATTTTGATTTGCTATCAAGTTCATTATTTCAATCCCATTATCAGTTATTTGTGTATAATTTTCATATATCAATTTGTTATACCAAATTATCTAACAATTAGTGTTATCAGATTAATTAATATGTTACCAATCAGCTTAAGCTAACATCAATTCATGTATTACATATATTTTATTACTTGAAATTATTTGTCAAACCATGTTAAGGGAGAGTTGCAATTGTTGAAATATAAAACAATTGCTAGTCTACCTCGTATCAGCTTAAGTTTCCACACGTTCGTTCTTCTCTGGCCTACACGTAAAATAGAGTGTTGAAATATAAAATTATTGTTGGTCCACCTCCTATTAGCTTATGCCAATTTCCATCGAGCTTTTTAAATTATGGCACAAGATTGTAAAATAGTTAAAAAAAAAAAAGTCTGACCTAAATGTTTATCCAACATAAAAAATGAAAAGGTCCTCAAAATTTATTACTCCAAGACATGGAGAAGTGTTGCATTTTAAATATTAGGAAACTTGTGTTATTTTTTCAAACGCATAAAATATTCTGTTTGCTGCTATTTTTCATTCAAATATATCCAATTGATCTATACACAGTCTTTGATCTGATTTTGTTGACCGAGAGTATATGACAACTAATAAGTGAGAATGCTTGACAAAATGGTTACCTGTTTGGACTTCTTATACACACACACATTAATACATGATTAACATATTACAATAGAAAAAAAAAAAGATAACAGATAAGTTGATTAATTTAATCAACCTCTCAAAATGGTATATTATTTCAATGCAATGAGACAGTGAAAAAACAATACAACACGAATTAATATTTGAAAGTAAACGAGAGCCTTTCTTTGTTCATAGTAAAAAGAGCACCACAAGAATATTCATGAGTTTGTTAGGCATACAATTTTTACCACAAAGTAGGATTGCGAACAATTTTTATTAAAATTCAGAAAAGTTAAATAGAGAATTGTAATCAAAAGGGACATTTTACCATTCTAAAAAAAAAACTGTCTATGCACGTAGAGCAATTATTATATTTAATATTTATATTATTCATCTTGTGAGTCAATTTTATCATCCTTTGTTAAATCACCGATTCATCCAAAAAACTTAAACTAGTGAGATTTGAACTCAAAACCTCCTATTATGATATCATGTTAAATCACATATTCATCCCAAAAATTTAAACTGGTGGAAGACGGATCAACAATAATTTTTATATCTCAAATTCTCAATATCCTCGTCTGACAAAAATTGCTGTTTGGCTCTAGAGAGTTTGTATTATACGTACGAATAACAAACAACAAACTACACAATTGATAACTTATGGATATTGAAGTACTAAGGCATCGATAATTTGCGACAAAAATATTGCCATTTGCTAAGTTAAAGATATGAAATCAGTTTAACTATCAAAAAAAAAAAAGAAAAAAAAAAGCAAGACAAGGACAGTAGTACTAGTATTATATATCATTCAGAAACTTATTACTATTCAAAAATAAGGGGTGAACATATTTTTTTTAATTATTCGATCTCTTTAGAATTCGAATATAAAATGTGCAACTACAAATATTAATTATATGTTATTTAATTAATTATATTCTTTTGATGTAATTGTAAATATTAACTATTTATTTCGGTTACGCTCATTCGCATTGAATAACAGTGGTTATTTAGTTTCTTATAATATAGAGAGTAAGTTAATGTACATTCTCGCAGATTTTGATACATTGCATTAGTTTAATGGCAAAAGCTCAAACTATCTTTATTTATATAAGCAATTCAACTACTATAAACATATATATTCTGTACCAATATACTAAACCCAGAAAGGAGGAGGTGGTGCCCCGTTAAGTTAACAGTTATAATGATTTGCCTTCAACTTGCCTATTTGTTGGGATTTTTTTTTTCCAAATAAAGGATTTCTTTTCTCTTCACTTTTGACTCCAATTAGAACATTATATCACTTGACCAAAATAAAAAACAAAATTAGGAAGTCATTTCGGCTACCCCAATTACTACTCTTTCTACTAATTGACTTTGATTCTCACGTATCCCTTTCCTTTATCCTTTTAATCATGGGTTATAACTTGTAATGATGATAACAAGCTCATGCCCACTTAGCTGAATAATAATGTTAAACAAATCCACACACAAGACTTTACCTAACTTATGGTGGCAATGCCATCTTATATATATATACCTTACCTACTTTAATTTGGTACGTCTCACATAAATTATAGCTAAATTATAGATATTCATAATTTTTCCTTAATTGACAAAGGTAATATTTCTTGATAAAAAAAAAAAGATACTAAGGAGGTAACCAAGGCCATAATCAAAATTTTACCGCTAGCTCTGAGGGGTCAAACAAATAATATATAGTTGTGAACATTAAGTTATTTCTGCTTGAAATACACAGGAAGACTAATTGTTGACAAATCAATATATGTGTTGATAATAATTGTACTTTATAATGAATAAATAAGTGATAATTATAATTTAATCAACTTTATGACAAAAAAATTCCTACTATATGTAGCATTATCAATATTATAACAAGTTTTTTTAATTGCTTTCCATTCAATTTTTTAATTTTCTGTGTTTCCATGATCCTCATTATCATTTCAATTAATCTTATGCAAATCTGAGGGACAGATAATTATATGACCTTAATTAAGATTGTATCTTGCGTAATATATATATATATATATATATATATATTTTGAGGAAGTAGCATATATGTATATATGTATGTATGTATGTATGTTGTACACACACAGCACAAATGACAAAGCAAATGTACGGAGGAAAGGAAACCAAAGTTGGTTTTCCATGTAGCTTTCATTGAATGCAATACAAAAGAAAAGTTTGCAAATTAAAGAAAATAATTAAACCATGTTAATAACATACATAGTGAGAGTGACCTTAAACGAAAATTTAGTACCGTATTGAATGATGGAAAAAGAAAGAAAGGGTATTTAGGAATCTTGATGGAGAAAAAATGCAATCATGATATTGTGCCTCGCAAAAAACGAGTTACATAAATTTAAGATAACACTGACCGTGGACAATGTCTTCTTGGTGGGCCATTCATCACCATAACTTTGGATACAAGATAGTTCATGTAATAATTATGATGGTTGAATGTCTCGCATATTGTTTATTTTGTGGTCATATTTTTCTTTCAACAAAAATATCTTTCTTCCGTAATAAATTATCACGGAAAAGGAAATTTTTACTCTAAAAATTAAAGTAATGTGTAAGTTAAAGAAATACTAAGGAAAAAAAGTTGTACGAATGCATTTTGATTTCTTGGTTGGATTAATTATTAAGGGCTTATAGTATATGGTGGATGATGCTAATAATAATTAAGGGCTCTAGCTTCAAACTATGTTTTTTTTTGTTATTTTTATTGATTATTTTATGTTTTAATTTGGTTTGAATATTATAGTACCAATTACTTTTTTGAAGGTTAGAAATGTTGACCATATACTTGTTAAATGAAGAGACCCTACGTTCTTCAAAGGCATTTACTAAATTAGCGTTTATGTTTTTTACCCACACGCTTCAATAATATACCTAATATTCTTTAGTTCTTGATTGTTTGAGATATCACTTTAATGTATGTTTCTCACTCAATTAAATGCACCGCTTCCGTAGGCCTCAATTTATAAATATCAAGCTTATAGTTATATACTATTAATATTCATATTGTTCTTTATTTATATTAAATGTATTATAAAAATAACACTAAGACACTTATATTTACATTTGCTTAAAATATATATACATGTATAGGTCTATAATTTATTCCTTAGCTAAAAAAATTAGATTAAGAAAATTTCTAAATTTATATTGGCCCCCAGTTTAAATAACTAACCAAAATTTGAATAATTTGATAAAAAAAATTTATTTTTTAAATTTCATTGATTACCATATATAACATATATTATTTGTTTTTTTTTCATAATGAAAAAACATATCTAAATTACACATTGATTACCATAACACAATTTTGTGATCATCCATACTAATTATTAAGTAAGTAACTTAATTATTTGATCTTTTTAAAATTTTGATAAAAAATTGGTATAAATATACACTTTAGGAATACCAAAGAAAGAATAAAAATATCATTACCTTGCTTTTGGCACCAAACAAAAAATAAAAATATCATTGTCCAATCTCAAAAACCTCTAATACGACCCAACAAACAAACTCTTAAGGCATGCTTGGCCAGAGAATAAAATGTATTCGAATAAATTCCGAACGATCTTTTCTATAGTTATTAACCACTCTTCAAAATAGTTTTTGTTTCCCCTTATTTATTTTCTCATTTTCTAATAAAAAAAAATCAAACAACAATGAAATAAATATTGAAACAGAAAGAGTAAAAAAAAAAAAAACCGATGAATGTATCAAATAATGCAAAGATTATCGAGTATAATGAAATAAATCATTTTCCCCTTCATATTTAATTATAAATTAGAAAAGTCTCATAGATTTGATTATCTGTGTTTGAAAAAAAATTATTTAAAAAAAACCAATGTGTAAGCCTAAGCCAAGGTGTCTAGCTGCCACCCATGTGTGGATAGCATTACAAATTAAAGATCAGCCATTATCATATAAAAGTTTTCTTTAAAGATGATTATCAGAGAATTATTTGAAGACTCACAATACCAAAAAACAGAACAAAGTATATTAAAATGTATACTTTGGTAAAATTGGTCTAGTGATTAATAGATAACGCTGAAATATAGCTAGGTAGATGAAGGGATCAAGCACAGTAGCACACAACTTATTTCACTCTAATTTTCTCTAATTTCTCCCAGAAAAAGTAAAGTAAAAAAAAAAAATCTATAACCCAATTATAATATCTCTGTCTCACCTTTTATCCTAAAAATGATTTTTCTAAAGTATATGCCCAGGTATTTAATTTTTGTTAAATGAATAAAAATATCGAGTAAAAATAATTGTTTGGGGAGCTCATTCCTCCCATTCCATTCATTTCATTTTTCTTTCAATTTTTTTAAATCCTTATACAATTTTTCCTATTTCATTATATTTTTTTCAACCATTTTTTCAACTTTCTTAATCCAAATACAATATATCCTTAAATCTCAACCATGTATACTACCTCAAAATTTGCAAAGTCAAACTATTTCATACTATTTTACAAACTATTTCAAACTATTTTCAACCCATTTTTTTTCACTCCAATAAATTGAATAGAATGAGTAAAATGAGCTCCCCAAACAAAGGGTAATGACTTATTTGGTGTAAACTTCTCAATCATTTTATTTTGGAATGGTTTGACTTTGCAAATTTTAATATGGTATAAATGATTGAGATTTTAGGATATTACATTGAGATTAAAAAATTTTAAAGAAAATATAATTCGATGAGGGAGATGATTGACCTTGGGTAATAATGTAGAACTTTAAATCGATAGATTTATTTTTTTAAAATAAATATAAAATAATATAAGCGTTCATAATAGTAATGTATACGGTACTACTGCAACTTTTTACATTAATATTATTTACAGTACCTATCAAACACATTTGGAATATGTGAGATAATAATATATAAATAGGGCCGTACGTATAAATAAGAATAATATATATAGATATATAATTAATAAATCGGAAGAGAGCAGAGTAGCTCAACAACCCTTACCCATCTAGCTAGTACTAATGAGTCATATATAAATTTTTATAAAAAAAATTAGAAGTTAAAATTATTTGCGTACTAAAAGGAAAATTGTGAATATAAAAGTAGATTGCAAAGTCAGAATAATAATAATAATTCATCATGATCTTCAATTCCCCAAGGTGGTCCAAAATATGCTATTTGTCACATGGAGTATGAGTAACACTCACTCATACCCACATATACCACATGATACTACAGCAAAATAACGTATATAATGTAGAGATTTATTTGGCACACACTATGATTAATTTATTTTATGCAAACGCATATTATAAATAATAAATGCCATTACTCATATAAACATCAAGTTGTACAGACACTTAATTGGCCATGAAAATCCAGCAGTAAATACTTCTATTTTGGTAAATGACTATAAGCAATAAATTTCTTATTACAAAAAAAAAAAAAACACTCTACATAAAACTCATAAGCCACTTCTATACTTACAAAGTAGTACTTTTTCTTTATGATGAAAATTAAGAAGAGTACACAAGCCATAAGAGAGCAGAAAACTAAATTGATCAATCACTGATCAATATTATCATCAGATCATGATGATAATTTTTGTTTTAATTGAAAGATAAAGGTACGTATTTCAACAAAATTAACAGAGCTAGCGTGATCTTTAACAGTTTACCGACTAAGTTGATCCTCTGCTAAAGAGTACATAACTAATTTATAAGTACATTAACCATAACTAATTAACTAAATAAGACACTTAGACTTGATCATCAGCGAGCCGATCGGCTGTTGATTAGGTCATAATTAGAGCTTCTGGTGGGCCTCGGAAGACGGCGGATCGATTCGGCCACCGCGCAAGTCCTCTTGCAAGACGCGTAAAACCCGAGCCTGTCGCTGAAGCTCCTCGAGACCTTGGCCGAGGCAATGCTGCAAAAGATTTCACCACTACTCATGCTGGATTCTTCATCATCATCGACGTCGACAACATGGCCGCCACGGCGGCCTCTAAGATCGTCCTTGGAGCACTCGACCAGCGCAGCGAAGAAAGGGTCGCTTTCGAAGAACTCTCGGCGCTTGTTGCTAGGTGCGGAGTTAGTGCTCTTCTTAACCCTAGTAATGGCGTTGGCGCTTGGTGGAGGCAATGGAAGGAGTTTGTTTGTGGATATTATTGTTGGAGATTGATGGTCTTGAAGCTTTTTCTTGGAAGGTTGTTTCTTGGGGATTCCGGGGAAATATTCCCAGGAAAATGGCTTCCCGGAGAAGCGGAATGGGGTTGAACTGGGAGTGCTTAGAGGGGAATTGGTATTGTGATATTCATCAGTGTTGTTAGGGTTATAATAATAGGACAGTGATGAGCCTGATGAGGAAAGTGATGAGCTTGAAGAGGAAAAAGAATGGGTTCTTATTCTAGAGGAATGAGTTGGGTATTTCATGGCTTGAAGTTGATGGTGGTGAAACGTTTCGCTGTAGTGATGATGTTTCTGGGAAATCTGGGAAGTGTTTCTCAGAGTTTGTGAGGATTCCATATAAGTAATTATACAAGTAGTGAAGCTGCAGAGAGAAGTGAGACAATAGTACTTTTATTTCTCCTGGCTAGTTTCTTTATGTCTTCTTCTATGCCTTTATAATGAGAGAGTCGTTTAGTCTTTCTCATTTGTACATTTTGTTTTTGAAAAGTCAAATTGACTTACCTATGTATTTTGTATATCATAAACACCTTTTGGTCAAGGATAATATCAGCAAGAACTTTGAACCACGCTTAAGTAGTCTCAAGTTAATAGTAAGTGGTAAAAATAATATTATCAATTAATGGATGATTGCTATTGGAATAGTATATTTTAGTAGTTTTTGACAAAATTTGAAAGAAAGTTTTTGAGTGAAGTCAAGAAAGTGAGGATCATATACAAGGTAATTAACACGAGCCAATTTAATTGTGATGCATTAATTTTTCTGATGCATTGTAGTTCCTCTTAATTTAAATTCAAAAAAATTAGTGATATTGTTGATGTCTTGCTCTTGCACACATATAAATAATAGGGGAGAATTTCAAAATAAAATCATTTTTGATGTCATTTAATAATCTATACAATAAATGGTGTGCTTTTTAATTTCAATTAATTTTAGGATATAAATTAAAAGTACAACACACATGAGGTATATATTATTACTGTGAAATAAATAGGGCACAAAATCTCCCTATAAATAAATATTTTTAGGAAAAAAATATATATGAAAATTTTTAGGATCTACTAATAGAAAGTGATCGGTTACAAACATTAATTATAAATATATAACCCACTTTTCATATGCACCTGCCCGCATAATCCCCTTTCTCCCGGTTGTTCTCAATCTATTTCCAGAGAATTATTATTTTTGTCGGTGATATAAGGAAAACTTATTAATTATTAATATATTATCGTTAATTAAGGCAAAACTCATAAAGAAATTATCTCACACGCACATATATATGTATATATTAACAAATTAAATATAAGACGATCAATTTGAATTTTTTTTAGTGAATCAGGGAGGTTCACTTAGGCTGCAAGTTTAAGCATTCCATATTTTCGTTGTAAACTATACTAGTTGAGTACTTATAAAACCCAAGTATTCTTTATTTATTTGTTATCTATAATCGTTCTAATGACTATAAAATTAAGAAATCAGATAACATTATAAATTAGCATAATTAAGTTGACCCACCAAAGCATTGATGGAGGACTAGGGACACAATTGGAAGTAATTAGTAGTGGTCGATATAAAGCCATGTTTGGGAGAGTACTGTGGGGATCTACACCAGTGGTTGGGTCTGTCACATGGAGCTGACTGCTGGTTATTATAGGTCCATATATTATACCCTATTTTGAACTTAATAATATATCATTATCATTTTACCAAAAATGAAAACAACCAAAAAAAAAGTTCTTGGATCACTGAATGAAAACTAATAAATATGATGTATATATCTCACCTTAGGCCCAATTGAGGATAAAACATCCACTGTCATCATTCATACATTAACTACACAATGTTTTTAATCTGTCCAAAACGTTAAATCACAAAAATCTGATTTAATTTTGGTTATAATAAAAAATTTATTGAGAAAATTTGATCACATGCCACATTATACATTAAATTTACAACTTGTGTCATTCTTGTATGTCATGTTATTTTTTTTCGTCACCAAATTACTATATTCCCCTTTTCCCTTTCTTGTCTTCTTAATTTGTAAAATAAGAAGAACAATCCAGTCAATTTTACTACTAAAAGATGACATGTACTGCAATATTTTTTTTTAAGTGGCATTTTTCAAAATAAGTCGTAACAAAATGTCATTTTTCAAAATTTTCTAATAATACTACCCACTTTAGATCTTATAAATTAGAATATTTTGTAATGACCCGAACTGGTCTTTGCTTCTTTTATATAATTTAAAAGGTGAAGTAGGCAAATACTCAGAATTTATATAACAATAAAAATAAATACCCAAACTTTTGAAGTAATTGAGTTTTTAGTCAATTTGTGAATTACTTGCACATGTTTTTGGTAACTAAGTGAATTACCATCACTTATCACTGTGTAAGTAATTAAATCATTTGGGTAATTACTTATATTTTTCAAAAGATTAGGTAATAACTTACATTAAGTTTTAAAAATTGAGTATTCACTATAATTTCTCTTTTCATTCCAATGTGCTTAATTTGATATTATATTTTTTACCTTAAATTTTGTGTGAAGGGAAGTATGGTTTCAAAAAATTAAAATTTGCCCATGCTTTTCCATGTATAACAATATCGGTATACTATTTTAGTTTTTTTTTTTTCAAAATTTATTTGAGGGCTTTAGAAGTCGATTTTGGCACAAAATTGACATTTAAATTCCTAACTTCTTATGTGGAGCCTTCGAGTAGTTTCTAAGAATTAATTTTGAAAATAAATTAAAAATAGCTATTTTTTTAATTGCACTTTGACCCCCTTGAAACCCGTAGATCAAAGTCCTTCCCCGTCTCTCTCTCTCTCTCTCTCATGTTGGGTTCCACCCTTAAGTTAAGGGCCTTAACCATTCATGATCTTGTAGTCACAGGTCCAACCTTTTTTTTTTTTTTTTTTTTACAATTACGACATCTATATTTTCAGTTTATCAATTAGTAGTTAGTATTGGCTCATAACTAGGCGTACAATTCGAAAAAAAAAATTTAAAAAAAGTGCGTAATTATCAGTAAAAGAGCATTGCTATGGAACTGGATCGAGTTGACTCAGCGAGAGAATTGACCAGTCATCAAATCGAGCCACATAGCAAAGCATGCAGCGATCCCACCAGATTGGCCATTTCACTCTAAAAAAACAGAAAAAAAAAAAAAACAAAAATCTAGAGTGATGCAAGTGTGACGTAATATGCCATGCTGATATTTTGGACCTTCAATCACACTTGATTCTTTGCCAAAAAAAAAAAAAAACATATCACACTTGATTAAACAGTAGCACTGGAACAAGACAAAGTGTTTGAATTAAAAAAGCTACACATTTTAGTAAGATCAATTTGAATCATTTCCCAAGTCTCTTTGTACGTTATTTACATCAATGCCAATTGGAAATATTCAACGGCAAATCTCTTTGAGAGAGAGCTTCAATTACAGTATATATTGTTAACAATAATTATGCCAAACAAAGAGAAAATTAATTAAACATTTGCTCATCAACTCGTTTCCTTTCGCTCAGTTTCATTTTGGGATCAATATTACAGTTGCAAGTAGATCCACGCTACTCCTTCCCACGCACGTGAAAAACAAGGAATTTTGTATTTTGTTATATCGCGGTTTTTTTGTGTGTCAATTAGGGTTTGATTCGCCTCAAGGCAAGGTAAGCCAAAAACCTGTAGCCAAAGAACATGAACAACATTACGCCAATGCTGAGCAAAGGGCTGATTTGCCCTGCAACGTCCTCTTCGATGAACTTGCAATTGGCCTTGTAAAGATCATCGCTCCCGGGGTGTCGATGAAGGCGGTGATCGGAGCAACCCAACAGCGCCGAGATCGCTTTGCCGTCTCCGTATTGGACGTTGATCAGAAGCCGGTACGTGTAAAAAGTCGTCGAAACGTACTTGATCCACGACAGGCAGTAGGGCACTTTGTGCACGTAGAAACCGCCCGTCAAGACGAAGGCGAGCATTGTCACGGTAACAAGCGTGGACGCCTGCTTGGCGTCCATGATTGCGGCGCCCAGCGCGAGGCCGAGGCCTTGCGAGACTAGGACGTAGCCGAGGAGGACAACCAGCGTTGAGAGGAAAGCTCCGAGCTCGGGTTTCAGCCCTGCCATCCAGTAGGCCACCACGAGGAAGAGGGTCGGGAGGACGAGCTCCATCGGCATGTCCCCTACGACTCGGGCCATGAAGTAGGACGAGAGGGTGTACATGCCCGACGCCTGCTCCTTCATGAGGACGGCGCGCTCTTGAGGGAATGCGAAGACGGAGTTGAAGGACGGGAGGACCCCCCAGAAGATGGCGATGAAGAAGAGGAGGCCGAGGCGGTCCTGAACGTTGAGGAAGTCGGAGTGCCACCACATGAGTCCCGACAAGATCGCGGCGGTGATCACCTGGAAAACCCGAAGCGATTGGAAGGACTCGTGCTTTCGCTCTTTTAGGCTCCGTCGGAGCAAGATGGTGAAGTGGCTGAACCATGTTGAGAGGCTGATATTTGACGAATTATAACCACAGCAACATGACCTTCTTGATCTTTTGGGTGTCTCTGATGATTTGGATGAATTGCATTGGCTCATCTCTGATTCTTGGCATGTTGAAACTGTGAGGCTATTGGTTGTGGTACTTTCCGTGCAAATGGCTTTAACCTTTGGAGCTAGCAAAGTGTTGTAAGACGAAACTAGGGTTTGCTTTGTGTTGAGCTTATTATGATCTCTTTCGCTAATTAGACCATGATCATGTTGGAAAACACCTGCATTATCAAAAGAAAACAATATAATTATCATTAAATTGTGCAGAATATATTAATGTCAATTTCTTTTTTCAACAAGTATCTTCTAGGCATGAAAAGTAAAGGCAAGTGATGAGAATATTCTTTTCTTTTAGTAAGGGAAATGATTATTGTTAGCTTTGAAACTTTAATTTACACATACAGAGATCAATATATGTTCTCTCTTCCTCAATCATACTAGAAAACATTGTCATAAATTGTGCAATTTTTTTAAGCAATTAGGTGAAAGACAAGAATAATGCAACTTTGGAGCTTTATCATCATGGTATAAGCTTTCTGCTATTATTTTAGTTTCCTTTGTACTAAACTAAACCACATAGATTCTGTTCTATATATATATATACATATATATATATATATATATACACACACACACACACATGAGAGTAAATGTCTATATTAAATAACCATATTCGATGAAGGAAATAGAGAATGTCTGTTCAGTGGCACTAAACGTTGTTTTACTACATATAGTAAAGATGGCTTAGCTAATCAGATATATGAGTTATTAAATGTATTTAAAAGCAAAGATTTGGAAAGGAAACAAAACAAAAAAACAAAAAAAAAAAACAGGACGGAGTAGTATTCCATGTTTTTAGCTCCTTTCCCATTTTTCTTTCATCTTGGTAGTTCTTTTTTTTTTTCCCCTTCTTTTTTTATTATAAAATCTATAATGGAGGAAAAAGATACACTAGTTAATTCCATTGTATGCACAATCACCTAAGCAAACAGATCAGAATTTTAACGTATCTATTGACAAATTTGATTTCAACAAGAGGCAAATCAGAATTGGCTATTGAAAATAGTGTAACTCTTGACAATATGGTTGGATGACCCTATTTTTCCACTAATAGAACATTCAAATCCTAAAAAAAAGAATTAAAAAAGGCCATCACTAGAGTAAGAAGTGCACTACCAGAATAGGGAATCATTACTTGAACTAAAACATTTTAATTAAGACTTTGCCATTTATAAACAAATCATTATCAAAACTAATAGCAAGGACAACTTTTTATTAAAAAAAAATCTCTTAACAAAAGCAGACCAGTGTTGGTGCTATTAAGATGGGAGTCCACTGATTTTGGTGCTACAATATCATGCCACCAAATGTTGGGCCACCACTTTTGCTTTATTTTCTTTCTTCAAGAAATTTGTACTTTTTCCTTTTCCATTTAAAATAATTCAAGTGAACAAATGTGGACTTTGTGGGAAAATGCTCATGAAACAAAAGCGAGCCCAACACGTGTTACTCTCTTGTATTGTTTAAATGAATTTGGCCAAAGAATAGAGACTCTGTGTATATAATATGGATGAGAAGAGATAGATAAAAAGCTGGAATATGAAAATTTTCAAGACTTTGGCCAAACCAATGATTCGAGAAAGTTAAAAAAATAACTTGTGGATAGACACGTAATAGGATTGTGCACTTTTGATATAATGAGAAAGAAATTCTATGTTATTTATTTAAAAAGATACCTCGTGACATTTTCATACTTTTTTGAAGTGCCCCACGTAAGAATTTCAATGGAAGAATTGGACACGATTTGGTACTAAACGAGGGAATTGGGACACATAGTAAAGAGTTGGTGCATATTGATCTTTCTTTGGATTTTGGGATGAGCGAAAAGATAACGATCGGTGTAACTAATACATAATTGCATTAATTAGTGAAACAGCATACATATATTCAAAGCACCTTTAGGTTTTTGCCCATTATGAGCCACTAATGATCATGATTTCGTGTCGGACTTTTGTACATGCATACGAGCTATTAAGCAAAACCATTCAAACCCCATGAGCTAGTGCCTCTACTATACCACTTGTGCACGTGTCAGAGTCACACATATATACTAGAAGATGCACGTATCAAAGAAGTACTACAAGTATCGACAAACACTAAAAGTCAAATAATAACAATCCAAGCACCAAAAAAAAAAAAACATAAATAAAACAAAACAAAAAATACAAACCAGAAAAGGAAACCATATAAAAAATTAAGCCAAAAAAAAAAACATCAATTAGGAGTATTCTATATATATCTTGCTGAAGTTTTGACTATGCTAGTTGAGCAATTTGAGTTTTGGATTTTATTTTTTGAGATTTTAATTAGGGCACCTCGTATAAACTCATGACTCTAGAAGTCATGATCGACTGACCGTTTGATTTTTAGTGATGACAAATATATTTTATATATGTACATAGTCATGTTTATATATATATATATATATATATATATATATAGCTAGAAACATTCATAGATATATACTTTATAAGCGCACTAATGGTTTCTACGGGTTATCACGCATTGAATGTCGTCATCACTAGCTTCCCTGCCTCAAATCCATATTATCATCATGGTGTCCAAGATCATAAAGCAAATAATGTTAATATAGCACTAACGGTTGGCATATTATAATGCTCTATACAGTCACATATTTATGTTTTGCCTTAACTAGAGTTTCCAAAAGGAATAAAAAGTCCTAGTCAAATGGCCACTTTTGCAACATTATTTCTAATCGCATTATCTACCATTAATGTACACCTGTCAGGTCCCATAATCCATTTCCAAGGGAAAAAAATTGAAGAAATTATGTTGAATATTCAGAATATGATGTCATCAATATTAAACTCCATGTTGATGCATGAACTGAATTTCAAACTCAATTAGCCTTGGAAAATATTTATCAATTTCACATCTTAGAATTAAGAGTAAATACCTAGCTAAGAATTATAATAACGTGAATATATATATATCTTAATATTTCTATACACCATTCCTCTTTCCAAAATAATTCAAACATAAAAAAATCACATTAATGGTCTCCCATCTTTTTGCAATAATTAATTAATACCAATATTTATCAATATCATTCTAGTTGGACACACTTTGGACAAAATTTTGCATCTGGAAAAGCAACATGAACTGTCGCCACCACAATATATCCCTTCAAAAGAAAAGAGGTCAACTCAATCTCAAACTTTGTGAACTTATTGAGGACCTCATATATAACAAAAGAATATGCCATTATATAATATAGGATTTTATATTATATATATACATATATGATGGTCCAAAGAAAATTTTATGAGATCTATGACTGATATTTCCAATCTAGAAACAAGATATGTGTGTGTTATGTGGATTCCATTGTCCATAACTTCATACCATAACGTTTTGATTTTCTAAATCTTTGTACCCAGCAGAGGGTTGTGTGTGTGTGTGTGTGGTTGACATCACCATAACACGTATACGTACATTGGAAATTATAATGTTTCAAAATTTCATGACACTAAATATAGATATCTCTCCATGTGTATATTTCCAACACAAAAAGGTTTCACTACTAATTCCTGATAAAGTGTATCTTCTTCATGAAGCCACAACTTTCGATCTTTTTTTTTTTTTTTCCTGATAAAGCATATATAGGAGGCGGTGATGGAAATGAGGAACGTGTGAGTCCTACTTATGATTTTATTTTAAAACAACGTAGAATATACCTATAAGTTATAATAAATAAATATATATATATATATGTGTGTCTCTATATTATATTTATATGAGAGAGAGAGCAAGGGTCAAATATGTTTGCTTAAAAAGGGCATATAAAATCAGGGAAAAGACGGTCAATTGAGATGGAGAGAGAGAAGACACGTGGATAGCACTATAGGGTTTCGTTTTTCTTTTCTTTTCTTTCTTTTTTTTTTTTTAATCTTTTCTCCCACTAAACGAACAAATACAGAGCCCTACGCATCTAATCCACTTTATATACATGTTCAAAGTTACTTTTTGCGGAAAAGGAAAAATAAAGAAAACGAAATTTAGAATAATATAAACTGTGAGTTGTGACAAAAGAAAAAAAAGGATAATATATGTCTCACTGAAAACTGTTTATATTGGATCATATGAATAATATGATAACATGTCTATGTGTCAGTCATATCAGAGCTCTTTCCCTACCCACAACCTTTAATATTAATTACCCAACAACCACACCCTTTAGTATTTTCAGACGGTAATTTTTTTTTTAATTTTTCGGTTCTTTAATATATATTTGTTTCGGAAAAGTCAGAAAGGCGTATGTATTTATCAGATCTACCGAAGACTGCAAGTTTATAATTATCAAATGAGAATGTCAAACATCATGCCTTAGTCACTAAATCACAAACACACACACACACAAAAAGAAAAAAAAAAAAAAAAAAGAGCACTTTTATATTGGTTAAAAACAGAAAGGTATAACCTCTCTGTGCAACATGGTAATTTCATTTCCTTTTTTTTTTCTATTAAAAAAAGAGCAACAACCAATAAGACAAGACACTAATGGCTTTAACTCTAAGTGCTCAAGATAATATTGTGGCACACAGATGAATGATAAATGCAAGAAAAGCAAGGCGTTAAAATGAGATCTCACCGAAAATAAAATAGTTAAATAAATATAAAAAGAACTATATGAAAACTATGACGAAACAACACAAACTATAATGGCAGACACCAAATATGGAGAAGTACGTAATAGCTAGCTAGTGGGCATATTGAATAATCATGGACTCCTAAATTCATTACATATTATATTTAATTTGTTAATTATAACGATACCCATTTATATCGTCCCTTCTCTCTGGACCACCATTAATCAACAGTACTATCTAGATTAAGTTAATTAATTAGCTCCTCCACTTTACCATTTTGGCCTAATGTTATCTTGATCTCCCATTTGACATTATCACCTTTTTAATGTACCGCACACGTACGTACATTTTATTAGACTACCTACAATAAAACACGAATAACAAAACCCTAATAATCATTATGAAAATCATCATAATTATACATCGATATACGTACCGTTAGCGAGGTCGAGCAAGAAATCTGCCGGGTTCATAGGGAAGGAGGGCGAGAAGCCGAGCGAGTCGAAGTAGGGCATGGCGTCGCGGCCCTTGCCGAAGTAGATGCAGCGACCCTCGGACAGCACCAGCACGGCGTCGAACATCTGGTACACCCGGCTGGACGGCTGGTGTATCGACGTGATCACCGTCTTCCCGCGCTGCGCCGCGAGCGCGCCGAGCGTGGCCACGAGGCGGTGCGCGGCGGTGGAGTCCAGCCCCGAGGTGGGCTCGTCGAGGACGAGGAGGCTCGGGTTGACGAGCAGCTCGTGCGCGATGCTCACCCTCTTCCGCTCCCCGCCCGACACGCCGCGCACGAAGCTGTTCCCGATGATCGTGTCGCGGCACTTCTCCAGCCCCAGCTCGGCCATCACGGCCTCCGCGGCCGAGACCTTCTCGTCCCGCGAGAGCGCTCGTGGGAGGCGTAGCAGGGAGCAGAAGACGAGGGTCTCTCTCACGGTCAGGTGGGGGAAGAGCACGTCGTCCTGAGTCACGAAGCCGGTCTGCCTCTGCACGGCGCGGCCGAACCGCGCCGAGCAGGGCTTGTCGTTGGCGAGGATGGCTCCCGTGCAGCCGTGCCCGCGGAGCCGCCCCGCCAGCGCGTTGAGGAGCGTCGATTTGCCGCTCCCCGACGGGCCCAGCACGGCCAGGATCTCTCCCGGGCGCGCCACGCCGGTGATCCCGTTGAGGATGGTCCGCTCCGTGATCTGGCTGCCATGATCGGACGGCCGTGGTTGGTCCACGTGTCCCGTCATGCACCGCGCGATTGCATTGCCCCCACCACCGGCACCTTTGTGTCTGCTCTCGATTTTTAGTCGGTAAGTCACGTCTATGAACTGCACATATATTTTGTGTATATATATATATATAATTAATACGATATGTGGTTAGTCAAAGGGTTGGTCAACGGTACGGACTTGAAGAAGAGTTTATTAGTGGTCTAGTCTAGTAGTGATTACCTTGAGAGTAATGGGAGACAAAAGGACATCAAAGGGCTAGGCAAGGCCCGGGGATCTCTGCGGCTGTGATTGTTGTTGGAGCGATCTGAGCCGTCTGATTTGTTTGATCCATTGGCTGTGGTATCTCCACCACCAAACGGTGCAGGCATTGTTGTTATTGGTGTTTTTATTAACCCTTTTAATGTTTTGTGTTGATTTCTATCTCTATCTCTATCTATGCTTTTATCCACTAAATAAAACCAAAAAAAGAAAGAAGAGACAGAGAAATGAGAGAGAGAGAGAGGGGGGGTTTTGGGGGGGAGAGAGTGGGGGTGGCAAAATGGGGTGGAACACAAATGAAGGGGTATTTATTTAGGTGCAAGTGAGTGCATGACACGTCAAAGTGAAACGCCCACAGCAGAGAGGCTACGTGGCATCTCCATGTGCCAGTTGGCAGCTTTTGGTGATGGGTTCATGGAAAGTTCACTCTATCCCCACCACCGTCCCCACTTCCAAATATCTATCTTTTCACATTTATATTTACAATTTTATAAAAATATATGAATGCGGCTATGGTGGGGATTGGTTTTTTTTTTTTTTTTCACTATAAGGAACGAATATGTGACTGATGATTGTTCAAAGAACTTCATTTATTCATTTTTTGATCTTGTTTTTGTATTACTATTAAAGTCTAATTTTTTTAAAATTATTTCACTTTTGCCCCTTTAAAAAATGCTTTTTTATATACCAAAATACTTAAAAAAAATCAAAGAAACCGCTTTGAAAAAAACAGCAAATTGAAATTTAAAATATATACCATTCATAATAAGCTTTAAGATTATTACGGAATAAAAACCGTTCCCCACCACACCCGCTATATATTTATGTAGGTATTGGATTCACTTTGTCCAATATATGCCTCAAGTGAGGTGAGAGAGCTAGTTTTGAAATAGTAGCGTTTAATTAGGTGGATGCAGCCATGCAGGCACAAATTAAGAACATATGTTTGGCGTACCGTATTAATGTACGTATTGTGTTATGTCATTTATGGGATTTGTGTATAGTGTAAAAATATTATGTAATGTAAAAAAAAATATATATATATATATATGTTATCCCCAATTGTTGTCTTTTTGGTCATTCCTCTCACATGTTTAATTGATAGATAAGTCTTTAAAAAATATATTAAATAAAAAGCGAATGAGTTGTTAGTTTATAATTGGAAGGAACAACCATAAGGACAGTGATAAGACAACATATTTCTATTCAAAAAGAAAAATATACCCCTCGTTTAGTAAGGAAGCATTTCTCATTCCATTCCATTTTGTTGGAATGGAATAAATGGGTTGAATAATGGTTTGAAATAGTTTGAAATGATTTGTAAAATAGTTTGGAATGATTATGAAATGGTTTGACTTTGCTAATTTCGAGGTGGTATAAATGATTGAAATTTAAAGATATTGTACAAGGATTAGGAAAGTTGAAAAAATGGTTGAAAAAAATAGAATGGAATGAGAGGAATTGTATATGGATTAAGAAAGTTAAAAAAAAATATAATGGAATGAGAGGAATGTGCTCCCCAAACTATAGTCTTAGTCTATTTGGTACGTGGTCATTTTTCTTATGAGATTTTTGGCTAAATATGGCATGTTCTTAACTTTAATTTTAAGGAAATGATCTGAGTTTGTTATAGTTAAGTTATTAGCCACTTTTAATTTATTTGCTTTTTTCAAGCTTTATGATTTGGCTGTTTTACCCTTGGCTATTAAATTTTTTCTACACCAGCTATTTTCATTTCTTTTTCCTCTGTTTCTGAACACACACACTCTTTTTTTTCCTTTATTTCTTCGCAGATCACAGCCATGGCGAACAATCCCTCCACAACCTAGAAGAGAAACCCTACAACTCTTCCACCTTGTAGAGGCCAAATGAGGACAAGATCTTTGAGAGCCTCCGCGAAACCTTCGTTTCGACTCTTACCTCCAACGATAGAGGAGGAGCTTCTGAAGCCGCTACCACCAGTGAAGCCAGCTTTGACTCCCTTCGGCGCCGATCAGCTACAACTCTGATAGAATCCTGAAGCCTGACAAAGAGCACGACCATGTTGGTATATCTTGTTTTGAAGATCAATGCTCTTTGTGTGTTGTCTCATATCTTTCTCCAAAGAGCTGAGATTTATCTGAGGTGAAAAAACAAAAATGAAAAGCTTCTTTTGGAGCTGTTTCGTGAGTTTGTGGATGCTTGGATTAGTCGTAGGTTGTAACAAATTTTGTTATATGGTAACAATTTTTGTTACAATCTTTAATATTTGTTAGCTTATGTAACATTTGTTACGGTATGTTGTAACAAATTTTTTTACAAATAGTAACAAAATTTGTTATAGGTCGTAACAATTTTGTTACACTCTGTAATATTTGTTACAATCTATAACATATAACATATATATATATACACCAAAAGGCATGGCTGACAACAAATCCCAAATTTGTGCCAAAGCATACACAAAATTGTTTGTTTATTTTAGCAAAGTACTCTGTAAACATATTATTAACCATGAACTTCAAGACTCAAGACGAGATGAAATGAGAGAGCGTACCAAGTCTAGAAGTAAGCCGAGACGAGACAAGACGAGAGTGTGGAACTACTGCTGACTTCGACAACGGTGCAGACTTCGAGGATGGCGCATGCTTCGTCGTTAATGACGAGAGCGTGGAATCGCTACTGCGCCGAGACGAGACGAGACAAGGATGTGCCGTTAAAGACTTGGAGGAGCCGAGACGAGGCGAGAGTGCACAATTGAAGACTTGAAGGAGTGCAGGGCGGACTTCAATGGCGACATAGACTTCGACGGCGACGCCAAGAGCGTGGATGGTGGAACCGCTACGTTGAACACTTGAGAACTTGGCTGCCTTGGTCTCGATGGTGGCGAATGGCGATGACAGCATCAGCGGGCTCCTCCTCTCGCCGGGAACATAATATGTTTGTGCAAAGAAGTGAAGTGTGAATAGAGAGAGAATAAGGGAGCACGAGCAATAAAACTAAACCCTAAGTAGAGACCTAAAAGAAAAGTTGGGTTAAACTAAAAACTAAAATATTTAATACTTGTAACATATTTGGGGATTCAAAGGGTTCTGAATAAGTTTGTTGTGTAATTTTCAGGGGCTTTTTGGATATTTTGGCTATGTAAACATATGTTGGATGGCTAATATACTAATTTATGCATTCGTGGGCCAATTTCTTAAAACTTAGACTTTTGATTGGCTATCTCCTTAATCAGCCATTTTTTAATTCATGTTTTAAGAAAATAGTCAAAGTCTTTAAAAATTAAATTATTAACCACTCATACATAAATAAGAGAATTAAGGACATAAAGGTAAATGCAGATTATCATCTAGTTAAAAAAAATAACTAATTTTTTAATTAATCTAAACGTTGACTATTTTTTTCAAACATTATTAAAAAAATGGCTATATTACTCAGTTATCTCTAAATTATTATAATAGATAATTTGATTTATACGAAGATTTTTCTTTTTACTGAATATAAGTCTATTTGTAATGCATGTATTAAGTGTTTTTTTAATAGTCGACAATTTGATAAATTGACCATACTAAATACTAATAGTAAGTGGAAAAGTCTCAGGTGGGACATGTCCTACCACAAGTAACGATTCTGGATTGTCATATTAACTTTATTAAGCAGGGAGACCCACCAAAAAGAAAAATCCGACGATCTAGAATCAATCAGAGACTAGTTTTATACAGCTGATTATATATTAAAATATAGCATTCATATATACATTCCTATGCTCGTTGTGCTTCCATTTTTTTTTTTATAAATTTAAAAAATAAAGACATTTGAATGTTATATTTTAAAATAAAATCAGCTGTATAAAACTATGGAAGAGTCTCTGGTGTGTATATATATATATATATATATATATATATATATATATAACTAACATGAGAGAAGTGGCAAATTGTTGTTAGTGTAGTGACTAGTGACTGAGAGGTTTGAGCTGACTTTTCATAGAAAAGAAAAAAGAGAATATTAGTAGTTACTTAAAGCTAGAAAAAGAGATTGTTATTTTTTTTTTAGGACCATGCTAATTTGAGCCGTGTTTTTCTAACATTGGGTTCTATAATTATGAATTGATATATGGCAAACTTTTAATACCAATTGATATTTGGCAAACTTTTAATACCAATTACTTTTCTTGAAAACGAGAACGGCTTGGCTTATCACCACATTTTGAGGATAAAATGAATTTTGCATTTCCAAATTAATGGCAGATATTACAATGTCAAATATCGGTGATAGTTACAAAAAGATTTCGATAATGGCATTATAAAAAAAAGGCTTGAGAATTCGTGATCATGGCTATGGTTTTCACGAACAATAAGAATATAATTATCACAAAGCTTGATTGTGAATATTTTGGGGGACCAAGGTTCTTATAGCCAAATAGTAATGCATGTGAAATTTAAAAATCAGAATAATAACACTGGTGGAGGACTAGACAATATCATATCACATTCATGAGTGTAACATTGAAAACAAACCAATTAATCAAACTATATATAACAAGTCCAAATCGAAGACACGGATATATACAGCGAACTACGACACTATTATCTAAACTACATATATATATATATATATATATATATATATATACAAAGTGCCTCACTATCTAATTATCTATATCTATAATTATATTAAATATATAACAACCATATATGAAAAAGGCAATCCGCGAATATGGGCCTTTCCGGCGCGCGGTACCTTACAGAGGCGACACGTCATCAGAAATCCAAGTCCAACGATGAGAAAGAGAAAAGCTAAACTGACGGGACGGTGTTTGAGGCGAGGGTGACGTCGGAGGCTATTCAGTTAATTTGGACTGCACATGTCAATACCGCACATTGGAAGTGAGTGTTGTGTGTGTTAGTGACCTCTCAGTCTCACTGTTGATCTCTCCGATGCTTGTTCTTATTGGCTGTCACGTATGGTCTTAGTGCGTGGTCCCGGCATGCTAGAATTCCCCCACTCTCATATCCTCTTCGCTGGGTTTTATTCCCAAACATTTTAGTTTTATTAACCAACTTAATAAATGATGGCTAAGTGGTTCATGTTTCTAATTATGATCATTTTCTATCCCAAAACGAATTTGCGTTAAGAAATTTCGTAGTATTATTTAATATAAGACTAATTCTATAATACTTCATATTTATCGTACTTTATATTATTATTACATACTAATACTATTTTAGTATTACATTGATACATCACTTAGTGAAATATTATAAAAAAACCCTTAAATACAAACACAAAAGTAGATGTAAAAAGCCTTAATACAACAAACAATTTAAACCCGACTCGATATTGACACTACTAATGAATTCAAATAAAACGTTGGGTAAGAGCGTGCGCCAGATAAATCTTGAGCACAACATCAGCTCATTCAAAATAACCACTATAGTCGAGAAATAATCCAATCAATTAAAAAAAATTTACACAAAGGTCGACCATAAACTTGTATAGACAAACACCTTGCAGATAATTGAAAAAAAAAAAAATAGTAGTAAAGAGTGAGGAAATCACATTCCCTATTACAATATTAAACATAATGAACCACTCAAAATTAAAATACAAACCTAAAATAATGCCTTATTTAAACCATCTAAGTAACGTAGAGTACGCTACCACACTGAGAATCAAGTCCACCTAAACTAAGACGGCAAATATACACAGCAAGAACCAACAAATACAAACCAATGTTAGACCAATAACATAACCCACCAAACACATCAATGGAATCAAAGGAAGAGAGTCCGGCCGGAGTCTAAAGAAAGCCAAAAAAGGCTCTCGAGACTCCGGCCGCTTCGCAAGGCAAAGAGAGACAATATTAAAATGCACGAGAAACCAAAGAGAGAGAGGAACAAAAGAGATCTAGCTTGTTTAAATGAAAATTATAAACAGAACAATATAAGTTTATTCCTTAGTCTAGTTAGAGTGTGTTCTATCAGTCCAACAACATCAATATATATATATATATATATATTAATTTTCTTAATAAAAATGACCTAAATAAATTTAACCATATGTGACATGAATTTACCTCTTCTTTAAATGTTAAATAGTATATATACATATATATGCATTAGTTATTTATAAATTCGGTTTAATCTAAATATTTTTAAAAGGTTGGCATAAGATGTAATTACTCATTTACTATATTTTGTTAAAATACAATATCAAATATTTTGTCATTTTTATCGGTTTAAGCTTTTAAGATGAATAGTATGAGAACAAATTATCTTGAGTTCAAATTCCAACATTGAATCCCCTAATCCCTAGCACTATTTAAGTCGAATATCTTTAGAGTTGAAATTTAGTATTTCTATTGATTAAAAAATGATTTAAACATAATTTATTATTTTTATGATTATTCTTATTATTATTATACATATCTCTTCTCATATCAGTTTCTTATATTGTATACTAATTTAAAAAAAAATTGTATCAGCCTCTTAATGTTTATGAATTATGACTGTGTCATTAGTTCTCTATATTTTTCTTAATGGATTATGATGGAAGAGGGCATTAATAATTCTCTAAAGACATGTTTACAAATTTTTGAATTTAAGAACTGAAATGAATTCAAATTTGACACAAACCCAAAAAAAAATTAATTTTTTAACTATTTTGTATTTTATTATATTTTAATAAGGAAGTTTTTAGCATAATGGTACAAATTTTGTACACTACTTATGATGTATGTCAGTAACATAAAAAGTACATAAAATATAAATTATTTTACAAATTAGCACAACTCACTTTTTATATTCATATTTTTTATACATTTAATTTATCAAATTTAAAACTAAAATGATTTTAAATCGGAGATAAAGATAAAAGATAAGTTTATCTTTTTTATTTGTTTTTTTTCTTCTTCTTATTTTATTTTAGGGGTTTATGACTAAATGACTTTATTTTTTAACTTATTTAAAAAAAAAACTCTATAATTTTTGTTTTTAAGATAAATGTCTATTTTCGGTGTTTAGATTATTCACCCTAGTTAATAGACAAATTACTACTAGCCAAAAATGGCCGATATTTTGTCCACTTACCATGGTAATTTTTTAATTTATCAAAAATCATTTCTAGCATTTAAATTTACTTATCATGGTTAGTAGAAAAAATAATAGCTAAAAATGACTAGTATTTCGTTCACTTACTTTGATATTCTGTCTACTTATCAAAAACGAGTCATTAATCTAATTAAAAAAAGTTGTGGACATTTTTTGATATAGTTTAAAATGAACTAACTACCAAAATTTCCCTTTATTTTATGTAATCTCCGATTCAACATTTTAGTTTTAAATGTGAAAAATATATAAAAAAAATATGAAGATGTGTCTATTTGGTATTTGATCATTTTTTAGTCAATGTTTTAAGAATTTAGCCATAGTTTCACGAAATTAAGAAATTACTAGTCTTTTTCATATTTGATATACGTGTATCATATTTTTGATACACATATTGTATCATTTTTGATACACGTGTATCAAAAATATGATACAAGTGTATCAAATATAAAAATCACTTATTTCTTAATTTTATGAAATTAGGGCTAAATTAGCCAAAAATTGGCTAAATAATTAAAAATCTCTATGAAAATAGATGATATAGTTTGATAATACGTTAAAATTTTGTATTTGTATGTACTTTTAAACTATAATCCGTGAATACTATAGTGTAGTAGAAGCTTTTATTTTAATATAAAATATTATTTTTACTTATATATCAAATTTTGATTGAGAAAATAAGAGAAGGGGAGAAAAAAGACATTAGATATATATATATATATATATATATATATATATATATATAAAGCTAACCATGTTCACAAAATATACTCGTCGCTGATCTGTTTGTTATCACGAATATCGGACCAGCAAATAGTAAATAAATTGAGCGTTCTTTTATATTAACACGTAAGTCTATTCATCATAAGACAGAGTGGGGTCTTTTAACACAAATATTTAGCTTTACCAATTTCACTTCAATACTAATGTTCCATTACAAATTCTTTACTCTCCTTTTAGGTCACCATTTACCAACAATATAAATACATAAATACATTTATTCTAGCAAATAAAAAAGAAGCCTATATATATAACTATATAGATGTCGGTCACCACTTGAGGCTGTCTCACGCCAAGTGTTGGGCGTACAAGCCTTATAGCTCATGCCACCCACTTCTCAACGCATATTCACAACCTTTTCTCAACAAAAAAAATCCATGCTAAAAAAAAAAAAAATAAAATAAAAAATAAAAACTTCCCATCTTCTCTTTTGTGCCATTTGCTTTTTCATTCCTTTTTCTTCCACTTGTTACACATAGCAATCGTTTCTGCTATTTGTCGAACTGCGTTATTTATCATTATTGATAACATATCATGAATACATGTATAAAATAAATTACATTTCTATATAATATATAACAAAAAAATATGATGTTTCAATTAGTTTCCTACATTCACACAAAGCATCACCAATATATATATATATAAAAAAATTATCGGAATTTTTTTTCATACTCTATGCGGCGCTAGGGCATACAAGTTAAGCGCGTGCCTTAAAAAGGGAAGAAGAAAACAACTAATCTTAGTAATCGTGAGCATGCAAAGGCATTGAAGGTGACACTTTTGTTTTAGCCACACGGTTTTCCACTATTGAGTCATAGAATATATACACATGTAGTGACTAGTCAATTATATATATATATATATATATATATATATATTGTGTTCATATTTGGCTCTAAACAAGTCAATGTTACGTGATGGTACATATACGTGGTGCTTTTATCAAAGTTCTAAGTGGAGTAGTCACTCTAAGTCAAAATGATGTATTTTTCGATTTTATACGGTCCAAAGTAAAGTGACAGACTTGGAGTTTATAACATCAATATAAAAATCATAATTGAATACCTTAAAACAAAACGCTTAAGTAGGAGATTATATATAAAATATGTATCATGTATATATGGTTTATGAAAATATGTATATATAGTATTACATAGTGGTTCTGAGGTGTAGTGGAAATTTTATCGATCACCATATTCAGGTTTGAATTTCAATAAATTAAGTAGTACTCCGAACGATAATTTTGAAATTTTGCAAAAATAAATTGAGAAGATAAAACTCTTGCATTTTCTTTTTATCCACTTGAAATTGTATAACTGTACGTGAAAGTAGAATTTGTACGTTATTGTACCAAGTTGCTACTTGCTAAGTGGCTTTGAGTTATTTACCCTTTTGTTTTTTCTTTTTGCCCTGAGGCACATCCCACAAAGTCAACAAAATTCCACCGTAAAGCATTGACATATCTAATATTATCTAATGAACTTTTTTTTTTTGCTTGAAATGAATAATATTATCTGATGAACTTTTAGTTGTACCCGTTTCTCTCTAGTACTTTCACGTTGTGTAGCATGAGGAATAATGGAGTGTATATACATATATATATATATATATATATATATATATATATATAAATGATTTGGACTTGTCATGGTATTGGATAGCCTGCTACATATTGATTGGTCCAACCTATGCCCTATACTAGGTTGATATACAACAGTTTATGTTAGTAGCAATAAATAAATAAATAAATAAAACAGTTTATGCTCGGACAAAGGAATTAAAAAAAAATGCTGAAAAAAAAAAACTTTAAGTGTGGATAGCTTTGATCACGATAGGATGACATAAAATGTGTTTCGCACTAAGAAAAGAAATGAAATTTTACAAAAGGAACAACTTCCAATTCGTTTACATGTAATTCATAGGCGATAGCTATGTTTAATTATAGTTGTGCATTTTTTAATTCGATCTCTTAAGAATTAGGAAGAAAAACAAAAATAATTTGAACCACGATCTACCTTCTTACTTTTAAAAAAGCAATATACCATCACACAATAAGCAAGTATATTCAAATTTTAATCCTATGGACAATTGACACTTATCACCTATCGTATATTTGGACTTTATACATTTTAGTTATTAAACTATTCTTATAGGTATTTATGGTTTCTAAAATTTTTAAAATTTGACAACTTTAGTCCTAACGTGTTAATTTTAATTAAATTACTATGAAAATCGCACCTTAATGTAAAGATTCATTACAACAGAGAAAGAGGAGAGAGGGAGTCGAAGAAGGAGTCTTAAACATTATGTAAAGTAATAAGAAAATATAGTCTTAAATATTATAATAGATAATTGAGAATTTTAGGAAATAGTTACTTTTTAGAAAATAATTTTAAAAAATAGTCGTAGTTTCAAAATTTTTAAAAAATAGGCATTTTAGAAATTTATTATCTTGGTAAGAAATTTCTTACAACAAATTTTATGTGTAATTTTGTCATTGTAAGAAATTCCTTATATGTGTAAAAAAAATTATGGTTAGTTTTTAAATTTTTTGAAACTGTGACTATTTTTTTAATAAAAATTGTAGTGAATATTCAATTTTCGACACCTAATTCAAATAAATACCCAATCTTATCCAAGTGATTCAATTACTTACATAATGATAATTAGTGGTAATCGACAGAATTACCGAAAACATGTGCAAGTAATTGATGAATTGACTAGTTACTCAATTACTTTGAAACATTGTGTATTTATTTTTATTGTTATATAAATTTTGAGCATTTCCTTGCTTTATTTTTTTTAACACATCGTCCAAAATGATTATTTAACTAACTGATCATATTTAGAAGGACTTAGACGTCGTACTTGTTTTGTTACCATATGACAAATTATTTTCGTAAAATGTGTTGTGATGCATATATATCATGATAAATATGACTTTTTATTCAGTATAACAGTTGTATTTGTACACCAAAATAATGAATTGAAAAGATAAAATAATAAAAAATAAATAATTATAACAAAGAATATTAAATATATATTAAATTCGTTACAATCATTTTTTATTTTATTACTTATATTTTACGAAGGACCAATACACCAAAAGTACTGAATAAAGACTATTTATGACTTACATAGAATAATTAACTGACTATTCCACTGTTAGGTGAAGTGATAAAGTTCTTCAATATGGAAATTGAGGTCTTAGGGTTTGGCAAAGTTCTCTAATATGAAGATTGATGTCACATGTTCAAATTTTGGTGAGTGTGTTTCCTCCTATATGAAGGTATATATTTATAATGCAGTTGAGTCTAAGCTAAGTACATATAAATTAAATTGTGCAGTTCATTATGTAATTACATGTGATACTTCAAAAAATAATAATAATAAAGTAATAAATATATAAGACTGAACGAAGAAAATTTAGAGAAAAAAAAAAAAAAGAAACCTTGTCTCTCTGTCTCTCACTTGAGGGAAAATGGAGTTCAACGTCGACAATCACAAACATGCCGACAATAACAAGAGCGGTGTTTGAATGAGGACAATGGCGGCGTAGAGATCGATGGCGACTATAACATCGAGTGAGAGAGAGAGAGAGAGAGAGAGATCTCAAGCGCCTTAGTTGAGAAAAAAAAGCAAAAAAAAAAGCATATATAGAGTAGTGGTGGTGGTGTGTGTGTGTGTGGCCAGTGGCCAGTGGCCATAGTGGTCAGTATAATAGGGGGGGAGGTTAATTAGGTGATACGGACCACAATATTATCGGTGCCAAAAAATTGTGATATTGAATGCGATATTCGAGCATCGACGGCAGAGAGGGTCCCACAGTAGTTGATGCCAAGGTTCATGAATGGTAGTGGTACGTATAGCGGGAGGAGAGGAAATGAAGATGGCTGTTTGTCAACACTGAGTAAGTCAATCTTGGTATTTTGAGAGGAATAGATGGTGGAGCTACAATTACAACGGAAATGTTGTTGTGAACGTACAATGGTGGCCAAAGGTTGGCTAGAGAGAGATCTTGATTTTTATTTTTTATTTTTTAAGCCAAACGATGTCATATAATTAGCTGTTGTGAAGCGCCTTCATATTTTTTCAAGTACATATATATAGAAATTAATTGTCGTCCATTTTGAAAGAAATAACTTAAATATAAATAAAAATCAAATTCCAAGAATAGAAGAGGAATTAGGTTTGAACAAATATTGGCTCGTTGCGTCAAAACTAGTTCAGATTAGGTCTGAAGGGGAAGTCTATATGAGCAACGAACCTGGATGATTGAAGATCAAGTTATTGATCCATTTAATATGTTTTATTTATTTTATTTGTTGTTATTGAGTTTATATTAGTTTTCTTTTATTTGTAAGCCAAATAAATCAATTTACTTTGACGAATTCTGGTTACTAAGTTGGTTGGTCACAAATTGAGAAACTAATAACCACTCTCGAACAATCAATTCGGTGTCATTAAATTGAGATAAAAAAAAAGATTTACACCCAAATGAGTGCTGATTACATTAGTTTAAATTTGTTAGCTTCCGATCAAGTTACCTTTTGTTTGGTTTGGCCATTTTGGCCATCTTTGATCATTTATGAGGATGGAAAAAATGGTTTGAAAATGGTTTGTAATAGTTTGAAAATGATTTGTAAAAATGATGTAAGAATGGTTTGACTTTGCTAATTTCGAGGTGATATGAATGGTTGAGATTTAAAGATATTGTATAGGGATTTGGAAAGTTGAAAAAAAATGATTGAAAAAAAATGGATTGGAATGGAATAGTTTGGAAGATTAGGAAAGTTGAAAAAAATGAAAAAATGGAATGGAATGGAATGATTGAAATGGGTAAGGCAAACAAAAGGTTAGAAAGGAAATTACTTCTTTTGTAAAAGAGGATGAACTACTATTAGGGCATTTATTTGACAATTTTTATAACATTTTAGTTATTTTCTTTGCATTCGAACCTATACAAAGGCGAACAAGTTAATAAATAATGAGTTATGATGAGTTTATTCATAAATTGAGAGTTTTCCTCTTTAATTATTTTTAAAATTTTTATTGAACTCATCAAAGTTAACATCTCATGGCATTCAAGTCTGACTTATCAAATGGAATTCTGGAGATGTTTATGGCATCCTTCAATCCACAATTTATCAATAGTTTTCTATCCTCGTTATGGTGCCCTCCTCATACCGAGATTCATGCTTGAATATACAAATTGGGTCGAGGTTTTTACATTATAAAACAATCTTTAGGTCTTTTTTTAATTCTAGATCTCGTTACTCTTAGCGAGGTTCACATCAATTATAATTATAATTGTTGACTTATAACAAAATTATGAATATATCACGAAATTCAAATTATTGTAGGAGAAATTAACAAAATATATGAAGTAAACATTGAGCTCTTGGGGAGTATTATTTGATTATAAATATGAATTCATGTCTTATTTATGTCTAAATTCTTTTTTTTCCTTGAAATACATAAAAGTAAAGTTTAAAGGATTTAGTCATAGTTTTATGAAATTAAGAATTTAGTTATAACATGTAACATAATTTCGACATTTTAGGGCTAAGTTTGGTTAAATGCCTGAAAAACTCATTTTTAATTAGGTTTTCCAAAGGTACGAAATACGAAAGTTTAATTCAAAAGAAGGCACATATGTTTGTTATAGTAAACTTATTAACTAGCAAGCGACTTCTGTTGAACACCTAAATGAGTTCCCGAGCCTTGGGACGCACGACTCTAGGCAAAAATCTTGATGTGTTTAGCGGCGAAATCTTAAGGTTATCGCGCGATTCCTATCCTTAAGCGCTCACCCTTATGGTCGTCTATTTACTGTCCCTCTTGGAACTTTTGGCTCAATTTGGCCTTCACCGCCAAATGTGGTGCTTGATCTCACGTAGACTTGGAAGAAGTTGGTAAGGTATCTAAAAGGACCCTCATTAGGACGATGATATCCTTCAAGAATGTCTGAAATTCCTAAGAAACCATATGGCCGATTGCTGAGTTAAGCGATGGTTTTTTATGGATCACTTCCACAAATGATTTTGAATGTGCTAAGGTTTTGAACAAATTCCCTTGGGGTTATCGGTGAGGAGGGTCTTTTGAATCTTAAACCATGGTTGTTACCAGGGGTTTGGTACGAAGTGGATTTTTCAACAATATTTAAGGATTACGTTTGGATCAAGGTTGATTTGAACATTTATGCTCTGTTGTTCGTTCTTTCATGCTCTTCTCCTCTGGCTGATCTTCTTCCTTATCTAAACTCGAGTATGGAATTTAACATGAAAAAAAGAAAGAATTACCATGTTGACATTGAAGTTTATGACCTCTGTAGTATTGCATGCCATACCAATTTTTTCATCAACATATTACTATAGTATCGTTTGGCAAACATGTTTATATTGTGATAATTTGAACTTTTTTCATTTGTAGTGAAAATTTTGAACTGTGCAATTGAACAAATAATTTAAATTGTTGTTTGACTTAAATAATTTAAATTAAAAATATTATTTGAATTATTATTTGGTTAGATATAGAAATATTTGATTTGAGTTGTGAAAAAAATGGTTAAATTGTTAAATCAAAAGAACTATTAAAAATAGATTCAAAGCGTTCAAACATGAGGATGAGTAAAATTTGAATTATAAGGATTTGAATGAGTTAATCATTTGAATTTTATTGAAAAAGATTTTTTCAAACGACGATTTAAATTGATAAATTTGTTTAAATAGTCCAAAACCTCCGTTTACCAAACAAGTCCTATGTCTCTCCTAGACGTGCGAATTCGGGGAAGAATCCCCGACTAAAGCTTTTTGACCGGGTAATTACCCGGTCCCAAAATACCAGGGAATTCCCTGGGAATTGGGACCGGGTAATTACCCGGAAGTTACCTAGTTTTTACTCGGAATATTTCAGCTGTGACCAACGGGGAAGGAGACGATGGTCGGCTGAAGACCTCCGCACTACGACCTCAATGCTCTGCTTAGCCCCGACCTCCACCTCCCCCAAACCTTCACCCGACCTCCACCTCCCCCAGACCTCCACCCGACCTCACTGACGTTGCCTTTTTTTTTTTTTTGCTTCACTTCGGGGAAAGTTCAGGCAATTCCCGGGGAAAGGAGACGTTAACTTTCTAGGAAAAAATCGGGTAATACTCGGTTATTACCCGCCGGGTATTATCGGGTATTACCTGGTTTGTTCCCGAAAATTTTGTTCGGGGAAACAGTTCGGAGAATTGCCTGGACCAAATTTGCATGCTTAGTCTCTCCTATTTGTAAAAAGAAATAAATAAATAAATTCAATCAAATTTACTATTAAAAAATAATATAAATGATAAAAATAATAATTTTTAAAATAAATTATTTAAAAGTGATATTTTTCAAAATTTCTCATATCCAATCGACACTGCTCTCGCATCGACCTTTGGGCATTATCTGGGAAACGAGTCGTTTAAACATATTTCGTTCTCTATTATTTCGTTTTCCCAAAATCAAACACAAACCCCAAACGAAACCAAAACGAAACCAAAGCAAAGCAATGAAGAAACTGTCCTTCTCAATCTCCCAATCCTCGTCCAAACCAAACCCCATCGCCAAGAAACCCTCCGCCACCTTCGACGACCCCGCCGCCGACAAGACCTCCGGCGACGCCAATTCCATCAGCTATGTCACCGAGTTCGTCCCTGCCGAAACCCTAGCCGCCCAAAAAGGCATCGCCGCGATCCCCCCGCTCCAGAACGAGTGGGACTGGCACCGCCACAAGAAGATGAAGAACCTCCACCTCCCGCCGGTCGCCTCCGCCGGCGCCGACGACGACGACGGCTCCGGCGGGATCAAGTTCGAGGTCGAGAACCCCTCCGCCGCCGCCCAGGACTCCAACATCACCTACGGGCTCAACCTCCGGAAGACCGACGGCGGGGACAAATCGGATGGTCGGGACGAGCCCATTCCTCCGGCGGCGAAGGAGGACCCGTTGCTGCAGAGGCTGAAGTTCGATCTGAAGCGGCTGCCGGAGGATCGGGGCATGGCGGAGTTCGAGGACGTGCCGGTGGAAGGCTTCGGGGCGGCGCTGCTCGCCGGGTACGGCTGGCACGAGGGCCGCGGCATCGGGAAGAACGCGCTGGAGGACGTGAAGATCGTCGAATACGCCCGTCGGACCGACAAGGCCGGCCTAGGGTTTGTGAGCGACGTTCCGGGCGGCGATAGCAAAGGCGATGGCGGGGATAAGAGGAGGAGCGGTTCGGGTGCGAAGGCGAGAGAAAAGGATGGGATTGTGGGGAAGGAGGTGAGGATCGTTGGCGGGAGAGAGGCCGGGTTGAGGGGGAGGGTTGTGGAGAGGTTGGGGGATCGGAAATTGGCGGTGAGGCTCGCGAAGAGCGAGGAGACGGTGAGTGTTGGTGTCGGGGATGTAGCGGAGATCGGTTCGAGGGAGGAGGAGAGGTGTTTGAGGCGGTTGAAGGAGCAGAAGGCTTGGGAAGATGCGGAGAAGAAGGCGAAGGCGAAAGAGGGTGAGCGGAGAGAGAAGCGGGGCGGGGGCGGGGGCAGGGGCAGGGGCAGGGTTGGGTTTGGGAGTGAGAGAAAGAAGGAGGCTAATTGGGTGATGAGCCACATTCGGGTTCGGGTGGTGAGCAGGGAGCTGAGGGGAGGTGGATTGTATCTGAAGAAAGGGGAGGTGGTGGACGTGGTGGGGCCGGGGGTTTGCGACGTGTCGATGGAGGAGAGCCGGGAGGTTATTCAGGGCTTGTCTCAGGATGTGCTGGAGACCGTAGTGCCCCGGCGGGGAGGGCAGGTTCTCGTGTTGTTAGGGAAGCATAGAGGGGTGTATGGAAGTCTTGTGGAGAGGGATTCGGAGCGGGAGACGGGGGTTGTTAGGGACGCGGATAGTCATGAAATGGTGGATGTCCGATTCGAGCAAATTGCGGAGTACGTCGGGGATCCGAGCTACCTCGGTTATTGATTGTTCTGCGGCTGCTTTCGGCAGCGGAGAACCGGTTCGTGATTCTGTCCTTCTGATCAATGACTGTTTGAAAAACTATTGTTCTGCTTATACTTTTGCTTATCTACTGTGATTTCGATAGTTCTATTTCACTCAAGTTTAAATAGACTTGTCACTGATTTGATTTGTAGATTTAAATGATATGTAGTATATTCTTGCTAAATGGTATATGTTAACTTTGTGAGGGATCAAATTTTAAATCAATTTTTATGTTCTGAAATAAAAATGTTTTTAGCTTACTAGGAAACAAAGTTTTGGTCATCGTATAGTACAAGCATTTCAACGTCTAAAATATTTTTGCTTTTAGTGGTGGGTCCTTGCGATATCATTCCGAGTTTAACGCGGCGCTGAAATTGATCATTCGATATAGAAACCTCCTTTGTTTGGAAGCAACTAAGGCCACGCCAGTGGTTTGTTTGTTTCTTGTCTTGATGGTGATTTTCAAATTCTCTTGGATATCTCGACTTGAAAATAGTGTTGTACATACTCGTATTTGTTTCTAATCTTTTAAAACTATCATGATGAAGTTTTTAATGTTTAAGTAATTTTTTTTTTATCTTGTAACTTCGTATGGATCAAGTTATGTTAGTCACTGAGGTGTGAGGTTAAAGCTGGGATTTGCGTGGTCATGTGATTAACTAAAGAGATAGCTTAAGAGGAAATGTTGATTGTTATGGATATAAGCCGAAAAGGAGTTATGGGGTTATGGTTTAGAATTCAGATTGCTGTACTGCTAGGACTTTTGGTTAGGGTAGTGAGAACCGAGGAATGTTTGGACAGTTAGTCGTGGAACAGCATAGTAGCGAGTGCTATGAATGTTAAATCAGCGGTAGTTGGCAGTGAATCATGGCGAGAAGTGAGAATATGATGTTGGTGACTGAGAAACCACCAAGTGTATACCTGCTCTCTACCAGCATACAAAATGCATTTTCTGTTAGTCTTTCTCATAGGATTAGGGAGTGAAAACAGCTCAACACAAGCACATAGCCATGCTAAATAGTTTTTTTTTTTCTTTTTCTTTTTCTTAGATTTCTTCGTCTCCATATCAATGCTGAAGTTGGAACAAACGAATTTTACAATAACCATGGCATGCTGCTAATTTCCGACCCATTTGGATAAGTAGCTTCTTTATGTTATGTTTGGAGCTCAGAAGTTATCAATATCCTGTATTTGGCAAGGGAACTCATAAGATACTTGTATTGTTTTGGTGCCTCCCTCCATATCCTTTCAGTCGTTTTATAGACAATGTTCAAAATCACTTATTATTTGTTATGTTTTAAAATTAGTTCGTAAAGTTGGTAGAGATTTAATGCCGTGTCACATATTGATTGAAGGGAAAGAGAAGGAGACACCAAAAAAAGGGTATTAAATCATTCTCATCTTAAAGAGAGAAGTTTCTGAGTAGCTAGTCCGGATTCCGGAGTAAAGAGAAGACAGTTGAACAGTAATATCCTCAAGCAAGACTTTGATATGTTGCACCAAGCCGAACGGAGTCGGTGATGCGCACAGATGAAGAGCTACGGCTTCTACCATGTCAACGCTAAGATGCTTCGTGTTGCCACTTCATCAGCTGCTGCAAACTTCTCGGGGCAATTTACGAACTCCACCTTTGCCTGAAGCTACAACATCAGCACTTGATTTAAGTGATTGGGTGACATGTCCCAGATTATGGCTATATTTTTACAATTGCCATGGATCCACACATAACAGGACAACACGCCTCTCTTCAGCTTCACAGAATTCAGATAATAAATTTATTCAACTCAGAATCTTAAAATCTTAAAATTCAAATATCTTAATCCCCCTCTCCATTCATCTCTTTCTCTCAAATTCAAATCTCTCACGAATGGCAATTTCTAGGCGGATCTTTGCTTGTGATAATGATTTTTTGTGTTTCTTCTTGTTATTTGTTTGCTTTGATTAAGGAGTTCTACAGTGGTTTTAATGTGATGGGGTTTTTGTTTTCCTTTTTAGTTGAAATTTGGGGTTTATAAACACTGCCATGCTTAGAGGCTTTACCACGGTGGGTTTGGGTTATGCTTTACAGATGAATGGTTTTGAGTGGTGGTTTTGTGTGTTGTTGGGGAGGATTGTCTTTTATTTATTTATTTTTGGGAAAAAAATTTAGGAATGACCCTTGAAGTTTTGGACGTTGTTTTAACTTGGCTCGACGCATACGTAATATATGTATAAAATGTTATCAAGTATGACCCTCGTGTAAATTTCAGTGGACGGAAAATATTTTTTTTAGGATATTAATGTGGTTTTAAGTAATTAAAATGCCATAGTAATAGCTTATGTGAAAGTTTTGACTTCTATCTTAAGGTTGTTTGGATTGCAATATGAATATATATATATATATATTTTTTTTTATTTATTTAAACCATGTTGTTAGAATTATTACACTAATAAGAAGTTAATATTAAATCATGTTACTACAGTAAAATATAGTTTGGATTTGTATTAAACGGGCCTTAACTATAGCACAAACGGCTGAAAAGGAAGAAAAAGAAAATCTCATCGATCCTTAGCGGCTTCTCCGATGAGTCCCATGGTGATTCTGAGGGGCTTTGCTTTTTCCGGATCATGGCTGCATTAATCTTGCTGCAAATTTCGACTGCCTTGATCTTGCCGCAAATCTCATTGGCGTCAACCTTGACGGCAACGTTTGGTTCGATCGGCCTGCTGTTAAAGAAGGTGCAATTGGAAGATCTACACAATGTCTTGGACGCTTTGACGTCACTGGCTATGGCTTTGACATCTCAGCTCGCTGTGGCCGTTGAGCTCCACTGTTGTCGGCGTTGTGGTTCTCTAAGAACTAACACAAGGAGGCCATTCTTGCGCGCAAGAGCGACCATGGATTGCAAAAAGCTTCGAAGCTCCCGTATTTGAGTGACAACATGTTCCTGACTCGAACCGCCTCTGTGCGGCCTCCGAGCACTCAAACGCCCAGATCTTCACCATGACACTGTTGCAAGATCTGGGTGAGTTAGATTTTTTTGTTTTCTTTCGAATAATCTGTGCAAGTTGATTGTTTTCGAATAATCTGTAGGATTTTTTTTTTCTTCTAAAAAAAAAAATGAGAGATTCAGTGCTGGATTCTGATGTATTTTGTGGATTTGGCTTTAATTTTGGTGATGCTGGTGAAGAGAGGTCTCTTGAATTTGTGGTTAAAAGAGGATTTGAATGAGTTTAAAGGGATAACATGAAGTTGTTTGATTAATCTTAAAGCACTACGATCTTGAATTTGGAATCTAGAGAATTTATTAAATATCATATAATCTTTGAATAATTTTCAGATCTTATCTGATTTCTATTTTGTGTGGTTTTTTTTTTTTTAATAATTTATTTTCCGTTCTATAGTTCTATTGGGTCGCTGGTAAGTAAGGGCAAAGCTCGTTTAAAGTTTACTAGATAACGTCCGAATTAGTGCCACGCTGGATTTCTGTCTACTAAAATAGACGAAAGGGCCAATAACTTTTCAAACATATCATGTAATCGCGGTTTTATACATCATGGTCCAAACAAAATTTAGACACGACTATTTTCAATAGTTTTTCGAAGAACAGGAGCAAATGATCACAAATGCAAAATCAAGAGGCATTCAGCTAATAGCACAAGATCAAAGGTTATTTCAATGATTATTTTCTTCAAGGAATTTAACAGAAGGGGCAAATTTACATATTTTTAGGGGATAAAGGGGCAAATTGGTTACAGACGCAATGGCAAATTCGAACTGTAGCATAAGACCAGTGGAACTTTCGATAAGGGATTTTGAGGAATTCTTCGTTCACATTGATAATCTATGCCCCATGTGGATTATACTTTTAATTTATACCTCAAAATTTACACTACCAACATTGAGTGAAAATAAATAAAGCATATCACTTAAGGCATAGATTATTAAGTAGCATCAAGAATAGTTAATTCTCCCTTTCAACAATAGTTTTATCATTTTTGGTTTGGACCACTCAGCCCGTCTATTGATATTTTTTTTTTCCTTTTTTTGTGTGCGCTCTGGGTCTATTTGATTTGCTTGACTTAGCTATAGCTAATACGTACCACCACATAGATGAGAATGATCTTTTTTTTTTTTTTTTTTTTCAAAGCGTATTGCAAAAGGCATACCATGACTTTTCTTGAGCATTTACTCTGGAAAAACTGGAATTAAGTGCATGGACTTTGGCTATTGGCAGAAGTCTTAGAACTTGACTTTGGCCTTTTAAGCATTATTCCTTCAAGCAAAATTTAATGGAAGTGCCGAGAAAAGAATGACACAAGTAAATAAACTGAACCAGTCAACAATGATCAACTAGACAATGTTATAACCGGAGTCCGAAACATCCTTTCTTATACGTAAAAAAAACAAATCCTCTTTTCTCAAAGTTGGCCTTCCATTCTCATTTACTTTCCTGACCAACAAAGAGTAGGAGAGGACGATGAAAGAAAATCACCTTCTTATCATGCTTTACATCATAAATTGCTTCTTTGTTTTCCAATCACTAAACGCCTCCGCAGCCAACAACACTACCATCTCCTGGCGAAGACAGCATAACTTCCTCCCCAACCAAAGCCTTGCTCTACTGCAATTGAAACAAGATTTTGGTCTGTTCAGAAAGCTCTACCTTCTTGACAATACTTCTCGTCCCAAACTCGAGTTTTGGAATTCGAGTAGTGATTGTTGTTCATGGGACGGAGTCAAATGCAACTTGCGAACTGGCCATGTGGTAAGTCTTGACCTCAGCTATAGTGGCCTCTTTGGGAATCTAAGTTCTAATAGCAGTCTGTTTAGGCTTTATCATCTTCGGAAACTCAACCTCTCTTTCAATGATTTCCGTATTTCCACTATCCCATCCACATTCAAGGAGCTTATCAATTTACGTCATCTAGACCTCTCTTCTTCCGAATTTGGTGGCCGAGTTCCGTCTGAAATTTCTTGGCTGACCAAATTAGTTACACTTGATCTAAGTGATAATTACCCTTTTAGTTCATCAGATGACATTAGAGGTATGCATTTCATTGAAAAAGACTTCAAAGCACTTCTCCAAAATATGACTAGTTTAGTCGAACTTCGTCTAAATCTTGTGTCTATTTCTTCATCAATACCTCAGTCCTTGGTTAATCTGTCTTCCTTGACATCTCTATCTCTGAAAGCATGTGATCTGAGAGGAGATTTTCCTAGTTCTTTTCTCCTACTTCCTAGCTTAGAGTTCATTTATCTGACGGCTAATGAACTTCTTAATGGTTTTCTTCCTGAGTTTGATTCGAACAGCTCTCTCAAAGCGTTGGATCTGATATGGACAAACTTTTCAAGAGAAATACCCGATTCAATTGGGAATTTCAAGTCATTACACTACCTAAGTCTTGAATCTCCTTTTTGGGGATCCATCCCATCCTCAATTGGAAATAATTCTCAACTCACATATCTTTCCTTTGAATCTCAATACCTCTATAGCTTCCATCTACATTAGGGGATCTTGTGAACCTCAATTTTCTGTACGTAATTGGTTGTTCTCAATTAAGTGGTGAATTACCCTCTTCACTTGGAAAGCTTACGCATCTAGAAACCTTAGCTCTTGTGCAGAACAACTTCAGTGGTTTTTTCCACCTTCAATTTCTAATGTTAGCCACCTAAAGCGATTATTGCTGTTTGAAAACAACTTTGGAGGTCTTTTCCCGACCTCTTTGCCAAACTTAACAGCCCTTTGGGATTTAGATCTCTCAGGAAATCAAATATTAGGTTCTATACCTTCATCTTTGTTCATGATGTTGTCACTCATAAACATAGTACTGTCTTGGAATTGATTTACGGGCTCGCTTAACTTTGGGAATATTTCATCAAGCCCATTGCAGACCTTGTATATAGGAGAAAACAAATTGAATGGATCAATCCCAGCATCAATATCCAAATTTGTAAATCTTTCAATTTTCGATCTTGGATCAAATAACTTAACTGGGCAATTTGATCTCACAAAGCTTAATCAGCTCTCCTATGTTAATCTTTCATACAACAGTCTGGATTCTATAACATACCAAAGTACCAGTACAAGTGAGTTTCCAGGATTTGTGAGTGCGCACAAAAACTTAAGATTTCTAGATCTTTCTAGAAACAAAATACGAGGCCTCGTACCAAAATTTTTGTGGAGGATGGGAGTAGATTCTTTGTCTTATTTGAACCTTGCTTACAATCATCTTATTGGCTTGGAACAACCCCCAGCTGTTCTCCCCTGGAGAAATATGGAGTATTTCGACCTTCGCTCAAACATGTTGCAAGGGTCCTTGCCAATTCCACCGCATTCAACACTTTACTATTTTGCCTCTTGGAACAATCTGACAGGAAGACTTTCTCAGCAGTTTTGTAAATTGGCGCAACTAGTGATTCTAGACTTGTCTGACAATAACTTAGGAGGCTTCATTCCACAATGTTTGGGTAGCTTTAGCTCTAATATTTTGGTACTCAATGTGAAGAAGAACAACTTCCATGGATTTATACCTCGGGTTTTTACGAGCGAGAGCAGTTTGAAGAGTTTAGACTTGAGTGACAATCAATTACGAGGTCTGCTTCCACGATCGCTAATCAAATGTCGACAATTGGAGGTATTGAACGTGGGCCATAATCAGTTAAATGATACTTTTCCCTTCTGGTTGGAGAGTTTGTCTGAGTTGCAAGTTTTGGTACTAAGGTCGAATCATTTTCACGGTCTTGTGTGGTATTCTTGCAAGTCTTATTCTTTTCTGAAGTTGCGCATGATTGACATCTCATTCAACAAGTTTATAGGAGAAATACCGTCAGAATACTTCAGTAATTGGAATGGCATGATAACACACAAAAATGAAAACAGATCAGAACTAAAGTACATGGGAACCACTAATTATCAAGACTCGGTAACTATATCGATGAAGGGACAGTATGTAAAACTAGAAAGGATTCTGTCTATTTTAACAACCCTTGATTTTTCTAGTAACAAATTCAAAGGAAACATCCCGCGATCTATGATGGATCTCCAATCTTTGATTGTACTCAACTTAGCAAGCAATGGTTTCACAGGTCTTATCCCGACTTCTTTGGGATACATGACTGAGCTCGAGTCACTAGATCTCTCCAGCAATCAGTTGGCAGGGAAAATTCCTGAAGAATTGAAAAGGCTTACATTTCTTCAGTATCTAAATCTCTCTCGAAATCAACTCTCAGGTCCAATACCACAAGGTAATCAACTGTGGACATTTTCAGAATCTTCCTTCGGAGGAAACATGGGATTATGTGGCTTTCCACTAGAGGAATGCAAGACGAAGGTCGCTACAAGTCCATCCAATAACGAAAGTCTCGAATCAAGAGATCAAGTCACCTTGAATTGGAAGGGTGTAGTTACAGGCTACGGATGTGGAATGCTGGCTGGTTTTGTTGGTGGATATATTTTCCTCTCCAAGCGGAAAAACTATTGGTTCATGAGGATTTTCAATGAGAATGCGAGCCGGTTGCGAAGGCAGCCAAGATGAAGCATCATGCAGCTTACAACCATTACCATATATAGTAAGATAACTCATACTTGAGATTATTTTAGCAATTTTGTTCTTGAGTTTTTATAATGCTATTGTCCTCTTCTTATACAATGGAAATATATCTTTAATCTGGGTCCAACAATCTTCTTCCTCAGAGGCTAAACTTTCCAAAGAAATCTCCACTGAAGAAGCTGCTCTTCTCGCTGCCTCCCTCACTACATGTTTAGCGGTCTTTTCGCCAATCTAAAATTGTTTTTTTTTTTTTTTTGTGCGTTCGATGAAAGGCTTCAAGTTTGAATTTTTCTCTATGTTTCTTTAGGTAGCTGTTTGTGTCATTGTGTGTTATTACTTATTATCATTTTGTTGGCCTTTACTATAATACTTGAATGAAGTACCATTTATAGACTTCGAAAAAGAAAAAATTTGAAGACTTTCGGCACTAAAAAAAAAATGGAATGATATGAAAGCCGCATTTGAACACGTTGATTGTTTTTGTTTTTTGTTTTTTTTCCCAAATCAATAAACATTAAACATTTTTGTTGTTTGTTTGTAAATTGTAAAAAACATAAAACATATTTATATCAATAACCGCTTCTTCTGTTACCTATTTTTACATTTTAGGAACACTAGGCACGGTCTTAATTTTATTATTATTCAATTTTTATCTTAATTTTCTAAATTTATATTGTTTTATCTTAGAGGTGTACTTAGATTCTATCTTGAGTTGAGTTTTGTCTTAGATGTATTGTTCATAAGTTTATTTATGCCGCAGCCAAGTAATATTATCTTAATGAGTAATAAAACTATTTAGCCTAATAAAATCGAAAGAAAATGTCAAATTTATTAAAATATTCAATCTCACATTCACTCTAAGAAGAATTAACTAAGTAAAATAAAATGATACATTTTTAGAATTTTTAGCCCAAAAAAAAAAGACCAGAATTATTGCACCACAACATCTTTCATGTTGCTCTACTAGATACCGAAATTCATCTTCGAACTGCTTGATCTCAAACTTAAACCCAAACATCTTTGTCAAATTGTTCATGATTTCCATAGCCAAAGCTCTTATACCACTTGTCGAAAAAAAAAAAAAAAACCCCTCACATACATCAAAACTCAAACACAGACACGCATCGAAAAATAAACAATAAAATAAAAAAGACGCAATATTTAAGTAGTTTAGCAAATTACCAACGTCCATTGTGAATATACTTTATTTCACTATTAATATACACTTAACACTTTCAAATCTCTAACCACCTAAAACCCAACACACCCTTTAAGTCACTCTCTCTCACACAATCACACACTTGTCCTCTCTTTCTCTCTTTAGCTTGGACCAACTCCTCTCTCTTCTTTCTTTGCGGCTGTCACAATACGCTCACACTCACAATTGTGCACTCCCTTTCATAGCTGGCATCTTCTCCTAATTAATTACACACACATACACACACAGATATATATATATATATATATATATATATATATATATAATTAAGTTAAAACTAGTCATACAAAGATTGAGTTCTTGTATTAAAAAAGGCCACCATGCCTACACGTAAAAGGCAATTTGCCTTGTTCCTTTTGTTCTGTCTTTTTTTTTTTTTTTTTTTTTTTTGTGTGTGTCGTTTGATTCTCATTTCCCAAAATATCACTTTCTCGAAATAATTTGAGTTCAAAATCTCTTAACACATATTTATATGAAACAAATATAAAAACAGATACCACAATCATAGTTTCTAACAAAACCTGATCTCTCCTTCACTACATCTAATGGGCAAAGAATCACGTTTTGCAAAGAATCAACCATTTTAAGAAAATTGTTTTAACATTAATAAAAGTACGTAATGGCGTGCGTTGAGATTAAACAAAAATATTTCTCTCACAATCAAGCACTGACGCTCTACAACACAGAAACCAACCAATGGTAATTTAAAGGATACCTTATAATTTTTCCTTTCCTTCAATTTATTAATCAGCTTGCAACTATGACACAGATCAATTATATATATATATATATAAATATATATATTATATAGATATGGCTATTGATCAATAATATTAATAAGTCAGTAGTAATGTATATGTGGACAAGAACATTAACACAATTGAATTGAAACGAAAGCGCTTTTCAACGGCACAAAAGATAAAACAATGAAGAGACATGTGCAACACACATATAATATATATATATATATATATATATAAAATAAACAAATCAATCGCCACTATGGTTTCAGATTGAATATAGATCACAAGATCAATATGATTAGCCTGCCCTTTGACCTTTATCAGCTTTCTTTTTCCCTACATTTCTCTTATATAATTCTCCATTAATTGTACTCAGATTTTAATGGGAAGAAACAAAAAACACATCAGAGAGTTCCAAAGCTAGTCTTGCAGAAAACAAGATATATATCCATAACATATATATATATATATATATATAGCAAGTAAGAGACTTGATTTTTTTTTTTCAATACAACCATAAATAGTTAAGATCATGGGAGTTTTCTCTAACAAGATCAGCAGAGAGCAATTGAAGCCTGGAGATCACATATATTCATGGAGACACGCATATATCTATGCTCATCACGGTACTCTTCTTCTTCTTCTTCTTCTTCTTCTTCTTCTTCTTCCTCTTTTCGACTTTTCGACTTTTCGTCCATCAAAGCCCGTTTGACTGAGCTTTTACTTCTTCTTCTTCTTCTTCTTTTTCTTCTAGATATATAGTCTAAGAAGAGAAGTAAAAGTTGTGATTTTATAGTAATTGCTTAAGAACATGTTTTGAAAGATTTTTATGGTCTAAGATTTGTAGTTAATTTTTTCAATAAGAATGTTAAAAATACATAAAATTTTGATATAAGCTTCAAGGTTTTATCAAAGTAGTTTTCTTATATTTTGTAATTTTAACGGAAAATTCTCCCGAAAAATAGCTAAGCAATTTTGAAAATGGTTTTCGCTTTGGTTGGTTTATAGAAGCAAGCCAAAAAGAGAATTTTTGTTTTTCTTCTATCAGCATCTCTTCTTTAGTTTGTGACCATTCTATGACTCCAAAGGTATGTTTGGTAGGAGGAGAGGAAAGAGGTGTGGATGGATCGGATGAGAGAGAAGGGAATAGAATCATACAACTATTAAAAGATTCTCGGGGCCGAAAGTTTCGTCCGTGCAAGGCCGAAACGTTTCGGTCCCCGTTTTTTTTGCGTTTTTTTGTTTTATACAACTATTAAAAGATTCTCGGGGCCAAAAGTTTCGTCCGTGCAAGGCCGAAACGTTTCGGTCCCCGTTTCTTTTGCGTTTTTTTGTTTTCAAAATTAAAAAAACACTTTTTTAATGGGTAAGAATGAAATTATTTTTTTAGAAATTGGGCCATAATATAATTTAACTAAAATAAAGGGGCCAAAACGCAAAAAAATCAAATTGTGAACATCAAACACGATGGGACAGCCCGCAGGCGTGGGGTCCACGCATCAGGGGCTGTCCCCAACCTCCACTTTGGCGCGTTGCACTCACAAGGCTTTTTTTTTTTTTTTTTCTCCTTTCCTTTCTTTATTTACAATTTTTTCTTTTGACACTTTTCATGTTGCTCTCTATTTTTTTTATTTCTATTTTAAAAAAATCTTTTCATACAAAATAAATTTTAAATTTTTGAGATAGTGTCTTATTTTTATATTTTATGTTCAAGAATTAATTTTATTTAAAAATTTAAATTATTTTTGTCTAAAAAAATACATTTTATGATTAATTAAAATAATTTGAGTTTTAGCTTAATGCATTTATGATACAAATATACTATTGAAAAAAAATACATATTACCCACGTGCATTGCACGTGGCTACAACTAGTAGAAATAAAAGATTTTAAATTTTTTTCAAAATTGTTTGGTTAGAGGGAAAAAATGTGAAAACAATTATTTTTTTATGTTAAATTTCCATTTGCCGACTGTAAAATATATATTTTAAATATTTTTAAGGATAAAATTGGGATTTGAGACAAAAATAATGAATAGTAAAGCCTTTTCTTCTATATGATTAAAAATGGTGGGCCTAAGAGATTATTAATCTCTTCTATTTTTTATTTCCACCATGTCTTCTTTCCGAACAAATAAGCAACTTTATTTCAGTCAACCCTCATTTCCTTCCACACCCAATCCTTTTCTTCTACCAAATATAGCAATAGAGTAAAATTTATTCATTAAGAAATGGTTTGGCTTTAGTCATAAATTGAGTTAGACCATATCAAATGCCAATGTCAATGTTAAATTTGGAACTAAAAAAATAAAAATGTTATATTTGACTTTAAGTGTTTCAATTGTGTTATTTAAAATGTCATTTATTATTTTTTAATGGCAAAATTCATGAAAGATAAATATTATAGTCAATAGTAAAAAAAGACTATATGTAACAATTACTACATTTTGATAGAAGAGAATTTTTTTAATATAAAATTATAGTCACTATTACTTTTACATAAAAAAAAATTAAAAAGCCAATCATCAATGATTAAGGTCAAATGCTAATTTTCTAGCATAATGTTGATGCCAAATTTGACACTAAGAATAATATTTGTCAAGTTTAACACTAAATATGGCATTTCATTAAAGAGCATTTTTTTTTTAATAAAAATGCCAAATTTAATATTGACATCTCAAAATTCTGCTCGCAGAATTCATTAAAAGCTTCTACAACTACAATATACTTATTCTTTGATAACCAATTACTTGGTGATGATAAAGTGATGGGTCAATCATTGATTATGGTCATTGTTTTTAGTGAACTGAATTTTGGTTTTTGACTCTCGTGATATTATGTGTGAAAAAAAAAATGTTTTCTCGATAGATGAATAATTTTGACATGATATAAAAAAAGTTAAAAGACTTGACTAGTAAAACAAAGAGTCCTGTAATTTTTCTTCCTTTGTTATTTGGGAAATATATAAACCACTAATGTAGACAAGTAGCTTTTTACAACCAATGTTGTCATGGCTAATTCGTTTAATTAATATTTGTCGCGTGATCTAAAAACACAAAAAGTAATAAATTAAACCTTATTATAACTAAGCTCAGTACTCGTGAGTGTTATTTCTGAGTTGTCAATCAGTTTAATTGAGCTGTCGCATGTACAAATTAATATGTTGGCAGAATATATATTATGCAAGTTAGAAAAATGTCTGTCCCATGGATGATATTCCTATACTATATATCCAAACATAGCTTGATTATTTTCATTATTATCTATTAGAGATTATTGAGAAAATAATTATTTTTTAATAATGTTTTAAAAATAGCCAATATTTTTATTAATTAAAAAATATTTATTTTATTAACTACATAATGTTTACATGATGTTATAATTTTATTTTTGTGTTCTTAATTTATTTTTTTGAATTAATGGTTGTTTTTGAAAAAATTGGTCATTTTTTAAAAATTTGGACAAAAAATAAATAAAATATCAAATAGCCTTTATTATTATTTGCTAAGATATTAATTTATCTCTTTTTAAATTAAGCGGTTATTTTCTCAATTTTGCAAATGATTCTATTTTCCTTAATTAATTAATAATTCATAAATTTATGATCACAACAGATGTGAGTCCCACAAGCGGGACCTCTCATCAAGAAAATAATAGATCATATCAGTTTCAATATAATTAATATTTACCCGACAGTATTATCACCTGCCATATTTTAATTCACTAAATCGTATAATTATTATATGTTTTTTTATATCTATTATCGTTTTGTCCCCTTTTACTACATACAAAATGACACATCACTGGAGTTAAAATGAAATTATATGTGACAACTCCACTGAAATTTTGAAAATAGGTTTTGTATCTTAATATTTAGAAAATTTTAATTTTACCCCACTGAAAATATATCTGTACTATCCAATGGAATTTCAACATAATATTCCTTCATTGTAAAGCCAATAAGCCTTTTAAGTAATTATGTTTTTATCTTTTAGTTTGTACACAAACCTTATTTAAATACCATACCCATATTATAAAGAGAGATTTGTAAATATATATATATATGTTCTTTTAGAGATATTTTTCTAATTTCCACCTTATTGTATTTTTATTTTTATTTCAAATTCCCATACTGGATATATGCTCAAAACATGAGCTAATTAAAACAGCATATTAATTAAAATAAAAAAATAGATACTTAAATATAGTGCTCAATATTTCAAGTTATTTTTTTAAATATTAATGAATTAATTCCTACGTTCCAATAATGTCTAAGATTTTTTTTATTATTTATCTCTAGTCTTTCAACATGATTCCCTGTAGAGAAAATTACAAACCTATGTTTCTTAGATAAGATATTTATAAAAATATTTGAAAAAAAAAAGGGTGAAGTATGGAAATACCCAGAATTTATATAACAATAAAAATAAATACCTAAACTTTTGAAGTAATTGAGTTTCTAGTCAATTCGTGAATTACTTGCACATGCTTTTGGTAACTAAGTGAATTACCACCACTTATCACTATATAAGTGATTGAATTACTTGGGTAGTTGGTTATATTTTTTAAGTAATAACTTACATAAAATTTTAAAAATTGAGTATTCACTATAATTTCTCAAAAAGAAAAAAATTGATATTCTCATTAATATTCATACTTTCCTTAATTAATATTCCTATATATATAGGTATATACATGGGCGATGGAAAGGTGATCCACTTCACAAGAGGCTCTTCAAGCGAGCCAAACATTGCCACAGGAAACAAGCTCTTCGACCAAATCCTACTCGCCACTTCCCAAACTTCCAGCCACCACCACTCTCCGGCCGAGCCCGACCACTCGTGCCGGGCCTGCGGCCACCGGAGAGCCCCCTCCGGCGCCGTCGTCTCGACCTGCCTCGACTGCTTCCTCCGCGGCGGGTCGCTCTACCTCTTCGAGTACGGCGTCGGCGCGGCCTTCTTCGTGGCCAAGGCCCGGGGAGGGACGTGCTCGCTCGCGGCCTCCGACCCCGCCGAGGACGTCCTCCACCGCGCCTCGCAGCTCCTCCTCCGCAAGGGCGGCTTCGGCGCCTACGACCTCTTCGAGAACAACTGCGAGGACTTCGCGGTGTACTGCAAGACCGGCCTGCTCGTGGAGTTCACGGGCATCGGGACGGGCCAGGCCGCCACCACGCTGCTTCTGGCCGCGAGCGCCGCGGTCTCGTCGCCGCTCCAGCTCATGACGGCCGCGAGCTTCACGGGCCTCGCGGCCGTGGGGTTCGGCTTCTTGTACTGCGTCACTCGCTTGGTATCGGATGTCGGGGTTCGGTGCGACGTGGCCAGAGTTCCGGTGGAAATGCTTGTCCCTCGGTTGGACCATAATAATTCAACGCTTGATCAACATTATTGAGAGAAATAATAGTACTCTCGATATGTGGTTATTAGCATAGCTTGCTCCAGTTGAGTTGTATATAAAAAGAGATAAGTGAATTTTGTTTTGTTTTTTTTTTTTTTTTTTCAAAAAGTAGATGAAATGACGTTAACTTGCTTGTGTATCTTGGAATCCAGATTTTCTGTGCATTTTTTCTGTCTCTTTCTCTCTTTTTCAAATAAGATTTTGACACTTGAATAAAATTAGTTATTATAAAATATAATAAAATAGAAAATGATTAAAAATTGAATTGTTTTCGCTTATGTGTATTCTTATAGTTTTATAACTAGTTTTTAATTTTTTTTGAAACTGTGACTATTTTTTAAAAATACGCAGTTCAAAATTGCTATTTACCTTGGTTCGGATTTGGAGTTTTTAATCAAGTCTATGTCTACTATTTACTTACTTTCGTATATATTGTCCATTTTATATTGTGTTTCTATTGTAATAGGTTTTTGGTCTCCTGACTTTTTTTTTATATCGTTTGGTGTCAGTTAAATTTGTATCTATATAGATTTTTGAGACATCATTGTGTCTTTGATTACTTTAATAGTCTTGATCATTTGGATTCTCTCTCACCTGAACCAAAGATTATGCCGAAAAGGCTTGATTTGGATTCCCTCATCGCTATTTGATATATCGTTGTCAGAACTTGGAACATGTTTATTATCTCTTGCGCGTATTAATTAGTGATGCTTAACATTGGATTGGGATTAGTTGATTGCATTCGTATCCGTCTTTGTGTATTTCTTATTATATTAAAGGATTTTCAAGAATATAATAAAAATAACGACAAAAAGACCTATGAGATCCATCAGTAAAAAAATAACTCGTTAGTCATGTCCGTATGGACAAGAACGGGCACGTATACAAATAGATCAAATAATTGAAAGCCCTTTGACGACATCAAAGATACCAATGCAAAAACAAGTCTAAATTTGAAATATTATATTACATTATATTATATTATATATATATATAATACTATTCCTACCATGCGTTGCATTAAAGAAACTGTCGCGTGATTCATATGGTATATATATATATATATATATAAATGCTAAGATTTATCTCAAATTTTTTTTTCCTTTTTTTTTTTTTGTCTTCACTTGGTATGAATCTCTGCAAGATTATCTTTAGATTAACTGACATTGATTTGTATCCCGAAGAAGCAAAAATTAAACTTGTTTAATGTAAAGGTCCGCACTAGTCAAATTATTAGCGCGCGCATATTATATGAAATAAATTAAGCATAACAACCATAATTCGTATAACACAACCACTTTTTCATTGAGATGTCAGCGCACTATCAAGTGGGAAAAGATATCACATTTATAAAAAAAAATCAAGCATTTTTATTTAAGGGATTTGTTTAACACGAATAAAATAGTATGTAATGGAGCGGGTGAACTGTATATATAAATATATATATATAATATATATATATAAAGAAAGTCAAGATTGAGATTAAACAATAATATTTCTTCTCCCACAATCGAGCACAAACGTGCTACAGCATATAAACCAGCTAGCCATAATTTCATGCAGTATATTGGTTCTCTCACTATATTATATGTTGGGAAAAATGCTACAGCAATCGAATTGAAACTTGTATCTTGGATCATCTGCGAAACGTGTTCTTCAAACGTCTATTGGTGTCCCTCTCGATGCTTTGCAGACCTTCAGCAAATACGCTCGTAGGATACGATAAGTCTTTTATAAGATTTGCAGTAGTGAAATTTGAAATTTTGATTGTAGACAAAGAAAATTCTCTTAAAGTTTTTGATTCTTGTGCTTTTCACAAAAAAACGGATCCAACAGTCAAAGAAAGACCAAACATCATTTTAGGTGTTGCTCGACAAGCTTTCAGTATGATTTGCATTAAAGCACTAGTGAAAATCTGATTGTCGTTAAGAAAATTCTCTCAAAATTTTGTATTCTTGTGCTTTTCGAAAAAAAAAAACGGCTCCAATGATCAAAAAACAACAAAACATCGTTTTTGGTGTTCCTGGGCGATAGATCACCCATCGCGATATACTCTATAAATGCGACGCTCGAGCTCAAGCCACGTGCCCTATGTTGGAAGAGTTCGCTTACGCAAAATTCACATACACACAACACTTAACTCATTTTATACAAAACCCACCCAACATTATATATATATATATATATATATATATTTTTTTTTTTCTTTCCTTTCAAATTTAAATCAACCAGCTTGCATGCAGTGGTATACAAACTCAACATTATACATATATTTTTTCTTTCCTTTCAAATTTAAATCAACCAGCTTGCATGCAGTGGTATACAAACTCAACATTATACATATATTTTTTCTTTCCTTTCAAATTTAAATCAACCAGCTTGCATGCAGTGGTATACAAACCCAACATTATACATATATTTTATTCTTTCCTTTCAAATTTAAGTCAACCAGCTCGCATGCAGTGGGATTTGGAAGGAAAGTTGGAAAAAAATATATATTAACACTCATTTAAACTACAAGACAAGTCAACAATAATATACAGATACACACTCACGCATACATGTGTTTATTTGGCTGTGATCAATAATTAATATAATGTCACTAATGTATATGTGGACGACATATAATAAAACCCAATTTTTTTTTTTTAATAAAAATATTATAAAACCCAATAGCATGTGAAATGTAAGGGCTTACGAAAGGCAGAAAAGATGACAAGGAGGGACATGTACAATAATATATAATAATAATAATAGAACAAATCGATCGCTTACTACATATGCTAACACATTAAAATAAAGATTACGCTATCCATAATTTAGCTGCCCTTTGACCTTAATTTCTTTGCCTAGTTTTCTCTTATATATGAATCCCTATATCAGGTGTACTCGGATTTTGTTGGGAAGAAACAAAAATCACTAAACAGAGCTCAAAATTTTTGGAGGAACCAGATACATATACATACATACATATATATATATATATATACACACAAAAAAAAAAAAAAAACCAAAACAAAACAAAACAAAAAAATAAATCAAACACGTACATATATAGTAATAAGTATAGTTAAGATCATGGGACTTCTTTCTAACAAGATTCGAAAAGAAGATCTAAAACCTGGAGATCATATTTATTCATGGAGGCGTGCCTATATTTTCGCGCATCACGGTACTGCTCTTCTTTTAATTATAGTTTTTTTAGGTCCATTTTAAGACTTCTTTCTATAGTTTAGGTCCATAATTACTTTAGGTTCATTATATGTTTAAGAGTTGGTCTTCCATTTAGTTATGCTTCATAGGTATTAATTTCTAAGAGGTATAGTGAATAAATTTGTAATAAAGAAAAGAGTATGTATTAGTCTAGATACATTAATTAGTTAGGTGAATTAGTTAGTGGGGTAACTGCTTGCACTCAAATTTTGAAGATTCATACATATACATCATTGATAGTAATGTCCTTAATTTTTTTATTTTTATTTTACCACACTAAATAATTGCATTTTTAGATCTCAAATGAAAGTTTTGACAATATTCCCTCATCATTCAGTTAACCTTTTTATATATTTTTTTTATATTTTATTTTACACAAATTTAATTTTAATATATGTTCATTAAAAAAATGAGAAATTAATAAGAAATGACCATTCCGTTTAGGTGATTTAAAAATATGTCCTATATTTCAGCTATTAAAAAAATAATCATAAAGTAATTATAAAAGACAAAGTTCATCCATACATCTTGTGCGTAGAACATGTTTATTTTCTTAATTCTTTAAAATATGAGCTAAAATTAAAAAAAAATTTCCAAAATGACTTATTTAACTAATTCACTCAAAAAAATTCCGAACTTCGTTAATGGTAGTTAGTTACCCGTACAGGCATATACATTGGCAATGGAAAGGTGATCCAGTTTACTAGAGGATTATCAGGCCAGGCAATTCATACAGGAAATGACTTCTTTGACCAAATCTTATTCGCCACTTCCATGTCAATGTCAAGCCCAAACTCTCCCGACGAACCCTGCCAGGCCTGCGGCCACAAAGGAAGCATCACCGGCGTCGTCTCTTCCTGCTTAGACTGCTTCCTCCGCGGCGGAGAGCTCTACCTCTTTGAATACGGCGTCACCGCGGCCTTCTTCGTCGCCAGGGGACGGGGAGGGACGTGTTCCCTCGCCGCCTCTGACCCCCCCGAAGACGTCCTCCGTCGCGCCTCACACCTCCTCCTCCGCGAAGGCGGCTTCGGCGCCTACGACCTCTTCGAGAACAACTGCGAGGACTTCGCGGTGTACTGCAAGACGGGGCTGCTCGTGGGGTTCACGGGCGTCGGGACGGGCCAGGCCGCTGCATTGCTGATGCTGGCCTCGAGCGCCGCCATTTCGTCGCCGCTTCTGCTCCTGAAGGCGGCGAGCTTTACCGGCCTTGCGGTGGTAGGGTTCGGAGTTGTGTTTTTCGTCAGTCGTTTAGCGTTGGATATCGGTGTAAGATGTGACGCCGCCAGAGTTCCGGTGGAAATATTCGTTCCTCGGTCCATTAATTGTTAGGAAAAATTATTATTTTGCACCCCATTCTTGTCCAATTTTTTATAAACTCACCACATTCTTTGATGGGCTATATTTTGCCCTTCGATTTATTGAAACTGTACTAATTTGCATCATTTGTTTAAGTCTTTTTAGTTTTTTTCTTATTTCAGTGGCGTTTAAGTAATTATTGAGAAATAAAAAAAGGTAAATTGGTCAAATAACTGCCGAAACCTAACTAGAGAAGGCTTGGCCGATTTAAGATTCATTCCTTTCCTCAATTTATAATTTTAGCTCACCAAAAATAAAAATTCCAATTTTAAGATTATATGGTTTGCCGATTATATGCCTATTGAGGGTATATAAGGTTGATTCGCTATAGAATAGTTCAAGAAACTATGGTATAAATTGGTACGGTTGTAATAAATCATGGGGCAAAAACTAAACAGACTTGAACAAATAGGTGTAAATTGGTACAGTTTCAATAAATCGCCTGGCAAAAATTATAATGCGTCAAAAAATGAGGTGTATTTAAGAAAAGTAGCACAACAATATGGTGTAAATCAATAATTTTCCATATTGTTATTAACTTATTATTATGCGGCATTATGTGATTTAGTCCAACAAACATGACACAACACAACATAAGTTGCGCCAATTGAAATGTATCTTAATAATATTACGTGTTGCAATTAATGTTTTTCTTCTATTTAAAGTAAATGAACTGGAATTTGTTTGCTTATATATCCGTCGGATAATTAATTTTACTTCTTCCAATCCGCCAATTATGTGGGAAAAGTTGTGATGAGAAGAGTTTTCTAGAACATCAATTTTTTTCTACTTTTTTTAACAAAAAAGATAAATTTAACGGTCCAAAAAACTTTTCCCACCCATAACTTTCTCCATAAGAGATTTGGCGCTTCCAATCATGCACTGGTTTTTTCTTTTTTACTTCTAAAATAGGAGGAAAAAGGCATTCCATAACAAATTTCAGGTACACTATTTAAAAATTATAAGAAATGATCATTTTTTCGATTAGCTGATTTAAAAATATGATTAATATTTTTAATTATTAAAAAAAACTATCAAATGGATGAAGTTCATCTATATATATTATTGATTCATGATTATTTTCTTAATTTAATCATAGTTTATAGGTCACAAACTACCAAGTACGAACCAATGTATGCCTAATAAGCGTCGTAACTCGTACGCTCACCGCGCTACTACATGAAAAGGAGTATACCGTTACACACATAGTTAATGGCCTATAATTCACATTTCCTTTTGACCTTTTGAATTCCCACATACAACTTTTACATTGGACTTTTGGTTTGATTTTGAATTCCCACATAAAACTTTTACATTGGACTTTTGGTTTGATTTCTACTAACATTTTGAATTCTAATTCATAAATCAATTACAATATACTCTAACAAATTGTTAATTTATTTATTTTCTATGATTTTGCATACCAAAGATGCAATGGCCCAAGCAAGTTCTATAAAAAGAAGCATTATTCTTTTGTGATGAATATAAACTTAAAGCTGTAAATAAGACAAAAACACGATTCTCAGCCCGAAGAAATCCACAACAACTAATGGCCGAGATCACATTTAGCATAATAAACAATAGTCAATTAAGCAATTAGCCATTTTAAAAGTAAGTTTGAAGTATTTAGCCATAGTTTTACGAAATTAGGGATATAACCATAACATGTAATATTTTTGTAACATATAACATATATATGTGTAAAAAAAATATAACATTAAATATAACGTTACATTTAATGTTACATTTTTTTACACGTATATATGTTACATGTTACAAAAAATATTACATGTTATGGTTAAATTCTTAATTTTGTGAAACTATAGCTAAATTCTAAAAAATTACCCAAAAGTTTAGTTAAATGTCTAAAAAAATCAATAAACAAAAGAACATGAGACTTAAATGATTTTGTCCATACATATATATATAAGAGAAATTATAGTGAATACCCAATTTTTAAAATATACCATATTGCATATTAATTTGTGAATAAGTTTTCCAATGGTATATCATATGCATTAATTGGATTAGTATAGAGAAATTTATGAATGATTAAATTTAGTGCGCAAACATGTCCAAACGGCGACGCTAAAACGACACAATTTTGCAAATTATCTCTATTGAAAGCCCTATTATGATTTTTAAAGCCCCAAGAGTCTCCAAACACTCAGAGACTAATTTTTGAGATCTAGAAACCTAGAAGCCACCCCCAAGGCTTTCAAGAATCAAGATCTTACAATTTTTAAGGTAAAAGAGCACCCTCCTTGTTATTTGTATTATGGTTTTCGAATCCAAATTTAAATCGGGTATCGATTGAGTAGGAAATTTCACTACAGAAGAAGAAATAAAGGCATCAATGACTAATAAGGGGTAAATTATTATATCAAGGCTTTAAATTCAAATTAGAATCATTTATTAAGGTTTAATATCTGCCTTGTATGAATCGCAAGCCCAAATTGGTATTAGAACGTCCGTTCGACACGCACGATACAAATTTGTGAGATTTAGATATTCGTGTGAATTTCTCGAATTATTTAATGAGCTAAACAATTTTATTTTTATTTGAAACTTTTTCTGGGGTACATGCATGAATCTTGATTATGTATATTAATTTCTGTAAATTTTGGATTAGTAAATTTTTTTAATAAAAATTCAAAACCAAGAGTTGACTGAACAGTTTCTGAATCGTTCAGGGATGATTTGGGTTTTAGAAATTTTGAACACTTTAAAGGTAGAATAGGGTTTTGGTAATATAATAAAAAATGTAGAAAATTTAATTTTGAACAACTTTTTAGTTTTAAGTTTCTGCAAATTATAAAGTTAAAATGGTGAAACATTCGATTTAAATCTAAACCAATTTTAGATTTATATATATATATATATATATATATAGGGTAAATTCTATGAATTCCCCCTCTACTATAGGCGTTGTTTCACATTGCCCCTTAATGTTTAATTTGTTAGATCCGTTCCCCTCGTACTATAAAAATGACTCAGCACTTTCTTTCGTTAATTTTTCCCGTTAAAAACTTCCACATGTCAATTTGTTGCAACAAAATAAAGGGCAATTTGGTAAAAACATGACAAATATTTGCTAAAAATTCAATTTAATATAAGCCCAAATAAAACAATTAAGTGGGACCACCATTTGTGAAGAAAAAAACATCTTCCCCTTCTCAACTTTGATCTGTATACGATTTCTCCTTCTTCTTCTTTTTTTTTTTTTTTTGGCTGGTTATTCATCTTCTTTTGTCCTCAAAATCTCAAATTAACCAAAATGAAAAAAGTCCCAGCGACCTTCTTTGCGATCCCACGACAACTCCGCAGACCACCTCCGCCACATACGCCCCCGGCAACCCCGGCGACCTTCCCTGTGATCCCACAAAGCCCCGGCGACCACCTCTGCGAACCCACGCCCCCGGCAACCCCAACGACCACCCCCTCGACCTCGTGCCCATCGGGAAGGTCGCTGATCGGTGCTGCCCGGCCACCGACTGTCCTCCTCGGAGCTCATCCTCTTCAAGACCGGCGCCCGGCTGCCGACTTTCCTTCCCGGGAGGTCCGTCGTCGTCACCAGCAACTCACAGATCAACTTCACCTCGACGGCTCTCGGATCATCATCCATGGCATCACTGGGTTTTTCTCATTCCCAATTTCATTGCAGATCACAAAAACAAATGTGCGCGATTGGTTTTCGTCGTCTGTAATTTTACTTTTCATCTCCAAATTCTCCAAATCCCAAACCAACGGAAATCCTCAAATTCCCTCACCAAAATCGCTCGAAGCTGTCTGCAAATGCCGCCGAAACCTGCGTGTTGTTTCCCTCACATAGCTACGGAGAATAGTATGCCGGCAAATCCACGGGCTTGAGCTTGTACTTTTACGAAACAGATGTGAGGAGAATCGGGGGGCTACGAGACCCATTTGAGGATGAGTCGGTGATATCGATCGGCGGCAGGAGATCGAAGGAGGAGAGAGAAAAGGAAAAAGAAAAAAAAAAGGATAAATCTATTAACAAAAGGGCAAAAGAGTAATTTTATATTCAAATTGATAGATACCAATTATCTAATTGACACGTGTAAATTTTTAACGGAAAAAGTTTAACAGAAGAAGTGCTGAGTCATTTTTATAGTACGAAGGGAACGGATCTAACAAATTAAACATTAAGGGGCAATGTGAAACAACGTATTTAGTAGAGGGGGCATTCATAAACTATATGATGTGAACGTTTACTGCAAACAGTCAAAGAGAAAAATTGTATAGTTTTTGGAAATATTATGAGTCTCTTTAGAAAGAGTTTCCAATTCCATTTCTGCTCCTGATATTTATCGTCGTTTTTAAACAAGTTAAAAATTGATTTTTGACATGGTTCAGAAGCAAAAATTGTTTGTTTCTACGTGTACTATAGATTTTAAAATTTTAGATTAGATCTATTGATGGATATTTTTGTCATATAATTATATTTTGGAGTCGAAACTGTAATTTCGTAAAAATTACGTGTCGAATCTAAAAATTTTAGGTTTGGTCAAAATGAGGAAGTTGAGTCAGGGTTAGTTTGAATAGGTTTAGCGATTTGAGTTCTAATGATAGATTATGTTTTTAGGTTTCATACGTCGTTGAGATCGATCCATCAAGTTGGAGAATCTCTAAGTGTTTGAACAAATAATGTGACTTTAACCTCGCTACAATACATATTTGTTTCAAATTAAATTTAAAGCTATGCAATATCATGAATTTCATGCCTGTGATGTTTGTGTCTAAATTGAATGTTTTGCACATGGCAATTGATTATGATGCTGTGTGTGAGATGTTTTATGAAAGAGAAGAATGAGAAAGAAGTAGGTATAACAATGTTCTATTTAAGAAAAAGATTGAATGAATATTGGTCCTTATGCAATTGTTGTTATTTATTTGCGTTGTCATGTTGCATGTCACCTAAATAATAAAATAAGACCTAATTTAATAAGTGGTGTTGTACTACCCATCTCAAAGAGGTTTTTGTTAAACCAATTTACCTTAAGTCGTTGAATGACGATATTAGTACGGTTGACGGCACTCATATTCCCTGAGTCACCTAGTGGCAACGACGATTGACAACACTCATATACTTGGCTCGCTTGCCGCCCTCCTCACCACCAGTCCCTGCCGTCACCCCTTTGTCTTCAATACCGTCTTATTTGCTTTTTTTTTTTTAATTCTTTGTATGTAATTAATTTAAAATTTAACATATTTTTATTAATTGATTTTTTATAAAATTTTAACGTTTGTTTTACATATTTAGTGTTGATTTTGACATATAATGTGTTAACTTCATATTGGTATGTTTGGATTAAGATAAAATTAGATAAATCAATGTGTGGTTTGTAGAATTTTCACATACCAAAAACCGACATGAATGTAGAAAAACGACATGTACATAATAAAACAACATAATTATAAGAAAACGACAATAATATATAACACGACAGGAATATTGAGAAACGACAGTAAAGTAAAAGCGACAGAAATGTTGTAAAAACGACAGAATTATAGGAAAATGACAGGAAACTGAAAAACGACAGGTAGATTTCGTAATGTGGTAAAAATTGAGAGGAAGATTATTGTATTAGCGACGAATAATCAGCCATTCACTAGAGACTCAAAACACAACCAAAATAGAAAATCAAAACCCAAAAAAAAAAAAAAAGAAAGAAAAAGAAACATCTATCGGAATCATCACCTAGCCATCTTCTCAGATCTACCAGAGATCAGCCTAGAGAGAGAGAGAGAGAGAGAGAGAGTTTGATCACAGAGGAGAGAGAGAGAGAGAATGTCGAGCGACAGTGAGGACGAGGACGAGCTCCTTCAGATGGCGCTGAAAGAGCAAGCGGCGCGAGATCTCAATTACCAGAGGCCTTCCTCGGCCAACTCCCGCAAGCCCGTCGCCAACTACGTCCAGCCGCCGCCGGCTCAGCCGAGGAAGGTCTCGGCGCCGCCGCCTCCGCCCAAGCCGGCTGCGGCGTCCAAAGGAGCGCCGGCGAGGCGCGCGCCGGCCGCGGCCGCTGATGAGGACGACGACTCCGACGTCGAGATGCTCAGCATCTCAAGCGGCGACGACGAGTCCACCGACAGAGATCGCTCCCGCGCCGGCGCCGGAGGCGGCGCTGCCAGGGGCCGCGCCGCGGGCGGCAGGGCCTCCGGGAGGGACGATGATGGTGCCTGGGACGGCGATGAGCCTGATTGCTGGAAGCGCGTTGATGAGGCTGAGGTACGGTTTTGGCAAGTGTTTTGCTTTCTTTTCTTTTTTCGGTCCGATTGTGTGAATTGTGAGATCTTGTGCTTGATTGAGTAGTGATTAGCTGTGGATGAGATTTTTGCATTAATTGTTACTGGAGTGTTTAGCTGTGAATTCGAAGTGAATCAAGCAGTGTTGTGTTGCTTAAATCGGTCTGATCGCTTATGACACTAGGCTGTTTGTTTTGACATCTGTTAATGTTGCTCCGTTGTGAACAATGAAGAAAAAATTGTGAAAATGAGGAATTAGTTGGGATGAAAAACAATGGAAATGAGGGGATTGATTCAATTTGTTGTCTATTGATCATCGGAGAACAGTTATTAAGCTGTCTACATTCACCTTTATGTAATGCAAGTTACTTAAGAGGCATTTAGTTGATCGCGGGCATGGGCCGGTTACCTTAGCAATTCGAAAAAATAGTGCTTTTTGGGTTTTGTTTCGAGAATGCTGAGGATGTTAGCTTCGCAATTCAAAAAAAATTAGGGCTTTGTTGGGTTTTGTTTCAAGAATGTAGAGGGTGTTAGCAACTCAAAAAATGTTAGCTTACAAGTAGTGCTTTATTGTGCCTTGTTTGAAGAATGTGGGTGATGCCAGGTTAGCAATTTTAAGAGAAATAGTGCTTTGTTGTGTTTCGTTTGAAGAATGAAACGAGGCAATTCTAAGGATGATTCTAGGTTAGCAATTCTAAGAGAAATGTGGACGATGTTAGCTTAGCAATTCAAAAAGAATAGTGCTTTGTTGCGTTACTTTTGAAGAATGTGGATGATGTTAGCTTAGCAATTTAGAAGAAAAATAGTGCGTTGGACATATGTTAGCTTAGCAATTCAACAAAAGATAGTGCTTTGTTGTGCTTCTTTTTAAGAATGTGGATGATGTTAGCTTAGCAATTAAAAGTAAATAAATAGTGCTTTGTTGTGTTTCTTTAAGAGAATGTGGAAGATGCTAGAGCAACCTATGCGAGTTGAATCAGATAAGAGAAATACCACCCTAAGAGCTCCTTGTGTGTTGCCTCTGTGGTACTTGTCTTCCGGCATTAGAATACATGGGATAATTTGTCCTTAGGCACTAATAAAAATGTATTTTCCCCGACATACATATTGGCTTTCCTGTTACATTCTTTTGGAATGATGTGTGTTTGCCTTTTCCATTTGTTTATTGTGTGTAAAATGCTCTGCTTGAAGTGATGTTATGTTGGGAGCTCTCATAACCTCCCCTTTTTGTTGTTTGCATAAATGGCTCAAGGGAAATCTCCTACTTAATAATGCTTCCCTGACAGCTTGCTCGTAGGGTCCGTGACATGCGAGAGACAAGAACAGCACCAGTGGCTCAGAAGTTTGAGAAGAAAGTATCAGTTGTGGGAAGAAAGGGACTTCAGAGTCTACAATCTTTCCCTCGTGGCATGGAATGCGTTGATCCACTGGGGTTGGGGTAACGATGTTTATTGCCGTTGTTTTCTTTTGTTTTGTCTTCCGTTTTCCCCAATAATTGTGGTTTTGTAGCTAGTTGGCTAGCTTGATATAGTTAGATAGCTTGATATTAACTCACGTTTAATAGGATTGAAGTTGAGAATTCTTTCATTTCAACTCCTTTTTTGTTTCCGTTACTAAATCTGTGTGTGTATATTGTCCTTTCAGTATAATAGACAACAAATCACTAAGACTGATAACTGAGGCATCGGAAAGCTCGCCATCCAAGTATGAAAGAGAGAACCTCGATAACAGCCTTCGTGGTAATATGTCGTTCCATAATACAATAATAGATTCGAACATTGATCTGTTCATTTAGGTTAGTTGAGAACTGTTCTTCTTTGAAGGGAAAAAAGCGATTTTGTCTTTGACTTTTGCATTGGCATAATGCCTTGTACCACCATCCTTTGACAATTCCTACAATTCAACTCAAGTGTCTTTCTTTTCTAACTTTCTCACCACATGTTATATTATTCTGCCACAAACTGGAAATTCTTAGTTTTTATTATGCTTATGTCCATGACTCTAGTGTTCATTAGCCTTTCAGATTTATATCTGGCAATATGTCTACCAAATTTATTCTCCCCTTTCACCTCCTTCCAACCTATACTCATTTTCTAGAGTTGACAAAGGCCTCATGAAGAATGTGAGCTGTTTAATTGTAAGGGTATTTGGCACCTGTGGTCCCTGTACTTTTAGATTTTATATCACTTGCATTAGGTTCTAATTGCATGAAAATAAAATTAGCTAGGTGAAAATTACATTAAATTGTACAATTAAATGAAATTTCCTTAACTTTTTAAAATGTATTCTTCAATTAAATAAATATAATTATATAATTTTGACCGATATGGCTTATTTTCATTTAAATAGAAACTAATGCAAGTGATATATCTGTAATTTTGGTAGTAATTTAAATTAAATTGACGGATAAGGACTAAAATTGCCAAAAATTAAAAGTTTAGGGACTGTAGGTGCCTGTAAAAATAGCTCAGGGACCAAAGTGAATAAAGTCTTAAAAGTATTCGGACCATAGGTGCCAATTACCCTAACTGTAATTACTTTGAGATATAAGGAGCATAGTTTCCATGTAGACGAGAAATGAGTGAAGTTTCTTAAGTTTTTAAGTTAGATTGTTATAATATTATTTTTGCTTGAAGAGGGTAGAATTTTCAATTTTTGAAATCATAATAATGGAAACCATGTCTAGTTTTTAGAGACCCAAGAATTTTTGTTAGAAGAACTACTCTCTAAATACTGTTCCTATTTATTTCATTCTATTTACCCTTTGGAGTTGAAAGAGCCAGCTGACTAACCAACAAATCCCTTGTAGTCTTTTGCACAACATCTGCAACACCCGAATTTAAACACTTTAATGCAACCTGGGTTATTTAAGTTGCTACTTTGTGTATTCCTTTCCACTGCAGTCAATGGCTAATTCTTTCCTATATGTGATTATTTGCAGAGAAGTTGATGTATTTCTCTGAGAAATTTGATGCGAAGTTGTTTCTCTCTCGGATTCATCAAGATACAAATGCAGCAGACATGGAGGCTGGTGCTCTTGCTTTGAAGAGTGACCTAAAAGGACGGACTCAGCAGAGGAAGCAGTTGGTCAAAGACAATTTTGATTGCTTCGTCTCATGCAAAACCACGATTGACGGTAAGCAATATTGGCATTACGAGTAGGAAAAGCTATTGTATGTCAAAAGCTGGCTCATGAGTTACATTAGAACGGAAAACTAAGGCATATAAACGTCACTTTTAGAAAGATTTCATATACGAATAGAAAAGTCTAAAATCTTTCTTCCTTAATTTCTTTAATTGCCACCAATGGTTGGATTTTCTGCTCTACTATTACTATATCTTTTTCCTTTTGTTATAACCACTATAAAAGCTCAACACGCTAATTTCTCATGGCTCTTTTTCCTGTTAGAAAAAAGATTTCGAAAGATTTAAAATTTTCCTGTTAGAAAAAAGATTTAGAAAGATCCTTAAATCTGTAGCTTTTGCATAATTGTTTCTTAGCAATTATTGGGGTGATTTTTGGTTATTGATGTGGGGAAATATCTTGCTTTCAACAGATATTGAATCAAAGTTAAGACGAATAGAAGAAGATCCTGAAGGATCAGGGACTACGCAATTGTACAAATGTATTGAAGGAGTGAGTTCGTTGGCTAATCGTGCTTTCCAGCCTTTATTTGAGAGGCAGGTTTGTGATACTTATTTCTGGGTCGGTAATGAAAGTTATATTTTTCGTGCACGTGTATCTTGAATGACTTAATTTTGACATCTCTTGAACAACTACTGTTGTAGGCTCAAGCGGAGAAAATCAGGTCAGTTCAAGGAATGTTGCAGAGGTTCCGGACACTATTTAACTTGCCAAGTACTATTCGTGGGAGCATTAGTAAGGGAGAATACGACTTGGCAGTTAGGGAATACAAGAAGGCGAAATCCATTGCTTTACCATCTCATGTATGCACAATCTACATACATTTGCTCATATTTCTTGCCCAAAATAGCCAATAGTTTTTCTTTCTATAAGAGGGCAGAAAATCACTTACGAATATTCATATCATGTTAAATACCATATGAGAGATCCTTGCTTCCTGTTCATATAATTTTTTAAAGTTTCTGTACCTCAGAGAGATCTTGCTTCATAGAGCATTTTCTGTTTCTTTTTTTTTTTTTTTGGTTGAATTACAGGTGGGAATACTCAAGCGTGTCCTTGAAGAGGTTGAAAAAGTGATGCATGAATTCAAAGGAATGCTTTACAAGTCTATGGAAGATCCACAGATAGACTTAACAAATGTAAGCTTATGACATGTCTTAGCAAACTAGGCTCACGCCTTAGCGAGGAAAAAAAAAAAAAAAACTGGGCTTAGGATGATCTTTTAAGATATTTTGGTTTTAAGACACTTAAACTAAGAGGGTGGTGAGGCACTAGTAGTGTTGAAGTGGTTTTCAAGTTTTTTTTAGACTACAACTTATCTCCAACATTAAGGATCATTAATAAGTTTATTACTGTATTCTTCTGTAAAATGGTCATCGAATGCTAATACCTTATTTAGGAGTCGTAGGACAGAGATGGAATTAAACACACTGCCATAAGAAAAGAAAACCAAAAGATAGAAATGAGATAAAAAAAAAAGGGTGAAGTTGGAGAATACCCAAATTGGAGACTACAATTAAGATATATACCCAATGCTTTCAATAATTGAAGAAAATAGCCCATTCATCAATTACTTGCACATTACATTGATGGTTCATTCAATTACCACTGTGCAAGTGATCGAGTTACTTGGGTATTTTGTTATATTTTCAAAGCATTGGGTATTTGTTTAAATTAGGTTTAGAAATTGTGTATTAGTATAATTTATCAGAAAAAAAATGATATATCAATCTTATTATATTTGGTAAATATGTTCTTCATGTTTTTCATATGTTTGAACAAACACACACTCAACACGCCTATGTCGTATTGTTATTATAATCAATATTATTATTTTAACTTTTATCAGCATTAAACTTCTTCTCTTCACCTTTATTGTCTACCGCCTACTATATGTAAATATGTATATATATCTATTCATATATATATAGATATCGTTTTTTTATTTATTATTATTATCTCATATAACCACTATGCTACTTCTCTTTACCTTTTTTGTCTACTGTATTAGCCCACTTATTCTTGCTCCCACTTTTCTTTCTTCTTATCTCTTTAATCTTAGTTTCGTTTGCTTAAGCAATTTCATACTTAATGTAGCTCGAAAACACTGTGAGGCTGTTGGTGGAGCTGGAACCTGATTCAGATCCTGTCTGGCATTATTTAAATATACAGGTAAGGAGCAGTTTCTATATTTCCATGTTGCTAACGCTGTACTCTCCATAACATTGTTGCTTAGCTGGTAAACTAATTCAGATCATGAATTTGGTCTGAACTTTCTTTTCATGTAGACCTATCTAAAACCATCTATGTTTCTAATTCCTATCAGTTAGATGGTTATAGATCTGAGGAGGGAGCAAAAAAAACAAAAAAACAAAACAAAACGAGAGAGAGCGAGTAAAAACCTAGACCTGAAGTGCAAAGACTAAAATTTTGGTTTCTTGTTCCTTGGCAGAACCAAAGAATTCGTGGTCTGCTGGAGAAGTGCTGCGTAGATCATGAAAATAGAATGGAGAATTTGCATAACGAGATACGTGAAAAGGCTTTGTCTGATGCAAAGTGGAGGCAGATCCAGCAAGACATAAATCAATGTGTAAGTCTAATCTTGATAATTTTATATCAGTGTAAGAGCTATGTTAATTTTCTTTTTATATTTTTTTGTTTCATTTTAAAGCTTAAGGGATAATTTATTACTGTTCAACAACAAATTGACACTGGTATTCGTCCATTTTCCTTTGCCAGTCAGATATCAATTATTCTTTGAACAATCACCTTCCAGTGGATTCTCTGCCTGTAGACTTGACGAGTGAAGAAGTTGATGCACTTAGGGGGAGGTATATCCGAAGGTTAACTGCTGTGCTTATTCAGCACATACCAGCCTTCTGGAAAATAGCACTCTCTCTTTTTAGTGGGAAATTTGCAAAGGTACTTTTAAGTGATTTTTCTACTTGAAAGCTTCCACTTCAAGCGTTAGAGCTGATAAAAATTTTCCTAGAATGTAAATCCTTAAAGTTATCTGGAAGCAAGGAAAGGGTTTTATTTAAATGATACGAGTATTTTTTACATTCCTTTTATATGTTTTCCAGAAGTTGCTAATTATTAAGTGCCAAAGTTTTGTATTTGACCTTGATTCTGCTAACCTATTTGTCCAAGCTGTGTGCACCATCGAAATTCTTTAATCTTTCTCCAAAGAAGTTCATGTTTGTTGCTCCAGCATTGGTTTATATTCATGTCCAATGTCTTTCTGCCTGTACCTCAACTAATATTTGTATAACTTGTTGCAAATTCATGTAATACAATGGATACCTACTAATTTTTGGAGTTTCAATAGTGATTTAGCTTGCTTGGTGTCTCTGTTGTCAAAATGAAGTGAGCGAGCTTGGGTTTTGTTCTCTTATGGAAACTGTGCACGCTCTTGCCTCTTTTCTGCTGCTTTAAAGTTGACATCCGAAGTATTTACTTTTATATGATTTTTCCTTTGTTTTGGTTCTTGATCTTGTTCCTTCAACTCATCTCAGGGTTCTACTGAATCAAATGCTAATACTGCTGCAAACAAAATTGAGGAAAAAGTTGGAGTAGGGAAGTACTCATCTCATTCTCTTGATGAAGTTGCTGGGATGATTCGCAACACTATATCTGCTTATGAAGCTAAGGCGAGTTTGTTGGATGGACTATTTTATTTTCAGTTCGTTAATGGCTCTGTTAAATATGCTATTCTGATGACTGTTTTCTGATGCATAAATATTTTTCAAATTCTTTTTGTTGAAAAGAACTAGTACCGTAAATAGTGCTCGTTGATCTCTTCTCTTTTATATATTTATTTCTGTTAGTTTTTGTGCTTCATATTGAGTAAAGGGTTTGAGTATAGTGCCAAACGCATTCAATGGGTATATGTTTGCATCTGCTGTTTATTCCCGAGGTTTCTGGTAATTGGTGGTTAACAACACATTTATGCTCATGCAGGTTCACAACACATTCCATGATCTTGAAGAAGCAAATATTCTACGACCATATATGAGCGATGCCATAAAGGAGATTAGTAAAGCATGCGTAGCTTTTGAAGTGAAGGAATCAGCTCCACCAATTGCTGGTATCTAAGTATTCTCTCGAGCAGCAAAAATTTTGAGCTATCTGTGGAATACGGGTTATTTGACAATAGTATTTTTGGCTTTTTATGCAACAGTTGCTGCGATAAGACAGCTTCGTTCTGAGATAACAAAGATTTATATTCTAAGACTTTGCTCGTGGATGCGTGTGTCAACTGAGGAGATATCAAAGGAAGAAACATGGGTTCCAGTGTCGATCATTGAAAGGAAAAAGTCTCCTTACACAATCTCGTTCTTGCCTCTTGCTTTCCGTTCCATTATGGCCTCAGCAATGGATCAGATTAGCTTGTAAGTTTCGTGATACTGTTGTCAAGCAGGATGAACTTATTGTAAGTGGAGTTAGCCTAGATTTACATTAGTGAGCTTACCCTAACCTATTTGCTCTACAATTCCCATACTTCTGTACCATGAGATGCAGAACTTAAACCATCTATCTTTTATTATCTGCTGCTTAGTTTAAGTGAGGATTAGGTCCTTAGTCTTGAAGGACAAATAGTAATTAAAAAAATAAGCAGAACTATACATATAAAGTAAACTTAAAAGTGGTCTTCCTTCCTGCCTAATTTTTAATTTAATAGTTGTTTCTGATTTTGCTGAACATGTCTTTCTCCATGTCATTATTCATGGTATAGGTGGATAAGATTGTCTCCTTTTCGGGGCAGAAAAAGTATGAGGATCTCACATTGGATAATAACTTCCATTTCAGGATGGTTCAGTCTTTAAGGAGTGAGGCTACAAAGTCAGAAGATATGTTTGCACAGTATCAAGAGACTCAAGAATCTGTTAGACTTGCATTTTTAAATTGTTACCTGGATTTTGCTGGTATGATTTATGGTTTTTTCCATGTTGATTATTTATTATTCTTGAAATGTCCAGATATGTTACTTTTGTCTTCTGTTACATTATCAGGTCATTTGGAGCGTATTGGGAGCGAGCTTTCCCAAAACAAAACAAGCAAAGAAGATGCGTATTTTCAAAATGGATATACAGATGAATCAGAAGACAAGTCATTGACTGATCTGCCTGGAAGTGTAGTGGATGCTCACCAAAGACTATTGTTAGTGCTGAGTAATATTGGCTATTGCAAAGACGAACTTTCTTATGAGTTGTACAACAAATACAAACATGTCTGGCTGCAATCTAGGTATATAGTCCCTTTCTTTGACCTCTTTTAGTTAAGGAAGTTAATAATTTGGGGGGGAAAATAATTAATCTCGGTCAATATCAACGCCATCTGGTAGCCAGTTAAGATATATGAGTCCTGGTACTATTTAAAATATCATATCCAGCTTGCATAATTTAATGTTGATTCAGTAGTGTATCATGTTCATCTGGGATGACTATGACTGAACTTTGCATGCGAATGCAATCTTCCTGCCTATTACGCTATGTTAATTAGGCATGTTGTTTACTTTGATTTGGATACTTTCTGTAAATTGAATTAATTGGGTCAAATTTATTTTTTCTTGCGAATCTCTGTTTAACCTGAATACTATTATCTGATCACTTTCTCAATGAACTGATTCAAATGTCTTAATTTTATTCTGCTGATGCCGATGACTGTATTATCTCATCTATTTTGCGCAGGGAAAATGATGAAGAGAACAGTGACATACAGGATTTGGTGATGTCTTTCTCTGGGCTTGAAGAAAAAGTCCTCGAACAATATACTTTTGCAAAGGTATAGGACAAACATGATGCTAGGTTTCTTGTCTTTGATATAGAAATGGGGTAGATTTGATGATTAAATGCAAGAACCTTTGAGGGCTGAGATCTACATATTATTAAGGCCAAGATCTTGAACTTATTTCATTTTCGATTGTTTATTCTTGGCTTTTGATTTACTTTCTTCTTTCTTTTTCTGGTCCTCCTTGGGTGCTCCCTATTTTTAGGGGATTTTCCAAAAAAAGTGAGAAAAAGAAAAAGGAACAAACATTTTAACGACTTACTTTTCTTGGGTCTTTTATTGTTCAACTTTAATTTGTAACTGAACAGTCTTGTTTCTTCCTATCAGGCTAATTTGATCAGATCTGCTGCTGTCAACTATTTGCTGGATTCCGGTGTTCAATGGGGTTCAGCCCCTGCAGTTAAAGTGAGACATTAGAGATTTTGTTCATGGCAGTTCTTTCTTTCTCAGGGATTGCTGTTCTAGGCTTAGCAATTTTATGTAACTATTAATTTGCAGGGTGTTCGCGACGCTGCTGTCGAGTTACTGCACACCCTAGTGGCTGTGCATGCGGAGGTACTTGATCCGTGCCTTCTTAAAAATTTGTTGTTCGATTAGCTAATATAATTCTTTGATTGAAACTTAACAGATATCTCTGCCTTAAATGCTAGTATTCATATAGGCTTATTTTGATGTTCAGGCCACAAAGATTATTACTAGCGCATTTCGATACTGAGCTTGTATTACTGCTTTGTAATACTCTAAAAGGAAGCAATTTCTTAACTGCAGGTTTTTGCTGGAGCTAAACCCCTTTTGGACAAGACACTTGGCATTCTTGTGGAAGGTCTAATAGATACTTTTCTTAGCCTTTTCCATGAAAACAAGGGCAGAGATCTTAGGTCGCTAGATGCGAATGGTTTTTGTCAGCTCATGCTTGAGGTAAATTACAGTGTCCACCTGAAATTGTCTGCTTCCAAATATTTCATCCGAGATGCATGACTTTGGCTTATCTACTCTGCAGCTAGAATACTTTGAGACGATATTGAATCCTTATTTTACCCCGGATGCGAGGGAATCCCTGAAGTCCTTGCAAGGGGTTCTTTTGGAGAAAGCCACTGAGAGTGTTAGCGAGACTGTAGAAAATCCGGGGCATCACCGACGCCCAACCCGTGGTAGTGAAGATGCACTTGTAGATGACAGACAGCAAGGAATGAATGTGTCACCAGATGACCTGATTGTAAGAATTTTCTCTCACCCAACATATGAAATGCACCTTTCGTTCGGTATATATCTATTAGGAAAACAAAAAGGGTTTTGGGTGGTTATAGGAATCAAAGCAATGTTTCTGAAGTTTGTCAGTCGGGTTTCAATTTAGTCAAAGTTACTGAAACCTCGTTCGCTTTTCAAGAACAACCTCATAAATAGTTTGTTTAACTTTTTTCCCCCTCAAATGCTCACACTCAAAAGTTAATATGTGTTTATGTTTTAGGCTCTTGCTCAGCAATGTAGCTCGGAGTTGCTACAAGCAGAACTTGAGAGGACTCGCATTAACACAGCATGCTTTGTTGAACCAACTCCTTTGGATGCAGTTCCCGAACCCATCAAATCTGCTTATTCCTCCTTCAGAGGGCCACTGGATTCTCCGAGCAGAAATTTCAGGGCAACACATCCAACTGGATCCTTCAGTTTCTCTCGCCAAAGACGACGATGATTTTACCCGTGGCCTGGATTTTTCCTGTGTATGTTCCAAATGTTGTGCTTTAGTTATGGAGTGAGATCCGATTTTGCCTATAATTATTCTCTCTCAGAGCTTCTTTTCTTTGGTTCGTTTCAACGGTAAATTATTGTTTGTATATGTTCTTTTGGCCATCTTTCTGGTCTCATGTATGCCTTTAATAAAAGTGACTATTTATTTATTCATCAACTATCTAGGAAAATTACTCTTCCCCTATTTGTATATTGCCATGAATCTTTGGAAAATCACAAGACCAAGCAAAACTGTTCTAATGAGCTTTCTTTTTCAATTAATACAGAGGAGTTTTACTTTTTTTTTTTTTTTTTTGCCAAACATACAGAGGAGTTTTACTTGCATAAACAAATCTGTCTACATTTTATAAATCACCTCTTCAGATTTTCCTACGATCTTCAAAATGTAAGATCTGTTCCGCTCAATCTGTGAAATGCCAAAAAAAAAAAAAAATGCCGCTCCGTTTAAAGATGGACAACATGTAAGGATAGTGTCGTTGCAGGCCTTTCCTCTTAAGATCTGCAGCTTATTCCGGAGTCCGACTTTCCAATGCAATTCATGCAAATGAGAAAGAATTCTGGAGTTTGAGTGACTTTTACCAGTAAAAATGCCCATTTCTTAAGATTTACAGCAATGAGAGTCCTCGCAGTGCCTGAAACTAAGAGCGTTTCGAATATTCGACTCGCATCATCTAACACAAGAATAAGCGATCCACGGCCAACTGTCAGGTGGTGCACTGGTTTTGAGTCCGAAGTTCTTTCCTGGGAACAGATTCGCGTTGGGTGATCCATTGATGTAGATAAGAGAAAAACCTACAAACAGGTTCTTCATTTTCCTAGATAGAAACTACGAGGCGAACATGATCCCTCTGCTCTCAAGACAAGAACATGTGAAATACAGTTTCGCGTCTTCAAATATGGCGATGAGAGGTTACATTTTCGACTAGTTATAACACACTATCCTTGGTTAGCTAGTAAACATTGATGGACATAGAAGCATCAAGAAATCTCATTCCACAATTCCACCATGAGCTTGAGTTCATACAGCCAGTATAAACTTTTACTTCCGTTCTTATTGCTCCATAAGAAGACATCTTCAACTAGCTAGTTTAAAGCAGAGCACTTGAAGCTTACAGACCAAAAATTATACCCAAATCTTCAAAATAAAGTGACTTGAAGCAAGGATTGTAATAGCTCTTCCTTCCAACTAGAAGACACCCAAAATTCCTTACGCAACTTAGTTAAGATCCATAATTTCACAGTATAGAAGCTTGAAGCAACCACATTTGAAGTGTCACCATATTTATGTCATAATAATAATAATCGAAAATCATAACTATTCACATATTTCATCTCTTTTTCTTTTTTGGAACCAAGATATTGTGGTGATAAACACCGCTGTTGGTACTGACCATACACATACTCCACTATATATTAAATTCTTTCCCGTGGATGAGATTACAAAGAAAAATATTCCAAGGACATATTCACCAATACTCAGTAAGTTCAGGGGCAAAAGTATAAAACAAACTGGTCTGTGCAATCTATTGTAACTCTCAAAACTTTATACACCTTCGTTCTCTCTTTCCCGGCGAGAATTCCAGAAGAAACCAGAAAGCACAGCTCTGGAAACTGAAATTTCAAAAAACCGCCAAACTCTGAGCAACAAAGTTCGTACACAACAACAACAATTTACACACAGATATATATATATATATATATATATACATACTAAAGTGGTTGATATTGGAGAGAGAGAGAGAGGAAATCCATGGAGGGCTCGCGAGAGCTACAGTGCGTGGGGAAGCTGGAGATCGCCAGTCCGAAGCCCGTAGGGTTCCTCTGCGGCTCCATCCCTGTCCCCACTGACAAGGCCTTTCACTCCTTCTCTTCCGCTCTCATCCCTTCCCGCCAAACTCCGTACAATCCCTCTCTCTCTCTCTCTTTCATGTGTTGTTTCTTCGATTGGAATGTTTCTTGATTGAATTTCGATTTTTGATTTTTGATTTTTTTTTTTTGGTTTTGGTTTTGTGCAGAGTGAGTGCTCCGAGGTATCGGATGCTTCCGACGGAGACGGACCTCAACAGCCCTCCGCTCATCCCCAATTTGCCGGAGAAGGTTCTGAGGATCGCTGCCATCGCGCAGTCCCGGGCCGATGGAGGTACGTTTTCGCGTGTTCGAGCTCGGTTTGTGTTTATGATTGAATCTTGTTGTGGTTGAGTTCAAGGAGGATGAGAAATGGGAACGATTCTGGTTCTTTCACTTGTTTGAATTGTGTACAAATTGAGTGCTTTTCACTTTAATCAAGTTTCAATTTGTTAGGAAATGACTGAATTTTGTAGTTTCCGTTTTACATTTGGTTTCGAGCATTGAATAAGTATTGGATATATATGTCTCAACTGATTAAAGCTTTGCTTTTCGCAATTGTGAAGAATTTTTGTACGTAAAGACTAATGAGGAGTATTTGGGAAGAAGTACTACTCCATGTGTGTCCATTTCTATGCATAGTTGGTAGTTTGTGCAGTTACGAGTATCGTCCAAAGTGTCACACTTTCATTCTTTTGGAATCATTGGGTGTCTGAAGATGCTATTTTGGTTCTAAAATTTGTTAGATTTACCGTTGGATGTTGCTGCTAGTACATCAAATCTTGCTAGGAAATGTGAGACTCTCGCTGTATCTGGGGTTGCTGAATATGGAGACGAGCTTGATGTAATTGCTCCAGCCGACATTCTAAAGCAAATATTCAAAATCCCTTATTCTAAGGCTCGATTATCAATTGCAGTTCAACGCGTTGGACAGACACTTGTTCTAAACCCTGGGTCTGTTTCTGAAAATATTATATGGTTCCTTTGTTATATTATCATTACTATTGTCAGTTGTGATGGTACCATTTTTTGAAGTGTAGGCCTGACGTTGAAGAGGGAGAAAAGTTTATAAGAAGACGTAATGCTCAAACAAAATCAGCAGACCAGTCTTTGTTTCTGAACTTTGCTATGCACTCTGTTAGAATGGAGGCTTGTGATTGTCCTCCAACTCATCATGCGCCCTCGAAGGAGCAATCAAACTCTTCTGTGCTTCCAGGGGTAAATACTCCACAGTTTGTGGGAAAGCATGAGGATGTTGTGCAACACGAAAACTCCAATCCTCCAGGATATGCACACTTTAAGCATGATGGCTTGTTTTTGGGGAATAAGAGAAACAAGAGGAATAATGTCCATGATCCTGTAAAAAAGGTTTCTCAAGTTGGTGAGAAGCGAACAGTGCAAGAGTCTGAAAAGCATAAAAGACCTAGTGATGGTGGATTTTTAAGAGTTCTGTTTTGGCAGTTCCACAATTTCCGTATGCTCCTCGGTAGTGACTTGATGTTGTTCAGTAATGAAAAATATGTTGCCGTTAGCTTGCATCTGTGGGATGTTACTCGAGAGGTGCATCAAATTATTCGAAGCACTTTTAGCTCTTGTAGTAATTTACTAATATTCATATTAGATTTTCCTTAATTATTTACCCCGACTTTTACAGATTACTCCATTGACATGGCTTGAAGCCTGGCTTGATAACGTCATGGCAAGTGTACCTGAGTTGGCAATCTGCTATCACCGAAATGGTGTTGTCCAGGGTTATGAGCTGATTAAAACTGATGATATTTTTCTCTTAAAAGGAATTTCTGAGGATGGAAGTCCTGCATTTCATCCATATGTTATACAGCAGAATGGACTTTCTGTTTTGAGATTCCTTCAAGAAAATTGCAAGCAAGAACCTGGGGCATATTGGGTACTGTTGTGATGTAACTTTCTTGCAATCCACATTGTTCACATCTTCTTTAAATTTTCTTCATCTCATTCGCTATGTTGTTGAAATGTGCAGCTGTATAAAAGTGCTGGTGAAGATGTAATTCAACTTTTTGATCTTTCTGCTATTTCTAAGAACCGTGCTTCCAGTGATAGTGATGATTGCTCAAGTTCAATGCCTTCCATTGTGCATAAAGGCAGTAGCGACTCTTTGCATTCTTTGGGGACTCTCCTATATCGAATTGCCCACAGGCTTTCACTTTCAATGGTGTGCAAGAAAAATTACTCTTCACTTTGGTCAGCTATATATCTTTTCCTTTCTTACCTAGTCACAAATTCGGTGGTTTTCTTGGCAGGCTCCAGATAAAAGGGCAAAGTGTGCAGAATTTATTAAAAAATGTTTCGAGTTTTTGGAAGAACCAGAACATTTGGTAACTTTACATTTAGGTGCAGTTCATCATTATCATTCTTTGCATAGATTGAGATACGCCATTTACCAAACTCAACTTCATCTGCTGACAGGTCATACGTGCATTTGCACATGAACAATTCGCAAGGCTTATTCTGAATTACGATGACGATCTGGATTTGACATCTGAAGCATTCCCTGTAGAATGTGAAATTATGGTGTCTGATGCTGAAGAAGATTCTTCATACTTCTTGAGCAGTGCTTCTGATTTGGACGCCCGTGACAATTTTGCCTCTGTTGCAGCCAAGGACATGTCTTCATGTGAAGTTGGAGAAAGATCAGAAGATTTAGTGAAAGATATTTCTATAAAGATGACATTAGAGGCGAATGCATCTCGTCCCAGAGAAATTATAGAATCACGTAATGCAGAGTTTGAAGAGTCCAGAGGAGCAGTATCGGCGTCTTTTGATGGTGAAATCTGTACAGCGTGTGAACTGTCTCCGACAACGGCACATGTCGTGCAAACTGTTGCTGATCCAATTTCCTCCAAATTAGCTGCTATACATCATGTTTCACAGGCTATTAAATCTCTTAGATGGATGCGCCAACTTCAGAGTGCGGAATCAGGGATGAAGGACTGTGAAGCTCCTGATACACCTGTTCCATCCATGAATGTTGATCTTTCTGTTTGTGCTTGTGGTGATCCTGATTGTATTGAAGTTTGTGACATTAGGGAATGGCTTCCAAAATCTAAGTTGGATCACAAGTTGTGGAAGCTTGTTCTTTTGCTAGGAGAATCTTATTTAGCACTTGGACAAGCTTATAAGGAAGATAGCCAGTTGCATAAAGCACTGAAGGTTGTAGAGTTGGCATGCTCTGTCTATGGGTCTATGCCTCAGCATCTCACTGACTCGAGATTCATTTCTTCAATGATGGGTTGCTCACCATCACGAACAAAATTCAGTTATAAAACTGAGAAGGTGAGACCATATGAGGGTGACGTAAAACACGTGGTCTCCTGCTCAAACAGCCGCCTTACTTCTGAGCAATTCTCATCAGTGTACCTATTCTGGGCCCAGGCTTGGACTCTTGTCGGAGATATTTTTGTTGACAGTTATATGTTTAAAGGTAACGATATATCTAAAGAAGAAGAGAGGAAGTCTTCTACTAGAGAGTTGAAAGTATCGTCGGAGGTTGTGAAGGAAGTGAAAAGGCTCAAAAAGAAACTTGGGCAATACATGCAGAACTGCAGTTCATGTTCTTTGGTAAACTGCAGCTGCCAGAGTGATAGGGCAAACAGTGGGAGCAGTGCAAGTAGTAGGAGTGGAGATACGCGCCCCACAGCTTTTGGTAGGAAACACAGCAAAAGACATTCAACTAAGAACAAGACCTACTCGCTTTTGGAAAATCATGAGAATGAAAGTCCTTATAGCAAAAAGGAAAATAGACGATCTGTAGATTTGCACCAGGACAGCGGTGCTGTAAGAGTAACAGACACTGCAGATATGTCCGGAAAGACAGAAGGTAGTTTGGATAGTGCTGACTTAATATCAGCATCCTCTCAATTGGATACTGCGACGAGAGAAGTGCCAAAAGAAAAAGATGGTGGCATATTCAAGTACCTGAGAGGTCCTTTAGTTGGGGATGTTGAGTATCTTCTTTCTGTTGCCTTGAGCTGTTATAAAGAAGCTAGAAACGCATTAGGTGAACTGTCGTCTGCTTCGGAAGAATTACAATCTGGAATGAAAAAGATCGGTTGGGTTTGCAATGAACTTGGAAGATACAGATTGGAGTTAAAAGATCTTAAGAAAGCTGAAATTGCATTTGCAGATGCAACAAAAGCGTTCAGAGAAGTCTCTGACCACACAAACATTATACTGATCAATTGCAACTTGGGCCATGGCAGGAGAGCATTAGCCGAGGCTATGGTGTCAAAAATCGATGAACTCAAACTGCATGGGGTGTTTCCTAATTCGTACAATCAGGCTCTAGAGACAGCGAAGCTCGAATATAGCGAATCGCTTAGATACTACGGAGCAGCAAAGTCAGAACTAAACGCTATGGCAGAAGAGGGTGGCGCTGTGCCAGGCAGCTTGCGGACAGAGGTTTGTACACAGTTTGCTCATACATATCTGAGGCTTGGCATGCTTTTGGCAAGAGAAGACATAACGACAGAGGTTTATGGAAATGGAGTCACAGGAGATGAACATTTGTGTTACAATAGTCCCGGTGATAGTAGACCAAGAAAAGTACAGAAGCATGAGATCTCAGCCAATGATGCCATACGGGAAGCGCTGTCTATGTATGAATCGCTGGGTGATTTACGCAAACAGGAGGCTGCGTATGCTTATTTTCAGCTAGCATGCTACCAGAGGGATTGTTGCCTGAAGTTTTTGGAGTCAAATCATAACAAAAATAGCTCTTCTAAAGGCGAAAGCAACACTCACCAACGGGTCAAGCAGTATGCTTCTCTCGCCGAAAGAAACTGGCAGAAAGCAGCGGACTTTTACGGCCCCAAGACGCACCCCACGATGTACCTGACCGTACAGATGGAGAGATCAGCTCTGTTATCAAACCTTTCAAATCCTTTACACTCAAACACAGTACGTTGACACTTGACAACATTTACTGTTGATGTTCTTCCTGTCACAGCTATTTATCTCTGGAATGCTCACTTTCTGCATTGCTTTGTTGTTCTAGATGCTGGAATCGGCTCTTTTGCACATGCTCGAAGGACGTAATGTGCTAGAACCGACTTTTGACTTGTTGAAAGTCGACTATCCGGAGTTGCATTCCAGATTTTGGGGTCAGTTGCAGATGCTTTTGAAGAAAATGTTGGCCGCCACAATTTCAGGTGGTGCAAACAAGACCTCTGTTTCTCAGTCTAGTGCCACGACCAACAACGTATCCGGAGACGCCATAAAGCTCCGGGAGATCTATGGAAAGGCCCTTAAGTCCTCTGATTTTAGTCAATTGAATGCCATTTACTCCTTATGGACGTCCTAGACTCCTCGCCAAGAACTTGCTTTTGGACAATTATCTGTTGATCTTGAATGGTATGATTAATTGGTATGTAGTAGCACTGTCATTGGAAGTGTAGTTCTTGCATTTATCTTTATAAAATAATTATTTTATGTACGACTATTTTAATGGGGTTTATAGTAAAATGGTGTAATCTTAGAACTTGTATAAAAAGTCAAGTCTATAGTTTTCGTTTTCGAAGGGAATAGTCTGGTTTTGGTTTATAGACAAAATATTATGGTAAAAGATTTTGTGACTGACCGAATTTTATGATGGTGATGACAAATTTGGTCTGTGAAATTGTCTCATATTTTATGAGAGAATTTTGTGACCATGGTAATAATGTGATGGACAGAATATGGTCACTTGGGTTTTGAATTTTAAGACTAATGGCTATTTGTTAATTTGTCAATGCGTTAACCTATTATTTGATATATAAATTATCAAGTGATGCACCGGTTATGTCTATTTTACTACTTCAAGAGAGAACAAAAAAATTGAGTCAATTTTATAAAGGTCAATTAAGCAATTAGTCATTTTAAAGGTAAAGTTTGAAAGATTTAGTAATAGTTTTACGAACTTAAGGATTTAGTAATAACATATAATATTTTATGTTATATGTAATATATAAATGTGTAAAAAATATAACATTAAATATAATATTATATGTAACATAAAATATTCAACTTTCTAATCCTACAAACTATTCCATTACATTTCATTTTTTTTCAACCTTTTTTTTTTCAACTTTCCAAATCCCTCTATAATATCTTTAAATTTCAACCATTTATATCACATCTAAATTCGCAAAGTCAAATCATTCAACGTCATTTTTTTTCAAACCATTCCAAATTATTTTTTCATCTTAAAAAATAGAATGAAATGGGCAAAATGCCCACTCCAAACAAAGAAATAATACATATAATATTATATATAATGTTACACTATTACATATATATATAAATATATATGTTATATGTAATATTTATTTTAACATTTTAAGGCTAAATCCTTAAAAATTATCTAAAATTTTGTTAAATACCTAAAAATTCAAAATCTTAATATCGTTCCCACGGTAAGGACAAAAAAATGTGTGCTCTCACAAGTCACAACCATATCCTTCATTATTAATTTATTATATAACTTTCCGAGATTAATTAAGAAGAAATAAGGAAGAACCGACACATCTATTTACGCGCCACGCGGAGAAATCGATCGAAAATCCGATGGACCCCACAAACACAACAACACTCATTTATTCATTTTCAAAGCCCAAAAAAAAAAAAATCTTAATCCTTAAGCAAAAAAAAAATAAATCGACATTCCCGACCTTGATTGTCATTTTCCATCTATCTATCTATCTGCCACTATAAATATCTGCAATCGGTCCAAGTTTCTCTCACAATGCCATTTCCAACATTCAATTCTCTCTCCTCTCTCGCTCCCGTTTTCCTATTCGTCTCTCTGCTTCTCAGCGTCGCCATGGCCGACTCGTCCTCCGCTCCGGCCTCCGGCGTCACGCCGTCGTCCTCCGCCGCCGAATCGGCCGTCCAAATTGTCTACACCGAGCAGCCTCCGGCGAACGAGGATCCCGAGGCGTTCCACCTCCGAACCCTAGCCTCCGTCCTCGGCAGGTTCGGTTTTTATTTTCATTTGTTTTTTTTTTTGGTATTTTTTCTGTTTGTTTCTCGAGAAAGTTTTCAGGTTGTGAATTTTGATTTTCGATGTGTGGAAAATGGACAGCGAGGCCGCGGCGAAGGAGGCTCTGGTTTACAGCTACAAGACGGCTGCGAGTGGATTCTCCGCGAAGCTCACACCCGAGCAAGTTTCGCAGATTTCAAGTCAGTCACTTTCTCCGTTTGATTTTCTCATTTTCATTTGATTTTTTTTGGTAATATTCTCTGGCTTTGATACATTCGTTTACGTATTATCCTGATCATTAATTAATTTATAATTGGCCTGGTTGAATTGATATCAATTGCTTCGCTAATATTTGCGTGTCTATGTACTCTTAACTATATGAATATTGATATATTTTAAAGTGAATACGTATGAGTTAGTTTGGGGTTTTCACAGATATACCAGAAAATGTGTTGGCTGTGTGAGTTTAGCTGCTAAAACTAATGATATCTGTCTATTAGAAGAAGAGACTCGACGCTCTTCTAATCGAATAAATTAGTTTAATTCGTTTACGATAGAGCGCGATGCTCATACAAGTGGAGAAATATTTTTGAAGAACATTTGGTTAGGGTGAAGTCTTAGAAATAGATGAGTGCATTTTGTAAGTTTGTACTAGTCAACTTAGTATCACAGTTTAAAATAAGTGGCTTTTAGGCCCACAATAATACTTAATCTTGTGTATTTATAACAGGATTAAGAATTAGTGTTTTTGCTCTTTAGAAAACAGAGCTTGTAGTAGGTACTTGAATGGAGATTTCCCACATAGCTGAAGAATCCTTCTAGACGATAAGATAGGTTATATCTATATCCAAGTTTGACAATGCTTTGAAGGCACTAAGTCCTTGATGGTTGATACCATTGAAAGGTGTTGGATCATGATTGTCTCTAGTGTTCTCCTAAGCTAATTGAGACCTATGGAGTTGACTTTTTCAAAGTTTACTGTTTTGGTTTTTTGTTTTTCTTTTTTTTTTTTTAAATGACTTTGTCATGTTTGTTCTAATTCCGCTGAATTAGAAGAAGAAAGGCAAAAGATATCTAATCTTTGTACTCTGCATGATTGAGTGTTGATCTTCGTCTGATTGTTTATTTACCTTCCCATTCGCAGAACAACCGGGCGTTCTTCAGGTTGTCCCGAGCAGGAAACTGGAACTGCATTCGGCAAAAGGGATGATGTATTGAATGCATAAATAAATAAAACTAAGAGGCTATCGCTCAAACGTTACCGTATGTGTATAAGCCACATTGACTTGGCATAAACTTATAGAGTGTGCTTTTAAATAAGGCTTTGTAACTGAATTACCTGTGTACTAATCTGTCATCCTATGTTGTACATATATATATATATATATATGCATTTGGTGAAGTCCGAGAGATTTTCAAAAGGAAAATTGTCCTAGTTAGGGCGTTAGTGACTGTGCTGTGTTCTGATTGTTTGCGTTTAGAAGTTTTATTTTCTTCTCATACCTATTCCCCTTAAAAGAACAGAAAGTTATGTACAGATTTGTACTATTATGGAGTCAACTTTTGCCAAGGATAACTGTTTGAGTCGCTCTGTGAATGACTTTTCGGTCACCACTTTGGTGCAGAGTTCTGAATAGAGACCTATGCCATTGCTTGTTTCAGATTTCTGAGACTTTTGAGCTCACTTCTAGCACCCTCATAGCTCCTGCCTCCTGAGCCGGCCTAATGTGTCTCTGTCTTTGCATTATCCTAGTTCTTTTACGTGCAGCGAGAAGCGGAGCTAGTTAACCTATAAGGCCAGCTTGAATCGATGGCTCAAGGCGTATTATTAAGGTATTGGAGGCTTATAGTTAGGCAATCTTTATACTCCCAAATGGTTTTCCGTATTCCCATCGTCCGGGCAAGTTTCACTCTCAAATGGTTTTCTTCAGACCCATAAATGATGCTCCGAATTTGGTGCTGCTAAATTATTTTCCTTTGATTGATTAGGGTACGATCTGCCCTCAATTGCACAAAGCTGCCGTAAACGTAGTCTAACAAAATTTTGACATTTCGTTCGCCATTTTGGCGTCGATCGAAAAGCCCCATACTAGAATAACATTCATTCATCCGAAGTCAACATAATGACTGAAGAAAACTTCTGTTCTGGTTTACGTCATTGTATCTAATGCTCTCTTAATTTGAGAACAAATGGCCTTTGAAAAATAGTGAATACCTAATTTTTAATACCTAATTTAAATTAATACTTAATCTTTTGAAAAATATAAATAATTACCCAAATAATTAAATTACTTACACAGTGGTAAGTTGTGGTAATTCACTTAGTTACCAAAAACATGTGCAAGTAATTTACAAATTGACTAGAAACTCAATTATTTCAAAAGTTTGGGTATTTATTTTTATTGTTATATAAATTCTGGGTATTTGCCTACTTCACCATTTATGATACATTAATATTACACGAAAAGCATGTAATATGTGAGAAAATTTTAAAATAGTCCCCGTATTTTACAAAAAATTCAGTTTTATCCTTCTATTTTTGATACTTACAAAATAACCTTCCAGTTTTTCAAATTAGTCTAAAAACGTCTTTTTTGCGTTGACTGATGCTCAAATTTTTTGAAAAATGACCAAAATACCCTTCGATAAAATAAAAGTATACCAAAAATAAAATTTAAAAAATTCCATATAGCTCAAGAGCAGAAGAACCAAGAACCAAAGATTTAAAACCATTCTTCTGTTTTAAGCCATTGTATTGAAAGAGGGAACAATAACCAAAGATTTACAACAAGAATAAGACCATATGTTTACTCCAGACCGTCGGCCCTTTGTGACATGCCGCCCCTCCGCGACTCTCTGCAACCCCAAACCCGCGAACATCAACCCTGATGCCGAGCCCCAAACTCGCGAACCCCAACCCCGAAACGACCCCCACCCCTGATGCCGGCCCCCAATTCCATCAGCCCCAACCGTGGGGAGAAAAAACGAGGGAGAGATGGATAGAGAGAAGGGGAGAATAATAATTATTTTTTTAATAAAAAAAGAAAATATGTAATGAAAAAGTTAATTTTAATATAGGGTAATATTGTCATTTCACATATAAATGTTGATCAAATTAAAATTCGACGATATTTTTAAATGAAATTAAACAATAGATGAATTATTTTGTAATTACAAAAAAATACAAAGTTAAAACTAAATTTCTGATAAAACACGTAAACTATTTTAGAATTTTCCAGCAATATATTAACGCAGTCCTCTTTCGTTCTCAACAAATTAAAGACATTGCTAGAAACCCAAAAACAAAAGAAATATTTTTGTAATTTATCCTGATCCGTGATTAAATATTCCTTAGACCCACAAAAATATCCTGCCTATATAAAGTTTATAACCAACCAAACCACACAATGCAACACAAATAGGACCATAGGGCCATAGGGGTAGGACCATAACGGCATAACCCAAGTCCCAAGGTCCCAAGTCCCAAACGAATAATAAAGAAAAGAAAAACAAAAACAAAAACCCAAATTGTACACCAAAAAAAAAAAAAAAAAAAAACCCAAACATCATATTCACCACCACGAATCATTGAAAGCCATTGAATCTGTCTGAAAATCCTCTCCCCCGAAAGCGACGATCCACTCTTCCCCAACACGAAAAGAAAAAAGAAAAAAAGAAAAAAAAAGAAAGAAAACCAATCCGACCCAGAAACTCAATGGACAAACAGAGCACACCCTCATCGTCGTCCTCGTCGCCGGCGACGGCGCCGGCGCCGGCGCCGGCGGGGAAGCTGGCGTCGGTGCAGGTGCTTCCGTACAAGACCCCGCGGCTCCGAGACCACTACTTCATGGGCAAGAAGCTGGGGCAGGGCCAGTTCGGGACGACGTACCTGTGCACGAGCAGGTCCAGCGGGGCCCACCTGGCGTGCAAGTCGATCCCGAAGCGGAAGCTGCTGTGCCGCGAGGACTGCGAGGACGTGCGGCGCGAGATCCAGATCATGCACCACCTCTCGGAGCACCCCAGCGTGGTCCGCATCGAGGGCAGCTACGAGGACGGCGTCTTCGTGCACCTCGTCATGGAGCTCTGCGCCGGCGGCGAGCTCTTCGATAGGATCTTGGCGAAGGGACATTACAGCGAGAGAGAGGCCGTGAAGCTCATCAAGGTCATCGTCGGCGTGGTCGAGGCGTGTCACTCTCTTGGGGTCATGCATAGGGACTTGAAGCCCGAGAACTTCTTGTTCGATACCAATGACGAGGATGCCAAGCTCAAGGCCACGGATTTTGGCCTCTCTGTCTTCTACAAGCCAGGTTCGTTCGTGGGGGTTTTTTTTTTTTTTTTTAATTTATAATTATTGTGAATGTGGGGGTTTTAGGGTTGGATGATCGATTGAAATGAGGTAATATTGTTTCAAGGCTACGCATTATTTCGGGCTCTCTGTGTTTGACCAGGCCAGGTTGGGTTTTTTCTTTTTCTTTCTTTCTTTTGTTTTTGTTTCTTGTGAATGTGGGATTTTTTTAAAGATGCGGAAATGTTGTTTAAGGGCTGGGATTTTGGGCTCTCTCTGTTCTGAAATCCGGGTTGGGGTTTTTGATCGTTGGATTTGTTTATGTGAATGTGTGGGTTTGTGGATTGAATGGTTGATGGAAATGAGGAAATGTTGTTTAAGGCCGGAAGTTTTTGGTTGTGTGTTTCTGTGAGCAAGGTTGGTTTTTGGTTTGGTGGTTTTGTGGGTTGGTTTTGTTTTTTCTGAATGTCAGAGTTTGGATTCTGTAAGCCAGTCGGTTTTTGTTTTGGTTTTGGTTTGGTTGATTAATTTGAAGTTTTGGCTTTGTGTTGGGAATGCAAGAAAGATTGGTGATCTTTCTTTTGGATATTTGGTTTTTATTTTGATGGTTTTTGTGGGTTGAATTTCTTCTTGTGCATGTGATAGTTTGAGACTTAATGGTTGTTGAAATGAGGAAATGTTGTTTATGTGCTAGGGATTTAGATTTCATGTGTTCAACAAGTCAGATTGGTTTTTGTATTGATTGATTTGAAGTCTGGCTTTGTGTTGGGAATGCATGCAAGGTTGATTTTTTCTTTTTTAATTTATTTTTGGGTTTATTGTTTTCTCTTCTGTTTTTGTTGTGATTGGGAATACAAGCAACGATAGTTTGCAAGTTGAATGATTCCTAAGACGAGGAAATGTTGTTTTAAGGCCACGGGTTTTAGGTTTTATGTGTTCTATGAGTCGGAGTTGTCTGTGCTCTTAAAGCCGGATTTGCTTGGTTTTGTTTTCTTTGTCTTGGTATTGCTTGATGGTTGATCGGTTTGAAGTCTTTATTTGTTTTGGGAATGAAAAAAAAAAAGATTGGTTTCTGGGGTCTTAACTTGTTATTTTTGTTTTTTGTTTTTTTGGTCAATTATTTATTTTGGGAAAGAAGAGGTTGTTCAATTGCACCCAATAATAATAATAATAATAATATTAAAAAATGAAAGATGAGTAAAGCAAGTATGAGAGGAAGTGCTTAGGGCTATCGTAAACAAATATAAACATAAGAGGAAGACAAGGATGGAATTTTTGCGCAGAAAAAAGAATACAGAAGAAAAAAAAATGAGTAAAGAGAAAAGGACTCCTAACTTGATTCCTAAAATTAGTAAATAATTTCGACTGATAATCCACCCATGAACTTTTCTAGCTTCCAAGGTCTGAATTACTGTCTTGTTTTTACTATCCATAAATTGTATCCTACTGCGTATATGAAACCACAATACCTTAGGAAGAATTGGCATTAGTTCATCTATTGGTTAGTCACATAGGCTATTTTACGTATATTATTTCGTTGCAGTATTACATGGATTTTCTTAGCCTTTGAACACTGTTTTGTCTTAAAGAAACAATACTTCATTAACATTAATGATAAATAGAGTACAAAATATTGGGGAGGAAGAGAGGATGTCCTCCTAAAATAATTACATGTAAAAACTCAGCCAATCATTACATAAATCTTTAAATTGTAAGCTATCGAAACATTTTTTCATTGGATATCTATAACAATGATTGATTAAGTTTTCTATGTTTTTCCCTTTCCTTCGTCAGGAGAAACTTTTCATGAGGTAGTCGGGAGTCCCTATTATGTTGCACCTGAGGTGCTGCGCAAGAATTACGGACCCGAAGTGGATGTATGGAGTGCGGGTGTGATACTTTACATTCTATTAAGTGGAGTACCTCCATTTTGGGCAGGTAAGCCTCGTTGTGAATAATATTTACGCAAATTGGATTCCGCTGTACTCGTTACTTTATCACTGAGATTTACATTTTTATATATCTTTCAGAAAGTGAGTCAGGGATATTCAAACAGATTTTGCATGGAAAACTGGATTTTGAGTCTGAACCATGGCCCAGTATCTCAGAAAGTGCAAAAGATCTTATACGTAAGATGCTTGAAAGAGACCCGAAAACGAGAATCTCTGCACATGAAGTTCTATGTAAGTTGTTTTCTGCATATTACTGTGGGAGATTGTGTGGTAATTAGACAAGGAAGGTTATATTGTATCATATGGTTTTTGTTTATTAGGCCACCCATGGATTGTGGATGACAGAGTTGCCCCAGACAAGCCATTAGATTCTGCGGTTCTGTCGCGCTTGAAGCAGTTCTCAGCAATGAATAAACTTAAAAAGATGGCTCTACGTGTATGTTTTCTCAGACTTCCTATAATTCCAAATAGATTTTTTTGAACTCCACTTATTGGAGTGTCTAAAAAGAATCACAACTTGGGTATCTGCCTACTACTAAGGTCAAAGGATCAGTGAGAATAGGCAACCACTAAATTATGACAACAGTCTAAATATCGAGAATGATGCTAATGTTTGTTGTTGATCCAAAACCCAAAGTAACTTGAGGGGGCAGATATTAGAGTTGTTTCCTGACTCGAATTAACAAATTTTGTCTGTTTATACTTTTTTTTTTTTTTTTTCTGTACAGATATATTTGCCATGAAACGTTGAAAATGTAACCTTGATATATTTGGTTTTAAAATGAACAATTTTCACTTTAAATGATGCGTTCCATTGTTTCACACTGTACCTTTTCACGTTAGAAGTCAATTTCTCATGCCAGTATTGTTGGATTCATCGCATGTTTTGACTGGAAAGAAACTCCTGTTTCTTTCTTTGAGGATAAAAATGTAAGATGAATTGTTATTTTGAAAGATAATCCAGTTTTGGGCTTTGCTTCTAGTTGTTCAGCTAAGAAATTTGCAGGGTTTTGTTTTGTTGGTGATTTCGCAAAGCCCTGTTGCGATTTAAGTTAGTCCTCTTCTTAAATAATAAAATTTATTGGGGCTTATTTAGATACCTTGTTCTTTCTTTCCTGATGATCTTGTCGCATTTTGTTTCTGCAAAAATGAAAACATTACTCATAATCAAACAATCATAGCACCAACCAATTAATTATCAACCTCCTCTCGCTCCCCGTTTCTGCGTGTTTGTTGTTTCATTTTACCCCTGTATTCATTCATTTAACTCTGACAATTTCTTTTCCAGGTTATTGCTGAAAGCCTCTCGGAGGAAGAAATTGGTGGTCTGAAAGAGCTGTTCAAAATGATTGACACAGACAATAGTGGGACAATTACGTTTGAGGAACTTAAAAGTGGTTTGAAACGAGTGGGTTCTGAGCTAATGGAATCTGAAATCAAGGCTCTTATGGATGCGGTAAATTGATTATCATAAACTCCTATATCATTTATAATATTCAGTGAATCGAGTGAATATACGTTACACGTACACTAGTAATTATATGTATATGATTGAGTAACATGTCGTAGAAACAATATTATTATATAACTTGACGGACAATTTTGTCAGGCTGATATAGACAACAGTGGATCAATAGATTACGGTGAATTTCTTGCTGCTACCTTGCACTTAAATAAGTTGGAGAGGGAGGAGAATTTAGTGGCAGCATTTTCCTTTTTCGACAAAGATGGAAGTGGGTACATCACTATTGATGAGCTCCAACACGCTTGCAAAGAATTTGGTCTAGGTGATGTCCATTTAGATGAGACGATCAAAGAAATCGATCAAGACAACGTAAGGTTTTTTAATAGTTTTTCCAGTGCTATCTCTCCGTTCCTTTTTGGTCACTCAAAATTCACATGGTCCTTGCCATTTACTTAACAAAGACTGCCTGTCCTTTTCAAATAAAGTGGTTGCAAAGAATAAAACTTTTTTGTAATAAAATTCTTTAAAAGTGCTATTTTTTAATATTTTTAAACGTGTTATTTTAAAGCCCGTTCAATTTTTGTGTATTTTTGCAACTCTCCCAGTAGGTATTTGTGCCGATATGAAATTAAATGTACGAAGAAGATAGTTTATGTGGGTCTTTGAATACTAGGTGAAGTATTCAGCAATATATGGGTGTCATAGTTGAATTAGCATAGAAGCATGAGCAATGAATGTCAGGAAGATGAAATGTTTCTCTAATATTTGGTATTCTTAAATGGCTCGTTTTCAGGACGGACGTATAGACTATGCGGAGTTTGCAGCAATGATGAGGAAGGTTGATGGAGGTGTGGGGAGGAGCCGGACAATACGAAGCAATATGACCTTCAATTTGGCCGACGCCTTTGGAGTGAAAGACTCGAGCTGAGCTAGTCCGAAAGCAAAGCAACCCCTTTGTACAGTTAGGTAATAAGCAATCCAACGTAATCTCTTTGACTAAATCCTTGGAGCTTTGCCATAATGAACTTCTCTTTGGCTTGGAAAGAAAATTGATTTGTTTGTGTAATATGTTGTTTCCTTGGGAAATTCTGCAATCCTGCTAGCAAAAAAATAGAATGAAAAAAACCCTTAAAAGGATTTTATTTATACCTTTGGTTTTAATCTCTTTCAATCAGTTGTGCATATGCTTTTTTGGTAAGGACTTGGCATTCAAAAACAATTAATATATGTAGCTATTTCCTATCGCAGTCTCTCGCTAAGATTTTTGGTGCAAATTCTCAATTATTCGCGGACTGTCTTCCAGATTTGTCTTCAAAGCAGTGCGAAGAAAGTCGATTTTTCAGCCCAAGGCAGATTAGAGGAGTTTGTGGCGCTGAGATCCAGTACAATTTTGTATGGTTGATGTTGAAAGTGATCACAACAAATATACTATCTTTTTGTTTTCTTATGCTTCGATTTTGTTAACCCTTTTTGCTCTTTATACTTAAGAATTGTATAATATCAACCATTACTCAGCAAATAGTGTACTAGCTCTAGCTCATATTTTGCAATGTGAGAATCGTTGAAACATCGATTTGGCCAAGCAACTTTCTTCAACTTGGCATACTATTTTGTTTTTGTTTTGGAAAAAAAAAAAAAAAAAAAGGTCCGAACTAACTAGTAAGAAGCTTCTATATATTAGAACAAGTGTAAATGTTTCAAGTAAAAAAATTATAAAAAAAAAGATAATAAAATATATTAAAAAATCAATTGATATTTTTTTCTTTAAAATTTTTTCAAAAACCCCTAAAAAAAAGTCTTTAAATGTAATTTTAAAACCTTTATAAAAAGTTCTTAAATGCAGTTAAAAAAAAAAAAAAAAGAACGCCACGTGTTGAAACGTGATGAATTAATTAAGATTTAAAAACCTTAAACCTTAAACTTTAAACCACGTGTTGAAACGTGATGACTCAAGGTTTAAGAACCTTAAAATATTTAATTAGTTAATGTCCAACACTATTTTCTATTAGACGACTGTGTGATAAGATATGGCTATAGATATATAATTTAGTGGTCGATTATTTTTTAATGAAATGGTAAATTGACATAATATGATACACGTATAACATAATATGTTACGACTAAATTCTTAATTCTGATATTTTAGGACTAAAATTTTTAAATTTTACTTTTAAAATGACTAATTTCTTAACTGATCCATTTATTTATTATCCCAATTGCTTAACTAACGACCCCTTGGAAAACACAATTTCTCTAACTATGGGGTTTCAAAGAAAACTTATTCAAAAAAACGTGGTAATGATTCTATTCTATAAAAGATTTGGGGTATAATAATCGAATACGCATTTCCCATAAATCTTGGGAAATCGAAGGAAATAGCTAAAAAAAATCGTTTTTAAAATACATTTCATATTTTAAAAAATTAAAAAAATAATAATGTTACGAATTATATAACAAAAAAGTGTCACACAAAATATAATACTTCTGTAAACGTTTGTAAGATATTATTTAACACTTTAAAAAATAATTAGTAAAACTTGAAAGCTACAAAATATCTTATAAATATTTACTAATGTATTATATTTTATATAACAATATAACTATTTTTTTAATTTTTTAAAATATAGACTATCATTTAAAATAATCATTTAATTTTAGCTTATTTTTTGCGAGTCACCCTAAATATTAGGCTATTTTCTTTCAACAAAGAAACTGAGAGAGAGAGAGAGATAAGAAAAGGAAAAGGATAAGCTGAGACACTTTTGGAGGATGTCTGAGTGAAGCAACATTCACAATCTCTCTCTCTCTCTCTCTACACAAAACCAATGGCTTCTTCGACTCTCTCACTCTGCTCTTCTCTCGCCCTCCAATGCAACGTCTCTCACAAACATCGTACCCAAACAAACACCAACCTCGCCTTCCTCTCTCTCTCATCTCCTTCTTCTTCTTCTTCTTCAAGCAACAAGCTTTCTCTGACCACTCACTCCAAACGCCTCGCTCTCGCGCCTCCGCCCAAGGCCTCCGAAGCGCCGGCGCTCGACGCGCCGAAGCCCGAAGACGCGCAGATCGTCGTGAGCGCCTCGCCGGAGGAACCGCCGCAGCCACCGCCGATGCGCGAGGAGATCTTCGCTGTCGTCATGGTACGGCGTCGTTTTCAGCCATTTTTGCTCTTTACCCAGATGGTTTGTTTTTGCGTGTTGTATGCGTAAAAGTGTTCTTTTTTTTTTTTTTTGAGGGCACATTTTAACTGTGATTTTGTGCTCACCCAGATGGCAATTCTTACTATTGCTTGTGTTTTGTGGACATTCCTATATGAATGTTGTTGAAAATGTTGTGGTTCTTTTTCTTTCTTTTTTTTTCTTTTTTTTTTCAGCTTTTGAGTTGAGTTTGTGGATACTCAGATAGAATTTCGTACTGTTGCTTATGTTTTTGGGCCTTCCCAGATGAATGTTATGGTTTTTTTGTGTTTGTTTTCTGGCTCAAGAGGAGATATTGATACGTGTGTTATGTATTGTGTTGATCTTGTTCAGATAGGATCACGGCAATACATTGTTTTCCCTGGCCGGTGGATTTACACTCAGAGACTTAAAGGTGCCAATGTCAATGATAAGGTGCGTAAATTCCTTTTTTTTTTTTTTGGGGGTTGTTCGATACTTGAATTTTGTGATTTGTTTGTTTTGAATGATTCTATTGTTTAGCTTGTAATTGGATCTTTTTTTTTTTTTTGTTCCTTGCTTGTCACTATTAGCTTCGTACTTTATGATAGTTGTTCTGTTACATTAAATTGATGAAGAAATGAAAACTAGAATGCTAAAAGAAAACGGTTGATCTTGATGAATGTAGTTTGTATGTCTAGGGTGTTGATAAGTAATTGGAGACGTGTAAAATAGTTTATAGCAGTTTCCATGATAGTAGATAACTTCTTCTTAAGATCTCTCTTCAGAAGAAAAAGAATTTTTAGAATGAGGGACGTGAAAACAAATGTTATTAAAGCTAGAGTATTCTGTCATACCAATCGCCATCAAGGTGCTAAGGTGGGTGAGTGATAACTGGTGCCTTATGATTTTACTAACAAGTATTTGACATTAACGACAACATTGCCTCACAATTCAAGTTTTCTTCTCATTTCATTCTTGATCTGTTTATGTGATTGATGATTTTTAACTTCTAACTTTTCAAATTTCTGAACCCCCATGTAATGTTTTGTTTTAGTTTCTGCAATTCATTAAAAAGCACTGAATCACTATCGACTAAATGGCCTTTTATGTTACTCATCAGCGTTATTTTGGCCAATTCATAAGTCATTTCACTTGGGTGAAAGTGATAGATCTGGTATCAGCAATGGGGATTGTCGGATATATATAACAGACATCTTGCCTTGAAATAATAGTTTCCAAACCTCCTTTAGTTTGGCTGTTGATAAGCTGTCTCTTTCCCTTTTTCTGACTAGAGTTCGAGTCTTTGACTCTAATTTATTAGCGAGTGACAAACTTGTGCTGGGAGTTTATTTTATAAAAACGAGATTTGACGATGATTAAATGAATAGATTCTCCTGCTCGATTGTAAGGTTAGGTGTCAGGGTTGTGTTACAGTATATGAAATGTTTGTGACAACATGATATCTTTTATTACGTAATTAGAAAAAAAATTTGCATGGAAGGCTTTATTAGAATATATTTTCTGACTGTTGATAATGGGCTTGTTCCTGTTAATTGGCTTCATATGTAATAGGAGAAGAGTGATCAATGAACCATTAAATATTGAACTGTTTGTGCGTTATGTTTTGTGCGTCATGGAGTTGCATAGAGTTTTTATTTTTATACTTCTATTGCTAGCATCAGTACTTGCACGTTTTGGCTTATCATGTAAGATAAAACTATATGTTAGTGGAGTATTTGGCTATTGAACGAGCTATTCTCGTCTTATTGATAGTTGGTAGTTGGTAGTTGGTCTTCACTTCTCTGAGTCTATTTGTTTTTGACATAGTGAATTTTTTCTTTTACTTCTTGTCTTATTACATTGGTAACTTTTCTTGACATCTTGTGACGCACATGGAATTGACGGTGTGCTATTAACAGTCTTTTCAAATGTTCGATGGTTTGCTTTGTTTCTAATTGCCTCTATGCTTAGTGATTCTTGACACACTAAGCTTTGATACGTGTGCAGATTGTTCTGAAGAAAGTTCTCCTTGTGGGAACAAAAACAACTACCTACATTGGCAAGCCAGTTGTGACAAATGCTGCTGTACATGCCGTAGTCGAAGAGCAAGTAATTTTCTACGTTATGATACTGTCATTTTAGTAGTGAAAGAATGACTTTGAGTACTGATGTCAGAGCATGTCAACTTCCTATTGTATTGATTATCTCTTCCTTCCATGTAGAAACTGGATAAGAAAGTTATTGTCTTCAAGTATAAGAAGAAGAAAAATTACCGGCGAAACATTGGCCACCGGCAGGTATAGTTCCATTCAGCTAGCCTACTCGTGTAATAACTTATTTTCCAAGTCATATTACGCCTTTGTGATAGACTAAAGCTTCATGAGTCCCGAATTTTGTTTTCTTTTCGTCTTTGTGTAATTCTAACAAGCTTTTTTTACCTAGCATTTTTTCCCAGAATTATTTTTCACACCTTGGTTTCAATTGGAATTACTAATGCAGCCAATTACCCGGATAAGGATAACTGGCATCACTGGTTATGAAGACTATCCTGCTGTTACACTCGACTCGCAGTCATAAGAGTTCCCTATGGAGGTTGGTGTATGATAAAGATCTCTGTCTGATCATTTTGTGAAGAAAATCTTGATTTCCCATTTCTGTTTGTAAGATATTATTTAATTGAAATTTGAACTTTAGCAATGAGTATTAGTTCCAATTTTTCCTCCTAACTCTATTTTTTTCATAAGAAAAAGGCCATATCTTTCTATTCTTTACCAAGACTTTTCATGCAATTCATAATCCAAAGAAATAGAGTTTTCCCTACTGTACTTTATGCCATTCTTCTCCTTGGAAAATTCTTGAGGACAATCAGTTTTTTTTTTTTTTTCATTTCCAAATTCCAACGGTATAACTTTCTTCACCTTTTTGGGGCATTGAAAAGATCCATCTATCTAATTCAAGGCTTAAAGGTAGCTACTTTTTGTCAAGCAGGGATTAGTCACCTTTTATAAGAAAATGACCTATTAGGATCTCAGAGTTGAAAAATACCCTGCCCTTTGTTTTATTTTATTTTTCCTTAAAACAAAACATTAAAGTTGTGCCATTTTGGAGCTTGAAAACACAACTTCAGATTAAATCATGCCTATCGGTATCAAGTAATGTCAATGTAGTTGTCAGAATTCTCATTGACAGATGATGCTAATAAAAACGTCGATGCCATATATATATATTTTTTTTCAGAATAAAAAAATATATATTTGATAACTATGACGTTGTTTACGGCTAATACTTTCTCATCATTGGAGGTCTTACAAAGATTATAGGCGCAACCAAGAACTACAAAAAGCAAAAGGTATAAAAATTATGGCCATAATTATAAGCCAGAAACTGAAAGCAAAGCTATGGAATTTGCGATTGTATCTTTTATCGAAATAAAATGGTCTTTTTTCTTTTTTATTTATTTCTTTAACCCCTAATGTGGTACCAAAATCTCTGTCAATGTTGCCCATAAACCAAAATCCTAGCTATATGTAGCGTTTACATCAATTTCTTGCAAGGTTAGAGCATAGTATCACAAAGAGAACAAGGAGATATAAAGAAGATATGGAGGATAGTTCAACTCCAAGATAAACCTTGGAGTATCAATTAGTTTTAAACTTGCTACTGAAATAAAGAACCATGATACATTGACTGTCTCATCGTTTACATTGTGCATAAGCATTACAAGAGCATAATTATGCTGCTCTATCTCCTCCAAGCTTTGCCTATGAATACCTTTTCTACTAAAAGAATGAATATTGAGGACTATATTAGTACCAACCTTCCCAATGCCTTTTTTTTTTTTTTTTTTTGGTATACTGATCTGTATAAATAAGTGTTAAAAGCTTATAATTTAGTCTAAAGGATGCGAAAGAAGCCGCCTCCGGAAACGGGACATGATACGAGCCTCGCTACTAGTTGTCATTCGTAGATTCGTTTCCTCTTCAAAAGAGTTGGTAATATGATGAGGGAACCGATAAGGAAAAGCACAGACAAAGTTTTGAAGTCATATAGATCTTTGACTGATCTGAGATCCCCGAGTGCACGACCGGCCTGATTAAAGAGAAATTCGGCAAAAATCAGGAAATTATCATAACATTAACAAAGGCGTAACCAATTTGAAGGAAACTAAAAATCAGGCAGAGATTAAAATCAATATAGACAAGACATCCATAAACAGAGTAATTTGATCTCAAGTTCTTAAGCAAAATTTAGAAAGCACAAAGATTAGATTACTAAACTGTATCTTAATCACAATAAAAGACGAGCAAGAATAGCTTATTTATTTGTGGGACTCGTAATAATGATATTTGCCGCCACTTGGTCTCAATATCGATGGCTAATAAAAGATACTATTAGGGGGAAAAAAAACATGAAATTTAACAGCTGCAACTACAAAAACTAGTGCAAGTAATACTATCCATAGCCAACACTAAAATCAAAGTCTGTAAATTTCACGGGGCGTAAAGAGGAGAAAAAGGAGGAACTGCTGCTGCATCCTAATTTCGGTTATGTCTGGATCATTGATTGATGTCGATTAAGAAATCATCTGTAAGACTGGAAACAAACTTGGGACTTTGTACAAAAATAGAAACTGGTACTGATTTCCTGTAGTAGCCCAAGTTTCTTAAATTGTCATCACAAACACAAAAGGACTCTAAAAGGATGATTTTGTAGAGTGGTAAAGGATCTTTATTTTATTTTATTTTTTTTATCTTAATAGCCAGTAAAAATATATATAGATCTTGGATATCTATAACATTGTCAAACTCCAAAGAATCTTGTTTGATTTTATTGGATCTTAGAGCTCATAACTTCTACGCTCCAACAAGTTGGAAAAGCTTACAGCTAATAGAAGTAGAGTTTTCACCATCTCTGGAAAGTGTAATCCAAGAACTAATGAGTACATGTTCTAAAAGAAGGTGGTAACCTAAACAAGAATCGCGTTAATTTATAGAACTGAAGATATTACTGATGCTTTACGGATCAAGAACATTTGATTGCAAGAACAACCAAACTTCCAAGTTCCAACGAAGATACCATGCTAAGTTACTGACTGATGCCACAAAGTTGAGGTGACAAACTGACCCAAAATTATATGCTTATGTACAAATATTATGCTCACATTCATTTATATCAAACCAGCACAAATTTACATGCTAATGTACATAGTATGTAGCAGGACCAGTTTATTACCATTAATTACAAATGCAAACACAAATCACGATGTCAAGCAAAAAGTCCTCTATTTAGAAATAAGCAGTTGCCTTGGTTTTATAATCAGAAAATGTAGCACGTGTATCTTTGTAAAAATAAGTATGATAACAAGAAGATAGGCAAAGCTTACTCTGACTGTGATATATGCTGCTGGAATAAGACCCACCAAAGTTGCCGAAAAGAAAATATGGAAAGGTATATCAACGATTGGAGATGCCAAGTTGATGAAAAGGTTTGGCAATGTTGGAGTTACCCTCAGGAAAAGCATGTAATTAAGCAGCTTTTCCCTACGCTTCGCAATCTGTATCCACAAATATTAAGGTTAAAAAACAAGGGACAGAAAAAAAAATAATAATAATAATAATCAAAGTCTCACTACAGCGAACAAAATGAAGTACCTCTGCCTGGAAAAATCTCAACTTTTCAGGCCACAGCCAACTAACTAAAGGTCTTCCGATTAACTTAGACAAGAAGAAGCATGAGCAAGCTCCTGCAGTAGCATTGAAGACGACTAAGAAAAGACCTTTGAAAACACCAAAAAGGGCTCCAGCAAGTAAGGACATGAAAATTGTTCCAGGAATCATAAAGGTCTGCATGAAGATGTATGTGGAGCAGTAACCGAGAATGAACTGCGTTGGATATTCTTTTGAGTAGGCTGCAAGATGCTCCCTGTGAAAAATTAAACAGCACAAAAAATTCAGGGAACACGAGCAACCAAATGCTTGTTGCGAACAACCCATAGGTGAAGCATTGAACATCAAGCAACATAAACAAGTTCATCACATGCACGGTCCATAAATTAGATTCTACAGTAAAAACAAAAAAATACATATTTCAAGTAAACACGACCTCAAAAAAGATAGAGAGAGAAGCTAATTATATACCATTATTTTTTTAGATTGGTTTAAAATCTCACCATCAAATCAAGGAAGACCATACATTTTCATAAATTGCAATATTTGGAGCCACACTTTTCTAAGTAATCTACATATCCATCTTTAAGATCCAGCCTTTCAAAAGCAGTTAAGAATGGCAAATCTGAAACATCATCCAATATTCATATCTCATGTTCTTAAGTTTTTCCATAGGATCAAAACCACAGAGAGCTATCTATGTATCATTCAATGCCCTTTCCCTCGTTCAAAAACACGAGACTCCAAACACCAACAACGTTGAGAAATTCCATGCCTCCTAGAAAATGAACACAAATACAACCCAAACAAGCCAGATTTCAACAGCCCTTAATCACTAACGGAAATCAGAGACCCTCCAATCAAACTAATGGAAACCACATTATGATATTCTTCTTTGTTCATTCCATTCTCTCAATTGCAGTGATGAAATCAGAAAACAAAACCCAAACTGACAACCACTACTTGTAAAACCCACCCAAAAAAAAAAAGAAAAGGAAACACCTTCTGATATTCTTTACCACTGGTGGAGATTAGAGACCTCCAATCAAACTAATGGAAATTCCTTCTGATATTCTTTCTTCATTAATTCAATTTCCTCAATTGCAATGACAAACTCAAAGTTCAAAACCCAAGTAAAGCACCAAAATTTCAATGAAATTCACAACCAGATTCCAAAAAATCCAATAAATCTCTATCTCTCTCCTATCATCAAAACCATAAAAAATAAATAAATAAATACACATCCAACCAATCCAAGAACAATCAAGAAAACATAAAAAATAAAATAAAATAAAAAAACAAACAAACAAAAAGAAAAGCAAGAAATCGGATTAATAAAGAAACCAAAAGACGCACTTGAGGGAGCGAAGATCAGAGATGGTTCTTGGGAGCCTGAGGGCGGCGAGGTCGGCGGAGGGCATGGTGGAGTAGACGCAGAAGAGCCCGGCGGCGAAGACCACCAACACTCCGGCGGCCGCAGCCACCTCCCACCGCGTCAGCGGAAACCTCTCCGGCCGCAGCCGCTTCCCCGTCGGCGAGTCGTCCTCCTTCCCGACGGCGACGCCGACGGCGACCTCCTCGTCCCTCGAGCCCAGAATCCTCGGCGCCGCCATCGGAGCTCGGCGCTGCTTCTTCTTCACCGACGGCGATGGCGATGGAGGTGATCGCTCATTGGTCGGTTCAATTCCCGGCGATCTGGGTTTGCAGCAATGGCGGATCAACCGGATACAATTCTGCTTCTTCTTCGTCTCTGTTTCTTTTTCAAAAACGAAAAAAAAAAAAAAATTAATGCTGTGTGTTTGAGAGGGCTTTTGATATATTATTATATGTGTGTGTGTGTATATATAGTTTGACTATTAGATGTGTAAAATGGCTTTCTTGCGTTTTCTTTGGTGAAATGCTGATGGGTTGTGTGTTGTGTGGCATGGACACTTTAATGGTTAAGGATAATTTTTTTTACATGCCCCCTAAATTTGTGCTTAGTGTTTAATGTTGCCCCTCACGGTACATTTTAGAGGTCATATATCTTTGCTCTACACACAAATGTATATTTATATGAGAAATTTTGATGAATGCCCCTTCTTTGTTAAATAATAATCTATAGGACTCTTGTTAAATAATAATTTATGTCCTATGTGTGTTGATATTTTTAATTTATATTTCAAAATTTATATTATAAATATAGAGTTAAAACAAAATGAGCCTACTATTTAGGGATTAGATTATTAAGTTACATTTAAAAATGATATTGTTTTGCAATTCTCTCTATTTTTTATAACGTATAATTGATATAATATAAAATAAAACAATATAATATAGTATAATATAATAGACCAAACATACCTTTGAGTTTTCAGTCTGTCATCATTTCATTTCTCGATAATATATTTGTAGAAATAATAAAATCTTCTCTCACATTCTATCAATTAATTGATGTCGTGTGAAGAGCATAAGGGTAAAATTTAGAAATATCTTATGTATTTAGAGTATTGTTTCACTTTGATCCTATTGCTAAAAAAACATTTTATTTACAGTCTTTAAAATTTAAAAATGATTAAAATTAGTATCTCCATCCAAATTTTGTCTATCTTTTGACGAAAATTCAATATGTGACCAACACCTGATCGACTAAGTAAGGCCAATATTGTAAATGAACAATAAGATACCTTTATTAGTCCAAATAATAAAAAGATGACCACTAAATTCCTAAAAATTTCACTAGCACCTAAAATTTAACAAGTCTCTACAAAATAACCATATGATTTTTTTCCTCATAATTCTTAACAAACTATAAAATTGAAAATAAATAAATAGTTCTCAATCTTGTTTTTCTTCTTCAACACACAAACATTAAAATAAAAACAAAAACAAAAAACCACAACTTCAATCAAACAACACATTGAATGCCACTTTATAGAAAAAGACAACTATATGAACCACTTCAACAACAAAACCACATTGAACCATATAATAAAACCACCACAATCTACCTCGGGTGCTTACTCTTGTGACCACGAAACTCGGCCTTGGCGAGGAACTCCACGTGTGGAACCCGAACAACAAAACCTACGTCGTTGAGGAACTTGACCTCGATGGAAAGCCTACGTGGAATGTGGTAGAGAACTTCCGGTAGGCTCATATATCATCAAACATCACGTCTTAAACGAATTGGGGTCATCCTTCGGATCCTTACTTGGGTTCTCCTCAGAATTCTCTTCAGAATCCTTCTCGATATCCTCATCGGAATCTTTGCGTCTTGGACGTCTAGGTCTTAGCCTCCTGGGACTGAGCCGATGAGTCTACGGCCAAGTGAAACTTGGCATATGCCTCGAATGCCTTCCTCATCTCTATGAATTTTCGAAACCTTGGCACGGGTTTTGGTATTCTACAGCACGGCTAGATGCCCCTTGCGTACATCTCTCTAATATCACGGTCTGTGATGTCCCACTAATTTCCATCAATTATCTTGTCATGAAATTGACCAAAACAATCGTGGAACGTCTCCTCAATGTGTTGACGAAATCTCAGAACTTCTTAGTTCCATACTATGACTCTATCATTGTCTACATATTCCAACCCCATCAATATCGTGAAGTTGGCCCAGTCCTAGCGTTCCATCTGTCCCTCAGAAGAATTGTTCACTAGCACAATGATTCAATGGTATGCTTAAGTAATCCTTCCACGTAGTCTTGTGAGCCACTCATTCCTTAAATGTCATTGTATCCATCTTCCCAGAACACTTCTTTGCCCTACTAGAAATCAAGTTTAAATAATCGGTCCTCACTCTGTTGGTAGGAATCGATCTTGCGACGCTAAGCTGTGAAGACTACATATAATGACTGGATAAAACAAGCCCTTAACTAATTCTTCAAATTCTTAATACCTTCTATAGGAAACATCAAGATCAGTGAAGATGTACAAATGGTCTATTTGCAGGAACGGCTTAATCCGAGCTCTGATTCCAAAACTTCTATCACAACCCGCTACATTGAGCTACAATGGTTATATATATATATATATATATATATTACTTAAATTCGTAAATCACAAACTAACTTATTATATAAATAATACAAGCAATTTTTTATATATAAGTACATAACAGTCTTTTATATTGAACATAAATATTTGTACATTATATATAGTTATCAAAACTAACAACAAATGTGTATATTGATGGGTGAAGCCTATCTGCTACATCCACAAGTACACTTCTCAGCTACTTGGTGCTTCCGCATCAATCTATCTTCAACTTACTTTTATCTACAACATCAAAATCCTAATAAGTTGTTAAATTTAATAAATGATGAACCATCTATCATATATAATATGCAATGCAAACATATAATCAAACAACCAAGCCTATATATATTATCTAAAAAATGCAATGACAAGTATACCATTAAATACTTTGAATAACCGATAAATTATTGGGTCAATTAAGGATTTAGCTATTTTGCAATATATGTTTTAAAGATATAGCCCACGTTTTGAAATATTAGCCAAATAGCCATCAGGTCAACATCTAAAAATCTATGACTAAAGAAATAAAATTTGTGACTAAATAAATAAAATACATACAAAATTTCTGACTATAGTCACAAAATTTCAGAAATTTGAAATAAATACAATAAATTTAAACATCAATTAACAAAATAACCAACTCACAAATAAATGATTGCCTATACAATCAATTTCATAAAACTTATTACTAAGTAAAAAATATATTATAAATAGCAAAAAAAATATGCAGCTAAAAAAGTCACAAATTTCATAACTAGAGACACAAAATTTTAGACAATATTGTCTGCAATAAACAATAAAAACAGAATTCAAAAAACTAATGACTGCAATCTTAAAAATCTAGACACGAATGTATGACTATTTTGCTAATAAAAACAAACATAGGCTAATTGTTCAAAACAGACATAACAATATGGCTATTTATTTAAAAAACCGTAAATAATTTAATGAAAATAAAGACCTTACACGCAACTTACGAAAAATAAAGATAGAGAGTGAGAGAGGAAGGGCAAGGAATGGAGAAAAAAAATTATAACTAACACTGTAAAATCGTAATTCTTAAAATTACACCACGAATATTTTTCCATGTATCCATTCACAAAAGTATATCATCAGAAATAAAACGAATGGTCTTTGTAAAATGTTTGATATTAAACTGTAATTCTTGAAAATATAGAGATCACTTTTGTACTTTTTGAAAATATATAGATTTCTTTTATCATTTGTCCCCAATAAATTTTATGTCACAGTGCACATAATTTATTATATGATTTTATTTTGCTTGAGATCTCATAATAAAATATTACATTAATAGCATTACAACTCATCAAACTGCTGGTATACATATACTTACATATATATATATATACACGGTTTTAAGAACAATAATTTATGCATTTTAAATGTCACTAAAAATATTAGTAACATTTTAAATGTCACTAACAATATTGGTAGCATTTTAAATGTCAAGACAATCAACTAATAAACCGTGTGAGCGACATTCCAATAGCCATTAATAATTAACCCATGAAAGCGAAGAAAGACAATTGTCACGCACTTCAACGTGCCACTAGACAATATAAATGTCATAGAACTATAGCTAGTGACATTTCAAAATCCCACTAATTATGATGCTAACTTTGCTAAGCATTTTTCAAGCCAAAAAAAAAAAAAAACACTAAACTTTGCTAAGCATTTTGAAATTTCTATTAAACGATTTCAACGAAGAATAGAATTATCGGATTTTGAATGTCATTTCGAAATCTTGTCAGTGACATTTTTTATTAATTATAGAAGCGCGGCTAAAATTAAACTTCACTTTTTTTTGCCATGTGGGAAAATTGGAGACGATGTGAAATAATTGGAGCTTAATGAACGATTGATGATGATAATGATTGTGGTATTTGATGAAAAAAAGTTGAATATCATTTTAATAAAGGGTATGTAAATAATCATTTTGAATGTCACAGTTTCAAAAATTTTAAAAATTAGACATAATTTTTTTTATACATGTAAGAAATTTCTTACAATAATAAAATTACACATAAACATTGTTGTAAAAAAGTTCTTACATGTGTAAAAAATTTCTAAAATTATTATTTTTTTAATTTTTTTGAAACTGTGTTTATTTTTTAAAATTATTTTTAAAAAGTGGTTATTTTTTAAAAATGTTCTTTTAATTTAAAAAAAGAGGTGTTATGAATATAAATTTCTATATATTGCTAATTATCACTAGAGTTTCATCTTAATTTAGAATTTGGATTATATTTGTTCTAAGTACTGCGAGCTACAATACGCAAGGTCGTCGTTCACGGTCAATAAAAAGCCCAACTGGGACCATAATAATATCGTCGTCTATATATTGTGCTGTTTCTACTAGTGACTAGGGGGAAAAAAACTATAATTACGCATATAAAGTTATAAAATAAAATATCACAGAATAAGATATGAATATTGAGAACTCACACTTCAGAACGAGAAATTGAAAATTTATATCTCCGACTAGTTTATATCACTGTTTTTTGGGATATAATTACTGTACCTGCTGGAGCTAATCTGATAGGTTTAGTGACATAATTTTGGGAAAACACACGTAATTATACATATATATATATATATATATATATTGTGAATTAATTGATGATACAAGCTAAGGAGCAAAAGGGTTTATATATATTTTCTCAGACAAAGTAATTGATTGTATGAATACGTTCGATCACACACAAGATTAATACAGATTGGAATTAAGATATAACTTCTTTTTTTTTTTGCTACTAATACAATTTTAACTAGTGGAATATACATAAATTAACTTTAATTGGTATAGTAAAGTACGAATTTTATCACAAGAGAATCTTTATTTTTGGATAGGCTCATAATCCATGTTTAAACTGGAAAGTTCTATTATGATGTCATACTTATTCTTATTGTCTCGATAAAAGTCGATAGTTAAGAAAATCTTGAAAAACATTAGTCTATGTTGTATGGATTTGACTGTGGTGACGTTGTATGCCTTAAAAAGCCAAAGAGATAAAAGAGTCACCTTTAACTATGTAATATGCCATGTTTGCACACAAAAAAAAAAAAAAAATGTAATATGCCAAATTTTCCTTTTGGATGGCATTAATTCCTCAAAATTTTACAGATCGTTAATGGATATGCTATATTAAAATTCTTATATTGAACTTAAAATGTATACAATGGTATAATGACTAATGCTCGTAGAAACAATTTAACAGTTGTTAAAAATAAAATCATAATATATCAGACTCTCAAACATTATGCACGGGCAAACTCACTTAATTTTCAAGGAGTTTTCCCATTTCATTACAGTACAATATGACACTATATTTCTTTCTTTTTTTTTCTAGCGCATGGTAAGCATGCACATATACACGACACATAAATCTCAAAAAACAAAAAAAAAACAAAAAAAGAAAAAAAAAAGAAAAGAAAATTCTAAAACATACCTTAATCCTACTGGCTAGGCATGGGATTATTTATTGTGATACATATATAGATAAATTTGAGGGTCAACTTTCTTTCTTTCTTCTAATATCCTTTTCTCAGAACCTTCTTTCATGAACAATATCATTACTTTGTGACCGTACGTTGGTGTACTTTGTTACAAGTCAGGAAAGCAGCCAAGAAAATGGCTGTTCTCAACTTGTTGCCGATAATTACTTTGCGGTATCGAAGCCGAATCCGACGGAAAAACATTATTAGTACTAACGAAAGTCGCCGATGCAAGCAAGTTGTCCAAGTTTTTCCAGTCAATGTATTGGCCGCTACAAGCACTATTATTGCTTCTAATTTCATTGTCGAAATCTCCGTTGGCTAGGCAGTTCTGTTGGAAGGCGCTTTCGCTGGCCGCGAAGCTCGCTGAGACGGACGACGGGCTATCGAGCTGCGGGAGCACTTCGTGAGCGAGCTGGATGTCCGAAAAGCTTTGACTGGCCGAGAGCGCAAGATCTTGAGCCGAAGCAGCGACGCAGTGTTGAAAAGTACTACTCGCGCCCTGAGGATTGTAATTCGGGTTATTGTTGACCATATTCGAAGAAGGATGGCTCGGATACGTAGCTTCTCTGGCGTAGTAAGGATGATTCCAAGCTTCGAAACCCGGCCTTTGATGGCTAGGGCTTGGCTTCCTAAATGCCCTACAAACAACCCATCCTTCTTCCTGCATGAGCACAAAATATTGTTGATTAATATAACAAAAATCAAGACCATTACTAATCACTGATTTTCTCTTCTGACTACTTAGCTTCATAGATGTACTTTATTCATTCTGTTAATACATTGATTAATCTTTAGAGCTCGAAGCTAAAAATTAGGAATTGTTTGAATTGCCATCCGAATAATAAAAGAAAAAAAATTGATTAAATTATTACAGTAATTGGTTACACTAACATAAAGTCAAACGTAAATCATGTTACTATAATAAAATTTAGTTTGTATTTGTATCCAAACGAGCCGTTAATAATTAACTTTTTAAAGGAAAGAGAAAAAGTTCGAGTTTTATATTACTGCATATATGTTTGTTTTAGTGTGATCCCGTGGTAAAAGTGGCAGGAAAAGTGCGTCTAGAGAAATATTCAGAGAAAGAACTCGCCTGCGGCGGTGCGTGCTCGGATGTTTGAAGGCGATATTCGTGCATAATCCAGTCGGACTTGCACCCGTTGGGGGCGCGGCCCTTGTAGAAGACAAGGGTCTTCCTCATCCCTATGATTCGGTTCTTCGAAAGCACCGCCTTGTCCCGTCCCGTCGCCTTCCAGAACCCGGCGGCGGTGGCTCGGTTTGTCCTCGTCCCGGTCGGGTACTTCTTGTCTTTGTGACTGAAGAAGTACCACTCGTTCTGTTCGTCATACCCTAGCTTGCATCTTGCTGGAAAAAAAAAAAAAAAAAGGATAATAAGAACTTGTTTAAGTAATATTAATGTTGATAAAACCTACATATATAGCATTTTTCATTTTCACCTATAAGATTTAATTGGTGAAGTAATTTGTTATGAACAATGCGACGTGCCAGAAAAATTAGTTATCCATTAAAAATTAGCGAGATTGATTAAGCATTCTATGTTATTTGTAAAATAATGTTAGTATTATACAGAATTTAATATATGATGTCTACTCGTCAACTGACATGAAAGTTTTTAGTCAATTTTTTGAACAAATTTTTTGACTAAATTCATTTCCATCTTCATATATAATGTTTTATTTTTTTTCTTTTGATTTATTTGGTATGCATGCGTACTAATTTCCTAATTGCAAAATTAGAGATTATATAACACTTGTGCAGTTTGGTCTATTAGCATAAATCTCTTCCTAGCTAGACAATAAAGCCAAATGTTGACTAAATTATAAAGAGAAATACTTAACTTATGTGCTTTTTTACCCTTGTTTTCCATAAAATAAAGTGCATTTTTCTTTTTCTTTTTTTAATTTGCTTTTGTAACTTTCCAAGTTTCACACCCTACGTGTAGCTAGGTAGCTATAAATAGGATGTTGCACTGTCATGTTCATAAGTCATAAGCATACTCTAATTGAAAAAAAAAAAAAAAAACCCGAAATATTTCTTTGGCAGAAAGTAAAGAAATAATAAATAATTAACGCAACAAACTATTGATTATAGTACACAAATTCTTAAGAGTGAACTATTATGGATAAAATATATGGATTATTTAGAAGGGGAAAAAAAAAGAGTAAGGAAAGTATATCACTTTTTCCGAATTTAAACAACATTTCACTTTTTATTAAAGAAAAGGATAATTATCTGATAAGCAACGTTAATACTTGGTTGGGTTTTAATTTATTATTTTTTGAACGTTGATTATTTCTCAAAAATCAAACATTAAAAGTGGACGTTAATTTATTAAAATTTATGAAGGAAATTAAGTACCTTGGATATCCCATGGCTCAATTTTGTAGAGATCAATGTCAACAATGACATCAAGATCAATTTTGAGTGCGTTGATCTTTCTTTTGAGGTAATAACCCACAAGCTCTTCCTCTGTAGGATGAAACCTAAAGCCTGGTGGGACACAAGATTCCATTTCCATTGCTCTTTCAACAATCTTCTTTCTCTGAGAATTAATCAGCCAAGTAGTCAAAGAAAGAGAGGTCAGAGAATTTGAATCACATATATATATATATATATACACACACACACAAACACAAACACACACATCACATTCAACACGAATGAACAATATGATTAATTGTTGACTATATATACACACATCACTCAAGACTCATTCCACTATCTCTTATATTTCATAAATTCCAACTCTAGAAATACTATCAAGTGCAAAGTTCTTTCTTTCTTTCTTTTTTTTTTTTTCTCTAAAATCAACTTTAGAAAAATGACCGTTTTTTTCCCATTTGGATTAGGTGAAATCCCAATCAAAGTGCTGAATTTTCCACGCATGCATGTAAATGTTGGCCTTTATATGTGATATATTAGTAAGTCAGTCCTCAAAAGCTTTTAAGTAAGTAATTAAGCTGACTAGAATGAATGGAGAACAACTCTATTCATCACCATATGGTAACACATTAATTGTAATATACATTTAGAGATGATAATATGTTTATCACATTGGATATTATTGTACGTATACAGTGTTACCACAAAAAGAAAACCATGGCAGACCATTAATTAGTAATGAAACCCACTAACAACCATTTAAAAAAAAAAAAAAAAAGACACTAGCTGGTCACAAGCAGTAGTAGCAAGTTATAAACAGTGGTAGTACTGTTATTGTTTTGGTAGAACTCATGAGTAGTTGCATGATCAACTAATTACACAAAAAGCATATTTGAAACATTACACATTTCTTTTCTTCTTTTTTTTTTTAATGAACAAAAAAGCCGAAAAGCTTGACTTTACTGGCAAAAGCATGTTACGTTTCTTTGAGTGCAGTGCACTCTCAGTCACACAGTCACACACGCACACATGTTGGTGGATAACAATTTTTTCTTTTTTCTTTTTTTTTTTCCCCTCTTTTTTCACGGCCACCACTCTCCCAACAATTTTTGTTTATTATTTTCTGAATCTATTAAATTTATTATCCAAAGACAGTGAGACAAAACATAGTAACTTATAATAATATTAAGAATATCAAATGAAAAAGTTACTCTGCCGCATGTTATTCTCTGAGAAACGACACACAAACACACACGGGTCTTTGCGTGTCTTTTGTTCTGATATCTAGGAACTTTCGCAGCTTTGGATTGTTATAAGTCCTAACTATATATGTATAATTACGAAGTTTTTTTTTTTTTTTTTCCTTTCATCTCTTCAAGCTTGTATAGAACAATTTGAACAACTAAAATCAACCTCTATCTTAATCCAATCATATTGACACACAGACGAGACAAAATCAAAAATATTAATTAATAAGGTACTATATAACACACATATATAGTTCTAATAGATGTAATCTGACTAGTGTTAAACCAGTAAAACCACAGATCGTACTATTGCACAAATCACAAAACCATGCAGAGAAACCATATGATATGTATGTGTATGTATGTGTGTGTGTATATATATATATATATATATATATATATATATTGCTCTATATATATACCATGTGTATACTCACAGGAAATTGAGAATATTGTGATGACGCAGAAGATGATCAGTAATTGCCAAAATCTGAGAAAGAGATCACAGAGAGAGAGAGAGAGAGGAGAGAGAGAGAGATGTTTGTGTAGTGAAAATATTGGAGAGAGATCAGAGAGAGACAAACTATTGATATTTAGCTTGTATAGAGTTGTTATTAATTTGTTGTGTTGTTGTTGTTGTTGTTGTGGATCTCATAAATGTATTTATATTAACACAAACTGATAAGCCATATATATATATAGAACATATATATGTAAAAAGAGAGAGAGAGAGAGAGAGAGAGAGAGAGAGGTGTGTACTTAGTGATTGCGCGTGGGGTGGCAGATTGGGTTCAAAGGTTTGTTTGGACGGCGTGACAACAAGCTTTCACGCCACCACCCCTATCTCTCTCTCTCTCTCTAACACCGCTATTTTGTGTCCTAAGATTATTATTTTCCACTCTTTTATAAAAAATTTTTTACAATACTCCACTTAGTAATGTGTCAATATAATTCTAAAAAAATATATAATACTAATATTAAAGCATATGATAATGATTTTTTATATCTTTTTTATACTCATAAATGAAGCGAAGTTAATCACAAAATACTAATAAAACTCATGACCTTAATAATTTTCTCTTCTGCTACTTCATATTATAATAATTATAATAAAAACAAAAAGGCCTGATGGATCGATCAACATCGCATACATATATGTATTGTGTGTGCTTAATTATTTATTAGTTAATAACGAAAGGTTCGATCGATCGATCGATCGTCCCACAATCCAGCTCCTATTGTCTGGTTTGGTGCGCCGCCCTTTGCCATTTGGCACCTGTAGAAACCCGACGCGTGTCCCGCCACGTCGGACGCCCCCTCCCCAGCCTGTCAGTGTCAACTAGCTAATGATTGGTGCACCTCTCCTATGTTTCCCCCTCAAGTGCACGTGGGTCCCTCCAATTTAGCCCACACTACTTCTACTTCTATAGCTAGCTTGTACTTCATTAATCTCTTTAATTACAAGCCTAATCCTATGTTAATCTCATGTGTATATATATAACCTCTTGTTTGCACGAACCATTCAAATGAGCAATTTAAAATGGCCTTTGACTGTTTTAATTTCGGAATGATTTAAATTGTTAAAATTTAAGTATTTTAGTATTTTATATTGAAATTTAAAAAATAAAAATAAAAAAATTGAGCTCAATTGCATTAAGAGGGACACCTTTTATGTAAGTTTTTTTAATAAGGCATACAATATGTCTCCAGTGATTTATAATGTTCTTTTATCCGAAATGACGTCTTAACATATGCATGGTCGAAATTTGATTGGTAATATACAAATTCTTAATGAATCTAAGTACAATCACCAATTTAGGGTGAAGTAGGCAAATATCCAGAATTTACATAACAATAAAAATAAATACTCAAACTTTTGAAGTAATTGAGTTTCTAGTCAATTTGTGAATTATTTGCACATATTTTTGGTAACTAAGTAAATTACCACCACTTACCACTGTGTAAGTAATTGAATCATTTTGATAATTAGTTACATTTTTCAAAAGATTGGGTAATAACTTATATTAAATTTTAAAAATTAGGTATTCACTATAATTTCTCTTAAAATTCTGCTACATTATTTGATATGGAAATTTTCCATTGATCTTTTTTTTTTTAATAATTATAGTTGCTTTGTTTGTATATTAATTAAGAAGCTTCTTAATTTAAAAATGAAAAAAGTTATATTAATTAAGAAAGAAAAGTGCAGTACCCTTTTCTTTCTAGGGCAAAAGTTAAAATGTTCTTTTGTGTGTACTTAATAATATCATAATATGATATGGATATTGTTGTAAAGAAAATTAGAAAATGTATACGTGTGGTAAAAGGCTCTTCTTTTATATTTATTATACTATTTAATGGGAGCCAGAATGTTTTTTTTTAATTTATTTATTTCATATAAAATATATCTACATATATATAATATATGTAGCTATTCTTTATAATATGTAAGGCAAGTCATCATTCTATCTATATAGTTTCTGTAGATTTATGACATTGGTCCCATATGGGTTCTTTAGAAATTTTAAAATGAAGCTAGGGCCTAAACCCCAATATAAAAGGGAACAAATAATAATAAAGTGAAACTCTTTGTCTTCTATTATAATTTTTGACATATATATATATATATATGTATGTATGTACTACCTGTTGTAGTAATTTTTTTTCTTTGATTTAATAAGAGCATCATATAAAATGGCACCTTCCTAGATACTCCTCCAAAACTCAAGCCTAAATAAAATTAAAAAAGAAATTAAAAGTTTAGAAAGTATCCAAAAGAAGGTTAAAAAAGAACCTCATCCCAAAAATAAAGGGTAAAAAACTAAAAAAATTGCAATAGTGATAAAAAAATAAAGAAATATTTAATCACCATTAATAATGCCTCAAATAATGTATTAATGGTGTGCTCATTTAATTTTTTTACCTTTTATAGTGGAAAAATAAGGATAAAAATTAAAAGTACAACACCAAAAAGGTGGAAATTAATTACGTTTTAAGAAAATGGGGAATTTTTTAAAAATTCCCCAAAATAAAACAATTACTATAGAATCAACCCAATAAATAATTTGTATCTCATCAAAGCCTTTCAAATGCAAAACCTACAAGAGGAAAAATCTTAAGAATAGAAAAAAGAGTCGATGATTCAAACTTAGGACTTTTTTGCCAAATAAGTTTGGATCCGTTTTGGGCAATCAGCAATCTAAACGAATTTTGTCAATTTGAATCGCCGTTTGAAAATTAAAATTCAAATGGTAAAAACTTGTTCAAAGTTTTAAAATCCAAATACTACCGACCATTAAATTTCAACAGTTTGAATCTATTTTCAATAGTATTTCTTGATTTGATATTTTAACCACTCTTTTCATAACTCAAATCACATATTTCATTAGCTACACAAACAACAATTCAGATAATAATTTCAATTTAGATTATTTGAGTCAAACAACAGTTTAAATTCTCATTCAAATTACACAATTCAAAATTTTCAATTCAAACAAAAAAAAAAAGTTCTATTCTATATAAGTAATAAGCTTTCGAGAATGTTGTGCATGCATTCACTGTGATTAATATTCGAGGTGCACAAGCATTGGCCTACTCGAACACTTGATCATTATTAGAAAAATTAAAATTAAAAAGAATGAAATACTACGGTTATACCATAGAGGAATGAGATTTCCAACTTCATAAAAAATTTTGTACCACATATAGCCAGCCAAACATAGATTGTACGTTTATATACATATTGTGCATATTTATATGTATGAACTTAGATCTTCTACTTTTTTTTATCTCACTTTAATTGAACATTATACATAAGTAAAAATAATTATTTTAAAAACTTTATCAAATATAAAGTAGTTAAGAAATTTAAATATTTTTGCTCATGTATCAAAATCTATCTTAAAAACAAACAAAAAAAAAAGGGTCAGTTAAGGATTTAGCCATTTTACAGTATATGTTTTAAAGATATAGTCAACGTTTTGAAAAATTAGCAAAATAGCCATCAGGTAAACATCTAAAAATCTATGACTAAAGAAATAAAATTTGTGACTAAATACATAAAATACACAGTCATAAAATTTGTGACTATAGTCATAAAATTTCAGAAAATTTGAAATAAACACAATAAAAAATTTAAACATCCATTAATAAAATAATCAACTCACAAATAAATGATTGCCTATACAACTAATTTCATAAAACTTATTACTAAATAAAAAATATCTTATAAATAGCAAAAAAATATGCAACCAAAGAAGTCACAAATTTCATGACTAGAGACACAAAATTTTAGACAATATTATCTGCAACAAACAATAAAAACAAAATTCAAAAAATTAATGACTGCAGTCTCAAAAATCTAGACACGAATGTATGGCTATTTTGCTAATAAAAGCAAACATGGGCTAATTGTTAAAAATATACATAAAAATATGGCTATTTATTTTAAAAACAGATAATTTTTATATTCGATATCGGTTTTTTTTTTCTTTTCTATTCTTTTCAAATTTTTGAGGGTACGTAAATAATCCTTGTATGTTGTTGTGGTAAGATGTTTTTCTGCAATAATTCCTCTTATTGATTACTCTCTAGCTAATCATTAAAATGGAAGACTACCCAAATAAAAGTTGGAAGTACATATAGAAGCAAACTATACATTTTTTCTTGTTTCCTACCCTTTTCAAGAACTATATACTTTTTAGTTTTCTAGGAAGTTTCTAGTCGAGGGGGAAAAAGATCAAGATATTAATTATTTTCTCCAGGTATTAAAAAAATATTTTTGAATAAATTTCTTAATAAAACATCAAGAAGAAAAGAAACAGACTTTAAAGAACATCAATCAATCCTTGTTCGGACAAATCTTCCATATATATCTGGTCAAGCATGACAGAAATAAATTTTAGAAAATAAAAAATGATTATACGTATGAATGAACAACATAATTTAAAGCAAAGGAACAAAAACAGCTATATATATATATATATATGTTGTTGTTGTTTTTTTCTTTTCCTAAGGAAATATGCAGTTCATAATTACTTGGAGTAGGAGTTAATTCCTAAATTTTGCTTTCAAGATCAAATATTGTGCCCCTAATTAGATGATAATAATACACGAAGACAAAATGTCTTGTTAATTATAAACTTACAAAAGAAAAACGACTTTAGTTGCAACACATTTTTGGGAAAATAGCATCCCTAAATTTATCGCATATGATATAATTTCGTTGATAAATACAAAATTAACTTACATATGTGAGATATGTATAAAGTTAATTTTCATTCTCTGATAAAACCTTGATTTACTGTAGCTAGCCGCTCACCAATAGGTATAGAAAAGTATAAAAAATATTACTTAATAGAAATAATAATAAATAAAATACCTTTTTTTAGTATTCGTAATAAATACTCATTTTCTAAGAGAAAATATTTTAAAACATAATCAAAGTTCTAAAATTTTAGTAAATTAAACTCATTAAGCTTTTAGTTTAATTATATAAGTCTTTTTATAATAACTATTTTTAATAGATAATTAACTATGTATCAAATAATAAAAAATGTAGTACAAAATATGACTATTTCTTTAACTCGTTTTATTTTACTCATTAAGAAGCTTTAAGAATACGACACACGTACGGAATATCGTCATAGAACAAGAAAACATACACTAACAACAATAGTGATGGTTAGCTAGCCTTTTATTGATCAATATAAATATATATATATATATATATATATATATATTCAGAAATCAAATTGTTTATGACGATTGTATGGTCTCTGTAGTGGAGGGCAAATTGCTTGTTAAGTTAGTGGTACTAAAAAAATTAGTACTTTTTTTCTCATGAATTAAGTAACAAGGAAAAGATTTGTCATGCTTTAACTATATTTCGAATTTAAAAAGAGATATGGAGGCCTACGGATCAATTGAATATTGATTGGCCAGTTCCTGTCCACCACGTCCTCTACTACTTTGCTGTATTTGTACACTAATACATGTCTTCTCTCTAGCTTTTTTTTTTTTATTTTAAATTTACTTTCGCGCGCAAGTAAATTTTTTATTTTTATTTGTACACTAATATATGTGATTTGACATAATTTATATTACAATATGTACATTGCATTAATAATATAATATAATATAGGAAATTTTAATATTAAATACTAGTGTAATATGTAGTCCATAAACGTGACAAATAGTAGTGGTAAAAGAAAGCTTTACATTTTAATAGTTAATATTCGATATTCGCAGCACCAAAAGTGTAATTTTAGTTTGCACCTTGAAAACCCTAATAATTATAGGGTCAATTAAGGATTTAGCCATTTTGTAATTTATGTTTTAAAGATATAGCTCACGTTTTAAAATATTAGCAAAATAGTCATCAGGTCAATATCTAAAAATTTATGACTAAAGAAATAAAATTTATGACTAAATAAATAAAATACACAGTCATAAAATTTGTGACTATAGTCACAAAATTTCAGAAAATTTGAAATAAACACAATAAAAAATTTAAACATCCATTAACAAAATAACCAACTCACAAATAAATGATTGCCTATACAACCAATTTCATAAAACTTATTACTAAATAAAAAATATCTTATAAATAGCAAAAAAATATGCAGCCAAAGAAGTCACAAATTTCATTACTAGAGACACAAAATTTTAGACAATATTATCTGCAACAAACAATAAAAACAGAATTAAAAAAAACTAATGACTGCAGTCTCAAAAATCTAGACGCAAATGTATGGCTATTTTGCTAATAAAAGCAAACATAGGCTAATTGTTAAAAACATATATAAAAATATGGCTATTTATTTTTAAAACAGATAATTTTTATATTCGATATCGGTTTTTTTTTTTTCTTTTCTATTCTTTTCAAATTTTTGAGGGTACGTAAATAATCCTTGTATGTTGTTGTGGTAAGATGTTTTTCTGCAATAATTCCTCTTATTGATTACTCTCTAGCTAATCATTAAAATGGAAGACTACCCAAATAAAAGTTGGAAGTACATATAGAAGCAAACTATACATTTTTTCTTGTTTCCTACCCTTTTCAAGAACTATAATTAGACATCTCCATATAACTGTGATATTATTTTTATAAAATGCAAAAAAAAAAAAAAAAATTAAGGCCAGAGCAGTTTTTTTTTTTTTTTTTTATATCGTATATTATTCCTTTTCCCCTGTCTTTTTAACTTAAGGTTGTATATGGATTTTGAGTACATTATCATGTGTTATCAATATCCTCCATTAAAATGTATGTGGACCACTTAAGTGCTTTTTTTTTTTTTTTCTTTCTCTATTATTTTCATCTTTTGATATGAAAAAGTTACTTTAGTTGGCTGAGTGGATATTAATTATCTTGTGGACTTATCTACATGATAATCAATATATGTGAAAGTGATCAAGGATGGCTTTTTTTTTTTTTTTTTTACTGGTAAAGTTATACGAGATAACACCGTATATATCATGTTTATAGCCCCATTATTTATTGTAATTGTCGAAACTTATGGTCCTAATTTTTTTAGGGTAATTGTCAAACCTCTTCTTGGATGGTCGGTGCAGTAACCTAATGTTATTGCATGGCCAAAAGTGTAAGTGTTGCCATTAATGTCAAATTTCATTATAATGTCACGTCATACAGTCAATTACACAAGTCAATTAATAGCCAACGCCTTTAGTAGCCTTTTTGCTAATGTCTATTGGTTAATATTTATCATACAAACTGTTACTAGTGATGTTTTTTCTTTGTTTATTTTTTCATGAAGAAAGGTTAAAGTATCACGTTGAGTCGGCGATCATTAATAAATACGGATATAAACTATAGTAACTTAGAGTTGTTATACAGCAAATGCGTTCTTTAATATCACAAAGATTTCGTAGCTAAAATATATATCTTCTTTGAAACAGGGAAATTTAATTCCAAATTAAAGAAATTCTAATGAAATACTGTAGGAGATGAAACAAGAAACACGTATAAAATCTAGCCGAAGAGACACATAAAGTATATTGTACAGTGACCATATCACATTTATTATTTTAAAAAACAAAAAACACAAAAATTAAAACTATACATGACTGGAAAAACACTTTTACATTTTGAAAAACAAATAAAAATAAATAAAGAGTACACCCAAACAACACCCCAATAACCATCTAGGACACCATTACCCTCCGTATCAAAGGAAAAATAAGATCAAAAGTCACAACCGCTATAGAATTGAGAAAAAAACATCATCAACGATACACGGCCACCATAGTTGTCTCAAATTTATTATGAAGCGCAAAATTTCGCCGAAGTCTCTGCCACCACAATACCGTCATGCAGTCACCAAAGAATACCTTTTTTGTCGGGAATACGGTAGCCTAATACGGTACAAGGCTCTGACCACACTACTAACAATACGGTGACATCTAGAAAAAGAGAAGAAAACTAAATCATGTATATTTTGTGTAGTGATATAGGGCTTATTTGGTATTATTAATGTTAGGACCTTATTTTTAGATTATAAAATAATTTACAAATAAAATAGGTCAATGGTATATTAATGTTTTGGAAAAGTATGTAAATATTAAAATATTTACGTTTCGCATAGTGTAATTTGAGAAAAATAGTACATGTTATTGTTTTTTTTTTTTAAGGATGAAGTAGGAAAATACTCAAATTTATACAACAATAAAAATATATACGTACCCAAATTTTTTAGGTAATTGAGTAACTAGCCAATTTGTTAATTACTTGCACATGTTTTTTGTAATTAACCAAGTTGATTACCTTCACCTATCACTATGTAAGTAATTGAATCACTTGGATAATTTGTTATATTTTAATATTTTTCAAAAGATTAAGTATTAATTTAAATTGGGTGTTAAAAATTGGGTATTCACTATAATTTTTCAAAAATAGTTTGTACTTCTATTATCGTATTAGTTAATTAAATATTTTTAATTAAATGCTCATTGTCTAACAACTATTTTTTCAATTAGTTTTATAATAATTTTATATTCACAATATTTTAACAATAGTTTAAAAAATAAGGTTATACGTACCAAAAACCTATCTATTTCTAATTATGATTATCTTTTTTTAAACTCAAAAATTCTAAACCACCTCATATATAGTCTAATCAATGATCTTAAAAAATAATATCTCAGCAAAATATATATATATATATATATATTTATTTGTATCTAAATATATATATATATATATATTCCAAATAGATACCAATAACTCAAAGTATGTTCTCCTTTGATACGAAATTACGAATACAGAAATTACTGAAAACAATCTTTCTTAAAATAAAAAATAAAACGACAACAATATATTATTGAAACTGTATAATACGTGAATGATATTTTTAATTCGACGTACTTATATTGACAAGTTAGGTGCCAATACAAACTCGAGTTTGTAATATTGTGATCACCACTAAAGACAACGCAAAATATACATGTTGCAATCAGAATATAAGCCTTCTCTTATGTGGGACCCATCATCATCAGCTACATATATATATATATATATATATATATAATATGATTATTAGAATCAGATAAAAATCATCACAATCTGATGCGATCTACCGACTTTCCCTTTTCATATGCTATTTTATTGCGTATAATTTCCATTAGTCTTCGTCAATTATGGTCTTAATATCATGACCCTTTTTTCTTATTGGGCGCACATAAATCTCTCTCAAATCTCAATTAGCAGTAATTAATGGATAGAATTCAAAGCCCGGGTTCTTAATTAATTAGTACTCACATTATAAGCACAAAACAAAAGATAAAGCAATTATATAACCCATAATTAAGGGAGAGAAACAAAACAAACGAATGAACAATCAATTCCGTTATAGATAATTAATTAAGGATTATGTATATTAATAGTCATGGATAAAAGCTAGTCTTTATGATGGTTGGCGTGTTAGATAGAGCCTTGGAAATGGGATCTTGTGCTAGATTCTGCTGTTGAACTGTTTTCTGAAAACGACTCTTTTCAGGACTTATTATTAAATTATTACATAACATAATTATTTTTCTCTCCACTTTTCTTTCTTTTAATTGCTATTCGCTTTCTTCTTGAAGAATATTGCGGCTCTTATAAATGGGCCATATGTTAATTGTTAAGGAGTTGTTTTCTAGGCGATTTAAATTAAAAAAAAAAATTTAATTCTTTTTAGTTGAAAACTCAAAGTCTTATATTTGGAATGTAAGTTTACGTTGTTGTTTTAATTATTATGTTATTGTATTATTTAAATTTTAATTTAACAGAGAAAGAGTATTTTTAACCATAGTAAAAAAAAAATTATATGAAAAACGTATCTCAACGAGATTGACACATGTTTAAACAAAAAGCAGCTTATCAATTATGTTGATCCTTCGCTAAGAGTTCCTCTAATACCTAACTAGCCAATATTATTAAATAAAAAAAAATAAAATTACAAAGTTCCAAAATACAAGAAAGACATATGAAAGCAGCAAAAAATAAATTCAAAACTACTCCAGGAATGTCTTCCAAGGAATTGAGCCAAGACTCGCATCATGCAAGAGCCATCAGGCCTCATTAAAAACCTTGGAATAAAAACCCAAAGAGAAAAATAAATCAAGATAAAAAATTTAAAAAAAAAAAAAAGGACCCAAGTCTTCCAAACTAGTGAGATACCAAAGTAACAAAATCTGTAAAATGGGAGAGGAGACATGTCCCTTATTGACCATGTCTTCAAACAAAAAGCACTGAACCACTATTACGAACCATGAGAAACTACCCTTTCCTGTGTTTTGCTTCCCGAAAGATATGAGTAACCGAAACATTCAGAGATTTCATGAGATTGATAGCCTTGAGCCATCTATTGACCCACTTCCAAGGAATAAAGATTGGCTGATTAATATTAATAGCTTGGATCACATAAACAGAGTCATATTCGATGCATAAAATTTTTTGTTATAAATTTTAGAAATAAATTAATAATATGAAAATAGATGATGTAGTACGGTAATTTTGTTAAAAGAAATTTTTAATATTTATTTATGTATTTTTTAAATTATATATTATACGTTGTATATACAATATATTAGAAGCTTCCTATTTACATAAAGTGTTAGAAAATGACTACTTTTTATAACTAATTATGCAAAATTACCTGGTTTAGCGAAAACCACAATGATCAATAGCAAGCGCGGAGTTCTTATTAATCTTAACACCAAAACAAAATTTTCATCATCTTTTGCTTGAAAATGAAAATTATTACACATAGAATTATTATATATTGATCACTTAAATGCTGATTAAAAGACTAATTGATTTATTTCTCTATATTTTATTTTCATGTTCATACGTACGGAATGTCTTTACTAATGTTTTATTGATCACATAAATGCTGATTAAAAGACAATAAATAATTTATTACACTAAATTTTAATACGGAACGTCTTTAATTTATAAGGTTTAAAAGACAAAGAAAACAGTGACGCACGTTTTTTTCAATGGAAAATATTTGAAGATTCATGAAACTCTTTAAGTTTGAGTCTTTTCAAATAGGAACAGAATGACGAAGCATGGTAATCAACATTGATGTTCTTTAATGAAAATTGAAAATTTATTTAAAAAACAAAAACAAAAAACACACCCAAAAAAGGACAAGATATTTATGATGATGAGCAAGATGACATCTAGATCTCATGTCATTGATTTTATCATTTAATTTGAACATTGGAAAACTTCAAATAGAATGTTACATTCTCTTGTGATTGTCAGGAACATCATCATTGAATGAATCGCTCTTTTTATTCATTGTTGTGGGCAGTTTAACTCTTTGTGTTCACATTAATTTGTAACATTATAGTTCTTTTTTTTTTTTTGGCTCTGAATTTGTAATGTTTTGATAGCTTATCATGATTTATGATCATACTATGGATCTAGTTACGGCTCATTTGAAAAGCTGTCCGGTTGTAATTTGAAAGAACCGTTTTGTTAGCAGGTGTTCTCAGTCGGTGTTGCAACACTGACAGGGAACACTAGAGGAAACTAAAACCGAAATGGACAGAATAATGAGTGAACAATAACAAAAAAAAAATGCAGCAGATAAAGTAAATGGCACAAGGAATTGGTTACGCAGTTCGGCTTCGCCTACGTCTGCGGGGCCACGCCCAGATAAAAAGATCCACTAGCAAATCAAGAAACGAGAACACCTCGGACAATTACAAGATTTCGACTCCCTCTCAATCTACCTTCATGAGCAGTCTGGAGGATCTCCCACGCTTCTTTCGCCGACTCACATGTTGAGATGAGTTTGAATTGAATAGCATCAACAGCGTTGAAAATGGCGTTTAAGGCTTTTGAATTGCTATTCGCTAGCCTATCTTCACCTGCAGTCCATTCTACTTCTGATTTCTTTACTGATTCTCCATTGTCATCGTTCTTCATAGGATGATCCCAGCCAGTAAGAATAGCCCTCCACGCTTTCTCATCCATAGACTTGATAAAAGCCTTCATACGAGCCTTCCAGTAAGCGTAATTACTTTCGTCAAGCAAGGGCGGACGTTGTACGGAGCCTCCTTCTCTGAGAAATTCCATCTCGTCAAAACGGATCTGAAAAACTACGGATCTCGCTTAAAGCACAAGCGACCCGCTCTGATACCAATTGAAAGAACCGTTTTATTAGCAGGTGTTCTCAGTCGGTGTTGCAACACTGACAGGGAACACTAGAGGAAACTAAAACCGAAATGGACAGAATAATGAGTGAACAATAACAAAAAAAAATGCAGCGGATAAAGTAAATGGCACAAGGAATTGGTTACGCAGTTCGGCTTCGCCTACGTCTGCGGGGCCACGCCCAGATAAAAAGATCCACTAGCAAATCAAGAAACGAGAACACCTCGGACAATTACAAGATTTCGACTCCCTCTCAATCTTCAACTCCGACCTCCCGTGACTCCTAGTGATCTACCCGACAAGCTCCCCTTGTCTTACAATAATCCCGGACGAGATCCCCTCGCCTTACAAGTCACACATCCCGTGTAGACTCTCACCAATTCCCGTTACAAAATTCACTCAATACTCAAACTCAAGGTGTCGCAACACCATGAGAGAACACCTCATACGAGTGTATATAAAACCCAAGAACACAAACCCAGATTTTGTGTTCAACTCTCTCTCACAAAAGTTCACGATGATGGTCTGCAAAGAAATCCTCTTGCTTCACCAATTTAAAGTCACCAAATAGGAGAGGATGCTCTCCAAGGCAAGAACCAAAACCTTCCATAATGAGCCAAAGAATATGGGTAACCAAAACCTTCCATAATGAGCCAAAGAATATTACCCATTAATTGCACACAATAACTGAACAATCTTCACCAAAGTCAGCATGGGAATATTCTGAATAAAGGCATACGAAGTCAACAAAATCACCACAAGATAATCGAGCAATCAATGTGTGAGAAGACTTGCCAAATATAGGTCGGGCGTTGCAACACCCGAGTACCAGAACATACAGCAATCAATGTGAATCCAGACTTGCCAAATATACCAGGTTTATTTGGCAAAAGTTGATTCCGAAAATCACAACTTTCCAACTATAGAAAATTCGTCTATCTCATCCAATTAAAGCAGAAATCTTGATATAAATGGATAGTCTTGATATTTGATAGAAGAAATAAATCATACCAAATTCTTTTGATGTCAAAAAGATACTTGCCATATTAGAATATGTTTTGCCAAAAATACATGCCAACACAAAAATACACTAACATAATTAATTATATTAATGTTTAACAACTATATGCAAACGTAAATCTTTCTTTGTACTGCCAAAAAACAGACAAGAATAACTCCTTGATTTTCCGTTTCATTGATTTTTTTTTTTTTTGAATAAAAAACCGAATTAAAATGGCATTTTGGATCTCTCCCGTACTGGACGTTTCTTATAAAGAAAATAAGATAATTAGTTGCACTAATTCAAACACAAATTATTTTATGAAAATCGAAATAGAAAATTTGATGACTCTGTCGAAACATGATACATGCACGTAAATTTAGTCGCATGGGTAGAACAACGCCACAACACCATTCCATGTTTGAATTCATCAATTAACATAACTTATAAGTTTAATAATGATTAGTATATATATTTTTCAATCTCTAAAGAGATATTGGACGTTAGTTACCCAAGCTAGTTAAGCAAAAACATAGTACAAAATAAACTAAGGTGCGATATTTGTTAGATAATAAACTAAGGTGCGATATTATTAAATAATTGGAAATTTTGACAACAAAAAAAAACACATAAAAAAAAAAGACGATAGCGACTTTACATTTATTTATTAATTTCAAAACAGAACTCTCAGTGTTGTAACCATGCAGTAAGTAATTAATATTTACAATTGTACATTTTACAGTTTGATTCTTAAAAAGGTAGGAGAAAAAAAAACAAAAACTTTTTTTTAAAAGCGATGTTTCTCTAGTGGGGGTTTTTTTTTAGAATAAGATTTATCTTTTTAAGATATAGAAATATGGCCTACTGAAAAAATAAATCCGACGATCCATAATTATTCTCAAAAAAAAAACCACCTGAGAATTCCCGTTTAAAAAGAAAGAACTGTCAAAGTTATTTTTTCTATTTTATCCAGTAAAATTCCTAACACATCATTTTGGTCAACTTTTTCTGATAAAAATTGTCTGATCCTTTAGTATTTCATCTCTAAGATAATTTCATGATCATTTACTATTTACCAAGTGGATTAGCATATAAGCCTAGGACACTTTTGTCAAACTATATATAGTATTAAACGCTGGCCACTTAGGCCACTTGGTCTGTATATTTCGGTGGCAAAGTAATGTTATTCACAACCGCCTATGATTGGAGTCAATACATATTATCTTGTAATGGCTAGGACGGTTATTGACATGCCTCTATCATGGACACCATATAAACACAACCAAAACAATTATTAGTCTCTGGAAATTAAACACACAACATAATATATATCAAACATTTTTGTTGTGTGCTTATGTTAAGCGTTACATTTGAGCAATTGAAGAAGCAACTTTAATTGGTGGCACAAAAATAAATTAAAAAAGAAAAATTGAAGGCTCATCATCTGGTTAAAGGGGTGGTGGTGGTGGGGCTATTATTGCTTTATTTATAACAAACAAACCCAAGAAATAGTGCAAAGCAAGCAAGTCGTCAATTTGGGGCGGTTTGTGGGACTGCTCTGCCAAGGTTTATATATATATATATATATATATATATATATATATATATATGCGGCTGCTTCCAACACACATTAATGTGTTTATTATAACAACATTTTTCAACCTTGCTCTCATTATATTCATGTATGTATATGTATAATATAGCTACTATATATATATATGCTCGCGCGCGCAACAAAATGCTTCTAGAGAGATTGATAAAAGAAAGAGAGAGGTTAACTAAAGCTTGAAAGCGACTTAAACCGCCGAGAGAGAGATAGATCGACAACGACATGTCTCCCGATAGCAATGGATCTAGCATTTTATATATAAATATATTCCTCAAATATTGCATTTGTGGGACATGCACAACTGCTTAAATCATTGCTTGTTGGATAATTCACTTTCTTTGTTATTCTTCAAAATTCAAATTATATATATATATATATATATATATATATCATGTATAAATGTACTAACTTGTAGAAAACAAGTGTATAAGGACAACTTCTATATTTCTTGGTTGCAATGTAGGTACCTAAATATATGATTTAAAAAAGATACAGAAATTCTGGCATGAAATAATTGTCCATGAAGTGGCAATATTTATTGGATATAATGAAAAGGAAAATGTTAAATGATCAGAAATTTTGACTAGAAAAATTTTATCAGACTGATATGACAAATTTTTATTGAATAAAATAAAAACACTTGTATGCTTTATAAGTGATAGCCACATCATTTTGGCTTTTTTTTTTTTTTTTGCCAAATTTTTTATTCTCTAGCACTACATGAAAAATGTCATTAATATACAGATCATGAAGCATATAACGACCAGATTTTTCGAGCCGTTAAACATACTTATCTTACTCAACAAACTCGTGAAAATAAAAAAAAACCTAACAATTTTTTTTAACTCTTTACAAAAATAACTTGGATTAAGTTACTTTAAATAATACTTTCTTAAACTAATAATTTAATTAGCATAAATAGTATTTTATAACAGAATTAAGAAATTAACAAGTTCAACTTTAATAATTAGCAAAGTCATAAAATAAATATCTTAATCATAGTGCGGAAATAGTAATAGCGTGGTTTTCCCATGCCCCGTGCCTCGTCGCTCCGGACATCGTCGCCGAACAACCCATGAAGCCTCATGCTATAGGTTTCTTACCTACAGTACAAACGGAAAACTTGTGAGCTAAAAGCTCAGTGAAATACAACTATTTTTTGACAAATCATGGTATGCAATGCATGACTAATTAGGTTCATTTATTAGTTCTATTACTAATCTTTCCTAGAGGATCCTCATCATATAAGTGTACGTACCGAGTTGTGCGCCGAACCAATGGGCGACGAGGGTGTACAGGTCCTCGACGACTATTGGTCTGGCATATCATATCTTTTCATAAAGACCGCTCTATATTGCCCTTAGGTCGACTCAAGGGACGGTATCTTAACCTCACTTGTGAGGGTGATACGACACGGTGTTTAAACTTATGTTTCACTTATTAAATCTTATGACATACAACGTGACATAGCATAAAATAACATAACTCATCATATCGTTCATAACATGGTTCAATGAAACTTGCTTAACGATTATAAACAATGTCATGAATGTCAATTCATAATCATATTCGTCATCACATACATGACATCATCATACACATGAAAGCATAACATTATCATGACAAAGCATATCATATATATATATATATATATATTGAACTAATCCGTACTGTAGTAAGATTGTACCGACCTTGGTTGTTCAAACACTTAGATTTTTTGTACTTCGGTGCTTGGTCACCTCGGCGCTCTAACACCCAGGATCATAACATAAGGTCAAAACTAGACCTTCGGAGAATCCCTTAACCCAAATCAACTCTCTAAGGTTTGATTCTAAGTAACGCTTGACAATTAACGTTAAAATATTTCATTATAAAAAGTTTTAAAACGATTACATGGTAACGTAAAGATGTTCAACAAGAAGTTCTCAGATTGACTAGACGACTTGATTAATGCTATAGTATTACCATATAATTTATTTGTATAAAATAAAACTTAATTATAAAATTCATTTATTAAAATTAAATAATGTCACCTAAATTAAAATTTCAGTTTAGACCCAATACTTTTAATAAAATTGCAATTTAGTCCATAAGAAAAGAATTTTGACAAAAATTTCCCAAATTTTATAGGTCAGTATTATACATGAAAATAAATATTTTTCTCTTCTATAACCTTTTAAAATTCGGATTACAAACTCATCAAAGTTTAAGATTAAATTAAGGGCAAAAACTTTAATTCAAATTTTCATTAATTTTGCACAAATCCAGGAAAAACGTTATGAAGTAACCCCCATTAATTTTTAAAGATCTATATTTCTCATTAGACGAAGTTTTTCAGGAAATTAACTAATCTAATAGATCCCTCACAATGCAGAAACTAAAGATAAAAAGGGAGTTTTTTGCCACTAAGGAGGCAGAAATGAAAGAAATTATATTTCTAAAAAGATGTTTAAAATTAAATTTCCTAAGTAATCATGTGTATAGAAAAAATTTCACCTGTCGTTTAGGAATTCAAAAGTTGATAAGACCGACAACTGCGCAAACTGCCCAGATTCGACATCACGAACATATCAGAATTCCAGAATTTTTAAAATTAATTTGTTAATTGTCTAACCCCAAAATAAGAGATTTAATCCCAATAATTTCCCTCCCTTAATTGCCTAATAACTCACCAAAGTATGACTTTTTATTTTAATGAAAATAATTGGCATTTCTTTTAAATTTTGAACCAATATTTTTAGCCACCAAATGCCCAAATTGCTGCCCCTAACATGGTCTATTGCTATTTATCTTATAATATATATCACTAATTAGTAATTCATACCTACTTAAAATCTCCTTCTTTTTTGGCGTACTACCTAGGAAATTTTAACCTACATTTTACTTGAAATAAAGATATTTATTCTCTTTTAATATCATTGAAAAATAGTGTCAATAAAATTTATTTCATTGCTATTTTTTTTTAAATCGAGTGACCAAATTCCCAAAGTTTCAAAACAACGACATGTAGTTAATTTTGTAACTAAACATGACTAAATGTCGTAGTTTTATTCATCCCTTATTCAAACTACAATATTTTATTGTAGTTTTTGAATAAAAATATAATTTTACATATCGTTAGGAAATAAAATAATGCAAATATTTATTTTATTTCGTAATCATACCCACGATAAGTCGGGTTATCACAAAGCACGCCATGCAAAAGGCGAGGTGAAAACTTTTCGTGCCGGTTAAAAATGCTTCCTTGAAAGTAATGACATTGTAACTCACAAGGTACATGCAACGTGAAAACTTCTTAATGTCGGTTAAAACGTATTTTATGTGTCATTTAACGAGTTGTTTTAAATCTTGATTTGGACCACGCATCAAACTAAGAAGGAGCCCGAATAAAGAAGATTTTATGTCGGTGCAAAAAAAACCTACGTTAAATCATTAGCGCCGCGACGTGATGGCATTTGAATAGACAAGATACAATGGTGGTTTCCAAACGATGGGTGTTAAATTTAGCCTTCTACCATGTCACTACACAAGAATCGAACGTATCAACAACCATTCTATCTTGTGGTCGCCGCTAATTATCCGCATCATTCTCTTTTTTGGTTACAATTGGGTATTATGGTCGCCGATATGGAGAATATCGACCAAATAGCAGTGATGTTGTCAACCACAAAAACTGCACAAAGATTTCCCACCCAACATGAGAATATCAGCGACCACTTTACAAAGTGGTCGTCAATAACTTTTGCATGAAAAAATCCCGTGAAAAACTCAAGCCGAATTATTATTGGTGGTCGCCGATATTTTTAGTAGGATTTAAAGCGCAAAAAATTATAGTAAAAGAATATCGTATCTATGACAGTATTGTTGAACATGTCAGAACTAAACCTCGCGTTCTCTACACTGATGCTAGTGTAGCAAAGAGTAAGCGTCGCTCGCACAGAGACATTGCAATTCACTGATAATTAGATAAACAAAAATAAACACGCGGGGTTGCAATCGAAGAAAGAAACAAAGTGCTAAAATAAATAAGGAAAAACCAATAATAAAGAGAAGAGCCCATAGACTCTATCCATTGCTGTCCATGATTTCATGTTCACGCATTTGATTCAATGGTTATATTATACTATTAAATTATTTTCAAATTTCACTTATTTACATCAGTTAATTGCAAAGCAATTTTATCGAAAATAATTGTTATATTATGACTTTTTTGGTTATTTATAGTTGTTTAGTTATTACATTATGAAATTACATGTTTCCAAGTAATATTTTGTCATGCATAGAACTACCGTCGTTTTTAATGTGTGTTGTCGTTTTTTCAAGACTTATGTCGTTTATAGGTCTACTGTTGTTTTCAGGTCTGATGTCGTTTTTAGGTCCGCTGACATTTTTATGTTAAATGTGTCGTTCAAAATTACACTTATCATTTTTTTTCTTACTGTTGTTTTAGATTTGCTGTCGCTTTTTAAATTAACCTAATTCTGTCGCTTTCTAAGTTCTATATCGTTTTTCACTTAATGTTGTCGTTTTCTTAGTTTGACGTTGTTTTTCAGTACATATTAATTTATCATACTACAAATAATCGAGACAACCATATACAAACAAAATACCACATTAATATCCAATCATCCTATAATTCCACAATCCAATCCACAAACCAAAAAAAAAAAAACCCAATAATTCCATTTATTAATTAATAAAATGTCAATAATATTAATAAGTTCAACCATAAAAAATATATCCAATGTTTACAAATATTTCAAACAATTTAAGATATAATAAATAAAAATTTTCAGAAATCCAATCTCACAAATTATCAGATATTCCAAAACCTAAATGCCTAAACCAACAATTTCAAATATTCAAAAACACTTAGCTTCATCACTTAATTTCAAATTAATTTTATGTCTTCTAATTATAAAATTTTTTTTTTCTTATTTATAGTTGTTTAATATGAAATTACATGTTTCAAGTTATATATAGTCATTCATAGAATTATTATCGTTTTTCTTTTTCAAGTGTCCTGCCGTTTTTTCAAAGCTTATGTCGTTTTTAAGGTCTACTGTTGTTTACAGGTCTAATGTCGTTTTTAGGTCTGTTGACATTTTTATGTTATACGTGTTGTTTTAAATTCCACTGTCGTTTTTTTTTTTTTTTTTTTACTTACAGTTGTATTAGATTTGCTGTCGTTTTTTAAATTAACATAATTCTGTCGTTTTCATAGTTCTACGTCGTTTTCACTTGATGTTGTTGTTTTCTTAGTTTAATGTCGTTTTTCATTACTTATATCAATTTATCATACTTACAATAATACAAACAAAATAACACATTAATATCTAATCATCCTATATTCCACGATCCAAAAGATTAAAGAAAAAAAACCAATAACTCAATTTATTATTTAAAAAAATGTCAATAATCTTAATAAGCCCAACAATATCAAATATATCCAATGTCTTCCAGTTATAACAAAAAACTTCACAAATCCATTTACACAAATTATCATATATTCTAAAAGCCTAAATGCCTAAGCCAACAATTTTGAAATATTCAAAATCACTTAATTTCGAAGTAATTCTAAGTATTCCAAATAATAAATTATGATATTAGAGAAATTATAGTGAATACCTAATTTTAACACCTAATTTAAATTATGATTTTTTAGGCATTTAACCAAACTTTTGGGTAATTTTTTAGGATTTAGCCTTAAAATATCGAAATTAAGGATTTAGCCATAACATGTAACATTTTATGTTACATGTAACATAACATTTTATGTTACATGTAACATATATACGTGTAAAAAAAGTAACATTACATGTAATATTACATGTGTTATATTTTATATGACATGTAACGTTACATTTAATATTACACTTATATATGTTACATGTTATGACCAAATTCTTAATTTCATGAAACTATGGCTAATCCTTCAAATTTCACCTTTAAAATGGCTAATTGTTTAACTGATCCTTTTAAACTAATACTCAATCTTTTGAAAAATATGACAGAATATCCAAGTGATTCAATTACTTACATAGTGATAGGTGGTGGTAATTAACTTAATTACCAAAAGCATATGCAAGTAATTAGCGAATAATGGACTAGTTACTCAATTACTACAAAAGTTTGGGTATTTATTTTTATTGTTATGTAGATTTGGGTATTTCCCCTTGTGCGGTTATTTATGATTATATAGTTTATAAAATCAAATGTTTCAAATAATATTTATTCATTCATAGAAATACCGTCGTTTTTAAGGTGTGCTGTCGTTTATTCAAGGCTTATGTCGTTTTTAAAGTCTGCAGTTGTTTTCAGGTCTGATGTCGTTTTTTAGTCCACTGACATCTTTTATGTTATATGTCGTTTTTAATTACACTGATTCTGTCGCTTTATATGTTCTTTGTCGTTTTTACTTAATGTTGTCGTTTTCTTAGTTCGACGTCGTTTTTCAGTACATATCAATTATCATACATACAATAATCCAAACAACCTAATGCAGAAAAAAAAATACCATACTAACATCTAATCATCCTCTAATACCACAATCCAAAACATTAAAAAAAAAACCCAATAATTCCATTTATTAATAAAAAAAATGTCAATAATTTCAATAAGTCCAACAGTAACAAATATATCCAATGTATACAAATATTCCACACAATTCCAGATAGAAACAAATGTATAAAAAATCCAATTACAGAAATTATCATATATTCCAAAAACCTAAATGCCTAAACAATTTCAAATATTCATATCACTTATTTACATCACTTAATTTCAAGGTAATTTTACGTCTTCTAATTAGAGAAATTATAGTGAATACTCAATTTTTAACACTTAATTTTTTGAAAAATATAATAAAATATTCAAGTAATTTAATTACTGACATAGTAGCAGCTGGTGGTAATAAGCTTAGTTACCAAAAGCATGTGTAATAATTAACAAATTGACTAATTACTCAATTATTTCAAAATTTAGATATTTATTTTTATTGTTATATAAATTATGGGTATTTTCCTACTTCACCCTTTTATTTATTAAATTATGATTTTTTTGGTTATTTATAGTTGTTTAGTTTATGAAATTACATGTTTCAAGTAATGTTTAGTCATTCATAGAATTATTATCGTTTTTCAGGTGTGCTGTCATTTTTTCAAGGCTTATGTCGTTTTTAAGGTATACTTCTGTTTACAGGTCTAATGTTGTTTTTAGGTCTATTGACATTTTTATGTTATATATGTCGTTTTAAATTCCGCTGTCTTTTTTTTTTTTTTTTTTTACTTACAGATGTATTAGATTTTCTGTCTTTTTTGAAAATAAAATAATTCTGTTGTTTTCTAAGTTCTATGTCGTTTTTCACTTAATGTTATTGTTTTCTTAGTTCAATGTCGTTTTTCATTACTTATATCAATTTATCATCCTTCAAATAATACAAACAAAATACCACATTAATATCTAATCATTCTATATTCATTCCACAATCCAAAAGATTAAAAAAAAAAAACCTAATAATTCATTTTATTATTTATAAAAATTTCAATAATCTTAATAAGCCCGACAATAACAAATATATCCAATGTCTACAACTAATCCAACAATTTCAGATATAAACAAAAGATTTCACAAATCCATTTACACAAATTATCATATATTCTGAAAACCTAAATGCCTAAGCCAACAATTTTGAAATATTCAAAATCACTTATTTACATCACTTAATTTCGAAGTAATTCTAAGTATTCCAATTAATGAATTATGATTTTTGTGTGTGGTTATTTATGGTTATATAGTTTATAAAATCAAATGTTTCGAATAATATTTATTCATTCATAGAAATACCGTCGTTTTTCAGGTGTGCTGTCGTTTTTTAAGGCTGATGTCGTTTTTAAAGTCTGCAGTTGTTTTGAGGTCTGATGTCGTTTCTTGGTCCACTGACATCTTTTATGTTATATGTCGTTTCAATTACACTGTTGTTTTTTAAATCACCCAAATTCTGTCGTTTTATATGTTCTTTGTCGTTTTTGCTTAACCTTGTCGTTTTCTTAGTTCGATGTCGTTTTTCAGTACATATCAATTTATCAATTATCATACATACAATAGTCCAAACAACCTAATGCAAAAAAAATACCACACTAACATCTAATCGTCCTCTAATACCACAATCCAAAACATAAAAAAAAATCCCGTAATTCCATTTATTAATTTAAAAAATGTCAATAATTTCAATAAGTCCAACGGTAACAAATATATCCAATGTATACTAATATTACAAACAATTACATCCAATGTATACTAATATTCCAAACAATTCCAGATAAAAATAAAAGTATAAAAAATCCAATTACACAAATTATCATATATTCCAAAAACCTAAATGCCTAAGCCAACAATTTCAAATATTCAAATCACTTATTTACATCCCTTAGTTTCAAGGTAATTTTAATTAGAAAAATATAGTGAATACCCAATTTCTAACACTTAATTTAAATTAATACTTAATTTTTTTAAAAAATATAACAAAATATTCAAGTGATTTAATTACTTACATAGTAATAGCTGGTGGTAATAAACTTAGTTACTAAAAGCATGTGCAAGTAATTAACGAATTGCCTAATTACTCAATTATTTCAAAAATTTGAATATTTATTTTTATTGTGATACAAATTATGAGTATTTCCCTATATCACACTTCTAATTAATACATTATGATTTTTTTGGTTATTTATAGTTGTTTAGTTTATGAAATTACATGTTTCAAGTAATACTTAGTCATTCATAGAACAACCGTTGCTTTTAAGATGTGCTGTCGTTTTTTCAAGGCTAATGTTGGTTTTAAGGCCTACTGTTGTTTTCAGGTTTGACGTCGTTACGGGGTCCATTGACATTTTTATGTTATATATATGTCGTTTTAATTTACACTGTCGGTTTGGTTTTTTATTTTTGTTTGTTTGTTTGTTTTTTTTTTTTTTTTTTTTACACTTGCTCATTATTTAAATTAACCTAATTCTGTCGTTTTCTATGTTCTATGTCGTTTTTTACTTAATGTCGTCGTTTTCTTAGTTCGATGTCGTTTTTCATTATTTATATGAATTTAGCATACTTACAATAATCCAAACAATTTAATACAAACAAAATACCACATTAATTTCTAATCATCCTATAGTTCCACAATCCAAAACATAAAAAAATCCAATAATTCCATTTATTAATTAAAAACTCTAAATAATCTTAATAACCCCAACAATAACAAATATATAAATGTTTACAAATATTCCAAACAATTCTAGATATAAACAAAAATTTCAAAAATCAATTACAACTACCTCTATTATATATATAAGTATATATATATATATACATACATATACATATATATATATATATATAAACATTAATTGTTCTATTCCTTTAAGGTTTTTGAGAATTAATGGTATTATACTTTATCTGTGTGTCAAATTTTCAAATACTTTCATGAATAAATATTCCATATATGAAAGAGAAAGGACAAGAAAAAAAAAAGTTAGTGAACTATTTGACAAACGAGATTAGTAGATCAGCCAAGGATTTTATTCGTACCAAGACAGACTATTTAAATTAGGTGTGTTAAGAATTAGATACTGATTAATTAGTATAATTGTTTTCTTTTGCTGCAAAAGGAAGTACAGAAGTCCTTTGTTAGGTCGGTTGGTTTCTATCAATATGTTGTTCTCTGTTGTTATAATCGTCCTTCATCACAACAACTCAGTTATGTTTTCCTTTTAGCAATTCTTTTAATAAATATATATATATATATATATATATTTGTGAATAGGCTTCAATCTTAGCTAGCTAGCAATGTGATAGCAATTTTCATAAAATAAACAGTATTATGTTTCTCATGGCATATTTATAAGTCTTTTCAGATACCGCTCGGACTTTGTTAAATTTAAATACCAATTTGGTCAATTAATTAAATTTATTGGCCGTGCGTGCCAAATATAATAGCCAGCTGAAGAGATTAGACAAGAAATGCTAATGAGAAGTTGGCATGCCCAAAATATATTTTTCATTTTTTTTTTCTGATGCAACCAAAATATAATTATTGTCTTTGAGAATTCATGTTAAATTAATCAATAAGCAACTTGGAATAAAATAGCCAATTTGTGTATATGAAAGTTCATAAATTAAAGCTAGCCCTATATAAACAATGCCTTCACCGAAACCCAAATCAAATTAACAAAGTACTAAACAGTGAACAAGACGGAAATAACAAACAAATGATCTAATAATCAATTTTGATTACCATATTTGTACAAGGGGTATTCAAGGAAAAGTCAAGTTCATATTAAAGCCATTCCTTTTTTGGGTGGAAGATATCGACTTGCCGGCATTATTATGTGTAAGATTATACTTATCCTTCAGATTCACTACCTTTCTGATTAAGTCCAAAAATAATATTTTATATATAAATTCTCTCTCTCTCTCTTTATATATATATATATATATATAACCTCAATAAATTATACTCCATAAATTAATAACTTAGATTAAATAATTTTTATAATCGGTCCTAATTTGGACCTAACGTGCTAAATTAATAATTCGCTAAATTTATAAATAAATACATTATAGAGAAACTTTTAAGACTAGCTTGATATATAAATTAATAATTTTTAAATATAGAAATTTTTTAACATTATTTAGGCTAATTTATAAGATATCTGTCTAGTACTGCTTGTTCTCTTCAAAAATTAAGGTCGATGTGGATTTACTTATTTAACGAATACATGAAATCATAGTAATAGTTTATAAAATGATATTAAACATGACAGATATTTGGATAAATAAGAAAAATATCTTAATAAACTAATGATTTAAAATATTAATTTATCGATAAATTAATAATTTGTTAAATTGTAATTTTTCTTGATTTAAAGCTATTAATTTATGAGATTATTTAGCAAATAACTATTTCTGAATGATGTTTTAAGAAAAATAATCATAAACACAAAAATAAAGATGCATAGACATAAGTGGAATCCTAAGAAAATTAGACCAGCTAAAGAGGAGGAATCTGCTAAAAGATTTGTACAATTAGCAAAGATTGACAACCAAAAATCCTTCTACATCAAACCTATCCCTTCACTATGACAACAAATCCTCCAAAAAAATATCAAATTTCATAATTCAGGCCATGACTTGAAATTGTAGAGGAAAAGGAAATTGAATTCGGATCGCAAACTCAAACATATAAATATAAAGTGAAACTGAAAATGATTTGTGGGCTGCTCCTTGTTGGGGCAACGCATAAGAAGTTGGAATCTGGAGGGGCCTAGTGATCTTCCATGCTTGCTTAAAAGGAATGACATGAAAATTATCATATTATATATGGCTAACTTGTCAATCGTTGTCTCTTAGAAGTTAGAAGTAATGAAAAGAGCCATGTGATACACGCATTTATATGCAGCCCTGAATTATTTGGGTAAACAAAATCATTAACATTATAATATACATTTTGCAGTGATACAATGTGATATGGACATGATGTTTCAGTCCAACTCCAATAGTGTATTGGATATGTTGTCTTGTTCCCACCCACCCCCCACACCCCCGGCCGCTAATAACCCTTCATAATTGGAAAATGTCTTTGTCTAGCGTTTATTGTCTTATGAATTTTGACATTCTAGATTGTTTGGTAGAATAAATTCAGAGAGTGAATTTGTGAGAAGATTCAAAATTTTAGTTTTAATAAACGTTTGAAGTGGGGAGGATTAATTGTGTAATTCCACTAAAATTTTAAGTAAATTTACTCTTTTATCATTGAAATAGTTAATTTGTTACCATAATATTTTCTTTTCTACTCTTTTCATCTCCAAAACAAAATAACATTTTTTTTTTCCTTTGTACCAAAATAATACAAGGAAAATCATCTCTTTCATTTATATTTTTCTCCACACAGGTGATATATATCCTCATCTTCCTCCTACTAAATACAATGCTAATGCGGCTATAGAACTATCTCCCATCTATATTTAACATGCTATAGTACCCAAGTGCTATACACAACATGAGAATTCTATGATGTGCCTTTTGCTAAATGAGATGCTAAATTTTGAATTTTCACCTCTTTATAATATTATTTTCTCACTTTAATGATTGGTTAATGATAATTTGTAATTATAGAATGCCATTGTTGTAATTCAGCAATGGTATAGTTGTAACTTAGACTCATGCTAAATATGACATTTTTCTGCCTTTAAGTGCCACATTTGGCTTTAGGAATAATAACACACGATAAATATTATGCTAAATATAGATACTGTATTTTGAATCAAGGAAAATGCTAAGGACAGACGCGCGTGTGGCGTCTGTCCAATCGTGACCGTTGATGACTGTGGGCCCCACGTGAGACATACTGTGGGGCTCACAGCCATCAATGGCCACGATTGGACAGACGCCCGTCTGTCCATAGCACCCCTCTTTGAATCAAATGCTATATTTTAGCATGAACAAGACTTTTAATGCATGCATTGAAAATACTGTGAGCAATTAGATTAACTTAAAGTTCATAACATATATATAAACTCAAATATGTGTGAGCTTGAGGTCTCATAGTGGAAGACATCGAGTTTGGTCTCATAAAAGATCTCAAGATATTGAGTACCATCAAGATATTGTAACCGACGAGATTATGATTGATGAATAGGAGATCCTAATCAATAATTCTCGCGCCAAAGGAATGTCACATAAACAAAAAGTCCCGATGTAACATAGCCTCTGGTACAATTCTTTAAAATATGAAAGTAACCAACTAAAGCAAACAAAACAAAGAATGTTTTTTACCGTGAATTTTTTTTTTTTTTTCAAAACCACTTTGTCTTCTAATTTCTGTTAATGGGGATTAGTACTTCCAAGAGCAATTAAGAAATGAAGAATGTGTTTGGTAGGAATGAGAGATAGATAAAAAGAGGGATGCAAGTATGACTTAAACGAAGGAAAATAGAGAAGAGTCAAAAGATTTTTTTTTTTTTTTTAGCCACTTTTTCATCCTACCAAACATCCTCTAGAAAGAAAGTATAGAGAGATAAGGTGAAAAAAATAATTACATTGTCAGGTGTAATGGTATAAATTTCTCTAATGAAAAGTTTCCTACCAGAAAGTCTTCAAAAGCAGAAGTAGGCCATTTTTTCTAATTGAATACCGTAAACTTTTGTATTATCTTCTCTAATTAATTGTTGTGTGAACTCTAATCTAAAAGCTTATGTTGAGTCTAAATTGGTAATTTGTGTTGTCAATACCTCTTTGACATTTTCCCTATATATATATATAAATATAATTTTATATAAATATATATTTTGAATATTTTTGGAGAGCCCGCCCTCATTCAAACCAAACACAAAAAAATAAAGGGCAATTGAAAATAAAATAAAATAGTCTAAGTCATTTGATAATTTATCTCTCAGGTGGTGTATTCTCTTAATTTTTATTCTATATTCATGTCTATAGTCAAATTTTTATGACAAAAAATTCTGTCCATTTTAGCATTTTTCTTTAACGTTGTTTATAAGAATTATATTTCTCTTAATTTTTCTTTTAATTACATCTCCCCAATTTTTTTTTAAGAAAAAACTTTATGATCTTTATATATTTTTTGTGTCACACTTTGTCCTCCATTACCTATACTAAACATCTACACCACTTACTTTCCGCCCTAAGACATTTATAAAAATTCATCATACTCACAACAATAATTTGATTCTTTTTTTTTGTTTGTTTACAAATGGTTTACTAATGATTATAGCTTTCCTTTCCTAATTCCTACCACTTGCCAATGTTGCCATTAGTATATATATATAGATGCAAAACCTAGCGATAAATTCAATTTTGTTTAGGGAGCAAAATGTTAAAAGGTCCGACATTTTGGGGGTAATAAGTCCAATTCACCATTATTCGATTATTTCCTTCTCTCGTTTATATTTTTACGTTTTTTGCTTTTTCAGTTTTCTAAACAAAGGAATCTTTTTCGGCTCTGAATGAAAGATTCTATTGGCTCATGCAACGAACAGCTCTCCCCAAGAAAACACAAACTGTCTTAACAACCATGGGAATTGGGATATCCTTGGAATCTCTTGCTTGACTTGGTTTGTGATCTTTATTTGACTTAATTAAAAGCAAAAAAAAAAAAAAGAAAGAAAATTATGTCTCAGCTTTGAAAAATGCTGAAACATGATTTTATTTTCTAAAATCATATTACATTTCATCCTCCATCCAGAAATTAGTTTACGCGTAATAAGTTCACCTATTAAGATTTTATCACTCTTAATAAAATTGTTTAGGATTAAAATAAAATAAATATGGAGATTAATGAGTAAATCGTCATTTTTTAAATGATATTTCAAATAAATAGTCAATGTTTTAATTAATTAAAAAAAACAATCATTTTCTTAATTACGTAATGTCGCGTTATTACATTTATGTCTTTAGGGCACGTTTTGTTTGGTGAAATGGATCGAGAATAAGAATTGAAATAGGGATACAATGGAATAAGAATATGAATATCATTCTAATTTCAGTATTTGGTTTATCAGAGAAATTGACACTGGAATCAGATCTAAACATATTTTAGTTAGTTTGAGAATTGAAAAAGAAAAAACATTTCATAGGTTAAGTAGGAATGCTAATTCTTATATATGATGAAATGAGTACTCCATTGGAATGACTATTCCAGTATTCATGTGTATTTTTTACATAACCAAACATGAGAATAAGAATTGTCATTTCATACTATTCACATTCTACCAAATCAAACGTGCCTTTAGTTCTGTAAGAGTCTAATGACTAGTTTATTAATTTACAAAAACGTTGACTATCTTCTTAAAACATATACTAGAAAATAATCAAATACCAAATACACCCTTATTTATTGCTATAATTCAACAATGATATTATTTGTTTTCTTTTTATCTTTTTTTTTTCACCCCTAATATGTCTAGCATATATAGCTGAAGGATGTTTGCACGCATATATACTATTGCATATATGACTTATTTATTGCTATAATTCAACAATGATATTATTTGTTTTCTTTTTATCTTTTTTTTTCACCCCTAATATGTCTAGCATATATAGTTGAAGGATGTTTGCATGCATATATACTATTGCATATATGACTTATTTAGCTCTATTTCTGACTGTTACATTAATCTAATCTTTGAAGTACAACAAACAGTTAGTTGTTTAGCACTATTCAACCATGATCAGCACCCTTGTTTTCAACTCTTAGGACATAACTAAAGAATTACGGTCTGAAAACAAGACAATAAAACATGCTCTGCCAAAAAAATTATACTATTTATTTTCCAATATTAAAAGTAAAATATTTTCACTGAACTCAGTCATGCTTGCAAACACAAGTTTCTTTTTAAATTGCAAATGGACCAGTTTTAGAAAAAATTTTGGTAACAATGATGAAGAACGATTATACATCATCCTATCTATCTTTTGAAAAGTTACTTGATTTTCTTTTTTTTACAAGACTATTGATTAGGTATGTCCTTATGTCCGAATTAAAATTTTCAAGAAATGTGATTCACAAAAATGATAAAATCAGATGATCGAATCATTTCTTATAATAAATTGTATCGTTTTCCATATATTTTTTAAATTAGAAATTAGCTAGAAATTATCTTTCATGGAAAAAAAAAAAAAACCCCCTCATTTTCCTCACCTACTCAATACAGCATAAAAATGGGTATGAAATCATAGTATAATTTATAAAAACTTTGGAAAGATTCTACTCTAAGCATAGTATATATGTCCCTATTACATTACCTACATGCAATTATGTATAGAAAAAGATATTGGATTTAAATAAGCGGTTAATCATAGGAATTTATTAGCATTATTTGGAGATTTAATTTGAAGTGTTATTTGAAAATTCAAAACAAAATGGCATATTATGGTCAGTTATATTCTCTAAAAGTAATTGTTCTAAGAAAGAGAGAGAGAGTCCTAATAAATAAAAAAAACATAGTATTTAACTCATGATTTAAATTGATGAATTTAATTATGTGATTTCATTGATAGAATTCTTTTCTAAGAGAATCTTTAAAGTCACTTAGAAGTTTTAATCGGTCAATTAGATTCTTACGTTGTCCAAAGTCTAATATTTTTATTATATTTGTGCCGGTAAACCTTTCAAAATATTATTCATTATATTGGTTGTAGCTCTTCGTTGTACTTATCATTTTGTCTAATTAATATGATGATAAATGTTTATATAGTTTGATAATTAAAGATAAGAGGGATTTGAACTTTAATTTTTTTTAGTGGAATTAAGTATAAAATTAGTGCTAAATTATGCTTACAACCACACCCAAATCTCTTATATTAATGTTAGTATGATAAAAGATGTATTAGTATTATGATGTGGTATTATACATGATGCATCAAATAATTTGTCTGATAGATATGCCTTATTCCATAAAAATCAATAATAATAATAATAATAATAATAATAAAAGCATGAAACGTGCGCTTTCGGGGAAATAGGGAATGGATTAGCATTCCAACTCATAGCCAAGCAAGCTCAATGCAATTTTGATTTTGAAATATTTAAATACAAGCCATAGCAATAATCTCTATTATTCAAAGTCAAACCCAAATCCCCAACCCCAAAACAGCCTGTTCTCACTTACTCACATTAACTATTACCTTCACCTAACCAAGAATATTAAATTAGCACTATTTTCTAAAAAATTAAATAAAAAAATACTCACCAATATTGTTACACGTGAGGCTCTTTGGCTATAAGCCTATACGATAAAAATATGTACAAATTTAAGACTGTATTACTGGGGGACCACTCAAGCCAAGTTGACTATAAACTATTTATTTGAGATTTCCAATATTTGTGTGACTTATTAATTAAGGAAAAATTTTATAAATAGCCCCTATAGTTAGACACCTCTAACAAATTGGTCCTTAATGTATAAAACGTGTCAAAGAAGCCCTTATAGTTTGTTCCGTTATCAATATTAGCCCCTCCGTTACGAAAAAATGACGGAATGCTGACATGGCATGTTTGTTATGTTTTTTTTATTCATTTTCGTGTATAAATAAAATGCCCCTCAACGTGTTGATCTTATTTTGACCAGAAAACCATAAATTTTGGGGATAAATCCATTATTTTCTTATTCGGGTGGAGTGGCCGAGGGAAAGAGAGGGAGGAGCGGGGGCGGAGGCAGAGGCGGCGAGCAAGAAGGTCCGGAGGTTTCGGGAGCCGACTCTGCCCACTGCGCCTCAGCCCCTCCGCGACCTAGCCACTTCGCCCCTCTGCCCACCGCGACCTAGCCCCTCCGCCTCTCTGCCCACCGCGACCCTAGCCTCTTCACCTCTCCGCGACCTAGCCTCTCCGCCCCTCCACCCACCGCGACCCAGCCCCCTCCGCTACCCAGCTACCTCTACCTCTCTCCTCCGCGTAGCCACCTCTGCCACCCAGCCCCTCCGCGATCAATCTGAGTTTGCTCTTTCTTTTTTTTTTTCGTGTTGCATCATGGTGGAGCTAGTTCTGAGATACTTGTGTATGGGTTTGCGGATATGTGGCAGCGCTGGCGTGGCTTTGGTCAGAGTACGACAGAGACGACGAGGGTGTTCGTGTATTCTTTTTTGTTTCTTATTGAATGGATTAATTTGTGTTTTTTAATTGGTATATTTTTGTTGTAGAAAATGAATAAAAAAACATAACAGACATGCAATGTCAGCATTCCATCATTTTTTCGTAATGGAGGGACTAATATTGATGACGGAACAAATTATAGGGGCTTTTTTTTTTACATGTTTTATATATTAAGGACCAACTTGTTAAAGGTGTCTAACTATGGGGCATATTTATAAATTTTTTTCATTAATTAATTACTCTAGCGTTAGATATTGGCTAGCTGCTGATTTACAACATTTGTTTCTATTTAACAACTGGTAGTTTCCTCATTTCTATTTTTCTATAAGTTTCTAATTTTTAAAACTAGCTAGTTTCCTGATTTACTATATATTTATTTAATTTTTACTTACTTTTAAGTGGTTTCCAGATTTTAGTTCTCTATATGAGTATAGGCACGTAATCGCTCAATTCGTTACAATTTTTCTTAATTTTGCGAGCACTAAGAAAGAGAACTACTTGACGTATCAAAGGTTATTTTCTTTTGCAATAATGTTCTAATCCTTGTGTGGCATACACATTTCACCAATTTCATTTCATTATATATTTTTTATTTTTTTTAGTTTTTCTAATCCTCCAAATTGTTCTATTTTATTTTTTTTTCAATCATTTTTTTAACTTTTCAAATCTTTATTCAATATTTTTAAATCTCAACCATTCATACCACTTCGAAATTCGCAAAATCAAACCATTCTTGCATCATTTTTTCAAGTTATTTTCAAACCATTCCAAATTATTTTCAAATTATTTTTTTTATCCCAAAAAATAAGATAAAATGACCAAAATAATTACTCCAAATAAGGGTAAATTTTATCTATTTGTCGATTAAGAACTATAATTATATGTCACTAATATATATATATATATTTATTTATTTATTTATATTCGTAGTGAAGTTGCTTATCACGCACTTTGTTGCCATATCATTGTTTTCTTCAACTTTTTCAAAGTTTTAACCAAACTTTAATTAGCAGGCGCTTATCTTACACCAATTATCAATTATAATAATATTAATAATTAAATTATCAATAAATCAAATTAAGACTTCATCCAAATACGACCGAGAAAGAGAAAGCTGGCGTTTAGCAGACGAACGGTCAGACCGTCTGAGCTCAGAAACTGCGTCGTTTTGTCCACGTCAGCAATTCCCTCTTGCCGATCTGACCGGCTATTCCCCGTTACCCAAACTCTCTCTCTCTCTCTCTCTCTCTCTCTCTCTCTCAGTTTGATGTGTCATTCAGGCTTCGTGTGTGTCTCGTCCTCTCTCTCACTATAAATACGGACTCTCACACACGTTTCTCTTTTTTTCGCTTCTCTCTCTATTTTCTCTCTCCTCTCCGTGTGTTGTCTCAACGCCGACACCTCTCCGGCGACCTCTCCGGCGACCGTCCGTTCATCTCGCCGGAGAAATCTCCTCCCTCCCACTCTCCATTTCTTCTCTCTCTGTGTGAGGTCAAACCTTCTTCGGAGCTATTGTAATTGTTCATTCTATAGCCAATCTGATCTTTATTTTCCTGAGGAACAAAAGGAGTTCACAGATCTGCTTTGTTTGGCCATGGATTTTACCTTCTTTTTTCCTTCGATTTATTTGTTTACTTTTGAGAAATACTGTTCTAACGGCGGATCTTGATCTACGTCTGTGAACTCGCTCGCATTTTTCCAAATCTTAATTTTGTAATTTTCTTCGATGTGTGTAGTCTTTTTTTAATATATATATATATATATATATATATATATATATGTAAGTATGAAAGTTTTTTCTCACGGTTACCGAATCGATGAGTAAATGAGTTAATTAGTAAGTTAATTAAATTTTATCATCTTTGGTTTAACCACTCTAATTTTGTTCTTATCTGCTCTTATTTATTTATTTGTAATTTCAGTCCCTTCCTGTTTTATCCTTCTTGAGCTTAAAGTTGACTTTTACACTTACCTATCTTCTCTTATCTATGCTCAGTTAGTTTGTTATTAATTGCTTTAAAAATAAATAAAGCCATTTTAATTTTTTTCCTAGTTTCTCATTTTAGGTGCGAAAGTGGTTGAAGCTTTTTCCTTCTTGTTGTGGGTGTTCTCTGTTTTTTCTTTTTTTTTTTTGGGCAATTTATTCATTCTTTCATTGAAATTCGGTCTCTGTGGTTTTGCAAAAACTCTCAGATTTGTGCATTGAAGAGTTGAGTGAAATGGAAGGGACAACGACAACGGGGCTGAGAAACGTGAGCTCGGTCTGCTCAATCTCCGATAATGACGACTATGATCTGTCCCGGCTGCTGGACAAGCAGAGGCTGAAGATCGAGAGGAAGAGGTCGTTCGACGAGAGGTCGATGAGCGAGCTCTCGAGCGGCCTCGGGCGGGCTGGCCTGGACTACGTGGACAGCACCTACTCGCCCGGGGGACGGTCCGGCTTCGACACCCCCGCGTCCTCCGCCCGCAACTCCTTCGAGCCCCACCCGATGGTCGGGGAGGCCTGGGAGGCGCTCCGCCGCTCGATGGTCTTCTTCCGAAGCCAGCCTGTTGGCACCATTGCCGCCTACGACCACGCCTCCGAGGAGGTCTTGAATTACGATCAGGTCAGGCTCTCGTCGTTTGATGCCTCGAGCAATGCGGTGATAGTAAACGTTTTGTGGTTTGGAATTCTCGTATCTGTTAGTTTGTTGTTAGTAATTAGGTGATGGATCTTAATTGAAAATGTATAACCCTTTTCGGGTTTGGATTAAATATTGGAGGAAATCGGTTGGGTTGAGAACTTGAGATATGTATCGCTGAAGTTGCACTCGGTTTATGCGTGCTCATATTCTAAGAAGGTTTACATGAAGGACTAGCATCCATAACATAATGGGATTAAGAAGTGGATTTAAATCTTTGTGAAATTGATTGGTTTTTTATTTTTTCATCCAGGTGTTTGTACGAGATTTTGTTCCGAGTGCTCTGGCGTTTCTCATGAACGGTGAACCGGATATAGTGAAGAACTTTCTGTTGAAGACGCTGCAGCTTCAAGGGTGGGAAAAAAGGGTTGACAGATTCAAGCTTGGGGAGGGCGTAATGCCGGCTAGCTTTAAAGTTCTTCACGATCCTACCCGGAAAACAGATACCATTGTTGCAGATTTTGGGGAGAGTGCAATTGGAAGAGTGGCGCCTGTGGACTCTGGTTTCTGGTGGATTATTCTGCTCCGCGCGTATACAAAGTCAACGGGGGATTTATCTCTGTCAGAAACTCCAGAGTGTCAAAAAGGAATGAGGCTTATCCTGACTCTCTGTCTGTCAGAGGGTTTTGATACATTCCCAACTTTACTTTGTGCTGATGGATGCTCTATGATCGATCGAAGAATGGTAAGATACTGCAAGTTTATTATTCTCTCCTAGATGTTCTATAGATATATATTGTACACTTCATAGCTTAATGTTTTAGCCACTCAGTCATTGTATACAAATTATCTGATGTATCAGCTGCCACTTCATTTAGATTAGGCTTTGAATAGCACTTTAGTTGATGCTATTGAAAGTAACTTGATAGGCTTTCAAAATAGCATTTTCCTTTTTGTTCATTAACAAATATAATTTACAGAGAAATAGATTTTTTATTATCTTTAATCGGCCTAATAGGATGCTAATGAACTTCCTCATAAGAGCATCAGTACTTTTATAATCTTACAGATATTTGGGGCATCTTTGAATGGTTAGTGCCATTGCAATAAGAGTATCTGTTGATTTATTTCTCTTCGAGTTTTATCTGTTCCTTTTTCTTTTTTTTTTTTGTGGGATGATTTATTTCCTTTTTACTTTTTAGTTAATAGGCAATTTATCATATTTGAACTGAGAGTCCACTATTAGCATAGAGAAGTATCCAGTTATTTTATGGGCTCAATAAATGAACTCCTTTAACTTTAGTTGTTGGTAGCTTTTCTCTAGTTGGTAGATTTTAGGTAATCAGTTTTGTCTTCATATTTTTGGATACAGATGGTTTCTTTCTGGTAATTTTATAAGTTTTCTTATATTAATGTGACATTCTTTTCAACTTCTTAGTGAGCTCCCTTTGATTGCTTGGGGTTGGGTTCTTGCAGAAATTTCTTCTTAATTTAGAAAACCCTTATCCAGTTTCATCTGCAAGTAGGAAAGTATCTGTATTTAGCTTCTACATCCCATCCTTAATGCTCAACGTTTCCCCTGAAAGCATTTAGTTTTTTAACCCTGTATCATCAAATTCTTAAAAATTAACAATTTAATTGTGGTATTTCACAACCGTTTCCAGTTTGTCTTAATTTTCTTTTTTCTTCCAGCAATAGGCCATGACCAGCTAGGAATCTTTCCAATTTTGTCAATGGAATGATTCTAATTTGTCCTTTTATTCCATTAAGATCAATCTAGTAGAAAGATTCCTCTATTCTTTTATTCAATCTAGGGTTGTCTTTTGTCCTTTTGTTCGATCTATCTTTTATTTTATTATTTATTGTTTTATGAAAATATCATAAGCAAAGTTTTGATCTTGACTTTTTCCTTCTTCAGGGTGTTTACGGTTATCCTATTGAAATTCAAGCTCTTTTCTTTATGGCATTGAGATGTGCTTTGCAAATGCTAAAACATGATGCCGAAGGAAAAGAATGCATTGAGCGAATAGTTAAGCGGTTGCATGCTTTAAGTTATCACATGCGAAGTTACTTCTGGCTCGATTTCCAACAGCTAAATGACATATATCGTTACAAGACAGAGGAGTATTCACACACAGCAGTAAATAAGTTTAATGTGATTCCTGATTCGATCCCAGACTGGGTATTTGATTTTATGCCAACACGCGGTGGCTACTTTATTGGGAATGTTAGTCCGGCAAGAATGGATTTCCGATGGTTCTGCTTAGGTAACTGTGTTGCAATCCTATCTTCTCTTGCTACCCCTGAGCAATCAATGGCTATCATGGATCTCATCGAATCTCGCTGGGAAGAGCTTGTTGGGGAAATGCCCTTGAAAATAGCCTATCCTGCCATTGAAAGTCATGAGTGGCGTATCGTAACTGGTTGTGATCCGAAGAATACCAGATGGAGTTACCACAATGGAGGATCTTGGCCAGGTTTCATCTTCCTTTCTTCTTCAATTTTATACGTATTTTCTTATAATATTCAGACCATATTACATCAATGTTTCTGTGTATACTCATTTTATTCTCGGAAATAGTATCATAGTTGCATATTCCCAAGGTGTACCAATGAATCATGATGACAGTTTGCTTATATAGTTGTTTATGTTGTTGGTCTGAGTAGGAGATTTAAGAAGGTTTCTTTGGAAAATGGTCAAACAAACTAAAACGCCAACAATAGGTGGTTGCTCTAGTTCAGCTCTATAAGAATCTGGATAGATGGATTGTACTTGGTTCGGTTTTAGGTTTTTACCAAAAATGAATGCTCATGAATTCAATTTCTTCCTGCACAATTATGGTTTTTCATTAGTTTTTTGCCGTATTCAATCATATTTTATTTCTGAAATACAGTAAAACTTCACTTGGCGTATTCATTAGTTTTTCATTAGATATTGTGTTCCTCTGATAATCTTGATTTCACTTGGACGATAGTTAAACATAATTCTTAATCCCTGCACTGATAATTATCCTCAGAGCATAGAGAACCAATTTCCCTCTTTTAAGTCACGACCACTTTTTGAGGATATTCTGTCTTTTTATTTCGTAATGCAGTGCTTCTATGGCTTCTCACGGCTGCTTGCATCAAGACTGGACGGCCACAGATTGCGAGACGAGCCATCGAGCTCGCCGAGAGTCGTTTGCTGAAAGATAGCTGGCCGGAGTATTACGACGGGAAGCTCGGCAGATATGTTGGTAAACAAGCGAGAAAGTACCAAACTTGGTCAATAGCTGGATATTTGGTGGCGAAGATGCTGCTCGAGGATCCTTCACACTTGGGTATGATCTCCCTGGAAGAGGACAAGCAGATGAAGCCGCTCATCAAGAGATCATCGTCATGGACTTGCTGAAAATCTCGCGAGCAGTTTCAAAAAGCGTGGAAGAGTTGAGGAAACCCGACGGTGAGCAATCGTTGTTAATGCAAAACTATTCTTTGGTGGTTGGTTTGTCCTTTGTACGTTTGAAGTTTGGTTTTGTATACAATATGATCTGCTCTGCTGAGACTACGTTTTTGGCTCTTCAAATAAGAGAGACACATTTGAGATACGCCTTTGATTATTTCTGTTTAAAACTCTATCGTGGTGATCGGCAAATGCCGTGCTGCTTAATAATATATGTTATTAGCTTTTTGTTCTTGCTTTCTTATGGAAGAGTGATTTTATTGAACGATGAATGTTTTTTGGTTAATTAATTACCCTTTTGTTACTCTTAAGTTGATCAATGCCTTTGTTTGGTCACAATAGCACTCTCGCAGCTTAGTTTGCTGATTGTTAGCTAATACCATTGCTACTCCTTTCTTTTTTCCCTTTTTATTTAAAAAAATGGGGGATTTTAAATGGTCTTATATATTTGTTTATAAGCATAGAACTATAGAAGAGAGAAATTATTTTGAGATTAAAAGCAAATAGTCATTTTTTGAATGACTTAGAAGAAAATAGTCAACGTTTTCATTACTTAAGAAAATAACCGTTTTGTTGACTAAACGATGTTGTGATATAACTTCTATGTCCTAAATCTTTATGAGCTAATAGTAAACCAGCCAAATCATCTAGTATAGCATGGGTTGAAAGCTGATAAAATTACACGCCCATTTTCACATAGAAGATTAAAAACAAAAAAACAAAACAAAACTCAAAGAAATGCTTTCAGTGATTTTGCAATGACTCGGGCAAAAAAGTTCTGCTATGAAAAAACTTGCAGTGTTTATTAGCCATCAAACTTACAAATCAAACTTGTACAAAATTAACTTTAAATAAATTAACTAGTTTGTTGTTTTGATGGGTAAATCATATCAACTTCTCCATAAGCTGGCCTTCGCATGTAAACTAGTTTGTTGCACATACATTATACTCAGTTTTATAACCCTTTAATGTGAAAACAGAATAAGAAAACTATATCACTCTTCAGTGAAAACGAATATCATTTAGGCAAAAACTCAAGTATAAGGCAGATAAGATCTCTCTTCTCCTCGAGAGTATTATTCAAATAAAACAGGGTATCGATTTCCCACTAAAACCAAAACTCGAAATTTGTTTAACAAGAAAACAAAAAAGTTTTTCTCATATGAAGTACTTCACCATCTGGATTTCTTTCTTCTTGAAGCCGCATTTCTCGTAGAACATTCTATTCTCGTCGCTGCAATCAAGAATCATCTTGTAACACCCGACAGAACGAGCATGATCTGCGAGGAATCCAACAACTCTCTTTCCCAACTGCAACCCGCGAGCGCTGGAATCAACCACAACATCTTCAATGTGCCCAACTTTGCCACAATTTCTAATGAACTTCTTTTCGATGAACACACTCCCCGTTGCAACGATCTTCCCCGACCGGTCATCTTCTATGACACAAATAACATGGTCATCTCCGAGGGCACTGAGTTCTCTAAACCTATCTTCGAAATCTTTGTCAGATATAGAATCGCAAACTGTTAGCTGTTGCAGTAGCTCTATGAAACCCTTGCTTTTGTCCGAAAGCTCTAGTCTTCGAATGTGAAACTTCGGTTCAATGCTTGACGAATCGCCGCATTGCATTTTCTTTCCCCTCCAGGTACTAGCCAAAATACAAAGAGTCTCTAGTTCAGTTCACAAAGAAGCACTGAATATGCAAAGTAACGAAACAACCATGGTTAAAACAATCTATATATTTTTAAGTACTGAAATCAGTCAAAGGAATTCAAGTCCCTAGCTTTTAACTGCTTTTTACCAATGCTTGGGTCTTAATAAACAACTTAAAGAAGAAAGTTTTCTTTTTATTTTTTTTATTTTAATTATAGCTTCATATTGGATTCCAAACATTGAATGGTTAAAACAAAGAAAATGTCTAACACACCATGGTTATAACAATCTATATATTATAAGAACTAAAGGCAGACATGAAAGTAAGTTTTGACTTATATATTCCAAGTCCTAACAATCCCTCTCACCCAATCACATGAAACTCCGCAACTATCTGTCTATCACATTATCAGAGCCAAAACACTTTCTTTTTCTTTTTTGTTAGGGTGTCATTGTCACTGTCACACCCCAAAACCAGAGCTTTCACAAACAATAAAAGATGACCCAATTGCAAGCGTGTGATCAAGAAGGTTAATCTAAAATTTGCAAAAAAATTACCGCACAAATATACTTGAATTGGGATTTTTTTTTAATTTTTAAAATTTAATGTTATTTTGCAAGAAAGACTTGAATTGGGATTGAAATAATGGTAATTTAGAAAACCCCAACAACACGAGACTAACAACAGAAACAACCCATTTGCATCAAAAAAAACGAAAAAAAAAAAAGAAACGTTGACCTTGTCAATCTACAAGACGGCAACAAAACACTGGAATTTCATGCCAAAAGTCAGCAATTTAGCAAAGCAGAGATCAGAACGATGGATAAGTGGTAGAAAAAATCGAAATGAATTGAATAATTGATTGTTGTTTTGTCGAAGGGAAGGAAGGAAGAGGCTTACAACAGTAACAATGGCGGATCTGCGCCGGGGAAGGACGACAATGATGGACTGTTGTCTGTACTTCGATGATGATGATGATGACGATGATACTAGAGAGAGAGAGAGAGTCAAAAATGGGGGGTGAAATTGAGAGATACTTGTTAGGTGGTGGAGGAAAGGAGAAAGATTGAATACCTAAAATTATTTTCTTAGCTCCTTTAAGATTCCCCAAAAGTGGGAAAGGGCCCCTAATCTTTGTTAAAAATTATCGTAGGATTCGCTCAATTTTTTTTTTTTTTTTTTGGCGCCACCAGTCCTGTGTCTTGTTACTTTTCAACGACATCTTTGTTTGGTTGAAAAAATTGTTGGAATTTCAAGACCAAATGAGAACTCTTAACTCAAGATCACGCCTTTTCAAGTGAAAAATAACATTAAGTGTAGTTTGGTAAACGGGTTTAAATTGTAGCAACTTGAATTTTTTTTTCATTGAATTGTGTAATTTGAACGAAGAATTTAAATTGTTGTTTGGCTCAAATAATCTAAATTGAAAATTTATTTAATTATTGTTTGAGTAGATATAGAAATATGTAATTTGAGTTACGAAAAGAGTAGTTGAAATGTCAAATAAAAAAGATCTATTCAAAATAGATCCAAACTGTTAAAATCTGAGGGTGAGTAGAATTTAAATTTTAGGAGTTTAAACGAGTCTTGGCCATTTGGATTTTTTTTTTTTTAAAAAATTCCTAAACGATGATTTAAACTGTCAAAACTTGTTTGAATTGCCCAAAACGAGTTTGAACTCATTTACCAAACAAGGCCTTAGTTTAAGTATTTTCTCACTTTAACTATTTTTTTAGAACGATGTGGATATTATAAGAGTTGGCATTTTACCCCTATATATATATTCCTTAACTTGAGACGTAAATAAACATTTTGGACTATGTGTTTTAAATACAATAGTCATAGTTTCAAAATTTTAAAAATTAGTCATAAATTTTTTTTTTTTAAATTGTTAATTTTTAAATTTTTTGAAACTGTGACTATTTTTTAAAAATTATTTTCTAAAAATGACTATATTCTTAAACCAAATTGATCAAATTGACTAATAAGCTAATAAATCAAATTAACCAAATTGATCAAGAAAAGATTATTTAATCGAAAACCAAAAGAAACGAATATTTTCTTAAATGTATTAAGTAAGAAAAAAATATCCTAAAATAGTTTGAAAATGGTTTAGATCGCAAATCATTATTCATTATTTGTGAAAATATGGTTCAAAAAATTTAAGTATTCTTTTTACAGTATTTTAAATACTATTATTAAAGTAAAAAAAAATTAAATTAAATTCTCAATACAATTTTCTTTTTTTAAATCTCAATGCAAATAGTTCAAACCCAACTCTTATTCAAACATTGATTTAAACTATATTCTGAATACAATATTTTGACATTTTTCTTAGATCAAATCAAAATAATTTATTTATTTTTTATTTCATATCATTTGCAAAAGAGTTTTTTAGGCATTTAACTATACTTTTGGGTAGTTTTTTAGGATTTAGCCCTAAAATATTGAAATTAAGGATTTAGCCATAACATGTAACATTTTATGTTACGTGTAACATATATATGTGTAAAAGTGTAACATTATATGTAATATTACATGAGTTACAATTTATATTACAAGTAACGATGCATTTAATGTTACACTTTTTACACGTATATATGTTACATAATAATATAAAATGTTACATGTTATGACTAAATCCTTAATTTTATGAAACTATGGCTAAATCCTTGAAATTTTACTTTTAAAATACTATTTGCTTAAATGGCCTTTTCAAAATAACCCCTAATTTCCTTTCATGATAGGTATTTAGATTTGAAAATTTTTCACTCAAGTACAGTAAAACCTTGATAAATTAATATTTGCTAAATTAATAGCCTCGATTAAATAATATTTTTAACCGGTCCCAATTTGGGCCAAAACATATTAAATTAATTAAGGGAGAATTTCAAAACAAAGCTATTTTTGATGTCACTTAATAATCTATACCCCATGTGTGCTCCCTTTCCTTCCACCTTATGTTTGTAGTGTAAATTTTGGGGTATAAATTAAAAGTGCAACTCACATGGGGTATAGATTATCATTGTGTCAATAATGGGGCATTCTTCAAAATCCCCCTTAAATTAATAATTCGCTAAATTTATAAGATAATACACTACTAAGAAAACCATTGACCCACTTTATATGTAAATTACTAATTTTTTAATACATAAATATTTTTGTCATTATTTAAATTAATTTTATATAATATACATATCTAGTATTGCTTTTTTTTTTTTTTTTTGGGTCTAAAAGTTGATGTCGGCGTGGGTTTACCTAATGAATACATGAAATAATAATAATAGCATGACATATATTTGGATAAATAAGATAAATATCTTGATAAATTAATAATTATAATTAAATTATTGATAAATTAATAATTTTTTTTATCCAAAGTTATTAATTTATAGTGCTTTAATTTACTGTACCCCAATATTTTTTTAATTATTTAATTAGTACCTCGTGTTTCATAAAAATAAAAATTAAAAAACAAATCTCTTTAGAGTCTTATTATTTCAAAAGAAAATTAAAAACGAGACCGAACAACTACATAGATATATCAACAACAACAATATAATGACCATACATATGCCTGTCCCATTTATTGATTTATATATAGTCTAGTTCAAAAAAAATTGAAATGCATGCACTTGCAATATGATAACAATTTTTATTCAAATAAACATGAATAATAACAATAATTTTATTCTCAGTACTCTTTCTAGAGGTAGAAAGAACAATATTTAGTTACAACCTTATTTGAATTCTCTACCTCTATGAGAAGATAGAAAAGCATACAATGTGGTTGCATTAGTAACACAACAATAGACACACATATATAATAAGATAGATCATAGTACATAGCTAGCTAGGGTTGAAATCAACAATGAACAAACGAACGAACGAACGAACGAACGAAGGAAGACAAATCAAGGGCACTTGAGCTTGTTGCCATGGGTGCGAAGGCGAGCGTAGCACGGGCAGACATTCTTGTGGCCATACGTGCCCGGAGGCACGCAATGGCATTTCGCGCAGCAAGCTTTGCATGCTCTCATGCATCGCTTCTTCCTCGACGCCTTCTTGCACCTTCTCAAGCATGCGCTGTTGCAATCTGATTATAAATTGCGATCAATAACTTTGAATTAGATCATATATAAATAGAATACACCCCTTCGGAAATTAATTGGGTAAATTAAGTAAAAATATTAATTTTTTTCGCTAAATAAGTAAAAATATTAATTATTATCATAGTTGATTAGATTTTGGTAGGACATGAAGCTAGTTTAAATATAATAGAGGATCATTTTTTTAATGAATGTATGATATATAGTTAATTAACTCAGGAAATTGGACTTCAGTTTTGAGCTTGAGTTTTGTAAAGAGTGACAATTAAATATATAGGCTATTTATGTGATAAATATGAATATTTATTTAAATATCATCGCACTAAACAAATTCGATACTATTTGTGTAAATCTAGTGCCGTAGGAAAACGAAAGTTACTAATTATGTTTGAGTGTTCTCCATTTCTAATTGGTGTAGGGAAAGATACATATTCGATAAACAAACTTAAAGCTATAGAATCAATACCTTTCTTCCACTTTCCAAAAAAAAAAAAAAAAGAACTGCAATATACCTTTCACAGCAATTTTTTTTTTTTAATAGATTTTGGCCTCCGCTATTTTGTCATGACCAGTTCATTATATTGCAAGGATAATTTATTTATTTAGAAAAACAAACATAATTCCATGTCATGTTACTTCTGAGTAGCAAAAGCAAAATCGAAGCTTAATTTTGGTACAGCAATTAATAACAGTGCGCGTAAATGTATACAAATGTCGATCTAGTTAAGCATGATTATATTTATATCATTATATGCATGACTATATATATATATGTGTGTGTGTGTGTATTTATATATATATGCTTTACTTGTTTATGTAATAAAGTAACAACTTATCTCAGCCCAAAAAAGTAAAAGGTAACAACTTACTGATTTTAGGAAGATATTTTTTGTGAAGAGCTACGACATTTCCTTCGTCAATCTGAAACAGGACAGTCAATAAAAATATTGAACCAATGAAAATTTCAGAACTTAATTACGAATAAAAAATTATGTAGAAAATTCCCTATCAAATTTCGGTTTTCTCTGCATAAGATCACAACATTATATATAGAGCATATATATAACCAGTCTTATAATGTAGTTCAGTTTATTAATTAATTAATTGATCTTTAACTTCTACCAACATAAAACTACAAAAAAAAAAAAAAAAAAGGTAACATAAATTAAAAGAAGTGCAGCGTCAATTTTCATCATCATGATATTTTATTAGCCAGAAAGGGACTTGTGTTTTGATGTACAGAGAGACATTTGAAGTTGATGGTGATATATATATATATATATATATATATATATATATTAATAGCAATTCGAATTGACTAGTGTGAAAAAGAGAAATAATCTGTTAAAAGAGAAAGCAGTTTCTCAAGAATTTTTTTTGTCCATACATAAATATGCATACATCAATCTATACTCATATCACAAATGGATTATAGTCAGTGATCATAGTATATATGAAAAACTTAACGACCATTGTTAGATACTTAAATTATATATATTAACAAATACAAATTGTCAGAAAATTTTTATCTGCTCTGTTATATTACAGATAAGTACGTTTCTGTACCATGTCACCTCAATGTAAGAGAAGCCCAAAAAAAAAAGTGGACATATCAGAAAACTCACGGTACTAAGGCTAATTGAATTTCCAGCTTCATTATGCGCCAGTGAAGCCTCAGCAAGAGCCTGCCAATTAAGACAAGTACTACTTATTTCAAAAACTGAAAAACATATATATATGTTATAACTCAACATTTAGTTCTATGTATGTATGTATTTTTTTGTTTTTGTATATATATATATATGTTTACCTGCAAGACAAGAAGTGTAGCGATAATGGAAACCAAGAAGAGCTTCATATTGATATGAAGGAGAGTAGTAATATGCTATATTATTTTTGGTTGCAAAAGAATAAAGGAAGAGAGTGGCTTTATATAGACATTGTTGATTTATCTTCCTTTTTTGTATTTTTATTTTTTTTAAAGATATATATGTTTTTGCTCAAATTTTTTTAGTTAAATAATGCTCGTAATGGCTTTTGACTTTTGTATATCCAAATTGCAATCTTCCTATAACAATTCACGTGCAAACCTTTTTTTTTCCTTTCTCTATCTTCCTAAGCTAATCAATTGATTAGAGAAGAGCCTTCACGAGCAAAGATTGAGCTATCTAGCTAGCTTCTACAGTATTCACAAGCATTGTCAATGCTGCATTGAGTTGAGTGAAGCTGTTTTTGGAAGCTTATATATATTTGCTTTTATCTTTATTGCTTTTTTGCTCGTGTGTTGGAGAAGAAACAGCTATGAATGATTCTTTGGGGTGTTTTGAATGGTGGAGAATAATATATATATATATAGAGAGTGAGAGAGAGAGAGAGAGATTGAAAATATGGTCCCCAAACTGTCGGAGAGATTGTTGTCTTTTGCAATTGGTGTGTGTGTAGAGAGAAGCAATTTGTAGCTATTTGCATGGCATGGTTGTTGCTAGGTTGGCATATCATTTATTGTGCACTTTGGTGCATTAGTTAATCCTATTAATGCATCACCAAAACAAATATGTGTTACTTGACAAAATATGTTTGGCCCTTAACATGGTAAGACCACTTATTTTATTTTGTTTTATTTTTTGGAGCAATGGTATGGTACTGGAAATGTTATTTAATTCATGGCAGTGAATCCATACAAAAACCTGACGGATTTTTTTTTTTAATTCAATCATTATAATAACTTTATTTCCGTTATTTTTCTTTTTTGACTCAATAGGTCTAGAGATATAAATAGTGTCATGTCATGCTTGCTTGGCTCATTGAGTTTCAAGCTTCATACTGTGCTTGTGCCGACTTATTTACTGATTGTGCTCATGCTTGCGCCAGTTCACAAGTTAAAATGAGCGCCAAGTCTGACCTGTAGCATGTTTATAAATGAGTTGTGCTTTAATCGTGATGTATCGTGCCGTTATTCCCATCGTGCTTTATGCTCGCATGCATTCTTATTCTAATTTTAAACTTATTTGTTGTATATTAGAAAGAATTATTCGTTGATAAGACTTTTTTTACAGAGAAAGTTAGGGATTAATAATATAATACCATTATTTAATTAACATTTTATTTGATAATAATCTTACTAAAAAATGTAATATTTTATCCAATAAAGACGATATTATATATTTTTTGGGTTTAAAATTGAATTATATATACATAATTTGTAATTAGAAATATAAATTTCAAGCAAATTTATGTCGTGCTTTGTTGTGCCCGTGTCGCGCTCATGTTATGCCTCATCGTGCTCATGCCTAATCGCGTCTCATGTTAAAACCTGGTCCAATCTCGACCTGCCAACTTATGGTGCCGTGTCTAAGCCTATTAGTTATAGTATCATGCTGCGCCGTGCCACTAAAAATCGTGTCGTGCTTAATATCGGAGCCTATTGAAGCTTTTTAAGGATAGTATGAGATGGTGATAAATCACTAGGAAACTAAGAGTTGTTGTTATCCATTTTTGTGTTTCTAAACACATCATAAGAATTTGTCACGTTTTATTTTTGCAATCATATTTCAGTTTTTTTTTTTTTTTCATATACCTAATTGTAATTCTTTCAATTTTGATTCTCTCTTTGTAAATGAGATTTTCTTGGCACTTCATTATGTGGGGAATATTAAAAAAAAAAATCAAATGAGAACCTTTAGATCTTAATTCATAAAGGTCATATAAATTTTGAGGATCAAATATGATAAATGAGGACTCACATACCAATATTAGAATATTATTACACAAGCATTCGGAAAATTAAAGACTTATAAAAGCCACGCATGAGAGCAACAATATTGGAGGCGTTTATAAACAAGAATATCAACATATTATTGATAAATGATATCAATTCTCTTAAAAAAATAAGAGGATTGCTATGCACAGATGCGTCAGTCGCGTCTGTGCGATATCGATCGTCCGTGGGCATATCTAAAAAAATAAACCCATAAAAGGTGAATCTAACAAGTACAAATCGAGTCATTATTTACTTATCTTACCAAGTTCTGGTCAAATTATGTTTGACATGCAATTCCCAAAGAATCGGCAAAAACTAATTCCATAAAGATGTATTATTGAGATATTACATGACGCTTATTCTCTAGATTTTAAATCCTTCTTAACGCTTATATGAAAGCTTGTGTGGTCTAATTAGTAATGTAACAGTCTCAGAGACGCTAGATATAAAGCCAATGAATTCATGTAATCATATATTACGCCAAAGAGTACTTTGATACATTTTTGAATTTCAGGATCAAGTACAATATCAGATATTCATGTACGAAAAATCTTGATGCTTTTATTAATGGAAAAAACTATCTTCTAATGAAGGGTATTGAATGAGCTAAAACCGAGCCCAGCATCGCGTGCATTGTGCTATACAGTCTCCCTTACAATCGACATTGTAACCCAATGCTTTTGGGTTCCGAAGAAGAAGGTTTCGAAGAGGTTTCCCTTTGATTCCCCACTGGTTCTCCAAGATTTGGACATTTTTTTTCAACTCATCTTCAAGATTACATCCGAGGACTTCTGGAAATTTTTTGAGCAATTTGAATAGATCATCGTCAGATAAACTTAAACTCCTTAAGTAGTTTAATATCTCATTTATGATCTCGAGCTTCGGCACAATCTTCTTGCGTTCTTCGCCCCAGTAAGGTGAATGAACTTGCCCGAACGCTTTTCCAAGTATCTTGTCGGCCTCCTCGCTGCTGAAGCTAAAGCTACACAGAGCTCCTCTGCAAGCTTCCCATCTCTCCTTATCTTCTTCGGTAAAAGTCGTAATCTCAACTTGCGCAGTTGACTGCAACGCCCATTTCTTTGAAGGAATACTTGATGTCCATGGTACTGCTTTTGCGCTGTGGGAATGACTACTGGTATTTGACAATGCGATATTTGGTGCAATTGTTACAACATCGGGCTGCAAAAAGAGAGAAACGTATTAAAGAGTAATTTGAGAAAGATAAAGCTAGTTTGAGTTCTAAAATTTTAGGAATAGCGCAAACTATTGAGTGGTCGAGGACAAAATTTTAGGATTGTTAATTAGCATAACTTTGTGACAATAATGCATATGCACTTCAAGACCAAATACTCAGATTTCCGCATCTTCTAGTTGATTTTTTTTTTTTTTTTAATTTACAGGTATTACATTTTTTGCTTATGTGTAGATTAGATGTACACGCTCCAGTATTTGTTTTTTAGAAAGTCGAGTAAATTATGGAAAAAAGATGGACAGTTTTCTCGAGATTCTTCTAAAGCATTTAGGAGTTGAGGTCTAATCATTCTAAAACAGAAATGAAATTAATGTAGGAGAAACGAAACACACAGTATGTGCTGACATATATTGGTGTGAGAAATTTAAAATTAAAAATAAATAAATAAATGAAGACAGTTGCTTTTGCAATCCTTAATCGACTCTTTTTGAATTTCTTAATGGTACATAAAATCGAACAGAAAAGAACAACATTACGGCATTGCAAATAAGACAGACACCTCAGATTAGTATAACTCCTTAGCATCCGATTCACTATCCTAAAATTTCAAAACCACAAACATATTCATAAAGTTATATGCTTGGTGGCCAAGAAACAAATGGATCAAGAAATAGTACTAACCGTAGAATAAAATATCCGTGGTGCATAATTGCTGGTCAATAACGGGGAAGCCAAAGATTTTCCTAGCATCCCTGCACTGTTTATAGGATATAATCATATTTCAAATAAAAGATCAATGATGTGAAAACAATGGAAAGCCTCATGAAAACAAAATCTACAAAGAAAATCTCAAAGAATGGTGTTGTATTTCAAAACCCAAATGTAGTAACATCGTTGCTTTTGTCGATATAAGAGTGGTGTGCAATCACTAGCAATGTTTAAAAGAATGTTTCACAAATTTTTGTAACTTTATAACTTCACATATCACAAATTTCCATAATATACTTTTTAGCAACCCCTTCAGGATCTTCACTTGGAACTAAAGCAAATTCAAGAAGTTTCCAAATGCTATCTAGTATCTACTTCATGTTTTTCCCTTTACCATTTGAACATTATGAAAGTCTCTGCCAATACAGACACAGATTTGCTTAATATGGATTACTGGTGTAAACTTCAGTTACAAATTCCATCTGTAGTTCTTACCGACACAAATAACTCTCTCAACTCAAAATGTATTTCACTATAACTTCTAGTCATGACTCCTCGTAAAATCAATATTTTCACCGGTATCCCATCTCCCGGTCAAGGCGCTAGACAATAACATTAAAACCTACATACCCACTAAACATCCTATATTGAGAATTTTTCTCTCTGATTACTTTTATACGGTCGTTGTAGTTTATACGTTCTTGGATACAATACCTTCAAAAATTTTCCACAATTTCATAAGTGAAAGAATCAGAAAACTCCCTTATTGGCCTTATCAACTTCATTCATGTAGTTCTATATGATAGACATCTTTGTTGATTCCGAGACTAAACATATTCTCATTATGCTCAAGTCTAATCCTCAAAATTTGTTATCCATATCCATTCTCTTATCTTAAATCGAAAACTAACATCTGAACTATCTCAATGACAATATCATTGCCTACTACTAGTAAACCATATGAAATTCTATATCTTTCAACATAGAGAACAATAAGAACCAATATAATATTGACTACTCTATCTATGAAAAGCCAAACCTTTAAAATAGAAGAGTAAATATAATGGGCACAACCAAAAGCAGATTTTCCATTCCGATGATTGTTTCCAATTCCCTATCTCTCATAAACAAAATACCCCACAATTTATGAGCTTTTGAGTACCACATATTCAATGAACTCAATTAGGAAAAAAGAAAAATTAAGAAAATAAAGCTAACCCATTACAGCTTCGAATAAGCTATAAAGCAATTTGATAAAACAAAGGCATAGTATTATAGGGTCTACAAACAAAACCACCATAAACTCTCAGATTCAAGTTACATTAATACACTTTTTTTTTTCTCAACATTATTAACAGATTTTATCCAAACAGGAACAACCAAAGACGCGAAATCAGAGTCAACGAAAAACTGAATGTCAATGGCGTTAGCAAGTACTGTACCTGAGCGAAGTGGGAGAGAAGAGTATTCGAGATTGAACAAAACTGAAGATTTTTGGTCAGACTGAGCTGAGCTGAGCTCTGGTCCGCTAGGAAAAGTGGAGCCCACAAAGTCCAAAACTCGTACTCCATATATATGTGTGAATTGTATATGCAAAGGCAATAACCCAGTTGCCCCTTTGCCACATATTTTATTTTAGGGGATTTTGCTTGAAAGAATTTGGGCAAGTTTGGTAATTTGCGACTCTATACCTATTTTATTTACGGTGAAGTAGGGATACCTGAAATTTACATTTTGATAATTAAGTTAATTATCACCAATTATCATTATGTAAGTAATTTAATTATTTAGGTATTTTATTATATTTTTAAAAAAAAATTGAGTATTAATTTAAATTATGTTTGAAAAATGAGTATTCACTATAATTTCTTATTTATTTATATTTTATTTATATTTCTTTAAATTTGGATAATTGGCTTTTAATTTTTTTTTTTTGGCAATTTTAGTCCTTCTCTGTTAGTTTAATTAAATTACTACCAAAATTATACATGTGTTTTATCACTTACATTAGTTTTTACTTGCATAAAGGGCCGATGCCAAAATTAATTTTTGTTTTTCTTCTTATCCTCTTAGGAATCGAACATAAAAAATATATAGATGTAAACATTAGTTACTTACCGCATGCGCTACGCTGCTCCTTTGGCAATTACATAAATATAAGTCATATGAGTCAAAATTATATTATTTTTATTTAATTCAAGAGTACATCTCAAAAGGTTTGGAAATTTTCATTTAATTGTAAAACCGAAAATGATTTTAACCTATCTTTTTCTTTTTCATGCAATTAGAACACGGAAAAATGCCAAAAATCTCCTCTAGATTTTTGTAAAATTCTACGAATTTCCCATCAGTTTATTATAATACAAAAAACACCCCTCAATTTTTTAATTTCATCCCAAACTATACCTAGAAGTCAAATAACGTATGTAGAATATCAATCATGCCCTTAAATAAAATTAAGTCATTTTGACACTCAACTTATAATTTCTTCACGAATTATCATATTCTTGTAACCAAACAATAAGAATGTCATCAATGCATACTCCCTCATTTTGCAATTCCTCATGTTTTCATATATATAACAGAAATACTACTATCAGACACGTCTGAGGGATCTGAACCGTCCATCTTGATGGGTCTCACGTGAGACCTACTGTGATAGGGCCTACCAAGATGGACGGTCTAGATCCCCGACGCTGCTGAGGATATCACTGCTGTATATTATATACGGAGTACTATAAAGTGAAAAGTTTTGAGATGGCAAGGTCAATTTTGTCAATTCACTCGGGGGCCATCTATCGGATGTCACGCGCTAATCAGTAATCACTCACACCATCCTCCACCGCTCACGCCGTCCGTCTCCTCTTTAATTAATCCGCTTCATTAATTATTAATCAAACCCCTCTCAATATTATTATTATTATTATTTAGTTATACTATACATACCAAAATCTAGAGCCAAAACATTACTCTAAATCTCTAATCTAAAATCCCCCAACCAACTAAGCAAAGAGAAAGAGATCAGATCATTTCATTTTACACTTCACACTTCACACTCACCCTCTTCGATATCATCACGCAACCATTTAATTTCTTTGGGAGCCAAAAATAATACTTAAACCTCCAATAAATATTTGCAAATAAATTAATAGGGATAATAAAACACAAATCGATAAATTGAAAAAAAAAAAAAAAAAAAAACCAACAGCAACAACGATAACAATATTCGATCGATCTCTTCTCTTCTTGAAGAACAATGGCGGAGCATTGAGAGTGGGAAAATGGCTCCGTACAGGCAGACGGAGAGGTCACGTGCCCACGATCTCCACCACCACTCCAACGGCGTCGCTGATCACGTGACCATCGGGGTCCGGTCCCACCTCCACCACCACCACAAGCCGGGTCGGGCTCGCCGATCGCCTCGATCGAACCGGGTTCCGATCGCCGGCGTCGCCGTGGTTCTCTCGCTCGTCCTCTCCGCCACCGTCTTCGCTTACTACTTCATCTCCTCTGGCGACTCCGACGGTAATTCGTTTTTCGCTTCAAGTTTTTTTTTTTTTTTTGGTGCGTGTGTGTTTGGAGTTTTTGGTTTTCGAGCTGTTTGTTTGGCTAGAAAGAAAGTTGTGGAGAGAAAGTACATTTTGGATTTGTCGATTCTGTGTTGGAACCTAGCTAGGTTATGGAGTGGTCCTCTGTTGTGGATTAGTTCATCTGCATTGTGAGGTTCTCTGTTTGGTTGCCGAGAAAAAAAAAATTGTTCTTATTCGATTCTGATCTCTGCGTTTGGTTGCTCGAGAAAGTGTTGAAGTAGTGAAGTTAGAGTGAGAGTTTCACTAGCGTATGGCTTTTGTGTTGTTTTGGATTTATCGGTTCTGTATTGGATTTATGAAGTGGTCGTTGTTTGTAGACTAGTTTATCTGCATTGTGAGTTTTTCTGTTTGGTTGCCGGAAAAAAAAAATTGGTTCTATTTTGTTCTTATTTCTTCGTTTGGCTGCTCGAGAAAGTGTATAAAATGGTGAGTCAGATTGAAAATGACTGTATTGCTTTTGTGTTGTTTTGGAAAAGGAAAGCTAAGATTTAGGTTTGGCTTTGCCGTTAGAGTAGTCAGAATTCGGCTTGTTTTTTGTTTGTTTATTTATTATTTTTCCTTTTTTTTTTTTTTTTCTTTTGTGGTGCAGAAGGAAATGGTTTTAATGTGGATGATGAGGATGATTTTCTAGCGAATGTGACACGAACGGAAACTTATAAAGTCCTCAAGTTCGGGAAGGGTTCGGTGGTCCATGGTCGGGATTCGCGGTATTGGGATAGGGATGATCGGAGGAGGGATGAAGATTACGATGAGGATGCTGTAGAACACAGTAGAGTAGACGATAGGGATGAAGCTAGTGATGCCTCGACAAAAGTGAAGAGCTTTGACAAGAAGTCTGCTGATGTTGGTTCTCGAAAGGGGTCGGAGGGGAAAGGCGTTGGATTGTACAATGAGGCGGGACGGGACGAGTTGAAAATGTACGAAGCAGAGTATGAGGCCTCTTTGAAAAATGTACGGTCTAAAGAAGATGACCAGCAAAATCAGCAGCTAGATGATGAGCATTTGGAGAAGCCAAATGACATAGTTGATATTTTTGACGAGTATGATGATGGGATAGATTATCATGATGCTCATGGGGATGATTACGATGATACTGGACATGACAAAGGGGAGAATTTGGACATGGAAAACCCCCGCTATGAAGTTAATGTTTCTCAGAAAGTTGAGAGCGTTTCTGTTAAACCTCACGAGGAGGAATCTTCCGAGCATTCTCAAAATCTAGATGAAGCTGGTAAAAAATCCAAAGACGTCAGTGCGGCAAACAGTCACTCTTTAAAAAAATCTCGGCCAGACTCAAAAAGGAAAGGAAAGCGTCGCAAGTTCTCTGGTAATGCTCTATTTTTCTTGGGTTACAAACACATGTTACATAGCTTTTATTCCTTAACGTTCCACAGGGATTACGAGATCAATTTGACCGCTGAACTAGTAGCTCATAATTTGTCATATCAATTTGTTTTCTTTCCGAGATTTCATCTATTTATTGAGCCATAAATTGCAAATTTAAACTTGATAAATATATTAAATGCTAGTGAGTTTAGGCATTACGGCAGTTTAATGTTTATGGATGCTCCCTTTTATCTTATTTGTTTATAGGTAGGAGATCTTTGTTTATAGTTTTTTTGCTTCTCTTTTTCTTGGTTGAAGAAACCTTACTTGTTCCCCTGGTGAATGTACTCTCATATTGAAACAATTATTTGTTTCTTATTTTGACCCAAAAAAAAAATAGTTACATCTTTTATTGGTGAAAATGGTAATGTACAAATAGCTCTTGAAATAAGATAAAAACTCGAATAAAGGCTTCTAAAAGCGGAGCTCAGATTAGATACTATTGGACAAATCACAAATATGAACGTTTCAAATATTCTAATAAATACTAGCTCGCCGTATGGGTTTTAAAAGGATGCTTAGATTATAGTAGAGGGGGCTGGTTGGCTGCATGCAGAAAAATTGGAGGAAAAAAAAAAGAATCTTTTTACCATTATGCATGTAGTTGGGTGCAGGATTCTGTGCAAGTGTGGATGTTGAAAGTGCGATAATTTGTTAAGCATTAGCTAAGAAAATGACTGCTTTGTTGTTTGGGTATGAATGAGTTGTGATGTTGGCTATTACTTGTTGACCTCAATGGTTTTACATCCTGGTTGGGTTCAGTCACAGGATTCATTAAGAAAGAAAATGATAGCTAGAGCCTAGATGTTTCATAGCCAGTAATGTTGCGTGCTTTATTAAAAATTGTTTTTTTTCTTCCTAATTTCGTTATGATTTTAGATATTCTGTCTGATTCTTTTTCATTTATTTTTTAATTTTTTTATGTGTCTGGCATACAATATCCATATTCTTCAGGTCCTTGTGATATGAAGTTTTTCGGCCCTACTGAACAGCTTATAGAGCCTCTAGAAAGTCGAAAGTTTGCCAGATTTAGCTTGCAGTATACAGAAATTGAGGACAAGCCTGATTCGTTGGACCATTGGGAACCAAGATTTGCAGGCCATCAAAGTTGGCAGGAAAGAGAAGATTCATTTGTTGCGCGTGATCAAAAGATAAATTGTGGCTTCATCAAAGGCCCAAAAGGAACCCCAAGCACTGGATTTGATTTGGCAGAAGATGATGTGAATTACATCAGCAGATGCCATATTGCTGTCATCTCATGCATATTTGGCAATTCCGATCGCTTGAGAACGCCTACTGGTAGATCGGTAAGGAGAATTTTTTATACAAGAAAAGATGGTTCGATATTTCCTTAAAACCTGTGTTTTATTCCTTTTATGCGTCTCTTTCTATGGCTTTTTTAGTACTTAGTGTAAGCAGCTCGTTTAATTGAAGGAATACTGTTTTATATCATCGCTTCTTAAAGTTTAATCATGCATGTTTAGTTGCTTTTAGTCATATTGCTTGTCTAGTCTCAAGTGGTTTTAACTTTTCTATAGTGAATGTCTAGAAGCTGTAACTATTTCTACCCATTTTTTGAACTTAGGAGAGGTTGCTCATCTTCAGTTGTTTAATTTCAGGTCACCCGCATGTCAAGGAAAAAAGTCTGTTTTGTTATGTTCATTGATGAGATCACTTTGCAAATGCTTTCTTCAGAAGGTCAAACACCAGATAGCATGGGCTTTATTGGATTATGGAAGATTGTGGTTATAAAAAACATGCCATATGCGGATATGCGAAGAGTGGGAAAAATACCAAAACTTTTGTCACATCGTCTTTTCCCTTCTGCAAGGTGAGAACTATAGTAGTAAGAGTGAAACAACGCTTCTTAATACATAATTATCGTACAGTTCAGTCCTTATGTTGTCTCTTAGCTATTTTAGTTATGTTGTGTTTCAAATATGTTTTATGTCTTATTTCTTACAAAAAAAATTACCAAAATCTAATGTGTTTTTTCTCCTTATGGAGTTGAGGTTTTGTTGCACCAAGCTTCCATTTACAACTTCACTGGAAGTTTTACTTCATAACTCGTTAGTTGAACACCCAAACTCTATCTTCAAAAAATCTAGTTTCTTTTTCTAAAGATTTACATGAATGTGACAGTCTATAAGACGCATATAATCCCTCATTTTCACCAAAAGGCAGCGTTACACGGATTCTCTGGCACATTTATGGTGTCATCGAATATAATGATACTAAGTAGCAGATCATTGGTTGGTACAAGATGTACTTGGCAATCGTTTATATGTTGATATGAACAATTATAATGCAATGAAGCTCTCGTATAAACATATCTACAATCCTTGGCAGGTATTCTATCTGGTTGGATAGCAAATTACGTCTCCAGCTTGATCCTCTACTCATCCTGGAGTACTTCCTGTGGCGAAAGGGTCACGAGTATGCAATCTCAAATCACTACGACAGACATTGCGTATGGGAGGAGGTTATGCAAAACAAGAAACTGAACAAGTACAATCATACTATCATCGATCAGCAATTTGAATATTATCAAGCCGATGGATTGACAAGATTTAATGCCTCGGATCCAAACAAGCTTCTTTCCAGCAGTAATAATCTTTCTTTCTGATTAATAACTTGGAGGTAGTTTCCATAATAATTTCTTAAATTACTTTTTTTCATACTCGCAGATGTACCAGAAGGGTCTTTTATAATCCGGGCCCATACACCAATGTCAAATTTGTTCTCCTGTCTCTGGTTCAATGAGGTTGACCGGTTTACACCTCGTGATCAACTAAGTTTCGCGTACACGTACCAGAAGTTGAGAAGGACGAATCCTGAAAAACCATTCCATCTTAATATGTTCAAGGTGAATAATTCGGAGAGCTACATCATGAGAGAGGACTTGATAATTAAACGAACAAGAAACGAGTGGTTGAAAGTGATTTTGCGGTAAAATTTGTTACCTTATTATCTTGTTTTGAATATTTCAGGACTGCGAAAGGAGAGCCATTGCCAAGTTGTATCATCACAGATCAGAGGAGAAGAGAAACATTCAGCCAAAGGAAACCGAATGAACAAAACGTGCTACGTTAGCCTCTGCTGTGGAAATCTAGTTTCTATGGATGGAGTTTCAGGCAAGCATTCTTCAAACCTATCGAAGCATTCTTCAAACCTATCGAAGCTTGAAAAAATTTCCGAGATGTCGCAGGCTGCTAATTTGCAAATTGCAATCTTGGCACACTGGATTTATACAATTCTAGCGCGGGCCAACTCTCTCTATACCAATTTTTTCTTGGGATAGCAGTTGGGGCGATATTGCGATTGCTTTGTCGCCGGCGTGGATGTTTATCTGTAGAGTACGAAGAGTATTCCAATATACTTTCATAATCTTCATTGTAATTCTTTCTATTTTTCATCATTATTTCGTCTCTGGCAAAGTGAATCAACAAATACTTTTGTACTGGTCATACCACTAAAAGTTATATAGTTCAATGTAGTTTGCAATTGGAATTCATCTTTCTATGGCTAATATTAAATGTCTTGATAGGTAATTTATCTGTAGAGCCGATTGGAATATTGGTTTCTTTGGATCCTTTTCATCATCATCGTGCCCATGACCAAGTATGTTACAATGTGATTTTTTCTGTCTCGTTCATGTAATCATGTTTCTCCTTCAGTGATTTTAGAAGCCCTTGAACGATTTAATAATTTTAGAATTATGTCCTCTATTTTAGCAATCGAGGGCAAATTTTAGCCAGGAAAAGCACAGAACAGCATAGAAGAAGATGATTCATTGAAAACCTGGTATTGTTTGACCAACTGAAGAAGAATAGGATTAGCGTTCTCCTTTGTGGTTTCTTGACATAAATCATAACCCACATTTATAAACAGGGGGACACGAGAGTTTGAATTCGTTTACTCGCACATACTTTAAAGGCCTTTAGAGGTTTGGAAACATGGACTTGACTGTGTTGGACGTGTTACTTTTTGTTTCTTTCACGGTTGACAAATATTTCATTGGCATTTACATTGGAGGAGAAGGTTCAAATAAAAACTAATACGGACATGTAATTTCAATTGGTTGATGACTGTCTACGCGGCAAAAAACAAAGATCTATATGCATCATACTTGCATGTTTCAAGTGCATGGACGGCTCATATTCAAGCTTCCACATGGATTGCTCACATATTTTAATTTCAACAAAAAAAAAAAAAAAATTCTATGCAAATTTTTATTTCCAATTTCCCATGGACAGTCACGCTGCTCTCCCACAATAGGCCGCCATAAAAAATTGTACCCTTGAAAAGTAGAAAACACAACTCATCCTAGAGCTTTAAGCATGAATATCATATCCGTTTGTATTTTGATATTCCCAGGGTCAGACGATGGATTATGAGACAAGCGACAGGATTTACAACTAATACTAATTACCAAAGTTATGTACCGCATAGCTTGTGCATACAAAACCATTCTTAAGAAGTGGCATGATACATATAGAAGAGTCGAAGATCATGCATTCTGGTTAGCATCTTTCGAAGATCCTATAGAGCTTCTCGAGTGAAGCAACCTGCAGAAAGCAAAGGTTTCACAACTGCAAAATTGGAAAATTTGGTTTCGAAACATAGTACGAAACAGAAGTGTCTGAAGGGAGAACTTACACGAACAACTGTTCCGTTTGTAGCCATACACGACGGCGGCTTAAGAAAGAGTCTCATGGCTGGAAACAAGACATGCTGTATTGACCATTCACGTTGGGCCCAAGCAGTTTCTGCCTCTGACAGAAGTTCGTGTGACATTTCGGTCTCCATTGTGACATCATTACCTGAGAAAAACGTAGCAATCACTAATTAGGAACCACCTTGCTAGAGTAAGAACGAGAAGATGAAAATAAATACAACGTGATTAACCGTTAGGGAAATTTCACAAAGAAATTACATCCATTTGGTTGGATGTCAATCTGTAGGCATTGCATAAAGATGTCAATCTGTAGGCATTGCATAAAGATGGCAAAAATGATGAGATGAAATGGGTGACAAAAATGAGGCAGCTACGTCATTTGAACTCTTGGAGATGTCTATAAAAAATTATGCAACACAATTTACGGAGAAAAAAAAAGAATAACATGAGAGCACCACATGCAAATTCTCTTTACAACTCCAAACAATACTCATTCTCAAGCCTTAAACTACGGAAATGACTCTCTGAAACAAGGATAATTGCCAATTAACTACTCAAAAAGCATAAGTTGTCAAGATCATAATTATTATTGCTTCAGATAACAATCTACTCGTAAAGCATGATGGAAATTTGAGCGAACAATTCCAATATGACACGAATACAATTTCTAAAAATTCTTCTACCAAAGCAATTGAAACACATGTTTTGTTACTTACAGAGAGCACAATCGTACAATATCAAGACGCCTCTAGTGTAAAACAAAAAGAAGATAGATTGTCTGATTTTTCTTGTTTCTATTCACCCCTGGATAACAAAATAAAGTACAAACAGGAGAACAAGTCCTTACTGAACAAAAAATGACATCTAAATAGGACCTAGAAAGTAAAGAGCAAAATTGCTTTTATGAGCTAAAAGATGCAAGAAACCTTTTTCTTTTGTGTATAAGAACCTTTAAACCCATCATTATTAGATTAAAGACAAACAAACAAACAAACAACTACAACAAGTTGACAGGAGATAGCTGCATCCAGTAGCAAGTAAAAGTACCGATAAGTGCAGAAACAAAACCTCTTCAAAGATAAAAATTAGAAAGGAAGCAAAGAGAAAGTCGTACATGTATCACGAGAGCAATTTTCTCTTTCTTCGGGAATCTTGGGAGGTTTTTTCTTTACATAAAATTTCAGACCATCACCAGACGGGTTGGGCAGCAAAGGAGGATGCATAGCATAGAAGTTTCCAAGAGCAGCTGAAATTGCTTGAAAGCAATTTTTTTCGTTCTCCCAATCCACCTACAGTAACAAAAAGAGGTCAAATTTTATGAAATTACCAACTCACCATACAAAGAATGTGATAATTAAACTTATGGTCATCCTATAAACATTGACCACAACATGACAAGTGATCATTTCTACATTGCAGAACAAGTTTCAGTGCAATGCATTAAATCAATCCAATAATAAACTCCTTTAGCTAGTCCATGATTAAGTCAGGAGCTTCCAAGTGCATGTTTTCTATTCTTAAAAAAAGTTTACTTGAGGGTTTAAGTAGTCTATAAGCTAATGGCTAAAGAATCCAAACGTAAACAAAACCATAATTATAATGCTTAAAGCATTCTGATAGAATCTACAAACACAAATTTAAATTAGTACATAAAATAATAAAAATGGCAATCATGTCATTCACTTTCAAACCCTTTCTTAATTATTCTATTCGAGTCGAGATCTTAATGTTAAAGCGTCCAGCTACCAAACCATATAATTTGTTGTTTGCTAACTCAAGATTCTAAAGGAAATAGTTCCTACAAACGCATTTCTTCTTATAAGATCCACATGCTAATGGTCGGTGCTATCATAACTGTAAATCTATCGGCATCCTTCCTCCACATAGAAACATGATATCGGCATAACTTTATTAGTATTCTAAAGAACATTGACTTCTTCCAAAGAAAAAAAAAACATACAAACAAAACGATCTTTATACTGCTAACGCTAATTTTAATTGTCCCCCAGAAAAATTTAACAAGAACTATTGTGCAAAAAAGAATATTAGTTAAAGGATTAATCCGTTTTCTTCTCCACCGACACACTTCTTGAGTAAGTGAAGATAGTAAACGTCGTAGACTCTCTACAACAAAAAAGTTTCCAACAGGTGTATTATCAAGTATCAAAAACCAATGATGGTAGATCTTGCTAGAGGAAAAATATTATGACAGGTCAAACCTACATCATTTCCCAAACATAGAATGAATTCAGGGACACGATCCATGTCAGGTGTGTATTGGTCAAGTATGACAGGAAGCCTGGACAGATTCCCATCTTTATCAATATCAATGCAGAAGTACTCCTGCAGCATTTCGGACTTTTGCTTCAATAGTTCTGTGTTCATCTGGAGAATATGAGTAGTTATGGTTAGAACTCACTGAACACTATTTATGCAAAGTGCGAATTAACTCATAAGAGCTGTCATGAACTTTGTTAAAAAACAATAATAATAAATATCATGGTAAAAAATAATTCTAAGAATCGAGAAACAAAATAATCCAAAAAATAAAATTCTCCTAGTTTCTTATTCAATTTTTGTTAATTACTAAGAAAGAAACAGAGTCGCTTCCATAAATTATTCTTGACTAAAAGCATTAGTAATAATGAAAGCAGACCAATAGTAACAACATGGAGGCAGAAATCTAATCTACTAAAGAAGCTATACAACAGAACTTTTCGTACTTAAATGTTTACGCCTGTGAAATCTAATCTACTAAAGAATCTATACACCAGAACTTTTTGTACTTAAATGTTTACGCATGTGAATTTAGACATTAATAAGAATAAGAAAAAAGAAAAGTTGTTCATCCAGGGCCGCTCTAATATCCTCAAAAGGGTTGACTAATCGATATGCAATATGCTCCACAAGACAGGGTTTGTTACGCCATTAAGGCACTTGAGACTGTTCCATTGATTAAAGTTTTAATAGATTGACTTCTGATTTTTCTTTATTCTTAGTGTTGAATGTTGATAAGTTTCCTGATTTGTAGCCCAATTAGTTTCCCAATTTTGCTACCTAGCTTGCTAGTTGAGGAAGTATTAGTGAAATTAACTCAAGTAATATAAATAGACTAGAAGAAGATTCTGAAAGATAGCAACAGGGTTGAAGGAAACAAGAAATGTTCTACTGAAACAAAAACATAATAAAGAAAGAGAATTACTTCAGCAATCTTCTCTTTCAATTCATCATTCTCCTCGTACTCTGGATCTAAATCCTCCTCTTTCAGTGCCAATAAAATTAATTCCTTAATAGATGCTGAATCACTTAGTTGTATAGCATTAAAATGGGCAAAGCGGAGCAAAGCTTGTTGATACATGAGCTCTTTGCTGTAGATAGATTCCAAAAAAAAAAAGACGTTAAAAGAGTCACCACAAGGAAGGATGAGAAAACATGTCTAGCACCTCCAAAAGGCTGCTGGGGGGAAAATAAAAGAAAAAATAGTGCACAAGCCCTATGTTCTATGTAGCAAAATACACATACACCCATGCATACATGAATACACACTAAATATTAATATATGTATATATCTGTATTAATCTGGATCCTCTCGCTATTCTATGAAGATTTAGGTAACAAATATCTCCAGTCAGATCCTTGAGGCATTATAATTATAATAAATAAAAAACATCTCACACTATCTAAGAATGCCACAAGGCAAGTTGAAAATAGAAAATTAATAAATAGGATTACTAGGCAACAGAACCGGATGATTTTGAGCAAATCATCACCTTAAGTTTACAACATTCGCCAGATAGAGATGGGTGTCATGCTGAAGCAAAGCAAAAACATCATCTGCCATTCCAATATATGTGCAGTTCCTGACAATGTCCAGCATACCTATAGGAATACATGTCAAAAAGAACCACCACATAATGATGCAATGCATTTAATAAGACTTACCAGAGTGGCAATTGCAGTTGATCTCATCAATAAGCTCCTGAATGCTCGTAAGATCTGCAGTTTCCTTTGGGTTCCGTCTTTGTCTAACAGATGACCTACAGGTGGTGGCCTTTAAATTGACAAGAGTAATTAAAGACATATAGCTCATTTTCAAAATATGTTAATAAATTGGATAAAATAAAATTTCATGGAACGCAATGACAACCTAATCCCACCTTTTTATTTATAGGAATAAATCTTCAAAACGAAAACGAAATGTGAATATAAAGAATACAGTTTTTTTTTTTTTTTTCAAAAAAGGAATTGAAGACTATAAACCAAAACAAAAATCATTACAAGATCAACACAAGAGAACAAGTGTACCTAATTGTAGTCAGGCTAGAATTCCCTTCGAGATGATTACGGGGCTTAACTTGCATGTAGGCATGCAACCTTCCGGCCGGATCTGATGAATCTGTTCTAACCATTTTGTTAACTGGAACCTTCAGTGATTTTGCCCCTATTTGAGATACAAAATAGATATAGGAAAATTGTTAACAAAAAGAGGAGAAAAATTAACTAACAAAAAAAACCGAGACACTAAGCACCTTCACTCAACAGAATATGCATAAAAGTAAAAAACAACCAAGGGTCTGCAACTCAAACTAATGAAAGCATTCAAGTTACCAGATGGTGAGGGATTGATATCCAAATTCTTGGTTGAAACAGCTTGGCTAGATGTAGACGGCTCAATCGTCTTTCATGCGCGACCCAAAGACATGACAAGAAAGAAAATTAGAAGAAAAAAAGGCATCATTCAAGAAATAGAGTTACACAGATGAGGAAATTAATAATATACAAAATATTATATTTATACATATGTATAGAGGTCAAATACTCAGTATTTTATGAGAATAATTTTTGTCCTTGATCCCTGAGGTATTTTTTCTTGTGATTTTTTTTTTTTTCAATTTATTTTTTCTTTGGCAGTCAAGTCACTTCAACCGACAACACTTAATCTAGGAATTGGAAGTGCCCCCAGTAAATTTAAAACATTTCTTGGAGACTTTCTTATGAAAGGTTAATACCTTATACCTTTGTTTCTTTTACGTTAGAAGTTTCCCACCTTTAGAGATGCCAGATAAAGGTAGGGCCTCAAAGAAGTGCTCCCTTATAGGTAGAGATACTCAGATACCCCTATTCTTGAGAACAAGGTCGAGATGATGATTATGGGATCTAAACTACAGGACCTTAGCAAGAATCGTAAAAAGATTTGTAACAAGCTAACGTGCATAAAATATCAACTCTTTGGCATCAAGGGTTCAGCAAACAAAAGTAGCATTAGCACAAATGGCAAACACTGTTTCTAATAGATTAAATCGAACACGAAAAAAATGAAAAATAAATAAAATAAAAGACACTCCATCTCAGAAGGAAAAAGAAACAAACTTTAAGAAGTAGAGATGGGAGTTAAGAATCTTCTACTGCAATTGCAAACTATTAGATCAAGTCTGATCTAGGTAACCAGTTACAAATTACCTGTTCTTGAAATGTCCTAGTGTCATTGGAGTTTCTCAGCTTTGATTCAACAACTGACTGTATCTTCTCAATGATTACTTCCTGATTCAGAAGGCTTACCTGTTTTCAATATAGGAGAAAATATATAAGGAACAGTTTTCTCGCTCTTTCCTTGCCGAACAATAAAATAGAAAGTATGACAAGCTCTTGGAGTTGACATTTCTGCATTGACTCAGGTACACCTCCAGTGAGTTCTGAAGCAAGAAATATCATATCCGCAGTAAACGCCCATGCCTCTTGGCAGTATCTGTTCACCAAGATATCGGTGCATGAACAGTGCACTAATGAAAAAACACATACACACAAGGGTAACACACACATATGCAAGTAACACCATTGACAAAAGCTCACCAGTAAATAAAACATTTCTCTTCAGCAGCATAAAGCATTTCTCTTCAGCAATTAGGGGTTACCGCAGTTTTACTCCAAATTACCATAATTTTAAAATAAACAACCATAGACTTGCAGAACCATTCCGTCATAATTTGTGCCACAGCAGCTACCATAGTGTGTATAACTATGTCATTGCCCTAGAGTTCTTGAGATATAAAAATTCAAAAGACAGCCATAAAAGAAAAACAAAAAATTAAAATATTATAACTATAAATGCCTACCTCTTTTTTGGTTGGGTGAACATTCACATCAACATGCTCTGGGGGCAGCAGAATTGACATATAGATGAAGGGTTTTGATGCTTTCGGCAATGTTGCAGAATAAACAATCTCTAGAGATCTTTTCAAAGCAGTCCATTCGACCAATCTATCTGTGCTTAAAAAACAAAAGTTAAATTTAATTACTGTATTAGAAGAGAATTAAGAGAAACAATCTGAAACTTTTCACGAACCTAGTTTATTTCCTGAGAGTGAAAGATGCTAGGTTTTAGCATGAGTAAACACAGTATAACATATATATTCAGCACAATCATTAGATCAATTCAATAAACCATAACACCAGTTAAAGACAAAATACAGTCTAGAGAAAAGCTTAAGCATAAAGCATATAATGTAGACACTATTATGAAACAAAAGTTGAGCTTAGAACCCCAGTTTGGGAATTCATGGCTCAAACTCTTTAGCTCTAGACAACTCAAAAATCATGAAGACACTAAAAAGTGTAGTCACCACACCAAAAAATTAGTTATACATCACAAAAATATTTGGTTTGACAACGTATAGCAACCAAAAATGGACATAAGGCATGACTATACTCTTCACTTTTCCTAATTTCTAGAACCAAAATAACTATAAATACCATTTATGAACAGGACCATTGTTGTCTTCTTTGCAACATAATTGAAATTGGAGATGAGGCCATCCATTTTAAAAACTGAACTAGATGGATCGTCATCAGAAGCTTCGATCTTCAACAGATTTTGAGCTACTGATACCCCATAAACCGACCGAATAGCATCAATTCTTGAAGGTGTGCCAACAGAATGAACATCTGCTCTTGCAGCTCCAAACTGATTATAATATAGGGGGAAAAAGAGAGATTGAATAATGAGTCAATAAAAATTTACAAACTTGAAACAAAAATGATAACCAGAAGACAAATATAACTCAGCAGCATTACAGAGACCCACCTTTCTACAAGAGAAACTAACATGTGTATGATGAATGGCAAAGCGGCTTAGCAAGTCTACAATCTTTGAGTAATCATCTGCGGAATTTTGCAATGTCTTCCTCCGAGCAGTCATATTGTAGAATAGATTCTCAACCTAATAAATCCAAAGAACATCACAACCATGGAAGCTAACAGGGAGCTAGGTGCATGAAAAATCTACATTTGCCGAAACACAATATAAAATTGCTAGTCCAGGAATTATACGGCAGAGAAAAACATCACTAGTTCCAGTATCTCAATTAATCTCTAGATCTCTCAACATCAATCTGAGCATCTAATAAGGTCTTCAACAAAAATGTAATGGAAATCTTAAATAAACATATTTGCATTCATAATGGTAAAACACACGTTTATGACATAACAAAATTTGAAATAAAATAAAAAATCAAATCAAATAATCACTTTTATCAGCTTCATAATAGCAAACTATAGACAAATTTTCTTGCTCGTACCAGTATCTGAGTTCCTTTCACAGCAGCACAAGCCTTGGGCTCGCCCTCCATGACCCCATCTCTATATGTTGCCCTGAAAAAGATTCAACAAATATAAAGTCCATTTATATTACAATCCTTCATTGAAGAAAGCAACAACAAAATGATTTTTTTTTCCCCACTGTGGCCAAAAGCAACAAACTTCAATTGCTCAAGTGACAAATAATCACCAATCCAAAACCAAAACTCTTTCTTTCCACATTCATTAAATCCAAACAAAAGCTTAGAAGTAACCAACTGCTCAAAAATAAGGCAAAAAAACCACAACCTGTAACCGTGCAATTGGCCTTTGGTAATGGTGGTAACAGTGACGTGACCAACGTAGGTCATGCTCGCCAACGCTTCTCCTCGAAATCCCATCGATTTGATCCATTGCAAATCCTCGAACGTCGAGAGCTTCGACGTCGTGTGTCTCTCGCACAATATCGGCAAGTCCTCGAACTGAAGAAACAAAACAGTAAAAAAAAAAACCCTTAAAAATTGAGACTTTTTGTCTTTGCAATTTCATTTTCTGTTTGGCTACCGAGAAAATAGCTAGAGAGCGAGACCGACTCTGATTCCGTGACCGTCATCGGAGACCTGAATGAGCTTGAGTCCTCCGTCCTTGACGACGACGTTGACGGCGGAGGAGCGAGCGTCGAGGCAGTTCTCGACGAGCTCTTTGACGGCGGAGACGGGGCGTTGGATGACCTCGCCGGCGGCGATTCGGTTGACGACGGACTCGTCCAGGCGCCGGATTTTGGGAGGCTCTTTGGAGGCCGCTCGCTCTGCTTCTAGTTTTTCGACTTCCATGGCGTCTTCAACGTCTTCCATTGGAGGGTTTTGAGAGAGATTTTTTTTTTTTTTTGGGTGAAACTGAGAGCAAAAATGGGGGATTTGGTCAAAATGACATAACCAAATATCAAAATTTATAAAATGACTTTTTCTTTTATAATTTTTTTTTTATTTAACAAAATCAGACATAGCATAATTAAGTACCCCTAATTAAGTTTAATTAGTTTTCTCATTACTCTCTTTATCTTTTCCCTCTCTTTCTCAACCTTTACTTCTCCTTCATTCCACTTCCACGAGGACCACGACCAGAGCCTCCACGACCAGCCCCTCTCCTCCCTCTTCCTCTTTCTCCTCTCAGCCCTCCCCCGCGCGACCAGCCCTTCTCTTCCCTTTTCCCTCTTTCCCTCTTTCCCTCTCTTCTTTCAAGCACCGTCGAGTGCCGCCATAGGTCGACGCCACCGCCGTGGGTCGCCTATTTTCGCCGTGGGTTGAGGAAGCACGCTGAAGCGCTGCCACCGTAGGTCGAGCGCCGCCGCCGTGGGACGAGGAACCACCGTCGAGCGCCGCCGTAGGTCGAGCGCCGCTACCGAGGGGTCGCGTGCTGTCGCCGTGGGTCAAGGAAGCACGGTGAAGCGCTGCCACCGTAGGTCGAGCACCATCACCGTAGGTCGAGCGCCGCCGCCGTGGGTCGAGGAACCCAATCCTCCCCGAGCTCCCCGAGCCCCCCCACCAGCAAAAGAAAATGTCGCGTGCAAAGAAGATGACCAATATTGGCCATGAACGACCAATATTAAGAACGACCAATATTGGTAAATGAACGACCAATATTGGTCGTTCATATTGGTAACTGAACGACCAATATTATGAACGACCAATATTGGTAACTGAACGATCAATATTGGTCGTTCATATTGGTAACTGAACGACCAATAATATGAACGACCAATATTGGTAACTGAACGACCAATATTGGTCGTTCATATTGGTAACTGAACGACCAATATTAAGAACGACCAATATTGGTAACTGAACGACCAATATTCACAACTGAACGACCAATGTATTTATTGCTCTTTTATTCTAAAAAAAAAAAACAATTTTCAAAAGTAATTGTTTTTGTTAAAAATAGTGTGTCACATTTTTATTTCTATAACATACTTTGAAATTATTTGTTTTAATTTTTTCTTTTTAATATTTCAATTGTTAGAGAAGAATAAATAAAAATAAATAATTTCAAAATATCTTTTAATTATAGAAATAAAAGTGTGACACACTATTTTTAATAAAACAATTACTTTTAAAAATTATTATTTTTATTATAATAGAATATTGGTCGTTCAGTTATGAATATTGGTTTTTCACTAACCAATATTGGTTGTTCACTTACCAATATTGGTCGTTTCTAATATTATTTTTTATTTTTTTAGCTTTTTAATTCTTTTTATTTTTTTAATCTTTCAACTGTTAGGGAAGAATAAATAAAAACAAATAATTTTAAAATATCTTTTAATTATAGAAATAAAAGTGTGACACTATTTCTAATATTATTGGTCGTTCCTGATATTATTCGTCGATCCTGATATTATTTTTATTTTTTTTACATTTGAAAATTGTTTTTTTATTATTATAATATAATAGCAATAAATACATTGGTCGTTCAGTAACCAATATTGGTTGTTCATTGAGAAATATTGGTCGTTCATAATAATTTTTTTTTTTTTTGCTTTTCAATTCTTTTTTTTTTAATCTTTCAATTGTTAGAGAATAAAAAATAAAAACAAATAATTTCAAAGTATGTTTTAATTATAGAAATAAAAGTGTGACACACTATTTTTAATAAAACAACTACTTTTAAAAATTATTTTTTTAAGAATAAAAGAGCAATAAATACATCGGTCGTTCAGTTATGGGTATTGGTCGTTCAGTAACCCATATAGGTCGTTCGTGACCAATATTGGTCGTTCTAAATAAAAATAATAATTTCAAAGTATGTTTTAATTAAACAAATGAAAGTGACTATTTGAAAAATTATAGAAATAAAATCAATATTTACAAAATGTCTTTTTTTTTTTTAATCTTTCAATTGTTAGAGAAGAAAAAATAAAAATAAATAATTTTAGATTATGTTTTAATTATAAAAATAAAAGCGTGACACACTATTTCTAAAAATAAAAGCGTGACACACTATTTCTAATAAAATAATTAATAATTACTTTTGAAAATTATTTTTTTTAGAATAAAAGAGCAATAAATACATCGGTCGTTCAGTTATGGGTATTGGTCGTTCAGTAACCCATATTGGTCGTTTGTGACCAATATTGATCGTTCTAAATATTATTTGTATTTTTTTTTAACTTTTCAATACCTTTTTTATAAAAAAAATCTTTCAATTGTTAGAAAAGAAGAAATAAAAAGAAATAATTTCAAAGTATGTTTTAATTAAACAAATAAAAGTGACTATTTGAAAAATTATAGAAATAAAATCAATATTTACAAAATGTCTCTTTTTTTTAATCTTTCAATTGTTAGAGAAGAAAAAATAAAAATAAATAATTTCAGAGTATGTTTTAATTATAAAAATAAAAGAGTGACACACTATTTCTAATAAAACAATTAATTTTGAAAATTATTATTTATTTTTAGAATAAAAGAGCAATAAATACATCGGTCGTTCAGTTATGGGTATTGGTCGTTCAATAACTAATATTGGTCGTTCGTGACCAATATTGGTCGTTCTAAATATTATTTGTATTTTTTTTTAATTTTTCAATTCTTTTTTTTTTTAAAAAATCTTTCAATTGTTAGAAAAGAAGAAATAAAAACAAATAATTTCAAAGTATGTTTTAATTAAACAAATAAAAGTGACTATTTGAAAAATTATAGAAATAAAATCAATATTTACAAAATGTCTCTTTTTTTTAATCTTTCAATTGTTAGAGAAGAAAAAATAAAAATAAATAATTTCAGAGTATGTTTTAATTATAAAAATAAAAGCGTGACACACTATTTCTAATAAAACAATTAATTTTGAAAATTATTATTTATTTTTAGAATAAAAGAGCAATAAATACATCGGTCGTTCAGTTATGGGTATTGGTCGTTCAATAACTAATATTGGTCGTTCGTGACCAATATTGGTCGTTCTAAATATTATTTGTATTTTTTTTTAATTTTTCAATTCTTTTTTTTTTTTAAAATCTTTCAATTGTTAGAAAAGAAGAAATAAAAACAAATAATTTCAAAGTATGTTTTAATTAAACAAATAAAAGTGACTATTTGAAAAATTATAGAAATAAAATCAATATTTACAAAATGTCTCTTTTTTTTAATCTTTCAATTGTTAGAGAAGAAAAAATAAAAATAAATAATTTCAGAGTATGTTTTAATTATAAAAATAAAAGCGTGACACACTATTTCTAATAAAACAATTACTTTTGAAAATTATTATTTATTTTTAGAATAAAAGAGCAATAAATACATCGGTCGTTCAGTTATGGGTATTGGTCGTTCAATAACTAATATTGGTCGTTCGTGACCAATATTGGTCGTTCTAAATATTATTTGTATTTTTTTTTAATTTTTCAATTCTTTTTTTTTTTTTTTAAATCTTTCAATTGTTAGAAAAGAAGAAATAAAAACAAATAATTTCAAAGTATGTTTTAATTAAACAAATAAAAGTGTGACACACTATTTGAAAAATTATAGAAATAAAATCAAGATTTACAGAATGTCTTTTTTTTTTAATCTTTCAATTGTTAGAGAAGAAAAAATAAAAATAAATAATTTCAAAGTGTGTTTTAATTATAAAAATAAAAGCGTGACACACTATTTCTAATAAAATAATTACTTTTGAAAATTATTTTTTTTTAAAGAATAAAAGAGCAATAAATACATCGGTCGTTCAGTTATGAGTATTGGTCGTTCGTGACCAATATTGGTCGTTCTAAATATTATTTGTATTTTTTTTAACTTTTCAATGCTTTTTTAAAAAAATCTTTCAATTGTTAGAAAACAAGAAATAAAAACAAATAATTTCAAAGTATATTTTAATTAAATAAATAAAAGTGTGACATACTATTTTTAATAAAATAATTACGTTTGAATTTTTTTTAAAGAATAAAAGAGTAATAAATACATCAGTCGTTTAATTATTGGTAATGGTCGTTTAGTAATCAATATTGGTCGTTCGTGACCAATATTGGTCGTTCTAAATATTGGAGATGGTGGACACCGCCGAGCTCGCCACCGCGTCCACCAGCGCCTTCATCGTCCACGCGGGCACCTTCTCCTGCTTCATCTTCTGCAGCCTGGCCATGTCGATGGTCTCCTTCCCCTTCCCCAACCCGGCCTTCCGCTTCTTCGCGCTAAGGAAGCTCAGCTGCCCCATGCTCGGCGTCCGCCCCACTCGCTCCGCCTCCTCGATCTGCGCCGGCCCCGACAGCGTCTGCAGCACGTCTGCAGAACCTTCTTCCTCAGCAAGAAATTCCTCTCGATGACAAGATGTTCATGAACCATTTCGTGACCAACATTCCACAGAAAATCACAATTACCAAGACGATCCACTTCCAGAGCTCTAAACCCCAAATCCCAAAGCGTTCGAGCGGTCTCACAGACATGCTCGCGGCCAGACAGGACACGAGGAACAGGAAGAGGACCCACTCGACGACCACCACGGCCACTTTCTGGCGCTTCTCTTTGTTCAGCTTCACCTTCTTGTAAATCTCCTCGTCCTCTTCCTCATCCTCATCGGCGGCGGACTTCTGCGCCATCGAGACGCTGCGCGAGGCCGGCGCGCTGTTCGGCGAGGCTCGGCTGAAGGGCGACCACATCGGCGGCGGCGGGTCGGCGTGGCTCTCCTCGAACAGCGCGGCGTCGAGGGGGACGGAGGGCTCGTCGAAGCGGGACTTGGGCCGAGAGAAGGCCGAGCATTTGGGTTTTTTTTTTTTTTTTCCTGAGCAAATCGTGAGAACTGGGAGGGGATCGTGAAAGTTGGGGAAAGTTAGGGGGGGAGGAGGCTCATTAATGACTCTCCTCATTAATTAGGGACCTCAATAATAATTAATGACTCTTTTAATAAAAAGAGGTTATTCTACAAATAAAAATATTTGAAAATCTATTTTAATAATTTAGATATCTCTTTAAGTTATTTTGCCAATGGACTCGCAAAAATGACAGAGTGTTGTTGTTCGGCCAAAAGCCCGCGAACTTGAGGACGCCTAGGGGAAGGGGGAATTAAAAAAGTAACACTCCTTTTGGTATGAGAGAGAGAAAAGTATATGAAAAAAAAAAAAATTGGAGGTGATAGAAAATAAAAGAGAAAGAAAAGGAAATAATTTTTTTTTATAATATTTAACATAACAGGAAAGAAAGAAAATATTTGATTAGATAATTATTATTTTATTTATTTATTATATGTGGATAATATGATAATTTTATATAAAAATGGGTTAAAAAAGTTTTTCTTCCAATTATGAAAGGATAAAAATAGTGGGCTCTACATGAATTTTTTTCCCCTTTTTTCCTTCCATTCATCTTTTCCTTCGTACCAAACAAAATCATTTGTTAAATTCTATCCAAACTTTCCTCTACCCACTTCCTTCTCTCTATTTTTTCATCCTACCAAACATACTCTAAGGTCATATGACCCAAATTATACTCTCTTTGTTTCCACGTATATTTGTTAGGGGTGTATGTGGGTTGGGTTAGGCTAGGTTTGAAATTTTATGAACCTAACCCATAGAGATCGAGTTGATTATTTTCGAACCCAAGTATAGAAAAAAAAAAATCAAGCCAATCCATAGTAAAAAATGCCCTAATGGGTTGGGTAACTAGTAATAAAATTGCCATTATTAGGAGAAAAATTGAAGGAGAGAGGGAAAAAAATTTAGATTATTTAATATTTTTCAATTTTCAGTATGTATCACGTTAGCAAACTATTATTAACAGAAGGCAATATGCATTCGGCCAACAACAAGCAGAGCAGACAACTCTACTCAATATTAAAGCCCATATAGGCCAATAAAGCCCAACATATACATATAAAATATGGGCTGGAGGGGAATTTGGGCTGGATTGGGTTCTACGGTCCGAAATCATTTTATTTGTGACCCAGCCTAATATGTTTGGGTTCTCCAAAACAGGAACCGAACTCCACTTTTTTTTAGCTTGGGCCCAATTGTTCGGGCTGGGTTGGTGCCGGGTTGGGTTGGGTTCACGGGTTACTCGGGTTCATGTACACCCTTAATATTTGTAATATAAAATTGTACCCAGTGAAAGAATTAGTTATTCTAAAGTCTAAATTTGAAGGATTTAGCCAAAAATGTCAAAATGAAGAAATAGCCCTTTAGTCTAAAATAAGAGCAATGCTACACATACCAACCTTTTTACCAACTCTTTTAATACAAACTCATATGTCATATTATTATTGGTAAGTGTTTATCACTTTGGTAAAAAAAATTGATATTTAGCCAATCAAAATATGACACATCAACTGCCACATAAGTTGGTATTAAAAAGTTGGTAAAAGAATTAGTATCTCTAATAAACACTTTAATAGTAATAAGTATCCACGACTGAAATCAAATAAAAAATTCCAAAAAATTCGGATGCTTCAACTTAAAAACAAAAAAAATTAAAAACTAACAAAAACCGCCATTGTCAAAACCTTCATCGATCACGATTAAAAAAATAAAAATGGCTAATTTTTAAAAACTTTCAAACTAGAGCTTATTCCTAAAAAAATAGTTTAAAGATTGGCTAGATTCTCAAAAATCTCTATAAAATTTAAGGCATAAATTAAAAATCCAACATACCTGGAATATAGATTATCAATGTGACAAAAAAAATGATATTTCTCAAAATTTCCTAGTGAAAAGAGACACTTTGTTTAGTAGGAAAGTAAAAAAAGATAGATGAAAATAAATATATAAAAAGGAAAAAATACGAGGAAAGAAAAAATTACATATTTTGTATATTATTTGATATAATAGAAAGTAAATAAATACTTTTTTATTCTTTTGTTTGATGTGAAAAATAAAATTGAAATGATGAAAAATATTGTGAATTAAAATTGTTTTCTATCTCTTAAATATATATTCCATAAAAAGATATTTATTACAATTATTTTGTAGAGATAATTTTATATCATATACCAATTATTTTTCTCTCCCATAACTCTAGGCGGAGAAGCATTGAAATTTTATAGGGTGAGTTGTAAAAATAAAACAAAATTAAATTTGTCTTTTAAATAATAGCCTATGTTTTGAAAAATTAAAAAAAATAACCGTTGTAAAGAATTTCGTAACAAAAAATGTCAAAAAAACATTTACACATCTGCAAATATTTATAAGATATTATTTAACACTTCAAAAAATGATGAGTAAAAGTTAAAGTGTTACAAAATATATTATAAATTTTTACAAATATATAATATTTTGTGTAACATTTTTCTGTTATATAATTCGTAACATGGCTATTTTTTTAATTTTTTGTAACATAACTATCATTTAAAAACATAATTTTTTTTGACTATTTACTATAATTTTCCAATTTTTTTTATAAGACACACAATCAAATTTTCTTGTTATATTTCTTTCTCCGCACTCCTCCAATTGCATCATTTTCCCTTAATAAAAAGATGCATCACCTCTTACCTTTTATAATAATTAAAAAAATACACAACATCGTAATTTTACAAATATTTATCTTTCATTGTTATAACTCTTGATCTTTAGTATCGAACAACTTAAAAAATTATTAAAATCCTATCTATCATTTCTATTCTCCGTCTACCCAATCAACCATACATGAAAAATTACCTCAAATTCAAGCACTTTCTCACTTCAACCACGACTTTGGGCAATTCTTACTAATCTTGGTGGAGTGCTTAGTTTTCTATACTCTATTCTATGCTTGAGCAGCTGAGCTCAATTGTTTTGGATTTCTGTATTTCAACCATGCAATGTAAAACTTTCGGACACTTTACGCAGCATCATCAAAGCGTTTAAAGACTCTTTTAGCCCTCATTTTTATTCTTTATTATTGGAGAGCTCACCTTATAACCATTTTAGACTTTAGTCTTCTGGCATGTTATCATGCAATTTTGCAAGAGTCTGAGATAATCATAAAAAATAAAATTAAAAAGTCCTCAACTAGAAGCATCATTAATCATCTCTAATTCCGTAATTCGTGTTCATATTTAATAATAAAAAGTACCAATTGGCAAAATCTCCCCTAAATATTTCGCCCAACTCAAGACCGTCTTCATGGATTTAATTTTCCGATATTTGACAAAATATAAAACTTAGAAATGAAATTAACCGTTTTTTTCCTTCAAAAACTTTTTTTTTCCCGCTAAATCACAAAAAATACTAGTTGTGAAAAAAGGATTAATACGCAAGATTTACCTCATCTTCTCCTTTTTTTTTAGAGATAATTATCTCCCCTTATCTGCTAAAAGAGTCAAAACACAAGCAATTGAGAGAGAATAGCAATTCAAGGCTATCTTCAACCTAATATTAGGAGAGAGAATTTCAAAAAAAAAAAAAAAAAAAATTGAAGGGCCCGTAAGCACTTGCTTGACCCCACACACTAGTCTTTTTGTCCAAGGGGGAAGCACTACCCACCCACCGCCCCTCCAACTAAGAATGTAAAATAGACAATGTTGGAGGGGCACTTTGCAAATAAATGAGACTTATTTGTGAAATTACAAGACAAAAAGAAATAAGATATAAGGTATAATTATGTAGAAATAATACATCCTTTTTTTTTTAAAACATGTCTCAAATAATCACTTTTATTATTTAATTTAATGTTTATTTCATTTTTAAGACATTTTAATAATCACTTTTATTATTCAACTAAATTCTCGCACAAATTATATTGCTGATAAACAGAAAAAAAATTAATTATTGTTATTATAAGAAAGAGAACACACGGTGAATAAATAGCTCGGGGAAAAAAATGTAAAACAGAGAAAGTTGGAGGGGCACAAAAGCAAAATAAAGAAGCTCTTTTTCATTATGTCCGAAAAATGAAAATGAACACAAACAGAAGCGAAAGGCCATTTTGTTTGACTCAAGTCACGACCAAACTACTCTTTTCCTTCTTCTGCTTCTTTCTTCTCCTTCGTCTTCTTTCCTCGTTCTCTTGTCCAACAAAGCCCAAACACACACAGACCAAACCCCAATCCCAATAATACCATCTTCTCTCTCTCTCTCTCTCTCTTCATGGCTCCACTTCAAGCTGGAGGTACTCTCTTCTCTCTCTCTCTCTCTCCCCTCTGCCATATTCTCTTTTCTTGATCGATCGTCCACAATTTTTTTTTTTTAATTTTGGTTTATGGCTGTGGTGATTGTGGGATTCGAATCGGGACTGAGAGAAATTGTTGTGAGAGGAAGAGGAAAAAGGTGGGTCCCAGAGCAGCAATTGGCGGGCTGGGATTTATTGGATCCCACGGCCCTGGTGTTAGAGCTTCTGTATTGTTTGGTTCGCTAAGGGATTTTCAAAACTAGGGTTTTGGGTACGGAAAAAATGTGTCTTTGCAAAATTTATTGCATGGGTTTTGGATTTTGTGTTGTGGGTTTCATCAAGTTTTCTTTTTTTTTTTTTTTTTTTTCAGCTTAATTTGTTTTGTGTTGTGGATTTTTTAATGGGAATTTCTGTGCCTAATCGAGTGGAGTTTTTGCTTTTGTTTAGTAGAATTGAAGAGTTCCCGTTTTTTTGGATTTAGTTCTTCTTTGTGCTGGTGAAATAGCCTGCTTCTTTATGGTGCTTTGTATAGTTAATTTTTTTTTTTTTTTGGCTTGTTGGGTTATTGATGTGTTTGGTTTTGGAATTTTATTGCAAATATATAATTAGGTTATTAGGAATGTGAAGGGAAAGTCTGATTGAGCTGGCTGTGGTTCAATCAATCATGATGGAGGCTTGCAATTGCATTGAGCCACAATGGCCTGCTGATGAACTGTTGATGAAGTATCAGTACATCTCGGATTTCTTCATTGCGCTCGCGTATTTCTCTATCCCTCTGGAGCTCATCTACTTTGTGAAGAAGTCAGCGGTGTTTCCGTACAGATGGGTTCTTGTTCAGTTCGGCGCTTTCATTGTGTTGTGTGGAGCTACTCATTTGATTAACTTGTGGACTTTTACTATGCATACGAGAACCGTGGCGGTCGTTATGACAACTGCCAAGGTCCTAACTGCTGCGGTTTCTTGCGCAACGGCCCTTATGCTTGTACATATAATTCCAGATTTGTTGAGTGTTAAGACGAGAGAGCTCTTCTTGAAGAACAAGGCTGCGGAGCTTGATAGAGAGATGGGGTTGATCCGTACACAAGAGGAGACGGGTCGGCACGTGAGGATGTTGACCCATGAGATCAGGAGCACTCTTGATAGACATACTATTCTAAAGACCACACTGGTTGAACTTGGGAGAACTTTGGCATTGGAAGAGTGTGCGTTGTGGATGCCGACCCGTACAGGATTGGAGCTTCAACTCTCTTACACGCTTCGCCAGCAGAATCCGGTTGGATATACCGTGCCCATTCATCTTCCTGTTATTAATCAAGTGTTTTGTAGCAACCGTGCAATGAAAATATCGCCAAATTCCCCTGTGGCAAGGTTAAGGCCTCATGCTGGGAAATCCATGCCTGGGGAGGTTGTTGCTATTAGAGTCCCGCTTCTACATCTTTCTAACTTCCAAATTAACGACTGGCCAGAGCTTTCGACAAAGCGTTATGCTTTAATGGTCCTCATGCTTCCCTCTGATAGTGCGAGGCAGTGGCATGTGCACGAGTTAGAGCTGGTTGAAGTAGTTGCTGATCAGGTACTGAACTGCCTCTTTACCTTCTTAATTTTGATTTTATTCCTAAAGAATGTCAATACATTTCGTAACGAAATTCATTTCGTAACTAATATGGGTTTATTCTGAAGAAGAATGATTGTTTGTACTTAATATATATATATATATATATATATATATATATATATGATTTATGTTGCTGTACGGTAGGTTTGCTGTACAACAGTTACGAAATAAGCTGGCCGTTATTATGTGGTCTGTTATCTTACCTGTGTGCTAGAAAATTTAAAATGCGGAGCACACTTGTTAAAGAAGGTTTATACCTATTATTCTTTGGACTTATATCATCACTGTTAGATCAAGTCTTTCAGAGAAACTGCCTATTTATAGGTGTCTAGGTTGAGCTCCGATTGTTCAAGAAGGCTTGTCCTTATTATTTATCATTTTCCTTTACAATCGTCCGATGGACTAACTAGAAGGGTCTTAAGTTTTCTTAATCTTCCAACTTCCAAGAATCTTAAGAAGCTTTGTTAGGCTTGTAAACTTAAATTTGGAGGTAATGTATAGATTAGAACTTCAATAGCAGTGCCTTTTTGATTTGTGTGATGCTGAAAGATTTCCATGAGTGATTCGTTCATACTACTATACTACTGTGGCAGTAGTAATTCTATGATCTACCAATTTTTTATTCTCTCTCTTTATATCATATGCTCTTGAATTTGGAAATATAACCTTTATCCGAATGGGAGGACAGTGCATTTCAATTAGTTACATTTCAATAGGCATCATTATCGGTTCTTCCCCTTAAGCAGCTAATAACTTCATGAATAGTGAAAACACAAGCACTCTGACACACCGACAAAATGAACCGAAGGTTTAAAGTAATAAAACTAGATTTCTTCTATCCTAATAGCACCCAAGATGATAAGTAAGTGAACCTCCTGAAGACATAGGTGTCTGAGAGTCTCTTGTAGACAATAGTTTGCGAGATTTTGAAGCAAAATGAGTTGATTGATACTGATAATTGAATAAGAATGGCTATACGGAGAAAGGTTACTTAACCTTTGTCTTGTTTCTGTATTCGGATTCGCTGGCCAGCAAAACACACAACTCACAAGTATTTATTTCTCTATTCTTAATGCCCAGGTGGCAGTTGCTCTTTCACATGCTGCTATACTAGAAGAGTCGATGAGAGCAAGGGATCTTCTCTTTGAGCAGAATGTTGCGCTTGACCATGCAAGGAGGGAAGCAGAAACTGCTATTCGTGCTCGCAATGATTTCTTGGCGGTTATGAATCACGAGATGAGGACTCCCATGCATGCAATTATTGCACTTTCTTCCTTGCTACAGGAAACTGAGCTGACTCCTGAACAACGCTTGATGGTTGAAACGATATTGAAGAGTAGTAATCTTTTGGCTACGCTTATAAATGATGTATTAGATCTTTCGAGGCTCGAAGATGGAAGCCTTCAACTCGAAAAAGGAACTTTTAATCTTCATTCTGTGTTTAGAGAGGTGGGTTTATCTATCCTAGAAGCTATTTGTTAATTTTGATTCTAATGATCCATTGGATTATGGATTATTACTTAGTTGATGTCAACTTGTGCTTGCAGGTCCTTAACTTAATTAAGCCTGTTGCGTCGGTCAAAAAATTGACGGTCACATTGAGCATAGCATCAGATCTGCCAGCATATGCTGTTGGTGACGAAAAACGCCTTATGCAGACCATTCTAAATATTTCTGGTAACGCTGTGAAGTTCTCAAAAGAGGGCAGCATCTTAGTAACTGCCTTTGTGGTAAAGTCGGAGTCTTTAAGAGAGTATCGAACTGCTGACTTTTACCCAGTTCCAAGCGATAATCACTTTTATTTATGCGTACAGGTTTGTTTGTGCAGAATTATTTGTAGCTTTTTTTTTTTTTTTTTCCTAATAAGAATAGCTTGACTTTTTGAATTTAAATTTTGCTTGTGGTTAATATTGTCATATTATATACAGGTAAAAGATGCTGGATTAGGCATTAATCCCCTGGATATTCCCAAGCTATTTACCAAATTCACACAAACTCAGCCATTGGCAACTAGAAATTCTGGTGGCAGTGGGCTTGGCCTTGCTATCAGTAAAAGGTAACGGTCCAAGTAATTTTACTGGTTTCATTTTTCATTTTTAGTGCAGTCAGTAGTGAAACAGTTCAAATTCGCGATTCGATCACTATTGGTACTACAATTTCTGTGGGGGTTAGAGTTAACTTCTCTATGAGATTTTCTTCAGTGCAGTGACAAATGCATTTTCCCTTATTTTTTTATACTATCAGGTTTGTAAACCTTATGGATGGACATATATGGATTGAAAGTGAAGGACTTGGCAAGGGATGTACAGCAAGTTTCATTGTCAAACTTGGATTTCCAGACCGACCCAATGAAGCGAAGTTACATTATGGGCCAAAGGTGCAAGCTAACCATGTCCAAACGAACTTTGCTGGACTGAAAGTTCTTGTTATGGATGATAACGGGTTAGTACTTTATCCGTTTGGGTTTTCCATTTCTTTTTATGAGAGTGTGTGTGGTAGTCCAGATCGGCCTTGGGAGTTGGAATTGGATGGGATAATTTAATCCCTTGTTTCGCGAGGGATAGGATAAGGCCAGATTTTATAATCCGGTCAACCAACTTGATCCTTTGACCATGAATGTGTAATCCATCCCTTCCTTTACAGTGGGATAACTTATCCCACCATTGATATCTATTACTTATTGATTAGAATAGTTGAAAAAGTTGGGAAGAGAGAGAGAGAGAGTATATCCCTTAGTGTTTCCAATCCAATCTACCAAATAAACCCTTAGTGTTTACCTAAAATGGCCTAAAAATTAAAGAACATAAAGCTACACATAAATATCATATACTTGGTGTGAGTGCCGTGGACAATAAAGGAACGATTCAAATAATGTAATGCAGCCATAAAAAATACAATTTTTATTCTAGAGAAAATGTCATAAAAAAACCCTACATTTAATACAATTAACCCTTAATTCATGCTTGGTAGTAAAATAGAGGTATCACAGGAAAACTGAGTCACACAATTGAGTCCAACGATAAGTATGCCACATGTGGTGATTCTGTAGTTCAGGTTGAAATTTTCACCATTACAGTGCATAGGTTTGATTTAGATTTTCATGCTAGATTTTATTTATTGGTTAACCAGTGGGATCGATTGAGCAGTCAGACATGTGAATAGGGATACTGAAGGAAAGAAATACCATGCTTATCAGTTCAATTGGACAGAGAACTATTCTTAGGAACAGTCTTCCCTTTTCTATCAGATTTTTTTTCCCTTAAAATGTCGCCTGATAAATATACCTTGATTATTGAGTTTAGTTCACATCGGACTACCATGTGAGGTAGAAATTATGCATTATCTGCGATTTCTATCACAAAGACAATCTTCACGTTAGGTTTTTGTTCTGGTGCTATAAACCCGAGGAGTCCAGTTGGAAAATGTTCTTTTTTTCCTCCTCTTCTGTCTGCTTTGATTTGTCCGCTTTTAGTAGGAAGGCCGGTAAGAATATCCTGTTGTATAATGAAGTAACCAAATCTAGAGCCTGCGGTTGGATATATGCTCTGCAATCTAATATTGTTTCACCGCCTTTTGATGTAACTGCATTTTTGGCTTGCGCGAAATTATTTTGTTTTATTTTTTATTTTTTGTAATTTTCAGGGTCGGTAGGTCAGTGACGAAGGGACTTCTTGTGCATCTGGGATGTGACGTAACGACCGTAAGCTCCAGCGATGAGTGCTTACGTATTGTTTCTCAGGAACATAAGATCGTCTTCTTGGATGTTGGATTGGATGGCTATGAACTCGGCGGCCAAATTCGTGAGAAATTCGGAAAACGTCACGAAAGGCCACTAGTGGTGGCGCTTACTGGGAACACAGACAAGGCGACGAAGGAGAACTGCATCAGATTCGGTATGGATGGAGTTATCCTTAAACCCGTATCTGTAGAGAAGATGAGAAACGCTCTGTCGGAGCTACTAGAAAATCGGGTTCTGTTCGAGGCCATATAAGGCCCCACAAAGATAACTACGTTGCGACAAATTCCCGAAGGGACGGCAAAAAAAAAAGGGTAATGATGAAAGCTTCGTCGAACGAATATTAGAGTATGTGTACATAGCACATGGCAATATGGCATTGCAGCAATTCATGCAAAGATGGAGTAATACTGCAAATAATTTGACCGCTAAAAGCAGGATTTTTTTTTTCTTTCTTTTTTGGTTTTTTAGAGCTTAATGTGCATTTTTCCAGATATAGACATGTGAACATACAGCAATGGATCTCTAGTGAGGCACGCCTTTGCTAAAAAAAAAATTTTTCTTGCTTGTTAATTGGTAAAACTAGTTTTCCTATAGATGTTTTTAGTTTGTATGAAATGAATATTTATTGTCAAGATAGCGTGGAATTTCTTCTCTTTTGCTCTCTCAGTTTGGAGTAAAAGTTTCTGATCAACGACTTTCTACTTGACTGATTTCAATTTAGGGCTGTCTGTAATTTTAAATTGGGAAATTGTAGGAAATAGGCAAAAAAAAAAAAAAAAATTTAAATGTAGCCCATGTTTGAAAAAATTAAAAAAAATAGTCACTCTAAAAATTTTAATAGTAAAAAAATGTCAAATAAATATTTATACATTTGTAAAAAAATGTTCAACATTTTTATTTTAGCGAGTAAAAATTAAGTGTTAAACATTTTTTTACAAATATATAAATATTTGTTTGATATTTTTTTGTTATGAAATTTTTGACAGTGATTATTTTTTTTAATTTTTTTAAACATGAGCTATATTTTAAAAGACAAATTTAATTTTAATTTATTTTTGCAGCTCATCCTTTAAAATTTGAAGCTGACAAAATAACAAAAAAAGAAAAAAACCAAATTTGAAATAGTTACAATTAAGTCAAAATTAAATAGCTCTTTTACAATTAGCACATGCTTTTAAATAGTGTAAAAAAAATTCAGATTTGTAAAAAATTTTATTAAAAAAAAAATATTGACATAGAGTAACTTTTGTTATGTTAAAATATTTCTAACAAATATGTCAACATTTTTTTTGATAAAATTTATAATTAGTGTTATTTTTTAATATTTTAAAATATGCGATTTTTTTAATACATTAAATTATATAAAATTCCTTTGTTTTTTTTTTTTTTTGGGTTTTTCTATGAATAGGAGTCCCGCCCAGGCTTCTAGCTCAATTTTAACAATCAATAATTCTACTCAATGTGGCCCCACCTTCCCAATGCTCTACAATAATAAAGACATCAACATTCTTGTTTAAGGCTTCAAGGAATCCATTAGAAGATTGAATTCCAAAAAGGACTTCCAATACAACAACTACACATAAAAACATCTTTTATATCTTGCCAAATGCCTAATGAAGACAACAATGCAGTTCTCAATCCCTCTCAACTTTCAACTCAAGGGTTTTGTTGATGGGCCACCCATGTCATAATACCATTCATATATTGGATCTCACTAGTGCTCATGTCCTTTATATTGTTACCAAAAATATTATTTTGTACATTGTATCTGTATCGTTTGTAAAAGAAAGAAATTTCACATCAAAATTTATAGGCCTCAGAGCATATTCTTTTCCAAAGAGAGAAGTCCTTCTGTCCTTGTACTAATCTTAAAATTTGTAAATTGAATTAGTGGTAAAAGCCTTAATGATTTGATTTCCCTCGAGTATAATATTATGCCAAATTAATGTGATATTCTCATATTCACATTTTTTTTTTCATGTTAAGTATGACATTATTATCCGTTTTAGAGATTGTTATGTTAAGTATGACATTATTATCCGTTTTAGAGATTGTTTTACTTGACTTGCTTTATCATTAATTCACCTGCAAGAATGGAGTGAAAATGTCAAATTAAAATTCTAAAAAATATTCTGTGGATGTTTTTGTATCTGCCAGTGGGTGTGGAGAGAGACTAGCACCATTAATACATCCACAATCTTAGCAGAATCATTACAAGACGTGTTTTACCATCTCACTACACTAGGTACGACCAGAGACCTTTTTTTTCTAAAAAAAAAAATTGAATTTCCTTCCATAATTCTGTCACTGCTCATCTCTATCAACCATTACTCTCTCTCTCTTTATTGTTTCTAAACTTTCTCTATCCTCCTTTATGTTTCTTTATTTCATTGCTATTTTATTTCTAATAGAAGGACATAACATTAATGTATCCCATAAAACATATTTATTATATTATATATAACATAATACATTAATATAAGGTGTATTGAACGTGCCTCTAGTGTGAGACTATACAATCTCTTTTTAAGACATCTTAATACGGTAAATGTGCTACCGAAACACCGTCATATATAAATCTTATATTATATATCACGATACAATAGAATCTAAAATTAAATGTCTTTTAGTGCAAGACTATACACGTCTCTCTCTTTAATTAGTTTATCACTATTTAATTTGAGGTATCTTAATATAGCAACACTAAAAAAAAGTTGTCAGTTTTTTTAGTGTCATTAACAAAGTTATACAAAGTATATTACAACGTCAACAATATCTTTCTTTAATTTATGTCAGTTTTAAGACAACTTAATACAAAAATACTACCAAAAATACTCTAATTTAAAAAAAATACTATAACTATTCTCTATATTTAGTCGAAATATCATGATTCTCCTTTTATTTTTCAAAATACAAAAAAAGCATTCCTTGCTTTTTTTTTTTTTTAAATACTGAAAATTACCTTTTGTTAACTAAGGGTGTAAGTTTTTAACAAATGACTTAAATACCAAGATTGTCATAATTTTATTTTTGTTTAAAGTTGTTACTTAGACAATTCTTGATGAGAATAAAAATAAATATGTTAAAAAAAATGAGCCAATTAACAAATTAGGCATTTTAAAGGTAAAGTTAGAAGGATTTAGCCTTAGAATGCTAAAATTGAGGAAATAGCCATTAAATACCTTAATGGACATAAGTATCTATAAGAGCATCTCTAATGCAATATCAAATTTGTGTGCCAATACCAAAATTTGGTATTTTGACATAAAAAGTATTCTCCAATGCAATGAAGTATAGCATAATGCTAAATTTTAGTATTTGAAATAGAGCATTGATTGGTTAACTTTTAGGCATTTAATTAAAAATTAATATTTTATTTAAAAAAGTTTCATCTTACTAAGAAGTCATTATGACTACTTGTAGTCTTATTTACTATTCGTTAGCATCAACTACTTTTATTGATTTTTGCAACTAAAAAATAATAAAATAACAAAATAACATTTGAAATAGCATTTGTGCGTTAGAGCATCAAATGACAAATATAGCATTTTTACATTTTGAGTGCCAAATTTGGCATTGGCATTGGCATTTGCATTGGAGATGGTCTAAGATAATTACTTTAAAAAACCACCAAAATCAAACAAAAAGTCTCAAAAAAACCTCATTCAACTTAAAAAAGCAAAGCAAACCTACTAAATTATGAAAATTTTCATCGATTGTGAAAACATAAAAAATAAAAATGACTAATTTCTTAAATTTTTATAACTATGACTGATTCCTAAAAAATTAGTCTAAAGTTTGGCTAAATCCTTAAATATCTCAAAAAAATTAGGCGTTGATCAACAAAATGTAATATTTAGTCGACTTCGAAATAATATAATATATACTTTTTTATATTTCAAACAAATAAAGGAGAATATTATGGTACTTTCTCTTGTACAGTTAATTCAGTGTTCTAAACCTGTCAATATAAATATGAGACTCACACTAATTTGGGACCTTTATTAACTAATTGCCAATTATCTAATCAAGCGTGGAAAACTCTTCATGTTCTTCATCACAATATTGCCAACAAATTCTAGATTCTGAATGTGGCATGTAGAGAACAACTAACTATCAAATCAAGTGTCAATACCCCGGCAAAAAATAAAACTATCAATTATCTTGAGCCATTAATGATTAAACATACAATTTTTTTTGTTATTTATATACGGTAATAGTAGTAGAGATTACGAGTGATTTACTAAAATTCTCATTCCAATAATATGATTACAAGTTATCTAAATGATAATATATTATTTATTAAGAAGATTTCACAATATAAATAAATAAATAAATATATATATATATATATATATGTTTAGTAGTGTCTTTTTTTGTTCTCAAAATCAATGCTGAAAAAGATTTAACACTACAAAAAACTAGACGTTAAGTAAAAAAAAAAAAAAAAAGGTGAATAAATCAGGTTATACTTTAAATATTAGTCACAATTCTTTAGTGGTCAGTAATATGATTTTAGAAACAAAAGGTTTGGAATTTGTTCTGACTAAAAGTGTCTTTAGTCAAATATATATATATATATATATATCATGAAAGACTTTTAACTACAGACTTTTAAGTTAAGAAAAATCTGTAAATTTAAACTTTTAGTCACATTCTTTTCACTTATCAGTTTTCAGTTGTGACTAAATTGAAATTTTGTAGTAATTAAATGATAATTTAGATAAGATGTATATGTAGAAAAAAAAAATGATACGTTAATATATATATATGTATTAAGTAAATGGCCTGTTTTTAACTTTAGTTTTAAGGAATTGACCTGAGTTTGTTATAATTAAGTTATTAGCCTTTAGACAATATGTATTGACTCTTTTGCCCTTTGATACATGAGGTTGGAAGAAGAGTAATGATGGATAAAAATGAGATTTCATAGGGATTTGAGGCTAATAACTTAATATTTGAATTCTTAGGCCATTATCTTAAAACATAAGCTTTCAAGTGGCTATTTAACAAATGAGCCCATAATAATCGGGTGAATAACTAGCTAAATATGTCATTTTGAAAATTATTTTTTAAATTTTAGTCAATATTTTAAAATTTTAAAAAAATAGTCATAGTCTAAGTATAAGATGTATTAATGAACTTCATATTTTATAAGTACTTAGTGACTATTTTCTTAATATAAGAAGCATTGACCATATTTTTAATAACCTAAGCAAAATGAGTATTTTTTATTATTTATAGTCTTGAAACAAAATTCTTACAATAAAGTCATGCCAAAATTAAACTAAACACCTAGTGTAAAATCTTGAAAAATCTATGACATTGATACATATTACTGTCCAAAAGCATGCAATAAATTCGGTCCCAAGCCTTTTTTACGCGAAATTTGGCAAAGAAGATGGTTGCAATTAACCCCCCGTTTGCCCCACTTATTCTAACCATTCTATTCCATTCCATTTTTTCACTTTTTTCAATCCTCTAAACCATTCCATTCCATCCAATTTTTTCAACCATTTTTTTTCAACATTCCAAATCCTTATACAATATCTTTAAATCTCAACCATTTATACCACATCGAAATTCACAAAGTCAAACTATTTTCTAAACCATTTTTCAAACCATTTTCCAAACCATTTTCAAACTATTTGGAATGGTAAAAAATGAATAGAATGATTTTCCTAAACACAAGCTAACTTGTTACTTGTATAGCCTTCCCCACTCTCCTTATGCTAAATTATATACTCTCACACACACATACACACATCTATATAGATATCCCATGCACAACCGGGTAAAAAAATTTTACCCAGTAAAAAATTCCAGGTAATGTCCGTGTAATTACTCAGAATTATCCGGTCATATATTTCTGGGTAATCACCCGAAAAATGTGATTTATCTGTCGGGTAGAAATTACCCAGACTGTGTAATCTTTTTTTTTTAAAAATTTGAACTCAAGGCATGAAGAATCACAAAAGAGGGAGGGATTTGCGGGTAAAAACCAAAGATTTTCCAAAAAAAAAAGAAAAAAAAAATTTGCCGAAAAACCGGGCAAAACCCGAGTATTACCCAATTTTTATCCGGTTAATTAAAACTAAGTATTACCCAATTTTACGCGGTACTGTCATCGGGAAGGGGGCCGGGCAAAATCTTATTGCCCGTGTGTTTACAATCAAAATAATTGTACCCTCTTGACTATCTACCCTCTTTCTTTGTCTTGTGAGAGTCATATCATTGTCTCTATATTCCGGTTGTAATACAAGCTGAACATCTATATCTAAATAATATCCCTAATGGGTCCTATTCCATTAAATTTGAGAACTATTGGGTTGAAGAAGAGTTTCTGTTTTTTCTCTATATTTTCGTTTCAATCATTGTGAGTGAGTTATACAGTTAATTTTCGTCTTCAAGTGGGTCTTTGTTTGTTTTTTTTCCTCATTTTATTTTTACATGAAATTGAAAAAAAAAGAAAAGAAAAAAAAAGCAAGGACAACAGGAAATGGGCGGCCCTAATGAAGCATGTGCCATTCTTCAGGATTATTGAATCCAACCACAAACCACTGTGAATGTGTCGGTGCTGAAATGCATTAGAGCATTAGCTTTGATAGAATGTTATCCATACATAAACAAATAAATAAAAAAAGCAATAATGCTTTGGCCAATGAAAAAAAAAAAAAAGAGGAACAGAGAGATATGGGATTAATTAATAAATTATATGTAGGATAATTGGATTAAACAAAACATCCGTGATTACAGCTTGGAAGATGGCAAAGCAATAATATACGTGTGCATGAAAACGAACAATTGGATTTCACTATGGATACGTACTTGGACTATAATTAATTATACCAATCTTCTTAAATGGTATGCAATTACTAGTGATACTAATTAACTATACCAACTTCATCTTAACTCATGTCATTATATATTGATATCATGTGAGAAATTAGAGAAGAGTTTTTTCTTTTATCTCGCTTGGGTTGAAACTTTCATTTAAATAACTTATGGTGTATGTACATGCTGGATATATAGTGGCCGGTGATAAATCTATGGTAGAGTTCTATATAGTAAATGGATGGGCTATTTGATTAGAGCAATGCTACACATACCAATTTTTTTACCAACCTTTTTAATACAAACTCATGTGTCATATTATCATTAGTTAGTGTTTATCACCTTGGTAAAAGAATTTGATATTTAGCCAATTAAAACATGACACATCAATTGTCATATAGGTTGGCATTAAAAAATTGGTAAAAGAGTTGGGTATGTCTAGCATTTTCTACTTGATTATGGATAAAATAACAGTTAATAATGAGGTCCGTGTCAGACTTCGTTCGATAATCTCGGATTTTAGAGTTAATGGTTCATGGTACATAGTACATACATGCCTAAGATTTTGGATTCCAATTTCTCGGACATTAGCAATGATATTCGTTGCTATGTTAGAGATCACAAAAGTTTAATTAGCTCACAAATCTTTTCCCTATGGAATGTGGCGATTTTTGCTGTTTGTGACATTATTTAGAGATCATGGAATCGACAATATGTCATTGAGGGGCTTTCGTCGTCTTTTGTTTTTGCGAAGGCTTGCATTTTGGGCATTGGTCAAGGAAGCGGGTCAATTTTACTTGGGTTAATTCTATTCGGAATATTCCATTGAAGATTTGATCATTATATTCGGAGATACTGAGAGTGAAAGGTAGTTATCCATGATCGAGTATAATCATGGAGGTCGCGTGTAATTTCCCTCCTAAAGGTTAAATTAAATGTAATATTGATGGCCATGTGCTTGTGATTTACCAAAGGTTGTTTCTCTTGAGGTGTAGTAGGAGTTCATTTTGTTTTTGAAGCTGAAATGATGGCTTTCATAACAACAACCGAAAGAGATTCTAAATTAAATCGGACAAATCTGTGAGGAGAAACGAATTATATATGTATATTGTCAAATTATTTAATCATGGAGTAAACTCGGGTATCTTATAAGATCGACGATAATAATCCCTAAATCATAAACAACACCCCCCCCCCCCCCCCCTGGTCCATGGAAATGAAGAAGACGAGGGTGGGTCATGAATCCTGAAGAGCACCTGAAGGCGCCTCCGAGACTCCAGGCCCCATCGAGCACGCCAAGAGCACAAGCAGAAGCAAAAAAAAAATATGTCGAATTTTTCAAAGTAAGTTATAGAAAAAAAAATTAATATATGATACAATCTCCCTTGACTTAACCAGCTGCAATGTCATTATTAGAAATCTATGGGATGTTTATGTTATTTTCCAATAAAAATTTAAATCCATACATGTTTTAGTGCTCTCATTAGTAAATAGTCCGAAGAAGCCAATGAGTTTGACTTGTCGGTCCTATCTACATGCCACATGGCGTTCACTGGGCGTGGTAAATAGTTATTAATGTAGTAAACTATTTTATAGTTAATTCAGAAAAAAAAAAACTATTTTTATAGTTACGATAAGTTTAACCTCTTGTTTGGCCCCCCTATTTTACCTATTCCATTCTATTCTACTTTTTCATTTTTATCAACTTTCTAATCCTCCAAACCATTCCATTCTATTCTATTTTTTTTCAACTAATTTTTTTTAACTTTTCAAATTCCTATACAATATCTTTAAATCTCAACCATTCATACCACATCGAAATTCGCAAAGTCAAACTATTCTTACATCATTTTTTCAAACCATTTTCAAACAATTCCAAGCCATTTTCAAACCAGTTTTTTTATCTTAAAAAATAAAATGAAATGTGCAAAATGGTTGCCCCAAACAAGGGAAACCTTCGACATTTGACCATTATTATTGTGTAAATTCAACTTCATTTTTAAGAATAGCAAACTCATGACTTACTTCTTTCAATGTTGGGATTCTAATTACTCTCTTTAAGGTCTCTCAACCAAAACCAAAAGTGCCTTCAATTTTTTTTTTTTCTTCCGTAGGTTCATTTAATTGGCTTGGTTAGAGGTTTAGTTAAGGAGCGAATAAAATTGTATTAATTAATCTTCAAATTCTCCAATCAAATGTGTGATGATACAATGTTGACCGCTTCTAAGGTTGCCACTCACTAGACGCTACAACTAACTAAGAAACTCAAACAGTCCAAACTTGAGAAGTTATATGTACAATTATACACACACTATATATCATCATTACAAACAAAGAATAAAAGCACAATCCATTTGCTTGTACATCTCCATATATATTTCTTCTCACTTTGGCAACAAAGATAATGCAATTAGTTAGTGGCATACGATAACCAATACGTATTTAACCGGTGGAGGAGCCGCAATTTTTTTGTTCGGAGACATAATTTCAAACTTTGAAAGTAGATTTTAGAATAATAGTAATTTTTTTTTCAGGAAATTAAAAAAATTACTTAATGTTTGTAAGACATTTTATTAACGTAGTAAAATTTAGCAGGAATTTTAGAGTAATAAAATTTATTATATGTGTAATAATGGCTATTAATTTTCTCAATATTTCAAACTATTGGATATTTAAAATGATAATTTTTATATGTTCTTAAATATCAATGTGATTTTTATAATATATATTGTATCGTGTGGCTTTTAAAAAATTCAACCAGGGTTTATAGTTTATGTTAAGAAATAAGTAGTATGTTTAACCATCTGAAATTAAAAATAAAAAATAAAAAATAAAAAAAAAACGTATTTACAGAGGCAGGTAGAAGTTGTTTCTCCCAAACGCTCGTTTTACTTTTTCGCAAACTATATTATATAAAATAACCATAATAACAAGTACAAATGATAATTGCATTTCAGTGTACTGTATATTATGACCAGAAAATATCATAGTCATATTATTGTATCAAGTCCTTTTTTTTTTGTTAATTTTAAGTGATTCTAAATTTATCTTTCGTTTTTTTTTTAACTAATAAAAAAATATACTTAATTTTGACTTTTCAGCCAAAACACGTATACAAAATTCATATTGTTAATGCAATTTCTTTTATTTCACTTCTCAAATAGTGTATTTGACATTAATAAAATAGTTAGATAAAAAAAAAACTCTTTGTCAATGAAAACTTAAAAGTAAAATATATATTTTTTTCAAGAAAAAAAAAGGGCAATGTAATATTTCAATAAAATAAATAAGATAAATTAACAGATACGTCACGAACAACGATCATTGCCATATCTCTTTTGAAAATATCATTCTTTATTTGAAAAACAAAATAAACCCATTCGTGTGAGGTTACCAAATGGTGATGATGCCATTTCTTAGCTTAAAAATTGTGCTTACTTGTAAATATATACTAAGTATTAACTAACAAAGGCCTTTGAGAGGACAGAGAGGGCAGGTGCAACAACCATACCGCACCCCTTTGTTTGGCTCCACCAGGTGGGTTGTTTGTCCCACATGAAACCCATAAAAAAAAAATTATATATATATATATATTATAGCGAATATCTAATTTTTAAAACTTAATGTAAGTTATTATCTAGTCTTTTGAAAAATATAACAAACTATCCAAATGATTCAATTACTTACACAGTGATAAGTGGTAGTAATTCACGTTGTTACCAAAAGCATGTGCAAGTAATTCACAAATTGATTAGAAACTCAATTACTTCAAATATTTGGGTATTTATTTTTATTGTTATATAAATTCTGGGTATTTGCATACTTCATATCTTTATTTTAATTTATAATGTTTAACTAATTGAAAAAAGAAAAATACTTCAAAACCCTCTAATCCTAATATCATTCACTTGAAAGCGTAAAATGAGTCCAGACGGAAAAAGAATCGTCAACATGCATAGAAATATCTTCTTATTAACCTATTATAAACTGGACAATTAAGAAATTAGTCATTTTAAAGATAACATTTGAAGAATTTAGTCTTAAATGTCAAAATTAAGGATTTAGCCGTAACATACGTATAATATAATACGTTACACTTATAGCATACGTCATTAATTTCATGAAACTATGACTAATTCCTAAAAAATTAACGAAAAGTTCGGCTAAATCCTTAAAAATCTCTTATAAATCATAATGAATAGATATTTACAAATCTAATTTGTGCTTTAGGACTTGTATAAATATATATATATTGAGGTGAAGATTACTTATATGGACATGAATATCCATTTGTGAAAATAATATTGGTAAAAAATCCATTAATATATAATATATACGTAAACTCTATCAAATTAATTTAAGAATTATATTTAAAATTTTTAATATACAAACCTAGTATCAAACAAAAGCTTAAATATTATTTCTTTGAGCATATTACTTCCTTCAATGAAAATTTAGATTGGTTGAAAATAAAATATTTTCATAGCTTTATAAGTTACAAAATTTTCATAGAAATTTCGAATCACTTGAAAATTAAATATTTTCCAATTTGACAGAAAATCCAAATTGGTTATATCAGAAATATTTCTATATTCGATTTTGTTAGAAATAATATATTTTCCCAAAAATATTTTCATAATTATATACAAAATCCAAAAGTGTTAGAAAAAATAATTTTAAAGTAATAAAATATTTTTACGCGAAAACTAATGAAAAGCACAGACAATAGATAATAAAAGCATTGAGAGTAAAAAGAGAAAAATTGAGAATTCATAATTAGCCTTTAATTATTTCGATTTTGTTTTGGAAATGTCAATGTCATTATTATTATTATTATTATAGATTTGTTAACTATAATAATGTGGTTTCCATAGAAACCAAGGGTACCGCTATAATTTCCCAAAAAGCAAAAACTCAAAATAAATCCAAAAAAAAAAAAAAAAAGTGCTAGTCCTTTTACAACGCCACTTTTCATTTCGAGTCTTTTGACTCCGAAAAAAAAAAAAACAACAAATCAGAAATAAACACAAAACGCTTCAACAAAACCAAACAATCCCGTTTTCATATTTTGCCTCCAAAACTCTGCCGTTTGATAGCCATATCGCCATCACATTTCTCACGCAAATAATGCAACCGTATCTTTTGTTCCTTTGCGCTTTGCTTTTACTCTTTTTCTCTCTTACCGAGGTCAGAAGATTCCAAACCCCCAACCCAAATAACCCAAAAAATAAATAAATAAACACACAAATTTCAAATAAAGAGAAAAAAGAAAAAACTTCTCTTAAAAGCGCTCTCTCTCTCTAAAGTCTAAACCAATCACAAATAGTGATTACCAACAAGAATCCAACTTTATATTTTTCGAAGAGGCTTTGTTGCTGATCTCCGTGAGTCTCTCAAGAAACATGTGGATGTGGGTCTGTGTCGGAGACACAAAACAGCCTTCAAAGTCTCAGCTTTTTTCTTTCTTTTAACTCGTTTTTCTTCTTCTAGAAGATCATTTATGCTCTTCTTTAATTCCATTCTCGCTTCTCAAGAAAGTCATTTTCGGGTTTCGATATTCCTGTTTTACGAAGAATCAGTGATGTGATCATGCTTTAAAGTAAGTTCATTTCTCGTTTCTGAATCGCCCTTTTGAGTTCTTTCGGCTTTGATTTTGCCTTTTGGTTTTGGTTTTGGGCTGTGAATGAATGGAAAGTGCTTCTGCGATAAGCATACGAGAATTCCTCTGATCAGTACTTATATTGCTCTTCAGTTTTTCCAGGTAATTCTTATTTCTTCTCTTCTACTTCTTATTTTGTTAGGCTTGAATTCATAACTTTGGTGTGAAATAAATAATTATGAAAAATGGAATTTGAATATATAAAAGGGAATTTGACATCTGGGTTTTTCGATTAGAATGTTTGGAAAACATGCGAGATTCGAATAAATATAATTTTTTTTTTTGGGTAAAGTGGCAAGTACGGATTTTTTTATTAGACCATGATTGGACAGTAGAAGATTTTCTAGCTTAATTGATTATAATTAGTCCTTTTTAATGTTTTTTTAATCTGTTCTGTTTTATTTTTGTTTAAGAACACTTAGTTTTTGTTTTTGTTTTTTCATTGCTTAGTGAGCAAAATAAATCACACATTCAATTAAGGATTATCATGAGTGACTTCAAAGTATATTTTGATAATTCACTGCCACTAAACAAAATTGATGTTGAAATCTCACCATAGTTCTCAATTCTCACACTCACTCTCTCTCTCTCTCTCTCTCTCTCATTTATCCCCTGTTTGGCCTTCTCATTCCAACCATTTAATTCTATTTTTTTCGACTTTCTTGATTATTCAAACTATTTTATTCTATTTTATTTATTTTTTTAATTATTTTTTAAATTTTTTTAAATTTTTATACAATATCTTTAGAGGTCAACAACTTATACCACTTTAAAATTAACAAAATCAAATTATTTTAATAAATTTTTTAACTATTTTTTAAATTATTTAACAAATCATCTAAAATAGTAAAAAATAAGCAAAATATTTTGTCCAAACAAGAGTTACTCAAATCTCGCTTTTGATGTTAGCAAATATAATCTAACCATCATCACTCAATTAACAAATATTTTAATATGATGATTAAAGTTAACTTTTAATAGTAATGATTTAAAAAGTGGAGATAAAGACGAAATTAGGACAGAAAGAGTTTTTGCCTCTCTCTTGTCTGATCACTATTAGTTTGTTCTACTTGCACATCATATATAATCTTAATTAATATTATATTCCCTATAATTCAATTTTTTTATTTTTAATTTATTTATATTATAAGTTATATAAAAAGATAGTGACTAATTGAATGATCTTTGATCGGCTGTTTCCAGATAGAGTAACGAATTGGCAACAGTATTAGACATTTTGTGTTTATCCACTAGCGCAAGAATATCCCTGCTGGTGATTTTCCAATTTTGCCCCTGCTCGATGGCAGAAATTACAACTATGCCCCTGAATTTGGTGTTCCTGTTCTTTGTTCTCCTCTTCCCGCCATTTTGTTGCCGAGCTCTAACGGTCGAAACACAAGCGCTTCTCCAGTTCAAGAAACAGCTCAAAGACCCCCGGAACTGGCTCGATTCGTGGCGGGGCTCGGACCCGGCCGCGCCGTGCAGCTTCTCGGGTGTCAAGTGCGATCCGATCACCGGGAAAGTCACCGAGGTTTCCTTCGACAACAAGTCTCTCTCCGGCGAGATCTCGGCCTCTATTTCCCTGCTTGAGAGCCTGGCCGTGCTCTCGCTGCCCTCGAACAACATTTCGGGGAAATTGCCTTATGAACTGAGCAATTGTTCCAATCTGAGAGTGTTGAATCTCTCCGACAACGTCCTTACTGGAAGGATTCCTGATCTGTCAGGGCTTAAGCGCTTGGAGATTCTTGATATATCTGGTAATCACTTCTCCGGAAGTTTCCCATTTGGGTCGGGAATTTGACGGGATTGGCGGCGCTAGGCCTCGGGGGAAATAAGTATGACAAGGGCGAGATACCGGAGATTCTCGGCGGCTTGAAGAGACTGACTTGGCTGTATTTAGCGGCCTCTCATTTGAGGGGAGAGATTCCGAGTCGCTCTTCGAGCTCCCGGAGCTTCAGTCGTTGGATATTTCGAGGAATAGGATCACTGGGAAGCTGTCTAAGTCGATTTCGAAGCTTCAGAAGCTTTACAAGATTGAGCTCTACATGAACAACTTGACAGGGGAAATCCCGGCCGAGCTCGCAAACCTCAGTCTCCTTCAGGAGTTTGATATTTCGAGGAACAATTTCTATGGTTCATTGCCTCTGGAGATTGGGAATTTGAAGAATCTGACCGTTTTTCAGGTTTTCTTAAACAACTTTTCTGGAGTTATCCCGGCAGGGTTCGGAGATATGCAGCACTTGGTCGGATTCTCGCTCTATGGAAATCGCTTCTCTGGCAAATTTCCAGCCAACTTTGGCCGATTCTCGCCATTGGATAGCATTGACATATCGGAAAACCAGTTTTCGGGCGATTTTCCATGGTTTCTCTGTCATAGAAGAAAGCTAAAGTTCTTGCTCGCAATCGAAAACAATTTTTCTGGTGTGTTTCCAGACTCTTATGCCGATTGTAAATCTCTTGAGAGGTTGAGGATCAACAAGAACTCGATGTCCGGGAAAATTCCCGATGGGGTTTGGGAACTTCCTTATGCAAAAATGATCGATTTCGGGGACAATGACTTCAGTGGTGCGATATCCCCGAAAATAGGCTTTTCGACGAGCTTGAGACAGTTGGTTCTCTGCAACAACAGCTTCTCGGGAAATCTCCCATCGGAGCTCGGCAAGCTATGGAGCTTAGACAAGCTCGACTTGAGCAACAACAACTTCTCCGGCGAAATACCTTCCGAAATCGGTGCTCTAAAGCAGCTTTCATCGCTGCATCTCGAAGAAAACTCGTTGACCGGATCAATACCACCCGAGCTTGGCGAATGTATCAGGCTTGTTGACATGAATCTGGCTCGGAACTCTCTGATCGGAGTTATACCGAACACATTTCCGCTAATGACCTCGCTGAACTCTCTAAACCTCTCAGGAAACAAACTCACCGGCGCTATACCACAGGATCTTGAGAAGTTGAAGCTAAGCTCTATAGACTTGTCTGAAAACAATTTCTATGGGAGAGTTCCATCAGATCTCTTGACAATCGGCGGGGACAAGGCGTTCCAAGGAAACAACCAGCTCTGCATTGATCAGTACTCGAGGACTCACGAGAATTCCGCGATGAGCGTTTGTTCAAGCAAAACCCGCAATCAAAGTGTGTTTCGGAGCAAACTAGTCCTCTTCAGCATAATCGCGTCAGCTTTGCTTGCTATTCTTGCCGGCCTTCTGTTCGTGAGCTACAAGAACTTCAGGCATTGCGACGGTGATTTCGAGGGTGGATTTGGGGACGGGAAAGGCGCGGGGGAAAAGTGGAAGCTTGCATCTTTCAACCAATTGGATCTCGACGCGGATGAGATCTGCAGTCTGGAAGAGGAGAACCTGATCGGGAGCGGCGGCACGGGAAAAGTCTACCGGCTGGACTTGAAACGAAGCGGAAACAGTGTGGCGGTGAAGCAGCTGTGGCGAGGTGACGCGGTGAAGGTCTTGGCGGCCGAGATGGACATCTTGGGAAAGATTCGGCACATCAACATCCTCAAGCTCTACGCGTGCTTGATGAAAGGCGGTTCGAGCTTCCTCGTATTCGAGTACATGGCGAATGGGAATGTGTTCGAGGCGCTGCACCGGGAGGTCAAGTGCGGCGAGTCAGAGCTGGACTGGCCCCGGAGGTACCGGATCGCGCTGGGGGCGGCCCGGGGGATCGCATATTTGCACCATGATTGCTCGCCGCCGATCTTACACCGAGACATAAAATCGACCAACATTTTGCTTGGTGAGGACTATGAGGCTAAGGTCGCTGATTTCGGTGTTGCTAAGGTTGCGGAACATAAGGGCTCTGCTTTCAGCTCTGTTGCTGGGACTCATGGTTACATTGCTCCTGGTCAGTTTCAAAGGCTTACATTTATATTTTGGATCTATTGTTCTTTTTTTTTGGTCTTTCATTTTCTTTGGTCTGCTTTTAAGCTCTGCAGAGTTGATGTTACCCCTAATTTATTTTCATGATTTTGAATACATGAATGTTTTTTTTTTCCATCTACATGAAGTTGACTTTCTGAGGATTATTGCCCATTGTACTTGTATCTTTTAGGAGAAAAAAATTGAAAGTACTTCGTTTAGGCTTTATGGAAGTATTAGTCATATTGACTGGGGATGTGTATATTATTAGTTTAAAGAATAATCACTTGGTAGATGATCTTTGATTTTCTTAAGAGGGTCTACAATATTGGAATTTTCTTTATGTAGTGAATGTTTGTTGATAAAACATATTGAAAATATGAGGTCACAGTTATATTACTTCCAAAATTTTCTATTGAAGATGTGCTCTTATATTACTTCCAAAATTTTCTATCCCATTTCCTATTTTTTAACACTTACTTTCCCATTTCAGAGCTCGCGTACACTCTCAAAGTGACCGAAAAGTGCGATGTGTATAGCTTCGGTGTGGTGCTACTAGAGCTAGTTACGGGTCGGAGACCAATTGAGGAGGAGTACGGGGACGGGAAAGACATCGTTTACTGGGTCTCGACTCATCTCAACACTCGTGAAGACGTGATCAAGATCCTCGACCACAAAGTAGCGACCGAGCTAGTCCAAGACGGCATGATCAAGGTCTTGAAAGTTGCCATTGGTTGCACCAAAAAGCTTCCCTCTCTCCGCCCCACGATGAGAGAGGTCGTCAAGATGCTCGTGGACGCGGAGCCTTCCACCCTGATCGAGTCTACGGACCAAAATTCTGATCACAAGAATGGTAAGGAGTTTTTCTGATGTCGTTTTTGCGCTCCTTTCGCGGTTTATTTTTTCAACAGGTTGAAAAAATTGACGCAAGTTTTAGTACTCACTTGAGCTATCTTGCGGACCAATTCAACCAGCAATGCTATAGTTTTTAGAGTTTTCGAAGAAAAGGCCTTAGTTATGCCATCTCATGGAAGGTCATTGGAACTGTTTTTCCTTCTGTTATTGTAGAGAGCAAAAATCTTGTAATCTGACTTGAGCTTTTTGCTATTTTGTGTATAAGCAATTGTCTAGATAAGGAAAACAGTTTTTTTATTTTTCTTTGGCAATGACTTGACTTCTATGAGAAATGAATCCAAAGAAGCCATTATAGATATCATGGAAAATTCTAATCATGTCATAATAATATAAATGCTTGGAAATTGAACTTTATGAGCTTCGCAAAATAATTTCTACTTTTAAACCTTTTCCCGTTTCCCATTGCCTTTGAAGGAGTCCTATTAAATAAGAAAAACAAGTTTCAAATATCAATAATCTTCATGTTGCATGTCATGGTGGTCAACTATTTAAGTTTATGTTAAACTCTGGACTAAATTGATCATGAAATATTGAATTCTTTTGGTCAGACTTTTTGACAAAAATCGTTTCAAAATTTGACTAAATATTTTAAGCATTTTATTGTTCAAAGTTCAAACATTTTGGTTCTCTCTGATATGTGGTTTGGGTTTTCCATCGGCCTCAATTAGACACTTGTTAATAAGAAAAATATTGCATTATTTGATCATTTAATTTTGGTGGAAATTGTGAAATCTTCATTGTTGACTCTGTAGATATGTTTAAGCCACCCAAAACTTGGGGCCTATAATAGTAGTGTATGTGGATTGAAAATATATACTCGAGAGTGTTGGTGTTTGACTTGTTGCTATCGTGAAAAAGCCACATTTAATATTGCACTATTCTTTTTTGCATAAATAATATGCACTATTCAATGTTCAATATGTATGATAAGTTATTATATCTTGACTTTATTAAGTGTTTGCACTAATCAATCTTTATTTATATTGCAAAATCGTGCATTAAACGCAACGCTTGCCATTAAACCATATAAATATGATTTCCATTGTTACTTCATTTCTTGAATTATTGAAATTGGATTCAATCATCAAATATTTGTAGTCTATGGATAGTGAAAGAGGTAATTGTTACTTGATTTGGTTTAGCATGTGAAAATAACAGTTATTTTAGGTTTTTGACCGTAGCCAATGTAAAACATTTCTAAAGCTATTAGAGTGAGAGTGTATCGTGTACGAGTTTTGAATATCAATGCCCAAAACAAAAACAACATTTAGCGCATATTTTGTAGCATGGGAGTAAGTTCGGGCACAAACATTGAAAAAAAAAAAGACTAGTAATTACAATTTGGCTAATTATGTAGTGCTTCATACTCATCGGTGTTCCACCTAATAATATTGCGTAGGAGAGATATAAAGAACAATTACTACATGCTTTTATATCATTAGTACACATATTTTTAGTGTTACATTGGCACACCACAAAGTAAAGCATTGTAGAAAGGCCCTTACAATTTATACAATGTGTTAAAAAATATTATCGAACTCAATTAGATTTAAATTCAACTCAACATATAAGCGACTTCTATAAATCTTCAAATCTCACTCATATGTGATTTACTTAAATAAAATGTTGAACCAAAAACTAGAGCCAAGTAGCATCTCTCAAGCTAGTAAGTAAACAACAAAAAAAAAAAAATTAAGTACTTTTCATGAGAATATTTGTAAATAAAAGATAAGAAAGTTAACAATTCCAAAATCGGGTCGCTACATTTTAAGTTTAGTAAACTTTATTTAGGAGAGAAAAATAAATTTGTAAAAGTAAAAAGATCGACAAGAATGAAAAAAAAATTACGAACTTAAATAAAATATAATTATATTTTTTTTCACTCATTTCTAGTTGTGCCTTTGTTACTATAAATACTTATTGAATTATAATTTGAATATAAATACTTATTGAATTATAATTTGAATTTGTACTATTTATAGGTAACTTCCGAAATCATGTCTACTAGGCCCACGAATTCGAAATCATATCATGTTGTGCCCAAGTGACCAACTTTGTGTCAATGATGTATTGTACTGTAAAGTTTAGAAGTTTGAGAAAATGTGACGCTTTGTTTCGGTAAATATTATACTTTAATTAACCATGACGTGTTTGGTTTTAAACTTTTAATGATGTTTTTAAGAAGGTAGATTACATAAACCACCTTTAACTTTTAGCACTCGTTTTATTGTGTTTTTAAAGTTTAAGAATTAAGTTGCATTTGTCCTCCTAACGTTACACATTTTTACGGTTACTTTCCCTTAGCTAAATTTTTTTACGAAAATATGCCACATATCAATAAAATAAGGTGTATAATGATTCTTATGATAGAGAAATATTATTTTACTTCTGAGTATTATTGTAAAACAAAATTAAAATTATGATAGCAATCACAATCCATTGAGCCAATAAGATGACAAAATGGCAAAGCCTCAATCTAGTTTTACTTTGATGCTCTATGGTTTGATTTTCTATCACAATCGCAGCTTTATCAAGGCACCCAAGATATTCAGTACAATGTACTAGATCTCCACTCCCATATAGCAAAAACCTACATGGAGGATGATTCTAGCATTGCTTTAATGGAGCTGATATGGAACTCATACAAAATTTGAAAATTAACAAATTCACACCTTATTTTTCATCCGTAGTCAGGGAAAAAATGATATTTTTTTCTATAAGAACCGTCAACCACTTTATTTCATTGATATGTGGTAAATTTCCGTTATAAATTTGATAGACGGGGGATAATTGTAAAAAATGTGTAACATTATGGGGAATAATTATAGAAATATATAACATTAGGAGGATGAATGACACTTTTCAACTTAAAAAGCATAGTAAAAAGAGTGCTAAATGAGTTTATATAATTTAACCTTTTAGGAAACAAGAACAAGTGAGTGTTTTATTTTTTTTATTGGGTTTTCTATACAAATACTCCCTGATGTTGTGTTATCCTTGCATGTTGCACTTTAATCTTTCAAATTGACACCAGTGCCCTTTGATGTTTGAAAATATTACAAGTTCACCCCCTCTGCTTTAATTCGTTAAAAAAAAAAGACGAAATCAGGGAATATAAATACAAAACTTTAAAAGATTAGGGTGCAACTTGAAAAAAAAAATACAACATAAAGGGATATTATAATTTTTGTAATGTTAAGATGTCTGGTCTTTTAAAAGTTGTGCAAATGTCACTTGATTATTGTTATATTATTAATTCCGTTAATTTTTTTTTTTACCGATTGTGACTTATGAAAGTATATTTATAAGTTTTCAAAACATCAGTAGACAAAGATGTCAGTTTTGCAATATTAGGATGTAACTTGTAAGAATAGCATAAGATCAAGGAGCATTTGTATAAATAAAACTTTTATTATTATTTTTATTTTTATTTGTATTTTATTATTATTATTATTATTATTATTATTATTTTTTTTTTTTACCGTCTTCACAACAAACTATAAATTTAAAGCGTTTGACACCTAATACTTGGAAATCTTTGACCCTAGAATTTTATAACAAAGATATACCCACCACGCCTCAGTCTAATATATATGCATTATTGAGTGGCATATTTGTGAAAGCAAAACGCAAATGCATAGTGTATGGTTTGAACTCTGTGTCTGCAAAACTAGTTGAGAGTTGAGACCAATGAAACCTTTTAGTTGTTAGAGCTAGTGACATTTCCAAAAATTTCATTTTATTCACTAACTTCTAAAGCGTCCCTAATAAATTTATTCTCGATCTACAAAGTTGTCCCATTTTAAATATATATTTTTTCTTTTGGTAAATATGCTCATCTCAAATAACTATTTGTATTCACTAGTAACTTATAAAGGAGTACGTCAATTTCATTAACATGTAGAAAGTTGTCCGATTTTAAATATATTTGTGATATGTGCTTGATATGATGTAATTAATAAATAATAATAATAAAATTCATATGACATACTCAATGAAAAAGTAATAAAATATCCCTACCAACTTTCTATCTACATCTTGTTAGTTCTTTTTTCATAATTTTAACAGATTATTTTCAATAAAAGTAAAATTGAATGGTTTCCTAGATGGATAACCAATTTAAAACGTTTAGAGAAGACTAACATGAGGATTTAATTGATAATAATTAGAAAGGAAAAATATATAATTAACCCTTGTTCTTGAATGAATTGGAACATATCAGCTCCAAAAAGGATCAACTAATAAAGCCAAAACTTAGCCCCAAAATGTCTTATGAAGTTGTGGACATTTTTGGCCCCATCTTACAAACAAGAAAAAAAGGCAAAACTGATCTTCCTTTAGGTATATTTGGGTTTAAAGTGCTAAAATTCTTTAAGTTTGGTAAGGTTTGTCAAGGAAATATTCTTCCACACAGATTATTACATGTGTGATCGACCATTTGAATTGCTTGAATTGTTCTAAAGGTGCAAAATAAAAGCCCACATGTTCGTCTATCCACATTTTCTTTATTACCTGTACTCATCTCAAATTATATATATTCACTAGAACTTTCTAGATATTAATGAAATTGTCACTATATTATTTGCGTTGTTTTAGGGAATAAGTCATTGTTATTGAAACCATAGTTGTTCAATGAACACGTGACATTCACAAATATAAACATTAGGTATATTGGGTTTTCATTAGGATAGAATATATTATCTTTCATTGTCTTGTTAAGGGCATGTAAATCCCACATCTTTAACGTTAGGATGTGACGTGCGGAATTAAATAAAAAAAATTGAATAATTTCTCCTAAATATGGGGGTGTTTTTAATTAGAAATTTATATCATCATATAATATAGACCACAAAGACCGCGTTGATATTGATTATTTGCTTTTTTTTTTTTTTTTTGCTGGGTAAAAGAGATTATTTGCTATTATTACCACATCATTATGATTATTATTATGGTAATACTATTATGACTTCTTTTTGCGACAATAAACTTTGCTTTTGTGGACTTTCCCTTGGATTTTTGGTTTGATAAATAGTTGAATGACTCGTATGCGATGGATTTGGAAAAAAAAGGAAAACAAATGATTGTTAAACACTCGTATAGGAACCTTCCTCCTTTAAATCGTTTTCAACAAGATTAGATTTTTGTAGTAGTCTTTTACATTGGTGTAAGTTTGGGACTTCTAGAATATTATGTTTCTTAAACAGTTAGGTAAATAATTATTTTGTACCGTGTATTTTTAAAAAATAATTACAGTTTTAAAAAATTTAAAAACTAGCTATAACACATGAAAAAAGTTTCTGACAATAATAAAATTACACATAAAAATTATTGTAAAAAAAAAGTGCTAGTTTTTAATTTTTTTAAATTATTTTGTAAACGGTGATTATTTTCTTAAAATTCTCTCTAAAAAGGAACAACAATAATAATAATAAAAATAAAGGTAAATATTATATACAGTGTTTTAAACTATCAAATCATAACTAAGACCGCTCCTAAAAACAACTAATATCTTATATTTCCCAATATAACGTGTTTTTTTCGAATACTATATTAAAAGATAAAGTTAGCTTTGAAAAAAATTGTCCCAATACACCAATATTATTTCTAATACTATTTTTTAATCATTCAAGCGATATTTTCTTTAAATTAATTACTATATAGTGAAATTTTAAACTAAATGGTTAAATATTAATTAACGTTGACCAATCGTACAAAAAAATTAAACGGGAAAATTAATCAAATGTAAAAATTGCAAGTTAAAGTTTGACATCTTATGCTATATATATATATATATATATATAAGGTGGTAAATTTGACAACCACTTAATTAGCATATATCTTCAAAAATTTGGAGTATTTTTATCATTGTATCAAATGGATTTTTAATCTAAATCTCAAAATCTTAACATATTGCAATAAAGTAGTGGTATAGAAGATGATCCAAATATGTAAGAAAAATGCACTCACTCAACCAGATAGAAATGAGTAAAATAAAAAGAAGTGATGAGGGACCTTTATTCCTCGGTGATTGAGTAAAATAAAAAGAAGTGATGAGGGACCTTTATTCCTCGGTGAAATTATGAGAACGAGGAATACTTTTCTACAAAGAAAAATAGGGTTTTTTCATTTTTTTTATATCTCCTCTTGTTTGCACCTAATTAGACAATGTTTGTCTCTAACTCTCTCTTTTGCTTTTGAAACTATTGTAATTAAACTAGCTAATTCAATTGTGTTTTCCTAACTTCTTTGCAGGAAGCAATCTAATTTATTGTGGCACTGAGAGGATTACTTGCTCAATTAATTAAGCATTAGAAACATTTCATCATGCATGCATACTTCATTGGTAAAAAAAAAAAAAAAAAATAGCACATTTGATCAAGTTTGAAAAATACAAAAAAATCAGTGATGGTCTATGATCTACTATTAAAAACGATTTTAGATAATTAAATTTACATTTCAACCGACCCTTAAAAAGAAAAAACAAACCTAATAATTAAAAATCATTCATTATCCTACCACAGCTAACTTTCTTTTTTGGTCTAAGGATAATGCCATAAGTATAGTTGAGTACCTAAAGAGATCAGTGTTTATTATACCTACCTTTACTTATTATGGAATATTAAGAAAATAGCCACGGTTTACAAAATAATTTTAAAAAAATAGTCACAGTTTTAAAAAATTTAAAAACTCGCCACGTAAGAAATTTTTGACAAAATTTTTGCCTAGTGTTATAAATTTCTGACAATATTTTTATGTGTATTTTTGTTACTGTCAGAAATTTCCTTACATTTTTATGGCTAGTTTTTAAATTTTTTAAAACTGTGACTATTTTTTAAAAACATACAGTCTAAAATTGCTATTTACTTAACTGACCTAATCATTGTATCTTATGTTAGCTTGTCCCGGTGATCATATCTGTAACTGGTGTTAGTATCAAAAGTATAACTATTAGGTGTTTAATGTAGCTAAATATTGAAAATTTCAACATTAATGCTTATTGACCATGTAATGTTAATTTCATTTAATAAAAAGTGTATCGTATTAGTTATGTATGTATATTTATAATCGTCCTTGGAAAATTGTGATTATGCTTCATTAATTTCATTTAATAAAAAGTATATCGTATTAATTATGTATGTATATTTAGGAAAATTGTGATTATGCTTCATTAATTACTAAAAAATTTATTAGTAGCAAAAAAACAAAATTACTACAAATTTTATTTACACTTACATACTCATATACTCTTTTGGAATTGAAATCCAATTGTCTGTACTTCTTTCATATAGTTGCGAGTAGTTAAACTGTAATTTTACACTACACCAATAGGTCTACATTTCAAGTTTCTCTACTGCGCCAAAGTTCCAAAAGGAAAGTATATTTTATATATATATATATTATCTAAACTTCTAATATATGCATGTACATAGTATATGAATGAGTAAGAGAAATAACAAATTACAGTTATTGTAATACTAGTACAGTTACAATTTCTCACTGAAAATGGACTATTTACTGTAAATTTCATTATACACGTACGCCCATTAAATAGTAGTACTTATTACTTCTTTTTTCACTTCATTTCAATTTTACTAGAATTATATTCCTACAAGAAGTACAAAATTCCCAGAGAGAGATACGGATTGAACTGAAGTCTGAACTCAACCCGTCACGCCCAATTTGGAATTGACCCTCTCTTACCCACCAACCAACCTCAAACCCCCACAAATTAAAAACAACAATTAATTACCAAAAGCACTTTAGCCACTAGCTATAGCTCAAAAGCTCTCACTTCTTGACCACACAATCGACACACACGCTCTCAAATACTATTTCTATTCGAAGCTAGATAAATAAATAATAAAGCAACGAAAACGATACTCCAAAAAAAAAAAAAAAAAAAAACTTTTCACAATACAGGACTCAGTCCTTGGTCCTCCCAAAAAAAAAAAAAAAAAACACACCCTTTCATTGCCTGATCAAACCGCGTTATTGTTCTCTTTCTCTTTCTCTTCTCTTCCTCTCCTTCAAAACTCTCTACAAACCAACAATCTCTCTCTGTGTCCCTCACTCACTCACTCTCTCTCTCACCAACATGAAAAAACCTTCACAACCCAACAACGTCAACCATCATCGCTACTTATGGCTCGTCACTCTCTAACTCCTTTTACCTCTGCATTTCTTCTCCTTCTTCTTCTTCTCACCATTGTAGCTAATGCCATTCCTTTCGCTCGCTCACTCACCACCGTTTCGATCTCCGAAACTTCGAACCAAACTCTGATCTGCGCGCTCGCAATTCCCACACCCGGCCGGAACAGGCAGTCCCTCAATTGCACAAGCCTCCAGATTAATAACCAAAACCAGTCTCCTTATTTCCGGCCGGATAATCGGACCTTGTTCTCGGAAACTGTCTCCGGAGACGGTTTCGTCTGCGGGCTGGCCGATAACCCGGAGTCGTCGACCTCGGTATTGGCTTGCTGGAGATTCTCTGCGATCAACGGCTCTGACTTGCAGTACAAGGTAATTTACGACGGTCCGGCGGTGAGAGAGATCGACGCCGGAAACTCCCATATCTGCGGGATAGTGAACTCCACCAACCGGGTTGAGTGCTGGCAATGGCATGAGTTCAGGAGGGGTGCGTTCTCGGCCTCGATCTCGGGCCGGAACTTCTCGAAGATCTCCGTAGGCGAGAATTTCGCCTGCGGGATCGAGAGAACGGACGGAAGCAATGTTACTTGCGTCGGAAGCAACGGAGGAATTGTCGGCCGAGAGCCGTCCGGAAGCTACGTAGGGGTCGCGGCGGGGGTGTCACACGCCTGCGCGATCGCGGCGGCGAATGGCGGGTTGAGCTGCTGGGGGGACCGTGACGCCGAGGGCCGTCGGGAGGGGAGGTTCGTGGCCGTTGCTTGCGGGGAGAAGCGGAGCTGCGCGTTGAGGGAGAACAAAACGGTGGATTGTTGGGGCGAAGGCGGGTTCGCCTTGCCGGAGGCTCTCCGGGGGACGGAGTTCGTTTCGATCGAAGGGAAGAGGCGGGTTTTCTGCGGGGTTTTGCATTCGAACTCGTCTTTGTACTGTTGGGGCTACGGAAACGGAACGTCGGGTTCGGGCGATTATTCCGTGGCGCTTGAAAATGTCATGCCCGGGCCGTGCAGAGCCGAGTCCGAATGCGCGATCGGTACGCTGCCAGGCTCGGGGAGTTACTGCGGAAGCGGATTCGGCGTCTGCTGCTCCGATTATTTGCGAGTAGAGTCGCCGAAAACGCTAATGCCTCCGTTGCCGGGGCCTGCGCAGGCTCCGGCGGCCGAGAAGGACGGGTGGAATAGGAAGATGGTTGCGTCTCTGGTGGTGGGTTGCGTTGGCTGTTTTTGTCTCGTTTTGATTGGCTCCTTCTTTTTGTTTAGGTATTGTAAGGGTAGGGTGTGTAGGGTACATGACTCGGGTCGGTTAGAGAGCGGGTCACAAGCCGAACCGGGCTCGAGCGAGCCGCAGCAGAGTAGCAGCCATCGAGAGCGTGGCCGGTCCGGCCCGGTTCTAGAGAAGCGGTTGAGCCATTTGATTAGTTTGGGGAACAACGGGACCCAATTGGAGGAATTCTCGCTACAAGTCCTGCTCGACGCGACGGACAACTTCTCCGAAGATAGGAAGATCGGGGCGGGAAGCTTCGGGTCGGTCTACCACGGTAAGCTCGAGGACGGGCGAGAAATCGCCATCAAGAGGGCCGAAGCCACAGCCTCGTCGTCGTTCGTCACGAAACGGCAAGAAGACAAAGACCACGCGTTCGTGAGAGAGCTCGAATTCTTGTCCCGCCTCAACCACAGGAACTTAGTCCGGCTGCTAGGCTTCTACGAGGACGCGAAGGAGCGGGTGTTGGTGTACGAGTACATGCCGAACGGCTCGCTCCACGACCACCTCCACCGGCCGCAGGACAACACCCCACTCGCGTCGTGGTCCGCGCGCATCAAGGTGGCGCTGGACGCCGCGAGGGGCGTCCAGTACCTGCACGACTTCGCGATCCCGTCGATCATCCACCGCGACATCAAGTCCGCCAACATCCTCCTCGACGAGGATTGGACGGCGAAGGTGTCGGACTTCGGGCTCTCGCTGATGGGCCCGGAGGACGACGCGTCCCACCTCTCGCTCCGCGCGGCGGGCACGGTGGGCTACATCGATCCCGAGTACTTCCGGCTGCAGAAGCTGACCAGCAAGAGCGACGTGTACAGCTTCGGTGTCGTCCTGCTGGAGCTGCTCTCGGGCCACAAGGCCATCCACAAGAACGAGAGCGGGACGCCGAGGAACGTGGTGGACTACATGGTGCCGCACATCATGAAAGACGAAATCCATCGCGGCCTGGACCGGAACGTGCCGCCGCCGACGCCGTTCGAGATCGAGGCGGTGGCGTACGTCGGGTACTTGGCGGCGGATTGCGTGATGCGGGAGGGGAGGGACAGGCCCGGCATGGGCGACATTGTGGCGAGCTTGGAAAGAGCCTTGGCTGCGTGCTTGGCGCGTCCAACCATGTCAAGGTCAACCACCGAGTCGTCCACGTAGATACGTCCACATTCTACTACTCGGCCAATTACACAACAACGTATTCAATTTTTTTTTTTTTTCTCATGATGGCCTTTTTGTGTCCTCACAATATGACTCTGACTTGGCCAATTTTGTAAAGCAACACTGATTCTTTTTTGTTTATTATTATTATTATTGATTTTTATAGAATAGTCTTTTTTTTTTTTAATCTTGGTTATGTATGTAATTGTATACGTGTATTCAACGATATTGATGGTTTTTTTTTTTTTCATGGATGTTTGTTGGGTTTGTAGCAGCAAGTGTATGATAACTCATTGCATTGAAAGAATAGGATATAATCATATACATACATGTATTTCTTTTTTTTTGGTTGAGAAGTGCTTAAGTATAGTTATCAGTTATTGCAATATATTAATTAGTTAATATCATCACATGCTTTTCAATTTAATTTTTTTTATGTGAATATAATTAGGTAATTATTATGTTGTTTCTATTACTTGAGATGCTATGAAAATGTGCAATTAGTTAAAACAAAGGGTTCATGGTATCAATTAGGTACAGTGTTTTTTCCCTTTCCTCTTACTATTTGTCAAACCAATTGATTTTTTTTTTCTTTTGATGTTTAATTCATTCTAAACATGTCTTTTTCCTTACATGCATTGAATATTTGTTGTTCCCATTTGCTTATTCTACGTCGTCGAAGAAAAAGTTTTAAAAAATTACCTACTCCAAAAAAAAGAGTTCGTGGGAACATAGATTTGTCAACATCTTTTCCTTTATTATTATTATTATTATTATTATTATTATTATTATCGATCATTTGGTCGTTATTTCTTTCTAAATTAACTTTGAATTGAAATATCCATGTTCAACGACAATTTCAAATTACAAGAAATATTAAAGTTGGAAAACCAAGTCCATGAACTGTTGGGTTGGGACGACTTCTTCTTGACATTAGCTCTCTCAATCATTGGAATTGTGATACTATTTAAGAGGAGCCATGCACATTAACAAGTGTGTCGTTTTGACCCAAAGACGGGTTAGACTTTTATTTTATAAAGTTTTTTTTTTCAATTTATATTTTTCTTCACTGAAAATTCAACCGAGCTCATACACGAAGCTTCCAAAAAGAAGAGAAAAAGGACAAACAAACAAAACAACCCTCACGCACGAAGAAGCTGTCAAAGTGAATGCTATAAGCTCCAATGTTGGAAAATCTAAAAGTTGTAGTTGAGAATGTCATTTAGTTTTGTAATTTTTCATTCATAATCCTTAAAAAAAAAGGGTTTATTTGATATTTAACCATTTTTTAATCCATGTTTTAAGAAAACAACTAACGTTTTGAAAAATGAAATTATTAACCACTAATACATAAGAGAATTAAAAACATAAAAGTAAATGAACATCATGTAACTAGAAAAATGACTAATTTCTTAATAATCAAAACGTTGATTATTTTCTTAAAACATCATTCAAAAAAATGACTATTTACTCTATTATCTCAAGAAAGAACATCAAAGTATCTGTAAAACGAGGACAAAAATAACAGCAGAACAGCTTGGCCTTCCATTAGTTCTTCTTTGCGTAAAATACAACACATGAATTCATAAATACATAAATAAAAAAAAAAGTCCAAACTTGAACACGGCTTGTGCTCACATGACAGTACATGAGTTTCAAAAAGTATAAAATCATTTCAAAATTTGAATGCAAAATTTTACTTATTCGTTCTTTTCATTTCGGGTACAGGTACACTCTTTTTGGAAGCTCATTTCTGTACAGATCATAACAAAAAGAGCGTTTCGGGTTCTCTCCAAAGCGGCGAGAATGACGCATTTATAGTAGCGGTCTTCTACGATTCAGAAAGTATTGAGGAGATGTACAATGACCCACTCTGTTGTTCATAATCATCTTGTCCATCTAATTTGTGAGTATAAGATTAAATGGGGGTCTTAACCTTTTTTGGTTTTAATCATCTATGCTGCCAGAGATCCTGAAGCTACCTTCCGAAGCTGACAAAGATTCTCTAAGGCGGAGTCAATTTGTGCAAACACATCCTCCTTCGGAACGTTTCCCTTGATCTGAAACAAACAAGCAATGAATTAATTTCCAAGCTGAATAAGGATTAAGAACATTACATATCATAAAAGCATTGTACGCTATTCTCATCATAAGGTGTACTGTCTCTTCATGCCCAGAAAAGAAAAGAAAAAAAAGTTCTCTAAATGTAATAAGCTCTCCTCCAATCTAAAGCTCCTTGACAATCACCGAAGCATTTGAGTTCTTTTTTCGTTGGATAAGTCTTCTGCTTCTTTGAACATTCCCTCAGCATACTTTTATGGGTCCTTTTATCAAGGGAGTTGTGTCATAAGAGATTTCTGTGCCTAAAATAGCAATTTATTTTATAGGGTTTGAAAAAATTTAGAATTCAGAGGCTATAAATAACAGATTAAATATCTATTTCTTGCTAAGCGGGTCTTGATCTGGTCACTGGTTTGTAGGAAAATGTTTGCTAATCTGTAGTCCACCAATTAATGCCTGCAATTTGACGTTCCACAAGGCTTTTTGACCCCCCCTTTACATGAGTCAATTGCAGAGTTGTTAATAAGCCCATAGAAATGAAGTTGGACCGACTTTTTGCCCTAGACGATTAATTTATTCAGTTTCATGTTCGGCTCTAACATTTGACTCAACCACGGGAACTTATCAGATGATACTTTAGTAGTTGGAAGGACTAATTGGGCTGCCTTAAAGGTCATCATTCTTTCTCAACGTCTTATCATAAAGATATGAGAAGTTGAGAGCTAAGTCTGCACAGAGCGTAGTGTCTTAACACACTTGTTCATATATATATATATAGAGAGAGAGAGAGAGAGAGAAAGAGAGAGAGAGAGTACTATAACTTGCCTTAATTGTTATGTCCTCATACAGGGAAAGAACTGCCTCAACATTTTGATTATGTGTTTGCAATCGCAACTTCACCTGGAATATTTCAATGAATGGGAATGAAACTCCACTAGAATATGCTAGGTTGATAAGATTCTTTGAAATAATAACAAGCTCAACTTTGAAAAGTGGAAAAACAAACTAGAAAAGGGCATCGGCTTTCAAGTCAAGGCATTTTAACTGAGTAAAAGTAATAGAGTTTTACCTTCTCTTCTGTATCATCAAAGCGCTGAGTGAGCCTTGAAGCTATTTCTTCAGACTCCGGAGGCGAGTACTTAAGGTGGTATATCTTGCCCGTAACAGGGTCCAACCTTCGTCCGACAACTCTCTCAACAAGAATATCTTCAGGAACCTGCAAATGCAGCTCAATAAAATGTAAGATAATAATGGAAACTTCGTTCTTTAAGCATGTATCGTCAACCACAAGCCACTTAATCAAATCGGTAAAAAGGGGCAATAATTTTGATCCACAAAACCTTTTGCCACAAAACTTCAGATTCGGTATCAATATCCATATCCAACTTTTTTTTAATTGCCCTTTCAATTCTCACCTAAACGAGCACTTACGAGACTTATAGTAAACATACAGATGTGATTAAACGATGAACCCTTACTTCTAAAAGGATGAAAATATCTGGCTCAAACCCAAATTTCTTCAGAGCAATTGCTTGTGACGAGCTCCTGGGATATCCATCTAAAAGCCATCCTTTTTCACAAGAATCTGGTTGTGATAACCGCTCCTTCACCATCTGCAGGAGCCACGAAAAGGAATCACCAAGAGCAATAATTATATGTGAAATGACAATGTTGTCCTACCATGACAACTATCTCATCCGGGACCAACTGTCCCTTTTCCATAAATTCCTTCGCCCGCCTCCCGTTTTCACTCCCAGCTGCAATTTCTGCCCTGAGTAAATCCCCGGCAGCAATATGCACCAGTCCATACTGCACCGAAAGAATTCTTAGCGTGATCAGGTTTTCCCTCGGAAAATAAATTCCGGAAGTCGAAACGTCTAACCAAAACTAGAACTCGAAACTCAATGATGATAACGATATTCTAAATAAAATTTAATAATAATTACAAAGATCGAATCCTAATTCATCTAGCCGACGCAAAACGACCGTTCGAATAGAACACTGCCCAGAATTGTATATTACTGTCAAAGGTTTGCTTAATGTGCAATACGATTTCAGAGAAGTACAATGCTTTCCTACTAGTTATAATTAGGGGGAAGAAAAAGAAAAGAAAAGGAAAAAGGCTTAATCTCAACATACCAACAAAAATACAATCTTACACAGTAGCCATAAACCAGAAGGCAAATACGTGGATTGTTTTCTTTACTCTCCATAGTATTCTCTGTATACCCAAATACAGATTGAGATTACCTCTTTGTTCTGTTTTCTTGGGACATTACAACATCTACGTTTGTATAAACTTATAACTCCAAAATGCATTCTAACATTTTAACTTATTCGTATCTTTCTTACACTAATAATCTCGAACATAAGCATAATCACATTATAGACCAGAGACTAACAAAACAAAACAAAAAAAAGGGGAAAATCAGAGAGTTCTTAAATTTTTTTTTTGGGTAAATTTTGGAGATGAATTAAAGGGAAACATACTTTGTGAGCGATGAGGTGGCATTGCGTTCCCTTACCAGAAGCAGGAGCTCCAGATATCATCACTCTCAGCGGCTCCGACTTCGCACTCCCCAATACCTGTCCCCATTAATATTGTTTAAAAAAAATAGAAAATAAAAACCCATCATCGAATCGAAATAAAGGAACGAAAAGTGCACCAAAAAATGGGGAGGTCTGGGCGGGGAAGATCGGCGACGAGCAATTAGGTTATTATGGGCGAGACGAGGCGAGGGAGTGGAAATGAAACGCGATTTTGGATTGGGATTGTTCGATTGGGAGAGAGATAAAGAAGAAGAAGAAGAGTGGGATTCAAGGAGCTTTGGCTGTGCAATGGCTGAGACTAGTGTTGAGCTCACATTGCAAGCAGCCATTTTTTTTTTTTGTCTCTCTCTCTCTCTCTTTCTGTCTCTCTGTGTCGCAGAAAAGCGAGGATAAATAAACAAACGTGGAAGTGGTGTTTGTGTGTCTGCACCTAAGAATGGTGGGAATTTCGCTTTGTAATAATTTTTTTTTGAGTTATTTGCATTTTTGCCCTTGAAGGCTTGAACTATGGTTTTGCACTGACGGCCCCTGAATTTATTGTAATTTGGAAAGTTCCTCTTTTAACTTTGTTTTTTGGTAATTTGCACTCTGAACATACATATAATTACATATTGGTCAACTGGTTCAGATTAATAAGGGGTGTTAATTTTGCGTTGGAGTTAAAGTTAAATTGGTAATTTGCACTCTGAACATACATAATTACATATTGGTAAATTGGTTCAGATTAATAAGGGGTGTTAATTTTGTGTTGGAGTAATTTGCATAAGTGAGCCACTTTTGCACATTATGGTTTTTCTCTTAATTGTCATCCCAAAAATATACGGTAATTTATAAAATACCTATAATTGAGCATTTGATTTTAAATGCATTTTTATTTTATTTTTTGTGCTAACAACCTTTTTTAATGGTTGAGAATGAGAATAGGAATAATAATACAATGAAATAAGAATGAGAATATCATTCTAATTCTAGTGTTTGGTTTATGAGTGAAATTGACACAAAAATAGGACCAACGCATTTTAATTAGCTTGAGAATTGAAAATGAGTGAGCATTTCATAGATTAAGTTAAATAATAGTGATTCTTGTATATGATGAAATGAGTACTTCATTGGAATGAGGATTCCTATACATTTTGTATCCAACTAAACATGAGAATATGAATTGTCATTCTGTTCCACCAAACCAAACGTGCCCTAGTTTGCAACTTTTTTTACTATACCAAAATTTTGGCCAATCTACAATTGGTAATTTTGGAATTTAAATTATAGTTTATTTCCAGTCATTCACACCAAAGTTTTGGTGGTAAATGAATCGTCATGAACCAAATTTTTAGTAGAAAATTCACTTGATTATTTATTTCTCTTATTCTAAAAAAAAAAAAAGAAAAAGGAACATCATGAAACTTACTCAAATTTGTCATATTGTACATATTCTGCATTATTTGAAACTAAATGGTCATGCATGACATTGTAACTTATTAAAACAAAACAATTAATGTCACGAGCTATAATGCTTAAAATACATTAATTAAAAGCTAGATATAGTCCCTACCTAGCTAAGGGTTGACTCATATCCTCAGCAATGAAACTCGAAGGAATACTAATTCCAACTGAGTCTATCAATTCTCCCTCCTTAGGTTCACCAACTTTTGCCATTTCCAAACAAGCCTTTAGCTCTCCCACTACTTGACTCATAGTTGGCCTTTGGACTGAACTTGGAGACACACAATTCATTGCTATTTCAGCCACTTTCCAAGCAGCGTTGAGGTTGAAATTTCCTAGCAATCTCTCATCAACAATGTGACTGATAAGCCCTTTCTCAAGCGTTGAAGTGACCCATGCACTGAGGAAAATATTGCCCGCACGGCCTTTTAACAATGCGGGTCGTCCTGTGATGATCTCCAATAACAATACTCCGAAGCTGTAGACATCGCTCTTCTCGTTTAAATGATTCGACTTAAAGTACCTGTAATCAAATGTATGATCGGTTGGTACATTAAATATTTGTTGCTTTATTGTTAAAGGTTTAAGAATTATGCTTAAGTTTGTGGATCATGCATTTTTTTTTTCTTGTTCTTTTTTCGTGGATTTTTCGCCATCACATTTTTTCACATTAAGCATGAAAATTTGTTCTTTGGGTTAATTAAGCAAGTGGATTTTTGCCTGTTGGTTTCTAGTTCATGCAATCTTGATTTTTTTTTTGTTGATAATATCGAGTAATTAAGGGATAATTATAGGATAAATAGTTGGATTGGGATAGGCCAGGTGCCAATTTAGTTTCGAATATTTTACCGATAAAGTTATGTTTGACTAATTATCATTAAGCGTAAAAACTCATGGACCGCAAGCACCAAAAGAAAATAACAAAAGTAAAATCGAAAAAGAAAAACTTACTCAGGATCGAGATATCCGGGAGTGCCAGCTACGACGGTTGATACATAAGCCGTTCCAGAGTGATCAGATGGGAAAGTTTTCGATATGCCGAAATCAGAAAGTTTGGCTTGAAAGTTCTCATTCAACAAGATATTTGCAGGCTTTACATCTCTATGGATTATAGGAGGCTTACAACCGTGATGTAGATACTCCAATCCTATATATACATATTACATAAAATTAAGTCTCTTCTTAGGGAAGAAAAAAAAAAACGAATCAATCTATATTAAATAAAAATGACGATATAGATGCATATAAAACTAAGATCAATTTGGTAATAACACTTCTTGGTAACTACTTTTTCACTTCACAACATTAATAATAATTACAAAAATAATAACAATAAAAAAGCTTCTTTTAATTGCAATACAACAATATTGAAATTGGTCTTTGATATGGTTGAAGAGAAACTTTTGAAAAAAAAATGCAAAAGTTACTAGTTGCTAATTACCTTGTGCTGCATCGACCGCTATTCGAAGCCTTTCTTCCCATTTCAAAACGCTAATGGAACTGTTATCTGCAATATATTAAGATGTCCATAGTAAATACACGTATAATATATTTATATATATATATATATATATATAACTTTAGGATCGATAGTTATTTATTGTCCCTCAGAACATATGCATTACATATACTTAAAATATGCAGAAATATATATATATATATATATATATATATACATACATATATACATATATGCGTGTGCGCTGTTTTATGGGCATAGCTCAAGCGGTAAGTAGCTAATATTTACATATGTATGTTTTTAGCGATTGATTCCTAAGAAAATAGGAGAAAAAAACAAAAAATTAATCAGAACCTTGGTCCACCCTCTAACATTTTAGAAGAAAATAAAAATATTTATATATGTGCTATACATAATAACCTAAATCGTGTGTACATAATGAAAATTACCTGAAAGATGGGATTGTAAATCCCCATTGGCCATGTACTCGTAGACAAGCCCAATGTTGTTTCCTTCAATAAAGTAGCCAATAAGAGTTGTTAAATTTCTGTGATAGACTCTCAACAAAATATCAACCTGCATTTAGAGATTCAAATATATGATGTTATAGTTCTATGGTTTTAAGATGATTTGCTTCAGTATGTTTTTAAGGACAATCAAATTATCCATTGATTCAACTGTTTCGAAAATTGTAGACATGAAGTGACCTATATACGTACTAAATGGTTTTTCAACGGAACAAAATACAAAATTGATAAATATCAAATATAGTTTATTACACTTTTGGTCTCCAAATTATTAGTCAAATCTCAATTATATGAAGAAACAATCCGTTCAATTAAAGAAGAAGGGAAAAAAAAAAAAACTCATGAGATCAAAATGAAATAACACGCTTAAACATAACATGGTCAATGAACAATACTAGAAATTCATACTAATTACCTATTGCAAGTTGTTCTCGTAAAATTTTTCTGTCGCAATTCTAACAGATTATTAAAAAAAAAAAGGATAAATCTAGATAAAATTTAAAGACTGGGGACCAATTTAACAGTATTTTAAAAGTCGATAGTTTGACCTACCCTTTGTTTGGGTAGCCCACTTAAACCATTCCATCCCATTTTTTGAGATGGAAAAAATGGTTTGAAAATGGTTTTGAATGGTTTGAAAATGGTTTGTAAAAATGATGTAAGAATAGTTTGACTTTGCTGATTTTGAGGTAGTATGAATGGTTGAGATTTAAAGATATTGTATAGGGATTTGGAAAGTTGAAAAAAATAGTTGAAAAAAAATGAAATGGAATGGAATAGTTTGAAGGATTTGAAAAGTTGAAAAAAATGAAAAATGGAAATGGAATGGAATGGGAGAAATGGATAAACCAAACAAATGGCTAATTATTCATGAATCACAAATGTGATAAACTCAATTAATCATAAAAAAGTATTGAACAAATATAAAAAATTACGTGCCTCTGCTTGGAATTGCTGATATTTCTCAATCGTTGGTGACGACAGCACTTTCACAGCAACTTGAGTATTATCAGTGTCATCTAATTGACCATAATAAACAGTTCCAAAACCGCCTTTACCAATAATTCTCTCAAAGTTGTTGGTAATACTTTTTATGTCAGAGTATGTGAATTGTCGTTTCCTTGACTCCATTGAATAGTGTTGACCAGCCGTGGGTTTTGACTTCACGTTTTCCACACCTTAATTAATTAATTAAGTAAATAATATAGGGTCAGTAGGTTGAAATTTATAATAAACTTAAAATTTAATCACGACACAATATTGTGGTTAAAAGTATGAACTATGTTGTGTATTAAAAACAATAATTATACGACTAAAACTTAAAAATATGTTGATACAAATACTATATAAACCAGTGAAAAATAATCTTAGACGTTGGATATGTATTATATTCAGTATTTTTTTTTTGTATTAATATATCAAGAATCATATTATTGTGTTAGAAAATATAATATAATATGCTTTTACGTATAGTATAAGTCCCATAAATAACCCTTTTGCTACCTCATACATATTTTATTTCAAAATTGCAATATTTATCGTAAAATTTTGGATATTGTTTCACTTTATCCTAAAAAAAATTTACTTGCCGCTTAAATATGGCAAAAACGGTTCTATTTTTCAACAAATTTTCTTTACAATAACATAGTCAGCAAAATCAACCAATTTATTCCTTTCATATTCTCTTTTCTACGTGGGCCTAAAAAGAAATACAATTTCTTGAATACAAAAATACAATTATTATTAAAAAAAAGTTGGTTTCATGGTCTTACCACGTTGGGTTTTTTTCCTTTTAATTAGACCCCACCAAGCTGCTATGACAACTAACAAGAGGACAATACTTCCAGCGATTGATATTGCCACAGCTGAAACTCTAGATTTTTTCTTCTTGCAAGAAACTTTTGCGCACAGAATATTGGTATTTCCATTTACACTATAATAGTTACAATAAATAGATCAAGAAAATAAATAAATTAATCTGATTGCAAAAGAGAACTTAGAACTGAACATGTCATGATGGACTATTTCAACTAAGAACTCACCTGAGTGATATAACATTTTTCTTCCATTTATCTAAGAGCTCACTCGGAAGTGAACCCATGAGCTCGTTATTTTCCAAGTTTCTGTGTCATGTTTTTTTAATTAGGTATTAAACATGTAACATTGAATATCAAGATTAAAGCTAATATTGATCTAAAAAATGAAAAACCAAGCTAATTACTTACAAGACCCGTAATTTGGGCAGTTGAGCTAAAAAATCTGGCACTGATCCCGTAAGGTTGTTGTTTGATAGATCTCTGAATAAATGGTAAAATATTAGAAAAATATAAATAAACATATAAATATAACTTTTTTGGGGATTAATTTTGTGGTGAGAAACAATTCTGGATCGTCAGATTAATTTATTTGAAAAAGTAAATTTGATCCACCTACAACATAATTCTCCATATAAAAAAAAAAGGAAAACTATATTTCTTTGACATAAACATAAATTTCTAGAGAAATTCTAATGTATCTAGTTCTTTGCCATAATGCTTTTCTCTTTTATTACAATATCGATCACATATACTTACAATTCTTCTATCATGGTGAGGTTAGCTATTGAAGGAGCTATCTCCCCTGTTAATTCACTTGATGACAATTTCCTGATTGCATAGATCATTATATATTAGAGTCACATATTCCATATATATAGTATATGCTTCAAAATTCAAAAATAAAAAACCAAATTTATATAGAAAATTATATGGTACTTACAAGGATATGATTCTTGGGGGCATATATCCGTCAAAGCTACATGTTAGACCTTCCCATGAGTAGTCTTTAGGGGCACATGGATCTCCTTGCCAGTTTCTCCTCAATCCATAAGTTGACTTGATCTTCGTAATTGCATCAACTGTGTATTTTTTTTTTGAATGAAAGAGACGAAGAATTATAAAAGTATATCAACTAGGTTGACACACATATCTGAATCTTTGAGGCAGCAACTGTGAATTATTTTCTATGTTGACCGATTCATTTTTGTATATATATAATGACAAGATTCATACATATATGCAATTGCGGAAAACAAGATTATTATTATCATTAGTTTTTAAGAAAATTAGATAATAAAAAAAACGCCATGTGTTCTTATTATTATTGTTATTAAGCAAGCTTTTTTTTTTTTTTTAACTTACCATCTTGTTGATCTGATTCTGATTGCGGGAGTTCGTTCACAGTGTAGGTCTCAAAGGCATTGATTATGGGTGGATGAGTAGATCTCTCAGTCATGGAGAGTGAGAAATTGTGCAAAGACCCCGAGAAAGGAGTTGGGGTCGAAACCGTCGTTCTTCGCAAGTAGGAAGGAGAGACGGGTCCATGGAAGAAGTCGCCATTGTAGAGAATGTTGAACTCTCTGGACTCGTTGGCGCCGAGTTGTTCGATTTCAGCGAAGTGCATGTAGAAATAATAGCGCGAAATATTAGCGCCATTGTCTGTCCACCAAATATTCAAAGAAGCATTAGGGTTCTTATGCGTCGACGCAGTGCTCATAACTATTGATGGTATATCGTAGCCGTCGTTTGGATCTTGAGAACTAATAGTTTGACTGGTACTGAGGTTTTTCCAATCAACATATTGCATGGAGTACCAGAATCGATCATGACGATCGTTACCTTTGCCATTGCCATACCTAATCAAGATTAAATTCAAATTAACCAATATATATATAAACAAATATATATATATATATATATATAATTATACAAACCACACTTATCAAAGAATTGATTAAGTTGATAAAAAGTAATAATACCCGTACCTTTGAGTACTATAATTTATTAACAGAAATAAAACAGTAAATTATAACTTCAAAACATACAAACTAAAAGAAGAAATTACAAAATCATAAAAATTAAAGATAAAACAAACTCCATATTTTTATTTATCATGTTTTGTCTCTTTGGGCTTGAATTGTCAACGCTTTATCATCAAATTTAGAATCAACCAGCTAGTTGCTTGGATGGACATGTTTGAGTATGACATGAGAAAATACTTTCGCCAGCAAATAATAAAATAATAACAGAGGAAATGCATAACGTGCAATGTCGTGCATAATGATATTTGAATCTGCCCATAATTATCTAACGTTTTCTAATGGTAAAACGTTTTTTTTTAATGAAAAATAATTAGTTAAAACTAATTTTGTAATACACTATTTTATGGATATACTAATTAATGTCTTATTACATCACTGTTTATATTATTATTTCACCTCTTATTACTATTGCATTGACTTACCAATAAGTAACATACCATTAATCAAATTGTAAATTAAATAAGCGGAGAAGTCGTAGAACGTGCGTACCAACGAAACGACAATAAGATATCATTTTTTGATAATTAAGGAAACTTGTTAGAGCATTTATTCATATTCACATATTTTTATTTGGATTGAAATGACATTGACGCCCTTATAGTACTTATATGTAAATTACACTGATTGAAATTGACCACCTTATAAGTACTATAACATATTGACTACGAGTGAAAAAGGAAAATACCTAAAATTTGTATAGCAATAAAAATTAATACCTAGTATTTCAAATTAATTGAGTAATTATTCAATTCATCAATTATTTGCATATGCTTTTGGTAATTCAGTCAATTACCACCAATTATTACTATGCAAGTAATTAAATAACTTGAATATTTCTTTATATTTTTTATATAAGATTGAGTATTCATTTAAATTAGGTGTAATTAGGTATCACTTAATTTCTCGTTGACTATTAATGTTGGGATAAGCACGTACGAAGAAATTAATGACAATGATAACATAAACAAATAATGCAAATTAAGATAGAGAAGTTCATTTAATATTCAATGATTTGTCTATGCTTTGCTGTCTGAGAACAATCAGAGCATACTAGTCTACACAAACTAAATAATAAAGCACAATTGATAACAACTAATAAATGGACCTGTGTGGCAAAGTCTTTGTCTAAAAAACAAAAAAAAAGACACTTAAGGGTAGTAAGTGTATGACACTACCTTTTGTAAACAATTTAATAGAAACTAAAAACTAAAGTTAAGTGTATCAACAAAAATAATAAATTAATATTAAAACTATGTTAGTAGTGTTTCTTTTAAAACTCGTCTCTAGTAAAGGTGTTCAAAAAATCGATGACACCAAATCAAACCAGTTAAACCAATTTAAACAAAACTAATTTCAAACCGATTATTATAGGTTTGGTTTAAAACCGAATTAAGAAGATCTCCCTGCAAAGAACATCTAAAACATTTCCGCTTCTAAAATATTATGCACTGATGCGATTTTTTCGTATCAACACGTGATCAGCACTAAGTAAACAACTCCTAACTAACTCCGAAAGTTCATGCCCTGCCAAAAATCCTAAATAATCCGTTGCTATCAAAACTAGGTTGGACACTTGACAGAACATATAGAGCTCTCACCTGTAGCCGTCAATGGAACCGGCGTCGCGCCGAACGAACATCTCCAACGACCCCGTTTGAGCGCTATAAGCCGAGCATCCAAAGGCCTTAGCTCTATCGCTGATATGAAAGGAACGCCATTTCTGGTATTAACCAAACAAACATGCACATAGCTCCGCTGAGCCACATGTATGATCTCCTTGTCTACGCTGTTCGAAGAGTCCGTGATATTCACCGTGTCCCACAGATTGGCGCCGAGGTGAAGGTCGAACGCGGGGGGCTCGCCCTGCCCGTCGTAGTTTCCATACAAGAACGACGCTCTGATCAAGTATTTGGTCCCCTCGGAGACCGGAATTTTGTAGCAGTTTCTGTCACCTTTGGGGAAGCTCCTGAGAGACCAATACTGCTCTTGAAAGCTGTTTCGATAATTTTGTAGCACGGACTGGATCTCGCCGGTGTCGGTGTCGATGAATGTCTCGTCCGATACGTATTTTATGCCCGTCGTCTTCTCGTTGTAGTTGCGAATGTTGGATTGTAAGCCACAGTCTATGCTGATGAACCCTAAGACATTTGAGAATAGTTTAGAGTGAAGCTGTATATATATATATTGCCTATTAATGTTTATGTGCAAAGAATTTTATTTTACTTTTTTTTTTTAAATTTTTTCAGTAAATGGGAGAGGAATTATTTGATATGAAATAAAGATGCTCAAAAAAAAAAAAATCTTAACTAGTTGACTTCTAATCATCATTTCACTCAATTTTATTGAGAAGAAAGCACAAGAAAAAAGAAAGTCCAACGCCAATTCCAAGCGCAAAAGCGATAAAACACAACTAGAAAAAAAAAAAAGATTTTAATTTTTTTTACCGTACGTGAAGTTTAACATATAAGGTACCATATGTACTCTAGCTTTATCAAATAGAATCTGTGTTCATATCCGAAGATTTCCACAATAACGAAGGATTTCTTTTCCTAATTTGAGATCAGTGCGTATGTTACAAAAATATGCGAACACACACAAATTGGGATATATATATATAGGGATATATATATATATATATATATGTGTGTGTGTGTGTGTGTGGGAGAAAAAATCAGGTCATGTTTCTTATTAGCGAGAGCTAAAAGTAATTCATATACCTGTTTGATCTTGAGCAGTGGCCGTTATAACAAAGCTTGCGAGCAACGCAAAGAAGACTAAATGCTTTAATAATTCCTGCTTATATTGAAGCGATATCATACTTCCATAAACCATATTCTTCTTCTTGGCCATTTGAATCCCTAGCCTTTAACGCTTAAAAGGCAAAACTTCACTGTTTGTGTGTTTTTGTGCTTGTTTTTTTTTTTTCGAATTAGAGTTTTTAGTTAGTAGAGAAAAACATTTGTGGTACCAATTGTCAATCGAAGTCATGAGGGCAACTTATTAAAAAGTCAATATATGCTTTTTAAAAATTAATATTATATATTGAGCAATGCGTGTGTTTAAGTATGCAACAATGGAATTTCATGACATTCCAAGGAATAAATAGTGCATTCCATGAATTCTATAGAATGAATTCATGGAATAGCCATAGAATAACCGAACAATTTTTGGATAATTTTCGGATTTTAAATTTTAAAAAAAAGTAGGTTTTTTTTTCATTTTTATTAGTATTTTTATAATATTTTTTTTAATATAAGTTTGTAAAAATTAAATTAAGTTTGATAATCATGTTTTATGTTTTATAATAGTTTTTTTATTCCATTAGAGAAAAAAAAACCATGCAGGTTACTAGTATATATTATAACTTTTTTTGTTTTTCTTGATAAAATACTAGTATTATAACTTGTGTGACATGAAAAGTGGGCGAAGATGTTATTCCAGTTTTCTTTTCTACAGAAGGAATAATGATAATATACGTACGAGACAGTCTTGGTATGGTAATACATGATATTATAAAATAATCCCAATCTACTGAAAAAAAAAAATCCCAATATACAAGGCATTAGTTTATAACAGCCAAGCGAAAAAGGACAAAGAAAAATAAAAGTCGGTCCAAATTGGTGGGTATGAAGAATAGTTTGCATATCTTCTAAGGCTGAAATGAACTTTATATCAACCGTCCATGACTAAAAAAAAGTCATGGAAACCGGGTAAATCCGGGTAAAGCCAGGCAAGAGCCGGATATTTCTGTTTATTCTAAAATTTTTGGATAATTTCGGGTATATACCTAGTTTTATCATTCGGTAATTTTTCAGATAATACCCAGATTTTACCCGGTAATTCCACCGGATAAATTTTTATCCGGTACTGTTTATTCTAAATTTACATGCCTACGTGTATTTTGGTAGGCGATACAGACTCAGGAGTTGTTTGGCAAATATGTTTGAACTCATCTTGGGTCATTCAAACGATTTTGTCCAAATCGTCGTTTGGTAAATTTTTTTTTGAATAAAATTCAAATGAAAAAAACTCATTTAAACCCTTAAAAATCAAATTCTTCCCCAAGCCCCAACATAACCACCCCCCACCCCCTCAAATTTTAACAATTTTAATATAGTTTGAATAATATTTTTTGATTTGACATTTCAACCACTCTTTTTATAACTCAAAATCACAAATTTCACATCTAACCAAACAACAATTCTAATAATATTTTTTCAAATAAAATTATTTGACCCAAACAACAATTTAAATTTTTCATTCAAATTACCAAATTCAAATTTTGTAATTCAAATGAAAAAATTCAAATTGTCATAATCTGAACCCGTTTGTTAAACGACACCTCAGTCTCTTTTGCCTTGTCCACTTTCCAGTACAACAAATTAATGAATTGACATATAAGAATTAGGATTTTTTTTTCTATTATATATTATATATTTAGCCAGGCTGGGTATATAAATGTACTTACGATGCAATTTATGGAAAATACTTAACTATACTTACTATGCAAAATAATTTATAGCAAATTATATATGGAACCCCATTATTGATTAATTGAGGAGAATCATTCGCAAATCTTTTAAAGAAAATACTAGTTTTAATTTATCGAGTTCACACATAGAAGTTTGTCACTTTTTAATTAGATTTTGTTATGATTAATTAAGTTTATCTGTCATCACTAGTCCGTTGATATATACAAAAGTTCCCCAAAGATACATTGGATGAAATTTCTTGATTATTTCCGGTGAGATGCTTAGCACGTTCCAAATACCAAAGTCTAGGAGTATCATATAAAATATTGGGCAAACAATACGCAATTTCACTTAGCCAAAACTATAAACTCGTCAACAGTGATGGGACTGATGACTTAGTCAAGTCTCTTATACGGGGTCTGAACTTATTAAAGTCATTATTTGGAAGCGAGATTTACTGATGACATAGTCAAGTCTTTAATATGGGGCGTGAACTTATTATTAAAGTCAATCAACTCCATTTGAAAGGGAAAATTTTTCCCTGCGAGAAAATTACAAATATGTACTCCTTTTACTCAATATTTAAAAAAAGAAAAAAAAAGAAAAGAGAAACTTATATATTATTATAAATATTCAATTAATCTTCAAAGTTTTCTTAATTAAGTTACATATTGTTTTTTATTACGCTTTTACCTTATCTATGATAATTATTTTCCAATTTCTTTTTTTTTTTGTTATAACCTAATTGATATTAAAAAAATTTGCCAGTGATATAGTTATAGATTTCAATTAGTTTTCGTATGGAAATATTCTTTTTACTATGAAAATATTTTTTTCCTTACCAAGTTGGATTTTTTATCAAGATAATTATTTTTGGCCAATTCAAATTTTCTATGAAAATATTTTTGGGTTTTTCAGGCATTTAACCAAACTTTTGAGTAATTTTTTAGGATTTAGCTCTAAAATGTCGAAATTAAGGATTTAGCCATAATTCATGTTACATGTAACATATATACATGTAAAAGTGTAACATTACATGCAGTGTTACGTGTGTTACATTTTATGTTACATGTAACTGTAACGATCCAAAACTTAGAACGGTGTTTTATTCTCGAAAAATACGGACAAATTTGAACTTTTTAAATTAGGTTATTACATAATCCAGTTTTTAATACCAAGCATGAGGTTCATCAATCCTCACCATAACTAAAGTGGATTAAATTCCAAACTTTACAAATATTGCGGAATTTAAAAACTTTTCTTTGCCAACGATTAGCCGGTAGTCCGCGTAAAGTCTTACAGGTCGGTCCTATATACACTCTCTATCCCCGTCGTTATCGTCTCGCCCTTTCGTTTTTTTCATCTTTACCTGTGGCAGGAGCATACTAGTGAGCTATTAGCCCAGTTAGTATATTGGATAAAAAGATTGCTAAGTCTGCAGGTAACAAACAACCAAGGGATATCACAACACAAAAATCTAATAAAATGAGAGGGACTCGACAATCGAGTCATCGTAGTCCGAAGAGTAAATGTCACTCTTAAACAACCTTGCCCGCTGAGTAGATTTCAGAAATAGGATTCTAAACTTGCGCGGGGTATAATACCTGCAAAGGAGTTGTGGTGTGGAATGGGGTCGGACTTAGCGACCCATTAATTTCGACTCAAAAGTCAATCTCATATTTTATTCTAATCTCACTCAAGTTCACAACTCTCTGACTTAGCTTATAAAAATACGTGTGCACACGATTTACTATTTAAGAATTCTTGATTCTATAATATTGGGAAGGTCTCGTCAGCCTCACCCCTTCTCTAGACCTCTCACGAGTCGTTCTAGAATTTAATACACATTCTAGACCTCTTACGGGTCGTTCTAGAACTTAAAAACACATCTTGACCCCTTTGTGGGTCATTCCGAAACCTTTTGCAACAAGTGGTCCTGTCAGACCGTTTCAGAATTGATTGCGCAATCACCCCGGTCGGACAAATTCGGGACATGCTATGGATCTTGGCCCCTTCGACCGTCCCGGTATTCTTTATGATTGTGAGGACTCATCCTCTTCGGGCCTCTCTGCCCTTTTCGAAACTTTTTGCTGCCAGTGACCTCGTTAGGTCATTTCAGAATTCGTTGCTACACTTTACCCCGTTGGTCCGATTCGGATCGTCAAATCATAAACTGTGGGGAGGGCCGTGACTCTCCTCCCTAAGGCCTCTTAGGCCCGTCCCAGAAGGTCGTCGCCTCCTCAAGATATCTTGGGTCATTTCGAAACCTTTCATAGCCAATAGCCCCGTCGGACCATTTCGAAACCGAATCATGATCGTAGCCCGTCAGGACCCTACCCGGATGATCAAACTACACATGCAAAGGGAGGTCATCTGCCGACCTCCTCAAGTTGTTCTGAAACCTCACATAGACAATGGCCCCATCGAGTGATCTCGGAACCAATCATGATTTGCGGCCCTGTCAGGCTCTACCCGGATACATACGGTACTCCTGCAACCATTAGCTTTATATCAGACTGTCCCAGAACTTATGAGTGCCTCCTATCGAGCTGGGCCTTATTCCAGGCCGTTCTTTGAGTCTATCTAGGACGCTCACAGTGACGAGGAGGAATTGTTCGACTGGACTCTTCGGACTCTTTGAGCCTATATAGAACGTTCGCAGTGATAAGGAGGAGTAATTCGACTCGACTTTCCGGACTCTTTGAGCCTATCTGGAACATTCATAACAACGAAGAGGAATCGTTCGACTCAACTTCTAAGACTCCTATCTAGAGCATCCCTAGCAACGAGGAGGAATAGTTCGACTCGACTCCTTGAACTCTTTGTGCCTCTCTGAAATTTGGCTCATCCTGCAATAAGATCTCAATAACAAAAGTTAAGTAGTTTTGTGTCCGTGGTCTCATACCCACCGACAAATAAGTCATACCAACATATACACACGCAAGCGGACACACGTATTACACTAGAACCTGAAACACAAAAGTTGTGTGGTTTTACGTCTGTGGTCTCATACCCACCAACAGATAAACATATAAATAAATACACGCACTAGTACACACCTAGAATACACAATATACCATAAACAAATCTACAGTCCCATACCTGTAGGCTCGTTGCACAAACAGAGCAACATGATCAAGAGCCCGTATTCACGGCCTTGGCGAGAATGGAGATCCACACAGCTTAACAGCCACAATTTTAGAAGCATCGCATGCTTTATACAATCTCAAAACATGCGTAATTAATTCAAGCATGGTAAAGTCTACTCGTGTCACAGTGGAGATCCACTTACCGGAGGTCCTAAGGGTCTTGCCTCAGCCCTCGCGACTCTCTTTTAGTGGCGTCCTCCCTTGAAACTCGCCGTTTGACAGATCTGTCCAACACTTGAGTAATGGGGTCAAAAGCCACTTTCCATTGGACATAATTCAAAGAATTGGTCTAAGGATTGATGGACTACTCAAAGCAGGTTTTTAACCAAAAGCGGAAAAACGGCATATCAAATTATAAGTTTGAAGTATCCTCGTCCGTTGGTCGGTGACGTAGTTTTATCCGTCAATCCCATTCGAGTCAAAAATCCGGCAGAGCTTCTCCTCTTTTTCGCGTATCCCGGCCGAAGCCTTCACCTAATTTCAACCCAGCACCGAACTAATTTCAGTCATAGTCTTTTCAACCACAACCACAAAAACAATTTCACAATTATCATAATTAATTTCAAAACATAATCATAATTCATCACTGAGCCTCGGTGGCTCGAATTCCATACAAAGAAAGCGATAATAATAATGATACATTTGAAATTAAATCATCTTCTAAGTCATCATTGGTTCTCTAAACCGAAAATTTCCTTTGGCTGCCTGCTTATACCTTTGGTAAAAGACGGTGAAGGGTCGAGCATCCAAACTTGCGTAGTTGACGTTCCTGCACAATTCGCGAGAATAAAAGAAATCGAATCATGTTTCGAACTTAAACAAAAGCATGACGCGAAACGCTCGGACCCGCGACCTGATACTCGTTTTAATCTCAAATGGGCGCGTTTACAAAGATATAATCCAATACAACTAGATTATTAGGCTCGTGCAAAAATCTGATCCTGAAGATCACACAATTTTCTGTTTATTAATTTTCTTAATTTAAGAAAATTCTCAATCTCTTGATAATTAAGACAATAATTCGAATGCACTCGATTTCTTTATAAAACATTCACAAAATGACAAATTGTGCTATTTTGCTACATGTTTGAGTCATATTTTACTTTATATATATTAAAAATAACATTTCTTGGTAAGTTCTAGATTTCTAAAACGAAACAAAACCACTAGCTTTTGTAATGCAAAAATACTCAAAGTATCAAGTCCCTTGAACTATTACATTAACCAAAATATTTTAGCCATGATTTAAAAATGAAATTTTAGATTTCCGCATGATTAAACCACAAGCAACCCCCAAAATCCTCGTAATCACAACCTGCAAAAATAATATTTTCAACAATAATATTTTTAGTGACGCAAAACCATTAACAAGCGGGACGAGGCCAACTAAGGTTTATTCCATAAACTTAAACAACCACCAAATCACCAAGAGTGACGAATTCTATATCCACATATTAGTTCGGACAAATACCGGGTTTCTAAGTCTCGGTACAAAACCAACCCAACCAAACAATATCCGAGACATTCACCAATAAACTTTAAAATTCAACACAAACGAATTACCAAAAATTCAGAATTTAACCACGCATTCATAAATTCACTAAAACGTGTGAGCCGACACCAATCACAATTTCATGTAAATCAATTCTCAACCATAAAATTCTAAAAATGGAAAGTTTCATAAGTAACGAAACACCAATCCAAAATGAGGCATTAACCCGAATACGACCAATATAACTGAATAACTAAAACCATGCTGAAAATTATAAATTCCGAATCAAAACATCCAGCGGTGTCGCAACGAGCACGAGATTTACCTCATTGTCGGCTCTAATTACATTGTGGCGGCGGGGTTAGGCTCAGAGCGGCTCGGGTATGCCAAATCTCGCGCAAAGTCTTTTGCAAGAGGCAAGCGCCAGCGCGATAAGACGACATGTGGCTGAGCTTGACCCGGCATGGCAAGGGTCAAGGCGGCGCGAGGGATCTCGCGCCGTGCCGGCCGGAGCTGGGCAAAAGGGGAGCGTGGGGCTGGCACGGAGGGCGTGCTCGAGGCAGCATGTGGTCTCGTCAGGCTGCTCGAGGCCGGAAGCACGCGACGCGGGGGAGGCGAGGCACGCTGGTTCGGGGATGCGCAAAGGAGACGCAGGGCTGGCCGTGCGCTCGTCGGAGCTCAGGGGTTGCGTTGGGGGCGTCAAGCCGAGCAGCTGGGATCGGGGGCAGGAGGGTGCGGCGCACGGGGGCAGGACTGGCGCTCAGTGGCAGCGCTGGCGGGCTCGTTGGCACGAGCGTGGAGTGCGCGAGGGGCTGGGCTGGCACTCATGAAGCGGCGCTGGTCGGCGGTTCGGCAAGGAAGAACGTCATAGAGATGGAGAGAGAGAGAGAGAAGAAAGGAAAGAAAATTTGAGAGAGGAAGGGGTTGCTTTGGTCGGCTGAGAGGGGAAAAGGAAGAAAGAGATGAAGCCTAGGCGGGCTTAGCTAAGTTTTGGTCTAAAATGACAAAAAATTCAACAAACAAAAATGGTGAAATTTGTCCGTGAAAAATGTAATATTGCAAATGTAACTTGGACACCGAGACTTAGGAATTTTAATATCATTATCAAATCAAATTTAAATTCCTAACACATCTAAAAATTTTAAAAAATACAAAATAACCATATCAGTTTCATAGTTATACTTGTTGTAAGTGATTTTTCGTCAGAGAATGTAGCTTCGGGGGCGAAGTATCCAAGGCACGAGCACAAGCCCCCAATTCCAACAGCAAAGCAATGCCACGTCATCATAGTAGCCGCCCCCGGACGAATAATGGACGATGATTATTGAAGATGACCCTCGATCTTATACCCACGAAGATGAGCAGGAAAAGCACCACCGAAGGTGATGTCGATTTTATGACAAGACCCTCGGAGAGGGAATGACGGACAAGAAGGACGCGGATCCTCGAAGATGATCCACACACGCGAAGCTAGCCTTGGAGAGGAAGTAAGAACTTCACTCAAGACGGAGGGCTCGACCCGAGAAGCTGGTGACCCCAATCTGATAAAGAATGTCTAATGATAAACAAGGATGAGCTTCTTCGGCTCAATCCTTCAAGGAAATATTGATTTATCAGAAATCCAACTACAGAAAGATGACTTTGAAAATACTAGCTCCCAACTCTAAACCAGTACAAGCTTATATGGGTCTGCTAATATACTAAAACGACAAACTGACTTACTAGTTAATTCAAATGTCAATTAAATGAAAACTAGTGAATAAAGGACTAAACGACAAGTCATATTAAAGGGCCCCTGCATCAGTGTCCTCTACTGCGGAAGAATTCGACCCCGAATTCTCAATGAAGACAAGAGCAACGTCTGGTGGGAAGTATTCATAAAGGTCAGCCACGTTGAAGGTTGAAGAAATTTGCATATCGGGCGGAAGCTTGAAGACATAAGCATTGTTGTTGATGCGCCTAAGTACTCAGTACGGACCATACTTGTGGGGCTGTAGCTTGGAGTGGTGTTGACTGGGTAATCGATGTTTGTTCAAGCGCACCATAACCAGATCTCCAACCTCAAATATTTTTTCACGACGCTCATTTATGAGCTCCAAAAGAGTTGTTGGCGAACAATCTTAATATCGTAAAAGATATGTGGATATGTCAGCTGGTTAAATAGTGAACAATGAAATGTTAAACAATCAAAGATATCGACATGTGGGGAAGACAAACACGTACTGTACTCTTTTTCCCTTTGTTCGGGTTTTGTCCTATTGGGTTTTGCCGACAAGGTTTTTAATGAGGTAGTCTATTATGTGTGCAACGAATAATGTACTATTTTTCTTTCACTGGATTTTTTGTCTCGCTGGATTTTATCTACTAAGATTTTAACGAGGCACATTTTTTGTAAAGTGACATCCAATGGGGAGTGTTATGAATATTTTGTAGATATCACTGTTGACTATTAAGGGATTCTATTTCTTATTTTAGCTAACGGTTAATATTTGTATACCCCTACAATAAATGTGAATATTTTGTTTCATTATTTCTACCACAATGTACATATATAAATACCCCTATGTGTTCTTTACAAAGACACACAAATGTAATATACAATGATAATGAGAATGCTCTCAATTTCTACCAATTTCTTCTCTTGTGTCTATCTCTCTATTTCTTCTTTTGTGCACTTTATTCTGTTTATCTTATATCAATTTTATTAATTTAGGATTTAGTTTTAGATCAATGTCAAAATTAAGGATATAGCCATTAAAGGCTTTAATATACATAAATATCCATGATAATTACATATAAAAAAACCCGTCCAAATCAAATAAAAAAATCTCTAAAAATTTGGCTTATTTAACTTAAAAAAGCAAATCAAACCTACCATCACTAAAATTTTCATCGGCTATGATAAGAAAAATAAAAAGGCTAATTTCTTAAAATTCTAAAACTATGGGTAATCCTTAAAAAATTAGTCTAAATTTTGGCTAAATCTTTAAAAATCTCAAAAGAATTTGACTGTGATTATCTGAGTTCTCTCAAAATTTTTGGTGGGTTTTTTTTTTGATAATGTGATATAATTTTGGATAGGTTTACTTCTTTTTTTTTTTTTAACGTCATGGAGTGATTTATTGAAAAGGTAAATCTAGTAACCAAATTTTTGATTTTTTTCTACCACCAAAAAACTCACTAGAGAATTCTCCCTTTAAAAATATTATTTATTTTTTTACCATAAACTCGGCATTTCATTATTAGAAAAATTCTCTTAAAAATATAGCTTGTCGTCGTATTTAGTGCGGTTCCAAAAGCAAGCAAAAAAAAAAAAAAACGGAGATTTAACGTGATTTGTAGCACACAAAGCCAAGATTACTCTGTAGACACACACAATATATATATAGTAGAATCCTACTTCAATTATAAAAGTAGAATCATGCACACAAACAATTGTATTGTTGCAATGCCATGTTTGCTTTTGGTGAAAACTACCAAAATGAATCTTCTTCAAACAAGAAGAGCACACCGTTGAATTTAGCTACCATCTTACAATATATTATATATATCTCATAAACATATATAATTTCAAGCTATTAATGTATCGCCACATGCGGTATGATCAGGCTTTGCCTCTATAATGCTCCTATTGGAGAGTCCAATATTATTTGCGATGGCCTCCAATAATCCCTACCTATAGCTCTGTATTGTAAAGCAAAGATTTTCTTATCGACACACAAACACACACACACACAGATATATATATATATATATATATATATATATATATCCTACATACTAGTCTTTGTTATTTTTATTTCTTTCAGTTCTGAAATGGCTTTCTCAGCTGATAAGCAAGTCTGATTAGTATTTTCTTCGTGCTCTTTGCTTTTTCCCCACAGAACGCTGTAAAGCCCTAGGATCAACAATCCACCACCTAAAATACTGCATAAACAATCAACTGTAAATCAATATTTTCGAATTTTAATAAAGTATTCTTTGCTTGATGACCGTAATTATATTTCCTGTTGGAAAAGGACAAGTGTCAAATAAAATAGTACTAATCATTTTTAATAAGAATACCTTAGTTTATAAAAAAAACAAGATGGATGAAAGTGAGAAAATAATATTAGTGTTGGTAGTTCACGTAGATTGTGAGAAAAAGCAGCCAAACTAATACTCTTGAATATTTAAGGAAATTTATAATGTTTCCTCACGTTATAAATTTCCTTAAATATCTTTCTTACCCAACAGCCTTAAACTTACAAATCCTACTCTTTTATGATACTTTTCTCTCCTACCAATAAGCACATTAATGTTAATAGTAATATAATATTTATGGGAATTAATTTACCTTCCTAAAGTAATGGCCTCGCCCAAAAAAATTGCTGAAGCAAACATTGTAAGGATTAAAGAAAAGGGTGTCCACATGGCCAGAAAAACAGGTCCTTTCTTCTCAATCACCCATGCTTGTAAGTAATATGTCAAGCCAGTCACCACAACTCCCTGCCTCACATAAAATTATTAACAATTAATTGATTTATTAATTAATCAGCCTAAATAATGATTTAATTATCAAATGATCAAAAAATAAATTCATTAGAGAGTTCATAATTTATGAACCATATTGATACTACATATATATATATATATATTTAACTCTTGACATGTTATATAGATTTGCCTTTAGGTCAACAAGATATCGTTTGTGACTAAGTATGGAAATAATTTTGTGATTATTTACTATTAATTAATGAGGTGTTAATTAGGAAGAAGGATCATTACACAGTACGACACAGCAAGTAGTCTGACATTGAACCCAAGCTTCCACTCAGAAGGGCGTCTTTCCAACGCAATAGCAATTCCAAATGACTGAATTGAGCTCAAAAGGCATTGCAGACTTGTAAATAGAAGCTTTGAAGGATAGCTTTTTAATACTTGACCCTACAAACATGACATATTTACAATAGGTATAAAATATTCGAATATGTATGTTAATAGAAAATGCAATATTCATTATTGAATTTACAGAAGTCTCTGGCTAAATGTATGAATGTATATATAATCCTAATGTATTGGCTTTGCTCATGGGTACTATATATATGCACCATGACTGTCGTAAAAATCTTGATCTAATCCATCAAAATTATGAAGAAAAAAAAAAAGACACGGAACGTCCTTAATTAAGTATAGAAAACATCCTTATATATGTGTTTTTTTTCACCAAAGTATTGCCCAACTTATATTTCCTCATTTCTCAAACAAGTATTATAAGGGAAAAATGCATCTTTAAAGAATACGGGGACAAATTTGATGAGTATGAAGTCAAATAATATAAAGAAGTGATAATTAAGCATCAAATCAATTTCTAATCAAGTACAAGGAATGCTTATTTTGAGTCTTTCTCTTTGTAAAATTAGATTTACATATTATAGTCTATTACTAAATGTTTCTGTACATAGGATTTTATAGAAGTAAAAAAGTACCTGTAAAACAAGCCATAAGCCCCAGAAGAAGTTGGAAAGTAGCATGAGGAAGCAACCTTTGACCCAAGTTTTGGAAGAGTAATGAAGATTATGGTGTGGATTCTGGTCAACGCTGTGGCTTTGACCAAAATATTGCTGAAAATGCCAAAGGAAGCTGAAATGTGGGCCCTTGAAGAAGGCCATGCAAGCCGCGCCGGATATGCAAATCACTATGCCAATAAGCTTTGCAACTCCTGGTTTTGTTCTCAGCTTCAATACTTCCATCCTGATCAAATCAGTGTGAATATAAAATCAATATATATATATATATATATATATATATATATATATATATATATATATACCACTGCTTAGCCTAGCTAGAGTTGCTATTCCTAGCTATTGTGAATATAAAATCATTAAGAGAGTGTTTGGTATATTAGCGAGAAGTGGAAGTACATGAGGAAAGGGGTGAAGTGATTTTGGGGTTGATTTTGCGATATGTTAGCTGTTTGGAGGTGAATTAGAGAAGACAAGGAGATTTGTCTCAAAATTTCTAATTCTTTTAAAATTTGAATCCTTCTAATTGGAAAGATTTCTGGAAGTAATATTGTGCTATAATATATACCGAAGTATGACGTAAATTTATTACAGCCTGTTTTGAATCACTATTTGAATGTCCACATATAAAAATTACCCTTGGAACGAGGAAAACTCGAAACTCAACAAACCAATTAAATTGTGATCCAAACGGGCCATTAGCCTATATATGGCTCTTGAAATGGTAATTTCACGAGTGATATTTTTATATCCTCTTTCGCTTGTATGAAAATATATAGATTTGTAGTTTCTTTCCTTGCAAATTAGACGACACAAGAGAAAGATGTTCTCTTTCTTCTCAATTCTTCCTAATATCTTCCCTTTCCTCTTTATTTTTTATCCCTCACACCAACTATAGTTTAAGTATATGAGTTTTATTAATTAGTTCGGTCATCATAAGCACGCATGAGTTTATATAAGCTAGTTTTTTTTTTTTTTCTTTTCTGACTATGCACTAATCTTTACATATTATTTTATTAATTATTCCATTTTGCTAGAGAGAGTACACTGTAGAGCCAGCGGCAAGTGCATGACTAACGTTATAACTGCATTAGCTAATAATATAGATAAAAGTTAGTCACGTTTTAACCTTTTGAGGAGCTTAAGATTCTTAGGGATGTGCTAATTTTATTGAGAGAGATGCGTGCTATATCGGTTTCTCTTTAAAAGAAAAAAAAAAAAAAGAGTTAGCCAAGTTTTACGATTACTAATTAATTAGGCATGAATCAATTTCAGTTGGGTTGCGTTTATAATACTAATTACCCCATTCATTAATTAAAAAAAAAACTGGTTGTAGAATTACTAATTTGCTATGATTATGCTAGATATATTCTATATATATGGTGTCATATCAACATTAAGCATACCTTTCGCTAGCTTGCTATAGATATAGTACTTTTTTAATAAACATTATGGCGCACCACGGGGTTATTTCATGTCTAATTTTAAGATAAATTAGGTAGGCAATCGCATTCATGTATTAGTAATAGTGCCTATAAAATAGTTATCGTTCAAAAACACAAAAGTAAGAAATGGAAAAAGCATTATCTTTCTTCTAGCCAATAAGAGGACTAAGTATAAGGTGCAATATATATCCTCATTATTTTAAGGTGGAAATTAGTGAAAGCACATTTTTACAATATCTACAATGTGTATTATATACTAATTTCATATACTGATATACATGAATGTATGCATGTATATATTTATGCTTTGTTCTTTTGAAGACGTAATGTTCAGCTCATATATATCTCATCAAGGACTGCCCTAGCTAAGTTGATTCTTCACTCAAAATCGTTTTTTCCCTTCAAATTAATTATTTCTTTCCTTTTAATTGTTGATTTGTCAAGAAAAAAAATGGCCCTTTTTAAATTTTAGCCTAGTGACAATGTTTGAATATATACACAAATATATGTTATTTTTTTATTGAATGGATATTGTTCGTGTGGACATATAGAAAAATTTTGCTTACTGCTAAGATATGTCTTCATGATACGACAGACAAAAGTATACCCTGTGAGTTTACAAAAGGAACACATATGCATGGCCCATTAATTAATGCATATATATATAATATGTATATATATATATATATATCTATATCTATAAATAGAATTTTGTCTATATGTAAAGCAAAAAATATTTAGTTTTTGAATGAGTGTTAACACAATGTCTCAACAAGGTAGATATATGTATGGCTCTATATATTTACCAACAAAATTAATACTCTGCTAGAATCCTACTAATTAATTAGAAAAAACTTGATATCGTTTAATAAAAAATAGAAATAATACAAAAATATGTTATAATATATAGGAAAAAACTCTAGTGGGGAATGCCCTACAACAGGAAATGATTCTGCGCCGTTAGATTTATCTTTTCGTGATGTAGGAGTCTCGAAAGTGGCACATCTAACGAATCAGAACCGTCATTCCCCGCCATAGGCATTTTCATATTTATATGTTTAAAACCTGAATTTTGGAGATATTTGTCCAAATTAAGCACATAAAGATTTATTACCTGAATTATAACATTAAATAATAAAAAAAAGAATTAATCACTTACCCTAATACAACTGCCAAGAAGAATGTAATGACTGGAAGACAGTTTGTTGTTGCAGCAGCCAAAGTAGCAGAGGTATAAACAAGCGCAATGCCATAGATATTCAAGGTTAATGTTATCCTGAAATAAGAATAATGTTTTTTTTACAGTTAATCCCAGCATGAATATAATTCATCCATATATTTCTCATAAGGATAAAAAGAAGGGAAAAAAAGGCAATCTAGCATATGATAAGGGATAGAGAAGAATATTCTTGCAACTCACTGTGCGTGGCTCAATTATTTGATTGCCAAAGTTTAATATATATAATAGATCAACTTGTAGTTGATTCTTCAGTAATCTAACATTCTGAAACGTATTTCTTTGTTGATTTCAATTGATATAATATACCTGGCTTTTGAACATGCATATTAAAAAAATTTCTCAGAGACAGACACTATATATACTAACTGTACACATTCATTTCAAATGGTCCACATGTTTCATAGTACTTTATTAATTATGCCTTGTTTGTTTTATCCATTCAAATGCGTCATTTTAAAATGAATCATTTTGACCTCTAACGGAGCATGAATATAGACCATTTTTTTAATGAAAAAACATTGAGTTAATTAGAAACGTAGATTGCACACGCCTTAGAAAATATCTAGACCAATATTTATTTTCATACCCAAATTAGGTTTGAATTATACACAAATGAAATGAATCATGAGACTTATTTGTATCTTACCCAAAGAAAGAAAGCACAAAAATCTTGCAAAAGGTCACAAATGTTAGAGGAGGTGCATTTTTCCTGTAGTACATGGACAAAAAGAACAATAAAATTTCATAAGTACTTGTCTATATACAGCATAACTATCAGTTACATAAATTAACACAGAATTTTCACTCAACAAATTAACCAACGAAATGAATTATGCTAACTGATCATGGGGATAATTAGTATCATATTTATTTAATAAATTCTGATTACGTACCATTCAAGGAACAGAGAGAGAGGGACCAAAATCGCGGTGGCCGCGATTTGTCTGTAGAAGACGAAGATGAAATTGTTCATACCGCCGTCGAAAGCCACCTTGGCCAGCAAGTGCATTCCGGCATAAATTGATTGTATGAGGATAACAGCCAAATAGGCTTTCTTCATATTCACGTCCATAGTTTAGAACAAACTCTAGAGGATGATGATGATGATGATGATAACAATAATAATAATAACAATATAATGGTACTAGGATGATGTGTGTTTTTGGGAAGTGATTTCTTGATGCAGAAGCACACACTTGGGGAAAGCACTTAATTAGAGGAGTCTTATATAAGCTCAACATTGACGAGCCAACGAATGAGAAAAATAAGCCTATTATTTATTAATAATTAGAAAGAAAAATATCATATCTTATGCAATGCTCTGGGCTTTCCTATGAGGACGTGTGTGGTGAAGGTAGAGAGTGACTTTATTAGTGAGGGGACCATAGAAAAAAAAAAAAAACCATGGTTTTTACACACGTGCTTATTGGTTATTATTGATCAAATACTATATATATGTGCTTTGTATAATTTTGAAGGTCGAAAATAATTTAGATCTCTGTCTCTTTATTGTCTTTTTTTTTTTTTTTTCAATTGTGGATTCTTTTAAATATATATATATATATATATATATATATATGGCTGACGCCTAAATTAATTTTTATTTTTTTCTTCTATCGTTCTAGGAATCGAATCCAGAAACATGCAGTTGTAAACATTAGCTACTTATTGCCTGAGCTACGCCTCGTAGAACTTTTAACTATTTTTATATAATTTAAATCTAAGTATTTTTATTTACGTGTTAAATTTAAGGATTTAGCCCAATTTTAGACTTTTTTTTAGAAATTAGCCATAGTTTTAGAAATTTAAGAAATTAGCAATTTTTATTTTTTAGAGATTTTTAAGGATTTAGCCAAATTTTTGGTAATTTTTTTAAGAATTAGCCATAATTTCACGAATTTAAGGAATTAGCCATTTTCGTTATGTAACAATTTTTGTTACACGTGTAACAAATTTTGTTACCCGTATAACAAATTTTGTTACGTCCAGCACGTGTAACGAAACTTGTTACACAACGAAAATGGCTAATTCCTTAAATTCGTGAAACTATGGCTAAATTTTTGAAACATGAACTTAAAAATGGCTAAAACCCAAATCTTCCCTTTTTATCACAATCGATGAAAATTTTAGTAATAATATGTTTGGTTTGCTTTTTTAAGTTGAAATAGCCGAAGTTTTTGAGATTTTTTATTTGATTTGGGCAGTTTTTTTTTAAATAATTATCATAAATACTTGTATCCATTAATGAGTTTAATGGTTATTTCTTTAATTTTGACATTTAATTAGGACTAAATCCTACAAATTTTACTTTTAAAATTGTTAATTTCTAAACTGAAGACATGAAAAAAGAATAGTTCTATATGTATGCCAATCACACACCTAAACAATGTGCTTAATCACTATTGAAGTTAATCATTTTATAAAAACTAACGGCTTGGCACATGCTTTCAAACATTCGAATATCATTTATTTAAATAAAATTAGGAATATGAAATTAGCATTAAAGTGCGCAATAATAGGAATGTTAAAAATTATAAACATACAGATTCCTCTTAATTATTCCGTTTGAATTAATTGTAATATGTCTTAACTATACGTTCACTAATATTGCAGTATCGATAGTGATATATATATATATATATATATATATATATATATAGCTTTGCTACATGACCTGCACTTTACCATTATGAGGAATGAAAATTAAAATAATAAATTTTAAGAAAATAGTCATTAAAATGGTGATTTAAAAAAATATATAGCTATTTAAAAATTTCCTTGCTTTTATAAAAAAATGTTGTACATTTTATTTGTAATTTGTTATGATAAGTAATTTTCTGCTTTAGTAAAAAATAAAATAAAATTATGGCTATTTTTTAATTTTCTAAAATTACGCTATTTTTTTTAAAACTTTCTAAAATAACTATTCACTTAACTCACTAAAAAAACTCATTACATAATTTGTAACTAAAATTCAGAATCGTGTCACCTTTAATTCCAGTAAAGTTATTAGTTCAAAAAATATGAAATCTTATGGGTCTGATAACTTTAGTTTGGAAAATAGGGATTTTGAAGAATGTCTTATTCTTGGCACAATGTAAATTTATATCTTATGTGTATTGCACTTTTAATTTATTTCTCAAAATTTACATTATAAACATAATATAGAAATAAAAAAAACATATTATTTTAAGTATAAATTATTAAGTAGTATAAAAAATAATTTTATTTTAAAATTTTCCCTTTAAAAAAGTATTAGATAAACAGGCTTGCCACTTAATTACGGACGGTGTGCTTATCGAAAAAGGTTTGCTTAGTCAGTGGCAGTGTGCTATGTGGGGGCAGATTCGGAATTGATTGAACATCTATTTCCTCAAGGGTTGCATCTGTTTCAATCTTTTGGTTCGTCCTTTCAACACTTCTTTTTCCGTGAAATTACACATTTGTGGAAACCTTTTTTTTTCCCTCTTTCCTTTCTCTCAATATATATATATATATATATATATATATATGCCATCAAAATTAGCTTGGATTCTAGCTTCGGTGAGAAAAACAAATAAAATTAATTATCTTAGCCCTCTTTTTAATTCATGAGATATGATGAATTGTTGGGTGTTTTTTTTTTTATCATATTATATGGTTGGGATTTCAGGAAAGATAACTGCTGCAAGGTCTGTGATGATCATTTAATTACTTCACAGGCAAGTAGAATTCCTTCCTAATCCGCAACCAAGCTGGATCTATCATCAAGATAGGAGTCGAATTTTCAAAAAGATCCTTTTCTCGGTGTCACGCGAGGGACTCGCTATGATTTTGACTCTCCTTGAGTTTCATTCTTGTTGTTGAACATTTATGGATGGAGAGTCATATTGGATTGAAACTAACTATTTATGTCACTACTATTTTTTTGAAGGATCAGTTAGGTGTATTTTTTGTTTCGTGTCTTGTTTTTGTCGTGTTGAAATTTTTCGAAGGCCTATCTCGTACAGTGGCGTACTTGTCGACTTTTGAAATTGGCTGGGAGGAGGTCCAGCCTATAAAGAGGCACACTAGAATTTTAAAATGACCCAACGTGTTAAGAGTTACAAGTAGCTCATTAACCGTCTAACGGCGCCTAAGGGGGCTACATGAATAACTTCCTTAGATAGGCGGTCAAGTCTAGATTTGGCACTAAGAGCACATATTTGGTGCACCATATAAGCTTGTTGTAATGTATTAGAGAATACAATACAATGTTTGATATGTTCAAACTACCATATTGTATATACGAAAGGCACATTTAATACAATACAAATTGTATTAACGAATACAAAAGAAATCCTCTGTTATTAGACCGCTTTATCTACTCTAATATTTAAGATTAATTTTTTCACTGTTTTATATAATAAAATTAGATGATACACAAATTGGTATAAGCTTATATAATTAAGCTTAATTATACATATATAAGATAATGCAATATAATATTATACAGTATAACACAATACAATATTCTTGAAAAAAATCGTCACACCTACTAACACAAAACACTCACACAGCAGAAAAAACACAGAGCATTTTATCCGGAGAAAATTTAAGGTTGTGAGGCGAGCATTTATTCATAGATCAAGTCCTCTAATCATACGTAAACCCCGAGTTCCCTAAGAGACTTAATAATCGTTTTGATGTAGTCAATGGATGTAGGCATTAATCTAGTGGAACCACTTTAAAATGGAGTTTGTCTTGTGCTATTTCTTACGAGCAGCACCAAGTACAGATCATATATTCTAGCAAAAAAAATTTTAAAAAAAGTATGGATCAGTTCAACGCTACGTTAAAATACAAATAAATAATATTACTTGAAATTATCACACATAATAATATTAGGGACCAGTTAAGGATTTGGCAATTTTTTGCAGTCCAAGTTTTAAATATATAGCCCATGTTTTGAAATATTAACAAAATAGTCATCAAGTCAACATCTAAAAATCTATGACTAAAGAAATAAAATTTGTGACTAAATAAATAAAATACACAGTCATAAATTTTGTGACTATAGTTATAAAATTTTAAACAATTTGAAATAAACACAATAAAAAATTAAACATCCATTAACAAAATAACCAACTCACAAATAAATGATTGCTTATACAACCAATTTCACAAATTTTATTACTAAATAAAAAATATCTCATAAATATAAAAAAAAAAAACACATGCAGCCAAAGAAGTCACAGATTTCATGACTAGAGACACAAAATTTTAGACAATATTATCTGCAACAAATAATAAAAACATAATTCAAAAATCTAATGACTGCAGTCTAAAAAATCTAGACACGAATGTATGACTATTTTACTAGTAAAAGCAAACATAGGCTAATTGTTAAAAACAAACTTGAATATATGGCTATTTATTATAAAAACCGTAATATTAGTATGTTTTAGAAATAATGCAAAAATAATCAGCGAATTTAATGCTTATTCAATTTGTTCGTTTGTTACACTTTAGTAATAAAATGGATGTAAGATTAAAAAAAAAAAAAAGAGATAATTATGGTCATTTACTAGGTAAGTTTTAACATTAGCCAAATTAGCTAGAATCCTAATAAAAAAATTGCTATTTTGGGACAAGGCCTTAAAATATTGAACTATTTGTGTAAATACTGCTATCTTGTTTTCCACTCTAAATCGTAAAATTTCACCATTAATTTGGGTCATCTATGATCATCATGGATGGATCAATCCTTCTTTTAGCTTCCTTTAAAAAGTTACTGCGAAAAAAAATTATAATAATTCTAGCCGTTGTAATTATACAATCAACATTAATTTAGCTAGATTGTTAGAATTGATATTTTTCTCCTTTTTTTTTTCGCATAAAAGAAAGGAAAAGCGAATAATTACTACGAAGGTGCCTCTTTTATGCGCATGGAAAATAAAGATATCTTTGCTTCGTGGATGCCTAGAAGCTAGCAGTTTTTTTTTTTTTTTTTGAGTGGATAATATCTTTAATCGGCTCTTTATTTAAAGTTAAAATTCAAATTATTTTGTCTTCTTAAAGTTAAAGCTATCGATTCTAAAGTAACAAACTTACGTGAAAGGCGTTTCCTGATCATCAACTCTTCTAATTGTTCAATCTTGCCACCAAATTATCAACTCTCTTTTCATTTGACAATATCAGTTCTTTCAAATATATATATATATATATATATATATATATATATATTACACACAACGAAATTAAACTAGACTAGTTGAATTGTCCTTTTCTTCTTATTTTCTCTTCAAATCACAATTAGTTACTTTGTCAGCAGCGACAATGGTCACAACTTCTCAAAATCAGCTCATCTTCATCTAAAATAACTATTTTCAAGATAGAAGAAAAATAAAACATCTCTAAAAATTCAATAGTCATCATCCTAATTATACAACAAGCATACAACAGAAGAGAAAAAATCAATACTAATATGGTAATTAATTGCAAGTAATTTCTTTTTAAGGGTACTAAGAAAAAGAATTCCAAAGTTACTTCTTTCACTGTCACGCTCTTTATATCTATATGCTTTGTAGATGTGATTAGATATCTTGCGTTAATAATGGCTTTCATAAGGAAGGTCTTTGGATAGCTTAAGGCAATCCTTTATCTAAAGTCTTGATTCAAATTATTGTTCCTTCGAGAGCGAAAGCCAGTCAAAAATAACAAGCTTATTAGACACACGTTTCCTTCAAATAATCTACTTATACTAATAAGAGTAGATTTACCAACTTGATTGTCATGTTCTCTTATCTCCAATATTGAGTAGTGACTTAATTTAACGGCTCAAACTGTGCTCCAATCTTTTTTTTTTCCCCTCATTTTTGCGATCTCTATTTATTATATGTATGTCTATATACACACATTGTAATAACAATATCATAAAAATAAAAAAAATTCTTAAAAATATATGTATTTTATTTTACAACATTGAATTTTGTGAATATGTTATATATATATATCATATTTATTAATCTTTTCATAATAATTAGCTAAATTTTACATGTCTTTTCAACTGTATGATAATTTTTCAACATAATTAATAAAATATAATTCTATATGTTTAAATAATGAGATTATTAAGGATTTAGCCAAATTTTTTGTTATATTTTTAAAAATTAGCCATAATTTTACGAAATTAAGAAATTAATCATTTTCATGGTGTATCAAAATTTATTGCATGTGTATCAAAATTTGTTACGTGATAAAAATAGTTAATTCTTTAATTTCGTAAAACTATGGCTAAATTCTTGAAACATAAGTCTAAAAATGACTAAAAACCAAATTTAAAAGATATTTTATTAATTGATAAAATTTTACCAACTAAAAAGATATGTGCCTTATATAAAACTAGTTATATCTTGCAAATATATATATATATATATATATATATATACACGCGTGCATATATAGCTGTGCTTTTTCTTCCAATGACAACTAATTAATCAAATTTCCCTCATTACATTAATATCGAATTAATCGTATGTGTGGAGATTGACTCACAACATTTTGTTACTTTGTTACAAATCATAACTAACTTATATTCTTTTATGTGTAGTTTTTACATCTAAATAGTATTTGATGGTAAAATTTTGACGGCGTGATAATGAGGTACACAATTTTAGTTTTAATCAACGAAGTATTATTTTGAAGGGCCCACTTGATATTTGGCTGTTTTTTTTATGGATATTTTAAGAAAATGGTCAAAATTTTTAAAAATTAAATCATTAATACAAATACAAAAAAAAAAAACTAAGGACATATAGATAAATGCACATTATCATACAGTTAAAAAAATTATTAATTTTTAATTAATCAAAACGCTAGTCATTTTTTTAAAATACTATTAAAAAATATTTATTTATTTAATTATTTCTGTTTTTTTTATATTTTGAATTGGTAAAGTTAAGGAAATTAGTTGTGAGTTATTTACTTATTTTTTCCCACTCTTTAATGTTAGTGGAGTGCATATTCCTGTGAGTGCGCCGGGTGTTTCGAGGAGGTAGTGGGGTCCAAGTTAAGAATGAATATGACATAGAAAATTGAAATATAATATTTGTAACAATTTTGATACAAACGTCTCCGATATGCATTTATAATGTTTTCATGTACTTTTTTTTAATCATTAATTTTTTTTAAACTTTTTAATCATTAAACACTTTTTAAATGGTTAAACGAAATATTAGAGTAATGAAAAATTAAAGCATTAAGGCGTAATGTTAAATTAAGTAGTAATCATTTATAAATGAAACTAACCAATCAAACTAAATATAGACCGAAAAATAATAAATCGACAAAACAATTAAATAGCTTTAACTAATATACTACGTACTTACCTCACTTTAATTGTTGCATCTAAGTAGGTATGAAACTTTTTCATATGTGAACGTATAATCTTTTTATAGTTCAATGTATAATAGATCCATTTAAAGTATTGTTTCATTTTTCCCCCAATATTATATCTTTAGGAATATTTATGGAATCATCAAAAGCTACAGAATTTATAACATGTTACTTTCAAAGTGAGAGGTATCTTTCCACTTCCAACTAAACAACAACTTAGAAAATAATAATAATAGTACTAATAATAAAGTTGGTTACCGCTTTTACATATAATATACCGATAGCTACGAAACAGCTTTAGATGAGAAAAAAGAAAAAAAGAGCTTGATAACTCATTCACGTCTTTGGTGTAGTATAAATATTCAAGTTAACTTTATAGCGAACCAATAGTGGACTATAAAATTGAAAAAAACAAGGTACTTCCTATCTATAAAATCTTTTCCATGATGATTATATATAGTTCCAAATCAATCATAGTCACGTACCGGTTTTAATAAATATTCGTGTTGCATGAAAACTTTTTTTTTTTTTTTTTATCGAATAGGGGAAAAAATATCTCCGCTTCCTTTAGTTGTCTCAACACTTTAATTATGATATGAAATTTTTTTAAAAATATATATTGAGTAAAAGTGAATGTATTCTAAATTTATAATTAGATAGGACAACAAATGAGAGACAGTTAAAAGAGACAATAAATTTTTATTCTAAGACTAACATTTGATTTCAATTAAGAGGTTGTTTGGATTAATGAAATCTGAATATTAGTTTAAATTATAGGACCAGTTAAGTAATTAGCCATTTTAAAGGTAAAATTTGAAGGATTTAGCTATAGTTTTACGAAATTAAGGATTTAGCCATAACATATAATATTTTATGTTACATATAACATATATACGTTTAAAAAATGTAACGTTACATGTAATGTTATACTTTTACACGTATATATATTACACGTAATATAAAATATTACATGTTATGACTAAATCCTTAATTTCGACATTTTAAGGCTAAATTCTAAAAAATTAACCAAAATTTTGGTTAAATGCCTAAAAAACTCTAAATTATATTCCTAGGATAATTATATTAACAAAAAAGTCAAATTACAATAATTAGATTATTCGTTACGGCCTGTTATGAATTGTGATCTTCAATAAGTAACTATGTTAAACCTGCCTTCTGTTGGTGTGTAAATAAGTTATTCCTTAAATAATGCAAACTCTGAGCTAAATAGATCATTAACAATTTTTTATACAAAGCAGCTAGAAAACCATGTTATGGACAACTTTTTAGAAATATATAACATTATTGCACTTCCTAAAAAGATGATCTTGAGATCTTACTTTGATTATATTAATAAAATTAATAGTTTGAAGCAGGCTGATTTCTTAATATCATAAATCGTGAACAATCACACTAACAAATTAATATATATAGCATATTTTATGTGTATTTCGCCGTAATTAGAAACTAAATACTCATTTCATGATAATGGTACTTCCGCAAAGTTGATTTTCAATACTGTAAACATTAAATTTGTCACAACTTCTGATCATATAATAAAGTTAATAACGACCCAACTTAATTGCTTGATATATATGATCACTGATTGGGTTTCGAAGTGGAGTATTTAAACCAGTGCATGCACTTATATATTTTCACATCGATCGTTTAAAACATTGCAAAATTGTATACTCAGAAGGTCGGTGTGCCAATTATTGGCATTAACCGCAAAAATGTCCTAGCACTAAATTAGCCACATGGGTTTTTGGTTCACCTCAAGAAATTTCTCTGCAGTCTCATTTAAGACTATATACATCACTTTTTTTTTTGAAGAAATATATATATCACTTTTAAAATGAACAAACGTGCCTAAAAACAACATTATCATTAGTCCCTCTCAAGAAAAGGAATTGTTGACTGAGTCGTGGTCATAAGTTGTAGACTTGTGTCGGAGAATGTCAAGTTCAACTGGTAAACCTATAAAGTAAGCAATTATATATATATATATATATATATATATATATTTATATTTATATTTAACGAAAGGATGAAAAGATAGGAACGTATTTCAACAAAGTTGATAAACGCCTAAAAAAAAAAGACAGATTCCAAATTGAGTTGGCCCTCCGATTCCTTCCCCACTACCTTCAAATCCAATATTATTAAAAAGAAATAAAAGATTACAAAGTATGCAAATGACAACCTCGAAGAAAGGCAAAAGAAAACATAAAAAAACCTATCATATAGGGTCTACTCTTGTGAAAGGGACCTCGTTAAAACCTTTTTCTAGAAAAATTCAATGAGAAAAATCTAAAAAAAGGAAAAAGAGTGCATTACCAAGAATAATTAAGATGATAATCTATAAAAAGGAAGCTCCGTGTGATCTCTGTAGGCTAGGGAGGCTAGACTGTCTGGAATGCTCATTCGTCATCTTGTGCATTAAGTCACCACTGCCTGGGATGTCAGTCAGTCTGCAACACAATCTTAACAACTTCCAACCGTCTGTTTCTCAATTTCCAAGGAATCTTGCCAGCTCTGTTGAAAAGGTTAACAACATACATAGAGTCTAATTCTACCCATAAATTGGTCCAATTAAATTCGTATTTTTTCTCAATAGCAACAATGAAAGCCATTATCTCAGCTTCAAAGGCAAAATGAACACCAATTCCCACGGAAAAAACAACATTTAGTAAATCCTAGGCATGTGCGAAAAATTCTGCCACATCTTGCTCGACCTGGAGAACCATGCGCAGAACCATCAATATTACATTTGATCCACCCTTTCAAGGGAAAGTTCCAAATTACTTCTTTGATCAAGGGTGTTTTCGGGTAACAACCTAATGCATTGAGATTTTAGATAATAATGCAATCCTCCATGTTGTTATTAATAGTTCCAGTGACAAATTTATTTGTTTCCTTGACAATCGCCCATATATTTGCTCTTGCCGAAGAAAAAAAAAAACAAACAAACGTAGAAGTCCCCTCGAAAATCCATTTATTTCGTGTAGTCCAGATGATGTCAAAGACTGCAAAAACCGCCACTCTCCAGAGAGAAAGAATCTGAGAACTAGCTTTTTTATCCATTTGCCCAAGAAATAAAGTCTGCAATACAAGTCCCCTGCCAGGCCTGAACACCGAATTTAGCAAAGACATCCGCCCATAAAAACTGCGCAAATCCGCCAATAATAAAAACAAAGAATATAAATAAATCAAAACTTTATTCAACAAGCACTACAAATTTTTAATATAATATATATATATATATATATATATAAAAGATATATAGGGTCTTAATTTAAAAAAATAAATAAATAGAACTCTACAACCTCTAGAAAATTACGAAGATCGTACTATATTTAAAATTGATAGTCTTTCAACTAACAATAATTGAAGTGCAATAATCAAAATAATCTATTGATTTAGAGTTGTTAAGAAAGTGGTTTGAGGAATTACCAAGCACACAGCTTCTGTAACATGTTCTTCATGTTACCAATTGATAGTTCGTCGGCAAACTTTGGGGCGCTCTTACAAAAAAATGACGAATGTTTAATAATTATATGCGACCATTTAGTGTGGTCGCCAATATCAGTAAAAAAATGGTTTCCCATAACTACTGCTGACGAACTTTCGACTATCATTTTTTAATTATTGGCGACCATGAAAATAGTTTTCGATAATGATGATTCTTGTAGTTGTTATTGTTTATCATTAGTTAACAAAAATTTCACTTTTCCCTAGATAATAGGCTCGTGTTTAACTTTCACTACAAGAAAAAGTAGTATCACCGATATAAGTATCTACGACCACATAAAGTGGTTGTCGATAATCATTATCGGCTCCCATAGATATTTTTTTGGTCAAAAAACTATCAGCGCGCGACCAAATAAGATCAGTAACCACACTTTGTGGTCGCTGATCATGGCGGGTGAATCTCATATCCGGTTCTTCCATTTAATAAGTTATTTCAAAATATCCCTTCCATATATTTTTAAGGGAGGCTGGCCCATCTCACTTTCGGATGTCTATTGTGCACTAATGAAGAATAAGATGACACTATGTAATTCTTTTTCGATATTTGATGAGATAAGGGAAAAACGAAATTGATTTGAATCTTGGCCAAAAAATAGATTATCATTTTGAGATATACTAAAGTGAAACAAGAACTTCCTATCAAGTGACAATTTATAAAGTAAACTTTATCATTACAAGTAATTACCACTGTACATAAATGAACAATATATATACGTAGGTCAGGTGGGAATACCGGATACATATGTGGGACTATATGACCTCTTAGTATTAATAATTTAATGGTTATCAATAACTGACTAAATTATTCCTTTTTCACTGTCTTTATTTATTTTGGAATTTACGAGGAAAAAGAAAAAGAAAAAAGAAAAACTATGTTCAATTTGTGGTAGGGTCAGAAAGCATATAACTTTTTGAAAGAGATTGAAAGTTTGTTTAATAACTACATATATTATGAACTCACACAGCTAGCTAGCTGTGAGGAAAATATGGTCCTGAAGATCAAGAAGAAAATCTGACCGACTAATTAGACTGAAACATATACATCAAAGGCAATAAAATAGATATGAAAGGTGGGCATTTTTTTGTCAAGTTAAAGAAAATGAGAGGACGAAGTCTCAAATCTTCTCAGATTTTGCATTTCTTTTTAGTTATTGTTTTTAGTGATCAAGAGTAAAACCTATACTATATTGGTCCATTGAAGTGTCTCAATTATATATTGGCACCTTTAGTGAATTCCTTTTATGCAAAATTAAAGAAATGAAGAACATGTTTCAGAAGCTGAACATGCCAAATTGGAAATCAAAAGAAACAAATAGAAAAGAGCTAAACCAGCGACTAAAAAAAGCACGAAAAAAGACCGGACCTTGTTCCTAGAAGGATCTACCCATCATTTAGTGTCTCGTTAAAATCTTTGAATAGTAAAACCTAATAAAGAAAATATTTTTGAAAGAAAGATGGAATATGATCATCCTAGGAGAGTGTCTATATATTGAAGACCAAGAAGAATTGGTAACCCAAATATAGTCCTTAATTAATTTAAATTAAGAGATAATTTCATAATAAAGTCATTATTAATGCCACTTAATAATCTATACCCATACCCCAAGTGGTGTGCTTTTTTTATTTCTACTCTATGTTTGTAGTATAAATTTTAGGGTATAAATTAAAAATGCAACATACATGGGACATAGATTATCATTGTGTCAAAAATAAGGCATAGTGTTTTATTAGTAAATTCCTTTATAATTTCGGAGATTATTTCTAAGATGTTTAATTTAAAATTTTGTATCGAGTAGAATTAAGATTGATATTAATGAAAACTTATATGATGAATATATATTGTAGTTATATGAAAAACTACAACAAGTTTGGTGTAGTTTGTTTTTCAAATTACAATAAACTTGTTTTGTCACATAGCTCTAAAAAAAAACTACAAATAGTTTTTCGAGAAATAACAAAACTACGTGTACTTTCATTAAGCATCGATATCACACGGTGTTAAAAATGACAAGAAAAACTAGGGTTAATGGCGCCATTTTGAGGAGAATTAGAGAGATTTATTTTTATTTAATTAATAAAATAAGGAGGGTTTGATGGCAAATCTCTCCAAAAAAACAAAATTACCCTTAGTAAAACTTTCCAATTTGAGATCAATTAGCAATTTCATTCCTTTCTTGGGGAGATTTTCCATCAAACCATCTCATTCTTATTTTATAAATTTATTAATAATAATACTATGTAATTCTCCTCAAAATGACACCATTAGACATCATAAAAATAATTCTCGGAATTACAATGGACTTTACTAATAAAAACACTTATTAATTTCATTTAAATGACGTTAGTGCCATGTAATCAGGATATCACAATATGAGTACTTGAATGTTTCAATTTGTCAATATTGTCGTAAACTTTTCATTTCCTCTCGCAAGCACATGAGTATCTAAAGTAATATAATGGTCCTGAGACTGTATATTGTTCCCACGATGATTGAAGGCTTAGAATTTGATTACATATTGCTACATACATGTAACCTCCAGGCTTTATTTAAGCCAACGGGCAACGGTAATGACAAAAATTCAAAACTAATTATATTAATATTCTCTTAATACAAATGTTAGAGTAAGCTAATTAATAAAGTGATAACTAAAATGATAACATGTGAGGAAGGAGGCGAAGAGCTGAGGCTTTTGGTTGTTCTGGCCTTTTGCCTTTGTCTGTATTCTATTTTAAACTAACTAGAAAGAGAGAGACTTCATACCAAGAAAATTAAGAAGGAAAATAATCTTTAAATGGCTTTAATTATTGGCATCGGTGAAATGGCTCCATTATCTTCGGCCGCAATTGTGCCTCGGAAAGCTGCAACATAAGATGATTAAATAGGAAGTAACACATTCAATGGTTTCTCTTTATACATTAATCTTTGAGACTTGAGTATGGTTTTCTATTCCTTTGCACCATGCAGTAGTAGTGGTAGTGTTTGTTCTGAAGTCTCTCTCAGATCTTCGTCTGTTGGGTTTCAGTTACTCTAGATTAGGGTCTTCTCATACTGATCAGTTTTTTCTCCGTTGGTTTCATTTTCTCTAGATCGGGGTTTCTTAGAGTTTCTCTGCTAGCTTTCAGTTGTTCCAGATTTGGGTTTCTCAAAGAGGAAATTAGGTCGGTCAGATATTGTGAATATATGACGATTGTTGAGGTTTTCTCACTTCACAACTTCTCTCTAAAAAAGTACTCTCGCGCATTGTGTTGACTTAAGCATTGGATAGCCAAAGTCAGAGTCAGCCCCGGTGCCCTATGGCCTCTAATGTGTTTTGCAAAATCGCGGCTTGAGTTGATACTTGCTCGGTGGAAAATTTCTGCCGACGAAAATTCATCGTCAATTAAGTATATTTCCCGAAAGCGCAGAATTTTAGAATTTTTCTAAAACCATTTATGGTATAAATCAAGTAGGACAAAAATCAACCATACATGTTCAATTAATTAAGGAGATTTTCAACGTGCCACGTACCTTAATTAAGCTACTCTTGTGATAAAGAATCGGCGAAAAGAATATGCATGGATCAAACTGGAGGAGTCACTAGATTTTTAAGCACAAATCGATTGATAATCCTTATTCTAGAATTATATCAGAGTTATCCTATCACTTTCCAATATAAATAGAGTTTAATATTTTTATGTACTTAGTTTATTTAATTTGGGAAGCTAATATTAAACATGCATGTCATGCTGACAAAAGTTGTTTGCTTGTGGTCGCCTCTGTTTCTCTGTACTCTTTATGTTGTTTTGCAGCTTTGGCTTGAAAGCTGTCCTGATTTTCCATATTTTGTTCCTTGCTTTTCCCCCACAAAACAGCATAAAGGCTTATAACCAATAAAATCCCACCTAAAGCACTGCCAAAGACAATAAGATCAAAAAAATCTGTTACTTCTAAGTTCAATATATGGAATGTGTATATTGCATCCAAAAAGTAAAAATAAAAATAAAAATAAAACTGCCCGTTGTTCACTCTAATACACAGATTGATCTGCATGAGTAGTTATATAGGCTATAGAAAAATTTGATTGGAGAAAAAAAGTTTCCAAGAAAAATTTGTTATTACCTGCCAAGAAAAAAAATTTGTTATTACCTGCCAAGAGGTATGGCCTCGCCTAATAGAAGAAGTGAACCAATCATAGTCATCACCAAAGTCAATGGTTGTGACATGGCTTGAAAAACTGGACCCTTTTTCTGAATCACCCATACTTGCAGATAATATGCAATAGAACTAAGAAAAATACCCTGAAAAATGGAGGGTCTTATAGAATAATCCATAAAACTCGAAAAGAAAGTACGTTGGTATTCTATGATAGAACTTGCAAAATCCACCTATCCAGCTATCTATCCAACAGGTTTGTTGTTTGGATTGTAATCTAAATAAATAAATAAAATTTAATTTAAACTATGTTGCTACAATAATTACACTAATACAAAGTCAAATTTAAACCATGATGTTACGGTAAAATGTGGTTTGGATTTGTATCCAAACGGGCCCTTAAACGAGAGAACACAAAAAGTATAATAAAAGCTCACTTGTTTTACTTACACTATAAGCTACTGTGAGTAGTCTCATGTTCCACCCTAACTTCCAATGACTAAAGTCTCTCTCAACCGCAATAGCGAGGAAAAAACATTGAACCGCACTCGAAAGGCATTGTAGGCTCGCAAAGCTTAGCTTTGCCGGATAGCTTTTTAAGACTTCCGCCTGTGCCCAATCGACAACAGAGTATATTAACCGACACGAAAGTATTGTAAAAGCACTTTGATGAAAAAGGACTAAGAATTTAAGCAATACTTTTGAGATACGAAAAATTTACTTACCTGCAAGACATCCCACAGAGACCACGCGAGGATTGAAACGAGAAAGAGGAGGCAACCGATTACCCAACTTGTACTAGAAGATTGGTGGTGTTGTGTAGCACTATGAATCTCTAAGATTTGATGATGGGAAAAGGGCTTCAAATGCGGGCCTTTGTAAAGAGTAAAAGTTGCAACACCCGCTATGCAAATTACTAGCCCCGCGACTTTTGCTATCCCGGGGATCGTCCTCAGCCTCACCTTCTCCATCCTATTTTGTGATACGCGATGAACAATTCAATGTTGAGAATGCAGAGGTGTGAATATTTCGTCAGTCGCGCAAAAACAAACATGAAGTTGTAGCATTATGTTTTGCTTGAATGGGAAATGTCGAAACATGGAATAAGAGCGAAATCTTTAGAGGGTTGGAAAAGTAAACACCGAAAAAGAAGAGCAAAGAAAAATGTTGATACAGGCTGGCAATTCTGTGCTGCAGCACCCAAAGTTGCCGATGTCTGTTTGATGCCAATGCTAAAAGCATTAAGGGGCAAAGTAATCCTGATATTAAAAAAAAAAAAAAAAACCTCATGTATCAACCAAAAAAAACAATTCATTGGCATATTATAGTGAAAAGAAAGATCTTATTATAGCGCTAACAGATAGTTGAGAATTTTTATTTCAAATACTACTATATTAGGGGGGCAAAAAAAAAAAAAAATCAGAGGGAGATATCTTACTTAGCTATTCTAATTATTCTATGTATATTTATTATATCCAAGTGTTAACAAGAAATTTAGAAGACAGAAGATTGAATATGGTTCTGAAGTTGGCAAAATGCATACCCCAATAAAGCAAGCATGAAAATCTTGAGCAAGGTAAGAGCAGAAAGTGGCGTTTCATTTCTTCTGATTTCCACAAAATGAATGCAAAGTAGATCAATCATAACCTTCCTTCATCATGAAAAGTTACAAATATATATATATATATATATATATATATATATTATGTATAATATATATGGATTACCGTTGGAAGATGAAAGAGAGGGGAAGTAAGAGCAGAGTTCCAGTGGCTTGTCGATAGAAGTTGAAAATAAAAGTGTTCATACCGCCATTGAAGATGGCTTTGCTAAGCAAATTTAGGCCCGCATATAATGCCTGTATCACAAACACAGCCAAATAAGGCTTCAATTCTTCCATTGAAAGAGTGATTGTTGTGATAATTGGGCTTCCACTTCTGGGAAAAGTAGCTAGAAATGAAGAACTATAAGTTTAGGCTATAAAGGGAAAGTGGATATCAGTTTTGTGGGCATATTTGTATAACTAGGTTGTGCAGCGCGTGCAACCATCTTCTAGATTTACATTTAAAACAACGATTCTTTTGTTTGTTATTAAAAAAAAAATAGGGAACAAAAAGTCGTGGTAGTAGATTAATGTTTTATTGAATAAATATTAAAAAAAAAAAGAAGATTTTATAGATAATGTAAAAGATTGGTGACTATTTAAAGTAATTTTCACATCAGTGTCAAATAATATTCTTGTTGTCTCTATTGTGAAAGCTTTAGAAACAAAAAATCTGCATTGAAGAGAAAACAAAAATTGTGAAACAGAAAAAAAATAGTGTTAAATAAGAGAAATTAAATACTTACCTTAAATACGATATTCATTTTGTCACTGATAATATTTTATCGTAGATAATATTTTTTGTGTATTTATCGTCAATGTTTTTAGGCAAATTAGGTTTAATAAGAATTTTTATACGTTCACTTGATTTTGCTCTTGATAATACAACGTATAATTTGCCATGTGAGAAAATAGGTTTCGGAAGATATATACGAACAAAATCTAAAGTTTGTCTTTGAGCTTTATTTATTGTCTTTGCAAAACATTACTAAACTTAATCGTATTGGAAATTGAATTCTTTTAAGTGGATAAGATATTTTTTTATTTTCTAATGGAATAAACGGAATTCTCAACAAAAATGCTCTTTTTTTTTAATAATAACCATTGCTAATTTCTGCATCAATAGTATTGGGCTGAAAGTGTCGACAAATTAATCTAGTTCCATTGCATAATCCTACTGATGGGTTAATATTTCGTAATAAGATAACTGGACAATTTGGTTTTAGTATTAATTCATGAGGTGGAATTCCATTTGGTGTTAAAGTATTTAGGAAATCTTCTTGAAAACATTGTTCATATCTATCTAAAGTTTCATCAAAACTATAATATTTAGTAGCTTGACCAGGAAAATTTTTAATTAATAAGTTGTTTATTTGATCAATATAATTATTTTTTGGTGTTAAAATCGCTCTATTAACCATTAAAGTTAAATTATTAGGATAATCATATATGTTTGGAAAAACTATTTTTATTAATTTTTAAGTGATAAATCATCATTTTCATATGGTATAAGCATATTAGATGGTAATTTTATATTTTCCTCTTCATATGTTGGTTCAGTGCCACTTCCAATACGTAATAATAAATAAAAAATGCAGGATCTTTATTCGCTCGCATATTAAGTGAGTTTAACTTTTATAAAAATTGGCCATAAATAAGATGTAGCTAAACTAACGTTTATTATTTCTTCTTTTCTTGCTCGAGGAACAACAGGAAGTATTCGAAAAAGATGCCTCTATCGTCAATTTATTTTGCTGAAAAAAAAAATGGATACCAGCAATTATGTAAAGTTCAAATACATGAAAATTAATGATTTCTAGATAAGAAAAAAAATACATAAATAAAAGTAAATAAAAATACATGATCATATAGACTCTGAACATTAGCGATTTGTAGAATCTTATCAGACGTTGGAAGTAGAGGTGTCAAAACGGTAACCGTTACCATTACCGTTACCCTTTTTTGCAGTTAAACGATTAACGGTAACGGCTAACCGTTATCGAAAATGAACGGTAGCGGTTAACCGCTACCGTTAACCGTTTTAAAATTTTTTATTATTATTTTTCAAATTTTTTATATTATTTTTAATTTATTTTGTTATTTTAATATAATTTTTTTCAAAAAATAATAATAATAAATCTAAAACGGTTCTAAACAGTAACCGTTACCGTTATGTTCGGTAACGGACCGTTACCGAAAAGGTTTCGGTAACAGTTAACCATTACCGAAATAAAACGGTAACGGTTACCATTAACAGTTCGGTAACGGTTTTACCCATTTACCCTTACCGAATTGCCACCTCTAGTTGGAAGTACGAGTCTCGATGAAGATGCAAAATTTGATTCTTCCGTATTTATGTTTTCCAAATAAGTCTTGTGAGCACTGACCACCCTGATAATACATATTAGAATAGTTGATTATGACGAACTAAATAATTTTAAGAATTTCACATACATCAAAATCATATTAAAACTTACCATGAACGGAGTTCAATCACTTCAGGTATATCGGGCTTAGTTGACAATGACAAACCTTCATTCAACGTCTTATGATTAAATAAACTTAGGATTTAATATAACAACTTAAGTAGAAGAAGAGAAATATAAAATATTACCATTATATTGGACAGCCTTCAGACGAAAAGCCACAATTATAGGTTTTGTATCTATAAGCTTTGTGATAATCGCACATTCGTTGACAGAAATTGATCCCACATAGTTAAGATTATCGGTATTGACCTTATTAGTTATATTTCAAAATAAAATAAGATAAACATGTTAGTATAGATTTCATAATATCTAATAAATAAAAGGAAAAACAATGGAAAAAATATAAATCTATGAATGCTTACTCTTGATATACTAGCACAATCTCTTGAATATTTGTTTGCCCATATTTAGTTTGAAGTTCCTTTGCTGGTTCTATATTAACTGCTACGCCGACAACATCTAATATAACAGTAAAAAAATTAATCAAAATTTCTTATAAATTAGCTCAAAATCAACATATGATTTCGTAACTTCATTAGTAATTACCTATATCAGTAGTTGAATCAATGTATCTATGAAAATCGGCAAAACGAACAAAGCCAGAGACATTTGAAAATTCTAATATATTGTGATCTTGGCTTTCCTCAACTAACGTAGTGTCATTTATAATCCTCTCAAATAGTTATTTTCAACTACTCGACAATCTGTCTTAATTGGTCTAACATAGGCATTTGAGACATAATAAGATCCTGATAAATGCAATGTCTCTTCAAACAACTCTATACCTGTTTGTAAAATGCTTGCTTGTATTCTTGTCCCCTGTACTATTCAGCAACTCAATTTAATTAGTAGACATTCATGAAAAAAAAAATCAAAGATTTAATAAAGAATTTAGAAAATAATACCTCTCAGTCAGTATGGACCAATTTTTGATATCTATTGCTATTCTTGGAATGCTTTTTTTCGATAACAAGCACTTTAGTAGTCCAACCTCTAGTGCTAGAAAATATATCTTTTATCATTTTCAACTCTCTAACCATTCTTTGGGGGAAAAAATGACTTAGCTGTAGTCTTTGATATTTGTACTTGACATTAAATACAATAAACAGAGCAGAGAACCAAAAGAATAAGATCTACAAATAAATTTGGACATGAGAAGAAATTTGAGTGTTATATAAATTTCTAAAATATCGAAAAAAAATTTTAAAACTCTTGGCGTATTTTTTAACTATTTGTACCAAAAAAAAAAAACCTAAATCTGAAAAAGATTGAAAATGATTATGTTTTCCTAACTATTTGAAAGTTAAAATTAGATACCAAATTCACTTGAAATATAATTCTCAAATTGATAAGAGATGTCTAACTTTAAATTTAAATCGACAAAAAGGAAAAAAAAAATAGTAAAAATAAGGTTTAAACAAATGATGATAGTTGATATAACAAAAAGAAAAAGAAAAAACAAAACATAGTAATAAATTTTAACTTGCAGAAGGAGAAAAGTCAAGTTTAGAAAGATGTAGAAATGTTAGCAGTAAAAGAAAGGAAAAGAAAAGTAAAGACACGAATTGGTAAGCAAGTACATACTATTTATATACACAAGAGAAACAAAGAGTGTTCCAATTTTAAAAAATATCAACCAATAGTTCATGGACAGATAAACCTACCCCCTGTTTGGGCAAACTATCACACTCATCCCATTCTATTTCAAACTATTCCAAACCATTCAACTTTTTAATCCTACAAATCATTCCATTCTATTCTTTTGTTTTTTCAACCCTTTTTTTCAACTTTCCAAATCCCTATACAATATCTTTAAATCTCAACCATTTATACTACCTCGAAATTTGCAAAGTCCAACCATTCAACATTATTTTTTTTCATACCATTTTTTTCATCCCAATGAATGGGATGGAATGGGCAAAATGCCCTATCCAAACGTAAGCCTAATATATCATAACTTAAAGAGAACTAACCAATTGAAATCCTACCATAAACTGAAACATAACTAAATAGTTGGATCTTAAGGCTCATCACAACTAAACAATGTAACAACAAACGTAGAGTTTAACTAAAACTGTTAGTCATTCAGCACATATTCATTCCAAAGCAACTGTCTGTCTAAAATTTAGCATTGTCTCAGAAAATAAGAATATACATGTGTGCTAAGCACAATATAATAACATGCAAAACAACACCTGTTTGAAAGTCTCAGATTTTTTTTCCGATATAAACATGCAAAATATCCATAACTTTTAACTTGTAATTTCCAATTGTAAGTATTTGTTTATTTGAAAGCACGTTGAAAACAGCCATTGTTGTCTCTGTCTCCATAGTGTCTTCCTCCTCTGATTCTTCTTCTCCGTTTTTTTTTCTCGTATACTCATTTTTTTTTCTTGAACTCTCGTATACTCTTTGGTCTCTTTTGTTTTTACTTTTCTAATCTAATGAAGCCCTTGTCTGATGTCTATTACTCCTAAAGAAGTCAATCTACATTGGGCTTATTTATATTGGACTGACCAAAGCAAAGCTCTAGTCCAATAGACTTTATTTAATATAATTTATATTAGAGAAAGACAAATGTACTAAAAGAATAATTTATAAAAATCTTGATATGGACAGATAAGCTAGAGACAAATGCAATTAAACAATAATTAAAAAAAATGAATGTGGATAAATAAGCAGCTGGAGGACAATCATCATCCACGTTTCTAATAGATGTAATGTAATAGAGATAATAAGACCATCTACATGCAAATTTCAATGACCCTCAAAAACGATATAAATTTTATGTTTGATATTCCAATGAAATGTTATTTTAAATATTATTTTATTATTTTTTTAATTGTAAAAATTAATAAAAATAGCAACTGCTAACTAATAGTAGAAAATATTACAAATAATCATAATAATTTTTTGATAAGAGAATTTTTTTAATATAGTATTAATTTTTAATTAAATACTTAACCCCTTGTTTGGAGAGCTCATTCCTCCCATTTTATTCCATTCTATTTTATTTTTTTCAATTTTCTTAAATTCCTATACAATTACTCCTATTTCATTCCATTTTTTTCAACCATTTTTTCAATTTTTCTAATCCCTATACAATATCCTTAAAATTCAACCATTTATACAACCTCGAAATTTACAAAGTCAAACTATTTCATAATCATTTCAAACTATTTTACAAATTATTCTTCAACCAATTTTTTTCATTCCAAAGAGTAGAATAGAATGACTAGAATGATCTTCCCGAACAAGGGGTTAAAAATTGACCAATTAATGTACTACTTCAAATGTTAAATTTTTATCATTTTGTTATGTTTGATGCTAAATTTGATATTATGTATAACATATTCTAAGTTTAATGTCAAATTTAATATTGCATTAGGGAATATTTTTTACGTTAAAATGTTAAATTTTGACATTATAATGCTCTAATGATTATTTTTTGAAAAAATTATCTTTTTTCACCCCATATTTGTGCTATATATACCGAACACATCCTATTTTTTAATTTCGACATGTTTGCATCATGAACTATTTAACGTAGACTATTTTGCACCATATGTCCAAGTTTAACAGTTAAATGATGACGTTGTACTAAAAAAATTTATAATTTGATCGTTAATTCATTTAAAATTTTTACTAATACCCTAAATTTTTTATTTTTTAACCCAAAAAAAAAAACGCTAGCTTTAACCCAACAAATTCAACCAAAACCTTCAAATTCCAAATCAACTCCGACCCAATTCTAATTACAGCCTGAAAACTGAAAATTAACACTTCTTGATCAAACTCAACACAAACAAATTGTCAAATAAACACTTCACGTCCAAGCAAGACTAATATTATATATTTTTTCAACCATTACAAACGAAAATTAGGTGTTTGATTTATCAACAGGTAGACATACAAATACATGTTTATCAACAAGTGTATATATATATATATATATATATATATATAAAGAATTTGATTTATCAACAAATATAGATGTTTCGCTGAGACGCAAATTAGGTGATATGAAGAAAGAGAGCGAAATGGAGTTATCGAAATAAGTTTCGTCGAGCTTGAGGAACCACGAACACTGAGCACACTGCCGACAGCCCGACACGACCCCCGGCAGCCCCCCGCGACCATGGCGACCTCCGAACGACCCCCGGCAGCGCCTCACGACCTCTCCTGACCCCGACGACCTCCGCCCACCCCGCGACCTCCGCCTCACCCCCGATGACCCCAAACAAAGGGTAAGTTAACTAACTTAAGGTGTAAACATATCGAAATTAAATAATATAATGCTCTCGGTAAATATAAAATTAATATGAGGTGAAAATTGTAATTTTTTTTAAGGGTGTCGATCAGTAAAGGTGCGTTTGCTATGTCGGATTGGATAGGATTGGATTTGATAAGATTTGTAGGATTGGATTGGACTGGATTAGATTAGATTATATTTATCCCTGGGGGAGCAATTTAAACCATTCCATCCCACTTTTGGGATGGAAAAAATAGTTTGAAAATGGTTTGGAATAGTTTGAAAATGGTTTGTAAAAATGATGTAAGAATGGTTTGACTTTGCTGATTTTGAGGTAGTATGAATGGTTGAGATTTAAAGATATTGTATAGGGATTTGGAAAGTTGAAAAAAATAGTTGAAAAAAAATGAAATGGAATGGAATAGTTTGAAGGATTTGAAAAGTTAAAAAAAATGAAAAAATGGAATGGAATGGAATGGAATGAGAGAAATGGGTTATCCAAACAAATGGTTAATACTATGACATGTTTGTTGTGGTATTAGATTGGATTGTGATAGTACTTTTAAAAAGCTTAAAAATAAATAACAAGACATAAAAAATATTAAACTATTTAAATATTTATAATTATTATTTATTTTAATTAAAAAACAAATAAAAAAATATTTTTTTATAGTGGGACCCACATTTTTTGGGCATGAGATTGTTAATCCCTCCCATTTCTATGGACTAGTTATCCTATGTAAGTGAGATTATATTAATGGGCCCTACTATTTTTAATACATCTCCTCTACACCACAAACATGGGATTAGGATTAAAAATTATCCAATCATATCCAATCCTTTTAATCCAATGCAACAAACACACCCTAATGGTATTATTTCAAATCCCAATACACATTTGGGATAATTTCTTATTTATTTATTTATTCCAATGTATGTGTTACATGCTATAATAGTATTGGCTGTTGTCACTTGTTCCCTTTTACGATGCGTTTTGGAACTCCTTTATGCTCCAATTATTTGGGCTGTAGTTCCCTTTTACGATGCTTTTGGAACCTCCTTGATGCTTTAATTTGGCTATTGTTCCACAGATATTATTAGCGTCAATAAATTTGAGTGGTTGAAATGATCGGCAAGTCTCTATCTTTTTCTCAATAATTAGACACATTTGCTTGGAATATATATATATATATATATATATATATATATATATATATAAGGGCCTTTCTACAATGCTCCACTTAGTGATGTGCTAAAGTTTACTAAAGAGGTGTGTAGTAATAATATTAAAGCATATAGTAATGATTCTTTACATCTCTCCTATACTCATTGGTAGAGCACCGATAGGTATGGAGCATTACAGAATTAGCCTATATATAATGTTCCACGATGATGAAAACAAGAGACAAAAAGTCAAGATATCTTGTCCTGACATATATTTCTGTGTCTATTTGATATTTAATAATAATATAATTTATATTTAAAAAAACTGCAATATTTTTAAAAAGAGTTATTTGCACTGGTGGCCTCTCTCTTTATAGCACGGTGATAATGTGGCCCTTAATCTTTTTTTTTTTGGCAATTGGGTCCCTGTCCTCATAAAACCGTTGCAATTGAGTCATTCCGTTAAATATTTCATCTAAATTGGACGGAAATGCCCACGTGATTTGCACGTGACCCTTAATACAAGAGTATTTTGATCACTTCGCACAGAAAATTATTAACTAAGCAAAATTTGGATTTTTACTTTGAGAAATTATAGTGAATACCCAATTTTTAAAACTTAATGTAAGTTATTACCCAATCTTTTGAAAAATGTAACCAATTACCCAAATGATGCAATTACTTACACAGTGATAAGTGGTGGTAATTCACTTTGTTACCAAAAGCATGTGCTCTCAGTAAAAAAAAAAAAAAAAAAAACCAAAAGCATGTGCAAGTAATTCACAAATTGACTAGAAACTCAATTACTTAAAAATTTGGGTATTTATTTTTATTGTTATATAAATTCTGGATATTTACCTACTTCACCCTTTTACTTTTTATTTTTTGCTGAATTTTTGGATTTTTACTTGAAAACAAAAATAAGAAAACTCTAATTTCTATCATCTTCTTCTCTATGGAATTCTCACTCCCTCTCCCTCTCCGTCTCATCTCTCAAACTCTCCCTCTCTCTCTCAGATCTGCTCTAATCAGTGTGGCGGGGTTAGACTTTGGAGTTTGAATATTGGTTGCTATTGTTATTATGCTTGATATTGGTTATTCTCTCGTTAAAGCTCAAAACTGAAATACATTTTTCTTTTAATGGTATTTATAGAATTAAAAATAAAAATAAAAAACTCCATCTGATTTCAAATCAAAATCAGATACATAACCAAATTCAGAAGAAATATCAACATATTAAAATTACATCCAAAAGTAATAGATCAAAACTAGACACATAACCAAATCCAATACAAAATCTGAAATCAAATGAGAAAATCAAATCCCAAAACTCGGGTAAAGGTGAGGAGGCTGGTGATGGGATCACGCTGGTGGAGTCCGGCGAGGAGCAACCGATCTCGCGCTCGATCTCACTCGATCCCCGTGACTTCGAGATTGATCTCGCGCTCGCCATCGAATAACGTCGGCGAGAAATCCCGACCCCGCGCAACGAACCCGAACATCAAACCCTCGTGCGAGGAATCCCCAACCCACGGCGACCTAAACCCAAAAGAACCCATTCGCCCTCTGAGCTTAACCGCGCCGCCGCCCTCGACCTTAGAGCTCAAACCCCAAACACCATCACGCTCAAACCCAGATCTTCGAGCTCAACAGCCCACGCTCTTGACCTTCGATCTCGCCCATAGACCAAACCCCCAACCCCCGCGCCGCTGCCCTACGCCCAACCCAGATCTCGCCCTTGAACCGCCTTCCTCGCGCTCGCCGCCTCTGCCTCCGTCTCCCTCCCTCTCACTCACCTCTGCCTCCGTCTTGCTCGTGCTCGCCGCCTCTGCCTCCGCCTCCCTCCCTCTCACTCACCTCTGCCTCCGCCTCCCTCTCTCTCACTCACCTCCGCCTCCGCCTCTGCCTCCGCCTCCCTTCCTCACGCTCAACTCCGCCTCCGCCTCCCCCACGTTCGTCTCGAGCTCGCCGCCTCCATCTCTGCCTCCGCCCCACGCTCGTCGCCCCCGCCCCGTGCTGGCCGCCTCCCTCCCTCCACTCCGCGCTGGCCGTCGCCTCTCTCGCCTCAGCCCCGTAGTCACCGCCTCCATCCCCTCCGCCCCAGGCTCGCCGCCTCCCTCACCTCAGCTCCCCGGTCGCCGCTTGCCTCTCCAAAGTGGGGTGAAAAAAAATTCAGAGAAAAATGGAGAGAGAGAGAGATGGAGAGTAAACCCTATAATTAAATTTTTTTATTATTATTATTTGTTTAATTTTTTAAACTTATATTGTCAAAATGACCAAAATATCCTCTAAAAAGGTCTCACGTGCAAATCACATGGGCATTTCCGTCCAATTTAGATGGAATATTTGACGGAAGGACCCAATTATAACGATTTTTTGAGGATAGGGATCCGATTGTCAAAAAAAAAAATTAAGGGCCACATTGTAACCGAGCTATAAGGTGAGGGGCTACCAGTGCAAATAACCCATTTAAAAATTAAGCTTGTATTTGGGAAAATCAGTTTGGTCATCTTTGACCATTTTAAAATGGTTTGAAAAATAGTTAGAAAAATGAATAAAATGGTTTGATTTTGCGAATTTCAAAGTGGTATAAATGGTTGAGATTTAAAGATATTGTATAGGGATTTGGAAAGTTGAAAAAAAATGAAATGGTTTGGAAGATTAAGAAAGTTGAAAAAAATGAAAAAATAAAATGGAATATGATGGTTAGAAGGGGGTGGGTGGGTGTAAGAATTTTTTTTTTTTAAATTACATATTGAACCACAAATAGACTTTAATTTCTATTTAGAGTTAGGAGTAATCGCATAGACTACTAGGTACCTTGAATTTAACTACATTATAAATATACACTTTCATATAAAAAAAAACGCATTCACCAAAATTTGAACATGTGATCTCAACCTTCATAATAAAAGACTTTGCCACGGTTAAAAAATTAGTCATTAATTCCTTCAAAAATTAATGACAATTACAATATCATATAGTTAAATAACTATATTTTTTTATTGTGAGATTATTATATCTAAGATGAAATGACATATTTTAAAAAAATTACTTGAAATGACATGGATATATATCAAATAAAATCAAACTGTAATCAAGCCTTTGTCATCGAATAGTCAATCATTTACGTACCATCAACGAATGCCAATCACGAAGTTCAGGTTTTCACAATACTCGTAGGCTTCTCAGCAAAAAAAAAAAACAATACTCGTAGGCTCGTAGCTATAAAGAACACTTTTATAGCTAAAATCATGATATCATTTTATCATTTATTTGCCCCACCCATTTCAACCATTCCATTCCATTCTATTTTTTCAACTTTTCTAATCCTCTAAACTATTCCATTCCATTCCATTTTTTTCAACTTTTTAAATCCCTATACAATATCTTTAAATCTGAACCATTCATACTACATCGAAATTAGTAAAGTCAAACCATTCTTACATCATTTTTCTAAACCATTTTCAAACCATTCTAAACTATTTTCAAACCCAATTTTTTTATCCCAATAGATGGGATGGAATGGGCAAAATGCCCACCCCAAACAAGGGGTTAGCCTTGTTTGGCTCACCAGTTATGATTTTGCATATGATTCTATGCTGGTATTAGTATCACTACCAAGCTATTTGTTACGCTCGAAATAACAAAAATCTTAAGAGAAATTTTACTCATTCAATTCCATATTTTGGAATGGAAAAAATGAGTTGAATAATGGGTTGAAATTATTATAAAATGGTTTGACTTTGTTAATTTTGAGGTGATATAAATGGTTGATATTTAAGGACACTGTATAGGGATTTGAAAAGTTAAAAAAAATGAAATGGAATAGAATGGTTTGGAGAATTATGAAAGTTGAAAAAATGAAAAAATAGAATGGAATGGGTAAAATAGGAAGCCAAATATGAGTAAAATTTTAAGCGTTCGCTAAATTTTGTTGTCATTTTTTTTTTTGGTTATGTGCCGTACATTGTTACCCCTTGTTTGGGGAGTCCATTTCATCTATTTCATTCCATTCTTAGAATGGAAAAAAAATAGTTTAAAAAATAGTTTGGAATGGTTTGAAAATGATTTGAAAAATGATGTAGAATGGTTTGACTTTGCGAATTTCGAGGTGGTATAAATGGTTGAGATTTAAAAATATTGTATAAAAATTTGAAAAAATGGTTGAAAAAAATCTAAAATAATCCCTATGTTTTACCAAAAATCCATTTTTGTCCTTGTGTTTTTTATAATTATAAAATGATCCTTTAGTTTTTCAAATCCGCCTAAAATGATCATTCGATTTAATTTTGGTCAAAGTTAATAGATAAAAAGACCTAATTACCCTTAACTAAAATATTAAATTACCACTGATTTTTTTCTTAAAAATAATAATAAATAAAAATAAGAATTATCCATATAAACGCCCCCTAATGTTGTGCTATTGTTGCTGTTTACACCATAATATTCAAAAACTGTCATTTTTGCCCCTTAAAGTATTCAAAACTTCTATATATGCTCCCTCTGTCATAATCTGTAAAAAAATATAACATAACATTAGTCTGTTGGCACCTGTACAAATTTTTAAAGATCAACCGCCATCAAATTAAGAAAATTATAATAATTAATTCTATATTTATTTTCACAAACACTCTTTTATGTTGTCTTTTTCCCTTAAATACTCCCCGATTTTTTAAAATTTTGTATTCATATCCTCTGATTTTATCTATTTTTTTATCTTTAAAAATTTTACAGGCGCCAACCGATTAATGTTACGTTATTAATTAAATCTATTTTTTTACATATTGTGACAGAGGGGGCATATCTATAAGTTTTGAATACTTTAGGGGGCAAAAATGATAATTTTTAAACATTAAGGTGCAAATTGTAATAATAGCACAACATTGGGGGCCTTTATATAGATAACCCTAAAAATAAAGTAATTGGATTTTTCCTTTTCACTCGTTCTCACTCTCTTCTTCTTCTCTCGTTCTCCGGCGTCGCAAGGGATCACGGGCTAGCGAGCCGTCGCCGGCGAAGACGGAGTGGGCAAACTGGAGGACTGCACGACGAGGATCTCTAGCGCGACGATGGGGCCAGCTGGGAAGGCTCGTTCTGGCCAATCTTGAGCACGATGGGGCCGCAGTGCTTCGTAGTACTTCTGGCAGCACTGCGCGATGCCGTCAAGCCCCTGCGCGATTGTCTCGGCGTTTATCCCGGCGAACTCGGGGTTGCAAAGGGGGGTTTGGAATCATGGGGTTGGGGATGAGGAATCGGGGTGGGTTCGTCAAGGTTTGGGATTCGACGTGGTTTGGTCGGGGATCTGGAATGGAGGTGGGTTTGCCGGGGTTTTTTGAGGTTTGGGGTTCGCAAGGGTTCGTCGGCGTCGCGCGGGGCCGTGGGTTCGATAGGGTTCGGCGTCGGCGTCGCGAGGGGCAGTGGGTTCGCTAGGGTACGGTTTCATCGAGCGGGGGCAACGGGGAGGTGAGGCCGGCGATGACTCTGATTTTTTTTTTTTTATAGGTTTGTGAATTTGCTGTGTTTTGTGGATTTGCTCAATGAATTTGTTGTGTCTTTGTGAATTTGTTCAATGGAGGTCGACGAGGGCAAAGGAGGAGGCAAGGGCAGTGGGGCGGCGCGAGTATCGGGGAAGGAGAGACCGGCGAGGACTGTAATTTTTTTTTTAATGGGTTTGTGGATTTTCTCAATGGATTTGTGGATTTGCTCAATGGGTTTTTGAATTTTCTGTGTTTTGTGAATTTGCTCAATGTTTTTGTGGGTTTGTTCAATGGAGGTTGGCGAGGGCAGAGGAGGAGGGACGCAGCGGGCGAGTGTAGAGCCGGCAATCCGGTAACGGATAACGGACCGTTACCGTTATTTCCGATAACGGTTAACGGTTATCAGAATCAAACGGTTAACCGTTATCAGAATCAAACGGTTAACGGTTAACAATTACCGGAATCAAACGGTAACGATTAACCGTTAACCGTTTACGGAAACCGTTACCGGACTGTTAACCGTTTACAGAAACTGTTACCGGACCGTTAACCGTTTTGTAATTTTTTTTTTATAAAAACGAGAGCCATGCAACGGTCTCAAAATCCCCCTTCCAACGGTCTTTTTGACCGTTTGAACAAAAAAAAAATTCAACGGTCTTTTTGATAGCCCTTCCCCCCCCCCCCCCCCCCCCCCCCCCCCCCCCCCCCCCCCCCGGCCTATCGTCTCTCTATCCGACTCTCACTATAAACCCCCCCAATAAAGAACTTTTCCACCCGATCTAACTCTTAGAGAGTAAAAAATTAGTCATTAATTCTAGAACTAATGACAATTGCAATATCATATAATTCATAAAATAACTATTTCTTTATTGCGAGATTATTATATCTAAGATGAGATGACATATTTAAAAAAAAAATTACTTGAAATGGCATGGATATATATCAAATAAAGAATGCCCATAAATCAAACTGTATATGAGCTGGATTTAAATATGGAAAGGAAAAAATCAAGCCTTTGTCATGGAAATAGTCAATCATTTACGTACTATTAACGAATGCCAATCACGAAAGATCAGGTTTTCACAATATTCGTAGCTATAAAGAACAATTTTATAGCTAAAATCATGATATCATTTTAGCCCTGTTTGGCTCACCAATTATGATTTTGCATATGATTCTATGGTGGTATCATTCATCAGTATAGTTACCAAGCATTTGTCACGCTCAAAATAACAAAATCTTAAGAGAAATAAATTTATAAGCGTTCGCAAAATGTTGTTGTCATATATATATATATATATTTTGGTTATGTGGCGCAAATTTTAAATAATGGTATACTTTCTATCTAAGCATAGAGAAGCACCCAGAAATAACACTAAACATAAAGCTCTTTGCAAAACAACCGGGATTTGGTGGTAGCTATATGTGGCTATGTACTTTTTCCAGCCACTTGGATTAGCAAATCATAGAGATTATTAGCAAATAGTCATGCTTATTTTCTATACCAGCTTAGCACACACAAACCATTTGAGAAAGCTCGTTTTGAACTTGTTATGTTACACTGACATTTGTGGTTCACTTGTAGTTGTGTTGGTCACCTCTGTTTCTCTCTTCTCTATACATTCTTTGGCAGCTTTGGCTTGACAGCTCTCCAGAATTTCCAATTTTTGTTCCTTGCTTTCCCCCCACAAAACAGCATAAAGGCTTATAACCAGCAAAATCCCACCTAAAACACTACAAAACACAATTATAGCAATAAAATTTGTTACTTCTAAGTTCAACATATGACCACAGACACAGGAAAAAAAAAAATCATACTGAAACCCGCTAACCGACCGTTGATCTATCCTCGTCGGTCGGGATACCCGAGAGGCATCGGGTTGCTGACGTGCAAGGCCGGATCTAGGTAGAGGCCTGTGGGGGCACAAGCCCCCCCTGAACTTTGTAAAATTTATACTTTAGTCCTATAAATAAAGAAAATTTTCAAATAAATCCATCATAGGCCCCCCTAAATTAGTTAAAATTAATATATTGCCTCTATAATTTAATTAAATTTTCAGATAAATCCTTCTTGTGCCCCCATTTTATTTTTTATATTTATAATTTGGTCTATAATTTTTGTAAAAAATTTCAATTTCGCCCAATATAATTTATAAATATGATATAACTTTTTTTTTTTTGCTTATCTATAATTTTTATATAATTTGTGCCCCCACTGAATTAGAATTCTGGATCCGTGCCTGCTGACGTGTACCCCGAGTGTTCCGGTAGTTGCCGGCCGGGTTCGTCGGGTAGGGCGGGTGAGCGGTTATTATGCACAGGCCTAGTGCCACGTGCCTTAAGCTACTTCTTTTTTTTTTTTTTTCCCCTTCTGGGAGTGCCTTAAGCTACCATTGATATGAAAAATCGACGAAAAGAATACGCATAAATCACGCTGAAGGAGTCACTAGATTTGTTAGCACAAATCGGCTAATTATCCTCATTCTAGAATTACATCAGAGTTATCCTATCTCTTCCCAATATACATGGAGTTTATATTGTACTATATGATTTATTTTAAGAGATATTTAGATTTGTCTTTTTGTTTTTTGTTTTTTTTTCCTCTACTTTTGTTCTTTAGCCTTTGGGTTGTTTTGCACTCTCGTATGTGTTTTCCTTTTATCAAGGGATTGTTTTAGTGGATATCGAATGAGAATCAATATAGTTGGTATAAGTCTATTCGTCCTTAGGCGTGTGTCAACTTTGTTGTGATACGTTTTTAAGACATGTTACTTTATCGAGCAAAAAAAAGGGTGAATTAAAATAGGCCATTTTAAAAATTGCTATTTAAATTTTAACTAATGTTTTTAAAAATTAAGAAAAAAAACTATAATCCAAGTACAATATATATATATATACACACTTCATCCTCCACAAATACTTGGCGTTGGTTGTGGCTTCTTTTTTATTAAACAAAAACATTAGCTATATTTTTAAATCACCGGGTTATTTTTGTTAAATTTCTTTTTTTTTTTTAATTTAATTTTGGAAGCTAATTAAAAATTATGTCAAGCTGACAAAAGTTTTTCGCTTGTGGTCGCCTCTGTTTCTCTGTGCTGTTTATGTTCTTTTGCAGCTTTGGCTTGAAAGCTGTGCTGATTTTCCAATTTCTGTTCCTTGCTTTTCCCCCACAAAACAGCATAAAGGCTTATAACCAGCAAAATCCCACCTAAAGCACTGCCAAAGACAGCAAGAAACCCAATAAAATCTGTTACTTCAAAGTTCAATAAATCGCATGTATATGTTGACGTCCAAAAAATAAAAATAAAAATAAAACTGCCCATTGATTACTCTACATGAGTATTCAAATGGGCAATAGAAAAATTTGATTAGTGAAAAAAAGTTTCGATTTGAAGATATTGCCTGGGCTCAGTCTAAGACATTGTTATTACCTGCCAAGAGGAATGGCCTCGCCTAATAGAAGAACTGAACCAATCATAGTCATCACCAAAGTCAATGGCTGTGACATGGCTTGAAAAACTGGACCCTTTTTTTCAATCACCCATACTAGCAGGTAATATGCAATAGAAGTAAGGAAAACTCCCTGACCAAAAAAAAAAAAAAGTACATTGGTATTCTATGATAGAACTTGCAAAATCTACCTATCTATCTATCTATCCGACAGGTTTGTTGTTTAGATAGTAATCCGAATAAAAAAAAATAGTTTAAACTATGCTGCTACAGTAATTACACTAATAAAAAGTCAAATTTAAATCATTTTGCTACAGTAAAATGTAGTATAAATTTGTATCGAAACGGGCCCTTTAACGAGAAAATTACACAAAACGTGTAATAAAAGCTTACTTGTTTTACTTACACTATAAACAACTGTGAGTAGTCTCATGTTCCACCCTAGCTTCCACTGACTAAGGTCTCTCTCGACAGCAATAGCGAGGACAAAACATTGAACCGCACTCGAAAGGCATTGTAGGCTAGCGAAGCTTAGCTTTTCCGGATAGCTTTTTAAGGCTTCTGCCTGTGCCCAATCAAGAACAGAGTATATTAACCGACACGAAAATATAGTATAAGCAATTTGATGAAAAAAGGACTAAGTATTTAAGCAGTACTTTGAGATACAAAAAATTTAATTACCTGCAAGACATTGCACAGAGACCACGCGAGGATTGAAACGAGAAAGAGGATGCAACCGATTACCCATCTTGTACTAGAAGATTGGTGGTGTTGCGTAGCACTATGAATCTCTAAGGTTTGATGATGGAAAAAGGGCTTCAAATACGGGCCTTTGTAAAGAGTAAGAGTTGCAACACCCGCTATGCAAATCACTAGCCCCGCGACCTTTACTATCCCGGGGATCGTCCTCAACCTCACCTTCTCCATCCTATTTGTGATATGCGATGAACAATTTAATGTCGAGAATACAGAGGTGTGAAGATTTTGTCAATTGCAAAAACAAACATGAAGTTGTAGCACTGTTTTTCTTGAATGGAAAACGTTGAAACACATTACAAGACCAACTCCAAGGCAAGACTTTTTGATATTTGGGGTGAAATATATAAACAGTAAAGAATTAGTAAAAAGTAATTAAATAATGAATATAAAAAGAATGTAGAAAGAATATTTTTTAAAGTGAAAATTAAAATATTGGATTGTACATGAAATATTGTTTGGTATGATATTTATTCTATTTTTGAGTATTATGTACTGTATTTTAAAATAACGTGTTGTAGATGGCTTAAGAGCGAAATCATAAGAGGGTCGGAAAAGTAAATACCGAAAAAGAAAAGCAATAAGAAATGTTAGTACAGGTTGGCAATTCTGTGCTGCAGCACCCAAAGTTGCCGATGTCTGTTTGATGCCAATGCTAAAAGCATTAATGGGCAAAGTAATCCTGATATTAAAAAAAAAAAAGGCTCATGTATTAACCACAAAAAAAAAAAAAAAAAGTCATTGGCATATTAGAGTGCAAATAAAGATCTTAGTCTAGCGCTAATGGATAACTGAGAATTTATATTTCAATTCGAGGGGTGAAGAAATTAGAGACACAGAGATCTTACTTAGCTATTCTAATTTATGCTATGTATATGTATACATTATATCCAAATGTTAACAAGAAATTTAGGAGACAGAAGATTGAATATGGTTTTGAAGTTGGCAAAATTCATACCCCAATAAAGCAATCATGAAAATCTTGAGCAAGATAAGAGCCGAAAGTGGCGTTTCATTTCTTCTGAAATCCACAAAATGAAATGCAAAGTAGATCAATCATAATCTTCTTTCATAGTGACAATATATATATATATATATATATATATTATGCATAATACATATGCATTACCGTTGGAAGATGAAAGAGAGGGGAAGCAAGAGCAGAGTTCCTGTGGCTTGTCCATAGAAGTTGAAAATATAAGTGTTCATACCGCCATTAAAGATAGCTTTGCTAAGCAAATTTGCGCTCGCAAATAATGCCTGTATCACAAACACAGCCAAATAAGGCTTCACTTCTTCCATGGAAAGAGTCATTGTTGTGATAATTGAGCTTCCACTTTCGGGAAAAGGAGTTAGAAATGAAGAATGATAAGTTAATACAGGGAAAGTGGATATCAGTTTTGTGGGTATAAGATATGAGATTTTTTTTTTTTTTTAGCGACTTGATCAGTGGTACTATCTCAAATCAAATCCCAATACACATTCGGGGTAGGGTTTTTTATTTTTTCTTTTTTTTAATTGTATGTGTCACATGCTATGCTTATTGGCTGTTGTTCCCTTGTGTACGATGTTTTTTGGAACCTCCTTGCTGCTCTAATTTGGCTGTATTCGGGGACACATTATTACCGTCAATAAATTTGAGTAGTTGAAATGATTGTCAGTCTGGACGTGGATCGTTGTCGGGATTTTCTATCCGACCAATAAAACGGCGACATGTGCTCATAATATTTAATGGCCAAAGCCGTGGTTCAATTGTCGGTTTGCTCCGCCCTTGTTTGGAAGATTATTTTAACCATTCTATTCTATTTTTAGAATGAAAAAAATAATTTAAAAAATAATTTACAATGGTTTGAAAAAATAATGTAAAATAATTTAATTTTATGAATTTTAATGTGATATAAATAGTTGAGATTTAAAAATATTGTATGAGGATTTAGAAAGTTGAAAAAATAGTTGAAAAAAAAAATAAAATGAGATGGAATGTAGGAATAAAAAAGTTGAAAAAAATAAAAAAATAAAATGGTTAAAATAGGGTATACAAACAAGGGTATTTTTACTTTTCCTATTTCACCCAAAGAGTCAAATAAAAACCTTTGAACTGAATGATTATGAGAATTTTACTCCCTTGTTTGTTTATCTCATTTTACCTTTCAATTCTATTATATTTTTTTTTATTTTTTTTTCAATTTTCTTAATCCTCCAAACCATTCTATTCTATTTCATTTTATTTTTTTAACTAATTTTTTAACTTTCTTAATCTCTATACAATATCTTTAAATCTCAACTATTTATACAACTTTAAAATTTACAAATTCAAACTATTTTATAATCATTTTAAACTATTTTTTAACCTATTTTTCTCATTCTAAAAAATAAAATGAAATGGTTAAAATAATTACCTCAAACAAGGGTTAATATACTGGCCCTTCTCATTTGATGATTCCCAGGAAAAGAATATGTGGGTTTTCTATGTTTGGGTTACTTGTATCATCTCCACTACAGGACTAGTGCTCTCTCTCTCGTCAAGGCGTCAACAAAAAATAAAACAAATAATCATCGCAATAAGTAATCAGAATATATATAAATATTAGGCTTTTTCTGTAATGCAACAACATTACTTTGGAACACTAATGCTCCAATGTTTTTTATACCACGTGTCAGGTATCTTTTTTCGTTTGCTGAGTAGTAACCAATAATAAAGGGGTTAGAGGCAGATGCGACAGGCTTTATGAGGAGTATTGAAATTAGGAATGTGGATATTTTGGTAATTTTACAACAATTTATCTTGATATTAAAATTTCTGAATTGATATTTGTGGGCAAAATTAGGGATGACAATTTGTGTTTCGTATCGTATTCGTGTCGTGTCATATCATGTTGATATTTTTTGAACCCAAACCCGACCCAACCCATTTACTTATTCTGTCAAAAATTGAAACCAAACCCAATCTATTTAATTGTCGTGTTACTTAAAAACGACCCATTAAGACCCATTTAATAATCATGTCTTAATAGGTCGTGTCGATCCATCAACGACCCATTTGATAAACAGATATTAACGGCATTACAACCCATATACAACTCATTTAAATTTTGAACTCATTTATGATCTATTTAAAATTTTAAACTCAGTTATATATGACTACGACCCGAATTAAAATAAAAAAGCTAATCCAACACATTAAATTAAATTCAAGAAAAAATAACAAAACTAACAAGAGTGTGAGTCTAATAAAGAAAAAAATAACGAAACCAACCAACAAAACATATAACATGACTAAATCAACAAAATATGATGTTTTATTTTATAAGAATGAATATAAAATTAAAGAAGATATATATTTTTTAAATAAAGTTTTATTAAAATATTTATTAAATATATAAATATTAAAAACTATTTACTAATCATGTCTTAACATTCTTAATCGTGTTTTCGTGTTCGCGTTGTGTTCACCCATTCAAGACTTGCTTCTTATTTTTCTTTCACCCGTAGGCGTTTGCCCCCGATACAATCGAGGGATTATCGTGTTAATCGTGTCGACCAATTTAAGACTCAAATCTATTAAGGGTGGACCCAAACCCGTTTATTTTGTATCGTGTTCGTGTCATGTCTCGTGTCTGGACTCAAATTGCCACCCCTAGGCAAAATAGTAATATTGCATGGTGATAGGCTATTTTAATAGAAATCTGATTGTAATGATATTAAGTGTAGAAGTAATGGCATTTGAAGTTTGAGTGACAAAAGAGAGGATACAAAAGTAAATATAACGAGTGATTGGTGAGGCAAGAGGTTAAAGTTTAATATTTAAAGTATGGCAAATGAAATAGCAAGTACATGAAGCGCAACCTGAATATAAAATATATCCAACAATATATTTTAATGCATAGCTTAATTGAAAATGAACGACACCTTATAGGCGATCGAATCATTGATAAAAAAAGCCAAAAATATAAATTAAATTCCACTAAAACAAACAACCCCAAATACATTATTCAAAAAATATAGACTAGAATTTAAAAGATAATCTCCTCTAACTTCACAATGAACTTGGTTTTTTTTTTTTTCCTACTTTAACGACTTCAAATATGATCCAACGACTGACTTCCTAATATTTCAACAGAGGAAAAACGATGACCTTCAAGGGATTTAATGAGAAATTTGATTTGGGGTTTCACAAAGGCTCTGCTATTAGTCAAACCCTGGTAGGAGATTTCTTAGAAAAAATTTCAGACTTGGAAACAATATTGCCTATAATCATGGAAACAAATGAGGTGTTACTTTTTTTTTAAGGAAAAAAAAAATCAAACAAGAAGCCAAAAGTTGACGTAGAACTATTAGGATTGTGCATTCTTTTTGCTATAATTACGTGGAACAACAAATATATATATATATATATATATAGTTATTTTTCGTAGAATATTACAAATATAAGTGATAGTTTAAAAAATATTAAAATTTAAAAAAATATTAAAAATAAGTTGAAATAAGTAAAAATACACTTTTAACTCAGTGTATATATATATATATATATATATATATATATATATATATATATATATATATATATATATAGGGTGAGTTGCAAAAATAAGTCAAAATTAAATGTGTCTTTTAAATAGTAGACTATGTTTCGAAAAATTAAAAAAATAGCCACTGTAAAAAATTTCGTAACAAAAAATATCAAATAAATATTTACACAACTATAAATATTTGTAAGATATTGTTTAACACTTCAAAAAATGATGAATAAAAGTTGAAGTGTTACAAAATATCTTACAAATTTTTATAAATGTGTAATATTTTGTGTGACACTTTTCTGTTATATAATTTGTAACATTGCTATTTTTTTAATTACTTGAAACATATGCTAACCTTTAAAAACATAATTTTTTGGGTGAGTGCAAAAAGGCTAAAATTAAATATTTGTTTTAAATGATAGCCTGTGTTTCAAAAAATTAAAAAAATAGCCATGTTACGAATTGTATAACAGAAAAGTGTCACACAAAATATAACAGATCTATAAATATTTGTAAGATATTATTTAACACTTGAAAAAATAATGAGTAAAACTTGAAATGTTACAAAATATCTTACAAATATTTACAGATGTGGTATATTTTGTGTGACACTTTTCTGTTATACAATTCGTAACATGACTATTTTTTTAATTTTTTTTAAAACATGGGCTGGATTTTAAAAACGAAATTTTTTTTGGCTATTTCCTACGATTTCCTAATTTTTTTTTGCTTTTTATTACAATTTTCCATATATATATATATACATATATACACATATATATACATATATACACACTTATTGTTCACTCTAATGAAAACAGAGATATAAAAAAGTCAAGAAATCTTGTCCCGGCCTGATATTTCTATACTTTATTTGATATTAGTCATTTTCTAATTTATAATCAAAAATTCAAAAATGATTTAGAAATTTATTTTGGCATCTTAGTTTTTTTTTCATAATATAGTTTGGACTTAAGAATTACTGAAAAGGATCCATTTGAAAAAAGATTGCCCAAAAATCAAATTGAGCTTGATTAAAAATTGGAGAGGAAAAAAATCAAGCCTTTGTCATTGAATTAGTCAATCATTTACGTACCATCCAGGAATGCCAATCACGAAAGATCAGGTTTTCACTATAAAGAACAATTCTATAGCTAAAATCATGATATCATGTTAGCCCTGTTTGGCTCACCAATTGTGCTTTTGCATATGATTCTATGGTGATATCTGATGAGTGTGTATTTTACACACTCATAAATGCTATCTTTTCACTTGATTCGGTATGTTTTTCTCAAGTTTTTTTTTTTTTAGATTTAATGTGTTTTCTTCATTTGGTAGGTTTACAAATAAAATACCAATTTTGGAGGCAAGTCTTGAGCATGAAAAGTGAAATCATTAATTTGTGGCTGAATTCAAAGAAGATTTGTAGAATTTGTGTAAAGCATTTGCATATCAATTTAAAGGTCTTCAAAAGATCTTTCCAACAGGATATCAAATGCGCAATTCCGACCGGTAACAAAGGAGATATGACCTTTTGAAAACCAGTGCATGCGCGCAATGGACCGCAATTGTAACGCCGCGGCGCTGAAAAGTAGATCTCAAAAACAACCCCAAATCTTAAAATTGCACCGCCGCAACGCTCAAAAAGTAGTGCCGCGGCGCTTCTTTGAGGCTTTTACTTGAAATACTCAGAAAAGACCCAAAACACTCCGAAAAAGCCTAAGATTACTCTAATTTGACCTAAAACTATAAATAGGGCTCTTTGGACTCAAAAAGGGTATCTTGCATGGGGAGAAACACCAAATTCATCAAGAGAGAATAGAGAATCGCGCTTAAACATTAAGGATTTTGGAGATTTTTTACGGGATTGATGGAGACGCACAAGCAACGACGGCAACCCGAGTTTCTTCGATTCCTTTTATTGGTTTATCTTGTATTTTTAATTATGAACCCATTAAACATGAATGTTGAGATTTTGGTTTGCTTGTTTATGAGCGGCTAAATTTCTCCATCTATGTGAGATTGGCTGAACTCGTTGGATACATTTTGATATTTTATTAAATAAATCGATGCATTAATTTTCTCAATTGTTTGTGTTCTTGCTTGTTTTAATTTAAGTTCTATTACAATTGAGAGAATGAATAGGAATTCTAGGTTAAAGACAATTAAGCTCGAGAGAGAAAATCTGATTGAACTAAGAGTGCAAGAAACACAATTTAGGAACCGTAAGGACCGAGAGGTGATCGGGAATCCTAGATAGTCGAGGCTAGACTGTAAGTACCGAGAGGTGATCGGGTATTTAGTCATCTAGAGAAAAATCATAAATGTTATTTATTCAAACGAGCGGACGCGTGAGTTAGGCTTAATAACATAACTAGACTTTAAGAACCAAGAGGTGACCAGTGTTAGCGATCTTTTTATCCGCAAGTATACGGGTCGCACAAGTAATAAAGTGGACTTTGAGTCCGGATATCGTCTCCACAGGGATTGATTGGGTCGGAGATAGGAATCGAGTATTGCTTTACTCGTCCTACTTGCTATCTAGACTAATGAAACGAATGCGGGAAAATTAAACTAAATTACGACTAACATTAACTAGGCGGTAAATTAAATTGACGGTAAAAATATTAAACAAATGTGGATCCAAGGGTTGATTTCATTCACCTATCCATGCCATTACCTATAAGTCCAATTAATCTAGCTAAGTCATTCCATTAATCTAGAGGTCCTAATGTATATCTCATTCACCTCTTCCGAGCGTGAATGAGAATTTACGTGACTAAATTTACCAAGTTGTTATCCCTAACTAACCGGTTAATTAATTACACTCTAAGCTCCCTCTTAAGATTATCTAATCACCTATCTCCTCCCGGTCTCAAGGTTAAATTAGACGTGCATGCTCATACGAGGATTTTAACATACTTTTCCAAGCTATGTTATTCTCCCAAGACAATTAATCATCCACAACAACCTAACCATTCTATAGCTATGGTAAAGGAAAATTGCAAAATGATTAAAAGACAATAAATATCAAGCACCACAATGGAATGAACAAAACATCAATTAATAAACTAAATAGTTCATGGCACTTCAAGGGTGAACTACATCACCCTTGAATCCAAATATCACTCACAAAGTTGTCTCAATAAAAATTACAAAATACAACCACTTCATAATTCAATAGAAATAAATATAAGAGAAGGGAACAAGAAAATCAAACACTAATGAGCTTAAAAGCTCATAAAAATGGTGGTTGAAGACTTCAAGCTCCCATGGAAACTCTTCTTCCTCCAAGTTCCTCTTTGAGTTTCCAAAATGGTCTCCTCTTTTTCCAATTTCGAGCTCCCCCTCACTTCAGCAAGTTGCCCTAATCTATGGAGTCATCTTGGCCCTTGATTTTACATCCAATGGCTAAATTTGAGCTAAAAATTCGAAGTGGGCATGTGTTGGGGACGTGGTAGGCACAATCTGGAACATTGGTCGCAATGCGACACCATTACGACACTATTGCAACACCTGAAACAATGACCTTGGTCGCATTGCGACACCATCGCGACACCTGAAACAATGACCTTGGTCGCATTGCGACACCATCGCGACACCATTGCGACACTCAAAATTAGGTTGGTCGCGGTGGTGTCGCAATACGCAAAACCTATCTGCAAATGATGAAATATTGGTCTCATTACGACTAAAATAGGTCGCATTGCGACCAAGCAAAATAAGGTCGAACTTTTGGGCCCGATGGCATGTTTTTGGTGGGCTTTGGGCGCGAGAGATGGGCCTAAGGGTGTCTCGTGTTCGTCTTAGTCACTTTGCATCGTTGCCATGCCACGAAGCACATTTCGCCGTTATGAAATAAATCCTTCGATTATTTTATAGCGATATTTCCATGCTTTGTGCCCTTTTTTGTCAAATTGAGGGTTAGTCCTACAAAAGCTCAAAAATCACATTAAACAACTTCAAACTTGAGGATTTACATCGGATATTGGTGAAATTCATGGGTAAATGAGTGTGTAAAACCACACTCATCAACCAGGAACTAGTTCATAATTCTCTAGGCTAGCATTGAGGGAAATTTTGTGTCGAGGCATTAGCAAAAACTTATAGGACATCGAGGGAAGCTAATCAATCCTAGAACCTTTACCTTGGTTGAATTTGTGCTAATTTTCATCTTTGCATTCTTAATTTATTTAAATGCAATAGACACAAAAGTTTTAGGTCTTCTTTTTTTAAGAAAAAAATTTGAGTCTTGTTTTAAATTTGGGGTCTAATCTAACTGAGATTGAGCCCTTTTTTCGGTAAAAGAGCACTGCTTGACATTTGTACGATTTCAACTTTGAAGACAGTAAGTTGGACTGCCAAATCGAAGGTTCGAAAGCACCAAACACAATCGACGAGCGGATGTTCTCGTTGTTCCATATTGGATCACGATCGACGAGCAGATATTGCGAAATCCTTTGAAATTTGGAACAAGGGACTAACCGAACACAACAGCAATGAAACGTTAGTACACAAGCTGTTCGCTTTCTATTTGGGAACTGCTTTTGTGAGTTGGTTACTTGTAGCCCAAGTTTCCTCTCTGAAAGAGCTTGAGGGAGAAAAAAGATCTCAAATTCTTGCACCATAGGGTTTAATATTCTTATATAATGTTAAAGACTATTATCTTGCTTTGCTCTCTTTTCTTTATTAGTACGTAATACATGTGGTTTATTTAATTATTATTTAACGGGTGTTGTATCTTTCATGCATGAATGTATCACTAGTGATCTTTGTGAAATCCTATAATTATGTCATTTAACAGAATACTGCTTCTAGGATAAAATAAAACTTCCGTCGTGTCAAATAAAAAGATGGTATAGAAAGAAAAAGAATAAGGAAAAGGCAAATCTTTGTGGGTTCTGAATCAGAAGAAGAATCGAACATGATAGAAATTTTTATTATATAATACTCAAAAGTACTAACCGAAGAAAAGTACACCATTCAAATAGATTCCATACTCATGAAGGCATGGTCTCTTCAACATATAATATTAGTCATGAGAATAATGCTTTAACAACAATATATATGTATATATATATAACACTAAACATGTCCACTGCTATTTATTATTGAGTGAATCGAGTGTACCATATCATCATTCTTACATAGTTTCTTAAGAGCATGTTTTTATAGCGTAAATTTTTGTCAACCACAAGACATTTGACTAATAATGTCAACCACTCACATTTGTTGATAAATAATGTCACTGAAGATCTGATAAAACAGTAGAGACCAAATCAGAGCATCAATCAGGTTCCAAGTACAATCAACAAAGGCAAAGTTTTTCACTCATGTGGCTAACACTGTGCTCCAATTTTAATTGGACTACAAAACAATCCTTTCCATGTGCAACTAAAGACTACCACTGATTTCCTAATTAGACCAATATTTTATAGTACAGATACCATTCATAGCCACTTTCCTCTTAACCCTAGACTTCTCACTCTTCACTTATAGCTCTAGTAAAAAATTCAACTTAATTATCACAATTATAGCTCTATCATGAGAGAAGTGAAGCCTTATTTGGCAGTGTCACCTTTTTGCTCTCCAAGGCCATATTCGATGGCGGTATGAACAGTTATATTTTCACCTTCTATAGACAAGCAATGGGAACTCTGGTCTTAGTTCCTCTTGCTATGATTTTCGACCGGTAATTAATTGAGTACATGTCACCTTTTTCTTTTTCTTTTTTGTTATTATGTTGCTTGTTTAGTAACTTTTGCATGATGAAGGGAGGTTATAATAATCGATAATTTTTCGGATTTCAGAATAAATGCTACACCACTCTCTGCAGCTATCATGCTCAAGATTTTCATGCTAGCTTTACTGGGGTATGCCTTTGTTCGACTTATCATCTTCGAGATTTCGTACTCGAAATTTCTTGTTAACAATTGGATGCATATACACACGCACACATATGTTTATGTATGTATACTTTGAATAATGCTACACAAATTTTAACGAGAAAAATAGCTACAATTATGTGGCAATTACTTATTGATAACATGCACTTTATTTTATTGATTGACCTTGAAGCTGTTTTGTCCCATGTCATGGTACAAAGTTCTCAATCTCTGTTATTTTCTTTAGAAAAATATCTAAGTATTATATTATATTTTAAATAAATAGTCAACATCTTAAAATATGTTGAAGACAGAGATCTTGTATAGCTACATTAAATTTCATCTACATAATTGCATTAATCAACTTCACGTTATTGTATGGTAATTCAGAAATTCAGTCGTTGGCTATTTCACTAAAATATCGACGATGTTGGATTTGTTTGAAGAATAAGTATTTAAAATTTGATATTCTTTGTAGTTTGAGATTAAAATAAAAAAATTATTAATTATCGATTATTCTTTATGGATCCAACACTAATGATGATCCAAGTGCTTTATTTGCATTATTCCTTTTAAACTATGATAAGCCAAATATTTTTATTGTATATTTTGGTTATGAAAACATGAGCTCTGTTTTTTTTTTTTTTTTTTAATGCTCAAAATCAGGATTACTCTGCCACTTAATGCTTATAGCCTTGCCCTTACTTATACATCAGCAACTTTGGGTGGTGCCGCAATGAATTGCCTTCCTGTATCAACATTTTTCTTGGCTATTCTTTTTCGGTATTTAGCTCTCAGAACCTTCTTTATAATTTTCCTCATGTTCCTAGTTTCAAGATTTTCCATTCAAGTAAAAACACTGCCGCTCGATTATCACTATCACAAACAGGATGGAGAAGGTGAGGTTGAGGACACTACCCGGGATCGTAAAGGTGGCAGGGCTAGTGATTTGCGTGGCGGGTGTCGCAACTCTTGCTTTTTACAAAGGCCCGCATTTGAAGCCCTTTTTGCATCATCAAATCTTAGAGACTCGTGATGCTGCGCAACACCACCGCCACCAATCTTCCAGTACAAGATGGGTGATCGGTTGCTTCCTCTTCCTTGCTTCGGTCATGGCTTGGTCTTTGTGGTTTGTCTTACAGGTAAGAAAATTTCATTGCTCAATGAGCACAACATTCTCATGCTGGCTCAGTATAATATATGGTGTTCTTGATTTAGAACAGGCTCAAATCTTGAAAAGCTACCCGGCAAAGCTACGCTTCACGAGCCTACAATGCCTTTCGAGCGCAATTCAGTTTGCTATTGCTTTAGAGAGAGACCCTAGTCAATGGAAGCTAGGGTGGAACATAAGACTACTCACAATAGCTTATACCGTAAGTAAAACAAGTTAGCGTTTGTTAAACTTCTATGTATTATTCTCTAGTTTAACTTTAGTCAGTTGAGTGAAGAGAGATTACAATGAGAGACATGAAACCAGACACTTTATACACGTAGAATTGGGCTCGATCAGGCTTGTTCGGATTTTCTCTGAAGCATCATTTTCATGAAAATTTGACTGATTTTTTTTTTTTCTTATAGGGGATTTTCCTAACTTCTCTTTCATATTACCTGCGACTATGGGTGATCCACAACAAGGGTCCACTTTTCCAAGCCATGTCACAGCCATTGACATTTGTCATGACTATGATCGGTTCGGTGCTTCTATTAGGCGAGGCCATAACTCTTGGCAGGTAATAACATTTTCTTAAAACTTTATTTCAGTATGATTTTTTTTTCCTGTGTCTGTGGTCATATGTTGAACTTAGAAGTAACAAATTTTATTGCTATTATTGTGTTTTGTAGTGTTTTAGGTGGGATTTTGCTGGTTATAAGCCTTTATGCTGTTTTGTGGGGGAAAAGCAAGGAACAAAAATTGGAAATTCCGGAGAGCTTTCAAGCCAAAGCTGCCAAAGAATGTACAGAGAAGAGAGAAACAGAGATGACCACTACAACTATAAGTGAACCACAAATGTCAGTGTAACATAACAAGTTCAAAATGAGCTTTCTCAAATGGTTTATGTGTGCTAAGCCGGTATAGAAAATAAGCATGATTATTTCCTAATAAGCTTTTTGATCTGATTATCCAAGTAGCTGGAAAAATTACTTAGCCACATATATAGCTACCACCAAATTCTGGTTGTTTTGCAAAGAGCTTTATGTATGGTGTTATTTCTGAGTGCTTCTCTATGCTTAGAAAGTATACCATTATTTATAATTTGCGCCACATAACAAAAAAAAAAAAAAAAAACCGACAACAACATTTAGCGAACGTTTATAAATTTATTTCTCTTAAGATTCTGTTATTTCGAGCGTGACAAATAGCTTGGTAACTATATTGATGAATGATATTGTTCGCTCGAATTCACACACGAAATAAACCGTAAGTGCACGGATCATACAAGTAATAAAGTGGACTAGAAGAGTCCGGATATCGTACCCACGGAACCTTACTATCCTAATTAATTAATTATTACAAATACTCAAGTCCTATTTTATCTAGACTACATAAACGAATGAAGAAGAGTTAATTAATTAAAACTAAATTGAATTGACGAATAACAAAGAAATTTGAGTTAGGCAATTTCCTAGCACGTAATCGCCATAAACAATTATCATCAACGCATCTAACTTCCTTCAATGTTTTCGTTGATTTATTCGTCTTCATTTCAAACTTTTCATTAATGGCGACAATGTTTAGCTTTAAATTCAAATCTTCTTTGCTTTCAAAGTGTTGACCCAAAGCAAAATCAGATCCATCATGCCTACCATCACCAGAGGAGTAAGACCGAAAAATATTTTCTTCCGCCCAATCAAATTGTTGAGATGTGGTATTTTGATCATCAACGAACTGATCATCAACTTGCCGAGGAGACTGAGGCATTCTATCATTTCCTTCCACATCAAATCCATCACCCAGAGTTTGATCAGATAAGTTGGTTGGAGTAGGATTAGAGCATATCACTTCATTGTTATCCCTGATACCTCTGCATATCTGCAGCGGATGGTAAATTGGATTAACACCGCATATCTGCAACAAATCTTGAGAAGCCTCGTTTTCAAAATTATCATTCTCTAAAATGTGAAGTCCAAAATAATTGTCGACAAAACACCTCCCACCAGCATCCAAATTGCTACCATCATTGTCGTTAGCAACATATATTGCTTTACCTTTCCTCGGTTCAAGCACAACGTGTATAGTAATTTCATTTTGATCTTCATAGTGACTTAAGATGTCAGAGATATCATCATCATCACAAATACGGATTGGACAATTATGCTTATTCCGCTCACTTATAATCTTATGTGTAATCCTAAGTGTATACTCACTTTCGTTTATGCATGTTCTCTTGTAAATTGTCTCCACAAAATTCAAAAACTTGATGCTTCTATGGACCATGAAGCCCCTTGCCAAACCACTTCCAACCCATTCCCAACAACCGTTCAAGTTTTTCCACTCCCCATTGTATTCCAAACTCACAAATATCCGGCCCATACCTGTAAATGTAGAATAATTACTTAAAATTTTTAAAATGACGACAAAAATTATAGCTGCGCGACCAATATACAGTATTACGCTACTATTATATATAACTACGCGATCATTTTTAGAAACTGACAAATAAAATACATTGGCGCGACCAATATACAATACTGCACAACTATTAAATACAACTGCGCGACCATTTATACCTGCGCGACCATTATACAATACTGCGCGACTATTTTTACTAGCGACCACTAAAATACAACTACGCGACCATTTTGATGGTAAAAAAATAAAATTGCGCGACCATAAATAGCTATTTTTGGTCGCGCAGTAACGAACCCAGATCTAAACTAGGTGACTTCAAAAAACTTCATTGTTTCCCTCTCAAACTCAATTATTTCTCACACAGAAGTCAATGTAAGATTTAGCGAATGGGGAAAAGAGTCCCCACAATTAAAACAAAAAATAAATTTAAGATTTAACTTTACCTTCTGCGCATTAAATGAGATTAAAGATGGGGGGACTCTTCTTTGCCACGACAGGACTCGTTACTCTTCTTTTGCTGGTGGGGGGGACGAGCTCGGGGAAGTTTGGGTTTTTTTTTTTTGAGCAAATCGCGAGTTAGTTGAGGAAGGGGAAGGGAAGAATGGGGAAGAGGGATGGGGGAGTTTGATGGTTGCAAACGCAAGTGCACGTTGTCGCCACAAGTAATAAAGTGTAAGTAAGATATCGTTCCCTCGGAGACTTGGGAATTAATTACCAAACTAATAAATTCTTATCACTATTTGAAATAACCAAATGTTTAATAAATAATTGAATTAAATTAACTAAATTGCAACGAAGTTAAATACAAAATAATCAATGAATAAAAAGCTCCTAAGGTTCCGATTTCACCCTATTTGTCATGCTCGTTACCAATTCAATTCAATGGCTCCTAAACTATGGTTGGTGGCGAATTACAAAAGTAAACCACAAGTTTCTCTCGAACAAATGCGATCGTAATTACTAATTAAATGCCTCGTCTTTCGAATGTCGGAATTTAATAGTAATCGAATTAAGTATAGAATTCTACAAATCACATAAAATATTCATGCTACTTCTAGCCATAAATTATCATATGTTGATTTAAAACTCAATTATCCTCTCTTGAATTTCTAATTGAATCCTAAAAATCATGCATGAGGTGATCAAATTCATACACGTGTTACACTCACATTAAATCAATCAACCATGAATTAAGAAATAAAATTGAATTGAAAGTCAAATAACGAACAATCGAAATAGGACTACATCGTCACCTTAGGAATTAAAAGACTTAGAACCTCATTAAACTAAAGAAATTATCCATAGGGATTCTAAGCATAATTGAAATTAACAAGAGAGTAAGAAGAAACAAGTTTGATGGCGTTGAACGGTTCCGTCTCCGGCTCTCGCTCTTCACCATCTCCTTCGTGCTTCTAAAAGCTCTCAATTTTGTATCTTAGGGTTCTTCTCTATTTCTTCACACACCTTTCTATCTTCTTGGCGTCGCCTCTTATGGTTGAGTCACAATAGGTCCTCTTTCCACTTTTTCGCACGTTTTGGGCTTTAAACAAGGGCTTGGGCCCAACCAGTCGCGCATCGGGCGCTGCAGCGGCGTGTAATTTGCGCTGCAGCGCCGTACAACAGCCCATTCTTCACGCGCGACGGGCGCTGCGGCGCCGCTCGATTTCTGGATGGCGCTGCAGCGCCAATTTGGCCTGTGCTGCAGCGACCAGTGGCAATACTTTCTCGGCTCGTGATGGTGCTGCGGCGCTGCCTTTCGAATGCTACGGCGCTGCTCCGTTTTGCCTCCTTTTCTACTTTGCTTCATCCGATTAGTTCCAATACAACCTAGTAATACAAATCAATCAATAATTATCCATTTTTATTACTTTAATCATTCATTTAGGACAATAATCGTATGGATTTCGTGCTTAAATATATGCTCAATTGTGACTCATCAGAGTTAGAGGTTAGTTGAGGAATTAATGACTCCTCATTAACTCCTCAACATTCATTAATTACTCTTTTAATAAAAAGATGTTACTCTGCAAATAAAAATATTTGAAAATCTATTTTAATAATTTAAATATCTCTTTAAATTATTTTGCCAATGGACTCTCGCCCGAGGCGGCGACAAGGCTTGTTGCTCTAAGGAACACGATTGATTGTTTGTGGTATGTATGAAAAAGTTCGAGATTGTAATTTGTATCAAATTTGGGAAACGAATTGTTTTTAGCGTTATGGGTTTCCAATGAATAGGACATTGCTTTGTCAAATTTGGAACTTTTCTGTGATCTGGTAATTTCACAGGATGTCACGTTAAGATTTTTTTGTGACATGGCTTATCTTTGGAAGTTGAGTGTTGTCAATTTGGGAGCTAGAGTGAGAAAAATAAAAGTTGAATTATAGAATGAATGGCTTTATTTAATTTAGTTGTTGTGATTGGGCAAATCTTCAAGGACCCGAGTTTGGTCAGGCTGTGCGCAAATATGTTTGCTCATAGGAGTGGGAAAAGGAAAAGTATTTGGTGCTATAGATTTAATCTCGGTTTTTCGCATCCTATGTCGGAGGGAAATCGGTCGTAAGCGCTAGGTTGAGTTCTGACTTTTAATTGTAGAAAGAGGAGTGAGATATAGGATGGAGTTAAGCTCAATTGTTGTAATTAGTGACACATATTAGAGTTGTCTCTGAGAAGAAATCTATTTGATGAAGTTCATGTAGGAAATTTATCTATATCAGTTTGTTCCTTCCATTGGTGTTGAATCTATTATGAAAGGTCTATCAAGTGGGTACTTTTCTTTTGGATGTGTTAAATTTTGGAAGTATGACATTGTAGATTTGAAGAGTTGATCACCCATGGTTCGAGCTAGGGACAGAAATATCGATTTCTCTTTTTTCTTTGGCTAAGTAAGATTTCTACCATTATAGCAATCACCACAACAATACGTACAGGGAATAAAAAGGTTTTACAGAAATGTGAAGAGTTTTGCAACACAATACAGTGTTCCGGGTATAACATTAGGATGTTGGATCACTCTGTTAAATGAAACAAATTCACCGCAATCGATATCCTGCGTTGGGGAGATTATGGATAATCAAGAGCAGCTCTGGATTCTAGCTTTGGAAAAATGGTTTTAGATAGATAAGTTATCCTCTTGGACAAGAAGTCGATAAGTCCTTCAAACTTCAGTAAGCAGAAGGTCACTTCTGCTTTTCTGTCATACATAATAACAACTGGGTTGGACATGAAAACTCAAATCAACACGGAGCTTGACCCGAGCCACAGCCCAATTGCCGACTTTTTCAGATTTCAACAATGATATAAACTAAATTAATATCTCAAATTGCTTTTAAACGAGTCCTAGAAAAAATAGTGAATGCACATGTATTAGTTGGAAGTGATGAGGGAGCTAGCTTGGACCCCTGGGGACTGTAGCCCCTCCAGGACCAAGCTGGCCTGTTAAGATCTTTAGATAAGTTACCTATATTTTGTTGTTTTCTTTCAGTTTTGCCCCATTTAGAATTTTTGTTTTTTCAATTTTGTGGTTATTTGTGTGAAACATGTTGCATTGATTGTGAAATAGATTTTTGGCTTTGTCACTGGTTGAAAGCGTAAACATGTGTTAGGGCTCTACTCTGTTATATGATGCTTCACTGCCCAGCTTTCCCCTTCAACTATGTCTAAATCTGATACCACAACCTTGGCTTTGATACCACTTGTGGGAAAATATTGCTTAATTCACACACCCACAGGTACAAATCACACATGCAGCGAAAATGCGCAGAGCAATAAAAAATTGAGAAGACACAACGATTTAAAATGATTCGGCAAATTGCCTACGTCCATTGTAGATAGACTTTAGTTTCGCTAATTAATTTCGACAGAGATTACACACTCACTTCTCTCAACTCTCACACCAACCCAAACTCCAATTACACCCAATCGTTTATCTATCTCACACTCTAACACAATTCTCTTCTCCTCTTTTATCACCTCACACACAACACTCAATTCCTCACTGCCAATCACTGCACCAAAAAGAAACACGGCTGCACTTTTTCTCTAAACCACGTTGGCTGCACCTTTTGTATCGCACAACCCTTTTTCTTCACACTGCGCACTTTCCCACGGCTGCACTATATTTTCTTTTCTCTTCACAAAACAGCAGCCGGGCAAAAACCAACCAACCAATAGCTAGGATATATATATATATATATATATATATATATATATATATATAACCAAAACATCAAATGGCTTGGCCTTGAATAAATATGCTTTGACTTATAAAAGCCCACTATCCTACTCCACCCTAATCCGCGTCAATGTGGATGGCATTTATCCTTTAATTGCCTCAGAAATTATTTGAGTCAATACACCAACACACACACACATATAGCATATATATATATATATATATATATATATAGATCAAACAGTATAAAAATATATTTTTTTTTTTTAAAAAAAACCAACAAGGACCACATGATTTCACATCAAAATTTAGCTCTCAAAAAATATCAGAAGCATTATAGAGCGAAAAGGGCCTACACAAACGCAAGAGAATTTGAGAACATAATATTATCAGCGTACAAATACACGTTAAACATTTACATACGTCGTCTTTATGTGGTTCTGTAAAGAACGAATTGCGTTGATGCAAATATTCACTTCCTGCCAAGATACATGGACATATATGTGATATATCTACACACACTAATTGAATCAGGCGTTAACCTCACTCATGTACAAATTTAATTAATTTTCAATACAGTACTTTTACATTTTTTGGTACTAAATTAACATTGCTCCTTTATATATGCATCGGAAAGGATCTAGTGCTAAAAACTGTGTCAAAAAGTACTATAGAGATTAATAATAAAAAGACGACAAAAACATACGGAAGAGAAAAACCTACTTTTCTTTTCATCCACACAATAATTGAGAGGCTTCAAGTGGGCATTATGTTGTATGCTATCTTGAAAACAATTTTCTCACGTGGTGATAAATTAAGGAATCTTTTATATTACAAACTCGTAGTCGCTAAATTAATGGTCAAAAGGTTATTGCTGGTCACCATATGGATATTTGTTAATAAGCTGTATTGGCTATATAAATAGAATCCAATTGGGAAAAAGAGCTTATCGATCAACACAAAAACACATACAGAGAGAGAGAGAGAGAGAGAGAGAGAGAGAGAGAGAGAGAGAGAGAGAGAGAGAGAGAGAGAGAGAGAGAGAGAGAGAGAGAGAGAGAGAGAGAGAGAGAGAGAGAGTAATATAATGGCAAGTGAATTAAGCAAAATACTAGTGATTGGAGGAAGTGGGTATATAGGGAAATACATTGTGAAGGCAAGCGTTTTGATGGGTCATCAAACTTATGTATATTCAAGAGATCTCACACCACAAACCTCTCCTTCTAAGTCACAGCTTCTCAGCCAGTTTCAATCCATTGGAGTCACTATAGTTTATGTAATATATCAAAACTCTTTAATTAGTACTCTCTTTTCCTTAACCTAAAAGTATATTTTCCTCATAATTATTTGAGACTCGTCACATATCTTGTGCTAATACTATTAGCTCAAAATCAGTTAGGTAAATAGCCATTTTGAACGGTGTGTTTTTAAAAATTAGCCATAGTTTCAAAAAATTTAAAAACTAGCCATAACAAAATGTAAGAAATTTCTGACAATAACAAAATTACACATAAAAATTGTTGTAAGAAATTTCTGACACGTGTCAAAAATTTCTGAAAGAACTAGTTTTTAAATTTTTTGAAACTGTGGCTATTTTTTACAAATCATTTTGTAAACAGTGGCTATTTTCTTAAAATTCCCTATTATTATTATTATTATTATTATTATTATTATATGTAAAGTTAATTATGGATTTCTAGTTCTTTAGCTATATATAGTGAATAAATGCAATAATTTTTGGATTTTGTGCACACAAATGAGCAGGGAGGGCTAGAGGAGGAAGAGAAGCTTGTTGGGGTTCTTCGGCAAGTGGACATTGTCATTTGCACTCTTGCTTATCCTCAGGTTTTAGAACAATTCAAGATCATAAAAGCCATTAAACTTGCTGGCAACATAAAGGTAAACCTAGCTAATATTGTGCATTAACTATATATTTTTTCCATGCATTTATATATTTTGATCCATATCTTCTGTTCTCTTGCTCCTCTTCAGCTTGAATAATTATTTGGGTTAAGTATATAGTTGCTCATGTTCCACTTTGAACCCTTCATTCATTACGATCATACTAAAAATATATATATATATATATATATATATATATATATATAAAATTAAAAAAGGCTTGTTTAATTAAACGAGTTCTCGGAAGAAACTAAAATTTTAAGCACCACAAAAAAGAAAATTGTGGCTAAATATATTATTATTGGTTATAAAAATTATAACATGTCCGTAATCTGCTTTTTGTTGAAAAAAAAATATAAGAATGAAATTCTTAGTCACAAAATTTTTTAATAGAAAATTATAAGTATATTATATATATATATATAATTTTTTTTTTTTACGGGCATTGTTGATAATTTTTAAGAAAGGAAGGGGAATTTTCTCTGGCGAAACGTGGCCACGGACGTGTATCAGCTACCACATATGGTCATCAATTTTATCTCGCATGGTCGCTGATACTTATTTTGGTAGAAAATTGTTTTTTGGTCACGGTTGTATAATATTATAATTCATTATGAGCTGAGTAAGAGAGAGGAAACGAACTCATTATTAATTATGTTTATTGTTTCCAAGAAAACCTAAAATCATGTTTAATTACTCGTGTGTTTGTGTGTGTGTGTTTTGAATTTTGTTTGTTTTTGTACGGCAGAGATTCCTTCCATCAGATTTTGGATGTGAAGAGGATAAAGTGAATCCTTTAAAACCGTTCGAAATATTCCTTGAAAAGAAACGAAAAATTAGGAGGGCAATAGAAGAAGCAAAAATCCCTTACACTTTTGTTACTGCGAATTGCTTTGGTTCTTACTTTATTAATTACTTGCTTCGTCCACATGAGAATCACAACGACGTCGTCGTATACGGTACCGGTCATGCTAAAGGTATATATCTTCTTTATCTTGCTATAATATTCATTTCATTTATTTTATTTTAACCTAACATTTTGTTTGAAAAATACCAATATTTCTTTGTAATAATAGTACATAAACCTCGTTCAAAGAATTGTAGCTTTGGACTTTGGTGTCAAGTAACTCGTTTTTTTGTTGCTTCTTAATAAAAAGGGGTGAGTTGCAAAAATAGGCCAAAATTAAATGTTTGTTTTAAATGATAGTCTCTGTTTCAAAAAATTACAAAAATAGCCATGTTACGAATTGTATAACAGAAAAGTGTCACACAAAATATAACAAATCTATAAATATTTGTAAGATATTATTTAACACTTCAAAAAATAATGAATAAAACTTGAAGTGTTATAAAATATTTTACAAATATTTACAAATGTGTTATATTTTGTGTGATAATTTTCTGTTATACAATTCGTAACATGACTATTGTTTTAATTTTTTAAAACATGGGCTGGACTTTAAAAATAAAATAAATTTTTGGCTATTTCTTACGATTTCCCTAATAATAATAATAGTAATAATAATAAAGAAGTCGTAAGGCTGTTTTTTGTTTATTTATTTATTTGTGTTGGGGGGCTATTAGTTCTTAGCATGTGGTGGTCAGACATCTTTGGTGTACTTATTGTTGTATGTTTTATATTATATTACTTTATATTGTGTAAACTTGTAGAACTTATATGTTGTCTTGATATATTATATTGAAAAAATGAGAAAATACTATAGACATTAGATCAATACACAGTACGGTCTAAGGAAAAAAAATTGTGTTCGATAATACAATTTTTATTATATATTAAACCCTGTTTTTATTATTTAAGATAAGATGATTTGAATATGTCAAATACTGTATTACATTTTTTAAAAAAAAAATACAATACAACAACGAGTTATAATGTTTTGAAAGATCGAGGATCATTATTTCATTGAATTTAAGAGTTAAATTGATTATAATATGAAACTTTGTTTTTAGGGACAAATATGAGACTATACAGTCATTTTTCTACTATATTAAAAATAGAATTTTAACATATGCAGATTAGAGAACAACCAAAGATCAGTTTCTAAAACAATTTACATTAACAGTATATATATATATATATTTTTTACTGCTTGCAAGTTCTCAACAAACTCAATAAATGCCATTTGATAACTGAAGACTTCCTATGTTTTGTAACAAATCAACTTTGATCTTATTTTATTTTTCAGCGGTTTTCAATTACGAAGATGACATTGCAAGGTACACAATCAGAGCAGCAAATGATCCGAGAACATTCAATCGCATCGTTCACTATAGGCCTCCGCAGAACATTGTTTCACAGCTTGAATTGATCTCTCTGTGGGAGAAGAAAACCGGTCGAAGTTTCAATAGGGTTTACGTCCCTGAAGAAGAGCTAATCATGCTATCCGAGAGTAAGCTTTTTTTCCATTTAACCTAGCTGCATTTTGTTACACATATTGATTATTATAAGGTTTCTTTATTATTATTATTATTATTATTTTTCTTCATTGCATAATCATGAGTACTTGTAAACTTTCTTGCTTTTTTTTTTTTTTTTCAGCCCTACCGGATCCAGATAACATACCGATTTCGATTATTCATAGCCTATTTGTGAAGGGTGATTTGATGAGCTTTGAACTAGGGAAAGATGATATTGAGGCTTCTGAGCTTTATCCAGATTATAATTATACCTCAATTAATCAACTTCTTGACATTTTTCTTGTGGATCCTCCTAAGCCGGCAAGGGCTGCATTTGAATAAGTTTGAGTGTTGGTTATAAATAATTTTGTATTTATTTGCTTGTTGATGATTTTTATGTTTTGATCAGACAGTAAATTAGTCATCCTTGTCATCTATAAGGTGAACTTATGATTAGTGAAAATTGTAAGGAACGACAATATTGGCAACTTTTTTTTTATAATTTTTGTGGTGTAAAAGTAGAGTATTTTACACCCGTGGTCCTTGAACTTTACGTGTTTGATAACTTACACCAAATATTTAATTTTTGGCTAATTGCACCCTGATTTTGAAAATCTTGACAAATCACTTTAAATTGATAACTTGCGTCAAAAATTTAGATGGAAATTATCACGTGCAACTCACATGATTCATTATTAAGGGTGTTTGAGTTAATTTACTATTTTATTACTTCTCCCCTTCCTTCTTCTTCTCTTCTTCTTCAAATAATAAAAGTATCAGGGTTCCTAGCCAAAAAAACAAAAAACAAAAACAAAAACAAACCACTAACACCGAACATCAAAGCACAAAAATATTAGGCTTAAGTCAGAAGCACATGAGTTCCAAATACATAATTGTTTGGTGACTACCAAAATGAGACGCGAAGCTCGTCCGCTCGGGTCGGGGATCTTTCTTGGGCGCCTCTCTTCTGCTTCTCTATAGCCGAACCGCTGGGGGCTATTCTATCTCGGACGGCCTCGCTTCTACTTCTTAGAAGCGAAACTGGCAGCGACATCGAGGGGGCTGTCGAGAGTGGGACCATTGGCGTTGCTATCGAGGACGGGTCGGAGTCGAGGGTGGGGGCGCGACTGGTGTGAGCGAGCGGCGACATAGGCGGAGGGGAGAAGAGGCGGATGCGCGATCTTAAAGCATAAAACATCTTGTGTGTACAAAATTTGTGGTTGTGGCTTGTGAATATGCTTAAGAGATTTTGATACTTTGTGATTTCTGTTGGTAAAGTTTTAGGATTTGATTATAGGTATGATCTAGGTGTGATTGTGTGTTGAATTGTGGAGCCTAATTTTGTCGCCTATGGAGTAAAGACCTTACGCAGAGAATTCATGGTTAGGTCGACGTGGGGGTTGGAGGGGGCGGAGCCCCCTGGGCCAAATTTATTTTTAAGGGCATTTTAGTAAGGGACATTTTGGGGATTTTATACTTGTAATTAGGCAACCCTAATTCATGCTTTATATTTTCGTGGGGATTAGGGGAACCATTTTGTACGAGTGCGGTGAGGATTAGAGAACTCTGATTGTATTCTCCCAATTTGAATATAGTGAAATCTGCAGCGGCTGAAAGTGGACGTAGCTCTCACATTGAGAGTGCGCTAATCCTCACTGTAAATCTGTGTGCGCTATTTAATTTTCTGTTCTTCGTATTATTATTCGTTTTTTGACAGGTCGGATTAAGACGTTAATCCTAACATTGTGGGTATTATCTATTGGAAATTTTGAAGGAAATGATGAAGAACGAGGCTTGAATCACGTACGAAACGCTTTCCTTAAGCGTTTATTTGTGTCCTATTTCGCTTTGTGGACCAACTCACAAATACGCCGCAGGATATGAAAAGCCTTCGATCGAGTATGCACCAAAGCAGTAACGAACTCTCGATTGAAAGCAAAGATTAATTTCTTCTTTAGAATATGAGAGATGCTAGCGTCAGACGCGCCTGACGCGTCTGACGAATCGTGACTATCCATCATGGTGGGCCGGAAGCATTCCTCTTATAATATTGATAATTAAGTTGTTAATATGTTTGTCTCGTACATAAGGCTTAAAGTTGTGAAAAGTCGTGACTTTTGATGAAAAGACACTCCTTGCTAGCACTTAATTAAGTCTACTAGGTACACAATCACTTATAAAGGAGCTCAACCTCTTACTAAATTATCAATGTGTGACTTTTCACAAAGCCTTATAACACATTCACTTACACTTACACATACACACACCACACTTAGTTCAATATAAACAAAACCCAACATTATCTGGGTTTGATTTTGGGTAGACTGGTAAGGCTAAGAGGGTGTGTGGAGTGGGCGAGCTTGGGCTCGAAGAAGACGTCGGAGATGAGGCCCACGTCAGTCAGAGAAAAGGCTTGTGGTGGTGTCAGTGGACTGGACATGAAGTCGCGCTCAATCTGGCCTAACATGAAGCCGCACTAGAGCGGATCCGAGTTGACGAGGAAACTTTGGGAAATAGGCTAGAGAGGGATTGAGGTGAGTCGGTGAGCTTAGCAATCGCCCAAGTGAGCAGTGGGCGGTGCCCGGAGTACAGATTCTAGGTTTTTCAGATATAATCAAAGAGCCCCAAATAAGTATTTGATTTTTTTTCAAAAAAAAATTATTAGTAATATCAAATATAAGAAGGAAATGGTGGCTATCAATTTGTTATTTACATGAATCTGAGCAAAAAAAAAAAAAAAAAGGTGTCATTGGATCAATAAACATAAATAGCAATTATTAATTTCAATGCCACGGGGAGTTGAGATCTTGAATGGTGTAAAAAAGAAAAGATCTGTTATTTTATAAAGAAAAACAAAAGAAAAATATCTTTTAAAGAAGATGAAGAAGAAAGGGTAGTAAAATGACCCAATTGTTCTTAATATTAAGTCACGTAAGATGTACATGTCAATTTCCATCCAAATTTTTTTACGAAAATTATCAATCTATAGTTGTTTGCTAAGATTTTTGAATTCAATATGTAATATGCCACAAATTAAAGATTAGGGGGCAAGTTGTCATACTGCGTGTAATTTAGGGGGGCACTAGTGCAAAATACTCCGTAAAAATATACCAATTTTGTTCTTTTGCCGGTGGTTCACTTGGATTCGTGAGGTATAAAATAATTTATGTTATACTCTAGTAAATCAGCTAGTTAATGCGAAAAAAAGATCAATAAAGAAGGCATAAAATCAAATCCAGATTGATCAAAGAATAATGACGGGCTATATATGCTAAAGAAAATTGAACACCATATCAAACGTATCAAACACCGAACTATATTCTCTAATAATACAATACAATGAGTATATATATATGATGTACTAAACATGCTATTGTGAGTAGTCTTATGTTCCACCCTAGCTTCCATTGACTAGGGTCTCTCTCTAAAGCAATAGCAAGAACAAAACACTGAATTGCACTCGAAAGGCATTGTAGGCTTGTGAAGCGTAGCTTTGCCGGGTAGCTTTTCAAGATTTGAGCCTGTTCTAAATCAAGAACACCATATATTATATTGAGCCAGCATGAGAATGTTGTGCTCATTGAGCTATGAAATCTTACCTGTATGACAAACCACAAAGACCAAGCCATGACCGAAGCGAGGAAGAGGAAGCAACCGATCACCCATCTTGTACAGGAAGATTGGTGGCGGTGGTGTTTCGCAGCATCACAAGTCTCTAAGATTTGATGATGCACAAAGGGCTTCAAATGCAGGCCTTCGTAAAAAGTAAGAGCTGCGACACCCGCCTCGCAAATCACTAGCCCTGCCACCTTCGATATCGTCCTCAACCTCACCTTCTCCATCGTGTTTGTGATAGTGATAATCGAGCGCAATGTTTTACTTTATTGGAAAATCTTGAAACTAGGAATATGAGGAAAATCATAAAGAAGGTTTTGAGTACTAAATACCGAAAAATAATAGTCAAGAAAAATGTTGATACAGGAAGGCAATTCATAGCAGCACCACCCAAAGTTGCTGATGTATAAGTAAGGGCAAGGCTATAAACGTGGTTCTACAAGGTTAGAACAAGGTTAGGATGTGTATACATGGTTATACCATAGACAAAGTTGAACAATGTTGTATAAAGTTCAACAAGGTTGAACTTTCAAACAAGCTTGAACAAGATTGTACAATATTCAAACAAGGTTAGATAATTGTTTGAAGAAGGTTGAGGCTAATCTCAATTTTTACCACAAAATGCTAACCAGGTCCACATTAGAAGTTGTGAAAATATTGGATTAAATCATGCTAGTCAAATAATTCAAGTATTTCCCTTTTGATATTGATCTCACTCACCCTCTGAATCAACAATAATTAAAATGATAATACGTAGAGCGTAGCAGTAGTAGTAGCAGTAGCAGTAGTAGTAGGTCTAGGTTCTCTCATATGTTCCTCTGCTACGTTTTAGGTACTCTAGATTGGGGTCTTCTCAGATATGGGTTTTATGATTTTTTTTATTCGTTGGTTTCAATTGCTCTAGATCTAGGTTTCTAAGAATTTCTCTACTAGATTTCAATTGATTTTATTCGTCTTAGTTTTTTTTTTTAATAATATATTTTGGACTTAAGAATTACTTAAAAAGGATCCATTTGAAAAAAGATTGCCCAAAAATCAAATTGAGCTTGATTAAAAAATGGAGAGGAAAAAAATCAAGCCTTTGTCATGGAATTAGTCAATCATTTACGTACCATCAAGGAATGCCAATCACGAAAGATTAGGTCTTCACTATAAAGAACAATTCTATAGCTAAAATCATGATATCATTTTAGCCCTGTTTGGCTCATCAATTGTGCTTTTGCATATGATTCTATGGTGATATCTGATGAGTGTGTATTTTACACACTCATTAACGTAATCTTTTGGCTTGATTCGGTATGTTTTCCTCAAGTTTTTGTTAGATTTGATGTGTTTTCTTTATTTTGTAGGTTTACAAATAAAATACCAATTTTGGAGGCAAGTCTTGAGCATGAAAAGTGAAATCGTTAATTTGTGGCTGAATTCAAAGAAGATTTGTAGAATTTTTATAAAGCATTTGCATATCAATTTAAAGATCTTCAAAAGATCTTTCCAACGGCATATCAAATGCGCAATTCCGACCGGTAATAAAGGAGATATGACATTTTGAAAATCAGTGCGCGCAATGGACTGCAATTGTAGCGCCGCGGCGCTAAAAAGTTGCGTCCAGAAACGACCCCAAATCTTAAAATCACACCGCCGCAGCGCTTAAAAAGTAGCGCCGCAGTGCTTCTTCGAGGCTTTTACCCGAAATACTCCGAAAAAGACCCAAAACACTCCAAAAAAGCCTAAGATTACTCTAATTTGACCTAAAATTATAAATAGGACTCTTAGGACTCGAAAAGGGGAATTTTCATTGGGAGAAGCACCAAATTCATCAAGAGAGAATAGAGGATCGCGCTTAAACGTTAAGGATTTTGGAGATTTTTTACGGGATTGACGGAGACGCGCAAGCAACGACAGCAACCGAAGTTTCTTCGATTCCTTTTATCTTTATCATTCTCTTTTCTTGGTTTATCTTGTATTTTTCATTATGAACCCATTGAACATGAATATTGAGATTTTGGTTTGCTTGTCTATGAGCAGCTAAATTTCTCCATCTATGTGAGATTGGCTGAACTCGATGAATTCATTTTGATGTTTTGTTAAATAAATCGATGCCTTAATTTTCTCAATTATTTGTGTTCTTGCTTGTTTTAATTTACTTTTTATTACAATTGAGAGATTGAGTAGGAATTCTAGGTTAGAGACGATTAAGCTCGAGAGAGAAAATCTAATTGAACTAAGAGTGCAAGAAACACAATTTAGGAACCGGAAGGACCGAGAGGTGATCAGGAAACCTAGATTGTCGAGGCTAGACCGTAAGTACCGAGAGGTGATTGGGTATTTAGTCATCTAGAGAAAAATAATAAATTTTATTTATTCAAACGAGCGGACGCGTGAGTTAGGCTTAATAACATAACTAGACTTTAAGAACCGAGAGGTGACGAGGAACTAGTTCATAATTCTCTAGGCTAGCATTGAGGGAAATTTTGTGTCAAGGCATTAGCAAAACAGAAAATTGTAGGACATTGAGGGAAGCCAATCAATCCTAGAACCTTTACCTTGGTTGAATTTGTGTTAATTTTCATCTTTGCATTCTTAATTTATTTTATTATTCAATTTAGTATTAATTAATTAAATCTTCTTCATTCGTTTAAGTAGCCTAGATAAAATAGGACTTGAGTATTTGTAATAATTAAAATTAGAGTAGTAAGGTTCCTCGTGGGTATGATATCCGGACTCTTCTAGTCCACTTTATTACTTGTACGATCCGTGCACTTGCGGTTTATTTCGCGTGTGAATTTGAGCTGAACAATATCATTCATCAATATAGTTACCAAGCTATTTGTCACGCTCGAAATAACCAAATCTTAAGAGAGATAAATTTATAAACGTTCGCTAAATGCTGTTGTCGGTTTTTTTTTTTTTTTAAATTTGTTATGTGGCGCGAACTGTAAATAATGGTATACTTTCTAAGCATAGAGAAGCACTCAGAAATAGCACTAAACATAAAGCTCTATGCAAAACAACTGGAATTTGGTGTTAGGTATATATGTGGCTAAGTAATTTTTCCAGCCAATTGGATAATCAGATCAAAAAGCTTATTAGGAAATAATCATGCTTATTTTCTATACCAGCTTAGCACACGTAAACCATTTGAGAAAGCTCATTTTGAACTTGTTATGTTACACTGACATTTGTGGTTCACTTGTAGTTGTAGTGGTCACCTCTGTTTCTCTCTTCTCTGTACATTCTTTGGCAGCTTTGGCTTGAAAGCTCTCCAGAATTTCCAATTTTTGTTCCTTGCTTTTCCCCCACAAAACAGCATAAAGGCTTATAACCAGCAAAATCCCACCTAAAACACTACAAAACACAATAATAGCAATAAAATTTGTTACTTCGAAGTTCAACATATGACCACAGACACAGGAAAAAAAAAATCATACTGAAATAAAGTTTTAAGAAAATGTTATTACCTGCCAAGAGTAATGGCCTCGCCTAATAGAAGCACCGAACCGATCATAGTCATGACCAGTGTCAATGGCTGTGACATGGCTTGGAAAAGTGGACCCTTGTTGTGGATCACCCATAGTTGCAGGTAATATGAAAGAGAAGTTAGGAAAATCCCCTATAAGAAAAAAAAAAAATCAGTCAAATTTTCATGAAAATGATGCTTCAGAGAAAATCCGAACAAGCCTGATCGAGCCCAATTCTATATGTGTATAAAGTGTCTGGTTTCATGTCTCTCATTGTAATCTCTCTTCACTCAACTGATTAAAGTTAAACTAGAGAATAATACATAGAAGTTTTAACAAACGCTGACTTGTTTTACTTACGGTATAAGCTATTGTGAGTAGTCTTATGTTCCACCCTAGCTTCCATTGACTAGGGTCTCTCTCTAAAGCAATAGCAAGAACAAAACACTGAATTGCGCTCGAAAGGCATTGCAGGCTCGTGAAGCGTAGCTTTGCCGGGTAGCTTTTCAAGATTTGAGCCTGTTCTAAATCAAGAACACCATATATTATACTGAGCCAGCATGAGAATGTTGTGCTCATTGAGCTATGAAAATCTTACCTGTAAGACAAACCACAAAGACCAAGCCATGACCGAAGCGAGGAAGAGGAAGCAACCGATCACCCATCTTGTACTGGAAGATTGGTGGCGGTGGTGTTGCGCAGCATCACGAGTCTCTAAGATTTGATGATGCAAAAAGGGCTTCAAATGCGGGCCTTTGTAAAAAGCAAGAGTTGCGACACCCGCCACGCAAATCACTAGCCCTGCCACCTTTGCTATCCCGGGTAGTGTCCTCAACCTCACCTTCTCCATCCTGTTTGTGATAGTGATAATCGAGCGGCAGTGTTTTTACTTGAATGGAAAATCTTGAAACTAGGAACATGAGGAAAATTATAAAGAAGGTTCTGAGAGCTAAATACCGAAAAAGAATAGCCAAGAAAAATGTTGATACAGGAAGGCAATTCATTGCGGCACCACCCAAAGTTGCTGATGTATAAGTAAGGGCAAGGCTATAAGCATTAAGTGGCAGAGTAATCCTGATTTTGAGCATTAAAAAAAAAAAAAAAAACAGAGCTCATGTTTTCATAACCAAAATATACAAAAAAAAAAAAAAAAAAAAAATTGGCTTATCATAGTTTAAAAGGAATAATGCAAGTAAAGCACTTGGATCATCATCAGTGATGGATCCATAAAGAATTATCGATAATTAATAGTTTTTTTATTTTAATCTCAAACTAGAAAGATTACCAAATTTTCAATACTTATTCTTCAAACAAATCCAACATCGTAGATATTTTAGTGAAATATCCAATAACTGAATTTCTGAATTACCATACAATAACATGAAGTTGATTAATGCAATTATGTAGATGAAACTCTAATAAGCTAATTAATGTAGCTAAATAAGATCTCTGTCTTCAAATTATTTTAAGATGTTGACTATTTATTTAAAATATAATATAATACTTAGATATTTTTCTAAAGAAAAATAACAGAGATTGAGAACTTTGTACCATGACATGGGACAAAACAGCTTCAAGGTCAATCAATAAAATAAAGTGCATGTTATCAATAAGTAATTGCCACATAATTGTAGCTATTTTTCTCGTTAAAATTTGTGTAGCATTATTCAAAGTATACATACATAAACCTGTGCGCGCGTGTGTATATGCATCCAATTGTTAACAAGAAATTTCGAGTACGAAATCTCGAAGATGATAAGTTGAACAAAGGCATACCCCAGTAAAGCTAGCACGAAAATCTTGAGCATGATAGCTGCAGAGAGTGGTGTAGCATTTCTTCTGAAATCCGAAAAATTATCGATTATTATAACCTCCCTTCATCATGCAAAAGTTACTAAACAAGAAACATAATAACAAAAAAGAAAAATAAAAAGGTGACATGTACTCAATTAATTACCGGTCGAAAATCATAGCAAGAGGAACTAAGACCAGAGTTCCCATTGCTTGTCTATAGAAGGTGAAAATATAACTGTTCATACCGCCATCGAATATGGCCTTGGAGAGCAAAACCACACCGGCGTATATTGTCTGTATGACAATCACTGCCAAATAAGGCTTCATTTCTCTCATGATAGAGCTATAGTTGTGATAATTAAGTTAAATTTTTTACTAGAGCTATAAGTGAAGAGTGAGAAGTCTAGGGTTAAGAGGAGAGTGGCTATGAATGGTATCTGTACTAAAAAATATTGGTTTAATTTAGGAAATCAGTGGTAGTCTTTAGTTGCACATGGAAAGGATTGTTTTGTAGTCCAATTAAAATTGGAGCACAGTGTTAGCCACATGAGTGAAAAACTTTGCCTTTATTGATTGTACTTGGAACCTGATTGATGCTCTGATTTGGTCTCTACTGTTTTATCAGATCTTCAGTGACATATTATTTATCAACAAATGTGAGTGGTTGACATTATTAGTCAAATGTCTTGTGATTGACAAAAATTTACACTATAAAAACATGCTCTTAAGAAACTGTATGTAAGAATGATGATATGGTACACTCGATTCACTCAATAATAAATAGCGGTCGACACGTTTAGTGTTATATATATAAACATATATATTGTTGTTAAAGCATTATTCTCATGACTAATATTATATGTTGAAGAGACCATGCCTTCATGAGTATGGAATCTATTTGAATGGTGTACTTTTCTTCAGTTAGTACATTTGAGTATTATATAATAAAAATTTCTATCATGTTCGATTCTTCTTTTGACTCAGAACCCACAAAGATTTGCCTTTTCCTTATTCTTTTTCTTTCTATACCATCTTTTCATTTCGGAATGGCTAGTCGAAAAAAAAAAATCTTACTCCAAATTAAATGACATCATTATAGGATTTCACAAAGATCACTACTGATACATTCATGCATGAAAGATACAACACCCGTTAAATAATATTTAAATAAACCACATGTATTACGCACTAATAAAGAAAAGATAGCAAAGCAAGATATATAATCATCATTAATAAGTCCTTTACATTATATAAGAATATTAAACCCTATGGTGCAAGAATTTGAGATCTTTTTGCTCCCTGAAGCTCTTTCAGAGAGGAAACTTGGGCTACAAGTAACCAGCTCACAAAAGCAGTTCCCAAATAGAAAGCGAACAGCTTGTGTACTAAGGTTTCATTGCTGTTGTGTTCGGTTAGTCACTTGTTCCAAATTTCAAAGGATTTCGCAATATCCGCTCGTCGATCGTGATCCGATTTGGAACAACGCGAATATCGCATCTGCTATTGTTTCCATTTTGGCACTTTCGGGCCTTCGATTTGGCAGTCCAACTTACTGCCTTCGAAGTCGAAATCGAACATATAAGGGGGAAAAAAAATGGTAAAAATTCCGGCGCTTTCATGATGAACTCGCCATTTCATAGGGGAAATTAACTGTTGCTTGTTAACCCGGGTTTGATTCCAGCATAGCCTGCCCTGTTCATTTATGACAGAACTATGTATAGACACCCTTTTGATTATATTTCTTTAATTAATACGTACTGTTCATGAATATTTCTTATATACGTTGAGAATTGAGATTATATATACTTTAACGTTTAACCAGCTAAAGGGGAGGAACTTATGAGTATGTCAAGCAGTGCTCTTTTACTGAAAAAAGGGCTCAATCTCAGTTAGATTAGACCTTAAATTCAAAGCAAGACTCGAATTTTTTTCTTAAAAAAAGAAGACCCCAAACTTTTGTGTCTATTGCATTTAATTAATCGGGATTTTTAATTACTTGATCTCTAACCATTTACTTTTGTAGCAGATGAGTTTTTATAGCTGTTAACATTTACATTTTCTATTAATTTACATATTTGTTAATTTTCACCTGTTAAAAAAAGTTCACTACAAATATATTTAGTGACATAATTATCTAACATTTTGTATCTATGCATCTTTTAAAGACATTCTATAAAAATGACATTAAAAGTTTACAAAAAAAAAATGCCACTAAAAATTACATTAACTAACAATTTAAAACTGTCACTAAAAAGATTGAACTCAAGTTACAAAGAGTGAACTCTAGTACTCTTGCTACAGTGCAAATTGTACTAATTTGAATACTAAAATTTCGATAAATTAATAATCTTGCTTAAGCATTTTTTGTCCCAACATGCTAAATTAATAATCCACTCTAAATGAATAGAATTAATACATTATAAAGAATTTTTTTAGTACCACTTGATATATAAATTAATAATAATCTTAATATAGAAAATATTCATAATCATAAGAAGAATTCACAAAATAATGTCTATAATATTAATTATTCTTTTTAAAAATTGATGTAGATACTACTTTACTTATAATAAATATGTGCAATTATACTAATAACTTGTAAAAAAAATTAAGTACAAAACATATAATAAGGATAATTATTTATTAAATTATTGATAAATTAATAGTTCGCTAAATTGATTTTTTTTTGGGTGAATTGTAAAAATAAGACAAAATTGAATGAATCTTTTTTAAAAAACAACTAATGTTTTCAAAATATCAAAAAAAATAGCATTGTCAAGAATTTTATGACAAAAATATTACAAAAAATTATTGAAGTGTTTTTACTCCCTTTAAAAGCATTCCTCAAGCTCTCCGGTCTAGAAATTTCCTTTACTTTTCGAAACCCGGACCCTGGCGAAACCCACCGCTGCGACCCTTGCGAAACCCACCGCCACAAACCCCGACCCCCTCGAAACCCACCGCCGCGAACCCTGGCCCCCGCGAAACCCACCACTTCGACCCTTGCGAAACCCGCTGCCACAAACCCCAACCCCCGTGAAACCTACAATCACGAACCCCGGCCCCCGCGAAACCCACCGCCGGGAACTGTGACCACTGCAAAACCCACTGTCGTGAACCCCGAGCCCCGCGTAACCCACCACGCCGCAGACCCACTGTCGTGAAATCCGACCCCCGCAAAGTCCGACCCTGCCAACTCCGATCCCCTCGAACCCACCCCCGTGAACCCAGCCCCGCAAACTATATTTTCTTTATTTTTTAATTTTTGTTTTAATTCGAAGGGTAGTTTGGCCATTTTATAAAAGACATGTACTTAATCATTTGTTTGGGGTATTCATTTTGCCAATTCTATCTTATTCTTTGGGATGAAAAAATGATTTGGAAATAGTTTGGAATGGTTTGAAAATGATTCAGAAAAATGATGTAGAATTATTTAACTTTGTGAATTTTGAGGTGGTATAAATAATTGAGATTTAAAGATATTGTATAGGGATTTGGAAAGTTGAAAAAAAAAAAAGAATAAAATGAGATGGATTGTAGGATTAGGAAAGTTAAAAAAAAAATGGTATAATTGGATAGGAAAAATGAGTGTACCAAAGGGGTAAGTCAACTCAATCTGACAAAAAGTATATTTTTTGACCAAATTTAACAACCTATTGATTATTCTGGAATTTTAAAAACATAAAGACGAAACTAAAATTTCGATAAAACTTAGGGATTGTTGTAGAAATTTTCTCTAAAATAAATAAATTAATAAACCATATATATATCAGAAATTCAGAATTCTCATAAGCAAGAAAAGAAAAGAAAAAGGGTCCCCAAGAAAAAAAGTCAATTAAAAAAAAAAAAAGAAAAGTAAAGAGAAAGGGAAAAAAGCGAAGAATCGAATTCAATCGGACCGCCATGGCCAGACCTCCAAGCTTCGCGGCCGCCAGAGCAGCGATCGGTTCTCCGTCAGCCACGGTGACGACGACCGTGACGCTTGAGAATCCCGACGAAGCTTCGTCGTCGTCGCCGTCGCAGAGCCAGCAGCCGCAAACCCTAACGTTGAAGCTGAGCCGGAAGAAGAAGCAGGTGACCTGGAAAGAAGGCACGGTGGACAACGAGTTCATGCAGAAGAAGAGCTCCAAGAAGTGCTGTATCTTCCACAAACAGAAGCCCTTCGACGAGGACGACAGCGACCAGGAAGACGACGACCACCACCACCACCACGACGCCCACGGCCATGGCCGAGGCGGCGACAAGGCTTGTTGCGCTAAGGAACACGATTGATTGTTTGTGGTATGTATCAAAAGTTCGAGATTGTAATTTGTGTCAAATTTGGGAAACGAATTGTTTTTAGGGTTATGGGTTTCCGATGAATAGGACATTGCTTTGTTGAATTTGATTCGTTAGTTTTTCACTTTTCTGTGATCTGGTAATTTCACAGGACGTCACGTTGAGATTTTTGTGACATGGCTTATCTTTGGAAGTTGAGGATTGTCAATTTGGGAGCTAGAGTGAGATCAAAAAAAATTTTGATCTCAGAATGAATGGCTTTATTTAATTTAGTTGTTGTGATTGGGCAAATCTTCAAGGACCCGAGTTTGGTCAGGCTGTGCGCAAATATGTTTTGCTCATAGGAGCGGGAGAAGGAAAAGTATTTGGTGCTTTAGTTTTAATCTTGGTTTTTCGCATCCTATTTCGGAGGGAAATCGGTTGTAAGAGTTCTGACTTTTGATTGTAGAAAGAGGAGTGAGATATAGGATGGAGTTAAGCTCAAGTGTTGTAATTAGTGACACATATTAGAGTTGTCCCCGAGAAGAAATCCATTTGATGAAGTTCTTCTGATGTTGGGAAATTTATCTATATCAGCTTGTTCCTTCCATTGGTGTTGAATCTATTATGAAAGGTCTAACGAGTGGGTACTTTTCTTTTAGGGGTTGTTAAATTTTGGAAGTCAGTCATTGTACATTTGAAGAGTTGATCACCCATGGTTCGAGCTAGAGACAGAAATATCGCTTTCTCTTTTTGTTTTTTTTGGCCACGTAAGATTTCTACCATTATAGCAATCACCACAACAATACGTACAGGGAATCAAAAAGTTTTACAGAAATGTGAAGAATTTTGCAACACAATACAGTGCTTCTGGTCTAATGTTAGGATGTCGGATCGCTCTGTTATGAAACAGTCGATTATTGGTAATCGAGAGCAGCTCTGGATTCTAGCTTTGGAAAAATGGTTTTAGATGGATAAGTTATCCTGTCAGACATTTTTAAGAAGTTTATAAATCCTTCAAACTTCAGTAAGCAGAAGGTCACTTCTGCTGCTCTGCCAAACATATAACAACATGGTTGGACATGAAAACTTGAATCAGCATGGAGCTTGACCTGAGCCACAGCCCTATTGCCTACATTTTCAAATTTCAACAATGATATAAACTAAATTAATATCCCAAATTGCTTTTAAACGAGTCCTAGCAAAATAGTGAATGTGCATGTATTAGTTAGGAGCGATGAGGGAGCTAGATTGGACCCGTGGGGACTGCAGCCCCTCCAGGTCCAAGCTGGCCTGTTAAGATTGTTAGATAAGTTACCTACATTGTGTTGTTTTCTTTCAGCTTTGCCCCATTTAAAATTTTTTGTTTTGTCAATTTTGTGGTAATATGCTTGAAACACTCCTGAAATGGAATTTTGGCTCTGTCACTGGTTGAAAGTGTATACATGTTTTAGGGCTCTACTTTGTTATATGATGCTTCACTGCCCAACTTTTACTCTTCAACTATGTCTAAATCTGATATGAAAATAGTTTTGTAGGTGATTTTTATGTGATTACTTGATTGTATATGTAATTTTGGTGGTTGATTGTATTACAGTTGGCACTGCATTGGAGCTTAGAAACTCTGTGGGCTGCTACTTTGAAGGCTACATTGCTTGTGAGAGGATACCCAGATTGCGTGACCGCTTTTTCATGCGCTGTAAGAATTTAATACAATTAAGATGATGTATCAAAAACTCATTTGATAAACAACAAAACAAACTTAAAAAGAGAGATAGGTGACTCGAGTTTGGGTCTGATTCAAAATGTTAGTCAAGTTTCTGGTATATAGAGCAACAATTGCTTTTCTGGCTAAGGCACTGAAATTGTATCACTATAGGGATTGCTTTTTATTGACAGAAGACTTGATCCCTTAGAAGTGCAAAACCAAGATTGATGATTCACTTTTGAGAAAATTAACATAGATCTTTGTTTGTTTTTTTTTTTTTTTTTTTATTATTTTTTTTTGGTAGTTAACAAATTTTCATTTAATTTCTCTACAATACAGTACGTCGTCGAATTAAGGGTAGTGTTTTTCTTGGTTTCATGTTGATTTTTCTTGGTTTCTGTCGACCCTTGCTGTTTTCTTCAGAGTCTGAGTCCCCAAGAATGTTTTCCATGTAACATCTCTGTTGAAGTTGTGTATCACTTATATCAGAAAAAAAAAAAAAAGTAAATAAACACAAAGACCATGTATGATCACTCGAGAACACCTAGAAGAACAAGAGGTCTTGAAATTTGGTGCAACTTCCTCTCTTTTTGGCATCCCTCTCCTATGTTCTCTGGGAAAATATTATTTTAGAACACTTTTGTGGTCGTTGCTAGGAAAAACTTGCGCACTTTCTTGGTCGCCAATATATATTATTGAGACGATATTTTTTCATAACTAAAAATTTCAGTGGTTGTGGATTATTATGGGCAACCACGTAATAATCGCTGAATTAAAATATGCGCAACCACGTGATTCATTTGATGCCAGCACGAACTATGGTGTTGATGCTTTCTCATTTTATAATTGGGATACAAATATACTATCATAAAACTTTGATACCTCCAACCTGTGTTATATTTTGTGGGAAATTTTAATTGAAGTATTAGAAAGCATAACAACGTTGTTCATGTTATAAGCTGACATATATTATGTTCATGATAAACACTGACAACATTGCTGATACTATGGTGCTGCTAATCACGAGAGATTTTAATTCGAAACAACAAATTTTGTATTCTAGAATATGTGACGATGGCGTTACATTCGTAGAGGAAACTGAAGCTTTAAACGTTTTATGAGTTGTACTGATTGTGATGTTATGTTAATGTACGGTTCTCTTATTATCAGGGGTGATTTTTTTCTCTATTTTTTTTTTCCTTTTGTCAAAAAACACAAATAAAAAAATAAATAAACGAATAGTTGTGAATAATATGTTTTGAAGTGACTAGTAAGCATCTCATATCAATTAGTAAAAGTCGGGAGTTGTTAATGGTGGCAAAACGGATAAGGGTAAGGCAGGTATCGTTACCGGTGTCCATATTGAGAGGATAAGGGGTAGGGTGATACCATCCGTCTCCTTAGGCGGGTATGGTAGGGTAATATCCACGGTTCGAGCAGGCACCTGCATTACCCGTCAAAGAAAAAAATTGAAACCTTTCTAACTCTGGTAAGCCCGCCTCCTTAGTCCTTACTTGATTGTCCTACGAGAGTAAGAAGAGAGAGGAAAAAAGAACAAAACGGAAAAAAGAGTAAAAAGATGGTAAATGTTTGATACTTTTCGTTTTTCTTTTTTTAACAATTACATATAATTACATAGTATAATGCTCATAAACCTTGATCTCTATTAGAAGAATTTTTAAGGATAATGTAAGGAGTAACCTAAATTATTGTAGCCCCTTGTTTGGGGTATACATTTCAACCATTCCATTCCATTCTATTTTTTTATTTTTTTCGATTTTCCTAATCCTTAAAAATCATTCCATTCCATTCCATTCTATTTTTTTTTAATTATTTTTTTCAACTTTTCAAATCCCTATATAATATCTTTAAATCTCAACCACTCATACTACTTCGAAATTAGCAAAGTCAAATAATTTTTATATCATTTTCAAACTATTTTTTTCATCCCAATAAATGAGATGGAATGGGCAAAATGCCCACCCCAAACAAGGAGATCTTGGACCAAAAGCACATTATATACACCTTTATATAAGAGAAAATGCACACTCTGAGTATTATTAGGTGATTTTTTTTTTCATATGAAGCTAATTATATACACTCATTTTTTCGGCTGAAGCTTTGTAGGGATATTTCTGTTTTCAATCCTTAGCCATAGCCATGTGAGCTCTATTTTCGAATGATAAGCCTTTGCACTTACCAAAAGTGTAGACCAATGCTAAATACTGTTATAAATAATTCCATCATTTTACAGAAATCACAATAACAATTACGTTATACACACACGTGTATATATATATATATATATATATATCAAACAGTGTAAAAAGATTTTCAAAACAAAAACCAAACAGTGGCCACAGTGATTTCACATCAAAATTTAGCTCTCAAAAAATATCAGAGCATTATAGAGCGAAAAGGGCGGCCTACACAAAGGCACGAGAATTTGAAAACGTAATATTATGCAGAGTACAAATACAAGTTTTTTTTTTTTTTTTTGGTGCAAGGAGTACAAATCAAGTTGAACATATCGTCTCTAATACTCTTTTTGTGGTTCTGAAGACAAAGAATTGCGTGGACGCAAATATTCACGTACTGCCAAGATACATGGACACGGGCGGAGGCGGCGGAGCTAGGTGAGGACAAGTGAGGGCAATCGTTTACACTTAAATTTTTGAAAAGTAAATTTTGTACTGTAATTTTTAAAAAATTATAAGTATACCTCTATAAAATATTAAAAATTTAAAATATGCCTCCATTCAAAATTTTTAAAAACTAAATTTTATACCATAAATTTTTAAAAGATTATGAGTTTATCCTCATTAAAATTAAAAAATTTTAAATTTTTAAAAGAATTAAATAAATATATAGACATGTCCGTACTAATTAAATTTTCTTTTTTGAATGTGCCCTACTAAGATAAAATCCTAGCTTCGCCACTGTTGTCACTGTACGATGGACATATATGTTATGTATCTGCACGCACTAGTTGAGTAGGCGTTAAACTTATCTACAAATTCAATTAATATTAATACAGTACTTTTACATATTTTGGTACTAAATTAACATTGCTCCTTTATATACGCATTGGAAATGATCTAGTGCTCAATACTCTGGCAACAAGTACCTATAGAGATTGATAATAAAAGACGACAAAAACATACCGAAGAGAAACCTATTCTTCATCAACAGTTCAACACAATAATTGAGAGGCTTCAAGTGGGCATTATGTGTTGTGCTATCTTGAAAACAATTTTCTCACGTGGTGATAAATTATGGAATCTTTTATTACAAACTCGTAGTCGCTAAATTAATGGTCAAACTGTTACTGCTGATCCCCGTATAGATATTTGTTAAGCTGTAATATTGGCTATATAAATAGAATCCAATTGAGAAAAAGAACTCATCGATCAACACAAAAACACATACAAACAGAGGGAGAGAGAGAGTAATATAATGGCAAGTGAATTAAGCAAAATACTAGTGATTGGAGGAAGTGGGTATATAGGGAAATACATTGTGAAGGCAAGCGTTTTGATGGGTCATCAAACTTATGTATATTCTAGAAATCTCACACCACAAACCTCTCCTTCTAAGACAAAGCTTCTCAGTCAGTTTCAATCCATGGGAGTCACTATAGTTTATGTATATATCAAAACTCTTTAATTAGTACTCTCTTTTCCTTAACCTAAAAGTATTTTCCTCAAAAGTATTTGAGACTTGTCACGTATCTTGTTCTAATACTAATAGCTCAAAAGCAGTGCTTTTATTATTATTATTATTATTATTATTATTATTATTATTATTATTATTATTATTATTATTATATGTAAAGTTAATTATGAATTTCTAGTTGTGTAGCTATATATAGTTAATAAATGCAATAATTTTTGAATTTTGTGAACACAAATGAGCAGGGAGGGCTAGAGGAGGAAGAGAAGCTTGTTGGGGTTCTTCGGCAAGTGGACATTGTCATTTGCACTCTTGCTTATCCTCAGGTTTTAGAACAATTCAAGATCATAAAAGCCATTAAACTTGCTGGCAACATAAAGGTAAACCTAGCTAATATTGTGCATTCACTATATATTTTTTCCATGCATATATATATATATATATATATATATATATATATATATTATATAGGGAATTTTAAGAAAATAGCCACTGTTTACAAAATGATTTTAAAAACTAGCCACAGTTTCAAAAAATTTAAAAACTAGCCATTTCAGAAATTTCTGACACGTGTCAGAAATTTCTTACAGCACATTTTATGTGTAATTTTGTTATTGTCAGAAATTTCTTACAGTGTGTAATGGCTAGTTTTTAAATTTTTTAAAACTGTGGCTATTTTTTGTAAACACACAATTCAAAATGGCTATTTACCTAACTAACCCTATATATATATAAAATTAGTTCCGTATTCTTCTGTTCTCTTGCTCCTCTTCAGCTTGAATAACTGTTTGGGTTAAGTATATAATTGCTCATGTTCCACTTTGAACCTTGCATTCGTTATGATCATACTAAATATTAAATATATATATATATATACATATATATCATGTGTCAATTTATAAGGGCGCAAGTAGAATTTGACCTCTTATAAAAGCCCAATAATGGAAAAGAACTAAAAAAGGTTTGGGTTAATTAAACGAGTTCTCGGAAGAAACTACAATTTTAAGCACCACAAAAAAGAAAATTGTGGCTAAATATTATTATTGGTTATAAAAATTATAACATGTCCATAATCTGCTTTTTGTTGAAAAAAAAATATAAGAATGAAATTCTTTGTCACAAATTTTTTTAATAGAAAATTCTATAGTATATATATATATTTTTTTTTCTGGCATTGTTGATAATTTTTAAGAAAGGAAGGGAAATTTTCTCCGGGACGTGTATCAGCTACCACATATGGTCATCCATTTTATCTCGCATGGTCGCTAATACTTATTTTGGTAGAAAGTTTTTTTTTGGTCACGATTGTATTATATTATAATTCATTATGAGCTGAGTAAGAGAGAGGAAATGAACTCATTATTAATTATGGTTATTGTATCTAAGAAAACCTAAAATCATGTTTACTTGTGTGTATGTGTGTGTGTGTTTTTAATTTTGTTTGTTTTTGTATGGCAGAGATTCCTTCCATCAGATTTTGGATGTGAAGAGGATAAAGTGAATCCTTTAAAACCGTTCGAAATATTCCTTGAAAAGAAACGAAAAATTAGGAGGGCTATAGAAGAAGCAAAAATCCCTTACACTTTTGTTGCTGCTAATTGCTTTGGTTCGTACTTTATTAATTACTTGCTTCGTCCAAATGAGAACCACAACGATGTCGTTGTATACGGTACTGGTCATGCTAAAGGTATATATATCTTCTTTATCTTGCTTTAATATTCATTTCATTGATTTTATTTTAACCTAATATTTTGTTTGAAAAATACCAATATTTCCTTGTAATAGTACATAAACCTCGTTCAAAGAATTGTAGCTTTGGACTTTGGTGTCGAGAGTAACTCGTTTTTATATTGCTTCTTAATAATAATAATAATAATAATAATAGTAATAATAATAATAAAGAAGTTGTAAGACTGTTATTTGTTTATTTATTTATTTGTGTTGGGGGACTATTAGTTCTTAGCATGTGGTGAGACATCTTTGGTGTACTTCTTGTTGTATGTTTTATATTATATTAGTTTATATTGTGTAAACTTGTAGAACTTATATGTTGTCTTGATATATTATATTGAAAAAATGAGAAAATACTATAGACCTTAGATCAATAAACATTACGGTCTAAGAAAAAAAATTGTGTTAGATATAAAATTTTTAGGAAAAAATACCCATTTACACCCCATGTTTGTGCTACTTTTCTCGATAGCACCCTATTTTTTTTTTTGACATATTTGCACATTGAATTATGTAACTTTGACCAGTTTACATCCCCCGTCTAATTTCGTTAGTTAAAACACGACATGGCACCAAAAATAATTATAATTTGACCCTTGATTTATTTAAAAATTGCACTAATACTCTAAATTTTTAATAATTGACCCTACTATAAAAGGTTTATGTTACTTTAGGGTTTTTTTTTCCTTCCCTTTCTTTCCTTCTCAGCCGACTATCACCTTATCTTTCTCTCAAATATCTCTGTCGCTCACTCCTCCCACTCTTCACCACCACACTCCGGCGGCAACCCGCCCCGCCATGCCCTCGCGCTCGTCGCCGCCTCGTGCTCGTCGTCGCCTCCGCCTCGTGCTCGTCGTCGCCTCCGCCTCGTGCTCGTTGTCGCCTCCGTCTCGCGCTCGCCGTCGCCTCCGCCTTCGCCTCCCTCGCGCTCGCCGTCGCCTCTGCCTTGCACTCGCCTCGCCCTCCGCGGCTCCGCCTCACGCTCGCCACCGCCTCCGCCTCCCTCACGCTCACCTCCACCTCCGCCGCCGTTGCCTTTCGACTTCAACCCCCGCTGCTCTTAGACTCCAACTCTCACGCTCACCTCCGACTCCAACCCGTCCATATTTAACAAAAAGAGAGCATGCCATACTTAAACTAAGCCCAATCCCTGTCCGGCCACGGCGAGGGCGAGGGCGAGGGCGGGGGCGGAGTTTGTTCGGCGAGCTGCGGGGTTCGGCGAGGGGTTGGGCGGCAGAGGTGGTTCGACGGGCTGCGGGGTTGGGTGAGGGGTTGGGCGGCGGAGGTGGTTTGGCTGGCTGCGGGGTTTGGCGAAGGGTTGGGCGGCGGAGGTGGTTCGGCGGGCTGCAGGATTCGGCGAGGGGTTGGTTGGCGGAGGTGGTCGGCGTTCAGCAAGGGTTGTGATAGTAGGCGTCGAGCGCGAGGAGCGGCGCGGATCTGGTTCGCGGAGGAGTTGTGGCGGCCCAACATTGGCGATCTCGCATACCTCACGCACGGAGGAGCAGCGCGGATCTAGTTTGGCAAAGATTTTTAGGTTTCAATCGTTGGAATTGAATGGCGAGATTCGCGGCGGAGATTCACTGTCGCCATCGCTGTCGCTAGGGGATTGCGGAATCAAGCCGTTGCCGGCGAATCCAAAATTGTGGTTGTGAGTGTGCTTAGAGAGTTGACAATTTGGTATTTTTGTTAGTTTTGGTAAAGCATTGTAGAATTGCATATTGTTTTGGATTAAATGGTGGTTTTGGAATTGCCTTGTGTTTATCAGTACATTGAGAGCCTTGCTTGTGTTTATCAGTACTGGTTTAATTGGTTTTTGTTAAATTATTAAAGATTTAGAGTATTAGTGTAATATTTAAATAAATCAAGGGTCAAAATATAATAATTATTTTTGGTGCCACATCATTATTTAACTGATGGAATTAAATGGAGGGTGCAAAGTGGTCAAAGTTACATAATTCAGGGTGCAAATATGTCGAAAAAAAATAATAAGGTGCTATCAAGAAAAGTAGCACAAATATGGAGTGCAAATGGGTATTTTTTTCAAATTTTTATTATATTAAACTAAGTTTATATTATTTAAGATAAGATGATTTGAATATGTCATATACTGTATTATATTAAAAAAAATGCAATCCAACGAGTTATAAAGTTTTGAAAGTTCGAGGATCATTATTTAATTGAATTTAAAAGCTAAATTGATTATAATATGAAACTTTGTTTTTAGGTACAAATTTAAGACTACACAGATTTTTTGTTTCCTACTATATTAAAAATAGAATTTTAACATATGCAGCTTAGAGAACAACCAAAGATCAGTTTTTAAAACAATTTATATTAACAGTATATATATTTTTGGGTTATTTGCACTGGTGGCCCCTCTTCTTATAGCGCGGTGATAATGTGGCCCTTAACCTTTTTTTTTTGACAATCGGGTCCCCATCCTCAAAAAACCGTTGCAATTGGGTCCTTCCGTCAAATATTCCATATAAATTGGACGGAAATGCCCATGTGACTTGCACGTGAGACCTTTTTAGAGGATATTTTGGTCATTTTGACAATATAAGTTTAAAAAATTAAACAAATAATAATAATTAAAAAAAAACAAATTTTAGGGTTTACTCTCCATTTCTCTCTCTCTATCTCTATTTTTCTCTGAAATTTTTTTCACCCCACTTTGGAGAGGCGAGCGGCGACCGGGGAGCTGAGGTGAGGGAGACGGCGAGCGTGGGGCGGAGGGGATAGAGGCAGTGACCGCAGAGCTGAGGCAAGAGAGGCGACGGCCAGCGCGAGGTGGAGGGAAGGGAGGCGGCCAGCGCGGGGCGGGGGCGACGAGTGTAGGGCGGAGGCAGAGATGGAGGCGGCGAGCTCGAGACGAACGCGGGGAAGGCGGAGGCGGAGGTGAGCTTAAGGGAGGGAAGCGGAGGCGGAGGTGAGCGAGAGGGAGGGAGACGGAGGCAGAGGTGGCGAGCGCGAGGAAGGCAGTTCAAGGGCGAGATCTGGGTTAGGCATAGGGCAGCGGCGCGGGGGTTGGGGGTTTGGTCTATGGGCTGTTGAGCTCGAAGATCTGGGTTTGAGCATGATGGTGTTTGGGGTTTGAGCTCTAAGGTCGAGGTCGACGGCGCGGTTGAGCTCAGAGGACGGAGAAGGCGTCGCCTCCCTCGCCTCCGCCTCGCGCTCGCTGCTCGTCTCCGTCGCCTCCGCTGCCTCGCGCTCGCCGTCGCCTCTGCCTCGCTCATCGTCGCCTTCCTTGACGACGTTGCGGTGGAGCTCGATTCCCTCGGCAACCTCGACTCGCCAACCTCTGCCACCCTCCCACTCAACCTTTGCCGCCCCGCAACACCACCGACTTCCTTCTCCCACCAGTATAGCTCTGGGAAATTAAATTAAAGTTGAAATGGGTTTTAAAAATTTCAACTAATTACTCTTTATTTTGGTTGAAAATGAGAGGAAATTGCTACGAGAATATCGTTGAATCAGTATTCAACAAGCAAAGAAAGTTTTTTTTTTTTAAATGGTTTTTATAACTAAAAATATTTTTTCTTTATTTTTTTTGCGCAAAGTGACCAACATACCCTTAAACAAAGGGTCATGTGCGGGTCATGTGCGAAGTTCCATCCAATTTAGATGGAATATTTGACGGAAGGGTCCAATTGCAATGGTTTTATGAGGACAGGGACCCAATTGCCAAAAAAAAAAAGGTTAAGGGCCACATTGTCACCGCGCTATAAGAAGAGGGGCCACCAGTGCAAATAACCCTTAAATTTGAACTTCCTTAACAAACTCAATAAATGCTATTTGATAACTGCAAATTTGAACTTCCTATGTTTTGTTACAAATCAACTTTTATCTTATTTTCTTTTTCAGCGGTTTTCAATTACGAAGGTGACATTGCTAGGTACACAATCAGAGCAGCAAATGATCCGAGAACATGCAATCGCATCGTTCACTATAGGCCTCCTCAGAACATTGTTTCACAGCTTGAATTGATCTCTCTTTGGGAGAAGAAAACCCGTCGAAGTTTCAATAGGGTTTACGTCCCCGAAGAAGACCTAATCAAGCTCTCCGAGAGTAAGCTTTTTTTTTTTTTTTCATTTAACCTAGCTGCATTTTGTTACACATTTTTATTACTATAAGGTTTATTTTTTTTTATTATTATTTTTCTTCATTGTATAATCATGAGTACTTGTAAACTATGTTTTTTTTTTTTTTTTCAGCCCTACCGGATCCAGATAACATACCGGTTTCGATTATTCATAGCCTATTTGTGAAGGGTGATTTGATGAGCTTTGAACTAGGGAAAGATGATATTGAGGCTTCTGAGCTTTATCCAGATTATAATTATACCTCAATTAATCAACTTCTTGACATTTTTCTTGTGGACCCTCCTAAGCCGGCAAGGGCTGCATTTGAATAAGTTTGAGTGTTGGTGATAAATAGTTTTGTATTTATTTACTTGTTGATTTTTTTTTTTTTTTTTATGTTTTGATCAGACAGTAAATTAATCCTTGTCATCTTTAAGGTGAACTTATGATTGGTGAAAATTGTAAGGACCGACAATATTGGCAACTTTTTTTTTATATAATTTTTGTGAGGTAAAAATATACAAATGTTGTTCTTTTGCCGGTGGTTCACTTGGATTCGTGAGGTATAAGAATAATTTCTGATATACTCTAGTAAATCAGCTAGTTAATGCGAAAAAAAGTATCAATAAAGAAGGCATAAAATCAAATCCAGTTTGATCAAAGATTAACGAAGGGCTATATATCTAAAGAAAATTGAACGCCATATATCAAACGTATCAAATACCGTACTATATTTTCTAATAATACAATAAAATGAGCATATATATATGATGTACCAAGCATGCTCAAGTATTGACACTATTGTCATTAAAATATTAGTCTATAATTTTTTTTTTCTTTTCTTCTATTTCCATACCGAATAACAAGATAGACTCTAGTTCTCTTTCATTATTCGTACCTCTATACCAAACAACGAACAAGGAAAAAAATCCTCCATCACCATTTTCCTTCACCTATGTGATATATCTCGCACTCCTTCATGTTTTCTCTCTAATCAAGCACGCCCTTACTATTTGATTGGTAGAGTTGAAATTGAGGAAAGTATGAGAGAAATATGAGGGAAAGTGGAGAGAGAAAATAAGAATAGAAAGTTTATTTGTGGACCTCACACAATTTCAATCCTCTTCCATATTGAGTGATTAGTGAAGAGGAAAAAAGAATCTTTAGTATGTGGTATAAAATTATCAAACTATCTCTAAAAAATAATTGTAATAAATATTTCTTGTTTAGAGAGTGTTTATTTCAGGGATAAAAAAGTAATTTTAATTCATAATATTTTCTTTCATTCCAATTTTCCTTTTCGTACCAAACAAGAAAAAAGAACATGCGTTCATTTCTTACCTTTCATGCCAAACAAATGCAAAAGAAATAAGTAATCTTTTATTTTCTTCATATTTTCTCTCTCGTATTTTTCTTTCTATTCATCTTTCTTTCTTTCTTACCAAACAAAAGTGTTAAAGGACATCTATTCACTTTGGTCAATTTGCATATTTTCCAAGTTGGCATAGAAAGTGAAAAGCCACATTTGTCATAAGTTGTTGTTATACACACCAATAAAATACAATCGTCACACTGAGACCTTTACTCTTATATTTAGAGTCATAAGTAGCTATAGATACCAAAGCATGACATAGACCAAAATAAGCGTAGAAGGCAATGCAAAACAGAGAAGTTCCACATTGTATGTATAGACTATGATTTTACATGCCAAACATGATAACTTCACAAACATGTACTTATTTGAAGAAGCGAAAACCTTACCAATCTCAGACGTCTTGTGCTCCATTGTTTCTGCACCAAGAGACAAGGCTGTTGACATGAGGAAGGTAAGTGACAGACAATGGGACACATTCCTTCCCCATGTCAGCCTTCTTAAGCTCGCCGAGTCGGAAATTATAGAGATAAAGTGAGCCATTTCTCTCTCTCTTGAAAACCATCTCTCCCCCGATTCTCAAACTACAGAAAGGAACCATGTCGAATTTGCAGCCTGTAGCAATGCTATGTTGCTTCATCCACACTTCCCCAACCAAGGCTTTCAAGATCCACACGTCGATCTGATCAGCACCCTCGTGAGTCACAAAGGCTAAGCAGCCATTCAGCTCCACAATCCCGTCGTAGATTCTGCCACTCTTCGGGAGCGCTACTTGGTGAAACTTTTCGCTGTTCACTTCCATGGACACAATGTGATCACTACGGTCAAACTGAGGAATCCAATGCAGAGCCCCGAGAGCAGATACAGGGCTGCGACCAAACCATCGTATGGCTCCGAAAGAAGGACCATCAATCGCTCTCCATGATCTCGCTCCAACATTAATAACCTCACAATTGGCATAGCCTAGGTAATCCCTGAACAAGTGCACTACTTTATAGCCACCACTAGCGTCGCTCAAGGCAAAGCCATAAGATTCATCAGGTTCAGAACAAAGAGTGCCAAGTGGAAGAGACATGAGCTTTCTTGTCACAGGGTTCATAATTACCAATCCTCCCCGATTGACTTTGTTATCGAGCAGGATTAGGCCGTTACAGGTAGCCCTGATCCTGCCTAAACAGCTTACGTTGTACTCTCCTACACGACACTTCCCATCTTTAATCTCTAAGAACTTGATACTAAATTTCAAAGCTGAGTTCACGAGCGATTTGTCAAAAATAATGGCAGAGCTGCACCTGTTGAGTTGAGCTTCAACCGAAAAAGAATTTGGCTTCTCGGGAAAGATCGATACCATCTCAAAACTGTGTCGAACTCTTTTGGTTGGCGATATGAAGAGTAGAACAGTTTCAGAGCGACGAAGATGTTCATCGATGAATTTTTCATCATTAATTATGTTGTACCAAGGCTTACAAACAAACATTGACCTATGAAGAGCATCAAGAGGAAGCCAAATAAGGATTCGCGAGGCACAGTCTTTCGGAAGATAAGGAATATGATCAGTCAGTTCTTGCTTTCTCTTCTCTACCTGAGTCTTTTTGGCCAATGCTCTTTCTTCGACTGATCTTAATAAGCTAGATTTCTTTTCTCTCATTGGTTTATCCATAATCTCTGCTTAGTTTATGCTCATATTCATATACCTGTAAACGTCTCAGGAATTTCTTCATTCTTATTGCTATACTTTGAAAGCAAAAACACAAAAAGGAATATTCTTTATAAACAAATACTTGTTAACAAAATAGTAGCACATATCTCAAATTTGGGATACATATATTTATTTTTTAAAAATAAAATTCAGACGAATCTGCGTATATAATAACCTTTCAAACATAAATGGGTGATTAATAATGAAGTGATGTGTCTCAATTTTTAGGCTAAGGCTAGTTTAATTAACGTTTGAGAAAATCTGGTATCGTAATTTTTTTTAGTCCAACAAAATTTTGGGTTTCGAAAGGTTGTCACAATAACCTATAATAATGCATTAAATATAAACAGAAGACTAAGATTATGCAAAGATTAAAAAAATATGGATGAACCCAGTAACCATTACATAAAAATTGAAAGAAAAAAAAAATCGCTTACTAACAATACGTCTCTTTCCTATTTTCTAAAGAACTAAAAATATAATCAATTTGTAACCCAATTCACCTCTTGAGCCACTTCATTAACTTGAATCACGAAAACACATGGAATTAGCCCAAAAATCAGCATTTTAAGTGTATCACAAAAGAAGGGAAATAAAATCCCAAAATAAACATGTATGTGTGATTTAATTCAGCCAAATAAAGAAAGCGAAAAAAAAAATGTGATGAGAGAGTGCTATTGGTTGACTCATACCTGTCAATATGGTTAGACTTTGGAGAGAATCAAAATTATTGGAAAAAACGGAAATCCAAGAGTCTATGGAGCAAAGGCGATGAGTTTATCAAAATCCTCTGAGATTTCCAAGAAAATTCTTTTTGTCGATACTATCAGCATAGAAACTGCCCACAGAGCTTTTCGACTCGTTGCCTCCAATTTTTTTTTTTTTTTTTTCGTTGACTCCGTCTTTTCTCAGCCCAAGTCTCACTTCACTTTCCTATGCCCCGTAAGAAAAAAATTAATGGTAAAGTACTTAAAATTACAAAAATTAACTCGAGTGAAATTTGCACTGTAGTAAGAGTACTAAGTTCAATTTTCGTGGTTTGAGTATGAGTAAAAATTAAAAAAGATAAAGGAAAAATTACTGTTTTACATTCTATTTTGTGCTATTTTTCTTAAATACACTGCATTATTTGATGTGTTACATTTTCGCTCCCGATTTATTAAAATTGTATCAATTTGTATCATCTGTTCAAATTTACTTAGTTTTTCCCTCTTGATTTATTGAAATTGTATCAATTTGCACCCTTCGTTCAAGTCATTTGAACCACTCTATAGCAAATCGACCTTACATATCCTCAATCGGCAAACCATTTGATTTTGCAATTGAGATTTTTTGCTCTTGGTTAGCTAAAACCACGAATTTGAGGAGATGAATAAACCATAATTTCGTCCAAGCCCTCTTTTAATTAGGTTTCGACAGTTGTCTGACTAATATGCCTTTTTTATTTTTCAATAATTACTTAAATATCATTAATCGGATAGAAAACTAAACAAGCTTGAATGAATGGTGCAAATTGGTACGGTTTTAATAATTCGATGAAAAATTTTGCACATTAAAGAATATAGTGCATTTAAGAAAAATAGCACAAGAATATGATGCAAAACAATAAACTTTCCTACGATAAAAGAAAAATGGTACATTTCAAAGTAATAATAAAAAAATAAAAAAAGATAGTGTTGACTGTTGAATGGTAATTTGGTCATTGACTTCATACTATGAGGTTGTTTGGCAAATGGGTTTGAACCCATCTTGAGCCATTCAAACGAATTTTTCAATTTAAATCGTCGTTTGGTAACTTTCTTTTAGATAAAATCCAAATGGAAAAAACTCATTCAAACCTTTCAAAATCAAATTCTTCTCCCCCCCCCCCCCCCCCCCCCCCCCCCCCCCCCCCCCCCCCCCCCCCCCCTCAAATTTCAACAGTTTGAATCCATTTTGAATAGTATTTTTTTATTTGACATTTCAACCACTTTTTTTATAACTCAAAATCACACATTTTACTTCTACCCAACAACAATTCAAATAATATTTTCAAATAAGATTATTTGACCCAAACAATAATTTAAATTTTTCGTTCAAATTACCCAATTCAAATTTTCTAATTCAAATAAAAAAAAAATTTTAATTGCCACAATCTGAACCCGTTTACCAAACCCTATATACTTTGTTTTTCAAAACAAATAAATAAATTACAGGTTCGTAATAGCTAAGTCAAAGTACTTGACTAAAAAAAAGTAAAGGAAAGTACACTATGATACTTCACTATTTAAGTTAGGAAAAGTATTGTATTGAGATTTGAGACGTAAAAGGACCGCAATGTCACGCCTTTCTTTCATGCATAATAAGTATCTACTTCAGCTAGTCCAAAGAAACCTTATTAGCCATTTTGCAAACTATGCAGTCCTTCAATTTCAGTACAGCTTCGCTTCTCTTCCCATTCATTATGGCCTTAACATTCCCATTCCCATTATTCATGGCCTCCTCAGTCTCAGATGACATTGACAATCTCGTTTACCGTCTCTCAATCTCTCCAAACTTCACCACTAACCAACTCCAATCCATAGACAACAACGGCGCTTTCTTGTCTTCCCAAAACGCAACTTTCTTTGCCGTTCTCTCCACTTCCTCCGACCACCCTCTGCAACCGTCCGTACACCTCTCCGTTGTCCACGCCACCACCACTTCCACCACCGTCATCTGGTCCGCCAACCGCAACGCGCCCGTCTCCGCATCCGCCGAGTTGCGCCTCACCCCCGACGGCCTCGCCATCGCCGACGAGTCCGACAACCTCGTCTGGTCCACGCCGCGGTTGAGCTCCCCGGTTTCCGCCCTCCAGCTTCGGGAGACGGGCAACCTCGTGCTCGTCGACGCAAGGGACGCCGTGTTATGGCAGAGTTTCGACCACCCGACGGACACGCTCGTCACGGGCCAGCGCCTCCGGGCGGGGGGGTCGCTCGTCAGCGCCGCGGGGAACTACAGCATGAAGCTCGTCGAAGGCGATGGGGATTTGGTGCTGCAGTGGCTGGGGCAAGTTTATTGGAGGCTCTCGATGGATGTGGACGCATTTCGGGGATCGAACAACCGTGTCTCCTACATGGAAATGAACCGCGGAGGTTTGTATCTCCATGGCGGTGATGATGATAATCTGTCTGTGGTTTTGAAATTTGTCTTTAAAAGGCCTTCGAACTTTGCGGTTGCGCGGCTCGGACCCGATGGACGGTTCGAGATCAACAGCTTCGATGGCGGCGAGGATCCGGTGCAAATAGCGGTGAGACCGACCGAGCTCTGTGGAACCCCGAACGTTTGTGGCAAACTTGGGATGTGCTCTGCGACAGGCAATAATGAATTGACTGTTTGTTCTTGCCCGCAAGGTTTCAGTGGAGAATTGAGATCTGTTTGTTTGCCCAATGACAGTTCACTCTCTCTGCCCAGTGAAGGACGTGATTGTAATGTGCACGGTAATGGGAGCAGTGATTCTGACCAGGAAGTTATCAAGTTTCTGAAAGTGGGCAATCATAGCTTCGACTATTTCTCTACGGCTTTCGTTGGGCCCGGGGAGCGTCGCGTCGCCAATTTGTCTGTCTGTCAAAAACTCTGCTTGCGGAGTTGTTCTTGCTTGGGACTTGTTTACAGGACTTACGGTTCTCGCTGTAATCTCATCGAGAATCATATTGGTTCTGTCTTCCCTGCTTCGGAATCAGGCCTTTCGGTGTACGTTAAGGCTTTTAGATCGTCGAAGGGAAAGAAGAAGAAGAAGAAGCCTGATTTTCCAATAGTTGGTTTTGTGCTGATTCCCTTGTCCGGATTTTGTGTCATGATTTTTGTCCTACTATTTGTATTTTTGTGTTTGCGCAAACGGCAGAATTCCATGGGTTTAGGCCGTCAGAACTCGTCTTCATTGTTAGAGACGAGTTCATTGGTTGGATTGCCCTTGCGATTCAAGTATGAGGAGCTCGTAGAAGCAACGGAGGATTTTAGGACCATGGTTGGAAGCGGCGGCTTCGGTAAAGTCTACAAAGGAACGTTGCCGGATCTAAGTGTGGTGGCGGTGAAGAAGATCACTAACTTGGGCCTCAGCGGGAAGAAGGAATTTCTCGCCGAGCTCGCGAAAATTGGAAGCATTCGCCATGTCAATCTAGTTAGATTGAAAGGCTATTGTGTCCGCGGTAGCCATCGGTTCCTTGTCTACGAGTTCATGAAGCGAGGCTCATTGGAGCGGATTCTCTTTGGTGACGGTCCAGTTTTAGAATGGTCGGATAGGTTCAAAATAGCCCTCGGAACTGCAAGAGCCTTGGCTTACTTGCACAGCGGGTGTCACCAAAAGATCATCCACTGTGACATCAAACCAGAGAACATCTTGCTGAATGATCATCTACAAGTGAAAGTGTCTGATTTCGGGCTCGCCAAGTTACTAGACCACGAAACCTCGAAACTAGTAACAGATATGAGAGGGACTAGAGGTTATCTCGCGCCGGAGTGGCTAGCTATTACCGGCATTACTAACAAAGCCGATGTTTATAGCTTCGGAATGGTGCTGCTCGAGATTGTGAGCGGGAAAAGAAACTTGACGCCATTCACGAAAAGCAGCAGTGTGGGAGAGGATGGCCGAGAAGAAAGTGGCCCGTCTTTGTCCTCTCCTAGCTTGAAAAGTTCGGTGTATTTCCCATCGTTAGCGCTGGAAATGCACAAACAGAGGAGGTACTTGGAGCTTGCGGATCCGAGGCTTGAGGGTCGAGTGAGCGCCAAGGAGGTTGAGATGCTCGTGCAGGTGGCGTTGTGTTGCGTGCATGTGGCACCGGAGCTGAGGCCGACAATGGACAATGTGGTGGCGATGTTCGAGGGTCGCTTGGCTTTAGGCGAGCCCAGAGTTGAGGCCTTGAGGTTCTTGCAGTATTAAAATGGGTGATAAAGCAAACAAGGATTTTCAGCATAATGAAATCCAATAAGATGTTGAAATTCAATAATTTTTTCAAAATATTTTCATGCCATTATCATTTTAGTACACAGATTGTGTATCTGATATAATCAATCAGATTGCAGATTGTTTTCTCTTTTTAATCATAGTAAGTGATTTTACGCCAAAGAAGTTTATAGGATTTTAAAGTCGGAGCACAAAGAAGCCTTTAGATTGACAACTTTGTTCAATTAGACAAAGTGTCACCAGAATTTTTTTTTACGTCATCTAGTCAAGTCTACTCGGCTTTTATTTTTGGGTTTCAATAAATCGGGGAAAAATAAGGTGCATTTAAGAAAACTAACATAAGAATAAGGTGCAAAACACTAATTTTTTCTACGAAAAATAGGACACATTCCTTCCCCATGTCAACCTTCTTAAGCTCGCCGAGTCGGAAATTATAGAGATAAAGTGAGCCATTTTTCTCTTTCTTGAAAACCGTCTCTCCCCCGATTCTCAAATTAGAGAAAGGAACCATGCCGAATTTGCAACCTGTAGCGATGCTATGTTGCTTCGTCCACACTTCCCCAACCAAGGCTTTCAAGATCCACACGTCGATCTGATCAGCACCCTCGTGAGTCACAAAGGCTAAGCAACCATTCAGCTCCACAGTCCCGTCGTAGATTCTGCCACTCTTCGAGAGCGTACTTGGTGAAACTTTTCGCTGTTCACTTCCATGGACACAATGTGATCACTACGGTCAAACTGAGGAATCCAATGCAGAGCCCCCAGAGCAAATACAGGGCTGCGACCAAACCATCGTATGGCTCCGAAAGAAGGACCATCAATCGCTCTCCATGATCTCGCTCCAACATTAATAACCTCACAATTGGCATAGCCTAGGTAATCCCTGAACAAGTGCACTACTTTATAGCCACCACTAGCGTCGCTCAAGGCAAAGCCCTAAGATTCATCAGGTTCGGAACAAAGAGCGCCAAGTGGAAGAGACATGAGCTTTCTTGTCACAGGGTTCATAATTACCAATCCTCCTCGATTGACTTTGTTATCGAGCAGGATTATGCCATTACAAGTAGCCCTGATCCTGCCTAAACAGCTTACATTGTACTTTCCAACACTAGACTTCCCATCTTTAATCTCTAAGAACTTGAACATGGGTTTTAAACCGCACCGAATAATTCGGTTACCGAATTTTCGGTTTTAAAAAACTAAAAACTGAAAACCACATCGAATAATTAAGCCACTGAATTTTCGGTCACCGAATTAAACCGCTTATTTAAAAATATTAAAATATATTAGGTTTTAATATATTATATATTAATTAATATAGAATATTAACTAAAAGAGCTTGTGATGTAGTGGAAAGGTGATGGGTTTTAAGGCCTACCCTTCCACAGACTCCAAGGGGCAGGATTCGAACCTGGGAGCAAAGTGAGAGAAGCACACTCGAAAGCCACTGATCCATCATGCATTACTTGTAAAATATTATAAAAAAAAATAATATATATATATATATATATTAATTCGGTGCGGTTTCGATTTTAACCTATTGTCATTTTCTAAAACCGAAAACCGCACCGCTTCCTCAAAATCGATGCGGTCATTCAGTTTGCTGACATGGCACCGAATTTTGATGCGGTGCGGTTTTTAATGGGATTAAACCGAATTTTTAGTTTTCTTGTACAAGCACATGAGATATAGATTATCATTGTGCCAAGAATATGGCATTTCTCAAAACCCCCTTTCTAATTCAAGATATAACGCTAAGCGTAACTCTAGTGACCCAATAAAATTTGAAGCTTATTTCTAATACAATCCTAATTCTAAAAATCTTAGTTTCTAGCTAGTCGAATGACCCACTAAATCCAATTTAAATGTTCTACAAATTCTAGTTTCTAATTCTAGAGTTACCCAATAAAATTCGAATCTTATTTCTAATACAATACTGATCCTAAAAATCTTAGTGACCCACTAAATCCAACTAAGCATATAAATGTTCTACAAATCCTAGTTTCTAATTCTAGATTAACTCTAGTGACCCGATAAAATTTGAACCTTATTTCTCATACAATACTAATCCTAATCCCACTAGCAAACCCGTATCCTAATTCTAAAACCTCCATCCCAATTTCACTAGCTAGTAAAACATGATGTTGATATTCTATCTTCAAATCCTAGTGTTGCAATTCCTTTTACTCTTAACCCGTACTCGTAATCTAATCCAAAATCATGCTTCTAATCCTAGCAACATTGTTTCTTGATGGAGACCTCTGCTATGCTATATATTCGGCTCATGGTACAACATTTTTTCTTGTGCTCTGTAGACATCTTCTCCTCTCCAGCAATCTTGATTCTCAAATAGCCATATTGCTGCCAAGGCGCTTTCATCTCGGTCCCTGGACCGCCACCGGATTGGACCTGTTAGCATCTATTTCAATTTCATCGTAGCTTAGCTCTAATTTCAAACTCTTTTGATGTCTCCTTCTACTTGTACTATTCCTAACACGGTACCCTATTGAGTCTCGAGGCTTTTGCGGATACACTTGGGTCGATGTAACTCGTAAGCTCAATGAAGTTGTGTATCAACAGGACTTAGGGGTCCACGATGAGCTTCAAGCCTCTCATTCTCTGTCGACATAGTTAGAAATCAGGAGTGTGCCTTCTTCATTCATTGAACATCAACTAGCTCTTTGGCCTGTAGAAATGAAATTTCAAGTAACAAAATTGAATCAGTTCTGCTCCAACGAAGGATGAAGAGAAAATCGCGTTGTAACATAGATTGCACTTTTCTGACTTTCAAATGCCAAAATGATATTCAACTGACTTTCTGATTGCACTTTTGGTGGATTGGTGGGCTACAACTCCAGAGTGTTCATTCCCCAAAGAAAAAAAAAAAACTCTTCAAAGGGTACAGAAATTTGGCAATAATTTCTATCTCACAAATCAAATAAATACGTCTTAGGCAGGCAAAGAAATGTCTTGGGATAGATCAACCAATAACGAATACATAAGACTTTGAACTGAACAAAGAGGAAAATAAAATTAAAGAATAATTGGATCGAACTCAAACTATAACTTAACAGGTAAGGTTAACTGTTACCGCAAACTTACTTGATTAGGAACAGGATTAGGGAATGTACGATCAAAGATCAACCAGCAGAGCTATAAGCCTCCTCTGGAATAAGGCTTTGCTTGTACAACATCCTAGTTGAAGGATATAAAACAAGATGCTATAATTTCTTCGCACCCACTTAATCAGAAAATTACTTAATACCATGTTGTAATGAACTCTACTTACTCTTGGCTCACACAAAAGTCGTAGTGCACATCTCTTAAGATACAAAAAATACCAGCCCGCCCTCATTTTCAGGGCTCTCCTGATATAGAAGAAAATAAAGCAGAGTGAGAATGAAAGCAATAAGAACATATAGATTAATGAAATTATACATATGTAGTAGCTTCCCTTTGATATTTATCCCAAGCTTTAAACTGGGAAACAGAAGGGACAATAAAGAAAGAAAAGTTCTTTCTCGTTTAAATTCTTTGCCAACATTTTAAATATCCATACCACTAGCAAGCTGTGATCAAGCAAGCTGGACATCGGGTCATTATCCGTGAAGACCACCTGTTTAAAAGTCCACTTCTGATACCTAGTAGCATCAATAGGACTGTCATTGTAGTGTCAAAAAAAAAAAAACAGTTATCTAATTTGAAAACTCACTAATGGAAGCACCACGAAAACAATTAGAGAAAGGGTTGGAGTGAAAAAAAACTTCTTTCAGTGAAAAAAAAAACAATTAGATCAGTCACTTTTGGTATGATCAATATTTCTTACTGAACCAAATTACATCCGTTCTTGCTGTGAGTATATTCCTCTTAGATGACTAAAATCCTCTTAAAAAAAGGGCCTATTGAACAAAGTGTTTTCTTGCTTTGGCAGTCAAATCAAACCTCCCTGCAATAACACATTCATTTTAAAAACAAAATAAGAAATTACAAATGAGGAATAGGTAGAATGACATATAAAACAATCTTCAACAATCAATTTAATTTGTTTTTTCTTCTTTAATATCTGAATTTGATCAATATTCTTTACACGAATAACAATGTTCAGGTACTTTAACTAGGCCATAATTGCATTAAAACCCAAAAATTGCATGGAGGTGTACAGTCATGATGCAAATAGAAAACTAAATTTCCTTGGTATTAATTCGAAATAGAAAAAAAAATGTATAAAATACTTCAGTTTGACCACGGTCAGCATTTATCTATTGATCTAACAATGGATAAATGCAGCTCCAGAGACAGATGCAAAGTCAAAAGAGGTACAAATTCACAATATAGTAACATAGAATTTCCGAAGGCAATGATTCGTAAGATGGTGCATCAAAAAACCCAGCACGAAAGTAAAGATAATTGGAAATACCTTTTTAGAAATCCAATGCCAATCTTTCTTAAAAGAGAATTAAAGAACGGCGGTAGTTACACATTTCTTCCGCGCCATAGGTGAGTTCTAAGAGACCAAACAAAGAACTTACGATTAAGTTAATCAATATGTGTACTCATATTTCAATTATATCAGACCATAAGTCAGGCGACCATAGAAGTGGTCATAGGAGAAATGGTTTTACCTTATCTCTGCTGTCCATCCATGTGTCCTACGAAAATTGAGTAGAGAACAAAACTTGAAGAAGAATGACTATTAGTTATAAACTTCATTTGTTATAACAATGTAAGTTCTGAAATACCAAACAAAGAGATCTATAATTAGGCTATTGAATTCATATGCTTACTCATATCTCAAGTATATATTATCGCATATATGTTGTCCATCAGAGTGGTCATAAAAGAACTAATTGAGATTCATCGGAAATTTGATTAGTTCCAAAAGAATTTTTACAGTTTATGCTATCCATAAATTATAACGAATACATGTTTTTTAATAACCATTTTGTGAAAATTTATCAACATTTGGAAATCGCTGTTGTCAGTTAATATTGCGACACTGCCCTGGGGCATATGATATGAAATATAAGATAGAAGAAGAAATAAATAATGGATTGAAAATCAAATCATTCACAACGTTTCATCTTTTATTAGCAAACAAATCAGTTCAAACACACAGGGCACTATAGGATGACAGAGAAGAAGAAAAAATGGTTTTACCAGTTAGGACTAGCAAATTCTATGACCGCCGTACAACAATGGCCTGTTACTGTCCTATTACCATCAATGGTGTGGCTACTCTTACCTGTACGTTAAATGAAACCTTATGAAATCAGAACCACAGAGAGAAAGCACCATCGAAAAAACAAGAGTTATACAAGTAAAATATAAACAAACTTTATCATTCACTCCCTATTTTCCAGCCGATTCATCTCCTTAGTTCCTGTAGTTGATTCCTTTGCCATGTTTATTCCAAAGTTACTTTAGCTAATAAAAACACCAGTCAATCAACATTTTACTACTTTTGGATGTTGGCAGCAATAAATGAAAATGTTTTACCTGTGGAGAATAAAATGAGTGCTATCACCTTTATTAATTTCCAAATCTGTACTTGTACCATAACACCAAAAGCAAGTTCCCATCAAACCTAGCCATGTAATATAGAGTCATGTAAAAATATAGCAGAACATGTAAAGGCGCATTAGTATAAAAATGAATATAATTTATAAATTACGTGACAACTAATCCTGACTATCAAGAAATAATAATGAGAAAACGAAAAATCGCACCTCTTCGATCCCTTGGACAAGATATCTTCTCTATCTCTCTACCACCCTCCTCCTAGGCCAAATTTTGACATTATTAATATAAATTAAATGAAAAAGAAAAAAATTTATGCTATAAACCTAGAATACAACTAACAATTTATAGGTTGATATATATAGGACCGTTGTACTTAAATTCTCAAAATAACTTCAAAAGTTTGTTTGCTAGGTTTATAAGTTGATATGGCATATTCTCGACAATACAATAGAAAGTGAAAGTATCTTCACTCAAAAAATTGTAAAGCCAAGAAAACATCATATGAGAAAACAAAACTTTGTGCGGCTGTAAAGATCGTAGAAATACAACACTCAGGCGATAAATTTAGCCATCGTTCTATACATTAAGATATAAGAAACATGAGAGATTAGAAGTCAGGTCGAAATAATAATGAGAAGACAAAAAATCGCACCTCTTCGATCCCTTGGACAAGATATCTTCTCTATCTCTCTACCACCCTCCTCCTAGGCCAAATTTTGACATTATTAATATAAATTAAATGAAAAAGAAAAAAATTTATGCTATAAACCTAGAATACAACTAACAATTTATAGGTTGATATATATAGGACCGTTGTACTTAAATTCTCAAAATAACTTCAAAAGTTTGTTTGCTAGGTTTATAAGTTGATATGGCATATTCTCGACAATACAATAGAAAGTGAAAGTATCTTCACTCAAAAAATTGTAAAGCCAAGAAAACATCATATGAGAAAACAAAACTTTGTGCGGCTGTAAAGATCGTAGAAATACAACACTCAGGCGATAAATTTAGCCATCGTTCTATACATTAAGATATAAGAAACATGAGAGATTAGAAGTCATAATAATGAGAAGACAAAAAATCGCACCTCTTCGATCCCTTGGACAAGATATCTTCTCTGTCTCTCTACCACCCTCCTCCTAGGCCAAATTTTGACATTATTACATACATTAAATGAAAAAGAAAAAAATTTATACAATAAACCTAGAATACAACTAACCATTTATAGGTTGATATATACGGGACTGTTGTACTTAAATTCTCAAAATAACTGCAAAAGTTTGTTTGATAGGTTTATAAGTTGATATGGCATATTCTCGACAATACAATAGAAAGTGAAAGTATCTTCACTCAAAAAATTGTAAAGCCAAGAAAACATCATATGAGAAAATAAAACTTCGTGTGGCTGTACAGATTGTAGAAATACAACAATCAGGCGATAAATTTAGCCATCGTTCTATATATTAAGATATAAGAAACATGAGAGATTAGAAGTCAGCTGACTACACTATATGCGATGAGAAATGAAGGGAGATATAATTTAGAAACCCCTCACCATAGGCTATAATTTGAATAACTACTAATATCAGACATATGATGCATCAATTATTCTTAATAGATTTACTAAAGCAAGAATATCGCACCTTCTCTCCTTTGGAAAAGATTATCTTCTGTATGCCTCTCAACCGTCCCTTGATTGAAAAATCACATTTCAAGTATTAGTAGCATTACATGAGAAAAAAAAAAAAAGGAACGACGACAACACAAAGAACAAAGTATAGTAGTAAATATGATAATATATCTTATTATGAGTATACACCAATTCTTTTCATCATAATCTTCTTTTTTCTTTAAAACACAATATGTAGCATAACATATAAAATTATTATCATAATGTGCAAAGTCTTAAACGATATAATACAATATCACTCAGAAAATGGAACGACGCTAGTAAATGCTACCAATCAAGATCATAATAACACAATAGTAGATCATCATTCCCTGTATACAATGCATAAGACATAAGAAACACAAGTGGTTAATCACCAAATCTATTACGCTGTATTCGACAGTGGATGAAGATAGTAATAAGTTAAAAACCTTCATAATAAGTATTTTCAGATAAAAATTAATAGTAGATTACAATTTAAATAACTATTAATTCCATATATAAGATAAACCAAGTATTGAGAAATTTACTGAATAAAATTAGCAACTACTCATCTTTAAACAAGTTAGCTTCTTTAATCCTCTCCATTGCCCCACATTCCAAAAGTCAAAATTATAACAGTACTAGTAGCATTAAATAAAGTACACTATAGAAATGATAATAGAAAGGAAGTAAAGAGTAATGATAGTTGTTAATTACACAACATATATCCATCTCATTTAACAAAATAAGAAATCCAGCCAAAAAAAAACTGAATAAGAATATATCTGTTACCTTAGTAGAACAAAGTATTTGATGTGCGCCTCCCTTCAGCCCTTAATAGAAAAAGAGAGATTATTAGGAGTCAAAGAAATATAATATGACAATAATAATAAAATCATTATTGGTACCCAAAAAAAAAAAAACCCCTAATCGGTGAAGTAGCATTTGCTGTAAGATCATCAAATGTGAATCTTCTTAGGCAGTTTAAACTAATTAACCGAAATACAGATCAACAGTCTTTACGTCAATAATATTCTTATTCTTGTCTAACTAAAGCTATGACTCAGATAAGTAAGATTTGTTGTGACAAAAGATACCTCCTCAAACCCCAAAAGAATCAGAAAATAAACAGGGGTGCTGTATATATTATGAAAAAAGATATAGTACCTTACTGTCAAAGCGAAAAATTGTCCCATGCTGGAAATCACATCTTCAGCATCCTTGGTGTAGATCCGAATTTGTGACTGTATTATAGATTGATGTTATATTAAAACTTATAACCCACGCGGTTTAATCAAGAAATACCATAGATGAAGATAACAAGAATTAAACTAACACTCACCTAGCAATTACAAATAAACTGCAGGAAATCAGATGAAGATGGATTGTTGCATATGTAGAATCGGCAACCTAAAAAAAAAAAAAAACATTTGCAGTCAAATTCACAAACTCTATATAAAAAGAAACAATATTGAAATTGCTTATTATGATGAACTAACAGAAAGGGCCGGATTATTTACATTTGAATTTCAACAAGGCTTATGCCATATAGGTATATTTTACCTGTCTTTTGTCAACTTTGAAAATTAACTACATTCTTCTTTAGAAGAAATCATTATGTATCACAGTAATACCACGGCTAAAACTAAAGATTTAGTAACTAAGGCATACAATAAATATATAAGTTAGACAAGCGAAGAAAACCTAGACTTGGAGGATGCAAAGCAGCACGATTATGTTGTTTAAAGTCTTTTCACCCCCCAATCTCTCTTCCTCTTAGTACTGTGGTGTAGATCAGAATTTGTGACTGTATTATAGAATGATGTTATATTAAAACTTATAACCCACACGGTTTAATCAAGAAATACCATAGATAAAGATAACAAGAGTTAACAAGAGTTAAATTAACACACCTTGCAGTTACAAATAAACTGCATGAAATCGATGAAGATGGATTGTTGCATATGTAGAATCGACTACCTAAAAAAAAAAGCATTTGTAGTCTGTAAATTGAGTTAGAATCAGCTAAATTCAAAAACTCTACATAAAAAGAAAGAATTTTGACATTGGCTATTATCATAAACTAATGCAAAGGGTCAGATTATTTACACAATTATAGCCCAAATAAGCATATGAACAAAATAAAGAAAAACTTCATTTGCTATATTCTTGACTGTCCTAAAAGATAAATGAATAAAAAAACACTGAAAACTTACATAGACATTTGACAATACACACTGGAAAGTAATGGCTTCACACTCTCTCCTATTAGATCATTGTTTGCCCAAACCTGCCCGAAAGAAAAGGGAAAAACTTTAATAAATAAAACACATTTGACTTTCAACAAGGCGTATGTACAAGAATATAGGTATATTGTACTTGTCTTTTGTCAGCTTTGAAAATAACTTCATTCTTCTTAAAAACAAAAAAAAAAATAAAAAAAAAAAAAACAGACCCATTATGTATCACAGTGCTACCACGACTCAAAATAAGGTTATAGTAACTGAGGCATGCAAGAAATAGATAAGTTGGGCAAGCGAAGAGAACCTGGACTTGGAGGGACGCAGAAACCATGTTGTTTCAAGTCTTTTCATCGAGTCCACACCCACCCACCCCCACCCCACACACCACCCCCCAACCACCCCACCCCCCCACATCCCCCCTCCCCAGCACCCCCCACACCCCCCAACCCCCCCGCCCCCCCCAAAAAATCCCCCCCAAATCTCTCTTCCTCATAGTAATTTGGCATTCCAACCCAATTTGCAATCTCTCTCTCCCTTTCCCATCACTCTATTCTCCAAATTAATCCCCCCATCCCTCCCCACCACACACACTCTCTCTCCCTCCCTCTCTCCTCCCTCCCTCCACCTATTTTTCTATACCCACGCCTCTTTAACACCATTCACTGCTCCCATTCGTGTCCCCTGTCTCCCACATTATAACACCCTCTCTCCTCCTCTCTACCATCTTCATCCTTCCTATCTCTTTATCCACTCATCTTCCCTCCCTCTGTCTATCTTTCCACATCTCCACCCCATTCACTCCCCCCATTCGCAGCCTTCATCTTCTTTTTCCACCTCTCTCTCTCCCATTCATATCTCTTTATCTACTCATCCTTCTTCCTTCCGTTAATCTCTCTACTGCCCCACCCCAACCCCATTCCCCACATCATCCCTCTCTCACTCTTTCCTCCCTATCTCTTTTCCACCATTCCTCCCTCTGCCCATCTTTCTATACTTCACCTCAACCACCTATTCACTCCCCCACTAAATTAACAAATGATAATTACGAGACTTCTCCACCTGGCAAAAAAAAATGCATTTAATAATAAGATTTAGTTGAATTGAACAAAATTCACAACATAACTGTGATGAAATACGATAGTAGTAATACTTTTTATTTAGTTGCTAAAATACTCCTCAAGAAAAATATTATTTAAACAGGAGGAACATATTTGAACTTTGACTTAAAGAACCTTGCAGTAGTTATAATCCGAATTTTTTAAAGTTATTTTACAACCTAAGTTAACACATATAAATTTCGACTTAACTGATTTCATCACGTTTACATTTAATCTTCCTAATTGTGCTTCAGACACGTTAATGAGATGTCATAATAGTGAAATAACGTTGTTTTTTTTTTCAACTTTACATGAGCAAATTCATCCCATAACATGGTACCCAAATATCAAACCAAAGAGCTTCTCTCTGTCTCTTGTTTATCTTTTTCCTCTCTTTAATTTGAATGAAAACACCAAGCTTTCTTTAGAGAAGAGAAAAAACCTGGAGTTGGAGAAGTTGGAGCTGCGACTGCACTACCATGTTGTTACTTCAAGTTTCTTCAAATTTCTAGCAAGCCCCAACCTCCCTTCTCCTCCATCTGCTCTCTCGGCATCCCTTTTTACCATGTTGTTGCTTCAAGTTTCTTCAAAACTTCGCACGCTGCAACCATTCCCAACCCAACATCTCAATCTCTCTCCACGTCTCTCTCATTTCTCTGTGTGTCCCCCCCACCCTCCCGCCGTTCTTCCGTCAAACTCCAGAAATATCTCTCACTCACCCCTTCTTCACATAACCATTGATTGTTCCACCCCTTGACTCAATGCACTCCATCTCCTTTCCTCCTATATTCATCAGCAAGTGCATTCAAACAGATTTTGTAACTATAGAGTTGTCAACCTAATGAATAAAAAAATCAATTTCATCAATGAAGATACGGTTTAAGACAGGCAAATTAAAGCAGCTCCACAGTTTCAATACACAAATGCATTTGAAGATACTTACCTAAACGCAAAATGATAGATTGATGGATACAACAACTTGCTCCACTACTATCTTCAGTTGCTGAAAATATGAAGCTCACTAACTTTATCACAGAGCTAAAGTTGTTATGAAATCGGTCGGTTCTCCTACCTACAGAACATTAGGACAAAATTAGGATAGGAAAGAAAGTCAATCTCGAAATATCTAGAATGTACAATAATAAATCATAACAGAGATCAACACAAAACAACTTGTTCTTCAACATAAAAACTTAGCAAAATAAATTTTTAAAAAGGTTCTCCGTACCTCTGTCACCAAAGGGCACACAACGAGGAAAGTTTTCCACCAAGAAGCAATAACAACAAAGCAAGTCAATCATGTCTCTTTCTGCTCCATCCAATGAATACACCAAACGCAAGAAATATAACAAGCATGTGTATTCCTTACTTAAACCCATGTCTTTGCAACTGGAAAAATGAAAATTACAATTAGGTAAAACTCGAAAAAAAAAAAACAAAAAAAAACAAATTCAAAATATTAGGAATGAGATGGAATAAGTAACCATAATGTCGAGATGACATATATAAATGTAATCAAGGAAATTCAACAAAAAATGAGTACTTACATGCACTGCATCTTTTAACTTGTTGTCCAAGACGTCTCTCCTTCTGGGGTTTTGTCTTTTTTTTTTTTAACCACGCTTATCCTTTCTTTTTCCCCTGCTCTAATTTTTTTACCTCTTTCTTTTTTTTGTGGTGGTTTTTACACACATTTTTTTCTCTTTTCATTTTTTTCCTCTCTCTTTTATTCTTTCTTCTTTCACTTGCTTTCATTTTTTTTTGCCAACCTCTTTTTTTTTTTGCCCTACTCTCACTTTTTCATTTTTTTTAACTCTCTTTTCTTTTCTTTTTTTTTTTCTTCTAACCTCTTTTTTTTTTTTTTCCTACTCTCACTTTTTCTTTTTTTTTTTTAACTCTCTTTTTCTTTTCCTTTTTTTTTTCTTCTAACCTCTTCCTTTTTTTTTCCCTACTCTCACTTTTCCTTTTTTTTTTAACTCTATTTTCTTTTCTTTTTTTTTCTTTTTTTTTCTTCTAACCTCATTCTTTTTTCCTACTCTCACTTTTTCATTTTTTTTAACTCTCTGTTCTTTTTTTTTTTTTTTTTTTCTAACTCTTTTTTCATTTTTTTTCTTTTTTATTCTAGAAAAGATAAAAATTCTTCGTTATTTTACATGATAAATGAAGTACAAAATATTTTAGACAGGAAGTACACCTTACATGACTATGTTAAGTGAAAATTATCAAAACATTCTTTACTCGATATCCGAACGGCCAACCAAAATTTACATTCTTCCAAACTTCAGAGGATTTTATCCATTATTTCTCGTTCTTTTTTTGATACCTCCAATTATTTCTAGAATATAGTTCACAGCCTGTATGCAAAAAAACATGGGTTACATTTAATGAAAAATATGAACATGCAAAGGAATTTGAGGTCTAAAATTAAGTACCTAACATTGCTGCCAAAAGACCATTCAGGCGTACTAGGCAACTTCTTGTCAATATCACAGAAATAGACAACCTGAAACCATAGTGAACTATGTTACTTGGTTTACAAACCCAACAAGCTATTAAAAACTAAAAGACACAGGCATATTTCATAAACGACTAATAGGAGAAACACAACATGTTAAAGATAAACAAGGGTTAACAATAATGGTACAAATTATAAATCATGCCTTAATAATTTAACAAGTTTTTAGCTTCATTTAATAATAAGAAACACATGCTGGTAAGATAAAACCCCATTAAATCTTTTAACAGACTAATTTTGGAAACTACTCACCTATTAGTCATGTTAAAGCGGGTTCTCTTCATCAACTGAACAAGTGGACCAAATCAACTGAACAAGCGGATCAAATATAAACTACTTGGTTACTCCTAATGTGTACTGATATATGATGTCCCACTGTTTAAGACAGACAACATATGTTTTTGTTCACCTACAAGTAGAAGGAATAGAGCAGACTTGTCATTTCTGTAATTGGACAGCATACAAAAATTAAATAATTCCTACCATGAAAAAATCAATATGAAAAAAAGGAGGCAGAACCAAAAAGGACGATAAAATCAACTAACTTATATCCATACCATGAAAAAGGAAAGTTCCCACCAAGAAGCATCAATAGGGGAAGTAAGGCATATAACATAATAAGGGTGCATCAAAATCGTGTCAATTGAAACCGCAAAATAGAGCCCAATTTGTGTAAGAATAAACTATCAACTTTCACGGGCAGCTTCGGAGGCTGCAATAAATCATTAAACAAAACACACAAAAATTTTAAGTCAATAGAAGCATTTTATCCTTCAAGTTAATTTCAGTAATAGTTTTAGAACATTGTAGCATATCAACTCATGATGACATAAATCTCATAACTTACCATGATGTTTTCTCTGATGCCTCATAATGACATAGAAACTCATAAAAATAGCATGACAAGATACCTATACTCAAGATATAAATATAAAATGTCAAATTCAGTTAAAGACCAACACCTGTAGACACAAGACAAGCAAGGATCTTGCGAGAGAAAGAGAAAGTACCAATCATTAGGTCCGTACAAACTTTGCACGTTAGTTTGGCTTATTATATTGTTGGTCATCGGCCATTCTTGGTGATGGCACTTTTGTACGTTTTGTGCCATTAACTGAACTCTGGGATGGTTCGCTAGTAGTGGTCGTCTTCTTGGATGCTTCTTTAGGAATAATCTCTCAAGCCGAAATATCTACAGAATCACATTCAAACCTGTAAAACCATGGTTGTAATACATATTTTCAAGATAAATATAATATGAATAAGAAAAAGGACAAGGAGGCAAGAGAAAGTGGTTTACAAGCCAATGATACCTTAGGCAAAAGCCCGAATTTCTCAATTAACCAATCACCAAAGACGTCACATATTCTTACTCGTAGGACTAGTTTATACACCGAAAAAGAATTGAGCCTGCAATGCATTACATGATCCTTACGTACTAAGCGATGTAGTAAGAACTAAATGTTATACTCAGGTACAACATAAAATTATTCCGTTCAAGAATGTGAAATACCTTATCTATCCACCATCTTGAAGCTATAAAATGCAAACCAGTGCAGGAAGTATAGGAACTGTTGGCACCTACAAAAGGGAAAAAATGTGCATTAGGACATAGACGTATAATTGTAATTTTAAGCTTTCAGCTTCCGACGATAGAGACTACACGTAATAGGGAAGTTTTCTCACAAACATGATGTAAATGGCTAATTGAAAAAGGAATTCAACAAATAAGGAATGTACAGATAAAATTAACCTATGTAGGAAGGGTAGCATCAATAGTAAGGTCAAGAAACAACTTTGATTCTACCTTTGAGATACCACTCTCTTTCTATATCAGCCTTTCCAACTTGGAGATGTGTCCTTTTTGGCCCTCATTCGAACCACAACCATGATTATCAATTGACTTCAATCCTTCGCTTAAATTTTTTAGTAGAAGAATATGGAGATTACTTTTGTAATCAATCCAAACCCATCTAGGACAACATTATTTCTTTTCTCATTCGTCATGGGCCCGCCAAAGTTTTGAAAGCCTGCTATTTTCATATGTCTGCATCAAGAATCATAAAATAGTAAGAGATTCTAGCCTGTTGAATGCTCACATTTTCTGCTAGTATAATTATGCCTAATTCAACCAAATCGAATAAAAATGTTGTAAATGAAAATCAAGTAGACACCATAAAAAGTTGGTACTTTACGAGGAAGTGAATTTTGGTGGAGATGACTCGAGGTACATTGATGTAGCTGGATGAGGGCAAAGGCAAATGACACAACTGCAACTCGGTGTTGAAGCTCAAGAAAGTGTAAGAGACTGCTTGGATATATAATCCACTTCCTTCATACATAAAGAGTAACAACACTTCAAGTCAAGAAGATAAAAATAATAATATAAAGAAAGAAAAAAAAAAGCTGCTTTTAACAAAGTGACTTTACAAAAGGAAAGAGTCAATACAATTTTTCTCAACAGGAAAACTAATAGTCTTTTAATCATTAAAATTAACAAATTTGTTTGGCTCTTGTAAAGAAAGAAATTACTCAGACAATGACAAGGTGCGAAATTTCACATACACTATTACTCAGTTAACTTCAATGGTTTTAAGCTATGAGTCTCCTTTGCCAAGGAAACAATATTTGCTCTATTACTTTATTATCAAGGAAACATATACTCTATTACTCGACGGACATGCAGAGTAAATTGCTTTTCCTCATATTATCAAGGTTAGCAAAGCCTAAAACAAAACAAGATGTAGCTTGAAGTCTAAAATCGTTTAAATCAGCACATACCAAGTAAATAAAAATGCTCCCATATTCAATCTTTTGATTGAAATGGTGATTAAGATTGCAAAAACTATGGAACCAAAATACGAGAATTTGCATGGCACCATTAATATTATATCCAATGAAAAATGCTTAATTACTGTGCTGAAGAAAGAAACACAGATTCTTTGCCCACTGTTCAGATTCCCCATGAGCAGCAACGGTCAATGGTGCATTTCTGCATCACACGAAATGAAAAATAGAAGACATATTCAAAATACAGTCAAGATATAGTAAGTACTGTAAAGGCAGGTTAGAGTTAAAAAAACAAATGCAGTGATCTTGCAAAAGAAGAGAAAATACCAATCACTAGCCAGATACAAACTTTGTGCTGAGTACTCATAGGACATACACAAATGTTTGCACGCATATTTGCATCTTGATGCTGCTGATCGGCGCCCATTTTAAATGATGGCGCTTTTATATAGTGTAGACCATTAGGTGAACTCTTGTATGGTTCGCAAGTGATAGTAGTCAATTTGGAACTGGTTGTCTATTTGGATCCTTTCTTAGGAATTTTCCACCAAGGCCGAGAGTCTACAAAATCACAGGCAAACAATGTAAGCCAAGCATTGAATATAATATATTGGAGACTCATTATACCAAGGAAAGAGAACAATGTAAGCCAAGCATTGAATATAATATATTATCACAGAGTGCCTCTTTTACTTCTCTGTAATGTACAAGAACAATGTGCTCCAAGTGCCTTAAAACACAAGTAATATGGAGGCGTAAATGGAAGCAGAAGAATAAAAAAAAAAATGTATATTCAAAGTTTTACAATGAAAACCAAAATGCATCTAGGGGTCAAAATGATGAAGTGCAGAATGCACACATGCTATAATTTCACATTTGACCTACAACTATAAATTCTTACATCCTCCACAAAACAGAAAGCAAGTCTTATATAAAACATCATGAACTGCCTTACAGAATTCATCATACAAAGCTGTTGCTAAAATCAGATATTATGCTCCAGTAGGATTAAAGATTAAATAACGTAGACTTATGGTCACATTCTTTAAGAAACAGACCAGGATAAAAAAAAACATGGCATCAAAGACTAGCTAAAATTATGTAACTCACCACTCCATGAAGCTTCGAGTCGGTGGCAATGTTAAAAAACAACTCTTGTACCACCTCTAGAATACAACTCTATCTGTACAAAAAATGCATAAAACAGTAAGTGATTCTAGCTCTTAACCTCTCTCTTGTTTCCTACTCATATGAAATACAAATGAAAAAGAAAATTCTAAACCTGAGCATCAACCATTAGAAAAGCCCAAACTTCTTTTGGTCCACAAACTGTTGGCAGCTGCAAGATTCTGAGGAATACCAAAACAGAAAGTGTCATTGCAACAATATAAACATTGGGAGAAGTAATCATTTGCGAGGAATTTTACATACCTTAGGAGTCATTTTCTAAAGCTTAGCTCATCTTAATTCCATACATAGCAGATGTTCCACATTTAAGCGATACCTCATACAAAAATCTAAGTTTTCTCCATTTAACTTTCGCCTGCAATGCACAACATGATCAGTCATCATAAGGAAAAAACCATTCATTAGGCTACAGAGGCATAAATGGCATTCTAAGGTCTAACACAGAAGCTTGATCATATTCAATAAAAACTTTGAGAAACGGACAATGTTCATAAAACATGATGTCAATCAAGACTAGGAAAATTATGTAACCCAACACTCCAAGAATGTTAAGCTCAGTAAAAAGGTTAAAGAAAAAACATTAATGCCATCACTGGCCATTCTATCAGCAGCAGAAAGCATAACACAGTGAGAAATTCTAGCTAACCCTTGTATTTTCTACTAATATGCAGTAAAAGAATTCTGGACCTGAATATCAACGGTTAGAAAAGCTCAAACTTCTATTTGATCCAAAAAGCAGCTGCATAAGCTTCTGAGGAGTACCAACACAAAAAATGTCATTACAAAAATATAAATATTGGGAGATGAAGTCAATACCGGGAATTCTACGTACCTTGGGAGTCATCTTTCTAAGCGCTCATCTAAATTCAGTATACGCTGAGGTGGGGTAGAAACCAAGAGATAAATATATGATGAGCTCACACTTGACAGACAAATCACCTGCACATAAGAAAAAAGACAAAGCTTATTTTAGATAATTGAGTAAGCTATTCAAATATTCAAAAAGCCAAAAAATAAAAATGAAAAACTATTGCAATATAAAAACCAAATCTTACCATAATGATTGCTTTGTCTTTGTGGAAGTCCATATCAACAAGTGAAATTAACCAATCACTTGAAAAAATATAAGTAAAAAAGGTACTACTTTACGTTCTAGCAGAATTTGCAAAATCAACTAGCTAGCAATCCTCCGCATAAATTCACAATCTATATCTTTTATATATCTACTTCTTTTTTTTTTTTTTTGTTTACTTTCTCTTTTTTTTCCTGGCTTTTTTTCAACTCTTTTTTGTTCTCTCTTTCATTTACCATCTCTTTTTTTCATTTTTTTTTCTCTCTCTCTCTCTTTTTGCCATTTCCTTTTTTTCTTGTTTTTATTTTCCTTTTTTTCTAACATCTCTCTTTTTTTTTTTACCTCTCTTTTTTTCTGGGATTTTAACCCTTTTTTTTTTCTAACAACTCTCTTTTTTTTTTCACCTCTTTTTTCTCTGGGATTTTTTTTTTCTCTTTTTACTTCCCTTTTTTTCTTTTTTTTCTTTTTGCTTGGATTTTGTTTCCTTCTTATTTTCTTTGTTGAAAAGAAACAATACTTCATCAATCTTGATTTTAATATAAATGAAGTACAAAACGACATGACTTTCACCTGAAGAAATCAGGTACTAATGATCAGCCGATCTTTACTGGAAGAATAAGCCGAAACATGCCCAATAGGCCATAGTGGTCACCCGAAATTTCAGCCACTCCCATACTACAGTAGTAGCTCCTTTCTCTCTTTGGAACTCCTATTCCTGTCCAACCATATTGCCCAAATTTAAGAAGAAGGCTTCTCTTATAGGTGCAAAATAGTTGAACTCCAAATTGGAAAGAGTCCACATGTTTGTGAAAATTGGCATTCCTGAGAGAATTGATGTTAAAAATAAAATGAGCATTTTAAGGGGAAAAAAAAAGGAAGATGTTTTGAGGGTCCAAAATGATTACGATATGGTGCAGCCAAGAGACTGTCAGGCATATTATGGTACTTCCAGTTTATGTCATGGACATATAAGACCTGAAACAATCAGCTCCCATATATTAGAAGGCATCGACATTTGGATGACCTATTTAAAGAACAAAAGAGTTGCAACATTCAGGAACAGCCGATAGATTTGCATGGAAAAAATTGATAAGCATGAACAGGTTGCTAAGATACAAAACTGTCCTCATCAAATCTAACTAAAAACCTACTACCAGAAACTGAAATTTTGGAAAGTACTTACTAACAGTCTTGTCCACACCACTTCTATTCGCAAACTCATCCAGCAAACCAGACATATAAGTAGTGGTGTTTGTAAGCTCCTACCATGGTAGTAAAAAATCAGTATGAAGTACACATTTTTCCGAAAAGAAAAAAAAGACAAGTGAGAGCAGCTTAACTATCATGAAAATTCAAACTTGAAATTTGACCCAAATCAGAGCAGTGACTGACCTGGATGAAGGCTTTGTCATGGCAAACAAACCATGATGGACAAGTCTTCTTGGAGTGGAGCGTAAATATAGAAATTATTGCAGCAGTATTTGTGCTACTAAGGTTACCCTTAATGTAACCTGTACTGCTCTATGATTCCCTTAATTGCTTCCAAATGCAGGACTATAAATTATTTTAATTTACCATTTTAAGCTTCTTTTTTCTTTCATCACCTTCTTTTTTTTTCACCTAAAAAAAAAGTAGAATGTAAATCAGACATCGATTCTTTAAGTCCACAAAAATAACAGATATGAAAACAAAAGTTACCTGGTATTATTAGTGAAATTACTTCCAAAACTTTGTTTTTTCCCTTTTCTCTTTTTTTTTTCTTCTTATTCAATTTGCTCTACCACTTTTTTCTGGCTTGATTTTTTGTAATTAGCAGTCCTGTGCAAAATGGTTGAACTCCCAATTGGGAAGAGTCCACATGTTTGTGAAAATTGGCATTCCTGGAAAAACTAAAAAGTTTAAACAAACTGAGAGAATTGAGGTTAGAAATAGAGTAGAAAAAAAAAAAGAAAAAAGAAAAAAAGAAGTTTTGAGGGTCCAAAATGATTACGCGCTATGGTGCAGCCAAGAGACTACCAGGCATATTATGTTACTTCCAGTTTATGTCATGGACATTTAAGACCTGAAACGATCAGCGCCAAAAAATTAGAAGGCATCGACATTTGGATGACCTATTTAAAGGACAAAAGAGTTGCAACATTCAGGAACAACTGACAGAGTTGCATTAAAAAAAATTGATAAGCATGATAACAGGTTGCTAAGATACAAAACTGTCCTCATCAAACCTTTAAACTAAAACCCAACTACCTGAAACTGTATTTTTTGGAAAATATTTACTAAGAGTGCTGCCTAAGCAACTTCTATTTGCAAATTCATCCAGCAGACCAGACATATAAGTAGTAGCGTTTCTAAGCTCCTACCATAATATAGGTAGTAAAAAATCAGTATGAAGTACACAACTTTCCGAAAAGAAAAAAAGATAAGTGAGAGCAGCAAAACAATCATAAAATTTCAAAAGCAAAACAATCATAAAATTTCAAACTTGAAATTTGACCCAAATGAGAGCAGTGACTCACCTGGATGAAGGCTTTTTCATGGCAAACAAACCATGAGGGACAAGTCTTCTTGAAGTGAAACTCGTACATATAGAACTCATTGCAGTACTTAGGTTACCCTTAATGTGACCTCAACTGTTCTTTGACAGCTTCCAATTGCAGGACTACAAATTATTTTAATTTAGTATTTTACGCTTCTCTTCTTTTTTTTATCACGTTCTTCTTTTTTTTTTTCAACCTACAAAAAACAGTATATTGTAAATCAGATGATAATTATTAAAATATACAAAAATATTAAATAGAAAAACAAAACTTACCCGATATTATTAGTGAAATCACTTCCAAAAACTTTGTTTTTCTCTTTTCTCTTTTTTTTTCCCCTTGTTTTCTTTGCTCTACCACTTTTGTCGTGGCTTGAATTTTCGTAATTAGCAGCCTTGTATACAAGAGCCAAATCAATCCTGCATATCTCGTTTGGGGTCTGAAATCTGAGAAATCAGCACCTACAAATTCAATAAATATACGAATTAACAGATTGCAAGATTCTATTAGAAAAGACCCAGAAACTCTAAGGCAAACACAAAAATACAAAACTTTTTCTTGATCAAATTTTCACGGCAGCCAAACAGGGATCGAAGAAAGTAGAAAATTTTAAAAAGTTACCGTTGACTCAGCGGCTGGACAAAGCTGAATCGTCTTGACATAGTTGAGACTTCGCACAAATGAGAACTTCCCAATGGGAGGTTTGACCCAAGAAAACCCGTCGAAAAACCGAGAAAGTTTGTCCTCCTTCACCTTCATCATCAAGAATAAACAAAGCACCAACTTAATCAAAAAAGAACTCTGTGATTGTTCAAATAATCAGAATCACTAATAAGAATTAGGGTTTTTATCGACATCATACCAGATTTAGAAGGGTTTTAAAAAAAACCCTAATTTTATCTCTCTTTTTTTTTCATTTTCGTTTTCAAGTACGAAAACCACGAAGAGACATAGCACTGTCTGACTATTTTCCTTCATTTCTCCTCTCGCAAAGACGAAGAGCATAGAAACCTTAGAAGAATTGTGCATAACAGTCTTCGTCTAAAACAAAGAAATATGAAGTCAACAAACAATAAGAACACACTGCGAACTTTAGGGTCAAGAATGACCATACCAGACCAGACCAGACCAAACTTTAGGGTTTTCAACGAACCATACCTTTCTGGAGCTTTGCAACGGCCATTCACACTGCGGATTTCACCCATGCAAGCGAAACGCTAACCCTAGAAATCCTGATGATCGATCTCTCTCTGATCTCATTCTCTCTCTCTCTCTCTCTCTCTCTCTCTCTCTCTCTCTCTCAAGAACACAGAGAGACCAAATCGTCCCTCTCTCTTTTTTCGGTCTCACTCTCTCTGAAACTCACCGACCGACAATCACTCTCTCTCTCTCTCTCTCTCTCTCTCTCTCTCTCTAGACTCACTCAGATGTGTTCGCTATCTTTCTCTCTTATATAATAAAGCTTTTGGCGCCCAAATTTGTGAGAGGGCCGCTGACTTTGGTCAACGTAACTTCCAAACTTGGTGGCTAAGTTTGTGGGAGGTGTGGGACCAGAGGGGTTTTTTTTTTTTTTTGCGGTGTCATAATAAGCTTCCTTTTTTTGTTCTTCACCTTAGAAATTAGGGTTATTTGCACTGGTGGCCCCTCTTCTTATAGCGCGGTGACAATGTGGCCCTTAACCTTTTTTTTTTGGCAATTGGGTCCATGTCCTCATAAACCTGTTGCAATTGAGTCCTTCCGTCAAATATTCCATCTAAATTGAACGGAATTTTGCACATGACTTACACGTGACCCTTTTTTGAAGGATATTTCAGTCATTTTATGCACAATAAATAAAATATAGAAAAAATCAAATTATCTTCACCAACAACCAATAAATCAGATCAACTCTAAATTTAACTAATAAGTAATCAATTCTCTTTCAATCTTTAATAGCAAAATCTCTTTCAATTCTCACGAACATAATCAACATAAAAGGGAAAAAAAATCAATTTTCTTCCAATCTTTAAAAACAAAATCCATCTCAATTCTCACAAGCTAAAAAACTTTCAAACACATTAGCAAAACCAGCTTTTCTGAACATCTTTTTTTTTTTTAATAGGAAATATCCTGGTATTTTATTTAATTGAAGTGAAACTCAAAGTTTGGCCACCACAGCAGGGGTGCCTCCCATGAATGAATCACACCAGAAAAGTTTGAGTTGAAGGCCCAGGAACATAGTTCGTGAGCTGCCAAATTTACATGCCTAGGAATCCAAGAAACAAAGGCCTGCCAAATTCAAAGTCATGTGATTTTATTTATTTTTTTTGGCTAAGCTTGTGATGTGAATCTGATTCATCCTTCTTGTGTTAAGGCAAATACACAACAAACATCAATAGCCCAGAAATTAATAAGCAGATTTTTGTTTTATACTAAAATTGGTGATAATCGTGGGGCGGGGACAACGTGCGGCCATTGGAGATTGGGTCGTCGGCATCGTCGGGGACAACGTGCGGCCAACGGAGACGATGTCCACGGCTTAGATCTGTGGCAGGGACAACGCCGGTGGCTTACATAAATCGCTCCTCGATCGATCGTTCCATGCCCTCCTCGACCTCGGCCTCGCCTTCTTCCCTCCCTCGCCCTCTTCTTCTTCTCCATTTCCCGTCCGTGCATTCACCTCCCGAAACCCTAACCCAAACCCCTAAACCCTCGCGAGTCCTCGCCATGAAGGACTGGGCTCCGTTCTCCAACGGCGCCGGCGTCTACGTGCCTCCCCACCAGCGCCTCTGCTCCGTCGTGGTCCGGCCGAGCGCCGACGACTCTGTCGTGTCTTCGGACTCCAGGCCTCGCGATGGCGATGGCCGGAGCTTTTTGCTTCCGTACAGCTCCGTCGACGCCGTCGCGCAGTTCCAAGCTCAGCGGCCAAGTTCGCAGCACATTTCCGCCTTAGACGACGCCGTTTCCGAGGAAGGCTCCGATCGCGAAGTCGACTCGCTTTCGCATCCGGTGGTGGGTCTTTCTTAGTGCTCTGTAGTTTAAAAACTTTGATGTTGAGATTTTCTCAGCTTATGGAATGTTGAAATGACGTTATCTGTGTACTTTGCTTAAATGGTATTGTTGCATTGCCATGTGTTTGGATTTTGCAATTTTAAGCGATTTCGAAGAGTTAATTTGTAGAGAATTAGCAGCTTCAAGTTCAGAGTCCTTATGCTTAAATGATATTTTTTTCTTTATTTTTTTTGCTCAAAGTGACCAACATACCCTTAAACAAAGGGTCATGTGCGGGTCATGTGTGAAGTTCCGTCCAATTTAGATGGAATATTTGACGGAAGGGTCCAATTGCAATGGTTTTATGAGGACAAGGACCCAATTACCAAAAAAAAAAAAAGGTTAAGGGCCACATTGTCACCGCGCTATAAGAAGAGGGGCCACCAGTGCAAATAACCCTAGAAATTATGCTTATATTTGGGCAAATCATTTTACCCATCCCATTCTATTTTTTGGGATGGTCAAAATGGTTAGAAAAATTAAGTAGAATGGTTTGACTTTGTAAATTTCGAGTTGATATAAATGGTTGAGATTTAAAGATATTATATAAAGATTTGAAAAGTTGAAAAAAATAGTTGAAAAAAAATGGAATGGAATGGTTTAGAATACTATGGAATGGAATATGATGGTTTGGATAGTTTTTCCAAACATCGAGTATAATTCGTGGCATTGCTTTTACTTCATTTTGTCAAAAGGGTCACTTAGGTAAATAGTCATTTTGAACTGTGTGTTTTCAAAAAATAGCCACAGTTTCAAAAAATTTAAAACTAGCCATAACACGATGTAAGAAATTTCTGACAATAACAAAATTACACATAAAAGTTGTTGTAAGAAATTTCTGACACGTGTCAGAAATTTCTGAAAGGGCTAGTTTTTAAATTTTTTGAAACTGTGGCTATTTTTTAAAATTATTTTCTAAACAGTGGTTATTTTCTTAAAATTCTCTTTTACAAATGTTATAATTATAAATTTACTAGCTGAATTGCATCCGTTTCGCATATGCGGAACGCATTTTAATTTTATATGATAAATTCGTTAAATTATAATTTAAATATACGTATAAATATGTTTTAAATTTGTCAAAATTAAATATTTTTTATAGTAAAAAAATACATGAATAAAATCAAAACCAAAAAAGAAAGAAAAACACATAAAAAAAAAAGAAGGAACAAAAATGAAAAAGAAGCAAAAAGGGAAGAAAGAAAAAAGTAGAAAAAAATTGTCAAAATTATATATTTTTTGCAATAAAAAAATACAAGAATAAAATAAAAAAAATAATAAAAATAATAAAAAAGAGAAGAAAAAAAAAAGAAGCAAAAAAAAAAAAGAGAAAAGGAAAATAAAGGAGGGAAAAAGAAGGGAGAAAAAAAAGAGAGAGAGAGAGAGAGAGCGTGCACGCACGCTTATAAGAAAGAAAGGAAGAGGAAAAAAAAAAGGGAGGGAAAAAGAAAAAATGTAAGGAAAAAAAATTAAAGAACGGGCGCGTGTAACACACGCACCTTTAGGGCGAGTGGAGCGTGTATTACATCCGCCCACAAGGCGCGTTTGTACGGGGCCTGACGCGTTGTGGGGCCCGCGTCAGGCCCCTTTATGATGGTTTTATTTTTTGCAATTCGGTCCCTATTTTTTTACTTTTTTTACCCCAAATTTTATAATATTCTTACTTTGACCTAATTTTTTTTTTAAAAGCATTTTTTCCGGAAAAAAACACAAAAAAAGGCCACAAAACCGCTTTGAAAAAACGTGACGAAACCCTCTAACGAAACGTTTAAGACAAATAATATATAGTTAGATAATTAGAATGAATTTTATTTTAGTTCTCATATTTTAAAGAATATATAGTGGTCAAATAGGCTAATTGCTTAATTAGAATGAATTTTATTTTAGTTCTCATATTTTAAAGAATATTTTAAAGAATATATTTTAAATCCTTTAAACTTTACTTTTAAAATGGCTAATTGCTTAATTGGCTCTTAAAAAATTATTTAAATCAGGTTGCTACAGTAAATCATTTACTCCATTAATTTATATTGTATTTGTTATAATCTAAAAATGTGAGCATAAAGAAAAGTACAACACAAAGGTGATCTCGATTATTAATATTTCAGAAAAAAAAAAAAAAAAAAAAAAAAAAAAAAAGTCCTCAAAATCTTTCTATTTTTGAAAGATCAAACCATCCATACTAATTTAAAATATAATTATTAAATCAAATTTAAACTCATATGTAAATTAGAGCGTGGATAGAGGATTTTATTTTGTTGATTTCATATTAAAAAGTCACTTTCAATTTCAATTGGTACAAAATTTAAAGGTTTTTTTTTTTTTGTTGAAAAAAAACTAAACTATAATCAATTTTTGATAAATATTATTAAGAAATTTTCAAAACTCAGTAAGGTCTCATTTGATAAATATTTTTTTTTTGTTTTTAAACAAAAAATTAATCAAAATTTATAAAAATGCATCTAGTAAATCTATTTATTTATTTTAAATCAAAACAAATTTTTAAAATAAGAGCAAATAAAAAAAATTTGTTCAAAAGTTTTTTTAAACAAAAACATCAAATTTACGAAATTTTTTCTGTGTTTTTTCAAGTATATACTCTTCACATATTTCATGTTTATGTTTCTTATATTTTGACTCCATCTTTATTAGTTACCGCGCTCCGATCATTGACCGTTTATGATGATTGTACTTCATTCAATAATTATATCAATAGACTATTTAAATCTCTTTGAATAAATGCAATATATGAGATTCAAGAGTCCAATCCTGAGTTTTTAGTGAAGTAATTTTGGGATTAATAAACTGAAAAAATTGATTAAAGAGCTTTAAGTATGATATCATTCCATATTTGATATTCAAGTTTGCCCCGTCAAGCCTTATAAATTTTTTTTGAAATAATCAAATTAGTTGCCCTCATTCTCTCTTTTTGTCTTCCTTATTTGTTTAAAAAAAAAGTCAATTCGATCAAATTTACTGTTTTATTTTGTATTAAATCCTTTTTTTGCACTAGCATTGTAGTTGAAAATTTTTTTCCAGTGGAGCAATATTGCAATCTGTGAAATAGTTTGCATAATCATTGTAGAAAGTGTGAATAATATGCATTCAATTTATGTAGTAGTTTCATACATTTTTAGTCTTGTGACCTGCGCCTAGGAATCTTATTATCTCCCTGAATGAGCAACAGAATCTTGCATAATATATTGACAATACAATAATTATGAATAAGGTAGGGGGTTCGGAATGAAGTTAAAGAACATGGCATAATTATAATGGAGATACTATTAAACATTAACAATGAAATAAGTATAAGTACGCAGCAATAACTGTCTCTAAGAAGCACTCATGCTTCATTATACATTGTGAAATATAGTCAACCGTGAAAGTTAATTTCACATTATATATGGAAGCTCAACGCATCTAACGAACATGACATTATGTCAACGAATATCGTATTGTCCATCCCACGAGACAAATAGTCAAACTCATGCCAATGTAGATTCTTATTTATTTAGGTATTTAGGTATCAATCCCAAAATATGTTAAACATTTCAAAAATATGCGATTATTACGCACATTTACACGTATATTACTAAATGTGTAATCTTGAATTTAGAATTTACTAATTAGTATTATGACACCCATCTAATCGTCATTTACTAATTAATATATTAAAACCAAAATTCTATAATATTTTTGTCTCGATTATTTTTTATAATTCTACTGTTGTCTTATGTTTAACATCGTTCATTTAAATGTATTACGTTTTCGCAATATACTGCCTATTAAACCACTTATTATCGATTAATACACAAATTGATGCAAAAATTTATATTGCTTTCTCTAACTGGAAGTAACTTAGTCTCTCAAACTTAGTCTCTCACTAAATCATGGTGATTGAAAAAAATCTGAACCATGGTCTCTCACGAATCCATGGTGATTGAAAAAGATCTGAACCATGGTCTCTCACTAAACCATGGTGATTGAAAAAAATCTAAACCATGGTGATTAAAAACAAAGAAAAAAACTAATTAAAAAAATCAGAAAATAAAAAATGATGCAACATGAAATGGGTCCCAAATCCCATCTATTACACGTTACTCAACTCACAATACATTGCAGATTTAAGTCATGCCCTTGATTACTCCACGTTAGCCGACATTATTTTGCACAAGTAAATATTATAAAACTAAAGTGGGCCCCATCAGGCATCAGGAGATTCCCTTTTATCACTGCCACTTTATTGCACATTAAATGCAATGACATTACAAACTATTCTGCAGTGCAACACACTTATATCTCACCTTAATCTCTTTCCGTCATTTACAAAAAAACAAGTTATCATGACCATTAATAAGGGACACACTGGTCTCCCTAAATGATGGGGGATTCCACAGCAGCTTCCATTATTAAATTATACAAAAATATTAGATAGAAAAAACAAAACTTACCCGATATTATTAGTGAAATCACTTACAAAAACTTTGTTTTTCTCTTTTCTCTCTTTTTTTTTTTTGCTTATTTTCTTTGCTCTACCACTTTTGTTATGGCTTGAATTTTCGTAACAGATTGCAAGAATATAAACAAAGACCCAGAAACTCTAAGAGTATGTTTGGTAAGATGAAAAAATGGAGGGAGGGAAATGGATGGAGGAAAATTTGGATAGAATTTTAAAAATGCCTTTGTTTGGTAGGAAGGAAAGGAAAAGTGGAAGAAAGAAATATATGTGGGGCCCACTATTTTTTTTATCCTTCCAAAATTGGAAGAAAAACTCCTTTCAACCAATTTTAATGTAGAATTACCATATTATCCACATTTTTAAATTTTAATAATATAATAAATGGATAAAATAGTAATTGTCTAATCAAATATTTTCTTTCCTTCCTAATATACCAAACACTATAAAAGTAAAGTTGTTTTCTTTTCTTTCTATCCTATTTTTTATCACCTCTTATTTTCTCTTCCATTTACTTTCCTTTCTTTCTTACCAAACGGAGCCTAAAAGACAAACACAAAAATACATTTGGGGTCGTTTGACAAACGGGTTCAAACTGCGGCAATTTGAATTTTTTCATTTGAATTGGAAAATTTGAATTAGGTAATTTGAACGAAAAATTTAAATTATTGTTTGGGTCAAATAATCTTATTTGAAAATATTATTTGGATTGTTGTTTGGGTAGATGTGAAATGTGTGATGTTGAGTTATAAAAAGAGTAGTTGAAATGTCAAATCAAAAAACACTATTCAAAATGGATTCAAACTGTTGAAATTTGAGGGGCGGAAGAATTTGATTTTGAAGGGTTTGAATGACTTTTTCTCATTTGAATTTTATCCAAAAAAAAAAACTACCGAACGACGATTTAGATTGACAAATTCGTTTAAATTGCCCAAGATAAGTTCAAACTCATTTGCCAAACAACACCAAAACTTTTTCCAGATCAAATTTTCACGGCACCCAAACAGGGATCGAGGAAAGTAGAAACTTGTGACTAAAGTTTGTGGGAGGTGTGGGACCCAGTAGGTTTTTTTTTTTTGGGCTGTGTCATAGTTTCTTTCCTTTTTTTTTTTTTTTGTTACACCTTAGAGCTCGTGGCATGCTTTTAATCCATTTTGTAAGTATAATTAGAATGAATTTTATTTTAGTTCTCGTATTTTAAAGAATAGATAGTAGTTAAATAGTCAAAATTAAGTTTTATTTAAAAAAATATCATAATTTTTATTTTAATTAAGTATGATATAGTTCAAGCATAAATAAATGTTCGCTATATACATATAATATAAGGGTGAGTTGTAAAAATAGATTAAAATTGAATAGGTCTTTAAAAAAATAGTATATGTTTCAAATTATGTCAAAATTAATTGTGTTTTTATATAGCCTATGTTTCGAAAAATTTAAAAAAATAGCCATTGTAAAGAATTTCGTAACAAAAAATATCAAATATATATTTACATATCTCTAAACATTTGTAAGATATTGTTTAATACTTCAAAAAATGATGAGTAAAAGTTGAAGTGTTACAAAATATCTTACAAATGTTTACAAATATGTAATATTTTGTGTGACACTTTTATGTTATGCAATTCGTAACATGACTATTTTTTTAATTTTTTGAAACATTGGCTATCATTTAAAAATATTAAAAAGTGGCCATTTTTTACAATTTACACAATGTGTGAATATTTTTTTATTAGTTTTTGTTATAAAATTCTTGACATGACTATCTTTTAATATTTTAAAATATGTGTTATTTTTTAAAATGTAAAATAAATTGTCTATTTACTACAACTTCTCTAATACTAATATGTTGATTAATGACAATGTTATCGGAATATTATAATCAAGAAAAATTTTAGTAGGTAGACCATTTTTTTAACCATATTTAAAAGGGAAATTTGGGTGACGGGCCTTCCCGCTGCGAATAATAAAAGTTTTGTTCACATCTATTAGAAATCAAATAAATGTCCATTGCCTCTAATAATTTTTATTGTTATGCCGATTTTATCCTTTGATACATGCTCTGCGATGAAGTAACAGTGGGATTATGCAACGAAGAAATAGAGGAAGAAGAGCAACTGTAAAACAAGTCAGTTGCCACCAAGAGGATGAAGAAATAAAGAGGGGGAAGAAAACTTGGGGAATCGATTGGTAAATTCGTTGACTTACTCTGGTAATTGGTTGGTAGTTCGCCGACTTACCCTGGTAATCCATTGACTTACTCTGATAATTTGTTGATTTACTCTTAATAAGAAAAACACATCAAAACAAAAACCACCAAGTTAAACTCTAATAATCTTTTTCCTCTGCTGTTTAAATCGAATCTGGACAATAAATCTAAAATTTACATCTTGAGCAGCCATTTATGATTGGATTTGGAAACCCTAGGGCTTCTCTTTCTCTCTCCTCTCTATTTGACGTTGAGCTATGCATTATGTCGATTGTTATCCCCGCCAGCAAATCCACGGGTTCGTTGGAGAATGCCAAGAAGGTTCATATGAACCAGAGGTCTGTATAGACTGACGAAGAGGAAGCAAGGAAAGGAAAGGGAAGAATAAAAATGAGCCATTAGTGTTGTCCTCAACGGCGTTGATTGTTAATCCGGCAATCAAATCTCCATGGCATTGATTATTTGGCTAAAGAAAGTGAGGAGGTTTTGAGCTTTGCAACGAGAACTTGATTTTGTCGAGGGAGAGAGGAAGAAGAAATAAAGGACACCTTTGTCATAATTAATTTTGAGAGACCTTTTTTTTTAATTTTCAAAAGTTGTATACATATACCCAATAGTAGGCCTGAAATGAGCCAAATACCCAGCTAGCCCTATTTAAAAAATAGCTACAATTTTTTAAAATCAGGTTAATGGTCCGTTATTGCCTCTTGGTAAGTAGATAAAATATTATGGTAAGCGGATGAAATACTAATCATTTTTAGCTTGAATTTTGTCTGCTTACCATGATAAATAATCGCTACAAAAAAATAATAATTAAGTAAACGGATAAACTATCATAGTAAGAGGATGAAACACCAGCAAATTTTAGCTGGTATTTTGTCTATTAACCATAATAAATAATCTATATACCGAAAACAGACCATTTACCTAAAAAAAAAATCCAAAAGTTATGGATATTTTTTAAAAGAGATTTTTGGCTAAATGACATGTTTTTAGCCTTGGTTTTAAGGAATTGACCTGAGTTTTTCATAATTAAGTTATTAGCCATTTTTCTTTTTTGCTATTTTTTAGACATTATGCATTGACTATTTTGTCCTTTGCTACAAAAGATAACAAATGTTACAGGCTTTAATAATTTTTTGTTACAATAGATGACAACTTTTGATACAGACCGTCACAGACAAAATTTGATACACATACCAATCATTTTTAATTTTGTCAAACATGGACTATATTTTGACAAACAAATTCAATTTTAGCTTATTTTTATAACTCACCCCTAATTAAAAATGAAAGGTAGTAACTACTACCATAGATAATTGAGGTTATTTGATTACATTTGAGAAATAAATCGTGACCGGAAGACCATGTATTTTATATTGAGTTCCAAATGAATGTCATATTTTAAGGGTTGTTTAGATTACAATCCGAATAAAAAAATTTATTTAAACTATGTTATTATGATAATTAGTTAATTACATTAATAAAAAAAATCAAATTCAAACCATGTTGCCATAATAAAAAATTGTTTGGATTTGTTGTAAAATAGTTTATATTCTAAAAATTATTTTAAATTTGTATCGAATAAATAAAAATGATGATTTTAAAAATGTCCATACGCTTTATTCTCAACTTTCATTACTTTAAATGTTTAGTTCAGTGTCAAGACTTAGTAAACCTCCAAGTATTTCACTTTCACAGTGAACTTCAGACAAATTAATTGAGAATCTATAAGCTGCCTAATAACGGTAATGATGGAATTTCTCTACATTAATGTGAAGCAAGAGCTTGTTATTGGTTTACTTGAGAAACTTTGTTCAAAGCAAAAGCCCCTATTCATGAATTTTTAGAATCTCTCTTATACGATGGTTTTCATGTTCACCAATATTATCCTCAGCAAGAGCAGTGAAATCTATTGGTATCTCTAACAATGATTTCCCGCCTTTCCAATGCCGAGATGAACATGGTGGCGCGGTGGCAGTCCCCGCAGACTCTCAAGTTCTTAAAAACCCGAGTCGGCATTCCCTCGGGCCATATTAGCAGCCCGTAAGCTATCGCCAGCTTTTCGCTGTGCCATAGCAGAAGCCGCTCTTTTTGCTCGTCTCCCACATTGAGCAACACAGATTCGAGATCGGGAACATAGCCAGCTATCTTCATTTTCTTATCTAACTCGGCCAGCTTTTCATGTATGGACGCTAGTTCTCGATGAACTCTGTCGCCTGATCGGAACTCGTGAACAACACTCTTACACAACAAGAACAGCAAAAAATACCATCAAAGTTCTCTATAAGCCTAATCAAAGTCTCATGAGCATGACAAACTCAGCATTTTATAGACAATTTGAGTACCAACATAAGAGCTATATAATATGGATATACAAGAGTACAACACAATCTAGCTGTTTGTTGAAACCAAACCATCATGAAGCCAATTTCTAGTCAAGAGAAAAGCCTGCTCTGCATCTCCATCCTCTTCGGGAGTTTGAGGCCGGTGCACAAACCCGTGACCTCTTCCCCTGAAAATTTCCGTCTTTGAGCCTCGACCTATCGTCTTCTCTACATTCTCCAGCAAACTAACTGAACAAAGCGGATCATTGTCCCCCGAAATAAACAGAACCGGTACCTTAACATTCGGAGCTAAAGACGGGTCTATCCTCGTGCCATAGAAGGACACCCCGGTGCCAAAATTGGCACCCTGGTCTCGCGCTAGCACCTCAATCACCCTGCCACCTCCGAAGCAGAATCCAATCAAGCCGAGCCTCTTTGATATTCCTGCAGCCACAAACTCATTAACCAACCAGTCTGTCGCCGTGGCAACGTCCTTCGCAACCCTCTCGGGATCTTGTTTAGCGATCCATTGCTCAAACATTGCCTGCGGTCGATGCTTTGCCCATGGATCTTCGCGGAATAGGTCTGGAACTAGAACACTGCAATAAATATTCCAATCACACACTCAGAGTTAAAACTAATTAGCCATAATTCTCATTTTTAACAACTCATAAATGGCCTAGAGACATCAACAGAATCACAATACTTGTATCCGTTGCAGGCGACACGATACGCAAAGTCTCTCGTTGCTGAATCTTCGAAGCCAAAAACATCCGACAAGAGCAATATCCCGGTTCCATTGTTGTTCTTGACTGCCTGGAAGAGATAAGCGCGGACGTTATCGTCACCTTCGCCAATCGAGAGCTCTTTACCGTTGACTAACTCGCACGCTTCGTCCTCTAAACCGTCTTCCACTTCCACTAGGCTGCAATGTATCCTTCGAGCTACGTTCTTGGCGTCCGATGATCGCCGAAGGTTGAACTTGCATTTTCTCTGTAGAAAACTGAAGCTTTACAGTCAAGGTAACACTTCTTAACAATCAATATTCAAGAAATATTCAAGAGAGACCTATATTTCACAAGTTCGTAGGACTTGTTAGGCCTAAAACAGTTCAATAAATAGAAACACATCAATAAAATTGGAAAGACAAAGAATCTATTTAGTATTCACAATCCACGTGACAAAGCTGTCATCAATTGTCGAATCTATGTCGAAAAACGATCAAAACAATATGAACTAGTATTTTTGTTGGTTATAAAAGTTTCTACATCAAAAAAATTGTGCCACATCTCCATTTTTGTTGCACATAGAGAAAAGAAAAATTATCGTTTATTAGCTAGATGTTTATACATCATGGTCATTTATTAATTTACTAGTATTTTAGCTGGTCATATTGCCTACATATTTACCATGTTATTAAAATCGACCCAAAATAAAAAATACATTACTTAAAAAAAAAAACCAAAAATTTGCGGAAGGTCCAAAATCAAATATTTAACTACATATGGGGTTCATTTAAAAAAAAAATCATAAATAAATCCTAGTAACTGAAACTTGTGCCAATATTTATGTACCCTTCCAACTGAAATCCTTTTTTAGTCCAAAGCAATCCAAACTAAAGCCAGCATCATTATTATGATTCAAATCTGAAAGGCAAAGAAGAGAAATAGTAAGTGAAAACGTACAGAAGAAGCGGAGGTGAAGCTCGAGAGGAACTGAATTGGGCGATTAATGGAGATTCGTTGAGGATTTTTGGGGCTAATTATGAGAGAGCGACAAAGAGGAGCTCTGATTGAGGCTAATTCCATTTTGTTATTTAATTATCTCTGGTTTTTCGCAAATAACGACCTTTTGATGGAAAGACACGGCCATAAAAGCATATAGACCAATCAGGTCGCAAATGAGCATATCCGTTCTCTTTTCTTTTCATGCCAAACGTTTGGCCCTCCAAAAATATCTTCAGAGCCAAGGGACAAGAAAATATCTTCTGGGGCCTGCTTGGGAGTTTGTATTCTTTGGGAGATTCTACAGTACATAAAAAAAGGGAAGAGGTTGTGGTAGGGACGATTCTAAAATTTATTAAAGATAGTTAAAATTTTGAATTTTAATTTGTCATTTTTTCAAAGTTGTTTCTTGGATTTTTTTAGCATTTTGGTGAAAAAAAACTCAATTTTTTTAGGGGTGAAAGTGAAAATTTTTTTAAAAAAATTGGGCCTAAATAATAATACAATAAAAATGAGAGGTCAAAAAATAAATAAATAAGTGCTCAGAACAATTCTGAGCCACTTATTTGGTCCTCCCCGTGGGACGAAAAAATCATCCCTACCACTAGGCGTGCGAATATGAAACGGTTAACTGACCGGGGGATTTCATCGCCAAACTAGACCGGTGAAAATCCTGTTAATACCCGGATTTTAACCGGCGGTGAAAATTCGAGTATTAATCGAATTTTCACCGCGAAATTCGATCGGTGCGAATCGCCGAATAATCCCCGAACTTTCATCGAGCGGAGGTCGAGGAAGACAGAGGTGAGGTGGGGGAAGGCGACGGGGGTGAGGTTCGCGACGGGGATGGGTTCGCAACAGTGGTCTGGGCGGAGGTCTGCGCGGTGGCGGGGGAGGTCGGGGAGGTGGCGAGGGGAGATCGGGGGTGGGCTGCGCGGTGGTAGTGGAGGTCGGGGGTGGGCTGCGCGGTGGCGGGGGAGGTCGGGGGTGGGCCTACACGGTGGGGGGGGGGGGGGGGGGGGGAGATTGGGGAGGTGGGTGGGGGAGGTCAGGGGTGGGTTGCGCGGTGGCGGGGGAGGTCGGGGAAGCTGGGGAACGACGAAGAAGAAGAAGCAAAAAAAAAAAAAAAAAAACCTCGACGGCAAAAAAATCCGAGTAATAACCGGTTAATTCACCGGCATTAGCCGGTGCCAATTTCCAGTGAATAACCGAAGTTTCACCGATAATTGGCACCAGGTAATTCCGATGAATTGACCGGTTATTACCAAGTGAATTTTTTTCGGTCGGTTATTAACCGTCGGATTTTCATGCCGACCTACCACAGCCACTTCCTAAAAAGAGAGGTGTGTAGTTAAATGATTGAATTTCAAACCAATATTTATAATTTACGATCTTTATTTTTAATTAAATTGCCTAATTTTTGGCATGTAGTTTATAAGGAACTTCTTTTGGTGGGTTTTTTGTTTTTTTGAAAACAATCTTAAATAGTTAAATTTACTTTTATAAGATGTGGAACCCAATAAAAAAAGTAAATTTAACAATTTAAAATTATTTCTCATCAGAAAACTCGCCAGAGATGTTTTATCATATTTAAAAAATATACACAGTATTTTTTTAGAGATTTTTAAAGATTTAAACAATGTTTTGGCTAATTTTTTAAGAATTAGGAATTAGCCCTAATTTCATGAAATTAAGGATTTAGCCGTAACATACGTGTAACATATTTATGTTACACGCGATAACATTTTTATGTCACACATGTAATAGTTTTATGTTACACGTGTAACATAAATATATTACACGTATGTTACATGTAACATATTTATGGTACTCGTATATTACGGCTAAATCATTAATTTTAACATTCTAGGACTAAATCCTTCAAACTTTAACTTTGAAATGACTAATTTTTTAACTGGCCATATTTTTTATTAAACGAATGGTCTGTTTTCTAAATGTAAACAAGATACTATGATTGGTAGATAAGACCAGTAAAAAATGATTGGTATTTTTTTATATGTACTAATCATGATAAATAATCTATATACCAAAAACAGACTTTTTATCTAGAAAAAAAAATTTTAAAAGTTAACAACATTTAAACAAGTACTAAAACTATGCCATTTAACTATATACCCCACAAAATAAATACCAAAACGAAAAACCTAAGTGTAAGTCAGAATTGGACATCACTCACTTTTGTACACTTTAGAAGAATTGCATTTGGCTTTTTCTTTTTATTCCTTTTTTTTTTCATTTCTTTTTCCTCTTTTACATTAATCATATACAAAAGAGTTACAATGAAAAGCTACATGCGAGCTTTCAAAATCTAGAGAAAAAAGACAGTTTGCTATTTCTCTGTCATTCTATTATTGGCCTCCAATGAGGAAATCACAATAGGGCCATACTATAAAAATCCCAAAACTCACTGAATCTCCAAGGACTGTATAGCCAACTTGGCCGCGACGACGTTGGTATTTTCTTTAATCAACGCGAGCGACTCATCTAGCCTTTGAAGTGTATCTTTAAGCTCCATTGCCCTCAACTTTTTATATTGCAACTTCAGAAGTTCCGATTCGGTTGATCCTATCATAGAAGCAGACACAAATCAGACCGTGATCGCTGAACTTATGCCAATCATAAAGATGCACATGGTTCACAATGCTGACCTATAGATACATTACAACAGAAGCCTAGAATATGATTTAAAGTTGGAACCAATTTGAATAAAAAATTAGCACCAGAGAGATTCAGTCTGAGAGGATTAGAACTGTTCTACTAGTCAAGACTAAGAATCATTAACGATCCGAATCTAGAGAGACATCCTTGCTTGTTAATTTAGAAGCTTTGTTATACTACAAGAAATCCAATTTAAGAGTTCTATCTACCACATTGCATTCTGTAGTTTAAGACGGGTACGGACGAAAAAATAACTAATTAAATTAACTAACAAGTACATCGAGTTCAGACGCAAGGTGCAAGTAGGCAAAAATCTGCAGGTTAAGACAAAATAGAATACCTGAAAGGAGGAAGAAGAAAACGAGAGAAACATACACACATACACATTGAGACCAAAAATCTTAGCCCAAGCAATCTTTGATATCTAAAATACATATGAAGATCAAAAGAATGCTATCCATTAGTCCCACAACATAATGCGGGAAACATGGAGGGGGTGTCTCGGAGTCAAAGCTCATTTTTTCTATTTCTTTCTGGCCACAGATACCACTTCCCATCATATCAAAGTAGGTTAATTTAGCAACAATGCCCAAAATAAGAAGCATTTTAGGTTATAAAAGAGTTATTTTGTATCTTAACGAACAGTTTAAAATCTCTAAATTTCAGGCGCAACTTTTCTTTTTTTTTTTTTTTCCATTTAGTTTTCATGTTAGTAACAACTATATTATGAAAAAGCAGTTAGATTTTATGTGCTTGTTATGATCAAGAAATAAGGATGAAGAGAAAATTGCCTGAAACAGGTTGAAAACCAACAAAAGATAACCGTTCACCCAAGGATGGGATGAAAGCTTCAGCGCAATCTATCAATGGTTCCTTTTCGGCCCAGCCCAGAGAGTTTGCAGAATGAGTCTGCAACAACGCCTCTTTTGGAGCCTAATGAAATGAAATCAATAGCAAAATTATTCATTGTTCAAAAGGAATTAAAAAAAAAAAAAAGTAAAAAAAGGAAAGCGTAGGAGACTATTCCTATAGTAAAACAGAAAGTGTAATTGGACTGCTTTCAGGTGAAGCAATTTAATAAACCTTAGTCACACTATTTAAACACGGAAAAACCAATTGACAATTGGATCGGCACTAAAGTGATCCCCATCTGTTTTATACATAGCAAAATACTGAGTAGACCAACTACTACATATGCTGCTTTCACAACAACACAACATTCCGAAAGGTAAAGCAAAATATTAATTCAATAAAGTTTCACCCTTTTTTTTTGTCAATACGTCCACACAATATTTGCAACATTCCCTGACTTCCTTGATTTTTTTTTTAATAAAAATCATTGTATGATTATAATTAAAGTGTGCGGACCACTTGTACTCTGAAAAAGCATGAATGGCGTGCCGGTCAAAACAGACAAGAACTTTCCGTTCCAAGAAGATAGTAAAAGAGTTTAGACTTGAGCCTATTCATGGACTTTAGATCAATAAATGTGGATCCCCAAGAGAAATCTAAAACCCATAAATCTTTAGAGGATATCCATGTTTTTGAGGGGCTGACCAGTAATGGATGAACAGAGTATCATATAATGAACAGAGCTTCAACATGGCTTCTAAGGTTTTAGGGTTTCTGAAGGCACAAAGTGTTTCCACTTCAGAAACAATAATTTCATTTCTTTTCTTCTTTTTGGCATCATTCGGTTTCCTATTCCTTGAAGATTGAAGTTCAATAAGAAACAGTTTTTAGTTAACACTTCTTTCAGGCATACTACAAAGAGTTGATATTTTGGTTCCAAAGCTGTTGAATGTTGTAAAATTCAACACTGAGTGGAACAAATGTTATCGTATCTTTTCCAATACAAATCATTATAATTTTCTGCATCATTCTCCTAATTTATTTTGAACACTGAAAGGGAAACAAATATGAGAGAGAAAGAGAGAGAGACCTTCAATTTAATCTCAACGCAATTCAAACTATGAAGAGCCGCCTTTACTTCTGCACTTTTTGTGTCCAATCTGCTTGTATTTTCAGAAACTTCATCTTGTTCCGGTATGACAAAACCTTGCAAGTAAGGTTCTGCCTGCAATTGTGTTATGCAACCAGTGAAAAATGCATTAGCCAAATGCTATTCGTAACACCAAATTTAGAGAATCAACATGAAAATAAATGAAAAGACCTAAAATAAGATAAACCCGGCTTAGTCATTTTACAATGTTGTTATTACAGTATCATGTAAATACCAGTGCGGGGTTTTACTAGTACAAGTTGTTAGGCATAATAAACAGAATATAAAAAAATAGCATCTAAACTAGAGCTATGCAAGCATATTATTGATTGATGGCAGAGACATAAGTATCTAAATGGAGTATCTATTTATCCAGCATAGAAAAAGGAATCTATTTCGAGTTCCTCAGCGGCACAGTAATGACTTCGAAAGAAAAATCAATCCCGAATATAGGTTAACAATTACAATAATTTGAGCTAATTTTGTTATTACTTGCCTGTATGAATTTCACAATCTTGACACGACCAACTCCTCTTATGGAGACTAGTGCTCCAACTTCTAGTCTTTCCACCTGCACGTTACTGAAACCGATTTTAATTTCTCAAGTATTATATAACACGGACATCCTAAAACCTGGAAGCTTACATTCTCAATTAAAGCCAGACAACCATATCTGGCCGCAAACGACGGTTCGGTCGATGAATCATCGACCACGATAGGATCCAACACGAAATGCACAAAAAGCTTCGACCTTTTTGTCAATGACTGCAGCAAAGAAGTTGTAGTTCAGACCTTTAAGTTTAAAACTTCTTCGACAAGAAAGAAATATAAAAGAAAAGACAAATAAAATTTATATTATATTTTGATAACCACAAGGCTTGGGTTTCAATTTGTCAACCACGTTTAATCGAAAATCATACTTTCATTATGATAACAACAAGTTTCCTAGATCTTCTTTCAAACTTTTGAGGGTATTCAAATTTTGGAAGCCCATTTTTTTTTTTTCAGGAAAACTCATTGTTTCAATGGCAATCATCACAAGATAAGATCTTAAAATAGATATTTCATAAAAGACTTTATATCCATCAACACAATAGCCAATTTAATAAGCCAATTATGTGCAACAGTCATTCTCTTAAATAAACAAAAACAAATTATTGTAAACCCAAAATTATAGATTGAGAGTATAACAAAGGTCTATGGTTCTTCTTCTTTTTTCTTTATTTATTTATTTATTTAACATGTAGATATGACATTAGTAAAAACTAACACCCACCTCCTCTAGCAGAGAGAGATATCTTGCTTCATATAAATGAAGTGTCTTACTCTCTGAAGGCACAAAAACCTGAAAAATTATAAAACCCCAAAAGAATCAGATATCAACTACAAAATGTACACCAACCACTTAAACCCCATTCGGAGAAATTATAGTAAATGCTCAATTTTTAACACTCATAAATACCCAACTCTTTGACAATTATAACGAAATACCCCATTAATTCAATTACTTGGATGTCGATAATTGATTGAACCATCGCTTTACGTGGAATAATGTGGAAATGATCGATCAATTGACCTTTTTTTTTTCAGTTACTGAGAAGTGAGAGCAAACGAACCTCGTCCGTGGGGAAAGGAAGGAGTGGGAGCTCGACGGAGGAGGCGGAAGGAGCAAAACGGCGTCGTTGGTTTCTGGGAATGAAACGGAGAGGAAGACGGTGGGAGTGGGACCCACTCGGTGCGTGGAATCGGATTGCGGTGTTTTGGGAGGGAATGGGGATTGCGAGGCTGAGCGGCGAGCAATTCATTGGAGAGACAGAGAGAGAGAGAGTCGAGACTTCACTCACGAGCCCACCCTTCTCTAATTTTATTGGAAAAATTACCTTTTTGAACCCAATATTTGTGCCATATTTCGGAAATGCACCACGTTCTTTAATTTTGTCATGTTTGCACCCAAAATGGAAGGCCATTTCATATTACCCATTTAATATAATACAAAAATTAATCAAATAAAAAATAAATTATCCACGTGCATTGCACTTGCCTACAACTAGTCAAAACAAAAGAATCTCTCTCTCGTTTTTTTTTCAGAAAAAAAAAAAAAAAAAAACTCTCTCTCTCACATTACAACTTACAACAGAGACCCTTCCAAATATTGGCATCCCCATTTGTTTTGGAGCTCTACCCAGCTCGAACGTCAAACCCACTAGCCTTACTTGCAAAGCCAGGGTATAAAGCGTGGAAATGGCGGACGAGGGTGGTCAACACGTCACACGAGTCCTCTTTTGCGGATCCCAGTTACCCGCTTCCCAAACTTACACCAGACACTACTTGCAAAACCACCCCTTCATTCATGTCCCAATCCACCCCTTCCCAACGTGTAGCTATGGTTTGGTACGAAACAATCTTCCCCGCTAATATTTTGCACCATTTCTATAGGTTGATGATGTTCCACTTGAAGATGTACCAAATGTCATCGCCGATTATGATATCTGCGTGGTCAAGAAGATGAAGCTGGACGACAAAATCATCTCCTCCGCCGCCAAACGGATGAAGCTCATACTGCAGTTTGGTGTTGGCCTAGAAGGTCATTATTCGCTTGCTCAAATTAATTTTACAACTTTATTATTATAATAATAATTATTTTTTCCTATTGGGGTCATTTTACTTTGATTGCATTGTTTGATGAAGGTGTTGATGTTGATGCTGCGACTAAGTGTGGAATCAAAGTGGCTCGGATTCCGGGCGATGTTACTGGTAATGCAGCATCGTGCGCCGAAATGGCTATATATCTCATGCTAGGCCTTCTCCGAAAGCAAGTGCGTTTCTTTTTCCAGAATTTGATTTTCCTGTGCTGTTTTATCATTTATGATTTTGCTAATATGGATATATATATATATATATATATATATATATATATATATTTTCCAGCACTCGAATGTAACTAAGATCAAGATTTACGATTACATGATTGGACTTGCTAGTACTGATCTTTGTAGTTTTTGTAAATTGTTCAGAATGAGATGTCCATTGCCATTAAGCAGAGGAAGGTTGGAGAGCCAATTGGTGAAATGCTGCTTGGAAAAACTGAGAGTTTCATTTTTTTGTTTAGGGTTCTTTGGCGCCAATTTTCCCTAAAACTTAGCGTGGACTATAATTATTATTATTATGTTTTTGTTATGTCTTAAGATATTCCTTTCATGTTCTTATGCCGAAACGTGGAGAGAAAGTTTGTCATTAGAATGACTTTTGTTATCTAAGCTTGCACAATTATCTCTATAACATCTTTTATCTTTGTCAGCATATGTAAGTAATCTTTGCCCCAGTACACACAGCTGTTAGAAGTAATGGTCGTTTTAGGTGTCTGAGTGTGTTTTTTGCTCAAATGGGTTGACTCAGGCACGTATTGAAGTAGTGAAACTGCTTTAGCGCTCTACTTATTTAGAAAGGAAAACCCATTTTAGATTGCATCACCATACAACGGGTTAGCTGTTAATCAAGAAGGTAAATAGCAAATATGAGTCTATGAGTATTGATGTCTTTGCCAAAAAAAAAAAAAAAAGTCTTCATGTCTAGCAATCGAATAGCTGAAACTTGTAACATCAGGCCCTAAAAGTAGAAACAAAACGCAGGAACTGGTACTTATATGTCACTTGGTTTATATTCAACAAAATAATTTACTGTACCAAAAAATGATTCTGGTTGGGATAATATTGTTGTGGCATATGCAGTTTGTTAAATTGGAAATTTCTTGCTTATTCAGGTCTTCATACTGGGATTTGGTAATATTGGGATTGACTTAGCAAAGCGCTTGAGACCATTTGGTGTAAAAATTATTGCGACAAAAAGGAGCTGGACTTCAATTTCGAAGGATTCTTGCCAATCTAACGGTACGTATGGATGCAAAGGTGGGACGTGGGTTTAGGCCTTAAGTGTACTGCTTATGATACAATCTCTCTTTTTTTTTTTTCAGGTCAAAATGGCGTTTGTGATGTTTTTGTTGATGAGAAGGGCAGTCATGAAGATATTTACAAGCTTGCGAGCAAGGCAGATATTGTTGTTTGTTGTTTGTCCTTAAACAGTGAAACGGTAAGATTTGTTCATTGTGTGATGAATAACATATTGTTTGCTTTTTGAACACGGGATGTTGGGTTTTTTAACACTGTCAACTAATATTCTTCGAGGAATTCTCTCTCTCACACACACATGCACATAGGTCTCAAGAAAGGGTATGTGTTTTGGATATATATGTTTTACTCATTTCCTTTTTATTGATTTTCAAACAATGTCTTTATTAAATTTAGTTACCACTATAGTTCTACTTGTGTTCACTGATTCGTCCATCGTCATATTCTTGTCCGTTTCATAATACATAATAATGATAAATGTCATTCCCCTGAATTTCTCTCTCCCTCTATTATTAACATTTACTATGCAGAAACAAAAATTCTATTTTTCGTCAATGTTATTTTTTACTTGCATAATTTGATTTTGCAGGTGGGCGTCGTAAACAAGTCATTTATATCGTCAATGAAAAAGGTTTGGCTCTATACACTCTCACTTAGAATGAAATGCTTTATGCTAAACTTCAAATATATTAGCTAGCCAATAAAATATGTCTGCTTTCTGCAAGTTTGTGTTTTGTGGAACTTGGCTTTTTTCTTGTTTGAAATGTGAAAGTTGGTCTTGATGGAAAAATAAGTAAACTGAGGAAATGAACAGAGACAACAAAGGATGTAAATGATTCCCACCAAATGCATATACATGATCCAAGATAGAGTGAGATTGCACTTAGTCATACCTTAGATCTCAGGATAAAAAACTGTTCTTTTGTGAAATCAAAATGAGGGTTTCTTTAAAATTCTGACTTTGTTGTATTAAGTTCATATTATTGTCTTTTCTTGGTTAGGCTAAAATTAGAGTTTTTTTTCTCTGCTTTTAACTACACACTTGATACTGAAAAAAAAAAATGTATTCCAGGGTGCTCAGTTGATAAATATCGCCCGGGGTGGTCTCTTGGATTATGATGCTGTTTATGAGAACCTCCAATCCGGGCACTTAGGAGGCTTGGGCATAGACGTTGCTTGGTTTGAGCCATTTAACCCAGATGACAAAATCTTGCAGTTCCATAATGTTATTATCACACCTCATGTGGCCGGAGTTACAGAACCTTCCTACAGATCCAAAGCTAAGGTAAGGCTTTTGGTTTAAAAAAAAAAAATCGTTTTTTTTTTTGAAGCTATCATAAGCACAATTCTTGCATCATATCACACAGTTGAGAATATCTGAGATGAGCCTGATTATTATTATTATAGGTCCCTTTCTAGTCAGGTTGACATGTTTTTTCAAGTGGGTCAATTCAAGCATTTTTTTTTTTTTCGTATGCAGGTTTTTGACATATAACTTGTACACAATGAACACATTTATCCCACGCATAGCTCTCAAACTAAGTGGAGTTTCCAATTGATTTAACCCTATATAGGCTCTCTTATCAGTGTATAAATCGTACATTCGCCTGAAAATCTTTCTTCAATCCATCGGCATTTCAAAGAGAGTGCAAATTGCACTTGCACAAGCAAAACTTTTTTTCCTTGAGGTTCCTGAGAGCAATGTTAACTTTTTACATTTTTTATTTTTTCAGCAAAAGTTCTGGTGATAGATTATAGATGTTTTATCTGATCCAAAAATCATTTGGGAAAAAAAAACTTCTTGTCTAATTAGTGTCCCGTTCATGGTTCTTGTCACATTTTACGCGAATTATACATACTTGTCGGACATGAGCTTTAATTGTGATTTAGTTACTTGTTACTTGCGAAGATAAGTAGATCTTTTTTATTCCCCTTTCTGCGTACTTGATTATCGTATCGGTCAAAATTCCAGGTTGTCGGGGACGTCGCGATCCAACTCCATGAAGGAAGCACTTTGACAGGGATAGAGTTTGTTAACTGAATCAATCTGAGAACTGATTCTAAATTTTTAGATCTCAATTCCAATGTAGACCATAACATAAGACAATAAATGTCCTTCCCTCCTCTGACTCACCATTTAAAAAAAAAAGGAAAAAAAAAAAAAGAAAAGAAATCAAAACACTAAGGTTATGTTTGGTAACATTTTTGTTTTCGTTTTTGTTTTTGTTTTTGTTTTGAGGCGTTTTCTGAAATGCTCCATCACAATATTGGAGCACTGGTGAGACAGAACTTTTTACATGTGTTTGGTTTTATGTAGGGCTGGCAATTTGGGTCCAGACGCGAGACACGACACGAAATTAGCGGGTCTGAGTCTTCCCTTAATGGGTTTAGGTCTTAACGGGTCGGACACGATTAACACGATTAAATCATGGGTAAACATGACACAAATACGATAACACGATAAGACCCGCTAAAACACGATTATTAAATTAATTATAAATAAATATACATTTTTAACACCCATTTACACTTTACATGTACTTAAAATTTATTTATGTATTATTTAATAAATTTTACCAATATGATATAAGAATTGCTATCATAATTAAATACATTATCAAGATTAAGTCTTTATTCAACAAAAAAATATTTTAGATTTACAAAAAATAATTAAAAATTTGTTGATTTAAACTCAAATATAGCGAATTAGGTCAATAGACACGAGAGTGACATGACCCATTTAGACCCAATTAGACACAACTTATAAATGGGTCGTAATTAGGTGACACGATTAATATGATATTTAAATGCGCCGTGTCTGGGACTTCCCTTCAGACATGATTAATAAATGGGTCGTGTCTGCGCCTGTTCAAAATTACTTGGACACGAATAGAACACGACACAAACACGACCCATGATACGAATTGTCACCCCTAGTTTTATGTTGTCTTTAATCGTTTTGTATCTGGTCTTTTTTCTTTTTTTTTTTTTTTTTGCTAAGTATATCGGTCAATGCAACCTTTTTTAGGCTCGTGTTTTGGAGAAAAATCATCAATTGATTTTTTAATTGAAAATTTTGGCTTTTAGCCTTTTTTAAGCTCATTTTTTAAGAATTTAACCATAGTTTTACGAAATTAAAGAATTAATCATTCTATTCGTGTAACAAGTTTTAATACACGTATAACATAATTTGATACACGTGTAAGAGCATCTACAATGCAATGTCAAATTTGTGTACCAATGCCAAAATTTGACATTTTAGCATAAAAAATCTTCTCCAATGCAATGTCAATTTTGGCACTAAGTATAGCATAATGCCAAATTTTAGCATTTGGAGTGGAGCATTTATTGGTCAACTTTTATGTATTTAATTAAAAATTAATATTTTATTCAAAAAAGTTTCCTCTTACCAAGAAGTCATTATGACTATTTGTAGTCTTATTTACTATTGGTTAGCATCAACCAATTTTATTAGTTTTTGCAATTAAAAAATAAAATAGTATTTGAAATAACATTTGTGCATTGGAGTATCAAATGTCAAATATAGCATTTTTATCTTTTTGAGTGCCAAATTTGACATTGGCATTGACATTTGCAATGGAGATGGCCTAACAATTTTTGATACTCGTGTAACAAATTTTAATACATTTAGAACAAATTTTGTTACACGATAAAAATAACTATGACTAATTTCTTAATTTCTTGAAATTATGGTTAATCCTTTAAAAAAAATAAAAAATTGGACTAAATCCTTAAAAATCTCTTTTTAAATATACCTTATTATATTTTCTTTACACTTTAATTCCTGAACTTTCGAACTCTATACACTTTAGTCCTCAATCTTTTTTTAGACAAAAATCTCCTTAAATTTATATTTTTGGCATTAGCAGTCCAATGGCAATAACTAACGTCAGTCAAATTTTTTACAGAAAAGGTGCACATGCCTCACACATGACACATGTACTTGGTTTTTTGTGAAATATCAATAATGACCAATCTTTTTTCTAATTCAAGGCTAATATTTATGAATCAATTCAAGGTTACCCACAAAGAATTTTGTTTGAGCGGAAAGAAAGCTGTGGATTTTTTAGAAACATGGGTCAGAGAAAGTTAGGGCTATTTGCAAATGAAACGTGTAAGGAATTCAGAAAGAAAGTCGTCATCGGAGTGCGAGCTCGGCGGCGGCGGGACTTGGAGACACTGGAGCCGTCGGGGTTGCGCGGAGTCGCCGGAGCTCGGCTTAAGGCTCGGGCTGGGAATTTGGCGAGGAGCAGCGGCGGACATTTTCGGGCCACCGCGGTTCGCACGCGGCAGGGGCGGAGGAGTCGCCGGCGTAGAGGCTTGCGGGAAGACCCTCGGCGTCGCGCGGGGAGGCGAGCGGCGGCGTCGAGCAGGGCTTGGGCACGCGCGGGGCTGCTCGGCCTTGCTGGACCAGCCGGCGACGGGCGACGAGGTGAGAGGGGGACAGAGAAGTGAGGAAGAGAGAGAGAGACATGGGCTGAGCGGGGGAGAGAGGGGCGGTGGTGGAGGAATGAAGAAGAAGATTAAGGTCAGACATTTTGGTTGATTGTCCAACTATAATCTGCTCCGTTGCAAGTGAAGAACAATGATTGTCCCTGGATGTTTTATTTTTGGGTGATCTGTTCTTGATAAGTGTTTTGTTTGTATCATAAATCATGGATTACGATTTCATATATTGGAAGAGATTTGAGTTTTAGGGCTTGTAAAGTTGTTAATTGTGTTTCTGCATAGTTTGGGTTTGCAGTTGAACTCTATTTTAGATTATTTAATCCGAATAGAAGTCCCTTTTTTATTTGTTAAGAAATGGAAGGGTTATTGTTGGGTTTTCTGCTAAAGTAAGCACACGTGTGAGGCATCGTGCACATTTTCCGTAAAGATTTTAACGGGCGTTACTGATTGGACTGTCAATGCCAAAAATTTTTTTTGCTTATGAAAAAAAATCGGGAACGAAAGTGTTTAAAGTTTAAAAGTTTAAGGACTACGGGTGCCAATTACCCTAATTTTTTACTTAAAAAAAACATTTACACGTGCTTGCGCGTGTGATATAAACTAGTCAAAACAAAAGAATCTCTCTCTCTCTCTCATTACAACAGAAAACCCTTCGTAGCATCCCCAATTTTTTTTTTTTTTTACAGCTAGTGCCGTACATACAAAGCGTGGAAATGGCGGACGAGGGTGGTGAACACGTCACACGAGTCCTCTTTTGCGGACCCCAGTTCCCCGCTTCCCAAATTTACACCAGACACTACTTGCAAGACCACCCCTCCATTCAGGTCCCAGTCCCCCCCTTCCCAACGTGTGGCCATGGTTTGGTACGAAACAATCTTCCCCACTAATATTTTGTGCCATTTCTATAGGTTGATGATGTTCCGCTCGAAGATGTACCAAATGTCATCGCCGATTACGATATCTGCGTCGTGAAGATGATGAAGCTGGACGACAAAATCATCTCCTCCGCCGCCAAACGGATGAAGCTCATACTGCAGTTTGGCGTTGGTCTCGAAGGTCATTCTTTGATCTCCTCTGTTGCCCAGATTCAATTTTGCAAATTTGTTAGTTTTTTTTTTGGTTTTTTAATGGGGTGGTTTTGCGTTGATTACGTTATTTTGATGAAGGTGTTAATGTTGAAGCTGCGACTAAGTGTGGGATCAAAGTGGCTCGGATTCCGGGCGATGTTACTGGCAATGCAGCGTCGTGCGCCGAGATGGCTATATATCTCATCATAGGCCTTCTCCGAAAGCAAGTGCGTTGTTTCTTTTCCAGAATGTGATGTTTTGTCCTTTATGATTTCGCTAATTTTATATATATATATATATATATATATATATATTATATCTTTTCCAGCACTCAGAATGTAATTAAGATCAAGGTTTATGGTTACGTAATTGGACTTGCAAGTACTGAACTTTGTAGTTTTTGTAAATTGTTCAGAATGAGATGTCAATTGCCATTAAGCAGAGGACGGTTGGAGAGCCAATTGGTGATACGCTGCTTGGAAAAACTGTGAGTTTCAGTGTTTTTATTTTTTTATTTTTTATTTTTTTTAGGGTTCTTTGGCACCAGTTTCCGTAAAACTTAGAGTGGACTATAATTTTCTTTTTCTTTTTTATTTCGTAAGATATTCCTTCCATGTTCTTACGACGAGAAGTGTAGAGAAAGTTTGTCATTAGAATGACGAAAAGTGTAGTCTTTTGTTATCTAAGCTTGCACAATCATCTCTGTAACATCTTTTATCTTTGTCAGCATATCTAAGTAATCTTTGCCCAATACACACAACTGTTAGAAGTTATGGTCATTTTAGGTGTCTGAGGGTGTTTTTCGCTCAAATAGGTTGACTCAGACTCATATTGAAGTGGTGAAACTGCTTCAGCTCTCTTCTTATTTAGAAAGGAAACCCATTTTAAATTGCATCACCGTACAACGGATTAGCTGTAAATCAAGAAGGTAAATAGCAAATAGGGGTCTACAAGTATTGATGTCTTTGCCAAAAAAAAAAGTCTTCATGTCTAGCCATCTAATAGTTGAAACTTGTAACATCAGGCCCTAAAAGTGGAAACAAAACGCAGGAAATGTTACTTATATGTCACTTGGTAAATATTCAACAAAATAATTTACCGTACCAAAAAATGATTGTGGTTGGGATAATATTGTGGCATATGCGGTTTGTTAAATTGGAAATTTATTGCTTATTCAGGTCTTCATACTTGGATTTGGTAACATTGGGATTGACTTAGCAAAGCGCTTGAGACCATTTGGTGTAAAAATTATTGCCACAAAAAGGAGCTGGACTTCAAATTCGAAAGATTCTTGCCTATCTAATGGTATGTATGGATGCAAAAGTGGGACATGGGTTTAGGCCTTAAGTGTACTGCTGATACGACCTTATCTTTTTTTCAGGTCAAAATGGCGTTTGTGATGTTTTGGTTGATGAGAAGGGCAGCCATGAAGATATTTACAAGTTTGCGAGCAAGGCAGATATTGTTGTTTGTTGTTTGTCCTTAAACAGTGAAACGGTAAGATTTGTTCATTGTGTGATGAATAACATATTGTTTGCTTTTTGAACACGGGATGTTGGGTTTTTTAACACTGTCAACGAATATTCTTCGAGGAATTCTCGCTCTCACACACACATGCACATAGGTCTCAAGAAAGGGTATGTGTTTTGGATATATATGATTTGCTCATTTCCTTTTTATTGATTTTCAAACAATGTCTTTATTTAAATTTAGTTACCACGATAGTTCTACCTTTGTTCACTGATTCGTCCATCTTCATATTCTTATCTGTTTCATAATACATAATAATGATAAATGTCAGTCCTCTGAATTTCTCTATTTCTCTCTCCCTCTATTATTAACATTCGCTAATTACTATGCAGCAACAAAATTTCTATGCTTCGTCAATTTTATTTTTTACTTGCATAATTTGATTTTGCAGGTGGGCGTCGTAAACAAGTCATTTATATCGTCAATGAAAAAGGTTTGGCTCTATACACTCTCACTTAGAATGAAATGCTTTATGCTAAACTTCAGGGTGCTCAGTTATTTCTCTGCTTTTAATTACATACTTGAAACTGACAAAATAAAGTATTCCAGGGTGCTCAGTTGATAAATATTGCCCGGGGTGGTCTCTTGGACTATGATGCTGTTTATGAGAACCTCCAATCCGGGCACTTAGGAGGCTTGGGCATAGACGTTGCTTGGTTTGAGCCATTTAACCCGGATGACCCAATCTTGCAGTTCCATAATGTTATTATCACACCTCATGTGGCCGGAGTTACAGAACCTTCCTACAGATCCATGGCTAAGGTAAGGCTTTTGGTTAAAAAAAAAAAACGTCTTTTTGAAGCTATCATAAGAACAATTCTTGCATTATATCACACTGTCGCGAATATCTTAGATGAGCCTGATTATTATTATTATTATTATTATTATTATAGGTCCTCTTCTTGTCAAGCTGACATGTTTTATCAAGTGGGTCAACTCGAACATGCTTATTTATTTTCTTCGATGGGTTTTTGATATATAACTTGTAGACAATAAACACGTTTATCCCACCTATAACTCTCAAACTAAGTGGAGTTTTCAATTGATTTAACCTTATGTAGGCTCTCTTGTCAGTGTATTAATCGTACATTCGCCTGAAAATCTTTCTTCAATCTATCGGCATTTCAAAGAGAACATAAATTGCACTCACACAAGCAAAACTTTTTTTCCTTGACGTTCCTGAGAGCAATGTTAACTTTTCACAGTTTGTTTTGTGCAGAAAAAGTTCTGGTGATAGATTATAAATGTTTTTATATCAAATAAATGGGAAAACTGAATCTGATCCAAAAATCTTTTGGAAAAAACCTTCTTGTCTAATTAGTGTCCCGTTCGTGGTTTGCAAACGCTTGTCACATTTTACGCGAAATATACATACTCGTCGGACATGAACTTTAATTGTGATTTAATTATTTGTTACTTGCGAAGATAAGTAGATCTTTTTTATTCCCCTTGCTGTTGGTTTTCTGCATATTTGATTACAGTATCGGTGTAAATTTCAGGTTGTCGGGGACGTCGCAATCCAATTCCATGAAGGAAGCACTTTGACAGGGATAGAGTTTGTCAACTGAATCAATCTGAGAAAGTAGACCATAACATAAGCAATTTAAGACAATAATAAATGTCCTTCCCCCTTCTAAAGGAAAAAAGGAAAAAAACAAATAAATAAAATAGGGCTATGTTATTTCTGTCATGGGAAATAATTAAAAAACATATTGGTGGGAAACAATTATTATTGGTTGTAAGAATGAGTCTATGAAAATTATTGTGCTTTTAACCCTCACCCAATCATCATGAGAAAATCCAGCAATTTCAAATGTCATCCGATTCAATGGCTTATGGCTGAAGTAGAGAGGTTCGTCGCGGTGAGGTGTCGGAGTCTGGGGAACGCGCGGGCTGTGTCGGACTCAAATTCATCGGACTTGGAATTTTTGGGTTTGGGGATCTAGGCTTTAAGCTTTCGGGAGACCACCTTAAATTGCTTAAGGTTTTGATTTCTGCCAATGACCTTCTTTTCTTTCATGTGTTGTATTTTGGCATAATAATTATTAACTTAAATCTGTGTGGGGACGGTGGTAAAGTTCCACTGGTATATTGTGTAATATATTGTCTAGTGTTTTGTTACCCCTTGATTTACTGCTTCCTCCATGCCTCTGGAGCTTCACCAAGAGTTTTGGTACTAATTTAAGTTGTTAAGCAAACAGTAACTACGTATGGGTATTATTATCTAGTGTTGGCGACATCTCTGGCTTCGGCGAGATGGAGGCAGAGGTGGAGGTTGAATTTGTTTACTATGGTATATTGTTGTTATATTATGAATTAAAAAAATGTGATTAAATGTATAAAATCTTATTATATTATGAGTTAGAAGGATTGAAGGAAAAAAGAGTTGTTTTGATGCAAGAATAAATAAGATTTTGATGCGAGAGTGGAGTTGAGAATCTCCAAGAAAGTGGATGCGTTTTCCGGCGAACACGTGACCGTGACGGCGAAAAGGAGAGACGACGAGACAGAAAAAAAAAAAAAAAAAAAAAAAAGAACGTTTCTACTGAAGGAAAAAACGAAGAACAAAGAAGGAGAGTAAAAATCTGGTGAGACAAGGTAAATGTTAAAAAAGATAGAGATTGGATAGTAACCGTGAGATTATTTCCCATTAATGAGTTTTTCGGGTCGATTCCCTTGGCAGAAGTGTTTTGTAACATTTCTATTTTTATAAACAAATATTTAGAAGTGTTTTTGTCATATTGTTTTCAAAATTTTAAAAATTACAAATCATGCTTGGTAATTATGATTTGTTAGTTGTTTTTAAAAAATGAAATGTGCAAATGATAGATAATAAAAAGGGAGTTAAAAGAGAAGAAATGTAAAGAGGAAATATAGAAAGGGTGTAAGATAGAGAAAACATACAAAAAAGAATTTGATTTATAAAGATAAAATTATGGCATCATATAGTCTAATAAATTGCCATTTACTAGATAGCAATATTAAAGCAATAAAACAAGAAACTTTTACAATGGCAAAATTGACTTTTAGAACTAGAATTTGGGATACGTAATAGAATGTCGTTTGAGTATAATTAATACGGATTATATATGTCGTTGTAAAACTAGCATGACAAAATTTTGGGTCAAAGTGAGTTTACATGATTTTAAATTTTAAAGTTGATTTAATATTTTTGAAAACTTAGGGATCATTTTTGTATGCAACATAATCCTTGATGGTGCCTTTGGTATGTCACACTAAGATTGGATTAGATTATATCAAATGAATTATTATGGGATTTAAGTGGATTGAATATGATTAAATAAGATTTTATATTGTGACATTAAATTGGTTTGTTATTATATTTTTAAAATTAAAAAAATCAATAAATGTATTTACATATAAAATATTTGTATAAATGTTATAATTGAATCACCTAGATGGTTTGTTATAATTTTTTAAATCAAGTGTTTGAAATTAGGTATCATTAAAATCTGTTAGAAAAAAAAATAGAGTTTTTTAGGCATTTAATCAAATTTTCGGGTAATTTTTTAAGATTTAACCCTAAAATGTCGAAATTAAGGATTTAGTCATAACATATAACTTTTTCTGTTACATGTAACATAAAATATTACATATAACATTAAATATTATATGTTATGGCTAAATCCTTAATTTCGTGAAACTATGACTAGATCAAACTTTATCTTTAAAATAATTAATTGCTTAAATGACCCAAAAAAATAAGGGAGCTTTTCAAAAGATCAAAAAAATAAAAAATAAAAAATAAGCTAATATGTGTTGTGTGGTGTCTTTATCTCAAAGAGCCAAAGGCGCGCGCGCATATTTGTCCTATCGCAACGACGGCGTTTTGCTCTCGTTCTTATCCTTTTGGACGTTTTCCTTCGAAGATGCCTCAAAACGATCTAGGGCTTGTAGTCGTTTCGTCTCTCTCTCTCACCAGAAAATCTCAAAATCAAAACAAAGCCTCTCTCAAAACACTCAACAGTCGCAGACCCAAACTTCCCTCGCTCGCTCCCATTTATAATCTCAGATTTCACACACTTGTTCGGACGGGCATCGAAACGACAACCAAAGGTCTGTCGTTTTCTTTCTACACTATCTCTTGCATTCCTCTTTTTTCGCGTTTCAAGCAAATACCAATTCGCTTGACAAATCTCCAACGCTTGTCTGGTTATTGATATGCTCTGTTTTTTTCTTTTTTCTCTGTTGAATTCTGGTTTGATTTTGTTGATTTTCTTTCATACGCGTTAGATGAATTCTTCGGTAGCGGTTTTTTTTTTATTTTTTTTTAATATGAAAGAAATTTATTCTGGGATATTATTCTTTCAAATTTGGGCGAGTACGAAGAAATTTTTGACAGTTTTAAGTGAAGTTATTTGTTTTCTAGCGTCGAAGTTTTAGAAAATGAGAAAAAAAGAAAAGTGTAATTATGAATTTTATTGTTTGAGTTGCAAGAAATGAATATTTGAGATACAGCTTTGTAAATTGTGGTAGATATATGTTTTGTATGTTGTTTCTTTTAAGTTTTGTTATGCTATATAATGGGTGTTGATTTAAGGCACGTTGTGACTTTTATTTATTTATTTGTTGTAAAAAGATGGTCTTTAATCTTTATATATCAGAACAGATAATACAGTTTGATTTAAATGCATATATATATATATATATATATGAATGTATGTGTATTCTGTAATAAATGATAAATTTTGTATTGTATTTAGCTTGTACTTTGTACAGATAATATGATAATGTGAACCATGTCAGGATTATATTTCTAATATAATACGAAAGGGTTATATGGTACAACAAACGTGCCCTTATAGCTATAAGGGAAATTCATGTTCAAGTGTATAATTTTCATGCATTTGGGAACTGGGTTCCTATCTTTACTTCAATGGCGTTTTTCTGTTTGCACTTTGCAGACATGGAACGTCAGAAACAAAAAATGGTTAACGAAGCGAAGAAGGTTATCGACAACATAAACGCTATGTCTTTAGAAAATTTAGACGAGCAACAACTGCATTCGCTCATGATGATGAGAGAAATAGCCCGTGGCGTTGTTAATAACAGAATTGAGAAGGTAAGCGAAAAAGATGACAGCTTTTTTTTTTTCTGTAATTTTTATTGGATGTGTAGTTAATTACAGGAATACTTTTCACAGGTTACAGAGCAGGATGTGGAAAAAGAATTGGCCTCTAGTATTGACAGGATGGTCAGTCATTTTCTTTTTGTTGGTACATTTATCTTAGATTTTTTTTTTTTCGTTTTTTGTTTTTGTTTTTGTGGCTTATTCCTATAGGATTTTGCAGGTGGGTTCATGCAAGGATGTCGATAACATTCTGAATAAGATACCTTGTCAGGGCATGGATCTAGAGCGAACACATTCAGTGTCTAGAATGAAAGAGATTGTGTCAAATATCGTTGCTAAGCGAGCTAAACTTGAAACCACTCGAAGTTGGAAACCTGCTGAATTAGTATGTTATTCCATCGGAAAGTTGTTTTTGCATTTTGTTTTATTACCTTTCGTCAAGCTAATTATGATTTCAATCATGCAGCAAATTGTAGAGGTTCACGGAGTTGATGCCCAGGCTAATGGTGATGATGCTGAGGCTAACGGAGATGATGTGGAGGCTAACGGAGATGAGGCCCATACTAATGGAATTGATGTAGAAACCGTGGATAGTAAGGTGGGAGTAAAAGACATAGATGTTGAGGAGTTTCAAAGGAGGTTATTTGAAGATGTAAGAAATAGAGTGGTTCTACTTTTGTTTCTGTTCTTGAAAATTCTAGAAGAAATTTAACAAATAAGTTAGTGAAGTTAGTTTATTCAATGGGATTGAACTAATGGATGTCTTCTTTTTTTTTCTTCTAGGATACGCATGCTCAGCCTACAACCAATGGCGATGCCTCTTCGTCTGAGACAAGTTTCGGAGATTGGATGAGCTCGGGGGTTGACTTTGATGCCTTGGGAATTCCCAATCCTCCTTCATGGAATGTTCAGTTGCCAGGTGATGCAAGCGGTGCAAACGAAATCCAAGTTCCGCGGGCCCCTGCAGGCACTGTCATAGAAGGACTTCCTCTATCTTCGTACTTGCCGGTACTGAAATCTCCTTTTTGTCGTTCATTCTATTTTTACCATTATTTAAAGTAAAAAAACCGAGGTTTTGAATGCAGGAGCCTCACAAGTCCGGGTTTGAGTATCTTTTGGAGCTCATAGCTGCCCTTAAACATATGATTTCAACAAGAGTGAGTTTACTCACTTTGTATATATATTTATTTATTTAGTTTTTTGACCAATTTGAAAATGTTGGCATTGTTTCTCTTTTCAATAAGTAGGAGGCTCAGAATGGGACTGACAAACAATGAGTCGTGTTGAAGCGACGGTTAGCATTAGTATACCTAATGACACGCCTAATCTTACCATACAACATCCGCTGCTAACGGCATGAGAGTATGTGTGTGTTCCAGATCGATTTATTTTCTTAATTGAATTGTATTTTCAGGGCAGAATTAGCAAGCAACACTACCAGGCGCTAGTTGGTGTGTTGTTCTAATTATTAGTGCAATACTGTGATTTGTACTATTCATTTCTAAATGTGAAATGTCAGTTTCTAGAGCTATCATCATTTCAGAAGTTTGGTTCATTGTGGATGATCTTGAATTCTTGATGCAGTGCCCATTGCTTATAACTTATGGCATAAAAATAAAGAGAGTTGTGTGTAAATTGCAGGAAAAAACAAAAAACAAAACTTAGTCTAAAACAAAAGCAAAACAAACTCTTTCAGTGACCGGCAATCTTCTGAACTTCAAAACTTGGGGGAGGCTGTTTTAGATGCTGATTTATTTGGACATAATTTCGAGGTTCGAAGTTGTAAAATACCAAGAAGTAAATTCGTTTTTGTAATTTTTTTAAGAAATTATGGTTGCCTAGCTTATTTCTCGGTATATTTTTTTTCTATGGTCTAATTCGTTAAACCAAGTAGAATCCATTTTAATATCCATATGATAGCCCTTAAGCATTTTGACTCTTATCAACTCTGCACTGAACCTTTAGCAAAAATTTCCTCAAGTTAAATGATTTACATTGAGTGACATTTACTTGCTCCTGAGTATTAGAAAGCACAAGTCGAAAAAAAAAAAGGAAAGAAACACTTATTACTTCTCAAACTGTAAATAACTTCGATAAACATATTAATACAATCTAAAGTCAAGTTGTGACATATAGTGATATAGACATTTTTTATTATATGGCTAGAGGATCAAATGCTTTATAAAATGCTAAGCTGATGAGACAAGTTTTGACTAGCTACTTTTGTAACCCTTTTAAATTCAGTTAGCCCTTTTGACTGCTATTTTGTTTTTGCTTCTCTCTTAAACTAATGTTGCTTGTAATTGGTGCTTTGAGTGCTTTCAGACAAATATGGGATTTAAAAAAAAAAAAAAAAAAAAGGTTGAAGTTTGCTTCATTTGCTGGTTCATACCCCCAAAGACCAATTTGACTATACCTACTTTGTCCACCATTATGATTTCATTAATACATGCAAACATCATGTGAATTTACTTGACATATAACACTTGAAAATAGTAATTTGAATACCTCAGCTATTTTCAAGGTTGCCAATTTAACAAATTTGATTAAGCAATACTGATAATAGTTGGAATTGCACTCTTCCAAAACATTGATTTTGAATACTTGACCACTGTAGCTCAGCCCTTTCCTGTGGATTGAAGTTTAAAGCCTTTTTAAGAAAGAAAGAAAAAAACAAAAAACTTTACATTACAAAGATTTATTCACTTCGCCAAAGTTTTGTTGATGATCAGAGCCTTGTTAGCTATGTCTCCCACCAAATGAATACAAGAAACTCAAGGCCTCAACTCTAGGCTCACACAGAGCTGATCGACCTTCTAACATTGACACCACTTTATCCATACTTGGCCTAAGCATTGGAACTATGTGGACACAACACAGAGCTATTTTAACAATCATCTCTATCTCCTCTTTGCTCGCCCGTCCCTCGAGCCTCGGATCCGCCAGCTCCGAGTGCCTCCTCTGCTTGTGCATTTTCAGCGCAAGAGAAGGGAAAAAAACAAGCCCTTGCTCTACACTCAAAGACGACGACGCACAATTTTCTTCGCTCCGTTCGCCTCTAGTGCCGCTTTCTTGTGCTAAAAACGAGCAGTTTCTTTTCCCGCTCACAATCTCGAGCATCACCATACCAAAGCTGTAGACATCGGTCTTGTCAGTGATCCCGGAACTATTGAGCCATTCGGGAGCGAGATAGCCCCGAGTGCCTCTCATAGTCGTCAGTACTTTCGAGCTTTCGTGGTCTAGGAGCTTCGAGAGCCCGAAATCGGAGATCTTCACTTGCAAATTTTCGTTCAGGAGGATGTTCTCCGGCTTGATGTCGCAGTGGATGATCTTTTTTTGACACCCGCTATGCAAGTAAGCCAAGGCTCTCGCCGTGCCAAGGGTTATTTTGAACCGATCCCGCCATTCCAAAACAGGACAATCTCTGTTGAAAAGAATCTTCTCCAAAGAGCCTTTGCTCATGAACTCATAAACTAGAAAATGTTCTCTTCCGTGGACACAGAAGCCTTTCAGTCTGAGCAGATTTGCGTGTCGGATGCTCCCAATTATCGCGATCTCAGTACAAAATTCCTTCTTCCCTTGAACTCCGAGACTATTGATCTTCTTAACGGCCACTACGGTCTCGTCCCGCATAGTGCCTCTGTACACCGTCCCAAAGCCGCCCCTCCCGATCTGCATCTTGAAATCCTCGGTCGCGTCCACAAGCTCGCCATACTCCAATCTCGAAGGTAATCCTGGAAGAGAGACGGTCACGGTTTCGACAGAAGACGACGAGTTCCAACGCTCCAAGTCCACAGCTACAACTGTCCTAGAGCAAGTACTTGGCTTGTTACGCAAGAAAAGTGCTAGAACCAAGATGATCATCACAAGAACAAACCCTGACAATAAGGTAATAACTAACACACACTTGCCTTTGGGAAAACACTCCCTCTCATTCCTAGCTGTGCTTTTGGTTGAAGAAGATAGTACTAAAGTCTTTATATATCCCAAACGATCGCTTGTACCATTGAACACAAGAGAACCAAGTTGACCATCAAGAACATAGCAAGAGCCAGAAGAATTCCCATAAAAGAATCCCAAACAAGAGCAATCCTTCGAGCAAAGATCTCGGCAGCTCGAGAAACCGACGCCACGCCTCGCGGGCTCAGCGAAATCATTAGCGAAATAGTCGACGCCGGTTCGAAGCATTGCATAAGAAACATTGGAAGAACCAAACTCTTGACCCTCACATGAAGTAGTTGTAGTACTAGGCAAAACAAACGAGACATCTCTTGGAACACAACTGTTAGTGTTCTTAGTACTGTCCAAAACAAACCCATCAGGGCATGAACAAACTCCATTGTTTGTCTCGCTAACCACACACAATCCTAGCTTCCCACAACTGAAGGGAACGTCACAAAACTCGGCTGGGGCGACAAACTCTTGCAACCAAACACCGTCTACGAAACCGCTGATCGAAAACCTGCCTCCGTATCCCAACTGGGCGACCTTAAAACCCGAAAAGCCCAACGAAACTCCGGCCACAACTGAGCCTGAGCTCTGGTACAAATACAGCCCTGTGCTATTCATTTCCATGTAAGAAACATCAGCTCCGGAATCCTTGCCCAGATTCCAGTAAGTCCTTCCGAGCCACCGCAGGATCAAACCCTCTCCTCCGGCACTGACCGCGAGGCGATAGTTTCCCGCGCTAAACTCGAAAATCTCGGAAGAGCTCACCAGCCATGTCCCCACAGGCAAGCGCTGCCCGATCACGAGAGTGTCCGTCGGGTAATCAAAGCTCTCCCACAGCGACGCGTTGTTCGCGCCGAGGAGGACTAAATTGCCGGTGTCCAACAGCCGTAGCGAAACGACCGGGGAATCCAGCGGGGGAGTGGACCAGGCGAGGCTTCTGGAGGAGCCAGAAACATCGGAGAAGGCGAGGCCGGCGGGGGTGAGAGACAGGACGGCGGAGTCGGACACCGCAAGGTTGCGGTTGGCGGACCACAGGACGGCGTTGGTGGCGGCGTGGACGATGGAGAGGTAGAAGCTGGAGGGGTAGTTAGGGAGAGGGTTGTGAAGAGTGGCTCTGAAGGCGGCGTTTTCGGATGAGAGGAAAGCTCCGGCATTGTCGACGAAGTTGAGGCTTGTCGCCGTGAAGTTCGGGAGGATCGAGCGGGTAATGGCGTCCGAGGCTGCCGGAGAAGGGAAGAGCGTTATGAGTATGAAGTTTGAGAAGAAGAAGGGAAGTGAAGAGAGACGTGAATGCATGTTAAGAGGTGTGTGTGTTTTTTTTCCTTCACAAGTTTTGTTGTTTCCACTTTTGTTAGTGCTGTTTTTGGTGTTTGTTGGTATTCTTTTGTTTGTTCTCTATCTTGGTTTCTTATTTCTCGGGTCTTTGTTTATAAACTTTTAGTTGATTTTTTTTAATGAACTATAAAGAGTAGTTGGTTGGTCTTAAAAAAAAATGCAATTTCAAACTTTGAAAAATCATTCAGTAGATCGATTCATGTGATAGTATTTCTATGAGTATTCAAGTAAAAAAAAATTTGAAAAAAAGATATATTTGATAGTAATGTCTTTGACAGAGAGGTTGAGAAATGTCCTATGATATTGTTTTTAGTGTGGAATATGGGGTAAGTTTAAAACAAAAACTCTAGAAGGGGTTGAATATCTTTGAGTATATAGCCAAATTTTCATTGATGTTGATTTTATCATTAAATTTTTAGACCAAAAGAGAAAGTTTAGTGATTAAAAATAAAAGCTCCGTTCAGATAGTAGAGATTTCGAGACGTCTAATTTTCCGCATATTTTATAACTCTCGCCTGTTATCTCTTATTATATATATTAGGTTGTGGTTTGAAAATCAATCGTCTTTAAGAATCACAATCGCATAATAGAAGGATTGAATGCATTAGTATAATTAGTCTAATATTTACAACGTACTATATAGCTTTGGTTCAGGTCAAGCAAAATCAGATAAATAAAATTGGTCAAGACTAGCAAAAAACATGTGAATTGGGTAGTGATCAGCCTGGTTAGAGCAACAACTAAATATTATTATTATTATTATTTGTTTTATAATTAGGGTCGCGGGATTTGAATTTACACCTTTTAGTGCAGTCACGTATCATAAAGTAAATGTTTGTGCGCATTACTACTATTTTAGAGTAATTTGATGTAATATTTATACGGGGAGTTTGTAGTTAAATGGATTAAATTTAGAACTTATTTTAAAAAATATTTACAATTTATTATGATATTTTGTCTATTTACCAAAAATAGATCGCTCAGCTAATAAGTTGTGGTCATTTTTTAAAAGATGTTTTAAAATATTGACTAATTATCAAAATGTTACTATTTTAATAAGGATGAAGTAAGAAAATACCCAAAATTTTAAGGCTTTTTTGTATAAATAGCCATGTATTTATGTTTGTTTTTAACAATTAGCTTATGTTTGTTTTTATTAGTGAAATAGCCATATATTCGTTTCTAGATTTTTTAAGACTGCAGTCATTAGTTTTTTGAATTCTGTTTTTATTATTTGTTGCAGACACTATTGTCTAAAATTTTGTGTCTCTAGTCATGAAATTTGTGACTTCTTTTGGTGCATGTTTTTTTTGCTATTTATAAGATATTTTTTATTTAGTAATAAGTTTTGTGAAATTGGTTGTATAGGCAATAATTTATTTGTGAGTTGGTTATTTTATTAATGGATGCTTAATTTTTTTTTTTTTTGTGTTTATTTCAAATTTCTGAAATTTTGTGACTACAATCACAAATTTTATGACTGTGTATTTTCTTTATTTAGTCACAAATTTTATTTCTTTAGTCATAGATTTTTAGATGTTGACCTGATGGCTATTTTGCTAATATTTCAAAACGTGGGCTATATCTTTAAAACGTAGATTGTAAAATAGCTAAATCCTTAACTGACCCAAATTTTAACAACAATACAAATATATACTAAAATCATTAAAGTAACTGAGTAATTAGCTAATTCATTAATTATTTGCACATGTTTTTGACTATTATGTTAATTATCATCAGTCACAACTATGTAAGTAACTGAATCACTTAGGTACTTTGTTAATTTTTTCAAAAAATTAGGTATTTAAATAAATTAAGTGTTAAAATTGAGTATTCATTATAATTTTTCTTTTTATAATTATAAAATAAAATATTTAAATTAAAAGAGATGAGTTGACAAATTAGGTATAATCAATAATGCCAAGTCATATGCCATGTAATTTGGGATGGAATACTTGGGAAAACTTTTGGGATCACTAATGTGATTTCTTATTAAAAAGATCGAGTTACCTATTCACCAGTACACTAATTTGGGTTGAAATATTTGGGAAAATTTTGGGATCACTAATATATATTTATATATGATTCATAAAGAGCTTTTCTTCCTTTTCTTTTCTTTTTTTTTTTTTTCTTTTTTAATGGATAATTAGCGCTCATGGTTCCTAGACTTTTGTGCTTTGAACAGTTTGATCCCTAACTTTTTTAAATAGGCAAAATCTTCATGAATATATTTTTCTTGACAATCCTAGTCCCATTAATAACGAAAGTTCGACTCTTTATTTTTCTCATTTCCTCTAATACCCCCACTTGTTTTTTTTAGTCATATGCCCCACCTATTTCATGACGAAAAGGAAAACAAAATAAACATAAAAATAATAATTGTCTTCATCTTCTTGCCAATCTAAAATTCCAAATTTACAATACACAACAAAATACACACAAAGGTTAAAAATAATTTCAAATGTAACTTTCATGTTTTATCTGATCCATCGTTGTTCTAGGAACTAGAGATATTAACTTTACTCTTGAGTGACGCTAAATCTTCGCCGGCTCCGGTACTTCTCCGACTAGGAGTTTAATTTGATGAACGAGAAGTAGCATTGAAATTGAGGTTATTATGGGTATTTTATTCAAAAATAAGAGTGTGTGAGAAGCACATGTAGAATTTCCGTCTAGAATTAAACTTTTGTTATTGTTGGACCAAGATTGCCAATAAACATAAATTGAAGGATATTTTTGCAATAAAAAAAAAGTCGGAGACCAAACGGTAAAAAACCTATAAGTTCAAGGACTTTATCCTATTTCTTTAATAAAAACTGCTCTTCTTTGTTTTAAGTATGCCTCTCAAGATTTATTTACTTATTTATTAACTTTTTCAAGACAAGGCGCGAAACAGGCACATTACGCGCGCGCGCGAGCACCACAAATCGCGTCGCTCAACGGCGCTTCTCTGCATACGCGCGGGCCGCCCGGCCCGGCCCGTCTCGGCGCCGCAGACTACGCGCGCCATCGCACCGTTCACTTTTTAGGCTTCCATTTCCTCACACACACACACACACAAATCTCATCTCCAAAAAAGACTCGCCACAAAACCCCACCCAGTTCGCCGCCACGAGTCCTATCTGAGGTATTTCTTCCGATCAACTCTTTCAAAGCTTCTTTTTCATTGTCATTTACGCATAATCCTCAGGTACACAACGTGTCTTTGTGTTTCGATTTATGGGTCTTTCTTCTTTCAGACATTATGGAAATTTTCTCCATGGTTTTCGTTGCACTTGTTTAATACTCTTTGTTTCTCTTTTAAGTATCAAACACCTTTGCTCAGTAGCTGTTTTATCTCAAATTCATTTAAGGCCTGCTTTTGAGAATGACATGTTACAATGCTTGGGATTTTCTCAGCTCATTGTCATGGCAGACATGCCACCCAACAGGCCTCTCGTTCCGAAGAGGTCGCATTCTCCAGAGCCTGGCGATTCTTGGCCGAAGAAACATTCAAAGGCCGAAAGAAGCGAAGAAGCTTCTTCACCCGCTGTTTGGCCTCCTCAGAAGGGGCTTGCTTCTAAGTGCAATGATGAAAGCGGCAATGAAACCTCTTATGCCAGATTGGAAAGCGATTACTCTCTGCCTGATCCTGTTTTGGACGACCCTCCCGGGGAGCTTGAGAAGGCTCTCGCACCTCTTAAGAGCGCATTGCCGGTCGAGTTCAGTCACCTTCTTCCAACAATGTCAAGGTTGATGACTCTGATATCGAGTGACTACCTTATTGATTTGGTCGGACAACAGGATGTCGACTTGTTTCACACTGTCATGACTAATGTTGGAAAAGTAAGATCAGTTAGTTTGAATGATCTGTTTATTTAGTGATAAAAAGTACTTAACATCGCCTGCGAGTCGATCCTATTTCAACTGGGAAATCAAAGGCTAAATTTGGATAACGATAGTTTTCGAACTCCTTATTATCTAATCATTACTCTTGTGCTTTCGTTTCTTTAGGCTTTCGTCGGACTATCCGAGATAAGTCCATACGTGAAAGCCACATACGAGGATAGATACAATATTTTTAAGGAAATGAAGAGGACTAAAGCAAAGCTCGAGACTGCTGAGAGCAATTTGAGGAAGAAGAGAAAGGCAGTGAGAAGGCTTCAAATCCAAATACAAGAGCTCAAAGAGCGTCACGTATTAGAGCTCAAGAATGGGGAAACTACGGCCGTAGAAGCTTTCAAGGAATCTGCTGAATACTCAAAGATTTTGGAGGACGAGCATCAGCAGGGCATTGAAGAATGTCGATATCATATCGAGCAAAGGCGGCCGCATTGGGATTTAAGCTTCCTTGACATTCCTTAGGTTTCGCCCCGCCCCCACCACAATGATGCTCGTAAAGCCGGTAGCTCCTGGTCGTTGCCTAGGTTGATAACTTTTGAACAACTTTTTGACTGCTCATATGGAATCAGCTGATTTTAAGTTGTTTTGGTATATCATAAGCTTTTCACTAAGATTATATTTCTTATGCTTATTTTAATTTTGGCTCGCGATCATGTTGTGACAGACTTAGTTAAGTCTCTTTTGCTCTTTTATATGTCTAATTATTTATCAAGCTCGTAATTCTTCTGAATATGGTATAAGATACTACGAAGCCATATGAAAAAAAAATTAGATGATATGCTTATTTAAGTAAAACTAAAGTTTCTCTTCTATGTTATTGTTTTGAGTTGCTGTTAAGCAAGATTAATAAGAGCATTTGAAGCTTGTCTTGTAAATATTTATATAAGAAAAAAAAAGGGGAAATATAAAAGATTGCCTTACCCTACTAAATGGAATAATAGCTAGCGAAGGCCTCAAATTTACAAAATCAATTAGACATGTTTTTGTTGATGTTTTTTTTTTCTGTGTTATTAACTCCACTGGTTTGCAGATGAAAAATGCAAAGCTGTAGTCGAAACAATTATTCCTTTTCCTTCGCCTACTGCTCTTGTAATCTTACAGAACAAAAAGGTGAAATGAACTCAAACCAAGTCCACAGTAAAAAAGGTCAATGGTTTATCCATCAAGAACAATTTTTTGAATACATATTTCAGAGCCATAGCAGAAGAAGAGCTCACAACTGCATCGAGAAATGTCTTGAAACCCAAGATTTCTAACTTAAAACTCCAATGGCTTTTGCTCTCAGTCCTGCCCATCCTGAAAAGAGAATCAATAAGCACTCAACTCGGTGAAACACTTGAGGAAAAAAAGGGTGGCATCAAATCAATCATGTGATTTAAAAAGCGTGTTAGTAAAGAAAAGAGTGTAAGAGAGATTATTGAAAGGTTACAAAAATTATCATCAACAAATCGTGCTGAAACCCAAACTCGAGATAGAAAAACACGAAGATGAATGATATTTCTACAGATGAAATGGCTAATCTAGCATGTGGTACTATCAGGTTAAAGAAAAGCAAATCGGTTAAGATAAGTTTTCCATATATTAATTGGAATATTTTTTTTCTTATGCCTCGAAATGAAAATTCTACTTGAGTATCAAGAGTCTCGGAAGTCTGGGAAGGGGCAGCCAACTTTGCAGGAGATCCACCGAATTGCTGAGAACACTCGGCGTATGCAGATCCTATTCCTATACCAGCGCCAAAAGCTACAGATGCCCAGCGACTCACAGGACTCCCTGGGACAAAAGCAAAACACATTGATTAATTCAGAATTACTAACATAGTGAAACTGAATAGAGTAGAACTCTAACAAAGCGCACGGCTCGATATGGTCCCAAAGAATTTGTCGTTCCAACTAAAATTCGGCATCTTGCTTGGGGAAATACTAGTAGTACTATGATTCGGTTAAAAAAAATATATTTAAAGCTGCTAATTCTATACAAAAAGTGGGCCTCAAAAGAAAGTACAAACTGAAGACTTCTAAGGACTAGGCCCGCTTATCTAATTATTCTAGCTATACTAACGGAAACAAACACTTCAAACAAGCACAAAACTATTTGCCTTGCAACTAAATACATCAGATATGATATACCAAGAGTAAGTCACCCTAAAATAATTTACAGCTTGGGGCAGATAAAAGACCTACTCCAACTTTTCATAAATATTCAAAGGGTTCTTTCTCTCAGTGTTCGTCTTGGTTCTTTAACTTAGCAACAAAAGGAAATATTTCTGCAACAACACGACCAATGCATTCGGCCAACAGATTCAGCCTAAAGGGGCAATCACTATTCACTAACTACGTTACATTGCAGCACTGCCAGCGGAAACAAAAAGCATAAAGTATCGCTTCACATTGTTGAATCACAAAACAACTAGACAACACAGAGTGAAGCTGGTAAATTCGCAACTCCATTTTTAGCGTTTGAGTTCCTAAATCGGTATCCGCATGAAATAAATAAACCATGGAATTTCTCTCGCCGCACCAACACTCGTACTTGGCAATTCATTTTACCACTCAAATAAGCTATTTCCCCAAATATTTATTATGTATATGGATCTTAATCAATGAGAAGAAACACATTCCCATGACATTTACATACCCATAAACACACATAAATAAACATTTCGATATGATATTAACCCGACATATCATGACACCAATCACAATCATAAAATGTCCTAATTCCGGTTAAGATTTTGACAACAGGTGTAAACTTTTTTGACAATAGTTCTAAAAAGACGATATATTTTTATGAAAATACTTGCCTAAAAGCTTGATAAGCGATAACCTAAACGAATATCAATTTCTGTGTGAAACAAAGTCAAATAATTCAATCCTAGGTTCCGTTGGTTCATAATATTAACCCAAAACATTAAATTAATCAAGGCAATGAAAATCTTCAAGACACTAAAAATCTGCAGAATAGACGTAATCTTGAACTTCGCGATTTGCTGCTATGAAATCATAGCTTAATCAACATTTGATCATGCAATTAACAAAATCCGAATCTCATGAATTTTAGGGCTATGAAAAACCAACAAAATGAAAAGAAAAAAAAAAACCCGAATGGAGAGAGAGAGAGTGAGAAGCAGGAAAACTGACTGAAGAAGAGAAGGCCGGAGAAAGCGCCGGCGAGGGAAGAGTAGACGAAGCGGCGGACGGTGAGATCCACACAGGCGTCCCATTTGGCGTTGACGTCGTACTGAGGCGGCACCACCACGCTGCTCTTGTTCTCCGCCATTGCCGCAACCACCCAGACCCAGAGACTGGCTTTTTCTTGGTACGTTAATGGGTTTGTTTGAAGTTTGAAGTGATGCTTGTTCAGGGCCTTTTGATTTTGTTTGCCTTCCTGATCACCAAACTAGCTGTTTGCAGGACAAGGGAAGAGAATGAGATTATGTGGACTTGGAGAAATGGGCTCTAGGGCTTGCCCAATTCTTGGGCTTCATACTGGAATTGTCCAATATGGCTAATATTATATCATGCTTCTTGATTTAAGTTAAAAAGGGGATTTTGATGAATGCCCCGTTATTAGTACAATGATAATCTGTACTTATGTCTATTGCATTTTTAATTTATACCTTAATTTAATAAGTTACGATCCTTTGTTTGTTGAGAAGCATAGTGAACATAATTCTAGATTCTTTTGGATTATGTGAGCTAATATGGAGACCGATTAGATCTAATAATTCAAGTTAAGGCAAATCCAAATGAAGTCAATATTTCTTGATCACTTTCTTGCTAATTGTCAAACTTTGATTCGACTCCACTATAAGTACGAAGTTGAACAATTGAATTACTATCTAAATTATAGAAGTGCATTTTGACTCCTACTTCCTTTCTAATGGCTTCCTCGATGATATGATAACCCATAGTAAGATATCTATAGCTGATTTGAAGGTTGTTGATCCATTTTTCCATATTGCATTCTACACTATTTTATTTTTAGATCTTCGTTGTTGTGTTTGGATAATCCAATTATAAAAACATACGGTCTTTATTTAGTTAGAAGAGCGAGTAGGCCTATCACAAGCATAACACTTTCAAAAGATATCATTTACTCTATTGAGTCACGATTCCTTAACAATAGTAACATTCAGTCATTCACGTGAATATGTCTTAAAGACATATCATGCAGAAATGAAACCAATCACAACCTCTAAGTTTGAGATTTCATGTATAAGAATGTCTATAAGAGTATATTGACCAATATATAGACTAATTAATTCAATCAATCTCTCGTAGTTCATGTATAATATAAGCCACATGTGCATAAATCAACGTTTCTACTCGGAATTAGTTGCTCTCCTAACGACCTAGATAAATCATCACACGACGCAAGAGGTAGACGATAAATTGACCTTATTAAAAGAGAATGATAAATCTTTCTTCACCAATTATAAACATCTTATTGGACTACTATCATTTATCATCACATATATCCATACAATTTTTCTTATGCAAATGATGAGGAACTTTATGACAATAATCAGGATACGTGCGCAATGTTTAATAATGAAAAACTTGGAAAGACTTAACGTATTATAATATGTAATTTATTGATAAGATGTCATTTAGTACAAGACTTTTGTTATTTACGTTTTCACTTGAGAACGCTTTTTCTAACTATCTAAGCCCCCAAGATATCCTAGCACATACACTTACATTATAACTCAACTTTACAGGACAAAGTCAATTCTTGTATGTCACCAAATTAGAAGATAAAAGGTTACTCCTTGCATTACTTTTTTATACTTCTACCACAATTATCTATCTTCGTAACTCCTTATATATTATAAACTAGAAAGTAACTAAGTAAACTTGCATTATATTCAAAATACAGTATTGACATCAAACTTTACACTATCAATCTTAATACCTTTGCTCTTTACACAGATAGCAGAGCTATTTGGATGTTGATTGCTGCTGGTTGCAACAAGAAGTGCACAATTTCAAAAGTGAGCTTGCGAATGATGGGAAGGGATCAAAGAAAAAAAATAAAGACAAACAAGATATTTTAAGTAGTTCGGCTTCAATGCCTACGTCCTCATCTCTCTCTCAGTCCTCTCTACTCTTGCGAATTGAGTACTTTATTTATAGAGGGAAATAAACCACGTGGTTTTGGTAAAATTATATCTTTTTAGAAAACCACTTTCTTGTGTCGGTCAACATATATAATCCTTGATTGCAAGGAAATTTGTTAACTTTTGCATTAGGAACACTTTTTTCATACTAACGTGACCTTTTAGAGGGGGATGAGAGTAGGATGATCATGCGAGCCCTTACTTTGTCGAGATGTATCCCATGTATTTGTCCTCACGACAAGAAGTTCGCGAGTCTTGTGCCTACTGAGAGCATCTGGTGCGCTCATTGTGTTAGGTTTTTTGTAGAATCTAAAGTGCATAGCTCGAATCTTGTCAGCTTACATAAAAGTGTCATTCGCAAAGGTTGATTTTGGCAATGTTGGGATGCGGTTGTTAGGGGAGGAGGCCCTTGATAGATTCTTTCTTCTCCAATGAACTTGAGCAAGTTCTTACAATAGTTGATAGCTTGCTTTAAAGAGGACATAAGAGAATTTTATTGGCATGTACGTCGTTCAACGTATTTGAAGCTCGCATGTTGCAACTCGCCCATGACATTGGACAATTTACCATTTGGCTCGAATAATAAAGGTGCTTAATACCGTGATACTCAATAACTTTGCTATTTCATTTTTTGAAAGATAATATCAATGCGAGTAAAAAAGAAAGAAAATAATGCTCTAGACCTAAGTTAATGATTATAGATCAAGCACTTTAAATAATTTAACTCCGTCGTACATGTCTCAAGTATACACGTTAGATGTCTTGTTAAAAAAACTTATCCATTTTTACTAACGAAAAACAAATGGTAACGAATCAATACGTAAAAATAACAATTTCAAAAGACGCGTTTTATTTTAACGAATAAATCTTGTCATTTTTATCAAAATTTTGTTTCCAAATGTTAAAGAAATTGAAGTAAGTCATTAAAAAAATTACATTTTATTTATTTTAAAATCGTTAAATTTTCTATTCATTCTCAAGCACAACTTCATCTTTCCTTGCTACACTTTTTTTCTTTTTTCCTTAGCTATGGGCCAATAGAAGCGTCTAGTTTTTCATCGTCGTCAGAGTCAAAATAAACTTTTTGAAGAGAACACTAGTGACTAGTTCAATTAAAAGTGGGCCCTGCATTTTAAATTGCCGAGCATCTATCAGCATCACTTTTACAAAGAGCTATTTTCTATACTAGGGTTATTTCTCATATGAGTAAAACCCAATAGGCCAATACATTTGATAAAAGAGAAAAAAACATAACAGTTCAACATTTTATTAGACATAGGATTCTAGACTTCTCTTTACTAACTTCTCACTCTTATTTGGTGTGAGCTCAGCTCACTTTATATTTTAACGCTCTACAGACAAGACACACAGACACAACACAACACAGCACAACAGACCGACAGACAACAACTCCTCAGTTTAGCCGAACCCAAATCCTCACTTCACTTCACCCTCTCTCTCTCTTCTCTCTCTCTCTCTCTCTCTCTCTATCCTCTTCTCTCCAAAATGGCCGACCAAGACCAAGCTCCACCTCCTCCCACGGCGGAAACCCAAGACCCGCCGCCACCCCCACCGCCTGCCGAGCCCTCCTCCGCCACCCCACCCGTGTCTCAGGACCCCGAGCCGGCCCCAACGCCGGCGCCGGCGCCGGAAAACACCGACAAACCCGACCCGCCGAAACCCGCCCAGCCCACCGCCGCGCCGCCCGAGGCGGCCCCAGCGCCGGAAACGCCCGAGGAGAAGCGCGACCCGGCGGAGCCCGAGGTGGTGGTGAAAGAGGAGCCGCTGCCAATCCCGCCGGCGGAGGAGTCCGTGGCGGCCAGGGAGAAGCTGAAGGAGTTCCTCGCCGACGAGGCGGCGGAGCCGGCGAAGGAGAAGACACCCCCCAGACGCTGGCCTCGTTCAAGGAGGAGAGCAACAAGGTGGCCGATCTCTCCGACGCCGAGCGCGCCGCTCTGGACGAGCTCAAACAGCTCGTCCTCGGCGAGAGCGCCGGCAAGGAAGGGGCGGAGGAGCTCTCCATCTGGGGGGTCCCACTCTTCGCCGACGACCGCACGGACGTGATCCTCCTCAAGTTCCTCCGCGCGCGGGACTTCAAGGTGAAGGACTCCCTCGCCATGTTCCGGAGCACCATCCAGTGGCGCAAGGAGTTCGGCATCGAGGAGCTCCTCGACGAGGACCTCGGCGACGACCTCGACAAGGTCGTGTTCATGCACGGCAGCGACAGAGACGGCCACCCCGTGTGTTACAACGTGTTCGGGGAGTTTCAGAACAAGGAGCTCTACCACAAGACCTTCTCCGACCAGGAGAAGAGGACGAGGTTCCTCAGGTCCAGGATTCAGTTCCTCGAGAAGAGCATCCGCAAGCTCGATTTCAGCCCCGGCGGGGTTTCCACCATTTTTCAGGTCAACGATCTCAAGAACTCCCCCGGCCCCGCCAAGACGGAGCTCCGGATCGCCACCAAACAGGTATTTTGGGGGAAAGTTAGGCAGTTAGTAAGCTTTGGTTTTTGTAATTATGAGTAATGTTTGTAGTTGTTATGTTATTTGAATCCTTTGTGGACTATTCGATTATAGTTACAAATATCAGAACTAACTTTTTCTTTTTGGTAATAATAGGCTCTCCAGTTGCTCCAGGATAATTACCCCGAGTTCGTCGCCAAACAGGTACTGTGTTGGTTTGAAATTGGTTTTTTGTTATGAAGATGTTTTTGGGGGTTTGATTGTTGTTTGGGGTTTTTGTTTTGTTTAGGTTTTTGTCAATGTTCCTTGGTGGTATATTGCGTTCTACACTATGATCAGTCCTTTCCTGACCCAGAGGACCAAGAGCAAGTTTGTTTTTACCGGGCCGACAAAATCGGCTGAGACCCTCTTCAAGTTAGTTTCCCTAATTGTGTTTTTGCAAATTTTGTAATGCCCTTTTCATTGTTGCTAATTTTGGAACTTTGGGTTGGGATTGGGATTGGGATTGGTATGGACACAGATACATATCTGCTGAGCAAGTCCCCATTCAATACGGCGGCTTAAGTGTTGATTTATGCGAATGCAACCCGGAGTTTGCCATTTCGGATCCGGTCACTGAAGTGAACGTCAAACCAGGAACCAAGCAGATTGTCGAGATTATAATTTATGAGGTGCACATAGCTTCTTTTTTTTTTTTTTTCCCTTTCTTTCCTTCTCTGTTTAACTACTAGTTGCAAAGCATTGTAATGGAAAAGTACTACTCCTAAATGGAATTTTACTTTTAGTAATTGTGTGAATTTGTGGATTATGAGAAACAAACTTTGTGCGTGCTTTTGCATCTGATTAAGAGTAACGAAAGTTTTGTTGTTAACGATACTAATTGTAATAGACTGAAAAGGACTGCTTGTTATTCAAAAGGCTCATTCTTTCTCTAGTAACGGAGAGTTTATGGATTGTAGAAATGTGTCATTGACTGGGAGCTGCGAGTTGTGGGATGGGAAGTGAGCTACGGAGCGGAGTTTGTGCCCAACGCTGAAGGCGCATACACAATCATCATACACAAGTCAAGAAAGATGTCCCCAACTGATGAACCGGTGATTCACAACAGCTTCAAAGTTGGCGAACTCGGCAAGATTTTGCTCACAATTGACAACCCGACCTCGAAAAGAAAGAGGCTTCTCTACAGGTTCAAGATCAAACCCTTCTAGGACTGAGAGCCCTAGAGAATTCCGAGCATTTCAAATACTTATATTTGGTTGAGGCTGGAAAAGTTACGAAGAGAGTAAGAAGAATGGCATGCCCTTAATACGAACATCTTCATTACGGGTTGTTCAAGATTTTCTACTTGGTTTGTGCTTTGTATATTGGCTTTTGCCTTGTTATATCATATCTAAATTTTAGAGGTGTAACAGTTGGGTCTGAAAATTTTAGTGAACTTTCATGTAACTTTTGGTGGGTTTTTTCGCCCCTATGTTCTGTACTTCTATAATGCCTTTTTTGACGGTACAGCCAAGGCAATTAAGAGTTCATGTGAAATTGATTTTTTTTTTTGGCTCTATACTCTTGATCATTTTTGGCAACTTGCAATATCTGAGGACTAGTTGGGGAAGAATCAGAACCTTCAAATTCCTTTTGTATTGGTGATTTGAAGGTCCTGGGTTGTGCTTAACTGTAATGTAATTTATATATTCCTTTCTTCTTCGACCCCATAGAATATGTGTTGTTGGACCACATTAATTTATGGTGCTAATCATAATTAGCACATGCATTTTGGTTAATAGGGACTCATGTTGCACCATTCCATTTTATGCCTTGGTTACACACATTTTCTGTGGGAATATTTTGCAATCGATTTTTTGTTCTCTTGAAAACGTTGAAAGTGATGTTGAGATAGATGGATATTTGTCTTTAGATTTGCCAAGGCCATAAAATGAACATCTTTTTTTTTTTTTTTTTTATGACTTCAGACTAAACAAACGAGTATGTGTCACTTTGAAATGTTGTTATCTTGGTGTCTCTTTTGGTAACGAAATACTGTTTTTGCCGTGTTTCTTTTTTTTTTTTTGTTAAATGAAATTGTTTGAAGAAAGAGATCAGTCTCTTTAAACAAAGCTTTGGAATAGTTTTTTCACTGTTTTTCCATGGCAGTTTTTTTTTTTTTGCAAGCCAAAAAAAATGTCTTCAGGTAAAAAGAACATTGATGTTCAAGTGATATTAACCAGATTTAGCTTGTTACGTATCAATCATCGGCAAAATGACTTGCATAAGATTTTAGGTAGAACTGTTCGATTTGACACTTCCAAACTTTTTGTCCTTTTGTTTCTTTGGCAACATGAGATTTGCAAATTTGGTTGTTTCTATCACATATTTTTGCTAGAAAAAGATTTGACATTTGGTAAATTGGTTGTTCTATTAACAATGGACTTACGGGTAATCCCATTATTTCTTTCTCCTAATTTTTGTCTCGTGTACTTGGTGCCTTTAGATTGTCCAAAAGCTCATGAACTGAAGTTGTTGTGCTTTTCTCTTCAAACATCACAGAAGTGTCGCATTATAATATATCACAGTCTCAAAAAATGACATGATAACTCTGATATATTGTTATATATATGATAATTTAAATAAAAAATATTTTTCAAAATAGAAATACCTCTACACTTTGAAATCTGTTTTGGCCTAAGCTGATTCTCTTTTGTGAATTCTCATTAATAAGCTTTGTGGTCATGATTACCATAAGCTATATCTTCATCTTCCCAATGTTTTCATATTATCCTTGTTAGTCTCATTCCTTAATCTTATTGGTGTTTGCAATCATTGAAGTTGACTTTTGTTACTCCGGTTGTTAATCTTTTTTTAATCCCAATTACTCAAGCCTAATGAAAATTTTTTGGTTTCTTTTCACAATGATGACAAGAAAGAAATATAAAGATGCCATCATTCTAAGTAGGTTTGGAATGGTCCTTTGTATAATGAATTTGATGTTATGTTATACCAAAGCACAGAAAAAAGGTCTCACGCGTGTACCAAAAGCTTAGGAGAACTGCATTGCCAACCTTTTTTTGGACACTATGATTGTGAACAAGTCAATGAAACATATCAAAAAAAGAATATGATGCCCTAAGTATCCGAGCACCCGACACCGCAGCTCGTTGTCACCTGAGATTAAGCGATTATTGTTGCCCTACATCTCTGTATGCAATATCGTATAGTCGAACAAAATCGTTCATATTAGTAGTTAGGTCTATTGGAGATCTGATGGTTTAGAAATTGTCTCATTTATAAGAGGTGCGGTGACAATGAATTTTATGTACTAAAATAACATGAGCCGCCATTTATTTAATTTTTATTTATTTATATATAACTATATTGAAATGTCGATTCCATGGCGATATGTTTTTATAATCGTGCCAAGAAGGTTGATAAACTGTGGCACGCACGGACAAAAAATATATGAAGTTTAAAACTCTCATTTTCGTGTCTTTAAAGTCAATTGTCATGTCACGATCAAAATTCCACGCTTGGCTTCACAATTTTGATTATATATTCATGAGGCATTCATTTTGTTGCGGCATAGTTCTTATGATAATGTTTATAAATTAGTTTGGAATAAGTTGGTATTCAAGCACAAATACTGCTCTTTTGTTAGGCTAATAACTTATTTTGGATTAAAAGCACTTTCGTACAAACGACGTATCACTTTTGAACTTAAAAAGTCATGCTAGAATCTCCCTTATCCAATTGTGTCTTTCTGAAAAATCTAAACCTGTTGTCATAGTTGCTATTTATAATTATTCCATTTGATGGTTTAGTAAGTTATTTTTATAATATTGTTTGTTGAATGTAAAATTTCACTATTTATTAGGCTTCAACCAATTATGTTAGAAATTTAAATTACAGTAAGAAACACCATGTGCGACAAATCTATAATAGTGTCTTACTCAAGTAGTGTTCCTGAATTTCTCGTCATTTTTTTTATTTACATTTTTACTCTGGTGTTTGTCTCATTATAAGACACATCCATAAAAAAATAAAGGTAGATTAATATTTGTTTTATTTTTCCTCTTTTAGGTTGGTTTGTGTAATGTGTAGACGATTGACACACATACACACACATAATTATATATATATATATATATTTATTTATTTATTTATTTATAAACTGTTTAGGTTACTTTGAAAAATGGCAATGTCGTCATATGTGATTTCTCTTTCTCTTGCTTTTATCATCTAATATTAAAGGATAATTTTTTTAGTTACATAAAATTGTGTTAATCAGTTGTTGCGATTGACTATTTCTTATTTATTATTATCATTTTCTACTAGATAGTACATCATTTCCACATTGATGCTTGTGATAGTTGCTTGATATGAGATAATTAAGATGTCGACAAGAATAAGTCCCTCTCGTAAGGTTTTGCGTGGCACCACATTTAAAACACATATACCCTAATTGTGACTAATAATTAAGTATATTTTTCAATATTCAAGACAAGAAGAAGTGTCACATCATGTCCATCTTCTTTACAAATTTAATCCCGTGAATTTGACATAACTAAACTAAGTTGGATTCCTCAAATTTTCTTAGTGAATATTAAAAAAAAATATTCTATTTCATAAAAGAAAGGCTAAAAAAAAGTAGTTCATTTTTTAAAGTACAATTATGATTAATTATGACATGGAACTTGTGATATTATAGTAGTAAATAATAATAATAATAAAGCTACCCATTCAGCAAAATAATAACGATAACAATAACAATAAGGCTATCCAATTCAAAAGGTGTTGAGTTTGAATTCCCCTCCCCAATTATCCCAAAAAAAATCCAACGCAATTTGATAAAATGCTTAACAACTTATAGCTAGTTTCGTTATTATTATTATTTTTTTGAAATTCAAATTTTACAAATAATCAATACATAGGTGTAGTTCTTTTTTATTATGTTAAATTAATTTCTGGTTTTCAAGTAATGGACTCATGATTGCTCGTGCTTAAAACGCCATAAAACCCTGCAAATACACACACACATGACACACCCACCTTGAATCCGAGCTGTTTGTTGAGCTTTCAAATTTTAGGTGGATTTGGTGTGTGAAAGAAAGACCCATTTGCCACTTGCTTTTTCATGTGCCTCACTTTTTCTTTCTTTTTATTAACAAAGAGCAATCAAGCACAATACATGGGGCATGTTTGCAATCATTTCCATGCACTTTTGTACACTTAAATATATATACTACTTTTCGATTCTTTATTCACTAAAGAAGAATTCTAATTGCACGTTACCAAACTCAACCTGCTTTATAAAGATTCATCAGCGATAAGGGATCGGGGAAAAATAAAAATAAAAATTCCCAGGGTGTCTCGCTTCTTTATTTCTTTTAGTACTAAATTGTGTGATATTTGAATTGTCAATACTTTATTGATTGAGTAATTTCATGTTTCTTCAAAAAAAAAAAAAACTTATTTATGGATTGATTGTATTATATTACTCACATCTACTAGAACCGAGTTTGTATTGAAAAAATTATTTTTCCCTTAAAAAAATGATTTCTGAAATGGATTATAATAAGATTCCGAAGAGTAAAAATAAAATTAGCAAGAAAAAAATAATAATAATCATAATAAACGGTCCTACTCTAGAAGGTGGGCTCTATTACATTAGTAAAGCAGACGGAAGGTGTTGTTCTTCGACTCAAACTGAGTTGAACACGGGCGTGAAGAGTGAGTAATTAAGGCCCACAACACATCTCAGGTGCATCAATGGAACAACTTTCTTCATCAGATAAGTGATACTTGCCTCATGAATGGTAATTTCACTTCTACAAATTGACGATACAAAAGAAAAATGAACGGTTTTTTCGTTAAAAAAAATCAATGGAAATTTTTGTTTTCCTCCTAAAATTTCTTATTGCACTTTAGCTTTACAATGGTATAACAAATGATGAGCTGAGAGAATATAACAAGTATTTTAGTTGTACTTCAACTAATCAGCGCTTAATAGATACAAATATCGTATTCATAGGCATAGTGATGCTCAAAGCAAAATATGTTTTTTTTAGAAGGGTTAAAGAAAGGAAAAATAGTAGTGTATGGTTGGCTTATGTATTTAAGAGTGTGTTAACGAGAAAGATGGACGATGAAGGTTTGGCAACCATTTCAGTATGACTCTTAGTGTATCCGCTGATAATTAACTCAGCATATCAGGACAGATTTGTGAAAACAATTCCTAAAATTTTGTTAACAAATATTTTCTGATTCAAAAATTTACTAGGTAACTATATGAGAGTAATTATGGAGAAATATTCAAGATATATTTTCAAAATAAATTATTGAATTTTTCAGAATATTTGTTGGATACTTTCCCAATAAAATAAAGATCCCGCAATAATGCTATCACATCGATATTCTTCATTATGTCAAAACACAACTTTTATGGAAAGTTTTCTTTTCTTCTCTTTTCTTTTTAAAGATGAATTTGAGGCAATTTCTATCTACATTCATGAGTGATTTTTTTATGAAAATTGATTCCGAATTATTCTCTATTAAATGTGACCGAGAAAATCATGCATCATTCCTCTTTTAATTATTATGATTTCCCATCGTATTTGTTACCACTATATAAAGTCATAGAAAATCGTTTTTAGTGGTACATGAGCGAAGAGTTTTTATAGTGAAGTCTGATTGGTCACAAACTTTCTAATTTTAAACTTAGGATATAGTTTCTTAGCTTTCATAACCAAAATTTCAAGACACCAATGTACTAGACCATGCTTTAGAGATCCGGAGTAAAAATAATTGGTCTTGAAGCATATAAACTGTGGGTATTTTTCTCTCATCAGCGTTAGAAGATTTGAAGTATGGTAACTGGCCATGAAGTGTTCGAGTCGTGAATAGTATATATAGTTGGCCTAGTTACATCAGTCGTGAAGACTTGGAGTATAGGCAATTGTCCTTGACGAGCACGAGTTGTGGATAATATCTGGTACTCGGAGAGTACTGTATTACTTGTGCGATCCATATACTTTGCGAAATTTGCAAATATGATTATTGAGTATGATAATTTCCTATAAATATTTACTAGACTATCCTTAAGTTATGTCTCTCTCCCTAATTCACCAATCTATTCTATCAAAGTATCAGTACTCTTTGTGCTAGGGCTACTTCATACTTTCATTTGAGCTACATTGGGCTTTACTACAAAAGTGTCAAGTATATATGGGCTTAAGTTTCTACGTTCCATGGTTCCTTTCCATTACTCTCTCGCTATTTCGTCCCTTTTATAACTTTTTGAGCGAGTATGATCAGCTGGCTTTTGATAATGGATAATTCATAATTGGGAAAGTTAGAGAGGAAAACCTCTCAAATACTTACTAAAGATTCCATCTCATAAACATAGCCAACAAGAAAACAAATTATTTTTGTTAGGTTCTTTTAACGAAAATAAACATTGAAGCATATATATATATATATATATATATATATCGGATGTTTTAATGCCATAAAAAATCACCTTAAATCTTATAAGGTGGGATGTCATGTCACCAAGGGACAAGGGTCGGGTCGGGTGCACAACTGCGAATGATTTCGATTAAATCGGTACTTCCGTAATTTTAAAAACCTAGTTAGGAGAGATTTAGAAGAAATTTTCCGAATTAATTATTATCTACAATAAGCAATCTATGCCGTTGAGAAGAAAGGGTACAGTATGACCAAACTCAAATTTATGTTATCAAGTGTCTTCTCCAAAATCTTCACCCTTTTGAAAATCACATAATTACTATATATATATATATATATATATTTCCGTTTGTTTTGTTAAATATCAATGTTGTACGTACAATATTGTAGAGGAATCCTATATCAATACACATGTAGATATTAAAAAGGACAACAAATATATAGAATAAAGGAAAAGAAAAGCACTTGGTAAAATTACAAGAATGCCAAAACTCACCAAACATAACATCATCCGGTAGAGCCAAGAGATATGGTTATATCATAGAGTATATAGTATATATGAAATGAATAATTGGATTATTAATCAAGAAACGACGAATTGTGTGTGTAAATATGTATATATAATTATAATATCATTGTTGGAAGTATCTCAATCTTCACGTCAGCTAATATCAGTTTTGTCTCCGTCCGTAGCTGTTTTTCTAAAGCAACAGACAATGACGTTACACCAGAAAATGAATGGTTTCTGTATTTCGCTTCCAACTTTTAAATTAACCATATGTATAATATATATGTATCTTTTTCTTTATAAGATTACCAACAAATTAATTAAGTCTCGCTTAATATTGATCATCATGAGCAGATACATTTAATAGCGCCCTTTAATAATAATTTATTGTTAAATTTATGCGACTGAGAAATATTTAACAAGCAAACGTATATTTTTTTATGTCTAGATTTCAAGACCTTGCTAGTCTTTTTTTATTTTATTTTATTTTATTTTTTAATTAAACGAAACCCTTCTTTATTTTGATCTATTCTCGACATGAGCATAGATTCATTACCACCGAACTTAAGCAAGTAATTAACTTAATTCAAAATTTGTGTATCATACTTATAATTTGTATGTAACTAGTCAGTAATTTAATTGAATACTATTAATTCTATATTCTTCTCAAAGATATGAAAAAATATACCTTGGATATTTATTTTTATTTTTTGAAGAATTATATGTAATTACATATTGAACCGCACATAGACCTTAATCTCCATTTAAGAACATTAGTGAGTAATCTAAAGAGTAGCCGTATAGACTACTACGTACTTTGGACTCAACTGCATTATAAATATACACATCTATATAAGAGGAAACATATTCACCAGGATTTGAGATTGTGACCTCAACCTCGATATTAGAGAACTTTGCCACTCGAGCTAACTCTCAGGGCATTGGATTTAAGTTATACTCATTCACGCTTTCCTAATTTCTTGATAAATTATGTCATATTTATCGGTAAAAATTCAACGTATAATAAACACTTATTAAAACAAGTTATAAGACCACATCATCTCAACAATTCTCATGTACGAAGCCCATTTACATATAGTTGAATGTTGTTAATCCCATTTACAAGAAAAACCACACCACACCTTACAAATTAGCTAAAACTAATCATATACAAATATATAAATAGAAATATTGGATACCTTTTTATGGTACATTGATCATTCCATTAAGAAAAAAAAAAACCCCCCTCTCAAGTTGACGAGTTCTTCAAAGAATTATGCATGAAGAGACAATCTCGCAGGAAATGGCTGATCGAATATTGTCCAGTCTATATATTAATAAATAAACGAAAACATATTTTGGAGGGACGTTGTGTTGTGGTGGTCCATATTTACACTTGCCAACAACCTTCTTTCTTTCTTTCTTTTGCCAGCAAATTGTTGTCCAAGACAATCCAAAACGCATTCGGTCCTAATTTAGAACAAAAAGAACCTCCCTTTTTTTGTTCTCCTTTTCCTTTTCTCTTTCCTTTTCTTTTTTCTTTTTTCTTTTCTATATATAGAGCTAAAAGAAAAAGAAATATACATAAAGCAAAAGTGTGAAAAAAAAAAAAAAGAAACCCTAGCTCATCAAGTGAATGATAGAAAATCGAAGGGACAGTCGACAGAGAGACAACCCAACAGCACACATGCAACGCTGGCGAGCATGATATCAGTCTGCGGCGAGGATTGTTGAGAAGCCAAATAATATATTAATATTTATAATAATAGAAACAATATTATTTAAGGCCACACATATATGCGTAGTTGCACATGGCCTTGTGTATGTGACTTTGCGGCTAAGACTTTTTCTTTGCTTACACATACATTTCAATTACAATTTTACATGCATGATCAAAAGATGATAATTACACGATTGCTACATCTATAAGAATAACAATATATACTATAATTAGTAGTTAGTGGTAATGAATTCAAATTGATGTTGGATTAAAAATTTAATTGTAGTATTTGAACTAAGATTATAAGAGAGAGGATTTGTAACGAGAATTGAAAATATCGCTTCAATCTAATTTTTTGAGCAGAAAATATTAGTATTGTAGTAAAGATACTTGGATCTAATTTTTTATATTTGAGTTGCTTACCAAACAACCTTTACGCCTACAAAATAAAATAAGAATTGTGATAAGTATAGTCTACCTTTTAGGTTATATATAAGAAAATGTACATAATTTTTATTTTGTAATGAACGGTTCATTTTTTATTTGTAGACAATATACTATTATTAATAAGTAAATAATATACTCATATTATATTTCACTCGTATATTATTTACTAAACATGATAAATGATCTATTAATTAAAAAATGGACCACATCACATCTAAAAAACGTAAGTTGTGACAAAAAGTTTAAAATCAAGCCATATATATAGATATATATATATATATATTTGTATGATCTAACTATAACCTTATTACTATTACTATATGATATGTGTAGTAATACACATATACTATGCATTTGATCATCTTTGTGGAGAGAAAGAGGGTGTTATTTACACTAATTTTATTTTTAGAATTTTGGTGATATATCACAAAGTATTCATAATTAGACTTTTTAGCTAGGTTGTTACACTTTTAGGTTTGTGATAATAATAACACATGCCTTACACATGCATTACGCTTTTATCACTAATGGTTCTAAGTACGTGGTGTTCATACAAAGTAAAGTTGTTAACTTCAATCTCATGTGTTATATCAGCAAATTCCTATTTACGCTTTTATCACACTTGAATGACACAAGTACAAATTAGCAGTATTGTTTAGTTGTCTATATTACTGCCCATACTAATTAATTGCTGCTTATTTGGCGCCCAATTATATCAATGTACCCGGTTAGTAGTTCTTTTTAAATATTATTTTATGATCTTTTAGAGAAAAAAAAGTACGCTGCAACAATCTGATCATACTCTTGATTTATCATGTGGGGCAATTTGAATTAAAACCATGCGTGGTCTTTTTAAGTTTCCAATTAATCACCAATATTAATAGATCACTAAAAGGTGTCATGTATATTTGGAGTTTGAATTCAAAATTTACAAATTGAAAAAAAAAAAGAGGAAATGAAAAAAAAATAGATCGTTATAATAAGTGCTGCTTAATAATCTATATCTCAAGTGATATACTTTGAATTTCTACTATATTTATAGTGTAAAAAATAGAGATTTTGTGTGGTCTTGTACTATTTCTTTCTCTGTTCTTTCAAACAGATGATCTTGACATATAAATAAAAAATTTACTTTAAAATAAGCTCCAAATACAAGGTTCAGAAATTTAAGTATTTTTGTTTACGTGTCAAAATTCAATTGAGAGGACAAAAAATAAAAGACAAGCGATATGGACTCACCTAAACGCGCTATCTCTATCTTAATAAGTTCTGATTTTTTTTTTTTCCCTTTGTCCTTGGATCATGCATGTACGGTGTACACATACACACACCAATTTAAAAGACATTAACTAAGTGATGGCAATCTAGATTGTACAGACATGATTTCCAAAACTCACGTAGAACAAAATTTATATATTTTTTGTCCTCTTTTCTGCAGGCCATTATATATATATATATTAATGAAGGTTTGTGGTTCACACGTACGAACGTATAAGTTAGTATAATATTAGTACAAATAAAACCTTTAAGGCTCGTCTAATTTCAGTTCTACACTCAATCACTCATCATCAATACTCTTCACCTACACACATACATGTCATGACAACCATATAATATAAATTAATAATGAACGGGAAAATTAAATCTATTCATGAATAAAATTCATCATGCCGCGACTTTTGTTTTAATAATATTCTAGGAGAACAATATATATCTATACATGTACTAGTTGGTAAGTTAAGATGAGAAAGAAAACAAAAGCTATAACGTATAGAGACTTTTGGGCCGGGTGCAATGCATGGTATATATACGATGATGTCTATGAATGTTTGATTTCGTTGTAAAATGAAAAAAAAAAAATAGTAATTAAATAATTCAACTTGCTTACAAGAATCCAATGGCGTACCAACTTTTGTAATTACCACTTGTTCATGAGTTTGTCTTTTTGTTGACTTATATAATAACTCAACAAATCTTGGTCTCAAGCAATCTCTAATTAAAAATACAATTTTCAGTAATAATCAAGGGGGTTTGTGACTTTAGGGGTGTCTTTTTGAAAAGTCTATCACACTATAACTCAAGCCTTGAGAAAATGCTCGTGTGCCGTGAAAATTAGGGTACTCATAATGATGCCCCAACTATAAATTCATTGAAAAATAAAATAAAAAATGGAATATATAATAAGTTTGGGATACCAAAGAAAGTACTAGTTTGACATTGTTGTACTTATATAAGAAGTATTGCAAACTGTACTATCAAAAGAAGTTGCTGCAGTTATAAACAGGTGAGGTGTTTGGTAAACTGTATTTTTAAAACTGTTGTTAATAGCAAAAACAGTATTTAAGTGTTTGGTAAACTTATATAAAATTGCTGTGAACATAAATAATTACCAAAATGGTCATTTCAATATATAGATGGAGAATACAATAATTTTGTTCATCTTATAAAAATACATTTATAACTATAGCAAGTCTATTCTCAACAAAAAAAAAAATATATATATAAATATATATTATCTGGTTAATTACATGATGATAAATATAATATATATAATGTTTAATGTCTTGGTACCATTTTTATCGGGTTAATTACACATAAATAAAATTATAATATATTTAAATATAACGTGAGTAACATATATATATATATTATGTATTTTTGGATCAATTACATAATTACAATATATATATATAGGTATATAATTCAAATATAAAAATATATACACGTTTATAACATATATATGTATATAGTTGTATATATGTTAGTTTTTTTTATATTTTTTTACTATTGCACATATGTATATAGTAATTGTAAAACCCAAAAGCAGAATTAGTTATTTAAAAGCAACTCTAGCCTGCTTTTGAGATTCTATACAAATTATACTACGTAAAAGCAAAAATGGTTACATGCTTCTTAAGGAAACATATTTACCAAACGCTTCTAATTGCTTTAGATTCTTTCATAATCCAAAAGTAGGCCCCAAAAGCAATGCAAACTAGCCCTTTAGTTATTCAACTTTATTCTACTTTTTTTTAAACCGGTGGCGGTTAGTAAAATACTCATGCGGGATATTGACGTAAAAATTATTGGAATATATAAAAAGTTTCTACTAATTTTACCTTTTTTTTTTTTTTCTTTCTAAGTCATGTGTTCTTGTCTGAATTTAACATATGATGGTATTGGTTTGAAACCCTAATGGCTGGTATGTATTTTTTATATATTTTGACTAATGAAAAGGTTGATTACTTGCTACAGATATTTTCGTATTTTCACATAAATTACATAATCGATCAATTATGGTGAATCATTATTTAAAAACAAAATCATAGTATACTAGTTTACTATATTGTATGGGGTAGTAAATTTTGCTTATTCACCTCGACAACAATGTCTTATATCGAGTCAGTCCCACCACATACACTAAAAGAAATATATATAACTGATCCATTTTATATATAAAAAAAAGATTATTGAGTAAATAGTTATATTCAGATGATGTTTAACAAAAAAGTCAACGTTTTTATTAATTAAAAAAATAGTCATTTTCTCGACTATATGATGATGTGTTCTTACTTTTATGCTCTTAGTTTTTTTAAGTGACTAATGGCTAGTTTTTTAATTTTTTAAAACGTTGATCATTATTTTCTTGAAATATGAATTAGAAAATAACTAAATACCAAACAAATAGAAAGATATAATCAATGTGAATTGATATATATAACTCTTAAAATTAGCTTGTCAATGAAATTTTCATGTTACTAATTAATATATGACTTTATAACCAAATAACTTGTATTTTTTTAGTGCACCTAGCATATTCAAACATAGTGCTATCGAAGTTTCTCTTAAAGATGACCATTAATAGCAGACCAAAGAAAAAAAAAGTTGCCAATAAAGACAATTAAGTAAATAGTCATTTTAAATAATATATTTTTAAGAAATAATCACAGTTTTTAAAAATTTAAAAATAATGATAAAAAATTAATTACTAATATAAAAAATTTCTTATGATAACAAAATTACACATAAAATTTACTGTAATAAATTCATACAAAGGTAATAAAATTTATAAATAATTACTTTTTTAAAATTTTAAAACATAAACTATTTTTTAAAATAACCCTTTTAAAAATGACTTTTTTTATAATTCTTTTAAAAGACTTCATCAAATCTGCACATTATGTCATATATATTTTAATAATATTATCATCAATATAATCTAAATCCAAACAAAATTTGTGGGCAAATTGGATATTTGTACGAGCTCTTACAACAAGTGGGAGTATATATATATATGCTAGACAACACTTTAGCATATGGTTATTGGTTCCACAAATATCCCATTAATGTTTTTTTTTTTTTTTAATACTAAGTTGTCCCAATTACTCTACGACACTCCCATATATATGTCTTCTCTTCTCCACTTGAGACAAGGTGTCGACAAATCTTAGACACTATGAGTGTTTCAATTTTGTCCACTCCAGAGTGAGAAACCGCCTTGGTTCCTTTTACTCTCTTGTTTGTTTTCCCTTGTCTAGTTATTGCACATTTTTCTTTTCTTTTTTTTTTGGTATCTTAGCGACACTTTTTAATAGGAAAAAAATTATCACATCATTTAACAATTACATTAACTAATATGAAAATTATGTGACACTTGCTATATTGCTCATATTTCTTCCTTTTTTTTTTGGGAAATTACAAGAAAAATTAAAAATGTGATTAAATGCTTTTAGTTATTAAGAAAATAGTCATAAAATAGTTATTACGAATAAAGTTCATCCATACATTTTGTATTTGGACCATGATTATTTTCTTAATAAAAAAACTTTATTAAAATGGCTTATTTAGCCGAATTTACTCTTTTTTTCCCCTCAACAAACAGTTGTTACTGGAAAATATATATTTTTATCACTGTAACTAATAATTTCATTTAAGAAATCATGACATTATTTAATATTTATAATTTTTTAAAAATCAAAACGACTGTTTTAGGAATGTATCTTAATATTAATATTCGTAATTTAATGTAACATAACTATCATAATTTTTTTAGGACTCCAAATTTAACAAAACCATCTGGTGATTTTTTTTAACAGAATCTACCCTTGTTTTTTTTTTTCTGCAACAGAATAAATCTGTCTTTGAAATTATTGCCGTACAAACTAAAAATTCTTGAAGTATTTTTCTCACCTATTTAGTGGCTTGTCTTTCATGTGATAGAGAAAAGTTATTTAATACCTCCTTCATTTTGACAAAATATCAGTGACACCCTCACATTTAAAAGTTAAATAGATAAAAGTCCAAATTAACTTTAAAATCTCTGTCATCTCCCTTTGATATACTTAAAAATTTTGAAAAATTAAAAATTGAAGACAAAAGAGTAAGAAGATGTGGATATCAAGGAAGAATGGTCGAGACTATTTGTAGAGATATGGAAGAGCGGTTGAGAATTTTAAAAATGAAAAAAGGAAAAGATTTTATTTTAATGATTTCTTCCAATTAAAAAAAAAACACTTGTATTTTAGGTACTTTCAAATATCTAACAATTATTTTTTAAAGGGAACTGACGAAGCAAACTCACAGGATGTTAATAGTATTAAATTTGATTCATGAGATGTTATTGACATTTCGTGAGAAGTGAGGGGTTGACAATGAAACTTTTTCTATGTGATTTATAATAATATTGCATTCTTAAAACCATGCATGTCCAAAAGTAGTTCCCTAATAATAATCTTTTATCTTTAAACTTATTGGCTTATACGAGATGTAACACACTGTATTAAGTGCTTTTGTAAACTAACAAAAGGACAATCAAACAATACCAAAACACAATCTTTAGAAACAAATTAAGAAGATTGCATGCAAATTATTATTTGGGTATTATAGCGAACCAATGGAGAGCTTGCAACCAGAAATGCCATTGCATTATTTTGGCAGGAAAAATTGTCATGGCATATGAAAGAGTTGGCACTGCACGATTCTTGTCTTGTCCAGTCAAATAATGCTAACTCCAATAATAATAATAATAATAATAGGTCAATTCTATAATCCAACATTTTTAATAATTGATCGATAGTAACAAAATAAAAAGACAATTTAACAGAAAATAAGTTGTTACTTTTGGATTGTAACAAATTGGTCCTTTTTTCTTTTAATTTTTGCAAGAATTGCCCCTAAACTTTGATTTTGTTTCATACCCAATCCTTCCATCACGATTCGTCTATTTTGTCTCATTATTTGTCTTTTGCGCGTCACTTGTGTGGATAATTTTTGTGAATGATCAAATATGATCTTATTTTTCGTGTTTAATTTAAAAACGATGAGAGATTATTTTTTCTCACTTGGCAAATATAAGGGACTGATTTTGCTACTATAATAAAAGTTCAAGGACCAAACTTCAGGGACTAATTTTGAAACAAAAACAAAGTTTACTATTTTCGCCATAATTAAAAGAAAATGGTCTAAATTGTCCCAAATCCAAAAGAAGAGGGACTTATGATGCCAAAAACTCTATTTTATAGGCTGGTAATTTTGGTTAAAAGCCATACCATAATTTTCAATCACTTTTAGTACATGTGCGATTCTACGTATTTAATCTTAATTAGAAAAAATAAATAGAAAAAATGCATGAATGATGGAGTAAAGGAATTATTTGTTCCCTGATATTTTGTATGATTATATCTCTATGTTTTTCTCAAATTTGGAACACAAGGGAATGATAATCCATTCCCCCGCAACTACTTTGTTGACTTATTAGCCAATCATTAAATATAGGGTTATCTATACATTTACCCTTGTACTATTGTTGCAAGTTGCACCTTAATGTTACAAAACTGTTATTCTTGCCTCCTAAAGTTTTAAAAACTTATAAGTATGACCCATGTATCACAATCTGTAAAAAAAAAAAAAAAATTGATCGGATTAATAACGTAACAATAATCTGTTGACACTTGTATAACATTTTAAGGATCAAACGTCCTCAAATTAAAAAAAAAAATTATAGTAATGAATTCTATAGTTATTTTCACAAACACCCCCTTATGTTGTCTTTTTTTCTCAAAATACACCCCGATCTTTTAAAATTTTGTATTCATACCCTTTGATTTCATCTATTTTTTAAAAGAATTAAAGTGGAAGGAGTGAACTTATAATATTTTCAAACAGCAGGGGGCACGAGTGCAAGTTTTGAAACATCAGGGTGTAATTTATAAGGATAACGCAACATCGAGGGGTATTTCTATAGATTACCCTTAAATATAATCTGGTTGGACAATTAATATTTTAAAACAATATTGTTCGAAATTTGTTTTGGTGATTAACAACCACGAGTGTTCGTATTTCATATCATGTTTGTTCTCTCTCTTTTTTTTTTTTTTTTGGTATTTTATCAGGAAAATAAAAGTGATTGACAGTTAATTTAGCCTTAAAAGGCAAGCCTGCAAATTTGTATCCATAAGTTGGTACAATATATTTCTAGTGATATAATTAGTAGATATAGAAATCGTCATTTAATGGAATAATAATAATAGTAATATAGAGAATACAAAAATATGACTTTGAGTTACACAAGTTGCATGAAGAATCTCCTATGTGAAAGAGTTCAATTGATATCTCTCCTAATGTTTTCACAAGATAACATCGACGTGACAATATAATTTGAATTGTGTCAATCGACTTTAAAAATTAAAAACTATAAAGAAAATCTTGGCTTAATTTTAGTTATACGCGTAGCAAAATATGAGAGTGAAGGAGATGACTAAATTGAGATCTTCTCCCTTAAGTTTTCTGTTAATTTATGACCGATTAATTAATTTAGGAAATTTTGAAAATGACTATTTTTGGATAATATGTTTTGAAAAATGTTATTTTAAAATAAAGTTTGTGATCAATGTCACTTTTTAGTAATGAATTTGATCAAATTAATTTTTTTTTTTTTTTACAAATGAAAAAGACAAGAGAAAAAAATAAGGACAACAAAGTAATTTATTAATAAAAAATGACAGAATATTTAATAATGACATAAATTGTAAATTTGAATATTAAATGTGACATGAGATTAAATTTTCTCAATTAATTTTTTGCAATCTCATTTTGATAAAATTTAATACCCTTTTATCTGTTTTTTAATTGTTATCTTATTAAAAAGTGTTTTTTAAAAATTTTCATTGAGGAAATTGTTATCTTCCAACATAATATATATATATATTTTTAAATAATTCAGTAAGCCCATTCCATTTTCATTTCTATTTCCATATAAATTAGTCATTATCTCCTCACTAAACTCAAAGTCCCTTTTAGCTAGTACCATAATTTACACATGGGATCTCAATTTGATCACTCATACTTGAGAAGTACTAAAAAGGACTTTGATATGTAATTCATTAGCTCCCTTACATAAGACAACATTTTGGGTGCACGCCTCATACAAGTGACACAAACTCTTATGAGAAAATCACGATTTTTTAAATCTTAATCACCTACATTATTAAAATGCAATCAACTTGTAATTTTATTTTATTTTTTATAATTTTAAAATAGTAAGAGAGTGGTTCGAAGTCCACATCAATTTTGTTTTTCTCTCATTCAACTTATAAAGTTAGAAGTGCATACTATAAAAACTACAACAAGGACAATGGGATGTAGGGAAGCCTCTTTCAACCCTGTCTTTAAACATGCAAATTCCGTGATATAGTAATATATGCTTTATCGTAAAAATTTTAAATCATCACGTTTAATTTTTTAAGAATAAGACTCATTAAAATAAAGATACATAGCCATTCTCAATCGTAAAGCATATACTTATACATAATTTTCTAGTCAAATAGTCTTTATGTCCCCAAAAAAAAAAAAAAAAACGTCTTATCTATAACTAAGGCATTGAAAAAATATGAACTGCAAAAAATGACAACGAAATTTTTTGGGGCATATATTATGAACATATACAGAAATATATGATAATGGTTGCTTTCCTCATCAATTTATTAGCGGGGATCGTTTTGAACCCAAAACTCGAACATGATTGATGATTCCAAGTTTCCAACGGTACAAGAATAATTGAGATATATTAATATTAGTACATATCCATAAAATCGAGTGATATAATAGCCTTATAGTTATAGATGGATCTATAAATTAGGGGCGAATGGAGAAACGGTCCCACATTGAATTTTAGGAATTTACACTTTTACCCATGAATTGCAATACATTTTTTATTCAGGTCCCTCTTATGGCCCCACTAAAATTTTTATATTCACAAATCAAAATCCAACATAAATTATTTTTAGCGTTCAATTTTTTCTAATAGTTTCGACTACTATACTACTGTTTAATATATGTATTTTTGTACATATTATTTATTCCATATTTTGATGATCATTTAACTTAGGGGCTAAATAATCTCAATTACACAACTTCAATTTTGATAAGGTTATTCCTTTTCAAAAAAATAAATAAATAAAAATTTATGATAAGGTTATTATATTTTTTATGAAAAAAAAGAGAGTAAATAAACAGAAGTAAAAATGCTAGATAAAGAGTAAGATGAGATTTTTGTATTATTTCAGTTCAAATTTTGTTGTGATTGTGGCCTAATTGAACTGAATAGCCTCTACCTAAATGAGATTTTTCGTTATCATTTAATTTAAGAACCAAAAGACAACACTCCGAATTTAGCGAGCAAACTTGAAATTAATCAAAATAAGATAATAAAAATAGCTTAGAAATAGTAGTACACCTTTTTTTTTAATGTAATATTCGAGAAGTAGAAAAGGGAAAGCAATATTTCTTAGAAAATATTTTTATTAAATAGGAGATTAGGTTGATCTAGCATTTGGTCCATGCATGATATTGATAATAAGAGAAGACTAGAACACATGATTATCACCAAAAAAACGTATTTGATAGCGAAAAGTCTTAGTGGAATTATCAGCACCACACTATTAGTATAATTGTCTATTTATTTATTAATTTGTGTGAGGAATATTAATCATGATTTGACCCTGTTAATTGATATTGAGTTTGAGAGCAATAGTTCATTATATCTTTGGATTAAGGGTAGTGGAAAAAATGATTAGGAAAAAACCAAACGTGGGTCCTTTTCATCTCGTGGAATCAACCTTACAAAAGGTACCTCAAGACGGCAATTCCGGGATGACAACGTTTAAATTTTCTAAGACCCAAACAAAAAAATATAATAATAATAAATAAACATTAAATTTTCTTTATTAATATAAAAAGTCAGTTAGATAAACAGTCATTTTAGACTGGGTATTTTTAAAAAATAGTTATAATTTTAAAAAATTTAAAATCTAGTCATAAAATTATAAGAAATTTCTGATAATAACAAAAATACATATAAAAATACAGTTAGAAATTTTTGACATTAGGCAAAAATTTTATAAAAAATTTCTTACATAATTAATTTTTAAATTTTTTAAAACTATGACTATTTTTTAAAATTATTTTGTAAACTATGATTATTTTTTTAAAATTTCCTAATATATAAATGTAGAAGAGTTTGATAGAAAAAAATATATATATTACAAGCAAATATAGCAGTTAGGATTAAATTCCGCTTTTTGTCAAGACGAGGATTGATTGATTGTTTCATAGCTCATGAATTAAGAATAAATATATAAATGAATAAAATCCTTCCTTTCCCTTTTTTTTTTTTTTATTATGCGCATTTCTCGCTTTGTGAAATGTCAAGGTTCATATTTGCATCATCATATTTATAGGCTAAGGTGACATATAGTTGCCCTATGTCTGACATAAATGCTCATAATTTAGGCAATTATGAGGATAAAATAACATATTTTTTTTCTAATAAATATTAGTAGTGGTTTGTTAATCATAATAAATTATTTATTTACCGTAATGAATAACTATTGTACTAGCCTTATATTTGGATGTGATATTTTGATGATCATGATAGGTCAGTGATTCATCAAAAAGAAAATATATTTAGGTAAATAATAGTTTGTGGATAATAAACTTCTAAAAAAGGTAAGAAACTATTTCGAGTAATTTTCATATATGTCCAGAACCAGAAGAATAATCAGATGATACCAAGACCTGTCATCGATATAATTAATATCTTTAAAATGGTTGCAATAAACTTTCATTATTAAATCTCTTATATTTTCTTATTCTAATGTATTATTTACTTATTAACACCCATACAAATAGTTATAATCGGTAAAGATAATTAGCAAATTACGCGCAACTTCATTTTTCTAATGTCATATTTTTGGTAACTATTTTTTCTACTATTAATGAAAAAGAGAAACAACGACAAGAACTTTAAACGACATGCTTAAGATGTTCTTCTTCTTCAAATATAATATCATTAGCACTTAAAATTTTATATCTAACATTTTTCTATTAGTTTTCTAACTTTTCTGTATGTTATAAGTTAGAAATTGTTAAGGTTGTTTGAAAGTTGTAACCATCGACAAAAAAAAAAGTGATCTTTTTTTTTTAAGTTGCAAAAAGTTGTAAGTTGTAACCACCGGCATGTGCTTCTGTTTTCTTACCATTTTGTTATATTATTGAATAGCCAATTCGAACATTTAGCCAAAAAAAATTTAAAAATAAAATTAATAACCTCTCTTGGTCGTAATGATTATGCAATTGTAACGAGGCAATGGAATCATTCTTTTGAATTCCTACTTGTTTATTATTTGTTTTCATTGGCTGTTTGATAATGTTGTTTGCTAAGCAAGAAAACTAGAAAATGACTTAAATATATTTCTCGCTACAGGCCAAATATTTTCTTGCCTTTGTTCCTTCGTTTGTTTCTGCAAAATGGACAAATGTTCTTTTCCTTTTTCTGTTTATTTACCCGATCTTAGATATCTTTATAATTGAATGTTCTTTTGATTGGTTTCTGACATTTTTCATTTTTTTCGGTTTAATTTTTCAAATCAGCTTAATTTGGAATCAATCAACACGACTAAATCCTACTTCCGAAAGTTTTCCTCTTTACATTATGAGTGAAAGGAATAGGAAAATAATAATAAATAAAAAAAATCATTCACCAATATTCATTTGTCCGGGGTATGATTGACTAAAACTTTAAAAGGAATAGAAATCAAAAATAACAATTGTGTCACAACAAGTAACTAGAAGAGCATATTCAGTAACAAAACACAGAATTTACACAAAGTTTACAAGGCAAAAAGTATCCCAAGCACTGCATTAGCAACCACAGTCTCTTCTGTCCAAAGTTCACACACATTTCCCATTCTCCAATAACAGAAAACACATATTTTTCTTTTAACGCATCCCAAGACCTTTTTTTCCACTAAAATGATTTTTTTACAATCCAAAAAACATAAGTAATTAAACAAAGAAACAAATTTAATACAATCCCCCAAGACTTTTTTTTGAATCATCATCAACAAAATTAAATATCAACCAAAAGAAACAAAAAAAAAAAAAATTTAAACCCTGTGTTTTTTTCATCATCTTTAGAACAAAGAACCAAATCCTTGCTTATTTCTCCAACCCTTTTGAAATTTGTGTGTGGAATCAAATATCAGATTGGAGATTTCTTTTTGATTGTAAAAGACAAAGGGCAGGCCATTGAATTATTGTACTCCAATTGCAAATTTGCAATTATTCACAAGCAGTCTTGGTCTTGGACCTGTACAAGAGCTTCTTCTTCTTGGAGCTTTGGTTGTCAATTGTGAGCACAACTTTGCCCGCCTCGCCGGCCTTGAAGCTGCCCGAGATCACCGGCTCGTCCGCCGCGGTGATCTTCCTCGCCTTCTGCACGATCACCGTGTAGTGACCCTCCGCGCTCGGCACGAATTCAGCCCCGTATGTCACGTCCCACCCCACAACTCTCAGCTCCCAAACCAAAACGCCACTCTGCAAAAAAAAAACACAACATACAACAAGAATGAGATCGCAATTCAAAACAAGTCAATCACCACACAAATCAAAGGCCTTTTGGGGCAAAATTTTATGCATAATTCAATTCAATTTTTCTACTTTTAGTGTTTTACCTCTTCGGTGACGGGGATTTCGACGGTGTGTTTGGCAGCGGGCTTGATGGTGACCTCTGTGACGGCGTCCTCGGTGGTGAATTCCTGATCGCCGTCTCGGCTCAACCCGCCGTATTGGACAGGGACATGTTCAGGAGCTATGTATCTGTTATCAAAACCAGAAAATTGACAAACCTTGTTTAAAAAAAAAAAAAAACCAGTGGCATAAAATTCAACGGCAAAGAAAGAGAGAGATAATAGAAACCTCAATAATTGAACTTGGTTTTCAATCTTGTATCATAAGCAATGAATGAAATGAAATGAAAATAATTCGAATTTGACTCACTTGAAGAGAGTCTCGGCGGACTTTGATGGTCCAGCAAAAACGAACTTGCTCTTGGTCCTCTGAGTCAGGAAAGGGCTGATCATCCTATTGAAGGCCAAGTACCACCATGGGACATTGATAACCACCTAAAAACCAAACACAATTAAACCAACCCAAAAAACCAAACAAACCCAAAAAGCCGAGATGATGAATATCGTACCTGTTTGGCAACGAACTCAGGGTAGTTATCCTGGAGCAACAGAAGAGCCTGCTTGGTGACCTGGTTGTGCTCTCTCTTGAAGAGGCCAGGAGAGTTCTTGAGGTCGTTGACCTGGACGATGGTGGAGATTCCGGTGGGGTTGAAGTCGAACTTCCTGATGCTCTTCTCCAGGAACTGGATGCGCCACTTGATGAACTTGGCCTTCTTGTCCTCGTCGCCGAACGTGGCGGCGTAGAGCTCCTTGCTGTTGAACTCGCCGAACACGTTGTAGCACACTGGGTGGCCCTCCTTGTCCACGCCGTGCGTGAACACCACCTTGTCCCACGCCGCGCCGAGGTCGTCGCCCACCAGCGCCTCGATCCCGAACTCCTTGCGCCACCGCACCGTGTTCTTCAGCATCGCGAACGCCTCCTTCACCTTGTAGTCCCGCGCCCGAAGGAACTTCAGCAGCACCACGTCGCTCCTCTCGTCGCCCAGCAGCGGTATCCCCCATATCTCCACCTCCTCCGGCTCCACCGCCGCCGCCGCCGGAGCTGCCTCGGTCTCCGCTGCCGCCTTCGCCTCGGCCTCGCCTCCGCCTCCTTCTTCGGCTCCTCTTCCGCGGCCGCCGATTCGCCCGCCTTCGCTGCGGTCTCCTCTACCGCCACCACCACCGTCTCCTCGATGGCCTCGACGGTCTTCGCTCCGTCCTCGTCCACGACGGTGACTTTCTCCTCCACCGCAGCCACCACCACCGACGCCTCCGGAGCCGGCTCAGGAGCCTTCTCTTCCTTCTTTGTCTCCTCCACAACCAGCTCAGCTTTCTCCTCAGTTTTCTCTTCTTCTTCCTTCTTGGGTTCTTCTTCTTTCTTTGGTTCTTCTTCTTTTTCTTCCTTTTTCGGCTCTTCTTCTTCTTTCTTCGGTTCTTCTTCCTTCTTCTCTTCCTTCTTGGGCTCGGGCGGAGCGGTGAACTCGTGCTTGTTGAGAGCCTCCTGAACGAGCTGCTTCAGCTCGTCGAGGGCCTTCTTCTGATTCTCCGGCAGCTCACTCACGACGTAGCTCTCTTCCTTGAACGAAACCGACTGAGCAATCGCCTTCTCAGCCTCGACGGCCTTCGTCTTCTCCTCGGCGACCTCCTCTTCCACCGCCGCCGCCGCTGCGTCGGTCTCGGCCTCCGCAGCAGCAACAACCGCAGCCTTCTCCGCCACCTCCGGCTCCGGCTCCGGCACCGGCGGCGGCTCCTTCTCCGTCACCGGCGCCACTTCCGGCACCACCACGGTCACCTCCGCCGCCGGAGGCGCCGCAGTCTCCGCCGCCGCCGCTGGCTTCTGGGCTTCCTCTGTCATGTTTGGGAATTGGGATTGAGAAAAAAGAAAAAAAACGGCTTCCTTTTCTGGTTGGTTTGTAGAGAGAGAACGTGAGAAAGTGGGATTGAATTCTATAGACAGAGAGAGGGAGGGAGGGAGAGAGAATTTTTGGGGGTTGTGAATGTGATTATTGTGTTTGTGTGTGTGAGAGTGAGAGAGAGAGAGTTTAAAAGGAGGAAAGGAATGAAAGAGAGAGAGAGAGAGAGAGGGTTGGGTTTGGAATGAGAAAATTGAGGGATTGTTATTGTTGTTGTCTATGGAGAGAACCAGTCTGTCAGACAAGTTTGCCAGCTAGTACACCACTTCGCTATTGGGACCCACCACCACCACTTCTATAACTATTTCCCTTCTATTTCTTCTTCTACTTTATTTTCTTTTTCAAAATAAAATAAAAAAACAAAAATAGAACACAAATCTGAAATCTCCCTTAATTTTCTCTATAATATCAAATATTATTCATTCATTCTCTTGTACCACGATTTTTTTTTTTTTTTTACCGTTCGGCTTTTGATTAATGATGGATTGATGGCTTTATTGGCTTTTCCTTGAAAAGACTCAAAAGAAATTAAAATAGTAAATTCTTGAGGTTCACGAATTGATTTGATAATTTTAGAAGAGTTCCGACTTCCAATCGTAAAGGTTTATATTTTGGGTTGGCGTTTGAATCTAAAAATCTGTTATGTAATTGTCTTTTTTTTTTTTTTCCTTTCTTTCTTTATATGTTTTGTAACCGTTTTATGTGAATATCTTTGTGCAAATTGTGCTAGTGTTTAGTGTCTTTTAATGCAAACTTTTAATTTTAGTATTTGAATTCAAATTTCTAATGTGAGTGTGTTACTGATCTAGTCATTGTAACGATTTGGAATGATGATTTTTATTTTTTTGGATTATTAGTTTATGATTGATACATCTTCAATAATTGTTATGTGCAATCTACACCATTTAATTTATTTGTTTTTAAATTGATCTTTTATCTAAAAAATTTAGAGAAAATTTGATCTCGTGTTACATTTGACATTCAAATTTGTGTCCTATGTCACTATTAGATACCATGTCACTTTTTTTCATTATCAAATTACCATGTTATCCCTCTTGTCCTCGTTTGTCTTCTTCATTTGTAAAAGAAAAAGGGGTAGTTCGGTCAAATTCATTATCAAAAAGTGGCATGGGCTGTAAACCTATTTTTAAAGTGACATATTTCAAAATAAATTGTCCGAAAGTGACATTTCAAATTTTCCTAAATTCTTGTGCATGTACTTTTTATAGAGAATTTTGAAAAAATAACTATTTTTTATGTTACACGTAACATATTATGTTACGGCTAAATCCTTAATTTCATGAAACTATGGCTAATTCTTAAAAAAAATTAGCAAAAAGTTTGGTTAAATCCTTAAAAATCTCAATTTAAATTCAAGTAAATATATTACCATATACATCAGTTTCACTACAAGTAAAATTTATGTCTCATATATTAAATTTCTTAAAATCAGCAACCTTTCGCAAAAAATAAATAAATACATAAATAAAATAAAATAAAATAAAGAATTCAAAATAAAGTCATTATTGATGTCACTTGATAATCTATACCCCAATTAGTGTGCTACTTTTTTTGTCACTCTATGTTTGTTGTGTAAGTTGGGGTATAAACTAAAAGTGTAACATACGTGGTTCATAGATTATCATTGTGTCAAGAATGGGGCATTCCTTAAAATCTCCCTTAATTAAATCAAGATCAACCAGGTATCCATTGAGCATTTAAAAGAGTAATAAAAAATATGTAATCTAATTAAGCAAGCTTTAAATATTAATGAGAATATCAAATTTTTGTAAAATGTTTTTTTGTAATATTAGGTCTAATAGAAACATATCTATCATTTTCTCATTTTTAAATAAAACCTTGTAAAATAATAACAATGAAACCAAAAAAAAATTTATCAATTTATTGATTTATTAAGTTACTTTTATTATTTGTTGATGCATCATATCTAAATTATTTTACAAATTATTATTATTTTATTATTATTATTTCGGATTTTATATGAAATAGTCATCCATTTATGTTAATTTTAAAGATCTAGCATATGTTTGCTTTTATTAGTAAAATAGTCATACATTCGTGTCTGGATTTTTGAGACTGCAGTCATTATTTTTTAATTCAGATTTTATTATTTGTTGCATATAATATTTAGTCATAAATTTTATTTCTTTGGTCATAAATTTTTAGATATTGACATGATGGCTATTTTACTAATATTTCAAAACGTTGACTATATTTCTAAACATAGATTGCAAAATGGTAAAATCCTTAACTTACCCTTATTATTTAACGTACTTTTGTTAACTAAATCCATGTCAATATCAATTTTGAGAAAGAAAAAAACAAATAATATTATGTACATTGCATTTTTCTTGATAAGTTTATAAATTTTTCTATATTGAAAAATTAATAAAATATATTGATCTAATGGATTTTAGAGGATTTCTTTATAGTATGTTATCTTATATAGATTGATCTATTAGCATGTTGGGCCCAAAAAAATATTATTTTTATCAAAATTATTAATTTATCGAGCATTAATTTATCGTATTTAATTTCTTATAAAAAAAAAAAAGAATTATCGTCCATATGATTTACGATTTCCTATCTCTCTTTTTGTATTTTGTATCGTGACTTCTAATAACTAGACTACACGTTGATGCTGGAATTTCGTCAACATAGATTAACACCAAGGACTCTGCAAGCTCAAGCCAAGGTCTTGTAAAACATAACAAACGTCAAAGGCCAAAGGGGGACTGAGGGTGTCATTGGCTTTTGCTCTCTAACGCTTAAGTCAGCAAAGTATTTTAGAGAAAAATAGGGAATTTGTAATTACAGATAAATCACTTACCAAATGACACCTATTTATATGTAACCCGACCGACCTAGTTTCCCTTTATTTGAGGAGATTGATGCAAAATTTGAAATTGGTGGAATTTGAATATACTTCATAACTATCTCTTAATATATCAAGAAATATCCTTTATATTTGAATGAGGATTCATCTCTTTTGATATAAGTCAATCTGAGATTATCTCTCTTCATTATAGAGATTAGAACGTGCTTGGTTAAGCTTATATTAGGAGACGTCTGGTTGCGAATATCATCATCAGGATAAGTATCCCTCGAGCCCTGTGGGCTTTTCTTTAAACATATTATTCGGGCTGAGTATGACGTGCGTGGAATGGTTGATAACACTACGAATTAAGAAAAGAGTTATTACTCATTTTGCATCAAAAAATCCAAAAGAAAATTTTCTTCAAAAATTCTTATGGGTCTATTTGGTATATGATCATTTATTAGTTCATGTTTTAATAAAAAATGGTCAACGTTCTAAAAATTAAGTTGTTAGTCACTAATACAAAAAAGAACTAATAGCATAGAGGTAAAAGTTCATATGTAGCTAAAAAAATGACTATTTCATAATTGATCGAAACTTTGGTTATTTTTTAAAAAACATAATTCAAAAATAGTTATTTACTCAATTATTTTTTTTAATCACAAATTTTCGAGAGGGAGCTAGGTAACATATATTAAGTGCGATCATTGTCCATTCATAATAACATCATATTTTTTTGACACATTTGTGTTGATGCATTGTTTATATTGAGATACAGTAGTTTTTTTTTTCTATTTTAATTTCTTTCTTTCTAATATTTTTCGTGCTACAAATAGTAGATATGCAAACCTCTAAAGTTATGCCATAAACATATACTAATAAGGAAGTGTGAATATGTCCAAGCCGATGAAAGCAAGGTTTTACACAAACTATACAAATCTACAACGAAGAAATTTTTGTTTCACTAGATACCTTTTTCAATTGATTTTTCTTTTGACCTAAACTTGTGGTTAGAGTCAATCGTTTTGTCTATAATCTAATCAAAGGAATGGATATAATTAAGCAAGCCGAAGGAATGCCTGCGCTTTAGATAAGGATTCCAATATTGTATTTTTACCTTTCTTCATTCTTACGACATATTGAGACTCTTATCTAATAATAATAAGAAAAAAAAAAAAACACCTTATACCAATGACTAAACAAAAGGAAAAATAAGTGGTGATAACATCGTCAAATTAATGAATCTCACAACTTAGCAGTAGACTTGTCAGTTTGAGCCCTCCCAATACATCAAGACAATGGGCCACATGAAAAAGACACAAAATAACCCTAATCCATAAATTCTATAAATTGAATAAAAAGAAAAGATATTTCAAGAACCTCTAGGCACGTAAGTGATATTATTGGGAAACCGTGGTTTTTGCAAAAGAGAAAAAAGGGGAAAAAAAAGTAATAAGTTATATAGCAGAATATTTATGCATATATATATATATATATATATATATATATATATCTGTTATCTCACAAAGTACCAAAACATATTTATTTAGACAAAAAAAAAAAAAAAAAAACAAATGCACCAAAACATTTTTTCTTAGATTTTATTCTCCCACTGCTCGGCCCAATACAATGAACGACACAACGCCACTTAGCTGTCCCAAAAAAAAAATATATATATATATATATATATATATATATATATCTCACAAGAAAGAACGGTTTGTTGTTAAGAACTGGGACGTTTTGTTCGTTACTATTGAGGGGTAAAAGTCTCAATATTTATTTTAATTTTTAAAATTCAATACGCATGATATTTGAGTTGTTTATATATAAACAGTTAGTGCAAATATATATATATATATATATAATAAATAGGCATATAAGTGTTTTTTTAAGGTATAACTGCAAACATAACCTAATTAATACACCACTTATATAATTTATGCTTCAAATGATAAAAAGCATAGGTAGAAATTATAAATACAACACAGAAAAGGCTTATGTTAATAAGGTGTCAAGAAAAGAACATTCATCAAAATCTCTTGTTAATGAACTATATATAAATAATTTACTCGCCGCATCCTTCAATAACTTGAGATAACAATTGAGATCTCCAACACTTTTCTTGCAATTCAGGTACAATTACATGTATATATACTTGAGTTATAATTCAACCAATAATATTGCTTTTTTCTTTTCTTTTTCAAAAATAAAATGACGATATTTCAAATGAAATAAGAGAAAATACCAAAAAACCTTTATAATCTTTTTTAAATACATGTGTATATAACCCGAATGTCCATGAATCGCGGCAAGCAAAGTTGCAACTTTTGCTTGGAATTGAGAGTACTAGAATAGCGAAAAAGTGCTTGAGGTGTCGGGAATTGAGAGTACTAGGATAGTGAAAAAGTACTTGAGGTTACCGATCCACTGATTGGTAAAAAGAAGCTACGAGTTCTTGAGACAATCAACGAGCGGGCTTGGGCAAGGCTTCAACATTGGAAAAGGAAATTAATCTCGCAAGCGAGTTGTAAGATTCTAATTAAGGCAAGGGCTCTAGCATTTCTTGTAACGTAAGAAATTAACGCTTACAATCAAGACGAGACAACCAGAGAAAGAAAGAAGAGAGAATAATTTTATACCGATTTAAATAACTGAAAGATAATTTTAAAATTACCAAAAAGCGCAAGAACGAAACCAAAATTTCAGTAAAACTTGGAAATTAGTTTGAAATTTTCCTTAAAAAAAAAAATTAGAGAAAAGGCTGGCCGTAATGGAAGAAATTAACGACTACAATCGAGAAGAGAGTATTAGAGTGAAAAAGAAGAGAGGGTATTTTCGTCATTTTGTTGTAAATATATTTATGTATGCGCGCGTGGGACTCACAAAATTCCCTACGGCCTACGCCGATCTCTTTCTCGCTTCCCGTGTTGTAAAGAAGGAAACGCAAAGCTGGTGGCTGGGTTTTCCTTGCTGTCCCTTTCTCTCTCTTTGAATTTTAAATTCAGAAAAAACAAAACAAAACAAAAAAACGCAAAACATTTTCCTTAGCTAGACAGAAGAAGATCAGAATAGCAACGAGGTTACGTGGCGGGAGCAATTTGGCTGGTTTCTGGGACCAGTCATGAAATGAATATTAAAAAAATAATAATAAGAACATATTAGAGAAAATAAAAAAATAAAAAAGAGGTTGTTTTGTTCTCATGCGGTTGATTACATAGAGCCTTTGGCTGTATGCCTGTATCTGTGTATTTTTTTATTTTTATTTTTTAAATTAATGGGCTAAAAAAATGTGTGAATACTTGTCTGTTCTTTGTTGTAATTGCAATGCGTGGAGTTGTCTGTGGACTTTGTAAAACAAAAAAAACAAAAAAAAAAAACAAAAAAAGAAGAGAGAGAGAATAGAGTTGTCAGCACCGCAATGGGCGCTGGCAGGAGGCCGCCAGACATTCTGTGGAACTAAACTAGGGAAGCGCTGGCATTGAGATATGATTTGGTGCAGCATCCAAATATGCGCTTATAAATATTATTTATTATTTATATATATATATATATATATTTGCGACCTATATATATAATAATTATATTATATTATATAGAGAGAGATAATTAGATAATAGAATAAGGTGTGAAATCTTGTGAGTAGTGGTCCGGCTTATCGATATGTGTGATGTTTTCAACATTCCATGCTGTTTATTTTTATTTATTTTTTGGCTTAATCATGTTTTTGCTAGTAAATTATGAACCGATTTAGTGGTTTGTGTTTTAAAATTATGTATAGTTAAATTGGTGGTGTTGGTAAAACCTTTTTTTTTAATTTTAAATAACTTATTGTATAAAAGTTGTTTTAAGAATCAACTTGTATTCTATATTTCTATTTTTAGATTCTAATGTTGCTGTTAGCATCTTAATTTTTAAAAGAGATTTTTAAGGATTTAGCTAAATTTTTTGTAATTTTTTTAAGAATTAGCCATAGTTTCACGAATTTAAGGAATTAGCCATTTTTGTTATGTAACAATTTTTGTTACACGTGTATTGATTGTAAACCAATGTAAAGACATTTTAAAAGAGGTGAAGTAGACAAATATCTAGAATTTATATAACAATAAAAATAAATATCTAAACTTTTTAAGTAATTGAGTTTCTAGTCAATTTGTGAATTGCTTGCACATGTTTTTGGTAACTAAGTGAATTACTACCACTTATCACTGTGTGAATAATTCAATTATTTAGGTAGTTGGTTATATTTTTCAAAAAATTGGATAATAACTTACATTAAGTTTTAAAAATTGAGTATTCACTGTAATTTCTTTTTTAAAAGTTACGGCTAAAAAATGAGATTTAGTCTAAAAGTAGTAATTGCTCTTTTATTTTAATAAAATTAGAGAAATTGGAAACAAGATATTATTAAGGATACTGAAATCTTTAAAATTAGATTGTAACTATTCTTAATTTTCTGAGGTGAGGTTAAATTCCAAAATATATCTCATATTTTATAAATTTTCAAATAATTCTTATGTTTTCAATATCGACTTCATTGTATCATTGATTTTAAATTTGTGTTGACTTTTGTATGAAAACTTACTTAAAAATTATAAAACTATATAAAAAATGTTTATATAATCGGTTAAAAATTACTAAAATCAATCACTTACTCATATATATGTGAGAAACTTTTGCAGTTTTAAGTGAATTTATAATTTTCTATACAAAATTTCATATCAAAAAGTGTTGTGCAGTATACTTAAGAAACTTTAATAAATTACAATATAATTTTAAAATTCTAAAAAATATATTGGCAAAATTGAAATTTTTATAAAATACGTGATTATTTAGAATTTTCTGTATACAAAACACCGTCAACACCTTGCATGCCACATGCCACCATAACCTGACACATTATAAAAACACAACATTTCGATGTCCAAAAAGATGTCTACGGGACTGAATATCATCCATCCTATTTTCATTATCAAAATTATACTTCATTTTCTCTCTATATTTAGCTAAAATACGTGTCAATCGAGATGGAGAATTTCCAATGGAAAGCCTTTATCCACCTCACTCTATTTAATGAGTTAAATAAAAATTTAATGACAATTATTTGAGAAATAAAAAGACACCTTTTAAGTTTTATGAAGCTAAGACGCAAGTATTTAGGTCTCTTTGGCATTTCTTTTAAAGGGTCGCTTAGGTAAATAATCATTTTAAAATGTCGTTTAGATAAATAGTCATTTTTAACGGTTTGTTTTTAAAAAAATGTCACAATTTTAAAAAATTTAAAAACTAATCATAATTTTTTTTACACGTGTAAGAAATTTCTGACAATAATAAAATTACACATAAAAATTATTGTAAGAAAATTTTTGACACGTGTAAATTTTTTTTTAAAATGGCTAGTTTTTAAATTTTTTGAAATTGTGACTATTTGTTAAAATCATTTTCTAAAAAGTGGCTATTTTCTTAAAATGCTCTCTTTTAAAAATTACTTTAGATTATAAAATAATCTGAAGTAAATCTAAGTGTTTGGTATGTATGTTGTTTTTGCTTTTGAACAATAATTTGAGAACTATGGTAAATGTTATTTTTTCGTTATCGAAATTGTTTCTCTTATTTAATTTACTAAAATATCTTTTATTTATTACCAGTTTTGTAGTAACTTCTATTTTCATTTTTTTTTTTGAGTAGGCATGTTTATAATATTTTAATAGCAATTTCAAGTATGTAATTTTCAAATGATCTACCTATTTATAGCTTCATAAGCTTATTTCTTCAACAAGTACAATTTTAATTGCTTCATTTATAAGCATAACAATACAAAACTGACACTTAAAAATGCAAAATTGATACGTAAAGTTGTAAAGGTATTTACGAAACTCACAATAGAGTTCAAAATTTTAAATCATGCATAAATAAAAATCTAGATCTAAGAACAATTAAAGAAAGACATTCTCTATAACTTAAACCATAGTTCGAATGTAGCTTCCAAAATATATTTTTTAAAAGAAGTGATAATTAATAAAATACAAATAAAACTCAAAGTGATATATAACATTAATGTATATTTTCTTTTAAGAAAATGCAAAAGTGTAAGAAGTTTCATGAGATGAAATTAATGAATACTACTGCTTTCTCTATCTTTGCTCTATTTAAATTTGGTGAATAAATCACGTGTAAATCCCCACTCAATTCTCCAAATTTAGTCCTCCATTTCCATCTAGATGGAACGAAATTCCATGAATCTCCACCTCCGTGGGAAAATTTAACATTCATAGACACTACGTACACTCCAAGAAAGAGATTGACATAGTAAACCTCTATGCAAAATTTCGTCTCAATTTTGGTACATGTAAGCCTCAGACAAAGGATAAAAAACCGTCCTCACTAACATTTTAATTGGCCTTGTCTTGTGAATTTGTCATGAAAAAATATCAGGTTTCTTGCCCTGCAAGGAGCCCGGAGGCAGTGTCGGAAATCCAATAATAAAAAAAAAAGTACTAAATTTGGTTTCTCACCGGTGAACGTCCATCACTTAAGAATTTGCCCGTTTCGATATATATAATTTTTAACAAGTGATATAGGAAAATAATAAAAATCTTTTAGTAGAGAGAAACAAACAGATGAATAATATTATACTATCTAGAACGAGGAGAGAGAATGTGGCATTGAAATATTTATCGAAGCAGTTTTAAATAGCATTAACTCAGTAAGAGGACGAAAATGGAAGGAAAATAGATTCAATATTAAATAATTAGGCATGTAGTTGGGAGACTGAGACTACAATGTGGCTACAAATTCAAGCACAACAATGCAATAGCAAACGGAATTTCAAGCCACACGCAAAGAAAAGGGAAAAAAAAAAGAAGAAGGCTAATGCAATTGCTTATGTAAATGTATATAGAGCTACATTTATCAATTATCCAAATAAAAATAAATAATAATAAGTTGATAAGATATTGTTTTCATTATTATTTTTTTCATATCTGACTATTTCCATAAATGACCAGGAAGCAATGTCATCCAAAGAATTGGAGGATATGGTTTTGCTAGGAATTTCTTTGAAATTTTCTTGACAAAGATGTCTATATATATATTTTTTTTCTTCAACTAGAGAAAATGGGAACTTATTCGGGTGGCTATTAGAATTCAATATAGATCTGAGGGCATCAGATTTCGTACTTTTGATGTGGACAGTATTAATAAGATTTCATTCTTGAATAAAAATAGGAACAAAAGATTTTCATTCTATCAATATATATTTTTCCCTTTCCATTGATTCTTACTCTTACACGTTGGATCAATTTTTTTCCCTTCTTTTAGTATCTAATTGTTCACATTTCATCCCAAATAAAAGAGGGTATCACTATATGACTGAAAAAGGTCCTATAGTTGATAAAAAATATACATGTAAAATCTATAAAATATTTATCACAAATTAAATATAATCACGGACACATATTTTTATTAATATAGTCTCATCAGATAACTTTTTTTTTATTTAAAACTAATACTCAGCACATTGCCATTTTTTTTAATCATCATTTTAAAACTACACTAGCATAAAATTAGCGAATTGTCACATTTTAATTAGTGAAACATACATTTTTTTTTTTATATTAGGTGCCTATAATATTCACCTAATAGAGCGTGACAACTTACCTGCTAAATAAAACGATGTTTCAAGGTGGCAATAAAAGTATTGTGTGTAGCACTTATATTTTTCTCTCTCTTTCATCTTTGGATTGCTCTTTAGATTTTTTTTTTTTTGGATATTGAGGAATGTCTTTTTTTTTGTCACAGTGATAATTTATATCTTATGTGTATTGTAATTTTAATTCATACTTCAAAATTTACTCTACAAACATAGAGTAGAAACAAATTAATAGAACATATTATTTGGAACATAAATTATTAAATGTCACTAAAAATAACATTATTTTACAATTTTTTTTTTTAGTATTATGTCAGCACTCTCTTCTTCCTCTTAGACACTACTTAGTCTGAAAAAGGAAATTCTTTCAATAGTTTTTGGCCTAGTTTTAAAATTAATAATGGCCTAAACCCTAAACCCTAGTTTTGTAGCCTTCTGGGACTGGGACCTTCAACATATATGCACATCACATTGGTCTGTTCGATCTACTCTCTTTCTAACTAATGGACTTGGAGACACTTTTAGCGACTTTAAAGTTTCAAGCTTTAACTTGGTCTCAATTTCAGGGTCTAAAGCTGAGACAATGCCTTGGATCAGAATCTATTTTGATTGAAGTTAAGATACGTATTTTTAGAAGTGGTAGATTTAATTAAGGGTGCTCTCCATGAAAGTAATTCAAGGTCAAGGTGAATGCTTTGAAAATTGTGGATGATTGTGGCTCAATGGCAATAACTTCGAGGAACCAAGATTTGTCTGTAAATATATTATATATATATATATTAAAGATAATTATGTAATATTTTATATCTATCAGTGCTGTACTTAACAATATACAATAGAGATATAACGATGCAAAAAATTAATGTAATAAATTTAAAATAATCGTTATATATACTTTTTTTTTTATCATTATAACATCTTTTTATAGCGTTACATTGACTTATTTATAGGTTGAGCAACTTGCAATCCTAATATTATAAATTTTTATATGTATTTAATTTTATCACTTAATTTTAATAAATACCCCATGTTATAAAAATGATAACAAAGTATCTTATTTTCTAGCAATGGATTGAATTATCATCAATATATTAAAGTAATTGATAAATTAGTACGAAATTTGGAACTATCAAAGATTTATAAGGTTCAATTACATTCATCTTAAACACAATGTGGATCTCTCAAGTAAATCCGATCCCTCAACGGCAAAAAGATTCTTCTTATGATTCTGAGAGTGGAAGAAAGAAAACAAAAAATTGAAATTGGAAAAAGAAAAAAAAAAAAAAACATATTCTTAGGATTCAAAATGGCTTTTTTCTTTTGCTTTTTTTTTTTTCCCGCACCAAAAGCCTTTTTCTTTTCTTTGATTGCTTTGATGTGTGGTCGAATGATCCGTTGGGTTCAATAATTCCAAGGCCCGTTGTAGCTTTGATGTTCAACTATATATATGAATTTTTAATTAATGAGTTATAATGTTATAAACGCAACAATTAAAATATAATTTTAATTTCTTTAAAGACTGATAATTAAAATTCATGTAGGACATTAGGACTACCTGTACTAGGCCGATATAGGGACATTATTTGGTTGATTAGTAAACTTTTAGATGTGTATATATATATAGTGTATAGCATTGCTTGCAAAAAAATATAAAAATAGTGTATAGCATAGCCTATTATATATATATACATATATATATATAACTCCACGTCACCATGTAGAATTAGGCATTAATTATGATGCTCAAACTTTATCGCTATAATTCTCTTTGAACTATTCAAAAGGATCCGATATGATTGGCACGGTAAGATTCTCCATGTTGTTTGTAACATTTTGATCACTTCCTTTATAACTTCAAGGAAAATATTGTTATAATTTTTACAGAAGTTATTATCAATAAAGAATATAGTATATTAGCAATCAGTTAATTAAGGAGTAAGTTTTACTGCTTGGACTTGGACATGTTTTATTTTCCACACCAAAATACATGTACAACTTGTTCACAAGAAAACAATTTAATGGCTGACAGTTTATATATACGTGCATGCATATAAATATATACATACATACATACATATATATATATGTACTAAATAGTACATATAGTACATACATACATCTTTTTGACTAGTCATTATTTTTACCCTAACACTTCCAAGTACAATGTCTTATATCTTCTTTCTCAACGGTATCGTATCTCACTAAGGACTAAACTAATTCGAGTGATGAGGTGATTAGATTAGTGTATCGTCGGAGCATTAAAATGTGTTGAAATCGAGTATACCCAAATTTTCAGTCTTCTTTTTGTGTCTCCCTGATATTGTTTCATCATAATTGTCATTTACAAATAGATTTTCTTAATTATAATTTTACGCCAGATTTTGAGCAAAACTTTTGATTTATATATTTGTTTTAAATTCACAATTGTATAGATTATTTTAAAAAAAAATCATTTGTACTCAATAAAGTTTATTAGATTTCAAAAGTTAATACATATTTTAATTACATCTTTTTGTGTCTCTAATAATTGCATACATTATCATTTTTCAAAAATAGTTACTAGCTAATAGAAATATTTCATAAATTTTGCCCCGGCTCAGCTAAATTCTTTGAATTGTAAGTGCCCATGTAGCTGGGTATATTAAGCAACCTTTTTTCTTTGGGAACTTATTTTGGTAAAGCAACCTAATTACAGCCAGTGAATTAAGTAGAAGAATATTGTTATACTAGTGCAAGAATCGTATATATATATATCACTAATATTCAGTTTGATTATTATTGTACAAAATAATAAAATAGCTAGGCTTTAAGATTCAGGTGCTTAATTCGTTTATGATTCTGCAGATGGAGCTGATTCTTACTTAATCAAATTGTTCAAGTTCAACCATATAAGATCCTTTTTGGAGATTACACATCACATACAAAATTATGACAAGAATTAATGTCCCGTTGACCCTCTTATTATTTTATATTTTCAATTAATTATTTTAATTTACAAATACGAAATTTTTATAATGACTAATTTCTTAACTGGTTAAAAAAAAAAAACATAAAATGCAGTTTCTCTTCATCCACTCTAGAATTGAAGTGATCATGGTTTTCATCTCATGTTGGTCCATTGAATTTCAAAATTTACAAATAATTAACCTATAAAATTTAAGGGAATTTTTTAATTATGTCTCTTATTTGCCTAGCTACACTAAATTTTTATATTTATAATTTGTGCTGTTTTCTTCAAGAGTTCTATTTTTCCCAATAAAATTTCTCAATTTGTAAAATATTTTTCTTCGAAAAAACTTCAGCTATTCTTCTGTTAAACCATACAGCTTACGATACATCATTATGTTACAAAGAAGCATGAGTACAAAATAAAGAGAGAGAACATAAGAAAGTGACTGACTTGATAAATGCCTCCAGTAGGGACCTCTTACTTCTACAAACACAAGACAATGGTTATTGACATAAAAGTTAACTTCACGATTGCGATAAGATTTATATTTACAAATATGAAAATTTATAATTATTTTTAATAAAATAGCTTAGTTTATATGAAAACCTTGAATTTTCACAAAAATTATGAGCATAAGCACGGTTAATGCAATACAAAAAGAGGTTTCATTGAAAGTTAAAAATGAGTAGAGAAAGATGAGAATCACTACTCAAACTCGCAAAAAAATCGAGATTTTCATTATTTAATTGAGCGCTTTGTAACAAACCTGTATTTTCACCAAACAAAATCTAGCCAAATTCAACTAGCATCAAGTTTTGCGCGGCTCCAACACAAGTTTGGACATACAATCAACTAAAAACAAGATATTCAAGAGACGAAAGGATGGTCAATGTAGTTGGAAAAAAATAAAATAAAAGAATTGCTCTATTGGTTCTATTCTATTAATTTTGCTTTCTTTTTTACTTAATCAAGTTGAGTAATATTTAGAAAAAATTACTAACAAATATATCAGAGCAAGTTGAATAAGGAAATGGTACTGAAAAGAGAAAATTGAAGTTTAATTCTTTAAAAAAAAAAAAAACTTGAAGGTAAATTGACGTTTATCCTTAACGGTCTAATCTGTGGCAATATTCATTTCATAAAGGTTATGATTGAGGGTAGGCAGAAGAAATGAGGTGTGTGCTTACTCATTGGTGACAGGTAAGGTCCAACCAACTATACCAATAATCATTACCCATTTGGAATCCTAAATCATAAAATCCAACAAATCAATTTTATTAGCTTTTATGTTCACCTATTTTTCTTGTAAAAAAGTATAAAGAAAAACAATACTATGTGCGTGTACTATGACTATCCCAAACCCATTTGGTATATTTATAGTTGCAAGAAATGTTATTTGGATCCAGCTGTTAAAAAAAAAAAAAGCATTTCTAGTAGTATTAGCTGCTTTTCAAGTTAGGTTTTCTTTGTAGACCATAACATGTACAAAAAGAGAGGGGGAAAAAAAAAGAGAGTAATAAAGTCAATCTGAACATAACATTTTCAACAGTTCGATTTGAGATATTCGGTCGCTTAAAGAAAGAGGAAATGGAATAAAAAAACAATAGTTAATTTTCATTGGTGTTGGAGAAACAGTGGAAAGAGTATACGATCAATCAACAAAATATAAGAGAATATAAAAAATAAACTCTTTCTATAATTTGATTACTCTATTTCAATACAGCCGGTGCATTGATCTAATATGAAACAAATGTAATAAAATAAAAAATGATTATAACATATTCAAATATATTTAATATAATTTGTTACAATAACTTGTCTTTTTATTATTTTTAATTTATTATTTTGGTGTACAAATATATTTAATGTATTGAATAAATTAATTAATTATATTGCAATACAACTCTTTGTAAAGATAAAATAATTAAAACCAACTACTAAGACTTTGGCAGAATGAGCTCATATTTACATGAAAGGAATAATGACTATAAACCAACTAGATTAGTTTGAATAACAGAGACAAGAAAGGTGAATTGATTTTCTATTCTGACTTCTAAATGAGAAATAAAATAAACAGGAAATCTGCTATGAGGGCCAGTCAGTGTCGGTGTAAATTAACAGCTTCTTATTGTTTATCCAAACCTCAATTTGCAAACTCATTAATCATGCTCAAATTAATTCATACTTTTTTAAATTTGTACAGTATAGATTGTCATATTCTACAATCTTGGACATGAAACACAAATAATGTATATAAACAAGCACACGTATGCTATCAGATCATTTTAAAACTAATGTCCATATATACATATATATATGTGTATATATGTACATTTTTTTTAATTTACATTTCTATTTCTTTGAATATGTAGTCCATGTACTCAGTAAAAATTATGAACATTTTTTTTCAAAATAAAATTTGATCATTGAATTATATGTACACCTAAAATCATTTGTCACCAAATCACCGCCAATAGAAGTCTAGTTCTCTTCAAACTCAAAAGCCTAAAACGGAATTTTTATTTGATAACACACTTTTCAAATGGATTATGGAAATTAACACAAGAAACATTGGAACCTTAAATTTTCACCTCAAATTCTATTAATTTTTTAAAATTATTTCTCAAAATAATTAGACTCTAGGATCTAATCCTCCGTAACTTATTGCAAAATGCAACTAGACAAAAGACACTATCCTAGGGCACTTCAGTAGCCAATAAGAATAATCGAGGTTAACTCAGTTTAGATTATTCGAAAGGAAAATGATACTTTAGTTAGAACTTTTGTCTGGTAAAATTGGTTTGAAACGATGTGACAGTTGATAAATTTGACAATTAAAAGCATGTACGTGCATAAATAATTATGATTTTCAATCAATATAGATTCATGGTGACTAAATTTTCTCGCCAAATCGATCGAAAACCAACTAATTCGACCGTCCCCGCCATTTGCTTTCTCAAAGTAAATTGCGAGCCTAGTGTTTCTTAGTTCCATTGGAGCCTGATCATAGAAGAATTCTTGTAGACTGACCGGCGACCATAGCGAAAACATCTGATATTTCAGACACAAGGTTTTTAGGCACCAACCACCGCACGCTCATTTGTACTTTTTTCATGCCCGATGTATCAGCTAGGTCGCATTCCCCAGCGGTCTTTAGCCCTCTTCGATGTGACTATGAAACTTCTTACGAGTCACGATTGGAGCCAGAATGCGGACTTAATGGGCATGAAGAATAGAATGGCACGAAAACCGGGCATTTTGAAGTGAAGCTGAAGGACAAGTTTGCTTCTTGAACCCCAACAATCGTTTCAAGTCATCTCATCAAGCAAAGCTCTTTTTGCAGATTGGATCCAAATTACATAAAATAGGCGCTTTTGATTACGCTACGATTAGCTGAATGTTTAGCTTTCCTTGTTCTATTAGAAAACATGGAAAATAACTTCAGTGGGTGGTGATACAAATAGGAGATCTCAGATCTTGTGCTGAGATCAGAGTATGTTTGTGTTTAAAATAACTCTTGATCACAGTCAAGTGTAATAGAAGCTGCATAGTATCCATACCATTGCCCAAAATTCTTTAGATGGATTTGTTGAATTTATTGATAACATTGACATACAATTTGATTTAACAAAAAACACCAATCAACTCTCTGCATTTTAGATCCACAATAACAGAAGCACTTATGATACAATTATTCAATTCAGCTTCTTGAGCTTGGACATTCGTTTGGTGCTTTGTACTAATCTCATACTAGACCTTTTCTATTATAAATGTATGATCTAGCAAAATACAAGTACGATGCCAATGCCAGGGCGCTGAGGCCAGCAAGTAACAAATAGTAGTAATCGAGATGAGCGCGGTTTAGATTGTTTGCGAACCAACTATCTCGGCCTTCCCCGCCAGTTGCTTCCTCAATAATAGAGATGAGAAAGCTACTTAGGAAACTTCCCACACCGAAAATACTAAGGTACAGGGCGAGTCCCACACTCCTCAATTCTGTGGGGACTTGATCATAGAAGAACTCTTGCAGACCAACCATGGTGAAGACATCGGATATTCCCGACAAGAGGTACTGAGGAGCCAACCACCACACACTCATTGGGACTGTCACACCCGGCTTATCAACAAGGCCATATTCTTGAGCAGTTCGGAGCCTTTTGATCTCGACTAGGGCCGCAATTAAAATGGAGAGAGTAGATATGAGCATCCCGGTTCCTATTCTCTGCAGCATTGTTATGCCAGATGGTTTACCTGTGAACGCCCTCACAACGGGGACAAAAATGCGGTCGTACACTGGAAGGAAAAAGAGAATGGCAATTGAAACAAATGATTGAAGTGAAGCAGGCGGTATGTTGAAGCCCGGCACGATTGTTCTCTCCATTGTAGCCCCTTGCTTGGTAAAGAAGGTTGGCAATTGTGCAAAGACAATACCAAATACCAAGCATGTTAGCCAAATTGGGACAAGTCGAAGTACAGCTTTTGCTTCTTCAACCTCGACCATGTTGCAAAGTTTTCCATTTCCGTTCGAGCCCTCTGGCGCGAGCAGGGCTTTGTTGAGGAACCTGATGGATAAGAAGATCCATATTACAAAAGAAAAGCTTTGGTTCATTTAAGAGATTATGTAAATCAAACGCAAATTTTCCCTGTTTCAGCTTTACCAAAATGTCTGAAAATTTCACTCTTTATCCAACAACTTTTACTCTTATCTATAGAAGTATATAGGGAACTCTGAAGGCATTACAAATAAACCCCCCATACAAAAATTATTCGATCCGAATTTTCATATTAGCGACATGACACTAGTGTTCCATTTCCAACTCCATTCTACTTTCAAAAGACAACAGAAAGGTCAGTCCCTTACTTGAATTGTTCATAGCTTTTGTGAGGCAGGATACCAGGAGATTCCTCAACAATGGCTATCGCTGACGAGGTTGTTGTCCGGTTCCTAAACGCTGCAGCAAACACCCTACCGATACGCACAAACGGGCTCTCCTCATTCCGCCTAATGCTATACCTATAAGTCCTTGTTCCAAGCAAGAAAAGAACCAAACCGACGATCATAATAATGCAGGGGATCCCGAACCCCAGGGCCCAACTGATGTTATCTTGCACATAGCTCAAGACCAAGACAGTCACCAAGGTACCCATAGAAAGACCAAAGTACCACCAATTGAAGAACGAGCTTCTGGCTTTGAACTCCTTCGGGTCTTGTCCATCGAACTGGTCGGCCCCAAAGGCCTGAACACAAGGCTTGTGCCCGCTCTGCGCAACCGCGACAAGATACAATGACACGAAGAAAAGTACTACTTGGAACTCAACGCCAGAAGCGCCAAGAGAAGGCAAAATGGCCGACAGAGACAACAAGCCTAGTCCCTGCAGAGACACAACAAACAAACAATAATAGTTGAGCAAAGCATAACATACATTTTAATTGTTTGAGATAATCATTTAAATGTTTTCATTTCCATTTCTTCCAATTTTTCTAATTCTAATATAAGATACTTAAATCTCAACTACTAATTTGAAAAGCGTGCACAAACGAACCAGGATGTAGAGCAGCGAAGCGAGGACGATGGTGCGGTAGCGGCCGAGGAAAGAGTCGGCGACGAAGGCCCCGGCGAGCGGCAGCAGCGAGGCGGCGCCGGCCCAGGCGTTGACGTTGGCGGCGGCCGCCGCCGTGGACTGGCCGAGCGGGCCCGTCAGGTAGCTGATGAGGTTCGACTCTATGCCGTAGAACGCCGATCGCTCCGCAACTTCCACGCCTGTACGGACACCCACCAACCAATCCTCAGCCCAATTCACCTCAAAAAAAAAACAAAACAAAACCACACACGTATATGATCTCGAAGTGGTTGTTGGGTATTAGTATTACCGATGATGAAACCGGCGGATCTCCAGCCGCCGGTGGCGGCTCGCCGGGCGGGCCGGCCTCGGTGGTCGACGACGCCGGCGGCGGCGTTGGCGGCGTTGAGCAGTGGGGTGTGGCCGTCGTTTTCGTCGGCGGCGGAGAGAGCCATTGGAGTGAGTTTAGTGGCTCCTCGCAATCGCACCAATGAATATAATAATGATAAGGAAAAGACAAATTCGCTCCAATAATTATTGGGGTTGCAGATATTTTATACTTTTTTAGGTTGTTTTGTATTTATATATTGACGAATGAAGACGACAAGTCGACAACCATGCTTGACCGTTCTTGTCTTGTTTTGTGTGTCTTCATCTTCTAATATCTAATCGTGTCGTGTATATGTATTTTCCAGTTTCCACCAAAGTGAACGATTTATGTAGATATTCTTTAGAATCACTTTACAGATATTTTTGGCTTCGATAGCTCTGTGCCCTTAATTTTTTTTTTTAATATATATACCGACACGAATTCTTGTTGTTTGTTGAGTATGTAAGAGTCAGTTTAATAGGAAGGAAAAATATGAGTGAATTATTATATGAAAAAAGATAAATTAGTTGTTTTTTTTTTTCCACGCTGAAGATTGAAATTCATTAACTAAAAACAAGAGTTACATCAACATCATTTAGTCCAGTCCAGGTAGGGGTGTACGTGAGTTGGGTTGGGCTGGGTTTAAGATAATTATAACCCAATCCAAAGACTTCGGGTTGAAGATTTTACGACCCGTGGTAAAGAAATAATAATGACAACCCGTCCGAATAAAAACTAGAATGGGTTGGGTTGGGTTAGGTTGGGTTATCGGGTTGGTACTAATAATTTTAATTCATATTTCATATATTTGAACAATGCTTAGCTTATATTAGATTCTCAAAAAAATTCTCATAAATTGATGAAATGTATAGTCTAATAATAATTGATTAGAAAGTTATATATACATCTTTATAATCAAATAGAGAATATAAAAATTGATGAAAAGACAACCTATTGACATATATAGGAAATACAAAATGAGATGATGCGCGATTTTAGTAAAAAGAATGAAAGAAAATGGTTTAAAAAATGAAGAGCGAGTCGATAGACAAGTAGTTATATTAATCAAACAAAGATGTTTTTTAAGCAAAACTTTTAAGAAAAGATTAATGTCTTCATATTTTTCATATTGTATTAACATATATAAATTTTAGATAAATATTTTAAAAGTTTGGGTTGGGTTGGGTTGCTCGGGTCCGAAAGTTTAGAATTTCAACCCAACCCGTCATTCATGGGTTCAAACTAAATGAACCCGCAATGAAAATTTTTCACTTTTGAACCCGTATTTTCGGGTTGGGTTGGGTTGGGTCTTCGGGTTGCTCGGGTTAATGTACACCCCTAAGTCCAGGTACTTGAGGGAGTGAAACAGCCATTCGAACGAGTTTTCATCACCTAAGTACTAACTTTGTCAGCTACAGAGTTTTAGGTTCTATTAAGGAAAAATTATTTTTTCGCACCACACATTTGTGTTATATTTTTGTGAATGCACTTTATTTTTTAATTTTGCATCACATTTGTACTTTAAAATATTTAACTTGAATCATTTTACACCCTCCATCAAAATTTATCATTTAAACGAAAACGTGATACTACAAAAATTATTATTTGACCGTTGATTTATTTAAAAACTCCACTAATACCTTAAATTTTTTACAATTTAACAAAACAAATTAAATCAATAAAAAAAACCCCCAAAATTTCACTAATTTAACATAAGCAAAGTGAATCCCTGTATAATTATAATTTTTTTTAATAAACAAAGCTTCATTTCTCAAATGAACAATTAATATCCTATCTTTCTCCAACAATTTATGACCTTAAAGCTTCATGATCAAGAATCAAATGAATAAAACACAACGAGTTATATCATTAGATAATCAATCTCTAATTGTAAGAGATACTAATTTAACAAAAACGCCTCCAAACAGAATGGAGCGGCAGGGCTTGGCGAGGTCTCGCTGCGCTAGGATCTTGACGGCCAAGGATTTCCCGTCTGGAGTCTCGTCTTCGGCTTCATCTTCGCCATCGGCGTCGTTGTCGGGTTCGTGTTCGTCGCCGTCGTCGTCGTTGAGCCGAGCCAGTGTCACGGTCCGAGTTTGTAGCTGCCGATAATGGCGCTAGGTGAGTTTGATCGATTCCACTATTCTCTACCCCTTTTTGCTCTCTCGCAAACGCCCACCTGCTCTCCGCCCTTTTTCGGCGGACCTAACTCTCCACACACAAGGAGGCCGCGGGTGGCCCGCGAGGAGGGTTGGTCACGGCCCAAATCATTTTTATTTTTTCTCATACTACTCGAGAGTCAAAATCAGAATCGTACAGCTGTAAACATTATCCACTTGCCATCTAAGCTACATTCTTGGGGCCGAAGCTATAGAACAAATAGTTATAGCTTTATTGAAGGGCAATAAATAATAAATAAAGGCATATATTCGAGGTGCAAGACCTTGTTAGAATTCGAGGAGATCCTTGGGTGATAGGGAGGCGTTATTTCTATATATCCCAAAGGGCGTAGCGGATCTACTGAGAGGCCTGTGGAGGCAGGCCCCTGAATTGTTTGAAATTTTTGTGTTTACTTATCAGAAGATTTTCAAATAAATCATTCACAACCCCCTAAATTTATAAAAATTTATTTTATACCTATAAAAATGAAGAAAATTTTCAACTAAATTCTTATTGTGCCCCCAGTGACTTTATATTTATAATTTTGTATAATTTTATAAAAAATCTCAATTTCATTGAATATAATATATTAATATGATATATTACTTTTTCAATGTGCCCCTCATTGGATTAGAATCTGGATCCATCCCTGCCAAAGGGGTTGGTTATTATGAAGTAGTAGACTTAATTTTGCCTGACGGTCTCTAGTATAATACGATTATTAACTCTTATCTTTTTGGCCGGAGATGCTGAAGCAATTTTGCGAACCCGAGTGCCCCTTAATCCTACCCAAGACATTTGGATCTGATCGCTAGAATGATACGAGAAAATTTGATGTCATATCATCACTCTAGTATAACAGTTATGCTACACTTTTGACCTTTAAATTAATATGTTGTTCTCTTTCTCCTATTTTGTCTTCCTTATTTATATATATAAAAAGACAATTCGATCAAATGCACTTACTCAAATTGACATGGAGACCGCAAACCTTAAAGTGACGTTTTTCAAAACAAATCGTCGAGAAATGACATTTTTCAAAATTTCCCAAATGACATGATTTTATTCTGTTCCCTTGTTTTGACTTTGTTAGTTATTATTAGCGGTTGTTTTCCTTTCTTGTAACCGAGAGCTTCCTCGAATGACTCTTTCTGTTTTGATTGCCTTTCTGCTTTTAATGTCAGATTCTCAAGCAGCCCAAAAAAAAAAAAAAAAGGCATGTATATTAATAACGTCGACAAAAATATATTAAGATATATATGCTTAAATAATTAATCAATGATCATGACTTGATATTTAAAGTTTAAGCTTACAACAAATAATTTTCTTGTCGGACCTAAATAAAACTAAATTTTTACATATATACTAAGCAAACTTTCGCCACAATGAAGCGAATATTGTATATATGTCCAAACAATGGACTAAGAAAGAAATTTATAACACTTCCCAAGAATGCGACCAATCCGGTTCATACCTAAATTACAAGGTGGATCTTTGAACTTAAGAAATATTATTCAAATTTCACCACCATGATGATATAAAATCTCAACCGATCGAGATCTCATCACAAGTCTAGTAATTACGCTTATAAAGAATACAAATTAAGGCAACAATAATAATTACCTTATGCTGGTTATTCTTCAATTGTGCACTTGCATCTCCTTTGTTGCTCCGATAGGTCCTGCCATTTTCAAGAGGCAAGAACATATTAAACCAACTTAAAGCATCAAATCTTCCCAAACGAGTATATATATATATATATATATATATATATATATATATTCTTTTCCTCCAAATTTCTGATCTATGCCTTTGACACACACACACACAAGTTTTGCTATATAATTTACAGAGTTATTAGAATATATGAACAATTTTCTCGTGCGCCAGTTGAATGATACCTCAATCTGCTTTTGGAGGTACTTCACATACTCAACTGCTTCTTCTAACATATCAGCAGTATTTGTTTGCTGCAACAAAACAATGAGAGAAGGAAGGAAAAAAATCACAAACCAGTTGATTAAAAGTTGTTCGTAGCTTTTCACTTTTCAAATTTCGTCTGACCAAAAAAGCCATATCATACAATTGAGAACCATCACTACAAGTTTATAATTCATTGACAGCATTAAAAGTTCCAGTTATTATCAGCCGATATCAGAAAATCCAAAAAAAAAAAAAAAATTTTGCTAAACACCAAATAAATTGGCGCCTTAAAATACTAGTAGATTGACACTCGACCTATTTTTCAAGTCAAGAAAGCTTCCCACTTTGTTGTTGTGATCTTAACCTCCAAGAGAACTAAAGACATGTTCTATATAAATTACATTAAATTCTTGGCTCATAAACATGTATGCACTACTTGCCCCAAATCCCAATTATCATTAGTTTTCCTTGCCCTTGATATCTCAAATATCCTCAGAAATCCACTTAAACACGCCCGAGTTCAAAATTCAAAATTCGATCCCCCGCAAAACCCATCATTTTGCAAGTATTTTAATACACAAGCTTAAATATGCAGTACTAGGTATGTTGCAAAATAATTCATCACAGCTACAAACTATAAGCCGAGCAAAATCACGGCCTCAACTGCTCCACTTCATCATAATCTAAACCTCCAAAGAATACTTGGATTTCTTCAAATTTCCAATATCATCTATGAAATGTTTGTATGCATGTGTGCGCCTATGCAAATCCGACCTCATATATACTAGCATTCCACATATACCATTTAATAACATTATTGGATATATATATATATATATATATTATATCAACCAACATTTTGACTTATAAAATTCCAACAAAGTTTCTATATCCTTTTTCCTTGCTAGTTGAACTAAAAATAGCGGGAGAGGGAAAGCTAATACTACTTGATTCTACATGTCTTCCCACACCAAAGCATGAATTAACTTCTAAAAATGGAGTACCATAACAAAGACAATATTACTCAAAACTCAAAGTATATACGGAAGATTTTAAAGTAGTGAAGAAAGCAAAGTTTTTCTTAACTTACATACGTTTGTATGTAGCATGAATAAGATATAATAACCAAAACGCAGAGCAGAAGTCTCACGAGGAAACAAAGGAAAATAATCAAACAGAAGTAGACCTTAATTACAACAAATGAAACGAAGAAAACCGGGTGATATCTACAAGTTTCTTCGTGTTACTAAAACATTAACCACTTATTTACTTTTAGTTTTTTATGTGTGGCTAACGATCCTCTTCAGAATTACATGACTAATGATTGACATCAAGGTTGAATTTCTTTTTCACAAAGTTCATAGAAGGGAATTTTGTCGACGGTCTAATACAAACAGTAAGTATAAATACTCTCATGCCACGAGCTAGATTTGTTTAATATCCTTGATTGCAAGTGCATAACATCAGTGTCCTTAACGTTCAACATACCCCATGGCTAGGATCACCCAGTTAAAGAAACTACAAATTAATTCATGAAAATAAACGGCTCTAAGATGAATATATATGCGAGAGCTTTAAAAACAATATATAGAGAGGTAAGACAACCAAATTATTGTCCTAAAACTGTACGGGGAATAATTAACCTTATCCATGTTGGGTACAAGCTCTTGAAGTTTCCTTATCCGGTCACTGATTCGAGTCCTTCGCACCTAATTAACGATAAAAGAACAAAGATAAATAACAAACACAAAAAAAAGAAAAAAAAGTGACATTAAGGAAAGCAACAGAAAAGGAAACTCGAACCCACCCTCTCGGCAATACTCCGCGGATGCGTAGCAAAACCGCGCTTAGCCCTAACCCGGCACGGAACTGAATCCTCCAAAAGCTTCTCCATCTCCAAATCTATTAATCCAGACACTTGACCACCCGGCTCCAATTTCTAACATCCAAGTTCCCAACAAAAAACAAATAAACAAACTAGACAGGCTAATAAATCCACTACATTATCAAAGCTGATAAGCTTACCAATAAATCCAATACATATATAGATCAAAATGGGGATATTAATCAAAGCAACATAAACACAGTAAACACTATAATACACCTCAAGAATCTAAAGAATAAAAAGAAAAAAAAAATATAGCCAAACAATCTTGCAAACACATAATTAGTAGACAAGAAAAACCGTATGTAACTACCCATGCTGCTAAGTTTTCTATGAGAAGAAAAAAAAAAAAAAAAACCAACTAATTACGTAGACATAATATAACCGCATAAATCATTTGTAAAAAAAAAAAAAGCACAACTCTACTTACTATAGGAGAAAGTAAGTCCCTCGAGCGCTTGGCAGCATCCGGCGGTGCCAAGTCGAAGTTCGGCGGATTACAACTACCGATGCTCCCGAAGCTGGAAGAGAAAAACCCATCGTGCGTCCCCAGAAAATCCGGCGGCGAGCTGTTCTGCCGGAGAAACCCCGCGTCGAACGACGACTCTCCCGCCGCCGGATCGGCCAAGGGATTAGAACCCGAAGCGCCGAATAAACTCACCGCCGCCGGAATATCGGCGACAATACTCCTCGAAAGGGAAGAAGAAGTAGAAGAAGTGGTCTGGTCTGTCGCCGAGGTCAAGAGCTGTGTCAGACACTGGTTCGGCTTCAACGGGTCTTCCTCTTCGTCCTCCAGAAGCGCCTCGAGCCACGTCGCCGGAGCTGACCGGAACCGGGAAAGCCCTGCTCGACTCGCTCCTCCGCCGCCGCCGCCGCCGCCGCCGCTTGCACCGCCAGCTGCCGGTTGCATCTGCTCTTCCCAAACTGCTATTTATCCAAAGAGCTTGAGTTGTTCTTTTTTTTTTTTCTTTTGGGTGAATGAAGTTTCGAGAGAGACCAACAAACAAAGCCCAGATGGTTTTAAGTTTCTTTATTTTATGGCTTTGGGCTTCGTATCCCGTGCACCGGCAAGTGCCTTTGGGAAAGGAATGAAGGATTTGGTGTGCGATTGTGGGCCGTCGGATGATGGCGAGGTGGGACCGGTGAGGATATCGACGGCGGAGGAGAGGCTGAGAGCGCGTAAGGCGTGTGAGGCTGGTGCGCCTCGACGTCATCGTTTTCAGGAATTGCCTTTTTGGGGACAGGGCTTTGGTGGAGGGAATGGCGGGGGGTGGAGAGTGTGGTAAACGCGCAGGGTTTGAGTAAAGGTATAGGCGCGCGTGGAGAGGACTGGCGGTTTTGGCGGTGGTGGTGATTGTTTTTTTATTTATTTATTTATTTTTTGTTTTCGAACTTGTCTAATCCATTTTAATCTTTTGTCGCTTTTGCTTATTGTGGCAAATTTAAGGAGAGGTGACCTTATGCTTTGTGACATGTCCTTCCCTGATTGCACATGTCCCTCCACAAATGCGCATTGATTACGGCGTTTTGGCTAGATTTGGACTCCGGATTGATTTTATTTTTTTTTCTAATTTTTTATTGCAAGAGAAAACTTCGGGTTCGGGATGCAGATGGGTGAGAGTGACGCCTCAGCAAAATAAAAAATTCAGTATGATCATCGATATTGTTTTGAAATAATTTGTGTGGTTTTTGATTTTTGAAAAATATAAATCGGTTTAAACTGCATCGCATCGAGTTTTTATATTTATATATTTTTTAAATTTTATGCTAATTGCCCCAGTTAATAGCCCCCAATCTAACTTTCTTGATTTATTCTCTCGGTCTCCTCTGCATTAACCAAAGCCTCCTCTTTGCCTATTCTCTTTCGACACTAACCCAGCCGAGCCTTAAACCAACGTGCCTCTCTCTCTTTCTAGCTCCAAAATGTTAGAGTAATTTTCCATCACCAACTCACATAGGGTCACGTGACCGTGTACCTTGAACAAATATGTGTTGAGCTACGTACCAGATAAATAAAGCTTGAATGTTGGCAATGAACTTTGAGTTTGTTGATCATTTGTATTTGTGGTTGTACTTAACAATTAAGACTAGGTTGCCTATATATCTCATAAAGAAATTAAGTCACGTAGTTCTTATTCATGAAAAAAAAGGAGGGAGGCGCAGGGAGTGTTCCCGGTGCGAGAATTTTGTGGTTTCGTACCTTTTTGTTAGAGTAGGATTGTGTATAGTTTTTTTTGTCCCCTTTAACCCGACCACGTTTATGTGAGTTTTAGATTGACCGAACTCAGCTTAAGAAACGGGTCGTAATAATTGTTTGCTTGTCGCGGGGTCGTTGTTATGTCAACCGCTACAGTTAGCGACAACTGGTTAGGGCAACCAGCGAATTGCCTACTATGGTATGCGACATTTTTGGTTGTTGCTATGGGCCTTTAACCCGCTGTCACCCTTTTTTTTTTTTTTTTAATCAGGAGATTTTGAAGAATATTTCATTCTTGACATAATGATAATCTATCCATGTAGAATGCACTTTTAATTTATATCCTAAAATTTACATTATAAACATAGAGTGAAAATAAAGAGAGCGTACTACTCAAAATATATATTATTAAGTGATATCAATAATAGCTTTATTTTAAAATTTTCCTTTTTTTGGTCTTTTGGGTTGTCTTTTCTTAGGCCCTTTGGGCTTTGCAAAAATTTGATCGAACACTTGTATTTAAATATGTGCTTATGTGAACCTCTAGAATGGCATTGTGATTTGGATTATAATAACTTTGTTTTGTTCAAATCCTATTTTCACTACGAATTTGTAACTTATAAATTCTTTTCTTATGTTACTGTGTTGAGTTATATTATGCTTGAAAAGTGTGGGAAAGTTTGTGATAAGGCTTTGCAGCAGCGCAAGAGGCATGAAAGTTGAGAAAGTTGAGATACTTTTATGACTATTTTCTTAATAAATAAAAATATTGATCATATTTTGAAATAGTCGTAAAATAAGATCAATATAAGTAGTATTTAATAATCTATGTTCACTTTATGTACTCCATATTTATAATATAAAATTAAAAATATAAATTAAAAACAATATAAATAGAACATAGATTATTAATATATCAAAAGGAGGATATTTCTCAAAAGCATATCACTTGAGCAAAATAATTATTTTTATAATTTTCTTATTATTATTTCATTTAACAGTTACGTGCACTAATATATTAACTATGATACAAAGGTGTGAATAAACATTTCCTACGGGCCTATTTTTTTTTCCCTTTTCCCCAACGCAGTGTTGGCAAATTATAAGAGATATTATTTATATAACTTCGTTATTTAATTCTTCATTTAGTAATCCCTAACTCCCAAGTCCACGATTGCAACGCAACCGCATGGCCAGCTCCAAAGTCCACTAACGACCCCACACATAGCGGAACTAAACAATTACTAAACAGCCAAAAGTACAAACAAAAGAAAAACGAAACACGCACTAAACACCCCATTTGTGTCGCCTTGCGCCGCTGGGCACGAGAGATGATGCCATAGAAAACCGCAACGCAATAAAATAATAAATTTTAAAAATGACCCGTCTACTGTTTTATGTATCAACTTTTAGCCTTATATTTCACTACTAATCATCTATTCCCCAAAACTTTATAAAGCTGTATTTAAAAACCGCCCCAAACTTCATTAGTTAAGTACTGTTTTAACAAAGTTGAAGATGTAATGAGTATAGAGGGAAATATTCGAAGATGAATAATGCTAGACGTAATATGTCTTTCATCAATTTTTTAATAATAATTTATGTGACGGTTGGAGTATAATGTTTTGATTGATTGAATATCAAATTCTTCTAATTAGATGATAAATAGTTACTAATGATATGCTTCGCAAGTTGGTGTAAAAACGTTAGTTAAAATAGTTGGCGTGTCTAACACTACTCTTCGAAGATAATATTGTCAAATCATATTTTTTTAAATGAAACTTCATTTAAAATATTTATTTTCAATGGATTTTTTAAGTAAATTTTAATTAAAAAATATTATTTAATACTAAGAGTGATTATACGATACTATTATGAAACATAATTGTAACTAAAGATTTAAAAAGAAAAGTAAGTTTCAATAATTTTTTTTTTGGAGTAAGTTTCAAAATTTAGTGAGAACAAACATCATGAAGTTCTTGACATACCCGAGAGAATCTAGGTTCTGTACTTCACAATATTAGTGCAAATTAATCAAGCAAATAAAGTTTAAAGAAGGCATAGGCTAGACAAGAAGTTTTTTTTTTTTTAGAAGCGAAGAAGACATTTTAATTTTTTATTGGCTCTCTGCAGCATTACTAAGATCTAATTAATAACTAAAAATTAAAAAAAAGGCAATTTAAAATTCAATCTTTATAACGATAAAGTATAAACTATAAAGATCTGAGTTGATAATTTTTTTTCGATCTCTATTAATTTTATCTTAAAATAATGTGTACTGCAAAAGAAATTTAATCGTGTAGAAATCTACTCTTTGGAGGTCTTTGGAGCGTAGAGATAAGTAAAATCCATATCGTCTCATTATGAAAGATTAAAGACTAGATGTTAACAAATGCTAGTTTTGTTTTATTTTGTTTTTTTGGTTTTTTTTTTTGCATTGAATTTATTTGGCATTTCTCATTAAGGATGTGTGGACTTTGAGAACATGAAATCGAGGAAGAAATTTTTCGTTTGAATTCCATTTAATGTTAATCACACAATAATAATGACTTGACGACTTGACGTGTTAAAATGACAAGAAAATAATTGTGTGATGTGTAATGTGTTTAAGACCTAATTAATTTTGGTCAAGTAATAGATACAGAAAAGCCCAAATTAATATCTTCATAAAAATTATGCATATATCGTGCAATATATCATACATAACAGACCAACTTGAAATTAAGTTTAAACTTCAAGGACCATTTGTAAAACTTTTCCCAAAAGTTCACAGAAGAGTCACATGCCATCACCCATTAAAATAATTCCCCTAAAAAAGAAAAAAGAAAAGAAAAAAAAAAAACCGTATGTCATATATTATTATTGGGGCATCCCGCATCCCACCGTATATTGGCTTTTGATCAACCAAATATCAAAAAACCACAACGCCAACACCACCGCCGAAGATCATGAGCCCCACCAACGACCACATCCGACGGCCAGGATCTTCCCACGTCGGATCACGATGATCGTGCCCCGCGCGATCCGCTGCGCCGCCTTCTGCCTCTGCTCCCCGATCCTCCTCCCCTTCCTCTGCCTCGCCGACCTCTTCCTCCGCTGCTGCCGCCGCCTCCGCCGCCGCGCCGCCCGCCGCGCCATCCCCAAGAGCGCCGCTGGCTCCGACGCCGACGCCGAGGGCGAGAAGCTGCGCCGCTGCGAGGAGGGCTGCGGCTGCGGCGGCGGCGGAGGCGCGGCGGCCGAAGGGGACCAGATGGGGCTGGTGCTGCTGCAGAGATACTTGGAGGACCAGCTTCTGCTGGCCAGATCGGTCTACGACTGTGGAGACGATGGCGAGAGAAATGACGGTTTTGCCACTCCTCTCTTGAACTGATTTTTTTTTCTTTTCTTTTGGTTTCTTTTGTTTGTGTAAATTTGACACAGATCATAGTTGATTGATTTTTGATCGTTCAGTTTTTTTTCTTGTTTTTTTTTTTTGGAATTTTGATTAGGTTGAGGACTTAATGTAATTGTGAATATTTTCTTTTTTCCGGGGGTTTATTCTTATGATGTTCATGTTCAGTTAGTATGTATATACTAATCCTATATGCTTATGAAAAACCAAAGGGGTTTGGTTTTGTGAAGATCTGTGGAGATTTAAAGTGTTTTTGTGGGCTTAATTTTGAGCTTGTGATTAATGGATGAAACTGTTCACGTTTTTGCATGATAAAAGGTCGTTTTGCCGAATGAATTCATGTTAAATACACTGATTCAATCCTGTCAAGAGAGGTAAGTGGTAACATGATACAGGTAGACAAATTAATCTCTAACTGAGAGTTATATATTCTCACAAATAGTATAATTGTGTACATGATATAAGAATGAATCTTCTTATAATGAGTAAATATCAAAATCTTTCGGTTTGGTGCTTTTTTTTTTTTTTGAACTCAATAAGTATTTGTACAAAGATGTGCATTTAGTCCTCACAATAAAAGAGGCCGTTGAATTATTCTGATACAGCTTAATATAATCAAGTCATTATTCAATAATAAAGGGTTTGGTCTGGCGTATCTACGTCTATTGGCATACCAAAAGTGTGCTTAGAGGAACTCTTTTCATTGCTCATATTAATGAAAGACAGCCAAAAGTCAATATTTGAGAGTTAAAAGATAATTAGAGTCACAATTTTCTTTCCTCATGAATTAAGGCATGTTTGGTTGGGTGGATGGAGAGTAGAAAGGAGTGAGAGTTTTGAAAAAATGAAAAGGTGTGAATGATTGAGAGATTATAATAATTTTTCGAGTTGTTTGGTTGAAAGAAGAAAAAAAAAGTGATTCATAATAATTATTTATAAAATAATTATATTATCTATTTTAATATTTATTATTAATTATGTTAAAGATAAAATAAGTTTTTTGTTAATAAAAAAAGAAAGAAAATTTGTATTTTTCTATTTATTAAAGGATGTAATTTTATAGACCGAGATGAATTTGTTGTCCCTTCATCCATCTCATTCTCTCCTCTCCTCTCCTAATTAAACACATAAATTACATATTTCTCTCGTCATCTCTATCTTTTCACCTCCTCCACCTAAACAAACACACCCTAGTGTCACGCTTGAGAGATTGCGGTGGTTGAAGCTTTTATTAAAGACTCCACTGCTTGGTATTTTGTCCCATGCCTAAAAGTGCCCAAGAGCAGTTTAATTTTTGCATTTAAAAAATATTTTAAAATTGAAGACACTAGTAGCAATTACAAGATCTAAAATTATGTTTAGAAAGTTGGATTCTGCTACTTTAGTTCTTACATATCATTGTAGTTTTGAAAAACAAACTTCGATAATCAATACCCAATTGACCATAAAAAAAAAAAAAAAAACACCCTAATTGGCATTGGATTAATTAAACAGAAGCGTATTTCTAAAGTCTGACGACACTAAAGTTATCGGAAACAGTTTGAATAAGAGTTTTTTCTAGTGTGAAATTTCCAAATTGTGTGACTGGTAATTTTCAGCCCTCGCCATGAGACTTTACGACGAATTTATTTAATAGGCTACGACTTCTGGTAACGAATGACCAATGGATATGACAGGTAGTATTATCAGTTGAAGTCATTTTCAGCGGCATATGGCAATTGTCTGGTTTAAATCCTTTATTCAAAGTTCAAAAATGTTAAGATGCAATGTTTCCTAGTAGAGTGATGCTCACGTCTGTCGAATCATAGTCGTCCATCGTGGTGGGCTCAGTCGCGTCTGACGAAAGCATTTCTCTTTCTATTAACCTCACATGGAGTTTATGACCAGTTACTTCGGGATATGTGCGATGAGTCAAGTGCCAGTAAAGACGGCAAAACAATTACCGAGACTGTTATCGGAATCATTTTTTATACGATCATGGTTGACGAACCATCAACCGAATCCGTGATCAAATTCAAGCTATTTTGATTTAGAATTTTTAGGTGTTTTTAGAGTCGTTTATTATGTAATTTTAATTACTTTTGTTTGAGTATGAACTTAGAGTCATTTTGGGATCAATTGGGATTTATTTTCAATTGGAATGAAGATCCGAGAGCCAGCCGATCGATCTTGGCATTCCAGCCGATCGATCGGCCCAACACGCGCACATCCACCAGAGCCAGCGCCGATCGATCTTAGCATTCCAGCCGATCGATCGGCCCATCAGACGTGCAAGAAGGCGGTCTCCACCTGAAGCATCGCCGATCGATCGCGCCATGGAGCCGATCGATCGCCCAAGTGTGCCGATCGGTCGCATAGCCGCGCCGAACGATCGCCAAACCGCCCCGTTCACGCATGCCTCCTGCCGATCGATCGCCCGACGCAGCCGATCGATCGCCAGTCGCCCAGCTTTTTAGTCACGCACTGCTTTTAGCGTTGTCTTCGAATCTTTATTAGTTTATATTATTTTAACCGATTGTAAAAGTCTATTTAAAGGGGTTTTTCATCCTCAGAAGAGATATACACAGTTTTTTGAGTTCATAACAAAACATTGTGAGTTTTATCTCCATTTCTCTCTGAGACCCTTCTCAGAACTCGAATCGATCAAGGCGAATCCTTGACGATTCTTCGAAGAACTTATCAAACGGCAACTTCCCGCAATCGTTTGTGGCGTTCTACAATCCCCGACTTATCAACGGCTATTTCGCAACCGTTGTGGCGTCCCTTCAAGTAACCTAACCGAGTCTCTGACGGGATTTCTATCCGGCCCGTGCAATCCGACAAGGAAACGATCGACAACATCGGTTCTCGTCCAACGAGGATCGTATCAAGTGGATGATACGATCATGGTTGACGAACCATCAACCGAATCCGTGATCAAATTCAAGCTATTTTGATTTAGAATTTTTAGGTGTTTTTAGAGTCGTTTATTATATAATTTTTAATTACTTTTGTTTGAGTATGAACTTAGAGTCATTTTGGGATCAATTGGGATTTATTTTCAATTGGAATGAAGATCCGAGAGCCAGCCGATCGATCTTGGCATTCCAGCCGATCGATCGGCCCAACACGCGCGCATCCACCAGAGCCAGCGCCGATCGATCTTGGCATTCCAGCCGATCGATCGGCCCATCAGACGTGCAAGAAGGCGGTCTCCACCTGAAGCATCGCCGATCGATCGCGCCATGGAGCCGATCGATCGCCCAAGTGTGCCGATCGGTCGCATAGCCGCGCCGAACGATCGCCAAACCGCCCCGTTCACGCGTGCCTCTTGCCGATCGATCGCCCGACGCATCCGTTCGATCGCCAGTCGCCCAGCTTTTCAGTCACGCGTTGCTTTTAGCGTTGTCTTCGAATCTTTATTAGTTTAGATTATTTTAACCGATTGTAAAAGTCTATTTAAAGGGGTTTTTCATCCTCATAAGAGATATACACAGTTTTTCAGTTCATAACAAAACATTGTGAGTTTTAACTCCATTTCTCTCTAAGACTCTTCTCAGAACTCAAATCGATCAAGGCGAATCCTTGACGATTCTTTGAAGAACTTATCAAACGGTAACTTCCCGCAACCGTTTGTGGCGTTTCACAATCCCTGACTTATCAACGGCTATTTCGCAACCGTTGTGGCGTCCCTTCAAGCAACCTAACCGAGTCTCTGATGGGGTTTCTATCCGGCCCGTGCAATCTGACAAGAAAATGATCGACAACACCGGTTCTCGTCCAACGAGGATCGTATCAGTTTTTTACGGTTTTCGGCTAACGGTTCCGGTCGAACCATTACCGGCAACCGTTTTCCGTTTGTATTTTTTTTTTTTAGTTTTATATGTTATATTTTTATAACTTTTGTTATAAGTTATTTTTTTTATTTATAATTTTGTAGTTTTAGTTTTATAAGTGTTTTATTTTATTATTTTGTGGTTTTAGTTTTATAAGTTCTATTATAATTTTGTAATTTATTTGAAAAAAGTAAAGTAACATTATTTTGTTGCAAAAATTATTTTTAATTATCATTTAATAAAAATTTTCAAAAAGAAATGATGAAATGAAATGAAATTGAATAAAATGAAATGAAAAACTTTGATTATAGTAAATGAACATTGTTACAAAATGAAATTCTCCCATTTTAGGATTCTGGAGGAGATAGGAGGGGTGGGGATCGTTTACATATAAGTTACCAAAATACTCGGCAAATTCAGCTATGTTGGCGACATTTTCTTGTAGCCATCGAGCTGTTTGATCCCAATCCTTCACTAATGTTATCATCTCCACCAGATCAGACTTAAGTGATATCCGTATGTCATCGAGAATACGACCGCAAGAGCTAAAGGCAGACTCCGACGACACAGTAGAGACGGGGACGGCTAGGATGTCCCGGGCAAACCTCGCGAGAATTAGGAACGTCGACTCGTGTGATTTCCACTACTGAAGAATGTCGAAATCCTGTTCCGTCATATTTACGCACGATATGTTGAGGTTACGACGAACTTCGACACTTTGCGACAGTGGAGATGAAGACGCCGAAGAACTCGCTTGCTGTGCGTTCCTTTTAGCTTGAAGTCTGGATTGAGCACTTCATTGGCGAAGGAGAAGAAGAGAAAAATTGTGTTTGAATTTGCATTTTGGGAGGGTTTTTATAGGGAGAGAGGGAGTGGCAACTAACGGTCTTAATGATCGTTTGAATTTTTTTTTTCGACTAAACGATAAAAATGACCGTTTGATTTTTTTTTTAAATTTCGGTTAATTCGATACGGTAACGGAAAATCCATTATCCGTTACCGGATTGACAGCATTAAGAGCCGGTTTGGCAATCTCAAACTTGGACCTTACAAAATAAATAAGCATAACTGCGTGAGAGTGGTGCGGGGTAGATATGTAAGTTCCGTAAACGATAACAATTAACCGTTACCGTTTTATATTAGTATAAGTTTGAGAAAGTAATATTACATATGTATTCAGTATCTATAACATATTTTAAATATATTCACGCTATAATATGATTGTACTAAAATATCCTTCTTGAATACCCGAACTCTAACCCGGTTTCAATATATATATATATCACTAACAACTAATAACGTAAATCTCGGTATACAGAAAAAAAAACCTAAACTTAAATAACGATTTGGATACTAAATGAATTTTGAATTTTGAAATCAAAATATTAGATTCCTAGTAATTTCATCCTCTTTCTCCACACCTATTGTTCTGTAAAGCCAAAATTCAATCCCCGATGAGCGTGAACCAAAATTTCACCAGAGACAGGATATCCTACACTAAATTTGGGGAAATCCCACACCAAATTTGGGGAAAATCAGAGCTGGAAGGGACTTGCCTATACTCACCGCCAAACACTGATCTCTAACCCAAACAATTCACCCCCTTTGATGGCTCGAGTCCGATTCATACTCTGATCGAGTCATCTTAGCACCCAAAGAAAAGACTAATGGAGGAGTGATCTACCATTGACGACAACCAGCCTGTTGCAAATACCACATCTCTTTGTTGAGCGTCGCCGTCCGACTAAGATCGCTGGAGAACCATCATGCAAGCAACGTCGCGAATGGCAAAACCCACCTTGATCTATGTGGAAGACGATAGCTGTAATCAATTCTGAGAAAAGACGACCAAAAACAGGTAAAAAATACCATCACATTGGGATATGTTTTTCATGATTTCATATTGCAATTATAATATCATATCATTGTTCTTGTTTTTCAAAATTTGTAATATCATATCATAATAAATAATACACATTCTTTTTATTACGTGAGTTTACACATAATAAAGAATGTTGTTTCGTGTACAATATCTAATAAAATTTTAATATCATATTACAATATAAAATTTGTACTACAATACATAATTCTTTATATCATATGATATTCGTAATATAATATTAAGAATCGTTGGCCATTTTTTGTCTCGCTTTAATCAATAGATTCCTAATGATGAGGTATTGTAATATGCATTTCTATTATTTAAAACTCTATAAAGTAATAATTTTCTTTATATGTTTTACAGATAATTTGGGAGAATTTTAGATCAGAAAATATAAATTGAAAAGGCAATAGAGAATAAATTGGGTGATAGTTACTTTTTTTTACCACAAATCAAGGAGAATAAATGAAAAATGATAATGAAAAGGTTTAAAAAAAAAAAGGTCGGATCTACGGTTGTATATGTGACCTCACGTGCACGTGATTGGGCCTTGCCAATTTTTGGCCCAACAAAAAAAAAATTGAAAGAAAAGAGCAGAGGAAAACATTTGCTCTGAGTTACTTCCTTAAAGTAAATACATTTTGCACTTCGAAGAGCAGAGGAATTTTTCACAAGCTGACAAATGTCTTCAATAAAAGACGCAAAGCTTATGTATAATTACATGATGAACACAAATAGAAACTTTTACAGCTTTTAATGGATTGGAAGAGTAATGCACCTATACCTATGTACAAGTCTAATTTTTCCTTCAAACTTAAAATATCCTAAAATGGTCTTTTTTTTTTTTTTTTTTCCCGCAAATAAAATCAGCAAAATTAGATTAATGGGTCCTCCGAGCAGTGACTAGTCACTTGATGAGCACCTATGGACTTAGCGCTTCAACATTGATGCTTGTTGTGAACTCTTGAATCCAGCTAAATTGCTTACCAATTAGACACTTAATGTAGTATTTATTCCATTGTTATAAATGTAAGATCTTGCAAAATGGCAATACGCAACAAATCCCATTGCACTCAGTCCAGCAAGCAACCAGTAGAAGTAATCAAGATGAGCGCGGTTTAGGTTGTTCGAGAACCAGCTATCACGGCCATCCCCGCTGGTTGCTTTCTCGATGAGCGAAATGAGAAAGCTGCTTAAGAAGCTCCCGAAACCGAAGACGCTAAGGTAAAGTGCGAGGCCGATGCTTCGTAGTTCTGTCGGAACCTGATCGTAGAAAAACTCTTGCAGACCGACCATAGTGAAAATCTCCGAGACTCCGAACAACATGTACTGTGGCACCAACCACCAGATGCTCATCGGAACGGTCGCGCTTGGCCTGTCGACTAGGTTGTGTTCTCGAGCGGTTTTGAGGCGTTTGATCTCAACTAGAGCCGCGATTGTCATGATGGTGACGGAGATGAAAATACCGGTTCCTATTCTTTGCAGCATTGTGATGCCCAAAGGTTTTCGGGTGAAAGCTCTAGCAATGGGAACGAGAGCGCGGTCGTAAATGGGAAGACATACCAGAATGGCAATGCTGATGAAGCATTGAAGCGACGCGGGTGGTATTTCGAACCCCGGGACAATAGTTCTGTCCATGGTGGCCCCTTGCTTCGTGAAGAAAGTCGAGAACTGTGCGAACGCGATGGCATACACCAAACACGTCCCCCATATCGGGACAAGCCTAAGTACTGCCTTTGCCTCTTCAACCTCCGTTGCACTACAGACCTGGCCGTCTCCTTCTTTCGAGCGATTCGGTGCAAGCAAGGCTTTGTTGAGGAATCTACCACATTGCAAGATCAAAATAAACATCACAATAAGCTCCGAGCCAAATCAGAAATGGAGGTTTAGTCCTTTTTAGCAAGAAGAACCAGAAATCTCATTTAGTCCTATTTTTCAGATGCTATAAAGAGATGCTGATAAATCAACGAGTCTTAAGAAATAATTCTTACTTGAATTGATCAGAACAGTGGCGAGTCTCGAATACACGAGATTCTTCTTCATCGTCCATGGTCGACAGAGTAGTTCTCCAGTTCCTGAATGCTGCGACGAACACTCTACCGATCCTCACAAACGGACCATTCTCGTTCTGTGTGATGCTATACCGATAAGTTGTGGTTCCAAGCAAGAAAACAAGCAGCGCAAAGACCATGGCGATGCAAGGAATTCCGAATCCGAGAGCCCAACTGAGGTTGTCCTGTATGTAGCTCACAACCGAAAGCGTCACCAGAGCGCCTGCGCAGACACCAAAGTACCACCAATTGAAGAATGAGCTCTTGGCTTTGCTTTCCTCTGCGTTGTTACTGCTGAACTGGTCGGCGCCAAATGCCTGCGTGCACGGCTTGTGCCCGCTCTGCGCAATGCCCGCCAAGTATAGCGAGAAGAAGAATAGAATCACTTGGAGCGGAGGAGGAGAACAGGACGCCGACGCCGCGTTGCTGGCTTGGCAGTCGGAGCCAATCAGAGATGTTAAAATCGCCGAGAGAGTCAACAAAGCTAGTCCCTGCCATTAATTTCAATTTTAGCACAGCAATATCCAAAAAAATCTGACTCATAAAAGCAAAAAGCATTCGTTTGCTAATTTCTTCAGAAAGAATTAGAACCATATGAATTATGATTTAGTAGTTCAGTGGAGAAGTCTATTTTTGTCTTGGGTCCATTAAGTCCAAAATTTGGTATAAAAAAAAAAAAAAACCCTTGAAATTTTGCTTAGTTTTAAAAACGAAAACAAACATTTTAGACTCTTAACTCAGCACCATAGATTTAAATTCTGGTTCAGACTAATTGAACCCCTCTTTTACTTGGGGTATGGAAGGAGCCAAAAAAAAAAGCTACCAATTTCTCTCTTTTTTGTACTTAAATCTAGCATTTTAGCATCCACAGCCTGCTCAACAATTAACAGGGAAAAATGGGGAAACAACAAACAAGAACAATTGCTATATTATCATTATGATATATATATATATATATATATATATTTTACCTTGCAATTATCAGCTTCTTGTGAAGCTAACAGTTTGCTTGAAATGCCTCAATCAAAGAGACTAATAAGACAGCTTAACGCTAACATGATTGATAGATCACACATTTCTTTTTTTGACAACTAACCAAAACATAAAGCACGGAAGCGAGAACAATGGTGCGGTAGCGACCGAGGACGGAATCGGCGACGACAGCCGCGAGCAGAGGCAGCAACGACGTCGTTCCGCTCCAGGCGTTGACGTTGGCCGCCGCAGCCGCCGTGGACTGCCCCAGCGGCCCCGTCAGGTAGCTTATGAGGTTCGAAGCGATTCCATAATACGCAAACCTCTCCGCAATCTCCACACCTGTTTTCATAACAAAACACACCTCTCTTATTATCTGACCCGATAAGACACAGATCTGTGGAAACATAGACTGTATTCTCGTACCTATGATGAAAGCCGCCGATCTCCAACCACCGTGCTCGGATCTGGAAGCGGGACGGCCCTTGTGGTCGACCGCCCCGTCGACTATTACGACGGCGCCGTCGGCGGCGTGGAGGATAGGAGTTTCGGCACTGCAAAGTGCCGGCAACGACATGTCAGACAGTTGGAGTAGCAAAGTTTAACTAACTAATTTGGGAAAGTGACTTTGGTTTTGTGATAACAAACAGAGTGCATGGTTAATTAATCGGCAGTGTATTATTTATGTATTTTGGAAAGTTAAACAATACAGAGTTTTGTCGCATGCGAGTCTTCATGTACCGCCCAGTTGGAATTGTGGATTCTTCACCTTTTATTTTATTTTTTTGACATGGATTCTTCACCTTTATTTTGCCTGCAAAACAATAGTTTTAAGGAGGAAATAGTCAAAATAACATAACCAAATATCAAAATTCACAAAATGACTTTTTCTTTTATAATTTTTTTTTTCTATTTAATAAATCTGATGTGGCATGATTAACTCCCCTTAATTAACTCATTCACTCACATTATCTTTTCCCTCTTTCCCTCCCTTTCCCTCTCGAGCTCTCTTTCCTCTCTTTCTCAAATCAAAACCCTTACTTATCCTCCATTTCCTCCCATTTCCACGACCAGCCCCTCTCCTCCCTTCTCTCATCCCTCATCCTCTCTCTCAGCCCTCCCCCGCGCGACCAGCACCTCTCCTTCCTTATCCCTTTTCCCTCTTTCCCTCTCTTCTTTCAAGCACCTTCGAGCGCCGCCGTAGGTCGAGCGCTGCCGCCGTGGGTCGCGTGCTGTCGCCGCGGGTCGAGGAAGCACGGTGAAGCGCTGCCACCGTAAGTCGAGCGCCGCCGCCGTGGGGTCACGTGCTGTCGTCGTGGGTCGAGAAAGCACGGTGAAACACTGCCACCGTAGGTCGAGCGCCGCCGCCGTGGCGTCGCGTGCTGTCGCCGTGGGTCGAGGAATCACGGTGAAGCACTACCACTGTAGGTCGGGGGCCGCCGCCGTGGGTCGAGGAACCACCGTAGAGCGCCGCTGTCGAACACTTCCCGGAAAAACAAAGGTTCTTCCTTTTACACGGTAATATCGGAACTTCTTTCTGTCTGTCGTATTTGCCAATCAACTTTTTCATAGGCCCTTGCTTGGAAAATGTCCAGTTTATATTTTTGTTTTCTGCTGTTTTTGTTCATAGAAATGAGATATTGTCACACCGTTGCCAATGGAAGCGTCACTGTTACCGTGGTTGTGTCTTTCTTTTTTTTTTCGTTTTGTTAAATTATTAGTATTACGCTGTGATGTGAAGTAGCTAGATTTGTAGTTGTTGAGAGATGTTTAGTGCCTTGGTCAAATATATTTGTGTTTTCTGTTTTTGGTTTGTTGTTTATGTTGTCTTGATAAATGGTTGAGCATTACTGTGTTTTTCAAAATTAAGTAAGAGAGTAAATGAAAATTTATGTTGGCTTTACGGTATTACGAACAAAAATAACTCTACTTTGGGAAAACGTGTTTAGATTATTTGAATTTGTTCTCTTTTATTTAAACGTAGAAGCTTATCTTTTATTTGAATCTAAAGTTTCATGTAAAGTTTATCTAAATATTTTTTAAACTTTATTTATCCGCTATTTTAGATGAGTTAGAAGACTAGGATAAGTTTAGCTTTTGAATTTAAAGACTTATGTGATAAGTAGTTAGTTGTTACACCTTTCTAGTCATTAGAGGGAGAGCATGGTCATCAAATGTCGATACTTTTTATGTGCCGTGGAATCATAACAATCAACATTGGATATTATTGGTTGTGGTGGTTTGCCAAGCCATTGGAACATAATAGAAAAAATGAAAAATAATTTGAGACCTTTCAGTGAGTATTTTCCATTCCTTCTCGAAAAATGCAAAAAGTTCAAAAAATAACACAAGAATTTTAGGACTCCAATGCTCATTCGCATTCCTCCGGGCGAGAGTGTTCCTCAAAACACTAGAACGTAAGATAATTTTACTTTATTAACATATTTTATTATTTATGGTGTCTTAATGTAACTTTAAACTAACACATTTTGTTATTTATGTTCTCTTAAATAGAGGTGATTACGGTGTGTACATGCTCAAGACAATAGAGATGCACATAGAATATATGTGCGATGATAAAGCAACGACATTACTTAACGACAGTAGCATACGAGATGTTCGAGAGTGTTACACTGTACAACTATACTTTCGTAGTGCAACTATGTAGTCCAAAATCGTACAACTCTAATATGTTTAATCATTTCTTGAAGTTAGTGACTATAATATATACTACTACTATTTTGCCATATATTTTGGATGCAAAGAATATTAAGTTCCTGACAAATTATGTCATGGCGCAACGCAACTATCAGCTCGTTGGTCGCTCATCACAAATTCATTCGAAGTGATCCAGGAGCGACCTTAATGCCGTTGCGCGACTGGTAGTATCGACGAGCGACCGTAGCTCTTGCGCCGAGCGACTATCAGCTCGTCGGTCGCTGGGTACAAATTTCGTAGTCGCTCAAGCACATATGGGGTCGCTCAACAGAGCTCGAGGTCGCTCTTATTTTGTGATGATTAAGATTCCAAATATTTTTTCAATAAATTCTTTTGCGTAAAATTATATATGATCAATATCCTTTATTAGAGATATTATTAGTAATCACCAAAAATATTTTGCAAAAAAATCTGAAATCTCATGTGAAATAACAAAATTATAGATTGTTGGTAGATCACTTCTAACATTATTACACAATGAGCATACATCATAATTAGAAACAAATGAGACTTAACTTATTGTGTCGTAACAAATTTAATTATTAAACAACAAAAGACTTCTTCTTAGTTTTTTAAACGAACCGATATTTTAAAAAATAATTAAAAAAGAAAAGAAAAAAATTATTTCGAAGTGATCCAGGAGCGACCTTAATGCTTGCGCGACTGGTAGTATCAACGAGCGACCGTAGCTCTTGTGCCGAGCGACTATCAGCTCGTCGGTCGTTGGGCACAAATTTCATAGTCGCTCAAGCACATATGTGGTCGCTCAACAGAGCTCGAGGTCGCTCTTATTTTGTGATGATTAAGATTACAAATATTTTTACAATAAATTCTTTTACGTGAAATTATATATGATCAATATCCTTTATTAAAGATATTATTAGTAATCACCAAAAATATTTTGCAAATTAGAAACAAATGAGAGATAAGTTATTGTGTAGTAATAAATTTCAGTATTAAACAACAAAAGACTTCTAAGTTTTATAAATGAACCAATACTTAAAAAAAAAAAAAGAGAAAGAAAAAAAAATATTTCAAAGTGATCCACGAGCGACTATAATGCTGTTGCGCGACTATTAGTTATGACGAACGATCATAGCTCTTGCGCCGAGCGACTATCATCTGGTGGGTCGCTGACGCAAATTTTGAAGTCGCTCAAGCACATTTTGGGTCGCTCAACAGAGGCCGAGGTCGCTCTTATTTGGTGATGATTAAGATTACAATTATTTTTACAATAAATTATTTTGCATCAAATTATATATGATCAATATCCTTGATTAGAGATATTATTAATAATCACCAAAAATATTATGCAAAAAATCCAAAATTCAATGTGAAATAACAAATTTATAGATTGTTGGTAGATTGCAACATTATTACACAATGAGCATACATCATAATTACTAATTAGAAACAAATGAGACATAAGTTATTGTGTAGTAATAAATTTCAGTATTAAACAACAAAAGACTTCTAAGTCTTCTAAATGAACCAATACTTAAAAAAAAAAAAAGAAAAAAAAATATTTCAAAGTGATCCACGAGCGACCATAATGTTGTTGCGCGACTATTAGTTATGACGAGCGACCATAGCTCTTGCGCCGAGCGACTATCATCTGGTGAGTCGCTGGCACAAATTTTGAAGTCGCTCAAGCACATTTTGGGTCGCTCAACAGAAGCTGAGGTCGTTCTTATTTGGTGATGATTAAGATTACAATTATTTTTACAATAAATTATTTTGCGTCGAATTATATATGATCAATATCCTTGATTAGAGATATTATTAGTAATCATCAAAAATATTATACAAAAAATCCAAAATTCAACGTGAAATAACAAAATTATAGATTGTTGGTAGATTGCTTATAACATTATTACACAATGAGCATACATCATAATTACTAATTAGAAACAAATGAGACATAAGTTATTGTGTAGTAATAAATTTCAGTATTAAACAACAAAAGACTTCTAAGTTTTCTAAATGAAATAATACTTAAATAAATAAATAAATAATGTTTCAAAGTGATCCACGAGCGACCATAATGTTGTTGCGCGACTATTAGTTATGACGAGCGACCATAGCTCTTGCGCCGAGCGACTATCATCTGGTGGGTCGCTGGCACAAATTTTGAAGTCGCTCAAGCACATTTTGGGTCGCTCAACAGAGGCCGAGGTCGTTCTTATTTGGTGATGATTAAGATTACAATTATTTTTACAATAAATTATTTTGCGTCGAATTATATATGATCAATATCCTTGATTAGAGATATTATTAGTAATCACCAAAAATATTATGCAAAAAATCCGAAATTCAATGTGAAATAATAAAATTATAGATTGTTGGTAGATTGCTTATAACATTATTACACAATGAGCATATATCATAATTACTAATTAGAAACAAATGAGACATAAGTTATTATGTAGTAATAAATTTCAGTATTAAACAACAAAAGACTTCTAAGTTTTCTAAATGAACCAATACTTAAAAAAAAAAAAAGAGAAAGAAAAAAAAATATTTCAAAGTGATCCACGAGCGACCATAATGCTGTTGCGCGACTATTAGTTATGATGAGCGACCATAGCTCTTGCGACGAGCGACTATCATCTGGTGGGTCGCTGGCACAAATTTTGAAGTCGCTCAAGCAAATTTTGGGGCGCTCAACTGAGGCCGAGGTCGCTGTACTCAAAATCCAAAATCCATCAAGTCCACTGGCCACCTAAGACTCACTGACTAAAAATTGACAAAAAGATCAATATTAATGATCAGTTCGAGGTATTAAGAGTAACAACATAGTAACGTGTAAAAAATTGTATTTTAGGAAGAAGGGTCAGATTTATGCGCGCGAGACTATCTTTTAAATTAGGGTCGCGCGCCACGTAATTACAGTCGCGCGCCTACAGATTAAGGTCGTGCGTCAGCGCGCGACTCTAATTTGAGCAATGGTCGCGCGTCTAATAATTTGGTCGTGCGCCCATCTTTATGGTCGCTCACGACCCAGATCTGTAAACTAGTCGCGCATGAATAAATGGTCGCACAAAAATGTGCAGGTCTAACAACTTTAAACTCACAATCGAATTTAATATTTCTTTCACTCTCAAACTCTTATTTCTCACAAAAACTATATTGTAAGTGGATGCTACCATTAATAAACACTTTAAAACAACACATAAAGAGAAGATTTGATTTTACTTTCAAATTGTTAAAATACTCTTCTTTGTAGGTTTGTAGGTCTTCACTCCGGCAATCAAATGTGGAGAAGTGTTCCTCCGGCAATCAAATGTGGAGAAGTAATATAAGTTTGAGTGTGAAAAGAGGAGAAAGTTGGAGGCTTTAGGTGGGTGGGAGGCGCGGCTGCATACTACGACGAAGAGAGAAAGGAGGAGGAGGAGTTTTGTTTTAGTTTTTGCTTTTTTTTTTTCAATTCTAAATAGGAGAGGTAATTGATCATAATTAATGCTAATAAGTATTTTATGTTTATTAAACTAATTTTTAATAACTTAATTTAAAAAAGAGGTTAGTTTGCAAATAAAAATAAGTGAAAATCTATTTTAATAATTTAAATATTTTTTTAAGTCATTTTGCAAATGGACTCTAGTTTTAAGTAGGGTACAAATTGGGAGACGGGGAAATTACCCGTCCTTTACCGGCAGAAAAAGTCCGGGTAAATACCCGGTTTTATCGGGGGTAAAAACCGAATATTACTTGGATTTTATTAGGGGTGGCAATTCGTGTCTCGTGTCGTGTTCGTGTCGTGTCTTATCGTGTTGATCTTTTTTTGGACCCAGACCCGACCCAACCCATTTAGTTGTATTTACTTGTCGTGTCGTGTTCGTGTCGTGTCTTGTCGTGTTATCCATTAACGATCCATTTAATAATTGTTTCTTAATGATAAACATATATTAATGGTATTACAATCCATATACGACTCATTTAAATTTTAAACTCATTTATGACCTAAATTAAAATAAAAAGATAATTCAACACATAGAAACAATAACAAATCTAACAAGATTGTACGTCCAATAAAGAAAAAAATAACAAAACCAATCAACAAAATATATAACATGACTAAATCAACAAAATATGTAAGACCGAATAATTACCCGGTCGGGTAATGACCGGGCGGGTAAGCTTGCCTGTTTTTTCATGCTTAGTTTTAAGACGCAATCTTATAATAGATTGTGAAATGTAAGAGAAAAGAAGTCTCTTTCAGAGTACGAGAAATATGTTTTGAGTTAAATTATTTATGTTTAGACAAATCATCCAAGCCATTTACTTTCATTTCATATTATTCTAAATTATTTAATTTTTTAATCTTAAAAATTATTTTATTTTATTTTTTTAACTTTTTTTTTAATTTTTTAAAATTTTGTATAATATTTTTAAATCTTAATTATTTATAATATTTTAAAATTTACAAAATTAAATAATTTTATTTATTTTTCTAATTATTTTTAAATTATTTTGATCATTCTATAAATTAAAATGAAATACGATGAAATGAACAAAATAAGTTGCCCAAACGTAAACTTGTATAACTAGTATAGAACGCAATATATATGTGGCATTTGCATGGATTTGTTTAGAATTTGTGATAGAGATTTGACTGTTACGAGTAGTGACAATGTGACTATCATCGGAGACTTCCGGCAGTGATGTGTACCGTTCATTAAATTTAATTATAAATTAAATTTGCATATGCGGTCCATGGAGTCGACGCGAAGATGACGTTTATATCGTGGCACAGATTAGGAGGGGCGGTAGGACCACGGCACACGTGGCTTAGTGCTTACCCATCGATCTATTGAAGTGCGAATTTTACATGTAGTGAAAATATAAATATTTGGATTATATGTACAAATATCCTAGTGCCGGGCCGTTTCTCAAGACCACTTAGACAAAGCTTAAACCTCACTTTTATATAAAAGCTTAGAATACGAAAGGTATGTTCCAATATTGGAATAGTAACCTCTCACTTTAATAAATATTATGTGTTGACTTTTTTTTTATTTTATTTTTTTTCATATTTGTTAGGTTTCAAGATTATACAAAACACATATTGGACGCATGTCACTGGAAATGTTTAAAGTTTCATTTGGGTTAACTTTTTTTTTTGTTTTTTATTAAATATGATCGTAAAAGATTATATATATATATATATATATATATTTTTTTTTTTTTGAAAATGCCTCGTTATAACTCTTGCTTAAGGCCCCATAATGGCTCGAACATACACCCTAGGCCTTACTCGTGAATCTCCACCAATATTATATTTTTCAATAGCTCCAAACAAGTCAAAGGGGATTAGACCACACAAGTTAATCTCCCAATTGTTTGTCGAAGGACCCGCTAATCCATTTAAGGACTCATCCATTTAAGGCGGACAAACGACAACGTCGCCTAAACCCTAAACCCTAAACATCAAATCATGGAATTAATTGTGATTGAATACTGAGTCACAGATGAAGAGATTTAAACTCCTCTCGAGAGTTTTTCTTGCTAACTTCTAATTATTGCAAATGCAGAAAAGAATTACGTTGCAGCCCTTCTATTATAGATATGAGATCTTGCAAAATGCAAGTAAGCAGCAAAACCAACAAGACTCATTCCACCAAGTAGCCAGTAGAAGTAATCCAGATGAGCTCGGTTTAGATTATTCGAAAACCAACTATCGCGGCCGTCTCCTCCGACGGAACTTGATCGTAGAAGAACTCCTGCAGACCGACCACCGCGAAAACGTCCACTATTCCTGCCAAGATGTACTGAGGAACCAACCACCACGCGCTCATCGGGATCGTCGCGCTTGGTTTGTCGAGTAGGCCGTATTGTCGAGCGGTTTTGAGCCTTTTCGTTTCAACTAGAGCCGCGACTGGCATTGCGAAAGCGGACAGGAAAATCCCGCTGCCTACTCTCTGCAGCGTCGTGATGCCAGATGGCTTTCCGGTGAATGATCTGGCGATTGGAACGAAAACGCGGTCGTAAATGGGAACGGCGACGAGGATGGTGAGGCTGATGAAGCATTGGAGCGAAGCGGCCGGGGTTTTGAACCCCCAGGCTATGGTTCTCTCCATGGTGGCTCCTTGCTTTGTGAAGAAAGTTGTGGACTGTGCATGAACAATGGCGTATATCAAACATGTTGCCCAAATTGGGACAAGTCTAAGTACAGCCTTTGCTTCTTCAACCTCGGCTTCTCTAGAAACCCTACTGTCTTCTTCATTTAAATGATTCGGTGCAAGCAAGGCTTTGTTGAGGAATCTGCAATTTTACAGGATCCCAAATACATAATATAATTGAAAGAAGCTTAAGAAATAGTTTTTTATATAATCAGAAATTTATATACAAAGTGGTGCAAATAAAGAATCTAGCAGACAGTGAAAACTTACATATGCTTTTTTATGTAATATTTCTTGTCAATATATAATTTCAACCTTGTGATGTTAGCATAAAAAATCTTTAGGAAAAGAATTAAGTTTTTTTTTAGTCTCATACCTCAATTGTTCATTACTTTGTTGAGGCAACAAGCTACAACATTCCGCTTCATTGGCCATAGCTGATGAACTCGCTCGCCGGCTCTTAAATGCCGCCACAAATACACTACCACTTCGTACAAAGGGGCTTCTCTTGCTCCGAGCGGTACTGTACCTATAAGTTGTGGTGCCGAGCAAGAACACAGCCAACGCGATGCCCATCGCAACACAAGGAATTCCGAACCCGAGAGCCCAACTCAGGTTGTCCTGTATGTAGCTTACCGTTAGCTTCGTCACGAAAGCGCCAAGCGCCCGCACATACGCTGAAGTACCACCAATTGAAGAACGAGCCCTTGGCGTTGCGCTCCCTGCGATCTTGATCATCGAACTGATCAGCCCCAAAAGCCTGAGTGCAGGGCTTGTGGCCACCTTGCGCGACTGCTACTAGATACAGCGAAGCGAAAAACAATATCTCTTGAAGATGCGAGCGAGAACAAGATTTGTCGATGTCGGTTTCGCAGTGATCAAAACTGCTTGGAGAAGGCAGGGTAGCTGAAAGAGTTAGTAAACTCAGTCCCTGTCATCAGATCCAATCCAAAGCCTATAATCAGCCATTAAGGCCAAACACTGAATGTGACAGTGTTTTGCATAACTTAGAGCCATATAAAGGTTTAAAAGCGCAATGTTAAGTCCTTCAGAAACAAAAAAGTTCAACTTGGTTCAAAGCCCTAGAAACAGAGAGGTGTACAAGAAAGTGAAATTAATCTAAATATCCTATTTGAATTGATAACAAAAATGTTAAAACTCTGGTTACGTCTATCTTTTTATTGACAAAATACAAAAGTACAGGCTATAATGACTTGTTTGGGAAAACCATCTAAATGAGTCATTTTGAATGATTATTGATTTTTCTAATTTTGAGATGATATAAATGGTTGAGATTTAAGAATATTGTATTAGGATTAGAAAATTTAAAAAATAAAATAGAACATACACATTTGGACGAGAAAAACAAACAAGAGGTAATAATTTAATAAAAATTCCTGGAGGGACAAACCAAAATATATAGCACAGAAACCATGACAATGGTGCGGTAGCGGCCGAGGAAAGAGTCGGCGACAGAAGCTCCCAGCAGAGGCAGCAACGCCACCGTTCCATGCCAAGCGTTGACGTTGGCGGCTGCGGCCGTCGTGGACTGTCCCAGCGGCCCAGTCAGGTAGTTCACCAGGTTAGCAGATATGCCATAATAAGCGAACCTCTCCGCAATCTCCACGCCTGTTTTCAATCCAACACCAAACTATCATGTTTTGGTGATTTTTTTTTTTTTTTTTCAAATTTTGATAGTGAGACTTTATTAGTATTGTTGCACTTTTTTTCACCTATAATGAAGCATGCTGATCTCCAGCTGGACCTTGAGCGGCGTTTGTAGTCCACAGCGGCGGGGACGGTGGCGCCGACAAGCGTCGGAGTTTCGTTATCGGCGGCACAGAACCTGTTGGGCATAGCTACGGCTTTAGCGTTCCAACACCAAACTTTGGCAATCGGTAAGTTTGGGAACCAAATTCTTTGCTTTCGGTTTCAAAGACTATATAAGAGACGCTTAATTGATAAATAAATATATGTTTCACGTGTGTCACAATAAAACATAAGATTTTGTATAGTTGTTTGTCATTTACATTTTAAAAAATAAATTATTTAGTTTCTGGATAGAGCAATGCAATTTATCGCACACTTGAAGTAAAAACATATACACTAATATGGCGAGGATGTGAGGGCTAATTGTGATACACTTATATATATGTGTGTGTGTGTGATTTTATTTGATAATAATAGCATGGCCTTTTTGGGTTTTGAATTAATGATTTCGAAGTAGGAAAGAATATAGATCTCATTTATTAATTTCTGAAGTTTTCAAATACAAACGATTGGAGGATTTATGTATGAGTTATTAAGATACAGCAGTGCAGAAAGATATTGAACTAATCATATAAAAAAGAGCAAACTGAATAATAAAGAACAGAATAGGCATAGTATATTAGAGTCTAATCGTAGAGAATTAAGGCCAAGATCTTGTAGTTGTAGGTGTCTATTCCAAGATTTCTAAGATAGTCAAATTTGGTAACAATGACTGTCGTTTTAGGAAGAAAATACCTTCACCGAATCTGTAGTTCAAATATTTATGCATATCCTTTGATCTTTATTTGATAAGATTGACATTGGTTCCACTTTTGCCGGCTTATACTAGAAATTATAATGATAATGTATTTATTCACCTTCAATGAACGGAATTATGAACTCATATAAGCCGTTTTTGAGGGGTAAATTTGACCCGTACCCTTATACCAATTTTGCAATGTTGCAATTTTGCAGGGAGTTAATTAATGAACACTGAACTAGAGAACTACACTGACAGTTAATATGAGAGATTAATTGGAGGAACTGAAGTCTATAAACTTACATATACTAATCATCCGGAGCTGATTAGATATTTATAATTGTGACTTTGTTCGTCGCCTTGACTTGAGAAAGTCAATATCAAATTATGTGTCTTATTAGCGGAGCAATGTTATTTGGCTCAGTCCAATCTAATTTCATTTTTTAAAAGAAAATGAGCCCCACAAGATCTGCCCATTATTTTCTTTATAGCAAGAGGAACTGTAATCTAGGCCACGGGTGAACGCTACAAAAAGTATAATTTGTCTCATGCTTTGGCAAAGTCACAAATTATTAAGTATTTAGCAGCATGTGTCAGATCAAGTAATATAGAAGCACATAAATTAAACCCTAAACTTTTTGTTTGCTAGTAATGCAAACTGAAGAAAAGAAAAGTAGTTACAAACAGAATAAAAGAATACAGTAGGTATATCTACAATTCTTTTCTATTATAAATGTAAGATTTTGCAAAATGTAAGAAACAAGCAAACCACAATGCACTAAGTCCAGCCAACAGCCAGTAGTAGTAATCAAGATGAGCCTTGTTTAGGTTATTAGAAATCCAACTATCTGTGCCGTTCGCACCGGTTGCTCTGTCAATGAACGAGACAAGAAAGGCGCTTAAGAAGCTCCCGACACCGACTACGCTAAGGTACATTGCGAGCCCTACGCTTCTTAATTCTGTCGGAACTTGATCGTAGAAGAACTCTTGCATGCCAACCATCGTGAAGACATCCGCAACTCCAAACAGGATATCCTGCGGTGCCATCCACCAAATGCTCATCGGAATAGTCGCGCTTGGATTGTCAACTAGGCCGTATTCGTGAATGGTCTTGAGCCGTTTCATTTCAACTAGGGCCGCGAGTATCATAACGAAGATTGATATGAAAATCCCCGTCCCTATTCTCTGTAGCATTGTGATGCCAGACGGTTTTCCGGTGAAAGATCTAGCAGTGGGGACTAAAATGCGGTCATAAATGGGAAGGAAGATGAGGATGGCAACCGCAGAAATGGATTGAAAGGATGCAGATGGTATGTTGAAGCCTGAGATGATCATTCTATCCATTGTGGCCCCTTGCTTTGTGAAGAAAGTTCCGGGCTGAGCAAACACAATGCCGTAGACCAAGCAAGAGCACCAAATTGGGATGAGCCTAAGCACAGCCTTCGCTTCCTCAACCTGAGCTACGCTACAAACCCAGCCTTCTTCCTCGAAATGATCTGGTGCAGTCAAGGCTTTGTTGAGGAATCTGCAAGAGTTTAGAAAGCATTATATATAAATATATATATATATATATGTATATTCTTAATTCTATAATTTGGAAAATGAAGAACAGCATTTGCCTTGAGGGAGAAAATTAAGCCTCATCATGATAATAATTCAAACTTGACTGTTAGGGAAAATGCTTGGAGAAAACAATAATTTACTCTTTAGAACTCGTAAAGAGTTACATTTTTGCACTGAGGTATATATAGCTATTTTCTTGACTTAACCTATTTCTCTTGGAAAAAATATATTTAAGGCCCCTTAAATTGGTATTTTTCAGTTATTTGAAAGTCATTGAGTTTGTTTGTTTGTTTGTTTTTATTTTATTTTATTTATTTATTTTTATCTACACCTAAATAAATGCAAAAAAGCCGAGCTACTTACTTGAATTGTTCCGAACTTTTGTGAGGCAGGAAGGCGTGAGATTCTACTTGAGTGGCTATAACTGTTGGATTTCTTCGCCTGTTCTTGAATGCTGCAACAAATACTCTGCCTATTCTCGTAAACGGGCCTTTCTCGTTCTGTGTAACGCTATACCTATACGTCTTCCTTCCAAGCAAGAAAACCACCAATGCAATGACCATGGCGATGCAAGGAATTCCAAATCCGAGACCCCAACTGAAGTTCTCTTGAATGTAGCTTACGACGAAACTGGTTACAAAAATTCCCGCGCATACGCCAAAATACCACCAATTGAAGAATGAGCTCTTGGATTTGCATTCCTCTGGATCTTCACCATCAAACTGATCAGCGCCAAAAGCCTGTGCACACGGCTTGTGACCGCCTTGCGCGACTGCCACTAGATAAAGCGAGGAGAAGAACAATATGACTTGGAGCGGGGAAGGAGAACAGGGAATATCGCGTTTGCTTTGGCAATCGAAACCGCTTAAATAAGGAAGAAAAGCTGATAGAGTCAATATGCATAGTCCCTGACATCCAAGACAAGCCAAAATTAATATACAGCAAGTAAAATAGGCTAGTCTAATAGAGAGAGAAAGAGAATGATGTTGTGGTCAACATTTATCAGGAGAAAATATTTAAATTTCATAACTAATACTATTAGATTGAAAATCTCTACTGGACGTGTTATTCTTAAGAAACAGCTTTAACACTTTAGTCATGTAGTTTTATAAAAAAAAAATTATCCAATTGTTGAATAATAGAGACTCTCTGAATAAGGCAAATTTTTATTCACTCTAACAATTTATATATTTAATAGGAAATTGCATTAAATAGCAAAAAAAAAAAAAATTCATTCTTAAAAATAGTATATGATTCAAAATATTAAAAAGATAATCATGTCAAAAATTTTATAACAAAAAAGAGTAAAAAAAAAAATATTCACACATTGTATAAATTTTTATTTTTTATTTTGGAACTCAACCTAGTTAATATTAGAAAAAACTTCAATGGCTTGATTATAGATTTCTATTTCTAAATTGACAGAAAACTGCTATTTCATAGCACAATACAAATCTATAACTTATAAAAAGTGAACTCATTATAAATCAATAGTTTAAAAAATGCTTAACTTCAGCTCAGCTCAATCAAACACAGCAAAGCCACCAAATTTAAATGGATCAATATGGTAATTAATTGACTAGTGATCATAATGCCTCGAACAATAAATAAATACATCTAAAGTTTCTTTTTCTTTCAACCCAAGAAAGATGACACAGATACCGAAATATAGACGAGAGAAGAGACGGCGATGGTGCGGTAGCGCCCGAGAAAAGAGTCGGCAATGAAAGCTCCCAACAGAGGCGACAACGCCGACGTGCCGCTCCATGTGTTGATGTTCGCCGCAGCGGCCGCAGTCGACTGTCCCAACGGTCCCGTCAGATACATTATCAGGTTGGCCCCGATCCCATAGTAGGCGAATCTCTCCGCAATCTCCACACCTGCCATCATTCTAAAGATCACGTAAATATTCTCGTTTAAATGGTTTTTGACTTTCACAATCCCAAGACCATTCAAACCGTCTTGAAATTAAAAAAGTCAACAACTATTTAGATGTTCTCGTTTAAACGGATAATTTACTTTTTAACACATTGACTAGTACTCCACGCACCGATAATAAAGCCTGCTGATCTCCAGCGGCCGGAGTTCAGTCGCGACGCGTGGCGGCCCTTATAGTCGACAGCGCCGTTGACGACGGCGCTTTCGAGCATCGGAGTTTCGGCATCGCAGGCGCCGTAGTGGTTGGAAATGGCCATTTGATCAAATTGCTCTCCACCTTACACGGCAATAACGTGATCACGGCAGCGAGGAGAGATGAGGATATGTTGAAGCAAAATGTCCGAACGTGTTGTGACTTGTATGTAAGAGTCCGGATATTAGAGACGTAGAGATTGGTTGAGCGTATCTCTGAGCTCAATAAAATAATTAGTAGTGCGAATTGCGTGATAATACTATAATGAGGACGTGACTCACGCTTAGGTTGGAGAGAAACTGAGAAAGTGGTTTGAGATAGAGTTTTATAAACTATATAGAATATTATAGTATTAAAGATTGATTGTCACGGGTAGAAATTTAATTATTTCTACTTAACTTTCAACATTTAATTATTTCTACTTAAGTGTCAAAATTTGATGGATTGGAGTTTGGCTTTAGTTTTGGGTCTCAAGTGAGGTAGTCTTAGTCAAATGTCATACCCGTCATGAAAATCTGTCCAGATTAAATCTTGGTCATTAATTGGACTAACAATGTTAAAAAAAATTAATTTAATGAGATTTTTGCTTATAAAAAAAGTTAAAGACCAAAATGCGTACAAGCTAAAAGTATAGGGACCTCATGCGCCAATTACCCTGATAAATAATTTGAAGCTGAACCATGATTGGCATCTGAACGGCTTAAATTAATGGTCATAATGTAAAAAATTATTTGATTATAAAGTTGGGGAGGGAAGTTGGTGTGTGTTTGAATAAATAATTGAGTTTCTTGAAGCACCTAATTAGAGTTGGGGAGGGAATTTGGAAGAACTGGCTTTTCTTTTTGTAGAAATACCACTTTTGAGGAGCATCTTTGATTTTTTGCCAATTGTTTGCATTCTATTTTTTTTAGGAGAAAAGTAGTGAAGATGCAAAGAATCAAAAATAGATTTAAAGTGACAAAAAGTTAAAGAGAAGTTAAAAAGGGGCATAGGGGCCTAAGTTAACGCAGGCCTTTTCATTTGATGTATAGGCACTAGACTTCTTTTGTTGTCATGATTAATATTTATCAAATCACCAAAACATGTTTTATTATACAAGAGTATGATCCACTAGATTCGTGGATATTAAATATTGTCCTTCACAGAAAAGTTGTGTGTAAAATAATCCATAGCTAATTACATATATTGCTTTGCACTTTGCAGAACAAAATTACATTAGACCTCTTCTGTTGTAAACATAAGACCTTGCCAAATGCAAATATGCCACAAAGCCTACAACACTTAGTCCTGCAAGTAGCCAGTAGAAGTAATCAAGATGAGCTCGGTTTAGGTTATTCGAAAACCAGCTGTCTCGGCCATCCCCACCGGTCGCTTTGTCGATTGCGGAGACAAGAAAGCTGCTCAAGAAGTTCCCGACTCCGAGTACGCTGAGGTAAAGGGCGAGCCCTACGCTTCTGAGCTCCGTCGGGACTTGATCATAGAAGAACTCTTGCAAACCGACCATAGTGAGTGCCTCGGCTATTCCAAACAAGACGTACTGCGGCGCCAACCACCAAATGCTCATCGGAATCACCACGCTTGGCTTATCAACGAGGTTGTACTCTTTGGCAGTTTTGAGCCGTTTTATCTCAACCATAGCTGCAACTACCATTGAGAAGATGGATACGAAAATCCCGCTTCCTATCCTTTGTAGCACTGTGATGCCTGTAGGGATCCGGGTGAACGCTCTCGCGATTGGTACAAAAACGCGGTCGTAGATGGGGATGACGGTGAGAATGGAAATGTATACGAAGGAATGGAGTGAAGCGGCTGGGATTTTAATATGTGAGGCAATTGTTCTCTCCATTGTGGCTCCTTGCTTGGTGAAGAAGGTAAAGGTCTGCGCAAAGACGACGCCAAACATCAAGCATGTTCCCCACATCGGAAAAAGCCTAAGTATGGCCTTCGCTTCTTCGACCTCGGCTACGCTACAAGACCAACCGTCTTCTTTCAAATGACTTGGTGCAATCAAGGCTTTGTTGAGGAATCTGACAGATTGCAAGATCAAAAAGTACATTAGCATAAGAGCAGTTGAAATTAGTAATTAAGCATTGACATCCTAATTAGTGCAGCTACATGGAGAAAAATACTAGACACTCTTTGAGTAACTTTAATTATAATTAACTAAGTACATATTGGTAGTGAAAGTTGTTTCAGAAGCTCGCTAGATGGTGAAAAATTTAACTATCGCAATACTAACCCTTTGTTTGGGCAAAATATTTTGCTCATTTTTTTTATCATTTTGAATGGTTAGAAAAATTATTAGAATGGTTTGACTTTGCGAATTTCGATGTGGTATAAAGGGTTGAGATTTAAAGATATTGTATAGGGATTTAGAAAGTTGAAAAAAAATGGAATGGTTTGGAGAATTAGGAAAGTTGAAAAAAATAAAAAAATGGAATAGAATGGAATGGTTGGAATGTGGGGTCAAACAGAGGTAAAGTATTTGAGTGCATGACACCAGTTTTGTTTTGTTTTTTTTTTTTTAAGTATTTTACGAGATAAGTAATTGAGTAAGTTCGTATTGGTAAGAGTTAATTTTGAGAATTAGTGAATAGGTATGAATTTTATATTTTCTAGAGCTTAGTAATCGGTGCCAAGGTTGTCTTTTGGTATTTGATCATGTATTAGGCACATTCAATGTTGTTCATGAATTATCTATGAAATCTTGATATATGCTTGTATTGGCTATGCCACAATTAGAGCCCAAGTTAATGAAAACACTTCAGATTATCTTTTGGTCCTTTATGTCTCTTTGCTAATATCTATCACATATACCGCATGAAATCCTCTGCTGCCTTGTATTAAAACCTATAAACAGAGAAAAACCTAAACCCATTTCAAGCTATTGCAAATGAATATTGAACTCGCTATCAGAACCTAGTGTGAGAAAAAAAAAAAGAGTAAAAAAAAAAAAAGAAAGAAGGAAAAAAGGGAGTAGAAAACGATACGAGAATGTGTAGATATCAATTAAATAAAACGTTTCAAGAGGACCTTGCTTATTCAAGGGAAAAAAAAAAATCAGTTTCTAAATGCAAAGCAGAAAGCCAAGCTCCTTACCTGAATTGTTCACGACATTCGACTTCGGCAGCTACAGTTTGACTCATTCTCCGGTTCCTAAAAGCCGCAACAAACACGCTTCCGATCCTTACAAAAGCACTTCTCTCGATGCGTGTAACGCTATACCTGTAAGTTGTTTTCCCGAGCAAGAAAACGGCCAATGCGAAAACCATGGCGATACAAGGAACTCCGAACCCGAGAGCCCAGCTAAGGTTTTCCTGTATGTAGCTCACAAGAAACACTGTTACGAAAGCACTTGCGCAGACGCCGAAGTACCACCAGTTGAAGAAGGAGCTTTTGGCTTTGCTCTCTGTTGGATCTTGACCGTCAAACTGGTCCGCGCCAAAAGCCTGCGTGCATGGCTTGTGTCCACTCTGCGCAATCGCCACGAGATAGAGGGAAAAGAAGAACAATATCACTTGGAAAATATGAGGAGAACACGAGGACATGGTGTTGTTGGTTTGGCAAATATTGGAACCGCTCGAAGAAGGCAAGATAGCCGATAGAGACAACAAGCCTAGTCCCTGCCATGCCATCCATTGAAATCTAAGCGAAAACTATATGTATATTGATTAAACGAAACTTTATGCCTTTGCCTCATGAGAGCATAGCTTTTTCTCCTTTATTTTATTTTATTTTATTTTATTTTAAGTAGCATGTTAAACTAAAGGGAATTTTAAGAAAATAGCCACTTTTTAGGAAATAATTTTAAAACATAACCACAGTTTTAAAAAATTTAAAAATTAGCCATTTTAGAAATTTATTATACGTGTCAGAAATTTTATTATAACAATTTTCATGTGTAATTTTGTTACTGTCAGAAATTTCTTATGTGTTACGACTAATTTTTAAATTTTTTGAAACTGTGACTATTTTTTTAAAATACACAGTTTAAAATGACTATTTACCTAACTGATCCTAAACTAAATTTAATCACGTAGAGATATATTTATACAATAATTTTATTTTAAAAAATCTATAAATTAATAGTCTTGAGATTAAGAGTAATTATTAATTTGAATATTATTGAGATATTTTTTTATTTATCCAAATATTTGTCATGTTTAAAATCATTTTACAAACGATTATTATGATCTAAAGTATCTGTTAAGTAAGTAAATTCACATCGACATTAAATTTAGTACTAAATAATATATTTTATAATATAGTCTAAATAATGTTTATTTTTTTATTAAAAAAATTAATAATTTATATATCAAGTGCGTTCTAAGAGTTTTTTGGTAATATATTATCTTATGAATTTAAAAAAATTGTTAATTGGGAGAATTGCAAAATAAGGCCATTTGAGCCACTTAATAATCTATGCCCCAAGTAGTGTCACTATATATTTGTAATATAAATTTTAAGGTAAATTAAAAGTACAATACATGTAAGCATAAATTATCATTGTGACAAAAAAAGAAGCATTCCTCAAAATTCTCCTTATTAATTTATCACAATGGGCCCGCCCGAGTTGGGACCACTAAAAATATCGTTTGATCAAAGTTATTAATTTATCAAAGTTTTACTATAGTCAATATTTGATTGAAGTTAGTTATTTATCGAGGTTTTACTATGCTTATTTAAAAAAAAATGGACACTTGTACGTTTTCTTATTTAATTAGTAATTAATTTTATTACTGCAAATTAATATTAGATTTTACTATAATAATAGATTTTCTTTCCGGTTATTGGGTCCTTCTCTTGCTCTCTTTTTATTTTATTTTATTTTATTTTGTTTTTATCTTAAACTTTCAAGAACTCAGTACCAAAGTAGCCTATTTACCTCTTTATCAAAAAAAAAAAAAAAAAAAAAGAAGAAAAAAAAGTGGCCTATTTACCTAAGCACTCGCCAGTTGTATTCTATATTTATCTGATAAATATCTGATTTTTAGGTCAAGTACTATTTTTGTTTTTTCACTGTCTGTTCTCTCTTTTAAGCACATCAATCATTATACCAAAATGCCTTTTCAAAAATAAAATAATAAAAAAACCATTAAACCAAAATGAAAACAAGAGACAGCTCCTTTTGTTGGGAAATTTATACTTCCTTATATGTGTAGACAATATATTTATGCAATTATATTATTATGTTACTGAGAGAATTTTGAAGAATGTTTTATTTTTGACACAATAATAATCTATATCTCATGTGAAATGTATTTTTAATTTATATTTTAAATTTACACTATAAACGTAAAGTGGAAATAAAAAAAACATACTACATAAGGTATAGATTATTAAGTGACATCAAGAATGATTTTATTTTGAAATTCTCTCTTATTTTACTTTTAATTGTAGTGGACTTTTATTGAGGGTCTATTTTAAAAAACCCATACACTTTTATTGAGTATGTGCTTGATGAATAGAGACCCAATACTAAACTAATTAGGGTTTAATGAGAGCCCTAATTAGATAGTATATAAGGACACTTAGGTTATGATCCATAATATACCAAATCATAATACAGTTTACTTTCTTCCCATCTAGAAGAGAAAACAACAATCCTATTTTGAAATTTAAGAAGAGAAAACAACAATTCTACTTTAGAATTTATGCGATTTGGTTAAAGAAGACAATAACCCACTAATTAATCATCGAAGAACTTCCGCACAAATAATATTATTAGTTTTCTGAATTCATGTATTTATTTAATCTGGCATGATTTGATCCTACAAATATTTTATAATATTCTAAGCTTATAAAGAATAATGAATATCTAGAATAAAGAATTATTATTGAATTAGCATCTTTATCTCTGTTCTTTTTATTCTTTTTAGTTAAAGCACTAAAAAATTGACTAACATATTATAATAATGAGAATATATATACTTTTAGTTATAGGATCAAACCATAATATAGAGGAGAGAAGCCACCACAACGGTGCGGTACCGGCCAAGCAAAGAGTCTGCGACGAAAGCCCCAAACAGCGGCAGCGACGTCACCGTGCCGCTCCACGCGTTGACGTTCGCCGCTGCCGCCGCTGTCGACTGTCGCAGCGGTCCGGTCAGATACATGACCAGGTTGGCCGAGATTCCATAGTATGCAGACCTCTCCGCCACTTCTACTCCTTTTAGTTCCCAAAAATTTCCAAAATATTCCATATCAAACTAACTAATTATAACCCCTTCACTCTCTTTTATTTTTTATTTTTTAATCTTTTCCAAACATAAGAATTTCTTGCTAATAGAGACACCCCCTTTGTAATGAAAGGACATTTAAACCTATGTGATTAATAAGTATGATCATATCTAAAATAAAAACATGTTGAAGAAGTAAAATAAAAGGACGTTTTTAAGAAATATGTGTTGGCCATATAATTCATCTTAATTTTACCTATGATGAAAGATGCCGATCTCCAACCGCCGGAGTTGGATCTCGAGGCTGGACGGCCTTTATAGTCGACGGCGCCATCGACGATGGCAGCGGTGTTTTCGATGATTAGCAACGGTGTTTCGGTGTCGTCGCCACCCGTGGGAGATGGGGCGGAACCGGCCATCAACTAATATTAATTAATCGGGAGTGGGAAATTGGAGTCATCAGAAATCTGCAGAGGTGGCTTGATAATGATAATCAATTAATATTCATTAATCGGGCTATATAAAGAAGGTGAAGATAGGGGTGTCAAATTATCCCGTCGGGCCCGCATGTCCCCATCCCTAACGGGACGGGGTAACCCCACCATGACTAGTAATGGGACCTTATAGTGACTCAATTTTATCTAGTTTAATTTAATAAATTTAATAAGTGGATAAATTTATCCAATTTATTAAGTAAAGGTTACAAAACAAAGTCATATATAAGGCATAATACTATAATTATTGATACTATTCAATAATATTGTATTACCATGAAAACTAAAATTTTATATAAAGTTAAAGTACATAAAAACAAATTATGTACTTGAAAATTTAATTAGATAATGTACATATAATAACTATATGTGCATAAGAATTAATAGTAATATTGAATCTAAAGTAGATTAATGATAATATGGGTTAAATCTCAACATGAAACTTGACCTAAATAACATAAATACAATGTAAATGTAAACAAGTACCCAATAGTTATATAATATAAAGGTGTCACCTAATTAGAAATAATGAACATGTGCTTATATGGTTATATATTGTACATAAGTCAACTTTTACCTTAAAGTTAAATAAGTTTAATAGGTCATGTCACACCTTCTGATTTTTATTGGTATAAAAAAAATGAAAAAAATATTGTAAGAATGAAACAGTAGAACCGGTCTTGATGTGGAAAAAAAAAAAGAGTTTAAAACCTTTTTTTACCATTAATTAATAGAAAGACATGAAATGATGGAAAAGACAAGTAAATGCTTGTCCATTATACATTAATAGTATATATGAGATGATGATTTTAACCACCACATTCATACACAATCGCCCCCTTGTTTGGCTACACGTTTCACTAATTTTCATTCCATTCTATTTTTTCACTTTTTTTTACTTTTATAATCCTCCAAACTATTCTATTCCATTTTATTTTTTTCAATCATTTTTTTTCAATTTTTCAAATCTCTATATAATATTTTTAAATCTCAACCATTAATGTCACCTCGAAATTCCCAAAGTCAAACCATTCTTACATCATTTTTTATCATTTTCAAACCACTCCAAATTATTTTCAAACTATTTTTTCTATCCCAAAAAATAGGATGGAATGGCCAAAATGGCCACCCCAAACAAAGGGTAGAATGATAAAAGATTTATAATTTCTTTTAGTTTTTAAGTTAGACAACATATATAGGAAAAAAAATGATGAAGATGAAATAATATTATGTTAAATGGCTTAATATTTGATTCGTGTATGAAAGAAGGAAACTTAGTTTGACAAGAAAAGACTCTTTTTGTCATAAAACTCTAAAATCAATTGAGTGTTGTACAAGCTCTAAAGAATTTGTTGATTTTATAAAATAAATAAATAAAAAATGTGTTCTCAAACAACTCACACACTAAACCGATTGCTTCAAAGTGGTGTAATACTTAGTGATACCAAAAATTAAGGACAAAAGGAAATAATGAATAAAAAAATTAAAAAGAAATACCACCTAATAAAGCTATATATCTTGTGCACATAGTGTATATATGTAAAGTTATTGGCTATTAAAGATATTTTCTCCATCTCTGTCATTGTAAACCACCGGCCATAACCTGTTCAAAAAAAAAAAATTTCCAAATTTATCTCCCTCACACACATCTCTATTTACTCCTAGTTTTGATAATCAAATGAGTTTTTGCAAGAAAAGAAAATATGGGATCTCTTGGTAAGTTTTCTACTCCTCTTACATTTCATTTTATCATTATTTTTCCTAGTTAAACAAAAGAAAAACTAAATTATTTCTCTTTCTTTGAGATATGAGTCTTTAAGTTGAAAGCAAAAGATCAAATGAAGGAAGATAACAAGATTTTGAAGCTTGAGGAAAAAAAAAGTTTCTAAGAGGTATAAAGTTCATTGGCATGATTTTACTTTATTTGTTACTTTATTATATTAAAAAAATATTAGCCTTTACATAATGATGGGTTTGTTTTAAATTTTCATGTATTTACCTTGCATGGAAAAATTAGTGTATAGTCATAAATATGCTAGAAGAATGAATTGAGCTAAATACATAGTAACTATGTTAAGAATTTACTTATTTTGATTAGTTAAAATAAGTATGACATAGAATGCAAATGGTTTGCTATAGTTATTTTATATCTCTTGATCATGTTTGTAAACCTGGTTAAGTGCTTGTTGATTTAAAAGACAAGAAACATGACAAAAAAAAAATAGTGCCTAAAAGATCGATTTTAGATCATTTGTATAAAATCATTAAATACCACCTAGTTAGAGGCTGAAATAGCTTGTGTGATACCCTAATATTTTTACACGCTTATTTGGAATGAATTAGGAAGAAATTGTTTCTATTATTTATTTAAATTCAAGTGGACTATATGGATGACTACTAGAAGATTTTACTATTTTTATAGAGATATTTTTTCAAATTCAAATTTTAAAAGAGGTAGTTAATCTAGGTAATCACCAAAAAATAGAAAGGTGGAGATAATTGAGGAGATATTTAAGAGATAAATACTCCCCTAACACATATTATGAGAGATTTGTGGGTATTAATTATATTATATTTCTTAAAAGACAATTAAAAAAAATATAAAACAACGATTTCCTTAAATACATACGTAAACATATATATATATATATATATTCGAATTCACATATACAGGTAAAGGTTTCAAAATATATATATAGTTAAAGTTTGATTTTGTATAACCGAACTTTTCGTTTTCATTTTCGACCACTTATATATATATATATATATATATTATTTATATATATACGATATAAATAAAATGAAAAGTATTAAGTATTTTAAATTAAATAAAATTAGGGTAGAGTATTATAATTAGGGTTTCTAGAACCACACTATATAAATGTATTTTTCCTTTGCTTCATTTTTTTACACCCTCAAAAAGAGAAACCCTAGAGAGAAAAGAGAGAAAAAAAAAAAAAGAAAGGAGAAGGAGAAGAAGTTAGAGGCTATTTTCCTAAACGAATTTCGTCAAGAAATTATAGAATTTAAGAAAACGAACGTCAAAGGAGGATTTCGACGATTTTTTGAGCCACAGAATTGGAAAAAATATAAAGGTAATAAGAAAAAGATTGAATTATTACAAAATGTCTTATAAATGTTTACAGATTATTAGGGAATATAGGTCACATGCTTAGCACGTGATTGTTAAGTCATGCTGTAATCAGTAATGGCGTGATTAGGTGATTAAACTGTTAGAAGTTGTTATTAATATTAGTTCAGTTAGTTACAGCTTTGTAACTAATATTGCTGACGTGTACACTGATATAAAAGCTCTGTAATCACATGTTATTGATGTAATAGAAATCATTCTTTGAGATTCACTTTCTCTGTAATTTCTCTTCTCTCTTCAAACTCTTATATGGTATCAGAGCTTCAAGGTTCTTCAATGGCGGTGAATTCGTTTTCCTCGACCGCCATTAATGGCTCAAGTTCGAGCACAAAGTTTGCGCCGATCTCGTTCACCAATCTAACCACCGTTAGGTTGGATAACAACAACTTCCTTGGTTGGCGTAAACAAGTCCTCTCAGCTGTGAAAGGTCACAAGCTACAAGATTTTTTGTTTGGATCTAAAACTTCTCCAAAGAAGTTTCTCCAACCAGAAGATGAAGAAAGAGATAACGTGAATCCAGAATTTCTTGATTGGGAGCAACAAGACCAGTTACTAATGTCCTGGCTTCTCTCAACCATGACGGACTCGGTTTTGTCTCGCGTAATCAAGTGTGAGACGACTAGTCAGATCTGGTTAACCTTGGAGGTGTACTTTGCCTCACAAACCAGAGCTAAGATCACTCAGTACAAGGTAATGCTTCGTTCGACTCGGAAAGAATCTTTAACTATGAATGAGTACTTGTTAAAGATTAGAGGAATTGTGAATCTGCTTGATCTCGTTGGTCATGAGGTTACTATAAAGGAACACATTGATGCTGTTTTTGATGGTCTTCCTGAGGAATATGAAAACTTTGTTACTCATTTTGACCTTCGAAGTCAAGAAACAAGTGTCGAAGAAGTGGAAGCTCTGCTTCTTAGTCAAGAAGCTCGAATTGACTCCAAGAACAACAAGGAAAAAGAGAATTTGAGTGTAAATCTAGCTGGTCTCACTGTGAATGATAAAAAACGTGGATCGACGAATTCTGGTCCTAATTTTGGAGGCCGTGGAAATCATGGTTCATCTGCTCGTGGTGGTTTTCATGGTGGCAATCGAGGACGTGGAGGTAGATCAAATGGTCGTGGTAATTGGAGCAACAATAACAAGCCAAAATGTCAACTTTGTGGAAAGATTGGGCATGTGGTACTACAATGCTACCACAGATTTGACCAAACTTTTCATGGACCTTCAACTTTCTCTCAAGGACAGAACCCTGGACAATTCTTTGGCAAAAGTTATGGAAATGCTCAGCCACAAATGAACGCCATGGTTGCTGAACAGAACTCACCTCAGTTTGCTGGTGTTGCAAGCTGCTCAGGGACAACCAGTGATTACAACTGGTATCCAGATTCAGGCGCGACAAATCATGTCACAGCAGATCAGCTCAATCTCATGACCAAAGCAGAGTTTCGTGGCTCCGATCAGGTTCACATTGGTGATGGTAAGGGCTTGACAATTAAACATATTGGTAGCTCTACTTTTTCCTCACCCTATTCATCAAAAACTTTACTCTTAAATAAGCTTCTTCATGTACCACAAATTACAAAAAATCTGCTTAGTGTGTCTCAATTCTGTCATGATAATGATGTTTATTTTGAATTTCATTCCAATTTTTGTCTTGTTAAGGATTTGGCTACCCAAACTGTGGTTCTCCAAGGTTGTCTTAAGAATGGCCTCTATGTCTTTCCTCAAGATCAAGTAAAGTTCTCCAAGTCTTTTCCAACAAGTGGCACGAGTCAGCATTCTTCGGACTCTTCATCAAATAATTCTTGTCATTCGTTTGTACAAAAATCTGCTTATATTCATGATGCTAAGTCTTCTGATGTTTTTGAATTGTGGCATAAACGCCTAGGACATCCATCTGCAAAGATTGTACATAAAGTTCTTTCCTTCTGTAATATTCAAAGCATTAATAAAATGTCCAATACTGTTTGTTCAGCCTGTTGCTATGGTAAATTCCATAAGTTTCCTTTTACTCCTTCAGATACTGTATGCACAGAACCTTTGCAAATTGTTTATTCTGATTTGTGGTGTTCCTCTCCTATGTCCTCTTCTTCTGGTGCTAATTACTATATCAGTTTTGTTGACGTTTTCTCAAGATTCACTTGGATCTATTTTCTTAAACGAAAGTCTGATGCTTTAGAGGTCTTCAAGTGTTTTAAAAATCATGTTGAACTTCAACTTGGTCACCAAATTAAAGTGCTTCAGACTGATTGGGGTGGCGAATTTCGTCCTTTCAAAGGCTTTCTTTCCTCTCTAGGTATAATTCATCGCCATCCTTGCCCTCATGTGCATGAACAGAATGGTTTAGTTGAAAGAAAACACAGACATATTGTTGAAAATGGTTTAGCTTTACTTGCTCAATCGGCTTTACCTTTTCGTTTTTGGGAAGAGGCTTTTTCCACTGCTGTCTACCTCTGTAATAGGTTACCCACTCCTGTTCTCTCTCACAAGTCTCCATTTGAAGTGTTATACAATAGAAAACCTGATTACTTGTCTCTTAGAGTCTTTGGTTGTGCCTGTTACCCAGATCTTAGACCGTATAATTCACACAAATTTACTTATAGGTCTACTAAATGCACGTTCATTGGCTATAGTGATGTTCACAAAGGTTTCAAATGTCTATCACCTAATGGTCGTGTCTACATTGCTCGTAATGTCATTTTTGATGAGTCTTGCTTTCCCTTTGCTGACAAGTCTCAACCACCAAATACTTCACCAAATATTTCTCCTGTTTCTTTTCCTATTTCTATTCCTACTTTACCTATATGTGAGGAATCAATACCTATCCATGTGGTTAATGAGCCTATACCAACTTCTTCATGTGTTTCTGACCCCACCACTAGCTTTGCTTCTGGACCTGCTCCTTGTTTGTCTCCTGTGCAGGCCACTGACGTGCAGGCTCAGCCACTAATACCTTCTATTGCTGGTCCCACTCAGCCTGCTGACACCACAGGTCCGGTGCAACACGCTTCCTCTAGCCTTCTCCCTCAGCCTACTCAAGTGCAGCCTGTACATCAACCAATAGCAGCTGACTTTCCTAATTCCCACACCATGGTTACTCGGTCAAAGGCTGGCACTTTCAAACCTCGAGTTTTGTTGGCAATCAAGGAACCATCTTCTGTCCATGAGGCATTACAACATGAAGAATGGAAGTCAGCTATGCAAGATGAGTTTTTAGCTTTGCTTCGAAATGGCACTTGGTCACTTGTTGATCTACCAAAGGATCGGCAAGCTATAGGTTGCAAATGGGTGTTCAAACTAAAGGAAAATCCTGATGGAAGTATCAATAAGTACAAAGCTCGGCTCGTAGCTAAGGGATTTCATCAAGAGGCTGGGTTTGACTTTAATGAAACATTTAGTCCGGTTATTAAACCAACCTCTATCAGGGTTGTTCTCACAATAGCCTTGAGTCGTGGTTGGTCGGTCCGCCAGTTAGACATAAACAATGCATTTCTCAATGGAGATTTGCAGGAGGAGGTGTATATGGTACAACCACAAGGCTTCATTGATTCTCAGTTTCCTAACAAGGTCTGTCGGCTTCATAAATCCTTGTATGGCCTCAAACAAGCACCTCGTGCTTGGTTTGAAAAACTTCAATCTGCCTTGCACAACTTTGGTTTTGTCTCCTCTAAGTCTGATAGCTCCCTGTTTGTTCGAGTTTCTTCCTCTCAATCTCTTTTTGTGATGGTTTATGTTGATGATATTCTTATCACTGGGAGCAATTCTGATGCAGTTGAGCAGCTTATCTCTCAGCTTAGCTCCTGCTTTGCTCTTAAAGACCTTGGCAAGTTAGGCCATTTCCTTGGTCTTCAAGTTACTCCAACGGAATATGGCATGCATTTATCTCAGCCTAAATATATTACTGATCTCCTCTGCAAAGTCAAGATGGAAACTGCGAAGAGCTGTCCAACCCCCATGACTGCTGGTCTCAAGCTTACGAGCTATGGTAGCACTTCGGTTGATAATCCTCATCTATACCGTAGTGTGGTTGGTGCCCTTCAATACGTTACCATCACTCGGCCTGAGCTCTCTTACTCGGTCAATAAAGTGTGCCAATTCATGCACAATCCTCAGGAGTCTCACTGGCGCGCTGTGAAGCGTATTCTTCGTTATCTAGCTGGCACGTTGAATCATGGATTATGCTTACGCCGGTCTTCGCATCTCAATGTTACTGCCTTCTCAGATGCTGACTGGGGCTCGGATGTTGAAGATCGTAAGTCTACATCGGGCTTTTGCGTCTATCTTGGCTCCAACCTTGTGTCGTGGGCATCCAAAAAGCAACACACTGTCTCTCGTTCTTCAACGGAAGCAGAGTATCGTAGCTTAGCCAGTGTTACCGCTGAAGTTACTTGGTTGTGTTCTTTGCTTTCAGAACTTGGTGTCACAATGACTAGAGTTCCTGAAATTTGGTGTGATAACATGAGCACGGTTCACATGGCTGCCAATCCTGTTTTACATGCCCGGACAAAACACATTGAACTTGATTTGTATTTTGTTCGTGACAAGGTTGTTCGTCGGCAAATTGAGGTGAAACATGTTCCTGCTTCAGCTCAGGTTGCTGATGTTCTTACGAAAGCCATTTCTAGCTCTCAATTCTCTGATTTTCGTTCCAAACTCACAGTGATTGCTGCTCCACTATGAGTTTGTGGGGGGATATTAGGGAATATAGGTCACATGCTTAGCACGTGATTGTTAAGTCATGCTGTAATCAGTAATGGCGTGATTAGGTGATTAAACTGTTAGAAGTTGTTATTAATATTAGTTCAGTTAGTTACAACTTTGTAACTAATATTGCTGACGTGTACACTGATATAAAAGCTCTGTAATCACATGTTATTGATGTAATAGAAATCATTCTTTGAGATTCACTTTCTCTGTAATTTCTCTTCTCTCTTCAAACTCTTATACAGATATGTAATATTTTGTGTGATATTTTTTTTTGTTATACAATATGTAACATGGTTATTTTTAAAAATTTTTTAAATATGTATTATTTTTTAAAAATATTAAAAAATTTAATTATTTATTAAAATTACCCTTTATTATATTTTTTTCGTTCTTCAAAAATTTAAAATAATGGGCACATAAATATAAGGTGTTGTATAACTTTTTACAGAAGTATTCAATATTCTCCTCGTATACAATTCAGATGTGGATTTAACTGTAAACGTGTCGTTCAAAAATTTAACATGTACTATGGCTTTATATGCTACAAACGTGTCAAGTGTGTGAGTTTACTTTTGTCTCTTGAAAAGCCCAACACGACAGAACCAAACGTGAAGCCCAAAGCTATACGACAAAAAAAAAAAAAAAAAAAAAAAAAAAACTTGTCAATGATATTTTTTGGTATCCATACTTCTTAATATAGTAGAGGAAACATAAATTAAAATACTTGTCCATCTAAAAAAAATAAAAAAAATTCAAATACTTATATTGCCTTATGTTACATTCTTTTTTCTCGAAAGACTTTATCGTATTTCATTTTTCAGCTCTTCTCAATTCAAACTGAATTTGAAAAATATATCTCTAAAATATAGATCATTCAATAAACGACAATGATGAAATACGATAGTTTTTAATTTGATACTGAATAATATAATACGACCACTGGAATACTAACAAGCAGTGGTCTTTCTTTCAATGACATTTTAAAATAAAAACAATAATTACATTACGTATGATAGTGAAATGACTAATTGATGATAGATGGTAATTTAAGTAGTAAACGGGGTGCCCATCACCCTCAATGGGTATTTTTTAGCCGCCCCGTTTGCCCCGCGGTGAGAACGAGACGGGATTAATGGGGCAACTAGTTATGCGGGGTGGGGGTGGGGTGGCAAAAACTCACCCCGTTGACATCCCTAGTGAAGTAGGAAAATACTCAGAATTTATATAATAATAAAAATAAATACTTGAACTTTTAAAATAATTGAGTAACTAATCAATTCGTTAATTACTTACACATGCTTTTGGTAATTAATTTAATTACTATCACTTACCGCTATGTAAGTAATTCAATCATTTGAGCATTTTGTTATATTTTTCAAAATATTAGGTATTAATTTAAATTAAGTGATAAAATTAAGTATTCACTATAATTTCTCTATTATTATAAGGAATTTGATATGATCTATAATAGAAAAATTAGTACGGGAATCATAATATATTATCCTAATTATTGGCGGGGAAGGAGTCAGGCTGACGCGATTCGCATTAACAATATTGTCTATGCAATATTATTTGTTTTAACAAAATAATGTCGTTTGATAACTAGAGGTCATAATTGTGACATCAGTTATTTGATATGAAAATGTCAATTCTAAGAGAGGTTGATGAGCAATTTAGATATGGTTAATTTGTAAAGGTTTAATATTACGAAAACCTCAGAATTTTCAGATTGGAGGGTAATTATAAAAGTATTTCAAACTCTGCTATAAGAAGAAATTAAAGAAGAAATTACTGAAGTTATAAATAGGTAATCTTTACAAGGAAAAAAAAATTTGTTATTTTGAGGAAATTTCCAGTTAAATCAAATACTGAATATTTAAAGTAAAATAAGAGATCAAACATGTGTCCTTACCCTCTTTTAATAAAAGGTGCCCTCAGGGTGTGTTTAGTTTGGTGAATGGAGAAGTAGGATGATTGAGAGGTGAAGGGAGAAGTTGAATCTTTTTGTTCGGTTGGAACAAGAAAATGAGGCAAAAGAGAGATGAAGAAAGAGCATCTTCATCCAGGCCCATCAAATTGCATCATTCTCCACGCTCTTCATCAACTTTAAGTAATGAAAAATCTAAGTTATCATCGATACTAATTATTAACAAATAGTAAAAATAGACAATATAGTAATTTTAAATATAATTACTATCTATACTTTTCATAACTCTTCATCTTTCTTGCCAAATAACTTGTAAGATTATTATAATTAATTATCTCCTTCTTTCGCACTCCCCTTCCTTTGAATACTCTTCATCTTTCATACTCTCCATATTTCATCATCATAGTATCATACTATAAATTTAGAGCAAGTCTTAATGGGTATAGACTTATAGTCCTCTTTTTTTTTTTTTCCCTCTAAATAGTAAATATAAGTACTAATTGTCATAAAAATTTCAATTTAGTAAAAGCAAGCAGTGAAAATTTGATTTTTAGCCACTCCTTTTGACAAAATTTAATAATTACATTTTCCTATTATAAATGTAAGATTTTGCAAAATGCAAGTAGCAAGCAGACCCTAATGCACTTAGTCCAGCCAATAGCCAATAGTAGTAATCAAGATGAGCCTTGTTTAGGTTATTAGAAATCCAACTATCTCTGCCGTACGCACCGGTTGCTCTGTCAATGAACGATACAAGAAAGGCGCTTAAGAAGCTCCCGACACCGACTACGCTGATGTACAATGCGAGCCCTATGCTTCTTAATTCTGTCGAAACTTGATCATAGAAGAACTCTTGCATGCCAACCATCGTGAAGACATCTGCAACTCCAAACAAGATATTCTGCGGTGCCATCCACCAAATGCTCATCGGAATCGTCGCGCTTGGATTGTCAACAAGGTCGTATTCGTGAATGGTTTTGAGCCGTTTCATTTCAACTAGGGCCGCAAGTATCATAACGAAGATTGATATGAGAATCCCTGTCCCTATACTCTGTAGCATCGTGATCCCAGACGGGTTTCCAGTGAAAGATCTAGCAATGGGGACTAAAATGCGGTCGTAAATGGGAAGGAAGATGAGGATGAAAACTGTAGAAATGGATTGAAAGGATGCAGATGGTACGTTGAAGCATGAGATGATCATTCTGTCCATTGTGGCCCCTTGCTTTGTGAAGAAAGTTCCGGGCTGAGCAAACACAATGCCGTAGACCAAGCAAGAGCACCAAATTGGGATAAGCCTAAGCACAGCCTTCGCTTCCTCAACCTCGGCTACGCTACAAACCCAACCTTCTTCCTCTAAATGATCTGGTGCAGTCAAGGCTCTGTTGAGGAATCTGCAAGAATTTAGAAATCCGAGTTCAAAGCACCACATATTTATTCATTTTAGTTCGAGAATTTGGGAAAATGAAAAACAACACCTGCCTTGAAGTAGAAAAAGAAAGCCTCACCATCATAAAAATTCAAACTTGACTGTTAGGGTAAATGCTTGGAGAGAACAATAATTTACTCTTTAGAACTCGTAAAGAATTTTACATTTTTGCATTCAGTTTATATATAAGATGGCATATTTTCTTGACTTGTGCTATTGCTCTTGGAAAAAATATATTTAAGGCCCCTTAAATTGGTATTTTTCAGTTATTTGAAAGTCATCAGTTGAGTTTGTTTTTTTTTTTTTCATCTACTTCTAAACAAATGCAAAAACGCCTGAGTTACTTACTCGAATTGTTCCGAACTTTTGTGGAAGGCGCGAGATTCTGCTTGAGTGGTTATAATTGTTGGATTTCTTCGCCTGTTCTTGAACGCTGCAACAAATACTCTGCCTATTCTCGTAAACGGGCCTTTCTCATTCTGTGTAACACTATACCTATACATCTTACTTCCAAGCAAGAAAACCACCAATGCAATGACCATGGCGATGCAAGGAATTCCAAATCCGAGACCCCAACTAAAGTTCTCTTGAATGTAGCTTACGACGAGCTGGTTACAAAAATTCCCGCGCATACACCAAAATACCACCAATTGAAGAATGAGCTCTTGGCTTTGCATTCCTCTGGATCTTCACCATCAAACTGATCAGCGCCAAAAGCCTGTGCGCACGGCTTGTGACCACCTTGTGCGACTGCCACTAGATAAAGCGAGAAGAAGAAAAATATGACTTGGAGCGGAGAAGGAGAAAAAGGAATATCGCGTTTGCTTTGGCAATCGAAACCGCTTAGATAAGGAAGAAAAGCTAATAGAGTCAATATGCATAGTCCCTGACATCCAAGACAAGCCAAAATTAATATACAAGAAGTAAAATAGAATAGTCTAATAGAGAGAGAGAATGATGTTGTAGTCAAAATTTATCAGGAGAAGAAAATTTTTAAATTTCATAACTAATATGATTAGATTAATGATCTCTACTAGACATGTTATTCTAAAGAAATTGTATCCAATATACATCTATCGTTTTCTTTTTCTTTCAACCCAAGAAAGATGATATAGATACCAAAATATAGACGAGAGAAGAGACGACGATGGTGCGGTAGCGACCGAGAAAAGAGTCGGCAATGAAAGCTCCCAACAGAGGCGACAACGCCGCCGTGCCGGTTAAAAAAGTCTTCACAACCATTCAAATAGTCTTCAAATTAAAAAAGTCAACAACCATTTAGATTCTCTCGTTTAAAGGGATAATTTACTTTTTTAATACATTGACTAGTACTCCACGCACCGATAATAAAACCTGCTGATCTCCAGTGGCTGGAGTTCAGTCGCGAGGCGTGGCGGCCCTTGTAGTCGACAGCGCCGTTGACGACGGCGCTTTCGAGCATCGGAGTTTCGGCATCGCAGGCGCCGAAGTGGTCGGAAATGGCCATTTGATCAAATTGCTCTCCACCTTACAAGGCAATATATAACGTGATCACGGAAATGAGGTATGTTGAAGCAAAATGTCCGAACGTGTTGTGACTTGTATGTAAGAGTCCGGATATTAGAGACGTAGAGATTGATTGAGCGTATCTCTGAGCACAATAAAGTAATTTGGAGTGCGAATTGCGTGATAATAAAATAATGAGGACGTGACTCACGCTTAGGTTGAGAGAAAGTGCTTTGAAATAGAGTTTTTATACAATATAGAATATTATAGTATTAATGATTGATTGTCACTGCTTACACGGGTTGGATTAAGGAAAAAACAAAATTGCTTACACAACTACCGTGGCTTTAATAATAAGCTAATGTCAGAAAATAGTACTGCGTGTTTTTTTTTGGTCATGGTATTGGTAGTTATGGTTACTGGACAAATTAATTTCATGGGTAGAAATAAATGGGTTGGGGACATTGTAATTCTATTGAGGACTCTTTTTTTGTAATGAAAACTTTAATGAGGTCGTTAATCTTTATAAGCGTTTCTAAAATGTTTTGCAGCATTTTTTTCAAAGTGGATTTTTGGATTTTTTTTTTTGGCTTGACGTGTTTCTGAGGGGATGAAATGAAAATATTTTTCAAAATAAAATGCAAATATGAATATTATTAACTTTGGAGTCAGAAATAAAAATAAATTGGAGCATAATAGCAAACAAAAGAGGCCAAAATATGATTAAAAAGAGGGCTTGATAGCGCGTCAGGCCGAACTATTTATACAATCACTCAATTTATAATCACATATTACACATTAGTTCAAAAATTATAAGTATTACCATGTGAATTCATTAAGCTTATGTAACAAATTTTCTAAAACTATTATATCTTATGGGCCCACGTGATGGACAGCCTAGACGTCTGACCCTAGCACACTTCTTTCTTAAAAGGAAATCACACAGGCCTTTGCATTTGATGTATAGGCACTAGACTTTTTTGTCATGATTAGTATATATCAAATCACCGAAACATGTTTCATTATACAAGATTATGATCCACTAGATTCATGAATATTAAATATCGTCCTTCACAGAAAAGTTGTGTGTAAAATTATCCATAGTACAAATTACATATTGCTTTGCACTTTTCAGAACAAAATTACATTAGACCTCTTCTGTTATAAACATAAGACCTTGCCAAATGCAAGTACGCCACAAAGCCTACAACACTCAGCCCTGCAAGTAGCCAGTAGAAGTAATCAAGATGGGCTCGGTTTAGGTTATTCGAAAACCAGCTATCTCGGCCGTCCCCACCGGTCGCTTTGTCGATTGCGGAGACAAGAAAGCTGCTCAAGAAGTTCCCGACTCCAATTATGCTGAGGTAAAGTGCGAGCCCTACGCTTCTCAGCTCCGTCTGGACTTGATCATAGAAGAACTCTTGCAAACCGACCATAGTGAGTGCGTCGGCTATCCCAAACAAGACGTACTGCGGCGCCAACCACCAAATGCTCATCGGAATTGTCACACTTGGCTTATCAACGAGGTTGTACTCTTTGGCCGTTTTGAGCCGTTTTATCTCAACCATTGCTGCAACTACCATTGAGAAGGTGGATACAAAAATCCCGGTTCCTATCCTTTGTAGCACTGTGATGCCTGTAGGGATTCGGGTGAACGCTCTCGCGATTGGTACAAAAACGCGGTCATAGATGGGGATGACGGTGAGAACGGAAATGTATACGAAGGAATGAAGTGAAGCGGCGGGGATTTTAAAATCTGAGCCAATTGTTCTCTCCATTGTGGCTCCTTGCTTGGTGAAGAAGGTATAGGTCTGCGCAAAGACGATGCCAAAGATCAAGCATGTTCCCCACATCGGAAAAAGCCTTAGTATGGCCTTCGCTTCTTCGACCTCGGCTACGCTACAAGACCAACCGTCTTCTTTCAAATGACTTTGTGCAATCAAGGCTTTGTTGAGGAATCTGCCAGATTGCAAGATCAAAAGTACAATAGCATAAGGAAAATTGAAATTAGTAAGTACTGCCCGATCCGTAGTCCAGCTACATGGAGAAAAATATTAGACACTCTCTGAGTAACTTTAATTATAATTATTTTAAGTATATATTTGTTATATAATCAATGACAGAAACGAAATAAAGCACGAATAAAACACACGGATTTAACGTGGAAAACCCTTTACGGGAAAAACCACGGGGAAGAGAGAAGAAATCACTGTCTAAAAAGGTTGGTACAAAAACAGTAGTAGTCTCAAAATTTGGGGAAAAAGTAAATCGGCAACTACTACATCAAGCCGAAACCCTAAAATACAAAATATGTGCGAAAATAAAACGGGTCGCACCGCGAGACTTCGGATCGAGCTAAACGAATTCGGGTCACCGAACTCTAACAATATTGGTAGTGCAAGTTGTTTCAGAAGCTAGATAGTGAAAAATGTAACTAGTGCAGTACTAAAGTATTTGAACGAGTGACACCAAATGTTTTTTTTTTGAAGTATTTTACAAGATAAGTAACGTATTGTCAAGAGTTAATTTTGAGAATTATGAATATGCATGCATTTTATATTTTCGGAACTTAGTAATCGGTGCCCAGGTTGTCTTCTAGAATTATCTATGAAATCTTTATATGCTTGTATTGGCTATGCCACAATTAGAGCCCAAAATAATGAAAATACTTCAGATTTTCTTTTGGTCCTTAATCTCACTTTGCTAATATCTATCACATATACCTCATGAAATCCTCTGCTGGCTTTGTATTAAAGCTTGTAAACAGAGCAAAACCTCAAGCCATTGCATATACATATTGAACTCACTATCAGAACCAAGTGTGCGAAAAAAAAAAAGGAGAAAAAAAGGAGTGGAAAATGGTACGAGAATGTGTATCTATCTATTAAATAAAACGTTTCAAGAGGACCTTGCTTATTCAAGAGAAAAAAAAAAATTTCAGCTTCTAAATGCAAAGCAGAAAGCCAAGTTCCTTACTTGAATTGTTCATGACATCCGTCTTCTGCGGCAACAGTTTGACTCATTCCCCGGTTCCTAAATGCCGCAACAAACACGCTTCCGATCCTTACAAAAGCACTTCTCTCGTTGTGCGTAACGCTATACCTATAAGTTGTTTTCCCGAGCAAGAAAGCGACCAATGCGAAAACCATGGCAATACAAGGAACTCCGAACCCGAGAGCCCAGCTAAGGTTTTCCTGTATGTAGCTCACAACAAAAATTGTCACTAAAGCACCTGCGCAAACGCCGAAGTACCACCAGTTGAAGAAGGAGCTTTTGGCTTTGCTCTCTGTTGGATCTTGACCGTCAAACTGGTCCGCGCCAAAAGCCTGCGTGCATGGCTTGTGTCCACTTTGCGCAATCGCGACGAGATAGAGGGAAAAGAAGAACAATATCACTTGGAAAATATGAGGAGAACACGAGGACATGGTGTTGTTGGTTTGACAAATATTGGAACCGCTCGAAGAAGGCAAGATAGCCGATAGACACAACAAGCCTAGTCCCTGCCATATCATCCAAGTCTAAGCAAAAACTGTGTATATTGATTAAAGGAAACTTTATGCTTTTGCCTCAGGAGAGCATAGCTTTTAAATATATATATATATATATATATATATATATATAAAGTAGCATGTTAAACTAAATTTAATCACATAGAGATACATCTGTACAGTAATTTTATTTTTGAATGAGGAAGTAGTCATAAGTAATATTTACTAGAGGGACATAATTGAAAAGTACTTTTAAAATGTTAGGTGTTAATTATAATTTTCATAAATTAAAGGGCATTATTGAAAAATACTTCAAACCACTCAGGTAAAGTTTTAGAATTTTAGTAGGGGTAATATCCCCACCGGCACTACTTGGATCCTCCCCTGATGGGCGCCAATTACCTTTAAAAGTACAGTAAATATCTATAAATTAGTAATCTTGAGACTAAGAATAATTATTAATTTAACGAATGTTATCGAGAAATTTTTATAATTTATCCAAATATGTGTCATGTTTAACATCGTTTCACAAACTATTATTATGATTTAAAATATTTGTTAAGTAAATTCACATCGACATTAATTTTAGTACTAAATAATATAATTTATAATATAGTCTAAATAATGTTTATTTTTTTATTAGAAGATTATTAATTTATATATCAAGTGGGTTCTAAAATTTTTTGGTAATATTTTATCTTATGAATTTAAGGAATTATTAATTGGGGGAATTGCAAAATAAGGCAATTTCTAGAGTCACTTAATAATCTATGCTCTAGTGTGCTCACTTTATTACTCTATATTCCTAGTGTAAATTTTGGGTATAAATTAAAAATACAACGCATATTAGTATAGATATCATTATGACAAAAGATGAGCATTCTTCAAAATTTCCCTTATTAATTTATCACAATTGGCCCGCCCGAGTTGGGACCACTATAAATATTATTTGATTGAAGGTATTAATTTATCAATGTTTTACTATAGCCAATATTTGATCGAAGTTATTAATTTATCAAAGTTTTATTATACTCAATTTTTTTAAATGGACACTTGTGCATTTTCTTATTTAATTAGTAATTAATTTTATTACTGCAAATTAATTATTAGATTTTACTATAATAATAAATTTTCTTTCCGGTTATTGGCTCTTTCTCTAGCTCTCTTTTTTTTTTCTTTTTTTTTTTTTCCTTTAAAACTCAGTACCAAACTAAGCACTCGCCAGTTGTATTCTATATTTATCTGATAAATATCTTATATTTAGGTCAAGTACTAGTTTTGCTTTTTCAGAGTCTGTCTCTCTATCTTTAAAGCACATCAATCATTATACCAAATTGAAAACAAGAGACAGCTAATGGGAATATCTCTGTTCTTTTTATTTTCTTTTAGTTAGTGCACTAAAAAAATTGACTCAACATATTATAATGATGAGAAGAATAATGTTAGAAATACAAATTCTTTTATCAACTTTTTAATACTAACCTATGTGGTCATTGAAGTGTCATATTTTAATTAATATTTTTCTAATTGGATGATAAACACTCACTAATAATAGTATGACACATGAATTTGTATTAAAAAGTTGGTATATCTGGCACTACTCCTAATGAGAAATTATAGGATCAAACCATGATATAGAGGAGAGAAGCCACCACAACGGTGCGGTAGCGGCCAAGCAAAGAGTCGGCGACGAAAGCTCCAAACAGCGGCAGCGACGCCGCCGTGCCGCTCCACGCGTTGACATTCGCCGCTGCCGCCGCTGTCGACTGTCGCAGCGGTCCGGTCAGATACGTGATCAGGTTGGCCGAGATTCCATAGTATGCAAACCTCTCCGCCACTTCTACTCCTTTTAGTGCACAAAAATTTCCAAAATATTCCATATCAAACTAACTAATTATAACCCCTTCACTCTTTTTTTTTTTTTTCCCAGTCTTTTCCAAACATAAGAATTTTTTGCTAATAGAGACGCCCCTTTGTAATGAAATTGACATCTTATTAACCTATGTGTTTAATAAGTATAACAGTATCTAAAATAAAAACAACATGTTGAAGAAGTGAATTATAAGGACGTTTTTAAGAAATTAATGTGTTTGGCCATATAATTCATCTTAATTTTACCTATGATGAAAGATGCCGATCTCCAACCGCCGGAGTTGGATCTCGAGGCGGGACGGCCTTTATAGTCGACGGCGCCATCTACGACGGAGGCGATGTTTTCGATGATTAGCAACGGAGTTTCGGTGTCGTCGCCACCCGTGGGAGATGTGGCGGAACCGGCCATCAACCAGCCTGTGGAGTGGGATATTGGAGTCTTCGGAAATGTGCAAAGGTGGCGTGATAATGATAATCAATTCATATTAATTTATCGGGCTATATAAACTATAAAGAATTTGATATGATCTAAAACGTGAATTTTAGATAATAGAATAGTTAGTACGGGAATCATAATATATTGTCCTAATTATTGGTGGGGAAGGAGTCAGGCTGACGCGATTCACATAATCACATTAACAATGTCTTTGCAATATTATTTTGTTTTAACAGATTCTAAATTAATATTTTTTTTTTCTGGGATTCTAAATTAATAATATTGTTTGATAACTAAAGGTCATAATTGTGACATCAGTTATTTTAAATGAAAATGTCAATTCTAAGAGAGGTTGATGAGCAATTTAGAACTTCATATAATATGAAAATTACTAGACATTAATGATGGCAAAACATCTAGTAGAATCTTTACGAAAATTTGTAAAGGTCTAATATTATGAAAGCCTCAGAATCTTCAGATTGGAGGGTAATTATAAAAGTACTTCAACCTGTACTATAAGAAGAAATTACCAAAGTTATAAATAGGTAATCTTTACAAATAAAAAAAAAATTTGTTGTGTTGATCAACTAAAAGAGATCAAATATGTGCCCTTAGTCCTTACCCTCTTTTAATAAAAGGTGCTCTTAGAGTGTGTTTGGTTGGTGGATAGAGAAGTGAGAGAATGGAGAGGTGGAGGGAGAAATTGAATCTTTTTGTTTGGTTAGAACAAAAAAATGAGGCAAGGAAGAGGTGGAGAGAGAGCATTTTCATCCGGGCCCACCAAATTGCATCATTCTCCATGCTCTTCATCAACTTTAAGTAATGAAAAATCTAATTTATCATCGATACTAATTATTAATAAATAGTAAAAATAAACAATATAGTAATTTTATAAATAATTACTATCTATACTTTTAATAACTTGGAGGATTATTATAATTAATTATCTCCTTTTTTGGCACTCCCCTTTCTTTGAATACTCTTCATATATTCATGCTCTCCATATTCCATCATCGACTGTAAATTTAGAGCAAGTCTTGATGGGTATAGTCTTTTTTTTCTTTTTGTCCTACTAAATGAATGTACTAATTGTCATAAAAATTTCAATTTAGTAAAAGCAAGCAATGAAAATTTGATTTTTAGCCACTCCTTCTGACAAAATTCAATAATTACATTTTTCTATTATAAATGTAAGATTTTGCGAAATGCAAGTAGCAAGCAAACCCTAATGCACTTAGTCCAGCCAATAGCCAATAGTAGTAATCAAGATGAGCCTTGTTTAGGTTATTAGAAATCCAACTATCTCTGTCGCTTCCACTAGTTGCTTTGTCAATGAACGAGACAAGAAAGGCGCTTAAGAAGCTCCCGACACCGACTACGCTGATGTACAATGCGAGCCCTATGCTTCTTAATTCTATCGAAACTTGATCATAGAAGAACTCTTGCATGCCAACCATCGTGAAGACATCCGCAACTCCAAACAAGATATTCTGCGGTGCCATCCACCAAATGCTCATCGGAATAGTCGCGCTTGGATTGTCAACAAGGTCGTATTCGTGAATGGTTTTGAGCCGTTTCATTTCAACTAGGGCTGCGAGTATCATAACGAAGATTGATATGAGAATCCCCGTCCCTATTCTCTGTAGCATCGTAATCCCAGACGGGTTTCCAGTGAAAGATCTAGCAATGGGGACTAAAATGCGGTCGTAAATGGGAAGGAAGATGAGGATGGAAACTGTAGAAATGGATTGAAAGGATGCAGATGGTATGTTGAAGCCTGAGATGAGCATTCTATCCATTGTAGCTCCTTGCTTTATGAAGAAAGTTTCGGTCTGAGCAAACAAAATGCCGTAGGCCAAGCATGAGCACCAAATTGGGATAAGCCTGAGCATAGCCTTTGCTTCCTCAACCTCGGTTACGCTACAAACCCAACCTTCTTCCTCCAAATGATCTGGTGTAGCCAAGGCTCTGTTGAGGAATCTGCAAGAGTTTAGAAAGCTGAGTTCAAAGCACTACATATATATTCTTAAGTTCTAGAATTTGGAAAATGAAGAACATCACTTGCCATGAGGGAGAAAACAATAATTTACTCTTTAGGACTCGCAAAGAGTTTTACATTTTTGCATTAAGTAAGTTTACACATGATGGCATATTTTCTTGACTTGTACTATTGCTTTTGGAATATATATCTTTAAGATTGGTATTTTTCAGTTATTCAAAAGTCATCAGTTGTGTTTGTTTTTTCGTTTTTTTTTTTTTCATATACTCCTGAACAAATGCAAATAGCTAAGTTACTTACTTGAATTGTTCCGAACTTTTGTGAGGTAGGAAGGTGCGAGACTCTGCTTGAGTGGTTATAATTGTTGGATTTCTTCGCCTTTTCTTGAATGCTGCAACAAACACATTGCTTATTCTTGTAAACGGGCCTTTCGCGTTCTGAGCAACGCTATACCTATACGTCCTACTTCCAAGCAAGAAAACCACCAATGCAATGACCATCGCGATGCAAGGAATTCCAAACCCGAGACCCCAACTAAAGTTTTCTTGTATGTAGCTTACGACGGAGCTGGTTACTAAAACGCCAGCACATAAACCAAAAAACCACCAATTGAAGAATGAGCTCTTAGCTTTGTATTCTTCCGGATCTTCACCATCAAACTGATCAGCACCAAAAGCCTGCGTGCATGGCCTGTGACCGCCTTGCCCGACTGCCACTAGATATAGCGAGAAGAAGAACAATATGACTTGGAGCGGAGAAGGAGAACAGGGCATATCGTGTTTGCTTTGGCAATCGAATCCGCTTAGATAAGGCAGGAAAGCTGATAGAGTCAATAAGCCTAGTCCCTGACATCCAAGACAAGACAAAATTAATATACAACAAGTAACATAGGCTAGTCTGATAAAGAGAGAGAGTAATGCTACAACTTTGGACATCCAGAATGATGTTATAGTCAATATTTATCAAATTTTTTTTTGTTTTAATTTCATAACTAATATGGTTAGATTAATAATCTCTATTGGACATTATTCTAAAGATACAATCTTAACACTTTAGTTATGTAGTTTTATAAAGAAAAATGTATATCGAATTGTTGAATAATAGAGACTCTCTGTACAGGGCAACTTTTTATTCACTCTAACAATTAATTTCGTTAATATTAGAAAAAACTTTAACTAAAATGGCTTGATTTGAGAATTGCGATTTCTATTTCTAGATTGACAGAAAACTGCTACTTCGTAGCATAAAATCCTAATCTATACTTATTTGTGAACTCGTTACTAGATAGGACTCAACTTCAGCTCGATTGACAGAGCCAATCGACAAATTTTGGATGGATCAATATCGTATATTGTCTAGTATTCATAATGCCTCGAACAATAAATAAAGGGAAATTATAAGAAATAAATTTTTTTTAAAGTTTTTAAAAAATAGTACATGTTTCAAAATATTTAAAAAAATAACTGTCAAGAATTTTAATAATAAAAAAAATATTCACATATTTGTAAGAAATTTTTTAACATTTCAACTTTTACTCGTTAAATTTGAAGTGTTAAAAATTTTCGTACAAATGTGCAAATATTTTCTTGTTATTTTTTATCATTAAATTCTTGACAGTGGCTTATTTTTAACATTTTGAAACATGTGCTATTTTTAAAAGACTCATTCTCACCCCTTGTTTGTAAACTCATTTTACCCATTACATTCCATTGTCTTGGAATGGTCAAAATGGGTTAAAGAATGGTTTGGAATAGTTTGTAAAATAGTTTGAAATAATTATGAAATTGTTTGACTTTGTAAATTTCGAGGTGGTATAAATGGTTGAGATTTAAAGATATTGTATAGGGATTATGAAAGTTTAAAAAAATGAAATGCAATAAGATGAATTGTATAGGGATTAGAAAAGTTGAAAAAAAAATGGAATGAAATGAAATGGGAGGAATGCACTCCCTAAGGGGTCAGTTTTGACATATTTTAGCAACTCACTCATAAGTTTATTAGGTAAATAGCTATTTTAAAAAATATGTTTTTAAAAGGTAATCACAGTTTCATAAAATTTATAAAATAATCATAAAAAATTTCTTACCACAACAAAACTATAATTTTATAATAAATTTCTTACAAAAGTAATAAAATTTATAAATAGTTATTTTTTTAAAATCCCCCATAAAAATATCTATATATTTTTTTTTCCAAAAATCAAGAAAGATGAACATAGATACCAAGATATAGACGAGAGAAGAGATGGCGATGGTGCGGTAGCGCCCGAGAAAAGAGTCGGCAATAAAAGCACCCAACAGAGGTATCAACGCCGCCGTGCCGCTCCACATGTTGATGTTTGCTGCGGCGGCCGCAGTCGACTGTCCCAACGGCCCCGTCAGATACATTATCAGGTTGGCCTTGATTCCATAGTAGGCGAATCTCTCGGCAATCTCCACACCTATACCATCATTTTAAAAAAAGATCACCTAAATGTTCACGTTTAAATAATTGTTGACTTTCCAATCTCGGGACTGAATGCTTAAATCTATCGTTTGACACTTTGACTAGTCCACGTACCGATAATAAAACCTGCTGATCTCCAGCCGCCGGAATTGAACCGCGACGCATGCCGGCCCTTGTAGTCGACAGCGCCGTTGACGACGGCATTTTCGAGCATCGGAGTTTCGGCGTCGCGGGCGCCGAGGTGGTCGGAAATGGCCATTGATCAAAGCTACCCACCACCTACACTACACGGCAATAAGCTGATCAAGGCAGCGAGGGCATTAAAGATGAGGCTGTTGTTGAAGCAAAATGTCCGAACGTGTTGAATTGGAATGTAAGAGACGTAGAATATTTGATTGATCGCACCCCTAAGCTTAAATAACATAATTTGGAGCGTGAATTGCGTGAGAAATAGAATAATGAGGACGTGACTCGCACTTCTTTGAAATAGAGTTTTATATTTGTAGTATTAAAGATTGATTGTCACTTCTTATTAGACGGGTTGGGTTAAGGGAAAAAAAAAATGCTTTCATACGCATCTATAGGATTGGTTGAGAGTTATTATGATAAATAATATTAATATATATATATATATGGGAGATTATGTGAAATCTGGTACGTAAGTGACAAGTACACTCATGATGTTCCCCAATCGAAGAACTATCGTCTAGAAATAGTACTGATAGGTTTTCTTTTTATTTATTTTTTTTTCCTGTATTGGCAACTATGAACTCTTGGACAAATCATTAATGGTCCACTATAATGGGTAGCCGGCTAGGAAGTTAAAAATAATTAAAAAAAAAAAAAGATTTATCCGATCCAAATATCCAATAAACCCCTGAACCACAAAACTCATTATCCATAGTGCCTGACTTTTATAATTGTTTCAAATTTGGCCCTTCTATTAGATTTTTTTTTTTTTAAGATTTTGGATGAAAAGTCTACAACGTGGCTGTCAAGAAAGATATTAAAAATGTCTAGTGTGAAGAATGATCTAAAGCCAGTTACGGATCTAAAAATTTAATTCAAGAGGGACAAAACAATGATTATTTTATTTTGATAAATTATTATTTTAAAATATTAAATTTCCCTCATAATAATATTATATAAGTAAAAAAGAAGTAAAAATAATAATAAGCTAAAAGATATTATATAAAAGAAATTATGTAATATGTGAAGTAAGTTTAAAAATTTTAAGTGAGGGGTCAAATACGAAAAATCCTTAGAAATATTAGGTAAATTAAAGATTTAAAAAATTACTTTAAATGTGAAGATGTGAAACTGAAATATATACATATATATATATATGATAAATTTTATAATTTTAGAAAATTGAGGAGGAGAAATATGAAAAATATTTTATATATGTGGTATATTTTATAGTTTTATAAAGTTGAGGGGGGAATAGAACCCCTTGCCCCAACAACGATCCTTCTTTGTCTAAAAGCTATATTATCAAAACATAACTCAGAGTCTCACAGAAACTACCTAGACACATCAAACTGAATTAAATTAAAGACGAGGAGTACAGAGACAATGATTTTTTTTTTTTTTTTTTGGCTTTGTTTGATTGGCTTTGCGAATGGTCTGAAAATGAAACAGATAATTTGGATAATAATTATGGGAAGTAGGCTCGAGGGTTTTGCCCAATTTGGTTTGTGAGAGAGAAGAAGAGGGTTTATGTGTGGGATGAGAATTTATAGACCAAAACGTAGTTGTTTAACTAGCATGTAAATTAAGAGTAATAAAGTAATTTTCTGAGAATCGAAAGTAGTGGAAATAAAGCTCAAGGCCGCCGCGTAAATCTAATAAATTGGATCCGGTGAATTTTAGAAGCTTAAGAGTGTTCATATCTGTCCATAAGTCCAAAGCCGGATCAGGGTAAACACATGTGAATTGAAGAAGACCAAGTTGAGAGTCAAGCAAAGAGCAGGAATTTAGACCCCCTAACGAAATTCAAACTAATCAAAGAGCCGGGAAAATGTATAAATAGAGCTCATGAGATGAAAATGGTAACTTTTCGCTCATTAGAAATTCTAAGCATTGTTCTAGAGAAAATCTCTTGTCTAGTTCAAAGTCTAGGATTTAATCTGGAGATCTTTTGAGTGAAATTAAACCGAGTACTTGTAACTATTTCAGCTGATTTTTGGCACAAACAATTTCTCTTCATTTCCCATATGTGTATGCATGCGAGTGAGAAAAAAAAATGAAATTGTGCAATGATACAAAGTCAAGAATGAGGTTTTTGTAAGCATCAATTATTGTCATTATTGTTTTGATTTTCTACGTATATATTGTCTAACATTTATGGCCAATACCGTGCTCAAGCGAAAGGTAAAGATAACGAGGTAGAGAGTGGTGTATGTAAAGAAGATTAGAGTATATAGCTCAGATGACAAATAAACTCTTTTTTTTTTGGTTTATTTACTGAAAAAAATAAAAATCTTAATCTTGAGATAATTGAGTAAATAACTAATTTTTAAATTATATTTTAAGAAAATAGTCAATATTTTGATTTATTAAGAAATTAATCAGTTTTTTAATTACATCTACATGATTATGTGAATTTACCTTTATGTCCTTAGTTATTTTATGTATTAGTGACTAATAACTTAATTTTTAAAAACGTTGGCCATTTCGTTAATAACATAGATCAAAAAAGGACTAAATACCAAATAGATTCAAAATATAGCAAAAAACCTTTCTTTTGGATTTGGTTTTATTTTTGTTGTTTCTTTGAATAAAAAAGGAATGGGTATCACTGTCAGATTCTTTTCTCCATGTTTTTTTTTTTTTTTGAAAGAAAGATAGGTATTTGTCTACAAATTTTAAATGTTTTTCCCCTAGCTTTTTCAAGTAAAGAAACATGCTACACTGATTTTTCAGTCATTTTTTCTTACCATGTATATCATTAAATTAGAATATAAAATTAAGTATGATTAGAAGAGGTAATTATACTTGGTACTCCCGTCTAGTGGATGTAATACGTAAACATGATGAAATGATCAATACTTCCAGTTCTAATTTTAGGTCTTGATACATGTAATACTAGTCATTCTCCGACCAAATTAATTAATTAACCAATTAAAAACGTAAAAGTAAACATGGACTTATTTCTGTTATAGAACAGGAATAAATTTGACCATGTCAAGAAGTTGAAGGACTATGGATTGAGGAGTTTTATAGTTCACGGTTATTAACACAATAATATTGTTAAGAAAATATGACAAGGCTTATACCACAAGACGTCGCACAAACTCAAACGTAATTACTTTCTCATTCTATATAATTAGAATCAATTGTAGAATATATATTATTACAATAACGGAAACTACTACGATATCCCTGGCAAATCTCATCATTTAATACTTTTTAAAAATCTTAATCACAAATTTTAAAATACATGATAATAAAACTATAATAATGTGGCTTACTGGCTTAGAAACTTGTACTACAATTTTCAATACTTCTAATTAACCGACTATTGTGTCAGTTTGGCATTGCTGTGCTGATATAAAAAGTGCTTCAAACTGTGCTGAAGAAAGAAATTGCTGGAGTTATAAGCATGTAAGGTGTTTGGATATTTTATTTTTAGAATTGCTGTGGATATGTAAAATTACGAAAAAATAATTTTAGAAAATTAGTTAGTTGAATATGGATTAAAAAATTAAGGATATTTTAGTAATTTAAAATGGAAAAGCAGTTTCGGTTACAGAAAAGCAGCCTTTAACCTGCTTCTCAAATTATACTACGTAAAAGCAAAAACGGTTACATGCTTCTTTAAGAAGCAGGTTTACCAAACGCCTCTAGGTGCTTTTGATTCTTTTATAATCTAAAAGCAGCCTCCAGAAGCAATGCCAAACTGGCCCATTACCTCTCAGCCTAGTCCAAGTTACCGAACAAGTTCCATTATAGAAAGCGCCTTTTTATATATATATAAGCATTAAATGAGAACGATACGGATAACTTTATTTTCATTTTTCACCATATATATGAATGATTACATACTTTTTCTATTATAAATGTAACATCTTGCAAAATGCAAGTAGCTAGCAAATCCTAGAGCACTTAGTCCAGCAAGCAGCCAATAGAAGTAATCAAGATGGGCGCGGTTTAAGTTGTTCGAAAACCAGCTACATCGGCCGCCTCCGGTGGTTGCCTGCTCGATGATCGAGATGAGAAAGCTGCTTAGAAAGCTCCCAACGCCGAATACACTAAGGTAAAGTGCGAGACCGATGCTTCTCAATTCTGTCGGAACCTGATCGTAGAAAAACTCTTGTAGGCCGACCATAGCGCAGACTTCCGCAACTCCAAACAAGACATTCTGCGGTGCCATCCACCAGATGCTCATCGGAACAGTCTCACTTGGCTTGTCAAGTAGCTCGTGTTCTTGAGCGGTTTTGAGCCGTTTGATCTCAACTAGAGCGGCCATTATCATTAGGATAACAGATACGAAAATCCCTGTTCCTATTCTTTGAAGCATTGTGATGCCAGATGGTTTTGTGGTGAAAGACCTAGCAATGGGAACGAAAACATGGTCGTAAATGGGAAGGGCAATGAGGATAACAAGCGTGGAAATGGATTGAAATGAGGCAGCAGGTATATTAAACCCCGGGATGATCGCTCTGTCCATTGTGGCCGCTTGCTTTGTGAAGAAAGTTCCGATCTGGGCAAACACAATGCCATATACCAAGCATGTCCCCCAAATTGGGACAAGCCCAAGTACAGCCTTTGCTTCCTCAACCTCAGTTATGCTACAAACCCAACCTTCGTCCAAATGATTTGATGCAGTCAAGGCTTTATTGAGGAACCTGCAATAGTTTAGAAAGCTGAGTTCAAAATCACTACACATTCTTAAGTAATAGCAGTTGGAAAATGAAAAACAAAACTTGCCTTTATGGGAAAAAAATTTCAAATAATACATCGCGTGATTCAAAATTGTTAGGGGTAAATGTTTAGATCAAACAACAATTTTGCATTTGTGCAAACATAAATGGTTTTACATTTTTGCATTTATTAAGTTTGAGGAGAAACATTTCCTAGATTTGTACTATTGCTCTTGGAAAATATATTATCTAAGACACCTAGATTAGGCCTTTTTATGATGCAAAACTTTATCAGGTGTGTTTGCATCTTTCATCTACTCCTATATATATGCAAAAAGCCGATTTGCTTACTTGAATCGTTGAGAACTTTTGTGAGGTAGGAAAACCTGAGATTCCGGTTGAGTGTCTATAATTGACAGATTTGTTCGTCGGTTCCTGAATGCTGCAACAAAGACTTGGCCGATTCTTATAAACGGGCCTTTCTCGTTCTGCATAATGCTATACCTATAAGTTCTAGTTCCAAGCAAGAAAACAACCAATGCAATGACCATGGCGATGCAAGGAATTCCAAATCCGAGACCCCAACTGAAGTTTTCTTGTATGTAGCTTACGACGAAGGTGGTTACTAAACCGCCTGCGCATACACCAAAATACCACCAGTTGAAGAATGAGCTCTTGGCTTTGCATTCCTCTGGATCTTCACCGTCAAACTGATCGGCACCAAAAGCCTGCGTGCACGGCTTGTGACATCCTTGCGCGACTGCCACTAGATATAGCGAGAAGAAGAACAGCACGATGTGGAACGGAGAAGGAACACAGGGCATGGAGTGCTTGCTTTGGCAATCAGAAACACTAAGAGAAGGCAAGAAAGCTGATAGAGTCAATAAGCCTAGTCCCTGGCATGAGATCCAATAAGCCAATAATTATAATTGTGTCAAGCAAAAGTTGATGAATAGTTATCAAAAAGAAAGATACCAAATCATAATAATCTCCACCCTTTGAGTAACAACCGTAGATGGTCAAACTACTGGAAGTCTAGATTAAAATAAAAAGAAATTAATTAATATGGTTTAAGGTTTTTATTTAAATTTGGGTATTTATTTAGGGAGTTTATTAAAAAACTTCAAACTATGTCCTAACCAATACACCACCAAGCATAAACCCATAACAACGCAATAAAACTAACCCAATAGCAGAGAGAAGAGACGAAACACAATCGGATAGTGACAAACTGAAAGCGGGGACCCAAAGCAAATACCTAATTAAAATTACAAGCAAAAAATAAAACAGTCTAACCACTAATAATCTTGACTATTCTAATTTTTACCCAATAAATTAAGAGGATATACATACATACATATACACATACATACAAAAATATAGAGAAGAGAAGCCATGGCGATGGTGCGGTAGCGGCCAAGGAAAGAGTCGGCCAGGAAAGCTCCCAAGAGAGGCAACAACGACGCGGCGCCGCTCCACGCGTTGACTATGGCCGCCGCGGCCGCCGTGGATTGGCCGAGCGGCCCCGTCAGATACATTATCAGGTTGGCGCTGATTCCCCAATAGGCGAACCTCTCCGCAATCTCCACACCTGTTTCTCACACAGATGATTGCTATTTATTTGCTACCATGTTATTGTTTAACCAAAATGACTACTATTCTAAACAATCACGCTCGCTCACACACACCTATGATAAAAGACGCCGATCTCCAGCAGCCGGTGCTCCGCCGCGACGCCGGCTGGCCCTTGGAGTTGACTGCGGCGTTGACGATGGCGCTTTCGAGCATCGGAGTTTCGGCGTCGCCGGCGACGAAGCGGTCGGAAATGGCCATCGACGACGGCTCCACCGCCACACCTCCAAACAAGTGAGGAGCTGGTATGACGCATGTGAGAATTTGTTGAAAGCGCATTGGGATTTTGTTCATTTATGACAAATTAGTCCCTTTTTTTTTCTGTTTTTTGTTTTTATAAACAAAAATTTAAAATGTTTTTGCTATTTTTGTTTTCAAAATTTTAAGAAATACAAAACATTTTAAAAACAAAAAATACGAAAGGATAGTTTCTATTTTCTAACTAGAGAGTAAAAAATAAGAAAGGTTCTACTTAGAGCAACTCTAATGCTACTCTAAAATAGCGTGGAATAGTAAAATTTGGCGTTAAATGATGAGAATTGGGTTCTCCAACCCATATGACAAAGCTTCTTTATTTTGGCGTTTAAAGAAAACACACAAAAAAAAAATTCTTAAGTTTTAATGATTTTGTTAAAAAAAAATTTAACAATAAGAATTTTTGTTTTATCTATTTTTAAAAATTTATTTATAATTTAAAAATACAGATAATGAAAACAGATTTGTCGGACTTGTTTTTAAACATTTTGATCAAATTTTTGTTTTAAAAAAATAGAAAATAAAAATTTTACCAAACGCACCCTTTTAAATATTTTATATTTTCAAGAACATCCATACATTATCCAAGTGTACACAAGTACACAACCAGTATACTCTCCTATAGAGCTGAAAATAAAGGAGGGCAAAACGGTTATCATGTTTTCCCTTACCATTTTTTGAGGCTACAAAACCCTCTACTCGTAAAGCTGAAAATACAGTGGGTAGATACGCATAAACGTGTATTCGTATCTTTTGCTGATATCGGATAATGTCTGTATCCACCTAATCCTTTTTTTTATATATTCAAATACTAGTTTTGGGAGGTTTTTTTTTTTTTTAAACTAAATTATGAAATAAATGAAAATTAAAGAAAAAATATTATAAAAATTTGATCATTTAAAAAAATTATTAAACAAGATAATAATAAAAAAATAAAAATATTGTGTTATTATAAAAAAAAATTAGAGATAAAAAGATGAAGAAAAAAATATAAGATTTAAAATAAAAATAAAATTTAGTATTTGTTGTAGGTGATTTTTCGTCAATAAATGTAGCCTCGGGGGCGGAGTCTCCGAGAACATTTAATGTGAGCACAAAGCCCCGATCCTAATAGGAAAAGAATGCCACGTCATCACAGGAGCTTTCCCCGAACGGAGACGGGACGAGGATTGTCGAAGATGATCCTAGAATGTACACCCACGATGATAAGCAGGAAAAACGCCACAGAAGGTAATGTCAATTTTGTGACAAGACTCTCGGAGAGAGATTGACGGACAAAAAGGCCGCGGATCATCGAAGATGACCCACCCTTGCGAAGCTAGCCACGAAGGGGAAGCAAGAACTCCACTCACGACGAAGGGTTCGTCCCGCGAAGCTGGCGACCCCTGATCGAAGATAAAGTCCACACTTGGTAGTTTAGGTCTAATTTTCCTCTCTGTTTTTCTATCCCCGATCGTGGGATATTTTGTAATTAAGCCCGTAAGACTTGCGATTGAGTAACCGTTAGGATATTCAATTGCCGAGTCATTAGGGAAGGATAACCGCTCATTTAATAACAACATATTTAATTCGGTAATTATTCCCGATTTATGGGGGATCGTGCGTTATGTTTCCTTCTTCGGACCTTAATCCCTCGACTATAAAAAGGGAATAGGAAAATCGGAGAAGGGGTTGGTTGGAATTTCTTGTAATCGAGTATTTTTAATACAATTCTCAGTGGACGTAGATTATTACTCGGAAGATGGCCGAACCACTTAAAAAATTCTCTCTTTATTTTCTTTCCGATTTAAATTCGGACCAAAATTATTTTTCATTGCTGCATCACTCTCTAGATGTGCGGATCTCATCGTTGGTTCAAATTCACACCAACAGTATTGTTTTTCACCCTGTAGCTTCCATTTCAATGTCGTTTCTCTTCGCTTGTCGTTTTCCTTTGTATAATTTTTAATTTAGTATTCTCTTCCAGCTGTCAATTGTCATTTTGTTTGCAATGTCGTTTTCTCTTCTCTCATTTTTCACTTAATTGTTGTTTTCTTTTCTGTCGTTTTTCACTTTATCGTCGTTTTCTATATTCTGTCGTTTTTCATTTTCTTGTCGTTTTTCCAAACCGCCGTTTCTCGTCTGTGCTGTCGTTTTCCTATTTTTTGAGGTTTCCCTTTCCCAATTCAAAGCTCGCTTTTTAACGTCGTTTAATCTCCTGTCGTTTTCTATTTTACCTTCGTTTTTCTCAGTCGTTTCCAATTTATATGTCGTTTTCTCTTCTTATGTCGTTTACCCATTTATCGTTTTCACTTCAACATCATTGCCAATCAGCTATAGTTTTTCTATCACTGTCGTTTTTCCGTTCCATTGTCATCTTTGTTTTTACCGTTGTTTCAAATGAATTAGAATCTTCCTGAGATGGTGACAGCTCTCTGAATATAGAGATATTTAGATTCTATAAATTCAACTTGTAATAGTCCATTCGTAGCTAGAAGATTAATCGAACTAATTACCAGTATTATATCATTATCAAGATGTGTTGCCTTCTCTTTTGCAAGACATTTGATGTAGTCCTATGGTTTATATATATATATATATATATATAGAAACATAACCTATATATTCAACATGTAAAATAATTGGTTCAAGAAAATTCTAGACTAATACCCCTGAAAAAAAAAAATAAATAAAATAAAAAGAAGAAGAAGAGAAATTTCTAGACTCAAAAAACCTTTAGTAGTGATCATCATTGATTATATATTTATTTATTGTTAGAAATGTTAAAAAAAATTTTACTTATTGCAATTTCAAGATAATGTGTAATTCAAATATTATTTTGTAAAATTCTATCGAGATTTAATTCAAACCACAAACTCGACAACGCGTTTGCCAACAATGTTGCAATAGAGATCGGCCTTTGGTAAGTGTCTACCACGACGAACTGCAAGGTGCGAGTGTCATTATTAACTTAATAGTAAAAACAGTTGAAGAAAGAGCTTTTCTTGTATATAGCTTACGAACAAAATAGTCACAAACGTCCCTGCGCAGACACCGAAACACCACCAGTTGAAGAACGAGTTCTTGGCTTCGCTCTCCACTGGATCCTGACCGTCAAACTGGTCGGCCCCAAAAGCCTGCGTGCACGGCTTGTGCGGGCCTTGCGCGACGGCCACGAGGTATAGGGAAAAGAAGAATAATGCCACTTGGAACATGGGAGGAGAGCATGGCATGTTATCGTTGGTTTCGGACTCGGAACCACTCAGAGAAGGCCAAATAGCAGAGACAGTCAGCAATTCTAGTTCCTCCTGCCATTCATTCCATTTCAAGCCTTAGAGTTACAAACAGTGAAAGACTACTTTAAGCATTTCTCAGTGGATCGCTCCAAAATCAAAATGAAAGAAAGAAAGAAAGAAACTCATCAAATGGAAGAATATATATATATATAGCTTTAGCTCATGGAAGACTCCTCAAGTTGTTGCGGTTCAATTTAAAATATGTATATCAGATAAAATTTATGAAATGTAACATCATTTGTGTTCTATCAAAACGTCATATTAGTATGTCTAAGAACTAAATTGTAGGACCAATTTGGAAGCAATGTATAGAAAAATGCGTCAAGCAAAGATCAGTAAATGCTGAAAAACAAAATAATTTAAAAAGGTTTTTCTTGATCATTTCTCACCCTGAAATAGAAAAGTAAATTAACTTGGAAATTCTCTGGTAGATTTGACCTTGAAGTAGGTTGAATTTTGGTCTTACTTTTCGGCTTGATTACACCTCTAACTGGGGCGCGAATCGATTTTTGTTTTTTCTCCTACTTCATCAAGAATCGAACCCAGAAACATAAACATTAGCTATTTATCGCTTGAGATACGCCTCTTGGCTCTTACGGCAAGCAAAAGCAGTTATTTTAAAACACAATAAAAGGTGGTTAAGTAATGTAAATATTTTTTACAAAATACTAAACATCTCTCTTGAATTCTTGTGAAATTTCACGAATATCCCATCAATTTACCGTTGTGTAAAAAATATCCCATCACCAAATAGAGTTACTTACAAGAACTTCTTGTAGTAATATAATTTGTTGTAAATGATAATTTTATCCGTTATTGCATTTTTTTCTGGTTAATCTTTTGTCCAAAAAAATTCAAACAAGTGTCATTTCCTAAAAAATAAATAGAGGCCTTGTTGAATTAAAAAATAAAAAATAAACGTAGTGTATTAGGACTTCTCATGACTCGGCTGGTTGGATTGACCATCCCACCAATTTTAAATATCTTTAAGTTTCCAACAATCCCAAATTCAGTTGTCACAATGCCTAGTAACTATATCATAACCAGAAATTTATTATTTGTCCTAACTAATGGACAATAACCAAACAAAAATGAGAAAAGTGCTCGTCAACGTTCATATACTAATATCCTAATGAGTAATAGAACTTTAGATATACAAAATAGCCCCACACATGTTACATTTTCCACTCTCAAATATGGCAATGGCAATCTAGTAATTTTGCCAATTGGAAAAGGAATCAAAGAAAAACATCGCCGTGGAAGAAGTCTCTCCCAAGCGTATGAGACTTTTGAAAATGAGTTTAAAGCTTTTTGAAAAGCCTAAAGTCCATTGAGAAGCCATTTGGCAAAAAGACTATATAAACACCACTTCTAGTTGGTGATCTATCACAGCCAAGTATAACTTGTTCTCTTAGCTTTGTTTCATTATTTCCCTCCTAATTTGATCACATAAGATTAGTATTTCTTCTAATTTTTCTAAGACAATATGGCTTTGAGTTTTGGAGCAAAAGGGTTCCTAATTTTCATTGTCATTGCCTTTTTGTTGGCAATGGGTAGTGAGGCTAAAACCACGGTGGTTGGAGGTTCAGAAGGTTAGCGTTTTGGCGTTAACTACACCGATTGGGCTATCCAAAACAGCCCCTTCTACATCAACGATAAACTTGGTAAGTGTAATTACTTCTCAAAGTCTAGTTATGGATTTAGTTGTGTACAACAACAAAAAATAGGAAATTGAACATGTACCAAGAAAAATTTGAATTGAGAAAGCAAGTTCTATTATGTTTTGTCACGTAACAATGCGAGACTTAATTAGTTTCACTTTTATCAAGATAATCTTTTTCATAATTTATTATCATTCACGTGATAATACATGCTAATAAAGGATTTACCACTACTTTTAAATTCGCTGTATATGACCTAGTACAATAAAAACACATACTCGTCCCTTTTTTTAAGGAAGGGGAATATGTAGGTTTGAAAAATTATGTCGTTTTTGTCAATATGATGTCGTTTTTCTGCAAATCATGGTGTTTGTACAAGACAGCGTCCTTTTTAAAGAATTAGTCGCTTTATTAATCCAATCTCGTTTTTCTTTCATTTTTATATTTACATTTTATAATCACTGTGTCATTTTTATTACAAAGCTGTCGTTTTTTAACCATTACAGGTCGTGTTTTGATGTCGTAGCACAAAGTAAGACATACACATCTAATTTTAAGAATTTTGTTATTTTTATAAAATTATGCTGTTCTTATCACTCTGATCGATGTCGTTTTTTTGAAACATCTTGGCTTTCCTACATAAATGGTGATATTTTTAAAGAGTTCAGTCGTTTTATCAATTGGATGTCGTTCTTCTTAAAGTATGTCGTTTTTTATTTTTGTCGTTTCTACAAAACCTGTCGTTTAATTGTCACTGTGAAATTTTTTAAGCCTTTACCATTAAATTGACATCTTTTTTTGATTTTCAGGTTCTATTTATATACCCTAGTAAAAATTACCTATATATAACAATGGATTATGTATAAGTACTACTACTAGTCATTACCATCGAACTTTCTTACAAAGAAATTTCTTCACTATTCAAACTATGTTATTATCGTCTTTTTAATCTTACACGGTGCGTGTCATGTTTTAATTGGCAGTGATAACACGCTCGCTTACAGTGTGTACCTGCTTCCCAACCTCAGCAGCTTCATCGAGTGCGACTTCAGCAAAGCGCAGCTTCTTGCGAACGCAACGCAAGGCTCAGGCGAGGGCTTTGTGGTCACACTCAACCAGTGGAGGCCTTACTACTTCGCCAGCTACGGCGAAGATGGCAATCACTGCAACGATGGCCTCATGAGAGTCTTGGCCGTGCCATGGCCTCACATTGGCTGACCTAAAAAATTAATACAATATAAGTTAGACTTATATGCAATTTTACTTCATCAACAATAAAGGTTATTGAGATAGTTCGGGCAATAACCAGAAATAAATTAATAATTTTTGCTTAGTTTTTGTTGTCCAATTGGTTCTATAATTGCCTTTTAGAGGAACTAATTATAAGTTTGAGGCGTATATCATTGAGCTCGTGTCTGTGTACTCTATTAATCCATTTTGTTCGTTTCTTGTGTTGTATTAATAAATAAACAAATAAAACTGCATTTTCCATATATCCTCAAAATTAAGCATAATCCTAGAGGAGATTATTGTATGTGCAGTACATCATTCATGCACGATGAATTATTTTGAACAAAGCTAATGAAAAGTAGCAAAAGGGTTAATATAAAAATGGAAAATTCTCCTGATTATACATAAATCCAAACTAAAAGAATTTTGGTGAAGTACTAAAACACTGTCAAATCAATTTTGTTTTTCCTCCAAGTTTCTATTGAAAATTTTCATAAATGTTCCCCGAAGTTTGATTCATGGGTTATATAAATTCAGATATATAATATTCAGTTAATAATCACATATTATTGACTTTTCAAATTTCAGTTTAATTTAAAATTGATATTTAAATATCCTTTAATTTGTAGAAAATAGTCATTTTTTGAATGATATTTTAAGAAAATAATCAATATTTTGATTAATTAAGAAATTAGTTATTTTCTTAACTACATGATGATGAACATTTATCTTTATGCCCTTAGTTCTCTTATGTATTAGACTATTAATCTGATGTCTTAAAACATGGACAAAGAAATGGCCAAATACTAAATGGACCCTTTAAATATTTCACTTTAATATTGCAAGTCAAAAACTATTTAAATGGCTAAACCAAATAAGGAGTGAAAAAAACTAATGATTCATTCAAATCGTTACCATTGAAAAATTATAATAATAGCAAATTTTAAAATTTAATTTTAATACCAAATGTTTCAAAATATTAAAAAATAGACATGATAATAAATTTAATTACAAAAAAATTATTGTTAAATTTGGTGATGGTATTAAATTTTAATACCGGTATTTGTTATGTTTTAATTTTCTAAAACTTTGACTATAATAAGCAAATAACGAATTTGAAAGAATGATGCCTTCAGAAAGTAGTCAACTTTTTCATTAATTAAGAAAATAATCATTTCTTTAACTACATGATACTGCGATTTTACTTTAATGCCCTTTACTTTTTATGGGTAGCTAATTAAATTTCTTAATTTTTAAAAACGTTAGCCATTTATTTAAAACATGAAAAAAAAAGCTAAATACTAAATAGTTATATGTACTCATCGTTTAGTTTTGATTTTATAAATAAATACCACATTTCAAATTTAAAAATAGTAATTAAGTTGCTAATAATTATACAAATTTTATTATAATAATTACAATAATTATAAAGTAATTGGTTATTCATCAAACAAGATAGAATATTGACTATTTATTTAAAATAAACTGAAAATTTAACTATTTTAATAAATAAATAACAATAGTCTGATTTAAAAATAACTAATACTCTTTAATATTAAAGAAATAGCCATTTATAAATTTGTCACACCATAATAATGAATTTTATTACTGTATATAATTTGTGTTAAAATTTTGTTATGATAACAAATTTTCTACCTATGTTGACTATTTTTTTTCCTTAATTTTCTGTGGTTATTATTTAAAATCTCAAATTAAAAGTAGTATATTTACCTATGCTTTCTATTATGATGAATTATTATATGTCATCAGTTTGAAGTCAGCTTCCCAAAACCAAGAAACAAATTATGAAAATACGTAGCTATAGAATTTCCTTCTAATATGTGCATTAACAATAAACGAACGTGTTAATTGGTATTTGACCCAATTTGACTCCATATTTCAAATAAGTGAATAACGTTTTCAAAAATTAAAAATTATGCATTAATACATATATATATTAGTTACTTCGTCTCTCTAATCTATTATAAAAACAAAGCAAAAAAGAGTAGACTTGACCATTTTATCATCCAATTAAATATAAACATTTGTAAGTTTCCAACCAACCCAAAATTCAGTTGCCTTGGATGACTTTAATGCCTTGTAATCATGGGAAACAAGGCACACAATTTTCTCTGTACTCTAATAATGGAGATTTACCAAATAAAATGACCAAAATGCTCGTCAACGATCATCACTAAACGATTTTACCTTCGTGTAGTATATGGCACTAAGATATATATATGTCCACTCTCTAACGAGTAAATAAACAACGTACAAACATGTGTTACATGTCAGCTATACACCGAGATATGGCAATAATAGATCGAGTGATTTTCCAATTAGGAAAGAAATCAAAGAGAAACAGCGCAAGCTGTGGAAGTCTCTCCCAAGCGTATGACACTTTTGAATTGAATTTTATAATGCTTTGATTAATTTTATTTTTTAAAAAAAAATCCACCAATAAACTACAAAGAAGACGACGCTTGAACAGCCTATATAAACACTAACATTCTAGTTGGTTTTCTCACACCCAAGAGAAGAAATCTCACATATTTCCACTTGTTTATTAATTCATATTCCCTCCTTTGAGATAACATAAAGTTTTGGCTTAGTGATCACTATGGCTTTGAGTATTTTTGGAGCAAAAGGGTTCCTAGTTTTCATTGCCATTGCCTCTTTGTTGGCAATGAGTGGCGAGGCCAAAACCGTAGTGGTCGGAGGCTCCGAAGGCTGGCGTTTCGGCGTTAACTACACCGATTGGGCTATTCAAAACAGCCCCTTCTACATCAATGACAAACTTGGTTAGTGTAATTACTTCTCAAAGTCTAGTCATATATTTGGCGTTCACAAAGAAATAGAATATATTAATGTATTGTACTGTTTTTGTAGTAGAGTCTAGATTGGTGATGAAATCTCTCTCATGTTGTCAATTACAATGCAAGACTCAATAATTTTCACTTCTATGAAGTGATTGTTTTACATAATTTATTATCATTCACATTAAAATACATTTAAGATCCGAATTTTAGAATTATGTCGTTTTTATAAATATAATGTCGTTTCTGGAACATCTTGTCGTTTTTTTCCTGCATTATGACATTTTCAAAAAATCATTAATTTATCAATCAGATGTCATTTTTCATAAAATCTATCGTTTTACAGTTTCGTTATTGTCTTTTAGTCATCACGATCTTGAAATCTCTCATTTTACTATGTTGTCGTTTTAACCAAATGTTGTCGTTTTTCTATTTTGTGATCGTTTTATCTGTCTTGCCAAGTTACTATATATAAAAGACACATACACTCATCCAATTTTATGAATTATATCATTTTTATCAATCCTATGTCATTGTTTGAAACATGTTGTCCTATTACATAAATAAGGTCGTTCTCAAATAATATGTCGTTTTGATTTTCAGTGTCGTTTTTTACGTCACACTACCGTTTTTCTTTTTTATTTTTATATTTTTTTATTTTTTATTTTACCGCTGTAGTGTGGATTTAAACCAAAGAATTATCGCTCTTTTTTATGTTTCAGTCCATTTTTACATATCCTGTTACAAATTAACGCACACATTCAACTCTTACTAACACTGTCGTTTTAAAATAATTGTGTCGTTTTTATCAGTCTGATGTCGTTTTGTAAAACATCATGCTCATTATTGGTTAACTACAGAATTGAGCCTCTAATAAAACACACATAAATATGCCGTTGCTGTCCTCATGCCTGAAATCTGTATTTTTGCAGTGTTCAAGTACGACCCTCCGTCCGACCCGGCGTACGCTTACAGCGTGTACTTGCTGCCTAACCTCGGCAGCTTCGCCGCATGCGAGTTCACCAATGCGCAGCTCCTCGCGAACTCGACGCAAGGCTCGGGCAAGGGCTTCGAGGTTAAGCTGAGCCAGTGGAGGCCTTACTACTTTGCGAGCTACGGCGACGACGGCTATCACTGCAATGATGGCCTCATGAGGCTCTTGGCCGTGCCATTTCCTCGCCTCGGTTGATCACCTCAGTACTTTGGACTTGTACGGTCAGGAAAAAAAATTAATATGATGTATGTGATCGCTTTAAAAATAAATAAATAAAGGCTATTTGATATAAATTAACAAACAAACGATTAGTTTACTTTCTTATTAGGGTGTGTTTGCGTGCCTCCAATAAATTAAATTTGGCCAAACTTTGTTTATTATTGTATCAATGGTTGATATGCCTAAATTCAAATAAAAGGAATAAAGAATCATTTCCCTTATGCGGTTGTGCCTTATATTTGTATATATTCCTTGAATATCGTGAAGGTATTATGCTACACTCTTTTGTAAGTTGATCATGTTTGTTGATTTGTTTTAACTAATCCATAAATATATAAGATTTTATGTAAACTATTTATGGATTTTGACTGATAGATTCAATTAGGAAAGAGAAATGAAACTAAATAACATTACGAGTTTTGAGTTTTGACTACGCAAACTAAAACTATGAAGAAAAAATATCATTAGGCAGAGTTGTCAAAATTAACAAATCAATGTATTAATTGTCATAAAAAGTTCATTTTAGTAAAAGTAAGTAGTGAAAAATTGAATTTTAGCCACTCCTTTTGACAAAATTTAATAGTTACATTTTCCTTTTATAAATGTAAGATTTTGCGAAATGCAAGTAGCAGGCAAACCCTAATGCACTTAGTCCAGTCAATAGCCAATAGTAGTAATCAAGATGAGCCTTGTTTAGGTTATTAGAAATCCAACTATCTTTGTCGCTCCCACTAGTTGCTCTGTCAATGATCGAGACAAGAAAGGCACTTAGGAAGCTCCCGACACCAGCTACGCTGATGAACAATGCGAGCCCAATGCTTCTTAATTCTGTTGGAACTTGATCATAGAAGAACTCTTGCATGCCAACCATAGTGAAGACATCCGCAACTCCGAACAGGATATTATGCGGTAACATCCACCAAATGCTCATCGGAATAGTCGCACTTGGATTGTCAACTAGGTCGTATTCATGAATAGTTTTGAGTCGTTTCATTTCAACTAGCGCGGCGAGTATCATAATGATGATTGATAGGAAAATCCCTGTCCCTATTCTCTGTAGCATTGTAATCCCAGACGAGTTTCCAGTGAAAGATCTAGCAATGGGGACTAAAATGCGATCGTAAATGGGAAGAAAGATGAGGACGAAAACTGTAGAAATGGATTGAAAGGATGCAGATGGTATGTTGAATCCTGAGATGATCATTCTATCCATTGTGGCTCCTTGCTTTATGAAGAAAGTTACATGCTGCTCAATAACTATGCCGTAGACCAAGCATGAGCACCAAATTGGGAAAAGCCTAAGAACAGCCTTTGCTTCCTCAACCTCGGCTATGCTACAAAGCCAACCTTCTTCCTCTAAATGATCTGGTGCAATCAAGGCTCTGTTGAGGAATCTGCAAGAGTTTAGAAAGCTGAGTTCAAAGCACAACTTATATATTCTTGAGTTTTGGAAAATGAAGAACAGCGCTTTCCTTGAGGGAGAAAAAGAAAGCCTTATCGTCATAAAAAAAATAAAATTTAAAATTTAAAAAAAAAATTCAAACTTGACTATTAGGGTAAATGCTTGGAGAACAATAATTTACTCTTTAGAACTCGTAAAGAGTTTTACATTTTTGCATCAAGTTAGCACTTGATAGCATATTTTCTTGACTTATACTATTTCTCTTCGAAGATATATCTTTAAGAGCCCTTATTTGGTATTTTTCAGTTATTCAGAAGTCATCAGTTGTGTTTGTTTTTTCATTTTTTTTTTGTCATATACTCCTAAACAAATGCAAATAGCTAAGTTACTTACTTGAATTGTTCCGAACTTTTGTGAGGTAGGAAGGGCACGAGATTCTGCTTGAGTGGTTATAACTGTTGGATTTCTTCGCCTTTTCTTGAATGCTGCAACAAACACATTGCTTATTCTTGTAAACGGGCCTTTCGCGTTCTGAGCAACGCTATACCTATACGTCCTACTTCCAAGCAAGAAAACCACCAATGCAATGACCATCGCGATGCAAGGAATTCCAAACCCGAGACCCCAACTAAAGTTTTCTTGTATGTAGCTTACGACGGAGCTGGTTACTAAAACGCCAGCACATAAACCAAAAAACCACCAATTGAAGAATGAGCTCTTAGCTTTGCATTCCTCCGATCTTCACCATCAAACTGATCAGCACCAAAAGCCTGCGTGCACGGCCTGTGACCGCCTTGCCCGACTGCCACTAGATATAGAGAGAAGAAGAACAATATGACTTGGAGCGGAGAAGGAGAACAAGGCATATCGTGTTTGCTTTGGCAATCGAATCCGCTTAGATAAGGCAGGAAAGCTGATAGAGTCAATAAGACTAGTCCCTGACATCCAAGACAAGCCAATATTAATATACAGCAAGTAACATAGGCTAGTCTGAGAGAGAGAGAGAGAGTCATGCTACAATTTGGACATCCAAAATGATGTTACAGTAACATTTATCAGATTTTTTTTATTTATTTTATAACTAATATGATTAGATTAATAATCTCAACTGGACCTGTTATTCTAAAGATAGTCTTAACACTTTAGTTATGTAGTTTTACAAAGAAAAATGTATATCCAAGTGTTGATTAACAAAGACTCTCTGTATAAGGCAACTTTTTTATTCACTCTAACAATTAATTTACCCATGTTTGGCCCCCCCTATTTTACCCATTCCATATCATTCTATTTTTTTTTTTATTTTTTTCAACTTTCTTAATCCTCCAAATTATTCCATTCCATTCGATTTTTTTCAACTTTCCAAATCCCTATAAAATATCTAAAATTTCAACCATTTATACTACTTCGAATTCACAAAGTCAAACCATTATATCATTTTTCCAAATCATTTCAAACCATTCCAAACCGTTTTCAAAACAAGATGTTAGTTAAAAAAACAAAAAAAAACAAAAAACAAAAAAAAAAAAACAACCTTCAATTAAAAATGGCTTCATTTGGGAATTGAGATTTCTATTTTTAAATCGACAGAAAACTGCTACTTCATAGCATAATCCAAATCTATAACTTATTCTTGAACTCATTATTAATAAATTATATAAAAAGGAAAATGCTATATTATGACTCAACTTCAGCTCAGCTCAATCAGACACAGAGAGAGCTAAGCCACCAAATTTGGATGGATCAATATGGTACATTGTCTAGTGATCAACGATCATAATGCCTCGAACAATAAATAAATATATCTATCAAATTTCAAAAAAAAAAATTTCCTAATAACCGAAGAAAGATGACATAGGTACCAAAATATAGACGAGAGAAGAGATGGCGATGGTGAGGTAGCGCCCGAGAAAAGAGTCGGCAATAAAAGCACCCAACAGAGGTATCAACGCCGCCGTGCCGCTCCACACGTTGATGTTTGCTGCGGCTGCCGCAATCGACTGTCCCAACGGTCCCGTCAGATACATTATCAGATTGGCCCGGATTCCATAGTAGGCGAATCTCTCGGCAATCTCCACACCTATACCATCATTCTATAAAGGATCACATAAATACTCTCGTTTTAATGGTTTTTGACTTTCTCTAATCCCGAGATTAAATGTTTAAATATTAATTGTAAAAGTCAACAAGATGTTCTCATTAAACACTTTGACTAGTCACACGTACCGATAATGAAACCTGCTGATCTCCAGCGGCCGGAGTTCAATCGCGACGCCTGCCGGCCCTTATAGTCGACAGCGCCGTTGACGACGGCGCTTTCGAGCATAGGAGTTTCGGCGTCGCCGGCGCCGAAGTGGTCGGAAATGGCCATTGGATCAAAGCACCCCACCTGCACGGCAGCGATGAAATTAAAGAATAATGAGGCTGTTGTTGTTGTTGTTGTTGAAGCAAAATGTCTGAACGTGCCAGCTATTAGAGACATAGAACATTGATTGATCGCATCTCTGTCTCTGAGCCCAAATAAAATAATTTGGAGCGCGCATTGCATTGCGTGATAAATAAAATAAGGAGCATGTGAGCTCACACTTCTTCCAAATAAATAAAATGCTTTCATGCACATCTCTAAAGGAGTGGTTGAGTATTAGTAAGATAAATAATATTAATATATATATATGGGAGGTGATGATGATGATGTTCCCAATCGAATGCTTTTTTTTTTTTTTTTATCCTCATGTACGGGTAGCTATGAACTATTGGACAAATCATTAATGGTCTACTATAATGGGTAACCGGCTAGAAAATAAAAAATAAAAAAAAGTTACGAATATCCCTTTGACTACTGACTTACCCGTTCCAAATGCAATAAAACCCTGAACTACAAAACTCATTATTTAAGTCCCTAAATTTTATAACTGTTTCAAATTTGGCCCTTCTATTGGAATTTTTTTTTTTTTAAGATTTTGGATGAAAAGTCCACAACATGGCTGTCAAAAAAGATATTAAAAATGACTAGTGTGAAGGATGATTTAAAGCTAGTGAAGGATCCAGATATTTAATTCAAAGAGGGGCAAAACAATGATCATTTTATTTTGATAAACTGTTTATTTTAAACAATCAAATTTCACTCATAATAATATTATATAAGTAAAAAATAACAATAATAAGCTAAAAGATATTATAGAAAATAAATTATGTAATATGTGAAGTAAATTAAAATATTTTAAAATTTTGAGGATCCAAGGAAAATACAAAAAATTCTTTGAATTATTAAGTAAATTAAAGATTTCAAAAAATTAGTTTAAACGTGAAGATATGAAATCTGAATATATATATATATATATATATATATATGATAGATTTTATAACTTTCCAAACTGAGGAGGAGAAATTTGAAAAATATTTTATAGCAGACGCGGGTGGAGGCGAGCAGGGTAGTTGCTTCTACTCAAATTCCTGACTTCACTACCATCTCTTACTAAGATATATAATATTAATACATGAACCTCTTTCAAACACCATACGACAAGCGTTAATAAGTAGTTTTTTTTTTATTATTAAAAAAAAAAAAGAGATGTGTGTTGCATATAACATGATGTGCTCTTTATGCATAATCGATAGCATTAGCAATACAAAATAGAGCATGTGTGTACGTCATATAACCTTTCTATTATAAATGTAAGATTTTGCAAAACACAAGTAGCAAGCAAAGGCAAGTGCACTGAGTCCAGCAAGCAGCCAATAGAAGTAATCAAGATGAGCCTTGTTCAGGTTATTACAAAACCAACTCTCTCCGCCGCTCCCACCGGTTGCTTTGTCAATCATCGAAACAAGAAAAGCGCTTAAGAAGTTCCCAACACCGACTACGCTGAGGTACAACGCGAGCCCTATGCTTCTTAGCTCCGTCGGAACCTGATCATAGAAGAATTCTTGCATGCCAACCATGGTGAAAACGTCGGCGATTCCACTCAATACGTATTGTGGCACCAACCACCACACGCTCATTGGAAGCGTCGCACTCGGCTGGTCGACGAGGTGGTATTCTTCGGCGGTTTCGAGCCGTTTCATCTCAACCAGCGCTGCAACTACCATAGAGATAACGGATATCGCGATTCCGCTTCCTATCCTCTGCAGCATTGTGATGCCGGATGGTTTTCCTGTGAAAGCTCTTGCGATTGGGACGAAAACGCGGTCGTAAATTGGGATGAAGGCGAGTATGGCGATGCTGGTGAAGCATTGGAGTGAAGCAGCCGGTATTTTGAAGCCTGAGACAATTGTTCTCTCCATTGTGGCCCCTTGTTTTGTGAAGAACGTCGGGGTCTGCGCAAACACGATGCCGTACACCAAGCATGCTCCCCATATGGGGATTAGACGGAGTACTGCCTTCGCTTCTTCGACCTCAACGACGCCACAAACCCGACTGCGTTCCTTGAATTCGTTCGATGCGATCAGGGCTTTGTTGAGGAATCTGATAGATGAAAGGAAAAATGTATATATGTACATTAGAGATTTTGATTGAAAAGCTCATATTTCCTATTACTTAAAACTTAAAAAGTACTATTGCCTCATCATCCACTCCAAAATAAATTTGAAACTCAAGTTCCTTGAACCTTACTTGAATTGTTCAGAACTTTCGTGAGGCATAAGTCCGATTGGTCCTTCTACGTCAGTACCTATAGTTGATGGAACTGCTCGGCGGTTCCTAAATGCTGCAACGAACACTCTGCCAATCCTTACGAACGGGCCTTTCTCGTTCTCAGAAACGACATGCCTATAAGTCGTCTTCCCGAGAAGGAAAAGGACCAGCGCAATGACCATCGCAACACAAGGAATTCCAAACCCGAGTGCCCAGCTGAGGTTTTCTTGTATATAGCTTATGACAAAAATAGTCACAAACGCCCCTGCGCAGACGCCGAAATACCACCAGTTGAAGAACGAGCTCTTGGCTTCGCTCTCCACTGGATCCTGACCGTCAAACTGGTCGGCCCCAAAAGCCTGCGTGCACGGCTTGTGCGCGCCTTGCGCGACGGCCACGAGGTATAGGGAAAAGAAGAATAATACCACTTGGAACATGGGAGGAGAGCACGGCATGTTATCGTCGGTTTCGCACTCGGAACCACTCAGAGAAGGCAGAATAGCAGAGACAGTCAACAATCCTAGTCCCTGCCATTCATTCCATTTCAAGCCTAGAATTACAAACATTGAAATACTACTTTAAGCATTTCTCAGTGGATCGCTCCAAAATCAAAATGAAAGAAAGAAACTCATCAAATGGAGGAATATATATAGCTTTAGCTCATCGAGGACTCAAGTTTTTGCGGTTCAATATGAAATATGTATATCAGATAAAATTTATAAAATGTAACACCATTTGTGAAATCTATCAAAACATCAGATTAGTATGTCTCAGAACTAAATTGTAGGACTAATTTGGAAGCAATGCATAGAAAAATGCGTCAGGCAAAGATCAGTAAAAATGTTGAAAAACAAAATAATTTAAAAAGGTTTTTCTTGATCATTTCTCACCCTGAAATAGAAAAGTAAATTAACTTGGAAATCTCTGGTAGAGTTGACCTTAAAGTAGGGTTGAATTTTGGATCATCAAACTTACTTTTCAGTGGACCTGGCCTCACTTCTTTTAGCACAAGGACAAATATTCAGGATTCAACTATACCTTAATCACTCAGCTAACTCTAACACTAAGTTTGAGGAACAAAAATGTTAGAACAATCATAGAAAGGAAAACAGAATGCTAACAATATGCAACTACACAATCCATTTCACGCTACTATGCCCAAATATATATATATATATATATATATATCCAGAGGATATTGGTTCCCACCAAAACATAGAGCACGGAAGCAACAACGATGGTGCGGTATCGCCCGAGAAAAGCGTCGGCGACGACGGCCTCCACCAGCGGCAGCACCGACGCCGTCCCGCTCCACGCGTTCACATTGGCGGCTGCGGCCGCCGTGGACTGGCCTAACGGCCCAGTCAGGTATGTTATCAAGTTGGAGCTGATCCCATAGTAAGCAAACCTCTCCGCAATCTCCACACCTAATTGTAAGTCACTATTAGTTACCATTACTATTAATTACTATTAGTGTCACATTTTGTTTATATCAGAGTCTTGATCTGTACGTACCAATGATAAAAGCGGCTGATCTCCAGCCGCCGGAGCTGGACCTCGAGGCCGGGCGGCCCTTGTAGTCCACAGCGCCGTCGACGACGGTTCTTTCGAGCATCGGAGTTTCGTCATCGCCGGATTTGGTGGCCATATTCAACAGCCTCAGGTTGATGGCAACAAAACGGTAATGATAAATTTTCTTTTTTTCGTCGTTGTATATTTAGGCTTTGCAATTGAGCTTGTTCTTTTCTTCGTCAAAATTTCCTTTGTTTTGCTTGATAAACAACTATTTTGCGTGGCTTGCGTGACAATATAATAATATAAGAACGCAAATCAAAGCTTTATTTGGGGTATAATCTAAGATTTCGTTTGATATGGTGATTATTGCACATCTCGAGATAGAGTAGAGATGTGGTCGTGTCACGACAGCTGTGTTTGTTTTGCAATCAATCAAATTTTTTTGTTTAAACTATTTTATTACAGTAAATTCATTCACATAAATTTAAACTTAAACCTAATTGTTACAGTAAAATATGATTTAAATTGTAATTCAAATGAGGCTAAAAAAAAAAACTAATCACATGCAACTTATAATTAGGCGTCAACAAAATAAATAAGAAATGTGGTTATAGGTAATAAGAAAAAGAGAAATTATAGTGATTACCCAATTTTTAAAACTTAATGTAAGTTATTACCCAATCTTTTGAAAAATGTAACCAGTTACCCAAATGATGCAATTACTTACACATTGATAAGTGGTGGTAATTCATTTTGTTACCAAAAGTATGTGCAAGTAATTCACAAACTGAATAAAAACTTACTTCAAATGTTTGGGTATTTATTTTTATTGTTATATAAATTCTGGGTATTTGCCTACTTCACACTAAGAAAAAATATATTTTAAATTATGTGGTTTTTGTTTATTTGAAATTATGTGGTTTTATAAATTTCGTAAAAAAAAATTACATATTTGGGTACGAAACATGCTTTAATAGTCTCCACTCATTGAATTTGTCTTAATAGGTTTTATTGAGTCTTAATTATGCATATCCATATATGACTCATTTATTAATCGTGTCAAATTGAGTCTAATTATATTTTCATGATTGTGTTTTATTCATCCACTAACTTGTTCATGTCATCGTGTACGGACCAAATTGCCAATCTTAAGTACCCATTTGTTTATATTAAGTGGTTGTAGATTCTCTTATAAATGTTGTTTCATTCTTCTTCTTCTTCTTATTTTTTTTTTAATTCTTTAAGCTGCTTGTTTAATTTGAGAAATTTGGCAAGTTTTAAAAGTTCAATCCTATAAAGACTTGACATAGATTTTTAAGCAATTAATTGTGAAAACATAATTATCAACGTCTTTTTTTTTCCTATGAAGAAGCATAATTATCAATATGTACATAGAACTGGCTTCTATGTATATAAATTCTCTTCCAAGTTTCACACGTCGTTGCAACGATGCTAACAACTAGGTTAAAACAACTAAACGATTAAGGAATAAACAAAGAAAATAAGCGGTGCGAAAAGTTAAGTTTGACACGTGAAATTGGTAACGCGGTTCAGTGCGCACACCTACATCCGCAGTGCTACACCTAGATAAAAGCAATTCACTACGTTCTCAAAGTATACAAGACACCCATACTTATATAGAGCTAAACTCCTTCTACACTTCTTGTCGCCATCTCTTCTGCACTCTCTAGCAACTACTTGCGAGCTCCCCTCGACTTAGTTCGATCTCTCCCGAGATATCTACAATCTCTCTCGAGACCTGAAACCCTGCCTCTCCCAAGGCTTACAAACTCAATTAGCTCAATTACAACTTTGACCTAACTGTCACAGAATTACCAGCAATATGCTTAATAATAATTTTGCTCCAGAAATACATAAACACTCAAAATATGAAAAACGAATTTCGCTTTGTGTTTCTAAAAAACGCACCACCCTCAGACTACAGATTTTTGCAGTATTTGTAGATCACGAATCCTCCTGAGGGTAAATCTTTTGCTCCTGATTTTACGGTCATTTGAAAACATATCAAATAAGGTCTTATCTTATATTTGAATCTCCATAAAATCTGCTTTTGAATAAACTACACAGTTCAAATAATCTATGCACTGGATAAATCTTCAACATAATCTGCACAAAATATTCTACATAATTTAAATCTTCCACATTATCTCTGGATTACACATTATTTGCTCCACAAAATTCGAATCTACTCCACAATATTCAAATTTATCAGAAATCTACTTCAACCGAAAATATGTTCGATTTGCCAAAAATAACACAACAACAAAACATCAACAATTAATTTCCTTGAAGGGCAATAATAATATGTAATTTAGTCTGACTATATTTATTGCATAGTAATGCATACCCAGACTGACTTTTCCAGCCCAACCATACTATTCATGCCAGATCTAATATACTGTTGTGTATTGGGATTTGATATGGCGTTAAACATCAACAGTACACCCTATATCACTTGTAAGTTGTAACCACTCGTTGAAGGGCATTAATAATATGTAATTTAGTCTGACTATATATTTATTGCATAGTATACCCAGACTGACTTTTCCAGCCCAACCATACTATTCATGCCAGATCTAATATACTGTTGTGTATTGGGATTTGATATGGCGTTAAACATCAACAGTACACCCTATATCACTTGTAAGTTGTAACCACTCGTTTAGATAACTATTTTGAGCATTCTATTCCATCTTTGAAATGGAAAAAAATAGTTTAAAAAATAGTTTAGAATGATTTGAAAATGGTTTGAAAAAATAGTGTAGAATGATTTGACTTTGCAAATTTTGAGGAGTATAAACAATTGAGATTTAAAGATATTGTATAGGAATTTAAAAAATTGAAAAAATGGTTGAAAAAAAATAAAATGGAATGGGATGGAGTGCAGGATTAGAAAAGTTGAAAAAAATAAAAAAATAAAACGGGTAAAATGAGGTAAACAAACAAAGGAAATCTTATTACAGAACCATAATGTCAAATCCTAACCATACAAAATAAATACAATTGATAAGAAAAGTCTCATGAGAGAATTCCCCACCACATAGAATGATTCCAGACTGTCAAATTTAACTTTTAATAAGTCCTATTGTTTAAAAAAATTAACCTGACAGTCCAGAATCATTCTTTGTGGCGGGATAATCCCCACCTGAGACTCTTCCCAATTGATATCAAGTTTGATAGAGAATGGATTCCGATTTGATATACATATATCTTTAAATCACGCTTTAATTTTTACAATTGCTTTTTTGATATTTAGGCCATGTAATGTGATTTGTCCCCACTTTATTGATATATCTTGTACATTTGTGCCATGGTCTTGCATTTTGAATTATTCAGACTACCATTATGTATGTTAATAGTCTAATACTTTGCTTTACAACGCAAATAAACCAACCAAAATAAAAAAAGAAAAACAAATGATAAAAAGGAAAGACAATATACAAGAAATGCAATAATAGAATATAAGTAATCAAAAGATTAGTTGCACCACATGGAACAAACCAAGCCAACTAAATACAATAGAATAAGAAATTTATTTCTCTACTTGTTTGCATTGACGTATATTGAATATGTACAAGATAAGCGTCAAACGCTACAAACCTATATCATACAGAGAAAATTACTTAAATACCACATGACATGATCACCAAGAAAAAAAAAAAAAAGGAAAAGAGAATTACATTTTGACACAAATTCTATAATTATTGTGCGTCAATATTTATAGGTCAAGTGAGGACGGTTTCCAAGGTAATAAACATGCCAAGAAAGTGCCATGAGGGATAGGATGTTGAGAAAAGATGACAAAGTGTTCAGCTTCTTCAGCCTCCTATCCAGCGAGTTAACCCGATTACGAGTGGCGGCGGCCTCCTGCTCGGGTGGCGCCGCCTCTGCCTCTTCTCCGCCGGTGCTTTGCGGTGCTTCCGACATCGGCTGTTGCTCGGTGGTTTCTTCTCCTCTTCCTTCTTCCTTCTCCACCTTCATCTTCTCAAACATTACCTACAAGAGTTGTCCAAAAAAGATGGGATAATTTGCAACTTTACTACATCAAGAAGTAATGTTCAAATTCATATGTATCAAACTAATAGATTTTTTCTCTCCTTTCTTTTTTGAATTCAGTTGAGCGCTTAGCTTAATTGAGAACCTATTTCTAGACCACCTGTCTTCATACTTTTGGACTAATATATCATCTCGACAGATTAACATCGTGGTTTTTGAAAAAAAAAAAATGACATAAGCCATATAGACAAGCAAGGTTGATTAGGAAATATTATGTCATTGCACCAGCATTTTTTTTTGGTAAGACACGGGAGAAAAAAACACAAAGGCCATGTGCCATAAAATAATTTCATTATAACCTCATGAACAAAGAAGCATTTTAAGACTCTACGAATATTTTTTTTTTGTCCCCTACCAATTAAAAGTTTAGTTCTATCGTGTGTTACAAAACTTGTTCAAGCACCAACAATTTATGTTTTCCCTTTTCTTGCTTCCAATTATATATTCATAGATGATTGTACAATGGTGGGTCCGAGATTTCTAAAATCAAAATGGATGATAGTGAGATATAGCACTTTCTCTTTTTATCTAAGTGGCCTATGAGGTTCCATTAAAGAGCAATCACCATTTTGTTCGTTTATACAAAGCTAGCTACACAATTTTTTTACACAACTATAAGTAATCTATAACCACCTTATCTATTTTGTACTATATAGTAATACATAATGAAATCTGCCGCGACTGAAAATAGACGTACCTCACTATAAATTTGTGTGCCCTATTTATTTTGTTCTACGTATTACTAATCGTTTTTGACACGGCAGATTAAAGTGCTTTAATCCTGACAAGTTTTCCCCACCACGAAGCAGCAAATCCTCAAACAACCGCACTATTTTTTTTTCCCCCTTCCCTTTTTTTTGGCCTAAAATCAATAGAAAGCAAAAAGAAGCTTTACCTTAGTTGCTCTCGGCTCCAAGTAGAGCATATTGACTAAAACCAACACCAAGGACGCCAAAAGGTTAAAGGCATGCCACAGCTCCTCGCAGTTGTTCGATATCCTCTTTCCTTGGCTCACCACGTAGCCGAAAAGTGCAGTGCCGATCGCCGCCGCCATCGTCCGGAAATACGCCGGATACACCTTGCTCAGCACCATCCCCAACTGCTGCCGCGGCAGCGCCCGCGCCAGCACGTGGCTCAGCACGAACGTCACCCACACCCCCGTCCCGTACGCCGCCGAGAACCCCAGCACGTACACCACGCCCGACACCGGGTTCAGCTTCTTCGCCGAGAGGCTCAGCTGGGCCGCCATCTCGTTCCCCGCCCCCGCGAGCCACCCCGTCACGTTCTTCGCCACGTCCACGCTGATCGTCTTCCCCAGGTCCCTGACGATCTTCGCCGCCTCGCGCGCCTTGCCGACCGAGTATCGCACTTGCTCCTCTGCCGCGTGCTCGAGTTCCACCTCCTTCTTCTTCTGCTCCGCCTTGCGCCTCTTCTGCCACAACCTATCTTTGGTCCCCGCGTAGGCGCCCTCTGCCGCTTCCTCGACTCTATGGGCCGTCTGCTTGGTCTTCTCCGCCGCCTCGTGCGCAGCCCCGGAGACGGCCTCCTCCACGCGGCGCTCCGTCTCCTTTGTCTTGTCCACCGCCTCGTGCGCAACCTCCGCGACTCGGTGCTTCGTGTCCTTTGCCTTCTCCGCCGCCTCGCGCGCAGTCCCGGAAACGGCCTCCTCCACACGGTGCGTTGTGTCCTTAACCTTCTCCGCCGTCTCGTGCGCCGCCCCGGAGATGGCCTCCTCGACGCTGTGCGCCGTCTCCATTGTCTTGTCCACCACCTCGTGCGCCACCTCCGCGACTCGGTGCTTCGTGTCCTTTGCCTTCTCCGCCGCCTTGTGCGCAGGCCTGGAAACGGCCTCCTCCACATGGTACGCGGTGTCCTTCGCTTTCTCCGCCGCCTTGTGCGCAGTCCCGGAAACAGCCTCCTCCACGTGGTGCTTCGCGTCCTTCGCCTTCTCCGCCGCCTCGTGCGCAGTCCCAGTAACGGCCTCCTCCACGCGGTGTGTCGCGTCCTTCGCCTTCTCCGCCGCCTCGTGCACCAACCCAGAGACGGCCTCCTCGACACGGTCCTTCGCATCTTTGGTCTTCTCCGCCGCCTCCGAAACCGTCTCTTTAGTCCTTCCAATAGCGTCGGCGATCCTGTGCTTGCATTTCCCATAGGCGTCGCAGATGAGCTCTTTCGGGCCCCTCCGGCGGCGCTGATCCTCGCGACGCTCGCCCTCATCCTCTCGCGGCGCCCACAGATCTTCGCTCGGGACAACATCAGCGTCTTCTTTGAGCTTCTCATCGAGAGAGTCCTTCGTCGCGGGGACCTCGGAATTGAAGCTCCGGCGGGCATACAGATCGGTATCGGGCGAGATCGAGACTTTGGTGATTGGCTGGTCTTCTTGGTCGTACTCAACGACCACCACTCGGTGGCCCTCTTTCACGATCATATCACGATTGTCCGATGACCCTTTGTGAAATGTTTTTGATTCGTTCGGTGGCCAAACCCCTGCAGTGACTAGCGAAGTCACAACAAGGCAAAGACCAACAATGTTCATCATCTTCTTCAGAAGAAAATTAAAACTACAACAAGGTTTGTTTTTTTTTTTTTTTCCTTTCTTTCTTGCGCTCCGTTAAACCTCAGTCCAAGGTGGGGTTTTGGGAGCTTATTTTTGTTTTTGCTTTTTTTTTTTTTTTTAATTTTTGACTGTATTTGTTGGGTTTGTAGTGATTAAGGGTACGTTCAAGCGGTTTGTGGTGGTAGGATTTGAGGTGGCTTGAGAGAAGGGTTACACGTAGAGTTGGTCCGTTGGGGAAGTGACACGACTGCAATATGCGTGTCCAAATGGGGTTGTACTTCTCGAGGAAGTACCGCCCGTACGAGGATGTTACCTTTTTGTTTGGGGTTTAAGAAAAATTAAATTGCAAACAAATATGTTAATATTTTTTTATAAAAAAATTAATAATTACTATTTTATTAATATTACAAGATATGTGTTAATTTTTTAAAAAAATTTATTTAATTTTAACATATTTTGTGACTCTATCTCAGTCACTTCTTAAACGTAATATCACTCATTTTTTTGTCTTTTAAATATGATTTTTTTATACATAAGCAAAAACTATTAATATTACAAATATTAAAATATAAAGTGGTCAAAAAATTAAGTATTTTTGCTTTTGTATTAAAAATCTAATTGAAATAAACAGATAAGGAGACCCAAAAAAAAAAAAAAAAAAAAGACGATCTTGAGTCTTTTTTAGTGAGAGATGATCTTAAATTTAAGTTTGCTTGCCTCTTCAGTCACTTTTTTAGGATGCTTGTTTTGTTAGTCTATTTATTAAAAAAAGTATTTTGCATTAGGCCATTTCCAATCCCGTTCTAAAATACAGTAAATAGAGCAAAAAATAGAATTAGACTACTCCAACCCAACTCTATATCCATACTCTATTTCTTTTTTCGGTTTTTTAAATAAATATTTCTAACAATTAGCCTATGTTTGCTTTTATTAGCAAAATAGCCATACATTCGTGTCTAGATTTTTGAGACTGCAGCCATGAATTTTTTGAATTCTGTTTTTGTTGTTTGTTGCAGACAATATTATCTAAAATTTTGTGTCTCTAGTCATGAAATTTGTGACTTATTTGGTTGTATATTTTTGTGCTATTTATAAGATATTTTATATTTAGTAATAAGAATTATGAAATTAGTTGTATAGGCAATCATTTATTTGTGAGTTGGTTATTTTGTTAATGAATGTTTAAATTTTTTATTGTGTTTATTTCAAATTTTCTAAAATTTTGTGACTATAGTCACAAATTTTATGACTGTGTATTTTATTTATTTAGTCATAAATTTTATTTCTTTAGTCATGGATTTTTAGATATTGATCTGATGGCTATTTTGCTAATATTTCAAAACGTGGGCTAAATCTTTAAAACATATATTGCAAAATGGCTAATTCCTTAACTGACCCTTCTTTTTTTAAGCTTTTTTAATACTTATAATATTTACATATTAGTCCTTTTGACTTTTAAAATGAATAAAGTAATATATATTTTTTTAAACGTATAAGAATATAAAGAGAATATTTTTTTTAAAATAAAAAATAGAATACTGGATTGGAGATAAAAATACTGTTTGATTGTGACATTTACTCTATTTTAGAGTATTGTATACTCTATTTTAGAGTTTTAGGTTGGAGATGCTCTTAGTGGTCAGACTAAAATGAAGAACTTGTGCACTATAGATACAGGAGATTATAAGAGAAATGTACTTTTTTGTGAAAATACAGGATTCGGAGCCCAATTAAATTCAAATTTTCACACTCAAAGTCTAAATCTATAAATAAAGGAGATTAGAATAAAAATGTAACTTCTTACTTCAAAAGAAATCCTAAGTATAGTTTAAGATAAAGAATCTAGAGAAAATTCATTATTGTTTAGAGTTTAAGATTTATTATAAAACTTTTAAACGAATTAAGCGAAGCACGATTAACTGTTACAAGTTGATTTCTGCCACAAACAACAACTTGACACCGTCTGTGAGAAGTTTAAATCCGAAATTCAAAAAAACTTATAGGCGATGACATGTCGTTAAAAAACCCCTTTATTATTCTGCTGGGTGAATTTTAGAAATTTGTAGAAAAGCATGACCCATAGTTTGACTCTATGACTATGAACATATAAAAGAATACCGTTTAGTTCGTGACAAAGTTTGCTCAACTTCCACCAAGGAAGTGAACTAGTAGTTTGATTTCATTGTATATTTCTTCATCCCATTTTCATAGAAATTCTTTCACTCTATGCTCATTAGGATAGAAAAGATATAGAGGGGCAAATTGGCAAATTGTACAAAAACATTTTTATCACACATTACCATTACCCCTTAAACACCAAAAGAGTTGGATTTTCTTGCTTACATTGTCCCCAAAACCAACAAACATTGTCACAACTTTGAGCTGCTTCAATGGATAAAATGTTGTTAAAACCAAGCGGCTTTTTTTTTAGTAAAAGAAGAAAAGTGTTTTGTCTCATTTACTTCACTAATTGTAAAAGTAAAAGGCTCATTCATATAGAGCTTCTGAAGGGCCAAAAAGACAAGAAGATAATGATGAAGACAGTGAACTTGAAGAGGTCCCACCGGGAGTCGAACCCAGGTCGCTGGATTCAAAGTCCAGAGTGCTAACCACTACACCATGGAACCAATTTGTCGTTCGGTTCGGTTGCTAAAACTAATAAGTTATACAAAAAAAAGCTTACATTACCAACTCAAAAAGGTAAAGTGCAGGGGGAAAGAGTGAACACTAAGTTTTTCTGATGTAATAAAGTTTTTAAGTGTTGGCTGCAGTAGCACAAAAATCTACTATATATGTTGAAAAGAATAGCAAAATAACCTTACAATTTAGCATCGTGGTATGAACTTTATTGCAGGTATGATATTAAATTAGGGAAAGATTTAGTGTAGGATATGCTCTATAATTAAAAAAAATGATTGTAGACTATCATATTAACTTTTTTAAAACGTGGATCAATTGAAAAGATAAATTTGACAATACAAATTCATTTTTTATCATAAAAGCATATCGTAATATATATATATATATATATATATATTAAAAAACGATTTTGAAAAGTTAAGATTAATCTTTTACCACTTGTTTGGATCACTCATTCCATTCCATTTCATTTTTTTCAACTTTCCTAATCCTCCAAACCATTTCATTTCATTCTATTTTTTTCAACCATTTTTTTCAACTTTCCAAATCCTTATACAATATCTTTAAATCTCAACCATTCATACCACCTCGAAATTGGTAAAGTCAAACCATTCTTACATCGTTTTTACAAACTATTCCAATTCATTTTCAAACCATGGGATGGAATGGCCAAAATAGCCTCCCCAAACAAGGGGTTAAAAAGTAGAGGCAAGTAAAGTAAATATAATAATAAAAAATCGTTCTTATCATAAGATATACCCTATTATAAATCTTTCCATAAAAAAGTTTATTTTTTTCAACTTTTTTTTAATATGTACTCACGTAGAATAACCATGGTGGTAGACCCCGTGTGCTTCGAAGTGTTATCCTTGAAATTATGGTAATTATTTGAGTAATCAATTTATACATCTATATTTAAAAATATAAAAATAAATAAATAAATAAAACAAAAAAAAAAACATCGACATTGACTGTCAACCAGAAAACTAGACATGTAAATCACGTTTAGCTGATCCGTCTAGTTTAATCTTGCGTTCATGCCTCTGTGTTGTATTTTGTTTTGGCTCATTTAGAATTGTGCACATTCTCATGCCGATCACAAGCCGAAAAAATAAAGCTTGGCCCATGGCCCTTTTATGGATGTGCCATGTTTTTTACTTGTCGTATCATGCTTGAGCCGTGCCTCCATTGTGCTTTACGCACTTACGCATTTTTATACTAATTTTATATCGTTTCCATATTATTTAAAGTAAGAGAAGGCTTTTCTTATGATGGAGATCCTTTCTTGTTTCGCCTTTAGTCATTTCATTCCTTCAAGGGAGTTTTCGAGTCTCTGTCTTCGGATAACTCACAAAAGTTGAATCAGTCTGGCTTCGTCCTATAATATACTACTTCCGCCTTATTAGGCTTCACTAACGCTCATGATTGGTACATGCATGGATTTCTTTATGTAGTGATTGGTCTTCTAGAAACTCCAAAAGTAACTAGTCAGACCAAGGAGTTATTGTCTGATTAGAGTTTTAACATTGTTTTAATGGAAAAATAAATAAATCATTTAAGATTAACATAAAATCAAAGAGAATGTTATTGATTAATTAATAGTAGTAAAATAATATTGATAATTAAAATTTTGTTCAATAATAATCTTACCAAGAAACTATAATATTGTACAGAATAATGGCGAGATTAAATAATTTTTTGGGTATAAAATTGAACTATATACATAATATGTAATCAAAAATATACTTTTTAGGAAAATTTATGTCATGCTTTTGTCATGCCATGCCAGTTATTATGCACGTGTCGTGTCTTATTGTGCTCGTATGTCATCATACTTCGTGCCTCAAAACCTCGTTTAAACTTGACTATTAACATTTAATCGAATGCCTATGCCCATTTAATTACTGTGTTTTGTAGTGTCATACCGTGCCCTAATAATCATGTTGTAATTCGTCTTATTGAGTTTATTTCATTTTGATGACCTCTACAAATATATGAGCAAATAAAGTGCACATGTTATTATTCAAATATTATCTTGTTATTGAAACTATGATGACCTAGTACGCAGAATACTTCCTCCAACTTAAAATTTGTTTGGTTGGGTGGATGTAGTGGGAATTTGACAGAAATGTAAAATGAGAAACTCAATCTCCATTTTTTGATTAGAGGGAGAGGAGGAGGGAAAGAAGAGGTGGAGGGAGACGCTCTCCTTTCTTATCTATTAAATTGCATCCTTCCACTAATAGAATGATACATCTTCTCTTTCACTTTTATAATAATTAATAACTAATATAAATATATACAATATAGCAATTTTACAAATAATTATCATTTATCCTTCTAACTCTCAATTATTCCTAACAAACAACTTTTTTTTTATAACAAACAACTTGAAAGCTTTTTTTTTTTAATGGGAAAACAACCTGAAAACTTATTATAAAATACTCTTCATTTTTCACATTCTCTGTCTTTCTAATACCCTTCATCATTAATATTCCTTATCCACTCGACCAAGGATGCCGTTACTAAAATAGTTAAGTACCTTTTTTTTTTTTTGATAAAATAGTTAAGTACCTTTTTTTTTTTTTTTTTTCAAACATAAAATAGTTAAGTACCTTGATCATATCACTTTTGTGCTAACACAGATTGTGTAAAGTTAAAGAAAATTAAAAATAGCCACCTGTCACGTCAAGGGGTGGTGGCGCAGTTGGCTAGCGCGTAGGTCTCATAGCTTCTGAGTTATCCTGAGGTCGAGAGTTCGAGCCTCTCTCACCCCACATTTTGAACTTTTTCTGTCTTTTCTGTATTTTATCATATGCATATCATCTGACATTGTGGCCAACAAAGTAGTACTGTACTCTCTCAGCAAAAAAAAAAAAGTAATTTATCTGCTAACCAGTAACAAGTAAACCACATTAGTTCTGAAGTCTCTCCATTGAAAGAATCAGTCGTTTGACAACATCAAATACTTCTAAATTTTGCTTATTTTGATCAATACTCTCAAATTTGTTGGAGAAAATCCAAAGCATCAAACTCAATCTTTTGAGCAAAAAACCACTTAGAGAAGCAAATCTCTAATGTCGCCAATAGGCTTTGTCGTAAAGTGTAGTTACTAGACATTGCCCAGACTTAAAATTAAAAAAGAAAATTGTATACAAAAAACTAATCTTACTTTTGCCATCTCAATCTAGCATTGAAACATGGCTTAAATGTCAATTATTCAAACAATGCGAAAAGTCAGATATGAGCAGGGAATAAACTTCTCATCTAAACATTTTGCACAATTTGAGAAATATATTTATCCAAGAAAAATAGCTATGGCATTAAAAATATCACTTAAAATTAACCTGGCTTTCCAAGAAAAATAGCTATAGCATTTATAAATCACTTAAAAGTGACCTGGCTTTCAAGGATTTCAGCAATGGATTTTACTCATTTTAAAGATGGAATGTGTCGATTAAACTGGCATTGTTTAATGACTAATCCCTCTTTTACAGTAAGAGAAATCAACTAACTCCCCTGTTCCATTTACACCTAACCCTGACTAAATTTCTAACCGTATCCCGCTTTTCGTTCGCGAGAAGAATTTTGCAAACCCGTTGCGATTCTTCTCTGCGCTAACACTACTTGACAACACCGTAGCAGAAGTCGAAGAGGACGAGGACAAAGACGAAGGTGGTGAGGGATTCTCATCGCGGTTTTTACTTAGTGACCGAACAAAAGAACTTTCATCACCCAATTTCGGTGATGCAAAATCTCTTTTTGGTGAAAATGTCTGATTAGAATGCAACTTCCATTGTTCCCCAATTCTAGAATTCAGTGTGGCACCCGTGGACAACTCGGGCAGGTTCGTAGCATCGATCAAGAAATCTTCGAGCGTGGCTAGAGATTTAAGTTGATTGCCGAGAGATGCTATAGTCTTCTGGCACTCGGCAAGTTTTCCCGCAGCCACTGCTAAGTCCTCCTGCTATAGAAAAGTCACACAGTCATGACACAAGTAGAAATCAAAATCGACATGCCTAAAAATGGAAAATGCACATATGTTTGAGTTATTTTAGTTACTGAGAGAACCAACCTGTTTTAGCTTCTTTTCGGGTGGATTAGAGCTTGTGGTTTGGCGGAGTTTGACTATCTCTTTCTCTATTGATAGCTCTTCCTCTAACTCTCGACAGCGAACAGCAATTTCTTCTGACAACGCTCTCTCCCTATGGACCTCTTCCTCTAAGAGACTCGCCTTTTCGGACATTGTACAAGCTTCTGATTCTATGCTGATGAGATGAGACTCGATCTTCTGCTTTGATTCTATTGCAATTTTAAGTTCTCTTTGCAAGACCTCCAATTTCAGCTCTGATTCCATCAGCTGAAGTTGTGATGCCTCGGTTCGTTCTTGACTTTTTCTTAAAGCATCCTCGACTTCGGCCTTTTCTACTTCCAACTTCTCTAATTTCTCTTCCAGCTCTGCAGTTTGATGAATCATGGCGAGTTCGGTTCTCAGGACACTTTCTCCATGTTTGGATTCGCTCGCCTCCAATTCGGCCTTTTCTATTTCCAACTTCTCCAACGCATCTTCCAACTCAGCCTTTTCCATTTCTAACTTGTCTAATTTCTCTTCCAATTCAGCCCTTTCGATTTCCAACTTCTTCAATTTTTCTTCCAATGAAACTGTTCGTTGAATCATCGCTTCAAGCTCGGTTCTCAGGACACACTCTGCTTTTTTGGATTCATCCTCTAATTTAGCCTTTTGTGTTTCTAGCTTCTCTATTTTTATTTCCAGTTCAGCTGTTCTATGGATCATAGCTTCAAGTTCGGTTCTGAGGACACTCGTTGCGCTTTTCGATTCGTTCTCTGATTCAGCCTTTTCAGTTTCCATTTTCTCTAATTTCTCTTCCAATTCAGCCGTTCGGTGAATCATTGCTTCAAGCTCACTTTTTAGGATACTTTCAACGATTTTGGATTTTTTCTCCAATTCAGCCTTCTCTATTTCCAACTTTTCCAATTTCTCTTTCCATTCAGCCGTTTGATGAATCGTCACTGTAAGTTCATTTCTCAAGGAACTTTCTCCATTTCTTGATTCGTTCTCCAATTCCGCCTTCTCCATTTCCAACTTTTTTAACTTCTGTTCCAATTCAGCCGATCGATTGATCGCCGTCTCAAGTTCATTTCTCAAGGAACATTCTCCAATTCTCGATTCCTTCTCCAGTTCCTTCTTCTCTCTTTCCAACTTTTCTAGTCTCTCTTCTAATTCAATTGTTCGATGAGCTCTCGCTTCAAGTTCTGCTCTCAGGACCTTTGCTTCATTTTTCAATGTACAAGCCTCCAATTGAGCCTTTTCCATTTCCAGTGCCTCTAATCTTTGTTCCAACTCAGCATTTCGACGAATCATGGCTTCAAGTTCAGCTCTCACGGCACTTTTCTCTGCTTTTGGAATCATCGCCAACTTCAGATTCCACGCAACTGCTTCTAGTTTCGGTTGGTTGCAATGCAGCAAGTCGCTCCATTTCGAGAAAATCATCCATCAGATTGATTTCAACAGAAGAGTTCGGGAGACTTTTGTCAACATTCTTCACATTCTTAAATTGGCCAAGTTCAGCAATCAGGGCCGACGCCCATGAATCTGAAAGATTAACCTCACGTTTGTTCGACTCCAAACCATTCACCTTCTGCGTGTTGATGTCAACTGCATTTAGGCGATCCCCGCTGTCTGAATGACTGTCCGTGAAAGACTCGACATAAATCGAGGAAGCAGGGGTAGATTTTTTATCGTTGCCCAAGGATGACTTACAAGCCATTGCTTTTAACCTTCGACACTCGGCCTCAAGTTTCGCAACCTTCTTGATGCTCTCTAGATGTTGCTTGCTGGCTGTTTCTGCAGCTTGGGTGCTCAAGTCCCTCTCGATCGTCCTTACTTCCAGCTCTTCCATTTGATCATGTATTTCAAGCCTAAGAGCTGAGTTTTCTTTCTCCAAAAACTCAAGCTTAAGGAAAATATCAGGGTCAACACAGGCAGACAATTCGACTCTGTTATGGAGATCAAGAAGCTGACCCTCAAGCACGCACTTGGTGGACTCCCATTCAAGGGTTTTCGCTGACACGGCTTCATGGATTTTTAGCTCTTGCTCATCTCTCGCTTGCCTCAGCTGTCTAACACATTCCTTTAGGGCCCCATCAAGATGGCTCACCCGATCTTCAAGTGCCGATTTTTGCTGAACCGCAGCCTCAAGTTGTTGCTTTAAATTGGCCACTTCATTTTCAGCCTTTTCCCATCCTATAATGACAAGTAATTGCACGTCCAATTATAGCTAAAAGTGAAGGAATTGAAGTCTACACGTCATATTACTATGCAATGACAGTACACATTACCTGCAACGGCTTCTTCAGCGACTTTGGCATGCTGCTTCACCAAGTCTTCCTTGGCGCTAACATTAACAAGAGCAGCTGATAGTCTCTCTGTCAGAATCTTCAGGCTATCGTTAACATCTTCTGTTTTCAAAGGACTTTCGTTGAGCCCTTCAGTCCTTGCTACAGATTTCGATGACACTTCGGGTGACTGAGTGTTATGATCAGGAGATCCCTTGAGTGCCTCTTGCTTCAATGATGTAAAAAAACAAGGAACAAAACCAATTTGAGATATTTTAGAAACTCAATAGAGCGAGAACCAACAGAAGCAATTTTATAGTACAAAACAATTGCATATGGAGAAAGAAAAAAATTTATCGACAAATTAGACATTTAGTCTTAAATAATGAGGAAAAGAATTCCGCTATCTCTTCTGATTCTCTTAGTATCGAAATTTATAGGAATTATAACTATACCAAAAACGAAACAGAAAGGAAATGTGAAGAATTACTTATCATAGGTTAAATCATTCTTGTATATATTTAATAGCCAACAATTCTTGTATCTCTGCAAGTGCCCTCTTAAGCTAGTTAATCACGACTAAGTTTACATTTTTTTTTTTAATGTTTACAAAATTACTTCAATCCGACCCCTTTACTTTCCTCCAAGAGTAAAATTAAAACCAGAAGTACAATAAAACTAGCACACCAAATAATGAAAAAACACGTGACCCCATCGACGTAGAAGCTATACTCTCAAACCATAACCATCAGATAATGGTGGAGCCACTGATCAAGAGCTATGCATTAGCAATTAGCTTTTGCAACTTTTTGACTGTCAGAACTTCATAATACACCAGAAACCTCTCCCAAGAGCCAGAACTTCACGTTCGTCATCATACTCGTCTTTCTTCGAACCAAATTATACTATTTCGATTAAGCAATGACATTAAACTGCCAGGGAAACTAGAACTCGCCTATTTCTAGACTTCGATTCAGAAAAATTGCATATCAATCTGCTTTGTGAAGAGTCAAATACCCATCCAACTATTCATATACACTTCGGGACAACGAAATAGTAATGACTGGTCCAATGAATTCAGCTATTAAGCAATCTTCCCAAATCCTAACACACAAATCTCACAAAGGCTTTAGAAACTAATAGATGGTTATTGAATTAGTTGCAAGCTTCCAAAGTGTGTCAAATTAGTCACAAAAGACACCAAAGACAGAATGATGAGAACTGAGACCTTGCCCAGGCAAATTTATGATTTCCAAAAGAACAAACATCCAAAACCCAAAGCAATGAAAATGTAGAGTTTGTCTCATTTTCCTTCTTTTGCTTATTTGAGGATTGAGCTTGTTTACCTGCTCATCGGAGTACCTCTCGGAATGCGAAGAAATCGATCCGGAACTCTCGGTCTCGCCGGAACTCTTCTCTGAGGATTTCCTCTTCCACAGCCATTTCCGCTTCTCCATTGTTGCTCATCCAAAGAGCAAATCAAAGAGAACAACTCACCTGCGACACATTACATTGTTATTCAATAACAAAGCCAAACCTTTATAATGAAAAAAAAAAATTAAGGAAAAAAGAGAAAAGAACAGACACCCATTTCAAATCTACCCGAAAGCACTTCAAACCCAAACAGATCTTTTTTTGTAACTTAGCTGAAGAAACCCAAATTGGTACATTAACTATTACCTTTGGCAGAATTTGAGGCTCAACAACAAAACCCGGAATGGGAAATCAACAAAAACCCATTTCCCAAAACAAAAACTCACTAAAGGGAAAAGAACAAAAAACAATATAAACAACTGAGAATTTAATGAAACAGTAGCCTGGAAAACAGCATGAAGCGACAGATTTCAAAAATCTGCGAAAACCCAATAGGAAAGATCCAAATTTGAAACGACCCACCAAACCAAAAGCCCAGAACGAGAAAAAAAAATGAAAAAAAAAAACAAAAAAAAAACCCCCTCTTAACTTCCAGAGGAGATAATAAAAAGGAAGTAAAAAGAAGAAGACATTAATAATTGGAGCTTGAAAAACACTCTAAGACCAAATAAAATATTTGAAGGAACAAGACCCAGATTAGAAGTACCTTTGACTAGGCATTGGAGACCAGTAACAGCCAATGGGTTTCACTGGAGACCAACAGTAAATGAAGAAATAAATTTAAAAAAAAAAATTGAGAGAGAATGGGTCTGAAACTTTACACTTGATATTTAAGATTTGAGTAAAACATTACAGCTATAAATGAAGATAATTATAATACAATAACTCTGCACAAATCCGTAGAATGTCAGTTGGGTTACAGATAATATAACCACCAACAACAAACGCAAAACCCAATAGCTTTAGCAAGTAATAATAATAATAATAATAATAATATACAGTCTCTCTGTGCAGACTGTGCTTCTATTCCTTGTTTTCTACTTTACCTTTGGTGTGTATATGTGATACATATATATATATATATATATAAAGTTGGAGCATGTGACACAGTGACAGTGGTGGACTCGAAGTTGTGAAATTCAAGATTTGTGGCCTAAAACATAACCCACCTTTTTTCAGCTTTTTAAGCACAAAAATCACTGGGTGTTTTTTTTTTTTTTTTTTGGTTTATATTTATTTAGTGGTTGGGATTTTGAAACTGAGCTAGGCTTACACTCATTCCCGCCCAAGAGTGTAGAGCTTTCATTTTCTTAGCACCGCTTGATTTAACCAATTAATGAGTATTATTATTATAATCCAGCTGAGATCAGAGCACACCAATAATAGTTTGTCACTCTGTTTTTTTTTTTCTTTTTTCTTTTTTCTTTTATTTTTGAAAAATGTTGTGGAATGTATTGTTTGTGGCAGAAGAGGAGCTAATTTTGAAGTGTTGGCAAATGGCACTATGGCAGTGCAGTGAGAAGGAGAGAGAAGGCTCTTTCAGTGTATTTGTGGGCCCCACTGCTCAGCTTTTTTCAACGCTGATGTCTTGTGTCTTTGGCATTGTGAAAGGAATCTTATATATATATAAATATATGTATTTAAGGACCATATCGGACGGTCAAGAATGCATCATCAAAGGTCTCTGAGTAAAATTGCCATTTCAAATCCTACACTCCTTTGCCTCAGACTGAGGCCCTCGGTAGATGATTTTTTTTGCTAAATTTTGGTGTCTTAATTATAGCTGAAGTTCCCTCACAAAAGCAAAAAAAACAAAAAACAAAATTATAGCTGAAGTGATGTGTTATGAATAAGGGAAAATTACATATATAAGTCACTTTAGGTAGAATATTACAGATATAAGTTGTGATTTGAGGAATATTACACATATAAGTTAGGGTAAGTAAAAATACATTTTTAACCTCATTAATTATATATATGTTAATTGCTTTATATATTTTTTCCTCTACGTAATTAAAAAAAAAAAAAAACACTATCCCTAAAGCCTAAAGGTAATCCCTAAAATTTCTACACCGACATTTGACCTTCCTTTTATAAAAACTTGCAAAAAAGAATTCACTCCTGATCTGTTACCACAAATTTGAGCGATTTTTTTTTTCAATTCTAAAACTTTTTCCAAAAAAATCTCCTACCATGGCTAATTACAGTGCTTCTCCAAAACTCCAAACTCAAATTCTCATTAACTCCATTGACGGTCATCGATTTTCCTCCATTGAAAATTTAGGGAGCCGATCATTAGAGCGTATTTGAAGTCGTTGAAGTAGAAGAAAAATCATGCCTAGAGTCATAGGTAAAATAAATACCCGAATTTTTTTTAATTCTCAATGTACGAAGTCCAAATTCATTCTGTCCCAAAAATCTTCAGTAATCCTAACGTTTGAAGACGTGTTTTGTTTTTATCTGCTTAACGTAGTCATTTATTTTTACGTTTTTTCTCCTTTGTATTCGTAGAATTTGTTTTACATACTGGAATATAATTTACATTCTCAATGAATCTTACTTTGTTCTTCTATTGCTATTTCTGTTATATATTCTGTAATATATTTTATATTCGCAATGTCATTTACTTTTTTTTCTTTCATTTCAAAGCGTTTGGTATATACTGGAATATAATTTACATTCTCAATGAATCTCACTTTATTCTTCTATTGCTATTTCTGTTATATATTATGTAATATATTTTATATTCGCAATGTCATTTACATTTTTTCCTTTCCCGTCAAAGTATTTGGTATATACTGGAATATAATTTGAGAAAACAGTAGCTGATGAGAAAGTAACTTTTGCTGCATTATTTGACAGAATTTAAATTATATACGTAGTTCAATCAGGTATATAAATTATATACTTCACGATTTATTTACGTAAATTTGGTTATTTTTCATAAATTCACTTCCATTAAACCAGGTTTTAATAAACCTGAAATTTGACTTTTTCTTTAAAAAAAAAACGCCTGTTGTTATCTAAAATTAGAGTTGCCATTTATAATTTTTTATTTGTGATATATTGTTGTAGGGTTATTTTAGTATTTAAAAATTACACCTCATCAAGAAACTTATATATGTAATATTCTATGACTACTAACTTATATATGTAATTATGTGTTGAAACAGCCTTATATATGTAATTTTTCCTATGAATAATGATAGATAACATTGTTAATCTATACGTGAGTTTGGTATTCATTCGTACTGAATTGGATAACCTTTTGTTTGTCTTACCCATTTATCTCATTCCATTCCATTTTTATTTTTTATTTTTTTCAACTTTTTAAATCCTTCAAATTATTCCATTCCATTTCATTTCTTTTCAATTATTTTTTTCAACTTTCCAAATCCCTATACAATATCTTTCAATCTCAACCATTCATATCACTTCGAAATTAGCAAAGTCAAATCATTCTTACATCATTTTTACAAATCATTTTCAAACTATTACAAACCATTTTCAAACCACTTTTTCCATCCTCATAAATGGTCAAAGATGGCCAAAATGGCCAAACCAAACAAAAGGTTGGATAAGATTTGCTGAATTAAATTAGATTAGACTCAATTAAATTATTTGGAATACTAAAATAATATTGTATTGGAGATTATCTTACCTTATGTTTGGCCTCCCATTTTACCCCGCGTTTGGTCCCACATTTTACCCATTTTATTTCATTCTATTTTTTTTTATTTTTGTCAACTTTCTTATCCCCAAAGTCCAAACCATTCCATTTCATTTTTTTTTCAACTTTCTAAATCCTATACAATATCTAACCCCCTGTTTGGCCCCCCTCATTCCATTTTTTCATTTTTTTCAACTTTCTTAATCCTCCAAACTATTTTATTTCATTAAATTTTTTTCAACAAATTTTTTCAACTTGCCAAATCCCTATACAATATCTTTAAATCTCAGCTCTTTATACCACCTCGAAATTCGCAAAGTCAAACCATTCTAATTATTTTTCTAACCATTTTCCAAACCATCCAAAATGGTCAAAAATGAGCAAAATGTTCTGCCTAAACAAGGGGTAAAATCTCAACCATTTATATCAACTCGAAATTCGCAAAGTCAAATCATTCTACATCATTTTTTCAAATCATTTTCAAACTATTTTTTCTAATTTCTATCCCAAAAAATAGAATGGAATGGCCAAAATTTTCTCCCTAAACAAGGGTTACCCATTCCATTCCATTATATTTTTTTCATTTTTTTTCAACTTTCCAAATCCCTATACAATATCTAAAATCTCAACCATTTTATACCACCTCGAAATTCGCAAAGTCAAACCATTCTACATCATTTTTCCAAATCAATTTCAAACCATTCCAAACCACTTTCAAACCATTTTTTCCATCACAAGGAATGGGATAGAATGTGTGAAATAATCACTCCAAACAAGTAGTAAACCATTTTCAAACTATTTTTTTCATCCCAAAAAATGAGATGGAATGACCAAAATATTCTCCCCAAACAAGAGGTTATTCATTCACCACGGAAAATACTTATTTTTATTGCTTTTCTCCTTCTTTTTTTTCCCCCCTTTTAGGGCATCTCCAACTGATATGTATATCCCACAGTAAACTCTATATAGAGTTTTTTAAGCTCCAATGCACTCTATAATCTTACTCTACTTTTATCGCAGTGAACAGTAGTACTCTATATTTAGAGTACCACTGTTCATCTCTAATTTTTTTTAAGTTTTTTTAATAGTTTTTATAATTACAACATAGCACTCACTATTTTAATATACATATTTATTTAACCCACTTTATTCTATAATTTACTCTTAATTATTGATTTTTGACCAAAAAAAAATCATAGTAAAGCCATATTCCACATTTGATAACAAAATATACACAATAACTAATTTTATTTAAAATAAACATACATAAAAAAATCTTATCCATTAAAATGCAAAAAAAAAAAAAGAATGCTAAAAATTATAAATAGGTGAGGATGTTAGAAAATTTTGTGTGGGTTGGTGTAATATGTAAATAGTTAGAAATTACTTTTAAGTGATAAAAAAAATAGAGGTAAAAAGAATATATAGAGAATATTCTTTTTTAAAGTTGAAAATAGAGTTTGTAGTTGGAGATAAAATACTATTTGATAATAACATTTATTCTAAAATTAGAGTTTAGAGATAAAAAATAAAGTTTGTGGTTGGAGATGGTCTTAGTTTAACAAAGAAAACGAACTAACAAGTATAGAGCTCAAATCCGGAAAACCACAAATAAAATCTAAACCAATCACTTTTTTTTTCTTCGTCCATGACAAATTATATTTCAGATGGTTTGGTTGAGTTTTTTTGACATCTAGCCAAAACAACTAGGTGCAATAAAGGAAAATTCTACAAAACAGCATGAATCCAAACTATTTATTTCCGCTCTATTGGTTTAAAACAATAACAAACAATTATTGTTTTCTTTTTCCTTAAGAAAAGACAACATAGTTACTGCTCTACCACACACTTACAGTAAATACTTGTACTGCCCGAGCAAAAAATACAAATAAAAATGTAAATCCAAAAATAAAATAATAATAATAATAAAGTTCATACAATAGAGTGTTGTACAATGTTCTCGATATTATTGGACGAGGTAAAAAAAATATAGACTAACTAAAGATTAATATTGACCACACTGCCTTTGATGAATTAAAGTATTCGTAAATCTTTGATAATTTTTTTTCTTCGTTTTATCGTATAATGTTCAATTTTCTTATATAAGAATTGCTTGGTATGATTTCTGAAAGTAGTTTTATTAAGCTTTTCCGAAATTTACTTTGACATTGTTTAAATTGTATTTTAAGAGTACTTCAACGATTCTACCTGCATAAGAATTTCCAAGTAAAGCCACATAATATGACTTTTATAATAAAATAGTATAAATAAAGAGAAATTATAATGAATATACAATTTTTATCACATAATTTAAATTAATACCCAATCTTTTGAAAAATATAACAAAATATCCAAGTGATTGAATTACTTACATAGTGGTAAGTGGTGGTAATTAACTTAGTTATTAAGAGCATGTGCAAGTAATTAACGAATTGACTAATTACTCAATTAGAGATTTTTAAGGATTTAGCCAATTTTTTTGTTAATTTTTTAAGGATTAGCCATAATTTCACGAAGTTAAGGAATTAGTAATTTTCATTGTGTAACAAATTTTGTTACATGTGTAACAAAATTTAACACACGTGTAACAAATTTTGTTACAGGGTATATCAAATTACACGTGTAACAAAACTTGTTACACAATGAAAATGGCTAATTCCTTAAATTCTTGAAACTATAGCTAAATTCTTGAAACATTAGCCTAAAAATAGTTAAAACCTAAATCTTTCCATATACTTCAAAATTTTGGGTATTTATTTTTATTGTTATCTAAATTCTAGGTATTTCCTTCCTTTACCCATAAATAAAAGGCTCTTTTTAAATTTTTTTTAAAAAAAAAAAAAAAACTTGAAACTTGTATTAGAGTTAAAAATAAAAAAACTATAAATACAATCATAGTAAATAGCATTTTATTTTAATTTTGATTTAAAAAATTATTCAATGTTTTGAAATATTAAAAAAAATCATTGTAATAAATTTTATAACAACAAAATAGCCCGTATTTATTACAAATTTTATAACATAACAAAATTTAAGAGCAATAGTTTATTATTTATTATATTTTCTTTCATATTATTTAGCAAATAGCAATGTTTGTATGATGTTTAATGTACTAATTAAGAAAATAATCATTTCTTTATTATATGATGTTTCAATTTTACATTTATGCCCTAAATTCTTTATGGGCTAATAATTAATTTCTTAAGTTTTGGAAACATTTGTCATTTCTTTGAAACATAGATTAAAATAGTCAAATACCGAATAAATATTGACTATTTTTTGTTAGAAAATTGATGAATGGTCTAAATCATATTTTACCATAACATCTGGGTTTAAGTTTTAAATTTTTGTGAGAGAGTTTACTAAACAAACAAACACACACACACAACTATTAGGATTGTAAAACAAACAACTCCTTAGGCTATATCCGTTTAACTTCGGCTTATTTCTGCAACTCATCTTATTATGTAAAACTTTCATCTTTTAGACTATTAAGCTCGTTTTAGATGTAGCATAAAATATTAACTAAAATGTCATGATTTTTATTTTCATCTACCGTCTAAAAGAATAAATTAATTTTCTACGATCATAGTTTAAAAAACAGTACTTAGAGGTCATTGATTAAGCAAGTCAAATAAATAAATAAATAACTGGATTCAAGTATTCTTACTACAATATTAATAATTTTTTGGCAAACCATCTAAATTTTTAACTCTACTATTCGTGCTATAGAATTTTAATACTCTTATTATAATAAAAAAATAATTTTTTCAATTCTTAATGCATGCCTTTTCTCTTACCGTCTTAATTCAAATACTATATAACCAAACTGGTATCAAAACATTGATAATTTGAATTACTAATTTTTCAAACAATAACTTAAATATATCAATTAAACGACGTAATTATCAAAGTGAAAAATATCCATTGGAATATCTAATTGATTTTTTGGAGAGATATGACATCTAAAAGCAAGCAACAAAGCGAGATATATGTTCTCTATTACACTCCCACAAAATTTTCCTATTTTTTTCCTCCTCTCAAACATACATTTCCCTGGGCTAATATATGTTCAATATCACATCACATCGCAATGAATATAAAGTGCCAACTGCCAAGACACAAAATATATTTGTATACAAATACAAATACTACTTTGAGATGTCTGCACAATAAATATTGGTGTATAATGCCTATATATACAAGGGTCCACCTGAATTTGAGGTGACATATTGTGATATATATCCTTGTCTTCATTGAACTCTTATTTATTGGATATTTTGGGCAGTCCTCTTAGTCCTAGTGAATTGGATAGTTTCAAGCATGGATGGTGAAGAAAAGGTAAAAAATTAATGTCAATAATTTAATTCTCATCTTTAAATGCCAACGGAGGAATTATATGGCCATAGCCAAGGAATGCACATAGAGAGGCACTAACTTTCAAAAATTCTCATTATGGTCCTTTAGTTTGAGAAAGTATTCAACTATACCTCTTATTTGCCTCCCCAGGATTTAAAATTTTTGTAACTTTACCTATAATTATCTTTAAAAAAATTCCTTTTCCCCCAAATAAATTTCTTAATTTCAAATGTTATATATAGTTTCTCGTAAAAATTATGATTATGCTTTACTTGATAATATATATTTTAATTACTTTTTTTTTTATTTTTACACTATTTTAAGTATTACCCCCATAAAATAAAAAATAAAAAAAATTGGATCCGTAGCCGGTTATAGCCTATTGAAATAATCATGATATAAGTGGGAAAAAAAGGTATACTTACTGTGTCATGTTATATAAAGTACATAAGGATGTCATAAATTACCTATTTCAGCCAGCTCTAGTCTTGTGTGCCATCACCCACACAATAATTGGATGTGTGTTTTGGCATCATAAGGTCACAATGATCATAATAATACAAATTCAAAAGCATATAGATATAGTGTGTGGACACATGCCATGAAGACTTTAAGCACCATGCCATGAAAGCTGTCCTTTCATTTTTCATTTCTTTATTTCAACTCTCCATCATAAGGTTTTCAAGAGTTAGGGTTTTCAAGCGTGGGGTTGAGTTTTTATAAATACACACACAAATATATATATATATATATATATATAGACACACTCCTATATGTGTACACGCGTGTAGTTCTTAGAGAGAGAGAGAGATGGGTTTGGATATAGGGCATGAGAGGAGGATAAGGCATGTTATGTACAGGGTGTTTTTGAGTGTGACTCAAATAATATGAATGGATTTTTGAAAAGATTGGCCCTAACGTGACCATGCGCTACTGGTGCTTTGTTAAGCTTAGTGCGTTTGCGTTGGGCTTTCCAGCAACAAAAACATGAATGACTTTTGGGGTTGGGGCCATAAGCTTTTCAATCAAGGAGCTTATCATTATTATCAGCAAAAAAAGGACACAATAATACACGCACATAATATATATATATATATATATATATATATAACACATATTATGAAGACTTGTATTCTATATGTAAGTCGAAAAAATTAATCGATATGATTTGTTCTTATAATATTACTCTCAATAAGTTATGGTGTCACAATAAGTTGCATTAGTTTTTTAAGTCGTACTCACGTGGCTCTATATTCTCGTAAATATTCAACCAATATGACATATTGAATATTGATTGAATCAATCAATATAAATTTGTAATATACTCATATTATAACTCCATTTTCTATTTTGTGCATGTATTTATACAATGATTATGTATACATATTGTCGAGTGTCTCTTTTCTGTCTCAACTCTCACGCATGAAAAAAAAAAAGAGTCCCCTGAGGAGGGCAAACATTAATTTGAAGACTCGGAAATGTGACAATCTTCCTGGTTTTCTTAAATATACAAAACGTCATAGCTTAAACATTTAGAGTACTATCAGCTAACAAAGAATTTTGAAACTTTCACGGCACAAATACGAAGTGTTTACATTTTCTTGTTGATTTAATCTAAGAATTATCAATGCTATCGATCGCGACAACAGGTCCAAATGTCCAATCATGGACTTCAACGCCATCTTCTCCTCTAAAGGTTCTAATTTTTTTTTTTTTTTCAAATTTGTGTTTATTGCTTTGTAGTATAAAACACTAAAAAAATATTAGCATAATAGCATATCAACTGCATTGTGATTTGTAAGTTTCACCGATATTCACTAGAGCCAACAATTTGGGTTTATACACGATAATCGATATGAAGTTAGCGGATAGGGAAACTCTTTTAATGGGTCTAGGTCTTAATGGGTCGGACACGATTAACACGATAAAATCCAATAAGACACGATTATTAAATTCATTATAAATAAACATACACGTTTAACACACATTTATATGTATTTAAATTTTATTTATTTATTTATTATCTTATAATTTTCTTTCGTGTGACATAAGAATTACTGTCCTAATTAAATACATTATCAAGATTAGGCATTTATTTCATTTTTTTTAATTTTAGATTTACAACATATAATAAAAAATTTGTTGGTTTCAACTCAAATATAGCTAATTAGGCCAATAAATACTAGAGTAATGCGATGCATTTTAAACCCCAATTAAAGACGATAAATGGGTTGTGATTGGATAACACGATATTTAAATAGGTCATGACTGAATCTTTACATTAGACATGATTTATAAATGAGTCGTATCTGAGTCTAGTCAAAATTCTTTGGACACGATTAAAACACGATACGTGATACGAATTGACACCCCTACCACTCACTTCACAAGTGAGAGAGATTGGGGACATTATCGACATTTCACTGAGAATTTTGTACTGATTACGAGGAAAGAGGCCGAACCACTTTAGTAATGTTGTATTGCATAAAAAAAAAATTTGGTGAACTATGCCGCATGAATAAGTTGTTATAATAATAATCCTATTTAAAAAATAATAATTTTAAAAAATTAATCTACTGATAGAGGGTCTAAGTTGATTTTTCAAAATAGCTTCCAAACAAAAAATTATTGACTAATCAACTCAAAAGTTATTTTTACTAAACACCCAGTTTGATTGTAAATTCTTACACGAGGTAAAAGTAATTTTCAAAAGTAACAACAAATGGGCCGTAGTATATAGATGGGTCGTGCATGGTCCTTGATGGGTCGGACATCGACAATAGGCGTTTTAGGAAAATGCCATATTTTCGGTTCTTATTTAGATTCATCATTTTTTTCTTGGGTGATTTTGATGAATGCCCATATTTTATTAATTTATGCCTTTAGTGTATATTACTTATAATTCACCCTTTCTTTTACACTATAAACATAGAGTATGAATCAATGAAGCACACTACTTGAGATAGAAATGATTAAGTGACATTTAAAATATTATTTCCCTTTTTTTATTTTTTTCTCTTTTAAAACGTGATCTAAGATAAAAGGATGGTTCTATTGATGCCCCTATTCCTCTTGAAACACCCCTGTAAATTAAAATTGAAAATCTTTATTCAAAATAGCAAAAAAGGACCATTAAATAATGGGACCTTAAATAATCAAACATATCATTAACTAAATGAATACAAGTTTCTCTATCGATAGTGCACGGCTTATAATAGTATAAAAAATACATAACAATATTTTCTTTCCCTACACATAAGTACATTACATCTTTTATTTTCATGTTATTGATTCATTTTTCAAATTTAAAACTAAAATTATGTTCAATCGGAGACGAAAATGAAGAAAGAAGAAAAAAAAAACAAAAAAGACAAACTTATTTTTTCATCTCCGATTAAGCATAACTTTTTGTGTTAAATTTAGGAAATGAATCGATAACATGTAAATAAAGGATGTTATGTGCTTATGTATAAGAAAAAAAAATTATTTTTACGTATTTTAAGTTATTATAAGTCGTGCACTATTGTAGCCGCTTCTCAAATAAAATGAAGATTATAATGCAAAAAGCCATTTTGATTGATGTTTTGAGTAATTAGCCAATATTTATATTAATTAAAGAATTATCAATTCCATAAAATTCTTTTACTTTTTTTCCCTTAGTTCTTTTTTTCCTTTGTCTTTTTCATGGCTACATAATATAGTAAGATAGAGAGAAATGTAACTCGGTCAACAAGAACGTCATAGAAGCGAACGACGTCGTGCAGGTGGAAGTGTTATGATGCATATACGAGGAGGCTACAATCGGAACTCCAGGCTAACGCAACTCTCCACTGCCGACATTGCCACTTCTGGTTTTGGTTTTAGGTTTTTGAGATTTGAGAGTGTGTGTGGCAACAGGACTCTAGAGCGGGATAGAGAGTCACTAAGTAATAATTGCTGAGGAATGGCAATGAAACTGAAAATAACTCACACATACAAAGTCAGACCTACATTTATTGCAGTCTTGCAGACACAAACTAACGATATTATCATTTAGAATTCTTCCACAGTGGAACAAATTGATGGCTTGCTTTTATGATAAATGCTTGTTTGACACAACAGTCAAGAGCGGCCTACATTTTCTCTCTTACTAACACAAAAGGCGATGCAATATCGTGATTTTCGGTGCTCGTTTCTCTTGAGTGAAATGAATTTCTGAGTTAATATGTGATAATAAAAAATTTGTCTAGATTGTAACAAATTTTATTCTTATTTATTACAGTTTCAGTCTGACTCTATATGATGGCCTGGATTGATCCTATCAGTAGCCACATTGTAACACATTTATTACGATATATTGTAATATGAAATTAGGTGCCTGAGGAAAAAAAAGAGATGATTTATGGCGGAATTGCATAACAAGATCATTTTAAGTGTCACTTAATAATCCATGCCCCTAGTGGTGTGCTCCTTTGATATCTACTCTATGTTTGTAGTGTAAAAAAATGATGTATAAATTAAAAAGTACAACACAAAAAAAGTATATATTATCAATGTGTTCAAAATTGGACATTTCTCAAAATTCCCCTGAAATTTAATATGGAGAAAATTTGATATCTTGCCACATTTCACATTTAAGTTTGCAATCTATGCTACTATTGTATGTCATGTCACTTTTTTCATCACCTAATTACTATGTTATACCCACTTTCCCCTTCTTGTCTTTCTCGTTTATAAAAAAATAAATAAAAATGATTCGGTCAATTCATTACTAAAAAGTGACATGGACTATCATTTTTATTTTAAAATGGCATTTTTCATAATTTTTCATTTATATGACATTTTGGTTTGATCCAACAGAACTTTTAAGCCAATAGCTAGTGCTCTAAACCTTTTAAAACGTGTGCTCTTCTTTCAAAAATAAAGCCCAAAATGCCCAAAGCCTAATTTCCCAATAAAATTAGTAGCAGGTCAAGAAAAGAAAAAGCTTCAACCGCCCTTCAAGCCTTCAACTAGTATTTATTTTCCCTAGAGAATCAGCATATTCAAATACTGCAATGCCTTTTTTTTTTTTGCAAGAAATACTGCAATGCCTAGTTGCAGCAGAAGAGGTGCCTAAAGTAAAACTGACCACAGTCCGAACTTGAGGATGTGCCATATAATAAATCGTCACGTTTGGGTTTAAGTAATATATCCTCACCAGAATTATTTTTGAGGAACTGTTTTTTTTTTTATTAATTCATTTGTTCATTTGTTGCTATTTTCTCTTTGTATATGCGTGCGAGTGTGTGGTTCATATCTCCCAACAACTGGGTGGACTTATCGCTCTCACTATGAAACTCTCTAGAAGGGTTTTGTTTATTTATTTTATTTTTTTATAATTTTTTTTCTTGAACTCTCCAGAAAGTTCCTTTGTCAATATCTTCCTGCTTTGTTTGATACCGAGTCATACATGACACAAGTACTGTAACTCAGCTGAGCTAACTTAGCTTTGATTTTACAAGTAGTGAAAAATTACCATTCACGACTTTGATTTACGTTATCAAATTTACACCAGAATAATCACATGGTAAAAGTATAATAGCACAGTTTTACAAATGTCAAGCGATAATCTCTAAACTCTAATTAAGTAAATTATGGAATTAAGTATTAACTTCAATTTTCAATTACCATGCAAATTAAACACAACAAATTGGCAAAGTTATTGATACTATAACATTTTCAAAATTTCATTTTCATGTCAACGAGCAACAAGACAAGGTGTGTTATACACATGTAAGGTAGAGTACTAAAACTCAACAAATAGATTAAAAACCCACAATAAAAAAATTATATGTATATTATAATAAATAAATAAAAAAACTCAAAGTTAGCATGGGACGTGGAAATAGTGACACGTGCATCTCATATACACAGTTCATTTTGTACTAGGACCTCATTTTTATTTTTATTTTTATTTTTATTTTTGAGGTTGGTCTAATTCAAGAATAAAATATCTCTCACTTCCTCAAGATCACAAAGTGCAACAAGAGACGTGGTCACATTATTCGCCTCTCAATTCGATAGCCCTCAAACCATATCCACATCAAATGTGCACTTTGATACACACCTCTCCTTTATAAACAAAGATAATGCATATAAAAAATGTAGCAAGACTCATTAATTAGTTATAGCTCATCTCTTCTACTTATAACTCACACACACACAAAAAGAAGTCCCAAAAGCAAAGAAGCAGCTTATTTTTTTCTTGTTTTGGTCCAAAAAATGGCTCAAACCATGTTGCTATCTTCTAGCTCTGTGTCTACAAGCCATGTTGTGGACTTGAAGAGACAACCATTGCTTCAATGCCAAGTCCAAAGGCTCAAACCCAAGCCATTGTCTCAACTTTTCTTCACTCCACTCTCTTCAAGATCATCTTCTCCAAGCTCAACTGTTTTTGCCATCTTCAAGTCCAAAACCAAAGCCACTCCTGCAAAGAAGGTATTAAATTTTTTTTTTTTCTGAATTTTTTGTTTTTTGGGTTCTGCTTAATTAGCTCTTTTTTTTTTGGTATCATTTTGGTTTGAAATTTTATTTAATTATTTTTTTGGGGTCTTTATATATAGGCTGAGAAGACAAAGATTCAAGTTGAGGATGGTGTTTTTGGAACCTCAGGAGGCATTGGTTTCACAAAGCAGAATGAGCTCTTTGTTGGTCGTGTTGCTATGATTGGATTTGCTGTGAGTGTTTTAGATTAAATTTAAATTGTTGTATTTGGTTAGTAAAATAGAATGTGTTGCCAAACATGGCCTAATCGTCCTGACCAAAATTAACCTTTGTGGCTAATGCTTTAACAACATGGTTTATTATACTAAAATGGAAAGCAATTACAAAATGCCCTTTAAAAAAAAATTATTAGAGTTATATATCAATTATTCAATGTGTAACACTTTGTGAAATGACCTCTTCAGGCATCATTGTTGGGTGAAGCAATTACAGGGAAAGGGATTTTGGCCCAATTGAATTTGGAAACTGGAATTCCCATTTATGAAGCCGAGCCGCTTCTTCTGTTCTTCATCCTCTTCACCCTGCTTGGAGCCATTGGAGCATTGGGTGACCGTGGCCGGTTCATCGATGACCCGCCCACCGGAATTGAGGGCGCTGTCATCCCACCCGGCAAAGGCGTAAGAAGTGCCTTGGGTCTCAAGGAAGGAGGTAAATTTGAAAATAATTGCGTAAATCCTACAAAATGTACTTTTTTTAATAACATACAACGGTGACATAACATGATAAAAATAAACGTAATATGATAAGTGTTTGCTCACTGGTCACACCATGAGAAACTAAACGGTTATGTTATTCTAATGTTTTGGCTTGATGGTGTATAGGTCCTCTATTTGGATTCACAAAGGCGAACGAGCTTTTCGTGGGAAGATTGGCTCAACTGGGGTTCGCATTCTCGCTAATCGGAGAGATTATCACGGGGAAGGGAGCTCTGGCGCAGCTAAACATCGAGACCGGAGTTCCCATTAACGAAATCGAGCCACTTGTGTTGTTAAACGTTCTATTCTTCTTCATCGCCGCGGTGAACCCTGGGACAGGGAAATTCATCACTGATGAGGAGGACTGAGTGATTTTTAGGACGTGTGTAAAGGATCCCTCTTGTGGTTAAAGGAACCTGTTTTGTAATATGTTGGCAAATGAAATGGTAGTTTCTACTTTATTATTCTTTGCTTGGTATTTTTAGTTAATAGGATTACACAATCAAACTATTAGAAAAGAAATTTTGGATAGAAAAATCATATAAAATTAGAGCTCTGCATTACCAAAACAAAGCTTCCCAAAGAAGAAAATAAACCAATCAACAAGAATGAAAGTTGCACAATGCAAAATGTCTACAGCCACAAACAAGAGAAAAATAGATAAACTTTTTAAGAGCAAATTACTGAAAAAACAAAAAACATTCACAAGCAAATCAACCGTCTCAATCTTGATCAAGCAGCAATCACGTTCTCTATATGTAGTTTAATAGTAACAATACAAACCAATACCATAGATATTCAAATCTTCGCATTTTTCCTCTAATTACATTAAAGAAAAGGCCTACCAAAAACACTACGAGTGAATTTAAAGAATTTTTTGAAGCCAACAGAATTTGATGATCATTACCTATTCAACAAAATAGAGTTGTAGAAAGAAATAATAGAACCATTCTTGACAGGGTGCGATGCATGCTTAAGAGCAAGAGAATGCCCAAAGAGTATATGCCCAAAGAGTTTTGGGCCAAAGCTGTTGCAACTGTTGTCTACATGTCCAACCGAGCACCAACAAGAAATGTGTAGGACAAAATTCCATAACAAGCTTGGAACTGAAGAAAGCTAAGCATTTCCCTTTTTCCTTTTTTTTTTCTTATAGCATTGCATGTTTCTATGTATCAGATGAAAAAAGGAGCAAACTATACGAGAAAAGCAAGAAACTTATTTTCGTTGGCTGTGATATGAATTTTAAAGGCTAATTACTATACATTCCAAGCAGTAGAAAGACAATCATTAGCTGCGATGTATACTTTGATGATGAAGATGAATGGATCTTGGCTCCCAAACAACTGACTTCAACTTGTTTCTTGATTTTGAAGAAGAAGATTAACCAACAGTTGAGCAACCAAGACAAGAGCCTACTAATTGCTTGCTTCACCAACGCCGACCGATGATGGAAATTCACGTCATACTTCTTGAAATAAAAGAATAAAGAATGTACAAAGAGTCTCCAAGATTTGAATGAAATCATCAAAAGACTTGACCTTTTTTTGTTTTTTGAACCGTGGGTAGCTCCATGCTTGCTAGTAGTCAACTCTTATTTGAATCAACTCGTTAGCCATGTGTCATCATCTTGGCTCAACTCTTTTGCCACATTTTGTCTTCTTGGATTAGCTTGTTTAATTATGTTGAACTCATTAATGTTATTAGATACGCCCATTGAGAGCTCGTCTCGTACCCATGTGTTTGCTTACAAACCTAATATATGTTGACATTGAGTAGAAATATGACTAAATGTCAGCTCGTCATAAAGGTATTTCTACTCCCACTATGGCCAGTAGCAGCTCGCAAGCTCGTTGGCATTTGCCATATACATATAAATTAACTAGATAGCCTCATATACATATAAATTAACTAGATAGCCTATGTAGCAGCATGTTTGACTAGTTAGATGGTCAAGGTAGCAGCTTATTACACGTAAGTGTCAGCTCGTCAATAGGAAAATGTATAATGGGTGAGCCTGCTCGTTCATAACGCAGCTTGATTGGGTGTTAGAACATAACTTCTACTACTTACTAAGAATTCGACCCCAATAAAACTCTTTATGTTTAATTCTTAGGGTATTTAGACAATACCCTACTAAGAGAGTGAGATTATAATTTTTATTCTGTCGTGTATTGTTTAGATTTTTAACATACTCGTTGCACTTTAAATTTGAGATATAAAACTAAGTAAATGATACATGAGATAACCTTGATTAAATAGTTTTTTTTTTTTTCACATCTCAATCCCGGCCCAACGTGCAAAATTAATAATTTGTTATATTTATAAGATAATACTTCATAGAAAAATTCTTTAAGACCCATTTGATGTAAAATTTAGCATTTTTTTCCTCAAAATTGATATCGACATAGACTTACTTAATTCACAAATACGTGAAATAATAATTTATAATGATATTATAAATTAATAATCTACTAGTTTAGGGTCAGTTAAGTAAATAATTATTTTGGATTGTGTGTTTTCAAAAAATAACCACAGTTTAAAAAAATTTTAAAAACTAGCCATAACACATACAAAATTACACATAAAATTAGTAAGAAAATTTCTGACAGTGTAAAAAATTTCTAAAAGAACTAGTTCTTAAATTTTTTAAAACTGTAGTTATTTTTTAAAATTATTTTCTAAAAGTTAGTATTTTCTTAAAATTCACATTAGTTTATCAATAAACTAATAATTTACTAAACTATTAACCTTTATTTATAATGATATTATTAATTTATAGAGATTTTAGTCACATTTATAAGTTTCTTAAATTTGTTATCAAGATCAGCCAAAGGATACGCAGGTCATTTTCTGAAAATGAGGACAAAAGAAAAAGTCGTATAATAGGTGAAGAAGCAGTATTTTGTCAAATACTTGAGAAAGAAAAATTCAAAAGATTGGTGATGTCGGCTTAAACAAATACACCTGTAATCTAAATATAATATCGTCGTTTTCATTAAACAATTCAATTTATTTCAGTTATCATCATCCATCTTTTGGATAATAAGCCATTCAAATCAACTTTATTAGCTCTTTTAATCAACTTTATTATTTTCTTCCCCTAATTTAAGTTTAGCAAGTGGCTTCTAAAATCCCTTAAAAAAGAATTCGTAATGGTAAATGTAAACTATTTTTTACATGACTTTTATAATAATTACGTAGATCTAATTCTTCATACCATCTTATAGTATGATCTGATCCCAAAAATTATAAATAAAGAAAAAAAAATTACACCACTAGGTGTCTAGTTTATTATTGATTGATTTAAAATAAACTAACAAATTGGATACACATAATACACGTTAAAAATATAGGACCCTTGTCTTGTTTTACATATATAACGTCTATAAACTTCAGGGAATTAAATATTAATTAAAAGGAAAAAAAAGGTTTAGAATCACTATTTTCAGTGTACACAACTTTACAAATAGATTCCCCAAAAGACATCAGCTTTCTTCTCTTCTTCTTCTTCTTCTTCTTCTTCGGAATTTCTGAGCCTACTTTATCTCTCTCTCAAAACCGCGTCGTTTTGGATCAATCTCTCAATTCTCTTACAGTTAGAGTTTTACCGAACCGGTTTCTGCTTCGTCGGGGTTGTCTCTGTGGTTTTAGCTCTTAAATTCACTCACAGTTCCCACACAGATTTTTGTTTTCTTTTTTGTTTAAAGATTCGAAGCTTTTCGTGGTCGATAATGGAGAAACTGACTTACAACAGCGAAGAAGGGTTTCAAAAAGGAGTTCATCGACCGTCTCTGACCTCTTCTTCTTCGCAGAGAGACGTCAGCTACAGGTTCGATCTCTTTCCAATTTTCAATTCTTTGCTGATTGTTTTGATTATTATAAGAACAAAATATGTATTGTTTTTTTCTGATTCTGATTTGTCTGAGAAAGTCTTCAAAAAGAACCGTTTTTTTTTTTTACTTGTATTTGTTTATTGATTCTTGATCGTTGTCTTGTATTGTCGGCGATTTTGGCATATTCAAGCATTGAAAGTTTTGTTTTTTTTTTTTTTCATAATTAGTGATTCAAGTTTTGAGCTTTTGGATCGCAAATTCGGAATAAGTATTCTTCTTCTAGCCTAAACTCTAGAACTGTACTAGGAATAGATGATCTTTACAATTTGATGCCTAGATTATTTTTTTAAGCCAAGATTTATAGCTTAATAGAAAAGAAAAAAAAATTGTAATGAAAATATTGTTTAGTTCTATGGGAGTTTATTTGCAATGGAGAATTGTTGTTATTAAATCAGTTATAGTTTTGTGATGGATCATTAACTTTTATCTTTTCTCTTCCATGTTCCTGTGAAATCCTTGTTTGAGATCAACCATTCAAAAGGAGAATCAAATGAAAAAATTTCAAATCAGTTTACTATGTTTTGGATAGAATCTATAACGAGCTATCATCTTCTTTAGATCGATGGAAAAGTTAGGACCAGTTGTTTTCTCAGTAGGTGGACGGTTTTGGGCACTAGGCTTTAAAAGGTTATGTAGGTCCGCTCGGTATTGTCGTGCTGCGCGGAGAACTTGTTGTTAGCTAATAAGAATGATGATAGAAAATAATTTTTGAAAATTAATCAGAATTTAAAATTTGCGTCTGGATTAATTCTTCAGAATAGTTTTTCCGCAACAAGTTAAAGAAGAGTTAGATGAAATTGCAAATCTACAAACATTATCAAACTGGCTAGTGACCTATAATGATTTTACGAAATATACACCAAATTGTTTGATAACTGGTAGTGCATTTTACAAAGCAATTTTTTTCAAAAACAGTCTTCACTGAGGAAATATGACAGTGACATGAATGACTTAACATGCCTTTGTTGGATCCGTGGTTAAAAATTATTGGCGTTGTTGTTTTCTCATTTTTCCTTGTCTTCAATCATTCTCTTTAGGTTATCTTTTTTGCTTTAAGTAGTTGTGTCACTTATGCTTTCTTATTGCATTGGTTAAGTATTCATGTCAGCTAGGTTGTTGTTGGGAAATCTCATGGACGATGTTGATTGATTATATCAATATGGTTCCCACAACATTGATGGTTTCATATGACTTTTTTCATTATAAAACAGGGTGTCTAGCAGATTTCCAAATCTTTGTGGGGATAATGTCTTTTCAGGTCATTATCATAAAACTCTTTTGAAGGGTTATCATTTTTTGGTAAAGCATATTTCTCCAATATTATAGTGTTCGCTAATATCATTGCTAAAGCATAGTATTCTTTCGAAATCATGTTTTGATAAAGTTAGAGTAAGAACCTTGAGGGTTGGTTGAGCAATTGGGTTTGTAGATACCTCTTCCTGTATGGTCTAGGTTCCAATTCCTCAAGGCCACTTATCTGGTGAACAACTAAGACTTCCATAATTCAAAAGCAAATACATTAGACGGAGACTTTCTTTTAGAAATATCAAGACTAACAAAAATTCATTTCATTTTTAATTTTTCGGTTGAGGATGAATGAAATTCCAATTAATTTGCAATAGATTTAGGTTTTTATTGCAAACTTTATGTTTGCTTTTCTTAATGCATATCGAAAGATGGTCCTGCATGAAAATATTTTTTATACTCTTTTTCTTCATACAGTTGTGGCTCTTGTGGTTACGCGCTAAACCTAAGTTCTTCCAACCGGAACACCTCAACGATTGGTTCAAAGTATGGAAAGTCTATTAAAAGAGGGATCATATCCTTCTTCTACGTCGACGATAGCAGATTCACTCAGGTCGACGAGATTCAATGCATACCCCATTTTTCCAAGCACTCGTGGGGTTTGTTCCGTCGAAGAATTAAGCTTCTCTGCCGCAAATGCAACAACCACATTGGAACTGCTTATAATGAATATGATAATTCCTCCCACCCCATTGCACCAGATGAATCCGATTCGTCCTCTGTCCACGAAAATTCAAAACTCAGAAAGTATGACATCAGAATCCGCGCCTTACAGCCTCTATCGTCTGAAGAATCTGCATTTTAGCATGACGTGTAACGGCTTTTTGTATTAGCAGAACAAGCATCATCCATCAGCAGCAGAGAGTTATTTGCGTGTGAGACTATTTATGTAAAGGTTTTTGCTTTTTGGATGTGTTTGCTCTTGCCACTGTCTTTTTGTTTACTATTTATAAATATATTCTGTACATAAATCACAGTAAATAGGCAGTGTGGAATTGCAATTGGGTTGAATGATTGAGCAGAGTTTATAAAACTTGCTTCCAAATATATGAATTTTGAGCTAATAAGTGAGTGATTTTCTTTACCTTTGTTTTCTGTTTTCTTTTTCTCGATATCTCTAGTAGAAGTTTGATGTATTTATTTGATTAAATAGAATTCATACATAAGTATTTTGTCTTTATTGACTCTTTTTTTTTCGCCATACTTTCTTTATTAGCATTTGACACAATCACTTCTTCTTTATTATAATTAGGTTAAATTCTTATTGTGTACCTTATTTTGATTGTTCACAACATTTTGTAGTGCATTTCAGTTGCTTCATTTTAAAGAGAACCCATTCTTAACCAGTCCATGCGTAAAATTATTTTAAATCCCCAATCAGATAAAGGCTTCTTTTTCCTTGTCAACCCTTTGGATTTTTAGATTTTTCATTTTTCGACATTAAATACTTTGAAAGTTTAAACTCATACTCGGCTAATTTTTTACTTTTTAGGCATGTGTTAACTTCGTTGGAATACATTTCCAACTAAAGTCTCTTATAATTAAAAAATAGTAGCCCAATTTCTCTCCCTCCTAAATGAGATATTTGTGAATTTTATAATTATTTTAACTAAAATAGTATTTGTTAGTCAAGCACATATCGTATAAACTTGAGAAAAGTGACTCAAAAAAAAAAAAAAAACCAATAAAGACAAGGAAAACTAATAGAAGTATTTCCTGTGTTTAATTAGAATTCCATGTTTTTAATCTAAGTTTGAGGCATCGCAAACTGTTTTCGGAATATATATATATATATATATATATATATATATATATATCTTTGTTCAACTTTGAAAAAAATTAAGAGATGACTTTTCTACTGCCAATAATTATAAACCTGAAATTTCTATTAAAGACATGAATACTAGGATAATTTTAAAGACTATTCGTTTGATTCCTCCTTTTCCTCGCTAAGGGCACTGTTGCGCTTGTTGAAATTTCAACGAATTAAACCTACAATAATGCACTTATAGCCAATTCAACTAATATCATAGGTCCAATGCACTTACCACTGTTTTTAAGGTGTAAAAGTTAATGCTTCAATTCATTGTCCAAACCATATTTGTCCCTGCACTCCAAGTTTCCACCGACTATTCTTCATAGCTAGATATTAAACACACACACACACACACACACACACACACACAAAAAAAAAAAAAAAGGTCACACTAGATATATCAAACTCTTCATTAGGTTGTTCTCTTGATTAGTATTAGCATCTTTTGATTTTTCCTTTCAAGATGGAGGCTCTCAAGATAATAATTCTCAAGTTTGTCACAACTCTATTTTATGGCACTATGCTAGTATTCTGTTTTGCCAAGTGTGAACCTTTGTTTGCTTCAAAAGAGTGTCGTTTCACGGCAATCTTCAACTTCGGCGATTCGAATTCAGACACCGGAGGGTTGGTCTCAGCCTTCCCCATATTTGAGGCTCCGCCGTATGGAGAGACCTTTTTTGGTGAGCCCGCCGGGAGATTCTCCGATGGCCGTCTTCTGATCGATTTCGTAGGTGTGTTTTTACTCAAAACTTTCACGCATGCTCATAGCTATATATGCCCATGGATTATTTTAATTTATTTAATTTATCCTTAATTTTAAAACTTAAAAACTGTCTATAATTTTTTATTTTAAGGTGGATGATATATATATATATATATATATATATATATATAGCATATATCTAAATGCTAATAAGAGTGAGTTTAAGTAGAAGCAAGAAGCCATGGACCACTTATCAAATGGTTGAGGTTTTCTGTTTTTTTTTTTTTTTTTAATCCAAGGGTTAAGAATGATTGTTCTAGGCCATGTGTCAAACTTATTTGTATAATTCATTTCCATCTCTCTCTCATATACAATATTTGTAACAAAAACTCCAACTATTTAATCTTGGTAATTAAAATAAAAAAGTAAAAAAAAATAATGATTCTCTAATAGAGTTAAATAATAAATAATTTTGATAATGATATTAGTATTTATAGAAGACAAAAGATTAAAAACCTTTCCATAAAATTTGCAAGTATATTTTATTATAAATTATATGTGAATCAATAGGTATTGCTATTATTTGAAAATTTAATTTTTACCTAATGCCTAACAAAAGAACATCGACAACAAAAAAACTAGCAAAAAAAATATAATTAATTCTATATATGTGAAAAAAAAAACCCACGAATTGAACGTCTAAATATATGTATTACCAATGAAAATCATAGAGTAGAAATTGATATTGAACATGGAAATTGAAAACAATGCGAAATAAATTTAAGATCACTTGGTAAATTTAAATAGTTATAAGAACATAATTTGCTATTTTAGGCCTACTTTGATATTTGAATTTGTTAACTACTTAGATTCATGCTTTTTTTTTCTTTTTTTTTTAACCTTTAATAAGTTACTAATTACAATCAATAATTACTTGTTATAAAGAAAATATTACTCTGTAACACAGCACGTGACAAGACCTACTATTATAATAAGTCAGTAAAATATTGTCAACAAAGGATCATTCGCCTAATAAAAAATATAATCTAAAAATAACTCAACTATCACAATTTTTCTAAACATAAGCTATTTCTATTTAATTTTTTTTAATTTAAGAGATATTTAAGAATTTAGCCAAATTTTAAACTAATTTTTTAGGAATTAGTCATAGTTTTAGAAATTTAAGAAACTAGCAAGTTTTATTTTTTATTTTATCAAATTGATGACAATTTTGATAATAGTAGGTTTGGTTTGTTTTTTAAGTTGAATTAGCCGAATTTTTAGAGATTTTTTATTTGATCTGAGCTGTTTTTTTAAGTAATTATCATAGATGCTTATGTCCATTAAGATAGTTGATAGCTATTTCTTTAATTTTGACATTCTACGACTAAATTCTTTAAACTTTACCTTCAAAATGGATAATTTCTTAACCTCATAAAAAATGTACTAATTGTCAAGTTGTTGTTGTTGTTGTTGTTTTTTTTTTTTTTTTTTTTTTTTTTTAATGTTAGCGGAGAGTTTTGAGCTCCCATATGTGAACGCATACCTGGATTCCCTAAGGAGCAGTCAGAAACAAGGTGTGAATTTTGCCACAGCCGCTTCAACCATTAGACTGCCCAATCGCATCATTCCAAGCGGTGGATTTAGTCCATTCTATCTTAACATTCAATTCTCCCAATTTGCTCGTCTCAAATCCAAACTATTCCACTCACCCATCAAAAATACAGGTACGTAAATTATCAAATTCCTATCCCATTTTATATAGTTTTCAATATATATATATATATATATATATATTATAAAGCATTGTGACAACTTGTTAGTTTTGTTTTTTTCATTTTGACAAGTAAACATGTTGGAATAATGACATTGAAATGACATGTTGTAATACAGAAAGGATCAAATGATTTAAACTAAATAAGGTTGAATATATTATTTATGGAAGTAATTTATTTCAAAATTATAACCTTCAAAGGGTAATTATATGTTCTTACCCCTAACTTATCACTCTTGTTTATATATCAAATTCACTACAGCAAAAGGTTTAATCCTTACGAGAAATAATTTTATTTATAGGGTACACTATGATTATTAGAGAACGTTCATTACTTGTTTTCCACCACAAAAAATATTATTACATAAGATTAAAAAAAATGAAGATCATTCCTTGATTTTGTTATTTTAGGGAAAATATGCAAAAATTCAGAGTTTGGAGTAGAAGAAGATGAGTATTTCAAAAACGCGCTATACACATTCGACATCGGTCAGAATGATCTCGCCGAGGGCTTCTTTGATAACAAAACCACGCAGGAAGTTAAAGACTCTGTTCCAGATATTGTCAACACTTTCTCAACAAACTTCAAGGTCATTTTTTTTTTTTTCTCTTTTTAAAGATGTATTTGCATATAGGTTGACGATTATCATATTCAAAGAGAAAAGAGAAATACATGACAACATTGGGGATTGTTAAATTCAAAATCAACTAATTAAGTTTAAAGAACGCCGAAATTCACTTATTAGATCACAGAATCATGTAAGAAATCCGAATCATGACCTCAAAGAGGAGCTTAGGAGGGAAAAAATGTGATCATAAACACTTAATTAATTACACCAATATGTTTTTTTTTTTAACTATTATTATTGTAATTTTGGAATGTTGTTGCAGAATATTTACAGCATTTCTGGCGGTAAAACATTCTGGATATACAACACCGGGCCAATCGGTTGCCTGTCGTATATTTTGGAGAATTTCAAGTCAGTTGAGAGAGATGAGTTTGGGTGTGCAAAGCCTTTAAACGAAGTGGCTCAGTATTTTAACCAAATCTTGAAACAAGCCGTTGTTAAGCTCAGAGATGATTTCCCTTTGGCTTCAATCACATACATAGACATCTACTCAGTAAAATTTTCTTTATTCACTGAGCCTCACAAATACGGTAAGAATTTTATTTTTTTTTGGTGAGTTGCAAAAATATGTCAAAATTAGATGTGTCTTTTAAATGATAGCTCATGGTTCGAAAAATTGAAAAAATAGTCACTATAAAGAATTTCGTAACAATAAATGTCAAACAAATATTTACATATCTATAAATATTTATAAGATATTGTTTAACACTTCAAACAATGATGAGTAAAAGTTGAAGTAACAAAAATTTCTAATAAATTTTTACAGATGTGTAATATTGTGTGTCACTTTTTTGTTATATAATTTATAACATGACTATTTTTTTAATTGTTTGAAACATAGGCTATCATTTAAAAGCATAAAAAAAAATTGACTATTTACTATAATTTCCCTTTTTTATATTTTATTTAATTAAATGTCTAATTTTTAATACCCTCAATCTTTTGAAGAATGATTATATTAAAATAACAATAATTAGTGATAATTAATTGAGTCATCAAAGACATGTGTATCTAATTAATAAATTGATTATATAGTCAAGTATTTTAAAAATTTTATATTTATTTTTATTGTTGTGTAAATTTCTTCGCACATAAAAAATTTTGATTCTTAAACTATGTTACTTGCAGGATTTGAGCTGCCATTAGTTGCATGCTGTGGTTACGGAGGGAAATACAATTATAGCAATAGTGTTGGGTGTGGAGGCACAATCACAGTAAATGATAATAATGGAAGCCAAACAATAGCAATTGACTCATCATGTGGACGAGCTTCAGTCAGAGTGAATTGGGATGGGATTCATTACACTGAAGCTGCTAATAACTTTATGCTTCGCAAATTATCAACTGGGGCTTTCTCTAATCCACCTCTTCCTTTGAAATTTGCATGTGCAGCAAATCATTGGAATTAGTGGCTAAACAACATAATAAGCTACAATATAGAGAAACATGAATTACTCTCTTAAATATATATATATATATATATATATATATATATATGTTGAAATAAGGATTTTCTTACTTGATGGAGTATATGAGTATGTATTACTCTACACCATGTTTGACTACTTCTGTGTTGGCAGTACTACATACTATGAGACCATCTATATATGAAACGATACGGACTCAATGTTAAAATTGGCACGGAAAAGAAATAGAAATATTATATTTATCATTAAATATACTGGAAAAATTGCAAAATAAAGTTATTTTTAGTGCCACTTAATAATTTGTGCCCTAAACGATTTTTTTTGTTTGTTTTTATTTATGTTTATAGCGTAAAATTTGAAACATAAATTAAAAATACAATACACATGGTATAGATTGTTATTGTGGCAAAAGGGGTATTCCTCCGAAATCCCCCTAAATACTAGAATGTGTTTGTGTGATTCTTGTTGGGCCCAAAATTCGTAAGAAGCACAAAGCCCAAATTGTCCAAGGAGCCCAATTTTGGTCCGGCCCAATGTCCCCAAGTACCAAGCTACCAATGGGACACGGCCCAAGGAGAGCCCAAGATGGCACGGAAGCCTGAAGTGCCGCTCTCAAAGCGCCTAGCATTCTACCAGTCGACCCCACTCCGTGTGTCGGGCTGGCTACCAAATGGTCCTGCTATGTGCGCCGAGCAGGCTGCCAGTCGGTCCGCCCACACGTAGATTCTGTGTGCGCATAATTACATCTAATAAGCTTAATTTAGAAGTTATTAAGTGCAAGTAATTTCGGATGTCATCTCTCTTTCAAATAAGGAAGTTACTGAGGCGTGAAACCCGTTCAAATACATCCTCAAACAACCTAAAGATATATACCAAGGAATTACTGAAGTACGGACAACTTAACTGAGAATATACTACTTCGCTACCGTTAACGAATCATTGACTTGAGTGTTAGAGACCCCGCACCGGGCACACCCTAGCACCCCCTCATGCTCTTTTGTTTTGTAGGAAAAGCCTAAGTTAAAAGCTAAAGGCCGAGTTTGGCCCAACTGACACGTGTCTCAACGCACACTCAATTATGTGACAATCTAACTCACCAGAGTATGCGGTCACGTGATCTCAGTGAAGTTGGCAACGAAAAATCGCACGAACAGTTCTGAATACTATCATTTTTTCTTATTTTCTTTTGTTGCAACACTACAGAAGATATAAATATTTTGGATAAAAAAAAAAAAAAAAGAAGACTATAGTACGAGTTTTTTAATGAGAGAACTTTTGATGATAAGAAACAAATCTCACACTAGCTTTAGTATGGCAGATTAGTTTTCCATAAGAAACATTCTCTCACCAATGCAACGCTGATAATAGTGACCAGAGAAATAAACGATCTCAATCTTCCTCTACACCGCTTCTCTGGAGAAATTTTGAAACATGACACTTATGATAACATAATTTCTAAAAATTGTCACCTTGCAAGTCCATATCATTTTTTAGCAACAAATTATACTTTTTTTAAAATGAAGAAAATAAGAGGAATAGTAATATAGGAATTTGCTAATATAAAAATGACATGATTTATAATAGTGGTATGAATTGTATATTTGAATTTTTAAGGTGACATCGGTTCAAATTTTCCCTTTTCTCTTCGCTCTTTCTTGTCCCATTTGTAAAAGTCTTATGCTAATATGCAACGGAAGTGTTGGGCTTTGGGTCAAATTGGACCCTGTGGGGTGGCCTTATGCCCCAAGAGAGGGAAACTGTGATTGGATAGGATCTCATAAAAGGAAAGGATCACATTCACGTACATAGTTTAATTTTGGAGCAAAGATTACATATTTGTTCTTAATAATAGGATATTTACATAAATAATTTTTCTCTACATTGCCAGGCACTTTTTCCCTTTTAAAAAAATAGTATTTAGACGTTTTTTAGGCTGACAATATTTATATAATAAGAATAAATTAAATAATTTATTATGGGATTAAGGTAAAATTTTACATTCAAATTCAAAAGAAAAGGAACATCCAATAAGTCAATTACATTGATTTCATTGAGAAAGAATTTAAATTTATGACTCAATGTTGATAAGCCTGCCACAGAAAAAAGTATATTATGTGGATAAAAAAATTGTAATTTGCCAACGACCTAAAACCAGGTAAATAGGCTTTTAACTCTAATAAAAATTGTATATTGGTTTTTAACCACAACGTGTTTCCTACGTTTATATCACATAAACCAAATATATACATTTATTTTTAAACTTAACCAGAGTAAAGAGAATATGAATGTTAATGAGACTGTTTTTAATGGGAATTTGAGAATTTGATGGTGCATTTTATTTTATATTAGTGTGTTTTGATTTTTAAGTAATTAATATAACGATTTTGAAGTCAACAGGTTCTCTAGTTTAAAATTAATTTGAATTTTTAATTTTTTTTAATAACATTGAAGCCCACATTCACTTTGTGTAACTAAATATGTGTAACTGAAAATTTCAATCCAAAAACTCAAAATGACAGTTATATTAATATATGTGCTTTCATTCATCAAATGCCTAGCCATGGCCTGTTCATGATCATTGTCCTTTAGTCTAATGTCTTTCATTTCATATTATTCGCAGGAATTTCATTTGTTGATCCCATGTACGGACGGAATAGGCCTACCGATAGGTGACACGTGTACCATGTTCGTCACGCGGTCGGTGGAATTTTTCCCGCCAAGAAATCAAGGTTGTGACTTGTGTGAGCCCTAGTGTGTCTCCTTCTTGAGCAGGAAAATGACTGCTCAAATTGCATTATTCGGCCACTAATCAATCACCTACTATGACCAAGTCCATAAATATACATATAATAATAAATACAATAAAAAAAACCCAATAAAATGATAGATTTCAGCCGAAAATTAAATATTCATTCGATTTTTTTTTTTTACGTTGGAAGTAATTCGATGATTTTATCCCCTAAATATGCTATGTTTTTTGAATAGAAATGTGTCCATATCAGTGAGCTATATATGTTGTATCCAAAAATTTGGATTATATGTTTACCCGGGTCTATTTATTCGCTAGTAATTACCATTTTTTTGGGTTCAAATTCTACGATAAATGATTGCCCAAAACGTCCCCCTTTTTAGTGTTTGTTTGCTTTCTGTCTCAAAGCATGTTTTGGAATATGATAAAGTTTTTGTACTTCACTTATTCTCAACTGATGATCATGAATCTGATTGAGATTTAGCTGTTGATATCTCATATCCGGGGAGACAAATGATGAAACACCCCCCCCCCCCCCCCCCCCCCTTTTTTTTTTTTTTTTCTTTTTTCGCTCCCACCAATTAATTTAAAATTTAATCTTCAAATATATAGTAAATGATATATGGTCTTTCACACTAGAAAAGATGTGCGCAAAAACCCCACAAAAGACTGTTTTTGTATTAGAGCTTTTAACTTGTTTATTATAACCACCACATATTCACAATTCATGCTTATGACATTATATAGAGAACCACTTCTAGGCGTACGTGTGAAGTAGATGAAGAACTAAACTCAATTTTTTTTATTTTTTTATTTATTTTGGTGCAGTAGTTTCTAGTCATTGAGGGGGGTTTGGATGAAGATTCATGTCTTGTCATTTTCGTTAATTACAGATGAATTTTTTTTTCAAACTCTATGTATGGTGGTCCTAATACACGTCCAATGGACCCAATTGTAGAGCAAGAGGTGCCATATTGGGACAAATGGCCCCAATTAAGGGGACAACCAAACAAATAAATTTGGCCTTATCAATATCATCACCCTTCCCACACTTGGGATGTCTTACACGTGTGGGAGAATAATTTGGACCAAAATATAATTTAAAAAACATTATTGCAAATAGAGAGTAATATGATCATGAGTACATTGTACCATGGGTAAAAATAATTTAGTTCAAAATATTTACGGTTATCTATACAAACGCTCCCTAATATTGCTATTGTTGTAATTTGCACCCTAATGTTTAAAAACTATCATTTTTTCCCCCTAAAGTATTAAAAACTTATAGATATGCCCCCTCCGTCACAATCTGTAAAAAAATAGATTAAATTAATAACGTAACGTTAATCTGTTAGCGCCAGTACAAATTTTTAAAGATCAACCGCCTTCAAATTAAGAAAATCATAGTAATTAATTCTATATTTATTTTCACAAACACTCTCTTATATTGTCTTTTTTTCTTAAATGCACCCCGATCTTTTAAAATTTTGTATTCATGCCCCCTGATTTTATCTATTTTTTATCTTAAAAATTTGACGGGCACCAACAGATTAATGTTTCGTTATTAATTAAATCTATTTTTTTACAGATTGTGACAGAGGGGGCATATCTGTAAGTTTTTAATACTTTAGGGGGTAAAAATGATAGTTTTTGAACATTAGGGTGCAAATTGCAACAATAGCACAATATTGGGGGCGTTTGTATAGATAACCCAAATATTTATACAATATGGTATGCACTTATCTAACTCATGGAACACACTATTACAATTAGTTTTTATTACGAGTAATTTGTTCCACGGCTACCATTATCATTCCTATTTATTTCGTCTTTAAACATTTTGGAATATTTTATGTATCAAGAAGAAAACATAATAAAAATGATAGACACTAATCTAATTTGTGGAAACACTATTACAAGTAGTTGTTGTGAGTAAATTGTTCGACATGTAAAATTATCTTTTTTATTTAATGTCTTCTTAGATTTTGGAATATCATGCATATCAAGAACAAAACAGAATCATTTAGTTTGAAATAGAAAAATGGTACACACCAATCTACTTCATGGTACATATAATTAATAAATTTGTGACATATATATCTTGCATAATGTTGAAGGGAATCATTTAGTTCAAAATAGAAGAATAGTTAAGACCAATCTAATTGATCATGGAACATATTATTGATAAATAAGAGTGAATGAGTGAGAGAGTGAGTGAGTGAGTGAGAGAGAGAGAGAGAAAAAAAAAAAAACAGCTAATAGATCTTTACAATCTCCAATTTAAAATCTCAACTGAGTGGGGAAAAAAAACAAGATATATTCTATCACCAAGGACAACTATAAGACAAGTTTCCAGCACCATAACCATGGACCCCTATATGCCCTATTGTTTCCCACTATATATAATAGATGTGCCTAACATGGGTTTCTTTGGCAAAGCTTGGCATGTGAAAAGGAATACTTACAAGTTTATCTTTATATATATATATATACACACATAGCATTTGAGGCCAAAGCTAGCCATGCTTCAAGAATATTATCCTTTTACAGCCTGTTCTCCTTATAAAAAAAATTGAAAAAAAAAACCCCACAAAAAAAAAAAAAGAAGAAGAAGAAGAACAGAAAGAGGCCACCCAAAGAGCTCAAAGCAAAAGAAAAAAGAACATAATTTTTTTTAAGAGTGCTAAAGTACCCATTTGACTCTACCACATCTCCAATAATAATACATAGACTTTACAGTCACTTTTGTGCTCCTGCCCACAAATTAGTATATGGTGGGAGATAAGAAGAAAAAAAGAGGAAAATGAAAGGAAAGAAAATAAAGAGAAATAAAAAAAGGGAAAAAAAAAAGAATTGAAAGAAAAAGAAGGCATTGGTGATTGGTGTGTCACAATCTCTACAAAATATTGGCTTTATAATAATTTCAATATTTTTTCATTCCATGGTAGTAGTCCTCTTCTTAGTGAGAGTTCTTATCCAGCCCTTCCTCACCTTGACACCTTCCACCTTGGTGCTGACATGGCAGACCGTCCCTGCCTTGTTGGACCTCTTCCATCTGATGAGCTGGAAAACGTGGCCAATCCGCTTCTGCCACCTCAGCGACGAGGCGCGTGGTTTCCCGTGCTCTATCACAGTCTTGGTGGCCTCCTTGTTATTAGGAATAGAGTGTTGATGATTATCCTTTCCAAAGGTGTGGTGATTCCATGACATTTTGTTGCAACTCTCTAGTGAGACCTTAGAAGCAACTTTGTTGTTGTTGTTGTTGTGGTGATGGTTCTTCTCCCATGAGGCCATTCCATTCTCCTCAAACTTGATTGATATGAATGAATCTATTTTCGTGAAAGATCGATATTATTCAGTGAATCGGGTGTATCATATAGGACATTTAAAATAATTTATGAGCTTTAGTAATTTACTTGTTTGTAATTAGATTCATATGCATTTGAACTCAGAAGAGATTTTATAATTAGGGAATATTTATACTTGCTACGTAGTTTTAAACACTAAAAAGTTTATGAGAATTAGTTAAAATTTCAATAGCAATATCCTAACTTGACAATTTACAAATATTTTCTCACAATAGGATTTATATATATATATATATATATATAGTGAAATGACTATATGTTAAGCTTTCTCTAATTGTAAATCTATAAATATATTCCTGTTTCAAAATAAATAAATAAAATCTCTATATTCCTAGACCTAGTGAATTCATATTCACGTTTCATTTCCACTGTTCACCATAATTATCTATTGTAATGGTATGATTATTAAAGAGAATTTAATGCCATGAAACTTGACTATAGAACTGGGTCCCAAGGGGTCCCTCATCCGGAAAACTTCATTCACCATCAAAGTATAAAAAAAATAAAAATAAAAGTAGTTGTAGCTAATAAGGCTATGCTCTTTTGTCCAAAAAAAAAAAAAGGAAAGGAAAAAGGAAATTACAAATGCAGCTTTTTCAACAAGTTTGACAAACTCCTCAACCCCCTTTTTCACGGTATTGGTTGGATCTAATTTTACCTACTCTATACTTGATAATTATTTTTTGATATTTCTTTTTTTCTTTTTCATGCTAAGTGAAAAAGCAGTTCAAATGGAAAAATCATGAAATGATTCCATTAGCACTTTATCAGAAAAATCTTGAATTGCAAGCATTATTGTTCACCAATTGGTTTCAAATTGTTTGTTCCTCTACTTCTTCTAAAACAAGTCTTCATTGGCATTCTTACCAAAAGTAGGTATCAAATTATACATCTTCTTTAACTTATCATGCCACTATTGCACCCCATAATTTCTAAATGCCTTTGTAAATAAGTAAAAAAAAAAAAATCCATATCTAATCTTTTTACCTTTTTCTTTGGCTAAATTTTGCCTCTTTTTTTTCTCAACATCTTATACTTCAAGAATTCTTCTATTATGAGCTTAATGACTCAAACCAATACCAATCATAATAATTAAGTACACAATATCTAATATTCTAACCAACCAATAAAATAACAGTTAAATATACATAATAATTAATTAGTGCCTACCTTCTTGACTCGTTGAAACATATCCATCATGGTCATGATCATGATCATGATGACCATGCAAATCGGATTTCCAAGGCCGGAATTCGAGCCGGTGAAGGAGAGAGCCGAAATCGAAGATCTTGTGGAAATTAATCGGAGGCTTCTTCTTGGCATAATTAGCACTACTACTACTTGTAGTAGAAGTGCTTGAGCGACGGCCTTGTGTTGAGGCCAAAATGAGAAGCCTCTCATTCAGGCAAAGTGGACAAACCCCAATAACAACCTCTCTTGGGTGGAAATAGCAATATGAGTTGTTATGATCTTCTCTGCAACCATTGTTCATGTTATGTATATATGTTTTTTTTTTTTTGTTTGTGTTGTTTGTTGTGAAAAAAAAAAAAGGACTCAAAGAGAAGGGGGAAAAAAAAAAAAGATCAGAAGTAATAACTTCCGGGAAGTGTGTGTGAGAGAAAGTGCACATAAAATGTTGTGTGTATTTATATGGTGTGTAAGGTATTTAAAATTATGCTTAATTCTAAAGGAGATATTGGTCAATAAGCTCTGGCCCACCAATATAGTGTATTTATAAATACTTGTGTTTTGGGGTAGATTTCTCTGATGAGAGACTTTGTCACAGACTGACAGTGTACGTTTCTGAATGCGATCATATAACATGGAAATATACGATAATTTAATTATGAATGTTCTTGTGCGTATATAGTCGGTTTGGTATTATTGTTTTGCAGGAGAAATTGTTATTAGTTATACTAAAGATTTTAAAGAAAAATAATTAAAAATATATATATATTCTTAAAAAATAATTAATTAAAACATTAGATAACAGCATCAATTTCTAAGATAGATCTGGGTTGCTTTCCAAAAGCTATTTTTGACTATAAATTATGAAAAATTTAAGTTGAATTGTTTTTATTACTCACTCGGTTTGACCATATAATTTTTTGGTTAAGTTTAAAAGCATTATCCAGCTGAGCTATATTATCACTATTTTATCGATCAATAAAATGATGTTATGTCAAATTAATCAAAAATTATGTGATGAGAATTAGTGATGATCATTATATAATGAGTGTGTGAATTTATGATTAGTTAATTATGATGCTAAAAGGTATCTTATTGCTCCAATCTGCGTGTTTATGATTAGTCGAATTGATTGCGACCTTAATTTAATTGGAATGTTATTTTGATTGAATCCAAACAGTTCAAAAGCATGTTATGGCTTGTGCATAGACATATTGTACTACTTAGCTTAAAAAGTGGTCCTAACTACTTAATTTTACTTGCTTTGAACTTTCCTATTTCCATGGCTGTTTTCAAAGATGACAAAGTCAAAAAGAAGAAGAAGAAGAAGGAAAAAAAAAAAAAAAAAAAGAACATCACTTTTGATTTGCTCATGCAAAGTTTTCTTTTCTTGTGTTATTTCCTTTTCTTTCTTAGCATCCAAGAGAGAGTCCGAGACAAAAGCTTGAACATGCACAAGCTTGGGAAATTGTAAAAAACTCTCATGGAATATTTAAACTGCTTTTGCCTCAATTTTTTTTTTCTTTTTCCCTTTTTCTTCTTCTTTTTTTCATAACTAATTTTTTCAATACCAATCTAAACTGTCCTATAACTAGCTAGCTAGGAAAGAAAAAAAAAAAAAATATATATATATATATATATATATATATATAACCTTTGCTTGATAGGAAAAGAAGTATATGGACTTGGATGAATAAAATTCCCATTTTGGTAAAGTGATAATTAGTAGATAGTACTAGTCCTCACGCGTTTGGTCAATTTGGGTTTAGTATCAAATATTACTTTCATTTAGGTGAAATCATTAATAGCTCAAACTAGGCAAATGAAACCAAAGCCAACTTTTAACATTGGGGATGTGGAATTGGTCATGCGCATCTCAACATGAAAATACGGGCACCCATCCCCTTTTTGCGGGTAAATGAATACGGGAATCTTATGCCTGTTAAAATGTGAGACCGGTATGAGACCCTTTTAAATAGGGTACAGATACTCTTCATTTTTTATAAAGAAAAAGATTTTTTTTATTTTGTTTAATTAATTTTTTATTTGAATGGTAATTGTTTTAATTAATGTAAATAATACTTATTTTTATATCAATTTCAATTAATTCATCAAATTAATAGTTAGGAATATCTTTAAAATAAAAAAATACCTCATTTTATTTCTAATAATTTTGTTGAAACAAATTTCAAAGATGGCTCGAATCTGGAGTGTCATCCACATACAAATTTTTAAAAATAGCTCGAATCACACATATAAATTTTTAAAGATGGCTCGAATCTGGAATGTTATTCACATCCGTTCTCCCCTTTTTGAGGTTGATACACATATGTAAATTGGGTCAAATATTTCGACTCTCACTTGATGATTTCAACTTTATGAAGACAAAGAAATGATTATACCAACAAGATAAAACTTATATATCCAAAATAGAAAAAAAAAAAAAAGGATATTTAGTTATAGTGTTTATTTATTTTGAGAAAAAAAAGGGGTTCTTAATTCTAGAGAGAAAAAATAGGGGATGGGCATTAGAATGCACGAGTCTTGGAACTTGTCAGAAGGGGCCTCTCCGTGTGTATATATATATATAGCTCTTTAGGGTGTATTTGATGGGTAGGATATAGTATGTAATTGGATTGGATTGGACTATACAATTTTTGCGCAAAACATGGATGAGATTATTTAAAATTTCCTCAAAAAATAATCTCATCTACATGAGATAGCTTATTCCTTCCAAAAGCATTGGATTACATGGGATATAGCCAAATAATACGGGCCTCACTCCTTTAATTGATTATTTAATTCATTCATATAAAAAAAGTTTAAAAAATAATATTTTATAATTGATCATTAAATTTTTTTTTAATTTAATATAAATATTATATCTAATCCAATTCAATCCAATACTACTCCAAACATGTAATAGTGTTTTATACAATCCAATAATATTCTATCCAATTCAATTTCATATATATAATCCAATCCTATTAAATCTAATCGGGCGCATCAAACGCACTGTATGTATATATTTTGTTTACGAAGTAAATGAGTTAATGTGCTTATTTTATATTTATTCTATTGTCTGTTTTGCTTTGTGGTGAATATTATTTTGATTTGAATTGAATCTTGAAAAAGTATCTTCGTGCATTGCTTTCCCCCAAGACAACAATTTCCAATTGCAGTGACTCAAAATTGATTCCTAAATGTTTGATATGATACATTGATACCCTTAAATCCAGGAAAATGTCTTTAAAATTTAATACAGGTTTATTGTATTATAGTTTATCGAATAAGTAGGAGAATATGTCAACTAATTGAATTTTTAAAGAGTCAAATCAATGGTCTTGAATAATTGAATCAACTCTGTTGGGTTTTTTTTTTTTCTTTTTTTGAAAATCTCTTGCGGGAAACGGTTTTTCAAATCAGTTGAAATGTTTAAAAATGTCAAATCAATCTAGAATTACTACTACAGTCTACAAGGTTTAATGAACTTATGTGTAGGAAATGTTTATGAATTGGATAGTATCGAATTTAAGAAACTAATAAGCTCAAAGTGCAAACTAATTAATTAGTTGATTTCTCGTAAAGTAAAACCAATGATATAGAATCAGCTTCGTTTCAATCAAAACAAACAATTTTTTTTTTTTTGAAAAACCTCTTCTGTAAAGAGATTGTTCTATTTTTTTTAGTTGAAATTTTTAAGAAAGAACTATTAAATAATCCCTGAATTTTTACAAAATAGTTTAGGTTCGTCCATATCTTTTTCATAATTCTTAAATAACATATTCGTTGTTCAAATGGGCCTAAAAATATCATTGATCTAAAATTTTATCAACATCGATGCATGAAAAGACATTATCAGTCTTTCATAAAATAAATTAATATTTTTCTTAATTTTTTTTTTCAGATTTTTAAGGATTTAACCAAAATTTTTATTAATTTTTTAGGATTTAGCCATAGTTTTATGAAATTAAGGATTTAACCGTAACATACGTATAACATAATATGTTACATCTAACATTTTATGTTACACGTGTAACATACATGTATTATACTTATGTTACACGTATGTTACGACTAAATCCTTAATTTTGTAAAACTATGGCTAAATCCTTCAAACTTTACCTTTAAAATGATTAATTTCTTAACTGGCTTTTTTTCGTAATAAAAAGAGTGAGTTGCAAAAATAGGCCAAAATTGAATGAGTCTTTTAAAAAATAGCATGTGTTTCAAAAAATTTGAAAAAATAGTTATTCAAGAATTGTATAACAGGAAAGTGCGTACACATGTGTAATATTTGTAAGACATTTTAAAATACTTCAACTTTTATTCATCAATTTTTAAAGTGTTAAACAATATCTTACAAATATTTACAGATGTGTAATATTTTGTGTGACACTTTCCTATTATATAATTCTTGACATGTATATTTTTTAAAATTTTTGAAATACCTACTATTTTTTAAAAATATTTAAAATTTTTGGCTATTTACTACAATTTCCCTAATAAAAATATCTTTTTTTTTATTAACATTATTTTCCCCTTTCTTTCACATATCACCCACGCCAACGCCAACACCAACAATCCAAGATCAATCCATTCCATTGCGAAGGATGTTATGGTGTTTTTTTTTTTTTTATTCAAAATGTAATTTGGTAATTTTTGACACAAAAAGTTCAACATCAACCAACGCAAATTTTATTTTATACCAATTTGAACATATGAAGAATTATTTAATAATTATGAAACAATAAGAATGAAACTAAAATTTTGAGAAAACTAAAGAATGATTTAAATTTTTTTTTATTTTTAAACAAGTCAAATCAACATTCAAGAATAATTATTTAAGGTTTGACGCTTTAAATATTTGATACCCATAACTCTTGTAAAATGTTTTTTTGTTTTTTTGTTTTTGTTTTTTTTTTACGCTATGATAGTTAAGGAGTCTGGATCAATTCAGTCAAATTTAATGCTAAAAAATGGGCATATACTACAACTACATTTTTTAAGTGAAGTTTCTTAAATTATATTTGTAAAAAATTGATCTAATGCCACATTGACATTCATTTTTTAAAAGATGTGATTTTTCAAAATTTGAGGAACCATATTCTATTGAAGCATCTTTCATAAACGTCGTACAATAAATAGCAAATGAAGAAAAAATGCATTATTATATACCCATCTTGAAATTTGGAACCAATATACCATTGAACTCAAGAACAAAAAACTCTAAACATGTTACCAACACTAAAATGCATTATTATATGCCCATAATCCATAATACACCCTTTATCTCCGTGCGTATGTCTTATTTATAAAAGTCTCTTTTTTTCCTTTTCCCTTTTTCAAATGCCTGTCGTTCCTCACAAGTCACAAGGTCTCCACTGGTCGGCACATTCCTCCTCCTTGGACACAATGTGGGTCTAAACTCTTTTTTTTTTTTTTTAGGAAGATTGAGAAAGAGAACCTCCTCTATTAATTAATGAGAAATATATCAAAATGCTTAAAAGTGATTGAAACAAACAAACTAATGGGCACATGGGTAGAGCGGGTCTGTGGGGCAATTTTGTAGTTGGGTAAGTTGGCCTTAGTGAGGTTCACATCAATGGACCAAAAGTTGGATCACAAATCTCCTCTCTCTCTCTCTCTCTCTCTCTCTCTCTCTCTTCCCAACTAATAGTTTCTCAGCTTGAGCTTTCCAATTCTAGTCCCTCTATTTCTATTTTCTAACTTAAAAGGTTACATAATTTTATGGGATTTTTTTTTCCTGCCCATTTCCCTTTCCTTCTCCCAACTTTGTAAAAGAGTTGTACATTTCAACTTTTAATTGGTGGTTCTGAGTATGTTTTGAAAAACCAAAGAAGTTTCTTTTTCTTTGTCAATCTCCATCAAGTAACTTCAAGGTGGACCGGCAGAGTGAGATAAGGATGTTCCAAAGGTGATTTTGTTCATGATTTTGTTTTCACTTTTATTTTTTATTCTTTCCATCTAAAGTTGGTTGAAGGGATTTGGTCAAGACTGGTAGTCTCCAGCTTCACAACGCAAGGTCTTACATCAAGTAGGAAAATAATGGAATAAGGACATTGCCGCGTCCAAAGATTTTTCAGCAACTGAAAAAAAGAAAGTACCCAAAACAATATGAAATTGGAAAAATGGTCATTAAACTACTAATTAAGTCATATATATCTACCAAGAAACAGAAATTCCCTCTCAATGACTGAAAGCTACCAGCTGCAGAAAACAGAACATATATATTTTTTGTCTCCTTTATTGTCCAACCAGAATGTATATTTCTACAAGAATTTCAAAGACTAGAGTAAAGTTGATACGCTAGCTAAACTGTTTAAGTAATAAAAATAAAAAGAGAAATGGTAAAATTGGCAAGCCTGGCAAATACCCAGATTCCATTCTGTAAGATCAATGCATAGATTTGACAGTATGAACGGGAAAAATACGGAAATATCACATGTTGATTGAGTAGCTAATGCGACTCGACGCACTTGAAGTTTCAAAATTTGTGTTTCTGATTTTTTCTCCTATTGCATAGCTCTAGGCACATGCATGGTATGACGAGACCAAAAGAAAAAAGGTATCTACATGGGCCAAAGAAATAACATGAAGAAACTGCGACAGGGAAGAGTAGAATCGGACGACAATCACTACGCGTATAGCCGAGAGAGTTCTTCGGAGAAAGCCTTCCTAATAACGTCTCTCTTGAGCTTGAGAGCTGCAGTAACTAGGCCAGATTCAGGAGTCCATGGTTCGGAAAGCAACTTGATTTTTGACGGGATCTCAAATTTCTCCAGTCGAGCCTTCTTCGCTTCCTGTGAATTATTCGGAAGTATTAAACTTAAAAACAGGAGGAAACAAGCATCAACTTTATAAGATATATATTGATTAGGATTCATATAGATATAAAGTGGTTGTTTTCTTAGTTTTTCACTCTTTTTTCCATTAAATTATGCTAAATGCTTGAGAAAATACTACAAAGCTTAGATTAACAGTCTGCGATATGTCTGTGTTTGTATTTTATGAGTATTATATTTTAAGTCATGCGTGCAACGGCATCGACAAACTCTTTGCTTGATATACTCAGCACATCAACTAGTATTTTATGCCCCAACAAACTTACAGCTCTATGACTGATCGTCAAGCCAAATAACTTTTTTTCCATTTTGAATACTGGTACTTGATTATTAATTTTCTCAGAAAACTATCTTCTCTATAAGCAGACATAAAGTTCTTTCCCTTGAGCTTATTAAGCTCCCTGTTTGTGTGTGTTCGAAGCAATGAAAAACAAAAAAAAAACACTGAAAAAATTGTACCTTTACTAGTGATCCGTGCACTTCCTTGATCGTTTCTTCTTTCTCACACATATCTGAAAAGCTGGTGAACTCTATTCCTTTTTTCGATGCCCAGTCTTCCAATGTGCTTTGAGAAGCCACCACAAGAGCCACACAGTAATTATGGAAAGGATCAGCATGGATCATAATATTCTCGACATAGGGGCTCACTGATAGAGCAGCCTCAACCTGTAGCATACCAACCATCAGTCCCCGAGCAAAGGTGATAAATGCCTGCATATTTTTGTTGAAACAATCGTACCTTTCCTAATGAGACATACTCTCCATGCTGAAGCTTTACTATGTCCTTTTTACGATCAATTATCTCAAGGCAACCATCGGGATGAAATTGCCCAATGTCACCGGTGTAGAACCACCTCACTCCTCTCTCATCAACCTTTTCAAACAAAATTAAAAAGTAGTGAACAAAATTAAACAAATATATAGCATCAGCATGTAAGGAGAAAATGGTTGAGAGTCCCACCTTGTAAGATTCTTTGGTTTTTTCTTCGTTTTTGAAATACCCAAGTGTCACATTTGGACCACCGATCACTATTTCCCCACGAGGCATAGGGGAATCACTTATTAGATATCCACCTTCAGGCCAATCAATCAACTGTATAAAAGAGAGAGTTAAGAGAGAAGATTTAAGATATTAGAGCTGATACATTTTCCTACACCATTAAAATCAAGATTCATGATACAATTGATAGATTGGATACAACAACATGTGCATTGTAAAGTGCATATAACAGATAGAAAGGTCTGAGTTCCTGAACACAAAAAGCAGTGAGAATAACTTGAACGCACAAGAGTGATGAGAAAAAAGAGAGCTTTTTGACCAAAATTACCTCAATACTTTTCTATGAAACCAGTGAAACTGAAAAACTAAAGCTAGTAAAAAAAAATATCAATCTTCTGTTACCTTGACAAATGAGCAAGGAAGCGGTGCTCCAACACGCCCAACAGATGTATCATCGAATTCCGAAAATGTCCCACCAGCACACGTTTCTGTGAGACCATATCCTTGACCAATCGGAACCCTGCAAATTACCCAATTAAATGGCTTCTGCAACCTCTTCATGAGGAAAAATAATTAGATAATGCTTGATACGATAATTTAAAAGGAACCCTGTATGTTATTGGATGTCATATTACATTTCCTTGTAACTGCAATAATCAAATTGCCGTAAGGTTCAAGAAGCTATACACCATGCTAATTTGGATATGATATGAAATATTCAAAAATTTAAAAAAGAAACGGCAACATCTGCCAAGCTTTCAATTGATTGGTTGGCTTAATTGATTTATTACTTTAATGATTTTTCAGTCATATCAACCAAAAAGTTATGGTCAATGACATACCAAAACAAAAACTTAATAAAGCACGGATAAAAATGTCTATATCAATTGACATGAAAAATGTAGTCCTTACTCTAATAGCCCATGTTGTATACAAATACTGCAAGAAATACTAACCCAAGACAAATGTTGATGAATCTTTGAGTATCACCAGAAAGAGGAGCACCACCAGATAGAACAAAACGAACCCGACCGCCTAGAATTGCACGGATCTTTTTAAACACAAGAAAGTTCCAGAGATGCCTTTCTATGCCCCATGCCCCAAACCAACTGCCATTATTAACAGCCGAGAATCTACGCGAATATGCCAAGTTAAACAATTTCTTCGATAGCCCCCCCTTTGAATTTACCTGAAGTGTTATACAGTATTCAAGACAGTTAAATCAAAATATATTCGCAAATAAATCTTGGCAAATATGACAGTTTCTTTTTCTTTTTCTTAACATCTGAATTGTCCATGCAGAAGTACGCAGACCTTCTTGATTACTCCCTCTCGAACACGATCAAGAATTGCAGGAACAGCTGTCAGTAGAGTTGGCATTAGCATGGTGGCATCCCCTTTTGTTCCCTTTTTTATCTTGTTTGATGTATCTGTAAGTGTTAATGGGGATCCATATCCTATAGCACTTCCAACAGCAGCAATTACATGCTTCAACATTCACAGCAACAATAAGGATATGAGCAATTACTGTATCTTCTTAAGCAATGAAACCACTAACATAAAGGATTAAATTTTCATGGATAAGAAATACTTTAAAAGTAGTCTAGAGTAACATAATTTAAGTAGCCGTAGCATTATTCATACCTCTGCTGCCAGCTCAAGGATATGAGCAAGGGGAAGATATGCAAGGTAGATATCATTGCTTCGAAGGTTAGGAACAATTGTCATGACAGCAGAAACTGTAGCTAGGACATTAGAATGTGTCATCACTACACCCTGGAAAAGTAAATAATTAAAAAGGATTAGTCATGTGGCCGGCAAGATTAACCATTTTACATGCAATCGTGTAAACTTTACACTACATGTTCTGAACCATAAATAACTACAGGCAAACAAACACATGAGGAGATGGAGATAATCGAAATCATAGACTAAGAAAATGCAAAGAGAAAGAATAAACAAAGAAGAAGAATTGTCGTTTTAAAACTATATGATGCAGGGAAATTCAGTCTACAAAAGTGCTTACTAGTATGATTTTGTATTACAATCTTGCTAGATATGAGAGTGGAATTTCAAACAAACAAGCATACAGAAAGAGGAAATAAAAATGATAACTTAATGTCCACCAAGCTCTCTGGTATGGTTATCAGTCATAGGAAACAAATGAGTTACAAAAGAGCTTCTTGCAACTAAAGGGGAAGTAAATAAAAGTAAGATGTTTTATACCTTGGGCAATCCAGTACTTCCACTTGTATACATAATGACAGCGATATCAGCAGGAAGAGGAAAGTCCGCATCAACAGGGTTTTCTCGGCCAAGTTTTTCCACATCAGCAAATAATGTTATACTCCAGTTACCACTCTGCTGAATGGATGAGGCAACAGACGGGATTTCATCATCCATACAAATTATGTGTTTCACAGTATCCAGTTGTCCACTCACTTCAGCAAGTTTCTTCAGTTCTTTGTTCCCACAGATTACAGTTGTGGCCTCTGTCTGGAGTTATGACAATGTCAAAAATAATAATGAGAACTGTGAGGACAAAGTAAATAGCGGAAATGAAAATAGTGAGCATAAATATATCAACAAGTCTAATTGGGATTATAATTGTTTTGGAGGTATAGGCTACTATGAAACAGGCGTATTTTGTTAGTAATTAGTCTAAAGAATGAGATTTGCAAGGGACTTTAAGTCAAGGAATGCAAAGTGCTATCTACCACGCGTAGGCGGCTTAGATTGTAGCATTACATAGAAGAACCACAAAAATGAAAGCAACTACCACGCTTCAAAACTTAGTAACGAAGCAAATATAGAGAAATATGGAATATGCAAATACAGTACATAAGCCAATAAGAGAGAGAGAGAGAGAGAGAGAGAGAGAGAGAGAGAGAGAGAGAACCTCATTTAACAAGTGACAGATTGCTTCCTCCCCCAAAGATGCATACATGGTGACGACAGTGACATTACGTCTAAAACAACCCTGATTTAAAAATCAAAATATAATAAACATCATTCAGCCATCATAATATTTGCATCTGTTGCTAAACTGAATTTAGACAGTATAAGGAATTAGCATTTCCTACATGTACTGCAAATTTAGACTACTTTAGGAAGACGCGCCATAGATAACCTCAAATCATAACATATGTCTTATGCAAATACGTTTTCATAAAATACAAAGAATTTTTAGGAGAAAAATGATCATGAAATGAGGTCAATGAAATTGAAAATTATAGAACTAATACAAGAACATCACATAGCACCTGCAATGCGATAAACCACTCTTCTCTTGTGTCAGCAAAGATTGCTACTCGTTCCTCCTTTTTATGGCCAAGTTGAGATAGGCCAGAAGCGAAGCTGCACACAGCTTCAAATGCTTTGCTATAAGTAAGCCATTCATACTCTCCCAAGTGAAGTTTCTCGAAGGATTTTCCGTCTTCTGTTACTTCAATCTCCCTCGATATCAGCTTCCGGGTCCCAAGGAAACACTTATCATGGTACTTCTTGCACGACTGCTCGAAAAGCTCAGCAATAGTTGAGATGCCTTCCCACGCCGTTTGTACTGTGTAAGTGAAGCGACGGTTTCGAATTGCATACCCAGGCTCCCCACCAACATCAACCGGCAATCCCCGTTTCTTTGCCGTCTTTGAATTACGAAGAATAAGAGAGACGACAAGAGGAACAACAACACCAATAATATATGGAGTCATCCTTCAATGATGATATATTACCCACCAGAATCTCCCACGCAGAACCCTGCCATTTTGTTGAACTTCAGTGTCGCAATTATGAACATTAGACAATACTAGATGGACTTTTGAATGCCAGAACGGAACGGGTAAGGGATACAATTACATCTAAACACAAAGTGGTCGGTTCAAAGACCAAATATTGACAAGTTCTTTTTTTTTTTTTTTTTTGGAAATATTTACAAGTTCTAACGCAACATCCATGTTTATAGAAATGGATATCACGAGCAAACAAACCAATCCATTTAAGATCAACGTTCTGTCCAGATCAATTTTTTTCCACCACCACCATTTTATTTGTCAATAATAATAATAATAGTTATGACGCCATGTTAGAGTTCTGAGAGAGAGAAAGAAAGTAATAGAGAGAGAGAGAGAGAGAGAGAGAGAGAGAGAGAGAGTGTGTAGAAAGAATGATTTCACTTTATTACAGAAAACGTGATTGTACAGATTATATATCCTGTGACTTACATTGACACGTAAGCTAACAACCTTGACTAATCCGTTACACTAATATTCTAATCAGTTACAGTTTGTTACTGATATTTACACATTATCTCTAATATCCCCCCGCAAACTCAAGGTGGTAGAGTCAACCACTGTGAGTTTGGTCCGAAGATCAGGGAACTTAGTACTTGAAATTGCTTTAGTTAACACATCAGCAATCTGAGCAGTAGCTGGAACATGATTGACTTGCACTTGGCGTCGAGCAACCTTGTCACGAACAAAGTACAAATCAAGCTCGATGTGCTTGGTGCGAGCATGAAGAACCGGATTCGCAGCCATGAGCACAGTACTCTGGTTGTCACACCAGATTTCAGGCGAGCGTGTCATTGGGATCTGCAACTCCCCAAGAAGAGAAGAAAGCCAAGTGACCTCGGCGGTAGTGTGGGCTAAGCTTCGATACTCTGCTTCAGTGGAGGAGCGTGACACAGTGTGCTGCTTTTTGGATGCCCAAGAGACAATATTAGAGCCCAGAAAAATACAAAAACCACTTGTAGATTTACGATCTTCTGGGTCTGATCCCCAATCCGCATCACAAAAGGCTGTGAGATTCAAGTGTGCAGATTTCTTCAAGTGGAGACCATAGGTCAGTGTGCCAGCAAGATAACGTAGAATGCGTTTCACAGCTTGCCAATGTACTTCGAGTGGGTTGTGCATGAACTGACAAACCTTATTAACGGAGTAAGACAATTCCGGCCTGGTAATGGTAACATACTGGAGAGCCCCAACAACACTCCGGTAAAATTGAGGACTAAGAACAGGATCGCTACCATAGCTAGTCAGCTTTTGGCCTGAAGTCATCGGTGTATTACAACTTTTGGCAAACTGCATCTTTGCTTTACACAAAAGATCCTTAATGTACTTCGTCTGAACCAAGAAGAGTCCTTCATTTGTAGATGTAACTTGAAGCCCAAGGAAGTAGTTAAGAGTGCCTAGATCTTTTAAAGGAAAAGCCGAGCTAAGCTGAGAAATAAGCCTCTCAATATAGGCACTATCACTACCAGTAACAATTATGTCATCTACATAGACAAGTACAAAGATTGAGTAACTAGAGGAAATCTTGAAAAACAATGAAGAATCAGACTTTGAAGAAATAAAGCCAAGATGCACGAGAACATGTTTGAGTTTGTCAAACCAAGCACGTGGTGCTTGTTTTAGACCATACAGTGACTTGTGGAGACGACAAACTTGCTGTGGATGCACAGGATCCTCAAATCCAGGAGGTTGAACCATATACACTTCTTCAGCCAAGTCTCCATTGAGGAAGGCGTTGTTTACGTCAAGCTGTCGAGTTGGCCACCCTTTAGAAAGAGCAATAGTGAGCACAACGCGGATGGTAGTAGGCTTAACCACTGGACTAAAAGTCTCAGTGAAATCAAACCCGGCCTCCTGATGAAACCCTTTTGCAACTAAGCGGGCCTTGTATTTATTAACACTACCATCTGGATTTTCTTTTACTCTAAAAACCCATTTACAGCCTATGGCTGACTTGTTCTGAGGGAGATCAACAAGGGACCAGGTTTCATTGCGGAGAAGAGCAAGAAACTCATCCTGCATAGCCCTTTTCCAATTTTCATCTTGTAAAGCATCCTTGACAGTGGATGGTTCTCGAGCAACAATAAAGGCCTTAGGCTTAAAAATGCCTTGCTTGGACCGTGTAACCATCTGATGAGTATTAGTTGGACCACTGGACAAAGAAGAGGTCGCTTCTGAGTGAGGAGCACAAGGCATAGTCTGCAATGGTACTGCACAAGAGCCTGATTGAGGGGCTGCTAGACCAGCAGAATGTGGGCCATTGGCTGAAAAGTGCTGATCAGGTAATGGAGCAGGCTGCAAAGCTGGAGGAAAATCAGATTGCTGCACCACCTGTTGAGTGTCAGTAGGACCAGCAAGGTCTATAGGAAAAGCGTCAATGGAAACAGTGGGAGTAATAGGAATAGTACAAGCATTAGGTGCAACAGTCCTTTTGGAAGAGCTAGTTAAAGTAGGAACATTAATAGGAAAAGAAGACTGGAGAGACATGGAAGGACTAGGTACGGTGAGCTTAGTAGTGAAAGGAAATGTGTTTTCATCAAAAATAACATCTCTTGAGATGTAAATTCGACCAGATTTATCTAAGCATTTGTATCCTTTATGATTCATACTGTAGCCTAAGAATATACATTGAGTGGAACGAAATGCTAACTTATGAGAATTATAAGGTCGAATGTTTGGATAACATGCACACCCAAAAGTTCTAAGAAGGGAGTAATTTGGAGGTTTATGATAAAGAACTTCATAGGGACACTTTTGTGATAGAACAGGGGAAGGAAGTCTGTTATACAAGTACACAGCAGTCCTAAAAGCCTCATCCCAGTACTTATAAGGCAGAGAGGCTTGAGCAAGTAATGTAAGCCCATTTTCAACAATATGCCTATGTTTTCTTTCAACAACTCCATTCTGTTCATGTGTATGAGGACATGAGTGTCTATGTATGATGCCAAAAGAATTGAGTAAAGATTTGAAAGGTCTATATTCCCCTCCCCAATCAGATTGAACTGTTTTGATTAAAAAACCCAACTGTAATTCAACTTGCTTCTTAAAACATGTGAAGACAGCAAGAGAATCAGATTTATTTTTAAGCATGAAGATCCAAGTAAATCTAGAAAAGGCATCTACAAAACTAATGTAATATCTATAACCACTAGAGGATGGAGGGGTTGAAGGACCCCATAAATCGGTATGAATAAGTTGGAGAGGTTCATTGTAAGTTGTAGTGGAAGAAAAAAAAGGTAATTTGTGAAATTTACCATAACAACAAGAAGAACAAACCGAAGTTGGCATTTTATTGGATGTAGAAATGTTACATTGAGTAAGAACATTTTTTACAATTCTGAAAGAAGGATGGCCTAGACGCCTATGCCACAATTCAAGAATATTATCTGGTTTTACATCATGTAACAAAGCATGAACAGCAGGAAAAGAAACAGGTACATTAGCAGTAAGACTTTTTGAAGTGGAAGTGAACGGTGGCTGATTTGTGAGCTTGACTTGACGCGGATCGAAGACATAGAGGCCGTTGTCAATGGAACCCCGAAGAACCACAGTTTTGGTAACCTGATCCTTAACAAGACAAAAGTCAGCATGAAATTCGAAAAACACATTATTATCTAGACAAAACTTGGAGACACTTAGAAGATTTTTGGTGATTTTTGGAACATGAAGGAGATTGCATAAAGACAGTATTTTAGAAGTATAAGGAGAAGAGAAGGACGATTGACCTATATGCTTAATTTCCAATCCCTTACCATCTCCAACTTGGACCTTGTCAGGACCAAAAAATTCAGACTTTGCCATGAGATTTGTTGCATCAGAGGTGATGTGGTTGGTAGCGCCGGAATCTGGATACCAATTGGTGTCCATGCCTCTCTCAGATGAATTAATCATGGCTGGAAATGAGTTTGAATGAGATGAATCAGCAATCATTGCGGCCATGTGTGCTTGTGCCGAGCGTCCTCCATTTCCATTGTGACCTTGCGGAGAAAAGTTCGTGCTAGGTGGACCTTGAAAGGACTGATCGAAGCGATGATAGCATTGAAGGACAATATGGCCAAGTTTACCACACAATTGACAACGTGGTTTGTTGTTCCAATTGCCACGCCCAGTAGATCTGCCTCGTCCACGATTTCCAGAGAAACCTCCACGAGATTGTTGACCACCACCACGATGAGCTGACTGTTGAGAAGTGTTTGCATTTCGTTTCTGATCAGCAACTCCAAGGCCAGCCAGATTAGCAGTGATTTGATTAACAGTCTGAGCAGTCAGTTTCAACGCTTTCTTCTCAAATCTTGCTTCTTGGTTGAGAAGCAAAGATTCAACCTCTGCTATGGTTGGTTCTTTGTTTCGAAGATCAAAATTGGTGATAAAGTTCTCATATTCATCAGGCAAACCTTCAAACAAAGCTTCAATGTGTTCTCTCACTGTGACAGTATGACCAACAAGGCCTAAAAGATCGACAATTCCTCTGATCTTGAGCAAAAATTCATTCATGGACAAAGACTCTTTTGATGTTGTTTTGAGCAGAGTTTGATACTGAGAAACTTTAGCCCGAACTTGCGAAGCAAAGTAGACATTAAGAGTCGACCAAACCTGTTCTGAGGTTTCGCAAGAGATGACTCGAGCCAGAACTCCTTCACTGAGAGTTGACAGAAGCCATGAGAGCAAGAGCTGATCTTGTTGCTCCCAATCCAAAAACTCTGGATTCACATTACTCGATTCTTCATCTTTGTCTTCAAGAAATTTCTTTGGAGGCTGAGGAGTGCCAAACAGAAAGCTCTGAAGCTTGTGTCCTCTGATCGCAGAAAGAACTTGCTTTTGCCAACACAGATAATTGTTATTATCTAATTTGACAGTCGTTAGATTGGAGAAGCTCACAGGAACGAACTTTGAGGCCGAGCTTGAAGCTCCAATGACGGTTGTTGAAGAAGAATCCGCCATTGTTAAGCCTTAAGGCTCTGATACCATGTTAGAGTTCTGAGAGAGAGAAAGAAAGTAATAGAGAGAGAGAGAGAGAGAGAGAGAGAGAGAGAGAGAGAGAGAGTGTGTAGAAAGAATGATTTCACTTTATTACAGAAAACGTGATTGTACAGATTATATATCCTGTGACTTACATTGACACGTAAGCTAACAACCTTGACTAATCCGTTACACTAATATTCTAATCAGTTACAGTTTGTTACTGATATTTACACATTATCTCTAATACGCCAAAATAGACTGCAAACAATACATGAAGCAAAATCCTAGTCATTTCAGAGCTTATTTAAGTAACACACCAACTACTGACAAATTCCCAAAGTAACATCCTATGAGCAAAACATATCTTCATATAATATGAATGGAAGCATTATACCATGAAAAATAAATAATAACTCAGCACTGACAAGTCCTAGAGTTACAAATACTGTACAAAAAATAAAATTCCCATGTTATTGCAGCGACCTATTCTAAAGAAACAACTTGAGTGAAATTCTGCCGCGAAAAATAAATTCTGACCTCCATTAATGCCAATGCTTAAAGCTTATTCCGACTGAAAATAATCACTCATTCTATGCACATCACAGAGTTAGGTGGAGTAATACCTTTTTTTTTTTTTTTTTTGGAGTCGCATATATCACTTTCACAGCCAAAAGTTCTGACCAAAAGGCAGAGGCAGTAAATAAAAAATACACTCACTTCATGTGTATTATAGTTATATAATCTAAACCTTAAAATCGCTAAAAATATCTTCATTTTCTGACAAATTGTTTGCACAGAACTACATTGAACACAGGTCTTTCAAAACAAAAAAGAATAGAATTACATTGAACACAAGACATTGAAATGAAACCCAAAAAAAAAACGCAGAGAAAAAAGAGAAATAACTTGCGAATAGTCATATCGATTGGTTCGGAGAGAACAGAACGACGATTCGGAGAAAGAAATACCTCAAAACTCGGTCGAAGATCGGCGTTTTCGAGAATGGAATCGCCGGAGTAGAATCGAGCGAGGTTTTAGTTGCAGAGATTTCTGAGATCGAAGAAATATATACACATATAGATATATATAGCTAGAGAGAGAGAGAGAGAGAGAGAAGACGGAGAGCTCGAGAAGAAGGAAGTTTGGAGTTTCAGTAGAGCTTCAGGGGGCTAAAAGTGATTGTCCTTTCCATTTCATGCTTCATTTATTTATTTATTTCATTTTTTTTTTTGTTGTTTTCTTATTTATTTATTTATTTTTTGTTCTCATTCGATCAGACAGATGGCCCACAGTTAAAATAATACAAGAGCAAAAATTCAATGCAGAGATTTTATGGTGTGAAATGTGAATTGTGAAATACTTTACTGTAAAAAAAATATATATATATATATATATATATTGGAAAATTATAGTAGGCAGTCATTTAATGTTTTATTTTAAAAAAAAAAAGATAGTTCAATAAATAAAGAGAAATCGTAGGAAATAGTCAAAAAAAATTCGTTTTTAAAATACAGCTTATGTTTCAAAAAATTAAAAAAATAGTCATATTACGAATTGTATAACAGAAAAGTGTCACATAAAATATAACACATCTGTAAACATTTGTAAGATATTATTTAACACTTCAAAAAATAATGAGTAAAACTTGAAGTTTTACAAAATATCTTACAAATATTTACAAATGTGTAATATTTTGTGTAACACTTTTCTGTTATACAATTCGTAACATGGCTATTTTTTTTAATTTTTTGAAACATAGGTTATCATTTAAAACAAACATTTAATTTTGGCTTATTTTTGCAACTCACCCATAAATAAAATATGTTGTTTTAAGGAAATAGTCAATATTTTTATTAATCATGGAAATAATTATTTTTTAACAATTATGTTCTTATTTTTTTAAGAGGTTAATTGTTAGTTTTTTAATTTTGAAAACATTAATTATTTATTTAAAACATAAATTAAAAAATGATTAAATACTAAACAGACCCTACTCTATTGGATTTGAAATTATGTTTGTTGAAGATTTGTGTATTTTCTTCAAAAGGTTAGGTACCAATATATTGAAGTTTATAGAAGGTATGAAATGAAGAAATATAAATAATAATTTGATTAAAAATTAATAATTTAACAATTGTCACAAACATTTATATAAGAATTTTCTTCTGCTATAAATAATTATAAATTTGTTATTTAGAAAGATAAAACATCATATTTATCTTATGTGAAAAAAAAAAGTTTATTTTACTTAGGTATTCAGTCAAAATACATTTTATTTTTTGTAATACAAAATTCATTCTTAAGTTTTTTAAACTAAAAAAAGTGTATTTTACTTTGGTATTCAGTCAAATAATGAACATAAAATTTTCATGTTGTGCACATTTTTTATCCCTCTATTATAGTTTACTGTGAAATATAATATTTAATATTTTGGAGAAAATTATATTATTTGGTCAATAAACAATCAGAACAAAATACTACATTTTGTTCAATTTCGAAAAATGTTGGGATAAATTGTATAATATCAAAAAGCTCGAAGTGAAAATGAGAGTGAAAGTGGATTTTAATAAAACAAAATGGATAATTACAATATTTTCTTTGAGAACTAAAAATACAATTATGTCATATTTCTCTCCATAAATTATACTTATGTGAGTGTCCTTGTAATTTTCAAGTGTATAAATTTTTCCTCCAATAGAAAAGAACCCCTCAAAATCTGACATTCTGAATTATTAAAAGTGAATAACGATAGGGTTGTTAGACGTGGACCATACACGTGGCTGGTGGGCCATGGTGTGGGGAGATCTGGACCGTCAATTATGGATGATGGAATAGGTGTTGAGAAGATGTGGTGCATGAGGTCCAGATGGCAACTTGAATCTGATTGGTTGCTGATCTGTCACCTTTCAATTTTCATGCAAACACACATAACGTTTACATTTATTTATTTATTTTTTACGTGAGAAAATCATGTGCAATGTATATTTATGGATATATATGTGACATTTATTGAAAGAGAAAGTAAATGGATATGGAAGGTCAATAAACCGGGTCTAATAATGTCCTTGAGTCGGTTTAAGATTACAACAAATTAGTTTAATAGATTGATGCCAAATATTTTGTAAATATATAAATTTAAATGGTTGATATAGTCAATATTAAGGCTAGTAAATTAGTGTAATATGACTTTTTTTTTGGGCTAAATAGTGTAATATGACTTGTTCTACGCAACGTGATGTAATTCATTATGTTTATTCATTCTTTTTGGTATAGATTTTGATGGTTGGACATGTGCATAAGTAAGTTATATTTTAGATATTTTTAAGGAAATTGTTTTATATATATTTTATGTTCAAGATATTTTTAAGGAAATTGTTTTATATATATTTTAGGGTCAGTTAGGTAAATAGCCATTTTGAACTGTGTGTTTTCAAAAAATAGCCATAGTTTTAAAAAATTTAAAAACTAGCCATTACACGATGTAAGAAATTTCTGACAATAACAAAATTACACATAAAATGTGCTGTAAGAAATTTCTGACACGTGTCAGAAATTTCTGAAAGGGCTAGTTTTTAAATTTTTTAAAACTGTGGCTATTTTTTAAAATCATTTTGTAAACAGTGACTATTTTCTTAAAATTCCCTATATTTTATGTTCATTTTTAAGTAAAATGACGTAAAATAAATCATTTTTTTGCTGTAGTTAAATTATTAATACACTAACATAAAATTCACTTATACAACCTAAAAGATTAATGTCGTGGCTTAATAAAATTGAAGGTGCTTAAATTCTATGGATTAATGAAGAAATACAAACTTTAACAAAAGTGTCTTAGTGAAATGTTGTGTTTTAAAAGTTATACACTTCTATGTTTTCTATTTTTGTTTTTTATTTTTAAATAATCTCTACGTTTTTTAATAATTATTTATGCATATTAATTAGTTTAGCATGATTAACTTACCATCTAATTAAATGTTATTGCAATTTTTTTTAATATGAACATAACTCCTAATAATTTCTTTCCTATCCACTTTATTGATGATATGATCGTTCCATAACTTCGATTTACATAATGAATTTTTTCAACTGAAAAAAAAAAAAACATTAAATGATTTCACGAATATATATTTGGTCTAATAAGAGAAGCGTGCACGTTTGATGTGATCATCAACGTCTCAAGCAAATGGACTATTTCTTCCATGTTTAGGTAGGTATTACGTACATATTAGGGAATTTTGAAGAATGCCCCTTATTTTGTTACAATGATAATTTATGTCTTATGTGTATTGTATTTTTAATTTATACTTAAAATTTACACTACAAATATATAATTAAAAAAAAGATAGAGTACACTATTTGAGATAGATTATTAAGTGTCACTAAGAATGATATTATTTTGTAATTTTCTCTGTCGAGTATACAATACATTATATATATATATATATATATATATATATCCTCGCTTTACGAATACTTTAATTCATCAAAGGCAGTGTGGTCAATATTGATCTTTACATAAGTGTTTTTAAGTTATATTCTTCGGTATATATTTATAGACAATTTACTAGAATAATTTTAACCACATAGCTAAAACTCAAATCTTCCCATTTTTCTGCCCAATTTTTTAACATAATTTTCATCTAAAAATTCAAATTATACTTGTCCATGCAATTAATATAGCTTACCTATATAACTCCGTATTAATTTGCACGTACTTAGCGTATAAAATATGTATATTAATGCTGATATATTTATATATGTGTATATATATATATATGGACATATTGAATGGGTGATGGGTCTATACTCTATAGTCTTTGAATTTTTCATCCAAAAATTCGAATCATCCGTGTCCGTACCATTAATATAGTTTACCTGTAGAATTCCGTATTAATTTGCTCGTACTAAACTACTAATCGTATAAAACATGTTTATTATTGTTATTATTGCTAATATATATATATATATATATATATATTTGACTAATGGATCTAGTCTTTAGATGTCGTGATGACAAACCATTGGAGATAAAGTTGGATGAATTTTTCAGCCATATGAAAGTACAAGAATAGGACGTTTGAGTCTTATTCGCAGTCTTTCTTCTAAAATACGATTATTTGATAAACAATTGATGAAGAAAGAATAAATTGTACGGCTCAATTAAAATTTAAAATAAATTAAGGCAATAAAGAATTCTCACTAAATCGTCACTATGGTATGGATAGATTTTAAAGGCTAACGATGACAGTTACGAGGACTGATTCTCCAACACAATAGGACATTAAAAAATGGCAAGTAGTAGGTTAAGAAACGCAAGCAAAAATAGAATAAAATAAAATAGAGCAATAAAGAATTCCCATTAATTCATTTGTCAATATTGATGATGCAATGGAAATTTTGATGGGGTTTCATAGGCTAATGAATAAGGATGGAACAATATATATAAGAGAGAGAATTGGAGATCCCATTCCACCATATATCAAGCAAAAATGAAATTAAAAACGACGATGACAATGAAGAGTATTAGTATAAAGCAAATTTTATATGTTAGTTGAAAGTGGAGAAGATATTATAAGGAAAAAAATCCTCTATATTTTGTGTGAAAATTTGGTCAATTAGTGCATGTCAAACGTCCTAAATATTTACACAAAAATGAATAATGAAGCATGTGACGTGATACTCGTTGCAAGAGACACGATTTTCAAGCGGAATGGATCGTTCTCAACAGGTTCTTTGGATAAACACCCCGATTTATGCTCGGTTGAAGACAAATCTCGGCGAGGATGAATGTAGTGTCGCCACAACGGTTGTGAAAGATTCGTTAATAAGACGGGGATTGAATGACGCCACAACTGGATATATAAGGCCGATTGATAAGTCGGGAAATGAACGCCACAAGACGAAGTCTTGATAAGTTCGATAAAGATATATTGATTGAATATTGTATTGGACATCTTAGTTTTGCTCCTTGATTCTCATCGGCCTGTATATTAAGCGAAACAAAATCATATACATTGATGATAGTGTTCTATAACAAGAATACTTGAATCGAAATTTGAATAGTTTACTAAAAAAACATTGACATTGTAGCAATGATATTTGAATACAGTTTTTTGTATTGTATTGGAGTTGCTTTACCAAACAACCTCACTCAAACAATGTCAATATTGTAAACCAAATTCCATATTCCTAACTTAGCATATTCTTGCCCATAGTTAGTTCCTAGAAGATAATCATATCCTTTCAATACATTCAAGGACGAACATGAGAATCCAAAGTTTGGAACTTGGAATTGGGCTTCGAGTGAATAATCAAAGATGATTTGACAATAATTATCCATATTTGTCCAAAGAAAATAAAAGGGAATATCATAGGTTGTATTTCAAACCATATAGGCTCTTATTATTGGATGTTTGTCTTAGTGCTAACTGCTAAAGCCAGTCTTTACTCTACATATGGAAGAAAACAAGAAAAAGAACCCAAAAATAAAATAAAATTGTGAAGTGAAAATAAATAAATAAAAAGAAAAACAAAAAATATATTACAAAATACTTGGGGTGAGGTAAGGCAAAGTTATCACGCAATTCAATTTTAGCTTGGTGGTGAAGGCCTATTACTGCCAGTCTCATGTGAATTTCCGTGAGGCGCTGCACCGGAGAACATCTCCATTACTGACCTCAAAGCCCCAGTTATGTCCTCGGGCATTTGGTCACCGAAATTCAAATTGATGTTCCCGCCAATTTGTATTCCGGGGTCATCAAATCCGTCGGTGCTGTTATCATCGTGTTGCCTGTTTTGAGAATGCTGCCCTTGGTAGGCATTTGTAGCCATGTTCATGAACATGTTTGCAAAGTCAGCAGGTAGACCAGACGTGTTAAACGGCATAGACCCGAATGGAGGTGGTGCAGTGTGGCTTCTTGACCCTCCCGTCGACTGGTTATGGTGATCCGAATCGGTTTGACTAGACGAACTTGCACTCTGCATTGGATGCAGAATAACAACAATAAATTTCAAATGGACCAGTAAATCCATGCTTGTTCAAAATAGCCTGTGCTATAGAATACAATATATAATAATATTTACAGATTCAAACTGAGCCATCACATACAGAGAGCTCAAAATGAAAATAGGTCGATTTCTCTGCAATACGAATATTATAGGCCGGTTTTCTTACCCTATCGTGTTCGTCTTGTTGTTGATCCTCTCGTAATTTTTGCTCCGCCATCTAAGTTTAAGCAGACAAAATGATCAATGATCAACAGAAGTAGCAAGGATAATGAAGAGGGAAAAACAAAAATGTGCAATAAAAAATATGTAAAAACAAGGGGTGGGGGAAAGGGAGGAGTGGGGGTTGGGGGAGTGTTGGCGGTACTGAGTTGAGAACCGACCCGAATATTTTCCTTGACAACTTCATTACTTGGATCCAACTGCAAGGCTGAAAGTATAAAATCTCACATTCAGAAACAAGGTTGTGCGCTACCATATTTCTCTAAAATTTCTGATTCTCTTTATCTTTTCTTTATTTTTAATCACTGCATCATTTTCAGCTTATAAAAAAAATGCATCTTTGTCAAAATTAATTTTACCACGAATCGACAATGATGATCATAGATAAGAATATTCCAAGAAGATGCATCATAAGTCAGACTTTTCTAACAAACAAAAAGTAGGCAAAGGAACAAAAACTAAAATGATTTTGAGGTTAACTATAAAATCCAGAGTGGGGAAGAAGACCAATAGTACCGAATGAGGCACAAAAGAACTGGTCATCTGGTTATGGCATGTTCTAGAAGTTCAAACCAGCTAAAAACAAAGTTTTAAGCTACTCGCAAGGGTTTGAACAGTCTGCTTACTAACACGGGCAATCTATGTACAAAAAAAAAAATCCTATGCACTAATTCAATTGGCATTTTTCCATTTCTTACCAACTAAAGAACACAGCAAAACAATTGAGGAAATATGCAACTTTATTAAAACAAGATAAGAAGATATTGCTTGTGCCTCAAATCCTATGCCATAACCAACTCAGATCATTCGTACTACAGGAAGAATATACAAATATCAAATGTCTTATGAATGAAAAAGGTTATAAGCCTATAGCATTAGAGATATTGGCATAGATACTCATAAATGAGTCAAAGACCCACCTTTCTTAAATCCTTTATTAATAGCATCAGCATAGTTCCCTTGTGCAAAATAAGCTGTGCCCAAACGGCTGTATCCCTTGCTATAGTTTGGGTCTATTTCAATGGATTTCAGGCAATCTCTGATCGCTTCATTATATTTGTGTACTCGAGTATAAGCAGCAGCCCTGATACATGTTGCTCATATAAATCAACTTCAGTTTTCACTTCAAGAAAAGAGAAATCCAGAGAGTAGAAAGTTGGTATAGTTTGGCAAAAAGGTTAAAACACTTGCGAAGTCAACATTGCTTAGTATAAGAATGAGCCATATAAACTTGACACCAAAATACTAACTTCAATCTTATTACTTTAACTACATAGCTTGATCAGTCCTCCTTAAAGATTCTTTATCTTAAATGTCAGCAGAAACAGAAATACCAAAGTCAGTACGAGTGCACACAAGAACCACGAGGTTAAACATTCCCAGTTACGTTACTGACAAGTAAAAACAAGAACTTTTAATACTGGAATGGAGGTTGAGGCTTCTTCTCACGAATTGGATTTGAAACCAACAAATATATATGGGATTTTAAGTAGAAGTTGATTTGCACCTGTTGCAGTAGTAAACAGCGCTGTTTTCACAAAGTGCAATAGCACAATTATAAAGCTCAATTGCATCATGGAAGAGCCTTGACTGCATAGCCTTGTTACCTAAATGCGAAAAATAAAATAACACAACAGAATCAGCTTTTAAGAGCTTCATTAGAAAGCTCTATTCCAGTAATTGTTAGAGAGACAAAAGAATTGAAAGCAACAAACCAAAGGTCTTCAAGTTCAAATACCTAGTGATTTTAAGGTCTCGGCCAGATTCTTTGTGTTATGTTCCTGGCATCCTGATCTTTCCATCTCCTGAAATAGAATACATTTTTTTCATCAAGAAAATTTCTTGAAAGTATCTAAATAGCTAAAGATCGTGAGCAAAACTTTAACAGTAGATAATATTATCCTTTCAGCCAAATGTAAACCAGAAGAACCATGAAAGGAAGATTATACCATTTAATAGGCATCAAGCAATAAAAATAAGTCAAAACTAAGCATATTCAAAGTTTGCATTTATACACGTATGTGACTATCGGTATTTAACAGCTTAGAACCATCAATAACAATAGCTTCTAACTTCTAGGTTACAACTCTAAGCTTACTCTCGGCACTTGAAAGCCCAAAAGCCACCAAACATGATCTATGCACAAACTTCTACATCAAATCAATCAGGCATACAAATTCATTACAACATACAAATTTTCCATAGTTGATGACCAGCATGAAGATTTCTTCAGAGACAGTAAATTTTAGGCATGCCTTCGTGAAAAGCTTAGATGAACTACTTTTCATAAACATAAAAGTGATATATACATATTCGCATGAGAGAGAAAGAGAAAGAGACAGTTAAAGCATCATGGAATAACCGAGTTGCTTTCTCTACTCCGACCACGTCGTCACTTCCATCAGGCATCATCCTAAAATATCGGATCTTATCAAGTGCGGCAAAAAATTGTCCAAAAAGTTCATCTTTGGATGCCACTGCCAAAACATGTCAAAGCTTAAAAACATACTCAAAATAATATCTTCACATATGCTTCCTGCTGTTCAGGATTTTTTGAAACAAAAAGTATGTAGATAATAAAGAGAAACATAAATTTATAAACCTACCAAATGCATGAGCTTTACTTGTTGAATCCTCAGCCTGATCGAATTTAAACCATGAAAACAATAAAATTTCCAGTATTCAATATTTATATCATGGTTACAAACTTTATATGCACGTCAGTTAAAACCATTTAATCAATGATCCCAACAAAAAAGAAAGCAAGGGAATACACAGTGGTTGATATTTTTGCACCAGGACACTTTAGTAGTTTCGTTATATTAAATTTATTTTCAAAAAAATTAAAAACGTTGAGGCACATAAAAGCAACCACTGTCATCTACAAACCATCACACCTAAACATCATGAACGAGATCGTCAAGACTAAACAAAAATAAAATTATAAAGAGAATCAACTTCTTGTGTGATTCTATCATTTCGTGCAAGTTCGCAATATTTAGTGCCAGCCAATTCCGAGTCTCAAGTCTTGGTAAATCAGAGATGTAGCTATATGCAAATCCGAAAACTAGGAATGGAGCTTAAAGTACAGCAGGTCTTCTTCGCAATACACTACGATATGATTCTAAAACCGGAAGTAAAACCTCAAAACCGTCATGTGCAGCTCGTAAATCAATAATTTCTCTTAAAATATCCCGCTGCAACAGTTTTTTCCTTTGCTACAGGCCCTCATTGCCTGCTAAAATGCAACAGCCTATAGAGGCTGCAGCAGTAATCTTGTAAACCTAACAAGTTCGCAAAAAGCATCTCAGATCCTAACAATGCCGCGCCTAACTATCAACGAAACGGTATTTAAGACTTTCAAATTCGACCATATTCGCTCAGTGACAAGTAAAACAGATATATGTACAACGAGGAAGTACCGGAGATTTTCCTTGATCTGCACCACCACGAGAAGAGGTCTGAGAAATGGACGAACTTGGAGCATCCACTGAGGCCGATTCACGACGAAGATCGGCGGATTGATTACCCTGGAGCTCGCTCGTTCCCAGTGAGCTAAAAATGTCAAGAAGAGAGTCGGGTCTTGTTCGACCATCGTCGGAGAACGAATCGAGTTTAAAAACCTCTTCCAAGCATTCCCTGGCGACCTCAAGGCCTTCCAGATCAACCCCAGGAGCTGGCTCAACTGCAAAACAGCCAAAGGGACTTCAAACTACACGACGAGAGAGAAATAGCTACAAAGTGCACAGCTTTTTTTTTTTTTTTTTTGGGAAAAATAGTGGACAAATCTAACAAATTAAATTCACCTATAAATGCAAAGTTCGAACCTTTTGGGTTTTTCAATTCGAATAAAATCACATGGAATTTAAATTTAGCTGTAGAAGCTACTGATGATTTGAAATTGAACTATAGACACAGTTCGAAATCCATTGTTACGCGGATCAAACTATGAATCACCCCAAAAAAAATAAAAAATGGAAATACCGAGCCACCGAGGCGATTCTCAACCAAAATAAGCCGATCAAACCCTAATCAATACGATAAACGCGACACGAGTTCGAGAGAGAGACCAGAGTTGAGGAAATCCAGGAAGGCGCGAACAATGCGACGAGAGGTCGGAGAGTCGGTTCGGAGGTTGAGGTTAGCCATGGAAGAAGAAGAAGAAGAAGAAGAAGAAGAGGAGAGAGAAGCTTTAGAGAGAGGAGTGTGAAGAAGAAGACGGTCAAGTGCGTATGATAAGAGCGTGCGCCGCCGCGGCGCACTGTAGATAGTACGATTCGTCGACTCGAGGCTAGGCTGCCTATCGGCGCTGGCTAATGATTTAACTGTGGATTGTGATTATCATTATACGACTTCTTGTGAAAATTACCAAATGTGCCTCTGAACTTTTACTATATGGCAAAAATTGCTCAAATTTTTTAAAAATGACAATATTCTCCGCAAAAAATTAAGAACAAAAAAAACTGCCGAAACTATTAAATTATTTGAGGTAAATATCTCAATCATCTCATATTAAATTAATTTGATTTTGTAAATTTCGATATAACAAATTAAGATTAGAATAGTTGAAAAAAAATAAAATAGAATATAAGGGATGTTTATCCCAAATAAGGAATATACTTATTGTGGAAATAATGGTAGAAATCTTTCTGAAATAATTGTTGTCCTAACTGTTATACAAATTATCCCTTTCACATATTGACATCTGAATAATAACAATAAACATATTAAAAATTTTAATGTTTTGTCAACAAAAGATTTATTTTTTGATAGGTTTTATTGTTATAAAAAATCAAGGGATTTTTTTTTTTGTATTTTGAAAAATAAAGAGGAGAATTGTTAGTATTTCAAACAAATAGAGGAAAAGTTTATGGTACTTTTTAAAAATGACCCATGAACTTTTGGTACTCATGCAAATCAACCCATGAACTTCAAAACTACAATTCTAATTTATGTAACAGACAACAGTACAATTCTAATTCTAATTCTAATTCTAATTCTAATTCTAATTCTAATTCTAATTTCCAGAAATCATTGGAGCTATAAGAGCACTCTGTAATGAAGCAAATTAGCTCCAAGTAATATTTACAAATCCCAGCATTATCTATAATTTATTTACAGGAGGGCAATGTTGTGAGCGTGCAAGTTGACTTTGTTGGGCTTTTGATATGACTGCACATTTGAGTATAGTATTGGAGTCTAATAAATGAACTCTACAAAGTAACCCTTCCTTTTCTTTTTTTTTTTCTTTTTGTTTCGTTAAAGCCCAAACGCAATTCATATATGCGTTATTCATATTCTCTCTATTCAATAAGGGAAGAAAAATAAAAGGGTGAAAGTTATACTTTTCGGCTCCTGGTTCTTCTAGCAACCTGAAATAAGCAAAACAAGCAAAACCTTTTGTGACTTGACACATAAACAACCAGTACATAATAATGGCAATGATTTTATGATATATTGTTTTGAATATAGCATTCTTTTCGGCAAAAAAGAACATACGGGATTCTCGTTCTGATCTGTAATTTCTGATGCCGAGACGTCTGCGTAAGCTTTCTGTCTTCTCTTGGTCTTTTCTGCACACATAAACTATGAAGTTAGCCACAGGAAAAAAAAAAAAAAATTGTAATGGCTGTGTTAATGATTTAGATTGCAAACACTGACTTCACAAACAAATGTCGCATAGAGGCTCATATAAACAGAATCCTAAAACCAGTATATGCAGTTAGCAAAAAATAAAAATAAAACCAGTATATGGAGAGTCAAAAACAAACAGATACATAAGACGATGCCCAATGTCGAGCAAATGACTCGTACACAAAGGTGATTACAAAAACAAAAGAATAAATGGAAGTAAAACGATTCCGGGATATAGAATCATTCTGCAAGAAACTTACCATTCTCCTTGTTGGCTAAACTTTTCGAGTTTTGAGCAACACTTTTGCTGAATGTATCAACAGTTTTCTTTCTAGCACTGAAAACAAAAGCTCCCCACATTACCATAACATGGCACAGAAACTGATAAAAAGGGATTTGAAGCCACAAAAAGAAATGCAACCAAAAACCATACAAGTCCACAAAACTCATAGCAAACTGCTCAATTTGCCAATTATAGCAAAGGCAAAATTATTTCTTTCAACTAGGAATTTTGATGTCAGGGATGAATATATAACAAAGTTTATTCAAAGGTGATTTTGAATTTGAAACAGATTCCTAGAACGATAAAATTAAAGACCCAAAACCTTGGAGGCTATACAGAACAGCATTAAAAAGCATCACACATCACTAAATACTTGAATAAGAAGTCACACAAAGAGAATAATTATTAACAACTCACCGGTGCTGCAAATCAAAGGCATTTGAATGCTCAGCCAGTGTAACCTTCTAGGCAAAGATGCAATACAAACTTGTGAGGATATAACGAACAGGCAAAAGTAAAATTGAGCTAAAATACGTAGAATACCATATGGGAATTAGTCAGTAGAAGGGAAAGTTAAATTAAAACATTAGGTTTACGAATTATACTAGTAAGCATTTTTGCATTTAACAGAATGGGGTATCCCAACAGCTTTGACAAAGATGCAACTGATATCCGTAAAAGATTTGAAATCATATTTAAAGAAAACAAAAAAAAAAAAAACAAACAAAAAAACTGAAATATTTGTAGAAAACAGATGTTGCTTCTAATTCAGCTAGACTTTCCAACACTCCAAAGTAGATTATATTTATATTGGATCAGTGACCAGACCACAGCTAAATACCAATTAAGGATTAATTATATTGGCTCTTACCGTATCCCGTGGGAAATCATCATTTATAGTCTCCCAGCTTTCACTGTCCAAGCATACTCGCTCAATAACTCCACTATCACACGTAATCTGCCCAATTGATCCAGAAAATACGCAAAAGCTAAGCTCATACAACAATGAAAAAATAATAAACATGATTAGCGAAGAAAAAAACATGTCAATCCTACTGTAAGTATGTGCTTGGGAAGCTCCAAATGTGCAAAATGTTTTATTAATTCACGGTTCTTGTTTTCTTTGAAAGAAATATCATCTAGAAGTTCATGTGAGAATCTAAAAAAAAAGAAATCTGGTGATATTCACATTATGAAGACGAGGTTCTAACCTTTTTTTTTTTTTACAGAAAAGAGCAAAGTTTTTTTTATATAATTGCTGAAATTGGAAACGAGAGTAACATTCTGTTTGACACTTAAGAGTATAGAATCATGTTTCATACATTGCATGCACTCACCTTGTGTGTATTGTCTTCTGAATTATAACCGTCCACAGTGCCGGAATAAAGGCTGGAAAGAAAAAGGACAGTATCGTTAGACAGGCAGATTACAAGAATTTCGTGCATTATTTTAACCAAGAAAAAATCCGCACCTTCTATCATTTGGAGATAACCATTTGATCCGAGTTCCAACCAATGCATCGCCCTTGCGACTAGTTTCCTACATCATTGACAAAACAGGTGCTATCATGGAATATAACAAACAATTTTAGAATACCCAAAGATTGAGTTCATAATTACCTTCAAACTGCTAGGGGCCTTAAGCCTGCCTTTACTGACTTTGGAAGACTCAGCACCACTGCTGCTATTCAACCTAACACTTTCTTTTGCAGAAGCAGAACTTTTAACATCACGGGTAGAAACATGAGATTTAGCTAGAGAAGGGTTTAAAGGCACAGAACCACTAGAGGATAAAAGCTGTTCTTTCTCCAAACTTAACGCTGATTTATCAGATGCACCACCATGGCTATGAATTTTTGAGCACTCGTGCAATCGAATTCTCCTGGATCCCACAATATTTTCTTGCTCCACAAATTTTTGGGGCTCTGCTGTTTTGACAGTGGACAAATCCTCTATGTGTGCTATCTTCTTGATACTTTTGGTGGTGCCTGTATGTGTGCTATCTTCTTGATACTTTTGGCCACGTTTAGAAAGATTGCTTGCGTTCTGATATTAAAAAGCAAAAATTCCAGGGAAAAAAAAAAAAGAAACCATATCACAGGGAAGAAAAGAGAGAAAGAAAGTCTTCTAACAACACTGTAGTAATTCAAGCATATAAACAATATAAATATGTTAAAAGGTATCTTACAGTACATACCAAAGAGTTGTGAGATTTAAATACGTGAACAACTCTTTTAGCAAAACATTCATCAACAGAAGATTGATTATGACGTCTTGAATTTTCCTGCAAACAGTACATAAATCTGGGCGTTATCATATTGTTTTGCATTTGACAGAATTTAGAATTTTTTAACAATATCCCTCATAAATTCTGTAACCAAGACTTACTCTATATAGTGATGATGGTAGCAAAATGTTCCCAGGGACATGTGAAGAGGAAATTCCACTTTGATTTATTGCTGTAACAAAAGAGAATCCAATCTCTGCTAGAAGGTGAAGCTTCTGCAATTTATGAAATTCTCTTTTCATCAATCACAATTCACAAACATTGCAAACACTCGAAGAAATGACTGAATTCTCCGAGAATAACTCTTACAGGAGTATTTTCAACTTCAACAGCATCCTCAGCTCTCTTAATAGCACGAAACATACAAAGCAAATACAAGACAGTCTCCTTGACTTTACCCAAGTCACCATCGACGTTGCTAGCATTGAGTAATGCCTGCAACACAGAGAAAAGTGGACTGCAAAAGGAATATTAATCAGAGAGAGAGCTGATATAAACTCTACTAAATAATTAGCATTCCAATAGGTGTACCTGCAAAATTGAGCATATAATTCTTCACTTCGACACTCGTCAAGAGGAAAATCTTTGTCATGAGAGAGAAGATGAATCAAGAATACAACAATATAGGCAGGACATTCGGTAATTAACCCTTGCTGGATTCCAGAAGTTTGACGAAGTCGAGCTTCTCGACTGTACTCCTTTACAAATTCTGCAATATATTTAGATGACTGCAACAAACAGTATCAGAGAAACCATTTGATGCAAGTCTAAAGCAACAAAATAGTTACATCATTCAATTGAGAAACTATCATACGTTGTCTTGCAGATCCTTTAGGCCATCTGAGGAGGCCAATGCATAGGCACATGCATATCTACTTGGTATAGTGTGGTCCTTCAACAGTTTATGTGCCTTATCAAGAAATGATGTTCTGACAAAGGACGACTCATCCTGGAAGACAGTAGTACAAACATGAAGCAAGATTGTTTAAATAATAAAAAAGACACATATAAAGAAATGAAATAAACCATGAAACGGGAGCCTAAGAAAAAAACAGCCAAGTATTCCATCCAATTATTAAGGAATTGGTATTACAAAGAAGTTTTATAAAACTTCAATGCTATCATTTTTTTTTTTTCCTTTTTCTCCTCAAGTAAAAACTAAAAACTATAACCCAATTTTTGCTAGGTTAAGAATTCCAATGAGTCCACAGTTGTAACTACCATAATTTGGTCTCAAACTTGATTCAGAAGGCATGCTCTTAATATTTCTCCAGTTACTCATCTCATAAACTTTTAACTGTTTCTAAACAGAACCAAACCAGCATACCTTTGCCAGTGAAATTGTAGAGCAAAACATCTCAGGAGAAATATGTAAATCCCATCTTCGTGAGAGTCGGAGAACAGATTTTGCAGCCGCTAGCCTCACACAAGACTTAGTACTTTCACTGCATTACAATAAAGGCAGATAAGTATCTCTTCGATCCTATCATGTTTGAGAACCAAACCAACTGAAGAAGGTAATGCCAAAATGGAAATGTAACATTAGCAAGGACAAATATAGGTAAAAACTTTGCACTTTTAACATGGTGTTTTGGCAGGATTCAAAGACTAAAAGATCGCTTTCAAAACGGATCCCAAGTTTTTATGGATTCCTTCTTTGTTACCGGGGTCGACCCCAAAGCAGCCATAATGTATCAAAACGAGGAGGCCATAGGGAAACTTTTTTTTTTCAACTAAAGAAAGAACAGCAGGTGAAATCTTACCATCTTCTGTGAAAGTCTTAGGATCATGAACTACTACTGCTCTTAACTTTGAACTATTGTTTAGTTTACCAGTCAAAAAGAAGGTATGGTGCAGTTGAAAATTTATCTTCACTCTTTGGAGTATAGTGAATCAACAGCATTAAGTTTACTAGACTTGGAATAGGGATTTAGCTCATCATCAAAGTATATCATACATTAAAACCACTCACCAGACATGGCGTCAGACTCAGAACAATGAGAAGAAAAAAGATTAAACAGTGTAATTTTAGGACCACACACCATTCAAGTTGAAAAGGTATAAGTAAACGGATAGCACATCATAAACAAGCCTTTACCCACCACAACTAATGCAACAATTTTCAAGGATGAGGAACTCTTTAGAAAGCATACTCCTAATGATGCATTTCCCATTATGCTTATTTCATAACACTTGTACAAGGATGTATTAAAAGTTTCCAGCTTATCTCTAAGCAGAAGTATAGTTGCCTTACCAAAGTGCAAAAAGCATTTCACAGTGGTTAAAAGAATACAAGGTCGTTACAAAACAAGGGAAACTAGTTTGGTTCTTCGGAATAAAATAGTGACAAACCTTGCTACAAGTGTGAATTTTATGCAATTTCATATCATGTTACTAGTAGACATACAAAGGAAGCTAAACCGTACCATAAACTGGTACCATCACAGGAACTATGATTTTTCAGCATTGTCAATAATACACCCAACAATTTGTCGATTTTCCTTTTGATGTCAGCTCCATGGTGTGGCAAAAAACTCTTGACAAGTGCTTTCAGCCCATAAATCTACAAGGAAAAAACAAACAAAAAATAGAGGAAAAATAAAAACAGCACAATCAAGAAGAGGGCCATACCAGTAAATGTTGTTAATATAGAGCTAAAACTCGGAAGTATAATATTCTTCAAAATTCAAATACATAGTGGATCATGGAAGGTTTATCTCATCTCGCAGTAAATGCTGCAACTAACCGTAAACTTTGGCCAAAATATACCATTTTTTGTCATCTTATCAAAGAAAAAATTTTCACTAAAAAAATAAGTAAATAATAAAGAACAAGAAAACCTAAAAGAAAAAATATATTACGAGCTTGTCCTAACTCCAAATTTTTATTTAAATACATTCTGTTGTTAGAAGTGCTTGTATTAGTAGTTTCCATTCAAGCAGGGAAATTATTAACGCACTAACAGAGGACAATTAAAGTGCAATCACCCAATACTCAATCGATAGGACACAATCCCATTGGTAGCTCAACTAGCTATAATCTAGGAGAACACCCTTTTCATCAGAAAGTTACCTTTAATTTGCAAGAATCAGTACACCCAAAAGTATCATCAAATGAACTTGAACCATCTGAAGAGTCCACCTACACAAGCTAAATTGACATTGTTATAATTTTTAACATGCACATGAGGTACATAGGAATCCAGCAAAAAACCTCATTCACTTGTAACCCTTAAAAAAAAAACTACTGCTGAATTCTACCACATACTAAGATAATAAGTACAAAGAAATTACTTGGAGGATCCTCTCATATATAAATGGTGTGATCTCTTCATCTTGAGTTTCAAATGTTGAAACAGAATGCTGTGCAAGGCATCCCAGAGACTGCAACACCGTCGGGACACTAACCCCACTATGCAAAGAATCTACTAGATCCTGCACAGAGAGACAGAACCAAAGGTCGTAAATCGTAATGACTACAAACATATTTGTGCTAAGACGTGGCTGTGTTTGGGGAGAACATATATGCAACAAGAAATATACATGCATATTCCTTTCTACTCTGGGAGATCGGAAGAGCCAATCATCCTCAACCTTTATCTGATAGTCAACAATGTATAGCAAGAAGATGTAATTTGTCGGTTTTACTTTATTGGTAAGAGATCCAGCAGGAATCAGAAGGGCACAGAAAAATCTGTGTTAAACAATTAGAAAGGAGAGATTGATGGAAGAGGATTTAACTTTGTCCAGGTTCACAAAAAGTCTGTATTCACCAAGTCAATGCCCTTGGCCGTACATTTATGGTGTGGACAATTTTTTAAATGACTGTCGTTTCCATTTTGTATATAACATGTACAAAAAACTTAAGGAAAAAGAAAAGAAAGAAAAAAGAAAAAAAATTATGTTTTGTAATTTGTAACTGGTACTATATGTCTCTATCATTCCTTGCAGTGGTTTTATACTTATCCAAAGGAAATACAACACCCATCAAGACAAATAAAATTAAAATTAAATACTTATGTATTAATAAAAACATAGTAACATACCCTTTTTTTCTTTTTAATAAAAGAGATGTAAAGGACATGAATTCTAAGAAATATTAAACAAAAATGTTCCCCGCAGAAAGAATTAGTAGCAACCGCATATACCTATCTGAATAGAATATACCACATGTACCTGGCACAGGTCTGCGAAAATAAATTGCTTCGAAGTATCAATTAATGCAGCAAGTGCCGAAACGGCAAACTTGGACTGCAAACGAGTTCCTTCAAGGCATACCCTTTTCAGAAAAGGGTAAATTTCACTGCCAATAGAGAAATTAATAAACTTAAAACTCAATATTGAAGAATTTTAATTAAGAACCTAAGGAAATATGTAGGAAATATTGCTTCAGATTAACAAGGAAGCATAAACTTCAATTATGATCTCCTATTAACCATAGATGATACTTGAAGGAACAAAAAGGGTATGTTATAGAGAGATAATAATGAAAAGGAAAATCAACAAGAGTGTGGAACCAAAACAGCCACAAGCCTGACTTTCTTTTATATGAAACAAAACTTCATAAACGAGCAAGACTGAATTTCTTTTATAGGAAAAAAGAAACTTTGTTAAGGGGAATAAAGAAAAGTTCTATTAAAAAAAAAATCCAAAATTTTGGCTATTATTTAAAAACCCACTCCTAAAGTAACCTATTAACATCCAAAAGAAAGTACAGAAAATAACAAGAAGCAAGCACTCCTCTAGAAGAAGAAAGTCGAAAACACAGAGACAACCCAAAAACAAGCCACAAGCACAGGACTTAATCCAGTTGTTTGAAGAACAACTAATGGCTTATAAGCATAGAAACTGACTATGTGATTCTTAGTAGCTTTCTATAAAACCATTTACTTATCAAGGAAATTGCATCAAAACTATGACTGAGAAACCCATAACAAAGTATACAGAAGAGATATAAGCTGCCAACCATTTAGTATGACTGATAGTCACTCATTTTGCACAAATGTGATTGAGAGTACACAAAAATAAACAGACAAAAAGAAGCTACCTGAGATTTACAGATATATGAGGGCCAGCTTTTGCCAACACTTCAATCATCTTATCACTGACTGAGTTGCTGTCTTCTAACAGCATTTGAAATTTCTTCTCTGAACCTCTCAGGAGCATGGGGAAGATGCTGGTAACAGCCTGAGTAAGAAGATGTAGCAGTACATAAATAAATTTTATATCACATATAACATACATACAAGCAATTTACAATCAAGGCGACTTGTCCCAAAATCCAACAAGACTTATGATAAATTTTCGTTTGATGTGCCTGTTATTAGAACACGTCCATTAAATTTTCCCCATAAGTTTTAAGTCCAATAGACTTATTCTAGTTCATCATCCATTTATCCATTGCTTTAAACGTATTAGAAAAAAAAACATACATCTGAGTAAATCCTAAAACTGTTTGTAGATAAAAGATTTATCCTCAATAAGCAATAATTTGTTTAAAAAAGGCACCTTAAAACAAATATATATATATATATGGATACTTTTACTATATAAGAGGGTCTAAAATAATGACTACTGGACATAAGCTATTTCTCTTAACCAATTTAAAAAAGTGCAGAACAATGATGAAATGCCAACCGAAAACCTGTCTCACTTAGAAAAGCTATTACATTGTTTTCACAGGCACTTGGTTCACATATGATATTGTCACATTACTAAGAGGAGATCACATAAGGTATTCTCAGATTCTCTCTTTGGAGGATAGCTTATCCTGCACTTAACTTATCCTGCTTTTTCTATATTAATGAATTTTTCTCCTAAAAAGCTCAACACTTCTTTGTCATATTTACTTCCACTTTCTCAGCATATGATAAGGAAGCCATTCACTAATTATCTAGCAACATTTTTCTTACCAAAAGAAGTCTGACAGAAGAATCCTTAAAGTGCTTTTTCTCAAAATTGTCACTGGAAAGATTATCCAAAATACAGCAAACATGCTCTGAGCTGAATACATTATAGGAGCATTTCAAGGAAAGTGTTTGCAGAAATGCGAAATTTTGATGCTTATCTCCAACAATGTTCAAAAGCTTGTCCTGGAAGGAAGAAAATAAAACGGTGGCATAAGATATGTACAAACCAACAAAAGGTAAGACTTCCAAAACAGAGGAGAACTACAGCAGGATTACAATTTTTCTTTACAATTAAATTTCTGAACTATAGAATAGAAATGCCAGCAGTAGAAAAGTGAATACCAGACAAACAAGATATCTGAACAAATAGTGTTAGTTGGAAAAACTTTGGCTTTTTCACAATATAATTCTTGTGAATCTCACATTTTCGTTTCCCCTGCTTCTTATTCAGAAAAGAAATTATAAATAACCTTTTCTTTTTCCATATCTGAAAGCTAGGAACAGTTAAACATACAAACTTTCTTGCTTACATATTGCACAACTTACCTAAAACTTATTATCTAACGGGAAAAAGAAGCAACATACCCTTGTGGTATCGGCATTTATATGCTGTAGGTCATTCAACAAAAGTGACAGCATATTAAATATGTTATTGTCTTTCATATCATTCAATTTCTGAAAGCACTCTTCTGCTTTGGGAGGATCGGAAAAGGCTGCAGCCATTTTCATGAATGAAGTTCTATATATCTTCTGCTTCTCTTCTGAACAAGTCTCCTACAAAAAACTCCAATATTCCATTGATTTAGTTAAAATTCCACCAATAAGCACAAAACAATGACTATGAGCAAGCGATGAGCACAAAAATATGAGGTGTTTTATGCCAGCAGCTAATTTTATAGAATAAGCTCCACAGCATACAAAAAAGTCCAAAATCTGAAATTCTTGTACGAGTCAAAATGAAGGATCACAAATAGCCGAGCCATTTGCCTGCACTTTATATGATGTGCAAGCAAAATGGTGTATGCCAAAAGATACATAAATGTGGTACAATATTGGCCAAGAAGAAATATAACAAAATTATTAAAAAGCTCTAGTTCGTTACATTAAAATTTTTGGGAACACAGAGTTAGACAAAAAGACATGAATGATGCAAATGAAGAACTTATGCTGGCAATTAAATCAAACGATCTTGGTAACTTCTAGATCTTGACAAAGTTTAACTTCTATGAGTGTTGGAAAACAAGTAAATTCAGTTCAAAGAAGAATCAAGCGCTTAATTACAACTTCAGATGAATCAGACGCATAGAGTTACAGCAGTTTAAACCGCTCAAATCATATGGGGAAAAAGATATAAGAACTGAAAAGAAATTGAAAACGGTTCATAAATTACTTGTGAAAATAGCAAGCAGAGCGTCATATCGATCGGATCAAGTTATTCATGAGAAATATTATGCTAAAAAAGTTTGTATTAATAAAATTCAGAGAGAATATAAATCCTGAGCACAGTATATTCTCTTATGTCAATAATATTGCTCTCCTTGTCAAAACACAACTATTCACGAGAAGACGCTATCATGTTGAGGAAACGAAGGGAAGATTGAGAAAATGCTAACAGCGTATTACCTTCTCTTTTCTTCTCAGAGCCAAATAGTTTTGCATCTCGCTTTGCAACCTAAAAGCATATATACCATGTAGATAGTTTAAACAATGAAGAATACCACACATGACCGAAGCAACACTTTTTTATATCCTGTTGACATATTCATTGATCTATATTTAATTCATTAAGAAATATACCTTCTTTTTTGAGTTAAAATAGAGTTCAATGCTTTCAGATGTAGGGGAGTGAACAGGGAAAACAAATGAACCCAGTGCTTTGTCCTCTCCTCAACTGGAAGAAGTGCTGGAAATAGATCTTTCGCCAGAACAAGCTCCATGTTTTGTGGCCTGCAAAGCATTTAGGATTTACATTCTACATCATAGAAACATCTATTAACAACTCATCACGTGCGTATAAGCGAACCTGAACTCTTTACAGTCCTTGTCATAGCAAAGCATCAGCATTTTTAGAGGAATTTGTTCGAATTGGTCGGATATTACCATGTCACCTTCAGAACACTGTCTACAATATTCATGATATACCTCCAATAACTTCTTCAAGGTCTCTTTTCTAACAGATATCTGCATAGAGAGAATAATATAAAGGACACAACGAATTTTTGCTATATTTTGACAATAGTGAGTTTTCTAAAGCAGATATACCTTTTTATCCCGAAGTCTTTCGGTAGTTTGTGATAGTAGTTTGGGCGGGAAAATTTTCAAGTTTGACCTGGCAAGATCACAGGCAACCATCACTGTCTGAATCCTCACCTTATCATCAAAATCTAGCAGTCGTCCTCGAGAGCAGCTGTTCAGATCCTCATATTAGATATGCATCAGATACTATGGACTGTAAAATCAGCTACTCTTTGCAATTAAGAACTAAATTTCTCAAAAGCTTACAAAGAACTTCAAGTGATTCTGCCCCAGTAGGATGGGCCATGTAGCAAATTTTAGCAGATTGAAGCGCACTGACTCTAACTTCCGCAGATTTGTCAGAGAATCTTTTTAAGAACTCTACAAAAACGTTACGGTAGTTCTGTGCAATATGGTGCTCGGGCAGTGATAGAAGTTTCCCTATCAGAGTAAGAGCTTTTATTCGGGCATCAACCTGATCAGTCTACAAATGGATTCAGAAAGTTAATCAATACACAATTGCGCATTTCACGAGAGGGGAAGAAGCCATGTAAGAAAAGCAATTTTTTAAAGAGGAATACAAACGGTGAGCTACACCCATCCTTGTCGTGTGCAATGAAATGAGGTGATTAGATAAATTAAAAGCAATCACAATGACTGAGAATACACACCAGTAATTCTTGGGTCAAATTCGGAATGACAGCAATAAGCATCTGAGGAGCACACTGGAAAATTTTATAAATGATTTCATGGTAGAATTCTTTTAGTTCACTCCTTAGAGCATCTCTATCCAAAATGCAAGACGTTAAAAATCCACAAACAAAAGGCTCGAGCTTTTCTGCACAAGTTTGAATCAAAGAGATAGCTATCTGTGAAGAAGCAGATGGTGTTTCCTGTAACAAAAGTTAAAATAAAGAATTCAAAACAAAATGAAGTTAAGCATTAATTCGAACTCACTCACTGTAACATAAACATAACCTTTTCTGGTTCCTGGAATAGATATCTTTTCTACAATTACAACCAAAAGCACTACCATAGGAAACTGAAAATTTTTTAAATAACTATTGAGACTGTTAAGAAGTGAGCAAAACATATAAGAACCACAAAGAAACATCAATATCCACGAAAACCCTTCACTTAAGCAAAATACAATATCTAAAGTGACAATAAAGGACATAAAAACGACTACAGCAAACAACATAAATACCTTTAATATTTCATTTCAGGTTCCACATTAAAAACTACTTATTTTGGTCAGAAAAGACAGTGGAAAACTCCTGTATACCAACACAAGATCCTGGTTTTAAAAAACTGAGGTCCATAAAGCAGTAATTCACATCAGAACATATTCCCTAAAGAAATCCCCTCAAGACTTTGTATATTTAAGTGCCTCCCCATGTTCATACCTTTCGAAAATGCTTTCAATAGTTACATTATATGCATATGAATTTCTTAACTTGTGGTTTTTCAATAATAGAGTATATTCGACCGGGAAATAACATATCAGCAACTTTTAGTACCAGCAGGGGCAGTGAAAAACACGGTGGGAGTTTATAAAAAAATAAATAAATAAAAGCTTTATTCAACAAACATTATACTTACATACATAAGTTAATTTTACCTCTCTCCATAACTGAATGACAGAATCAACTTTTTTGGTAGAAAGTTGTACCTAAATAAATATATGTGCATGCAAATAGCTCATTTCACAGCAAACTATTTGTCGCTAAAGGCTCGTATGGGGAGTCAACTATGCATCTTAAAAGATAATATGCACAGGCATCATTGCAAAAATAACGATTGCAAAACTCACGAGAAATAACAATTGCAAATATATATGTGTGTGTGTTTGTGAAGCAAAAAACATGAATATTACAGAAACATTCACCTTTCCCTCCTTTAAAAGGTTCCGCAAAATCACATCCAAAAGTGGCTGAGAAGCTTCCTCATTAAGTATATGACTCATTATAGACAACATGTCATTTACCAAACTCCGCTGGTGATGTTCACTAAAAAGGAAGGCATAAACATTATTGCTTTGTGATCAAACTTACAAAATATATATATATATATATATATATATTAATGGGTATAGAAATTCAAATTTTGAACTAATGATTGAACTCATGTCTCAAGACATTAGTAAATGAGAGAAATACATAAGTCACTTGAGAAGGAAGTAATTTGAGTTTACAATCTTGAGAATGAGTAAAATAAAAATCCTTTTATTGAAGGTTCGTATCTACTCATATGAATGTACTTGGAACTTCTCTTTGGGAAATTATCAAAACTTAAGTTCCTCATTAGAGTAATATACAAAAGAAAAGCTGAAAGCATCCGAAGGCACAAGCATGCTGAAGTTGTTAAGCTTGAACAAGAATTAAAAATAATTCAACTCATTAATGGTAAAAGTTAACTTATCATAAACGTTGCAGCAAAAGAAATACAATAAAAATAAAGACAGAGGGAGAGCAAGAGAGAGTCAATAAAAAGAAGATGACCTCACAACTGAGAAAAAAATGTTGAACATCTCCATAACTAGATCATTGCAGTCAATATCCAACATTATCACACAACATTTGCATCTTGCAACAGTCTCCAAAATCTTGACCCTCCTTGAAAAAAATGGACTTGCGGTATCAGCTAGCTCCGCAAACATGCTGATAAAAAGTTTAAAAACATCCTGAAACAGAGAATTAGGCACCTCACACTAATCAGTAATAAAATCTGACACTCTGACACTTTCCAACTATATGCATTGCCACACACATGGAACCAAGTCAATCTTCTTCTCATTTTTTTTCTGGAAGTTTTTACGAGATCAGCACAACAACAATAAAAATCATCATGTAAGTAGTATATTAAATTTAATCTGGTAAAAATAAATTACCCTGAGATATTTATCCTCGAAAGGCGGTTCAGGTGCCAGGATCCGAAAAATTTCACTCACACAGATGGCCACTAAAAGCCTAATATCCTTATCCCTATGCTGAAGCAAGCCATTGATAATCTTTTTCTTCAGGGGCTTTATTGCGCCTTCTATCTTTTTGGCAGCTTCCAACTTGTTATTAGCTCCTGATGAAGAAGACTGTTCTAACTGTGATAAGGCACTTACAGCTTGCTGCAAAGGGAAGGACCACCAAATAAAATAATAAAAAAGTGTCTCAAACAACAATGCAGCAGTGAAACGAACAATGACACTAAAGTGATAACAAGCTACTGATATAAAAAAAATCGGTAACCTTAAGAGCTAATAATAAACAGCCAAAAGCTCCAAAAGAATCCCAAGTCCTAGCTTATACTAAACAACAATGTCAAGAATGTCAAGAATCAGCACATGCCCAACTGGGGTACTAAGATATAATAGAATACTGTACCAAATATATACACATTTACAAAAGATAACCAACTAAAAGTGTAGCAAGGGTATTCAGCAAAGGCGTGCGTATAAATGTGTAATTGTAGATATAAAGTTAGCGCAATCATCATTCTACTATAAGTTCACCAAAATTAGAAGTAATTACATGAAAATGGTTCGAAACATAGCAACATCGTCAAAATTTGTAGAAAATGAGACACAGAACCAAAGCGCCATATCAAAACCAAATTCAAATGCGAGATAAAAGCGACATTGTCGGATCAGAAACGAATCACAAAATCGCTGACTCGCTCGCACAGAGAAGAGCGGAATCGGGCTTACTCGGAGCGATTTGACGAGGAAGTCCTTGTTGGGACGAGTTTGCTGGGCGAGCTGAGCCCCGATCTCGGAGATGAGTCGCAGCGCCGAGTCGTCGTCGTCCATGGAGGAGAGAATCGGAGAGCAAAGCAAACCCTAGCTTCACAGTGAAGAGAAGAGAAGAGAGAGAGAGAGAGGGTTTTGGCGGATTTTGGAGGGTTTTTTTTTTTTTTTTTTTTGGTTGGCTCGGACACGGCTTATAAGTGGTGTTTGGGTTTGTTATTTTTTTTTGGGGTGATTTTGGGATTTCTGGTATTTGGGATTCGGTGGTTTTTCTTTTGAGCGAGCGGGTTCTCCCGCCCTCGGTGCGCGTGTTTTTTTGGCAGACCGACCCGGTCTGACCCGGTTCGAATAGGCGCGGTCGGCCCGCACGTATAAAACGGCCCAATGTGCACAATTTAAAAAGGGAAATTTAGAGGAAATTCCATATTTATTCTTAGTTTTCATAGTTTTATCATTTATGGTGCCAGTTTGGCATTGCTGTGCTTATAAAAAAAGTGCTTCAAACTGTGCTGATGAAAGAAGTTGCTGAAGTTATAAGCATGTAGGGTGTTTGGTTATTTTATTTTTAAAACTGCTGTAAAAATAGTATGTGTATGTAAAATTACCAAATAATAATTTTAGAAAATCATTTAGTGGAATATGGGTAGTTAATTAAGGATATTTTAGTAATTTAAACTGGAGAAGCAGTTTCGGTTACAGAAAAGCAGCCTTTAACCTGCTTCTCAAATTATACTACGTAAAAGCAGAAACGGTTACATGATTCTTTAATAAGCAGGTTTACCAAACGCCTATAGCTGCTTTAGATTGTTTTATAATCTAAAAGCAGCCTCCAAAAGCAATGCCAAACTGGCCCATGATCCGTATGGATAGCTATATGAATAAAAAATAAATAAATTTATATCTTCTGATTATAATGCTAATACTAATAAAATATCAAATTTAAAGCCTCTTAGTATAGTAAAATATAGATTGAATTTCTATTTAAACGAGTCCTTAGTATATATTATCCTCAAACTTGACTATGAACAAAAGCCCTCTACCTTGAATATGGTCAATGGTGACGGATTAAAAGGCATTTACTACCACTAGGTGAAATAGTATTCTCTTATATAATTTCATTTTTAATAATAAACTATTTAATAAAAAGGGAAATGTTAAATAACTATAAATCTTCACCAGAAAAAACTTATTCAAGATGATGTATTAATTTGTTATTGAATAAAATAAAACAAATGCATACATTATAACCACTAAATGATTGACACATCATTATGGCCATTCATTCTTAGGCAAAAAAAAAAATTTCTCTAACACTACTCTAATATAAACATTCATTTCAAAATATTGTTGATTCCATTCGAATATAAAATACCACATATCTTCAATTTCGTATCTTTTCAAAAAAAAAAAACACACACACACACGTTCATTTAAAGCAAAAACAAAATATATGAAAAATAACAACAAACAAAAGCCCAAACACATGGTTAGGATCGGGGTCAAAGTTGTTGGCGAATAGGAAGGAAGTGGTGATGCAAAATTGGAGAGTGCTCGTTAGTGTTGAGTATTGTGAGCCCTAAGCCGCCTCAAACAATATCGTTCCTAGATTAATAATGGCGCATCAAATAATGACATTTTTCATATTTTTTTTTATAAAATAAACAAAGACTTGCGTATTTCTCTTCATAAAATGTACAAAATGAATTTGTTTGATAATAACAGAGACTTGCAAAATCTACATGTTATTTTAAGAATAATTATACCTTGTTTTGCAAATCCCCCTTTTGCAATAGAGGATTTTGAGAAATGTCATCTTTTTTTTGTGTATTGCACTTTTAATTTATATCTCAAATTTTACACTACAAACAATCAGATATAAAGAAAAAACAAAGGCACATCACTTAAGACATAGATTATTAATTGGTACTTAAATTGGCCTTATTTTGTAATTCTCTCTTTCGCAACTCTGATCTCATGTCACATTTGACATTTTATTAATGCATGTCATATCACTTTTTTTTATTATCAAATAACTATGTTGCCCGCCTTCCACCCTTCTGTCTTCTTTATTTGAAAAAAAAAAAAGTAATTCGTTAAATTTACAATGAAAAAATAACATGCCCCCGTTTGGGCAACTCATCCCACTCATTCTATTCTATTCCATTTTTCAACATTCCAATCCTCGAAATAATTCCATTACATTTCATTTTTTTTCAATATTTTTTTTAACTTTCTAAATTCCTATACCTTTAAATCTTAACTACTTATACCACTTCAAATTCACAAAGTCAAACCATTCTACTCATTAATCTAACTATTTTTCAAACCATTTTGAATGGTCAAAAATGACAAAAATGGTTTTCCCAAATACAACGATGGACTGTAAACTTTCATTTAAAGAGATATTTTTCAAAACAAGCTCTCTAGAATTCGCATTTTTTGAAAATTTTCCTATTGTTTTGTTTTTGGTTGGTTGACGATTTTATTGGGCTTTGATGAGTATGAATAAAAGCCCATTTTCAACTGCAATTGCCCCAAAAGGAACAGTCTGTCTCTATACTCTCTCCATACTCTCTCCGACGCAAAGCAGAGCAAAACCAGAGAAGCAGGTCGGGATGGAGGCGGCGAGCAAGATCGCGGAGGCGATGAGCCGCGTGGCGAACAGCAACGCGGCGATCAACGTGGCGCTGGCGGCGGCGTTCGTTGTGCTGACGGCGCGGTCGGCGTCGCAGCAGCGCGACATCGAGGCCCTGGAGGCCGAGAAGTCCTCGCTCCTCGCCTCCAACAAGCACATCAAGAAGACCCTCTGGTCCTGGAAGCAAGACCTCCTCGCCGACGCCGAGTCCCACTCCGACTCCGCTCCCGTCCCTCTCGCCCGCCTCAGAGCCATCTACGGCGACGCCGCTCCAAACGGTACTCTCTCTCTCTCTCTCTCTCTCTCTCTCTCTCTCTCTGTCTAGGGTTTTTTTCTGTTTGGGAAATGATTTCACTGTGAGTAGCGAAATCGTTGATGAAATGTGAGGTTTATGAGTTGTTATATAATAAAAGGTTTTGTCTTTAAGTAGGAGTTATGTTGAGCTGAGAAGGGTTTGATTGAATTCGGCGGAGAAATGGGAAATTTTGCTTTGGACAAAGCAAACCTGAGAAAATGCGAGTGAATTTTGTGAGAGTTGGCATTCGGGGTTGTGCGTAATTTTTTCAATATCAATAGAATATAGCGTGAATTGTGAGGTTTGGTATCGCTATATATATATATATATATATATATATATATATATATACTCTCTCTCAATTTAGGATCTGTTTGTGATTTGGGATGCCCTGTAAAAAAATCTATACGAGCCTCATAACGATACCAGTTCTTTGGAAGAAAATGAAATTTCTGTGAATTCAATTGTTTGTTGTTTTATTCTTTTTTTATATTTTTTATTTTTACCTTTTTTGAATTATATAACCTAATTTCTCAATTGGGATAACTGAGGAATGAGTGAATTTGAGTTACAAACTGGTAATATGACATTATGCTCTGATTGCTGAAAGTGTTGTTGTTGATGAGAGTTAAGTGGTTGATAAGATATCATATTGAAGAGACCAATTACTTTGAGGGGAAAAAAGAGTTCGTATTGACTCAATTGAGTTGGTTGGAATATGATTATTTTTGCTTTGGCAATCAAGGGTTTGTGCTTAAATAGTAATATAATATAATGTGGATTGTAGCTTTGTTAATTACGAAAGTTAATTGGCGAGAAGCTTTGGTTGACCCTAGCCTGGAGATACGGAAAATTTTACACGTCCTTTATAGGGCTGTTTGGATTGCAATCTGATTTTTTTTTTTTTTTTGTCTAAATCATGTTGTTACAGCGATTACACTAACAAAAAGTCAAACTTAAACCGTGTTGCTACAGAATTTTACAACGTTGATTCATATGCAAATTTGTTCAAGTGTTTTGAGGTAGAAATGTTTTGTTGATTTAAGTGGGATATGGGAAATTTGTCGCTCACCTATGAAAGTACATGTATATATGTAGTATTAGCAGCGAGCTGGGATAAGGTAAAGCACTATAGCTATGTGTTTCATTTATCTTTACTGCTTTTAGAACCTCGGAAGAGAAGGCATTGCATCAGGCAAAATTATGATGTAGTTTTTTGCTGCGAATTCTTCTGATATGTGGTATTTTAGGTCAATAGGCAAGATAGAGAAATTATCAATATTAATGCTCTAACGCAGTCTACATTTTTGGTCCCTCCAGGAGATGCTCCAAAGGAAGCTGCTAATTCTTCATCGTCCAAGTTTGTAGTCTGATTTTGCCTATCGGAGTATCGAAGACGGAGAATCAAAATGATATCAAATTGGAAACATGCGAGGATTAAAACTCAAAAGAAGTGGTATAAGCTTGTAGCTGGTCAGGTATTTGGCTGCAGCAATTGGAAGAATATGGATTTAAAGTTAACAAAATATACTACTGTTTTGTTGAGATTGAATAGAGTAGGTATTGTGATAAATTCCATGTACAAAAACAAATCAATTACCTCTTGAGAAGATAATCCTTTATACTGAGAGGTTTTTTCTTTTTTTCTTCAAGAGCACTTTTTGGCCTGTTAGAGTTGTCATTAACTCTTTTCTTTAGTCGTAATTACTCTGATTCCATTGCTTCTACACTTGTCCATACCTTCTAAAATTTTCTACCTAAAAGTTCTCTCAAATCTCTTGCTAGAAAAATTGATTTTCTCCCCCTACCCTTTACCTAAAACCGCTGGCCACCCTGGCAAAGAAAAGAAAAATTCTCATGATTGTTGTGTGAGAAAAACCAAGAGTGAGTTCACACTCTCGTACTAGTTTTGACCAGTTTTGACCGAAGAATTTGAGAGGAAGGCTTTAATGTCGAAGAGAATCCAATTAAGTCGGTAAACTCGTTACAGGGGTATTACTAGTCCTATCTTGGCGGACTCGTAACGTACGGTGTCAAGAGAATGAGTCATTTGAAGTTTGAACTTTTACCCAATTCAATTAATCTAAAATTTTTGTTATTCCGCCTTGCATGTATGTTTGATATACAATTCGTTTATTTTACAGCTAACAAAATGTCATCCAACTTGATCAGAGTACAAAATTATAACAAGACGAATGTTTTAATTAGGTGCAAAAAAAAAAATTATTAACTGATTAAAAGGCCATGAATGTAAATAGCAAGGAAGAGTGTGATCAATTTGGAACTTCATTAATGAACTGCTCATGATGTTTAGGAACAGAAGAAACCTGCAGGCATGTTTCATACTCTCTTACAACTCAGTCCACAAGGTTGGTAGGGACTAGGGATCTTGTCTTGTAGATCCATGAACTCATTCACTTGGACTGCCAAAGAATAATAAATGTTTCTAATGGGCTTTTTAGGTTTTGTCATTTTGTCAATAAAAGCTCAAACCCTGTTTTGGTTTTCTAAATGCAGTTGTTGCTAATCACCACAACAAATGGACAATTGTTGAAAATCAGGCTATGGCGACCCATTTCTCATTTTTGCTTTCTTGAAGGTTTCTAGTTTGGTGACATATATTAATATATATATATGTATATGTATATATATATATATATGATCATCTTTGACTTCTTAGTTGAAGCTGATGATTTAAATTTCTTTGCTTTCACAATCACATTCACACTCTTTTTTTTTGGCTGAGAATTCACGCTAATTGCTAACCCATCTAGTGATTGTTCAAGCACAGTTGTGGAACTTTTTCCATTAGTTTAACCAGTCTAATGTAAGTGGATAAATCGACCATTATCCATTTGTTGATGAAAACATAGGAAATAATCTTTAATGGTATAGCTGTGCTAAAGAAAATCTTCAGTTTTGTTACACTCCACCGGACGAATATTCTTCGTAAAGGAGAGAAATTGCCAAAAAAGTTATTGAGATTCTTTCAAAACTTTGGTCCTCTTGGCTAGTAGTACTAGCAAGTCAACAAAATAGGTGAGCTAGACATAATTTTAAATAGTTAGGGCTTTATGTAATGATTCAATAATGATTCATTTATTGGTGCATCATTATATAAAAGAGTGTAGTAACAATATAAAAGCATGTAGTAGCGATTATTTTAGATTCGTTACATTAGCCCTTACATTGTTATATGTTTCCTGTATAATGTTATGTAGAGCAGAGCACTGTTAGGTATGGAGCATTACAGAGTTAGCCTTATAAATAAACTCCAATGAGTTCTCTTTCATGATTGATGGTGATTGCGAGTCTTGTTTGGATACAAATTCAAACCATAGCAGCATGGTTTAAGTTTGACTTTTGTTAGTGTAATTATTTAGCAATATAATTTAAACCAAAAAAATTTAAATTGAAATTGGGATCAAAAAGCCCACTTCATCCCGAATTTTTCATGTGTGACCATCATTCCTTAAAAAATAAGATATTATTGTGAAATGACCACTCGATACTCGCACAACATCTCCTATTCATAGAAAGACTAGTCATAATTCCACGAAATTAAGGAATTAACAATTTTCATAGTATATATAGTAAATATTATTTTTATTAGCATAGTCACAAGTTCATGTAATACACGGAGGAAAAAAAGTCTTGAACAATAAAAATTTATACAAATAAAAGATATTTTTATTATATTTTTCATAGAATATGTGTATATACAAACATATACATATAACAAATAAAGAATGAAAGGAACAAAAACAATGAAACTCAATAAAATAAAAGAAAACAGTAAACAATTTTTAAATTTTTTTTTTCAAATACCCAATTTATTGTCATTGTAATTTACGACCAATAATTTTTTAAGAAATACTTATATGATATTATTTATGTACCAATAATATGTGCATATATATATATATATATGTATGAAGATTGAAAGAAAATGATAACATAAATCTATCATATTTTTCCTTCACAAAAGTTTTAATTTAGTATCATTTGATTAATCATTTGTTAAACATATTAACATGGTTATTTCAAGGTTATATACCATGATTAGCATACTACACATATTACAAAAATATTATTTTGATATTTAAAAAAATGTATATATTGATAGATCCATAATATGATATATGTGAAAAATAATTCACAAACTAAATAGACAAATTCCATTTTAAATGTTAATAAATAAATATTATTTGGTCTTTTTATGATTATCAGTTAATTGAAATAAGCAAGAAAGATTATAAAATGAATTTTAAAATCAAAATAAATAATAAAAGAAGTGAAAAATTATTATATAAACCACCATTATCAACCCTTGGATTAAGGGTAAGCACAAAATTACAACCACTGGATAAACCATCATTCTCAACCATTGGATGAAGTGTAAGCACAAAATTGCAACCCTTTGAGACAAATTTCATTTTAAATGTTAATAAATAAATATTATTTGGTCTTTTATTATTATCAATTAATTGAAATAAATAAGAAAGATTATAAACTGAATTTTAAAATCAAAATAAATAATAAAAGAAGTGAAAAATTATTATATAAATCACCATTCTCAACCCTTGGATGAAGTGTAAGTACAAAATTACAACTATTGGATAAACCACCTTCTCAACCATTGGATGAAGTGTAAGCATAAAATTGCAACTCTTGGATAAGAGACCATGACACCTATAGATATATATATATATATATATATATATATATATATTGTTCTATTTGTATAAGCTCTAAAATTGCAGAAGCCAAACTATATTTCGCATCTAATAGACATTGGGTGCCTCTTTTGGAATCACATAAAGAAGGAGGAAAAAAAGGAAAGGGGTAAAAAAAAAGAGGTAGTTTCACTTGGAGAATTAAGAGAGAGTAATCCACGAGATCTTTGATGTTTGGTAATTTCGCTGCTAACCTTTATTGACCCCTTGTCGTTACTATTACGAGAGGAAATAGGAAAGAGAAGTGTATATGATGGGGCATAAATGATCTCATGTGCTTCATAACATAATTGATTCATTGAACAATGTAGCACATGTGACACAACATTATTTCAATGTGGCCTTTCAAAACTTTATTTCAAAGATAATGTTTTTTTTTTTCCAATCATATAATGGCAATGCGACAAAGTGCATAATATAGATTCCCAAAAATATGAGAGCAAGAAGGTATAGTACTATAGGCACACAAAATTAGTTTCTTTTGTTGGCATTATTCTAGTTCCATCTCATGGGGAAAAGGGAAAAAATGAGAAATGAGAAAGTGAGAGAAAGCACTAAGAACCAATATTGCTCATAATTGAAGAAAGGAAAAAATTGGATGAAAAAGAGGTTATACTTGGATTGTAGTGATTAGTGAGTCTCTTCAATAATGCAAGAGCTCAAGCAAGAAGTACAATTTAGTGGGATTAGGGAAATTCTCAAGTCTTCATGATTAAAACCCATTTAAAGCTTGTCATAGTCATGGTGTATTGGAATCCATATGAATTTTTTTTTTTGGGTTGTGAAATAAGAATAAAAAACTGCCCCAATAAAAACTATTCGAGGTTCAACTGGGTGGTGCTTTGTTGATTTTACCTTTCAACTAAAGAAAGGGAGATAATAGCTTTCCTTGCCTGCTTTTAGGATCTTGAACCAAATTTGCAGTGCTATGAATCCATAGTTTTAATTGCGGTACATTTAAGGAAAGCTTATGAAAATAACAATAATAATATTATATAACGAAACCTAAAAGGTGGGTTGTAGAAAATTAATACTAGAATTACCACATTTAGTGGTGGTACATAGAGGGCAAATTTGATTTGTTAAAAGGGAAGGAAAAAAAAAGTGATGTCACATAATTAATAGAATGTGACACTTATAAATGAGATTCACCACTTATGAATAGCAATAGTAGATGAAGTAATGCTACCCTTTTTTGTGTTTTTATTTTGTATGTTTATGGTAAAAAAATAAAATTAAAAAAGAAAAATTTATATGCATGGCTTTATTCCTCTCTTCTCTGTTTCAATTTAATCCTTTTCAATCGAACCATTGTTTTAGAACTTGAGCTCCAAAATCATTCAAAAAAAAAAAAAAAATTCGAGCATGACACTCATTTTCTAGTATTGATGGCACTTTCCACGTCTCATGTTATAAATTCATAATCAATGTCGATTAGAATTGGAAATTGGTGGCACTTTTTTTTTTTTTTTAATGACAGAATTGGTGCCATTTGTATCTTCATGTGTTGGTCCTAAGAATCTTGGAAATCAGGAATTTCAAGTTATTAATGAGTGCCACGCTTTCTTTTTTCCTTTATTTTTAAAATTTTTTCATTCTTCTTTTCCCCTTTAAATTGCGTGGCATACACACATTTTCTTTTTATTTTTACATATTTTTATTCGGAAGCGGCTAGAATAGTGTACGATTTTTTACACTATTCATAGTGTACGGCTTATAATAGCTTAAAAAATACATAAAATTAAATTTTTTTTTACACATAAGTGCATTACAACGTCTATTTTCAAGTTATCAATTCATTTATCAAATTTGAAACTAAAATTATGTCAATTGGAGATGAAATGAAGAAATAACAAATATAAAATTAAAAAGACAAACTTCTTTTTTCATCTCTGATTAAACATACTTCTTTGATTAAATTTGATAAATGAATGGATAACATGTTAATAGACGTTGTAATGTACTTATGTGTAAAAAAAAAATTAATTTTATGTATTTTTTAGGCTATTATAAGCCGTACACTATGGATAGTGTAAAATATTGTACACTATTCTAGCCGCTTCCTTTTTATTCTAATTAGATAATTAAGTGATTAACAATACATGCACGTATTAAATCTTGTTCCACGTTTTTTTGTAGCTGATAATCCGATCAGAATAAAAAAAAACATGAAAAATTAGTAGTTATGCATGCCTCTTTTTATAGGCATGTATTTCCTTTAGATAGAAATTCAAATAACATTTTGTTACAGTAGCATGATTTAAATTTAATTTTTTATTGATGTAATTAGTAATTACTATAACAATATGATTTAACCTTTAGTGAAACACGAGTATAACACACGACGGTAAATAAAAGTTCTCCAAACATTGCTAAGAATTACATTATGCACATTTGACATTCTATTATGAATCATCATAAATATAAAGTACCGCTTTAATTCTTCTTCCTACCCTATCTAAAATTCACTATCTGCTAACTATACCTAACTAGTGGAGGAGTTGGGAATTATTGGGTGAATTAAAATGGTAAATAATAGTCAATGTGGTCACCATTATTATTTATTCAAACCATATGGCCTAATTTTGACCTTCCATTACGCTAATTAAAACTTGTTGCGTACACAAACAGATGACATGTGATGTTGTTACCATTGGACCACAACCAAGCAAATATTGTACTTCAAAATGTGTCTTGTGTCTTGTGTCTTGTTTCTTTCCATCGATCCCAATGATTTTGTGGTAATTTTCCGGGAAAATTTTTGCAGTAGTTCAAATCTGACTTTTGTGTCGTAAAATACAAACGAACCCCTACTTTTACGTCCCATTCCAGATTGTAAAATATCACAATATTAAACAACACAGAACACTCAGGTCATCTGTTACCATAACACTAAAATAGTCTAATTTTTGGATGATAATATTAATGCAAATTTTACACCAAATTATACTATAATCTACAACTTAATACACTTTTTTATGTTCATATTCTGTGTCTTCTATTTATACTATCTAAAAAGGTACATTAAAAAATTAACAATAAAATAAAATTATTCGGCGAAACACCTTTATAACACTGTAGATTTTCACCAATTGGTGAAATACTGTAGATAGAGCATTAGAGCGTTCCCTTGGAGGACAAATTTTCACAAATTTAAAGGATTTGGCGATCCCTTTGGAGATGCCTTTACAATAGTGTTTAAAAACAGTAGTATTTACATGAAATTATCATAAACTTTAATCTATAATTACAACATTTTGATTACTTATTTCTAATGTCATTTCCCGGAGTAGTTGATATACTAGACTAATTTCTCTTTTTCTTTTTCTCATGACCTCAAATCCTAATAGACAAGAGGGTCCTTAGTCTTACCTCATCCAAAAAATTGCAAAACAACATTAATCTATGCTCCAAGTAATGTGTTTTATTTATTTTCACACTATGTTTGTAGTGTAAAATTTAAAACATAAATTAAAAATACACGGGTATATATTATATATGTGCCAAAAGAGTGGCATTTCTCAAAAGGTATAGATTATATATTAGGGTAAGCCACGTTACTGCGTTGCTAATCATCATATTTTTCCAAATTTTGAATGTTCGTAGCAAAACTTATATCAATAACAAAAACTATTTTCCAAGTTGTGCCTTTAATGTAATCAATGATATAATTTACTATTTTTAAATATTTGCTGGTCTCATTGATCCATATCATTTGACTCATACTCTCTTATTCTTCATGCTCTCCAATCAGTTTTCGACACATAAGTGAAAATATTTATATTAAAATCTATTAAAATACAAAGTGTTTAATAAATTTAAGTGTTTAAGAGAGATAATCTGGGTCCAAATTAATTTGTAATGAGATATACTATTATACAAATAATTGCCTCAGATTGCAAATAAATTTATTGCTCTTACCAACTTATTATTATTATTATTATTATTATTATTGGTACTATATGTCCCCTATTGGGATTTACCAAACGTTCATTTACTACAATGATGTGGCAGCATTATGGCTACAACAATTTGCATTCTTTATTCCATTTGAAGGCCAAAGAAAAGGTTAATTATACATTTTTTTTTCCAAAAAATATAATATATTTTTTATTTTTTACACGTGAGAAGGGTTAACCCAAATATCACTCTAATTCGAAAAGTCAAGCGTTTGTTACACGTGAAGTTTTATATAAGCCTAGTGTTTCTTCTCCTGGGTAGTTTGGGTTGAAAATTCTAATTCCGAGCAGAAAGCGAATGTGAAATAGTCAGACAATTTATATGGAAACTGCCTACCATTTAATTTTATCATATTTTCTCTTGATCTAATTTTATATAAAAATCCCCATAAAAAATGAGATGCAAAAGTTAGAGCCGACAATATGAGAAGGCGGATATGGGTTCCCGCCTCTCATTTCCCATATTATACGGGTATAGAAACTCATATCCCCATAAAATGAGATGCAAATTATACAGGTATGAGAACTCATATCGTCATAAAATCAGATGCAAAGTTAGTGCAGGCAATATGGGGAGGCTGATATGGGATCCCGCCTCCCGTTTTTCACATTATATGGGGTATATGTAGGTAGTCCTTCACATACGGTAGCCGGAAGCGGATTTTTCATTTTTATTTTTTGAAAAATTTCCGACTGTTGGATTAAAAAAAAACAGAAAATGATAAAACGATAACGGTTTTACCATTTTCGCGAAAAAACAAAAATGGAAACGAAAATTATGTTTCTGTACCCCGTTTACAGGACTAGGTATATGAACCCGTATCCCTATAAAATAAGATGCAAAGTTAGTGCCCGCAATTTGGGGAGGCGGATATGAGACCCCGCCTCCCGTTTCTCACATTATATGGGTATGACCGTATGAGAACCTATATTCTGTGTAATACGGATATGAGTAAATTTGTTTCTCATTTTCACGGGATACATGTTTCCCATTTCCGTATTTGTGGGGATATGGGTAGCCGTATATCCTGTATTTTCATTTTCTAAATCCTACGGCTAGGAAAAAAGTAAATATATATATATATATTTTAAGAAAGAAAAAATGGATATGAGCGGGAAATGGGAAAACAGGTTTCTCCACCCATTTTTAAATGGGTTTAGGAAGACCGGCCTCATTTCTTATTGAGAAACGGATTTTCCAACCCGTCTTCTCGTATTCCCCGTGGAAACGGGTATGGGAAATTGGTCGGGTTCCCATATTGCCGGCACTATGCAAAGTCATGAACCGTGAAATTTTTAATTATGTTTACCATATTTGCAATTTTGATATAATTATGGATAAAGGCCGAACTCAAAGAAAATGGGGAAATGCATTGCTCATATATATATATATATATTTTATGTTCAAAGGGAAAATATTCTTCATACTTGTGTTGTGAACAAAGCCAGCAACTTTTCTCTGTTTCTAGTATTGGCTTTGTTTGTGGATCAACGCGTGTCATATGCTCAACAGCCTGTCGTTTTTAATGTGAAATTTGTTATTAAAAAAAATATTAATAATAAAAATAAAAAATTGAATATATAAGAAGTTTGTCGTTTAGGAGACTCAAAGAGGAAGAAGAAGACGTGAGTGGGGTTGGGTGGGTCTCAACTCTCAACTCTCTCACCACTCTCGTGTCTAAGGGATCGCTTTTGGCATATTATTTTGTGCTTTTTTAACTGCTATGCTTCGCTTTCTATTCGAAATAATGAGAAAATTTTTGTGATATATATATACACACACACAATGAAGCAAGGTTCACTTCCATCTTTGTGTGAGTTACGAAGTGGAAATTATTAGTTAAAACTCGTGTTGCAACATGAAAAACGATGGTCATGTTTCATGCAAATTAAAAATATTATTTTTTAAGTTACTTTAAAAGACATAATTCAAATTTATAATCCTATATTTATCGAAGTCTAAAAGTTGTTGAGATTGCAATCCGAAAGAAGTGATTTTAAAAAATATATTTTTTAAAATCACTCTATAAAAATGATTATTTTTTTTATTAAAATTTTTTATGATTTTTACACCATAAACATAGACTAAAAATCAAATATACATACTTAAATTATTAAGAGTGAAGTAGAAAAATATTCAAAAATTATAAAATAATATAAGCAATTACTCATAATTTTTAAGTAATTGAGTAATTATTCAATTCATTAATTACTTGTACATATTTACAGTAATTAAGTTAATTATCACTAATTATCACTTTGTAAGTAATTATATCATTTGAGTATTTGATTGTATTTTTCAAAACATTGAGTATTTACTTGAATTAAGTTAAAAATTAGATATTCACCGTAATATCTCAATTATTAATTGGTGAGTTTTACAATCAAATCTAAAATTTTTATCCTTTTCACAATTATCATTTCCAAATTCTAACCCCACCGCAATCAACTTGACTGGGCCCTTTTAGGCAGTAATTATTGGTTTCTTTTTCTTTTTTTTTTTCATAAACAAAATCTTGAAAAGTAAAATGCGAAAATTTGAAGTCTTTTGGCTCCCCCACCAATTAGTGACCTACTTCAAGAAAATATTAAGCAAAATGGAAGAAATATATAAAATTGATTTTTCTTTTAGCTTGCAATTACACATGTAATTTTTTTTTTCTTAAGGAAAAATGTTTGGATAAGAAAGATTTGATTTGAGGGAATATTCTCGTTACCGGGAAAAGAATAAACTGTGTTTTTCTGTTTGTAACGCAATGAAATGAAATTTCAAACTAGATAGGTTCTAAGATGACAATTAAAACAATAAAAGATAATGATTATGAATTATGATAATGGTTATATTGGTAACAAGGGCAAATATTGCCACGTAATAATTGTTAGTATATATATAGGCAATGAAAGGCTGTTAAGTGTTAACTATTCTAAAACAACATTTATGTTTGGCAAATATGGATTAATTTAATCAGGCACGAATTACACATTTCACTAATTACACGGCGCCAAATTGCTTGATTAAAAAAAGTCAATAAACGTTTTAATTAAAATTTTATAAATAATTAGGTGTGCCCTTATTCATCTCCTTTGTCCGGATATAGTGGCATTTATATTTCTTAAAGTTTATGGGCCTTATTTATACTTATTTATAGTTTTTTTAGAGTCACTTATTTCGATTTTTAAATTGCAACGGAGTTAAAAAAAAAAATTACCATTTTGGATAACAAAGTGAATTTTTCAATCTCAAATTACGTTATCATTGACTTACCGTGTATCTTTTAAAACACAAAGGAAATTTCCAAAAGAAAATTGAAATTCTTTGCCAGAAAAAAATTGAAATTATGAACAAGTATTCATATTTTTATTGATGCTGTTCTTATTTCTATCCATCTCTTCAGAATTAAAATCATCAGCATTGAAAAACAAATTATGAGAACGTGACCAGATAAACTCTTAAACTAAAACAATTAATAATGAATAAATCCCATTACTCTGCGCCTCAAATATAAAATGCGAGAAAATTTTTGTTTTGAAAGGAAAAAAAGAATGTAAATTAATTCTTGCCAGACAACTCCAACCAATGATAATTTATCCTTATTTAAGTAACATAATGATTAATGCGTTGCAATGGTTTAATCTTATGTCTCTTTTTACCTTACCTTAACATTAAAATGTGAGAACTAATTTCTTTCATGATAAAACTTACTATACAGTATAATATAATACTACAAATATCATCACCTTTTCTACCTCCTAAACCATAGTAAAGGTTAATTTAATTCATTTAAATGCAAAACAATAATAATAAAAGAAAAATAAAAAACAAAACACACAAACACACACAATGACACAATGACACAAACGGAGAGAGAGATTAATAAATAAATAAAAAGCAAAAGATTTCTGTACCACATCAGTTCTCACCAGAACCAGTAGATACAGTCCCAGAAAAAATTATTTTCATGATTTGTGATAATTTAAAAAAAAAATTGGTCGAATGAAAAAAACAAAATAAATATCAAACAAATCCAACCTTAATAATTAAATAAAAACGGCGTAATAAGAAAATTCCAGTCAATGCCAAACCCCAAAAAAAATAAATAAATAAATAAATAAATCGTATTCAACGAACGGCTGCGATTCACTCAGCGATTTGACTCCCCAAAACCTTGGACCGTCTCCGATGTGGGTCCCACAATCCTCAACCCACAAAACTCAAACCAAAAATTAAAAAATTAAAAAAAATTAAAAAAAGAGAAAAACCTTTGGGCCTACAAAAGCTCATTCACAATTCACAAACTCGGAAAAGCGTTGTTCTTGTATTCGTTCGCATGGCGTGAGAGAGAGAGAGAGAGAGAGAGAGATTTAGAGAGAGAATTCTCAGTTAGATCGCACGAGAGAGATAACAGCTCGGTTTGCATTTCGGCTTTAGGGTTTTTTGGAACCTCTTCTTCTTCTTCTTCTTCTTCTTCTTCTTCTTCTTCTAGTTCTCTTTCTCTCAGCTGTTATTCGAGTGTTTTGAGTCTTGTCTCTCTCTTCGTCTGTGGTTTTGGGGGCTCAATTGAGGGTTTTTGGCGGTTCGATTCGGATTCGAGTGGTCCTTTTTTTTTTGTGTGTTTGGATAGAGAGAAAGAGGGAGAGAAAATGGAGGAGTCGTTGCTGTGCCAGTGGAGCGTGATTAGATCTCTGTTGGCGATTATCCAGTGGTGGGGTTTCAATGTCACCGTAATTGTCATGAACAAATGGATCTTCCAGGTCCGATTCTCTTCTTCCAATTTCTATTTAAGTTTGATATCAATTTTAATATCGCAAGTCCTCATTCTGTATATGTTTTTTTCTTTTTGCCATCGGCTAAATTATGCTCTTTTTTTTTTTCTTCGCTCTGGATAGATTTTCATTTTGATATCTTCGATTTGAATTGAAACTTTTAGAGCTCCTTCAAATTCTTTTGCTTTTTTTTTTTTCTTGTGTAAATTAGCATGAAGCAGCCAAATTTGTACGAAATAAAAAGTACTTTGGAGTTTATTCTAAATTCTGTTATTTGTTTGGACTAGTAATTGGCTTGTATTGTCACTGATCAGGCCTTTTTTTTCTCCCTTTTTTTTGTTTCCTTAGTTTTTAAAGCTGAGCCAAACTATATAATGATTATATATTCTCAGAAAGTATGTTATATTCATGAAATTCTGTTGGGTTTATTAAGGTTCCTCAATTGGGTTTGCTTGATCTGATGGAAAATAGATAATTCTTTGTAAAAGGTGTTAATATTCTTGTTGAATCGTCCCTTAGTGGTATTTTACAATTTTTTATTCGTGATGTAATTTTTCTTCCAACCATTAGAACTGCTTCAATGCTGAGATTTGTTATTCTTTTTTCCGTGCAGAATCTGGATTTTAAGTTTCCTCTATCTGTGTCATGTATTCATTTCATATGCTCGTCCATCGGAGCTTACTTGGTGATTAAAGTGTTGAAGCTTAAGCCTTTGATAACGGTGGACCCCGAGGATCGCTGGAGAAGGATATTTCCGATGTCATTTGTGTTTTGTATTAACATAGTGTTGGGGAACGTCAGCCTACGATACATTCCGGTTTCTTTTATGCAAACAATCAAGTCCTTCACCCCTGCAACCACAGGTCAGATTTTGACAACCAATGACAGAAATCTCGTAGTTCTGCTCCCCACATTCCATATGTTTCTTGTGATTTGTTGGATCTTGATCTGATATCGATGCTTTGAACAGTTGTTTTACAGTGGCTGGTTTGGAGGAAGTACTTTGATTGGCGTATTTGGACTGCTTTGATACCCATTGTTGGAGGGATTCTTCTTACATCTGTAACGGAGCTCAGTTTTAACATGTTTGGATTTTGTGCTGCCTTATTTGGTTGTTTGGCTACTTCGACAAAGACTATCCTTGCAGAATCTCTACTGCATGGATACAAGTTTGACAGGTACTCTACTTTCATTTTCCCTGGCTATTCTTTTGTTTTCATGTTCCAATATTATTATGTTATTTATGGCTTTCTTTTGTCTCTGCCCAGAGAGATCTACATATGGTGAATTTTTTCCGGATTCATAAAAATCTGGTTTTTACTCGTCAATAAAAAAGATGATCGCTTTCTTTTTTTCCTAATATGCAGCAGATCTTTCTGCAAGCGATCTTATATCTCATTTAAGTTACAAATTTTACTCCTTGAATCTTATCAATGTCAATATTTATGTACTGAGAGAAAATAGTTTCGGATTATACTAAAGACAGTGTTAACGTAAGCCAAGAGTAGATCTTTTCAAAGCCATTTTAATCTCTACCTTACTCTTAATACTGCCAGTTTTAAGCCCCAAATTTTCTTAGTACTTTATTGCTCAGCGACTTGGGAGCATCAAACATGTAAGATGGGTTTGATTGGATATATGAAAATGTGGCGTGTTCAAGATCCTAAGCCTTTTCCAGAAACTTAGGGCAGAACAAAGACCTCGTTTAAATTTATTAAATGAAATAAAAAGTGACAGCTTCTTCCTTATCCAAAATTGTAGACCTTGCCTTACATTTCAGTGCCCCTGGGTTGTATTAACATTTATTTCGTGTCTCTTTAGCCTGGGCTCTCTTATTTTCGACCCCATCTGAGAATCAGTACCAACTTGCTCATTTAATCTTCAATTTTCAGTTCTGGAGTAATTTTACTGGTTTAGTTGTATTTAGTTAGCGGCCCATAGTATGCAGTTTACTCATGTTGATTTTTTTGTATGCCTTTTAGCATCAACACGGTGTTCTACATGGCACCTTTGGCAACCATGATCTTGGCCGTCCCTGCAATGCTACTTGAAGGAAATGGGGTTCTAGAATGGCTTCACACGCATCAGTCTCTTTCCTCGTCCCTCATAATTATTTTCAGCTCCGGAGTCTTGGCCTTCTGTCTCAACTTCTCCATCTTTTATGTCATTCATTCCACTACTGCTGTAACATTCAATGTGGCTGGAAATCTCAAGGTAAAAGTCTTAAGCAGAATATTGGTACTTAAGATTGTTGAAAACTTCAACAGTATATTGATATTTGGGAAATGAGGGATTTAAACTCTACACCTATTAGTGGAATCGGGTGTGGAATATCACTAGGCTATGCCTGCACAATCACAAAACAAATGTTATTCATGTGTGACACGCTATGATGCCCGTTTACTCCCTTGTTTCTGCAAATCATTTCATTTCAGCCCACATGCTTCTTACTTGAAGTTTTCACAAACCTTAGCGTTACACCGTTGAATTGATACACCTAATGGAAGTGAAATATTGTATTTGTAGCAATCCTCCGTGTCCTAATGCCATAAATATTCACCCGGTGCAGGTTGCAGTTGCTGTCCTCGTCTCATGGATGATATTCCACAACCCCATCTCCGGAATGAATGCCCTCGGGTGTGCCGTGACCCTTGTAGGATGTACATTCTACGGGTATGTGAGGCACGTGCTCTCGCAACAGCCGCCAGGAACTCCTCGGACGCCACGAACACCCCGCACTCCCCGAAATCGAATGGAGTTGCTTCCCCTTGTAAATGATAAAATAGATGATAAGGTCTAGAGACAGGCGGTTGGAACTGGGAGAGGGTAATAGGAAGAGAGTCAAAAAGGAAATTAAAGGAAACAAAAACTCACAGCTCTTTTTTTGTGTAAACTGGCAGTAGATAATTTTTATTTTTATTTTTTAAAATCCGTCTTCTTCCCCTTTTTGGGAATATCTTTCCAATTCTTGCTTGTATTTTCCATGTTGATTAGTGCTTTGATTTTTAGACGTATAGTTATAAGATGATTTTCTTTCTTTTAAATGAGCCAAAGGTGTAAACTTGCTATAATGGTCCACAGACCACAGAAATTCCATGCCTGGGCGTCGGGGAATTGTTTTGTGAGAGCTTAAAAAACACTTTCATTATTTTGTAGCTAAAGTTTTCTGAGTCCAACTGGAATTGTTGGACAGTTTATTTGTTTGAGCATGAATAGAATTGTGGGCTTGCCAGCTACACAGTCCTGCTAGAGCTTCTATACACTGGCAAACTCGGACATAAAATTATCTGCTCTCAGTTCTTTCTGGGTTGGGAGGAGCTGGAGGAGCCGACATGACGTTCTCGAAATCCCGAGACGTTGCCTGCTCTTCCTGCATTCACTCCCGGTTAGTTACCGCAGTTCTTATCCTGTGAAATTTCCTAGTTTGATCGCGAAGGCGATCTGGCTGACTGGCTGGTTAGTCATTAGAAATAAAAAAGTCCATTCTTTATCGGTTACCTTTGAACGAGCAATCAAACAATTTTTTTCAAAATCCGAGAGTTGCATAATTAGGACGTAAAAGAAGGTGAAGAGCCCGTTAGGCATGCTTTCACTTTTCTTTTTTGCTCATTTTCGACCAAAAGTTCTTGAGTGTTTGGAACCATATTTTGAACAGATTTAAGTGGTTTGGAAATGAGCTAATGTTACAATAAGCAATACAAGTCATGATTAGTTTTTTTTTTTTTTTGTCATATAAATTTGAAATTTAGTAAGAGCTCTATTTGAGAACAAATTACGTTCATCAAGCGATTCCATATAAGCTCAAAGGGAGAGAAAATATTGAAGAATTCTTAAATGTTTCCTAAAGATGTTTTAAGCTGCAATAACTAAAAGGAAGTATGTGATTATTAATCCCTTCAATCGGTCCTAGATAAAGACAAGTTTATAGTTTCAATTAGTCTCTTGACCCTTGTGTATCAACAGTCTACATTAATCCTACTTAGCATGCTTTCTCCTTGATATTAGAATAGTGATTCCGGATATAAAACTCACTATTAAAACGAAAATTTTAAAACTTAATTACTCATTTAATGCTAATGTACTTCTCAAAAAAGCGTCACATGAACCTAGTCTGAGTCAACGAACAATAGAATTGGAGACAACAAATCTTACATTATTCAATTACCCAATACCAAGTCTACATCAGGCCTAAAGATTGATTTTAGCAAAATCAATAATCTTTTTTAACTCTAATCCATGCACTCATAAATATAACAACAGGGAAATTTTTATTTTTTATTTAGGTCACCACTACAAAGAAAGATCTAGTTACTCACTTCCTAGTTAGTAGTTACAACTTACAAAGGGGTAAAAGTTTTAGAGGCTAACACTGAACATATATATAAATAATTTAATATATATAGATTTATATAATCTAGCTTATGAGATCTCTTAAATTAACCAGAGTTAGAAACAAATAAAGCTTAAGCCAAAAGCCAAAAATTCTTCTGCCATCTAGTGCTTATGAGATATCCACTCACTCCTCTGCTCTGCTTCCTCACTCCAATGGTCAAACACTCTGCTGTGTCGATGCATTGTTCCACAAACTCCTCTGAGCTACTAGTCCCACATAAGCTACATGCCCATTAAAAAAAAAGAAAACAAAGTTAAAAAAAGTGAAGATCTAGATGTTTTCTAATGATCAAACGGTGGAGATATGTTGTCAAAGTGTACCCACCAGCTGATGAGTGAAGAGGGCTTCTTTTGGCCAAGAACTAGCACAGACACCTCTAGCTTCTTCACTTGGCTTATTACTGTGGCCAGTTTTGGGCCTTGAATCACCAAAGCTTCCACTTCAACCTAAAAAAGTTTGACATTTTAGCAGAAACAAGTGACTAGAAGCTTACCACTAAACTATAACCAGACTAGACAAGTGTAAGAGACAAAGTCTGCTCAAAATTTTCAGATTTTTTTTTTTTTGCTCTTTGCTTTTTCCTGCTTGAAAGAGTTATTAGACAAAATAATGAAATTACCAACATTTCCATGGGAAAGAAAAAGCAAGACGAGTGGCAGCGAAACTGTTCACTGACAAACAATCATTAAACCCCTACCTCTAAAGAAGAGAAAAAAAAAAAGACAGAAAAAGAAAATAAAAAACAAAACAAAACAAAAAGAAATGAAACGAAAATAGCTTAAAGTTTCTCTTTAGACTAGTAAAAATAAAAAATCAAGATTCAAAGTGGATCTATCTTACAAAGCATAATGAGATGTTTGCCAAAAAATAAAAAAAGCATAATGAGATTTCTCTCTCCCTCTCTCTCTCTCTCTCTTCCTCTTACAGTCTTACCCCACAAAGTGTAATCTATTAAAACAAGCAAAAAATGAACACAAATAAAGAAAAGAAATGGAGACCCATTATAGGTAAGACCCTAAAAAAAATAAATGTAACACATTTTTACCTCAGGTTTGCAAGCTTTGCAAAGTGACCCAAGAGAGTTGGCAAGAAATGGTGAGCCAGAAGAAGAAGAAGAGTATGACGATGTTGATGAAGAAGAGTCACATGACCTCTCAGAGGCCTTGTGAGAATAAGAAAAAGAAGAAGAAGAAGAAGAAGGGACAATGTGAAGAAGAGTGAACAAATCACCCTTGTTGGCCACATGAGTGAGGGCCCACATCATGGCATGCTTGGAGTGAGAGGAGTCATCAACCACAACCATCACTCTCTTCCTCATCACCAACCCTCCACCACTCTCACAACCACCACCATACATGTTCATGTTGTTTTGAAGCTCTTCCATTTGCCTCAGCCTCCTCTCACAATGCCCCCAAAAGCCCAACTCACTAGTGCAATAGTACTTGTTGCTTCTCTGGTGGCTATGGCTATGGCTATGGCTAATGTTGCTCCCAACCCACCTCTTGGATGTGGATTTCCAAGCCTCTCTTGTTCCACTCAACTGCCTCAGAAATGAACTTGAGCTTGGCATTTCACTCTGAATCAAAATTTAAAACACACCCAAATCTTATGAGAGGAGTTTTTGGACTTATTATTAGTAGTAGTACTTGCAACAGAGAAAGAGAGAGGTAAATAGTGTGAAGATGGGATGGGTTTGGGTTATTATAATGAGGCAACAGTGTAAGAGACAAAAGAAAGATTAGAGGATGAGAGAGAGAGAGAGAGAGAGATGATTCATGCAATGCCATAATGTTTATCTTTATATGTGTCACACAGGCAGATTAAAGTATCACGGGATTCACTGGCCCATTATTGTGGCTTTATTTACTCTGCCAAAATATAATAGTAAACAATCACTACGTTTCTGGCTTGATGATGAAAGGCCAGAGCTGGATTGGATGGATTCTCTTGCAAAAAAAAATAGACCCCCAAATCTTTTCAGATTTTTTTTCCTTTTTTATTGTTAATAATCTCAATTACCCATGATGTGTTATTGTTAAGATAATTCGGAACATTAGTTTTTTCTTTTTTCTCTTCTTTTTCAATATGGGTTATTTTTAACAGAGAATTTATTTATAGTTGGCTTCGTATTATCACACATATGGTAGTAGTAGTACAAATGTGCACATCTTGTGGACCATATATGAAGATATCCTTTTGTTTTATTGGCATTCAAAAAATAAATTAAAGGAAAAAATAGAAGGCGGGTTCAAATTGGAAATATACCCATTCATTTGTGTACCATCCTTTTGCAGGTGAGCCTGCAAAAAAATCTGCATGCCTTGGCTCCTCATGGAGCTTCAAACTTTTTTCACAAAATAACAATAATGCCTAGCTGCCCCGCTGCTACTCCTACGCTCCTACTCCTTCCAATCATCATTAGCCTTTGAATCTGCAATAGTTTCTGCTACTCACGGGGTGAAAGGAATAGGGATGACGGTGAAAATTGCTGATTTTGCAAGCTTAGTCACATTGTCACTTTGAACTATTTTATTGCCCCCTCCCGATAAATTAAAATATAAAATAAAGAAATACCTAAATTTATAAAATAATAAAAATAAGAATCAGTTAAGTAATTAGTTATTTTAAAAATAAAATCTAAAAGATTTAATCATAATTTCACGAAATTAGGGATTTAACCATAACATGTAATATTTTTCGTAACATGTAACATATATGTTGTCAGTGATTTTTCGTCAGCCAGTAAGTCCAAGAGCGATCTCCGGGGCACTATCGCGGAAGCTCAAAACCTCCGACTCCACCGAACCAAGCGGTCATTACATCATGAGAACTCCCCTCGGGATAAAGACGGGCGAAGATTATCAATGATGACCCCCGATGCTATATCCCCGGAGATAGATTGCCACCAAAAGAAGAAGCTCCCGGAAAGCCCTTCTGTAACGGGCCGGCAAGTAATCGTTGAGGACCCCCGAAGGTGATCCATCCCCGAGAAGGTTGCCACGAACGAGGGTTCCTCCGGAATAAACTCGGCCCTCGAAGTTATTAACCCTCGGTCACAGGACCTTGGTATGCGGTATTGCGGATCTCAATTATTCTCCCGCCCTTTCTGACCAGAGCAGGGAATTCACTGCAGCAACAACTCTCTCCTTCCAAGTTCAGAGTAACTGCTCCCGGCAGGCGTGCAGCTTTATTAGGTAAACCAAACCCATGAAGCAAGGGATGGGACGTTTTTGTCTCATTGAACTGTAGCATCCTTCTTTGTCTATAAAAGAAGGGGGAAGGAGCAGAGAAAAATAAGAAAAAAAACAGGGGGAAAGAGGGAGAAATAAACAGATTGGAAAAACACTCTGTAAAATATTTCATGCGAAATCCCAAAAACTGTGGATGTAGGCTATTACTCCATAGGAGGGCCAAACCACTTTAAAATTCTCATGCCTTTTTAATTTTCTCTTAATCTATTCATTTTCATTGCCGCATCACATTCTAAAGGTGCGGATCTCGTCGTTGGTTCAAATTCCACACCAACAATATATACGTGTAAAAAATATAATATTAAATGTAACATGTAACATAAAATGTTACACTTTTACACATATATATGTTTTATGTAACACTAATTTCGTAAAACTATGGCTAAATCCTAAAAAATTACCCAAAAATTTGATTAAACGCTTAAAAAACTCTAAAAATAAATACTTAAATTTTTTAAAATAATTAAGTAATTATTTATATATATATAGTAACTAAATTAATTATCATTAGCTACCCCTTATAAGCAATTAAATTATTTATATATTTTATTATGTTTAAAAAAAAAATACTAATTTAAATTATGTGTTAAAAATTGAATATACACTATAATTTTTCTATAAAAAAAACAAAAAACAAAAATTATGATCTCTTAATTTTTGCAAAATATTATAAATACTTTTAATTTCGGATTAATTTTATTTCGTCGACTTTAGTTATAGTGAACAAATATTGTCTCAAGTACGGCACACGCGACTCGTGCTGGGAAAAGTTTGCTCAAAGCGGGAACGGCATTGTAGCCATTTCCCTTTTAAGGTTTTATGACTCTCTCTCTCTCTCTCTCTCTCTCTCTCTCTAAAGAAAAAATTATTGGAAAAAAATAAGGCAAAGGTTTCTTTGCTTCTCATTCACTCACCCATCTGTATATGTATATCAGAAAAAGTCAGTAGAAAACGCAGTGCCCTCTGACCGGACAGCCTATAATAACATGATTTTATACCAATTAAAAACGGTAAATAAATTTCTCTTCCTTTTTTTTTTCATTTGCTTATATAAAATATTAAATGATTAAATTAAAAGTAAATGACATGTCAATTAAATTGGGAAACGTCAGAAAGAGGAGGTCCCCTCGTGAATGTGAATTGAAGGGTCACTTTTACTGTTTTAAGTCAGAAAATCAGAAAGTACGTACCTCCAAATTATTGCACCCGCTTACCTCGCCGACCCTTCACTTCTCCGCCAATTACCATCTTACCCTCTTTCCTGTCAAGTTACCCTTTGTTTGGGGTATCAATTTAAAGTTTAAACCATTACATCCCACTTTGGAGAATAATTTAAAAATAGTTTAGAATGATTTAAAAATTATTTATAAAAATAATGTAAAAATAATTTGACTTTACTGATTTTGAAGTAGTACGAATGGTTGAAATTTAAATATATTATACAGGGATTTAGAAAGTTGAAAAAAATGATTGAAAAGAAATGAAATGGAATGAAATAGTTTGAAGGATTTGAAAAATTTTAAAAAATGAAAAAATAGAATGAAATAGGATAAATGAGTTATACAAACAAAGGGTTAGTTTCAATATACATATGGTTCGTTTGGAATGAACGTCCGAATTATTTTATTTTAAAATGATTTACCTCTTGTTTGGCCAATCATTTTATCCATTTTATTTTATTTTTTATTTTTTTTCAACTTTCATAATCCTCCAAACTATTTCATTCTATTTTATTTTTTTCAATCATTTTTTTAACTTTCCAAATCCCTATACAATATTCTTAAATCTCAATCATTTATACTACCTCGAAATTAACAAAGCCAAACTATTTTATAATCATTTCAAACTATTTTCCAAACCATTCTTCAACTCATTTTTTTCATTCAAAAAAATGTAATGGAATGAGTAAAATTGGTAGCCTAACCAAGGGGTTAACTTTGCGATTCGATATGATATGAACGATTGATATTTAAAAATATTACATTAGAATTATAAAAAAATTTAAAAAATATAATGGAATGTAGATGATGAATGGGCAAATAAGCTTATGTTTAGGAAAACTATTTTACTCATCTTAAACCATTTTCAAAAGTAACCATTTCAAAATACTTTTGAAAATGGTTTAGAAAATAGTTAGAAAAATAAGTAGAATTGTTTGACTTTCTGAAGTTTAAGGTGGTATAAATGGTTTAGATTTAAAGATATTGTATGGGGATTTGGAAAGTTAAAAAAATATTAAAAAAATAGAATTGAATTGAATGATTTGGAGAATTAAAAATAGAATGGAATGGGATGAGATGAGATGAGTAGAATGGTTTTCTCAAATAGGGGTAAGATAATAATTGATTGTTTGGAATAAATATTCAAATTATTTTATTTTGAAATAATTTGAATTTGTGAATTTTAATGTGTAATAAATACTTGAGATTTAAAAATATTATATTAGAATTAGTAAAGTTGAAAAAAAATATTATAGAGAATGAGTAGCGCAAACTAGGCATAAATTACATAATAAAGCAAGTTTATTTGGCATTTGTTTAGGGTAAACATCCTAATCATTTTATTTTGAAATAGTTTGTGTGAATTTCGATGAGTATAAATGATTGAGATTTTATGATATTGCATTAAGATTAAGAAAGTTGAAAAAAAAAAGATAAAATGTGAGAGATGTTTACCACAAACAAATAGTTAGACATTTTCTAATTCATATTTTAAAAAAATAAACAACTTTTCTACAAAATTTAAAAATTAATCTTTAGTCCCTTAAAAAATTAAAGACTACCATAATATAATTAAAAAATAATGTTTTTAATTAATCAAAATGTTTCATTTTTTAACTTATTTTTACTTGTTAAATATATATATATATATATTTTTTTTTTCCACGCACTTGTTAAGTACTTTGGCAAAGACTCTATTGAGATAGCCCTATGATAGTGGATCATTTCCCCTTCTTTGCCTGTCTCATCATCTATATTTCATTTTATTTTTTTCAATCATTTTTTCAACTTTCATAATCCCATTGAAATATTTTTAAATCTCAATCATTTATGCCATCTCAAAATTCCTAAAGTCAAACGATTTCAAAATATAATGAATGAAATATTTACCCCAAACAACTATACATTATATTAATACTTTTATATATAAAAAATAAATAAATTTAATGATTTAGAATGGTTCTTTATAACATGGTATTTTTCAAATATTTTATTTTTCTCCTTTTGGTGGAGACATTATTTTTTAAAAAGAAAATGCTAATTTAAAAAAATTAATGAGAATAATATGTCAAGTTGAGTATAGCATATAATAAAAACAAGTGCATTATTAAATATATTTTGTAATAAATAGCAAATGTCATGTTATAATTTTTTTTTATCAAAGACCTCTAGGCATGCTATACTAGTATATAGGCGCAAAAACAATCCGGGCAATTTCTCGGACGAAATTTTCGAAGAAAAACCGGGTATCACCCGATTTTTGCTTGGCTGGTAATAACCGGGTAAATACCCGATTTTTCTCCAAAATTTCGTCAGCTTTGTTTCCCTGGGAATTACCCAAAGAATGCCCGAAAGAGGAGAAAAATACTAGTTGTGCAGTGGCTTAGGCGTGGTTGTGCAGTGGCTAAGGCGGTGGGTTTGTGACGGTGGTCCGGGTTTATGGCGGTGGGTTTGTGGCGACGTTGGGGTTCGCGGGTTTGTGGCACTAGGGTTTGCGGGTTTGTGACGGTGGGGTTTTGTGGGGGGGTTCGTGGGAGTCGCTAGGAACGGCAGAAGCGGGGGAGATCGAGGAAGGCAGAGGCAGGGGAGGCGATGGGCAGGGGAGGTCAAGGACGACAAAGGCGGGGGAGGTCGGAGAAAAAAAAAAGATTATCTTGATAAAATGCGGGTAAGTTTTGGGTAATTACCCGAAATTACCTTGTCATTTTGTTCCGGGTCGGGGAGTTTTTCCCGAATTTGCACTTCTACTAGTATAATGTAAACAATCTAACAAAATTTATCTTGGAGGATATACAGCTTCTTGAAATTTCATTTGGAAGTATCATTTGAGTTTTGAGGATATTAAAAGAAATAATCATTCCATGTTTTTTATTATTAAAAAAAAAGTAATCAAGTAGTTATGAGTGATAAAATTTATTTATGTTATTCATCTTGCTATTGGATTATGTCTTTTTTTTTTAATTTTTGAAATTTGAGCTAAATTTAGAAAATGTTTCAAAAATAACTTATTTATTAGCCAACTGAACCTTTATTATTATTTTATGCAAAACTATGCAAAGGCAAAGTTGAAATGGGAAATAGTGTGTCCTTGCATTAAATTGTGGCTTGAAAGAGGCTACATTACTCATTTAAGTCTCATGTACTTGAATTTTGTCCATGCAACTTCAATATGGAATAGTTATTGTATTTTGCAAAAGAAACAAATATTGCCAAATCGGAGTGATGTTCAAACTTTAACATAAAAATTCAAGAGATATTTATAAAAAACAAATACAATAAAATTTTTTGTTTAAATAAATTCTCATTGATAATATTTACATTAGATAGTGGACTTTGGACATCTAAAATATTATAGAAAATAGAATTAAAATAAGTATTAAAATTTTTATTTTTTAAATAGTAATATTGGGTTTTTATTCAATATGGTGCGCCATAAAGTGGAAATTTTAAAAACATAGTCACAGTTTAAAAAAATTTAAAAACTAATCATTTTAGAAATTTTTTATTTTTTGAAACTATGATTATTTTTTTAACACATAATCCAAAATAATTATTTACCTAACTGACCATCATAAAGTAATAAAAAAAATCAAAATTGATTTTAACAAATTTAAAATATATTTAATATAACTTTTTGTTACTTTCTCTTTTAATCTATTATTTTAGTTTACAAATACGTTTAATGTAATACATAAAAAAATCATAATTATTATCCATTATTTGTCAAAAACAAGCCATAGGACTTTAATTATTCATCTCACTAGCCTAAACACTAACTTTCTTCAATTATAGGAACTAGGATTAGACTATAATTAAATGCTATTTTTCACAGGGAAAAAAAAACTTGTGTTTAGAGGGTTTTGTTATATATATATTTTTTGGCTAATTCTGTAATATTCAATATCTATCAGTGTTCTACCAATGAGTATAAGAAAAATATAAAAAATTATTATTATATATTTTAATATTATTACTATAAACTTTTATAGTATTATTTTGGCACAGGCGTTATGAAAACCAAAGTGGTCCAAAATATACAAGTGGCCGAAAAAATTATAACCACATGTTCGAACCAAAAAAAAAAAAAAAAGAAGTTATAACCAGATAAGCTCACAGAGTTAAATTCACCTTTACTCTGACTCTGCTTAAATGTGGCTAATAATTTTTTAGCGTAATTTATTTTAGCTTTGATGCAGCAGAAAAACAGTAATCGTTTTTCAAGAAAGGAAGTAATTAATGGAACTTTTGTTGATCTAATAAAACGTTGAACTTGAAATACACTTCCCAATGTCTTTCCTTCAATGAAATAAAATACTATTTACCTCTAATAGGTCGTCACGAATATACATTGAAAATACCAAGTTAAGAACCTTTTCCAGCAAAAAAAAAAAAAAAAATGTTGTCATATGAGCGAATAAAAGTGGTTTTAAATGATCAGCAAGAATATCTTGTGCATTATATATTTCATGGAAAATGATTTTAGACAATATAATTTACCTTTTTCAATTGAGTGATACTATATAATTAGAAAATTTTGATCAGAAGAATGTGATATATCTTTATCTGTTTATATAATATATTTACAATATATTAAAATTGTTAAATAAGTGACATCTCATTCTGGTTTTTTTTTTTTGTCATTTAGGATATATTCTTTTCAATTAGAATATGTGATCCATCTCTTGTGTGATATGTTTGATGATGGAAAATGATAAAGTGGTTATTTTTAAAATAAGTTCTTTATAAGTGACAGTTTTCAAAATATTGTTATAATTAAATATATATTTTTAAAAATAATATAATAATGAGTTTTTTTAGGTATTTAACTAAATTTTTGGGTAATTTTTTAGGATTTAGTCATAGTTTTACGAAATTAGGGATTTAATAATAGCATGTAACATTTTTTGTAACATGTAACGTATATACGTGTAAAAAATATAACATTAAATGTAACGTTACATTTAATGTTACATTTTTTACACGTATATATGTTACATGTTACAAAAAATATTACATATTATGGCTAAATCCCTAATTTCGTGACACTATGGCCAAATACTTCAAACTTTACCTTTAAAATGGCTAATTGCTTAATTGGCCCTATAATAATTTAGAGATAATTAAATTTAATTTTTTTTAGAAAATATTTGAAGAAGATAACCAATGAATATGTTAATTAACAAATAAAATTTTAAGAAAATAGTCACTGTTTACAAAATGATTTAAAAAAGAGAAATGATATATGTCAGCGTAAATTTTTATCAGCGCAAAATAGCGCATTATGTGGTATGTTTACAGGGCCCACTATTTATTGCAATAGATGGAAATAACCCACGCGCCTTATGGCATAAAAATTGTCCACTAACTGCAATCATCACTCGTTTTCACGGGCAAGGCAACATATTTTATATAAAAAAATATAAAATAAAATAAAAAAGATACCAAAATAAGAACTTGGCTTTTGCTCTTATAAAAAATATATATATATATATATCCACTCAATTTGAAACAATGCTGCTTAATACTCTGATAGATCACCATAATAAATCATACTCCTCACTTCGCATGAAAAAAGTTGTCACCGTCATGGGCATTTAGATCATGATCAACATAAGAGGAACCTGATAAGAATAAAACAAATATAAATATAAATATAAATATATATATATATATATATAAATCATTTGGTCATGGTTGTGCATTATATAGCATACTAGTTGATAAAAAGTTTCTCACCTGGAATGTTGTACATATAATTTTTGTTTAGCAATAGAAATAAAAGAGACAAAAGAGTTGAGTGGGTAGCTTTTTTTTTTTTTTTTGAAGAGCAAAAGCCAAGTTCCCATTTTGGTTTTTTTAAAAATTTTTTTATTTATAATTTTTTATATAAAATACTCTGCCTTTGCACGTGAAAAGGAGTGAAGATTGCATTTAGTAGAAAATTTATGTCATACAGCGCGTGGGTTGTTTCCATTTGTTTCAATAGATAGTGAGCCTTGTAAATATGCCACGTAATGCGCTATTTTGCGCTGATGAAAATTAGCGCTGACATATATCATTTCTCTTTAAAAAAATATCCACAGTTTCAAAAAATTTAAAAACTAGCCCTTTTAGAAATTTCTGACACGTGTCAGAAATTTCTTACAGCACATCTTATGTGTAATCTTGTAATTGTCAGAAATTTCTTACCGTGTGTTATGGCTAGTTTTTAAATTTTTTCAAACTGTAGCTATTTTTTAAAAATGCACAATCCAAAATGGCTATTTACCTAACTGACCCATTAACAAATTAGTCATTTTTTTAACTATATAATGATATATTTTTGCCTTTTATGTCCTTAATACTATTACGCTTAAATGACTAAAACTCCTTGTTTGGGGTACCCATTTTTTCATTTTTTTCAACTTTCTTACCTCCCGTTTGCCCCAACCATTCTAACCATTCCATTCTATTCCATTTTTTCACTTTTTTCAACTTTTCTAATCCTCCAAATCATTTCATTCCATTCCATTTTTTTTCAACAATTTTTTTCAACTTTTCAAATCCCTATACAATATTTTTAAATCTCGACCATTCATATCACCTTAAAATTAGCAAATTCAAATCATTCTTACATCATTTTTACAAATTATTTTCAAACTATTCCAAACTATTTTTTTCATCCCAATAAATGAGATGGAATGACCAAAATAACGAAACCAAACAAATGATAATAATTTAATTTTTTGAATTTCTCATTATAGATAAAAAATAATTAAATACTAAATAGATCTAATTTATATTTATTAGATTTATTTAATACGTTATGATGGCTAAAACGCCTAAAATATTATATATTGTTTTATGTGATTGCGCATAAAAGCATTATAAAAAGGAGGAAGAAGGTTAACAAGTTTGACTCCAGAAAATAATGCGCAACCGTTTTGATCAAAAAGAAAAAAAACAAATTTTTAACTCGTTTCAACCCATTTCTCATTCATGGGAACTTGAACAAGTAAGAAATAGACCAAAATGAAAAACAGAAAAGCACTAAAAGCCATTTATTTCATTGATTTTCAAGCTCTGAGAGTCTGAGTTAAGAGAAAGTGACTTGGGAGAAGTTATAATGCGGACGAATTAGCATTCAGAAGCAGTAGTTTCCTTGTATCTCGTGATCATATTTTCTTTATTATTATTATTTTTTACCACACAACAACAAAACCAATTACGTAATCTACTGCGGTCGGTGACTGACTGACTGATGAGCATTTCAATTTTACCATTTAGACCCCACTTGTTTTGAAAATGTAACACTAACATGGGCTCCTCTTGCTGCTATTATTTTCCTGCCGCTTACATTACATTTTGTTTGGTTGGGTAGTGAAAAAAAAAAAAAAAAAGAACAAAAAAAGAGGAAATTCGGGGAGAAAAAAATATCTTGTGGGGCTTATATTTTTTAAGCTCTTCTCAAATGGGAGGAGAGTCAGAGAAAAAGGAACAAAAAAAATAAACCTTGATGATTTGGATTAAATTACTTTGTCCTAATAAATCGAATTCTAGAAGTTAAAAAGAAAAATACAAAGGTAAAGATATTTGAATTAAATATTTTTTTTTTATAATTTCACTTTTATTTCTCATACCACAAGAGAGAAGAGAAGTCTATGTTCTTTTTCCTTAACAACATGAAACAAATTGCAACCTTTTGTTTTCATTCTTACCTTTTCTCTTCTTTCTTTTCAATTATTTTTACTCCGCTTTAACCAAATGAAAAATTGGACTGTTTTCTAATACCATTCTCTATTCCTCTTCGCTAGTTCTAGTATTTCTAAATTTGAACAAAAAATAATATAATAAAGATTCCTGATTGGAAAATGGTTCTGCTCCAATCCCAAACTAACGTACCATCTTCATTTTCTCTTAGTGGTCCCAAAACTGACTGTCAATTTGAATAATGACTTGAATTCAAGTGCCAAAAAAATGTAACTGTGAATTGTAACACGGTTACAGGGATTTATTAGTTTTCCTGCTCGGTTAAGACTGAGGAGCTTTTCAAGTTTAAAAAATATATATATATATTTATATATATATAAACAAAAGATAAAGCTTAAGCTAAATATGAAAGGAATTAAACTTCCCAAACACTTCGAATCCCACCTGCTTAACATTTCAAACATTCAATTACTAGATTTTGCTCTCATTAACTAATGAAGAGGATGAAAAAAATACTAGACTTGAATTTGCACCCAAAAAAAAAAAAAAATTTGGTGAGCTGATTGGGAAATGGAATGAACCATTGATTGCTACTAATTTGTTGCATTCAATACTATTTGAAGCTCACCTTTCAAGTTTTTCCTACTTTTATTCGAATTCAAGTTGCCTTGAATAATACTAATCTACTATAAGACAAAAGAATCAATTATATTATAACAGCTGTACAATTAGTGAAATGGGAACTAATTATATCCCAACTTCCTAATAATTGGTGGTAGTAACAACAGCAGAGAGCTCTTACTGTATGAATGTTGGAAACTTTGGACGGTCAATGAGAGGGACCAAAATCATATTCATCAAATAGATAATGTACTCAGATTGGAAGGCGTTGGTCTTATGTAACTCGGTATCCATGAGACGACGTTGAATTCTCGAGCTGCTTGTGCTGAGCCAATCCCTGAGATGACAGTTACTGCACGATCATTGTTAGTTTTCCTTGCTTTTAAGTTAATAACTCTAAACAGAATCCGCTTGTTGCAACGGATTCTCTCTGAACGATTTAATTTGACCCAGAGATGATATTTCTTCTGGGGTAAGCATCAGTGTGCCATTACTCAAGTAGTGCCGATCAGCCCGTTTCCTGTTTCAGAAATGCATGTCAGCTTACATAAGCCATTGAAAAGGTTGGAATTTTCATCACAAAGGCATGAAGGAAACAAATTAATCTCACAAATACAAACCTCCGTTTTCTTGGCTTCTCGTTGTTTTGTAATAATCGAGAAGTTTCTGATCTTGAAATGCAGCGTAATGAGGAAAGATATTCATAAAATGCAGCACCTTTTAGTGTAGTGTACGATTTTGGAGGAACAATAGACTGAAGTATATCAAAAAGTTCACTGCATAGCAGAGATTCAGGGTTATGGTTATCAGTATAGGTTCCTCACGATTTAGAGGGCTGCGATATGCCATGTTCGAAAAGTTAAACCGACACAAAATTGAGGAAAGACATAAGACATTCAAAATGTCCGTTGAGAACAATATACTTTATAAGATCACTACACATCTATAAACTCGTGGAGTACGAAAACTGTTGGAAACAAAATTATGGGCATGTAAAGATACTACAAATTTATGTGTCAAACAAGAAGTCAAGTTTGTACCTTTTAAATGAAGTATCGCTTATTTCCATGCTTGATTCCAAGTTTCTTCTGGAGTATGAATTCCTACTTGTTCCAAAATCCTGCCAAACTAATTCACCCGATTCCATCATACCAGTTGTTGATGGCAACATTTCAGAGGCCAGATCTACCATGCTTTCACCCCCTAGGGTTGATCCAACAACAGCAATGGTTTTTGCATAGTAGCAAAATCCATGTTCTGCGGTTGTGGAAGCCAATAGGGATGTATCATATAAGCTGTACGTATCCGACTCCTCAGATTGGATCATGGATTGTTCAAGAGAATCCTGCAGTTATATGAATATCCATCATCAATTACATTTTCAGTTTCAGTGTTTTAGAAAATTGTCATTTTAACTAGTCTCGAGTAACATGGCACTTACACTTGGTAGTAGTTGACTGTTAGAAAGCAACATGTCTGTTTCTGAGATTAAATTGCTCATTTCATGAGTGAGCTTTGTGATTTGTAGATTATGTTGCCCTTCTGATCTCACATACTGTGCTAGATCTGCACGGCAGCTACGAAGTTTGTCCCATGATTTTTGTACTAAATCAGTCAACACCGAGGGTTTTGGCTTCTCTACATATTTGGACAGTCTTCTATAATCCATGCGGCTAGACTCGTCCATCAATTGATACCCTAATGCAACAGCACCAACATGCTCGTTTTGAGAATCTTCAACTTCCTCCTGTTGACAAAGTTCTGAAATTACACTCTGACTGCCGAGCAAGGTATCTGAATCATTTTGTATTTCTAAGGACATATCCATATCGTCAGGTGCAACTGTTAACCCGTTGCTCACTGAAACTTCTTCCTCAACACAATCAGTGGATGCCTTTCTGAAATTTACTTCCGTGCCATTACTAAGTATGGTTTCTGGAACAAATGATGATTCTGGCACACGCGACACGTCAAGAGACTTGCAATCGTCGTAATTTATGGGCATGAAGCTTTCAGATTCTGCATAGTGATTGGGATTTCCATCTGCATCAGCTGCGGCAGAACAAGGTAACTCCTTAAATGGCAGGCTTCCTTCAAGAAGGGCTTCCTTGTTTGTGTCTCTATCCAAGCATATGTTGCATCCATTGTCCACAAATTCATCTTCAGAATCAGAAGACAGTACTGTATCATGCTGTTTCCGAATGTTACGCCGGAAGCATGAAAATGGAGTATCTGAATTATCAGAAAACTCGTGAACAGGATCAACTTGAGCTCTAAACTCATCATACCCGTTAATAGTGCAATTTCTGCTCAACATTGCTGCCTTTTTCGCCTCTATAGTTTCTTGTTCATTATTATGCATAAAAGTACCATGTGTTTCATTTTGGTCCAATTCTTCTTCCTCAATTTCCTTCATTAAGCTAGAGTCTTCCTCTCTTGATAATGACTGGGTAATCTCTTTCTCAACTAGCTCGGAAAGCTGAGAAGGCAAGTCCCATGGTATTAACTTTGGAAGTATCTGGTGGCCAACCTCAGTGTCAAATAGTACTGAACCATGTGTCCTTTGAATTTTCTTAGCTGCACGTAAGAGGAAAAAAAAAAAACAGAAATTAAAATTTCCCAATTAGAGGATATTCTCCAATGGAAATGCCAATTTTAAAGGTGTATTTGACAAAATGAAATGGTCGAGAGAATTACATTTTGTGCTATACATATATTTTATTTCCATATTTACTTTTCTTCACAGTTATGAACTTTGAAAATGGTGAATGACAATAGTGCAATTTGCTTAGTGGTAAGTTAATAAGTCAAATGAAAAAGTGACCAAATGCCAACGTTTGACATATTCCATACTTGATGCCAAATTTGACGCCGATATAGCATATGACAATATTTAGCAGTAAAATATTTTATTCTGCACTAATGTCTTTTCAATTTAAGCTGCATTTCTGTCCAATTTCCATCAGAAACAATAAGAGACAGATATGACTCTTGGAGGCACTTGCATTAGAAGTTCAGTTGAAGACTTGAGAATCTAAAATAAACCAGCATGCATATAATATGACAGACCTTTCCCAGAGCTTTTACCCTGGCACCAGAACTGAAGATGCATAATGGCTTTACGTATATCTCCTTCACAACATGCAATAAGTCGTTCTAATAAACAAGGTTGGATGCTGGCTCTCTCTGCCACACAAATCTGCAAAGCAACAACATATTGAATTTAAGGGGTGGGTGGACGGGGGATACCTATAATGGACAAGTCAAATAGGAAGGGGGAAAAAAAATTAACAGCATGCACACATACCATGTATACATGACAGAGCATATCCTTCGGTGGTGGTGGTTCGAAACAGATCTGCAGTCTGTTTAAGTTATCCGGCAGGAAAGGATTGTGACCTAACATATGACCATATTAATGACAAATACCCATAAAAATTTTTTTTCCCTATATACATGTTACAAGTAAGAAAGATTAAAACACATTTAATAGTAAGCTCTCTTACTATTGCTCGTCAATATTATGGGCCCCTTTGCGGTCTCGGAAATTTGCTGCACTGCTGCAATAAAACCCCGATCTTCAAAGAAAGTGATATCTGCATCCTCAAAGAGAATCAAAGGTTTAACTTCAACTCGACTACTGCAACTTCCAGCCTCCTTGCAATTAGAAAATCCAGATCCTTCAATTTCCTGATGACAATCTTCATCTGTCAAGGCTATCAGGTCAACCACCCCATCATCAGATTTTTGGGTTGATGTACCATTGACCAAAGATGAGGGTTTCACAGTATGCTTATTTGGTGAACACGCAGGGTTTGCTAGTGACCTGGACGAACATGAAAGTCACATTATTGAGGAATAAACAAAGTTCACTTGTGTAATAATTCACACTAGAAAACTGACGAAGTTAAACTCCAATCATGAATCATGCAAGCAAAATTACCTTACAACAATGCAAATTCTTAGCATAAAATTTACTGTGGAGAAACATTAATACAAATGCATTGCTATATTTATTAGCATGTGCTAGAACAAATTTGATGCCAACAAGAATTGAAGCATGCAAGTCATTGATTTCTCTAAGTTAGACTTGTCCACATTGAGAGGAATAACATTTCAGAGCAAAACATGCACTCTGCATTTCTTCCAATGACAAACTACCAAGTACAACAGAATAGCAAACAACCATTCATCTTAAAGAAGCATTAGAATAAGATCTAGAAACTATTAATACATGAATGTGTACATATTCAAAGAACCTTTTGAGTTGACGTGACTTTAAGGCCTCACCAAACCTCTGCTTCACAAGAGCTCCACTTCGACATTCTGATGCATTGACCTGAAAAACAATCAAGAAATAAATCAACTTCCAGAAATAGGCTATTCTCTCTAGCACCTGTCCAAAGTAATAATATAAAACAAATTACTCATAGCCACCGAAGTAGATGCATTTGGTCCCTGCTTGCAAAACACCATTCAATGACCTTTATGTAAAGCTAACCGTTTCTTAGATTATCTATAAGATATAATGCCTATTATAAGCAATATCCTAGATCCATACAAATCTGCATGATTGGTGCATCCATAATTAAACATGTATAACAATCACAACCATTCTATACTTCGCAAAACCACGCGGTACTTGATGTTCTCCTGATTGGCATGTATACATTCAAATTTCGAATCAACCGGATCTTTTTAAATATCCACCAATTCTTTTACCGCATGCAAACGTAATACATACCTTAAGTAATTTTAATTCAGTAATCAGAATCATACTTAATAAAACCAAGTTTGAAGATTCGTACTTAAAAGGATTAAAACATCATTTCAGCTAAGGTTTATATATTTATATCAAATAACAGTTTTCATCTTTAAGACAAAGATACATTTTCAATTAACCTTAGCTTCAATAGATTTATAACCAGCATTTAAATCTTAGGTCAATTTTGGAACTTCTCTGTCCTTCCCTCTCTCCCGCTCGTTATTCCTACAACAAGGTTTGCTTGCTTCTTTTATGGCTAATAAGCATCTTGTGAAAAAATTTTAGCGAATTAACATCGATAAGAATTGGATTCTGAGCCATGCATCTCACTAGCATCTTAATTAATATTTAAGGTGGACATGTACAACTACATGTAGGGATTTGTTAAAAGAAAATTCAACAAAAAAACACAAAAGCGTAAGCAAAAATATTATGATTTCAGTACCTCCAAAACATCAAATCCTTGCTCTCGTGCGCATGCATAAACAGCTGCAGACTTTCCACTCTGCAACAAGCAAGTGTTTATCATTGACCCCAGAGATAGTTTTTTATGGATACATATTGGAGATGGAACCATCAATAAACTCCTGATTCATTCAGTCAAGTGTTTCAACCAGGAACCCAGGCAATAACTACAGCTGGATATTGATGTCTCCTGAATACTCCAAAACACATTTCCCATAGGTTAAAAATTTCATATGTACACTTCCTAAAAAAAAAAACACTGCTATCGAAACACCTAAAAACACTTGCCAAAAACAAAAACTATATGCTGAGACCCATCTTTCAAATCATGAATTTTTCACCATAAATGGAACTATTAAGATTAAAGTATTGTACGAAAAATAAACAAAAATCAAGACTATCTCAACCAAAGGCCACAAGAACCGACTAATTTTCAGCCATATCTACCCAAGCACTAAGCAGCACCTTTTTTTAGCAAGGCCCCACTAAAGACAATAAAAACAAGTAGTACATTTCTGATTTCTCGATATGCATGTACAATTAATAAGTTTTGAAGTTTCTAGATATCCTCCCAAATAGGAAAGTTAAAAGCGCATATAAAGACGATACATAGAATAGTAACCTTCAAAGCTCAAAGCCACCCTTCATAACATCAAGTATGCGCTTTAAGGAAAAATTTTGTACTCACCCCAACTGGTCCTGTAACTAAGAGGACATTTTTCAGGCCAGCCTCTTCATGTTTATTTTCTGCACCAGAATCACTTTCAGAACATATATAATCATTATCGTGCATGTCACCCGTATCACAATCAATATCCTTGTTGATTTGAAATTTTCTTTCACGCCATTGTTGTAGCCACTCCGTCAAAAACTTGACAGATTCATCATTGCCGCATACCTGTTGGACAATGTCGCGTTAATAAAAAAAGTAGAAGCATTTCATCCATAATGAAGATTGGAGAAACTTCTGAATACTATTTCCATATAATGAAGAAATGGATGACCTCCATAGCCTTTTTCGGCTGGTACTTATCGGTCCATAAGCTATCACCTGCTTGACTACAGCAGCCACAATAGTATGACTTCATTCTGCAATCAATGCAACAACATGGTATATTTTATCTTTAGATAGCTAATTGCAAATTAAGAAAATATGCACAAGTAATTAAGAACACTGAGATGATCATCCCAATTAGTACCGGTGTAACGTCAAATGAAAAGTACGGACGTACAGATATGCAGAATAAGATAGATCTCTAATGTTTTAACAGAAGTGTCAGTTGAAGAAAAAAATGTAATCGAGGAATTATATATATTAGTGAAATAAACAGAAGGATCAGACAAGGCAAGATCTGTAAAATTAAATTAAAAAAAAAAAAAATCTAAACCTTTACCTTTCATCTAGAAATCTACTTCCCTGCCCAATGTCTGGATTCCATACTCCACCAGTATGCCAAGTAAAGGAATCAACTTTATTTACTTTGTTGTCCTGGAAATAATTGAGTTCAGTTAACTAAAAATCACAACATGATAACAAACAAATGATTTGCAAACCGATGAGAGCTTAATACATACTTCTGCACCCTTGAAGGGCTGATAGCAAATCACTTTCTCATCGTCTGCTATGTCAGAGGCTGTTGGTACTATTTCATAAGCGCATTCTCCTTGAATAAGACATTGATTTGCTGGAACGTCGTCTCCGGAAATACATGTGTTTTTGAGCTGTGAAATAATGGGAAACTTATCGAAACTTAAACACTCGACAGAGCCTTCAACAATGGACGAGCATGTGTTTTTGCTAACAAAACTACTCTTCATGAATATTCCCTCATGAAAAGTCCAAGTTCTCCAATCAAGAGGCTCATCATTGTCCTGCATCAACAATTCTCAGTTTCACTACAGAGTATGAAAAATAACTGCATAAACTCAATTCACTGTGACTACAATAAGAGCTCACCTCAGTCTTTTCAAACACATGGATTGGTCCACAATTTATCACTTTATTGTCCCTGCTAACTGCTACCTGTTTTCCCTCTAAGTCAATTACCTCTTGAATTTTCTTGCCTGCTTTACAAGATGAAAAAAAGGGATGTATTTGCCTCCCTGCATATAACCGTGAATTTTCCTGATCAAAACACAAAAGAAGGAATCTTAGTTTTCTCCTAGAAAATTCTTTGTATGGATCAAATTTCAAAATCATGATATTCTAAGTGAACTATCAGAAAACAGTAGATCAATTAAGTCGACTACCCAAAGAAAATCTGGGACGATATGATATTTGGTTGATCTCGGAACAGTAGAATTCAGAATTTTTATTTTTTAAAAATAAAAAATTATTCATTCTTAAGCCTAAGCATGAAGAACAGGGCAGAGACTGACTAAAAGCACACTCAGTAGTTGTTATCAAAGACAAGCACTTATCAAGATTTTAATTACTTGGTGATTGCTATAATTACGCACATGAAAATTAATCACATTGACTGACCTCGGCTGTTAATTTCGCCTCTAACCGCAAATTAGGGACTACAATAGGAGCTTCTTCGCTCAGTATATTTGCTAAATTCTTCTTCGGTGTAGTACTAACAGATCGCTTTCCTTTAACCTGCACAAATTGCCCAAAAAAAAAAACAGTCACAACTCACAAGTTTTAGTTAAAACAAGTACATCAACACTATTCTGAACCAATCTGATTGGGAATCCGGAAAAGAACAGGGAAAATTCACGAGAATTCACCTTCTCTGAAGACCTTTTCGAAGGCGTGGTTTTTCCTTTAGCCTTCCTCTTCTTCTTGCTCTGACTCCCACCGCAGTCCTCGTCCTCGCCGCCGCCATTGTCGCCATCGCCGACGTCTTCGCCGTTCTCTTCACAGCCCTTCGGCTGCGGATTGTGAGGGAACAGGGTTGACTGGACCAGTCTCCGGCGGACTGATCTCTGCTCCGGCGGCCGGAGATCAGCCGGACTCAGCTCCTGCGGCGAGCGATCGCTCTCGGTCGGAGAATTGTCCATGGCGAGGGATTAGGGTTATGGATTTGGGGAATTAGGGTTTTTTGGGAACGAATTTGGGGATTTTGAAAAGAGAAAGCATAATAGAAACGTAATCGAGAGAAAGAGAGAGAGAGAGAGAGAGAGAAATTTGGAGGGAACAAAAGAACGTTATTCCCGCCAATGTGATTTACACGGGAGCTTAGACTATCGTTTTCGCGGTGATTTGAGAGATTGGCTTTTTTCAAAAAAAAATTTATTTTTCTCTATTGAAATTCCACAAAATATTATTATTTCTTTTCTCATCTTGGACCATTAATTTATTTTTTATGTTGCTCAATGACCCTTGGATTGTCCACTACCCATAATGTACCAAATATTTACACTATCACAGCATCTCTCCTTTTTTTTTCATGAAAAATAAACTAAAAAAACCTTTTTAAATTGGGAACTTATTTGGTAGATTTTTTTTTTAATAAATAAGTCTGGATCATCAAATTTGCAATCCCAATAACAGGTTTTCAATTTAAATCATGTTGTTACATTAATTATAATAACAAAAAGTCAAACTTCAATCATATTGTTATAGTAAAATGTGGTTTTGATTTGAATCAAACTTGGGCCTTATAGCTTAACACTACCGATTTCTCTCTTCTCACACACGTCTAAAACTAAAAAAAGCTCCCACCACCCACTCGCTCATAGGCAAAAAAAAAAAAAAAACCTCTCTTTTTGAAAAACAATCATCGTCAATGTTAGTGAGTCCGAGTAAAAGAGACTTTTTTCTCTTTTTTCTTTGTCTTCTTCATAGTTCGCCTTCAAAGTTGCGACATTGAAACACACAACACGGAGCATCAAGCCAAATAATGTTCCAGCAAAAGCAGCCTCCAATAGTACCCTCCCTCGCGTTGTCGACAAACCTCATCCGACGAGCTTTTTCTTGCCCCCGCTAGCCTCGTCGAGCCCCCAGACAGCCATGATCGCAAAATCTCTTTGAGATGTCGATGAAGTGTGGTTTTTCTTGCTACTCAATTTCGTGGACTTAAATTAGTATGAATAAATTGTGTGTTTTAGGGCTAGAAATTTGTGTTGACTGAGTAGTATAAATTAGGTATTTTCAGCATTTTAGGTCTTGTTACATGGACGTAATGAATGTTAACTTAATTTCCATATTCGAGGGCTATTATTTATTATGAACTTTCATTAGCGTATAATCGTAGCTCTCAAAATCATTCCCACCGGTCCTTTTTTTTTATTACTATTCCCAAACTGAAAATCTATTTTTAAAATAATATAAAAAGAAAAACAAAATGAAAAATATTAAAAATCACTGGGAATTTTGCAGAATTCCACTAATATACTATAGTTTATTATAATACAAAAAACACTCACTAGTTTTAAAATTCTATCTAAAATCAAACCTTCACTTGATTAAGAAATGAATTTTTTTTTTTAATATCTTGATTGTCAAATAAATTATTATCTTTAGGACAGTCACATCATATATTAAAAAAGAATGTGTCTCAGACAAAAAAATATATACTTCTTAGTTAATCAAAGATATAATTTTAAACGGAGAATTCTTTCAGTGGGTTTTTTTTTTGTGATGGAAAATAATTCTAAATCGTCAAATTTACCTTTTTTAGATTCGGTACCCACCGAAAAAATGAATTTGACAATCCAAAATTATTTTACACAAAAAAAAACCCACTGAAGAAGTACCCTTTTAAACTGAATTAAACAATCAAATGAGTCTTTTTTATCTAAGATTTTTAAGGATTTAACTAAATTTTTTAAGAATTAGTCATAGTTTTATGAAATTAAGGATTTAGCCGTAACATACGTGTAAAACATATATGTTATACGTGCAACATATTATGTTACGGTTAAATTTTTAATTTTGATATTTTAAGGCTAAATTCTTCAAATTTTATATTTAAAATGGTTAATTTCTTAAATGGCTTGATTTATAGAGTAAATTCCATATATATCCTCCGTGTCTAGGCGAAATTGCACGACCTTCTCTTGAGTTTGTCAAAATTCCAAAACCTCCCTTTAATTTTTTAATTAGAACCATAGTTATACCTTGTCTTGACTTTTAGTCAAACAATGAATACAAAATGTCTAAATTACCTTTACTAAAATAAATTAATATTTGAATATGAATAAATCATTCTCTATAACCAAACACACTCCAACAGTTAAAAAAATGTTTATTTAATTCACCTTTCAACTTTAATAAAAATAAAACTAAAGTTAGCTGTTGGGGTTTAGAGTCAGGGTCGAAGGCGGAGGTCGATGGTCGTAGAGTCGGGGGTCGTAGCGGAGGTGGGGTTCGAAGGTTGGGGGTGGGAGGTCAGGGCTCGGAGGTGGGGTTCGGAGGTTGGGGCTCAGAGGTGGGGCTCGAAGGTCGGTGTTCAGTGGCGGGGTTCGGAGGTCGGTGTTCAGAGATGGGGTTCGGAGGTGGAGGTCGGGGTATGCGCAGAGTCGGAGGTTAGAGGTTGGGGTTTCGGCTGGGTCGGGGGTCGGGTTACGTGTAGAGACGAAGGCGAATATCGGAGGTCGGAGGGGTCGGATGTCGGGGTTTGGGCTGCGTCGGGAGTCGGGGTACACGCAGAAGCAGAGGCTGAGGTTGGATGTCGGGGTTTGGGCTGGGGCGGAGCGACTTTGGTCTTGGTTGTAGATGGGTTTGGCCATGGGGGTTGTGGGTGGGTTTGGTGATCAATCGATCGAGATTCCAATTCTGGGTTATTTTATTTTATTTTATTTTTTATGGTTTAAGGTTGTATGTGTATGTGATTGTGTGATGTTGGTTTGTTTATTTTGATTGGATCTTGTTGAGATAATAAGCTGTTGGAGAAATATTGGAGATTAGTGGTTTTTTTTCCCCTATGAATTGGTGATTAGTGGCTTAATTTTGGAAACTAATATATTCTTTAGAGCTTAGTTTTTATTTTATATATATTATTTTTTGATCTTATTAACTTTATTATGTTTGGGTACTATATTTTCTCCCCGTTTGCCCCACCCATTCTAACCATTCCATTCCATTCAATTTTTTCACTTTTTTCAATCCTCCAAACCATTCCATTCCATTCTAATTTTTTCAACTTTCCAAATCCCTATACAATATATTTAAATTTTAAACATTTATATCACCTTGAAATTTGCAAAGTTAACATATTTTCCAAATTATTTGGAATCATAAAAAATGACTAGAATGGTTTTCCCAAACACAAGCTTTACAATTTTAGAATTGGGATAATCTACATGTCAATCCTTCGTAAGGATAGCATACGTGGCAATAAGGGTACTATAGGTATTTTAAAAAAAATTCAGTCAATTGATCAACGAAAGGTATAATTATGATATGAATTTAATAACTAAAAGGAGGTTTTGGAATTTTGATAAACGCAAAGAAGGTCGTTGAATTTCGTCTAAACACATAGGATATATATGAAATTTACTCTCATTTATATTATAATAAATTGAAAAACATATTTCTCGATTACCGCGGAATTCCATAGACAAAGCGGACCAAATGTAATTCCATCTCCGAACTAGCAAGAAAGAGACCACGCATATTCCTTCCGGGCATGCCTGGAAAGCAGAGGATAAAAGCCCCAAAAGAAAGGTTTATATGCGTGGGCCCAATTGGATGCCTGTAAATCTCAAAAAGAAGATTGAGAAAAGTACCAAAACACTCCTCACTCACAATAGTAAAAAAGCAGGGTCTAGACTCTAGAGAGAAGGTACAAGAAACGACAAGATTTACAACACAACACACTCATCAGCAAAAAAACATGGCATAGAAGAAGTAGATGCGAGGGCGTGGTGAAACGACAGCGTTTGGCAGGGTAGGTTTGGGAGGGAACAAAAGAACGTCAATGTTGGTAAAGAGACTTTTCTCTTTTTTCTTTGTCTTCTTCATAGTTCGCCGTCAAAGTTGCGACATTGAAACACACAACACGGAGCATCAAGCCAAATAATGTTCCAGCGAAAGCAGCCACATATAGTACCCTCCCTTGCGTTGTCGACAAACCTCCTCCAACGAGCTTTTTCTTGCCCCCGCTAGCCTCGTCAAGCCCCTAGACAGCCATGATCGCAAAATCTCTTTGCGATGTCGATGAAGTGTGGTTTTTCTCGCTACTCAATTTCGTGGACTTAAATTAGTATGAATAAATTGTGTGTTTTAGGGCTAGAAATTTGTGTGGACTGAGTAGTATGAATTATGTATTTTCAACATTTTAGGTCTTGTTACATGGACGTAATGACTATTAACTTAATTTCTAAATTCGAGGGCTATTATTTATTATGAACTTTCATTAGCGTATAATCATAGCTCTCAAAATCGTTCCCACCGGTCCTTTTTTTTATTACTATTCCCAAACTGAAAATCTATTTTTAAAATAATATAAAAAGAAAAAAAAATGAAAAATACTAAAAATCTCTAAGAATTTTGCAGAATTCCACTAATATACTACAGTTTATTATAATACAAAAAAACACTCACTAAATTTAAAATTCTATCTAAAATCAAACCTTCACTTGATTAAGAAGTGAATTTTTTTTTTAATATCTTGTTTGTCAAATAAATTATTATATTTAGGACAGTCACATCATATATTAAAAAAGAATGTGTCTCAAACAAAAAAATATATACTTCTTAGTTAATCAAAGATATAATTTTAAACGGAGAATTCTTTTAGTGGGTTTTTTTTTTGTGATGGGAAATGTTGTCAGTGATTTTTCGTCAGTCAATAAGCCTAGGGGCGATCTCCCGAGTCAGTCAGAGAAATCGAGAACCCCCGACTCCACCGAACCAAGCGAAAGTCATCGCCTCATGAGAACGCCCTTCAGGTTAAGGACGGGCGAGAGTTATCGAAGATGACCCCCGATCCTACACCCCCGGAGATATAACACCACAGAAGGAGCTTCCAAAAAGCTCTTTGGGCGACGGGCCGGCATATAAAGACAGGATCCCCGAAGGTGATCCACCCCCGAAGGAGGTTGCCACGAATGAGGGATCAGCCAGACTCGGCCCTTGAAGTCATCGACCCCTGGTCATAGAGCGTTTTGACCACGGGGTCAAATCTCAAGTATTCTCCCCCGAGCAGGGAATTCGCTGTAGCAACAGCTTTGTCCTGACGGGTTCAGAAGGACTGTTCTCGGCAGGTGTGCAGCTTTATTAGGTGAACTAAACCCGTGACTCCAGGGACTTGACATTCCGTCTTATTATAACTGTAGCTCCTTTCTTCACCTATAAAGGAGGGCGGAGGAAAAGAGGAAAGGGGGGGACTCTGTAATAAAAAACAAGGAAATATCATAAAAAAAGTGGATGTAGGCTATTACTCTTGAGGAGGGCCGAACCACTCTAAAAATTCCCCGAGTATTTAATTTCCGCTCAAAACTTATTCCTTTTCATTGCCGCATCACACACTAGAGGTGCGGATCTCGTCGTTGGTTCAAATTTTACACCAACAGGAAATAATTTTAAATTGTCAGATTTACCTTTTTTAGATTCGGTACCCACCGAAAAAATGAATTTGATGATACAAAATTATTTTACACAAAAAAAACCCACTGAAGAAGTACCCTTTTAAACTGAATTAAACAATCAAATGAATATTTTTATCTAAGATTTTTAAGGATTTAACTAAATTTTTTAAGAATTAGTCATAGTTTTATGAATTTAAGGATTTAGCCGTAACACACGTGTAAAATATATATGTTATACGCGTAACATATTATGTTATGGTTAAATTTTTAATTTTGACATTTTAAGGCTAAATTCTCAAATTTTATATTTTAAATGGTTAATTTCTTAAATGGCTTAATTTATAGAGTAAATTCCATATATATCCCACGTGTTTAGGCAAAATTGCACGACCTTCCCTTGAGTTTGTCAAAATTTCAAAACCTCCCTTTAATTTTTTTAATTAGAACCATAGTTATACCTTGTCTTGACTTTTAGTCAAACAATGAATATAAAATGTCTAAATTACCCATACTAAAATAATTAATATTTGAATATGAATAAATCATTTTTTATAATTAAACACACTCCAACAGTTTAAGAAAATGTTTATTTAATTCACCTTTCAATCTTAATAAAAATAAAAATAAAGTTAGTTGTTGGGGTTTAGAGTCAGGGTCGGAGGCAGAGGTCGATGGTCGTAGAGTCGGGGGTCGTAGCGAATGGGGGTTCGAAGGCTGGGGGTGGGAGCCCGGGGCTCGGAGGTGGGGTTCAGAGGTCGGGGTTCGAAGGTCGATTTTCGGAAGTGGGGTTCGGAGGTCGGAGTTCGGAGGTGGAGGTCGGGGTATGTGCGGAGTCGGAGGTCAGAGGTTGGGGTTTGGGCTGGGTCGGGGGTCGGGTTACGTGCAGAGACGGAGGCGAAGATCGGAGGTCGGAGGGGTCGGATGTCGGGGTTTGGGCTGTGTCGGGGGTCGGGGTACACGCAGAAGTAGAGGCTGAGGTTGGATGTCGGGGTTTGGGCTGGGGCAGAGCGACTTTGGTCTTGGTTATAGGTGGGTTTGGCCATGGGGGTTGTGGGTGGGTTCGGCGATCAATCGATCGAGATTCCAATTTTGGGGTTTTTTTTTTTTTTTTTTCGAGGATTTGAGGTTGTATGTGTATGTGATTGTGTGACGTTGGTTTGTTTATTTTGATTGGATCTTGTTGAGATCATAAGCTGTTAGAGAAAGATTGGAGATTAGTGGGTTTTTTTTTTCTTTCTATGAATTGGTGATTAGTGGCTTGATTTTGGAAACTAATCTATTCTTTAGAGCTTAATTTTTATTTTATATATATTATTTTTGTATCTTATTAACTTTATTATGTTTGTGTACTATATTTTACAATTTTAGAATTGAGATAGTCCACATGTCAATCCTTCACAAGAATAGCATACGTAGCAATAAGGGTACTATAGGTATTTTAGAGAAAATTTAGTTAATTGGTCAACGAAAGGTATAATTATGATATGAATTTAATAACTAAAGGGTTTTTTGCAGCTATGGCCCCTCAATTTAGTGTATTTGATAATTTGGCACCCCTTCTTTTTTTTTTTTGGCATTAAACCCCTTGAATTTAAAAATCGTTGCATTTACCCCAAAATTGGAAACTTCCGTCCAAAATTGGACGGAATATGCCCCCAAATAAGCTATCACGTGCGAAGCACGTGCCAAATTTCGTTAAATTTTCGACGGACGTTTTCAATTTGAGGCTAAATGCAACGATTTTTAAATTCAGGGGGTTAATGCCAAAAAAAAATAAAATAATGCTAAATTGTCAAACACGCCAAATTGAGGGGCCATAAGTGCAAAAAACCCATAACTAAAAGGAAGTTTTGGAATTTTGATAAAAGCAAAAGAAAGTCGTGAAATTTCGCATAAACACATAGGATATATATGAAATTTACTCTAATTTATATTATAATAAATTGAAAAAAAATATTTCTCGATTAACGCGGAATTTTTTTTTTTTTTTATACTTTCCATAGAAAAAGCGGACCAAATGTAATTCCATCTCCGAACTAGCAAGAAAGAGACCACGCATATTCCTTCCGGGCATGCCTGGAAAGCAGAGGATAAAAGCCCCAAAAGAAAGGTTTATAAGCGTGGGCCCAATTGGATGCCTGTAAATCTCAAAAAGAAATTGAGAAAAGTACCAAAACACCCCTCACTCACAACAGAAAAAAAGCAGGGTCTAGACTCTAGAAAGAAGTTTAGCGAAAAGAAAAAAAAAAAAAAGACTCTAGAGAGAAGGTACAAGAAACGACAAGATTTACAACACAACACACTCATAAACGTAGAAGAAGTGGATGAGAGGGCGTGGTGAAACGACAGCGTTTGGCACGGTAGGTTCGAGGAGGGGCATAATAGTCCAAAACGAGAGCAACGTTTCGGACACTTTGCTCAAGAATCTGACTGTTGTCTGTTCACTCTATGCAACACACTTGTCTCTTCTCTCTAGCCTTTTTTGCCCTTTCCTTTTTTTTTTTTTAATTATTTTCTTTTGTTCTCTTCCTTTCACCGAGAAATCAGAAACCTTTCCCATTCCTCATCTCTTCTTCTTCTTCTTCATTGTTATACAGTTTCAACAAAACCCAAAATCAATAATCGCCAACTTTCTATACTCTCAATTCACATTTTGATATCGATAACCATTTATTTTAGCCTCTAACGTCCGAGCCTCGCTCTCTTTTTAGCTTATTTGCTTAAGAGAATGAGCAAAGCTTAACCCAACCAAAAACCCTTAAACACCCACGAATCTCTTGAAGCCAAAACTAAAAAAAAAAAAAAAAAACCACTCCATTTCCACATTTCTCTTCTAACCGAAAACCTACTAAACTAAGCCAGGACTAAGTACCCATTTTCACCAAAAACCAAAAAAAAAAAGAAAAAAAAGAAACACCCATTTACATTTTCTTACTCGAGCTACTCTACTAAGCTACAAACCAAGAACCCATTTTTCTCCAAAACCATCTTCAAAAAAAAAAAAAAAAAACTCATCTTTCCCATTCCCATATTCTCACCAACCAAAGCTACTATTAAGGTAAAGAACCCATTTCCCACCAAAACCCACCCAAAAAAATGGCAACCCAAAACCCCAGCCCCAGAAAGCCACTCGTCCTCGTCCTCTTCCTCGTCGCCGTCGCCAATGTGGCAGTCCCGGCGAGGTCCAAGTCGACGATCGAGCCGTGCTCGAACGCCGACACGTGCGACGCGCTGCTGGGCTACACGCTGTACACCGACCTGAAGGTCTCGGAGGTGGCGTCGCTGTTCGAGGTGGACCCCATCGCCCTCCTCACCGCCAACGCCGTCGACATCTCCTTCCCCGACGTCGAGAACCACATCCTCCCGGCGCGCCTCTTCCTCCGCGTCCCCGTCGGCTGCTCCTGCGCCGACGGCATCCGCAAGAGCCTCGGCGTCAGGTACCGCGCGCGCCCCTCCGACACGCTCGCCTCCATCGCCGACTCCGTCTACGCGGGGCTCGTCTCCGCCGACCAGCTCCGCGAGGCCAACGCCATCACCGACCCCGCCGCGGCGCTCGAAGTCGGCCAGTCGCTCGCCGTGCCGCTCCCCTGCACCTGCTTCAACGGCACCGACAACGCCCTGCCCGCCGTCTACCTGTCCTACGTCGTCCGCCCCGTCGACAGCCTCGGCGCCATCGCCGCGCGCTACGCCACCACCGTGACGGATTTGATGAACGTCAATGCCATGGGCAGTACCGCCATCAAGGCCGGTGACATTCTTGCCGTGCCGTTGCCTGGTAATCTTCTCTGTCTTTGGTTTGTGGGATTGTGTTCGTCAATGATTAAAGTTTTAGACTTTATTTGAGGGAATAATATCCACATTTTTATTAGTTGTTTTGGCCGAGGGTTTGGTGTCACATTGTAGAGACATTAATTTATAGGATTATATTGGTAAATGATTAAAGTTTGGATTTTATTTAAGGAAATATCCACATTTTTATCAGTTGTTTTGTCTGAGTGTTTGGCGTCACATTGTAGTGACATTAATTTATAGGATTATATTGGTAAATGATTAAAGTTTGGATTTTATTTAAGGAAATATCCACATTTTTATCAGTTGTTCTGGCTGAGTGTTTGGTGTCATAGAGACATTATTTTATAGGATTGTATTCGTAAATGATCAAAGTCTAGACTTTATTTAAGGAAATTTTTATAATTTGTTTTAGCTGAGTGTTTTACTGAGGTATCGTCTATATATAGACTGAATACTAAACAAGTGGACGTTTTATTAACAAGAAAGCTCTTTTTTTTTTTTTTTTTCCTTTGTTTTTGGTTGGAAATTTATAGACAATTGCTTGTTTGTTGTTCATTTCAAGGTTTGTTGTTGACTAATTTTTATGATGGTTCTGGTGAATGGAATGTAATTGCAGGCCAGTTAGTGCAGGGCTTGATGTTTGTTATGTGAGACATCAGTGAGTGATCGTATAGTTATAGTCATGGTATTTTAGTTTGTGCAAAGGAAATAATGGGGTATTTGTTTGTTTGGGGGTTTTGAGTGACGTTTAATCAGTAGTTGGTGATGTTTTAATTTTTGTATTTGCTCTCATATTGTCTGTCTTAAGTGTGTTTATTTTCTATATTTTTTAAAATCTGTTTCCAAATTAAAAAAAAATAAACAGAAAATGAAAACAGATTTACCAAACGGTTTTTAAAAATTTTGATCAAATTTTTGTTCCAAAAAACAGAAAAGAAGGTTTTATTTCAACTTTTAAAAAGGGGGGGGGGGGGGGGGGGGGGGGGGGGGGGGAGGGGGGAGAAGGGAATTATAGGGAATACCCGATATTTAACACCTAATTTAATTAATACCCAATCTTTTGAAAAATATAACAAATTACCCAAGTGATTCAATTACTTACATAGTGGTAGCTGATGGTAATTGACTTAGTTACCAAAAGCATGTGCAAGTATTAGCGAATTGACTAATTACTCAATTATTTCATAAGTTTGGGTATTTATTTTTATTGTTGTGTTGATTTTGGGTATTTCCTTACTTCACCCGGAGCTAAGTATTTGTACTGTGAATAATCGCGTGGTAATTTTTGTGGTGTTTATGCAATCTATTTCGAGTTTGCTTGTCAAGTTTGATGGTCTTGGGGCATGAAATTTGGGTCGCACTATTTTTCATCAGCCATATACATAGCTGAACCTGAACACTGAGTTTATTTGTTCAAAGTTGTCAACTTAGATTATGATCGACCGTATTATTAAGGATTTGTTACATTGCAGCCTGCGCATCAAGCTTCCCACGATACGCCTCAGATTTCAACTTAATTGTACCTAATGGAAGCTATGCCATAACGGCAAGTCACTGCGTTCAATGCAGTTGTGGGCCAGGAAATCTCAAGTAAGTTTAAGTGTTTCATTGCCATTGAGTTCTCGAGTTTAATTGCATTATACCGCAGCGTAAATTTAAGCTTACTAGTGTAAATTTTTTGCAGTTTGTATTGCATGCCGGCTTCGTTAGCAGTTTCCTGTTCGAGCATGCAGTGTAAAAACAGTAACTTGATGGTTGGGAATTACACGGCACAGCAGAGTAGTGCTGGTTGCAACGTTACTTCCTGTGATTATGGTGGTTTCGTAAATGGCACCATTGTCACTAGGTATGCAATTTTCCAACTCGTATGTATCGATATGTTTTTTCTCATACACATTCAGAAATCTATCGAGTTGTATTGAACTTGATAATTCCAATTCTGCAGGTTATCTACGTCTCTTCAACCTCGCTGCCCAGGTAAAGTATCTCTCAACTATGCTATCTGCGGAGAAGATTTATTTGTTTATTTATTTTTTCACGACGCCAGAAATATAAACGCCTCTTATATGGATCTCAGTTCCTGTTTGTTGGAAGTCATTTTGGTCCTATCTTCCTTAAAAGATACAGTTAATTTACGACACAGAGCTTTTCGTTTATTTATTCTTGTGATTAGCAGCAAATACTGGGCTTATTCATTTTTAATTAGCTGAACTAATCAAATTCTTTGGAGGTTAACTACATTTTAACCACAAGTAATCAATTATCATCAAACCAAAGTTGTTTACAGTATACTGTAAAAAAAAAATCTCCTCTAGAACTATTCATTTTCAATCCGTACGCATATAATTGCATATGTGTTGTAGCCGGTTGATTTCTCGACAGAGTGACCAATAAAAGCAGCATGTTCGTTCATTTATTACAAATTATTGAGAATCTAATTTGTTCCTACATTTCGTTTCAAACCGTAATACAGGGCCACAGAAGTTTCCTCCGCTCATAGCACCACCTTCTACGGTAATTAGAGACTCGATGTTTGCACCATCACCCGCCCCCGAGTCTGACGGGCCATTGACACCAAGATCATCTTTGGTGCCATCAACTATCGGATCTCTTCCTGCATTGTCCCCGGCAAGTGGCCCCATGGGAGGTGCTTCCGAGGCTTCATCCTTGTCAAATCCTTTCGCCGCTTTGCCAATTGCATCTTTGTTATTTTTCTTTTTCAAGTTCGTGTTCGCCTTCTTGTAATATTTTTTTTGCTTTTTTCTCTCTTGAATTGTGCGCGTAGAAAGGCGATGTTTTGTCATGGTTGTATTTAAACTTGATTTATTTCAACTGTTCAATGGCTGAACTTTCCAAATGTGGCAAATTTAGGGATTTGCTTGAGTGCTGTTTTGTGTTACTCGGATACGGCATGTAATGTTTTTAAGACTTATTGCCCAAAATTTGCTTAATTGGTTTGAGGGATGTTTATGTAGACTTTGAATGAGAGTGTTATTATTCCTTTTTCTTTTGTCCCTCCAGAATCTCTTGTTTGAAAGTCAAGACTCTTGCTTTGAAATGTAATTGGATCATATGGTGCAAGGTATTGTATATTATGATCCAACAAAAATATTGTTGGAATTGATTACTTAAAAATAAAGGTTGATTGGATATGAATTTAAATGGAAATTATTTAGATAATTTTGATTGTGAGTTATTATTTGGCAAAATTTTGACTTAATCTAATGCGACTCTTAATAAAAATGTTGGCTTATCCGGCTCTTATCATTATAAATCTAACGTAAAGGCAATTACTAATATGGGAGAGTCAATCATTACATGTTGACAAACTCTAACATAAGTATTGTGCTAAACGAAATATCATGTCACAATAAAAATGAATAAAACATGATCTTCATCAATATATTTCTCAAAGAATAACAACGTCTGATAAACATAAAATTGGTCAACCAGAATATAAAAATAACAATTGGTCAACTAGAATATAAAAAATAACAATCACATTCTACGCAATTCTAAATCCCTAACATGTGACAGGTAAGCCTCTTGTTCTATAAGGCTTTGTCTAGGGATCATCGATCATGCGACTTGTAGAAATGTGCTCTAGGACCACTTCTTTTTGCGTAACCATATCTCGAGTAAAGTGACATCGAATGTCAACGTGTTTGGTTTTTCCATGATACTTAAGATTATTGACATAGGCAAACGTAGTCATATTATCAAGGGGTATTGTGAAAGGCTCTTAAACGCATGTAATAATGCAAAGTTCCACAATGAACCTCCTTAACCAAACACTCTCTTGAGTGGCAGCTGCACAAGCTACATATTATGACTCCATGGTAGATGATGCTATGCGAGCTTGTTTCTTGCTACTCCAAGATATATCGCCACTAATAAGAATAGAGGCGTAATCTAAGGTTGATTTGTGCTCATCCAAGTCGCCGCCCCCAATCAGTGTCACTATAGCCAAGCAAGCGCAAATCCGATGCCTGATAGCAACGCATGTAGTCTGTCGTCCCCTTGAGGTATCGAAGTATGCGCCTGACTGCTTTTCAATGAGCAATCTAACAACATAACAGATGTTAGGCTGAGTACATTATTGCGTACGTCAGGCTTCCAATGGTATTTACATGGAGAAATTGGGCCATCTTATCCTTTTTCTCTTGAGTCTTTGGACATGTGTCAAGGTTTAAGGCATCTCCTTTTCCAATAGGAGTGTTGATGGTTTTGCAGTTTTGTACTTGAAAATGTTCAAGAATCTTGCTAATGTAAGTCTCTTAAGACAAACTAAGGAATTTTCTTGAACGATCTCTAAGGATCTTAACTCCGAGAATATAACTAGCTTCACCCATGTCCTTCATCTCAAAGTTTGAGGACAACCATTCTTTAGTAGCGGCAATCATCTCCTTATGATTTCCGGCTAGTAGTTTGTCGTCTACATACAATGATAGAACAATGAAACCCTCCTTGGATCGTTTGACATACATACAGTGGTCTTCATCGATCATCATAAACCCATTAGAAATAATGGCTCAATGAAATCTCAAATACCAATACTAGATGATTGCTTTAAGTTGTAAATGGAACGTTGAAGCTTGCAAACTCTGTGCTCTTGTCATTTTATCTCAAAGCCTTTAGGTTGATCCATATATATCTCTATTGAAAAATGCCATCTTAACATCCATAAGAAAAGAGGGGAGAGAGGGAAAGAAAAATAAAAAATAAAATGACCTTGACGAAATGACAACTTATCCATTTCCGTCTATTATTTGTATTTGAAACTTCATTTAATAATTGAAAAGTGGGCGAACTTATTCGTTTGTGATTTGAGGATAGCTGAAGATACGTTTAGTTTATTATATAAACTCATCGTATTCTCTTAAAGAATACAATATCGAGATGTTCAACTACTATATTATTAAATACGAAAAGTACACTCAATATAATACAAAATATGTTATCAAGGGCAAAAGAAATCATCCGTATTAGACCACATTATCCACTCGAATGTTTAAGATAATTTTTTTCATTGTTTCATATAATATTTTTAGATAACGCACAAATTATAAACATATACACATATAACATAATACAATACCGTAAAATACAATACAACAAACTAAACGTGCATTAGAATCACTTAGCTCTTAATAATTATCAAAGGCTTTATTGCACTGCTGCCCCCTGAACTATACGGGTTGGTACACTTTGGTACCCCAAATTTTTTTTTTGGCAAAATGCTCCTTGAACTCAAAAATTCGTTGCAATGTGGCCCAAATTGGTAACGTCCGTCCAAAAATGGACTGAAATGAAGACGTGCCTTGCACGTGAACACTCGACGAGGGCAGGAGTGGTCTTTTTCCCAACTCAAAAACATTAAAAAAAAAAACCTACTCACTGTCTCTCTCCTCCTCGCCCTCCTCCTCCTCTTCTTCTTCTTCCTAATCTCCAACAACCACTCTCCTCGAGAAGGTCGCCTAGCTCTGCAACAACGCCTCCGCCGAGGCCCGCCTCCAGCTTCACCCTAGGGGACATCCCCGCCGCCGCAAGCTTGCCCCGAATCAAACGCCGCCGCCTGCAAAGTCTCTGCCCCCTTCGCCGCCAACTGTGCCCGTTTGTCCCTTTTCTGGGAAAAAAAAAAGTTTGATTTGTTTTTTTGGGAAATTATTTTCTCAATCACTCCAAGTCTCCAACCAGTGCTCTGGTAAAGTTCTAGTCCCTAATTTCTTTAAAGTACGTCTGTCTCTGTTTTTGTTTTTGTTTTTGTTTTTTTTTTTTTCCGTTTAGCAATTGATTTTGTTAGTTCTTTTGGAAAATTGCAGAATCGGAGTTGCCAAAATCAGAGAGATTGCCGTCGCGTTTGGCGGAGCTGCAATCGGAGATGAGAGAGGCGACATCCTCAAACTTCACCTTGCAGGAGACGATGTCGGCGCGGAGGGCCAAGAGCTGAGCGACGTCGGACTGGCCCGGGTTGAACTCGTTGGTGGACTGGAGCGAAACGACGTCGCTGCCGAGGTCGCCGATGGTGCTGGTCTGGATGAAGGGATTGTAGTAGAAGGTGCTGCAAGTGTTATTGTTGCAGCTGGGCTCGGGGCTGCCGAAGCATTCGCCGCAGGCACGGGAACGAGCGAGATTGCAGGCGGCGGAGGCGCAAGGGACGAGGCGGTAGGAGGAGGAGGGCGGTAGAGGGGTGCGAATTATATTGTTGTTGGCGTCTTCTTTTTTTTTTTGTCAAACACTTTGAATATTTTTGTAATTTTCATTTTTTTTTGTAATATATGCGAATTATATTGTTGTTGGGGAGCTTTTTCTTTTTCAAACACTTCTAATATTTTTGCAATTTTTTTTCGGGTAAAATACAGAGTGAGTGGAAATGGTGGAGAACCTAAACATGAAAAAAATAAAAATAAAAGAAAGAAGAAGAAGGAGAGAGGCTATGTTAAAAAAAAAAATTGAAAGAATCAAAATGACAAGGTGTAACCTTGCAGACAAGATCACGTGTAAGGCACGTCTTCATTTCCGTCCATTTTTGGACGGACGTTACCAATTTGGGCCACATTGCAACGAATTTTTGAGTTCAAGGAGCATTTTGCCAAAAAAAAAATTGGAGACCAAAGTGTACCAACCCGTATAGTTCAGGGGGCATCAGTGCAATAAAGCCATTATTAAAAAGAGAGTGAGAGATTTAAAGATAATTTGGGTTCCTTTCGGTTAACAAAATAAAATACGACATGCCGTTTACTTGACAATGAGCATAAATGGCATGTCGGTTTTGCGGGGCCGTCACTCACTTTACCTAATTTTTTCCCGCCAAGAACCCACATCTTTTTCCTCTTCTTCGCGCCATTTCAATCTCTCTCTCTCTCTCTCTCTCTCTCTCTCTCAATCCCAAGTTTCGGCTCTGAAAACAGTAAGCTTCGACTAAATTATATGTGTATATATATTTATTTATTCACTCGCCAATCAATTCTCTCTCATATTTGGATTTAGTGGTTTTCCCAATTTCTATTTTTTGTAAATCTGACCCAATTTTTCCATCTCGTTTAATTTTCATTTTTGTCCCTGATATTTTTCCCCGAAGCGATGACGAGGGACGAAGCTGAAAACGGAAGGGACAAAATGGAAATCGATGGAATTGAACAAACGGAATTCAATTCTAGCTATCTCAGAGTTTACTATGGTAACCCATTTTGTTCCTCTTTTGATTTTTGTTATTTTAATTTTTTAAGCTATATACCCGTCAAAATTTTGTTGGTACTGTATTGTAGCTAAAAATAAAAATAAAAAGTTGAATAATTTATTGCAGGCAAGCTATTTCCACACGCTGATATTTATAAATGGATGTCGTACGGAAACGGTGAGCCTCTGATACTTTCTTCGGCTCGAGTTTGGTTCATTTCTGCGTTGTTGGTGTTTTTTTTGGTCAGTTGTGACTGTTTTTCAAAACCCGAAAGCCGATTGAGATTTTTGACTTTTCGGGGGGTGAAAATGTGTGTAACATTTTTCGGCTTTCCGATGCATAGATGGGAAGCATCCCGGGTGCGATCAGTCGTATTTCGGCCGAAGGGAATTCTCTTTCACGCTCGATAATGATATATACTTGCGGTTCCAGTCTTTCAACAGCGCATCCGAACTCGAGAGCTCCATCAGAGACAAATGCCCTTTTAAAATAGATATCGGACCCGTTTACAGTGTTGATGTAAGTGTTACATTGTTTTATGTAACTTTCAGTGTAAGCAAGCATAATCTGATTCTTCAGTTAATTATCTTAATAAGGACTTAATAGTTTATGGTGCTTTTTTTGAACTAGAAGAGACTAACATCGATAACATATTTCGCAATAGAAGTTCGGTCATAGTACCCACAGAGTCTAGCTTTTGATAATCCTTGTGACATGTTTTGATACTGTATTTGAATCATCAAGAATTTCGCTATCGACTTTGACCTTTGGTTTGTGAAGATATGGTATTTGTGGTGGAGTTTTAACAAGTTTTCTCGCCTGTTTAGCATTATATTTTGCTTTTTATAATTTTTGTTCTTAAATTGCAGCCTGCAAAGAGACGCGCATATGCACAAACCGGTGACAATGTTTTCACCCCCGTGGAAAGAGAGCTAATTTTCGACATAGTAAGCTAAGCAAATGTTGAAATTGGCATCGTGCGTAGATTTCTTAGCTGTAATCTCGTCGTAATTTCCATCCCTCCCCGCTGCAGGATATAACAGATTATGATGATGTTAGATACTGCTGCTCGGGGGCTGATGTTTGCTTGAAGTGCTGGCCACTAATGACAATTGCTATCAAAGTGCTCGACACTGCCCTCAGAGGTTGGAATTATAATTGTTTATATGCATGGTCGTTAAGGTTTGAAATAGTAGTTTTTTACGCTGTTTTCGGCTCCTTGGCTGTAGATGACTTTGGTTTCAATCACATTCTCTGGGTATATAGTGGGAGACGTGGTGTTCATTGTTGGGTCTGTGACGGGAAAGCTAGGAGGTAGTGCACTAATAGCCGAACGCTTGATTTTTTTTGTTTCCTTTTTTTTTTTTTTAATGATAACATGGGCTGGCGGTGTGATGATGTCTTTACTATAGATTGAGCAATGAACAGAGGGCAGCTATAGCTGATTATTTCCGTGTCTACAAGGTGGGTATTATGCTTAACATAGAAGAGTAATCAGCTGGTCATTCATTATTGGAATTTTCTGATTTTGGTTTCCCTTCTCAGGGAAATGAGAACAGTAATAAAAAGGTTTCATTAACTGGTCCAGTTCTTCATCCATTTATTGCGTAAGTATTAATATTTATCACCTTTTTATTTCTCTCTCTCTTCCTCTAAACTGTACTCTTTGGTTTGGAATCCTCTAATGCTAGTTTATTCCCACAGGAGAGCATATACCGAAGTTCTTGAGAACTTCTTTGAGAGGACACTACTTTCAAGTCAAAACTTATTTTCAACCGAGGAGAGATATGAAAAGATATTAGATATGATTCCTGACGAATGTATGTGATAAGCTTGTCCACACTCTTATTTTCCTTGCACTAGTTATCATATAATTTACAAGTCATCTTTGCAGCTGTTACTTCTGAGCTTCGCGGGAAGTGGCAGGAGAATGGACGCTCTTCCTCTTCAAAAAAGGACATTAATAATATTCGGTGGGATCAGCTGAAACATATGCTGCAAACAGGAAAACATAAGGTATAAATGTAGCATCATAATTTGTAATTTTTAGTTGCTGGGGAAGCATAGCCCACATGAATTATTTTAGTGGAAATCCTAGAGTCATGGCAGTTCCCTTTATAATTTGTAAGTTCGTCCAATATATCTTCTAATCTAGTGATTCAGGTAGACAGGGGAATGTCGGTATATCTTTTACTTATTATGTCTTATTGTTTATATGTAACGTTCTCGCAAATTATGAATATTGCTGGATGTCATTTGTGGTCTTTGTTCTATTTATACGGGCAGTATAATTGCCGTGCTTGTGAATAGGCACGTGCAAATTCATTCTTGAACAGATTTGACATTTGTGAATTCATGCATCAAATTCATGTTTGTGTCACATATCATTTCAGGTTCCAGGGCTGCGAAGGTGCATTGAGGAGATTGTTTTCTCTTACACCTATCCTAGGCTTGATATGGAGGTATGTGCAATATTCTCATTTTATGCTAACTCTTTCAACGTCTTGCCAGTCTTCTATGAGAAGAAGTACTTGTATTCCCTAAACTGTGACCTATTTATTTGTGTCTTAGGTTTCAAAACACATGAATCATTTGCTTAAGGCGCCTTTCTGTGTACATCCAAAAACGGGTAAGTGCTTTCTGCTTTAAAACTCTGATTGTGTGACTATCTACAACCGTTCTTTAACATGCTGGCCTTTTTTTATGGCTGCAACAATTGGTACTGTGTTCGGGCCTTCTTAATATTCCATCTATGGTATCTCTTTTGGCAGGTCATGTTTGTGTTCCAATTGATCCAAATCAATGTGAGGAGTTTGATCCTACTACAGTGCCAACACTTTCCAAGGTAATAATATATTACTAATTAATACCACTAGCATCTCTTCGTTTTTGTTTTGGCCTAATTACGGAACACTATTTTCAGTTCAATAAGATACACAATGGATCTTGTATATCGTAGTCTTGAATTTTTGGTACTGTTTGTAAGGGCTTTTGCTTATGTTAGTGGAAATTTCCATTAGTGCCTCTTTTTATATGCTTTTGATTTGTAGTTTCTTACGTGCTTTGCTAACTTACAGCTCTTGGAAGAACTTAACATGGGAGGGCTGAACTCAGAAGCTGATCACGGTACGTCTATGCAGGATCTGGATCATTCTGCTTCTTTCATTTAATATTTTCTCACAAATGGGATGAGAAAGAAGTTAGTTGGTAATAAAGAACCAAAAGAGTAGAAAAGAATGTGATGATATATCATTGGACTACTTGAGTCAACAAAAAATTTCCAGTGGGATTTGTCTTGTTTTTTCATTTAAGATGTGCTACAAAGTAAATATCCTGTTTTTTTTTTCATTAACCCTTTTAAAAATGCAGATTGGGATAGAACTTCACTGGGAAAATCAATCAGGTTTTTCAGAACATCATTCTTGCAGCCTCTACTAAAATCATGCAAGGTATACGCCGTTCCTAGTTTAGCTCCATCTTTCGATACAAACGATGTGTTAGCTAAGTTTTTCTGCAAATTCGCCAACGTCTTCTTGCTAATGTTGCAGGAGGAGATTGAAACTTCCTACAGCACAAAACTTCAGCTTTCGAAGAACTCGTTGAATTGGTAAAATAACTTCCTGTTTATTTCAGCTGGAGGCACTCCTATTGGTGCTGCTATGCGCTCTTGGTGGTGATTTTATCTTGAAAATTTTATGTCTCGCACCTACTAATCGTTGTATATCCCGTAGTCCCGGACTTACTCTCTAAGCCAACTGCAAACTGCGCGTCGGCAACTTGTCTTGATTATCAAAGACTAAAATGACTATTGAAGCAATCTGCCTTGCTGAAAAATGTATTGCTTGTTTTGTGGGAGTGATATAATGGTCACTCATGTCAAATGGATGTTTCCCTTTCGAATGTTGTTGTACATGGGGTGGTTTTAAATTGCGTGACTTGCAAAAATTTTGACAATGAGTCCTCCATTTCAAAATATTAAAAAACTAACACTAACTAAGAATTTTATTAGCATGGCAAAAATATTTATATATTTGTGATAAATTTTGTCAAAAATTTGTTACAAATGTTCAATTAGTTGATTTTAACTAATGCTAAATTGAAAAACATTATAACAATGCCAACATACCCTAACAATTAATTAAAAAAAAAAAAGAAAAGAAAAGAAGGAAAATAGGCGGGTATAAGGGTGTGAGTTTTGTACAAAAATGGGTACACCCATACTTGTTTTTAAGTAGATATGGTTAGACGTACTCGTTTACCTCTTTATGTGCAAAAATGGGTACGTTTACGGGTACTTATTTTTTGAGGTTTGCTGCCAAAATTGAAATCCGTTTCCATATTCGGACGAATATAGATATATTCATATTTGTTTTCTAATTTTTTTATGAGAAATTATAGTGAATACTTAATTTTTAAAACTTAATGTAAGTTATTACCCAATCTTTTGAAAAATGTAACCAACTACCCAAAAGCATGTGCAAGTAATTCACTTAGTTACCAAAAGCATGTGGTGGTAATTCACTTAGTTACCAAAAGCATGTGCAAGTAATTCACAAATTGACTAGAAACTCAATTACTTCAAAAGCTTGGGTATTTATTTTTATTGTTATATAAATTCTAAGTATTTGCATACTTCACCCTTTTTTTATTTTATTTTTTGAATTTTTTTTAGATCATAACAATAAATTTATATTCTTTCAGAATAATATATATATTGTTTATATCGTTAATAGTTTTTCGGTGTGAAAACTAAAAAGTTTGTAGCATTAAAATGGGTCTCCTCATATATAAAATAAAATAAGAAATACTCTTATCTCATACTACTCTTTTGATACATAATTTAACAATTTTGAAAAAAAAAATTTCCTATCGATTTCTAAAAAGAAAAAGTAATTAAAATAAAATTAGACAACATATATCCATTGTGAAAAATGGATTTTCAAGAAACCGTATTCATATTTGTATCCATTTTTTTTAGAATACGGATCCAGATCCGGATCAGGATATCATATTCTCACCTCTAACCTCTATTTGCTGCTAATATTTTTTCTTGGAAGCTTTTCTTCTCTTTTTTTACATATTTGTATTCACACTTTAATTTATTTTTTCAAAATAAAAGTATTGTTATTACCATTAATAATATATTACCATTATTCTCCAAATAATGAAAAAACTTGAAATATTAATTTCCAAAGTACAACATCAGGTTTTTGGTTTGCGATATTAGTTATCCAGTAACAAGCTATTTTTGATAAAAATTAAAAACTCCGTCCTAATTCATTGTCAAAGACTCAAAAGAAAGTTTATTTGTAACCAAACTAAAACTAGTATCAGTATTGTAATTTTTCAATTTTTTTTTTTCCATAACAAAATTCCTGAAAGAAATTCAAACCAAAAAAGTACAGCAATAGTGAGCGACTCAGCACACACAAAAAAAAAAAAAAAAAAAAGAGAGAGAGAGAGAGAGAGAGAGAGAGCAATGGCTTCTGCTCCGACAAAGCTGTATTCGGACGACGTGAGTCTTCTGATGGTGCTTTTGGACACCAATCCTCTCTTCTGGACTTCCTCTTCTCTTCCATTCTCCAACTTTCTCTCTCATGTAATCCCTCTCTCTCTCTATATATATATATATGTGTATATATGTATATATCTGTGTATCTTTTTCACTACAATAATCCCTTTTCTGGACCAAACCCTAAGAATCAATGCCTGATCGCCGACATTGAGCCGAAATTTTGATTCCGAACTGAATAATTTGCATTCCGATGAGACAATCCCATTCTTTCTCGGCAGCCAAACAGAGGGGAAGAAAAAAAAATTAATTATTATTATTATTTTTTCAGGTACTTTCATTTTTGAACTCAATCCTGCTTCTGAACCAACTCAACCAAGTCGTAGTGATAGCCACGGGATACAACTCATGCGATTACGTCTACGATTCGTCTCTCGCGGCGAACCAGGGCGCGGAGAGTGGCGGAATGCCGGCGCTTTGCTCGGGCTTGTTGCGGAGGCTCGAGGAATTCGTCGTCAGGGACGAGCAGTCGCGCAAGGAAGGCTCGGAGAAAGGGCTTGCCTCGTCGCTGCTCTCGGGGTCGTTGTCCATGGCTCTTTGCTGTATCCTCTGTTTAATATGATTGTTTTCTTTTTTGTTTCGTTTCGGTACTCTTTTTGGCATCAAAGGTATTAGCTTCATTGTGTTTTGATGCAAAATGTTTGTTTGTATAGAAGTAGAGCCTAGAATGTTTAGCAATGATCAGTTTGTGTGTTATATAGAAGCTATGTTTTAGTGTTTAGTCCCACTTGAACCTCCGAGACTTTGTAGGGCTTAATTTGTTGTGTAGATATCCAGAAGGTTTTCCGATCGGGGCCACTCCATCCGCAACCTCGGGTGAGCTTTTGCTGTTATGTTTCATCTGTAAATTGTTTTATGGTCAGTTTTGGGATGATACTCGTACTTGATGTTGGCCAATAAGTTTGTTATTAGTATAAGTTTCTTTGTTATTGATTATAGGATGACCAATTGTCATCTTGCTAATAACCATTATTGGGCGTGTATGCTTATCTAAGTCACCCTAGTACAAAGTGCTACTGCAAGACTGCCTTTAAGATTACGTTCTTGATCGAGCACTCCTTTACTTTGTCCTCAGCGTTCATTGTTAAAAGTACTCAAAAGTTCGGTACATCAAGTTATGGTAGGAATAGCGAGACACTAATTTGCATAAAAATGACAGTGATTGCTCTGTTTGTTGTTGTTTTGGTTAACATTTGAATGCGCTAGCTACCTTGGCCTATAGATTTTTTTTTTTTCCTATTTCAGATGAGTGTCTTTCAACTGTTTTTACTAATATAAGGATGACAGATTTTGTGTTTGCAGGGCTCATCAGATGGACCCGAACAGTATGTTTTCCTAGTCTCTGACATTTTTGTTTTCTTGTGACTTGGAGAAGATTTTGTATTTCTTGTTTCCTCTCTATTCATCTCTTGCTTCAAATGCTGGTTTTTAATCACCTTTCAGGTATGTTGCAGTCATGAATTCAATATTCTCTGCACAGCGTTCTATGGTATACATTTAATTTTTTTAGTTCTTGGCTTTGTTGAAAAAAACCAAATGGTTCAATGTAAATGTGTCAATTTCTTCTTTCCAAAATGTCTTGGTACATTCCCTGAGTTTGGTTTGCTATCTCGTAAGCATTAAACCTTAGCTTCTCTGAATTGCTTCTTCCTTAAAAAATTAAAAAAAGAAAAAAGAAAAAAGAAAAAAGAAAAAAGAAAACCCTTTCGCTGAAACTGATTCTGTTCCGTTGAACTTCTGATTTATGGCTTCATGTTTAATAATAGATATCCCAATATTCCCATCTTCCAGGTTCCTATAGATTCATGCTATATAGGCTCAAATAATTCAGCCTTCTTGCAGCAGGTATGCTAGTGTTACTTGTGTTTCTAACAAATTCTTATTACTGGAATGAATGGGGTAGCATCGTCTCCTAATGTTTTTTGTAAACGTTTGTGATGGGCGAGTAACAGGCATCTTATATTACTGGTGGAGTATATTTGAAGCCCCAACATCTTGATGGGCTGTTTCAGTATCTATCGGTAGGTTGACATTTCAAATAGGTCATATGCTAATATGCTAATATGTAATGAATTGGAAAGCGGCATATATAGGAAATTCATACCCATTGGGAAGAGTAGAGTGTCGATTTCGTCGGCATTTGTTTGTATTTTTCAATTCGTTGATGCTAACATGAGGGCATATTATTCTTATTTGCAGACTGTTTTTGCCACTGATTTGCATTCTCGGGCCTTTTTACAGCTTCCAAAGTCTGTTGGAGTGGATTTTCGAGCTTCGTATGTATCACACATGAGTATTTATCAAAATTTTAATCCATTCTGTTTTCTCTCTCTTCTAATAACTCAAATAAAATTTAGAAGTTTCTTCAACTAGTGCCTGCCAGAGGTGGGAAAAGATTGGGAAATAGGCTTGAATTGTCACTTACTTTAACGGGATAAAGATTCACGTGAATTCCAATGATAATACAGTTGGTTCTGGTTTTAATTTTGAAATTTTTTCACGTGTCAGAAACTTTTGGAAGTCCATTTCGAAATTTGTTCACACTTCTTTCTTGTTTGATTAAAAACGTCTTGGTTTCTGAATAGTTACACATTTCTCAGTTTCAGTTGCAATGCACGATATCAAAAGTTCAATTTTGCAGGTGTTTTTGCCATAAGAAAACGATAGACATGGGCTACATATGTTCGGTTTGCTTGTCCATATTCTGCAAGCATCACAAGAAATGTTCAACCTGTGGGTAAGCAGAGTTTTCCCTTTGAGAGCTTCTCTTTTACAATAATAAGCATGTTTTTAGTTATTGCATGATGCTTCTATATGGTTAATTGTTGAATTAGGCATCAATTTGACTACTTTAATCCTTTCAGCGAGAACATATTAGACCAGACGTGCATTTAACTTTATCCTTCGCTCTTCTCAAGTCTTTATTGTGTTTTTGGTACTCCAGGTCTGTATTTGGTCAGGCCCAATCGGAGAACTTGTCTGCGTCTGACAGAAAGAGAAAGGCCTCATAAGCACGATTTTGCTCTTATTGAAGTGCATCTGGTGTATCAGGTCAAACTGCTTCTTGTTACTTCTGACATTACTATCAACATCTTTTGTATGTAAATCCCTTACATGAGCTGTTTTGGAATCAACTTTTTTGCAGTGACAAACAAGCAAGGTCATATTTACAGATTTTGGCCGGCAAACCCGAATCATCGTTAAAAGTCCGAGAAGTTGTCTCTCTGAAGCTCAGCTGTCTTGACTGCAAATAAATCAGGCACTTTAGAAGTAGGTGCACTGACTCTGTTCTCTTAAAGTAACTCGAGTTTCGGGTGACTCCTTTGTTGGATGTGTTGAAGGAATTTGTCATTTTATAATTTTGCGTTTTACTCATAAAGATAGTAGGAAAAGCAAATCAGCATAACAGACGAGAGGAAAAAGTAGACTTAGGAGTAATGAGCAAAGAAAATAGTTGGAAAACATTGCATTAGGCATGGCCTCGCTGAGGAGGACGTATGGGTGGTGCCTTGAGGACACCCTTGTAGTCCAATTTTCTGTTGTAATAGACGCTATTAAAATTTTATTTCGGGGGCTAGAATGCAAATCCGGTTAGCTCGAGAAATCCCCGTTGGAGTTGGTATCTTCAACGAGCAGCAGCATAGCCAGTGAGCTTAACATGTTAAGCTCAGCTGAGATGTTTAGCATTTTTCGTTCTTCAATTTGGTTATTTCACTTGAGTTGTTTGAGAAGTGAATTATGTGTGCTAGGGTTATAAGTAGACAAATAAGGAAACATGCTCCTAAGAGACATTGATACCAGTAGCCCAAAAAAAAAAAAAAGACGTTTATTCAAGAATGCCAGAAATAGGTATACACACGAACACACGCGCGCACACACACACACGCACACGTATGTGTACTCTATTATGTATCAGTTGACACCAGCATAAGCTTTAATGGCACAGGATGAGTTTTGAAGAACCTCATCTATAGAGAAACGAGCGATGAAATCGAAATGATCAATCGGGTTATAACGCAGAGGATTTTGGTGATCAACGAACTCTTGAGGAACATGAAACAATCCATTCACAAATGACTGAAATCCAAGAGAATATCTTGCTTTGTTGATTATCACTCTGTGCTCACAAGCATGTATTCTATCGTTACTCCATGCCTGAAAAAAAATGCAACAAATATTCAAGATCCATTATCTAAAGCTTTTATCATCTTTATTTTGGGTGAAGTAAGGAATAATTTAGGAAAGGGAGGAAATTAGTTAAATTTTGTGATGTTTTAGGGTGAGTTGGGTAAATAAAAAACTTTATTGGAATAACCCCCCACGAATCAATTCAAACCTAACAAAAAAAAGAAAAAGAAAAAAAAAATCCAAACGTGGACCACATAAGTTTAAGATAATTACTAATTACCCCAACAGCTTAGAGATCATCTCATACTTACCTTTAATAAGTCGCCGGCCATGAACAAAAAGGACGATGGCTTAGGCTTCATGGAGATGTACTGGTCGTCCTTAGTTTTTATCTGCAAACCCTCGACTTCATGTTGATGCAGAAGGGTTATGAAGGTCTTGTCTGTGTGAGTGTTCAATCCAAGGTTGGATTCACTTGGCTTTGGCGCTCGGTACTTGAAGAATCGTATGCGAAACAAGATCGATTCCAAGTGAGAATCATGGTGCTTGGCTACACCATAGCTTTCAAAGACCAGTCTTGTTGTCAATTCATATAGTTCCACCACCATCTTTGAGAAGGAGCAAAGACTTTCACTAGTTATGTACACAACCATATTCTGTAATGTTAGAACTTAGATCTATAGTAGCATGTAAGGGAAAAATGGGCATATTCTCATTTCTATTGTTAAGTTAAATTCTAACATGATAAGGTAAAATTTCACTATAAAAACTTTTGACTTTTTCGTTTTATCAAAAAAGGGAAAGAATTATTTTGTCATGACAATGTTTCTAATTTTTCTGAAACTTTTAGTCTCCGAACTTTTGGTCGGGATGAATTGTAATTTTCATTTTCTTTTAGCAATAGGGTGTCTAAAAAGTAACATCTTTTGTATATGAATTCGGTACTTCCAAGCATTCAAGTTATGACCTAGGAAATCTTAATATGATACTACTATGAAACTAATATATATATATATATATATCTCTCTCTCTAAAACTACTTAAATCCTAAATAACTAGGATAATTTCACAGAAGAAAAATAGCAATTTTACTACTTTTATACTCGCACTCCTAAATTCCTTATAAACAAACACAAGAATTCTAATTTATGATCAAAACATACCGAAAATGATCGTTTCCCTCGGGCCACATGATTTTGGTGAAATTTTCGGCACCTTCGAAGGTCGACGGATTCTCAACCACCACTGATTCGTAGAGCGGAATGCTGGGAAGTTGGCCGATATAATTTGGTCCCGACTTGGTCATAGTTTTTTGCGTTTTGGCCTCCATTGGTAGGTCAAACAACTCTTTGGTTGAATGAAAAATTGAGTCATGAAGTTTTGTAGGAACTTTATGGCCATAAATGGCTTCAAAACAACCATACTCTTCCAAGGCATAACGGACTTGTTTGAGAGCCAATTCCCATGATTCTGATCCAGGAAGCTTCAAATTCTCGTCACTCAAATCTACAACTGGAATTTTATGTTCCATTTGAGACCCCATTTTAATAATAATGTTTACTACAAGATATCATGAAGTATTTTGATTCAACTATATGGTGATATGAAATAATTTGGTTCAACTCTGGGAAAATAATGGCTTTGTATTAAATTTAATGGCGATTGTTTGATGTAGTTGTCTTGTGTAAAGTCAAATAGGATAATTAATCGAGAATTATTACTCCTCCAACATAATAATAACAATAATAATAATGATATAAGACAAGGAGGGCATATAATATTAAGATGAATTTTGGCTTCGATGGGATCGAAGTGGCATAACTAATGCAAATAATTATGATAATATATTGATATATACTCTGAGCGTGTATAACTATAAAAATTGGGCTCGTTCGATATAAATCCAAACCACAATATTTTATTGTAGCAATATTGTTTAAGTTTGACTTTTTGTTATGTAATTACTATAACAACATAGTTTAAACCAAAATTTTTTTATTCGAATTTCAATCCTAACAACCCTTAAGCTGGAAACACACTAGCCGGCAAAGAGCAATAAACTACAACATTCGGCAAAGGGCAATAAACTACAACATTAGTGTTAGGTTTATAACAAGTGATGTCATATACTATTGTGTGTATAACAATAGAACAAAACTATTGGAAGACTCTTAAAAATACATAAAAATATGCACACTAGCACAATACATCTTTTGTTTTTCTATTATTGATTGACATTTCAAATTTAACACTAAAATTATGTTCAAATATCATAGATGAAAATGAAAAAGATACATAAATTTAGAAAATGATTCAATAACATGAATGTGGAAAATGTAGTAACTAGCGAGGGAAAAATAATAATGACCATGTTAAAAAATAATGAGCTAAGGGATATCAGAAAAAAAAAAAATTCAGTGATATGTGAAGTAAAATTTAAATATTTTAAAAAGTTGAGGGGTCAAATATGAGTATTTCTTTAAAATATTAGGTAAATTTAAAGATTTTAAAAAAATATTTTAACTATAAGGAGGGGAAATCTGAAAAAAATATTTAATCTATATGGTAAGTTTTATAAGTTCAAAAAATTAACGGAAGAAAATTTGAAAAACTATCTAATATGTAAAGTAAATTTTAAAATATTTGAAAGTTTGAGGGGGCATATTCCGAGCTTCCACATGACATAAACAATTGAATGGGCGGAGCAAATTAATTAACATTAACTAATATTTTTATAAAAAAGATTATTTACATTTTTTTAAAGGAAAACAGATTCCCTATCCGCTTATAACGGGTGCAAGAATTCGTATATCAAGAGAAACAGACCACACCCCCCCCCCCCCCCCAATACCGTTAACCTGTTTTTATGTGAAAACGAGTATGGGTGTGCGGCGGAGACCCGTTTGGCCGTTTCTGCTGGTCTACATAATAATCTAACAAAACTTTTATATTACAATATATATGATTTGACCCTCACTTTGTTATGAGACAATTTGATTTGATACACCTGCCATTTATACAATTATGGTATTAATAATAACGAATCGTACTTTCCACGAATTTGTAGGCACAATAAATAGGGCGTCCAAATTGTTCAAACCATCATAATTTGTTACGTACATTTCGCTGAGACACAAATGCTGAGGAACCAAATGTTGGTCTCAATTGCTAAAAGAGGAATACTAAACTCCGAAAACTAGGAACACACAACATAATTGTTTATAGAGTACACACAAACACACCCATATATATATATGTGTGTGTATATTACATATTATTTATCAATTAACACCAGCATAGGCTTTAATGGCACATGGTGACTTTTTGAGAGAATCATCTTTGCCAAAGAAACGATCGAGGTAATCAAGGTGATCAATTGGGTTGTAACGCAGAGGGTTTTGGTGATTAACAAACTCTTGAGGCACATGAAACAGTCCTTTGATTAGTGACTGTAACCCAATAGAGTATCTTGCTTTGTTGATCATCACTCTGTGCTCACAAGCACGTATTTTGTCGTTACTCCATGCCTGAAAAAAATTATAAAAAAAAAAAACAATTCAAGCAAGGAAACTAATGTTTTAAATCCATTAATGTTTATTTAGGAGCATAGTTAGTTCAGACAATAAGCAGATAATATTTATATTTATATATTTTTTATTTCTATCTCTGAAAAGATAAATAATTAAAAAATTATTAATCTGAGTCTTGGTCACTCCATAGTCCATATATTTATAAAAATAGCTTATTTTAATATTTAAAGAAAATTAGTTGAATGTTATTCTAAAAATTCTATTTATAATGCCGGTTTAGCATCACTATGCTGAAGAAAAAAAAATCGTTAAATTATAAATAGGTGCTAGCATTTGATAAATTTGTTTTTGACTGGTAAAATATTGTGGGAATGTGAGATTGCCAAAAAGTAATTAAAAAAAACGTTAGTTAGTAGAAGATAGACGATTAATCAAAGACATTTTAGTAATGTAAAAAATAGAAGTAATTTTGGATAGAAAAAAATAACAGTTAGCTTGCTTTTCAAATTACACTAAATGTCTACATAGAAGCGGAAACAATTACATACTTTTTTCTTGTCAATTTGCACACTGAACTTACAAAATTTGACAAATTAGTACCTATTGGCAATAGAAGTTCAAATTTATGCACCCTACAGTCCGTCCCATTCCGTCAAAATTTGAACTACTACGACCAATAAGGACTAATTTGTCAAATTTTATAAATTCAGGGTGTAAATTGCCAAAAAACAAGTTTAGAGGCCAACCTGTCAAAACATGTTAAATGTAGGGGATTGGTGCCTATTATTCTTTATAATATCATTCAAATATAATAATTTGTTAGTATACGCAATATTCAGAATTTGATATTTACTATGGTGTATATATATATATATGTTCTTTACCGAAAACACAATCAATTACTCAAAAATATTAACATTGTGTTAAATAAGACTTAGAATTCGATCATTGAGCTAAATAGCTCTTTATATAATTAGTAGTTGAAGCCTAAAAAGTGGCTCTTAGATTTTTTTCCCTTTTCGGGTTATAAGGGTAATGACAAATTGACAATGTAGTCACCATTTCACCCTTTTCCCTTCTCTATTGTTAATTTGTATTTTGTAGGAAATAGCATTGTCATTTCCTTGGATATTGATCCGCAAGTATATATATGTATAAACTACGAAAAATTTATTGGATCAACCCACATCAAAGCCAAAAAAAAAAAAAAAAAATCTAGGAACTGACCACTGTTTTTTAACATAATTACAAAATGACCCATAAAATTTAGAAATCATATCACGAAACTAGCCTACTTACCTTCAATAAGTCACCCGCAACAAACAGAAAAGATGATTGCTTGGGCATAATGTCAACGTATTGACCGTCCTTTGTTTTTATTTGCAAGCCCTCAGCTTCATGTTGATGAATTAGGGTTACGAAGGTCTTGTCTGTGTGAGTGATGATCCCGAGGTTGGTTTCGCTTGGCTCTGGCGCTCTGTACTTGAAGAATCGTATGCGGTAAAAGGCCGATTCCAAGTGAGTATCATGGAGGTTCGCTACGCCGTAGCTTTCGAAGACCAATTTTGTTGCCAATTCATATTGTTGTGCCAACATCTTTGAGAAGGAGCAAAGGCTTTCACTAGTAATATTGTTTACAACCATATCTCTAGAGTTAGTTAGGCCTCATGCAAGTAAAAAAAGAAATTGAAAAGGAGTGTGTTGTCATGACTCATGATATGACATTTTGGATTGTAAATTTAAAATCTAATATAAAAGGAGCATTTTTTTTTAATAAGAGAGTAAATTAAGGAATTTTTTTAAAACAATATAAGTATTTAGTATTTAACCATTTATTGGTTCATGTTTTAAAGAAATGACCAATGTTTTCAAAAATTAAGTTATTAGCCACTAATACATAAGAAAACTAAGGACATTAAGATAAATGCACATCATATTAAATTTTGACACCTTTACATGATCATGATACCGAATTAAACATTAGTTGCGAAACATTTTTTATTTTTTTTGTCGAATACATAAGAAGGAACGTGGAAGAGTATTATTAGTTTAATGATCAAAACATACCGAAAATGATCGTTTCCCTCGGGCCACATGATTTTGGTGAAATTTTCAGCACCTTCGAAGGTCGACGGATTCTCAACCACCACTGATTCGTAAAGCGGAATGCTAGGAAGTTGGCCGATATAATTCGGTCCCGACTTGGTCATAGTTTTTTGCGTTTTGGCCTCCATTGGTAGGTCAAACAACTCTTTGGCTGAATGAAAAATTGAGCCATGAAGTTTTGTAGGAACTTTATGGCCATAAGTGGCTTCAAAACAACCATACTCTTCCAAGCCATAACGGACTTGTTTGAGAGCCAATTCCCATGATTCAGATCCGGGAAGCTTCAAATTCTCGTCACTCAAATCTACAACTGGAATTTTATGTTCCATTTGAGACCCCATTTTTATAGTAATGTTTACTACAAGATATTTATGAAATATTTTGATTCAACTATACAACTATTGCCTTGTATAATTAATACTTGTTCTTTGATGTAAATTGTGTTGTGCAAGATGACATATAAATATATTACCCAAACATGTTTGTCTAAATTAAAAATAAATAAATTAATAAGGAAGAATCGATATTAACATGGATTTCGTGTCGATCAAATCCAGGAATAGTTATTGGAGATAACGATTAATTACAATAGTACTATATATTGATGTTAGCTAAGATATATATATATATATATATATATAGAAGAAAAGGTTAGCTAAGATACGCACTACGTACACAGCCAACAAAGAACAATAACATATGACATGATAATGTTAATCTTTCTACATTCACCATTTTATATATAAGGAGTGAAGAAATTTAAAGAGAATCTTTCATCAATATGCTTGCGTGAGGTGCTTGTTAGTGTAGATTGTATTATGAGTTGGAACCCAAAAGACTAATGAGAAACCAAAAACCAACATGGGAAATCAAGGCTCGCTTATAAAGTTTATGTGAGACTTGAAGTTTTAAAAAGATATGTGAGCTATGGGCTTGTAGTTTTACGTGGTAAAGATAATAATACTCAGTCCTTACGTAATGAGTATTTATTTTCTTATTAAATTTGGACCATTGATTGTCAAGAATTGTGATTTAACGGTCACATTTGATTAACACGTTTCCAAATTCATATCCTACGGTCAGATGCCACTTGATCACTGTAAGGCGCACCAGTAGTTTTTCCACGTCAGCCACCAAAGTTGCCAAGCTCCCGTATTATGTCTCAGTAATCTATGTTGTGTTGTATTTTAAAGGAAAAATTTTAAAAATACCTTCTTTATTTAGGGTGTTGTGTCAATGTGCCGCTTATATTTCAAAATGTCTCAACCGATATTTTAAATATTGACAAAGTTTCAGTTATCCTCCGTAAATTTTAAATATGCCCCTTTTACTTAAGAAGTTGTGTCAATATGTTCCATATATTTTAAAAATGTCTCAATTGACACTCCAATAAAAGAGCATGTAACACTTCAACAATAAGACATTTTAGGATGTTGATTGAGGTATTTTTGAAGCACATGGGGTATATTGATACAACAATTTAAGTAGAGGGTGCATATTTAAAGTATAAGGGGGTAATTAAAATTTTTTCAATGTTTAAGATGTCGGTTAAGACGTTTTGAAATATATAGAGCATATTGACACAACACCCTAAGTAAATGGGGTATTTTTAAAAGTTTTTCTATTTTAAATTTTTACAAGTAATTCACATCAGTGGTCCTTGAACTTATCATGCTTTGGCAAGTTGGCCCTTAAACCTTTTTTTCTCAACATTTTGCACCATGAACTTACAAAATTTGACAAATTAGTCCTTACTGGTAACAAAGTTTAAATCAAAATTTGAACTTCTACAGCAATGACTAAAAAATCTCCGAAAATTCGGCTAATTCAATTTAAAAATACCAATCAAAACTACTATTATCAAAATTTTCATCGAATGAATATAAAAATGGCTAATTTCTTAAATTTCTAAAACTATGACTAATCCCTAAAAATTAATCTAAAGTTTGGCTAAATGCTTAAAAATCTCTTAAATTTATACTAATTTTACATTGATTTTTATAGTTTATGCTTTTTTTTTAAACACTGACACTTTATCAAATTTTTCATAATTTTCATCGCTATTTTGACAAGCGAAATATATAATTAAAATGATAGTAAATACCCAATTTTTAACATCTAATTTAAATTATTATCCAATCTTTTGAAAAATATAACAAATTACACAAATAATTCAATTACTTAAACAATGGTAAGTGATGATAATTAACTTAGTTACCAAAAACATGTACAAGTAATTAACGAATTAACTAGAAACTCAATTATTTCAAAAATTTGGGTATTTATTTTCATTGTTATATAAATTTTGGGCATTTTCCTACTTCAATTGGTGTTAAATGAGGTACACATTTGTTATATTATATAACAGTTGGGTACAAGGGGAAAAAATGTCACTTAAGATGAAAATCAAAATAATCTATTTATTACTTCTTTTTTGGGATTAATAGGTCAATTTTGTGAAATTTATTTTGTCGTTTTTCATTTTAAGGTTGTTTTTTGAATTGATGTCGCTTGTATCATTTTTTGTTTTTATCGTGTTTATTTATTTGAAAAATTTTTTGGTAGGGCCTCTACCGGTAGTGGGGGCCCCTGAACCGTCAGATTTACTTGGCTAAAAAGCACACATTTGACAATAAGGCTATCAAATTCATTTTACTTCTATCTTCGTATGAACGTGGCAAATAACAGGGATCATTACGAACTAAACTTCGAAAGTACCAGTCAACAGCGCAATATTAGATTCATCAGGGGCGCGTAAACGTAAAACTCGGAAAGAACTAGGGCATTAACAGAATTCCCGAAACTATATTCAGAATCAAATTCATGTGTGAAATGTGGACATTAGAGGGAACCGCAAATCCGCGGTTATTTTGAGTCTTTCCCTTTTCGCAGTTCCGAAGAGCCGAGCTTTTCCAAAAGTCGAAAATGGCGGAAGAGAAGAGCGAGACGGTTGTGAAGGACGAGAGCAAGGAAGAGAGCGCTTCGCAAGGCCTCGATTCTCAGATTCAGTCCGCCATGAGAGCTCGAGTCATTTACATCAAGGAACAGGCCAGGTAAATCTCTCTCTCTCTCTCTCTCTCTCTCTCGATCACTCACTCTCTCACTCACTCACTCTCTCTCGCTCATGTCTTTTTGTGTCTCAGTTGGAGAATTACTTTTTTTTTTTAGGGAGCTGGTTTTAGCAAGTGGCTGTGAGTGTATATGTGTGTATGTGATTATAGAGGAACGGCGTGTAATTTTGGTGTTTTTTTGAGTTATAATTAAGTTCTTTTGTATGAAAGTTTGGGGATTAGTGTGTTTGAAGAGTTTTTTTTTAGAGTAATTGGACAAATGTTTGAGGTTGTTTGGAGTCTCATCCATGAATTTGGTTTTGGGGCTTAGGGTTTTGGGGGGAAATGAATGGAGCCTAGAGAGAAGTCTAACAAACTTGGATAAAAAATTTGATTTTTTTAATTATTATTGTTTTTTCTTTGCTAAAAAGAATTTTATGACTCCAAGTATGGCATATATTATATGAACAGGGTTAGGGGGGTGTAATGGCATAAGGGTGATTTGAAACTGTTAATAAGTATCCATGGCACGTTGGATAGGTTTGGAAGTTTGAACTTTGCGGTGAATTCTTGCGGGGTTTAGTGGGTATAGTGTTGGGATATTAGAGAAGCAAATGTGATCCTGACGGCTTATGTTGAGGCGTTTTGATTACGAAAAAGGGAGGTATTTATTGATTGATTATAATCGTAGTTTGCTTTGCTTGCAGTTCTTTGACTTTGGAGGGAGTTCGAAGATTGTTGGAGAAGGACTTGGGGTTGGAGCAAAATGCATTGGATGCGCACAAGAGAGTTGTCAAGCAGTTTTTAGAGGAGGTATCTCTGGATTTTGCATCTCTTCACATATGATTATATATTATATTTAGCTTATATCATTCTGTGCTCATTGAATTTGACTCATGCTTTAAGATTTGAGTATTGTAAGGCCAGGGCTAGATTTGGTGTTTGAGCTACTAGTTTTTCTTTTTGCTCAGGAATATTTCCAAAAATGTGATCTATTTTTCTCCCTCACCAACAAACAATAGAAATATTTAGGTGGGAATGTATTAGGTAACATAAATCGATGCTTGTTGAGTGCATATGTATGAGTAACCACCGTTGATGAGCTATTGATTTGAATTGAAGGTTCCTTTGCTTTGGTAGAGAGGGTAATTCAGAATGCTTAACCTTTAGGATTTCGGGGTGAACTTTGTACAAAACTACTTTTTTGACTGTATCTAGTGCATCTGGATAAAAAAAGTACTTCTAGGCTGTAGGCAATAGTAAAATACTTCAGATGGTCTCAGGAAAAGAAGAAAAATAATTATAGATGGATTACTGCTGTCCTGTGTTTTTCTTTCTCTTGCTTGATGGTGCTTTCAGGAGGTTTGTAATTAAGGTCTTAGCACTTACCATGCCCTATGTACAACTCTAAGTTAAGAAGCTCGTGCATGGGGATCTACACATCAAAAGGGGGGTGGTTAGTATTCTTTGTCCTCTGTGTGTATTGTATTGTTTGGTCATTTTTTAGGACTTTAGATTGCTCAAAAAAGTAGTCTGATCGCGGAAATGGTGGTTTGGTAGATATCAAGAACAATACTTGTTTGCTATCTTTTTATTCTGATTTGGGGCTTCAGGGAAACTAAATTCTTAGCCATGTATAGTATATCTGAAGATCATTAAAATGATTTGTTTATAAGAATATAGAAGCAATTTGAAAATATTTGAGATGTCTCTTACTACTGTTTACCAAAGGCTAGTAACCATACTAGTGTGTATGGTGTATGTACTACAACCCAGTCTGATGATAGGTGTCTGAAAATGTTCTCTGTCTTTACTCTTTACTATTCTGTTAGTTGTAGCTGAATTCTATTTTCTACTGTAGCTATTAGAAGGTTCCAATAGTGGCAACGATTCAAAGAATGATGAGGAGGCAGGAGAAAAAAAGAATGATGGGGAGACTTGCAAGAAAAGTGTGTCTAAAGAGGAGCCAGCAGAGTCATTTGAAGTTCATCGGGAAAGCAATGATGCAAGTGAATCTGTTGATACAGATAAAGAAAAGCTGGATAATACACCTGTATCGGGACTTTTGAAGGAGCATAAGAAAACAAAAGTGGAAGCTGATGAATCTGAAGAAGTCGTAGAGAAAAAGGCTCTGACCAATGAGACGATAACAGCAGCCCTAAAAAAGAGAGCTAAATACCTGAAAACTAATTCGGAGTATGTTCTTTTATCCTTTCTATTGTTTATTGGTGTATTTTCTATTGCATTATTTTACTTTCTAATTTCTATCAGCATATCCTTCAATTTGTTACTTGATTGTCCTTTGTTTTGCAAAAGTGAAACAGCCATCGTAACTTTCTTCTTCCTCTTTTCTTTTTTATTCTCAAGACAACTTACTCTTGCTGGACTTCGCCGGCTTTTGGAGGAAGATCTTGAACTTGAAGCACATGCTCTTGATCCATATAAAAAGTTTATTAGAGAGCAAGTGGATGAGGTCAGCAGAATTTTGTTGTCATTATGAATTAAGGCATGTATACCGAAGAACCATGCACAATATAATTCTTTGCTTATCTTTTGCAGATACTAATTCCGAAGAAAGTCTCTCAACCAGCTAGTAATGTAAAGAAAAATGTTGCGAAAAAATCTCAAGGAAAAGTAGGCAAAAAGGTCAGGAATGAAGAAGAGAGTTCTGATTCTGCAGGTAGTGAAGGTGATGAGGATGAAGATGAAGTCAAGCCTAAAAAGAAAAAAATTATGAAGGTAAAGGAATCTAATGAGCCTAAGAAAAGGAAAAAATCTGTAAAGGATATGAAAGTCTCTGGCAAGAGAATCAAGACTGCAGAGAAATCTGCGGAGGACAATAGTGATGAAGATGGTAAAGGAAATTCCTCTGAAGATGGTCAATCACAATCTTCTGCTGAAAAATCTACCAAGGTATTAAATGTTTAGTTTTTCTTATATTGCAACTTAGAGTATATAAGGGACCTATCAAAGGCAATCAACCTATTTAATGGCTATTCGTATCATACTCTCCATCAAAATGCAGAAGAAAGTGGTTTCAACTCCCCCGGCATATGGAAAACGTGTGGAACATCTAAAATCAGTTATCAAATCATGTGGGATGAGGTCATATTTATTTTACTTGCAGCTTTTGAGCTTTTTTATTCACCGCTTGTTGCCTTTTAAAATTAATAATATTGTATACAGTGTTCCTCCCGCCCTTTACAAGAAAGTCAAGCAGGTTCCTGAAAATAAACGTGAATCACAATTGATAAAGGAGTTAGAGGAGATGTTATCTAAAGAAGGATTGTCTGCCAATCCCAGTGAAAAAGGTTGGAACTGGATATTACTTCCTGGAATGTTGGATATTGTTTAACCATAAAATTTCATTTATTTGCGTGGTACTCTATACATGTTTTAAGAGGTTGCAGGTTTTGAACAGTGTATTTGTTTTTATATTCTATGGCACTAATTTCCTCTGAGTTATATCCTTCCTCTTTAACAGCCATGACCTAATAAATTAATGTTCCTAACAGGCCCAGTTAGGGTAAATATCTTTAAGCAATTTGTCTTTTGTTTTATTCTTCTTTTTTGTTATCAAAAGTTTGTTAATTTTCTTGGAAAAATGGATCACATTTTATAAATTAAAACACCTTGCATTTTTCCTAGGTTTCAGACACTTTGTCCTAGGTTTCGTACAAAGTGTATATATTCTCCATCCATTTCCCACAATCTAGTATCGTTGTAATCTATCATATCTGGGAACCAATTAATAAGACATTGTTGGCATTTTGATATGAAAAAAATACTCGTGTTATTTGGGATGTTGGCTTCTGCTATTTTATTACAGTGTGTAGCTTGTAAGCTGGCTAAGGTGTTCCTCACTTTATTCCCTTTGACTGTGACCTGGCTAAAATTTTCCACTTCTGAGGTGCTAATATGACCAATTTTCTTCCCAAAGGTTTTCATACCTATCCCTAAAACTATATTTGGAAAATATATTGGTGAGTTCAGGGTATTCTTCCCTGTCGGTTTTGGCTCAAATAATCTTTGATTGTTCTGAATAATACGGAGTCTTGTGTTTCATGAACTTTACAATCTGCTCTGGGTTCTGGTTTGGAACTTGAGTTCAGAAGCAATTCCAGGAAATTGATGCATGCTAGAAAATTTTAATACCACCTAGAGTTATCCTACTAGTCTTATTACTACATCGGCGTCATCTTAAAGATTGCAATTGATACGGCCAATTAGGTAGAACTTGTCAAGTGAAGTGATGGGATAGAACTTTCTCACTAGTGGATTTAATGACGCTCATCGACATCTCACTTTAATTTGTTTTTAGGTTCAGGATCATTCGTCGGACATTTAGTATCTTTCTATCAGGAAATTCTGAGGAGTCTTTCTTGCTGTCCTAGACATTAGTGCTGTCTATTGTTTACTGTTAACTAAATTTCCAAATAGGTCTTTCATGATGAATTAATTTCTTTTCTATAATAATGAATTAAGTTCCTAATTTAAAATGTGGTTGCGGCAAGTGGTTATTGTTATCCAGGTATTTTGAATTTTCTTATTATCATTGCATACACAATATATTTAGGAAATGTGCTATTCTATCAGATGTCTTAACTTTTTTTTTTAATTTTATATTTTTTTAATATTTTAAATAGGAGCAGTACATCTAGTAACATTCCGTACAGAAAACCCTGAAATCTTTTTTAATAAAACAATAAAGCTTGTCTTGTTCGTTATAGAAAATGTTCCAAACTAAATATCCAGTTTTTTTCTTTTTTATCTATTTATTGCTTTTGGACAACTTTGACCAATACTCAATCTACATCAACAGTTTAGTTTTTGGCTTGATATTTAGTCTGTTATCTTTCTGTTATACAAATTCATTTATTCTCTCATTTCTCAAGTTGACATGCATATCAAATTATAGCGGATCTTTATTTTCTTTATGCCATAGAGCTTTCTTGTGGGGTAAAGATCAATTCAAGTCATATTGGCCGAAGTATAACCGTTGAATGACCATAGAAATGATATTTTAGATATATAAGGCTTCATCATCCATGTGTAGGGTTGACTGTGGAATCCTCTCCATAGAATTAAAAAAAAAAAAAGAAAGAAGAAACAGTTTGCTTCTGATCGCTACCTGACTAACATTTGCCGTGGTATGAACGATAGTATGACAACATCTTGTTGTTTGTACTTAGTAACCATGTCAATTTCAATTTCTCTCTTGGAATTCCATTTCACATGCCTCTAGGGAAAATTATATCATTTCAGATTGTTTTGGACTGTAAAAATATACAGGCGTATTGGATTTTGATGCCTTTTTGTTTTTTGTGCTCAGAAATCAAGGAAGTCAGGAAGAAAAAGGAACGAGCAAAAGAACTTGAGGGCATTGACACAAGCAATATTGTATCTAGCACACGTAGACGATCAACGGCAAGTTATGTGGCACCTCCAAAGCCCAAAATACCTGTTGAAAGTGAAAGTGAAGAATCCGAGGATGAGGATGACGAGGATGACGATGACGATGAAGACAATGATGAGAACGGCAACAACGATGCTAGCCAGAGTGAAGAGTCTAACGTGGGTAAGAGTAGTTGTTGCTGTTTGTTTTTTTTTTATTTTCTTTCCAAAAGGCATATATTTTCAAGGTTTTGCGCATGGTTTCGCGTGAAGTCATGTTAGCGTGTACTTCCATTTTAGATCACACGTTTTTGTGTCTGTCTAATCGTCATGTTTATATAACTTCTGGAGCTATTGGGCAATGCACTTTGTTTTTAGCACCTAAAATTGAATTCCAGAGAAGTTTAGCCTTTTGCGTTCTGTCCACAAGATAGTAAAAGTGAGAAAAAAAAAAAAATCTCAAATAGCAGGGCCTCCTTTTCTTTGACCGTCTTTGCAAAATTAAGTTATTTCACTTTCCCTCGTAACATTTTGTAGTAAAAATCCCTTTGCATCAAATCATTGCTACATAATCTCTTCTTTAGTAGCTGCAATTTTGAAACGCGACTCAGCTTCTACTTCTTTCTGACAATGATATCTCCCTCGCGAATGCAGATGACGATGTGAACAGCGATTGAAGGCATAAACAAGCCCGAAGGAGTACCAATATAGGCATCTTGATGACTAGTTAGTGGGGAACGAGTTCTTCTGATTTCCCTTTTGTATTTTAGTTTTTCCAGTTCCTAAAATTATTTTTAATTTTTTATTTTTGGTGTATGAATTGATAGTCGACTCTTAATTTGTTTGCCCATCTTTGTCAATATAGGTCTTTATTGGTTACCTTTTTGCAGGGTAGTGTGTTTATAACTACTATGCTCGTTCTTATGTTTGTTTATTTTTGTTTCAGTAAATTTAATATGTGATAAAGGCATTTGCTAACTAATATATATGGTGATTAGTTGTCTGTTTGTACACATTTTACTACCAAAGCAAGGTTAGTAGATTACTAGGGTGAAAATTTGATGCCCTTCTGAATATAGATACAATTGTTTTGAACGGAAGAAAGTTGATGGGCTACCGGTTTTGGCCCGTGCAAAATTTAGTCTTAGACCATCTCTCTAATGCGTATGCCAATGTTATAATAGCAAAAGTTAGTATGTCTAGCACTACTCACGTGCTGATATCAAAATTTGACATTTGAATAAAATAATTGTTCTTTAATTTAATGTTATTTTTATGTTAAATTTGACAAATGTTAACATGAAGTATAATGTGAATTTTGACATGCGAAAATGAATATTATTGATTACTTTCATTTAATATGAAAATAATTGCGAAAGTAATTATGACTATAATTTTATATTATAAAAATCTAGATCTTTATTACTTTTATAGTGCTAAAATTTGGTATTTTATCGAAAATATTATTCTTTAATGCAATGTTATTTTTAGTGCACTGACATCATCATATATATCATAATGTGAAAGATAAATGGTATGAAAATGTAGATCTTTATATATATATATATATATATATATATATGAAAACGACAGAAATCCCGGGAAATTAAGGGGCGATAGAGTTAGTACACCGCCCAGGTTATTATTGAAGAAGCTTTCTTAGATGCCGACAGAAATGTATATTTGAAGGCTGTTTGCGTTGAAAGAACCTAAAAAAAAAAAAAAAATCAGAATGATTTATCTTATGCTTTCTTTGTTCAGATTCTGATATATACATTTTGCATATAACTTGCGTCTTTAAAATATGTCGATGAATCTTTTCTCAAGCACGTGTGACAATCTTTTTTCCCTTTTTTTGGTTTAAATGAAAAAAGTGTGGTAGTGCCAGAATATTCCAACTCATCCCGGTTAATAAACACCAATAAATAGTGCTCGATGCTTTTAGTTCAATAATTAGTACAGACTGATTTTTAGTTCTCTTACGCCATGCTAATAAATGTACCAAAAAGTGTATCTTATAAGAGCCTTCAAGACAAAAGGATTTAATTCTCATTCTCAGTCACACATTATGGCTCTATATCAAGCATTAGATTCTATATATTCGGAGGGCTTTTCCTTTTTTTTTTTTTTTTTTTTAATTTACAAATCAATCTTTCATATAGATCATGTAAAAAATTCTTCATACCATGGCACGATCAACATAATACTCAAGTGCTACTTGATTATCATCACTTGAACCTATTCTATTCTGTTATCCTTTTTCCTCTTCTTAGGTTGTTAATTTTTACAGATATCACTAGCTTGTTCATGAGCTGATTAGCATAAATCATCCGAATATAAATGCAAAAGACTATATATAGTAAAATAAAGGGAAAGAGCAAATGAGATAAGACAAAAATAGGCGTAGAATATAGCGCAAAAAAGCTATGTAGATCAAAACATAACAAGAAGCTATATGATGATCATTAACATACTTTAACCCGAGCTCTCTCAAGTTACTTAAGAAAAAAAAAAAAAAGAAGAAAAAATTAAAAACAAAGTTACACATAATCTCAGATTATGATCTTCCTTAAGAGATGTACATAATATTGTCACCTTTTTTTTTTTTTTTTTTTTTATCTAATATAAAACTTCACCCGAATCTTGATATATTTGAGATTCTATTCTCTAAGAACCCTGAGAAATAGAATTCTTCTTGGAAATCTACGGATTAGTTGCAGTTGTGGTAGTAGTAGTGTTAGTTGTAGTGACTATGGCGATGGTTTTAGTGGTGTTTGAGACCGGCAATTCTTGGTTTTTATCGTCCTTTAACGGTGCTGTCGAGGCTATCGGATCTTTACTTTTGCCCCACACGACGGTGTAGAGTCCCATGACTATGAAAATGGCTCCAATGATACTGTAAATAAATTTAAGCCCAAAAGGGAAAAAAAAAAAAATTAAAAAAAATGAAGCTAATTAATTTTAAGTGAAAAGGTCAAATAGGTCAATAAATGTAATATTAAGGTCGCATATGGAATAGTGATACGTTAATTATCGTATAAAATTAATTTTAGTATTGAGGAGCGATGTTGGTTAATGATTTTTACCTTCCAAGGTGGACTTGCTCGGCCAAGACGATGGCGCCGAGAGCGAAGGTGATGATCATGCAGAGAGGGCTGAATGACGTCACGAATACCGGACCTCTTTCTCTGATCACCATGCCTTGCACGTAATAAGCAATCCCAGAACAAACCACACCCTAGTTTTGAAACAATCAATCATGATCAATCAAAGTGTCAATGACCACACAAAACAAAATGCTCAAAGGAGACAAACCAACAAGGTAATATATTCTTTTGTGAGTGTGTCGCTCTAGGGTTAATTAGAAAGCGTTTGCAATTTGCATGACAGATTCTATTTTGAGATAAAATATTCCAACTTTTGCCAGAGAGAGAGAGAGAGAGGGCTTTATGAGTGAATATAATTGATTACAAAGAAGACAATTACGTATCTTACGTAACCCGTCACTAAAATAAATAAATAAGATTATAGTAGTGTCGGTGTGAGAAAAGAAATACACACATATATTATTATGCTTATATGTAAATAAAATTTAATTAGCAGTGCTTACAGAGTAGACAGCAGCGAGAAGCCTAGAGTCCCAACCAATAACCCAAACATGAAGGTCACGTTCAAACACAAATGTCACAATACCACCTTCCAACACACCCAACAAGCATACCCAAGCTGTCAGAGACAGCTCTGCCGGATATTTCTTCAATGTAAATGACTGATCCAAAAAAAAAAAAAAAAAAAAAAACAAACAAAACCTTGCTAGTCAGTTCTCTATATATACAATGTTATACACAAAACTGTACTTTAGATTTTTGAATGATGCATGTATCACGGTAATACATGATTATTCTACATCGTACGTCTATTTTTTTGACGATGTAACTTTTCAAAAAAGTAAATATGACAATGCAATATCGTGCGTTAATTATTGTGCAGCATGCACTATTGAAGAATTTTTGATAATTTTTATGCCCTCTACTTTGACAAGTTTTTAAAATATGGGCGAAGAAGGAAAATATCCAGAAATTATAAAATAATAGAAGTAATTACCCATAGTTTCCAAGTAATTGAGTAGTTACCCAATTCATTAATTATTTGCACATATTTTCGGTAATTAAGTTAGTTACCATCGATCATCACTTTGTAAGTAATTAAATCATTTGGGTATTTGGTTGTATTTTTCAAAACATTGGGTATTTACTTGAATTAAGTATAGAAATTGGGTATTTACTATAATACACATAATTTATATAACAATAAAAATAAATACCCAAACTTTTGAAGTAATTGAGTTCCTAGTCAATTCATTAATTACATGCACATACTTTTGGTAACTAAGTTAATTACCACCACTTACCACTGTGTAAGTAATTGAATCACTTGTGTAGTTGTTTATATTTTTTAAAAATTAGGGTAATAATTTATTATAAGAGTTAAAAATTAGGTATTCACTATAATTTCTCTTAAAAATAAAATATTTAAGGCAAAAAATATATATTCAACAAATTTTGTAGTCATGGTTATATATATGCATGTAAAAGTGGATGCAACATTACATTTGTAAATTTAGATACTAGCTTACAGCTAGGGCATGCATGCTTACTTGTACAATGAAGAAGCTGGCCCAACCGCCGCAACTGGCGATGAGCATGAGAGTGCCGAGGACCCAGTGGTGGGCCCCCGACTCCTCGGTGGAGCTCTTGTGGGCGCTGCCGCCGTTGTGGAAGATGTCGAGGATGGGGCCTTTGTAGAGAGTCATCACCATCGCTCCTGAAACTGTGATTACTGTCCCTACCACCTTTGCAATGCTGTGTAATTTCTTCATGTTCACCGTCTCTAACCTAGATTTATTATTTAATTATGTATAGCTCGAATTTATTAGTTAGTGTCTAAGTGATAGGAAAGTAAATATCATATGCAATCATGCGCTAATTATTGAATCAAAGGGAAAAAAAGATACAAATATAAAAAATTGGGAAAGCTCATTGCATTAGTATATAGCTAGGCATTTATTGATCAATTTGTTGGTGAAATTGAAAACTTTTTATATTTTATAAGAGGACATTGTACTTCTTTGACCAAAAAAATAAAAATAAAAATACAAGCAATAAAAAGTGATACACTTATATTGTCGGTAGTTTTTGTAAAGTGAAACGACAATTAATGTACTATGGCTTTCAAATATTTGGCTCATGATATGCTCATATATATTCGTACGAAAAATTTCATCTTTTGACTCGCAACATGTGAAAGAGAATCAACTTTTTTTTTTTGGAATAATTCTTTCAGAAAAATTATAGTTTCAATTATTGTAACAATTAAAAAAAAAAGAAAGAAATTAATTAATTAATTAAATTAATTACCTGAACATAAGAGCCATTATGAATGTAATTGCAGGTAGGATATTGACAACGGCAGCTCCAAATGTTGCTGAAGTGTACTTCATCCCCATATTGTACAAGTTTTGGTCAAGCACTGGTCTGTAAATGAATTAATTACATTAGCTTGGTAAATTGAGGAATAAAAAAAGGTGTTATTATTAGAAATAAATACAAGAAAAATGAAACACTTTGTGACCATAGTGTCAAGAGTAATTTAATCACCAGGTAGTTGGAAACATAAGTTAATTAATGACTGTATTTGAAAGTATAATCATGTATATATATAATATAGGGGTGAAGTAGGCAAATACCCATAATTTATATAACAATAAAAATAAATACCCAAACTTTTGAAGTAATTGAGTTCCTAGTCAATTTGTGAATTACTTGCACATACTTTTGGTAACAAAGTGAATTACCACCACTTATCACTGTGTAAGTAATTGCATCATTTAGGTAATTGGTTACATTTTTCAAAAGAATGGGTAATAACTTACATTAAGTTTTAAAAATTGGATATTCACTATAAATTCTCTATAATATATTACGTACAATTTAATGATCATTTTTAAGAAAATATTTTATGAATAATCAAGGTTAATATTTTTTGTTGTAAGGAAAAAAAAAGAAAAGAAAATTAAAGGAATCTATTTTTGATACTCTTGACGACACACAACAAAAGATGAAAGAAAGAATCTTTTATTTACTATTCTTTTTTTTTTTTTCCTTGGAAAAGAATATCTATACGAATGTAGTGCCTCGATCAATTGGGGGAAAACAGGTGACGTCAGTTCGAAATTCTTTTTACTTGGCAAAGATTCTAGGAATTAAATTCTTTAAATCACTTGATATATTCCTAGCACATAAGCTTCATCTATTCCTAGTCATATCAAAAAACTATTATAGTACATGCACATAATCATGATGCTTATATATGTCATGAAACAAATATAGTGAGAGAGACTTTAGCCAAAAAAAAAAAAAAAAAAGTGCGAGAAACCCAACATAGGTTTTTTGGCACATAGTTAAATTAATCACTCTAATTCCAGACATTTGTAATTCGTGGTTTAACTAGACAACAAAACTTAATTAACTTTGGTAAATTACAGATTTGATATGTTAAAATTTTACTTTTGTAAAAATAAATGTGATATCCATATATATATATGCAGAATTTTCCCTCTAAACTTATTTTCATATATATATATATATAAAATTAATTATCTATATCATACTGTGCATGTATATATATATATGTCATTTATCTCACGTTATGTATATATATGTGATATGCCTGTGTAGGTGGGCCGTAGATAGAATAAGACATTTAATTAGTGATTATCTACATAATTTCCATTGTGATATATAGCCCCACTATCTACAAAGACAGGTGATATCAGGAATTATTTCTCTTACAATACAATAAAGCACTTTCATTATATATGGAATCATATAGTACTTCATCTTGCATTTAATATATCACCATTTTTATCAACTTAAAGTTGCTTAGAGCAATATTATGGAATATACGCATACACACAAATCTAAACTTATTAAAGTAATGTCTGTGCATGAAAAAAAAAAAATTGAATACGTAAAAAGCATGTACTCTACTATCATTTATTTTATATTAATTAAGATCTAGCTAGACTTTTGAGTAGATCACTTTCCCGATGAATTTGTTAATTCCTAACAAGTTTATAGCAGCATTAAAAATTAAGCACTATATATAAATTACAAATATAGAAATATAAACAACAAAAGTGTCACAAAACGTACATTTGAATAATTGTATGTGCATGAAAACGTTGTATATAAAAAAAATATACACGTGATAACGAATATTCCTAAGCATGCATTTAACGAAGTTATCAAGTGAAAGGTCATTACTCTAAAAACCCAAGCAGCAAGAGCCTTAGGAAGATCGGGAGAGTCATCTTTGGCCTTATTTTCCTGTAAAAATATAAGAATAAGAAAAAATATATTAGAAAAAGAATCACATATCATTATTGTACATTATGATCAATATTATCATTATCATTATTATGATCAGTGCAACATAATGCCTATAGGTGAAGCGTATACACTTGTAAGTACGTGAGGCATATCATCTAAAATCAAAAGTAACATAAATTAGCTAGCAAAAAAAAAAAAAAAAAAAACCACCAAAACGCCTACTAATACTTGAAAAAAAAAATAGTAATAATATATAATATAACCATTTCCCTATCAAGTTGTGCATGTCTTGGCCATGCTAATCTTCTCTTAATTATATTTACCTCTCAAGAAAGAAGGCGAAAGGCGCTATGATTACGAAAGCGACGACATGGCGGTAGACGGACAAGACGAAGTGACTCATGCCATGCTTGAAAGAGACCATGCTTATGATGTACATCCCTGCGTAACCAAACTGCAGAGACACCATAGCCAAGTATGGCTTCATCTTTGATACTTTTTCCCCAAAATTCCCATGTGTCACAATATTATTGTCTCCCATATTGGCTATTTTCTATTCTATGGCAATAGTAATTAATACTGTATTAGTATTAATGTTGTTGCCTCTCTCGCTATAAGGTTAATTATTCACTCAAATGGTGCAAACACCTTAACGAGAAACGCTCCTTCTTATAGGCACAAAAAGAGAAGTGGAAACACGTAATAAATAAATAAATAAAAAAACCACACAAAAAAAAAAGGAAAAGAAAAAGAAACAAAGATAGAAAAAAGAAAAAAAAAAAGAAAAGAAAGGCAAGTGGCCAATTGTTAGTACGTAGAACACGTCGAGGCTCTCTCTCTCTCTCTCTCTCTCTCTCTCTTCTAGGATTCTCTTATCCAATATGTAGTGAATCAAAATTCTATGGTATTCCAAAGCAAATAGAATCCTCACTGATTATTGTTAGTGTCAAAATCATGTGTGTGAGAGAATTATTTGGATCTCTGTTTTTTTGAAAATAATGCTACCTTTATTTATTTATTTTTCTGCTTTCCTTAAAAATAATTCAATGGGAAGTGGGGTTTTGATTCATTGACCATCAAATGGAAATTAGGTTTAGTGCTTTACAATGACATAGGCACACAGTTTATGTGGTTATAATATTGTTTGCAAATTACAAAGAGTGGGTGCTTTGAAGAGTGGACACCACTTCACAAAAATAAAAAAAAAAGAACCCAATTGAGTAGTATATCATCACTCTTTGATCATCTCTCTGGATTTATTACAACATCGTTAATTAGTACTCCATGATTATTTATATATATATTTTATTAATAATATTCAGTATAATATATTCTTTTGGTATATCAATTAAAAAGCATATAAGTTTGTTAGTGCGAATGACATGGCTAGTAATTTTTTGTTTTCCTTTTACGGTTAGTGCTATTGTAAAGGAAATTATTCATAACTCAACTTTGTCAAAAGCATTGTTATTATAGGATTGATGCTAATTTACCTTTCTCATCCTTACCTTGTCAATTAGCCTCTTCACTTCGATGTGTAAATTAAAACTAAAGGTAATTTAAAAAAAAAATTGGGGTGAAGTTTGAGATGCTCAATGGAAAGCAGTGAGCATTCAGGCTATAGTTTCTTATTTACATGTTTCACACACAACTATATATATATATATATATATATATGTATATTCTATATTTCTGTCTATTTGTAAGATATTTACTTTTCGAATAAAATTTTTCCAAGTTGGATTGACACATATATATGACATAAAATTTCTATGTTGTTGTTGTTGTTGTTTTTTTCTTCTTCTTTTAAAGAATTTTTACCTAAATGGTATAAGTAAATTATATGATGTATGTATGAAAGTACGTATAGTATATGGTTGACTCTTTTTAAGATGCCTTATCATCCTCTATAATATAGTATATAGCCGTAAACTAGGCCTTTTTAATTGGCAATTATATTCTTTGTTGTTTTACTCCTAGCCTATGTATATAAATACATAAATACCTACGTCAAATAAATATAAAGTAAAATAGATACATAAGATTCCCTTGACTTATAATGTAGTAAATAGTTTTAATGGCATATATGCTACATCTTAACTTAGGCTAATATATATACATTGCAAGGAGACTATCTTTTATAATAAAGTATAATAAACACAATATTGGGAGACAAACTCCAAAGAAACAAAGTTGGTGCTTTCGTATTAGGATTCCAACAAAAAAAAAAAATGGTGGATTCCCACCTGAAAATGCGGTACACAAGAAAGACACATAAGAAACAACTCCAGTAGGTAAAAAGCATATATAAGAAAAATATTTGTCACTCATAATTCAGAACGCTCTCATAATTCAGAACGCTCTGAGTACGTTTGGAACCTGAAATAAGCGGGAGATTGGATTGGATTGGATTATTAGATTATTTAGTCTTAATTTAATGTTTGTTGTACGTGTAAGATTTAAATAAATTAGTCCGTGCCCACATTTAATTCTATGAGGGTGGAATAAGAAATCTCGAAACAAATAGTGGGATAAAAGTTATTTCATGACAATGTGTGAGGTCCACTAAAAAGTTAATTTATTTTTAGTTTATTTTAGATTTGAACTAAAAAAAGAAGTTTATGAAATTGAATCGTTGATTATTTTAATGTGTACATTTATCATTTATTTTAGTATTTTAAAAAGTAATTATAGTCCAATACAACACTAAATACTAAACAAATGATAATATCCAAATCACTACAATCTAATATTCCAAAGTAAAATAAGCGCGCCAAACGAACCGTCCGTGGCTTACAAATATTATTATAATTAAAAATGAGAATAGCAAAAGCAAAAAACTCGATTGAATACTTGGTGTTCCATTGCACCAAAAAGATTTTAGTTTCGTTTTTATCAATCATATGATCATTTTTATGTGAGCACAACATATACCAACTTCCACACTCTTATATAAATATGTTATATATATATATACGTGTAAAGTATCTATATATGTGCGTGTCTATATATATATACACACTACATATATGCATAACATATTTACATACACGTATAGGACATATAGATATAATAATTATTGGCAATAAAGATTATCCGAAGCCTTAATTATCTAGTTCCTACTCCGATCAAATCTACTTCTATAGAATAAAAAAATGTGTCAGAAGTACCTACCATAAGAATAATGCTAAATTCGAATTCCTTCCATTAACAATCTCTCTCTCTCTCTCTCTCTCTCTCTCTCTCTCTCTCTCTCTCTCTCTCTCTCTCTCTCTCTCTCTCTCATGATATGGGAATATTACATAATTAGTAGTTGCTATACTTGCTAGTTGCTAGTTTGTGGTCGCGAAAAGTGAAAAACAAAAAGAAAAATCGAATTAAGATAAACTTTTAACTCGATAAGACAAATGTGTCTCATATCTGATTATTAAATTCAACTTACAAAGTAATTCTATAAATAGCTTCATGCATTTATACGCTCGTGATCATGAATATCAAGCTTCATGATCTAAATCAATATTCTTATTCTATGCAATAACCACAAAAAAGAGACATTTTGAGCCAGGTACGTACGACATGAGAGTGATATCTTTGCCATGTCAAATCAATAAGGGTTGACAAATTATGTGATCGATATCTCTTTGTAATTGTGTCTAAGAAGCACAAATTTTATTATAACCAGATAGCATTATTGAAATTCCAATATTTATTCATTTACTTAATTAAATTATCTTTCGTAATCTGTACATCTTTTGTTTTGAATAAGCTACTCGTGAATCATGAAAAAATTGGTTACTTTTTATTTTTATTTTGTAAGTAGAGATAAGGTGCTAGCTAGCTAAAGTAGAAGTTCAGGTGACACCTTTATTTTATTACATTATAACTTTTGAGGACTAAACTTCATCTTGATGAGGCATGGTGTATATATATAATGCTGATGGAATATGTTCACTCACACGTGCCCTTTACATGAATAAATTATTCTATAATTTATTTAGAACCATATAATAGATAAGTTTTTGTGGCTCGCTATATATGTTAGCATGTCATTAATTTAGTATTCGATTTGTCATGATATGCGGCCACAAAAAAGGTATACATACATTCGTACATATATATATATATATTGGGACGGAGATAGAAATTAAGATTAGGAGAGACTTTTGACAATATATTTTAATAAAAGTGATAGTAGGATAAAAATTAAAAATTAAGGGAGGACTACTCAAAATTAAAAAAAAAATTAAGAAGTTATGGACCAACAAATATAATAGGTCAGCTTGAGCCATAGGAAACTGGAGCCCACCCTGGACCTTAGGTAGCCTCGTTCTTGTATATATATACCTTTAGTATATACGTACAACAAATCAGACTCCAACATTATAATTATATATAAAGATTATTAAGTAAATAGTTATTTTTAGATGATATTTAAAAAAAATTAATATTTTTATTAATTTAAAAAATAATTATTTTTTTAATCACATAATTATGTAATATTACTTTTATGTCTTTAATTTTTTAAAGAGTTTCTTAAATTTTGAAAACATTCGCTATTTCTATATATAAACACCTTAGTATATATTGTCAAAGAATTTGTTACGCAAGCAGTATTGTCTATTTTTTTCACCATTATTATGTTGACACATGTTGGCTCAGCTACCTAGCTATCATTATTATTATTTTCATGTAATAATATAGCTATAAGAGGGGAAAATTTTTCGATACCAGACGGAGCACAATTTAAAATATGATTTTTTTGGTGTTTACTCATTTTTTAATATATGTTTTTAGAAAATAATCAAAGTTTCAAAAAATTAAGAAATTAGTCATTAATCAATATAAAATTACGAGTATAAAGATAAAATCAATGCATTATATACTTAACAAAATAATTATTTCTTTAACCAATTGATATATTGATTATTTTCTTAAAACATCTTTCAAAAAATGATTATTTACGTAACAATCTCTTTATTATTTGGTATTGCCATTTTCTAATCCATGTTTCAAGAAAATAGCAAATATTTTCAAAAATTAAAAAACTAGCAATTACCTTAAAAACTAAAAGTATATTGGTCATTAATCTCTTGAAACATCATTAAAAAATGACTATTTGCTCATTAATCTCTTAGTGTTTTAAAGCATACTTTTACCATGTATTAAATCAGTTCAATAAGCTAGTCAAACATTAATGATGAATTAAGGATAGAATACTGAATACAAATTATAAAAAAAAAAAAATTTAAAGCATTATAACCATGAACAAAGTTAGTGCGGTTGCGTGTTGATACATACAGAATAGATATTGTTCTAGTTCTTAAACGACAGTAGAATTATTCTTTCTTTCTTAATCTTTTTCCCCTATAAGAACATGTCATGACGATTATCTATAAATGACAGCTTGAGTTTTTAGACCTTTTATTGCTTTTATGTGGAAGAGAAAAAAAAAAAAGAAAAAAAAAATAAAGGGACTACTTATGCTTTTGTACGAAATTGATAGTTCATACTTTAGACAGTAACATCAATTTAAAGAGATGACATCTTAATAAGAAAAAAAAAAAAGAAAAGGCAACTTATAAAACACATGTCATTAATTTATAGTTCCTTGAGCAAATAGAACACAGTTATAGAAAGGAAAAAAAAAGGTCCAAAATACTAATTATCCTCTGGAACAACTAATATAGACATATACTTTCTAACTTTTGTTAATATATCCAATATTTATCATATTACATGGTATAAGCTTTTATGCATTGATACGTACCGTCTTAATTATACGGATTGGGATACTTTGTATAAAAACCGTTTTGTTAACAGGTGTTCTTTGTTAATGTCAATAACACCAACAGAGAACACATGAAAATACTAAAACCGAAATAAACAACACAATGTATGTAGAATAATAAAAATGACACAGGAAGATTGGTTACGCAGTTCGATAATGACTACGTCTGCGGAACCACGTCCAAATGCAAAAGATCCACTAGATAAGAAAATTTCAACAAAAAAAAAGAAATAAAAATAAAAATACAAACCATTGGATTTGTAAATCGAACCACAACAAAGCTTCCAGTTTACCCAAGAAAAAGAAAAAAAAATGTGAACTTATCACCGAAAAAATTATGTATATGTATGTATGTATATATAAATAATATTAGTATATATCTATGTTGCTTGATGAGTAAAAGAAATTGTAAAAAAAAAAAATGATGATTTTGGGCGTATTTAGACTCTTTGCATGTTTTGAATCTTTTTATTATTTCGGCATATTCATTTTTAAATATTGACCTTTTTAAGAATATATCCCAATTAAATTGGCACATGTCAGGGTTCATGAATTATTTTGGCATATTTTTAAAATACAAGATTTACCCTTACAAATTGCTCATGTGCGAGTCCCAAGCTCGTTTCTGTCCACTTTTGGACGGATGAAAAAAGAAAATTAGGGAGTCAATTGTAAAAAGAAAAAATTGAGGTATATCAAATTGTTTCAGCCTGTATAGTTAGGACTTGGGAGTTACCACTTACCAGTGAAAAAAGTCTATTGTATATATGTTGTATAAAATTGTAGTTGATTGTGTACTTATTTAATATATTATAATAAAAATCTAAAAAAAAATCGTTTGTATTAGGTAAATTATAAATAATTTGTATTTATAATTAGTTTATTTTTCATATCTAATAATGTATTAAATTGAACAATAGCATTATATTGTATTTGCTAACATACAATACATTGAGCTTATTATATGGTACCTCAAATTATATCATTTGTCTTTCCGAACATTTTTTTAGATGAATGAAAGGGTGTAGAGAGAAAGTAGAAACGTATCTCAGCCATGTTGACACACACCTAAAAAAAGAAAGTTTCTCAATTAAGTTGGACCTCCGGCTCCTTTCCCACTACCTACAAACCCAATTTTATTTTATTTGTAAAAAAGAGGAATAAAGATAGGAACTTATCTCAACAAAGTTGACACACGTCTAGAAAGGGGACGGCTTCCCAACTAAGTTGATCCTCCGGCTCCTTTCCCACTACCTCCAAACCAAATATCATTAAATAAAAAATAAAAAAGAAAAAGTACATAATATCTGATAATACAACTTCAGCAAGGAAGCAAAATGCAAATAGAAAAGAACAACCACATAAGGCAAACATTAATACGTCAAAGAAAACAATCCTATAGGGTCCAGTGACAGATCTAGGAATTAAATTCAGGAGGGGTACAAATTAAAAACATAATATTTTCAAGAGAAAGAGAAACTTAGTCAACTTTTAAACTCTCAAAGAAAAAAAAAAGAAAAAAAAGAAAGAGAAATCAAATTGTCGCTTACTTATCTTGCCGGCATGCTTTACAGATTTACAAACTCATACTGGTCATGAGTTTTAAGATATATATATATATATATATATATATATATAGTACTTACGGGCTCTATATTATTGAGATTTTGTAGCAACGAACCAAGAAAAAATGAAAGAGTATTAAAAAGCAAATAAGTTTAATTTTAGTGAAAAACATAAAGAAAAAAGAAAGACAGCGAAAAGTTAAAAGTAGTTGAGATTTTCAAGGGTTAATTATGGAGTTCATCCTTAAACTAACTAATGGATTCAGAGAAAGTACTAGTAGTAGATGTTAACTTTTTGATTTCTTACATGTGAGTTATATATAAATATTTATTGATATGATAATTTATAATTGGAGGCACAACAGAGAGAACAATACAGTGGAGACAACAAATTTGAGTTTGTCACCAATCACCCATGGGTTATATAAAATGGAGATTTTGAAGAATGCCTTATTTTTGGCACAATAATAATCTATGCTTCATGTATATTGCAATTTTAATTTATACCACAAATTTACACTATAAACATAAAATAGAAGCACATCACTTGGGGTATAAAGTATTAAATAGCAGAAGTTCATCCCTAATAGGGTCTACCTTTGTGAAAGGGGTCTCGTTAAAACCTTTTTTCAGAAAAACTCAAAGGAAAAAATCTGAAGAAAGGAAAAAGAGTGCATGAATCTAATGGGAGAGTCTGAAAAATGGGAACATAGTGTGATCTCTGTTTAGGATATGCATCCACCAGTTTTGATATGCATCCACCAGTTTGCAAAGACAACCAAGAAATATCTAATCTTATGCCTCAATCTGAGACATGGCATGACCACTTTGCTGAATAAACCGACCAAAAATTGCCAAAACCACTATATATATAATTATATAATATGCTACCATGTTTCTGAAAACTCCCATTTGTTTGCTATTTCTAGCAGAGTAATTATGAATATACAATAATATAAATACACGTAGATGATCCATGTAGGTAATGCGACTTGTTGTAATTGATTTTTGACCACAATGTGCAGTACCTGAGAAACACTAGGCATCATGTCAATTGGTCCAATAATCCATTGTTCAGAAACATTTTATTTATGACTTACACATAATTATATCATTAAATTACTATAATGATTAGGGATAGCCTTCTATCTGTGATACATCGTCTTTGCAAAAATTTTGGGTTTTTTAAAATAATTAGGAGATTTAAGAGATCTGAACTTTAATACATCTTGATCTTGGAGTTACAGTGTAAAAAATTACTACTAGATTATACCTGCAACCACAATTAGTAGATCTAAATGTGTCCTAGAAAGCGTTGTCATGCTATATAGACTAGTTGCGGCCACACGCTTTACATGTGTGTATTATCTTTTACAAATGTTCAAAACACGTATAAGACTACTTAAAATAAGGCAATGAAAGTATGAGAAAAATTAAACAGGTGAAAGTATGAGAAGTAGTGTGAAAGAAAATAAAAGGGTTTTTTTTTTTTTTAATAATAAGTAATATGATATATACTATTTAAAATTTGAAATAATTTTTTAAAAGGACGATAAGAACAAAAAGAGTGTCAATTGAACTCCGCTTACTTTTTTGTCCCTCTCCAATAATGTCTCCATATCGAAGAATTGAAATTGCCTGGGATTCGAAATTAAATTTTTTACTTTAATTATTTTCTTTCCTTCCACTTTTCATCCTTACTAAACAAACTGAATTTCATATGTACACATTTCTCTTATTTTTTCTCCCTCTCTTTCTTTCCCTCTACCTTTCTACTCTACCAAACAAAGTAAATGTCTACCTTTTACTTGAGTAGAACTAAACCCTATGTCAAGAATCTATATCCTCTATTTTTTTTTGTCCTTTTAATAAATTGCTTAAAATTCGACATATATGATTAATATTTTTATAGTTTTTTTGAAAAAAAAATTTTGATGAGTTTTTATGATATCATCGAAAGAGATAAAAAAGGAGATAGAAAAATGATAGACGATCTCGACTCCTATGTATCAAGGGCCTGCAATTCTAAGTGCTTTTGTCAAATATCATACAGAATTAGCAGTGTACTTTTTTTTCCCCAGTACTTGAGTGGAAATTTGGTAATTTACCCTTCACAGAAAGAAAGAATAATAACCACATCCTATCAAATCACTCGAACTATATAGGCTTTTGTCAAGAATTTCCATCCCTAGATTTTGATGATAGAAGAAGGTATTAAATGGTCATTTACAACTCGACACTTATCACTCGCGTGAAAATAAGAATAACGAAAAGGTGATTAAGACTTAAGAGACCTGCGCTATATATACTCATTAAAATTCAAATAATTGATTTTAGTGAAAGTAAAAATAAATGAAAGACCACCACGAATTTGCTTCAATATTTTTTTGTTTTTTGTTTTTGGTTGTAAGTTCATATAAATTATATATCATACAAAACAATTACTTTATTTTATAGCCATTATTTGCAGCCACATTGTGTGGTCAGTGTCAATCTAAACAAATGACGTACTTTCACGCACAAACTTAATGCTACCTGCCATTGTCTTGATCATCATGCCATGATCATATAGGATGTGAAAGACAACTCTCGTGTGTTGCCAAAAAATAGATGCAACAAAAGCGAATATCAATAGTAACTAAATTCTTATACAAAGTTGAAAATAGTCATTAATGATTATAATTTCAACTCAAACATATTGAATTCTTCCGGAAAAAAAAAAGGAAAAAAAAAAAACCCAAACATGATCAACAATATGTTTGGTATCACGAGTTATTGTCACACCGTTAACTTAAATACAGAGTACTCCACATGTGGCCTTGATCTCGGATATTCATATATATACATATCTTCATATGAGTTATGCTAGACATGCAACATTATTTTACCAACTGTTTAATACCATGTTACGTGGCAGGTGAGGTTTCATATTATAAATATTAGAAATTATTTAGCACATGATAAAAAAAGATATCATGTTTAAGTAATTAAAATATGACACTTTCACCTGTGACGTAAGATGATATTAAAAACTTAATATAAAAATGGCATGCATGTTTAGCATTGACTTATTATATATATATATATATATATATATATATATATTAATTAGGGGTGGGGAAATAAACATATGTTGAGAGCACTAATGTGGGAACATACATATGTTGTTTTCAATATAGTTGGTCGCTTTTGTTTAGGGCAATGACGACTTTAGCTATTGATCCATTATTAATATTAATGGTATGATCATGATGAGTGGTAGTAGTACTAAGTGGTAGCTTCTGTTCAGCTTCTTTCTTTGCTGTTGATAATGCTATTGGTTTTGGAGGTGGCGATGACGATGACGATTCTATTTGGGATTTTGAATTATAATCCTTGCTTTTGCCCCACACTACCGAATATAGCCCAATTGCTATGATTATTGCTCCAATAACACTGCGAGATTTGAATCAAATCAAATTATATTAGAATGCTTTGTACTATTATAAACAAATATATATATATATATATATATGTGCCAATCTGACGAAGCTTCTGAGTATAAATTATTTGATGAGAAACCATAGTAAGAAGGAATATTAGATTATGAATAAACCATGCATTGTAGTATATGTAAATGTGTGTATGTATATGTGCAAGCTTTCTTAGCATAAGTTATTTAATTAATATTATGCTAATTAAAAGGCGACACATTAATATTTACGAATATGTTGTCGGTAGGGCATGGATAGCCTAGCTATCAAAAGTTTGTTCGGATATGGTGGGAAAATTTATTTTAATATATATATAATATAATATAAAGATATTCTATATATAATCACTACGTATACCAGTAGATAAAGTATATTCTTTATTGTCATTTTGGAATAAAAAAGTGTCAAGTAGGGAACTCTACCTTATGATAAGGGAAATTTAGAAAACTGCTGACATAAATTGTAAACTTGAATGTTAAAGGTATCATTGGATCAAATTTTCTCTTTTTTTTATTTATTATTTTCGGAACACTAATTAAACATCCCTCTCTCTCTCTCTCTCTTAATTTTGCTAAACGTATCTTTCTCTCTCTCTCTTTTTTTTATGGCATTACTTGATAACAATACTCTCCATACAGTTTATAGAATTTGGAACTTAACAACAAATACAAATAATCTACTAAATTTATTATCAATTGATAAGAGTGCATGATCAATTTTTAATTAGTTAAATATAATTTATGTCTGATTTAAATTTGAATTTTCAATCATTTCTAAATTATATATTTTTGTCACATCATTTCGTATTAAAAAAATAACAATTTAATGTTTAATGTTTACACCAAAATTATGTTCAATTGAAGATGAAAAAGAAAAATGAAGAAATTAAAAACAAACAAAGAAGATATCTTTTTCAGCCCAGTTTAAACATAGTTTTAGACTTTAGTTATAAAATTAGAAATTGAATTGATGATATGAAATTAGAGAATATGTATTGTGTTAATGTATAAAAGATTATATTTTTATGTATTTTTTAACCTATTATACGATGGTGTGCCTTATATAGTGCAAGACGTATGTACAAGGTGCACAATTGAAGAAGGCTTGAAAAAAATACCCAAAGAAAAAGCAAAATAGATTAGGTTTCTTGTAGTGGGAAGGGCCCAAATAGATTTTTAATAATTCAATAGACAGATTGAATGCATTAATATTCATTGTCAACTGGCCTATGTACGGAATTACATTGTACTTATTACCTTATGATTTGGTAGTTTCAACGGAATCATTATAGAAATGTATTTCAGTGCTTAGCATATATGAAGTTCTTGTATCTAAATGAACTTATTATAAATATTTTTTTAAAAAGTAAAGTACTAATTAGGAATAATTAAACAATTCCATAACAAAAATTTAATTTTGACAGCAATATTGTGGCCAAAATTTGATCCGGTGAACGTACACTGTGTCTTCTATATATTTTTTTTAATGATGATTTGATGACTAATAGCACAACATTATTACTCACAATCAAACTCCTAAAATATGTTTTAAAGTTACAGTTTTTCGTTATTTTTTCATGATGGTTAATATATTATTATTAGGAAGATATGATAACTATCGTCAATCAACTTAAAAATCGGAGAATTAATTCGGGTGTCAAAGTCCTTTAATATAAAAATTGAGGTCATAATTTTAAATTTTAGTGATTGTGTTTCTTTTTACATGAAGGTGTATAGGAGCGATTGTGTTTCTTTTTATATGAAGGTGTATGGTACTCTTAAAAGGAGATTAAGGTTACGTGTACATATAATTCTTAAAAAAAAATGGATATATTGGGAATGGATGAATAAAGTTTCCAAACAAAAGTTGCACAACTATATGAAAAGACCTCATTGGCCTAATATAATTAAAAACTCGAAGAAAATTATGGTGGAAACTAACGACATCACCTTGGATAAAACATATGTAAACTAACTAACTAAGCTTATATATATATTTAATTGAAGGTAAGCAGTTATATATATATATATATATATATATTATACGTACTATATATATATAATCAATATTTGAAATATATAGACATTATATTGAGCGAGAGAAGAAAGAAAAAAAGAAAAAAGAAATCTACGTGAGAAATAATAAAATATTTTGTATTAAAATAAGTAAAGTACCTTCCAAGATGGATTGTCTCAGCGAGAATAATGGACGCAAGGATAGCAACGATGACCATGCAGAGAGGGTTAAAGGCCGTCACAAATACTGGGCCTCTGGTTTTCATCACTATGGCCTGAACGTAATACGTAATTCCCGAGCTGACTATCCCCTAATAAATCATTCACAAATTATATTCATATAAATATTTTTTCCACACATAATTAATATTTTAATCATGGATAGCTCTTGAAACTAAGGAAACATGACATACATAGGAAGGTTAAATTTAATGTTTGAGAGAAAACAAACAGAAGTAGTACTAGTGGTACGCATAAAATTCCATGTTGGCCAATTTAAAAAAAAAAAAATATCCGCAACTGAAAAATCAATCACTTAATTTGATACTAACCGTATAGACAGGGGCAAGAAGCCTGGAGTCCCACCCGACGGCCCAAGCACTGGCATGACGTTCGACAGCGAGTGCGACCGCCGTGCTTTGCAGTGTCCCCGACAAGCATATCAACGACGACAGCGATAGCTCGGCGGGGTACTTCTTAAGTGTTATGGACTGTTTTACACAATACACTTAAGATATCAATCATATACAAAACTTGAACTTAGCTTGTAAGAAATATGCAGTTGAAAGACGAAATCGTAATGTCAGTACATGCTTTTTAAGAATCCGCAAAATTTTGACAATAAGAAAGATGATATATTTCCAAGAGCGTTGCTAGCCATAGACGCGATGGCTGTGGGGCCCGTTATGAGACCCACAGCCATGAATAACAAACCGACACCAGCGTTTGTCCTTAGCATTTCTATATTTTCAAAATATACATGTATATTATTGTTGATGGATTCATTATTTGCACCATCAATCCTTGAGAAATTTGTCTTATTTTGGAAGCTCAACTCCTCATGCTATATTTTTTCTCGACTTGAACTCCGAACTTCAAAATCTTTACAATTAAGTGTAAAAAAAGATAATTGGAATCACATGCACTAAAATGTCGTAGTTATTATATTCAAATTGAGATATCCACTATTAGTTTGAAAATTTTGTCACAATTCAATCACGAAATCAAAATAAGCATCTAATTCGATTCTTGCGAGATTAGCGTAAAATAAAACTGATTTGGACCTTAATCCACCCCAACCGAAAAAAAATAATAATAATAACGAATTCAAATGACCAAAAAAGAAAATTTAAGAGCCTAATAATTTACTCTTAATTTTATTTACTCACTTGCAAGACGTAGAAACAGGACCAAGCGACGCAGCCGATGAGGATGAAGAGGGTGCCGGACAGCCAGTGTTGTTTGTTGCCGGCGGAGTCTCCGCCGGCGCCTGAGTGGGTCCCACTGTTTGACCAGATTAGGTCAATCACAGGGCCTTTGTAGAGTGCCATTAGCATAGCCCCTCCAAATGTCACTATGGTCCCTATCACCTTCGCTTGACTCCTTATGTCCCTCAGCTTTACACGCTCTATCCTGAGAATTATCGAGAAAAAAAATTTATTACATATTATCTAGATCATAAATATATATCAATGAGACAACATATATGAATTTCCAGATTAATTATTATGCTTGAAAATGAGTATATAGTTATATGTATTATTGCTCTGTGATCATTTTAATTAGTTATGCGTTATTATTTTACTTTTTTTTTATAAAAAGTTTAAGCTTAAAAGAGGAGATAAGTCTAATTAATATATATATATATATATATACACACTGTATCCTTCACGTGTGGAATTGGCAGTGAACACGTAATTAGCTCCTAATGGACATGCCCAATACGTGAATATTAAATAGTCAACACGCGCGTACTTATAAATTAAATACAGAACCTTCTTCTTTAATACTATATTAAATTTATATTCTATCATATATTTGGACCTGAACATGGTTGGTTTATATTTTTCCTAAGACAATCAATTACCATCACGACTAGTAAAGATATTTTTTGAGGTAGATGTATGAATAAAAAGCTATATAATAATAATAATAATAATAATAACGAGTAAATAGTACCTGAAAATGACAGCGATGATAAAGGTGACAGAAGGGACGGCATTCATTATAGCGGATGTAAATGATGCTGACGTGTATTTCATTCCCAGGTAGCCGAATCCTTGATCAAGAACTGGCCTGCCAATCAAAATATATATCACTTAATCTGAACGTAAAATAAAGGTAATAATTTTGGCCATTGCTTGTATTATAAAAGAAAATGATTAAAAGAAATGCATGGTGTCGATGGAGTGAGGCTTTTTAGAACTTACTCTAGAAATCCGAGGACCATTATCTGAAGGAAGATAGATAGAGTCATCTTTGGCCTTGTTTTCCTGTAAAATAAAGAAAGAAAAAAAAAAAACCATATCTTGCATATCATAAATATTATATATATATAATTCATAAAAAGGACACTAGCTAGTATATACATGTATTAACAAAAATCTAGTGTTTGTTATCTACTACACTTACGTAGCAATAATATTTACACAAGAAATTAAAGGGAAGTTAATTTTAAAAAAAAAAAAAGTTGAAATAGTACATGTACGTACGTACCTTTCAAAAATCAGGGCGAAAGGAGCGAGAAATAGAGCGGCGATAGCGTTGCGATAGACGATGAGAACGTATCGGCTCATGCCATGGGTGAGAGTAGCCATGCTTATGATGTACATCCCAGCTGCACCAAATTGCAACCCCACCATTAACACATAAGGTTTGAGCCTTTTGAACACTTGCACTGACTTTCCATGATGATTATTATTATTATTATTATTAGTATCGATCATCAGTGTTTGATTATTATCTCCCATTATTGTATATGGTTATTTTTTTTTTTTTTTGCTTTCTTTCGATATCTCTCTCTTAGCTTGGTCTTTCCCTTCGTGCGTGAGTGAAGTATATAAGGACGATTAGTGAGATAACAGAAGGGAAAAGGAAACAGAAAAGTTGCAAAACGAAAGAGACAACAAAGATTAAAAAAATATATATATTAGGAAGATAAAACACCCATATTGAGACCGGCCGGGCTTATCTAAAAATCTTTATTACATATATCGAATGAATATAGCTTCAAAGAATAATAATGCGTGCTTAGGTCATTTTTTAACAATCTACTTTCTTAATTGCGCTCTCTTTTTCAAAAAATTATTTTCTTTTTTATTTTCCATAATTTTATATATTTATAGGTGTGTGATGATGATGTTTGGGTATTATACTTCTTTTCTTTTCTTGTATACATTTTTCTTAGTAGGAAACTAGGAGTAGAAAAGCCAAAATTTATAAGTGTGAAGGTTAATTATCACGCGGTCCTCTGTTATTGAATTGAAGGAGAAAGATTAAATTTGGATGAGCATAAATATTTTTATGCAGATATATCGTATAATATATATAGCAAAAGTTAATATTAGGTCATGTCTGAATCTGATCTCGTAATTAAACCTAGCTAGGAATTATTGATCAGAGAAATAATTGTTCACTTAATCAGGTCATGTGTGTTGTGTTATTAACATACATCATGACATTTGAGTGGTTTATCCGATGGGAAAATAGTTGGTAAATGAGAAATTGATGAGTGTATTTTTGAATTGGATTTGTCTATTAATATTATAGAGCTTTGGTACTGCATGAATTATTGTGCGCATTTTATGTTCAGAGAGAGTCCATTGAATTCTAGAGCTTCAGTGCATTACTCTGTTTAATTGTAAAACCGATGACTAATCGAGCACTTTAAGCACAAGTAGCCAATAAAATGTGAATGGTCATTTTTTTATTTTATTTTATTACCATTAACTTAGCACATTAACTATTCTAATATAAATGGGTAGAACATCTCATTAATCAATGATTAAAACCAATTTAACCTATAACCCATAAGGAGAATTTCACCTATTATTTTATACACAATTCAAAATGATCATTATCTTTCAGAGCATACATAGGCTTAAGTTATCCAGAGTTTATATGTTCTTATAAATTTATCTAAACTTCTTGGTTTTTAATTTTTTTAATTTAATTTTTTAGCAGAAGACACATGTTAAACCTTATTGAGACGGTCTAGGCCGTCTACGATAATACTTAGTATCATGTTATATAGTCATTGCATTATAAGAGAGAGACTGGAGTCTATTAAAACTTTGGGTACATTAGAAGGAACATTTAAGCCTAACATGTATCATTTGGATAAGAAAGAATTTACCCCCAGTATATCCGGGACATGTCATATCACTTTTGTTTGTGGTTTACACTTCATAGCTTTTATTTTTATTTTTTTTAACACTTAGACACAAATTATAGTAAAGAACAGTCTTAGATATATCATTTTTTAACTAACTTTTTTTTAATATTATCTATTGTATTATAATCGATAGTTATTTAATAACTAATTTGAAAGAGATTGACATATTGAGTTAATTAAAACATAATATCCCACTATGCATGTGGTATAAAAAAAAATTGAGGAAAAAAATCAAATTAATATGGTTAGCATTATTTTATTGTAAAATAATAACGCCTCACTTTTGTTCTTTATCGTATTTTCTGTGCGCAGAGCTAGTTGCTTCCACTTCAGCTTGCACCATACTATATTAATCTCATTAATGAATTTGCACTATGAGTGTGAGTACATGCATGCATTGATTTTATGAAAACCTTGAGAGAAATACACAACAGGGAAAAGTTAATATAAACGGTAAACCTGAAAACCCCTCATGGTTTGGAATAGCGTGATGAGATTGAATGTTGCAATTTCAAATGGTTTTTAGTCAAATATGGCTGTTTTGGATAACAAAATGAAACCATTCAAATGTCATTAATAGATACTTTTTTTAAAGTGTACTAATACTGTTTCTGTAGAACAAGAATGGTCACATCTGTTTATCCAAACATGATACTTGTCAAATCAAAGATAATTCATCTATCCAAACGTTAGTTTAATGCTTTGTCTGTTTAAAATATTCGAATGATTTGAAACTATTCAAAATCGTTATGACTATATAATGATTTAGTGTTCAATTGATTTTGAACAGTTTTTAACAATTCAAATATTTGAAACAAACGGACTATAAATATTAACAACTCAAATGTGTAGTTTTAAATGGTCATATTCAATTGGTCACTTCTCAAACACTATTATTTTAGCTGATAATTTAAATAATCTATCTTGACCTCCTTTTCAATTCCAACGAAAACCATATAAAATTTTAGTTTAGATGGCTAAACCAAACGGGGATAATCACTTTCTTTTATGAAAAAATGATTTGTACACTTTTTTTTTCCCTCAAAATTAAGGAAAAGTTATATACGTAACTTAACTTCAATGGTCGACCTTAATAGTAATTTGTAGTATCCCACGTTATAAGTTGTGACGACGTGCATGGTCATGATGATCAGTTTTGCTACAAAGTTGGTATGACTACATCTAATATCCGTGATGTTTTACCATATATACTTTCCTAATACGTGTTTAGTATTATTATTGTACATGAAGATCTATCTTAAAATCATGCATAGCTTTCATATAGTTTAGCGAACCAATGAAGCAACAAAAATTTATCCCTAGTCTAATCTCTTTTTTTTTTTCCCAATCATTTTGAATCTTATCATGAGTTCATGACTCTTTGCCTCTTATTGTAGGATAATATCACAGTATTTGTTGGTAGGCAAAAATAAATGGATAAGATATACAATAATGCAATATTGAAGTTTAGTATTTTTTGTGCATCAATCTGTAACCAAGCTAGAGCATGTATCGTTGACTGTACCAATACTTCATGAAGTTGGTACCTAGTAATTAAAGGGAAAATAAAGAGAGACGAAAAAGAAAACGGACTGAAGCTTAATTATTATTTCAATTTGAAAACCAAATTATCTTCTTTGGGATTTTAAATTTGTCAATATAATAATTTATTTCTTAAAAACCAATGTCAGGAAAGTGAAAAGCAAATAAATATAAAAAATTGTTTGTGCTCATATTATTTTGATAAAATAATATATTATTGGTTCAAGGAAAAAAAAAAAACTAAGACCTGCTTTTGCTTTCATTTTTCGAAATTGATATTTTCTTTACGAGTTAATTTCATTTTCTCCAATTTAGATATCTATTATTACGGAACCTATATACATCAACTTGTTCTAAGAAGTCTCATATCTCCCTATTCAGGGAAAGAAAAAAAAAAAAACACACACACACACACACACACATACACACACAAACAAAACCTCTCATACCCTACCAATCCATATCTCCCGGTCATTATTATTATTATTATTATTATTATTATTTCGTTTGGGAAACACTGTCATACATTTTAATATAATTATATTAATAATGTTTTACTCATACAACTCGCGCAACAACAATTTTTCTATTTTCTGTTCTCTATTCTATTAACTCAATATTTTAGCACTTAAAACTTTTTATATTCTGTTGACGAGACATATTTTGATTGAGGTCATACATACAAACCAAAACTAGTTGATTCCATCTCATATCTATCCGGTATGCCATATCTTCTAGCAATATCTATATGCGTTTCAGTGTGCGAATATATACACACACACACACTCAAGTTTCTAAAAGGTCCTGATCAATCTTTAATATATGCATTCCAACACATGAAGATAAACACTTCAAATAAGATTTTATTAATATGTGGTCATTATAATATATTGATTGAAAGTGAATAGAGAAAAAAAATTATGAAAATCTATATATTCTTTCGTAAAGGAAAAAAAAAAGAAAAAGAAAAGAAAAGAAAACAAAAGAAAAGAAAAGAAAGAGAGATACCATAAAGTGGACATTGCTTTGCATGTAATATACGCACTTATACAGTTCCTTATTTTATTATATTTTTGATAAATGAAAGGTGATTGGAAGGTGTGAGATCAATTGGTAGGGATAAGAATTTAGTAAATTAGCGCTAGCTACTTTCTTCTGTGATTAAAAAAGGTCATGAAACGTAGTGTTTCAGGTACAAGCTTTTGCAATAATTGACAGACTTATTATCTAATTGCCAACATCATCAAGAAAAGGATCTTTATACAAGAAAGAAAGAAAGAAAGAAAGAAAGAAAGAAAGAAAGAAAGAAAGAAAGAACTAAAGAAAATTGTATAATGTTTTTTTATTAAAAAAAAATCCAATCAATAAAGCTATGAAGATACACAAGATACAATTTTCCAAAGAATGCTTCCCATTGTAATGAGCCAAGGCAAATGATGTGGTCAAAGTTGGCCAAAATATTACACAAAAGATGTTGCAATAATGGAATTATAGGGAATGATTATCAATAAATTATATGATGCTAATGCTACATGGTGGTCATAAAAGTGAAACCAATAATTATAGCAACAATTTGGTTTATGAAATGATACAACTAATAAATAATGTTGAAAACGACAAGGATAGGAGAGTTACGTCAATTATGCAAGTAATCTCTCTGCAACTTTAGATATTTTAGAGCTAATCATGTTAATTAAATACAAATTAATCGTGTACGTGTTAAATAAAAATAACAAAAGCTATCTTTTGCAATTTTAATAATACCATAAAAGTAGCTCCATGAAGCGACGTACGTAGATTAAAAATGCCTTGAATTACGCATCACCATTCATCAACTATGTAACTATAGTCATGAATGTTGAAAATCAACTACTTTAATTAGTTTGATATGGTATGCATTTTGAAGCCAAAAAGAAGGCATTATGGCTAAGTTGTAAGTTCAAGCAAGCCTTGATCTTCACCTCAAATTGTGTCACAAGTTAGCAAGCCAAACAATTCAAAGTTGATTAATTACCATAATTCTCCACTTTTCGTTTTTCGATTTCCTTTACTTATTACCCCGGAAGGTCCAAGATTAAATGTGTTTATACATATGCAAAGTGTTACATTAGCATGTACGCTTCAAATCACACATTATCTTGGAGCATAGGTAAAATGATTATTCTTTAATTTCCTCATTGTAATTGGCAATTAACAACATAAAAGGATATCAATTACGATCGTTGTTGGAAGAGCTTTCATCTTGACTCTATGTAGTACATAAAATGCCTGATCCGAAGTACTAGTATCTTAGCTAGGGTTCCACTATAGTTCTTACATCACTTCGAACAATATTAGTGGTCAATTGTAGTCAAAAGATTTAAAAGATGACAAGCGAAAGGTGAGGAAAAAGAATTTCTCACCAAGCATGACAATTTTATTCTTAGTGATTTTGCCATTTGAGGTAGAAAACTATGTGGAACAAGAAACAAAAGCCTGGGAAAAGTAGAGCAAAAGTTTGATAAGTCATTCACACAAAGTTGGCATAAGTTACTTATGATTATGCATTAAGGTTACCTACTTACCTTGTTTAATCTTCAAAAATTTTCAGGTATGATCAGCTCTAATCTAATACTCTTTTGGAGGCTTCAGCGTTTGCCAAGTGTATAAGATCCAGAGGTAGGAGATCATGATATACAGTGAAAGATCTCTTATCTAGAAAAATGTTAATATCATTCTAACAGACTGTTTGGTAAGACATCTATACACGTAATAGTTAATTCGAATAAAAATTAGTAAAGCAAATAAATACTAGCAAAATTGAATAATAATAAAAGATACTAGATATGATTATTTTATGTGGCCAAAAATCCAAGAAGGGAAAAAACAATAGATGCTTAACACACCAAGTATGAATGTTAATTTTATGACAATGCACTGAACTTTTGGTCTCTCGTTGGAGTGGTGGAGTTCGGAAGGTCAACCTAGTTGTTATGTCGTCCTCTACCTAGGCGTGTGTCAACTTTGTTGAGATACATTCTCAATAAGAGTCCCTTTGCTATAAAAAAAAATGACAATGCACTGAACTCCACCATGCCGGAATTCACAAGAATCAGAATGTAAGCCTCCTGCTTGCATGCTCAACTTCGAACTCCGACACCTTAATTACTCCAAGCACTTATCCTTAAATTGCCTATATTACTTTATTTTCTTGCCTTCAGGTTATTTGTTTTACTCTGAGTTGATTGACTTCTTTCTCTGAGGAAAAGCTAAGCCTAGAATGCTAAGAATAATCTCTCAAAATTTTCACTCAAACTTCTCTAAACCTCAAATGAGAAATGTTAGAAACTATACAGACAACGCCTCAGCTTTAATAAACAACAACTTTCAAACTGAGCTTAGGCAACTAGGCCAACGTAATTTTGGTACTATAAGTACTGATAAATGAGTTTCCATGCGTCCAATTGCTCAACAGCGTCGGAGCGAATTGCTGAGATTTGTTTAGTTGTTCTCACAAAGAGGTTGCCATGTGTCGAATAAATAAGCAGCCTCCGAGAAATTTATAGATCTTTGTTAGGTCATTCTCGTTGAAATCAAATATGCGAAACTAATTCTACTTGGTTCAAACTAATAAACTTGAATTTATTATCGATAACTTCATTAAAATATTACAAAATATAACTTATAATGGTCTAAATAACACATGCATAAAATTAAGCATTAAAATCATTTATGATAAAGTTGCCAATATGTTGCTTCACAAAACGTGAATTTTGGCTAGTGACCGAAATTCTTAACATACAATTTCTAAAATAATATATAGAGATTATTATTTTCTAAGAAAACCAAATAACTTAAAAACGCTCGAGGCAGATCTCAACATATTTCAAACTTGACCTTTTTTTTCAAGTCTATGGGGCAATTGTACTAATTGGCTTATCAAACATTATACTTCGGAGCAGGAAAAAATAGCTTTATAATGTAAATGCAATAATATTTACGGTGGACTGATATAGTTAATCAACAAAGTAAAAGAAATAAGATAAGGCAATAAGATTAGAAAACAATTCTAGCGATTACAACTTTATAATAGTAAATATAATTAGCATGCATGGTTTGTCTTAGGGCTTGTTTTCATAGCAATCCGAATTTTGAGTTTTATACCCTCTTATTATATAGTACTAACACTAACAAAAGGTTAAGCTATGTAAAAATTGATTAAAACTTTATATATTTATTTTTCAATTACATATTGATATTAAGAATTTAGGATAAAACCGTTGAGATGATTCAAAACATATTTGATTGCTTAATTTAATGGAAAATCTTAAAATTGTGTGGTAAAGTCTGCTTCTTTAATATGATAGTCAATCAAGTGGTTTTATCATTTTGTGCAATCTAATTGATTGATAAAGAACGTATCTTTCTCAAAAAAAGAGTAACTAAACCTTAATCTGATGATCTAGTATAATTATTCAAACTTGCAAGCATGGGCGGGTCAAAAAGCAAAACCAACAGAAACTCAAAAGTGAAAGTACGTTATTCAGCAAAAAAAAAAAAAAAAAAAAGTTAAAGTACGTGAAGCATATTAATTTTGCAATCATATAAGGTCGTTTGACCACAAAGAATACAGAATGATCTTTTTGGTCGGAAAAAAATAAGTAATGGAATCTGCATCTTTGCAATATAGTGAGATCACATGATGTGAGTTGTTCAACACAACAACAAAGTTGTGATACACATCCAAAGCAAAACAAGCATTTCAATACAAGTACGGTTGTTTGGTAATCAGTAACTGTGTGTCCGAAATTTATCATAGTTCACAGTTAACTCAAGAAATCAATCGCTTCGATTATTAAGTCCAATTATTGATCTCTGCTAGATAAATCTCAAAATTACAAAATTTCCCTTTTGTAATCAGCTTTTTTTTTTCCTTCTAAGTTGACTGTTACGACTCTTTAGGAACAACAAATGAGAAAATGAAAGCTACAATTGATCATCTTCTAAATTCTCCTCTAGAGGCCAAGAATTTATTTTAAAATAAATAATAAAAGGTAATTGACACTTATGGTGCGTATATTTTTAGGCTTTATACACTTTGGTCATTGAACTACTTTTATAGGCACTTACGGTCTTTAAATTTTAATTTTTGCTTACCCGTCAATTTTAATTAAACTACTACCAAAATTATACATATTAACACTTGCATTAGTTTCTAATTACATGAAAATAAGTCATATGATGAGTCAAAACTATATTACGATTTTATTTACTTGAAGAATATATTTCATAAATTTTAAGAAATTTTTATTTAATGTGATTTTGACCTATCTAATTTAATTTTTTTTGCAATTAGAACCTAATGCAAATTATATATGTCTAATTTTTATAGTAATTTAATTAAAAATTGATAGGGACTAAACTTGCCCAAAATTTAACATGTAATAGAAGTGCCTATAAAATTAGTTTAGGCCTTAGGGACCAAAGTTTATAAAGTCTAAAAGTACAAGGACCATAAGTGTCATTCATATAAAAAGATACAATATCGGTAGACTTACAACAATCCTTGAAGTAGTATAAAGTTAAATTTTCCTATATTTTCATCAAATGACTATAGCTAATACATGTAGTCTTCTCTCTCCATAGAAAATAATCACTAATACGTGTTGTGCTTATAAAAGAAATATTTTTAAACGTATCGTAAAAAAGTTGATAAAGTTTTAAGTATGTAATATTGTATTTTTAAAACTGCTATTAATATATCAAGGGCATTTATAGTGACCAAAAAATTAAAAATGGTAATTAATAAAAAAAATTAAAAATTAATTAAAGAAATTTTAATAATTTAAATAGAGAATAGCATTTTCGATACAACAAAAGCAACATTTATCCTACTTCTCAAATTATATTATGTAGAAGCGGCTTCCTGCTTCTAAGAGAATTAAGTTGACCAAACTTATTACTATATTCGGACTGAGTTATAAGAGTCAGAAGTGAAAGATAAACATAGTTGGTAAGTTTCTTCATATTCAAACATGTACTAATTTTGTTAGGATACGTTCCAATCTTATTTTCATTAATTTCGTTTTAAAAAAAAAGTTTACCAAGCTTATATATCTTCTTTATATTCTTTTATGATTAATATAAAAGCATCTCTTAAAAATAATGCCAAGCAGAACATACGAATAAAGTTCGCAAGACATTATCATTCCGCCATAGCCCGTTCAATATCAGCTACTTATCTTACTTAAAAACAGCTTCATTTTTAGCTCACAAACAGACACACCTAATCGAACTCTATATATATATATATATATATATATATATATATATATGAATAAACAAGCAAATTGATAGCTTTAGTACGAAACTGATAGTTCATACTTTAAACAATGTACATCAATTTAAAGAGATGCATGGCATCTTATCTTATATTAAGGGGGAAAAAAAAAGAAGTACGTTAATAAAGGATGGATTTATAAAGAGATAGCATTTTATTAGTTGCTTGAGCAAATAGAATACATTTGTACGAAAGTAAAAAGGAATTCAATAATACTCCGGAATGTGGACATATCAGATCGGCCTTTTGTTTCCTTTCTATCTTCAGCTCACTTGATCATAATGCAAAATATCTAATTTGATTCTTAATCTTATCCTTTTTGGAAACTCTAGCGTGGTATCGCAGTGCAATATTATATACATAGGATCCAACTATACGTAAATATGCACGTACATGCACCTTGTGACTAGCTATATATTTATTGATCTTTGAAAACAGATAAAAGACATCAAGTACCTGCATTTCCAATACATAAATACTCTCACACACACACACACACACACACACACACACACACACACACACACACACACTATATATATATATATATATATATATATATGTATATATCACATTACATCAAGCACTAATTCTGCTAAAATGCATAAATAAATAAATTGGTAACAAAGTAAACGTTGAGTAATGTCTATGCTATTGATATATTGGTATCGCTAACAATGGTGGCGAAAATGATATTGTTATATAATACCTTATTTTTCCTTTTAAGTATTATTTGCAGTACTTTGAGTTAATTTTATTTATTTTCTTTTATCATTTAATTCATAGTTTAAGTCCACTATTTAGATCTAATTTTACTTTTTATTCTTGAGTTCTTTACTTACTTCGGTTTTTGTTAATTTTTCTTTTAAATAATATTATTTGCACTGTTTACATACTTCATTATAATTAATCCCCAAATTTATTTGGATTTTTATTGAATCTTTTGGAAGGTATTTAAATTATAACATCTGTTGTTTTACAAATTATGTCTTTTCTCCTTCCAAGTGTCCTTTAAAAAAAAAAAGTTTCTAAATTTTGACGTTTTTGTGTAATTGATTGCCGTTTACTAGTATAGTCGTTTTCTGTAATTTAGTGTCGCTGTCGTTTTCTATGAATTACTGTCGTTTTCGTCACTAAAATACATTTACCATACCAAAGCCACATTTTTCCCACCAATTGAGTAGTAATATTACAATTTCTAAACTAATTATCATCCAAAAACTACAATTTAACAATGTGACCAAAAAACACAAAAAAAAAAAAAAAAGTACAAAAAAAATAACACAAACCTCCTCAAATTCCTAACTATTAACAAACAACATTTCAGTTTCATACAAACAAATTTCCAACAATTTTAATTTCTTAAAAATAGAAATTCTAAAGGAAGAAAAGTGGGGGACCTAATTTCCACTAGTGTGCTTCCTTTTGTTTTTGTTTTTGTTATTATTATTATTATTATTTTTTTTTTTTTAATTGAGAGTGCGCTTTTTGCTATATAATTGGAGCATATCAACTTGGTCGTTGATAAACTTTTTCCTTCCAAGGGGCTGGTTCTTTTGCACGAAAAGTATTAGTTTTGTTTTAATTCTCACCTTTATCTTGCTTACTATGATCTTTTTCTAATTTCTAAACTCCTTCATTTCAGACAATAATTGTTAATTCATATTCAATTAGGATGTCAATCACACAATCTTGATTGAGGGAGAGCCGATCTAATTAATCTAAATCGCAATATAAATTCATTGTATAACATATGCGTGTATGGTTTACAAGCCATATTCAATTAATTGCCTTTATGCACAATGCATACACACACATGGCACGTTTTATCATTTTTTTTTCTTCAAGTTCTTAATGTCCACCTTTATCAAATGCATGACAACGTAGGCCTGAAGATAAAAAATTCAAATGAGCAGAGATTACGGATATGAATAATTTATGTGGAGATGTATGAGTACATTATGTTGATATAAGTGAATAGAAAACATAAAATTAAGGGGCAAAATAAAAAAGTTATGAAAATCTTCTTTCTTTCTGAAAAGCAAAAGAGATCCTAAAAAAGAACTGTTCTTTTTTATGAATGATTAAGTGTGAGGCCAATGGTAGGGGATAAGAACTAATATATTATTAGACCAGCTTTTTCTGTAATGGAAAAAACACAGCCAAAAAAAGAAAACAAAACAAAAAAGGAAAAAAAAAAAGAAAAAAAGGGAAGGGTCATAAAATTAAAACAGCGTGTGCACATCCACTTATAATTGGAAACTTTCTCTCGTGAGTTTATTATTATTATTATTTTTTTTTTTAGAAAACAATTATACATCGTCTTTTTTAAGATGTAAAGATATAACAATCCTGCACGATTTTTCCCCTTAAATTATCGACTTACTTTTTTAATTCAATAATTATTGACTGACTTATTATCATGCCAAGTGCCAACATCATCAGAAGGGATCTATTACAAGGAAAAGAACATAAAGAAGAAAACTAATGAATAAAGAAAAACAAAAGATGCTATTAAGTGGAGTTATTATTTTTTCTTCTCCTAAATTATTGATACTTTTAGAAAATAATCCATAAAGCTAGAAGATCCCAAAAATACAAAATAAAATAGAGCGCTAACAAAAGTGAGAAACTTTCTAAAGAAAGCTTCCCAAAATAATGTGTGTGCAAGACAAAAATGTGGTAAAAGCTTATGAGCCTATGGACAAAGTATTGCACCAAGAAATGTGGCATGAGAGTGTACAAAATGATGACCTATAAATATGGTGGTCTTGAAAAGCAACAACAATTGTATTAGCTGATGAGACACATTTTGATGAGGGCCATGCCATATATACAATTATCTAAGCCAAATTATTTGATTCCATTTGATATATATACATTTATACATATAAATAAATATATACACATATATATATATATATATATGCAAAATTTTTAAGACCTCAATCCTCAATCATTGCATATCTTTAATATATGCATGCCAACACATGAAGATAAACATTTGAAATAAAATTAATTAATACGAATAATCTTTGGGGAAATACATGTGGCCTTCTTCAAAATATGTTCCATCCAAATTGGTGTTAGAAGTGTGAGCACGCTTCTTAAAGCAATAGAACCCAATACAAGAGCACAATCTTGCAATTTGTAATTAACAAGCTAAAACAATTATTATTGAAGGAGCTTTCATGACTTTAATACGCATTAAGTGTCCATAAAACCAAAATGCATAAGAACTAATATCTTATGGTCCACTACAACTTTTACATCACTTTCCAACCTTTAAGCGGTCAATTGTAGTCAAACGATAAGAAAAGGAAAAAAAAAAAAGTGAGTATAAAGTTTTACTTTAAGCGATTTTGTCATATGTTGTAGAATCATGTATGGAATAATAAACTAAGAAATAGGAAAAAGGAGCAAAAGTTTGCTCAATCATTCACACAAAGTAGGCCATAAAAATTACGTATGATTATGCATTATGATTAGCATCTTTACCCGAAAAATTATCCGAAAAATCGAAGTCGTCTTCTAATCTAATTCTTTCAATGCTGCGGCGATTTTCTTGTGTACGAGCTCCACTCCGAGGCGAGGAGATAATCTCGGCAGAGTTTCCTGAAATAAAGATTACTAACTTGTAAGAAAAAGAAACTCAAAAGAATGTCCAACAAACAAAAGCACAATAGTTGGAACTTTATTTTTGTTTTAATAAGTTTATGCTGAGAGAATTTAATAGATAGACCAATTACAAATTTACATGCCTATCTTTGACCAAAGACAAAAGGGCAAACCAAACAAGCTTGAAAGCATGGACGGGTCAAAAATCAAACCAACAGAAATTACAAAGTGAAAGTGTGACCAAAAGGAGAGTTCAAAGATATGCAATGGAATATGTGTCTTTACAGAGTGTGGCTAATTATGGCATGGAAAAGATGATTATATGATTTTATTAATTACCACATGAAAGTTGGGATATACATCCAACAATCAGGGGTTTTGAGTCTTGCTAAAGAAAAAAGGTATCAACCAAAAGTAAAAGAGCTTGTATTTGCTAGTCACTAACAGTGTTGTCCACAATAACACCATAGTCCACAATAATTTCAAAAAAAAAAAAAAAAAAGAAAAAAGAAAAAGAGCTTGTTTTATTTTATTGTTTTTCCACGCTGAAAAAAAAAAGTTTGTATTTGCTAATGACTTTGATTACCTGGGCTGGGCTATAATTCTCACAGGCCCTTAATATCACTGACACATCCACAGGATATAAATCAGTCTCTCACAATGGAAAACAACTCCAGAAGTCATTAGTCTATAGCCTCAACAGCAAAATATCCCATCTTTTAGCAAGACCCAACAATAGTAGTGTAGATTTTTGGAGAAGAACTTTCTGATATCTTATTATCAATATCAATAAACCGTAATTACTTCTACACCAAAGAGGATCAAAATCGTTCCTTAAAATCAGGAACTAATTGTGAGCTATCAACGGTTTGTTGACCTATGATATTTACAGCTATAAGTATATCACAAAATATTTCCTAGAAATCTGGTATATATTAAAAAAAATAAAAAATAAAAAAAAACCCAAAATCATTTAGCTTGATTTCCTACATGTAGTAGTAACATAAACAAAACATCAAGCCATTATCATAACAAGTAGTCACTAACTTGGGCATCTCTGGTGCTTCACAAAGCCCATCCACTAAACCTACTGCTTTCAGTCTTACTTGACGAATTTCATTGTTTAGCTCATAAATAAGTCCAACAATCAAATTGATATGTACATGACTACATGTCATTAATACAATCAAATAATAGGAACTTGAGCTTCATTGTTGGAACATGCAATTTTTTCTTCGTGTCTTTGAACCTAAAACCACAACAGCTGTGGCTTGGACACAAAACAAAAGCCTCAATTACATGGCTGCATTTCATTCTTTTTGGCAGGACATTGGAGAGGAGGTTTTGAAGTCCTATATATGAAGCAATCCAATGGAATATAGAAGCATAGAACTCCCTGGATTTGGATCTAAGAATCAATTGACACCTAGGAAACACGCAAACAAGTCCCACCATAAATTTCAACCTCTTGAAACAAAGTTATGAGATGTGGAATGTTGATACTTGAAGAGATGTTTCTATTACAAAAGCATACTAAAAATGAACCAAAAAAATAGCCCTGCTTCATACGGAAATAGTTATCATTTAGGGATTTATAGCTAAATGGTCTAAATTTAGAACTTATTTAACAAAATGTCCACAACTTCCCTCTGTTTGTTGCATATAATACATATACAATTGTTATGAAAGATGCGTTATACACAAAAAAAGGGACTTTCACAGACTAAAATAGTTTACATTTTTTTCAAATATGATCTAAAAAATAGATTAACTAGCACAATTTCTCAATCATTTAGCAATACATTTTGGAAACTTCTAAGAATCTTATGGTCTAAATTGCAAACTTTGTAGCATTCTATTAGTTATCATCTCTTCAATAAGATCCTCTGTCAAACAAACTGGAGAGGAATTGCAACAAGTTAAGGAGTATTTCGAATCTGGTAATCAAAATAGCTTTAATTCCCATCACAATGATGCTCTCTTTCCAAGTTATAATACAGTAAACAGTTTCTCGAACGCTTCATACCTACTCTAATTCCTTCTTAATACATACTTAAACATGCCAACTTTTTTAATCAAACAAACACAAACTTTTGCTTTGAGTAATTATGATATTATGAAATTAGTATGGTATACCTTCTAGAAATCCAACCTGGTAGCACAAAAAACCTCTTTCAGAGATCTCATATCAGCGCATCTATTTTCCAAACTAGACAATCTTTGTGGACCCTAATGTCTGAAGTAGTTGCTAAAGATAGAGATACATAATTCAAGTTCATTGTTGTTGTATTGCATCATTGTCTGTATCACACTTATGCCTTATTTTATCAGCCTTGAGAGAAGCTATGTATGCACTACTCGGGCTAGTTAATGAGCTAATCCGATGTAATTTCATGAAACATGTTGTTGAGGGAAATAAGGCATTAAAATCACAGAAAGGATATGCCGAATCATAAAATCGCAATATAAATATTTCCGCCCCTTAGTTTGCTCTTCCTTTCCATCTTTCATTTGTTTTCCATATGATTTCCTTTTTTTTTCTCCTTTTTCTAGTTCTTTATCATTATTTTTTTAATTTATCAAGATACGATATTGTTCGATCTGCGCTTTTGCAAGGGAAATCAATGAGAAAAAAATGGTAAGAAATTTAACATGAAATGAAAAAAAAAAAAAAAATTATACCAAAAAAAAAAAAGGAGATTCAAAGTTTTCATTTAGGAAATGAATTGATTCAAATAATAAAACGTAAAACCATTCTAAGATTTTAATAATATTTTTCTTAACAATTGCAATGATGACTCTTAACTATTTGGTTACGATCTCAAATTTAAGACCAATAATATATAATAGAAGCCATCTACACAGAATCGTCCATGTTTTGGATGGTAACTGCGACTCTGCGAGAGCGTGTTTTTGCATTTTAGAAGCATATCAAAATTATAGGAGGGGTGGGAGGGATTATATTAAGGAAAAAAAAATACAAAAACAAAACGAATTTTTGTAAGAGAAATTATAGTGAATACCCAATTTTTATCACATAATTTAAATTAATACCCAATCGTTTGAAAAATATATGAGCATTCACTATAATTTCTTTTACTAAATGGATGTGTGAGGAGAGCAAACAGAGGGGTAGAGAAAGCAACCCGCCATAACTAAAGACTCGCCAGTATTATCGTAGTGTCAATAAGAACTTATATGAATGAAAACTTATATGCTTATGAGACATGTAGGAAATTCAGGCAATGGCTGCTTTATGATCGTCTATTTAACCATCGAAAGTAAAAGGCTGGAGAAATGAAACTGCAAGTAAAATTGCCATGCATTAGTTTGTAAAAACCCAGACATTGGCATGACTTGCCTTTGATCTAATACTCACTCTCTTTTTACTTAAGACTGGTTATGAACTACATTTCCTTGCTAGGTCATTTATTTCCTCCTAATGCAGTCATTATATGTAACACAAGGTTTATAAGTCCCAACTAAGAAATTCAAACGACCTAAAGAACAATCACAAATCCATCAGAAACCAATTCCAAGTATCAGTGATAACTGTATTAACACAAGTTAGCAACACAATAGGTCTGTTGTACAGTTGTTTTCTACAGCTATAAATTGATATATATATATATATATATATATATATGAATAGAGATAAACTAACTAACCTCTGTTCCATCAGAGTGCACTTTGGCCAAAACGGGTATTTCATATTGGTAAGACTTTTCCCAGCAAGGGTTCAGAGTAATATCCCTTATCTGATGAACGAAACCAAATAACAATTCGAAACTCAAACACACTATAAGAATGAAAAGTAAAAAATAAAAAACAAAAATGAAAGAACCAAGGAACCTCTAAATCGACGTCGTTTAGGGAATCAGGAGCAGAGAGCGAAAACGCGGCTTGGAGCTTTTCCTTAAGGCCGTCGCACAAACAACAGCCGGGCTTTGAGTAAAGGATGAGCTTTCGCGACGGTTTCGAAGACGACGAAGAAGAAAGAGCCAAAGGAGCGAAGACCCAGTTGGGTCTGCGCGTTGTCACGAAGAGTTTGGAGGCTGGTCTGACTCTGACTCCAACGGCCATTGCCATTGCCATTGTTTCAAGCTTGGTAAGGACTTGTCAATGAGAGGTTTTGTCGAGCATTTGGTGTGCGCATTCGTGTCGAATTTCATGGTCCCTTTTTGATCAAAGGATGGATAAACGACATTGTGACTATGTGGCCCATGGCCATGTCATGCAATGAAAGCAAACGACGGGAAAATTAGGAAAACTTATTAATTTATCGATGATTTTTTTTATTTATTTAAATATATATTATGTTTAATATTTTATAAATTATAATTATGATTTTATGTATGTATTCAATAAGTAAATTCATAGATATTAATTTTTAAAAAGAATAAGCAGTAGTAGATACATATTTTATAAAACAGTCTAATAATGTTAAAAAAAATTTCTATATTTAAAAATTATTAATTTATATATCAAGTAGGTTTCAAGAATTTTTTTATAATATATTTTCTTATAAAGTTAGCGAAATACTAAACTCTAAAAAAAATATAGCAAATATATATGTATATAAATTTTTTTTCTCAAAACCAAAAATCACAGAAAAGTTTTTGGTAATTACCAAAAATCGTCCAAATAACTACGGTAATTAATTGGGGGATTTTGAGAATGTCCCTCTTTTGTTACAATAATAATCTATGTCACCTGTATGTTGTACTTTTAATTTATGCCCCAAAACTTACACTACAAATATAGAGTGAAAATTAAGAAAGCACACCACTTAATGAATAGATTAAGTTATACTAAGAATGACATTGTTTTGGAATTCTCCCTAACTAATTTGGTCATTTTTTTGGTCGGTTTCGATAATGGGCGGGCGGTAATTCATTTTTTTTTTTTTTTTGTGAACATGCATACTAGAAATCACTCCAAAGCCTTCTAGAATCAAATTCTTACAATTCTCAAGGTAAATCATATTATTTCTACTAATTGGGGATTTTGTTTTACTTCATGTTCATAAAAAATTGCAATATATAGAAATAAGATTGTGAGTTTTATTCTAGGGTTTAGACACTGATTCGCGTGATACGTGTAATCGAATCACTATTAGAACGCTCAATGTAAGTAAATAATTAGGGTTAAATACGTAGAAATTAAATCTGACTTACTCACAATATTTATGTATCAAATTAATTTATTTTTATTTGAATTTTTTTTTTGGTTGACCCACTATTTGTCTAGTAGTTTTAATTTTTGTAAAATTTTTATGTATTTAGTTTTTATTAAAAAGGCTACATTAACTATTTTTGAAATCAGATGGAATCTCGCTATTGGAAATGAGATTGAATTTAAAGAGTTTTTTAGGCATTTAACCAAATTTTTGACTAATTTTTTAGGATTTAGCCATAATTTCACGAAATTAGGGATTTAGCCATAAAATGTTACATTTTTTGTTACATGAAACATATATACATGTAAAAGTGTAACATTTTATGTTACATGTTACAAAAAATGTTACATTTTTTACATGTATATATGTTACATGTTACAAAAAATGTTACATGTTATGGCTAAATCCCTAATTTCATGAACTATGGCTAAATCCTTTAAACTTTACCTTTAAAATGACTAATTGCTTAACTGGCCAAAATGTTTATTTGACCGAAGTGCCGAACTCAATTTAAATATTAATTCAAATGAAAATTTTGAAATCTAGTTTTGTTTTACAAATTCATCAACTCTCCACTAAATTTTTAACATTTAAATTGAAAGTGAATATTGCCCTCATTGCTATTTTTTAGTTTCAAGACCACTCAAATTGTTAATTTAGATTCTCTATTCAATTAAAAAAAATTCTAAATAAATTGCGAACTTCTATAATTTTGCAATATATAAATAGAATTAACGTTGACAACTTCTTTTTTTTTTTTTTTTTTTTACCAATTACATATCAAACCACACTTTAATCCTCATTTAAGAGTACTTGTGAGTAAGCTGAGAAATATCTGTATTTGTATAGACCACTAAATATTTTAAACTCAATTACATTATATATATACACCTTAATATAAGAAAAAATGCACTCCAACATATTGTACTACTATTAATGCTCAGTACTTTATAGTTTTGTCACATTATTACTTTAATTATAATATATCTATTTCTTCTCAAGCATACAGATATATATCTCCAATTGAGCAAAAGTGAAATCATATATAATGCTTATCTAAAATTCTTTGAATAATAAGGTTACGTATTAAATACAAAATCACCATCAAAAGAAATTGTTAAAATATTAAAGAACCTATTAAAATAAAAATATTTACCACATAGAAAAATTTGAAACCAAATTCATTTGTATAAAAGTGTCAAAGTGACTAGGCTAATTATTTGGACTTTGTAATACACACAACACCACTACTCACATGAGTGTCATGTGTGCAATAATATACATATGGAAGTAAATCTGTCCTCAAGAAAAAGTAAAACCATCCATATGCTTACCTAAAATAATTCTAATACAGAGATCGCCTCTTAAATACACAATTCACAAACACATCCAAAAAAGATTATTAAAATATTAAGAAGAGAAATTATAGTGAATACCCAATTTTTAAAACTTAATGTAAGTTATTACCCAATCTTTTGAAAAATGTAACCAACTATCCAAAAGATACCATTACTTACATAGTGGTAAGTAGTGGTAATTCACTTTGTTACCAAAAGCATGTGCAAGTAATTCACAAATTGACTAGAAACTCAATTACTTCAAAAGTTTGAGTATTTATTTTTATTGTTATATAAATTATGGGTATTTGCCTACTTTACCCTATTAAGAAACCTACTAAAGTAAGAAGATTTACTACATATATAAAAAAAAAGATCCAACCAAATTGTGTCACCACAAATATAGAAAAAGATCCAACCAAAATTATTTGTTGACATATTAAAAAAAAATCCCTTCTTATAAATAGGAGATTATCAAGAGGTAGAGGGACAATCTTATCATTGCAAATCCACTTGTAATCCTAAAATGAAACGCTCATGTTCTTTCGCGTCGTTTTTAGTGCTTTTGTTGGTCTTTTCAAGTGCTTTGATTATATCCACAGGTAAAAAAAAAAGTATAATTTTTTCTTTTATATTACTTGATCATTTTTTTTTTTCATCTCGCCGTAACCTCTTCTCGTATATAGATTATGGAAGATCTTTCATTCTTGGGTTTTAGTGTTTTACTTTTGCAAATGAAATATATTCCCAACACTCTATGGTTATAGTTACCCACACCACACATGTTTGCCCCACTCAAATAGGGAATTTTAAGTAAATAGCTATTTTTTAGTAAATAATTTTAAAAATAATCACAATTTTAAAAAATTTAAAAACTTGCTCTTTCAAAAATTTCTTACACGTGTCAGAAATTTTCTTACAGTAATTTTTATGTGTAATTTTATTATTGTCATAAATTTCTTACATGTGTAATGACTAGTTTTTAAATTTTTTGAAACTGTGGTTATTTTTCAAAAATACGCGGTCCAAAATGACTAATTACCTAACTGAACCCACTCAAATATTCAAAAAATAAATTTTATGCTATAGCTTTTTAAAATATTATGATTTTACCCTCATCAAAAATTAAAAGCTTTAAATATGCCCTCATAATTGAATTAATTTTTAAATATACTCCCATTTAGAGAGATTACCCTATAGCTAATATTTTTTAAAGTACAAAATACCAATTGGAACATGATTACGAATATATCTTAATGATGATATCCTATAAAAGTATACACTAGCCAAATCTATGTCAATATTGCTTTAATACTCGCAAACAAAAGTTGCTTGATCTATCAAAGCTACTAGTTAAAAGAACCTCAAGCCACATGTATTTCAATTATTACTACTATTTGTTGTGGTTATTGCTAATGATGTTTGTTAATTGTGTTGAATGACATAGGTGCAGAGAAAGGGGAAGCAGAAAAAATATGCAAAAGGCTAATCAAAGTTGATCTTTGCGCCCCATATCTTTGCGTCCAAAAATGCGTTGAGCTTGGAGGAAGTGTAAATGGTGCATGTATTGATGACAACAATTGTTGTTGCGAGTTTAATTGATTTCGTAGAACTTGAATAATGATGTAATTTATTAATTGAATAAATTAAGTGCCTTTGTTTTCTTTGATCAGTTCGATTTTCTCTCTCTCTTTCTCTTTTTTTCAATCTTCTTATAAACACTGGGAAGAATGCAAAAAATTACCAAATAATCCTTCATGTAATAATGATTGAGAAACGAATTGAAATAATTGCGCCACCCAATAATATTTTTTTAAGATAAGCGGGAGATTGTTAGGATTTCCGTCTAAAATGTTATGTAATGAATCTTGTTTGTTTTAGATTCTAATAAAAGTATATGTATGTATATATGTAAATAATTTATAAACAAGAGCATCAAAATTATAGTTTAATATCTTTAAAATTGTCCGTGATTAATCAAAGTATGAATCTTTCATTAGTAATCACTTATACCGTCACTAACATTAACAATGTGACAATCTTATCTAAATTATTAATGTGAAGATCCACTTGATAATAGAGATTTTATTACTTAATTCATGTATTACAAGCACGGCCGCACGTGTTAGCACTATCTATCTAAAAAACAGTTTTTAAAATGGCCTGTTTAGCTAATAACCTTAGAACTATCTACAAATGTTTCACTATTCAAAAAAAACAAAAACAAAAAAACAAACAAACAAACAAACAAACCCTAACAACAGCAACAAAACAACAAACAAGACAAGACAAGACAAGACAAAACAAAACAACAAGGAAGCAAGAAAATTGATTCACTTTTTTTTTTTTCCTTGGCTCTGACTATCATTTCAATTCTTAGACCATTTTTAAGAATCAAATAGAAAAAAGAGCGACACTTCCATGAGCTACAAATACCAAATCTTATCACCAGAGAGCCTAATGCAAGTATCCAATTACCCTCACTTATCCATATTATTATTCTGTCCTGTTATGAAGCTATTAAAGAAAAATTCAAATCCCAGTAAAGAATGATTAAAATACAACAATCCTCTTCTTTCTTTCCAAATTTCCACAACCCCACAACACTCTCAACCTTGTGTACATATGGCACATCTTCAATATATAAGATTAAGCATCTGCCTTTTCTTCTTTTTTTCCTCCCTTTCTTTTCTTTCTCTAACTCACTCAGAATTTGTGTGTATCACGGGATAGATAATAGGCGTAAAATCTATATCAGCTTCTTCTTCACAAAGAAGCGCTTCAGGTGCCACAACTGCAGGGCCGAGGCCGAAATGCAAATGCCGATGGACATGATGCTGAACCACGCGACTCTGGCATTTGTTGCTTCGCTCACTTCCCTCATGTCCGCTTCTCTGTGTTCAACATCAAACAAAAAAGAAAATTGCATAGAACAGATTCAGAAAATGTACCTAAGTCTCTGTCTGAAAAATGATTTCAGTGACAAGTTGCGTAACTTCTTAAATTTTGCATGTTATATGTACTTGCTTTTATCATCTTTTCGCATTCGTTAGTAGTTAATTTATACAAGGCTAGGCTGTCAAAAACTCAAACGACATCATCAATAAAGATGAAAACTTCAACAACAGAGAGAACCATCGTCACAATTATTGATTTCTCAAAGATGGTTCGAATAACAGACATAACTGTTGTTTTCTGGTATGGTTGGACTTGGCGTTAACAATCAAGATCATTTCTTAGAGTGAATTTAGGCAAAATAAGCGAAACCCTTGATTGAAAAAGTAACAAGACAAACTTACCTTTGCTTAAGATATTTTAAGTTCTCGTGGATGGATTCTACGAGCCCTTCAAGTTTCCTGAGCTCAAGCTCTACGCCCTTTTACACCACCCCACAAATTCACAAGGAAAATCCGATCAGATCACAGAACGACGAAACTAGTAATTACATTCTCGCAATCAAGTGGGAACGCAAGCTAGAGACGTTACCTCGAGCTTTTCCTTCCTGGCGACCGACTCCCAATCCCGAGCAGAAATGCCAGTTTTCCAGTCCAGGGAAACGCTCACGCTCGAGCCCTCCGCCGCTTTCCCGTCCATCCAGAAACACGCCAAGTAGTTTCCGCCCTCGGTCGTTGTGAATGCGAACTGACCTTGCGTCACATTCTCCAGGTGATGTAGGTTGTTACCGTACGGCGAGGTCACCTGTTATGTTAAAAACACAATAAACAGAACCAATCCATACATTGAGAACTAATGCTTCAAATGTCAACTAGTTCTATAATAACACCATGGATATGCTTATTACTTTGTTATATAGGAATTAGACACTAAATTTTGATGCTTTATATCATAATTATGGAATTAGAATATATAATAAGGTTCAACCCAATCCCATCATATTACATTGGTGGTGGATGAAGAGAATTTGACAATCTTTCTTATCCCCAAAAAAAAAAAAAAAAGCTTGTAAACTATGCTTATTTCTTTAATTTTCCAAAAAAAAAAAAAAAAGGGTCAAATTAGAATTTTGTATCAATTATGAAAATTTTAATGATGTCAACGTTTTGAAACATCAAATCTCCATCCACTCCTAGTAGATTAAGAACAAAAAAAAAAAACTTCTTCAGCCCCACGAAACTCAGAAATCAAATTGATCTCTACAATTACATCACAAATTCATCTATAATTACATCAAAAAGAAAAAAGAAAAATTCCTAAATAATCCATGAGTTATATCAAAATTCTCATTATTCAGTATTACCCGAGCAGAGACGGTTGGGATGGGTATAGTCTGGTTGGGGTTGTCATGAAAATCATAGTCGTTGTAGATGACGTAGTAATCAGCCAAAACGACGACGTTGGACTGGATATCCTCCGAAACGCACTTCGTTCCCGACTTTGGAATGCTCAGCCATATGCCCTCACACGGAACCAACACCAACGCCAACACCAACGCGGCGACTGAGACCCACGCGATCCGGGCGCGTCGGCTGGCACTCTGCTGCGCCATTATTTCCGGTCTCCGAGATCCACTGAGTCGTGTCGTGTCGTTTTTCCTTCCGCGATTTGATCGGAAAAAAAAAATAAGGGTCTTTGTTTTGGGTTTGCGATGTTTCTGTGTGGTTTTTAGAGGGGTTGGCGCGTGGAGGCGGTGGAGGCTGTGACGTGGTTTGTGGACACGTAGTGGTAGGGCTGGCCAATGGGGTTTGAGGATGGAGATACGACTAGGATTCGCAAGGGAAGATCGGAGTGCTTTGCCCACGCGCGTGCTGATCAGAGTACTCCCCACCACTTAGCAGCCTTTGACTTCTATTTATAAACGACCTGTCGGGTCGGGTCGGGTCGGGTCGGCATACGCCGAAAGTGGAGGCCCGTGAGAGCGAACCACATCCTTTTGGGCATATTTGGTCTGGTGGGATGAAAATGAAATAGAATGATAATTCTTATTCTAATATTTGATTGGATAGAATAGTCATTAATTGAATCTTCATTCTATTAGTTATAGGGATAAATATTCCTTAACTTAATATGGAATACTCATTCATTTTAAGTTTTCCAAAACAATTAAAATATATTGGGTCTGATTCAAATGTCAATTTAACTGACAAATCAAATACTAGCATTATAATGATATTCTCATTCTCATTCTATTGTATTCATATTTCTATTCTTATTCTCATTCGTAATCCATTCTACAAAACCAAATGTTTCCTTAAAAGTCTTACTCTAGAGCATTTAAAATCAACCAAAGTCTAGACTAATTAGTAAAATCTAGAGAAAATATTACTTGTTCTAAAAAAAAGTTCACTTTCAGAGCAGAGTTAGTGTTCCGCATTGCATTGTATGACATTATTTGGTTTTAGATTTGAGGTCGTTTGGTTGCAATTCGAACAATTCTTTTTATTTAAATTATGTTATTGTAGTAAAATATGATTTAAATTTATATCCAAACATGATACAAAGTTTTTATAGTTAACAAAATTTGAATTAGGAATTTAAAAAGAAAAATATTGTAGTAAGTGTATTTAAAACATTGTAAAAATATTGTCTAAATTTTTTGAAGTAGATTTTGCTAAATAATCATCCATAGTGTAGCAAGAATGCTTTAAGTTATAAATTTGTGATCTAAATCGCTTAAAGTCGTTTGATAAGCGATTTAAACTATAAAATTTAGATAATCTTAATTTGAGTTATAAATATCATAAATTTGCACGTGAATTGTAGTTTGGATAATAGTTTAGTTTGTACTATTTTAATTGAGATTTAAGAGAGTTTGATTTAAATAGACAATTTGAAAAAAAGTACTTTTATTATAGAAAAATTGTTTATAGTAATATAGAAATAATACTTAAGCTTTTGAAGGGTTCTATTTGGTATTTGATCATTTTTTGGTCCATATTTTAAATAAATGGCCAATGTTTTTAAACATTAAGTTATTAGCCACCAATACATAAAGAGAACTAAAGACCGAAAGGTAAATGCTCATAATTATGCAATTAAGAAAATAATTAATTTCTTAATTAATCAAAATATTAACTATTTTCTTAAAACATCATTAAAAAAATAATTATTTACTCTATTATCTTTTTTTTTTTCAAATCAAGTTTATGCCAAATAATGTTTAGTACTATAGTAAGAATACTTAAGTTAAAAATTCATGAATTTAAAACTTTTCCAGATTATTTGAGTTAGATTTTTTTTTTAATTACTATCCAAACAACTCTAGGCCTTATTTGTTTTGCAATGTGAAAAAAAATTTGGTTTAAACTTTTTTGTCACAGTAAACTCAATCACAAAAAATCAAATTTAAACTATATATTACAGTAAAACTTAAATGGTAATCCATACCAGTCCAAGTAACGAGATTTTATTATTCTCTCTTATCTTTTTTAATTATTAGATAAATTTTTAAATAAGTGAGTTGTCCTAATTGTAAAGGATAGCTATGGACCTATGGTGACGGGAGAAAAAAAATAAAATATCTCTATTTCAGGGACTGTCCACTTTCTGCCCCTGTCGCTACGCTCCACTGTTGAAAAATGCAATTGCTGTATTTGCAAAGCGATAGAACAGTTAGCATTAACTGCCAAACTTGGTAAGACATTTCAGTAACTTCCTTCCCGAGTAACAACCCAAAACGCAACTTTGTTCCAAACTAACAATTACCAAGTAGCAACACAAACAAAAATCAGACCCACAAACCAAACCAATCAATCAATAAGCTACGTTCTTCAAAGTCCTCACCTTTTTTTTTTTTTTTTTGTTGCCACTGCTTTTACTAAGCTCTCACTCTCACTCCGCCCCTCCGGCCATCTCCGCCGCCATGGCCGCAATCTCCATCACCATCTCTCTCCTCCTCCTCCTCCTACTTCTCCTCTCAAGCCCAACTCACCAAAATCCAGACCTCGACGAGCAACAACAACAACAACAACAGCAAGAGGAAGAGGAAGACAACCCCATCACGCGCTTCCAGGCCTACCTCCGCATCAACACCGCCCACCCCAGCCCCGACTACGCCGCCGCCGTCGCCTTCCTCCGGCGCCGCGCCGCCGCGGTGGGCCTCGAGCACCGCACCCTGGAGTTCTCCCCCGGCAAGCCGCTCCTCCTCCTCACCTGGCGCGGGTCCCACCCCGCCCTCCCCTCCGTCCTCCTCAACTCCCACCTCGACTCCGTCCCCGCCGAGGCCTCCAAGTGGGCCCACCCCCCCTTCTCCGCCGTCCGATCCCCCGACGGCAGGATCTTCGCCCGCGGCGCCCAGGACGACAAGTGCATCGCCACGCAGTACCTCGAGGCCATCGGGAACCTCGCCGCCAGGGGCTTCCGCCCCATCAGGACCGTCCACGTGTCCCTCGTCCCCGACGAGGAGACCGGCGGCCTCGCCGGCGCCGCCAAGTTCGCGGCTTCCGAGGACTTCAGGGCCCTCAACGTCGGGTTCGGGCTCGACGAAGGGCAGGCCAATCCCGGCAATGAGTTTCGGGTCTTCTACGGCGACCGGTGCCCCTGGAGTCTGGTAATCAAGGCCCGGGGATTGCCCGGCCACGGGTCGAGGATGTTCGACGGCTCGGCCATGGAGAATTTGATGAGGAGCGTGGAGATCATCACCCGGTTTCGGGAGAGCCAGTTCGAGGTGGTTAAGGCCGGGAAGGCGGCGAATTCGGAGGTGTTTTCGGTCAATCCGGTGTATCTGAAGGCTGGCATTGCCACTCCTACTGTGAGTGTAATTGAGTTTAGTGTTTGTTCTTGTTGCGACTGTTGGGTGTGACTGTTTGTTGATTGGTTTGTTTTGGGGTGTGTGTGTGTGCGTGCAGGGGTTTGTGATGAACATTCAGCCTTCGGAGGCGGAGGCCGGGTTTGATCTCAGATTGCCGCCGACTGCGGACCCGGATGAAATAAGGAAAAGAATTGCTGAGGAATGGGCACCGGCTGTGAGGAACATGAGTTACACGGTGAGCAAAGTCGCCTTTTATGCTTTCGGATTGGTACTATGCGGATTGAGTTGGATTGGTAGTTTGTTAGGACTTCATTATAGTAATGTGCATTCTGTTTAGTTCTCTTGAAACTGGTTAGGGGATTAAGCCGGTTTAAGATTTTGACGAGTATGAAAATGTTGTTCATTTGGTTTGGTGAATTTGTTTTCGGGTAGAAATTTATTTGGAAATTATGATGATAGATCCACAGTAGTCAAATAAGCCTCTAGCTGAAGTATTGTTATAACCAATGGCATTGTTAGTCGTTTCTTTCAGAGATTTGAAAGATATTGTGCTGAGTAGTATGGCTTTGAATGCAACGAGAAGCTAGCATTGTCATAGATAGGTACTAGATTGGAATAAGTTTTGTCTTAACTCTTAAATATGTAGATGGGTGACAAAGGGGTATCAGGAGACCCTGTGTCCAAGGTACCAGTGAGCTGAATCGCTGATAATATAAGAACCTAAGGGCACGTTTGGTCTCCCGTATTAGATTGTATTTGTGTTATATGGTTTTACCTTATATTTTTGTATTGTCTGAACATGTTATATAAAACAATGAGAAAATGATCTTAGACATTAGAGTGGAAAATACGGTCTAATACGATTTTTTTTTTTACTGGATAACACAATTTGTATTGTATTAACTATTAACTATTGAGTGTGTTTTTCATATTATATAATACAGCAGCTTAAGCACACAAAACACTGTATAGTATCCTCTACTACTGTACGATGACCTTATACGGTGCACCAAATGCGTCCTAAATGCACTTGGACTTGAGATATCACATAGGATAACAAATGAGTACATTTTTCTCCGTGAATCATAACTTGTTCTATCTGGAAAAAGTGTCATCTTAGCAAAAAAAAAATTACCCATTTTCTGTCTTGATATTTTATTAAATTGTTTCATTGTGGTTGATAATGAACTGCAGAAGTCACTCCTAACTAGATTTTCCGATTTCAATGGTATCATTATGGGCATTATGTTTAACAATATGATGCAGCTATGATTATAAACATTGTCAAATAGCACCTTAGGTAGTTTATATGTTGTTTTGCCTATGGTTGCCAAAATTGAGGGGGTTAAGCTGTAGAGGTTTTCCCGTCGCGTTGTTTTCTCTGGTCTCTAAGACCCCCGCATGGTTTCTTATTCTGATTTTTTTTCATACGATTTCCAAAGGTGTAAACCCAACATTCAAATACGGTTGTGCAATTACGCTGTTATGATTTTCTCTGCACAGAGCACATAAAGAATGCACAACGATAAGAAAGTTTATGATGCACAACGATAAGAAAGTTTATGTTAAAAACTACTATCGGCTGGTTAAGATATTTCCTGAGATTTTCCTTGGGGTCTTGATCGAGCATCTCATCCGTATGAAAACATACTGATTTCCTTTATGTTTTTGGATGCTAAGAATCAAATAATCCTAGGAAACATGTGTTATTGCTTATTATCTTTTTGTTCTTTAATTCTTTTGCCAAAGTTGTTGGTGTTTTGTTTCTGCCCAACAACGTTCCAGCTCTCCTACTTATTTATCACATTTCAAGGTCGAGTGATCCGTGCTCGTAACTTACTGATTGGTAAGTGAATGTATAGAATATTAATTGATAAGCGATTTCATTGCTCTTAGGTTCTGATTATACTTGTTTCAACGAAAGTGTCATGGTTAGTTATATGGATTGCGTCGTGACTAGAGATACACAGAAACTGAACCTAGTCCGTTAGTAAGTTTATTTACTAATGTTCATTGTTGTTGGTGATTTTAACTGATGCTAGTTGGAGAAAGGTAATAGGAAATTACTAACAGAGGAAGCAGTTTATTTTGATTTGTTTTACTTAAAGAATTTATATATTCTGGCAATGACCATTACATTTACCTTTGTCCTCTATATGTGTATTAGTTATTAAAAGAAAACTGAAGTAATCTAGACTCATAATACATGCCATAAACCACATATCGTTTGACGCGTGTTTAAATGGAGTTTTGCGGGTTCGAGCTACTGGTTTGTAATTAAACGTCTTTTAGTGCTCAAGTTCTCTGGCCAAAGTTGTCAGTGGCTTGTTCTTGAAACTGAGACAGCCATGTTACTTCTTAAGACATTGTAACATGGACGATTTCGTTTTCGTTGACTTTTGCATCTCTGCAAAGAGAAAGGCGAGGCAATGAATACAATTCTTGCATTTTGACCTTAAAGAATGACTTTGACAGTTTCAAATGGACTCTGTCAATTTGGACATCTGACAGATAAACTTAACCATAATTTTGAATTATTTAATAACAATAGTTCGTTTACGTGTAGTCTTTTGTTTGTGCATTGCCCTTTTCTTTTTCAATTTATTATTGTATGCTTAGCAGCTAGCATAGCATAGACGAGAGACTGCTGACGAGACTTTTATGCTTTTGGCAGATAACCGAGAATGGGCCCGCTCGAGACTATCTCGGTCGCCCTTTAATGACAATAGCAAACGATTCAAACCCATGGTGGCCAGTTTTCAAGAAGGCTGTCGAAGCCGTTGGAGGGAAGCTTGCCAAGCCTGAAATCCTGCCCTCAACCACCGACGCACGATATATTAGACAGCTGGGAATCCCTGCACTCGGTTTCTCCCCAATGACAAACACTCCCATCTTACTGCACGATCATAACGAGGTTCCATAACAAGTGTCTTGATCCACTTTTTACGCGTCCATTTATCGTCTTTTTCATTTCTCATTTCCATCGACTCTCTTCTGCAGTTCTTGCAAGATACAGTCTATCTGAGGGGCATAGAGGTGTATGAATCCATAATCAGCACTTTGAGTTCTTTCGAACCCGATGCATCTCATTGAGCGCCTTCTTGTTATCCAATTATCAGGAGCTATTAAAGACATGACTCGACAAATCAGTGAACGGGCGTAGGTCGATTGTATGATCTCTCCTTTTCTTACTCAAATATCATCGCCTGTGTAGACTATTGATTTGGTAATAGAACAGTGCACCAGTTGGCTCGCAGCGCTATTCGCATTAGAGACGCATTTTGTTATGGAAGAACTTGCCGAGTTTCAACATTTACAAAAAGAAACTTAGCACGACGGTGCTTAGTAACACTTTACGCGTAAATCCCGTGCGAAAACAATTGTGAACAAATCAAATGTACTCCTTAAATAATTGCTGCGTGGTGCTCTAAGCCTCCAATCTTATTACTTCTCCATCGATAAGTAGAATGAAGTTATTTCAGTTCCCTATTAATTATTATCAATAATATGCCACAGTATTGGCACACATGTTTATTTGTACTCTTAATATCAGGATCAAAATTTGATGTGTTCGAAGTTCATGAAAGCGCATTAGAAAAGGGAAAAAAAAAAAAAAAAAGAACTGAATTAGATTTGCTTTTAACAATATTGGCTCGTTTACAAAATTTTGACATTACAGCTTGACTATGTTAGTTCCGAATAGAATCTCTTTAGAAAGAATGGTGATAATGACGAATCGAATTTAAAGATTTGTCACTACAACTCTGTAGGAGTTAAAATGTTATTTCAATTTTCAAACACATGCTTTTTTTTTTCTTTTTTTTTTTTTCAAGGGAGATTTGTGATATATAGAGTCTACAAGTTTAATTAATTGGTTGCTACTTGCTAAAATCCTTAAAAGCTGGAAGAAAACCTGCTCTCATCCCTTCTGGATTGCACTTATTTATGTCTCAGAGACTCGACTTTGACATTTGGGCTAAAAATGCTCTCTTATTAGATAACTGTTGATAATGAATTTAATGAGCCAAGACCTCTGTCTCTCACAAGTGGTTCTTTATCTTCTGTAACGTTGACACATAGACATGTTTATTTCTACTGAATCATGTTATATGTATATATATGAGCACGCGGTTTCTAAAGGTATACAATAATTTTGGATAAGCATTTCAAGATTATTAATATTATCATGATTCTTGACATCACTTCTATATTTATTTTGAGTGTCGATTTAAGGGTACAAGATAGATATATCATATATAAGATAGTAAAGTTTGGAAAGATTTTTCGTTTTTTTTATTTTTTTATTTTTAAATTTATTTTTATCACAAATTACCTCCAAATATATAAGTGAGATACTTTACTATATGCTTTGTTAAAGATACGTCCCATGAAGAGCCAAATCGTCTATCCGTTTTTCCTATTTCACTCTCTATTCCTTTAATTATATGACAATAATTATTTTACTTTTAATTCTACATATGTATTTAACATTTATATTTAAATACATATATATATTTTTTTAAAACTAAATTGATGAGTTGTCATCAAGAAATAGAAAAATAAATAAAAAAAGAGAATAGAGAATTTAAGTACGTGGAGAACATATACTATGATATGAATATGTTGCCGATTGAAAGCCATTTAAAGCGCCGAAGACAATTAAAAGGAAGGAAAAAATAGTTCGAAGTTGATGAAAAAGGATTGGGATTCTTATATAGTTATATTTATGAAGTCTACGAAAAGTTTAATTAAGAGTCACATTAAGAACGTTTTTTGACATTTAATTTAAATAAAAGGTCAGTTAGGTAAATAGTTATTTTAGATTGTCTGTTTTTAAAAAATAGTCATAGTTTTAAAAAATTTAAAAACTAACCATAAAACTATAAGAAATTTCTGACAATAACAAAAATACACAAAAATTACTGTCAGAAATTTCTGATACTAGGCAAAAATTTTGTAAGAAATTTTTTACATGGCTAGTTTTTAAATTTTTTGAAACTGTTGCTGTTTTTTAAAATCATTTTGTAAACAGTGGCTATTTTCTTAAAATTCCCAACAATATATAATCTTTTAAAATATATAATAAAATATTCAAGTAATTCAGTTATTTACATAATTATAATTAGTGGTAATTGATTGAATTACTGAAAATATGTGCAAGTAATTGATAATTTTTTTTAAACTAAGTAATTCATAAATTTGTTAGTTACTCAAAAACTTTTTAACATTTGGTATTTATTTTTATTATTGTATAAATTTTAGGTATTTTCCTACTTCACCTAAAGTTTAAATGGTGGAGGGACAACCTGAAATAGAACTACTACGTGAAATTTTAACGTTTAAGATTAGTTATGTTTTGTCTAACTATTATAGAATTATAATTCATAACATTAAATGGTTCTCCGCTTCTCTAAATATTTGATAGAGTCAAATAAACTCTCCTCCTCTATCATTTTTATCATTATACTTAGCTAGTGCTAATGGAAAATTTAAACATAGTACTATATCAAGATATAGACATTAATTTAAACTTTAAGTTTCTCTACAACAAGTAATTAAAAAAAAATTGACACCTCAATCGACATCCACAAGGATATATGGTGGTACCCTTCATTCATCTTCATCCATGTTTATACACATTCAACGAATATACATATATATATATATATATATTATATTGGTGGTGAATTTACTTCTACACAACCACTTTGCTAATGGTGTCCCACAAGGTGGCCAAGAAAAGGGTACAAAATCTCTACACTAAATTTCACAACAGTCCAAAGTAAATCTAACACACCCTATCCTCAATATTATTCGAGCTTGGAAAAAAAAAAAAGGGCATTTGAAGGTGTAGTAGTATATATACGTGTCTATGCAGGTACAAACACGTATATCTGATTGAAGATATGGCAAAAATTGAGAGATTGTTCAAGTAGTCAACAAGTTCCTTCCATGATCTCCATAAATTAATGCAAACAAAAACAGCTACCAAACATTTCGTAAGCCATTGCTATGGATATGGTTGTTGATGTATTATACCCTAAACTTCTAGGAACTTTCTTTACCCATCTGTCCATTTAAAACCCAGAAATTTATAAAATATAAACAAAATAAAGAAATAAATAAAGAAAACCCTGAAAGGATTTGATTCTTTATAGGGCTTGGGCACATGGATCTTGCCTCTTCATTGTGTGACATAACTCACCATCTTTGAAAATTAGTGAAGACATTCACTGCAATTTTGCCCATCCTCCCAATCCAAATTAAAAATAATATAAAAGGATAATATTACACTTATTAGCGTTGCAAGAGCTTTTTATTAAATTGTTGAAAATTCACAACTCTTGTTTTCTTTCTCTCTGATAATATGGTTGCCCGTAACTTTTCGCCAACCAAAAGTAAATTGTTTATTCATACATGTACTCAAACAACTTAATTATTTATATGATTTATCAACAAAAAATAGGGTTGAGGTAACTGAAAACTAAAAACTATTTATATTCTTGAAAACATATGAGATAGTTATATATATATATATATATATAAAAGAAGAATTTGAGCTAGGGATATTTTTCCTTAATATTGTATATGTTTATTATATTTACAAGGCAACAGAAACAAAGGTCTTGCATGGCTCTTGGTTTGAGGCTTCAAAGTTGATCAACAAGCAATTAATATTTATGGGCCTACTTCCCTGCTGATCTCCTGCTCAACTTGCCTGCTATATATAATATATGTATATGCATGTGTATGTACATGATCTCTTAATTTTAATGCATCGAATAATCCTTTTAATTCATATTCGATGTACGGAAAACCTGTGGGTACGGGTGCCAGTTAAGAAAGAGATGAAGGGGATTCTAAAAGTACAATTATATATATATATATATATTTAATATATATACATATATATATATGTCTATGAATATTTCACAAACAATCACAAGTACTGAGCATCTTCTTTGAAGGCCATTGCTAAACTTATTGAAATCCATATTGGTAATCAGTACGTAGGGCCTGAGAAGGGAGATAACTAACCGTAATAATATAATACATAGTTTACAAAATTTTGGTTATCCATATAGTGCTTGCATAATTGTCACAATAACATTTTTTTTTAAAATTTTGGTAGGTAACCTATTTTTTTAAGACCATATTTAAGAAAATGTCCGCAACAACTTTTTTTTACTATTATTTTATTAAGTAAAAAGTCCCTCACTAACAATGATAAATTATCTACTAACAAAAAACAATCATTCATGATTTAAAAAACGAAAGCTATGAATTTAAAGCTAGTCCTTGGATCTCTTTGCTTTGGAAGGTAGCCAATTTGCTGCATATGTTATTTGGCTTTCAAGAAATAGATGTGTTTTTGGAGGAAAGAGCACTTCCTTCTTTTCAGATAGGGCTGCATTTTTTGTGGGTGTTAATCAAGGAAGCGTGGAAAGTTTATTTGGGCTGCATTTGTAATTACGCGGATGATTTTGTTATTATTCAAAAGGAGAATTTCAAAATAAAGCGATTTTTGATGTCATTTAATAATCTATACCCCAAGTGGTGTGCTCCCTTTATTTGCACTTTATGTTTGTAGTGTAAATTTTAGGATATAATTAAAAGTGCATCCTATATATGATATAGATTATGAATGTGCCAAGAATGAGGCATTTCTCAAAATCTCCCTTGTTTAAAAGTTGGGAGTCCAATGTTGTTTCCCGAAAATTGAAGCTATTATGGAAATTCATCTGGGTTAATTGCAACATTGATAGTTCAACTCTTGGGGATCCGAACATTGGAGGTTGTAGCGGGATTTACCGGACTTGTTGTGGCTTTACGAAAGGGTGATTTTCATGGGGTTTGGGCAAGCGTTTTGCTTTCGAAGTAGAGACAGCTATTGAGAAAGCGTCTGAATTTCATTTGTCTAATTTGTGGATTGAGATGAATTCTATATATATAGTCAATCTTTTCAATGAGGGCTTTGGAAAGATTCCTTGGCATCTTTGCAATCATCGACATAGAGCAATTTTTCTCTCCAAAGATTTGAAGCTGTACATCTTGTATGTTTCTTGGAAAGAAAATTGCATCGCAAATAAGTTGGCTTTTGATGCAACTTTGTCTCAGACTCAGAGTTAGTGGTTTGACATTCCGTATAATTTTGCTTTGTTGGCTTATGGAGAATATGTGAAATTGCCTTACTTTAGGTTCTCGGTTCCTTAGTCTTTGGGTCATGCTCAATTTTGTTCCACTCTTCATTTTTTTCCTATTGGGTTTTACTGGAGATAGGTTTTGACGACTTTGCTCATGAGTTTGTTGGTTTTTTATTTTCCCGTTTAAAGTTCTAACTCTCTGAAATATTGTATTATATATTATTTGCTTTTTAATTTAATAAATTTCTCGAATTCCTTTAGAAGAGATGTTGGAAGAGGACTAACTAGTTAGTAAGGTTTCATATTCGTGGATGTGTTTTAACATTGTTTGGAGGCGTTGCTAAAGAGTCGAGATAGTCTATGCATTTTAAACCTTGAATAATGACTTTCATTAGTGTGAAAGTGATCAATAGTGAAAATAATAAGTTTTAAATAAAATTTGTTCACTAAAATGATTGTGTAAACTAGATATAGAATTTCTAAATTTTTATGCAAAAGATACATGATTCGCATTAGTGTTAACATTAGTTGGAGGCTGTCTAAAGCCAATCCTTAAATAACAACTCTTATAATATTTACTCGTATGCGTACACATTAAATTACCTATTTAGAAATACATCATAACGAAGTTAGCACGCGTCTGAGAATTCAATTAAGTTGGCTAATAGACATTCCTCTAAAGTAGCTGAAAATATTATTAAACAGAACAAAGATAATATAAAGATTCCAACAATTACCCCAAAAGTAGGGCGAAAAGAACCAAAAATAAAAAATATAATTGAACTAATCAAAAAATCTTATCGAGTCTACATATAGAAGTGGACCTCGTTAAAACTTGTTTTTAGAAAAATCCAATGAGAAAAATCTAGAAAAAAAAAGAGTGCATTAATCAGAATTAAGAATTGGAGATCTATAAAACACGAGATCCATATGATCTCTATAAGCTAGCGATGCCAAACTACTCAGAATACTTTGTCAAACAATTTAAGCCCTGTGTAGAAGAAGCTTGAGTGCTTGCCACACATTTACCTTCTCTCAAGATGTGTAAAGCCATTATATTCATGTTTTTCGCAATCTGAATCGCTCGCAGGCATCTATTGCGCATAGGTACTCAAGGAATCTTGTCAGTTTCTTTGCTAAATAGAATAACAATGTCCGTTTCTACTTAGAGTTTATACCAGTCATTTGCGCACACATACAAGCATAACGAAAAATAAGATTAGTTATTTCAAAAGATCTATAACTATACAGTTAATCCTTTACAAATTAATAGCATTAGGACCAAAACAGGTTTATTGATTCAGCAGATATAAATTAATAAAGTATTAGTTTATTGAGAAGTTTTTTTTTTATTTATCCAAATATTCATCGGATTTGACTTATTTTACAAATTATTATTGTAATTTTGCATACTAGTAAAAGATCGATAAAATAATATTTTTAGCCAGTTCCAGTTCGACACAACATGTTAAATTACTAATTCGCTAAATTTATAAGATAATACTTTGTCAAGAAAACCGTTACAACCCTTTTAATATATAAATTAATAATTTCTAAATATATAAATTTTTTAACATTATTAATTTAAAATATATATCTAATATTGTTTGTTCTCTTCAAAAATTAATAATATCGATGTGGATCTACTGACTTAATTAATAATTTATCGATAAATTAATAATTTTTTTTGTCCCAAGGTCACTAATTTATAGTGGCTTTATTGTATTTGTTTACTAAGTAAATCAGTATCAATATCAATTTTGAGAAAAAACAAGTAATTATTATACATATATTTTGTGAATTCTTCTTAATAAAGTTATATATTTTTTACATCAAGAAATTATTTATTTATACAACAAGGACAATCCTCCTAATTTTGGCATTATCAAAGACGTCATTCCTGAACTTGTCACTGCGGCAGACAATTTCCTACTAGTGGCGACGCCTTCTAATGAAGAAATTCGAAGAGCAGTTTTCTCTCTTGATCCTAATAGTGCTCCGGGCCCAGATGGGTTTAATGGTTCCTTTTTTCAACACTGTTGGGATATCGTTGGCTCAGACGTATGTGAAGGCATAAAGGATTTTTTCAGAACTGGCAGAATTTTAGAGAATCTGAATAGCAACTTCCTTGTTCTCATTCCAAAAAGTGAGGGAGCTTCCTCAATTGGTAACTTCAGACCTATTGTTCTTAGCAATTTTCTGTTTAAAATTATTACTAAGATTCTGGCAGAGCGTTTATCGGGGATTGCTGCTAGAATTGTCTCGCCAAATAAATATGGGTTCATTCAGGGCCGAAGAATTCACGAATGTATCGCTGTTGCTTCAGAAGCGGTTAATCAGCTAGAAAAAAAAAAAAGAATAGTGGCAGAAACATGATTATCAAGTTAGACATTCATAAAGCATTCGATTCAATGTCGTGGGACTTTATTCTTTCAGTCCTGGAGAGTTTCGGGTTTTCAGATAAGTTCAGAGGCTGGATTCTTGAGATTTTCGAGTCTGCAAGAATTTCTATCATTTACAATGGCTCTCCATTTGGGTTTTTTCGGTGCTCCAGGGGCGTGAGACAAGGCGACCCGCTCTCTCCTCTTCTTTTTGGAATTGCGGAAGATTTCTTGAGCAGATTTTTACTAAAACTTTGTAACCTTAATGTGTTCACCACCTCTGCTTCCTCACGACACATCTCTTTCCCTTCACATATCTTTTATGCAGATGATGTATTATTCTTCGGAAAGGCAAACAAGAAAAATATAGTAACATTGAAAGAGACTTTAGAAACCTACTCGTCACTCTCAGGTCAAGTGGTCAGCGTTGAAAAGTCTAGAATCTACTTGAGCTCTTCAATATCCCTCAACGCGGCAAGATCTCTTCTTCAATTATGGAATATTCCGCGTGGCAGCCTGCCTTTTGATTACCTCGGCGTTCCCCTTTTCAAAGGAGCCCCCAGGCGTGTACACCTTCAGAAAATCGCAGATAAAATAAAAAATAAACTGAGCGCTTGGAAAGGAAACCTCTTATCTATGGCTGGCAGACTCACTTTGATCAAATCAGTCATTGAGAGCTCGTTCACCTACTCCTTTTGGGTTTATAAATGGCCAGATAACCTTATAAAAGATTTGAATAAATGTATCAGAAATTTCTTATGGACTGGGTCGATTTTCAATAGGAAATTAGTCACCGTTGCTTGGAAAAAAGTATGTCAACCTGTGGAAAAGGGCGGTCTTGGTCTGCGCGACCTCAGGATTAATAATGGTGTCTTCCAGAAAAAATTCGCATGGGATTTGGTGTCGAAGGATTCTCTTGCTTCTATCTTTCTGCAATCCCGATATCTTCTAAACCGTTTTGTTCCTCGTGAAAATGGTGTCTGCTCCTCCATCTGGCCCGGAATGAAAAACTGGTTCAAGGAGCTTTTCTTGGATATTCGCTGGGTTGCGAGTAATAATTCACAGCTTCACTTCTGGAAAGATAACTAGCTTGGCTATGCTATTCTAGACAAGATCGTTATTGATGATTCTATTAAGGTCAGACTTTGGGCGACAATTTCTGATTTCAGATTAGATGATTCATGGTTTATTCCAACGATTCTTAATATGGCTTACCCAGACATTTGTGCGGATATTCGAGATTACGTTTTTGCAGAAGGCATTCCAGATACTCTGATTTGGGAAAAATCGATTGATGGTATGGTGACTTGTCAGAGATTATACAACAATGAGTTACCCACTGCTGGCAACGTCAGTTGGGGGAAATTTATCTGGGATAGCTACATTCCTCCCAGACGTTCTGTCCTTCTTTGGAAAATTTTGCACAAACGGATTGCTACTGAAGAAGAAGTTCAACGTAGAGGGGTTCAATTAGCCAGCTGCTGCAGATTCTGTTTCGCCAATAGCGAGTCCCTGGATCATTTATTCTGGAATTGCCCTTTTGCAAAATTTCTATGGTTAGACGTTATATGCAGATTCGGGTTTACTGCTTCCACTAGAGACTGCTTTTCGAGCTTCTTTGCTTGGGCAATGTCTCTAAAACCAAGTTCACAAATTGCTTCTTTATGGAAAGTGGCAGTGGCGACAGTGTGTGACGTTATTTGGTTTTCTAGGAATAAACGAGTATTCGAGGGTGTCTCTACTTCCTTTATCTCTGCAAAAGCCGCAGTCTGGGCGTCTGTCAAAGAGGCAGGAAACTTTAAGATTGGAGTCGTCCAAAACACGGTGGAAGACTTCACCATTATTCGCAATCTTGGAGTGAAAGGCTACTACAAGAATTCGCCGGTTATCACAGAAGTTCGATGGTGCTTTCCTCCAAGAGGTTGGATCAAGCTCAACATTGATGGATCTGCTCTTGGTTCTCCAGGCCTGGGCGGTTGTGGTGGGATATTTAGAACTTCCCGTGGTTTCACTAAAGCTAGTTTCTCCTGGGGTCTCGGAGTTTGCTTTGCTTTTGAGGCTGAATTGATGGGTTTTGTTATTGCTATTGAAAAAGCTTCAGAGTGGAACTGGTCGAATTTATGGGTGGAAACAGATTCTATGTATCTGGTTCATCTTTTCAATTCGGGAGTTGGCAGAATTCCATGGCGTTTGAGGAATCGTTGGTTGAGAGCAGTAAAAATGGCTTCAAACATGAACGTAACAATCTCGCACATTTATAGGGAAGGGAATTGTGTTGCTGATAAGCTGGCCTCTAGGGCTTCCTCTTCTCAAAATCAGATCTGGTGGATGGGAATTTCAGATAATTTGGCTCCTCTAGCATACAGGGATCATATTGATCTTCCTTATTTTCGTTTTTCTTAGTCCTGGGTCATGCACTCTTTTTCCTTTTTTCAGATTTTTTCTTTCTTGGGTTTTTCTGAAAAAGGGTTTTAACGAGGCCCCATACTCTTGGGTAGGCCCTATAGGACTGTCTAGTTTGTTAATTTATTTTTTTGGTTCTTCCTTCCTCTTTTGAGGTTGGTTATTAAACAATTGTACCTTTTTATTTTTATATTTATAGATTTACGGTCTCTTTAGTGGATTTCTCGAAGGAGGACCAACGTTGTTGGGAAGCTTTCGAAAAGTCAGGCGTGTGCTAACTTTGTTAGGATGCGTTCCTAAAGGGCCGTTTCATTTAAAAAAAAAAAAATACAACAAATGGGCCCTGTGAGATTTGTTGTGATGTATTATTTATTAAATTTATCCAACTACTAATTTAGCACTTTGATCTTGAGTCCGAACCAGTAGAATTAATCGAAATTATTAATTTATAGAAGTTTTATTGTAGTGGATACAAACGCACATATTTTATGTACTAGGCGACGTAATTTAATTTGACAACTCTATAGAAAAATACAAAACAATGCCTATTTGACTCAAATATTACAAAAATATTTCATTTGGTTAGATAATTATATATATATATATATATATATTCATTCTTTACTTAATTTATCTTATAGCTTCATTTTTACTTTGACTGCTGCCATTGAGGGCAAGAGTTTCTTATGTTTTAGCTAATGTGATCTTCCTCAACAAACATCTAACATATAAGAATAAGGAGGGAAAATATTTATGGATTTTGACAAACAACTCATAACTCACCTCAAAATTTGGTCGTTTGACTCAAAAGGATTACAACTCACGTCCGAATAGAGAAGCACAAATTAACTACTATAGAGATGAAACTTCCAAGTTAGACTCGAAGCCTTTTTGTTGCCAGTAAGATGTTTTTTTTTTAATTCATTAATAATAATGTAGTTTTTAATTGTTGTCTAAACTTCAAGGCATAATTTAGGCAGTTGAAATGGTTGAAACAATGAAGGTTTATAATAAATAATTATTTGAATGTGTAAAGAGGGATGACGTACGTAGAAGTAATTTAGCTAATTAAATATAGAATGTTAACCAAACCCATGTTTCTATATCTACTTTTCACAGTCAAAACCAGCTCATAAGACGCTGGTAAAACCCGCCCAAACACTTCTCAAGGACATATATATCTATAGAGTCAAATGAAATCTATCTTTGACATTCACATTGCAAAGTGTATGTGAAGTAAGCAGAGATATTGAATGAAAACAAAGCAAACATGTTGTGCCTCGAAGTGCATGTATAAAGGTCAAGCAAATTCAGCCATTGGGGATACAAAACCCATATATCTACCATATACATATACGTATATATATATATATTTATATAATATGTATCCAAGAAATTTCCTTCCGAGTTGCAACAAAACAAAATCCCCATTTTCAATATCCGGAATATCTGACACCAAAATTCAAAAAAAAAAAAAAAAACAAAGGAGTGTGGCTTGAACATGTGAAGTAGTCATTAAAAAATAATAATAACTATTATTATAATGTGACCTTGCTTATCGTGTTTCGTATTGTCAGCTCACCTGATAGAATAGCACACATATATATACTAACCAAAGAAACTATAAATAAATATTTTATGTTATTAATTAGAACTTATAATATAGGCTTTTTATTCAGTACAGCTGACAGTATTTGTACAAAAAAAAAGTAATGAATTGAAAAGTAAAAATAACAAAAAGGTAAATCATTATAATAAAGTATAATAAATATGTATTAAATTCGTTACAATTACTTTTAATTTTATTACTTTTACTTCACGTCATATCAATACACTGATTGTACAGAATAAAGACCTTATAATATATAATATAAAATTAACAAGAAATCTTCGATGGAAAAGATGCCCTTGTAAATTGAAATGCCAAAAAATGATTGTACCTTAATCAATGTTATATAATATAATTAATTTTGTATATGTCCAGATTGTGTCAAGTGGGAATTAGGGAAAAGGAAGGAGAGAGGAGGGAGAGTGAGATTGTACGGATTAATGGACGACACTATTCGTTTCACACATGTATTATCATTGGAGAAATCAATTCTGCCTCCAATTTTGGACTCAGCTCTCTCTCTCTCTCTCTCTCTCTCTCTCTCTCTCTCTCTCTCTCTCTCTCTCTCTCTCTCTCTCTCTCTCTCTCTCTCTCTCTCTCTCTCTCTCTCTCTCTCTTCTTTGTTTTTTTTTTCAATCTTCTGAATTAGTGTGAAGTGATTACATAGATTATGATAAAGAAAAAAAAATTATGTTTTGCAAATTTGAACCATCAAATTTGCATATTCAAATCATAAGTTCAATAAAACACACCTTCACTAGTAGAATAAATATAAAACCTAATCACAAATGCAATGTAATTATTATTTTTACATCACAATAATTAACACTTTCAAGTCCCGTTGTTACCCAAAAAGTCGTCGTCCAAAATTTTCGGCCATAGTAATAAGTAATAGCCGACCATTTTTCCCACTGATAAAATTTCATACATCAACGACCACGATGTGATCACCGAAAAATTGCCGATAGTTGCTGAATAAATTTTCTTTGGAAAAATGGAATTACAAAGAACAAGAATGTCCATATATATTGAAGTAGAGTAATTTGGAACTAAAAAAATATGAATCTCTATATAAATTAAAGACGTACTAATATAATTGCATTTTCTAGGACTTTCTTGGAAAAATTAAGAACCCGTGTAAATTAATTTCGAAGTCTTTGATCGAAAAGCGCTAGGACCTGTTTTTTTCCCATGAAAGTTAAATATGAGTTGTGACAAACGTAAAATTCTCGTGGCTCAATAATGGTGACCATCCAATCGTACTTGGTTATTGATTGTTGACATAGTCAACAACTTTTATTCCATATATTAACCCCGCAAAGCGACTAGTTCCCCTCAGCATTAATTTATTTTGAAGCAGCTATAAAGAACTGAAATAATATGTTGTACACAAATGTACGTCAATACAATGACCTTACAAGTGAATTTCCGACAAGTCAAAGATGAAACGACATCAAGTAAGGAAAAAAATGTGTCATAATGCTAAGTTGTCATTAACTGTCATTGACTAATTGGAAATGATTGTTGAAATTTCGAAGGTAAGCATCCAAAACTATCTCATTTGACTTTGCGAATTTCGATGTGGTATAAATTATTGAAATTTAACGGTATTATATTGAGATTAAAAAAATAAAAAAATAGAATAAAATGTGGGGGATGAGTGGGACGAACAAGGCAGATCGTCTTCTAGTTTTTCTTTTTATCTTTTACAGCAAGGTTTTTTTTTTTTTTGCCTTTTATCATAAGCCTTTGAGTTATGAATGATTTCTCAAATAAATTGACACACGACTAAGAGAATGACGGCTTAACAATTAGGTCTGTCAAACTCCTCTCTAACCACAAGCCAAATATTATTAAGAGTAAATAAAAATTACAATGATTTAGAATTTACAACCACGACGGGCTAGAAAAACCAAAATAAAAACATAAAAATGATTCTATTGGCGTCTACATAATGAAAAAAAAAAAAATCCGAAAGAGGAATGCATGACCCGCACCGCGCACACTTATTTACAGCAAGGCTAATTAATTAGGGTTTGCTAGTTTCAGTACTCTATTTCATAAAATAACACAACAAAAAAAAAGCTAGTCAAAGTTACGTACCTAAAAGCTTTTAGTGACATACTAAATTTGTCACAAATAAATATATATATATATACATATATATATATATATATATATTGTATTACACGTTTAGCTGTACGTGTATACTGTTTTATTAGCTATTTATCTAACTCATGCAATTTTCATCTTAAGTCAAATGTTTTGTTGTGGATAAAATTAAATTACTTTGAAACAACGGACCATCACTATTTGCTTTTGTAAGCATTTCAAGATAAAAATAAATCCTATAATTGGATTTTATAAGCGGTATTACCTGATATCGCTTCAATGGACAATAATTAATGCCCCAACTTTTTTTTTTTTTTTGAAGAACCAATACTCTAGGTTCTCTATCAAAATTTGAGTTTTCATTTGGTTCGACACTATCATTAACGGTTTTTCCCTAATTCACTATACTGCCTTGATACGGTATTTAGATGCTTTTTTGTTTTCTATCACATATATATATTTCTGAGCACACTAATTGGGAGGAATTGAATGCCATAACCTGCAACATGGGGAGACGATATTGCTGGAAAGTGGACAAAAATAAAAATAAAATAAACACTTCTGCCATTCTATATATATATAAAACATCAAATTTACTTTCTATATATATATATATATATATATATATATATATGGAAAATTCCATGCACTCTCCTGAGCTAGTCGCGGCTTTTTCAACCTTTCCAAAGTGTAAAAACCATGCAACACTGTCCAACTTAAAAAGTTTTTTTTTTTTTTTCCCTGCCCTTACAAGGGTCTTTTATTCAACTCTCAACTCTCATCCATACTCTTCCATGCATGTGCCTGCTGTCAATGACATGGACTTATATGTTAAAGTGTCCATGTCACTATTCATCTCTCGGACCACATAACATATGTATATATATTATATACATAGACACATTTGATTATACAATTAACTATTAGACATTTTCTTAAAAATGAAAATCTAGAGAATTAGGAACGCATCTCAACAAGATTGATACGCTCTTGAGACGCTGATGGCTTCCCAACTAGCTATTAGACTTATCATCAAGTAAACTATACAACATAGATGTTAACAATAGTTTACTCTTTGTTTCCAAAAGGAATCATTTTTCTCAAACTACATATCCATAATACCATATATATACTTTGCAATGCATGTGTCTACTATATTAGCAATATTAAAAACTTAGCAAGATAGAATGTATGTCACTTTCACATTATCTAATATTATGCGATGTCATTCTTATGATCATACTATAATCACTTAATTAGATTAACAAATAGTGATGTTATAATAACGTAACATGGAATCCTTGAAGTTCGCCTTTGGCACCTAGAGCTTTAATTTCTTTCACAATAAGATGTTAGCATTGATAAATCTAAAATTTTCTTCACGATATACGTCTTCAACTCTCTCTGCTCTCATATTCTGTCAGTATGGTCAATTTGAGGGCTTCCTCCCATTCATTTACCTTTATGTTCCGCTTTTCATTAGGAATTAATAGGTTGTTTGGGATAAACATCCAAACTATTTCATTTTATAATGATTTGACTTTGTGAATTTCGATGTGGTATAAATAGTTGAGATTTAAGGATATTGCATTGGGATTAGGAAAGTTGAAAAAAATAGAATGGATGAGTAGGGCAAACAAGGCATAAGAAGAGAATATTTTCTACCACTAAGCGATCGCATTAAGAGTAATCTTTTGAGTTTGAAAGGAAAGACACTTTCATTGGCGGGTTGTTTGGCTCTAATCAAATCGGTTATCGCAGACTCTTTCACACACTCTTTGTTTCATATACAAATGGTCGACCTCAATATTCCTTGATCTAAGTGCTTGTACTGTGAATTTCTTATGGACATGATCTAATCGTAGAACATAAATTTGTCGCAGATGCTTGGTCGATGGTATGTAATAACCGTGAAAATGATAGTCTTGGGCTTCAGAAGCTTGCTCTATGTAATAGAGCTTTTCTGAAGAAACCTGCTTGGGATATGATTTCTAGAGATAAATATTGGACGTCGAGATTCCTACAAAGTCAAATTATTTTTGTTATTGAGTTTTTTGCACCTATGGCCCCTCAACTTATTGGATTTTTACACTTTGGCAGTCCTTCTTTTTTTTTTTTTTGGCATTAACCCCCCTGAATTTAAAAATCGTTGCATTTAGCCTCAAATTGAAAACTTCCGTCCAAAATTGGACGGAATATGCCCCCAAATAAGCTATCACGTGTGAAGCACGTGCCAAATTCCGTCAAAATTTGGACGGAAGTTTTCAATTTAGGGTGTTGCAACGATTTTTAAATTCAGGGGAGTTATTGCGCAAAAAAAAAAAAAAAAAAAAAGAAGGAGTGCCAAAGTGTATAAACCCGACTAGTTGAGGGGGCCACAGGTGCAAAAAACCCTTTTTTATTCTAGGCAGACCATATTGAAAAGCATTTTCATAGAGCTTATTCAAGAAGTTAGATGGATTCCCGAGAAAAATTCAATTATGGACTTTTGGTTTCCTAGGGCCGCTAGGTGCTCCCCTAGGAAAGCAAGTTGTGGCAGTGTTTTTAGGAATTGTTGTAGTTTCATCAAGGGATGCTTTTCTAGACTTTTGGTTATTCGTAGTGCATTCGAAGTTTAATGTTTTGGATTTATGGTCACGTTGGAATTTGCCTTCAAGTTTGGATGGCAAAATCTTTGGGTTGAGACTGGCTCTATTTATGTGGTGCTTCTTTTCAAAAATCAACCCCTTGGTAAATTTATATATAGGTGGATTCACGCCCTTAGCTATGCTTAATTCTCAATACACATGTTTTTCTCATATTTTTTGGTAAGGTAACTTTGTAGCGAACAAACTTGCTTCAATGACATCTACTCCGGAAGCTACGTTTTGGTGGAATTATGCTCCAGAGCACATGACATGAGTCATAATCCTTTCATAGCTAGGTTTAGGAATTAGAGATCACGGATTACGCACTCTTTTTTCTTCAGTCGATTTTTCTCTCAAGGTTTTTCATCTGAAAGTTTTAACGAGACCACTTTTCTCTCAAGGTTTTTCATCTGAAAGTTTTAACGAGACCACTTTCTTCTTGATAATTGGGTAGATACGTTACTATTGCCTCAGGTGTGTGCCAGCATTATTGAGATGCATTCCAATTTCAGTTCAATATTAAAATTACAAATAATAATAATAATAATAATAATAATAATAATAATGTCATTATCAACACATTAATATAAGAAAAAAATGCTAAATGACCAGAAATTTTAACCAGCAGAACTATGTCAAAATGATGTGTAAGATGTTTATTGAATAGAATAAAAAATAAGTAATGTATATGTTATAACTAATAAGTGATTGTCACATCATCATTTTAACTATTTTTTCTGGTCAAATTTTATGATTAATTATGTAACATAACTCTTAATATAATCCCTTTAGTAACATTTTTTTTTTACCCCCATCGAATATCTAAATTTTTATATTTGGAGTACTGTGTCATTGAAAACTAAAGTGAGACCGATATAGCAAATTGAAGCCTTGAAGGCGTAAGCAACTAAACAATGCCATGAAAACAGTTGAGAGATATGTCTCCCTCTCTCTTCCTATTTATTAAATTGAAATTTGTACTATAGAGAGAGAGAGAGAGAGAGAGAGAGAGAGAGAGAGAGCGTCTTTTTCTTTCATATTTGCATGAGGAGGGCCAATCCAATATGACGCGTTTTTGGAGCTGCGAGACAGGGAAAACACAGCTGTGTTGTTGTGTTACATATGCAAAACCTAAATCAAAATCACAACCTCTTATAATAATAACTACTATCTAATTACGCGTGGTGTAATTATATTTTTTTGTTGTTTTTTGCAAAACAGCACAGCCCTTAAAATAGTTTTATTAACGTAACCTCATTCACTCATCCCTGCAGATCCTGGAAGCTGCCTATATATATATATACTAATTTAGAATCCAATGTTAATTATCTATAATCAAATAATAATATATTATGAAATACTATATTCCAACAGGAAAGGATTCCTAAAGTAGAAATAAGCTTTTCCACAACACTATTATGATTTTGGGGAAGCTTTGTCTGCGGATTTACTAAAATGCCATTGAATTATTTTCTTAGTAAATTTTCCTTTAATTTGTTTTTTTAAAAGGAGAAGCAAAAACTATATATTGCCGGGTTGTCAAGTTGGGAAAAGTGACTTGTTGGGTAAGTCAGAAACTCTCTAGAACAAGCATTTAATATATAATTTTTTTTTTCCTTTTACTTTGAATCTCATTGGAGCATGTGGGTTACAGGTCGCAATGTTCACACACACCTTCATTATTTCCTTGGAATATTCTGAAGCTATTAAACTGTTAATTTTACTTTTAGTGATAGTCATGCAAGTGAGATTGCCCAAAAAAATATTAATTTAATTAATAGCATTGGTAATTACATTTTGTGTTGTTTTGATGAGCAAGCTAGTCCATTCTTGCAAAAGGGTCAAATATGAAGCATGTTATTTCACTAAGCATACAATATATACTATATAATTGTCAACTAATTAAGCCTTGACTAAACAAAGAAAGCTATTAATTTTTAAAAGGTAACATATATATTTGCCTATTGAAAAAGAACAAAATAAAGGATCCATGTTACACATAATATTGGGCACTTCTCACCTGAGGTCAATCGCTATATATGTTTCGTTCATCAAGCAAATTATGATTTGTTGATTTTTCTGTGATCTCTTTTCTTTGTTTTCCAAATAATTTTAATACATAAACAAAACCATTAAATTTTTTAACTATCTTATATTTTATTATATTTCATAATAACTATTTTTGTTTATTTATAAAAAAGTTTTATTAGAGAAACTGAAAACAGATAAAGGGGATAGAACTTGCACTTACGAGAGGTTTGATAAAATGTAATTTTCGCTCTCTCTTTCCTAAATTTTACTGCCGTGTCGTTATCCAAAAAAAAAAATTGAACAAAATTATAAACCTTCTATTTATTCATAAACTTCTATCAACCACATGATGAAACAAATGGGCAGAGAAGTAACTTCACAAGTACTTTCTTTAAAAAAAAAAAACAATTCACATGAACTAGGAAATATCTGTCAAGCAATATCATATTCAAAAAGGGTAATAGCCAAAGTCCTAGAACCATATGGCAATTAAAGAAGAGAGATCTCAAACCCCAAACTCTTCCATATCTATAAATACAAACACCTCCTCCTTCTCAACAACCTCTCTGCCTCTCACTTCACCAAAACCAAAACCATTTTGCACAAACACCTTTTTTCTCTCCTCATCCCATACACACACGCATAAACACTATCAAAACTCACTACATTTTATTTATTTACTTTGGTGACACAAAGCAAAGCCATGGTGAAGAGTGAGAAGATGATCAAGATTGAGCCAAATACTCCACTTCCAAACAAGCCCATTATTGGCAATAGCAATAGCAATATTAGCCATAATAGTAATAATAGCAAGAACAATAAGAAGTACAAAGGAGTGAGAATGAGAAGCTGGGGTTCATGGGTGTCGGAGATTAGAGCGCCGAACCAAAAGACAAGGATTTGGCTGGGCTCTTACTCCACCGCCGAGGCCGCCGCCAGGGCATACGACGCCGCTTTGCTCTGCCTCAAAGGCTCCAAAGCCAACCTCAACTTCCCTCTCACTCTCACCAACCAACAACAACAACAACACCAACACTTCAACGACGCCGTTTTGTCCCCCAAGTCCATCCAACGCGTCGCCGCCGCCGCCGCCGCAAACGCCCCCGCATTCGCCGATAATTACAGCAGTGCCACCGCAGCGGAGATCAGCTCCTCCTCCTCCTCCTCCTCGTCCTCCTCCTCGTCGATGGTCTCCTCGCCGTCCGATTCTCTCGGCGGGGCCCACTCAGGCGGCGGTGCCGAGTACTGTTACGATCACGATCAGTTTGATCATGATCGTCATGGTGATCATCAGTATCATGATCATGATCATCATCATCAACCGATGGCCTCCACGATGGAGGCGTGGTGCAACAGCAATTTGGACGGTCTTGATCAGTTCTGCTACTATTCGCCCAAGTATTTTGATCATGATGATGATCAGATGATGATGATGTTCGGTGGTGGGACCGGCCTGTTCGAGCCGCAGATGGTCGTGGACGATCCGTATGAAGAGAGCGACATTCGCTTGTGGAGCTTCTGCTGAGAGATTATTAAAAAAATTCAAAAAAGAAAAAAAAAAAAAAAAGATTGATCAAAGTCGTCACAGCTTCGTATTCATTATTATTACCATTCTTTATATTTTACATTCGTTTTCATTGACGATCTTGTTATTGCTTAAAGATATTACTGACAGTGACCCACAAGTATATTTTGTTATACTAATATCATATTTATATATTTTCATTGAGTTAGAAATCAAGAGTGGGAAAAAAAAAAAAAAAAAAAAAAAGAAAGAAGAAAGAGAACTCAGGACTCTTATTGAGACGAGACATTGAATTTTTTTTTTTTTCAACTCTCTCATGTGGGTTAGAGTTTCTAAATATATTTGTATTATTATTATTATTTTTTTGTATGATTAATTCAAAGTGTGGTAGTTTTGTATTTTTAGTATATGGATGGTCTTGCATGTAATAATTGGGAAAGAAATTACAACTAGTCCAGCAATAAATTTTATTCTTTTCTTATTCTTAAGTTTCTTTCATTTTTCCCTTTTATAATTTCCAAGTTCCAACTTGTTGAGGCTTAACAAGAATAATTTAGATTTTTATATTCAATCATAAATTCAAAGCTTCGGAAGAAGTTTCACGCGCGATTAATATATATTATGCGTGGCTTGCGGTAAGTACTATATATTGTTATTTAATTATATATATATATATATATATATATGTGTGTGTGTGTGTGTGTGTATATGTATGTCACAGACCATCTCCCAGGAACAAAACACAGAGCTTATAGAAACTTGAATCAATTTTAAGTTGATTCTATGATATAGGAATGGGTTATATATGTTTGCATTTCAACAAGTCGAGTTTAGTTTTCGAATAACACATATATACATATATGTAATACGTAAGGAGAGAAGTGAAAAAAAAAATACCCAACTTAGACACTGCAATTCAAAAATATACCAAATGTTTCAATAATTGAAGCGAGGAACTAATTTATTCATTACTTGTTTACTATGATAGTATGTGTATGTAATTGAATTATTTAGATATTTTATTATATTTTTCAAAATTTTTAATTTTTATTTAAATTAAGTGTTAAAAATTAAATATTTTTATAATTTCTCATCTATATATATACTTTTGCGTATATGTATGTATGTATGTATGTCCAACTATGAATTTGTTAAGGTTTGTTCAAGATATGTGTTCATTAACACAAATTTACTATAATGTCATGTGTCCATCATGAAAAAGAAAAAAAAATAATAATAATGTCATAATAAATATATTTTGAATTAAACAAGTGTGTCGTTCTACTGTATATTAATTATATATGAAGTTCATGAGTTTATTACCATTTGAGATTAGCAAGTAAATGAGAAAGGTCAATCTAGGCTGGAGAGGTCAGAAGTGGTATCTCAATGAATATGCATAAATCCAAATATTATAATGTCTATAAGCCCCTAGCTATTCCTATAAATGTTATTACCAAAAAAATAATAATAATAATAAAACACAAAGAATCCTAGATGTTACGGTCAGATATTTATTGATGATAACCATTTCAAACACATCTAATCAACATCAAAATATATATATATATATATATATATATGAGTTTTTTTAGGTATTTAATCAAACTTTTGGGTAATTTTTTTAGGATTTAACTCTAAAATGTCGAAATTAAAGATTTAGTCGTAACACGTAACATTTATGTTACATGTATCATATATGCGTGTAAAAATATAACATTACATGTAATGTTATATGTGTTATATTTTATGTTACATGTAACGTTACATTTAATGTTACACTTTTTACACGTATATATGTTACATGTAATATAGAATGTTACATCTTATGGTTAAATCTTTAATTTCGTGAAACTATGGCTAAATCCTTCAAACTTTACCTTTAAAATGACTAATTGCTTAACTAACCTAATATATATATATATATACTAGTCATTTGATAATTACTCTAATGTGTTTTTGAGTGGAAAAGTAAGTTTACTGAAATAGAATTACTGTTGCAATCATCTTCAGCATGTGATTGTGGATTATTGACTACTAACTATATTTAGATTATAAATCTATGAGGTCTTGAAAAAAAAAACTGTAATTTATGTGCATATATACTTGGATATATTATCATAATTATTTGCATAAACTATTATTAGCTGTGCTTTTAGAAGATGTTGCTTTGAGAACAATAATTTTCTACGAAAATTCTCCTAAAAAAATGTTTAGAAAATCAAGTCACTGTATGCTAGAATTTAAAGATTGAATTAATTAGATTACTTTTGATCAAGATATTTGTTTTTATAAACTATTTATAAATAAAAAAATAAAAAATGGGACCAAATCTCTCCACACAAATGAACGGATTAAAAAACTAGGTTGAAATGATTCGATTTTTTTTGCTAGAAGCTTTAGATAGATTTTTACTCATAATTTTGGACCTTTCATAAATTTGTTATGTTTCTCTTTCAGCATGTGAAAATGTTTCAAAAAATGGCAGCATTACCATGACCAAAAGAAATGTCAGAGTTATCTATATTGTCAATCCCCGGGTTTTCAGACAAACTGCCTTCAATGATGGACTATCTTAGCCTTAGCATATATATGATACGTTCGTAATTCAATTAATTAATATAAATGTTATTATCAATACTATAGTTGCCTAATCTGAGAGACCATTGTTCGTAATTTATGTTTTTAGTATTATTGATTTTTAAAATTTTTGCAACTTGGAAGGCTATAGTGAAGTGAACTTGTTAATTACTAATTTTGGGTGGCTTTTTAGCCTAACTAACTATAGGCTATTATAGGTTTCAGATACATGTCAAATCTTGTGGATTATAATGCAGGATCACATAGTAAAAAGTACTACTATGGTTCATATCAAACTTTTCTTTTTTATTTAAGAAAAACAGGAAAAATTATGACTATATAATACTTTTAATAGCAACTCCGAAAATAACTTGTGACTAATGCATTTTTAATCAGAACTTCTGACTAACTCATTTTTAATCATAACAATTTCGTTTAGTGCATAGACTTTGTTGTGACCACAAATAGTGTAACAAAAGAAAATCTTAAATTATTTTTGTAATTAGAACTTTTTAGATAATTTTAGTCACACAAAATTTCAAAACTTTAACTTATAAACTTTTAATCACCAATTTGTTGTACTACAAGTCAAATTTTTTTTTTCCTTGCAGAGAGAGAGTCGCCAATAATCTATATAGTCCAAAAAAAATATCTTTTCGTGTTTTAGTTGAATTTCACCAATATTTTCTTAAAATGACAAACTGTACCATTAGCTTGATAAAACATATGACAAATATATTTCTTTTATTCAAAACATCAAATTTCACTTTTACTTTATTTGACTATAAAGATTTGCACCAAAAAAAATAAGGTATAAAGATAACATATTTATAAATGATCAGTTAAGAAATTGCATGCTGTCTCGCTTTTTGGATGTGATAACTATTCATGTACTAGGATGGTATTAGATATTCATGTAATATCTAATAGTTTTTTATTAAAAATAAGTTGGTTTTAATATAATCTATTGTTAATAGATTCAAACATAAGTAATCTTGTTTATATATTATGGAGACATATAACACAGAAAATGTCACACATTTGGTGAAGAGCTCTTGTACGAATTTATCTATCTACTTAAAGATTGCCACATGATATGCTCTGAAGTGAAAGAAAATAAAACAAATCAAAGGATCATGAAGGGAATGGGGTCACATTCTTATGTGTTTTTGTTTTTAACTCTCCATTGTATTTGGTCCCTTTTATGGGCCATTTTCTCTAGTTTGCAATTGCAAATATGTGCAAGTGTTTGTTTGCAATGAAATATTGGACTCACTGGTATAAGTAACGAGGACTGATCAAGACCACCCCTTTTGACTACAGTTTTGCACAATATTCAGTTGTGGGGCCCAAAATGGGCCCATCATGTTCTGGGCCCACACCATGCACTTTCGATGGAATTGAAGCACATGGTCGCTCCTGCTAAATGACACATTACTTTGAGGACATATCATGTGATCTTAAGAGTTAAAGAGCGCCAATCAATCCAGCATTAATTTGATTTTAGCCTTAATTAAATGCACTAATTTTGTCAAATACTAGATTGGAGTTATATTGATTATTTGGGATTAGCCAACAACCTGTGACACCAAGTACTTTTTTCTCTTTATTTAAGTTAGTGGTCTTTGTTGTAATGTGAAAATATTCTTCATTTATAAATTGCTATTTCTACTTGTCATATTATATGAAAATACATAATGGCATTTATTAAATAGTTTGTGATGGAGTGAGAGATCGAATCTACTAGAGAGTTACAAATGTTGTCGAGGATGGATAAAAAAAGGCCCAAAAATATGCAAATTTAGCTCTTTAACCTAATTGGAGGTTATATTTTTCTTTAATATTTATGTTGTCCTAAAAAGAAAGACTGTTGGGTCGAAATTACCCATGGGCCAAGAAAGCCCAAGATAGAGAAAAGCCCACAAAGGAAATGACTAAGGCCCAAAGAACCACAACCGAAGGTAGCCCAGCCGGCGGACATCACGCGGCCGGCGGACAAGAAGCTACCGGGCCGGCGGACAAGAGGGCTACTCGGCCAGTATGCGGGAAGGCTACCTAGCCGACCGTCAAGCCATCTAACCGGCAGACCATCAAGCCATTTACTCGACCGGCCTATGAACCGTCCACTCCAAACCGGTTACTTAACCATTTTTCTGCCACGTATCACGCCCACAATCCAGACATCGATTAAAGCGGAAGGTTAAAAAAAAAAAGCATGGCCATTAACCACGACCCCATGAACTCTGAAAATCGACATGATTAAACACAAAGGACGAGCTCCGAAAACAGAGGAGAAGTCGGAAAAACCCAACCACCTTCGAACATCTATAAATATTCAAATCCGACAAAGACAAAGGTAACGCAATCTTAACACAAAAAAATACACTCCACTTCAAAGTCTCTGACTCACCCTAACTGGCTTAAGCGTCAGAGTGCCCGGGAACAATCCCAGTGCCCCCCGTCACTCTTTTGTTTTTGTTTTTTTTTTTTTTTTCGCAAAACCAAAATTATTTCCCGAGCACCATTGACGCGAGGCTCAACGCTACTCCAAACCCGGATACGCAGCCACGTGTGTATTTTTCGTTGACGCGAAAATCAGCACCCACAAAGACATCTATAAATTGTCGTGGATCAGATCCAATATATGAGCATGCTCGGCATTATTATGAATATTTCTACGACAACTTTTGCATGGTACAAGTGTATCATCACTTGGTAGGGAAATTGAAGAAAGTGGTATAATGTTAATTATTTTTAGCTTATATCTTGAAGCTAGTTTGTTAGAATTAGAAAAATTAGTGCCCGATTTTTTGTTAATTAATATAACATGAACACAACCTCGTGAAAAATTTGGCTCTTGTTTTCACGTAGTAATGTTTCTATGTCGTTACTTGCAAGTGTGAAAATCTTGTGTAAAAGAATTTTATAAAATTATTTACATTGATATCATTGAATTAAATTAATGATAAATATTATAGTTCTATTTATTTATCTTTAATTTGTGTAGTATTTAATTTTTAGCTAAAACTTGATTTGGAATCTTGGATTGTCAACCATAAATAAGTATCCTTTTAATTGTTAAATTCGTATAATGTACTTGGAGATGATACTAATATTGAGTTAGGTTTTATTGGAATGTTGATATTGCATATGCTTGGAAATTATTTTGCACATATGACGTATGTAAAAATTGGAATTCACTTATACTGTATATATAATTAGGAATTGTATGTATGGTTAAAAAAACTACACTGCCACAGACAAAAGGATAGTTATTTTGGACAAATCGATGTTTTTCAGTTATAAGCAAAAAATATCAAAGCTTACGGAGGAAAAAGGACATGATTTCAAGAAACTAAAATAATTTTTTTAAAAACGACATAATTCGGGAAAGCGACAGTAAGCTGAAAATGACATGGTTTAAGAAACGACAATAATAGTTAAAAATAACGAATTTTGAGAAAAAAACGACAGGAATCTAACATGAGAGTTTATTAAAAACGACAGGATTTTAATAAACGACGGTACTATAAAAACGACAGAAAATGGCACAGTTTCAAGAAAGACGACAGTAAGTGTTTAAAACGACAATAAACAGGGGGAAAACGAGATAATCTTCTAAAAGAGTAGAAACAGGAAAAACGACAGCAAAGTGGTCAAAGTGACAATTACTGATAAACGACACAACCTTATAAAACGACAGAAGCAAAAGAAAAAGAGTTTTTTAGGCATTTAACCAAATTTTTGGGTAATTTTTTAGGATTTAGCCCTAAAATGTCGAAATTAAGGATTTAGCCATAACATGTTATGTTACATGTAACATATATACGCGTAAAAATGTAACATTACATATAATGTTATATGTGTTACATTTTATGTTACATATAACGTTACATTGATCATTTGTTTGCCCTACCCATTTCAACCATTCCATTACATTCCATTTTTTATTTTTATTTTTTTCAACTTTCCTAATCCTCCAAACCATTCCATTCCATTCCATTTTTTTTAAACCATTCTTTTTCAACTTTTCAAATCCCTATACAATATAAATCTCAATCATTCATACCACCTCGAAATTAGTAAAGTTAAATCATTTTTACATCATTTTTCCAAACTATTTTTTTCATCCTGGGAATGGGCAAAATGCCCACCCCAAACTAGGGGTTAATGTTACACTTTTCTACGTATATATGTTACATGTAACATAAAATGTTCATGTTATGACTAAATTCTTAATTTCGTGAAACGATGACTAAATCTTTCAAATTTTACCTTTAAAATGTATAATTGCTTAACTAGCCCAAGAAAAAACTACAAACTGCAGTAGAAAGTAATTATATATTTTGGAAATTTGACAAATAATATATTATACCACCAAACTCGCAAGCGAAATTTGTTAGTCATATATAAATTAAACTAGGGTAACATTATGATAATAGTATTGAAATGGAGTTATTTAATTTTACTTAGACGAATCATGTGAAAATAAATAAAAGGAAAAATTATTAAATAATTTTTGAGTTTTATCAAAATTCTAATTTGTCTATGTTCTCTACATAATGACTTATGTGTAATATTTACGTTGCAAAAATAGTGTAACGTTCCATAGCATTCATGGCTGTCTTTTAATGGCCATTCAATTGCATTATATGGCTGTGGTAACGGACGTCGTTTTAATCGAAACGGACGTCGGCTTAGTTGAGCTTTGATGGGAGCTCCACTATATATTTTTGTATTTGGTCCCCATGCTTAACTCATATCTTTATTCTCAACATACACCATCGTGGTTGTGAGTTTAGAGCGTGGAAGCATCAAATACCGTCACCGATCACCGACATCGACAATGGCCGGAGGTACGCCGATCAGGCCCTTTGATTTCGATCCTTTACGTTTGTTTTATTCCGCATACTAGGATCGATTTTATGCTTACATTATGATCCATCAATTATTGAATCTGGTCCAAAATTATATTGCGTCTTTAATCTGATCAAACTAATATGTACAATTTTTTTAGATGAGCAAATTATCCCTTTTTTTTTAAAATAACAATAGTAATTGAAGACCTTTATCTCGTTTTAATTACTATAATTATTGGTTTTGATTGATTGTGTTCAATTTGACGTTGGAAAGGAAAAAGGTTTCATAAGAAAAAAAAAAAATTGCGAAGCCCATGATCATAGACCACTAATATTGAGCATAATCTTTGAAATTATTTGCAACCAACTTACGTTGTTCAAAGGTTCAAAATCTACAAGCACAAAATACTCATCAACTATACCAATCTATTTAAACAAATCATCACAATCTAAATATTCATCAAATAAATACATGGAGTGTTAGTGTTACGGGTTTGAACATATGGTGAAGCTTCCGAAGCCCAACTCTTGATGAGCGATTATTGCCTAGTCCCTCACAAGGTCAGATAGCTCGTTGACATTGCTCATACCCCACTGACATATATGACGAGCAAGGAGAGAGTGTTAGGACGCATGTATTGGCGTCGCAGCCAGATTGGAGGTCTTTGTGGCCATAATAAGACTCCAATGCTAAGCTTGAGTGTGGATCTTGAATAGCATGGACGAGTGTTGCGGTGCGAATGATTAGGCTTAAGGTGCTTTAGCCAACCCGCCAATGTCGTTTGGTTCGGCGTTGGGCACTATAACTTTGTAAAATTGAAGAATTGCTTTGCCATGCCATTATTCATAGAATTTCTTAACAACGGCTCTGTAGGGAACAACTTTGGGTCGGACCATTTTTCCAGCAAAATTGTCGTGTACTCAAATCAGAACGTCGATTGATCTCATGCTCCGACGAACTCGGTAGCTTTTCCAATCATTATCGGTGGTCATCAGAGCGTATTCTCGGCTCTTATATCTTTTCACTTAGCGAGAATGTTGACTGAAAGTGAAATTTTATAACTGAGGAATATAGGAAAAGAGTTTTTTTTTTTTTTTTTTTTTGGTATTAGGAACGTACCTGAGAGAACTGATTTATGCCTAAACCCTTAGCGACTTCCCAACAAATTTGATCATCTGCTAAGGGTTTCTCTAAAATTAAGTCCAAATATTATTAAATCAAAAAGAAAATATTACAAGATTTTCTAAACAACCAAAAAGGCCACAAAGCAACACAAAGGAAAACATATAAGAATGAAACAAGTCTTTTTAAGGATCTACCCAAAATGTAATGAGACATCGTTAAAACCTTTAATGAAAAAAAAAATCAAAGAAAAAATACATTAAAAGATAAAAACTGCATGACCCAAAAGGCTTAAAGGAATTATGCCTCTATAAATTAATTTAGAAATAAATTCCAAGAGGATTAAACAACCAGCTCTCTGCTTCTGGAGTTGTTGAGATAAACGTCAACTTGTCCGTCACTGAATTCTCTTCTTTATAAATATGCGAGACATGAACTCGAATCAGCTTTGCAATATGAAAAGCTTCGATCCATCTATTCCTGATGTGCCATGGAACATTGTGAGACTGTCTTAAATAAAATAACAACATAAGAAGAATCTGTTTGAAAATTTGGATTATGAAAGCTGCCTCTCAATACAAGAAAAATCTCTTATATTGTGACTAAACTTCTATGAAATTTTTACAAATAACAACCACCTAAAAAAAACCCACTATAATACTCATAAAACAACATCAATATATATTTGTCAATAATTACACTATATAACTCATAAAACAACATCTATTAAAATATCCTTACTATATATAAGTGAAAGTTATTGTTTTAAACAATGTTAAATAACGTGTGCTTTGAGCGAATTTTTTTTTTTCGTTCCTTTTTTGTTTTGATTTTGGGCCAATGAGACGTGTCGCTCGTCCCGAGGACTTTTTTTTTGGGTTTTTTGCACCTATGGCCCCTTAACTTATCGGCTTTCTACACTTTGGCACCCCTTCTTTTTTTTTTTTGCATTAACCCCCCTGAATTTAAAAATTATTGCATTTAGCCTCAAATTGAAAACGTTCGTCCAAAGTTTAACGAAATTTGGCACGTGCTTCACACGTGATAGCTTATTTGGGGGCATATTCCGTCCAATTTTGGACGGAAGTTTTCAATTTGAGGCTAAATGCAACGATTTTTAAATTCAAGGGGGTTAATGCTAAAAAAAAAAGAAGGGGTACCAAATTGTCAAACACGCCAAGTTGAGGGGCTATAGCTGCAAAAAACTCTTTTTTTTTTTTGCTAGGGCTCGTCTTGGGGCAACTTTTTTTTTTCCTCGAAAAAAAAAAGAGTTGGAGGGAGTTTTTTGGGGGTGTTTAGCAACATTTCAGGGTTTTTTTTTTCAAATCATTTGAGGGTCAGTTAGGTAAATAATCATTTTAAACTATGTATTTTTAAAAAATAGCTACAGTTTCAAAAATTTAAAAACTAGCCATAAAATATGTAAGAAATTTTTTACAATAACAAAAATACACATAAAATTACTGTCAGAAATTTCTGACATGACTGTTTTTTAAAATTATTTTGTAAGTAGTGGCTATTTTTTTAAAATTTCCATCATTTTAAACGTCGTTTTTTGACAATAATGATCTAAAAAAACTATTTTTCATCATACGGTTGGATTTAATTTTTTTTGCCAATCTTTTAACACTCATTTAGCTATATTTTTTTCAACTGGATATATCGTTTACTTTTTTTCTTTTTCTTTTTTTGTTTAGTGCTTAATTTCATTTTAATTATATATATTTAGCAAGATTTGAAAAGTGTCTAGTTTTTTTACCTAAATAAAATTGCGTCTTAAGCTGATTAAAATGACCAAAATATACTTGTTTTTATAAAATTATTTGTAGTGAACATTAATATGTAAAATTTCCCCATAATTAGATTAAAGTATTCTACATCATAATTCAAACTCAAATTGAAAAGTTACAAACTTAATTAAAGTTCATTAAATAAGAAAATGAGATATATTGATATGAAACTAGAAGATTAAGTCTAAAACGGTAAATGCTTTTTTCAATCTGGGGAATTATGTGGTGGGTTTTTTTTTAGGTAGAAAACATCATATTTTGGATCATCATATTTACCTTTTAGTGAACTCCATATTTTAGAAAGATAAATTTGATGAACCAGAATTATTTTTCACCACAAAAAAAAAAAAAAAAAACCACCAAAGAAGTTCCCTATGAATTAATCACTAATCATTTATAGAGATAATTGAGTAAATAGCCCTTTTTGAATGATATTTTAATAATATAGCCAATGTTTTGATTAATTAAAAAATTAGTCATTTTTTTTTAACTACGTGATGATGTGTTTTTACTTTAATGCCCTTAATTCTTATATGTATTAGTGGCTAATAACTTAATTTTTTGTAACGTTGGCCATTTCTTTAAAACATGGATAAGGAATCAAAGACCATATAATTTATATATTCGTAAAAACGTATTGTAGAAATATTTTATCAAGATTATAAGTATAATATACATAATATGTAACCAAAAAAAAAAATAAACCAAAACTAATTAATTGATTTATTTTTTATTTAATTTGATATAGTCGATTTAGTTTGATCTTATCAAATTTTTGAACATTCCTAATATAAACTTATTTTTGTTGCCTTGCCTTTTTGTTTTGTTCTATGTTATACGAATTGACCCATTAAGCGTTAGATTAAAGAATTGGCCATAAATCAAGTAACTAAAAAAAAAACCTATCACAGTTCACGTTCCAAAAAAATTCAGGTTTTGCTACTAAACATTATAATTATCCCTTGAAAAACCGCCCCGCCAGCTGTAACGCCTCAGGGATCACCAATTACTGCGCTTGATAACTTGTAATTTAATTAATATCTAATTTCAACATTCAACAGCTTAATAAACAATTTGGACATGTCACGAAATTATTGTCAAGAATACACATATGTCAAAAGCAAAATCGATACATGCATGCACTAATAGTACAAAGTGATAACGCGTATTACATTAGTTTATATACATGAGTCCAAATCTAATATTTTGCTGTTATATATATATATATATATATATAAAATATGTATAACATAGAGAGACGGAGATAGAAATTAAGATTAAGGAGGTTTTGTAGTAATAAATTTTAAAAAGAGTGGTATTAATATAAAAATTAAAAAATTTAGAGGGCTATTCAAAGAAAAAATTTTAAAAAAATTAAAAAATTAAAATTTTAGATCACAAATTACAATGGGCTATCTTGGACCAGGTGAGCTGGAGCTCCCATTGAGCCCAAAGTGGCTCCGTCCCTGACTACGTAGTGTATTATATTAGTTTGGGGGATTTTGAGGAATGTCAAATTCTTGACACAATAATAATCTATTTATACCCTAGAATTTATACTACAAACAAATGGTAAAAATAAATTAAGAAACACACCATTTTAAATATGAATTATTAAGTGGCATAAAAAATAATTTTATTTTGAAATTCTCCCTATTAGTTTACATATAAGTATATGTAGTGTATAGGGTAATAAGATTCCTTATTGATCATGCATTGTGGAATTATTTGTTCCGTTTGACTTTTGTACATATATATGCCTTATTATTTTGCTACCTAAGCAGCGATGATTCGAAGAGACTTTCGAGTTAATTAATTTCGACCAATAAATTTTTATGATCATATCGTAATGATTAACCTCTACCACAAGTATGTTTTGATCACCATTCCAATGATAAAAGACAGTAATATAACGTGCTCACCGATATACAAATTTGGTGCCATTAGAAGTTTAATTCACAGTTAAAAACACTTTTTTTTTTTTTCCAAAAACAGATCATGATCATATCATTTACTCAAATAGTGTAAGACATATAGCTAAGTGGACTTTCTTCTTCTTTTTTTTTTTTACTTTTTTTTGTCCATAACTAAGTTGACAAAAACATCAAAGATAACTAGTAGATTAAGTTCTTAGCAAAAAAAAAAAAAAAAAAAAACTAGTAGATTAAGTAAGTACTCCAACTACTCTATATTCTCCCCTTTATTTATAGAGTTGGAAACAGACAATAAAGACTATATACATCATGATCACGTACCTTTGTTTAATTTAGGATATTTTTGGCGTGTGGCAACATAATTATGACTACAGAAACGATATAGTAACTCTAGTAATTAACTCTTAATACAAGTAATTTTCCACATTAACAAAACCTTATATGATATTTATAACACACCTTTTACTTTCTATTACATATATATATATAATATTCACAAAAGTAGATTAATTATAATTGAGTTAGCTAGGGCCACATATAAAATATTAATATGGTCAAAACACACACAGACATATCAACTTTCTTAGTATTTTGTTTCTCTAACAGGATTTTATTTTAATTTTTTGAATGAAAAGGCAAAGAATCAAGAATACAAGTCAGCTAAATTGACACATATTTGAAACCTTCACAACTTATCAATTTTGTTGACCTCGTTAAGGATAATTTGTAATTCCAAGCCCAATATTATTAGAAATCAAATAAAAAATTACAAAGGAAAAATAAAGATCCAGCCATGAAGACAAAATATATTACTGTCAACTCTAACAGGAATTTAAAAATGGAAAAAATGGTCATAAAAAATCAATTGATTGTGAGATTTGAAATAATAAATACTATGTTATTTATTATTTGAGCGAAAAACTGACTTTTGTAAATACATGCATATACTTACCTGGATGATAGTGATCATTATTATGATAATTAACTAAAACCCCATATTCATTCATATGCTAAACCTTCTATACATTTATATATAGAGAGATTATTTGTGTTGGGTTCGGTTCTAAATGAATTCAGTGTTGTGTGTGTATGTGTGACTTGTACGGAAAGGTGACAGGTTTTGTGAGAAAGTTCCACATAGAAGGATTATAAGGAGAATGAACCCCTTTATAAGTGCAAGTTTCCATTAGTTAGATTAAGTGAAAGTCAAGAGTGTGTCACACTCACACGCTAGCCTTGTGTGAGCGTTTGCGTTAGAAAGCTCGGACCTAAACAGTGGCTCGAGCGAGAAAAGTAAATCATAGCCAATTCCTTCCGAACAATTACTTACTTGAAAAAAGCTACTAATAAATTGCCACTATTAATCTTTCAAATTTATGAGATTTACAAATTACACTACAATTTGCCACCAGTACATACACGAGGAAACCAGCAAAAAATTAGCAAAACTCTGATAACTAATGTGACATTTGGAATTTAGTACGACTATCAAATTTATGAGATTTACAAATTACACTACAATTTGCTTGTAATTTGACAACAGTACATACACGATGAAACCAGCGAAAAAATAGCAAAATTTTGATAACTAATGTGACATTTGGAATTTAGTACGACTTATTCAATTTATCGCGCTCATGGATTAACTTATAATAATATATTTCAATTCACCAAGTCTCCTAGAATCAAGGTAATGAGGTATTGACTTGAAAGAGATTGGTTACATAACTTTTCTTTCCATTGCTTATTAAAAAGTTTTTATTGATTACAGTAATTAAGGATGAGAATTGTTCAATGTCAAGCAGGTTGATGATCATACGAAATCTCCCTTTCCACTTGACACACGAGAAGAGATATATAAAAATATTGAGGAAACAGCAAAATGGTCAAAAAGTCAGCATATTCTATATGGATCTAGATATTCATCTTGAAGAAGTAAGGTCTAGAGTTTGAAACCTTGGAATTAATTTATAACCACCCCGCCTTTATCTAGATATTTAATCAATTCTTTCATGTACGTTAATTAAGATTAATCATTATTAATAACCTTCTTAGAAGTCGGTGGTGTCTTTTTTTTTTTTTTTTCCCTTTTCTTAAGTGAAGCACAAGGTGGTGCTAAACTGCAGTGTGAATGTATAATAACACATTATAAATCACACTGCCATTATATTCTAATACAATACTCCTAATAATTAAGCACCAAAACTTTAAGCGTGTTATATAATATAATTCGAATTCAGTTCAAATAGATACATATCGGACTCTATCAATAGGTCCAATTCATATGAATCAATGTCATGTGAGTGTTGAAATACCAATTGGGTCAAATCGCATTGATATAGATAAGTACTGGACGTCACTAATTGTGTTTTTTGTTGTGATCATTTCATTGATATTATTAATGCTCTATCTCAAGTATTTACGGATAATATAATATATACACAAAAGGATATCCAATTGCCACGATCATTATGAGATATATACACACAAAACTTTGAGATTAGCCTAAGAAACCGGAGACCAAATTAAATTAAGCTTTCTCTTCCCTCAGGTTGCATTAAATGTGCACATTATATATGAAAGAATCTTTTCAACTAACTTTTTTATAAAAATTGAAATAATGGATGTGCATATATATGTCAACCAAGTTAAGAATGGGTTAATTATCAGCTGATTAGTGAAACACTCAATTTTGGTGATCAAGTTACTAGCTAGCTCGTTCATACACGTAACATACAGAGAATTCTCAACGGGCCCGATCGAGGTTATCAATTAATTTATGCAAACAATCCACACACACACACATACACACATATATATATATATATATATATATATGACGTAATCGTCCATTGAATTAATATGATAAATAGATTGTCATTGATCAGTCATATATTGGTTGAGTAGTTAATAAATTTATCATGGTCTATTTATCAATGAATTACCTAGAAATAGACATTCGTTTTGCAGAATTTTTCTTAAATATAAGCTTCAACTTAGGCCATTTACATGGGCCGTTACAGGCCGACTTTCTTTCTTTTTCTTTTTTTCTTTTTTTCTTTTTTTTTGTTCGTTTGTTTTGGAAAGCAAGAAACTGAAATGAGTTGCGAAATAAGTTTTGGAACTTAGATGTATCTTAAAAGTTGTTGGTATGACAACTTCATAGACATTTTATAAAATGCAAAAAAAATAGCCTCCTCAACAACTGGCTATAAATTAAAGTCAAATTTGAACTACTATATATATATATATATATCCATTTATGTATCTATTTTCATATAAATATACACTATATATATACATACATTATATAAATATATATTAACATGTCTCAGTGTATAAATAGTTAACTAGTAAATATTATTATCTAGAACCAAAGGGACAAAAGCTCATGCCCATGAGCTGGAGGGTATTCCCAAGGCATATTGTCTTATTACGATAGCATCCCAACGATTACCTTTGTTTTTATTGGTTCTATATATAAACTCTAAAGTTGACTTTGACCATTGTGTTTCTATTAGAACTTTTCAATATTTTGCTTATTTATGTTGATCTGCTTTAGCCTATAGCTAGCTTCAGACTTTAGGCTCCGAATGGTTATAGTAGTATATGTATCTACATTATTAGATTTATATCGCTAAAGGTCCATGTGTTTCTCACCACTTCCTTTCCTCTAACCAAAAAGGTTGTGAAAAAAGTCAATTCAACATTACATTTGTAGTAGAAAGTCATATTGTTAATTAGTGCTTTTTCCTAAATCAATAGTAATTACCTCATTATTCAGTATCACATGTATTGTTGAGATTGATATAGTAATTTTTCAACGACGCCAAACTAAAAACTTTATTAATTTTCATGCCAGCTTAATTAGGTTGCAAAATAAGCGTGGCTTATTGCTAATGGCTATGTGATTAGTAAGTTTATTTTTAATATGTGAAATTTGAGATAAAATTTTGAGATCTCAAAGCTACTCAAAAAGAGAATTACTTTTAATCTAGACCTAAAACCTTAGGATTACCATATTGAAAAATTAATACTATAATACGATATTACAAAAGTCTAAGTTCAAGTTACTATACTTGCTTTGCACCGAAAAACAAAAGAATAAAAAAAGTTACCATACTTGAATTTTCTAATTTATCAATACGCGCTAACTTATATACTTCAAGCTTTAATTTTATATTGGGTCGGTCTAATATTTGATTAAATTATTGCCATTTTTATATGTGTAAGAGATGGCGGACACATGCCCAGCGGGGCCAATCTCTTGAATTTTTATATTTTAACTTTTTCCTAATTTTTGTAAACATGTCCAAAATATGCACTCATCAAAAATATTTTGACTAATTGCTACTTATAACTAAAAATTGTAGCTATAGTTGTACTTGATTTGTTTGTAAATATTTATTAAAAATAACGTTTAACTACATCCCCCTGTAAATTCATTAAAAATAATTTAGAAAACTAATATTAGAGCATAAGATATGATATAACATGCTTCTAACGGAGTATATGCACAAATATATAGGTCCATATATTAAATTTCATTGTTACACATAGTGATGAGCCTGCAGCTTAATATGATAGCAGATTTCTCATTCTCTTTTGATTGTTTTCATTTCTTTACAAATAGCTATATTTTTGTCAAGTTTACTGGAATTAAACATTTGGAATAAATTTGAGATCTCTAGAATGACTATTTCGCATATTGTCATGGTCATACGTTGGAACCATATAAAGCGAGGCTATCTCATTTTCTATTTGTTGAAGTAATATTAATGCTAATATTTTTTTATTTTTTATTTTTTATTTTTGCTAAATTAATGCTAATCTTATTCAATGCAATTCATGGTCTAACTCTAAAGACTACTACTATATTGCTCAAATTAAAATAAATATATACATGACACACGACATTTTTAAAAGAATGAGAAATCATGTGCCAATTACCGAGGATATTTCATGATTAATTATCTACTACTTTATGCTAATACAGGAAAAGAGTCGTGTGTACATATCAAATTGCATTCATGTTTTTTATCCATGAAAAGCTAATTGCTCTGACAAACCTTTGCTTTTTCAAGTCCTATTATAATCATAACCTTTGTTCCTAAGGAAATCCTAATTAGCTATGTACACAAACTTTTTTTTTTCAACTTTTAATAGCCAATTAATTACAGAAACCTTGAAAACCAAAATTTAAGATATAAAGATTAATTCCCAGCAACAACTCCACCTCGTAGAAATTTAAGAATTTGTGTATATTGGCGTGTATTTGACCAGGCAATAGTACTAATTAGTTAAGTGTGATCGTGAAGAGAAGAAGTCAAGGTTCCCTAATTGCACATCAATATTAGTAAAAATAGTATACGTACGACAATTGTCATCTCATTACTTGATCAGAGAACCTTCATGTGGACATGTTTTTAATTTTTTCTTTTAAATCCTTTAATTGTGAATACTAATCAATACTTTACACTGTTTTACTGTTTTTGGCTTATTTGTGTATATACCCGATCAGCTCATTTTTAAGTATTTAAACAACACGCCTTGAGACGTAGCCAATTTTGCAAGTAATGATTATAATACAAAGTCATATCAGTTTAGGTGGCATGTGGGCTCACGGAATAATTTACAAGTCAAATCTATTTGTCTCTAGCTAAATCTAATTCACTCTTAAAATATGTACAACATCACTTGTATAATATTGTTTGCTTGACACAATGATTAAATATTCAAGAAGACAATATGTAATACTACTATACGCCTATAAAAGGAACACTCTCCATCATATGGCCTTACAAACATCAAATACATATTTTTCATAAATACCCTCGTTTTGCTTAGTTACTATCAAGTTTTGGTTTTTGTTCAATTACATTACTGCTAGCTAGAGAAGTTAAAACATAAATTACAACCATGAAGCTAATTAGCGTCCTCTTTTTGGTGTGTCTAGTGCTAGTTAGCTCTCTAGGGTTTTCTCAGGGAGGCGAGCTCAGGAAAAAGTTCTACGAGGACACGTGTGAGCGCGCCGAGGATATAGTGAAAGAGGTCACGGAGAAACATGTGAAAGCCAATCCTGCAGTACCTGCAAGGTTGCTTAGAATGCATTTCCATGACTGTTTTGTTAGGGTAAGCCATTTCAAACATATATATAACACATATACATCGCCAATTCTTCATATTTTGTTCATATTTTCACATACAACACTTGTTTGAAATTACGTTTATTTATTTATTCTCTCATGTGCATGAATGTATAATTAGTGTCCCACAACCTACATGAAGGTGAATAACGATGATTTATACACTCATACACACACAAAAGTCATGGAATTTGTTACTTGTTACAAAGACGAGTGCCATTAAAATAAAGTTTGTTGACTTAAAATAATTAAGAAAAGGGCTTAATAAAATAAAGGTATTTTTGTTTTTGTCAATGTCATAATTAATTAAATTATACGGCTATCAGCTCATGGAAATTAAATAGAAAACGTATTTCACATACAACAACTCATTTTTTAACATATATATTTTCTAACACCAACTAACGTGAAAAATGACATGATACAATTTCATCGGTTGCTTAATTTATGCAATATTTACCAACAAATAAAATATGATAATTAATTTACGTATCGCTGTCTGATATTAAAAAAATAGTATGCAGTACATACACAAATATACAGGCAAGTGCTATTCATTTGATATACAATAAGAATATATTTAAAATAATTACTAAATATTATTACTGCTGAAAAATTAATTATCATTTATGTGAAACGTCGAATTGTTTTAGGGATGCGATGGGTCGGTCCTGCTGAACTCAACGACCGGTAACTCTGCGGAAAAGGATGCGATTCCAAACCAAACACTGTTAGGTTTTGATGTGATTGATGATATCAAAGCCAACGTTGAGAAGGAATGCCCAGAAGTGGTTTCTTGTGCTGATATTCTGACTTTGGCAGCTCGAGACTCTGTCTCTTACGCGGTAATAATTAATTAAGTTCAACTAAAATTTAACCAACAATTAATTATGATCTTACTTAATGGATACCATAAGCTTAATTAATTAATTTATTTGACACTTTAATTTTCGCAGTTCGGGAAGCCGATGTGGGAAGTGCTTACCGGCAGAAGAGATGGCAAAGTGTCGACAAACGCCGAGGCGTTGCGCAACATTCCTGCTCCTTTCTTCAACTTTGCGCAACTCAAACAAAGTTTTGCCAATAAAGGCCTCACCGTCCACGACCTCGTTGTATTGTCTGGTAACGACGCATGACGAGCTCGACATTAATTTGAATTTGAGTTGAATATAACATTATCTTTTCTCAAATATATTAATAAATTAGCTCGAAACGACCAAGCAAAGAAAAACAAAGTTGTCTTTTTCAGGGAAATTAGACATAATTAAATGTATAATTGACTAAAATATTTTATGCAAGATGTGGACGTATAAATGGAAAATATGATCCAACCGGTACATTATTTAAATATATCGACTAAACCATATTTTAGATTATTTAAACTGTATACATGGTTTCTTTTAATTGACGAACCGAGTAAAACTATGATTGCAACTGAAAATTTATAAATAAAAAAAAAGTTTTTTAAACCTAATTTTATGGATTTATTTTCAGTTTTAAAATATTTTTGAGAAATAGATGGAAAATTATTTACTTCGTGAATATTCTATTATATATAAATATACCGTGTAAATTTACATGGTAAATGATGTATATATATCATACTAATATAAGTAAAAAATAAACGGGGTGAATTCACTAAATAAGTCATTTTAAAAACTATTCAATGTTTAAAAAAATAATAATAATCATGGCGCAAGTACAAAATATATAGATGAATTTCATATTCCATAACTAGTCCGTGACTATTTTCTAATGAAAATATTGGCCATATTTTAAATCAGCTGACCAATATAGTTTTTTTTTTTTCTATCATATTAATCTCCTGTGAAAAAAACATATTATTAATGCAGGAGGACACACAATTGGAGTAGGGCACTGCAGTGGCTTCACCAACAGGCTATACAACTTCACCGGGAAAGGCGATCAAGACCCCTCGCTGGACCCCGAATACGCGAAGCTCCTCAAGTCGAAATGCGCGCCCAACGACAATGTCACCTTCGTCGAGATGGACCCCGGCAGCGCCCTCAAGTTCGACTCCAGCTACTACAAGATCCTCAAGGAGAACAAGGGATTGTTCACGTCCGACGCCGCGCTCCTCACCAACGGCGTGGCCAGCAGGACCGTCGACGAGTTGGTCGAACAAACCGACTTCTTCACCGAGTTTTCGCAGTCGATGAAGAGGATGGGAGCGATCGAGGTCCTCACGGGGGCGGCCGGCGAGATCAGGAAGCTTTGCTCGAAGGTCAACGCTTGAATATTTTATTAGGGTTAATGAATGTTGTTGGATTTTGATTTTTTTTTTTTTTATGGTTTATTGTTTGGGTTATAATAATCTGTGAGTGTTAGATTAAAATTTGATGGATTGTGATCTTACATTGTGGTGTGGTGTTGTACGAATGAAAATTAAAATCGTGGGAGATCGTAGGTACTTGATCTAATATTAATCCGGGCTTAATTATAAAGCTCCTTCAAGTTTTAATATGAGAAATTGTAGTAAATATTCAAATTTTTTTTTATGTTTTTAAATGATAGTCTATGTTTCAAAAAATTAAAAAAAAATAAACATGTTACGAATTATATAATATAAAAGTGTCACATAAAATATTATACATTTATAAAAATTTGTAAGACATTTTGTAACACTTCAACTTTAACTCTTCATATTTTGAAGAGTTAAACAATATTTTACAAATGCTTACATATGTGTAAATATTTATTTGGCATTTTTTGTTACGAAATTCTTTACAGTGGTTATTTTTTTAATTTTTAAAAAGACTATAATTTAAAAGACATATTTAATTTTGACATATTTTTGCAACTCACCCTTTTAATATTCTCAATAAAGTACGTCACTTACATGTATGATTGAGTGTCTTTATTCAAATGGAATATCCTCTATATTTAAGAAAATACTAAAACGTTTCACACAATTATAATAAAGAATTCATGAATATAAAAACATATATAAAAGCTGTGTCTAAATGGGAGTAGAAATTAATATATATTGACTAATACCTACTAATCTAAAAAACAATAAACTAACTTTTAATTTTGTCTCAAACTCGTTGTCGGTCTCCTCACATCGCCATCGTCCTCAACAGCAAAAGGCGGATGTGATGTGCAGAGGCATAGGGGACGAGAGATACCATAAATAGACTGCAGATGGTGATTACTCATATAATCATATAACTAAATGAAGTACTGCTGCATCATCGCCATTTGTGTGCTGTCCTTTATTATTGCCCCAAAGTTGGTTTACGTACCAATATAGAGCGCTCGGGACGTGAATCCAGAGTCGCTTGAACATAATGCTCTGGTCTCTCAAATTCGACAATTAACAATTTTCATCTTTCCTAACTATTTCTTATATATCCTTGGTCCAAGAACAAAATTCAAGCTAAAAATAGTTGGTATTTGATCCGCTTATCATAGTATTTTGGGCCAGTTTGGCATTGTTTCTGGAGGCTGCTTTTAGATTATAAAAGAATCAAAAGCACCTAGAGGCGTTTAGTAAACCTGCTTCTTAAAGAAGCATGTAACCGTTTTTGCTTTTACGTAGTATAATTTGAGAAGCAGGTTAAATGCTGCTTTTCTGTAACCGAAACTGCTTCTCCATTTTAAATTACTAAAATATCCTTAATTTTTTAATTCATATTCAACTAACTAATTTTCTAAAATTATTTTTTCGTAATTTTACATATCCACAGCAATTCTAAAAATAAAATATCCAAACACCTTACATGCTTATAACTCCAGCAGTTTCTTTCTTCAGCACAGTTTGAAGCACTTTTTATATCAGCACAGCAATGGCAAACTGGCACTTTGTTTACTTATCAAGAACGGGCCATTTACTTAATTTTAAAAAGTTGTTCACATTTTTTTAAATAAGTTCTAAAATTAGGCTATTAATTAGCTACAAATCTATATATATATATATATATATATACACTTAATTTCTCTGATTAAAAATAGTTTTAGGAAAACAACTCAGGATCTATTTTTATTAATGTATGACTTTTTTAAACTATTTTTTGATAATTTTTTTATCTTAGCAATTTCTTCCAATAATACAACTAATAAAATAATGTATGACAAATTATGTTCCACTGATGAATTACATATAATTAACTCGAAAACTATATACATTGTGAAAACTAACACCAGTGATATTGCATTACATAAATCCTCTTCGCTTTAGTTTAGCTTTTCTTGGTTCACTCGTGTGACAATGCCACGACACTTGAATGGAGCCATATTCTCTCTGCTTTAGATACTATATATCTTTGATATCTGCACCTTTCTCCGCCCTTGCGTAGGATAGTGACCAAATGCACCCTAAATGTTAAACGTCCATAGCTTTTTCTTATCACACACAACTATAAGCTCATATCTTACATTTGTTTTTAAAACCATTCAAGTTACACAAACTTTTCATGTATATAACACAAACGTAGAATTATATTGAGCTATATATATGTGTATAGTCATCAATAATACTAGAATGTGATTTATATAAACCTAACAATGATAAATTGCACAAATGATAATTTTTTATTGGATTGATGTGCTTATAGTAAAAATACAATGCGGCAAGCACACTCATACATTTTGATACAATGTATTAAAAATTAAAATGAGCACACTCTCATCCTAATGAACGGTCATAATATTCATTCATAACAATCTACGAGCATTTGAAGTCAGTGTCTGTGGGGGCCCCGACCACCATGTATTGTCCGCATGACATTTCCTACTCAAGAAAACAAAATCATACTCGTTGTCCTTTTCAAGTCAGACACTTTCTTTGGCACCACAATTATTCAAAATTACTTTTTTCTTTCTTCTCTTTACTCTTTTCACAACCACAAATTGGGAATGCAACTATTACATTTTTTAAACGAAGTTGTATTATAGCACGTGACAAATACACAAAGCATCAATAATTACAAACATTGCACAAAGCACTTACATTATCATCTTTAGTGTTTCACGTGTTCATTGTTTGTTTCTAAGTTCACTCGAGTCACGTTGGACAAAACACAATATCACTTATAAATTCAACAACATATTGCTCAAGTTTTGCACAAACATAAGCCACAAGTCACAAGGCATCGGCAACAAATAGACGCTCAATATGGCTCTCTCTCAAGCCTATATCCTTTGCCTTGCTCTTATCTTTGCAAGCCTTCTAATTTGCCCATCCCGCTCGGAGCTTTGCCACCCTCAAGACAAGAAAGTGCTTCTCCAAATCAAGAAAGCCTTCAACAACCCTTACGTCCTTGCCTCGTGGGACCCGCAAACCGACTGCTGCGAGTGGTACCTCGTCACGTGCGACGAGAGGACCCACCGAATCACGGGCCTCCACGTCACCTCCGAGGGCCTCTCGGGCCAAATCCCAGCCCTAGTGGCCAACCTCCCCTACCTCGACACCCTAATTTTCTCCCGCCAGCCCGGCCTGGTGGGGCCCATCCAACCCACCATCGCGAAAATCAAGGGGCTCAAGAGCCTCATGATCACCAACACCAACGTCTCGGGCACCATCCCCGAGTTCCTCGGCGACCTCCAGAACCTCAACTTCCTTGACCTCTCCGCCAACAGCCTCATAGGGCCCATCCCTAGCTCGCTCGGGAAACTGCCAAACCTGAGCGGGCTCCGCCTCGATAAAAACAAACTCACTGGGCCCATCCCACCCACTTTCGCAAACTTCAAAATCAAGGACTTCTACCTCTACCTCGATCACAACCAACTCTCGGGCCCAATCCCAGCCTCATTCGCGCACACCGACTTCAACCATGTGGACCTATCCCACAACCTGCTCGAGGGCAACCCCTCGCCGCTCTTTGGCAAAAACAAGGCAACTGACTTCGTCGACCTGTCGAGGAACAGGCTCGCATTTGACCTCTCCAAAGTGAAATTCTCCAAGAGGCTGGGCACCCTGGACCTCAGCCACAACAGGATCACTGGTGCCATCCCGCTCGGGCTAGCCTCGCCGGGCTTGTACAGCCTCAACGTCAGCTACAACTTGCTATGTGGCAAGATCCCGGTCGCCGGAAACTTGCAGGCCTTCGGCTACTCTGCCTACATCCATAACAAATGCCTCTGCGGCCCTCCCCTTAAGAACCCTTGCTGATTAGTTATCATTTTCAATTATGCAATTTTGGTGTGTGTGTGTGTGTCTAGTTGAATCCTTTGCTTGGCTAAATTAGTAAAGGTGTTTGCTTAAGTATGAGATTAAATAAGTAACTTGATCAATGTTGATCGATGTGTTGGTTGATCAGTAATGAGATCTTTGGCATTGTCCAAAACATGTTTGGCGTTACGCTCTCTTTTGGTGATGGCTTTTGTAAAGTTTCGAAGAAAAAACAATTTGCCATTTGTGGCTACTTGTTTTTCAGTGTTGAGAAACTGAATTTTTGTGTCTAAAAACTTTCATACTATGTTTGGTTGGGCGGGATAGTGATGTCTCGACAAAATATTTGTATTTAGTAAATCCTATAGTGTTTACATGAGTGTCTCTAGGTTATTAGATGAAGAAATTATCACTATCTAAAAATGAAGTTCTAAATTAGATTACTTTTATACCAACCTTGAATGGAAAACTTCACAATAATGAAGTTCTAATTTTATTACAACCTCAGTTTACCAAAAATTAATCAAATATATCGTAATTTTCAATATTGCTTATACAATCAGAGTCACGACAAGTGTTCGACATTATGCCCCAAAGAATTTTTATTGTTTAATACAATTACAAGAGTAAGAGGAGAGTGTCTTGGCTTTGGTTTTGGTTGCATATATATATGTACAACAGAGACACCAAAATTAACCTCTTATTGGTTCAAGATTTTATTAGAGCAACAGTAAATTCGAGAGACAAAGTTCGAAATAACAACATTCACGTTATGATGAAACAATGAAAAATTGTCGATACTAACATGGTTTTTTTTTTTTTTATGCAACATCATTGATTGAGCTTGGATGGAGAGTTGGTAGATTTCTTTAAGGAACAGGAAGATTTGAAAGCGTCGATATGTGTCTGACACTTGACATAGTCTCCTTTGTTCTCTTCCAAGCACTTCCTCAGAGCCTCCACGTCACAAGCTTGTGTCTGTGCCATCTTCTTTGTGCTATTTGTCTCCTTGTTATCCATGTTTTTCTAACATAAAACAACAAAACTTGATTGAAAAAAATAAAAATAAAAAGTTCAAATCCAAACAAAATCGAAGTTAAAAGAGAAAAAGAAAATACCATTATTCACTTTTTTTTTTTTCCTGGTTAGAATTTAGACAATGGAGTCGAGGGCTGCTTAAAAAGAGAACGGAGTAGCCGAGTAGGCAAGAGCTTATGGTATGGGCTTATCTAATGCAGCACCATGGGCCCAATAATTAGCAAGGGAAGTTTAGAACCCAAAAAAAAAAAAAAAAAAAAGAGTCATTTTAACTTTAAGTGTTACTTAAGAGCATTTACAATGCTAATTATTTAGGTTAAAAAGGCCTCTCTTATACTTGAGAGAAGGCGAACAATAGTTGCATGATATGGGCGTCACCAAGGAACAATTGCTTTCTCTTTTACAGGTTTGCCCAACCTTTATTTATTTATTTTTTTTTTTTTTACCTTTATGGCCGATCTTTATCTGTAATAAAAAAATTAAAAAAAAAAAAGAACTTTCAATGGCACTGTTATGTAACGATTACATTAGAAACTAGTAATGAAAGAAAATTATTAAGGAAATGGGTTTGTCAAGTTTGCAAATTTTGCGTTTCATAATTTACATGGTTCTGGCTTTTCTTCAATATTAAATTCATAATTTGAATGGTACATCAGCCTCCTCATTGAAAGCCTGATTTACTACTTAGTTCAATTGTGAGAATAGTAACATAGTATAATGTGAATGCATGATCATTTGGTAGTCCTTTTTTTTTTTAATTATATATATATATATATATATTTGGTTTTTTTGCCACGCTAATTTTTTATATTGTTGATGTTGCTTGTAGTTTCTAAAAACTAATATCTTGTGTTAATTATTTTAGGAGCTTCAAATTGACTATTCTAAGCATGAACATCCCGTGGTTTTGACAATGGCTGAGGTAAATGAAGCTTTGGAGATAAATAGAACAATATACTCTGTGTACCTTTTGAAGTGATTATCTTTTTTTTTTTTTTTGACTGATGCAAGAATCTGTTTCTTTAATCAGGCACAAAATGTTGGGTATTTTGGGGGTGCAATGTGCAAGAATTTATTTTTGAAGGTAAGAATATTGAAAATTGAAAATTGAAATTCGAAATGCTATTTTATTCTGATTTTTTTGGTCCTTCAATGCCAATTGCCCAACACCAAGTTGTTTTTTTTTTTTTTTTTTTTTTTTTTTGGGTTAACATGATACAGGATAAGAAAAGTAGGTTCTATATTGTTTCTGCTTTGGCAAATACCAAAGTAGATTTGAAAGGTATGTTCTTATTAGAATGTTGTTAGGTGTAAAAAAAAAAAAAACAACTGCCTTATAAGTGGCTTCTGGTCTTTTTTTCTTTACCTTGTAATTCTTACTGAAGTAAATTGTGGAATCGAAACCGAGCAGTCCTCTCGGCTAGGCTTGGTTTGGGAAAAGGAGGTCTGAGAATGGCTCCTGAAGAAGCATTAGGAGAAATACTTCAGGTCGGTACGCGTACAGATTTGGATCAACTAGAATTTTGTTGAACAAGTGTGCCTAATAATATCGTCATATTAGCTATTAAGTTCTGTTTTGCGTTTTTTGAGAAACAAATAATGAAGAGAGACTTCAAATGTGCAGACCATAAGAATTGTTGGTTGGTGTTTTTTCTTTTGCAAGGTGCCACGGGGTTGCGTTACGCCATTTGCGTTGGTTAATGAGTCGGCGCGGTATTGCTCTCTATTGGCTTTGCATTTGCATAGTGTATAAGATGTGTCATGATAGTATTACTGTAAAAAAATCTTTAATTTTGTGGATCGTGTGACCAACTTACCAACATTATCATTGATGCAGAACCTTTTGGTTTTGGATACATGCTAATGCTCTACAATTGAATCGAAAATTTGTGTTTCATTCATGTACTTATTTTGGTCTCTCTCTACAAGTCAATTCTCATGAAGTACTGGATATATATTTTCTTTTTCTTTTTCTACAGCAATGTCTCTCTATTGTTGGATCAAGGGCTTAAAAGTCAAGAAAGATGCTCATTCCACCCACTATCAAACGACACGACGATCTGTAAGTGCGACAACTTTCGAGTGAAGATAGCTACGTTCGTTTTCTTTCTACATTCTTGAACTACGTTTCATTCACATTTGTGCTCCAACTCTCCAACTCTAATATTGCTAACCTATTACATCTACTCAGTGTGTATAGCATGCCTGATTTTTGTTTTCAGAAACCTCTTTCGCCTTTTTTATAAACCGTCCCTGATTTAAATTGCTTTTCCAGCTCTTAATGCCTCTGGTCTTGACAAGTTTCTAAAATCCATTGGGAGAGACTCCTCATACGTGGACTTGGAGGTGATTAAGACGTCTCTTCGGTAAATTTGAACAAAACATTGGAATATATTGTAAAACATAAATCTGTTTCTTTCAGGCTAACCCTTCTGTAGGAAAGGATCAACCTCCTGATCTTGCTTCTCTTGTCCACTCTGGCTCTGTGGCTCTGCTAGATCCTCGGGAAAATTCAGTTCCCTCGAACGATCCTTCTGAATGCAATGCTTCTATAGATAACATGTCCGCGAGCCTTATTGGTAATAATACGGTTCATTTATGGGAGAGGGATAGTAATAAAATTTATGTGTGTACAATGTTCGTAGAAATATGTAGCCACTAAATTTGCCATTTTGAGATGTACCCTTTGTAACACTTACGTTTTTTTTTTTTTTTTAATGTTTTTGTGAGTCAGCTGTTGTTCAGAAGCTATCTCTTAATATGCAAAGTTCAAAGGACATGGCGGTTGTTCCGTCGGGCTCTAAAACAAATGTTGAGAGACTTGTCGAAGAGATAGTAGATAAAACATCTGCGTTGTTGCTCTCATTGGTATAGCAAAATACTTTGGCTTTTGTTCGTCTGTGACGTTGGAAGTGCCACTTCATTTCTCGATTAGACTCATGAAATTAAGTCCTACAGATTACGGAAGAGACTATTAGGCGACATCGAGAAGATTTGGGAACGATGGTCGTGGACAGTATTAAAAGCTGTCTTCGGTCAGATCTGAGGAACATCATTGTGAGCTTTCGAACCTAGTCATTTCTTCAACTTTGTTAATAAAAAAACACACGCACGCACGCACCCGCGCACACAGGCATTCACAAAGACCTCTTATTTGGATAATCATAACATGAAATTATGTTAGACGCTGATGATCATGATTCATGTGTTCATCTTTTTTGCAGATGACATTCAAGAACGTCGCATTTGAGGAAGGATTTCATGCTGGTCGTAATACTTCCTAGGGAATGATATCGTGTTGTCATATATTTCGTTTATACAAAAATTTAATGCTGAATGATCGAAAGTATCGATTTTGTCCAAAACAGAAAAACCCTTTCCTTTGAGTTCTATTTGCTTTGTGTTGCATTTGATAAAATGTGTGTAATCTAGGGATTTAATAAGTATATGTTAGAAAAATGTAGAATAGGACTTTAAGGGTAATACCATAAAATTATCGAGATATATTCTTTTACAGTGTATTTTTCCCTCAAAAGTCCCGAAAAATGAATGGAAAAAAAACCTCTAAATTTTCAAATAAGAATATATTCATCAAGTTCAAAATGGTTAATTCTTTAATTTCATGAAATTATGACTAAATTCTTAAAACATAGGCCTAAAGAGCTAAAAGCCTAAACTATTCATAATAAAAAGGGTGATTTTGAGGAATATCTTTTGGCACATAATAAGAGATTTTTAAGGATTTAGCCAAATTTTTTGTTAATTTTTTAAAGATTAGTCATAGTTTCACGAAATTAAAGAATTAGTCATTTTTATTGCATAACAAATTTTATTACATGTATAACAAATTTTGTTACAGAGTGTATCAAATTTTGTTACACAATGAAACTGGCTAATTAATTAATTTCGTGAAATTATGGTTAAATTCTTGAAACATGAGTCTAAAAATTGCTAAAACTCAAATCTTTCCATAAATCTATGTCCCTTTTGTGTTATACTTTTAGTTTTTGCCTTCAATTTGATACTAAAAACATAGAGTAAAAATAAAAAAGTGTATCACTTAAGACATAGATTATTAAATATTACTTTTTTTGCTTGTACATTTTCCTTATTTTGCAATTCCCTCCAATAAAAAGTGTGGGCCTTTTAATAAGTTCTAAGGGCTCATTCTTAGCACAAAGATAATCTATACCCTATGTGGGATACACTTTTAATTTATACCCCAAAATTTACATAATAAATATGAAATAGAAATAGAAATAGAAAAAGTAAACTATTAGGGTATAGATTATTAAGTAGCATCAACAATTGCTTTATTTTGAAATCCTCTCAAGTTTTTCTCAAGTAATTTTCTTGGGCCAAATTAATATGGACCCAGCCCAATGAACTCCGCCCAGTCCACAAGCGTGGAGACCCGGTCGACTCCATGTTGCCAAAAAGAAAGACCCTCTCTCTCTCTCTCTCTCTCTCTCTCTCTTCGCCAAAACAGAAAAAAGAACATTGTTTGTTTCTAAGCTAGTTGCGTTTGCCCATTTTGGCACATTGCAAGACTGCGTCTGAGAGTGAGAGAGAGTGAATTATGGGCGTCACAAAGGAGCAATTGCTTTCCCGTCTACAGGTTCGTCTCTTCCCAATGACCTTTCACTTTCAGTTTCATGAATTGCAATAATGTTCCGTTTCATTTCTAACATTTTCATGACCTATCTTTCAACGCACCTTATTCAACTGAAACTTTGCAATCCTTTAATTGAGAGACTGACAAAAACAGCTCGTTTTAAAGAAACCCAAAAAAAAAAAGAAAAAGAATCATAATGAAAATCTGGGTTTTTGGCCTCAGCCATGATGAAGTACCCATTTCTTTGGATTTTTTTTTTAATTTTTTAGAATACGTGTTTGAAGTTAGTATTTTGTTCCAGTTAAATTATGGGTATGATCTAAGGATTAACATCAATGCATTGCAAATAATGGCGTTGGCTTTCACTTTATTGCTTCTTATTTATACTTTTATTTTCTGAAGTAGTGGCTATATAATGTTCAAGTTGCTGATGTTGTGGCATTGAATTATGTAGGAGCTTCAAATTGATTATTCAAAGTATGAACATCCTGTTGTTTTGACTGTTGAAGCTCAGGTAAGTGAACATCTTGAGTTGTATATGAAGTGGGCTATCTATACCTTTTGGGGCACGTTTGGTGCACTGTATTATAATTCATTTTATATTTGTTGTAATAAAAATTTTTAGTTGCATATTAAATCAAAATATTGTATTAAAGTATAATAATAATCTTATACACGGTAGAGTAGATAATACAACAGCGTATAGAATAATACATTATGGTAGATAATACGGTCTGATACTAAGGTTTTTGTGGGCACTAGGAAATAAATTTATATTTGGTAAATAATATGATAATGTAAACAATGTTAAACATTGTATTGTATTCTCTGATATAATATGAAGGTCTTATACGGTGCATCAAGCACTTCCTTAAGGAATTATCTGTTTTGCGCTCTTATAGAAGAATCTCTTCTTTGTTCAGGCGAAGTATGTTGGCAATTTGGGTGGTGGACTGAGTAAGAATTTGTTTTTGAAGGCAAGTTTAAGTCTTAGAAACAAGATTTTCTATTGGATAGCATCATAATTTGATGATGTAATTGTCGTTTGATTCTCTCCATTTCCAGTTTGCTTACACCTACTTTTGCTTATATGCAGGATAAGAAAAACAGGTTCTATGTTGTTTCTGCTTTGGCAGATACTAAAGTAGATCTCAAAGGTTTGTACATCATTTTGAATATCATGGGTGTCATTTTAAAAAAAGAAAATCTTATGAAAAATGGTATGTTTTTTTTCTCTGTCATCTAATTGTTTTTCGATGCCACAAAAATGGGCAGTCTTATCTGCAAGGCTAGGTTTGGGAAAAGGAGGAGTAAGGATGGCTCCTGAAGAAGCGCTAGGAGAACTACTTCAGGTTGGTATTTTCCTAGAATCCATTTTTAATTTGGCCAAAATCTATCATTTTCTATGACCTAGTTGTACCTTCTTGAACGAGTATGTATCACGATGCGTAGGTATAAGTATCAAGTACTCATCTCAATTCAGAAAGCTTTTTTGTGTTGAAACCGTATTCATGACAAGTCTAACTATAGTCGTACTGCAATTTCTGGTTGGCCTTTTGTTTGCTAGGTGCCTCTGGGTTGTGTTACACCATTTGCATTGGTGAATGAATCGGCACGGTATGAATCTTACTTTACATAGTGGTTTATTACTCTCTTAGCTTCAACTTAGAAGTATATACCTTTCTCAACTGTTTTTTGTAATTTTTTCCGTAGTTTTTCATTGATTTCATGACATTACATGCATATGCAACGGTATTCGACTATAATCCTATGATTTCTAGCTTTTCTGAGTCTTGAAAATAGTTTATGCACTAAAATTCATATTCTAACACTTTGGTTAAATAGTGCTTCTCTAAGATTCATCTAAAAGATATTTTTCCTCGGGTATTATAACATTTACTTATGTTGGTATCTTTTGAATAATCATTATAAGTTACTGTTTGTTTCCTTTGTCGTCTAGACATGTCTCTCTATTGTTGGATCAAGGGTTTAAAAGCCAGGAGCGTTGTTTTTTCCACCCACTATCAAACGATGTGACAATCTGTAAGTGAGATTTTTCTCTCTTTATCTTTCAATTCTTAGAAGCTACAACTATATCCATTTAAATTCTTTCTTCATAGTCGCTGCTGTTTCTGTAACCATTGCTATGGATATAGTTCCTGATTGAAGATATATATCTGTTCACAGCTCTTAATGCCTCTGGTCTTGAAAAGTTTCTTAAATCAATTGGCAGAGACGCCTCATACGTGGACTTGGAGGTGATTAAGATTTTACTTCAGTACTCTCAATAAGTCAAACAAAATATGTGGATGCTTAGTAATATGTAGTTTTATTTCTTGCAGGCTAACCCGTCTGTAGGAAAGGATCAACCTCCCGATCTTGCATTTCTTGTGCCGTCCGACTCTGCAGCTCTGCCAGGTACGCCAGAGGATGCAAATTCTGCAAAAGGTCCTTCTGAGAATAATGCCTCCGCAGATGTCAAGCCCACAAAAGTCGCTGGTAAAACTTCACAGTGTAAAAATGTATTGCCTGAGTATTTAGTTCTATACTTGAAAATACTTTGATGAAATTTACATGCATTACTGTGGTGCTTTCAAAGTATTCAGTATATCGCGGTAATCAGTATGTTTTTGTGGTATAAAATTTGCTGGGCTTAAGTATTTTTGGTCTGCGAATCCAGTGAATGTATCAAAGCCGTCATCTGTTCCACAAAATTCCAAGGCTAAACCCATCAAAAGCACCAACTCCTCAGGTTCTACCACAAATGTCGAGAGATTTGTTGAAGAGATATTGGATAAAACATCTGCACTGTTGCTCTCACAGGTAAATGAGTACTTTCTTTCCGCTCAATCCTATTTTTTAGTTTAGTTGTAGTATCATTTTCGGCTTGTGAACCCAACTTTACAGATTACGGAGGAAAGTATAAAGCAGCACGGAGGACAACTGGGAACAGTGTTATCAAAAAGTATCAAAAGCCGTCTTGCCTCGGAATTGAACAGCACCACTGTGAGTATATTTACTCCGATTCTAGAAAATAAAATGTCACGCGATAATGTATCGTTTATTAATCTTGAAGTTATAGTATCTAAAGTAAAGTCCTCTTGTTTTGCCAGTTCTCTCTCGGAGTAAGATCTCGCCATTAGTGTATAATGATTCTTGTGTTCATTTACAACATTTGATTCGAAAATGCTAGCTCGTATGTGACAAGCTGTTCTTCCTTGTAGATGACATTCAAAAACGCCTCATACACCGAGGGGTTTCATGCCGGAATTCACCATCGTCCAAAGCCCACATACTGATGTGTCGTATGATTCCTTGTTCCCATGTCTCCCAAAGAAAATAGTATAAGATGGGAAAAAAAAATGCCCATTGTTTCCTTCCATTTGAGATGTCAGGATATAAATTTACATAATCATTATATTAAGATTCTCGTTTACTGCGTCAAATGTGACTATCAATTGCTTATATTCATGAGCCATTTCTTATTACTGTGGTACTCATACCCTTTGCCTTATGTTTTGTTAAATTATCACCGAAGAATTTTTATCACAACTTGTTCTAATTTTAGATTGGCTTCAATATGACCATTATTTAGAGCATGTTTGGTTCCATCTCGTATTGAAAAGAGTCATGTGCGTCTCATAACAGAAGAAACAAGGCCTTACTAGCCAAATGGCTTCATTTATTAAAGCATTATTACAATTTTTCTTCTATCAACAAGATTGAGAAAAAGCTAGTTAAGGTGGTTTAATGTTTTCCATGCAATAGTTATTTATACAGAACCAGCTATATCCCTGCAAAAAGAAAAATCATACAAATTATTAGTGTCAACTAGTCCAATATTTTTATTGAATGCAAAGGGAAATACTGTTAGAATACAAAGGCAAGCCCAATTTGGTGTACCAAAGTTGGCAAGAGGACAAGATTAATTATTTGCAATTACAAGATTAATTATATATCAAAATCCATTAAACTCTTTAACTCTTTTATTGGCAGATATTTGAACTTGGGACCTCAAAATGGATAGAGAAAAACGTACCAAATTAATTCGTCCGTAAAGTCACGTCTATTTTCCATAGCACTCCTCATCCAATGATGCCACAGTGATATAGTACACACACAGTTAAAATCCTATATATAAACATTTTCCAGCATAAAAAGTCCATGTAAAATGGGGTCTACCATAAGTCATAACTAAAGAATGCAGCAAGAATGCCACCACTGGTTAGCTGTTGAAAATAACCAGAGTATATATGTAAGAATTACCAAAAAGCTAATTCACTAACACAATTAATTCATGCACCATAACATATTACATATATATATATATATATATATATTAGCAGCAAAATTTCGCGAATTTATTGCGCTTGATACTTTCTTCTTGAATCAATACTTTGTATTTAGATTTATGATTAAGTCATCGAGTTATGTTCTTTGTTTTTTTTTTTATCATTACTATTTTATTTGATAGCATTTCACTTGTTACATAAATAATAGAGCAATCAGCAATGCATATATTTGATAATCATCTTGGCTACATATGTGGCCAGTTAGTTTCAGTAAACAAATGACACCCAGACGTGACCTTTTTGTTTATTTATGTATTTTATTTATTTTAAATTAAATTAAACTAAGGTATATATTAATATCAGGTCGAGAGTCAAAACAAAATAAAAGCATATAACAATTGAAAGCCATTAATAATATTCGTGATGAAGGTAAAACTGAACAAAAAAGAGACACAGAAAAGGAAAGAAGAAAGAGAGCCATGGAATCCAAAACTGACCAGGCCGAGAATGTGGCGCGCGATCGCCATGTCCGTGCGGGACAATCTGGCGGTACCTCGACCGGAACGGCCAGATGTTCCCCAGCCGGCCCCACCTCACGCCCCGCCGGCCGCGATCTCCGCCGCAATCGGGCGGCTGAGGCAACTCCTTGCGGCAGACGGGGCAGGAGTTGTGGAGCCTGAGCCAGGGGACGATGCAGTCGGAGTGGTAGATGTGGCCGCACGGGAGCTCCCTCGCCTCGCCGCCCACCGCGAACTCGTCCTTGCAGACCGGGCAGTACTCCGACTCGTCGCTCTTCAGGTGCGACTCGCTGATCGTCACCGTCGGGATCGAGTTTATCGCCGCCTCCGGGGCCGGGGCGGGGCCGGGCCGGTCGTTCTGCGTCAGCTCGTCGATGAGCTCGTTCATCCCTTGCCCGAAGAAGTAGTCCCGGAGGTCGGGCCTCCGCGGGTGGTTCTCAGGCGGGGCGGTTCGGAGGATTGGCGCGAACGGGCTGGACGGGTCGACCGGGCGGAGGATGATCCATGTTCGGGCCCTCCCGGGTTCCGGCTCGGATGGGATGCTGCCCCCGTCGAAGCTGCGGTTGCGGCGCCTCGGCAAGGGCGGGTCGGCGGTGGCGCCTTCGGTTAGCTGGCGGTGGCGGCGGCGGAGCCAGGGGAAGGAGGCGGTGGCGCGGGGGTCGGACTCGTCGTGCTGGTCGGCCGGGCTGAGGCGGCGGATGGGAGGGTCGAGCATTAGGGAAAGGGCCTCGAGGAGGCGAGCCTCCGGGGAGGCGTCGATGCCCGCGTAGTCGACGATGAGGTGGGGCCTCTCGAGGTCGATTTCGCGGACGAATTGCCCGAAACAGCGCGGGCAGGATACGTCGGCCGGATCGGGCGACGGCCCGATCCGGACCGTCCGGTGGCACTGGTAGCACCAGTAGGGCTGGAAAGTTCTCGTGCCGCCACCGCCGATGATTTCGATGGGCGACGGGGTCGGGTTATCAGACATTTTCTTAGGGTAAATTGTACAAGGAAGAGATGGGATTATTTAAAAGGACAGAAGGGCTTTGGTTTTTAAGGGTGTTTTTTTGGGAATGTTTTTTGGTTTTTCTCACTGTTTCGTGGTTAGAAAGAAAAGGATGAGTGAAGATTGATGCAAGAAGAGGGGTTTCTTAAGGAGAGAGAGAGTATACTGTTATTGTTTTTTTGGAGATTTTGATTTGAATTTGAATTTGGAGGGAATATTATGTTTAACGGCTAACTTTCCTGGGAAGACAATGTTTGGCATATCTTTGGTTTTAGTTTTGCTCTTCCCACAAGAGAATGAGTGAGAAAGAGTGGGTTATTGATGGCATTAGGATATTTGTAATATCAGATTTTGGTGGGAAATGGATTAGATTGGGAAAAGAGTTGCTTTAAAAGGGTTCTATTTTGTTAATCAAATTTTCAGTGTTACTTTACGTTGCGTGTTGTGATTGACAAAAATATTTACATACATAATTATTCGACTAAGATCGACATATCTCACTTTAAAACATATAGGTGATAAATGTTTTTTTTTTTTTTTTTCATAGAAGCGAGACTATAAAGTTGGAAATTAACCGTTACTTGCACGAGAAAATGTCAAATTGCTTAAAAACTTGTTCGGTAAAAAAATGTTTATATTAATTGACAATTTTTCATGAATAGAGAGAATGGACTCGTGCTAGCTAGTAATGTGTATTTTAGATCATCTGCACTCTGCAGCTGCAATGCAAACAGATGTGCCCATATTATATTTAGGGAAATAGTAAGAAATAGCCAAAAATAAAATTTGTTTTTAAAGTCCAGTCCATGTTTCAAAAAATTAAAACAATAGCCATGTTACGAATTGTATAACATAAAAGTGTCACACAAGATATAACACGTCTGTATATATTTGTAAAATATTTTGTAACACTTCAAGTTTTACTCATTATTTGTTGAAGTGTTAAATAATATCTTACAAATATTTATAGATCTGTTATATTTTGTGTGACACTTTTCTGTTATACAATTCGTAACATGGTTATTTTTTTAATTTTTTGAAACACAGGCTATCATTTAAAACAAACATTTAATTTTGGCCTATTTTTGCAACTCACCCTTATATTTATCATGTTATAATACTAAAATGTTAAATTTAGCGTACATATTAAATATTTTGCTTCAATGTATTTATATTAAATCCAATATTATTTTAAATTTTTACTCATAGTTTTGTTTTTCAAAATATTTTCATTTAAAATATGACGTACTAATAATATATTACTTCTTTATGGTTGTTTGGTGGGTACAACTATGCATGCAAATATGAAACGGTTAATCGACCGGAATTTTTCACCGCCGAAAAAATCTGGTAAAAATCCTATTAATACCCGATTTTTAACCGCCGGTTAAAAATCGGTTAAAAATCGGGTATTAACTGGATTTTCACCGGGAAATTCGATCCCGCCGTTTCACTGAAGTTTCACCAGTTATTCCCAGCGGAGGTTTGCGCGGTGGTTCGAGCGGGGGAAGGTGGCGGGGGGGTCGGGGTGGTGGTGGGGGGAGGTCGGTGGAGCTCAGGGAGGTGGCGGGGGGAGGTCGCAGGGGAGGTCGGGGAGGTGGCGGGGGAGGTCGAGGGAGGTTGGGGAGGTGGCGGGGGGAGGTCGCAGTTGCAGGGGAGGTGGGGGAGGCGGCGGTGAGGATGGGGAAAGCATGAGAACAACGAAGAAGAAGAAGAAGAAAAGAAAAAAAAATTGTCTGGTTAAAATCCGGGTACTTACCGGTTAATTCACCGGCATTACCCGGTGATAATTTTAGGCGAATAACCGAATTTTCACCCGTAATTGGCACCGGTTAATTCCGGTGAATTAACCGATTATTCACCGATAGGCAAATTTCGGTCGGTTATTAACCGCCGAATTTACATGCTGAGGTACAACAAGAGGAGATTTGGATAGAATTGAACTATTATTAGTTCTAATCCCATATTTGTGGTGGGTTGGGATATGATTAGTAATAGTGAGATCTACTAAAATAATCTCACTCATAGGGAATAATGAGATTATTAATCTCATGCCAAAATAGTTTTATAATTAAATTTTACAATTAAATTTTACAATGGTGAGATCTATTAAAATTTTGCAATAAAATTTTAATAAAAATTATAAATATTTAAATAAAAATAATTTTATATTTTTTATGTCTTGTCATTATTTTTAAACTTTTAAGAACATTATTATAATACAATCTAATACCACAACAAATATGTCATAATATTAAATAAAATTCAGTCTAGTTCAATTCAATCCAATATAATACGGAACACCAAACACACCCTATCTCTACTATAAAATATTTAAGGGCTCATTAGGTAAATGGTCATTTGTGAGCCTAACTTTTAAAAGAAATGGCCCACAAACTCAATATTTCATTTAATTATCAGCCATCAAGCCTGTTCAAATAAATTTGTAATGTCGACTTTACTCTTGAAAATTTCCGCCAAAATAACCTTCGTGACTCAGACATAAAGCCACCATCGCTAACTCGCTCAAACCTCATCCATGATTGCTGAATTCGCTCAAACCCTCGTCTTTGTTGCTCTTCCAAAGGCCATTTCCCAATCCGTGGTTGTCTGCGACACTCAGACCTTCTTGGCCTCAAAGATCTTCTTCGACCAACCAATGCAAAACTGGTCTGAATCCCGACGTATCCTATCATATTCCGCAAACTGATCCCCTTTGATTTGGCACCAGAATCGCCGCTGCCGGATGCGAATAGATTGGAGCCGGTCGTGCTGGCATTTTATCAAACAGATCGAAGCTTCTCTCCACACAACACGAACATATCGAGGTTGATTGTGTTAATATTTGATCAAACAACTCTTCCACACAATGCGAACAAATTAAGGTTGATCGTGCTGGCATTTGATCAACCAGAGAAACGAGGTGAGTCCGAAGGCAAATTCAACGATGTCGAAGAGAATACAGCCAGTGATGATCAGAGTGGTTGATCTACGAAAATTAACTATAAAAAATATGTTACAAATCGTGACAAATATGTTGTACAAAGTTTGAAACAATATGTAGTAACAAATTTATTAACATGCTAAATTATAGTACATGTTATCTATGATGTTATATTTGCCTATTTGGCACTCAAGATAGCATATGCTAAATTTAGCATCAGGTTTAGCATAGTGTTGGAGATGGAAATTAAAAAATTAAAAAAAAAAACCAAAACAAAAACAAAAATAGAAGGAAAAAAAAAAAGGCACTTTTTGAAGCAAGGTTGGTGTGGTCACATTTTTAATCTTTTCACCATAACTTTACATTTTTTAACAAATTGATCCAAATTTATTTTTAAGGAAATTCAAGTTGCTATTATATTCTTTTAATCATCACATCATAAATTTGCTTATCTTAACAAAATGGTCTAAATTTATAACATATTCTCTTTTAAAGAAAAAAAAAGTTCTTATGATGTTGTGTGGTGATATTTACAAGAGATCTGCCATGTTGTAAAATATATATTATTAAGAGAAATATAGTAAAACGACACCTGATTTGGACTCCCCGAGAAGGTTTAGTTAGAATACTTCCCTCCCCCAATTTTTTTTTTTAAGTTGTGTTATTTAATTAATTTATTTATTTAATATGTAATTAAAATGAAACACAAGCCTATAATTCGTTTTCTTACCTTCTTTCTTATATCACACGCCGACTAACCTATATTTTATTTTCAAATTAAACAATGTATTTATCCCCAAAAAAAAAAAACAATATTGTTAAAGATAAGTTTCAATTTGTATTTTACTTCGAAAAATATCGAGAAGTTATATTATAATCCTAGTAGGAATCAACTCGGAGAAACTATAAGTAGAGCAGAAGAAGAAGAAGGGAGAAGAATAGAAAACCTAGCTACCTATTGTCTATACAAACAAACACATTGAGCGATAGAGCGATTAGTCTTTGCGCAATGGATTCGCAAAGACAATTTGAGGAGAAGAGGAACGAAGAAGAAGGAGATAATAATAATGAAGAGAGCGTAGTAAGAATGAATAATAGCAGCAGCAGCAGGTTCGGAGTAATGGACGCAGCGAAGGTGCAATGGTATCACTTGAAGGCAGTTGTGATAACTGGAATGGGATTCTTCACTGACGCATACGATCTCTTCTGCATATCTCTCGTCACCAAACTGCTCGGCAGGATTTACTATCACGTCGACGGCTCCGCCAAGCCCGGATCCCTCCCTCCCAACGTCGCCGCCGCCGTCAACGGCGTCGCCCTCTGCGGCACCCTCGCCGGACAGCTCTTCTTCGGCTGGCTCGGCGACAAGCTCGGCCGCAAGCGCGTCTACGGCCTCACCTTGATCCTCATGGTCGCCAGCTCCATCGCCTCCGCCCTCTCCTTCGGCTCCTCCCCACGCGCCGTCATGTCCACTCTCTGCTTCTTCCGCTTCTGGCTCGGCTTCGGCATCGGCGGAGACTACCCTCTCTCCGCCACCATCATGGCCGAGTACTCCTCCAAGTCCACGCGCGGCGCCTTCATCGCCGCCGTCTTCGCCATGCAGGGCTTCGGCATCCTCGCAGGCGGCGCCGTCGCCATCCTCGTCTCCCACCTCTTCCGCACCGCCTTCCCCGCTCCCGCCTACGCCCTCGACGCTGCCGCCTCCACCGTCCCCGAGGCCGACTACGCCTGGAGGATCATCCTCATGGTGGGGGCCCTCCCGGCCGCCCTGACGTACTACTGGCGGATGCAGCTGCCGGAGACGCCTCGCTACACGGCGCTCGTCGCCAAGGACGATGAGAAGGCCTGCAGAGACATGTCCAGAGTCCTCAAAATCGACATCGAGATGCAGGCCGTTCAAGATCGCCATAATCAGAACGACACGTCATCAGGCGGCAACAATGCCGTTACTTCTTCTTCGTCGTCGTCCAGCTCGTTCGGGCTCTTCTCTCGGGAGTTTCTCCGTCGCCACGGGCTTCACCTGCTGGGCACAGCCGGGGCGTGGTTCTTCGTGGACGTCGCGTATTACAGCCAGAATCTGTTCCAGAAAGACATCTTCAGCGCCGTGGGGTGGCTGCCGGCGGCGAGGACGATGAGCGCGCTCGACGAGCTCTTCAAGATCGCGCGCGCGCAGTCGCTCATCGCCCTGTGCGGGACAGTGCCGGGCTACTGGTTCACGGTGGCCCTCATCGACCACGTCGGCCGGTTCGCCATCCAGGCCCTGGGGTTCCTCTTCATGACGGTCTTCATGTTCGCACTCGCCATCCCGTACCAGCACTGGACGACTCCCGGCAACCACGTGGGGTTCGTGGTCATGTACGGACTCACATTCTTCTTCGCCAACTTCGGCCCCAACGCGACCACATTCATCGTCCCGGCCGAGATATTCCCGGCCAGGCTGCGGTCCACGTGCCACGGGATATCGGCGGCGGCGGGGAAGGCGGGGGCCATAGTGGGGGCGTTCGGGTTCTTGTATGCGGCGCAGAGCCAGAACCCGGCAAAGACGGACGCCGGGTACCCAGCCGGGATCGGAATGAGGAACTCTCTGATAGTGTTGGGAGTGATAAACCTGATTGGCTTGGTGTTCACGTTCCTAGTGCCTGAGTCCAAAGGCAAATCCCTCGAGGAAATGTCCGCCGATCAGATCACTGACGACCAACAAATAGATCATATCTCATCACCATCACCATCATCATGATTCACGACGCTCCTTCTTCTATCTCTAGGGGTTGAGGAATTATTTTGCATTAGTAGTTGTAGTTTTATATCCCTCAGTTTTATTAATGTTTGTTATAGACTGTGCTAGTTAATTTCCTTGGATTAGTCTCTTTTGTTGATTTTAATTTAGGATTGTTGCTATTAATTTTCTTATTTGAGTTTTGGTCGTCAAGAAATTCTTTCTTTTCTATTGAAAGGATAATTTTCTTTAGGGATATATACATTATATAACTTTTGTCATGCCATGCTTCCTATTATTCTTTTGCTGTGTGATTAATCTCTAAATTTGTTTGTTTGTAACATTTGAGACAATACGTGGGTTGTGCTTAATCCCTTACCTTTTTATTTTGAGTGGAAATTAATATGTGGACAAATGGATCACCGGTGTATAAAAGATATTGGCTGTACCAAAATCTGAGGACATAATTAGTTCACGACATTTTCATTAGTTGTAGTTAATATATAGAGTTTTGTACCATGCAATATACGCACATGGATTAGTATGATCTGCTTTGCTATTTTCCCCTAAAAGAAAAAAGAAAAATCTTAGTCTTAGGAATTAATTAATCTTGATGTTTGTATATGTGTAATTGCAATTTTCCTTTGAGTCTTGCTATAATCACATTCTTTAGTTTGCTTGCATGCATTAATTATAATCCTCGATGATGAGCGAATGAACGATGCTCTTATATATGTGTCTACCTGTACTACTTTCATCAAGGAATAGAAATACGCTGCCTTAGTTGGGATTTTAACAACTCATTTATTTTTATTTATTTATTTATTTTTATTTAAATTTTTATATAATAATTAAAAGTGAGTAACTTGTCACATAACAGAACTGTCAATTGGGCACAACATACTTCCTTTCACCAAGTAATATTCATCCTCGTGCAGAAACGCACTTACTAAAATGTACCATTTTTCTTCTGTCGTATAAAGGAGATAATGATGAGAAACAACACTCACCTAGCTAAGACTTGGATTAGTGTCAATAACAAATTTGCATTAATGGTATGATTAAAAAAATAGAGAGAATTTGATCCCCTGCCACGTTTGAGATACATCTTATGTCACTATTACATATCACGTCACTTTGTCATAAGTAAATTATTATGTTATCCTCATTTTTCCTTCTTGTCTTTTTTATTTGTAAGAAAAAAAATGATATTTCGGTAAAATTCACTACAAAAAAATGACATGAACTCCAAACTTTTTTTAAAGTGGCATATTTCAAAACAAATTAGACAGAAGTAGCATTTTTTATAATTTCTCACTAAAATGCCTTTTTAATCTCTGTTTTGGATTAATGTCGATAACAAATTTGTTCTAGTGAAAATGCATTTTTAATCTCAGTTTTTTGTATTCCCCACCACCGCATGTAATATGGGAAAGCTATGGTATATCACACTCAATTTTGTTGTGCCAACTCTGAATTTGGGCTTGTGTTACATCGCCGATAATGTTCAATGAGACGATATGGGCCATGTTCAAGGTCTAATTTTTTTGCCCTTTTAAATGGGAGGATTTTAATGAACGTACTATTTCTTATTTATATTATATTTTTAATTTGTACTCTTACTTTTATATAATTAACATAAATTAAAGATTGAAAGAGCATATCAGGTATAAATTATTAATAAGTGACACTTAAAATGACCTTTTTTGTAATTCTCCCATCTAATTAAATTTTACCTCCACTGTACACTATAAAAAAATAAAAATTATTATTCCCCAGCAAAAAAAAAAAAGAAATTAAAAGAGCTTGTATGGTATAAATTATTAGTAGTATATTAATTGTGGATAGAACTGAAAATACAGAAAATAAAATGGAAATACAATTTCTGTTACCGCCTAAAACAAAAAAGGTAATTACTGTTTATGTTTAAAACGCAAATGGTTTTTTTTTTTTTAACGAAAACGGTAAGGGTTACCGTATGGACATTTTCCAAATTATCTTTTAAAATAAAATTGACCCAATAACCTTTTTAATAAATATTTTTTATTTATTCCTTTTAAATTCACTCCTCTTCTATTTTCACTCAATTTTATATTTTTATTTTGTTTATAATGATACGCCATTTTAAAAGAATAGAAATCTCTCACTGTCAAAAACAAAAAAGCAAGGATGAATGGTGGATAATATATTATATTCACATTAAAATAAATTAAAAAAAGGGAATGAACTTGCAAATAACCTACTCAAAAAGTACAAATCAAAATAATTGTTTATATAATGTCATTTTTTAAAACTTCCCTCATTAGTTCGGTAAGTTAAAGAGAAATATCCAAAATTTAGGCTAGAAATTCTCCCCCGTTTGGGCCAAACATTTTGGCCATTTTTGAAGGTTTGGAAAATGATTTTAAAAAATGATTAGAATGGTTTGATTTTACGAATTTTGAGGTGGTATAAATAGTTGAGATTTAAATATATTGTATACAGGATTTGGAAAGTTGAAAAAAAATTGGAATGATTTGTAGGATTAAGAAGGTTGAAAAAATTAAAAAAATGAATGGAATAGAATGAAATGATTCGGATGGTTTGCCTAAACATGGGAAACAAATGATTAACAATTAGTAAAGCTTGAAGTGTGGTTGTAGAGATTTTTATCCTTAATTTTACTCCAAATTCTATCCAAAGTAGAATTCGAATCTCATCCTCTCTCAATTATCCAAAAGAACATAAAAAGAAATAAAAAAATAGTGAAGCCTAATTAAAGACAGCCTCAATCAGTTTCTAGTAGGAACAATATCTGATAGAGTACTTGAGAATCTTGGACTTTCTAGTGTAATATTTCCTAATCTCCCGCTATATATGCATTTTCATGTATTTGGGTAGTAAAAAATAGCCAAACCACCTTGAATTGAAAAGTAAGTGGTACACATCCAAAGATGAACGATAGGGAAAGTGATATATTGAACTTTTAACTTTTTGCCAAGATTCGAAAACTACTTTTTTGGAATTTCAAGTTCTAAGTTCTAACATATTAGTAAATAGAGACTTTCAATACCCCACTCACTAAAGTCTGCAACATCTTTTTGAATTTTGTTGCTCGATCTTTGAAGATCTAATGTCTTTGAGTACATTCATCTTTGGAAAATAGAAACAACCCAATTTACAGATAGTCAATTACAATGTTTATTTTAGTTGGAGGGTACAGAAATATTGTAGTAAAAATTTCACCTTTCTTTTTTATCTTCTAAGCTTTTGGGAAAAAAGAAACCCTAGTTTCTAGAAAGTGACATAAAAGTTTGAGGCTAATATATTATCTGATCCTTTGTATCAAGAGATGACGAAGATAAAAACTGAATTATATTATCAATCAATTAGAGCAAAAACAGAGATATTATCCAAAGTAGGAAATTTCGAAAAGCAAGTGTACAAAAAACGTTGTATCTTTCAGAGAGTCCAAAACAGATACGTAATTTGGTTAATTAAGAGTTATCCACTTCCACCTGTAGGCTTAAAATTTGAAATAATGGACATGGATGCATCATTGCAAAGGCGTTTGATAATGCGTGACAATTGAATTGACTCTTAACATATTTATTACTATATAATATAAAAACCCTTTTGAATTTGGATCTCAAACTTATTTTCGGTGAAGATATTTATCAGTCGTACATCTTGTTTATTAGGACGACGTCGTTAATTGCTTACCATTATCAAACAAAAATTCCAGTCTATTCAATCTTTTTATAATGCCACATTGCCACTTCTCATTCCTATTCTTTGAAAAAAAAGTTCGATGATATATATATATATATATATATATATTTGCTGAATAAAGATAGTTATATTTTAGACGTTGTTTTAGAGGCATTAAGTGTTTGGAATTGATATTGCTCGCGTTCTTGGGTGGTTCATGACCTATTGACCTAATGAATTAGGATTTTTTTTTTTAGCTTATAATAAATTTTATGTTATCAATTTTTAAAATTGAAAATATATTTTGGTCCCATTTGATAGCACTTTTGTTTTCTACTTTTTGTTTTGTTAAACATAAATTTGATCAAAATTTTTAAAAACACATTTGGTAAATATGTTTTCGTTTTCTGTTGTTTTAAATTAGAAACAAATTTTCAAAAATAGGAGAAACAAAAAAATTCTTGTTGTCAAAATTTTTATAAACAAAAACATCAAAACTCACAAACTTGTTTGTGTGTTTTCTCAATTATACACTTTCGTTATACTTCATCTTTACGTTTCTTATATTTTTACTCCCTCTTTATTAGTGACAATCTATAATTTTGTGTGTTTTTTTGGTTTTTGTGTTTTTTAAACAAGTAACAAATAGTGATTATCAAACATGTTTTGTGTGTTTTAAAATTTTGAAAATAAAATAGCAAAAACACTTCCAAATTTTTGTTTATAAAAAAAAATGTTATCAAACATATTAATTTAGAAAGTAGCTAATATCCCCTTTGATAGCATTTTTATTTTTTGTTCTCTATTTTTTGAACAAAATTTGATAAAGATTTTTAAAAAGGCGTTTAGTAAATCTATTTTTTTATTTATTTTTAATTAGAAACAGACTTTCAAAAATAGAGAAAATAAATAATTATTGTTTCCAAAAGTTTTTTAAACAAAAGCATCAAACCCTTTAAAAAAAGACTAGATTTTTTTGGTAAGCTAGGGAGGTTAATTAAAAAAGTTAAAGAGGTTAACAATAACAACATAGTACATGAAGATACTTCATACTTGCTTATTCCTTTGTTGAAATTTTATAAGATGTACGTACTTGAAATTTTAATTAATTACCTAATTACCATGGCATGGAAATAAGACCACAAGTTGTTTTTTCTCCAACTGCCCAAAGCTAATTCATCAACACTTCTCATTTATTTGCGTTGTTTTTCTTCTGTGCATTATTGTAGTTACCTAAGGGCTAAGGCTCAATGGTTGACCTAGAAATTCTCCTTGACTTTTTGACTATTGATTTTTTTTTTAATTTAATTTCCAAATCACAGAAATGTTTTTCTTGTTTTCCAACAGTAAAAAAAATACCTGCGGTCCGAAGGGTGAAAAAAACAGCAAACACGTGACGCTGGTAAAATTAAAAGTTGGAAAAGAAAATTGTAAGAGCTAGAGGGACCGTTTACTATTTAGAGACATTAATGTCCCTTAGGTTGTTGTTTGGCAATAATTCAAAGCCACACACGAGTTAGGAGATAAATATATTGATTATGTTCGGTTACACAAGATTACAAGAGTGGAAAGTATGGATTAGATAGTAATTAGGTGAATGTGAATGAAGAGCAAAACAAGAATGACGATTAATGATATCCTCTCTTACTTGATATTAGAGAGAAAAAAAATTGAACAAATATATTTAATTTGTGTATAAAATTAGCATTATAAGACGAGACAAAATTATATTATAAAATTGCATGTATAATCGGGCCCAAAACAAGGTAAGTTCTTCTATTTCTAACCCCACAACACAACAAATATATCTAATTAATATCATATTCATATGCATGAAAAACGCGAAAAAATAAATATAGCCGATAAATTATTTCATTTCTGATTTTTCATGAATTGCATGTTTCCCAAACCTTTTATTTCAAGAAATTCCAACTAATTATAAATAATAATATTTAAAAACCATTCATGATATCTACAATTACAAATTGGAGGGCTTGTATAATATTGTTGTTGTAGTAGATATACGAGGTCAAGTGTCCTAAAAATCAACGTCTGCTCTAGATGTTCAATATCCAGAAGTAGGGGTGGTCTCTGGTCACCAATTCAAGGCCATTATCACAGCAACACAAATTAATTAATTAATTAGCATGATCTAGTCGATCGATACAGCTAATTCCGAACCACACCAATGAGCGACCTTACTCTTACTGTACTGTATACAAGTGGTTTAGAGATAAATTCTGCTTTGTTATATATATCACAAAGCACACACATCCATTATCACCTGCTAACTTTAATAATCCTCTAATTATTAAAGAAAATTTGTTACTAATTAATTACCTTTTTCTCAAGTAATTTGCACTTATGTTCTTTGAATTTGTTGGAATTGAGTAAGTTGCCTCTCAACATTTGTTTGAGCAATCAATACAATGAACTTATAGAATTTGATTGATTAGTCCAAATTAATAACAAACTTAAGAAATTGAACGAAAAATTAAGGTGCAATCTATCTTAAAAGAATTTAGGGAGTAAGTTGCCAAATTTCAACAAGATTTCGAGTATATTTTATGATGTACGTTATTAATTTGTATTAATGATTAATTTTTATGACTTATTTGTGATACTAATTACTTTAAAGAAAAACTTTTTCGAATTTCAATATGTTTAAAAACTATTTTGTTAAAAAAGTACAATTTCAAACCGTTAAATTTATTTCTTTAAAATTATATTTAAAAAAAAGTTAATAATAATTTAATGGTTGAGAGTGAAAGAGAAATTGCGATGGTGTAGACATTTGAAAAGAGTGAAAAGAAAAGGGGTAACAAGTAGAAGATAGAAATTGAGGGAGGGGGGAGACACGCATAAAACGAGATTCTTTCCCTAAATCAAGACCTAATACATACGGATTTCTTTTTTTTTTTTATTTTTTGCTGAGTCCTAATACATACGGATTACTAGATTAGAGAGAGGGGGGACAGAAATTTCCCAACAACACCGTATAATCTGGTGTTGCCAACTTTATATTTTATTAGCCCATTTCTTAAGAAAAAATGAAAATTCGGTGGGCCCCACCCAAGCCAACGACCCTTCCGACCACCGTCCGATGCCACACCAACGCCTATGACTGGGACCCACACCCTCCCCTCCCTCGTAAGCGTAACCGTCCCACCCTCCAATTCCATTCCATCAACACCCCTCTCTCTCTCCTCTCTCTCTCTCTCTCTCTCTCTCTCTCTCTCTCTCTCTTTTTTCCTCAAAAGCGCCCACAATTTTCAAACCTGATCGTGGCACGTGCCTGATGGATCCGACGGTCGTGAGCGTTCGGGATCCGACGGCTCGGATTGAATCTCAGTCCTATTACCCCTTGTTGCACGATAAATATAGCAATCAAAAGCCGCTCCAATTTCTCTCTCTCTCTCTCTCTCGCTCGCTCTGTCCAATTCTCTCTCCGAAACTTTCTATGTCTCGCTCGCTCTTCTTTTCTCTCTGAGGAGACTCACGCTCTCAGTTCGCTTAACGTGCGCAGCCGAGGGAAGGGACAGTGCGTATCCTGCGCCGGCCTGAGATGTCGCCAGCGGAGACCTCCGAAACGACGACGTTGCTGATAAGAATCTCGCGCTACAGAGCTACTTGCTAACATATAACTAGAGAAAGAGAGCAAGAAATTAAAGAGAGAGAGAGAGAGAAAGAAAGAAAAAGGAAAGAGAGAAGAGAAGAGATCGTAGGGCTGAGATTCGACGGAGGTGGTGTCGATGGACGGCCAGATGAGCCCGGCGAAGCTGGCGAGGACACAGTCCTCACTCCTCCGCTCGTCGCCGACCATCCGGTCCTCCATCCACTCCCTCTCGTCCGTCGCCGAGGAGGACGTCATCGCCGCCCAAAACGACGACGTCGAGGCCCAGAAGAAGCGAAACCACAACGCCCACTTCAAGCCCCGGACCCGGTCCGGCTCAACCGGCCCGACCCGGTTCACCCGGCTCAACGTCCTCCTCGCCTCGCTCCTCTCCCTCCTCACCCTCCTCTTCCTCCTCCGGGCCTCGCCGGAGTTCTCGCCCTCCGAGAACCTCCTCCTGGTCCTGATCTTCGTGGCCGTGGCTCTCTTCCTGGCCAACAGGAACAAAACCCTCATCCACCGCAGCCTCTCGGCCGTCCGGCAGTCGCTGATCTCCCGCCGCGGCGGCTCCGGCGGAAAGGTCCAGTGGTTCATCGGCGAGTCCAAGCCGGCGTGGGGCTCGAGGCGGATCGTCCGCGAGGGCGTGGAGCTGTACAGCAACGGCGACTTCTACGAGGGCGAGTTCCACAAGGGGCGGTGCAACGGCAGTGGGGTCTACAACTTCTTCGTGAGCGGTCGCTACGAGGGGGACTGGATCGACGGCCGCTACGACGGCTACGGCATCGAGAGCTGGGCCCGGGGCAGCCGATACAAGGGGCAGTACCGCCAGGGCCTCAGGCACGGCCTCGGCGTCTACAGGTTCTTCACCGGCGACTCCTACGCCGGCGAGTGGTGCAACGGCCAGAGCCACGGCGTCGGCGTGCAGAGCTGCGCCGATGGCAGCTGCTACGTCGGCGAGTTCAAGTGCGGCGTCAAGCACGGCCTTGGCTGCTACCATTTCAGGTCTGTGCTCTTGGGTTGGTTAAAAATTGAGGCTTTTGGTTCTTTCGCTTGACTTGGTGGTGCTGGGTTGGGGTTAATACAACAGTGAAATTCAGTTCCTTAGGTTGGATTAGTGCTAATACTTTGTTCATTTTCTATATAATTGTTATTGCTTTGGAGAGTTTTCAATTTACTTAGTATGTTGATAGACCTGTCTTCCAGGAAGCGTGTGCTGATTTCTGATTAGTGAACATTTTTTTTTTTCCTATTACTGCTCTTTTCAACACCTTGAATATCTGGGTCTTATTGGTTCTCTGTTTTGAGGGTTTGGAATGATTTTTGGAGTTATACTGCATATTCTGTTGGGATGGAAATAACCTGTCTTTTGTTTCGGTTGTTTTTTCCTTTTGTGGTCTAGGAATGGAGATAGCTACGCAGGGGAGTATTTCGGAGACAAAATCCATGGTTTCGGGGTTTATCACTTTGGCAACGGCCATTGCTATGAAGGGTCGTGGCACGAGGGCCGGAAGCAGGGCTATGGAATGTACACTTTCAGGAGCGGCGACGCCAAATGCGGCGAATGGGACGGAGGCTCCCTTAAGCACCCGTTGCCTCCGCATAACGATTCGGTTCTTAGAGCGGTGCAGGTACTTCCTTTTACTTTGTTGTCATACTATCAATAACAGCGCGAACTTGCCTTGTTTTGTTAGTTTAAAACATTTGGATGGTTTGGAGCTCTTTAAAATCATTTTGACTATATAATGGTATAAGATTGAAGTTGCACATTTGCGTATTTGAATGTTTATAGTTGGAATTCTCATGTGAGTTGTTCTTTTTTCTGATTGTTGCTTTACTTTTTTGGTGATGAAAACCTCAGGCTGCTAGGAAAACAGCAGAGAGTGCAATTAACCTCCGGCGGGTCGATGAACAAGTGAACAAGGCGGTTGTGGCTGCAAACCGAGCCGCAACTGCTGCGAGAGTTGCTGCCGTCAAGGCTGTCCAGAACCGCATGGATGGGAAATCTTGTGACACAAGTGTCTAAGAGGCAAAGACCCTGGCTTTGTTTCAGTGTAAATTTTTCCTTTCTCTTTAATTTTTGGAGGGGTGGGGGGGGGTTTCCATTCTTCTCTTTTTGTTTCAAACTAACTTTTAAGCACTTTGGGAATGTCACCCCGGTCAGCCAAAGCTAATCGGAGGTTGAGCAAAGAGAGAGAGAGAGAGAGAGAGAGAGAGAGATTTGAGTATGTTTGAAGTTTCAATGATGATGATGATCATCAAGCTTTTAACTTGTACATACACCGTGTAAATCAATGGGAATATGGAGTTTTTCAAAGCGAAAATTTTTATTTTGCTTTGACATCTCTGTCTCTTATTTATTTTTTTTTTTTTGGGGAATTCTGAAAAAAATACCCCGGTCTTGGCACTAGGTTGCACTTTTAATTTATATTCTAAAATTTATTTTATAAATATAGAGTAAAAATAATAATAGTACAGTACTTAAGGAATTGATTATTAAGTGATATTAAAAATGTTATTTTTATTATTATTTTTTTTTTTTTGACCTTCCATTTGAAATTCTTTAGCAACCGTTTGTGGGGTTGCTTGATGAATTTACCATTATTGTGTCCTGGACTACAATTATGAAATCAGAGTTTTCTGTTCCCAGCTTGTCCCCTGTAGGGCTGTATCAGCATCATCATTGTCATCACCAACAAAGTAACCTCTGAGACTGAGAAACCATTATCTTTGAGTTCTAGGACATCGAGTTTACAAATAGAAAAAAAAAAAAAGTACTAAATTCATAAAAAAAAAAAAACTAATCTTATCTTGAATTCTGGGGCCTTAAAGAATTGGTAGAAAGTTAAAAAGCACATGACATACTCAATGATCAATGATGAACCCTAGACCCAGCCTTTCAATTCTTCTAGTTCTTTTTGAGGTCATTAGAAGAATTAAATTTTCATTAGGACCCATTTTTGGGTTTTAATCCAAAAAACCCATGTCACGAGTCTGAGCTCACCATGCTTTTTTTTTTTTTTGTGTGTTAAAAAATAATAATAATTAAATCGTAAGCAAAAGTTATTGAGATTTTTGTCTTTTATCTAATACAAAAGAAACCAACTTTCAAAGTTCACACAGATTCAATTCCAAGCTCATAGCCCATATGGTTAGACACAAGTAAAGTGAGAAAATGTGAATTATTCCATATAATATATATGTTAAACAAATGGCCAAAAATAGGCACATTAATCAGACAATTAGTCCAAACTCTTGAGAAACAAACATACATGCAATGCAAAGAACAGGTTTATGCACTTCCTCAAGTGGTATGTGACAAAACAGAGTATTTAAATTGGACAAACTTTCTAAATTCTAATATTAATTCCGAAGTTGTTGATTTGCCATTAATATATTCTGGCGAGCCATGTGCCTTATCCTTCCCCTTCTTTATGTAGGATAATGCTCACGATTGTTTTATAAGATATATATATATATATACACGCATATTTATCATCAATATATTACATATATATTTATGTATAAACTAATGGGCACATGCTGTGGGGGTGGTAAGTGGGGTAATTGTACTCGGCCAAAAAAAAAAAAAAACTTTTCATGCATGGCATGGCATGCTGGTCCTGGATCACCAATCTCCAATCCATAATTTTAAAAGACAAGAATAATACATGTAAATATATACTTGTCTTTATTCTTTTAATTTTTGCATACAATTTTATTATAAGAATATTGTTACCAAGATTCAAATCTGTTTGCCAGTTTTTTAAACTCTCAACCACTCCACATGCACTTCTTCTCAAAAGCAAGCGAGAGAGAGAGTCCAAGATGTAAAAAGATACTATTCATAAAAGAAGAGCCTAATACAGGAAGAGAGAAAAGGACATGGACTATTGTACTGAGATTTACTTTTGAAAGTGGGGTTTTTTTAATTAATGGGTTGTTTCTTCGTCCAACTTTGACCCTCAAAAAATAAATAAAAAGAGCCTATAGAGTATAGAGTATTATTAAGTATTGAGAGATTGGTGTGTTTGGTTCAAGAATCCCGGTACTGGTACATTATTTTTAGTAGCTAGCTTTCTCATCCTTGCTCATGGCCTGACGTGGCATTGTTCCCTTCATTTGCCACTTTAGGACACAACGAATTTCAACCATATCAAAAATAATATCAAAACTTAATACAAAATACATCGCTCATCGTTGCACATTTGCTAAAGTCAAAACAATGCCGATATTCATCCGGTTATGTGCGTTGGACTTTGTTGGGATTGGAACGAAAATGTCCACGTTGGTTACACTGAGAGCGTTGAGAAAATTTGAAATACATAATTTTTGCGGTTTAGAATTGTTCTCGAAATAAAAAAAGCTTTATTTGCGAGCAAGAGAGAGGAAAAAAAAAAGGTTCATACGAGATTAAAGTGCATATATATATATATATGCATGAAAATTTTTGATAATTCAATTTTTAGATTATATTCGAAAAAAATATTCACAATTTTTTTTGTTAGGCTCATAGTACGTTTTTTTGTTAGTAAATTTTATATCATGATGAGTAGATAATATTTTTGGCCGGTCCATTATCTACTAACTGAAAACGAACTATTTACTTAAAAGAACAGAAATTATTGATTGTTTTTAAAAGCAAATTCTAAATTTAGATCATTTAATTATATGGATAAAGTCGATGTGGTGTTTGATGATTGAACTCAGTCGTTAACAAGTAATATTAGAGATTGGATCCAAAACTATTGCTACGTGAATGGATAAGATGAACATCTCGGAGTGCTAAATTAGTGAATTTGCATGTTCGGTTATAATTATAGTTATATTATATATATATTTTGCCACTTAAACAAAGTTATATTTTATATATAATGAAGTGAATTTTCATGCGATTATATGGTGGACGCTTAAGAAAGTCATACTCTCTATAGGAGCGCTGTTAAGATATGATGGAGAGGTCATATAAGGTCCACACTAATGTGGAAGAATGATATCATATCATTTCAGAAAAATAAAATAATAATATCATATCGTTAGAGGAAAGGTCAAGGTTTTTTTAAACGAGAGATTAATTTGTTGGGATTTATGAACGAAAAGCGTTCTACATTACCATGACACTGACAAGTAACAGATAAATGGTTTATAAAAGATGTCACATTTCTTATTGTTGAGATTTTGGCAATATAAAAGAAAAGAAAAAGTCTCACATTGGTTGTGAAGAAAAGAGGATGAGGTCTTTAGGCTATATATAGACTCTGATGCTTTTGTTTTAATTTGTCCCCGTCAAACACTTTAAGTTTGGTGTACTGTATTTTCACAGGTGAGGTTCAGTAGGAGGGTTGGTAAGATTGAGGTGAGGGTCGGTAGGAGAGTTCGTAAGATTAGGGGACGGAGAGAGATTATTGTGTGATTACACAAATTTTTCACATAGTGGATATCTTTTTTGGTGGGCCGTAGTTTTATCTCTGATATGGGAGATTCTTGTTTATTTGCTTTTCTCTCATATGGGGGATTCTTTTTTATTTGCTTGCTCTTAGATGTGAATATGTAGTCGAATTTTCCAATACTTATTAATGGTCGATTTTTAAAGATGGAACTTAATCCTTGACAAATTGCTTGTTGAAATATCAATTTTCATACGATTACTTCAAAAATCAATCGAGCTTAATATGATATAAAACTTATAATCATACAATACATGAATATTAATTAATTTTTTTTCCTTTATACTTATACTACAATTTTTCTTTCTACACGTACAAAGTACAATATGTTAGTTATAGCATGGTTTTATTTTGAACGTAAATAAGAATAATGGTAGGTATATCAACTCTTTTATTAATTTTTTAATACCAATTTACGTGGCAATTGAAATGTCATATTTTTATTGATTGAATATCAAATCATTCTAATTAGATGATAAACACTTATTAATTATAATATGATACGTAAATTGGTATTGAAAAAATTGATAAAAGAGTTAGTATGTATAACATTATTCCGTAAATAACATGGTAGAGTCATACATAAATTCCGTAAATAATATGGTGGAGTCATACATAAATTTGACTAGAGCTTATGTAGAAGCTTTACCTCACATAATTTTGCTTTAATTTTCTAAAGAACCCACCCATTTGTTTGTACGTAGTATTTATGTAATTTTAGAGATAGATTTGTTAGCATTTCTTTTCTTCTTCTGTTTTTTTTTTCTTTTAAATATATATTTCCCCAATATGGTTGTATTTGGTTTTGTTTGTAATATCTTGAAGCATGTCCTTGCCACAACTGAATTGTATATATATATGAAGCTTTTAATTTTTTCTTTTCTTTTTGGGTCCCTTGTTGAGGGCTCAATTTCTGAGAAGTGGGCCAAGGAGGCCATAAGTGAAGTCCTAATTAATAACCTCCCTTATTTAGGTCTATTTGTTTCCTTTTTCACATCTGAACTTGTGATATCCAGTCAAATTTTCTGAATCCCCATAAAAATATGTTAGCTAAAAACTAAGCTCAGAGACGTGGGTCTCCAATGCCTCCACCACATAATAAAAACAAATCATTATACATATATAAGACAATATGGGAGAAGATATATGTTGGGAAATAATTAAACATTCATATATACTTATATACACATGTATGTGTGCAGTACTTTTGTATTGTGATATTAAAAAAGAAATAAAGAAAATCTCTTGGAACCATTCAATGCGTGAGGATTGTGAAACTCTCTTGCCCTATTCTATTATAGTGATAATGTAATGTGATTCTTGTCCTTTGTTTGCCGTATTTTCAGACCTTATTGTAATTTTCTTTTTATAGATATAGGCCGGCTTAAAATGTGAATTAATTGAGCCTATGCTATAAAGGTAGATAAGTTATGACCCTAACCTTATATTTTCCTAGATTTTGAATTGAGGAAAGAGGAAAGGGCAAAGAGAACAAAACAAGAAGAAAAATATACAAATACTGCACACACATATATGTAGTTATGCATTAGCTAGTTAGTCCTCTCTACAGATAGAAGAGACAAATAAATAAAAAAAATATATATATATATATAATACTTATAGAAACTTTTTTATTAAAATTATAAAAAAATCATAAAATTAAAATTTTCAACGAGACTACACATTATACGGGTAAAACATAAATTAATTTAATTAAAATTCCGATCAAATGGCATTATTCATTTCATAGGCAGCAATTAATTGGCTGAATATATATCTATTGAAATTTTTATCCCAAAACAAAAAAAAAAAGAGCAATATTTTTCTTTCCTTCTTTGTTTCTTTTTCTTAAAAAAGGAAAGGAAGCAGCAAAATAGCTTCTTTCCGAAGGAAATAGGAAAAATCGTGGTTTTTTTTTATTACTAATAATACAAATCGACCTATGGTTATCAATTGCCTTTGTTGACCATTGTTTTGATTCGTGGCAAAATGCTGCGCAATGATTTTTTTCATTGTTTTCTTTCTAACAAGGTATTCCTTGAATTTTAAATACAAATTAAGGCAAATGGTTCACCATTCATTGTTTGGTTTAGCATGTGAATTTTTATTTGAGACGAAGAATGAGAAAGAAAGAAGACCCATATGTTATTAATGGTTCTTTGCTTTGGCTCAACCATATATAGATAGATTTGGACAGGTTGTTAAAACTAAATAATCAAAATAAAATACGCTTTATTAGATATGCAGATAACGTTAACAAGCTGTTTTCTTCATTGCCAAGAAATGCACTTACTCACTTGTCACATTTTGAGCCACTAAGTACTTAGGAAATTCATAGAAAGCTCAGGAAAAAAAAAAAAAAAACGAAGAACAAATTAAACATCACTATCTCTCTCGAGACTTTCAAAGATTTTATTTTTCTTGTGTGTTTGTGAATTTAGTTTTGTTTTTTGTTTTTAGTTTATTTTTCTCTGCTTGTTTTTAAGTGACTCTTCTCCTCTCAGTATTTTTTTCGTGGGAGAAAATTCGTGAAGCAAATTTGCGAATAATGTGAAGCGGCACAGAATATCTTTCATAGTTGTTTTGATGTTATAACACTACAAGTATTTTTATAGATTAAATTACTTTAATATTCATAATTTGATTTTTTTTTTTTAAAATAGAGATACATGTTCTGATTAATAAATATTGGTTGTTGATGATTTATTTATGATAACATCCCGAAGAATGAATTGCTTTATATTCGTTATTAATGTGTTTGTTTCTTTAATTGGGCATAATTGGAGACTTTTTAGGGAAATAAGAGAATTTTTTTTTCTTGCTAATATCGTGGGGCTGGAATGTGACTATAGTATTTGTTGATATAATGTTATTAGTGTGGCTTTATACGAGTATATTGCGATATTATTGAGGGCTATTATCATGAAGCTTTTTGGTTACTAATTAAGCAAAAAAAACCCATTTAAAGGCTCGATTTAGGCAAAATTAGTTATAAGTACTCAGTTTTTGTGCGAAGTGACTTTTTAAGGCTTGTTGGAGTTCCAAATGAGTCCGAATACTTATAATACTACATAATATATTCAAATATTCATTTAGGATCAAAACAACTTTGCTAGAGTCACTTCGGTGTAAAAAAAAGCTCTTTAAAGTCTCAATTTACGCAAAACTAGTTATAAGGACTTAGTTTTTGCACGAGGTGAGTTTTCAAGGCTTGTAGGAGATCCAAATGAGTCCCTAAGACTTATTATAATATATTATATGTTTAAATACACAGTTGGGATCAAAACAACTTTGCTACAGTCACTTCGGAGCCAAAAAAAGGTCCTTAAAGGCTCGATTTCGGCAAAACTAGTTGTAATGACTTTTTTTTTACCGCGAAGTGAGTTTTTACGGATTGTTAGAGCTCCAAATGAGTCTCTAAGACTTATTATAATATATTATAAGTTCAAATACTTACTTGAGATTAAAAAAAACTTTGGTAGTATCACATCGGAGCCAAAATACACATTTAAAGTCTCGATTTACGCAATACTAGTTACAAGTACTTAGATAATTTTAAGACTAGCAAGTGAAGTGTTCAATTATGATTGGATAAAAAAAAAATAACGATCGAGTAATAACTTGACTATTGTCGAAATGCGAGACCCGACTATGATCGAGCTGCTACAAATATTTGTATACTAGTGATATCTCAAATTTAGATGTCTATGTTAGACCAAAATTAGCCTTCAATAAAAATCATCACCTATAAATCCTAGAATCGTTCATATTTAATAATTTAGAATTAACACACAAATATTTAAAAAGAGTACCTGAATCTATAACGATAGTTATCGTTTTAGAGACACACGGTTGACATTTCAAATCAATACGTTTTCTTGAAAAAACCTTTAATTTTCTCTCTCTCTCTCTAATGATGAGATGTCACTAGATATATATAATGGCAATAGCATGTGTGACCTAAGGATCATGATCACTATTTGTCAATATATCTTTTAGTATTTCTATTTTAGCCCATCATAAAATACAAAAACAAAGAAATTACTCCTAATTTCTAAACAATAATTATCAAAATCTTAATAGATCATTTTTTATTGGACTATTATGAAAATCCGCAATATAAAATTGTTTTATATATAAGGTCAACAGTCTAACACTGGATTAATAATTCAGCACTCAGCAGTCTATCTGAATATATATGTAGCTTTGTTGGCATGTGAATTAGACATTAGTCATCAACAGAAGTGTTAATAACAATTTGAATTACAATTTTTTTTCTCTTTCATATGTCATGATTTAGAGAGTCACATGCATGCTTTTGTAAAGTTATCGACACTTGATTGCTTTTTTTTTTTTATCCTTTTACTTCAGTGAATTATGATATTTCCTAACCCAATCAAATTAACCTCATAGTATTATAGTTAATGAAAACCAATTAGATGCACTTATATCATCATGAGATAAAGTCAAAAAAAGGGGTTGAGAGTAGGTAATAACTTGAGACCTAGAGAACCTAATTTAGTCTCATGTACACACCACAACCCTTATATATACTACTTCATAATCATATTAATTACCACCGAAGACATTAATAGACACACATAAACGGATAGGGGATTGGCAAATAGAGTCCTAATTTCAATAGCTTTTTGGCTTTGAAGTCTTCAATATTGGAGGCACCTCTTTTAGTTTAATGTTGTGACCTAATTAAATGCTCAACAACATAGAAAATGATATTTCCTATTAATTAAGAAACTTGTTTTTTTAAAATGAGCAGTCATCTCTTACGCTTGCTTAACATTATTATATATGTAAAATATAAGCAAGGATATTATGAAGTTGATCGCTACATACGCTAATTGTGTCAAATTAAAATTCATTCCGAATATTAATTAGATTAAAGGCGTTTGGAGATATTTGACTTGACTTTCAAGTTTCAACCATTATTGTTTAGTTTAATATGAAAAAGGAGAGCAAAGAAAAAGAAGAGTGCACTTTGAAATTTGGAGTTATTGTGAAATTGAGTGTTTGTTTGAGACCGCGATTTGAAATCAAATATACAAACGCCTTTGAGATATGAAAAGTATTTTCATCGAGGACTATCGATCTCATTTGTCTTTTGACATTAATATTGATTTTTGATTTGCAGGGACGGATGTTTTCGTGTTGCGTGTATATATATATGATGTGGCATAATTTTTTTAATGCATAGTTTTTTTCTTTAGATGTTTGGCTAAAAAAAATAAGGAGAATTTCAAAATAAAGTCATTCTTGATGCCATTTTATAATCTTTATTTCAAGTGGTGTGTTTCTTTTATTTATTTGTTGTGTAAATTTTAAGATATAAATTAAAAATATAACACACATGAGATATAAATTATCATTGTGCTAAGAATGAGGCATTTCTCAAAATCTCCAAAAAAAAAAAAAAAACTCAATATGTTGATTAGTTCTCAATAACGGGTGACGGTGAGTTTAGAAGTAGTCGCAATATTGAAAAATGACTTTATTTTGTAATTTCTTCTTGAAAATATTCAATAAAGCCCAAATTCCCAGCTAGGGATAGCCACGTCCGGTGAAACCAATCGGGCCTAGTTCTGCTCGGTGGAGGCCTATCAAGCTCTTTGGGCTTTAGCTTGGGCCATTTGGTGAGAGAGCCCATTGGGTCCAGTTTCTCCTGTATCACTCTCTGGGCTTTTCTAATTATGGACCTTCCTCTGTCTGTAATTAGGGGCCAGAGAAAATTTGATCCAATTGCACATTTGACTTAGGGGGCTTCTATTGCCACCCCCATTTTTGCTCTCCACACCCCCTAAATAAAAATTAATTTTTTTATATTTTTAATTATTTATTTGTATTTGTGTTGTTTTAAAAATATTCTTAAAAGTATGAAAATTTGATTTCTTAATCGCGGTTAATCCTTTCTTATTGTGATATTATTTTTTTGGGTTGTAGTTTTCTTTTTCTATTATCATTTGAGTATGAACCTCGTTGTAGTGCACACCCTCTTTTCTCAAAACCAAACTTGCAGAACCGCACACATTATTTTTTCAAAAATAATTTTCAATTTTCGTTGGTATGTATAAAAAATAGTGTGTGCGGCTCTGCAAGTTTGGTTTTGGGAAAAGAGAGTGTGCACTACAACGAGGTTCATACTCAAATGATAATAAAAAAAAAAACTGCATCCCAAAAAAATAAGATCATAATAAAGAATGGTTAACCATGATTAAGAAACCAAAATTTTATACTTTTAAGGGTATTTTTGAAATAACAAAAATACAAATAAATGATTAAAAATATTTAAAAAAATAATTTTTATTTAAGGGGTGTGGAGAGTAAAAATGGGGGTGACAATAGAAGCTCCCTTGACTTAAACTTACGTGCGATATTAATATGGGGGGATTTTGAGGAATACCCCATTCTTGACACAATGATAATCTATACCCTATGTGTGTTGCACTTTTAATTTATACCCCAAAATTTACACTACAAACATAGAGTTGAAGTGAAAGGAGCACACCATATGGGGTATAGATTATTAAGTGGCATAAAAAATGGCTTTATTTTGAAATTCTCCCTTAATTAATATGTCATGGCACTTTTTTTATAAGTAAAGTTACTATATTGTCTTTCTTTCTCCCATTTCGAGTCGTGTATCTCATTTATAAAAAAAAAAAAAAACTTGATAATTCGATCAAATTTACTACTTAAAATGATATGAACTGTAACTTTTCTTTTAAAATTATATTTTTCAAAACAATTGTGAGATGTTCAAAATTTACCGACAAGCTTTTGTATTTTGAGCTTGTGGCGGGCCAATGGCTCAGTTGGGACATTACCCAACAAATTCGATGGTGTAACTATAGTAGACGTAGGCTCAGATAGCCAAACCACTCTCAAACATAGTGTCTTATTCAACTTTTAATACTATTTTGTTAGTTTCGATTGTTTGAACCTGAAAATTATGAGGTCGACAAAAAAAAATACCGTCAATGAAAACAATTTCACTAGGATAAAAAAAAAAAAAAAACCTATGACCCTAGTAACAGACCTTTTTCCATTTCTTGCCTTCGAAATTATAATCAAAAGAAATCACAAATTATTGCCTTCAAAATTTCTAGCAATCAGATCAGAAGACCTTGGTCCATTTCTTGAATGTTCCAAGTTTGATAATTGACGTGGCCTGATTTTACTCGTGAAAAGCAAGGACTCAGGGATATAGAATAACAGTTTTAGTTTCCTTTCCCTCTTTATGATATTTTTTATTTTTTAATTCACGCTTTTATTTTTTGCTCTGATGGTTATATCAAGTTATCTGTATAGTTTTGATATTCTAAACATGAGGCCATCAATTCATACCCTATCAATTCAAAACTATTCTTTTGGACAGATATATATATATATATATATATATATATATATATATACACGATCATGGATGTTAGGTTTTACAACATGAAGCTCCTAGAAGCTGGAAAACACATCTTATAGCTGTAACGTTTTCATAGGCCAAAAACAAAAAGAACGCACGCACACAAAATCACAAGAGCTGAGATTATATGGACAAATAATTATTTGGTGGGCAATTATTATTGACTTTTTTTTTTTTTGTGGCAAAAGCAAATTATTATTTAATTTTTATAATTGGGGTCACATTCATTTTCACCCTTGCTAGACAATCCAGCCCGTTGTGTTGTTTTTCTGATTTATCTTTTTGTGTCTTTCCTTATAACAATGAACCTTTATATTGATAATAAACCGGCTTATCAGTTTTGTTTTAGCAGAGTTAGACCATTCTCAATGTCAATGCCAATGTCAAATTTGGCACTTAAAAAGGTAAAAATACTATATTTATCATTTGATACTCCAATACACAAATACTATTTTGTTATTTTATTATTTTTTTAGTTCCAAAAATTAATAAAAGTAGTTGATGCTAGTGAATAAGAATACAAATAGTCATAATGACTTCTTGATACGTAAGAAGAATTTTTTTAACATAATATTAATTTTTAATTGAATACTTAAAAATTGACCAATCAATACTCTAATTCATATGCTAATTTTTTGGCATTATGTTATACTAGGTGCCAAATTTGATACCATATATAGCATTTGTCAAATTAAATGTCAAATTTGACATTGCATTGGAGAATATTTTTTTATGCCAAAATGCTTAATTTTGACATTGACACACAAATTTGACATTGTATTGGAGATGCTTTAGAAGCTAATTGTAAAAGGACCATAATAATTACTGTTGTTGGTGATTTTTCGCCAGACGGTAGGTCCGGGGGCGGAGTCTCCAAAGCACGCTCGAGGGAGCACGAGTTCCCGACTCCACCAAACCAAGCGATATCGGGACATCATTACCCAGGATGGAGACAGATAAGGTTTACCGAGAGTGATCTTCGATCTTACATCCCCGAATGTAAGCAATCGAGTCGACAAAGCGCTGAGGATCTGAGAAGCCTCTCGAAGAGGAATTGGCGGATAAAAAGGTATAAGGACCCCCGAAGATGATCTATCACCGAGGAAGTCGCAACGGACGAGAAATCACGCAGAATAGTCTCGGCCCTCGAAGCTAGCGACCTCCCCCGATGGTAGAATGTTCGCGGTAATTCAGACCTCAATTATTCTCCCGCCTTTCCTTGAACAGATAATTCGCTGTAGCAGCAGTCTTCTCCTGCCAAGTTCAGGATAACTGCTCTCTACAGAAAAGCAGCTTTATTAGGTGACCCAAACCCGTGATTTAAGGGATGGGATGTTTTGTATCATTGTAACTGTAGCTTCCTTATTCATCTATAAAGAGGAGGACATGAACAATTAGGGAAAGAGGGGGAAAAAGGGAAAATTACTCTGTAAAACCCTTCACAAATAATTTCATAAACAAGTGGACGTAGGCTATTACTCCTGAGGAGGGCCGAACCACTCTAAAAATTTCAGTGTGTTTATTTTCCGTTCAACGTTTATTCCTTTTCATTACCGCATCACATCTTAGAGATGCGGATTTCGTCGTTGGTTTAAATCTTACACCAACAATTACAACAACTAACTTTATACATATTGTGAGAAGGCATCCCTACGGATCATAATTACTAGCTTAATTATGCACCACTGAATAAAATGTAATCTAAATTAATCTATATAGGCGCATAAAAAAGCAAATAAATACAAAATGATTGTGATGCAAACATAAAGGTGGCATTCATATGCTATCATATGGTGAAAGAGAGAGAGAGAGTAAATTTGATCGTAGATAAAGTAGCTTTTGATAAATGGTTGAATTCTATTAATTTGCTGATATTCTAACATTTAGAAGAAATGTACAAATTAATTAAATATGCTCCCTATGTGCCAAATAGTAAATATTAAAGATAGTATATTAAGCGCAAAAACTCTTCTCTCTGTCTTCTACAAATTATTTATGAACAATATGCAGTTTAATATATCAAGGTGCTTAGGCCTATTAGATTGTAACAAACCGATGACGCTTACATTAGAGTTGGAATTGTAATGGTTGTTTTTATATTATTATAATAATTATTCGTACTTGATTTCAATAAAAATTGAACTTTTGATTATAAATCCCATCTTGTCTTTTATGTCGCTCTCAATATAGGAAATCATATATACATTAAACATTCGCTACTTGCTGCTAAATTACGTCTGTTCGACCCCTCCTAATAATACCATTATCGTAGCCAAACTTTGTTTTCATCAATGAATGATAGATGATATTAATAATAATTGTCAATATTTTACTAAAGAATTAGCCTCTCAATCACGTGATCAAATAAATGTCACTGAGTTATCTTAACCTCAGATTAACTAACACATATTGTTAATATAGATAGTTCTTTCCATTTTGGCCCTTATATTGGATATGAAAATTTCTTATGAAACTAAAAACCAACATAGATATCAGTCCGCTTGTTTTAAACATTAAACAATATATTATCGGCATGGGCATAACATCTTTGGAGATTTGGTGCACAAAATCAAGAGGTGGGGATATGTATAGCTCTGCTCTCTAAACCACTAATTTTCAATTCAATTTTTTTTAATCTTCGCGTAGGAAAAATAAAAAGGCAAAACAGATAAGCTAATTAAGATATAATTTTTTTGTATCTTCGTTGTTTATTTATGTTTATGTTGTAATTTATGCATTTGTGTTGATATTGTATATTTTGTTTGAGATTTGGTGCTTAAGCTATTAGTGTAGGTGTCCACTTAAGGAAAACGACAGAAAAATTAGAAAACGAGAAAAAAAAAAAATGTAAACGACATGATAGTTTAAAAACAACAGAGTGTTTAGTCAAGGACGGTTAACGAGGAAATCGACATGATAATTTAAAAACGACAAATCGTTTAAAAACGACAGAGTGCTTAGTCAAGGACGGTTAACGAGGGAAACGACATCTGTATTATTACAGCGACATGACAAATTTAAAAACGACACAAACCTTGTTAACGACGACATAAACTGCAACGACAATAAATTATAAAAACAACTTCAAAATTCAAATCACAAAAGAGGATATCAAATGTAATTAAAATGATTAAAAAAATACTTTTTGGTGAGAATAATATCTAGTGATGATAATAACAATAAATCAATTAATATTATTATCATTTACAGTACACAATACTACCAAAGAAAAAAAAAAAAGACAAACCTTTTGAAAAAAAAAACGGTTTTTATGCGAAATAGCCATCAATTAATGTTAGTTTTAAAGATTTAGCCCATGTTTGTTTTTATTAGTAAAATAACCATACATTCATGTCTGGATTTTTAAGACTGCAGTCATTAGTTTTTTATTTCAGTTTTTATTGTCTGTTACAGACAATATTTAGTCATAAATTTCATTTCTTTAGTCATAAATTTTTAGTTGTTGACTTGATGGCTATTTTAGTATTTTACTAATATTTCAAAACGTTGGCTATATTTCGAAAATATAGATTGCAAAATGGCTAAATCCTTAACTGACAAAAAAAATATATCTTCAAAAAAAAAAAAAAACAACCAAAGAAAAAAAATAATCTTTATCAAACTAAATTAAAAACAAGAAAATTTGTGTTTAGATCCTTTTGATTTTGTTTTTCATCTCTACGACTACTAGGAGTATATTAAACCATAATTCTCTTCGATAAGAACCATAAATCATTTAAATGTTTCTAATAAAATGATTTTTTATTTTTTCAAACTCAATCTCAAAGTGAAATGCTCAATTAATCTCAACCATTTAAACTATCTTAAAATTTATAAAATTGACACATATAAAATTGTTACAAAGAAATAGTTATTTTGCATATATTTCAAAGGAGCTCTTTATGATAGCTCTCTTTCATGCAGGAATTATTCGCCGACAAGTTCATAAGTTCAGTCTTAATTGGTAAAGTATACGTACTGCAAAGTATATCAATGTGGGACAATATAATATCAGATTAATAATCTTAGACAATATAAAAGAAGCATAGCATGACAAACAATAGTGTAATGTATATATATCCCTATAAGAAAATTATACAATCCCTTCACTAGAAAGAGAGAGAATTTCTTGATTACCAAAAATCAAATAAGCAAATTAATAGCAAAAATCCTAAATTAATTATAATAAAAAAGACTAATTATCCAAAGAAATTAAGCAGCTCAGTTTACAAAGATTAATAAAAAAAATTAAAAAAAAACTAGTTCCTAAACCCTAGCTAGAAGAAGAAGCATCGTCAGTGATCTGATCGGCGGACATTTCCTCGAGGGATTTGCCTTTGGACTCAGGCACTAGGAACGTGAACACCAAGCCAATCAGGTTTATCACTCCCAACACTATCAGAGAGTTCCTCATTCCGATCCCGGCTGGGTACCCGGCGTCCGTCTTTGCCGGGTTCTGGCTCTGCGCCGCATACAAGAACCCGAACGCCCCCACTATGGCCCCCGCCTTCCCCGCCGCCGCCGATATCCCGTGGCACGTGGACCGCAGCCTCGCCGGGAATATCTCGGCTGGGACGATGAATGTGGTCGCGTTGGGGCCGAAGTTGGCGAAGAAGAATGTGAGTCCGTACATGACCACGAACCCCACGTGGTTGCCGGGAGTCGTCCAGTGCTGGTACGGGATGGCGAGTGCGAACATGAAGACCGTCATGAAGAGGAACCCCAGGGCCTGGATGGCGAACCGGCCGACGTGGTCGATGAGGGCCACCGTGAACCAGTAGCCCGGCACTGTCCCGCACAGGGCGATGAGCGACTGCGCGCGCGCGATCTTGAAGAGCTCGTCGAGCGCGCTCATCGTCCTCGCCGCTGGCAGCCACCCCACGGCGCTGAAGATGTCTTTCTGGAACAGATTCTGGCTGTAGTACGCGACGTCCACGAAGAACCACGCCCCGGCAGTGCCCAGCAGGTGAAGCCCGTGGCGGCGGAGAAACTCCCGAGAGAAGAGCCCGAACGAGCTGGACGACGACGAAGAAGAAGAAGTAACAGCATTGTTGGCGCCTGATGACGTGTCGTTCTGATGATGGCGATCTTGAACGGCCTGCATCTCGATGTCGATTTTGAGGACTCTGGACATGTCCCTGCAGGCCTTCTCGTCGTCCTTGGCGACGAGCGCCGTGTAGCGAGGCGTCTCCGGCAGCTGCATCCGCCAGTAGTACGTCAGGGCGGCCGGGAGGGCCCCCACCATGAGGATGATCCTCCAGGCGTAGTCGGCCTCGGGGACGGTGGAGGCGGCAGCGTCGAGGGCGTAGGCGGGAGCGGGGAAGGCGGTGCGGAGGAGGTGGGAGACGAGGATGGCGACGGCGCCGCCTGCGAGGATGCCGAAGCCCTGCATGGCGAAGACGGCGGCGATGAAGGCGCCGCGCGTGGACTTGGAGGAGTACTCGGCCATGATGGTGGCGGAGAGAGGGTAGTCTCCGCCGATGCCGAAGCCGAGCCAGAAGCGGAAGAAGCAGAGAGTGGACATGACGGCGCGTGGGGAGGAGCCGAAGGAGAGGGCGGAGGCGATGGAGCTGGCGACCATGAGGATCAAGGTGAGGCCGTAGACGCGCTTGCGGCCGAGCTTGTCGCCGAGCCAGCCGAAGAAGAGCTGTCCGGCGAGGGTGCCGCAGAGGGCGACGCCGTTGACGGCGGCGGCGACGTTGGGAGGGAGGGATCCGGGCTTGGCGGAGCCGTCGACGTGATAGTAAATCCTGCCGAGCAGTTTGGTGACGAGAGATATGCAGAAGAGATCGTATGCGTCAGTGAAGAATCCCATTCCAGTTATCACAACTGCCTTCAAGTGATACCATTGCACCTTCGCTGCGTCCATTACTCCGAACCTGCTGCTGCTGCTGCTGCTATTATTCATTCTTATTACCTTCTCTTCATTATTATTATTATTTTTATTATTATTATCTCCTTCTTCTTCGTTCCTCTTCTCCTCAAATTGTCTTTGCGAATCCATTGCGCAAACACTAATCGCTCTGTCGCTCAATGCGTTTGTTTGTATAGACAATAGGTAGCTAGGTTTTCTATTCTTCTCCTTCTCCTTCTTCTTCTTCTTCTGCTTATAGTTTCTCCGAGTTGATTCCTACTAGGATTATAATATAATTTCTCGATATTTTTCGAATTAAAATAGAATTTGAAACTTATCTTTAACGATTTTGATTTTTTTTTTGGATAAATATATTCTTTGATTTGAAAATAAAATATAGGTTAGTCGGCGTGTGATATAAGAAAGAAGGTATCAATTTAAAAAGAAAAAAAGAAAACGAATTATAGGCTTGTGTTTCATTTTAATTACGTATTAAATAAATAAATTAAATAACACAACTTAAAAAGAAAAAAAATTTGGGGAGGGAAGTATTCTAACTAAACCTTCTCTGGGAGTCCAAATCAGGTGTCGTTTTACTATATTTCTCTTAATAATATATATTTTACAACATGGCAGATCTCTTGTAAATATCACCACACAACATCATAAGAACTTTTTTTTCTTTAAAAGTTAGAGTATGTTATAAATTTAGACAATCCAAAATCACTATTTACCTTTAAGAAAGGTATAATTTTTTATATGTTTATATATTTTTAAACTATTATATTATTGAGATTTTTAAGCATTTAACCAAATTTTTGGATAATTTTTTAGGATTTAGCCCTAAAATGTTGAAATTAAGGATTTAACCATAACATGTAACATTTTATGTTATATGTAATATACATATGTGTAAAAGTGTAATATTATATGTAATACTACATGTTTTACATTTTATGTTACATATAACGTTATATTTAATGCTATATTTTTTACACGTATATATGTTACATGTAACATAAAATATTACATGTTATGACGAAATCTTTAATTTTGTGAAACTATGGCTAAATCCTTCAAATATTACCTTTAAAATAGCTAATTGCTTTAACTTTTGATGCACAATATGTGTATACTAGTGAAGAATCTTGATGCTCTAAAAACATAAATACAATACACATTAGAAGAGAAATATACATTGTCTTAACTCAAAAATATTGTATATTTATTATACAAACTTTGATAACAGATAAATTACCACATAACAAAAACAATACTACGACTTAACCATTCAACACAAAAAACCAGAAAGAAACATCAGTGCTTAATTACACTTAATTACACTACAACAATCTCAGTCAGTCAAAAGGTACTAAACCTTTTTTTTTTTGAGAAATTATAGTAAATACCCAATTTTCAAAATTTAATGTAAGTTATTACCCAATCTTTTGAAAAATATAACCAATTACCCAAAAGATGTAATTACTTACATAGTGACAAGTGGTGGTAATTCACTTTGTTACCAAAAGCATGTGCAAGTAATTCACAATTTGACTAGAAATTCAATTACTTCAAAAGTTTGGGTATTTATTTTTATTATTATATAAATTCTGGGTATTTGCCTACTTCACCCTTTTTTTTTTTTTTGAAGAGAGAGCGAGATAGTCAGTGAGTGAGTCAGCTACACATATTAATGAAGCTGAAAAACCATATTAATTAAGAAAATTTTAAGAAAATAGTCACTTTTTAAAAAATAATTTTAAAAAATAGTTATAATTTCAAAATTTTAAGAAAATAACCATTTTAGAAAATTATTATTTTGGTAAAAAAATTTCTTAAAGCAAATTTTGTGTATAATTTTATGGATAATTGCAAAACAATGTCATTCTTAGCGCCACTTAATAATATATGCCCCAAGTAATGTACTCTTTGTGTTTTCACTCTATGTTTATAATGTAAATTTTGAGGTATAAATTCAAAATACAATACACACGAGGCATAAATTATTATTGTGCCTAAAAAAGCATAAATTATCATTGTGCCAAAAAAAGAACATTCCTCAAAATCCCACTAATTTAATTATGATAAAAAATTTCTTACTGTGTAAAAAAAAAAAAATTTATGCCTAATTTTAATTTTTTAAAACTATGACTTTTTTTTAAACATATCATCCAAATGACTATTTACATATCTGACCAATTAATTAAAACTAAATTCTCAACTTAAACAACATTATTAATCTTCTATAGTCACGAGAGATAAGAGGTTTGTTTTTTTTAAGCTTCAACTTTTTACGAACGAATCCACTAGGATTAGCGCACTCTGAAAAAGTGAAAGCTTACCAAACCGAGCAAAACAAAAACCGTCAAACCGAAAAAAATAGAAGTCCTATCAAGTTTTTCATGGATAAGATGATTCAATTATTCTAAGAAAGAAAAAAGAAAACTACTTTTTAGGTTACTCCTTCAAGAGCTTGTCCTTCATCCTCTCTACCGCGGCCCTCAACGTTCCCTCATCTTTGCAGAACGTGAATCGGACCAAATCCTTTCCCTCTTCCGGGTTCAAGTAAAATACACTGGTCGGGATCGCTACCACCCCAACTTCCTTGATCAAATACTCGCAAAACTCAACGTCGTTGGGCAGTCCAAAGGGAGTGTGATCCACGACCACAAAGTAAGTACCGCTTGATGGGAATACCTTGAAACCAACGGCCTTCAAACCATCAACCAAAATAGCCTTCTTCGCCATGTAATCCCTCTTCAGTTCCTCGTAATACGAGTCCGGGGCTCTTAGAGCCGCGGCGGCTGCCGACTGCATTGGTGTGGAAGTTGCAAATGTGAGAAAAGCATGCGCCTGCCGCACCCCCCACGTGAGGTGCGGAGGAGCTATTGCCCAACCGATCTTCCACCCTGTCAAGGAGAATGTCTTCCCTAGTGAATTCATGGTTACTGTTCGCTCAAACATTCCGGGAAGGGAGGCTATGGAGATGTGATCCATTTCAAAGGCCAACTTGTCGTAAACTTCGTCACTGAAAACCAATACGTCATTCTCGATGCATAGAGAAGCAATCATGTTGAGCTCCTCTCGAGTGAACATCTTCCCCGTAGGATTATGTGGAGTGTTCATAAGGACTGCGCGAGTGTTCTTCGAGATTGCAGACTTGAGCTCCTCGATGGGGAGAGCAAAATCCGGAGGGCGCAACGTGATGCTTTTTATTTTGGCACCAGCCATGGATAAGGTGGCTTCATAAGAATCATAAAATGGAGCGAAAACAATGACCTCGTCGTCAGGGTTTATCAAACCCAGGATAGTAGCAGCTATTGCTTCTGTGCACCCAGAGGTGACAGTAATTTCTTTCTCAGGGTCCACCACAAGACCCGTATCCTTCTTGAATCGCTCCGCAATGGCGGAGTTGAAGTCTGGAACACCGTATCCGCGGGCGTACTGATTCTTCCCGTCCTTAATGGCTTGAATTGCTGCTTCCTTCACAAACTCAGGACCATCAAAATTGGGAAACCCTTGGCCAAGGTTTATCGCTCCATGTTTAATGGCGAGATTACTCATTTGTGTGAATATTGTTGTTTTAAATTTCTCCAACCGCTTAGCAATCTAACAAGGAAACATAAACAAACCACTGAAAAGAAGAGCCAATACGGGATCATTTAGCATAAAAAGGAACAAGAAAGTAAAACTTCTTATATGCGTGAAGCAATAAATTTACTATAAATGTAAAATAGTCAGAGTGAAAAGTACTAAAATCATGTCGATATGCGTCGAAAGTATGCATAAATGTTGCACCACCAGAGACATCAGAAGCAGCCATCATTACAACAAACCGGTGTTACTAAATGTCAAAACGGTTTTCGATAGACAAACAAAATTTGCTAACTTGTACAAAACAAAATTAAATGCTTGATGTAGCATGGAAAATTGAAGTCCACATGGAGCGATATAGGCAATGAATGAATGCCTATACGAAAAAGAAGATATCCAAAACAACTTTTAAGTAGAGACTGATCCATTACATCTCTGGCCTCTGCATTTGTCCTCGTATCTTACTCTGTCTTTCTTTTGAACATGATTTTGTTCATTAAAACAACTCGAAAAAAAAAAAACTACACAACACGATCCATGGTATCATGAATATCGACAGGACTTAAACATAGACTACATGGTGTTCAGAGTCTAGAACAGTTCTGGTTCCGAGTTCCGACTAGTGTTTTTCAATATCATCACGAAGTGCTTCTCTCAAAGTTGTCAGCTTCAAGGGATAACCAGGTTTTGCACAGAAGGCCATGATCATTCAACAAGAAAATAAAATTTCTAGCTCGAAATATAATACAAAAACAACGAAAAATTGAGCAGAAACGTTCATGTACAACACCTTTTCCATGGAAACATGACATGAGTCAAATATTGCTTATTCAGCAGAAGCAATTGAGCTTTAAAAGTTTCAAAAAAAAAAAAAAAACACAATGACAATAGAAAATTTTCGAACAGTTCTTTTAACAAATGCTCATTTGGCCGAAGGAAGACTTAAATGGTCAAACGGTCAAATACAAATGCAAAAAACATATGGTGTGTATTTTTTTCAGAACCAAGCATGTATTATCAGCGGAAAATAGATTTTCCCTATATTCAACTGTATTAGTACACACAATTACATACTTCTCAAGATAGTTCATCTGAAACCCAACACATGCAATTGCAAATTGCTACTACAAACTAGCACAGCTAGCAGACACAAAGTTGGTACTTTAGGCCCAACAAAAGCCATGCGAATTGCAAAAACAAAGCCATGCGAATACTCCATTGAAAAGGGGAACTTCACAAGACCACCAAAAATACAGAGCAAAACCCAAATCGCCAAATTAAAAAAAATATAATAACAATAATAATAATAATAATAATCCACGCTCAAAAATCACCCAAAAACAAAAAAAGAAAAAGATCAAGACCCATTTGAGCTCGGATCAAACCGACCCACAAGGGAATCGAAGCTCGGCCTGAAATTGAATACCTGCAATGGGCGATTGGCGTTCTGGGTCGACCCGTTCTGGGCCGAATCGACTTGATTGTCATCAACCGTGGTAGTGACGGTCGACATTGCTGCGACGAAAGAATGGCTTTTTCTTGCTCGAATGGCCTTCAAATGCTTTGAAAACGCAAACAAAGTTGAAGAGCCAAACCGCAACTCGGGGCGTGTCCAGGTGCACTGAATCTGCATGACAAAATGCGAAATGAGAGAGCACTGAGCTATTTATTATAAATAAAGCGGCTACTTTTTTTTTTTTTTTTCTTTTCCCTGTGTGTTCTCAAGTCAGTTTGGAAAGTCAGAGAAGAAAATCAACGACTTGGTGGCCTTTGATTTTAGCTTTTTGATTTTTGGTTGAACGCAGCCGGGGAAATTCGTTTGTGACAGAGATTCGTTTTTGTTTTTGTTTTTGTTTATTTATTTATTTTTTATATTAAAAATTTAGTGGACAAAAGGTTTTGTTCGATTAGGGACGGGTAGGGCTTTAGGAAGGTTGGTCCACTATTGTTTTCAATTGGGTAGGCCTGATTCATGCTAAAGTTTGATGGGAAATTTTGAAAATCTCCCTTTTTTTGGAAAAAATGTCACTTACGAAGCTGTTTTGCAATTCCCCTTATGAAAATTGTTAGCTTTAAAGAGAAAGTTGTGATTCATGCCAATTTGTATTAGTGAATTTGATTAAGTTATTATTATTATTATTATTTTTACATATGAAAAAGATAAGAGAGAAGAAGGACAAAAAAAAAAAATTCATCGATAAAAAAAGTGAGATGTCATGCTATAATGACATAGATTGTAAACTTGAATAACAAATGTGCATTAGATAAAATTTTCTAAAGCTTTTTTTTATATATGACATGCTATTTTGAATACATGGTTTGCTCTAATCATTTTAGACTTATTTTTGCAGTTGATGGCACTTTTTTGTATTTTAAAAGGTGGTATAAGATGCGAAGATAGATTTATAAAGTAATACAAATCTAAACATGGCTCTTAAAAATGGTATTTTTTTCTAAATTTCCTTGCTATTTATGCGGCTTTGACTAATTATCTTGGTGTAGCTTGACTTTTGGTCATTAACTTCGTCGCATCATAATTTCATGAGAAATTCTTTTTTACTGTCTTTCATGTTTTTTTTTTTAAGAAGAGTTTCCATCATTCATTCAAAAAATCATTTACAATGAAACATTCAATACATGAAGAAGGACACCCATATAGCCAATAAACATCATCTCTTAATGTGATGAACTAGCAAGCAAGTGTATGGACCGCTAAATTAGTTTCCCCAATCCTATTATCATATATTATTAGCCAGTTTGTTATGCCATAAAACTAGCAGAGCACACAAATTAAAAGTAGAAGTAGGGAGAATTTCAAAACAAAGCCATTTTTGATGCCACTTAATAATCTATACCCCATGTAGTGTGCTCCCTTTCCTTCCATCCTATGTTTGTAGTGTAAATTTTAGGGTATAAATTAAAAGTGCAACTCACATGGGGTATAAATTATCATTGTGTCAATAATGGGGTATTCTTCAAAATCCCCCTTAAAAGTAGGGGTCCAAAAGCCCAGTTCTACTTTGTCTCATACATCTCCAAAATTACCTGCACGAAGCACTTGGAATGGCTAGATTTTATGAGCCAAACGACAGGCCAAATATAGCATGTAACATTGTTCTTCATGTGAACTCGCACGTGAGATTTCATGTCTTCGTCGCTTGGGGATGACTTTGAACATGGACGGTTTGACCGTCTTTGTATCTAGGATAGAGCTTTGATGACCGAAACATTTATTTGTATCAATTTTATTATTATATATAATTTGAGTTTAGGAATGTAAAATTTGTGATTTTGAATGTGATTGTGGGATTGTTAGGAATGTTTATTATTAGGGATTGGAAATTTGTGATTTTTAATGTGAATGTGCGAATGTTAGGAATGTGTATTATTAGGGATTGGAAATTTGTGATTTTGAATGTTAATGTATCGAAAATTAGTATAGTATGGAAACATTGTAGTTTTTTTTTTTTTTTTTTTAGTTTAAGGCATGAAAATGATAATTAAATTAACTCATGCTTTGAGAAACGACAGAAATTACAAAACGACAATAATCTGAATAAACGACAGTAATATGAAAACGACAATAATTTGGGAAAACGACAGTAATTTGAAAAACGATAGTAATTTAAGAAAACGACAGAAAAAGTAACCGACAGATCTGCTAAGTATTCTCTTTATCTTCCACTAACAAACTGATGTATCTCCTCTTCTTATTTGCAATTTCTCTTACCCTACGACACACGCAAGGTTTTGTTGGATTGAAAAGATGAAAGTAAGAAAGATAGAAAGTTGGAGAATCTATATTATAACTGTTCCTTCTTTGATATTCTTTTTGTTGTGCGTATTGATCTAATGACAAACTTTCATATATCCTTTTTTTTTTTCATTTATCATATCTTAATTATTATTTTCCAAAATTATTAATTCTCTTCTTAAAATAGAAAGGAAATAGAATGTCTAGATTCTAGATATGAAAGGATGGAGTTGTAAAGAAAGTAAATAATTGTTATGACCAATGAACTTGTTTACGTATTAAAAGAGGGGTGAAGAGAAAATGCTCGATATATATAATTAGTTATCTAATTATTATATTATCTATTTTTGTTATTCATTTATGAATAATTACTAGGAAATCGCAGAAAATAGCCATTTTGAAGGGTGAGATTATATTTTCGAAAATCTAAATTTTTGTATTCGTGACTTTGATATTTGGTCTTTTTCTAACTTTTGTTTTAAGAAATTGAACAATTAAAGTTTTCAAAAATTAAGAAACTAGTCATTAGCCACTTCAAAAAATAAGAGTATAAAAGTAACATCACAGAATCATGTAGTTAAAAAACTGACTATTTTTTTAATTAATTAAAACGTTGACTATTTTTTTAATACATCATCTAAAAACTGGCTATTTGTTCAATAATATCTAAATTCAATTGGTTTGGAAGACTTAATATTCCATTCACCTCCCATTCCTCTTATCCTCACCATTCCAAATAAAAGGAATGATTAGATCTCTCCATTCAATCGAACCCCAACACGTAGATGACCATGAGAAGTTAGATACTTAATATTCGCATTAGTGGTTCACTTAAGCGTTTTAATTTATAACCAATTGCTTTTAAAAATATGGAGTCCAAAACCAATTCCCATGTGATGACTAGATTCATTTTGAAGATGGGCCAATGACACACTTGATTGGGTATGAATCTCTTGCCTAATGCATTGTTTAATTTCCATTTTGGTGTGAACGCATGTCATCAACTATCATATATTTTATCGCACATCTTAGTTAATTAGTGTACTTACATCTTGTATGTTTGCTAAACAATAATCTTGTTAAATACTATGTTCATTTTGTAAGTATGTTAATATATACAAGTAAAACCAAATGTCACTATTTTTTTTTTAATATTGAGGCAGTGGGTCGCCATATGCTAGCTAGCTATTTGTTCGGAGGATATACTAAGAGAATGACGTACGTTAATATTCATGTAAAACAACTTTTAAAACTAAACTAGCTATTAAAAAAGAGAGAGAGAGAGAAAGAAAAAGAAATATTGGTGGTTCCAAGGAGGATAGAGAAAGCATCAAAAAGTAAAGTGGTCATCTAATCTGTCGTCAAGCTTCATGAACATCCAATATTAGGTTGGGCGTTGAAGGCACATTCCTGCGGATCTTCCACTACTGCTTACTCCGATTCCTTCCTATTACGTGCTTTAGATGTATATATGCTAACCACCAACACATCTCTCTCTCTCTCTCTCTCTTTTTATTATTATTTTTTTTAACGTAAAACGGCGCTATATATATATATATGTATATAAGGACTTTTGGTGTGGCATAAATAAATAAGGTAAACGTTGAGTATAGAAAAACAAAAGCCTTTAAAATAAATAGTCTGAGTTCGAGAAGTGAGTATATATATACAGATATATGATATGTTTTTTTTATAGGAAATTTATGGTAACAGTTGAAAAAACAGTATGGGCTAATAGTGATTATTTTTAAACCAACATAAAATTTGTCGAATTGTCTTTGATTTTTCTTTTTTAATGCCTTGTTTGGGGCTAACATTTCTCTCATTCTATTTTTTTTTTTAACTTTTCTAATTTCAATGCAATATCCTTAAATTTCAACTATTTATAACACATCAAAATTCGTAAAATCAAACCATTTTAAAATGAAACGGTTGTGATATTTGCCCCAAATAACCCATTATTTGATTGATTTTGTCATGATTTATAACGGTCATAAATAAACATCGACGCACGCCCCAACGATGATAATATTCTGTTAGAAAATATCATTATAAATAGGGCTCATTTGTTAAATAGCCACTTGGAAGTCTATGTTTTAAGAAAATGACATAAGAATTCAAATATTAAGTTATTAGCCTCAAATCTATAGGAAATCTCATTTTTACCCCTCATCACTCTTCTTCCAACTTCATGTATCAAAGGAGAAAAAAGTCAATACATATTGTCTAAAGACTAATAACTTAATTATAACAAACTCAAGTCAATTTCTTAAATTAAAGTTAAAAACATGCCATTTACTTAATAATCTCTTATAAATATTGTAATGTATTATTTTCCGAGGAAAAAGTGAGCACGTATTTAAAGTTAAAATAATCTAAGGAGCTAGGTTTTTGTTACATGCCTTGCATCATATTTTTTGGGGGTATATATTATAATAATAGATGGTTACATCTCAATTGGAGTCAAGTTTGTATTCATACTTCATAGCTCATAATTGGTTTTTCTAGTGAAATTTTATACGTGAATATGTACCTATCAAGAACTCACTATTATATCATTCTTTCAACTAGCAGTAGGCTATTAGTACCCTAAGATTTTTATCATTATACGAATTTTGTATACTATTTTATTCAGCCGGATTATAAAGTTTAAACAGCGTAAAAATGGGCTCGCGATTTATTTTTAGTTTTTTGGTGACAATGACCAAAGAAAAGTTTTCAAATTGAGACCCGACAAAAAGAAAGAAATGGGAATTTTTTTAACAAAAAAGAATAGAAAACTTAGGAAGTGTCGAAGTGATAGAAATGGCAAAATTTTACATTTTGCTAATAGTATAGATACAAATGAATTTGGTGCTCAAGTGGGACGTTAAGACAGAGGACTTTATTGAATTCAAATATCAAAGAAAAAAAATTAAGAAGATGAATACTCGTTTTCTTTTCCTCTCCTTTTTCAGTCACATTAATAGAAAACACTAATCTTGATTAAATTAACTCAATTTTTCCTTGTTTGGAAGCTGAATTTGCTTAGAGCAAAACACAACAGAGCTTACTTGTATAGGTCCAATGACATCGGATATTACTCTAAATCTCCCATATGCAATAATACAGTATTTTTTTTTCCTCTTTTAGCTTAAAAGGCTTTATTAATGGAAAGCACCAATCTCGAAAGAGTTTATTTCATTTTGGGAAGCTGAATAGCTTGGAAAATAGACAAACAAAACAAGAAAATACCAAACAAATAAAGAAGATGCATTAGGATAAAAAAAAAAAAAGAAACCACCACTATTTTACAAATTTAATTGGAATCGGAAGATGACGGCGGCAACGGAGGCGACGGCGACCAGATGGAAGCCGCGAACAAGCGCCGCGACTTCCACCCCAAGACGAGCCTATTGCTAGCGAGCTCCTCAACCCTATAGCCATCATTGAACAGCCCCAACAACAGCTTGGCTTGGCAAACATTGGCCGAGCTCATGGGCGTAGCCCGGAACCCGGCCGCAGCCAACCACTCCCCCCAACTCCACCCGAAACTGCTCGCGTCCCCTCCCCGGGCCGCCCGGTAGATCCGCCCCAGCGACCCGGCTATCCTGGGCCCCAAAAACACCCTCTCCACCAACCACCGGGCCTGCCCTTGCATCGGGAAACCCGCCTCCAGCGAGTCATACACCGCCGAGTATTGGTGCAACAAGTCCATGAACCGCGCCACAAAGTCGCCCCCTCCGCTTGGAGGCGGAGGCGGTGGCGGCGTGGCTCCCACGTCTTCCTCCGCGAGCGCGATCAGCCTCGGGCCGAGCGCCTTCGCTCCCGAGAGGAACGAGGCCACCGACTCGGCGGAGCGGTGGTTAAAATGCGGCAGACTGAGCATGCAGTTGACGATCAGCGCCTCGCCCTTGACGAGCTTCACCGCGGAGGGGCGGAAGGACTCGTCGGAGTCGAGGCGGCACTGGTGGAAGGAGAACGGCAGGCCGAGGGAGGCGGCGAAGGCCGAGAGGCGCCGCCCCGTCTCCTGCACAGTGCCGATCGATCTCCGGCAGGCGGCGGCGGCGGAGGCGCCGCGGGAGACGGCGGTGATGCGGAGGTGCGGCGCGGGGGGCCCGTCCTTGCGGGAGGCGAGGGCTTGCATGAGTGGGGCCCACTGGATCCCCTCCATGATGTCGTAGTCCAGGATGTGGATCCGACGGTCGTGGATCACCGACTCCAGGATTGCCTGATTGGCCGTGAAGTGGCCGAACTTCACGTACGGCGACATGTCCTGGAGGAGCTGGAACGCCGCCACGACGTCGCTTTGGTGGTGGTCGAGGCTGGCGCTGTGGTGGTGGCCGTGCTTGTGGTAACTTGCGCCGCCGGCGGAGGCGCAGTCTAGCAGGGACTGGAGGGCGTCGCTAAAGTGCGCGGCGAGCCGCTCGATGTTTGAGCCGTCGGTCGGAGAGACCAACTCCTTGAGCCGAACCAATATCACCCGAGCCAGATCGCGGCTCTCGCTCTCGCCGCCGCCGCCGAGGGCCTCGGCCGCCGCCATCAGCAGGTGGACCAGCCTCACGCCCTTCGTCGACCCGTCGTTCGATACCTCCGCCCTGCCGGCCGCCGCCGTCTCCGGCGACGGCGTGGAGTTGCTGTTGAGGTCCTCCGCCGCGCCGCCCTCGTCGTCGTCCACCTCCTCCTCCTCGTCGGTGTCGTTGTCGTTGTCGTCCATCATGGACTCGATCAGGCCGTGGAAGTCGTCGAGGCCGCCGGTGAGGGCGGTCCAGTCCACCACCGGGGACCACGCGCTCCACGCGCAGCCATGGTCGTCGTGGTCCGTCGTGTTGGTGGCGGTGCTCGCGGCGCTGTTGTAGCCGGAGAAGGGGTCGAGGTGGGCGACCACGTCTATGTCCATGTCCATTTCCATGGCCATGGCCATAGCCGAGCTCAGAAAATCAGTCATACAATTTAATTGGTTTGGTTAGGTTCGGTTTAATATGATTTGAGATATGTAATAATATTAGTGAGAGAGAGAGAGAGGGAATTTATATAATGAGCGAGGGTTTTGGTGAAGCAAAAACAGGTGGAACAAGAGACACCGGGGATTTGCTTAATTGCCTTGGAGCTAAGTTAATTATAAGTATTATTAGCTTAATGATAGTTCTCTATTAGAGCTTTTATCGACTAAGCATTAAGTGATGGACAGCAGATCCGAGGGCTGTTCTGTTTTATACACACCCAAGTCTTAATCATGGCCCTCATTATTTATTAGTGATCTTGTTTCTTGCTTAACTTTACATTTGATACCCCTCATTTTTAAACTTATTTTCAAACTATCTAACTAATAATAATAATATATCTTCTCTCTTTCATGGCTTACCATTTCTTTTTTATTTTATTCATTTTTTTTTTCGTAATCAGTAATCACCACCTTATCAATTATCTACAAGCCTAGTTAATGGACTTTTTTTTTTTTTTGGCTACCCTAGAAATATTTTTTGTTCTGCCCTAGAAAAAGGAAGACAAACATACGCTCTAACTATTATATGGCGTTGAAATGCGTATTAAATTAGTTTAAACTGATGTTAGAAAAAAAAAAAAAACTAATAGAGCTAATGGTTTACGCAGGACTAATTTCTACATGTTTCTAATCTAGGTTTTAGTTTATATTTTAAAAAAAGTTAGCTAGGGGCAAGCGATAAATGATAATTTAATCCTTAAGCAACTTACTAGGAGAGGAGTATTTTTAGAAAACTGAGTAAACAAATCGGAGGGTAATAATTTAATATTGATAAGAAAAAGGGAAAATATCTGAAAAATCTCTATGTTTATAGTTAAATTTCAGAAAAATCTCTCTTATTTTAAAATTTCCAAATAATTTTTATGTTATCGAAATCGAATTCTAAAATATATATGATTTGATGCCAAAATTTCTGATTACTTTGTGTATGAAAAGACAATAATTAAGACCCTAGAATTTTTTATTCATTGCATATATATAAATTAATTTAAACTAGTAAACGTTTAAAAATTTCAATAGAACCTCAATTCAACAAATTCCTAACAAATATAACCAATAAAAAAAAACTTTAACAAAAAACACAAATCAAAATGCTATGAACCCAAGCTCGTTGGACACAACACCCACGGCCCCAAAACCAAGCCCGTCGCCGTCCTTTCAACGACCTCCACCCCTTAGATTTGTGCCAAACCTAGCTCGTGAACCGCCATCCCAAACCCTAGGCCATCTCCGCCCGAACCCTTGCCGAACCCAGCTCATAAATTGCCGTCTCGAACTCCAACCCACCACTGCTTCGAACCCTAACCCATCACTGCTTCAAACCCCAAGTCCCCAACCCACCACCATTGTTGGGTTTATGCTTTAAGACCTTTAAATTTTGTGATTTTGTTTGGTTTAAGTTCAATCTTTTTTCTTTTTTCTTTTTTTTCCTGAGAGAGAGGAAAAATGTGAAAGTTTTTTTTTTTTTTGAGTGAGAGCGAGAAATATGAAATTGATTATAGAATTTGGGGTTGAGTGCAATTGCTAGAAACTTTTAGGTGTTGTATTTAATTATTTAGAAGGGCAATTTGGGCATTTTTGTAACAAGTCAATAGAAATTTGGCATGAGGGTGTATTTTGAAGTCGATTTTGACGAATATAGATTATTTGAGAATTTCAAAAAATAAGAGAGATAATTCTTCAATTTAGCCTAAGTTTAAGGATTTTTCAAGTATTTTTCCAAAAAAAAAAAAAAAAGTTGTCATTTTCCGTTAGCTAGGCCTAGTCTATAGTAGTACTAAATATCGACGAAGATATAAGTTAAGGTATTTATTTTTTTTCAGTCGGCTAATGATTTAGTTGACAACGTGATTGATAGCTCGATATATAATGATAATTTCTTCTTCATTTTTTGATGTTGATGAGTACTATTGTGTTTGGTCTCTTTATTTATTTACATAATATTAAGAAAATCATGATATTGCGTTGTTCTTGGTATGTATGTATGTATGTATGTATGTATGTATGTAGGTTTTGCATATTGATTTTAAATATGGATGAAAGAAAATTAATTCCATTGAGTTCAAATGGGGGTTTATTCTTTTTTTTTTTTAACAGAAGAAGAAAACCAATTTCATTGATTTTGATGGTGGCAACATGTGTCATTTTGTTAAAATTTTTTATTTTCATGGTGTTGAACCTCTGAAGCTAATTAAATCGTTTCAGAAAAATTAGAAGAAAAAAAATTGAGGATAAGAATTGGAGACATCAACTTAGCATGGCAAAGTGATAATAGTATATAATAGTACACATTAATAATAGAGTTCGTAAATGCAAAGTAGTACTATTATCAACCACTAGCCTATTAATCGTTTTCCTTTTCATAGATAAAGAAGAGATATATATTTGTTTTATTGATCTTGATGATATGATTCTCTCCGACCCTCGTAGCCCTTTCTTTTTTGTTTGCTAATAATGATATTAACAATAACAAGATCTTGAAAAAAAAAAAAAGAAGTAAAATATCAAATTCTTTTTCAAACAAAAACTATATATATTAAGATTCGATTTCGTAGAAACATATTGAGGTTTAATGTTATCAGAAAGACACTTGTTTGCAAGCCATGCAAGTATTAATTATTAATCTAATTTTACAATATATCAATAAGAAACGTTAATGACATCAACAAGTTTCGATCTCCGCGTTTAATATTACGTTAGTAATAAAATTCCTTCCTCACAAGAAATTAAGGCAGCAATATGGTAATGAGTCATCACTCATTTACGTATAAGCTTCGCATGCATGTATCATGTATGACTAATAATAATACCAATATATTTGGGAATAAATAAATAAATAAAAGAAAATAAAGAGAAGATATAAAAGCGCAATCAATAGAAATAAATTACTAATGGGAGAGAAATAGAAGATATGGTAAAGTAGGAGAGCAAAATAGCAAAAATGTCCGACATTGGAGCAGAACTTTTTAGTTTATAAGCGTAGAAATCATCAAAGTGAAAGCTCAGTTGTGACTTGTGAGTGTTAAAAAGAGGACATTATGATGCTATTTGGGGACAAAGTTACTATCTACAACCCAACAAACGACACAAAAAAAAACTCACGACCCTAATGTCACTTACGATTCAGTTACTCCAAAAGAGTTCCAAAAAAAAAAAGAGCCCTTGACTCGGCTCACTCCTCCGCCACGTCAGCTTCTATGCCACGTCAGCCCTTGCCTTGCCGGCTCCTCCGGCTGATGATCATCGATCGGCTATATAGCTATTTTTGCAACTTTCTACTTTGTTTTTTTTTTTCTTCTTCTTTTTTCTTTTTAATTTTGGGAAGTTTTGTTGTTGATGGTTACATATAAGTAGTATATAAAAAAGTAATATGATGTTTTTTCTAAGGCAGTGGTTTTATTTTTTATGTTTTAGCGTTTTCGAAGTGAAAAAATGTTACGATTCATCAGATTATGTGACAAAACACAAAACACTAGTCTAGATAATATATATATATATATATATATGTATATATATATATATACACACGTCAAGAACAACTTTTAACATAGAATTGTTCAAGAACTGATGAGACTGTGTGGCAGTGAAGAGTAAATTTAAAAAAAAACGGTTTTGAATAATTAGATTTATTTTTTTTAGTGAGCTAGAGGTGTCTTAGAAAGTTATCCAAAATCTTTAGTTGTGATAATTATTATTTCAAAAATAAATATAGATTCTGGTATTCAACCATTTTCTCGAAATTTTATTATTGAATAAAAAAGAATATGTTTAAAAAACTTGAAATGATATTCAATATTATTTATATGTAATTAATTCTCGTAGTGTCCTACGTATAGTGGCTTATGAATTATATCATTGCATTGCACCTTATACGCTCATACAGTCCTACAAATATTGGCTACTACAATGCAATTTTTTTATTTTTTATTTTCTTTTATGTTTTTTTTCCTATCGTCTTCCATTGTACCCCAATACATATGAAAAGCAGCAGGATCGGATCAATATTTAATATTTGGGGAATATACTATTTATATATTAGTTCGTCAAATTAAGTAATTGTTGTCAACGCAGATCATTAAAAATTTAGGACCACTCAAATATTCATTAGTATATACCTTGTAAAAGATTTTAAAGTAGAAATAAAGAAGAGAGAAAAGGCAGGTTATTTGTCTGTTAATGAGACATCCATAACTCAAGATTCCCATCTATAAAGTAATATATTCATTTTGCTACTATTATAAAGTATTAATAATTAAATATTTTTATTATGCTTGATATGATTAGTATTTATAAGGTACATTTTAATCAATAAAGGTAGCATAAATAAATAAAAATAAATATTTTTATTATGCTTGATATGATTAGTATTGTGATAATTATTATTTCAAAAATAAATATAGATTCTGGTATTCAACCATTTTCTCGAAATTTTATTATTGAATAAAAAAGAATATGTTTAAAAAACTTGAAATGATATTCATACTTATTTATATGTAATTAATTCTCGTAGTGTCCTACGTATAGTGGCTTATGAATTATATCATTGCATTGCACCTTATACGCTCATACAGTCCTAAAAATATTGGCTACTACAATGCAATTTTTTTATTTTTTATTTTCTTTTATGTTTTTTTTCCTATCGTCTTCCATTGTACCCCAATACATATGAAAAGCAGCAGGATCGGATCAATATTTAATATTTGGGGAATATACTATTTATATAATATATTAGTTCGTCTAATTAAGTAATTGTTGTCAACGCAGATCATTAAAAATTTAGGACCACTCAAATATTCATTAGTATATACCTTGTAAAAGATTTTAAAGTAGAAATAAAGAAGAGAGAAAAGGCAGGTTATTTGTCTGTTAATGAGACATCCATAACTCAAGATTCCCATCTATAAAGTAATATATTCATTTTGCTACTATTATAAAGTATTAATAATTAAATATTTTTATTATGCTTGATATGATTAGTATTTATAAGGTACATTTTAATCAATAAAGGTAGCATAAATAATCTGACCTTAATTCCTGAAACGACCCCGTTGATTTTGGGTCAAATTTTGAGAGCTAAAAAAAATTGTACTTTCATAGTTCTTCATGTGCTTGAATTGGTTTTGGGTGCTCTATTTCCACCGTTTATTTTACTCTTCACGCACAATTTAATAGTCAAATTACTTTTAAGTAGGGGTAGTGTTCAAAAAAAGGGTGTTCAAAACATGGATAGGACCAAATTAAATCGACTACATCAATCTAAATCAAACTAAATTAATTTCAAACCGATTATTATTGATTTGGTTTGAGATTTTTCAAATTTTAGTTGGTTTATAAGTTTAGTTCGTGTTTAAAAAAACCAAACCAAATACTAATAAAATGAGTTCACCAATTTGATTGTCATGGTCTCTTACCTCCACTAGGTAGTGTGACTTAATCTAGGGCTCAAATTTATTATGCATGTGCAACCCTTTTTTTCTTCTTTTAATCTCTATTTATTATATGTCTATGTACACATATTGTAAGAACAAAATAATAAAAATATTATAGGGTCAGTTAAGTAAAAAGCTATGTTAGACTGTGTGTTTTTAAAAAATAGCCACAGTTTCAAAAAATTTAAAAAGTAGCCATAAAACTGTAAGAAATTTCTTACAATAACAAAAATACACATAAAAAAACTGTAAGAAATTTCTGACTATAGGCAAAAATTTTGTAAGAAATTTCTTACATGGCTAGTTTTTAAATTTTTTGAAACTATGGTTATTTTTTAAAATCATTTTGTAAACAGTGGCTATTTTCTTAAAATTCTCAATATTATATATATATATACACGTTTTATTACTTTACAATATTGAGTTTTATGAATATGTTATATATATATATATATATATCATATTTGAGATTATTGAGTAAATAATTATTTTTTAATGTTATTTTAGGAAAATAGTAATTTATTTAACTACATAATGCTTATATGATGATGTAATTTACCTTTATACTCTTAATTCTTAATAGAATAATGACTAATTTCTCAATTTTTGAAAACATTGGTTATTTTCTTAAAATGTGGAAGAAAAAATAATCAAATAGTACTAAATAAGCCCATCAAATCCATTTATTACTTTTAAATTAAATATTGAGCGTTGTGAATAAGTGTTATATATATATATATATATATCATATCTACTATGTATTATTTTTAATATTAAAATATTTATAATATTTCATACAATTAGCTAAATTTTGCATGTCCTTCAAATAAATGGATGATAATTTCTCAATGCAATTAATAAAATACAATGTTATATGTACAATATAATCTTGATAAATTAATAATTTCGATTAAATAATATTTTTAGTTGGTCCCAACTCAGATAAAACGTGCCAAATTAATAATTTACTAAATTTATAAAAGATCATACATTATCAAGAAAGTTCTTGGGACCATTAATATATAAGTTAATAATTCTCATATATATATATATATTTATATATATCTTTTTAACATTATTTAGACTATTTTATAAAATAACATCTAGTATTGCTTGAACTTTTTAAAAAATTAATGTCAACGTGGATTGATTTACTTTTCAAATACATGAAATCATAATAATAGTTTTTTAAAATTTAGCATTAGTTGGTGCATGATCATATTTACCTCTCCATTGAGGTTTCATCAACTGTACGACCAGCTCAAAAAGTAACACATGAAAAACCAATTTTACTCCTAGTTTGTTTTTCCATCCAAATATTTTCATTCCTTTTTTTTTTTTAATTTTTCTAATCTCAATATAATATCTTTAAATCTCAAATATTTATACCATCTGAAAATTCAAAAAGTCAATAATCATTGCAAATGACTCATTTGTATGGTTTTTCCAAACAAGCCATTAGGCAACTCGTAATTTGTAAGGCTCTAGCAGTACACCACTTGTAACGTGATGGCTTAATCACTAATCACCATATAATGTGCCAGTTTGGCATTATTGTGTTTTTATAAAAAAAAAGTGCTTTAAACTCTGCTGAAGAAAGAAACTACTGGAGTTATAAGCATATAGGGTGTTTGATTATTTTATTTTTTGAATTGCTGTGGATATGTAAAATTACCAAAAAATAATTTAAAAAAATTAGTTAGTTGAATATTGATTAAAAAATTAAGGATATTTTAGTCATTTAAAATGAAGAAGCAGTTTCGGTTACAAAAAAAAAAAAAAAAAAGCATTTAACATGCTTCTCAAATTATACTATGTAAAAGCAGAAACAGTTACATATTTTTTTAAGAAGCATGTTTACCAAACACCTCTAGGTGCTTTAGATTCTTTTATAATCTAGAAGCAGCCTCCAGAAGCAATGTCAAACTGGACCAATGTCCAATTATTAATCAAAAGAACACTGGATGGATTATTATAAAGATCTATTATTAATATGTTGCTTCTTAAACAACCGGGAAACTAGTGTGCTATATATAGAATGTGTAATGACCAAATTATTAGATAACGACAATTACGAGCTTGAAGTGGTTTGTTTTTCTCGTTGTCTGTATTAAAACCATGGTCTGGATTTAAAGGATTAAACTCATATTAAATTCATCAATTGGTTTAAAGTTATATTAGTCTATCTCCCTGGTCACTTTGGTTTTAAAGAAATGTTTGATTACTGTATAATAATTTATAACATTAATAGTGATAAAAGAAGAAGCATTAATACATGTGTTTGCAGGGCTTCATGGCCTGTAAATTAACTTATATATGAGTCTGATAATATCATATAATATAAAGTATTATTAATAAAAAGGATATATCTATGATGTACATAATCCTACAATCCCAATTGAACTTGGTTTTCTAATATAAACAACTAAAAAAACTACATCTAATTAGGAATATGCCCTTTTTGCTGATATATATATATATATATATATATATATAATTAAATAGGGAAATACCTAAATTTATGCAATAATAAAAATAAATACTCAAACTTTTGAAGTAATTGAGTAACTAGTCAATTTGTTAATTACTTGCACATACTTTTGGTAACTAAGTTAATTACCACCACCTACCACTATGTAAGTAATTAAATCACTTGGATATTTTGTTATATTTTTTAAAAGATTGGGTATTAATTTAAATTAAGTGTTAAAAATTGAGTATTCACTGTAACTTATCTTAATTTATATGGCCATTTTTGTCGATCCATTACTTTCAATAGAGAAATATTTACTTGGCATCTTTGTTTGGTGTTCCGTAAAAAATTGAATCATAAAAATATTTATCAAGATAATTAATTTCAAAACTAACGGCCCCAAAATTCAGATGATCATTTTAAATTTTATTTTCTGGGGAGATTATTAATAAATAGCCATTTTTTTATGGATTTTTAAGAAAATAGTTAATATTTTAATTAATTAAAAAAATAATCATTTTTTTAATTACACAGTGCATTGATTTTACTTTTATACCCTTAATTTTGCATTAGTTAATAACTAGTTTCTTAATTTTTTGAAATTTGGGTCATTTTCTTGAAACATAAATTGAAAAATGACTAAATACCAAAAAAATTCTTTTCTTTGGGACAATTAATTATTAAATGACATCCAAGTTGAATCTATAGTCAGACAACGATTGTGCTGTTTAGAGAAAAAGAAAAAAAAAAATCATTAGGACCCTCTTGTGCTTTGGCATCCACTAGATTTGAATTCTAAAACTTGTACTCATAAAATGCCTCCTTTTCATTAGACAGTTTAGATTGTGATGAGTATTTCGTATGTACTTCCAAATTATATTGTGGCATATTAGATGTGCCAAAATTTATCACAAATTAGATAGCATCGTTATAACCATATAGTTCTAACACCTCTAAATGGTGTTCGATTCAGGGACTAATTATTAACCATATTGTGGGTTTTTTTTTTTTTAAGCTCAAATAATTGGTGCCTGATCATTAAAACAAAAAGAGATCAAATTATAGTGAATACCCAATTTTTAAAACTTAATATAAGTTATTACCTAATCTTTTGAAAAATGTAACCAATTACCCAAAAAATGGAATTACTTATACTGTGGTAAGTGGTGGTAATTCACTTTGTTACCAAAAATATGTGCAAGTAATTCACAAATTGACTAGAAACTCAATTACTTCAAAAATTTGGGTGTTTATCTTTATTGTTATATAAATTCTGAGTATTTGCCTACTTCAACAAAAAAAAAAAAAAGTTATTTTACAGTAATGGGCTGCTGAAAAACATCCATCATCAGTTCATCATGGCGGTAACAAGAGTCAAATTATCCATTCATTTTTAACAATCAACTTTTGAGAAGTTTTATAAATTAGGAAATTTCCTTTTTTTTGTTTGTTTGTTTGTTTTTGTTTTTGTTTGTTGTGATTCAGCGGACAAAAGTACAAAAGGGATAGATAAAACACATTGGAGTGAAAAGTTCATGTGAGTAGTTAATTTTGCCTGACCTGCCGACATATTTGACAACAGTACTAAGATAAGAAACATCACTGTGGTACACCTCAGTAACATATTATATATTTATTTCATTAATTTGGCTCCAATAGATTATGAGAATATTAGTACTAACATAAGTTTCTCTTAAACAATTATATGGCTCATAACATCAAACCATGCGCATCTCCACTTATAATTCGAAAATTTTATATTCCATCTAATATTTGAGAATATGATGTAACTTCCATTTATGTACAAGTCCTAAGCTACTTGGTCATTATAACGACATATATATAATGTTAATGGAATTAGTCATATATACATATAATAAGAGCTTTAAACATTATATACTGATTCACACAGACTCGCGCATATTCACTGTATGACTATTAAATGTCTAAACTAAAGTATATAATCTAATATTTAGGGCGGCAATAATAACGTTTCATAGATACCGGCAGGCAGTTTAATTGTCTCCAAATGGGTTAATAATTAGAATTAAGTCGTCTTGTCTCATCAAAACCTAGCATTAATTTCTCAGATTATTCTTTTAATTCCGTGACCATTGATTAATTAATAATGTTTAAGTTAAGCACAAGGACTAAGTTTACTCCTGGGATGTTTTGGGAATAAAATGACATTCACACAATATACAAGTCGAAGCACAATCCATTGCAATTGGCCCATTTTTTTAGGAAATTTAATAATTAAAAAAAAAAACAAATGCGCGTGTGTCTCTGTGTATTTGAGTTAAGTACCATATATATATATATATATATATATATATATATTTATATATTTTCAACTTTAATGAGAACTCAGAAGTACCACCTTTTTGGATTGTGCTATATAATACTATTCAAATCTATATTACAGAGAATTGTATATCAGTTGTGTTTTAAATTTAATAGATTAAAATTATGAGTTTCAATTTTTTTCGTTTTGGCTAAAGAGTTGTGACATAACTGACATATGTGTACGTGGATCCACTTGCATAAACCTAGTAAGAGGAGAGATTCTTTTTTTTTTCTTTTTTTTTTTTTGGAATCTTGCAAAGACCAATATATTCCCCTTTTTTTTTTTTAATTTGCTAGTAAGAGTTTATTTTCCTTAGTTTAAACCAATCTCACGCATGTGTAGGTGTTTTAGGTCAAATTTGATCAGCCCCAACAATTTCTAACGTGTAATTAGTTTTTTTTTTTCATGTTCCCTTCTTATTTGAAAATTTTGCAAGTAGTACCTTTGCTTTAGGTTCATGTGATAAATGTGCGTTTAAAATTTTAAATGATTGCATGTATAGAGAAATATGTTATAAAATATACCTATGATAAAGATTAAACATTTAGTCTAATAAAAAAGATAAATCTAACGGTACAAAATATGTTCTATTACAGAGTTCTACTCTCTCTATATATAATATATATAACACCTAGTCTACTACAAAATTTTACTTATATATATAGAGAGATTTGTAGTTAAATGACCTTATATTTTAACCCTTTTTTTTCTTTTTTAAAAGTCCATAACTTTTATTTTTTAAGTAAATGTCTGTTTTTGATATTAAAATTATTCACATGGTTAATAGACAAACTACCAGCTAAAAATGATTGATATTTCATTCACTTACCATGTTAATTTGTCAATTTACAAAAAATTCGTTTACAGTATTTAGATTATTTATCATATTTAATAGACAAGATATATACCAGTTAAACATGACTGGTATTTTGTTTACTTATTATATTATTTTGTCTACTTACTAAAAATGAGTCATTCACCTAATTACGAAAAGTTGTAGAATTTTTTTGAATATGGTCTAAAAAATAGACTAACTACCAAAATTTTCAATATATATATATATATATATATATATATATGCAATCATGCATGTATGCATATGTTTGTTCATGAAAAATATACCCAACTTAGGTGATGTTTGGTTGGAGGGAATGTGCTGTAAAGGAAAGCTCATTCTTTTGTATTAATTCCTTTACAATGGTTGGTTAATAAAATAAAATGGCAATGACTTTTACATTGTAAAGCTCATTCACCCATTTTGGTGTAATCCTGATTACATCCCACTACTAAGGAAACACCATTCCTTTCTAAATTACTCAAAAATTCCATGTCTCTCCCTATTTCCTCCTCATTCACGTTATGTCCTCTTCCTCCTTCACCCTCTACCCCCGCCCTCTGCCCGCCGCCCTCACATCCGCCTCTGCCATCCGCCCTCCACCCCCGCCCCCGCCCCCGCCCTTGCCACCGCCCTCCACCTCCGCCCTCTTCCCTCCACCTCCGCCCACTGGTCTCCATCCGCCGCCCTCTGCCCCCGCCTCTGGCATCCGCCCCTGCCCCCACCTCTGCCCCCGCCCCCGCCCCCGCCCCCGCCCCCGGCCCCGCCTCCGTCCTCCACCTCCGCCCTCCGCCCTCTGCCGGCCTCCACCCTCTGCCCTCCGCCTCCTCTGCTTTGCCTCTCTTTTCCTTTTACAAAATTGTCTCATTTTGTCATGGGCCCAAAATATATTCACTGTATAGTTTGTCCATCACAACATGTTACTTTGCTCATCACAACACATGTTTTTACTTTGTGTTTTTGGTTGGGTTTGATTTCTTTATTTTCTAGTATTGGTATTTTTTTGTGGGTTTGATTTTGATAGTTTGATTTTTTTTTGATTATTTGGATTTATCTTTTTATTATTTTGACATAAATTAAGGGTATTTTAGTAAAATACACTTCGATTACAGGTTATCTAAAAAATACAATCAAACATTTGAATCGATTTTGTGTTTCCCTCTAATCCTATTCCATTCCATTATAATTACGATTACGTTTACGATTCTTTCTGCCAACCAAATAACACTACCTTAGTTCCTCTCATGAAGTCCTGACAAGAATTAAAAACTTTCATTAAGGAAATCTCTTAAAATTGGAAGCAATTCTCTTAATCTGAGCGCTAGATTCTCTCGTGAGCGGAAAGTACTCCTATAGCATTGAAGGTTGAAGTTTATTTATTGACGAGGAATTTCTCTTGTCCAGAGAGTTTTGAATTTCTCTCTTGGATCCTCTGTTTTAGATGGTTTGTGTATGATAACGTTATCTAGATATTGGACTTCCTAGACGGTTTAGGGTTTCTCAGAGCATTTGGAAGGTTAACCAAAGTGTTAAAATTATTCAAATATATATTTTTTAAATGAAGAGATATCGATTTAAAAACACATCCCAATAAGGTTGGCACTCACCTGAGTTTTAAGAGGCTTACCAACTAAGTTGATCTTCCTTTTAAATCCTCTAATAAAATGACTCTAAATATTATTAAATAAACAAAAAATACAAAGCTTTAGAAGAAATTGATCAAAACATAATCACCCTTAAACAAGGTACAAAATAAACAAAAAGAACAAGAAAATTACAGTAGTTTTTAGTTACTAGTATTTTTTTTTTAGGGTTTTTTGCACCTATTCTTTGGCATCTCTTCTTTTTTTTTTTTTTGGCATTAACCCCCCTGAATTTAAAAATCGATGCATTTAGCCTCAAATTGAAAACGTCCGTCCAAAATTTAACGAAATTTGGCACGTGCTTCACACATGATAGCTTATTTGGGGGCATATTTCGTCCAATTTTGGACGGAAGTTTTCAATTTGAGGGTAAATGCAATAATTTTTAAATTCAAGGGGGTTAATGCCAAAAAAAAAAAAGGGTGTCAAATTTTCAAACACGCGAAGTTGAGGGGCCATAGCTGCAAAAAAAGCCTTTTTTTTTTTTTTTTATCGTCATCGTATTTTCATTACTATTTTGGTTACATAGTCTGTTAGAGTATATCCCATTATAGTACTTAAAATAAGCATAAATTTAGTGTGTAGAATTAGAGGACGTAGTTTGATTAGTTTTTATTAATTAGACTAATTAGCAATTAGTGATGTGTATAGCTGAGCTGGCATTCTGATAGCTTGTTAGACAATAAACTATTTGTTTCAAATATTAGGCTTGTACTAGTCGATTCAATGCAACAAGTTCACATTAGTTTCCTTTCTCTTTCTCTCTCAACAAGTTCGCTAGAAAATTTTAGCTAGTTCTTCTCATGAAATCTGGAATGATCTAAGAGATCGTTTCCAACATAAAAAATATGGACCTAGAATTTTTCAATTGAGACGCCAAATGATAAATTCGGCTCAAGGACAAGATTCAGTTACTGTGTACTTCACTAAGCCTAAAACAATTTGGGAATAATAAATAATTATAGACCAATAATGTACTTCGGCCTTAATTAATTTGTTGTGAAGATAGACTCTCTGAAGAAATTGGATTTCAATGGTGGTTCTACTTCATTTTAATGTGGTGGTCCAAGGAATTAATTCTACTGGTAATAATGGACACAAGTGTAACTAATATGGTCACATTAATGTTGATTGGTGCTACAAGTTACATTCAATATGGTTATATCCTCTTGGATATAAGCCTCGAGCTAAGGAGAATCCGAGTAGAAACTCTGCAAATCAAGTCATTGGAGCTGTAACTTCACATGATGACACTATTCTGCCATGAAGACTGAGCATAACGGTGTTTGGGACTTTTCATTCAAAATTTGACTTCCAATCAGTATAACCAACAACTTATGTCCATGTTGACTCATCATTTGGCTTCATTTTGACTCGGCTCTTCTTCTACCTCGGCTTCTAATGTTGCATTTTGCTGACATTTTTGCTAAGCCCTTATATCCTATTCTACACTTGCTTCTTTGTTATCCAAGCGATCGATATCTTGAGGGAAAGTATTAGAGGATGTGGTTAGATTAAATTAATCAGTTAAATTAGTTTCATTAATTAGAATATATAGCTAGCAATTAGTTATGTGTTTTGCTGAGCTACCATTCTGATAAGTCGATAGATAACAAAATATTTATTTTAGATATTGGCTTGTACTAGTTGTTTCAATGCAACAAGTTCAGGTTCCATTAGTTTTCTTTCTCTTTCTCTCTCAACTTTTCCTTTGTCTCTCGACTTCTATGGAGTCTAAAAACCTAATATGTAGCTTCTCTTTAAAAAAGGAAAAAAAAAAGTTATTTCTTTTGTATTAATGGAAAAAGAGTACTAGAAGTTAAAGAAAAGCCAAAAACCACCTTGCTTACACAACTGCGATGTAACATGTAAAGGTGAAATTCTCTAGTCCCACATGATTATTCATAATAACTATATATTATAATAATAAATTCTTTTTTTTTTTCCTTCTAATGGTACACTTTACCTATGCTAGCTATATATATTATACACCAAAAAAAGAATAAAAAAAAATGTATAGACTTGGGACTAGTGGAAATTGTTGGCTTATGTCACAAATTAACCAAATGTTTTGATAATTACAAACAAGATGAGTTTTTATTACTAATATATTTGTCAAGTGTGTATGAAGCAAATTGTCTAGAAGACCAATGTTGAAATGATGATTATATCGAGAAAAATTCAAGCATGAAGAACAAGCAAGATTAGGATATTCAATGTAAGGGAAAATTATCCTTTAAGCATTCGATAATTTTTGGCTCAAAGTTCTTTTTATTAAAAATTATTTTGATTCATTTATTTTGAAATCAAACGAATTATATTCATGTCTTAATCCTCAATAGTTGCATATTATATTAAGGCAAATGAATTCATGATTAAGAGAGTAAATTTGCTTTGACATTTTAGATTTGAGCTTTCTTGTCTTATTTTATGAAAATTCAAAGTAAATCATTCAATCTTCTCATTATTTCTAAAATCATTTAAATGATCATTTTTATTAAGAAAATGTTGCACTTAAAGTTTGATTTTAAGCACATTTTCGTATCGGTTCGTTTCTTGCCTTAAAAGTTATATTCGTAGGCAAAATTTGACGAACCGGTCGACCACTTCCACGAACCGGTCGACCGGTTCCCCTGCAACGGGCCGAGAAATATCCGTTGCAAGTAGCCGTTTTATTGTCTGATGTGGCAGTTAAAACGGTCGACCGGTTACTGAAGCGGTCGACCGTTTCGTTCGCTGATTCAAACATAAAATTGTGTTTTTGAGCCACATATAAAAGGATTAAGTTCTATTTTGCTCATTCCAAGAAAGATAACGAAAGATTCTGATTTTCTCTGAGCAAAAACCTTACAAAATTATTTCTTTCTTCTATTGATTATTCTCTTACATCATTGTGCATCCTTTTTCAAGAAAGAAACCAAAAACACTTTTGAGCCAATCATTATCAAATACTTAAAGTGTTTCTCTCATAGATTTGTCTTGTAATATTTTGAGAGAGTTAGTGAGCTTCATTATATTCATCTTCTTTTCATACCATTCTTTTGAGAGTTAGTCGAGGTTTCGACAAAGGGGTTTTTGGTGGGTTTATTGTGAAGAGGATTGGGTAATCCTCGGGTGTGCCCGTAAGGTGTTCGACAAATGTACATGGTAGATCGAGCCGAAAGTCGATCACAATAGTGGACAAAGGCCTTGCTCGTGACGGAGAGCTTGGTAACGGGGGACGTAGATCTTTCGGATCGAACCTCCATAAACATATAGTTTGCGCTCTTTTCTCCCTACTCCTTACCTATTTATTTATCTCATTTTGTTCTTGAATAGTTGTTGAAATTTATATTAGCACAACTTGTTTTAAGCATATAGAACATTATTAAATTAGCTTAATAAAATTGAATTTATTAAGATTTTATCTAATAACCAATTCACCCCCCCTCTTGGTTAGTCATTCTTGGGTCAACAATTGGTATCAGAGCAAGGTTGCTCACTACATTCATTTAGATTTCACAATCTAGAGCATGGATAGTACTAGCTTTCACACTCAAGAGGGGCATTCCACAAACCGGCCTCCACTTTTTGATGGAAATGACTACAATTATTGGAAGGCTCGGATAACCATCTATCTCCAATCTATTGATTATAATCTTTGGGAAGTGATAGAAAACGGTCCTTATGTCCCTATGAAGCTTATCAAAGAAGAGGGAAAACCGGACCGTTTGGTCTTGAAAGAAAAGCATGAGTATGAGGAGGAAGATAAGAGAAAACTTTCTCTAAATGCTAGAGCTAAAAATGTTTTGTATTGTGCACTAGACAAAAATGAATTCAATCGCATTTGCATGTGTGATTCCGCACAAGACATTTGGAACTTGCTTGAAATCACTCATATAGGAACTAGTCAAGTCAAAGAGACTAAAATCAATATGCTAGTTACTAAGTATGAGAACTTCTTCATGAAAGAAAATGAGGCCATTGTAGACATGATTACTAGATTCACCGATATTGTAAATGGCTTGAAAGCACTTGATCGGAAACTTACTAATGATGAGCTTGTGAGTAAAATTCTTAGATCCTTGCCGGAGTCATGGACCACGCTCAAGACCGTGATTGAGACAACGAAGACTACTCAAAAATACACTATTGAAGAGCTCTACGGCGTATTGATGACTCATGAGCTTAACATGGCGGAAACTAAAGACAAAACTTCGAAGAACAAGGATCAAGTGGAAGAGAGGCCAAAAAGACAAATTGCCTTAAAGTCACCATCCGAAGAAGAGGATAAGAGCGAAGGCTTAGACGAAAGCGAAATGGAGGATCTCATGGCTCTTCTTGGGAAATTCAATCGCTTCAAAGGCTTTCGAAGAACACCAAGGAGAAATGACAAGGGAGGAAACAAAGATCCTATCATTTGCTACGAATGCAAGAAGCCCGGACACAAAAGGGATGAATGTCCACAACTACAACATCAACAACAACAAAGAAAATTTGGAAAGAAAAAGAAGGCTCTTCAAGTGATTACATGGGATGATAGTGAAGAGGAGGATCAAGAAGAGGAGAAGCAAGAAGAAATCGCCAACATGTGCTTTATGGCACTAAATGATGAGGTAGAAATTCAAAACACTCTAGTTGATGATGATACTTTATATGATGAGTTATCCATTGCATATGATGAGCTACTTACAAATTTCGAAAAGCTTGCCACTAAAGCCACTCTCTTGAAAAAGAAAAATGCATCACTTTCTATTGAGCTAGGAAAAATTTCGGTCTTAGAAAAGGAAAATGAAAATTTGAGAAATTAAAATATTTCATTAAAAGAAAGAGTGGATGATTTGACAAAGGTTGTTTACAAATTCACTTTAGGAAAGAAAACTTTTGACATGATGATTAGTGAACAACGGTGTGTTTTCAACAAACAAGGACTTGGTTTTAAACCAACCTTGAAACAAAATTTACTAGCTAACCATTTTGTCAAAGCTTCAAGCTCATCACGTATTATATGTCACTATTGTAATGATCATGGTCATACCTCATTCGATTGTCATATCAAGAAAAGTATGAGTCATGGCTCAAAATATAAGTGGATCAAAAAATCCACAACCACTAACACTATTGGACCCAAGTTAGTGTGGGTACCAAAGATCAAAACTTGAATTGTCTTGTTGTAGGACTCAAAGAAAATAAAGAGCAAGTGGTTTCTTGATAGTGGATGCTCAAAGCACATGACCGGAGACTTCTCACTACTTTCTAGCTTCACAAAGAAGGATGGTGGACATGTGACGTTCGGTGACAACTCACAAGGAAAGATTCTTGGTTTCGGAAACGTTGGTAATTCACTTTCTCCTTCAATTGAGAATGTTCAACTAGTGGATAATTTAAAGCATAATTTACTAAGTATTAGTCAATTATGTGACAAAGGTTATCGTATAGTATTTGATTCTTCCTCTTGCAAAATTGAAGATGCTACATCAAATCGAGTCATGTTTATGGGTAGCCGAAATGATAATGTCTATACCATTGATATTGCACATGATCACATTGATGAAAAATATTTTGCTACTTTAAAAGATGATCATTGGCTTTGGCATAGGCGCCTTGGACATGCTAGCATGGACCTAATCTCAAGAATTTCAAAAAACGTCTATGTCAAAGGTTTGCCAAACATAATATTTGAAAAAGAGAAAATTTGTAAAGCTTGTCAATTAGGAAAACAAGTTAGAACCTCTTTTAAAAGCAAACAATATTATTCTACCTTTCGACCTTTACAACTTTTACATATGGATTTATTCGGTCCTTCAAGGACCGCTAGTCTTGGAGGGAAACATTACGCCTTTGTCATAGTTGATGATTTTTCACGGTTTACATGGGTTATTTTCTTGAAATTCAAAGATGAAGCCTTGTCAATCTTTGAAAATTTTTGTAAACGTGTTCAAAATGAAAAAGGCTATACTATAACATCGGTTAGAAGTGATCATGGTGGAGAATTTGATAATGATGCATTTGAAATATTTTGTAATAACAATGGTTATGATCATAACTTTTCGGCTCCTAGAACACCTCAACAAAATGGTGTAGTAGAAAGAAAGAATCGTACATTACAAGAAATGGCCCGCACTATGTTAAATGAAAATAGCTTACCTAAATATTTTTGGGCCGAAGCGGTTAATACCGCTTGTTATATTGCTAATAGAGTTTTTGTAGCTAAAAAGAAATGCAAAACTCCGTATGAGCTTTGGAGGGGTAGAGTACCAAACATCGGATATTTTAAAGTTTTCGGTTGTAAATGCTTTATTTTGAACACAAAAGACAAATTAGGTAAATTTGATGCAAAAGCCGATATTGGCATTTTTCTCGGGTACTCTAGTTCTAGCAAAGCCTATAGAGTATTTAACAAAAGAACATTAGTCGTAGAAGAATCTATTCATGTTACCTTTGATGAATCTAACTCTCTTGATAAAGAGAAAGGTAGTGTTTTTCATGATGTAGATTCGGAAATTCCACTTGAGAAACTTACTATCCAATCGGACAAGGAAGAATCGGGAAAAGAAGTAGAGATTGAGGAAGTTCACGAAGAGAGTCACGTAGAACATCAAGAGGAATCGTTACAACTTGACATCTCAAGTGATCAACCTCTACCCAAAGAATGGAGGTATAATCCCGATCACCCTAAAGACCTCATTATTGGTGATCCCTCTAAAGGAGTGACTACTAGAACCTCACTTAGAAATATTTGTAACAACTTTGCTTTTGTTTCACAAATGGAGCCAAAGAATTTTAAAGAAGCGGAACATGATGATTTTTGGACTTTAGCTATGCAAGAAGAACTAAACCGATTTGAAAGAAACAATGTTTGGGATTTAGTTCCTAGACCTAGTAGTCAATCCGTTATAGGAACCAAATGGGTCTTTAGAAACAAACGCGACGAAAATGGTGTGATTGTGCGAAACAAGGCTAGATTAGTGGCCCAAGGTTTCAATCAAGAAGAAGGTATCGACTATGAAGAAACCTTTGCACCGGTCGCAAGATTAGAATCCATTCGAATGCTACTTGCCTTTGCTTGTCATAAAGGTTTCACCCTTTTTCAAATGGATGTTAAAAGTGCATTTCTAAATGGATACATTTTAGAGGAAGTATACGTAGAACAACCACCCGGTTTTCAAAATCATAAGTATCCGGATCATGTTTTTAAATTGAAAAAGGCTCTCTATGGGTTAAAGCAAGCTCCTAGAGCTTGGTATGATAGATTAAGTAAATTTCTTATTTCAAATGACTTTTCAATGGGAAAAGCGGATACTACTCTTTTTATAAAAGTCAAGGGTGATGATATGATAATTGTACAAATTTATGTTGATGATATTATCTTCGGTGCTACTAATGACCTTCTTTGTGAGGATTTTGCTAAGAGTATGAGTAGCGAGTTCGAAATGAGCATGATGGGAGAGCTCAATTTTTTTCTTGGACTTCAAATCAAACAAAGCAAGGAAGGAATCTTTATCAACCAAGCTAAATATGTAAAAGAGATGCTCAAGAAGTTTGAAATGGAAGATGCAAAACCAATGAACACACCCATGAGTTCTTCAATAAAGCTTGACAAAGACGAACATGGTGTTGCGGTTGATACGACAAAGTACCGAGGTATGATCGGATCCCTTCTTTATTTAACCGCAAGTAGACCCGATATCATGTTTAGTGTAGGCTTGTGTGCTAGATTTCAATCTAATCCAAAAGAGTCCCATCTTAGTGCCGTCAAACGCATTCTTCGCTACATTAGTGGAACAAAGAATTTAGGCTTATGGTATCCTAAAGGGTCTCATCTAGATTTGCTTAGTTTCTCCGATGCCGATTGGGCCGGTTGCTCAATTGATCGGAAAAGCACTAGTGGTACATGTCATTTTCTAGGTTTTGCACTAGTATCTTGGTTTAGCAAAAAGCAAAATTCGGTTGCTCTATCCACTGCCGAAGCGGAATACATTTCGGCGGCTAGTTGTTGTGCACAAGTTCTTTGGATGAGACAAACATTGCATGATTATGGTCTTTCATTTTCTTACACTCCAATCATGTGTGACAACACAAGTGCCATCAATTTGTCAAAAAATCCAGTTTTGCATTCACGCACCAAACATATAGAAATTAGACATCATTTCTTGCGTGATCATGTGCAACGTGGTGATATCGCTTTGGAATTTATTTGCACCGAAAAACAATTAGCCGATATTTTTACAAAACCTCTTGCGTTAGAAAGATTTTCTTTTATTAGGAGAGGACTTGGTTTGATTGATATATCTGAAATTGCTTGATTGACAAATTTTATAATCATACATATGTTGGTTAATTATACGTTTTTAAGTTGATTTGCCTTATTTGTATGATATTTTGGCATTTTTAAGGGTTAAAATTAGGCTTATTCATATTTTTTTTGGATAATCCGGACGACCGGATTAAAACCCGGCCGACCGGATGGGCGAAACAAATTTTGCACCGTCTCTGGCGGTCGACCGGATTGAAAAACGGTCGACCGGTTTTTGAAACGGACGACCGGATGGAGGAACCGGTCGCCCAGTTCTTGCGTGCCCAGATTTTTTTGGGTTTCGTGAAGAACCGGTCGACCGGATAGAGGAACCGGTCGACCGGTTCCTCGCCTGATGCGGCGTTTAATCGCGAAAATCCCCCTTTGTTCTTCATTTTTCTCTCTCTCTCTCTCTCAAACCCGCGAAAACCAGCCCCCTTCTCTATCAAAATCGCCATTCTTCATCATTTCTCTTCAAATTTCTTCCATTCAAACTCTTTTTCTTACCTTTCTCATCAAAACCCACAAAAAATTCTCATCCAAAACGCCTCAAATCTCCCAAATCCACTCAAAATCCTCATCTCAAACCCTAACTTTCTCTCTCTACAATCTCTCAAAAAAAAATTCGTTCTATATCCTTCGTGCTCAATGAGAAGGAAGCAAATGGCCACAAAAGGAAGAGGAAAACGAGTTCGTCAAGAGGATTCAAGCGATTCTTCTCCGGAGAGGTATAATGATCCTCGCACCTTTGATACTTGTTCAGTTTTAGGTGGAAAAGTGATTCATTTCTCTGCTTTTGAGGATTTTGGAATCTTAGAACTTTTTGAACATCAAAGTTGGGTTGAATTTGTTTGTCTTCGTGAACCATGTTATCCCGAGCTCGTAAAAGAATTCTATAAGAACCTTAGATATGATGGTCAAGGGTATGCCACTGTTGTTAAAAAAATTAAAATCACATTCAACCATCAAGTTTTGGATAGGCTCCTTAGAACCCACCTAAATGGAGAGTGTGTGTTTGAAAAGAAAGGATGGCCTCAAGTTGAAGGATTTGATCAACTTGAGTGCATTGAGAGACTCTCCGGGCGTCGACTCGTTGGCCCCATTAAGCTCAAAGCCAAAGACCTCAACCTTACCGCCAAACTTCTCCATCATATCATCGGTTATATCATCCTTCCTAGGTCGGGGCATCGTGATGAGATTAGCGCTTTCGATCACTTTTTGATCGATAGTATCATGTTGAAAAGGAGACTTTCACTTGGTTTTATCATTGGAAATTTCATGATGGTTGCCAAAGAAAAGAAGCGGGCCGCTCTTCCATACGGTGCCGCCATTACTAGGCTTCTCCGTGCTCACCGCGTTCCTCTTGCAAATGAAGCCCAAGTTACTAAAGTGAGCCCCATGAATGCGACTACCCTTCACCAAATGCACATTGTCAAAGGTTCCGACGGTCAATGGTCCTTCATTTCTCCCAAAACTCAAGGTTCCTCCTCTCGCGGCCGTGATGACGACGAAGATGACATCGAAGCGGAGCTTGACGCCGCCGCCGCCGCTGCCGGATACCGCCCGGGGCAAGATCATGATGCGGATCCCGTTGGCCCACAAACGAGTGCCTTCCGGTTCACCGAAGAGCACTACAACATGATGCAAGCCTGTCTCGATTCGCTCACCGGTGCGGTTGATGAGTTTCGCGGTGCCGCCAACACTCGCTTTGATCATTTTGATGCACGCCTAACCGAGCTCTCCTCCTCCTTCAACACAATGGCTCTCAATCAACAAGCCTTCTTCGATCACATGTATCGCCACTTCCCTCCGCCACCACCGCCGCCGCCCTTCGAGTAGATTTTTATTTTCTTTTACCTTATTTGAGATGTCTAGATTTTTTTTTGTATTTTGGTCTCACTTTATCTTATTTGATGGCTATGTTATCTTTCACTATGACTATGGACTTATTTTGGTTTCTCTTATTTGATGGCTATGGCTATTTTGGTTTATTTTGGTTTATCTCTTTATACCTTGGCTTCTTTGCTTATGTCTCAAGTCTCTATACTCATGTCTCTATCATGCTTTTCTTCTTTAGTGTTTGCCAATTTCTTTTTGATCAATGCCAAAAGGGGGAAATATTGCATGATTGCTTTATCTTGTTACTTGCATTCTTATTGAATATCATCATCCTTAGGACTTGAAATTTTTGCATAAACTAAGGGGGAATGCCATCATCTTTAGGACTTGCATTTTTTTTGTAAGCACAAACTAAGGGGGAAAAATCTTGGACTAAACTTGAAACTATCACACAAGGTCTACAATTTATTTACTCTTCATGTTTGCAATCATTTTGTTTGTCATTATCAAAAAGGGGGAAATTGTTGGCTTATGTCACAAATTAACCAAATGTTTTGATAATTACAAACAAGATGAGTTTTTATTACTAATATATTTGTCAAGTGTGTATGAAGCAAATTGTCTAGAAGACCAATGTTGAAATGATGATTATATCAAGAAAAATTCAAGCATGAAGAACAAGCAAGATTAGGATATTCAATGTAAGGGAAAATTATCCTTTAAGCATTCGATAATTTTTGGCTCAAAGTTCTTTTTATTAAAAATTATTTTGATACATTTATTTTGAAATCAAACGAATTATATTCATGTCTTAATCCTCAATAGTTGCATATTATATTAAGGCAAATGAATTCATGATTAAGAGAGTAAATTTGCTTTGACATTTTAGATTTGAGCTTTCTTGTCTTATTTTATGAAAATTCAAAGTAAATCATTCAATCTTCTCATTATTTCTAAAATCATTTAAATGATCATTTTTATTAAGAAAATGTCGCACTTAAAGTTTGATTTTAAGCACATTTTCGTATCGGTTCGTTTCTTGCCTTAAAAGTTATATTCGTAGGCAAAATTTGACGAACCGGTCGACCACTTCCACGAACCGGTCGACCGGTTCCCCTGCAACGGGCCGAGAAATATCCGTTGTAAGTAGCCGTTTTATTGTCTGATGTGGCAGTTAAAACGGTCGACCGGTTACTGAAGCGGTCGACCGTTTCGTTCGCTGATTCAAACATAAAATTGTGTTTTTGAGCCACATATAAAAGGATTAAGTTCTATTTTGCTCATTCCAAGAAAGATAACGAAAGATTCTGATTTTCTCTGAGCAAAAACCTTACAAAATTATTTCTTTCTTCTCTTGATTATTCTCTTACATCATTGTGCATCCTTTTTCAAGAAAGAAACCAAAAACACTTTTGAGCCAATCATTATCAAATACTTAAAGTGTTTCTCTCATAGATTTGTCTTGTAATATTTTGAGAGAGTTAGTGAGCTTCATTATATTCATCTTCTTTTCATACCATTCTTTTGAGAGTTAGTCGAGGTTTCGACAAAGGAGTTTTTGGTGGGTTTATTGTGAAGAGGATTGGGTAATCCTCGGGTGTGCCCGTAAGGTGTTCGACAAACGTACATGGTAGATCGAGCCGAAAGTCGATCACAATAGTGGACAAAGGCCTTGCTCGTGACGGAGAGCTTGGTAACGGGGGACGTAGATCTTTCGGATCGAACCTCCATAAACATATAGTTTGCGCTCTTTTCTCCCTACTCCTTACCTATTTATTTATCTCATTTTGTTCTTGAATAGTTGTTGAAATTTATATTAGCACAACTTGTTTTAAGCATATAGAACATTATTAAATTAGCTTAATAAAATTGAATTTATTAAGATTTTATCTAATAACCAATTCACCCCCCCTCTTGGTTAGTCATTCTTGGGTCAACAGAAATAAATCCTGTCAATTTCAGTTGATTAACAAACACACTATTACCTATCGAAATGAAAATTTATATATACTAATTAGTAATTACCTAGTGTTGATCCCTTTCTTCTTACTGCGAAAAAGAAACGGCTGATTAAAGGCTGTCACATGGCGTCTGTTATGAGCAACATATGGCGTTCTAGTTCCTTTTTTTTTTATTAATTTTAAAAAATAAATTTGCGCGGAAGGACCTCTTTTGAGGTGTTTGAAGGACTTTTTGTAAATTTTGAGCAATATTTTGTAATTTCTCGCTCATATCTCTTTTTTTTTTTTCTTTACTTTTTGATTTTAATCTTTTTAACTACCATTTTTATCATAATGATCTCGAAAAAAAAATTTCTTTACATTGTTGGATTTGATTTTTTTTTTCAATCATTTGACACACATTGTGATATCTTTTTTTGCTATAAGTATAGTTTTATTTGATTTCTTTGTTTAGGGTTTCTTTATTTTTTTTTATTTAAAAAAAATTATATAAGAGCCTGTGTTTTGATTGAATAATAACATTAGCACCTTAGTAAAAATGATAAAAATATCAATTAATTTTTTTATCTTCACAAAAATATTATTTTATTTGAACTATTTTTTATTTTGTTTATAGATATACCTTTAGGCTTTTGTTAGTCATCTATAATGGTACACTTTACCTATGCTAGCTATATATATTATACACCAAAAAAAGAATAAAAAAAATGTATAGACTTGGGACTAGTGGAAATAAATCCTGTCAATTTCAGTTGATTAACAAACACACTATTACGTATCGAAATGAAAATTTATATATACTAATTAGTAATTACCTAGTGTTGATCCCTTTCTTCTTACTGCGAAAAAGAAACGGCTGATTAAAGGCTGCCACATGGCGTCTATTATGAGCAACATATGGCGTTCTAGTTCTTTTTTTTTATTAATTTTAAAAAATAAATTTGCGCGGAAGGACCTCTTTTGAGGTGTTTGAAGGACTTTTTGTAAATTTTGAGGGATATTTTGTAATTTCTCGCTCATATCTCTTTTTTTTTTCTTTACTTTTTTATTTTAATCTTTTTAACTACCATTTTTATCATAATGATCTCGAAAAAAAAATTTATTTACATTGTTGGATTTGATTTTTTTTTTTTTCAATCATTTGACACACATTGTGATATCTTTTTTTGCTATAAGTATAGTTTTATTTGATTTCTTTGTTTAGGGTTTCTTTAATTTTTTTTATTTAAAAAAAATTATATAAGAGCCTATGTTTTGATTGAATAATAACATTAGCACCTTAGTAAAAATATCAATTAATTTTTTTATCTTCACAAAAATATTATTTTATTTGAACTATTTTTTATTTTGTTTATAGATATACCTTTAGGCTTTTGTTAGTCATCTATAATATTTTTTAGTTTTATTTCCTCCAAATTTTATTTGTTTTCTCTTTTTAATTACATTATTTTAAATAAATTTACTAAATTTAATTTAGATTGTAATTAAAATGTGTTTAGTATGTTGTAATCTAAATGCATCAAATAAGTATACACGCGTAAAGTACGTGTATAAGAACTAGTTAAAATAAAAATAAAAAGTGCATACTATTAATAATTTTCCATATGTGCTCCACCTGGAACAATAATATTTTTGAGTTACCCTGTTTCTCCATTAGTACGTTTTGCTAAAATTCCTCACACTTCGTTATCAGATGTAACAGACATTAACTTATGATAATCACAGGAAGGCAAGTGATGTCACAGCTACATATGCATTAAAAAATATTAAATTGGGGATTAGCATAATTATATTCAAATGAGTTATGATGTCTACTTAAAATGTCTTGGTTCCAGAGAATCAACCAATATTCTACTATAATATTTTTGTATCTTCCTTTTTGTGGTCTTGAGAGCATCATTGGCGAGTTTTCTATGGCACATAGATAGTGACATAAGATTAAATAAATAGCAAATTGTTGTAGCATTTTAGAGTAGCGACGTCATGAAAGATTGTTGACAGCGTTGTCCTCTTTGTACTGTGATTTTGAAGTGATCCCAATTGGTATTTAATTTTAGAATTTTGCTAAGATCAAACTGTGGTGACGCGTCTGATCGATCTTGATTATCTATCTGCGTGAGTCCTACTGTGGGGTCTATACAAATGGATGGTCAGGACACGCGCGTCTGACCAAAGCATGCCCTTTAATTTTATTAGTTGACTTAATTAGATCTAACCTATTGTTTGGTTCACCTATTTTACTTATTCAATTCCATTCAATTTTTTTTTTCAACTTTCCTAATCCTACAATCTATCCTATTCCATTCCATTTTTTTTAACTATTTTTTCAACTTTCTAAATCCATATACAATATCTTTAAATCTCAACAATTTATACCACATCGAAATTTGCAAAGTCAAACAATTCTACATCATTTTTCCAAACTATTTTCAAATCATTCCAAACCATTTTTTCCATCCCAATAATAGAATGGAATGGGTGAAATGATCACCCCTAAGAAGTGGAATTAACCAGAAGAAAAAAGAGAAATTTATTTGAAGGGCATTGGTGATTCATAATCTACCATTTGTACTCATAACAAAGTCCAATCCAATTACTCAAGCTTTAAAGATCTTTTCGGCTACGGTAATTATAATAACAAAACGTCAAACTTATACCACGTTGTTATAGTAAAATGTACTTTATCAAACAAGTCCTTACAACTTATTAACAAAGAGTGTCTTTTAACCTATTATAAGTCTAAAAAAAAGGGGGTCATAATAGATTATATTCAGTGGAGTTTAGAGTCCTAGTGAAGCCCTACATGAAACTATTCAAACTTAGTCTAAATTTCAACAATATCACCTTATGGGGGCTATAACAAACAATACAACTATTTGAACTTTCAACGACAAAAACTTCAGCAATAGATTCTCAATAATTCTAAACTACACACACACACACACACACACATATATATATATATATATATATATATATTTACAAATGCATCGTAGTCGTAGAATGTGAAAATTTCGTTTAGCCATCTGTTGTGGAAAATTAAACGTTCCATCTATCTTGAAATCGAGATATTGAACTCCTTGTTAAAATAATAATAATATTATTATTAAAACAGTTATACTTGAAATTTGTAAATGGTAATGATAAACTTAAAAACTTTCTGCAAGAGCACAACTGATGATTTTGTCGTGGAAGGTAGCCAAGAATGGCGAGCCTTATCATAAAGTTGTTGAGCTTTCCACGGCTGAATCATCGAACATTTCCGTGGTGGAAATTTTGTTCGTTATTTTTTTCAAAGTTTTCTTCTATTTTTCTACAATTGTAATTTAGCTTTTTCTTTTTGAATTTTAAGTGAGTTAGAGGTCGTTTGGTTCACAATTTAAATTAGAAGATTTTAATCACTTTTATTTGTGTTGAAAGATTTAAAATTTTTTATTTAGAATGTAAATTTAAATTGTTATTTGAATTATTGTTTGGTAGCATCATTTGAATTGATACTCTAACTTACACTAATGCTTTGATAGGAGCTTAAAAGGACAATTGAGGTAGGAAATTGAATATGGAATCACGAGAACCGTAGAAAATCGATTCAAATGAGCTTTATTCACTGAAGAATAAGGACCATATGTACTAGCAAATATTGTTAAGTAGTTAATTCAAAATGAGTGATCCAAACAATAATTACATTGTGGCAAACAATTTAAATTAAAAATCAATTGTTTTCATATATACTCTCTTTCTTCTTAAGGTTAATAATTCATTATTTGCGTTTAATTGTTGTGAAGTAGTAATGTATGTGGTGTTAATATAATGGACTAATTGAAAAATAGTTTTTATTTGATATTTTTGCTTAAATGCGCTTACCGCTTGGGACTTGGAATAATGTTTCTGATGGTAATTTGTTTTTTGTTTTTTGTTTTTGTGGTTAGCATATGTATAATGAATTAGCGGAGAATAATAGTTTATTTTAATTTGTTAGAATGGTTTTAGGTGAGTTTTCTAATTGTTCAACGGATTTTTTGGGTGATTGAAATAATTCATTATTTATTTTTTAATTTTTTGTTGTTGGTATTGTCTAGATTAGAAAATGCATTGGATATAAACAAACAAAAAAGGCATTGGAAATCTAGAAAACAACAAAAGATAAAAACGACAGTAAATTGAAACAACATAAAAGTTTAAAAACGACATATTAGTTCAAACGACACAAAAATCATAAAGCGACTGTAAAATATTAAAAACAACAATTGACTAGAAAAACGAGTGTATAAAACGACATCAGACAGAGACCTAAAGATTATATCAAAACGACACGAAAATCATAAAACGACAGTTGATATAGAATAATTAAAAAACGACAGAAAATGGAGAAACGACCTAAAACGCTGCAAAAGGACATTTAACTCTGGAAAACGGCAATAAGATATAAAAATGAATGTGTCTTAGAAAAAGATATCAAATCCAACGTAAATGATATACACTTTATGGTGACAATGGGATATATAAGTAATGCTTATAACATAAAATAATAAAATAGTGATAATATTAGAGCATAGCATTAATATTTGATAATTACTCGTAATGTTAATAGAAAATGATAAATTTGGATAAATCTAGAACGAAAGTACATTATCATCAGATTATAATTATATAAACACTAATTTTAATATTTAAATAGAATATATTAATGATCATTAAATTTCAACAGTAAATAATGTTACTAATTAATTTAAACTAATTGAATTAAGAAAGAAGAAACACCATTTAGATAGCTAATACAATCAAAGAAAAACAATGTATAATATTTTATTTGTGACAATCAACTATGAGTTTCTATAGTACATGTTGTGGTTATTATCAAAAATAATGAATCAGTTAGCTCTAAGTTGGAGCCACAGGGAAAAGCCTGATTATCCAAACTCCAAAGAGCTAGGCCAACCAACTATGGTACTAGAAACATTAAACCCCCAAACAAAGAAAGCATCGCAGAAAAATACTAGATAACGAGCAGAGGCGGATGTAGTTAAGCATCTTCCCCGCATGACAAGTTCATAGATGAGCGGAAAAATCAAGTATAGGAAATAAACGGCGGCGTTAATACCACAAAGAGCGGGATTAAGGCGGAGGCATGCTAGCCTAAAAAACTTCAGAACTATATTGGCTTTTGAACATCTAGCAAGAATCCAGCAATAACGCGGAGTACTGAACAATGCAATCTCAAATTTGGTATACATTTTCCCCGAAATCGTTCTCCTCTTTCAACCACGGTTCTACGAAAGAGAGCCTAAAAACGATTGCTTTTCTGACCTTTTTCAGGTAGATTTACTGTTGGAGTCTTCGATGTCGGGATGTTTCCTTTCCTTCAGGTTTAGGGTAGCAATAACGCCGCGTGCTGCAGCTACAGCAGCATCTCCCCTCTTGACGACCTTCTCGAGCTCCCCAACCTTCTCGGACAGAGATTTGACGTTCGAGTTTGTATTCTGAACCAACTTCTTTGCAGTATCCACAGCACTGCACAGCTGGGCCACCCACAAAAAAAGAGGATATTAGCAGAATCATCAATCACGTACATCGTTCGCGTAACTAAAGTTTCGGCCTTTGAAAAAAAACATTCGAGGATGCATGATTATGGTTGAACCGAAGAAATTTGATTCCCTATCAATCTCTTCTCTCGTAATCTCTCCTAAAACCCAGTTCGACGGAGTCTTAATTAAGGTTCAATCAACAAGAGTTCATAAAACAACACCATATAAAATTAAAAAATAAATCCACTGCAACATGATCGATCACCTTTAGTGTTAGAGAAGTCCACGAAGGATCCGAACCAGCCAGTGCCTCATTCAAATTCTTGTAGTTTTCCTGAACCAAAAAAAAAAAAAGAGTGCATTATCATTATTATTTTTCCTGGGATTTTACACTGATTTACCAATAACTCATGGGGCTCAAATTTACTAAAAAGATCACAAAACTTTGCGAAAATCCATGTTGCCTATAGCCACACAAACTTAGAAATATCCTAAATGCACAAGCTTTGAAGCTGGACTAACCCTAATTCCCTTAACCCTAGCATTTGGCATCCATTATCTTCTTTCACAATTCTCAAATTAAAGCCTCAAATTTCCAAATCGAACAACACCGAAGCAAGCAATCGACAGAACCTGGATTCGAACATCAAGAGCTCGTAGAAAAAAGAATCGGTCTTGAGAGGCAAGGACAAACCTCGAAGAGCTTGGTGAGGTCAAAGGTGTGAGAGGCTTGGGCAGAGTCGCCGGAGATGGGAGAGGAATGATGATGGTCGTCGGAAGAAGAGTCGGCTACGTCGCTCAGAAGATCGCCGATGCAGAGGAGCGGTCCTCCGACGCCTCTCATTCCGTCGCCGGAATTGAACTTTCTTCTTCTCTCACTCTATTTTTTTTTTTTTTTTTCAGTAGTTTTTCGTCTCGTCTTCGCCAGGCTTGACATGAGGAAGGGTTAAAAGTAAAAGGGACATTTTAAATTTAGCTATTATATTATACCGATTATAACAAAATAGCCCCTGAATTGTGAGGCGTTGCATTTATTTATGGGAGATTTTGATAAATGTCATTTTATTGACACATTAATAACATATGTCTCGTTTATATTGTATTTTTTATTTGTACTTTTACTTTCATACTATAAACATAAAATAAAAATCAATAGAGTACATAATTTTAGGTATAAATTATTAAATGATACTTATGAGTATATCTAATGCAACGTCAAATTGATGAGCCAATGCTAAAAAGGAATATTTTAGTGAAAAATTATTCTCCAATCCAATGCCATTATTGGTGATTGTATTTGATTATTTGTAACTTTTTCAATCTTGTTGTTTATGTCATATTAGTTTTTATTCAAATTTTCTTAATGAGATTGAGATGGATCAATATTCTATATCTGTTTGGTTACTTATTCTAGATATGAAAACATGTTTGGCCTTTTGTAAATGATCAGAAAGAAAGCGCTTCAACATCTTGGTGAATCAAATTTAAAGCCAGGTAATGTCAGACATTAGAAAATAGGATATAGTAAAGTAGAATAAGGTTTTAGTTTAGTCAAGATTTGAGACCTTTAGAAATTTAGCTTAGAAATTTACTTTGACCGCGCATATATATACTTGTATTGAGTTCTTTTTTTCGCAGCTAGCAATGTAACTAGCTGAAATTGTTTGTGTGTTGTGTCTTGTAAATTAATGAATTAGTACGTGATCTGAAATTTGATTTATAAATCATTGGTTTGTAATTTGAGATTTATTAGGGCATCTGTTCAATCAAATTTCTTCATTTAAAAAAAAATAGAGAAATGTAGTATATTTGGATTTTTTTTAATGATTATAAACTATTGATTTACAACTTTATCCTTACTTAAACAAATACATGATGGTCACATGATGTTATTCCGTCAAAAAATAGACGGAACATAATAAAAAATCAATGTAAACCATTTTTGATATATAAGGACTATAGTTGAAATATTTTTAAAGTAGAGATTTTTAAGGATTTAGCCAAATTTTTGGTTAATTTTTAATGATTAGCCATAGTTTCACGAAATTAAAAAAATTAGTCATTTTCATCGTATAACAAATTTTGTCACATGTATTAAAATTTGTTACACAAATATAAAAAATTATTACACGTGTATCAAATTTTATTATACGTATATCAAATTTTATTACACGATCAAAATGACAAATTCCTTAATTTCGTGAAGTTATGGTTAAATTTTTGAAACATGAACCTGAAAAGGACTAAAAGCCAAATCTTCCCTTTAAAGTATATCTCAAGTAAAAGTAGATAATTTATCCTACTATAATTGCAAGCATGTAACACTAATGGTAGGATTCTAAATTTAAGGGCCTTATTGAAAAGTTAGAAGTTTTAATGCTAAATTGGAAAAAGGGTGAAAAAGTTTAGGGCTGTTTAATTTCAAGATCGCTCAACATTTAAAAAAAAAAAAAAAAAAAAAAAAAAAAAAAAAAAAAACCTCGCTCAACATAACGCATCTAATTACTTGGCCAGACGAAACGGAGACGACTTTGTATTCTTCAAGCTTCAAATCAAATTGCGTAAGAGCTAAAAACTTCGATTGTTTATTTATTCATTTGTTTTTATTTATTTTCCCCTTTTAATTCGTGCTTCTCCAAGATTAGATTTTCGTCATGAAATATATATATATATATATATATATATATCTTCACTTTTATTTATCGAAGAATCGTTTCGTCAACCAACTAACACTGGGGTATATGCGTTTTGGTGGGTTTTTTTTTTTTTAATTGTAATTGCATTTTTTTTCATGGGTTTTGACATTTGTCTGTAAAACATCATAATTTCAGGAGTCTGCAAATTTTTGGCGATGGGAAGCCAAGAGAATGTCAAGCACCTTGAGGAGTGTTCTGTCTCCAAGTTGGTTCTTTTCTTTATATTTTTTACTTTTTGGTCCAATTATTTTTTCCTACAGTTTTTCATTGCATTTTTCTTCAGTTTCTTATAAAATATATGACTTTTCTGTCATAAGGGTTAGTGAATCTGCTTTTCCTTTTTTTTGTTTGTGAAATGTGAAACCACTGAATTTTTCCCTCAAGTTTTTTATGGCTTGTTAGAACTTAGAACACTGAAATTATTGTTCTTGTGGATTGGCTGAGTTGTTTTCGTGGTGCCAAAGAATGTGGCTTTTGCTCAACTTGGATCTTATTGTAGTACTTGGATCTTATTGTAGTAGTGGATTGGAGACTTTGAATTTTTTTTTTTTTTAATTGAAGGTTTGTATGCGTTCTAGAGTGTTTGTGGAATTTATTTTAAAATGGTGGTCAATGAATTTTAGGAATGATAATTTTTAGTCTTAGTAAAGGTCTTTTAGCTTATTGTCATTTTTTTTTTTTCGTTTTTTAGACTTGTTTTGGAGTTAACAAACATTCAACAATTCCATAGCTCTTCTTAATGTTGCTTCACTGTTAAGCAAAATTTGTTAGTATTTCAGGAATCAGGACATTGAACAAAATCAAGCTTTTGATTGTTTTTATACTTTGACTGATACCTGCTACTCTTCCTTTGCATTTGGATCTTTAGCATAAATCAGCTATGGGGTCATCGTCTTGTTCTTTAAGATCACACTTCTTATCTCGGAGTCCCAATGTTTTACCTATTTCATACTTAGGAACAATTCAGTGGCTGCATTAAACTCATTAATTTGAGAGCTCGTACCGATATTGTACTGGCAACTTCATAGTAATTCAGAATTATGTGAAGCTAGTGAACTGGACGGTACAAACTTGTATGCAACGAATTATATGATCTTGTGAAATAACCATCACATTAGAGAATTGGGGCGTCTGTCAATATCATTCTAACATTGGTAAGATCATTTTGGCAGATCCAAATCCTCCAAAATAGTTCATTGTGTATGTTAGTTTTTCATCTTGGTTGCATGGTATTATTATAAGGTTTTCGCTTATCTGATGAAAAAAAATAACAAGAGGTGGATTGGAATCTTTGTTATAGTGATAATGTTTAACACTTGTTGGCCTAATTTGCTTAACAACCATATATATTTTTATCATTGCCTGAAAACTTATCATGTTCTTTTGTGTCGATTTTTTTCCTTGAATAGAACTTGAGCAGCTTTACTTATAATCATGAAAATGGATGAATTGCAGCGCACTGGGGACATGGGTGTTCTCCGTAGCTGGGGCATTGCTAGCCATTCCTGTCGGCATCAAAAGGAAGTCTTTAGCACCCCTCGTGTTCTTCGGCACCACTGGTACCATGCTTGATATCATCATGGGAATAAGCGCATGCGAGAGAGAGCATGCGGAACGCCAAATGAAGCTGTTGGAAGCCCAAAATTCCTCTACGGACATTACTTTAACCGAGAGTGGAGCCGAGTCATAGTTTTCTCGAAGTCATAAATATACCCATCTTTCTCAAGTCTGTGTACTGTTTAGCCGGTTGATCCATTTTTCCTAATAATAAAAAGTATCTAGCTACCTGTGTTTTGAACGGCTTAGGTTTAAATTTTAAGCGAAAAGCAGTTTTATGAAGCTGTAGAATTGCCCTTCGTGAGACTTTCCCTACCTTTCTGGTTTGTTCATTTGTCTTTGCACTTCTCATTTCCATTGTGTAATAATCATTCGTTTTTTTCTTTTTTCTATACATAATAGATCTAATCGATTGGATTGTGGAGAACCTTAAATAAAAATTAGAGGCATTAATGATAAAAGCTTGAAGATCAATTTTTAACCGGTAAAAATTTTCGATTCCACTAATAAGATATAATATATAACAAATTAAATAGAAAGAACTAACAGATCACTTGTCCTGGTATTGAAAAGTTGCTGAGAGTCGGATGTCTAACACTATTAGATTGGTTGTTTTTGTTACAGAGAATCTTGATGTAAAAGATATCTACTTGAAAAAAAAAATTTACACAATTTAATTTGTAACAAGATCAAACCTATAATGGTGCACTTTGGCCCAGCGAAACTTAGGCTCTAAAACATGGCATCCACACAGAAACCACTTCAAACCTACCATTTTCTCTATCCAAACTTGTGTTTACAGCGACTTCGAATTTCAGAGGGCTGTTCTTTCCTTGTTGAAGCAAGGCTTTCAAAAGAAAAACCCAGATGAGATAAAAGTTCATTCCATCTACAATGCTTAGCCTTTGCTGCAAGCCCAAGCAACAAGAATCTGAATCTGCTGAAACACCGTCAGCTCGAAGTTGAATGTCACATTTCGCATCAACATTTGTAGCATTCTGCTTTTCTCTAAAGCTCAAATAGACTCGTTCAGCCTTGATATTTCCAAACAAGAGCTCAGCAGCCTTGTTTCTTATAAGAAGAGGCAAGCATTCGGATTCATCCCACACATATAACTACATTTGGAATGAGATTCAAAACACTATCAGCTAGAGTAGTTAACAGACAGAAGAAAGTGTGAAACATAAGAAGATAACAAAAAATCCATACCATGAAAGGCTTGTATATGAATGTAACTACGTGAAGGCGGTTTGAACTTTCTGAGCAATATAGAGGCGCTGATTTTTGATCAAATATAGACCTTTTGCAATAAAGAAGATTGTAGAACAAACCATTCAGTTCTCATATCGATTGGGAAAACAATAAATCACAAGGTAACTCTACAATTACCTTTGGTCCGGATTCAACGGCAAACCACATAATTGGCAGCCAGTACAGATAAGATCGGTTACTAAACTAGTGTCTCCTGATTTGTACAGCCTCCTGCTGATGAAGACCTTCTCTTTGTCAGACTCGACAAGGTTTGTACCGGTAAGCAGCAGAAAGATTTCACCAATGGATGCGTTAAAGACTGCTTTAGTTGAATCAGTTAAGAGTGATACTTCTGACAGGGAAACACAGCCCTTCGATGCTCTCTCTTCTGGAAGTTTCCAGTTTCTTGTGAACTGCACATTCTGTTCTGTGGAGTTTTGTCAGTAATACCATAAAACTTGGTCTGATTATTTAATCTTATACCAGAATTAGGTACCATGCGAGTTTAGAATAATAGCATTATATTTACAAAACATTGTGGACAGAAAAATCTTCATACAAATTGTCAGAAAATCCAGCTTTGTAAGCATTGATGGCGTACCAATAATAAAATAATTAAGAGAAACATAGAGAATATCCAATTTCTGACATCTAATTTAAATAGATAACCAATATTTTTAAAAATATAACAAAATAACCCTTAGTGGTAATTGAGAGTGGTCATGTGCAAGTAATTACTGAATTGGCTAGTTACTCAACTACTATAAAAACTTGGGTATTTAACTTTATTGTTGTGCAAAGTTTGGGTATTTCCCTGATTCACCCAATTAATTAAATACAAACTAGTTTGTAAGATCCCTTATTTCCCACAAAATGAACAAGTACGAAACCGTAGCGTTTTTAAGCTTGACTTATACCACATGTCTTGCTGGATAGCTGATCATCACTCCGAATCCTCTAAGTTGATACCAAAATTCATGCCCGTCATTCCTAAATAAGCAGATTGAAATGACCAGACGATAATCTCTTTTTTGAGACTACTGTTGCAATAAGAAATCTCTACAAGAGATGACTGGTATAACTCACAAAATCAAGAAACAAGTTGAGAACAAAGCAAGTAAAAGGTAAACTGCACTTTACATCTATTTACATTTTCTCTGTACGTATTAGTATCGATGGTAGACGAGCCCCCCATACTACTAGTTTATAGTCAGGTTAGTCAAAGTGTCCCATAAAATGTTCATGTTCTTGGTAGCACAGCCTAGAGTTTGGCAGTAGAACACTAGATACTTATCATTATCACAGCATGTAGCTTAGTTTAATTAAAAAAAAAAACAATTTCAATCACTAGAAAAACAAAAATGGAAACCCGGGAATAGAAATAGCAGAGAGATTCAGTATCAACCACAAATACCTGATGGCCGGGCGTTGAAATACTGCAATAAGTCGACCCGGTTTGTTTCACCCATTCTATTACCTTCCTTAGCTTTCCTTTAGCTGCTATCCCTACTCGACACTCTACTACCAACTCATCCGACCCTAAATAACTCATAACAACAATAGTCAAAAAAAAAAAAAAAAAACTCTTATAATCCTATTTATTTGCACTAGATGTGCTATTTAGGAGATCATTTTCTGACAGAGCATTTATCAAATATTGTGCTTTCAGGTTTTTGTTCCTCCAAGTTAGATTACAAGATACAATATTGGCATTGAGTTTTAGAGAGATATGTAACTAAATTTAAGACCTTTACTTCAAAAAAAATAAGTAGACAAATAAACTCCGGGCTTTAATATTCATGTGTTGGGTTTGTCCAATAACTCAAACACTGTCGCAATACTAACACTAAACGGAATGTGAAAAAGATTGTACCTTTGGAGACAAGTGATTGATAAGGCTGGATTAGAGGCAACAAGGAAGAGCAATGGACGGTTTTACCCTCCAACACATATCCATATTTCGCTATCTTCACATCTGTAACAAATAAAAAAAATAAAATACAATTTTTTTGGGGTTTTTTTTTTTTTTTTTGGACACAAAACGAGAGCAATTTAAAAAACCCAAAGACAAGGAAAGAGAAATACTTTGTAACAAAATGACGTCACCGACGGAGACGGCCATGGATGATCCGATTTGGCCGTTCCAAAGGGAAACGGGAAAGTAGGGCCTCGTATCGTCGCCGACAAGGATGTCTCTCCTCGAAATCTCGCCTCCTTTCCATGACTTGCACTGTGTTGTTTCTCCGATCAGCGATTGTTGCGAAGAAGAGAGCGATTAATTAAGGTTTTAAATTAAAAAAAAAAAAAGCAGAGAGAGAGAGAGAGAGAGAGAGACCTGAACGGGAGTGGAACGGTGGACGAAGACGAGAAGCTGGACGAAATCGCCGACGTGAAGATGGGCTGTGGAGAGGTCGATGAGTGGTCCGTACCATCCCACCACCGACGCCATTTCTCTGAACTCAAGGAGGGGCTTTTTGGCGCGCAATGTTACGAGGACTTCTTTTTATTATTATTATTATTATTATTTGGCAATTAGGGTTATTAACCCCCAGTTTGCCCCAACCATTCTACCCATTCCATTCTATTTTTCACTTTTTTCAATCATTCAAACCATTCTATTTCATTTTAATTTTTTCAATTATTTTTTTTAACTTTCCAAATCCCTATATAATATCTTTAAATCTCAACTACTTATACCACCTCAAAATTTATAAAGTCAAACTATTTTCCAAACTATTTTTCAAATTATTTTCCAAACCATTTTCAAACCATTTAGAATGGTCAAAAATGGTTGAAATAGTTTCCCCGAACACCAGGTAAAAGTTTACGGTCCGTTAAGAAATTAAAAGTTAAAGTTTGAAAGATTTAGCCTTAGAATATCAAAATTACGAAAATAACTATTATCAATTTAAAAAACCGTCCAAATTAAGTAAAAAAAAAAACTTCAAAAATTAGGCTTTTTTAATTTAAAAAACAAACCAAATCTATCGTTATTAAAATTTCATGAATTATGATAAAATAAAAATAATTAATTTCTTAAATTTTTAAAATTATAGCTAATTTTTAAAAAAATTAATCTAAAATTTGACTAAATCCTTAAATATCTCAAAAGTTTATGGTACGATTTCCTTTTACGAAATGCACATTGAAAAATAAGTCACTATAAACTTTGAAGGTTTTGTCAATATTGAACTAAAATTTAAATGGTTTATCGAATACACACTAGGGGTTTGTCGCTACTTGGTTGAAATAATTAGGAATTATCGCTAAGTGGTTTTACTTTAGATCTTATTTAAAAAAAAATGTCTACTTTCATTTTTTTCCGATAAATGATCATTTGTTCATTAATACACAATAGAGTAAACAACCACCTGATAATATATTTATCTACTACCGAAATCGGGTTATTCACTTCGTATAAGAAGAACATTTCCAAATATAGTATACAAAAATAGACAGACTACTAAAATTTTCCTAAATATTAAATATTACAAACATGGATGATTAGTAAACAACGATTAGAAAAGTAGGTAACAAAAGGATGAAAATTGATTATAACGTTAATAAAATAGAAACATAAGTATGAGTTTGAATAACTTAATTATCTCGAACCAAATATAACTAGAAAAATAAAACAGAAGTCAACAACGTTTCACATTAGATAAATGAGAAAATGTATTATGTTCCACATTTCAACATAACAGAAGATGCCTTAGGACAACTAAACCTTTAACCACCCAAAACCAAAAACTCATTGGGCTTGTTATCTAAAGAGAACAAACATAAAGTTTAGAAAAAAAAAAAAAAACACACCTATAAGAAGAAGAAAAGCAACTTGGTGTTGACGAGCCAGTTATGGGAATATCTTTTTAACACTGGATGGAATTGGCACAATAAAAACAAGAGCCGATTCCACAAAGTAGCTTCTGTTAAAAAAAAAGCCAGCCACTATTAACCCAATGTCACAACAAAACCACCCAAAACCTTGTATCTACACCTTTGACCTTACCTTTCATCAGATATTTTGCAGGAAAAGTATATCTCGTCTTGTTAAGAAAGCAACACCAGATGTGAAAAAGACCATTCATTATTCTCTCTCTCCTATGTCTCTACCTTGAACTATACACTGGTTTTGTGTATCTACAAAAGAGCTGCTTGTCCAAGTTGCGCTCTGTTCTCTTCCATCATCCTCGGCTTCATTTTGCAACAAAGACCGAAATTTTCAGATGCCCAGTTTCAGAAGAAATACGAGCTCAGGTACAGCCTCGCCCCAATATCGATCGGTCCGTCGTCCCCGCCAATGGCGTGGAGAGTTACGGGAATTGTCGAAAGAACTCGGAGAGTGAGGGGGAAGACTGGAGGGTCAAGTTCGTTTTCTGCGGATGAGTAGGATGTTATCACTGAGTCCCCAACAGATGAGTCAACGGGTTTGCTAGAACCACTTGAAACCACGCCTGGTTCGTGGTGCAGTTCACACGGACTAAGCACCAAGGCAATATCCTCAATTGGTCTCCATTTACCAGGGCTACCTCTGCGGTGGGAGCGCCTGTTAGGGTAAAAATTGAGAACCAATGTGGATGTAGCTTCAAGCCATTCAGCGATCAAGCCTTCAACTTCGTCGTAATATATTCTCCGTTCAATCTGAAACCACATATGTAACGACCTCGAATCAACAAAGAAAGATTGGGAAACACATTGTCCATTAAATATCAACACAACAGATGAGTCCAAAAACTTACAGCTAGCTTCTGAATATATATGGACATGAATCTAGGTCCCAGACTCAAAACTCTAGCTTCAGAAAATAAAACCTGCAGGAGAATCCAAGGCAAGCCATATAAGAATTAAGAAGCACAAACTAAACACTAACACCAATAGCATAGGCTTATAGATGAGAGAACCACCTAAACCATCATAGCAACAAACGGTTAAACAATTAGTTTATATCAAAGAACCAAGATTTAGAAACATTTTTCTTTTCATAGGAATGAACGCTTTAAACAGTTAGATTGTATCGAAGAAAGAGAGAGAAAACAATTTTCCTCATTTGTAAAAAATAATAATAAAAAAATAAAAAAAATAAAAAATAAACACCTGAAAATAATCACTTTCTAATGCAGCATGCAAGATTGCCCACACACCTTTTCGATTACGCATGATAAAACAGGGAAATCATATCATACAAATTTATACCTTTTTTCTCCTCAAGAGGGCCCACATATAGAGCTTATTACAGGCATCTGTCACACGCCTACTAGCCAGCTTTCTATCATTGCAATGTGCAGCAATGTCAGCAAGTGATTCGGTTCCCGGAACTCTATGCTTAACTGCTGCTGCTGATAATGCTTCCCAACCTTCACGGGACTCAGCGGCATCCTTCTCAAAATTAATGCCAGTGAAACATTTTCTCATATTTTCCTGTCCCTGGTGAAAGTTATTTGGAGTTTTCAGCCGTTTCAGATATGTCTCTTCAGCCTCTATAACTGCGGCCAGTATCCGATGCACAATAATATCAGGATACCGGCGCAGAGGTGAAGTGAAATGAGTATAACAAGGAATAGCCAGGCTATAATGACCCCAATCATCTTCAGTGTCTCCGAAATCCCCAGTGCAAAAATAAGTTGCCAGCTGCATCGGTCTCGAAGCATAGTTAAGAAGAATATCAAAGAGAACGGAATCATCCTTGAGCTTTTCCCCGATCGTCTGCAGAGAGAGATGGAACTGGCCAGAAGAAGTGTCCAACTCTAAACCATGTCTGTTGCAGAATCCTTCAAACTCCCTGAGTTTCCTAATGTTCGGCTCAGGGTGCCTCCGCAATAGCGCACTATCGGGAAAAGCCCGACTTATGACTTCAGCCGCAGTCCTATTTGCCAGAAGCATCAACTCTTCCACAAGAAAGTTAGAAGCCTTCCGTTCACAGAGCATACTATCGTAAGGATCTCCACAATCATCGAAAAGAAAAGAGATTTTGGAGCTTTCTAGCACTAGAGCCCCATCATTAAACCTTTTCTCCCTCAATATTTTAGAAATTGCATGAAGGTCTTTGACAGAGTTAACCACATCGAGCCACTCAAAATCGCCATGCAATGAGGGGCAACTATTACCCAAAGTCATATGACCTCCGGTATTCATTGTCTCATCGATGATTTCTTGAGCTTGTTCATATGAAAGCTTGCAACATGATCTAATAACTGTACGTCCAATTGACCTGTCAACAACATCCCCAGACAAGTTGATGTCCAAAAACACAGAAAACGCAAGCCTATCCACGCCCGCGTTAAGGGAACCTACATTTTCTGAAAGCAGAGGAGGCAGCATGGGTAATTTCTTCCTTAACATATAGACACTTGCTGAACGGATTTGGGCTTCTTTATCTAATTCTGTGTCAGGTAAAACAAAATATGACACATCAGCAATGTGGATGCCTACTCTGAAAATGTTGTTCGACAACCTTTCAATTGAGAGAGCATCATCCAAATCGGTGGCAGTGGAAGGGTCAATGGTAAATATGCACAAATTTCTAAGATCCCTTCTAATTTGAAGTTCTTCATGTGGTATATCCCAAGGAAGATGTGGAAGGCAAGCTAAAGATTCTGGAGAAAATTCGTTGGAACAAATAGCATTTTCAAATAATATTGCACTGATTTGTGACTCTATTTTGCCACCCTGCCCAAACGTATGTGAGATACAGGCCTGAGGAACAAGACTTTCATCACTCCAGTTGTCAATTCTGGCAGCAATTAACTCTGTTTCAAGACTTGTGTCACCAATTTCCAGTCTTTTTCTTACGCAATTGGGTAAGCCGAGAACAAGAACTATCATTGTTGGAAATCGTGGATCGTTTGGTGTCAGCTGGATGAACTCTTTGTCACCAAATGCTACGGTACCTTTGTTCTTCTTTGCATCTTTCCTGCAAAGCTCCCGGTAGGTAACCGATTTCTTGAGATTAAGAAACCCAACAACAGCGTCTCGACGTGGTGACCTTTCAATGACAGCTACAACCTTGCCAGTTGGCCGTTTTGATGGAAATGAACTAATCATAGCACACAACTCTCTGATTGCATTTTCAGCATCATTCAGTCCACTAGAAGAACCCAGATTTGAAGAATCCAGAGCGGAGGGGTAACATCCATCAATATGGTCGTATTTTGATGGTCCAATTGGCTCTGCTTGTTCATCGAGTGAAGTAACTCGTTCGGAATGAGGTTGCTTCTCAGAAATTAAGCAGCTACCATCATTTCCATCATCATAATAAACGTCTAGCTTATTTTTCCCTTTGCAGCTAATAGTGGCCGTGTCATTGCACTCTGATAATAATTTAGAATCCTCTACCTGTACAGAATTGTTACAGCTAACTGTTGAGCCTTTCATTCTTGTCCATAATGACAAAGGATCAACCTTAACAGCTACAATGTCACCATCCACCTACATGGAGCATGTGAATTCATACAACTATTAGCTATATTTCTGTTTAAAAAAAAAAGAGAAAAAAAAAAAAGAAAAAGAAAAAAAAAGATCGTAATTAATCTCTTGATCTAAATTCTGGCGTGATCACTCTATAAACAGCAGATGGTATTGATGTAATAAGATCGTGGCATATGGCCTGTCAGCATATACATGCATAAGAAAAAATATACTGTAAAAAGAACAAATAAAAAGATAAAAGTGTAAATCAAACCAGCCACAAGGCAAGCAATTACTTTAACTGAAACCATTAAAATTTCTCAAACAAGTATAGAAAAAGCTATAGAAATTTTCAAAGCAATAGTACACTTCTGTGTCAATACTAAAAATCAAATGACCACCAAGAAGTTTTGCCTATCAGAAGAATGAAAGATATCAGACAGCTAAAGGATGTAAAAATGAAAATGCCAAACTTACAGCTCTATTCTGGGCAGGAATTCCACTGATGAGAACATCTGTCGATACTCCATCAATTTGGCAATAGGCCTACAAGCAGATGAAAAAGGACTTTCATTCTCCACCCCGAAACTATGCAAGATGGGGTAAAAAAATGTTGAATGCATACAAACATAAACAAGGAAAAAGGATTGGTATATCAGAGAAATGAGCACACCTCAGTTCTATTGTGGGCATTGACACGAAAATAAGCTTTAAAAACCTTGCCTCTCTGTCATTCGAAAAAAAAAAAAGACATTACGAGCAAGTCATTATTTACATTTATATCACAAAAATTAAATGATAATATAGAACAAAAATTGCATCAAAACTGGAGTCAGAGTCACCTCTAAAGCATCGCTAACAGCCTCCATGGACCAGTGCGGAGCAAAATATTGTTTTGGGGCATAACCCTCTATCCGGATGAGGGAAGGTAAATCCTTGCTCATGCTTGAATTAGACGGTCCTTGACAAATCCGGATGAGGGAAGGTAAATCCTGGCTCATGCTTGAATTAGACTGTCCTTGACAAGCAATCGTCATGGAACACGATTTTGAAACCGGTTTCCCACCAGGATCAGATGAATGAGGATTCTGACTTTGTGAGCTTTGTTTGTCCTCCAAATTGGTTCGCTCATTAACATGCAGCAGAGATAGAGAACTCGAAGAAACATCGGGTACTTTAGTAGTAGATCCACCATTCTCATCCAATGGACATATCTCCGATTTATTCTGCCTCAGGGATGTTAACACATAATTAGTTGCTCTACCATTCTCCACACTCTCTGATGCCTCAACGCGCATTTCAGTGACTGATTTAAACAACAATGTAAAACAAGAAAACATAAGGTCAGCAGTTATAAACAGACAGAAAGGAGCATGAGACAGGGCATGCACAGAACAAAATAACTACACATTACGATATTAACAATAAAGCAGTCAAATTTCAAAGAATCGAGTCATTTACCCAGAAGCACTCCCTCTCACGCATTATAAATTTCCGATCCCTTTGGGAGGAAAAAGAAGACACCTTTTACATATATTAAATTCCCTCCACAACGAATGGTGCAATTAAAAAAACTTTGGAAAAAAATATATATATATATATATATATATATATATCTCAAGATCGTATCTTTTCACGAAATATAACAAGTTCCATAAGAACTGAATGTCACTACGCGTATAAGTTTGAAATTAGCAAAATAGGAAAGTAAAATAAAGGGCACAAGGCATCTCCGCCACGACTACTAAAAATCAAACAAACCCAATTTCAGAATTCCCAAGTAAAACTATACCAACTGCTTAAATTCACAAGAATAAACGAAAAATAATAATAACAAAAAAGCAATTCACACAATTCACCGTCAAATACTCATTCACTAGCATATGAAAATTCCTAAAAAAAATCCCAGCTTCCATTTATTAAGCAACCACAGCAAATAAAGACAATAGAAAAAAAATACATTCAACCAAACAAAAAATAATAATAATAATAAACCTGAGGTTGAAGCGGTTTGTTTGGATCGCCGACCAGATCGGCGCTTCTTCTTCTTATCCTTATCTTCAATCTTCTCAACCACGACTTGCTCTACCGTCCTCATATTACAGAAGCTTATATGAAATTCGAAGAGCAAAAAATAGAAAAAAAAAGAAACAAGAAATTCAAGCGCTTGAACACAAAATTGTGCCAATTGAATATGAAAAAAATAATAATAAACCGGGAATCTTCCGATGAGTAAAAAAAATTATCCGGAAGAACCGAATTCAGTCGAAAATTTTCTTCAAAAGACAAAGAAAGAGAGAAGAAGAAGAAGAAGAAGAAGAGAGGGAAGAGAAAGTTAGGGTTAAATAAATAGGGGTTTGGGCTTGGGTTTTGGGAAATGAGAGGTCAAAGTGTAGTGGTGGTGAGTGAGTGGAGGAAGGACGGAAACAAGGAAGGAAAGAAAAAGGAGAGGAAAGGAAAGGAAAGGAAAGGAGAGGAAAAGGGGAAGGAAAAGGGAAAGGGACTTGATGATTGGTCGGCCAAAAGACTACGCCGACTCTCTCGATTCCTCTCTCTTCTTCCTTGCTTTGCTTAATTAGTAGCCAACAACAACAACTAGTTCCTCTTTTTTTTTTCTTTTTCTTTTCGCTTTTCTTTTTTTTTTTTCTTTTTCTTTTGTGAGTTGGTGTTGGTGGTGAGTGACAATGTGGGATTCATGGATCTTTCGACACGTGTTCTTTCGCTTTAATTAGGAAGTGGTGCTAGTGATGCTAAGTTAATTAGAGGGGTGAGACTTGCAAAAAAAAAAAGAAAGGGTTAGAGGGGTGAGAAATGAAATGTAAAGTTTTAAAGTTATTTTGTCTTTGTTTTACTTCGTGAATTTTATTTTATTATTGCATCAAAATATAACGACTCTTCAGTTATTTTTTCAAATACCAAAAAAAAAAAAAAAAAACAAAGCTTAAGCCGAATTTTTTAAATAATCTAAAAACACTTGATTCAATTATAATAGACTTGGGAAACATTTCAAGATTGGATTACCAATTACCATAGCCATATTTTTTGTTTGATGCATGTGTGTCTGTCTAATGTCTATACATATATGTACATTTACGTGTGTGTATTATATATATATATATATATATATATGTCGTGTGAGTGTAATCGTTGTGTAAGTATATAAAACACTTTTTAAAATTTTCTTCTAAGCTATGGGATGTTTAATGTGATCATACGACAAGTATCATCAATTATTGGAATCCTATAACCAAGCTAGACTTAGAAACACAGCTTGTAAGCTATAAAGCCACTTCAATCTTGGATTGGGTTTAGCTAGAAAAACTACATCACTTTTTTAGGTACAGAAAATACACGACTATACTGCACAAACCATTGTCTACAAAATTAGTATGTAACCATAGTCTTCAAGCTCGTTTGTGCACCTCACCAGCCCCTAAAATATTCGTAAGTCCGTTTGACTCGGCGTACTAAAACGCCACAGCAGCGTGCAATCTACATCCAAGAATTGCTCATGGCTCTCTGTAAGGAACAAAAACGTGTCAACGCGTTTGATCCATGAAAGATCAGATAACAATAAGAGTAACCGAAGAGTACGAACCATGTAATAGTCACATCTCTTACCCCACATCGGCGATTTCCTACACCATGTTGAGCGCATTTAAGCTTCAGACTCTACATGATCCAAATAAAGCAAGCAAAATTAAATGTTCTGAGATTGAGAAAGAGACTCAAAGTGTCTCTTTGAATTAAACTCTTATCCATATTAAAGTCCAATTTGAGCATTAACAAAAATTTAGTAGCACAAAGAAGAAATAATTGCGCTTCACCTACATTGATCAAGTGATATGTACTTAGAGAATCTAAATTCCATCTACAACTTTGATCACGGCAACCTTGTCCCAGTCTTCTGGGGCCGCCACATCAGACATCACTTTCTCTTGACCGCGCCAAAGAATCTGCAAAGGTATCCCCAAATTTCTTCCGTCATTACCGAGACAAAACATAAAGAATTTTATGGGATTAGACTTATGAACATACCTTGTCAATCACCCCAAACTCTTTTGCTTTTGTAGCATCCATGTAAAGTGGTTTTTGCATCACATTGGTTACATATTCTACGAACTAGACAAAGAAATAAGAAAGTTCTTAATTGTTCTAGTCAGATTTCCTTGGAAGTCATATTATGGCTTAACGCTAATGCATCGCACTTACATTTCCTGTGTGCTTGGCCAGAAGTTTTATAAGAACATCCCTATTTACCTGCAAAATATAAGTTGATCGTTGATCGGTATAAGAGTTTTAGAATGTGACTAATAATATCCAAGGAAAAAAAAAAAAGAATAAAAGCTCCGGAGTTGGTGTTTTTCAGTCCATTCCACTATTGTACTGCATAAAGAAGCAGCTCACAAAAAAATATATGTGACAAGGGAAAAAAAGCCTTACCTCCTTCGCACGAATAAGAACATCACTAGCAGGCATCAATCCTGATGATGGGACACGGGGTTGTTGGATCATAGCTGAAACAAAATTCGTAGGAATGAATAAAATGTAGAAACGATAGTTGCAAAATTAGAAGAGCCAACTGCATTATTACCTTTTGCATGTGGCATCATGAACAGTTTACCCGTGGTTCCTGTAGCGGCCCCAACACTCGCTGTATGTATCTGTCCAAGCCATGAGAAACATAATAAGCTCAAAAGGTAAAATGGTTGATACTCCCATGGTTTCCTCCCACAAATACAATAAAGAAGTTGACTCAGAGCACAACCAAAAAATATGGATCATCCTTTCACTTCTTATCCTCCTTGCCAAGGAAAAAGAAGAAAAGAAACAAAAATACACCCAATGGACATTCTATACCACAATTCCACTTGAGGAGATTCACAGAAATTAAGAACATCATCGGAACCATAATGGTAGGATCTTATGGAATTGGGGAAGGTAATAATTAGTAGTTAATTGTTGGGGTGTTTGGTGTGAGGGTGAGGGTTGGTTAATGAAGGGCACGAAAAATTGCATAAGAGTTGTTTGGTAATGAAGAAATCCCTTTGAGAGAGAGCGGACCTCTCGAAAGTCTGGCAAATCTGTCATTTGCATCTCCATTTCATCTTATTTTCCATTAATACAAGTAATGAGGAAACTAATGAAAAGAGGGATAAAATGGTGATACAATGATAATTTTGCAGGACTTTCGAGAGGTCTGCTCTCTCCCAAAGGAATTTCTGCATTACCAAACAACTCTTATACAATTTTTCATAACCCCTAGCACTCCTGTTTGTAGAATACTAACTCACAATTAACCACTGATTATTACTTTCCCCATTTCTTAAGATCCTATCACATAAGCCTATCCTCCGTGATAAACAGCCACCATATACTAACTGCCTCCTGGCTCCTGCCATCATTGGCACTGAACTAATAACACACAATGTTACTTAAGTAACACAAGTAAGGATATCACAATTACATCTATAAAAAAAACTACACAAATTGCCCCACCCACATCACCGCGGCCATGAAGAGTGAAAATAAACCATTAAAGACTCATATTTAAAAAGCGGAACTCACCTCAATTTTCATCTGCATCATTGCATCATATATAGCAAACCCGGCTGTCTCCATCCCAACCTATTTGGAAGGATTTTGAACCAACAAAATAAATGACATCGCAAGTGATTACGATTGAATCAACGTGGAACAGATCATCGTTCATAAGCTACTAAATGAAAGGATCAACTTGTTCCTTAAATATTGGTTCTTTCGGATCCATCCACTGAAGATACATCAATTCCGCAACATCAAGCTCCAAAGAACCAATCATCCTTTTCAAGAGTTAAACCACATGTCATCTATCTATATACTGAATATAACTACTCTAAAGCAATAAGAACTGAAAAATGAAAGGAAATGGCGTGATGTAGAAATACCAAACTAGTTGATGGAGACGAAAGACAAGTTATAATATTTCAGGGGAATTAAATTCTAATTTCCATTGATGGATTAGAAAAATGAGACAATGTTACATCGTATCGTGTTGAATAGATAGATTCGAGCTATAATCACCCCCAGAAAGCAAGGGTTACATAGTAAAACTTTTGCAGATTCAGAACAATTTGTTTTCATGTCATTTATTATAAAACTCTTTTGGAAGGGCAAGTGAATCAGAAATCATACAAGTAGAAAAAATTGTCATGTGTGGTTTCACAGCAAAACTCTGCAATAGACAACTTCCATAACAAAACAAATTGCATATTTAGCAGTCACTTCATTAGCTCTCCAACAAAGTTCAGTAGCCACTCTTTCAAAGATACAGCACTTACAGGCATGGCAATATAAACGATTCTACATGATATCAATCATGAGATAATCAATCAGTCTCGTTATAGGAAAGTCAAAAAAAAAAAAAAAAAAAAAAACCATGTCGTTTTCTTTTCTCTTTCTTGGCTGGTGTTAAGGAGGACTTGAAGTGGATTGGGCTGAAGTATTTATTGGGCCTAGTGGCCCATATTCTTACAAACGACAACAACAAGTTCTGTTAAAATTGATGTCGTATTTGTCCATTTCGTCTATTTCTTTTATTTTATTTTATTTTATTTTATTTTTATTTTCCTATACTTCCTTTTTTTTTTTTCCCTCTACTTCCTTGGTTTGTTACGTGGGGCGTTGTTTAAAGGGGTAAGTGGGTTTTTTTTTTTTTTTTATGGTGAATAACTCATTATTATTATTTTTTTAAATGTAGAGTTCCCTAAAAAGGAAAAATTGACGATCCAAAATTGTACCTCACCACAAAAAAAAAATGACCATTTAGCTAATTTTCTCATAATTTATTTCTCTTTTTGTTGCACTTTTAAGTTATATCATATTTTTTATACTATAAACTTAGATTAGAAATCAAAAGAATACACCGATAAAAATATAAATTATTAAGTAACACATAAAATGAATTTTTTTTTTTTTCAATTCCTCCGTTGATATTTCTCTAAACGGGCTAAGCCGAGACACTTTGATGCTCACATACAAATCGGGCCTTTGTGATTTAACTTCAAAACCCAATTATGAATTTTCTTCACCCATGCGAACCCACATGCCATTTCCGCCGGAAGATTGTCGTGGTGATTCTCAGCACAAAAAATTAATAATGAATAAATAAAGGGGGAATTTCAAAATAAAGCCATTCTTAATGCCACTTAATAATCTATACCCCATGTGTGGTGCTCCCTTCACTTCCACTCTATGTTTGTAGTGTAAATTTTGGGGTATAAATTAAAAATGCAACACACATGGGGTATAGATTAACATTGTGTCAAGAATAGGGTATTTCTCAAAATCCCCCTAAAACCAAACGATATAGAAATAAATAAAATCACTAATGATGCGAAGAAAGTCGTCATCTAAATTCCAACTTCATCAATTTTTATTAAACGTTCTTTGACAGTTTCAAGTTTGAAAAAGCCTTACCAGTTTTTGCCTTTTTTTTTTCCCCCCCCTTGTTAATGTCATTCGTTCAAGTTGTTGTGTCAGGCCTAGCATGACGAGTTTGAAAACAACTCTTCCACATGACTAATATTAATCAAAGTCCAAAATTTAAATTCCAAAGAAACCTTGTGCTTTGTGTGAAAAATAAAAATATTGACAAAATGAATAATTTCCACTATGTACAACGACAGTAACACAACAAATGAACTGTCACGTCGTTACAAGTTGAAAATTTGTAAATTGGCCAGTCTCTGAATTTAATAATGCTTTTAAATCTATCTATTCTATTCCGACAAAAGGGTCACCACCGATGACAAAATTTGGCAAAATAATGGGAAGTTTTTCTTCATTGTATGCCTTTCAAATACAGCTGTTTTCTATGTCAAACTTCGGTTATAGTAATGATTTAGAAAGAAAAAAAAAATGCAACAAATAATAAATACATAATAAAGATTACAATGCTAGGTTGGTAATTGACATATGATTCATGTGATCTTGGCCGACCTTCATTTTCTCTTTTGTTATGTCAACTCTTGATTTGAAAATATATTTCTCCTTGTTCTGATGTTCTCAATCTCCCAAGATTCCACTTAGTTGGCAAGAAAATATCACAAACATGGCAAAAAGAAAAATGACTCGGATACCATTAAACTCTGTGTTTCGTGAAGATTCAAAGGGATTAAATTGGAATTATGAAAAGAAACTAACATAATATTAAGAGAAATTATAGTGAATACCCAATTTTTAAAACTTAATGTAAGTTATTACCCAATCTTTTGAAAAATGTAACCAACTACCCAAAAAATGCAATTACTTACACAGTGGTAAGTGGTGGTAATTCACTTTGTTACCAAAACCATGTGCAAGTAATTCACAAATTGACTAGAAACTCAATTACTTCAAAAGTTTGGGTATTTATTTTTATTGTTATATAAATTCTGGGTATTTGCCTACTTCACCCCATAATTAATTAGGAGAATAAAAGGGTGAAGTAGGCAAATACCCAGAATTTATATAACAATAAAAATAAATACCCAAACTTTTGAAGTAATTGAGTTTTTAGTCAATTTGTGAATTACTTGCACATGCTTTTGGTAACAAAGTGAATTACCACCACTTACCACTGTGTAAGTAATTGCATCTTTTGGGTAGTTGGTTACATTTTTCAAAAGATTGGGTAATAACTTACATTAAATTTTAAAAATTGGGTATTCACTATAATTTCTCTAAAATATAATATAGAATATAAATATAGCCATACCTCTTTTTCTTTTTAGTATTATCATCTACTTTCGCTCACAATCATTTTTGATACATCATTAAATGATTAAATCACCTAGTTTTCTCAATCATCTTATTCTTATGCCTATTTTGCTTTAAAACATGTAATTTTTTTATTACGCCTATGATCCAAATAATATAAAAGGGACACTTATTATTATTATTTTTTTGGACAGAAAATCATATAGTTATCAACGCGTATAATATACCTCATTTTAACTTTAATAAAAAAAATGCGTATAAAATATTCATAGTACAAGTGCATTTTTTTGTTCCTCTGTTTGAATAGTTTATGAAACACTCAAATTATTTGACAGTTTATAGAAAAAATTATACTTTTTGATCAATAGAAAGTCATAGCAATGTATATATTTTGTTGCCTAAGGGATAAATTTTGTATTATTAAAAACATAAGGGACAAACATGAAATTCTGATAAAACACATGCGATACTTATGATATTTACTCAATAAAAAAAAGCTCTCCAATGTTATGCTAATTTAGCATAAGTTTTAGAACACGCTATGTTTAATGTTAAAATTGGCATTTTGATAGCTAAATATAATACTAACACATGCTATTGCATTAGACCATCTTCAATGCACATGTTAGTGCCAATGTCAAAATGTTATATTTAACATAGAATACTCCAATACACTTGTGTTATTTTTAATGTTGTTATTATTATTATTTTATTATTTAGTTGCACAACTAATTCAAGATAGCTAATTGTAAGAAACATTACATGTAGTAAAAATGATTTTATTCGTAATATAAAATTGTATATGTAAATATTTTCACATTTAATGATAAAAAAGTAGCTAATCAATGCTTATTTTAAAATTTTAAAATTTGGCATTATGCTATATTTAATGTCAAATTTGACACCAAGATTAATATTTGCAAATTTGACATTAAAAATAATATTGGATTAGAGAATAATTTTTTCACTGCACCCATCAATTTGGCATTATGCTTAGTTTGGTACTAAATTTGGCACCGGAGATAACACATGAAATTTGTGTAAGGCTTCAATTATTATTCTCTTTTTTAGCATAAAACATAACTCATCTTATCGATAGTAGATATATATCAAAGAAAGCAAAAAAGGACATATTGTCTCTCGTTTTGTATTCCTCTAAAATTATTTTAAATCTGCCATATAATTTCTTTAGGACTTTAGAAGTAATGGAATAACAATTATAGTCATTATTGTTTTTTTACAATAATTTGCAATTTTTTTTTTTTTGGGCATTGCTCCTTATAGATCAAATGAGTGTGGAGCTTCATAACACATAATTTATGTTGTTCGTTTTTAACTTTTTTTTTTTTTTTAATTCTTTCTAAAGAATAGGACAAGCACATTGACAGTTATTTGAGTGTGAAAACAAAGTCCGTTATAACAAATCTTAAAGTTCCTCTTTGATGAAATAACAACTTCGCACCCAACAAAGACAAGTCAATTTGCATTTATATATACCAAACCGAAGCATGGTTCTCGTTAAAATATCTAAGATTAATTTACACAACTATGATAAATATAGCTTTTTTTTTTTGGTGTGGAAATGATAACTTTAGACTTTCAGACTCAGTTATTAGATTACGTAAAGCCACTAAAACTATAATTTTACAGAAACTACTAAAAATAGAAGACAACTCAATCGATGAACTGTGCTTTATATCTTTTTATATGGAGATAGTGAATGGTATGCAAGGTTTGACTGAAGAATCGAATTCATTGTTAAATTTTTAAAAAAAATTAAGAAGTTACTTAAATTTATTTATTTATTTTGGTCTATTTGGTATTTGGTTCTTCAATTTTTTTTGTGTGTGAATGTCTTAAAGAAATGACTAATCTTTTCAAAAATTAAGTTACTAGTTCACACAAAAATTAAGTATATAAAGATAAAAATATATTATCATGTAGTTTAAAAATGTTTAATTTCTTAATAGTGAAAACGTTGGTCATTTTCTTCAAATATCATTTAAAATATGGTTATTTACTAATTATTTCTATTTATATATCCAATGATTATAAGTTTAAAATTGTTAATCCTCAAAATCACTGAATTAATCTTGAATATAGAGTAGAAACGTGTAAAAATAAGTTCCCAAGTCTGAAAATATTTGAAAATATCCCAACAATTTTTATTATTTTGATTTGAAAAAAATTAGATTAATTACTTAGACTTAATAGACATGCCAATTAAATAATATTAAAATTAGTAATAAAAAATCATTAAAATTTGATTTTAAAAAACAAACAGCGCTTACAAATTTTCAAAAGATAATCGAGAACTATTTTAACTGCAGCACAATTTTTCTAAGGAAAATCTAATAAATGAACACACACACATATATATATATATATATATATATATAATAGTTAAATATCAAAAGGTCAGTTATATAAATAGTTATTTTAGATGATGTTTTTTAAAACATGAGTTTGACACAGTTTTAAAAAATTTAAAAACTAGCTATCATAAGTTTTTTATTAGGTAAGAATCTTTTTTAACAATAGTTAATTTCTTAAAATTTTCAATACTAAATAAACTATACATATATACACACACCTATATATATATATATATATATATATAAATACCACCACCGTAAATGTGATCGACCTCAATACAATTGACAATCCATATTTTAATGAATATTGACACTACTCATAAAATTGAATGAAAACGTTCAAGGGCTTCTACCTAATTCCAACGGTAGAAGACCAAAGGGCTGCGCCAAATATTTAGCACGGAGGCTCTTTTTAATGCACCTCAAGTCCTCAATAGTTGGAGGAAAAAAGATCAGGGCCAAATCAAATATAAATAGGCTAACCGCAAATATGCATAAAGACAAATCTAGTAAAAAACTAACTTAAATCGAAGAGTTAGAAAATCACCTTCATTATTAGAGTAGAAACCCTAAAAAAAAAAAAAAATCGTAAGAAATAGCCAAAAAAAAAAATTTATTTTTAAAGTCCAGCCTATGTTTCAAAAAATTAAAACAATAGCCATGTTACGAATTGTATAACAGAAAAGTGTCACATAAAATATAACACATCTGTAAATATTTATAAGATATTTTGTAACACTTAAAGTTTTACTCATTATTTTTTGAAGTGTTAAATAATATCTTACAAATATTTATAGATCTGTTATATTTTGTGTGATACTTTTCTGTTATACAATTTGTAACATGGCTATTTTTTTAATTTTTTGAAACATAAACTATCATTTAAAACAAACATTTAATTTTGGCCTATTTTTGTAACTCACCAAAAAAAAAAAAACTAAAATATAAAGAAACAATGATAATATGTCTTTATTTAAGCACTCCAAACATAGAGCAACACAACAAATGAAGCACACTTTTAAGAAGCCGATATAGATGCTATTACCATCTGCAAGCCACTAGGTCATCGCAACTGCCAAACATCATCATAAAAAATTCGGACAATCTCAACCTACAAAAGTAAAAAACTCACCCACAAATGTTCGGGGCTCAGAAGCAAAAGCAATGAGGCAATGAGTCACAAGAAAACGAAAGACAACAATTCAAAACTCCGGTCTCTTCATAGACCCCACAAGAAGGTAACTGTTACAAAGATAAAATCTAGAGAAAAAAAGAGAGGAAAGAAACAACTAATTACAAACTATGTGTTTTCTAATAAATTTTTTTTAATGGTTGTTAATTATTAGGCTGTTTAGGCTTTTAGTCATTTTTAGACCTATGTTTTAAAAATTTAATCATAATTGTATGAAATTAAGAAATTAGTCATTTTCATATTTAATACAGATCGATATTTGTATTATTTTTTTATACGTGTAATATTTTTTGAAACACGCGTATTATATATGAAAATGACTAATTGTTTAATTTTATAAAAATTATGACTAAATGTTTACCACTTTTCTTAACTCACCTTTAAATATCTAATTACATTTACTAGCTTTTAGTAGTCTAAATATATACAATATTCACATGGAAAATTATTCATCTCACATTTTCTCTCCAATTTCAAAAAAAAAAAAAAAAAAAGAAGAGTTTACTGTCGATTTTTTATTACATTGCAAAAAGACAAAAGCAACACTAACTCCAAGACACGAGCCTTCAAGTTCAACTACCACTTCTTAACTCGGTCACTCACTCACTCTCAGACCCCCAATGACTCAGTGTCGTCTTCTTCTCTCGACCAAGCCTTTCCTTCCCCTCAGTCCTCTTCACTGCCCGCCATTTCCAAGGCCAATCTCCGATCCAAACCCACTCCGCTTCTCACCCTCTCCGACCCCTCTCCGCGCCGCCAAACCCCCTCCTCCGACTCCGATCGCCGCAGCGGCCAAGCACTTCGCCGTCTGGCCGGCGGCGCCGAGACCCGCCGCGCGGATCCTCGCTCTCATCTGCTTCGCGGCGCTCCTTCTCGGCCTCCGCCTCTGTGCCGCCGCGCTGCTGCCGGATTTTCCCGCGCGGTGGCGCGGCCTCGGGGCCGCCGCCGAGGAGGCCGAGGCCAGGGCGCGCGCCTACCCCGCGCACGTCTGGCAGGCAATCGTGGCGTATGAGGACAAGCGCTTCTTCGCGCACTTCGGGGTCGACCCCGTCGGCGTCGCGCGCGCAGCCGCCTCGCTCTCGGCGCGCGGCGGCGGCAGCACCATCACGCAGCAGGTGATTTGAGTTTAAAACGCGAAACGGATTTCCTTTTTATTTTATTTCTTGTTTAAATGCACGCAAGGTGTTTGAGGATTTAACTCACTGAAATGAGTTTTGTATGTGTGTGTGTGTGTATATATATATATGTATATATTTTATTTTTTGTGCATTATAAAAAATTGTTTTATATTAGTAATATTAATAATAGGTATAATTATGAAAATGTTGGAATATTATGCTATAACTATACCTATACGTCTATTTTTATTTTAATTAAATGTTTTTTTTTCTTGATATAAATTTACAAAATCAGTAAAGTAAAATGACCAAATTGTGATCATTGTCTTGAAAAAGGGATAAAATTTACCATTTTGCTACATATCCGATATGTTTGTATAATTATAGAGTTTCATATGTAATTGCTTGGCCATTATAAGCAATAAAAAACGTTTTAATATCATCTCAACCATTGAAACATGCCAACTGACGTGTTGTATTATTTAAGTTGATAATAAGAAGAAGGTTGAAATATATAGCAGTACTCTTCCCTTATATTGTTAAGAGTTATTGTTCGTACCAAAATTGAATTTGAACGGTTTGGAAAGTGGAAACCATTATGTTACATCATCTTTGCTGAATTATTGAAATATTGTATTGATATTATGAATAAAAAATGAAAAATGTAGAATAAGAACTCTTTTTTTTTTTTTTTTTTTTTTTCTCTAATAGATTCTTGGTCAATGTGTTCCTAAATTTAGAGACATGGTTTTCTATACACATGCACTTTCATCTCTGGCTGTTGTTAGGTTTTTAATTATGAATTTTTTTCTTTTTACCTGATATACGTATATATGTATGTGAAGACGCTTCGGTTCAAGTCTGATATTTATTAAAGAAGGGATATACGTGTCTTATGGTTTTACTCCGTAAAAGGGGTTCTTTTCATCTCTTCTTTGAAATTGTGAACGGTTGTCTTTTCTTTGTTTCTTTTACGGGTTTTAGTATTTGTTTTTGGAACTCTTTGTCAAGTTCTGATAATGGGTATAATTTAATCTAGTTCTGGAAATAATTGAGCATAAACTATTGGCAAAAATGAAAGGAAGGAAGAAAAAAAAAAGATAAAGGTCTTATTCATGGAACTGGACAAGAAAGGTTTTTGAATAAACTAAGGTGCAATATCACGCTGGCACCGAAATCTTCATTTTTTATACACAAGTACACAACTTCTCTTATTCTAATATGAAAAGGGAATAAAATAATGGAAGTTTAAAACTTAAAATCGTTTATGTTTTTATGAAGTTTTGGAGAAGCCGAGAAGGTAAAGTCTAACTTGTAGAGACTAGGGACAAAGGCTATAACTGCATGAAGGCTTTTTATTCTTGAGTTTAGATAAAGACTTTCTCAGGTGTGACCTTCACCAAAATTTTTATATCTTTAACATCCCTAGCTGATGTTAGGATTACCTGTAACTTGTCAACGAATTCACATCAAGTTGGTTCAGAGGAGAGAGAGAGAGAGAGAGAGAAGAAGTCAACGCCAAAATAAAACTCTGGTGGAGACAGAAAGGAAATGGAAAGAGCAAAAGGGCACAAATTCTATTCCTAGCCAATACAACCTCTCATCAAGCTTGTTATTATCTTCCAATACAACCTCTCATCAAGCTTGTTATTATCTTTCTATCTTTATACCTTCATACTTCTGTATGGGATCCTTATTGTTCTTTCTCTCTCTTTTCTTTTGCTTTGCCCTTGTGTCTGGCATCACTTTCAATGAGTTCATTTATCCGAATTTCACTGCCTCGCACCTTCAATTCATTGATAATGATGGTGCCTTCTTGTTGTCCCGGAATCAAACCTTCAAAGCCTCTATTTGGAATCCCAACTCCCAACAAATCAACTTTTACCTTTGTGTCATTCACGTGGCGTCCAACACCGTCATCTGGTCTGCGAATAGCAATGCCTCAATATCCAATTCTGGTGAGATGACCCTCACAGTCCAAGGAATCAGAGTTGTGGATGAAGATGGCAATCTCAAATGGTCAACGCCAACTTTAAAATCGCCAGTTTCTGCGTTACGGATGATGGAAACGGGCAATCTTGTGTTGCTTGATCAATTCAACGGTAGCTTGTGGGAGAGTTTTGACTATCCAACAGACACGATTGTGATTGGACAACACTTGCCCGTGGGAACATTTCTGTATAGTCATGTTTCTGTTGATGATTTCTCAACTGGTGGTTATAGACTTGCAATTACTGATTCTAATGCAGTATTGCAATGGTATGGACAAACATATTGGAAGCTGTCCATGGACACGAGGGCTTATACCAATTCGAATTTCGTAGTGGAGTACATGGCGATGAACCGTACGGGCCTTTTTCTTTTTGGCCGTAATGGGTCAACAGTTGTTATTCAGGTGATTTTGTCTCCGTCTGACTTCCGAATAGCCAAGCTAGATTCTTCTGGCCAGTTTATTGTCAGTAGCCTCTCTGGTACTGACTCGAAGGAGCAATTTGCGGGGCCAATTGATGGTTGCCGAATCCCTTTCGTTTGTGGCAGAATTGGGTTGTGTACTGCAGATGCATCTCCAGCTTCCCCGGTGTGTTCATGTCCATCAAGCTTCCACAGAAGCTTACCGAGTAGCAGCAACTGCACGCCAACTGATAGTTCTTATTCGTTGCCACTCGGTTGTAACTCAACCGATCAAGGTATTCAACAGAATTCATCCACTGTTTCGTATCTGAGACTTGGCTATGGGATGGATTATTTTTCCAATATTTTCTCGCAGCCTATTTTCAGTGTTAATTTGTCACTTTGTCAAGATCTCTGCACAAGGAACTGTTCTTGCTTAGGATTCTTCTTTGAGAATTCATCTAGTTCTTGCTATGTGCTTGAAAATGAGTTGGGGTCCATTATTTTCAGCAACACAGGTCAAAGTGATGAGTTGGGTTATATTAAGGTTCTTCCCAACCCTTCCCAAGCAAACGGCAACAGCAATGACTCTAGTGGGGAAAGACGAAATTTTCCCATAGTTGTTCTTGTGCTTTTACCAGTCGTTGGCTCCATTCTTCTTGCAACTCTTGCTTTCCTCTTGTGGGGAAGAAGGAGAATCTCCAAGAGAAAGGAGATAAAGTTAGGCCATGCCCGATCGTTTTCTTCAGGAGATCTGGATTCCTTCTACATCCCTGGCTTACCTAAAAGGTTCGACATTGAAGAGCTTGAGAAAGCTACTGACAACTTCAAGACCTTGATTGGTGCAGGAGGATTTGGTTCTGTATACAAGGGTACGCTTCCAGATAAAACTTTGGTGGCTGTAAAGAAGATAACTAACTTAGGTATTCAAGGGAAAAAGGAATTTTGCACTGAGATCGCAGTTATTGGTAACATTCATCATGCCAATCTGGTCAAATTGAAAGGCTTCTGTGCTCAAGGAAGACAGCGGCTATTGGTTTATGAGTATATGAACCGTGGCTCACTGGATCGGTCCCTATTTGGCAACGGACCAGTCTTGGAATGGCAAGAGAGGCTTGATATAGCCCTTGGGACTGCACGCGGGCTTGCATACTTGCACAGTGGGTGTGAGCAAAAGATCATTCACTGCGATATTAAGCCGGAGAACATTCTCTTGCACGATCAGTTTCAGGCCAAAATATCTGATTTTGGGCTCTCAAAGCTTCTGAGTCCTGAGCAGTCTAGTCTCTTCACAACAATGCGAGGCACACGTGGGTATCTTGCACCCGAATGGCTTACTAATGCTGCAATCTCGGAGAAAACCGATGTATACAGTTTCGGAATGGTGCTTCTTGAACTTGTCAGTGGAAGGAAAAACTGCTCTTTACGTTCACAGAGCCACAGCTTGAATGACAGCAGCAGTGGTGGCGCCGTCTCGACGTCTTCCTCAGCTTCAGGGCTCATTTATTTTCCACTGTTTGCACTGGAGATGCATGAGCAAGGGAAGTACTTGGAGCTTGTTGATCACAGGCTTGAGGGACGAGTGACAAATGAAGAGGCGGAACAATTGGTGCGTGTAGCTTTGTGCTGCGTTCACGAGGAACCAGCAATAAGGCCCAATATGGTTTCTGTTGTTGGCATGTTGGAAGGCGGAATGCCCGTAGGTCAGCCGAGATTGGAAGCTTTGAACTTCTTGCGCTTTTATGGGCGTCGTTTTACTGAGGCATCAATGATAGAGGAGGCAACAGAGCAAAACAATACGGAGTTGCATCGACAAGCCAAGGCTTCTTCCCAAAGCATGACTAGTGATACGCACACTTACTTTTCTTATATGTCCTCGCAGCAGATCTCAGGGCCTAGATAATGTTTTGTCGGTTGACAATTTTGTAAAGTTTATCATGAGTGGTCATTATGTTATTTCCACTTCAAATTGTTTCTCTTTGTATCAATATCTCTATACTATTACTACACATAAATCTACATGTAAAATTTAGGTTTCACCATGAAGTTCAATGTCGATATGTTGAGTATCTTTACTATTTGGCTAATGTAAAGAGTTCTAGTAAGACAACATCCTACCAATTAAAGATGGCTTTTAATAATATTTTGTTTTCTTCTAAATGTAGCAACCGAGAATTTCCTGTTCTGTTGTGAATTTGTTACTAAGCATTTTTTTTGGTGACTATGGAAGATTTACTCTTTGTATTTGTTATGGAAATATATTTTGTGTATCTATAATATGGCTAGTTATCAACTGTTGCTTGAAATGGTTTGCTTTCTCATGTTCTAATTGCTATGATTTTTTAAGGCGAAGAGTTTTTTTTTCATTTTTATTTTTGTTGTGCTCGGTGATTTTTTTTTTTTCAATATCTCCTCCATCCTTTCCGTCTGATTTCTATCTGTTAATAACTTTGGCAGCTTGTTAAAAACACTTTCCTTAGGAATGAAAGAACGCTTTCAAGAAAACTGGTTGAGATGGTTTTGTCAGTAGCATTGGAGAGAAAATTGACGAAATGGAGAATATTGAGCTGCTATGTGAGCAAGGTCAAATAAGTAAACTTCTTATTTCCCTTTTTCCCTTTTTTTTTTTTTTCAATGTGTTCTTAGATGTAATTCTGTGCTATGAGAATAAAATGACAGTCAATGAAGGGTTCTACCCACCATTTTTTTTCCCCGCAGCGAAGTGATTTTGATCATTCAATGCTTCACAGCCTTAGTTTTTCATGAGCCAAACCCAAATTAGCCAGTGCAAAGTCAGTTTCAGCTGAAATACTTCTGGGATGATATTAGTATCACCAAAGACAATAAAAGCTAAAACTATGCTTCTTGTGTAGCAAGAAACCCGTTTCAATTTCATGAAATTGTTCTTTCTACTCTTCTTGATTAATATATCATAAGTACGTTTCTTGTGGACAATAACATCATCTTTTGCATTTGGAAACAAATTTTAGATTGGATATTCTCTTTGTACTCTGTTCCTTGCACTCGAAACTTTTGAGGTGCTAATCAGTATTGCACTCGTGTATAGTATTTTGAGTGGCAAAAAATGCAAAAAGTGAAATGCCAATCCGTTACTTGTGTGATGTGTACATCCCTTTCAGGGTTGCCCAGAAATCCTTCTCTGCTTACAAATCTGTAGCAGTCTAGCAGAGGCGATAATAGCGCAATTGTGTAACAAAGGTATCTGTGTTGCAGATATATTGGGGACATGGTATTTACGGGATTGAATCAGCATCAAAATTATATTTCGGAAAGCATCCTTCTCTTCTTACTCTAGGAGAGTCTGCACTACTAGCGGGGATTATACCCGCTCCAGAACTTCGATCTCCATTTAAGAATCCTAGCAGGTACTTGAGTTATACTTTTCTGCTGCATAATTGCAAGTTCCTGAACTATATGGTTAAGGATGAGTTTTGCTATATATCCTTTTTTTTGGGGTTTATTTGGCTTTAAGAAAAAAGATTAAAGAGAAGGGAAAGAACAGTATTGAGTTTGAGTTCAATGATCGAGTGACAGAGTTACGGTTTGTGACAGGGGGAAGATTTATCAAGCCAGAGTTTTGAAGAGGATGGTTGATGTTGGCTTTCTTGATGCAGAAACAGCACTTTCAGTTCTCAAACAACCTCTTTCTTATGCTAATGGTTCAGATTCCGTCGACGGCCTTCTTCAGTTATCGTCTTTCTTCAAAGAGGTATGTGACAATGTCGTACCTTTTTCTTTCATCTTCTTCGCTAATTTCCTCGCCTCGTTCTCAAAGCACCAGAAGAAGTAATATGCATGCGAAATAATCAAAATTTCGATGATATGGTTTAGGTCTTTTCTGTCATTAAATTGATTTTTTTCCCCCTTTGCAATTATGACATTTTATTATGTTATTTTTGCTGAAGGTAAAATGTGATGATGAATTGTAAACATCTCTACGCGACACTCCTAGGGCCCGTAATTCTTCGCCTCATGGAAATTAAATTTGTGATTTGTTTTATCAGCCACTCATATTGGTTTGCAATAAGTTGTAAATTATGCAACACGGTTTCATATAATGTAGATATGTAATAAGTCTGTAATTCTCTATGTACAATACAAATTTACTAAAACTTGATAAGTCTTCAAATTACTTCTTGTGTTCCTTTCGTACACAACTTTGAAGCTATATATGTGAAATCAACTCTCCGACCTTAGCCCCGCCGCGATTTAGGCGGGGAGGGGAGAGGGGAGGGGATTTCGTGCTCTTAAGGTGGGACAGCGATGGGAAGCACACCGACCCCGTACTTGTACCAGCCTCCGCCTTGTTTTATTCTAATCCCTATTTACATGGCACATTATATTTGATATCTAACTGTGTTAATACACACGCATATCATGCTTTAGCCATGCGGAAGCATTTCTATGGTGCCAACAAGCCCGATGGTATGTTTGGTTGAGTGGGTGAGGAGCAGGGACGATGGAGAGGCGGAGGAGATATGCAATTAAGTTGTTCGGTTAGGGAAAAAAAAAAAAAAAAAAAGAAGAAGGAAGGAGAGGAGTGATGGGAGAGCTTATCCACTCGGATGCACCAAGTTGCATCGTTACAAACTTCTCCCTTCTCTTTATTAGAAAATCTATTTTGTGACCTTTATATTAATTAATAACAAATAAAAAATGAGCAATATAGTAACTTTACAAATAACCACTATTTATCTTTCTTCTCTAATTTTTTTCCACCCAAACAATTAGAAGGATTACTATAAGGTTCACTGTCTTTCTTTTTCACTATTTATTTGTCCAACCAAACATCCCCTAAGCTATGAGAAGTGTCAGCGTTATTCTACTTGGCATGTATCTAATCTATAGCCAAAGAACCAATAAGTTGATAGATAAGCCATAATTTTATTTTTTTATCACATATTTTTTAGGGTGAGTTAAGCAATTAGCCATTTTAAAGGTAAAGTTTAAATGATTTAGTCATAGTTTCACGAAATTAAGGATTTAACCATAACATGTAATATTTTATGTTACATGTAACATATACACATGCAAAAAGTATAACAATAAATGTAACGTTACATGTAACATAAAATGTAACTCATGTAACATTACATGATGTTATATTTTTATACGTATATATGTTGCATGTAATATTTTATATTACGTGTTATGGCTAAATCCTTAATTTTGACATTTTAGAGCTAAATCCTTAAAAATTATCCAAAAGTTTGGTTAAATACCTAAAAAACTCTATTTTTTAATAGATAAGCTATATGTTATGTAAGTTACTAAAGTACCTAATAAAATTAATTGGTATATAAAAAAATTATTCCTAATTACACTTAAAATTTATCTTTTATTTTCTTTTCTTTTCTTTTTTTTTTTCAGGAAGCTGGAGAGTCTAGGGAAGTAGGAACTTAAATTTTTTTTATGAAACACATATGATTGTGGTATTTTCTCTCTTTACAAGAAATAACAAGAAAAAAATAAATTTTTAAGTTGGTACATTTCCTATTCTTATTTTTTTTGGGCTGTACATTTTTCTTTTCCTTTCTCTTTTATATATTTATATAGGGGCAGCATATTGTAAAAACAAAATTGAAATTATTTAATGAATTTTAAAAATAACATGGTTATTTCAATTAAGCACAAAAGATATATAGCTACTCTTTTACTTTTAGGCTCCTTCTGACACGAAAGAAAGAAAAGTGAATGAAAAAAAAAATAGAAAGTGATACCGAAAAAAATATGAGAGAAAAAAAGAAAATAATTTTCTTTTGGTATACTAAGAAGGAAAAAAAATTTAATTAGACAATTATTATTTTATCAATTTATTTTATTATTAGAATTTAAAAATGTGAATAACATAGTAATTTAATACTTAAATGAGTTGAAAAGAGCTTTTTACTTAATATTAGAAGGATAAAAATAGTGGGTCCCATATGTATTTTTTTCTTTATATCTTCTTTCCCTACTTCTTTTCCTTCCTACCAAACAAGATCATTTATTGATTTCTATCTAAATTTCCCTTCACTCACTTCCTTTTATTTTTCCAACTTATCAAACATACTCTTTGGGGGCATAAATCTTTCTAAATTTTAAATTTAAGAGGGGCATAAGGGGGACATATATGATTTTTTTTCTAGAATCTAAGAAGAAATTATAAATTTAAAAAAGGGAGAATTTCAAATTAAAGCCATTTTTGGTATGCACCATTTATTTCCACTCCATATTTGTAGTGTAAATTTGAGATATAAATTAAAATATAAGTATAACACACATAAAATATAGATTATTATTGTATCAAAAATAAGATATTCCTCGAAATTCCCCTTGGAGCCATATGCCCCCCTAGCTCGTAGGCTCATGGTGACTCCGCCACTACATAGGTGAGTAGCTGATTTCCGACCTACATATCAAGTAAAGTCCAAGTCAATGTGGCTGCTCTTTTTCTATTACGTGTATTAGTAGATAAAAATCGATAAAGTTGATTTTTTTTTTTGCTAAATAATAAAGTTGATTAATACATTGTATTTATATATATGGACTATATATATGTATATCGAAAAATTTCATAAACCCCCCCTAAAGTTTGACAATATTAATAAATTGGCTTATAATGTATAAAACGTATCAAATTAGTCATTAAAGTTAGATTCGTGTATTATATATATATATATATATATATATATATATTGGCTCTTTTGTCAATTAAAGTGGATGGAACATGATGTGGCACCAACTTTTTACATTTTTATTATTTTCTAAAAATATGATTTTCAGATCGACCCAATAATTTTAGAATATTTCATTTAATACCTCAAAGATTCAACTAAAATCCCAAATAAAATCTATCTATTGCCTTCCCTTTCTCAATAACTTAGAAATAAAAATTAATTCCATAGTTGATGAAAATGTTAGGATTCGTTGATTTTGTTTAGAGAGATGAAGGGTTTGTATTTTTGAGAGAGAGAGAGAGTTGTCTTTGTCTGAGCCCTGAGGGAGTAAAGGTTTTTTCTTTTTTGGTGTGTTTTTGGGATTGTTTTTGTTTTAGCTAAACTTTAGGGTGTTAAATGAAATTTCTCTAAATTATTGGGCTTTATAAGAAAATAATATGCTTGAAAAAATAATAAAAATGCTAAAAGTAGGTGCCACATCAGATTTTTATAATCTCTAACTGACAATGGCCAAAAGAGCCAATTTGACACATTTTATACATCAGAGACCAACTTAAGAATGGTGTCAAACTTCAGTGGCAATTTATAAGTTTTTTCCTGCTCTTAGGGGGCCATAAATATTTCTAAAATCTAAGTTAAAATTTTAAAATTTTAATTTAAAGAGGAGCATAAGGGGACATAAACGAAATTTTTTCTAAAATCTAGGATGAAATTTTAAATTCAAAAAATTCAGGGGAGGCATAATTCCCCCCCTAGGCACATGGTGGCTCCGCCTCTACATAGGTGAATAGCTGATTTCCGACCTACATGTCAAGTAAAAAGCCCAAGTCAATGTGGCTGCTTTTTTTACTACTAGGTGTATGTATGTAGATAAAAATCGATTAATTAACCTTATGTTTGGGCAAATTATTTTACCCATCCCATCTCATTTCTTAGGATGGTCAAAATGATTTGAAAATGATTTGGAAAATAGTTAGAAAAATGAATAAAATGATTTGATTTTGCGAATTTTAAGGTGATATAAATGGTTAAGATTTAAAGATAAACTGTAGGGATTTGAAAAGTTGAAAAAAAAAAAACTGAAATGGAATGATTTATAGGATTAGAAAATTAAATAGTTTGAAATAAAATAGAATGAAATTAAATAATTTGAGAGGGGTTGTCAAGGTAATGCATTGTACTTATATATACGGACTATATACTACATAGGTCATGCCAGCACTATTATAGCCAGTTAGCTTGCGACCATTTAATTAAGGGAGCTGTATTTCTGGCAATATTAGACTAAAGTAAGAAAGTAGATCAACTATATATAGCGATAGAAATATATCACTTTTGTATCTAATCTCATCTCATCACATCACATCGTTAATGTACAACAACTCGAAAATGAGCAATAACTATAACAAATACCGTAAAAGTTTGGTGGTAGTGTTGGTAGCTTTGAGGTTGTTGGTGAATGGGTTTATTTGTGTATTGGCAGCTCCAACCGATGGATTCACAGAGGTGAGACTGACAGCGAACAACTTCCAACTGCACAAACCATACGACGTGCCTCCTGAGAGCCGCTACTCAAAGATAGATGGAGCCTTTTTCGTCCTTGAAAAGTTTTGGGTTTATAGCACTGACAAGCCCTTTAGGCCTGACAGTCCCACCAAGCCTCGCACTGAAATGCGCATTGCGGTATATGAATATATATAATAATAAACTACAACATTCGCTTCTTCTTTTAGCTGGTTCAATATCTTTTTTTTTAGGTAGATTTACCTTTTTTAATGGACTTTAGTTTTCAAAGGAGTTAATCTAGTAGTTTCCTCTTTTTAAATATTTTTTTTCCTTTTTGATTTTTGGTCATTTTTGTTCTATGTTTCAAGAAAATAATCGATGTTTAAAAAAAAAAAAAAGAAACTAGCCATTAATTCTTAAAAGAACTATAGAATATATATATAAAAAGAGAAATTATAGCGAATAATCAAAATTTTGACGCTAAATTTAAATAAATACCCAATTTATTTAAAAAACATAATAAAATAATTTAAATGATTCAATTACTCACACATTATTAATTAGCGGTAGTTAACTAAATTACTGAAAATACGTGCAAGTAACTAATAAATTGGCTAATTACTCAATTATTTTAAAACATTATAAGATATTTAATTTTTTTTGTTATTTAAATTCTAGTATTTCCCCATTTTATCCTTAAAAAAACGACAATACAATTTCCTTATAAATTAATGAAAACATTGGCTATATATATATATATATATTTTTAAACATAATTCATCCGACTATTTACTCAATTTATTTATTTTGTTACAGGGCCACGACTACAGCTCCGGCGTGTGGCAGTTCGAGGGATCCTTTCTGGTGCCGAGCGGGACGGAGGGGGCATGCATCTTCCAAGTATTCGGGGCGGCGACGGCATCCACCACCCTGCAGCTCAGGGTTTACGGTGGGAACCTCTGGATTTACAGGAACCAGATTGTGGCATCAAACATATACGACAAGTCGTTCAAGCTCAACGTGATCCACGACGTTGCCAACTCTCGAGTCACTGTGTTCATCAACGGTGAGCAAAGGGCTCAAGTGGGTGGCAGAGGGCCATCGAACTTTTACTTCAAGTATGGAGTTTACGCTCAGGACGGTTCCAGTAACTACATGGAATCAAGGTGGAGCTTTGTCAGACTTCTCAAAAGATAGATAGATAGATCAACTAATATTCAATATATATATATATATATATATATAACTAAGTTTGCCCTAGCTAGCTATCTAAGCGTGGTTATATATATATATATATGCCATGATATCTAGACTATAGTTCAACTGAAATAAAAAGTACGTACTATAGTACTTGTATTATGTAATAAATTAATGAGATCTGATAATTCCATATAATATGGACTGATCCATCTGATCTAAAACCTCATTAAGTTCGGTATTATAATTTATTTATTACGTGCAACCACAATACCCCCACCCCTCTCTCTGTCTCCAATATATATAAGCTTCTTTTTTCTTTTTTCTTTTTTTTTTTTGGTGTTAACCTCGGGAAAAAGAAAATCAGCTAACTAGCTATGTATCCACACAATCTATACCAGTAAAACCACGTAATTCACGCGTGTGTTTTCTTTTGTGTACTCGTTGTAATAAGCATATACTTAATATTGTTTAATATGTTAGAATTTAGTTTTGAGTTTTCAAAATTAGAACAACCAATGAAAATTAACAAAAATCTAACACAAAAAATCAGACCCTTCTTCTTCCTTTTTCATTTCAAAACCACCGCGCCCCCAAACGCGCCGCCTCCCCCCTCCCCCCCCCCCCCCCCCCCCCCCCCCCCCCCCCCCCCCCCCCCTCCCAACCAAAAAAAAATCAAAGCCCCAAAATTAAACTTTACTGCCGAGAAACATAGTGAGTGGATATGAGAAAGAGTGATGAGCTCCACGAGTGAGATCGCAGGCCGTCTTGACCAAATCTGGTGACGGTGAGGTTTTTGCTGGAATGAGATTAGAAGGTAAACTTGTGGAAGGGCAATTTGGTCTACTTGCAAAAATATTATGGGCAGGGGTAGTTTTTTAATTTTTAGAAACATGGGCCAATATTTAAAAGCCTTCTTTCTAAAATCAATATATGCCTAACAAGCCCTAAAATAAATACCTAAAATTTTTAAGGAGAAATTGCAAAAAAAAAAGAAAAAAAAAAAAAGAAAAAAGGTCATTTTAGGTGTTACTTAAGGCCGACAATCTGGGTCCAGACACGAGACACGACATGATTTAAGCGGGTCTAGATTATCCCTTAATGTGTTTGGATTTTAACGAGTTGGACACGATTAAATAACGGATGAATACGACACGAATCCAAAAATATGATTAGACCCAATTAGATACGTTTAATAATTAGGTCTTAAATGGGTAGACACAATTACGACCCAATAAGACCCATTAAGAAACGTTTACTAAACGAGTTTTACACGATTACGACATATTTAATATCTATATGTATACATATATACATATATATATATATATATTTTAATTATTTATTATATTTCTTAATTATTTTGGCTCTTGTATAATATTTTGTATCTTTTAAATATTTTTAATACAATTTCGAGCACTCCTTAGGTCTTAATCTCATTAATCCCTTTCCCCTTTTCTTTTGTTTAATGGATTGTTTTATGTTCATCATGGTTTTATTTGATGGATTATTATTTATTTATTTATATTTTGAAGGATTAACTTGCGGCTATGTTTAATATTAATAGACTATAACTATATTTTATGTATATTAATCACTTAATTTTTAAATTTTTTTTATAGTTAATTCATTTTGAGATAAATGGGTCTTATTGAGTTCAAGATCCGTTTAAACCAATCTAAAAATGGATCGTGTGACCCATTTGGACTCATTTAAATAAATAGGTTCGTGAGTCTGCATTAGAGGTACAAAAACGGGCAACATTACCCGCCCGAAGAATTCCCGGGGAACTACCTGGAATTACTCGGTCCCAAAATACCAAGGAATTCCCCAGAAATGAGAACCGAGCAATTACCCAAAAATTACCCGGTTTTTACCTGGGTAACGGCGATTCCCTTGCGAGCTGCGACATCGAAGCCCCAATCCCCGGCGACACCCCTTGCGAAACCCCCAGCAACCCCCACGAAACACCACGGAGAGTCTTTGCGAACCCACTCCGCCGAACCAACTCTGCGAACCCACTTCGCCACAAACCCACCCCGCAAACACTTCGCCGAACCCACCCCCGCGAACCCACTCCGCTGAACCCCGTTAACCCACTCCGCGACCCATCCCGCCGAACTCCCCGTGACCCACCCTGCTGAACCCCCTGCGAACCCACCTCGACTAAGACATCGATTAAACCAGAACCAGAACCAACACAAAAATCAAAACAAAGAGATCGATTCATAAAGAGATCGAACCAGAACCAAACTTGAAGAGGCGAAGACGCGACACAGCGCTGTCTAGGGCTTGGAGGACTCGGACTCGTCGTCTGCTGGGCCTCGGTCCCGTCGGAGATCAGGGTATTACCCGAATTTTTCCTAAAACTTTTGTCCGGGTAATGATCGGGGAAACTCCCCGTACCTGTATTTGCATGCTTAGTCTGCACGACCCATTAAGACACGAATAATAATCGTGTCTTAATAGGTCGTGTCTGGGTTTGTTAAAAAATAAATAGGTCGCGTCTAGATCTTTATTCTAGATACGATTAATAAATGTGTCGTGTCTAGGTCTACTCAAAATTACTTAGACACGAATAAGACACGACCTATGACACGAATTGCCACCCCTATAGTGTTACTTAATAATTTATGTCTCAAATGGTGTGCAATCCCTCTCAACTTTCAAAATTACAAATTTACTATATATATGATTTATTTTTTAAAATTTTCACCCCTTTAAGTTTCTAAACTTATAAAATTTATCATCTATATTAAATATTTTTTAGATTTCCCATCCTTATAGTCACAATAATTTTTCAAAATCTTTAATTTACCTAGCATTTAAATAAAATTTCATATTTGATCCCTTAAATTATTAGTATCTTTAAATTTACTTTATATTTTTTTTAATGAAAAGACGTTGAGTTAAGAACGTATCTTAATTAGATTAATATACGCTTAAAAAGATGACGATTTACTAACTAGGGGTGTAAAACAATAACCGAAAAATCAAAAACCAAAAATAACCGACCGAAAACCGATTTTTAATATCTGTTAGCTCATTGTTTTTCTAATTCTACTTTTCTTATATAATATTATTACGGGTAAAATTTAATATATATTTATATAATCATTTAACAAAATAATATTATATTATGGCTTTTCACTCCCCGGATTAAATTTCTGGATCCAGTGTCGAGGAAAATTTGAAATCAAAGAAAGGCGATGATGTGTCGAAATTACTTTTGTTTGCGGGACAAATAAAAGGGATAGATCTTTATTGGTTCTAAAAAATATAGTACCTTATATTTCTCATTTTGAGTTGCTATAATAATTATAAGTCCGTTCATTAATGTTGCTTTCGGGAACATGAAGCCTTTCTGAGCTTAATCAATATGCATGTTAGACGGAAAAGAAAAAAAAGAAAAAGAAAAAGAAAAAGAAATGCCTAATCATGCAAATCAATCAAGTAAATAACATGAGAAATATCATAGTATATATATTTAACTTAAATATGTGATTTTAACAGTAGATATTGACCAATCTAAGAGTAATAGTCTCTTGATGGTAGCAAGACTGCCTCATACACTTATTAATCCAAACATAATACAAGCGGTTATTAATTTAGCTGTAATTCTTTGAAGATCATATATAGGTTATTATACCTATTAATTAATTATCTTCTAAAGACTTTGATCCCACTCCACCTTGATTCCATATAGTTACTTGAGCCAGTCTGAGCATAAACTCCGTACTTGAAGTAAAACGTAGCAGGCCCTTGACCTCCAACGACAACCTTTTGCGCGTTGTCGATAAAGACCGTAACCCTAGAATTTCCGACATCGTGGATGACATTCAGCTTAAACCATCTGTTGTAGATGTTTGATGCCACCACTTGGTTGTTGTAAACCTTCAACTCGCCGTTGTAAACCCTAAGTTGAAGAGTTGTTGCCTGATTCGCCGCGCCGAAGACTTGCATTATACAGGCGCCGGTGGTCCCGCTCGGCACGTAAAAGTTCCCTTCGAACTGCCAGATTCCCGAGGTGTAGTCATGTCCCTATCACATAAAGAAATCCCACGTTTAGTGCACTGTATAAGCCCATCATGTTATATTAAAAAATATGATACGTTGTTTGACATGTTAAAACTATCGTATTTTATAATATAAAAAGCGCACACATATATATATATAATTTAGTTATATATATAATTTAGGTGCGATCAAAAGGCCACTTGCATAGCTTCTTCTTTTTTTTTTCTTTTTTTTTTTTTGAGATTCGCTCCTAAGGTTTTCAAGCAGTTTAATAGAAGAGAAAATGTTTATTGAATTTTCACAACAAATTAATAGCAAAAATGATATAAGTTAGTATTGAGAATGAATTTAATCAATTATGTAGAAGTACGTACCGAAATGCGTATTTCAGTGCGAGGCTTGGTGTCACTGCCTTGTTGGAAGGGCTTGTCGTCACTATAGACCCAGAGCTTTTCGACTCCATTGCTTTTGCTGTAGCGGTTCTGAGTGGGTTGGTCATATGGTTTTTGCAACTGAAAATTGCTTGAGGAAAGACTTACTTGTGTGAACCCATCTGTTGGAGCAGCCATTACACACACATTATTATAATTATTTTTATTGTTACCAAATTGGCCATTCAAGCAGATAATAAGAGCTAATAGGAACACAAGGCTTTTGTTGTTATAGTTCTTCATTTTGCGAGGATGCAAGTTATGGAAGTTATTGAGGGGTATTTATAGGAACAGAAAAACTGAGAGTAATTAGTTCTAAGCAGAATTAACAAGACTTCCAAAGGAATTATTGATGGGAAAAAAAAATTCAAAGTAGATGTCTTCTCTGGACAAGTTGGATTTTCTCGAAATTAAGTGGTTTGACTTTAGAAAGTCTAGCTAGTCTAGTTATATAATTATGGGTAGATATTTCCTACGTTTTCGGATTTTTTTTTTTTTTTTCGTGCTGGGATAGATATATCCTGCGTTACACGGCAAAATAATCTTTAAAAAAAAGTACAGCTTGTAATTTGATAAATATGAAAATTTTAGAAATTTTAGGAAACTTGTCGATAATTAGGATAAAAGCTTATCACTATTCAAAAATTAAACTAATCGGTATATGTTACAAAATGTTTATTGAAACTAAGGTATATATAATAAGAGATTATATATTGAGCAAATAATGATGATATAATATTGTTTTAAGAAAATAGCCTACATACGTTTCTGTTAATTAAAGAAATATTCATTTTTTTCAATTATTTTATAGCGTGATGTTATTTTTATGCCTTTAGTTTTTAAGGATCTAATGACTAATTTCTTAATTTTTTTAAAACGTTGACTATTTACTTAAAATATTAATTAGAAAATAGCTAAATATCAAATAGGTTCATATAATAATTGGCTTATGATATTTACAAATCTATGTATACCCATTTAATTCAATATGTACAAAAATATTTAGGAAAATTAAATATTCTCAAATGTATTTAATGTTTTCTTAATTAAGTTACATAATTTTTTTTATCACGCTTTTACCTTATATGGAAACCCAAAATATACCTGAATTATTTTAGCCTCTTTTGTTTTTGGTTATAAAGTTGATGTGAATGAGCATTGTTTTACGTCAAATTGAATAATATTAAGAGATTATTAATCCTCAAAAGTTTTCTTGCTCTCACTATTTTTATCACTTGTTGCTATGTGTTTTCTATTATTTCTTTCTAATCAATTTGGATTTTCTATTAAGCTATAGAAATATTATATTTTTAACCAATTCGGATTTTTACATAAATATTTTTTCAACCAAATCAAATTTCTTATCATGTTATGAAAATATTTATGTGAAAATATTTCATTTCTAAAAATTTGATTTTTTATTTCTAAACAATTCAGATTTTCTATTAAAGAATCAACATGTTCATAGAAATAATGATCTTGTTACACTACTAATGACAATGGGTATTATTAGATTTAGGCTATATTTGGTTTTTGGCCATTATTTTTGTCTATATTTTAAAGAAATGACTAGTATTTTTAAAAATTAAGTTATTAGCCACTAATACATAAGACAACGTATAAAGGTAAATGTAAATCATTATGTAGTTATTAAGAAAATGACTAATTTCTTAATTAATCGAAACATTGATTATTTTTCTTAAAATATCATTCAAAAAATGAATGTATACTCAATTATCTCTTAGATTTATGTATAAAAAGATCAAAATTTTAATTTAATTTTAATAGATTTTTACGCATAATTTATAAATTTGTTGACGCTTTTTTCATATTTAAATAAACACAAACCCTATTTTGTATTATTTACACAAATGGATATCCATATTCATATTAGTAATTTTCACCATCAAAATATATAATTGTAAAAATCCTAAAACGCAAATTAGTTTTGTAAATACTATTTATTTTGGTAAAATATATAACGGTTACTAATAGCATCATTAATTATTGCAAAATTAAATAATTAAAAAAAAGCATCATTATAACACAGCTTTTACTAACGACTTCTTCTTCCTCTCAAAAGTCTATAATTTCTGGTATGTTTTTGAACAAGTAGGCGTCGTGGGAAAAAGAGAAACAGATTAAAGGGTATATAGCTTAAAAAGGATATATTGTCCCATGCCAATAGAACCCCTTAGCGTCTTCACTAAGGCATTTCAGAGTCCAAATTAGGGCGGCTTCAAACAAACAGAATGTTGACTTCGGCGGCTTTATATTATTTTCAAACATAAATATCCTCTTTTATAAGAGGTTTGAAACCAGATGGTAACAAAATAAAAGGGTGGTCAATGAAACTCCTTTTTTTTGTTTTTTGTTTTTTTAAGTTTCAATTGAAGTCAATTACGTGTGTGAGAGAGCACTTTGAGGGCTAAAACATTATCATTTGATCCTCGAATTCCTATAAGTTAATGACATTTAGATAAATACAATAGAATTAAGTTATTAATTAATATAACGGAAGTCACATGCCAGTCAGAGATGACAATAACACTATGTTTGGTATGAGAGAAAGAAAATTGGATGAAAAAGAAAATAAGAGATGAAAGAAAATAAGAAAGAAATGAAAGAATTTTTTTTTTTTTTGGTTGTTGTTTGATATAGTAGAAGGGAAATAAAAAATTTTATTTATAAAATTACCATTTCATCCATTTATTTTACTTTTTTTATAACTAAGAAATAGACAAAAGAGTAATCTGCTCTTGATTACTTTGATAAAAAAAAACTTCCCCCACTTTTCCTTCCAATATTGGGAAGATAAAATATTGTGGGCCTCACTTTCATTTTTTTCCTTCCCATTTTCTCTTGTCTCTCATTTTCTTCCTTATCAAACAACCTAACTTTTAAACTTTCATTCCAAAATACATCCTATATTTTTCATCCTCACACTTTTCAATCATACCAAACACACTCTAAATGAAAAAGTAAAAAAGTTCAAAATCCCAAAAAACATTCATTAAAGCCTATAAATAGGAGAGATTGCTAGAGCAATCTAACTTTTTGCTTCTTAAGGGATCCTAAGCATAGTTCTAGAGAGAAAATCGAGAGAAAAATTCTCTATTCTGGTTAAAAAAAACTAGGATATAGCGATTGAGAGCAAATTAAGCCGAGTACTTATAACTGTTTAGCCGATTTTTGGCACAAATATTATGTTATTTTAACAAATAGAGTTCAACGTTTTAACGATACAAGTGTATAGATCATCATATTTATTTAGGAAGATCGTAATAAATATATTTTTTTGACACATTATAAATTTATGTCCATTTTTCAATGCAATTATCCCTTTAATTTTAAACTAGCTTGAGTAGTTAATAGAATATAAAAATGATATCATATGAGAAATGTGTTGACAAAGTATAGTAGAATGAACTGATATCGACGTTATTTTTTTTCCAACTTAAAAATTAGTACTATTACTTGGCCTCGGCGAAATAATTAATGGGAATAAATGGCACGGCTAAGTCTCTCCTTGCAAGCAACCTTGCCGAATCAATTGCTAGAGCCATGACCATCAGAGCTTTTGGAGAGGAAGACAGATTCATCTCAAAGTACTCGAGCCTTATTGATGAAAATGCTAGCCCACATTTCCATAATTTCTCAGCAAACGAGTGGTTGATCCAACAACTCAAAACACTGTGTGCCATCGTTCTCTCAACCTCAGCTCCCGCCATGACTTGCTTCCTTTCAAAGCTTCTGACTTCGGTCAGTAAATTTTCATTTTTATATTACGTAATTAATGACAAATAAATGAAAAATAGAAATACGAAAATAGAGAACACGCAGATTTAAGTGGAATCCTAAGATGGAAAAAAAAATCACTGGCAAATGAGAGAAATTCACTATCTGAAAAATTGGTACAAAGTTACATAGTATTTTCGAATTTAGTAAATATAGGAAAAAACCCTAATTCGAAAGGTCCATACCACAAGTAGGGGTGTAATCGAGCCGAGCTTCAAAATGCTCAGGCTCGGCTCGTCAGGTTTTTTCCGAGCTCGAGCTCGATAAAATTGGGAAAGCTCGGCTCGAGCTCGATCAATAAAAGCTCGAGCTCGGCCATAATTAAGCTCATTCGAGCTTTTTTCGAGCTCGAGCTCGTGAGCTCTAATAAAAATTTTACTGAGAAGACTACCTCAGATGACGGGGACACTCAGATGGCAGAGCTTGGAGGGCGGGGAAGCTCGAGAGGACGGGGAGACTCGGACTTGAACTCAAACGAGGAGGCTCGACGGCGGGGCTAGGGCTCGAAGTCTCGAACAGAGGCGCTCGAGCTGACAGGGAGGCTAGAGCTCAAACGGCGGGGAGGCTCTAACGGGGAGGCTTAGGGCTCGAACGGTGGGGTTTGGGGCTCGAACGGCGGGGAGGCTCGAACCGTGGGGCTTGGGGCTCGAACGGCAGGGAGGCTCGAACCGTGGGGCTTGGGGCTCGAACGGCAGGGAGGATCAACGGTGGGGCTTGGGGCTTGAATGGTGGGGCTTGGAGGCGTGGCTTCACTGAGAGAGGGAGCAGGGAATCTGGGCTTCACTGAGAGAAGCAGCAGAGAAGAAGCTGGAGGAAAAATATTCTCAGTGAGTGGCGGAGAAGAAGAGGGAAAGTGAAAATAAACCCTAAAGGCTAAAATGTTATGTTTTTTCCAATTTTTTTAAGAAAAAAATGTTATAATTTTATAAAAATTGTAATATAATTATTGTATTACATATAATATAATATGAAATTCTAGTTTATTAAATTTTTTATGTTATAAGTTTATAAAAATATTTTTTTATAATATAAATATATAATATATATTTATTGTATTATATATAATATAAAACAAGCATGTTTGCGAACTCGTTTACGAGCCTGTTCACGAATATATAATCGAGCTTGTTCGCGAACTTCAACGAGTCGAGTTTTAGTTAGTTCAAGCTCTGTTCATTAATTATTCGAGCCTTAAAATTATGTTCAAGCTCGGCTCGTTTACATAACGAGCCGAACACGAACGAGCTTTTATCGAGCTGAACACCGAGCTGCTCACGAACGGTTCAGCTTGTTTACACCCCTAACCGCAGGGGCTTCGCCCTCGCACCCCCATCGGCCCAAACACTCCGCTTCCACAACAAATCCCTATTTTTTCTCAATTTTTCATTTAGACCGCACCACTGGCCTTCGGGTCGGTCCAAAATAGAAATTCGGGTTGCAAAACTCCAACATTTTACTTGTACATTTTATTGCTCTCACCTTTTACATAAAAACACATCATGAATTGACCAAGTATTCTTTTTGGCAGGTTTTGTTGGAATGACATTATCTTATGGCCTCCCATTGAACCTATTCTTGGCACTTTCTGTCCAATTCCAGTGTATGCTACCAAACATCATTGAAAGAGTAGAGCAATACATGCATATTTCCTAGTGAAGCCTCGGAAGTACTAGAAGTCAATAGACCTGCACAAAACTGGCCTGCTTTTGGCAAAGTGGAAATATGAAATTTGAAGATGAATTGCAATTCGTATGATAACGTAACTATCGAAGTTCAGGGATGTTTTGTGTATGATATATTCAACTACATTATGCAGGTGAGATATAGGCCTAATTCTCCATTAGTACTTCATGGAATAAGCTGCACAATAGAAGGAGGGCAAAAGATATTGTGATTGTAGGCCGTATGGGAAGTGGAAAGACGACTCTCATCGGTGTTTTGTTTCGTTTGGTAGAGCCACAGAAGGGACAATAATAGTGGATGACGACATTTGCACTATTGGGCTTCGTGATTTGAGGACACGTTTTGGGATTATACCTCAAGATCCAAACACTCTTTAATGGCTCTGTGAGATTCAATTTAGACCCTTTATCACAGCACGCTGATCATGAAATATGAAGGTAAAGTTTCCTAACAAATAATGCCCATAGTTTTTTGAATGTACAAGGGTTGGTTTCACTATAGCCTATTGGTGATGATATAAGTCTGGTTTTAGTCTATTTCTGTTAAAGATTTGTAGTAACCAATGAATTTTCAACTTCTTGCCTCATAAATATAACCACAAAAGGTTCTTGAGAAGCGTCAGCTGAGAGGCCGTCCAAGAGAAAAAGGAAGGCCTAGATTCCTTAGGTAAGAAAACCTTCAAGTGTAGCAATACAGATTTTGTTTCTCTTATATATTTTCTTTTTCTTTTTTTTTCATTGTGATATAGTTCAATAAGAAAGTCACTGAAAAATCATCATAACACAGTGGTCGAAGAAGGAACAAATTGGAGCATGGGACAGAGACAACTGTTCTGTCTCGGACGCGCTCTGCTGAAGAGAAGCAGAATAATAGTCCTTGACGAAGCCACTGCGTCAATGGACAATGCGACCGACGCCCTTCTGCAGAAGACGATAAGGAGCGAGTTCGTGGACTGCACCGTCATAACTGTTGCTCGTAGAATCCCAACTGTCATGGACTGCACTAAAGTGCTTGCCATTAGTGATGGTAGGTAAGTATAAGTTTCTCATCCAAATGCTTATAAACGGCATTTGATCCTTTTCCAAGCTGCTTAAAACACTAGCAACTAGCGATGGCTAAAGAGTGAGTTCTATGTTCAAAGCTCTTGTGAACAATCGTTTTCAGTCTTTTCAATTCCTTATTATCACTTCTTTAAAATGCTTGCGAAAAAACGCTTGTTTTTTGTTTGTGTGTATTTCTATACTCTACCCCAGAAGCTCTTGTACAAAATAATAATCCTATCATAATCAAACTTTGTAATGTCATTTTACCAATACTTAAAACTTTGTAATGTCATTTTACCGTTTCTTTCCCCTTTTACACTATTTATTTTCACTTTACTAAGTTATTTATCGTCAAATTATACTTTTATTTATTACTTTTTCTTCTCATAGTGCTATTCAATTCTGTTGTTTTAACATTAAACTGCTTGATGATGTCGTTTTTTTCACCATTTTTTGTCGTTTTTCCTGTCCTTTTGTCGTTTTTCAATTACTGTCGTTTTTCAGTTTGTTTTCTGTTTTTATCATTGATGTCGCTTTTCATAGTTGATGTCGTTTTCAAGACTCTTTGCCATTTCCTTGTTTTACTGCAGTTAGTCCTTTTTCTACATTTTTTTTTCCCACTTTTAAACACACTAAAACATTAACCTCCTTATTTCTTCCATTTCTTTTTCTTGGCTATTTATTCAACATTGTAGGATGAAAACTTGGACATGGAAATTGGTGGAGTTTAACGAGCCAAGCAAATTGATGAACAACGAAGGGTCTGTTTGGGAAGCTGGTCAAGGAGTACTGGTCTAGAGCTCTAAACAATGACTCTGTCAATTCACAGAAACGACAACAATATATTACACCCATTTTTAAAATCTGAGTTGTGGTTGCGGATGTTTTTTGTTTGACTCTGTTGTACTAAAATGACATTGATTTCGTAAGAAAACGACAATAAACTGGGAAACGACATTGACCTTTGAAAAAACGACGCTAATTTGAAAAACGACAACAATCTGAAACACAACTATAATTTGAAAAACGATAGCTAATTTAAACGATACTTGATGAGTAAAGAATCAAAAAAATAAACAATATATATCATGAAAACGATCATATGTCAACAAACGACAATGATGCTAACAAACGACGCAAAATTCATAAACGAAAATAGTACACTAAGCGACAAGAGTACAAGATAAATGATTTACAATTAAAAAGCACGATTTGGAAAAACGATGAAAATTCAGAAACGACAAAAACAAAAGTAAAAAGGCAACAAAATTTAAAAAGATAAAAAATTTATTTAAAAAAACCCTAATAATTTGTAATGAAACCTCAACATTTTTGAAAAAAACCCCCAAAAAGCATATTTTTGTTAAAAAAAAAACGAAAAAAATCACATATTAATGATCAAATTTGTTTAGTATTTTATTTTGAGTTTTAAAAAATAAAAAATAACAAAATTGACATATATATATAATAAAAAATAACAAATTATTATAAAAGGGGAAGATTTGAGTTTCAGCCAATTTTTTGCTCATATTTCAAGAATTTAGCCATAGTTTTACGAAATTAAAGAATTAGTCATTTTCGTTGTGTAACAAATTTTGTTACACGTGTGAAAAAGGAAAGAAAAAAAAAACAAAAGAAAGAAAGAAAAAAATAAATAAAGGAAAAAGAAAAAGAAGAAATAACAAAAAGTAAAAAATACAATAAAAGAAAGAAAAAAAATTTAAAAAAATAGGGCCCATGCGTGCAAAGCACGCGCCTGAAGGAGAGAATGGGGGGACAACCCCTGCCACAGGAGCCCCACGCGTGCAGGGCTGTCCCATCTTCTGAGATAAAAAATTTCATTTTAGCCATTGTTTATTGCATTTTTCTCCTATATTTTAACTAAATTATGTTATGACCCATTTTTTGAATTTTTTTTTGTTTACGCCCATAAAGAAACGCGTTTTTTTAGAGAGATATATCTATCCTATACTACTAAGGTTGTATACGTTTCTCCAACTTTGCCAAAAGAAACGTGAAGGAGAGGGCGACACGTGGCGTCCTCTGTGGACGACACGTGGTGCCCTCTAATTTTTTTTTAAAAACGCGTTTTTTTTAGGGGTTAGAGTGAATTTTTTTTTTAAAATTGGGCTGTTTCGTAATTTTCTAAAACTTCAGGGACTAAAATGTAAATAAAAAAGATGAAAATGTTAAGTGCAGGGACTTCGAAGCAAAAAAAATTCCCTGACACGGGCCCGCGTGCGTGGGGCCCGCGTGTCAGGCGCTGCTCCCTCACGCCTCACTCTCCCTTTTGGCGCGTGTACAACACGCCAGCCACTTTTTTTTTTTTTTTTTTTTTTAATTTCGTTTTTTTTTTTTTTTTCGTTTTCTTTTTTTTTTCTTTGTTTCTTACGCGCGCGGAGCGCGTGGCTCCAACTAGTATATATATATATAGAGACAACAAAAACGAGAACATGACATCTGTAAAAGGCAATTACTCACATAAACAACAATTAAAAGTAATATCATTATGCAAACGACACAAATATAAAATGATGGGGATCTCTTGAGAAAAGATTAACATGATTTGTATTTTTGTAGAAACGATTTCAGAATGTAAGCTTCATGATTTGGATAAATAATGAAAAATCAACAAAACGACAAAAAACTAAAAACAAGAGAATATTTTTGCTGAAAAAGAAAACAACATGATTATTGTAAAACAATAATCTCACATACACGACAATGAAAAAAAACAAAACAATATAGACTCCTGATAAGCATTCAAATACGACATATTCTTGTTAAAAAAAAAAAAAGAACAAATAAACACACATTGTTGTAGAAAAACCAATTTGGAGAATTAACACAAGTCAAGAAAACAAAACAAAAAAAAAAGTACAAACAACGATAGAAAAACAACACGATACCTTTAAATAAACGACAACCGAAAACAATACCATTTCATAAACGACAACAAGTACAAAACGACAGGATCATTCATAAACAGCAAGGAAAAATAAACGACAAATATCCGAATACAACATATATTCATAAAAAATAAAAAAATAAAAAAGATAAAAATGACACAATATCTGTAAACGACGAGACATAATCAGCGAGCATTTTTTACGACAATAAACTCGCCAAACGACATATCTATTTACCGTATAAAATCAAATGAGGGAAAAATAATCAGAATTAAACATATTTAAAGTAATAACCATATAAAATATTGAAATGTAAAATATAATAACATAATTTCTAAATAGTGGATGTTACTTGATGAGTAAAGAATCGACCAAATAAATAATGTCATCGCCGAAACTTTAATTGCTAAGCCCGCAATACGTCAAAACAAGGAATTTTTTTAAAAAACAGACTTAAAAAAACGAATATATATCATGAAAACGACCATATGTCAATAAACGACAAGATTGCTCACAAACGATGCAAAATTTGAAAACAAAAATAGTACACTAAACGACAAGAGTACTACAGAAATTATTTATAATTAAAAAGCATTATTTGGAAAACGATGAAAATTCAGAAATGACAAAATAAAAGTAAAAATGCATTCTAAACTGTAATTACTCATATAAACGACAACCATATAAAAACGACAGTATTTTTTTTACATAACTCAGTAAAACCGACAAGAAATTCAAATAGGGCATATTGTTAACTATTAATTGTTAAGAATTGAGTAAAGACTATTGTAGACAGAATCAATTTGGAGATATAAAGATGACATAAATACGACAAAAAAAATGAACAACAAAAACGAGAACATGACATGGGTAAAGGGCGATAACTCACCTAAACAACAATTAAAAGATACTAATATCCAAACGATAATAAATATAAAACGATTGGGATCTCTAGAGGAAAGAATAACATAATTTTAAACTACATGATTTTTGTAGAAACGATTTCATATGTAAGCTTCATGGTTTGGATAAACAATGAAAACTCAACAAAACGACAAAAAAACTAAAAGCAAGAGGATATTTAGCTGAAACAGAAAACAACATGATTCTTGTAAAACAATAATCTCACATGCACAACAATGAAAAACGAAAAAACAAAACAATACAGACTCCTGACAAGCATTCAAATACGACATATTCTTGAAAAGGAAAAAAAAAAACAAACAAACAAACACTATAGTAGATAAACCAATTTGGAGAATTAACACAAGTCAAGAAAACAAAACAAACAAACAAAAAAAGTACAAACAACGATAGAAAAACAGCACAATACCTTTAAACGACAAAAATTCACATAAACGACAACCGAAAACAATACCATTCGATAAACGACAACAAGTTCAAAACGACAGGATCATTCATAAATGACAAGAAAAAATAAACGACAAATATCCGAATACAACATATATTCATCAGAAAAATAAGATGGAAACCACATAATATATGTAAACGACGAGACATAATCAACGACCATTTTGGACGACAATAAACTGGCAAAATGACATATCTATTCACCGTTGTTCCGGATGAAATGAATCTAATCTTCTATTCGTGGGTTCCGTGTATGAAGACTGTCCCTTCACTCCCTCGACGAGTCTGTCACTTTCTCTCTCTTTCTCTCTCCTAACCAAAAATATCCCAATTTCTAAAAAGACCCTCTTTTTATATATACTAATTTATGCACGCGTTCCGTGCGCGTCGAATTTGATTTTTTTGTTCAATTTGTAAAAAAATATCTCAATATAAAATAATTTATATTATTTTAAATTGGTTCATAATAATTTTTTTTATATATATAATTTTGAAGGGAAGAAAATTATCCAATAAAATAAAAAGAAAAGCCAAAAAAAAAGAAAATATAGAAAAAAAATAAAAAGAATACGAAAAAACCCAAAGAAAAAAGAGAAAAAAAAAGGTGGCACGTGCTTATTGGGAAGTGTGTGTGGAGGGGTGGGGGACAGCCCTTGATGCGCGGGCCCCACGCATGCGGCCCCGTGTCAGGGGCAGTTGATTTTTGCTCTAAAGTCCCTGTTTCTTACATTTTTGTCATTTTTATTTGCATTTTAGTCCTTAATCTTTTCTAAAATTTTATAATAACTCTTTTTTTTAAAAATTATTTTAATCACTAAAAAACTGTGTTTTTTTTTACGAAAAAAATGCAAAAAAAAAAAAAAAAGTCACGAAATTGCTTGAAAAAAAAAAAGTCAAAACGCCAAGGAAAAACGCATTGGCCCTATTAAAGATAGTAAGGATGAACTGGTTAATATGTAGTAACGATTGGGCTCATTTTCAATAAGTCCTTAGAGCAAGCCCGAGAAGGGGGATAGTACCTGTAGATGCCCGGAATCTACAATCAAGAATTTATTTGTTGAGAGGCCCGTGGTCACATAATTGTCGCTGCAAAACAATTCACTGCTAGAGGGTCCTGCAAAAAAGATTAGTTAGTAACGCTTTGCCTTGGTCAAAGCGTGTTGGCTATATTCCAAGTGGTAAACGAAAGATGGATTAGGGTTAGAGCCTATCGATGTGATACCGTTTTTTGTGTGCTCCCTCCTGTTGTGAGACTTGGTAGGGGTATTTATAGAGTGAGCAGTAGATTCTGATAAGATTTATCTTCCCAATTTGAATTAATGATAAAGATAATCATCCTTTTAAAATAAAATAGATATATAATTTAAATGAGATAAATACCCATTTAAATTAGACTTCAACAGATCATGCCACCTAGGCTCCCTAAAGTAGTGGGGTGAAATCCCGGCCCAACAGTACCTACACAAATCCTCATCACTCATAGCATATGGTTTTGTTAGGCTTGAAAAGCCTAAACAAATCTCTACAGGTAAGTAAATCATTCATCTTCACTTCCAAATTGAAAAAATTGTGAAGGTTAATTTGATCATGGCAATCGAATTTGGGTCCTCCATCGTAACACATAAGAATTAATTAAAAGCAACCAAAATCTTCTACTATCATAATAATAATGGGTACATCAGAAGTCCTCTGTAGCAAGTAGCAATAATCTAGAGGCTCACAATAATACTACACATCAAGAATAACATTCTTAGTTCACCAACACAGTCATCATCATCAACAAAGATAGATTACAAAAAGACAAAGTTTAGGTCTCACCAAAGTGAAATATCCAAACGAGTATCGTATAGAGAACTAACATACGACCAAGACTGGTAGGATTAAAATTCAACATGCAATTCCGGCTGTTAATAACCGACCGAAATTTTTGACCGGTTAATTCACTGGAATTACCCGGTGCCAATTACCAGGGAAAATTCGGTTATTCGCCAGAAATTGGCACTGGGTAATGTCGGTGAATTACCTGATTTTTCATAGGATATTTTTTTTAATCAAATTCTTCTATTCTTCTTCGTCGTTCCCCAGCTTGCTCGGCCTCCCCCCGCCACCTCCCTGACCTCCCTTGCCTGCCCCCGACCTCCCCCACCACCGTGAAGACCTCCGCCCAGACCACCGTCGCGAATCTACCCCGTCACGAACCTCACCCCCGTCGCCTTCCCCCACCTCACCGCCGCCCTCCCCGACCTCCGCTCAGACCACCGATGCACGCCTGTGCCTACCCCCTCTGCACTCTACTGCACTGCGTTGACGAATTTTATTTTTTTCAGTGAAAATTCAGGGATTATTCGGGAAAAAGCACTGATCGAATTTCCCGACGAAAAATCGGTTAATAACCGATCATTCACCACCGGTTAATAACCGGATATTCCCCGAAAACTTTGATCGGTGAAAAGGTCCGGGCAATTGCCCAGACCGTATTTGCATGCCTAATTAAAATGCATTTTGTAACTATTCACCCCGTCATATATGAGCCAAAATCAACAATATCTAGCCCTCGAGCATGTTGCCAAATCCTATATCCATTTTCCTTTCTTTCCATTTGCTTTTTCTCTCATTTTGTCGCTGCCTTTCCGTATCCTCACATGCACATTGACCTGCGCACACCACCCAAAGCACACACATACACTTTGCATATATATTTTTTTAATTGATCACATGCACAAAGGCTGGCCTACCAAGTTTTTTTAGGGTGATTTGTTGAATACCTCTTTATTAAACATTAATAATTTAATCATATTTATTGTTGTACTTTTAATTAGAACAGTGTTTTTTTTTTTCAATCTCTCCTTTTTTTTTAATTTAAATTTTCATTGCTCATTCTCTTGGGATAACCAGAAGATCACTTGGGAGTTGGGCCAATGTAACAAGCTAAAACACTTTTCTCCTTTTCTTGGAAGTTGGAACTAATTATATAAATCTATCACTATTTAAAAGGCCATAATTGAACAACTTACTGGAACTTAGCTTAAAAGTTAGACAAAAAGAGAGATCCTCCTTGTAATTATTGGTCTCATCCTCGTAATGACGTAGAGCTATGTAAAGCGAGTTTTGGATCAGATTCAAATTATTGATCAACTTTTAATAACATTTTCTGTTTTGCGTTATAATCCGTCTATTTTATCCCATTAATTGTTTGTGCGCTTCGAGTGTGTGAATAAATACTAATCCTGTAAATGAAAAAAGTAATCCTAATTACAATTCGTGCTCAACTTAAAACAAAAAAGAAATTATTTCTACCCAATTTTGTTTTGTTTTTAAAAGTAAGAGGGTAGGCAGAGATTTAAATTATTATTTTTTTCTCATATTTTCATAGGAATTGAACTTAGAAACGTGCAGTGTAAACATTAGCTACTTATCGCATGAGTTACGCCCTTAGGGTATTTCTACTCAATTTATTTGGTGGAAAAAAAAAAAGAGAAGCGGGAGCTAAAAATCTCTCGAAGTACGGACTCTCGGACTCTGGTAGCTACAAGTTCAACGTAGAAAATTATATGTGTGTACACGTACAAATACAATCAAACAACGGTAGCAAAACACCAAATGATAACTACCAAAAAGATTTTCATTACATATTGTACTAATAAAGGGAAATTAGCTCGGTACGTTATAATTTTTGTCAAAATGATCACATATTGACACGCCTTCTTAATGATCAAGCTAAATTACTTTGCTAACTTGTGAAGTAATAAGATTATCGGAAATTGTTTTAAATAATTGCATGTGTAATTTTTAATTCTCTTTAGTCTTAAGTGTTAACCTTTAGTTACGCTCAAAGCATATATAATCCTAGTCTTATTACAGATCCAATCTCAAAATCATTATATATCTTATAAGACTAGGATTATATGCTTTGATCGTTATATTTAAAAGGATATGATTTATTCAATCCCTAATTTTTTATTACAGATCCAATCTCAAAATGATCATATAAACCTAATTTGTTCAATCCATAATTTGTACGTGTACGCACATGCATTTTTTGCGTTGATCTTGGAGACAGCTAAACACATACATTTTCTGCGTTGTAGCTACCAATTTCTCTCTGCTTCTCTCCTCACACTCTCTTTCTACTCGTTAGTATGAACAGAAATAAATGTTTTAGATTTTAAATTTCATTTTTTGTAAAACAAAGAAAATAAAATAAAAAAACCTAGAAGTTCATTTTGATGAATCATTTCAGCTTTAAAAAGTGATACAGTAGAACATCTGTAAATTAATAACCTTGAGACTACGAAAAATTATTAATTTAGTGAATTATCAATGTATTGATAAATTCATAAAATATTAATTTATGATAAACTAATAAATTGTTAATCTATTAAGATATTTTCCTTATTTATCCAAATATGTGTCATGTTTAATATCGTTTTATAAACTATTATTATGATCCTTTCATGTATTTGTAAAATAAATAAATCCACTTCGACATTAAAAAACTATTTTAGAGAAAAGTTTATATAAAAAGTTTGGAGGAAAATTTTTTGTGTGTTTCTTCTTATTTTTTACTCATGTAATATGTTTAATCTAATTGTCTTTTTTTTTTTTTTGTCAATTTACACAAAGCCTTTTTAGTACAAATAAACTTTAATTTTAAAGAGTGTTTAAAGAAGCAAAAAGGGTGTGCCAATAGAACCACCCTTCTATTATTTCCGGAATATTATTGAGTGCCTTACAAAATAAGATGCTCTTAATTGAGATTCAAATATAATTGCAAACATATCGTAGTGACATTATTAATTAATTCCACACACATAGGTTATAACTTATAATAGAGTCTAATAACCCAAACTCCACCGGACATGACTCTTATTATTACTGCGGGAGCTTGTTGAACTTGCGGTACCGATACTCCGCGTACGTTTTCGTTGAAAATTTTGCTGGGTTTTCGTCGTCAACAAGCTGCGGTAGGGGTCCGATGACCGCCTCGTGCGGAGGCACGCAAAAAACCGCCCAAGACATGCGTGTGCGCTCCTTGTTCACCAAACTCCTATGAAGAACACTCTTGTACTTCCCATTGCTTAGTACCTGCATTTTTGTACGTAACACATTATTTATTGGGTGAAGTAGGCAAATATCCAGAATTTATATAACAATAAAAATAAATACCCAAACTTTTGAAGTAATTGAGTTTCTAGTCAATTTGTGAATTACTTGCACATGCTTTTGGTAACAAAGTGAATTACCACCACTTACCACTGTGTAAGTAATTGCATATTTTGGGTAATTGGTTATATTTTTCAAAAGATTGGGTAATAATTTACATTAAATTTTGAAAATTGGGTATTCACTATAATTTCTATTTATTATTATATACATGTTAAGAAAAATTTTGATTTAGGATTAAAATTTTCAAATTATAGAAAGTGGAATTTTATGCTCTAAATCATATATATATATACGTCTACTACTTTGTATGTTAATTATTTGCTTAATTAAATTATTAACGGCTATGAAAGTTACCAACATGGTATATATAACATGTGACAGATTTAACGAGTTCCAATTTCGAGACACTGTTTTAAGGGAAATAGAATCAAGTAACACAATTTTTATACGATTGTTAAAAATGTCACATGTTCAAAATATTAAAAAAATAACACTTATTTTACACACAAAGTAGGCTTTATCGATATATACTTTTTGTTTTTCCCTTTATATATGTGTGTGTAAAGAAAAGTAGTATATATATATATATGTAATAAATGCCATTGAATGTACACATATCTACCCACCTCAAGCTGATCACCGACATGAATGAACAGTGCATTTGGGATATAATCCACAGCCACCCAATTATATTCATCTCTCCAGACTTGAAGGCCAGCGACTTCGTTTGGGACAAGCAATGTGAGAGCAGACATGTCAGTGTGAGCTTCAACGCCAAGCGCCAGCTCTGGCTGTGGGCATGGTGGGTACATATTTATCTTCATTTCCATTTCTATTTCTTCACCTCCCAAGCTTGATTTCAAGGCCTTTCCTTCGAGCCCTAAACCCTCCGAAAGCAATTCAAGAACCTCTTCGGTCACTCTCATCACTTCTTTGTTGTACTCTTCGTTCACTTCTCTAGATGTCATATGTATAAAAACATATAAATGTCAGACTAATAATTTAAGAATTTAAATGCCTTAGGGTGTAAGTCACCCGGTAAGTAACTAATGTTTACATTTGTATGTTTCTAGGTTCGATATCTAAAGAGATCGGAGGAAAAATATAAATTAATCTGGACCCTAGGCCCACCCTCCAACCTTTTTTAAAATTAAAAAAAATAAATAAATGGTTTAAAATTATGACTAAAATGTGATAAAACACAAAAATCTTTGGACGCTGACCTATAGGTGGGAGGGTTTTTGGGCCAGAATAGGTGATTGACTTTAGATGGAGGAGCAAGGATATGAAAGAAATAGTCAATCCATTCCACTTTCTCTTCATGATTCTTGGTCATCTTAGTCCCATAGCCTTCAAACTTCCCACAAGAAGGGTCATTGGCATAGGACTCTTTCTCCTCCTGCGGGAGCTCGAAAAACCCTATCCCTACCTCATGGAGCCGCCGGATCAGCTCCGGCGGGATCCCGTGGTCGGTGGCGAGGAAGAAGCCCCACTCGGCCGCGGCGGCCGCCACCTCCTTGACCACCGCGTCGCGCGGCTGAGAGAGGGAGATGAGGGGCACGGTGACGCCCTCGGCCGCCTTGGTGTTGGCCGGGCGCTCGCTTTCGGGGCGGATGAACTGCGCGGGGAGCTCCTCCAGCCCGGCAAAGGACAAGGCTTGGACTCTCTCTACTCCCATTACTGAGTGTATACGTGTGTGTGACCTTTTTTTTTATCAAAAGGGTATATTGCAATAAGAAAAAGATCAGTGATTTGATGAGAGAGTAGAAACGTGACGAGTGCTATTTATGTTTTGTAGAGTGATAAATTAGTGAGAGAGCAGTGACCATAATGATTTTGTTTTTTTTCTTTCAAGTTCCAATTATATGCATGCCTTGGCCTTAGAATGTTTGGTTCAACTAATACATGAAATCACGTGCCTCATATCCAAAGCTAACTTTTAATGAATGGAAAATAGTAACTTTGAATGTTTGGTTCATACAATAATAAATTTATTTTTAAATGACGCAAATAATACTCAGTAACAGCGTCAGCTCCAACAGAGAAAAAAAAAAAAGTGGAAGACGACGACGGGTATAAAACACGTGATTTTGATGTCTGTTTTGTTTTGTTTTTTGTTTTTTTTTTTTTTCTCTCGTTCTTATGGTTTTTCTTTTTCTGGATTTTATTTGTTCCATTTGTGTTGCAGTTTGAAGCAATATGATCATTTAAGAAGAAAAAGAAAAGGCTAACGTGTGAAAGAGTTATCAGATCCTGAAATCTGCCAGGTAATATATTTTATTTGTCCAGACATGGTCCTAAATCCTATAACTTGCTTTCGTAGAGGACTAAAAAAAAGTCGCAAAAAAAAAAAAAAAGTTATGAGTACTGTTATGAATATTGGATGCCATCGTGCACCAAAAATATTTGGACAATAATTTCGCCACCTAGGACCAAAGCAAGTTTTTTTGGTTTTGAGAGAGTGCATAGTTTCTTTTCTTAGATTATTTCTTGATTAAGAAAAGAATTTCTTGGCAAAAGTTTCATATTTCTTGTCCTGGAAACTAATTTCATAAACTAGGTGCAAGAAAAAAATACCAAAAGCTACATCAAGAAATTAATTACTTGGAAATCTAGCAAGCAATGCCATTATAATTGGCTATAAATAGTCATGCCTTCTTCTCATTTTACAACTACCAGCAACTCCGTCAGAGAGAAAAAATGTAGAGAAAGGAAGAAAAGAGCAAAGAGAAAAGAAAAGAGAGAGAAAAGAAAGAAAGAAACAAAAGAAGAAAAGTATTTAATGATTAATAAACGCGAAATTATAGTAAATGCCTAAAATCAGTTAGGTAAATAGTTATTTTAGACTGTGTGTTTTTAAAAAATAGCCATAGTTTCAAAAAATTTAAAAACTAACCATATTACTATAAGAAATTTCTGACAATAACAACAATACACATAAAAAGACTGTAAGAAATTTTTGACACTAGGCAAAAATTTTGTAAGAAATTTTTTACATTGCTAGTTTTTAAATTTTTTGAAACTATGTCTATTTTTTAAAATCATTTTGTAAACAGTGGCTATTTTTTTAAAATTTCCTAAATTTTATCACTTAATTTAAATTAATACCCAATCTTTTGAAAAATATAACAAAATATCTAAAGTGATTGAATTACTTATATAATGATAAGTAGTAGTAATTAACTTGGTTACTAGAAGCATGTGCAAGTAATTAACGAATTGACTAAGAACTCAATTACTTCAAAAGATAGGTATTTATGGGGCAAAATTTTCGTGGATGGTGTTTGTTTGTTATGGGCAGGCTCCTAATTAGGCCCAAAGTTTTGAAGATTATTGGGCTAAAAGACCTAGGGTATTTTGGGCTAAATGCGTCAATTGGCCCAAATATTAATGTTCCCAACAGTATCAACTACTTACACTATGCCACGTGTCTCATTACTGAGCTGGCAGAGAAATAGCCAATCAAAACAAAGCGAGCACGTGTTCCTCATCGCAGAGAACACGAGATATAGCCCCATCGCTTAGGCCTTGTTTGCGAAGAAGACCCCAGAAGACTTTGGAGAACACAACAAAAAAAAAAAGAAGCTCCCTATGGCGTACGTTGAACGAGGTTCGCTCTCTCTTTCTCTCTCTACCTGCGAGTTTTTCATGGCTAAATTTGTAGATCGATGTTACAACGTTGTTGAATCGCATAGAATCGCTTCAAGAAATTGTTGTTTATGATTTGGCATTTGTATTCTTGGAAATTAGTTTTTTTGGGGTGTTTAATAATATTCTCTCGCTTCTATGATGATGTTTTTGTAATTGCCGATCTGGGTTTTTTCGAATTTTGATTTTTGAGTGGTTTGCTTGAAGTTGAAGATTGAATTTTGATCATTGTTGACTTTCTGGGTTTTTTTTTTTAATTTTTTTCCCCCCCTTCAATTTTGGTGATAATTGCCTAATCGGTGAAGCTGATATTTATAGTTCGCACTATTAGTATTGTCAATGAATTCATCTAGTTTCGATTATTGACCTTAAAAATCTTAGCTTCACCTAATGAGATTGCAAAGCTTAATGATCTTGTTTTAGATTTCGCTTAGTTCGATAAGTCTCTAGAATTTCATGTCCATTGGTTGTGTCCTGTGCGATCTTTTGCTTTGATGGATTGAAATTGTGATGCTGAGAGATGGTTTTTTTTTTTTTTCCCATATTTTTGTATGTTAGTACGTTTTTCTTCAATGCTTCAAAAATGTGCGTTGTTTTACTGTATTTTGTCTAGATTATGCGTTAGTCACTTGTGTATGGTATATCGCTAATAGCACTTCGAGGTCAATGTCGTTTTGCTGCTCTTTTGTCGCATGAGTTGCATAACGTAATCTTTACATTTCAGAATTCATTGGGTCTTCTTTAGGTTTTAAAATTATATGCTATGCCTTTTCTCGAACTTGGTGCTTTCGGATGTGATTCGTATTGGACGTGTGTAGTGTGGAGTAATCTTGTTTGAGAGCAGAACTTATTAGTTTTCCAGAATGTTTCTGTCATTGCTTGGTTTCCATTTCTCCCATATGGACTCTCTCCTAACTTTTTAGAACGTGGATAATGTTAATAATCTTATTAAGGGCATATTTTGTTTACAATGTTGTATTGTATTGTACAGTGTCGTATCGTATTAGTTCATATGCGTATAAGCTTGTACAATTTGTGTTTTTTGTAAAATATTATGTAAAACAATGAAATAATGATATTATGCATTAGAGTAGATAATACGGTCTAATACTAATATTTTCTTTTGTGCTAGATAACACAATTTGTATTGTATTAAGTGCGTTTTTTGTATTATACAATGCGGTAATTTGAACTTGTCAAACATCGTATTGTATTAAAGAATACAATACGGTGAGCTTATATGGTGTACTAAACGTGCCCGCATTTTCTTTTTTTGGCTCTCCAAATTCAATGTACTTTTGGAATGTGGGTTCCTCTTTTTCTATGACGTCCCCAGATTGTTATAGTTGATGTGCCTTTGTGCAGTACTCTCTTTCCATGATATCTCTCACATGTCAGAATTTTGACGTTCCCCGTGCGTGTTTGTTGTTTCAGACTGATGTTAGTACTCCATTTTTATGTTGTTTTGGAAGCTATCACTTGTTTTGTTAGTCGTCTCCGTTGCTTTGATTTGCTCCAAGCTTGTTCCCTTCATTTGATTTAGTGAATGAAGCAATAGTTTCTTTGTAGGAATTCGATGTAATTCAGTTGAAATTAGAAAAAATATTTTTCTTAGGAGTGTACGGACTATGGATCACCCATCTTGGGGATGTCAAATTTTCAAATGTTGTGTTGCTCCATTTTTATCAAAATTGGCATCCCTTACTTTTGTGTGCTACACATGATACCCGTGGTTCATTAGTAATTTGATTCATCACTGTTTACGGCTGCTTAGTCAGATATGAGTGAGTAACACGGGCCTTGTCTCTGTGTTACTATGGCAGTGAACAAATAGTGGTCTGGAAAACCCATCTGAGAAATATGTAATCAAAGCGCCCCTTATGTTATTGTTTGTTAGCTCAAACGGATGAAACATGAACTGATATTTCTGTAGGTGTCGTGAAATCCAAGCGATCAATATGGCGGCTCAAGACAATCACCGACTTTTTCTGGTCCATTGTTAATTTCATCGGCGTGTTTTTTTCAACCATGTTCTCGGTAAACATCTTCTCCTCTGTTCCTTTGCATTGATTTGGCCCTTTTTGTTATGAGACGCTAATGGTCTCCACTTCTATATGGCAGATGGAAAAATCAGACGCATACAGGAAAAGTTCTGGTTCCGCAAAGAAATGGGATGGTGGTGGCCCCGGAGGTCCCGGAGGAGGACCATACGGAGGTGGGCCTGGCGGTCCACGTGGGCCACGTGGTGGGCTTGACAATGTTCGTGGGTTAGACAGCATTCGAGGAGCGGACCATAGTAAGCTCACCACTATAGCCCCTTCTGATTCTAAATCGTTCCGAATATTTCCTTCTGATTCTAATATAATTATTGCTGTTCTATTCCCAGGTTCTTTGCCAGCCTGCGGTTCCTGCTGCGGCTAAGTAGGAGTTTGTGGAGCTACTTCTTGAAGTTTATGCATTGTTGCTTGCTTCAAACCGTTCATTTCTACATATGATTAGGATTGTAATTATTGTGTACGTGTGTCAAATTACATTTCCATAAGTGGACATAAGCGAACGTGACAATACAAACTCATGACTAATTGCTGAGCATTAAATGCGACGTTGTCTATGTCTTGTATGGTTCTATAGAATCAGATAATCCTGGACTTAATACCTTACTTCTCATCTCTGCCGCCTTAAGAAGTCGAAAAAAATAAAAATTGCAACAAGGTTTTTGGAAGACTTTTGATAAAGGGGGATTTTGAGAAATACCCATTCATGACACAATGATAATCTATACCCCATTGTGTATTGCACTTTTAATTTATACCCCAAAATTTACACTACAAATATATAGTGGAAATGAAGGGAGCACACCACATGGGGTATAGATTATTAAGTGGCATCCAAAATGGCTTTATTTTGAAATTCTCACTTTGAGATAAACCTATTATTGCAAGGCTATGATCGGTTATCCCTTCTTTGCGAAAATACGTTAAAGCATTATAATTACTTATTCACGCACGATTATGTGCATTATACCCATAAGAAAAACATTCAAATTTTATTACATCTTGGAGACTAAAATTACTTAGGTAAGGCTGGGCGTGTTGACTGCAAGGTAAAGGTTCAGGCTCTTAAAACTGGACTGCTTCCACTAACATAGAGGCATTATTGGGCATTTCACGGGGACCGCCTTCGTTTTGGCGCTACGGTCATCTGGATTATGTGCAAGCCGATCGGGTCTTTGATGTCGGTGTGGTATTCCAATTCTGGAAACTGTTGTTCTTCAGCAGAAAATGTTCAATTTAGAGCCATTTCCAACAGTACAGAACCATTTAAGTTACTCTATATCAGAAAATATACAATTAATTTATGTTTTTGTCAAATTCCAAGGTGTGCTAACAGTAAAAACTTCAGAAAGAAGAGGCCTCGGTATCGAAGCTCTTAACTCATTTCCGGCTTCTATCGAAACTCAGAACTTGGTTGTGACAGATTGATGGCGATGGAACTTTATCATATAGGTGTTTCCGTTGTACGGTTGAGATTTTGTGCTAGGTAGATCAGAAATTTGGAATGGACTCAATGACCAGATGCCAAACTCATCACTGCAGTGACCGCAGACATGTGGACGACACGATCTGTAACGTTGTAATCAACCAAGGAACACCTGTTTCAACACGTTACTCAAATCCTTTAGTCCAAACAGGGACCGAGTAGATGAGGATTCCCAAGCCCAGTGAAATGCATATAGTGATCATGGCATATGCATATGCTCGCCAAGGATGTTTACTTTCTCTCATCGCGTTGAACTCGGCAACGAAGGTAGACACAGTACTTAAACAACCCAGAAATCCGAGTTGTATGCCGGTTGCAATGGTATCGCAACTCTTGGTATTCACCTGCATCGTACAGAAAACCAACATTAGTTTTCTTTTCTCGCATACTTTTTTACATAAAAGCGAACTGTGTTGCATTATGAAAGAAAGAGCCCTCGACTTCGAAAACTAAGTAATAGAACACTTGAACCACTCATTGATTGATATGTCGAGGCAAAGGGAAATCAACGAAGAACGAGACTAAAGTCTAAACTCATGGACAACCATATTCTCTAATAAATGATTTCGAAGATTCCTACAGAAAGTGAGATAAAGACAGAGAATTAAGACACTGAAACCATTGCACTGGCTCTAAGATCTTGTGTAAGAGAGAAATGATCCGGTGTCGTTCATAAAGATGCAAATAGACTGGTAGAGATCACATCAGAATACCATACCGCTTTTTTAACAGTCGCTAGTGCTGCCATGATACAAGACGCCGAGACATTGGCAATTAGAGTACCAAAAGGAATCCACCTCAGACGACCCGCCCTTCCCAAACCACGCCCGTTAAGTCTAGCTAATAACCACCTTATCCAAACACCTAGAGGTCCAACTAGGCAACCTAACCATAGTTGAGCCTTGTCGGTATCGTCGCTAAACTCCTCTCTCAACAATATGCCACTCAAACTCCACAGTAGACCTAGCATCAGCACGAAAACCACCATGACTCCCACGTGACGCTCGCAACTGTCCACTCTCCATATGCTGCTAGAGCTGCCAATTTTACCTCGACGATATTTTATTTTTTTCTCAAGAAGCAGCCTGAAACCCCTAGCCGTCTCCACTCCAAAAATTATGGAGTAGGCAGAAAGAAATAGTCCTGCAAATAAACATCAAATAGGAAATAAAAGCTTACCTTTTGTTATGGCCGTTAGCTAAGTTTAGGCTTAAACATGGTACTTAAATACTCGTGTCTTACCTATGAGAAAACCAAGAATGGCTGAAACCCATTGACCTTCAACACTAAGTTCAAGCATTTTCTGGTTCCAGCCGCTAAAAGTTGTAAGGCTTCCCAGGTAACCAGTTGTCAAACCAATGGCTAGAAAGTCGGACACACGCGCTATATCTGCCTTGAAAACAACGCCAAACCACCCCATCAAGAAAGATCCCACCTGAGAAAATGCAAGAACTCGCCCTTAATAGGTATAAGATCAAACATAACATGAGTTGGATAAAAGATCAACAGGAACAAATATAAGTGGTAACTGAATCGTACTGATCCTGCTAATACTTGTGACAAAAAAAGGATCATTTTAATATAGAGAGAAGGATAAAGAGAAAGGTAAAATAGACAAGAAGAGAGAGAGAAACCATATTAGAAGGAAGGTCAAGATAAAGAATGCTTTCGTTGCTCGTCACTCCAGCAATTCCAGGACCAAACAGTTTTTGCAGCAAATACCTTGTTAATACCTGCATAATGTAGAGAGCGATATTAGCTCCTTAGAATATTACATAATTAGTACTGTATGTTTACTGATTGTAAGAAATTAACTTGATCAAATTGTAATCATGGACAGACGACACAAATATATAAAACTTAGCATAAACAACTTCAAAGTTAGAAAAGCCATCACCAACAATGTAAGGCGGGCGGGCGGGCAGAGGTATTCAATTTGTAGTGACAAGTTAAGCCCAAAACAATAAATGGAGAACTAATTACCAGTAACAAGTACCAATCACAACACCATTGATGAGCCAAGTAAAAGAATAAAGCTTCGCTACTAAATGACCTATTACCAGTCACAAAACCATTGATGAGCCAAGCTTGGCTGCTAAATGAACCACACTGAATTCTTTGTTCCTTACCCCTACTGATAAGAACCAACTCTATTTAATCCATGTCGAATAGTCAATAACAACTTGAATATATGTTACCAACTACTGCAGAAACATGAGACCAACCAAAACCGAATTTATTTTTCCCTAATCTTAGTATTAAAAAAAAAAAAAAAGAACAATCACATGTAGGTTGCTCCAAAATGACCAAATACCCTCATTAAAACAGACAAACTGAATAGTGAAAAACATGAACTCTGATTCAGACCACTAAGCTATGAAATTAAGAGATGATGCTAAAATCACTTACCCCCAAAATCCCGAAAACCGCTAAATGCGTTAGACATGAACTGTACTCCAGCAGCTTTGGCACCTCTTTCTTATCATTCTGCACGTAAACAAATATACATACACAACCGAAAAATTTCATGTTTCAGGCACGAATTCATATAGACAAACAAATAAACAAACAAACAAAGGCCAAACAAAAACTTGTTACCTGAGAAACAAGCTCCTCAGGCAGCGGCCCAACTGGGGCAGCGGAATCCACCGCTGCCGCGGGATCATCGGAGCAAAACGCATTGGATTGCGGCTGCTTCTCTTCCGCAATGGGGACAACCACGCTGCTGCTCTCCGACACGCGATCGAAAGAGAGCCGCAGGCTGCCACTCCTGCTGTTCCAGCCGCTGTGCATCGCCCTGTCCCCGATGTCTCCAGCCTCCGACACGGACTCGCTTTCGGCGTCACCATCCGTTTGAGATGGGCTAATGCCGGATGAGTTGAAAGACCGCCTCCGCCTCGAAGAACCGCCACTGCTCGCCGGACCGGATGATCCGCGGGGCTCGCAATTCCCTTCCATCCTCAGCACAGGGTTTGGCTTCTCTTGTGATGACTTCAAATGTTAGACTACAAAGAGTATCAGGATTCAGAAATACACAAGAAAATAAAATTAAAATTAAAAAAAAATCACATTGATGCTTGGGAAACAGAAACTTTTGCAATCAAATGATATTGGGATTGCATCCAAAAATGAAAGGAAAAAAAAAAAAGGCAAATCGCATGTGACAGAATAAGTACTTCTTTAAGAACTGATTCAGAAACTATTGATGCCCAATTGACCAAAATTGCCAAAAATAAAAAAGCAATAAGTCACGGATTCTTAACGAACCGAGCTGCCCAAAAAAAAAAAAAAAAAGTGGAACTTTGGAGGGTCTGATAATTAAACAGAGAACAGAAGAGAGCAATCAAAAGACAAAGTCTAAATGAAACACCTTTCAATCATTAAACTATGTAACGAAAGGGGAAAAAAAAGAGAGATTTGCATGTAAATTACCAATATTTGATAGAATCACCGGAAGATGTGCAGATTTAAGGATGTTGTTCTTCAAAGATTGTGGCAATATTAAATTGCCATGTTATTTTTCTGTCTTTTCTTTTTTTTTTTTCTCGTAGAATAATTAAATGGAAACAAACAGAGAAAGCTAAAAAAAGAATAATGATTATTGATTAGTTCGAAATTAAAAAAATAAATAAATAAATTTAAGAAACAGACCCGAACGAGAAACGGCATGGCTAGCTGGCCTCGTCATGTTTCATGTTATACTAGCTTTTGAACAAGCCCTATGCAATACAAGTTCAGTATAATCGAATGCCCACTCCACTGTTGTTTTACATTGCGCTCTAATATTTTTAATATATTAGATTCGTTTCCCTTATATCTTTAACTTACTAATAAGTCTCTTAAAGATGTTAAGAAATTATTAAAAAATTAATCTATCTTCAAAACGACGTCGTTAAGGACGAAGAATTTCGTCCAAAATGACGTCGTTTTACCCCTGGTAATTATTTTTATTTACTCTTGCTGTTCTCGAATTTGCCAAGCCGTGTCAGTGGGGTCCACTTATTTCAGTGGCAGTGTGGCACCCAAAAAAATCCGCCCTGACGCGCCTACGCGCATGTAGGGGATAGCATAGAAAAAAAAAAAAAAAACTCCTCAAAATAAACATTAAACTGTGCCCCTAAAAATATTAACTTACTAATAAGTCTCTTAAAGATGTTAAGAAATTATTAAAAAATTAATCTATCTTCAAAACGACGTCGTTAAGGACGAAGAATTTCGTCCAAAATGACGTCGTTTTACCCCTGGTAATTATTTTTATTTACTCTTGCTGTTCTCGAATTTGCCAAGCCGTGTCAGTGGGGTCCACTTATTTCAGTGGCAGTGTGGCACCCAAAAAAATCCGCCCTGACGCGCCTACGCGCATGTAGGGGATAGCATAGAAAAAAAAAAAAAACTCCTCAAAATAAACATTAAACTGTGCCCCTAAAAATATTAACTTACTAATAAGTCTCTTAAAGATGTTAAGAAATTATTAAAAAATTAATCTATCTTCAAAACGACGTCGTTAAGGACGAAGAATTTCGTCCAAAATGACGTCGTTTTACCCCTGGTAATTATTTTTATTTACTCTTGCTGTTCTCGAATTTGCCAAGCCGTGTCAGTGGGGTCCACTTATTTCAGTGGCAGTGTGGCACCCAAAAAAATCCGCCCTGACGCGCCTACGCGCATGTAGGGGATAGCATAGAAAAAAAAAAAAAAACTCCTCAAAATAAACATTAAACTGTGCCCCTAAAAATATTAATAAAAAATTAAAAAAGATGCTAAAAAAGGCACTTCGGGATGCCTAAAAAAAAGAGTCCTCAAATGGAGGCACTTAAATGAGGCCCGCAGTCTACCATGTATATATATATATATATATACTTTTTTTTTTCATTTTACTTTTCATCTTTGATATTCTTTTTCTTCTTTAATTTAAACTTTTTTTCTTATAGTATTAAGAGTCAAAAATTGTTTTTATCTTCACTGCTGGTTCATTTTTTTTTCTCAATCAATAGATGCGTTTTATTTAATATTCACTTAATTTATTTCAATTTTTTGTTGTCAAGAATATATATATATGGACTAATTATAGATTTATACTCTGCCAGTACAATATTTACAAAAATATTTTACAAAATTAGATATTTACATTAATATTTAAACTTTCCTTATTTATTTTATGCATATTTTTGTATTACCCATTTACCCTCCAATTGGATATCCTAATGCTTTAACTTAGATTTTCCATATATAGTTTGCATTATTATTTTTTTTCTTTCTAATTATAAATGACACCAGTTTTGTGAAAATCATTTTAGATCTCATTGAACGACTTTGGCCAAAAGTTTTCTCTTAATATGTTTTCAACATCAATAACATATTATGCTGTAAATATAATATTGTCAATGTTATAATGTACTTATTGTAAATACTGTAAATATAAGACAGACATTTCACATATGAATAATTTTTAACTTACTAATAAGTGTATTGAGCATGTTAAGAAATTATTAAAAAAATGATCCATCTTCAAAACGACGTCGTTAAGGACGAAAAATTTCATCCAAAATGACTTCGTTTCACCCAAGATAAATTATTTTATTGTTTTTTTTTTTTTTTAGTCAAAATAGACAAACACCAATAGATGAGGCTTGAAAAAAAAACTAGGCGATTTAAATTGCTCTATTTTACAATTCTCCCAAAAATATTTGGCACCAACAATAAAGATTTGCCCCATAAAATAGACGTTCGAAAATAAGTATATTTTATTTTGTTACAAAATTAACATAATTGCTGAAAGATAAACTAGATAAAGTACAAAAGAGAAAAAATTGAGAGATAAATACAAGAGAATAAATAGGGAGAAATTGAGAGCATTCTCATTATCATTGTTACATTTATGTGTGTCTGTAAAACACAAATAGAGGTATTTATACATGAATATAGTGGTAGATAAGGAAACAAAATATTAACATTTACTGTTAAGATTTATAAAATATCAACCATTAGCTATAAGTAAATAAATCTATGATAGTCAAAGGTGATATCACCAAATGTTCATAACATATTTGTATTGTAGTCTTTTTTCTCTCTCCTCTTAATCTCTATTTGGATTTTAATTTTTTTTCCCTGCTACTCGAGTGTCAAAATTTTTTTTCTACACCACGGCTGATTTTAATTTTTCGTGCTTAATCTATCGACACCACACCCATCATGCTATATTTTTTTATTAGATTTTTTGAAAAAAATTCTTATATATGTAAAATTAATATCTTAAAGAAAGATTAAAAAATAAATATATTTTTTACCTTTATTAAAAAAGAAATATTTTTCATTTATATTTTAGTTATTTCTCTGTATTCTAATTTTCTCTTTTGTTTCAATTATCTTTTTTTCTTACAACTTGCGTGCCAAGTATATTTTTTTTTGTTATCGCCGTTGATTGTAATTTTTCTTGCTTATTCTATACATCCATTGTGTTATGTTTTATTTTTTTTAATATGAGGGTTAAAAAATTAAATATTTTTTGTTTTATTAATTTTAGTCTTTTTCTTATTTTTTTTAATTTTCTCTTTGCTTTCAATTATTTTTTTTTTCACTGTAATATTGAAAAATATAGAGACGCTAGCTACGCTGATAGATGTAAAAATATAAATATAATATTTTTCTATAAAAATAAATATATTAAAAGTTAAAATCACTCAAATAGATTGTTTTATTTCTATTTTTCAAAACTTTTTTCACATTCTAACTTTTTCAAATAATTATTATATGGTCTTAATTTTAGCATATGAAAACTAATTATGATAATCAATTATTATTCAGAGATTTTCGTTTATATTACAAAATGAATTTAGAAAAATATTTTTTTATTGTCTCTTTGATTTCATTTTTTTTCACTGTAATATTGAAAAATATAGAGACCCTAGATGCGCAATACTTTTTCTATTCAATTTTATTTTTTAAATAATGTGTTGTTGATAAATGTAAAAATGTGCATAGAATATTTTTGTATAAAAATAAATATATGAAAAGTTAAAATCATTCAAATTGATTGTTTTATTTCTATTTTTCAAAACCTTTTTAACATTCTAACTTTTTAAATATTTTTTATATCGTCTTAATTTTAGCATGTGAGAACTAAATGTGATAGTCAATAATTATTAAGAGATTTTTATGTATATTACAAAATAAATTTAGAAAAAAAAATATGCGCGCGCAAAGCGCGTGCTAAAAACTAGTGATAAAATATGATTCTAACACTTTATTCCATCAATTTTTTCTGTTAAAAAGAACATCCACGTATCAATTAATTTATTGATAACTATTCATATGAAAATAAAATTACTCTTTTGTCCTTTTGTTATTAGATTTATTTATTTATTTATTTTCTCTCCTCCCCGGTCTCCTTCTTCCTCTTTCTTTTTCTCTCTCCTCGCCTATCTGGGAGCAAGAGCAACCTCAAGGTAAAAAATAAAATAAAATCACCTCAAATTCAAAACCCAAAAAACCCAGGAAAAAAAAAAAAACTAGAAAATGAATCCAAGTTACCGAACAAAAGGGTAAATTAATTAGAGAATTAAGCCCACAACTTGCAATGAGATACAAATGAACACTTGAACTGTGAAAAAAAAAATATTAATAGAAGTTTTTAAACAAATAAACCCAAAAAAAAAAAAAAAGTCACAGGTATTATTTAGATAAAAGGAAATCAAAGTTTGGCAACCACATGGAGGGGTGCCTCTCCCAAGTTCAACAAACTACAGAAGCGAACATTCCTTGCCCAGACACTAAGTTCATGAGCTGCTACACTTATATGCCTAAGAATCCATTTAAAACTAGCAGAAAGGAGATTGCTCTTCAGCTTCATGACCGAAGCCAATAGGCCATGCAACTGACCAAATAACGACTATAAAATCAAATTACCCATAAAAGCAGATGCGAATTTTATGTCACACCCACACGCCACATCATCTTTCTCACCACTTCTCAAAAATTCCCAGAGTCCGAACAATCACTTGGCTTCATGAAAAATTCCTAAAGTCTCATATTCAAAACACACTATCAAACACCGAAGCAACTGTAGAAAAAAGAACCCAAAAAATGAGAACTAGTTATATTATTAAAAATTACCCACAAAATAATGGACTTTTTTTTTTCTTTTCGGAGAAACAATTTAGAGAGAGCTTAAGCTATGATTGATAATATTTATGTTTTTTGATTTTAAAAACAAAATTTGGAAGTGTTTTTGTTATTTTATTTTCAAAATTTTTAAAAACACAAAATATGTTTGGTAATTATTCTTTATTACTTATTTTTTAAAACGAAAAGCACAAAATGATAGTTTGTAATTGATAAAGAGGGAGTGGAGTGAAAAGATAAAAAATGTAAAAATTAAGTATGATGAGAGTGTAAAATTGAGAAAACACACAAAAGTTCTTAAGATTTGATGTTTTTGTTTAAAAAAATTTTAAAAACAAGATTTTTTTGTTTCCTCTATTTTTTAAAATATGTTTCCAATTTAAAAAAAAAAACAGAAAACGAAAACAGATTTACCAATCGCATTTTTAAAAATAAAATTGCACTTTTCCATTTAAAAAAATAAAAATCAGAAATAAAAGTGTTACCAAAAACACCCTTAGATCGTCACCACCAGGTTGAAGAAAAGGAGGAGATTTCGATTTGTTGGGCCGGAGGCAATGTTAAGGAGGACCTAGCGGTGTCGGAGGCGGAGGTGATGTTGCAGAGACGGTTCTGGGGGCGGGGGCGAAGGAAGAGAAGGGCGGCGGACGGGGTTTGTGGGCAGAGGTCGCAGAAGTTCGGCCGAAGGTCGTTGGGGTTCGGGCGGAGGTCGCCAGGGATGGGCGAGGAGAAAGAAAATGAAAGATGAAGAAGAAGGAAATCAGAGGGAGGAGAGAAAGAAAAGGAAAAATGAAAAAAATAATAACATAAGGATAAAAGAGTAATTTCATTTTTATATGAATAGATACTAATAAATGATTTGACACTTGGAAGTTTTTAACGGAAGGAAGTGTTGAGTCATATTTATAGTACAAGGGGAACAGATCTAACAAATTAAGCATTAGGGGACAATGTGAAACAACGCTAGTAAAGGGGGCATTCATAGAATTTATCCTATAATCTTTTTTTCGACTTGTGTAAATAATATTTACGACATTTACTTGTAATAAATGATAAGACAAAGATATTTTTGTTAAAATTTTAATAAATAAGTGTAATTTTATTAATTCGATAAAATATATATATATATTTTTTATAAATTTGTCAAATATCACAATATAAAAATAAAAAACTCTAGCAAAAGCAAGAATAAAGCGACATTTGCAATTAAAGATATGAGGGAGATTTTGAGGAATGTCCAATTTTAGACACATTAATGATCTATGTCCCTTTTGTGTTATTTTTTTAATTTATACTTATTTATCAAAAGAATACCACTTGAGCGTAGATTATTAAGTGATTCACTACTTAAAATGATCTTGTTACGCAATTCTCTCAAAGTATATGATGAGAGTATGGGTGATATCGATCAAGTAATTGAAGAGATTGTAAATTTGATGGAACAATCTGAAGATGAAGAATTCGGCTTCAATCAAGAGCCCGTGACGTCAAAGCTTGCACGGAATTGACCCGAGAAGAAGCCTATTTGAGTCAACATGATTTAGTCTATTTAATTATGTTATTTTAATTTGTTTTATGTGTTTATTTCATGTATTGGGCCAAACTTGCTTTAATTGGGCTCAGTTGCTTATGTTATTGGGCTAGGCTTAAGTTCAATTACTTTATTAGCCTTAGTTGTTAGTCTTTTAATTAATTAGGTTTAAGGGTATTTATGGAACGTTAAATAAGCTGTAATTCTCAACCTTTATAAGGCGTTATTTCAATGAGAAAAGTAGTCTGATGATTTTTTTCATAAAAATTCAAATACACTTTGAGTGTAAGGGTTTTCCCTTTCCCTTGGTTCTACAAGAACCGTCAATGAGTACCTTGAACCAATTGAACAGCACAAGAATTTATATTGTGTCGCAAAGAGTACTTTGAAGCGTTCACTGACTTATCGAACGGCCTTCGGCAACCGTTCGTGGTGTCTCACGATCCATTCTCAAACCTAAACTTGTAGAACGATCCGAATTGAGCTAGCTAAGGTATTGGATCTCGGAGCAAGTCGGCCGAGGTTCATATCCATATACTATAAGACAATGAGTGTCAAAAGATTAAGATAAAAAATTAAATCCAACTATGGCATAAAAAAAATGAGTTCAGGATAAGAAAAAAAATTTGGACGGTGGAACGTGCGTTTCGACCAAAATATGCGATTTGGTCGAAAATAATTTTACATTTGCTATGATCATTGAGATTTCTTCAAAATCCTAATATCACTTGTTATAGTGAGAGGTGGTTATTTGAATCTTGTGTTGTTTTTAATTTTGTGTAAAAAATTTATACTTAACTCAGAACCGTCTGAATTAAATAATGTATGTAAACGGCAGACTCAAACACGCTTTAATTGAATATCGTGTGAAACATGTCAATCAAATGGTATTTATTTATGAGTTACATCTAAACATGTATAAATAAGTCGTATCACATGCGAACTTACTCAGACCCAATTGGTTGGAGAAAATTTGATCTCATGCCAACTTTCATATCCAAGTTTGCAATCCATGTCACTAAATGAGTCAATCACACCACTTTTCTTTGTGCAATTACAAATCTACCCCTCACAAAATTCTAAAAAAAAGGGAATGGAAATCTAGAAGAGCTCAAAGTTTCTTCGGCGAGTAATTTAGGGTTCCGAGGCAAATCTATCCAATATGCCTCCGAAACCTCCATGGACAGACCTCAAGGATGCACAGTGTTGGCAAGCACACCTCCTGTGAGTCCTACATCAAAAATGGAACTTCTTTCGTCGAATATGCACTTTCTACAACGCCACTTCAATTCCCGGTTCACTCCAATTATTTGTGTAGTGTGAAGCAATTCTGAATTGTTAAATTTATCTTTTCAACAGAGGGGTTGTTTGGCAAACGGATTCAAATTGTGGCAATTTGAACTTTTTTCATTTGAATTAGAAAATTTGAATTGGGTAATTTGAACGAAAAATTTAAATTATTGTTTGGCTTAAATAATCTTAATTGAAATATTATTTGGATTGTTGTTTGAGTAGATGTGAAATATGTGATTTTGAGTTATAAAAAGAGTAATTAAAATGTCAAATCAAAAAATATTATTCAAAATGAATTCAAACTGTTGAAATTTGAAGGGGGAAGAATTTGATTTTGAAGGGTTTGAATGACTTTTTTTCATTTGGATTTTATCAAAAAAAAAAAAGTTATCAAACGACGATTTAGGTTGACAAATTCGTTTGAATGGCCTAAGATGAGTTCAAACTCATTTGCCAAACAAGGCTAGAGTTGTCAGATTTATCTTTTCAATAATTCTTATTGTTGAAAAGATAACCATTTGTTTGCCCCACCCATTTCAACCATTCCATTTTTTAATTTTTTTCAACTTTCCTAATCCTCCAAACCATTCTATTTTTTTTCAATAATTTTTTTCAACTTTTCAAATCCCTATACAATATCTTTAAATCTCAACCATTCATACCACCTTGAAATTAATAAAGTCAAACCATTTTTACGTCATTTTTCTAAATTATTTTCAAACCATTCTAAACCATTTTCAAATCATTTTTTTCATCTCAATAAATGGGATAGAATGGGCAAAATACCCACCCCAAACAAAGATAAATCGAACGATTCATATTTATTTAAAAAAAAAAAAAAACCTACTTAGAGAATCTCCACTTTTTTTATCATTTCCCTGTAATTTGTTTTTAGGTTTATATATTCCTCATGTATTGCGTTCCTCTTTTGTTAAAGCGAAGAGAATGGGTGATTTCTTTAGGGGAAAAAAAAAGGTCGAGAATGAGATACTGTTTTATAATATTTCCAAGCGCTGACGAAGCAAAGCTTCCAAAAAAGCAAGTTACGGATCAGAACCGAAGAGCGGGTCCCACCTCCACCAGACGGATAAAATCCCAAACATCATTCACATCCCCCAATCTCAATCTCAATCAATCACACTCAAAACAGATCTCAACCGTCCGATCAGCTCCTCTCTAAAACCCAATCTTCTCTCTCCTCTCTTCTCTTCAAAACAGTTATTTGTTTCAGTTGCAACAACAAACGTTGACACAAACACAAACCTTCGACGAGCGATGAATTTTATTTAGTAAATAATAATAATAATAAGGAGGAGAGAGAGAAGGTTCTAGATCTTTGTGGAAGGTCGAGTGAGAGAGAGAGAGAGAGATCGACAATGGCGGAGGCGAGGAGGAACGCGGGGACGGTGAAGTGGTTCAACGCGCAGAAAGGCTTCGGCTTCATCGCGCCTGACGACGGCGGCGAGGACCTCTTCGTCCACCAGACCTCGATCCGCTCCGACGGCTTCCGCACGCTCTCCGAGGGCGAGCCCGTCGAGTTCGCCGTCGACCACGCCGACGACGGCCGCACCAAGGCCGTCGACGTCGCCGTCCTCGCCCGATCCGCCCCCGCCGCCCGCGGCCGCGGCCGCGCCAGAGGCTTCCGCGCCGGGCCCCGCGGCGGCGGAGGCGGCGGCCGGTTCGCCGGCGGAGGCCGCGCCGGGCCGGAGTGCTACAACTGCGGCCGGACGGGGCATTTGGCCAGGGACTGCTACCAGGGCGGCGGCGGCGGCGGCGGCGGAGGAGTAGGGAGATTCGGCGGCGGCGATGGCAGAGCAGGCCGTGGATATGGCGGCGGAGGAGGGAGAGGGTGTTACAATTGCGGAGTGGAAGGGCATTTGGCGAGAGATTGTCCGAATGATCAGAATTGAGGTCTCTCTTTCTCGCTCTCCTCTATTGGTGATTGTTCACGGTTTCTCTCTCTCTCTCTCGAATTGGTACGGTTTTGTTCGTTCTTTTATCTGGATTGATTGTGATTTTGCTTGTTGATTGGTTTCTCATTTGATTAAGCAGTGAGGAAAAGAAAGTGGGTGTTGTTGTTGTTGATCAATCTCTCATTGTTTGGGTTGATTTATTTTATTATTATTATTTTGTTTCGTTTCTTTCATTTGATTGAATAGTGGAAGCTTAATTTTCCGTCCTTAAGTGACTTTTGCTGATTCCCTTGCATTGTTATCTTTGCTAATAACCAACCAATGTTGATCTGCTTTTCTTGGCTCTCACAAAATCCCTATCCAGAATTTGGGTTCAAAAAGGAATCGAAAAAATCTATCTATTTTTGGTTGTGGATGTATGTGACCCTGAGCATTTTGGATCATGCTTATTTATTTGAAAGAGACGTGAAACTGCTCAGGACTTGTCATTTTTCGGTCCATTTGTGGATATAAAAAATAAATAAATATAAGAATGATATTAATAATGATAATTGTCCTTTTAAAGCTTTTATCTGGACTCTGCATCACTAAATCTATGGGGATATTATGCTTTGGTAGTTGCCTAAATTGTATCATGACAGTTATCTAGGTGGGTCAGTTTAGAATTTGCAAACATGTATTGAGTTTAGTCTTCTTAAAATGAGATAACTCTAGAAGGAATGTGTATATTATAACCATCTTAAAGGAACACAATAAATAGAGGCTAATATTGCATAACAAAAAATAAAAATTGAATCAGTGCCATCTTCCTTATCCTAGTTGATGATCTACGAAAGGCCGATATTTGGCGGGGTCGAGATAGCATTTACCGGTGGCCCCGATCAAAGCGTATGGCTCGCGAATGCGTGTTATTTCAAGGGTCCTTTTCATTTTCCATTATCAGATCTTGTCAATGTTTTATAGAGCAAACGGGAAGTGACATCTAAGCCATGGATGGACTCGTGAGAGTGGTGACAATGAGAGAATGGGAGAGATCATGGCATTGAAAATGCTGTCTGAAAGTGGTATTAGCAGTGGCGAATTTTTTAGCCGCAAAACTAATATTGAGTTTGACATTGAATTTTTAGCTAAGCATTAGATATTATCAAGCATGTTAACGTCTATAGGTCCATAGTTTTCTTTAGATACGCTAGATTATTGCACATAGCAAAGCGTATTGGTTCATAGTTTGATTGGAATTTTCTGTCCTGAGCATGGAAGAAAATCTAGATTACTTTTAGCCAAGCACTGTAGGTTTTGTGAAGAAGTAATTTGGCATGTCTTAGATTTGTGAATTTAGGCACATATATATGGCGCTCATTTTGTTGCCCATTTTCATCATATAGTTTCTCCAACTCCAATTGAATTGGTTTCCTTTCTTTTCTTTATAGACGCTCATGAGTCATGACATTTAGTAGAGGCTGGCAAAATTCTGGCATTAGACAAGTACTGAATAGCAAAACTCTTCCGATGTTGGTAGGCGTGCAAAATTGGAGTCCGGGGACGTTACCCGGAACTTCCTGGTGGAATAAACCGGGTAAACCTGGATGGCAAAAACTGGGTATTACCTGGAATTTACCCCTTTTTTTTTTCTTCTTCCAAGGAGTACCCGGAAATTACCCGGGAAACAATTCCGGGTATTCCCCGGTATCCACATTTGCTTGCCTAGATGTTCGTACATGCGCTTGATATGATCCACTTAAATCTCGTATCACTGACTTCAAGATTAAATACTATTTCAATAAATTTAGAGCATTGAAGAATTGGTGGTCATAATCTTAATCTGATGATATTGATATACTTACTACCAAAAACAAGGAAATAATGGGAAAAGAGTGTAAACAACGTTGAAAACTGTTATATTTTATATATATATATATATATATATTATTTGGAACGTCAATTTCAATGTATAATGCTCCTCAAAACAAAGCCTGAAGACCTTCGAGTGTAAAGAAGTTTATAACAAGCTTATTAGGAAGCAGATTTCATTTCGGACAAGGATATAAAATTGAAGAGGGGCTCTTGAGGACAAGATAAATTTTGATGATTTCGACTAGTAACACTATAGCATGGCTTTTCTGTATAATACATTAAGCAGAGTAATAAGTTATCTTGGAAATGCAACACTTAAAAAACGAAATTATATTTAGAAGCCAAAGCAAAGACGATAAGTAAGAATCCCTTGCATTTGAAGGTACTACCATTTCTATTTTAAATAAAGGAATTCTTTCCTTTCGGTAGAAGAAGAGAATTGTCTTTTACTTCTTATACTTTTGTACTTTGTGTTGGATAAAAATATTGGGTAGTAAAAATATTCATAGAGACAAGAATAGAAATAAAACTGGAATTAATATATTCAATATTACATATGAATATAATTATAATGAATTTGAAATAATAAAAAGAGAGCAAACTGAAATACGGTATGACGACGACGACGAAATGGTTTGGCGACTAGTCGAGGCACGCGTATCACACGCTTTCTTTAAAACAGATTCGCCCTTTTACCGGCAGTGTTCGAGGTTTTCACGGCGTCTCTCTCCCAGGATACAATAACTAACAGTGGTGAATTTGAGCACGATAAAAACACCACTTCCGGCGAATTTGAATTATGATAAAAAATCTATCACCAATTAAAATCACAAAGAAAAACAAAACAAAACAAAACAAAAACTCTTTCATGTGGTTTTCTTTTCTGTCCGTATATTATCTTCTCTTGTCTACAAGTACACGAAAGTACACAATATAAGCACATCAAAAAGATGAACCGGTGCTTAACGTTATTAAACTTCAAAGGAGGAATAAAAATATATATTACAAGGCTTTATATATGGCACTCGAAGGCTAAAGCCATCACAAAGAAACGATCAGAACGTTTCCACTCACTAATGGCATCAAAGCCATTAATTTAGCCATAAAAGCCAACGAAAAACTAGTGGCCATTTAATGGCTAGACAATTATAATGAAAACCCATAAACGTATATTGGCAATAATGCAAAAGGAAATTAAAATATATAATTTCATTCACTTTTTCTAACAATCCCCCACATGAATGAAATTATCAGATAAAACAAGAAAATCAACGACGTCAAGTTAGTGATAGATTTCGACGGACAAAACTCTGCATAGGGTAGGTAGGAGTTATCCTTTGAACCTTCCCTTGTGAAAATATATCTATTTTACTGGCTGATCAGTAGACGCGATGTCTTTGAACTGTCTGCCGTTTATGTGAAGGTCAATGCACCTCACACAGAGCTCTTTCTTATCACAATCCAGTTCTCATTATTATGTCCGTTTCGACCCTGGACATACACCTGGTTCTGCAAGAGTTTCAGGAAATTGCGCCCTCTACAATTCCCCTTGAAGCGGCCCCACTTCACTCTAACATAGGTGATCTCTTATTTTAAGAGTAATCCGCATTACTCCGCTCGGGTATATTTCCGACGCATAAGGATCATTAAAAGCTAAACGTTTAACCTTTTCCCTACGAGCATCACTATTTCATCATAAGAATGGACATGGGGTAACCCCCACAGTGATCTAGTTTTGTCATATACAACTTGGTTGTCCCTTTGAACTTAGATCTTGGGATCTCCAGTCAGCTAGGTAAGGTATCCGCTGTACAGACTTATCCATTCATGGGTTTTAGTCTCATTCCCCTTGATGATTTACCAACTCACTCTCTAATTAACCCTTTAGATTAGTGGATCCACAATATTATCATTTGACTTTACACAGTCAATATTGATAATTCAATTGAGAGTCGTTGTTTAATGGTATTATGTCTACGACGTAGATGTCTAGACATACCATGTTGCCATGTGCCTTTTCAATTACATATTGACTACTCAAATATGCAAATGCTAGCACATGTTTAGGCCAATTTTAAATATCCTGTAAGAATATAAGATTTTCATGAGCAGTTTCTCTACTTGGTTCGAAGAAAGTGAACAATATTTGTGTCTGAGCTAGTGTGCCAAACCAAACGTCAATCTACCACTTTCTTGGCTAAATCTGACAAGGTTCACTTTAGAAACCGTTGCAAAGAAATAAACGTAATAAATTCAATGTGGAGAAAAATTATTATTTTTTCATAATTAAAGCATATTTACCTAGTTTATAATAAAGATATAAATAAACACGATTTCGAAAAAAGTAATGTACAACTTTTATCAGAGTTGAAACTTAAAAACATATTTACCTGATTTATATAAACACTGTATGTTTAAAAACCGACTTAAGAAGAACAATCTGGAGAAGAAGATGTAGAAGACAATTATTCAAAAGTGGTGCATGATAATAATAGGCAATTTATCAGAATTATTTACATCAATAAACATTCCGATATGAATAATATAACTAAGCCATGATGTTTTTTTTTAATTTTTTTGGAGAACAGCTCAAAATTCTTAATTAAACGTCCAAACACAATTTTTTTTAAAGAAGGGCAAATGTGTCTCAAAAAATAAGATAAAAATTGATTAGATTATGTATGTAAATATTCTATTATTATGAACAAATATTTAATTGTTGCTCCCTATTACACTATATATGTAACATTTCCCAAATATATAGTAGATAGGCCCACTTATATAGATGTTTTAAATGCAAAATCTAAATGATATTTTGTCTGCAAAAAATGCAAACTAACTGTGTATTTAATCAACTTGGGCCATAGAAATGGAAGCCCAATTTGCGCTTTGCTCGGATATTTGAAAGTAATCTGCTTGGAATTTTTGGTCTTAACGAAGCTATAGAAAAGTGTGTTTCATTCATGGCCTTAAAAAATTTTCTACATTCAATCTAGTCCTCTTCAAATCTGTGAAATGCAAAGACAAGTGCCAACTTTTGGCTCTTTTTTTTTTCCCTATCAATAATCATTAATTCACTGTGCATGTGTTAACATGTTATTAATTTGTGAGACTAGATTAAGGTCATCATATATATACAGATATTTGTTGATAACTTGTTTCGTGACACTCATGATTATAAGTATGCTGATTAATACGGCAAAGGGAATCCAAAAAAGAGAAGCGTTAAATTTGCCATGGGTCCTCAACTAGCTGTCTTGTTCTCAAGATTCATATATGATATATCAACAAGTACTTGTACACATATAGCGATATGAAAAACAGATATTTTCTTTTCATTTAGACCCAAAACCTTGAGAGAGACAAGTCCTGGCAAGCCAATATCAAACTCATTAAAAAGTTGAAAATGGCAGGCTTTTTTTTTTTTTTTTTTCTTTTTAGTTTTCATATTGTATTTTAGACTGAGAAGAACCTTCATTTCATTTTGGGACCCAGAGTGTTTGACCAAATTATCAACCCTTTTCTTTATCACATCTCCAACTCCATCAACGCACTTTTTCCCTCTCTTTCTTTCATCCTTTCTAATAAACATTGAATTAAACTGTTTGGGTTCAATGATCACTGAGAAAGCAAAAGAAAAGAAAAGAAAAGAAAAGAAAAGAAAGGAATATTAAAGAAAGAAATATGAGGCACATCATGAGTATTGTAGCTTCTAACTGGGTGGTTTAATTAGCCTTTTGGTGTAAGTGTGTGCTTTGTTTATAATGTCACATATCAAGATGGTCCATTTGGAGATTCTATTTCCTTCCTTACAATTTGCACGTCGGCAGGGATATTTTTTAGGAATATTGTGCCGCATATTAATTTTTTATACCCTTTTATCTATAAGATTGTGTGGTTTTTTAAGTTTCCAAATATTCATAATTAATCTCATTAAAAACACAATTTTGGAGATAATTTTGAGAGAGTGAAGGATGGGTGAAATAAAAAAGAAGATAATTTTATACTCTTGTAGAATGGCATACATAAAAGGATATGTTCTTCACACTTTTGTGTCCTTGTATAGGAAGTGCTCTCAGTGGTGGGGCTAAAATTTTATCCCAGTAGGGATACATTTAAAAAAAATAATAATAATAAGTTGGGGTATGTCTAAAAATTCATTCAATTGTGTGTCAAATTTAAAAATTTTAGTTTTTTATGAAGCAAACTCATAATCTTTTAAATAATTTACGATATAAAATATATTTCAAAAAATGAGCGGAGGAATATTTGAAAAATTTTAATATATTATGGGGGCAAACTGAAGAACATAGTATATTCATCAATAGAGTTAATTTTAAAGAAATAAATTTTAAACAGAACGTAAATTACTCGACTATATGGTTGTGTATTTGTATTACTCAACCATATGGTCGAGTACATATCATGACTGCGTTACTACGAGTTGCGATAGTTTGACACGGCCTAGCTAAGTAATTGCTTACACGCTTGACTAGCTCCTTGGCTTGAAATTGACCCCGAAATAAACAAAGTCATTGAGTAACCAGTCAACCATATATTTAAAGGTAAATTATAGTTGTAAACGTGCGTACGTACCTACATGCTATGTTAATTTGCATAGACATATATTTGTCATATGCATGAATTAACTTTATCGTTTTATAACTACCAAACTTTAATTTAAGCAATTGTCATACGGCACTAATTCTACCTACCATGGGTCGTGAACACTTTGGCAAGTAAAAATTTGATACATAGTGTGCTTGATGTCTTCGACTTTGACATCTAAATGAAAAATTAAAAAAAAAAATTGGAGAAATTATATATATGCAAGGAAGTTTCATAAATTTCTGTTTAAAAACAGTTTATAATTTCAAAGAAATAAAATATCATGAACAAATTAAAAATATTGAACATATATACTAGTTAAAAGAAATTGCTACTTTAGAGATAACGGGTCAGTTTGACATTGCTTTTAGGGACTGCTTTCAGATTATAAAAGAATTTAAAGCAGATTGAGGTGTTTGGTAAACTTGCTTCTTAAATAAGCATATAACCGTTTTTGCTTCTACATAGTGCAATTGTATAAAATCTGAGAAGCAGGCTATGGGTTGCTTTTAAATAACTATTTACTTTGCTTCTAGGATTTATAATTACTAAAATACCCTAAAAATGTGTAAGCGTGAAAAAAAAAATTTTAAAACCACATAACATGTTGAAATGATGATGAGCATATATATTATAAATTTGGGCAAATATTCATTTTAGCAGGTTGGTTTTATATTATACAACCGTAACTCGGTAAGCATATATGTTTTGTTTTTTGAAATGATGGTGGTAGGTAATACTCATTCAAGTATTATATATATATATATATATATATATATGAATTATATACACATATATATTATAATATGTAATTAACCCAATATAAATGTAATATGACAAATAAATGTGGCATTAAATATTATGTATATTATATTTATAATAGTGTAATTAACTCAATAATATATATATATATGAAATAACAGTTATTTATATATTTTTATTGACAATAGATTTGTTAGAGTTATAAATATATTTTACTTAGACAATGTATAAAATTATTGCATTCTTCATCTATATATTAAAATCAATAATATATAATAATTTTATAAAATAATTTTAATGATATGACCATTTTGGTAATTATATATGTTCACAGCAGTTTGATGTATAGTTTACCAAACACTTAAACGCTACTTCTGCTATTAACAACAGTTTTTAAAATACAGTTTACCAAACACATCGTCTGCTTATAACTGCAGTAACTTCTTTCTTCAGTATAGCTAGCAGCACTTCTTTTATAAGTGCAGCAATGCTAAACTGGCACAACGTGTGAGATCAAATTTAGACATTTGTGGAAACGTATTATATATGACAAGTGCATTTTGTTTCTCGGAAAGAAATTGTATAATAAGTAGATTAGTACTAAGGGTAATTAGTTGAATTGGATCAGCTCAAATGTTTAAGTTTCTTCAAATAACAACCAAAATCATCGAATTTGGATTGCAAATTTAATCTCAGTTGATTAAGATTTAACTAATTTAGTATATTGATATAATAAAAATGAGTAATTTGCTATCATTTAGATGCTTGCTAATTGAGTGTTATTTCTGAAATATTAAAATTAGCATGCCAAAATAAAATAACAAAACTACTTAGTACCTTACTTAATTTTGACAAATATCTAGAATAGTTAATGTTATTTTTGACAGTTATATATAAGTAATCAATATAATTATAAATTATTTTTTAAAAACAATTTAAAGCTTAAATAATTGTTAAAACTTAAAGGGTTTATTACTTTATTTAGTGTTTGACCATTTATTGGTTCATATTTTAAAGAAATGACCAATGTTTTTATAAATTAAGTTATTAGCCACTAATGCATAAGAGAACTAAGAGTATAAAGTTAAAAACACATCATCGTATAATTAAGTAAATGACTGATTTCTTAATAAATTCTAATATTAACTATTTTCTTAAAAAAATTTAAAAAATAAATATTTACTCAATTATTTCAAAACGGAACAATGCAACCCACATCCGAAAATAAGGATTATAAATTATGATCAAAGGTAAAAAGGAGAGCCACAAACTAATTAATGTTATCTTATAATCATCCCAATCGGTTATCTTTGTTGACCCAAATAGAGTAGCATAGGACACGAAGAACAGTCCAAACTATAGTCAATCACGAATTTTCTAGTGAATAAAAGGAAAACACTAACCAAATTAAATTAATTAAAATTAAAATGATGTTCTAATTTCTCTCTCTGTTGGGTCCTATCAGAGAGACGGCTGTGAAACATTATCCATTACTGTCGAACAACTGCTCGATGGATCGTCTTTTAGGGTCAAGATTTTGATTCCCTCTAACACAACCTTACAACTAGAACCAGCACAAATTTTCTTAATACTGTTTGTCGCTCCTTTTGTGTGTGTATATATATACATATATATATATATATGCCACGTGTAGTTGTCGTTTATTATAAGTCTCTCTCTACACGAAACTGCTTTTAATTTGAATGATATTAAAATGTGTAATTTGCTATCAGTTAGGTTTGGTGCCCGTTTGACATTACCTATCTCAAATTATGCTGAAAAAAGAAATTGTTAAGAGTTATAAGTAGTAGAGTGTCCAATAATTAAACTGTATTTATGAAACTATATTGAAAATATTATGAACATCATGAGTAATTAACAATAAAAATTGAAAAAGGTAGTCAGTACATGTACAAGAGTAATAATTAGTTAATTTTAATAATTTAAATAGGAGAAGCAGTTTTGGTTATAAAAAAAAAAAAGATATTTAACTTCTCAATTTATACCGTGCACATCTAAAAATTAATGGTTATCTTTAAACGGAACTTAAAGCTCATTTGAAATCCTGCGCATGTGTGTTATTTGGTGATGATTGCTAGAAATAATTTGGCAAAAATAACTTTTTTTGTAGCTAATGCAAAATAGTAAGCAGCCATATTAATAATTTATATTTTACAAAACCGTGACATTAACTGGCAATTACGATGGAGACTACATCGCATTGCTCATTTGGAACTTCATTGGAGGAATAAATTAATTTATTATCTAATCTGAATTACAATTAGAATGGCATGTTGATTAACTAGAAACAAACTGTTTAGAGCGCAACTCAAGTAATAAGTAACTAATATCTACAATTGTACGTTTCTAAGTTCGATCTCTTAAAGGTTAAGAAAAATAAATTTTGATTTCGAGTTTGACTCACCCTTATCTTTCTAAAAAAGGAAAAACAAAAAAAAAAAGAATGATGACAATATGATAAAGAGCCACATCATTAAGTAAATATTATAAAAGACAAAAACAAAAATTTATTGAAATCTTTAACGTGTTTATCACGATTGCTTAATAACCAATTATAACACCTACTTAGTCAATAATTTACAGGGTCTTAAAACTCGGTTTATATATAACCCTTCTTTTTGCTAGAAAGTTAGGAGGACTTGAGAAAACAAAAATGTTTCAACGTCAAGCTCTAGCACTACTACATAGTCAATCTAATCACACATTCATTTTAAAAGTCATGTGACTTGATCTGCTACTGAGGGAGAAAAATTGTGGCGAAAAAAGAAAAAAAAGTGGAAGTAGACAATAATAACAATAACATGGCATTTTTGTAGCCTATCAAAATAAAGAAAAGGAGAAAAAGGGAAACAAGATTTTCCCTATATGATAAAGTAAACACATATATGAGATAATGGGAGATTGGAAGGACCAGTCAAAAAGGCACTTCTGATCTGATCCTTGGAGATGGGCAAATTCAATGATTTTTTGAGACGCAAAAAAGAAAACCACATGATGGAGAAGACACACAACAATTTTCATTGTCTCTTCAAATATTTAAAAAAAAAAATTTGGGTTATCTTACTCTTTTAAAAAAATAAAAAAAAAATAAAATAAATTATCTGTCGACTATCAAATAAATTTTATGTATAAGTTTTGCCAAAAAATTTTCAACTAATAAATAATGATAATTATTATAACTTTTAATGAAATAAATAAAAGTTTCTTATTACATAAAATACAGAAAGAAGAAATTGTCATTGTTAGGTTTATATCGTTGAGCTAGCTACAATTGCACAATTTACACAATTGTCTTTCATTTTCCTATAATTATCCTTTAAGATATGTTTCTTTAAATCAAATCTAGAAAAACAAGAGAATCTATCTTTTTGAGTTTCAGAGAAAAAGGCTTCAAAAGGTTGAAGTGGGCATCACATAATTTTAACTGCTCCATTAGGAGATTGAGCTCATGCAAGGGTCCCCCAATTTTGCTTCTGGTCACAATGAAAGCTACTTTAGGGCAGCCATGGATAGGATATCTCTTGAGATCGAGTCCTTTATACCCTCTGGCCGGCCCGACCCTATACGGCGGACCCTACCTTACTATCTCGTCCCTATCAACTGCAAAGCTATATCGACTTAATTATGTGACAAAAAATATTTAGTGTATATTGAATTGAATCAGATTAAATTGAATTGAATTAAATTGTATATGTTGGATGACCCTGGTAAACAACTTCATGAAATGCCTCTATTTTTTGTTAACATCATCACAAGAATTAGACTTTTTGCACGACAAAAAAAAATTCTGTGAATAAATGCTATGCCACAATTTATAATAATATTAGTCACTAATACGTTTTTAGTTACAATATTGATTTTTTTACGAAAATTATTTGAATTTTTTGTGATTAAAGCTTCTAGTCACATTTTTTTTTTTGGTGACGGTAACGTAACTTGGGTAAAATTTTCCCTCTTTAGTAAATTTTTTTTCAGTGAAGTTAATTTGTATTGTGATTGAAACTAAATTTTTTAGTGCCATGTACGAGTCAAATAGTAGATGATAACTGATTGATATTTTAAATTTCATAATATCTCCGATACTAGATTGTACTGTACTAAGCATTAATTAAGCGCCTGTTTAAATAAGAATTCAAATTGTATTTTATGATAGCAAGAAAATTTAAGCTCGACTTTTTATTATTATTAATACTGTAGTAAGATGATATAAACTCAAAAATTTCAGATTGCTATCCAAACAGGCTCTAAATAGTACAAGATTCTTGTTTATTAGTGGAGTACATTAACCCTTTGTTTGGCAGAGTAGAAAATTAGAGGGAGAGAAAGAGGGGAGAGAGAAAGTATAAGAGAAAAATGAAATATAATTGTTTAGTATGGATAAAAAGTATAGGGAAAGAAAATAAGTAATTATAGTGGGCCCTATGTAGTTTTAATCCTTCTCTTTGAAGAGTCATTAGTAGAGAGAGAGAGAAAAAAGAATAATTGGTATGTGATACAAAATTATCTAACCTATACTTAAAAAGTAATGGAAATAAATTTTTATTTTTTTATAGATTATATATATAGGGGATAGACAATTTTTTCTATCGATCTAGATTCTTTTCATACCAAACAAAGAAGAGAGAAAATGCATTAACTTCTTCATACCAAACAATATAAAAAAATTATGTAAAATTTTTTTCCCTCATATTTTCTTGGGAAATCATAAGAAATAGCAAGTGATTTAAAAATAGAGCCAGTTAAAAAATTAGTCATTTTAAAAGTTTAGTTTGAAGAATTTAGCCATAGAATGTCAAAATTAAAAATTTAGTCGTAACATATGTGTAATATAATATGTTACATGTAACATACGTATAACATATTCATAATATGTTACACATGTAGCATATTATATTACAGCTAAATCCTTAATTTCATGAAACTAGAGCTAATTACTAAAAAATTAGCCGAAATTTTGGTTAAATCCTTTAAAATCTCTTAAAAATATGGCCAATATTTTTATTTATTAAGAAAATAATCATCAAGTAGTTATGGAAGATAAAGTTCATTTATTCATCTTAAATCATGAGAGAATAATATTCTCTTAATTTCTTAAAAAATTGACTAAAATTTTAAAAATCCTTTCCAAAATGACAATTACCTTATTTTCTTTCTCTTATATTTTTCTTTCCGTTAATATTTCTTTCCTTCTTACCAAAGATAGAGTGAGATAGACTTATCATCCTAATTATTATATATTTGTATATGTAAACTCTTAAAATATATGGACCTAATTTTTTTTATGGTGTCTATCATTTAATACAAAATTTAGTCCCTATGTTTGGACAAACCATCCAAACCATTTCATTTCATTTTTTTTCATTTTTTTTCAATTTTCTAATCCTACAAACCATTTAATTCAATTTCATTTTTTTTTCAACCATTTTTTTGAACTTTCAAATCTCTATACAATATCTTTAAATCTCAACGATTTATACTACCTCAAAATTCAAAAACTCAAATCATTCTAATCATTTTTTCAAATTATTTTTTAAACCATCCAAGAATTGTCAAAAATGGTCAAAATATTTGCCCCAAACGGGGTTATACCATCTTAAAGAAAAATAATAATCTGAACCTTTTTTCAGTACAATTAAAAAAAAAGTGAAAGGAATAAAATGATAAAAGCTAGCATGATCATCAAATTTTTAAGCTTAATCTACTGAAACAGACATACACGCCTAATATAAACCAGTGGTAATTAAAGAGAACTCTACGCGAGTAATTAACAAAGTATTAGGCAACGTCAAATCTTTTGTGATATATATCAATATATCATGTCAAATGACACACAGTGCATATTCGTGAATGACGAGACATGTAGTATCTTTCACAACAGAACATTACAATTGCTCAAAATAAAACCATATATTTCGTTTGCTTAATCAAATAATATATATAAACATAAGCAGATTTGACCATGCTTGGTGGATTGACCGTCATTTTCTTACGTTATCACATTACACATAATATGTACGATGAACACCGTTAATGCATAATTGTACGTTTTGATAATAAAGTCATGTGTTATATCACAAAGAATATTATTTTATAGTAAGAGATAATTTATTAAAACATCTAGTATTTTTTAAATACTAATTTTACCTTTTTAACTTTTTTTATAATACCTAAAAAAACTCTTATAATTTTTTAAACAGATCAGAAATATATCTTTTATGGAATTTTTAGAGACCAAAGATCATTCACTCCAGCGAAAAAAATTACACTTCTTTTAAAGACAGGTCTAAAATTGATTCATGTTTATTATTTTTGTTCAAGTTTGTAGTCAAAACGACACTGCATGTTTAGATTCAAAATATATAGGAGATTTTCCACGTATTAGTAATTAAAAATCCCTGACAAAGTATATTGTATAATATGCTTATCAAAACAAAAAATTGTTTTTTGGATTATAAGGAATATAAAAATGAAACTGATGTTTTTTGAAAACACAAGATTTTTTTATAGCATTTTTCCTTTATAATTTAATTTAATGTAATGAGTGTATTAAATTGATAATATATGATGAATATTCTTGATGGCTATAATTGATGTTGGGTTTGGACCCACTAAATTTTCCTTTGTTCTCTCTCACTGTCTTTAATCTATAATACCAACAACGTATGTTCCATTCTGCCAGTTCAGCCACTGACTAGACGAGCGAAATTTCTCAAACTGATTTGCCCATTTTCTTTGTCGTTTAAGCCATATTGTACAAACGTCATTAAAGGGATATATATATAAATATATGTATATATATTTATATATATATAGTCGTTTAAGCCATATTGTACAAACGTCATTAAAGGGATATATATATAAATATATGTATATATATTTATATATATATATATGTATGCAAAAACACTTTAAGAACACTTATTAGACAAAGGATTGATTTGTATTGCGACGTGGACCTACTTAGTCATGTATTCAAATTAAGCACGTCAAGTTTTAGGCCCTTGACATATTCAAGTGGGACCCATTACGATTTTATAGGTTAGCAAATATAGTAGCAAAAAACATTGCTGAGTTGGCATGTTTTTGTTGGCTCTCACTTTTGTGTAGAATCTATAGGGCTTGACGGCCATATATATGTATATCAGTATATGGGTCTATTATTAACGAGGCCTTTTTTTCTTGGAAATGATGTGTTTATTCCGCCAACACTAGAGAATAAGCCCCCTTTCTGTTTCTTAAGAATACATACTAATAATATATATATATTTACATATTATGTAAAGCCTAAAGAATACATATCAATAATTATATGAGGTATTTATCTCCATTTCCAAGCGTTAGGTAATAGGTCATGAAAGAATTCTTTTCTTAATAAGGAAAAATAGGAAGAAAAAAAAACTATTACAATTAAAAATATATATGATTGGATAAAAACACTAGCTAACATATGGTAATTTTATATCAGCTGTAAAAATATCAAAAAACATGTTTTTACTTTGACCACTCATTGGTTGTCGTTTGAATATATATATATATATATATATCTCAAGGGCGTGCGTAACTCTGACGGTAAGTAACTAATAATTACAATTAATGAAGAGTATGGAGGAGAAACGAGAGATATTTTGAAGTATATTATTTTTTGATAACTTGTTTTGAAAATATCATATTAAAAGAAATATTACAATCCATATCACCTTTTATTAGTTCATTTAACTGAATTGCCCGTGTCTTTTACAAATGACGAAAATAAGAAGGGGGTGAAATAGTAATATGTTGATAAAAAAAAAAAGTAATATAGATTGTAAACTTGAATTTCGAATGTGGTATTAGATTTTCTGTAATTTTTTTTATTTATTTAGGTCTTGTTCCACCCTCCTACCTTTAAAAAGAAAAAATATATAATTTTGGTAATTAAATTAGTGTCCAACATCACGTCTAATAAAAGAAAGCTTTAAATCCCATCACTAATCTGATATAACCATTTCTTTTTCTTTTTTCATAAAAGGTTTATTTCCTTAAAGGATATCTCTAATTAATGTGTACCAATTACCAAATAAGCGAATGGTATATGTGTTTTAAAGAACCATTGGATAACAAAATTACATCATAATGCTTTGCTTGCAATCCTATACTCAAAAGCTGCCAATGGTCACTAGTACTAATAACTTTGTGAAATTGATTTAAAGGTGCTTTTTCTCAGCACATGGGCTTTTCCTACTCAATCAAACAGGGCAAGTGAAGTTGATTTGTAGCTAAAATGATAAGAACCGAACTCATATGATCATGAGATAAAAGTGAGAGATATCAAAGGGATCTCTTTTTTATTTTTTTGCTGCCACATGTGAGCATCACTTTTCAGTTAGGTTTTGTAGACCCCTTGAGACTTCTTTTAAGTTATTTTCTCGCAAATTAAAAAAAACAAAAAACAAACAAACATAGGACTGCAAACAATTTATGTATATATGACTTCAATTTATTGACTTAATGCCTAGTTTGATTTGATTTATAATAAAACATATAACAAAGAGACACATGTATATAGTTGGTAACTATAATAAATTAGTTCCCATAAAAGAAAAAAAAAACAAGGGAGTTACATTGCTTTGGGTAAGGAAATTTCTCAATCCCCCCTTCCCAAAATTTAAACGTTAAAAAAAAAGAAATAAAAAGATTAATAAACACACATAATACAACTGTAGTTCTGTATATATAAGGCTAGCCATGGTAATTGTAATTGCCCAACACACCTTTTTTTTTTTTTTCCCTGCTGAAAACCACCAACGATAGAATATAGATCTTACAAGAAAAACCCAATTAAAAAAAAAAAAGCTTAAAAAAGGTTACAAATGAAAATCTCTTTACACACTTGCATATGTATGGATATCCCTAATAAATATTGTTTGCTTAAAATTAATAACTTTGTGATAATTAGGGAACAATATTGTACTATACTCAAGCCTTGTGAGTTTTTGGTGGGCATTGATAACACTTAGTGAACAAACCAAATGTGTTAACTTGGTTGACAAAGTTGAGCATGCTTGCCCATCCTCCAAACCCAAATCCCACCACAAAAACCCAAGCCACCACAAATATGTTCACACAATATATTCCTGCCCATCCTCCTAGGAATGATGGTGCTCTCTCTACAGCATTCTGTCACACACACAAACAAAAATAACATATACAATAATTAAAATAAATAAAAATTAGAGAGCCATGAAATGTAATTGAACACATCAAGTATATACATTATTCATGTCGTTATCGATAGTTTGTTTTCTAAAAAAAGAACGTCATGATCTGATTAAAACCCGACGGGTCAAAAGCATTTTACTACCGACAGGATAAAAAATCAGAATGTTGACCTATTTCATGTCCGATTGTAATTTGGAGTGATAACATTAAAGAAAAGGGATTGGAATTTGGAATGAAAAGGACTTAAATTAATATATTGATGTTATATATGTGTGTGTATATATGTATATGTATATACCTCTCTAGCAGTTGGAGAGGCAAAAGTGAGCATGTGAGCTAGGGCAGGAATAATGTAGACAGTGAAGCTGACGAGAAGAGAGCCCACAGTGGAGTTGATGGGTCCAAAGAAAGGGAATATTATGGCCAAAAACCATATTGGGATCACAACTGGCAGCCTTGCTATGGCCCTCTTTAACACACTCTTTGTCTCATGAACCCTAATGAACTTCTCCCACACAAAGTACAACGGTGTGCAAGCAAACCCAAATGTTATGAACTGCAATATTATTATTATTATTATTATTATATATACATGCCACAATTAATTATTCAATTTCCCATTAATTGTATATGTTAATTAGTCAAAAAAAATAATAAAATATTTGGAAGAAAAAAAATATATAATTGGTCCAAAAAAATTAAAAATGAATGTGTGACCTGATGGATGAGCATGAGGATGACCGCGGTGTCTCGGAATCTGGATTTCGGGAGCAAGGCGAACGCGTTCGAATGCGTCAGAAGAAGGTCGCCGAAAGCCCAGTAAACGGCGGAGGCTGACGGTAGGGTTAGGGTTAGCACATAGAGCGTTGCAATCAAGTAGATTAACTTGAACTTTTGGGGTTTCCACATTGCATGCATAATCTCCCTGCAGCATTAATTACGGATTAATTTGGAAGTAATTAATTAATTAATAATTAATCTCTAGCTCATTTTCTTTATACCAAACCCTAATACATAGGATTAATTATTATTGCAATTGGTATATGATAAAAGCTCATACACTGTCACAGCATGTCCACCAAAAGTGTAGAGAATGTTGGTAGCCCCAGTAAAGTAAAGAACCAATTTAGTTGGGCCAGAGTGCTTCACTCCCTCAACCTTCAATCATAACAATAAAGAAATTATAAACTAATAATTATATAATAATAAAAACATACAATAAAATTATATATATATATATATGAAAAATAGAAGCTATATATATAATATATAGCAATTACCTGTCCGTGGATAAGGGAGGCAATGGTAAGATACCATGCAGTGTAAGTGGTCATCATTAGGCCCAAAAACGACCAGATTCTATAATTGTGGAATGAAGGTACGAACACAGTGGTTGCACAGCAAGCTCCAAATATATACGTCCAAGTTCTCTTGTCTAGGTTGTCGTTTATGTAGTAGATGTTACTGAAAATTAATTTAGCTAGCTAATTAAGCATTAATAATACTTTTCACCATAATGACATGACCATTTTCTTCACTATATATATATATATATTATCAAACACTACTTTTAATATATAGTTGTAAAGTAATGAGTGGGGAAAGAAAAGCTTCATCTAATTCCGAACAGACCGTTTCAAATATATAATATGAAAGATGACATAAATGAAATTACTAGTTTCTAGACCGTCAGATTTACTTATTGTTAAATATTATTTTTGATATGTATGACGTATGATGTTAACAGAAATGTGCGATTTCGATATGATTAACCCTAATTACCATGCGAATTTTATGAGATATGGGTGTACCTCGCGCACGCAATTAACTGAATAACAGATCCGAAGAGAAGAAATGTGCAGTTGAAGAACAAGCCGGCATTCCTCCAATGTTTCCCTAGAAGACCGTCGAGTACTTCGAACCACTGCGAAAAATGACCATTAATAATCATGTTACGCGAGATGAATTAATTAATACAAATTAAGTATTATGTATTACTAAGCAAGGGTACTAAGAGAAAAAATATATGCATAAATATAAATATAAATATAAATATATATATAAATATAAATATAAACCTGAATAACATGATTCCTGAAATCAACTTTTTCCCTCTCCTTTCTAGTTCTGTACTCAACATAAAGTACACTTATAAGGTAAGCAGTCCAACTTCCCATTAGACCATAAAAGAGCTGAAAAATAATCCCAGACAACATGCCCAGCTGAGAGAATGAGTATGGCAGTGTCAAAAGCACTTGAGCAACCTACATTAACCATCCCAATAAAAAAAAACAAACAACAAAAAAAATGTTAATTCATGTTTTTTGCATGAAAAAGTCATGTATTACTAGATGGCCAAAAAAAAAATGAAAATAAAAATAAAAATAAAATAATAATTTGCCTGGTTAGAAGAGCAGCTAAACCAGGCATCATAGACTGAGCCTCCATGCCAAAAGAGCTTTGAAAATCTGCCCTTAGCAGACTTGGAAGCTTCATCACTCGCTTCCCTTTCCATTTCCACGTAGTTCCCAGCTATAACTGTCTCAACTTTCTCAGAAGCCATTGTTGCAACAACAACAATGTTATTAACTTACAGTAATTACTATTACGGACTCAATTTTTAGAAGTGATACAATGTTTTTTGGAGGAGAAGCAATGGAAGAGTGTGTGTCTCTATAAATAGATAGATGGAAAGTTGCAACTTTTCTCTTTCAACTCTCTCTCTCTCTCTCTCTCTCTGCAAAGCTTTCTCTATTAATTTAGCAATAATTGAGTCACCCTAGTCGGAGCCTAGAACTATAGAGGTCTCTCCTTGTGGAATTAGAAATAAATAATAATTTATTTCATATTAATACGTTTTTAAGGTCTTCACCCATTGGTGGGTGACATAGATATGTCAACGATGGGTGAGATAGATTCTGTTATTTTTCTCTAATGCATATATTTCAGAAAATTTTTAAAAACGCTACTTAGACAACATGTTTTGAAAATTTTCCGACAATGAATTTGATTAAATTGTTCATTTGTTTTATAAATAAAGAATGCATGAAATAGTAATATACTGATAGAAAAAAATTACATGAGTTGTAGATTTGGATTATAAACCTGACATTGAATCAAATTTTCTATTTATTTTCTCGGTATTTTCTCTGTATTTTTATTTATTTTGTTTTAGGGGGGTTTTTTTTTTTTTTTTTCAGATGAGCTTTGGAAAAGAGAGCTGATGGGCCCAGCATAGCATGCAGTACACGAGCGGGGTGGCCCACCATGCACCATTTTCCAAATGAGAAATTAGCTTACTTTGAGCCGACTATATATGAATTCAATAATAATAACAATAATCATAATCATAACAACTTCGTTTTCACGAGAATTTGGGAAATAAAAAATTCAATTAAATTTTAATTTTATTTTGGAAAGAGTTTGTTTGTTGTGTGGGGTTAGAGTTTGAGTGTATGTAGGGAATGCCTAAGATGGAGTGAATGATTGCGTTAGATGTGGCCTTGGTGCTAAACATGATTAGTGCCACACGTGTGACAACTGGCTTTACAAAAAAAGAGATCAATATTCCACTTTTTTTAACATCTTTTTAGTGATTTAAGCATTAGGGGTTTAGCTTAATCACTCTTTTTTTTTCCCTCTCTTTGGGCCACCGGTTTAGCGCCCCTAATGATCACAGATTAAAGCGTCTTTCAAAAGGTTACTATTGAGTGGTAGAGACATTTTGGGTTGGATGGTGCTAATCTGATTAGAGATCATTTTTTGTTCCATTTTTTTTATGATTATTTTTTGAAGCTAGATTATACCTTGGGGATTTTTCAAGAGGCAATTCAATGCTTTGTCGCCTCTTTGGGATATTGTTATGTGAATTTATCAACTTAGCCTCCTGTACCTCTCTAACTACACTTCCAACAGATTATCAAACTCAATGTATTTGAAAAGATTTTTGCTTTCAATTTCATATTGGCAATTGGTACATCATTGTATATCATTAATTAGGACTAGTTTTGGGTGGCAAAAGCTCATGCATTTTCCTATACATCTTAAGACAAGTTTGGTGTTGTTAAGTTGTGAGAAGAAGTTGTTGAAATTGAGTCTCAGATATTGCTGTTACACGACAAATTATAAAAGAATTAGGTTAAAACAATTTTGACCAATAGTACACAATTTTACTTGCTTTATAGAAGTAATGTGTAAGAGCGTGACCAAATTACCTTAATACATCAATTTGCTCAGCCATATTACTCAAGGTCTTTAAAATATTAATAATAAGAAAAAAGTTTTAACTTACTGTTCAGAATATTTTTACGCTATTATTTTTTTTATAGCTATAGATATATTGATAATTAGTGTATTCATATTACTGCGGTATAACATTGTGATATATGATGCATAATTCATTTACCTTAAATAGCAATCTTAAGCAATTTTAAGATCGTAATTAAGCATATATAGCTGGCTTAGTTTTGAACTTTCTTGAGTCACAACTTGATTGGGGACATTTTCTTGTATTATTTACCATACTCAAAAGCAATATAAATGCGAATGCAACGATGATATTGCTGTCTCATTGCCTTCATCAATTTAATTTACAGAAACTCATGCAATGTCACAAAATGAGTATTTGTGGTGGGTCAGGAGGAAACGTAAGTTTTTTTTTTTTTCAAAACTATTTTTGGCTTAAAGAAAATAATTAGGGAATTAATACTGCAATTCTTAAATGTGCGCTAAAAGATCAATTTTATATAATATATATATATATATATAAATATAAAGTCGCAGAACCCTTTTTTTTTAAATTGTAAATATGGTTTCATAACTCTCTTGTTACTTCCTCGTGCTCGATATAGGATCTGGAATGTATAATTTGAACGCCTTAAAAAAAAAAAAAAACTGCTTAAAAATTTATTTTATCTTGCTCCATATACATATATAATTTGAACACCTTAAAAAAAAAAAAAAGCTCTTGTTCAATATAATAAATAGTTATTCTTAAAGAATAAAAAGGGAATTGAACATTTAAGAACTCACATATAATGTATATGGACACCATATATAGCCAAACTAGTTTAACACAAAGGGCAGCCCTTGTTCATCATAATTTGTACACTATTACTTTTCAAAAAAAAAAAAAAGAATCGAGCAGTACTATTACAGCTCTACCTTGGACTGTTGATAGCTACAATACCATGACATTCATGAACAGAAATATTGGTGAACAAATATTACAAGTGATGTAGAAATTGGGAGGTCTATTTCATTTCTATGCACATATATATATTTGTGTTGCTAGATTTTGATGTTAGTGAATGATAACCTAATTGTTAGCTGTCTAAAATGGGCCTTGTTTATGGTAGGTCCATTGAAGACCAAACCAGCATGTTCAACTTTGAAGATTTTTGACCCATTTTGTGATTCTTATAATGGGGGACCAAAGAGCTACCAAAAAGGATCAAAAGATTGTTAGTGAAAATTGCCCCACTTTGACCAAGCTATCACTTGTTAGACATCCATCATTTTCTTTACTTCCTTAATGAACATGGGATGGTTTTTGCTTTTGGGTTCTGCTTTGTTTGGATCTGGTGAAAAGATTTGAGTGATTGAGGCCTTTTTTTTTTTTCTTTTTCTTTTCATTTTAATGTCATGTTTGATTTTTTGATAGATAGAGATGAGAACTTTTTACGGTACTAAAAAACTTCATCCTTAGTAGTTGTTTTTAAAATGCTTCACCTCAATTAGATCAAAAAATGCATAATTCAGTATGAATTTTAAGCATTTGTTATTTTTTAAAACCCGACGTTAAAAATAGTTATGCATTATGATTTTGTTTTTTAGTATTTGTTCATGATTTTGTTTATAAGTATTTGTTCAATTTTCACACGATCTTTGAATGAAAGTGCAAAAAATTCATAAAATATATCACGCTATCGGCTCGCCTTGTAACAATTAAAATGGTAGTGTAAGACCATTTGATTCAAATATGTTTTAAAAAGTTCGAGGCATTTTGAATTGTTTGTTGACCCGGGGTCAAGGAAAACCTCGAAAACTATATTAGTATTGAAGCTTGGACATATATAGTTCGGCTTAAAATCTCTTTAAAAAGAAAATCTTTTATGTCATGGTAGTCCGCTCTAGCTAGCTCTCTTATGAATTTTTTTTTATTGAGCTAGGCATGCACTTTCACATATTTCTAGCGATTCACATGTCATCATCAAACGATACAAGTCTTAGATAAGAATCTGCAACGCACTAAAACACGCCCTTGTTGATGATCCTTTACATTCCAACAACAGCTAGAGTTCTTTGAATAATGTGACATCTCACACGGGATAAATCTTTAATCCTGCTTCTATAAATCTTTAATTCTTTTGTGATTATTTTGACACCTATTGTACTATACTTATTTTAACCTGAATGATTTTTAACTTTTTTTTTTTGACAAGTTAAGGATTTAGTCATTTTACAGTCTATGTTTAAAGATATAGCCCATATTTTGAAACATTAACAAAATAGTCATCACGTCAATATATAAAAATTTATGATTAAAGAAATAAAATTTATGACTAAATAAATAAAATACACAATCATAAAATTTGTGATTATAGTCATAAAATTTCAAAAATTTGAAATAAATATAACAAAAAAATTAAACATCCATTAACAAAATAATCAACTCACATATAAATGATTGTCTATACAACCAATTTCACAAAACTTATTATTAGATAAAAAAATATCTTATAAATAGCAAACAAAACATGCACTCAAAGAAGTCACAAATTTCACGACTAGAGATACAAAATTTTAGACAATATTACCTGCAACAAAGATTAAAACAGAATTAAAAAAACTAATGACTGCAGTCTCAAAAATCTAGACACGAATATATAGTTATTTTACTAATAAAAGTAAAAATATGCTAATTGTTAAAAACAAATATAAATATATGGCTATTTATTATAAAATCCCCCCTTTTTTTTTGGTTTGTTCTTTTGAATTTTTGAATGTTGTCATGTTTACTTCTTACTATTTTATATTCTTGCGTTTATTAAATGATTTTTTCTGCAATATACTGAGGTGTAATTGATTTATTATTATTTTTGTCATGTTCTTTTTTGAAAATTTAAATAGTAATAAAACGAAGGGAAATCGTAAGAAATAGCCAAAAATAAAATTTATTTTTAAAGTCCAGCCCATGTTTCAAAAAGTTAAAACAATAGTCATGTTACGAATTGTATAACAGAAAAGTGTCTCATAAAATATAACACATCTGTAAATATTTATAAAATATTTTGTAACACTTTAAGTTTTACTCATTATTTTTTGAAGTGTTAAATAATATCTTATAAATATTTAATGATCTGTTATATTTTAGGGCCAGTTAAGGATTTAGCCATTTTACAGTGCATGTTTTAAAGATATAGCCCACGTTTTGAAAAATTAGCAAAATAGCCATCAGGCCAACATCTAAAAATCTATGACTAAAGAAATAAAATTTGTGACTAAATAAAAAAAATACATAGTCACAAAATTTTAAAAAATTTAAAATAAACAAAATAAAAAATTTAAACATCTATTAATAAAATAATCAACTCACAAATTAATGATTGCCTATACAACCAATTTCATAAAATTTATTACTAAATAAAAAATATCTTATAAATAGCAAAAAAAATATGCAATCAAAAAAGTCACAAATTTCATGACTAGAGACACAAAATTTTAGACAATATTTTCTGCAACAAACAATAAAAACAGAATTCAAAAAACTAATGACTGCAGTCTCAAAAATCTAGACACGAATGTATGGCTATTTTGCTAATAAAAGCAAACATAGGCTAATTGTTAAAAACATACATAAAAATATGGCTATTTATTTAAAAAACCGTATATTTTATATGACACTTTTATGTTATACAATTCGTAATATGACTATTTTTTTAATTTTTTAAAACATAAACTATCATTTAAAACAAACATTTAATTTTGACATATTTTTACAACTCACCCTAAAACGAACGAATTAGTAAAATAAAACAGAACAACGCATCAAAATTTATTTTTCAAGAGCGAGAAAGAGGAGAGAGAGAGAGAGAGAGGGAGAGCTATGGCAAGCGGTGGAAAAGTGTCGTTCAAAGTGACTCTCACCTCCGATCCCAAGCTTCCCTTCAAAGTGTTCGTAATCTTCTCTTCTCAATCTCGATTAATCAATGCCCTATTAGGGTTTCATCAATTCGACCAGATTATTGCGATTTGACTTTTTATTTATTTATTATTATTATTATTTATTTTTTTTTTTTTTTGCAGATTTAGCGTCCCAGAAGGAGCGCCTTTCACCGCCGTTCTCAAATTCGCCGCCGAGGAATTCAAAGTGCCTCCTCAGACCAGTGCTATCATCACCAACGGTATTCGATTCTACTCTCTCTCTCTCTCTCTCTCTCTCTCTCTCTCTCTCTCTGTATATCTATAGGTTTTGCATGTTGTAAATAGATATCATTTTGCTTGTCTTTGTCTAAAGTTTGTATCTTTTCTAGTTTTGCTTAGAGATTTTCCGGTCAATTGTTGATTGTTCAATGCATTGATTGTTTAATCAGATCAGAGCTAATCATTTTTGAAAACCCCTTTTCAATTATTGGGATTTTACGGTCTAGGCGTATACAGGTGTTGCAGGTTTTTGACTGATTATGCTTGTTACGATTTGCAAAAACTCGCTTACCTTTGAAATTGGGTGTGGACAGAGAACTCTGGTCAATTGGTTTGCTCAATTTATTGCATGTTTTGTTTGGTCATATAGGGCATACAAGTTGTTGCATTTTTGGAGTCACTTTATGATTTTTGATTTAGTAGTATAAGTTGTGGACGAGTCTGCCTTTTGCATAGATTTAAAATACTTCGTATTGCGATTTAGTTTGGGGGGTTAGTGAGCTAAACTTAAAATACAAACCAAAAGTTTGGGTTTTTATTTAAACAGTCAGTTAGTGGCTTGGGCTTCTCTTGTTATCCTCATCAATTTCAATGATGAGCTTAGTGATGTTCTTATAACTCTAAAGAAGAAATAGTGAAAGAGGTGTTAGGCTAGCAGGGGGCGGAATTGAACAGTTATAACATGTCAGCTTTCTGCAAACACTTAAGCATATGTATTATTGGATGGTAGATGTTAGGAAGGTTGGTGAGGTTGTAAAGACAGACAACAATAGCTGGGAAAGTGTACGAGCCTTTTGTTGGAGGAGAATCTAGTATGATTAGTGGCCTAGCGCTTCTATGTGAGCCCAAGGACTCTGAACAAGTGATTTTACTAACATAATCGATCTAATTTAGTTTGTGGTTTGACAATTGTTGAAATCAAAGATTCCAAGTAGTAGTTAAGACAAACCAAACCAAGCTACGTGGTTTATTTTTTTGGATTGCTTGATTAGCTTGATGGTTTTTTCGAAATCCTATGTTCAAACTTCCATAAATGTACCTATGGAGATATTTATGATTATACTTGAATTTTAACTTCGTTTTAAGTTCAGGATTATGACAAATCACATACTTGTACATATAAACTAGGTTCTGAAATTTTGTAAATGAACTTAATCACCATACCTTGCATTTTTAAATTAAAATTATAGTAGCGATTGTTCATCTTTTGGGATGTTGTTAGAAGGTTGAAGGATATCCTTCTTGTCAAGTGTCAATGTTAGGTTCAATTTGCATGTTGCTACTTATCTGGGCAAAAATATGACTCATCTATTATTGTTCTGAAGTAATAAGAATTGGAAGCATATGCTTTTACTCTTGCTTATTTTGATCTTTAAAACATTTTGAAAGATTATAATAGCCTCGACATTGCCTCGTTGCACAATGTACAATTCTTAAAGTTCAACATAAACAATCAGTGTGAGGAAGTTTATTTCACGATGAGCGTGCTTCTTTAACGATTGCCGATAAGGAGTCCTCGGCCACAATGTATGATCTAGCTAAAATCTAAAATAAATAAAGAGAAGGTTCACCTAGATTATTGCTTATTCAGCAATGTTTATTATATTTTATTGCTTTTAGTTTTAAGCAAATGGTATGTATAAACAATCCTTTTCTATGCAGATGGTGTTGGCATCAACCCTCAGCAAAGTGCAGGTATATCAACTTTAACAGTTTATCGATTTGAGTTTTCTTAGTTTTCCTTTTCTTATTCTTTGTATCATTTTGTTTTTAATTTCTCACTATTATTCTCTTGAAGAGATTAGACGCATTTAGTGCCTTCCCTTCTCAATTGAGCTTTATTAACCTTAAACACTTGCAGAATTTTGATTTCGTTAGAATCAAGATCATTGGTTTCTCAAAAGTGTTTCCAACTTTGTCAGGCAATGTCTTCCTTAAACATGGTTCCGAGCTGCGACTAATTCCTCGTGACCGAGTCGGAGCTTCTGGACATTGACAGCTCCACCATTGTCAGTTTTTTTTTTTTTTTTTTCCTTCTAATTAAACAATACATTTTTTCTTATAAAGTTAAGTCGATATGTTATGTTTCATTGCCCTGCTACATGAAGTTCCGAGGATTTCAAATCCAATTTGTATGTCGTAAAGTCCGAAAGATGTCGATCGAGTCTAAAAGCAGATTTGACCATAAATAATGGTGAAAGGATATAAAAGAGACAGGTATTTACCATCTTCTTATGTTTGTCTTTTTTTTTTGGCTCAAATTTACATCAAATCTTATGAGATGTACGAGCTTGTTTGGAAAGCAACTTAAATAAAAAATAAATAAATGGATTTAAGTATCTCGTACCAATATTTTAAGGGCCAGATAAGTAATTAGTCATTTTAAAGGTAAAATTTGAAAGATTTAGTCATAATTGTTAGATCCGTCACTGTATATTATAAAATATAATAAACATTGCTGAATAAGCAATAATCTAAGTGAACCTTCTCTTTATTTATTTTAGATTTTAGCTAGATCATACATTGTGGCCGAGGACTCCTTATCGGCAATCGTTAAAGAAGCACGCTCATCGTGAAATAAAATTCCTCACACTGATTGTTTATGTTAAACTTTAAGAATTGTACATTGTGCAACGAGGCAATGTCCAGGCTATTATAATCTTTCAAAATGTTTTAAAGATCAACAATAAACAAACTAACCTAAAATAATATAAGCAAGAGTAAAAGCATATGCTTCCAATTCTTATTACTTCAGAACAATAATAGATGAGTCATACCCTAAGTCTAATTGTTAGATCCGTCACTGCATATTTTATGTTACATGTAATATATATGTGTGTAAAAAGTGTAACATTAAATGTAACGTTATATGTAACATAAAATGTAACACATGTAACATTAGATGTAATGTTACACTTTTACATATATATATTACATGTAATATAAAAATGTTACATGTTACGACTAAATCCTTAATTTCGACATTTTATGGCTAAATCCTAAAAAATACCCAAATATTTGGTTAAATGCCTATAAATCTTATATTTTAAATAACCAAATTTTGATTTAAGTATTTTGGCTATAGTAAAAAGTAATTTTTTTCAATTCTCAACGCAAATCTTATCTGTTACAATTAAGTTCTTACTCGTATATCGATTTGAATTTGTGATTTTACCAAAATATCTTAATTTTGTATTTAAATTTATTACCGAACGATCTCCAATCTCCGGGTTGGTTTTTCAGCATTCAGTTCAAAATGGGAAGTCAAGGTTGGGTGGGTGTTTTCAATTTCTCATATCTTCATTGATTACATTAAATCTTCACTAGTTTTGTTATAAGAAAACTTCTTGATTCTAATATTGTTTAATTCTTTTGGGCACTAAAAGGGCATTGGTCATCCATCCATGTTGGGGTTTCACACAAACTCCTTTCTGGTTTCGAAAAGCGCTTATAGTAGTGCACTAGCAAACTCTTGTCGTTTTACTATTGTTCAATGAGCTGATATCATTAAAATATCATAATTCATACGCATTGCCATGCCAGCTCATATCACTAGAGAAGAGGTTGAGAAATTTGGTCCAACCTCCGTTTTTATTTTCATTGAATAATACAGTCTTAAAACTAAAAATGAGTCATCAATTTTGAAAAAAGAATTGAATTAACGGATTAAATAATATATTTTCATAAGAATTTGATTTCAAAAGAAGCATACATTTGCAAATGGCCAACTTAAGAGGCATAAACGAAATCCAAAACCGTAGGCATAAATAATAAATTAAAAAAAAAACTCTGAAGAGAAAGGAAGAGTTTTGGAATCTGAATAAACTTGAATGTAAGGATTAGGAAAGGAATGTTAAGACCCAAAAAGATTTCCTCAAATGTCAAAATACTGCTTTGTGATTCACTATCCTTTCCACACGTATTCTTATTCTCCCCATTTTCCTTTCATTTTTTTTTTAAATTTTTTTATATATATGTCATATATATATATTCTCTCAACTTTGCATGCAATGTCCCCACAATTTCCTTAACTCGTACAAAGTGATTTCATTTCGAAGTGTGTGTGAGAGGATTAACATGGCAACACATTTCATTGATGTGCTTTCACTGCTTCTTCTAGTTCTCATGGCCATCTCATTGGGTAATTATTAATTTCTTCTCGTCGTTTTTCACTCTTTTTTTTTTTTTGGTCTAAAATTACTTTATTTGATGGTTCTTCTTATATTAACCTGATTGAATACTAATCATTATATCCGTCAAAGCTCCTATTGGATGAAAGTCCTTAAGCATCTATCCAGCGACCATTATATACGAATTCCAGATTAACACAATATATATATATATATATATGTGTGTGTGTGTGTGTGTGTGTTAGAAATTAAATTACTCAACATATATCAAAATTTAAACTTTATCCTCCTCTATGAATATAAATACTCAAATTCGTTGCTTCTGCGTTAGGACACTTGACAAGTGAACTTGAAGAAAAAACCCCTAGAAATAATGTGTAATATGGATCAAATGTAGCTAAATTACATTTGTAGATTTATTAAAGCAATGCCATACATAATTGATGAACTCACTTATTCCGCCAATTTTCCAAAACATATTATGCGATCTTAATGCCACACTTTTTTTTTAATAATCATTTATAGTTTCATGCTGAATTCTTGTGCACCTCTAGTTAAGTCCAAGCAATTCATACACCACACTTTGGAAGATCTAAAATCACATTATAAATAACAAATAATTGAACTGACTTATTAATGTCTTTGGCTACTCTATACAGGACCAAAACCCTCGGAGTCAGCTAGGGTTTTCACCATAATAAACAACTGCAAAGAGACCATCTGGCCCGCGATCTTCCCGGGGGAGTACTTCGACGGCGGCGGCTTCCCGCTAAAGCAGGGGCAGTCCGCCGTCTTCACGGCCCCGATCGCGTGGAGCGGCCGGATATGGGGCCGCACGGGGTGCAGCTTCGACAGCCGCGGCGCTGGCACGTGCGAGACTGGCGCATGCGGCGATACCCTCAAGTGCACGGGCTCGGGGAAGACCCCGGCCACGCTGGCCGAGTTCACCCTCGCCTCGCCCGACTTCTACGACGTCAGCCTCGTCGACGGCTTCAACCTGCCCATGGCCGTCATCGCGATCAACGGGACCGGCAACTGCAGCGCGGCGGGCTGCAACGGCGACCTCCGCCCGAGCTGCCCCGCCGAGCTCGCCCTCCGCGCCGGCAAAAGGACTGTGGGGTGCCGCAGCGCCTGCGACGTGTTCGACACCGACGAGTACTGCTGCCGCGGCGTCCACGGCAACTCCATGACTTGCCAGCCAACGTACTACTCGAAGCTCTTCAAATCGGCTTGTCCAAAAGCGTATAGCTATGCCTATGATGATCCCTCTAGTATATTTACCTGCACTGGGACTGATTATGTGGTTGCCTTTTGCACACAGAGGTATGTTCAAATAATCTTCTTCTCAACATTAGTAGTTTTCTTTATTTTTTTTTGCTTTCAGTGATCTTATCGGTCCGCTTAGATATAACTCCAAACCATTCTAGTCATTTTTTACCATTCCAAATGGTTTGAAAATGGTTTGAAAAATGATTTGAAACATAGTTTAAAAAATGGTTTGATTTTGCAAATTTCGAGGTGATATAAATGGTTGAGATTTAAAGATATTATATAGGAATTTAGAAAGTTGAAAAATTAGAATGGAATGGAATGGTTTGGAAGATTGAAAAAAGTGAAAAAAAAATGGAATGGAATGGAATGGTTTGAAAGATCGAAAAAAGTGAAAAAATGAAATGAAATGGAATGGTTAGAATAGGTAGGGCAAACGGGGGGTAAAAGTTGTTCAAATAACCTTTATTTACTTTTTTGCTTTTAGTGATCTGATCTCATGCCACATTTTTTTTTTTTTTTTGCTAAGGGATCTCATGCCACATTTGATGTTCAAGTTTACAACATGTAGCACTATTGTATGTCATATCACTTTTTTTCATCAACAAATTACCATATTGCCCCTCTTTTTTCTTTTTGTCTTCTTTATTTATAAAAAAATAAAATAAAATATGCCAAACCTTTTTCAAAAAAGGGCATATTTCAAAATAAGTTGTCTAGAAGTAAGTTTTTTCAAAATTTCTAATTTTACTGTAGTAATATGTTTTAAATTTGACTTTGTTAGTGTGCTTTAAAAAAAATGGTTTGGATTGCAATCCAACAACTCCTGTCTATCAAGATTTTGGTAAATGTATTAAGATTAGATGATTTCCTAGATTGAGACTAATTTAGAGACGTTCTGAAAATTAAAAATTATAAAACAGTTTAGCAATGTTGGTCACGCGAAGAAATTGTTAAACTTTTAAAATTTTGAACGTAAAAACTTGCTAACTGCGTTGCCGGTTAAATTTTATTTTTGAGGAATACTAATACCAAATACAAAAAAAATTACTAAATACCAAACAAACTCTCTTTAAATTTTATTTTTTTCTATGTCGAAAATTGCAGGAATCAAACAGCTTGCACATACCATAACCGCAAAGTGGTGTGCAGTGGATCAAGAGGTTTAAACTCATTGATTGCCAAATGGTGGGCTTTAGCCCTTCCTTTGTTATGGACCATTTATCTTTGGATTGTTTCTTAAGAGATAAAGTTTCTTTTTTTTTTTTTTTTGTAATTATTTAGTTCGTAGGTGTTTTTATTAATATTCCATAGGAATATCCAAGGACTAATATCTCATAAGCATGGGAAAGAAGAAAAATGGTACAAATATTGTAAATACAAAACTGTTGTAAATTCCATCCGTGTGGTATATCATGATTAATAGTTTAGAAATTGTTACCAATTCTTTATATTTTAGTCATTAGTGTTATTTGTAATTATTTAATTCGATATTTGTTTGCTTTGAATATATTAAGTAGGTTTAGATTGATCTCATTCAAATTAATGTTAGTGCTTGCAGAAAAAAAAAATGGTGCTTGTGTTGTTTTCCACTTAATGTCATTTTTGTTGGAAAAAATATGCAATAATACGCAAAAATTCTATGTAAGGCAGAAATATGATAGTTAAAAATTTATAATCAAACACTTTGATCAAACCATCAAGAATATAGAACATGTATCTTTTAATAATTTTATTAGAAAAACAAACTAACATACAAATATGCACAAAATTTATTTCATAAATAAATTCTAGAGATTAAGAATTTTACCAAGAAGATTCTAGTGATTGATTTTTTGTCTTCACGCCGTGTGTTTCGAGACCGTCTAAGAGAATGCTCGAAACGAACCTATCAGTCTTAGGAAATTCACGCTTTGTCGATACCACAATCTTCCAAACTGTGCCTCCGGATCGAGAAGAGACTAGAGTGTAGGCTCACTCTAATTTTTCTCACACACACTACTTTAGTGTATAGTTAGGCTATAGGAATAGCTATAGGGGATGGCAATTGAGGGAGTTTTTCTCTCTAGAAATTCTTTCAACAAGGCTTATGAGCTTATGTGCTTGATGTAGCAAGATTAGGTTTTTCTCTCTAACATAGGGTTTAATATATATACTTCAAGTCCTACTTGAATTTTATTTGTAAAAAAAAAAAGTCCTACTTGAATTCAAATTAATACCTCTTTCTTATTTATTTTGGATATATTAAAATATCTAATATTTTAATTATATATGTATTATATATATAATCGTATATATGTATATACGAATTTGGCTTCGGCAACTTTCTCTAGAAAGCCGAATTGGATTTGTATTTTATGTACATTAAAATATCATTAAATATATACATATATATATATATATAAAATATACATACGAATTTAAAACAGAAAAATTCTTCAACTTCTTTTGAAAACCAATTGCGATTTTGTTTAAATATATAAGAACTACTTACACCATCAGTCTAATTATAATCAAATATTACACATTTGTCTAATAATTACAAATATTATTACGACAGTTCATTGTGCTTACATGGCACATTGTAGAAGACGTTTCTACCCTTGATGTACCCGTTTTATAACATGGATAGCTGGATACAAGTATACAATTTTACACTTTTTTTATATATCTAAAATAAGACCCTTAAATTCTCACCCTGATTTTAAGGTTCAGTTATGATTTTATCTTTCCTGTTTTCGTTGCATTTGATGGTTGCTGAATAGTTGATTTATATTTTTATGTGGTCTCCTCTTTTTATGGGATCCTTACTATTCTTATTTTAAAAAGTTTCAAATTTTTTTTATACATTTGGCAGCCAAGAACTGCGTACCCATTAGTGTCTATCATCATTTCCTCATTCTCCCCTTCTTCTTCTACTCTCTCCCCTTCTTCTTTCTGTCTCTTTTCTTTTTTTTTTTTTTTTTTTCAGGTTTGCAAATCAATAATCGTTATTTGTTATTACTTGCCTACCAAAATTTCACAAATATTTCTTTTATGGTGCTATCATTTTTTTTTCTTTATGCGTGTGTGTTTGTATTTGCCTTTGACGAATATGAATTATTATAATATAGATGTAATTATTCTTCGTTGCTGCATAAGGAGTGTTTTCCTCCACTAATCCTTGCTTGTGTTTGTTTTAGTTTTGGTGAGTAGTTAAGTTAAGTTTTTTGGTCTTTATTTTTTGTTACGGTTTTCTCGTATTGATATATATTTTTACAAAAGAACTGTTCATTCGTTCCCCTTCTCATAAGTAACTGATTTTTTTTTCTTTCTTAATATGATATTTAAAAAATACTGATATAGATAAATACTATATTAACTCTTAGATAATTAATTAGGATTAGTTATTTCAAATCCTACTCCAAGTAGGATAACTATCCTATTTAAATAAATTTGTGCAAATCCTAATCTAATTAGGATTTAAACAAAATACCTCCTTTATTGATTTATCCAAGTCTTAGATAATTTAACAATTAAATAAAAACCTTTTATTTAAATTGTTTGCCTCCCAAATAAGCCAATTTTGGCGAGAAACTATTTTTATAATTTTCTCCAAAATTAATTTTAATCATTATTTATTTAACAATTAAATAAGTAACTAAAATTAATTATTCACTATCGAATTAAACTATTAGCTCGATAAATGTGAGAAAAATATAATTAATCACCACTAATTATTAGAGTATCTCTATATATCGATCTGATGGAGTCGGTCCGGAGACCATGGACCCAATAATTCAGGCTCCAATAAATACAGATAATTAACTAAAACTCTTTAGTTAAAAATATGGTTTATTAACTCTAAGGTTATTCCACTAAAAATCCGGAACTGCACTCCTGAAATTATTAGAATAATTTACTCGGTGAGTTGTCCATTGATATAATCATTTCATGATATTCGACCCTCTAAATTGGTTCATGATCTGAGTTGGTGAATTTACCGTTTTACCACTCGGATCATATCTTGTTCCTTAAGTACCATCGATTCATTAGCGAACAATTCATTTGTGATATTGATCATAAATGTGCGCGCAACTGTTCGGTTCCAGAATCAACACATTAAGGGAACCAATTTTAACTTTCTTTTTATCAGAAGCTGGATTCCATATCTATCAAACCCCATTCCCCAGTGATCATGTTTCAGAACTCCAAAATGCAAGTATTTAGTCCAGATCAATCATGGACCGTAACGAACAAATCAAAAGACCCGTAAACATAACCTAGGGGTCTATGGCCACTTAGTATTAAGATCGATTCTCATATGATCATCGTATGACTTCGAGACGAGTATCGTAATGGTACTTAAATGACATTTCGGAATCGAGTCGGTCCATGTCCTATATAATATAATTATATAGAATGCTTCCACTTAGTGTCATCATACCGACAACCCGGATAAGGTTATACCACACCGACAACCCGGATAAGGTTATACCACACCGACAACCCGGATAAGGTTATCACATATAATATGTTAGTGGACTGCATATGTGATTTCGGATCAAGTCACCCACTCTTGATCAATCACGGACTCATTTAAACATATTAACCAAAATTCTAATCCTTTGTATATAATAAACTTATATACTAGAATTTCAGTTACATGATATGTTATGGATATTGATGAATATTCATAAATGAAATAGAGTATTAAATAATTCATGAAAAAATACTACTTATTTTATTAATTAGCAAATTCAAAATAACAAAACTAGTCTCCTTTTTGGGCACTAATCTAACAATTTTTTCATTCCATTGTCGTTTTGACTATTTATTGACTTTTTTTTTCAATTAAAGGAATTTTTATGAGTGTTGATGTTAAGTTTCTCATTTACACAATTTGAAAATGATACCAAATTAAACTCACATTTATAACACATTACAAGTCAAAAGATTAATAACTTATAAAAAGTAATCAAGTAACTAATAATCAAAAGGTCTGACATTATTTTTCAAAATTTAACTTATGCATAACTTGGAGGGAAAATACTAAAATTCTTCAATTTTTACAAAATTCTATGAATATCTATTTAGTTTGCCACAATACCATAATAATTCTTATATATTTTTTTAAATTTAATCTATTTTTATTCCTTATGCTCACTCGATGTCGACAATTTATCTAAAATTCCACAAATGTCCACATTGCCACATAACCCCTTGTTTACCTCTCTCATTTCTTTTATTCCATTCAATTCCATTTCAATTTTTTCAACTTTACAAATCTCAATACAATATCTTTAAATCTCAATTATATCACTTCAAAATTCGCAGAGTCAAATCATTCTATTTTGGAATAGAAAAGAATATTTGGAATGTTTTTCCCAAATAAAGGGACGTAATCCCTTTTCGGAATTGTCATATCTAAGGCCGACAATCTGGGTCCAGATACGACACGAATACGACATGACTTAAGCGGGTTTGGGTCCTCCCTTAATGGGTCTGGGTCTAACCGGGCCGGACACGATTAATACGATTAAATGATGGGTGAACACGGCATGAATCCGCAAACACGATTAGACCCAATTAGACACGATTAATAATTAGGTCTTAAATGGGTAGACACAATTACGACTCAATAAGACCCGCTAAAACACGTTTACTAAACGAGTCTTAATGGATAAATACGATTAGGGCACGTTTAATACATATATATATACATATATATATATTTTAATTCTTTATTATATTTCTTAATATTTTGACTTTTTTATATTTATATTTCATATTTGAATGTAATTTTTCTGTTACTAAATTGTTGTTTAGTTTTGTTTGGACTTGTGAAATACGAATTTGATGAGATGTCTCCTTCTAAGTTTTCATGCTTTGCACAAAAGACGGAGTTAGAACTTTATTTAGATGAGCCAAGAATGAATAGGACTGTGAATACAAATGTTCATTTTGGAAGTCAAATGAATGTCGGCATCCTATTCTAGCTAGTATGGCTTGTGATATATTGGTTGTCCTTGTGTCTACGGTAACTTCAAAAGCTTTTTTCAGTATTGATGGTAGAGTGCTTGATTGTTATCGTAGTTCACTTAGACTCGACACGGTTGAGGCACTTGTTTGTTGTAGGGACTAGTTATATAGTGATAGAGGTATCGTCAATAATTTTTTTGATTTTCATACATTGTCAATTACGAAATTTGAACTAATTTGATGTTTTTAATATGTAGACTTGAAAAAAGCAGTTGAGAGCCTAACACAAGACATTTTCAACTTCAATTTAAAGGACGATGACATTGCCTCATTAGGTTCAAACACCAAATATGTTTCAAAATCCGCCACATCCGTCCCTTGATTGACAATCTTGTTATTTATCTAGTTATCTTGTTGTTGTTGTGACTTAGGTTTGATTATGGTTCTGTTTGATGGATTATTGTGACTTAGGTTTGATTATGGTTTTGTTTGATGGATTGTATGGATTGTTTTATGTTAAATGTTTTTACTTGATGGATTGTTAGTTTATTTATTTATTTATGTTTAAGGGATTAACTTGTGGCTATATTTAATATTGATATACTATAATTATATTTTAGGTGTATTAATCATTTAGTTTTTAAGTGTTTTTTATAGTTAATTCATTATGGGATAAACGGGTCTTATTGGGTTCAAGACCCTTTTAAACCCATTTAAAAATGAGTTGTGTGACCCATTTGGACCCATTTAAATAAATGGGTTCGTGGGTCTGCACGATCCATTTAGACACTAATAGTCACCGTGTCTTAATGGGTCGTGTCTAGGTCTGTGAAAAAATAAATGTGTCGTGTTTAGATCTTCATTCTAGACACGATTAATAAATGAGTCGTGTCTTGGTCTAGTCAAAATTACGTAGACACGAATAGGACACGATACAAATACGACCCACAACACGAATTGACACCCCTAGCCATATCAGCAATTCCGATCGATGAATAACTATGTGTGTTATTCCAAACAAGATTTTCATATTTTTTAAATGAATACAAATTAAAAACGTTAACCCTACTCTCTCTTTAATTAGGGAAATTTTCTTGACAACAACCTTGACGATGAGACAACCTTTGGTAGGCGAGAAGATGGCCACCGGACTCGCATAGCTGTTGATGGTAATCGTTGTGAGTTTGATAGATCTCAAGTCAAGCATTGATATCTCTCTCAATTTGAGAATTTCAAAAAATTTCATGGTGATGGCAGTGGGCTATAGGAATGGGTGTCATTTGTAATTCTTTCATATTCAATTCCAACTCTTCACTCTTCTCTATCATTACATAATAGTTTTATGGACCAAAGTTTTTTGAATGAAATTTTTGGTCTTTGTTGCTTTGGATTTTGTCTGAATAGGTTGATTTTGTAAATTTGGAGGGAACTTGTAATAGAAGAGAATTAATAAAGTGAAGAGAAGATGAAAATGAGTTGTTTTACATTTCACTTATCCTGATTTCACCAAATATCATGATATGATGCAGTTTTAGTCTGAATTAAAAAACTAATAATTTTTTTTAATTAAAAAACTTAAAGATGTTCTTTTTGATTATGATAAGGGGCGATTGGTGGAATTTTACAAAAACTCATGGGTGATATATGATATTTCTTCTAACTTGTATGCATATAAAACAGCATATTTTTACGTTCGCTAAATAACAAACATTACCATACTATGTACCTAATTAATACTTTCATTACCTCATAAGATACAACCTTAATATATATCATATTTTAAAAGTCATCTGTCGTTTTTATCTAAACCATGTCGCCTTAGCATACTCTGTTTTCTACAAATTTGTTGTTTTCACTATTGATGTCGTTCTCTAAAAATGGTGTCGTTTGCCTACTTTGCGATGTCGTTTTCTAAAAATGGTGTCGTTTGCCTTCTTTTTGATGTCGTTGTCTTAGTTCATGTGCACGATTTTTTTTTTGGAAAGATTTTTGTGCCCAATAGCTATAAAAGAGAATATTTTACATCTAACCAAAAATAAGTTGGATATGTACAAATTTTTGCCCAATTCGTAGAGTATTAGGAATATGGTTTAAATATTTATCTTTTAATATGTAATTTATCTGTATATTTAATTAATTTATTTAGTTTTAAGAACTTTAGGTTAATTACAATAGAGAAATTAGCTAGTATTGATTATATTCGAATCCTATTAAAACTTATATCAACGCATGTATATTTATTGTTCGCTAATCAATAGAAAAGCTCAGAATCAGCATTATTTAAAACATAAACATCAATATAAAGAAAATAACGCATCAAATTTTCGGTAGAAAGTAGAAACAGCAAAAACCAAAGCCCATTGAAGTAAGAGAGCGCTATGTCAAGCAGTGGAAAAGTTTCTTTCAAAGTGACTCTCACCTCCGATCCCAAGCTTCCCTTCAGAGTGTTCGTAATCTTCTCTCTTACAATTTCAATCTCGACTGATCATGCTCTATTAGGGTTTCATCAATTCAACCATATTATTGCGATTCGACATTTTTATTTTTTTATTTTTTTGCAGTTTAAGTATTCCAGAAGGCGCGCCATTCACCGCCGTTGTCAAATTTGCCGCCGAGCAATTCAAAGTGCCTCCTCAGACCAGCGCTATCATCACCAACGGTATTCAATTCCACTCTCTCTTTCTATATATAGAATTTGCATGTCGTAAATAAATATCAATATCTACGTGCTTTTGTTTGTATCTTTTCACGTTTAGTTGTGCTTAGAGATTTTCCACGCAATATATAACTGTTGATTGTCCTATGTATTGATTCTACATTAGTCAAATTAGAGCATATAATCTTTTAGAAAATCCCTTTAAAAGGAAATTTTAATTCAGCAATGTTTTACTATATTCACGTGCTTTTGATCGAATGGTATGTTAAACGATTACTTGTTTTTCCATGCAGATGGTGTTGGAATCAACCCTCAGCAAAGTGCTGGTATGTCAACTGTTACACATTAATATTGTTGATATATATAATTAAGTTTTCTTTCTTTTCTTTTTTCTTTTTATTTCTGATCACTATTACTCTCAACTAAGTTTTATGAAACCTTAAAACACTTGGTAGAATTTTGCCGTATTTTGTTAGAATCAAGATCTTAAATCGTTTCTCATAAGGTTTTTTTTTTTTTTTTCTGACTTTCTCAGGCAATGTCTTCCTTAAACATGGTTCGGAGCTGCGCCTAATTCCTCGTGACAGAGTCGGAGCTTTTGGACATTAACAAACAGCACCACCATTGTCAATTTGTTTTTTAATACTACATTTTTTCTTATAAAGTTAAGTCGTTATGTTATGTTTCATTGCCCTGATCAAGGATTAGAAGGATATTTAAAATGTCGATGTCGATCATATTTTGATCCATGATACGCATTTCCCTGCCACATGAGGTTCGGAGGAACATTGTGGTATATGATGAGGTTCTGCATTTTGTTAAAATTGGGAGGTCATTGTTGGGTGGGAATTTTCAATTTTTCATCTCTTTTATCGATTACATGAGATCTTCACTAATCACTAGTATTGATTCTAAAATTGTCTAATTCTTTTGGAAACACACCCCCTAATTTCTTGGTTAATTTACAGAAGCACCACCTGGAACTAGCAAACTCTTGTCGTTTCATTATTGTTCTATATATTATTTGAAGATTTTACCCACATTGCCATCTCACATTTCACTGGAGAAGAGAAGAGATTAAAAAAAATGATTCAACCTAAACCTCCCTTTTATTTTCGTTGATCAATAATATATTGGTATTCTTTTCTAATACCAATACACTCTTTAAAAAAAGAGATGCAAAGAACTAAGTAATTGATTAAATAATATATTTTTATTAGAAAAATAATTTCAAATGAAGCATAAATTTGCAAATACTCAAGAGGCACAAAAATTCGCGCGTTCCACGTCCAAATCTCAACGCCTTTTAGGAGAATTACAAAACAATACATTTTAGGTGCTATTTAATAATTTATTTTATACTCCAAATGATATGCTCTTTGATTCTTATTTTATATTTATAGTGTAAATTTATGAGTAAAAATTATAAGTACAACACAAAAAAAGGGGGCTTAAATTAATAGTATGCCAAAAATAGCGCATTTTTCAAAATCTCCATTTCTTTTTCCTTTTTTTAAGACAAAATTTGAGCTTCTATTTTTCTTTTTGCACTCCACATGATGGAGGTGTAACTGTGCTCGGGGCTCGTCCCACAAAACCTCAACATTAATATATAGTGTAAAAATCATGAACGTGATTGAGCGCCTATCGACCAACTTGTGCGTCAACTAGCGACATGGAGATAAGCTTATTGTTCTATTTACAAACACAAATTTTGTTTTAAAAACTATGATTAACCCATCGCGGCTCTTGCCTTGTAAAGCGGTCATTTAATAAGCCACCATTGGGTCGCGGGAGGCGGAGATCATAATTCATCAATTAGTAAAGATCGACAATCGTATCATCGTTAATGATCGACTTGAACCCTAAAATGACGTCTAAAGAAAATGGGATAAATAGCTAGACCAATCTTGATAAACATAAGTCAACCTTACCATGGGGCCTATCTCTATAAGAGCAATGCTACACATACCAATATTTTTACCAACTTTTTTAATACAAACTCATGTGTCATATTATCATTGGTGAGTGCTTATTACATTGGTAAGAGGATTTGATATTTAGCCAATCAAAACATTACATATCAATTGCCACATAGGTAGGTATTAAAAAATTGGTAAAAAAGTTAGTATGTTTAGCATTTTACTATATATAAACCCATTGTCCTATTCAAATATTGATTGTGTCGCAAATTTCTCTGAATCAATGACAGATCTAGGTTGGGGCAAGGGGGAACACTTCCCCCCTGACTTTTTAGAGATTTATCTTACGGCCTCCAAATTTGAGAATTTTTTCAATTATATACTTTATTTGTTCCCAATAAATTTCAAATATCCATAACCTTACTTATAAAATTAAATACTTTCATTTTTGCGCCCCCTCAATATATATATTTTTAATTTCAAATATTGTACACAATTTCTTCAAAAATTTATTATTTTACTTTTATACTATTGATATATATTTTGAACCTTGAAGTGGACTCATATTTTAGTTACATTTTCTATAAAAAGAAAAAATTGCTTTAAGTTTTTTATACTATTTTAATCCAAATTTTATTATGATTCTGCCATGATCAAATAAAATTTGTGGATCCATCACTTTCCATAGTCTAGATTTTGCTCTCTTTGTCTTCTTTTTTTTTTTAATTTTTTTTTTATACTAATCCACATTGGGTATGGTCATTTCAAAGAAACTAGACAAATAAAGAATATACACATGAAAGCTTTTCACTTTTATAGTTAGAAGTATATTAAGTCTGAACTCTGAATTGGTTAGCTCGACAACTTTTTCCACATTGAACTCTCTTTGGTTTTGAGTTATTGAGGAAAAGAGTGGTATTGACTTTTTGGCTAGGCCACATTCAAAGAAAAGCATCAACTACTACTATACAATATAACTCATTAAAACGTGACAAATATTATCATTTTTGGATACCGAGTCTGATTTCCTAATTCACACATGATCCACTATTCTCTCTAGCAAACCAACAAATGCGGGATTTGGTTCGCTCGATTCCTTAATTCTTCTTTTGTACATAAATTAATCCATTTTGGAAGATCCACTAAATATTATTAAACATAAAGAATAGATACATTTATATATATATATATATGGCTTATTGAGCTCTAATAATGCGCGAGTGCTAGAATATTCTAAAGGTAGATAGTAATATTTGGCATTGTAAACCAATCGGATCCACAGCAGGGTGTGACTGACTGTAGTGCATAAATGATGCTTCTTAACACACCATCATGCTATATATGGCTATTTTATTTATTTATTATTATGTAAATAGTCATCTTTTGAGTGATAATATTTTTATTAATTAAAAAAATAATTATTTTTTATTTATATGATTTTGTAATTTTGCTTTTATATTTTTGTTTTTTTTACAAGGTTAATAATTAGTGTTTTAATTTTTAAAAACGTTAATCATTTTCTTAAAATATGCATCAAAATAAATATTCAAATGCCAGATAGATCTTTTTTTTGTTTATGAGAAAAATCTCGTCTCAATATACTATCAATTTTGCCATTCATAACACACTTTAATTATTAAAAAAAAAGTGAATAAGTTGTCAATATTTTTATTGGAATAAACAGTTAAAAAGGCAATCAATAATACAACATATTTCTACCCTCTTTCATTATTTTTTTTCCTTCTTCAATATCTGCCGAATAACAAAATTATTTGTTTCAATATCTATTAGCTCCACGTGAAATTGGCCAGGGAAACCGCAAAATGAATGGCCATTGAGTGTAGATATTTTTAACGAAAAAATAACATAAAAATAATAATAATAATTTTTTTTTCTTTAATTACATGAAGGTCCACAATTGGCCTTGATCGTTGCCTAGTGGTGGATGTACGTAAGGGCATTTAGATCTGTATCTAACTCCAATGGCTCTTCTTAAATGGTTAATAAATTTGACCCCTCAAATATGTCTGCACTGGCCCATGTAACCTTGTCTCCCATAACAATTTTTCTTTTTCTTTTTCACAATAAAATAAAAATATTTTCTATTATATAAATAATGCAATCACCACACGTTTATCATATCGACCGATGCTATAATATACTGTTGTATTTAGTTTTTTTGGTGTACACATACATAATGGGACCCCATTTATAAGGTCGGGCAAATAATACTTTTCCTAGTGTAATAGTATCCTAAACGGTTATGCAGAGTTTTTTTGCGTCTTGTCTTAAAAAAAAAAAAAAAAAAAAAGAGATAAACCGTTTTTTTTTTTTTTTCTTAAGTGTTATCTTTTTATGGTAGCAGTCTATTGTAACTCGCTACTTGAATAACCAATTCATTCTCGAATCAGGGAATCATAGGAATTACAATCTAAGTATAGTTAGGTCTATAGTGCTTTTTGGAAATTTATATCTTAAGCTCTTTTAAAAGATCGAAACATTTATAAAATATTATTCAAACAATCTTAAAAGCAACTTCTTAACTCGCAAAGACAAAACTACTAAAAAAACCATGCTAAACAAGCTAGTTTATAAGGGTCAACTTTCATAATTTTTTTTTTTAACAATTTCGTTATTATTTACCATTGCAATTATATTTTTCTCTTTGAACTATACGACAATTTTATTGAGATGCAATTATCATGTATTCTTTTCTACTAGCCGTTGCTGATTAAGGAGACAGGGCCCATCAAGCTTCTTTTGGCTTCATTGTTATGTTCTTTTTTTTATTTATTTATTATTTTTTTTATTGAGATGTTATGAGAAAACTTCAATTATTAGATATTCATTCAATTCAGATCAGAAGAACTGAAGAGTTTAATGGCAAACATTGAACAAGAGTACAAGACAAAAACAACATCAATGTCCTTGAATATTTGAACTGGCTTCTCTTTTTTATGGTGAATTTCTTAGTTTGATCTTTAAATTTATCAAAGTGCGGAGTCAGTTTTGTTTTTTAGTCTAACTTGTTTTAAAATATTTGACAGCATTTATTACACATAACGCACGTATGAGACATATTCTAAAACCAGGGCCAAAGAAAAAAATTTCTGTGTACTATATAAATCAATATTTGTTAGACTCAGTCCCTCAGAGTTAGAGAATAATTGTACTTCTAAATTATAAAGATAACGAATAATGAATATTAATAAATGTTTTGTCCATTTAACAAAATTATGTCGTTGAGTACTGTCAAATTTAGTAAGGTTCCATTAACTAATAGTTAAAAAATTTATCTTAAAACGACCTATTTAATTTATCTAACTCATCTCTAAGAAAATATATACACATCACATGTATAGTGCATAGGCTCAGCGTGCATGGAAAGAGGTTAAAATACGTTGGTAAAATAATACAAGAAAAGATCATATAAGAACATATATAAAGTGTAATTAATGTGAACAAATTCACAGTGCATTGGAATTATATGATTGTGCACAGAAACTATATGATTGACCACTGTTTGGAAGCTGACAAAGTTATATGAAAATAAAAGAAAATGGTAGAAAGCTAAGAAGAGAAATCTCTGAGAACTAAAATCGATTTCTTCATTGAATGATTGAAGTTTGTTAGAGCATCTCCAACCGGTGCTCTACAATTCTATTTTGAAGTTTTGCATCACCTACTCACTCTAACCAGTAACCAAGAGCTATTTCTTAAGCTAAAATGCTATTTTGCTCCAAAAATGAATAGTAGTGATCCAAATTTGAATCACCACTATTCATGATGTATTTTTTTTGAATTTATTCTTTAGTCCTTTTACTTTTCAATATTTTTAAATATAACTCTATTTTTAAATTGTTCTTTATAATTTAAACAATATTTATTGTCTAAATATTATTTTGAAATTACAAATATAATTAGAAAATGGTAAAATAATTGAACATGAAATATAACAATGACTTAAAAACTTTTAAATAAATACATACGTTGAAAGAATTCTATTTAATGTAAAAATACGATTAAAACTAAAAATTACAAAGACATAAATAAATCAAGATGAGGTGTAATGTTTAAATTTATGTAATTTATTTACGTCTTTTTTTTTTGTTGTAATATTTTATGATAAATAAATAACATATTTCATGCAACAGAGAAAATATGCATTTAGTTTGTCATACATATGTTTTTTTAATTTATATTATTGGATTAATAATATATTAATTAAATTTTATTGTAGGCAATTGGTAAAATATTAAAATTATAAAGATTTAAAAATAAATTATTAATAGAAAGTTGATGTGAAAGAATATACTAAGAATATTTTTTTTGATAAAAAAATAGAACTGAGTTGGAGATAACAGTTACTGTTCATATATATAATGTTATTTTGACATAAAAAAAAAAAAAAAAAACAGAACTTTACATCTTTTGGTTGGAGATGGTCTTACAAAGCTTATATTCTTTGAGTCAAGTAATACACGCGAACACTTAGCAAAAAAAAAAAGTAATACACGTGAACAGTCATTTAAATCTAACAAACTTTGACTCGAGTTAGTAATTACAGTAATCAAAACTAATTTTGCCTAGTCATCAATCTTAGCTAACTAGTGAATCCTAGTCAGCAAAGTGCCAACTTATTCCTCGACTTGAAAAAAAATATATGTTGTTTCATTTGAGAGTTAATTTGTCTGTCTCTTCTTATATTTTTAATTATTATTAGATTTTCATAAAAATATATTGAGTAAAAATAGATTATTTGTGATATTTTTATTGAAAGAGATAGGTACAGGGACAATATACATTTCTATTTGAGAAGCACAAACCAAAAATTAAAATCACGATGTTAGAGTAGTAATTGAGGCACGTGTTTTACGTCTTGATTAAAACAAGATTGTATTTGGGGAAACCATTCTAACTATTTTTGACCATTCTAAATGGTTTGGAAAATGGTTTGACTTTACAAATTTCGAGGTCGTATAAATGGTTGAGATTTAAAAATATTGTATAAGAATTTAGAAAGTTGAAAAAAATGATTAAAAAAATTAGAATGAAATGGAATGGTTTGGAGGATTGAAAAAAGTGAAAAAATAGAATGGAATAGAATGAGTAGAATGGTTGGGGCAAACGGGAGGCAAATTGCCCCTTCATTGGCGTTGTTTTTGAATTTAGCAACACCTTTGTCTCCATGAGTACAATAACTACTAACGATAAATTTGAGCACAATAAAAATACTAATTTTGGTAAACTAATTGAATCATAATCTAAGATTTATTACCTTTCTTAAAAGAATATTTATAGACAAACACTAAACAAATAGGTCACATCATAATGGTGTTTTTTTCTTTTCATTCTCTTCTCGTATGTACGTGTACAAACTAATTATAACTATTTGTCTATTTATACACATAAAAGCGCGTTTAATCGTACCATATGATATGATATTGTATTGTATTATACATAAAATATAAGCTTATATATAATATTTGTGTACTGTTTAAAGACATTGTATAAAATACTGAAAAAATCATCTTAGACATTAGAGATTATAAATACAAAGTTTACTTCAACTAGAAATAATATAATAATGTTGCATTAATTTTTTATATTGAACAATACGGTAATATCAACTTACTAATATTTACTACATTCTCTAATACATCAAATATTACGACATCTGTTTATATGATGTATATGCATCTAAACGTTTGGGAAACGCTTTTAGTATTTAATCAGAAATCGATATGGCAAAACGGACCTAAGAAATGTATTAAAATGCAAAAGACAATGCATAATATAAAACAAAAAGGAAAATAAAACAGCAATCAAGTGATATATACAAACGTTTACATTGAAAAGCGATAAAGCAAAAGAAGAATGCCATGGCCATCAAAGGCCATCAAGTGATATAAACTTTTGCATTGAAAAGCCATCAGCAACAAAAACATTTCAAACATATATAAGAGCATAGAGTATTAATGCAATATAAAGTTATTACGTTTTGTAACCCAAATATTTATATATATATATATATATATATTTATATTATTGGAAAATTTGATCCCACATTCACCCCAAGAGCAAGCAAATATACGAGAAATTAAAGAAATAAGAAAACAATCACCATAACACAAGAATTTAACGTGGAAAACTCCCAAATCGAAGAAAAAACCACGACCCACAAAAAAGAAATCCACTATGTGAAAAATTATTACAATCACACAAAATCTCTCTCCCCAACCCCGCCCTTCCAAAGCTCTCCCTAACTCACACCCTTTAACAACCCTCACCTCAATGATAATACAAAAAAGAATTTAAATAGAGTCAAGTACACCAAGCTTAAAGTGTCTATGACTGGGGCAAATTGAAATAAAGCCTCAGAGTCCTTAAATAGCCTAAAGACCACCACCCCCTTTGCTTCACACCCGATGTGGGACTTTTTCTTTTTCTTTTTATATTGCCAAAATCCCAATAATTTCCACCTTGGCGAGATAAAAGAAACTCCATAGCAAACGCTATAACCATTGTCTACACCGACAATCATAATTTTCAAGCCAGAGAACTATATCTCTACTCCACCATATGAGTAGACACACTTAGAATCCACGCATTCTAAGAATTTTTCCTTCGGCAACATGTCGAAACCACCTTGCTGAAATTCTATGGTGCAACTTCCACCGTTTGGCTTCCCTGAAAGTCCATCAGCCGTCAACATAATTTCCACCACACACCTTGCATCATGCCAAACCAATTCCCGTGTGTAAACTTGTGGATCCGCTAGCAGCAACACATCCTCTTCCATGGTAAAGCGGACATACCATGAGGATGACCTCTCTAACTCTTCAAGCGACATCACCGTCTCCCATGAAGAGAGAGACACTGTTAGCATCTGACTCAGAGCCTTTTACCGAACCCGCTCCGTCTTTACAGTTCCTTTTCATGTGCCCAGTTTTTCCGCACCCCCAGCAAACTATATCTTTCATGAAGTTCTTCTTCTTCCCCTTGCTCGCTACCAACGCTGAATTCTCTGTTGAAGCACGCCCTTCACTCTTCAGCCTTCTCTCCTCAGATAGGAGTTTATCGATAACTTCTGCAAAGTTCAAGCTCTCTTTCCCATACATCAAGATCGGCTTCATGTGCTCATAGGAAGGTGGAAGAGACAAGATGAGCCTTAACGCCTTATCCTCATCTTCAATTTTAGCTCCAATAGCCTCCAGCTCAGAGATGATGCCATTGAGAACACTCAGGTGATCTGAGATTTTTGCACCTTCATCCATCGCAATGTATGAAATTGCTCCTTCAGGTACAACCGGTTTGAGATGCCTTTTGCTTGATACAATGCTTCAAGTTTTTCCCAAAACTCCTTGGCCGTCGAAATCCCATGCACATTAGCAATAACATTCTTCGCCAAACACAAGCGTATCGCACTTGCAGCCCTCAAATCTATATCCTCCCAATCTTCATCACTCATACTAGACTTATCAGATGCTTTGCTGGAATCTTCGGCACCGTTGGAACTACCAGACTCTGATTTTTCCTTCAAAGCCTTGTGTAACCCAGATTGTATCAACACATCCTTGACTTGAACCTGCCACAAGCCAAAGTTGATTCTTCCATCAAATTTCTCCACGTCAAACCTCACAGGACTTGCAAACTTTGATATATCTGCTTCGCACTCTTAGCTTGGTGAACAACCGTGCAATTTTGTGAATAATGCCCACTGCAAACTTCCACCTAACTGCACTACGAACCACGCAACAATGACCTCAAACCTTGCGCTCTGATACCACTTGTTGGAAAATTTGATCCCACATTTACCCCAAGAGCAAGCAAATATACGAGAAATTAAAGAAATAAGAAAACAATCGGAAAACTCCCAAATCGGAGAAAAAACCACGGCCCACCAGAAAGAAATCTACTATATGAATTATTATTACAATCACACAAAATCACTATTCCAAAGCTCTCCCTAACTCACACCCTTTTAACAACCTTCACCTCAATGAGAATACAAAAAGGCTCAATGAGAATACAAAAAGAAATTTAAATAGAGTCAAGTACACCAAGCTTAAAGTGTCTATAACTGGGACAAATTGAAACAAAGCCTCAGAGTTCTTAAATAGCCCAAAAACCACCACCCCCTTTGCTTCACACCCGATGTGGGACTTTTTCTTTTTCTTTTACATTGCCAAAATCTCAACATATATATATTGTAAGCAGAGTGCCAAAACGTCAAAAACAGTATGAATTCATAATACATGTTTTTTACTTTTGGTGGCATGGTAATTTTCTATATATTTATTTAGCAATAGGTACTATGTCACTTTATATATAATAATTAAAGGTTTAGAAAACATGCAACAAGAAATGGAATTCTTACAACAAAAAAGATGACTCCTTGTAATTATTTGAAGAATATAGCAGAACTAAAAGGCAATGAGAATACTCGCTCTTCTCCTATCTTTATCATGACACGACTTTGCTTATGAAAAAATGAGCCCCAGGGTCCCACACTCCTACTTGTGAAGTTTTATATTTTATTTTTAGTTTTTTTTTTTCCCTTCATTATAACGCTTTTGCACTTTTAGTTTTTAAAATTCCTTTTATTTTGATAACGTGAACTTTAAAATATATGCCAATTATTGTAATTGGTACTAATTCGGTACTAGTTAATGTTCATCGAACTTAACTTCTTATAAAAAAAATTCGGTCGTAATAAGAAAAGTGTTTTTTTTTCTTTCTGAAATTTGAATACAACTAAACTTAATTGTCAAAGTTCTACAATTCAAAATTCAATTTGCAAAAACAAAAAAAAAAGATTTAAAAAGAGTGAAAAAACATGGTAAATTTAGAAAGTCAAAGTAAAAGATAAAATAAAAAACTTCATTTTCACTTTTGCTAAGAACTAACATCTGCTTTTACAAGTTTATTAGTGTGAAGTTTTCCTCTTCTTCTTCCTTTTTTTTTTTTTTTTTTTCTTTTTCTGTTCCCATAACGTTGCTTGTGACCTACGCAGATAAAATTTGTGGATAAAAAAGCCAATATTATTAAAGGCAATGAAAAAAGATCCTAAATAATTTGGATAAACTACTTTTCCGGTTATGTCTCTTTCCTTAAAGCTCATATACTATGATATGATATTAATTACACAATATTATGTTACTAGTCATTTTCAGCTAGGTATGATGATCACTTTTTGCGGTGTAACATGTTAAGTCCGGGCATAGGACATAACATAGGTCATTGCCGAAAGTGCAATTTAAGTGTCAAAATATGCAAATGAGGCTCATAACAACTATACTATTTTGGTTTTACTTGCAAATAAATACATACAAATTACTATCTTAGTATAAAGCCTAAGAATTTGGTCCACTGTGCTTCTTTTAAACCTCTTTTTATTTTCTTGTTGTGTTAGTTTCATTTTCTAGTCGCTACTCACTATTAAGTCGACTTCAATTTTCCACAAAAATTTGGAATGTGACAAATTTCACTACCGACGAAATGGGTTGTTGCAGTATAATTTTATGTGAAATTTCGATAGAAAACAATTCCTAAGGGACAAACAAGTAAATTTTGAACTTATTTTTTTAATCATTTTTAAATAAAATTATTATAGTTTGCTTGGCGTTTCTAATTTTATATTTTAATTTTTTCTACTAATGATTAGTGGCTTTCACTACGAGCGTCGAATGACTAATGAGAGATGAAATAATTGAATTTAATGACAAAATCAAAATAAAATAAATAAACCAATCTACCAATTTTTATTTTAAATTTTGACTCATAAATAAATATGTCATTTCAAGGTTCGAGTCAAACTGAGATTGATCCTATACTTCTTCTTTTTTTTTTTTTTTTTTTGGGTCAAGTGCTTAGCTTTGGTGATGGATATTAGATAATAGACACGATCTATTTCAATTTGTTGAATCAAATTTTACGGCTTTCGGTATTGAAAATTTCGGACTTTTAACTTGGCTTTACATTGATTATATAGAAGTGATTCCACAAGTTTTCCATATTTGTACAACATGAAACAATAAAGTTAAACCACATGTAAAACTCTTCAAAGACCTAAATCTCATTGTCATGGACCCTTGTTCATTCCCTGCAGTTGGAGAGTCCATTCTAACATTACATGTTACCTCTAGGCCTTTTTATCATGAATTATTTCCTCTCTTTTCTAAGGTTGAAAATTGTAACATAATTGCCTACTATGCACTTTAATTATTTAAGTTAGCTTTTGAGAAAGAATGCACAATAGAATATTTTACGATAAGAAACGATTATAAATCGTTAGATTAAATAATTTTGCATTTCTAGGTATGAACCTTTTTTTTTTTTAATTTGAACATAGGTGGGAAATGTTAGTCGATCTAGGAAGTACTGTGAAAATGTCATTTATGCCCTCACATGTTATTTTATTAACAAACAATCAAATTGCCTTATCCACGAGATCTTAATCATTTTTCATAATTAAAAAAGGATACTTCCTTTTTGACCAACACTTTAACTAATGAAACCTCTAACACAAATTACTAATCTCAAGTCATGATCTTAAATTCCAAATAATTCAATAAACTGAATTGATCAAAGTCGTGGATACATGTGGTGTTGGATTCAATAAACAAAATCCATCTGGGAATTTTAGGATTGAAGCTTGAAGGAAACAAATAAAATATTATTGCAATTTGGAATCTGCAATTAGCCAGATAATGCAAAGCCGTAATTTACATTAGTATCCTCTAGAAGTCAAAGAACATTCTTAATTATAGAGACAATTTGGTAAATTGACATGGCAAACCGCTAAAGAACCGGATTTAAGCGCATGTCTCGGAGAGTTTTCGGCTCCTTTATTTTTTATTTTATATTTTATTTTTTGAGTCTTTTAAAGAGAGTCACTTCTCACGTGGGGCTCCACCACCGTCACGTGCCGTAGTCTTGTTCTGTCTTTTGACTGTTTTACCCCTCCGTGCTGTGCGGACGTCGGAGATCTTGCATCATCCAGCTGGCATTTATATATATAATTATTTTTGCCTTTAGCTAAGATGCAAATAAAAATCCAAATCATATACGTATGTACATTGTTGAATCTTATTTTATTTTATTTCCCTTCTGAAAGTAATAACTACAGAGGGAATGATCGCATGTTCGTAATTAAAAGAAAGCTGGAGTTTGTAATTCCAGAACGCGACATTAAATTTTTTTGAATTATTATATCGAATGCAAATAATCTAAGCCAGGGGATTTCTCTACACAAATAATTTAATGTAGTAATTGATTAGAATCTTCATTTATTTGGAGAAAGAGTGTATAGAAGATACAAATTTGAAATGATCAAGCGCGTATATTTAAATGGAGAAATAATTAAATAAATTATTAGGAGATAATAATTAAACAAATTTGAAAATATTTTGTTAGGATATTCAATTCCCAAGTTATTAGGGAGAAATAACTACGCATTCAATCCGGCATTTACTACCGATTTTTTTGGGGATCCTGCGTTATGGTTTGATATTCTCTGAACCTTAATCCCTGAACTATAAAAAGGGAATTGAGGAAACCAGAGAAGGGGTGGGTTGGAAATTCAAGTAATATAATTTACAGTGGACGTATGTTATTATTTCAGAGAAGGGCCGAACTACTTAAAAAATTTCCATCTCTTTTATCTTTTTTCCGACCAAAATATTATCTTTCAGTGCCGCATAACACCCTATAGGTGCGGATCTCGTCGTTGGTTAAAATTTATACCAACATTGCCTGTTTGACCCGAATGAAAACATCGAAATTAACAACTCAAATGAATCCTTTCAAATGTGAAAACTTTCCAAATAAACCATTTCAACAAACACCATTAAAATGATCAATTAAGATAGTTGACAAACATGGGCAAGTAAAATGTAAAGGAAGAAATAAAAAATGTGAAGTGGGAAATAGCAAGAAGCAAGGCAAACTCGTTGAAAAAATGAAAAAAAAAAAGTTTTGGGACTCTCGGGTCTAGCGGACGAGTGTATGCCTGCGTGAAAAAAAAAAAAAATGCACAGTTCTAGCAAAACGCACGTTTTAGTGGAATACTTCCTATTCCTAATCTTGTTAGCAACTACGTACTTGGTTGGTCAATGTCATCCACGTAAATATCACAAGTTTTGTTTTCTAAAATATAAATTTTTAAGAAAATGGTGACATGGCAAGTGAAAAGTGAACAACAATTCTTATTTTTATCTTTTTTACGTATGGACTAGGTAGGGTATTTGTGAATGTGAAATTATAATATAAAGGAAGATTCTTGCGTACTTGTAATTTTAACGAACCACATTCTTTATCTTTATATTATTGATTTATTTTTCACATTTAATACCAAAATTTTTGTTATATATTTTCATCTCCAAACATTTAAAATTTGAATCGATAATATAAAGATAAAAAATAGCTTGATAATATAAAAAAATATAATTTTATGTATTTTTTAAAAAAATTATAAGTTAGTGCACTTTTAATAGCCATGCTAGATTAATTTTTTTTATAATTTCGAATGGTCAAATAAGAAATTAGTAATTTTAAAGATAAAATTTGAAGAATTTAACACTAAAATATCAAAATTAAGAAAATGACCCTTAAATATCTTAACAGATATAAGTATCTATGATAATTACTTAAAAAAACTGCCCAAATAAAAAAATCTTAAAAAATTCAACGCCTTCAACCTAAAAAAACAAGTCAAATCTATAATTATTAAATTTTTCATCGATTATAATAAAATATAAAATAAAAATAATTGATTTCTTAATTTTTAAAATTACAAGTAATTCCTAAAAAAATTAGTTTAAAATTTAACTAAATCCTTAAATATCTCTATTTTGAAATCCCTTCCCTACTTAAAAAGAAAAGGAAAAAAAGCGCATATTGTACCATTTACTTCTTCCATTCATGTTTCTTTCTTTAACGCTAAGCAAATGAACAAGATTCGAGAAATATTAAGCATAGTAATTTAAAGCTACCTAAAATAACAATAATCAAACGGAAAAAAATAAATAAATAAAATAAAATCCAATAACGTACCCGTATGTATAGTGGAAGCCTAAAAGTCTCAACATTCACGATCCTCTGGGCATATAAGAAACAGACAAAACAGTACACAGTGCCAAGGAATGACTGAAAAAATGAACCCATCACACCGTTTGATCTAAAAAACCATAATCACTTTTAACTTTTGCTTTACCGACACACAACACAACACAAAAAATATATATATAGAGAAGCACTTTTTGTGGTCTTGGCTTGATATTACACAACACACACAACAAAACAAAACTCCCAAGAAGCTCCATTGCTGACATATCTCAACACTGTCACAATCACTCTCTCTCTCTCCCTCTCTCTCTCTCTCTGATATTATTTTTTATATTTTTATGCTTCCAAAAGGAAAAAAGAGAAAAAGTCCCTCCATGAACGTATACAACAAATTTAAAGAAAATAGCCGGACAAAACTATCCAAAAACCCACCTCTCTCTCTCTCTGTCTCTCTACATTCCCACTTTCTCTCTCTAGAAAAGCGAGCGTTTCCGGCGAATGAAGTCCAAACCCTGCCACGGCCACAGCTCCGGCAATGGAGGAAGTGGGTCCCCCAGCGACAGCTCGCCGAGCCCGCCGCCCTCTCCGCGGCGGCCGTCGCTCCGGCGGCGAGGGTCGGCCAAGGCCAAGCCGTCGCTCGCCGGCGGCGGGATTTTCCGGCGGAAACTCCGGTACCTTCTGCTTCTGCCGGCGGTGTACGTGTCGGGGCTGATCATGTGCGTGGGACCCTTCTCGGCGCTGGTGGGCCCCACCGCGCCCCCGCCGCCGGGATCGCTCTACCGGAGCCACGAAACGTTTCGGAGGCTCTGGGAAGATATTAGCTCCGACAACTCTTCTTCTTCGTCCATTGAGGTCTGTGTTAGTGACTCAGTTCAAAGTTAAGGTTTTTATTTGTCTTTTTCTTTTCGTTTGTTTGTTGGTTTGCTTATTTGAAGTCTTGTGTTTTTGTTTATTGGTTTGGTAGCAGTGATGGTCAGAAATGGGAAAAAAAGGTTTCAACTTTGGTGGTGTGGTTTGGTGTTTGGAGTTTTATATGTTATTATCTGAAAACAACAGAAGATTTTGTTTTTTTGTTTTCAGTTTCCAAAAGCATAAACTTTGAACCAAAAACAAAAAAAAAAAACAAAAAACAAGAGAGAGATAGAGAGTGACTGGGGTTCAAACTGGCCCAGAAATTTACTAATGCCGATTCAGAAATGTAAACCAGAGATATTTGAAAATATAAAGAAAAAAATCCCCATAATATTTTGGGAGAAAAAATTAAGTTGAGGAGAGTGGTTCATTATATAAACTAAATTGGGGTTTAAAAGAAGTTAATAACTTTTGATTTTGGGCTGTTCCAAAGTGATGATCTTGATAATTCCCAAGTTAATTTTGTCTTCCATTTATGATTTTTGGAGATCGAAGTACAAAATGCTTGTAGTTTTGTGTTTTAGGGGTATCAATAAAAAGAAGTGGATTAACGACGCCTGAGAAAGCATGGATAAAAGATTATCCTTATCTTCCGAACTCGTCTAAATCTTTAAGATTCAGTTTCTTATCACCTAAGATAAACGGTTTATCATAAACCAAACCAACATGGCAAAAACGGAATTCCCGGGTAAAAATTGTTGACTTTTTGCTCTTTGGGCTGAAAATACATGAACATCTTGGAATTTTTTATTTTATATCTTTAGTTTATTACTAGACTTATGGTCCATTAGAGTTGTCAAAATTAAGAGAAGTACCATTTTGGAAGCCGCCCAACACACACAATGTAATAGTGATGATAACCATTAACTAATTGAATCTCTGTTTGGATTTACTTATGAGTTTCAATGTGATCCGAAAGTATTTAAGTTTTTGCACTGCTTTGATCAGCAAAGATGATAACGTTTCTTTTTTTTTTTTTCCTTTTATTATATAATTTCTTTTTTGATATTGCAGATTTCTTCTGTTTGGAGTTACAGGAAGCAAAAAGAGGCAAAGCCTTGTCCAAATTCAACAGCTACACAACTGTTTGGTATTTTTTTCCACACTACCTTCTTTTGTGAGAGATAATAACTGATCAAAATTTTTTCTTTATCTTTATGCATGGATAGTATTATTATTCGAAAGATGGGAAGACTAAAACTTGTCGTTTCACATCAGTGAATTGTATTGTAACCACTCAAGTGTACAAAAGTTGTAGCACATTGAACTGATCTTTTTGTCATTTCACTTCAGAGTCGACTGGTCCTAGTGGATACTTGATCATTGAGGCTAATGGTGGTCTTAACCAACAGCGATCAGCGGTACGTCGACCAGTTGTAAATATGTTACTATTTTTGTATGCACGGCAATAATGGTAGCTTATTGGTAACTTGTTCTGTCTCGCTGTATTACCAAAAAAAATAACGTTTTTTGGCAGATCTGCAATGCGGTGGCTGTTGCCGGGTTATTGAACGCAGTACTAGTAATTCCTCAATTTGAGTTCAATAGTGTTTGGAGGGATTCAAGGTAAGCGTTGTATTTTGCTCAATTCTTTACTATTCTCTTGAAACATAAATTAACTGTTTCTTTTTTCAATCATAAGAACCTTTGATGTATAAATGATGATGTATGATTTATACTCCGATGCTTTGGAAAAATGTTGCTATTGTATGAATTTATTGGCCTGTCTGTATATATGATAGTTTCAGGTATTAAAACCCAATTGATTTTTATTTGCAATAACTGTCGTTTTTATTTTTTATTTTACAGTAAATTTGCTGACATATATGACGAAGATCATTTTATATCCACCCTTGAGGGCTATGTTAAAGTGGTTAAAGAGCTGCCTCAGGATTTGATGGAGAGATACGACTACAACACGAGCAGTATACCGAATTTCCGCGTCCAAGCTTGGGCTTCTGTCAATTATTACACGGGAGTGGTTTATCCTGTCCTGAGAAGTCAAGGGTAGGTTCTGACCGTTGTAGCTTTGTGTATAAACTAAATGGTAGCCAAGAATGTATACACAAATTAATTTCAGAGAAACTTACCACGTCTTATACATTATTGTTTTTATATGTGATGCAGTGTTATTCGGATATCGCCTTTTGCCAATAGATTGGCAATGAATGTCCCGCCTCACGTTCAATTTCTGAGATGCCTTGCTAACTACGAAGCGTTGAGGTTCTCTGCTCCGATTTTGACTCTTGGAAGGACATTAGGTAGTCGTATGGCTGAGCGGAGCTCAAGAACTGGTGGGAAATATGTGTCAGTCCACCTTCGCTTTGAGGAGGTAAGAACTCTCATTTTAACTTTTTCCATGATTTCTTGAGCAAATACTGATCTTTCTTGGTTAAAAACCGAGCTTACAGCTATGCATTCTATGTTGTCAAGTAGGATATGGTGGCCTTCTCTTGCTGTTTGTATGATGGGGGAGAGGCGGAAAAGTCTGAAATGGATTCAATTAGAGAAAAAGGATGGAAGCAGAAGTTTAAACGGAAAGATCGTGTTATTTCTCCAGGTCAAAACCGAGCTGAAGGAAAATGTCCACTAACCCCAGTAGAGGTATTAAAATTACTGATCACTCTCTTAACTTTTGTGACATATGAAATGGAATTGAAGCTGTCTTTATTAGTCTTTACGTATCTTGGCACCGTCATCTATTCTCTCGTCCACCATTTGCTAATATGCATTTTTCATTCGAAAACAATGCTCCCGTAGCACACGTTCCAAGAAAAGATGCTACTACAATTGCACAACTTGATATGCAATGTAATTTTTGGAGCTGTGAACTAACACATGATGGGAACAAATTGTTTAGAGAATACAATGCGGTTTGTTAATTATTGCTCGTTATTGAGTAGTAATAACTCTTCTTTGTTTCACAACCTATTGTCAGTGTAGGTAGGAATGATGCTGCGTGGTATGGGATTTGATAACAAAACTTCCATCTACTTGGCCTCGGGGAAAATATACGAGGAGGAGAAACATCTTGCTCCGCTTCTTATGATGTTTCCCCAGCTGCGTACCAAGGAGTCTCTTGCATCTGCTGATGAGCTTGCTCCATTTCAGGTACAATTAAATTCACTCAGTTCGGATTGTCCGTGAATACAGAATGTTGCTGAAAATGCTTCTTGAGTTTTTTGACAGTAAATATTGATCCAATGGTCAGTAACAGAGAAATTTTTTTTGTCAATCTTCTGTGGTTTAATTTTGCTTGCTAATAAAAACATATGGATTCTGATATCGGCAGACGAGTCATATTCATGCTTGTTTTTTGAAATTGATTTAAAACGCAACAAACATGTTGTATATCGTCATTTATATCAGCTCAGTTATTTGATGAACAGATTGAATACATGGATATGAAATCAATAGAGATCAAGTTGGTGTAAAACGTGTTCTAATGCTGGCTTTCTTTTTCGGTAGGGATATTCCTCGAGAATGGCTGCTTTAGACTACACAGTATGCTTGCTTAGTGAGGTTTTCGTAACAACCCAGGGCGGCAATTTCCCACATTTTCTAATGGGTCACCGGCGATTTTTCTATAGTGGACATGCCAGAACAATTATACCTGATAAGCGCAAGCTTGCTGTTCTACTAGAGGATAGAAATATCAGGTAATATGCTCCTTTTACATTGCTATTATTTTCAAACTATGATCACAAAAATCTTCTGAAGATACTAAATCACAGTTGGAAAAAGGAAACTACAACTCATATGGACTCACATATTAGTTGATAACGATAAAAAGACTCAAATGATTGAATAAGGGAATTTTGTATGCATTGTAATTTTGGTGTTAGTTTGAAATATAAGATATACGACAGTACATCCGACTGTTTCTAAGCTTAAGCTCGATGGAAGAGTTATATTTGACACATTTTTGTTTTGCTTTTGTATTTCGGTTTCCAGTTGGAAAGGTTTCAGGGATGAGATGGAAGCAATGCTAGCCGAAAGTGACCGCAAGGGATTGATTGTACCGAGAGTGAAGAAGATAAACAGAAAATCTTCAGTATACACATATCCTTTTCCTGAATGCAGGTGTCTACAGCAGAGACTTAACTCTCAAACCGACCTAAGCGCGCACTCTTGATGTTCGTTTCTTTCGGCTTTGCAGTATTTTAACCAATCTCGACCTTCACACGTAAAGAGTCAGTTCTCGCATTGTTGTCTTCACCTTTGAACATTGCTCGTCAAAACGCGGTCGAGCAATGGCAGATTGGCCCGTCACAATTGTACAGGCGAAGTTGTGAGTTTTTCTAGATGTTTTGGTCACTAGAGAGACTCGTTTTTTTGGGTCGTTATGTTTTCGTCTTAAGCAGAACCGAGCAAGTTGGTGTTTGCTTAAGTGGACTTTAAAGAAGTTTGATATGGGCAGAGATGGCAATATGGGTGTGGTCTAACAGGGCTTGTTGTGGAGTTTAGTCTGTAGAAGTGTTTGCTTGAGAGTTTAAAATTGTATTATTTCTTTTGTTATTAATATTTTACTTGTCACTTTGTAAGCTTAAAAACAGCAATTTTGGTATAATAGAGAAGGAACATTGTCTTGAGGAGGCCAGTTTGTGCAAACTTTTGTGTGGTTTGCGATTGGCCTAGTGATACATCATTTTCATTTTCCGGCGTAATTTAGCTGAATTTATCATAATTTAAGAGAGAGAGAATAAAAGATTTTATCACCCAAAAAAAAAAAAAAAAGAAGTATAAAAGATAATTTTAGCTTTGGTCCGAAAAAGTTGAAGAGGGATACAACTATTATGGATTTTGCTTAAACTTAAACAAATATAAAGGACGGTGTTCCTAAACCTCTTTCTGTTTAGTTTTAGAGACATTTGAACTAATAATATTTTAATGATAATACCGTATAATCACTTCAAACATTGATTAAAAATTAAATAATGTGAACTAAAATAGGGCGGGTCTTGAGTTTTTAAATAAAGTTTAAGATTTAATTTTTTCTATCTGTTCATTTTCATTATTTTAAGAGTAATTGGTGCCCGTGATCTGACCTTTTTTAATTGGCAAAAATCAATGTGAATTTAGTTTTTTTATTTTTTTTCGCAAATGTGGTTCAATTGATAATAGACCATCATCAATTAGAGATGTAATAAGTCATGTACTATGCATGTGATTTGTGTAATAACGAATTTGAGAAGAAGGTAAATAAATGATTTTCAATAGAGATTTTTAAGGTTTTAATCAAACTTTTAGCTATTTTTTTAGGAATTAACCCTAGTTTCATGAAATTAAAGATTAGCCGTAATATACGTACAAGTATGTTACGGCTAAATCCTTAATTTTGACACTTTAAGCTAAATCTTTCAAAATTTATCTTTAAAATGACTAATTTCTTAACTGGCCCAAAAAATCATATCTTATTAGGATTAAAATTACCAAATTATTATATTAATCACCTTTTTTTTTTCCACTCTACATTAGTTTTCTCATTGATACACCACACTAGCTATTAGATGGGAACCACATAATCATAATACCTTTTATTTACCAAAATGCTCTATCTTTTTATAAGTTTAGCAATTTTTTTCAACAAAGTTTACAATACTTCTTTTATAAATATAACAATACAAACTATATAACCTTGTGTTATTTTATTTTTTTAAGAAAAGGTTAATTCCATCGATATTTTACATAACATTATATAAAGAATATGTAATAATATAAATAAATAAAAACTATATAACCTTATGTTATTTATAAAATTAAAAAAAAAAAACTAATTCTGTAATACGTTATAACCACCAATATTCTACGTAACATTATATAAAGAATATGTAATAATATAAATAAATAAATAAAAACTAATATGACATGCTTCATATGAGGTGTGTTTGTCACATCACTAATCTCATTGTCGGTGATGGTTTGAAGGAAATATCATCTTCCATTTCAAGCATTCGGAATGCTGTGAGGTACGTTAGATCCTCCCCGGCACGCTTCAAGCGGTTTAAAGAGTGTGTAGCGGAAGAAAGGATTCAATCAAAGGCTCTTCTGTGCATGGATGTTCCGACGAGGTGGAACTCCACGTATATGATGTTAGAGTCTGCCTTGAAGTACCAAAAGTGTTTGAGAAGATGGACGATGATCTTTATTATCGAAGCCATTTTGATGATGCCAAGATAGACGGTCCACCCATTGATTCGGATTGGGAAAATGCAAAGATAATTGTGCGGTTCTTGAAGACTTTCTATGATTTAACTATGAAGCTTAGTGGTACTTTGTATGCCACGTCAAATCTCTTCTTTAATGAGATTTGTGAAGTCAAGCAAGAGTTAATCATTCTTTCCGAAGAAGAAGACAATCTTCTTAGTCAAATGGCAACGAGTATGGAGAAAAAGTTTGATAAGTATTGGGGTAGTCCGGAGAAAATGAATGTAATAATGTTCATTGGCTTGATTCTTGATCCACGGTTCAAGATGGACTATGTTAAGCATTGTATTGGAGTCATGTACGGATCAGATACGGCTGAGGAGATGATAGTACAAATTGAAGCTTCTTTAAAGAAGCTCTACAATGAGTATAATGACATTGCTCCACCGCCTCCGGCTGCTCCTAATACCGTCCACAAAAAATCAGCAGGTCAACCAAGCATATCTCAAGGAATCTCTTCAAAGAATCGTGTGAGGATGACATATCTCAAGGAAAAACGTGTCAAAGAAGGAGGGGAGAAGAATGATGTTGAGAAATACTTAGGTGAAAGTTGTGAGGATGTGGACTCTGAGAACTTTGATATACTTTGCTGGTGGAAAGTTAATTCCAACAAGTACAAGGTGCTTTCAAGAATTGCAAAGGATGTGCTAGCGGTTCCAATGTCGACTGTAGCCTCGGAATCTGCTTTTTCTACAAGTGGGCGCATTCTTGATCCTTTTAGGAGTTCGTTAACTGCTAAAACGGTTGAGACACTTGTTTGTACGAAGAGTTGGCTGAGTTCTTCCCATGACACTGTTGTGTGTAGAGAGTTTATGGATGAGGTTGAGACTCTTAAAGATTCTATTTTAGTGGAAACCGGTACAACTCTCAAGTCTCTTTATAATTGTTTGTTTTTTTTTTTTAATATTGTGTGACACTAACATTTGCTAATTTATTGATTTATTCTATAGATGATGATGGTGATTCTACCACCACGGACACAGACATTGATGATTGACAACCATTTGCTTTCTTTTGGAGGTGAGTTGAAGTATTGAATATATTTACTTTGAAATGTTGTATTTTGATAGTTACTTTAGTTAGTTCATTAACATCACAACTAATTAATCCTTACTTAAGAATGTTGTACTATAGGCTATAGCTAGGCAAGCATACCTGGAGGCTGGAGGAATGTGGATGAAGAGAAGCTAGTAGCCCAAAAACATTGTTTTTGTGAACTATTTATGTTTGTTTTATATTTGTTACTTTGTTTTAGTTATTGCAAGACTTTGGTTGGTTAGTTGGTTTCAGTTCATGGTTTGTTTACTTTATTATTTGGATAATATGTGCTTGTTGTGTGTTTTACTTTGCTATTTGGAATTTTGGATAATATGTAGTTGTGGTGTGTTTTACTATTATTTAATATCTATCATTGACATTGTATTTGTAATTTAGAAATTTTGTATTGTGAGTTTGCGACTTTGATACAAATATATATTTGACTATTTGTTTTGTTTCGTGAGTTTGTGATTTTGTGTTTGTGATATCAAATTCGGTTCAACAGGTATATAATCAATTTTTTCAAAGCTGGTTTTGTTTTTTTTAAAATAAAATTCGGTTTAAAATTCGGTTTGAAATTCGGTTTAACCGAATTTTATCATAACCGAATTTTTCGGTCAAAACCGAATTACAACCGAAACCGAACCGATTAATCGGTTTCGGTTCGGTTCGGTTATTCCAACGTTAAAACCGGTTCTCGGTTCCGCTTTCAAAAAACTGAATTAATTCGGTTCGGCGCAAAATTTGGCTCAAAACCGAACCGAACCGAACCGATTTCACCCCTACTATGCATGTGATTTGTGTAATAACGAATTTGAGAAGAAGGTAAATAAATGATTTTCAATAGAGATTTTTAAGGTTTTAATCAAACTTTTAGCTATTTTTTTAGGAATTAACCCTAGTTTCATGAAATTAAAGATTAGCCGTAATATACGTACAAGTATGTTACGGCTAAATCCTTAATTTTGACACTTTAAGCTAAATCTTTCAAAATTTATCTTTAAAATGACTAATTTCTTAACTGTCCCAAAAAATCATATCTTATTAGGATTAAAATTACCAAATTATTATATTAATCACCTTTTTTTTTTTCCACTCTACATTAGTTTTCTCATTGATACACCACACTAGCTATTAGATGGGAACCACATAATCATAATACCTTTTATTTACCAAAATGCTCTATCTTTTTATAAGTTTAGCAATTTTTTTCAACAAAGTTTACAATACTTCTTTTATAAATATAACAATACAAACTATATAACCTTGTGTTATTTTATTTTTTTAAGAAAAGGTTAATTCCATCGATATTTTACATAACATTATATAAAGAATATGTAATAATATAAATAAATAAAAACTATATAACCTTATGTTATTTATAAAATTAAAAAAAAAACTAATTCTGTAATACGTTATAACCACCAATATTCTACGTAACATTATATAAAGAATATGTAATAATATAAATAAATAAATAAAAACTAATATAACGAATCTAAAATAATAGTTATTGAGGTTTGGGGCCAATTTTGATACAGTTTCAGAGTTTGAAGAACAAAATGTTAATTTTGAAACTCAGTTAACTTTGGATAAATGTAACAACTCATGGGCTATTTTTAAATTTGTCCTACTTTAATTTTTATACCAAAAAAAAAAAAAGAGAATTTCAAAATAAAGTTATTTTTGATGCCACATAATAATACCCATGTGGTGTGCTCCTTTTATTTCTACTCTATGTTTGTAGTGTAAATTTTAGGGTATAAATTAAAAGTGTAACATACATAGAGTATAGATTATCATTATGTCAAGAATGGGGTATTCCTCAAAATTCCCAAAAAAAAAAAAAACCTCTTTTTCACGGATTGAAATGTAATTAACAACTTACGTAATCTCGTACTCGTAGCACCCTTCTTTTTTTTTTTTTTTCTTTTTTTTTCTTATGCCATGCAAAGTGCAAACAATATTGCCAACAGAGACGAGCGTGACAGTCTTTGAAGTTTGAACTTTGATGTCCAAACAACACAGCTCAACTCTGTTTGATAGTCCTGAAATCTGCCATTTTGGTTCATTCAGAACTGAAACAGATTATCCTCCAGACCATGTCACTCTGAGGGCAATTAAGTAAATATGGACTTGACCCGAATCGCCACAGCTCTGCGACACTGTGGCCGAGCCAAGGCCTTCAATCCCGGCAAAGCCTTGCATTCCCATTTGATCAAACTCGGAGCATTCAGAGACGTGTTTTTAGCGAACAATTTGATCTCTATGTATATGGGATTTTGTTTTTTTGAAGATGCGAACAAGGTGTTCGATGAAATGCCCGAGAAGAACGTTGTTACTTGGACCACTATGGTCTCTGGGTACACTGATGGAGGACGACCCAATGAAGGGCTGAGATTGTATGATCATATGTTGGAGTCCAAATCGGAGACGCCGAACGGGTTTATGTACTCCGCGGTGCTCAAAGCTTGCGGTGTCACAGGTGATCTTGAGCTCGGTAGGTCGGTACATGAAGGGGTGTTGAGGGCTAAGCTGGAGTCCGACACGGTTTTGATGAATGCCCTTTTGGATATGTACGTGAAATGTGGGAGTTTGGGTGATGCCTGGGAGGTTTTTGATAGTGTTTTGTTTGCGAATACGACTACATGGAATACTATTGTTTCGGGTTATGCCAAGGCGGGTCGGATGAAGGAAGTGGTGGATTTGTTCCATCGGATGCCAGAACCGAATGTTGTTTCGTGGAACAGTGTCATTGCTGGTTTTGCGGATAAGGGGAGTGTTCGGGCTGCTGAATTTGTGTGTAAAATGCATCGAGAAGGTGTTAAGCTTGATGGATTTACGTTCCCTTGTGTGCTTAAAACCTGTGGTCGTCATGGGCTGTTAGCTCTTGGGAAACAGGTCCACTGTTATGTCACGAAGTCCGGCTTTGAGTCGAGCTGTTTTACTGTGTCAGCTCTGGTTGATATGTATTCTGATTGCAAGAAATTAATCGCGTCCTCAAAAATCTTTCATCAATTTTCGAGCCATAGTTCTTCCATTGGCAACAACTTGGCGCTTTGGAATTCCATGCTCTCTGGATATGTCATTAATGAACATAATCGTGCAGCTTTACATTTAGTTTCGTTAATTCATAGGTCGAGTACTTTTATGGATTCCTACACTTTCAGTGGCACTTTAAAGGCTTGCATAAATGAATTGAACTTAAGACTTGGTTGTCAAGTTCATGGACTGATTGTGACTAGTGGGTATGAGTTGGATTATGTTGTTGGAAGTATTCTTATAGACCTATATGCAAGACTTGGGAAAATTGACGATGCACTTGGATTGTTTCATCGTCTTCCTAAGAAAGACGTTGTAGCCTGGTCTGGTTTGATCACAGGGTGTTCGAAAATGGGACTGAGCTGGTTAGCTTTTTCGTTGTTCCGAGATATGATCAAGTATAATCTCGAAGTAGACCAGTTTGTGATTTCAAGTGTTGTGAAAGTTTGTTCAAATTTAACTTCCCTCAGAAGTGGCAAGCAGATACATGCTTTCTGTACTAAGAGTGGATATGAATCCGAGGGAGTTATGGCAACGTCCCTAATTGATATGTACACAAAATGTGGTGAGATTGAGGATGGTTTGGCTTTGTTCGACCGCATGTCTGAACGTGACACTGTATGTTGGACTGGGATGATTGTCGGGTGTGGGCAAAATGGGAGAGCACAAGAAGCTATTAAATTTTTTCACGAGATGAGAGAATCGGGATTGAAGCCAAACGAAATTACCTATTTAGGTGTCCTTTCTGCTTGTAGGCATGGCGGTTTGGTTGAAGAAGCGCGAAAAATTTTTGGTTCGATGAAACTTGATGATGGACTAGAACCTTGTATAGAGCATTATAACTGCATGGTTGATCTTCTTAGTCAATCTGGACTTTTTGAAGAGGCAAAAAAGTTGATTTCTGAGATGCCATGTGAGCCTAACCATACAATATGGAGATCCTTACTCGGGGCCTGTGGAACTCACAGAAATACCGAGCTTCTTAATTCCATTGATGAAGATCTTCTTAAAAGCTTACCAGAAGATCCTTCAACATACGTGACACTTTCAAACGTTTATGCGGAGCTCGGAATGTGGGATCGTTTAAGCAAAGTCAGAAGAGCTGCCAAAGAAGTAGGCTCTAAGGAAGCAGGAAAAAGTTGGATTGAGATTTCAAGTTGATAAATGATAGGTTTAGTAATTGATTGATTCGAATTTTGTCTTCAAAAGTTCTTGGAATTTCTTATTTCATTGATTCGGTAAAAAGCTTGTTTATCTAATAATCTAGAGTTGTTCAGAGAGATTGACAGCGGAGTTAAAATGGACGGACAATGTAACTGAATACTTGTAAGTTGTAACACATTCATATTACTAAGGCTCAGCTGAGAGGTGTCTCGTGGTGGCCAAACCCAGAGAGAGTTTTCAAAACCATCCAATTTCAAGCCGTTATTCAATTATGGTTCAGTTTTTGACTTAGCCAAGGCATTGCCAATGCTAGGTTATCAACTTTACCTCTTCTTTTCTACCTCGTTTATTTCAGTTGTCCATTACTTTTCTCTGGCTTCATTATAATTTTCTTTTGTGTGCAGGTTCTTGTAGAGCCATTTGCATTGCTTCAAACCATGATTTTCTCTAAAACCTAAGCACAAGAATTGAGATTCTCAACAAAACGAAGAGAAACTGAAGAGAATGAAAGTTCTTTACATTGGACAATGGGATCTAATAACGAACAACCCGCTACATGTAAGAAAAATTTCTTCCTCAAGCATGAAAAATGTCACTATGAGACTACTTTCGGTCTTTTGTATTATATTTAAGCTTTTCTATAAGCCTGCAGATTAACATTGTGCACAAATGTCCCGCGAAAGTATTCCTTTTCTAATCACTCTATGATCTGAAATAGCCAATACTTCATGGAACCTTTAAGCGCATTGCTTGAGGATCACTCTTGAGTCATCGTGGACGATAAACTACGATGATACCTTGCTTGTTTGTTACATAGTAATGTTTCATAGTGTCTGTTGATGCTTAGTATCTCTTGCCTACTTTTTTTTTTTTTTTTGAAAAAGAGACGAACTCTTGCCTACTTTTAGAATGTCACTGTTTTCTTTTTTGCTCTGATTTGTGTATTTTCTTCTGTCACAAACATGTGCAAAAATTGCAGGTTCTGATTGTAGTCGAGTGAATTTAAATACTTATTTGGACAAACAAAACATGTCGAATTGGCATTTTTTATTAATAAATATGCCATTCCATGGTACTCACTGCCCAACTGATGTTAGTCATCAATTGAATCAACACGCTTCCATCATTAGCAAATGCAGTTTATGAAGGTCAGACCTTTTCTCTGAGTAATTGGACCGCCTTTGTTTTCCTTTGAGACGTTTTAATTTTCTTAAAAAGTTCATTATACTAATAATCCACTTACTTTCTTTGGTGAACAGATTGATGTTCGAACGGTTAGCGTCAAATGATCATATTTATGGACCAGAAGATTAACTACGACGGATAGGAATAACAATGCCTCTTTGAACTTAGATTTTTTTTATAAAGTCGCAATATGTTTTTCTTCTTGTAAAATGGAAATGTGTCACAAACCTAATACAGCCATTTCCATATGCTAACTTATGCTTTAAGAAGACTTTTTTCTCTTGCTTTTTTTTTTTTTTTTTTGGTTGTATATTCTGGTGATTGGTATAACATACATATATTGCTGAATTGTAATTGTTCCTTCAAAAACTGATGAATATTCTAGTCTGCAAGACAAGATTGGGGAATTTGAAAATTTTTTTTGTGCGCTTGTTATCTGAGCATATCAGTTAGGCAAAATGTGTCAGTTTTGCATATTCTTTTTCTCACATTGTTAAGCAAGGATTTATTAACAATTAGCTAGAACTGGAACTTCTAGTTTTTGTTTGTATATTCCACAGAAGTCAGCTTTATTTATTTATTGTTTTGGTCAGCAAGGTTTTAGCTGCGCATTCCCTATGTTCTTTCTTTTTCTGCTTTCTAAGAAAACAGTTTTGCTCTGTAAAATGTAGTGAGCTGAGCAAACCATGCCCCAAAAGTGATTCTTTTAAAAGAAGAAAATGCACCATTCTCATTGCTCACTTGCTTTTCAATTAATCGCAAAAAAGGGCTTACTCATAAAATGTTCTCCTGTCCTTTTATATGCATCTTTTGTATTTGTGTGTTCTCGAAAATTGCAAAAAAAAAAAACAAAACAAAACAAAAAAAAAAACAAACAAACAAATAACAAGTTAATTATTTAAAATAAATTGTCACCTGAAATTGCGAAGCTTATAATGGTTATAACTTAGTTTTCCTATCTAACCAATTGGGACGATGGATTTGAAAAAATACTAATAATAGTATTTTGCAATTAATATATGAATGTCATATTTGTTTAGTTAAAATTAAAAAAAAAAAAAACAGCATGTAAATGTTGTAGTCAAAGGGAGAGTAGTTTTTCTGATCATATATCATTGTTTTCAGGGTGAGAAGAAAGATAAGGATAATGGAGGCAAAATGGGTAAGACTAGAGGACTTTTTAGTTGGTTTAAGAGAAATTACAACAAAGTCAAAGTAAAACACACAAATTAAGGCCGTTGTTTGATTATTTGAATAATAATTTGTAATACAATATATATGTATGTGAATATATATATATACATACATATATATAGTAATTACAATTACGAAATTTACGATACATGCATGTACATGAGAAAAAAAGTGTTTGGCACTATTTACCATTTGTTTGTATAACTCATTTCTCCCGCTCTATTCTATTCTCATTTTTCATTTTTTTTTTATTTTTTAAATCCTTTAAATTATTCTATTTCATTCCATTTTTTTTAACCATTTTTTTCAACTTTCCAAATCCCTATACAATATCTTTAAATCTCAACCATTCATATCACCTCGAAATTAGCAAAATCAAACCATTCTTACATCATTTTTACAAACCATTTTCAAACTATTCCAAATCATTTTTAAACTCTTTTTTTCATACCAAAAAATAGTCAAAGATGGCTAAAATGAGTTTGAACCCATCTTGGGCAATTCAAACGACTTTGTCAATCTAAATCGTCGTTTGGTAACTTTTTTTTGGATAAAATCCAAATGAGAAAAAGTCATTCAAACCCTTCAAAATCAAATTCTTCCCCCCCTCAAATTTCAACAGTTTGAATCTATTTTGAATAGTATTTTTTGATTTGACATTTCAACTACTCTTTTTATTACTCAACATCACACATTTCACATCTACCCAAACAACAATCCAAATAATACATTCAAATAAGATTATTTCACCCAAACAACAATTTAAATTTTTCGTTCAAATTACCCAATTCAAATTTTTCAATTCAAATAAAAAATTTCAAATTGTCACAGTTTGAATCCGTTTGCCAAACGACCCCAACACCAAACAAGAGGTAAGTTCCTCGCATCATAAGATGGTCCAGGACTCCAGGTAACTAATCATGGTCCCACAACCACTCGATTCCGACCCATCAAATAATACGGGAACATGGGTGGGTCCCACACACTCCGCCTTCGGCTAGACACATCACAGCTCTTTCCCTTTTTTTTTCTTCTTTTTTTTTTTTTTGTCAGTGTCGTTTTTGGCTGTGTTTTCCCATTTTTACCCTTTTCCCGTTTGCTTCGCTCTCTTATGATTTATCCTTTTTTTTTTTTACTTTTCATTGTCAAGCATGTTTGTTCAACAGTTTTATTCCATTTCCTTTTTCACTGCTCTCAATGACTCTCAACCCAAAGAACAAATTGCTGTGTAAAAAGCTACACAAAGATAGTTACAGGGCAAAATGGATTATATAGCACAGAGAATTGAAAACCAAAAAAAAAAAAAAAAAAAAAAAACAGGAATATTGAATTACTGTGTTTGGAGTCTTTATTTTTGGCGCTAAAATTGACTCTCTTGCGCTGTACGTTTTGCCATGAAAGGATTTTAACTACCTGGTTTTGTCTCTTTTGGGCTTGATATATTACATATATTTTTTGGATTGATATATATTGATATTATTGTATAAGGATTAATAAGGCAAGAACCTTTTATGAAGTTCCTATATTGTGTTATAGACGATATATTTGATTTTTATTATAATTATTATTATTTGAAACAAGCATTGGCAAGAGTGAAAACCGAAAATAGATTTATACCACGAAAATCTGTTACATTTATTTAATCATAATGATGTTATAGTGCGGTTAAGAGAGAAGAAGCCCATACTGAGTTGCTTTAGCTTTTGATGAGAACCAAGAAAAAAGTTTCAAATTATTAGGCAATGAGTACAAAACAAGAGTCAAACACTTGCGAAACAAGATTATATGGGTTGATACTTGATAATATATGGATTTGAACCCACTAATCAAGGAATCCCATAAAAAGGTCAGAAATTAATAATTTTAATCACAATAAGCAGGCATGAGAGATTAGTGAGTTTAGTCCAATATGTTGTATGAGTGACAAGATTGACTCGGTTGTATATAATATGTCTCTATAGTAATCCTAAACATGTTTGTCATGAATTTATGTCATAGTGAAAGTAAATTGACAATGACAAAAAAAGCATATTTACTAACATCACTCGTGACTAAAGGTTTTTTCTTTTTTTCTTTTTTTGTTAAGTAAACAAATGCTTTTTTTTTTTTTTTTTTGCTAACATTAAAAAAGGTACTATGGCTTTGTTAGCTAAATAGTAATGAAGGTGTTTTTAATAATGCACATTTCAATGATTAGATAAATCTTTTGTTATTATTCACACATTATTAATATAGATAGATCATATGTCACTGTTCTGTACTTACTATGCACAATTGTGTTCATTATTATTTCTTATGGTAATTTGGAAGAGATAATAGAAGCCAATAAGAGGAGCATTTTGCGTTGAGAGAGGGAAAAATAAAAATCAAAGGTTTGCAAATGTATTATCATTTTTGTTCTAAACGTTATGATCATTTATGTATTAATGTCACAACGTTTAAAGTAAATAAATAATTGTCTCATAATGAAATAAACAAAATTATGCCTCACAATAACAGACAATATAATGATAAATTTAACAGATTAATTATTATTATTATTTGTAGAAGTATTATTGACCACTAATCATCATTCAACACTTTCCAAATAATAATCCCAATCTCTATTATCCATTTAGAAATGATTTGCCAACAGATAAATTATAGAGATTTCAAAACGACAAAAACTTCATAATAACTACCAGATTCTATGAATAATCAGAAATGCCAACTCAAATAATGTAAAGTAGTTCCTCATCATAATCTCTTGGGACTGGTCAAACTAAAACAGTTGCCAAAAGCATTGAAATTCAAAAAACATTTGTGTACAACACTTAATTAAGCAATTAGATGTTTCAAGTGTGCTCAAATTAAGCACAACTTGTCCATTTCCTTGTGTTTGTTACCTATTAAATGTTAAAGTCTATCTTATTATTATTAAGTATTAACCTCTATTACTATAACCTAAGAAGCAATATCGAATGAAGGTATATATAGTTATATGTCCTTATTGTAAAAATAGAGCTTTTGGTAATATTTATGCATAAGGTAGTTTCTCAATGGGTTATGTTTTGTCTTCACACCCCTAACTTATATGAAAACTTATCCCCAAAAGTATTACTTTTTTTTTTCTTTCTTGTATATATCTCCTCTCAAACATGTTCTATGTTGATATTAACAAAAAATTGGTCGCTTTTTGTAATTTTATTATCACGCACTATATATCGTCATGATATAATATTATTTATTATATGGTTGTATTGTACATGCAATGTATTAATGATGTTACAGGGTAGGACCAAATAAAAATATAAACATGTACCATTTCTTAGTTTTTCTTAAAGGATTAAAAGGAAAAAAAAAAAAAAAAAACCCCTCGTTTACAGGGTACACAATGTCCCAACCCCAACGTGCAATTAATGCTTTTTCATTGTCATCATTAACAATGTTAAATGTACACAATCTTCCATATCTATAGTTGTGACATCGAAAATACACATTCTCATATTTTAGAATTCATTTTGCTTAGCATAGCTTGTTTGTCTTTTAGTAATAGTAATGTATTGGACTAGCCAGCTAAGAAATTAAGCCCCAAGAACAAGAAGCACTTATAAATTAATTTATGGTTCCTCGTTGACCTAATTGGATTTCACCGAAAAGAGTAACAAAAGAACTTACCACAGAGTTCTTCCAACTAACTGATCTATGCGATGTGTGAAAATATTAGCCATTATCAATGGGACAAAACAAAGCCAGAGAGGACCCAAGCACTTCCAAAAATCATCATCTATACAAACAAAACAACATTATTGAAGGTATGGATTACTTGATTAATTAAGTGAATTAGACATTTCTTGACTAATTAAGTGAAATATCACTTATTTAATAAAAATAAGGGGTGCTCTTATCAGATCTCTCCTTCATTAGGGATGTGAGAAAGGGCATATAAAAATGATAATAAACAAGCTAAGTTTGTTCCTTCTTTTTTTTTCCCCCTCCTCAAGGAAAGGAAGATTTTTGGAATCATCATGTTTTTTACTCTCATCGTCATTTTTAAGTGTCTCGGATTCATCAATTTAATTGAAATTAATTAGAGGAGAATTTCAAAATAAAGTCATTCTTGATGCCACTTAATAATCTATACCCCAAGTTATATGCTCCATTCATTTTCACTCTTTATTTGTAATGTAAATTTTGGAGTATAAATTAAAAGTGCAACACACATGAGGTATAGATTATCCATGTGCTAAAAATGGGGCATTCTTCAAAATCCCCCTTTAATTAATGTGGCTAATTTCCTTATTGTTAGACATGTAATGTAAGACTTGAGTTAAAACAAAGCTACGAGTACTTGGCATGTTTTAAGATATATACTCCTTTTGCTATATGATAATAATAATAATAATAATACGTAATTAAATGTACATTAATATATGTAGGTACAAGTACAACAAATTACAAGTTAGATGTTCCCTCATTGCACAAGTGAGTAATTAGAAGTACTTGGGGCAGTACTGTACTCTCCATATTTTGTATATATATCCACTCTAATACGTACCATCCCTCTATTAACACCGACAAATATATATATATATATCGTAGGTCATTTTTTATTGATCATTAAATTGTTTCACATAATTGTCTTGTTCTTCCCCCATTCCACTCACTGTCTTCAAGTAAAATCATGAAGCACTTCTATATATTGAGTATTGACTATTGAGCCGAAGAGTCTTGAAAACCGTTCAAACATACAAGTGTAGGGCCATCCTTTGTAAGCAATATATATATATATATATATATATATAAATATATTATATCAACAATATTAGTATATAGACCATGTTGTTTTGGTGAGGTATCAGTGTATCATGTTATAGCTTGTGGATATTTAATACTCAATTTAAAAGTGATTATATTCTACTAATTATCAAAATATAACATGTCAATCATCGTAAAGTGATATTAAAATAATTAATATGTTGTTCTTAAAAAAAAAAAAAAAACTCGAATTCACTAGTACATGATAGTGATATAAACTATAACTAAATACTTTTTCTCTTACATCTAACTAACATAAACACATTAAGTATCACATTCAACTAGTAATATGAAGCTACTCATTTAAAAAAAAAAAAAAGTACCTTTTGTTTCAAAGAAAGAAAAAAAAAAACCCATTTACATTTCAACAAACAATTATCAAGATGTGTAACCCTCTATATCTATTATCTAATATCAAAAAGCAGCAAATAAATTCAAGCTAGCTAATCAAACACATTATCATGATATCAATCGATAATCAAAAGAGAACTCTTCCAATATGACTTACACAAAACAACTCAACAAGTCTCTTACAAACAAAACCAAAAAAAAAAAAAAACCAACAACGAACAGCATGCAACAAAGCTATAGCCTATAGCTAAACCCCACTGTAGATAACAACAAAGCAAGGCAAAATAGCTCTAGGGTTAAACACATAGAGCTCATCCAAGTTCGAATAAACCCCCACAGCCCCGGCCAGCGAGTCATACTCCTCCACCACCGTCCCGCCATTGCACGGCCACTTCTTCACCCTCCCGGCGATCACTCTACACACCAGCATTGCCCTCTTCTCCCCGTCCCCGGCCGCGCCAACAACGCCGTCGTGCGCCCTCCCGCTCGTGGCGGTGGTGAGGATCCCGGGGGGGCGCTGATCAGCATCGCCCTCGGCGGGGGCGACGTGGCGGAAGCCGTGCCTGATGATGGCGCAGACGTGGCAGGGCGGTGCGGAGTTGCATAGGTTGGAGGAGCCGTTGAGGCCGAGGGAGCATGCGAAGGTGGCGGCGCGGAAGCGCAGGAGCTCGTTGCCGTCCGCCACGCAGCGGGGGCTCGGGAGGCCCCCGGGTGGCGCGGGGCGGGGGGGCTGCCTGGTGGACGTGGCCTTGGCCTTGATGGCGTCGCGGTAGGCCTCGAAGTTGGCGATGGTGGTCTGAGTGTTGTGGACTTTGAGGACTCGCTCGATCTTCGGGCAGATTGGAGGGTTTTGCTTCTTTAGCCAGCTTGATTGGAAGATTATCTCCACTATGTTCTTGCTTGTGTCCTCTGCTCCCAGCTCTGAAACTATACATTAATTATACAAGTTTAGTTTTAAAAGAGAGAGAGAAAAAAATAAGTAAATCTATGTCACGTTTTTTGATAAATTTACTATAGATGTTGCATGGCCAAAAAGAAAATTTACTAAAGAGATTGAATGTGATAATGTGAGATTTGTTTGGTAATGTGGTATATTTGGATTCTATGTCATTGTTGAGTAGTATGTAAAAATAAATAAATAAATTGAACCTGGTTATTAACTCAATATTACAACACAAATATATGTTCACTTGGATTGTTGAATTCACATGACTACCGAGAAACAGAGTTTTCTATATGAACAACAATGCAAAGAAAGATTTGAGATCAAGTGATGATATGTACACATACACATGTACAGATATAGATATAGATATAGATATATATATACCTGCATGTCTAACAGCTTGATGAAGCTCAAGATTCTCAGGCTTCATGAAGATCTCACCACAATCAGGGCAAGAGCAAATAGTGCCTCTCAAAGAAGGGTCTCTGGCAATGCCAAGCAGAGGATCAACCACCATTCTACACTCATAGCAGCCAGAGAATCTCCTGAATGGCATTCCTCTGAATGAAGACCCAACACTCATGGAAGAGCTTGAGGCCACAGACAATGACGAAGAAGAAGATGAAGATGAAGTGGATGTTGAAACAACCCTATTACTGGCATTGAGCTCTCTCATTGACCTACTTGATGAGGACTCAATGTTGTTGGTGCTCATTGAAGAAGCCCTTTTCTTGTGGAGCTCTGGCGAGGCTGTTTGGGCTTGTTCAGGCCTGTGCATGACCTTTGTGTTGCTGCAGAGTGAGCCTGAGCACCTCATTTTCTTGCTCTTCTTGTTTGCTGTCTGCTCTTGCTTCTGCTTCTGCTTCTGCTTCTGCTTTTTTAGGCTTTGTTGTTGTTGTTGTTGTGGTTTGTTTTGGTTTTGGTCTTCTTGGTGTTTGCAGGTCAATAGGCCTCTGACCACTGCCCAAGAGTGTGGTTTCTTTTGGTCTGTTTTTTGGCTTTGTTGGTGATTATTGTTGTAGTTGTTGTTGTTGATGGTGGTTTTTGTGTTGCTGGGTTTGCTTTGGCTTCTTGGCTTGGCCATTTTTGTTGTTGAAGGCATGGTGTTTTTTTGTTCAAGGGTTTTCACTTCTTTTTTTTTTCCCTGCTTTTCTTGAGCTATAAAGAAAATGGTCTCTTTTGGGTTGGTCTTGGAAGGAGAGTTTTAAGAGTGAGCTTTGGAGAGGAGATTTGTATGGCTTTTTGTAGGAAAGTGATTGTGGGTTTAGGGTTATGACTTGTGTGGTTAATTAACAAATGTTTTGGTACATGTAAAAAAATTTAACTTCTTAGTTAAATATGATATTTATTTTCCCCTAGAAATGTATGATGGTTTGAAATATCTGTACTTGGATTGGACAGAGGGAAAAAAGAGATATATACATGTCCCCACATTTTAACAAACTATATAGACAAGACAAACTTTATTGCCCCACGAATTAAAGCAAATGAAGTTTCTTAAAATAAAAAAAAAATTAATAATTCGTTTTTTTTTTTTTTTTATAATTACCACTGACATCTTGAGATTTGGTGATGTAAATCTGAATATAGTACTGTACAAAACCAGATGGGTTGCTTGTGATCACCTAATTATGGGTTTTTCTAAGAGCAAGAAAACAAAAAGTAATTATGGGTTCCAAGTTCTTTGTATTGGTTTCAAGGGAAAAAAAATGTCAAAAATTAAAAGGCAAATACAATTAGGGAGTCTTTAATTCAAATACTGCTTCTACCCAGCTCCACCTTACTTTCTTGTCTGTCTAATGTCTTTAATTAAAAATTAGATAATAACAATGTTCGTACAATCAAAGATTAGAGAAAGAGTACCGTTTAAACCAAATCCATGAAAAAAGTGCTAAACAAAATTAGATAATTTTTGCTTGCTCTACATGCAGTTTATTAATTTGGTGATTTTAGTAGAAAACCCTTAAACACTTTTGGAACTACTTTGATTCCAAAAAAAATTTCAATAATCATCTTTCATAAATTGTTATTATTATTTTATTATCTTACCACATAATCTCTTGAAATCGTAAAGCTTATATGCCAAATACATGGCACCCTAATCCATTGATATGATTCATATGAAGACACAATGTATGAGATGTGATAATAAAAGCTTAATTGTTTTGTATACACTTTAACAATGCATATCTTTAACATAATCTAGGCATGTGTTTTTGTCCTTTGGAGAGCTTCTTTCAAGATGTTGATTGTTAATTAACTCTTTTGGCAATGATTTTAGATGAGTCTCACATCAGATGAGGTGTCTGTATGATGAGTCCCATTATTTTAAATAATTTTAGTTTCACATCACATTTTAGAAGGATTTATCCCATTTTCGTGCTCTTTAGTAACAAATCAAATATCATTTTAGTCTATCAAGTTAAAAAATATTTATTTTAGTCTATTAAGTTTAAAAGATATTTATATATCAATCTATAATGTACAAGAGATATCAATTTTTAATTCGTTATTCGACATTTCAATATGACATCATCGAAAGAAAAATAGAATATTTTTTAATTTTTCAACTACTAATGATCCCATAAGGTTTTTTTTTTTATCAAAAACTTATCAATGATTACTAAAATTTACTGGGGTCGTTTGGATTGCAATTTGAATCCAAAAATTGGATTCATATACCCTCACTACATTACCAAAAGTTTTTAACTCAAATACCAAAAAAAAAAAAAAAGATTAATATATTACTACAACAATAAAAGCAGTTTTTTTAATTATTAATACAAATTTTATCTCTTACAATCTCGATTCAAATATTACCCTTTGTTTGTATAACCCATTTCTCCCATTCCATTCCATTCCCATTTTTCATTTTTTTCAACTTTTTAAATCCTTCAAACTATTCTATTCCATTCCATTTTTTTTCAACTATTTTTTTTCAACTTTTCAAATCCCTATACAATATCTTTAAATCTCAACCATTCATATCACCTCGAAATTAACAAAATCAAACCATTCTTACATCATTTTTACAAACCATTTTCAAACTATTCCAAACTATTTTCAAACTCTTTTTTCCATACCAAAAAATGGTCAAAGATGGCCAAAATGACCAAACCAAACAAGAGGTAAATCAAACTCTTATCCAAACAACAATTTCAACCTCAATTCAAATGAGAATTGACCTATACTACAACTCAAGCTGAAAAAAAAATCGATTAATATTACTTGTAGGTGCTTCTAAATACTTTTAAAACTTTGTGATATTTTCTATGGCAATACTATATTCAAATATCATAACATGAGATGTACCAGCGACTGTCCTGCTGGTGGGTTAGGGGTCAAGATTCTATGCAGTGTTTTTTTTTTTTTTTATCTATTTAATGTGTCCATGAAACCTTGAACATTTATGTGATAATTAAAAAATAGGTTTTATGGTTTTCGAAATTGAAGATCGCACATTTTGAAATCACAACTTGACACACGTGTAAATTACCACTTTTAAGGGTCTTTGCCTTTCTAAAAAGGTCGCAAAACACTTGGAATTGGATAAACGTACTTGTATTGCAACACTTCAAAAATTATGTGATATACATATATATTAATTTCATTTATCAACAAATATATATGTACAAATTAGAGAAGTGTAATTTTTTTAGTTACTTCTTAGCTGGCGGATTTTATAATTGGCGAAAACCTCTTGCATATAGTCATAAATTTTCTCAACACAACTCGGTAAATAACTAATTCAAAGTATCACCTCTAATTTATAGTTGATCAAAGATTTCACAAAGTCCTGTCACATACATGAGATCAATCTCTAATAATTGTGAAGGAAACAAAATACTTTCTTAATCCATAAATAAGTAAAAAGAAGAGCAAAGGGTATCATTATATATCTCACACTAATCATATTCCCCATATTATTATTATTATTATTTAAAGTAAACTTTGCCAACATGAAGTTATGGTAGGATTGGTAGCATTGAAGGCTATAGGGCAGAGATGTAAATCCAAAGCCCAATGTGAAGCTTTTGGGGCAAAACAATGCTGCACCAATATTAAGGTATACATAATCCACTAATTACACAATAATGGAACATCTTATGGGGAAAAGCTGCTACCACGATTCCTTTTGCCTCAAAATCATGCGATACCATATGCGATGGAATAAAGCTGTGTACTTTAATCTTCAAAGAAATTAATTTAATTGTAAAAAGTAATCTCTACCAAGTTTTTCAAAATTACTCTTCATAGTGTTGTTGTTGCTTTTCATATTCCTCACTCTCCTACACCGTTTCTAATGCAAAATATACAAAGGTTAATATCAATGTTAATTTTGATATAAAAAAATAGACTGCTCTAACGCATTAGTGTAATTTTAAATATTATTTTATTATTATTTAGTTACATAATTTATTAAAGAATAAATGTTAGTAAGAAACTTACAGTAATAGTAATGATTTTTTGATATCTATAATATAAAATTATAATCATAATTATTTTTACATTTGATGATAAAAAAAAAGCCAATTAATTTTCATTTTCGAATACCAAATTTTGATATTAAAAACACTATTAGATTAGTGAATTTTTTTTTTTCATTCAAATGCCAAATTTCGACGTTATATTATTTTAGCATTGTATTCGGATGCATTTGCTAGTAACCGTTGTTGGGATTTAAAGTATGGGCTTTAAGAATCACCTAGTTAATAAATCTTTTCTTTAGGACACTCAAAGTATATAGATTTTAATCTAGCTGTTTTGCCTTTATCCGTTTTCTTAAAACGGTAGGGTAATATCTTGGGAAATTTTGATAGGTGGTCAATATTTAAAATATGACTATTTTTTTAATTAGATAAATGACTCATTTTTTGTAAATAGATAAAATACTATGGTAAGTAGACGGAATATCGCCGATTGTTAGCTTAGATTTTGTCTATTAATCATGATAAATAATATAAACATAAAAAATAGATCATTCACCTAAAAAAAATTGTGAATATATATTTTTTTAAATAAATTCTAAAATCAGGCCACTTAACTACAAACCCATAATATCTTTACCTTTTTTGTAAAAAAAAAGGTTGCACTGCATAAAATTTTATTGTATTGACTATTATTATATTTTTATTTATTATATACTAGGGAGAATTTCAAAATAAAATTATTCTTGATGCCACTTAATAATCTATACCCCAAGCGATATACTCCTTTTATTTTCATTATATGATTAGAGTATAAATTAAAAGCGCAACTCACGTGGATAGAGATCCTCAAAATTCCCCATTTCAGTCTCTCTCTCTCAATGGGCTCATTTTATCTCAGCCCAACAAGGCCACAAGAACGAACTCATGGGCCCAATGTCTTAACATTTGGGCTAAGATTAATCACCAAGGACCCACTTGATCTAATCCTTAACTTCTACATGGGCCAATAGAGGCCTTTGAAAATTAAAAGCCCATGCAATGTAAAACAAATGAACAAATTATATACATTTAAAAAAAAAAAAATCCAACGAGAGCGCCAAAAGAGAGCTTCGTTTAAAACTATCAATCTCAAAACTTTCCCTCTCCTCTGTTTTCTTTTTTTTTTTAATTAATTTGTTTTTTCCCAAACAAAATTGACATTTTTGAGTTATTATTGATTGACAAAGTGACAATAACAACTATCTTCGCCTTCATGTGAAAATCCCATAGCTTTTTATTTGAAATCAACCAATTATTGTTTTTTCACAGCTATTCTTTTTCTTCTTCCAATTCTCTCATGGAAGCCTCGAAACCCTAGATGCCCAATCTTCCAGGTCGATCTCCGCCGCTCGGCTCGTACTCGGACTCGGACTCGGGCTCGGGCTCGTCTTCGTCGGCGCAGACATGCCGGTGAAGGCCGGACATGGACAGGGAGGTTGACCTTCCGGCGAAAGCAGCGCCGGCGAGGAATCTGACCCGTCCGATCAACTCCGATTCCACTTCCTCTTCGTCTTCTTCGCCGGACTTCATCCGGAATGTTAAGGCCGCCTTCAAGCGACATCGTGCTCTCGGTAAGTCTCCTAATTAAGTTTTTAGCTATTTTTTTTTATGGTTTCAGTGTAATTTGTTTGGAGGAGTTTAATGGTTCAGGTTAGGGCATTGGTGTTTTTGGTTGGGGATGGTTTGGAGTTCAAAGGGGTTTTTTTTTTTTTTTGAGGTTGAATTCGGAGAACTTTTATAGTAAATTGGTAGGGTTTGTTGTGTTGATTTTCTTGCAGAGTTGTTTTTTCTTACCACAAGTTTGATTTTCGCATCTGTTTGTGAGTCTTAATAGTTTAAATGGCTAAATGATGTGTAGGAATTTGGAGCACCTTTTGTTTTTGTATTCTAAAATCTGCTTATGGGGTTGATGCCATTTTGGCCATTATCTTTTAGTTGCGTCGAACTCAATGCTGATGATGCTAAATATTTTACGTGCTTATGTTGGGGAATTTTCAGGCATAATGCAGTCAAATAGTTTAGGGCCTCGGCGCACTATAGTTCCCCAGCGGGAAGTAGGTTTGACATCAAGTGTAGGTCAAGTTGACAACACTAAGAAGCCTCGGGACTTTGTTTCAGTAAGTCAGGGTGATTATAGAGTCAATGATTCAATCATGCAGATAAAGAAAACGTCCGCTGCTGTCAAGGAAGCTCAAGAAGATTCAATTACGCCACCTTCCATTTCAGGCACTATCACTAAAGCCTTTGATGAAAGCTTAAACCCTTTTGTTGAACAGAGAGATCAAAACAAGTCCGTCACTGATTGTAAAGACAACAACCCAAAGCATCAAAACATTGATGGCCAAAAAAAGGTCCAATTTTCAGTTGCAAGCAAGGCCGTTGCCCAGGGTAATACTGCTGAATTTTTTGGCATTGGTCCAATTTGACATCTTTTTAACTTTTTCTTTTCCCACTATTGGTTGTGCATCAAAAGCATTTTTGTTGATGCTTGGCATTTGTGAATTGTTGCTAATCTTGTGTACAATTCCTAAATTGTCTCCTATGCTACGTGTATACTTTCCTTCTTCTTTCTACATGCAGGGGCCGATGATCTTATGGCCACTGGATTGGAGAATTTATCATCTCATATGAGTTCACTTGCATTGACAGAAATGGAATGGGTTACTAGTAATCAAGGTGAGGCATCAACAGTCATCAGTCATGACACGAAGCATCAGAATATTCAGAGCATGGAACCTGAAATCACTTCAAGATCTGATGGTGGAATTTCTTCTTTGTTGGCAAAGAGAACGACTGCAGTTCAGGATCAGTTGCACCATTTCAGAAACTTCTTAAGCCAACCCAACACACAATCGTCGGTTGTTGGGCCATCGTGTGCTACTACAACTTCTGTCCATTCAACTTCAGCACCCATGCTTAATCAGACAACGTTTTGCTCCCACATGCATAGCAATTCTCATATGGCAGTAGAACCCATGGTGGATCAAAATGTTAATGCTCAAGCTGTAACTCAAGGGAAAGTAGTAAATTCTTGTTTAAAGGACACCAGAGGAATGTCAAGCAACCAGGTCTCTATTGTAGCAGAGACTTCCACCTCTGCAGTTGATACCCAAATGGAGGTTAAGGAATGTGAACTTTCTAAGGAACAACAGGGCCACCCGATTAAGGAAAGTGGTGTTTCTAGAGAACCTTCCCTTCCTGATGACAGGCCGGCTGAAGGGAAAAGATTAGCTGCTGAAGTCAATTTTCAATCTCAGGTTCCTTCATCCAAAAATGTATCATCTGATGTAAAGACTGAGACCTCTCGGTTAGATAAACAAGATAAGACTACAAGTGGTAAAGGTTCATCCGTCCCTCGTAAAAGGAATTACGATCCCGACTTGTTTTTTAAAGTTAATGGGAAGCTTTATCAACGGCTTGGCAAGATAGGTAGTGGAGGAAGCAGTGAGGTCCACAAAGTCATCTCGTCCGATTGTACAATCTATGCGCTCAAAAAGATTAAGCTCAAAGGACGTGATTATGCCACTGCTTATGGATTTTGTCAGGAAATTGAGTATTTAAATAGGTTGAAAGGAAAACATAACATTATACAGCTCGTAGACTATGAGGTACTTGCATAAGTTTTTTATTTGTCCTTTATTCTTTACCTAAGTTGGGTCTAGTACGTGTTTCTTATAGGAGGTGATGTTGTAGTACTAGTAGTATTACAATCTAAGATCCTTGCTATGCTGTTGTCCTTACTATATAATCTTATTTTCCTTTTCTCAATACATTAACTCCGGTGACTGCCCTTTATTTTGTAGGTGACAGATAGAGCTCTGCTCCAGGAAGTCTTAAATGGGACCATGAGTAACAAAGATGGTAGAGTCAAGGATGATGGTTATATTTACATGGTACTTGAATATGGGGAAATTGATTTGGCTCACATGCTGTCCCAGAAGTGGAAGGAAATGGATCCCTCCAACCAGACCATAGATGAGAACTGGCTCCGATTTTACTGGCAGGTCTTGATTTACACACTTCTCTCTGTTACACTTTTTCTCATTCTTCTCTACAAAGGCTTAATTAACTTTTGTACTATTTGCTTGATAACATTATTATTATTTTTTTGTTGTATGCTAATGTATTAAACGAGTCTAACTTTGCATTCGTTCTGGGAGTTGAACACATAACATCCATGCCTTCTAGATTTTCTAAGTAGTAGTAGGATTCTTTGTGGGCTTTTGAAGTGTCCTAAAGCAGTTGAATTACTCTGATGCTTTTATTAAGATTAGATTTTCTGTTGTAAGATGAACCAGACTGTCTTAACATAACTTTGTATATTAGTTGATTACATCGATGCAAAATGACCCATCTTTTGGTAAATATTTGTTTTTTTTGCCTTGGCAGCAAATCCTTTTTGCAGTTAACACAATACACGAGGAGCGTATTGTACACTCTGACTTAAAGCCAGCTAATTTCCTTCTGGTAAAAGGTTCCCTAAAGTTAATTGATTTTGGTATTGCTAAAGCTATAATGAGCGATACTACAAACATCCAAAGAGATTCACAGGTAATTTCCCTTTGGCACCAATCCACTTCTGTTATATATCTGCTGGAAATTATGTTAAAATCGGCTGAATGTCTCGTTTAGATTATCGTCCTTGTGAATGCATAAATTACATATTATACTATGAGATCTTATCATCAAGACTAATGTACAAGCAACTGGCGGCGACGAAGTCTACAAGTTATCACGTCCCTTTCATTAATTGATGTAATTGATATAGGGTTTTGTTTACATGAAGTACAGAAAATAATCACATTCTTGGCTGACATTATCTGCTAGAGTCCTCAAGTTTTATTATCTTACATATTTGGCCAGATTTTTAGTATTCACTACCACTGCAGCATTGCTTTATGACATTCTCATCACCTGAGACATTTTAATTACTTACATAATCTAAGCCTACATGCATTGATGCAATTTTTTGTTAGTATTCATTAGTTTCAGCTTTTTTGCTATTCAGGTTGGTACCTTGAGCTACATGTCTCCTGAAGCATTTATGTGCAACGAGGCTGATGCTAATGGAAACCCTATCAAGTGCGGTCGACCATCAGATATCTGGTCACTTGGTTGCATCCTTTACCAGATGGTGTATGGAAGGACCCCCTTTGCGGACTACAAAACATTCTGGGCCAAGTTCAAAGTTATAACCGATCCAAACCATGAAATCTTGTATGAGCAACTTTCAAATCCTTGGCTACTAGATATCATGAAGAAGTGTCTCTCCTGGGACCGCAATGAAAGATGGAGGATTCCCCAGTTGCTTCAGCATCCGTTTCTCGTTCCTCCCGCCCCAGTCCACCAAGCTTCATCTCAAGACCAAACTTGTCAGCTGCTTCAGCTCATATCCAGTACCTGTAAGAGGAACACTGAAGCTTCAAAGTTATGTTCTCAGCTACAACGTCTTCTTAGTAACCCAGAGTCGGTAATAAATTCCCAGTTATTAACATCGCGCGACCAACAGTGTAGGTTGCTCTCCAACATGTCAATGCTTTGCTTTCAACTAGAGAAACAACTAGCAGACTCGGAGAGTGAATAGGCGAAGATTGAAGCAATCTTGCCCAATTCACATGTCACTCCAAACTTTCAACTCAGAAACTTTTTTCAGTTTTATGAGTTGTTTTGGGTTGTAAAAAACCATTCCTAGTTATAATGATCGGCTTTCCTCATTTTTTGTACTAAAATGTAATATTCCGTCGTGGCTGTGTTTATCTTGTTTTATCCGACGGCTAGGTTAGGAATGTGCTCGGGGAATTGACGCATGTAATTACTAACTACCCTTTGTCCTAAGCATTTTGGAGTACTGTTTGGAGCATGTTGTTTCCGTGCAACATGATAATCAAACTATACATATTCTTTCACATTTATGTATGGGAGAATTTCAAAATAGAGCCATTCTTGATGCCATTTAATAATCTATATCACATGTGGTGTGCTCTCTTTATTTCTACTCTATGTTTGTAGTGTAAATTTTGGGTTAAAAGTACAACACACATGAGGTATAGATTATCATTGTGTCAAGAATGAGGTATTCCTCAAAATCCCCCTTTTATGTATAGTGGACCAAGTTTAATTACACGGCACAAATGTTTTGCAAAACGTTTTGCTATAAGTATAAGACTTGCTCCAAGCCATATCAATATCCTTCTAAGCTATTTATATATATATATATATATAATAAAAATAAAATAAAATAAAAAACTCATCGGAGGCATTGCAACAAGGTCGAGGGCGTGAGGAACAGCCCAAAGCTGGGACGATTCGTGCTGACGCTCCGATACCAACTATTCACATAGACTCGCCAAACATCACATGCCTTATCTTTGTGTTGTGTCTTAATTTAAACTAGAACTAAAGCTGCCACAATTAAATATGTATTAAACAACATACTCAGACTCGTTTTTATTAAATGCCGTGTTAATAGTCCTACTTAATCATAATTTATTTATGAATGGCGTATAAATGAGACTAGATGAGTCATGTCACACGTGGACTTATTTAAACTCAATTAGCTATCTTCGGTTTGAAACAAACAAAATTTTAACTATATTTTCTTAATCTAAAATAAAACCTATTTTTGATAATGTATACAATAGGGATGATAATTTATTTCTCAAGTGGGTTAAAAATTATGAGATGATAAATAAATAATTTTAAAAAAATATATATGATGAGTGTTAAACGTATTTTAATCATTTATATTTATTTATAATGTATTCAATAACCGCGTCTTAACAAGTCTTAATCGTGTTAGCGTTTTTATATCGTGTTCACTTATTGTTTATTTGTGTTACTTATTAACGACCTGATTAACTTCACATCAAGTTCGTGTTGTGTCTCATGCCTGGACACAAATTATCAGCCCTAATTACTAGCATCAAAGTCACTATACCAAACGATCTTTTTCCCTTCAAAAATAAATTACAAGAAATAAGAGGAAAATGAATGTTGGATCATGAGCCTCAAACTTTTTTTCTAAACAATGCTCTCCTATAAGTTGACTCCCATCATTTCCCACCCTATTATATTTATATATAGATGAAGTCTAAACCAAAAGTCCATTCTTAATATACATGTGTGATAATCGAATAATTTGAAAAAGAAAAAAAAATGTTTCAACAAGACTTCCGAATGCTGTAGAAGTTACGAAGATGGAAGAAAGAAGATATTTTCATTAATCTTCAATGGATGAAAGTTTATACGAGGCTTCGGCGCGAGCTTCATCTAATTTCATCAAGAGCTCCTTCATGAAAGGTGTAGTGGTTCCATGAGTAATTCGAAGAATATCAACCGCCTTGGTTAGGGATTTAACAGCATTCTCTGTATCTCCAAGTAACCTGTAACAAACAAATTTTTTTCTCTCATGATGCCCAAACCTAAAAGTCACAAATTGCTTACACAGAAACAGTGGTTACAGAGCAGTGTTAAGTAAATTGGAAGAGTATTTTGTCGATCAACAAAACAGATTCAGACAAAACTCCAACAGATAGCAATTTAGCTACACGGTGTCTGCCAAATAACAGGCAATATCTATTGGATCCTCAATCATATAGGTTGTGACTTGAGGATGTCTTTCATTGGTCGTGGTGTCACTAAAAGTTAAAGATTCAGAACTGTCTTTGAACTATTAAGTGTAATGAAGAATCATAGGTCATAGGATCTTGGAGCAAAGATACATATTAAATGCTAAAGGTATAGCAACTGAACATCAGTACAGGATTCTCAGTAACAATACATGACCTTGAAATCAAACTAGTCTTTCCTTTTCTATCCTAATCTACTAAGGGGGGATCCGTTTCTCCCCCCATTGCCCAAAAAAACGCCTCACCATGGGATGACACGTGGCGTCCCCTGTGGACGACACGTGGCATCCCATGGTTTTTCTTTTTTTTTTTTTAATTTTTTTCTTTAAAAAATTTGCATTTTGGGGCCTATTTTAGGGGTTTTTAAACAATTTTCGAGGACTTCTGTGCAAATTTAGAGGGACTTTTATGCAATTTCTCTCTCCTCTCTCATCTTTTTCACTTTTTTTGTTCTAATCGTTTCAACGGCTATTTGTTTGACGTAATGATCTCGAATTTTTTTTTTCTTGACGTGGTTGGATTCTAAATATTTTTCTCGATCTTTTGACACCCATTGTCATATACTTTTTTTTACTATAACTATTTATAATTTATTTTCTTTGTTCTAAGCTTTTATTTTTATTCTTAAAGTTTGAAAACTTTTTAAAAGGCCCCTATATTTATAATAAATGATAAATTTAACACCTTAATTATTCAAAATTCTTAAAGTAAGAGAGAAAAAAGGGCAGTGTATTCTCTTGTCCTCTTTAATAGACATGGTTCAGAAATTAACCAGAGAATTTAACTGAGACATGGATACGAATAGGGAATCAACATATAGGAATTTGAGCAAAAGCCAAAACACTAACCATTCGAGCTTCCCACACGTATAATATTGCAAACCAAGTAAAGGATGGAATCCAGGATATGTTCCTGCAGTTCCAGAATTGGGTTCATCAGGATGGTAACATTCAAACCGACTCGAAATTTAAAAACAAGTTTTAAGTGCATATAGTAAAATCTTTATATTATGTTTCTATATTCCTTACACCTAAAAGACAATCTCAAAAAGAATTAACAAATCTTCAGTATGAAATGCAACCTACTTTCGTATACTGGAATAGTCAATCTGCAGTAAGCTAGTGCGTCACTCCAATCTTGCAACTCCATGAACATCTGAAGAAAAATATAGGAAATAAGCTGAAACAGCCAATCCCTCTCTCCCGGAAAAGGAGGAGAAAAAGGGCATTAAAATGAGAAGAATGAAAGAGCTACCTTTAGAAGCTTTTCCCTAGTTTGCATTAAACTGATTGAAAAATGATGGCATAATTTCACCTGGAGTTTCTCAATTGTATTGTATATGAAGATTAATTCATGATCTAAACTTAGTTAAGGGATAAACCTTGCTCAGTATTGTAAGAAGCACATTTATTAACCAGCATTACAATCATAAGACATGGATGGTCATCATTTCAGATAAATATTGCCAAGAAGAATCCACAGGAAATAATAGCGCAACAACGATGTGTGTCACTGTTAGCCGACACCGTATAGGAGGATACTTTGAGAGGTCGTGGAAGAAAGAGCCTTTTCCGAAAGTGAATTTATTTCACTTGCTATATCCTTTATCTCTTCCTTGCTCCTAGCAAGTCCACATAGTTGGCAAATGAATCCTATTCCATCTGCACATTAAAGATGGCAATGATGCAAGATAGTCACATTGTCATCCCATGTCTATGTCTTTCGGCCTTAGTTTGAAAAAAATACATACCAGAATCGCGGAGCAAGAAGCCATTGCATCTACTATTCTTGCATCGATAGCCTTCCAAGGTTGCACTTTCTTGGATATCATCAGATTGACCCTTTCAATAGCAAATAATTTATTAGCCAAAACATAAATATCAAGGTATTTCAAAATCAGAAAGGCAAAGACCCAAATAATCACCAAGTTAACTTCCTTGGAAGGGGAAAAAAAAGGGATGAAAGGAGCTTAGTTAGCAGGTACCACTTTGATGCAGCGAAGACAGTTGCAACTGAAGAAGTATTGCTCTTTTAAAGCCGTTTGCCGAGTCATAGTGCTTCCAGCAGTTTCAATGTAACTTATCAGGACCTAACAAATATCATGAGGTTGGGAGAGATTAGGGAAATTTTGCTCCACAGTAAACTTCTATTTTGATGTATTACTTCCAAATGGCAAGCTTTAAAAAGAAGCTCCACTCTAGCATAAATTATCAAAGCCTACATGCTTCACCGAGGTGAGAAGGCCCAGCATGAAGGTTACTCTTTCGATCAAAGGTACTTACCCCAAGTTCTTTTTGATCAAAAGTACAAATAGTTCCAGAGATTTAACTTACTAATATTATAGGTCGAAAAATGACTTTGATGGTTTGAAAAAGCAAAACTACCTCGGAACCTTTGGCTATATGTTGCACGGCACGTATGACAGCTGTCCTTCCCTCAAATATCAAAACAGAATTTGGCAAACAGCTACAAGACCCAAAATGTTCAACAAACTGATAGCAGGAGGATGTTATTTAAACCAAATCAATCAACTACGATATTTCATAATGCTTAATAAATTGGAATATTCACCTATGATTAATAATGGAAATGACAGGAAACAGTCCAGTCCCCAAAGGTCTCAATTCACTGTCGCATATGGTATGTGCATTGCATGCAAGCTGCATGGATACGAAAGAATCATAATTCAGAAAGTTGTGCTCCAAAGATCAATCCTTATTTGGACGCCTTGGGCAACATATACTGATTGGATCCAACAGCAAGAAAAGTTTCTTAAATAGTTGCTAGAGGTCCAAAGTGGATCCACGTAGATTTAAAATTTGCAGCCTTACCAACCTCTCTGAGTCCTACATAAAATTTTCCAAGCCTATGCTACTGGCTTAAACCCAGGGCTTAATAAACACTAGACTCAAGAAAGTGGGCTGGGCAGGGTAATTTTACTAGCAGTTTCAGGGAAAGTGGCTTAAGGGCACACCTGTCTTACAATAGAAAAACGGGAAACTCATTTGAAACTTGAACATGCTACCAAGTTTAAACTTAATTATCATGGATATTAAGTCTAAAATATTATTTTACCTTAGAAAAATTTTCTGCAATCTCTTTTATGTTGATATCGGGCAATTGAATTATCAAGTTGACAAGGTTGGCCATCTGAGCATAAAGCACCAGTTGACTCTCATCGATGTCAGACATATCTATTGCCAAGGGTCAATGTAAAACAATTGAAAACCTCTGAAACGAACTCAAGAAAAAGGAGGGAAAAACATGAAATTGAGCTCATTGAACCAAAAGACAGAAAAAAAGGATACGAGATACCAATGCCTCCACTAACTCATAGTTTTCCATGGCAGAAGCAGGGATGACCTATCAATGAACAAAAGTAATGAGCTTAAACCATTTTTTCTTACAATACCTCATAAAAGAGATCAGCATTCTGTATACCCAGATAAAGAATTAACAAGTATGGCTTCCTAATACTTTACCCTTTCGGTTTCCAATTTCCTCCGGAGGCAGAGTCTGAGCATGAGACGTATAGAAGGCGTAACAGACTTACGCCTCTCCTTATCAAGCTTTGAAAAGGCTTCACATTCAAGACGATGCATTTTCCACTCTTCCTTCTGAAAATCGTTCACGTTATTCCCTTCGAAAATCTTAAGAGAAAAATAAAATGGATATAACAAACTCAAACTGATGCACAAATCACGATTAGAATTTAAAGAAATGCAAATTGCCATGATTCGAACTCAGGACCATCCATGACAATGCTATGTTAATTTCTCAATTCTTCCAAATACTCCCATGCTTGGTAAAAGGGAGCATTCCAATACTAAACTTTTACTTCTCACACTGAAATCCAAAACCATGACAATGCAGAACTAACACCTTCATGAATCCCCATTAAAGTTTAAACTAAGCTTAAGCAGTTAGTAATCGAGCCAACATCGAATCTTACACTTCACCACAGAAGATGAAATCCCAAAAACCACCATGAAAATGCAAAATCCATTAAACCCAACTCCGACCACAAACCTGGCATTTGCTCCCACAGTACCATGCGACCTGACAGGCCGAGCATTTCTTGAGATTACTCTCCGAAAAGCAACCATCGCACCTCGATTCCGAGCCCGTCTTATTTGGCACCCAAACGTAAGGGTTTTCGCTGATAATCACATCCCCTGAAAACCACACACCAAAAAACCTTCCATTACCACTCAAGCTGTTGAAAGCTAAGCTCTTTCTCATTCATTTTTCTGTTCGGTGTTTCTATTCCAATCACAAAGAGCTGTCTTTCGAACAACGCCAAGAATTGAAGCGAGAGAGAGAGAGAGAGAGAGAGAGAGAGACCTGGACGGAAATCGCGGGTGGTAAAGAGGCAACGACCTTTCTCAGGGAGAGTCGAAACTGTTAGACTCCGATTACTCAGAGCTCTCTGTAAATCTTCCATGGCTGAGCTCAGAGCTCTCTCTCTCTCGATGGAACTTCCGAGAGCTCGAATTGAAAAAGATTCGGGATTTTATAACTCCAAAGAATTGCTAACTCGTCATTCGTTTGTTTATTAATTACAGATACGCCCCCCAAAAATTTGTTGATTCGAAACAAACCCCAAACCGGACTTCAGCTCTTTGTTCATATTTCCCGCCACCTTTGTTAAGCTTCTATAATTTGACAAATTACATTTTCAACCCAAAAAATTGAAAACTTCTCCACGTTTTTTTATTTTTTTTGGCTAATAATCTACAGCTTTCAACGTAAGTGACAATATTATCTTAGCAGCAATATATTTTTTTCCTTTATATAGTGGATTTATTTGCCTTTGTTCTTTCGTGATCATGTTAAAGAACCTCCAGTTCCAGTTTCAAGTCCGTACAAGGCAGCGCCATATAGTGGTAAAAAGGGTCTCTCCATATTCTTATCATCTTGACTTGAGAATTATTATTATTATTGTTATTATTATTATTATTATTATATGTTCTTTTTTGTTTCACACATACGTGAGACATTCAATAAAAAGAATTACTGATTGGCCAGGTTTTCAGTATTCTTTATCTGTGAGAAATTAGCAAAATCAAGATATATAGTCTTCAAGAAATCGAGAGTCCATTGGATCTCAAAATGAGATCCATAAGCGCCAAATTTAGACGTTTTCTTGTCACGTTCACATTCATTTTACAATGCTACTCATAGTCATAATTCATAGCTCACCAACATTTTGAAGTGTTTATAGAGGCTTTGTGGAAATAGTCATAGCTTCTCCCGTAAGAAATAACTTCATACTTTCCGCGCAGGTGGGGTCCGCTTTCTTACTCTTGACTCGTACCAAGCTCAACGGTGCTTGCTAGAGTTTTCCTTTGTCAACATATGTTCACTCTCAGTACTCAAATCATTGGTAATAGCACGTAAACCACCATTTGCTATTCACATAAAGAACAAGTCCTAAGCGCAAGTCCCTTCCGAATATAGAGCTGTGCTAGATGGTCAACAGTAGCACGAAAATATGTTTTTTTAACCAAGTCTTGTAGATCTCATTGAAGTCTCGGGACGACTACAGAATGGAAGATATTCTCACTGTATATTGGAGGCTTGGCTGCGAGCTTCATCCAAGTTCATCAGCAGCTCCTTCATGAAAGAGCTATCAGTTCCACAAACAACTCCGAGTACATCCACCGCCTTGGTCAGAGATTTGACAGCATTGTCCGTGTCCCCAAGCTTTCTGTAAGTACAAGATTTTATCAGTCATGATGCCAAAGACGAGTGATTATGTAATTGGAAGAGTATTTATTGATTGGCAAAACTGGCGAAAACAAATCTCCATTAGAAAACAATTTTCAGCACATAACGGGAAAAATCTTTTGGATCCACAAGAATATAGGCCGGGACTTGAACTTGATGGTGTTGTTTTTATCATTTGTTGGATCTGAACTATCATAATTTCACAAAATATTATCTATTAAGCACATTAGAAATGGATGAAGAATTGTTGGGGATAGAGTCTTGGAGCAAAGCTGTGCTTTAAATGCTAAAAGTAAACTTTCTCGCATTACAAATTTGTTTTCAGAAGCTAATAGTCAGAAAAAAAAAAAATGGAATTTGAAGTAACAATGCATGGCCTTGAAATAAAACTAATGATTATGTAGAAGAGGGCAATGCAATTTCTTGTCCAATTCATGTTTTGGACCAGAGAATTAAGAAGAGACGTAATAATGCTCAAGGATTTGATGTATAGGATTCGAGAAAATACACTTACAGTTCGAGCTTCCCACATGTATAATTTTGCAAACCAAGCGCAGGGTGGAGTTCTAAATATAGTCCTGCCGTAAAATGGATAGAAATTTATCAGGCATGACAATATTCAAGCATGGAGAAGATGCAATCATGAATTTTCCAAGTCCAAGTGCATATGATAAATAGTTCTGAATTGAAAAGGGAAACATAGAACAAACCGGGGAAGTGACTCACATTCAATCCAGATACAATATGAAGGGTCTGAGTTCAAAGCCTATAATTGTAGTTCTCTAAGAAACATTTCAACATGTAAACAACAAAGGAAGAAGCACGGCCTTGAAATGACTTTGGGCACAAAGCTAGTATTCTTTTGTCACTCGTACAAACAAGAATTCGTGGCACCTTTCATGCACCCAAAACATTACTATTGTGTTTCTTTGAATTCTGAATAAAAATACTCCATAAGGTCGCCATCCAAATTCATTACTTCTCGACACTCTTCGACTATGTTTGGTAAGAGAGAAAAGAGGAAGATTTAGCGGATCTTCAGTGTGGATTTAAGTTGATGCACAACATACTTTCATACGTTCCAATGGCAAGTCGGCAATATGCTAGTGCTTCACTCCAGTCTTGCAAAATCATGAACATCTGAAGAAAAAATAGAAAATTTATAATACCAATAGTCTTTTGAAATATACTCTAGAGTGAAATGAGAAGAGAGCTCTTTGACTGCTAACAAATACTCTAAAAGGGGAAAATATAGGAAAATAAAAAGGGAAGAAGAACAAAAGCAAGAGCTACCTTATGAAGCTTCTCTCGAGTTCGCATCAAGCTGATTGAAAAACGATGACACAATTTCATCTGGAGTTTCTCCATTGCCTTATATGTCAAGATTTCTTCCGGAGAGTCTAAACTAAGTCAAAGGATCAGCCTTTCTCAGTAGTAATTGAAGCACATTTATTAAACAGCATATTATGACTGTAAGACATAGATGGATACATATTAGGTAAATCATTAAAAAGAAACATCATTATCAGTTGGAAGATCATAGCGCCAATAACAATGTGTATCTCTATTAGCACACACAATATTGAAGGATACATTGTGAGGATGTAAAAGAAATAGCCTTGTCTGACAGTGATTTTATTTCACTTTCCATCTCTGTAATCTCTTCATTGCTCCTAACAAGTCCACATCGTTGGCAAATGTATCCTATGCCATCTGCAACTTTAAGACGTCAAGGATGCAAAACATAGCCATGTAAATGAAATCTATGATTTTCTGCCTCAACTGAACTAATCACAAACCAGAATCACGGAGCAAGAAGCCGTCACATTCACTATTCTTGCATTGAAAACCTTCCCGAATTGCACTTTCACGGACATCATCAAATTGACCCTTTTAATAGAAAATATTTATTAGAAATCAGAATACTAAAGAAATTTCAAAATCGAAATAGCAAAACTCAAATAATCACCAAATTAACTTTGAGGAGAAGGTGTGAAAGGAGTTAGTTAGTGGGTACCGCTTTAATGCAGCGAAGACATCTGCAAGTGAAGTGGTATTGTTCCCTTAAAGTCTTTTGCCGAGTCATAGTGCTTCCAGTAGTTACAATGTAACTAATGAAGACCTAACAACATATCAAAACAAGTTGAAATTAAGAAAAGGTTGAGAGAAAACAAAATACCTATGAAGACTTCACTTCACATTAAGTAGGATTTCACTGTATTAATTCTCAAATAAAAGAGTAATTCATAAGTCGATTAGGATTATGATGAACACTTCCTTCTTCAAAGCCTAGGTGTTTTCATGGCTACTTCACATTATTTTACATATTCATAGTTGCAAATTGGAAACTCTTCTCCAGCATAAACTTTATATTAATCATACACGCTTCACCCAGGTGACAGGGAAACATTGTAAGTTATACCAACATGAAAGGTACTCAGTTGGTCAAAAGTACCCCAAGACACTTTGGTCAAGAGTACATCAGCAAACACTGTAGATGACGAACCTTCGCGATGAATTGGAAACGAATGATAAATGATTTGTAAAGGCATATACTACACAGTATACCTCGGAATCTTTGGCTATATGTTGCGTGGCGCGTAGGACAGCTGACTTTCCCTCAAATACCAAAACAGAATTTGGCAAACAGCTACAAGACCAGAAAAATTCAACAAACTGGTAGCAGGAGAATGGTGTTTAAATCAAATCAATTAACTAAGATATTTACGTATGATTATTTTATTAAACTAAGTAAGCTACCTGTGATTAATCGTGGAAACGACAAGAAACAGTCCACACCCTGTAGGTACCCATCCATGATCAATCATAGTATGTGCATTGCATGCAAGCTGCATTTACAGGGAAAAATCATAATTCAGAAACGTTTCATAGTTCTTTATACGCACACCTTTGGGTACCGTTTTACTAATTGGATAGAAGAAGAAGAAGAAGAAGAAGAAGAAGAAGAAGAAGAAGAAGAAGAAGAAGAGTTTTTCAAAATAAAAATCTTAGATATTCAAAGTTATGGCACATTATTTGGAATATATGAGTAGATTGTAGATCATCCCCAGTGGAATAAAATGTATGACCTTACCAGACATTTACTAAGCCTATGCTACTAGCTTTACCCCAGCCTTGAGAGAAAAAAGGTGCAAGGACTCACCGGTCTTGACAAGCAAAAGCAGGAAATCTACTTGAATCTTGAACGCACTAAAAATTTATGCTTAATTATTATAGGCATTACTCCTACAATATTTTCACCTTAGAAAAGTTCTCGATAATCTCTTTTCGGCTGATATCAGGCAATTGAATCAGCAAATTCACAAGGTTGGCCATGTGACCATAGTACTCCAGATTGTCCTCATTGATGTCGGACACATCTGTCGGGTCAAGGTAAAACAATCGAGAACTTAAAACGAACTTAAAATAAACATCATATTGAAATAGGATACGAGACGCCAATGCCTTCACCAGCTCATAGTTTTCCATAGTAGTAGCAGGGATGACCTAACAATAAGCGAAAGGAATGAGTGAAAACGAGATGGCCTATAATATAGCACACAAGATATCAACATTCTGTATATCTAGATTCCAGAAGATATATTGCATAAATAAAGAATTTAACAGTCTACCTTTTCGGTTTCCAATTTCTTCCGAATGCAGAGTCTGAGCATAAGACGTAAAAAAGGCCTAAGAGACTTCTTCGTGTCTTCAGCAAGCTCCGATAGCACAAAACATTCACGAAGATGCAATTTCTGCACCTCCTTCTGAAAGTTATTCATGTTAGTTCACCAATTCCAACAAAACCTCAAGATAGACCGAAAAAAGGAAAGAATAGCGCGTGTCGAATTAGAGAAACACAATTGCATTAACTCAAAGCACGAGATTTCTGTTATTTTATCAATTCTACAACAATTCTCTTTATGAAAATCCTTTGAGCTGAATTACGACTTTCTACAAATCCAAACCATTTGTCACTAAAATACCAAAACATAGCAAAGCATGATTTATGCTCCAGGGAATAAGATCTAAAATATGGCAAAAGTCAAAATTCATATATAGATTTTTAACCCAAAAATCATCAAAATAACATAATGTACCTGGCATTTGGTTCCACAGTACCAAACGACCTCACAAGCCGAGCATCTCTTGAGATTCCTCGCCGACAAACAGCCGTCACACCTCGGCTCCGAGCCCGACTTGTCTGGGACCCATACGTAAGGGTTTTCTCTTACAATCACTTCCCCTGAAAAACCACACACCAAAAATAAAAAAATAAAAAAACCTTCAATCACTGTCGCTCTCGTCACGATCGTTCTCATCGTTGAGAGTTTTTGCTCTTCTTTGTTTATTTTTGCGGTGATTTGATTTCTCTTTCGGTCTCAGTGATCACATTTCAATTCTTCGAACAGCAAGCGATAGAACAAGAACAAGAACCAGAAAGAAAAGCAGTGAGAGAACAGTAGAGAGAGACCTGGAGGGAAGTCTCTGGTGGTGAAGAGGCAACGGCCTTTCTCTGGGAGAGTGGAAACAGTGAGACCTTGATCGCTCAGAGCTCTCTGCAGAGCTTCCATGGCGGGCTTTGCCACTACAGAGTACAGACTAGAGAGAGGTCTCTGAGAGTTTCGTGGTTTGAATGTGGAAAAAATTGCCAACTCGTTGTTTGTTTATAACGTATTTGCAAGTAAGCCCCCGAGAGGAATGTAATTGTTGCAAGCAACCCCGCCTGTTCCCGCCAAAATTGGCTTGTGCAATTTTGGATGAGTTGCAACAATAAGTCAAAATTAAATGTGTCTTTTAAATGATAACCAATGTTTCAAAAAATTTTAAAAATAACCACCGTAAAGAATTTTGTATCAAAAAATGTCAAATAAATAAGGGCCAGTTAGCAATTAGCCATTTTAAATGTAAAATTTGAAGGATTTAGCCATAATTTCACGAAATTAAGGATTTAGTCATAACATGTAACATATATATATGTAAAAAATGTAACATTAAATGTAACGTTACATGTAACATAAAATATGTTACATGTAACGTTACATTTAATGTTACATTTTTTACACATATATATGTTACATGTAACATAAAATGTTGTATATTATGGCTAAATCCTTAATTTCGACATTTTAGGGCCAAAGCCTAAAAAATTACCTAAAATTTTGGTTAAACGCCGAAAAACTCAATAAATATTTACACATCTATCTGTAAACATTTTAAAAATATTGTTTAACATTTTTTGAAAATGATGAGTAAAAGTTGAAGTGTTACAAAATATCTTACAAATATTTACATTTGTGTAATATTTTGTGCAACACTTTTTTTGTTATACAATTTGTCACATTATTATTTTTTAAATTTTTTAAAACATGGACTATCATTTAAAAATGTAAAATAAAAAAAAGGCTATTTACTACAATTTCTCTGCAATTTTTTAAGCTTTTACCCCAATAGAAAAAAATGCAATAAACATAAGGGTTTATATATATATATATATATATATATATATATTTAGCCATTTTTTAGTCTACGTTTCAAAGAAGTATCCAACGTGTCTAAAAATGAAGAAATAAGTCATTAGCTCATGAAAAATTAAGAGCATTTAAAATGATTGGATCATGTAATTATGTAAATGAGTTTTTTCGTAATTAATGAAAACGTTAAACAATTTTCTTAAATCATTCTAAAATGACTATTTGTTAAATAATCTATTTTTTATATTAAATAAATATAATATATATTGCTTGTCATGTCACGTTTATCTCGTGGAGTTTCAAAATTATGTTGTTTTTGTGACATATTTGCTGATTTTTTTTTTTTTGGGAAAATTTCTTTAATGGTGTATGCATTATGGTTGTGCATGATTTTGGACTATCATATCTTTTTAGTGACACTTTTCAAATAAATAAATAAATAAATCTATTGATTTAGAATTATTCACAACATGCACTATTGAGAAGTTTTTTTTTGTTTTTTTTTGTAAAATGACTATAATGCTCCAATTTTATAAGAAATTATAGTAAACATAGCAGTTTCAAAAGTCTAAACTAATTAGTGAAGTTCATTTTTAGGATTAACATTAAATAAACTTGTAATTATGCTATTGTAAAATAGGGTTAAATGTCTGATTTCTTCTTTAAAGAAGAACATCTAACTATATTAAGTCAAAATTACAATAAAAATTAGTCATACGGGTAATTTTGATAATTTAAGGGATAAATTTGACGTTTTTGAAGATAAGAGATTATTTTTGCATTCTTTAAGAACACAAGTGTTTTTTTAGCATTTTTCCGTACCCAAATAACTCTGGTTGGTTATATTTTCAGGAAAATTAATTCCATTCCGGCTTTAGAGATAATTTGAAGAATACGCTCGATTGATGCCGCATCAATAATTTATGTGTCCAAGTCCAAGTAGTGTGTTTTTTTAATTTCTACCTCTTTTTTTAGCGTAAAAAAAAAGGGATCATTATTCAAATCTTCTGTTGTCTTTCGATGATACTCATTTTAGAGTCCACCCGACTAAAAAGTAGCCCACAAAACAACAATTTTAAACGTTTTCTTGTCACATTCACCTTCATTTTACAATGTCACTCATAACTCATAAGTCATAGCTTCCCCGACCTTTTGGAGAAGTGTTTATAGAGGCTTGTGGGAATAGTCATAGCTTCTTCCATTATAGTATTGAAAATAAGAAGTTTGAAAATATTCATAGTTTCCCCGTAGGTGGGGTCCACCTTCTCACTCACCAAGCTCAACGGCTTGTTAGAGTTTTCATTTGTTATGGTAACCACTCCAAGCCTGTAACAACCAGTACTGTTATTCACACAAAGAACAAGTCCAAGCCACAAGTCCCTTCCAAATATCAGCCTGTGATAGATGGTAAACCGTCCTCTTGGAGCACAACAAAGATGTTTAACACCGAATTTTGCGGATCTCATTGAAGTTGGATCGACGACACAATGGAAGATGGATAGATAGATATTCTCACTGTAAATTGGAGGCTTTGCCACAAGCTTTATCGAACTCCATTAACAGCTCCTTCATAAAAGAGCTATCAGTTCCACAAACAACTCGGAGTAAATCCACCGCCTTGGTCAGGGATTTGACAGCATTCTTTTTGTCCCCGAGTGCCCTGTAAGAAACGGTTTTTTTTTTATATATTAGAAATGTCATAAACTATTATCCGTTAAGCACTTGCACTATTAATAAACTGTAAATGGACGGAGAATCGTGTGGCATAGTCTTGGAGCAAAGCTTCATGTTAAATTCCAAAAGCAACCACTTAAAAAATAATGGATTTGAAGTAACAATGATGACCTTGATATGAAGCTAACGTTTATGTAGAAAAGAAGGCAATGCAATTTCTTGTCCCATTTGATAGGTATGTTTTGGAAATTAACAAAAGAATAAGAATGAGACAATGAACACTCCAAGGGAATCATATAGATGTTCGAGAAAATATACTCACAGTTCGAGTTTCCCACATGTATAATATTGCAGACCAAGTAACGGATGAATTGTGGATATACTCCTGCAATGGGATTGAGTTTATCAGACATGGTCAATATTCAAGCATTGCAAGGTGTAAACATGAATTGCATATTTCAATCTCATGTGGTCAAATACTTGACATAAGAAAAGAAAATATATACCAAACCATGGAAGAAATTTACATTCAATGAAGATAAGATTTGAAGTGCCCTTAAATTTATTTTTAAATCTCTGTGTTAAGCTATAAGTAAATTACTCTTTTATCAAATACATGTCCAGGTTCAAAGCCTAGAATTGGAGTTCGAAATGACTTTGGAGTTTGAACTCAAAGCTCCTCTTCTTTATCAGCTTGTATAAAGTAGTCATCGCACCTTTCGTCCACCTCAAAACTTTACTATTATATTTTCATTCCATAAGGTCGTAATTCGTATTCATTAAACCTCATCGCACTCGGAGAATGGTCCTCTGCCTACTCTCTTTTTCTTTTTTTCTTTTTTTTTTTCTCGACATGGGTTATGTACCTTGCCCTCATTCCTATTTTCTCTTTCTCACCAAACAAAACCTAAATGACAATCTTGGAAGACAGAAAATAAGGTGAACTTCAAGCATACGTCCTAAATCTTAAACGTTTGTAATTTGTATAGCTATCAAGTCAGAACAGTGAGAGGAAAAGATTAAATAGATCTTCAGTAAGGATTTAAGTTGAAGCGAAACATACTTTCATACGTTTGAATGATAAGTCTGGAATATGGTACTGCTGCACTCCAGTCTAGTAGTTTCACGTACATCTGAAGAAAAAGTATTTCGAGTACCAACAATCTTTGTAATATACTCTAGAAGTGAAATGAGAAGAAAGCTCGTAGACTGTCAACACACACTCCAAATAGGAAAAATATAGGAAAGGAAAAAGGGCAGAAAAACAAAAGTAAGAGCTACCTCATGAAGCTTGACTCGAGTTTGCATCAAACTAATTGAAAAACGATGACATAATTTCACCTGGAGTTTCTCAATAGCTTTATATGTCGAGATTTCTTCCTGATAGTCTAAACTTTGTCAAAGGATTAGCCTTCATCAGTGGTAGTAGAAGCACATTATTAACCCACATTACGATTGTAAGACATGGATGGTCATATGTTTTGGATAAAGAAGTAGAGAAATAGTACTATCAGTGAAAGATCGTAGTGCCAATAACAATGTGTATCACTGTTAGTACACACCATATCAAAGGATACTTTCTGAGGATTTAGAAGAAAGAGCCTTGTCTGACAGTGATTTTATTTCACTAGCTATCTTCTCTATCTCTTTCTTGCTTCTAACAACTTGACATTGCTGGCAAATAAATCCTACGCCATCTGCACATTAAAGACGTAAAGGATGTAAAAATAGCCAAGTAGTTGCATTCTTATGGCTATCAACCTAACTTGAACTAATTACGAACCAGAATAACTGAGCAAGAAGCCATCACATCCACTATTCTTGCACCGATAACCTTCCAGAATTGCACTTTCACGGATATCATCAAATTGACCCTTTCAATAGAAGATTATTTTATTGGCAGGACAGAGTACAAAGGAAGTCTAGTATCAGACTAGAAAAATCCATATAATCACCAAATTAACTTCTTAGCAAGGGGGAATATGTGTGAAAGGAGTTAGTTAGAACTTAGCAGGTACCAATTTGTTGCAGCGAATACATTTGCAAGTAAAGTAGTATTGCTCTTTTAAAACCTTTTGCCGAGTCATAGTGCTTCCACCAGTTTCAATGTAACTAATCGATACCTAAGAACATATCATAACAGGTTGAAATTAAGAAAAAAATTAAGAGAAAAGATTAAAATCCAGTAAGATTTCACTACACACTAAGTAGGATTTCACTGTATTATTTTCCAAATAAAAAGAATAATTATAAAGTCGTTAATATTATGATGAACTCGTACATGAACTTTTTAGACGCGAACTTTCATTATGAACATGAAAGCAAATGATAAATGATTTGAAAAATCATAGACTACCTACCTCAGAATCTTTCGCTATATGTTGCGCAGCGCGTATGACAGCTGACTTTCCCTCGCATACCAAAACAGAATTTGGCAAGCAGCTACAAGACCAGAAAAATTCAACAGCAAGAAGATGGTGCTTAAATCAAATAAATCAACAAAGATATTTACGTTTGATTATTTTATAGTCACCTGTGATTAATCATGGCAATGACAAGAAACAGTCCACACCCTATTGGTCTCCATCCACGATCAAGCATAGCATGTTCATTGCAAGCAAGCTGCATGTACAAGGACAAGTCTTATTTTCAGAACTTTTCATCAATCCGTAGGTCTTCATTTGGACACCATGTGTATCTTATTACCAAGTAGATCCAAGAAGAAGAAATGTTTCTTAAATAAACGTCTCTAGGATTCAGAGTTATATCACATCCTATCAGATTATATAGGTAGATTGTAGATCATCTGAGGTAGAATGAAATGAGTGGTCTTGCCAAACTCATTGAGTTCTGCATAAGTCTTCTATGTCTATGCTACTAGCTTCACCCAAGGGCTTATGCAACACTGGAACTCAAGTGACTTTAAAATTTATTAGCAGTTTCAGGGAAAATGGCTTAAAGGCTTACAGTCTTTACAAGAGCAAAAGCAGGAAACACATCCCGAACGTACTAAAAAGTTTGTGTTTCATTATTGTAGGTAGTAATCCTACAATGCTAATACCTTAGAAAAGTTCTCTTTAATCTCGTTTCGGCTGATATCAGGTAATTGAAGAAGCGAGTTCACACGGTTTGCCATGCGACCATAGAACTCCAGATCGTCCTCCGTGATGTGGGACATATCTATCACATTAGGTCAAGGTAAAACAATGAAAACTTAAAACGAACTTAAGAAAAATGGGGAAAAACTAAACTTCAAACCGAGCTCATTAAAACAAAGGACAAATAAAAAAGGATACGAGATACCAATCCCTTCACCAACTCATAGTTTTCCATAGAAGTAGCAGGGATGACCTAGCAATAAGCAAAAGGCAAGAGTTAAAGCTATATAGCCTATAATACATCACAGAAGAGATCAATATTCCCTATATGTTGATTCCAGAAAATATGTTTTAAGAACTAAAGAATTTATTAATTTACCTTTTCATTCTCCAATTTCTTCCGAACGCAGAGTCTGACCATGAGACGAAAAAAAGGTGTGAGAGACTTCTTCATGTCCTCAGTAAGCTTCGATAGAGCAGTACATTCAAGACGATGCAATTTCCACTGCTCCTTCTGAAAGTTATTCATGTTAGTTCACCCATTCAACAAAAATCTTAAGCTAGCGGGAGATAAAATGAGAGCGCCAAAGTCAAACCAATGCCTGACACATGAAAAATTAGAGAAATGCAGTTAGAATACTTCAAACATCATATCAATGGTTTAATACCATGTTGTTTTACTACTTCTCCCAAAGTTCTTAATTTGTTAGGAAACACGTGGAGATCGAATTTTAACGATCTACTAATCTAGAGAAACTTCACACCGGAATGCAGTAATAAAAACATCTGCTCAGCGAATCTTCATCCAACTCAGTCCAACACAGAAGCAATGTGTGTTGGTAGGAGGAAAGGAAAATATTGGGAACTGGTTTTCAGAACGGGTTCGTTGTTTGATAGGAGGAAAAAAGGGGAAAAGGAGAGGAAATGAGGAGCCGAGATTTGTTTCAGAGCCCCAAAATCTCATCCCTCCACTTTTCGACCAAAAAAAAAAAAATACACAGTTGATCATATTTTTCGTACAAACACAAATTAACCCTTGAAATATTAAAACTAAATCTCTATCATTGAGCTCTACAAATAAATAATCCGCACTCTTCTCTTCCTGTTCTTTCCAACCATACAACTCGAAGAAAACTTAATCCATTCGTTCGTCCCTTTAATTCGATCCATCGTTACCTTCTTCCGTCCCTCCTACCAAAACTACAACATTCTCCGGGCTCGAGGCTACTGTTGAACCTTATACTCCAACAAAGAAGACGAAAAATATGGAAAAACACAAATTGTTCTTAAAACCTAAGAAACATCACAACACACAAAAGTTGATACCTGGCATTTGGCTCCACAGTACCAAACGACGTGACAAGCCGAGCATCTCTTGAGATTCCTCGCCGACAAACAGCCATCGCACCTCGAATCCGAGACTGACTTGTATGGGACCCACACGTAAGGGTTTTCTCTTACAATTACCTCCCCTGAAAAATCACACACCAAAAAAAAATTAAAATTAAAAAAAAAAAAAAACCTTCAATCACGGTCGCTCTCGTCACGATCGTTCTCATCGTCGAGAGTTTTTCCACTCCTTTGTTTCTTTTTGCGGTGATTTGGTTTCTCTTTCGCTCACAATCAACGCATTTCGATTTTCGATTCTTCGAACAAGAACGAGAACCAGCAAGGAAAGCGTAGAGAGAACAGTAGAGAGAGACCTGGACGGAAGTCTCTGGTGGTGAAGAGGCAACGGCCTTTCTCCGGGAGAGTGGAAACAGTGAGACCTTGATCGCTCAGAGCTCTCTGCAAAGCTTCCATGGCGGGCTTTGCTTCTACAGACAAGAGAGGTCTTTGATTGAGTGTTTCGGGGTTTGCAGATGCATCTCGCAAGAGAATTGCAAAATCGTCCTTTGTTAGTAACGTATTTACAAATACGCCCTGGTAACGTATTTACAAATGCTAGCAAACCGTCTGTACTCTTTTCCCGCCTAAATTGGTAGGGAAAATTAAAAAGGGAAAACACTCGAAATAATCTTGTATTTTGTACAAGTCTCAATTTCGTCTTTGTGTCGTTACAATTTTCAAGATTATCTTTATTAAAAATTAACAAATATATACTACACGATATTTTTTAATATGAATTTTTTTACAAAAATACTATGGATCTTATAAATTCACTTACATATTACAAAAATTGTAAAAATTGTTCACAAATTGTCTTGCAAACTACAAATATGGTTATGAATTCATTAATATGATAAAAACACACTTCTTAGTTATTTGAAATATTCAATTTACCCTTTCTTTTTTTTTTTTTTTCTTTTGAAGGATTAGAAGAGAAGGGTTCAAACTCGACACATCTTAGTATAATCGAGCGTAAAATTATTATTAGGCTAAGCCCCATAATCACTTCATTTTTATCTTATAAATCTTATCAAAATGACTATTTATCTAATGATCTTATAAAAAAAATGTACACTTGCCTCAAAATGTAGTCAATGCAGCCGTGACTTAGGGCCTAATAGACATCCTTAAAACATTTTTAAATTAAATAATTAGTGTAGGAATTGAAGACTCATATTTGACAAAAAGTCTTTATCCACTCCTGCCGCCGCGCCGAAAGGTGGAGATCGTAAGGAGAGTGGTTGGGATTGGTTACGATGAGGATTGATTGTAGGTAGGCATGCAAATCCGAGCAAATAATTTCCAGGTAAAAAATTACCCAAAAAAAATTCAAGTAATACCACGCTTTTATCCACCGAATAAAGCTGGGTATTACCCGGATTTTACTCAAAAAAATTCAGGTAATTTCACCCAGTAATATTTCCTCCCCCTCTCTTTACCTCTCTCACTTTTTCTCTTTTTCTCTCTCTCTTTATATGACATCTCCTCTCTTTCTCTCTCTCTCTTTATTACCCAGCCCCACCTCATCTTTTCCCTCCCTCCCACTCTTTCTCTCTCATTCCCTTCTTTCTTTTTCTTTTGATTTTTGCCAGGATCTCCCCCTTCTATCTCACTCTCCTTCTCTCTCAGTTTATTAATTATACCCGGCCCCACCTCCCTCCCACTCTCTCTCTCTCTCTTTTGCTTATTTCTTTTTCTTTTTTTTTTCCCGAATCTCTCCCCAGTCCCCCTCTCTCTCTCTCTTTCTTTTTACTCGGACTAGTTGTAGGCACGTGCGATGCACGTGGGTAATATATATATTTTTTTCAATCGTATATTTGTATCATAAATGCATTAAACTAAAACTTAAATTATTTTATATTAATCATAAAATGTATATTTTAGACAAAAATAATTTAAATTTTTAAATAAAATTAGTTTTTAAACATAAAATATAAAAATAAGACATTATCCCAAAAAATTTTAAAAATATTTTGTATGAAAAGATCTTTTTTTAAAAAAAAAATAGAGAGTAAAAATGAAAAGTGTTAAAGAAATAAATTGTAAATAAAGAAAAGGAGAGAAAAAAAAAAAAAAGCCTGGAGCGTGCAAACGCGCCAAAGTGGAGGGTGGGAGACTGTCCTGATGCGTGGGCCCCACGCCTGCGGGCTGTCACGTCGCTTTGATGTTTAAAATTTGGGCTTTTATTTTTTGCGTTTTGGCCCCTCTATTTTAGTTAAATTGTACTATGGCCCAATTTTCTAAAAAATAATTTCATTCTTACCCATTAAAAAAGCGTTTTTTAATTTCGAATACAAAAAAACGCAAAAGAAACGGGGGCCGAAACGTTTCGGCCTTGCGCGGACGAAACTTTCGGCCCCGAGAATCTTTTAATAGTTGAATGATATAACACTACAATCTACAAAGTCGAGTAAATTTCGTGGAAAATACCCGAAATTACTTAAAGGATATTACCCAAAATTTTTGAGTATTATCTGAAAAAATATTATCGGGTAATTACTTGGACATTACTCGAAATTTTTTACCGGATAATTACCGGTTGCCCAAATTCTCATGTCTACGTCTATGTGATGGTGGACTATGAGGCCTGCGCTTAGGAAGGGTTTTGGGGCAAGAGAGATGTTGAAGATGGAAGAGAAAAAATAGGGGCTTTTGGATTTTTCTTAATTTTTATTGGTATTGTTTAAAAATTAAAAAAAGATATTTAAAAAATTTTGGTAGATTGTCTATTTTTTTCGACCATATTCAAATAATGAGCACATTTTTTCTAATTAGGTGAATAACATATTTTTTGTAAGTAGACAAAATATCATAGTAAGTGAATGAAATATCAATTATTTTTAGCTGGTATTTTGTCTAATAACTATGGTAAATAATCTAAATACTGAAAATAGACCATTTACCTAAAAATCAAAAGTTATGCGCATTTTTTAATAAGTTCTAAAATTAAGCCATTTATCTACAAACCCATAAAAACTAAGAAAATTAAAAAGAAAAAGTGTTAAAGGAAATATGATTGCTTATTAAAAGGTAATCGTGACTTTTTATATACCAAAAAATTTGAGAAATTATATGAAATAATCATTTCGCTTGGTGATTTAAAAATATGACTTATATCTTTAATTATTAAGAAAAATCTATAAAATAGTTATATAAGAGATGAAGTTCATCAATGCATATTGTATTTGAAAAGTGGTTATTTTTTTAAAACTTGTGTAAAAATTTAAAAATATATTAGCTAATTCGCTCTAATAATTTTGACCAAAAGTGAGTTGAAGAATATTTTTTGCTCGGTTTCAACAATAGAGAAATAAGTTTAGGGTCAGTTAAAGATTTAGCCATTTTGCAATCTATGTTTTAAAGACATAGCCCACGTTTTGAAATATTAGCAAAATAGCCATCAGGTCAACATCTAAAAATCGATGACTAAAGAAATAAATTTGTGACTAAATAAATAAAATACACAATCATAGAATTTGTGACTATAGTCACAAAATTTTAGAAAATTTGAAATAAACACAATAAAAAACTTAAACATCTATTAACAAAATAACCAACTCACAAATAAATGATTACCTATACAACAAATTTCACAAAATTTATTACTAAATAAAAAATATCTTATAATCAAAGAACATGCAGTCAAAGAAGTCACAAATTTTATGACTAGAGACACAAAATTTTAGACAATATTGTCCGCAACAAATAATAAAAACAGAATTAAAAAAATTAATGACTGCAGTTTCAAAAATCTAGACACGAATGTTTGGCTATTTTACTAATAAAAGCAAATATAGGCTAATTATAATAAAAAAAACATAAATATATGGCTATTTATTAAAAAAATCGATAAATTTATGTCTTATTTGTTTAAAATATTGGAACGATTCCAAATTATTTTGACTTCTAATAATAAATTATTATAAAAATAATTTTAAATGCTGTTAAATAATTTACTCAAATAATGCATTAGAATTCCCAAATACGGGAAGATAAAATTGGAATTTTTGCATGTGTTATGAATTTTTTAGAGTTTTTCCTGCTTAGAAAAAAAAATTGTATATGGTTGAAAACTTTCAAATCATAAATATGTATAATATTCTCATGATGTCCTATGCCTACGTGGAATTCCCATAAAGTATACACAAAATACAAAATTGCTGATGATGTTCTCTAACTAAATTCCATCTACTCTCTCCTCAACTACAAGTCGTATCGTATCGTTGTCTGAGACTCGGTCTCCGTCCAAAACTCTTCACTCTTCAATTTCATGGTCTCACTCTCAGCGAGACTCACCTTCGTCTCTGCCAAATTCTCATCTCGCTTTCTCTCTCCTCGCAGAGCCGCATCCATGGAAGCTTCCGGTTCTTCCTCCAACTGCGCGCTCGTTCTCTGCGGCAAATCCGCGGCCGAGACCGAGATTGCCGAGTCGCTCCGACACCGGAACGCGCTCAAGCTCGCCGACAACGACGCCGTTTCGGCGCTTCTGCGCTCGGAATCGGACGAGCGATTCGAGGAAGACGCGTTTCGAATCGACGGCTTCATGGATTCTCTCGCCACGAAACGCTTCGGAAGATTCCTCCTCTGGTCTCCGCGCTTGCCTTCCACGCACGACGTCGTTTCTCTGTGAGCGTTTCAGCTTAAACTGGCCTAGCTTAGCTTAGCTTAGCTTCGCTTTGCTTTGCTTTTTTCTTTTTTGTATTGTGGAAAATGAATTATGTTTAGCTGTGGACAGGAATTTCGACGAGCTTCCGGTCGGCGCGGTTTGCGTTGCTGATATTCAATACAAAGGAAGAGGTTTGAAATTGCGAATTGTAGAGTAATTGTCTTATAGTATGTCTTTGTTTTTGGATTTTATGCTTGAATTATGTGAATTTGAGGTTTAAAGGCTAATTGCAGATTAATTGACACATGAAATGCTGTTGTTTTTGAATTTTGATGCTTGAATTATGTGAGTTTGATGTTTGAAAAGTTAATTGTAGATTAATTGACATATGGAATGTTGTCGTTTCTGGATTTAGATGCTTGAATTATATGAATTTGAGGTTTGGAATGCTGATTGTAGATAAAATGTCATTTTTTTGGATTTAATGCTTGAGTTATGTAAATTTGAGGTTTAAATTGCTGATTGTAGATTGCCTGACTCGTAATTTTTTTTCCCTCTGGGTTTGATGCTTGAATTATGTGAATTTGAGGACTGAAATGCTAAACGAACTTAATTTGACATTATATATTGGATGTGAATTTGGGATTTGAAATGCTAATTGAGGTTTGGTTACCAATCAATTGAGTCATTGTTGCTGTTTTGGGTGTTAATGCTTGGATTTTGTGAATTTTTGAGGTTTTGAAATGCTAATTGGAACTTAGTTAGCCTGAGGTATTGGATTTGAATTTGGGGATTTGAAATTCTAATTGAGGTTTCCATTGAGTAATTGTTTCAGGCTTGGATATTAATGTTGAATGTGAGTTTGAGGTGTGGTTCGATGCTACTAACTTTAATCAAACAATGTATATGCCTTTGGATGTGAAATTGAGGTTCGTAATATTAACTGAGTTTTACTTATCATGAAGTGATCCTTGCTGTTTCGAATATTTTGTATATTGAGTTTTGAAATGCTTTTCGACAATCAATTAGCATATAAAATTTGTTTTGTTTTGTTTTTTTTGGTTTTTGTTTTTATGTTAAGTTTTGAATTTGTTGAATTTGCAGGGCGATCGAAGAATCTGTGGGAATCGCCCAAAGGTGGCCTTATGTTCTCTTTTACACTGCAGATGGAGGATGGTCGAGTTGTGCCTCTTGTACAATATGTGGTTTCTCTTGCTGTCACAGAGGCCATAAAGGAGATCTGTGATAAAAATGTAAGTTTCTGCCATTTGTCTGTTAAGTTTTAGCTTAAACGCCGTTTCCCTTCTCATAGCTTAGGATGAATTTGTTTGAATTTGATATTACAAATCCTGTTACATTGAGAAAAAGATAAAATAAGCAATTTGACTTGGTCCTTCTGAAAATGAGTCATGATTGACTGCTCATATATTTGGTTGAACTGCTGGGTTAGATTCTGTTACTGGACAAATGCAAAAAACGTAAAAAGAATGTGAACATTTTTCTTCACGCTGTCCATTTTTTACTCCTTTATGAGCATTGTGATCATGAGATTGCATTTCGCCCACACTTAGATAGGCTATGGAGTAAGAAGACGAGAATCACACATTTTCATCTAATTGATACTGTATTAGAGTGGAGATTTATCGGTGATCGAGATACCCTTTATGGTTCCAATTAAAAGTTGTACTTGTGCTACATATATATCCGGATCATGGACACCAAGAATAGGCGTTATTTACAATCAACTATATTTTGATTCTGAAGTTTTGAGATTGATATGCTTGTTTTGGATGCATGTCTACCTCAGGGTCTACCTTATATTGATGTTAGAATAAAATGGCCAAATGATCTTTACTTAAACAACCTCAAAGTTGGAGGAGTTCTCTGCACCTCAACATATAAGTCCAAGAAGTTCAATGTCAGTGTCGGTAAATGAACTCTTCCTTTTGACAATGATGTGCAAATTTTACAACTGAAAGCCAAAAAAGGCACCACAAGCTTTAGTTGTTCTGTTCTTTCAAATTTTTATAGTGTTATGTTCTCAATGTACTAGAAATGCTGTCAAACACACTTGATTTCAGTTTGAAAACAATACAAAAAATCAAAATAAGATTTTGTTTTAAATGTATTTTCCATGATAAAATAAAAATTTTGCTTGTTCTTGCAGGTATTGGTCTGAATGTTGACAATGAAAAACCGACGATTTGTTTGAACTCATTTCTTAAAGAATTGTCTATTGTGGATTACAAGTTCGCGAGAGAAGATATTCTTGCTACCTTCTTTAGCAAATTCGAACAGTTCTATGATATTTTCATAGATAAAGGTAAAATATTGTCTTGTTAGTTTCATTTTTTATAATGTGATTACATATCGTAACTAAATGCTTTGAGATTTGATGCTTTTTTACTATCTCTGCTTGATCATGAATAGAATATGAAAATCTATAAAAGCATAGAATTTGCAGAATCGTCCCCTTGAGATGTCGCATTTTAGGTCACCAAAGACTCAAAGTCTCGATACAATTGAATAATAGAAGAATATAGTTTCTATTTAGTATACCAAGATATATTACTTGATGCTGAATTCGAGTTAGATGAAATAAGAGAAAATAGGAGACTGGTGGTTGGCAGAAATAAGAGGAAACAATAAGAATGGAAAAGGAGGAAATTAAGTTTTCAATTTGTTGACTCTTGATAAAATGTACAGGTGAGAACTTTCTAGACGTATGGAATTTGTATATGCAGATGTACACATATATAATGTCATGTGTGCAAATTTCTATGGAGGTTAGCTAGACGAATTGCAAAATGAATAAAAGCCACACAAATTAATGGGTTGTTTATGTAAAAAAATCTTACCTTAATATAGTATATAGGAGATTCCAACATTTTGTCATTTTAATGGGTAAAGCTTTTGTGTTAAAGTGTTATTGTTGAGGGAAGTCTGCTTGTGGCTGGCTCTTCATGCAGGCTTTCTATGTTTTGATAGGTTTACAACTCAAAAGGGAAATTTTTTTTGGTGTCTTTAACTGCAGCATCTTATTTGGAATCCTAAAGAACTTAGAATTTCAAATACTTTGTAGTATTCGAGGCAATTTTCTCTCTTCATTCCTTTTTTCCCACATAAATATGAGAATTAAGATAGACAAAGACAGTAGCATCAAGTAGCAACCATGTGCTCACTGGCATGTAGACCATGATAGGTTAGCTAACTTATCAGAGTTTCTCCATTTGGAGTCCATATTGAATATTAATCAGTCATATTAATTATCCTCCGTCGGAAAATTTGTAAGCGATAGTGTTATCTAAATTCTTTGATTATGTCTATCAGGATTCCAGTCTCTAGAGGAGCTATACTACAAAACATGGCTGCACAGGTGCAATGTGGATCTGTTTTTCCTCTCCCTCTTTCTCTCTCTTCTCAAATTTGTGAATCTCTGCATTTTACAAATGCACATTATCTTTTTTTTTTTTTTTAAATATATTTGTCATTAGAGGATTAAATATGCCCTAAGAAAACTGTTGCTTAAACTAATGTTCTATAAGGTTGTGCTCGCTTACTAAGAAAACCTGTAAATCGATCTGATTACCAACTTAAAGCTGCCTGAATTTTCTTTATAGATCTCTATATTTTTGTTATTATTATTAGTATTACTATTTTTATTTGTTTTATATATGTGCAGTGGGCAGAGAGTTATTGTACAGGAAAAGAATGAGGACCAAGAGGTTGAAAATGTAGTAACCATTCAGGTATGAGTAAGAGATCTTCAAAGTGTTGTTGCATAAGTTGTGACTTGATTACAAAACTACAATTAAAAAATTACGCATTTTACTATATCGTAAACATGAGCTTCGGTAGCATTTGCGCTGGCTCACTTATCTTTATGGGTAAAAATATTCCCTTTAATGGGACACGAAATCCAAACTGATAAACAGCTTCGGGTGTAGTTTATTTAGCATTCATTTTCGGGATTAAAGATCAACTTGTCCAAGAGTCACTTAATTGGGATTAATCTGGACGTTGGGGAGGTTGAGGAGCTTGCAGAGATTTTAGGTTGTTCAGTGGGGGAATGGCCCATTCCTTATCTGGGTTTGCCTCTTGGGGGAATCCAAGATGTAGAAATTTTTGGGAGCCCGTGGTTAGGAAGGTGGCTAAGAGGTTAGATGGCTGGAAGAGGGCTTTCCTTTCTAAAGGGGGCAGGGTGATGTTGATTCAATTGGTGTTAGCTGCACTCCCTACATACTACATGTCGATTTTTAGAATGCCAATCGGAGTGCAAGAAGAAATTGAGAAGCTAATGCGGGATTTTTTGTGGGAAAATTTAGAAGGAGAACAATCTAGACACTTAGTCGCATGGGAAGAAGTGTGTAAACCAAAAGAACTTGGAGGTTTGGGACTTGGCAATTTGGGCAAGAAAAATTCAGCACCGTTATCTAAGTGGCTATGGAGATTTCCTCTGGAGAAAGATGCTTTATGGCACAAATGTATTATTGCGAAGTATGGTTTGCTGGATAACAATTGGGATCCAGCTTCTGCGAGATCAAGTACCTTTAGAAGCCCTTGGAAATCAATTCAAACGGCAGCAAATATGTTTTACTCTAGAACTAAGTGGGTGTTGGGTTACGGCACTATCATATGGTTTTGGGAAGATGAATGGTGTAGTTCTCCTTGTTTAGCAGTTCAATTTCCAGGTTTATATAGGCTTTCAGATTCTCCCAATAAGGTCATTGATCATTTTATAGAGAATTCGGAGAGACAATGCTTTGAAGAAGTTTCTTGGAATTTACACTTTCCAAGAAATTTATCGGTCAGAGAAGAAGAAGAAGCCTCCAGTTTTATTGATGTACTGTTTGGGATTCGCGTTCAGAGAGATATTACAGATAGAAGAGCTTGGTTGGATGGTAGAGAGGATTTTTCAGTGAAGGCCATGTCTAATTCTCTGTCGATGGAGGGTGATTTCGAATTTTTCCCTTTGGTTAATCACGTCTGGAAAGCAGGTGTTCCATCTAAGGTAGCTTTTTTCAACTGGTTGGTGATCAAGGGTAAGGTGAATACTCATGAGTTCCTTCAAAGAAATCCACAATTGGCTTTATCTCCAGGATGGTGTTGTTTATGCAAAAAAGATAACGAGGATATCAGGCATTTATTTCTTCATGGAAGTTTGCATGTTCAATTTGGAATAAGCTGCTGAACGGATTGGGAATTAAATGGGTGATGGGGGACAAAATTGAGGATATCTTCTACTTAGTGGACTGTCCAGGAAAGTGCAAAAATTGGAAATCTGCTGTGAAGGTTGCTATTATGACCATTTTGTGGAGTATTTGGTTGCAAAGGAATTTTAGAATCTTCGAAGACAAAGAAGATGGATTGGAAGCGTTAAGGGAAGTAATTAATAGTAGAATAGCTTTGTGGTTGCACTCTAGAGTCAGAGTTTCAATCGTTCCTTTATAGTGATTTAGTCAGAGATTGGTTTTTAGTTCTGTGAAATCTCTTGACTTGGTTATATTTCACTGCAATCTCTTATTTTATTAATAAAATTTGCGTCTCTTTTTCAAAAAACAAAAGCATTCAAATCTTTCATTTGTAGGGTTTGACCTCCTCGGGATATTTACTAGCGGTTGGCGATGACTATCAAATGTGTGAACTTCATCCTGATGGGAACAGGTAATTTATCTGAATCAAAATGTGTGAATTTCATCCTGTTTGCGATGACTATCTTGATCATCTGCTTCTATAGGGCTGCCAATAAGGTTTTCCAAGGAATCAAAAAACTGTTTGACAAAGAGCGTTGAGGTTAAGATTGAATATTTGCTACTAAGTGGAATTGAGAAAAAATAGCTTCGATGCCAACCTTAAGAGTAGTTTCATCTTCAACCAAATTAACTCATTCTGAATCGTAAACTAGCAGAGGGGACAATTCTGGGAGCTCTCTAGGTTCTGCTATTTGCACAAATAAATGACAAAAATGAGAGGTGTATTAACTATAATCTCGAACTAGTTGTCAAAAAATTTACTTCTGCTCATGAAATATTATGATGATTGGTGTATAAAATATCCTCTCTCTCATCTCATACATGGAGTGTGCCTATTAGATTTAGCCTGTTTTTCACTCTATGGTTTATCTACTAATAGTGCTGCTTTTTTTTTTTTTTTCTTTTTTCTCTCCTGCCATTAAGTTTGGTTTAATATTAGCAACTAATCAAGTTACTTTGCTTTAATTGTTTTTACTTAGTATTACTTGTCTGTAAATTTCAAAATTTCCGCAACTTCCTCTGTTTTTGACTTGAATTGTACATATGCTTTACTATTTGACAGACTTGGTATTAGCTGTCTGCTAAAAGGCCAGCTCTTTAGACCATATGTCCTTCTGGATAATATGAATTATGTCCTATAATTGTTCGTGTCAAAACAGTTTGTTAGATTCTTCCTCGGACCCATAAATTTATACCAAAATAGCTACACAAAATTTGTACCCTTTTTATGGTCCTATCACTTGGATTCTTCCTCGTGTCGGTGCAGATTTAAACAAACGTCAGTTCGCATCAAAATCAATTAGAAAAAAGAAATTTATATTTGTGCGTCTAATGAAAATTAAATATGATACAAGGGCTTTTAGACAAGCACTATCCAAGTAGCTTTTCGCAAATGTCACAATTTCCTTGCGAGTACTGTATATATCAAGTGAGACCTTCAGAGAAAAAAAGTTTAAAGTCCTATATTGTTTCCTGTTCTCTGTTTTTTTTTTCCCCACACTCTTCCCAATAACCAAACAAAGTGTTAATTCATAAGAATCTCTTACGATCTAAAATTCTCATTTCACCTTTGCAATATAAGTTCATTTTTTCTTCCGCCACTTTTTCATATTTCATTATGATGTTAAAGCACTAATTACATTTATGGTCTCAGCATGAGTAATCATGACACTGCTGCCATTTTTCATATAGTTTTGACTTCTTCAAAGGGCTGGTTAGAAGGAAGCTTGACTGAGCAATGACTCACTGTACAAACCGTTCAGCTATTATCTTGCTGCGACATGTGTGTTACTGTGGAAGTTTGGTCATCTTTATAATATATCCCTTTTTTTTTTTTTGTCCCCAGACTAGATAATCATTTTCTTCAGCTTCTTCTGTTTTGGATTGTGTTTTCTTCTCTCCGCCATAATGATCTTGGTGGACTCGAATAAATCTTTCAATAATGTCAGAATATATTGATCAGAAGTTTTAGAACCCGTGAACAGTACTCATGCTTTCATTTTTGTTTGTTACAACACATTTTTCATTTGCAAATATTTTGATCCATATGATATCGAATCAGCTCATCATTGCTTCCATATTCCAACCAATAAACTGCTACTAATTTTTCAAAATATGGTAGCTATAGGCGTATAGCTTGATTTTTCTTTCTTACTCTTTTTTTTTTTTTTTTGGTGGGTGGTTTAAGGACATCATTTTCAGGTGGGTTTATGGTAGAAGTGATCATAGGCCATTGAGCTGTCCCTATAGTCATGTTGAACATGTAGTTGATAAGGTGGCATAGCGCTATCATACACACATTATTGTTTCTAGTTGAAAGGCCTGCTCAAAGATATGCTAGATTTGGTTGGTTTAGGCATACAAAGTTCTTGACCCCATTGAACAATTGAATTCCAGGTGTCCAAACATCATCTTTCAGAAGGAAAAACAAAAGCTAAGAAAAAAAAAAATAAAGATACAAAGCTGTAACCCCAAATGGGACTTATAATTGCCTTTACCACTGTGAATTTGTTGAAACCTGCAGAGGGAAAGATTCTTTCCTCCCAAGGATGAGCCAACTGATCTATGATTGGGGGTTTGTCACAAACTGTAGGACAGTCCAACACCTAGACAACAGAATGTCCTACTCCTGAAGGGCACATGTTTTTCTCTCTTTTCCCTTTGGATTTCATGTGTTTGTAACTTAGTGGGGTATTGGTTAGGGAGGAGAGATTTAATTAATTAATTTATTTATTTTTTTGAAAGAAAAGTATCCCACCTTCCCCACATGGAAGGCCCTTTAGATGTTCAACAAAATGTCAAAGTGACAAAAACATATTGTTGTTTTATGGCCAAGAAGGCACTATATAAATAGAGGGGGTCCATTTTGTGTTTCACAGATTGTCTCTATCACTGTGGGAAAAACTAAAAACAATGTTTTTTGTGGTTTGAGTTGAGCCTCTTCAAGAGAAAAATAAATAAATAATTCAGAGAAAAAAATATATAAAGGGGCCAATGTAATTCTTATTAGATTTCATCAACCAATTCAATTCCCCTTTTTTATTTTGTCATGTTTTGAAAGGGCTTTTTGAGATTGATTTCCAAGTTTAGGGTCCGCCAGGTTGGCCAACACGTCAAGTTGCAGCTTTTGTCTGTCTTGGGATTTTCTTGCATTTGGGTTGTCAAAGTTGGGTACAGGTTTGGACAAGATAAACTCTTAAATTGATTTTTTTTTTTTTTTTTTGCTTTCAGTGTTTGAGCTCTGATTGCTGATATTTGTTTCTATGTGCCGTTACATCTCACTGCTTTTGCTCATTGTCCTATAGTCTAGTGGTGATACGTGAAGTGAAGTGTTGTTTTCCATTTTTCAATTACATAAGAAATTTCCATAGCATCTTGGATTTTAATACAAATCCATATCTCTCAATTTTGGGGATTTTTTATGGAGTTGAACTGAACTAGAGAGTTGCTTTGCTGTGGTTTTAATGATATAATTGGAAGAAGTTGAAATAATATTGCAAAGTGAAATGAAAGTAAATGACTACGTAGAGCTTGATTCATTTTGTTTTCATGTCTTTGATGATATGTATTTTTTTCCCCTTAAATTTGTGTACGAGTTTTTTTAACTTAAGACCTCTAAATTGAAACTTAGTACATTTGTAAAATAAAAATTAGGAAGATCTATTTGGTATTTAGTCTTTCTAGTCTATATTTTAAAGAAATGACCAATATTTTAAAAAATTAAGAAATTAATCATTGGCTAGCCCATAAAGAATTAAGGGTGTAAAGAGAAAATCACAACATCATATAATTAAAAAAATGAGTATTTTTTTTAATTAATAAAAACATTGGATATTTTCTTAAAATATCATAAAAATAACTTTCTACTTAATAATCTCTTATTTTAGTATCTTAGAAAGTATAGTCACTTTCATTTTTGTTTCTCGAATTATAGACAAAATTTCATTTAAGCCATTGTATATTTAAACGGCCTTAAAATTATGGAGGAATTGCAAAACAAAGTTGTTATTGGTGCACTTAATAACTTATACCCGAAGTAGTGTGCTCTTTTGTTTCCACTTTATGTTTGTAGTGTAAATTTTGAGGCATAAATTAAAAGTACAACACACATGAGGCATAAATTATTATTGTGCCAAAAAAGGGGCATTCCTCAAAACTCCCCTAAAATTATTTTATTTAATTAGTTCAATCAATCATCTGTTTTAACTAGATAAAAATAAACAACTAGAAATGATTTGATCCTTTTAGCGGTGCTAAATGACTAGAATTTTCGGCAAGAAAAAACTTGACTAAAATGATGTGTCAATTTGTTATTGAATAAAATAATGAGATTTTTAAGGATTTAACCAAACTTTAGACTAATTTTTTAGGCATTAGCCATAGTTTTAGAAATTTAAGAAATTAGTCTTTTTTATTTTTTATTTTATCACAGTCGATGAAAAATTGTAATGGTAGGTTTTGTTTGCTTTTTTAAGTTGAATTAGCCGAATTTTTAGAGTTTTTTATTTGATTTGGTCAATTTTTTTAAATAATTATCATGGATACTTATTCTCATCAAAGTATTTAATGATTATCTCCTTAATTTTGACATTTCAGACTAAATCTTTCAAACTTTACTTTTAAAATGACTAATTTCTTAATTGGTCCTAAAATAAAAGCAAATGTACATCATTATAGTCATTATTTTTGGCAAAAAATTATGATTATATAGCAGTGCTTTATTGTAAATTGGTCAAAAGCGAATAGATTTAGAGAAATTTGAATGATGCTTTAACCATCTTAAAATATAGTATTTTTTGCGACGTAAAGTTTCAATTAATTTGCACAATAAAGTCCCTTCTTTCAAGTTGATATTAGTATAAGACATTTTTGTTATTTTATTTTTATGTATATATTAGTTTTAATATAATAGAAAATATACAACATTTATTCTTTGTTTTTCGTACGTACCTGATCACTTTGAGTTTTTGGTAATGCAATATTTATTTCTCAATTTTTAAAAATAAATATTTTTATTTTAAATTTTATCAAAATAACGTGTGTAAATTTTTTATATCATGCATGCATTTTCGTATTTCTCTAATTAAATAGTCTACTGGGCAGTAAATAAATTTAGACATTTTAGAAAATATTATACTCTGTGCTCTTAAAAATTAAGAGTAAAATTACCAAAAACTTAGAGAGGAATGTGGTATAATGCACAGGATAGTTATGATATATTTAAAATAAAAAAAAAAATTATCGAGGTTTGCTTTGCATAGCGTAAATTAAAATGGGATCTGACCTAAAATTAATGAAACTTATAAAAAAATTAGAAATAAAAAAATGTAAAAAAAAAAAGCATAGAAATAAAGCTTCAACTCAATTCTTTGACTTCAGTGGGACCGCAGGACTTACGTTAATGATGTTTAAGCAAAGCACAATAATTTGCAGATATCCTTCATTCCTTTCTTTTCGTTCTAATGATTAGTAAATATATCCCATAGGTTTAAACTCAGCACTATGTTAATTAAATATACTTTTTCTTCTAAATAAAGCAAAAATATGGTTTTAAATTGACAGATTATAATTTGACCGCAACAGATTCAATCACCAACGTTTTTTGCTCGATCACCAATGAATTATTCTGAGGCCATATATTTATAATTCATTGTTCATAGTCAAACCCAAAATGATTGAGCTAGAGAATTTCAGATTATATTAAATAAAAAGCTAATACTTTCCTTCTAGCATGCGCGGTAGGAATTTCATATCTCACACAGTTTTGGTGCTATAAAACATAATTTATTGACTTTTAGGGCTAATTAGAAGGGTTGATATAAAGTCATATATAATTGCGATATTTTGCATAATTAACAGAAGCATGCAAATATCATGTGTAAACTGTAAAGGTAGGGGGAAAGGAATAATATGAGACAAGATGAGGGGTCATTATCTTTCTAGGAGAGGGAAAAAGGGAATAATTTAAAGTATATTTTAAGGAAGAAAAAATTAAAAAGATTAGTCAAAGATCTCGCGTTAGCGACAAAATACAGATTCGATCGGACAGACTCTTTTTCTTAAGCACTTTTTAAAACCTGATTAGAGACCGCCCGAGATTCAAAATTGCTTAATTAGTTAATTAACACTGTAGGTTTGTATGAAATTACTATTGTTCTATTGAAGGACCTTTACTTAACTTTTTTTTTTTTTAATAGAGACGAAAAAAATTCAAATTTGTGATCAGTGTGAAATTTACTGTTGCTTTATTACGCAACTTCCTAGATATACTTTAAGTTGTGAAGTAGTGAATATTTTTGTTTCTTGAAGTAAGAATTAGGGTTTTTCACTTTAAAAAAATTATGTAATTACTCACAACTTATAATTGGCACAAAACACATCACATGAAACTAATGAGATTTGATTACCCTATTGAGAAAGTTTGTAAGGTCTTAAAATTTGGAGCTGAGTCTCATCCTTGAAGTTGAGGCAAGTTGATCGGCCAGCTTTCCATGCCACAAGCTATAGTGTAAATATCAAGCAAATTTTTTGAAAATTTTTTGGTGCTTTTCTTTTCTTTTGTTTTAATTTTTTTTTTGTTTTTATATTACTAATTATTGTTTTATTTTTTTAGGGGGAATTATTGTTGTATTTAATTATGACAAATACATTTTCTCCCCTAACTTCTAACTACTACTTCCTACTTTGTCCTCTAATTCTCAAATCTTGAATAGAAAACCTTGCATATTTACTCATATACTCTTAAGTCAATTCGATGACAAATCCACCGAAATTAATTAAGTCCCTACATGGATAATTATTCTAACTTTTACTCTCTGCTTTAACTTCGGTTCTCCACTTTGTGTTTCATATAGCTCTTCATTACTATGTCTTTCTAGACCATGCATGACAATAATGAATATATAAATAAAATATAGAGGAAAAAAAAGAAGAAAAAAATCAGAAGGATATATATAGTACTATTGATCATTAATCAGTTTTTTTTCCTGAGACATTGTTCATTTATCACTTAATTATCCCTAACTGTTTAAGACAACAAATATATATATTTTCCACTATAGACACTATATAAACTACGTCATTAATATGGTACACAAATTTCATGCATGAATGAATGATCATACAAGACAAAAGTGCAAGAGAATAGGGAATTATTAAAAGGTAAACCGCATATTAATAACTTGGACAGTGGACACTATATATATATATATATATATATGATCATCACTACCGCCATCATTATTTGATACTATAGTTTAATCTATTTTGGAATAAAGGGAAAAAAATCACTAACTAACTTTGTTAATGCACGAGTTCTTCCTCTTTCTTTCTCTTTTTCTTCTTCTTTATTTTTTGTTTTAATTATTATATTTTTCTTTTTTCTTCTTCTTCTTCCTAGACACTCTGTTCTCTCTCTCTCTCCAAATCTTTAAAATGAAAGAAGATCTCTTTTAGGACATGATTGGCTTGATAATTGATAATATGGGTCAAAAAGAAAACATATCTTTAACAGTAGTTACAGTACTAAAACTTAGAAGATAACCAAAGCGTATGAAAAGAATCAAATCATTAACCTGTTATATTTGACCAATTATAAGTTGTACGTTTAGATAACTTTGTAGATAGAGATATGGTACTATTGAAATAGCAAAGTTAAGAGGAAAAAATTGAAACTTTAATGATTATAATGTGACACCATATTGGTACTATTTTTTTCTGTGACATTAAATCACCAATTATTACTTCATAATAAATAAAATCAAGCTAGCTAGCTAGCTAGCGTTGTACTATATATATATATATATATATATATATATAAATTTTATAGTGTAGTTATAAATATGAACATGAACCTTAGGTTTTAGAAATATTTTATATGATTAATACCTTATTTAAAACTAAAAAAATAGCTTTAATTTATTTTTATTAAATTTAATTAAATTTACCATATTATTATTGAAATTTATAAAATAATATTTCAATTTATTTTTTTTTTCACATAATTACATCGTCGTGAAAAAAAATTTAGGCTTTGGCCTATTTATATAATATATAAAGACAAACATATTTGGATATCTGGATCTAAAACATATGCTTTTTGGCAAAGCACTCGATTTTCCATTTGGTGTAACTTTCAAGAAAAATTAAATTGACAATGATATTTTTATTTCATTAATTTCAAAGAAATGATAAACGACAATAGTTTTTTTTTTCTCGGAGATTATCGGGTGGGTTTTTTTTTTTTTTGAAATGATTCTGGATCGTTAGATTTACGTAGGGTCTACTAAAAAAATAAATCTGGCAATCCAGAATCGTTCAAAAAAAAAAACTTAAGAAACACCGTTTTTTTCTTTATGATTATGTGAAAATTGTATATTTGGTGAAGTGTTATATATATATGTATGTATGTATAATGCATTAATAATTATATTTTATGATTAATAAGTATAGATCAATTATATTCTGGCTATTTTTTCTAGCACAAGATTACAATTATGTAGCATTGTTTTTAGTTTAATTAAATTGTAAATTTTCACTTGAACTTATAATTTTTAAATTCATCGTCTTCTTAAATTAAAATTTTTAGATAAAATGACTCATAACACAGTTTAGAGTGTTTTATCTTTTCATTTTCGGTCAAATAAAACAAGTTTCAAATAACAACAATTTTTATTTTTATTTTTTAATTCAAATACAGTATCCAAACAGGGAAATTGTATTTGCAAAAAGAATAGAAAAAGAAAAAGAAAAACTATTGCTTAGATGCTGATGACCCCATTTGAAGTTAAAGGAGATAATCAAAGGGGTGTGAAACTTATATGGCCTTTATACATATATATAAATTTGATAAATAATAATACATGTATTGTCAAATACACACGCTATGCATGATTTGTCGGCTAGATATATATCAAGTTATCAACTATATAAGGCTCAGCACTGAAAAGTTAAAAGTGATTTTGGAATAATCAATGATGCGTGATAAGATGTCAGTGTCTATTTATACTGCATTGAAAAAATATATAAGCGAAAGTAAGAAGAAGCAATTTTAAGCTGTAGATCTATATATCTATATATGTCATAAAATTATGTGAAGCCATACATGGATAATATTTTTATTTTTTTTGGTGCAAATACATGGATAATATTTATACCATGCAATAATGCGTTAAAAAAAAAGTTTAATTGACATAGTTCTGTAACCTAGCCACTACCCTATCTATGGTTTTCAGTGAAAGCACACACAAAAACCTTGAAATAATGTCTAAATTATGTCTACTCAAAATGTAAATGTACGTACGAGGTATATCAATAAATAAATATCTGTCTTGTCCTCTTTCCATTCTTTCTTTTTCTTTTTTGGTGAAAGTCACATCATACAAACAATTTAAAATAAAGTAGTAGATATAAAATTTATATTTTTAAAAAAGTATTAGCTAGTGCCAAAATTTGCATATAATTTAGAAATTTAGGGTGCGAGATCGTGCTGGCGTGGATTAGATCGTGCCGTATTGCGATTCACCTTGTTGTATAATTTGTTTAACTTAGCTAATTACCCTATAGAAAAGATAATTAGAGACCAATTAGAGAACGTGTATTAAAAAAAAATGTGAAATTACTAAATACCCTTTTAGCTTTTCCTATATATGTTTTCATGATTAACAACATGAGTGCATGTACTTCATAACACTGTAGAGAACTTTTATATATAGCCTATATATAGAGAAGAATTATCATATCTTATCTTTTGTATTATTATTATTATTATTTTTTTGGAGAGCTCTTTCATGTCGAATAAAATAATACCCTATTCAATCACGGTATGATATGATGGTCATGTGTAGCATAATTGAGATCTCTAATCTAAAAATTTGGTATCTCAATCCTTATCCAACCAATATAATATATATATATATATATATTCTATTTAATATTTGATTTTAGATTATAATTAATAATTTTAAAAAGTTTATCGGATCCAATTACGGTAGATTGTAATTATTATCAGCTTCCATTTCACTCACTGAATAATCATTTCCTTCAATTTAATTCAACGTCGTTACACTTAAATATTGCATTATTTGAAATGAATAATAAAACATTAATCATTCATAAACCTCAAACACTTAAAAAGGACAAAATCGTCTCATGCTTGACTAGCAAGCTAGTAGCTACCACTTCATAATTATTTGGTGTTGAGTCCACGTCTATGATATATAATCGCCTAACAATTCATGTGACAATTTTTGTTGATATACATATATATATATATATATATAATATACCTTAAAGACACCTCATATATAAGTCGGCACGAAACTTTATCTTAAAAGCATATATATGATTCCCTCGATGTGTATAAGAAAAAAGTAAGATGTTCCAAAAGCTAAAAGAAGGGGGAAAAAAGGGCAAAGGTACAATGTAGATTTTGTTTTATTTTATTTTATTTTATTTCCCTTTAAGGTACAACGCTCATTTTGGATTGTCATTGTTGATGGTAAATATTGGGAATATTACGCCAGTGAAAAAAAATGAAAAAAAAAAAACGCCTAGAAAAAGAGTACATCACAACAACAACCAAAATTCCAAAGTTCCAAACCCTTAAAAAAAAAAAAAAAAAAAAAAGAACTTTAGCTTTGTTGAATTGTGTGTTGGCAAAGCGTACGGTTCGCGTTGTACAGTGGGCAAAAGGTTAGCACTGTGCTGTATATATTTATATTATATGTGTGTGTATATATATATATATTTTTTTTTTTCTCTCTCTCTCTTTGTACTGTCACGCGCACGGTAGTTGGTTTCGGATGGCCAATCGTGAATGCCACGTGTCATGTGTGTCAGCCAATCATAACGGTTTGACCGCCATGTTGGCGGTCAAACTGGGAAATGGTATCTTTCTTTTGGTCTGTGATCCTCTGCGCACAGCTGCACATTAACATCACTGAAGATGCAGTGTTGTCCCACACAGTCTCACACTGTTTCTCGGTCAGTCAAGATTGCGCAACGAAAGTGACGTCTCAACACGTGTCACGTCTACATAGTCAAAATTAATTAAGTGATCAACGAAAATAATATCCATTAATCTGTAACAGGTATTTCTACGGTAAGGTACGTCTATGTATTAGAAAGATTCTCTCGAAGAATATGCTATACGGTAGAGACGATTTTAGATTATTAAATTAATTTTTTTAAAAAGTAAAGCATTTAGTAAAAAAAAAACATAAACTTTCGAATTATATAAGTCGTATCCCTTATAAACTTATATGTTATTGGGTGAAGTAGGCAAATACCCAGAATTTATATAGCAATAAAAATAAATACCCAAATTTTTGAAGTAATTGAGTTTCTAGTCAATTTGTGAATTACTTACACATGTTTTTGGTAACTAAGTGAATTACCATCACTTACCACTGTGTAAGTAATTAAATCATTTGGGTAGTTGGTTATATTTTTCAAAAGATTGGGTAATAACTTACATTAAGTTTTAAAAATTGGGCATTCACTATAATCTCTATGTTGTTTATTATTTATGAATTAATGCAAAAATATAATTAAAATTTCATTTAATGGTGAAAATATATATTTAAAATTTTTAAAATTCTAGTCAATGAAAAAAAGAAACCCAAAATGAAAGTCAAAATTTAGTGGGATTAATATACTACGGCGTGTAAATATAGTGTGTTTTAAGTTTATGGTACTAGTGGTCCAAAAGCTAGTTTCTAAGTTACACACGCGATTGCTTTTAAATGTATATTAAAGTTGACGGTGCGATTTAATATGTAATTGTTCAAGAAAAATTAATGAGACTAAAATATAGGGATTTGTAGCGAAATTACTTAATTTTAAAATCTATTTAAAAAAAATATCCACAAGTTTTGTTTATAGGTGAATGGTCTGGTTTTTATATTTAAATTATTTATCTTAATTAGCAGATAAAATATCAGTTAAAAATAGCTAGTATTTTGTCTACTAAATATGATATTTCGTCTACTCACCAAAAAAGAGTCATTCACTTAATTACAAAAAATTATGGTCATTTTTTTAAATATAGTCTAGAAAATAAACTAATTACCGAAATTTTCCTAAAATATAATATGCTTCAATTTTCCCTTAAAAAAAAAAACTTTAAAGTGAAGAAGAGAATTTGAAGCAAACAAAATGGAGGCACGAATATGGATTTCTTTTTAATAAAGTAACTGTAGAGCACGATGATCTTATTAATCTAGATAGTGCGCATGCAATATCACAATAATTGCTTATAAATTAATTATGATTTGTAGAAAAAAATATAATATGAAATACTAATTTCATATCAATAATAGGCGTTAGAAATATGTTAAAATATTATAATATTGGTAAACTGTAAATTTGTTCGGATCTTTGCTAGAGAAGATTCTTAATATACTTTATTTCCTTTCGCTTTTCATGCGTGACATTTTTATATTTCTGATATTGAAAGTCCATATCTATAGTAAAAGCGACTTATGCAATACGACAAGAGAATATCAAAAATTAAAAAAATTAAAAAGACGAAAACCAGTCTAAAAATTAAAAGATTTAGATACAAAGATGAGTGACATAAAAAGAAAATTGATCCCCACATATATCAATTATTGGTGTTAAACCATAAAAAAAAAAGACTAAATGTTGAGAGGCAAAATAAACATATATATATATATATACAATTTACAAGCAATTTCAAAATTATTTTTTATCTAGAAAAAGGTGCTTTTGGATATTCAAATTAATGAGATTATTCTCATTATTGATTGCCGTTGCTTATTCCTACGTGCGTAGCAATTGGTGTCTTTTTTTGCTAATTATATGCCAACTCATACATGAATTATTGGCCTCTCAACCAATTAATATTATTATTTTGTTATGGTGTCATCTTCTTTGTCCATCAAAACATGCTAATCATTATGAGTACTTATTTTCTCCAATGAGATTCAACTTTACATTAAAAAAAAATCGTGAAAGCTTTGAGAAAGGACGTTCATGTTGATTTTAAAAAAGAAAAAGAAAAAAAAAGAAGATATATTTACGACTGAAAATTTATTACAACACTATATCATAGGTCAGAATATTCAATCATAAGATCAGTAATTTCAAAACAAATAGCTATTTGTGTCGATAGCTTTTTTTTTTTTTTTTTCATGTAGTATTATTTTGCTTTTAAACAAGGGTCAGTTAGGTAAATAGCTATTTTGAGCAGTGTGTTTTCAAAAAATAGCCATAGTTTTAAAAATTTTAAAAACTAGCCATTACACACTGTAAGAAATTTCTTACAATAACAAAATTACACATAAAATGTGCCGTAAGAAATTTCTGACGGGTGTCAGAAATTTCTGAAAAGGGCTAGTTTTTAAATTTTTTGAAACTGTGGCTATTTTTTAAAATCATTTTATAAACAGTGGCTATTTTCTTAAAATTCCCTTTAAACAAAACAAAAATTGAAAGAAAAAGTGCATTGAAAAAGGGTCTATTTTGTTTGGTCATTTTATTGTCCATATTTCAAAGAAATGGTCAACGTTTTAAAAATTAAAAAATTAGTTATTAACTCGTAGAGAATTAAGAACATAAAGGTGAAATCGCAACATCGAGTAATTAAGATAAATAATTATTTCCTTAATTAATAGAAACATTAACTATTTTCTTAAAATATCATTAAAAAATTACTATTTACTTAACAATATCATAGGATTGAATTTAATTAGTTTATTTTTAATACATGATTGAAAATTCTTGTCATTTACTAAAGGGTCAGTTAGGTAAATAGTCAATTTGGAGTATGTATTTTTAAAAAATAGTCACAGTTTCAAAAAATTTAAAAACTAGCCATAAAGCATGTAAATTTTTTTTACAATAACAAAAATACACATAAAATTACTGTCAAAAATTTCTGACACGGCTAGTTTTTAAATTTTTTGAAACTGTGGCTATTTTTTAAAATTATTTTGTAAACAGTGGCTATTTTCTTAAAATTCCCTTTACTAAATGGCTGAATTTGAAGTAGTTTCTCCGCTAAAAAAAAAGGAGAAAATCTTCAATATATGAGCCTTACGGTAAAAACGATTTGGATAATCAAATTTATTTTTTTAACAGGCATCACTTCTTAAAAAGGTTAATATAACAGTTCAAGATCGTTCTCTACCCTAAAATTCTTTGTCGAAGATTCTTCTAAAAGCAACAAAAACTAACAAATTACCCTGGGTAGTTTAATATTTTAATCACTTGAATGCTAAATTATTTCAAATAAAATACGCCAAAACAACAATTTACCGTAAGCTTTATAAGTATAAAGATTATAAAGTTCCGCGTTGCTTAACTTTTGTCAAACGAAAATAATACTTTATAAAAAATATTATTGTCCTGAAAAAAATAAATTCTTATAGTAATTGATAAGTGAACGATTAAGTTATGTAAAATATTATTAATCCCTTGTTTATTTTGATTATTTACATGCTCATAAACAATTAAATGATCATTGACTTTTTCAATATCAAAATAAAACATTTAAACCTTAACTATTCAAATCATCTTAAAATTAAAAATTCAACCATCATTCAAATGCTTAAATGTTTTAAAGACATCATTACGTATTTACGTTCCACCCAATTTTTTCCTTTAATATAGCACCACCTTTTTGTTAAACTTGATTGAGAGAATGAGTTGAAACGTCCAATCAAATTGCCTATAATAAGGTCAATTAAGGTTTTCTTTTGAGATTATAGTAGTTTGAAATAAACATGTTAATTGAACTGAGGCATGTAAAGAACAAATGGCATGTTAACAAATCTATTTGTTTTGTGACGTCTGACGTGACAATACAGTACTATGTTTCCTCTTATTGGATTTCTAATTAAACTATAGGTTTTTTTTTCTTTTAAAAAATTTCAAGTATTTTTACTTTAGGAAAAAAAAATTTTGAGTTACCCAGTATTTCCAATACAATATCATTTTAGTGTGTCAAAATTAGTATTTTTATATTACAAAAAATATTTTTTTAATGCAATGTCAGAAAATTGTCAAATTAAAAAAATATTTTTTAATGCAATGTCATAAATAGTGTCAAATTTGAGAATGGTGTCAAATAGGTTAGCTTGTGTTAAAAATTTTACTCATCTTTGACCATTTTAAAATAGTTTGAAAAATGGTTAAAAAATGAGTAAAATGATTTGACTTTGTGAATTTTTAGGTGGTATAAATGGTTGAGATTTAAAGATATTGTATAAGAATTTGGAAAGTTAAAAAAAATATTGAAAAAAAAAATAGAATGGAATGGAATGGTTTGGAAAAAAATGGAATAGAAAAGAATGGGATGTGATGGTTATGATGAGTTGCCCAAACATGGGGTAAAAATGGAATGAAATGGGATGAGTAGAATGGTTTCCCCAAACGAGGGTAAGGATTTGAACTTTGTCATTAACTGGTTGGCTTTTTAACTTTTATGTAAAAATAGTGATGACTACTATTTATATTAAAATAGTTATCTTCTACCAAAATGTAATTATTATTATATATAGTCTTCTTTACTATTGGTTATATATTTATCTTTTATAAAATTTTCTACTAAAAAATTAATACCTCGTTAAAGCCTTAAGAAGATAAAACTTAGAGGAAAAATTTTCTAAAAAAAAATAAGAGTGCATGATCCAGAACTAAGAATGCAAATTCTTAAACCTATAAAAAGATAAACAAACAATGTCTTTTTGGATTTATAAGCCTTGAATATTGTTTGCCGGCTGAAACCACCAAGTCTTAGATTCTACGATAATCGATAAAGAAGCTACCTTATCCACCACGCGCACAGTTACCTTTTCGATAGATGTGACAAACTCAAACATTAAGATCTTTGACATATTGGAGAGTTCTTATCCACCAATTTCTAATTTTCCAGGGGACTTTATGCGAATTACTTTATTTATAGTGTTCTTACTTTAATTATTAGTAAACTTGGTAAGCTTGCCTAGCTAGTTGGTAAGCTTTCAAGTTCTTAGACCCGAGTCAACTATAGATGCGATGCGTTCTTAAAATGTTGTATACATTTACACACAGAAATTACTAGTAAACTTGAGAAATTAATATTTATTACTCTATATTTTATGCGTTTTTAAAAGGAAGTATCAAATGCCAATTCTTTTTCCCAGCAATTTCCCAAGTATTATTCATCAATATTACTCATCACAGAGTCATAGTTAACGCGTAAAAAGTCTCGGTCAGTAGGTAAGAATATTTGTTGCTGTTAGAAGATTCGAAATGAAAAAAGAAAATAAGATAATTGATTATTAAAAGACATATTCTTAATATTAATATCATAAATTTATGACACTTAATCACATGCAGTCTAAGTCATATTCAGCTTTTATTAAGTAATAGTCAATATATATCACTCATCACGTACGCACATGGGTACGTCTAGCTAATGTTAGAGCATTAAGCAGGTGTGGATTAATTCATTACTCAAATTCAACTTTAGCTTATATATATATATATATATTAAGAGGAGGGTGGGTTAAATCAATTTTGTATTTTCTCGTACCTCCTCATAATCTAACCTAAAAAAGTCAAGTTTGTAAATATTAGCTAGTTATTGCTTGAATTAATCCTTCTAGGGCAGCTTCTCTAGCTATATGAATTGCAAACATTGTGAATTATCTTCAACTTATATTTGAAATAAATGTACCCTAAATCTTATATATTTAAAAAGTTTTATTAGTACTGGGTTTATAGCTTTTTATAGACATACTGAGAGCAGTTTATGTTTACAGCCTGCATATTTTGAGTTTGATTCATGAAAAAAATACGATGAAAGCAAAATTATTTTGAGCCTTGACCCACGTTTTTACTTTTTCAAAATAAAAAATACAAAAAAAAATTTGAAGACAGACTGAGAGTTTGGAGGCCATCGAGAGCGATCCTTTGCTAGTAGTACTCAAGGCAATTCATGATATCTATCGTCTTTATCTTCTTTGGATTCTATTGTATATAGTTGATATAAAGGCTTTATTCCTAAAGTAAGATGGTCATAAAACTTGTCGTTAAATTTCTTGAAACAAGAATAAAACGGTCCACACACTCGCTCGGAAATCCATATATATAGTATTTGGATATGAATTTGTTTTTCCTTGTATGAGTGGTCTCTTTGTATCAATTAATTTGGTATTGATTCAGATAGTCTTACTCTTTTAATAATAGATGACCCTTTTATTAAAAAAAAAAAGGAGGATTTTGAGGAATACCCCATTCTTGACACAATGATAATCTATACCCCATGTGTGTTGCACTTTTAATTTATACCCAAAATTTACACTACAAACATAGAGTGGAAGTGAATGGAGCACACCACATGGGGTATAGATTATTAAATGGCATAAAAAATAGCTTTATTTTGAAATTCTCCCAAAAAAAATAGAGATTTTTGTGGCCCAAAAAGAAAGTGTAATCTCTTATGAAGGAAAAATATTTTTTGAATTACAAAAGGAGAATTTAAATGCCATAATTATTCATTGCATTGTACAAATAATGACGGTTCTCATTATTTTTGGTAACTTTTAAACTGAAACAAAGTATACTTTATTCTGATTTTCTGCTATTTGAGAGTATATAATTTTCTTTGAAATATCTAAATACTTAGTTACACATTAATTGTCTATGCAAGCAGAGAGAAAAGAAAAGAAAAAAGTCTATATAGTATTTTGCCTATTTTTGGTTCATATTTCAAGGAAATGACTAACGTTTATAAAAATTAAATAATTAGTCATTAACCTATAAAAAGTTAAAGTAGGTAAAATTACAATAATTAGAAATAACTATTTTCTTAATTAATAAAAATATTGACTAAAATTTTTAAAGTATCACTAAAAAATGAACCCATCCTCAATAATCTCTATAAAAAAATGTGTATCAACATAACTAAGATCAAAAGTCAAAATAAGACTTTTTTTTGTGTAGTTTAAAAATTTGAGAAATTTTAAATTACCAAAAATTTAAGAGATAGATGTGGTGTTTGATGAAACACGTCGAATAATTTTGATATTTTTTCTTACAAAAAGAAGAAAGACCGTCTTAGCTATTAAACTTTCATAACTAGACTATATGTTTTGTTGTTGTTTTTTTTTTTTTGTTTATGTTTTTTGTTTTTTCTATACAAGGATTAGATAACTTTGTTTTACTATGACAAGATCGTTGTTGAAACTAATTAATAGTATTTTGGAAGAAATGTATCTTTAAGTACTGAACGTTATAGATCGTCTTTGCTAGCTTTGTAGCTAGCATCTCAGAAACGTCCACAAAAGTTCCCAAAAAAAAAAAAAAAAGGTTCTGTGTAGGAAGTCTAGATATATATCTTTTCAACCTAATAGTTGATTCAAAGAATTTATAGTAGAGGCCAAGGTGATATTTTTGTATTGTTCTTAATGTTTTCTTAGAGGATCATATCCCTAGTTAGTAGGCGTGCAAATGTGGAATGCCGGGCATGTCATAGAATGAACAGTCGGGTAATTTCTGGGTAATTACCCGGATTTTATATATATATAGAAAATAAAAAAAATTGTTCACAGAATAAGAGATGGAAGAGAATGAGAGAGAAGGCAATGTTGTATGCGGAATAGAATTCCAGATAAATCCCGGATAAAAGCCGGACGAAGCATTCTATTTTTTTTTATTTAGGGTATATACCCCGATTTGCTATCCGGATAATTTTCGGGTAATACTCGGAATTTACCTGAAAATTTCACTGGGTAAATAATTTCCCGATATTGTATATTCCAAATTTTCACGCCTGCTAGCTAGTATTATTAATGTATAAGGGTGCATCTATTTCCACTTATTTATTTGCTCTTTTTACACCTTTTTTTTTAAGTAAAATTATATTAAATAGGCATTAGAAAAAAATTATCTACACACTATTTTTTCTTAAAATAAATGAAAAAAAAAATCACACACCTTATTTTAAATCGTTTTTGTTTGATAATTTTTTACTTCTTTGATTGTAAATAAATTTTTTTTGTTGTTATATATTATTTAATGCTTTATTTTTTTTATCTTTTTATTTTTTTTGTTTACGCACTTGTTATGAAAAATATGAATTTGCATACATTTATTATATTTTTATCACAAATGTGTTGCAAACTAGAATATGTATATATATATATTATATATATATGTATGTACATACATATATATAATATATATATATATATATATAGTTACAAATACTACAATTTAGAAGGGGAAAGATAGAAATAAAAAATAAAAAGAAAATATTTAGTTATAACAACATTACACAAATGAAAATAAATAAAATCTTACATCTAAGGATATTTTTGTAAATAAAAAAAGAAGAGGTGTGTATAGAGTAAAATAATGGGTGGCATTAGATGCACCTTAATGTAAATTATTAAGGAAAAATTCTTCGGAATGATATATCTTTTATGTAATACATGATTTTTGAGCTTTATATTTAACTATCTCTGGCGGTTTAGAATTATTCTCTATATATTGTAAAAATACCCTACCAAAAATTCTTCATAAAACGCTATATTAACCTTTTTTAAGAAATTGGTCCACATGAAAAGATAGATCTAACGATTTAAAATCTTTCCCCGTCACCCATACCGAGATTTTTTTCTAATATTTATTAGTGACAAATCACTATAAAGCAAAGTAAAAATGATAATAACAATAATAACAAAATATAAATAAATTAGTGAAGCATCAATATTACGCAAATATGTGAATAGTATCGATCTCGTTCTTTCTTTTCGCGGGAGATTAAACTGATGAATACGGTTAAGGATCTCGAGTATTATATATCTCAATTTTTTCATGGAAAGTTTACATGACATGTAAGTTGTTAAAAAAAAGGGTGAAGTAGGCAAATACCCAGAATTTATATAACAATAAAAATAAATACCCAAACTTTTGAAGTAATTGAGTTTCTAGTCAATTTGTGAATTACTTGCACATGCTTTTGGTACAAAGTGAATTACCACCACTTACCACTGTGTAAGTAATTACATCTTTTGGGTATTTGGTTACATTTTTCAAAAGATTGGGTAATAACTTACATTAAGTTTTAAAAATTGGGTATTCATTATAATTTCTCTAAAAAAAATAATAATACTTATTTGTTAGTATGTTTAACTATATATAATTAGTTATCACATTCAATGTATAAATTAGTATAGCTGAAACAAGAGTTCAAGAGCTATGCTTCTAACTTCGAACTAATAATCCAAAAAACAAAAAATCCGTGGTTCCAACTAATGCTTTTGATCAATATATATGATATTAAAAGATACCATACACACATATATATATATATATATATTCATAAGCTATAGTTGTTATAACAAGAATATGTTTACGTTTATTCAACTCCAAAAAGAAAAAAAAAAGAAAAAAAAGAAAAAGAAAAAAAAAAAAGAACAAGTCCTTTTGTTCTCTGCTCTGTCTCTGTAAAGAGAATCAATATCTTTTATTAAACAAACAAGAATGACATTAGACAGTAGCTTTCATATATATGCAAGTTGTTCCAAATTCTATTAATATTGGGCGAATTAGGTCTTAGTCAAACTGTTCACCCAAAGAACTGTATTTGTAGTAATCCAAAATATTAGTGAGTTTTTAATGTTATCCATGTTAATCATTATTGAGCTCTCTCTTGCATCATTTTATGGGTTTAATTATATATACCAGCACTAGGGTTTCTCACACTATTTCTGTGAAAACCACGTTTTATTTGTTTTCCATTTTATAGACACCACTAATCCACTATAGTTGAAACATCATGGCAAATATTTATTGTCGTTTCAGTATCGATCGGTTAAGTATGAAAAAAAGTTTCACCCGTAATTAATAAATAGAAATTAATTTGAGTTAGCTAGAAGCATGTTAAAGAACGTGTTTAGTACAAGAGTTGAAATTGTTGAAGAAAGTTAGAAGAACAACAAGTTTATAGGGATTTAGAATTAGTAGAAGCATGTTTAAGGAATATTTTCTTTAAAGTGTTATTTGTCCCACTCACACTCACAAATTTCACTAATAGCAGTACTATATATATATACACACACACACAAAAACACTCACATGTTACACATACACGTAATACATTTAGCTTGAGCATGGATTCAAACTTAGTTAATGCCTTAAATCTAACATTAAATATGCAAGAAGGTGGAGATAATTAAGTGTGTTTAGACTTTAGAGACTAAAAATAATTTCGCTATCACTTTTGTAGTGAAATCTAGTAAATTTCTCTTGAAGTCTTGTATGAACTTTGCAATCATATACATAAGAGAAAATGCTCGTCGTTTTAGAGTGACCTAAATCATTGACATAATTTAATTTTAAATTATTATCAATATCAAATAACTAAATTTTGCTCATCAATAATTAATGATTAACTATTTTTAGCAACCCATAGATCTTAATCTCTATTAGAGGCACTTATTTATAAAAAGATCAGTAACCTAGACTACTAAGCAGTATGAGCCCTCACCTCACTAATTTTTTTTTTTTTTTGTCTACAAATCCTAATCACACTATATATACTTTTATAATTTTTCCAGCCGTTCGTATTCTTATATGCATAACCAAACCAAATCAAATATACATAAATAAAATAATTACCTCAAATATATATTGTTAAATTAACGATTAGTTCATAATTGATGAATCAAAAGCTTTTTTTTCATAAAGTTTATTAGGAAAAGCTTTTTTTTTTTTTACATCTGTTTATTTATTTGAGATAATTAAATAAATAATTATTTTTTGAATGACATTTTTAGAAAATAGCCAGCATTTAGATTAATTAAGAAATTAGCAATTTTTTTAACTACATAATCATGTGTATTTGCCTCTATGCCTTTAGTTCTCCTATGTGTTAGTGACTAATAGCTTAATTTTTTTAAACTTTGACCATTAATTTAAAATATGCACTAAGAAATGACTAAATATGCCCTATTCCTATTTATTTTGCATTTTTCTAAAAAGGGGATTTTCATTAAGCAACAAAGAGAGAACTGAAAAGCACACAAGACAAACAACAACAAACACAAATTACAAAGACCCATTCCAACAAAAAAATACAAAAGACCCACAGAAACACTAAACGACAACATACCAAAAGAACATGAAAAAAAGAAGCAGAAACCAAACAATTGCTAGTAGACTAAAAACACCGACCAACAAGAAGATCAGGAAACATAAAGCATCAATAAATCAAACTATCAAGATTAGAGGTTTGTCATTATATATTTGACAAATTACTGATAATATATATATATATATATAGAGAGAGAGAGAGAGAGAGAGAGAGAGAGAGAGAGAGAGAGAGAGAGAGAGAATCAATTGACATGGTTAATTAATGGATGTGTTTTTCTGTAAAAAGGGAGGAGGGTACGTAGATCATGCATTCAAATACTATTAATACATTATTATAAAAAAAAATTCCATTAAGAAATTTCAAGCGAAAAAACAAAAACCTACTAAGAAATCAGCTTGTTTCAATAGTAAGTTGGGATTACATTTACTATTGATTCAAATTACAAAACTATATATCCGGGACAATTGGACAATTTTAATATTAACAGTGTCCAGAAAGTGTGAAAATGTCCCCTGAAAAAAAAAAAACCAAAAGTCCTATATATAAAGAAGTGATTTAAAGAGTAAGGCCTTCGAAAGTAGACCTCTACTTAATTAACATCTATTATTACTGTTGATATCATTTACTTGTGCGAACGCGTATCAAGTTTTATCATACATCAACAATTATATTAACGAAAGAGCCTATTATTGTAGATATAAAATGATTTAAAAGAGCTCGATGAGATATTCATGGTTTAGCTCAATTTTTATGTCACTTGTAAAGCTCCATGCATGTTTGCGGTCTCAATATTGTTCGTCTATAATTATAAGTTGACACAGGATTTTATGGTTTAATTAATCAATTCTTTACAATCTTCAATTTGTTGTTTATTTGATCTTATTGTCTGTTTTGATCAACTCAAATCTACTCTATATTTAGTCAACTTTAAAACAAATAAAAAATGGAGAAGATTTATTTTAATACATCGATATATAATATTTGCATTTGGTATTTTTCTACTTATAATTTGTTTTATACGAAAATTATTTTACAAACTGATAAATTTAAAATTTTATGTTCACTTGTATATTCAATAATGTACTGCACAATATTTTTTTTCCCCTTTTGTCTTGCAAAGACTTAAATGACTACTTAAATGAGTCATTGCTATATAGGACAACAAAATGAGTAATGACTTATTGGTTTTCAACAAATAACATTAGGATCTTCTAGAAAGTAGAAACGACAAGGTCATGTTTTGCAAAATTGCTAAATCAAATCTGAAAGTGAGAATTAAAACAAATTGCACATGGAATATTCTTATGGATAATACCAAAGTGTTTCTAATTTTTTTCCTAATTTCCAATTTTTCCATTGCCAAACTGACCATTTCTAGCCGTCTAATGAGACAGCCAAATCGAAACCAAAGCCAATTTTTGCAGGCCAAGCTCATATGAGATTATTAGTACACAAATTATTTGAACACACCACAACATTGTGTGTACCAAATTGCAAATTTATCAGAGATATGGAGATTTTCCATGTATGATCAACTTCGGTAATAGCTAATATGTAACATTATTATTACAAATTGTAATAAATAAATAAAAAAAACTCTACCCAACTCAATCAATGGTGAGGTAGACCGTATTTATAAGTCTATCTTATGGCTTGTTTGTTGTAAATATTTGAATGATTTAAAATTATATTAGAGATATTAATATTCGATCCGGATAGATATTAGTGTTGAATTGCAATGATCTGAGGGCATGTTTGGCAAATGGGTTTGAAACCATTTTGGGCAATTCAAACGACTTTGTTAATTTAAATCGTCGTTTGGTAACTTTTTTTTGGATAAAATCCAAATGAGAAAAAGTCACTTAAAACCTTCAAAATCAAATTCTTCTCCCCCTTAAATTTCAACAGTTTGAATCCATTTTGAATAGTATTTTTTGATTTGACATTTCAACTACTCTTTTTATTACTCAATATCACACATTTCACATCTACCCAAACAACAATCCAAATAATATTTTCAAATAAGATTATTTGATCCAAACAACAATTTAAATTTTTCGTTCAAATTACCCCTGAATCTATTAACCAATCGAGGTAAATAGCTTGACTTTTGACTTTTGAGTGAAACACGTGTAAACGTACTCTTGATTAATTAATTATATATCACACACATGCAATTGATTTTTAATACGCGGTTTGCCGGTTTCCCCCGAATTTCTATTTACAATTTATTTTGAATAATTATTTCAGTTCCTACCATTTGCAAGCAAAACAAAAGAAAAAAAAAAAGGTAATTAAAAAAAAAAAACCCAAAATAAATTCAAAGTTGGAAGGCTTCTTCATGAATCATAAATACCAGTTAAAAACCGAAGCGAAACTTCCGTCAGTCAGACTCAGACACCCCGCCACGTCTGATCACGTCGCGTCTCCACGTGTCCCAACCACAGCCCGCCAGCTGTCTCACCCTCCCCTGCATCCTCACGGCCTCACCGCACTGGATCGTAACCCACCACAGAGAGAGAGAGAGAGAGAGAGAGAGAGCCGAAAAAAAAATTCTAAATAAATAGAGAAGGAAAATCGTAACTCCCTCAACACTCTCTCTAACCAACCGCCTTGTATATATATAATAATAAAATCAATAAAAAAAAAAAAGAGAGAGAGAGAGAGAGAGCTCTTGGCTTTGTAAAATTATAACATTTTTAACACACACAAACCAGTTTTTCTCTCTGGTTTTCCTTTCTCTTCCTCTTTTCTTTCCTTCTTCAACGCTCTGTATCGTTTGCGTGTCCGTTTTGGCCCCAAAACGACGTCGCCGAATTCCCCATTCCTCACCGGAAAAAGCTTTGCTCTCACGTCCCCGGGAAATCGCGTTATTTCTCTTCGTGCCGGGATAAATAAATAAATTTCGGTTTCGCCCCTGCTCGTTTATCGTCGTTATTGTTAGACGTTCGGTTATTGAGTTTCGTCGCCGGAGAATGAGCACCGCCGCGACATTCGCCGCCGCCGGAGACGCCTCGGGCGAGGGATTCGCGATCGAACTCCGGTGCCGGTGAGGCGTTTTTTTTTTTTTTTGTTTTTTTCGGAATTCAATTTCTTCTCTACATGCATCCTTTCTGCTGCATCTCCACCGTCTCCGACCACTCTCCGGCGAAACCTCCGGTGACGGAGCTCGCGATGCTCTCCTCCAGATCCGACTCCTCCGGCACCTCCGGCCGATTGGTCACCAACAACAACAACAACCACCATAGCCAGAACCACAACAATCACGGCCACGGCCACGGCCACAGCCAGAGCGGCGATTACGGGCGGATGAGCCAGCGCGCGACGGTGCTGGCGGCGGCGGTTGCGGCGGCGGAGGCGCTCTCGCGGCCGCCGTCGGCGCGCGAGCAGCCGGTGGACGTGAAGATCAACGATCTCGTCGGCAACGGAGTCGCGGGGGTTCTGTACAAGTGGGTGAACTACGGCAAGGGGTGGCGGCCGCGCTGGTTCGTCCTCCAGGACGGCGTCCTCTCCTACTTCAAGATTCACGGCCCCGACCGCATCGTCGTCAGCCAGGAGACCGAGAAAGGCTCGAAGATCATCGGCGACGAGTCGACGCGCCGAATCTCTCGCCACAAGAACGTCAGCAACGCCGGCGGCAACAGTCACCTCCACCGGAAGCCTTTCGGCGAAGTCCACCTCAAGGTCAATGTCTCGAATTCCAATTCAATTACGAGTTTTTTCTCGGGATCGGATCGATCGGTATGTGAAGGGGAATTGCGGGTCTCGGTTTTGTGTTGTTTTGTTTGTTTTCAGGTCTCGAGCATTCGGGAGAGCAGATCGGACGACAAGCGGTTCTCGATATTCACGGGGACGAAGAGGCTGCACCTGCGGGCCGAGACGAGGGAGGACCGGGTGGCGTGGATGGAGGCGCTGCAGGCGGTGAAGGACATGTTCCCGCGGATGTCGAACAGCGAGCTGATGGCGCCCGTGGACAATGTGGCAGTCTCCACCGAGAGGCTGCGCCAGCGGCTGGCCGAGGAGGGCGTGGCGGAGGCCGCCATCCAGGAGAGCGAGCAGATCATGAGGACTGAGTTCGCCGCTCTGCAGACCCAGCTCACGCTCCTCAAGCAGAAGCAGTGGCTCCTCATCGACACCCTCCGCCTGCTAGAGGTACGGAAACTTAACGCCACTCGGAATTCCGTTTCTGTTTCCAATCCGATCTGCTATGCCGATTCCTAGGGCCCTTTAGATTGCTTTCGGAGGCACTGCGCAGGGGCTTTAGATTGATTGGTTGTTTGAGTTTCCCCGCTTGTTTTTGGCTAGCTGCTATTGTTGTAACATGTTCTGATTCTTTTGTATAAAATCTTCAAGTGGTATATATAAATTATATACTCTTTTTTTTTTTCCGAATATCCCAGACTTTGATTTTGTGTTTAAGGTAAACTTATCTAGAATCTGTTAATTTAATTCATGAGATTTACTCGCCAGGTTGATAGATCTTAAGCTGACAAACAGTTCACCCCTAATTAAAGGATATAATTGGTGTTACAAATTCATGTGGTTTAATGGAGGAATTTCGAAATGGGTTGAAACATGTCGTTCTGCGTGTACAATTAGAACGTAAAACCCAGTATGAATATTTGACAGTGTTGGTCTCCTCGCGTTGACATATTGTTCCCCTATGGCTGTCATGAAATTCTGCTCTTTCCATTTTCTTTACCCTCATTTTGAATTTATTAGCTTTAAAGACAGTCTACAGAACAGTGAGGTGTATAGTGTTTGCAGTGTCATTAATCAAATTGGTTGTAGTGGAGAAGACAACGGTTCGTGGTGGTTACGGAAATTATTTTGATGGATGAAACGGTATTTATGCTTGAGAGGTAGTATCAGAGGTCGCTGAAGCATTTGGAACTTGGATAAAATGTTGATAGTCTTATCAAGCTAACTATCATGTATTTTGACATTTTGCTTCACAAATCGCAAGATAAACTGATTCCATCTATGAAACTTACAGCCGTGGGAAGTCATTGGGAAAAACTGTGTAGACCATACGCAGTAAGACAATGCGTCTTACTTATTATGTGATTTGGTGACCATACTACTTTTTCAGTAATTGATTGAGCATTGTACTTATAAATGACAGTCTAAATACCCAGAGCTGTAACCTTCGCCTACACTTCCGTTTAATGTTAATCCATGGCAATGTTATTGACTTGTTTTGCTGCAAGAAGTCCAGTGTCTAAGAGCAATATAAATCTGTTCTCTCTTATGTTCATAAAACATCTAGTTTGGTGAATCACTTATATTAACAGGAAGCAAATTTTATTTAGCTTCATATTTTTGTCTATCCCATTTATGCAATATAACTGGATAAAAAGCTGTTCATTCTGTAGAGTACAGCTAAGTTTACTTCTTCATAGAAGTGGAAAGGAATTTCCGCGACTAGCTTACTAGTTATAACCTCATTAGCTTACTTGAAGTTATACGCTTGTTTGGATAAATGGAAATTATGAGGTGGATAACATGGTACACGTCGCAGTTGGTTTACCTTCAAGTTGATGTGTTTGCTTGAGTAAGAAAATGTTCTCTAATTTTTTGGGTCAATCAGGAGCTTAGAAAAAGACTTTGGACCGTCAACATATTCAGCTCTATAATGTATGCAATCTATGTTTTAGTTGAATGAGTAAGCAAGCTACTCGACTCTTGTGGAAGCTTTTTCACTATTGAGGTTTGGTTTTAAATCAAACTTTTAATCTAACATCTAACCACTGCAGATTATGTGAAATCTGCTTCTTTTTATTGTTTGATATGGTTGGTTTCTATATGCCTTGCTACTAATATTCCCCATTAAGCGGTGACTTCTGAGGTCTAACTTAGTGTTCAATTTTTTTTTTGTAGTTTTGTGTTCAGTTTGTCCAAAAACTGCTGTTTCTTATACAACAATGCTGAAATTCATGAAAAGTACTTGTAGTTACAGCCTGATAACTTTAAAATATTGAGATGATTAATGCATTTACCAACTGCTCTATTATTGACCGTGAGTTCTTAATCATTTTTGCAAAAAGCACGCTATTACGTTATATATTGAGGTTCTAATTAATATTGCTCTTCGTATGATTCTTATGTTCATAATTAAGTTTCTTACATTAAGCTCACAAACTGCTATTCTATTGAATTGTGTAGACAGAAAAAGTTGATTTAGAGAATACTGTTGTTGATGAGAGTCAAAGACAGTTGAAGGATTGCGGAGTCTCTTCTACGTTAAAGCATGATAAATCTAGCGGTGAGATTCCTGCAGGACTCATTTTTGTAACTAATATTTTATGGTTCAAATTTTCTTGCATTTTGCTTATACTGATGGCAATTTTGCTTCAAAATATGTATCTGGCATGATGGTTATCCCAGCCATGCGTTTCTTTGAAGTTATCTTGGAATTCACATGTCAATCTTATTACAAGAATATTAAAAAAAAGTTAGTTACCGCACCCTTAAAAAAAGTGAAGAGTTTTCTATTGCCGATCACTGCATTTGAAATGTTGTGTTTTCTTAGGATACTATGTTACTTTTTTTTTTCCAGCTCATTTAATTGTTAGGTCCATACTCTTGGATCATCATGCTTCAACGGTAGTGTTAAAGTTTGTAAAACCGACTCCCATCTCTTAGCTCTTGTTATATGTCATAGGTAAAGTTTTGTGTTTTTGAAATCTAATGGCTCATTTTATATATATATATATATTTATCCAGAAGGAAGTGCGAGTGAGACTGATGATGATAATGAAAGAGTAGACGCTGCAGAGGAAGAAACAGATGAGGAAGAGAACACCTTTTTTGATACCCGTGATTTTCTATCATCAAGCTCTTTCAAAAGCAATGCATCCGATTATCGTATATCATCGTTTTCCTCAGATGATGATGGCATATATGCTGTAGAATCTGAAGATGATATTGATCCATCTATTAAGGCTGTTGGGGCAAACTATCCGTATGTTAAGCGCCGTAAGAAATTGCCTGACCCTATTGAAAAAGAAAAGGGCGTTAGTCTTTGGTCGATGATAAAGGATAACATTGGAAAGGATCTCACTAAAATTTGTCTTCCTGTTTACTTCAACGAGCCTCTCTCTTCTCTGCAAAAATGTTTTGAAGATTTGGAATACTCGTATCTCATTGACCGTGCTAATGAATGGGGGAGAAGGGTTAGTCTAATCCAGTTTCTTTTTCCCATCTTTTCTCTGAATCCAGAAGCTTGTTGATGTTCTATGGTGGTTAGTTCCTTAACAGCATAGCTTTTTGGCTCAGTTCTCATGTTTATTATATTTCTTCTAAGTTTTGCAGGGTGATGGTCTTATGAGAATTCTCAATGTAGCTGCTTTTGCTGTATCCGGATATGCATCGACTGAAGGAAGAATTTGCAAACCATTTAATCCGCTATTAGGCGAGACATATGAAGCTGAATACCCAGATAGAGGCCTTCGATTTTTCTCAGAAAAGGTTACCTTCTTTCCTTTTTTTGTGAGGGGAAGTGGGGTTTTAGATAAATGCAGTGAACATGGAATTAATTGTAGAATGTGTGTAGAATCACAACTAGAAAAACATTAAAGCTAGGTCTATCTACTGCATTTACAGGTGACAATAAGCCTGATACAGAAAGAGCCTTCTGTTTTTGGTTTCAGGTCAGTCATCATCCAATGGTTGTTGCTTGTCATTGTGAGGGTACGGGTTGGAAATTTTGGGCAGATAGCAATTTGAAGAGCAAATTTTGGGGTCGTTCAATTCAGCTTGATCCTGTAGGTGTTTTAACCTTGGAATTTGATGATGGAGAGGTGTTTCAGTGGAGTAAGGTGCGACACTACTAGTTGTAAAATCATTCTATCCTTGGTACCTCAATATCATCAATATTAATTAGCTCCTCTTCTGAAATGGACTTTTTTTGTTAGGTTACAACATCAATTTACAACCTTATACTGGGAAAATTGTATTGTGATCATTATGGTACCATGCGCATACAAGGGTCTCATGGTTACTCATGTAAGCTTAAGTTCAAGGAGCAGTCTATTATTGAGCGAAATCCTCACCAGGTACTTTCTACTCATTTCAATCCTTCTTATTTCTAAACTTGTTTTGTACCTTTCACACTCTATTTTGGGGTCTCTCATTTGGAACTTGGTCTTATATGGCTAAGATTAGGGATTTTGTTGAGTAAATTGTGAATCTGTATATTAGCATTATATTGTGTTGTTATCCAAGTAATATCAAGAACTCTTGGTTGATCTTTTTTTTCTCCTCTTTTCTTTTGTTCCATAAATCCAGGTACAAGGTGTCGTCCAAGATAAGAATGGGAAGATAGTGGCGACGCTATTTGGAAAATGGGATGAGAGTATGCATTATGTGCCTGGAGACTGTTCAGGAAGAGGAAAAGGATTTGATTCTTTATCCGAAGCCCGTCTTCTCTGGAAAAGGAGCAAGCCTCCCATGTTTCCGACAAGATACAACTTGACACGCTTTGCCATTACACTGAATGAGCTGACCCCGGGATTGAAGGTAGCGTTGTTTTGTTTACCTCCCTCAAGAAGGCTGCACCAAAGATGCTAGAAAATACAAATATTTTGAACGAAATGAGATTTTATTTTTGCTGCTCTGCTGTGAGTGGATTAGGAGTTCTAATGTTGATTTTGCATGCAGGAAAAATTGCCCCCAACGGATTCAAGACTTAGACCTGATCAAAGATATCTAGAAAATGGGGAATATGAAATGGCTAATTCAGAAAAGTTGCGGCTAGAGCAGAGACAACGGCAGGTAAGGCTCTTGCAGGCTAATGACTTGATTTCGATTTAAACCAGTCAGAGCCAAACACAAAATGAAGGATGTTGAATTACCGTCTCAATTGGCATAATAATTTTTAAAATGGTCAGAAATTAAGTCTACTATACCATTGTTATTTGCTCATTACAGATAACTCAAGTCAAGTAAGTGGTATAGCACCATAGTTATAGATTACTCTGCTGATATTAGGAATTGAGAAATGTAGCAGTTATTGTATTTATATGAGATTTGTTGTACGCAAGAAAGCAAATAAGATTTGTGCAATGTTTATTGTTTGTGTTTTAGGAGCTCTTCTATGACTTTATAGATAACACTGCTAACATTAATGTTTATTTCAGTCTCGGAAGATGCAAGAGAGTGGTTGGAAAGCGCGGTGGTTCGCAAAAGAGAAAGGTAGTGAAACTTACCGCTACGTGGGTGGATATTGGGAGGCCAGAGAAAGGGGAAACTGGGATTCATGTCCTGACATATTTGGCCAATTCCATTCCGATCAACTAGTTGACTAAAAATATAAGATCAATGCAGTCTTCTGATCTGTCATATTCTTTGTGCATTTTTTCTTCTCAGTAGCTCTTAGCAGTGCTTGTTGTCTCAGTGAATTGGATGTGTAAGTAAAATTAGATCGTAGGTTAGGCAATAAAGGAACCCTTTTTTTTTTTCTCCCTTCTCTTCCATGAGCCATTTATTACACAACGCGGTGCGATCATGGCGCTAGAGCCAACCTTTTGTAAGAGAGTCGGGTCGGGTTGTCTTAGCATTACAGTAACAGCCCAGAAGAAAGCAAAAAGTTGTTATTGCAAGTAATTGCACAGTACAAAGGAGGATGGATGTTGAATCATGTTGGTGGTGGTGATTCTTTTGTGGTTTCTATTGGAAGATGTTGAAGATTGAATTTGGAGAGGAAAAATCCTCTTCTGGCTTGAGAAAATTTTGAGGTTCAAGACTTTTTTAACCTCATTCTAACCAACTGAGCTCTCAAGTGCTAACAAAATTTGCAGTTCTTTTGTCCAATTTGATTAACCCATTTGACGTTGAGGAATTATAATGAATGTTATGTTCATGTTCTTTCTCCGTGTTTTTACTGTTTTCCTGCTTTTTACTTTTTATCTAGGGTTATCTATACAAACGCCCCCTAATGTTGTGCTATTGTTGCAATTTGCACCTTGACGTTTAAAAACTATCATTTTTGCCCCCTAAAGTATTAAAAACTTATATATATGCCCCTCTGTCATAATTTGTAAAAAAATAGATTAAATCAATAACGTAACATTAATCTGTTGGTGCTTGTATATATTTTTAAAGATCAACCGCCTTTAAATTAAGAAAATTATAGTAATTAATTCTATACTTATTTTCACAAACACGCTCTTATGTTGTCTTTTTTTTTTTAACTGCGCCCTGATCGTTAAAAATTTTGTATTCATACTCTCTGATTTTATCTATTTTTTATCTTTAAAAATTTGACGGGCACCAACAGATTAATGTTTCGTTATTAATTTAATCTATTTTTTTTATAGATTGTGAAAGAGAGAGCATATCTATAAGTTTTTAATACTTTATGGGGCAAAAATGACAGTTTTTAAATGTTAGGGTGCAAATTGTAATAATAGCACAACATTGGGAGGCGTTTGTATAGATAACCCTTTTATCTATTCAATGTTAAAACTCTCTCTTGAAAGCTTTACCAACTGAGTCAACTACTTCAGAGGCAACTGTAAAACAGCCAAATATGATAAGAAAATGTTGTCAAGTTTGCAATTGATTAATTAAAGTTGTTTTGGTTGTTACACGTTGTAAAAAGGTTAATAATTTCCCACGAGAGAATTTTCTCAAGTAAAATATCACACTCTAAGGGAGGTTTGGACTATTACGAGGAAAGCTTGATTGCTAGTTTGGAAACAAAAGACACGTTGATAAACCATTTTCATAGTCCATCTAATAGACAAGCTACAACTACTTTAAACCAGTACCATCTAACCAAGTTAAATAAAAATAAAAATAAAAAGCCAACGCAAGCACTATAATGAATACTAAACACACAGCATCTCAAACTGGCTGATGATCAATAGAATTTCCTCTTTTCACGGCCACATTACTAGCTCTTGCACTCGTATATTTGCACGTAAGCCTCGGAGAGTGCAACAGTTTGAGCTTCGGTTCCTGAAACGCGCAGATCCTCCGACTCGTACCTGCAAATATAGCCCCCCACGCATCAAGTTAATATGGTTCAAGCAGTCAACATTATAGCTTATGTTAAGACAATTCAAGCAGACATATTGTGAACTGTTACCATTTTTTTTTCCAACTTTCGCTGCACAAAGACCTTGTAGGATCCCTCACCGGGTTGACCACTGTGAACAAAATACCTCGAGCATGATTGTGCTTGGTCCTTCAACTCCAAACTCTTCATAGGAAAGTTCACTGAAATAAAATATGATGCGTTAGCAGAGACGAGGACAAATTCTGGAATACTATTAACTAGAAATTTTCTAACCTACATACTAATCTAATATAATAAAAAATTATTGATTTTTTCTTCTTTTGAAGTCGAAGCATTAGCATCATTGATCAATATTATGCCTGCCCTTCGAATTAATATCTATATAGCTTAACAAAATATATATTATAGTACCATGCAGCATGATTATGAACGAAAGTTTTAAAAAAATTGCGTAGTCACAGGTAATAATCGAATAGGAAATTAAAATCATCATATCAAAGTAATTATAATAATTGAGGTTTGTAATCTAGGCTCACCTAGAGTCGGATTCTTCTCAACAAAGAAGTTGTTTTTAGCGAATCGCGGCATGTGGAGAATCATGTACTGTGGTAATTTGCTGATCCGATATCTCTTTTTTGCAATCTGTGGATAAACTACTTCTGTCACTGTGTCCCCATCAAATTTCTTCAGAATGTTGAACAAAGAAACCTAAAAACAAAAAATTTGTTACTGTCCTTCAATTTAACAATAACTTCCAAGAGACCAAAAACTATCACCTGATTTTAACATTAATAAGACAGCTAACAAAACAAGGACAAACCTCAATAAAATAAGAAGGCAAAGAATTGAAGAAAATTCAAAGCGAGTAACCTGTGGTATTATATTTTTCTCCACCACATCTTGGAAAAGGGGCGGCGGAGGCAAATCCAGCCCAAGCATCAAGAACGGCGTTCTATAAGATTCTACGACATGATAATTTTCGTCTCCATTTTCTCTGTTAGGAATCTCTTCCACAACCTCTACTTCTAGCTCTCCCTATAAAGCAAAGACGGTTTTTTAGCAATCATATTAGACCATCTCCAAAGCAAATGCTATTTCTAATACCATATTTGACATTAAAAAAAATAAAGTAAAATGCTATATTCGCGCGCGTAAGAAAAAAGCTGAAAGCACTCGTGCATGATGCTGCCACTTCTCCTCGAAGTTATAAGATCGGAATGCAAGGTGTTCAAAAGCCACGACATGAATTCGACAGGGTCACACCGCACCCCTATCCTAAACCGCTTTTCGCTCGCTTGCATGACTGTTTGTAGAAACTCATGTGGGCTCACCTATAGAAACTAACAAGTATAAAAACGTCGATTTCGTATTTTAGAACAAATTGAAGAGAAAATTTTGCTTCCTGTCTTATGAATTCCGATTCGCAGCGTGAATCGATCCATGTACTAACCTGTCCTTTAAAGTTATGCGCGTGCCAAATCTTTCGTGTGAGCTCTCCGAATCGATGGACAAGAGGAGATTTGCAGTGTTGGTAGTTACCGGTGGTGAGGAAAAAGTTCCTTAGGGGAGTGACTCTCATCAAAGCTTGGATAGTGACATTAACAAAATCACTTCCTTGCACGTTGTTAAGCCCCAACTATAAATTTCACAAAATCAACAAAACAGATAAGCCAAATTAAAAAACATTCCAAAGCTAAACATATTCTTTACATTAATTTTCTTTTCAACAATGGTTTGATCGAATAGAATAGGATTCTAATTCTATCAATACTAATTGGAATATATGGTCAACTTAACCTCCAAGTTTAAATTATTAACTCAGCTAAAAAGATATAATCACTAAGATAGAGATTTAACTTCCCTAATCATCTAAGCAATTTCCATATATATACAATAAACATGAAAGAGAGAAGAGACTGAAACCGTCCCGGGAAGGTAATCCGATCCGTCAAGGCCCCTCGACCACCGAACCTCTCCATCGAGCTCTTCAATTTGTTCCTCACTAAACCTGCAAATTATACAATTAATCATAGCCTCAATTACCAAAATTAGAACAAATTTCATGCATGCAAATAACACAACAAGCTTATAAAACCAAAAAAAAAAAAAAAAAACCCTATTATGCATGCATGCAATCAAATTACCTAGGGTTTAGAACACGTCGGATATCGTCCAACGAGGCATCGATAATCTCGTAACCATCAGGGAGGCAATAAAACTTCTCCGACCGGAGATTCATATGAACATGGTGCCCTTCTTCCAAGCTATGAGTGTAGGCTTGAGAATTCTTCCCTCTTCCTCGGTAATACTTCCCGCAAACCAAGCACGCGTATACGTTCGAATTCGACAGCGAAACCGAGCAAAATTTCTCAAAATCAAAGTCCAAAACCTGCTCAAAACCCTAAAATCAGACGTAGTGTCCATAAAATAACAGCATATATCTAATAACTAGCACAAGCAAATAAGTAAATACCCGGCGATTAATGGTATCCAGATAAGGGCAATCCCATCTAATCTCGGCCTCTTTGCGGCTTCGCTTAGGGATTAATGGCTCGGAGCTCGTCGGGTTTGGACGCTTCGGGTGAGAGACAAAGCCACCATTATCATCGGCATTGGCTCTGGTACCAGTGCAATCATCAAGTTCTCTCTTGAATTTCATTCTCTGATCAATCGAACTTCGACTGTGAGAGTGTGTTCTAAGTTAAGTTTTATCTGTCAATGGTCGAGTTTTTGTTAGATAAGTCTCACAGGGTTATAAAAGGAGGACCGAGATTGATACATATATATTTAACGATAAGACAAGGGCAAGAGAATTATATATATATATATATATATATATATAAGAGCGAAAAAAATATATTAAAAAAAATACTGCCTAGAAAAAACGACGACTCCTGGAAAACGACACTACGAAAACGACAACAGGAGTGTTATATATATATATATATATATATATATATTGTATTAAGCCACCATAGCAGAGCGAAAAAAATATATTTAAAAAAATACAGCCTAGCAAAAACGACAACTCAAGGAAAACGACAACAGGAGTGTAATATACTTATTACCATATATATATATATATATATATATATATATATATATATCTGTTGTATTTACAATTTAGCCACCATATCAGAGCGAAACAATTATATAAAAAAAAATACTGCCTAGCAAAAACGACAACTCCTAGAAAACGACACCAATAAAAAACGAAAATGTCTCTGTTAACGACAACAGAAGTGTGTATATATATATATAATAATAAGTATATGTCTCTGTTAATACAATATATATATATATATATATATATATATTGTATTTAGCCACCATATCAGAGCGAAAAAATATATATAAAAAAATATTGCCTACCAAAAACGACAACTCCTGGAAAACGACACCAATACGAAAACGACAATGTCTATGAAAACGATAACAGGAGTGTAATATACTTATTATTATTATTATTATTATTCTTATATTTGTTGTATTTTGCCACCATATCAGAGCGAAAAAAAATACTGCCTAGAAAAAACGACAACTCCTGAAAAACGACACCAATACGAAAACGACAATGTCTACAAAAACGACAAGAGGAGTGTAATATACTTATTATATCAAAACAAAAAGACTTAGTTCTGACCACCACAATAAGGCAAAAGGAAAGAGAGAGTAAAAACGACATACCTAAAAAAACGACACAAATGTGAAAAACGACATCTATATAAAAACGACAAGAATATGAAAATCGAGAATTCCTGTTGAAAGACAACACAAATGAGACATGACAACACAAATGAGACATACCCGTTATATCAACACCGAAGAGTGCAGACCACTTCATTATATCCGAACGAAGAAATTGTAAAACAACAATGCTTAGGAAAAACGACTTGACTATGAAAGACGACAATGCCTTTAGAAACGACAACATAACTTTTCAAATGACACAATATGCCCTTATCGAATGACTCACGTGCGTGGCACGAGACTCATTCCATCGAAATTAGCCAGACTTGATGAAATTGTATAAAAATTCATAGGCATAAACCCAATTGTCAAAAATAAAGAAATAAAATAAAATACTCGATTACGAATTCGGATAAAAGTCAGGAACTTCTGTTGCTAAAAACCCAATATCTAAAACAAATCTTATTTGTGGGTCCTATAAGAGATGGACTGTCAAGGATGAGTTATACGTTTACAAATCAAAAAATAAAATTAAGCTTTGACTACCAACAATTTGATTTTCGCAACATCAAAAAAAAAATTTCCTTAACATAACATATAACAGCTTTTGTGAAAGATTATAATACGATATTTGATATAAGAGTCTATATAGGCAAGATTACTAAAAAACTTCAATGGAATCCCGTTCTAAAAAGAAAACAAAAAAAAAAAAAGAAAAGAAACTCTACATTTTTAATTTGATATATAAGAGCTAACAAAGAGGGAAAAAAAAAATCTCAATGTGAATGCTCATGCACCATTCAAAACTCATCAAATAATTATCTTACAACATAGTTTAATAAAACTACCCTAATAAACGACATCACTAAAATTAACCAACTAAACAACATTATAAATACAAAAATTAAAATTCTCCAAATAAATTAGAGCTTAAAATGATTTCTTTAAAAAAAAAAAATTGAATCGTGAGGATTGAGTAGTAGGATTTGACAGTCTGACAGAACACACCGACCTCACTTTCCACACAACAGAGACTTATGAGTTTAGTGACTTCCAAATTAAAATCAATCAAACCCTCTTTTTCTCTCAAGTCCTCGTCATTTTTTTCCCTCTTGATTGGATTGATATTTGTCAATATTATTTGAAATCTGATTGATATTTGTCATATGATACACATGTACTGATAAACATGTACCAACATACGCTACCCAACAAAACCCCCCAATAACCTTTCCCCACACAAATCAAAATATCTGATCTAAACCGTCCAATCAATCACGACCGTCCAATCCAATACGACTATCTTCTTCTGATCAGATTAGCTAGGCCCCATAACCATAACCTGTCACTCATTGACGCCATCGCAACGGTCCATTGCGTATATATATACATGAAAACAATTGATTACTCTTCTGAAAATGTTATCTGATCCATCACTCATCAATCCCTTTTTCTTCTTGGTTTTTTTTAGGTTAATTTTTGTTATTATCATCTTTTTAGGGTGTTCTGGTTCTAGTATGCAAGTGTGACACTGTGACACATACGTATACGTCAGGGTATAGACAGCTCGCTTTTTATTTTTATTTTATTTTATTTTTATGTGACCTTTTGAAAGAAGAAGCAAAAGAGATGAAAATTGGAAAAATAAAATAAATTTTTGGGGGATTGATTAATGGATTGATTGGTGATGGTTTAATCATTGTATTCGGGACCCCAAAAGATTCATTTGGAAATTGGAAAGTGAAAAGATTAGAAATTTCCTAGCTTAATAAGATTTTGACACCTATATAAAGGCCAACTCAATAATACATTATATTAGAGACCAACCCAGCTCAACCCAATACGATTATGATGGGTAGGGTTAATCGAATTAGATATTTAATATATAAAATTGATAATAATTTTTCTTATTAGATTATTTTTTACTTAATACTCTAAAATACATGACACGATACTTTAAAATAAAGTAAATGTCACTATCAAATAATATTTTATCTCCAATTTAATATTTTATTTTTTACTATAAAAAAAATATTCTTTCTAAATTTCTTTAACTTTCATTATTTAATTACTTTTTCTTAACTTTCAACTACTATATATTTTACCCAACATATTTTCTACTATTAAAAAATAATAAAATTTGATTAAAAAAAATGTAACGTTGAATAGTGGAATGCTATATATATAGTGTTCCAATGTTTACTAGCTCCAAAATAGAGCCAATAAATGTTGTGGGTTGGAGAAGCTTTTCGGGTCTATATCTTACTATTCCATGTCATTATGGCGTAGGTATGAGATGGTCTTAACACAAAGGCTTAGACTAGTGATTAGACTTAAGCATTATAACTTTTATAAAAATAAGAGATTCACGATCTAGCTTCATATCAGTAGTGGGTTCATGTGAAGGATGCTCCAATGCCCGATAGCACAGATTTTGATTGATCATATGCAGTTAGTTTATTATTTAATAATCCTATCGATTAGCTTTATATGTTTATTCTATTTTGATTCGAATAAATCGGCATATTCAAATGATTTTCATCAAATGACTATTCATCTATTTATTTTCATGTAAATTAGGAGCAAGACAATTCTATGAAAAAACGGCGAAAAAATTCAATGTTCTTTAGGGGGGGCATTAGAATACAGGTGTTGTCTAAGTAAATCAATAAAAAGTCTTGGTGATCCTATTAAAAATACCAGCGTAAATGAAGATTCGATTAGAAACGATATGGATAAATACATTATAAGAATAAATATCATAACACAAAGGCTTAGACTAGTTATTAGACTTAAGCATTTCAAGAATAATCTAGAGGGCTTTTATTGTTGAGCCTAAGTACCCGATCTTTTGAAATCATAGCCCATAACCAAATCTTAAGATGCCATATTAGATTGGGTTGATCAAAATTATATGTCGAGTTTAAATGGATTATAGTTGATCGGGTTGGTTTCGGGTTGGTCCGAAGTTGATTTTATAGGCATGTTTATACGAATGACTTTGGGGCTTAGCGGTTTAATGAGGGTGCCTAATTACAAGTTTGAAATATGTATGTGACTTTAGTTCATTATTATTTCTTGGCTAATAAATTGTCACTAGCAATAATAAATTGTCAAACAAGATATTACTTTTACAACAACTCCTTAGCACACAATTAAGTAACTAACAAAAGTTGGTCTATCAAGTATATATATAGCTCGTATACATACATATATATATATATATATATATATATATATTATGCCATAATTATAAGTTATCCACCATGGGAAATCCATATTCCATAATCTTATTGCGGAAATTCTCATTCCACTCTTTTTTGTTGTTGTTATTTATTACTCAATAATCTCTGTATATTTTCACCAAAAATATCGTCACAAATATAATAACTTCCAAAGAATATACTTTGCAAGGCAAGTTACCTGCTACATTTATATGTTCCCTAACACTACATATGTCATGTACCTAAGAATTTGTTGCATGGAATCTCCACGTTACCTAATTAAAAGTATATCAACAATTTTTGTTAGCTAGTAATATTACGTGTTGCCTTAACACTATACTCCATTTTGATTCCTTATAGTACACCACACTTTTGTAATGTTGGAAAAGGAAAATGTTTAGAAACACCTAATTAAATAAGAGAATATATACATGACATATATAACATACGTGGTTATATGGGAATGAACTTTCTGATTAGGAGTGTGTTGTCTGACAGAGTTTTTCACCTAAATGGATATTGCATTTTTATATATATAATACATAAGAAGTTTCCTTAGAGAATAAATACTTATTAAGTAAGGTTGGTTTCATTATTGATATATAATATTATTGATATTGCTCTCTTTGGCTTTTCTCTCTCTTTGATGTGGATATATTCTCTCCCTTAATTTCTCTTTCTGGCTAGCAGTTGAGGAAGAAAGAACAAATGTTGTGAAAGATTGAAATTGAATTGCCAAGTTTGGGCTGTGACAATAATGTTGGTCCAAATAAGCAAGCCCATTTGTCATATATATCCATGTTCCATAATCCTCCAAAATCTAAGTAAACATCATAATTAGAATCATAAAAGCAATATATGCCATAGTACCATACACCTAGAAAGGTCTATGCGTACAAGAAATTTGTTCCAATAAAAAAATATATAAATTTAGTATTGTGAAAAATTAAAGAAAACAAAAACTAGGCCTATAAAACTAATAGAATAGTGGAGAAATATTGTTAAAACTTTCAGTTAATTGTAGGAGCACGGCTGAATTTCTCAATTTTTAGTGGGGATAAATTCGAAAATTTCAAACAATAATAAATTAAATATAGCATGTGTATTTTATCCGCAAAGATCTCCGCCCCTGCATACAAGTACTTGTGTGATTATAGGATGGGGGATTTTGAGGGATACCCCATTCTTGACACAATGATAATCTATACCCCATGTGTGTTACACTTTTAATTTATACCCCAAAATTTACACTACAAACATAGAGTAGAAATGAAGGGAGCACACCACATGGGGTATAGATTATTAAGTGACATCAAGAATGGCTTTATTTTGAAATTCTCCCTTATAGGATGTGTAAGTCTACTATATTTACATGCATATGAACCAAAATAACCTTAAAACTCTGTCAGGATGGATGAATTTTTTGAGATTATTCAAGATATTCCAAAACTAACCTTAGAAAAAAAAAAAGATATGACAAAAATAAAATGACGACACATCTTGCTTTTTTGTGTCCGGCAGGTTTGAGACACCGATAATTAGCATTTTTAGGAATTGGTACTTAGAAATATAAATATAAATATATATATATATACGCTTGTTAATTAATCTATCACAAATACTTATGATTTTTTATTTTAAGAAATTCATCGTCCATTATTTACTTTCAGCTTAAAATTATAAATAAAAAAATAAACCTGGTTCTTTATATTACGAATGGTATTAATACAGCCTAGAGGGCCAACTACGTTTTGGTGCTACGGTGGATATTGTGTTTAGTTTAGTTTAGTTTAGTTCAGTTTGTTTGTTTGTTTGTTTTTTTTTTTTTTTTTAAGAAAACTTCAGTAACTAATTTTGTAAGTATTTGTTGTCATATTATGATAATATAAACAAAAAAGAGTCATATATATAGGAAACATAACTATATAACAATGGTACGAGGAGTTTTGTCGTGAGTTTGTTTGTTTGTTTGTTTTTTTTCAAAAAAAAAAAAAAAAAAAAGCTGAAATTGCTACAATTGTTTGAATAACATGAAGCAATAAGAACATTTTCTTACGTGTTAAACAGTTGGTTTTCCGATATTTGGTTATTAATTAATATATGTATAATGTATACGCACACACCAAAATACGTGTGCAAGATTGAATATCATATCATGTTATTCTTGAATATAATGCGAATTGGTGGAAAAAGGGAAGTTGAATTGAGGTCATTCGACAACATTAACGTCATTTATGTCTTTACATATATAGAGTTTTGAACCAAAGTGATCATTTCAAAACTATTATTATTATTATTAAAATTAAAAAATATAACAAAAATAAAAGAAAGGAGAGAGAGAGAGAAGGTATTGTAGTAGTCAAATAAACTTATATTCCATTGAACCATTCTAATATTCCCCAATTGATTGGATTTGGTACTTACACGTGGAATTTTAAGTTGACCAATGGAAACATATTAACATGTAATTAATCTGTTGATACACACTAATTTATTTGGCAATAGTTTATGTTATGTTATTCCATGGATCCATTAATATTCCCAATTGATTGGATTTGGTACTTACACGTGGAATTTTAAGTTAACCAATGGAAACACATTAACATGTAATTAATCTGTTGATACACTAATTTATTTGGCAATAGTTTATGTTAATCCATTGGAGGATATCATTATCTCATTATTGTTAATCATTTGATCATCTTTTTAATATACCAAACGTGTAAATCATATCTAACCATCTGGAGTCAAAACTCCAACATCAATTTTTAATTTAATCAGTAACCGACCGGCGACCGCTAATTATAAATCATCAAAGGGAATATGCACAAGACATATAATTATTTATATTCAAGAACTAGCATGGAAATTGAGCCAAAATTAAAACTTCAATTTATTTTATGTCATAGTACATATTTGCTTATGATTTCTTACTAGCTAATGTTGCAAGTTTTGATAAGTTTATTAGTGTGTGTGTGTGTGTATATATATATTAAGGTCAATGTATATTTTTAGGAGAAATAAGAGACGGAGATTTCTTGTATTTTATGCCTAATCGAAATTTTAATTGGACAAAATATCGTCATCTAGACATATGTTTACATCGAATTACATTTTATTTTTTTAATTATATAAGCCATGGATTATTTATTCTTGAAAAAATATTTTGCGTATGTATACATTTGAAAATAAATCTCTAGAAATAGACACATAATCAATTAATATTTTAGTAATTTCGCGATTTTAGGACATACTTTTCACACATATTATTGATAAGGTTAAAACATTATTAATAGTCAGTATAGAATTCACCTCATCATCAAGCTTATTTACCTCTTTAGTTTATTTGGAGCGGTAGAAAAGGACACACATTAATTAGATTTTTCCTCTATATGTGTGTTTATAAATAAATGTTATAATATATGTATATGTACATATATAAGCTTGAGCTATTTATTATTCTGTTCAATTTCTGACCTAAAAACCAGACCCAGAAACTGAGCGAGAACAATCAATCTTGATCACTTGATTCCTTCATTTTTCAAGCAATGCATATATAATTTTTCTTGTCTTAACCTAAAAAAAATAAAAGTAAAAATGAAAATATCAATTAAGTGGTCCAAAAAGGATATATTTAACGTCCCTCACAAATATATCGTGAAAGCAACAAGGTACGCATTTAACTTCTGATCCATTTTGCCCATTAATCATAAATATATATATATATATATATATATTATATATATGTATATATTTGTTGCTGTTGTCTCTTCTTTGGGTTTGGACTACAAACCTCTCTGCGCGTGATTGCACCGCCATTCACACCACAGTAATTATAACCTCTATAATTAACGCTTCTACCTTTATTAATTACTTTGAGGAAAAAAAAAAAAAAAAACCCCTAACCCGTTTCTTTTTCTCAACTGTTTTAACTGAAAATATTATTTATATATGAATGAGAAACTTAACTTTTTTTAATATTTAGCAACGAAAGTTATACTAAATTACTATGGTACAACTATATAGTTTTATGCTTATAAATGCGTTTGTTATAAATTCTTGCTCATATATTCATTAATATCAGAACCATTTGTCGCTATATTATTTAGCTATAAATTTAAAATAGATATACTGAAGATGCTCTAGCCATCTTTATTTTTACATTAATTCTATATTAACTTCTGGAAATTAATATTTATTTCAAGAAAAGAAAATGTAAATATATGTGTGCGCGCACGCGTATGTGGTGTGGCCTTTACACATAAACTACAAATTCTACAATAACACTTGTTGATGACACACTTCTGAGTAATTGATATATTTATTGCTGTAATATTGGATTTTGTTTGAATGGATGACAATGGAAAGCCCATAGATTTCATTTAATTATTGCTTTTGTTTTTATAGGCATGAAATCAAACAGACAAAAATACAAATTGAACGGTACCCATAGCAAAATGCTTTAAACATTTTTATTTATTGAGTTTGCTTTGTGTTAAAATATATAAATATATTTGTCCAACAAAAGAAGATATAAGAATAATGCTCTGGACAAAAAATTATAATTAATAAAATAGCATTTAAAATCGTACAAATTGATTAGAACATTCAATTTCAAATACAATATATGTATTCCTTTTTACGTTTAATATTGACATTTACATTAGAGATGATTTAATTAGCATTGTTTACTTTCATATATATATATATATATATATATATATATATATATATACTCACTCGCCAAAACCATTCCTTTAATTGGAACAAGCTTTGGATATAGGTTGACTCCATTAATGTGTTGTGGGCGTTTAAAAAAGCTTCAGTCTCCATACCATGGAACGTTAGTGAAATGTGTCTGCGCATGCTCTCAATTTCTGAACACATTACAATTATGGTTTCGAATATTTATCAAGAAGGAAACTCTGTAGCAGACAAGTTTGCCTCTCTTGCTTCTTATAATGACTCAAAAAATTAGTGGTTCTCAGCTCCTTCTGCCATTGGAACTTATATTCCTAGAGACATGTTGGATATCACACTCTATTGCTTCTCGAAATAAAGAAGAGGTGGAACCATTTTGATTATGCATCTTTTAAGACCCGTGCGCTCTTTTTTCATTAGGTTTACTAAAGGAAGTTTTTAATGGGAACCCGACTGCTTGACACTCTTATAAGTTGAGGCTCTCTTATCTGGAATGGGTCTGGAGAAATTTATTTTCTTTTATATCTTGCTTTTATTTTCTTTTCTTGAATTGCTTAATGAAATCATGTAATTTTGATTATCCATTTAATAATATTTGAGGTTTGCTTTCTTTAGAGGAGTTTCCATTGGAGGATTAATTTGGTTGGGAAACTTATAGATTCTAAGGCCTTTGCCAACTTAGTTGGAATTTGTTCATACAACAGATTGTCGCCATTTACATAAAAACTATTTGTGAAAAAAATAAAACCTCTTATATAATTTTTTTTTAAGAGTAATAATAAGAAATAAGAATATACCATATAGAACAGAAATATTTTGCCTTATTACAAAATGGCAATATAACCACAAACAAATAATAATTCATATAAGATTGAATTTTAAACAGTCAAGGAGTGAACTCATGTATGTAGTTGCAGAAATGGAAAACCAAATATAAAATGCACTATAGTCAGTGGAATAATTCAGTGGACGTACACTAAAATGCCAAGACAACAAAGGCTAAATATGAAACTGCATAGAAGCACGCCTAGCAGTAAACTAAACCTGAAGAGTAGAGAATCCACTTTCATTAATTATTACAACAAAAAACAACACAAACACGAAAAAATTAAAAGTAGGCAATATGTCCCCATTTGAAACCATTAATCTATGTAATGCAATCTCACAGTAAGTTTAATCTTTAGAGGTCGAGTTAGACAAGACCATAATCGAAACTAAAAAAGAAGAAAGCGATAACCGAGAAGTGGGATCCGACAATAAACACCAAGAAGTCACACAATAAATCACCACAACGACCTTCGCTAATCACCTAAAAAGAACTGTTGAGACACCATCAGTCCCAAACCCCAGCATGGTAATAATCCAGCCAAAAAAAAAAAAGACAGAAAACCTCTGCCAAGCATGCTCATGAAGATATAGAAGAAGAGGGTGAGCCAGGAGTCTTGAAAAGCACCCAAAGGCGCCTCCGAGAGTTCGACCCCACGAGCAAGCCAAGAGGCACAAGTATAAAAGCAGAAAAAGAAAAAATCTTAGAAGATAAAAGAGGGAAAGACAGCTTCCTACTTATACAAAGTTAAAATCAAAGAAAATTATCTTTTTTTTTTTTTTTGTTGTTGTTGTTGTTGTTGTATTTCAACTCCTCTTTAAAAAAGACATATTTATCCCATATAAAACATTTCATTAAAGTATGGGAAAATTAAAAATCATGCTTCCTAGACTCAGTTCTTACAATAAATATATATATATATATATATATATTGCGAATGTTAGATATTATTATATGTAGTTATTCTTTCTATTATAAAATGAGAACTATATTTTAGTTCCGCTACTAACTCCTAGATATTGGAAATAATATAGTTCTATGAGAAATATATATTATTAGACATGAAAAATAATTGATATATACAAACGTCAAAATAATATATATTTCTCTAGATTTGAATTATTTTGTATTAAGATTAGACATGGAAACAATATATTTCTAGATAAAATATATATTTGTCAATAATAATATTAAACATGAAAATAACATTAGAACTTGGATCAAATTAAACAAAAATATTTCCAAATTTGGATCAAGTTATAACTCAAAAAGATAAATCGGATTAATAAACAACCCAAAAGTGAAGAGTAAATTAGTAAAATAACAAAAGATGTAAAATTATAAAAACGAAAAAAATGAATATATTTGAAAGTATCTAATTATTTGAAATATTTTTGTAATAATTGCGTCTAAGGCCATCTCCAACGCACGTAATAATAGAGTATATTTCCCAATTTATTTGCTCCAACTCAGAGATATTTGATAGCGCTATTTTAGCAAGTATGAACAGTGGTATATTTGCTCCAACCTAATATATCTGTATCACGGTATATTTTTTTCTCATTTTTTTAAATAATTTTTATTATTTATATTACAATCCTTAACTTCGTGTTATTTGTATTTTAAGTCCACAGTCAATTGTATTTTTAATATGATATATGCTTAAAAAATAACAAAAAAATATATTTTTTTACATATATTTATTTATAATTATTATAAACATATTAATAATAATAATAAATATTGTAATGAATTTATTCCACAACAAAAGGGTTATCATTTAAACTTTTAAATGGATTAATGTGTTTAAAAAAATCTATTATGTGGGGTGAAATTATAAATAGCACAAAATTAGTAAGAAATATTTTGAAAATGAAGGTATAAAAATTGTACAGAGAGTATTCTTTATAGTATTAGGTTGGAAATAAAATACTGTTTGATCGTGACATTTATTCTATTTTAGCATATTCTATACTCTATTTTAAAGTATTGGGTTGGAGATGGTCTAATAAACATTATTTTGTAGTTTTTTCCTCAAGTATTTCTTTTCTTCTTTCCCGTCGGCGTGATTCTCTTTTTCATTTTCTACTTTTTGCAAATAATATAAGTGAAGAATTTCTTTTTCATACTTAAAGTACCCAATTACTCTATGTCCCCTCTCATTATTAATTTGAGAAAATAATCATCCAACCCAATCGTTTTCTACTTCATTGTGATTACTTCCCCACCAATTAATGGGTTTTCGGTTGTTGGATACAGAGAGAAGCCAATGCCTTTGCCCTCTCTCTATATCATGACCTTTTCTATTTTTGCATTATTTGTCGGGAAGTTTTTCTATTCGTATATATGTTCATAAACATGTACTTATGAGTTATATATGAGGGCATTGTTACATAAATAGTGTTACATAGGTCAAAAATAAAATATATAAAAAAAACTTGGAGATAAAGATAATGATGGAACATTTTGTATTGATAGGAAGAGTTAATATTGATGGATGTTACATTTTGTATTGATGGAACATTTTGTATTGATACTCTACGAATTAAAGCCAAAAAAATGGCGCTTGAATTTATTAAAATAACATTTAGATTTTGGGTGAGTCCTAAAAGTTGACTATTTTGTAGGTGGATTTTTCATTTTGAAAAACAAATAGTTATCATCATGAATTCACAATTAAATTATTCTTAAATTTTGTTATATTATAAATTTTTTTACTAATATTAATTATTATTTTTGTTTTAAAACATTGAAAAAATTGCAAAAAAAAAAAAAAAAACCATTTTAAGTGTCGTAATAATCGACGCTCTAAGTGGTGTGTGCTTTATAAATTTCTACTATATTTTCAAAAACTAACTATTTATTTAAGTATCCCTTTCTGAAGAAAATCGGATTTGTTATGAATTTTTTTTTAATTGATTAAAATTGGTAGAAAACTTAAAAGCATATATATTCTTAATGTTGTGCTGAAAATAAAATTTAATAAGTCTTAATTCGCAAGATGTCGCATGTATCTGTCTCACATTTATCATTTAATTTGAACTCGACAACTCGCTTTTTAGTCGGTTATTTTATATATATATATATATATATATATGTATATATATATATATATCATAAATTTGCCTAGCATTATGGTGTGCGATAATAAATTTTTGATAAACATGACTTCCAAGATCAATTTATATCACAAAATTATATGCATTGAATTCTCACACTAATACATAATTTCAACCAATGATTTGCTGAATTGTTATAATTATTGAATGGTTATTTCTTGATCAATCGTTAAAAAGTCGTAGTTTTAAAAATATTGTTAGCAGTATTTATTTAGAAGCTATGACAAAATACTTAATAAATACAAACAATGATGGAATTGATATACATTTAAGTGTAAGAGTTCTATTAATAATTTGTTGAAGCTCAGATGAGTAGAGCTAGCAGTTAATAAATTAGAAATTTTAGGGTTCCTTGACTGGTTAAATGCAGTTCAATCCTATATGTAACGTGACTACATTAATTAATATTGAATTCTTTGTTCAAACTTCAAACTGAACTGTTCTCTGTCTATCTATACAAAAAAAAAATTAATAATAAATAAAAATAAAAATGTGCGATACAATAGGGTCAAATACTATTTTGACAAAAAAATACACCTAAATTAGCATTTTAACCAAAAAAAAAAACTCTTAATTCTTACTCTATGCTATAGCGTAAAAATAAAATAAAAAAGTTTATAATTGTAACTTAAAAAAGATCATAGATTAATAATGCATAAAAAAACAAACATTCGTCAAAATATTTCTCAAGTTTTCTCTATATATATTTTTTTATTTATATGGCTTACCAACAAATGACCACTTAAGAGGCACGTCTTAAGAAAGGCTAATTCTTCTTTGTAATATTATATAAGAGAGATATAATTACAATAAACTATTGTAACGAGTCCAAAATAATTATTATAACAGCTATTTATAATATTATGCCTCCTTTAGACCAGTTTGCCATTACCTTTAAGATATACTTTTAAATTATGAAAAGATCAAGAAATAATTTAAGTATTTGATAAATATGTTTCTACATAATGCAATTTTATAAAATTTGAGAAGCATGTAAATGATGCTTTTGAATAAATATATCAGCTTCTAGGATTTAAAATTACCAAATTATCATATAATTAACCACCTTTTTTTTCACTCTACCTTTTCATAATTAATTTTGGCCTTGAAAATCGTAGACAACCGTACACTACACTAGCTATTAGATACGAATCACACAATCACACTCTATTTTATATATATATATATATATATATATATAAACGCATTAAATGAATCTTGAGACATATTTTACATATTTATAAAAATTAACTATTTTTACTTTATAAATAATAATTTTCAATTTGACAAAAGAATATATACTAATTTTTTAACAGTTATATGACAATTTTTTTCTTGCTAGAGATGTATTTACTTATTTAATGAAACTTTTTTTTTTCATTTTCTCTATAATAATAATAATAATAATAATAATAAGGGAAGTTTAAGAAAATAGCTATTTTTTAGAGGGTAATTTTAAACAATAGCCAGTGTTTTAAAATTTTGAGAAAGTAGCATTCATAAATTTTATTATTTTTATAAGAAATTTACTACTATAAATTTTCTATGTAATTTTATTATGATTAGAAATTTCTTACATCGATAATAAAATTTTTATGATTATTTTTAATTTTTTAAAAATTGTGACTATTTTCTAAAAACAAATCATTCAAAATAACTATTTACCTAATTGACCTTAATAATAATAATAATAATAATAATAATAATAATAATAATATTTTTAGTGAGAGCCATAAAGAATTTTTGGGTGATATACAAAAAATGAATAACAAACATTAATTTATAAAATAATATTATGTGTTTATATGGTAATTATACACTTTAAATATTTAGTTTATTGAAGCAACAATTTCAAAATTATTATTTTCTAAACGCTCTAATCTACTTATTTACAAATATAACAACTTCTTTATTGAATACAATTAATAATACTTATTTTATAAGCATAATAATACTAAATTAACACTTCATATAATGTACATCGAACATGATAAAATGGAACACCAAACAAAGCCCCTTCGCAACCAAAAAAACAAAAAACAAAACAAAGCCCCTTAAGAAAATAAAATTTAGAATACCAAGTGGGTCCCACCACGAGCTGAGGGTGTGAACAGTTATCCAAAAGCGTGATTGGCGAGTGTAGGGAAGTCGTTTCTCGGACGGAAAGTTCCTCGGTAGACGCTGACGTGGCAGACTGAGGCATGGTGGGCTATGCTATGGACACGTGGCGGGCATGGGAGAGTCGCGATGTTGGGTATTTTGATTTTGAAGAGAGAGAGAGAGAAAACGACGTGTGTTTCGATGGTCCAATTTGCCCCCCTCCCCCCCCCCCCCTAAAACCCCAAATCCCATTCGACAGCTAAAGCCACAATGCCACGTGGGTCCCACCGCCATACCCATTCCCAACTGTGAAAAGCGACTGTTTGGCTCGCTATGTTATTTAATTTTATCAAACAAACATATTTAAATTTTAATCTCGCGACAAAAAACTCGATTAAAATAAAATAAACCAACGACGACACACAGAGACACTATCCAACAATTACGTAGATTATATATATACGTATATGTAATTACGTATAAAACTCGAAAAAAAAAACCCATATTCTTGAAGCTCTCTACATCTTATTAAGTTCGATTAATAATTTAATATGTATATTTAATTCTATAAATGACGGTTGATATTATTTTGAATTTATTTGTAGTTATTTCTTTTTTTTTAATTTATTTCTTTCATGACTAACTAGCATGATTAATAGAATGGGTGTGAATGTAATGCTGAGAAGTTAGCGTTGAGGAATATAAAAATCTGGAATGGGAGAGTAAAGACGATATATTAAGTTGACTAATTGAAATATTAGTTTAAAGCCAGCGAGCGAATTAGTTCAAACAGTTTGATGGCCTAAAAATAATTTGTGCGCCCATAATTAGGTGTGATTAAATGCCTATTAATGACCAATAGAAATATCTTCTAGCAAAAATAAAAAATAAAAAATTGACCAATAGAAATCTCTAAAGTCGGCTTCCTATTTTATTTTAATTTGTATTCCAATATCAAATTATTTTATTCTGGACATGTATAGACAAGTGTATGTCAATGCTCTTAGACTAATATTAAAAATGCATGGTTATATATGTATTTTTTATGGACTTGCACCTGTAAACTTATTATTATATGAGAAATGAGAAACGTCATGGTATTATGATAATGTTATTTATAATGTATGGGATTGAAGGTATGAGTCAATGTATATCGCTTTTATATAGGTGCGGCTATATTTGTTACTCTCCTGTCGCTTTTCACACACTTTTTTTTTTTTTCAACGCATAATTACTAGAATGATTATTATTGAAATTACGTTTAAATACAACAATTAAAAAGAAAATCTTAAACACTTCACTCCTAATTACACCTCTTACATTTCTATAATATATAGGTAATGTTTTTGTGTCTTTTGTAATTAATATAGGAACAATTACATGTGCGCGTCTGTATATAATTATGAAAAAATCTATATAATTATATAAATTGATGCACCACCACAACCAATCGCGAAAATATTTCAAAAAACCAAAAGTGAAAACATATGTCAAATATATAAAGGCAATATTTTTTATTGGCCTTTTATATATATAAGATCATATATTCATATATATATACACACACACATATATAGTATATATATATATATATAGTACATACAATCACATAGATATAATGGTCACGATATTTTAAATGAAAAAGTAAAAACATCCCGATTATTACGTATTGATAGAACATATGAAAAAATAATTCAATAGAGAAAAAGATATTAAAAATAACGAAACTGAAATAAAAATGGTGAGTTATGATGAAAGATCGGAAAAAATAGTAGGAATTTTTTTAATAATAAAGAGTATATTTAGAAATTGTTAAATTTATTAACGGGTGTTTATAATAAAGTGTGTAGCGTAAACTAGGGGGTGATATTAGATGATGCATGCTTTAGCTTGGTTGAAAGAAACAATAAAAACCATAAGAATACAAAATAGGAAGGCCTTTTGATGTCTTTTTAAAGAAGCAGCTCGATGGCATTAATATAATTTTTTATTCAGTTTCAAGTTTTTGCTCTATTCAAAGAACCAAAAGAGTTAGTAAGTGATTAGCGCAATTTAAGTGATTAATAATGTAATGACTTTCGGACGACTCATGAGGATGAGGTCACCGATTTTGGATTACTTTGAAAAATAGGTTTAAGCGATAGTTCATGATGAACTAAATGCTTTTACAACACCTTTTGGTTTATCATATTGTATTATTTTATACATGTATAAATTTATATAATTTGTGTTGTATATCAAAAAGTAATATATAAAACAATGACAAAAAGATCTTAGGCAGTAGAGTAAATATACGTTCTCATCATAGGGAAGATAACGCAATTATATTATATTAAATGCGTTTTTCGTGTTATACAATACGATAGTTTGAACATATTAAATACCACTGTATTAGATACAAAATAATTTATATATATGGATGCACTAAGCGTGCCCTAAAAGTTTTGTTGATTAAATGGTATGTAATTGTTCCTCCTCCAATATTTTCATACTGACAAAAATTAATTAAAAATAATTACAAAATACACTTATCAATATAAGTATATTTTTTGTTCTATCTAATTATAAATAATTATCACATTAATTTGATCATTTTTTTTTACTAAAATTCTAACTATATCTCATTTTTCATATAGATTGTCATTATAATATTTACATAACCTTGAAAGTAATTAATATATTTATTATAAAGTTAGTTGTAAAAAAAATTATTACTAATCTCTTCATTATCTTTTCAACATTTTAATCATTTAACAGGTCGTTTGATTCGCTTTTTAAATTAAAAAATTTAGATCAATTAAATTTGAATTTAAAGTCAAAGTCAAAATGTAATATTTATATTATTAATTTAATTTTTTGTTTGATTACATTATTTTTAAAAATAAGACAAATGTTGATTTTCCAAGTATCATAATCTCCACGTACACTAACGTTTCACAAATATATATATATATATATATATATATATATAGAGAGAGTTTTTTAGGCAATTAACTAAAATTTTGGGTAATTTTTTAAGATTTAGCCATAATTTCACGAAATTAATGATTTAGCCATAACATGTAACATTTTTTGTAACATGTAACATATATACGTGTAAAAAATGTAACATTATATTTTTTACACGTATATATGTTATATGTTACAAAAAATATTACATATTATGGCTAAATCCATAATTTCGTGAAACTATGGCTAAATCTTTCAAACTTTATCTTTAAAATAGCTAATTGCTTAACTGGCCCATATATATATTGCACGTCAAAATGATAATTTAATTAAAAAAAGTTTCTTTAATGGTTTTCATTTGTCATATTTACTTTTTATGTGTTTTTTTAAAAGCGGTTATCAATGTGATAAAACATAATTAATTACTCCTTATTTTTTACCTATTCAAATTGAAACATTACTGTTAACTTTTCAAATTTCAAAGTGAATTAAATAGTTAACATTAAGCATTTTTCACGCCGTGATTAATAAAGTCTATAACTATTTAGATTCGAATACTTAAATAGTTGAAACAAATAAATGATTAATATCATAATATATATTATTGAAGAAATTAAAAAACTAATAGTAATAATTGAAGGGTCAATTCTTTGATCTTGATGTAATTATACACACAATATTTGTGCAAATACACATGATTTTAATGTAATTGTCTAGTTTCAGTCGCTTATCACCTTTAGTTGAAAATATAACTAATATATTGAAGACCTCGCACAGTCTTCAATATCTTATTCATGCATGTAAGGAAAATTAAGGAAAGGTTTTGAATGATTGAATTAAGCTAGCATATATGGACCAAAACGATCGAATTGGAAAAAGATATGGCATGCTTTTATATATACGAAGTACAGACGCCGTATCTACAATAATCTTTTCCAAAAAGCAAAAGGAAAGACATACACGCATAATATATATTTAACAACAATAATAATATTGGAGCCACTGGTATAAGCAATAATTCAATATATTCTACAATTTTAGCAGCTTCAATTAATTGTGCCAGAAAGCGAAAAAAACCTATCGTGAGCTGGATATATATCTCAGCAAATGAATTATTAAAGAGTAGTTTGAATTTTTATTATTTTAGGAAAAATTATTAATAATCCATATTTTCATATATATCAATGCATCGGATAATTCAGTCCCGAGTCAAATCTCTTATATATAAATATATATATATATATAATATTATTACAAATAATGATAAAGTAGAAAGATATACTTTATAATCTACACCACATTAATTTAAAATAAAAAGTCTATTTGATTTTGATCATTTATTGACTTACAATTTAAAGAAATAACTAACATTTCGAAAAATAAAAATTGATCATTAGCTCATAAAAAATAAAAGAGTATAAAAGTAAAATTATAATCTCATGTAATTAAGAAATTTATTATTTTTTAAGTTAATAAAAATATTGATTATTTTCTTAAAATATATTTTAAATATTTATTTAATCATCTCTAAAATTTATACTGTGTTAAATAATTTGAATAGAATGATATTCATTCATCAAGTATTTTTTTAAACTATTTCAAATAATTCAATTAAATGATTATTTTGTCAAAATTTGGATATCTATTTAAATTAAGTGTGATTTGGTAATTTATAATTACAGTTTCTCTATAAATATATATGCATTTACAAATATATATATATATATATATATATATATATATATATACACACACACACACTTATTGCATGCATATATAACTTCATAGTTCGTGTTGTGTAGGTCGTCAAGGACTAAAGGCTGGGGGATTATTTATTGGGTTCCCTTATTTATTAATATATGGGTCACTCAAAAGGCAGTGATGTATTAGACAGAGCTATATATTGCAATATTATGGGATGGATTAAATATTTGAAAGACTTTATAGACTTTTGTCATTCAGAACTTTATGATTCACAAATGCATGTAAAAAAACCATATATGGCCAACACAGAGCGAAGACAGGGAAAAAAAAAAAAGTCATAACAGACGTGCCTGATAATTTAAAACTGGTTGGTGACTGAAGTAAATCCTCTTATTCAATTACCTTACTGTCAATCTGTTGATTTAAAAATAAAAAATAATAAATTATTTTTAACCTTTTTTTTTGTTTCTGGCAATTTCTGTTCTTTTCTTTTAGTTTTCGTTTTCCTTCGTGAGGTACATCAACATGTTATCATATTCATGTATATATTCTGCATGGAATTGATATCTCATGAAGTGTTATTGGTACATATATAGTAGTATAGTACCATTTACCTATATACATATTTTATAATATATATATATATATATATGTATGCATAGGTTTTCCACGAGATATAATAAAGAAGAATTTATGAAATGATAATCTTTTGCACTATAACTTGCTATTTTTGAAGCAATTGATGATGCCAAAAACACACATATACAAGTTGACAACACGTCGTCTAGGGTTGTGGCTTTCAAATGTAATATATATATATATATATATATATATGTGTGTGTGTATGTTATATATACACAAGCACACGTACACAAGTTATATATGATGTAACCACGCATGCTTAATGAGATACATAGGATTTATGGTCATGCTTTTTCGCCCCATTCTAGTACTATAGTATAGCATAGCTATATAGCCGGCCTTGTTCAGAGATCTTTAACATTAATATTCGAAATAAACAATACATTTTTATTGGTGGAGAGAGGGAATTAAAAGAAAAAAAAATTAATAAAGAAATAAAGAAAAAAAAAAGTTAAACTGGCTAGTTTAATGTGGACACGCATCAGCTTATTTGGTTTTTACGTACATTTTTAACTTCAGATTGAACTAGGAAACGTACATCATGATTATTAATTAATCATCAACGTTGCATGAGATGATAATAAATAAATTTGAGACGACATGGAAGAGGTTACTTTTATTGGCATGGTTGTATATACGTATATTATAAAGATATATATTGCTTTCTAGAAGTTATATATATGATGAGTTATATGATATGGTATTATTGTAATAAATTTGTAGATGAGGCCAAAGTCAAAAGAGCAACAACTGGCCATGTTTTACAGTCTTATGTTGACACAAGTCTAGAAAAAATAATGAAATAGACAATTGACATGGATATTATGCATGTTCATTTGAATTGTTGAATTCAACGATGTTGGACTAGGGTGATCTATAATTTGTGGTAAATAATCTTAAAGTAATTCCTTAGTTATATATAAGATTAGAAATTAACTTTCTTTTTGTCTATTTGATATCACTATTTGTGCTATGTATTGCCAACATCATTTTAAATTTACGATGAATATTTTATTTAAAAATACTTATTTGATATATATATATAATCACTTAAATGTGTTTATTAAAATAAATTGATTTTTCAAATCTCAAAGCCAAATGCCTTTGGTTACCATTCAACCATTTAAATTATATCCGAATTGAAAAAACCAACAATTATTTAAATGGTCCACGATCGAAACAAGGTTCTCAAATCTCAGTATTTGACAAATCAAGCTTCTCATCAACACATATATATAACATTGTTAATTTGAACGTATTTAGGATGTGAACGAATATATAATTCACTCCATAACGCTAAAAAATATATGTGAATACGTACCCACATATTTTGCATGTACAATATTACACGCTCCTTGGTATATTTATCGTATAATATTTAGTGAATTAATCCGCTAGACACGATCCGCGTAGACACTACTGGGGTCCACTTGAAGAAAAATACGGAGGACACGTATAAATATGAGTCATGGCTAGCTAGCTTACAGAAGTACCATACATATACACGTCAATTATACAAAATCTCACACATATATATAGAGATAGGCTCTTAAGAGACACCAGATAGTTGGAAACAAAAAAAACCAAATTGTCTTTCCTTCAGCGGTACTAAATTACCAATTACAAATGAAAATGATGTTTAGTAAAAAGTCCCCAAAACTGGGTCATATTGATCATTCTATTCTCTTTCTTACAAATTTACCCCTACTTTGAACAAACCCACTTCTTTTAGATTGGGCCACTAGCTAGCTTCCTAATTGTATTGGTCCACACACTTTTATGACTCATTATGCACCAATACTACTTCTGTGTTATTGCTCTTACCATTTCATTGTTTCCCTTGAAAAAAAAAAAAAACACCCTAACTTGTTCAATAGTTGTTTATCAGCCTCAAACGAAAAAAGAAAAAAAAAACACTAATTTTGGGGTCGGTGTTTTTGTCAAATTTAGGTCACCGTATTTTGCTTATTTTCAATTGGGCAACACGTTTTTTGCTCTTTGCCCTCTGAGCTACATTGATTATTTCTGAGTAGTCTGCTGTTAAATAGATAGAAGTTAGAACTGTGAATTGGTCAAACTTTGAGAAATTAATGAAGTGCCTCTAATACTGAACTAGTTTACCACATAAATAATATGTTTTTGCTTTTAACATGGCATCATATACTATAGTCAATAATATTTTATTTAAAGAATGTGGAGTTGAGAGATTATTAGCATGCATGGATAAGTATTTATTGATAAGTTAATTATGTGCGTCTATTTTTTATTTATATATGAAAAAAACTATGTACAAGTTGACTTGTATGGATTTGTTTTGATTGTCAAATTTTCATTATATTAGTATATTATATAATATTTTTTTGTATATTAAAAAAAAACACATTACCAAATACAATACCAATACATATCTCCTACGCAATAACATATGTAAAAAGAGGGCAGAAAATATACTTGCACGGTTAACATTTGAGGACAATGTGAAGCTCTTTCGTTGATTCAAATTATAAAAAGGCCAATGAATGGAAATAAAAAATTTCTGCTCTTTAAAATATAGATTAGTTGTAAAAATGGGTCATATTTAAAAAATAGCACTTGTTAAGAATTTTATAACAAAAAAAAAGCTTAACACATTTGTAAAATTTTAATATTTTAAATTTTAAGAGTAAATTTTAAAATATTAAACAATTTATAACAAATATGTTAAGACTTTTTTAACATATACTATTTTTTTTCCATATTTTGAAAGATGTATTATTTTCTAAAAACGTAAAGAAATTTATATTATTTACTGCAGTTTCTCTTAAAATATTTTGACATTATCAATTAGACAGTTTAGAAGAAGGGAAAAAATTTAATTTGATTTCCAAATATCTTTTTTGTTTGTGCATATTGGGAGAGATAGCGGGTGACGCTAAACGTGCAAGCCTCACATCATCAAGAGGCCAAAGATCAGATTTGGCTCATTTAACATCTTTATTTATTTGAAATCTCAACTCTCTAATTATGGAACTTATATACATTTCACCAACCAGAAAAGAAAACTTCCAATTAAAGTACAAATTAAAGATTCTTGTGAGGTCGCAAACCAAACATAACATCTCATTTTTGCTAATCATGAAAGCAGATCTAAATATTAAATCCCAAAAAGCTTATTTAAAAATTTTCATTTCCTTAGTTGTATCATATCATAAATATATATATATAAAAAAAACAGTTTCAATCCATAAAATTAACCATATCGATAAAGAATCATGTCAAACCTTGGATAGGTCACCGCAGCAGAGCCCTCTGGGCCCACTAAACAAATCCCGATTTATTTCCTCAGAAATAACAAAACTCAAATAAATAAAATAAAAAATTTGAAAAGGAAGTGGCATATTTGTTATTACTAGATAACCAAAGGGTAAAAACGACAAAAGAAATGCCCTTTTTCTCGTCCTAGTCGATTCCGTCACGTCAAGACGGAAAAGCCAGAGAGAGAGAGAGACTGTTGTTAGGACCAACGAGATTACCAAAATAATTTATTTACTTTTTTTTTTAAATAAGAAAATAAATAAAAAGAAAAATGTCAAAAAGACATGTGACCCTAATATTTCGTCTATGTTTTTATTTTGTCTCCTCTGATTGTACTTTGGAACTCCTGCGATGTCTTGCAATAATCGAACGTGAATATAGCTGAATTCACCTAAAAATCGAGGTAAAATTCCTATACAATTTTTTGCCTAAAATTTCAAACTCGAATCCAACACTACATTTTCACTATTTCAAATCAGAAGAGGAGGCAAAAATGCTAAACGCAAATAAAAATGGCAAAAATAGTAGTAATATATAATAATTAAAAGGCCAAAAAAGGATTATGTAGGAGAAAAAAAACACGAGGGTATATTAGTCAGCTTGGGAAATAATAAAAAAATGCAAGTAAAAATTCCCTTCGGCTGAGGCTGAGCTGTTGAGGGGTTGAGATTGAGAAGCATAGTTAGCAACGTTCCCAATGAAAAAAGAAAAGCCGGCTCATTAATTACCCTTTTTCTCTCTCTCTCTCTCAATTATACACGCATAACAAAAATAATTGGATTTTTTTTTTATTTTTAAATTTGTATTTTTTGGTGGGTTTTTGTTTTGGTATTTGGGAAGTTCATTTCATTGCAGAGTTTTGAGTTCTCTTTTCTTTATCTTCTTTTTACTCTTATCTCTGACTGTGTGTGTGTATGGTCTAAGTCTTAACCAAACCATACCCTATTTTTGTTATTTTTGGGTTCCTTTGGGTGCTCTGTGCTGTGTGTTGTGTGATTTGTTTGTGGGATTCCATTTCCCACTTATTTTCCCAAACACAAAGCACTCAAAAACCACACACAAAATAACCCCAAAAAAAAAAAAAAAACAAAGACAAAAGCAAGAGAGAGAAGAGAAGAGAAAGACAAACAAAGAGAGAGAGAGAAGAAGAGAACTGAGAAGAAGCAGAAGCAGAAGCAGAGAAATCCGAAAGTGGTAATGCTCGAGACGACGCCGTTTCGTCCGGCGAGGAGCTCCGAGCTAGAGAGAGAAGCAGAGAAGAAGTACACAGATACGTATAGAGAGAAAAGTGATATAGAGAGAGAGAGAGAGAGAAAATGCGCGAAGCACTGCTCTGCGATTCACCGAGCGACGTCGTTTCAGCCCCGACCGCCACCGCCGCCGCCAAGAAGGACTCCGGAGCCCTCATCCGCCTCCCTCCGCCGCCGCCGCCACCGTCGGGCCTCTCCGGGAGGAGCCGCTCGCAGGGCGGCGGCACGCGCAGGGTCACCCCGACCAGCTCCGCCGCCGGCGACCTGATCTCCGTCTCCGGCGCCGGGACGGTGGAGAAGGCCCTGCCCAACGGCGATCTCTACATCGGGAGCTTCTCGGGCACGGTCCCGAGCGGATCCGGGAAGTACCTCTGGACCGACGGCTGTATGTACGAGGGCGAGTGGCGGCGCGGCAAGGCCTCCGGCAAGGGCAAGTTCTCGTGGCCGAGCGGGGCCACCTACGAGGGCGAGTTCAAATCCGGCAGGATGGAGGGCTTCGGGACGTTCATCGGCTCCGACGGGGACACCTACCGCGGGTCGTGGAGCTCCGATCGGAAGCACGGCTACGGCCAGAAGCGCTACGCCAACGGGGACTTCTACGAGGGCTCGTGGAAGAGAAACCTGCAGGACGGCCAGGGGAGGTACGCGTGGAAGAACGGGAACGAGTACGTCGGTGAGTGGAAGAACGGCGTGATCAATGGCCGGGGGGTTCTGATCTGGGCCAACGGGAATCGCTACGACGGGCAGTGGGAGAACGGCGTGCCGAAGGAGAATGGGGTCTTCACTTGGCCGGACGGGAGTTGCTACGTCGGGAATTGGAACAAAGACGTGGCCATCCACCAGCTCAACGGGACGTTCTACCCCGGGACCGGCGGCGGAGGCGGCGGGGCGAAGAAGGGGGAGGTTTTGGGGGAGAATTTGACCATCACGATGCGGAAGAGGTCTTCGGTGGATGGCGCCGGGGCCGGGGCCGGGGAGAGGGGGCTGTTTCCGAGGATTTGTATATGGGAGAGCGACGGCGAGGCTGGGGATATCACCTGCGACATTTTGGACAATGTGGAGGCGTCCATGATCTACCGGAGCGGGGCCGGGGGCGGCGGCGGTGGCGGGTTCGATTGCGATTTTCGGCAGTTCAGGAGGAATCCGTTTTGCTTCAGTGGCTGCGGGGAGGCCAAGAAGCCCGGGCTCACTATCTCCAAAGGGCATAAGAATTATGACTTGATGCTTAATCTTCAGCTTGGGATTAGGTACTTTGGTTTGGTTTGGTTTGGTTTAGTTTTGCTGTTGTTGCGAGTGATGAATTGTTGGTGGGGTTTTGGGTGAGTGACCGGGTTTTTTTTTTCTCTGTAGGTATACGGTTGGAAAGCACGCTTCCATTACGAGAGCCCTTAAGCCGAGCGACTTCGAGCCCCGGGAGAAGTTCTGGACGAGGTTTCCGCCGGAGGGGTCGAGCAAGACACCGCCGCATCAGTCGATTGATTTCCGGTGGAAAGATTACTGTCCAATGGTGTTTAGGTAATTGTTTTTCCGTGAGTTATGGGCAATTGAAGATCAATATGTTGCCATTACATATCTTTTTGCCACAATTTTGATTGAGGTTCGTTATTGATTGTGGTTTCTTTCCTGGGTATTTCAGGCGTTTGAGGGAGCTATTCCAGGTGGATCCAGCGGATTACATGCTGGCCATTTGCGGCAACGACGCTCTCCGGGAGCTTTCGTCTCCCGGAAAGAGCGGGAGCTTCTTCTACCTGACACAGGACGATAGGTTTATGATAAAGACGGTGAAGAAATCAGAAGTCAAGGTTTGTGGCCTTTTGCTTTGACTTTCATCTTGTTGATTTTGTTACTTATGGTGACTCACAATCGTTTGAGTGCCATAATCGGCGGTTATGTATGGTTTATTTTGATGGTCCATTTCCCTCTTTTGATTATCTGAAATTTGGTGGTTTGTTTTCAGGTGCTTATTAGAATGCTTCCGAGTTACTATCAACATGTGTGCCGGTATGAAAATTCGCTTGTGACGAAGTTCTACGGTGTGCACTGTGTGAAGCCTGTTGGTGGTCAGAAGGTATGTATTGGAACCTAAACTGGATTTTGTTCAATACTGGATTTTTTTCCCCTCTTTTTATGAATGTCTAATTACTTATTGCTGTGGTTCGAATCTCCAGACGCGGTTTATTGTGATGGGCAATCTGTTTTGCTCGGAGTATCGAATCCATAGGCGATTTGACCTTAAGGGGTCTTCCCACGGGCGGACAACTGATAAGTCGGAGGGCGAGATTGATGAAACCACAACTCTCAAGGATCTTGATCTCAACTTTGTTTTTCGCCTACAACAAAATTGGTTCCAAGAGCTTATGAAGTAGGTTTATTATCCATCTTAAGTGAGGCATATGATGTTATTTTTCCTCTTATGTATTTATTCTCAATTTGGGGTATTGATGTTCTGCGTTTCCTTTTCAGACAAATAGATCGAGATTGCGAGTTCTTGGAAGCAGAAAGAATCATGGACTACAGTTTGTTGGTTGGCCTTCACTTTCGTGATGATAACAGATATGACAAGATAGGGTTGTCGCCCTTTGTTTTGCGAACTGGTAAATATTTTGATCATGTCATCATCGTCAATTCCTATATTGCCATTATTGTTACTAAAAATGTATTCACGACTCTTTCAGGCCAAAAGGATTCTTACCAAAACGAGAAGTCTATGCGTGGCCGTCGCTTCCTCGAGGCAGAATTGCAAGACATGGATCGAGTTTTAGCTGGCCAGTATGTTTCCCTTACTCAAAATTGCATTCCATCTCTATGTTGCTTGAATAGCGTAGTACGAGCATCAAAAAATAGATTGCAGTATATATTTCTAGAAAGTTGGAGTTGGATTACATTGCTTTTTTCTTCAATAAAAAATGTTTCATCTTTATTGTCACCCAAGCTTTTATTAAGGGCATTTGTTGGACTGTAATTTCAGGCTTTGAAATTTTGATTGCACTTGTCTAAATAATTTTGAAGGTTAGCTTGGTTTGTCTCGGCAGTTATGTTGTGAGGGTAATAGAATTATCAAAAGTTGTTTGTGAGCACGTGCAAGATGTCTCTTAGATGTACCTGCCTGTGGCCCAATAATAATTTAATTCTCCAAACTGCTAAAGAGGAATAGCTGTCAATTGCTCATGTTTCTTCATATACCATGCATATAGTAATCAAGGAAATGCCACTATGCTTCTTATCTGGCACTAATAAAAACCCCCATTTATTGCATTTTACTGAGTTTAAGCTGTTGAGAATTGTCGCAGACGATTCTCAAAAGTAAAAAACAATGTCTCAATCAGTAGATTTTTGCAAATTTTTAAGCCGTATTTAGGAGGATAAAATGTAGATACTATCTGTGGATTAACTGTTTTGAATCTCCCAAACTTGTTTAATTTACTTGAAATCAATTTGTCCTATCAGGAAGCCGTTGATTCGGTTAGGAGCCAACATGCCAGCGCGAGCAGAGCGGATGGCAAGAAAGAGTGACTTCGACAGATATAGCTCTTGCGGGATTAGCCATTCGACTCCTTCGCACAGCGGCGAGGTCTATGAAGTGGTGTTATATTTTGGGATCATCGACATCTTACAAGACTACGACATCAGCAAGAAGTTAGAGCACGCCTACAAGTCTTTTCAAGCCGATCCTTCCTCGATCTCAGCTGTGGATCCCAAGCTTTACTCGAAGCGGTTTCGGGATTTCATCAGCAGAATATTCATAGAGGAAAGGTAGCCAGCCCCAACAAGTAAACCACTGACGAAGGAAAAAAAAAAATTCAACATCAACAAATTCTACTAATGTTGGATTGACCAAATTCCGGTAGTCATATATATCCTTACGAGGAGGAGATGGCTCGGGATAACCGGCGGCAAAAGGAGGAAATAACCTTTGTGGGTCACGAAACTGGGCCACGGGGAATGTAGCGGTGTCACCGCAAGGAAAGGTCGACGGCATTGGTGTATTGGAGGGGTCTGCTTTGTTATGGCTGAATTTTGAAGATACAGCCATATGGTGTTTGGAAGCAGAGTCAGGTTACTTGTACATTCAAGTGGGGCATGGGAATTTGGATTCTGATTTTTTTTTATTCACTTTTTAAAAAAAATTAATTTGGGGTGAATATTTTTGTGGTAATCAAGGAATATGTGAAGATTTGGAAGATAGTTGAGAGAGAAGATTCAATTCAAAATGGGAAGAAGAAGAAGAAGAGAAAAAAGAACTACGGAACAATAAGTGTACAGCCTTATAGAAAAACAAATGTTGGATAGTGTTTATGAAATTCCATGATTTATTTTTTTTTGCCTTTTTTTATTTCGGGGGATGGCTTTATTTCATTTTATTTTATTTTTGTCTAAAACAAAATGTGTTTGAATCACATTGCCCGAGAGAGGCAGGTAAGAGAGGGTCGTGGAATCTCTCTCTTGGTCTCTCTTTTATCTTGTGTTGTATAAAAAAGAGCTGAGATTGGTATAGAAATTGGGGTAATTGGCTTTGCTTTTTGCAGTGAAAGAGAGGCATTTGAGAGAGAAATGAATTTAAGAGAAGAGAGAACATGAAAAGTAGAGAAAGCAAAGAGAAAGATGCGCTGGCGTTTTCTTGTTTTTGCCCACTTTGTTTACTCTTCTCTTTCTTTTTCACTCTCTCTCTCTCTCTCTCCCCCAAATTGAATATGCAAATTTAATTTTCTTGTTTCTCTCTTTTTTTTATTATATATTTTCTGGCCCAAGTACAAGTTTGTCTTTGACAAACCAAAATTATGCTAAAAACTCAATTAAAACCGGCATGGGTGTGGCAGATGAAACCATTTATTTTTAATTAAAGAAAAGGAAATGGGCACCAAAAAGCTATATACGTGAGGGAACAAACATTTAATTGACCATTGACCCAATGAAGATCTATTTATAGCCCTCTCTTCTCTTCCAAGTTCCAATTCACAATTCACACACAACAAAAGCAAAGAATCTTGCGCTCCACGTGGTGGGATCTCATTTGACAATGAGTTCAAACTGTTATTCCTAGGAATTTGGGAGGGCAAATGGGTCATTGCAAAAGTTAAAGCTCACCTCAAGTAGTTTCTAGATTATCGTGCATGAGCTTTTTTATTAAATTTTTTTACTGCAGAGGTCAAAGTTTTGGGTCAGATAGTTTTAACTGTGTAAGGCAAGGGTTGGATATCGAAGTCGAACTCCAACAGTTTGCATTTTTTTTTTTTTGCGCGTGAAAAAAAAAAAAAAACTATGTACTCTTTGTTTGTCTTTCTTATTCCTTCAATTTTATTCAATTGTTTTTCAACAATTTTTTTAATCTCAATACAATATCTTTTAAGTCTTAAGAATTTATATTGCATCAAAATTCATAAAGTAAAACTATTTCATTCTAAAATGAAATAAAATAGTTTGGATGAACTCTCTAAACAAGGAGGGCATTTTGTTTCCTTGCAACAAAAAAAAAAAAAACAAAAAAAAGAGGGCAGTTTGTAAAATTTTCAATTTTATCCTTTTTTTTTGGAATGTCACTCAAAAATATTAAGAATCTTATAAATTCACTTAAAATTACAAAAATTGCTCAAATATTTACGAGAAGCTACAAAATTAGTCATGAACAATGAATTGATGTAAACGGTTTTTACAGTTTTTTGCAAATATATGACCTTTTTTTTTTTTTTAGTTTTTGCATTTTTAAAATGAATCTAAAGGGACTTTTAATATTTTCATACACAATTTTGTACTAAAAAATAATGAATTAGGGATGACTTTGAAATTCTCCAAAATATAAGGATGAAATTGATATTTTTACAAAATAATAGATTATTTATGATTTATCCTTTGTTTCGTCTTTTTGCTTTTTGGGAGCTTCTTCTTTTTATTTGGTTGAAAGCATGCACGGTCGGAGTCTGATCTCTTTGTTTTGTAACTGTGGTTTTGGTCCATAGCCTATAGAATCTGGTCCTATTCATTTGCATATGTATTCCAGTCCCAATTCCAACTTCTTCAAACTCTTCTCTATTAATAATACTAATAATAATAATAACAATAATAATGATCTTTGCTTTTTGCATGGTGTTTGGAGATTTTAGCACGTAAATGTTCTGACTGTGTCGTGTGGCTTGGCTTCTATTTGGGATTTAAGAATCTTTAAAAAAAAACAAAAACAAAGTATATGGATGTATGTATATATGTAAGTCTTCTAGAGAAAAAAAAATGTATATATGTAAGTCATGACAAGGTGTTAGTGTGACATATGTAATAAACCACTTGTCACATGAGATAGTGCCTAGCGTAAGAGATGTTGCTTTCTGATCATATTCCTAAACTAGTTTGTGTAACCAGGAAAAAAGAAAACAAGAGAAAAGAGGGAGTTGCAAAAAAAAATAAAAAGAGTAATGTTAAATGTCATTTAGTAATTTATGCTCAAAGTGGTGTACTTTTTTTATTTTAATTATATGTTTAAAATGTAAAAATAGAAGTACAAATTAAAAATACAACACAAATTAAAAATAAATTATTAATGTATCAAAAAAAAAATACTCATCAAAACTCCCAAAAAAAAAAAAAACCTAAATATCTGAATCTGATCATAATATGATGATTTTAGAAAAATATATGACGTATCGTAATGTTATTCAGAAACATAAAGTGCAACTTTTTTTTTTTTTTTTTGAGATAGGGATAGCCAAAGGCTCAAATCAATTATTGTGTTTTTTCCTATTTTCTCAAAAATCAACATAAAAATATATAATTATAAACATTAACTATTTATTATCTGAGCTACGCACGCTGCTAATTGCGGTGGAAAGTGCAACTTTTGTATAAAAAAATAAAACTTTCAGGCATAAGATTTACCTTTGTGGGTAGTATACCCAACATCAAATGAATTAAGATCCTTAATAAACAGTAATCAAACATATATCTTTACATCTCTCCCTCTAATCAAACATATCTTATCTTATATATATAGGAAGAATCTTCATGATGTATTTTAAGATAGAAAATGATTCGGACTGTTGAAAGAAATGAAACCTATTGAAAGATATTTGACGATATAAAAGCGTATCAAATCAGTATTTTTCCATATAAACGAAATCTAATTCTTTAATCTTATCTTATTTGGCACACGAACCACATTCATAGAGTACATGCATGCACTGTTTTATCATATAGATATCGTAATGGTGAGCTAATTTAGGATTGACTAATTTTGAGTATACTGCCTAAATTCTGTTAGAAATTAAACAAGGGTAAAAATGTACGGCCATAAACCAATTCTTCTTAGGTAAGAGTAAATATCTAATTTTTAACACCTAATTTAAATAAGAATTTTTTAGGCATTTAACTAAACTTTTGGGTAATTTTTTAGGATTTAGCCATAGTTTCACGAAATTAAGAATTTAGTCATAAAATATAATATTTTTTATTACATAAAACATATATATGTGTAAAAGTGTAACATTTTATGTTACATATAATGTTATATTACATATAATATTATATTTTTTTACACGTATATATGTTACATGTTACAAAAAATGTTACATGTTATGGCTAAATCCCTAATTTCGTAAAACTATGGCTAAATCCTTCAAACTTTACCTTTAAAATGACTAATTGTTTAACTGGACCTTTAAAAAAGTTAGAGAGAATTTTAAAATAAAGCAATTCTTTATGTCATCACTTATCAATTTATATCCCAAATGATGTGCTCTCTTTATTTTCATTATTTATTTGTAGTGTAAATTTTGGGATATAAATTAAAAGTGCAACACACATGGGGTATAGATTATCATTGTGCCAAGAATAAGGCATTCCTCAAAATCTCCTTTTAAATTAATACCCAATCTTTTAAAAAATAAAACAAAATACCTAAATGATTCATTTATTTACATAATGATAGCTGGTGGTAATTAACTTTAGTTACCAAAAATATGTGCAAGTAAATCAAAAAATGACCAGTTAAGCAATTAGCCATTTTAAAGGTAAAATTCGAAAGATTTAGCTACAGTTTTATGAAATTAAGGATTTAGCCGTAACATGTAACATATATACCTATAAAAAGTGTAACATTAAATGTAACGTTACATGTAACATATATAATATTACATGTAATGTTACATTTTTACACGTATATATATTACATGTTATGGCTAAATCCTTAATTTCGACATTTTAGGGCTAAATTCTAAAAAAATACCCAAAAATTTGGTTAAATGCCTAAAAAATCCTTAAAGAAATTACTAGTTACTCAATTACTTTAAAATTTTGGGTATTTATTTTTATTATTGTATAAATTTGAGTATTTCTCTCTTTTACCCTTCTATAAATAAGAAGTTGATAATGTTTAATTATTTTTATGTGGTTTTATAAGTTAAAATATTTGAACGTAATTATAAATATAAAAGTAAATAAGGTTTTAGAAAAGGAAATATTTTAGGAGATCATGCAAATCGTTTGGCAGGGAAAATTGACAAAAGAAGTGCACCATCAATGTTAGAAAGAAAATAAAAAAGAAATATTTACATCAAATGTCCCATCCAACTCATGAAGATATAACATCTCCATGACCAAAATCCTGTAAAAATCTATCCGTACTATATTATAAAAATGGTAATTAACTCGAATTGAAAACCGAAGCTGATTTTAAAATATTGGAAAAAATATTTTGTGTTAGGATTGTTGTGAAAAGTGGAATTTTGAATGTAGTGGATCACTATTTTTGTATGGTAGATGCTTTAGTAATGCACTACGAATCTACGATAGTAATAAGTGATTTTCGATTGTTCAATCGCATGCGTACTTCATATATCGATCGATTTTTTTTTTAAATGTAGCAGACATGACCCCCAAATTAAAATTGTTCTTTTTCCTTTAATTTTAAAGTGAGAAAAGAAAAGAAAAAATTAAAATAAATAGCATATCTTGCATAAACACTTTAGGAATATTTTAGGAATAAGAAAAGGGAATAGGGATAAATAGATAATTTTAATTTGAGGGGTGTATATGGAGCAAAATGATGGGTGTAAATATAAACACCTAATTTTTAACTACCCTAAAGGAATAATCATATTATTAATCTCTAATTACACAAAAAGAGTGTTTATTAATTGGATCATTTAAGTATCCTAAAGCCTAAACCCTATCCAAATATTTCACAATGATATGACATTGAAAAATTATGAGTTTCCTAACAATAGTACTATATGTGTCAAAGATAGTAAAATAGATATATATATATATATATAATCAAATCAAAGATATAAAAAGACTAATGCCACTACAATAGATCACGAAAAAATAAGTCAAAAGTATTTAAACCATATGCATATAATTGGTAATTTTTGTTAAAAAAATGGTCATATTTTTACAACCCTACCATAACCTAATTCTTTTTCTGGCCCAACCCTTCCTAAAGATATATAATTTGAAGCTAAAGTCAGCTACTCAGCTGTACCATCTTCTTCCACTAAAAATGACACAGGACTACAAAATGAATAAGTACTTTACTATTTTTAATTTAAGTGGGTTGACTTGGCTAGTATTTTTTTAATGTATCTAAAATTGGCATCCTCGTAGCTTAATCCTTGCCTAACTAATTTTTTATTTAGTAAAAATAATAAAGTCATCGTCTGGGTACCAATAAAAGAGCCACACAGCCCACAAGCTAGGTGGTATTTTCAAGCATAAAAAATTAAAAAAAAAAAAAAAACTAGGGGGTAATTGTATTTTGTCAATGCCAAATATTAAAATTGGAGCCCAACGCCATAACTATTATTAGTTGCTTTTTATGGGTTTAATTAGTTTATTTTTCTTCATCGAAAACTTTCGACAATATTGGAACTTGCACAATTTAAAATTAGAAATTGCATATAGGAGGCCGGAGGGTATATTGTGCCAAGTATATGACAGTCCAAAAGGAAAATTCTATAAGTGTTTTTTTTTTTCCCCCTCGGTTTTGTTGTGTTGCAAAATTAATGTTGACGTTTGATTTTTTTTTTTTAATTTGAGTAAGAGGAAATATATGTATGCATACATATATATATATATATATACCTGCCACATTTTTTTTGGATTTAGGATCGTTGTGGCTAACTTTGTACTTGTGCCTCGTGCTTAAGAAAAAAAAAATTCATAGGAATATCCTTGCGAATTAATTTATTGATTTTGCTAGTATGCTTTCAAATTTTTTTTTAAAGCTATACTTTTAGTTTGCATTTAAATTTATCGTTAATTCACACCATTTTTTTTATATACTAGTTCTTTTCCTCTCTCAAAATGCCAATTTTCAATTGAGAGAGACAGAGAAGAGAAGTTTCAATCTCAAATTATGAATAGAGGTTTTATAGCTGAAGCTTGAAGAAAAAATCACTGAAAATAGAAAGAAAGTAGACATTTCTACCAAAGTTTCTGTAGAATCATCAACTTGGATAGTGATTGCTTGAAATTCAATTACTAAAGGAAATGATGAATTAAAAAAAAAAAAAAAATGTCTTACCATTACCAAGCTATACATTGTGGACAAAACATTGAATGTCATGATCCAACAAAGAAAAACAAGTCGAATACTATGTTTGACTATATTAGCCTTTTTTTTTTTAAGTCCAAGACATGTATGAGTATGACAATACAAAATTGTCTTGTCTTCTTTGCCCTACAACAATTTCTTCATTGCATGGTCAACAAAAAACGAGTATAGTTTTAGGTCTACATATAAATATTGTACACTTTTTAATCACAAGCTTATAAAACAATATTTATCTACAGAAATCGAACATGGGAATCAATTCCATAAGCATTATTAATTATCGTTTGAATATGAATTCAAATACAAAATTAAAATATTTTGATTTGAGTTATTATTTGACAAAAACTTAAATTCAAATTTATCTTTTGGATAAAATTTTGATGAAAAAGCATTTTACACTATCAAGATCTAAATATTTGTATTTGAATTAAAAATATTAATCTTGTAACAAAAAGATATTTAACTATATATATATATATATTTGTTTGAGTCGCTATCAAACTACCGGTAATAATCAAGTTTACTCGATTCATATATCGACGACAAGGTCTATTAGGTCATTTTTAGGGTTGTTCGATCACCACTCGACTATTTTCGAGTTCTATTCTGACATTGCGTCACCAAATAATTTTTAAACAATCAATAATAAAGTATGACATGTCAAACCACGTGGTACAATTCTCTCTCTCTCACTCTCACTCTCACTCACTAGACAATTTTCTCGGCATCCAAACAACGGCTAGGCCTTTATTCTACCATATAATATATATCACACTATATAATATTGTAGCTAGGGAATTAGGATTTAGGAGTCATGGCATGCCTAAAAAGTAGCAACTAAAGACACTTAAAAGACCTTGTTTCTCTAAGATCAAAGAGAGAGATCTGAGTTCTGACTAGGTAGATTTTTTTTATTATTTTATTATTATTATTATTTTTTTTTTTTTTGAGATGGAGAGGTCTAAGGGTTGGTCTGGTCCATCATTTAGGGCATATGTTGGGACCATCAAAACAAAAGGTGAGGACTTGAGAGAAAATAAATAAAAAGTTGGTTGTGATTGTACTATGCCCTCTGTTATGTCTTATTCAGACATACTCACAGCCACCATGGCAGACCATGTAAAATTACTACTATGGCTTTCTTTTCTTTTCTTTTCTTTTCCTTTCTTTTGGGCATTTATTGCATTCACTACAAAATGTTTCTTTTTTTTTTTTCCTATAAATATACTACATAGTACATATTCTAGAATTCGGTGGAAGTTAATAAGTTGATCACGAACAGAAGTCGTTGGTGTGAATGTACTAGATTTTTTTTTCTGCACAATTTTTGTTATTATTACTTCATTATTAATTTGTTGTACGTGCATATAGATATTGCGTTTGTATAAACCAATATGGTAATAAATACGCGTAGTAAATGATCAATAATAACTAAATTATTATTCGTAATTAATTTTAAAATTTTGATAATAATTATAATTGATTACACATGATAATCAAGATATTAGATATTATTAATTACCAGGTACTTATTATAAAAAATACCAAATTAATTTGTGTATATGTTTCTAAATTGGCTACCAAATTTGGGTATATGTTTCTAAACTAGCCTTACAATAGATATTCAAAGGCATGTTTTGAATAATAACAAAGTGAGATATATATAGAAGACTAATTATATATGATCAATTTCTATTTTTTTTTTTCATTTTAAACTTGAAGATTGTAATTAGTTATCAACAATCCTTGTTCACAAAAAAATATAGAAATATATACTGTTATCGGGCGTTCCTAGCTAGAAGGGTTATTTTATCTCTAGGACAATATGCTCGATAGTCTTGGCAATGTGAAAATGTGAAAACCTGTACCCGCCTCGCATTTCCACAAAATATTGACGGGTACGGGCCGGCATGTTTCCGTGTTATACGAAAACGGGTTGGTCCGTACCCATTTTTCACGGGATACAGGTCCCATGAAAAATGGGTACGGACCAACCCTTGAAAAATGGGTACGGACCTAATTTCTTGGTGGAAACGGGTATACTAGACCCATTTTTCATATAGCCATAAAAAAACTGGTACAAAAAGGGTTGGGTACTACTCGTTTTGCCAGGACTAATACCCGACCACTTTTACTTGTCGAATTCTCATAGACAATGAGCTAAAATGTCTCGATGAGAAGTATCTCGAAGGAGCATTTTTCATAAAAAGAAGAGACCCATTTTGTCCCGACCCTGAGGAAAGTCCTCGGAGGAAATAATAGTCTTTGTATGGCGTGTTCCTTGTGGAAGACAACATCCCTAAAATTAAGGGACCAAATCCCGACCTGACTAGTACCCCTGAACAAAGAGAATGATATCGCTACAGTGACATTGATGTGATCAGACGTCCAAAGAAGAAATCACACGTCTAATTGGGGGCTAGATTAAGACAAAATGAAAAGTAGCCTGTAATAAGCATGAGTATATAAGGCCCCTGACTTTATTTTTAATTCTTATTTTCAATATGGAAATTAGATTTAGTTCAACTCACACATGAAATAACGGAACAAATTAAAGGATCGTTTTTTATGTGAAGGTTATAGAACCATTTTGTATTATAATTAAGTTTGAGAAATTTAAAAACATATATAATATTTTCGTCCCTTATTTTTAAATTTTATTTACTAGCTTTTAGGAGAGTGAAAAGTACACAACATTGCTCTGTTGCCACTAGTACTACTGTAAATTTACTCCAATATGATGTTGAATTTATGAGAGCTCGTTACGGTCCATAATAGTAAAAAGTTTTTCAGCAAAAAAATATATAAAATAAATAAATAAAACAATGATAATAGTAGTAAGAAGTTTGCATGACTCAAAAGTTGCAAATAGCGTCAGACTATAATTACAATACTAATATATATATATATATATATATATATGGGAAGGCTGCAAAAATAATTCATTGTTTTCTGTCCCTTTACTGTTTGTTTGCGTTTATAACCAGACACACACACACATGTATATGTATATGTATATGTATATGCATACAATTTTATTCACCATTTTTTTTGTCTCCTTTTATTTCAGCAAAAATTCATTGTTTGCTTTCTCTCAAGTAATCAATATCACTGCATGGCATGCAGGCGTCTAATTAATTCTTGGGCGTAAAAAAAAAAATTCGATTTTTACCCCCAACCAATCACAATGGTGCACCATTGCTCTTTGAGGAAATTAATAATATCTTTTCTTTTCCCTAAATCCTATTTTAACATGTAATTAAATCACTTAATTTTTTCAACTACGAATTTATGCTATATTATTATAAATCAGTTAATATTTGAGACAACAAAAGCGGACAGAGTTCGGTGTCTTAAAAATGAAAAGTCGAAAAGGGTTAAAATTTTAAATTTTTTAGAGTATTAATAAGTTTGAAGAAGTATAAATGTTGTTGCAAGAACTTAAAGTAATAGACTTAGAGGTTTGTTATAGCGGCGCATTTTAAGTAAATTTAAACTAATTATTGTAAGAAAAAGAAAACATCCCGAAATTCTATAAGAATTTTAAGGAATGGCAATTTTTTTAGAGTGATTTTAAAAAACAATCAATATTTCAAAATAAAAAAATAAAAAAGTTATTTTTTAATTTTTTGAAATTGTGATTATTTTTTTTTAAATATACTTCTAAAATTAATGTTTACCTAATTGGCCTGATGTTAAGGAATTACATTGATGACCTTCGCGTATAAAATTTTTGGTAGGGGGATTTTCAAAATCTTTAAAAACCTATTACTTTAGAAATTTGCAATAAGATGATCATTTGTCACAACTTGACGAATCCATGTTTGTCGTTTCTACTTTAGTGTTTCAATTATCGTACGTCCAATTAAAAATTGTCGCGAAACATATGTTTAACCATACTGCGCTTATTCTATTTAAGCCTTCTTTATAATAAGATTGCATGATCTCGAATTTGTGTCACATGACAAAATAATTTTGTTGATGTAATTTTCTTTTTTTTTTTTTCGCGTATGAGGATGAGATCATGGAAAAAGTATTAGTGATTCAAACACAACTATAAGATTAACTATGTAATTTTTAGATATGAAACTTAATTTGAATTTGAGACTTACTACTTAATATTGGTTGTTAAGGTTTTTTTTTTTTGTTACTATGTTTTGGTGATTGAAAGTCTTTAATTTAGTTGTAAAAGAATTTATTAGTGTTTGATTATTAATATTTTAATTGATAAAATCATATTTTATTGATTGATAATATTTTTGATTGCCTATAATAAATTTATTTTAGAGATTGCTATGATATTTTGATGAGCTGTCTTTGATTGGAAAGACGTGGATTTTTGATAATTTTTGGATATCTTTTTTGGGCATTAAGAGATAGTGTTTCTTTATATGTTCACGCGGTGTTCGAACACCGAATATTTTTAGCAAGTCCAGTTGTACAATAGTTGGCTGATTGATTTATGTGCATTTTCTGATCATATCCTTTGGTGATTATGATCATTGACCAATGATTATGGTGGTATTATGTTTTCCTATTTTGGAGAGGAGTCATGGTTTATTCGTAGTGAGTCCTTTGCTATTTATTGTTGGTGATATGGTAGCTTGTTTTGGAAAGTACTCTAAATGTATTTCTTACCAAATAAATCTAGAAGTTTCCTTAAGTATTTCACGCGGTGTTGCGACACCTTATATATTTGGCAAGTTCAGATACGAAAGTGTTTGTCTTGAACGAATCTAGTTGACTTGGTTCATTTTGTTCTTCTGATTTCAAGGCATTCTACTTGATCTGATCTGATTGATACTTGTGATATTATGATTATAGCATTCGATATTGATCTGATTGATACTTGTGATATTATGATTATAGCATTCGATATTAATGGTAGTTGACCATTCATTATGTTGTGATATGTTTTTCTCATTTTGGAAAGTTCTCTTGATTACCTTGTGGAAGAGTTCTCAGTGAAGAATGATGGAGCTGAAAGTTTCATTATGGGTTTATATACAAGAGTTGATGTTTTGAGTTGTGAGAGAAGAAATAAACACTTTTTGGGTATATTTGTGAGAGTTATCGAAGAGTGTTCTTATATGTGTTCTAACACTTGAGTTTAATATTATTGATGGCTGTAATTGTTCTTCACGAAATTGATGAGTGATTACACGAGAGTGTATTGTGTAAGACGAGGGATCTCTTCAAGATAGATCGCTAGGCTAATGTGAGTGACGGCATAAGAGAATAGGAAGAAGTCCATTTTTATATAAGTCCGAGTATTCTCGTTTGAAGTTCTATTGGATCTTTCTGTCTAGGTATGGCCCCGCAGACGTAGGCGTAGCCGAACTGCGTTACCAATTTCCATATGTCGTTTACTTTATTTTCTGCTTTTTTTCATCTATTGTCCATAACGTTTATTTTCATCTCAAAAATCTGCACTCATAATATTCTCTGTGAGTATTCCGACACCAAAAAGAACACCACCATTTAACAGTTCTTTCAGAATTATTTGAATTGAGTGTTTACAGCTGAACTTCAAGTCTTTTGCATCAAAATTTACTAAAAGTAATTTTTTGCAATTTTTTTATTGCAAAATACTTTTAGTTTCTCACATTTGATAACCAATTGTAACCGAAATTTTTTTGTTGCGAAAAAGTTTTAGCAACAAAAAAAAAAAATTAGCAACCAAAATTTCGGTGGCTAAATTAACATCAATCTTCTTGTAGTGAACAATTAGTGCATTAGCCTTTTGATTTCCAACTTGTCTCATTCGAGCTCTGGCAACATAATCACTAAACACTAAAACAACTAGGATTAACTTCAAATCAATCTCTGAAAACGCAAAAACATGTCCTAAGCTAGCACATACATCTTTGAACGTAATAATTCACACAATACTATTATGACCCATCTCTCTCTCTCTCTCTCTCTCTCTCTCTCTCTCTATATATATATATATATATATATATAGTACTATTCAAATACATGATCAATCTGTAATTGGATTGCATTAATGATGTCTTTGAAGTAAAGTAATTTTCTGGTTAGGTTGAGTGGGGTATGTATAATTATAGGTTGAGAATTATATTTGAAGAAAGACCACTAGAAATCTGTCTGTCCCATGGCATAATTGTGATATCTTTCTTGATCAGATTCTGTTGATGTAATTTGTACCATTCACGCTCCCTAAATGTCCCAACAATATGTGATGATTTGAATAGCAAAATTTTATTTTTCTTCTTGAAAAAAAAAAAAAAAAACCATAATCAGATGAGATCATGAGAGCAACCATGATTCATTAATATTTAAAGATTGATGGGACTATACCAATTGGGAGGTTATTCAAACTAGAAAACAACCTATCATATAACGTAAACCAAAATTACAATTAAAAGCAGCTTATATATATATATATATATATATATATATATATATACCATCATCAAATAGTTCAAGCATCTATATTATTTGGCAAGAGCTGTGGTGTATATACACTACTACTATAATGTACGGATCATTTAAACCGTTAATTCATCATCATTATTATTTTTAATTAAAGAAAATAAAACTCTTCATGATCATACTACAACTTTTTCTATATTATTTATGCAATATAATTTTGTGGGCTCAATACGTGAAATATCAATTATAAACATAATAGGGAAATCCTTTGGTACTTGACACGTGTCAATTTGGCCCCCAATTTTTTGCCCCATGAGTTGAGTACAATTAGCAAATGAAGAGGTAAATTTCTTGTGAAAATTGAAGACTTTATTGAATTCTCTGTCGCTTTGTCTCGTTGCTCAATTATTGGAGGAAAAAAAAAAATTTATGAGAAGGTTATAAATACCAAATTAGTTTAATTTGTTTGGTAAAACTATTTACGGGGAAAGGAAATCAAATTACTAGCAATAATACCATCTTAATTTCTACAGATTTGAATGTCATTATTGCTGTCTACTGTTTGCCACCAACATAACAATCTGTATATGCACTACACTATTTGTCATTAAAATAAATCTCCATATTGCAACACAATAATACCTGCATTAGTTTTGAATTCTGAAATAATTAATGCTTTGTAAATATAATTTTTAACCTAATTTGTTTAATGAAGTTTTTCGGTAGAGAACAGTTCTAAATAATCAAATTAATATTTTCAATAATCCCGCTCAATGTCTTAAAATTAATCATTCTTCATAGATAGAGCATATCCCATCATAGAATCGTTATGAATTATCAAAAGAATAATGCTAGAAATACCAACTCTTTTATTTATATTTTAATACAAACTCATGTGGCAATTAAAGTGTTATGTATTTGATTGCTTGAATATCAAATTCTTCTAAAATAATAAGGTATAAACACTCACCATTAATAATATGATATGTAGGTTGGTATTAAAAAAACTGATAAAAGAATTGATATGTCTAGCACTACTTTTACAAATATATGCTAGATGGCTCAAAGATGAAGGTGAGTTTCACAACTTCACTAATAGACTCTCTTTGTGAACTGAAGCAACTGAGACTCTGAGGCTTAGTTGTGAGCCAATCGAACCTTCGTAGTAAAATGGCTAAAACCTTCAAATGGATCTCTCGTTGGAGTCAAGCTAGGGCTAGAGGTCGGGGTAACAAACCTTGCAGTTAAATTATGCTTAATAGTCAAAATCTTTAATTTCTTTTTTTTTATACTATTTTTTTCTACAAAATTTATTTTTGATGCATTATTATTTTTTTCTAACAGAAAAAATAAATGACAACTTTTGTAAAACTAGAAAAATACTAAAGTGCCCATATTTGAAGGTTTCGAGTCATATGCTTAACTTTTAAAATCACTAAATCAGAATCAATACATCCAAAAACATTTACTAATATATATACCATGGAAGATTAATATATTTTTTTTTTTGGGTAAAAGCGAAACACAATAGGAAATGGAAGATTAATATTTAAAAAAGAGATAAATTAAGTTTAAATCGTATCCCGTGGTATAGTTCTCAATCAGTAATTGATTTAGGAACATAAACTTTTCAACTTTATTTTAAAATTCCAATACAAGATGTAACTGTAAATGAATAGAACACTCCAATGCAAACTCTTCAAGGTCCAGTCAATCAAAAAGCAGTCACACAGTTACATTGAAAAATCAAGTTCTGATCAATCTTCTTTCGAAAAGTTGATATATATCATATATTTTTGTACTCATTATAAAGAATCTCAAAACTAACTTGAATACTAACTCTATATTCTTCTGCTTTATTTTATTGCCCCTACTAAACTTGTCGTCTCTTGGAAAAAAAAAAAAAGTACAAAGGAAAAATAACAAAGGTATTCTTTTGATTTTAACTAGTGACAACTTAATTAGCAAGAGGATATAGATAGTGACAATTTTACCTTTAAATCCTCAAAAAAATTTGATAAAAATTTACTCTGAAGTTCGTTAATTCAAAAGTTCAATCTTTTTAGCGGAATTGATGATTGAGGACCAACTTAGTTAATAAACTTTTATGATCTCATTCATGTGCTAATTTAGTTGGGATATATTCTTGAATTATTTACAAAAAAAAAAAGTTTTAATAATATTTCTTTCATCCACAAAAAATATATAATTATATATATATATATATATTTAACATTAATTATTCATATATCAAACTAAGTAATATTTGAAAAAATAACTTAAGACGTGAAAATATAATCATTTAATTAAAACACAATATATATATATATATATATATATATATGTCATTTTCTCTTGTACAACAAGGCGGAAAAAGCGCTAAAAGAAAGGAGGTCAAGGAAAAGGTCTAAGCGAAAAAGAAGAAACCCACGTAGCTCCAAACACCACCAATAGTTCCATATTAATTCTCTCATGAACTACTAAATATTTATCTTGAAAGGGATTTTTCAAAAAATAAAATAAATTGCAAATATATATTTTCCCTTTCCCACATTTCATATGAATATGGTGATATGATTTAAGGCTTACATCATGAACAATATTAATAAACAAATGGGCTCCAATATAAGTTGTTGTTGTTGTTGTTGGCGTTGGCCTCCATTTATTTAAATGGGTTACGGCCATTTGTCGGGAAAAGGCAACAATCATGCCCAACACGAGGCTTGTTTGGAGGGGGACAGTTTCTATCCCCATAATTATATACTTTTTATGTCCTCTTACTAATTATTTTTCATTACTATTATCATGATTGTTCATATACATATGTATTGCTCATCTGTCCAACCAAACCAAGTTCAGTGGAAATAATACAAAGTTTCTAAGTTGGAAAAGGGATGGTACTATCCATTAAGACTTAAGAGAATGTTATGACAAAAAAAAAAAAAAAGGATAATACTGTGACATTTGTTTATTGATTGTAAAATGTATAATTTTCAAAATACATATTTTTGTTTTATTTATTAAATAAATGTTTATTATTGTGGAGAGATTTTTTCTGGTTGAAAATTCTGATTATACTATCATCGTTGCGCTTTCTAAAACTTCTAGATATCATGATATCTTATAAATTATAATACCCATATTTTATATTTTCTCCATAATTAGTTGGGGTGTGACTTGCTTATTGCTTTGCTTGCAAATAATAAATATTTGTCAACCTCTAAAGTACTATAAGATTTTACACCATCTTGATACCGGGTAGTTGAATTTTTAAAGCCAACCCATTGAGGCATTCAATTTGAACCTATACATACATAGCTGTTCAATATTAGTCAATAAGATCTTTAATTTTTCTATTTTTTGAGCAATTCCATTTTATATAATTTTTTTTTAATTTTGGAATTAACTTGCTTCTCAAGCTTGACCTTGAATAATGGAGCCACGTACACTGCCAAATTCTAGACCACGTGAGGACAAACTAATTAATCCAATTTAGGAAGTGGGTATGTAAGTAATCCTAAATTTTCTCGAAAGCCAAACACTAATACATTATAAATTAGAAGATCATGGCCGATAAGGTCCAACTAATCATACACATTGTCGACAATATCTCACTCTTCAAACATTATATTCTTAAAGATTGTCCAACTAAGCTTAACGGATCTTTTGGAGAAAGAGAGAATTATAATGCTCAAATACAAATATTATATATATTATCAATATAATAATTATAATTAAGTTCATGGTGAATAGAATAATATTATATATATCTGTAGACAGCAATAATACCTAAAACATACAACGTGATTTGCACCTTTCAATAAACGAAAACTAAACCTGATGAGCTCAACGTGTTAATAAGAAATCAATGCATTGTCACCTAAATCATTTAAAAGAGTCACACTTTTATGAATTTATTGTTCTAATTAAGTCTAACATAGAGCTCTTTATAGTACTACTCTCACGTCTTTGTAATTATTGCTTAAGCACTTCTTGTTCCGCCCATTAATCCTTGTTCAGGTTTCTCTTGCCAAAAATAAATTAATTAACCAGCTCCCAACTTATTTTCTTATTGTATCATTATAAATAACTTTTGGTTTTGAAATTTATCCAAAACGCACCCGTTATTAAAAAAAAAAAACACTCACGGGTATAATATTTTGAAATTTACGTGTGTAAAGACTCCAATTTTGAAATTTGCTTTGAGTAAAAAATATTCTTGACTAGAAGTTCTAGTCACAAAAACTCTTTAGTGACTAAAATAATTTATTGCGACTAAAAGTGTATTAGTAATGTTTTGTTATGAGTTGTGAATAAATTACCATTGAGTCATAATTTTTTTCTTTTTAACTAGTCCATTTTTGTAGTGTTTGTACATTGCTAACTTAATTATAAGCTTCTTGGATGAAATTAATTTGAACTTTAAATTATCAGATTCCAATCAATTAGAGATGTATTTAAAAGCTCAAATAGAGAACACCTTTTTTTTTTTCCTGTAAAAAGATAGGAGAGTGGGATAAGGTCTAAATCAATTATATTTTTCTCATACTCCTTTCAAAATAGTAACCCAGAATGCTCTTACCGTCTAAATTGTGCCCCAGGCCAGTCAAATAGATAACACCTTTAGTTTTTATAAATTCATAGATTAATAAGGTCTTAAATTAAGCCCTTTTCTAATAAATATTTATCGTCATTGAGTAAACGGAAGTACATGATCAAATCATGAATATATAGATACTAGTATTAAAAAAATTATCAAAAAAGCTAAAATTTATCCACAATATCCATGGCCTAACAAGCAAGTAATTCTCTAAAGACTAAAGCAGTATGACTTTTGATTAGGTTTTTGTCTTATACATTTTAAAGATATAGCTACAGCCTCAAATCTTTTGTCAAAATTCAAACTAAGGTCATTAATTTGCATATTTTATGATAAGAAATAGACAGACAACTACAGTCTAAATATAATCCTTGACATTAATGCGAGCTAATCAGGACCAAAAGATTACAAAAAACCTAAAACTTTGAAAAACTAGAAAAAGTTATAATCATGCCCTAGTGTAGCTAAACAGTTTGAAAATGTGAAAACTAGAAGTGCTTGCCTTTAGTTAGGAAAAGGTCTAATCATGTCCAACATTGGGTTTCCACTAGAGGAGACAATTGCCCTACTATTTCATACTATCATTAATTTGTTTAATTCCTCAAATCTCATAATATTATTCGTCAGTTAACTAATAAATTAATAATAATATGAACACACAACTCTTATAATTCTTTGAGCCAAATAACCTAAAAAAAACTATGATGTAGAGTCTAGACAAACAATTGGGTTCTTAATCATGTTGTCTAAGGTTTCCAAAAGTTTTTTTTTCTTAATTTTAATTGCTACATATACGTAGGGCTTAGAACATCATTATAATCAGTTTCTGTTACTTTCAAAGTACTCATTTTTCTATTCCAGTGCAGTGGGATGTTCTTAAATAAATCAAGGAATTAGCAAACTCATGAATCATGACTATCACACACATATTTCCAAACTATTAAGTCCTCCTTGGTTTGGCCCTTGTTTAAAATTATTTTAATTGACATGGTTTTAAGATAATAGTAACTTAAGGGATTTGGAGAAGTCACTATATAGTGACTATAAATTATTTACAACATATAACAACAAACTTTTCAAACCTAAAAATTTAATGTAGTTTTGATTACATTGGGTGGCCAAAATTTGCGGTGTTTGTTTGGTACTATAGCTATAATATATATATATATATACACATAAGTTTTGATAAATAAGTTATATTATATATATATTCAGTTTCTTACTATAGTGATGATCAGAATGAAAGTTACATGTTATCTCAAGTTTCCCAACAATGTGTACTTATTGAGTCGCATCTATTGCAGACAAACAGTAAGTAGACAATTAATAAACAGAAGATGAAAGGGATATATATATATATATATATATATATATATGAAGACTCATGTGGTTTGTAAATTTCCAAGTCGAAGAGAAAAACATGGCAAGTTGATATATGGGGACAAATCTTGATGCTGTTGTTTTCTCTTAATGGCCATGAAAGCCAACTTGATTGCACCACCATACATGTATATAGTTCATTAGTTCCTTTGGGACCTTCATGTCTAAATTAACCAAATGACATTATGATTTTTTATTTATTTATAAAATTAAGAAAATTAATTAGACGTTGATATTACATAATAGACTTTGAATTGTCATAATTAAAATGTCAATGGACTTTTATTAGACGTGGGTCAATTCTGATCCCCCCCATTATATGATTGATTCATTGCCTTCAATCCTCTTTATTGTTTTGGACCCATAAAAATGACCCTACTAGGATTTTATATTTAAGTTGCCTCAATGGCATGTAGATTTAATGAGTACAATATATGAGAACCACTTTGAAGCCATGGGAACCCAGGTTTGGTTTGGTATTTTTTTAATACACTTTTTTTTTTTCTGTGACCAAATGGGTAAATTGTTCTTTTCTTTTTTGGCCAAGCAAAGTGTAAAGAGAAAAAACAAAAATAACCCAGAAAAAAATGAATTTAAGCCTCAAATTTTAACCCTGCAAGCAACAGAAGGAAGAGAACAAAATATAGATGCATTTTGGGATACCAAATAATGGAAGATTATCTACTATGAAGGTTATGAGTGAGCAAACAAAAACCGTATCTAACTTTTATTTTCCTAGCGGTCCATGAATGGAACTTATATGAAAGCGACTCAAAAAAATCATAATTTTTTATATATATATATATATGGAGAATATTGGAAGAGCTAGTCAGTGGTCATGGATAACATAACGTCCAATTTTTGACTTGGAAAGTTTCCAAATGTATTCATCAATTCATGGTACAGCTACAAAACCTCCAATAATAACAAATGGAAAACACTCAAGTTACATATAGAAGCATATAATTGAATGAAATTATTCTTGGCCTAATTATGGTACTTGAGGAATGACTATGGAGAACCAGGCAATAAAATACTCAAATTTATGATTGAAAGAAAACAATTTCCTCTTTGAAATTATATGTACAAGGGTTTCAAATCCAAAAGACTCGCGAGTTTTGAATTGACAACCTATATATTTTATTATTTTAACCTTTGATAATTGATATATACATCTTCTAAAAATTACATTTACTAATTCCATATTCAAAGTTTACCTAAAAAAAAAAATCCATATTCAAAGCATTAATCCTCCCAAAAAAAAATCATATTATATATAATTAACATCCGCTGCCCCCACTAGAAATCCTTTTCAATTTTAGCAAATAATAATCTTAGATATTATGAAATACCACTAATTGGCTGATCAATAATGATATTGAATGAATTAAATGCCATATTTTATACAATTTTCTATTCAATATGAATAGTCATGAATCACAAACTTGTGGCTCTCCATAAACCTAAAAGTTGGCCAACTCTCTATAATTTTTCAGTTACGCATACCATATATATATATTCTATGAAGTCACAGTTGGGATTGGACTCTTCCTTGGCTTAAAAACCATGGAAAAATATGGTTTTATAGCCAAAGAACATGAAAACGAAAAGCAACAAACTAAATTTCAATCAATCAATATCTCAAATCTGGGTGGACACTCCAAGTAATTGACATGGGATGAGGCTTCTGAGAGTGCATACAGAAAAACCCCACCGAACATTTTCTTGAATAGACTAATCAATAACTTCCATTATTGTATTCATAGATCACTCTCGAAGATGCATCAATGCGTTAGTTACTTAAATTGTCTCGTCAGAAAAAAAATGTTACAATATCGTCTAATTAATTAGATATTGTAACTTCTCTAGCAACAATATGTAAGTAGTTTTTGTGTCTCGTGACGAAAATTTTGCATTAAATACGCGAATTGCCCGACAACGAAAAAAATAAATTGCGTTGGTGATGATGATATGCAACAAAAAATTTATTGTCCCGTGATGAAAATTTTCCATTAAATACCCAAATTGTTCCTAAACGAAAAGTTTTATATTGTCATGTATAATCCGAATTACCGTTTCAAATCTGAGCGTTCCAATTGTTATGTTTTATTGATTTTAGCTTTTCAAAATAAGATTTTGTGACAATCTACAAAATGGGATACCAAAATTGAATTCCTATTTCCTAATAATAATATGTATCCAAAAACAATGGTTATTCATGTTGAGTTGTGGTGAAAGTCTTTCGAAAAAAAATCATAACTAATTTTGTAATGCTCCATAGATATCAATGTTCTATACAACGTTATATAAAAGAGATGCAACATTACAGCTCTTTATAAAATTATATTTACTATTTATAATATTGCGTGGAACATTATAAAATGTCCCAAAAATCATTTATGCAATGCTGAAAATTTTTCCAAGAAAAATCATTTGGCACTGTATGATTGGCGGTTGGTCGTGGAGGGTCTAATGTGGGGTCCAATATTTGCACCTCTTGAAAGGGCCAGCAATATTGTGATATGAGTTTAGAATCTGGCATGTGGGAAAGAGGTGGTCGTTGCACATCTCTATTGGGACATAATTTTCTCAAAACACTAATATACAGAGCTTCACACCAAAATTGAAGGGAATCACAAGGGCAATGCCATATGCTTTGGCCTTTTAGCTTTTCAAATTTGGAATTTTGAACTTTTTGGTTGTGTCAATTTGTGGGGTATATATCCATTAACTATTATATTCTTGCCAAACGGATGGGTTCAAAATAGGCCTTTGTCTTTGTGATTAAATCGGATGACTAAGCAAGTACATTTGTATTGTTTGATATGACCTTCCTCTTTCTTTTATCCTTTTGGTATGAATAGCAAAACAGGTGTTTTGAGAAATATCTGTTGACAATGTATTTGCACATTTAATAATTTACACAATGTTACTTTTGTATTGGAATTAAACAAGTTCAAATTGCCTGTTTGAGAACTACCACATTTAACACAAAATATAATAGATAACAATAACACAACCAAAAAAAATGGAGATTTAACTAATAAATTTGATCTCTGCCACCAAACTCATGCCATTTTTAATTTTTTTTTATACAAGTGAATTACATCACTCATCTTTTAACTACTACTTCAAAAATTAATGGATAAAGATTTATATTTTATCCTTCCAAAAAATTTAGAATCATTATGACAAAAAAAAGGATAATAAAGTGGCGTAACTTACAAACAACATACATTAGTAATTTAGTAACATTAATCAAAATGCGACTTTCCAAATGACACGACAACAAATTTTCACCTTTGTTTTCCTTTTTCATTCCTTGTAAAGCCCAGTCCATGCAGATGACATCTGCTTCTTTTCTACAACAGTGTGAGGCCCAAATCCAATAATAGCATTGTTGTTTGAGCCTTTTTGATCCATTGCTGAATTGTCTCTGAAGCCATGTTGGCTGACATTAGAAAAAAAGAAAAAAAAAAAAAAAGAAAGAGAGAGTATGAAAAATGCCTATAGTTGATGCATGTATAGATTAAAAGATTAATATAGTGTCTAAATAAGGGCCAGAATTTCAACATCTCTCATAAATAAACTTTGCAGTTTGCCCACAGGAAAAATAAGGGATAATAATGTGTTGTCCAATCTTAAATGGTCCATCCCAACTGTGTAGATTTGGGTAGCTATTTGGACCTGACCCAATCCACTCTAATTTACACGAGTGAAAACAATGTGTTTTTACACGGGAAGAATTTCAAAATAAATGTCACTTAATAATCTATAACCCAAGTAGTATTATACTCTATTTATTTCCACTCTATGTTTATAGTATAAATTTTAGGGTATAAATTAAAAGTACAACACACATGTTGGCATAGATTATCATTGTGCAAAGAATGGGGCATTCCTCAAAATCATACCCCATTTTTTAGGTTAATTTTTACGTCGTGTGTTGCATTTTTATCCTATTTATTATCTATAAATATTGATAAAAATATAGCTGACATACAATATGTAGTAAAACTCATAAATTAATAGTCTCGATTAGATAGTATTTTTAGTCGGGTCCCATACTAAATTAATAATGCGCTAAATTTATAAGATAACGCATTATCAAAAATACCCTTAGAAGTCAATGGATATATAAATTAATAATTTTCTTATATAAAACTATTTCTCACATTATTTGGACTATTTTATAAAATATATATCTAGTATTACTTGTTCTTTGTAAAATTTACTTACTTAAGTACATGAAAATCACAATAGTAGTATTTAAAACGAAGTTAAACATGATACATCTTTGGATAAATATGAAAAATATCTTAATGAATTAATAATTTATTAATTTACCAATAAATGAATATAATATTAATTAATCGATAAATTAATAATTTGTCTTGGTCTTAAGGGTATTAATTTATAGAGGTAAATATGAAAAACATTTGGAGGGTTTGAATTTGGAGGTTATGGTGATTGATATGTACTCTATAACACGACACGGGAAAGCCTTTTTTCATTTTAGTTTACTAGTTTGGTTGGATATATTTTTTTCTGATAAATTTCAGAAATACTTCCTGTACGTACGGTATTGTTATACTTTGGCCATTCTGTTTAAAAATGTTTCATATACGGTCCCTCAACCCCTATACACCTCATTTTTTTCTCTTCATTTTTTTTTCGGGATTTTTCTTTTTTATTATAAATAGAAGCATCTATCATGGTGGGCAATAATATATATTTCTCCTCATACTCTACGATTATTATTTGTAATGTAATAACCACCGGTTTCTTCTCTGTTTGAGGAAAAGGAAAATATTAATTAAACGAATTTCTTTGTCGTTTGACATTTGGTAATGGTGTCAACGCGAGGTAATTCTTTTCTTATATATGATCAAATTTCTCGTTCAACGTAACGAGAAACATGCATGGACCTATATATAGCAACTTATATACCTAAAAATCTAAAATATATAGCTTCTTGCATGGATTTGGCAAATCACGCTTTGCGTTGAGGAAAGTATATACTCAAAGTCTCAAACTCAGGACTTAAAATTGATCAATGGATTCGAGTGTAAAAGGTTATGCTTTAATTTGAATTTGAGTCTATTTTTTTTTTTTTCCTTTTATGAGTTTTGTAGTACTGTAGAGTGTCCCTTCTTCGTATATGAAATAGTCCATTCAATAGTACATTGTGTTAGGTAATGTATATAGTACTCTGAGTTTCTTATTGCATTGTTTTAGGTACTACAATAGTAGTACTGCAGAACTAACAAAAGTAATTTTGAAAAAGATATATATGTAACGTATCGTGTCATTGACATCTGGTCACTGAAGTTAAAAGTAAGATTTTTGGGAGGTATACATAGCGAAGGCCGAAGTGTATGAAATAATGAATGAAAGTCTACTATGCATTGAGGTTTGGCCGCCAAAGTTGTAAATCTGAGATTTTTTTATTTTTATTTTTAGTTTTTCAATATATATTTTAAAAATGCAATTATTGCATTTCGAGGCATTAGCATTAAAACCAAATGAGACAAACTGGATTCATCAGAAATCTTGAATTATTCCCATCTTTGAATCATTACATTTACATGTATAGAAATTTAAAAAAAAAAAAAAAACCAACCTTAATAATCATTACATTTTCATAGATCTCTTAATTAAGAACAAAACTTCTAATACATATCACCTGAAACCCATCCCCACCGTCCGATCAACATTTTATGATGATCACATTTGATACTTGATAGTGAATAACAGCTTCTCTCTCCCTCTCTCTCTCTCTCTCTCTCTAACACTTTGTTTGGTTGAAAGGATGGGGAAAAGGAAGGATGGGGAGAAGAGGAAGGATGGAGAGGGTGATGGAAAGAGAGGATGAAAGCTCTCCTTCATGTTGTTTGGTAAAATATGGAGGAGGGAAGATAAATCCCTGCTCATTTGTTTGGTATTAGAAAGAGAATTAGAAGGATGGATAGATTGACTTTTGTTAAATTACTATTTTACCCATCAGATACTTTTGTATACTTTTACATATTAAAAAAATATATGTTGCCAATATTAAGTTGTAGAGTTTTCCTAATCAGAATTAATATAGTATAGGAGAATATGTGTTTACGTACGAACATATATATTCATGTTTGTAGCAAAACTCTTAACAAAACTTACAAGTATATATAAAATATAATAACATATTCTATAATAAAAAGAACCTATATAGGTCTTTTTTTTTTCCTTTTTCTAAGTCACTATCACAAAAGTATTACCATCCTGTATCTACCATATACCAAAAGAACACATGCAAAAGTCATTTTTCTTCCTTCCTGTATCTACCATATACCAAAAGAACACATGCAAAAGTCATTTTTCTTCCTTGTCAACTATGTTGATTGTTGACCTGATTCCACAAGTAAAGTCATGACTCATTTGCTTGAAGCATCATCTTCAACAATAATTCATATCTCCGAGCACTTGGGACTGCAAAGAAAGCTCTTGTTTTTTCAGGATATTTGATTAAAAATAAAAATGCTTCCAGTTGTTGATCATCAGGAACCCCGATATTCAATAGCTCTGCATAAATGTCCTGCTCCTCATAAATTCGTCTCCGAGCTTTTTCAAAAACAACAATTCCTTTCTCAGCAATAACATTTCCTTCTCTTATGGCTTCAGCAACATTATTAATACCAGATTGGATGATTTCAACATGTTTATCAAGTGGATCTGTTGTAAAAGCCTTTCTCTTTATGCCTTTGGATGAGTTTTCACCATGGGAATTATGTTTGGAGGATGATGAATTATAGTTATCTGATGTTACTTCATCCAAGCGCTCGACATCTACAAATTGACTACAGTTGCCTTCTTTTTCCCATTGTTGAACTTTTTCCTTTGCACTTATGGCCCCTTCTCCTGTTGCTCTGTCTCTTGCAAACAACTCAGACAGTTTATCATAATTTTGAATTCCAGTCACTCTCCATTTTTTTGCATGAGGTTTAGCCTACATTTAAACTCAAACAAAAAAGACAAATTGAGTACCATATTAGACTAAAAAAAAAAAAAACCAAACTTAACAAGTTGAAAAAAAAATACTAACCTCAATAAGAGTGTTCCAAACTTCAGGTTCTGCTTCAAACATTTTTGTTATTGGACTCCAAGCAAACCCACTAAGTCCTCTGAAAAGATCATGACATGCATTGAAGTTGATTTTCAAAGTTTTGATTCGATTTTTCAAATGATCTTTGTCGAATGGGTACTTGAGTTCTTCTCGACAAATTTTCAGAACATTGTTATAAGCAGTTGTTGTAAATGTCCCATCCACTCTGTTTCCATTAGCTTGTTGTTCCAACAGTGCATCAATCAACACAACATCCATATGTTCTGTCCACTTGACTGTATCCTTCTTTAGTTGCTCACCATCGATATTGCCCTTTGCTTTTTTAGCCATCTTTCTATACTGTATATCATAGTATAAGATAATAACATAGTATAAGATTATTATAGAGTAAGGCATGTATTACTGATTAGAGCAAACTAAAATTAATGCTTCAAGAATATAATAGAAGCAAAATAAATATCACAAGTTGAGAAAATCAAATTTGAAAAAAGCACTACATGTCTTAACTAACACAACAAGTAGCAACACAAAGAAAATAGTCTGCACATTTACGAAACAATAGTATAAGCATTAAAGGTGTTTAAGTAACATAAAAAGAAATAATAAAAAGCAAGCAACTCCTAAACGATAATTAGATAAAGTATTTTGACAAATGAAAGTCATTCTAGAACATAGTTTTGCCACATCCTTTGTGCTATCTCATTTCTTAAAGCTGCCCCTTTTTTTGCCTCTTCATCGTTTGTTTGTCTACTATAAAATTCTCCCAACTCAGTGTTTTGACTCAGAAGCTCTTCATCAACTTCAGCAATTAATTCTTCATCGGGGTCGACACCCATTAGAAAGTTGTGCAATATGCAACATGCTAACACAATTTCTGTTGTTGTTCCAACTGAAAAATGAGGCTCTGTAGCACCAGAAATAATAGGAAATCGCTTCTTTAAAACTCCAAATGATCTTTCAATTACATTACGCAGTGATGCATGTCGGTGGTTGAATAGTTCTTCTGGGTTTTGAGGAGCAAGAGCAGAGTATTCTTTCAAATGGTACCTTACTCCTCGATAAGGTGTGATGAGTCCACTTCGTAACATATAACCCGCATCAACCAAGAAGTATTTTCCTACGAAAGAAAAAAAATAGAGCAATATAGTTCTCACTCATAGCTTTAGCTAAAAAAATAAAAGAAAAAAAATAGTAGTGCTAGATTATACCTTTAGGAATTACAAGCTTATCATCTCTAACCAAAGCATTTTTTATAATTCTCGAATCGGATGCTGTCCCTTCCCATCCAGGTAACACATATGTAAATCTCATATCAAAATCACATGCTGCCATTACATTTTGTGTGGTATAGTCTTTTCTCCCACGATATCTCGGTGCTAATGCTTTACAAACTTTCACACGAATGTGTGTTCCATCAATTGCTCCAACACAATCCTAAGATTCAAATAATTTTAGTTTCTACAAATTATACACAAACACACATATATACATAAGCATCACTAAAAAAACAAATTACTTTTTTACTTAAAATGATATAGCTGAAATTCTTTACCTTAAAATATGGATAGAATCTGTTGTTACTAGCTATATGTTGAGGGATATCAACTCCATTGGGTTGCCTTAAGAATTGGTCTTCCAAAGAAATTATTGACCTTAGCACTTTATGAAAATGTCTACTTATTGTCTCACCAGATCGACGAAAAAAGAAAGACATAGTTCGATTTCGAACATTATGCGATAATACGTACAGAAACTTGGCAACCTGCTCTTCAACTATTGCATTTCTATTATCTTTGAGCCGACCAGAATCTCTTAGTAGTTCACACAATCGAGCAAATGCAAGTGGACTCATACGGGTTATGTCACGGGATTTAACATGTGTACTAAGCCGTTGTAGGAGTTCATCCCGTACCCTTTGGCTTTCTTCACTACTATTGCTTAACCTTTTATTCACATATCTTGAATGACAGTGCAAACCCATAATATAGATGAAGTGCACCAAATAACAAACAATTTGTATGGCTGCCATACGCCTTTGCCTTTCTTGACCACTTAAGAACATCCTTAAATTCTGATCAAATGTCTTTGTTCCACCCTCATCTTCGTCGTTTCCATCACAACTCAATCCTAAATTTTCCCCTTCGTCCATTGCACTATCATCTTGGTTTAGTTCTAAATTTTCCACTTCATTCATCTACTAACCATATTCGTATAACACATAGAATAGTTAAAAAAAATTAAATTGTTAACCAGGGACTGAAATTGACTGTTAAGTAACACAAAAAAGTTAAAACAAGAAGTTATAAATTACTCTCTACATCACTAGTTGAGAGCAAAGACACAATAAGAAAGATAAACACCTAATAAATAAATAAAGATAAACAACCCAACTAGAAACATAAGAATAAAGCATGAAATAAAAAATAATGAGATTTGTATCATCACAAATGCAAACGCAATATGAGATGGTTTTTTTTTTTTTGTGTGGGTAAATCAGTTTTCTTAAACAAAATTTATCTTTTTTGTCTTTTTATCTTCAACTGAATACACATTGGCCAAAGTTATAATAAATTTTTCAATTAAAGATCAATTAGTATAACTCAATAGCACACATGGTGTCCTCCACCAAAAAAAAAAAAAAACACACGATAATCATCTTGTTAAGTTACTATGTATTTCATATGATTAATAAGCAAATATGAGATATTAATTTCTCACAAAGATAAACATAAAAAAATTACATAAATTAAATATAAAAAAATAAACAAGATTGTTCTTTTTTCTTAATGGAAAAAAATGAAGAAAAAGCTTGATTGAACTTACCTTTCTTCTTCCTGATTTGGTGCTATGATGAAAACATTGAATTTGTTGGTTAGAGAGGGTAAAAGTAAAATGCCGTAAAGAACAGAGTAGAAGAAGATAGAAAAAATATATCTCTCCTAATTCCTTAAAATGATAATTATATCTGAAAATATAGAGGGTAAAATTGGTAAAATTGCCTTTTTTTCCCGCTCAATATTTCCCACCAAATTTTTATGTCCCTCATCCCTCCAATGATGGATGGATTCATTTTTGTGGGACCAAAGGGATTACAATTCCATCCATCTCTCCTCTCCCTTGTGCTCTCCACTCAACCAAACAAGGGATTTAAGCCTTCTCCCCACTCCTCTCCCTCCATCAGTCTCCCTCCCTTCACCCATCCACCGAACCAAACAAAGTGTAAGTCGTTCTTCTCACTTCTCAGTCACTAAAAAAAAGCCTGTTTTTTGTTATCCAAAGCCAATAAAACTCTCTCTCTCACTCTCTCCATGTCCATGCCTTCGGAGCTTAGAAACCCTAGTGCCACAAAAAAAGCTTTAGACCCTAACGCTGTTCCTTACTTCATGGTCTCTAACAATAATGATAATAATAATAATAATAATAATCCGTATTTTACAGCCCAACTCTCGCGGGGTATTTCGTACCATTCCATGGCTCAATACTATCACCAGAGATTCAACAACAACAACATTCGTCACGAGAAGCTTTCATGTAATGATAATCAAGAGGCTCGCAGATATTTTAGGGTTTTGAACAGCACTACTCCAAATAAACGCAACTTCAAATGGGTTCCGAAGAAAGACCAAGACTCGCCGGCGCCGGAGAAGACGCCGGTATCGCCGTCGGAGACAGCTGGAGGTCAAGATTGTGGCACTATAATTCCTTTCCCGAGTGACGTGGACGAGCTTGAGAAGCTTGGTAAAACCACTGTGATGGTGAAGAACATTCCGAATCAGTACAGGTTCTCTTTCTCTCTCTCCTATTACAGTAACATTTATTTTGGGTTATTAAAAAAAATCCGGGTATTTTTTGTTTAATTATTTTTATTATTTTATTATTTTTTATTTTTAATTATTGCATGCTTAATTTTGGAGGTTTATGTCATCAATATCTCTTAATCAATTTTTGTTTAACGTCTTAGTTACGCCTGTACGGTTAATGGTTAATTGTGACTTCATTAGTTAATAAATAGGGAAAATCCCTATTTAATCCCCGAGTTTTACTGAAATTCTCGTTTAGTCCTTGTGTTTTTTGAAATTTCAAAATAATCCCTGTGTTTGTTAAATTATGCCTATTACATGTCTTGTGCTTGAATTATGACTTGATGTACCAAATTTACCCTTTATTAAAACGACGGGTAACTGTTAATCACATATTTTTCTTCAAAAAAAAAAAATCAAAATGTCAAACCCTAAACAAACTACAAATCAAATTACTGAAAATGTTAATCACATATTTCTCTTCCTTATGCTCATATCATCAAAAAAAAAAATTTAAGCATTTATCCTAAAAAACAAATGCCATAAGAAGGGTATAGGCATAATAGGCATCAATTTTCTTATCCACGTTTTAAGAATGGTATTATAGGAATATTAGTAAAATTCGCTCTTGATTTTGCCTAAATTTCGAGTACAAGGTATATAATAGACATAATTTAACAAACACATGGATTATTTTAGAATTTCAAACAACACAAGGACTAAACGAAAATTTTGGTAAAACTCAGGGATTAAATAGGAATTTTTCCTAATAAATATCCATCTTTTTTTTTTTGTAGTATTGTTACTTATGTAAGGAAAATGCTAAACATACCAACTCTTTTACCAATTTTTTAATATCAATTTATGTGGCAATTGACATGTAATGTTTTGATTGGCTAAATATCAAATGCTCTTACCAAGATGATAAGCACTCACCAATGATAATATGACACATGAGTTTGTATTAAAAAAGTTGGTAAAAATATTGGTATGTGTAGCATTGCTCCTTATGTAATGGTTTAGTCATGAACTGGGTTTTTTTTTTTCTGGCATTTTGTTTTGGGTTTAGTGGTTATCTAATAATTTCTCTTGAAAAAAAAAAGGTTATGTTGAATAAGATATTCGAATCGAGATACTGTATATGTATATTCTAATATCCGTAAGAATTAAAAATACTAGCTAATTATTAAATTTGATCATTATGAATACCAATCATTACATTTTTTTTTTGGTGTGAAATGAACAAAATGAACAGAAGGCAGGATTTGCTCTTTATATTGAACGAGTATTGCAAGGAAGAGAACATAAAAAATCAGGCAGGCTCAATCAAATCTGCATATGACTTCGTCTATTTGCCAATGGATTTCAAGTAATTATAAATAGAGAAACTCAATTGTAACGCATAATTTAAATTAATATCTAATCTTTTGAAAAATTTACCCATGTGATTTATTTACTTATATAATGATAATTAACTTAGTTACTAAATATATATATACTCAAATAATTAATGAATTGATTAGTTATTTAATTATTTTAAAAATTTGTGTATTATTTTTTATTTTGTATAAATTTTGAGTATTTTTTTATTTCACCTAATTATATACATCTAATTTTAATGGGTTTTTTTTTGGAATTTCCTTTTGGTTTCGTCCTAGTAAATCTTGTTTCGAAAACAGAATCGCAAACCTAGGTTACGCCTTTGTAAACTTCACATCTAGCTCCGCAGCTTGGAAATTCTACAAGCATTTTGATCAGCTTGATTGGCGTTGTGTTCGTAACAACAAGATTTGCGAGGTCACACTCGCTAAACTCCAGGTGAAACATTTTTGATGCAATAAAACGTCAAAATTATTACTAGAAATTAATGATCTTCAACTTGGCATGATTAATTTTCCAGGTTGATCACAATTTGTTTGGGGTAAACATCTAAATAATTTTATTTATAATGGTGTTGACTTTGCGAATTTTGAGATGGTATAAAAATAGTTTGAGATTTAAAAATATCGTTTTGGGATTAAAAAAATTGAAAAAAAAGTAGAATCAAATATCTTGGATGGTGGAGACAAACAATGTATTATGGGTTGTTTGGGGAGGCAAACAATGTATTTTGAAATGATTTGAATTTGCGAATTTCAATTTAGTATAAACGGTTGAGATTTAAGTATATTACATTGAGATTAAGAAAGTTAAAAAAAAAAAAAAGAATGTGGAAGATAGTAGAGGCAAACAAGGCATTAATTAGCATTGTTAACTAGTTCAAATATTGAAATTAGTCTTCTAATTTCTAATTAATTTGTAGGGACGTGTGGCATTGTGGAACAGCTTCTGCATGAAGAAGTTCTTCTGCCACTCACTTGACTTCTTGCCCGTGATGTTCGAACCGGCGTGCGACGGTTCCTTCTTCCCAAGAGGACGCAATTGCGGTAAACGTGTCCCTGCCGCCCCTCGTCACCCGTTGGTGAAGCCGCCTCAGCTCAAGTGCAGCCGCAAGAAAGCTAAATGGCGTATATATATGGTTTGCAATGCAAGCTTTAGCAGAATTGGTTTTTTCCCTTGGGACAACCTCTCTCAAGTTTTGTGACTCAGTTTTAGCTCTTTATGTTTGTTGTAAAAAATATAATGATCAATAGCTTGAGATAAGCTTATTTAGCATGTTCATCTTTTAGGCTTGTTCAATATGGTATTTTTTAGGTGTGTCTATTGTTTTAATTTCTCCCTAGTTGGAGCTTGGTGTATATATATTGGTGTGTGTGCGCGCGACGGTGTAAATCTAGAGTGAATTGGAAACATTAGGCTACTCAGAAACAACTTAATTAATTTTATTTTCTGTAGGACTTCCATCTCTATGGCTTTATATAAGTTGATAGTGTAATTATTATAACGCTAGTAATGTGATTGATTACATATTTGTTCATTTTTAATTGCAATAGTTTACATAACAGTAAGGGTAATTTTGTTTATAATTAAAAAATATAATTTATTAGTTAAAATTTTTTCGCACTTTTATTATTAACAGCCATAAGTGGTCGCTCAAATTTTTTATTTGTGTGGGAAATTATTGCGCCAAATTAGCGGTTGCCAAAGCTTTTCAGCAACTATTAGTGGTCGCTATGAAAAAATTGCAGTTTGGTCTGTTTATATTTTCAATGACCATTCACGGTCGTTGATAATGACTTATCAACGACGATTTTAAATGGTCGCTGAAAAAGTGATGGCCGATATATATATTTTTATAGTGTGTGATTTGACTAACTTTGAAACTTACTTTTTGAGATTCAGTAGTATTATTTTTTTAGTAATGCAACAACATAATGTTAAATATAAAGATTATTAGTGTATTGTCAAATTTAATATTATATCAACATTTGCATTGAAGATTTAGTTAAGACTATAAATAAAAAATGTAGTGAATACTAGATTACAAGTTATACATATATAAGAGCGTCTTTGGTGTATTGTCAAATTTAATATTATATCGATATTTGCATTGAAGTTAGAGTTAAGATTGTAAATCGAAAATGTAGTGAATACTAGCTTACAAGTTACCTTACTTGTGAAAATGGTGTGTTAATGAAATATCAGGAGGATTGTGCAATCTAATTAAGATGCACAAGTATATTAGGAGGATTGTATTCAATGTCTAAAACGCCAATTTTATTTTTTAAGATACTATAATTGAAATTCTGCGTATGGTTAATATTTTTTTTCCTACTGGATATATACTATTTGTGATTGTTGTTGTTTTTAAATTTTAGTGTCCGAAAATCTAGACAACATCAAAATACACAGTCCAAGATTCTGGTTTTCATGCGTTGAGATACAGTCTTATATTTCTAGGTAAAGGTGGCAATTCGGTTCCGGTAAACGGGTTAACCGTTACCGGAACCGTTAAAAACGGTAATGGTTAACCGTTACCGTTTTCAAACGGTTAACGGTTAACCGTTACCGTTTCAAAACGGTAACGGTTAACCGTTAACCGTTTTGGCCGACCGTTATCCGTTTTTGATTATTTTATTATTATTTTCTAAAAAAATTTATATTAAAATAATAAAATAAATTAAAAAAATACATTAAATATTTGAAAAATAATAATAATAAATTTTAAAAACGGTTAAACGGTTAACGGTAACGGTTAAACCGTTACCAAAAATTAACGGTAACGGTTAACCGTTACCGTTTTATTTCGGTAACGGTTAACCGTTACCGTTAACCGTTTAACCGCATCAAAACGGTAACGGTATGGTAACGGTTACCGTTTTGCCACCTTTATTTCTAGGTATCATCAGAAGAAATTTTAATAAAGTTATTTCTAGTTTTGCACCAACCAAAAAGCTAAAGAGACAAGAAGCAAATAATAAGGCAACAAAAGCTATTTCCTTTTTGTTTGCCTGAAGAAAATTTCAGACCAAACTATACGATAAAGACAAAAGATATGTGTTGCTGGGTTAAATTTGCCTTTGTTAACCAAACTAAAAAGGTCAAAGATATGGTCATGTTTCCAAAATTTTCCAAATATGAGCGATACATTAATTCTTTCCACAAAATCAATTAATTTTGGAGTTTGTCACATGCGAAAGTCGTTTTCTTCGTTAGTTTTTTCGCATTAAAGACAAACCAAATCAAATGCAAGTTCCAAAACCTGAACTCAAAATATTTTTTTTTCCTCAATAACCTGAACTCAGTATAAGTTACTATATATGTCTCTGTTTCTCGTTACGTTTAACGAAAAATCATGAGAATAGAAATGCTTGGCAGTGCCCATTTCCAAATGTCAAACGACAAAGAAATTCTTTAAATGCTATTTTTTCTATATTAGCAAAATGTCATACGGTGTGAATATGCCAGAAGGAAAAAAAAATGAAAAAATAAATTTAAAAAAAAAGCCGAATCAAGGGTATATGTTTGGGCAACTCATCCCACCCATCCCATTCCATTCCATACTATTCCAAACCATTCCATTTTCTAATCTTACAAACCATTCCATTCCATTCCATTTTTTTTCAACCATTTTTTTCAACTTTCCAAATCCCTATACAATATCTTTAAATCTCAACCATTTATACCACCTCGAAATTCACAAAGTCAAACCATTCAACATATTTTTTTTTCAAACCATTCCAAACCATTTTCAAACCATTTTACCCATCCCAAAGAATGGAATGGGATGGGCAAAATGGTTTGCCCAAACCATAATACAGTGTGCTCAATAACAGAAATTTTCAAACCATATTTGTGTGCTCAATAACAGAAATTTTATTTTCTAAATTGCAGTGTATATGTGCCAGCAGCGAGCTATGACATATAATATATATTTATAATAATATTTTTAAAAGACATATAAAAAATAATAATATTATGATGGCCATATATTCACTTAAAATATTATAAATCCCATAAAATAAAATTAAAATTGTAAAATCTGTAATGATGGTCATATATTCACTTATAAACTACAAAAGTTGCTCACATATAAAGTGACGGATCCATAATTTTAAGTCAATGGGAGCTAAACATAAAATAAAAATATTATAATATACTATCATAAATGAGAAAAATAAATATGTTTTATTATATTACAATTTTTCCCAACTATATGTCTTTTTATTTTGGATTTTGCATGATAACTTCAATGTCAACAGTTAAAAATATACGGTGTCTTTTTTTTTTCCCAATCAATAGCTTAGATTAAAATGAAAGAATTGTTGATAAAAAGCGAAAAAGAAAGAGTAGAAAAAACCGATATAAACTTTTTGACGGAAACTTTGGTATAAGAATTTGTTTATTTATATATATATTTTTTTTACAAATGAGGAAGACTAAAGAACGAAATAATAATTTATTAATAATAAAAATAACATAGTTTGCAACGTTGGTATGGATCAGAAATTTAAATTTCAAAAGTGGCATTGAATCAAAGTTTAAATTAAAAAAAAATAACAGGTACGAAAGCAATGAATAAAAATAGAATTGAACCCAGCAAGCTAATCAATATAAAACAAAACAATAAAATAAGAACTACATTACACTATTTTAACTTGTTTATAAATACTTAATATTATAATTAACCTATCAGAGAAAATTATATAAATATATGGCCAATTTTATAATGATACAATATTAACGTTATATATATATATAAAATATATAACATTATAAATCACCGTGACAACTAATCAAATATACACATATATATATATATATATATATATATTAATAACATCTTCTGTTATAGAGAAAATTGTGTAAATATGTGACCAATACTATAGTGCTATATATGAGATAATATAAAATATATACATATACAACATTATAAATTATTATTATAATAAATCTAAAATAATCGGTCTTTCTTTTAAGAGTCAGCTAGGTAAATAGTCATTTTGAACTCTGTATTTTAAAAAGTTAGTCACAGTTTTAAAAAATTTAAAAACTACTCATAACACATGTAAAAAATTTCTAATAATAACAAAATTACACATAAAAATTACTATAAGAAAATTTTTAACACGTATAAAAAATTTCTAAAAAGGCTAATATTTTAAATTTTTTAAAATTATAACTATTTTTTAAAATTATTTTTTAAAAAATAGTTATTTTCTTAAAATTCCATTCTTTTAACATTACTTGGCGTTGTGCGTTGGTCCAGAAATTTCAAAAGTTAGCTATGTAGTCATCTGAAAAAAAAATATATTATGAATTAATATATTATATTATAATATTAAACATTGTATGCTTGAAATAGAAGTTTGACCCTATAACACTTTTCTGATATTGACCCAACTAAAGCTAGTTGCCTTGTTGCATGAATTTGGGCAATATAGGAGTATAGGACACACAGGGTAAGGTAGTGTTTGACAAAAGTACAAAGAGACATTTTCCTTAGGCGCCATGACTTATCTGCTATAGTCTCTGAACAGTTTTGTCCTCTTGAAAACTCAACTTCAAGGTTTATTATATATGGTTGACAAAATAGGTATATCTTAGAACATGAAAACACCCAACTACTAAAAAAATGCAAAATTTGTCTTTGTTTTCAGGTTACAGGGAAGCTATCTTCAATTTGGAGATTGCTACACTTAATAATTTGCAAAGGTTTTTATGAATAGTCCAATTATCATTGGATAAATCGCATGAAACCTTTCTAATCCCACAATTGTATCCATAAGTTCAAAATTCCTTCGAATGGCCAATGGGGATGTGCGTAGTTCAGAATTGAGAGAACAACTGAGAAGGTTAGCTTGAAGCCTTGAATTTGGTCAGAAAAGTACTGGTGCTTTTTAACTAGGTTGCTTACAAAGTACAAGACCAGTTTATAATTTAAATAGCAATTTTAATTAAAAAAATTGAATTTATATCCTTTTTATTATTGTATTAACAGTCTCAAAGGATAATGTTAAATTTTTTTTATTATAATAAAATATAATATGAATTCTTCATGATTAATTATAGATATTGAATTAAAAATTAAAGATGGAACTGTTTATTTATATTAAAATTTGAAGAATGGAGCAGCATTTTTGAGATTTTATCAAAGTCTCTTCTTTTTTTCTTTTTCTTTTTGAAAAATTTGCAATTTAGTACAAATTAAATGAACTAATTGGACTATTTAATAACTATATATAATGTCAAAACAACCAGAACGACAAAATCTATTAATTCCAAAACTTTACTTTTAACCCTTGCAATAAAAAAATCCCTTGCAATACTCTACATGGAAAAAAAACTATTAATTATTGGATTAGAAATGTTTTTCTTCAGGGAAACTATTAATTTAGCTATTGAACTTTTCTAGGTTTTTCAAAAAAATAAAAGTCCAAACACGTAGAGAGAAAATTTTTAACACGTATAATTTTTTTTTGAAAAGTTTAATTTTTAAATTTTTTAAAATTGTGATTATTTTTTAAAAGGGTATTTCTGTCATGAGAACCAAATTAAAAACTCACCCATGGGAAACAATTATAAGTGGTTGCTATTTGAAAGTATATGAAACATAACATACAACTTGCCACACTTGATTATTTGAATAAATATTAAAAAAATAATAATAAATAATCACTTCCTCTTTTTTTCTTCAATAACCCAGTCATTGCAGCACCAAGCTACTATGCCCCTATATTCCACCGCTCTCTCACGGCGGACCCGATTGTGGTAGCGCTTCAGCGTCTCCGTCATTGTTTGTCTAATATGATTAAAGCACAACTTGAGGACTAATATTGGAGTGTGATTTTGTGTACGATCACTGTGTATTTTTTAAACAGTTTCATTTTATTAACTAGCAATGGTACTTTCTTTGGCACTGTAAAATTATGGTAAGATGTCTTGGTGGCTGTAAGCCAAAAAGTCTTTAAAATTAATTTCTTTTTAAGTGTAAAAAAATTACAAAAGTCTCAAACTATATAAAGTGATACATAATTGTTCGAAGCTCCCGGACGACGGCGACGATGGTTTGAGGCCAGACAGAAGATTTGCTCAAAACTTGTTGGCGACGACGATAGTGTTTTCTTCGAAGCTCCCCGACGATGGCGACGATTTTAAATTGCCAAATCAAATGTTTGTTCTGAAGCTTTTCGACGATGGCAATGGCAGTTCGAGGCTGGAATTCTCCGCTTTCATCGCCAACACCAGCGCCGGCATGGTTGTAGCAATGGTAGATCGACCTGGTTGCAGTAGTGGGGAACAGTACAGAGACAGAGATCCAAACCAGAAAAAAGAGGAGATAATTATCGGGTGGAACGCGAAACATATGGGCTCGTTTGGCAAACGGGTTCAAACTGTGACAATTTGAATTTTTTCATTTGAATTGGAAAATTTGAATTGGGTAATTTGAACGAAAAATTTAAATTGTTGTTTGGGTCAAATAATCCTATTTGAATGTATTATTTGGATTGTTGTTTGGGTAGATGTGAAATGTGTGATGTTGAGTAATAAAAAGAGACGTTGAAATGTCAAATCAAAAAATACTATTCAAAATGGATTCAAACTGTTGAAATTTGAGGGGGGGAAGAATTTGATTTTGAAGGGTTTGAATGACTTTTTCTCATTTAAATTTTATCTTAAAAAACATAACCAAACAACCATTCAAATTGAAAAAGTGGTTTAAATGCTCCAAAATGGGTCCAAACCCATTTACCAAACATAACCAATGGTATTGTTTCCTATCAGTCTATCGTTTAACTATTTTTGTGTATCAGCATTAACATTATATTGTTTCCTATCAGTCTATCGTTTAACTATTTTCCACGTTGGAAGTTGCGTTTTAAAAACTGATTATTTTTTTTAAATTTATTTCAAATTTATATAGACGAATGTTAAAATGCTCCACTCAATTATCTTCTCTTTTTGCCTAGCATGTAGCGTCGCCGCCAAAGTTAAATCAGCATTAAATAGGAGAGACACAATGGGCACTTCATAATCTTCTTATTCCCAACATTTCATCATTGCAGAGATCTTTTGACAATTGCCACAGACAAAAAAATAATAATAATAATAAAACTGCAAAATCCAATCTTATATCACACTCTGTCTCTCTCACACACACACACAGTCACACACACGTATATATGTATATATCTATATATACGCACTTACAATCTTACATACACTCACCTCTGACCTCTCTCTCTCTCTCTCACACAACAAAACTCAATCCAGTCCTCACCAGTCACCACCGACTGATCTTCATCGTCTTGAAACCCTCGTTTTCAAACATGGCTTCCTCTAAGCCTTTGAACCCTAACGCAAACCCTTACTTGTCAAACAGTACAGCTCTTCTAGGGCAACAAAGCCAGTGCAGTACGGCCAGTGCTCTCTTGCTCACCTTTTGGCCTAAGTATTATTACTCTTGCTATTCACCAAATCTGAACGTCCAAGCTCAGACCCCGTTTCTGTACCAACCCAAAGTAGTCTCTCACTCTTCGCTTCCACTCAGCTCTGGGCCTCCAAAGTGTCTGAAAGTGCCAAGCCCTAGCTCCGAACTGGTCTCTCATGGCGGCGATGGTGAGAGGAGAGCCTGTGAGGCTCGTCGCCGGAAAATCGGCGTGCCGAAGAAGAATCGCCGCGAGTCGCCGGAAGTTTCGCCGGAAAAGACATCGGAGAAAGAGGGTTCTGGAGAGAGCACTGTTGATAATAATATTGGTTGTGGTGTTATTGGCTTTTCGGAATTCAGTGACAAAACAACTCTCATGCTCAAGAACATTCCTAATCACTTTAGGTTATGGTCTAATCAACAATCTCTCTCTCTCTCTCTGATATTGATTTTTTTTTAATTTTTTAAATTTATTTTACCTTTTTAGATTTACTGTGATTTGTTACTGGGTCTGAGTCTGCTCGTAATCCGGGTGTTATCTTTTTCGCGCATTAACTTTTCTCTCTCTCTCTCTCTCTCTCTGGCTATTAATATCATGTGATTATTTATTTTAGTTGTAGGACTCTAGAAAATAATTAATGCGTTTTTTTTCCTATTGTCTGGGAAATTAATAGTTAGTTTTGAGTCCTGATGACTGAGACCTTTTACTTAGTATGGCTGTATATCTCGCTTCATTTTAGTAAGCTTTTCTTTTCATTTGGAATTTTGCAAAAGGTTCACTTTTTACTGTCTCTTTTAGCAAAGATCCGATCTGGGCATGGATTAAAGTTAAATTCAATATTTCTCGTATTTTCTGGAAAATTGATTGGTTCTGATTCCTAATGATGACTGAAAGAGCATATTACAGACTAGTAATTATCTTCTTTTTCTAGGTCTCATTGGGGTATATAGGTTAGTAATTAATATTTATGTTGGAATTCCAATCCGGTCATTATTACTTAATATTAATGTGCAAGTTCTTATTTAATTTTTGACATGTCAAATTGAGGGTTTTCTCACAATATTTTATTTGTTGTTGTACGACATGCACGATCAGAAGAAGAGATTTGATTAGAGTGATGAACCAGCACTGCAGAACTGAGAACAGCAAAAAGATCTCTGTTGATCAGTCTATCAAGTCTGAATATGATTTCCTCTATCTACCAATGGACTTCAAGTTAGTAACACTTTTTTTTTTTTTCTTTTCCTAGCTAGTACTTTCTCATGTCTCTATTATTTTATAATCTCAGATCTTGTATTGACTATGTTGAATTGGGAATTTTTTTATTTTTATTCCAAATTTTACTTTCTCCTTACACTCACTTGTTAAAAATAAAAATAAAATAAAATTCCAACATTAATTTGTGGTTTGATTATTAGTCTCAATCGATCTTTCTTTCTGTGTTGTATTTTAGCAAATATTGGCACGAGAGAAAGACATCAAATTTGGGTTATGCCTTTGTCAACTTTACCTCAGCCATTGCAGCTTGGAGGTTTTACAATCGTTTCAATAAGTATGATTGGAAAGCTCTTGTTAACAACAAGATTTGTGAGGTCACGCTTGCAAAAATCCAAGTAATTATACTTCTAATTCTGTACATGTTCTCTTAATTTATGATGTTTGTTAATATATATTGTGTTGTGTTAGCTATAGTGTAATAATATTTAGTCTTATTGTAATCAAAATTTTGGCAGGGAAGAGAAGCTCTTGAGGAGAACTTCCGTACCAAGATGTTTTTCTGCCACTCGGACGAGTACCTGCCGTTGGTGTTGAACCCCGCGTGCGACGGAACCTCCTCGTACCGTCGAGGAAGAAACATCGGCATACGGGTTCCGACCGCCCCTCGCCGTCGGATGGTCAAGTACTCCTCAACCCCAGCCAAACCCGAGGCTGCAGTTTGATTGGTGACCAATGCTTGAATCATGATAATCATATCTAACAATAGGTAGTATTGTAGATTTGTAGTTTATGTCCCTAGATATGTTAAGAATATGTACATATATGTGGTGTGTTTGTGTACTAATTAGCAATACGTTTGATTTTATGTTTGTGTTTATTTTCGTCGTTAGGAAATAGGCCCAAAGTGTGTCGTGTTTTCATTTCTCCCTTGCCGGAGCTTGGAAATGTTATTTCCAAGTATAAATCTGGGGTGAATTGGAAACATGGCCTAATCTAATCCAAGCTTATTTTCTTTAATGCTAGTTGAGTTGTTACTTTGCTTATGAGTTTAGTGTTTGTTGTTTGGTTTTTATCTTCTTGAGACTTTTATGTGATGCTTATGTTCGTAGGTCCTCGTCCTACGGTTTTTTATCTTTTAATTTATTTGTTCAATTGCCATATTGTGTTCTTAATTTAGTAGTACAATTTCGGATTAATTAGTTAGCTTTATAATTATCACATTTTTTTAATCCCTACTCACAGTAGAACTTAAGGTATGTAGTATTTTAAGATCAAGGATTGCTAGTCGAACGTTTTAAGTTTTGAATTATCATTGTTTTGATTTACATGTTACAAAATTTAGGGCGAATTTTAAGAACGAACTTATAATTAAAAATTTTCCATTTGAATGTAAAACAAAAAATTAAATTATAGAATTATTTCTAAATTCTTACAAATGAAAAAAAATGACAAATTATTTATAACTAGGTTTAATTTCAACTCGTCGATGATGTTTTTAGCAAAATTTAAGCTCAAATCTTTATATTAGTTATACACACCAAATGTGAGGCTAAATTACATTACGCGTATAATGTTACTAGCGCAATGGAAAAAAGTAGTTTGTCATTTTTATGTTTATTTTGTTCTTTTTATAATACGTTTCAACTTATAAGAAAAATAAATAAATTTGTTATTTTGCGCCAGAGGCTTTCCAACTTGTCGGTTTGTAACATTTAGGTATTTTCTTTTGGGCAAATAACCCAAAGAATTTGATAATTATTGCACTTTACCTTAAATTGAAAATGTTCGTTTAAAATCAGATGGAATCTAACTTGTGGCGTGCATGTGGTGCTCTCGATCCTCTTCACGTGGTCCTCCTGCCGGGTAATAACCGGATATTGCCCGAACTTTCCAAAAAAAAATTCCCAGCATTTTGCTCGCAAAATATTGCTCCTTTGTGATGTTACATTGTGCTTTTTCGTCAAAATATTGTCCAAAAAAAAAAAGATTTTACCCGTGATTTTTGGATAATTATCCAGAATTATCTGTCGGGTAATTGGCCATTTTTCGGGTAATTACTCAGTAAATTATAGTTGTGTAATTCCTGATAATTTGGTAATTTTGACCGGGTAAAGTTATTATGCCCGCTTGTGCATGCATAGGTATTAGAATCATTTCATGCATGATACAACGAATAAATAAATAATATAATAAGTAGGATATAAATTAAAAGAACAATATGCCATATGGTAGGAACTAAAAATATGTCCTAAATATTGTCAAAAAAAATGTGCTAAATGAAATGTTTTTGTAAATCTCTCCCAAACCGTTGGTTCATTCACTGACGCAACTGTTAGGCCGAACCCATTTGGACCTCTTATTGGACCACTAGCTGAATTGGGCCTTTTTTAAGTTCTTGGCAAGAAGGTTTGTTTGTTGGGGAATTTTGAGGAATGGGCCCTGTGGCCATAATTATAATCTATATTATATCTCAAAATTTACGCTATAAAGACAGAGTAAAAATAAAAAAGGTATATTTCTTTGAGTATAGATTATTAAGTGGTACTTCCAATGACTTTGTTTGTGCAATCCCCCACTGTTTGTTTGTTTGTTTTTTTTTGAGTTAATACAAAATTTGGTCTTAAAAAAAAAAAGAAAAAGAAATTGGCAAAATAGTCCTTCAATCTACGCATTTTAAAGCAAAATTAGTCCTTCTATTTTGTTGCAGTATCTGTTTCGTTCATATTACATGTACGATTAAATTGTCTAACTAAATAAAATTATCTTTATCATTTATGCCAAATTATCATTTTTGGTCGATTTATAAAAAATTAGGGACTAATCTTCCTACAACAACAAAAGTTTGAAACCAATTAAAAGAAAATGGGTCAAACTGTCACCAACTGAAAAGTATAGGGACCACTACCACAAAAACCTTTTTTGTTTTTGAAAAAATTCTAAAATAGTTCGATTTTTAATTGAATTTGAGTTTAATATTTTTTATAATCCTAAAATGATTCCTTACTGTTTAAATCGGTTTAAAAATGACTTTTTTTGTCGACATTTGTATATAAAAAAGACAATATTACAATTTAGTACAAATAACTTTTTTAAATATTTTCTTTATATATATATATTATTAACAGAACACAAATTAAGCCTCTTTTTATTTGATTTCTTTTTTTTTTTTTTTTTGTGTAACTGGAATCAGGGTTGTAGTTTTTATTCGAATGGTAATTTGGTAATTTAAAAGAAAAAATTAAACATTAACCAACGAAAAAATCTGATTAAGGATGTTATTAGACTGATTTGAACAACCAAGTAAAATTCAATGACGAAACTTAAAATTCAAGTAAAATTCAGGTACTATTTTAAAAAAATCTTTTTTTGGGTTCAAAGCAAGAAATTCTTGCTTCTTTGTCGTCCAAAAAAAAAAAAATTAAAAACAGAGAGAGAGAGGATAACATAACAAGCAAAACTCCCTCGTCTGAAACCATCATCCATCCCATCCACACACGCACAAAGAATAATGGTACAAACTCTAGCCATGCCCGTCGCGCCTTCGCTCTCAGCAATCTGCAATGGCCTCACCTCTCTCTCCCTCTCCAACCGCCTCTCTCTCCCCACCGCCACGACCCCTCCTCAGGTACAATTCAACCCCTGCTCTTTTTTATCTTTTTCTTTTTTTTGGGTCTATCGTGAAATGGGTTTATGGGGTTTGGTTCAGTTCGGAGGGCTGAGAGTGAAATGCGCGCGTGTGGGAGGAGTGGAGATTCCGAACAACAAGAGGATAGAGTTCTCGCTTCAGTACATCCACGGGATTGGTCGCACCAGAGCTCGCCAAATCCTCAACGACCTCTCCATTGAAAACAAGCTCACCAAGGACTTCTCCGAGGAAGAGCTCATCACTATCAGAGACGAGGTCTCTAAGTACATGATTGAGGGTGATTTGGTATGTCACCAACTCTTTTTTTCTTTTTGAAACTTGTTTATAGACTATTTATATTGTGCATTTGTTTTTGAGAATCAAGACCCATGTCTAGAGTGGTATGGTCTGAAAATATAAGTTTGTTCTACACTTCAGAGTATTAAGAATCATTGTTGGGCCTATCAAGTTTGTTGGGTTATAGAATATAGATGACTATTTTTTGGGGTGGTGTAGAGGTAAAAGGAGTTCACTTGAAGTGAAACGATGATTGTGCCATGATTTCGAAAATTGAATTTCGTGAAGCATTTTAGTGCCGAAAAGAATCGGATGGTTTTTCGGCTTTTTCGATCTTGAATTCTTTGGCGTTTTAAGGGTTTTTAAGGATGGTTCGGAATGGTGGCTCTAATGGGCGGGTTGAATTTGATTGTGGTGTTTTCGCAGAGGCGTTTCAATGCTCTGGCTATAAGGAGGTTGAAGGAGATCCAGTGTTACCGAGGGATTCGCCACATTCAGGGCCTTCCTTGCCGGGGACAGCGGACGAAGAATAACTGCAGGACGTTGAAGGGTAAGAGAGTGGCCATTGCTGGAAAGAAAAAGGCCCCGCGTTAAATATGTCGGCTCTACTTCTCTTTGTGCATTTGATGAACTGTTGTATTAGCATGTGAATCTTTTCTCGAGTTAAATCAGTGTTCCCTTAAAAACATTTTGAGGTACTGCTTGTTTCATGTTTTATATCATATGATTATTTCCAGCTGATGTCTTCCTTTTGCGTTCCAAGTTCACTCCTACTAAAGTCAAAACAAAAGTGATGATGATGAATCTGTAAGTAAAGTTGGTTGTGAATCTTATAAACCGCTCGATGCATTATCTCCTCATCTTCACTGCAACCCCATAGGAATTACAAAAATCACCCACCCCGGCTTTTGTTATGGGATCCAAGATTGCTGACGATCAATGTGAAATCGAATCAAATTCAAAGTTCCGTAGCTGGATTTTTCCAGAACATCAGGAAATGTCAAAAAGTACAAGTCTATGCTTTTGTTCTGCAAGTCTCTGAAACAATTGTATCGGTAACCATTTTGCTTCCTTGCTTCATTTTCGTTGAGAATGAAGCTTTTTTTTTGCCCCCTTCTTCGTATTCACTTTTACATTATGATTCTGTCGTCGGTTAGCTTGTTCTCATTCTTCATTAGAATTGTACATTCTTGTCCTCATTGTAAGAAAATGATTTCTCTTCGTTACTTGAAGCTCGATTTTGCCCTTACATTTCCGACAGTTTTTCTGTTCAATTCTGCTACTCGGTTTGAAGCTTATCAGCTCTACTTGATAAACTCATTCATCGATTCAAAGTTGAATATCTCATCTGTTCTGTTTCTTTTTTTTTTTTCTTAATATTTATTTCGTGTACAAGTTAGCACATGCGCAATTTAAATTTGTTTTTAGGCCTTGTCCATGTATCAGATAAGTTGTCTTTTAGACTTTTCATTTAGGAATTAGGTTAACTTTTTCTTCCGCCAATTCTCTTATTTACGCTTAAGCACTTGGTGTTAAGACGAGTTGAAAAGTTCAGTATTGTTTTGAGTCAAGATGTGATTGGTGTCTTATTGTTTTTAGCTGCATCGATACCGATAATGTACTTGTAAATTAGTCTTTTTTACCACATAATCATGCCAAATTTAATTGTTACGAAATAATGATAGCTTGACCAATAGAGCTGTTTCTAAAACCGTGTAACGGTGTAATAAATATTTCTAGTGCTCGAGTTTTGTATAACCACAAAGACAACATCCATTATATAGTTGTTATTAATCATGAAAATCATTACGTGACATTATTCGTGCTTGAAGATTAAAACACAATAGAATCAAGTTCAAGCATATAAGTTCTTTAAATCAAAGACACGATTTAGTGAAGGAACTAAATTTGCTTATTTCCAGACTACACTCGCACACACTTAGGCCTTAGCTACTACCACCACGCCGGTGAAAGTTGTTATTGTTGTTGCTAGGTTGGCTAGGCGGCCATCCAAAACCGCCACCGAATCCAAACATTCCCCGGGAACCCACTCCGTAGCCTCCACCATACCACCACCACCGCTACCACCGGTTCTGCCAATTTGATGTGCGAAGTAACTATCTCCGGTTGAACTAGAGCTACCCCACCCAAACCCGAACCCGCTCCCATCTAGGCTTTGGCCCGTGCCGAACCCGAAACCAAAACCATTGCCTCCCGAGCTTGAGCCTTGACCCCAACAAAAGGCCCAACTGCCTTCGGGAGAGGACCCGCCTCCGCACGGGGTGTTCAAACCCCCATTTGGGCCTTGGCCTAAGCCGGGGCTAGGCTTGCCACCACTACCATGATAAGATGTAGTTGGGGTTGGGTTCAGGGCAGGGCGTTGACCGTGTTTGCCACCACTGTCTTGAGAAGCTGTAGCTGGGCTTGGGTTGAGGCTGGGACCTTGATCGAGCTTGCCACCACTTCCTTGACGAGCCATATCTGGCCTCGGATCCATGTTCAGACCTTGACCGGGGTTGCCATCACTGCCTTGAGAAGCCATACCAGGACTTAGTTTTAATTGGTAAGAGTCTTGTGAGAGGATTGATGAAAGAAAAATTGCAAGCAATAACAAGCCCAAAAGTACCATTCAGTTCCTCATCTTTAAATTTTAATAGCACCATTATCATTGTCAAAGGCAAAAATACAATAAATTCGTTGGTTGGAAGGAGATTGGTGTTAGTTATAAGTAAAGAAGATGGGCCTATTAATGTAACGAGTAGAAAGTCAACCCACACATTTGACATTTGAGCTAGATTGCCCCAACACAATTATTTATTGTCACGGTAATTGCATTTTCTTTAAATTGTTTGCTATCATGTTTATATCTTGTAGTAAGTTGTTTTTTGGATACAAAGATACCTGTATTGCAGTTATTTCTTTATTATTGAAGGCAACAAACATATACTAACGGAGTCTAACTCTGCTATTTTACTTTTTAACACCTTGTGATACGATTTCACAATTTTGTTATCCATGAAGATAAATAAAATAATTTAAGCTACCAAGAGTTTTTTTTTTTTTTTTTTTCCTTTGTTAGTGTATCATGTTGAAGTTTAAAAGCTGTAAAACACATATCTTGACTAAGACAATGCAACGACTATGATTTGTAAACATCGAAAGAAGAAAATTGTAGAGGAAGAGAAATATTAAAGAGAAATTTTAAGAAACAACTTTATTAAAAATCTTTAATATCACAAATTACAGTCTGCTAAACATGATACAATCAAGCCTATTTCTACATTAGGCCATCTTATTCAACTAATAAACTAAAAGATCAACTGAAAAAATAAATATACAAAACAACAACAAAAACAACAACAATCCTAATTCATAAGATAACTTGAGATTACAATTACTTTCTGAATTTATCTATTTCCTCGGTACTTTTCGATTTTTTTTTTTAAATTTTTATTTTTGGTTAATGGTTCAATCAACATGCTGTTTTGCTTAATAATTCTGCCACAAATTCCTCAATATTCCTATCAGAAGTTCCTCCTTCACTCAGTGCCTCTTTAGCCAACGCATTCCACTTCAAAGCATTCTCTCTTATATATCTCCCTCTCTCTCCTCTCATCACTTCTCTTATGCAATTCTCTATCTCTTCTCTTGCCACAACCCCACTCTCAGTAGCCCTCACCCTTAGCCCCACATTCCACACGTCCGCTACAAACTTGGCATTCGTCCGTTGGTCCGTCCACTGCGGCATTGCCACCATCGGCACCCCAAGGCTGATGGCCTCGAGAGCTGAGTTCCACCCGCAGTGCGTCACGAAGCAGCCAACCGACTTGTGGGCCAAGACTTCTAGTTGTATGCACCAATTCACAACTAGGAACTTTTTCGAGATCTCTCGTGAAAAATCACATGGGAGTTTTTCCAACTCGGACTCTCTCACCACCCACAAAATGTCGCACTCGCTCCTATTTAGGCCCTCCGCGAGCTCCTCCATCTGCTCCTTCCCAAGGTTCGCTATGCTCCCGAATGACACGTAAGCGACCGAGCCTTCTTCTTTCGAGTCTAGCCACTTGGTGCAGACGTCCACGTCGGTTTTGAACATGGCTAAGCTGTAGTCCTTGTCGTGCTCAAGCCTCTTGTCCAAGTACATTGATGGAATGGTTGGCCCCACCGGCTTGATTGGCAATAGGGTTCTCATCCAAGTAACCACCTGGGTTGATTCGGATTCACATTTTGAGTTTCAATACACTATAAACTAGTACCTTGACCACTAGCTACACACAAGTTTCGAAACCAGTTTGGCCAAAAGTACGAAATGTTGATATAATAAAGACATGTTTTGCCCAACATACAACACACAATTTTCTTCTCTCTTTTCTCAAAACTAGAAATGAGAAGATACCAATGAAGAGCGATTTCGCACACCATTGAAAATAACTACAAGATTTTCAAATGTAAGAAGTGAGAGTTTGCAGGGTTTAATTCAGTTAATCACACATTGAGATCAACAAATGAATCATTGAATCTACTTCATAGCTTTTGATTAAGTCACTATAGTATCCTTATTGAGTCGTTGAAATATTTTGGTTAAAATATGTGGTCGGTTCTCGAGGCCGACTTAGAAGCTGAATTCTTACTAAATGTTGCAAATTTATCAAATGGCAAGTCCAAAGGACCAGTCCTCTAGTTCTTATGGAACTCAATAGGACATTTCTATTTCATTATGCCTTTTTCACTCCTCTGCTAGGGCTCTGCATAGGTTACATCATAAAACAAATTTGGCAGAAATGATTAATTCCTAAGAAATTTGAATTTCGCGCGGTCTGTGACATGAATTTTCGATGCACAAAATTAAAGAAAGAAAGCAGAAAAGTACCTCATTTTCCAAGCTATCAAAGCTGCTGAAGAAGACCCAATCGGCCACATTCGAAAACCGGCTAATGACCAATTCCAACATCGACGGATACGACTCGGGATCAGAAACAAAAGAGGGCATGTCGCGGGGCTCAAGCGGCGGCAGGCCAGGCAGCGAAATCCGAGGCACCTTGAGCGGGATCCTCAACACCCCTTTGTTGAGATTGTAGTAGACGCAGGCCACGGCACAAGAGTGAGTGAAAAACGAGGCCCCTGAAATGCCTGCCCCCCTGGCCAAGTCTAGCACCCACGGCATCCCGGAGTCGTACACCACGCACCCGAACGGCTGCCCCTCTGCCTCCTGCTTCGCAATGAGCTCGGGCAGCCTCTTCCTCGCCGTGCCTTGGAACCACTCCAACATGTTCTCCAACTTTTCACTCCCTTTGACAGCGTCGGAGATTGCCTTGAACGTGATCGAGCCTGCCCCAGGCTGCGCCGCCTCGCCGTTGGACGAGGCAACGACAAACGTCACTCTCACGCCTTTCCATGCCACGCGCTTGGCGAATTGGAGCATCGGATTGATGTGGCCTTGGAGTGGGATTGGAACCACTAGAATGTGGGTGTTTTGGGATCTTTCTTTCTCCATTTTTTCTTCTCTCTTGCACACAGAATAGACTCTCTTAGTTTTGGTCCTCCAAGGCTAAATAACACTAAACAAGTCATGAAAATGGTGCTGAAATCATTAGATGTTGAAATCTAAATTTCCGGCTCAAGTAACAAAGATGTTAGTTAATCTTGTTTCCACTGAAACATTACCTAAAACGGTACAAACCCATTATACAATTATATGGTATAAACAAAAATGACTAATTACAAATACAAATAAGACATCAAACAAGTTTGGGAAAACTCTGCAGAATCAAAACTTATGACTCAGTACCCAAATTGCCCTTCATTAGAAAATAAGGAAAGGGATAACCTTTAAAAAAAAAAAAAATCCCTTTTCACAGAACCATGTATATGAATTATACTTCTTTATCCACTTCAAGAAATTATTCGTTATTCAGACCCGAAATAGTTCATCCACAACATGCCCAGAATAAAAAAGAAACTAAAAAAAAAAAAAAATCAATCTTAATTGTGAGCACGTAATGATTTTGTCAATCTGTAAATAGTGCAAGTAAATGGAGAGAATGATCAAAGCTTACCTTGTACAGTATGAGAAGAAATGCCCCAAGAACTTATCTGAATATAGAGATGCTAAGAAAGTAATTAGTGGATATTTGGGACTTTAAATTCGTGAGCAATTAACGTAGGGAAGCACCAAGATAAAATCAGGCTGAAATGTTGTTATTAATGCGATGTAGTTTGTTAGTCAACTATAAGTTTACGATTCATTTTTTTTATTTTTTATAAATGAATTATTATTTTTTCTTTCTGAAAAATAAAATAAAATGGATCAAATTCATTGATAATATATAAATAAAAGGGAGAATTTCAAAATAAAGCCATTCTTGATGCCACTTAATAATCTATACCCCATGTGGTATGCTCCCTTCATTTCCACTTCATGTATGTAGTGTAAATTTTGGGGTATAAATTAAAAGTGCAACACACATGGGGTATAGATTAACATTGTGTCAAAAATGGGGTATTCTTCAAAATTCCCCTTGATAAAAAGTACATACAGACTGTAAACCTAAAGACTTTCCAAATTATATTGTGACTTTGTTGAATAATTTGTAGTGGGCTACAGAGCCCATGATACTTTGGTGGGCTATCTGCTGCTGCTTGGTCCAAGCCCGTTATATTGACGGGCCACATCAACAGATTTGGGGGTTTTGAAGAATGTCCTTCTTTCGTCACAATGATAAGAGAGATTTTGAGGAATATCCCATTCTTGACATATTTTTGACACAGTAATAATCTATACCTTATATGTATTGTATTTTTAATTTATATCCCAAAATTTATACTACAAAGATAGTATAAAAATAAAAGAAGCACATCACTTGGGGTATAGATTATTAATTGGTGCCAAGAATGACTTTATTTTAAAATTCTCCTAAATAATAATCAATGCTTCTTGTGTATTGCAATTTTAATTTATACCTCAAAATTTACACTATAAACGTAGAATGGAAACAAAAAAAAAAAACACACACACACACACTACTTGGGCATAGAGCATAGATTATCAAATAGCATTAAGAATGACTTTATTTTGCAATTCCCCCAACAGATTTTGGGTTACTTTTTTCCCCTTATTTTTACGCAGCAAGATTTTTAGAATTGTCTGACACATTAATAATCTGTGTGTGTTTTTTTTTTTTAGTTTGTATTTTTAATTTACGTCTCCAATTTTACACTATAAACATAGAGTAAAAACAAATAGAGCACACCACTTAGGGCATAAATTATAGTGGTACTTTGAATGACCTAATTTATCATTTTACTTTATAATAAGAAGTTTATGAGTTATTTTGGTAAATTATTTGAATGGGTGCTAAACGAATCAAGCCACTCACGAGCTACTCGGGAATCAATTAGATAAAAGCTCATTCGTGTTCGGCTCGTCATGTAAATGACTTAAGCTTGAGCCTCATATGAGTGCTCGTTTGATAAACGAGCCAAGCTTGAGCTCACAGGTACTTGACTCGGTAAAGCTCGCGAGTTGACTCGTTTAGGAGCTCGTGAGCTAAATTGCTTAAAAACTCCGTTATAAGCTCGTTTAGGAACTTGTTTCTACAATTCCCTCTATTTTTTTTTATAATTTTAAATTTATCATATTATAAATGTAATTTAGAGCTAAAGCTCAATTGAGCTAAGTGCGAATGAGCTCGAGCTTCATAACTCAAATTTTACCAAGCTCGAGATCAAAATTTACTAGCGAGCAGAGCTTGAGCTTTCCAAAGCTCGACTCGGCTCAACTTTTATTGAGCTCGAGCTCGAAAAGTTCCTATCAAGCTGAGCCTTAGGTTTCTGAAGCTCAACTCGGCTCGATTACACCCATATTTAGCACTATTAAAATTAATTTTAACTTCTAATAATAAATTTTTGCTAACATGAATTTGAATAATGCTAACTTATTCATGGGCCAGTTAAAAAAATTAGTCATTTTAAAGGTAAAGTTTGAATGATTTAGCCATAGTTTAATAAAATTAAGAATTTAGCTGTAACATACGTGTAACATTATATGTTATTACACTTGTAATATATTATTTTACACTTATAACATAAATATAATATACGTATATTACACGTGTATATTACGGCTAAATCATTAATTTCATGAAACTATGACTAAATCGATTAGTTACTACACCCTGATTTAGATAGCTAGCATAGTATGATATATATATATATATATATATATATATATGTGTGTGTGTGTGTGTGTGTTTGTGTGTCTCGAAACTTAAATAGAACCATGCTTATAACATGTAGTAACACAGCGAAATTATTATTATTTCTCAAAATCAATACATGTATATCCGATACACGTACGGAACAACTTAGGAAATAATACAGATAAATTCTTAACAGAAGACAAAAATAAATATGCACTATTGTATAAGAAAAAGATTATACAGTAACGCATATAGTAACATAACGTAATACATCAACACATAATAGAATCAATCAGATAAATGTAATACATAGGCAGGTACGACGAACAAGGTCTAAATGCGCTTCTTCTTCTTCTTCTTCTTCTTCTTCAATTATTTGCTCGTTGCCACACATATAGAAGAAGTGGACGACCATTTTTTTGCTGTACCGGTCTCGCATTAAATTCATAACCCTGCCAAAAACATTAAAAAAAAAAACCCATATTAATATGACTAGAATAGATTATATAATTAGTACGTAATATGTAATTTTGGAAGTAAGATTTAGACTTACATCATTAACAGCCATACGAAGCAAGTTGACTTGTTGACTTGTCACTGGCCTTACCTGAATGAGATGTTAAATTCAAAAAGATCATCAATATACGAGAACATTTTAATGACTAAAAAATATATTATTCTTAATTAGCAATGGTTTAAAATAATTACCGTTTGAGAGACAAACCAGAGGACATTTTGAGTGCAAGGTGGGACCGTAAGAGAGCCAACATACTTGTAATAACTTCGGCTTCCAATGCTTATTCTTGAAGGGTCAAATACGCCAGTAACTGTATGGTTTTGAGGCCTAGTGGTACTATTGGAAATTAAGCCTTCTAAATTACCTCTCACCTAGTTTATTTCCATGTGGATTAAACCCCGTCGAAACAAATAAATTAAAAAAATATAAATAAATAATCAATCAATCAAGCAATTATTAGTAATTAGTGGAATTAATTAGTTGTGATAATTAAGTGTTGATTTTTGATTATTAATACCAATGACAAGAAGGTATCGGGGATGAGATTGATGCGATAAGTGATTCCGATCACGACGAGTTGTCCGGCCAGGCTTTGGTGAACAAGGTGGAGCTCTAGGTCAAACATGATGCCATTGATGGTGTGCTCCGAAGGCGAGTGCCAATGGCATTGTTGGAGAAAATATTGAGTCCCGTTTATTTCTATATATCCGGCCTCGCCTAGATTCCATTTCAACTGTGAAAAAAAATCCAAAAAGTGATTGATTGTATGGTTTTAATTATTATTATTCATCATGGATTGATATTACTTGAAAGATACCTAATTAAGAAGGTTGTGTTAATTTGCTTCTCATGAAAATGATAATAGAGGATGAGATCATGTGATTAATTAAGCTATCCGAATTTTATATTTGTTTTTTCCCATATTTTTTATTTGATACATATATAATCTTGAGATTACAAGCTTTAGGGATGAGTATAGCAAGGCATAATGATATGGGGAGTAACAATTGGGAAAATAACTAACTATTAATTTGTTCATATAAATTTATTCAAAACTAGTTAGACATAATTGAATTCAGTTTATTTAAATTGTATTGATCTATTCAATCCATTGCAAACGTACTCTTAATAGAATCAGAATAATTAGCTCAAACTCCTAACATCCTAAAGACAGAATATTGGTAATGTTAATTTTTGGGATATTTCTCTTGTTAATATTTATAGTAGTAGTGCTAGTAACATGAAGATATCCTAGCTATAAAAGAAAAGAAAAGAAAAGTTATAACATATATGTCTGAGATAAAGTATAACATATGGTTTTACAGGTGAGAAATTACCAAAAAAAAAAAAAGAAAAAAAAAGGGTTTAACATTGTGATCTTATTATAAATTAATTAATTACTTTAATGATAAGTTGATTCAACTATTTGTAATTTTGTATTCTCGTGAAGCATGCTAAAATTGCTTACCATCATATCATGACCTCTATTCTTAAGAGTGGCATTGGCAGCCCTGTAATTCCTAATAAGACTCTCCGGTTTTGTGACTATTTGAACCCTCTGGTCCAGCAGGTCGATCGGAGACTGCATTGTCCCGTTGTTGCATGTGCTCCAATCGGGGCGAATTGCTCCCCAACTGGCGGGCCCCCTAGTGCTCCCCGCCACATAATCGAACCCGGTCATATTCTCTGCAATATAAATGTCAAGTATGCATGTACCATAAATATGAGAACAATAAACTTCTTTGAATTAAATCAAAATATTCAAAGAAAAACATGTGCATATGCATATTAACGCTATTGATTCGTGTCAACATAATTGGAATATGTTAATCGCTATTGATCGTGTCAATATAATTGGGATATATTAATCGATTTTGATGCTGGTTTTCAAGAGAAATCAAATTTAAACTAGTCAATGATTTTGAGAAATTAATAACATAACATTGGTATAATTAAGACTATATTATAATATAGGTAGGCTTAATTATGTTAGCTAGCTATACACGTAGAAAAAATATGCATTACCATGCATGCATGCTAATTACATATATATAATCGTTTCTACTTCGAGTGACATTTTCATATATTAGCTTTGATTCCGTGATAAATTTCCACTCCTGAAAACTTAATATATATATATATATATATATATAAAATAATAATAACTATGAAAATCAATGTGTTGTTGATATTTTTCTCACCAACTTCTTGAGATGTTGCAGGGAAAATTTGCAAAAGAAGGAAAATGAAGAAACTGCAAAACAAGAAAATTTGCTTTCTAATAAGCATCTCCATGATTTGATAATATTTCTTTATAATGATCAAATAAATTCCTTCTCTTTTTCTTTTTTTTGGGTGGTACTCTCTAAGATATCAAGGACGTTGAGATGAAGGAAAATGACTAGCCGTAACGCAAATATATATAGTGCGAGTGCATGGTAGAACAATTAATGCAGATATAGACACATTAAACTATATACGCGCTTGTAAGTATATACAATGTTTAATTTTTTTTTTTCTTTGGTTGCTAAAAAAGACAGACGCGTTTTTAGAATATTAACTTAAAAAAATGACTTGGATTGATTAATTTGCTGAGACACACTTGTGGTCCTGTGGTAGTTAGGAGATATATCTCGATCAGAAATTCATTGTGTTTGATTCGCTGAAGAAATAAAGGATTTTGTAGCAATCTCTAATTCTTGATGATTTGGAGGTTTCTTGGTGTATTTATTTAGGGTCGTTATCAAAGTGTATTTTTTTCATGAAATTAATATTTACAGCACTATCTATACACCCACAATCCCTCATGAGCTGAAGAGGGAAAAAAATCCGGAATTGTACTTTTCCAGCCAAATTACACATGGTTTAATTTAGGCTCCAAATACATATTAATTTTAGAAAGTTGAATGATAGATTTGTTATAGTACGAATTTCAATGTTATATATAAGCCTCCTTTTATCAGCCTACGCATTTGGGGAATTTGTAGCTTGAGTATTTTCTTTTTTTCTTCTCTTCTTCATTTTTTTCTTTTATTTTTATTAAAATTCGAGTGAAGTGTCTTCAAACCATTCAATTCTGATTAAAAAAAAAAAAGCATTTGGAGAAGTAATGAAATTAACATAGTATCAAAGAAAAGAATAATTCGTACTACTCTTTTACTCTAAATATTCATGTAGTGTTTGTCTAATAGTATACACGTTACCACTATCTGACATCTGACCTCACATGTGACAAGAGAATGTTAAAGTATAGAATTTAATTTTGGCCAATTTCTAATTAGCTTAAACTTTTAGAAGAATTAAAATCATATTGAATATTTATCAATAATAAAAATATAACGAAGAAAATGATCAATCAGTCCTTATGTAATCTTTTTAAACAAATAGAGATAATTAGTTATGTACACCAAACAAATATACTAAATTCATATGCGTGTTGTTGTGAGGCAATACACGTACCATAGAATATTTGATCAAAAGAAAACTTTCATGTTTAGCAATTTATTTCTTTTGATAATTCAGTAGGTTTTGCTATAATTTGCATAATAATAACCATGCACAGTATGAATTCAGTTGCGTCAATAAGTAAAATGACGATCAAAACTACAACAAAGTCAAATGCGTACCATAAATTAACGGTGGTACGAGAAACATATATATATTTATATGATTGTGATCAAAGAGAATATATGTACACTAATTAATAATGATGGGAAGTCTCTGGAAACAATGTAATAATTGTTAATTGGCCTTTTCACAACTTGTACAGTCCAATACAATGCCATGTAATTGAAAAAAGGATGTTTTTGGTCCATAATATATCAGTATATATAATATACATGGTTCTGTGGCTGAAATTTGAGAGAAAACGACAGATTTAGAATTTAGAATTTAGAATTTAAATTCCTCTAATTATGGCCATTTCACATGTACATATAAAGTCCACAACTATCTTAATCGTAGTTGGAAAAACGAATTTGACCTGTACCCATTTTGGATAATCAAAACATTTAGATGTGGATACACGTATCAATACCATATATTCACTAATCGCCACAAGATCAACATTGCGATTAATGTTGTATTTATTGTGACTATAAATAGATTCATAAATGATACGAAATCCCAATATTGAGGCTCTTAATTAGTGTCGACCAATATTCATACCGTTTATTTTACTTGCTCGAAGCCCACTAATTAATTAATATTTGCAATTAGAAAGCATTAGCAACTAATACGATTCAGACCTTAAATGCCAGCTAATAGCTCCATATTCCCCATCCATATATATCCTTGGAATCAGTAATAAATTACGTTCGAATTGATGTTAGGCGAGCTTATTAAAATGTTGATCAGAGTAGCTAGATCGCTAATTTTAGTTTATATATATATATATATATAATATACATATTAATTTATAAATTAATATTGAGAAATTAGTTAGTGTACTAAAATAAAAAATATTTATATAATTATTATTTTACGAATAATTTTCGAGTGAAGTAGGAAAATACTCAAAATTATTAACTAACTCATCAATTACTTGCACATGTGTTCAGTAATTCAGTCAATATTATAACTATGTGAGTAAGATCATTTGGGTGTTTTGTTATATTTTTATAAAGATTGGGTATTTATTGTAATTAAGTGTCAAATTGGGTATTTAGTATAATTCTCATAATTTTATTATCTAATTGTATTTTGAGATATTATAGTGAATACCCAATTTTTAAAACTTAATGTAAGTTATTGCCCAATCTTTTGAAAAATGTAACCAATTACCCAAATGATGTAATTACTTACACAGTGATAAATGATGGTAATTCACTTTGTTACCAAAAGCATGTGCAAGTAATTCACAAGCTGATTAGAAACTCAATTACTTCAAAAGTTTGAGTATTTATTTTTATTATTATATAAATTTTGGGTATTTGCCTACTTCACCCTTTTATTTTTATAATTTTAATAAAAATTTTGATATAAAATTTTTTTATTAAAATTTTATTGCTTTTAATATTAACAAGTAAATAATTGGAACTTTAAATATTATTGATATCTTATTGTTTTAGCATACTAATAAGAAGCATTGTTATATCTGTATTGTTTCCGAAAACTGTTTCTGTCATTTAAGTAGCGTACGATATCCTTTTTTTTTTTTTTCCTAGTAGTTTTATGTTAATTATCGTTCTACAGCTTGATCGTTTTGGAAGGTTTATTGTCGTTTTTCGGCATTTACGTTCTTTTAGTGTTTTTTATGTCGTTTCTCCCAATTTCTGTCCTTTTCTCACCATTCGGACTTATTATGTTTTACTGCTGTTTCAATATTTTCAGTCGTTTTTATCCATTTTGGTCATAGCTTTTACTGTCGTTTTATATCCTTTGATGTCTTTTTCTGTATTTTCAGTCGTTTTTATCTATTTTGGTCATAGCTTTTACTGTCGCTTTATATCCTTTGATGTCTTTTTATCAATTTTTCTGTTGTTTTTATCTATTTCTGTCACTTAGTATCTCTTGATGCCGTTATCTTTTGATGTCTTTTTCTACCCAAACTGTAATTTTTTTTTAATCTATTTATTGCATATTATAGTTTCTGCTCTTTTTTTTTTATTATCTATTTCTGTCATTTGTCACCTTCTACTGTCGTTACTACCCTTTAACGTCATTTTGATGTCGTTTTTGTTTCTTTTTTTTTCTGTCGTTTTTAATCTTTGGGTCGTTTAGCAAATATGGTCACTTCTGTCATTTGTCACCTTTACTGTCGCTACTACCCTTTAACGTCATTTTGATGTCGTTTTTGTTTCTTTTTTATTTCTGTCGTTTTTAAATCTTTGGGTCGTTCAGCAAATATGGTCACTTACGTCATTTGTTACCTTTACTGTCGTTACTACCCTTTAACGTCATTTTGATGTCATTTTTGTTTCTTTTTTTTTTTTCTGTCGCTTTTAAATCCTTGGGTCGTTTAGCAAATATGGTCACTTAATACACACAAGCACAACCACACGCACACAAATAACCAAATCAACAAACATATAAAACATATTACAATTATATGTCGCCTGCTGAGATATGTCAGTTTCCCGTTTCTGCCGTTTTATCATCATTAGGTCGTTTTTATGTACTTCTGTATTGTTTTATCTCCTATTGTCGATTTCTGTATTTTCCTGTCGTTTCTGCCGTTTTACCATCATTATGTCGTTTTTCTGTACTTCTGTATTGTTTTATCTCCTATTGTCGATTTCTGTATTTTCCTGTCGTTTCTGCCGTTTTACCATCATTATGTCGTACCATCATTAGGTCGTTTTTATGTACTTCTGTATTGTTTTATCTCCTATTGTCGATTTCTGCATTTTCCTGTCGTTTCTGCCGTTTTACCATCATTATGTCGTTTTTCTGTACTTCTGTATTGTTTTATCTCTTATTGTCGCTTTCTGTATTTTCCTGCGTTTTATCATCATTATGTCGTTTTTCTGTACTTCTGTATGTTTTATCTCTTTCTGTCGTTTTCTGTATTTTCCAGTCGTTTTATCATAATTATGTCGTTTCTCTATACTTTTGAATTATTTTCTCTTTCTGTCGTTTTCTGTATTCCCTGTCGTTTCTTCCGCTTTATCATCATTATGTCGTTTTTCTGTACTTCTGTATTGTTTTATCTCTTATTGTCCTTTTCTATTTTCCTGTCGTTTCTTCCGTTTTATCATTTAATTACTATATTGTTGCATATATCAACGCACATATCTCACCACAAAGCGCCTTAAGCCTATTAAATTTAATTAGCTTTCAATTACTCATTGCTAATCGAAAACATATCAGCACAACTCGTACATATCATACGACCTTACCTTATCAGACTAGACAATATCATCAAAATCTATCAGCAAAAAAAAAAAAAAAAACAATATCATCAAAATCACAATAAATTAGTTCCAACCTATATTATATGCCATCGATTTTTTGTCTTTATTGTTTTAAGAAAATTTATAACTAATTTGCCACTGGTAGAACACTATTTTTATTAATTAAGTGCAACAAGAATGCCCCAATAAACCTCTTTCTTGCGTATAATCAAATTCGATAAAAAGAGACCTAATTTAAATTAACTGTGATTCGTCAATCAAGCGTTTTATTATAGCTTTTATTTTATTTTTTATTTAATCATATATAAATAAAATTGAGGATAACTATAATTTTCTTTTGCATAACTATTTAAATTTATCGTATTAACTTCAAATAATTTACAAAGTTTTTCATATTATACAATAATGTGTTTGATTTCGATGCGATGATTATAATCTTGTGGACATCATTAACTAAAACTTCAAAGTTACTTGTCATGTATTTGGAATTTTAGTAAGTATCACTTTTGGCTGCAATTAACTATAATACTCAGCATTTACCACGAGATTATGTTTTATTAATTTTGATCTTGACAGAAATATTAATTAAGAAAGTGTGATTTCAAAACTATTAAACTTTTAGGCAGCTCATACGTACACGGTACGTACACTAGTAGTACTCTAGTTTAGAAAGAACCTTAAATGGAATTTATTATAAGATTTGAATGCATTTATTAATATTTCTAAATAAATTAATTTCTTTCAGAAATTAATACTTGAAAAATCCGAAAAACTGTCTACCGACAGTAAAATCTGCGCCAACTCTTAAGACACAATTACAAACTATATTAAATACATACGGTACACTAAAACTGTAATATTATACAAACAATAGAACCATGCATTACAATATATTTAAATATAAATTGTTCCTAATACAGCTTTGGTGAACAACAATCAAGGTCAAAATGCAATATTGTATTATATTTTAGACGTTCCCTTCATTTATGATTTCTTCGTTGGCGTATAGTTGCAATGAGCGCCCATGAATTTGTTGTATCGGTCTTGCATTAGTTTCATAACCCTGCCAAACGTGAAAACCATAAATACGTGTATATGTCTAATAACATATAAATATGTATATTTTTCTTGGGTCTATTTAGCGTGTAGTCATTTTTTATGTTCATATTTTAAGAAAATGACTAATGTTTTTAAACATTAAGTTATCAGTCACTAAAACATAAGAGAACTAAATACATAAAAGTAAATTTACAATATTATGGAGTTAAGATAAAATGATTAATTTTTTTATTAATCGAAATATTGATTATTTTCTCAAAATATAATTTAAAAATGATCATTTACGTTCTCAATTATCTTGTTTTTCTTTTACTAATAATGACCAAAAAAAAATCTCTTTTATAAATTAATCTATAATGCAAGCTAGTGATGCCATAAATATATATATATATATAAGCAATTATAGTACTTACATCATTAACAGCTAAACGAAGCAAGTTTACTTGTGGACTTGTTACATTCCTCACCTGATGGATTATGAATTGAAAATTACGTCATTATAGGACAGTTTTATTAATAAATTAATTAACAATATGAATAATTATAATATTATTCAGGGTAATGCATCAATATATTAGAAAAACTAATTACCTGTTTAGAGACCAACCAAACAACATTTTGAGTGCATGGAGGGACTGTAAGAGAGCCAATGTATTTGTAATATCTCCGACTGCGTATTTTTATTCTATTTGGATCAAATACACCCACAACTGTCTGATTTCTAGTGCTTGTACTATTAGAAATTATTGCCTCCAAATGACCCCTCATCTAAGAAACATTAATTCATTAATAAAATAAATTAATTGATTGCGAAAGAGAAGCTAGATGATCAAAACGTACGTAGTGCATGTTATGTATATATGTTTATAAAATTATTAGTAATTAACTAAAAATAATTAATTACCAATGACAAGAAGGAATCGGGCTGCATGGGATTAATCCGGTATGTGACTCCGATCACGACGATTTGTCCAGCTAGGCTTTGGTGGACGAGGTGGAGCTCGAGATCGGATCTATTGCCGTTAATGGTGTGCTCGGACGGCGAGTGCCAATGGCACTGCCGGAGTAGATACTGAGTTCGGTTTATTTCGATAAATCCGGCCCCACCGGCATGCCATGTCAGCTGCAACCCCACAAGAGAGAAATTAATTAGTTCTAGAGAAAGTCATGAACTTGTGTAATTACTAGAAAAATTATTTAGTACAAAAGTTATAATTAATTCAACATGATGGGTTGAGAAAGTGGTTAAAATAAAACAAAACAAAAAGATTAAAAAAAAGTTACCAAAGGGTGAGTTCCCATGGCTTAGTTACTACTGTTTTCTTAGTGGAGATTTGAATTAATTAATGTTTGGAGTCAAATTGCTATTCATATACCTTTGTTACAGTATTAATGGTCTGCAAACTCAAATACGGAAAATCAGATTCATATATATTCTTATTACACGAAAAATATAACTGTTTATGATCTCAATTGAAATACTAAATCAAATTACTATCCAAATATTAATTTGAACTCAACATTCTACAAAACAATAAAAACAATAACTCAAATTGAAATAACTCAAAATTTGCATTTGTGATCATGCTATCCAAATGAATGCATAGCTTGATAATCAACTATATATTTTTTTTGTAATAATTAACTTTCCCACATGAAAAATCATTAGTATTTGATACTGCAATATATGGATTACTTACCATCATATCATGACCTCTATTCTTAAGGGTGGCATTGGCAGGCCTATACCTCCTCACAATCCTCTCCAACTCAGTCACTACTACCCTCCGGTCAAGCAGGTCGATCGGCGACTGCATTGTCCCGTTGCTGCACGTGCTCCATTCGCGGCGAATCGCTCCCCATCGAGCGGGTCCCCTCTGGCTCCCCGGCACGTAGTCAAACGTGCTTGTATCTTCTGCAAGCATTATTGATCAAAGTTGCAAATATTAGACAAGAAATTTATTATTTTGTTCAGATGGATATTTAATAACTAACCAATGATTATTAATTTTCAGCCATAATGTAAAACGAATCGGAAACTATATTGTAATATTAGTATGATTTACGTACGTAAAAAAAGTACTCAATTAATTATATCCATGCATGCATGCTTAAAATATTATATGTTTTCATTTTTCTTGTTTTATTATATTCTCTTTAGTTAAATTTAACTGATCAAGTATATATTACTACAAAACCCCATTGATATTAATAAGATCGATAAATATTTCTTACCAACTTCCTGAGACGTTGCCGGGCATATGAATTGCATAGCAAGAAAAATGAAGAAACTGCAAATTAAATCATTAATTGGCGATTTCCAAGCTTCTCCATCTTTTTGGGGGTATTAATATTTTTAATAATGAGATGATACGAACTTTTTTTTTTTTAAAGATTGTTATGTCTATGGGGAATATAAGAGCTTGAGATGGTGGCAAATGAGTGAACATATAGCTGCATTATATAGTATGATAAATTCGTAGTACGGTATAATATTAATGCATAGATTACGCGTTTTTATTTTATTTTTCATGTTTTTTTTTTTCTAAACGAATACAAGACGCGTTTTGCATTGACAAGGACTTGCATTATTATTTGATTTGTTGAGAGACACACACTTGTGGTCCATTGATGTGTGATCAGATGAGATATCTCAATCAGAATTTCATTGTGTTTGATTCAGCGAAGAAAAAAAAAAGGATCTTATATTATAGCATATCGCCTGATTAGTGATTAATATTGGCCAATTTAATTATTATGAGGAAGTTTCGCGGCGTTTGGGGTCTTAATCAAAGAGTTGGATTTCAATTTCGTCACCTAATATGATCGCATATTTATTCCTTCGCCGCGATTCACATTTTATCTCTCAACCCTGATTTGAATTCCAGAGTATATATATATATATATAGTAATTATGGAATTAATATTTGCTTTAACTAGTAAGAACTCGTAGTCTTTTCAATGTTTAATGGGAGGATCTTTGGAAAAACGGCATTTTCCGTTCGGTTAAATCTTTTGTTTTATATAGCTAATTGTTTTAAACATATATTAACTTCAAAAAACATCTAATAACTGATTTTAAGGGTCAATTGTTTGTAATCAACTGGCAGTTCTGACCTGAAATTTTTTTGCCTTTTTTTTTTAAGTACACCCTTTTGGATCATGCCGTAAAAGTAATTATATTTTGTTGCTTTTTAAATTTTTTTTTGGACAAAGAGAGCTAAATGATAGAGCCGATTATAATATACATGATCTGAAAGATGCAAAACCTGTGTTGCGGCACTAAAGAATTGACTTAGGGCAATTTTACCCGTTACGCGTTAACCCGCTACATATCTGTCACAAATAAGGCGGGTAAAATCTATTAACAGGGTTAACGGGTATGAGCAGGTGACAGTCCACTTGTCCCGTTACCCATTACCCCGGCCCATTTAGTTTTTATCAATAATTTGAATTATATATTTATATGCATATATTTTATACTCTATGAAGAAAACATACATGCAAGATTATGTTTGGAGTTTTATTTATTCTTTTTACGAATATGTTATCGAATAATGAGATATGTATGTCTAGAATATACATGTTTAAGATTTTATTTAGTTTTTATTATATTTTAATTTTTTAAAATATTAAACAATGCCACTAAGTATACCCGTCACTCTAACAGGCATACCCGTTACTTGACCCATTAAGCTAAACGGGCAAATGGTGGGTGATGATTTTAGTTCACATGTCCCATACCTGCCCCGTTGCAAGCCGACCATAAAGTTATTTACAATAATATGGCATCATGTATCAACTATCAAGTAAAGTTTATTAATTTTGTTCTTTTTTTTTTTTTTAGTAGGGGTGGGCTAAGGTTCAAACATCAATTTTGCATGAGGATTTTGATGAATTTATATTTTTTGACACATTAATAATATATATATATGCCTATTTGTGTTATATTTTTAATTTATACCTATATTTTACACTATAAAATTAAGAAAACACTCTACTTGCAGCAAAAATTATTAATTGACACTTAAAAGAACTCTTTTTTTTTTTTTGGCAATTCTTCCTTCTGTTTTTCCTTACATCTTCAAGAATCGAATACATAATGCGTAGACATTAGCTATTGAGTAGAGTTAATTGATTAATAAGCTTATATATTTTTATTTTGTTCATCATTAGTTGTCACACAAGATTTCAATAATTTTTCTTTGTTAAAACTTCTAGTCATCCATTTTCCTCATCTCATAGCCGGTGTTCTCACATTTTCTTGATCTCCCTGTTTTCTTTTGTTTCCTTAATTTGTTTTTGTGTTTTTACTCTTGCTAAAAAGAGTCTATAATTACTAAAAAAAAAAAAAAAAAAGAGTCTATAATTATTCTTTCTATTTCGAAAGACAAAAAGGGTGTAACTGTAGTGTTCATACTTTTCGCTGACATTCTCTTTCTTCATCAATTTTTCTTATTAACGAATTTGTGCAATTAAACCAAAAAAAAAAAAAAAGTAAATAAATGCTATTTATATTCATTAGCAAATGCTGCAGATTAAAAACTGTAATATTAGATTATCTCACAGCAACATTAACGGAACCCATTAATTAGTACCATTTAATTAATTTATTATAATTAAAACCAAAGCCTTAATGATGAATTTCTACATTTGTATCTTGTGATAAGTTGCCATGATTTGATGCCATGGTAGTTTATACGTATATGTGTATACATTGCCTGACCTATCAGTTCCCATGATTATTAAGAGTCAAAAAGTATATAAAAGTACCATTAAAGAGTTAGGACGTACAAAGTCTACAATACAATCCGTACAAGAAACTTGATAATGAGTCTATTAATTAAGAGAATAACCAAAAAATAAAAAATAAATAAATAAATAAAAACGTCAGTTAGCATTAAAGGAAAAAAGAGGACTTAAGCATCTGCAAAATGCGAATAATTATAAATCGGACTTTAGTCACTTGTAGAGTCGACGGGCAGTTTACGCAGTTGAAAAGCAATCTTTCTAGCTAGTCCATACATATCCATATACGGCTAAGTTTGAAAGAAAAAAATTATGCATAGGAAAAATAAAAAACGTGTGGACACAGCTATATATATTATCGCTAATTATTATCTTTTCAGCTATACAATATAAAGTCCCAGGCTTGTCAATCATAGTTGGAAAAACAAGGTTATATATACATATATGTGGCCAACTTGATGACAATCACCTATATATTGATAAATTAATTCGTAAAGAAATTTCTTACAATTTTAATGAATTTTAAAATTTCAAGCAATTTATAAAATTAAAATGTACTTGTAATGATTTAATCGTTCATTTTTCTTGATTTAATAGGATACTTTAGGTAGAGAAAATTTTTTTTCATATATCTATATTACTAACTTGTATATTTTGTTTATATCAATCGATATAATAACTAAAAACCATATACTATTCGAAAATCAAACTATTTATTTAAGATTGTGCAATACTCGTTTTATTATGAATAAAGTAGGTTCATATATATATAAACAGCATACAAATATTTTCTTTTCCATGAAAACCCTAATACCTAGCTAGGGTTCTCAGTTATCTACTTTTAATAATTAATAATTATAACGACTCCAAATCCATGAAAAGAGCTTAGAGTAGAGAGTTGACAATGAGATTGAAGTCCTCTATGCTAACAGCTCCATCACCATCCATGTCCATGGAAGCAACAATGTCCTGACAATCCTCCAAGCAAAAGCTAAGCCCTAGACCGGCCATCACCTGGAACAGCTCTTCCCCGGTTATCATTATCTCGTCGCCGCCACCGAGGGCCTCGGAGGCGTTGGCGAGGACGTCCCGAGCTCCCCGAGGTCGAGATCCTTGGTGTTCATCACCAGAAACTCCTCCAGGCTCAGCAGCCCGTCCCTGTCCTTGTCGCCCTCCTGCATCATCGCCCTCGCCTCCTGCTCGGTCGGGTTGTAGCCGAGCGAGCCCATGATCCCGCGCAGCTCCGCGCAGGTGATGGAGCCGTCGCTGTCGGAGTCGAAGGCTCGGAACGCCTCCACGAGGCCTTGCACGTGGCTCAGCGCCTCGGTTTGCGCCGAGAGAGAGCCCAACTGAGCCATGGGTATAGTTTTGTAAGTTATACAATATGGTGTGTGATCTAGGGTTTGGAGTAGAATTGGATCTAAATATAGAGCAAGGAAATGTCACAATTACACTATATTGTTCTTTTTGGCCTCTTGGTTGTGGAATAAAGGTGAGAGATAAGATAATTTGGATTCATATTCTTTCTAAGCTCTACATGTACTTTTCCTCTCTACTTTCTTTCTTTTATTATTATTATTTGTTAAAGGCGTGGTGAGATTCTACACTAGGTGAATGGGACTTAAAGTTGGATCAGTTGGCATTTGATTCTCTTGTGACATTTACTCTTTGTAAACTATTTCAAAAATTTTATATATATATATATATATATATATATATATAAAAGAGAGAAATTATAGTAAATATTTAATTTTTAATAAATATATATTTTTCAATATAATAAGATACACAAGTGATTGAATTACTTATATAGTGATAAGTGATGGTAATTGCTAGGAAATTTATATTTCCTAATATGTGTGAGCAACATATTTATGCAATTATATTATTATGCTATTTAATTGTAGTGAGCTTTTATTAAGTGATCTATTTTAAAAAGTCCATAGACTTCTATTGACTATGAGCCTAATGAGTAGAGACTTAATACTAGTCTAATTAGGGTTTAATGAGAGCTCTAATTAAATAATAGGATGAACTAGGCAAATACCCAAAATTTATATAACAAGAGAAATTATAGTGAATACCCAATTTTAAAAACTTAATGTAAGTTATTACCCAATCTTTTGAAAAATATAACTAATTACCCAAATAATGCAATTACTTACACAGCGATAAATGGTGGTAATTCACTTTGTTACAAAAAGCAAGTGCAAGTAATTCACAAGCTGACTAGAAACTTAATTACTTCAAAAATTTGGGTATTTACTTCAAAACCTAAACTCATAAAGTAGGCAAATACCCAGAATTTATATAGCAATAAAAAGAAATACCTAAGCTTTTGAAGTAATTGAGTTTCTAGTCAATTTGTGAATTACGTGCACATGCTTTTGGTAACTAAGTGAATTACTACCACTTATCACTGTGTAAGTAATTGAATCATTTGAGTAGTTAGTTGTATTTTTCAAAAGATTGGGTAATAACTTACATTAAGTTTTAAAATTTGGGTATTCACTATAATTTATCTAAATAATATTAGTATATAAGGATACCAACATGTGTTGATAATTTAATTAGTGTAAAAAAAAATTAAGATACCTGGTATGTTTTTAATTTGAGATTTTTTTATTAGAAGACAGTACCAAATTTTTTTTAAAATAAAGTAAATTATAAAAAAAATATGAAATTTAAAAATTTTATTGGGATAAAAGCATAATATAAAACAAAACGATAATTGAAAGTGTTAAATATAAATAATTTAGTAAGAACAAAAAGGAGTGTAATTGAAAAACATTCTAAAATCACAGGCGAAAATGTAATCATAGAAAAGTCATGAGGGTGCAACGTCTAGCTCGATCGGCGACCTCCTCAACACATCTTGTCCTCCACGCTGCCGCCTCTTTCCTTTCCCGTGCGGACGTCGCCGCCACTGCCTCTCTCCAGAGACCTCATCGAGCGTTGCTTTATCGGTCGGGCCCCGCGGCGCCTCCCCTGGTCGTCCACTGTCCCCCCGCCTTGCTTCCGATGGCCCCCCCTGTCCTCCCAATGCCTCCTTCCCTGACCCTAACTCCCTGACCCCTCAGATTCAGTCACAATCAAAAACCAGCTTTTGTTCAAATACAAAACCTTAACTCCAAATACAAATCCTTAAATCAAATCATATTTAAAAATTATTACAATTTGACTCAATTAGAATCGCCAAATCAACGAAAAACTCAGTCCATGAATGCTGCAACACAAATAAACCCTATAAACCCAAATCTATAACCCACAACTCAGAAAGCTTCACGCGCAAATTGCAAAAGCAAAGACATCAAAAATCTCAAATTAGAGAAATTGCGAGCTCTATCAACTTCACATATAAGGTACCAAATGTACAATCAACTTCTCAAATTAAAATATGAAATTAAGGAGGGAAAGGTAGATAAATAACCTCAAATAGAAAGAAACAAAAATTGAAGAATACAAGTTAAAAGTATATTTCAACAGAAAGTTTCCAAGCTCAATTAAGAATCAAAACCTAAATCACAAATCTCTCCCAATCTCAATCTCTCTCTCTCTCTCTCTCTCAAACGGTTGTTTGGCCCGAATGTTCATCGTCAACCACCCCCTCCAACTCGTCGCAACTCACTTGCTAAGTCGACTCGCCCGAAGCCCTATCTCTTCGTTGGCTTTGAAGAAGCTCTCGTTGCCATCAAGTCCGACTAGAGCGAACCATTCATCAATAAACAAGAATGAAGCAAAGAGTATGCTTGAGAGGAAACGAACTAAACACCGATCTGGAGATTTTTTTTTTTTTTTTTGTAATAACATACGATGGGATTTAGGTTATTGAAAATAATTGAAATGAAGTTTGCTTTATAAGAGTCAATTAGGTAAATAGTCATTTTAGACTGTGTATTTTTAAAAACTTACCATAAAATTGTAAGAAATTTCTGATAATAACAAAAATACACATAAAAATACTGTGAGAAATTTCTGACACTAGGCAAAATTTTGTAAGAAATTTCTTACATGATTAGTTTTTAAATTTTTTGAAACTGTGGCTTTTTTTTTTAAATCGTTTTGTGAACAGTTGCTATTTTCTTAAATTTCCTTTATTATTTTGCAAAATAAAATCTTAAAAAATCTCTCATTAGCAAAGGTAATATGTCACTTTTTTAAAGGGTAATAATGTCTTTTTATATATCAATTTTGATCAAATTTGAGCTGAAAGATATTTTTATACCAATTTCAACAACTAAAAGATTCTTTACGAATTTTGAAAAAATACAAGAACAAAACTAGAAATTTGATAAAAATTTAAAATTTTTTATCATTTTAAAATTTGAGATCATTTTCTCAAAATATATATATATATATATATATTTTTTTTTTTTTTGAGATCATTTCAAAATTTTCTCTTTTGAAAATTTTCTCTTTACCAAATTTTCTTTTGTTTGTAAATTTGTGTGTAGCTAGTATAATATGCTAAATATGCAAAAATGACATGAAAATAAAAAAACGACAATAATTATAAAACGACAGTATATCAAAAACGACATAAATTTGGAAAACGACATTAAGTAAAAAACGACAGTATTTGAAAAACGACAGAAATTCAAAAAAAGGACATCAAAAGGGTAAGCGACGGAAAGAAATAAAAACCACAGTAAGTAAACAACGACAGAAAGATAAAAAAACGACATCAAAATGATGAACGACAGAAAAATTTCAAAAGACAGCAGACAGAAAAACGACATTATTTCAAAAATGACGGCGATATAACGACAGAAATAATACAAACGACTTCAGATTGGTAAACGGCAGAAAGAGCTAAAACGACAACAGACATAGAACGACAGGAAAACAGAAAACGACAGGAGAATAGAAAACCACAGAAATGCAAAAACGACAGCAATAAGTGAAAATTATTATTAATTTTTAATTTAATAATATAGTTGCATTAAACTGCATAAATTAATACTTGTATATTATTTTTAAAACAATTATTTTTTTTATGCAAAAGATATAGTTTTTTCCATTTTTTCGCGTCAAACTGTGAAACTCTCTCTCTCAACCCTAACCTTTCACCTCCTCTGCCCAACATCGCTATAAGCCACCGCTCCCAATGACAAATCCAAAAATATAATTCAAGAGGGCCTAATTTATAACAAAAGTTGAATCTAAATACAAAATATATGTAGTAATATTTAAATTTTGAACCATTCACTTGAAACAACTAACATGTGTTGGAAATTAAATTAGTGTACAAAAAAAAAAAATTAAGATACCTGGTATGTTTTTAATTTGAGAAATTTTTTTATTAGAAGACAAAGTACCAAAAGAAAAATTTTAAAAAATAAATTATAAAAAGAAATTATGAAATCTAAAAATTTATTGAGATAAAACTGTAATATAAAACAAAATGATAGTTGAAAGTGTTAAATATAAATAATTTAGTAAGAACAAGAAGGGATATAATTGAAAACTTTCTAAAATAACAAGCGAAAATGTAATTATAGAAAAGTCAGGGTGCAAGAGTCTCCCTCCCCTTAATGTTCCTTACTGCATCTCAAGCCTGATCAGGCCCCCAGCAGCTGCCATCCTCGCGTTTAGCTCCATCACTGATCGTGCCCTCCACGCTGCCGCCTCTTTCTTTTTCGGTGCGGACGTCGCCGCCACTGCCTCTCTCTCTCTCTGTGCTGCCGTTCACTCCAGAGACCTCATCGAACGTCGCTTTATCAGCCGGCGCCTCCCCTGGTCGTCCACTGTCCACCCGCCATGCTTCCACTGCCTCCGGGCCCCGTCGAACCTCCGAATGCCTCCTCCCTCCCCGACCCTAATTCCCACATCTCTCTCTCACTGTCTGCCTCATAAAATAAATTTCATTTTAAATAATTGTAATATTATAATTTTTAAATATTACAATTTTGGCTTTTAGAATTTGTTGTATATTTTTTTTTATTACATATCTGGTGGTTTTTTTTTTTTTTGAATTTTGGTAGGTTTTAGTGGATTTTTGGTACTTTATTGTGAGAAGAATCTGTTGGTTTTTTATTTTTTATTTTATTTTTTATTATGTTGTATAATTTTTGTTGAATATGTGAGGGTTTTTTTTTTGGTGTGAATATTTGTTTATTTTTACGTTATAAGTACGTGTGGTATTTTTTTCTATACGTTGCTTATGTTATGTTACATATGTAGTAATGTTTTGTGAATATTTGAATTTTTTTTTTTAGCTATAAGAATATATCTGGTTTGTTTGGGGAATATTTGGTATTACTTTTGTTTGTAAATTTGTGTGTAGCTATATAATAGAATCTGCTAAATACGGAAATATGACAAGAAAAAAAAAAAAAAAAAACCCGACAGTAATAAAAACGACAATAAGTGAAAAACGACAGAAATATCAAAAACGACATTAAGCAAAACGCGACTGTATTTGACAAACGATAGAACTACAAAAAAAAACGACATCAAAATGGTAAACGACGGGAAGATATAAAACGACAATAAAATATAAAAACGAAATTAATTAAAAACCACAGTATTTGAAAAACGACAAAAATAAAAAAAACGACATCAGAATGGTAAACGACTGAAAGATTAAACCGACAGCAGACATACAGTAGAATATAAAGACGACAATAAGTAAAAAACGACAGAAAGCCTTAAAGCGTCATCAGAATGGTAAACGACATAATGACGAAAAACGACAGCAGAAATAAAACGACAGGAAAACAGAAAACGACAGGAGAATAGAAAACCACATAAATGTGAACACGATAGCAATAAGTGAAAATTATTATTAATTTTTAATTTAATAATTTAATTACTTTAGATTGCATAAATTAATACTTGCATATTATTTTTAAAATAATTATTTTTTAATAAAATTTAAAGTTTTAAATTATTGAAAATTCTTTGCAATCTACCGCGTCAATAAATAAGAGTTGAATTATATTGAAAATTTGTTAGTCAGATGGGATGTATTTTGGAATAACACGCATGCTACAATTTCTTGCAAGGTGGGTAAATAAAGTTTTACATACTCTAAAAATCTAAATGTCCTTAAACTAACCACATATAATAAACTACGGTTTTCAAACGACTGTTGGCCTCCCGTGAGCCACCTCAACCTAAGTACCAATTAAGAACATATAATAGCAAGGAGGCCTCATATGCCTCCTTAATTAGGAGCCACCTCAACCTCCTTAGGAGACTATTAAAATTAGACACCAAAGGAGTTATATGGTTGGTTTCTCATGAACCTAGCTATAACCAATTAAGATCATAATTAAGAAAGATATGCATTGCAGCAGAGGAATGGGGAGATTTAAAACACTTATAATTCGTAATGAGTGATTAGATCAGTGATAGAATTTTATATGATAACTTAAACCATCTTTTTCTCCCACCAACCTGTCTTTATCTAGCAGCATGGTCTTGCTCTCTCTCTCTCTCTCTCTCTCTCTCTCTCTCTCTCTCTCTCTCTCTCTCTCTCTCTCTCTCTCTCTCTCTCTCTCTCTCTCTCTCTCTCTCTCTCTCTCTCTCTCTCTCTCTCTCTCTCTCTCTATATATATATATATATATATATTATTGCATTTTTGTTTCATCTTATAAGTTATAATTAGCACTAATAATTTTTACAGTTATAACTAAAACATAATTACAAAATAAAATAAAAACAAAATCAAAAATCAAAATCAAACATGAAAAATTCATTTTTTTTTATAGCAATGCCGATGAAAATTTCACAATGCCGTCATGTCCGCTTGTCATCATATATCATTATATCCCTCGAAAAATTGTATTTCCTACAATGAATAGGAAAAAGATTATATATATATATAAAACATTTTGTGCGCCACATAAATTGTGAGACATATATACTTTGTCACATAATGAATTCAAATTCTATATATAATTTTACAGTGTGATTTTGTGTCTAATCATATAGGTTCGTAGGGAAAATGTCGTACTATCTGTGATGCCTTTGTGTAAGGGTGCAATTGACACAATAAGGCACTGGTCTGGTACGTTTGTTTGGATAAGGTAATACCTAGTATGATTATTTTGGACAAGTACAACTATACATATATTTTTGTTTCTATTTATATAGTTCGTTAGAATGTTTTGTAGGTTTTGGTGAATTTTTTAGGCCTATACAAGAAAATCGAAAAATTCAATTTAAACTGCTTTTAAAAACCGCACCGCACCGAAATTCGGTGCCACGTCAGCAAATCGAATGACCGCACCGATTTTGAAGAAGCGGTGCGGTTTTCGATTTTCACAAAATAAGAATCAGTTTAAACCAAAACCGCACCAAATTATATATATATATATATATTTTTTTTTTTTTGTTTTTTTCAAGCCCTAAACAAAATAAATTTGATTTTGTTTCAGAAGTTCAAATTAGATGTATAAACAATCAAACTTCAACTGTAGTATTGTTTTCAATTTTGCACGGCTGTGGCACAGCTTGCTTTCAATCTAATGTATAAATAAATTAGATGTATAAACAATGAATATATTATATAGCTTGTGACAGCGTGCTCGAAAACAACCCCTATTTTTGTTGCTTTGCATTCCAAAGAATATTTGACAGCAAATATAAAAGTAGATTTGGTTAAGTTTTGCTTTCTATTTTTTGGTCTGTGATTTAATAAGTTAATGCGGTGAAATGGTGAATATACCTTTGGGTATTTTTTTTTTTAAACGATTCCACAATATCGTCATAATTCAGAATATATTAAAAAAAAAAAAACAATTAGAGAATTGCCTGTAAATTGAACTCGTTGTGGCAGCTTGATAAACTTGTATTATATTGATTAGGAATTAGGTGAACTTGTTATGTTTAAGGGCTGTGTGGATTTAAATTTATTACTGTGGTTTGTTTATTTTTGTTGTTTTTCTTTGATTGTATATATTGGTTTCATGTTTTATTAATTTTTGTTGTTGATTGTATATATTCGTTTGTTTATTTTTGTTGTTGATTGTATATATTGGTTATGGTTTATTTATTTTTGCTGTTTTTTTTTTCTTAAATCGGCCCACCGAATTCAAAACCGCACCAAAACCTAATAATTTCGTTAACCGAAATTCAGTTTTCACCCTCTTCGCTGCGATTTTCGGTTTTGGATTTTTAGAAACCGAAAATTCAGTCATCGAATTGTTCAAACCACACCGCTTTTTGTACGAGCGTAGAATTTCTGGTACTTTTTTGTGAGAAGAATATGTGGGGTTTTTTTTATTTATTTTTTATTTTTTTAATATGTTGTTGTTTTTGGTTGAATATTTGGTTTTTTTTCTGTGAATATATATATATATAGTTTTTTTGTAATAAGAACATTCGGATTTTTTTTTGAGTATTTGGCACTGGTGCCCCCTGACCTTTGCGGGGTATGGCAACTTGCACCCTAACCTTTTATTTGTGGCCTTTAACCCCCCGAGTTCGGAATCTTTGGCATCCCGTTACAAATCGATAACGCCCGTTCTATTTTGGACGGAATTTCACGTCCATGCGCCCTGCACGTGGTAGTAAGAGGGCATTTTAGTCATTGACCGTGGGTGAGAGAAGCCATGTGCGAATCACGTGATTTAAGTTGTTATAAACATAGATTTGGGGATTTTTGGTGAACTGAAATTAGGTATCATTTTGGGGGGGAAAAAAAAAAAGAAGAACGAGAGAAGAACGAGAAAAAGGAGAAGTTAGCAAGAACCTGAGGATGAACTTGCAAGAGCCAACTGTGGTTTGTCATTGTGGTTTGCCGACGAGAATAATGACGTCGTGGACCGACACCAACCCTGGACGGAGGTTCTACGGTTGCTCTAACCCTAGGGTAAAATATAATTTTTGCAATACAATGATTTATGTTGTTTTTAGTGTTCTTCATGTTGGTAGTTTTTGAAATTAGAGTGAATGTCTTTTGTTGTTTGGGTAGACATTTATTGGTATGGCTGATTTTTTGAACTGTTTTTATTGATGAAGTTTGATGTATTCCGCAGGGGAATGGGGGCTGTAATTTTTTTGGATGGTATGATCCACCAATATGCGCTCGAGGGAGACAAATAATTCCTGGTTTGTTAAAGAGAGTTGATTTGTTGGAGAAAAAAGTTGAAGCAGTAAAAAGAAGGGAGAGGAAGCTGTGGATCAGTTTTTGCATATGTTTTTTTGCACTTATGTGCAAGGTCTTTAGTGGTCAATGATGTGAAGTATGGTGTTGTATTATTAATGACGAACAATTCAAGAAAGCTGTGGAGGTTATGTTTTGGTGTTGTATTGTATTTTCAGAGTACATGTTAAGTTTAAATATATTATAGTGAGAAGAAGGCAAATCCAGTTCGAAATGTATTAGGCATGTGAGTATTATTTTGTAATGTTGCTGTTAAAATTTGTACAGTTCAATGAATGCAATTTGCTTTTATAAAATTTGTACACTCTCAAATTTGTAAATGGTGGAGAAAATACACAGAATAAATTGAGAAAATAGTATAAATTGAGCATAACATAACTTTTCATGCTAATAATAGCAAGTCATGTATTAATATAACAAGTCATGTAAGGGCTTTACAAAAGGGCTACAAAAGAAGCTGCTAAAAAAAAGTGCTTAACAGCTTGAGTGGCATCATGAGGCATTAACATAACCTGTAATTACCCAAAAAAGTGCTTTACAAAAGGGCTACAAAAGAAGCTGCTAAAAAAAAGTGCTTAACAGCTTGAGAGGCATTAACATAACCTGTATTTACCCAAGAAAGTGCTTATGAAGCATTAACATATGCTGTATTTACCCAAAAAAGTGTCATAATTTAATTCTAACTAATAGATATGCCCTGCCCTTATAATAATGAGAAGTCAACCATCTGATGCCACTTTTTTGCCCTTGTCCTTCGAATTGGTCTTGCCCTTATATTTGGAATTAGTCTTGGAATTGGTCTTCGAAGCAGGTCCCATCTTCTTACTGACCTTTGATCCTGTTGGGGCCCAAGGTGGTCTAGAAGAAGTTTGTTTCTTTTGTTGCGTCTGACCACGACCCTATAATTTTTTACACGAATCAATAACATATATGTTCAAAACATAAGTTTTCAATATTTAGTAAAAATAACTTACTCGTGTTGTTTGGCTTTGACTTGGTGGGATTGGAGTTGGTGGGGTTGGAATGGTTGTTGGTGTGGAACCCATTGAAGGATTGGGTGGTGCTTGTGAGGGGCCTTTGTTGGGGCATCCAACGCTATTGTGGTCCTTGCATCCACAAATACGACATGTCATTCGTATGTAAGTCTTTCTTAGCTTTGTCGTTGTTGTTCCAGAAACCCTCACTTCTTCAGGTTCCTTCCTCCTACATTTTTTCGGTCTCCCGGGTTGTTTCTTTCTATCTGGAGGATTTGGCGGTACTGCATTGGTTTTTTTCCATAACTTTGGACCAGGCATAGGCTGCATTGGGGTCTCATAAGCCTTCAAAAAATTTACTTTTTTGTACGACTTGTGAACAAAGTCCAGTGGGTCCAGATGTCGGCTTAAAATGCAAGCCAAAGCGTGAGGACATGGTAATCCTGTGAGCTGCCATCTATTGCAGTCACATGTCCAAGCATTAAGGTCAACTCTGAACTGGTCAACACCATAAGCCCTAACTTCAAATTTTTGTTCACCACAATATTCAGGAATTGAGTTCACTGAGTCTAGCTTGTTCTTCTCAAGGATTTTGAAAACCCTTGGCCCAATCTCATGATGCCACTTTTCTACTGATTCTTTCCTAGCCACAAGTCTTTTGCTTATATACCTTCTGATCATGTCCATACAAGTGATAATGGGCTTATCTCTTGCCTCAATTATAGCTGCATTGAACACCTCACACAAGTTGTTCAATAATATATCACAAGTAGGGAATGTAGAAAAGAATGCCCTACTCCATATAACAGTCCATATTAATAATGCTAATTTATTAACAGCCCATATTAACATTTATCAGCCATATAGCAGCCCATGATAAGAGGCAAAATGTTCAAAAACAGCCTCTGTAATGTTAAAAAAAATTCCTAGTTAATGTTCAATACAATACACAACCCACTTAAGGAATATAAACAGCCCACTATATACCTATTTATTGTGGTTGCCCTTGCTGCATTCCATAGGAACTGTTTCAGTTGAAGACCTTTGTGCTGAAGCTTGAAGTTGTTGTACAAGTGTCTCACACAAAATCGATGCTCAGAATTAGGAAAAGCAGAGTGGACAGCTTCCACTAACCCCTTTTGCTTGTCCGTTATCCATGTGATGGTGTGGCTGTTTGTAATTTCTAAGTCTTCACTGAGAAATTCTAGAAACCATGACCAAGTTGCAGAGCACTCGGACTCAACAGCAGCATAGGCAATTGGATACATAGAATTATCACCATCAACCCCTATAGCAGCCAACAACTGTCCCTGATGTGGACCCTTAATGTGACAGCCATCTAAACCAATCACACGCCGACAACTTGCTAGCCATCCCTTCTTGCACGCTGCGAAACATATGTACAGCCTCTGAAATTGAGGGTTGTCTGCCTCATTAGACAATTTCATCTTTACTGTTGTGCCGGGGTTTGACTCCTTTAGTGCTTCGCAGTAATCCCATAACATCGAATACTGCTCATTTACAGACCCTTGTATTTTATTCATTGCCTTCTTCCTTGATCTATAAAATTGCCACTTAGACACGTCGACTCCCGTCTTGTTCCTAACTTCTTTAGAAAAGCTATTAAGTTTCCAACTTGGGTCATCAGTCCACTTTTCAGCATACTTCTCAGCCAACCAACGTGAACTAATCCATTTGCTTTCGAACACCAGTGAACATGTATGTTCATCATTAAATGTCTTTACAACCAATGAATTATCTTTCTTGTCATCACCGATCGATGAAGCAAACACAACCCATGGACATCCGTCTTTACAAACTGCCCTCACCCTTCTATTCTCATTCCGCTTGAACCGAATACCCCGCTTACTAATGATAGAATACTCGCGAATGGCTTTTCTGAAGTCGTCCGCGCTCGGGAAAACCATTCCAAGGCTGAAACGCGGATTCTCCATGTCAGTTTCAGGATTGAACCGCGTGAACGTCCTGGTCTTCGTAGCACGATGACCCACATCATTATCAGACTCACAACTACTGCTCAACTCATCATTAGACCACTCAATTTCACTATCATAATGCAAGCCTTCAGCAACTCTTGATGATTCTGCCCCCGTTTTGTCTTTCGTTGTCTTCCCTTTCTTCTCAGGCATGTAATCATCTTCGGATTGAGCATAATCAGAGTCGACTAGCTCGGCCTCATCCTCTCTTATCCTTTTCTTTTGTCTCTCTGTTTCAACCTCCACTTCAACGTCATGCAACTGCTCTTCCTCCATTTGTGTTGGCTGCTCATTTTCTACCCCTCTTTCACCATCATCAACATCGGCTTCAGGTTGTACTGACTCAAACAAAAACTCAAATTCTTCATCATTGAACGGATACGACTCGGGAACCTCATCCTCTTCCCTATCCTCATTCTCTTCTTCCGTATGCTCATTCTCTTCTTCCATATTATCCTCATCACTTTGCATATCTTCATTCACATCTTCAATCTCAACTTCATCTTCATCATCATCATCAGACAAAACAATAGGCTTCTTCGTAGAATATGCAAAGTCCAACTTTAGTGCTTTTGGTTGAACAACCATGAACAACTCAGCCACTCTATCTTCTCCAACTTCTGATACCATCCCAAAAACATCCATATCATTATCTAACAGCTCAAAACTACCAATTGACCCACTGCCATTAACCTTGTAATAGAAACTCACATTTTTTTCATAACCCAGCCTTTCTGCAAAGTCCTGCAACTCAATCAAACTCATAAAATCCTTTGTGCAGAAATCAAAATATTCAACCTCTCCGTGCTGATATGTTGCCACATTATTTACCACATAAATTTCTCCACCATGATAAACTTTCATAGTGAACAAATCAGGATCCATACCCTCTGCAAAAAAAAAAAATAAACAAAGAAAAAAACAAAACAAAACCAACTTCAATCCCTAAAAAAATAATCTGAGAGGTTCTAAATTTCAGCAAAATAATGAGAAATAATATGACAACCCAAATAACCACAAAATACATATTCAAGAACTACCCTGTTTTCAACAATCGACAAAAACAAAAAATTACAGGTTCAATTGCAGGTTCTTAATGCAAAAGAGAAGAAAAAACCTTAAGTTGTGGAATCTTCACAAATTTCATTTTTTTTCCTCTAATCAACACAACAAACTATCATAAAAACATATTTGCCTTGTCTCATAAGCAAAAATAAAAAATAAAAATAAATAAATAAAAATAAACACTGAAGAACACGAAGAAGACCTTTTAAATCAACAAACAACAAACTCTCTGTCACACACAAATTCATGGGTTTTTTTTTAAATTATGACAACCCATAACATCAAAATCACATTGCATCAAAAAGCCCCAAAAATCTTTTCAAAACGAGTATGTGAACTCACTATAATCTGGTGCAAGACCTCCCGGTTCTCTGAGCTTGTTCTGCATTTCTACCAACTTCAAACAAGAAACACGAATCGCGCTGAAAATGCAAGCTTCCCCCCTAACAATCGCAATCGCACTACCGGAGGACAACCATCTCCCTTTCTCTCTGTTTTTTGCTCTCCGTTCATGCACTACGAGACCAAACCCAAAAATAACTCCAAAACTATTGATTCTCTGATGTCTATTCCCCCCAAAACTTAAATCACGTGATTCGCACATGGCTTCTCTCACCCACGGTCAATGACTAAAATGCCCTCTTACTACCACGTGCAGGGCGCATGGACGTGAAATTCCGTCCAAAATAGAACGGGCGTTATCGATTTGTAACGGGATGCCAAAGATTCCGAACTCGGGGGGTTAAAGGCCATAAATAAAAGGTTAGGGTGCAAGTTGCCATACCCCGCAAAGGTCAGGGGGCACCAGTGCCAAATACTCTTTTTTTTTTGGTATACGTTGTATATGTTATGTTAAATATGTGGTATTGTTTTGGGAATATTTGATATTTTTTTAGTTATAAGAATATATCTGGTATGTTTGGGGAATATTTGGTATTTCTTTTGTTGTAAATATGAGTGTAGCTACTAGCTAGTATAGAACGTGCTAAATATGGAAAAATGACATGAAAATGAAAAAGCAACAATAATAAAACAACAATAAGGGAAAAACGACAGTATTTCAAAAACGACAGAAATATGAAAAACGACATTAAAAGAACGACAGTATTTGAAAAGCGACAGAAATAAAAAAAAAACGATATCAAAACGACGGAAAGATTTAAAACGACAGCAGACATAAAAACGACAGTAAAATATAAAAACGACATTAAGTAAAAAAAAAAACCACAATATTTGAAAATCGACGGAAGACAAAAACCGACAATCAGAATGGTAAACCACAGAAAGATTCCAAACGACAGCAGACATAAAACGACATTAAGTAAAAAACGACATTGTCTCAAAAACGACAGAAAGACAAAAACGACTTCAGAATGGTAAACGACAGAAAGTTTTAAAACGACAGCAGATATAAACCGACAGGAGAAATAGAAAACCACATAAATGCGAAAACGACAGCAATAACTTAATCAATTTATAACACAATAAGGCACTGGTCTGGTACTTTGTTTGGATGATTATTTTGGACAAGTACGACTATACGTATATTTATAACTTAATCAATTTATAACCCAACTTGTATAAGTGACGCGAACAAATGATATTCAAAATTCCCTTATAGAAACAGCATATATTGACCTTTATGGATTCAAATGTTTTGGGCCATAATACAATCAATTATTATCAGAAACAAAGACAGCCTTGGTTGTTGGGCTCTTTGTGGTTGGTTGTATAAGCTGAGCTCTGAAAAGGCGAAAACAATGAGTGACTGCGAAAATTGCACTAGACAGAACATTTTAGAATTATTTTGGAAAATGATACTTTTAGACATTTTATTTAAAATTGTCACTAAAAAAAGCTACTATCCATGTCACCTTTTAGTAATCAATTTGATTTTTTTTTTTGGACAAATGAAGAAGACTAGAATGAAGAATATGAGCAAAATAGAAATTTGTCAATAGAAAAAGTGGCATCACTTACAATAATGACAGATTGTAAACTTGAATGTCAAAGATGACATGAGATCAGTAAAAAAAATAAAAACTTTGAGAACATTCAAACAAGACAATTACATAGTAACCTTTTTTTTTTTTTGGAGAAAATTTGATCTCATAACACATATTAGACATTACGGTTTACAACTAATTCCACTAAAAAAAAATTAGAAAATTCGATCAAATTCACTACTAAAAAGTGGCATTGATTACAAACTTTTCAAATTTAAGTAGTATTTTTCAAAATAAGTTGTTCAAAAGTGATATTTTTCAAAATTTTCTAACTTTTTGTTGGCCAAATTCAGCCAAAGATCATTTGTCTACGTCCCAGCGAGCTCTCCAGCGATGTCCGATTTGCACTAAATGTAAGTGTCGATTTCCCACTCAAGAAGTTTAAGATTAAAATCTTTTCATGTCAGATCTTTAAATGGAAAACAGAGAAGATATTTGTATTACAGTAAGGAAATTTACGATGTAACAACTGTGTCGTTTAATAAGAACAAAATAAACATATGTGTCGTTTTCCATATCGCTTTCTCATAAAAGATCCGTCGACATTTTTAACCTTATATGTGCATGGCTAATCATCTCAATAACATATCTACCTATCCATATTTCTTTCATCATAATTTCTTCTCTCTCTTGGAGGGAAAACAAAATATTAATCTGACTTTGGAAATATATTTAAAATATTTACTGCTGATTGAATATCAAATTACATGTATTACCGGAATATACGTGATTCTATTAAATTTCCATATCAATAATCTCAAATTAGAAAAGGGAGTAATGTGGATATCATTATTATTAAAAAAAAAAAAATCTCTTTCTTTGTTTTTTTTTTGTTTTTGTTTTTTGCGATTTTATTCGAATGTTTTATCATATTTTAATTTTTACGTAATTATTTCAATGAATTATACATATATTTAGTAGGAGAGTAAGATCAAATTTTTTAGGAAGTTCCTTAATTACCTTTTTCCAGTCTTTTATGTAAAAGAAATCCCTAATATGTAATACATACACACACGTGCGCACACGTACACACATATATATATATATATATATATATGGTGAAGTAGGTAAATGTCCAGAATTTATATAACAATAAAAATAAATACCCAAACTTTTGAAGTAATTGAGTTTCTAATCAATTTGTGAATTACTTGCACATGCTTTTGGTAACAAAGTGAATTACCACCACTTACTACTGTGTAAGTAATTGCATGTTTTGGGTAATTGGTCTTATTTTTCAAAAAATTGGGTAATAACTTACATTAAGTTTTGAAAATTGGGTATTCGTTGTAATTTTTCATATATATATATATATATATATATATATCCAATACATTCACTAATTTTGCTGGATCTAAATAGATACTTGATGGACTCCTTTATGAAAATAAGTATTGGTTTTGTGGATTTTAGCAACCGAGTAATCGTATGTCGTAGGTCCCAAACAATTTGTGGCCTTTAGGTTTTTGAGGCTTTAAGTGATAGATAAACAAAATTCCTACAAAGGAAAGTTGAGTTGAATTATCAAAACAATAAATAATAATATAAAAATTTGAGGCAAGATAAGAATTATTGATATCCCTCATTGGATTACGCACTTACTAAGAACCACAAATATTCACTTGATCATATCTATAATTTCAAAATCATATCATTGAAGTTATTTGAAAATTATATTGAAAAGTATATATCTTGAGAATAGAGATATCTTATCGCTAACTAGATGTTCCCTTCATTGTGTCCGTGAATGAAATTCGATACTTAGAATATTTTTAATTACAAAAACTGTAAGATCTCACATACGTATAGAAAATATTAGTACTCATTAGTCATCACAAGAGATATTACATGCACACTTGTATATAATTTAAACATGTTCATGTGAAGGGTGACAAGATATGTTTCACAAAATAAGGAATATGCGCTATTCCTGACAAAAACAAAAACATAAAGGGCCTGAAATAACTGAGATATTCTTGTGCATATCATTTTTTTTTTAATTAGACAGACGATATATATGACAGCTTTTGAGACAGTGAATTTGAATTCATATTTAAAGTGCAATATATAGTTAATCAACTACAGGCAAATGAAGGAAGAAGAAAATGCATATATCTCAGTGCAACCAATAAATTTTGAATGGCCATATTTTGGCACAAAATACCTAATCTAATATCATGAACTTTTTTCGATTTGAACTGTTTACCAAAGTTAGTTAAAAATAAAAACAAAAGCAAAAATAGTTAATACAGATATCAATTTCAGTTATTAATTTTATTACTACATATGGCCACCTTTCAGAATTTTTTAAAAAATAACTAATTATTGCAATAATTACGAAAATATCACAATTACTTTTATTTTTGCTTTTTCTTTTAAGAATTACTTGTTTGTTGTTGTTGTTGAATTGGAGAAATACATATTTTAACAGTGTGATAGCAACTCATAAATGGCTAAGTGCAAAAATATTTATTTAATATAACGAAATGTAGGCCCACTATTGGCAACTTGGAGCAGTAACATTAGCATAGTTTTCACACAAAATGTAATTCTATGGTTTTGTACTTCGGACAAAAATGCCTATCAGTCACTACTTATATTCATGCGCACAAAATATCAACTGACAAGAATAGCATATTGCCACATATATGTGTGTAAAGGAAAGAAAGCACGTCTTATCATATCTTATCTCTATATGATCATCGATCTTTCTTCCATGGAAACGGTATAAAAGCAAAAGGCTTGTGGATATTTATACTGTTGGTTGTTTTGGAATTAGCTGAAATAAATAAATGTCGTTTTCATTAATTTTGTATTGATCATCTATTCATCTACTAGCTTGATAGCGTGTGGGATATGCGCTCTTGCAAAAGTCTTGGGTTACATCACATTCATGTGTGCTATAATTTAGCCTTTAGGAGACAATTGCAATTTAGTGCGATGAAAAATTATATATTTATTGGTTTTTTTGTTAATTGTATTTTCTTTTCTCGAGACCGTATATACAGATCAAGAAGACTTTTGTACATTGGAAAAAAAAAAGACAAAAAAAAAAAAGAAGGAAAGTAGAATCTGTGAGAAGGAGTGGCATGCAGATTAAGGTGATGACAAGTGATGGTAGATGGAAAAGGAATTGATACTAAAAAAATAAAATCTTATATACTATGTAGAACAACGCTTTTCAAATATAATATATATATATTATTTAAATTTTTAGTGTCAAAATGTGCATGATTAATGCTTGTTTGCTTAAAATATTTGAATGATTTAGAACTATATAAAATTATTTTAACTATATAATAATATTAGTGGTTAAATAATTTTGAACAGTTTCAAACCATTCAAATGTTTCAAACAAACAGGCTATATTTATTTATATGTAATCAGTTACATACAATTCTTCTAAATAGAACAAAAAATATATATTTACAAATAGAATTTCAGCAACTTACATTTCATAAAGTTTAAACCTTTAACATTATTCAAAAAAACTAATCTTATATGATTAAATATTAATGCTATATACATATCTAGAATATCCAAGATATATGATTATACATATCATATGGAATTAAAACCATATATATATTAATGTGATTTAAAAAAATGGTGTTAATTAATAAATATTAATATAAATTTTTAAGGCCACGAATTGTCCAAAGTTTTTTAATGTGATTGTAAAAAGGTAAAGCATGCTAAAACAATTGTGAAATTTATTCAATAATGCTGTGGATTGTGGTTTAATAAATTAGGATATGAAATATACAAATAATACTGAAAACGAGCATTATCAGATAGGTTAAGCCACAAAAGCGTCCCATTTTTTTTTTTTTTGGGAACAAATCTCTCTTAATATTTTGCTTCATGCTTTATGCAGATCTATAATTTTAAAAAAGCGTATCTAATGATCAATATATAATATTAAACACACACACCAGCCGTATAATATATATATATATATATATATATATAACTTTTGATTCATCAACTATAGGACGAAATCTATTTTTACTCCTTGTTTTTTTTTAAATCCATAAAATGAGTGTGTGTGAATGTGTGATGCTTTATAATTTTTATTAATTGTCTAAATATTTTAGTCTCTCTTACCAATAAATTAAGCAATTACGAATAGTATCAATTATTGATTTTATGAGTTAGTTTTAAAATAAAAATAACTTGCAAGAGAATCAAAATAGAAAACTATTGTTTAGAATTATGACTCGCGTATTTTGCAAAACATTGATTCAAATAGTTATATATATATACATATATATATATATATATATGTGTGTGTATAAGCATAATCTCAACCAAGAATATTAAGGAAATGAGAGAAGGAACCAGTACGAGCATGCATTTTGATATTTTTTTTTACTACAAGTATGTCACTTTTCGCATTAATTATTTTTACCACTTGTTTGGATCACTTAATAACTCATTTCATTTTTTTATTTTTTTAACTTTTCTAATCTTCTAAATTATTTCATTCTATTTTATTTTTTTCAACTATTTTTTTTAATTTTTCAAATTTCTATACAATATCTTTAAATCTAAATCATTTATATCATTTCGAAATTAACAAAGTCAAATAATTTTTATATCATTTTCAAACTATTTTCAAACCATTTTTTCTATCTCAAAATATGAGATAAAATAACCAAAATGACCTCCTCAAATAAGGTTTAAGCCTAATTGCTTGTTGTGTTGGACACCCAATTGTCATGTCACCACTGAAATGAACCATTTAATATTGCCACATCGGACCAACTATCATTTTCGTGTCAATGTCGTCAATTTGTAAAAAGAAGACCAGTCAAAAGAAATATATATATATATATATATATATATATATATATATGCTTATTGGCTTTTTATATTTATTTATTTCTTACACGTGCATGAGCCGACAGATATATAGATATAAATTTAACTAAACCTACTGCGTTCACCAGTAACAGTCGGCAAGGTTTAATGATTAAGTGCTTTGGATGCATGAACCATGTAACAAATGGACCAATTAATTGTTTGACGGAAATTAAATTGTCCTATAATTAGTATAATATATTAAGTGAAATTAATCGGTACAATGTTGAGTGGATCACATTATATATCACGCTTATTATGTGAGATGTGAACGGTTGATATTTACCTAATGTCAATATGTATAAACTGTAAATAATCCTCTCTTTTTTTTTTTCCCTATTCAATGAGTATTAATGATTTAATTAGTCATAAATACTAAGACAAGTCTTATATACTAATTAATGTGCATGAAAGAATCACTCAAATCTTAATTTTTATAAATGTAGTACACGGCCATTCTAATATATCCCTTCTTAATTTGCGATCCAAAAATATTTTACGCTTTCACGTGGATTATAGATCAGTTTGGTAATACTTTTGGATGATTATATTTATAGTTTTTTTTAATAATTTACATGAAAATTATTGTTTACTATTTTCTTTTTTTACATAATTAGTTTACAATTTCTTATCCTCAAAAAATAAACTTAATTTTTAGAAGCAATCTGCGTAATATTTTATTTTATTTTTTTAAAAGTGCATTAATTTTATACCAACTTGCATGCTGCTTCTATGCATAATACAATTCATAAATATTATATATATATATATATATTTTTTTTTTCTTTCATTTCAAAACACATTATAAATTGTCACTTCAAAACAAAAGCACTTTTTTTATACATTGCGTAATCAACTTTTTTTACATTTGTAATTCGGCAACTTTCTTACAAATTAAATATATGAAAACGTCCCAATATGAGAGGTTGAGGGAGAAAATTAGTCACTTTTTTCTAAAAAATACTTATTATATCTTGAATAATGAATATATTAGTCATTCTTGACTAAACCACAAAGACAGCCTATAATGCACTATTTATATTTTGACCCTTCAACACCCAATGTCTTTGGAGCCGTCTCTCCCACTTATGTGGAATATTCAATTCAAAACTACGCGACTTTACAAATATCGGAGATTCCCACTAACAGATTTCTACAAATAATTAATAAAAGAAAGAAAATAAAAAAGCAATTCTTAGTTGTTTTCTCATTTAATTTATATCTTAGAATAGTTGACAAATGGCGTATGCTTTTATGTCATCAAAAGCCATTAATTTGCTCTTTCCTTAATAACATTATTATATATATTATAGATACCAAAAATATTTTTGACACCCTTTATAATGTATCATCATATCATGCATGAATACTCAAATAATATCGATTTTTTTATTTAATATATTTATTTTTATGATGTTGTATGTATGTATGATTAAATTTTTGATTCGTTAATAAAAAAACTGAAATCAGATATAATCCACAGTAATTTTTATTTATATATTATTAATTTTTTTTATATATACACATATATATTTACGATATTATATTTATAATTTCATTTTTCGGCTTAGACTAAGCTTCTAAGCCAAAAATGTCCCACAACGAGCCGTGTAGCTACTTGCAGCCACTCAAGTCATGCCACTACCAAAAGACTCCAAAATTTATTGCAAAATGTTAGGAAACAGCTAGAATAATCTTGTCGTGTGTGCAAAAACACCCATCACGATTTGCTATTAAAAATTAATAATTCTAATGCCTTTCCCTACTTGCTTGCCAAAACAAACTAATATACGGGTTCACAGAACTTGGGAATTTTATAATGAAAAGCAAAACAATCAAAGATTCCCAGTTTAGGCCTCAGGTGGGGAACATACATGGCTGGATTCTTTCCCTTGATTCCATTTTTTATTATTTCTTTTTTAAAAAACAAAACATTTTTTTTAGATCTTTTGTCTTTTCCTTTTTGGTTTTATGAATAATAATTTACATATATGGTCTCTAAACTTGTAAAAAAATTTCAATTTGATCCTTAGACTATTTTTTGGAGCAATTCACTTTAAATATACAAATTTTTTAAAATCAGCTCAAAGTAATAGTGGACGTAAAAATTTAGGCAAAATCTTAGTCACAACAAAAATTATGGTTAAAAGTATTAAAAAAAAATTGTGATCTGCCAAGCTAAAATTTTAAGATTCACTCATAAGTGACTAAAAATTTTGATCACAAAATATTTGTAACTAAAGTACTTTAGTCGCAACAGATTCATAACTAAATGAAATTCTTGTGACTGAAAATATATTAGTGATATAATGAGTTACTAAAAGTACCATTTAGTTAAAAAAAAAAAAATTGTGTCTAAAAGTATTTGTGACAAAAAGTCTAGTCTTGTGTAGCATGCTACAAACTGCCAAACAAATAACAAAGTCTAGGGGTAATTTATCAAATCTTGACTATAAATACAAGAATTATTGATACATATCATGTTATTTTTTATTGCTTTTTTTTTTTTCTTATCAATTTGGATCGATTTGATACTATTCATAAATTCAAAGTGTTGATCGTTACAAAACAAAATTTAAGGAGCAATTTGTCAAATCTATAAATTGAGGGGCTATTTGGTGCAAACTATACAAAAGACATGCAATTATGAGAAGCAAAGAGATAGCGGCAAGTGGGAGCTAGGGGTTTTCCTAGATTGGGAAATAAAAAATAATTATTATTATTTGAAGAATAAGTTGACCTTTCAGTGACACCAATGACCAAAACAACATATAGCCTTGGCTCACCGTAAAACGTGAGGCCAATTGTTTGTTTCTCTTTCTCTCACGGCCGGTCGGCTTTGGTTCGGACGCGGCGGTTCATGTTATATAATTTTGGTGACTATATATATATTATTAATTGACTTATCAACGACTTGCCAAATTTTTATCACCTTTCGATCTAAACTTAGTGCAACCGCACATGGTTTTTTTTTTTTCATTTTTATTGTTTTTTTTTTTCGTGTTAGAACACAAAAAAAAAAAAAAAAAAAACTTTATTCCAACGGTGGATAAGTCAATATTGTTGGCGCTGATTTATGTGTGGCCTAGCTCTTTTATTTCTTTTGAGGAAAAAAGAGACTATTTGGGTGGCGGTAAATGTTATTCTTTTGTTTTTGTTTGTTTGTTTGTTTTGTTTTTTTTTTTTTTTTGTAATTATAACTTCTAAATTCTAAGCATGTAAATTCTTTCAAGAGTATTGCACCAAAAAAAAAAAATTCTTTCAAGAGTAAAAAAAAAAAAAATCTAAGCATTTAAAAGGGTGATCTCTCATGTTATATTTGGACACAAATATTACGATTAATTACCTTAAATTTTTTTAAAATTTATTTTGTGGTGAAATTAGAAAATATTCAAATTACAGTATATTTTAAATTAAATACTTCATATTTTAGAATAAGAGACCAGAAAGAGTCAAGCAAATTAATTTTAGTTAAATTTCATTTTTCTATGTTTTTCATTTGAATCAACAGGTAAAAATTGTCCATATAAATTGTATTAAATGTTTTGAATTTTTATTTCGTTTGATATTATTTGAATTGAAGATTTAAATTTAAAGAAAAAAAATTGGATCGAGAATTTAAAAAATGTCCCTTTTAGTGAAGAAAAATTATATTTTTTGGTCATGTGTTTAAGAAAATGACAAACGTTTTTAAAAATTAAGAAATTAGTCATTAATTAGTCCATAAAGAATTAAGACAATAAAGGCAAAATTACAGTATCATGTAATTAAAGAAGGAAATTTTAAGATTATAGTCACTGTTTACAAAATAATTTTAAAAAATAGCCACAGTTTCAAAAAATTTAAAAACTAGCCCTTTTAGAAATTTCTAACACGTGTCAGAAATTTCTTACAATAATTTTTATGTGTAATTTTGTTATTGTCAGAAATTTCTTACATTGTGTTATGACTAGTTTTAAATTTTTTTAAACTGTGGCTATTTTCTGAAAACACACAGTTCAAAATGGCTATTTACCTAACTAACCCATTAAAGAAAGAGAATTTTAAGAAAATAGACATTGTTTACAAAATAATTTTAAAAAATAGCAACAGTTTCAAAAAAGTTAAAAAATTAGCGATGTCAGAAATTTCTGACAAAATTTTTTATTAGTGTCAGAAATTTCTGACAGTAATTTTATGTGTATTTTTGTTATTGTCAGAAATTTCTTACATGTTTTATGCCTAATTTTTAAATTTTTTAAAACTATAACTATTTTTTGAAAACACACCGTCTAAAATGACTATTTACCTAACTAGCTCTTAAAAAATGACTATTTTCTTAGTTAATAGAACCTTAGCTATTTTCTTAAAATATCATTAAAAAAATAGTTATTTGCTCAATAATCTCGAAATAAATGTGTTACTAAACATTCACTTGACGCAAAATCAATTTAAATGACAAAAACAATATTTGAAAATAAGGATTATTTACTTCACTCTCTATTGCAGATGATGTTGTTCCCAATCTTGCATATTACTTTGTCGTGTTAAAAGAATATTTGTAAGTATAATGATAAGACAACTGGCTGAAAATAGAAGAATATTATCTTGTTGTGAACATTTGCGACTGGATTACCAAACTCCCTGATAATTTTGTATTTATTGTGGATCGATTATTACTATTTTTTCTAATGTGTTGATTTGGCCTAGTAATTATCTTGGATCCACTTCGGACAAGATTTATGGTATAGCTTCATTGGCTTCTTCGGGCACTTGATGTTTTAATGCTCCTTCATTCATTCATCAAGAAACACGTTAGCAAGGACATGACCGTATTTCTGTTCTACCCTTTCAAATGATCTTCTTGAAGCTCTTTTCCGTTCTTTATTTGAAGATTAAGGTACTATTTTTCCCTATATAAATCGGTACTCTCATTGGGTTTTCGATCTAATTTTTTTAATGAGATTCGATTGTTAGTGCTTTTATAAGATGTGAGTCTCAGTTCAATTCTTCGAAAGACACTTTTGAGTTATTTTTTTTTTATTCTGTCTTTTGCTCTCTTTTATGGTTTTTTTTTCCCTTTGTTCGGAACATTTTATCTTTTGTTTTATATTAAGAAAGTGAGTAGGGGACCAATATATGACATGATTTTAGTTAAGTGCCAACTAGTTGGGATGTTTTTACCCCTCTACCATTAAGAATAAAATAAAATCTTGCATCCACTAATTATAAGATCTTGAATTTTGATTTTTCGCAGTTGGAAATTCATGTTGAGAGAATTTGAGCTAGTATTTCATTATAATAAGTCTTATTTGTCAAAGTTTAGCACTCCAATCAAACTGCTTTTGTTATATTTGATCGAATTTGAAGCGAACTACATATATCAATATATATGTCATATGTGTCAACGCAAAGATATGACAAAACAAAAAAAACAAAAAACAAAAAAGAAAAAGAAAGCATGCGTGAAAATACAGGATATAATTGGACTAAATATAAATATATAAATATATTAGAAAAGATACTCTGTGATCGCAAAGTCTCTAATTACATCACTCATGAAATTCGACATATTTATCTATTCTAATTCCAATTGATACGGCTTGAAATCCATACGCACGCCAAAAAAAAAAAACATGTTTCCCTAATCCCTAAACCATAAACCCCAAAAAAAAAAAAAATATATATATATATATATATATGTTTTAGGATGCTTAACTATGAGACAAGCTAATAATATCACTACTACAAATTACATAATAGAAGACACTAGCATAATTTTAATACATGATGGTTAGTTTAAAAACCGTCCTCTTAACGAAATTGAGAGTATTTTAGAAGACGGTTTTTCAAAAGTGTCTCTTATATTAAGCATATAAAAGATTGTTTCTAACTAACCATCCTCTATAATAAATTAATTAAATTATACGGCTTTCATTAAACCCGCGCCTAAAAAATAGATTGAAAGTTTAGACGACATTTTTTAGGAGCCGTCTTCTATTATTGTTAATTAAAGCAATGACAGTTTTTTATAACCGTCGTCTGATTGTTATTTTCAAATAATTTTTTCCCCCGTAAAATAAAAGAAATATTTTTTTTTGAAATAAATATTTTTATAACTTTTAATTAAGAAAAAAATGAATAAGAGTCTATATTTTTGCGGCAACAATAATATGACCATTAAGATTCAGACCTTATTATCAAAAAAAAAAAAAAAGGTTATGATTCACGGCAATTTGGTCCGATTAGTCTGGGTATAATGTGTGGGCTTCTTCACTTTGTTAAGATTTAGGGCTCACCAAAAATATTAAGAATGATTTTCGGAGTAACCACCATCGTTTTCTTTCTTTCCCCTGTTTGTTTATCTCCAAATCCTAATCCTATTCAATCTCTCTCACCCAATTCACTTTAAAATCCATTGTTCTCGTTCTCGCTCTCGCTCTTTCTCCTACTTCTAAGAACACTAAAACGAACCCTAGACTCTCACAGTTTCCTCATAACAGTGTCATTCTCGCCGCCCTTCTGCACTCTCTAGCTTTCCCCCCGCCTCCCACCTCTCCCGCCGGCGCCCGCCTCTGCCTCGCAAGTCGCGACTCCCACATCAAACTTCGGCACTCGCTCTGCCTCGCGATTCCTGCCTCTCCCACCGGCGCCGCCCACCTCTGCCTCGCAGTCGCGACTCCCGTCTCTCCCTCCGGCGCCCACTTCTGCTTCGTAATCGCGACTCCTGCCTCTCCCTCCGGCGCCCGCCTCTTTCTCGCAAAATGGACTCTTATACAGGTACAATCATTTGACTTTACAATGCTTATGTCTAGGAAGTAATAATGAGCCATATAGCTAACTTAGATACTAAATACCAAATCTAAGTTGATTTATTCTCTCATTTAAGATTGTTAAAATATGCATTGCGTTTAATATATATATATATATATATATATAATATTAACGAGCAGGCACCACGACAACCTGGTAGTGTTGAATGCGGATTTTACATATTGCGTTATATGAGAGACATTATTGAGTACGATTGGCCGATTGGTAAAATTCCAACAAATGTAAGATTTTCTTAACAACTCTTTCCACACAATTGATTTACTTTTCTTTGCTTTGAAAAAATAAATAATGACAATTTCATTTTTGACAGTTTGGTGGAATCAATAAGTACACTTCGCAAGATATAGAAGAGGTGCAAAAAGAATGGGCTACAGTTGTGCAAAGAATGATTTGGCCAAAGAAAAAGTAGTGTTCCAAAGTAGTTAGCTTTATGTTAGTACTAAATTAGAACTATATTGCTATTATGTGATTAGAAAACTCTTATCTTTTTAATTTCAAGCACAATTACAAAGAATATGATTTGTGAATACATAGTTGATGATGGACGGTTAATTAGAAGTATTTTTTTCATTACTAAGTAAATGTAGTTTGTTTATATATTTTGCAAAATTTAGTAATGAAAATTATGATGATATGTTTGTGTGATGCTTATATCACATTTGTGTTTAAGAGGTTTTACATAAATAAGAATTATATATGGTTATCAAATTATTACGGATTCAATAAATTAATAACCTCGATCACTAATTAATTTAGAAAAGAGCAACATATAAGATGGTTTTCGAATACAAACCATCATCTACTCTCCTTTTAGAAGACAGTTTATAAACCTGAAGGCGTCATATAAGTGGATTTTTAGTGCATTAAAAGACTGTTTTATACTTTAAAATTTCCTTTCATAATCGTTTAGAAGATGGTTTCTAGTTATATAAAGGACGGTTTATAGCAAACACCGTCATTTGTAATGTTTAAAGAAGACGGTTTAGTTTAAAAACAGTCCTCTTACAAAATATTAGAGGTCGGTTTTAAAAAAAAAACCGTCTTCTGTATCTACAAAATAGTGTAAGACCAAATGAGTAAGAGGACGGGTAAAAAACGTCTTCTTAAGCAATCAAAATAGACGACACTTGTATATACGACGGCAAAATAACCGTCTTCTGAAACATTTTTAACCGTCTTCTAAAATGTTTTTTCTTGTAGTGTATAAACACAATTGTTTGACCTTATGATATATATATAGAAGCCAATTCAATCTTACAGTGGTGCATGTATTGTTAATTTTGATTTGTCTTATTTGGAAAGGGAGATAGAAAAAAATGCATAAAGTGATACATACCATATATTTCAAAGTATAATAAAATTGTCAAATCATATTATAATAGGACAAAAACGTATCAATTTTCCAATTTTTTTTTTTTTTGGTTGTGTCATGTGAGCTAATATATGCACACACGTACACTCTTTTTCTTGGATGAATGTTGTTTGATAGGCCATATAATGCTATCATGCATGAATAACTCAAGCTAATTATTACTATTTGATATATATATATATATATATATATATATTCGTTTGACGGCCACTAAACTTAGCAAGAGGAAGAAAAGAAATGCAACTCTTCAACTTTAATTTCTTCCATGAATATAGGCTCCACCACTCAGTGGACACATGTATTTTAAAAACAAGTGTGAATAGCAAGGGAAATTAAGCGATACTTGTGTGAAACGATTTTATGTGATAGTTCATGAAGTATGTAAGTATTTTCAAAATTAATTATTAAGTTGTTTAGAGGACAGAGGTGGACCAATAAGTGTGGCCGAATATAATGCACGGGAATCGTATGTGAAATGCTATTTGGCATTGGTAATGACATTGTAATTAGCGGGCAGGGATGGGTTGGATTGGGGTGACCGGAGGTGTAAAGTCAATCTAACCCGTACTCGTCGGATTACAAAAGTCTAACCCGGGCTGCCCTAATGTTTTGAACATTTCAATTTAATCCAATCCAATTTAAAAATGGTTGAGTTGGATTGGGTTGATGTGATCGAGACTGTTTGTTTTGGAAAAAAAAAAAAATTCTCGTCTAATTTATATATTTTTTATATTAATAAAAGTTTAACTTATCAATTATCATGTCATCACAATTAAGAAATCCATAATAATTCTAAATATATAAAAAGAGAGGTATATAAGTGTTTGAACTTTCTGAATATTGTTTGAAACATTAGAATTTAAAATCTAGGTTTTTTGTATTCTACAGCATCATCGGGCTAGCCCGATGGATCGAACCATTAATCCGCCCGACCCAAACATTCATTAGATTGGAGTGGATTTAACCTTATTTTTTAGCGGGTTGATTGGGTTCAGGTTATTTGGGGCATAAGTTCAAATTAGAGCATGGAGTTGTTTGGGAATTGGGGCGTAACGGGCAATATTTTATCAGATTGTCAAAAGATACCTCATAATCTAAAAATAATAACAAACATATATACAGTTAAAACTCTATAAATTATATGAGACTAAAAAATTATTAACTTAGCAAATTTTTAATTTATCGATAAATTAATAAAAATATTCATTTATTGAGGTATTTTTTATTGTTTATCCAAATATGCATCATACTTTAATTGTTTTATAAATTATTATCATAACTTCACGTACTTGTTAACTAAGTACGTCCATATTGATGTAAATTTTGAGAGAGAAAAAACAAGTAATATTATATATATATATATATATATATATATATATATATATATTGTGCATTCTTTTTAATACGTTTACAAATTTAGATGATAAAAATAATGCACAAAACATGTATATAATATTATATGCTTTAAATAGATGTATCATAATTCTATACTGTCAAAAAAAAAATCTTTTGTTTATCAAAATGTATCATAAGAAATCATTAATTTGGTTCATGTTTAAACTGAAAATTTATATTATTTCATTTGAGTTAAAAAAGTCAAAACTACATACATGGTTGAATCCAGTAGTTTTTTAAAATGTTTTTTCTTCCATGATTTTCACATATCATACCTACTTTTCGCACAGATCATTGTTAACTGAATTACGTTTTAGACTTTTAGGCTATATTACTTAATTATACAATATATTGGCAAAGGTATGGGTATGTGTCATTGCAACATGACAAATAGTCAAATAGATGTTTGCTCTTAATTATTTCGTGTATCGGCTTATATATGGGGGGTCATGGATTAAAATATCTTCGATAATATTGATTTATTTTCACAGGAAAATCTATATTTAATTTGAAACCTCCACATTGATATAAATCTTTTTTTTTTCTCAAGTATCCGTGGAAATCTACAAAATATCCACAAATATTAAGTATATTGATCTTATTCATGAGAAATTCTTTAATATCCACATATATCGTGGACATTAATTAGTATAAATTTCCAAAAAATATATATATATAAAAATTGTCCAATTTTTTTTTTTAAATCGAGTTACAAAATTTGCAACCTATTTTTTTTTCAAATTTTTAATTATATATTAATTCTCCATGTTTTTTTTATGTAATCATACGCAAAATTTGATATCATAAATTGTCAAGGATATTTTAGTCTAAACTAATACTATAAGTCTAAAGTGTAATGATAGGTTTTCTCGACCAAACGTCTCATTTCTTATAGTTTTGATCCAGTGAGTATAGATAAAGTTTGTATAGATACAACCTTCAACATTACAAAACGCAAATAGCTTCAAGTTCAGCACAAGAAAATAAACAAATTTCTTTTGATTTTGTTATGTTTCTAGTCTTGCAGTGTCATTTTTTAAAATGTTTATTTTAGTTCATCATACGTACATAGCCAATTAGAGGTGCATATACAGTATTCAATTAATAATCTATAGTTAGGAGAAATTAAATAACATACATACGCTAATCGACAATTATCTTCAGAATTATTGAAGGTCGATATTTTGACAATTATATTTAAATTCACCACTAAATATAATGGGCCACCTGAGGGCGGGGGATTGGAGCCCACTTTGAGCCCAAACTAACTTCGTGCTTGATCAATTTAACACTGCTAGACTATCTTTGCATGTTAATTATAATCAGATATTCAACTTAGTTCACTCTAAAATGGTAATATTTGTTTGATCATTGAACATGTCTTACTTAAATATTCCGAATTCAAAGACTACGTACTTACTTTGGACGATATCAATATACTGCAGGACAAAGAAATTTTACCTCATTATAGAATGATAGTAGTAAAAACTGATAAAAGCAACATAATTTCGTCCTTATGTTGCAATGTTTATTTTCACAGAGAGGACTATGTTGACAATATAATAATGTTAAAAAACAAAAACAAAACAAAAAACTATATATATACACCCTACACGTAAAGACCTCTGCATGAACCATTGACATCCTATTTTACCATATTACCCCCACGTTGCCTCTCTACATAAGTCCCTCAAAATTATAATTTCTCATAATGTTATTTTCTTATTTTTATATCCTTAATTCTTTAAAAGATGAATTAAAAGATAACCAAATACTAAATGAACTCATAGTTATTATAAATAATAGATCCTATCGTATATATAAAATATATATTGAAAAATAATTTAAATATCATTGTTTTGTTAAATAATATTTCTACCACTATTACATAAATGAATTAAGGGCGTAAAAATAAAAGTATCATATAGTTAAAAAAATGACTACTTTTTTAATTATGCGTAATAAATTTATATCTTTTACGAGAAATGGAAGTTACGCATTTGTCATTTTGTAGAAGTATTGATTTGTGAAATTAATGCCATTTAATTAAAATACTTTTTGCAAGATAAAATTATATACATTAATAACCTATAAATCAGAAATACCAATTAATAAAATATATTATCTAATGGATAAGTTACGTTTTTTTCCTTGAGAAATCATAAAGATGTATGGTTAATCAAAACCATTTTACATTTTACTGTTATCTTGTTCGAAAAAGTTAAAAATACAATCCATTAAAAATACAAAAAAAAAAAAAAAAACCTCTTGTTTGGTTAAAGAATTTCAAAAATAAACACAGCTAAGAATATCATGATCATGTCATGAATAGTTTTAATTTCTAGTTACAGTAATTTTAAAAATACATGAATTACGTACCATGTGTGAAAGTTACCTCGATATATAGTTAGATCAATATATATACTACTATATATATATATAGTAGTTCGAAACTCAACAAGCCGGTAAGCCAATTATCTCTATCCACAAGCTCTTTGGCCTAATTTGATGGATCGAGAAGTTTCTGGAGGATTTTGATTTGATGATAGATTTCAAGTGTATACAATTGTACAAAGCATGGGGTTATGTGTTTGCCATAATTCATACGGCTATAATCCTATATAGTACTATAGAAATAAGTACTATATCGATATTATATATAAATATATATATTATTTGTTAGCCCTTCAACTCATGAAGGGTTAAAGGGCAAAATAGCTATTCATTTATTAAGCGGCTATATACTTTTATGAACCACTTGGCATTTGAGTTTACAGTACTTGACAGCACACAGAAATGGCCATGAAAAAGAAACCAACAACAAAAATATTAACATGCATAGTATATTGATATAGTGCCCATTTCTTTTCCACTTAATTTGTGAGTAAGAACACGTTAACTAGCGACGAATTGTTACAATTATTACAAGTATTTCTTTTTAATGATTATGAAGTTCTTGCTTAATTGGCACATGCATGTTCTAAGCATCATTATATATAAAATTCCGTAATATAAAAAAGTTAATGTGTTGAGTGTCATAATGATCATAAATACAAAAATTGTAATGTGGTTGACTACTAGACTTGGTCTTCCTTTTTGTACAACTACTTGACAATAGAATTTAGCTGAAGTGGTTATGATAGAAATAAATATAACCATAAAAGCATGACAAGGATATGAGTAACTATTAAAAAGATATGAATATTATCATTGAATATAAAATCATAGCCTACTTAGCTACTTGATTATAATCAGGATTTTCTTACTTTTTTGTTTTCTTTATGTCCGTTCCTAGCTAGCTATATTATGGATTTGTTGTTCGGCATATTCACACACACACACATATATATATATATATATATTATATGTCACAAATCATTTAATATAAAGTGTCATGTGTGACAACCTAGGCTTGATTCTATTGAATGTATAGATCCAATATTTTGCCGCATGACAAAACTTGGATGGTGTCAGCTTAACAATATTTGGAGTTTTGGACGACCTTTAACTTCAAGTTCATGAAGATAATATATTTCTTTATTTTCTAGTTATTATCTCTCTCTCTCTCTCTCCCACACACACACACACACACACACATATATAATCCGTACAGAGTGACGATTACTTATTTTATTTTTCTTTTCTTTTTCTTTTTTCTTAACTAATACTGCTGCTTCGCAATTTGTAACATCGTTTACACTCACTTAGTAACTAAAATGTCCCATACGTAAAGTTCTGAAAAAGACATTAGGCCTAAAAAATTTATTGCTGTGCAATTGATTACGTACTTCACTGATTATCCATAATAAAATTAGTCATCCAAATTGAACTGAGGGGGAATTATAGGACGACAAAATGATAGGATGTGGGAAATCTCATAAACTATGTTCGTTAAATAATTTGTTTGGAATTATAACGAGAAAAATATTCATTCTGTCATGTTAATTAATAAGTATAAAATAAAATTGGCGAACAAAATATCCTTATATTTATTTATAAATTTGCAAATGATAGACTTTGTGTCTTTGTGGATGTAAACTTCTTTTTTTTTTTTTCTGAGGTACTCGTGGATATAAATTGAGCGTATAATCCGTTAGTATTTTTCAAGACGCGTGTCATTAAAATATTTTAAACGTTAAATTGAAATTATTTAATTTATATTATTTGAAAATTTATAATATAAAAAAAAACTGCTTGATAAACGAGAAGATCAAACTTTATTATTATTATTATTATTGATTGACGATCGAGAATTGTACTTAATTGAAGAGTAGTGCAATAAACTCAATTGGTCATGACATGAAACTGAACATCTTGATTTCATAGCTTTACACACAGGAAGAAGGAAAAATCCGATTGCATCTTTCGTAAAATTAAAAATTTTAATTATCCTTAAACATAGTTATGTACACATTACATAATACATATCTCACCAACGACCCACTTCCCCATTTGACCAACCTTCAACAAAAAAAAAAAATGCCAATGATTCGAAAGTCGCATTTGACATTTACGAATACAAAAGTACAACGATATGTTATACATATATATACACACAAGAAAATAAATATAAAAAAAAAAAGAAAGAAAAAAGAAAAAAAAGAAGCCCTTGTCTCTCTCTCTCTCTCTTTCTAAAAGACCAACAATTCTTCCTTGATATTGTACCCCATCTTCTCCAAATTGGGCTGTACGGCGAACTGGATCATCGGCGGGGGCCCACACGTGAGTGCCAGCGTGTCGTCCGATCTCTCTGGCACGTGCGCCCTCAGGATACTCTCCGTGACGAAGCCCGTACTGTATCCCCACCCCTCCCCGGCCTTCTCCACCACGTACCACACCTTGAACCGCTCGTGCCTCCTCGCCCACTCGTCCAGTTCCTCCCTCAGCAGTATGTCCTCTTCCGTCCGGTTCGCGTAAACGACGAACATCTCCGTGTCGTCCTCCGGGTCCTTCAGCACCGCCTGCGCCACCTGGTATATCGGCGTGATCCCAGTCCCGCCGGCGATCATAACCAGCCGCCTCGCGAACCTGGGCTTCCCGTGGACCGTGAACTGGCCTCGGCCCAAATACTCTACGTGGCCCAATGGGCCTTTCACGTCCAGCACCGAGCCCACCTCGAGCGAGTCCAGGTACTGCGACATCATCCCGCCGTTGGGGAACTTGGGGTGGACGTTCCTGAAGTAGACCTTCACGACGAGCTCGAAGAACCCGACCTCGTCGACGGACGTCGACGGCGTGTAGGCCCTCATGCAGAGCTTCTCGTCGATGGTGGCGCAGACGAAGATGTGCTTCCCGACGGGGAGGCCCAGGACCTGGTCCTCGGAGGGCAGGGCGAAGCGGAAGACCCGGACGTCGTGGGATATGGAGGTCTTTTGGATGAGCTTGCATGGGATTTTTTGCCTGGGGATGAGGGCGACGGGGCGGGTGGTGGCTTCCTTGATCGGGGCGAGGATGTGGGAGAGGGCGGTGGTGGCGCCGTGGACGGAGTTGTTGGGGGAGGAGGCGGTGGAGGAGTCGGAGGCGTAGCCGGAGGTGAGGAGCTCGCCGATGCGGTACTCCTCGAGGAGGCTCTTGGCCTTGTCGGAGTGGATGGCGTCGAACTCCTCGGTGCAGTCGGTGCCGGCGTTGATGAGGATGCTGTCGGAGCCGCCGGGGTGGTCGTTGAGGAAGCGGGTGCAGTCGTAGATGTGGCCGTGGACGACGATCCAGGCGGAGTGGGGGGAGTTGTGCTTCTTGACCTCGGACATGGAGTAGGTCTTGGAGGCGGTGTTCATGAAGGGGGAGGAGACGCTCTTCTTCAGGGTCGGGTTCGACTTGGCCTCCGTCGTCTCCAGGTGGCGCTCCTTCGCCATCCACCCGCCCGACTGGTTCCCCGGCTGCGTCGGGTGCTCGAACACCATCCCGATCTCCCCCTTGTGCGGCTTGCACACGCTCGTCTTCACCCGGAACCAGCAGTTGTTCATCATCCCCTGCGCACCACCACCGCATCATATCCCACCGTTAGATGAGGATTACCAGGTCGAATAAATAATCATAATTTAAGTTATTGTCTTAAAGTTACATTTTGACTAGTTCGAATAATAGTGTGTGATCACTGAACAACTTCTTTCGTAAGTGGACTAACAAGATTGACCAAATTAACTTGTGATTATTATTATTTTTTGTATGTTTATCGTGCAAACATGACTTAGGAAAATGTGTAATGAGTCGCTATTAACGAAAAGTAAGAAGTGGCTGCTCTACGTGTGGAATAACTTAATATATAAATAATACTGCCCCTCTGCTCTATAAAGTCAAGAAGAAGGTAAAAATGGACAAAATAATAGTGAGTGGTCGGTTATTCTCAATTCATTTTTAGGCTCCAAAATGAAAATATCACAAAAAAGATGGGTCCTACTTTGGACTATAGCCAAGCTAGGCTGGCATCCAATATTCAAAAGTACGACTGCCACTAGTTCTACAAGCCTACGTGACATTTTTTTTTTTTTAATTATATGGTGATTGGTGGCCAGTTTGCCTTGCCTTCTAAGTTCTAATAATCCAACCCTTTTGTAAAGCGACCCCTCGTTAAGCCTAAAAAGAAAAGCGTGAACCCCCCGTGACACGCGACACTTCAGAAAGTAACAAAATTATCAAACACGTATAGACAGTAAAATGTAAAAACTGAGAATATATATATATATATTTTTTATTTTTACCATGACGTTCCAGATGAGCTTCTCGGGCTGAGTGTTGTGGGTCTCGTCCCAGGCGCGGACGGCGATCTCCTTGGCGACGATGAGGTTGAGCACTTCGACCTCGAGCGACCAGAAGCACCAGCACCAGTACTTGCCATACTTGTTGGGCCTCTCCGTGTGGTCCAGCGCGCACACCAGCCACGTCTCGCCGCCGTCCAGCGTCACCTCCACACGCGTCACTTTCTTCCCTCCGCCTGTTGTAAATAAAAACGCGCCAAAAACCGCGTCAGACCACAACAATGACATCAAAATCTGCTAGCTCAAAAGTCACCTTTATATACACATTTGAGGAAACTATATTGACAACGCGAGACATAGAAATACAAACTTAACAAACTCATTTATTTTCAATATATAAAAATAGAAGGGTAAGGAAAAACTTCATCCCCATCTTTCATGACGTTAACATGGAAAGACAAATCCAAAAGAACATCATGAAGGCCAAGCCAAAGAACAAACAGATCAAAGCAAAAACATGTATAAATACAGACATGTTTATATATGCATATATATATATTTGTTTTTTTATTCCTTGAAGTCTGTTGCTTGTAAATACTACCATTTGTACATGCTCTAAGCATGTGCAGCTTTAGGTCGGCATGCAAAAAACAAAGCTCAAAACTAATAAACCTTATTAGTTACGTAAAAGAGCATCTAAGGATATCCCAGAAAATATTCCGAGCTCAGAAGTCAGAACCGTATAATTACGTGTATTATGGACTCCCTATAAGTAAAAGATGTCCAATATAATTATTTTGACTATTCACAATTTATATATAATTAATAATAATAATAATAATATAAACCGCTAATTATGTACCTGAATACGCATAGCCTCTTAACGTGTATGGCCTCTGAGTGGTCCACGAGTTAATGGGCAAAATCTCTTCATGACACGGCGTTGTAATCACCGAGTTAATATTCAACTCGTTTATTATATGCTCCGGCTTGTACCACCATGCTGCATAAACAGTAAAAAGTTTAAATAAAAACAAAAAGAATATTCAAAAGGAAAAAAAAAAACATTATTCAATCACTTCTTTCGCATCAACAACTCATTCCAAGTTTCCAACCAATAAGCTCCAAATTCACATGATTCCATATCAGGCTTTAAATTTACCCCAAAAGGATTTTCTCTCCCTCGGAAAAAAACAAAGCAAACACTTTTTCCAAACAAAAATATAATATATAAACCTCTTACCAGTCATTTCTATAAACTTTTATTCACTTAAAAGAAATATTAAAAAAAAAAGGACAGAAAAAGACGACAGAAGATCATAACGCTTACATTCTGCGTTGGCGAGCTCGGCGTCGACGTGGGACGGGAGCACTCTATTATCCTTATAATGGTAGTGGCTATCGCTCTCGGCGGTGGTCACTACAATCCTCTTGAGCCACTTGACCATCCTGCCGCCGATGCAGCCGGGGATGATCATGCGGACGGGGAAGCCGTGGTCGGGGGCCAACCTCTCCCCGTTCTGCATGTAGGCGAGGATGATGTCCCTCGCCGGGTCCATCGCCCACTCCTGCGGCACGCTCGTGCCGTACTTGGACCCGCCGCCGCCGGGCAAGTCCTCGGCCCCCTCGAAGCACACGTTGAGCGCCCCGCGCCGGCGCGTCATCAGGCCGCAGCGCTTCAGCAGCGCCCACAGCGGCACGCCGCGCCACACGGAGGTCGACACGCCCGCGGCGCCCCAGTTGAACCCGATGGTCTGCTTCACGAGGTTCTGCTCCTTCCGCCGGTTGCCGGCGCAGACGAGGGTGGCCGGGAACTCCCGGTAGGGGAAGTCGGCGGCGAGCTGGTCCATGGTGAACCTGGTGGGGCTCCTGACCAGGCCGGTGACCTCGACGGACCAGTCCTCCCAGGAGGCTCTCGGGACGGCGCCGTGGTTGCGGACGTAGTGGATGGGGACGGGGGTGATGAAGCCGTAGTGCATGAGCTTGGTGAGTGGGGCCTCGGAGTTGAAGGGGTGCTTCCCTGTGAGGCGGACCATCGAGTGGTTGCGCTCGATCCAGCTGTCCGACGTGCCGTCGTCGCGGGAGTCGCGGATCGACGGCTCCAGCTCGTTCTTGCCACGTCGGATCAGATCCAGGTAGCAGCTGACGTCATTCTCGTCGTCGTCGTCGTCGTCCTCGTCGTCGCTGGACGAGTCCTCCAATGCCGCCGCCGCGTGTTTCTTCGGGTCCGGCCCGGCCGGGAAGGGGAAGGCGCGGGCCGGGGAGTCGGGCCGCCGGGTCGGAGCGGACTTGTAGGAGAGGACGACGCCGTTTAGGGCCGGCGGTGGTTGGTCCAGCCGGGGAAATTGGCGGTTTTCGACTGAGGTCGCCATTGGAGGACTGAGAAAGAGAGAGAGAGAGAGATTTGTGAAACTATATATTCACAATTTTTTTTTTTTTTTTGGGTTTTTGAAACCAGAGGTTTCGGTTTCAGTGGCAAAGGGGAAGGCGAGAGACTGGGTTATATAGGCCTCGGAAGGTGGAGGCAGTGGGGCCCACTGGGATTTGGAGGGTATTTTATTTATTTATTTATTTTTTCAGTTTTTTGTGTCAACAATTTTTTCTAATTTTTTATTTTTATTTTTTGAAGTTGTATTTCAGAGGAGAGAGAAAAGAGAGTCGGCGAAGGACTGAGCCGTGGGTCTAAAATGGCTCACCTATAAAGCCACAAATATTTTATTTTTATTATTGTTTGTGTTTTTATTTTTTCATAGAGTAAAATATATCTCCGCCACTTAAATTAATATCCAATTTCATATAATTGGATTGTTGGAATACCGATATATATATATCAGTGAGTGAGCTGTGATTTCCATTTTCTGATGAGAGAGTCGTTATCCTTCATATTAATTGTCTCTTTTATTTGTAATCTATTGACTATTTATTTATATATATAGAAATGACATAATATTAAAAATCTCAAAAAATAAAAATAAAATAAAAAAAATTGGGTTACTGACTTTTCAATTAGGATTAGTGTTAGAGATCCCAAAATTTATATTAAATTTTTTATACTAACGTATATAATATGTAATTTGTTAACATATACATTTGATTATGTATATTTTTTATTAAATTTTGAGCTCGTTATTAGCATTACTTTTTTACCGCGCTCACAACAAAAAAACAAAACCAGTAGAGGATATAAATTTCTTTTTTGCTTATATTATTATAATTATCATTCCAAAGAGGTGGTATGGCTTTGCACGTGTATGGACTATGGACAAGTGGATGTTATTAGATAACGAAAGATTTAATTAAAATAATCTAACAATGCATGGTTTTGTGAATCAACTTGACCAAAACAAGTAGTGACCTCTGCATGGACACATGCATTATTATGCCCTATAATTGCCTGGTGTATCCAAGCCTCTCATTGCAAAAAATATAGTCACTTTCGTCTCATAGTTTTATTTATTTATTTTTATCAGAGCAAAACAGGAATTAATTAGGAAAAAAAATGATATTGTGGGCTATACTTAGAAAAGCAAGAGGAGGCAAGATTGAACCTTCCCTAGTCAAGGCTTCAAAACCTCTTTATTGTGGTTATTGGAGGGAAGCCAGATTGAAGCTTCGCGGCCACACTCGGCCGGTGAGACATTTTAATGATTAATTATTATTGCTTTATTTGTTGCAATTGCCAATTTGGAATTTACAACCACGCATTAGCACTTTTACGGCAATACTTTTTTTTTCCCCCATATAATACCGTTAAGACATTTTTTTGAATACTATGTTAAGTACGAAGCAGATAAAGTGTCACGTTGAAATAAGGCGGATAAAAAACTTGTGACTGTTGGTTCAATTTTAAATTATATTTAAAAAATATCTGTAACTTATTTTATTAAGTAAATAGTCCGGTTATTTTTATAAAATAAAACAAGAACCGCTTTGAAAAAAAAACGTAACGGTTTTGGTGTTTTATATATATAAAGATAAAGCTTTGGGAGACCTTGTTTGATAAGCCCTCCCATTGTATTCCATTTCATTTTGTTAAAATAGTTTGGAATGGAATATAAAATGATTTGTAAAATAGTTTGGAATTATTGTAAAATAGTGTGACTTTCCAAATTTCAAGGTGGTATAAATTGTTGAGATTTAAGGATATTATATAAGGATTAAGAAAGTTGAAAAAAATAGTTGAAAAAAATGGAATGGAATGAGAGAAATTATATAGGGATTAGAAATTTTGAAAAAATGATTTAAAAAAATGGAATGGAATGGGATGAATGGCTTCCCCCAACACGAAGTCAGAGATCAAGGAAATTAAAAATCTACAAATTTTTTTCAACAAAAGAGGGAAGAAAACGTTTTACTAAGAAATGGAAATTAAATTACTTACATGGGCCTAAATTACACTTTATTTCTTTATTTTGTTAACGGTGTAATTGTAAAATCAATTCTGATTAAATAAAAAAAATTTTATTTCTTTCGTACCAAACGTTACTTAACAAAATAGTCATTTTTAAGAGATAATTGAGTAAATGACTATTTTCTAAATGACGTTTTAAGAAAATGACCAACGTTTCGATTAATTAAGATATAGTCATTTTCTTAATTACATAATATTAGGTATTTACATTTATATCTTTAGTTTTCTTATGTATTAGTGGCTAATAATTTAATTTTTGAAAATGTTAGGTATTTTTTTAAAACATGGATAAAAAAATGGCTAAATACCAAATAGACCATTTTTTTAATGATGTTTAAAAAAAATAGTCAACGTTTCGATTAATTAAGAAATTAGTCATTTTCTTAACTACTTGATGATATGCAATTACCTTGCCCTTAGCTCTCTTATATATATATATATATATATATTAATATTAGTGGCTAATAATTTAGTTTTAAAAAAAATATTTGGTTATTTTTTTAAACATGGACTAAGAAATGATCAAATACCAAATAGACCCTTGATTCTTTTGCCGAGATCTTTAGAATAACCTTCCGATTTTCTCAATTTGGTGCCTTACTTATTTTTGAATTTTTCATTATGGCCTTTAACATTCGGTCAAACTTTCCTAGTTAGCTTCATAGTAAAAAAGAGCGTTAGTCATCTAAAAATCAACTTCCAATCCAGTGATTTTAGACAAATAGTCACCCTTTTAACTTTTAATGCCCTCTCTTGAAAAAAAAAAGTAATAAAACTTAACTAATGCTCTTAAATAGGCACGATGCTCACAGAATACTACTATTCTATATTCTTAATTTGGTAAAAAAATTTAGCAATGCGATATGAAGCTTTGGAAGTCTAAAAGCTAAATTAGGTAAATCATTTGATCATATACCCTATGATTTATTTTAGCTAATTAATTAGAAAGATTAAAGATTGAGAACATAGTTTCAACTTTCAACCATGTTTTTTGAACATATACTTTCGAGCACATACTATGTAATCCTATTTTTATTATCACAAAATGACGGATATCGTAGTGGAATTTTTATGTGAATTGTTAGAATGGTCATAAATATGTTTAAATATTTGAAAAAAGTTCGGTAGAAGAAGTTAATGCACATAGGAAACCATTTCAATCAACAGTTTATTATTCAAAGCTACATATATATTATTGCAGACAAAGAACTGATTTATTGAATATGAACAACTTAATCAAAAGTTGGTAAAGCATTTTGAAGATTTGGGTACGTAACTTAATATAAAAAAAAAAGAAGAAGAAGAAAGTGTGATTTGGATAAAAGCCTGTCTAGAAAAACCTTCCATCAAATAAGGCCTTTGATCTCTTTATATTGCACCTTCAATTATGATGTAGAGGATTTTGACCTGCTTGGTAATACTTTTGAATTTATATTACAGTCATTTATCCAATATAATCATATTATTTATGCATATCCCTCTTGTATAGATATGACAAACATGTTTATGAGGTTTTAAAATTTTAAAAATAAAAAGAATTCGTTGCATTCATAATTTGAAATTGTGTCTCAGTACGTAAGTTTAAGATTATGATAAATTAATAACTTTGAAGAAATAATATTTTTGTCGGTTCCAACTCGATTACAACCAGAAACGGATCTATGTTAGGACAAGAAGGACAGTTGCGCCCTGAATTTTTAGAAATTTCACTTTTTTAACTCCAAGTTTGAGAATTTATTAAATTATCCTTTATTTGCCCCCACTAAATTTTAAAATTCATAATTTTACTTATATTTTTCTTTAAAAAAAATTATTTTTGCCCTCAATATTTTTTTTTTTGTAATTTCAAATATTATGAATAATTTATTCTAAAAATTTTGATATTACTTTTATTTGATAATATATATTTGAAGGGACTCATGTTTTAGTTGCAATTTTTTAAAAATTACTTTACAATATTTTATACCATTTTTCAATCCAAATTTCATTATGATTGTGCCCCCATTTAACAAAATTTTGAATCTGCATCACCGAATACAACGTGATAATTTAATAATTCACTGAGTTTATAAAGCAATATATAAAAAATAAAAAAAAATCATTAGGACTTGATATGTAAAATAATAATTTTCTAATATAGAAAAATAAATAACCATAATAAGAAGAATTTGCAAGATATGTGTATAATATTACTTGTTCTTCATTATCAAAATCGCTATTAATATAAATTCACTTAAAGAAAAAAAAAAAGTTAAAAATTATAATATAATTTCCAAGACGAATTAAGTACGACACATATTTGGTGAAAGAAGAAAAATTAATACCTCAATAAATCAATAATCTATTTATTTTTTGATAAATAAGTTAATAATTCATAAAATTAATAAATTTATTTCTTAGCCTCGTTATTAGTTTTTAAATGTTTGACTGTAGTCTGTAGTTATAATCGACATAAAGTGTTCTAATCTATTAAGTATTACCTTTTCAAAAACTCAATAGACCAAATTATGCAGAAACTAATCTATTCTTAAATATTTTGTTGAAATTCTATATTACGAAAAACAATTGGAATGTTTTCATTAATTCATTAACATATTAGATAATTTACCAAACAACATTCATCATAATTAATTAAGGGTGAAGTAGGAAAATACCCAAAATTTATATAACAATAAAAATAAATACCCAAACTTTTGAAGTAATTGAGTTTTTAGTCAATTCGTGAATTACCTGCACATGCTTTTGGTAACTAAGATAATTATCACCACTTATCACTGTGTAAGTAATGAATCACTTGGGTAGTTTGTTATATTTTTTAAAAGATTGGGTAATAACTTACATTAATAGTTTTCAAAATTGGGTATTCACTATAATTTCTCATTAATTAATTATATATATATATATATATATATATGTATATGCACTAGAATTAGAAGGTGCTCAAGAATTTCAACGAGTCTTAATTTGATTTTTAGATCAAATTTGAATAAGGCATGTTCATTTTTTGTCATAATTAAATTGATCTCCTTTTCAAGAAAATAGTAATTATTTTCTGTCTCTACCTACATGAGTATAAATATCGATTAAACATATTACTTTGAGTATTATAAATTATTAAGTGGTGTACCAATTAAGTTAATTTTACAATTATCTCTATCCAAACAAAAAAAATTAACCTATTAAAAGAAACATATACGAAAAGACTGACCCAGGATATTCTAATTCAGTGGGACTCGAAATTATATAAAAAGTATAAATAAATTAAAAAATATATATGATATTTATAAATTCTATTGAGCGACACTAAATTTTTTTCAAAAATTATAAAAAAAATTATAAATATACAAAGTTCATGAATGGGCACTAAGAAGGATATATTTGAAAATTTTCTTATTATAAAATATAAAGATAAATAAATTCAAGAGAGGCTTATTTATTTAAAAATCTTATCCAAATGTACGTATAAAACATAACTTCCCAAAAAAAAAAAAAAAAAAAACAAATGGCTGTGGTGCACGTACATACTCTCGTATATGTATAATATCCCACTAATTGAGATGATTTTCAACGCAGAAGTAATTATGATGTAAATCAGTGTCTAATTTAAAAGGTGAGTTGCAAAATAGGCCAAAATTAAATGTGTCTTTTAAATGATAGCCTGTATTTTAAAAAATTAAAAGAATAGCCACTGTAAATAATTTTGTAACAAAAACTGTCAAACAAATATTTATGCATCTGTAAACATTTATAAGATATTATTTAACACTTAAAAAAATAATGAGTAAAACTTGAAGTGTTACAAAATATCTTACAAATGTTTACAGATGTGTAATATTTTGTGTGACACTTTTCTGTTATACAATTCGTAACATGGCTATTTTTTTTAATTTTTTAAAGCATGGGCTGTATTTTAAAAACAAGTTTTTTTTGTTGCTATTTCCTACTATTTCCCTTCCTGTATTACTTGACTATACTTTTTACTAGCGAATATATCATCTACTTATTACGATCTTGAGCTAATATTTATATTCACGATTTTGATTCTGAAAGCGACAGTCCAATAACTAGAACTCTTCGGTAATTTTTAATTTATCTAATGAAGAATGTTATATTGCTAAAAACAAAACATGCCACTGAGACAATTGGCATACTAGTTGTATATATATTGATTTATTATTAATATACTAAACATTATTGTTTCTTTCAACGTATCTCGTTAGCGTAATCTGTGCATTACCTGTACTATTAACGCGTAATTTGTTCATATTTATACGTAAAATCGGATCCGTCTACTTCATGACAATGATTTAATCCATTTTTAAAGCTAAAAAGTAGATATTTTGCTACGTCTAGTAGAACTATACACGATGTTTAAATCCAAAATTTGTTTAGATATTTTGGCAAGACTTTATTACTAGACTAATGTGATGGTCCGCAAAGCTAGCAGCGACAGCATTATTCTTTTACTTGATCAGTTTAATTAAGTGGTAGATCAGATATTAAATTAATGAAAGATACCTGCAAATTGGCCACCTTGTAGCACAATTAATAAGAAAAACACAATAAATAAATAAAAAAGCGATATTTTTGGTAGGGCATTCGTATATTGCACTTTTTCAATCGTTTTGTTACGTCGCGATTTAGTTAAAAACATACAAGATATATTTCAAATATATATATATATAAGATATAATTTGACGAATAGCAAAAAGTGAAAATATACATTGCTCGTGTGTTGTTTTGAAATGCTATAGCATTAAATTATCCTAAAGAAAAACAAAAGGGACAACAATGTGGCCAAGCAATGAGTAATGTACCCTACTAATAAATATAGGGTTTCTTAATTACATGTACCATCTTATTTTCGTTAGCTTTTGTAAGATAGTATATGCATATTGTTTGATTTCAAATTAATTTCACTATATATCAGTGTTTGATAAAAGTTCATAGCCCATAAAAACACCCTTTTAAGGGAAAGTTTCAAGCTAGAGATACTTTTGTTTTGTGAGAGGGAAATGAATAAAGATATATATATATATATATATATATCCTATTAAAAGGTAATCATTTTAACCATATCCGTTTTTGTCGAAAAGTGCATATATACATTGCAAAATCTAATGCCTTGGATATCATATCTTGTAATATCTTGCCACAGAATTACACCTTTTTTTTCTTTTCCTTTAGGCAGAAAGTGAAAATATAAATTAGAAGATGAGAGAAAGAAGATCAAAGAAGAGTCAATAGAGTTGAGCCAAAAAAGAAGGGTACAAAAATAGTACTCTGAGAAGTGGCGCATGGGAGACTCCAATAGCCAAGTAGCCAAAACATGGGGCAAAGTAATTTATTTATGCACAAATTTGCTAATTTTATAATACTTTATATTTGTCGGTGTTTCAGATAACATTATATAACAAAGACGTATCGATGTAAAGAACTGATATAACGAATTTAAAATTATTATATCATTTTTTGTTTTATATTGTTACAATACTCTTTAAGTTTGTTACATTAGCATATTAGTAAGTGAAAGAACTATAATAATAAAAAAAAAAGCTTCAAAATAATATCATATAAGTAGTAATGGATATAATAACTTATTAATGCCAACTTATATATTATATTGCACATAATTAGAAATATATTATGATCAACCGATTAAAATATAACACTTCATTTGTCATATAAATTGATATTAAAAATTGATAAAAATTTTATATATATATGACATTATTCAATATATTATAGATAAACATGCTATATATGTATAGAGAGGCTGAAAAGAGAAGTAGCAAAAAATGGAAAGGGTCGCCAAAAGCACTTGTTGGGGCGGCTAATAGGGTGAATGAGGGGCTTGGGGAGTCGCAAAGCCAATATTGGCCCTTTGGTGAAGCCTGGAGTCACCTTGGTTTCTGTTAGAGCCTATTTCTCTCTCTCTCTCTCCATATACATTGTATGAGCAATAGGACAAAAACATTGTCAAAATTTGGTGAATGAGGTCCATAGACTGAGGGGGTCCAATTTCAAGCACTTTTCTTTTCTTTTTGGTGTGTTTTTTTTTTCATTTTTAAATTTTGTTTTTGTTGCCAATACAATAAAACTACAGTTTTTTATTTTTATTTTTTATAATACGAGGCAGACAAATCTGGTCTTCACAAATTGTGATGGTGACGTACTGAGGCGAGGAAAAAAAGGTAATGGAGTTGGAATTTAAAAAGGGGTGAAAGGGGAATATAATAAGGATATAATTGGGTGGAAAAATTTTGTGATAGGGATGTGAATGAATGGACTATTTATTTTTTTGCTATGGGGGGTTGTGAAAATTATGGGATATTTAGTGGCACACACAACTCACAAGCCACAGTTTTGCACTTGTGGCATCAGATTTTTTGGTCTGTCAAGTAACTCTTTTCTTTTTCGCTCTCCATTTTGCCACGTAGTGGTCTTTGCTTTCTTCACTTCTAGATATATTATACAATTAGTGGGCAAATTAAAAACGTCACAGATTTGAAAAAAAAAAAAGAAAAAGACGAAATTAGAGCTCATAAATAGATCATAATATTAGATCTGGTGGAGATATTGGTTTGAGCTTTGAAATACTGAGAAAGTTGGTATCTAGGACAGGAATATCTGATTTCAGTAAAAGCTCATATATTCTCTGATGACCCCAAATAATAATACTAATAATAATAATAATGATGTTACCCAGAAGAAAACTAAATATGCCCTTCCTTTTTTCTTTTTTCTTTTTTTTTTTTCTAGAGTGTGTGTATCTCTCTTTGCTCAACAAGCTTTTTTTTTTTTTTTTTAAGTTGGTGATCTTGGTACGAGGTGTTTGCTTTGCAGTTCTCTTTTGGACTAGATTCCTGAGGAATCACTGTAGTTAAAATTAGATTACATGCAATGCACTATAAGTGAAGACCATTGAGCCTTTTTATTGAACTTTGAATTGCATCTCAGTGTTATGTTCACAAATGAACTTAAAAAGGGAATCTAGCTAGCAATATTATTTTCTTGTGAGGGAATGCCAAAAAGATTTTTTTTGTCTCTTGGTCTATGAAACCCTAATAGTAGTGACCCAACAATATATACCCTGATGAAAGGAATATAAGCTCAAATTGAATAGAGAATCTCATACTCTCAAAAGTTTTGTTTTTATTTTTAAATATTTTATAAAAAAAATAGTTTGTGTCAATTTTTGTGTTTCATGGCCACAACTATGAAACATAGGCTTGAATTGGCTCAAACTAGAATGATATCTGTGACATGAGTGTATTATTACGTATTTATATTGGACATAAAGTGTATATGCAAGTGTGTTGATGTACACTTGTGATGGGTCTTTTTGACTAAAAAGTTGTTAGAAAATGGCCTTGCATTTTGATTATTCATGGGAGGTCTTTTGGTTATAGGGTTGTCCATGATATAACATAATCTAGGACTTCAACTTCATAGAGTAGTGACCTTTGAAATTAATGGGGTATGCGAGAACATAAGAAAAAAAAAGTTTGAGACAATATCTGGCTTTTCCTTTCACTTATTTCAGATACATAGAATAGAATCTCCCTTTATGTTTTTTTTTTCTATTTGTGGTTGGGGTGATAATAATCATTTCACTTTTTCTTTTATTTTTTGCTAAGGAATCATCATATCACTTGTTGACAAGCCTTTTCAAATTTGCGGTTTGCCTCATGAAAATTGAAAGTTATGGAATATTATCATTATGTGGGTATGAGTATATATATATATATATATATATATTATGTCATATTTGAGTGTGGGATTAATATTTATATGTTCTGCCACTAAAAGAGCATTGCAAACTTTTTTTGCGTTTTGCTTTCATCACCTTATTTTAAACTTTTGGTGTTTCAAAATCCTTAGCTCAAAACTCTTTAATTACATTCTCCAATTCTATTGCTGACTTTCAAGCCTAGCTAGGACCTAATAACAGATAATAATACGTCTATTATCCCAAAACCTTGAACTTTTTGAGAATTAATTTCACGACATTGTTCTTTTTTGTTTTTGTTTCTTATTTTTAGTACAAGCAACTCTTGCAATGCACAAATCACTTGCAAGTATGTTCTTGTCTTTCATTATAGCATGTTACACAAGTATGTTCTTTTCCTTATAGCATGTTACACAAGTATGTTCTTTTCTTTCATTATAGCATGAAACTATCAATTCAACAAAATTGTTGCAACTATTTATTCAACTTTTCCACAAGGAAATTAAAAAAATAAAAATAAAAATCTACATATTATTTAGACACTATAATATATTTATATCGCATGTGTTCTATTCAAATTTTTATTTTTTTTATCTTATCTAATATATACTACTCATTTTAATAAGTGTGCCTAATTATTGTACTTACGAAATTATTGACCAGAGTGTAACAACCACAGTCCAACGCCAAGTGGAGATTTTGAAAAATATCTCCTTTTTTTTAACACATTGTTAATTTCTATCGTTGTATTGTATTTTTAATTTATATCCTTACTTTTATACTATAAACAAGGGTAGAAATAAAAGAATAATAGGTTCACAATGATTCTTCAGGGTTAGGTTTGATTGATGATGATTGAAAGGTAGAAGTGGTGAGCAATATAGAAATCCGAAAGGCTGGCAATCTAAAGAAATATCTTATTTAAAATAACAATGAAATTTGACCATATCATATCTCTTATTATACTCATTACACTTACGTTATTAATATAGTAATTCATATAGGATAACATATGGCATAAAAATTAGTAGGCTTAGGTTACTCAGAGAAATACCCCCATTATATTAAGAGCTAACAAGAATTTCAACCTCATTGTGTTTTGCACTTAAATCTCTATCCCATTCATTACACTTTAAACGTTGAGTTAAAAAAAAAAAAAAAACTAAATAGGATTACACATATGGTAGCGCTCCTTAATAATTCTCATATTAAGATAATTTTCTTAATTTACTAAAAATCTTTATTGACAAATGGCAATGAGGAATGTTGTTAAGTCTCTTGTATTTCTATGTCTACCTTATGCGGTACGCTCTTAATATTTCTACTTCATGTTCTAATGAAGAGAGTAGAAAAAAAAATCGCAATATTGTGTAGAAAACATGGGGTTCTAAATCATTTGAGAAAATCTGATATAATGCCACTGTTGAATATTCTTGTGTTGACCAATTCTATTTTAGATTTATATTTGTAGTCAATAATACTTTTTTTTCAACATGGCTTTCTTCTTTTCGGGAGTCTATGCCGATTTTTGGTGTTGCGCTTGTAACTTTTATCCTATTTTTAACCCACATATCAGGAAAATTTTCAGGTGGGGAATTCTCCATCACAGGAAACAGTTCTGGATCGTCAGATTTATCTTTTTAAGCAATGGGACCTACTGAACAGATAGATTTGACAATCCAGAATCGTTTCCTGTGGTGGGAAATTCCCCACCTGAGACTCTTCCCACATATCATTTGAAGCATAAATAATGGAAAATTCTCAGGTGGAGAATTCCCCACCACAAGGAACGATTCTGGATCGTCAGATCTGTCTTTTCAGTGGGTCCCACTGCTTAAAAAGATAAATCTGACGATCCAGAACTGTTCCCTGTGGTGGGGAATTCTCCACCTGAGAATTTTCCAAATAGATTAAGTGTAAAAGTCCTTTTTTTTCAAGTCCCACTTCTAAATTTCTTAATTTAATGGCTTAAATCTGCTGCTGTGGGCTCAAAGCCAGGTGGCCCAAAAATTAAAAAACTTCAACACAGGTCATTTATAGGCCCATATATCAATGTAGTTGTCAAGCCCAAAGCTAGACCCTCATGTTAAAAAGGAAAAGCGCATCATAATATAAATGATTGTTTTATTGCACCTGCAAGGACAATCAAATTTACGCTGAATTGTTGTTGCCAGAAGTACATGTAACAAACATATATAGTATGACCTTTCTTTTCCATCTATTCCACATTACTAACATAGTAAGAAATTTGTTGCCATAACATTTTCCTTTCTTGAATCTTGAGCAGTTTCTGAGATTGACAAAACATGGCAGTTTTTCCAAAAACCCTTTTTGTATTTGACCAAATGAAAACTCAAACCTCAGAAGCTTCATCTTTATCACATCCCAAAAATTCAATGGGAAATGAGACACGAGAAGAGAACAAAAGCAAAGGAGCCAAAGAGAGGCTCAACAAGGACAAGCGAAAGGAAGTTATCATCAGCGTCTATGTCGAATCACCGTCACCGCATTCGAGCAATGCTCATCGAAAAGGCGGTGGTGATCGCCATAATGAAGCTAAGAAGAGCAACAACAAATCGAGGCCATTGTTCATCTCCAAAATCCCTCAAGCTGCGAAGACTCGAGGCTATGACAGGCACGCTCAGCTCCTCGCCTACGCGCGAGAGCTGCGCCAAAATCCCGATACCAAACAGCCAGAATGGCCCAAAACCAATTCCAAACCGAAACCTAAGGTAAAGTGTGATTTTCTTTTCTTTTTGTGGTGATACTATTTCATGTAAAGCATGTAATAGGTTTGGACGTGTGTGTGTGTACATTTCAAATGCAGGCTAATATTGTGAGTTCTTTAGAGTTGAAAGCTGGGCCTAAGCAGATGATGAGTATGAGGAAGCTGAGCAATCCGGTGAGGATTGAATTCGCGAAAAGCCGAAAGAAATATCATCGGTTAGTACCAGAAGTAGACATATCATGCCAGCCAAAATCCATAATTCTCAGGAATAAGAAGAATGTTAAGAATAAGAAGAAAGCCAATAGACACACTGATTTTCGCTTTGTAGTAAGTCACATTACCTGTCTTTAACTTAGATCTCGTTTCAGCTAATACTTTCGATGATCTTGTTTATTAAGTTAAAAGGATGCGTCCGGTGCATCGTGTAAGTTCATCGTATTATATTAGAGAATACACTACGATATTTGGCATGTTGAAAAAATCATATTGTATAATACGAAAAACACACATATATAATAAAAATTGTGTATTTAGTACAAAAAAAAAAAAAAAAACTTCAGTCATATTATATATTATAATGTTTAAGATTATTTTCTTCTTGTTTTATAAAATATTTTAAGATAACACACAAATTGTATAAACTTATTCCACAACATAATATATAATATAATGTTGTACACTGCAATATAATATGGTAAAGCAAACGTGCTATTGGGTTGTGAAGTTATTTTGTAAGATCATTGGTTCTTTTTGCAGGGAAAATTAAGAGGCATTATGACAGGTTTCTGCAAAGAATAAGAGAATTTCTGCAAGTGTTGTTATACTTGAGAAGGTAGTAGTGTTTCTTGGAGGAGAAGTTTTTCTGAGTGTTTAGTGTTGTGGTGTTCACAAGGACTCGCTTTGCTTTAAGATCCACATTTGTTGGAACGGGTTTTATGCTTTTGAGTTTGACCCACTTTTATACTCTAGTGTTTGTTAAAGAGAAAATGGTATGTGCGTATATAAATATGTACACACACACACACATATATATATATATGTACACTATCCATATCTCTAAACTACTACTGAATCAAATGAATGCACGTGTCTTCGCAGATCAAAGAATTTTGTTAATGTGTAATATCTGATAGTTTGATTTGGTGAATGATAAAGATTAGAGAGAAATTGTTAAAAGTAGGAACATTATCATTCAAACACATTTCAAATAACTCAATCCTTCAAAACTTTCACATAAGCTTTATAGAGTAAACGGGTAAAAGTGAACACATACACATTCATACAAACATAATATAGCCCATCAAAATGTGGCTCAAGCACATCTCGTATTCTCATATAAGTATAGACCCTTAACAATGTAGTAAACTGTAAGAAAAAAGTGGAGGTAAAAGTAAAATTGAATTTGATACGAATATACAAACTCCGAAAATCATGAAATTCATATAACTGCCAGAGGTTCGGCTTCAACGAATGAGCCGAATTATGACTCCTTCAAGAACACTTCCAAGGCCATGCAAAATAGAGAAATTAGGATACAACTCAATCAACTGTACCCAACAAAAGAAAGTGCTGAATGAATTATCAACATAATAAGACAACAATTTTGAAATGTCTTCCTGTTCAGTATAACCAAATGAGAACGAGTCCAACAGCTGAAATATTTTCTATTCTCTGACAACGACTAGAATAAACACCTAATCCGAAGATAAACAACGCCTCCAAATTGCTTTTCCTACAATCTAAAATCAGTAATGCACCAATTCTTAAGGAGCTGAAGCAGGCGTCCCTACTTTATACTGAAACCGATTGCCATGACTCGCAAATTAACGACCACTGTGTGCTCCTCGGCCTCTCCAGCGCCCCCTTGAAAATGTAATTCTTGTTCGGTGTAAACCACTTCTAGGGCCAATAAAACCCAGTAATTGGGGTTGACGTGCCCGAAAACTGTCCTCATCCACAGGGCCATCGTCCCCACGAAACATACTGCGTGAGAAAAGGCTAACATTACGTCCTAAGTATGACTCTAAATTAACATCCTCCATGTCATCGTCAATGTCTGAATCAAAATCACTGTAGAAGTCATTCTGGTTTGGCTCTAGCACGTAGTCACCCAGCACCACTGCTCCTGGTGTTGACGATATGATCGTGCTGATGACATCACTCCGTTCCCTCTCACACTCAAGCCTCTTCCATTTCTCTTCAAGGATAGGATCCACCGCCCGAGGTCTTGCTAATGGATGTTTTGCCTTAACATGCTTCCTCAGTTCTTTATAGTTCCCAACAAATGTGCATTTCTCCTGCATGCAGGACCTTTTTTTGGTATTAAGGTATTTTCGTGCAGGTTCAACCACTGTCCAACCTTTTACCTGGCCCCGACAGAGTGGGCATAAAAGCTCAGACACTTCAGTCTTTTCACCCGGTTCCCCTGCTGCAAGTGAACTGGAATCTAAATCACCCATTGACCAAGTCCATTGTTCTGAATTTTCAGTAGAAGCTACTTTTGTGTAGGCTTTCTTGTACTGTTCGAGACAATTGGAATACCGCTGACTAGTGGCACACATATAGGGGCGGCAGCCCTTGTTATAAGACGAACAAAGCAGGAGGACGGCATTATGAGGGAACTCCAAGCAAACTGAACAAGTTGCATCTTCCCAATCCTTCTTCTCGGACACTTTGTTGCACTTCCTCTTTGGACGGACATGTTTCCTAACTTTCCAAGAAGTAGATGGCAACAAATATCGAGTCACCTTTGAATATTTGGAGTCATTCTTCCGCCATAACTTGTTCACTTTGGCCATCTACATATAGAGAGGGAGAGAGGAAGATGCAGAAGAGAAAAAGAGACACTCAGACAAGTTTCACGTAATAATGAAAATAAAGTTCAATAAGGCATGTCTAAAGGAATCCTATTATTTACGTCTACCCTAATGCAGAAAAAATACTCAATAGCCTCAGCACAAATACAACTAAGTTCAACTTTTTCCTAAAACTAACCAGTGATCTAGCTCAGGAAAAATAATTAAACAAGTTGTTAGGGTCAGCTTGAAATACAAACAAGCAGCATTACAATTAGAAAAACAAAGGAAAAAGTAAAACCAATAGCATATTAGAGAAATACGTGGTACAAAATCCCAGTTCACATTCAAATGCAGTTAGTGTTTCTTGGGAAAAACACAAAAAAAAAAAGCGCATGTCTTATACCTGCGGAACCTCATAAAGCTATCAACCAAAGATTGGAACTTTACCAAGCTATTAGCGTTATCTATTCCAAATTCAAAAAAGAAAAATATCCAAAAACATCATTTTTGCTACAGCCCAAAAAACAAAAAAACTAGAACATGGTAAATCACCAGATTCAAAATTGAAATTACAACACTTGGGTTTTCACCGAATGGGTGGTTCTGGTAAAATTCTTGATATCCAAACATTCTAGAGTCATCCAAGAAATAAATAGTAGAGAAATTAGGGAACATGGAGAATAAGTAGGAAACGAGAAAGAACCAGTTCATCTCTAATTCAGAATAATTCCATTCTTATAATTTTCTAGCTATGGTTTGCTGGCCAGAAGTGATAAAGAAGATCAATTAAAACCCAGAAATTATAGATCACTATAAGCTAATAGCACCATAACTCTAGTGACAAACATTTACACAATTAAATACTAACTAAAAAGTGCATTGAATTGAAAATTTAAGAAGCCCGGTGTAAAATAATCGTACGGACAATAACAATTTACTTGAATATTTTTCCAAAGCAAACAAACAGATCAAGCACAAGACTAGAGAGCGTCGAAAAACCCAATCAAAAGCTAACAAAAGGCCAATATGCGATCTTTCCATAGATATTTCACAGTCAAGGTTCATCAAACCCTAGAAAAAGCGAAAAAGCAGAGACCTTTGGCCCGATCAGACATTTCAGAACCAAACTACAGCAAAACCCAGAACAAATGCGGAATCGGAAACCAACTCGGGAGCTCTGAATCGGCTCGCGAATCGAAAACCCTAGAACTCGAAATCGCAGAGTACGGAAAAAAAAACCCAGAGAGAGAGGGATCGGAGGAGAGAGAAAGTACCGGGGAAAATGGCGCAGAGGGCTCTGGAGAGGCCGGAGAAGAGGAGAGAGAGAGATTAGCGATCTCAGAGCTCTGCTCTCTCTCTCTCTTGTGGAGTTCCTCGTAAGGTTGCGTGCTCTACTAAAGTGATGACTGTGCCAATACAGATTGTATATATATATATTATTTATCAGTAACTAATTAATAGAAAAAATTGTATATTTAACCCCCGTGAAAACTTGATTTCTCAACTTGGTTCCTTTTGTACCAAACGTTGCAAATTGGCCCTTGTTGTCTAAGGGGCTGTTCGGTGCATTATTTATACTAAAGAATATAAACTATTTTTATTTAAATTGAAATTGTAAAAGATTATAGGGAAGATTTAGTCTTTTTTAAGTCAATATTTTAATAATTTAGTCATAATATCACAAAATTAAAGAATTAACTATTTTTATATTTGTTACCAGTGTATCAAAATTTGATACACATGTATAACAAATATGAAAATGATTAATTCTTTAATTTCGTGAAATTATGGCTAATTCTTAAAAAAATAGTCAAAATTGGGTTAAATCCATAAAAATCCCAAGATTATATTTAAATTATTATTTAGTTATACTAATTGAATTGAATAAGAAAAAAAATTGATAAATCAAATAATAACTTTGATTTTAGCAAATGGTTTAAGTTAAGATTTCTTTTATTTAAATTGTTATCCAAAATATAAATGGGTAAATCCTCGAAAAATCATTTAGTTTAGTCAAAATCATATTTTATCCTTAAAATTTTTATAATTCTTAAATAATTCTTCTATTTTTAAAATCGATCCTAAAATAACCTTGTAATCGGATTTATCAAACTTGACGTATAAAAAGACACAATATCCTCGAATTAAAAAATAATATATATATATAGATGCTTGGGCCACACTACGCAACAGATTTTGCAGGGTGACAATGCGAGATGGGTATCGCATGTCAAGTTAGTGGAGACGTGGAGACTTGGGGTGGCGGCCAGCGGTAGTACAGGTGGCAGCAAACGGCACTGAGGTTATGGTTAGGGTTTGAGAGAAAAGAAACTCTAATTGGTTAGTTGAGAAGAGAGAAAATGGATTGTGATTAGGGCTAGAGTTTGCAAAGGGCAAAATAAAGATTTAATAATGATGTCATCATTGTTATTATTATCATTCAAAAATTTTGAAATATTGCCCAAAGGATCGGCACAAAGAGTTCAAAATTTTAATTTCAATTTTGTATCAAAATTCAATTCTTAGTACTCTCAAATAAATGAAGAATGAAATTCATAAATTACATTGATATTGCTATAACGAAAGTATGAGAAATTCTCACTGGACTAGAATTGTACTTCCTTTCAACACAAAATTTAAGGTCCAACAATATAATTTTGAGGGCAGATAAATTAAAAATAAAAACATAAAAATAAAGCATAGCTTGGGTAATTAAAATCCTACCCCTTACAAAAGTTTATTTCCCAAAACTTAGAACAAAATAGGGCAATCCTTTCTAATTGAAGTCTTGAGCTCCTAAGTACTCTCTTTTACTTTGTGATTTCCTCACAAGACATTGACAATGGAATCATTTGATTTCTTAACTCCTTGCCTATTCGATCTAAAATATGTCTAAGTTTATCCTCGGACGTGATCTCAGGTTCAAAGTCTAGAACATCATGACATAAAACGTGACTAAGGTCAGCCAAGTACTTTACAATCATATGGACGTGGAAGGAGTAATAGACAAAGGACATGTGAGGTGATGGGGCCCATCAGTATGCAATTCTCTCAGTGTATTAGAGACCTCAGATGGTCATAAGTACCTAGGACATTTGATTTCTTAACTCCTTGTCCGTTTGATCTAAAATCTTTATAAGTTTATCCTCGTACATGATCTCAGGTACATGACATAAAATATGAATAAGGTCGGCCAAGTACTTTATAATCATAGAGATGTGAAAGGAGTAATAGACAAATGACATGTGAGGTGATGGGGCCCATCAGTTCCAACTTCTCTCAGTGTATCAATGACCTAAGATGGTTATAAGTACCTAGGGCTCATCTTTCTTTTCTTATCAAAATGCATGAATCCCTTCACTAGGTGCCACTATTAGGAACATGTTATCCCCCACTTCGACTCTTAGAATTGGCGTCGAACACCTGCAAGGATTTTTTGTTCGCTCTAAGCACTCTTCATCCGTTTCAAATCATTTTATGGCCGTAGAAGTGAGTTCAACTGATTCTAGACTCAAGAACTTGCTCTCTTAAAGTTCATGCCAATGGAGGGAACGACATTTTTGCCATAAATAACTTCATAAATAAACATCCAAATCGATGCTTAAGAATTGTTGGGGTAGGCAAACTTGATGGAGGTATTTGCTTCCATAATTTTGGAAGTCCATAATGCAATCTTGGAGCATGTCTTCGTTGTTTATATGCACAATTTGTCCATCTTTTGGTTAATGATGACAAGTTGTGTTGAACCTTAACTTGGTCCCCATAACCTAGTGCAAGCTCTTCCAAGATGTAGAAGTGAACATGCTATATTTGTCTACTTCATGAAGTCTTGCTATTATTGTTCATTTTTTGGACAAAATGTCTACAAGTTTACCCACAGGGTATGTTACTCTCATTCGAAGAAAATGCGTCAAGTGTTAGAGTATATCGACAATCAGTTTGATGATAACCTTTTATTCATCTTAGGCAAACCGCATAAGAAGTCCATTGACATATGATCCTATTATAACTCAAGGATCTTGGGGTTGGAGCAATCCAACAAGCTTCTAGTGTTTGGGTTTCAATTGTCGGCAAGTGAGGCACCTCCCCACAAATTCAGCTACGTCTTTATTCAGTCCTTCCTGCCCACTGATAATGCTCTTTTAATTTATGGGACATCTTAGTGGCACCAGGGTGCATTGCATAGGGATTTGTGTGGGCTTCATTTAGAAATCCTTTTTTTTTCTCTTGAAAATTTCATGGCAAATCTTTTCCAAATGAATATTAAAGGTGCACTACTTTAATGCGGTCATAAAGAATGGGTTGGAGAGTGAATACCGAAAGTTGTCTTATTGTTTCTAATTAATCTCGTATCACTTAACTTGTTAAATAGTACCTGCAACGATATGAGAGTCACGGTACTCTTTATGCTCAAGATATTTGTTATCTTATTAGCCTTTCCAAGATGGTAGTGGACATCATAGTCATAGCCTTTTTTTTTAAGGTTAGTAACAACCAAATTGGGTGTACATCTAAACCACTAACCATGTTTATTTTTTTCTTTGTGGATGTTTTTTGGAAGAGAAAATATTGATATTTGGAGCTATTTGATGGCTTTTGGAAGTGTTTTATGGCTTGTTATTTCTTGGACTTGTCTCCCAAAAGTTAGGAGTGGGTCTCTTAAATACGAAAATGAATCGGTGTCTAGTTATTTTCAGCATAGTCTCTGAATCTGCTTATCAACAATTACTATTGGATAGACTATTTTAGGAAATAAGCTATTTAGAGGTATCTCGAAGATGATTTTTAGAATATTATCGGTTTTATTGATGAAATGTGCTTTTAGGTGTTGACCATATTTTTAAAATACGAAGGATATTCCTACTGTTCCTTGGAATGTATAAGAACATCAATAGTAGGCATGCAAATTTGGAACGGGTAATTTTACCCGTTCCATGCCCGGGAAAAAAATCCGGGTAAAATCCGGGTAATTACCCGAATTTACCCAATAAAAAAATTTAGATAAAATCCGGGTAATTACCCGGTTTTATATATGTATATAAAATTACCCGGTTGTTTACCCGGTCTTACCCGATTAGTTATGATACCTTTGACCAAAAGTACGTGGATATGACTCAAAGTAAACTATAAGCCACATTTTGTGGTGCATTCAATTTTTTTTTTTTTGGTCAATGGTGGACAGTTGGAGTGCAGTGGCGTGCAGATGGAGGCGAAATGTGTTGGTTGGTGTTATTGGCTCAGGGGTGCAGAACTATTCAGAAGGTGCTGTGTGTTGGTAACCGAGCAGTTTTTGGAGAAATTACCCGGTTTTACCCGGTTGTATATTCCATGGAATATCATGAAATGAATAGTTTATTCCATGGAATTCTATGGAATGCACTATTTATTCCATGGAATTCCAAAATTGCATGCCTAATCAATAGGTTATTAAGAAAATATCTAGTTAGCAAATAGTTGAGGAAGAAAGTATCTTGAATGATTAACTGGAAATAAAATATGACTTAGTTATGTTCCAGCTAATCAATTTTCAAAAATCGCTATCGGGATGAGCCATGGGCTAATGGGAGGTCAACAACACATCCAACTAAAGGGCTAGATTTCGAGCATTTATTTGAGTTGGAAATTATTGGTTACCATGAATATGGGAAAAAATTTTAAAATGTATTTTCTGCATAACTTGTTTCGAAATATGCCCCTTTAAAAAAATGCTTGCAATCCATGCCATTTTTTAATCGTGAATTTGACCTAACTATCATTCTTCCTTTTACAAATAAGAAATACAAGAGGGGGAAGAGGGAAAATATAGCAATTCGCTAATAAATAAAGCGACATAACATATAATAGTGGCACGGAATGTAAACTTTAATGTCAAATATGACATGAGATTAAATTTTATCACGAATGAATATGAGCTTATTTGGCCCGATTTTGGGCCAATCGGGGTTCTAGTAGATATGCCAAGATGATGATAGGGGGATTTTGAGGAGTACCTCATTCTTGACACAATGATAATCTATACCCCATGTGTGTTGCACTTTTAATTTATATCCTAAAATTTACACTACAAACATAGAGTGGAAATGAAGGCAGCACACCACATGAGGTATAGATTATTAAGTGGCATCAAGAATGGCTTTATTTTGAAATTCTCCCATGATGATATATGGCTTCATTCTTTATCTCTCCAAATATTATGGTATTACTATGCATTCATAAATTTTTCCAAGTAACTTTATATGTAGACTATCTAATACCATATTATTTGTTGGGTATTAGCGTGCAAATTCGAGCAACAATACCCGGCCGATGCTTTATGACCGAGTAATTTCTAGGTAATTACCTGGAATTATCCGGTCCTAAAATACCGGGAAATTCCCTGGAAATTGAGACCGAGTAATTCTAGAAACTTACCCGATTTTTCCCCAGTTTTCTTTTCTTTTTTTTTTTTTATAAACCATCAGTCATCCAATGCGCACTACACGGTGCAGTCTGCGCCACCCACCCACTCACCCACTGCGCACTATTACAAAAAAGAGAAGAAGACGAAGAGAAAAGGGAATTTGTTTTTTCTCGTGTTTCTTGAATATTCATAGGTACAATGGCTTTTATATTCTAGAGCCATAATTTCAAGTAAAGACAAAAAAGAATAAAATATAGCTAGGCATGAAAATTTGGAATAAATAGTACCGGGTAATTATTTATCCGGTAAAATTTTCGGGTAAATTCGAAATATTACCCGAAAATTACCCGGATAACAAATCCGGGTATATGCCCGGAATAAAAGAAAAAAACTTTTGGAATGTATTTTTCCCGAATTTACCCGAGATTTACCCGGATACCCTATGCCACACAACATTTTTTAGTTATGGCCATTTTTTAGTCATTGATGTGGTCCACGTGGCGTGTGTGCAGTGGTGGAGAATGGTGTGCAGTGGTGGGGAATAGTGGGCAGTGGTGTGTCAGGTGTGTGCAGTGGCAGTAGTGTGTGACTGTGTGTGGCAGTGGTGTGTGAATGGCGGGGATTTTTCGGGTAATTACCCGGAATTACCCGGCTATTCCAGGAAAAAAAGTTCAGGTATTTACCCGAAAATATTTTTTTGGTAATTTTCGGGTAATTACCCGAAAATTACCCGGATTTTATTCCATGGAATTCCAAATTTTCATGCCTAAATATAGCCATACTAATAACATCTTTTTAACACCTCGCATAACAAACAATAACATCTTTTAACACCTGGCATAACAATCACCTGCCATGACTAAAAAATGTTTGCTTGGTGGAATATATACCCGGGTAAATACCGGGGAAAAACGGGGAATAAATTTTTAGGAAAAAACGGGGTAATACTTGGTTTTTACCCGATTTTTTCCACCGGGGAACGGACGGGGAAATTATCCGTCCCCGCGTCTAGTTGGGTATATAGTACATTTTGTGATTTTCAATCCACCACCCACTTATGAACCCCTTCGAGGCTTGGATCATGATGAATAATCATATATATATATATATATATATAAAATAAGGTAAAAATATGCATCATCATACGGTTGAATATTTGTAGAAATAATTTTATGATAATGTATATGGTTATTCTTGAGGTAATAAGTGACAAGAAGAGGGACTTATCTTGCTCGGTTACACCATTTGGATTGGAAATTCAATTTAAACCAATATTTGAATTGATGCTCCGTTACACCATTTGGATTGTAATTCAATTTAAACCAATATTTGAATTCGAACTTAAAAGTACATTTGAGGTAGAAAAATGAATTGAAAATAATGGGTACGGTAGATAATCGATTGTAGTGGATATCATTCAGTGTAGAAGGGATCTTTTTTTTTTTTTTTTTGCTGGGAAAAAGTGCACTACTTCAATAGAAGGGATCTTATTTACTATAACAAATAGTGTTGAATTTAGAGTTCAAGTTATTTATAACGAGCGATCCAAACAATAATTTACACTAACAAACCATTCAAATTAAAGATCAATTATTAAATTCTTTATCAACCACTTATTTCACGAGGCGTATTGAGATTCTTCTCAAAAGGAAATTCTGAGAGTTTAGCCCAATTATTAAAAGTTGACTTGGAGCTTTTGGGGGCGGCGTTGGGGAAATATATATATATATATATATATATATATATATATATATATATATATATATATATATACTGAAGAACATATGTATAAGCAAGAACATAAAGATGACCAAACAAAAAGAAAATATTTAAACCACTTAGGCACACAAATCAACTATTACATTTGGGCAATGTTACAAGATATTTACACCAAGCGATTCCTTAACCTCTCTTTTTTTTTTTTCTTTTTTTTTTTTTCCTTTTTTGGTTTTTGTTTTGCAATTCTTGCAATAAACTGCCCACATCTACACCTAAAATCCTTCACCCACTAAATAATTTGGAATGAAAAATAGATTAAAAATTAGAAGAAAAAAAAAAAAGCTTAGAGATTTTAAGACACCAATCTTGACAATAAAATCACTACTTCTACAACGACACGTAATTGGAACAGAATCATCATGATAGGCCGTTTGTTCTACTGGCTCCTGATTCTGGATTAGTGGGTTCCGTTTGCCAAATTCTTTAGCAGTACCCAAAAGTCCATAGAAGCTAAAATAGAAGACATTCAAATTTATCTGGCGCCAATAGCCGGTTGCCGCGATACTTGGGTCCTCGGAGAAACCTACCCAAATCGAGAATGCAGCAACAAGTATTGTGCTTCTCGTGCAAGAAGCTGTTTCCAAGAGCAAAGATACAGTCAGCTAATGAAACATGACAAGCAAGGATGTAGTAGAAACAACAATCAGGCACGAGAATGATAGCGAGCGGTACAAGATTCGACAAATGAACACGAAAAGATAGAGAGATTCACGTTTGAAGGAGTCAATAACTCGTAAACATGGCAGATTCACATTCAGTTTTTTGGTTCAGGGTTTGTTGTCACGAGTAATTTAGGTTAGAAATGAAAAGATAACGAACTACATTGCTAATTCTTACCTTGCACTATTAGTCACAAACTCAAGCCGGGAAAAGCAATTATGACCGCGGTCCTGAAATATAAGGAGATGCCGAGCCAGAAGTTGTTGGTAGGGGCCGCTTCACGAAAGGATGGTCTAAGAGTTGAGCAGCAGTAGGACGATCGTTCGGATTAACTTGTATGCAGCTCAAGATAAAATCTCTAGCATCTCTGGAGAGAGAGTCCGGGACAGTAGGCGGCGTGCCCTTCCCAATCTTAAACAACGCCTGCATCTGTTGAGACAAAAAGTATTTAAAACTGAATGGAGTTAGAAGAGACCCCGGCTTTGCCACATTGATATTACATTTTTCTTTCGAAAAAATTACACGAGATAGCAAACGAAGAAATTCTGAGTAAAATGAGCACATACCCACTCAAGCTCAGAGTAAGGTATCTTCCGAGTCAACATCTCCAACACAGTGCACCCGAGACTCCATATATCAGCTGGAAGCCCATATCCTTGGCTCTTCCGATTAACAACCTGCAAATGCAAAAACTAGTAGTCAGGACCATTCAATAGGAAAGATAATCGATATAGTTTTGCATTGCTTTGAAAATTTAGCTCGTCAAGTACAAAACTGCCATCATTGCAATCAGTCATTAAAACAGAACCATTTTTTGTTTTAAAATAAAATCGTAAAGACAAACCTCAGGAGCCATCCAGCATGCAGTACCCTTGCAAGATTTAACGTCATTGAATTTGGTCGCCTGAAAATTGGTGAAGAAAATTTAAAACCATTTCAGATGTAACCAAAAATAAGAAGAAAAAATTAAAATCACAGGAATCAAGGATAAAACCTTGGCCAAGCCAAAATCCGATAGCTTAACAGATCCATTTGCATCCACCAATATATTTGCACATTTGATGTCCCTTGATGTAAAGAAGATAAGAAATTAGTAAGCAGCACAAAGTTTAATTTACTAAAGCTCTGTGCAGCTAAGTGCTTGTATATAGCATCTGGCAACTGCCTTTCTAGCCCAAGGAAACTAAACGGCAACTACGTCTATATTCTCACGGAAATCTGACCATGAACAAATATATGCTAAGAAATAGACCACAAGAAGCAAACTGTTTAACTTTATCAATGATGGAATACGCCATTCGGTGATAATGAATACCCAATCCACAAACCTCGTGGAATTTGCATCTATAATAATACTAAATTTGTTCAATATGGCATTGCCACATACTCAGCAAATTAGGTAAATAACTCAATCCTCAATTTTAGTTTCCCATTCTCTCTGCTCTTTTTATGTAGCATAGCTTTAGTTGAAAAGGGATTGCTTAAAACTAAGAAGAAGAAGATTGTAATACTTTGAAGTCGACTAATTCACAGTAAACTTGTTGTCTAGAAACTATGATGGCAAAAGGGCAAAGAGGTATCTACTTAGAGGTGTCACGGATTTTGTTTTCTTCTTTTTGCCTTTCAAAGAAATTGCTCATTCATATGTGAAACGGGTACAACCTGGTAAGACAAATACACTCAATAGCGAAATATTTAACATGGATTCATACTTGAAGTGAAATTTCCACAGTTATGGTATTATACTAATTTGTATTACCTGTGAACGACATTCCGGTCATGAAGATACTTCAAACCGTGCAGAATCTGCCTCGTATAGGAAGAAACTTGAGAGTCATAAAGATTATAGCTCTGATAAAGTCTCTGCAGGGAGCCCTTAGTTACAAGCTCTAGGAAAATATAAAGCTTTGAATCATCCTGTAAAGACCATTAGAAGAATACTCGTCAGCACAAAAGAAATAGCATTCTTGCGAAACAGAAGTTGTCGAAGGAGAAAAAAAGAAGGAAGGCTGCTATATTCAATAGGCACAGCAGTATCATAATTGGCACCTAGGTTCTTAGACTACCACTGTTAAAACTTCTTTTATCAGTTAATTCATCTCATAGGATGCCAATTCGAATGTGTGATCTATTTTCAAATAACTGAAACCAAACGACCCCTTCTTATTATCCTTCTAGATAAACCTTCGACCTAATTAACTTTGAAACTCTTAGCCATTTTTCTTTTCCTGCTGCTGAATTTTGTCATAAGTATCATACTACTACACCTACAAATTTACTGACAAGGCTAAAGCAATATTTGCAGTGCAAAACCTTACAAGTTGTCAAAGAGTTTCTGCAGACTATGGCATCAAATTCTGGATTATTTTTTACTCCCAAAATAAGGACACCATTAGCATAATTGCAATATTAACATTAATTGTAGAGAAGCTCAAACTATTTATTCTATAAAACAAGAAAAAGGCCACGAACGTGTGTGCGGTACCTTATCCGTGCCCAGATATTGAACTATGTTTTCATGTTCAAACTGACCCAAAAGAATAATCTCCTGAAAAACATTTGCAGAGGATTAGAAGAAGCAGATATGGCCTGTTAACATCTGATTACTGAACTTGTTACCAAATCAAAGAGAATGGACATAAAAAACTACGAATATTGCACAAGGTCAAAACATAAGCCACTTCAGTCTCACCTGTTCAAGTTGATAAATACTTTGCCTTCCCTGATCTCCTTGATCAAGCAAGGAAACTTCCTTCACAGCAAAAAAGAATCCATCGCTGTAGGAAAGTGCCGATCAATATAAAGTCCGAAATGACAAATAAATGGTAAGATAAAGTGGTATGCCTATTAGAATTCTACAGAAAACCAGAATATCATGATCAAACAAACGCCACAAAAGGTGTATAGCATTTGAGCCAAGAAAACAGGTGGTAACATACGCCAATATATATGAGCATTTAACAAGGAGCTTCTTCCTTCAGTTTAACTACCAACCTTCCACCACCCAAGCCAAGCAAATGCCAAAAAAAAATAGAATTCAAGACCCCAAATTTATAGTAAATAAGGAAGACTTAACAGAAGCAACTTTTATTTATCTAAAGCTGGTAATTCCTAAAGGGATAATCAAACACGCTGCTCCCATGACGAGGATAAGGAGCCATTAAATTACTTTTCTTTTTCTTTTTTTTAACTCTCCATATAAGGCCAATACCCTAAAGAGTTTACAGCCAATACGAGGACAGGTTGCGAGAGACCATATCCAAATCACTCCTCCGGTCTCGGTATGGGTCTCAAAGACAAACCACTGATCACTAAAAGGAAATAGTAGAGCTTTTCCAGAATGAAATCAATTAAGCCCACCATAGAAGATAAAGATAAAAATTAGAACAGCATTTCAGAACTTACTCAGCAATTCCTTCATAAACTGATCCGAAAGATCCACGTCCCAGAAGTTCACCCTTTTGCCAGCAGGAAATGTTACGCCGGAACCTTCCATTGGGAGAAATATTCGATGGCTCAGTGGTACTGCTCGACGAGTCATCGTCATTTGATGTGGTGAACGAACACGTTTCACAGATCGGCACATTCTCAACATCCGTAAGCCTGGCTTGAGAAACCTCCTCTTGGTCTTTAGAAACCTCTGTTATGACCTCTACTTTCTGTTCTTCTACAACTACAACATCTTCTTCGTCTTCTTCGTCTTCTTCGTCTTCCTCCTCTTCTTCATCAGCAGACTCTTCAATAGGCATTTGGGAAGAACCTACTCCATCATCCGGCGCAAAATCCCTGAAAAGGTCCCAAGTTGAGCGCGTGAGATCAACCTCCGGCAGTCTCATCGACGGTGGCGGCTTCAGCAGCGGAGGCCTTATGCCCTTGATACCTCCTCCAACAGCAGCACCACCACTATTTTTAGCAACACTGTAGGCACTTGACTCGACCAGATCGGCCTGCTCGGACCGGGTCACCTCAATAACATCTCTATCCCTAATCACAGCGCTATCTTCGACTCTCTCACACAATTCAGCCACCGCGGCTTCGCTCTCCTCTCGCTCCTCCCTATCCCAACTGTTGGGGCTATCCAGCGGGTGGAGCCTTGACCTTGGCAGGAGATCCGAAGAGGACCGTACCTTCCGAGCCTCCCATGCCGCCAGAGAGATAGCGAAGTCCTCAGGGCCGTTGAGCCCCAAGCTCCGGCAAATCCGGTCGAACTCGCCCTCTGTTCCCTCGACCCGGAAGCTTGTCTTGTCGACCAAATCGAGCGACCGAGTGATCAACAGCGACGAAGAAGACGACGGTGACGAACCGACGGAGGATGACGACGTCGAAGCGGCGTTGTACTCAATGTACTTGGCAGCATTCCGGCGCTCAAGCCGCGGCTTTCTAGGGTTCTTCTTCGAATCCATGGACTTGCCTCGCTTGCTACTGGAGAAAAATCGAGGTATGTGCTGCATTTAGAGTTCTATCCATCTAAATCACAACCTCCAAAGCTTCGATCGGAACCAAAAAAAACACAGAGAAATCAACCGCGGCAAAGCTCTCGCTACATCCGCCCCTCAATCCACACAATTCCCCTGCAAATTTTCCGAGAAAAATCGAGCGAGTTCGATCGAAGAATAATGAGCTAACAAAATACTGCTATCACCGACAATTCTCTGCTACTTTACCCAGAAAACTGAGCGAGAAAAGAGAAGATATAGCAATCCAATTACTCCGATACCAAATTCCAACCAAAAAATCTCAGACAAAACCTTCCACGACGACCTACAAAACCACAACCTCCGACAACCCTCTCTCCAACTTTCCCCAGAAAATTGAGCAACAAACGATCAAAAAGCATAAATCAGCTCAGAAACTAACCACGAAGACGACGAACGAAGTACAACCTCGGACGAGTCCCCGCAACTTTCCCGAGAAAACGAAAGAAGGCGGCGAAAGCAGTGAGAAACCTCGGAAAACCAAGACGGCGACGAATCTCCGGCCTCTCAGCCCGGAAGATTCCCGAGAAAATCGAGCGAGAAAGAGCAGAGAAATTGGGCTCGGAACAAGGGATTATGTGATTTTTAGTTTTGGTGAGAAATGAAATGAGAAAAGAGAGAGAGGAGAGAGAGAGAGAGAGAGAGAGAGAGAGAGAGAGGGAGAGGCTGACCAATGGAGATGGAGTGAGAGACTTTGCGAGACTGGTAAACGCCGTCAAGCTAGCATAGAAGAGAGAGACAAACACAGAAAACGCGGTGCCACGTGGCGGAGACTGCGGAGTCTAGAATGACTGGGACTCTGCTGGGTCCCACTTCCTCTATTCTCTTAGATACACTGCCAGCTCAGAATTGTACGGAACCGGCTGTTTTTTTTGTATTTTTGTTTTTGAAAGCTTTTTTTGCATATATTCTTTGTATATTTTCGGTGGTAGAAATATAATGCAATAGAATGGAAATCGAGCATAATTAGATATTTAACTAAATAATTATTTTTGAATGATATTTTAAAAAAATAATTAATATTTTAATTAATTAAAAAATTAGTAATTTTTTTATTTATATGATGATGTGTATTTATTTTTATATTTTTAATTCTTTTATGTATTAGTGGCTAATAACTTAATTTTTGAAAATGTTGGCTATTTTTTTTTTAAATATGAACCAATAAATAGTCAAATACCAAATAGATCATTATAATATTACATAGTTGGATTCAGAGGCTTTTTGGTAAGTTATTCACAAAATAATAATAATCATAATAATAATAATAATTCAAGTATCGTTTGTATGGTATTAATATTTTTGAAAGAATATCTAAAATTTTAATTTAATTATTCTTTTATTATTTTTTAATATGTTTTATAATAAATAAACAAATAAAAGATTATTAAGTAAATAATTATATTCTAAATAATATTTTTTTTAAAATGGGCAACGTTTTTGTTATTTAAAGAAATAGATATTTTCTTAACTATATATTGTTGCCTTTTACTTTTATGCTCATGCTTCTTAATGAATCAATGACTAATTTTTGTAAATATAGGATGTTGGTGTAAAATTTGAACCAACGACGAGATCCGCACCCCTAGTGTGTGATGCGGCAATGAAAAGTAATAAAAGTCTTTTTTGAAAGATAATTACACATCGGAATTTTAAAGTGGTTCGGCCCTCATAGAGAGTAATAGCCTACATCCACTGTGTTTTTCTTTTATATATTTGTGACTGAGAGTTTACAGAGTATTCCATTTTTCTGTGTCTTTTTTTCTCCCTTCCCTCTCCCTCCTCTTATAAGCGAAGAAGAGAGCTACAGTTGAGAAAGGACAAACGGTCAAATCCCCTAAGTCACGGGTTTAATTCACCTAATAAAGCTGCCCACCTGCCGAGAACAGTCAACCTGACTGCGGCAGGATAAGTCTGTCGCTACAGTGAATTCCCTGCCCGGGAGAGAATAATTGAGATCTGTGATCCCACGGTCAAACGTTCTATGACCGAGGGTCGATGACTTCGAGGGCCGAGTCTCCGTCGAATGGTCCTTCCTTCGTGGCAACCTCCTTCGGGGGTATATCGCTTTTGAGGACTTTGTCTTTAAATGTCGGCCCCTCATCAGGAAGGCTTTTCTGGAAGTTCTTTCCTTGTAGTGTTTTACCTCCGGGGGCGTAGGATCGAGGATCATCTCCGATAATCCTCTTCAGTCCTTTCCCAGAAGGGCGCTCCCGCGGAGGGGTGGCTTTCGCTTGGTTTGGTAGAGTCGGGGTTTCTGGACTTCTTGAGAACGATTTGGATACTGCCCTCGGACTCACTGAGTGACGAAAAATCACTGACAACATCTGCCCCCCAATCCCAGCGTCGTGATTAGCGTTGCTTGGGATTCCTCCTGATTGAGGCCAATCTGTTGGGAATGCATCTCCTGCCGCGAAGAAAGCCTCGTGGAAGCAACTTCAGCTGCACCGAATCTTCGCGGCCTAGTATGAAAGCAATCCCGTTGACGGAGAAACGAGGTCTAATTCCTCCGGAACCAGATGTTCCTCTAACCTTGATTTCTCTGATAGAGAAACGGTGCTTGATCCCTACGGGAACAATTGTCCTTCTGGCCCCGAATCTTGTTGACTCCGGTAACATCTCGATCCTTGCTCCGCCGGGGAAGCTCGTCCGTACTTCTTTTGATGGTGGAACACCGTGGTTACCTATAAAAGAGAGCATTGGTTACTCGAAGTATAAGGTTTAAAGTGTAAATACTACCTTCTTCACGCTGTGACCTCCGACTATATGATCCAATCCCTCCGGGATTATCCATATAGTCGCTCGTCGTGTCCTCTACGAGGACTACAACTCGTCTGAGTCATACTCTCTCCGAGGGTTATAACTAGCAAACTACACGATTAGACATCAGATCGGAACCGGAGTATACCTCCTTGAATACACTGTTTAGTTGCAGGTTGTTCCTTCTTCGAAGGATTATCCCGAACCAGGCTTCTTCGGGGGCGAACTCGGTCAGATCTTGTATTCATCGAGATTTGCTAGTACCCCATTGCTTGCAGCGGTTCCCGGTGCTTTTGAATGGGGCAGGACCTTTTGTCTTAATACACCGGCGGTTTAGACCATCTTTTGAGAGGTTCTAGTCCCTTCCGCCTTGGAGTTCCTCCTTTAAGCGCACCTAGATCTCCTTCCTTCTCCGAAGGATAGAATGGTTCTAGGAGACGTTTGGCCCAACTTCCCAAGTTAATCTCCGAAGAAGTTTTCATCGAGAGAGAGACCTGACAAGATTCATCTTTCGGCGGTGGGAAGCCTCAGCGAGTAAAATCTACGCGAACCTTTCGGAATTCTCACGTTCCAGTTTTGCTCGCCTTCGGGGTAACTATAGAGCGCATCTATTTCTTTCTAGTGCCCCGGAGGTCCCCAAGTGACCTGAACACTCCGCGGTCAAGAAGAGCCGTTGAGTGATGCTTATAGGATTCATCCGCTTCGCGGTTCCATCCTTTACACATCGAGTTTGCGGTCTTGGCCGGCTAACTGGCTACGCGGCAAGATCCCTCCGGAACCTTACCCCGCGGACAACTTCTGATCGCGGGCGACTCAGTTGCCGTCAGATGTACTTCGGTGGTCGATCGAGCCGTCTCTTCGTTTTGGCACGCCTGGAGCCATGCCCGGAGTGCCCGAGGGTGCTCCGAGTTAACAAGAGAGTATTGGCCGTAATGTACTGGGCGAGGAGCGAAAACGACGGCGTTTGGTGAGTGAGTAAGAGGGGATTGTCGCTGTGGCGACTGTTTTTCTCGCCAATCTCCTGCTCAGGCGAGATTCGCGGGTCTGGCGGTCTGCCCTGGTAGCAAAGGCACCTTCTTACTCGACTCCGATAGCCCCTTTGGGGGCTGGTGCTATGCCTGTTTCCCGCCGGCTTGCTTTGAGCCATGCACGACGCGTACGAGGACATCCCGTGCCTGGCCGGAAGGTGCGGCTTCCTCTCCTTGAGAATCTTAGAGGTCCTGACTACATCGGCTGTGGTCAGGGACCTCTGGTTTGTCTTTCCCCAAACCCTTTCTTCTGCGCCATTGGTCTACGGCCAAAAGACACACTTCGGGGTGCATTATCAACGAGGGCCAGGAAGAAGTGGGAGAGGCGAGGCTTAACTTTCGCAGTCCTCCGGACTGCAGCCGTTCGTGAAACTGGGTCATCGTCTGGCGTCGTGATCACTCGAGGCGGCGTTCCGTCTGTGACGGAGCATGCCTCAGAGATTCTCGGGGGTAAAGACCCAGCTCGCCTTATGCGGAAAGAGTAGAACTCTCTTGCTGGTCGTGATCTTCCGGTTTAGGCGATTAATGGATGTGCTCCTGTACTTAGTGGCCTCTGGAAGGTCCATCGCCAGTCATGCGGAAGGTTTATTGTTAGATCTCCACTTGCGATGGTGGCCGGCTTGAGCGTGTCCCCTGCCGGGTGGCTGGCTCCGGGTCTCTTTCGGTGATGCCCTCGGCAACCACCACAGCGGCGGCTTGCTCCCCTTTGCTCGGATCCGCGCCTGGAGCTCGTCCGTTCATCCCCTGCCGGTGATGAACTGCGGATGTTGGCGATGATGAGCCGAAGATCTTCACCATGCTGTTTCATCCGGGACCTGGGGTTTTGGACGCTCTTTCTTTTATACTAACTACCACCCAACTTGGGATATATGGGGTTTCTTTCCCGTTTGTCTGGTCGCCGGCGCCACGATCTCCGATCATAGGTGACGACTGGACTTCCGGAAAAAGCTTGAAAGAAAACTGGAATGGAAAGGCACGCCCGGAAATCTGGTTCAGGCGGCCCTCCTTCTAGCGCCAATCTGTTGGTGTAAAATTTGAACCAACGACGAGATCCGCACCCCTAGTGTGTGATGCGGCAATGAAAAGTAATAAAAGTCTTTTTTGAAAGATAATTACACATCGGAATTTTAAAGTGGTTCGGCCCTCATAGAGAGTAATAGCCTACATCCACTGTGTTTTTCTTTTATATATTTGTGACTGAGAGTTTACAGAGTATTCCATTTTTCTGTGTCTTTTTTTCTCCCTTCCCTCTCCCTCCTCTTATAAGCGAAGAAGAGAGCTACAGTTGAGAAAGGACAAACGGTCAAATCTCCTAAGTCACGGGTTTAATTCACCTAATAAAGCTGCCCACCTGCCGAGAACAGTCAACCTGACTGCGGCAGGATAAGTCTGTCGCTACAGTGAATTCCCTGCCCGGGGGAGAATAATTGAGATCTGTGATCCCACGGTCAAACGTTCTATGACCGAGGGTCGATGACTTCGAGGGCCGAGTCTCCGTCGAATGGTCCTTCCTTCGTGGCAACCTCCTTCGGGGGTATATCGCTTTTGAGGACTTTGTCTTTAAATGTCGGCCCCTCATCAGGAAGGCTTTTCTGGAAGTTCTTTCCTTGTAGTGTTTTACCTCCGGGGGCGTAGGATCGAGGATCATCTCCGATAATCCTCTTCAGTCCTTTCCCAGAAGGGCGCTCCCGCGGAGGGGTGGCTTTCGCTTGGTTTGGTAGAGTCGGGGTTTCTGGACTTCTTGAGAACGATTTGGATACTGCCCTCGGACTCACTGAGTGACGAAAAATCACTGACAACATAGGATATTTTCTTAAAACATATATTAAAAAGGGCAAATATCTAATAGACACTAAAAGATAATATTTTTATTCTCAAAGCAATTATTTCTCTTACGATCTCAATTCAAATACTACAACCAAAATTCTATCTAAATATTATAAATTACGATATTTTGTCAAATAATAATTCAAATCAAAATTATCTAAAATTTTTGTATGAATTGCTTACCGAACGAACCAACCCTCATTTATTTTATTGGGTTCATTATTAATAACGATAATTAAGGATAAAAATTGTTTCAACCTTTAGGGTGTGTTTGGTTACATAGATGGAGAGTTTGAAGGATAAAAAGTATTGAAAGGATGGAGAGTATAAAAGATGGATATGATTATAATAATCCTTCAAGTTGTTTGGTTGAAAAGAATGAGAGATGAGTATATTGATAGTAATTATTTATATAATGATTACATTATCCGTTTTAATATTTGTTATCAATTATTTTAAAGGGTAAAATATATTTTTTGCTAATAAATGATGAGGGAGTGGAAGGATGTACTTTTGTGGGCCGGGTAGATTTGCTCTCCCTCGCTCATCTATTCTTCCCAATCAAACAAATGGATTCCACATCTCCCTCGTTCTCTCCATTCTTCTACCTTTCTCTCCACCCAATCAAACACACCTTAGGGCACATCTTGCTACAAAATCTCCTCACACACTACACTGATACAATGTTTGGGCTTATTCGGTCGGTCCTACCTTTTATTGGAACATAAAATAAGCTCATTTTATTGTAATTTTTTAATTCACTATTTGAGTCACCTTATTATTATTTTTTTTTTGTATTTAGACATTTTTTTATTTATGTTTTAAAACATAATAGTTAAAATTTTAAAAAATTAAGAAATTAGTCATTAGTCCATATAAAAATTAAGAGTATAAAGGTAAAATTAATGCATCATGTAGTTTAAAAATGACCATATCCATTATTAATTGATACGTTGATTATTTTCTTAAAACATTCTTAAAAAATAACTATTTACTCAATAATATTTATAAAAAAAACCATAAACTAAAGTGATAAAAATGACGATGGGTGGGAAAAAATTGCTTAAATGAAAAAAAAATACACTTTTAATTCTAGTCGACATACTCAAAGATTGAAAATCCAGAAAAAGAAAGAAATTGTTCCTAACTTTCTCATTTTTGGTGCCAAATAATCTTGATCTGACCACATTATCAAAAGGGTCAGTTAAGGATTTAGCCATTTTGCAATCAATGCTTTAAAGATATAGCTCACGTTTTGAAATATTAGCAAAATAGTCATCATGTCAACATCTAAAAATCTATGACTAAAGAAATAAAATTTATGACTAAATAAATAAAATACGCAGTCATAAAATTTGTGATTATAGTCACAAAATTTCAGAAAATTTGAAATAAACACAATAAAAAATTTAAACATTCATTAACAAAATAACCAACTCACAAATAAATGATTTCCTATACAACTAATTTCATAAAACTTATTACCAAATAAAAAATATCTTATAAATAGCAAAAAAAATATGCAGCCAAAGAAGTCACAAATTTCATGACTAGAGACACAAAATTTTAGACAATATTGTCTGCAATGAACAATAAAAACATAATTCAAAAAACTAATGACTGCAGTCTCAAAAATCTAGACGCAAATGTATGGCTATTTTGCTAAGAAAAACAAACATAGACTAATTGTTAAAAATATATATATAAATATGGCTATTTATTTAAAAATCCGTAATCAAAACATGGCCAAAAAAAAAAAATCCTGATCGATCATTGATGTAACCGTGGGTCGCACACTAAGAATCTGAGCTCACCTTCAGACAACCAAAAACAAATCAAATGGCCTTTGTCACATTTTTGGTAAACCAAATTTTGCATGTTCCAATCTGATAATATTATTACCGTGCAAGCAATAAAAATTTAGCATGTAAATTTATTTAAAGAGAGAGAATTTTTGCAAATATATATATATATATATATATCTGCAAAAATAATATATATATATATCTGCAAAAATAATCTTATTTGAGCGTATAACAATATAAATACTAATTGAAACCAATAAATTTGACTTGCATTTTTGGCCTGAAGCAAATCTCACGATCCCGTTATAGACTTTGTATTGCAAATTTTTCCCAAACGAGTCCAATTAGCTTAACTCTTTTAATTCCAGTTTGTCCATCAATAAATCCATTATATATCCTTCAGTTTTATATAAATTCTAAGTCGTGTTAAAGCATTATATTAAATGATAGGAAAATAATTTAAGACACTTAAGTAAACAATACGGTTTAATACAATTTTTTTTAAGTCAGTTAGGTAAATAACCATCAAGTATAATATTATATCAAAAATTTAGTATTCGACCTTAATTATTGATTGATTGGCTTTTTAATTTTTAAGTAAAAGTAATGATAACTACTTTATATTTTAAAAAAAATTTCTCTTCTACTTAAATGTAATTGTTACATGTAGTCTTTTTTACTATTTGATATAATATTTAACTTTTATGAATTTTGCTACTAAAAAATCAATAAATGATAAATGACATTTAACATAGGAAAAATACATTTGAGTACTTAAAGTTAATAATAGCATTTTTACATTTTTTTGTGTCAAACTTAGCATTGACATTGTCATTTACATTGAAGATGGTACAATAGAATAGTTTATTATTTTCTTAAGACATCCTTCAAAAAATTATTATTTGCATTAATAATTTTTTTTTTATTATAGTGAAATTATTTTTTATTCTTTGAACGATATATGAGGCTGAGGGACATACGGAATTACGGATGATCTATTAGTTTAAAAAAACAAAAAACAAAAAAAACAAAAAATTAAAAACATATATTCTTTCACTCGAGGGGCCAAATTGTCACTCACAAAAAAATCCAAGTCATTAGCATCAAGCACCAAAACCCTTAAAAAGGGCCAAGGGCATTTTTGCAATAGGTCCAAAAAAAAAAAGAAACAAAGTTGTCTTTTAGTTCAAAAAATCATTAAAAGCGGAGAACACGTCCAAAATATTACAGTTATTTTAAAGGAGAATTGGAAGACTAAAAAAATAATTTAAAAAATTCATCACCAATATTTATTTCAAGAGAAACCATAAAGTCATTGGAAAATCCAATCAAACATTATTTGCTTTCTTTCTAAAAATATTAAAATAAAAAATATATGTTACTACCTGGAAACTTCAGTGCTCAAAATATATGAAAATTATCAATTATAGTCACCCATGTGGTGTCAATTTTGTCTCATTTTCCGCTTGCGATCACTTTCATGAAATAGCAAATTCCTTTTTATTAGTCAAGCTAATGCAAATACTTAAAAAAAGATAATGTAAATGATAATTTTTTCTCTATCAATCTAGTTAAATTTATTTGTGTTTTCTTTTTTGAGGGGCTATAAATAATAATTAGGAGAAACGTGGTGCAACTGTTTTGTTATAAGCCTTTAAAAAAATTAATGTTTCACATCTAACATAATTAGGTAACATATTAAATAAGCAGATAACTTGTGGTATTTGGAAACTACAGTATGTGCGAAAATATATAAAGATTAAATACTTAATAGAGCTTAAATGGCTCCAATCTTTCAACAACAAAAAAAAGTACAAATCATAAAAATGCATGGCAGTGTAAAAATACCTTCCCTTATATATATTTTTGTCAATATTTCTCAAAGATATTATCCAAAATTATAAATAAAAGGGGAATTGCAAAAAAAAAAAAAAAAAAACTGTCATGTTACTCAATAATTTACGTCTTGTATGTTGTTGGTTTTTATTTTATGATAAACATATAAATTATCTTAATTAAACAAGATATTAAAGTGCAATACAAACAAGATATTAATTATTAACATGTCTAAAAAAATAAATTCATCAAAATTTTTAAAATAAAAAGGTCATTTAAAAGCCTACTCATGGTGATAAGTGACAACTAAATATGAAGTCTACAAAGTATCTTCTTATTTGTTTTCAATTAAACATATAATTGAATAATTAATAATGATGGCGTGTTTGCTATTCACCACGTGCGCTTGGGTTGACCATAAGGCATTACAAAATACAAAGAAGGTTTCAATACGTTTGCATAGTAGATTGACATTGGAATTGTCAATCAAAGAGACCCATTATAACATAATCTTATAAAACAATGTGGATGCTACGGCCCATTTTTGGAGAAAAAAAATATTTCCACATAGCCACATATGCAAGGCAAGATGTTTTTAGTGGCAAAACTTCTCAAACCAAATTAGAGGCTTTTTTTTTTTTTTTAAACATCAAGAAGATTCTATGCTTTCACAAAACTTATAAATAATTGATGATATGTGAAGCAATATACAAAGCAAGCCTACGTGGCACACGTTACCATAAGAGCCAAATGAAGACTACAAAGAGAGAAGTAGAGAAAGAAAAAAGTGAGGATACAATTTTGTAGTGAGAAAGAAAAGAAATTATGTAGCCTGTAGGACTTACTCAGCACCGTCGTGCTCATGGACTGGGCTGGGCTTGCATGTCGTTTCTTTAGGCCCGAGACGTAATTTGTAGGTGTTAGGTTAATGACTTGCTCTACGTGTTATGATCAGAGCACTATTACACATTTACACTACGCAGTAACGTAATGAACAATAAGAAAAACTTAAGGTTAGCGATACGTGAAAAGCACGCCTATATCTGCGAGGCCACGTTCATATGGTAAAAATAATTCAATGAGAAAATACGAGTTACAAGAGATAGAAAACTGCGATGTAAAAGACTCTCTCTTTCTATATGAGATTGATCGGTTGTAATTTTTTTTTTTTAGATTGAATGCAATCTCCCCTCAATTACAAATGGAACCTCTCTTGAGAATCTATTCCAATCTCTATAAGCCAAATCACCAAGACAACCAATAAGAACTCCAATTAGAGAAGGCAACTGATTGCCGTTCTAGGCTGCAGCCTCACACCTTGAGTACACAAACGTAAAGCTTGTGTCATGATTCTCTATCTCTTCAACTCGATATTCATAAAAAGATCACTACGTAATCAATTAATATCGCCTGAGTAATTATGAGATAGATAATCGCCATCGACTTTACGTAACTATCCAATTAGATGAAATCCGAAAGCCAACCAAAAACAAATACACACCACAAAATCTAGACTTGAAACACGCCTTGCGACATTAGCGGAAGCTTCATGATTTATAAGGGGCAAGGTGGTTAAAATCATATATGAAGCAATCTCTACAAAATAAGCAAGATCCCATACAAATCCAAACGCATCAACAAGACTATCAATAGAAATCTTCGTCTTGAAACACAAAGAAGTGGCGCCAAAATAATCTCTATTTATGACAACTTTCTTGCTATACAAAATTATGGATTGCCAAAAAAAATATCAACAACAAAAACTCTAACAATAAAAAAATTTTGAAAAATACTATTCTAGACAACATTTTTTGAAAATCGTCACCTCAAAAAAAGGTACCGTCTATGTTTTTTTTAGTAGCGAATTTGGCTAAATTGCCCACAAAAAAGATAAAAATTGCAATATTGACATGATTGTAAACTTTGATTTTAAGGATGACATGGATCATTTTTTTCCCTAATTTTATAAAATAAGTCAACATCTATAGTTGTACTTTTTTTTTTTTAATGAACTCGCATAATTGTGTAAGGGAGTTCAACAATTATAATTGTGTAAGAAAAAAGTTACTAGTTGCACTGGTCATTATATAAGCATGATCGTGGATGATCTCTATCAAATTACTAATCTAAAAAAAAAAATTATGCACTCGTATGTACTACTGATTAGATTGCTTGTTTTGGGACGTCGAGTCTATAAAATATCATAAAAGCAAATTGTTATTTTGAGTAGGGGTGTTTAACCAAACTAAATTACTACTTTTCACTAAAATCAAATTCTAATTAGTTTAGTGATTTTTCAGACCAAATCAAACTAATTAAACAATCAAAATAAAACCAATTATGTTTTTTTATAATCGGTTTGAGCCTTTTATTAAATAGGCTCATTCAAGTTGATGACTTAATAAAATAATATCATTCGTTAAAATTAAAGTTCAACATCATAATCTAACCCAATTAGATAATGACTAAATTCAAAGTATTTTAAATATCATAAACAAATTATAATATTCAATGTTTTTAAGAAGATACAAGGGTATTTACGCATGAACAACTAATGACTTCCTAACATAATTGATCTGCACTAGAAGTTCCACCAAAACCATCTCCAAAATATCCAATACCTGATTAATAAATAACAAAGTTGTTGACTTCAAGTTTAATATCACAACTTCTTAGCAAAAAAGAGAGAGAAAAAAAAATCATCCATAGATATAATATTATTTTAAATACATATCTATATATAAGTTGGTTTGATTTGGTTTGGTTTAACAAGGTCAAACATGAACCAAACCAAAGCAATTAAAATTTTAAAAATTTCAAACTAAACCAAACCAATTATAACCGGTTTGAAATTGGTTTGGTTTAGATTTTGTTTAGTCGATTTGGTTTGGTCCCATCGGTTTCTTGAACACCCTTAGGATATGTAATTTTTTGTTTGTTTTTATAGAATTAACGTTTCGCAATTGTGTAAACATAGTTATATTTAGTTGCAAAACTCATTAAAGAAAATCAATATTGGCCAATAGTAAGAAACATTGTGTTGTAATAATAATGACTTTATGATATAAGAGAAGTTTTTAATATATAATATTATAATCATAATTAGTTTCACATTTAATGATTAAAAATTAGCCAATCAATACTCATTTTCAAATGACCCCTGAGATTTAGCTCGGGTGGTAAAGTCCTCGATATTGGAGGTTGATCTCACAAGTTTTACCCCTTGTTTGGGGCAATCATTTTGCCCAAATAGGATAGAAAAAATGGTTTGAAAATGGTTTGTAATGGTTTGAAAAAATGATGTACGAATGGTTTGACTTTGCGAATTTCGAGGTGATATGAATGGTTAAGATTTAAAGATATTGTATAGGGATTTGGAAAGTTAAAAAAAAATGGAATGAAATGGAATAGTTTGAAGGAAAAGATGAAAAAAATGGAATGAAATGGAATGAGTTTAATTGGGTAAACAATCTTGGTGAGTGCTTCCTCTTACATGGAAGTGTATATTTATAATATAATTGAGTCAAAGGTACGTAGTGATCCATGTGATTGCTAGTGCTCCTAAATGGAGATTAAAGTCGATGTGCGGTTCAATATGTAATTACATGTAATTCTTCAAAAAAAAAAACTCATTTTCAAATGTCAAAATACTAATTTTCTTATAAAAGAAAAAAAAAACATGATCGTATAATTTAATGATTGAGCCTTTTGATATTAATTCGCAAATACATTTTTCTTGTAAATATTGCAAGCACATTTTCAGTTTTTTTTTTTTTTTGTGTAATTACATATTGAATCACCGCATGGGCCACTACATACTTTAGACTCAACTACACTATAAATATATACCTTTATATAGGAGGAAACACATTCATCAAAATTTAAATTTGTGACCGCAACTTTCATATTGGAGAACTTTGCCACCCGAGCTAACTTTTTAGAGTAGCACATCTTTGGTATTAGGTACTCGAATAGACAAATAGTTTAGATATCGAAGTGGTAAACAATGCTTGGCAAAAAAAAAAAAAACTGATAAACAAGGAAATAGTTGGTGAATATTTGCAAAATTAAAGTTTCACTAAAATAGGAAACACGGCACAATCAATGAATATTGGTAAAAATATATCTTCCACAAGTAATGATCAAGAATTTTCACATCTCATTCAATCCCGAAAAGAAACAAAATTTATCAATCAAATATGAGGGAAAAAAAAAAAAAAAAAGAGAAGTCTTACTAATCTGATTTTTCAAAGGAAAAGACATTTCAAGTGCTACATAATAATTTACATTTCAAATAATGTGTTATTTTATTCTTGATAAATATAAAAATTATAAATACAAGATATATATTAATACTATGTATAAAAAAAAACACACATTCTTTAAAATCTCTTAATTTCAAATGATTATCAAGAAGATTTAAGAAAATAAGTTTACTGCTAATCTATATAATTCCAACTAATGCTATCTCATCTTAAAAATTTAAACGCCCACGAAAATACTAAACAACAAATCCCTTAAAAAATTATACATATGAATGCTATTTTTTTTATCGGTTGGATATAGTTTGAGAATTCAAAAGCTAACAAATAATTTAAATATTTAGGAAAAAGAAGCAGAGAAAATTATCATTTAACCCAGCAAACCTAAACCCTCGAAATTGACATGTAAATTTACCCACATTCTCCTAAAATTGGTGTTAAATCAAGGGCAGTCCAATAGTTGTTGACCAACATAGAAATAACGAAATAGTGGTGCTCACAAAAATTAATGTTCATGTCACATGAATGACATAACCAAAAAAAATTAAAACAAAATGACACATAGACAAACCATCCAATTAATAATTCCAGCGTGGCATTTTCTTATCACACCATACTATGAGCTTTAGCGCAAGACAGAGAACGCAGACCATATATACAAAACAAAACAATATATATATATATATATATATACATTTTTCCCTTTTCTTGGAGAGAAAGAAAAAAACAAAAAACAAATTGTAAAACAAAACACACAAGAGCTAGGTTTTCAACGATAAGAGTCCAACTTATTTGGTGCAACTAGGGATATTTTGGGCAGGTCAAGGAAGGGTTTTTAATAGCACCAAAAAAGTAAATTACGATGAATATTTAATTTATAACACTATCTAAATAAATGCTCAATTTTTTTTTAATAAAAAATAGTGTTCAACTTATTTTATATGGTGATAATTGATGATAATATAAAATATGTGTAAATAATTAAATATTTAATAATTTTAAAAAAAATTAAGTATTTATTTTGAATATTTTCCAATTTACCCTGAAAAGCACCAAAATAGTGAGAAAAGGAACGAGAGAGTGAGACAGAGAGAGAAAAAATTAAATAAATAAAAATAAATTTGGACTATTTTCCTTCCGAGGCTGTTTGTTCTTCATACGTTTCATTCTTTATTTCTTTTTCTTCCCCAGTACTCAAAAGTATTTTTATTTATTTTATTTTATAAAAAAGTTAACAAAATAATAATAATAAATTAATAATAATAATAAATTACACAAACAAACAGGCCTCATGAGTCTTTCTCTTCTCTTCCTCTATTATCCCAAAAATCTCTCCCTTCCATTTTTATTTTCCTTTTACTTTATTATTATAATATTTTCTTTTTCATATTTTCCTTTGTTTCTCTTATTATTTCTCATTCTCTCCAACAATCGCACAAAATCAAAAACCCTAACCGCTCTTTAATCTCTCTCTCTCTCTCTCTCGCTCTGACTTCCATTGTTCTTGGCTTCCAATTTCCCAATCCAGGTTTCGTTTCTCTCTCTATATCTATCTGTGTGTGTGTTCGCTTGTCTCACTTTCTCTCTCTCTCTCTCTCTCTATATATATATATCTCTCTCTCTCTCTCGCTCTGGTTCTGTGAGGGAGAAAAACGCGCGCATTGTTTTCGATTCGAGAAGATTCCCAGGCCGCTTTGTGAGACGGTTCTGGTTTTGAGGCACAATCGTCAATTAGGGTTAGTTTTGTCTCTCTCTCTTTGCTCTGTTGGAAGCCATTTTCTCTCTCTAGAATTGTTGTCCTGTTTGTTCGATAGCGCCTTGACGATAATATAATTTTTTTTCTTCTTCTCTCAAACCCTAGGTTTGGGCTCTCTAGGGTTTCTGTTTCCGTGGAATTTTTCTCGCGCTCCTGATTTTTCCCCTTTCTCTCTCGGTCTGGGAGGAATTGGGATTGTCGCCTAGGGTTTTCAATTGTGGTTGGACTGGTATATGGTTGTGGATTGGCAGAAACCGTCTCTGTCGTGCGTGTCGCGTCTTGGTTCGGTGAGTTTCGCGAGCGCTGTCCGAATGAGTGTGGTTCTTGTGGCGGTTATGAGGGCTTGTTGAGTTGTTTCTTGTTGGTGTTTGTCTTTTTCTGCGAATCCATCTTTGTTTCTGAAGATGGAGGCGTAGTTGGGGTTCTTTTGTTTCTCGCTGGGATCGGTTTCGGGTTCTTTTAATCGTAGCGCATCGAGACTCATGCCGATTTTTGTTGCCGCTGCCTGTCTTGTCCTCATCTGGGTTCACACCTGTGTGAAAGTCAGTTTAGCTTTGTGAATTACTATAGTTGGCTTGTATAGGTAGAGGCAGAAGCATTTTAGTTCCGAGAACCGGCCTCTTGGAGGTATTGCTTGATAAATTGGTGGTGATTGGACTGGTTGGGTTTTTTAAGGACAAGGAGATAAGAACCGTAGTTGTGATTAACAGTGTCCAATTTTGAGCGAGTGAGTTGTTAATTGCGAGTGGTTTTGAGGAAAGGTTTTTTTAGGGGGGGAGAAGCATAGCATAAAGTTGTAATCGAGTAAAATTTTTTTTTTTTCCTCTTTTCTTCTTTAAGTCTAACAATTTGGGATAAGGGTGGAGATTGTGAAAAAGGTAAGTGTCTCCGTTGTCATAACTGATCATGTTCAGTGCTCCTTATGGAAAGAAGTGAACCCACGTTAGTTCCGCAATGGTTGAGAAGTGCTGGAAGTGTTACTGGGGGTGGCAATTCAGCCCACCATTTTGCGTCATCTTCTTCTCACTCGGGTAAGACTCGTTTCTAAATTAGTTATCGAAGTTTTCTATAATCTGTTATCTTTCTTTATGCAGTGTTGTCCATGTTTTTTATTTACGTATATGCCCGAGTAGTGTATCTGAGTGTATATTATGCTGCTTTGCTACATCTAACAATAAGATTATTACTGATTTTGGACCTCTGTTAATGGTAACTATGTTATGATTTTCGTGTAGATATTTCCTTGGCTCCTCATGCAAGAAATAGAACTTCAAAAAGCATCGGTGAATTTGATTCACCTCGTTCTGCTTTTCTTGACCGATCTTCCTCATCTAATTCACGGAGGGGTTCAAATAATGGTTCTGCTAAGCATGCCTATAGTAGTTTTAACAGAAGTCACCGTGATAAGGACCGTGATAAAGACAGAGATAGATTTGGAGACCCTTGGGATCGGGATGGTTCTGACCCCTTGGGAAACATATTTGGTAGGGTTGAGAAGGACACACTTCGGCGTTCTCAGTCTATGGTGTCCAGAAAACATGGTGAGCCACTGTCTCGGAGAGGTAGCGTTGACTTGAAAAACACTAGTAATATTAAACACAACAATGGAAATGGCTTGCTTTCTGGGGTTATTGGTGCTAGCATCCAAAAGGCTGTCTTTGAAAAGGACTTTCCCACTCTGGGAACTGATGAAAGGCAAGGTGTGCCTGACATAGGAAGAGTTCCATCTCCTGGTTTTCCTACAGTTGTTCAGAGTTTGCCTGCTGTTAATTCAGTTTTGGTTGGTGGCGAGGGATGGACATCAGCTCTTGCAGAGGTCCCTTCAATGATAGGAAGCAGTAGCTCTGGATCCCCTTCTGCTCAACAAGCTGTTGCTGCTTCTTTGGGGTCTGCTACCACAACTGCCATGGCTGGTCTTAATATGGCTGAAGCATTGGCACAGGCTCCATTGCGTGCTCGTGCTGCACCTCAGGTAGTTGGAAAGTGGTGTATCCTTTTGGTCATTTGAATAATTTGTACCTAGGTCCCTGACTGATCTATTGATGTGTTTTTGTTTCTAGTTATCTGTCAAGACGCAAAGGCTTGAGGAATTGGCTATTAAGCAATCAAGGCAGCTGATACCAGTGACACCTTCAATGCCTAAAGCCTCAGTAAGTATATTTGCATTTGATGCATATGGGAGCTTGTTTTACATAATTGATAATTTATTGGTAGATGCAAGGGTGGATCATTTTTATGTTACTCTAGGGTTTTCTATATTTGATTATTGTTAATATTCATGACCAATGGACCATCATTTGGACTGAGAAATATAGTTAATCAGAGGAGTTCAGTCATTCTCATTATAGCCTTTAGAGTATGGACAGTTTCTTTGGCAAATATCTCTGTTTGCGACTTAGCTTCTGGCTTGTTATTATTTTGGGACTTCTTGTTTTAACTGTTTGGTACTATATCTGTGCTTGGACTAATATAACTTGGCCTTTTGATAAATTATGGATTATGTGTGATGCGATTCACATGCAAGTATTTTCATTTAGAGTTATAACTTACACATTTTCTGGACGGGAAGTTTACTTTTACGGAGGCTTAATTTCATATCTATATAGGATTTATTTATCTGGAAGTGACTGACAAAGAGCAGTAGTTCATACCTGAGAAGTTGAGTGATGCTTATGAAGGTTTAACTTGAAATGATATATGATGTGTTTAAAACTACTATGCTTGATGCCAGTAGATTCTGAATTAGGTACATAGCTGTTAGTGTAAAATCCGTTATTGGTTAAAGTTGTGAGGGTATCATTACCTCCCTACATGCAGTTATGAAGTCAAATATTATCTGTTGGTCTTAGGTGTATTTTAAGAGATTTGGTAACTGAATTCAAGTTATAGCCCGTCTCCGGGCTAACGCTGGTAATTTCGTTAGTCTTTTAAATGGAGCTTTGTTTTATTCTTACAAATTATTTTCTTTTAATCTCTGAAGTTCTATGTAAAAGGTCACCATGAACTGCCTTTTGTAAATCTTTTTTCTATTTAGGTCTTATTATGATAATTGTTGAGTAAGTACCTCAGCTTTTCATGTGGATTTATGATGCGGTTCGGTACAGCCATTTTTGCTAGCGTAGTTGATGCTGCATTTGGCTCTGCATATTTTAGCATTGGTCCTCCTTTCTCTGTCTTCACATATTGTTATCTACTTGACCTACTTGCTTCATTATTGAATGAGGCAGCTAAAATTATGACATGAACTTCAGATTGTTCTGAAATTTGGTTAACTAAGTTATTTTCTGAAAATCGCGGAGCTTTTTCTCTATTTTTTTTCTGAGGTAATCTAAATTGTTGGTTTAGGGGGTTAGAATTAATTAGAAAAATCATTAGATGTTTATTGTTCAGCAGTTTTTATTTTTTTCATGTATCTTGTTGAGTTATGTCCCTGTTATTGGTACATTTGCATGATGGTTGTCAGTGGGGAATGTTGTTTCTAAGATAAAATGACTCGCTTCATATGTAAATGCGTACATATTATCTATGTATATGTAATCTCTTCTGAAAAAGCAAATCTCTTTATGGTTTTATGATTCTTGACGACACCTCTTTTTTCTTTTCCCCCAGGTTCTCAGTTCTGAAAAATCAAAGCCCAAAACAGGTGCCAGAACTGGTGAGGTGAATGTGGCTACAAAGGCTAGTCAGCAGCAGCCTTCTTCCTTGCAAAATGTTAATCAGTACTTGCGTGGTGGAATGGCGAAGTCGGATACTCCAAAGACATCTTCTCACGGGAAGTTCCTCGTTCTCAAACCAGCAAGGGAGAATGGTGTCACCCCTTCAAAAGATGTCACTAGCCCCACAAATAGTGCCACCAGCAGAGTAGCAAGTGCTCAGCTTGCTGCCGCCCCTCCAGTTGTAGCTGCTCCTGCTAGAAGCCCCAGCAGTCAGAAAGTTTCCTCTCTGGAGCGCAAGGTTTCTGCACTGGATTTGAAATCAGGATCTACTCTAGAAAAGAGACCTTCCATGTCTCAGGTCCAGAGTCGGATTGACTTCTTTAATCATCTAAAGAAGCAAAACCTGGGAAACCCTTCGACTGTGCAGCCTGATTCAGCCCCTGCTACTTCGTCTCCTACCAGTGAGAAATCGGGTGATGTAAACAGGGAGGGATTTAGTCCTCCCGCAAGTCCTCAAGCTGTTGAAAATGGCGTTGACATGAATGGAAACAGTGTGAACTGTAAGGAAGCCCAGAGGTTCATCGATTCCGTAGAGGATGAATACCCTCCGAACGGAGCTGTTTTTCTGGATGAGGAAGAGGCTAAATTCCTTAAATCTCTTGGATGGGATGAAAATGCGGGCGAGGATGAAGGCCTGACAGAAGAAGAGATCAATGCATTTTATGAGCAGGTAAATAACTCTTTCTTTGCACTTGTCCCATCTTTTGAGGTAACGTTTGATCTTTTGTGATGAACTGATAATGGTATGGCGTAATTTAGCGTAAACCTAAAACTAATATCTTAGTGATTTCATTTTATTAGAGAGCAGGGCTGTTTAGCTAATCAAACTAGTCTTTATCTTCTCTCTGGTCACGCCTAACCAAATGTTGGTCGCTACCCTATTGCAGTGCCTGAAAAAGAAGCCACTTTTGAAAGTATGTCGGGGCATGCAGCCAAAGATTTCGATGCTGTCCGAATCCCATGCCACTAACCACAGTGGAGCTTCCTCCGAATCAAGTTCTTCTGACTCTGGATCTGATGCATGATTACCTTTTTCCCTCGCATAATTGGATCCAAGAAGCTACAAATTTTTTTGAAAGCAGATGATTAGTTTCTTTTCTTTTTTTTTTTTCCTTTTATTTTGAAAAAGAAAAAGCTGATGAGTTGGGTTATGAAAGAAGAGGGATGGGTTTTGGTTGGAATTCTGTATTCTGCAAATAGTGGAATAAGTTACAGGTGCCTCAATCCTTCCTTTGCCAAAAATGGGTTTTTTTAGGTTCCAAAGTTGTTAGGGAAAGGGTAGGGTTAGGGGCTGTTTTTGTCTTGCAGTGAAAGGTGCTGAGAAATTGCTGTCACTTGGTGTATTTTGGTCCTTTTTCCTTTTTTTCTTTCTTCTTTCAGGAGGGTTTGATTCCAAAAAAAAAAAAGAACAAAACAAAAAAACAAAAAAAAAGGAAAAGAAAAAGGTTTCAGGATGTTTTTGGTAAATTTTATTACGGAAAAGAAATCAAAAGGTTTTATTTTTAGCTTTAGATCTGTTGATATCGCTGGGCATTTTGCTCTTTTAGTTTTGGTGAAGCAGTTTCTGTTATGTCACTGATTAGTGAGCAATAGAGCTGAATGATAGCATTCAAAAAGTTAATCTCCCTTATGTCATAGCAAAACTTGTGTCTAAATGTTGACAATTGCTTTGCATTAATCTAGGGCAGACCTATAAGCAATTTGGTTTCTCTGTGTACTTTTATTCCAATAATTTATGGAAAATGGAAAGTTAAAGCAATAATTGCTTAAAGATCTAGTTTTAAAAATATGAGATAATTGAAAAATTGACTTAATTAATGCATCACTTAATAATTTATGCTTTAAAATGATATGTTCTTTTAATTTTTATTTAATGCAAATAGTGTAAAACTAAATTTAAAAATGATAAATGCAGTACGAAAAAGCAAAGATTAATATTATGTAAAAGAAAAAAAAAGTGTTTGTTTTAATCACCCATTTAAATTTGTTTCTCAAAAGGTTCAAAATTTGTTCCTCCAAGTGAGAATTGAAAATTAAAATCATTCTTAATGCTATTTAATAATCTTTGTCTTAAATAGTGTTTTTTTTTTCACTTTATATTTATAGCATAAATTTTAAAATATAAATTAAAAATATAATATACATAAAATGTGGATTATCAATATATGAAGAATGAGCTTTCTTCACAATACCCCTTTCTCAGAAGTTTTTTATTTTGCTGAGTCATGATTTCGCGTAACTGTAGAGTTTAAGACTGGTCCTTGTAGCTTTGTCCTTTGTGAGGCAAATTTCATAATCATAGGTTTGCTATAGAGACTGTGATAGGGTTGTTAGTGTCGTACTTTTGTGAACGTCTTGTTTAATATTAGAATCAATTGACCTGGAAAGCTCATGTAATCTCAATAATTAACACTCAAAAATTGATAGTACTAAGGAAAAGGAAATGAAAAAAAAAATAAAAAAATAATTATCTTTTATCCTTTCCATATCTGATGGCTCACATTTTTCTTCTCTATTTATATAAGCCTTGCCGGCCTAATGAGTAGTTGAGCTTGGTGTGCTTATTTAGTTATTTTTATGTTAAAGTGGCTTGGAAGATTCACACTAGGGGTTATTACATCTCGTATATTCATGGTTTATTAGGTGTTGAAACTTGAAACGTACAAACAAACTTCGATTTTTAAACAATTAGAATCTAATTCTATCCTTTTTCTTTTTCTTTAAACAACTGTCGTAAGCAAAAGACCTAAAGCCACCCGTTTGTTTACACCACCCATTCCATTCCATTCCATTCTATTTTTTCACTATTTTCAATCATCCAAACCATTCTATTCCATTCCACTTTTTTCAACCATTTTTTTCAACTTTCCAAATCCCTATACAATATCTTTAAATCTCAACCATTTATACCACCTCGAAATTCACAAAGTCAAACTATTTTCAAAACTATTTTTCAAACTATTTTCCAAACCATTTTTAAACCATTTAGAATGGTCAAAGATGACCAAACCATTTTTAAACCATTTTTAAGCATAGAGTCAGTCTTAGGACTAGACGTCGCTATTTAAGCACTTTTTGTTCTCTTGTTTTCTTTTTGTCTTTTTCTTCACAAAAATCACAACCTTGACTTGTAAGTTGTAACATCTTTACGTAAGGGTTTCACACTGATTTTCTAGATTAGCTTTTCTTTTAAAAAAAAAATACACAGAAAATTAGGAAAATTACTTTATGGTGGGCATAATATAAATGTTTACCTATTTGTCGTTGTATTAAAGTCTATTAACCACCATTAAAAGGTAACGGTATAGCAAATCTAAACGCAACAAATAATGGAATAATTTTTTCTTTTTAGTTTCCCAATTGGATATCTCTATCAAAATATTGAAGGGTTTTTCACGATTTTTTTTTTCGACATATTATTAGTCCACGACTATTTTTTGTGTTGCACTTATAATTTTTACTCTTATTTTTATACTAAAAATATAGAATAAGAGTAAAAGCACAGCATACACTTGGAATGTTTTTTTTTTTTTTGCAATTCCCCCAATTTTGAATGTAACATTTGAATTGCAATCTAAATTGGTATGTTAAACTATTATCATAAATGTACTATATTTCAATTGTAAAAGTTCAAACTCATGTTTTAAGAGATTTTAAGTTTGAGTCTTTGAGAGAAAAGTGAGGTATCACATCCATATATCACTGGGTAACGTAGAATAACTATTCAAACAGGCATAAGAGGAGTATGGATTTTAGAAAAAAAAAAAAAAAAAAGATTTTTACAGTAGCAATACTATCTAATGTGCAATCAAGTAGAATCTAAAAAAAAAAAAAGAGCAAATTTGACTAAATCATTCTCAATTCTACTCTCTAAGTTGAGCACGATCATGTTCAATATCATTTTTTTAAAAAGTAATTATCATATAATGATTTTTTTCAAAATGAATTAGATTGAAGAACAACATCTAAACTGAGTTGTCAAAAATACATGGGCAGTGGATTTTAAAACAAAGGGTGAATTTGGTAAAAAGAAAACAATCGGGAGAGTGGTTATGCCTTACTAGTTACTACATACGAATTAAGAGTAATGACAAAAAAATTTAACAATTTAATGTAAATTTTATTAGTATAGAAGTTGCATCCATTGCTATATAATATTAGTCAATATTTGGTTGGCTATCAAAAAAGTGGTGGCAACTTATCCATCACCACCGTAACTAGATCTTAATTACTTTTTTATTGGAAATATCTTTTCAGATTTGGTTGGCTATGACTTATCTAGTATTACCCTTATCGTAGAAACGCAAATATGGCTTCAATTTTCAGCCACCAAAATGCGAAACATTAGGTAAAGAAAGAAATAACAAGTTTCTACATTTCTGCTCAAACAAACTATTAACAACTCACACAATGTTTTTTCTTGGATTTTTTTTTTTTAAATTGTCACCTTTAAAATGAGTGATGCTAAGGATCTTAAAATTTAGGGAATTTTAAAAAAATAGCCACTGTTTATAAAATCATTTTAAAAAATAGTCAGTTTTTAGAAAATTTAAAAACTAGCCATGTAAAAAATTTATGACAAAATTTTTGTCTAGTGTCAGAAATTTATGACAAAATTTTTGCATAATATCAGAAATTTCTGACAGTTTTTTTATGTATATTTTTGTTATTGTCAGAAATTTCTTACATTTTATGACTAGTTTTTAAATTTTTTTTGAAACTGTGGCTAATTTTTAAAAACACAGTCTAAAATTACTATTTATCTAACTGACCCTAAAATTTATATCAAATTTCTCGTACAAACATATATGATATGCGATTTGTCAACATATAATTGATACATCTATTTTTAAAATTATGTATAGCCAATCATACATTGACAGATCACATGTCATACGTGGTATGAAAATAAGTTGTAAAATCCCTAGAATTACTCATCTAAAATACATATTAAGATTTATGCCACTTTTATTTTATTTTTGCAGTTTATGTTACTTTTTTTAGAAGGGAAAAGTTGCAGAAGTTTCGGAAAATACCACTTTTGAAAGGCAAGTTCGGATTTATGCCACTTTTAAACTCATTTTGCACCTTTTGTCACTTTTAAAGAAGGAAAAAAAGTAATATCAGATGCACATGTAAATCTAAAGTGACATTAGATGCAAATAAAAATTCAAAAAATAGAATTCCATCAAATTTCCTCCTCCAAAATTTGATTTAAAGAACCCAAAGCTGTCTTGAGATTGTCATTAAGCAGCTCAAAACATGTTTCAGTTGGTAGGAATGAATTATCGTTAGCTGTACTGTAGAAGAAGTGATTGGGGATCTTTAGATTTTATTAAAGAAAAGCCATAAAAAATTTTCAAAAGTAAATATGTTTGTAATAACTACAGAATCTAAAAGTTAAGTCTAAACTTAGGAAGTGTTACAACTCCTATTATACGTGTAGAGCCCAAAATAAGCCCAAATAGAAGAGAAGCGGTTGAATTATGAGTGTCATTGCTATGAGAAGCTTCGCTTTTATTTGCACATAACGACCACTTTTACAAACTAGTGGATTCTCACCTCAATATTCTGAATTCTGATAACAATTCAAAGACATAATCTCACTATGGAATGAACTTTCATCTATCCACCTAACAAAATTTTATCTATCCATTTATTAGAATTGCAAAACAAGATCATTTCACTTAATAATTGAATACATATCAACTCTTTTATCAACTTTTTAATACTAACCTACGTGTTATATTATTATTGGTGAGTGTTTATCAATTTTTTAAAAGAATTTAATATTCAACCAATTAAAACATAACACTTCAATTGCCGCATCAGTTTGTATTAAAATATTGATAAAAGAATTGGTATGTATTATTCTAATAATTTATGTCCAAGTGTAGTACTCTCTTTGTTTCTACTCTATGTTTGTAAAGTAAATTCTAAAGTATAAATTAAAAATGGAATGCCAAAAAAATATAAATTATCAATGTGTCAAAAGAAGGACGTTCCTCAAAATGCAACTTGAGTTTTTTTCGAAAGATGATAACAAAATGTTCTTCACTTTTAAAGGGGTTACCCAATATTCAATCTAGGTATGCGCAAGGACTATCCAAGTTGTCAACTGTTGGACTTCCCTATGTATCGCCCACGTGAAAAGCAAAGACCCTAACAGAGGGTGCCATGTAAGCCAACGGCGGAGGTGCATTTGGGACGGGGCGGAGTGGAGAATCCTCCTCCCCGTCCCTGCTCGATTCTCGTCAAAAAAAAAAAAAAAAGCCTGCCTAAACAAAAGCTTCAGGCGAGAACATGGACGGATAAAACTCATCAGTAAATGAATTATCATGTCCGTAAACGAACCATCAAATTCGCTAATTATAGCCGTTTAAGTTGTACGAAGGGGGAGAGATGTGAAAGGAAATTGCATACCTGCCAGGGAAACGAGAATACGATGCTTATTTTTTGACCTAGAATAATTAGTTCATATAGGATTGAGAATTTTACAGGCTCCCTGGTATATAAAATAATGCAATATGACATTTGAAATGGGATTTTAAATTTTGAATTGACTTTCTAAGAATGATGCGACTTTGAGGATCTATTTCTTAGGTCATGATTTTGAAATCTAAGGCCATCTCCAACCCAATACTCTAAAATACAGTACATAATACTCTAAAATAGAGTAAATGTCACTATCAAATAGTATTTCATCTCCAATCCAATATTCTATTTTCACTCTAAAAAAGAATATTCTTTCTACATTCCTTTTACTTTCATTATTTAATTGCTTTTTATTAATTTTTTACTATTTATATATATCACCCCACATAACTTTTTATTTTACTTACTTATAACAAATTATTAAAAAAATCAAACAAAAAAATATAGAGTATGAACAGTGCACGCTATATATAGCGTGGCACTGTTCATCCACGCCAAAATAAGGGATGTTTGCCGTATGGGTTGGAGAACCCAAATTTCATCTCTCCACGCTAAAAGCCACTGTTCCACGCTATACTCCATCAGCGTTGGAGTTGCTCTAACAACAACAGGAAAATTATAGCCCACTAGAGTGTAAACTAGCGGAGACACCCCACCAAAATAGAAAAGTTCAACAGATCAGTCCTCAAATCATCTGCTTAAATACTATTTCTGACAAAAACACCGATAATGAGCAAGTTTAAGGATTGAATCAACAAAAACATGGTTTTTGGCAAAAGAAAGAATTGAAACTCTTCTAATGTTATTCAACTAAGTAGAGCAATGACAACAATATGACAAATAAAGAAATGAAATTAAACAAAACATGCGCAAGAAATTTCGTGCATCAAAAGTACCCCAAAACTGAGGACCAAGGCACATTAGGAATGAGCACAAGAACATTACTTTCAGTTGCAATAAGATCGCAAGACTGTTAGCACAACATTTACAAGGTGAAGCATTGTTTTATCGAACTGGCTGTATTTAATAACAAGTAAAAGTGAGATGAGCAGATTCACAAATGACTTCTCACTTTTTGGTATCGAAGAGGCTCGAGAAGAAACTATTTGCGGAGCAATTTTCCAGGTTATTCCGAGTGAACAGTCCAATAAATCAGTCCGCTGCACACAAGATGAAGCCGAGTTAAACTATCGGGGTTAACAATTCAAATACAACTGCCATGAGAGATTCTTATCTAAACCATCAAAAGCATTTGTGTTGCAAGAGTGTTTCTGTGAGTGAGTGCACGAGCGTGTATGCAAATATAGAGCATGTTTGGGTGTCTTTAGGCGAACAGAGCAATATAAAGCAAGATAAACATTAGTGTTGATTGCCATAAGTCAATGCAGGTATAGGATTGACTACGAAATTATTATTTATTTTCTTACTCTGACATGTACCATAGAATATACAAGACAAAGGCGTTCATTCACGACCCAGAAAAGGGACCAAAAGCAGAGATTCCTATGTAATGTGCAAATGAGAAGAACAGAAGAAGACTGAAGAGAGTAAAAAAGAGATGAACATACCTAACCAACACAAACACACATTGCAAAACGCCAGCCGTTCCTGTCCACACCGAAGGGCCAGTTGTCACAATGGAATCCTGTATCAGGAGACCCACTGATGCCGCTAGAGAAACGAAGGACACCACATAAGCAAAGAAAAGCCAAAGCTTCAATCTGTTGCAATTCAAAGAAGAATTAGCATCCGTTAAGAAGCAAATGCAATAAAATATAATTCTCATGCAATGGAGCAGACACCAGAGTCAAAATATCGAGATTATATACTTGTAAGAGTGAAAAACAGAATTCCAGTCGTCACAATGTTTAGTCTTTGACCCAAAGGGGACTTTCAGTAGCATCTTTCAATTGGTAAGGATCCAATGTCCAAAATTTTCATATGCTCTATGCTCTGATGTAAATAATTCCATAAAAAAAGCCATAGCAAGTCCAAGTCTCGTACTACTTCCACCATTTTTTCTTCACACACAGGTGTACCGGATTGATAACACATTAAAACTAAAATACAGCAATTTTCGATCTCTAATAGACTAATACATAGTGTGTGCCCATTATACTTTACAAAATAACAGGAGATCACAATTAGGGTGGTAAGTGCAACAGTGATGATTGGTCCAAATGAGCCAACGGGCATGGCATGGACAGAACAAATAAAGAAGATAATAAGCCAGAAGCTCCAATATACGACTGACAGGCAAGAGCAAATTTTATAACCGAAATACCATAATAGAGCTACTCCTAAGTGCTAAGTCAAATTATACCTGTATTTGAGAAATTTCCTCATCAATAATAAGTATTGTGCATGATATATCATATACCTACCTGATTGCAGATTGACAGTCATTCTATCAATTTAAGAAATCCTTTACAAATAAACCACTGAAAAAATGGGGATAATTCTGAGAGAAAAGAAAAAGACCTTTCTGAATCCAAAAAGAACTGGCTAATAAATTTTCCAACTAACTTTGGTACTTGGTAACAATACAAGTCTCAGGTGAAAGGTTCAAAGGGTACCAAGGGATGGGTTTCAAACAGGTACTAGTATAATGCTGTTACATTCCCATAATCCTGTTACAAACACTTATTCTACAGCTCACTATGAAGGACCAGAAATCAGAGCATACATTAAAAATCTTATTTGTCCTTCTCGCAACTGTGTTCAAAATTATTTTCCCTAATATGTTCTTTAGAACTCTAAAAGTTTAGCACCCCACTTTTTGAGGTCATTACATTTATACCCTTGACAAAATAATATCCAAAACCAACATAATTCATAAGTAACTCTCACAATCTTAAACCCCATTGAGAAAATCTTAGTAAGAGATCTTTCTCATTGCTGAACGCAAAAAACAAATAACTCTGGCACCATTCCTATGGAATTATCTTTGTCCTTCTCGCAACTGCATTCAAAATTATTTTCCCTGATATCTAGCCCTTTAGAACTCTCAAAGTCTAGCACCCCACTTTTCAAGATCACTATACTTCTACCCTTAATAAGATTATTTCCAAAATCAACACAATATACAAGTCACTCCCACAATTCTAAAACCCTTCGAAATACCAAAGTGCTAAACGATCTTTCTCATCACCAAACCAAAAAACAATGGACTTTGGGACTATTCTTATGTAATCCTCTCTTATACTCTACTTTCCAGCTATTAGAACCTCATTTTTCGCCAATCGAAATCAGACTAATAACCCAAAAACTGCACTTTTTCAATACAATCTGTGAGAAGTTTGAAGACACACCCAAAAAAAAAAAAAAGCTTAAGCACCAAAAACAAATTCACGAATTACTCCGAACAATGAATTTCTATGACATTGCTCATACACAGAGAGACCAAAATCCATCATAAATCCGATAATCACATCGAAAACAAATCCTGAATTCAATCAATTGAAAAACAAAAAGGAAAAAAAATTAAAATCAATCAACATATGCAAATCTCTGACCTCCACTCGCCTTCTTCGTACGGAGAGTAATCGATATCCTCTTTCCTAACGCAATTGAACATCAGAGCCGCCAAAGACGCGAAAATTCCTGCGATCGACAAGCCAAAAAGAAAACCATTACGAACCGAACCGAGCCGAATCGAAACCATAATCGCAAGAGAAAAAAGCCATGGCGGAGATTCGGAGTGCGGACCGGGGAGGTAGTGGACGAAGGAGACCTTGACGGAGCTGCAAACGACGGCGTCGATCCAGAACCACCAGCCGGCGCCGAACACCGCGCCGGCGACGCCGGGCCCGAAGATCGCCCAGAGCTCCGACAAATCCATCAATGGCTGACTGGCCAAACCCTAGGGAGATCCGAATCGCCGGAGGGGGAGAAACGACGGCGTTTGATGCGTTTTTGCGTTTGGTGTTTGGTTGGTTCTTCTCTTCTCCTTTGCTTGACGTGTGATGTGAACTCTCGGGAATCCTCTCTCTCTAGCTCTTCCTTCTCGTTAGTTCTCTCTCTCTCTCTCTCTCTCTCTTTTCACTTATTCAATAATTTCATTATTTATAGCTAAATGGCCTAATTTTAGAACTTATTTAAAAAAATGTCAACAACTTTTTAAAATTAGATAAATGGCCCATTTTTGGTAAGTAGACAAAATACTATGGTAAGCGGATCAAATACCAGCTATTTTTAGCTTGAATTTTGTCTGCTTACCATAGTAATTTATCTGTTTACTCAAAGTTTTTCTGGGAGTATACCGATTATTTACCATGGTAAGTAGACAAAACTCAAGCTAAAAATAGCTGGTATTTCATCCGCTTACTATAGTATTTTGTCAACTTACCACGAACGGGCCTTTCACCTAATTTTAAAAAGTTGTTGACATTTTTTTAATATGATATAAAAAATGGACTATTTACCAAAATTTTCCTTATTATTATTATTATTATTATTATTATTATATTTTTTAGGGATTACAAAATGATTTTAAAAAATAATAACAGTTATAAAAAAATTTAAAAACTAGCCCTTTCAGAAATTTTTGATACATATCAGAAATTTTTTACAGCACATTTTATGTGTAATTTTGTTATTGTCAGAAATTTCTTACAGTGTGTAATGACTAAGTTTTAAATTTTTTAAAACTATGGTTATTTTTTGAAAATACACAGTTCAAAATGGCTATTTACCTAACTGACCCTATTTTTTATTCAGTATGCCATATAGCTAATATAATTTAGAGAGATGTGTATTTTGAAAAATAAAAAGTGAATTTTAAGAAAATAGTCACTGTTTACAAAATGATTTTAAAAAATAGTCATAGTTTCAAAAAATAAAAAATTAGTCTTTTTAGAAATTTCTGACACGTGTCAGAAATTTCTTACAGCATATTTTATGTTTAATTTTGTTATTGTCAGAAATTTTTTACAATGTGTTATGGCTAGTTTTTAAATTTTTTGAAATTGTGGCTATTTTTTAAAAACACACAGTCCGAAATGGCTATTTACCTAACTGACCCAAATAAAAAAGAGAGAAAAATTCATTTGTTAAATAGCCACTTAGAAGCCTATGTTTTAAGAAAATGACCTAAGAATTCAAATATTAAGTTATTAGCCTCAAATCCCTATGAAATCTCATTTTTACCCATCATTACTCTTCTTCCAACCTCATGTATCAAAGGGCAAAAAAGTCAATACATATTGTCTAAAGGCTAATAACTTAATTATAACAAACTCAGGTCAATTCCTTAAAATTAAAGTTAAAAACAGGCCATTTACGTAATAATCTATTTAATTTTGCAAACACAATAAATATTATATATATATATATATATGATAGAAACACATGTTATATACAAATTAGTTTCTAAATTTCTGTTTGAGAAGAGCAGCGATATATAATAAAATCTCTATAAATTAATAACTGTAGAATAAAAAATATTATTAATTGAGTGTAATATTAATGAATAATGTTAGACGATAGACATACAAACTTTTTAATACCAAGTTACGTGACAGTTAATGTATCGTGTTTTGATTAACTAAATATTAAATTCTTCTACTAATGTGATAAATACTCACAATTGATAATATGGCACATGAGCTTGAATTTAAAAAATTAGTAAAAAAGTTGGCTTGTGTAGCATTGCTCAATAATATAATATCAATAAATATTAATTTAGCTGTAAATTAATGATATTTGAAGTTGTTAAGTTACTTGTTTTTATTTATCATAATATCCATCTTATTTCAAGAGATAATTAAGTAAATAACCATTTTTTGAATAATATTTTAAGAAAATAACCAATGTATTCTTTTATAAATTTATCGAATAATTAATTTAGCACATCGGACTTATGTTGAGACCAACAAAAATATTATTTAATAAAAATTATTAATTTATTAAGAACTTTTATTATAATAAAAAAAAACTAAGATTTTTATAAGATGAGCGTATCGATAAAAAAATAATTATAAATTCTCAAATTTACCTTTGTGACAATTTATCATATTTTTTAGAAAATAAATATCACAATCAATGATAGTTCTCTAGGTTCCTCCCAAAAAAAATGATCCAAAGTAATAATTTTTAGGTTTTTATTTTTTATAAGAATTTTGAGTCAATTTTAGTTACTTATAATCTGATTTGCAAATGGTTTAAAAAAAAAAAAAACTGATTTGCAACTATGTTTTCGAATGAAGTTTATTTTTTGAGCTTAATAAATTTTCAAGCACATTTATTGTTTTCCTTTAAATTTATATTTATCTTTTGCAAATTTAGGAGTCTGACTATCACAAATAAAATTAAAACAAAAACAAAAAACAAAATCCTCACTAAAAGGTTAGTTTGATGCTCTCTTATCTCAACAACACCAAAAGTGAACAATATGTTTTAATAATCTTTTGGCTCTAAAAGGTCTTTTCTTTATTTATTTACTTGTGGAAAATTGGTTTATTAAATTTGAGTTTTTGACGACTATATTTTACAAATTTTATATTTTATAGCAAAGTTAATCATTCCGCCATAAATTAAAGATAGGTTTTCTTTTGAGAACTTGGAAAATATTTGCAGCACAAAATAAGCAAATGAAGAGTGTTAATTCAAGTGCAATTATTTGCATAATCAACAATGCTAAGAGTGTGTTTGGTTGGGTGCATACAGAGGGAAGTGGATTGAGATATAGAAGGAGAGGTTCAATCCCTTTATTTGGTAGGAGGGAGAGGCGAGGTGGAGGGAGATGCTATCCTTTCTCATCCATTAAATTGTATAATTCTACTAATAGAATGATGCATACTCTCCCTCAATTTTAATCAATAAAAAATAACTTACATTTAATAATAATTTATAATGAATATTAAAAATATCCAACATAGTAATTTTATAATATTTATCATCTATTTTCTCAATTCTCAATTCTCAATTCTTCTTACCATATAACTTGAAGAATTACTATAATATTTTCTATCATTCACACTCTTAATCATTCCAATATATCATATTCTTTATACTATTTATTTACTTAACCAAACATACCCTTATACTTTATTTAATTTAAAATAAAAAGAACTGTAATTATTATTTTTTTGTTTGATAATTTGTTTTTTTTTCAAAGTTAGCTCATTGATTGTACTTTATGTTTATTATATAAATATACAAAAAAGATGTTTTTCAATTTGTATTCAATTCACTCAAACTTAATTATAGTCGAACTTACTTAAAGAAAAAGGTAAAAAATATTTTAAGTAAACCTATAGTTATTACATTGCTTTCACTTGTATTTTCAATGTTAGTACAAATAAACATGGATTTGGAGTTTGTTAATAACCATGAATGTTATTTGGGGTCAAGAGACATTTGTACGGATATTTTTTTAAAGATATGTAAATCGTAGTGATTTGATGATAGCATATCATTTGTTTCCTATTTACTCGGAAAAAGTTGTTGTCAAATTTGGTATGTAATCTTACTCGATGTACTCGATTTAATTGAAGTGATTGTAAATCAAATTCCATCTAAAATTAAGTAAATCCTTTTTTTTAAGGGCTTAGGGTATTTGATTTAAAAAATTGTGAGATAAATTACTTACCAAATTTCATTCATACTCTCAACACATTTTTTATTTTTATTTTTACTTTTTGGTGCGACTCTCAATAGTCTTACTAAAACAGTTAATGGAGTACAAATTTCAAGCTCGAATATGCCATCAAGAAAAACAAAAAAGACGCTAGAAGGGAAATTCTGTAGTGGGTTTTTTTTGTGGTGGGAAATAATTTTGAACGGTGAGATTCACAATTTTAAGATGCGGGACCCACCGAAAAGATGAATCTAACGGTCCAGAATTATTTCCCACCACAAAAAAAACCCATCACAGAAGTACCCCTTTAGAAAAGCTAATTTCCAGAACTTTAAAGACATCAATATTAAAATTTTATTAAAAAACAAAAGGCACTAATTTTGCTCCGCTACTCTCAAACTTTTGTATTTGTATTTTTAAAAAATGAGATAAATTTTACGATGAAAAAACATTTTAGACCGTCACATTATTTTTGAAAAATTTATGTTAGAGATTTTTTATAAAAAAAAATTAAGAGGAACATAATATATTTTTTAAAATATAAATTAATATTCACTTTATAAATTAAAATATGATAATTCATATCACAATCACAAATTTTTATTTTATCCCTAGTATATATAAAGTAGTTTTTTTATCCCACTCAAAAAGAAAACCTTTTTTATTTTGGGAAAGAGTAAAACTTTCACTCAACGCCAATCCGTTAAAGAATCTTCCAAAAAACAATGCCCAAATTATTCCGAACCCGTCCAGGGACAGTGCATTATCGCCACTTAGCAACGCCACGTGTCATAACATAATTGGCTGTGTATCGTCACTATCGTATTACGTCACCACACCCTAGAAAACCCCACGTGTATATATATATATATATATAAATATCTCTCTCTCATGACTAACCAACCGAACCGTCCCCACTGCCCTGCAAGAAACGCGAATCTCTCTCTCTCTCTCTCTCTCTCTCTCTCTATATATATATATAATATATGTATGTTTCACTTTCTCTCTCTTCCTGGAGTTTTTATTGTTTTATTATTATTTTTTGCTTTAATTCACTCTCTCTCTCTTCGAAAGCGAAAACCGAACTGCGAAAAAAACCAAAAAATCGCTCTGGAAAACGGATCGAGAGAAATTACGAGCCAGACGAAACATAACCGAAAACCCTAACCTAGCCCTAGCCACAGCCACAGCCGTAGCCGAAGCCGCGAGCGAGCTCGGAACCGCCTCGGTCGTCTTTCTGGCGCCGCGAGCTTGGATTAGGGCTCGGGTCTGGCCGTCTCCGTGGAGAGCTTGGGTGGGTTCGGGTTAGGGCTGGGGAGGGATTTTGGGGGATTTTGATTTTACGGGGTTTCGTGGGCATGGATTGTGGTCGTCGGTGATGACTGGAGGGAGATGTCACCGGCGGAGGAAGATGACGGCGGGTAGGGGTGCGGACGGCGGGTGCGGCGCCGAGGAAGGGGATTGTACGGATTCTAGGGTTCCGGCGAGAATTCCGGCGGTTTTGCCGGAGATTTCGCCGGAGGTGGCGGTGGTGGTGGATTTCTATACGCAAGCGGAGAAGGCTCTGTGCCTGCGCTCCCCGTTCGATGCTGCCGACGAGGCGGCCCAGGCGGCGGGCGTGCCGGCGACTCTGCCGAGGAGCCTGGCGGGGTTCTTGTCGCGGCATTTGGATAGCCGGAAGCGGCATAAGAAGTCGCATTTGAGCGCGGATAACCAGAAGAAGAAGAAGGCGTCCTCTCGGCAGAGCGAGAGGGCGAAAGCCCCGAGCATATGGGCCGAGACGGAGGATTATTTCAGGGACTTGACAATGTCGGATATAGGGAAGTTGTCTGAGGTGTCTAAGTTCGGTTCCAATTCAGCAGCTACGCCGAAGTGTTTATTGATTCCGGTGTTGAAGGACGAGAATGTAAGTACCAGTGGAAATGGAGGTGAGGTTGCTGTAGAAAACGAGAGTAAGGATTGTGTAAAGGAAAATGGGACCGTTGTCGGCGAGGAGACTGGGAAAACGGAGGAGAAAGCGGGGTGCGAAAAGGAAAACGGGATGGTTGTTGAAGATGAGGCGAAGAAGAAGATAGAAGAGGATGGGCAGTCTATGGAAATTGACAATGTGGAAGATGAGGGTTTGCCTCAGAGTCGTTTGGTTTCGGAATCGCCACGTGGGGTGGAGTGGCTTTTAGGCTCTAGGAATAAGGTTTATGTGACATCTGAACGACCGTCGAAGAAACGGAAGCTTCTGGGTGGTGATGCAGGGTTGGAGAAGGTTTTAGTTCCTTGTTTTTGTGAAGGGAATCCGTCCTTGTGCCACTTTTGCTCAACCGGTGACACGGGAAAGGAGCTCAACCAATTAGTTTCTTGTAGCTCTTGTCAGGTTTCCGTTCACCGGAAGTGCTACGGGGTGCAAGAAGAAGAAGAGGACACGAACTCGCCTTGGTTGTGTTCATGGTGTAAGCGCCGCAAGGCTGATAGTAGCAGCGATGCGGAGAAGCCGTGTGTCCTTTGCCCAAAGCAGGGCGGTGCATTGAAACCTGTTTTCCGCGCTGCCAGAAATGAGGGGCCTGCGGATTGCGCTCACCTGTTCTGTTCTCAGTGGGCGCCTGGTGTTTACATTGAGGACTTAGAGAAGATGGAACCTATTGTGAATGTAGAAGAAGTGAAGGGAGCGTGTAAAAAACTTGTTTGTAACATATGCAAGGTGAAATGGGGCGCTTGTGTTCGATGCAGTCATGGTATGTTCTGTTGCTCCATTATCTTATGCGTTTCTCTTTTGGCTGGTAGACCAGGGCGGAAACTCGTCATTCGATTTTTTTCTTAATTGTTCTTTATTATGCTTTAGTTTTCGGGACATCTTGGCTTGTATTGATATTTTCGGGATAACGAATGACGATGGATGCTGTTACACGACAGCGGTCTTAGGTTTTCTTTGTATTTATATCTGTTGCTCTTTGTTCACCGCTCCAGGATGAGACAAATGTATGCATTTTGATAAGGGTGTATTTTATAGTTAGGATTTTACCATAAAGACATTATGAAAGATTCATGTCAAGTAATACTATGTATCTCCTTGTTTTTTCTTATAGCCTTTTATGTTAATGAATGTGCTGATATTCTCTTTTCTTGGTATGGATGACCATATTATTTACTGGATTTACTCTCTTTTCGCTGTCTCTTTAATCCCATATTAAAAGGTTTCTTTCTGTGCGTGTTGCCAGCAATTTTTTCTTTTAATGGAAAAGTGAAATTGAACGAGTTAGTCGATCTATGGCTGTGAATTTCCATCTCACGGGGAGAGTTTAAAGTTTATTTGCATTTGCAAAAAACATTATACTTATTGTAGCAGCCTTGAAATGCCTGATTCCCATTTATCTCTTATGTTTAGAAGATTTACCTGGTTGGTTTTGCATCAAACTCATTTGGTAGTTTTTCCAGTCTTAACTACCATGCCATAAGTTGATTGTTAAGCTTATCTGCCTATCCTTTCACCTTATGTAACTTTTTAATGTTTTATACTCTGTCATTTTCTTTCTACAAAGCTCTCAAAAGAACAAAAAAAAAAAAAGAACAAAAAAAAAAGAGAATGAAGTCCTGTACTTACTAGCTGAGTTTTGCTCATTTCTGTGAATAATTGTTTTAACTTTGATGGTAGTGCTGGAACCCAAGTTATCTTTCAGTTCCTGATTGCTATTTCCTTATTGAAATCTTTTTTCGGTTCAGGAACTTGCAGGTCTTCCTTTCATCCTTTATGTGCGAGGGAGGCTAGACACCGAATGGAAGTCTGGGGAAGATATGGCTGTGAAGATGTGAGCTTCCTTTCTTTTTCCTTCCAGGCTCTGGGTTTCAATAATAGTAGTTCAATAGCATTTGGAGTAGGTTTTTCTTTTTTTTGAAATTTTTTTTTTGTACACTTGTGTAGGTTGAGTTACGGGCTTTTTGTTTAAAGCATTCGGAAGTAGTGGATAACAGAAGTACCTCTAAGTCAGGTGACACTACTGTAGTTGCTGGAAGTAACTCCAATTCGATCAACAATCTTCCTGAGAAGTCAAATGTTGGCTGCAGAAATGGAGACCATACTGCAGCTCATGCAGAAGCGCCTGAAACCAATTCTGACAGATCTTTTGATAGTGAATCACAAGACACAAGATTGCGTGGTTCCAAGTTAAATGCTAGACTTGTGTCCGGGTGCAATGACTCACAGCTTAATAATGTTGACGGGCTTAAAAAAGGCAATGAGGATGTTAATGTGCTTGACTCCTCCAATTTTGGATCGATTTTGAAGAAGGTCTGATATATATGCAGTCCATAAACGTCAATAGCATATTTTGATAGTTTGATTGAATTTGTGGCAAGTTTTAATACTTTCCAATCGTGCAGTTGATTGATCGTGGGAGAATAAGCATGGAAGATGTAGCAGCTCAGATTGGTATCTCAGTGGATTCTTTATCTGCTTCTCTTGCGGTAATGCTATCAGATCCTGATATGTTGATCTCTTTGCCGATTTTGTTTTTGAAGATTCTCTACTAACACTATGCTCTTTTTTCTGCAGGATGATACCGTGGGCCCTGATGTGCAACACAAAATAGTAAACTGGCTTAAAAAAAATGTGCACTTGAGTGCTTTACAAAAAAATCGGAAAGTTAAAACACGTTCAAAGGCTCAATCCAAGAATGAGTTTGGATCTGTTGATGATTCTGATGCTGTATCATTGTCGGTGTCAGAGTCTGATATTGCAGATCGTGTAGCTGTTAAGTCGGTACCTCCAAGACGAAGAACTAAAAGTAGTATTAGGATTTTGAATGATCCCAAAATCTTATGCTCATCTGAGGAGATTTTCAGTGACAAAGAGACTGCAGTGGATGAGGTCAGGGTAGATCAGCTCATTAACAAAGAATCAGTGAACTCAATTGAAGCATCTGTCCCTCATGCTGTTGAAAATGTAAGGTCTCCCTTTCTAGTTGAATCTTTTGATTGCTTGACACGTGTATTAATGATTCATGCTCTCTGTTTTTTAAACCAAATAACAAATAAATTAGAGGAAACAGAAGAGAAGAGAACATTTACTGTGTCAGAATGCCTATATGTGTTTTTGAACTACTGGAAGTAAAATTTCTAGCCATAAATCTTGAATCAGACTATCGTAAGCCTAAGAGTTATTGCAATGCTTGCCTGCTCGCTGTAAAAATCTGTTTATGAACCTGATTGAAATTGGTGGTGCTTCGGCCTAAGAGTTCCATTTTCTTGTTGGATCACCTCACCTTGCTACTAACTGGCGTTTGGTAGTGCTGGATGATAGAAAACATCCAACTGCTAAATCAGTGTTAGAGATTCTAAATGAGCTATAACTTCTAAGTGAGGATCATTATGGACGGACCTGGAAAATTGTTAGGGTGATGCTCATTTGGTTTCAGCGTCATCTTTCGTATCTTCTGGTTTTTGTGTTTTACGAACAAAACAATTTGATGGCTGTGTAAGATGTTCTTTAAATTGTCTTACATTTTGGTTTTTGATAAAGATAATTGTGAGAGGAGGGACATTATTGATCAGTAAATACCAGACTCAGGGTTTGCTAAATGAGCTTAAGGTTGCCAATTATTTTATTGATTGCTGTGTTGAAAGATACGTGGAGCAAGAGTGTTTTGTTCTCTTTTCCTTTATTCTTGTTTTGTTGTTTGCGCAATTGCATTTGCTTTTTGAAATTATGGTGTGGTTAGTGGTGCATTCTTCAAGAATGAAATATTAGCATGGCTTGGTTTCGCAGGCCTCCCACTTTGTAATGGAAATTTTTTTTACCAATCTTTTATTCACTCTGTTTAATATTAAATGCAATATGCCTTTATGGATGCAGAACTTGACTGATCCTCGAGGGGTTGAACATGATACAACAATGAGCTTAAGTGAAGGTATGTTTTTCTGATTCATCATCTTGTCCAATTGTGTTATGTTAGTTACTTTGTCCTTGTTTGCTATAAGCCTTTCTTGAAAAATATTATTAGAAGGGGAGAAAAAAAAGAGAGGAGGGTTTGAGGGTGTTAGGATGTTTGATCCTGTTCAAATCGGATAGGAAGGCAGGTAGACTTCTAAAATTAAATGTAAGAGAAAGAGTGATGCTAATAGCCTCTAAGTGGTTGACTCCTAAGTAGTATGTAGTGACCATACTTTTGCCTAAGTGAACTGGATTTTTGAGAAACTTATGTAAGTAACACTTGGAAATTATCTTGCCTCAGGAGGTTTAACTAAGGCGGTAAGTAGCTAGAAGTAGCTATAATGTTTACAGCTACATATTTATGGGTTCGATCCTTGCAGAGGTGGGGGATAAAAGAAAGATTTGGGCCTTGGCCCCACCCACTTCCTTTTTTTTAAGAGAATAATACCCGACACGGTGTTTCTGAAAGTTTCCGCGTATTGCATTCTCTGCGGGCATATAGCATTGCCTGTTAAAAACAATGGTTGTGTATATTAAACTAGGCTGCAAACGGGTCCTTTGATTTTAGCCTTTCTGCTGAAATTAATATGCTGTAGTAATTTGAAGATTTTTCTTTCCTAGCTAAGCTAAATAATAATAGTGAATTTTTCTTTCCTAGCTAAGCTATATAATAATAGTGAATTTTCTATGTTGTATGTAGTGATCTTCATGACGCTGTTCTGTTGTGTGTTTTTACCAAATTAGTGTATGTTCAGCAGGCAGCGGAGCCGAACCCTTGCACTCTGTCCCTCAACAAAGTGGTCAAGCAGAGGAGGTTTCTAGACCTGTGCAGGATGATCTGGTAAATGCAGACGGAAATCCAACTTGTTCAGCTGCAGATTCAGCTGTTCCTGGTCTCTCGTAAGTTTTGGACCTATTATTTTTTAATTTTTTCTGAAAAGTTATATGTATATTTTCAGAGGATGATATGAGTTTTTTCTTGGCCTGGATAGCTTTGCATTATTGCTTCAAGCTGCTGGATAACTTTCGGTTTCATTACAACTTTTCTGAATATTGGTGTTGTAATACAGGCATATAGACGCTAAAGCAGTTACTAGTTACTATATCCACCCAGAAATTCAAAAAAAATTATTGCAGATGCAGAATGGTTTGGGTTTAATAAGCCCAGTAACGGAGTTTGATGATGGTAATGCATTTTCCTTTATTTTTTGGTTAATTGTGTTATTTTGTTGCGATTTTGGATAGGTCTAAGCTCTATGCCTAACATGTAGACTTTTCAGGTTCCGGAGACAGGAAAGCTTCCTGTGCTGAACCTTCCGCTGATGAGATGGGTTGTAAAGCTGATGTACTGCATTCAGAACAGTTGGTGAAAGCTAGGGAGATTGGAGTTTTGGAGCTTGCTCCTGAAGACGAAGTGGAAGGGGAAATAATTTATTTTCAGAACAGGTTGCTGAGTAATGCAGCTTCAAGAAAGAGTTTTACAGGTCCCTACACTATTCTTGTAGCTTCTTGTTAACATTTGTATCGTTTCAAGTTCATGGGGTGGACATTTATAAGAAGTTTCCATTTTTTGTTTTGTTTTTTGAATGTATGGACAGATAAATTAATATGTAGCGTTGCTAAGAGTCTGCCACTGGAGATCGATATGGCACATGCGAAAAGATGGGATGCTGTGCTTGTGAACCGATATCTTTCTGAGCTTAGGGAGGCAAAGAAGCAGGGCAGAAAGGAAAGAAGGCATAAGGAAGCACAAGCTGTACTAGCAGCTGCAACTGCCGCTGCTGCAGCTTCTTCGAGGATGTCTTCTTTCAGAAAAGATGGCGACGAAACAACTCAACAGGAGGTTTCTGACTCACATCTGACTCTTTAGTTTCTTTTTGTTGCTGCAATTAATATTGTTTTAGTTACTCACTGACATGTTTAATTTGCAGAATACTACTACTACTACTACTGGGAGGTCTGGCAGTAGTTCTCAGCCGATCCCACGGGCCAAAGAGACACTTCAAAGGGTGGCTGCCCCAAGGATATCGTCGGAGAAGCATTCTGATTACAATGATTCAGTTGTAGATTTCTCTAAAGAGCACCCTAGATCATGTGATATTTGTAGACGATCTGAAACACTGTTAAATCCTATCTTGGTCTGCTGTAGTTGCAAGGTTGGCAATTGGCATGTCTTTTTTATTGTTAGTCTTCAAATTCAATGTTTGGGTTTTTGTATTAACTGAGCCTTTTTAACAGGTTGCAGTTCACCTGGATTGCTATCGTAGTGTTAAAGAATCTACAGGTCCATGGTACTGTGAGTTGTGTGAAGAATTATCGTCTTCCAGAAGTTCTGGAGCTCCAGCTGTCAACTTTTGGGATAAACCGTATTTTGTTGCCGAATGTGGGTTATGTGGTGGTAGTACTGGTGCTTTTAGAAAGTCATCTGATGGTCAATGGGTTCATGCCTTCTGTGCTGAGGTTAAACTTGTTTCTTCTTTTTGCAAACATGTTTGTAATATTTTGTTTAAACTACGAACTGAAATTTTGATATTTTGTATTTCTGCCATTTTCTAGTGGGTCTTCGAATCAAGGTTTAGAAGAGGGCAAGAAAATTCCGTTGATGGAATGGTATGTCTGCATGCTTAAAACATGCAAATAGGAATAGTTTTTATCGATATTTTGTGTGTGTTTTAGATTGTTCTGTGGAACTTGTACTTATTCAGCAAGTCTTTGACAAGACTCATCTCTTGTATGCTTTTGAATATCAGGAGGCGATTTTAAAGGCAGCTGACTTGTGCCATATATGTCAGCGGAAATATGGTGTCTGTATAAAGGTAATAATTGTTTTCTTAACAACGTCTCTTACTGACGGTTTGTTTTAGCTGATGTAGTTAACGACCTAGTAACTTATTTCTGCACTGCAGTGCAATTATGGCCATTGTCAAGCGACATTTCATCCATGGTGTGCTAGAAATGCTGGTTTTTTCTTAAATGTAAAGACCTGTGGTGGCAAGCATCAGCACAAGGCTTATTGTGAAAAGCATAGTGTGGAGCAGAGGGCAAAGGTCCGTTTTAATACAGAGTCAACAAACTTTTGGTCAATGATTTCATGGCCTATTTCTTACAACCTCTTGTTTTGATGCTTTGGTGGGTTATGAATTATTGGGCCTAATTTCTTTTGCCTTCATTCAGGCGGAAACACAAAAACATGGAGTCGAGGAGTTAAAGAGTTTAAAACAAGTTAGGGTAAGATTTGCAACTCTTAAATCTATCTTTATGTTAAACGGGTATCTAGCATCTTAACTTATGAATTCAATTAACCCGTGTGAAATGAAATAATGTATCTATGAAGTACAATGCCAGCGTTATTTGGTAAAAAAAAAAGGAAAATTTATTTAATTTTTTAATCTTCCATCTGACAACATATTGTAATTTATTGAATTTAGAAAGAATTGTACTTTCAAAGTGAATTTATGAGTTCACCACGTAATTTCATGCTTTCCAAAGTAGCTTTTGTTTTACATTTTTAAAAGCAACCAACCATTTCTGTAGGTTTTCATCTTTGACTTTTACATTTTTGAAAGCAACCAACCATTTCTGTAGGTTTTCATCTTTGACTTTTACATTTTTGAAAGCAACCAACCATTTCTGTAGGTTTTCATCTTTGACTGAAATCCATAGTTTTGGTAGATAGTGTGTTTATATCAAGTGACGGTTCTTATGTTCGTGAACAGTCTTTGGTATGATGCGGTTATCACACTAATAATATTGCTCCATGGAACCGATTGAGTGATATTTTATATTCCTTTTTGTTCTATATGTGACTGATTATTTTATGACTTCGAGAACGATTGCTATTTTGTTTTGTGCCATCAACTTGAATTGCCTAATAAATTACTCTTTTGCTGTTGTTCAGGTTGAACTAGAGAGGTTACGGCTTCTTTGCGAGCGGCTCATCAAACGAGAAAAATTAAAGGTATTTTTGAAGCTGAAATTATGAATTAATGGTCCACTGTATTAAAATATGCACAACCTTTGGCTCAACGAAAGAGAAATTAATCAGTATAAGTGTTTGTCTTAGTCAGCAGCTTCCTTTCCCCTTAAAAAATATTATATGCAAAGACCAATACACGCTCATTTGCTTTTTAGGGATGGCCATTAGAATGAGTTTACCTGATTTTTCATTTTTTGCATTTATTTCCCCAGAATTATGTATCATGCTGTATATTTAACATAAACTTTTGTGATGTGCTCAGCGGGAATTGGTTCTTTGCTCACATGACATACTTGCTGTGAAAAGAGACCATGCTGCTCGATCTGTGCTTGTTCGTACTCCCTACCTTCTTCCCGACGTTAGCTCAGAATCGGTTACAACATCCTTAAAGGGCAACACAGATGGTTATAGCGAAGCAATACAACGGTCTGATGACGTAACTGTGGATAGTACAGTTTCTGTCAAACGCCGAGGTAAAGCCTCTGGCACCACAGATGACCAAAGAACAGAAGATGACTGCTCTACATCCCAAAACCAATTTCCTCGGAAACCAGTGGAGAGGGCACAATTTTCAGGGAAACAGATTCCCAACAGACCCTCTTCGATCGCAACCCGTAATCTCATGGAAGACGGATGGAGGTCAAAATCAAAAAAGGTATTCCATCACTTAGCATCGAGTGTATTTATCTTTATTTGTTTATTTTTGGAGTTTTTTTTAATTAATTCTGCATTAAAGTCCAGACTTGCTCATCTCCAGTCTTAAATCACAGCATGAGACATTCGAGAAGGAACTCGTGATGACGTCAGATCAAGCATCTGTGAAAAACATGCGCCTACCTAAAGGTTATGCATATGTCCCTGCCGATTGCCTTTCAAATGAGAAGCAAATCAACCAGGACTCCGGATCTGGCGAGCCGTCAGAACATGGTGAGTAGCATGGGGCTCGATTCCTTTTGTTGTTGACAACCTACTCGAGGATCGATAAAATCCATTGGGGACAAGCATCTCTGGCACAATATAGCCACAGATGGAATGGCAACCCCATGCTGCCGCCGAGCTGGTCGGGTTGTGGAGGGGACCCACAGGGGTATGGTTCTCACTAGCCCCGATCCCCTGGGAAGAAATGACATTGCGGTTTTGGGCTTGTGGGGAAGTGAGGAAGTTTTTGCAGCAATGTTGTATATTCTTTTTGAGTAATTGTACAGTGGGTGGAGCCGTGGAGGGGCTTAATATTCCATTTTGCATTTAATCAGAAGGCAATATTTCTGTATCTTTCTTTTTTTTTTTTTTGTCCTTTTTTTAGAAAGGGTCAAAAAGCTCTCTGCTTGTAACCGTGTACAAGAAATTCGGAAAAAAAAAAAAGGTAGTGTATATATGTTCTCACCATATGAAGTTTTGCGCTCTACGATTAATTAGAGCGTTTAACTAGCTTTTCTAGCAACAATGGTCTCCTCAGGACTTTCATTTTATTCATTTTACTTTAATATTCTATTTTTTTTAACTTTGTTCGGCCAATGAGTATAACTATCGATTTAGAGATGGCAATCTCTCGTATGGGGATAGAGTTCCCTTCCACGTAATATTGAACTTTAAAAAACTTTTAGACTGTCTTCAATGCATAAGCGTAGGCCTTGCTAATGCTAAATGTCTTTTGACGTCAAGGGCAAATTAGAAACTATGGAGATGCATGTGCTAGAAGTCATATTAATGCTAAAATGCATAAGTTGAGTCAAAATTCCTTCTCCAATACCCTAGTTTAAATTTTTGTGATCCAAGTCCCTTGCCATATTACCCCTTGAAAAAATAATAAGGAAATTATTCTTAATCTATGGTCCACGTGCATTATATTTTTAATTTATACCTTAAAAATTCATACTACAAACAGAGAATGTAACATCACTTGGAGTATAAATTATTAAGTGGCGTCAAGAATGGCTTTATTTTGCAATTCTCCCATTAATGAATTTTGAAGAATGCTCCATTCTTAATGATAATCTATACCTCATGCATATTATACTTTTAATTTATACCTCAATTTACACTATAAACAATGGGTAAAAATAAAAAGAGTACACTATTTGGTATATAAATTATTCAACGGCATAAAAATAGTGTATATAAATTATTCAACGGCATAAAAAGAGGTACTTATGTGATGAGTTTTTTTTTTTTTTTTTTTTATGGTGGAAAACCATTCTAGACCGTCGGATTTACTTTTTCGGTGGGTCTCGCATCTTAAATTTGTGAATTTGACTATTTAAAATTATTTCTCACAAAAAAAAAAAAAAAACCCAACTACAGAATTTCTCCATAAAAAAATAGTTTTATTTTAAAATTCTCCCATTAAAAAACAGGCATTCGTATTCCAAATTTTCCTAAAGTTGGGCCTAAACAAAACCCGGGCCCACAAATGCCCCAATGTCCACCCCTGAAAAGCTCGGCCTCGGCATCCATAGCATTAGCCACACAAAGATGGGTTCCATCGAATCACCCACCGCAGAGAACGGCTCCGCCGCCCACGACGCCGTCATGGCGGAGGCCGCCGCCGCCTCTCCTCCGGCGCCGCCGCCGCCTCAGCCGGATACCGACGCCGCGAAGAGGCGGCGGGCCAGCCTGCTCCCGCTGGAGGTCGGCACGCGCGTCATGTGCCGCTGGAGGGACGGCAAATACCACCCCGTCAAGGTCATAGAGCGCCGCAAGGTCTCGCCCATCGGTCCCAACGACTACGAGTACTACGTTCATTACACCGAGTGTAAGGATTTTCCGCGATCTCGTTTTCGCATTCCCGAGTTCGCTATGATTAGGGTTAGGGTTAGGAATTTGTTTCTGTTCGGTAGATATTTTTGGACTGTCTCTGTTTTTGTGAGGAATTAGGGTTTTTGGTTTCGTATCTTTTGTCGCATTTGGTGATTTCTCAGAGTTTAGGGTTTGGGGATTCTGATTTTAGATGTTTCATGATCTTGATTTGATGCTGTTGGTTTTGTTTATACGAATCTTGGAGTGGTTTGGTTGTTAAATTGAACTAAATTTATTGAACGTTCAAGTATCAGGGTTTTGACTCTGAAACCATTGTTGGAAGAAGAAGAATCATGGAGGGGCTTGGATTTAGTTGGAATGTGATATCAGATAAAGGTGAAACTGGGATTATTTTGGGTAGAAAAGTATTTCTTTTAAAAGAAATGAGATAGCATTCTTGGGTTTTATGGGTAGTAACTTATATGCTTGTAGAGATGGTTATTGTTGTGGAACTTATGAGTTTAGCAGAATAGTTTCGTGTATTTTTTAGGGTCGGATTCTAATTTAATAGAGCTGGTTATTAAGATTTAGCTATAGAACATGGAAGTCATTTTTTAATTAAATAGAAGTTGGAGAATGAAGAATTTGATAATGTTAAGGCATGTGTAAGGACTTATGATTTGGGTTTACACAATGTGCCTTAGCCCTTATGATATTCATCTTCATGCCCTTGTTTTTTCCCTCCAATTTCACCTCCTGATAGGCGTGTAGTTGTTATCCATTGTATTAAAGTGGCCGTATGTGGTGCTGTTAAATTTTATATGATTCTCTTGACGTATATCGTATCATAGCAAACAACTGATAGGGGAATTTGAAATCTCGATTATTTTCAAATTTGGAAAACAGAAGTGAGAATTTTGTATGCCAATTTGTTGAGCAGCAAGATTATAATACTTTTCTGCTTAATTGTGCTGCTGATTGTAAATTATTATTATTTTTTACGGTACCAGAAAACTGTCACAATTTACCGCCTCTCTTATGTTCTTTGTTTCCATTTATGATAGTTAATAGGAGGCTTGATGAGTGGGTGAAGCTTGAACAACTTGATCTTGATTCAGTAGAGGCTGTAGTTGATGAGAAAGTAGAGGACAAGGTAGTAAGAGTTCTTTAACAGCAATCCATCCCAAAAACTTTCCGCTGCTGCGAGTGGCTAGGGATGGATATTGACATGTGCTTATGAAATTTCCTTTCCGAAAACATTTTATTATCCAAATTTTTACTAGCTAATTCTGTATTATGATTTTTTAGGTTACAAGCTTGAAAATGACACGTCATCAGAAGCGGAAAATTGATGAAACACATGTAGAGGTATGTGAAAGTCACAATAGTTTTTGTATTATGGTTTTGGCAAATCATCATCCTTCTTATTGTTGAGTTGTTAGAATAGATCACGCTGGCAGGCTTTGCATGTTTGTTGATGAAGAGCATGTGTAGTTATGAAACACGATAGAGAGAGTTGATGCATATTGGATTGGGAAGTAAGGGAAAATATGGGAATAATAGGTTGACATGGGGACAAAGTGTAAAATGAACGGTGTCTTTTTGTTTAGATGATAGATTATTATACCACCCTCTTTTCTTTAGCGATGAAAAGACGATATTCTTAATGCTTGAGGAAATAGACTATCTTATAACTCTGGCAACTAGTAAATAGTTTGAATTATGTCAGAAAAAATGGTCCTAGGAATTCCATGCAATTTAATTGGTATAATCTAAGGATGTTTTTCATAACTATGTAGGGCCATGAGGAGCTTGACGCTGCAAGCTTGCGTGAACATGAGGAATTCACAAAAGTGAAGAATATAGCAACTATTGAACTTGGAAGATATGAGATTGAGACGTGGTATTTTTCCCCCTTTCCGCCAGAATACAATGACTGTTTGAAGTTGTATTTTTGTGAGTTTTGTCTCAATTTCATGAAGCGCAAAGAGCAGCTTCAAAGGCATATGGTGAGTCAATAGATTTTTTTTTTTTTTAAAGAGAGTCAATAGATAATTTGGATCAATAGTTTCATGTTCCTAAATATCTTGTGTGTTGACTATTCACTGATTTTGACTTTGGTTCTTGTCTCACCCCATTTTTTCATCTGCAACTTTGATTCTGATTACAAAGAGAAAGTGCGATCTCAAGCATCCTCCTGGTGATGAGATATATCGAAGTGGCACACTCTCAATGTTTGAGGTAGGCTGTCCCGCCTTTCATTTTGGCGACTGTTTTAGGGATTGGCGGTTGTGAAACACAATATTTCCATTCCAATGGCTTTCTTATATCTACATAAAATATATCCTTCCCATGTCTTAGTTTTGTAGCTGAGATCTCTTTAATTTTCTGTGAATGATGAAATAGGTTGATGGCAAAAAGAACAAGGTTTATGGGCAGAATCTTTGTTATTTGGCAAAACTGTTCCTAGATCACAAGACCCTTTACTATGATGTTGACCTCTTCCTTTTCTACGTCTTGTGTGAATGTGATGATCGAGGATGTCACATGGTTGGATATTTTTCCAAGGCAAGTGATGGTTCTGCTTTATGTTCTAGCGATGCTAATTGCAATATCCTTTTCTTCTTGTTCTATCAACAGGACAGTGAATCTACACTTTGAAAACTATATATAATATCAATTGTCATATATTGCTTGTTCCCTTATATATTAGCAATGTGGTGCTGCTATGTGAATGCCTTGAGTTTATTTATACTCATCCCACTTATCAGTTGTTTAGCTACTTCTAATGTTCTACTTTTGAAGTTAATATCATAGCACATTGCTTTCTCTGGAATTTGCTTTAGCTAACAATTTTTCTTCCTTATGCTGCAGGAAAAGCATTCTGAGGAGTCCTATAACTTAGCTTGCATTCTTACCCTTCCTCCTTATCAAAGGAAGGGCTATGGAAAATTTTTGATTGCCTTTTGTAAGCTTCTCTTGTCACTTTAAGCTCTATGTATGTTTGTTTCCAAACATTGAATCTTCTTGAATAGTGATCTCGCCCACTTAGAAATATAGCAACTAGTTATACTCATTTAACTGAAGCACTACGCTTTGGAAGAGATTATAGGAATGCTTGGCTGCTTGATGGTAGTCTGTTTTGGATCTTTAAGCTTAAGCTTTCCAGACTATTGTAGTGTTTTAAGTGTTATCTTTGAGTCTCTCACCCCCTTTTTTTTCTTTTGTTGGTGAAATGCTAAATGCCATTTTTCCACAATGGAGCAGCATATGAGCTTTCCAAGAAAGAAGGTAAAGTTGGGACACCTGAAAGACCTCTCTCTGATTTGGGCCTGTTGAGTTACAGAGGATACTGGACTAGGGTCCTTTTAGACATATTGAAAAAGCACAAGGGCAATATATCTATTAAGGTTTGTATTATCTGAATCTTCGTTAAGCCTATTTCAATATTTCCTCGGTAACTTTTACTGCCTCTGCGTGTTGTATAGCATTGTTTAAAATTGTTTATGTTACTTGGAAACTCTGCTGCTCAGGCCTAGAATTTTATAGTTCCTGGGACGATGATCACGAGTATCTTACTGTGAAATAAAAAATATATTGTGAACACTAAGAGTTACGGAGTGACTCGCCTTTCTGTCGGTTTCTTTGTATTTAGTGCCTCTTTTCTTCTCTTTTCCTCACATTACTTGAAAGTTAGACAATGAATAGATTCCATGAAAGATCTGTCTCCCAACCTGTTCATATTTCATCTGACAGCCAAATAGTTGCATCGAAATTTTTCTTTTTGCCGTTTTGCTTCACTTGATCTTATTGTATAAATGTTTCGTTCGTTTGAAGTTTCCAACTCCGAAATAAGCCCTCGTGCTCGGCTTTTTCGCAGGAGCTTAGTGACATGACGGCCATCAAAGCAGAAGATATTCTGACAACCCTGCAGAGTCTGGAACTGATCCAGTACAGAAAAGGGCAGCATGTCATCTGTGCCGATCCGAAGGTCCTTGACCGTCATTTAAAAGCAGCCGGTCGGGGCGGTCTCGATGTTGATGTTAGCAAATTGATTTGGACTCCGTACAAAGAGCAAGGTTGACTACTTGACTTGATGATAAAGTTGTCCAGATTAAAAAAAAAAAAGGTTCATGACTGCGTAACTTGGTACTTGTATAAATATAGCATAGGTTTCTTTAGCAACTTCAAACACAATGGTTATTTTTAGGTCGTAGTGTTGACATGACATGGATCCATCTGTTTGTTATTACCTGTATGTACGACGACACTGATTTATGTAGTAGTAATGACCAACATCATAGTTATGTAGGATTTTTATTAGGGAAAATTCTAAAATGGTCCCCGTGTTATATCGAAAATCCAGTTTCGTCCTTCTATTTTTAGTAATTACGAAATGGTCCTTCTGTTATTCAAATTGACTTAAAAATATCCTTTTCCGTTGACTAAATTTGAATTTTTTTCAAAATGGCAAAACTACCCTGTATAGTATTAATTAATTCAACCTCTAATATTTTAGAAAATTATACTTATACTCCATATATCACTTTTATCTTTCAACCTCTAATATATTTATTGGGTAATATTTAACTATTAAATATTTTTTTATGTATTCATAATATTCAAACACCCTCCGCCCCTCCGCGACGAACCACCTCCGCGACGAACCCCCTCCGTAAACCCTGCCGCCACACCGCATTGAACTCCTGCCGCCCCTCTGAGACGAACCCACGCCGCGAACCCGCGACGAACCCTCGCTGCCATCCCCGAACCTCCGCCGCGACGAACCCCCGCCGCCCCTCCGCGAACCCCGCATCCCCTCCACGCGAACCTCGCCGCCCCTCCACGCGAACCCCGCTGCGAACCTCGCCGCCCCTCCACGCGTGGATTTGATCGTGTATATATAGTACTGGACTTGATTCATTCATGCCTTTTTAGTCTTTAAAGCTTGGGTTTTGATGGTTATTGGTTTTGAGATTTGATGAGGTTGGTTAGATTTGATTTTGGAGACTTTAATAGTTGGTCAACGTTTCTTGTTTTGTTGGTGTTTGTCTTGTGGTTATTAAGATCTCATTTTGATTTTTTTCTTGTTCGCTCTGGGTTTGTGTTTTAAATACCCTCTGAGATTTAGTGTTCTAGGATTTGTTATATACCATAGTTCAAATGTGATCATGCGATTTCATCAATGTATGCTTGTTAAAGTGTACAATGTTTCTGTTATAGCTATAATTAGGCATGTTCTCCGCAACACTTGTCACTGCAGTGTTGGTTGAAGAAACAGAAGGATCCCGCCGTCCCTCCACGCGAACTCCGCAGCGAACCTCGCTGCACCTCCACGCGAACCCCGCCGCCACTCCACGCGAACCCCGCAGCGAACCTTGCCGCAAAACCCACCACCCCGCCAACTCCGACCTCAGCAAATCCACCACCCCCGAACTTAGACCCCCGCGAACTTCGACCCCCGAACCCCTAAGAAAGAGAGAGAGACCGGCGAGAAAGAAAGAGAGAATGAAAGAGTGAGAGAGAGAGAGAGATGAAAGAGAGGGAGATTTAGGAAATTAGATTAAAAAAACAAAAGTAAAATATTGGGTGTATATGTAATTTTTAAAAATATTAAAGGTTAGATTAATAATTACAATGAAGGGTAGTTTCGTCATTTAGAAAAATATTTTAAATTTAGTCAACGAAATGGATTAATTTAGACCGATTTGGAAAAAAGGAGGATCATTTCGTAATTACTTAAAATAGAAGTACGAAACTGGATTTTAAGTATAACACGGGGACCATTTTAGAATTTTCCCTTTTTATTATATGCAAGTTAACATTATAAATAAAACCTTAGATGTCACATTAACCGGACAGCGTATAGACTAGAGATATACAGGGAAAAAAGGTATCAACAGCCTTTGGAAGTACTATTATTCATTTATTTGACTCTAAATATATTATTTTTTGGGTAATAACAAATCATCCTGAATAATTGTTTTTAACACCAAACAAAGCAAATAGAGGTTTTCAATTTTCTATAGACCCAATAAACTGGCTTTGAACGCGTCAAATTTAAATCTCTATTCTTGAGAAGCCGTTGCGTTTATCTTAAATTTTTGTTTAGAACTTTTTGGACATGAAAATGAAATGAATGGTATGTGGAACAGAAATCTATGAACTATAATGTGTTGCTTAAAACTTAAAAGTGACGCTACGCTTTTTGCCGACACTAGTGGTAAAGGGCGGGAAGTGAGTTTAACTCCTCGTGTGCTTTTTAATCAAACCCAAAAACTATTAAAAAAACTTAGCAAAAAAAAAAACATTTTTTTTTGGGTGCTAGATAATTTCTTTACATGATAACATTGACCCTTCATTTGCTTTTGACTTCATGATTTTTCAAAAAAAAAAAAAAAATCATATAGACTACTGGTATGCATCACAAATTTTTTGGATATGTTTGGTATTTGTTTGTTCATGCTTCAAATAACTTATCAACATTTTTAAAAATTAAGAATTTAATCACTAACACAGAGAAATTTTATGACATAAAGATAAAATTACAATATCATGTAATTAAGTGTATGGAAACTGCAACTTTTTTATCATTAAGTGGTCGTTTTTTATTTGAGTTATTGATTAACAAAATCTTGAATTAAAATCGATATGGATGAAAATTTAATTATAATATTTGAATTGAGATTGTAAGATAAAAGATTTGTCTTGAAAATTAAAAAAAAAAATGCTAAAAAAAACATTGATACTCTAATAAGAATATTTCAGTTGCCGATAAATGACCCAAACTTATTCGATTGATTTGTTACGCAGTTTTTCCGTATCAAAGTGTGATTGAGATTGTTTTTTCCCCCATAATCCCAAACATTGTGGAGCTCTATACTTCCAATAGAAATATATATATTTTTTAAGAGAAGCTATCTTTTTTACTTGAAAACCTCACATTAATGCTCTTGCTATTTGGTTTGTACTTGGCTTTTTGGTCCTTCGATAAGTAAGGACATATAAAGTGGCAATTCTGTTGTTTATTATTTCCTTCTCAAACGACGAGGCAGTGACTTTCAAATCCAATCCCGGTTTGTCTGAAACCAGTCCAACACATCACCGTTTTATTATTATTATTATTATTATTTTTTGCTAACAGACAAAAAAGACAGGACTTGGTACAACTACGCGGCACGTGGGTTTCCTAGCGTGTTCTCATAGAAATTTATTTTTAATTTTTTTATCGTCTTAAAAGGTAAAAATATCAGACTTGCCGAAAACTTTAGAAAGTAAAAGATAATGCATATTTTATCAAAAAAAAAAAAAGATCATGCATATAAATTTCTGAGTGTAGGATTATGAATTTCTACTACAGTGAACAAGTAAATTTGACTATAAAAAAAGTCGTTATTTTAATATAGTCGTTATTTTTTTGGACTCCCCTTGATTTCACATAACCGTATTATTTTCAAGATCATAAATAATTTCTTTTGGAGCACCTAAATTTCGAAATTTCCACCAAGTGGCAAGTACCAACTTTTTCACATTGACATTTTTCAACAACATTAAAATGGCACAAAAATATAAGAGAGAGAGAGAAAAAGAGAGACACACTAAAATCAGATCTAGATATGGACAACTAAGGTTTCACTTCATATATGACCATGAACAGAAGAAGTACCGGTTTTACGTACAAAGTTTAATAATTGTATCTTGAGGAAAATATCAAATTGAGGTAATTACCAAAAATTTAAAAAAAAAAACATTTACAAGAGAGACTCAACAAACCCTTCGTTAAAAATTAGCTAACCTTTTGTTTTTCTCTCCCAAGTTCCCCCTAATTACACTCTCACCCTCACTCACGGCTCACGCATCATGATTGTTGATGATTGATCAGACGGTGGTGGGTTGAAGATGGTGCCTGGGATGATGAACCTGATGAATCTGCAGACCCCTGAGAGTGGCCCCACCAGATCTCCTCTTCCACAGGCTCTCAGACTCAGACTCAGTCCCTTGTTGGGCCTCAATGGGCCTTCTCTTCACCACCGGCAATGGCGGGTCCAACTCCGCTACGCTAATCACTCCCCCAGTACAATTCCCACTCTTGCACTCGCACCCACAACACCCTCTTGCCTCCTCGACCGCCACGTGTCCCCTCCCCCCGTCGCCGGAGGTCAGGCTCTTGCTAGAGAAGAACTTCACGAGCTTGGCGTACTTGATGATATGGTGGTGGCTATTGGCTATGACAGTGGGGCTGGTCCTGTGGCTGTGGCTGTGGCTGTGGCTGTGATGATGATTATTGGAGAGTGGTTTGTTGGGGTTTGGAAAAACGACGACTTTGTTCTTGCGTTTGACTTGGCCTATGCAGCTGATTTTGGGGGACAGAGGGTCGGAGTTGGGTTTGGGTTTGGGTTTGGGAATGGGTTTGGGTTGATGGAGATTGCATGGTCTTGGGAGGCCATGGACTACTGCGTCTTTGATAATGGAGGGTCTTGAGCACAACATGGGCAAGAAGATTGTGGGTGATCCATGGTGATACTTGTTGTGATGATGGTTTTGGCTGTGGAATCGACTACTGCAATATTCATGTCCCATGAAGATATATGAGACTCTTTTTTTTGTTTTTGTTTTTTTGTAAAGATCTGAGTTTTAGAGAGAGAGAGAGAGAGAGAGAGAGAGAGAGAGAGGTGGGTAAATTATACGGAGAGACGGGCTATAGATGAAGGCAAAGACTTTGTCTTTTGAGTCTTTTATGGTGTTCTTTTGAGTGTGTGAGGGAGAGAGAGGGGTGAGAAAAGGGTGTTGAGATTGTCAAATATAATACAATGGGAGAGATTAGAATAGAATATTAGATTAGATTAGTTAAATTAATTAAATAAATCATGTAAAATAGAAAATTATAATAAATAATTCTTTTAAAATTTGATTATTTAAAATTATTAATGTTTTGAAATTCAAAAAAATAGGGATTTGTAAGAAATTGCAAAACAAAATCATTCGTAATGTAAGTTAATAATCTATATCTGTTCATTTTTATTTTCACTCAATGTTTATACTTTGTAGCATAAGATTTAGAACATAAATTAAAAATACAACATAAATAGTGCATAGATTATTATTGTGCTAAAATAGAGGTATTTCATAAAATCTCCTTATTTTTTATACTTACTAATTAATTTGTGGCTAAAATTTATGTTAAATTTTGTTATAATAATATATTTAACAATTGGTCTTTGGGAGCGTAGCTCGTACGTCATATTTTTTAAAATTACAAAAAAATTACTATAACAATTATTATTTTTTAAATTATGGCTGTTATTTAAAAATCAACTCGAGCAATTTTTTTTTTTTTGGTCTACTAATTAGTCGGTCAAGTCTTAGTGATATATAACAAAGAAGGAAAGGGAAAGACCAAGACACGAGTAAAAGATAGGAGGACCACTAAATTAGGGTTGTCTCATCTTAAAATGTGAAATGTTGGAATAACAACTAGCTAGCATGCGTAAATGAAGGGCAGAGAATAGAAAAATGCTCATGAGACTTGTCTTTTTAATAATTCACTCAATACATAGGTTTTTTTTTTTTTTTTTTTTTCAACCGTTCACTTCATGCCAAGTATAGCTACTTCTCCAACAATTATAGGTTGACTTGACCACTCTTCTTGTCTCTAACTAATCTCCTAAATCTTCAAAATTAATTTGAGCAGTTTTGTTAGGGCCTACTATTCCAAGTTCAATCACATTTATGTCATTGAAAAGATTAATCATGTAACGTCCGCCAACTTAGCAGCTCGGAATGCCCTTAAATACAATTTTTATTTTTTTTTATTTAATTTATTATGGAAAAAAAAATCTGCCAACTTAGCAGCTCAGAATGCCCTTAAATACAAATTTTATTGTTTTTTTATTTAATTTATTATGGAGGAAAAAAAAATCAGCCAACTGAGCAGCTCAGAATGCCCTTAAATACAATTTTTATTGTTTTAACAAAAAAATATTACAAGGAATATATATTAATGTAATGTTTAATGCTAAATCATTTAATTGATTTGTCTCACAATACAAGCTAGCTCTTATCGTGTGAAAGTGTGAAAAATAGATTATAAGTGCTTATGAGATTAGTCCGGTCACTACGAAAATCATAGGTAATATTATTTTAGAATGAGCATCATTGTTTGTTACCAAATGATGTGGGACTATATTAGAGAATACTTGGAGATCATTTAGGAGGTACATAAATCACTAAGAACGTGACTGGATGTTGATTATTGACAACTGAAAAGAAAAAAAAAATCCATTAAAAATAAAAGAGTGAGTTGCAAAAATAAGCCAAAATTAAATGTTTGTTTTAAATGATAGCATGTGTTTTAAAAAATTAAAAAAATAGTCATGTTATGAATTGTATAACAGAAAAGTGTCACACAAAATATAACAGATCTATAAATATTTGTTAGATATTATTTAACACTTCAAAAAATAATGAGTAAAACTTAAAGTGTTACAAAATATCTTACAAATATTTACCGATGTGTTATATTTTGTGTGACATTTTTCTGTTAAACAATTCGTAATATGGTTATTTTTTTAATTTTTTGAAACATAGACTGGACTTTAAAAATAAATTTTTTTTGACTATTTCCTACAATTTCCCAAAATAGAACTGTACAAGTAATCTGTATTATGTAATGAGGATATATGACTGTCAAGGACAATAACAAATTTCTACCAACCAATATAACAGTTTATGATTGGACAAGAAACTAGGGATGTGTAGAGCAATATCATGGGTGGGTTTTCTTTGTCAATTTCCAAGTAATTTGTGTTAATTACTGTTTTTGATAGACATTGTCTTAAACTTTTTCGTCCCCCTTTTTTTTTTCTTTTATTAATAAATTTTGGGTAAGTAAGAAAGGAAGAGTTGACTTATCACAGTTGTACATGTGTTAAATGCTATTAATGCTACTTATATTCACATTACTATGCCCTTTAATCATTTAGTACCCAAAAAAAGATGGCATTATATCACACTCATCACTGTTTCAAGTAAAAGGTCAGGATTAAAAAATTAAATACAAAAAGATAGGGATAGAAATTTTGGGCAATAGGATGCAAACTTACCTTTTAATACTTTTTAGATTTCTAATTTAAAATTTAAATCCATAATTATGTCTGTAAAATCAATTGCAATAGAAATATCTTCTTCTTCTAAATTTTTATATTTTTGCTGCCTCTTTTTCTAATATTTAAATCTTATGTTATATAGACTATAGTGATATTTTTTTTTTCAAACCAGTCAAAGGTGTCAAAGGAAATCATTTATAGAAATGGACGCATATATTATTATAGGGAACCACGTTTTCGTAGAATGCAATCAATCCGCGGATTCACCATTAAATAAAATAAATAATAATATATATAATGTCACATATTCAAATGCTTTGCCTCCGTGGCCTTTCTGTGTTTTGCTTTGTGAACTCAAGCCATAAATCGTTCTTAACGTGATTGTTTGAGATTTCATTAATTACTTATAAAAAATTAATTATTTTTTTTATAAACTTTTTACCTTCCTCAAACCAAGTCTAACATATCCTTTTGCAGCCAAAAAAAAAAAAAAAGGAAAAAGAGAGAAATGTAAATAAAAATAATTAACAATAATGCACGTCGTCCTTGACCCTAGCTCTACATTTTTGCCATATAGATATAGACGTACATATATTATATTATAAACTTTATGTGGCGTGAATAGATTGCAACAAAAGCTTATTAAACTTGACAACGTCAATGTTCGGCGGTTGATTTATTTACAAAAAACGAAAAAAAAAAAAAGGTTTGTAGTTGTTTGTTCTCCTACTTTTCGCTATTTATCACAATAAAAATGGTTTATAATATTAGAGAACTTAATCAAGTCCATAGTATTCCGTCCATACGGAATAAACAATATATTGACGTCAATTGTGGAATGTAATGTATCAAACATTTATAATAAATTTTCGTTTCAATAAGCAGTTATTCACTCTTTTTTTTTTTGTGGGTTTTATTTTCGATATGATTAATCTAAAAACTTCTTAAAACGTGAGATTTACTGAAACACGGTCCTAAATCCGTTTCTATATATATATATATATATATAGCGTTTACATGGTGTCAATAGGTGAATGGATTTCATTAATTAATACTTGACTGGTAAATTTGGTAGAAACTAATTATACGAGTGCCAAATAGCCTAACTTTTTTTTTTTAATAAAAATTTTAATTGGCGGTTGCTTATGGTAAAACCTAACAAAAACTATCAACTACGGAATATCATATTCTAACTTTATAGATCTCAACTAAAATATTCATTTTCGTGTCATTGTCTATTGAAAGACATTTATAAAAAAAAAAAGGAGAATTTCAAAACAAAGCCATTTTTTATGTCACTTAATAATCTATACCCCATGTAGTGTGCTCCCTTTCCTTCCATCTTATGTTTGTAGTGTAAATTTTGGGGTATAAATTAAAAATGCAACTCACATGGGGTATAGATTATCATTGTGTCAATAATGGGGCATTCTTCAAAATCCCCCTAAAAAAAAAAACGTTGGCCACTTTTTCTCTCTTTCTTCGTTCCTTTTTTTTTTCTTTTTCATTAATATTTTTGCTTTATATATCTCTAAGCTCAATGCATTAAAAACGGCTATATACAAAGTTTTTTAATAACTTATAATTGTATGAAGTACCCCTAGCTATATAGGAAGGATTAACAATGAAATTAACATAAATATATTCGAAAATGGAAATAAAAGTAGGGTCTAAAAATACTTAGTCATTTTTTAATATATATTTTAATAAAATAGCCGACGTTTTCAAAATTAAGAAACTAGCCATTAGTCACAACTAAGGACATAAATGTAACATCACATCATCATATAATTGAAAAAGTGACTATTTTATTAATTAATAAAAATAATGATTATTTTCTTAAAACATCAACTAAAAAATAACTATTTACTCAATAATTTCATAAGACCCGAATAAAGAATAGAAGTTCGAATAAGGCAATGAATTATATATATTTACAGAGCACCTACCATTTGTTACTTTCATATAATCTATTCCACTCAACCAATAACTATTTTGTTCTTATACTTTTTTTAAATCTCTAGCTGACTTGACATGAGATATTGGACACATGACGTATCATTATTCATTAATTAGTGAACACAATTTTGATAGTTCTAATAAAGAAAAAATTACATTTTGGCTAGTTCTTGGTCAATATCATAACGTTGTATAGCTGCTGGTAATATTGCCAGTATCTCTATATTTTATTTGTAGAAATCGATCAAAATTGATTAAAAAAAAAAGGTGCCATATAAGTTTAGGTAAATAGATCATATAAGAGTTGTGTTAATAGTTAGTCTCATGAAATAAAAAAAAGTAACGGGTAATTGGTAAGTAAATATTTATTATTACTCTGACATAATTTAGCAAATATGTTAGAAAAATTGTTAATTAAATTTTTTAAAACAATAACTATTTTCCAAATCAAACTTTGAAAATGATTATTTATCATATTTTTCTCTTAATATTTTACGGGTTTACTGTTACACCTTGGTAAATGTTATCACGAAATTGACAAAGTCCTTATTTTACCAACCGTCCGATCTTAAAATGTCAATTTATACTTTACCTAAGTCTTGACTTTTAAGATAAAAGCTGTGGTGACCAAACTTCTTTTTTGAATATCATGAGTCATTATCATTATTCATTCACATTATTGAGCAGTATAAATCTTAGTTTCTTGCATTCCATATGTACAAATTACCAATCAACTATCATGAAAACAAAATACGTTTCAAAAGTGGGAATTGTTCTTTGAATTTCATTGTCCGTCTATTAAGATGAGAACATGGATTAACTATTAAGGAATAAGGACCATTTTTTTTTATTTAAGGAAAAAAAAATCTTGTATAAAAGCGGGCCGTTGGATGGAGATCGAGAGATTAGCAGCCGTTGGATTAAGGATGATAGAAAGAGAGAGAGAAAGAAACTACGAGGAGAGAGACAAAAAAACACATGCGAATCACGTGCAAGGGCAAAAATGCAAAGTTTCTTTTTTTTTTTTTTTTTTAAGAGAACAGAGAGAATGGGGACAAGTGAGCCGACATGCCATGCAAGAGAGCACGTGGGAGGCACGTGAAAAGGAACTTTTGGTTAGGTACTCCTAAAGTCCATGATAATTGATAGACCCTTCTCTTCTCCAACACATTACACACTTTATAACAAACGCCACTCCCTTTTGGTTGGCCTAATATGACATTAGTGTTCTTTGGTTGTGGGACCCATCAATAATTAGAATTAATTAAAAAGAAAGGGGAACGTGAGGAGTGGACCCCACTATCATGCATTATTTTCCATGATGAATTAGGTTTAGTAGGAGTGGCAATTTTAGAGCATATATTTGATCTTGTATTTTATGTTGGAATCATGAAATGAAATTATGAGTATGCCATTGGTACATTGAAGGAATGCCTTTGGCAATAGTAATTTTGATGTTGAGTAGCTTGTTGAATAAACATTGTAAAGAGTTGTTTATTGGGGAAAATATAAATTTATAAAGCAAAATCATTGGTCATATATTAATAGATTTGAATACTAAAATTAAGAACAAAACAAAAGTTGAGGGCTCGGGTTAGAGTCACTTCTCAAAATAAACATTAGCCTTTTGTCAATAAATTTACAATATGATAAAATTAATAACCTCTATTAAATAATATTTTTTATCGGTGTCAACTACAGTTCAACATGCTGAATAATTATTCGATAAATTTATAAGATAATACATTTATACAAAGAAATTTCTAAGGATCCATCCGATATATAAATTAATAATTTTAAACCCTAAATCCTAAATCTTAAAAAAATTATAATCTTATTAAGAAGAATTCCCAAAATATATATATAATATTATTTGTAGTTCGGCAAAATTATTACTTAGTTAACAAATACGTAAAATTATACAGTTAATATTCGAATAGGTAAAAAAAATGGTTTTTTTAAATAAATAGCCATATTTTTATATATGTTTTTAACAATTAGTCTATGTTTGCTTTTATTAGCAAAATAGCCATACATTCGTGTCTAGATTTTTGAGACTGCAATCACTAATTTTTAGAATTCTGTTTTTGTTGTTTGTTGCAGACAATATTGTCTAAAATTTTGTGTCTCTAATCATGAAATTCGTGACTTTTTGGTTGCATATTTTTTTGCTATTCATAAGGTATTTTTTATTTAGTAATAAGTTTTAATAAATTAGTTGTATAGGCAATCATTTATTTGTGAGTTGGTTATTTTGTTAATGGATGTTTAAATTTTTTATTGTATTTATTTCAAAATTTTTGAAATTTTGTGATTATAGTCACAAATTTTATAATTATGTATTTTATTTATTTAGTCACAAATTTTATTTCTTTAGTCATAGATTTTTAGATGTTGACCTGGTGGCTATTTTGCTAATATTTCAAAACGCGGGCTATATCTTTAAAACATATATTGCAAAATGGCTAAATCCTTAACTGACCCAAAAAAAATACCTCAATAAATAATAATTTACTAAATTAATTTTTTTTTCTTGATACCAATGTTATCGATGTATATATGTTAAACTGTAATTTGGTCTTTTTGGTTAAAATTTAGATTATCTCAATTTTGTTACTACTTTCTAACACTAAAGTTATTCGATTGATCGTTCTTATTTCGAGCACATCCCAAAAAAGCAAGTACAATAATCAAAGATAATTATATATATATATATATATATATATCAATTTCAAAGGAATTCCATAATCTTACTGGAGTAAATGATGTTATTTTGTTTTGTTTCCCATTCAATTACTCGTGACATTTTAGTGAAAGTGCAAGGAATGATGATTGCCCTAATATATAGCTCTTTAATCATAAAAAGAAACTGGTATTTAGGTTAAGTTAATTGTCACTTGAATTTATTTTTGAAAATTTGCAATCGCTGTTCTTTAGGCGAGAAAATTAATGCATTATAGATTATTAGATTTACTTTCTTTTATTTCAAATAGCACAATGACCAAATTGTTTATTCGTGCAAAATTCTTAAAACAGAAGAAAGTCTAAAAGAAGAGTAATTATATAGAATCAATGTCTATGTTTTAATTAAATGACCAGTGTTTTTAAAATTAAGAAACTAGTCATTAGCTCCTTACAAAACTATAGCATCACACACTATCACGTAGTTAAAAAACTTGACTATTTTCTCTATTAATGAAAACACTGACTATGTTCTTCAAACATCATCTACAAAATGACTATTTACTCAATAATCTCTTAAAAAATTGCACGGAAGGAAAAAAAAAACATACATGAAAACAATATAACAATTTAGGTTCGATATTGTATACTTCTACCAACCTCTCTCTCACATGAAACTATTGTCATTAAGCTTTTATTCTTTGATTTAATTAGTAACAACTATTGTGGATAAGTCCAAACAATTAATAGCCAATTACATATTATTGATAAGCACTTATATTGGTATGAGAAACTTTAAGATAAGTTTTAGAATCTATAGTAATATCCTAATGAGATTATTAAGTAAATAGCTATTTTTAAAGATATTTTAAAAAAATGGTCAACGTTTCGATTAATTAAGAAAATAGTCATTTTTGAACTACATGATGCATTGATATTACTTTTATATACTTAATTTTGTATTGGCTAATGACTAGTTTTTTAATTTTTTAAAACTTTGGCTATTTTCTTGAAACATATTTAAAAATAGCTAAAAAAAACCCTATTCTAATTTCCCTTTTATTATATTGTTTCATAAAAGCTATTTCCCTTTTTAGGAAATTCATTGTAGTATTTTAATCATTAGTATGTAATCGCTAATTAAATTCGTGGTACGTTATTTGTTTAACCGGAAAATCATAACGTTATTTAAAAAAAAACCAGTTAAGAAATTAGTCATTTTAAAGATAAAATTTGAAGGTTTAACTATAATTTCATGAAATTACGGCTAAATCCTAAAAAATTAGTCAAAAGTTTGGTTAAATCCTTAAAAATCTAAAAATAAAACACACATAGACTAATTTAAATTTAAAAGACTCAACACATAGGGACCATTATAGATCGATTTTACCAATAAATGCGATGCGTGATAAATTTATTTTACCAGCCACTATTGTATAGAAAACTTTGGGCAGAAATGTCAATTATAATGTTTGATCAACATTTGTAAGAAACTACTTAAACAGGAAAAGACAAAGCCTACACTTTCTTTGGCTGGTATTTTTGGGCAAATTTCGTGTTCTTTTCAAATCACTTCCGAGAAGCAACTACCCCAATAATTCTCGAATTTTAATATTTCTCTTTCAAGCCTATCCAATCATGAATCAACAACAATTAATTATTTTAAAAACTTCGATCTATCCAGCATCTAAACATCTACATGACATCAAAATCGCACAAAACCAAATAAACTTATAAAATAATAATAATAATAATAATATTAATAATAATAAAAAGTTAGTACTTTTCTTTGCCTTTCCTTTCCTTTCCTTTCCTTAGAAAAAAGGTTGATATGCTTTTTAGTAAAGAGTAAAGACTAAAGATAATAGAGGACCCAACAAATAGTAAAGTTAAGGACCAAATGCAATGGCAATTGGAAAAGCCAAACCTCACCCTATTCTTGGGAAATAATTAGGAATATTAAGGATTTATCACACAAACACAACACTGCCATATATATCATCTAAGATTCTCTCTTGCGCACGAATAACCCATATAATAATATATTTAACATACACACATATATAATTCTTTTTATGTATGTATATGCCAATTTTGTTTGTCAGTCTCTGAGCTGTGACGACCCTTTTGTCAATTCTTACTTTGTATGTGCCCTTAATATTTATATCATAAATCATTGACCTTACTCAAAAAAAGACACACTGAAAGTTCAAAAAATAATTCAAAGCTCTTGTCGCAAACTTAATGTCTGTATTGGGTGTATTGACACATAGAGGAATGTGAAGCACAAAAAATAAGAGAGTAAAAAAAAAATTGTTGCGAAAATGGTTTGCCCGGTTAAAGTGAGGCTAGACAGACAGATAGATGGACTATTATGAGGCACAAAATAAGAACAATTTTTCTATCAACACCACTATTTATATTGTACTCTTTTTTTTTTTTTTAGTGTCCGAAATACTAGAGAAGCTCTCGTGCTAATGTACCGTCGTGATGCCATAATCACGCGACACTAGCACGATTTTAAATAAGACGAGGAAGATTCGAAATTCATGCCCTAGGTGATGAATAGCAGATTTTAAGAGTTTTTTTTTTTTTTTTGTCATGTTGTCGTATTTATATATTTATTTATTTTCATCATGTTGATTTGGGAAGATCTTAATGTGGAGGCATTATGTATGGGTAATATGGTTGTTGAAAATTATTATTGAAGAGAATGAGAGGCCAAATCGTACGAGATAAGACAATGGGAAATTGACAAAATTCAATAGGCCAAACCGTGCATCAATAATGCCTGCTTTTCTCTCTGTTCATGACTAAAAATTCCTCAAAAGTTTTCTATAGAAATAATTTATCTGAAGTTGGGTTAATAACTATTTTCCCCATCCAAAATAAAATATTTTGTTATTTGAATTGCAGCGAAAAATAAATGTGGGTTATTTAATATAAAGGTCCAATAAAGACCTATCTTCAAATTCCAGCCCAAAAAAGGGTCAAAGTTCTATAAAACTCTATTCAAAAAAGAAAAGACAAGGGTCATAATTTGATATCCACTAGCGTGAAAGCAAGGTAGAGTCTCTTGCTTGCCCATGGAAAATCAAAAAGTGCTCGTGACTCGTGAGTCATGACAAATGATTTTTTTTTTTTTTTTTTTTAGGAAGAGATGCCTAAGATGATTTTAGGTAGACATAAATATTACATCAGTGTAGAAAAAATTATAGGGCATATCAGATATTGATTTGGTACAAACATTCAGGTCATTGATTTTACACTTGTGAGTTTGACATGGAATAAGCTAGAATATGACTAGCTAACCCAATGTATAAGCAAACAAAAATAGGACAAGAAGAACAATTACAATTTTATGGTCAAACATTGTTTCGTGAAACTCTTTTGAGCTGTGATCAAATTCGATATGTATTTTTCTTTTCAAATTAAATACAACTCATTTTGGATGCATTAGAGTTTGAACCTTATTATGGCTAGTGTGAAAGAATAGTTCAGATTGAATTCTGACCAAAAGACTAATGATTTAAATTATAACTACATTCAAACAAGTTATATCTTAGTAACTTTGGAAGTTCTCTCTCAATTCAAAGTAAAAAATAAAAAACTAAATCCCACATTTTTAATATAGTTAGTGTAGTGACAACCAAAACATTACTCTGTCTGAGGTAAGTAAAATGAGAAGCTCTAGATGGTATGAAAAAGAAAAAGGGATGAAACTTTTAACAAGAACACGCAATTCAGGCTTTCGTAAATGACATTTCAAATATGAATTATTCTTGGCATTGTAACTATTTCATCAGTTTTTCGATGCCAACTAATGTGGCATGTGAAAATGTTGTCATAGGCATGTGAAAATGTTGCCATATTTTAAATGGTAAGTGCCAAAAGTTTAGTAAAAGAATAATGCTAGACATACCAACTTTTTAATACCAATCTATGTGGCAATTGAAATATCAAGTTTTAATCTAATTAGATAATAAATACTCACAAATGTCAGTCTCCTTATTAAAAGTTAGTCAAAATGTTAATATGCATTGCATTTAGGTATTGGTGGCCATAGTGCATTTATAAACTCTAATGCTTGTAGACATGAGAATATATATGTTAATTTATCATCCAACATTTATATCGCAATGAAAAAACAGCAAAAATTGAATTCCAGCCCCCAAAAAGAAAGTCATTCTTATCCTTAAAAAAAAAAAAAAAATCATGACCCACCCACTTGTGACATGATTTTAGCCATACAATATTACACGGGCATTGTAGAAAAATTGGTAGAAGTCATACACGTTTGCTACGACAAAATGTTCTGGTATTGGTTTTTTTGTACATGTAAGCTGTAAACTCTGACCAAAGGACTAAAAAGATAATATATTACCCGCATTTGGTGACGACTGTTATTAACTAAATCCAACAAAGATAATTACCTTTTGAAATTTGAAGTCCTACTCTATCCCCAAAAAAAAAAAAAAAAAAAGAAAAGAAAAAAGAAGAAGTTAAGAGCACACTAACAATTACAACAACAGTGAGTAAAAATGTAAAATGAGAAGCTCTGGATAATAGCAAGGAAAAATAAATTAAAAAAACAAAGGATCTAAAAGCACATATTTCAGTCCTATTGGAGAAGCAAAAACAGAACTGCATTTGATTCAATGTCGTTTGCGTGGCAATAGTTCCTGTTGCATCTTGGTTTGCTGGAGCTTCGCTTGCCATCTTTGGAAAAACGCTATTTGCGGTATTACCTGGCGGAGTTGAGTTTCTGGTTTCTATAAAGTTTTCCGGCTACCATATGCACGAGATCAGACGTCAAAAAGTTCGCTTGCCAGTGAAAGCTAAGGCAGTCATCATAGCACACCGACAACTCGGGGAGAGCAGGAAAGAAACGGCCATCACGGGATTCACTTCCTAGGAAAAATCGACATAGTACATGTTCAGAACAGACTATGTTAGAGTATTTTCTTCGGATTTACTGCCATGTTCCCCTCCCGCCTCATCTTGTTGCAACAATTTCGCCTCCAAACTTTCCACCTCGAAAAGTGGAACATTGTTATTTGAACCGGCATCTGCGCTATCAGTATCAACTGTTGACTCATTAGTAGGATCAATTGTTTTTCCGTCTTCCTGTTTGATTATGGTCTCAGTCTGCTGATGGAGCTGCGTTTGTGAACCGAGTGAAGGTAGGCCCGGTGACGCAGTTCCCAAACCTTTCGAAAGGCTAACATATTTGAAAACGAGCTGTTTGTAGTTATTGAGCAAATCCTCTACGTCATTGACGGTCAGGTCACCAGACATTGCAAAGAAGTAAGGAAACTCCTGAAATACTTGGTTAACCCGATCCTCCTTTAAAAGTAGTCCCGCCCCTTTATTCTCCAAATCTGAGAGGGACGGTATTTGTGCAAAGGACGACTGTTCTTTTGTGTAAGGTGTCTCACCTCGGGATTTCCTTTCAGATGATTTGGGCCGTGGTGCAGAATCCTTGCCAGCATTTAAAGCTTGCTGCTTGGATTCCCTAGACTCGGGTCTAGGTATCTGACCTCCATATTGATCTGTTAGATTAGGCCGACTATTTAAGTCATCTGAAAGCCCAGAGAGAAGTGCCCGAGCAGTCTCCATGTTCTTCTCAAACTCAGTTTCTTCCATCGAAAGGGCTTTTGCATCAATGTTTGAGATAAAGGATTCGACAGATTGCATGTTTGTGAAATAGTAGGCCGCTTCGGAAACTAGCCGGGCCTGGCTCCTATACCTTTGTATGTACAATAAATTCGAGTGTAGCTGCGGAGGATTTGCCTGCATATCAAGTTACAAAAAACAACTTGGTAAAATAAATGTAAACATGTCACGCTAAAGAAAAATGGCAGAGCACCGTAACTTAGCAGTAATGAAACAGGACACCAATAAAAGAATAACTGCAAACATAGCATCAACAAAAGACCATAACAGCACATAAGATGTATCTTATTTTCGTAATTTATAAATATAAAGAAAGGCAATGATATATATATAATCATATATATTGATTTTACCTTTATAGTGACATATATTAGGACTGGAAGAAATTCGTCGGCTCCTGGGGTACTCTCGTTCGAAGCAATGGAAGCATTAAGCAGCAAGTTACTAATGACCCTGCAGCAATTAAGGATACACACAAGCTTGTCTCTTGGCGCCTTGTACATATTGATCTTCTGCAGTTCTTTTTGTGCAAGCTGCAGGATTTAGAGTAAAGGGTCCGACAAAGACTTCAATATGGAATTCGAATAGGAAACCAAGTTCAAGCAATATGACATATAGAATGGTCATCAGTTTCTCAAGTAAGGTTTTTAAACTTATTTATTCTTTACTTCATTACTTCCTTCTTCCATAGATACGCCGAAGATGTTTTATTCATGTAGTGATAAAAGACTATTTCCAATCATTGGTTCCACTTATCCTGAGGCACCATTTCTCCCAAGAACTCAAAATATTTTACCTCCTTTTCCACTTCCGGTTGGATAGCAATCTCAAACGCAAAGTTTGAGTCATTTTGATTTGAGTAATTGTTTTTGTTGTTTGGAAAAATCTTGAGTTCAAATTGATGTTTGGATAGGAGTTTGATTAAGTATTTGAATTGAGATTGTAAGAGAGAAGATTTGTATTGGGAATTGAAAAGGTTACTTTTTACTGTAGCAAGAATATGTAAATCTAATTTTTTGTACTTAAACATTTCATGCAACATATCCAATTTATGAACTTACAAAACATCTAGCTGCATCTTTTGTAATCTGATATTTTCATTTGGCCTAAGGAGAAGTGTTCTATAAACAACACAAAAAAAAAAAAAAAAAAAATCCACTTTACTCACGAGCCACGATGTCTCATTTTGAAAATTTGGCTTAATATCCAAATTTTCTGGTCGAATGAATTGTTGAATTAAAGCCATCTTCTCAGATAATTGCTCATCATGCTTTACATCATCTGGAAGTGAAGCAAATACACGAGTAAATAACTTTGTCATGACATACTTCTCCAGTCCCTGTATTTGAAAGAAATCCCCATGTGAAAAATCAACAGTAGAAGGGATATCTTCCATTAATAGCATAATCACTAAAAGGGTACAGAGACGGAAAAAGCTAAACAAAATAGATAACAAAACAATTCTTTTTTTCCCAATAGGAGCATTTTTTTCTTTTTTTTTTTTATAATGGTACATTGTTCAAACAAAACAAAATGAGTAAAGTAAAACCTGTAGATACATATAAATCAAGAATTGGCACATAAAATCATATAAGTTGTTTGGTCCCCCAACTATGTCTGTAAGAATCTTAGATAGGTATACTTTCATATTTTAATGATCCTTCAACAATCATGGTGTATTTTAAACTTCATAAAGAGGTCCCCCCATCTTATAATCCTTTGTAATTGTTTCATCACCTCTGGTTCATTTTAAACTGAACTTGGAATTTATCCCACAAAGAAGGTAGATAATACACGAAATATCAAACTATAAAGAAAAATTCATTCATATGTCAGTTAACCTATTTATGAATTTCCTTCCTTCTCTCTTCTGCTTATGTTCATAACTTTTGTGTTTAATCTGGTCTAATGAAACACTACCAGCTCGTTGTATATCTCATGCCCCTAATTTGATAAGTGCATTGCCAAAGGTCAAAGTCCATGTCATCCAATTGGTGCATTTCTAGTGCATCAAATACTACCCTCTCTATAGTGCTATGATCTCTCAGAGTTAAGAGACTATGACCAACGGGGAGAGGCGTACGGAGGAGGACGGTGTAAGAGTTTGTGGAGAACAGCGGGGATAATGTTGGACCATACGATAGCTTTTAAGTACTCTCATTGATGGACTTTTAATAGGGTACCAATATTGCGTCCTGTATCCATTGATCAAAATGGAAATGGGAGTCTCAAAACTCAATTTTCTATTTCCATATCTCACAGCTAGCAACAGAACATGCAAACATAACAAATCTACACCAAAGCCCACATCTAAACATGGACTTATGCGCAATCAAAGGAACAACGCAAAGGAAACACATGTCGGTGAGCAAGCCTCTGAGAGCCCTATTGCCACTTAACTTAACAAGAAAAATTTGGAATCTAGATGATATTCTTTATGGGAATTAACCACTCATGTACCCTCCTACTTTTTCTACACCACTTCTCTTTCACAGAACTACCCCAGACAAGCAAGGGCTACAAATAAGAAATTAAATTCCTTCAATTCCCATCACATTGTCCAGTCATGTCATAATACTACCCAAGTTTAGTTATTTTTTTCCCAAATTCAACTCTATCCTTACAAATTGTATGGAAAACTTTCTCATCTAACACCTACATCACAATCGACCAAGACAAACAACAAACAAGCTAAGCCTTTCATAACAAACAACGCTACAATGATTAAAACCGAACAACAGAAACACACACACACACACATATATATATATATATATATATATATATATATATAGAAAACTCACTTCACCGGCACTTTCAAGCTCGTCCTCGGTGCAATTGGCCCAAAGCGGGTGAGCCCTAAAATCAGACTCCATCTTAGCCAAGAACTCCTGTACGGATGCGCTGTCCCTCTCCGGATCAGGCGCGTTGTTGGAGAACGACACAATGAAGCTGCCATTTTCCCAAATCCAAAACCAATCACAGATCATATACAACAAAAAACAAAAGAGACCGCCATTAACGGACTCCAAAAGCTCCGCGAAGAGAGAACCTTTTGATGGATTTGACGAAATCGGCGGCGGAGGGCTGTCGCATGCGGTCGAGGAAGTCGTGGAGGCCCAAGAACACGTCCGCGTTCTCCATTTTTGTCGGAGGAGAGAGAGAGACTCGAGCTCTAGAGAGAGAGAAAGTGCTCTGTTCGAGCGGTGATCGATCGGAAATCAGAGAGTCTATATCGACCAACGAGAACAACAATTTTTTTTTTTTTTTTTAATTAGGAGTGAGGACTTAGGACTCTCTCTCAATTATTTTTCTAATTTTTTTGGGAAAGTTTGAAAATAATCCCTAGGTTTTTAACATAATCTTAGTTTTGTTCCTATATGTTTGACATAGTTTGAAAGTGCCATCAAAGCTTTTGTAAATAATAAATCAACCCGTAAACTGATTAAAATGAAAAAAAAAAACATTTATTTGTAAAAACTTAACAAAATATACATTATCAACGTATTTTAATGTGCAAAATTACACAGGTAAAAAAATAAGGGAATTGTAATAAATAGCCAAAAAAAATTTACGTTTTAAATGATAACCTATGTTTCAAAAAATTAAAAAAAATAACCATGTTACGAATTGTTTAACAGAAAAATATTGCACAAAATATTACACATTGTAAACATTTATAAGCTCTCTTGTAACATTTCAACTTTTACTCATCATTTTTTAAAGTGTTAAACAATATCTTACAAATGTTTACAAATGTGTAAATATTTGTTTGACATTTTTTGTTATGAAATTCTTTACAGCGGCTATTTTTTATATTTTTTGAAACATAAACTATCATTTAAAAGACACATTTAATTTTAGCTTATTTTTGCTACTCATCCAAAAAATAATAATAAATAAGACAGAGCTAGCATGCGCAGGATAAAAACTAGTTAAGATAAAAGGGAATGAGCAAGGAGTATCTATTATGAACTATTAGTGCATAAAAGGAAATGCCCTTTTTTTTTAAATAATTCATTATACAAAATAATCCTAGTCTAAGAATCCAACGTTTGAATCTAAAATGACTCTTCAAATGGGGCCTAACCACAGAACCCAGTGTGTACACAACAACCAACATTTCAAAAAAAAAAAATCCTAAGTGCGAGAAATTCTATAACAAAATCGAATTGAAAATTCAACAATCTCAGTAAATATACACCCACAAGCCCAAATACAACTACACTTTTGACTACGCCAGCTTTTCCATATAGCTTTTGCACAAACGTCTCTCACCACCTCCAACAAACCTTCCACCAAAAAGAATTTGAAGCAGCAAAATGTATCAAACATGTATATGCAGTGCTTTCTCACCCTGAAATCCCAAAACTGCCTCCGAACTTCTCGAGCAGAAGATTTTCAGCGAACTCGATTGGCAAACAAAAGAATGTTTAGTGCGAAATGGTCTAAAACAACGAACTCCAAACCGCTCCATCTCCTTCGCCGCACTTTTCGTGAACAAATTTGATCTTCTCCACCGACTTGCAGATCCCGCTGCAGCTCCAGTCGAACGATGCAACGCAGACATTGCCCGCCTGTGACTTCCACTCGCAATCTGGTATGGGACAATCAAGTAAATAAGAATCCCGGTATAAACAGCTCAAACGCAACGAGCCTTAGATATACGTTAATCATCAAGACTGTTTTTGTTTCTCTATTCGAAAGAGATTGGGAACTTTTGTTGGTTGTTAGTTCCAAAACCGGTACCTGGAGGAGTACCGCAGCACATATTACGGTCATCAATGTGTTCGACTTCAAGACCAATGAACCATGCACCAAGCGACACGTCTTCATTAGCATACTTGTGCAATATGGGCCTAAGGTCACAACCAACACCATTCAGAATTTAAACCATGCTTTAATAATAAGCTAAGAAAAGCCAAGAGCAGTTACAATATGGACCCAAAACCAAGAATTCCGATTCAGAATTTTTCAACATTTTCAAGCATTGAATTTTGGGGCAGAATTCTCCGCTTATTTTTCTCATAGTATTTTTCATTGATGATGGATAAAGATTCAGCTTACTTCTATCTGAACACAAATATACTAAATCCACAATTTAATTAAGGAGGACAACTAGAGATTGCCAAAACCAGCAACTTCCACATCAGACATTAATAAACATATCTTACTGGTTGATAGAAATATATGTAGCTAGATCCTTTGAGATAGCATAAATCTGCCCAGTTGCATGTCGAAAGTATTTGTTCCCCTCTTCTCCAAATTTCCAGTACTCGGGCTCATGATATTTGACAGTCCTAAAAAAAAAAAAAAGAGTTTGACGAATTTAATAACAAATTCATGCATGTGGGGAAGATGTAAAATTCATATCAAAGCTCCGAGAGATTTACTTTTGAGAAAGAACGGGGCCGGACTTCATACAACCAATGTAGACTCTGGGCTTTGTACGGTGACGGGCAAGGGTTGTAGCGAGCATACCTTCATGGACAATTCGTGTATAAGAGACAGCAACGGTAATGATATCAAACCAATGTTATAAAAATAAAAAATGCATCAAAATAAACATCCAAGCAGCAGTGGCGTACCCAAATTGACGTGAACATCGTCATCGACCTTGACATAGAAATCGGCATCCCATTTTGAAACTGCAGTTGAAAAGAAAGTTTTTGTTTTCGCGGATAATTCATGATACCCTTCAACATGTTCCTGCAAGAAAATACAAGGTTTAGACTACATATTTTTCCCATATGTTTTTTTATCTTCATTGATTATAACATTCTTTCTCACCAGTCTAAGGAAATCTTTGTGTTGAGCATCTTCCGAATCAATGGCTCTATCTAAGATGCTATTGGATGTTGCACTGTATGAATCAGCAAATAGTAAATCTCAGATCAGTTCCAGAACAAAGCATCACTGTGTTTTACTGTAATCCGTATCCATAAAATCTCATCGACAAGCACAAAAGATTGAAACAAGTAAGAATCGGAAAATCGAGTTTTACATATCGATATCATCTCACGCTATGCCACTCCCTTATTGAAATTCTAGGATCGAGAACTGGAATCTAAACACTTCTTAAAGCGACCCAAATTGCCAATTACGCCCAATTACGATAGTTACCAATAACACAAGTGCTAGTCCAAGCCAATAAACAACATTGATGCAAAACAAAATTAGTCAAAGTAAAAAACCTGTGGCCAATCATGAAGCGAATGACGATCCCCTTCTCGCGCTCCAATTGCAAAAGCTTCTCACCTAACCAACCAAACACGACACATTTGCAGCAAGATACAATAAAGATCAACAAAACACAACGCAACACAACATATGCTCAACAATAAAAAGAGAGCAGCATAGCCACAATGTGAAGTACCTTGAGGCATCCAAGTCTCTCTGACCGAGTCGCGCCGCTTCCTGCTACTGAAAGCAGTGTTGATCCCAATGACAATGAACATCTTCTTCTTTGGAGAGCCCTCCTGAGCCAAAACCACCTCGGGCTTCGCCTCCGAGGCCCCGCCGGGGTGGCCCATCTCCCGGGAGCTCCGAGACGCCGCCAATTCCATCTGAATCATTGCCATTTGCTTGTCCAGAGATCTGCCATGGCTCCCCGATCAAAACCAACCAAATTGTTTAATAACATTTTCTTTCCCAAAGAACAATAAATAGTAATCAAAGCATTAGAGCTAAATAAATAAAATTTAAAAAAAAAAGGTTAATTCTTTGTTACTCACTGAATGGATTCATGGGTTCTGTAAATCTCGTCCATAACATCCTTGTCTTGTACGGGCTTCTGATTATTATTATTTTTAAAGAAACAAAATTTCAAATCAAACGTCCAAACACAACCCAATTAGGAAATTTCAAAAGTTTATTTTTTTTTTTCACACCTTTTTGGTCGCACAATCCTCGGCGACGATTTGAAGCTCTTGTTCATGGCGGCGAGTGGAGATGAGCTGGTTATTGGACTCCGGCGGAGCCCACATCCTATAAAAACCAAATCTCCACGCTCAGAAGAACCTCATCGACAAAGCTCAATTTCTTTTATATTCTTTCAAAAAAAATTCAAAAAAAACCTGATAGTGATGAGAACTCCGAGGAAGAACGAGGCCATGCAAAAGATGGGAATCCATTTGGTGGAGATTCTGCCGGAGCTCCGGCTCTTCATCTCTATCTCTCTCTCTCTCTAGAATCAGTCACAGAGCTCAAACCCAATTCGCCTCTTGAAAATGAGAGCGAAAGAGAGAGGCGTTTGGGATTTGGAATTGGAGTTCTATTTTGTATTATATAATAGAATGTAAATATTCATAGGTAATGTATAATGACAGGTTGGACGCGTTGGGGGGGAGTTTTTGGACTTTAGAATTGGACCGTAGCGAAGATAAATTAAAACAAACAATTAACAAGAGAAGAATAAATGTTGAAAGAAGAAAAAGAAGAAGAAGAAGAGTTACCCCGTTTGCCATCATCTATTTTAATCATTCCATTCCATTTTATTTTTTCACTTTTTTCAATCCTCCAAATCATTTCATTTCATTCCAATTTTTTCAACTATTTTTTTCAACTTTCCAAATCTCTATACAATATCTTTAAATTTCAACTATTTATACCACCTCAAAATTTACAAAATCAAACTATTTTCTAAACTATTTTTCAAATTATTTTCAAATAATTTAAAATAATAAAAAATGACTAGAATAATTTTCTCAAACACAAGCTTCATAATGGTGATTAATTAGCATTAATGGTAATTGGCAATAGGATTAGGGAATAGGAAGGCGACTTTTGGGGGCCGTGTGGTGTGGGCAGAGTGAATAGAATAGGGACTAAGCTATGTTTTCTTTTATTTTATTTTTTTTTAATTTTTGAATCAAAGCTATGGTTTGAGACACTGAGTTGAGTGGGCGACTTTTGGGTTTTGGAGGCCGGCGGTCATGGACGACAGTCTCGCCACTCCTCCGCAGCTTCGCATTTATAAGAGAATATGCGATAATGTCGTCTTAACGGTGCTGATTTTTGTGGTGCGTCATTGCACACGTGTATAGATCATTAGTTGAATGTGTGCTAAGAGATTATAAATTTTGTGAAATTATAGTAAGTAGATTATATATATATATATATATATATTATGTTTTTAGAATATAGCATATGTATTTGAATATTAAAAAAATAGTATGAATGTTATGACAAAACTTTTTTTATGCATTAGTATTAGATTATTTAATATTTTAAAATTTACTACTAAAATTTAAAATAATGTTAAAATGATTTTTTATGATTTTTTGCATTGAAATTCATAACAAGTGCTATTTTTTTAATATTTTAAAATATGTGTTATTTTTAAAAGATCCATTCAATTTTGATTTATTTTTGTAACTCATTTATAAATTTTATGTACGGGGATTTTGAGGAATACCTTCTATTTTGACACATTAATAATCTATGTTTCAGGTGTATTGCATTTTTAATTTATGCTTCAAATTTTACACTACAGGTATAGTATGAAAATAAAAAAAACACATTACTTAGAGTATAAATTATTAAGTGACACTAAAAATAACTTTGTTTTGTAATTCTCCCTTTGATTCTGTTAAATGATGCGATGTATCATAAGTATTTTTTTATATATATGTCACGTGATATGATAATGATAGTTTTGATACATTTGCATACAGTGTGTGGTATATTATGAGTGGTGATACTTTTCTTATAAATTGAACCTTTAACTAAAATTGAAAGATAAAATTTTATGTGATTTTGTCATGTTCGATTTAAATGTAACAAACCTGGCACACCACAACTCAAGCGCCGTATTTTTATTTTACTATAGAGCACTTGTGATTCTATTTTTTTTAAAACATTTTTGTAATTATTTAATTTTTTTTTGTGGTGATAAATAATATTAATGTTGTCCTTTCAAAAATGACATAGGTGTCTCTTCATTTCGTTAAAACTTTTACAAATCAGTCTCTGGTGACATATATATATATATATATATATATATATATATATGTAATAAAAATTCAAACGATAGTGTGTGTTTTAAGAAGTTGCAAAAGATAGTGTGTTTTAAGGTCAATGTCTATCTACCAAAGAGATTCAAGCAACGGAGACGTATTGAATCTTTGATAGCCGCCGCGATATATGATCTCCGAACTTAGGGGGTTCAGACCAATCTGTGATATCTATATTACCAAAAGTCATTATGATACATATTATTTAAACATGCACGGGCCAAATGACAATCTATATGTCTAACGAGTTTAGATTAATGAACAATATTAACACCTATTGTGTTCTAAATTCAAATCAGTTTGTGAAGCCATCCCAAACAATTCAGCCATGTAAATTTACATCTATGAATTCCTTACAACAATGACCTACTTTCACTTTTATGAATTTGCAACGAAAAAGAAATACCATGTATTAAAACATTGCTTTGATGTATTTATTAAATCATTGGAAAATGAGAATTCAGGTGTACAATCAAAATGAAGTTGGTCACCAGCAAAATGTCGTTGTTCATGTACTAGGCAAAGAATATAATATAGAAAAATATATGACAGGTACAAAAGGAATAGGGATCTAATTTAATTCCGCACAGCTTCCAAAATTCAACTTTAATTCAATGCCGAAATAAATTTCGTAATATTTTATATGATTGTGGAAGTTAACTCGCCCAAATAGGAACTTAATTCCCATTGAAAAAGCAAACACTTGAATTTAATTCAATATATATTCATTTTCTTTCTCTTCCTCCCAAGTAAACATGTTATTAAGGCCTTTTATTTCTGCCTGCCCATAGTCTTACATTATATTTGTATGGTCAAACGTCTTTATAAAAAGATTGGGTGGTCCACAGTATTTCATCAAGTTTATGGTTGTTAATTTACTTCAAAAAAAGTTTATGGCTGTTAATCATGTTTGTTAAGCGAAGAAAGTTGAATAAAAAGAAAAATATGTTATAGTGGTTGTATATTAATCATAATTAGATTTTAATTAGTTTCACCAATTATTGTATACCTTTAAACATTGCTTCTTCTTTTGTTTATCTTTTCTTTTTATAAGATGAATTTATCTACGGTCCAAAACAACATTGTAATATAGTGAAATCACTTTAGTATGAAAAATCTTCAGTTGAGTATCGTTCTCTACCGTAAAATACTCTACCGAATATTCTTTCTTATAGTAAAACATATTTGAATCTAGAACCAAAAGTAATAACCAAGGTTTATAAAAAATAACTTAATAGTGATTAGATTAGTCTGATGTCTTTTTTTGGCAATTGAATTATATCTTTTGCCTAATTTGTAGGTACAAAGGAACCAAACAATGTTGTTTCATTGTTAGTGCAACTTGGTCCAAGTAAAGAAGATAAAAAATTAGAAGAACAAAAATGTTAATAGACATCCCAATTCTAGACATTATTAAGGAATTAAGGTGAGTCTCATATATATGTGAACTCAATTTATGAGCAAAGGTTTATACTAGTGCAAATATAAATTAAACAATATTTAGTTATTTATGTTTTGGCTAGAACAACTGATATTTTTATGAGTATTATTCAAAAAGGGCATTGGCAAAGTTTGAACATTGATCCTTGAAACTTGGAAGAAAAGACTATTTGAGCAATGCTATTTAAGTCCCAATAATAGATACCAATATAAGTTGAAATTCCATGTAGAAGATGCACCGAAATTTCCTCTCTTTTAAAATTAAAAAAATATTGCCTTTTTTAAATATTTTTTTCTACTTTATAAAAGTCAAAAAAAGATATGAGTACCATAGTTTGTAGGCATGTAAGAGGAGAAAAAGAATAGGAAACTCGTATGATTTGTATGGTTTGCAATAACTAGTCCAACATCATGCTTTTTTTTCTCAGTTTATTTTTCTTTTTCCCTAAAGAACTACCAATGACTAATTGAATGACAAAGCTATGACTAAAGTCTAAGCCTTAAAATAAAGAATGTCAGGTAATTATTAGGTATTCTTGAAGAATAATGTTAAACATACAATTCTTATTCAACTTTTAATATTATTTTATAAGATGGATGAGGTGTAATATTTTTATTAGCTTAAATAGCTTTTTAAATTATTTAATTGTGTCAAATATCCACTAATTATAATATCACACATCACCAATCATATAAGATGCTTTCAACAGGAAATAGAATTTTGTTCTATTTAACACACTATAAAGAAGGGTTTTCGATTTATAATTTTTTTTATTTTCACACAATTTTGTAACAAGAAATCTACAAAATTAATAGAGGGTTTTATAACTATTTTCTCTTCATTACTTGCAACTATGCAAGTGATGAACCACGTGGTTCTTGAAGCCAAAATTTAAGCCACGCCTAATGCCTATAAATATAATTAGTGGCAGAAATGAAAAATTATATGTTCCAATCACTAAGTAGGGACCAAAATGCATAGTAAATTCGGCAAAGTTTGACATTTAATAAAGCAAAATTAAATACCTAACAAAGTGAATCAAACAAAAGAATTTCCATAAGTTGGTGTAATTTCAAGTTCTGTGCAGTGAAAATTTTGGCTCTCTCTGTACTACTAATACACTTTGGAAATTGGATTTTCTAACATTTTGGTCTGTTTTTGGCTGTATTTTAATTTTTCGCTGACAATTCGATCACAAATGCCAAAGCCAATTTGGGATTTGTTTGTGGGTGCTAGATTTTGACCAGATTTTACATCGTGACTTGAATGAAATTTTATTGCTTATAATATATGGGCACAACGTCCATTATTTATATCTAACTAATTTTTATACACGCGCCTAACGCGTATAGAGCATGTGTAAAATAATATGACCGATATAAAATGTGCTGAAAAAATATTAAAGTATATTTTTCTAATTTTTTTTATAAAAAAATTGATATTTTTGTTATTTTAAATAATTAAAAGGTTAAATTTATCATTTAATAGAAATATAGAGGCTCTTTTAAAAATTTTTAAACTTAAAAAATAAAAATAAAAGCTTAAGACAAATAAAATAAATAAAAAATAGTCAATTGGAGTTAAAAGATTGAGAAAAATATTATGAATCCAATCGTTTCAAGAAAAAACATTTCTAGATCATTACGTAAAAAAAATAACTGTTAAATAATTAAAATAAAAAATAAATAAAAAAGAAAGAGAGAGGAGGGATAATTTATAAAAAAAAGTCCTCTAAAAATTACAAATTTGTGGAAAAGTCCTTCAAAATTTATATAAAAAAAAATCTCTAAAATTTCTATAAAAAAAACCCCAAATTAACCCCTCAAATGCAATTTTCAAAGAAAAAAAAAAAAGGACGCTACGTGTCATCCCCCTGTGAGCCGTTTTGTTGAAGGCATGGCTTAGTAATATAGTAAAGATAAAGACTAGTTTTTATACGTGCACATGTAAAATAATAGAACCGATAAAAAATATGACATGACAAAAAAAATAATAAAGTATATTTTTGACAAATTTTTTAAAAATTTGATATTTTTGTTATTTTGAATAATTAAGGGGTTAAATTTATCATTTAATATAAATACAAGAGTTTTTTTTTAATTTTTGAAACTTAAAAAATAAAAATAAAAGCTTAGAACAAATAAAACAAATAAATAGGCACAGTAAAAAAAAGTATATGACAACAGGTGTCAAAAGATTGAGAAAAATATTCTGAATCTAACAGTATCAAGAAAAATATTTCGAGATAATTACGTCAAAAAAAAAAAGCTGGTGAAACGATTGAAACAAAACATTAAAAAAGAAAGAGAGAATTTTTAAAAAAAGTCCTCAAAGATTTACAATTTTGCAAAAAGAACCCCTTAAATTTGCAAAAAAAAAACACCTTAAAATTTCTCAAAAATCCCAAAATAAACCCTCAAATGCAATTTTTTTATAAAAAAAAAATAAATTTGATAACGCCACGTGCCGTCTCCTCAATAAGCGTTTTTTTGGCAAAAATAGAAAAAACGAAAACATCCTTAGTATATATAATAAGATAAGATTTAAAATCTTTTAGTTGAGGTTTGACTGACATGGAATTTAGAGCACTCGAGAATTATTTTTTGCCTTTCAAATAAATTCTAAGCTTTCCCTTAGCAAAGAAAAAAAAAAAATTCTAAGCTTTCAATTTTAGCTAAAAGACCAAAACGTGACCTCCACGTTGATATAGCGATCAACTCTAGTATATTGTAGGCTTGAAGTGGGAAATTAAATGTCATTCTTTATTAGCAAAACTAAAAATAAAAGTTAATCAAATATCCAATGAAAAAAAAAAACATATAAATGTTATTCATGGCTTTCAGATTGGTTCCCAATTTAATAATGTAAATATATCGAAGGAACAAAAAAAAAAAAAAAAACTTTACCCCTATTGTGTTGTTGACTGTAATAATTGGTTTTTGGGTAGCAATAGGAAAAAAAAATTATTGCTGTTATTATTGACATCAATAATGAACGTATTAAAATAATTAAATATACGATAAAATACGAATAGTATAAATTTACATAGTATAATATAATGTAATGCACTAACCATGTCCTAATTGAACTACTCAACAGACTTTTAAGTCTTCTTTTATTATCATAACTAGGCTTTATTATTATTATTTTTTTGTGTGTATTTTTTGGTTGCAATCCCATAACATGGCTCATGATCATTAATCAATTCTAGTAATGTCCTAACACAAGGGCACGACAAGTGAATAAGGAAGATGATTTTTGTTTTGTTTGTTTTTTGTTTTCAATTCACATCCCTATTACTGGTCTTCTTATTTTATTTTATGTTTTTGCTTGTGAGATTGGGCTTGGACTCATGTGGAGTTTGGGCTACGTACACATAAAATAGTGTAGGGGAATTGAAAAAAAAAAAACATTATAAGTGTGACGTAATAATTTATATCATAAATAGTGTGCTCTCTTGATTTTTACTCTATTTTATAATATAAAAGTAAGGATAAAAATTAAAGTTCAAAACAAAAAGAGCATAAATTATTAATGTGTTAGAAAAAGGACATTCACCGAAATCGCCCAAAAAAAGAACTAGGTTATTGACAACCATTAGCAAAACGGCTACTACTTGAGAAAATTTGATCTAATACCACTTTTTATATAATCAAGTTTACAATTTATGTCACAATTGCAAGCCATGCCATATTTTTTGTCAACAATTTACTATTTTGTCATCTCCTCTTGTCTTCCTCATTTATAAATAATAATAAAAAAGGAAGAACAATTGTAATTCGATCAAATCTACTACTAAAAGATGATATGGACTGAAACTTTATTTTAAGGTGCTAATTTTCAAAATAAGTTGTCTAAAGTAGCATTTTTCATAAGTATCACGATATATCAGAATCAGTCTTAGAGTCCATTTGAGATGTTCGTATAAGGTATGAACTAGTTGATAGTAACAAAATTATAACAATAGAAGGAGACTTAAAAAGCAATTCAAGGACACTATTGGCAACAAAATTCTTAGTTCACGCCAATAGACATATACACGATGGTTGTTATAACTAGGAATAGCATGTAATTAACTTATGAGATTCACATAACTATTAAAACGAGCTTGAATATCGTTATGCTATATCAACAATAAGTTCAAAATAAGGCATGCATGTGATATGTCACTCTCGATTCTTATAATATTCTTCTAAACAAGGCAAGAAGTTCTAAAAAGTGAAATAAACAAAAGCCATTGATACCATCGACCCTTGTTGCCAATCTTTATAATTATGTTATACTATATATTATATTAATATTCAATAATAGATTGTCTGCAAGAGTTCTTAGTTACTAAGGGTTGGAAATCATGTACATGTAGGGTTGAATCACGTAAGGTTACGCTTTCCTTATAGCGTCATTTGCGCACTCTCAAAATTCTTTGCATGTTGTATGCAAATACATAAGACCATCAATAACACTTGCATATTCAAGTTGCGGCACTATTATTCTATCATTCTTTACAAGTTCTAGACTTAGACCAAATGAGGTATTCACTTCTTTGAATTTCAAATGTTTTAACTTGTTCAACACTTTCTCTACATAGTGTGATTGACAAAGTTATGAACTTCCCTATTTTGTTTCATTTTTTATGCTTAAAATAACGTCTATTTTTCCAAATCTTTCATCTTAAATATAGAAGATAGAAACATGTTTGTTTTTTTAATGTCTTTCATGTTGTTTCTAATCATTAGTATATTATCAACATAAAGGCATATAAATATCACAAATCACCATTTCAGAAAGACCCGCAATAAGGCTCATACTATAAGTTTCGGTATGGCATACAAAGGTTCAAGACTATAGGTTCCGGAACGGCCCATGAGGGGTCTAGTGAAGATCTAGTAAGAAAATCTTTCTCCACAATAAGTAATTCAAGGATCCTTAACAATTTGTGTGCATACGCGTAGTTATTAGTTAATCTAGTATCCTATAAAGCATACGGTAACTATAGAGGAAGATGTAAGGAAGCTTATCGATAAGGCGGCAATCACTCGGATCTCTATGTTGATTGTCAATTGTAAGTTGAAAGAAAAGCTCGAGAATTAGGTGGTGACGATGGAAAGTCGACGAGTACTTATGGGATTGACCGGGTGCACATCAGGTTGGCTGGCGGCTAAGCTTTTGTGGCATGAAAGTTTTAAATTCCGTATTTTAAAGCTCAACCGGAAAACTTTGTTTTTAAAATACCATAGAATATCATATTATTATTATTTATTGTGATGTAAACCCATTGAAGTCCCAAAATGTAAAAAATTTTAAAATACATTGAACTTTGTTTTTAAAATACCATAGGATATCATATTATTATTATTATTTTTTATTGTGATGTAAACCATTGAAGACCTCCAAAATGTAAAAAGTTTTAAATTTTTCATTTTTTTGCACTTAAATATCATATTTCTTACAAAATGCATTGTCTATGACAATAATATTTATTAAATACTTAGTTTTTGAACTAGGTCGTTACAGCTATATGACATCATCGCCATTATCATCCATCCTAAATTTAGTTTATATTTCACCCGTAGTCAATTCCAAATTCAAATTGCTCATTTTATTTAATTTCTCAGTTTCTTTCACTATCAATGTGGAAAATCATCACTCGTTTGCACTCAAATTTGTAATTGCAATACTTTGTACAGACAACAAATAACTAAACAAAAATTAGTGTATTGATAACGTAGTTGCTTTTTTATAACTAAAATTTAGTTGATAAATGGATGATGTAATTGCCACTAAATGACATTTAAAATTGGCATGCTTATAATGATTTATAGAGAGAAAGTACCTGACCCTTGAAAGGAAAAATAGATATATAAATACACACATTTACGTATTGCAATTCACCTAGAAGTTTCTTTTGCGAAAAGTTTGGTAGTTCTACTATGCTACTATAGCGGGCAACGACTAGAATGGAAAGAGCTCGAGCTCGACTTCATCAAATAAGATTGTTTTGCTATTGCATTAGTAACACAACGCCACAATGTCATATAGTAGAAAAATTATTGAAAATATCTTGAATTTGGAAAATGTTTCTCTTTTATGTTGGTGATATAATATTCAGCCCAATTCAATTCAAGAGAATCAAATCAAATTGTGGAAGCATATTAAAATTCATTAAGATCGAATATATAAGATTTATGATCTTCCAATTGTAGTTTATCCTTAGGAACTTTAGTGCCTTGATGATGAGGATTCAGCAACAATGTTGATTTTATATGTATTATAATTGTGGACCATTGCCCTTAATTAAGCTGCTAAATTACAATTATTAAAAATTATTTGTTATTTTTAATTTGGCCTCTCATCAAATTAAAAATTATTCTTTTGATATCTACACAATAATATCATGACAATCATGCCCTTAAGTCAAAAATATTATTTCAAATTAGACTACGTTAATTTTAACTTATATAATGATGATCAAACAAATTTAATAATTACATGTGTGGTCCCAAATTTTACTAGTCATGTCTTTTGGTTTAAAAAAAATTGTGATTTACCTTGATTTGCATGAGAGAGCTTCCAAAGCGTGGTGTATGGATCTCTAGTGAGTAGTCGAAGTGCGCAAAAATTGACCCAAACGTGTAATGATTATAAAGGGGAAAAAAAAGTTATGCATTGTGCAAGCCATAGTTGTAACTTGTAAGTTGTCTTTGCCATTTTATATTTTTATTGGAGGATCTTGTTTTTATAAAAACATCTACTTATTTCAAAACTTAATCAACCTAAAAAAAAAAAAGAAAAAAAGAGAATGGTATATTGATATGACATGCAATTATGTGTAACATTTGGGAACTGTAACCGGTTGTTGTCCTAACCTAACTTGTGTCACCTATTTTGGCCTCAATCTTCGGCTCACAAATTTTCAAAAGCAAAAGCCATGTTGGCCTACTAACTTTATTTTGAAATTAGATAGATGCTAGAATTTGAGTATTATTGGTCTAACTTTGTTGGAACTACGAATATTCCAACGTTTAGCCAAAAAAGTATGATTCTTTTAAATACCCTCATTTTCCCCAAATGTGACATATATCTCAATTAATGAAGAAAAAAACAAAAAAAACACTCAAATGGAAGTTTTAGTACCTATCCAAAATATGGAGGTTTTAGTTTTTGGTTTTCTAAAGTTTAATTGACACCGATTAAATCGTTAAAAACACACTTATTGATATTGTAAGAGCATCTCCAACCAGGAGATATATGATGCTATTTTTAAGTTTTGCATCACCAAATGCTCTAATTAAGAGCTATTTCTAGAGGCAAAATGTCACTTTTGCTCCAAAAGTGAATAGTGGTGAAGCAAATTTGCATCACCACTATTCATGATGCATTTTTTTAATTTATTTTTTAGTCATTTTACTTTTCAATATTTTTAAATATAACTCTATCTTTAAATTATTGTTTATATTTTAAACAATATTTATTGTCTAAATATTATTTTGAAATTACAAATATAATTAGAAAATGGTAAAATACTTGAACATGAAATATAAACAATGACTTAAATTTTTTTAAATAAATACATACATTGAATAGAATTCTATTCAAGGTAAAAATACGATTAAAAACTAAAAATTACAAAGACATAAAAAAAAAGATAAAAATTACATATAAATACAACAACTGGGAATAGAAAAGCCTAGAACACGATTAAAAACTAAAAATTACAAAGCATAAAAAAAAAGATAAAAATTACATATAAATGCAACAACTGGGAATCGAAAACCTATAGTAGCCTTAAAGGCCAGATCCAGATTGTCCAATATTATCAAAAAAAACTCCCAAAAGTATTACTTGACCCAATATTATCAACATATTTCATCCAATTGAGAAAATATGCATTTAGTTTCTCATACATATATATTTTTTTAATTTATATTATTGGATTAATAATATATTAATTAACTTTTATTGTGGGCAATTGGTAAAATATTGAAATTATAAAGATTTAAAAATAAATTATTATAAAAAGTTGGTGTGAAAAAATATATTAAGAATATTGGTGTGAAAAAATATATTAAAAATATTCTTTTTTATATAAAAAATAAAACTGGGTTGGAGTATTGGAGATAATAGTTACTGTCACTTATGCATAATACCATTTTAACATAAAAAAAATTAAAAATAAAAAATTGACATTTTATATCTCTGGTTGGAGATGGTCTAATGAGTCTCAACGACAATTATTGTGAAAGCTTTTTATTAAAAGCTCAAACACTTATCGATTAAGAAAAAAAAATTGTTAAAATAAAGTGACAATCTTATAACATGCATTGAAAAGTCTAAGCATCGAGCGTTATACATCATTTTCATGATTTTCATTTACAATATACGCGTTTTATGTATCCGAGGCATATTTTTGTGCGCAGTACATAGTAATGCTTTTTATGAAAGTTTGTACTTTTTTTGTGTGTTATTTTTGTGTTATTTTTGTGAGATTAACCCAAAAAAAAAAAGAGTCATTATGTGTTGGACCGTCCATTAGATTGTTGATTTGTTCCCCCTTTATTTCAATTTAAAAAAAAAAAGTATGAGTAATTAATTATTTAGCGTGGATGTGGTACTCATGTGGTGTCTATATAATGTCTTTCCTTTTCATTATTGGACAGAAACGGACTGATAAATTAAGAGTAAAGATGAGTCACTAAAGTCTAGATATTAAATATGACTAAAGATTTTTAAGGTGGGTTTAGTCTTTACTTTTCATGAGAAAGCAGACAAATAGTTTGCAATATTAATCTAAAAAAGGGTGAAAAAAAAATTATGCACACTTTTTTTTTTTTTTTGAAAAAGAAAACCCCAAAGGTTACCAATTTGATAACAATTTTTAGTTTTTTTCTACACGTTAAAAAAAATACACGTTTTCGTATGCTTCACGAAAAAAAAAAAGATGAAAAATCTAGAACTTTTGAATTTTCATGGACCATCTGAACATAAATGGAAGCATATTCTAAATAATAAAACCACAACTATCACCTACTATTTTTTTAATTAATATTATACAAAATTTTTGAACCAGAGAAAAAATGTAATAAAAAAAAGAATTCCAAAATAATTGAATGAGCCAAGTGCATTGTTTTTTCTGATATATTTTTTTCATCAAGTGGTACAAATTAGATTACGATAGGGACATTTCCGCGTCGCCCGATAAAATTTGGGCAATGATCTGGTGCGGCGCTGTTTAGTGTAGTGAGCCAATTTTTCTTCTTATTGATCGTTGGATGTCTTTGTAAATCCTCCCGTTGAATAGCGCAAATTGATTCAACGGTGGAGATCAACCGAGAAGCGAAAGGCCAAATTAGCAAAGCACATATGACATATGTGATACGATTTTTTTTTTTTTTTTTGAGAGGATGAAGTGAAGATTTGATTATGGAATGGGCAAAATGTATTTTATAAATGGGTATGGCTTGGACACAACTATTTTTATCACTATTCTTATATTGCCCTTTTGTTATAATTTTATTACGTATTAGCCTCGTACCCATGCTCGGCACAGGCGTAAATGAGTTGTAAATTTATTACAACTACATATGTTTCAAAATAAGAAAAAGAGACCAAAAAAAAAATAAATAAAAATATAAAATTTCATATTAAAATAAATATAAGACAATTGGTGTAAAAAGAAGAAAAAAAATTAGAGTGAAATCGGTAAACACTCAGAATTTATATAACAATAAAAATAAATACTCAAATTTTTGAAGTGATTGAGTTTTTAGTCTATTTGTGAATTACTTGCACGTGCTTTTGGTAACTAAGTGAATTACCACTACTTATCACTGTGTAAGTAATTGAATCATTTGGGTAGCTGGTTACATTTTTCAAAAGATTAGGTAATAACTTACATTAAGTTTTAAAAATTGGGTATTCACTATAATTTCTGCACTATAATTTCTCAAAAAAATTATAACTAACCAAAACACTATTTATTTTTTTTCGAGATCTAATTTTTTAGCGGGTGCGTGTTGGTCTCGCGTGTCAAGGGGTTCTAACGCATTGTAGGGCCCGAATCAGGCCCTTTTTTTAATTGCACTTCAACCCTCATCTTTTTTGCTGTCACGCCTTCATTTATTATTATTTTTATCATAAATTTTGTAACATTCATACTTTAACCATATTTAAAAAAAATCATTTTGACTCCTAAAAAATGTATTTTTTTAACAAAAAAGCCTAAATATTGCTTTATTAGAAACGAGATAAATAGTTTGGAGAAACTTATCCTTTCATTTTAAGGATAATAGGATTATGGTCATGGCAAGCCCCAATTGAGGTGTTTTAAATGTAAGACACATAAGAGAACACATTTTTTTATTTTACCACAATATGTCAATGGCTATATATTTGTTAATATTTAGCTTATTCCAAAACCACCACCTAATAAAAATATAGGTTATAAGCTCTTGAACAATCTTTTATTGTACATCACCAACAAAGAAAGTAAAAATATCTTGTTTCTTACCACCATTCAAATGTGTATTTTTAAATGGTTGTTGACTTTTCAAATTTTAAAGTGATTTAAATGATTGATTAAGAAAGTAAAAAATAATAAAAATGAAAACATTTGAATGGTTACTCCAAACAAAGGCTAATATTTATTAAAATTATGGTTGGCAAACTCCTCTTTTCCTATTTGTTACAATTCTAAAAGAAATACAGTTTAAATATTTGTTTAGTTGTTTGGCTTACTCTTTTTAATAAAACTTAAATTAACATTTACATACTTTTACTACCGTCAAAATTTTTTTTTTCAAATTTATAATTTAAATTTTCTCTCTTATATCTCAATTCAAATAATGTAACCAGATAACAACAGAAATAAAAATCTAAATTTATAATCTTGTTACAAAATTTGGACTTCATCAAGTCAAATCAAAATGATTTATTTTTAGTTTAATCATCTAACAAATAACCCTTTTAATAAAAAAAAACATAATATTCCAATTTAATAAACAAAAAAAAATGAAATAGCACTTCAAAAGTCATTCAAGTACAAAAATAAAATTCTCTATAGTACTTCACATGCAATTTAACTACAAAACTCTTAACTTCTCTATAAATGATAATCATTTACATTTTTTTAGAGGTGAATTTAAGTTTAAGTACTTAACGCAGGTTTTTTTAAATTTTTTTTTTTAAAGATTACAAATTTAGGGAAAAAAAAAAAGAAAAAAGAAAAAAGAGGACTAGGACGAGAGAGGAGGGTTCAATTTGAAAATATTAGGAAAAAAGATGGCAAAAGATAGCCGTAAGTCGGTAATAAAGGTAATTACAAAAAAAAAAAAATAATAATAAATAAAATAAAGGAATGAGTTTGCCCTAACATCCCATCTCTGCCGTAACGCTTAGGGTCTCATCGCCGCATATAAATTGCTTCTTTCCACGCTTCTCTTCTCTCACAACGTTATTCCTAACTCTCGCAGAGCTAATCCAAGCCAAGCCCTAGACCTCTCTCTCTCTCTTTCTCCTCAGGTAAAGGCTTCTTCTCGATCGTCGCTCTCCGATTTCGCTCTCGGTTTGGTTCTATTTTTCGATTGATTGTTTGTTCGTCTGTGGATTTTCCGATCGGAGGTTTAGAATCGTGTTTCGATGGTGGATTTTGTGTTTTTCTTGTTGCGGATTGTTTAGATCTGAGGATTTATTGTGTGCGTGTACGTGTATTTTGTATGTTTATGTTTTTGATTTTTTTTTCGTATCGGTTTGTTGAAGAGGTTTAAACTGGTTCCTAAATCGCGAATCGTAATCGACTCTGTTTGGTTCATCAAGTCGATTAATTTGAATATATTTCTGATGAATCGACCGATTTGTGTTTTTTTTTTAAATTAATTTTTCTGTTGTATTGAAGTCTTAAGTGGATGGATTTGCGTTGTTGATTTTTTATATTTTGCGGTTGATGCTCAAGTTTTAATCTTCAATTGGTATGTTTGATTTAATAATCGGATAATAATCTCTAATTGAGGTTTTGGATGTCAAATATCTTATGCATACATGTTTTTTTTTTTTTTTTTTACCGTGGAAAGATATTGTTAATTTGTTGTTTTATATTCAGAAAATAGTTTACTTAGATGCAGTTGAATGAAGTTTATTGAACATTAAGTCAAGGAACGATGAGAACTGATGATAGTTTCTAGCTATGATATCAATGTGAAAGTCTTTTTTCTTTTGAACAATTTACATGTAATTACATATTCAGCAGCAACATAGACCACACTATAAATGCATCTCCATATAGGAGGAATGCACACACGGATTTTATCCTGGGTGCTGGGACTTAACTTCTATGTTGCCACCCAAGTTAACTCTTGGGGGTATATCAATGTGAAGACTTGATAGCTGATTGTTATATGTGCATAGTGGTACTTGTATGACTATGAAGTAGATGTCTAATCATACTGGGGATGGGTGTGGGACTGGACGAGTCACCAAATTTTAGATAAATTTTTTTAGCTTTTATCATATAACTTTTGAGTTTTAAGGTTTAGCTTGTGTATTTTTTTTAAAAAAGAAATTGTGCTTTCTGGTTTGTTTTAAATATATTGAGAGGGCTTTTTTGAGTGTTACGTAGGTTGTTATATAATCCTATTTTATGCATGTATTACTTGAGGAACAGCTTCTTGTTTGGTCACTAGATTCAGAAAAGTAATTGGATTAATTGTTATTGAAAATTATTGGGTTCTGAAATTATTTTGAACTTATCGGTAGCTGGAAATCGTCTTCCAGACCAAGATTGTTGGATGATTTATCTTGTTTCAATCTGTTTATTCTTTGCTTCTGTATGTACCTCCTATGGATACTGAGCTGTATTTTCTACAGGAAGTTTGCGGTTGAGTCTGCTTTGTTCAGCAGTTCGCAAAAGTGGAGGGCGTTAAGTTTGAAACTTCTTTTATGTCTGAGCGGGCCTCTCTCTTTTTGTCATCGATTGGATTGCTTGGAGAGTATTGTCCTACGTCCAGGAAAAAGAGCAGACATTCTGCCGATAAACTTGGCTGCATGCATATTGGGTCATTAGAGAGCCGTAATTCTCATTGCCTCGTTTATCTGCTTATGCGACCTTTCCCCTCTAACAAAGGAGGTTCCCTAGTCTCAGGAGGCAATTCTACTGTTAACTTGTGCCTATTCTAGTAAAACCCACAAGTCTTAAAGGCAAGATGGCTCTGCAGAATATCGGTGCCTCAAACCGTGATGATGCCTTCTACAGGTATAAGATGCCAAAAATGGTAACCAAAATAGAAGGCAGAGGAAATGGCATCAAGACTAACATTGTTAACAATGTGGATATTGCCAAGGCATTGGCTAGACCTGCTTCGTACACCACAAAGTATTTCGGCTGTGAGCTTGGAGCTCAATCCAAATTCGACGAGAAAACTGGAACTTCCCTTGTGAATGGGGCTCACGACACTGCCAAACTTGCTGGGCTTCTTGAGAACTTCATCAAGAAGTATGTGCAGTGCTATGGTTGTGGGAACCCTGAGACTGAGATAATCATCACCAAGACTCAGATGATTAACCTCAAATGTGCAGCGTGTGGGTTCATTTCAGATGTCGACATGAGGGACAAGCTCACCACCTTCATTCTCAAGAATCCTCCCGAGCAAAAGAAGTCATCGAAGGACAAGAAGGCAATGAGGAGAGCTGAAAAGGAGCGGCTCAAGGAGGGTGAAGCTGCTGATGAGGAGCTGAAGAAAATCAAGAAAGAAGCAGTAAAGAAGAAAGGCACTTCCGGTAGTTCCAAAGCATCGACCAAGAAGAAAGGCAACAGTTCAGATGAGGATCACTCTCCTACTCACAGCCAGGCTGATGAGAATGATCACGTAGCTGCGCACGACAATGATGACGATGATGATGTCCAGTGGCAGACAGACACGTCTCTGGAGGCTGCTCGGCAGCGTATCCAGGAGCAGTTGAGTGCTGTCACTGCCGACATGGTCATGCTCTCTACAGCAGAGGAGAAGCAAAAATCGGGGAAGAAATCTCCAGAGCGCGAGAAGAAACCTGAGAGCAATGGACACGGGAATGGCTCTGTTGGCAAAGCCACCGAGGCAAAGCTGGCTGATCAGATAAAGGAATATCTGAAGAAAGGCTCTGCAAGCCAGCTCCAATCCTTTTTGGGCTCGCTCTCCGGGACACCCCAGGAAATCATGGATGCCCTTATCGAGGCCCTCTTCGAAGGCGTCGGAAAGGGGTTCGCCAAAGAGGTGGCCAAAAAGAAGAACTACCTGGCAGCGGTCTCACAAGACGGTGAGTCTCAGATGACGCTGCTGCACGCTCTCGAGTCCTTCTGTGGGAAAGCAAGTCCCGACGCTGCAAAGGAGGTTGCCCTGGTCCTGAAAGCCCTCTACGATGAGGACGTGCTGGAGGAGGAGTTTGTGCTGAAGTGGTACCAGAAGGGTCTTGCTGGGGACAACAAGAGCTCTCCGATTTGGAAGAACGTAAAGCCCTTCGTGGAGTGGCTCCAGAGCGCCGAGTCCGAATCCGAGGAGGAGTGAATTCCGGATGCTGGCGCTTGAAGCTCTGCTGGTGTCTTACCATTGCTGTGGTCATTTTATATTCTAGTAGTTTTTTTTTTGTCAGTCTTGTCTGTGTTTGTTGTGGTTGGGAATAAAGCAGAGAAAAAACCAGTGTCTAAGTACATGGGTTTTTCTCTTATAAGCACTTTTAAGTTTTTGATTTCGTCATTGTGTCGGTCGCTACTACTACTCTACTTAATGTGTGTTAAACTGGTTTGAATTAAGTTTCTTTTTTCTTTTTTATTAAAACTTCGTTCTTGTTCTATTTAATTTTACCAATTTGATCTTGATGTGTTAATTTGGAAGGAAGAAAAAATCATAAGAATAAAAATTGGGAATTGGTTTGGATAGAAATAAAAGTACCACAACTCATTCATCCTATGATGGACCTCTTGTAGTTAGAAGCTAAATTCTTAATTTAGATAAACCAAATTTGGTTGATAATTGGCCTTTTAGTGGAACTTCATCGGCTCTGTTGTTTACTTGGTAAATGGTATCAACTGTTCACTTGGCATTAATTATAAAACATAACTATTATTATTACAATGTTTGTGTCATGAAAGCCTGTGCATTATAATTTTTTTTTTTTATACAAAGTATGATATTTTAAAAAATGTTATGTGCTTAAAAAAAATTAAAACACGATTGAAATAACAATAAAATTATTTAACACTTCAAATGACTAAAAAAGTTTCACAAAATATTAATTCTGCCTCGAAATTTCTGAGGTACAAATTAAAATTTTATTGAATATGAATCCATATAACCTTAGATGAAGATCTTTGTTCTTTAGAGTAGAGATGACCCTAAATATTTACCCTCCATTTTCCTTTTATTGTATTTAATATTTATTTATTTATTTTCCTAAGTTTGTTTGCGCTTAAGATATGAAGTGTCTAGACGTCTCTGGAACATAACAAAGCCAGAGAGAAATTGGAACCAAAGAGCTTTTAAAATCCGTTTTCCATTGAAGTTAGGGTTTCGAAGCTTCACTGTACGATTGCTTGTTTGCTTCAATGGCGGTTTCTCTCTCCAACCACTCCGTTCTCTCCCCTCTCCGCCCTTCCGCTTCTCTCTCCTCCTCCAAAGCCATGTCCTTTACCAGCGCCACTCTCAGTTTCGACGGCCCTCGCCGCCATAGCCAGCGAGCTCAGTTTCTCTCTCCGGCTCTAGGGTTTCCTCGCGCCGGCTCCTTCGTTGGCTCGGTAACCAGAAGCTCTCGCTTCTTATCTCCTTTCGCTGCTTTCTCGGTGTGTTTCTCTCCCCCTCTCTTTCTCTCTCTCGCGAATGAACTAATTTGAGTTTCTTGTGCTTTTTTGAACTTGATTTTGAATCGCAATTGACAATGTCTCGTTATGGATATAGAAGAATCCTTGTAATCGACTGTGCAATGGTCGATATGAAAGTGTATGAATAAACTTTATGCAAGTTACACTGAAGGAAAAGAAGAAAAAAAACAGGTTTTTCTTTTGAGAATCAATGGCCGTGATACGAGGATTTAGGTGAGAAATTGGAAGAGATTTTATGCTTCTCGGCATTGGTAGTGATTTTTGGATTATAGTTGCTGAGAAACTTAAAGTCATTTGTCTGATAATCAGTGATTTTGGTCAATGCTATATCTCAGTTAAGCGGCCGGAAAGAAACAATGAGTATGGATCCAAATTAGAGGCTGAGATTGAATAGGTGAAAATTCGAGAATGAGAAATGCTGCATTGGTCGGCAATGACAGTTTCTAAACTTAGAATTCGAAAACGAAACGGTTCAAAGCAGAATTGTAGTTTAGATGTTATGTTTTTTGTGTGTGACACGTTCTTTAGATGGGGCAGTAGTAATTAATTTCATTTAGAAATTTATGATGTTGAATATCCATTCTTTTGAGTCACAATAGTTTTACAAATTTTGTTTTTTAGATTTTTTGTGGTTAGAGTTCCAGTATTAGAGCAATACGCAGTTTTCTCATAAGCATTTCCAACTTGAAAATTGTTTTATCTTGTTTCTCAGTTTTCTACTCTAAGCCCGTTCATATGTTATCGTACTTATAATGATTTCTATTTCAGGTAGGCAATGAAAGGGAAAGTAGTCCGAATGAAGAATTGGAAAATGGAGTAAACCGTCCTGATTTTTTAAATTTGAAAACTCTTATCAGAGTTTACGGAGAAGCTATTCTTGTTGGAGACCTGGGGACCGTAGCTGAAATCGAGGCTAAGATAGGCATAATTGGAAATAACGCAAATGAATTAATTGAGAAAGTCTCAACTTTGGCAGCAGAGGTGAAGTCTGGGAAGGAGAAATATATCCGCTTGCAAGCAGATTTTGACAATTTCAGGAAAAGATCAGAAAAGGAAAGACAATCTGTGAGGAGTAATGCTCAAGGAGAAGTGATTGAGTCTCTTTTGCCCATGGTGGACAATTTCGAGAGAGCCAAACAACAACTCAAACCCGAAACAGAAATGGAGAAAAAGATTGATGCAAGTTATCAGGGCATTTACAAGCAATTTGTGGAGATAATGAGGAGCTTACGTGTTGCTGCTGTACCAACAGTCGGGAAGCCTTTTGATCCGTTGGTAAGCACGCTATGTAAGAGTTGTTTTTTGTTTCATGTATCCGGTGAATGCGTTAGTCGCATTTCCTTCTTAGTGATCATTGCTTTGTTCAGTTATATCTAATTTCGTTCCTGATATGTTGGATGGGCATAGTTAGGCATCAAATGACAGGATTCGATTTACTTATATTATGGAGTATTCGAGGTTTTGAATATTTAGCTATATGTTTCATGGTTATATTTATATATTCTGCAGCTATATTCTAAGGCTTCATTATTTCCTTATTTCAGATGCATGAAGCCATTGCTCGCGAGGAGTCTCACGAGTTCAAGGAAGGTATTGTAATCCAAGAATTCCGCCGTGGATTTATTCTCGGAGACCGCCTTCTAAGACCGGCAATGGTAAAGGTTTCTTCAGGTCCCGGTAGAAAGGCAGGCTCAGCAGCAACCACAGCGGCAGCTGCTGGAGTAGATGAATGATAGATAGTCTGCAATAAACTCAGTGGTGATGACCGACATTCGAGCATACCTCTGCTGTCAACCAATAGGGTATTTCTCGTTCCGTGCTGTCATTGCCGGCGAGTAATTTTATATCCTCTCGGCCGGGCTAATTTAATTCCCAATTGGTCGCGGAGCTGTACAATGAGATTCCTTTTACATTCTTCTATAGGTGCTATACTTAGTTTTCAAAGGAAGGCAGGTACTCGTGTAACCTATGAGAGCATTCATGTGATAACTTATTGGTTCTTTAAAATGAAGTTCTATTCTTGAAATTCTTTTCAGACTTTGTGATTTAACGGGTTTTACATAAGTGAATCTGGTTTATTATTATTGTCATTCCCTTTTGCGAAGTATATTTACCTGCTTCTAAGTTCTTATTGAGACACTAAAAGGACTAACATATGGACTGAAAACATGAAAGAAAGAAATGTGACTGAATACTGGAGTTTTATCAAAATGTCGCAATTATACCCCCGGTTCTTGGTAATGTTACGTTAATACCCTTGAATTTAGTCCAAAGGCGTTTTCAAAACTATACAAAATTATATCTCACTCACTAACTTTGTTGATTTATTTTTGGAATTTTTCTTAAGTATCATTATTGACAGCATATGATTGTATTCTAACACTTGTACTCGAAGTGTTTTGGAAAGAACAAGTTTGTCATTTTTGAAAAAAAAAAAAAGGCGAAGAAAAAAATCTATTATGCTACTTTCCTTGATAGATTAAAAGAAAAGAGTAATACTCTGCGTGTTGATCATAATTTAACTACTAATATAATAGAAGGGATAATTTCAAAATAACCCAGGGGTTTACCTGAATTTTAGTTTCGTCTGTGGGTTGGGTTTTTTTTTTAAAAAAAAAATTTCAAAATGACTCCTCAGTTGTACATTATCTAATACAATGTGAATGTCTAATAGCAACCAACCCAATGTGCCCGTTATGAGCTTTTAGGTAAAAAGTGAAAATATAAGCTTAGTTGCAAAAGCAAAAACAGGGGGTTGTTTTTTCCACGGGGGAAATGACGAGGGTTTTAGAGCAGATCTGATAATCTCGAATAATTTAAGCGACTTCTTGGCTTTCTTGAATACTAATCAACCTATTAAGATTGAATACAAAACCTCTGTTCTTTGGGTCTTATGCAAAGGTGGATTTGGGTGAAGTCCAGGTGAGGTGATATATATACAATTTGGTCTATATTTTTTGTTTTCGTGTTCTTTTTTGGTCCTTTTTTATGTAAAAGGAAAAATGTCATTATCTTAGCTACATTATAAATAAACAATGTTGTGAGTTCATCGTCAAGGAATTCCACTTACTTGTGTGATTGTTTGACATGGCAGTTTGTTGTTATACAAAACAAAAATTATAATATGGAATAAAGCTGATACGCGTTGCTTAAGCGTGCCAAAAGAAAGTTGCTTCTAAATATTTTTCTGATTTGATTTTGGTATTATCTGTTACGTAACATCTTACAATATGAGTATATTGTATTGCGTATATGGTACTGCATTGTATTATGTAAAATAAAAGAAGTAGATAATACCGTTTATATTATACAATATGGTATTGTATGTTCTAATATAATGATGAGCTTTATACAGTAGATTAAATGTGCCTTTATGTTATACTAGTTTTTAGGCACGCGCGATGCACATGTTCATGTATTTTTTTAATAAATGTTGTTTTCATTAAAATTTTAATAAATTAGTGCAGTTTTATAATTTTGAAAAAATATACGAAGACTTTTATAATTTTATAAAATACCACAAAATAAAAATGAAAGGGGTCAAATAAAAGTAAAAATAAAACGTTATTTACATCTAAAAAAAGTATATAACAATGGATGTCAAAAGATAAAGAAAAATAAATAAATCCAAATATGAAAAAAAAAATTTGAGATTATTATGGTAAAAAAAAAAAAACTGTTTAAATGATTGGAACAAAAAATTAAAAAAATTAGAGAGAATAAGAATTTGCCAAAAATCCAACAAAAATTGCCAACAAAAAAAAAACGCTTGGGGAACCGAAAAACAAAAAAAAGTTTGGTGACGCGCGCGTGGGGGAGCACGAGCCCGAGCCTAAAAAAAAAATTAAAAAAGAAACATAAATAAACACTGTTTTTCGTCCAAAACGTGCGTTTTGGTCGACGAACACTGTTCAAACTCCTCTTTCTCACTTTATATTACAAAGGATATGTGTTGTTCCCTATTTTGCCTGTAATCCATTTAATTTGGAATAGAGTTATATGTATCTTGTACAAATTTCTCTGCAAGGAGGGTTGAAGAGTTTGTTTGAATGTTATTTGAGGCTAAACCGAGGCGAGCAAAATTGTATTGGAGAAGAATTTTGTACCTAAACTGGAAATTGCATAACCAAGACGATTAGTTGTAAACTGTAATCAATTGACTTGGACTTGCTTCAAATTGAATAATGCTCATACACAATAGTTAATAGGTATATACATGTTTGATTTTGTTGACCAACATCAAGTTAGAATCTGTTTAAATGGTCCACAGCTCTGAAAATGATCCAAGTGATTGTCATTTTTTTTTTCCCGCTAAGACAAGTGATTGTCAGTCGAGTGTGTGAATCGTGTGTTCCGTCGTTATTTCTTGAAACAAAATTGCTTTTTTTTTTTTTTAAAGTACTGGATAAAATCACTACTTACATATCATTCTATCAAAATAACCATATAATCTAATTATTACAATTATTTTTATGTGATAATTTTATTTGATTGATTATTTGTCACTGATAACTATGACATTAAAATCAAAAAAACATTAATTTTATCAACATAACCATACAGTATTTTGAGATCCAAGTTTTATAATTGTTGATATTAGAGTTCGGTGACCCGAATTCGTTTAGCCCGATCTGAAGGTCTAGCGATGCGACCCGAAAAATGATTTTTTGGGGACTCAGACCTTTCGACCTGTTTTATTTTCGCACATATTTTGTATGTTTAGGGTTTCGGCTTGATGTCATGTTGTTGCCCTTTTTTCCTAATTCGAGACTACACCATTTTATACCAATTTTTTGACATAGTGATTTCTTCTCTCTTCCCGTGGTTTTTTCTCGTCAAGGATTTTACACGTTAAATCTCTGTGTTTATTATTCGTGCTTTATTTTGTTTTTGTCATTGATTTGATAGCAGTTGACATGCGACAATTCTGCTGATCGTCAATAATAATATTTAATAATGACCATTCGATGTACATGGCTAGAAGTTCTAATTTAACTAGTTTGCCCAAACAGGATCACTTACACGGCTGACTTTCTAAGCAAACTGTTTGAGAGATATTGAAGATGATATTATAATGTCAAATAAAAATTGACTAACTTAGAATTCCATTTGCCTCACGGCCTGACCAACTTTAGGTCAGGTTATATGCTACATGACTCAATGGCTATACACACTCACACACATACTATTCTTTTCTTACCAAGGGGATTGCTTGGTGTAATCTTTTCTGGGTTAAGTGTATCTTGTTAACAAAATAAAACTTTCAAACTCAAAAGTATGAATTTGTTTAAATTAACTTGCCATGCATGCATGTTATGATATGAATATCCCAAATATACACAAAATAATTCCTTGTCTCATTGGAGTCTGTCTCTTCACAACTTATAAATAGAGCTAAATTGAAGTATACTTTTAATAAACTCACAAGTCACAACTAAAAAAACCTAGTTTTACTCTTCTACATACAATGGCTAGCCTGAAATTCTTGCTTTGTTTCCTTCTTCTCATTTCGGCCTCGGTTTCGAGTCACTCAATCCCAGTGCAAAACAAGGCCAAACAACGGGAGTCGATGATGGAGAGTGCTAAAAGAGTGCTTAATGAGAGCCTTAGGAGACAAGTTGGAAAGCCCTATGAGCCTAAACGACTGTCTCCCGGTGGTCCCGACCCGCGCCATCACTAGAATTACTATGCAAACATTTTCTCACTGCTACGCCACAACAAAACAACACGTTAGGTTATCATTATTAGCAACGATCACTGTTAAATTTGACACGTCAGATTGCGACACGCGCGTAATATTTGGCTTGTGAAAATGTGATTAATAAACAAATGTATGGTGACAATTAGCGATTGTGATACGTAACATTGCTCTTGTTTGTTGTTCTACAACTCATAATGACGCTTTAGGTTTTTTTTTTTTTTTTTTGTTCCCCTCTTTTTCAAGAAATAAAAATTACTGCTTTGTAATAGGAATGAGCATAGAAAATGTGAGAGAGATTGTACCCTTGACGGTCTGTGGATATCACTTTTAAGGTTGTTTGTGTTACCATGTTAGCATGCGTATGTAGCTACATATATAGCCTAATTTTAGTATTTATTTTAGAGAATGTCTATAATTTTGTTTTTTAATATAATGGTGAGTAGCGAAATATTTAATTAAAATTAACTTTGCATTTTGCTATTTATAATTATCATAGCAAATATAGTATTTACTAAAAACATGTCTTTCATTTAAAAAACAAAAGAAAAGCATAAATTGCAGACTTGTTTCATATACGATTTGAAAAACAGACGCAGCACAATTTCTCTTTCTAAAAATGATATATTGTAACTTAATTTGTTAAAATGACAAAAGTATCTCTCATTTACAAATTTCATTAACAAAAAAAATGAAATATTTTTCTTTTCGAGTTGAAGGTATATATCACAAACGAAATGATATACTTTTGTTATTTATAGGAACTTAGAAGTAAAAATGTATCGTTTAGCCAAAATACATGTCATATTTGGTCATTTTCCCTCACCAAATCTCAAAGGGTTTTTTTTTTTTTTTTTTTAATTCACCCTCTAGTATCACTAAATCAGAGTAGATTACTCGCAAATCCAACAACTACATTGTGAAAATAATGAACAATTTACCATTGTGTAGTGCATATGCTTACTTGTAAGCATGTAAGAGAGCAAAACTAGACCACTTCAAAGTTTTGAATCAAATCATTTTCAAGGCTTAAGCCATCAAAGTCTCTGCAATGCACTACCATTTTTTTTTTTCCTTTAAATCTTCAGATTGAATACAATTGGCCTTTGGAATTTGCAAACCAAGCACCACTTGAAATAGCTTGATAGAATCAGAATTGTACGTTAGGATTGTTTTGTCTAATGCTAAAGAAAAGCAAGAAGATCAAATGTCATCATAGTACTGGAATTGATCTGTATTTTTTTTGTCCAATAACATTGAATCTATATGACTTGGTACATGAATACAGCTTTGGCTGATCTTACTCTAGTAAAAAACATTCTTGATGCAATCAACTAACTGTTAAGATTCCGAGACCCCGTCAGCTCTAATCCCATCTACTCCCCGTTCCTTGTCGTCGACACCATAAAAATCCGATATGAACCCTGTTTCCCTAAGTAGATATTGAGGATAATTACATGATTATGGCTTGAGCCGGAAAAAGAACTTTTGTAGCTGTTTCTTCATGGTCTCGGATTATAGGGGACGATACAAGGGAGAAAACTCAGTATTCATCTAGCGCAGTCAAAGATCCTCGACGGGTTCTATTCTAGATGCCAGTTATTGATCTCTAGCTACGGCCAAACGAAGGAGAGAATCGCAGAACTTCTTCTCCATGGCTTTTGTATCTGAACTTCCCTGAGACCATAACAAGGCTTGAAAAAGACTTGGGGAAGGTCAACAATGGTGAGGCCAAATTCCCGCTAACTCGAGTTGTTCAAACAAGGCAACGGCATTCTTGGAAATCCCGTAAACCGAACAAGCAGATATCGTGGAGTTCCAGAGAGTGACGTCTTCTTTAACTTCGGAGTTAAACACCGACTTGGCCTCAAGAATGCTACCACATTTCGCGTACATGCCTATCAGGGCATTGGCAAGATTCATATCGCATTTTTCAACCTGACGCTTTATGATATAGCCATGTAGTTCTCTTCCACTTCTCAAAGCTCCCATATCGCCACAAGCAAGGAGAAGTATCATGAGTGTGATCAGGCTTGGCTCGACTTCTTCTAAGAGCATATTGCAGAAAAGTTCAAGAGCGAACTCGGGCTGAGCAGTGTTGACATGCCCCGCGATCAAAGCGTTCCAACAAATTGTGTTTCTGTCCTCGATTCTCCCGAAAACTTTGGTAGCGGAAACAATGTCGTGGCATTTTGAGTACATGTGAACCAATGCGCTCGAGACATAGATGTTGCGCTCGAACCCACACCTCAACAAGTACCCGTGGATTTCTTTTCCTTGACGTCTTGAGTTTAGGTCAGCACAAGCTGTGAGAGCACTTGTGGTGGTAATGGAGTTTGGTCGAGCAGACTCTGCGAACAAGTCGCTGAAGCTACCATTGGATGGAGATTGCATAGCCCGAAACAACTTTAGAGCTTCACAAGCAAGCCCAGATTGTTGAAAACCGGATACTAAAACATTAAACGAAACAATATTCGGCTTTAGATTCATCTGTCTCATCTCAAAAAACAATCCATATGCGTCGTCTTTTTGCCCATTCCTTGCATAGCCAGCGAATAACGTGTTAAACGATATCACATCAGGTTTCTGTCCATCCTTTTGCATTGACCTAAGAAGCTCCGATGCCTCAGCCATTTTGCCATCATTCACAAACACTGCGATCATCTCATTCCACATGGTAGTGTTCTTGCTCTCTGCCATGGCAAAAACTCTCTCTGCACAATCGCTTCTCCTGCATTTTGAATACATATTGATTAGTGAACCCTCCACATGAACATTCCCACAAAGCCGATGTCTAATAGAATATCCATGAAATGCCTTGCCTAAATTGAGATTCCCTAACCCTGCGCAAGCTGGAAAAATGCTCGAAATTGTAATGAAATTTGGATCTTCGGGAAACTGTAACATACTATAAAATGTGTCCAAAGCATCTTCAAAATACTTATTCTGGACACAACCCGAGATGATTCCATTCCAAGAGTTAACCCTCGGCTTCACACCTTTCTCTTGCATTTCTTCAAAATACCGAAGAGCCAAATCGACCTCTCCATTCTGTGCAAACCCTGATACAAGTGCATTCCAAGATATCAAGTCAGGCTCGACCCCATTCAAATGCATAGAGCGAAAAACCTCAGCCGCCTCGTCCAAAACACCCGCACTCATGTAACCCGACACAAGGGTAGTCCATGACACCACATCCTTTTCACTCATCGATTCAAAAACACACCTCGAAGACCTCAAATCCCCGCAATTCGCATACAAATCAATCAGTGAGTTCCCAACAAAGAGATCCGAATCGAAACCCTTCCTCACCACCAACCCGTGAATCATTTTACCACTCCTCAACATCCTCAACGCGGAACAAGCCTTAAGGACAGTAGGCACAACGTACTTATCAGGCAAAACACCCTCACCGACCATCAACCCCAACACCAAAAACAGGTCTTCCCATCGCTTCAACCGACAAAAAGCCGTTATCAACGCCGCATAACCCGGCCTTGTTCTCTTGGGAATTTCATCGAACAGCTTTCGGGCATTGCCCAATAACCCCTCATTCCTAGAATACAACATAACCAACTTGTTACCAACCAACTTACCAACCCCAAAAGCACTTAACTTCACAGCTAGGCCATGTATCTGTCTACAGTCAGAGACAGAGTCGTTACTTAGCAAAGAGAACAAACGACCAATCTCATAACTGGGTTGAGCTCTAGAGAAATGGCTAAACTTTCTAGCCTTAACAGCGAGTTTGGCTTCTGGGTTTTCCAGTTTCAAAGCCGTTCTAATCTTGGAAGAGCGAAACTTGAATTTCGGGATGTGAAAACGAAACTCGCTGGGCTTGGAAAAAAGCGAAGAGCTTTCAGTGGATAGAGAAGTAGGAGCAGAAGTGGCGGTACGAGGAAGCAGAGAGCTCTGCAGAGTTGCCATTGGAGAACCCAGAAGAAACAATGTCTCAAGGAGACAATGGCGAGATAAAGAAAGAAGAGAAAAAGATACTAAAGTTAAGTCACCATTCAAGTTCAGCGAAGCGCTCTGGTTTTTAGGGTCAAGGCTTTTGCTGGGGTTTTGGGTTCGAAGGACGTGTTTTGAAAGAAGCAGCCAAAATATAGGTGGAATTTCGCCACCCTGTGTTTTTTTTTTTCGTTTATGTTTTGAAGAAACAAAAATTGTTTTAAGGGAAAGTGGCATATTTTTTTTAGAGGAATTATAGCAGGAATTTTTTTTTGAGTAAATGACTTAAAACATTCTTCAAGGTTATTTAAGTAGATTACTTAAATGATTTAATATTATTAAAATTATTTTAATATTATTTAATTTGGAATAGTATTCAAATAACTCATAAGTTATTAGTCATCGTTTCAATAAATTAGGGATAATAAGTTAGTTATTCAAGTTAGTTTTTTTTTTTTTTTTTTTTGCTACGAGTTATTCAAGTTAGTTGTTCATTTATTAGTAAAACAATGCAGGAATGGCCTTCACACGTATTTTCTTTTGCCTAATCATATATGATATAAGTACACATACTATCGTTTAAGAGGCGTAGTACGGAGTGTTCTGGACTGGTTTCGGTTTTTTCTTAATTTGGAAAACCAAATCAGGATCGAAGGATCTTCTCCCTTGCTCATTGCATCCATTATCATGGAATCTATCTGGAAAGCGAGAAATGATAAACTTCACTCCGGGAGTGAATTGCAAATTGGGACCATCATCGAAAAATGCAACTCTGTCTTCTGGGATTATAGCCAAATCCTACTCCCTGTTCCGTCAGCAGTGCCTGCCTCAACCATATCTCAGCCGCCTCCTTCAGGTTGGATAAAAATCAATGTGGTTTCATTTGTGGATGGGGAACATCTTTTTGCTACGGCTGTGGCTAGAGATCACTCGGGAAGAATCATAAGCTTCTTGTATGATCAAATTAGCCTCTCGCACAAAGACACGATGGATGCTTACAGCCTACTTACGGGGTTCAAACTAGCAGCAGAACTCCAGCATGGCTACTGCCTTCTTGAAATTGAGAATGAAAACATCATTAAGCAAATCTACTGCCAGCCGGCTTTAGTAGATACTCATCTCAGAGTCATTCTCCAACAAATTTGCACTTTGGCCACTAGTATCCCATGTTGGGATGTTTCTTTTGTTGAGGGTAGTAGAAATACCCTTCCTTTTGAGATAGCAAGTTGTATTGCGACAATTACTAAAGGGATTGACTGAACCCCTTGTGTTCAGTCGTTTCCGCCTTTTGGCCTTCTGTTTTTACGAATATCAGTTTCGCACCAAAAAAAAAAGAGGCGTAGTACGGCCACACACGTCTCGCGTCTGATCAATTTCAATTATTTTATTTACGGTTTTTTAAATAAATAGCCATATTTTTATATATGTTTTTAACAATTAGCCTATGTTTATTTTTATTAGCAAAATAGCCATACATTCGTGTCTAGATTTTTGAGACTGCAGTCATTAATTTTTTGAATTCTGTTTTTGTTATATGTTACAGACAATATTGTCTAAAATTTTGTCTCTAGTCATGAAATTTGTGACTTCTTTGGTTGCCTATTTTTTTGCTATTTATAAGATATTTTTTATTTAGTAATAAGTTTTATGAAATTAGTTGTATGGACAATCATTTATTTGTGAGTTGGTTATTTTGTTAATGGATGTTTAATTTTTTATTGTGTTTATTTCAAATTTTCTGAAAATTTTGTGACTACAGTCACAAATTTTATGACTGTGTATTTTATTTATTTAGTCACAAATTTTATTTCTTTAGTCATGAATTTTTAGATATTGACCTGATGGCTGTTTTGCTAATATTTCAAAACGTGGGCTATATCTTTAAAATATAGATTATAAAATGGCTCCTTAACTAACCCTTTTATTTATGTGTTAAACACGCATGTGACCGTAGCAAAATTCATTGTTTAAATATGCTAAATATATAATTTTGAGCATTAAGAATTAATTAGGTGGATGATACTATTGGCTAAACGTGATTTCTTTCCTTGTTGTCGATAGTTGACATTTTATCAAAGCTCTACTGTAAATGAAAAATATATTATTTTCTTATTTTTATCTAATATATATATATAAGAGGAATTGTAAAAAATGACATTTTAAGTGTCCTTAATAATCTATCTCAAGTGGTGTGATCTCTTGATTTATACTCTATGTTCATAGTATAAAAATATGGATAGAAATTATTGAGAAAATTTGATCTCATTCCACATTTGACATTCAAGTTTGCAACATATGTCACTATTGCATGTCATGCAACTTTTTCATTTTTAAATTACTATATTGCCCATCTTCCCCCTCTTATCTTCCTCATTTGTAAAAAAAAGAAGGTGCAATGTGGTCAAATTCACTACTAAAAAGTGACATTGACTGCAAACCTTTCTTTAAAGTGGTATTTTTCAAAACAAGTTGTTCAAAAGTAGTATTTTTTAAAATTTTCCAAAATTATAAGTGCAATACAAAAATGAGTATAGATTAATTATGTGTCCGCGCATTAGTCAAAATCTCTCATATATATGTTGGGCCCAAATTTGAAAAATTTTTAAAAATGCCACTACTGGCCAATCTATTTTGAAAAATATCCCTTAAAAAAATGCAGTTCATGCTACTTTATAGTTATGAATTTATCCAAATTGCTCTTTCTTTTTTCACCAATGAAGAAGACTAAAGAATAAAAGAGAGACAACATAGTAATTTGTTAATCAAAAAGTGCATTATATCAAATTTCCTCATTTTTGGCTAGAAGCCCAAGGCCCAATTTTTGTATAAATAAAGCCCAGTTTAAGCCTGACCCAATAGGTGTAAGTATCAAATAGAGAGTGAAGCAACAACCCAATAAGAGCCCGAAGCGACACAGTGGCCCAATCACGCTTTGGAGCAGACTGTCGAATGACGGAGCAGGTCTTAGTTGTGTGCCTAGCGATCCAAGGCAAGATTTTTCTCCAATTTTTATTTTATTTTATTTTATTTTTTATTTTTTATTTTTTATTTTTTAAAAGGAAGGTGATTCTCTTAATTGCATTGTGTCACGCACTTGAAACCAAACCCAATGAACTCACCGATTCAAATACTACAAAATGAAGTTATACATGTATACAAACCCAACCGTGAATAAGTCTCCACCAATTTAGTTAGTTATGCTTTAAAAAGTAAAAGAGAATGGTAATTCCACACACCCAATATTTATAATTAATTTTTAGATAATGGAATAAATAGTCGTTTTTCATTGATGTTTTAATAAAAGAAATTTTTAAGGATTTAACCAAATTTTTGGTTAATTTTTTAGGAATTAACCATAATTTCATAATATTAAGGATTTAACCATAATATACGTGTAACATAATATGTTAGACATGTAACATACGTATATCATACTTTATGTTACACGTGTAACATATTATGTTACATGGCTAAATCTTTAATTTTGACATTCTATGACTAAATCCTTCAAATTTTATCTTTGAAATGACTAGTTTCTTAACTAGTCCTTAAGAAAATAGTCAACGTTTCGATTAATTAAAAAATTAATTATTTTTAACTGAAAATAATGATATATTTTTACCTTTATGCCTTTAATTATTTTATGTGGGTGGTTATTAACTTAATTTTTTAAAATATTGACAATTTTTAAAAAAATATAAACCAAAAAATAACTAAATACACCTTTATATAAGTAGCAGAAACACAGACCTCGCTTCGCTTGTCTTCGCACTCATGGGAATACATCTTCTTAGAGAGGTGGCATATGAGGAGAGAGACCTTTTTTATATAAAATACCATAAATGACCCCTGGGTTTTTGGGTAATACCAGGACCCCTCCTTCAGTTTACTATAATACTATAAACCACCCTTGAGTTTATGCAAAATTCCATTAACGTTCCCTTTCGTTGACTAAGCGTTGAAAAATAGTGTAAAATGTCAATAATGCCCAAATACAAAACTACGTCGTTTTGTCTTATCACCAATAATTCATTAAAATTTCATTTTATTCTTGCATCCAAACACCAATACACCCATTACACATTTAAAAAAAAAAAAAACAAACAAAACAAGTTCATGACTAATCAAATTCCAAAACGAGAAGAGATGGTCACAACCCAAACCCCGACCCCCACAACCCCTACCCCTTCAACCGCCGCCTACCCCGCCACAACGATCCGGCGCCAACGAAACCCTACGCCTCGAACTCCGCAACCCCATCGCAGCAAACCCACCACCGCGGCGACCCCACCGCCTCCGCCGTCCCCGATCTCACGAACCCACTCCCCCAAACCCCGACCCCCGCCTCTGCCCCCGATCTCCCGCCTCCCCCGCCCCCGATATCACGAACCCACACGCCGAACTCCGACCCCCGCCTCCACCCCCGACCTCCCACCTCTCCTGCCTTCCCCGCCCCCACCACCGCCTCCCACCACTGCCTCCTACCACCGCCTCCGCCCCCCTCCCCTTCGCCCACAACCTCCGCCTTCGACCCGGTCCCACAACCTCTCGTCGGCGCAAGTACCGCTCGTCGACGCAAACCCAAAGACGAAGGCGACCACCCCTCGTTGTTCATCCACGGGGGCGAAAACCCCCAGCACATGGAACATCGCGGAGCCCCGTGAAACCCCGCTGCTCGAATCCACTCCGAACACCGCTACCTCCCGTCGTTGCTCGCCTTCACTGCGGCGGCGCTAGCGAACCCTCAACCTAAACCTCCGAGCTACCCGACGAACCCCAACCTCTGAACCCCAATCCGACGAACCCCACCCCGACGAACCCCGAGCCGACGAACCCCAATCCATCGCGAACCCCGTCGCGACGACCCCAAGCTCGAGATCCCCAGCCCAAAACCCCCAATCCCGAGATCGTCGACCCACGACCTTCAAACCACCGACCCACGTCCTCTACCAATCGCCAACCATAGAGCATTTTTTTTTCTTTTTGGGTTTTTTTGGCTTGAAAATCTCTGAGCTTAGAGAATTTTTATTATTATTTGGTTTTGGTCCTAATTTAGAGATTAGGATGTTATTAAACCGGAATAACTTACTTGGCAATTCCAATCACGGATAGCTGATGTGGCAACGAGGGTGTTTATGGAATTGTGGAAAAAAATCACTGATTTTTCAACGCCCAGTCAACAGAAGGGTTAAAATTGAACCGAATTTAAAAACTTAAGGGTGATTAAGGAATTATAGTAAACTGAAGGAGGGGTCCTGGTATTACCCAAAAACCCAGGGGTCATTTATGGTATTTTCCCTATTTTAAATAGTTGTTAAGTGCAATAAGGTTTATATTTGTAGAAGAATAATGTTAGACATACCAGCCTTTTTATCAATTTTTTTATACCAATTTATGTTACAATTGATGTGTTATGTTTTGATAGATTAAAAATTAAATTTTTTTATACTAATGTTGTTGGTGTAAAATTTGAACCAACGACGAGATCCGCACCTCTAGTGTGTGATGCGGCAATGAAAAATAACACAAGTTTTTGCGGTAAATTAAATACGCGGAGAAATTTAGAGTGGTTCGGCCCTCATAGAGAGTAATAGCCTACATCCACTTTGCTTTATGATATATTTTCGACTGAGAGTTTACAGAGTATTCTCTTTTTCTATCTTTTTTCTCCTGCCCCCTCATCTTTCACTCCTCCTTCTCTTATAAGCGAAGAAGAGAGCTACAGTTGAGAAAGGACAAAATGTCAAATCCCCTAAGTCACGGGTTTGGTTCACCTAATAAAGCTGCCCACCTGCCGAGAGCAGTTATCCTGACTGCGGCAGGATAAGTCTGTCGCTACAGTGAATTCCCTGCTCGGGGGAGAATAATTGAGGTCTGTGATCCCACGGTCAAACGTTTTATGACCGAGGGTCGATGACTCCGAGGGCCGAGTCTCCGTCGAATGGTCCTTCCTTCGTGGCAACCTCCTTCGGGGGTAGATCGCCTTTGAGGACTCTGTCTTTAAATGTCGGTCCCTCATCGGGAAGGCTTTCTGGAAGGCTCTCTGGTAGTTCTTTCCTTGTAATGTTTTACCTCCGGGGGCGTAGGATCGGGGATCATCTCCGATAATCCTCTTCTGTCCTTTCCCTGAAGGGCGCTCCCACGGAGGGGTGACTTTCGCTTGGTTCGGTAGAGTCGGGGTTTCTGGACTTCTTGAAAATGAATTGGATACCGCCCTCGGACTCACTGGGTGACGAAAAATCACCGACAACAAATGTGATAAACACTCATCAATAATAATATAAAATATGAGTTTACATTAAAAAAAATGGGTAAAAAATTTGATATGTGTAGCATTATTGGTCTTGGTAGAAACTTTTGTAAGAGAACAACTTAATGCGAGAATATTTTAAAACAATTCTCAACTGTCAAATTAACTTTAAAAATAAATTTAGCAATTTATAATTGCTTTAAAAATGTTCATTCTAAGAGCAGACGGTTCCTATTAGTTGTTATATACTCTAAATATTGTCCAATTGAAACTATTAAAATCGTTACGAATAAATGAGTAGACCGTTTCCAACTAAATTCTCCCCCTTCTGTATATAATCTTGATTATTATGTAAACACGATGATAAAATGAAAAAAAAAAATGAATTCTTCTTATCCCAAAAATATCAACCAACTAATAATTAGGTGCACATAGGACAAACTGTTTCCTTAGAACGCGATATCGCCATCAACAATATGTTAAATGTTGGAACTTGGAAATTATTAGTTTGAATTTATAATAAATTAAACTATACAATATATCTACTTACAGTTTAGGGATGATCAAAATTCGAAAGGTTGAACTTGAACTGAATAATTATATTCCTAAATAGGTTTCATATAAACTAAGCGAATGTTCAATATTTGATTTATATATTTTTCTCTGTATGCGCACGCAAAAATACAAAAGAAAAAATGTGCATGCAACATGCTTTTATGATAAGATTAAGGGTGGCATATTGACTAAATAATATTTTATTTGCTATTAAAAAATGCATTTGTTTTGGTTCATTTTCTGATGCAATGTTTTCAAAATTTCAATCAACATTAATTACAGTCCTATTCCTATCTATGCCTACAGGATATCTGAATTAATTAAAGAGCAAGTATTATCATTGAAAAACCACTAAACAATGCCTTCAATATATATATATATATATATATATATATATATATATATATATAAGTAAGGAATCATCCCGCGATTTTCCAAACTAATGTTTTATTGTTCTCGGATTTAAAATCAAACAAAAAATTATCAAAATAAAACACTTAAATAAGGAGCTAGAAAATATAAACAGGTCGTATGATAGGGAAATTTGTCATTTTCAAAAAAATCAACGTAAATTTGACAATATGACATATTTTGGCAATGATATTGCCAGCAAAAGAATTATTTGAATATTTTGAAAAATAACAAAGAGTTTTTTGAAATTTAGTTAAATTTAAGTTAAAATTCAAGGATTTTTTTTTTCCTCTATAATATGAGCAATTTAGTTTGGTTAGACTCCCCTGCCAACGTCGGAGCTAGAAATTCATTGGGGACACATTAAAAAAAAAAAAGTAGGAACATATCTAAAAATTCCTTTCATTTTAGTGGGATCATAATTAATAATTTTACTTCCTAATTAGAAGCAAACTTATAATTTTTAAAAAATTAATAGCATAAAAAGCAATTGCCCTCGCTTGGTTCCGCCAGTATCCTCTGCTTATTATAATGTTGGCTTCTCTCTCTCTCTCTCTCTCTCTCTCTCTCTCTCTCTCTCGTGTCTTTTGCCTTTTGGTAAACGAAACGGCTCTTGGTTAAATAATAAAGCTTACATTAAGAAACAAATATAATTACAATCATTAGAATTGCGCACACATATATAATATACGATATAATAGTACTATACGTATTTAATATTTATTATTTTATTTATGGTTTGCAAATATGCGGCGTGAGGGAGTTTACTTTATTTGGTAGCGTAGAACCGTAGCTTTATTACCCAAAAGACGTTGACTTTTATTTACATAAAAAGAAGATATATAAAAACTAAAAAGTACACATTGATCGGTCCACGTTTTATTTGTTGAAAAATTCTGTAGTAAAAACCGAAAAAAAAACTGAGCGATGGGAACAAATTTTTACGAATACGATTGGTTCTTAAAGTAGGTGTATAGAAATTAAAGTGCTCTTTATCACACAATATTTTTCTTCTATCTCCCCAACTAATCTCCTTTCTCAATGAAAAAATAAATAAATTAAAAACCTACAGCTCGAAATCCTCGTTAGAACCACCCAAATAAAATCCACCATCATCTCAGGAATCATCCTTCAAAAAAGCGCACGCGTTGACGACAAGGCGCTGGACGTCGACAAGCGCGACGAATCTGTCGGTCCGCCGCACAAACGGTGGCGCCGACGAGGTGCCACGTTTTGCTGCGAATGCGAGCTCCGTCGGCGAGAGCTTGTAGAGCAAAGCGAGTGCGACGACTAGATCATCGAGACGTGCTTGATCTGCGGCCTCTAGCGAATCGTCTAGTTCTATCGCTGTTTGGTCTTGCCGTCGTCTTCGCGCTGTCGTCTAGTACGCGGCAGCGTTCGTGCGGCTGCTGGTGGAGGAGATGGCGGTGCAAGCTGCGTGCTTTGCCAGAAGAGCCATGGCGGCGGCCCGGCGGGCATGGAAGAATGAGGAGGACGTTGCACGTGTGGTGGTCGGCGACGATGCACGGTGGTACTAGAGTTTGGTCCATCTGAGAATGTCTATTTGAGATGCCATTGATGGACCTTGATGTCAATGACCATGGTGGTTTTGTCGCTGTGCATAGTGGGTTTCTCTCTTTTTTTTTTTTTTTTTTTTTTTCAGGTTGATTTCAATTCAATACATGTTAGTACATGATACACTCTAAGCACCCTCAGCTATTCTCTAATAAAACCTCTCAAAATTGTTCCCATCAGTCTATATTTTATTCGATTCCCACCACAGCCTCACCCTATTTGTTTCTTTGTTTCCTTTCCTTTTTTATTTTTTTTATTATTATTTTTTTTTTGTGGCAAAAGCCGTCCAATTTGGCCGTGTGCCCACAATTGCTTTTTTTTTTTTTGACATGCCTTGGTGTGGATAATTATAGTTTTATTTATTTATTTTTTTACTAAATATCAAAGGAGGCAATCTAACAGTCACATTTTAATTAGTATCATTGCAAACTCATATCTAATTGTCATATTTAAGTATCCCTTAGATTGTTGCTTACTAGAAGTTAATTATCATATTAATTTGGGGTTAATTATTGTCGGATTGACGGCCATTAGCAGTTAATAATAGTTACCGCTTATAACCCATAACTGATTTTTGTACATTAATAACAATCATACGTGTAAGAACTACACTAACTATCATGTATTTTTAGGGTGAAATAGGTAAATACCCAGAATTTATATAACAATAAAAATAAATACCCAAACTTTTGAAGTAATTGAGTTTCTAGTCAATTTGTGAATTACTTGCACATGCTTTTGGTAACAAAGTGAATTACCACAACTTACCACTGTGTAAGTAATTGCATCTTTTGGGTAGTTGGTTACATTTTTTAAAAGATTGGGTAATAACTTACATTAAATTTTAAAAATTGGGTATTCACTATAATTGGCGTCCAATAAAATCTCTTAAAATTATTTTTCACGGGGCCTATCTTTTGCCCATACTTCAATTGGAATTTTTTAATATAATAATTAATAACAATAGAGAATTTTGCACTAATTAAAAATATTTTTCTAAGAATATTTTTAAATCAATTTTGAACCTGAACTTTAAAAATAAATTTCACTTTTGAAAAATATACTTACCACGTCACTTTCCCACCACATGTTCCCAATAACAATATATGGACTCTTTTTCCTTTTTATCTCTTCGAGGAATAAGGATGGTTGGTTTCTCAAGAAATTAACCCCTGGATAGCCCATTTTATATTCCATTCAATTCTTGAAATGAAAAAAAATAATTTGAAAAATAATTTAAAATAGTTTAAAAATAATTTAAAAAAATAATGTTGAATAATTTAATTTTGTGAATTTTAAAGTTGTATAAATAGTTGAGATTTAAAAATATTATATAGGAATTTGGAAAATTAAAAAAATAATTAAAAAAATAAAATAAAATGGGATGAATCATGGATTGTACGATTAAAAAAGTTGAAAAAATAAAAAAGATAAAATGGGGTAAACATACTAGGATTATTTCATTATAGCTAGCGACCACAATTCAATTGGCTCATCTTAAATTTGCAAGCTTGTGGCCGCTTGAATCTCAATTTCTTCTATGTTGGAAGAATGGTAGTGCAGACCGCAAATTAATAAACTTTATAAAGCCACTAATATTGATGCATGGTTAATGTTATATTTGGGCAAATCATTTTGCTTATTCCATATTATTTTTTAGAATGGTCAAAATGGTTAGAAAAATTAGCAAAATAGTTTGACTTTGCGAAATTTAAGGTGGTATAAATGGTTGAGATTTAAAAATATTGTGTAGGGATTTGGAAAGTTGAAAAAAAATAGAATGGAATTTAATGGTTTGTAGAAAGTTAAATGGTTTGAGATAAAAAAGAATGGAATTGGATGGTTTGGGATGGGTTGCCAATCATGGGGTAAAAGAACACTAACCCCTTGTTTGTTTTCCCCATTTTATTAATTCCATTCCATTTTATTTTTTTCATTTTTTTCAACTTTTTTAATCCTCAAAACCTTTCCATTTTTGTCCAACTAATTTTTTTTCAACTTTCCTAATCCCTATACAATATCTTTAAATCTCAATCATTCGGCAAGCTAAACCATTCTTAAATTATTTTTCCAAACTATTTTCAAACCATTACAAATTATTTTCAAATCATTTTTTCCATCCAAAAAAATGGGATAGAATGGGCAAAATGGTTACTCCAAACAAGGGGTAAAGGCTTTATTTAAAATTAAAAAAAAAATTTTGACACAAAGTTGTGAATGTTTGGCCAATTTGAAGGCTCGTAGCTATACTAAAGCTCACAAGTTGGTTGAAAATATTAAATTATTCTCCTGGTATTCCCAAACACACCATTTCCAATTTTCCATTATCTCTTTTTTCCTTTTATTTTTTTTCCTTGAAAAAAAAAATACACATACTATTCATTGTCATAATTGAATTTTTCAAACAGAGATTCTATACGTTGTTTACTTCATTTTTCTAGCACTATTATCCGTTACTGTCGAGGCTAGTATATTTATCTGGTAATATTGTCATCATTATTATATTAATTTGGCGAGATCGATCTTTATCCTTTAAAAAGTATAAATAAATGAGGAGGCAACATGACTCATACATTAATTGGTAAAAATACAAAATCAACTAAAAGATTTCCGATATATATATATATATAAAACGTGTCTAGCGCAAAGAATGTGTTCGCTCTAGTGTTGATCATGATTTTCACAAGATATATGATACATACTGCATGATACATATACATACATGTGTGTGTATATATGCCTATATATAGGTAATTTTTTAAAGCCTCCTGAAATTGACGAATGTATATTGATCTCTTCGTAAAGAAAGCTTTAAAAAAAATTTAACTTTTTTCCCAACGTTTATCCAACAAAAACGCTATCAAATCAGTAATGTATATAGAGCATCGTCCATGCATGAGCTTCTAGTCATTCTAACTAAATATGGTAGCAAAATTATAAACTTTTCAATATATATAAAGTACGTGGGATAATTGAGTTAATAATTATTTTTTTAATATTATTTTAAAAAATAGTCAATATTTTAATTAATTAAGAAGTTAATCATTTTTTAACTACATTATAATGTGCATTTATTTTTATAGTCTTAATTTTCTTATATATTAGTGATTAGTAATTTAATTTTTAAAAATTTTGACACTTAATTTCTTTAACACATAATTAAAAAAATGACAAAATATCAAATAAATTGGATATATATAATACGATTTATATTAGGATTATGATGGGATCTTGGATTGGGGAAAATTTCAATATTATTGGTTTACTTAAAATATTAATTGTGGACGTTAAAGTCAAAATCTTTTACTTGTTCACCCAAGTACTCAGCTCATATATATATACACTAGTGAAGGCACGTGTGATGCACGTGCTAATGCTCCATTTATTTTTCATGTAAAATATATATTTTATTTACTAATATTATTATTTATAATTATTTTTTGTCAAAAATGTAATATGTTTATCTTACTTTACACAATTAAAGTGATGATCGATTTTTGGTGTAAAAAGGTGACTTGTGAGTAGTTGAGATGATATTTATTTAAAAAATTATTGTTAATTAATCAATAATAATAATACGTTATTGAATTATAAGTTGACATTTGACAACAAGAACGGACAAACATATAGTATCCAATTAAGTATAAAAAACATGTGAGGAAAAAAATAAATAATTGAGAAGCATAAACCGGAATTTAGAATAAAATAAAAAGCGTGAAATTTAAAACAAAAAAAGAAAAAAGAAAATGAAGAGATGGTAATAGGAAAGAAGAAAGAACAAAGGGTGGCAATATTGTCATCCTTTGTTTTGTTTTTGGATGAAATTTTCCTCTGAAACATATCGCTCTCACCTCTCTTTAATTGTCTTATTTTTTTTTTTTCGCTCCCCATTATAAATGCTCATCTGCTCATCAATAATTAAGAATTTAAATTGTTTTGTAAACTTTTAAGCACCTATGACTTAACATAGAAAATTTATCACTACTACACACATAAGTATAACAAAAGGAAAGAGTGGAATAATTTTTTCAATAATCAATGTGAAACATGATTAATTAATCAAAAAGTAATTGCATTATGTTGTTTCTAATTAAAAGTACTCGTGTATTAGTATTGATAAATTTGTTAAGACAAACGAGGAGGAGGAGGAGGAGGAGGATAAATCATTAAAAAATTACTTTATTCCATAAAAATAAAGATAGACAAGCAATTTATTGGTATTTATTTTACTATTACATCAAATTTGAATATGTTCGTACTTTATTCACTTTAAAAGATATATACATTTTTTTTTTCACTAACATCAAAAAATTGAAATAAATAAAAAATATGATACAATAGGTATCTATATATTACGAAAAAAAAAATACAATCACCAATAAAAATAAAAATAAAAATCAATTCTCAGATGGTTAGAAAATGATTTTAAATTTAAAAAATATAGAGAACACAAAAAAGGAGAAGTAAAGTAAAAAAAAAAAAAAAAAACCCATTTGAAGGCCCTTATTGGGGACTATTTTTTGGACATTCAGAATCAGAGCATTTCAATTTTCAAGTGTGGGTTTTTTATATTAATCATAATGATAATCAAAGAGGATAAGTGTTACTGTGTTAGTTTTTTATTATTATTTTTTGGGCACTTCAAGTGCCAGCGTCCCTTTTAAGTTTTTTTTTTTCTTTTTGTTTTCTTATCCTTACATGCGCGTGAATCGGTGAGTATGGCGCGTCAGGAAGAAGTTTTTGGATACTATTGAATATTGATCAAGTGGACCCCACTGATGCAATTTTTGACTCAAACAGAATAAAAAATAGTAAAATTATTTGTCTTGGGAAAAACGACATCGTTTTGGACGAAATTCTTCGTCCTTGACGACGTCGTTTAGTAGGTGGATCATTTTTTAAATAATTTCTTAGTGTCCTTAAGACACTTATTAGTAAGTTAAAGATATACACACACAAAATAGTTACTATATATCGTAACAAATTGCAGATATTAGCCAAGATATTTCTACCATTTCCTTTTCCTCTTTCCTCTAAGATCAGATATTATTAAAATTTTCCCATACTTCAATTGGAACTTCTTTTCTTATTATTATTATTATTTTTAATATAATACAATAGAAAATTCTAAATTTTTAGAAATTATTTTAAAATCAATTCTAAACCGTCAACTCAATTTCAAAAAAAAAAAAAATACGATGACGTAAAATCAATCAATATTCTTGCCCCAGCATATTCTTACCACGTTGGTTCCTAAATAACTAGGGGTGGTAATTCGTGTCATGGGTCGTGTTCGTGTTGTGTCCAAATAATTTTGAACAGACTCAGATACAATTCATTTATTAATCGTGTCTGAAGTAAAGATCCAGACACGACCCATTTAAATATCGTATTAATCGTGTCACCAAATTACGATCCATTTATAAGTCGTGTCTAATTGGGTCTAAATGAGTCGTGTCACTCTCGTGTCTATTGATCCAATTAGCTATATTTGAGTTTAAATCAACAAATTTTTAATTATTTTTTGTAAATCTAAAGTAATTTTTGTTGAATAAAGACCTAATATTGATAATGTATTTAATTATGATAGCAATTCTTGTGTCATGCAGGTAAAATTTATTAAATAATAAATAAATAAATTTTAAGTACATGTAAATGGGTATTAAAAATGTATATTTATTTATAATTAATTTAATAATCGTGTCTTAGTGAGTCTTATTATCTTATCGTATTCGTGTCGTGTTTATATATTATTTAATCGTGTCCGACCTGTTAAAATTCAGACCCGTTAATTTCATATTATGTTCGTATCGTATTTCGTGTCTGGACCTAAATTGTCGGTCCTATAAATAACAATATGTGTATGTATGTATGTGTGTATACGTGGGTGTTTACATTTTTTTCCTTTTTATCTCTTCGAGGGATAAGAATGGGTGGTTTCTCAAGGAAACTATTTCATTATAACTAGGGGTTCAGGGTAGGGGTGAAATTAATAACCGAAATAACCGAATTACCGAATTAAAAACCGATTTACCGAAAAAAAATACAACCGATTACCGAATTACCCAAAAAACCGAAAATTCGGTTTTAATAACCGAATATACCGAAGTTAATCGGTGCGGTTTTTTAGTTAATAGACAAAATAACCGAATAACCGGTTGTATACTCAAATAACCGAATTTTTCAACTATTTTAAATCAATATATATTATTTTGTGTTGTTTTATTACAAAACAAGTACGTTGGTTTGGTGGAATTCTTGGCATGCTTTGTTTGTCTTTGCTCTCTTCCCACCAAGGTTCGAATCCAGCCCATTCCAATGTTTGGAATTTTTTTATTTTTAATTTTAACAAAATAAAACTCAAATATGCATGTTGTGGGACTTGAACCTGGGACCTAGAAGCAAAGGGAGGCAGCCGGCTTTGCCACTTTGCCAACTTGCTCATATAATTATTTTCAGACTAAAATTATATATAATATATTGTAGGTTTTTTTTTTTTTTTTGAATTCGGTTTTTTAACCGAATAACCGATTTCAATAACCGAATTTCGGTTATTCGGTGCAATCGGTTATTAGGTAAAAAAAACCGGTTTCGGTTATTGTTTTTGGAAAACCGAAAATTCGGTTTCGGTTTTTAAAACGTCCAAAAAACCGCATAACCGCACCGATTTCACCCCTAGTTCAGGGACCACTTTAAAGTCAGCTGGCTCTTAATTAATTTGCAAGTTGTGGCCTTTTCAATGTCAGTTTCTATGTTGGTAGTTCAGAGTTCAGACGACCGTAGAATAATAAACTTTTTTTAAAGCCACTAATATTATTGATGGTTAAACGAACAGTACTATAGACTTTTTTTTTTTAAGGAAAAAATTGTGACACAAAAGTTGAGAATGTTTGGCCAAAATTTGAAGGCTCGTAGCTATACTAAATACTAATATTTCCGATAGCTGCTTCAGATAGCTGCTTCCTATATATATATATATATATATATATATAATGATTTCGAACAAAAAACAAAAAAACAAAAGAAAGCTGAAAAATGCTGCCCGTTTTCATATTAGTTTTATGAAACTTAGTCAGATTTAGCAAAGATATCATATTTCTACCATCTTTCTTCTAAGTTCAGACATATATTTAAAGTTCGTGCAGTACAGTTGTCTTTGGCTACTTGCTCGAAATCCATTAATATCATTAATTAATTATATAAACTCGTTCAATAATAAAGAAAATGAAGTAAACTCCTAATTAATTATCCATCTTCATAATTAATTACAATAACAATATATCAAAAGCGACGTGCAAATTATCCCAAAATAATAGCAGAATCATGCCTCTATAAATACCTCACACTAATTATTCCCTAATAATCCTTTCCCACATTTATAACATATATCCTATAAAAACACTGTCATAAGAAGGGTTTAAAAAAAAAAAAACACACACACAATGGAGACACAGCAGCAACATGAAACAAGCGTCCCTCTTCCCGCCAAAATGTTCAACAAAGTCCGGTCGAACCTCGAGCTCCGGTCCAAGTGGGCGGAGCTCAACGGCGCGGTGGGCGACCTCGGCACCTACATCCCCATCGTCCTCGCCCTAACCCTAGCCCGCGGCCTCAACCTCGGCACAACCCTGATCTTCACCGGCGTCTACAACGCCGTCACCGGCGCCTTCTACGGCGTCCCGATGCCCGTCCAGCCCATGAAGTCCATCGCCGCCGTGGCCCTCTCCAACCCGGACTTCGGCGTCCCGGAGATCATGGCCGCCGGCATCCTCACCGGCGCCGCCCTCTTCCTCCTCGGCGCCACCGGCCTCATGCAGCTCGTCTACCGCTTCGTCCCGCTCTCCGTCGTCCGCGGCATCCAGCTCGCCCAGGGCCTCTCCTTCTCCCTCACCGCCGTCAAGTACGTCCGCAAGCTCCAAAACCTCCCCAAGTCCAAGACCACCGGCAACCGCCCTTGGCTCGGCCTCGACGGCCTCGTCCTCGCCGTCGCTTGCGCCGTCTTCATCGTCCTCGTCAGCGGCGCCGGCGAAGAGCACCAGAGGAGGGCCTCCAATGGTCCCGGCGATGGTACCGAAAATGTTCAACAGGAAGAGGAAATTAGGGCGATCAGGCTGGTGAACAAGTGGAGGAGGGTTTTGTTCTCTCTTCCCTCGGCTTTCATGGTGTTCCTGTTGGGACTGATCTTGGCCTTCGTGAGGAAGCCGGAGCTCGTCCACGGGATCAAGTTCGGGCCGTCGGCGATGTCGGTGGTGAAGATCCCGAGGCAGGCGTGGAAAGACGGGTTCATCAAGGGGACGATCCCGCAGCTCCCACTGTCGATCCTGAACTCGGTGGTGGCGGTGTGCAAGCTCTCGGCGGACCTCTTCCCGGGGCGCGGCGAGTTCTCGGCGACGTCGCTGTCGGTCACGGTGGGGCTGATGAACATAGTCGGGTGCTGGTTCGGCGCCATGCCGAGCTGCCACGGCGCGGGGGGGCTCGCGGGGCAGTACAAGTTCGGGGGACGCAGCGGGGCCTGCGTGGCCATCCTCGGCGCCGCCAAGGCCGCGCTGGGGCTGGTCATCGGGACCTCGCTCGTCGCGATCCTCAACTGGTTCCCGGTCGGGGTGCTCGGTGTGCTCCTACTCTTCGCGGGGATCGAGCTCGCCATGACCGCGAGGGACATGAGCAGCAAGGAGGACTCCTTCGTCGTGCTCGTCTGCACCGCGGTGTCCCTCGTCGGCTCCAGCGCGGCGCTAGGGTTCGTCTGCGGGATGGTTGTATATGCTCTGCTTAGGCTCAGGAATTTGGGCTCCGACAAGGACAAGCCTTCTTCCGCAATCTGGATGCATTCGACGCCGTGAAAACTCTCGTCGTAAAGACAGCTCGATCTTGTCGAATAACACTGCTTCGTGTGTTTGCTGACGTCAGCGAAAGTGTAGGTTTGGTATATATGTGTGTGTGTTTGGGTAAGTATTGAACAAATGAACAGTATAAGATGTTTTGATTTCTTTGTTGGGATGTTTCTTCTTTGCTAGCGTGGTGGTGAGTCCAAATATGTCTGTTTTTTTTTTTTTTTTTTTTTTTTTTTTTTTTTTTTTCACTTTGTAGATGATCGTCTACACTTGTGTAAAATGTATTTGTTTGCAGTGAATGAAATAAGATCGAATAATACCATTTGTTCCAGTTAAATTAGATAATTGCTTTTGTGTTTTACTCTAAGGGAATTATATTACAAGCTCTATATACAATGCTTTGTCCTCTTTTCCTGATCTTCGTTCCTTTTGTTTATCTTTTGGCTAAATGTTTCTTAGGCTTGTATAAAGGAATTGGGCAAAAAGCAGTGCATATATATGGCCATACCTATATATATATATATATATACATTATTTTATTTGCTTTTGTAAGTGTGGTTCAATTTCTTTTTATACATGAAGAGATATATTGCATTTGCACGTTACCTCATAAAGAATGTAACTTTGCTACTTGCTAGCAATTGCAAAAATAAAAAATATACAATCAGTTGGCGCATTTAAATTTAAGTATTAGATAATCCCTCCTTTTCCTTTAAAAGGTGGCATATCAGATTAATCGATCGTATTTCGGCCTCTTTTAGCAAAATGTAGTTGCTAAGGACAGTCTTTGGAAATTAAATTGTGTTATTTTGATTATTGTGTAGTTCTTTTAAGCTCAACGTCATTACTTTTTTTAGATACCCAATTACGGAAAGTGTTATTAAAAAAAAAAATATCAGAAGGAAAAGAGAGAGAGAGAGAGAGAATACAAATATCGCGGTATATAGCATATATTCTTGATCACTTTTAAAAAGGATAATGAAAGACCAGCCGTCCAATTTCACATGATTTTATTCCCTTGATAAAACTCAACATTTTGATCTTCCACCATTAAAAAAGAAGAAGAAGAAGAAAAAAAAAAAAAGCATTACCGTACGGACTCAGCATCAAGTTTTAACAGTAGATCACTACGTGACATCTTCCACTAAACTTTCAAAGCTACGGATATAACTAAAAAAAGAATCTATCTCTAACAAAAGTATTCACAAAAAAAGTCTGTTAGGGTAAATTTTTTAGTCAATGACAAATATTACTAGCTAGTTGAGGGACCCTCTTTTTGATTCTTCGTAACATTGCTTTTTAAGTTTAGTTGGTGACAAAAGAAAAAAATTAATTTGAATAATTCTTTCTCCAAACAATGAATATAAAAAATATTATGAAAAATTTTCTACCAAGTTCTATAAAAGTATGGTATGTTTGCCCACGAAGCCAAACTCTCTTAAAATCTTAAATATCTATTTTAAGATTTTTTATTGGGGCATTATCATATAGTCAATTTACAACCTAATATTACATATTTATTCGAAGATTACAACATATTTTATATCTAGTCAATTTATTAGTTGTTAAGACAATAATACCCCTAAAAGTAATATACCAAGTTATTAACCCAGTTTTTTAATCGGATCCAAAAGCAAAATTAATTAACCATATATAAATACACAATTAATAAAAAGTCAAACCATGTAAATAACAAATTAGCGTGAAAAGGCTTTCCTTTCATTTTGAAACTAAACAAACAGTGTATAAAATTTCAAACAAACAATCACGCAAGCAAATCTTTTGTTTTTCAAAAAGGAAAACCTATAAAAAAAATGACTCTTGTCTAAAACCATCCTCAATATTAAAACGTAAAACCTATATATGATATTTAAAATGAAATATGATATTAAAATCGAAAATGGAAAAATCCTATAGCTCTATCATTCTCAATATTAAAAATATAATACCTATATACGATATTCAAAATGAAGAAATGAACGTGAAAAGCCTATGTATGATATTAAAAATATAATATATGATATGATATTACACTTTTTTTTTATACATATTTTTAGATATCATATCAAAAACAAAATAAATAATCAAGTAAATTAATGGAATCTTCAAACATCTTGCTCAAACATTTTACTTTCTATTTTTGCTAACTGGTATAATATTTAACAACAAAATAAAACAATAAAAAGGCCACAGAAGAAAAAACATATAGAGGAAACTTCTACAAAGGAAAAACAAACAAAAAAACAATTGTACGTAATACCCAATCTTTGTGCAGCAACTGAAGCAAGGGATGAGAGAATAGGATAAGTAAGTGCTTCGGTCCTCGGGTTCACAAGATAGAAATATAGAAGAAGAAGAAGAAGAAGAAGAAGATAGAAAATCCAGGCGGGGCGGCGTTGGTAGGAAGAATCTTTGCTTCTTCTAAAGAATATAGCATAAACACTAAGAGATATATTTGGCTTCAAAAAATTTAAGCACTTAAAATAATCAGGATTTGGTCTAATATTTAACTTTGAAATACTTAAAAGCACGTAGCATTATAAGAGAGATTATAATGTATTGATATTTTTTATTTTTCTTAATATGCATAATTACCATAAATTTTGAAAGTCAATCAAATTTGATTTTCGGATTATAGCTTCAAAATTTAACAGACTTCATGTCAACTCCACAATATCAGGCATAAAAAATTTGTTTGTTTCATAATTGGTTATTCCAATCGGATTATATCATACCAAAGTCAATCGGGTCTACTAAAAAATCAAATATCACCCTTACAATGATAAAAAGGACATTTGAGGAAATTCAAATCACGACACATCAGCCCGGTGAATACATGTAACATTAATTATGTAATTGATACATTTGTGTAACATTTGGTTGAGATTTGACTGATAACGTAAATTCTTCTATTTTTTTTTTTTGAGCAACAAAATTACCTGATCTCTTAAGTCTTTTAAGTCATAAGCACTTATTACAATGTCGGAGTCCTCAACAACCTTACTAAAGTCTAGTGTTGAAAAAACTCAACTAAGCACCGAGCATAAATCGCAGCGTCAACAGTCAAATATTACGACGACTTAATTAGAAAGATTTTCAAAGACAAAGACCACGCCAACACACACACAAAGTGTAAAATATTCCTCCAACTTGAGCTTGACCATCAGGATTAGGAAAAAGGCAAATACCACGAAAAGACATATTTCTACGTTAACCCGCCTAATTATGAAGTAAAGAAAAATAAAGTTTTAGCTAGACTGAAAATACAAGTTATTCATTGAAATTAATAAAAATATATAAGCACGAGTATTATAAATATAATTATAAACCATAAAAAAGATGTTCATATGCATGTAGTTCATAAACATAGATCATAAAAATAAAGATAAATATGTGTTTGATAAAAATTAAAAGAGAAAGTATAAAAAACCTCTCTTCTGTTTTGACGAAATACAATAATCTTCTTCTGTATTTTAAATAATTTTTTAAAACCTCATATACCTTCACGACAAAAAAGTTGAAATTTTTTAATATATTTATTCTTATTATTCTCATCAACACTTGTTTAAGTGTCAATCTGTAATATGAATGATATTAATATATATATGATAATCAACACATTTAAGTTATGAGTAGTGTTAGACATATAAATTTTTTTACCAACTTTTTTAATACTAATCTACAAGTCATATTATTATTGGTGAGTGTTTATCACATTTTTAGAAAGATTTGATATTCAACCAATCAAAATTTAACACTACAGTTGCCACATCAGTTGGTATGTCTAGCGTTATTCTTTAAGTTATTTGTGAAAAATTTATACCCTTTATTCAACAAAAGATATAATTCAGGTAGGGTTTATATATATATATATATATATATAACTAGGGTATACATTTTGTATTTTGGAAAACACAAGAGAGATTGTGGTAATAAAGGGGTGGTATTTTGGTTGCGTCTCGTCCTTTGTTTGTCATAAACCTCGGCAGCGTGAGGCGACTGTGATGGTGGAGTTCAGTACAAAAGCCGCCGGTGAGCCAGCCCAGCAGAGTAAACAGCTGCGTTAGAGGCCTTCATAAATAAACCAACTCATGATGTCTTTTGCAAGCAAAGCTATAATCGCTTGAACTTGTGAAAACCCAAACCACACACCATGGCGCTTGCTTGCCATAATGTCGTTTTGCAATGCCTCCAAATCGCAAAAACCCAAACCACCTGCATTGGCGCAAAGGTTAACAAAGTCTTGACCAAACCGACCTAGCAAAACCTAGCAACCATTCATTCAAGATCTCCTCATCATAAAGTGGGAGCTAGGGAGACTAAATATACTCATTGTATATGTTAATTTGGATCGCTAAAGCCATCAATTCAAACAAAATTTCACAACCACTCGCCGAGAAATGCTCGGACTCGACAACGTTGTAGGTAGTAGAAGCTCGATAAATTAATAATTTCGATTAATTAGTATTTTTAGTAGGTCTCAATTCGGACCCAACATGTTAAATTAATAATTCACTAAATTTATAAAATAATATATTATTGAGAAAATCTTAAGACCCATTTGATATAGAAATTAATAATTTTCATATATAAAAAAATTAATATTATTTTGATTGTTTTACAAAATAACATATAGTGTTGTTTGTTCTTTGTAAAAAAATTAATATCGTCGTGGATTTATTTACTTTACAAATATATGAAATCATAATAATAATTTGTAAAACAATGTTTAGAAAAAAACACAACAATTTCGTGATGGTTTTTTTATTTATTATTATTTACAACTAGACAACCGCTGTCGTTGAGCCAAGAGTAACTATTTTAGTGTCGTTTACCCAAAAGCGACACGTCGTTTAGTGTTGCTTGTTGAACCAACAAAACCCGAGTTGGATATATTATTAACGCTGTCGTTTATCACCTCATCGTTCACAAAACGGCGCGTCGTTTGGCGCCGAATCAGTCTCTCTCTCTCTCTCTCTCCTCGGTTTCGCTGATCCTCGAAAGTCGAAACTTCAGAAGAAAAGCAAATGTCCAGATCAGACCACAGTCTCTCATCTCTCTCTCGCGCGTGAGCTCACGCGCCAAATATCCAAACCCAAATCGCCGATCGCTCTCAATCGTGTTTGGAAGCCGAGAAAAGAAAAACAAAAGGAAAATGAAATAAACAAAAAGAAAAGAAAATAAATTGGAAATCTTCTTTCACCGTTGTGCAATTCTACTATCGGGTAAATCCTTTTTTTTTTTTTTTTTTAAGATTTTGGAGCGAACAGAAACAGATGACCCAGTGTTTGATTTTCTCGGAAGCCAAACAAAAAAAAAAAAAAGCAAGATTTTTGTGATCATATTGCGAAATTATGCGATACTGATCAGTCCATGTATTTCTCTCTGATTTTTCGCAGCCAAAAAAAAAAAAAGTTGGAGATTTACAAAAAAGTTTGAAGCTTTTGAATATATTGGAGCAACATGAAAGGACACGAACACAAGGTAATTCTTCAAAATTCAATTTGTTGAGTAAACAGTTTACTTCGTTCTGTTTCTTTTTTTAAATAGTACCTTTAAATATATACAACTATATTATTTGGTATTGAGATCAGAAGTGAGTACTTTAACACTGCATTATGTGTTGATAGTTACTCAAGGAATAGTGATATCATTATGTGGGTTAATTAAAAAGCTTTTCCTCTTGTTGTTTTTCACTTGTGTCTTTGAATTAACACTCAGAATTGTTTAGGTTTTGCCCTTTTTTTTTTATTTATAATTTATTTCTTACATTTGAGTGAGTTATAAAGTTAGAAACTTTACCTCTCTCTTTCATGAATTGGCTGTGAATTGAGTTTTCATTACTTGGTAGTTGGTTTTGATAAAAATGGTGAGTTTTATTCCCGAAAATAGATGCCGAGAATGGAGGACATTCTTAACCTTCCGGTCCAAGATCCTCCTAGCGCAGAGTTTTCTGCTGATCATATCAATTGGGTAAAAGTAGAGGGCGGCCGCCAAGGCGGGGACGACATTGCTCTCATACCGTTTGCGAGAGTGGACGATTTTGTGAAAGGAGAATCCTCAAATGCAGAATGCCCTGCTAACTTCCGCATAGAATCGAGAAGGAAAAGACCTGAGGGGAGCATCAGCAAACCACGAGTTGATGGCTATCTCGAGTACACGCTGTACGTTGATTTTATAACTTTTCTTTAGCTTCCGTTCTACTTAGCTACTTAGCTTTGTATTTTCGAAATGTAACCAGTGCTTATTAGAGATCTGAGAACTATATCCGATAAGAGCTGAGTTTAATGGGTCGTTAGTAAAATTGGCTTTCCATCGCTTGAAAAGTAATAGAGGAATATCAAAAGCTACAGTCTGTGATTATTGCCTGGGAACAAGATGCTTTAAAATTCATGCATTTTTTGAACTTACATTGGAGTACTATAAACAAAGTAGGATAAATTGTCAGATATTGGTGTTCTTATGGTCCGGAAGATTATCGAGAAAGCCAATCTGGCTTGGAGGATGGTTGTAACGCTAAGCCTGCATCGGGGAAGGGAAGCAGGCCTGGGAGACGTCACATGATGAGAGGTTGCCTTTGTCATTTTACCGTGAAGCGCTTATACACCCGACCACAACTTGCTCTCATAATTTATAATCAGAGAAAGCATGTAGATAAATCGGGCGCACCTTGTCATGGTATACTTGATCGGGATGCCTTGGGGACTAGAGCTATGTATGCCCCACGAATTTCAGAGGATTTGCGCCAAAAAGTGATGTCTATGCTTTATGTTGGAATACCTTTGGACAATATTATCCAGCATCATGCGGAGGTGGTCCAGGGGCACGGTGGACCCCATAACCGTGATGATCTTCTAACGCGTAATGATGTTCGTAACATGGAAAGGCTTGTTCGTAACTCTTCACATGAGTTACATGCGAATGATGAATGCAGTGTAAAGGTGTGGGTGCAGCGCCATCACAAGCACGTTTTCTACTTTCAAAGCAACTCTGGCGTGGAACCCTTTGTTTTGGGCATACAGACAGATTGGCAGCTGCAACAGATGCTACGTTATGGACAAAATGGTTCCATGGCTTTCCATTCGATGTTTGGTGTGAAGAAATTAAAGGTACTGTGCTTCCTTTTTCTGGTTGTTGAATGTGATTTTTCCTGCTGCATATGCCATTGCCATGGGTGTGATATCAATAATTAATTTTTTCAATTTGTACTTTAGTTAATTAAAATATCTGTATCGTTCTCTTTTGACAGTATCCCTTATGTACACTACTTGTCTTTGACTTATCTCGGAATGCCATCCCAGTTGCTTGGATCATTTCCTCTTCTTTTCTCAATCAAGATATCCAAAAATGGATTACAATACTTGCTGAAAGAGTGCGAACCAAAGACCCGAGATGGAGGTTGAATTCCTTTATGGTGGATGATCCTTCCTTTGACATCACAGTAATTAGGTACATATCTTTCAGTTTTCTGTACTTTTACTTCTTTTATGGAGTTGAATGTAAATGACATACCATGCTTTTAGAGAGGCCTTCCAGTGTCGGGTCCTACTGTGCGTGTGGCATGTTCGGCGAGCTTGGATAAGAAACCTCTTAAAGAATTGTTGCAACATTGATGTGCAGAGAGAGATTTTTAAGCACTTAGGATGGGTTTTGTACTGCACCAGAAGTGGGCCACTCACCGTGGATTCACTTGAGGAATTTATGCAAGTGTTTGTGGATCAATGCGCCTTTATGGATTACTTTAAGAGACGATGGTTACCAAGAATAGGTGATGTTTCGTAACTGACCTTTTATTTATTGAGGGATATGAAAGTTAGTTTGCCGTACTGAGCAAGTGTGCTTTATATTGTAGATTTGTGGATTGGTGGCATTAAATCTCTTCCTGTGTCCAGTCCCGAACCCAATGCCGCAATTGAGTCGTATCACTTGAGGTTGAAATTGAAGCTTTTCAACGAGCAACATATGAACTCTTGGCCAAGAGTTGATTGGTTAATACACACGCTTACGGCAGAGTTCCATTCCTTATATTGGTTGGACCAATATAGTACAGAAACCGGGTACTTTGACAACCTTAGGGACAAGTCTTTTGCAACTAACGCTTGGTACCAGGCTTTTCACATCCCAGATGTCGATGTCATACTTGACGAGCACAATCTCCATCTTGCAAAAGTCATCTCTCAAACAGACAGAAGCCTGGCATACACGATTTGGAACCCTGGTTCGGAATTTTCGCTCTGTGATTGCCCTTGGTCAAGGATCGGAAATTTATGTAAACATGTCATCAAGGTCGCGATCTTGTGCAAAAACCGGCAGGTTGCAAGGCCGTTACTAGCCGCTCAAGTGTATCGACAGACGCTGCTTACCCTTTTGCAGAACCCTCCAGACGACCCTCTGGTTCTTGAGCATGCCATTTTACACGCTACCCGCTTGCAACAGGACATCAAAGGCTTAGAAGAATTGTCCAATAATGGTTTGCTCCAACCTTTACCTTCTGAGATCGGCTCCCATGTGGCCGAAAACGTGCTTTCTCCTCGTATTTACCACCTAGACAACTGAATATGTTAGATGCTCGTATGTCATGTGACGGCTAACTGATCTTTGATCTGTCACACATGACCAAGATGACGGAAATTCTAAAATGTGTCGCTGAGCTTTGAGATGTTTATCATTCATGAATTAGCTTTTGGTCCATGGAAAGGTAAACTCCTCAAATCTTCAGCGCTAAGAGCAATTTTTTTTAATGTGAAACTTGGCAAAAGTACCGAAACCCGACTTACATTCCATCTCAAGTTTGAATAACTTTCCAGTTTTTACTCTCGAATTTTATGACCCTTTACATTTCTCATGAAGTAAACAGGTAATGTAGATGCCCACAGAGTGCTCATTCATATGAAAATGGTGAGTCAGAAGTTAGAACTTACAAGGTAATATTCTGAACCGAACTGTTTCTAAATGCGCGTATGAGCATTGTCATGGATTTCCTTGTGAAGCAATGACTGATTGAATGCTGAAGAAACTCAACCTCCTCCACGACAATTCCCATTGAAACCCCTGAAACAGAGGGACTGCAAAACGATATTCGTAAAAGCCTGTTATCGGCATCGAAGCTGTTCATCGAGCTTATTAAGAGCACGTTTGTTCCACCTTAATTGTATTGTAATATGTTGTGCTGTTTTGTATTGCTTGGTATAAGATTGTATGATTATTGCTGGACTGTATGTTGTCTTGATATGTTATGTTAAAAGGAAAATTTAAAAAAAAAAAAAAAGCATTCTTGTATGTTAGAGTAGAAAAATACAGCATAATACAAACTATTTCGTAGTACAATCTTTATTGTATATGATATGTCTCGTACTACTATTATGCCACAAATTTCCAGCTTTGACTATTCTGTAGAAATCATAGGTGTATTGTTTGTGTTATATTTTTGTATAATAATGTGATCGATATAATGTTTTTCAAAATTTAGGGGCTATTTTAACATTGGATTATTCGTCTATTAACATAATGCTCAGTCACATGCGTAAACAAAACATAAAAAGATGGTCAAATAGTTCCATTAATCATGAATGCCATTGTCACTTTCAGACGAAACTCGTTACTATATCATTGACCAAGTTAATAGATAGATCAAAAGATAAATAAATCTAAATAATTTAATACCAACGAAATCAGAAGCCAATTTGTCTTCTTGTTGCACAAGAACAAAGTTCATGTGACCAAAATACTCATTATTGAGGTGAATCTACGGTCACAACTTTTGCCACGTTAAGGAAATTATTGCACAAAGCTCTCAAATCTATATTCATCATCATTAATATATAATTTTTGGACCGACTTTTTCCTCTAATCGAGAGCTATAATTGAAGTTTATTCCTTTTATAATTCAACTTGTCTTTCATCATCACACGCTTCTTGGTCATGACACTGCCACATAACACGAATTTAAATTTTAAAAAAAAAAGACATTTAGGAACATTGACAATGAAAGTCGTATGAGATAATGAGAATGGTTTCTGTGTTAATCATTGCATAGCAGTTCTTCAAGAAAATATCTTGTTTCTGATCAACTTCGCCAACATGGCAAAACCGGTTTTTGTATTACTTTTATAATTATCAATGTTTAATCACCTTTAATAAGATAATCATATATTACAACCTTCTCTCAGAAAATTATTTATTACCCTTTCAATAAATGCAACATTTTAAGTTAATGTAGTAGTAATTGTGCCATCTCACGTCGTGTAAATAAAGTCATTTACGGATATTAGATCTGTCGTTGTAGTGTTTGCAATAATAAAAACGCGTAACATAATATTTTTATAATTATATTTCAGTTCTAAACATATTTTCACTTTATAATTCGATTATTTAATATATTTTTATTACTACACAATGAGAATACTGATTTAAGAACAAGGATTTTGATTTGTTATAAACAAAGATTTTAGAATAGTGCTAGACATACCAACTTTTTTTACCAACTTTTTAATACAAACTCATGCGTCATACTGTCATTGGTGAGTGTTTATTATCTAATTAAAAGGAAGCCAATCACAATATGACACTTCAATTGCCACATAAGTTAGTATTAAAAAGTTGGTAAAAGAGTTGGTATGTCTAGCATTATTCAAGATTTTATATGTGACGGAGACATTAATGATAATAAAATCTAAAAACCCAATAAACAAATTTAATATCAATATCTATAACTTGACCTTTTAATTTTCAAATGTATAAAATTTGCTATCCAGCAATCCAAACATTACACGCGTAGCAAAAAAAAAAAAAACAATCCAACCATTACACCAATGATTTTCTCATCAATAATTGTGGATTGTTTTTTTAAGGTAATTATTTGTTGTTAATTTATATATAAAAGAAAAGACACAGAGAAAATAAGAAAACAAGACCCGTACGTTTAGGCAAATTAACATATTATAAACACACTAATCCTTCCACGTCATCTTCCGCCACTTCAGCCTAATTCATATCCAATTCAAATCACCGCCACGTGGCAAGCAACCATCGCATCGATCTTCAAATCGCCACGCGTCTCTCTCTAGCTGATTTCAACAAATCAGAAGCCAGAGCTCTGATCACATGGTACCCAAGACTACCTACACCCTCAAATCACAGCCGTCGAAGAACAACGCAAAAACTCAGATCTGACCACAGAGTACACGTGTCTCGATCTCACAACTGCCACGTCGCAGCTCAAGGAAAACTACTTCGCCGCTCGCGGTTTTCCGAGTCAGACAGTGGGAAGATATTTTCCGCGGGAACAGAGGGTATTCAGGTAATTTCAACCAAGAAAATAACCCATTTTTCGAATTATTATTATTATTATTATTTTTTTTGAAAATATATATATGATTTCAAAGCTTTCGTTTTCGTCGGCCATAAACGTCCTTCGAACTTCGAAGTCTCTCGAAGAAGACGAACCAGAGATTTGGACTATAAATAGAGAGCTTCAATTTCTTCGAAGTCCAATAGCTTTACGTACTTTTCATTCTCTCTCTGTCTCTCTCTCTCTCTCTCTCTCTCTCTCTCTCTCTCTCTCTCTCTCTCTCTCTGAAAGCCAAAATATCTCAGAATAATCGCATTTGGTGCTCGGAATAGTCGGCTCGGACTCAGCTCGCGGGTTATCTGATTCACATCGGGCGTTGAAAGTTCGTTTTTTTTTTCTGTACAATATCGTATGATTTTTTATAGTTCGTTATTAACGTTAGTTTGTTGCTTAAAGTTTGCTGGTTTTGGCCTCTGTTTGGTCTCGGTTTTTGTGTTTTGTGTGGATACAGGGTTTGGTTTTGTGTATTTGAACGATTTTTAGAGCAATTTTTGAGGTCAAAGGCTTGGGAATGGAGATTTTTTGGTGGCGATTTTGTGGTCGATCGTTTTGTTGTCTGTAAGGTTTTGGCGTTGTTTTCGAATGATTTGAGTGTTTTTGTTGTTGTTGGTCTTCAGTGGTGATTTGTTTCTTGTTATTTCGTTGCTAAAGTGCTTGTTATTGTTTGAACTTGGTCTTTGAACTCGGAATCGCATTTGGGTGTTTGTTAAGTTTTCTTGGTTAATAATTTGCTTTATCTTTATTTGTATGAAGGAATATGGAGTTCTCTCGTAGAACTTTGTTCTTGGTTGTATTTGCTCTTGTCTGAGAGAGATTGCTTTGTGAAATTTGGGTCATTTTCTAAAGTAGTATGTCGTTTTGCTTGGATGTGTTCAGAGATTGAATTTTGTTTCTTATGTGTTAAGATATAATGCATAATTCATAAATCATAAGTAGCAAAATCGTTGCTTTACCATGGAAGAAGTCCCGGAAGATAGTAAATTTGGATTATTTTCGCATAGTAGCCCCATTGATGTCACATAACTGAACAAACCTGAGCTATCAAATACAAGTGTGAAAGAAAGGAGTTATATGTGAGAAGTAACTTCGCCACAGGGCTGCTTTTTACTTGTGTGGTTTGAGGTCTTTCTCATATTATTTACCTCTGGCGATGCACGACTATGTGATTGGTAAACTAACCGCTATGTCGAACTAATCTCCTTATGTGAAGAGAAAACACTGGCTACGAGTGTGGACATTTTTGCAAGGCATTCTTTTTGGTGTTTGATTTCACTGTTGACAACAATAACTGGTAACCGAATGGTGAATCCTCTGTGCCAAACCGACCTCTAGGTTGGCTATATGGAAAGCTGGTGAATGTAGTCTCTCTAAATTAGGTGGTTACTTAGAGAAATGGTGTAGTCTTTCTAAGTTACATAGGCTGGTCCATAGATAACTGGTCTATCTTGTGTCTCTAGAAACAACAAGTCCGGGGAACGGGAAATGGAGGCTGCATTGCCATTTTTTGACGCAATAGCTGCTTGGCCTCCTCTTCATGTAACATGGATTGGAGGCAGTACAACTGGATTTTCCTTTGAGGTTTTAGGTTATAATTCTGGAGAGTCTTTGGCTGCAATGTTTTGCTTGCAGAGATGCAAAAGCGAGTTTAGGATATTTGTCTTGTTCCATAACTCCGATCAAGGGTTGAATGTGTAGATCAGGTTTTTCCCTTCCATGTTTTCCGAAGTTCTGTCCATGCTCATGCTAACTCTCCTGTGTCATGATACATTTCAAACAATTATTTTGGTTAGTATGAAACTTGTTCTTGGAAACAAACAGCAGTTGTGATTGAAATTTCTTGTTCCGGTCTTACCATTTCTTCCAGAACCTTGTCTATCTTAGCTCTCCTGCATCATGATATATTTATAATAAAAAATAAAAATAAAAATAAAAAAGACAATATTTCAATAATTAAAAAAAATCCCCGAAAGAATTGGTATTCTTCTGGCTTGCTTCATCTGTACCATGTGATAATTTCTGCAATAAGAATCATGCTTTGCTTGGTACTTTCCCAAAGAAGTGAGTTAGATTAACCTAGCTGTGGCAGGAAACAAAGTGCGTTTAGGTGTTCGATGCTCCATTATCTCCCGTGTACCAGGATTTGCAGATGTACCCTGAGTACAATCTTCTCTGGGTCTTCACTCCTTTCCTCTCCTTAAGTTTTTGAAACCTATAATCTAGGTACAATCAAAATTATAGTCTATCCTATTTGGTAAGTTCACTCGTTGAAGGAGATTGGTGCAGAGTTCCAAATGGAGGTAGGCTTGTTCTTTATGGACAATCAACATACAAATTCTGCAATCTCTCACAGTATTTCCCCTTTTTTTCCGTTATTCCTTCTCAGGACACATTTGATTGTGTGATGTATTGCTTTACCATAGGTTGGTATTGATCGTGCCCAATATAGTTGGATTTGGTTCCGGGACTTCTTCAAGGAATCAAGTATGGTGCAATACAATTGGTTACTTTTATCAGCTGGAGGCCCTGGATTGACTCAGTGCTGCATTGTGTTTATTAATGGGCTTCTTGTAGATCTTATTTTGATGAACCCTTCTCTTCAAGAAGTGCTGATTGGAGCTGTTCAACCTTGCTTGGATTAATTTGTTGCTGATTTCAGTGTCTACAGCTGTCTTGAAGAAAGCCATGTGTCGTGGGATGTTTGCCTGGCTTGATCGGTTAAGTACTATGCCTTCTGAAATTTTATGATCATTGCTCACATATTTCTATGTGCAGGTTCTCTCTGCTTGATTGCCAGCTTCCAGATATCTTTTTATCACATCTGGTGAGATAATTGCAAACTGCGAAGGTCCCCATTTTAACAACGTGGATCCAACGAAATGGTATGTATAGACCACAAAGAGATGGAACCCAAAGCTCATTACATTTTTTCATCAACTGGGAATGGCATTGACGGGGAAGAATCAAAAGATTCAATGGCTGTTGAATCATTAGAGAAAGGATTGATGCAGTATGGGTAAATTTCAAACTACTTTAGATATCGATATAGCTATAGTTTTTGAGAGTAAATTACAAATTCTATTTTTCTTTTTCAGATGTCAACATTATCGCAAGAGATGCCGCATTAGATCTCCTTGTTGTGATGAGATTTTTGATTGCCGCCATTGCCACAATGAGGCAAAAGTGAGTAACATTCAATTTAACTTGATTGATTCTCACACTCATTACACAACAGATATACGAGAGATTTTTCTTATCTATATACTGAATTTACATCATTGTGCAAAAAGAGTTTTGGATGTTAAATTGTTCACATACTACATAGACGAGAGATTTTGTCTATGTATCACATTAGGCAATTATGCGTCATTGTGCAAAAAGAGTTTTGGATGTCAATTTGTAGTTTTTTATCTCCTTTTGAAGGTTACCGTTATTTCTCATTAAAGCCATGTTGTCGAATGGAATTATTACGATTATAAATTTCAGCAGTGCTCTTTTTATGTATTTAAATTTACAACTGGTGGTTGTTCTAGTAAATAAGCCTTCGCTTAAGTTACGAAGTTTTTGCTCTTTTATTTACGCAGAGGGTCGGTATGTTGGTGTATCTTGTTAGATTGGATAGCCAAAATTTTAAATGTTCCTGGGCTCCTGTTTCAGGATGAATTGAATAAATATGTCTGCAATCAAATAGTAAAAGATACATTGTTGTTTGCAGAATAATATTAATATTGATCAGAAGCATAGACATGACATTCCAAGGCATCAAATTAGACAGGTAGATCATTTCACTATACGTTCTCCCATACTTAACCATTGTGGTCTATCTTTGTTGCTGTTGTGCCTCAAATTACTGATAAACTCGATAATTGTTTGTCAGGTGATATGTTCACTGTGCGGCACCGAGCAAGAGGTCAGTTTGATATATTTTCTTTTTAGCAGTTGGCTTCAGTGTTATGTGTGGTTTATGCATGGGCATACACTATGTTATGTATGGCGCATCAAACTTATGTTATCCTCCGATATTTATGTTACAGGTCCATCAAGTTTGTATCAACTGTGGAGTAAGCATGGGGAAGTACTTCTGCGGAACCTGCAAGCTATTTGATGACGATGTAAGTATTTGATCTGATTTTATGGATAATTCGGTGATTTCCTGGGATATCTGTGTTCGAAGCGTTTGAGACAATTCTTGGGCTGTTATTTATCTTGTTAGGCTTCATGACTTCTAAGTGCGTATCTGCTGCAAAAGCTTATATAGTCGTTCTGTAACTTAAGTTCTCAGGATCAGATAATTGAATTTTTTTTTTCGTTTTTAATTTGGTACAGATATCGAAGGGACAATATCATTGCAATGGTTGTGGTATTTGCAGGTATCTTTTCTGCTCAGTTATTCTCTATGTCTGCTTGATTTTGAACTCTAATGCATCTTTTCCTATTACATGTATTTTATTATGCAGTATTCAACAAGAATATGATTTAATGTATTCCTAAAATCTCACAGGATTGGAGGGCGCGAGAATTTTTTCCACTGCTATAAGTGTGGTACGCTATATTTATTCCTTTCTTTGAGGGTTTTGTCAAAGTATTGGTTTTAATGTCATTGCTAGTCATCACATTCTTTTTCGACCATTAGTTTTTTATTTTTTATTTTTTGTCGCAATGAAGGTTGTTGCTACTCGGTTTTGTTAAAAAATAGTCACCCTTGTGTGGAGGGAGCTATGCATCACGATTGCCCTGTTTGCTTTGAGGTAAGATTAGTGGTTACAAGATATGACCGTTTACAGTTGAAGACAAGTTGTATTGCTATGTCTATTGTCCACTAACCAAAAGACATTGCGATGGGCAGTTTTTATTCGAATCAAGAATTGATGTTACTGTTATGCCATGTGGACACACAATCCATTCAAGTTGCTTGAAGGAGATGAGGGAACATTTTCAGTGAGTCTCCTCTTAGCCTTCTTAATTATTGAGATCTTCGATTTTTAATAATATTTGTATAATTAATCTCTTATTTATTGTAATTTTCAATTTCCACCGCAAACAGATATGCTTGCCCTCTTTGTTCAAAGTCGGTTTGTGACATGTCAAAGGTGTGGGAGAAATTTGACATGGAAATAGCAGCTACGCCAATGCCTGAACCATATCAAAATAGACTGGTCAGTCCTTTCTACTCTCTTGCCCCCATAATGGATTCATTCAAAATATCACGCCACAGTTTTTTTTTTTTTCCTTTTTCCTTTTTCTTCCTTCACGGCTGAATAGTTAAGCTAATTTTCACTTGATATTGTAAGAATGGGTTCCAAATACAATTTCACTCTTGTGACGATAATTTTAACTTTTTAAGCTTAATTTGAGCTTGGTAAGGATAAAGTTATGAAGGTACTTTTACATATGTGGAACTCAAAATTTTCGGTGCCTGGTGCTTTCTAATGTATAAGCTACAAGTTTTTCTTATAATATAAGTTCCTTGTATAAATTATGGGTTACTTAGAACACAATTGATATTGTTTGCAGAACGAGATTTGGGCTCGGGCAACAATTAACGAGTTTTCTCTGTTGAAACAGGTTTGGATCCTATGCAACGACTGTGGGAAGACCTCGGAAGTGCCGTTCCATCTTGTGGCGCAAAAATGCTTGAACTGCAAATCCTACAACACTCGCCAGATACGAGGCTAAGCAGGCTAAGCAGTGGCCTCTTGGTCGCACAAGACTGAATTCAAAACGGCTCACACTTTTGCCTAAACTTTCATTGCAAGAATTGGGGTTTCTCTTAAACCTTGGATCAATTGGTCAAATACCAAAAGAAGGTGGAGGGAAAAAAAAAAAAGGCATTGTGGTCCTAAGATTTCTCTCTGCCTTAGGTCCTTAGCATCCAGTTTTTCTGTTTCCTTTCTTGTTTCTGTTGATTCATGTGCAATGTTGCCTTTCTTGGGACTTAATAAACACCACTAAGATTATCACGGAAAAGAAAAGGACAAACTTGTTTTTTCCTTTGTTTCCATTATTCTTTCCTAGACTTAAATGCTTTTTTTTTTTTTTCCTTTTTTTGTTTTGTTTTAACTCTCTTGCCTAGGAGTGACAGGTCTCAGACTCACAGTTATGTAGCATGGGTTTGGACTAAATACTAATGGCACATTTATAAAGCATGGTGGGATCTGGAAAGAAAAAAAGGATCTTTTCTATTCTGCTCTTTTCTTTTTTCCTTTAATCTGAGAAATATAGGGAAAAGGTTTTGATGGGTCATGATAGTGTGTAAGAGGGGAATTCGTGAGACCTCATATTGGAATCTTTTTTTGTTTATTTCTTTTGTGGAGAGTCCTTTTCTCAGGAAAGGCTTCATAATGGACCTTTGTCATGCAGTGCAGTGATATGTGTGATTTGCTGTAGTATGTGCCAAAGTTTTTGATGTATTTAAAAAGAGTGATAGAATTTTTATAACAAAGAGATATTGATATATTTATTAGAAATTTTAAAGTTGTCAAAAAACAAAACAAAAACAAAAATGTTAATAGTTTTTATTATAAAATTTTTGACAAATGTTGTTTTTTAATATTTATGCGCTATTTTTTAAAGGATTTTCATAAATATTAAATATCGTGAAATAATAAGTAAAGGAATCATTTGAGTAAATGTCAATTTTGATTTTTTTTAATATTTAAAAAGAGTATAATAATAATATATTAACATTTAGTAATGATTCTAATTAAATAGTTATGTTTCATCTCTATTGTTATGTGAAACGCTAATGAGTATAAATTACATAATTAGTCTATTTATTAAATTAATTTTCATAAATCGAAATCTATTATAACTTTTCTTGTTTTTTCAAAGACTGACTTACATTGTGGTCTCTACAGCTCACCCTTAATTTAAGAACGTTGGAAAAGTAGAGCTTAAATGGAATTCGCTTATAGTTCTGCATATAAAAATGTGATTAACCAAAAAATTTAACTTGCCACGTGACAGTTCTACACTTTACCCTACGCCCGAAGTTGAATCATGGTAAATTAACAAGCGTCCCTCATATAGAGCCACAAGGTGTCAGGATTAATGATGCCCTGATAAAGTGCTTTAGCTTGTGAATAACCAAATATTTTATAACATTTTTTTCTTCACGGTTTTTAGTGTCTTTGCAATCAATTCTGTACTACTGCATTGGATTGCTTTGGATTTACGGTGTCAGTCTAAACCATATCTTGAGTTTTCTTTTTACTGATTTGTGTATTTTTACTGATTTGTGTATTTACTATATAGCTAGATTTACCTATTTTCATTCGTAACCAATCATTAATTTCTGTAGACTGTCGCTGGACCAATAATAAAAATATAAGCCTAATAGCCTATTTCTAAATTCCAACCATTTTCCTTTCTTTATTATCCCAAAAAGAAAAAATAATGCTTTCCCAAAAAAAAGAAAGTAAAAATAATTTTAGAGTAACAGCTATTAGTCTACACTAGATTTACCATTTAGTGGTGTTTCTTTTGACCATATATTGTAGACTTGTAGTATTGATTGATCTTGTCTTTTGATCTAGATTTTTTTTTTTTTCAGATAGAGAATTTTGTTTTGGGTTTATATGTCTGAATTTACTCAAATGAAAAGGATAAGCAGTTTTTGCACAAACAAAGATTAATAGATATATTACACTTAAAAATATTTTATGAAATTAACGTAATTAATTATATTTGTGCACTTAAATGTAAGGTTATAATAACTTAAAACATATAAAAAATATTAAACATTAGCACACTATATTTTTATTTTCATATATTGACTCATTTTTTAAATTTAAAACTAAAAATTATGTTCAATGGGAATGGAAAAAAAAAAAAACTTTTTTTTTATCTTTGATTGAATATAATTTTGGTGTTAAAATTTATTTTTATGTATTTTAAAGTTATTATACACCGATTTATAATAAATATTATATTTAAAGTGTGAGGCTGCCAGAAACATGAAGTCTAGATGATAAAATTACAAAGATTAGCTAAATTACATGGTGCAGTCAGCAGTGAACGATTTTGAATTATTAAATTTATTTATTTTTAATTACGTAATTAAAAAAAAAAAACAAATTCGATGATTTAAGATCTTGCACTATCTTACACTATCGATGATGACGACAATGCATATAGTATTGAAGAATTTACGCATATATATATATATATATATATATAGAAATGACAACTTTTATAATTTTATACGTGCAGATACGGTGATTCGATTATTTAAGATCTTGACCTATCTTACACTCTAAAGTTATAACTCTTATAATTTATAATTTACGCACATATACGGTGCAGTTAGGGGAAATTTAAAAAAAAAAAAATCTCATTCGTAAAAAGTAAAAACCAACTCTAGTCAGGGTTTTTTTTTTTTTTTTTTAGCAAGTGAAGTGGTAGTTTGGTTACTATCAATTATCAAAGCATGAATAGCTTCGACACAGCAGAGCAGTGATAATAATAATAATCATCAGTCTACACTCACCAGTCATGGCATGACAAGAAATGAAGAAAAGCTGATGTGTAGTGTAGTGGACCCATTAATTATGGTTTATGGGGCATATTATGTTTGTGGTTATTGCTTTCCAGTTTGTGGACCATATTTATTCACTCACTTTTTATACTTAAAAAATTGAAAATCTGAGTTCCTCATAGTCATAGATGGTCCCTCTGGGACTAGTATATATATTATTAATAACTCGGGAGTATTTATGAGAAATGCATTTTAGTTTCTCAACCCTCTTTTTTTGTCAAATTAAAATGGGTCATACAAAGCTTGAGCTCTAGAGAAGCTTAAGCTCTAGAGTGACGGTGTATGTTCTTTAACGAAATCGATTAGACCTATTATTTTATAATTATAAGAAATGATATTTGTCATGATACATGATACATGATACAACTAACACAAAATTGTTTAATTTGCTTTACAAGGAGACATCTTCAAAAACTATATCAATCAAGTCATACTTTTTTCACTCCAATTTTTCGGTTTAGTCGCACTGATTATGTTCCATTATCGAATCTACTTGGTTTGTTCACTAGTGACACATTATTAGAGGTTACAAAACAATGTGACACTGATTAAATCAAAACACACTTAGTAATGTATTTATTTTATTATATCAAATAAATTATTGACAATTATTTTGTTCAACTTCCCTAATTTCCCATGAAGAATGAGTGGATATGGTTCATTTGGTGTTTTCTTCATTATTAAACTTTTAATAAAATATCTTATCCATAAAACTATCGTCCATCTATATGAATGTGAAAAATCTCGTTCTAGCCTAGGAGGGAACTAACGGCTAGTATTTTTTTAAAAAAATGGCAACAAACTTTCCCACTATTCTCTCATCTCTCTCTCTTCCAATACAAGAACAACACAAATATCCTATTCCCAATCCAATCCCATCTACGAACTCTATTATTTCCTCATTGAAATCTTGCTCAACAATCAAGGAATTCTCACCAATCCATGCCCATTTGATCACCACAAACCTCATTCATGAACCCACTTTGGCAAGCCATGTCCTGTGGTTCTTTGTGTCTAGAGAGAATTCCCAATATGCCCATAGAGTGTTTAGCCAAGACCAGGAACTAGAGACCATAATTTGGAATACCCTTTTGGGGAATCTTCTCAAAGATGGGTCTTTGGAAGGAGTTTTCTTGACTTACTCTCACATGGTCACTCATGGGGTTTCGTTGGATATTTCCACTTTTCACTTCTTGGTTCATGCTTGTTCTAGAAGTTTTGACTTGCAAAGAGGGAGTGAAATTCATGGAAGGGTTTTGAAATCTGGGATGGGAAGGAATAGGTCTTTGAACAATAATTTGATGGGATTTTACTCTAAATGTGGGAAGCTTGAGAATGTACAAAAATTGTTTGATAAATTGACACACACAGATGTTATCAGTTGGAACACCATGATTTCATGCTATGTCCAGATGGGATTGCCCGGAGAGGCGTTGGATGTGTTTCGGGAAATGCGGGCCAGTGGAGTTGCGGCGGACGAGATAACCATGATCAGCTTGCTCTCGGCTTGTTCGAAGCTGAGGGATTTGGAGACGGGTGAGAGGTTACGTGGTTACATTGAGGAAAATGGTTTGGAGATTGGTGGGAACTTGTTGAACTGTTTGGCGAATATGTACATCGAGTGCGGGGCAATGGAGAGAGCGCATGAGCTCGTGGATAGATCCGAGGTTGGCGGCGATGTTGTATTGTGGACTAGTTTGGTTGGAGGGTATGTGAAGGCCAAGAGGATTCATGCAGCTCGGTGCGTGTTTGACCACATTGCGGAGAAGAACTTGATCTCGTGGATGACGATGATTTCGGGTTATGTTCAAGGAGGTTACTACAATGAGAGTCTAGAGTTGTTCATCCAAATGAGGCATGCAAATGTGGCGCCAGATGAAGTTCTCACCGTGACGGCACTTTCTGCGTGCACGCGTGTGGAAGAGCGCGAGTTGGGCCGATCGATCCACGGGTTGGTTGTGAAATTCGGGATGGTTGTCGACGGTCTTCTTGGGAATTCTCTCATACATTTGTACGCAAAGTGCGGAGAACCAAATGAGGCTCACTTGGTCTTTAAGCAGTTGCCTAGTAGAAGTGTTGCCTCATGGAATTCCATGCTTGACGGGTTCTGTAGAAGCGGAGAGTTTGAGAAAGCAAAGTCTTTCTTCAACGAGATTCCGAACAAGGATGTAATTTCTTGGAACACCATGATCAACACCCTCGCAAAATCCCATCGGTTCGGCGAGTTATTTGAGCTATTTCGAGAGATGCAGAGTTCGTTTGTGAAACCCAACAAGCTCACTCTGATCAGCGTGCTGTCTTCCTGCGCCAGTGCCGGGGCCCTGAGCCACGGCATCTGGGTACACGCGTACATCGAAAAGAATCGCATCGAGATAGACAACATGGTGGGAACTGCCCTCATTGACATGTACGGCAAGTGCGGGAGCGTCGAAAAGGCTCGCGAATTATTCTCCAAACTAACCGAAAAAAATACATTTGTTTGGACCGCCATGATAGCAGCACATGCCATGGAAGGACAAGCCAGTCAAGCAATTGATCTTTACTTGGAAATGGAAGCAAAAGGAATAAAGCCAGACCATGTCACTTTCATAGCCCTTTTATCCGGTTGTAGCCACGGAGGCTTACTCGATCAAGGGCTCGAATATTTCAACAAGATGAGCAGTGTCCACGGCATTACGCCGAATTTACAACACTACGGCTGTATCGTCGACCTCCTAGGCCGAACCGGGCACTTAGATGAGGCACTAGAGTTCATCAAGCTCATGCCGATTCAACCCGACATCTCCATATGGAGCGCCTTGCTGAGAGCCAGCAGAAGCCATCACAACGTCGAGTTAGCGGAGCACGCATTTCAACGGCTCGTAGAACTGGACCCGCTAAACGACTCGGCGTACGTTCTTCTCTCAAACACGTATGCAAAAGCTGGTAGATTGGATGATCTGAGGCACACAAGAAAGAAGCTTTTTGAGCTGGGTATAAGGAAGAAACCAGGGTGTAGTGTGATAGAAAAAGATGGCACTATGTATGAATTCACAGCCTCAGATTTCTCAAACCCCGAGTCCGCAAAAATCTACACCTTGTTGGAGGAGATAAAGGGGGACTTGGATAAACTTGGACTTGAAGACTCATCAGCTCATCATAGTGAAAGATTGGCTGTTGCCTTTGGGTTGATAAGCACTTGTGGGACCACCCCAATTCGGGTTGTGAACAATCTAAGAATTTGTGGAGATTGTCATATAGCCATGAAACTCATGTCACAGGTCTATGATAGAGAAATTGTTATCAGGGACAACTACAGATTCCATAGGTTTGTGGATGGCAATTGCACTTGTAAAGACCTTTGGTAAACAATATATATATATATACACACATATATATATATATATAAAAGCTGTTTCTCTGGTTCATACAAGAACTGAAGAATATTAACCAAAGGAACAAAAGGAGTTGTGTATTATAAATTTTTTTTTTTTTTTGGGAATGTGTAATAGTAGTTGATACAATAATATCCAAGAAACAAATGGTTCAGACTTGCATGGTTGCTCAAATCATGACACTGGATTAAAAGGGTACTAATACTAATTACTAATAATAATAATAATCATAAAAGTGGGGAAGCCAAAAAAACAGGCTTTTTCGCCCTTTTACATCATTTATAATACGGAGAAATTGTACTACTTATCTGACATATATATGTCTGATTTATGACCAAAAAAACAAAACACCCCTGAATTGAACCCATCAATCACCAAGACCATTGTAGCACAAACCCAATTAGTAATATAAACGCAACAATGTACAAAACGATCATCCATGGCTGCCAAAGATGCACATAAACAGCTCTTTTTATGAACAGATGATCTAAATGGCGTTTATATATAAGTTATATAACTCTCTCTCTTTGTCTCTTCATGTCATTCTCATCAGTCACGGACGTGTTGGCTCTGGAAAGTACTTCAATGAAAGAAATAGTACTCCTCTCTCTCTCTCTCTCTCTCTCTAGCAATAAGTCCCGTCTCAAAAAAAAAGTTCTTTGCTATAATCATCGTCATCTTCACCATCATCATCTTTCTCCAACTCTTCATCATTCAAAATCTCCAAAGACCGGCAATTCAGACTGCAAAATGCTTTCTCACCCCTAGAGTGAGAAACAAAAAAAATAATAATAATAAATAAAAAGTCACCAAAAAAGCATCTTTTGTAACAAAAAAAATGAAACTAGATATAAAAGGAAAGTATAGGATATATAGTAATAGTAGATGTGGGCTCTGTAGCAACAGACCTATATATGTAGATGTCCTTGCCATCTTCAAGCTTCTTGTTGCAAGAGTAACAGAAGCTCAGAAAGTGATCAGATGGGAATGGGACAGAGATGATCTCAGAGCTTGGGTTGTTTGTTGCTGTGGCGATGGGATTTGACAATCCACTATTATTGCCAAAATTGGTCACCAAATCATTGGAGTGAGTCTCCAAAATGCAGTCACCAAAGATGTGAGTTGTTTTGGGATTGGGACCATGTGAGATCACACACGTGTAGTCCTCAGAGAGCTCAATCTCACTGGCTGAAAGAGACCCAATACTAAGGCCATTGCCAGAAGAGCCTAATTTGGATCCAGGGATTGTGCTAACCAGATTGTTTGAACCAGAAAGTTGGGTTTTTGAGTTTGGACTGAGGTCAGTGAACTGAGGAGTAGAATTAACTTGGGTTGTGACACTATTGGAGTTGGGGTTGTTAGAGTTGTTTCTGAGGCCAGAGAGGTTGGAGATTGTCCTATACGAGTCCAATGAACAAGACCTGATTTTTCCAAACGAGTCAGGCTCTAAAGGGCTATCACCAATCTCAAAGAGGACATCAGAGCTGTCCTTTTTCTGTTGCAAAGGGGATTTGGGTTTTGAGGAGTGAGGGAAAATTGCATAGTTTTTGGGGAGGGACTTGGGTGACTCAAAGGAATTGGTACCATTTGGAGCTTTGTTAATAATCCTCAACTGGGGTCCAAAAAGAATGTTCTTGCTACTCTCAGATGATGTTGAAGACGATGATGACCTGAGAACTTTGCCTGAAAATTTCATGTCATCATCAAGAGAGTCTATGATGCTAATTAGGCCAAGTTTGCTAGTACCACCACCAACATAGCTTCTCTGTTGCCCATTTTCATGGGAACAAGAAGGCCTTGTTGATGATGGCCTAGAGGGGTTTCCCAGACCTGAAAGCAGCCTAAAATCTAGAGGAGAAGTTGGGCTCCTAACAGAATCACTATCTGTTAAAGCCAACCCCTTTGGACTCAAACCCACAAGCAGACCAGGGATGGTGTAAAAAGAGCTATTTTTGGGATTTTTGTTGCCAACATCAGAGTTGAAAAAGGACTCAGACCCAGGCTCAGAAACTGGCTGTTGATTATGATTTTTGTGATGACCCATTTGGTGTTGATCCTTCTGAACTGATCTGGTCCTCTTCCTCAGCATTTTCCTTCTTTTTTATTTTATCCCAGAATCAGAAGCTCCTTTATCTGTGGAAAAAAAAAAAAGGCCTTTTTAGTGAATATCTTGTGGTTTTTGAGATCATAAAGTAATGAAGAAATCTAAGGATTTGACAGGTGAAAATGAATGGCCAAGAACATTATGTTGCATTGGGTTGAGTAGGGAAGGTAAAAATGAACAAACAAGAAAACAGTATCTATCATCAATGTCAATCCTCTTTTCACATACATGCATGAAAAGATCAGGAAGCCAAAAAATATATATAAATAATGAAAACCTTGAGATCAAGAAAAATAAATGTGAGATTTCATTTCATAACTGATGGCATTAATGGATGCCTGAAAAGACTGGAAATGTCTAATCAAGTGCAATGAAACAAACAAATAGCTTTTGGGACTAGACTAGACAACAAAATGTACACATTTATTGTGTAAATAAATCAAAATCCCAAAATATATAGAGGGGAAGATAGAGCATTGGAGCTAGAGGGATCGAATCCAAGAAGATCAATCCAGCCAAGAAAATTATTTTAACAAAAACAAATTTAAAATACAAACACAGAGCACAATAACTTCATCATTAACCAAAAACAAAAACCAAAACAAAAAAAGCTTGTGAACAAATTAAAGAGAGACCCATATAAGAAAAAAAAAAAAAAAAAAAAAACCCACATGCATAATAGAAAATGGTCAATCAATACCCAATAAAAAGGTAAGAACTTTACTGTTCACAGTTTAAGCTTACTAGCTACGTATCCCAGAAGAAATCCAAAAGGCAAAAAAATAACGAAAAAAAAAGAAAGGACAAACTCCAAGAATGCAACTTAGAATGTGAGAAAATAAAAATAAAATAAAAATCAGTAAGCTTACAATGAGATAGCGAGAGAAATAAAATAAAATAAAAAAGAAAAACCCACCTGGGTTCTTTCTTTGTTTCTTCTCTGTCTCAGCTCTGGAAACTTCACAGAGATGACGTTTAGAGAGAGAAAAAAGCCAAATGAATTAAAACTATTTATTTTTACATATATGTGTGTGTGTTTATTTATATATATATTTTTTCCTTTTCTGGTTCGCCAATGGAGAAGAGACTCAGAAGAAGAAGAAGAAAAAGAAGAAGAGAGCGAGTGTTTGTGAGTGAAACTTGCTCAGCACATTTCTCTCTCTCTCTCTCTATTTCATGCCTCAAAATCAGCGAAGCAGTGAGCTTCTGAAATACTCCACAATCTCTCTCTCTCTCTCTCACAACTCTGATTTTCTCTCTCTACCATTAATAAAAGTCTCTCTCTCTCACAGATAGAAAAATGTCTGGTTTGCCCATAGAAACGCTCGTCTGCTACCTATTACGTGTTTTTTTTTTTTTCGTTTTTATTACCAACTTTTGCTTCACTATAGTCTAATGTATAATAATACATTATTATTATTAGTATATACCTTTCTTTCTTCTTCTACTATTTTTGGCGGTGGTCTTTTTCCATTGCTGATTAATATCAAATGTTAAAAAATAGCTTTGGACGCAAATGCTCTTAAATGTTTTTTTTTAATGATGTATTCAGATTTAATTGGTCGTTTGAATTGTAATCTAAATTATATTATTATTATAATTATATTAATAAAAAATTAAATTTAAATTATATTGTTATAGTAAAATGTAGTTTGAATTTCTATCGAGTCGCTAATTTGAATAATTCAATAATTTAAAGTTAGATTTGTATTGGAGTTGACAGAAAATTATTATTTAATTGAGTCATTGTTTGTTTTAACTATTTCAATTAAAAATTAAATTAGATTTTAATGGTTAAGATTTAAATAATTTAGAACAAAGAAAAAATTTATAATAAATATTTTTAAAATAATATTAAAAAATTAATATTTGTAATAAATTTTTTTATCAAAATATAAAATTTATGAATGTAGTTTTTAAAAATTTTAAAATATTAGCTATTTTTAAAAATCACTCTATAAAGATTAACTATTTCGTTAAAATTCACTTTTTGTATTTTAAAAATTAAAGAATGATCGTAATATTTCAAATAATTAGAAGAGAAAATTATGATATTTTCTCAAATAAATACCATTTATTATTATTCTTTTCATGCGCCTTGTAATTCTACTTTACAGCGTAATAGCAACATATAAATTATTCAAAAAATTAGTCATTTTAAAGATAAAGCTTGAAAGATTTAGCTTTAAAATATCAAAATTAAGATTTAACCATAACATATGTGTGATATAATATAATAAATGTATGTTACACATGTATTATATTATGTTACACGTATGTTACGGCTTAATCTTTAATTTTATAAAACTAAAATTAATTCTTAAAAAATTAGTCAAAAATTAAATCCCTTTTTATGTATCACTTATTACCTTTTTTTCTGTATTTTTTTCAATTTCGGTCGTGGTCGATTTTCTTCCTTCTTAATGCGTTGGACCAAATTGCACATTATTTCCTCTCTTACTTCATTAAATAAATGTCATTCTCCAGTATTTTTTTTCCTCTACTAAAATAAGTAAAATTTTCAGAATCATCTAGGGTACATTTACTTCTTCTTCTAATTAATTACAATAAAACCCTGAATAAAATAGCAATATATTTTAGAGATTATTAAGTAAATGACATGTTTTTAACTTTAATTTTAAGGAATTGACCTGAATTTATTATAATTAAGTTATTAGCCTTTAGACAATATGTATTGACTTTGTTGCCCTTTGGTACATAAGGTTGGAAGAAGAGTGATGATGGATAAAAATGAAATTTCATAGGGATTTAAGGCTAATAATTTAATATTTGAATTCTTAAGCCATTTTTTTACGACATTAGCTTTTAAGTGGCTATTTAACAAATGAGCCATATATTTTATTATAATCATTCGTTCTTCCAAGTCAAGTGAATTAGCAGTCATGTATACGTATTTATTGTGTTCTGAATCATTAATGAATTGTTACATCATTTGAGTTGGTATTTAGATTAAACAACTAACCAACTTTAGATGCCATAACATAGACTTCTTTTAGTTAATGACAAATCCTTAAATCCTTAACAAGACATTACACATTGAGACCCAAAATTTATCACATTTTATCCGCTTTTCCTAAGTTTAGTTGCCATTACTATTTTATTTTTTTTAATGACTATTACTTTTATTACTTTTTAGCTGTTTAAAGTAATTTTTTATTATAATTATTATTACTTTTATTATTATTTTAATGAAGTTTTTACACTACCAATTAAAATCACCTTTAAAGTAAAAATTGAGTTGAGTGGGTTGAGACTCGAGAGTGGTAAAATGATAAAAGACAAGGGACAAGTATTAGTTCATTTTTATTTATTTAAAAGACAAAAAAAAAAAAAAAAAAAAGTGGGAATAATTCTGAGTTTCTTTTTGATTTAATTGTAGGTGAGTCATCAGAAAACGACACATATTGACCTGTGGACTCTCAGGCGTCTTTATTGTTTAACTGACAAACGGTCACGGCTCTTTATAACCGTCCATTTCCTTTTCCTTTTTCTTTTTCTTTTTGTTTTGTTTTGATTTCTTTTTCACTGACACCTCTATTGAAACAGTTTCAATTTGAAACCATACTCATTCTCAATAAATCGTCTCCGACTAAATCTAAATAGGCGCCGAGTTTTTATTTCTTAATCCGGTGGTTTTGACCCCAAAATGACTTATTTGCCCTTACCAATATGGGACTTTGTCACGTAATTTTGTTTTTATTAAAAAGTAATAAGGGATAAATTTTTATAATGAGTATAATAATGGGAATAATTTAATGAGTATAAGTGACAAATTGTTTTTTTTTTTTAACTGTATCAATTGTTTCTTTTAATCCAGTAAATAGTTTGACCAATGCATCCAAAAAAAACATTTTAGTAGATTTATTTTGATCCGTTTCTCTACATTGAACGTGATTGATATATATGCACTCTATTGTTTGGCCGAATAAACAAGTACTTTTGCTACTAATTACGTCCACAAATGACCAGTTATCTTTGGGCCCTTTTCTAAATTTCAGCATAATGCCTCTCTAAACAATAAGATATTATTTAATATTAATTTATTATATTACCGACGTCATAAGTAACTACAAAAAGTGGGTGAAAAGAAAAGGTGAAAATTTTACCGAAGTTTTTTTTTTTTTTTTGCTGGGAATTTACCTAAGTTATGATGCATAACAAAGGGTGGAATAGATTTAATATTATAATATACATATATATACATATATATATATATATATATATATCTTTGTGCTCACATGTGTAATAGGAAATAATAGTATCATGCAATTTAAAAGTACAAAAGATTTAACTTTTAGTTCTTTTTAGGTTTATATTTTAAGAATTTAGTCATAATTTCATAAAATTAAAGAATTAGTTATTTTCATCGTGTAAAAATCTTTTATATATGTCTAATAAGATTTGATATATGTGTTAATAAATTTTGATACATATGTAACAAAATTTATTATACGAATTTTTTTTTTAAGTTCGTTATATGGCTAATTCTTAAAAACTTATTTTAAAATTTGACCAAATCCTTAAAAACCTCTTAAAGGTATTACCTGGTATTATTAATCAAATTACTCCTCTTTCAAGCTTCAACACATTTTTGTTGATATTATTGTGTATACTGTATACAGTCTAATATTTAGCCTTTATAGCAATTACTCTTTAAAAGATTTGCATTGTCCCCAAAAGCAAGTATGAAAATATTGTACTATACAATAAGTGTTTGATTTGGTTTTCTCTATGTTCATAATTTATAATATTACCACGTTTATTGCATGACGTCGGTCGGTAAACAAACTTGTGTCGTGTGTGTACATATAATAATATAATATTGAGAAATTTACTATAAAAAATTATGTGGTTTTGAAAGAGAGTTTTTACTCTGCACATGTGTACCAGTTTTTACTCTGCACACTAAAAATTAATAAAATTAAAAGTGACTACAACAAATTTAAACATATTTAATATATATATTTTATTACAATTACCTTTTTTTTTCTTTTTAATTTATTATTTTAGTGTAAAAATACAATCAGTATACTGAAGAAAAAGCCTTTAAAAGATACCAGACTATAAACCTTGTGTTTTCTTAATAATGAACGAAAACTTCTTTGATTATCAAAATAAATCATAAATATATATTACAAGAGAATAGGTCAATTAATACGTGAAATGTCCCGGATATTACAAATTTAAAATACATCATCTTAACAGCATGTTTAGACAAAACAATAAAAAATTGATTTACTTGTGATCTATATAAAAAAAATTCTCTAATTTTTGTTAACAAAATTGTACCTTCTGAGTTCTGACGTTCCATAAAAATACTAAGCAATTTATATTTATGATCCGTTTAGTAAATGCAAGTGAAGATTTTTAGGTACTATAAAAGACGTTATAATAATTTTGATAAACATGAAATTTAGAGAATGATAATACTAATTTAAGAACAAGGATCTTGATTTGGTATAAACAACGATTTTATATGTGATGGAGACATTAATGATAATAAAATGGTCGAAACAACCAATAAAAAAAACTTAGAGAATTTCAGAATATAGTCATTCTTGGTGCTATTCAATAATCTATACTGCAAGTGGTGTGCTCTATTTATTTTCACTCTATATTTGTAGCTCCAAGTAGTGTGCTCTATTTGTTTTCACTCTATATTTGTAGTATAAATTTTAGGATATAAATTAAAAATACAACACACATAGGATATAGATTATCATTGTGCCAAAAATAGATTATCATTTAGTTGGGTATTATAACAGAAAAATGAATAATTTCGATAAATACTTTTAAGTTTTTTTCCCCATATATAATATTATGTATGCACTGGCTTAGTTTTAGAATAATTATACACGACCAAGTTACAGAAGAAAAAAAAATAAAAAAAATAAAACAGAAACAAATGCAGTGTATTGGGTCTGATACTTGCACTTATAATTAGTGTTATAGTGAGTGTTGTGACACATAGACAATGTTAATTGGGATATAAGTTGTAACACTATAACTCTAATTTGTGGATAATACTATAGATGAATAAAACAATGGATAAATAAATAATAAAAAAATATTAAGTTTGTTAATGCGGTTCGGTATAAACACCTACATCTGCGGGACACGCCCAGATGATAACGCAATTCATTAAAGACATCAAAAGTTGCAAGAAACAACCGAGCTTAAAATGTAAAAGACTCACTTTTTCTAAATGTTGTCATCTCCCTAAAAAAAACATTTGTAAATTGTTTACAAGCTCCCCTCAACTTTAAAAGAATCTCTCCCGAGATCTGATGATGAGATCCCCTTATCTTGAACACGACCTCTTCCGAAGTGTATCACTAATATCCTTATGTTGAGAGTTGAATAATAAAAGGCCACGCCATGACTTCGAGCAATGACGCCAAACGAAGTCTGTGACTAAGAATATATATTATTCTCCCGAAACAAATCTCTCTAAGAATGGTTCTCTCAAAAGTGTGTCTATTCAATTCCTCTCCTTACAAAAATGATCTCCAACATAAAAATACAGTCTACACTTAATCATGATCATCTAAAATTACTATGTGAGAATAACAAGCAATTGGCAATCCCTCATCGAATCCCCAAAAAAAAATTTGATAATTAAACGCGAAAAGTCTTGCACCATAAAATCCGAAGTTGTAACACTAATTGGGACACTTATGGAAACATATCAGGTTTTAAAGTGACAAGGCTTTTAAAAACGCACATAATCAAATTAATCTGAATTATATCTACTCGATTCCACAAGATTTTCTAAGTGATAACAGTCTGTCAGTCTCCACGAAATTTTATCAAAAATCAGATTTCAAAGTCAAAACTTTCTTCCAAAGTTTGATGATATGGCGTCATAATAATCAACACAAATAAAGACAATTAATATTCTTGTCAAAATAAAACATTTTACAAAAAATATGGTAACATAAAAATACAATGGCAGTGTATGCATTTAGACATTGACATTTACTGGTCCTCCACTTTCAATACTCGGCTTTGGTCTCATATATAGTTGTTGGTCCAACATATATAGATTAATAGTGAATGAATTTTAATGTGAATTTGACATGTATCCTACTACTCCAACTGACTATTGAATGCCAAATATTATGATCATATTTATATTCAAACACACACAGTACACCTTGATAATGCTAGGCTCACCATTATGATCAATAATTACCATTTTTGTATTGTTTAGTACTATAGCATTGTTAAATGACTTTCACCTAATCGCATATCACTTCATTAAGGCATATATAACTATATAGCACGTACAATGTTTTTATTAACCAATATTATGTGCATGCATGCATACATACATGTATATGATTTAAACACAATAATAATGCACTTATATATTGAGTTAAATACAACACCTATGACAATATATACAAAGCTAATATACACTCTCAAAATGGAAAATAATGTGAAAATTTGTCTAATTTTATCAAAATATTGTATTTATATTCTTAATTTTTACGATGCTAAGTTTATACTCTCAATATACACAAGATTATATTTTGTGTTCAAATTACATGAATTTTTTCTTTGAAATGCCACTCTTACCCTCTTTTTTTTTTTTTCTTTGGATAATGACTTGTCTTTGGTCTTGTTGCACCATGGTTCTTCGTAAAAGTTTGGAGTCTCAAAGGAACACATGTATGGATGACTAGTCCTAGTATTTCATATATAGCTCTTTTTTAAAATTTTTATAAAGGTTATTTGATAGTGCTTCTGGTTTAGGCTATTGGGACCACAAAAACGTTCATGTAAGTGGCTATTCTTCTTTTTTTTTTTCTTTATTTATTTATTTTTTATAATAGATGAAAGTAGCTATTCAAAACAAATAAAAGGGAAATAAATTGAATTCACCAAATTTGATATAAAAGCACTATGTAGGGTTTGACTTTTGAGTGAGCCATGACTTTTCATGGTAAGAAACTAAGAATATATCTAACACTAGTTTGACATTAAAAAAAAATAATATTTTATGAAAGAGAAAATACCAAACATATCTCATCGGTTTGGTTAAAATACCACGGCCTTTCTCTCAATTTGTCGAAATACAAAAAATACCCCTCGATTATTTTTTTAATTCAGTCACTAAACATTCCTTTTGTTGACTTTTAATTGACAAAATTGTAGTTTTCTTTCATATTAAAGTAAACTATACTTAGCGTTTTTAATTTTACTTTATATAATTTATTATTACAAAAAAAAATTATAACTTTTTGTCAATAAAAACTCAACAAAAAGTATAATTTTTGATTAAATAAAATAACCTAAGAGGTGTTTTTTGTATTTTGACAAATTGAGAAAAGGATCATGGAACGAAGGGATATATTTAGCTTTTTTTCTTTAAAAAAAAAAAGCGCACTAATTATGACTCTAACAAGAGTAGTAGTACTATTACTTACACGTTCTAAATATTAACAACAGTCTCGACTCTTTTTCCTTGATCAATAGTCTTGACTCTTGATCTTGAAGAAGCTAATCCAATGTTTGGACCATTTCATCCTATTTCATTTTATTTTTTATTTTTTAACTTTTAATCTTCTAAATTATTTCATTTAATTTCATTTTTTTAATATATTTTTTTAATTTTTTAAATCTTTATATAATATTTTTAAATTTTAATTATTTATACCACCTTAAAATTTATAAAATTAAATTATTTTATTTATTTTTCTAGTTATTTTTTAAATTATTTTCAAATTATTTTAGAATGATAAAAAATGACTAAAATAATTTTTTCAAACACAAGCTAAACGTAAAATTTATTTACAGAGGTTGATTTGGTAAATTCATAGTAAATTTCATAGACTTGGTCTCGACTCAAATCGCCGACTTGAGTGACACAATCAACTTCGTGGTCCCCACCAAAAAGCCCCAGAATTTACGGTCAAACAAAGCCAAAACTTGTCTCATCTTTTTATTTTGAAAAATAATTAAAAAAACGTGTCGCGTCACGACAACCTAACGCCGTCAAGTAACCGTTAACTAACATAATTTCGCTGTCTCTGTCAAGTGCCATGTCATCAGAGTACAGTTAGTTAACCTAACCATAGTTGGAGGTTTAACCCCACGTTATTATTTCTCCCTCTTGCTCTACACTTTTCTATTACCTTTTTTCTTTTTTCTTTTTAGATTTCCTTTTAATTTCTCACTCTTTTGGTTCTCTTTTTTCTTTGTTTTAGTGACAAAATTTTACCCTTGGCCTATTCATTTTTCTCATTTCATTCTATTTTATTTTTTCATTTTTTAAAATTTTTCTAATCCTTCCAATTATTCTATTTTATTATATTTTTTTAATTTTTCAAATCTCTATATAATATTTTTAAATTTTAACCATTCATATCACTTTAAAATTCGTAAAATCAAACTATTCTTATATTATTTTTCCAAATTATTTTCAAACCATTTTTTCATCAAAAAAAAAAAAAGATGGAATGGGCAAAATACCCTGTCCAAACAAGGGGCTAAGGTGTGTTAAAAGAGTTGGGCTTGCCACGTGTTACGTTAAGAGAGTTGGGTTTGCCACGTGTGTTAAGACAAGTCATTATATATACACTCGTCGAGCATTTTTAACTTTTTTTTTTTTTTTTGCTAGAGCATTTTTAACTATTTAAGATCATATGTTTATACAACTATATACGTGAATGACGACGTGTATTGTGATGTTCTTTTTACGTGTTAGATTTTGCAAATTTTAGAAATGTGTTATCTTGTTAAAAGAAAGCTAAGATTTTAAGTGATTTATTAAACTTTACATGTAAAAATGGTGTGATATTTTACATGAAAATTTATGAGAAAATTAAAATGAGATGAGTGGCCCTTCTCTCTTTCACATTTAGGCCTTTAAAATTTTTTTTTTTATGTCATTACTTAACTTGTTGTTGGACTCTCGACTCTCGACCCTAAACATAAAGCTACATGCACTTTCTTTTTCACTTCCTTTCACCGTTCTTTTTCACTTCCTTTCACCGTTATCCATAAAATTGCTGAATTTTGTGAGAGACTACTTATATAAAAATAAGGGTTTTTTTGCACCTATGGCCTCTCAATTTATTGAGTTTCTACACTTTGGCACAATTTTTTTTTAGCATTAAACCCTCTGAATTTAAAAATCGTTGCATTTAGCCTCAAATTGAAAACGTCCGTCCAAAATTTAACGAAATTTGGCACGTGCTTCACACGTGATAGCTTATTTGGGGGCATATTCCGTCCAATTTTGGACGAAAGTTTTCAATTTGAGATTAAATGCAACGATTTTTAAATTCAAGGGGTTAATGCCAAAAAAAGAAGAAGGGGTGTCAGTTTGTCAAATACGCCAAGTTGAGGGGCCATAGCTGAAAAAACCCTCAAAATAATTAAAATAAAATAAATATCAGTGGATAGTAAACATATTTGATTATATATGATTTCAATATCATGTAACGTTAAAAAAATCTCAAGTTCAGTTGAAGTAATGGCAAGTCTGCAATTTGCATGTATTCATATATATGAATGATTAATTAAGATCGACGGTTTGGGTGTGTTGAACGTGCAAGCTTATATGTATTGTAAATCTCCCTAACTAATATTGGATATAAAATTGTAGAGTCGATAATACGAGGGAAAAAAATTAGCTCTATAGACTAATACTAGTTCGTGAACAAATTAGTAGTTTTTTTGCAACTTGCATTATTCGACTAGATTAGGAGTTAGTATAGTATTGACTATTATTGTAGTTTTTATGGGTTTTGTTTTGTTTTGTTTTTTTAAGAAATTGTTATAAGAAAGTAAGATTCGATCAAACAAATTTCAGAATTAAAGTATATGCAAATAATTTAAGACACTGTTGCTAAAAGTAAAATATAAAAAAATAGTCTGAATTACTTCTCAAAATTACTTTAGAACACCAAATTTATAGTAAAAAAAAAGGTAAAATCGTTTTCTTAAAAACAATGTTATTACTTATCATGAAGTTTGTAATTATTTTCTCAAGTCATATGGTAGCTCTTTGATTGATTGCTTAATTTTACTAATTAAACCATCAAATTAAGCAAATTATAAGAACTAGCTAGGATTACACTCACAGTTATTGGACAGGTTTGAAATTGCAAATAGCAATTATAAATTTTTTATAAAAAAAAAATTTGGAAGATAGAGGAAGGAAATATTTTCAAGTTTTAACTGCTTTTTACCAACCAGACATACAGTAAATGACACAAAAGTTTAATTATAAATTTAAACAAAACACTTCTCCAGAGAAAAATGTTCTGTTGAAGCTATTTTAATGATTTTATTCTATAATCTATATAATATATCATTTTCAGGCTGCCATCTCCACAAGTTCCAAAAAATTCCAACTGTAGGGAATTAAGACATACATAGTTTAAATTTTATAATATGAATTATATAAACTATGATTTTTTTAATCTTATATATTATATTTAATAAATATTTTCATTGGATGCTGGCCTTCTGGCGAATGCTTCGAGAAGATGTCACCGTGCGTGTACAGTGTTTGCTTATGCGCTAATTGAGCTTGATTTAATTAATTATGTGATTAAGAATTAAGGTTAACTTATCTATAAAAAGGAAATATGTTAACCTAATTAAATAAATAAGAAATCAACGTCTTCAATCAGAATCAAGAGCTGGCTATCCTTTCCCGCCCAAAAAACAATAAATAAATATCGTGTATCCTTATTCATCTCTGTTATTATTAGCATACTTACAAGTTACAATATATGTAAGAGTATTGGATACATAACTAAATGATCAAATTTTAAATCTTACTTAAAAAAAAAAAAGGAAGTCTAAGACTATAACATTGTCTTTTAATCAAATCTTCGTGTTCTGACATATTATTATGTATCATAGTACATCAACAACATGCTCCGCTAAAAGAACTCATATGTTAATATATTATGATAATACATAGATTATATATAAAAACGACATATAATTTAAAAATAATGGTTGTTGATATTCTCTTAAACATAGTCTAAAACAGAGACTAAATAGCATAATTTCCCATATAATTGTTGAGATAATCATTGTTTTAGTTATATAAATTTTTTTTGCAGAAATGATGTAAATAACATTCGGTTAGTGGTTTAAAAAATATATGAGGTATAATAACAATTTATTTTTTAAGGGAAATAGCAGTAGATAGCACAAATTTTTTTTTTATATATATATTTAAAAAATAGTAAATGTTTCAAAAAAATTATAGCATTTGTCATGAATTTTATACATATTAAAGTTTATTCTTAAAATTTAAAATTTTAAATAATTTCTTACAAATGTATTAAGATTTTTTTTATCATTAAATTCCTTCGAAATATTATTATTATTTTTTTAATATTTTAAAACATGTATTATTTTTCAAAAACCCATTCAATTTTAGCCCATTTTGTGACACACCTTTTTTAGCATAAAATTGGCTGTTCATTCATCTAATAGATTCACTTCTTGCACATGCCAAAGGCAATTGAATAATTCATTTTCTTTTCTTATTCCAATTCCATAATTGTTTAGAAAGCGTTATGCGAAATTTAAGCAACACGAAAACTTGCAAACTCATCTAGCTTATTTGCCGAGTACAAGCCAAAGAAAACCACAAAATTTCTAAAAAACAAAGATCAATATATATATATATATACATATATATTTGTATATATATATATATATTAAGCGAAACCAAATTCTTATTCAGTTATTGTTTTAGCAAGAAAGACACAGAAAGCCTTCTAGAAGGTTTAGCAAATAGCATCTTGACCTAAAAACATTGAAAAACAGTCTAAGCTAAACAATGGCCTTTTTTCTTTCTTTCTTTCTTTCTTTCATTTTTTTTTTTTTTTGGGACAATGCCAAATTAAATTCGTTTCATTAGTGATTTAGAGCGGTTCGCAAACAGAAAATGGTAAATTCCATTCCATACAATAAAATCCAACCCAATTTTCCCAAAATCCAAATTAGATACCCTTATTCTAGAACAACACACTCCATCACTTTTAATGCACAAAAAGAAAAAAAAAAGAAAAAAAAAAAAAGAAGAGAGCATCGATTGCTTGTAACTTTCCTCTCTCTTTCTTCACAATAAAATTTTTTCTTTAACAAATTTTCCTAATAAATTTGGTGAAAAAAAAAGAGATAAAACTTGTTATTAAGATCGCTTAAGACTTCCTTTTTTTCGGTCGCTCAAAGTAACTAAGAATATATATATATATATATATATATTATATTCACGTGTTATTGTTCCTAAACTAAGTGATATAAGAAGATAATACCTACTTCAAAAGACAATTTATCTAAAATTAATAATTTTCTTTTGCCAAGACAACAACAATTTCTCTGACTTATTAGAACAAATGAATTTTACGACTGACTCTTCTTTTTTTTTTTTTTTGGGTCCATTTTCCCATATTTGAATGCTTGATGAGTAGGAATGTAGCATCTATAATTCAATTTTGTCTAATATTTTTTAGTTGAAGAGAAAAATGGTTATTTCTTTCTATATTTGTTGTATGATTGTTCTATTCTAGATTCTTTCATTAGTTCTTCATTATTGTGTGGGTTTTTTTTTTTTTTTTAATAGAGTTTGGCTTTTAGAATAATAGAGAGGAATAATTTGATGTACGAAGTCAATTTACCTACCATAAGATCTTGTCTAACACTTGTACAACCTTGCTATTTGTAGATTCTCTAGGGACGGTGAATTTTAATTCATTTTATTTTACTTTGTTTTTTCCCTTTTAGAGACAACTGATTATGGAATTTAGATTACTATAAACCAACTATTTCTACCAACTAAAGTTTTGTTATTATTAGAACAACAGAAGTAATGTCTTTAGCTTTAAACAATGTTGACTAAATACTTATATTTACACCATAAGTGGGCTAATTATGATATTATGTAGAATTATTGGGCCAATGAGCTTATTCTCATTTGGCCCAATAGGTTTTGACTTGCTTTTTGACCAAAATGAGATCCAAAACCCTCTTTCCAAGCCCACCATTTAATTTGTGACCAAGTTCACACTTTATTTATTTTTTATTTTTTATATGAAACAAATAAATAAATAAATACTCTTCTAATTCATCAACCGATTCGGAAGCGCGAGTTCACTCTCTCTCTCTCTCTCTAAAATCTCTGCTTTTTTAGCAATGGCGGTTTCACCGTCTCAGTCCGAAGCTCAACTCGTCGCTGTTTCGGAAGCTGAGTCTCAGCTCTCATCTCTCGTCTATGGTTACTTCTCTCTCTCTCTCTCTGGCTTTTTTTTTTTTTTTTGAAAGCGTAATCAAACTTCGTTTTCGTGCACAATTGCGTTCGTAAACCTTGCGATTTCGCTCATTCGAACGTATTGATCGGAGTTTTCGAAGCTAATTTGGAAATATTTGCAACGATATGTGTGAGATATAAAATAACATAGTGAGAATTGAATTTTGAGCATATGTGTGTATAGTGTAATGTTATTGCTCTTCGTTTTCTTGTATATTTGATGAGAATTTGTTTGAATTGGTTTCAGATATGTCTCAACAAGTCCAAGGAGCCATGGAAAACATGCTTAAGATGATCAAGTGAGTTTTTGATACTCATTTCGTTGACTAGCTTTCACAGGGATTTTTTCATTTCAATATGACTATTTTTGGTTGTTTTTCCACTTTTGCAAATTGATTATGAAGTTGATTCGATCCAGGTGCTTGATTTGATATGCGTAGCTACATAAATGTAACAAACTAGTACGCATGAATGTATATGTATTTGTATATGGGTGTCAGTAATTTATGTATTGTTAGAAAGTACTTTGTTAGTCTATAAGTTTGTTGATACAAAAATGCAATAGACATGTTTTAATGAAATTGTGTAGATCATCCTCTTTTTCCATGCCCATATAATTGGTAATGTCTTTCCAGGTTTTGTTTCACTCTTGGTTAGTTCTATAAGTATGGTGATTCTGTTCATATTCATGTGAGTTATGTGTTTTTTAGAGTCTCGAACGTGTTAGTAATACATGGTAATGTAAACAATGCACGTTCTTTGTAATGTTTAGTCACCGTAGTTACTGACAGATGAGTGCATCTCTGATTTACTCCCTTCACTGGATTGCAGTGAAATCGATCAAAACTCTGCTGGCATAATGGAAGATATTGAGAAGTCCAAAAATTCTGCTATTGAGAGGAGAAACGACTTAGCAGAAGAGAAGGAACGGTTCCAGAAAGCTGCTTATACCGTGTTAGATATGCTCAACAATGGAGATTAGATTCTGTAAGCTCTACATTGGTATTTATGCTTATTCATGCCAATATCACACACATACAAAACTATAAGAGGGTCCAAAATTGGTTCATACTAGAAATTTGCAATGCATTGTACAGATTGTGATTTTGTTATATAGGTTGTAGGTCGTTCTTTAATAGATATATAGGTGGTCATTCTCTCTTAAAGCATCCAATTCTTCCACCTCTGAGCCGTCAGCCATAACAATTGAGCTTCCTCTTTGACCAAACTTTTTCTCTGCACCCACAAAATTAAAAAAAGGTGTAAAAAGACGTTTCATGTGCTACTTTTCCGTTGAATTATTTATGAACTATGACTTTGCGGATCAGCGAGGATGACTCTTCAGCCACTTATCACAAAATTAAAATTCTAAATCAAATTTATACTTCATACTAATAGGTTTAGCTTTTATAATTTTTGGTTGGAACATATTAGAATGGCATTTTAGATTGATATGCTAAGAGCTCTTTTGGTGTGTGTGTATGCATATGTATATACTTTTTGGTATAATCTGAGAAATAAGCATCAAATTGTATGACACTCGTAAGAGGTTCGGATTACCTGCCAGTCTGAAGAGTTCTTCAATCGAATCCGGCACTAGCACAAGTTTTCCTCCTTTGTCATCATTTGATGTATTTTCGTTGGGATTATACCCATGGATTATGACTCTGATAGGAGCCTTGTGTGACCATGTACTTGAATTATCAGGGACTCCTACAAATAATAGCTTAGGTTTATCAGAATCATGAAATATATGATCATTCAGAAATCTTATGGAATCTACATTTATAATTGAAAATGCAAGTCATAGAACTTGGGTCCAAGCCAAACGCTTGTGGGTCATGTGAGGCATGAGAATTGAGAAGCTCAATATCAGTTCTAACATAAAACTCATTGTTTAATCATGATCATTGACGACTTACTGGCTCCAGTCCATATCTACAAATAGTTGTGAAAACTTACTGTGATAAGTTAGAGTTTACCTTCTGTACTTAAAACTACGTTATATATCGGTGTTTCTTGATTGTTTGAATCCTCGTTTGATTCTATTTGCTGCAAGGAATATGATGATCATTATTAGCATAAAGGTTGAAGTTCGAGTAGAGTTGTACAAACATGTTTCTAACACTGGAACTGAAATAAGATATGCCCATGGTATTCAAATTGCAAATATAGTGTGTGGTGGAAGTTCTCAAGGGTAATATATTGCAAAGATAAATCTTTACCTCTGTATTTAGGCCCCTCAATATGTCTGGGAGAAACGGTATTTCTTCCTGTAACTCTTGTTTTAAGCCCTTCAAATACTGAGAATGAAGATTCAGATCATATAAGTAATACGTCTTCTTAATATATATTTACCTGTATAAACAAAAATCCTGAAGAGGGAAACAAACTAGGTTACGGGCTAGGCTGTATGTTTCATACGATATTATTCAGAGACATTTTCCCGGTCTGGGCTTAAGCTGTTTCTTCTTTCTCTGAAAATATTTTTTTCTTGGTGATAATGTGGAACACTACTGAGATTGAGACATGAAATAACGAACCTCAGTAAAGTTAGAAAGTAAAATCTTTCCGTCACTACTGTTTGGTTGAAGTATTTGCTTGAAGTGATGATGACTCATCCGGATGACCTGAGAAAGCCTCCTGGTTCTCACTGTGAAAGGTTGAGGGAGATTCAGAATTACCGCAATTTCTCCTGCCATGTCCGATGATACTAGCTTTGACAAAAGCTAACCAAGACACAACACGAGTCAGGATGATGGAATATATATTTACTCAGACATAAAAAATCTGACCAAGCTGGATTCTTATCAACATATTACTTACAAGGATGTTTTAGTTCCAAAAAATTGGATTCGAGAATATTTAGAACTCAAGACTCTATTTTTCGTTTGTGTCCAGTTTTTTTAGCTGAATTTGTGTAGTATTCATGGCACTGAAGCTTATGTTTGACAGAACAATACATGCTAAACTTTGTCTCTTGTCATAGCTTGTAGTGATTTATTTCTCTCTTTCTCTGCAGGTTGTTGCGAAAGTATATAGACGAAGTTCCCATTGTTTTTGTACATAAAGTCTGGGCGGCGATTCAGAGATTTTCACTGCAGCCTGTTGTACCATCTTAATGGTACTGTGAAAATTGTTTACATACTTCGATATTAGCTTCTACACGAGACTTGCTTATTAGAGGATCCATATAATATTACTATGAGTTTCGTCAAGTATACTAGTGTTTGAACTCACCCTTTCCCTTACTGACCCTATTCGCGTCGTTAATACAACAGTTGGTGTTTTATTTACTAGAGAATATCCGTCTCCACAAGCACTCAAATGTTCAATTAAAACTGAAAATGTTTCTTTGTTGTGCTTAAGCTTCGTCTATGTTCGTTTTGGTCAAGGAATTTTACAGAGAATGATAAATATTATTAGGATACATATTTTCAATGATCATTTCGCTTTCTTTTAACAGGCAAAACACATGTATAAATGTGCTCTAAATTCGTAGAAAAATGCCACTGCATTTAATGGGGAAAAAAAAAAGGTTCAGTAAGGAATTCGTTGAAATATACCTGCTCCGTACCATTCTTGTATACCACCACATCCTGCGATTTTCATGTAATGTTATGTGTTATTTTACCAAAAATATCCAATTATACTATACTTGTGGGACTTGAAGCATATATGTACATGGAAATCAAACATCAGAGAATTTTTATTTATTTATTTATTTATTTTTTTACCACTGCTCCGGAGACCAAAATGTAGAAATCTGTTGGAATCTCGTTTTGCAAGATAATATCAACCTTTGGTGGAAAATACTCTGCTTTCATGTCCGAAACCTGCAAAGAAACCAAAAGCTGTGATCAGTGAGGCAGTGCTTCAGTTATACATAAATGCCAAGGCATGGTTGAATTGTATAAACTCGTACAAATTGTTTCTACTTTAGACATAAGAGTCAATAATAAGGTATAATAGTTTTAGTAAATTTTTTTTTTTGAAACTAGGTAACACAGTTTTATTGTATCATCATTCTTTTATATTGGATTTATAATACGAAGTGTACAAATTCCAATTAAATTATAAAAATATTAACCATACATGTAGTTTGCATTATTGGTGGTGTGTTATGGCCTAGGACTAAGAGGACTATAGGTACGTACGAGTTGGACAATAAGGTCTACAGAGACACCCTTAAAGAGGTATGTCTTTTCAACAGTGCGATGGAATAGGTGTTGGGCAATGCTTGATCTTATGGCTTTAGGCAAGTCCTCAAGAACTTCTTCTTGTTGTAACTCAACTGTCTTGAATTTTAGTTGCAAATGTGCCAACATTTGGTCTTTCATTCCCTCTGGAAGTCTCTTCTTGCTTGCATACCTCAATATCTGATTGATAGAATCTCTCTGCCAACCAAAAAAAAAAGGCATTCGTACGTTAATGTCGAGTAACACAATTGGCGCACCGTATAAGAATAATTTTTTTATACACTAAAATCGTATTACCTAGTATCGCAAAAAAAAAAAAAAAAAAAAAAAAAATCTAATCTACCATGTAGGGTTGTCTTCTATACTTTGGTACAATATTTTAGTGAATTAGTATAGTACAAATTTCTTTTTATATTGTTCTAGGTATCATTGCACTCACAGGGTAAGTATCGCTCACACAAAGACTCTCTTTCCTGATTTATATCTGATGCTATGATATTCAAATACAATTTATTATCTTGCTTATTTATTATTACTGTGTTTTTTTTTGTGTGTGTGTGTGTGTGTAAAATGTGAAGTTTAGATTGGAGGAATTTACTAATAAGAAGTTAGTAGTTACCATGAAAAAGGTTCTTGTAGCAGCATGGACAATCAAGTTGGTCATGTTACCGATAAGATAGGCAGTGAGGCCAATGTTGAAGAGCATGTAGATCATGTTGAAGACCTTCTCCCCGGTGTTGACCGCGTGTAGGTCACCATATCCGACGGTTGTGAGGGTCACGATCGACCAATAGATGGAGTAGGTGTACCCCAACCATATGCTCCTATGCTCAAAACCCTCCACCTGGCTCCCGATCCACGTGTTTGCCGGCGTCTTGTGGTGGGCAGCCAACCAGAAGTAGAAGCACCCGGCTGAGTGCACAGCGAAGAGTGTCACCTGTGGTGGCATTTTGGACAATTGAGAATTTTTTCACAAGTGAAAATAAATGATATCTAAGCACATGAATACATCTTGATCACAATACTACTAAAGCAAAAAAAAAATGAAAAATAAAAAAAGTAAGGCAAATTAATCACAGTAAGTTTGAGTTCATTTAGATAATTGCATATTCAGTAGTGTTTGGATATTACAAACTCAGAGAATTTTCAGCTCTCAGCAAAGGGAAAAGTTGGGACTTACACTTATTAGCTTGCAAGTTCTTGTCCAAAAGTAGCTAAAGCGTGTGTCTTTCTCTAGTCTGTGACAAGAAAAATATTAACAGTGTTTCTATAGTTGTGAATTAAACCTGTATTAGGTACACATTTCTAACGGTTAGATAATAATTGTATGGAAATTAAAAATGAAAATTACCTTGTAAAGAATTGACTAACACGCCTAAGTCTCCACAGCCTCAGCAAATTGAGGAACCCAAAAGCCTCACCACGGTGCATTTCTCCAGTGAAGATTCTGTATATTAGCTGAAATGGTAGAGTTGAAGCTACATCCATTGGTAACCATAGTTTTGTCACATACCTAAATTCATCACAAATTCCCCACCAAAAAAAAAAAAAACCCTTAAAACAAATAAATGTTTACAATAATTACCACGAGGAAATAACAGTTAAACTATTTACAAAAATTGATTAAATTATAAGCGGTTCGTCATTAAATTTTTAAAATAAATATTTTAGATCAAGGGTAACATACCTAGCAGCAATTTTCTTGTGGTCATGCACTAAAAGATAGGTGGTTTTGTCCAAATAGGCCACAAAGAAAGTGAGGATGATATCCATGGCAAAGAAAGCATCAACAGTTAAATCAACGGCCATGAGTGAGCTTGTAGCCACTTTCTTAAAAGCCAGCTCAAACGGTGAAGCCCATGCAGAGTACACCACTAACACCACCAAAAATGCCTGCCACAACCTGCATATATATATATATACATATTTATATACCCACCTATATAAATACAAAATGAAAAGAAAAAAGGGAAAATAGTTCTCTTGGCCTTATTGGTGGTCTACTAATAGACTAAAATTTATTAATTGTAATTTGATTTGCTTCATACAAATAATTTTTTTTTGGGACCTTGATTTTCTAAAATACCTCTTGATAAATTTTGTGCACAGTTTGATTATTTCCACAACAAACTATCACAAAATCTATCTCTAATAGCATATGTTTCTGAATTTTAAATCCATAAAAAAAAAAAATCTATATGAGTTTTAGAAATATATGAATTTGACGGTTTATAAGAAGCAAAACATCAACCAAAATCTTCCCCTATTTTGTTTTTTAGACACAAGGCATACATAACTAAATTTCCAATAAGATTTTCAAAAAATAAAAATAAAAACAAATTCCCAATAAGTAATAGACACATGTAAATGCAAAGACATTTGACTTGTGCATTAGTACACATATAAATATACATGTATGTGTATGTGAAAATACCTATATCTTCTATCATAAGGAGCAATGCAAAATCTGCCTAAAGGTTGGTGTCCCTCATCAACCACAGTTCCAAAGGCAGGCAGTAAGCTGCTAGAAACTGACGCCAAATTCTTGATTTCGCCGCTCGAATGCCTTCGGAAGAGAAGCGGCTGCGGCGACCTTGTTTCCGACAACGGCGAAGCCATTGTTCCCGGCAGAGAGGAGGAGGAGAGTAGGGAGAGATGTAACCAAGTGTAATGTGCTTGTTTGTATATATAATTGAAGTCTCTTTGAGAGTCACGTATTTATCATAATATACATATATATATATGTTAAAAGATATTATTGTGCTGTCTAAATTTGTGAGCCTAATTAGAATAATGTGTGGAAAAAGTGGTATAGAGCTTCAGCTTTCATTGAATCGTTTACAAATTAAATTAAATGTGGAGATAACTTAGTTTAGAAATATTAGGGTGTTGATCCAAAAACCGGCAACAATATATATATATAACAATAAAATTGGAAGAAAGTTTATTGCCGTATTAAACGAAAATTTGTCAACGATTGGAACTTGGAATGTGGAAAGACTAGAATATATTGAGATTTGAAAATAGAAGGCCAATAACTCAACCTTGGAAATTGTGATTTGCTAATTTGTGTTTAGTTTCCAAAAAGTTGAGGTAACAATGGTAAATATGTTGTTCCTTTTTCTTGAGGATTTCGTTATTTTCCTTTTTTACATGTAGAGAAAATGGGAAACAAATTTCAACAAGATTAACGGCATGACCCAAGGATTAGCAGAAAAATATAAAATAATAAACAATAAAAAACCGAAAGTCAAAACCAACCTCTTTTGTCCTAATATTAATACTACATGTATGTGCGTCATCCTCTAGGACACAGCATTTGCAGTAGGAGATGAATTATGCGATCTATCCTTAATTTTAATAATACGAAATTGTTGGTATTATTTGATTGTATTCTATTTAGCAAAAGAAATATTGTATTTCTAAAATCAATTGTTTAATACTAGTTACACATCGGCGATCTTAAAAAAATTCCTAGCTTTTTTAGGTATGGAACGTTTTCATTTGATAATTAAAGGAGGAATATGACCAACACCCACGCACACACGCATACATATTAGGATCAGTATTCATTTTAGTCCTTTAAAATGTGTTTTTAAAAAGTAGTTATAGTTTTAGAAAATTCTGAAAATAGTCATAAAAAATTTATTAACAAAGTAATAAATTTTTTATCATAATAAAATTACATATAACATTTATTTCAAAAGTAATAAAATTTATGAATTGCTAACTTTATTGAAATTTTAAAACATTAACTATTTTTTGAAATCACCTCTAAAAAATGACTGCTTTCTTAAAATTTCATATATATATATATATTTATAATATATGCGTATATATATATATATATATATATAAAATAATGAATCGTGATATCATTGTATCAAAGTGAGAAATTTTAAGTTGATTAAAATGCGTATATACTCTAGAAATATGATCCAATTCTAATGTTTACACTTATTTATGTGAATGGAGAGATGTTGTGCTGGATGATTGTTCTCTTGACTATTCTGCATGAAAAGTTTCCACGTTATAAGATTAAAAGAAAAGCTGCATAAAATAATTAAATATCGTTGAGTATATGTCGATTTTTTTATTGATAGAGTGGCTAATGAGACAATTTTTAGATATATTAGACGTAAATTTCTCTTTCAGGGTTAAGAAGTCAGAAACCTTTAACAGCTCTCTAAGCATGACACAAAATCAAAAACCAGTTACGACTACATCTTTGTTAAAACTCCAAAGTCAAATTATTTACAAAAAATTGAAATTTTTTATTAATGAATGATAAACTGATAATACAGACGCAAATCACAAATTATTCACATTTTTTTAATGGAAAAAAGAACTCAATAGTCAAATTTAGATCTTATTTAAGAAGATTTCTCAGCAAATTCGCTTTTAGTATATAATCTATGGACCGCAATTTTAAATCCAAAATTATGTAGAATTAATTGTCTTCAGCCTTGAAATCGAGAGCTCTATCACTTAGGAACGTTATCTTGGAACAAATTTTCAAAACTAATATAAACTAAATTATTTTGCAAGTTGTATGAAGTTCATATATTAATTAAGTTTCTATATGTTTTGAGGATGTGGATATCATGCGTGATCAATAATAATACGTGGGATTCAATTCCAATGTAATTAATTATATTCATATTTTATAATTATGTTTGCCACTTTGACTTTTTATGTCCTTCTCTCTATCTTAATTAACGTTAGATTAACACATGAATTGACATTGCAATACAGATAGGGTTATATATACCAAAACCCATATGTTATTGTTACAAGTTGCACTCTAATGTTTGAAAATTGACATTATTACCTCATGATGTTATAAAAATTTATAGGTATACCTCATCTGTCACAATTAGTAAAAAATTTGACAAAATTAATAAAATGACAATAATCAAGTAAAACTTGTACAATTTTAAAAGATCAAACATCTTAAAATTACAAAAATTATAATAATTAGCCTTATAGCAATTTTCACAAACACCCCCTAATGTTGTCTTTTTTTCTCAAGTTGCACCCTAATCTTTAAAAATTTTGCAAGTTCACCCCACAGAATGAGTGTGCAAATTGCATATAAGGGGTGAACTTATAACATTTTCAAACATCAAAGGGAGCATGTGTTAATTTTGAAAGATTAAGACGCAACTTACAAAGATAGTACAATATCAAAAGGTATTTGTATTGATAATCCTGACTCACACTTAATGACGTGACACATTCTTATTTAAAACTTAATAAATCATGTGAAGTTTTCATTTGGCATAAAATTTTATCTTATAAATGACATTTATTTTTTGATGCTTATTTCTCTAGGATAAGACGGCTTGATATCATTTTTTTCCCTTCAATGAAATGCTTTTTTTTTTTTTTTTCCCCATCAATTTGGTGAAATGGTTGACTATAAGTTCAATGAAACACAAACATTTTGATAGAGGGAACTAATTGGTAGTAAACTTGCTCGATTGACGTGGCTGCCATAACGAAATTTTTTTTTTTTGGCCATCCGGATGTCTTCATTGGGACCCATAAAAGCAATATGTGACACCGAAATACCAACTTGAAAGAGAATTACACTGGCATTTGGCAGAAATGGAAAAGTATGCAACTAATGCAATTAATTAAAAATTAAAGTATATTTTACATGCAATTATTGCAATCAAAGTCAACGATCAGAGAATGAGTAGACTTTTCTTTTTGGTATAAACACCTAAAATAATTGTCTCAAAAGTTGGATATCACATAAAGTCCAACATGCACTTGCACTCTTTTTTTTTTCCTTCTATATATATATATTATGTATATATATAGGAACTGTACTAAAAAGAGTAAAGAAGACGTCACTTTTTTTTTTTCTCCTAACTGATCGTAAGTTAAGGTAACAGAATTTGAATTCCCTTCCAAAAAAGAAAGTACATACAACAATTTACAGGGAATAATTAAGCCAAATATATATATACATGTGTTTATCTTAAAAAAAAAAAAATGCGCATATACATCATACATGTGCAAAGCAAACAATACACGAGCTTGTCCACACACGACGTATCTCTTTGATACTTCTCTCTCACTCTCATTATCTTTTCTTTCTTTTTTTTTCATCAACATCTATCTATGGCCGCAAACAAGCTATCTAATCTACCCAAAATCAAACCCAGCAATTCTCTTTGTTCTTCCAACATGACACGATCAAGTATCTACCAACTATCGATGATGATCGACAAAATTCAAAATTCAAAGCCTTTGCAGCACCATAATCTATTCAATCAATGCCGTGACCGACCATCGTCTAAGACTCTAAATTGAATGGTTCAAGCATAGACGGCTCATTCTTATGATGCTCCTCTCTATGAGGCAGTTTTGGGAAATTCAAGATATCAGAAACCAAATGCCCTGTTTTACGAACTTCCATTCCACATTTGCTCCCCTCAAACTTCTAAATGGGAGAGACATTAAAGATCGCTTACCAGCTGACGAGATTTCTTCGAGTTGTAGCTGTGTTTTTGCTGAGCGAAAATAATTTACATGTACTGAGCCAACCATTGTTTACACATATCAAGAACAGGGAGCGCATTTGCATGCAATGCCTGCAAGAGTTTTGCGCGAAAAGGTCAGAACGGCGCAACTTCTGAGTCATAGAAACAAAATAATACGACGATATAATTTTTGCTTTGTTGGAAATTTGAAAACATAAAGGGAAAAAATGTTCGAAAAAGTGTTGGCCTCAGTCCCGTTCGGCATTCACGGTGCGCCGCCATCTTATAGGCAAGCAAGTGAAGGTATTACTTCCGTCAATCCAAGGACACATTTCCCTTGGCAATTAGGTTTTTTTATTCTAATTATAGGTAGCCTTTTCTCTAAGTAACTATGTCTTTAATCAGTAAAGAATTTTCTTTAAAAACAGAGGAAAAGAAGAGCTTGCAAAAGAGAAATCAAGAAAGCAATACCTGATGAGCAACATATTGAACATCTGCTACACTTCCACTGCGAGAAGCAAATTGAAATGCGCTTTTTAGACGCCCACAGACGACGCAAGCCAGAACTTTCCTGCAGGCAAAAGAATAAAAAATGAATGCAATTTCACTGGTTTACATAGTAAGTGTAAAAATGATAGAGAAGCAGTACAGGTAGAGCATATACTCAGCATATTCCATGGCAATACGACATTGTATGCATGAATATAAAACAACGTTTTAAGGTCGTAATCCTGCCGTAATTAAACCAAGCAAGCCTGTCCTTTTTGGGTTTTAATTCCATGCTGAACTTATATTATCCGCAAAGCTAGCCTTTTTTTTTTTTTTTTTTTTTAATACTTGAACTGTACGCACTGCTTCATAGAAAATCAGCGGCTTTGTCAGTTTCAAACTAGACATCCATTCATTAAGGTTGGTGTATATATGGTTCGTTACATAAGTGTGTATGTATGCATGTCGAATGAACAAATATATGCACAAGTATGCATACTAATACAGCTCCCGTGAAGATTGAGCAGAAATTCCAAGAAAACAATTTATAGAATTCAACGACCATTACCTATGGCTGCTGGTTAACATGTCTATGAGACGATCAGGGCGTTCTTTGTGTTTGTTAGCATATACGTTTATTGCAGCTCCCAACACCTACACAGGCCAAAATGTAAATTTTCCTTGAGCTTAACAACACGTGAGAGTAAACATGTACAAGTAACTTATTAACTTTAAATGTACGACCAAATATACGAGCACATATCATCATAAACATACGAGTGCTTGAACCAATAAGCACAGAGTTGGAACAAATTCCAAGCTGAGATAATCAGCTGCTTTATTTGGCAAAAGATGGTGCTCTAGAAGAATTGTCAAATTGATTGAAGGCCACTTTACTAATTTCATAAAAGTATAATTTGAAAGAGACATCTACAGTCCAATATTCAGTGTTAATTATATCATGCGTAACGAATATGAAGAAAAGTTAAAAAGCATCGTTTAGCAGCCATTCTGCAAACTTTTTTATCCTTTTAACTAGCAGTATTGTGAAATGCTGCAAGAAAAGTTACCATATTACCTGATCCCAATCATCATCATCAATGGTGCCTTTTATGTTTCTAAAGAACTCCGTCAATTGGCCGCCTCTTTTTCTTTCAGCAAGCGATGCAGCTACACCAGCATATATATCCACAGCTTCAAGAAAAGCCACAAACCAGGATTAGAAACAACAACAGCCAAAACCTAATTAGCACATCACAAAAACACTGTACTACAAATAAAGTGGTATGTTTAGCTACCAGGAAGGTTGAACTCATAAATCACTTGGAAAGCCAAGTCAAAGTTCTTTTCCACAAGAGTTTCCGCAATTTTACACCTTCTCCTGCAGAGGAACGAAAAAGACGGTACCTACGTCAGGTCATGTACTAGCATAAATCACGAACTTACAGGAAGGAAACCTTAGGAACTAAACTGACAAGGAGAACTGAAAAATAGGACACAGAAATATGCGAGCTCAGATTTACTCTTTTCGTTCTACTATGTGTAAGGAGTTCCCAAGAAGAACAAAAGGTTTTGCATTCACTGAGATGAAATCTATTTACAAGACTAAAGCTAAACCTGAAAGTTTCAGGTTCATTTGGATTTCCAAAAAGTGAGTATTGCCACTGTGGTCCCTCAGAATCATTATACGATCTCACTACTTCCACCTGCATCATACCAAACAACAACACAATCAAAAAGGCTTTCAGAAGGTTGTGATCAATTGAATAAGAAATATATTATCTGGGAATAATAGGTGAACTTTTGTTTACTATTGCTTCAGCTACATGTAAAATAAGTGACAAAAATACCAACTAGTCAAAGAATTCAACACAATAAGCAGTACAAAAGCTAGATCGAGCACAGACACACAAAAATTGACATCCTAATGGGATGCTACATATTTTCAATTTTATGCCAGTCTGTACAAAAAATTAAGTCAAAAGGAGTAGTTCAAATGTGTCCTCTCCTACATCGCAATCTTTCTCAAATTGTTCTGCAAAAATTGGGGAAAAATGCAAGATCCCCAGTATTGTCTGCCTATGGTTGGTGGTATAGGTCATCACCTGAATTGAAATTCGGGCAGAAAATTTCACAAGTCCTTCTTCAGTAAGCTTCTCAGAGGCGGTTTTTCCTCTGACACCCTTCGGCACCAGCTTAGTAGCTTCACCTTTAAATCGAGCTGACAACCCTTCATCAAAATGCATCTACAGCCAAGTAGATGATTGTAAATAATCTTTTCAAAAGAAAATAAAAGAAATAAAATAGCCTCGTGTTAGATTGTATTAGATTCCATAGTCTCACGTTATCAAATCCAATCATCCTACCAACCTATTCTACCGCACTTGTACACCAAAACTTCAATTTGCAGCACCCCAGCTCACAAAACAAAGGATGTCTACTTTATATCAGTCGAGGTCCAAGAGCAGTAGGACATACCTTGGCATGCTCCAAATGTTTAATAGCTTCCTCTTGTGAAGAAGAATTAATGAACAATTGAATGCAACAAAGTCCAGCAGCAACATGGTCTTTCTTAATAACCTGAACCAATTAATTCCATGGTGCTTGGTTAAACAAAATCAGAAAATAGAAGTGCATCAAAAGGAAATTTCAAGCACCGGTAGAGACAAGTCCAGTGATTTCTTAGTGGAGAAAAAAAGCATCAACAAGTATAAGAAAAAATGATGCTTTGGTAGGCAGATTATGAAGACTACTGATGAAAGAGGAAAGAAAGTTTGGGAAGAAAGGGAAACAAAATGATTGCTAATAAACAACGAAAATAAAAGTCGGCCTAATAATGTTTACAATGCCTGTCTCCTAAAACCTAGTAAGTTAAACTTTACCTGAAATTTGTACAGAAAATTGAAATGCTTGTGTGTTTCACAATAGATACAAATACGGCCAAGTGCCGCAGCTGTATACTGGTTCACTGCTTGGTCTTGTGGGTCTATAGATGACATTCTTTCTGATATCACTTCCTCCAAAACAGGCATTGCGCCATAACCAACACACAGGTCACACAAATCATCAATGGTTCCATAGTCAATTGCCAAAGGATCTGGACGTTGAGGGGATGAAGATGAGGTTGCTACTCCGACTGTAGATGGTTGAGCCGGCAGAGGAACAGCATTTTCGGGAAAGAACAACATGCAAGCATCTCTATATTGGCCATGCCTAAACATAAAACTGAGTAAATGTTGTCGTGCATACTGCAAACAATCAAAGTTCAAACATCCTTTTTAATATCAAGAAACTAAATCTGTGTTTGACATAATCAATATATCATATTTAAAAGTTAAATACAGACATATACAACCATGAATTGTAGCTTACTTCTTGCAAATAGTTTACACACTCTATGTATCGAATGCTGTCCAAGTTGCTGCGAGGTCCATCTTCAAACTCAGAACTATATGTGGAATTATTATTGGCAAATTCGTGAGACCGCCTTGATCTCTCAGAGCGTGGAAAAGTTGATGGCATGTATAGAACATTGAGATATGAATCAGCAGAAAGAGAATCATCCAAGATTGTTGGAGCACTCTTAGCCAAATGCTCGTACCTGAAGAAGAATAGGTTGCATGTTTCAGATTTATGGACAACCAAGCATTTCCCTTCTTTTGTACCTTTCTAAAAGATAAGAGTAAGACTTATCAACATTCATTTATTTTGCCATTGATCTGATCAAACTTGATCTTCATTGTCTAAAAATTCAAGGTAATACCTAAGTGCATAGGTTATGCCATAGTTCATCTTTTTTGCAATATAGAAACCAGTTCAAGAAAGCCAAATTTGCATCCCCTTCAACATTAGTAGAGACCTTTGTGGGAAAACGTATTTTAGAAAATTGCCACTTTAGATGGGACCCCTGTTTTCCATTGTTTCAGCCTAAATTGCTGATCTTTTATTCATTTTTTTTTATTTATTTCGGCCCTTCATTGCGATTCTTATTGCTACTCTTTGTTGTGGGAATTTTTTTCTCACCTTTATTGCCATTAATTTTGTTCCCAATACACTTTCACCCCTTATTGCAAAAATCGCCCTCGTCGACAGAGGAAAACAGCGGAGTCTTAGCGGCTAGCGCAATTCGAAAAAATAGTGACGGAAAGCCACACCACAAGACTAACTCCTAAAGTGTTTGGGTGGTGCCAATGCTTTTTTCACGTTCAGGCTCAACAAATGTATATGTTCCAATGGATATGAATTTTTTCGAAGATCAACCATATTTTAGAAAGAATTCTCTTCAGGGGGAGTAATCAAGAGAAAGATAAGTTTGGGGTGTGGTCTTGCCATCACCAATCAACACTACACCTAATCACATCATCATAATACACCTAAACCTAGTCTTGATCACATCACTCATAACACCTAAACCTAGTCTTGATCACATCACTCATGATAAACCTACATGAGAATGTCTTGATATATTCTGGAAAAGTACAAGTCGAAGTATTGGGGCATTTACTGATGAGTTAGGGATCACAGACAATCTGGTAAAGTTGCTGCTCTTCGGTTGCAAAAACATTCAAGCTTCATATAGCCACGTCACTCATTCTTTAAATAAAGAAGAGGTGATGAAAAATTAGAGCTATACTCAACAAAGTCAAGAGAAGTAGTCAAGCATTTGTTCTTCGGCATATTCAAAACCAAGATTTGGAGAAGATAATTTGGCGTGCTAAGGAGCCTTACCGTGACATATCCAAGCTGTAATCCAGCCTGAGGGGGACTGTAGAATGTATTTTAGATTTTTAATTACGTTATCAATTTATTTAAGTGTAGAGCTTCTCCAATTAAATATGAGATAAGTTGTACATTTATTTGAATTGTAGTGTTATCTTTATTTTGTTTTATTTAAATTTTAGTCAATATCCAATAGGATATTTTAGGATTTAGGTCATTATTGTTAGTTGTTAGGATATTTCAATTATTAGATTAAGGATAAGTTTGAGATCAATTAGGATTTTATTCTTCCACAATATCTTTAAGTTGTTATTATAAATATAGGCTTATGCCAGAGTAATGAATAATTCAACCAATTCTGAAAAGATGTAGTCAATATAGTTTCTTCTTCTTCATCCTCTTCTCAACTTTTCTCTCAACGGAAGACTTTTCTTCATCTTCTTAATTCTCTCCTTTCTCAATGAAATCACTATTCCGCAATTTTATTCTTCTCAATTTTCCTTCCTAAAAACTCTAACGTAGGAGTTGTGAGAATACCTCATTTGATATTTTGAAGTGCTTAATTTTATTGCATTAGCATGTGGTAGAGCTGTTGTTCCAGTAATGTAAATCAAATTACAACTTCTATGTGTTTACTATACTACTTTTCTTGTTTACTTCAAAATGCAGTAATGTGTCAATGTTTCAATTTGTGAAGGAGCTTTTAGCATGGTATTAAAACAATAAACTATGAACTTAGTCTGGTTTTTAGCCAATATTTTATTTAGCTTGAACTACGCAGGAAGAATACTAATCCAAAAATTGTACGCAGAAGTTCAAAAAGCAGCAAAAGTTCTTACATAGAACGAACAGCTGAAACATCCACTGGAGGACCCCCTTCAATTGTATTTATGATCTCTAGAATTACAGGTCCAGGATCCCCCTTATACAATTGAAGAGCTTGCCTGAAAACCATTCAATTTGAAATAATGTGTTTAGCATGAACACCGGGATAAAAATAAATAATAAAGAGTTTTGAAAAAAAGAAATCTCAACATTTTTGTCCCATGTTTACCAATAAGCTTTAAAAATTTGTGGGAAATAAAAATCTATCATACTTGAACTTTACACGGGCTTGTGTATAATGCTCCATCTGAATCAAAGCATGGCCCCAGGCATTCCATACTGGGAAAACATCAATCTGGGAAACACAAATATCCATAAGTCAGAACAATTAAAAAAAATTGACGCAGCAATTACAACTATTTTCAAGTATGATATTACCTTGCACTTTTTGCAGGTATACACAGCCATACTGTACCGTTCTTCTGAGATCAACCTATCACGGAGACGGGCAGATGACTCTTTATCAGCAATATCATCTAGGGAAACAGCAATTCCCGAACCCAGAAGACTTTGAAGTAGCTCTGCACGTCCTAGCCACATGTCTGCCTGTGACAAAACTTCTGATAGCTCATCCGTCGACTGACTACCAACACTAGAACTGCCAGCATCTGAAGATGAGTCATCAATATCCCTACTTCTTTCTGAAGTACTAAGTAAGTCAGGAACTCCCACAATCTTTCTCAGCAATGATTTAGCATAAAGAAGACCCTGGAAGATATCACGGAAAACATGGTATTTAAAACAGCAGTATAAAAAAATGTACGACAACAAATGGGTAATCAGATACTATTACAAGGTTCATCTTAGGCATTTATTATTTCTACATTAAAGCTCTTAGCTTCCTTCACATACAGAGAATTTTCGGAGCATTTATCTATCTGAATCCTTTTGAATTGCAAGAGGATTTTATAATATACAAGTGTTTGGTTTTATATTTAGTGCCATCTCTTTTCTCTGTACGGAGTGTTCTTTTTCTTGAACTTAAATGCAACCATGGCTATGACACGATTATGATTAGTAATCCTTGTATTAGCCTGAAGAGATAGTGAAGCATACCTGTACAAATGTCTCAGTGGCATGACAAGCACGGCCAATTACTTCCATTGATGCATTCTCAGGCAATTTGCTGGAGCTTAACACACTCTTCATCTGATTAACACACAAGTCCATTGCATTCTTGGCAGACACTCTCTCATCAGAACACAGAGAAAGCAGGGCCTAGCAACAGAGCCAAATCTTAGGAAAGAAACAATAACATACATAAAATAACCCCCACCCAAATTAAAGATATATGCATGAAAGCCTTTTTTTCTTTGCAGATGTATAGAAGAGAATGCAATCATGGAGATTTAATTCTCCACGATAGACTCTATATATGAAAAAGACCTTATTTCAAAAAAATTCATAAAAGACCTTTTGAATATGAAATGCTCCCTCTATGAATTTGGGACCCGTATTGTGTATATATGTTTTATACATTATTTAACAACATTAAACGTGTTTTTGTAGGAAGAGATCGTGGAGGAAAATGAACTTCCAATATATTCATCTAAAGAAACACAACACAGGAAGGAGTTTGGTAATTATATATTATTTTATTATATTTATTAATTTAGGGAATTTTAAAAAAAAAAAGCCACTGTTTACAAAATGATTTAAAAAAATAGCCACAGTTTTAAAAAATTTAAAAACTAGCCATGTAAGAAATTTCTTACAAAATTTTTGCCTAGTGTCAGAAATTTCTTACAGTTTTTTTATGTGTATTTTTGTTATTGTAAGAAATTTCTTACAGTTTTATGGCTAGTTTTTAAATTTTTTGAAACTGTGGCTATTTTTTAAAAACACACAGTCCAAAATGGCTATTTACCTAACTGACCCTTATATTTATATATATATATGAAAATAATATACATATATATATATGTGTATATATGTATTTTACAGAACAGAAGCTTTCAGTGAGTTAATAGTTATTAAATAAAAAATATACTTGATGACGCGGCGGAAGGGATAGATAAAATAGATTCAAAGAGAATCTTGAAATAAATTAAACATTCTAAAGATATTTTATTGACTATGGGAGAAGGCCAGCCTAAAATTACAAACTAAAGCCTTATTTATAGACTTAAATAGAATCCTATTCTTAGTCCTAAATAAAACTCAAAATAATAAGAATCCCAATAAAACTCAAACTTCTAATAGCATGTCCAACACCACTTGACTTTCCAGCCAAACTCTACATACCAACAGAAAATTATTTTAGGATCAATCTTTCCCTGTTTGCCATTTACTACCAAGGGAAAAAAATTCTGAAAATTCAACATCTAGGGAGAACTTTACTAGTAAATTAGATATTAGAAATTTACATCATGCATTATAAACAAAAAACTACAACTGAAAATTGAGAACCAAATTGTGAGCTCAAAAATATTAGCCTAGTTTTCAAGTTGTACCTTGAAGAGAGTTATGTCAGGGGCACTTTCATATCGGTGAGAAGCGCGAACTGCATCATCCTTGGTTGAATCACCAGTCAACATCCACTCTTCAGCAATCGACATAGAAGGAAGTCGCTCCTGTCCCTCAACAGAACAAGTTGAAGCATAATCCTCTTGAATTCCAGCCATGGCTTCCCAAGCAACTCTTTCAGATGGGGTCAATCCAGAATTCTTTCTTTTCCGATAAGCATCTTTTGGAGCTGGCTTTTCTCCAGTATCTCGTGAACCCCAAGATAATGCTCTACGGGCCTCCTTTTGAAAGTTTGCTATACTGCTTGAAATGGAAGATCTCACAGTTGCACCTGTTTTCATTTTCTGCTTCTGTCTTGCTCCAGAGACAGATATTCGATGGTCTCTTTGGGGAGAGCTAATGCTGACTGTAATTGCTTTGGCCGCATATGAAACTATTAAATTGTTGTTTCTCAATGAAGGAAATTCTTTAAGAATCTGCAAATTAACAATGTAACTCAAAAACGTATAAATATCAAAACAAATAATCAAAAGGGTATTGAAATAGATGTGAAATAAATAACAATAAAATCATATGCCACGGGATCATCTAAAAAGTTGCTAACCAGTGCAGCAGATTGCAGTTGTTTTCTCATCAGCAAAACCTCCAATATTAATTGAGGGTATTCATGCAAAGAAGAACATTTTTGTTGCCATGGCAATGGCAAAGCAGCCAGAACACGAAGACCCAAGGCCCAGGAATTTAGCCGGGAAACCTCCCCTTCAGAAAGATTTCCTTCTCTTCGCTTCAGGAAGAAGTGAACCTTGAAAAAGTACAAAAAGAATATAACATCTGAAGAACTTGAAATGCCAAAAACTGAAACAAGCACCAATTCAGAATTCCAGAAAAGCTGACAAATAGCAAAGTAAATTACAAGAAGTTGCTTTGACCGCAAATTAGGTAACAGCTGCATTGCACCCATGGCAACCGGCAGAGCGTCATCTGAGTCGCGCAACGAAGAAAGAAATCGGGAAGCTTCTGCAGGACCTCCGCCACTGAGAGGATCCGCAGTAAGAAGTTTAACGAGTTGCCGTCCCTGCAGTTCTCTCCGTAAATCTATTGATAGTCCTGCACTTTCAGCTACATCTAAGGCAGCTGAGACAGCTCCTTTTTCAGCCAATTTAAGTGCCAAGCCCTCGGGATCTTCCTTACACTCAGCTTCAACCTGAGATTGAAATGACCAGATAGTAAACGATAAACATTTTAAGATATAACTTTGCATTTATACTTATTGATGAGCGAATATTCATTGATACTGAAAAGATAGATTCAATGAAGGAGAACAGTTTATAGCGTTTTTTCCACCAGAAAAATAAGACAACGAATGAGGCAAATGTAATCCTGTGTTTTCTCTCTTGTCCAATTGGAGAGACGAGGAAATTTTATCTCAATCAACAACAACGACAGGATTGTTACCTCATGCCAGCTATTATAGTTATTGTCAGCACTTAATATGTGGTTGTATCTCTGCAAGGCTTGTCTCATGTGCAACACCTAACCAACAAAAAGGATCAGAAGGTCAACAAAAAATTCAGAGTTATCATGTAAAGAGACATAATAAACATTAGGCCTTCACAAAATAGAAATCAAACTAATGACTAATGACTAATGAGCATTCTGTAAAATGAAAGAGAACCTCGTTCCTAATTGGATCACTTTGAGGTAGGTGACAGCTGCACATAGTTAGAACATCCAAGGCAGCATCAAGTTCCCATCTATACATATACCTGGGACAAAATTTGAGACAGATAATATAAGTGTCCAGAGGTACAAATCTGGTCTACAAAAAGGTTATAATCTGACACCAAAACATGCACAATTAACATGGAAAATTTAGTAATTTAAAGAATCTAACACCATCTAAAGCACATAATAGAAGTAGCAAATGGAAATGAATAACGAGAGAAGGGTCTATAGAGATCGTACGATAAAAATTAGTAATATTAGCAAAGCCAAAATTTGAGAAAACTGTGATTTCCACCTAAGTAGGAAACTATACCAAAGATTGGTCTTGCAGAATTACCATGTGATAAAAAATCATTAGCAGTTGTGGTAACATTGAAAACACCGATTTACTTACTTGAGGGCAAGTCTAGCCGCAAGCTGTTTGTCCTTCAACCGCAGGCAGTACTGCCAGCTATTGCTCCAAACATTATTGCTTCCGTAGCTTTGAGATTGTCCAGACATTGATTGGTTCTCGTCTCCACGTTCAATGAGTAGCTGCAGCAACCGATCCGAGGCTCCATTACGTAGAAAGCGATCAGAAAGTGCTAGAGCATCCATTAGTTTTCCTTCATCGATCAATCTAATAGAATAACAATCATTGACCATAAGCAACATATGAACTTCTGTTGTCATCATGACAAAAACTATTTATATCTTCGACTATCATAATCGGAAACTATATCTATGATCTAGAAAAAAGATTAACATGAAACTGAATAGCTATCATTTCCACACAAGTTTCAATGTCAGCATAATGCACAGTTCTAATCCTGAAACTTCAAATTGCTTATGCAAAGGACCAAAATTCTTTTTCTTAAGAAAATAATTAAAAAAGAAAAGATCTAAAAGCAACAAAGGAAGTTGAATGTTGTACTAGGACGATATGCTTTATATTCTTCGAGGAAAGTTAAAAGTACATAAAAATACCAAAAGCCATTACTATTTTAGCAAAGAGCAATTAAGGTTACTTGGCAAACGTAGAACGAAAAAAAGAGCCACTACTGTCTTCACAAAACTAAAATGCTATGACTTCAAATGTGCATAAATGTCAAGTTTCTTTTCCATTGGCATCTTCTCATTGTCATCCCTTACACAACAAAAAATAATTTAGAGTGTGTTTGGTAGGAGGGAGAGAAAAATAGGAGGGGGACATATATCACCTAAGTGGAGGAAAATAGAGAGGATGGAGGGGTTTTTTCTTTCATGTTGTTTGGGATAAGGAAAGGAAGGAGTGTACAAATCCATCATCTTTGTTTGGTATAGAGATGGAAGGGGGAGGAAAGAGAAAAATTATGCTAATAAGCTAACTACTTCAATGACAATATAGTAAATTTATATGATATTTTGATGGATTGGTCCACTCTTATTTTGGAGTGATCCAAAGTTTGTTGGAACTAAGGATTTTGAATCCTCTCACAAATCCACTCCCTCCCAATACCCATCTACCAAACAACCTAACATGTCAAAATCCATAAAAAATTCCACTCATTCCTCCCGCTCCTTCCACTTCTCCCTCCTACCAAACACATTGTTAGACTGTTAATCATCCTTCTATGGGAGCATCTCCACGTACCTAATTTATAGGGGGTAAACTTTTTGACAACATTTTCAACAAGGAATGAGAGAGCTAAACAATATAACCATCTTATGGAAAAAAAAAAAAAAAAAAAAAAACAGATTGAATAAACTGCAATACCGCTCTATTGCTTTCTCATAGGGTTCTTGGTTCTCCCAATTGAAAGAAAGAAAAGCTAAATTATCGGGTTCAGCAACATCAGGATTTGTGGAATCATGCCAAGATGTATCACGAGCTGCACCACCTTGGCCGTTGAGCGCTGGTAAACTTGTCGAAATATTGTTGCCACTGACATTTTCGTCAACCTCAGACTCAGTATCACTGTCATGCTCGTGAGGTCTCTTGATTGCAGCTCGTGCTTCAGCATTAATCTTGCCACCGTCAGCAGTTTGATTGGCTCTTACAGCAAACTCTGAAACCCGATGAAGATTATTTTGCATTTGTATCCATCGGTTCAAAGTCGGAAACCTGTCCGGCGGAGTAAGTTAAAATTGTGAAATCATGGAGTAATAGATAAAAACATGAACTTCCAGGGATCTTAAAAACCTCTCTGATTGATCAAGAGCAAACTCATAAAACAAACGCTTTGTATCAGGAGCCTGCACCAATTCACCATGCAAAGAGCTTGATGTAGAAGAGGCGTTCCCATTGCATAAAATGCTACTCCCGAAAACACATGCTAAAACAGCCCTAACCGGGGATATTTTAACCAAGTGTTTCACAACATCCAACTGTAGCGGGTATAGAGGGATTCCAGGGATTATGGACGACTGGCTGAAAGAATTAGGCTTTGGACCATTAGAAGAGGGAGATGGCACTTTACTTTCTGACCCGATCTTCATGTATTGGGGAATAACAGGAATGCATGCCCAGCCATCACCAGACCGTGGAGGATAAACTGAAGGCACACATGCTGAAATGACTTCATGAACAAAATCAGCAGACATAATATCAGCGACCTTGCTAGCAGCATCTGTACTGCCTCGGTCAAACACAAGACGAGTTAAAAGCTGCAACAATGGCAACAGTAAATGAATGTCACATTATCGACTACAAACAAAATGAAGCAAACTCTCCAAAGCATTAACTTCTTGCTCAAAGATACTGATACAATAAGAACTTTCCTAAAGGCTGCTGTGCAAAAGAAGAGGTACAGTTTCATATACTGGCCTAAGATAGCATTTCCATAATACTTTATCTTGTGAATATAGTTCTGTTTGATGATTTAATGGCCTAAGATAGAATCATCTCTGTGCGAAAGATGATTCAAAACATATGGAGGAATGACCGTTCCAAAAACACTTCCATTTTTAAGACACCAGATAGAAGAATGACTATTATGTCACCAAGCAAAATAATTGTAATAACACCAATTTTCAGAACAGATAATTCCATAGAGAAAATATAATCTTACATCTTTAGGCCATTCATACACAAGTGAGAAAAAGTTGAAGTCATGAGTTGTATCAGTTCCATCAACTATGTCTCCAATTGCAGCAATGTGGAGAATGAATTGTGAAAGATAGGTTGTGGGCTTGTTGCTTAACGAACCAAACAATCTCTTCCCAGTATCCTTTACATCATAATCAATGGCCTGCTCATTGATTTCGCCTAAAGCTGAAGAAGAAGCTTTCCGTTTGGTAACTCTTAGCCCAAGCCCAAGAACCCCATGCTCACCAAAATCAGAAGCTCCCTTTTGATCAGTAGATGGACCTTCCACTTTAAGATAATTTGGTTCGGTTTCTTCATCGGCTATAGCTCTAGCAAGATTATGGAGCTTACCTACAAAGAAGTGGTGAAAACATCTTTAACTACTACCGCACGGCCTACCCAGAGAAAAGAAAGAAACAAAGAAAATTTACCACTCAGAAACTGTCGTTTTTCCTTGTGAGCATCTTCAATCATCTGATGCAGCATTGCAAGAGCGCGTTCCCTTTGTCCTTGTCTTTGAGATTCTTTTGGGGAAGAAAGGACAAGTTCCTCAGACAAAATAGCCTGGAGTGAAGCAGGATTATCCTAGAAGAGCAGATTGGGAAGTATGTAAGTCTAACAACACAACAAGGTAAAATACAAAATAAATACTCTCCCGATCCTTTTTTTTTTTGGGTAATATATATATATTTTTAGACATATGTGAGGATTCAATATGTAATGGAAGGAAATCAAGATCATATTACCTTATCTAAGAATTCATTGAGACGCTTTAGGACCCTTCTTGAAACGGAAATAACGCCTACTTCAAGGATCTGATCCCAGTACGTAGACCCTCTCTTTGGAGCGACACCTGGGTAGATCTCCGATAACATAACTTGAGCCTGCATTGAACATGTACTAGAAATCAATGGACATTTCAAACAGAAACCACCAACAAGCGAATTTGTGAAAAGGAAAATAGTGAAGCCAACAAATTAAAGACATTGCAAAAAGCCTCAGCCCTAAAGTTTTTAAGGATATTCTCTTCTTTTTTTTCCTGACTACAGATTGAGGGGACGCTTTTGGTTTCTGATTATAATTTCCTCTCAAACAGATGGACTTGTTGTCATCTGTTATCTATTGTACTAATTTTCAGTCTCAATGAAATTTTTTATTTTTAGAAGAAAAAAAAAACGGAGAATCTTTTTTAAAAAATAAAAATAAACCAGAATTCTAAAGATGATTTTAAGCACTTAAAATAGTTTGAGGACCACAAGGAACAATTTCTCATTTAAGTAATTAAAATAACTACCAGTAATTAAAACAATAGAATCATGTTTGTCTTTTCCTCAAAATCTTTTTTTTTTTTCTGCAATATACCCAACCTACATGGGCAATTACTTATCTAAAAGGCTCACAGGATTCACTTATCTAAAGTGAACTTTGCCTCGAGTACATTAGACATGAAATCAAAGAAGGATAGTCTTGTATAAGCATACCTGATCCAACAGCTGCTGAGATATCTTTGGTGACCGTGCAGAAGTAGCCGCAATATCAATACAAAGAAGGATCTAGATGGAAAAACAATACAAGATCAAACTTTAACTAACCAGGAACCAATATATAAGAGTTGTGGAAAAGAGAATTTACAACTGAAGAACTTACAGCAGCCAAAGGACCCAACTGGGAGCGTAAAGAGGAAAAATCAAGATCCTGCACTGTAGAAGTCTCATCGGCAGCACGACACACCTCATCTTCTACCTGGGAAAGCCAAAGAAACGTTCAATTCAATTGGGGACCAAAATTAAAGGTAGAAAACTACAAGTCCACAAAAACGAAGCATCCAAGTCAAATACAAAATTTCTACAAAAGCAAATTAGAATGTGCACCTATATGCGGTTAGCCTAATACTAACATTTTTTCCACCTACTACTAGCTAATTCAGAAGAAGGAGGAGCAATCTAAAATATGACCCGACATGAAAATTACAAATCAGACAGATGAAAAGGAGTCCATCTGGTCAAAAAGATATTACAATCATTTATAATTAAGGACGATTACAAATTATTCCCTTGCGTTTTCCCTTCTTCTTATGGATACTCTGGCTCCCTAAAAATCATGAAAACCCCTTTGAACTTGAAATTTACTACAAATCCCTACCCTGAGCTAATTTGATTGGGGAAAGTTCACTTGAGCCATCATACTTGGCCACTATTATAAAACAATCTAGCATGAAAACTATCTAGTAGCGATGAATGTGACAACTCGTAAAATTTCCTCAACTTGATCAACTAATGAACCAGAATTTGTAAGAAATTTCAAATTAAAAGGGGTTTGCTATACTTTTTAGAATATAAGTCTGTCTGTACGAAAAATGCAAAAATATACGGGAGAATTTTGTATTTACCCACATAACTACTACATATTAGAACCAGCTAGTTACACTCTAGAAAGGAAAAACAAAACAAGCAGGCAACAATAATATAGTAAGGCTAAATGATTAAATGCATAAAACCATCTATTAGAGGTTATTTGGTTTGAATCATACAGATGCTCTTTTTACAGCATCATCCACCCATTCAGCTAATTCCAGAGTAGCTTTGTCCTCAGCTGATAATGAAAATCTATTAACTGCCACTCCTCCGATGTCATATTTTGCTCTTTGCATGCAACTGCAGACAAAATGAACCTTATTAAGCATGCATGGTAAGTGTAAGAGACATCATTAGGTTAATTACTTTGTTGTCTAATACCTCTCCTGTACATTGCATTGATTTCCACTTTTTGAGTGGTGGCAAAGATTTTTGCATCATAGTTATAAGTTTACTTTTTCTGTTCAACAGAGCTTAACATAATATTTTCCTAGTAAATGTATCTTAACTTCCCAAAATTGGAACTTATTTGCATTATACTCCCATGTACTTATATCATCATATTATCTCCTGACTGTCATGGCAATCCAACTATTGAGGGGGAGATTCTATGGTAGGGTGTAAAAAAATCATTTAATTACATATAGTCTAAACTGCAAGATTTTATTAGACTCCATTCAATATATTATACAGAATTGTTTACTACTGGTAGCCAGTAGGTACTACCTGTTAAAGTATCCCCCGATTATCAATGTATAACCTAAAAATTCTTCATCAAATTTTCATTTTGTGAGTGAGTTTCGATCTTTGCTGATAGAGGCCGAGCAAAAGTTGAGAACCCATATTGATGTTTTATTTTTCTATAAACATGTACTTGTATAGCAAACTTTACTTATAGAGAAGCAACACAGTCGGAATGTTTTAAATTTAGATGCAAATGCCTCAAGCTTTAAGTGCTTTCTACCCAACAACTTACACTTTCCACAACAACCATTTGATCTAAAAATAGAGGGCTCTAGAGAAAAACCATTGCAGTAAAAAATCTAGATATCCTTTCCAAAACCCCATTGTGGTCAACTTAATTTATTATCATTAACAAACGGCAAAGTAAAAGAGCAATTGATCATCATTCAAAATTTTCAAATACAGTAAATAAAACTCACAGGTTAAGCAATTTGGATGGGGCTGCTCGTAGTACTGTCAATGCCTCCTTCCATCTCCATTGACGATCTGTTAATGGAAGAAGTTGCTGCAAAATTGACAACCTCCATTCCCACTCTTCAATAAAACGATTAGCAATTGATACTCTCCACTCTAATGCTTGTCTTCCACTTGTATTTATACCATCAATTTGGGCATGCTGTAGTTCAGCTACAGATGAAGGAACATTTCGATGCAATATATCAAGTAGCAATTCTGTGAAAGATATAACCATTTTGTTTCCCCCTTCAGATACAGTGAGATCAATATGTTCCCATGCACAATTATGGCTTGATTTAGTATTGCTCCAAGATGACCCACAATGTGCCAAATTAAGAGAGAGATCGTCCATGTGTAAAAGTGAGATTATAACATTCACCATCATTATCTGAATCATCGAATGAACCAGATCACATAAAAAGTTGGAACCCAAAAAGAGAAAAATGAATAAAATTAAGTTAAAATGTGGCCACATTAGTTAAGAGTTTATACTGCACATATTGATGTATTATTTAGTTTAAGGTGCTTAAGGGAATGCATGTATATCAAACAAACCCAATTTACTTAAAAAGCAAGTGCAGAAAACAAATAGAAAACTTAAGGATGTCGGCAACGATTAGTTAAGAAATTAAAAGATCCAAATTAGTACATTAACATAAGTGACGGTGATTTAAGAAATGCCACATTCCATGTTTTGCATTGTATGCAAACTTCTGGAGAAACATCCAACTTTTATGGAGAAGGATTCATCAACATATGCGATGCATACTAATCAATTAACTTTTTTTTGCTTAACTACTAATCAATTAACTTTCATGTAAGTGAGAAGATGCAAGAAACCAGAACTTTAACAACCCACTACATAGAGTGCTTAAATTCCAATAAATTGCAAATCAAATGACCTTGCGCGGAATGTTAGTGATAGCCTCCAAGTGGCTCTGTAGATCTTTCAAAAAACAAAAGGGTTCTTGAAGATGACTTTCTCTTTCACCGGCTACACTCCTTTCCATAGCTTTAAGTGCAAGAATTGCTGATTCAAGTGCATAGCGCATGCACATAAGTTCAATATCCTGCTTGCTATGAAGAAAACAAAAGGAGAGAGGATACATTATCATGTCTGTGACAATGGGGTCAGTCCAAACAAAATGGAAAACCTTCAGTGATAAATTTAAGCTACGTGTCCTAAATCCAAAGTGTGGTCTAAATTTATATTGCACACACCCAAAATTGACTCATGTAATCTTCACGAACAATTTTCCAACCAAAAAAAAAAGAACTATGAACAATAACTTGCATGCGTGCATAGAGAGCCTTAGAATAGTGCAGGACCAAGAGACGATTAAAATACACATGCATACATATGTATGATTTAATAGTGAGTTTAATGGTGACAGAGAGAGATGGAATCAAGCAAGTAATAACTTCAATGATCTGTAATTCATTCAATTAAAGTTATCTTTATTTTAACATTAAAAAACATGATTAGCAACAATGAAAGAAAACATAACTAAATCTATTTAAATGTAGGCTTTCTACTTGGGAACTAATTCTAAAAGTCCCAATCAGAATAAAGCTCTAACACTACATAATTATGACCCTAATTGATATGATAAGTTAATCTCCTAATCATCTAACATCACATTCTCATCGATACATCCATAGGCATGTGGTTGTAAGCATAGCCTAGCGGTAATTCAACATTCGACTCCGCTAAAAGGTGCTGAGTTTGAATCCCTCCTACTCCCAGTTATTTAAATATATATATATATATATATATACAAATAAAAATAATACTACACCCATAGGCACGACCACAAGGTCCACAATAACTATCAAAATTTGGTCAACAACTTGACATAAAGCAGAGAGCAAACTAAAAGAAAACTAGCAGCAACCATAAGTTACCGCTGATCATATACGGAACAAGCCTACCAATGGATCCAATCATCATGACCCAACCACAATGTCCTAATCTTATGGCAATTACCTTCAAGAACATGTTCTTACTCTAGAGCTTTTTGCATATTTAGGACAGCAGAATAGATACAATAAACAACTATAAGCAACAGCATACTGAATTTAGTCAAGCTCATAGCATAAACACCTTTTCCAGGCTGCTACACTAGAAGCAATTGGCTGCATGCTGATCAGTTTAATGGCATCCTGAAATTCTATGCCTGGCACAATGTCAAACAATACCTACAAAAGAAGTATCTTGTCAAATTTCAGCATTCTCAAAGAACAAAAAGTACAGGTTCAGATAAGACACTGCGCACATGAAAATTTCTAGTAATAGTTTGGAAGTTAAATCCATGATATATCAAAAGGAACATAAAAAACAATACCTACAAAAGAAGTATCTTGTCAAATTTCAGCATTCTCAAAGAACAAAAAGTACAGGTTCAGATAAGACACTGCGCACATGAAAATTTCTAGTAATAGTTTGGAAGTTAAATCCATGATATATCAAAAGGAACATAAAGTTCTGAAGAGTTTTATTCTAGTGGTTGAACTTAAAATCTTACTGAAGAACAATAAACTTCTAGATAACCAACTGATGCCTATTATCAATGTAAGATAAGATAACTCTACTACTATTCAACATATATTCTTTCATTTAGTAAAATAAAGTACACATTGCATATTCTTCTTTGATACTTGCTACTACGATAACAGATTAACATAAAAATAACAATGAAAAAAAAAAAAAAGAAAAGAAAAAAAACCCATTACGGTGACATAATTATCCCATTCTGCACTTAATCGCTTTTGCTGATTTACCATATTTTTCAATTTATAGGCAACATGACCTCTTGACTGACTTTTTTTTTCCCCCCCCTCAAAATTAGATGATAATAGAAAAAGAGGGGGGGTGGGGGGGGGGGGGGGGGGGGTGGGGGGCAATACACTGAAAAACAATGAAAAAAGATTTATAAAAAGGATGTGATATGAAGGCAGAAATTTCAGTAGCATATTCTTTCTACTAAAAGAAGTACATAAACAGCTACAACCTTACCCGAAGAGGACTTTGAACCGAAAGTCTTTCCAACACAAAATTTTCGACAAACGGGTCCAATTGCGCATCTTCATTTGCAAACGATATAGGTTCTTTTCCAGATAAGATTAATGAGAATTTTGAATTCCAAGATTGACCAGAGTTGACGCAGGCAACGAACGAGGCAAGATCAAGATGATAACACAAAGTATCGCAGAGATGTTCCACACAAGATATCTGTAGAAAGTTGAAAAAAAAAAGTGTATTTTTGTAACTGCTCAAAATTAGACACCAGCAAGAATCAGACTAATTACACACTTATTTAAAAATGAGAAATACCTCATCTGATTGGTTACCATAAAGAGATGACTCTTCCAGCCGAAGTACTTGTGACTTACTAGTCCAAAGAAGTTGCATTAATTTCCTTCTTGCTGTTGTCTTACCAGATAATAAATCCCAACCCATGGCAGCCACAAGGGGCCGAAGACGTGGAAACACAGAAAGAATCTGCCATATAAGAAAAGAAAGGTGTTAAATGAAAACTATCAGCAAACTTGTGCTGCGAAGTAAAATAAGGAGCTCAAGACATCATAACTATCACTATCATACTCACATATTCAATTAAAGATAAAACTGGACACATACATTGCTAGCTTCTTGAAGTTGCTCCCGCTTGACGGCAGACAGGGCTGTGTCCATGACACATTCAAGAACATGCTGCCCAGAGACACGAGCATAATGGTAAATGTCTCTTGTACAAAACTTGACTGCAGAGCTTATGGCCAAAGATTTATCACTTAAATCTGAATCAATATTCAACTCCTCAACGTATCTTTGAAAATGTTCAAGAGGAGGTGGAATCTGATTGCTATCAAGAGACCTATGTGATTCTATCTCTTCCAAAAGCATGTCATCCTGAAGAACCTGCAGAAATCAACTCTGTTGAATAGCACGTATGATATAATACATTATAGCATTTGTATCAAGTGTAATTTTTTATACACTTTCAGAAAAATCAACTGGGATGTCAAGGATGTAATTTGATTGTTCTGATTTTCCTACTTTGGGTTAATCTAACAAGTACAGATATTTTCCAACAGAAGCTGCTACATACTTGGATCACCTTTATTTCTCTAACTAATGTTTTTGATATATTTGACAAAAAAGCCTCGCAATTAAAGCAAGACAAGGAAAGCCCAAAAACTGACCAGGTTATCATGTTACCGGGTCTTTGGTTTCCAAGGAACCAGATGCATAGCTAGAGCATAGTATAATACACATATAATAGAAGAATACTCTGATCCTTCATCCAAAACATGTAAATGTCGTAAATTGCAATGAATGTACTATTCCTGTAAGGCATTAACCAATTCTTGCATCTAACAAGCCAGACCGATTCTTAACAACCAAAAAAGTATATAAATAAAAGCATTACCTGCAACATTCGAATGAGACGTCTGCAGTTTGATGCAAGAGCTGCACCATTAATCATCAGTAATTTTTCTCTCTCGGCATTCCAGGAGTCTCCATATCCCTCCCTTCCTAGAGATACCAACTTCAGGAGATCCCGTAATACAATGCTGTAGAACACATGAAACTTAATTAGTAGAATAAACATAAAAGGAAATGCGTATATGTTTACTTTTCTAAAATGTTATAAAGAAAGAGAAAAAAGGAAACTAAAATGCTAGCATCATAGCAGCCCAAGATACAAATACGATGTGACAAATGCTGTGCAACAAACTTTTTTTTTTTTTTTTTGGTTAAAACAACTAAAGCTAATGCTGGCGCACGTACCATCTAATATCCAAACCCCATGAATGAGAGATGTCATCGTACATACCTCCAAAAATAGCAAGACCCTAGTAGATAAAATAACACCCCATACTACTAAACCATAATGTTTGAATTTCCTTTGGCTTGGAAATTCCACAGTTTCAAAAGTCACATAAGCTAGGCACAACATAGCAAACAAAAATGCAGCAACGAAACCGCGAGTTCAAACAAGAAACTCTACAATTCTATTAAAACAATCCCTTCTTTTCAGCCAAAGAAAAAATTTAAAATAAATGGCATACCGATACTCGGACTCCACAACCCCGTAATCAAGATGAAGAAACCGAATGCGCGAAACAGCTCCATCCACATTGCCCTCCTTCACACACTTCTTGATAGCATCCAAATGAGCTAACTGAACACTCCTTTGTATCAAACCAAGAACCTTCACATCATTCTCTTCTCTTCCCTCAGGCGATTCCGCCGCCACTGCCACTGCCCCGTCCCTCCTCGCTGCTGTAATTGCTAAACCAGAAGAATCATAACCTTCCCAGCCTCTCACTTGCCTCTCTATGTTCAAGCACAAAGCATCAAAAACATCTGCGTAATCAGAAATCGCCTTCCTCAGACACTTCAATTCAACTTCCTCGATCACAATTGCCTGACTTTGATCTTGACTCCGATTTGGTTCATCGTCATCGACATTGCTTACCAACACTGCATCTGCCTTCAACCTGTTCACTCCCAAATCCAAAACTCTGTCCAAAACCCCGAGCGCGTCGTGCCATTCGCCGCTCGCGGCCCTCAAATCCGCACTCTTATCATCCCTCTCATCTAAAAAACTCTCGCTCTCTCCTGAACCGTCTCTCTCTCTCTCCTCACCAATGCTCTCCAGATCAAAATCCTTCCTCAAACTCTCCGAAACCCGGTCGATCAGGTGCTGAACCAGCAGCAAAAACTCGGCTCGCAGCTGAAGCGCCTCGGCATCGAAGCTCCAGGCCGACGAGGCGTTCTCGAACTGCGAGAGCTCGAGAGCCGCGAGGTAAGCGAGCAGCGACGGCGACGGACACGAGCGAGACCAGAGCACGCCGTCGAACCGGCCGGCGCGAGCGACGATCGTCTGGAGCACGGCGAGAGCGAGCTCGGGGCTCCGCTCCCGGAGAACGAGGATCGTCGCTCGGAGAGGCTCGAATTGCGCGAGGAAGAGGTGGTTCGCGGCGAGGCGCGCGAGGATTTCGGTTTCCTTGTCCATTCTCCGTCTCTCTCTCTCTCTCTCCCCGACGAAGAAGATCCTAGGGTTTCGCTTCGCGATCACAGGACGACATGGAGACCAGAGAAATCGAGCGGTTTGGAGACGAAACCGCTTCGCGGTTGAAGATTGTGTTTGTTTCTCGGGGAAATTGAGCTTGAAACGGTCTCTGGTTTCGGTTACGAGATAGTGTTTTGGATTGAGAGTTGAAGAGTAGCGTTTGAGTGAGAGGATTGATTTGGTTGTGTGTTGAAAATGGAATTTGAGAGTGAATGAAAATGGGACTGTTTCTCGGGAAAGTGAATCGGAAAGAAAGAAAGAAAGAAAAAGGGAATGACGGAACAGCGACAGCTTGGCCTGGAAACTGCTGTGGCAATACAACGACATGAAACGACATTGAGAGTTTCGTCGTTCAATGTCATTAGTTCGTTTCCTTCGGGGGTTTTTTTTTTTGGTAATTTGCACGAATGGCCCCTGAATTTGTCGTTGTATGGCAAGTTGCAACCTGAGTTTTTTAGAGCAATCAACACTTTAAATTTATAAATTTATACAATCAGTGCAAATTGATAACAGATGTCAAAATTGGATAGATTTGGGCCTAATGTAATATGCAAATTTCAAAAATTAGTAATATTATTGGGTAATTTTCATACTAGCACCTCGAGCACGAAGAATCAAAGATTACTCATGAGCAAGAATTTAAGATGATTTAAGACTCACAGGGTCATCGGATATAAGTAGACAAAGACGTTCTTCGATGAGGAGTCTAGACGGGTTTACCTCAACAAATTATTGGGCATTCCCTACACGACGCAATAGGTCTTAAGGATAAAAGTATCGAGGAACCACGAGGGCCCAAAAATCCCAAGGATATTGACCCCGAGGATGGTAGTCACAACAAGACGCCATTCTCTTTGTTCAACGCAACTTCAACTAGGCGTGTCCAAAATCCCTAAAATTAAGGGAGAGAATCTCGGGATGACTTGTTTAAAGAGATAAGTCCGGATTCAAATCAATCAAATGATATTTCCTAATATCTTAAGAGAAATAACTACGGATTATATCCAAATCCCATTGACACATACAATCATAGAAGAGGAACTCTAATCCTCTAGATATTGTAAATAAGGGAGGTTTAGTAGGCGTTTCTTCCATAATCTCAATTTACCCTATAATATCCTGCAATTATCCCTTGAAAGAAAAGCCTCACTACTCTAACTGGGGCAGAACAGTACTGACTAATCGTTTTTGCGAGACCATTCATCGGTTTTACAAGACAAATCAATGTTGATGAGATTCCACAACAAAACCAAGCTTATAATATATCTCCAATTGACTTCTCAAGATTCCACGTAATTCAACCCGACAAACAATAAAATGAGCATGAATTTGAAAACCCAACTCCATGTTGTTGACTTTTCGACAATTTTGAAGAACACAACGTAGGTTTCGCTACACTTTTTTGGGTTGGTGAAATCCATGGAATAAAGCAAACTTACAACATTTCTTAAAAACATATTTTAGGAGGCAAACCGAGGGGGTTTAACGATATTTGGGGTGGTTATGTTCGGCGATATTTTAGCATACTTTTGGAATTTTAAATTGGGACTGACATGATTATAAATTTAAAAACTTATTGGTATAAGTTTATTAATGTAACATATTTAGAGGTATGGATAATTTTATAGGTAATTTTAAAAATACATGGATTATTGGAGATTTACTAAATAAGCAAAATATTTTTTACCTTTTGTTTAGGGTAGTCATTTGGATGGAAACATTTTATCCAAATGGTTAAGGGTATGTTTGGCAAATGGGTTTGAACCCATCTTGGGCAATTCAAACGACTTTGTCAATCTAAATCGTCGTTTGGTAACTTTTTTTTGGATAAAATCCAAATGAAAAAAAGTCATTCAAACCCTTCAAAATCAAATTCTTCCCCCCCCTCAAATTTCAACAGTTTGAATCCATTTTGAATAGTATTTTTTGATTTGACATTTCACCTACTCTTTTTATTACTCAACATCACACATTTCACATCTACCCAAACAACAATCCAAATAATACATTCAAATAAGATTATTTGACCCAAACAACAATTTAAATTTTTCGTTCAAATTACCCAATTCAAATTTTCCAATTCAAATGAAAAAATTCAAATTGTCACAATTTTAACCCGTTTGCCAAACGACCCCTAATCAAAACATTTTTACTCATTTTAGAAAAAAAAAATGATCATTTTGGATGAACACATTTTGGAAAAAAAAGATGACCATTTTGGATGAGCACATTTTGGCGAACCATTCAAATGAACATTTGCTAACTTTTTAAATTTTTAGGTAATTTAAATTGTTGAGATTTAAGTATTTTATAACGGGATTCGCAATGTAAGAAATTATAATGAGCTGAATAAAAATATTTACAAATGATTAAAATCATTTGAATGGATTAAAAATGTTTTGCAGATTCCTCCTAACTATTTGGAATGTTCAAAAATAAAGGGTGAGTTGCAAAAATAGGCCAAAAATAAATGTTTGTTTTAAATGATAGTATGTGTTTCAAAAAATTAAAAAAATAGTCATGTTACGAATTGTATAACAGAAAAGTGTCACACAGAATATAACAGATCTATAAATATTTGTAAGATATTATTTAACACTTCAAAAAATAATGAGTAAAACTTAAAGTGTTACAAAACATCTTACAAATATTTACAGATGTGTTATATTTTGTGTAACACTTTTCTGTTATACAATTCATAACATGGCTATTTTTTTAATTTTTTGAAACATAGGCTGAATTTTAAAAACGAAAATTTTTTTTGGCTATTTTCTACAATTTCCCAAAAATAAATTATGTTTTATCATTTCATAAAACGAAAATAAATCATTTGGGTTAGATTTAGCAAAGACAGCCCTTTTTCAGGGATTATCCCGATAATAATTTCAAGTTGAGAGTAGAAAAGACAAGTAGTAGTGTGAGCGTCCACTCTTCACAGCACACACTCACAAATATATATCTCTCTCTCCCCAATACTTTCCGTCACTTTCCCGAGAAAACAATGTCCGCATCCAAACTTGTCCCCAAACCCTCCCCAACCCCATCTCTCCTCCACAAACCCTACTCCTCCGCCAAATCCCTCCCCTCTCTCCCTCTCCGCCGCCGCCGCAAAGCCCACCATTTCCCGCTCATCTCCAACTCGGCCCCCCAGCAACTCGCCGCCAACTCGGTCCCGGCCTCGCCGACGCCGGGTCAGCTCCGAGTCGACATCCTCTCCGAGTCGCTCCCCTTCATCCAGAAGTTCCGCGGCAAGACGATCGTCGTGAAGTACGGCGGCGCCGCCATGAAGTCGCCGGAGCTCCAGGCGTCGGTGGTGAACGACCTCGTGCTGCTCTCGTGCGTGGGCCTCCGGCCGGTGCTGGTCCACGGCGGCGGCCCGGAGATCAACCTCTGGCTGCGGCGGCTCGGCATCGAAGCCACCTTCCTCGACGGCCTCCGCGTCACCGACGCCGCCACCATGGAGATCGTCTCCATGGTGCTCGCCGGGCGGGTCAACAAGCACCTCGTCTCGCTCATCGACCGCGCCGGGGCGCGCGCGGTCGGCCTCTGCGGCGCGGACGGGCGCCTCGTCACTGCCCGCCCCGCGGCCAATGCCGCGAGGCTCGGGTTCGTTGGGGAGGTGGCGAGGGTGGACCCGACTGTGCTGAATTCGCTCGTGGACGGAGGGCACATCCCCGTGGTGGCGTCTGTGGCGGCGGACGAGAGCGGGCAGCAGTACAACATCAATGCGGACACGGTGGCGGGGGAGCTGGCCGCGGCGTTGGGCGCAGAGAAGCTGATCCTGTTGACTGACGTGGCGGGGATTTTGGAGGACAGGGACGATCCCGGGAGCTTGGTGAAGGAGATCGACATAAAGGGGGTGAAGAGGATGGTGAGCGAGGGGAAGATCGGTGGCGGGATGATCCCGAAGGTCAACTGCTGCGTGCGGTCGCTCGCGCAGGGGGTGAGGACCGCCAGCATTATCGACGGGAGGGTGCCGCATTCGCTGCTGCTCGAGATCATGACGGACGAGGGCGCAGGGACGATGATCACCGGTTAGGGGGTCGCGGCGGGAGGTTTGATCATGAGGAACTGAGCGCAGATTGTATTGGCAAATGTTGTTGATTTTGTTCTTTGCTTTTTGTTAACCTTTTTTTTTTCCTTGCCCAAGGCAAGAGTTTTTTTTTTTTTAATGGAATTTGATCGAGCGAAACCAGCCATGAACCATTCCCCTAATTGCCAACTTAATTTCTGGTCCCCAAAAGATACAGTATTGCCAGGAAGTAGTACGTAGCTAAGAGTGTTTCCTTTACAAAATATGACACTAATTCAAAAAACTTTCCTTTCTAAACTACAAAATGCGAAAGGAAATCCGTGCGTCAGCTTGGTGGACTGACTTGCATAATAAAAGTTTCACTTAAAAAGAGTTGTAGCCATAATCACTTTTCTGGTCTAGGTTAGTAACTACTGGGACCTTGATATTGGATTCTCTGTTCAGCTATCATCTTCTGAATCTGGTACAATAACACAGTCCAGGCTAGAGTTTAGAATTGGTCTCTGCCTCATCCTTTTCTTTGTGCCCAAGCTTTCGATTTCCGCAAAAGACTGGCCAGCGCCTCCGGCTAGCCTTGTACTCCAGCGAACGCCAAAATGTCTCGGGGCAACAACACGACCTGTCTGCTTGCTGTTCCTGCCTCGTTTGGAATTGCCCGAGTCACTGAAGTCGCTGTCGTCTACATCGCCTTTACCGCTATACGCGTAGTCTTCATCATCACCACCAGCATCCCGAATCAAGTCCACATCCATGGCGTCTTCCTTTTTATCTGATCCGCCAACGTTGTCATCCTCCAAGCAGCCCCTTTTGCCGGAACGGTCATCAGAGTACATCTTTTTCTCTGCGGTATCGCCATCAGCTTCAGCAGAAATCCTTCCTTCGATCTTGTCATCCTCGCTTTCTTCGCCGTGCTCTTCAGGCTTTGTCTCCCTTTTGGAACACAAATTTGATAACAAGTGTAAATGTTTCGGTTTATTAGCAAATTCCCACAAAAATGAAAAGGCAAAAACCAACATCAATTGCATAATTTACTAAGAACTGTTTTAAATTTAAAACAGATCAGTCAACCTGGTCTACAGATCTATTCTGACTATCAATGAAGTATCCCGAAGTTTTAGACTGGACAGGGATTGTAGCTCGTTCTACTTCTCGGGGAATAATAACCATTTTGCTTGGAAAATAAATTTATGGTAGGAATATTAACAGAGTAAAAACCTAAAACTGGGAAAAGCAGTTTTTATCATAAGTAGGTAGAAGATATTTTGCTTGTTCACTTCAGTTTGAATATTGAAGATAATAAAACGAGGAAAACAACCATTTTGCCACAACTCTTAAACCCCCTCAACTAAGATTTTGTTTGGAATCTTCAGATATCCTAAATTCTGATTAACTATGGCAGCAAATACACATCTAACAGCTTCTGCGCAATCATGCTTGATATTCCAATCAAATCAAGTTTAGAAGATTGCCAAACGATATCAGACATAAGCAAAGATCAAAGAGACACTGATCTCATGGAATGGAAAACAAAGACGAATAGAAATCTTACTTTGTTACTCGTATAGCCTCGTTCATGGCTCGGTCATAGTCATCTGCAAATATACACAGAGAGATTATTAAAGAATTAGACTTAACATAGCCCATTCAGGATAAATGGAATTATTTGATTTGCTCAGAGTATATCCAGAATGTATATCTATATCATCGTATTGATATATGTATACCTATGTGTACGTCTATATACTGTGAGAAGGAACAGGCAACAACAAGTCATATCATTCAAAGACCAAAAACGCTTTTTATTTCCCTTTGATGCTTTAAGATAAAAAGGACAAAATACTTGATCAGTGAGGTTCTAGTTCTAATTCCAGTTGTAAGAAATCTTTCCATTTAGTCATAACTGCTTACTGCTTAACATAATAACTTATAAATTAAGATTGCTTAATCATCGAGTAACAACTACTCTTTCTCTTATTCTACTCAGCTGAGTTTAAAGATATAGTACCTATATGTTATAAATAATTTCACACTATTTCTACGGCTACAATAATGGGCAATGTGCACATCAGTAAACAGTTTATGATATCCAAAACTACCGTGTCATATTGATAGATGAATGTACGATAGAAGCTTTGAAATGGGAAAAGATTACGCGACTTGCCATATGTATAGTTGACAGGCTTGCGGTTGCGACACATCCGAGTAGGCCTCACACCATACGAAGTTCTATGGTGATTCAGAATCATCTCTACTTTTTGTTTCTTCCTGATAGCTAAATCTTTTTTCTGTGGAGTAAAATGACATTTTTTTAACCCCTAATATAAATTTCTAACAGCAAGAGTGCTCTTTCTTCATTGCAAATGACAGCTTGTACTCTATTTATGGTGTTTTTGAGTTATCCTTTTGCTTAATTGATCTAATTCTAACAATATCAAAAGGAACTAAGAAGTTTACCTTCTGAATTTTCTCGAGAAAAGGAATTGCTTCAGCTTGTATAGTCCTACAAACAACTGTTTCCGCCACAACTTTGCTCGATGAAAACTCATCCTGCCAATCCAGCAAGGGGAAAAAAAAAAAAGAAGTGAGATTTTAGTTCTAGTCTAACAAGACTACAAGAGACAAATTTTGACTTGATCTTTACCACAACTTTACGAAATTCCTCAAGGTTGGTTGCCAGCGTTTTCCACTCAAAAGACGGCAGGTGTAGACATTTTTCCCCATTAGAATTTTCGTTCTTATCAAATGTAGTTACTCCTTTATACAATCTATGACCAATAATTCTATTTCCTTCATACCTGTGACAAACATGGTGAGAATGATTAGAACTTAGAATTACAATGCAACATCACTAAAGCTTTTTGAACCTCCAAAAATTACCAAAAGGCAGTTCCATTTCCATCTCCAGCTATCTTATCTTTGCAAAACCAAGAAACCTCGGTTCCTTGTTTCAAGGCATCATTGATGTAAGCCAATGCATCATCTTGCTGCAAACCAAAAAAATATTTTATTTTTCTCTAAACCAATAACAGATATTCAATGATCAAATAAAGCATATAACAAGCAGAAGAAAGAGAGGTGGAACATGATACCTCAACCCTGACTTCACAAAGCGCTTTTAGTATAAGCAAACGCTTCGTGGGATCAAGTCCTTTGTACCCAGCTATCTCCTCTCTGCAAAAACAACCTCGTCCAAAATAAATCAGATAAAACAAATATGTATGATCTCTAAAAACATAAAGCCGAAACACTGGAATACTTCATACCCTTTATCCGCCACGACTGGAATATCCCCTTCAGCAACCTAAAAGTAAAGACAAATAAGGTTTCAAAAGTTGTGTAAATGGCAGTAAAGTTGTGAACTTGGTAGCTACTAGTTTGCTAAAGAAACTTAACAATGGCTTACCCATGGCCACCATGGAGCAAGTTTCTTGCACAGCACGGTCACCCACGCATCGGAACCATCCAAAGCTTTACTCACCGGCGGTATCCCCTGAAAAATAAAATTCAAAATATCTAACAAATCTCATGTAGACATTGGCTAAAAGAAATACAGATACAAATTCTGAACTAACACTAAATCAACCAGCCAAATTCCTCAAACAAATTGCAGTTCTTAGTCTAGCTACACAAATTTTCAAAGTAACTACATGATCAACCAAATCACTAGACCCAAAGTACCTAACACATAAAGACATTCCAAGTATTGAAAGGAATATAATTTGGATAAAAATGGACAAACGAGAAATAAAAACAGGACAGAACCTTCAGAAGCGTAATGTGAAGCTGAGCAAGCGAATTGTTAGGGCTTATCAAACCCGCCTCGATCTCTTCCGCCGATATCTTTAAATCTCTCCCAATCATCGGCCCAAATACCTGAAAATCACATCGTCACAGCAACAACAAAAAAAAAAAAGCACTGATTTTCTGAGACTCCATAACTTCAAGCTCACATTCTCTCTCTTTCTCTCGTTCGAAAACTCGTACAAGAACGAACCAAAAAGCTACGAAAAGCAATACAAAAGGAAAAGGCCACGAAAGCAAGAAACGAGCGATCGTACGGTCAAGAAGTTGAGCACGGAGGCCAGTTCCCATCGCCGGCGCAACTCCGCGACCTCCGATTCCCCTCCGCCGCAAGAGACGTCGACGGCGTTCTCTTTCTTCTCCGACGACTGCGGCTGTGATTGCGTCTCTCCTCCTCCGCCGGAGTCGGTCGCCGCCGGCTCAGCCCTAGTCCCTTGTCCGACGGCCATGGCTGGCTTCGATCGAGAAGCGATAAGGAAAAACGAGAGCGAAAACGAAAGCGAAGAGTGAGAGAGAGAGAGAGAAGTGAAATAGATGGTTTTGAGGGAGGGAGTGGTTTTTCCCGCCTAAAGGCTTTTGCTTTTTTAGCATAGAAATTTTTTTTTTTTTTTTTTTTTTATCTATCGACAACAATTGTACATTGCATTGTATTGTATATAAAGGTAAAGGTTCTTTGTCTAGGGCTGATTTAGAAGTCTATTAACTAAGGGGGATTTTGATACAGGCTAGTAAAGCAATTAATTATTTTAAAAATAAAGTTTGAATAATTTAGTTATAGTTTTATAAAAATTAAGGATTTAATCATAATATGTAATATTTTAAATTATATATAATATATATACGTGTAAAAAAATATAACGTTATATGTAACACATATAATGTTATGTTTTTATATGTATATATATTATATGTTATGACTAAATTCTTAATTTCGATATTTTCGGGCTAAATCCTAAAAAATTACTCAAAATTTTGGTTAAATGACTAAAAAACCCTTTGATAAATGAGAGCTGTTTTAATAGTGCATAATTTTTTTATACTATCGATAGTACACGGTTTATAATATATTAAAAAAGGAGAAAATTCTTAAAAAATCCATGAATTTTAACGTTATTCTGGTTTCGTCCTTACGCTTTTTGAAATTTTAAAAGAATCATTTTGTTGTTAAATCGGTATAAGATTATGAGATTATCCTTTGCGTTGATTAATTTCACCTCTTGTTTAGGGCACCAATTTTGCCATTTCATTTTATTTTTTGAGATGAAAAAAATAGTTTGAAAATGATTTGGAAAATAATGTAAGAATAGTTTGATTTTGCAAATTTCGAAATGGTTGAGATTTAAAGATATTGTACATGGATTTAGAAAGTATAAAAAAAAAATAGAATGAAATTGTTTGGAGGATTATAAAAGTTGAAAAAAAAATAAAAAAATAGAATATGATGGAATAAGTAAACAAATTAGGGGTCAATTTTTTTTTTTCTAAAATGGCAAACTATCATTTGTTAAAAATATAAATGTACCAATTAAAAAACGCAAATTAATCCATACAATAAAAAACAAAAAAATATACAGATTCTTAACAAAAATAAAAGGAAAAAAAAATCTAAATATATGAAACACCCCCGTCGTCTCCGCCAACCGCCATACTCCGACCAAAGCCACGCCGGCGCTGCCACGTATCCGCAAACCCATCATACACAAGTATCTAAAAACAAGTTCCACCGTGATGCAACACGAAAATAAATAAAATAAAATAAAATAAAAAAGCAAACTCAGGTTGATGGCGGAGAGGCTGGTTCGCGGAGGTTGCTGGGGTCGCGGAGGAGCGGGGCTGAGGTGGCTGAAGTCACGGCGCGGAGGCAGAAGGGTTGGGTCGCGGAAGAGAGAGGCTGAGGCGGCTGGGTCGCTAAGGAGAAGGGCGGAGGTGGCTGGGGTCGCGGAGGCGGAGGCGGAGGTGGCTGAGTCGCGGAGGCGGAGGCTAAGGTGGGTGGAGGCTGAGGTGGGCGGAGGCGGAGGTGGCTGGGTCGCGGAAGCGGAGGTTGGGGTGGGCGGAGGCTAAGGTGGCTGGGTCGCAGAGGCTGAGGTGGGCAGAGGCTGAGGTGGCTGGGTCGCAGAGGCTGAGGTGGGCGGAGGCGGAGGTTGGCGGAGGTGGAGAGGCGGGGCCTGTTGAAGGTTGAGCCGTTTGGGGGTTGGGTGGGGGGGAAATTAGTTTTGTTTTGTTTTTTTTTTTTAAATTGTGTTTTTCTAAAAAATTTAAAAAAAAAGTTAAAATGTAATATGTTATTTTGATCAAGGGTAATAATGTCTGTTTAGATGCTAATGTTGACCAAATACGAATCAGAAGATAATTTTATACCGATTTTAACATTCAAATTATTGTTTTGGAATTTCAAGAAACGTATGGACGAAACCAGAATAACGTTAAAACTTAGAGATTTTTTAGAAATTTTCCCTTAAAAAAATACATAAAAAAAAAAAATTCACATGTAAACACATTGCATATTTTATTCTCGATTCATTTATCAAATTTAACAAAAAAATATATTTTATCGGATATGAAAAAGGACAAATTCTAAAGTGAGTTTTTTTTTTTTAACAATTCTAGATCGTTAGATTTACCTTTTTAGTGGTCCTACATCTTAAAAATGTAAATCTGAAAATCTATAATTGTTATTCACCAAAAAAAAAAAAAAATACCAACAATAGAATCTCCCATGAAAAATATGATAAAAGATGTTAGTCTTTTTTGCTTTTTTTTTTCTTCATTTTTATTTTTATCTCCGATTGAACATAATTTTTGTTTTAAATATGAGAAAATAATTGATAATATAAAAATAAGCGATGTAATGTACTTATATATAGAAAAAAATTATTTTTATGTATTTTTTAACTAGGTTCAGTTAGGTAAATAGCCATTTTGAACTGTGTATTTTAAAAAAAAATTTTAATTTTTTGAAACTATGGCTATTTTTTAAAATTATTTTGTAAACAGTGGCTATTTTCTTAAAATTTTATTTAAACTATTATAAGCCGTGCACTATTAATATTGCAAAAAATTGTGTCCTATTGTAACCGCTTCTTTGATAAATACATGTTTTTGACCCATTACAAATTTATATATTTTTGTGTTGCACTTATAATGATTTTTTTTTAATTCTCCTATCTACCCTTCTTACTACTTAATGTCTCGTTTGGTGTAAATATTTAGATAGTTTGAAACTATTCAAATTTATTCTGATTATTTTTAGTATTAGTGGTGATAATGATTTTGAATAGTGCAAAATTATCTCAATGTTTACACTAAATAAGGCATAAGAATCTTTCGCACCTATACTCAAAATAATTACGAATCGTCATATTTAATTTATTGTATAATTTATTTCTTAAAAAAGTTAATTTTGTCGTTGTAGAATGACAGTCACAATCTCTTGAACAAAAAAGAATGGCAAAAAATGGTATGCTATGTAATTTCACTCCGTTTGAGTAAGTGAAGATTAAGTGCAATGAGTTTGAGACTGTGCTGTTAAAATACGGGACCGCACAATTAAAGAGAGCTTAAAAAATTTGATAAATACTATCTATATCAATAAAATATTTTTTTTTTCTCGATTAGAATTCAGCATGCTTGACGTAGAGCAATTGAGATGTGTGGACTCTCGAAGAAGTTTCTCAACAACACGAGTAGTGTATGCGTGGAGAGTGAAATGAGAATCTAAAAGTAATAATAGTAATTGGAATGAAATCAGAATAAGGATTGTAATGCAAACATGAATAAGAATCGATTCCATTATTTGGGTGTTTGAGTGTTGATTTATAGGCATTTGCTCCATCAAAATCTATCTACGTGCCAAAAGAGACGGTTTTAAGCTTTTTTTGGCCTTAATGGTTCAGGTTTCAACCAGCCCAAATACAACATTTAATAAAATTCAACACAAAGTTGACATTGAATTTTTCCAAAGAATTACAACAAGGTCAATAAGGTCAATAATATAAGGTTATTTTTCCAAAGAATTACAACAAGGTCAATAATGTAAGGTTAGTTAAGCCCTTGTTTGGAGTGTCCATCTCACACATTCCATCCCATTTTTTGGGATAGAAAAAATACTTTAAAAATAGTTTAGAATGGTTTGAAAAAAAATAATGTTGAATGGTTTGACTTTGCGAATTTCGAGGTGGTATAAATGGTTGAGATTTAAAGATATTGTACAGGGATTTCGAAAGTTGAAAAAAATGGTTGAAAAAAAATAGAATGGAATAGAATTGTTTGTAAAATTAGAAAGTTTAATGGTTTAGAATAATATAAAATAGAATAAAATGAGTGGGATGATTTGTCCAAACATGAAGTTAATTTGAATGAGAAAACAATTCTCCTAAAAAATAGAGCAAAATACTAACATATGAAATTTTGCTCCACTTTAATGTTTTCATGCCTACTGGCCGCGCAAAGGTTAGTATGCCGCAGCACCGTTGCGCTGGGCTGCGCAAAGGCTACCGCATGGCCGCGCCAATGCCGCATCGGCGCAGTCCCCGTTACGGTTCGCCGCCGCGATATCGCGAGAAGTCGAGAAGTCGCAACAAGGTTCGTAGGTGAACCGGCTAATTTATATCTTTATGCAATTTTTTTAAGCTATTACACGTAAATAATATTCTATAGAGAAAAGAAAAAGCCGCTATAAAGAAAAGGTAAAAACTAAAACGCGTGTCATTTCTGTTCTTCTTCTTTAGTTGATATCCGCCAGCCAAACCCAAAACCCCTACTCCAAGAAACCCTAGTTCGCCGTCACTCTCCGATCTCCGATTCCCCTCCGGCAATGTCCTCCGCCGAGCAATCTCCGCCTCCGGCCGAGGATGAGTCCAAGTCCGTCAGCAAGAAGGCCGCCAAGAAGGAGGCTGCCAAGCTCGAGAAGCAGCGCCGCCGCCAGGAAGCCGCCATCTCCACCGCCGCGGAGTCGCTCTCCGTCGAGGACGACCCGCTCGCCGCCAACTACGGCGACGTGCCTCTCCGCGACCTGCAGTCGAAGGCCGCGCGCGACGTCGGCGACTGGACCGCCGTCGGCGCGCTGGCCGAGGCGCTGTGCGACCAGCACGTGCTCGTGCGCGGACGCGCGCAGGCGATCCGGCCCGTCAGCAAGAACATGGCGTTCGTGGTGGTCCGCGAGCGCGGCTTCACGGTGCAGTGCGTCGTCACGGCGATCCCCGACGTTGTCAGCCGCCAGATGGTGAAGTTCGTCGCCGGATTGAGCCGCGAGTCGATCGTCGACGTCGAAGGGATCGTTTCGGTCCCCAAGGAAGCCATTAAAGGAGCTTCGCAACAGGTTTGGGTTATGATTTTTGTTTTTTTAGGAAATGTTGAAGGTGTCGATTACGTGGATTCTGAAGTGTTTCGGTGAAATGTTTCGTATATTTTTTACGTGAAAAAATGGAATTTGATTTGAGCTAGGTAAAAGGTTTGTTGGAGGTTTTCCTTTGAATGTATTAAGAAATAGTTTATTTTTTCCTTAAATTTATATGATTAATTTGTGTAATTGTTGGAAAAAAGGGATTGAATTAATCAGGAAATGGTATATGAAAACAGAGAGTTTTGGAAATGGTTTTGGAAGCTGAAAAAAAAACGTGAATATTGTTGTGGAAATGGCCTAGCAGAGAAATGAAAGAGTTAGGGTTGGGCATGTGAAGTTTTATTTATTTTCGTCAAGCATTAAGTACGAAAAAGCACAACTGTAATCCAATTCTAGAGAACTTTGTTTATATCAAGAAGAGTGGGAGTGATTGGAAGTTTTGTTCATTAACTTTTTTGCATTTGTTGTTGTTGTTGCAGGTGGAGGTTCAAGTGAGGAAGCTGTATTGTGTCAACAGGGCCATCCCTAACCTCCCTATCAGTGTCGAAGATGCTTCTCGAAGTGAAGTTGAAATTGAAAAGGCTTTGCAAGTACTGATGTCTTATGTTTTTGTTTAATCTCTCAAGTTTTTTTGAAGCCCTTGTGACTGATATTATTGAATTTGGCGGGTTTAGGCTGGAGAACAACTTGTTCGTGTCAATCAGGATACGCGGTTAAACAATAGGGTTATCGACATTCGAACGCCTGCTAATCAAGGAATATTCCGCATTCAGTGCCAAGTTGAAACTGTAAGTTCCTGCTTCTTGTTTTTCACTTTCCTTTTCTGTCTCAATTTTTTTACATGCTTAGTATTCAATATTCAGGAATATTAGGCAATACATTATTTTTTCTGACATAGATACAACACGTTAGGTTTATGTCAAGGTTTCACTTTAATATGTTTTAGTTTGATTGTTACAAATTAAAAGAATAGTTTATCTGATATAAACTTGTGAGACTGTTAAATCATAGTTTAAATTTACAACACAAAACTATCTGTTATGAGTTTGAGATAGTTTGCTAATGGTTGAGTGCTAGCCTTAATTTCACATGCTTTTTGGCCTGTCTCTTGTACTCATATATCGAAGGGTTTCTTTTTTTTTTTTTTTTTATTAATATTCAGGTCATTCATTTCTTGATAAGAAATTAAGTATCGAATAACTTGAATAAGGATTATTCTTGAGAGCTCTTGATCTTTAAATATTTAATCTTAGATACTGGTATCCTTCCTGTCTGTTGTGCTTTTCTAATTTTGTTCAGGAAGTTGTTTTTATTTAACATTATTTCTAATATCTTGGTTATCAATTTTTGACATTACCAAACACAGATATTTAGGCAGTTCTTGCTTAGTGAAGGCTTTGTGGGAATTCATACGCCAAAACTTATTGCTGGCTCTAGTGAAGGTGGTGCTTCTGTGTTTAAATTGGACTACAAAGGAACACCTGCTTGCCTTGCCCAGTCACCTCAGCTTCACAAGCAAATGGGTATCTGCGGTGATTTTGGCCGTGTTTTTGAAATTGGTGCTGTGTATAGAGCAGAGGACTCTTTTACTCATAGGCATTTGTGTGAGTTTATTGGTCTTGATGTTGAGATGGAGATCAAGAGCAGTTACGTTGAGGTAGAGTTGATTTTTTTTTTTTTTTTTACCTGAGTACTGGCACTCGATTTTTTTTTTGTGGCCTGTGAGTTTTAAGTATTATCCTTGTTTGTTCAGGTGATGGATATCGTGGACCTTTTATTTGTTGCTATGTTTGACAGCTTGAACAAGGACTGCGAGAAAGAGCTTGACGCTGTTAGGAGGCAATATCCATTTGAGCCTTTGAAGGTTATTTATTCATATTTAGTTTCAGTTATAGTTTATGCTCAAAACGGAACATGTAATAGCTTATGTACCAACTAGTACTAACTGCTACTAGCACGATCATATGAAAACTTATCTTAATCACTTTCAATATTGTTAAAAATATTTAAGAAATACTATTGTCAAAGTCCTAATTTTCAAATCTGATTGTATTAATTGAATTTGCAGTACCTGAGGAAGACCCTTCGGCTTACATTTGAAGAAGGTGTTCAAATGCTCAAAGTATGGAATTTCGTTCCTTGTTCTTTTCCCCTTGTACAATTTTTCTTCTATGTGACGGAGAATAAATTACTCTCTTGCTGCCCATGGCATGAAAATTGTTAGTTTTCATTGATAATAGGCAGGTTTAATGAGACTGCTTATGACTTATTGAATTTAACTTATAATTACTTGTGTGTACAGGATGCTGGTGTGGAAGTTGATCCTCTCGGGGACTTGAACACCGAGACAGAGAGGAAATTGGGACAGCTAGTATTGGAGAAGTAATTTACAATTTTTAGTCTTGTATTCTACTTTACTTGGTAGTTATGAGTCTTTGAACTGGTTGTCACTGGGTTGTAGGTACGGCACTGAGTTCTACATACTTCACCGCTATCCTTTGGCTGTTAGACCATTCTATACAATGCCTTGCTATGATAATCCTGCTTACAGCAATTCATTTGATGTCTTCATTCGAGGTAAACACTTGAATCTTAGTAGGCACATAAAAAATATATATATATATATAATTACAACTGAGTACTTTTCATACTTTTTCGCTTGCCAGGAAATGCGACAAAACTGTCATAAGAATAGGTTTTTTAGGAGAGTGGAAATATAACTGACGTGAACCTCTTTCTTTCCCCCAGGTGAGGAGATAATTTCTGGAGCTCAGCGTGTCCATGTACCGGAGTTTTTGGCGGAACGTGCGCAGTCATGTGGAATTGATGTTTCGACAATATCGTCGTACATTGATTCTTTCAGGTATTTTTCTTTCAACCCCCATACTTGAGTTTGATAAATGCTCATTCACCCACATCATTTTTATGTTTCTTCAAGCTTTACAAATTGGGCTCTGGTTGTGTTAAATATTCTAGTTTCAAAAGGCTAGATTCTATACTATAACTGCATCTCTGACAGGGAATCCCCAGTAAACTAAAATATTTTCTATGTGAAAAGAGTTTTTTTTTTTTTTGGATAATCCTTTCATGTGCTGGAAAATTTTGTCGGGTGAATTAAGGCTTTATAAAATGACATGTTGAGTTCATTATTAGCTGCTTGTTTACTTTTAAAATGGAAGTTTAAAATATGCCACATTGATCATCAGGTCCTTTCCTGTTTGTATTTCAAACAAGGACTAACTAAAAATCTGAAGTGGGATGATTTTGTTTCCCTTAACTTCCCAGTACTAGTAACAAGCTGTGCGACACAATTGTGACCAATCCAATTCTATTATAGAGGCAGCTATTTGGGGATGGGATCCGCAAGTAGGACCCACTCTATGGTAGAGTTGTGCTGGGAACAATTGTGCTCATTAGGGTTTTTTTTTTTTTTTTTTTTTTTTTTTCAATTAAATAAGTCTCATTGTTATCTACCCCTGCAACAGATATGGTGCGCCTCCCCATGGTGGATTCGGCGTAGGGCTGGAGCGTGTGGTTATGCTCTTCTGCGGCTTGAACAACATCCGAAAAACATCCTTGTTCCCACGTGACCCGCTCAGAATTACCCCTTGATTGTGAGTTATTGACGCGATTTAGTTCCCTGAGAATATTGACGGGATGTGTGTTATGTTTTAGAGATGCAAAAAACAATTATTTATGCATGATCTTCTTCTGGGCCATCTTTGGCTTCTTTTCTTTTCCTAATGAGTTGCTAGTGGAAAACTCTACTTCCGAAAGCAATTATTAATACCAGTATTACCTTCAGCAGGATTATAATTAATGCCAATATTTTTGGGAATTACCTCGTTAATTTGTGTTAAGAGTAAGAATTTTGTTAGTGAGGGGTGTGTGAATGAAGTATATACGTCTTTTAGATTGTTTTATGTTTGGTGGGTCCCGAGTTTGTTTTACTTCATTCGATTATAAGCACATGTTTAATGTATGGTAATAATATCATTCGATTTTACCGTATAAATTTGTATAAGTTTATCGCAGTGTATTAGAGAATAATAGGGTGTGAGCTGCTAGCATGTGCAAATTACCTATTGTGTATTAGGGAAAAAACACTTAATACAATAGTGTTATTTTAATACAAAATAAAAAGCTTAGTAGACCCAATCATCAACTTTAATATCTAACATCATTTTCTTGTTGTTTTCTTGTTGTATTACATATATTAACTAGACAAACTCTAAATTGTATTAAGTTTATAGTATATACAATACGGTAAACTAAACAGGAGGTCTGCAACTGCAAGAGCCAAGTTGGTAAGCCAAACATGAGGTTTGCAAGAGTCAAGAAGAGACAGGAATTAAAATGATCTTGTACAAGAAGTTTTTTTTTTTTTGATTTTTTTTTTAATCTTGAAAGGACCGACTCTTATTTGAAACGAAATTATAATACATATAGTAGTGGACACATATTAAACACGGAGAGATTGTTTGTAACCTGTCTTATCTCATCTTCTCTTTTGTGTTTCACGACTCAGCAAACTTTCCTATCCACATTGATCGACTTTTAAAACATGTCTAGCAAAAATAGTACGTGTTTGGTTGGGTAGATATGAAACAGAGTTAGAATCTCAGATTTTTGGATCTTACAAATAATTTTATGGGATGGTTGCATAAATGAAGTTCATTTCGTAACTAAACAAATCTGTATTCGCTTTCCTTGTCATCATGTACAAAAAAATTTAGTTGTTAATACCTCTCATGACTGGATCCCTCCTCCTTTCAACCTCGACACTATCGAAATCAGTCATTGCGAAGTTGGTCCAGTATTTTCCAAAAAACGGTGCTAGACATATCAATTTTTTTTAATTAATTTTTTAATATTAATTTATATGTCATATTATTATTGATTAATGTTTATCATCTAATTAGATGAATGTCAATTAAAATATGATATTTTAATTACCACATAAATTAATATTAAAAAATTAATAAAAAAATTTATATGTCTAGCATTATTCTGTCCGGAATTGATCAGAACTCAAACTAGACTTGAGACCTTGAACTTTTTGATACCGAAATTTCGGGCACACTAACCTCAACTGGTTTTGGAAACTGTCCCCGCATATTAAAGTACTTAGATCTTTCTAACTCATCGTACCTTAGATCCCCGTGGTTGTTTGATTTGAGTTTCAACAACTTCGAAGGATCGGTATCTCTTTGGTCGGAGATTTCATATTTTATCTTAAGAAATAATCTTCTATATGGACCAATACCTCTGGAAATCAGCAATCGAATGCCCGACATGAAACTCCTTGATCTCTCCGAGTTGAACTTGTGTTTGCCTTGTTTTTCCTCTTTCATGATGCTTTTCAACTATGAACTTTTGTTGTAATATAATTATATATTATATAAGTTTGTGTAATGTGTGTTTTCTCATATAAAGCAAATCCCATTCCCTGGTTATACGAAACAACACAACATTTGCTCAATTCTCACAATTTCAAAGTATAAATTGAAGGCCATAAAGGTCAAAAATCACCACTAACAGAGGACAACAAATATGCAAATGCTAGAAGATTATATAAACATAGTGCTTTTTGTTTCAAAAATATATTGAGAATAGAAAGCTTTGATCACCGTTCAATCTGTACGATCGTCTTCTCGCTCTTGGGATGAAGCTGGGAACTCGAACCAGAATTGAGAAAGTGAAATTTCCCAGGCTGTGATCGATCCTGTTTCTCTTTCCTAGGGTTTGTACTTTGTTCTTTTGAACCCTTTCCAAATACTAGAAATTATCAGAGTTCCACGTCGATCTCTGAAATCTGAACAGGAAAAATAAGATGCGCAAGTTTTTCAGGCTGAAATTTATTGCAGAGACTCTGTGAAAATTAGACTTTATTTTATAAAATATTCATGAATTTTTTTTCGGTAATTTTTTTTTTTTTCTTTTGGGAGAACAGCAAATCGAGATCGTTTCAACATTCAAGTATTCGATTTAAATATATATATATATATATATATATATATATAACCCCAACAACAACAACAACGTTCAACACCTAAACAGCAATAAAAGTTCGGCTCTGAGCCATCAGAGAGTAGCAACAGAAGGGTATAATAGTTCTTCAAAAATCTAAAATGTGTGTATAATTAAATGGAATTGATTTGTGTTTCTTGATGATAAGTAAATATAACCCATCACAGGGATTCAAAAAAACCCGGTAAAAATAATTACATTATGTGGCCAACAAAGTGATTTTATCCATGACGGCCATTTTATGACCATTATGTATGTTCAATAACCAAAACCGTTGCCTACAAAATCCTCTTCATCACTACTAAAAGATTCAGCCAGTTGACTATTTTCCCCCTCATCATCACCCTCTGTCAACACATCGAAAATTCCGCCTCCGCCATTGAACTCCATCTCATCCATGATGAAATCGCCATCGTCGTCGTCATCGTCGAGGTCGGACAAGCTATCATCGTCGTCATTGCTCAAATCATCGGCGTCACTATCACCGTCGAGACCGAGATCAGGCCCGAGCAATGGGTCGATATCGGCATCATCATCGTCATCGTCGGAGTCTTCATCTTCACTTTCAGCATCATCGGGGTCCGAATCGTCATCGGTTGGCCTACGGCGACCGATCTCGTAAATCCTAGCCGGAGCACACATCTCTTCTTGGTCGTCCATTGTGATCAACCCGACGAAGGAATCAGTAGGCTCGGTTGCAAAGTCAAGGACGCAGCGATCGACGGGGATGGTGGCGATATCAGAGTAGTTTATGGCATCCACTGTCCGGAAGGCGGAAAAGAGGGGATGCTTAGCACGTCGCGCGTTAAATGCCGACATTACATCTTCGACGTTTCTCCTGAGATTCGCATAGATTACGTCACCACGGGCGTTGAACGTAATTGTTGTCTGGTCAAGCGAAGGCACACTGCGGAGGAGTCTAAACTTCCGAAGATCCCAGACCTCAGAGTTTATAATGACCTGTTAACAATACAATTATCAGTAAAAAAGCGTGCAAACACACAATTATTGTCATAACTAGGCTCTTAAAATTGTATTGTCTTGCTTTTCCAACACGAGCTCTTGGGAAAGTATGAAACAGGATTTCTGCAATCAATCAAATCCCTAAAACTCAAAAATAATGTTAAACCAGCAGAACGCTTTTAGCATCTTTTACGTACCTCATTCCCGGCAGGATGGAAGCCTCCGCCACCGTAGTCCGTGAACTGATCAAAACGATGAATGGGGTTTTGAAGCCTCCTGTCCCACAGGACTCCATTCCATAGCACCATCAAGTCCAAAGGATTAAAGTGTACAAAGGAATGGACGCTCCCTCGACCCGTTGAGCTGGAATTTTCGTCAATCAGTTTCAACTCCACTTGGCAAGTCTGAATATCATACAGGAGAATTTCTCGTCGGCCTTGTTCTGTGGATAAAGCTGCGAAAATGTCTCCTGCGTTGCTAAACCTTGCAGCCTTACAGCCTTCAAATGGATGCATGGGCCCGCCCGAGACTGCGGATGCATCCCACAACCTCACTTCCATGGCGCTCGACGAAAGCAAAAGCTGGGTCTCTCTAGACAGATATGACTGCACAATTGTCACAGGAGACTGGTGGCTATGGCAACTCTCCAATATGCTGTTACTATTCGAGTCGAAAATTTTGAGCTCACCGGAGTGGCTTCCCACCGCAATATGAGAAGTGTCGCTGAGGAAAGTAACGCATGTCAAAGGGGCACCAGTTTCATCCCGACAAGTTCGCCAAGGCCTGAATCTACTGTATACAAACTGACGGTCTCTACGTTTTCCATGAACTCCACCGTAGGTGCTCTTGAATTCACGTATGCCTAGCCGGGCTGTTACATTTGATGGGGCTTCGAGGCTGCGTCTCGGTTCAGGACAAACATGTGGGTGTAAGAGAGAGAGTGGCGGAAGAGTTGTGATCGGAGCAGGACACTGGCGATGCTGGTGCTTCAGATACTGAACAACAAGAGAGTCGAGAGTCAACCGCTCCACGTTTGTGTTTGGAGGATCACTTTGTAACCCACTTTGCGAGAATGGTGTCACCACACCCATGTGGGAGTTACAATATTGATTGTCATCCAAATAGTCTGATGGACATCCACTTGCTGTTGGGCGACCATGATCTCTTATGTTAACACTTGGGGTCGAGAAGCTGACAGCATCGTTTGACAGACTACCTTTGCGGAAAGTATTAAGTGTCGGACCAACAGGTGATTTAAGTCCCTGCTCAGCAGTGTGAAGACGTTTTCCAGAGGAAGCCAAAAACCCAGTATCCTTTAACTCGGACAATTTCCGTTTCAGTGGTACTGTGATCGGAGTCTTACACTGGACATCTGCATCGGTATTGGGCTTTGACGAGGACTCTGCTGGAGGTTCTGCCACACTTGCCGATACAGAGGACTGTTTCAACGCACTGGAGACCTTGCGAACCGATGGAAGGTTGTGAGAGTCATGCATGTGAGCCTGACTTCTTGACTGCGAACCAAAACTAGGCGAGAAGAGAAGTTGTTTCTTCTTTGAAAAGGAGTAGTTGGGATTAACCTTCAACGCCGAATCCTCCTCTGCTGCAGTAAGCTTTGATTTATTGGTGAGAAACTCGCAAGGAGTACGACAAGAAGGCCACTGAAATTGCACAGAAGAGCTCTCTTGTGTGGAAGACTGGTGTGCTAAGGAAGGAGCAGCAGCCAAGGACGGCAAAGGTGCCAACTGGGCCTCTTTCAGCAGCGTTGACGCTGCTGCTCCCAAACCAGATGCCTGTAGGTGCTCGTGAATTAGGAGTAGAAGTTCCCTGAAATTTCAGCAGAACACACACAAGAAAACAAAGTTGAGACAAAATGCAAACTGCATAGAAACAAAATAAACAAGAAGAAGATGTTGCACGAAAAAAAAAGAAGTACCTGGAATGGTAAGTGATTGGAGTGGCAGCGGCTATCGCTGCTCTTTCTATGCGCCTCAGCGTAGGGGTAGCGGCATCAGTAGCTGCCAATGTACTAGCACGACCTGAGTTCGTCACAATCTACAGACACATACAAATATGAGATAACATGTTACCAAATAATTGATAAAACTGGAGTTTGAAGAGAAAAGAAAAATGATGTTTGCTTGGTCGAAATATATATTGCTAAGAAAGCACAGATATTTGGAGACAATATAAATGCTTGCCCCAATTAACTCAATTGCTGCCTGAGATAGCTCAGTTTGCCACCTCCCTTGCTCAGTTCCATGTGTTTGGCTGCCCGAATCTCGAATCAGCTCTGATAGCTTTTTCCCAACCTAAAACATTATATCACAATGCTTACTCTTAGTAGCAGATTTAATCAGTTAAAATGAAGCAGCCATTTTATAAGAAATGTAACCGTGAAACTCTAGAACAGTATTATAATAAAATGAATTGCCAATGCCACGCAAACCTCAAACAAGTGTTTGTCCTGATTTTCTATTTGGGTTTTGCACCAACTCATTTTTAACGTACATACGATTCCTTAGCAACAGTACACAGCAAATATATGTAATGAGATTATAAAAATGACATAAATCAGTCTATTTACCTGAAGCTTTGTCAATATGTGCGCAATTGTATCATCTCTAGCTAGGCCAAGTAGGACTCGACAAGCAAGTGCACGAAGACAATCAAGAGCGGCAGGAGGTGAATATATACGTGGCTGGAGGAGATGAAGCAAAACCTTTATACCATTATTGGCCCGGACGGCATCTCGTGCCTGACGATATCCTTGTTCTAATTGTGTAGCTAGACCAGCACAACCTGCCCCAGCACCTAAAGAGATCCTGCGATCTCCAACTAACCCAGAAACCGGTGTCGGAGGAGCAGCTTGTGCATTGGTACTGCTGGATTGTGTCCCAAGTGCTGCTGCGCTGCCTCGTTGTTCAGTAATAGCATATTCTCCTCGCTCATTCTGGCCGGACACATTCATAGCTCGATCAGAAATGTTACGCTCTATGTTTCTTTCTCTAATCTCCAAACTAGGACCGTTTGTGGTTTGTGCAGCAACAGACTGCTGGCCTTGAGAAGGTAAAGGAGGCTTATTACTGATTGAAGGTGGAGGACAAACAAGATTGACCAACACATTTAGGGCTGGCTGAATGATCTGTGAAAATACGAATAACAGTTAAGAGAACAAAACGATCACTCTACTAAACTCAAAAGTAGGCAATAATTTATGCAAAAATAATCTTACCTCCGGGTCCACATAACTACTGGCAACACTAGCTGCATCCAAAATAACTGCTATTCCAACACGGTTATTGCTCAATGTGGCACTAACAATCATCTTGCGGCTGTTGGGTACAAGCGTAACAATATGAAGCACACCCAATGCGTATTGAAGTAAATCATGCAAATAACGCTCAACAGGTGGGGCCTGCACAAGGGAAAAAACCAACATGACGGCTAAAGCTTACTCAATATCAGAAAAATCAGATAAATGTGTCTAGAAATGTGTAAAGGTGGAATAAGTTGAACCAAATAAAAGGTACCTGACACAATTCTAGCATGGTATTATGACCATTGCAGCTTAAAAACTTCTCAACTGCAGACCATCGACTTCTCACAAAGGCGAGACCCAACTTACGGTCCTTCTGGAGCTGAAGAAATACAGCATCAATAGCCTCATTACTGATGTCAAGTGGCTTGTAGGCTGCTCTTGCACTTGAAACATTACGAGCTGCACTTCGATTGCTTTTAATTGGACGAATAGAATCTACAAGTAACAGAAGATGGGCCCTGAAGTATTGTCGTAGAGCTACACAGGTATGGTAAGCTATCTGCTTCTCAGATGAAGTCAGAACTTCTGCAGGTGACCGCTCATTACGTAGTGACCCTGAAGTAGACAGTCCCAATGCACTAGAGTTCACTCCTGATCTTACGGATGCAGCATCATTTAAAAGTCCCAGTAATTTTTGTAAGCCTTCTTTGGAATCAAAGGCATCAAGGACAGCTCTGAAAACAAATGCAGCAGTGAAAAACAAGGCTGCGTTTTTTCTGGCTTGATCCTGTGGACAGTCTAGAAGCTGAAGAGCTAGCTCAACCAACTGGTGTATAACGTCTGAGGGAAGTGCACAAACACGCTCCATAATACCCTGAATAAGACATATGATGGCAGTAAGAATCGACAAAGCACATAAATGCTAGGATAATAGTGAAAACGATGCATATGTACTCTTTGAATAGTGTATGCACACACACAAATACATGTATATACAAAAATGCCATTACCTGTAGAGAGCCAATTGTAAACAGGCAGGAAGAAAGACCAAAGAAGGTTTGAGCAACTCTGGGAACAGAAAGTAGTTTCTGCATACCACCTCTATCCACAAAAAGTGCTGCAAATTTCCGGTGAGCAGCCAGAGCACAGATGAGCTTCATTATGTCGGGCAAAAGCCTTGCAACCTCAGATGGCTCTGTATGTTTTGAGTTCTGTTGTAATAATGCAATACAAACATCTACCCCCTTTTCATGTAGTACTGGACCAAGAACTTCTACATACTCCCCAAGTTTTTCAAGACACTGTATACAATATTTTTCTCTTTGCTTTGCAAGGGATTCGACGTCAGGAATAAAATATTCTTCAACATCCACGTTGGTTTCTGTTTCTGTAGCATTTGAGTGCACTGTATCAGCTTCAGTTGTTATGGAGCTCCTGCCACCAAGCAATGGGTTGTTACAAATTCGTCCCTCAATTAAGTGCATCATATGTCAAATTAAAGTAACCTACCTTGAAACTTCAACTGCATTGGCAGCATCAATGACGGTAGAGGCTGCTTTCGAGGCAGCCAAAACTGCAGCTTCATCATTGTTCGTGGTTTTAAATTCCTGCATTTATTGAGTAACACCGATAATGTAAATACCTACACAAGTTCAAGTTCATGAGAGAGAGAGAGAGAGAGAGAGAGAGAGAGTCTGAAAACCTCTAAAGCTGCACTTTTGACGACTTCAGCAGCTGCATCACCAGCTGCTTTGATAGCTTCTTCAGGTGCATTGGCTGCTCTAGCTTCAGCTTCGGCAGCCCTAACGGCTTTCTTCACCAAATCAGAGATGTCCTTGTTTCCAACTCTACACTCTTGGAAGCAATCATCATTTTCTCCTCTTTCCAAAGGGTCAAGATCAGAAGTATTTCTGCCCAAATACTTTTTAGCATCCAACACTTTTTTCACATCCGAGGTTCTTGATGAACTCTTGTCTCTACTACTACGTCCTTGTCCGATTCGACTACCTGATCCTGGTGAGGTCAGTAATTGTTCATTCTCAAGAGACCCTTCATTATGCCTTACCCTCCCTTTAGATTTTATCCCTCCACGGGTAAGTTTGCGCCTTGCAGAATCATCTCTCCCATTTTCATCAAAACCGCCGAACTTTGTCTTCCCCTCACGAAAATCACAAGTATGCCATCTGTCTTCATCATCAGCACTATCAGACGGTTGCTCCCCATCACCCCAATCATCTCCAAAAGCTTGATCATTTGCCAATCTTTCATGATCCCTCTCAGAAGTTTGGTCATCTAAAGATTTTTCATCTGCAATTCTCGAATCATCAAAATGAGTAGTTTCTAGAACCTGCCTAGCCTTACTCCGACCATCTTCTCTAACCCGTATATTAGCACCAGAAGCATTTTTGCTTTCAGTTATGTGACTGGAATCTTTCTGACTATAACTTGTCTCCCCTAAGACTCGAATACGAAGATAACGCATAAGCTTGGCAGACAATCTAGATGTCAAAACATCTTCCACAATTGGAGCTCCACTGAGATTAATAAAAAAAATATAAGACAAATGAAGTTAAGTCGCTAATTAAATACACACACACACACACAAAATGCAATGAGAAAAATAAACTATACATAGCAAAAGCATACTTCTCTAGTAAATAAGCAAGGAGTCCTATAGAATAGGTCTTCAACATTTGAAAATCTGAGGCCTCACTTCTCCCATACTCACGCTTTGAGTTATGGTCTTCACCCGAAAATCCGGCACTCTCATCCATCACCCTCTCTTTTACGTTGTCAATAACAGCATCGTCAAACATATGAGGATACTGTGCCACATTCATAAGCTATGAGCTTTCAGAAGTACTAACGAGAAATCAATAGACGTCTAATTAAGTGGAGAGGGGGGAAAAAAAAAAGTCTTACAAGCCATGTTACTGAACAGCTCAGAAGAAGCCTTGCAACGGCTGCTTGGATAGAGACAGGGTACCTCGTTTCCGATAAATATGTTGAAGAAATTAATTCAAAGAAGTCATCATTCTCCTGAACAAAAGAGATACAACTTTAGGAGACCAATTCTATACATAAACATACTACAAATACGCCGAACCACACTCCAAATAATTAGCAAGGATGACACTAAAACAGGCTAAGCAAGTTACCCTGACTAAGTTTCCAAGCCGTCCAATGTTATAAGAAGAACGGCTATTGCTGGATGCATGACCATTCTCTTCCATGAATCTGCATTTAACATTTTTTTTTTTTGGTAAAAAATTCAGACCATTACTGTATTCAAAGCAACAGAAAGTGTAGACAAGAGAAAAGGCTAAGACCGACAAATAAGTATGAAACCATTCTATGCACACTGTAAACTAACCAGATCATTACAATGATTGAAATAATAATTATCAAGTACCATGCGAGATTATAGTCCGGAAGAACTCAGTAAAATGCGTTTAAATATCACACTAAAAGTTCACAAAAAGGCCATAATTGCTCTAATAATAAGCATCAGTTAAGTAAGTTCATTGGGCATTATGCAAACTTATTCAACTCTAAGCTTATGACATCTAATTCACAAACCCCTTTGACAAGATACTCAGCTTTGTGCTTGTAAGGTGATTCTATCCTGCTTACAATCTAATAATCATTCCAAGTTCATTTTCAGAATCAGGCTTCAAAAATGAAACATAAAAGAAAAGGAAAGAAATGCACCAATGGTGAAACAATAGCATTTAAAATATTTTAAAAAAAAAGAACGAGCTCAAGATATCACGTCTCTTACAATGAAACGCCTCAGTGCCCACTTCTTGACACAAACACCAAATTCAAATCAAAATCTATGCTTTATGCCTCAGTCTAAAACCCTAAACCTTGAAGAAATTAGGCAAATCCACTCTCAATAAAAGCCACAATTGCACAACGAAAAACATCAAGAAAACAACAGACAATAAACACATACAAATCAAATATCAACCAAAAGCAACATTTGAAGGGGAAAAAACAAAAAAAAAAAAAAACACTCCTCTTTTCCCTCTTCCCCAACTGAAAGACAGTGAAAACAAGGGACAGAGTGGAAAAAAATTGAAAAAAAAAAGTACTCAAAAGAGAATCGGAAGCGAAAATGGCGTACCGAGACTCTTGCGTCTCGAAAAGCGAAGCCAGCGCGTGGAGGACGGCGGGGCTAGGGTTTTCCGGCGAGGAAGTGATCTTCTCCATGAGCTTCTGAGCCTTGCCAATCAACTCATCGTCCTCATTCTTCGCCTCCTCTTCCTCGTAATCCTCGTCGTCGTCGTCGTCATCGTCGTCCTCTTCCTCCTCCGGCACCGGCGGAGGCGGTAGCGGCGGAGGTGGAGCACCGGCAAGAGCTTGCTCGCTTCGGGCTTGCTCGTCGTCCATGGCGGTCTCAATAAGATTCCAATAAACCAAACCGAACCAAACGAAAAATGGAAAATCGCAACTCGGAATCAAGAAATGCCCTCTAGTTAGGGCTTACAATATATATAATATATATAGATAAGTATACAGTGTATATATATATATGTGTGTATATATGTATGTGTGTGTGTATATATATGTGTAAATAAGGAAATAAAGAAAGGTGTGATTTTTTTTTTTCTTTGCAGAGAATTTTCTTTTTTTCTGTTTGAAAAAGAAAGTGAAAATCGGGGTTGAGTGAGCGAGTGGCGCTTTACCAAATGGGGTTTGGTTTAATAACCCAAAAAAAAAAAAAAAGGTGCATTTAAAATTGAGAATTTTAAGAAAATAGTCACTGTTTATAAAATAATTTTAAAAAATAGTAGTAGTTTCAAAAAATTTTAAAATTAGTCATGTAAAAAAAAATTTACAAAATTTTTGTCTAGTGTCATAAATTTTTTACAATTTTTTTATGTGTATTTTTGTTATTGTCATAAATTTTTTACAGTTTTATGACTAGTTTTTGAATTTTTTAAAACTATGGCCATTTTTTAAAAACACACAATCTAAAATGGCTATTTATCTAACTGACCCTTTAAAAAATATATGCATTGAATTATGTTTAATAATATTTCTATTTTTTGTTTTTATAAACAAAAATTTAGAAGTGATATTGCTATGTTTTTAAAATTTTAAAAATCATAAATTATTATTTATTTTTAAAAAATGAAAAACATAAATAATAGTTTGTAATTGATAAATAAAGAGAAAAAAATAATAAATTTAAATATAAAATATTGAGAGAGTGCAAAATTCAGAAAACACATTACTTTATCAAACATAATACTTGAGTTTGAATATATGTGAAAGTTGAGATAATATATAAAACAAAGTACTTTATTCATAATCTATATAGGACTCTGAAAACTCTTGATATTTATATTCTCATATCTCATATCCCAAAAGAATTTCTTACATTTTTTATGCTGTTTGATTTTAAAACCCCATGAGAGAATGGTATTTATAGTAGGCAAAAGAGTGCGAGATAGGGAAATGACGGGGTCGGAATGTTCCATAAATATCTGACTCGATTAATGGCTAACCATACCTTAACCTGATCAAATCTGGTTGCGTCGGATTTGGCTTTTGTTTGAATCGTTTTAGGTCGGAGCAATGTTATTTGGTTCAATAATGTCCAACTTTACTCTTTAATAAGTTGGGCTCACTCTATATTAGAGAGTAAAGTTTGACAAGAATTAAGCTTTTTTTTGCAATTTCCTTTTTGAGGAAGGAAAAATTACTGATTTAAGACTATTTCAACACAATATTACATATATAAGTTAATAGTCATAGAATATTACATATAAGTTTCTTGATGAGGTATAATTTTTTAAATACCAAAATAACCCTATAAGATTATATCATAAATAATAAATGGCAAATCCACCTTTTGTTAACATAAGACTTTTTTTTTTTAAGGAAAAGTCAAATTTCAACTACAAGAATACTTGGTTTTGTGGAAGTGGATTTATTGAAAATAACCAAAATTAATGTTGACTAAAGATTTCATACAATATAGGTATGATGAACGTTTTTTTTTATATTCTGAATATAGTGACGATTTTCTGATAAAAAATATATAGATTGTTCAAGTTCAATCTAATAAAACGACAAACAGAAATATAAAAGATGGGAAAAATATAAAAATCATTGCGAATATAAATTATATTCAAGTATATATAATAGAAATATCAAGAGAAGAATACAGTAAGAATCTTTGAGAATGTAAATTATATTCCAGTATATAGCATATAAATTGAAAAGAGGGAAGGGGAAAAAATGAAAAAAAAGCATTGCGAATATAAATTTCATCTAATAGATTGGGTAGTTCCTTCTCATTTGCCTCTATACTTGGAAGGGTCTCTTTTGTTTGATTCTCTACTTGGTTTCGTCTTCTCCAACGACTGTTCTTGATGCTTGGTTGTTTTTGAGGGTCTGTAATTTAAACCATACAAGATTATATCAATAAAACATTAAGAATATTTGAGAATATAAATTATATTCTAGTATATACCGCAGAAATTGAAAAGAGAGGGAATGAAAAAAAAAATTTATTGTGAATATAAATTATATTCCATTATATATAACAGAAATACCAAGAGATGAATAAAGTAATAAACTTTGAGAACGTAAATTATATTCCAGTATATACCATAGAAATTAAAAAAAGAGCAAAAATGTAAATATCATTGAAAATGTACAATATATAATTGAGAATGTATTACAGAATGTAAAATAAGTTCCTGAAATACAAAGGTGAAAAATGTAAAAATCAAGAATGCGTGAATCTGCGTGATTGAGGAATGTTGAAACGAGAATTTATGAAGAATTTAAAAAAAAAATTCAAGAATGCAAAATGATGAGGAAAACGTTTCACGGTACCGATTATTTCCCAATGACGTTTTTTTTCCCTTGTCTCTGCAATGTCTCAAAAACTCAGAGGATTGTTGAAAGCGACGAAGAAACCCAACCGTAGGGAATCTGTAGAGAGAAAATTCGTGAATAAGGAATGTTGGGAGTGGGAATTTAGGAACTACCCCTTTTGTTTTGTTTATTTGAAATTTGAATGTTTACCGAGATTTTGTTGGGGGAGATAATTGCCCTTTTTTTGTTTTTGAATATGGGTAACCCAAAATTTAAGGAGAATTAATTTTGGTAAATTTTTTTTTTCTAATTTCCAGAATATATTTATTTGGGCATGCAGGGATATATTAGTACATTCAACTCACACAACTTATATATGTAATAATCTCAATTCTCTAACTTAAATTTGTAATATTCTCTCTAAACAACCTTATATCTGTAAATTTCACTTTGAGGAATTCATCGAAATTATTGAAAAAGAAGGGAAATCCCTAAATAATCCTTAAGTTTTGCAATAATTCTCGTTTCGTCTTTGTGTTTTTGAAAATCCCAAAATAGTCCTTGTATTTATTACGTTTGACACCAAAATATACCTTGAGGTAAATTTCAATTGACTTTTTTTTGTATAAAAAGACTATATTACCCTCTAACTTTTATTTCATTACAACTACGTACTTAAATTTTTAATAGTACCTTATTTTTAAAAAAATTCAAAAAATATAACACAATTATATACAATCTAACCAACTAAAAAATCATCAAAACTCAAAATTAGATGGCTAAATTTTTCAAAACTTCAATAATAACGTAATTTAAAAATTCTTTAAAACATTATATGAAGGGTAGTTTGGGTATTTTAACAATAAATCAATTGAAATTTACCTCAAAGTATATTTTGGTGTCAAATGTAATAAACACAAGGACTATTTTGGGATTTTTAAAAATACAAACACGAAATGAGAATTCTTGTAAAAGTCAGGAATTATTTGGAGATTTTCCAAAAAAAAAAAAAAAAGAGGAATTCCTTTTACACCATAATACGCCGTCGTTTCAAACTTCTGAAACACTAAAACCGACAAAACGCGTCGTCGTCGTCCTCTCCAACCGGGTCGGTCTTTGTTTGGACACATGGCTAATCGTAACCCACCCGCGGATACCGAATCCGAGGCCGTGACATCTCCATCGCCGTCGCCAACCACAGCCTGTCCTTCGTCTTCTCCGACACTCGATCACAGAGACTGGAAAGAGTAAAAATCCAAAACCCTAAATTCAATTCCAGACTCAGGCCAGTCTCTAATGGCCGATTCGCTTCGGTTTTTTCTCCAGAGCTCAGGACTCGCTGAAGAGAAAGCTCGTCACAGAGGACGATTTCGCGTGGAAATTGCAGACGTCGGAGAGAGAGAGCGAAGGCGAAGAGGAAGATGAGGCAACGGCGTTGAAGTACGTCGGTGGTGTCGATATAAGCTTCTCCAAAGAAGCTTCGTCGTCGTCCATGGCGTGTGGGACCCTCGTGGTGCTGGAGCTTCGGAGCCTCCGAGTCGTGTACGAGGATTTCGCTCTGGTCGACCTTCGCGTGCCGTACGTCCCTGGCTTCCTCGCCTTCAGAGAGGTCGTCTTCTGTTTGGTTGCTCGGAAAATTGAAATCAGAGATTTTATTTTATCCTCTCCGTCCATTTCATTTCTATAGGAAGAAAGTTCTGTTTTTTTTTTTTTTTGGGTTATGTTTTTTCTCAGCAATGAGACACTCAACTATGGTTATGTGAAATTAGAGTTTGGTGTTGTGTGTTAGTTTAGTACTTTTCATGAATGGCAGTTTTATTAGAGTGCGAGAACAGTATTCATGACGAAGAAAATTTCGTCTTTTGTTTGTTTGTTTGTTTGTTATGTCATTTGTTTGAAGATTCTTAAAATGCTATATGGGGTTTGGTTTTTGCATTTCTTCTAGGCTCCAGTGTTTCTAGAGCTTTTGGAGGGAATGAAAATCAATGCCAGCCCTTTCTATCCACAGGTAAATCCTTTGAATCCCCTGTATTTTGACGTGTAATTGAAAGTTGTAGTTATTTTTGTGTTCTGTTTCGTTCAATTTTGCGCAAAATTGAGATGATGGATGGGTCAAAAGTTTATTTGATGGAAAAGTATGAATACAGGCAGAAGATTTGAATAAAGTCACAGTTATATCATGATTTTTAAATTAATTCTCTGTTGGTACTTGGAACACAAGGTACCTAAAGTTGGTTTCTGATTTTAAGGGTGCAGGTACTAATGGTTGATGGAAATGGAGTACTTCATCCTCGAGGCAAGTGTTTAGGATGAACGTAAATTAATGTGTAGTTCTTGTAAATTGTAGATAGAGCCGGAGAGAACCTTTTAGCACGAACGCAACAACTAGCATTGAATCGAATACCATCCAAGAAACGATCTTTGTTAAATTGAAAGCATGCATAAATTCTATGGTTGAAAATTGAATTCAGCAATGGCATCAAATTTTTCACCGCATAGCACTTTCAGTAACGTAACCAGTTTGGACAAATTCGGGGAAATACTTTTTTTGCTTAGCATACTATGGCACATTGCTTGAGCAGAATGATTCTGAAGTTTTCTTTCTCTCTTTCTTTCTTTTTCTTTCTGGTTTTTCTTAGGATTTGGCTTAGCTTGTCATTTAGGCGTGCTGGCTAATCTCCCTACGATTGGTGTTGGAAAGAATGTGGGTTCTATCTCTATCACTATTGTCAAAAGTTACTTTTTTTTTTTTCTTGGTTTGAAATTGTATGCAGGAACATATTTAGTGTGCCTTTTCTCTTTTCCCTTTTCCCTTTTCTCATTATTCATAGGTAAGCTTTTTGTATCTGTTGGAGAAACGTAAACTATTATAATAATAATTGGGCTCTAGCAAGATAGTGTAATAATATGCATATTATTGGCGTAGGTAGTGGTTATCTTTGAATAATTTATCTGCTGATTTGGCTTTCAGGTCATATCTACCATAGTTGTGCTTGTGACGCTTTGAATAGGTTCTTATGTTCATTTCTTTCTCCAATAACTCATTGCAAAGTTGTATCATTTGAATGTGTGATCAGCTGCATCATGTGGATGGTCTTACACTGTCTGGGGTAAAGGAACTTCTTAAAGCCAGAGAACATGATGCTGAAGATTTCTTTCCTTTGACCGGCGACTCGGGACGCGTATGGGGAGTGGTAGAGATCAGATAGCCTTTCTTGTCCCCTTTTAAGAGCCTTCTAGAGTTTCTCAAACAAAATTGGTTAAGAGTAGACTTTTATTACAATGTTTTAGACCGTGATCATCTTCCATATTTGGATACTAGTAACCAATTCCGTAGGATTCCCGGATTGATCCAGTTATTGCCTTAGCCCTTATTATGTTAAAGTTTTAAAAGATTATTATTGCTTTTGTGATTTTTGATTATTTCCGTTTTTCTTTTTCTTTTTGAATTCCCCAAGGCAATGAGATCTACAGGGGGTTCAGTGAAGCCAATATTCATCTCAATTGGTCACCGTATATCACTTGAAACTGCGATCGCAGTTGTCAAGTTGACCTGCAAGTATCGTGTCCCTGAGCCTACTCGTCAGGTAAAATACCAAGAGAATTCTTAAAAGCTTTGTATGCTTGCTTTAGCACTATTTTCCATCTTGCGTTTTTCAGACTAGGCTCAGATCAGAAGCAATTCATAGTTTGAGAACACTTGCAACAATTATTTCCTTTTCAAACTCGAGCTCTGCACTTTTTGAACTTCTCATCGTCGAATGTTACTTTGCTTGTAGACACAATGTTGGAGGGATTTATATTTTAACTCTTAATTTGCCCATTTTAATATGAAAATGCAGGCTGATATAAGATCAAGAGACTACCTTCGGAAGCATCAACTATGAGTTTTGCGTGAATGATGCAAATCGCAAACCCAGTAGATTCACCTTTTCTTCGTTTTTGATTGATAACTGAAGAAACATTATAATTGTATATCTCAATGGGTTTGTAATGTTGCGTTAGATATCTGTTTTTACTTCATGTCAGGCTTAGTTCTGGGTGTAATGTGATATCCGTGTACAAATGCCCACCAGATCAAGCCACTTTGACCAAACATTCATAGTAATTTTCTTGGAGCACAAACGCCATAGTAAATTGGGTGGACAAAGCAGCTAATGAAAGCAACAAATCTGCAATGGATTCAAAATTTCAAGTACAGCATTAAAGCTTGTATTGACCAAATTTTATTACAACAATGTACCATGCCAAGCAATGAATGTTTTGACACGCAATGTTTACATAATAAAGCCAAAACCATACAATTGGTTTTTTTTTTTTTTTATATATATATTTTATGTCAGGCTACTTTATGACAATGAATGGCATGGAATTTCAATATATTTATCTATTCTATTTGACTGAAAAAAGAAAATTATGAAACAAATTGAATTACATAAATATGAGCATGCTAATAAATTTTGATGTCCCTGTGATTATATGGTTATCTAAATCCAACCCAACAAGCTACTAATTACACTGTCACATTCAACAGATTTTCTTCTCTACAAACACCATTTGGAAAAGAATGATACAAACAAAAAGGCATTATAATATCACAATACCATTGAGAGAATCACCAACACAAGTAGCATCAAACCAACAGGCTTCTCAAGCTGCCCAGCTCCTCCCACACTACCAACTCCGTTGTTCAAAGACGAGGGCGCTAGGATCATGATCCTAAACTTGCAGTCTCCAACCGAGGGGTCTTGGTTTGTGACAACCGAGAGGTTCGGGAATCTACAGGCGCTCTCGAGCTGGTTGTTTCTCTGGTAGTAATTGTTGAATGCATAAGAAATGTTCCCTCTAGCATCCAAGTTACTGCATGAAGAACCATACCCGAGACTCGTGCAATCACCATTTTCGCACGCGTAGGTCACGCTCAGTGCTACTTGTGGATCCTCCAGGCTAGCTGACGGGGACAATATGCACCACTGTTGAGCCAGGTAACGCACGTTGCTCGCCGGTACTAAGCCATTCGCGCTTGTGGTCCCGAGATTGAGCTGATATTTTGGGGTCCCATCAAAATAAAACAGACCCCAATGGCGCTCGAAGTTACCCGGTTGAATGCTTTTGGCATCTTCGTCGATGAGGCTGAAGAGGTAGACATCCATCTTGCTAGGTCTCATCGGGGTTCCTGTCCCGGCATTGTACCGGGACATGAACCCTTGGTTGAACCGTTGCGCCAACTGCAGGTTCGCGCTTTGGTCCCCATCAGTGGGCCAGCCTATCTCACCGACTATTATGGGCATGCTGTCGAATCCGTTTTTCTGCAGAGCCCATACAAGGGTGTCGTGGTTGGCGTCGAACACGTTTTGGTAGATCCTTCCGTTGTCGTTTATCGGGGCTGAATAGCCATCAAAGAAGGCAAAGTCCAGGGGGAAATTGGGATCATCGTGGAGACTTATGAAGGGATATATGTTCACAGTAAACGGAGCCCCGTTGTCGCTGAGGAACTTGACGATTTCCAGCATGAGGTCACGGATGTTTGGGCGAAAGTCACCGGTGGAAGGCAAGGCACTCGAGCTGCCATATACATCGGCGTTTAGAGGGATAGTGACCTTAACTTGGCTGCCCAAACCGGCTTTCGTAATAGCCGATTGAACATTCTGAAGGGCGGGAAAAGTCGTCGAAAGGAAGCTTCCATTGTAGGTTGACAAGAATGGCTCATTCCCAACTGCAACATACCTTGCAAAAGTGATGTGAACATGAATATGTGAGTCCTTCAAATAAAATCATTATTCCTTCAACAAGAAAACCACCAAGATAGCTCCCAAATTCAGAGCTCAAGTTCAATTTGTGTGTTTGTCTTCTCTGACTAAAATTTCAAGTGACATCCAATCAAATGAAATTGCTAAAAAGGTGTACCTTTTTTCCCCTCTACTAGCAAAGTGTGAATCTATGCAAAAATTATATTTATATATATATATATAATGAATAAATGTTAAAAAACACTTTTCTCCGGGACACAGTGTAGTTAGGTAGTCATTATTTAAAGGCAATTTAAACCTTATCACAACATGAAAAGATATTGAAAAGAATCAAGTAGTTGTGAGATACATCGTATCAGATCCATCAAACCATATGATTGTTTATCTCTTTACTCTAATTTAATGAAAAATGAAAAAAATAAAATAAAAAAAATCTGCAAGCTACCATTTTTACCTTTCATTAATGAACACTGGCTTTGATTATAATCATTTACATGTTGGACCATCTTTTATAAAACCACGCAAAAACCAACAAAAATCCATAAAAACCTAATTCCGTCCTCAAATTTCACTGGTTTTCGCACTCTATCACTAACAAATACATGAAGCTCCAATTCAGTCCCAAGAATTGGACCGTCTCTAACACAATAATCACACAAAAAGCTAACAAAAACCACTATGATGCAAAATAAAATTTAAAAACAAAAAGGGTGAAAAAAGAGAAATATATTTAGGGAGTTTTTACCTTATAGCCACACCATTTGAGACATGTGAGGACAGGTTTTTGGAGACCCAATTCTCAGCTGCGTTGACACTATTGGCCAAGCTATAAAGCATGTCATTTGGAATACCAACCATGGCTTCAATCCCAGAGTTCCTAAGAGCACTCAATATTGAAGAATCAGCATCAAAGAGCTTCACTTTTTGAATCCCATTGTCTCTTAGCATCTTCACTACTGTAGCTGGAGGCAAAGGGTGCGTTAGCTGTGTACCCCAGTTGACTCCAATTCCCATGGCACTCAAGAACAACATGGGAACAAATACCACAAAAAACCCTCCAAGGAATTTCATTTCTTTTCAACCCCTTTTGCCAAAAACCTCCAGAAAGTTGGAGACTTGGGAGTGAATTTGATTTGTTGACAAGGAAGAAGAGATTGTGTTTGTGGCTATATATGTATGTACTTGAGCCCAATAGAAAGAAAAATTCTGAACCCCAAAACCAGGGTTAAGGGTTTAAATTATTGTTGTATTATTATAATAAGTTTACAAGACGAAAGTATGGTTTGTACAGATATGAGATATGTGAGAATCAAGGTCAGTACAAAGAGAGGCTTTCGATGATGAATTATTTATGAGACTTGGGATAAGCACAAGTTGGTGTTTTGCTATGTAAGTGAGAGGGAAAAAGGGAAAAGCAGATGGATTTAGAGAGAGAATTAAGTACTGATAGAGACATGCAAGAAAATATGTCGTTGAAAGTTTTCTCTTGAATGAACATTTAACCTGATAAACAGAAATGAGCAAGGACAAAGGACTTATTTTTTTCTTGCTTGGGCATAATTGGATTTGTCTGACCACATTTATAAGGAAAAAAAACATTAAATTCCAACACAAGTAACATGTTTCTTGACACCATTTCAGCAGGAAAAACAAGGATTATTGTCCCTTTATCTAGGACTTTTTTTTATGTCACTTAGTATTAAACCATATTTGAGAATAGGGGTTAATTTAACCACGAAACAACCAAGAAAAATAGGTGCAATAAAGTACTTAGGATTGTGTTAGGTAACATCATAGCAAATCAAATAATTTTATTGAGCTATTTGCAAAAAAATAATAATAATTTTATTGAGTAAAAAAATCAGATCAAATGGCAGGCAAGTTTCAGTGAAATTCAGTACAAGACTTTTTTTAAGTGATGTGAATAGAATTATTGGTGGGTTCTCAATAATTAACGAATGATGAGTGTTGAATCCTGTGGATGTTTTTGTAAGACTTTCATTTTTTTTTTTCTTACAAGCATGGTATATAAGTATATAAGTATATGCTTATGCTAGAAGAAAGTGGAAAGCATTTATGCTTGTATTGTTTTATCTATTTAAAAGGCTAGTCATTATTTATGCTGATAGTGTATTTATGCTTTGTATTTCTGAAAAAAATATATATATATATATATATATATATATTCTGAGAAGAAGAAGCAAATTGGTCTGTTGAGTCTATCCAGGTCATTATAACTGTTAACTGGGGTGGGGTTGGTATTGTGTTGGGAATTTCTGCCGACTTTTATTTATGATGACTTTTTTTGTTTTTGTCCACTTATAAGTTTAAGCAATATTTTCTTCTCCTTTGAAAGCTAAGCATATGCCACGTCTTGTATTATTTATTAAACATATTATTTTTTACATATCTTCTAAATGGTTTAAGGCTCTTAAAAAATGTATTGGAGTAAGAAAATTCTACTAGTGTTATTATATACAATAAGTTTTCATTTAATTGTAAGTTTGAAAAATGCTTACCTTTGAAAGTGAATCAATCTAAAGTTTGTCAACTCAACGCATCACTTTCTCATTGAAGTTTGTCTAATGAATTCTCTAGTAAATACATATAATTTTCTCGTAATAAATAATAACCTTGTCAATAGAGTTTTCAAATCCGTAGCACGTATTATGATGTTTAGGTATCATATAATTGATAGAAAATAATAAATTAAAGTTCATATCAACAATCATGACGTGTTGTTTTCCTGAATTTTCTCTCGCAATTTACAAATAAAACTAAGCATTTTCATAAATATGGGACCAGTTTAAAATTATGAATCCTCTAGAAAATACATGTAATTCTCACTTAGTAACCTTGTCATTAGATTTTTCAAATCCCTATTCACATATATTATGATGTTTAAGTATCATATAATAAATGAAAAAAAAAAAAACCAAAAACAAAAGTCTGTACCAATCATTACTTCTTGTTTTCATGAGTTTTCTCCCAAATTTCACAGATAAAATTAAGCATTTTTATAAATTAAGGACCGATTTAAAATTGTTTTGAGAGTGAAAGATTAAAATGAGATTTAATCTATAATTTAATATTCTAATATTGTGTGTAACATTTTGCACAATATTTAATGTGTAACGCATAATAACTATACAAATGTATAAAATCTTTTGTACCTTTGAAAATCTCCAATGATGAGAATTTTGGTACGCATATATAATAACAATGGCTAATGGTTGTGTGCATCAAGAAAACAGTATATAGTTTATAGATACATATTTAAAAACAAAATATTTTAGACAACAAATTTTGAATAAAAACTCAGCATAACATTTGATTAGGCATGACATTAGCACATAGTGACGATATAACTTTAGATATTATAGAGTCTGATAAATGTGATTAAAACAATCACCAAATAGCGGAAGCATAAAATAATGAACGATTTAACTCCGGTCATTGTGAGCCAGAATCGGGTTGAGTGCATCGGCCATTTTTACGAACGTGATTCAGACGGTTACTTTCAGTTTTATCACGTTCCTTGAGGAGATTATTATACATGGACCATGTTTGGTGGTTTAGTTCGGCAATTACTGAACTCTCATGAGAAAATAACCAACAATAACATGTTAAAACTGATATTAACACACTCTTTGATATTAGAGTTGATCTTATAACACCAAATCTTATATTTACATATCACTAATATCATTATCACGTGACGTTTATTGATTGGGTTGATAAAAGAGAAAAAAAGATCTTCATATATACAATAAATACACACACACACACACATATATATATATATATATATATACTCATCTTCAATTGACAATAATTTTAGTATTTAATAAGTAGATGAATTCGTAAAAAGAGATATATAAGGTAAAAAAATCTGTATGCATTTGTGTGTGTTTTTAAGTTATTATGGGAGGTGCATTAAATTTTTCTAAAAAAATGTACACCATAGAATTTTTTCATAATTTAAAAGTAAAAATATGATTAACCATATAATTATATGCAAATTCAATCTCATTGCATATCATCTTTATGGAGAAATCGGCAATGAATGAGTGCCAAGAGCTTGTCAAAATCATCAATAAAATCAACTATGAATTGCTAAACAAATCAAACAAGTTATTAGTAACCAAAAAACATTTATAATTCTATCCTCAAAGAATCCATTATCCACGTTATCTAAGACAGAGAAAATGATCTGATATACAATCTCATTGCAACCCATCTTTATGGACAAATTGACAACTAATGAGTGCCAAGAGCAGAGCACTGTACATCCTCTTCAATATTATCACAAACCATCCATATTAATTTAAACCAATGAAAATAATGTTATCTTTGAGGGCAAAATGGACAATGAATGAATAACAAGAGAAAAGCTTTGTACACAATCATTCATAAATACCAATACAATCACTAATACGACTTATCCTCTAATTGTAAACAAGCCAAACACAAAGTTATCCATAACCCAAACCACATTTGACATATTCTTCTAAACAAACCCAAATCACAAACCATAAAAACATTAGTCTAAAACCAAAGGAACGAGACAACATTCAATCCCATCATGCCAAATTGCCAATCATCTTTGATGGACAAAATTGTCAATCAAAGAATTGAAATTTGGAGCCCAAAAGAGAAGAGAAGGTTTTGTACACAATCATCAATACACATCAATGGCTGATGTGGCTTGGGCTCTATTGGGCTCAGACTCAGAGTCATCAAAGTAGTCCTCTCTGACATTAAGGGCAAGCATAAGGGCAGCAAGCCACAAGAGTGAGCAATCAAGGGACACGAAAGCACCACCTCCAATGAGGCCTGTCTTAGCTGTGGGACACTCTTGGGTTGAAATGGGATGGACTTTGTGCTTCAAGTGATATTGCTCTTGGATTGTTGGCCATAATGTCAATGTTGCTGCTAAACCACTTGTGAACCTGTGAAAATTTGTTTAGTGAAAAAAAAAAAATTATTCACAAGGCAGAAGGGTATTTTCTTAATAGAGAGTTTTGCAATTAGCAAAGATGTTTTGAATTTGAAAGTATGTTTGGAGAGATGCAAATTTAGGTTTAGAATCAAGGTAGTCTAATATAATTAAATATGATGTTATATATATTATATGGTAAATCTAAGACACCTAAATTAAATAAGACAAGTTTCTTTTTTATTTATTTATTTATTTGGAAGGGCACTGCATTATTTTTACAATTAAAAAAAGTGGTAGTGTAGACATCTGCATAGTTTAATGATCACTATATTAAACTAAAAATATTGAGATTTTCCATGATTCAACATCTTTATAAACATACTTGAAAAAGGAAAAACTAAGCAATAGGAGAGGATTGTTGTGTACTTACAAAGCAATGTTGAAGAATGTGAGGAAAGTTGTGTTCTTGAAAAAGATTGAATGAGGAAGTGATTTTCCTTTGTAAGGGTAAAAAAGTGAGACATAACCAACAATAGTGGAAGCAATAAGAAACGCAAATGACAAAAAGCCCAAAGCAACTGTGGGACTTGATGGGTATTTGCATATCACCACATCTTTCCCTGTAACTGCAGTTCCAGAGGCAGGCTGAAATATATATATATATATATATATATATACAAAAATATTAGAAAAAAAAAAGAAGAAAAAAAAAAAAAGAAAACCCATGATAGAAATTGAAAAGTTTCATTATGATACAATTTGTTGACGAAAGAAAATGAAACATTTTGTACATTTTGAGTGTCCTTGTGTATATATTCTTATGATTAAGTCCTACGTACATATAGATATAGATATATGATATATTGTTGCAAAAGATATTACAAGAGGAAATTGATGTACCTTCAAATTTTCAGCTACAACTCCAAAAATGAAAGAAGCAACACCAAGGACAGTCACAATAAGAGCCATTTGTTTTGCGTTGAAAGCCATGGTAGACTGATAAAAGGGAAAAAAGAAAAAGGGCTAATAATCTCCAGCTCCTGTATTTTGGATAATCACAGATGAGATTTAATTAACATTATGTATTAAGAACGAAAATGAAAAAAAAAATCGTAAATATAATTAACCCTTTGGGATTTTGACCATTATAAATTTATAATGAAGTTTTATATGTGCAAACATGACATGTTTGGCGTTGATTACTAAATAACACTTTTTAATGTTTCATTTGCTAAATAATAAGAAATTTAGATGTTTATCTTATTAGACAATCTCCAGAAAGTTTTAACAAAATGGACGCAAAGAAATGTTGAAAACAAAAAAGTCTTTTAAGGATAAATAAACTTTTATTTGTAAGAGAACAAGAATTTTGGTAAATAACTAGTTAATACCTTATTGTTGTGCAGATGGGTCTGCAAAACAAAGAGCTGGTGATTATATGTGATAATAAGGGAAGAGAAGAAGAGAATTCGTTAAGAATTTATAGGACAATGTCAATATGGTTTTAAGAATTTGGACACTTTTTAGGAGAGATTCAAGGTAGGAATTTCAAAATTTTCCAAAATTAGATTTGTGACACTGAAGAATTGGTTGTCACTGCTTTTATTAGTATCTTTGATTCCTATCTTTACTATTATCGCATCTGTTCTTTTTGACTCAATATATTCCAGAAAAGACTTTTACGATACTTGTAGCAATAATAACCATTATTTTGAAATATAGGTAATTAATACAGATATAATGACTCATACTCATAAACAACTGTAATTGGCCAGTCCTAACATATGGCAGAGGCGCATAGCTAGTCTATCAAAATTATATTACCAATTTGAGGGGAAAAAAACAACTTATAATGTCAAATTTTAAAAGTAAGAAAAAAAAAAAACTGTGTAATTAAACGTTTTATTTCTCCTCTCTTTCAAGAAATAGTTTAACGTTCTTTTTAGTTTTTTTTTTGGCACTTTCTTAGAAAATATTATTTTGATTCTAGAATCTCTGCGCTAACCCTTTTTGAAATTCTAATTCAGCACCAACTTAAAAAGTAAATTTTTTTTTTTATATAATCATCTTTCTATTTCTATTACATTATTTAATACATTTTTTTAGCTATCAAACCTTTTTGTCTATATAGAGTACGATGCAACAAACATATATTTATCCTTTATCCTATCCATGAAAAACAGTCCGTAAAAAAATAACCATTCGTTCTATAATATTAGGGAATTTTAAGAAAATAGCCACTATTTATAAAATAATTTTAAAAAATAGCCACAGTTTCAAAAAATTTAATAATTAGCCCTTTTAAAAATTTTAGACACGTGTCAAAAATTTCTTACAGCACATTTTATGTGTCATTTTGTTATTGTCAGAAATTTCTTACAGCGTGTAATGGCTAGTTTTTAAATTTTTTGAAACTGTGACTATGTTTTGAAAACACACAGTTCAAAATGGCTATTTACCTCACTGACCCATAATATTATTATATATAGTTATGCCATATATATATGTATGTATCTCCAAAGCTCTACGAAAAGAAATGTATATTCAGATGGTACCTAGAGGTTGCAAAACCAAGAAGACCGATTAATTACACTTTCCTTCTTCTTCTTGTTTCTATTTCTTTTTTTACATTAAAAGAATGAGAGAAATCCACGAATCATAAACATTTGAATACATGGTTTGGTCAATCAATTCAGTGCCTTTACATGAAGATCAGGTCGAACCGTTCTCTAGAAGGTGCAATGAACTCATCGCAGAGAAGGGAAAAAAAAAAAAAAAAAAAAGAAAAAGCAGGCTCTAGTCTTTGTCGTGGCTATCGTCCTAGTTTTGGCGCAACGACTGTAATGCATTGCAACTACCGCCACTGACCTTGCTCGCTCCTTCTCGTCTGCTTTTGCCGCAAGTTTGTTACCACCCTCGGAAGTCGCAGCTGGTTTCTTGATAACGAAAACTGCGACTGTTGAGGACTTGGGAACAAACTTGTTCGAAGCCCCTGAATCACTTGGCTTTCCTCTAAAATAAACCAATGTGAAATTATACCAAAGTGAAATTATAGTGAATACCCAGTTTTTAATACATAATTTAAATTATTACTCAATCTTCTGAAAAATATAACCAACGTGATTCAGTTACTTGCACAGTGGTAAGTGGTGGTTATTAATTTAGTTACCAAAAGTATGTGCAAGTAATTAACGAAATTACTTCAAAAGTTTGGGTATTTATTTTTATTGTTACATGAATTATGAGGATTTCCCTACTTCACTCTAAACAAAACACACAAAAAATGATTATTTCGAGTTTTTTTTTTTTTTTTTTGAAGACATTATGAATTTTTCTAATCCAATGACTTTTGAAGTGTTGTAGGTGACATGTGTACCATTAGATTTGTTGCAACAATTTGCAGTGGTTTCACATGATTTTAGCTTCAATAGCGCAAATAAGCTTCACATGATTTACATACACGTCATTGTGACCATCGGCTCAAACGTCGTCGTTGGGGAAGTGAGAAGAAATTATACGTCGTCGTTGTGAATAGTGATGCGTGAGGGAATGGTAAAGGCGGAAGGAAATGTGCTGTCTTTTTGGGCTGTGCTCCCAATTGAATTGTAACAAATAAGCAAAGCAGTTTGTGTATTGCAGTTATTGATGGTTTCTATTTTATTCTTTGCTTATTTGTCAAACTTTAATTGGAGGCACAGCAATAGACACAGTCCAAAGAGACAGCACATTTGCTTTCAGTAAAGGGAGCCATGGAGGATTAAGAGGATTTTGAAGGCCGTGACTTTGTGAAGTAGACGATAGATTGATTTTTGTTTTGAATTTTTAAAATGATTTTTATTAAGTACAGCCGGTGTATTGGTACGTGAAGCAAAATAATAAAATCAAAAATAATTGTAACGAATTTAATACACATTTAATATATCTTATTACAATGACTTATATTTTTGTTATTTTGTCTTTTCAATTTATTACTTTGTTGTATAAATACAACTAGTATATTGAATTAAAAGACTTTTTAAAAATAGTAAAAAAATTTGTATGCTGTGAAAAGTACCTTTATCACCGTGCACTTTTGTTGATAGTTGATACCAATGCTAACTCTAAGATTGATTCCTATCGGTCTGAATTTTAGAGATTATTGAGTAAATAGTCATTTATTTAGATGATGCTTTAAGAAAACAAACACCGTTTTCATTAATTAAGGAAATAACCTTTTCCTCAGTTATATGATGTTGTAACCTTTATGCCTTTAATTTTTTAAGTAGCTAATGACTAGTTTCTTAATTTTATAAACTTTAGCTTATTTTCTTAAAACATGTGCTAAGAATGACTAAATATTAAATCATAACCCATGACAGAAAGTATCCAAATTAAATGGGTCTTATATAAAATAATATATGTTTCAAAATATTAAAAAAATAGCATTATCTATAATTTTATGACAAAAAATAACAAAAAAATAATGACATTTTTGTATAAAAAAAATTAACACTTAAAATTTTAATAAGTAAAAGTTGAAATGTTAAAAAAAATTTACACAATGTGTGGATATTTTTTTTTTACTATTTTTTGTTATAAAATTAGTGATAAGGTTATTTTTTAATATTTTGAGATATGTACTCTTTTTTGAAAACTTAAAAGAAGTTTTGCTATTTATTGTAATTTCAATTCAATTCTTCTTATTGTCAACCCTAATAAGAATAGGGTTAAAATTTAATGGGTAGTTTAGGCTTTTAGTCATTTTTAGGCATATATTTTAAAAATTTAGCCATAGTTTCATGAAATTAAAGAATTAGCCATTCGAACCTTACGAAGCTTCGAAGGGTCAAAGTCCGACAGGTAGTGCTTGTTCAACACCTTTTGCTCTCCCATCTTCTATCCTTGGAACTCTCTCGCTTCTAGTTCAGATTGCCAAATCAACGCTGGCGAAGAAGTAGAGCGTGATGAGAAATCCTAGCAGAGAGCTTTCGATCGGAGAAGAAATAATTAAACCCTATTTAGCGGAAGATTATTAATATGTACAAATTTGTGTGGAGTATATAACATATAATCTATATTTTTTAATAAAGCCCTATTTAGTGGAGGATTATTAAATAGGAAACAATAGGAAAAACAATGGAGATTTTGAGGAATGCCCCATTTTTAGCACAATCATAATATATGCTCCATGTGTGTTGCCATTTTAATTATACCTAAAACTTTACACTACAAACATAGAGTGAAATTAAATGGAGCACAACACTTGGGGTATAGATTATTAAGTGGCATCAAGAATGAGTTTATTTTGAAAATCTCAAAAAAAAAAAAAACAATATTGAGAGTTATAATTGGAGACTAATAAAGGTATATAATAATTAGTATAGATCTTATCCTACCCAACAATTATTATATTATTAAAAAAAAAAACACCCCAGATTGATTCTCGATATTGCTATTGATTCTCTTTTTTGCATTTGATAATTTGGTAAATTGTAAATATTACTCTTGTGTACTTTGAACTAGTATGATTAGTTATTTTGATGTAAACTTTGTATATATAAAAAATAAAAATAATAATAACGCATTCGTGTAATTTCAGTAAAATGATTTCTATATATTAGAACAAACACATACATACATACAATCTATCTAAAATATCAAAGTTAATAGTTTTTGGTAGTTAGATTAGAGTTGACAAATTAAAAACAAAAATAATTTATCGAAACATATTTTTGTTATTAGTTTTAAAAATTAAAAAACTAAAGTATGGTTATCAAATGCATATTTCATAATAAAAAAAAATTATTGAACAAATAGTTATTTTTATTTTTTAGATAATATTTTAAGAAAATAATCAATGTCTTTATTAATTAAAGAAATATATATTTTCTTAAATATATAATGGTGTGATGCTATTCTGTGTCCTTAATTTTGTGAAGGGTTAATTATAATTTTAATTTTGAAAATATTGACTATTTCTTTAAAACATACAAACTAAATACCAATTAGGCCCTAAAAATGCGTTTTTAAAAAAGTTATGGCCTCTAACAAGACTTCGCAATATTGTGGGATTGATTGAGGGAAAAAAAAAAGAGAGAGAGAATAAAAATTGTATGTTGAGAAATAAACGCAATCTTAAAGAATAAAGACGCCTTAGAATACGGGTATTTTTTTTTATTATAAATAATATCGAAGGAAACCTCACCCTAGAGCCGGCTAAATATACAAAATATATATAATTGATTCCAAGATTCTGTGGGGCCCACTATAGCTCATTGATTCACTTCATTTAATTCTCTTTTGAATCATTCCCTCTCACTTGGTTACCTTTTTCCAGTTCTTCAAGGTAATTATTTCCCTAAATCCTCTCAAGAAATTGCAAACAATAATCTATTTATTCACCTGAGATTTTAATTCTTTCTCAGAGTTTTTTTTTTTTTAATTCACTTTCTTGGTGAAATCTTTGCCAATTGAGCGAAGTCTTAAGCTTGGATTTATTTCTTGTTTTTTAATTTTTGCTTTGATTCCATGTTTTTGATTGTTTGTTGCTTAATATTCTTAAACTTTGCAAGGGAATCGTTAGGTTTATGTTTCTTTTTTGTTTTTTCTTCAAATAAAAAGCAAAGCTAGTATAATATGAATTATCTTCTGTGGCCGTGGAAATTAATTGCCATAGAGAGACCAATGTTATATGGTAAAGCCAAATAATTTTCGGATAAAGATAATTAGTTAAATACATTCTTTTAACTCTCTTGTATTCTTGAACTTTGCTAGTAATTGTATTGTATGTTTGAGTTTAATCTGAATTTATTGGCTGTAAATTAAGAGGGTTAGGTTTTGACAGGCAATTAATCAATCTTAAGCTGAGAAAAAAAATGGCTGCTACTATGAAGATGATGGTGGTGATGGTCTCGCTTTTCGGTGTAACGTCCTTCGTCGCCGGAATTATTGCCGAGAATAAGAAGGTAAACTTTTCATGCACTTGGTCACTGAAATATTTTTAGTCTCATTGATTTCAAATTACAACCTGTTTAGGGCTTTATAGTCACATTATAAGTGACTGAAAAAAGGAAAAAAAAAAAAAAAACTGCCATTTATTTGATCTCAATGCTATATGTGAAGCTTTGTAGATTGGTTTTGTTGCGTCATGAATTTTCTTTGAAACCAAACAGACCATTTACGTTTATTTATTTTTTCTTTTTTGTATATTATTAGGCTAGGATATTTAGCTGGATTGTCATACAATTGCTCACTTTATCTCTTCGAAATTTCGAGATTTCATAATAGCTACGCATGATTAGTGAGAAATTTACAACTTATGACTCCTATGTTAAGCTAGATTAACCGTTAGGAAAGCACATTGTTGTTTATCTCTGTGTTTTTTTTTTCTTTTGTCCAATGTCTAAAAATTGTTTGGTCCGCCTTTCTTGATAGCCGGCTTCTGGGATTCCCGTCACGGGGAATGGCGTCGTCATCTGCACCTATCCATCCGATCGAACGATTTTTTGGGGATACATGTCTTCTGGGTTCCTCCTCGCATCCACGCTTGTCGGGTTGATCTCGTTGTTTTACCCTTACAAAGGAAAGAAGGTCCCGGGAGTTGTTTTGTTCCGCAGCGGTAGTTTTCACACTTTCTTCAACATTGCCTTGTAAGTTAAGAAATTCTATTAGCTTGTGTTTGTCATTTGGAATCAAGATTGTGTTGCCAATAAGCACAAGATTGTGTTTGAAAATTTTGTATCTAAGAACCAAAAAAACATATCTCGAACTAAACACCCTGCAAATAAGTTTTTTGCAACTAAAACTCGAAAAATTTGCATATAAGAAGCAAAAATTCCAAGTACTCCAAACAATAGTTTCAACCGTACAGCGGTTATTAACTTATTCTTCTATGTGTAAATCTTCTCAGATTTTTTTTTCTTTTACCACTTGTAAATAGTCAAATCCTATCCATAAACTCCCATGTTGTTGAATTTGAACAATCACAAACTAATTGAAACATTAGAGCGATTCAATAAGTTACATTTATTAAATCAAAACATAATATATAGAGCGCAACGTCTCTAAGTAAATCTCACAAAAAAAACGCTACATCATTCGTTTTGAAATGCTTAGAAAAAGCAGCCCCCTCCGTCTTCCTTTTTTCCTCTATCTTTTAACGTTGTTTTCTTTGATTGTGTAGGCTCACATCCGGTCTAGCTGCAGCGCTCTTGCTGTGGCCCACTCTCACGGAGCACTTCCACATACTATACAACGTCCACCATAACCTTCAAACCAACTGCCCTACTGCTAAGACCGGTCTCCTTGGGGGTGGTGCCTTCGTGTCCCTCGATGCGTCCCTTTTCTGGTTGGTTACCCTAATGTTGGCCCTCAACGCCCGCGAGGACTACCTCGAGGACGTTGAACAAGATAACAAGGGTGAGTATGGACCGATCACCACCAATGAGACCGCATAAAGGCGTCATATGACATGACTTGGACGCTGCTTTTTGGTTTTTTTAGTTAAGTGTAAATAAATTAGTGTAGATTTTTTGATTTATTTAGCTTTGTTTAAGTTTGGTTTAGATTTGTTCTATTATTTTCTATTTATAGCAGTTAATAATTCAAATCTAAAATAAACGAGTCAATATTTCATGTTACAATTGAATATACTTATCCAAACATCAAGTTTGGATTATTAGATGATATTCTCAATTCAAATAAACATGTTTTTGGATTGCAATAATTTTAAACCCACAATCTAAAAATGTGGATCCCCATCGTTATATATGTACGTAACTAGTATATCTATTTTCAAATATTTATCGTTGAAAAGCAATTTGAAAAATTATACCTTTCGTAAATGATTTTCCCTATAAATCATAAGCTATCTATTACGTAATAAATAAAGAGAAATTATAGTGAATACCCAATTTTTAAAACTTAATGTAAGTTATTACCCAATCTTTTGAAAAATGTAACCAACTACCCAAAAGATGGAATTACTTACACTGTGATAAGTGGTGGTAATTACTTTGTTACCAAAAGCATGTGCAAGTAATTCACAAATTGACTAGAAACTCAATTACTTCAAAAGTTTGGGTATTTATTTTTATTATTATATAAATTCTGGGTATTTGCCTACTTCACGAGAAATTATAGTGAATACCCAATTTTTAAAACTTAATGTAAGTTATTACCCAATCTTTTGAAAAATGTGATCAACTACCCAAAAATGCAATTACTTACACAGTGGTAAGTGGTGGTAATTCACTTTGTTACCAAAAGCATGTGCAAGTAATTCACAAATTGACTAGAAACTCAATTACTTCAAAAGTCTGGCTATTTATTTTTATTGTTATATAAATTCTGGGTATTTGCCTACTTCACCCAAAAAAAATTATAATGAATACCCAATTTTTAAAACTTAATGTAAGTTATTACTCAATCTTTTGAAAAATGTAACTAATTACCCAAATGATGCAATTACTTACACAATAATAAGTGATGGTAATTCACTTTGTTACAAAAAACATGTGCAAGTAATTCACAAGCTGACTAGAAACTCAATTACTTCAAAAGTTTGGGTATTTATTTTTATTGTTATATAAATTCTGGGTATTTGCCTATTTCACCCAAGAGAAATTATAGTGAATACCCAATTTTTAAAACTTAATGTAAGTTATTACCCAATCTTTTGAAAAATGTAACCAACTACCCAAAAAATGCAATTACTTACACAGTGTTAAGTGGTGGTAATTCACTTGTTACCAAAAGCATGTGCAAGTAATTCACAAATTGACTAGAAACTCAATTACTTCAAAAGTTTGGGTATTTATTTTTATTATTATATAAATTCTGGGTATTTGCCTACTTCACCCATAAATAAATTCAGTAACGTATCAAAACACGTCATTAATTTACTAAAATTAATTATTAATCAACGAACACATAATTTAAAAAATTATGAATAATTTTTCAATATTAATCTAAACATCTCTTCTCTTTCGTTTTTTTTAGGATAAATATCAATGATCTATTTATGAATAAAATCTCAATAAATTAATACATACTTGAAAAATCAACAATATCCATATTTTTACTTTATAAACATAGACTAAAAATCAATATATCATTTGGGACCTTAATTATTAAGCGGTGCACTAATTATGTCAATTTTACAATTATCTCTATTATTTTTTGCCATTCCAAACTCGGGCCCTAGAAAGGTCCCATAATTTGATACAATGCCACAATTTAAATCAAAGTTTGCAATCCATGCATTTAATAGGCGAATTTGCAAACCATGTCAGTTTTTTTTTTTTAGAGAATTTTAAGAAAATAGCTAATTTTTTAAAATGATTTTAAAAATTAGCCACAATTTCAAAAAAATTAAAAACTGGCCCTTTTCAGAAATTTATTACACGTGTCAAAAATTTTCTTACAACAATTTTTATGTTTAGTTTTGTTATTTTCATAAATTTCTTATATGTGTAAGAAACTTTTTATGGCTAGTTTTTAAATTTTTTTGAAACTGTGGCTATTTTTAAAAACACACAGTCCAAAATGATTATTTACCTACCGAACCCCTTTTTTTATTTCATCTTTCATCTTGTCTTCCTCGCTTGTAACAGAGGCGTAATTTAGTCAATTTCATGTTAAAAAATAGAATGGACTGTAATATTCTTTTTAATAAATTATCAATTATAAAACCACCTTACCCACAAAGTGGCATTATCAAAATTTTCCTTAATAACAGGATAAGTATATATGGTTAGGGGTGTAATCGAGCCGAGCCGAGCTTTGAAATGCTCAGGCTCGGCTCGTCAAGTTTTTTACGAGCTCGAGCTCGACAAAATTGGAAAAATTAGGCTCGAGCTCGGCTCGAGCTCGATTAATAAAAGCTCGAGCTCGGCTCGAGCTCGACTCGAGCTCAGCTCGATAATTAAGCTCGTTCGAGCTTTTTTCGAGCTCAACGTTTAGAGCTCGATTTGAGCTCGAGCTCGAGAAAAGCTCGTTTTGAGCTCGATTTCGAAAAAAAGCTCGTTATAGGCTCGAGTTCGAGCTCGAACTCGAAAAAAAGCTCGTTTAGAGCTCGATTATTAATTAATTATTCTAGCATAATTAGATAATTATAAGCTGTTTGACATCATTCATAAAAACATAAAATTTTAAAAATCCACCATAAAACATTACTACAACAACATAAAGAAAGTCTAGAAATAGATTAAATGACATTAAAGTAAAAAAAAAAAAAAACTAAATCTTGAAAGTCTTAATGGTGCAAGTGCATATTCAAGGGTTCATGAACTCCTTAATGCTCTCCTTGTCCTGTAAAGATATCAAAGGTGTGTTATGATAAATGATAAAAGAATAAACATGTATAAATATACAACTAAAGAGTTAGAGCTTACTTTGCTTTTTCTTTTTATTCCATAGAATACCCGAAACCAATCTTCACCACACAATAAAACTTGAGTTGTATTCGCTCCAAAAAATTTAAAAAATGAGTGCCAAAATAAATTTTAAAATTATAATCTACAAATATATATATGTAATGTACATATATAATATATATATATATATGAGCTAGCTCGCGAGCTCGTTAACGAGCCTTTTCGTGAGCTCGTAAACGAGCCTGTTCGCAAACATATAATCGAGCCTGTTCACGAGCTCGTAAACGAGCCTGTTCGTGAACATATAATCGAGCCTGTTCGCGAGCTTTAACGAGCCGAGCTTTAGTTAGTTCAAGCTCTGTTCATTTATTATTCGAGCCCTAAAATTATGTTCAAGCTCGGCTCGTTTACACAACGAGCCGAACACGAACGAGCTTTTATCGAGCCGAACACCGAGCTGCTCACGAACGGCTCAGCTCGTTTACACCCCTATTAATATGGTAATAAATTTAAAGAAGACTCTTAGAATTTTTTGATATAAAAATTTACGGTTTTTTTATATAATAAATAGCCATATATTTATGTTTTTTTCGTCTTTTGTTGGGTGTTGAATCTCTATCCAACAATCCATATTCGTTTTTCTCTTTTAAAAAAGGAAAACGAAGAAACGGGTGGAGAGGACTTGGTTTCCCACAAAATTGGGGACACGGTTTTTGTCGTGACAGGGAAATTACAACAAATAGTACACAAAATTTTGTAGGTCTAATCGTGATGATAGTTTATTGGGAAATTACAACAAATAGTACAAAAAATTTTTAAGTTAAAAAGAAAAAAATGTTTCATTTATTTTTTTGGGTCAGTTAGGTAAATAGCCATTTTGAACTGTGTGTTTTCAAAAAATAGCCACAGTTTCAAAAAATTTAAAAACTAGCCCTTTCAGAAATTTCTGACAAGTGTCAAAAATTTCTAAAAGAGCTTGTTTTTAAATTTTTTAAAATTATTGCTATTTTTTAAAATTATTTTGTAACCAGTAGCTATTTTCTTAAAATTTCTTATTTTTTTAAACTAAATTTTTTGTAAAGAAGAAATAAATAAAAATTCCCTCCAAATCGAAATTTGGCGAACAAAACCCGCCAACCCGAAACCCTAAAACGGTCTCTCTCAATTAAAGCCCCAACCCAAATTGGCTTCTATTTAAACCCACCCATATTATCCGTACGACTTCTGTTCTAAACCCTACCAAAACCCTAGCTCTCTCTCTCCTCTGTTCTCGTTTCTCTCTCTACTCTCTGTCTCTCCCTCACTAACCAGAAGCAGCGAAATGCCTCTAGGCGAGAAACCCGGGGACAAGAGCCAGTCGCGGTACTGCGGAGTCGAGACGGACTTCAATGGCGACATGCCTCGGCTCTTGACTACCAATCTCTCCCATGGCGGCTTCGATTTCGTCGTCGCTCCTCTGGTTCGTCTCGTTGCTTTGTTTCCATGGTTTTCACTCACTCGATCGATGTTCTCTGTGCTTAACGAACGCTAAAATTTGCATGTCAGGATTTGTGTGAATGTGGTTGTGGTTGTGTTTTTTGATATCTTCTACGCGCTTAACTGTGAATTGAACGCTAAATTTTGCATATTAGGGTTTGTGTGAATGTGATTGTGATTTTTTGATTTTTCTCTGGTGGCTAATTAGCCAGTCACATATTACCAGCTTCGGAAGAAGCTGGTGGTTTCTATGTGAATGGTCAGTAAGTTCACCTATAGCAATGCCGTGTTACTATTGGCCTCTATTGGTGAAGTTTTTGAATAATGTTGCTTCACTTAGGCTGCGAACTACATTGATCTGAAAATGTGCTTAAATTTATTGTTTTCTCAGATCCTAACGTGATGACTAAATTTGATCCGTTTTTGAGTGGCTGAATGGATATACTTTTACCTTAGAGTTTTGGCTCGTAGAATGTCGGTGTTTGTGTGTTTGAGTAAAGAGATCCCTATGGCGTCGAACAATGTAATGATTGTCTTTGGGCTGGCATAGATTGCGGTTCTTGTTCTACTTTGGACTTTTAGTAGCATGTGGTTTGTTACCATAGTTATTTGAACTTGTTTCCTGCTGAACATGCTCTGGGAAAGATGATTAATATGTAATCGAAATCTTGTGTTATTTTGTTTAGATGGTATTGATGATTCTTTGCAGTTGCTATGTGCTCATGTGTGTTATTTTTGTGCTCTGGTGGCCAATTAGCCAGTCACATATCAGCTTAACAGCTGTTGTTTTTTGTGTGAATGGTCAGTAAGCTCACCTATAGCAATGCTTGTCAGTGGCCTTTGGCCGTGAAGCTAGTTGACTAGTCTACTTTATGGCTTTACTCGAGGGTTACTAACTACATTCATTATGATTTGCATTGGGCACATTATACTAGTAGTTATCAGTATTTACAAATTAATACCAGTGGGGTTTTATGTAATTGATGTTATTAAATAACAAAATATATATGAATATGAATGCAGTTGCATTCTTTTGTAGTCAATGTGGATGGGTCCAATTCCTTTGATCTATACTTAACTACCTGGTGCAATCATCTGAATTAACATAAAATTCTTGTGTACTAAAGCAGTAATGTAACTATGCGTTTTCCTTTGCTTCATGCTGCAGATGGATCCTGCTTATCGGCCAAGCTTATTGCAAAAAGAAAGTGGTGAATATGGTGTTCTTCCAGTTGCTGGGTCAGACTTAGTTTTAAGCCCTTCTCAATGGAGCAGTCACGTTGTAGGTATGAACATTTGGGAGCAAGTCAACTTCTAGTATCCAGGCATTCTATGTCCTGTAATTTTGGATCACATGGGGTTATCTTTTGTATATAGTTAGTACACTTTGTAATCGTATGCAGATATACATCTTTTGTATGTACAAGTGTTCCTCTGATTACAAATGAGATTTTAAATAATAATTTTACGTTCATCTAATATATGTTGAGTTTACTGGATATCCTTAGATATATGTGAAATGTTATATGCAAATTCAGTATGATGATTGTGCTTTTCTGGTATTGTCTGGTTCTGCCTCTGTACTTTTCTATTCTCTGTAAATTTTTTTAAAAAATGAATTGTGAGACTACAATTGTTTTGGGAGTTTCATTGATAGTTGTAGTTCATTTTAGGAAAGATATCCTTGAAACAAATTCATAGGGTTGAATTACTATTAGTCTTAAAAGGATAGTGTTATCCAACAAAAAATCCTTTTTTTTATAAGTGGGCCAGCGTAGCTAAAGTTTTGATGGGGATTGGGATTTTGCTAAGAAACACCATTCAGTTTGGAGGACATTTAAGCATAAGTAAATTGAAGAGATATCTTGTTGATAAAGCACTTGGCATACTATTAGTCTTATTATCTTAATTGCCTTATATATTCTGTGTCCTAATTTGTGTGTATGTGTGTACATATTTAAGCATTTTACCTGGAAATTAGTTATCGTTAGATCTGAGTTAAACGAATGTAAGAAATTAAAATCTAAACTTAATGTCAAGTCCTCCCTGGTCAAGCTGATTAATTGGATCAGCCTCGAGAAATTGAACTGTATGGATTGTGATGGAGTGAATCTCTTCCATATACTTTTAATTCCCTGATTTAATTTAAGCTATAATTGATGATGACGTTTGACCATCAGCCTTCTCCTTGAGATCAATGGTTTTAATAAATTATTAATTTTCATATTACATTTGCAACAGAAATTATGTTATCTTTATACTCCATTTGCAAGCAACTTGCTGAGTCTTGCTTAACAAGTGTATGGATTACTTTGCACTTGGCGCTGATACTTATGCCTAGCTTTTAATTGGATTTAATTACACTATCCAAACAATCTCCAATTCTCGTAGTTTTCAATTAATTAGTTGGTTTAAGTCAGTTTGAGTGCTGTTTCAGAACTGCTGGCTGTATTTTCATTTATTTAGTTGGTTTAGATATTTTTTAGCCAGAGTTGGCATTAGCAATATTCTTTTACAATAACTTTGTATCCATGGGTCGTGACTTCTTGGTTATTGCATCTTTATTCAGGAAAAATTAGCTCATGGATCGACCTTGATTCAGAAGATGAGATACTTCGGTTGGATTCAGAAACCACTCTGAAGCAAGAGATTGCGTGGGCTTCTCATCTCTCACTGCAGGTCTGCATTGTGCTGCTTTAGCTTTAAAATTTTGTTTTTAAAGTATGTGATTTTCTGCAAAAGTGTACACATGTTTATGCTACATCTAGTGTTGTAAACTCTGTCTTTACCATAACCTGAATGACCAGTAGATTTATATATCCCCATGAAATTTAACAACTATTTGAAGTAAAATAATGGGAAAATAATTTTCTAAATAAGATATCTTGATATAAGGGCAATTTGACTCATCAATTTTTTCAAGGCAGTTTAATTGAGAAGTGAAATTTATATCTTTTGAATTTAGGTTCTGGTTCCACCTGAAAACTATTGCTTTTAGGAAAAGTGTAAAACTTATCACTAAGTGTACTGCCTTTATCATGACGGAACACAGAAAGAAAGTACTAAATGAGTTATTTTCCTCACTATATTTGGCAACTTTAATTTCTTTTCCTCACCTTTGCCACATCTCAATGTGGGAAAGACAAGAAACTGTAGTATGTTCTGCTGTGTTCTTTATATAGATGTCTCAGTCTAATATATCCTGAAGTTGTGATGTTCTATGTGTATTTAGAAGGTCATAAGCATCTGATTTCTTTATGAGATGATGTGGTTTTCTAATCACTTTTGCTGCAGGCGTGCCTTCTTCCAGTGCCTAGGGGAAAGTCATGTGCCAATTATGCTAGATGTGTGAATCAGATTCTACAGAACCTAAACAATATGCAGGTACTTATTGTCATCTTCAGTATTAATTGCATCATTGATATATTAAAGCTTGCTTTCTCATTATTTCATTATTAAAGTTGTGGCTTAGGATTCCATTGGTGAAAAGTGATGATGATTCCATGGATGTAAACTCAGATCATTTGGTGAGTATATTCCTTGCAAACTGTTATTCGATCCCAACACTTTACATTGTTTGCTTTTAAAGTTTACGCAACTCTTAGGCAGCTTCTTTTTCTTTGCAACTCATAGCATTCTCCTATGTTGTGTATGTACCTCTTTAGTCTAACGGAGTAATAACCTTTTTGGTCTATACTTTGCAAAGCAAGATGCGAAGGGTGTATACTGCTTTGCTTGTGCTTTAGAATGTTCAGTGCCCATGTGGTGAATCTATGCATGAAAGATTGTTCTTTGCATGGGCAAGAGCTACCCCCTTGGCATTGGTGTCATCTGGGCAGAATTTTTTTAAGTTTAAGTGGTGGAATGTCATCTCACCTTCATGAACTTGAGGCATTATGTGTGTGCATCATTTGTCTTTTCGGATATTTAAGCTCGGTTTCAAATGCAGCATTATTGAAATTGAATTGTTCTTGTTTGCGATGCAGATCGATTCTTGGGAGATTTGGAACTCATTTAGGTTGCTTTGTGAACAACATAGTCGCTTATCGATTGCCCTGGACATTCTGTAAGTTAAATAAACCTGGGATGCATCTTTTTTATTTTTTTAAATTTGACCAAAATATTACGAGTTATTTTTCTAGGGATCTGATTCTTGAACTGCAATTTGTAGTCCTTATTTTGTATTTTATTCTTAATTCCTTAGGAGTTCTTTGCCTTCAGCAAACTCACTTGGTCGTTGGTTTGGAGAGTCTGTTCGAGCAGTCATTGTCAATACTGATGTAAGTATATGCTGCTAAGTTTTTTATGCATCATACAAAGTCTTCTATATGTTGCTTTCCTCATTGTCTTGTAATAATATGATTACCATTTGCCAGTCCTTTCTAACCAACGCAAGGGGTTATCCATGCCTGTCTAAGCGCCACCAGAAGCTAATTACTGATTTTTTCAACCACTCAATTCAGGTATTTAAAGATGAGTTTTTAACGGCATTCTTATGTTCTTAATGGAAAATTTTACCCTTTCATTACTTCGATACATAAACAATCTCCGTTTACTTGGGAAGGATTAATCTAGATGTGTTTCGGAAGTTTAAGTAGTGATAATTTCAGTCAGTCTGGTAGAATGTAAGACGGCTTTAATGTATTTGCTTCTAGAAAGGCTCTAGTTTATATAAATTCTTTGAGTACTTGTTCAAAGTTACTAAGAATCTCATTAACAGCTACTTTCTCTCTCTCACCTTTCATTTTAGTTTTTAACTTGTCAAGGTTCCTAATTTATCCTATCAGACAATGCATTTTGCACTGTTCAATCACATAAAGACTATCCTGCAGCTCGACTAATCTCTGTTGCTGACAATTTTTCTAGGTTGTTATGTCCGGGAAACCAGTGCACAACCTTCAAGGGGGAAGTGCCGATGTGGCTGCCAATCAAAGCGATAGCGTTGACCGTAAGTGTATTGTTTCTTAAGTGCAATATCCGTATGCTACCAACAATGTTATACTGTTTAAGCCTCTTTGCCTTTGGTCAGGTGTAGAGAGACATCCATTGAGGCCATATTTGGATTATGTGGCTTATCTCTACCAACGGATGGATCCCCTTTCCGAACAAGAGCGTATTGAGGTAGGCTTTACTTATGCTCTCTCAGTATCTCTACATACTGGTGACTTTTTTACAAAATCAGATTACTTGCCAAGTATGTTTTGTTCTAACTTTTGTAATTTCTTATGCTAGATTGGATACAGAGATTTCCTCCAATCACCCCTACAGGTGCACTTTTACCACAAGTTTTTTTATTCTTGTATCTTTTTACTAATATTCTTGAAATGATGTTTAATTGTTGTTGGTAAATATAAATCCTACAACCTTTTATGCATATATAGGTTTTCAATCCTTTCTTCTTCTGTTTACAATTTGGGTTAATTTTGCACTCTGATGCAGCCTCTCATGGATAATCTCGAAGCACAAACTTATGAGACATTTGAGAAGGATACAATGAAGTACCTTCAGGTATTAATTTGCACTTGATATATTGTCGAATTTTTCCTCCCTTTTTTCATCATTATGTTTTGTACCTTCTGTACTATTTGTGTAGATTACAAGTTTACTAAACATTCATTGAATTTAATGAGCAGAAAGGAACTAAACTACAAGTTTTCTTGAAATGTATGCCACTAGATTATCTTCTGGCGTGTAAGTTTGTTCTCTTAGTATGGTTTATTTTGTATTTAGTATCAAAGGGCGGTGAGTAAAGCTCTACTGGACAGGGTTCCCGACAAAGACGCATCAACTATTATGACAGTAAGCTGCTCAACCATTTTCATTGAACCTCCCCTATATTTTATAGACCATGGCTTTTACTTGTATCTTTTTTTTTTTCAATTGTTGAAGGTGTTGATGGTTGTAGGAGCCGGACGCGGACCTCTAGTGAGGGCATCATTACAGGTTACTTTCTCTATCTATGTATATATGTTTTGAGCCGTGTATGAGTATAGACTGTTGCATTACAGGTTACTTTATTTGTGTTATTACGTTGTGAGCTGTGTTTGAATATGTGATGCATTTTTCATATTTGCTCTTTTGGACCATTCTTATTTGACCTCTGGTTCTTCATAGGCAGCTGAAGAAACCGGACGTAAGCTTAGAGTTTATGCTGTAGAGAAAAATCCAAATGCAGTTGTTACCCTTCATGTGAGTTGCAAAGTTTTCAAGTTGTGGTTCCATGCAATTGTCTTATTTCCTATATTGATGTTTGCGATAACACTGAGTTTTTGAAAACAGAACTTGGTTAAAATCGAGGGGTGGGAAAGTGTTGTTACCATAATTTCCTGTGATATGCGTCACTGGAATGCTCCTGAGAAAGCTGACATTTTGGTATGAGTTGGTCCTTTGTCTTAGTAATAGCAGTTACTTTTGTCATAATTATGTCTGACATTATACTGATTAGTTTTATTTTTGTTTTTATTTGCTTTAGGTGAGTGAATTGCTGGGTTCTTTTGGTGATAATGAGCTGTCTCCTGAATGTCTTGATGGAGCCGAAAGATTTCTGAAGCAAGATGGAATCTCAATACCATCATCGTATGTATAGCTTTCTTGGTTGTTATAATTCATACATTCTAGCACAATCAATCTAACAATTCCAATATTAAGGTTTTCATATGAAAGATTAATGTGTCTTGAATATAGTTGTTCCCTTGGGCGTATTTTCTAGATATCATTTTTCGCATTTGAAGTTGGTCAATTTTTATGTGCAACACCTGCATCTTGTACTATCACACCGAAATATTCCTGTTGAGTTCGTAACTGCAGATTGGTGTTTTCATACAAATTTTATCGTATGGTTCTTTCAGGTACACTAGTTACATCCAACCAGTGACCGCGTCCAAATTGTACAATGATGTATGCCTCTCTTGTCTTTCGGTTATACTCTATTCCGTTTCAAGCACTGATAAGGCAGTTTTGGTCGTCTCACAGGTGAAGGCCCATAAAGATGTTGTACACTTTGAAACTGCTTATGTTGTTAAATTGCATAGTGTGGCAAGGCTTGCTCCTACTCAACCTGTGAGTCCTTCCTCCCTCAGCGTGGGGTATTTTATCTTATCTGTGATTGTTAGGATTTTGTGCATCTGCTTTTTCATTGGTTAATTTCTTAAATTAGGCTATGAACTTGGATCATGTACATGGAATTGTAATTTGACTTGGAGCTTTATTCAGACATTGTTTTTATTTTTTAATTTTCTCAGGTATTTACATTTACACATCCAAATCAATCAACTGACAAAAGCAATCAACGGTACATAAAGCTGCGCTTTGATATACCTTGTGATACCGGGTCAGCTATGGTTCATGGTATGTGTTGGCATTGTTATATTTCTGAACAGAACTTTCTGGCTTTTAATATTATCTTTGACTTTCTTGGGTTTGAGTTTATCTAGTTGACAGTCCTACAAATGTGATGATGTCTTTTGTTATTGTGTTGGAAGTGTGTCTTTCTTCTTGTTGTTTTATGAATTCTCCTTCAAAATTGTAAACGGATTTTTTGCATGGGCTTTTATAGAAATTAAAAAAAAAAAAGTAGCAAGATGGAAGTATCAGAAAAAAAAGTGTTGAATTATGGAGAATATTAGGATAATACATTTATATTTCAGAAACATCTCATGTATTTCCTGCATCTGTAGGCTTTGCGGGCTACTTTGATGCCACGTTATACAAAGATGTTCATCTTGGTATTGAACCATCAACAGCAACACCAAACATGTTCAGTTGGTAGAGTACCCAATTTTCTTCTTTCTCGTGCATTTATTTATTATCAGCTTAAGGCATGATAACTACACATTTGGGTGCTGGGATTTTTGCAGGAATTGTTCTTACCCAAAAGTTTGTTTAGCTCTTGTTCAGTAATTTGAACTCTATTTATAAACGCTTTGTTGGTTTATAGAGCTAATATTTTATTATCCTTCGTACGCAAATGTGCCTTTCTTCTTTGTCTACATATACATATGCAAAGTTAGGTGCTGAAACTTTTAATACTAAGCACATCAGAGACCTAATTCTATGCTCTTGATATCATTCAGGTTTGCAATATTTTTCCCGCTAAGGACACCAGTCTGTGTACATACCGGCTCTCCTCTTGACGTACATTTTTGGCGCTGCTGTGGTCCAACCAAGGTAAAATTTGCATCAAGTTATAGACAAGGATTGATAGGTTTTGTACTTTGCCAACTCGAAGAGGACGGTTTCTTGTTTAGTTTATTATGTAAGAGGCCATTTTTGTTTCGTTTCTCCTGGCATAATGTTGGGAAAAGGATGGTTTAGAATGCAATAAATTATTTCAGTATTTAGGTATATTATGCTATTTCTTAATCTGCATTTAGTTCTCTAGCACTTCTGTTTAATGATTAAGGTCTTTCTTTATCAATATTCTGTTTGGCATCGTTTAATTTTTCCGGGGTTTTGTTGGATATGTTCGCGTAGGTCTGGTACGAGTGGGGTGTTACGTCTCCAAGCTCATTGCCCATTCACAACACTAATGGGCGTTCATACTGGGTTGGCCTGTAGTTCTCCAACTTGACAGATTTGTGTTCTTGGAGTTAAACAGGCAAGTGCAGCTAGTCCCTGGAGCAGCAGGTAGAGAATGTAATCGCTGTTTGTTCGGCCAGAGAAAAGTCGAGGCTGTTGGCAGATCTATCTTGTACCTGCTTGGTGGCCGAAGAACTGTCGAAAAATGTGGACAGAGCTGGTTCTTGTACTGCAAGTGGGCTAGTTCCATAGTTTTTGTTTGTTTTGCAGTTTAATCTGTAAATTGCAGAACCAAATAGGAGTGTATATGGAAATTTGAGATGTTTTCTATATCCATTAGAATGTTATTTTTGAACTATCAATCACACTACTATTGGAGAGGGAAATAAAAAAATTAAAAAGAGAGAGAAAGAGAGAGAAAAGGAAGTATTTGTTGTGATCTAGTTTTGGTTGCAGATCTTGAAAATAATTCTTTTCCTCTGAAAGAAAATCCGTTTGACAATTTAAAGTGAAATATTTTATCTAAAAAATAATAGACCGTTTACAAATCAAGCAGATGTTTTATACCAATCGATTTTTTTTTGCTGGATTAAGAAATTAGCTATTTTAAAGATAAAGTTTGAAGGATTTAGCTAAGAATGTCAAAATTTAAGAAATAGTTAATAAATACCTTAATAAAATAAGTATCTATGATAATTATTTAAAAAAAGGTCTAAATCAAGTAAAAAATCTTTGAAAATTCGATTCATTTAACTTAAATAAGCTAACTAAATTTACTATTACTATAATTTTTATCGACGGTGATAAAATAAAAAATAAAAATAGCTAATTTCTTAAATTTCTAAAACTATGGTTAATCTCAAAAAAATTAGTTTAAAGTTTGACTAAATCTTTAAAAATATCTTTTTGTTTTTGGAATTTTTATTGACAACTACTTTTCAGTACCAAAAGCACGTTAATTCCTCATCCTTTTTTCTTTGTTTCTAAATAATGACAAGTCAATTCCCTCTTTTTCACTTCTTCAACTAAGGTTTTTTCTAGGGTAGTGTAAATACTTATTATGTGAATGAAAAATGGCCTAAAACATAATATATTGAGTTTTTAGAGCAAATTTTTGCCAGAAAATAATGAACAAATTAAGAAATTAGTCATTTTAAAGCTAAATGTTGAATGATTTAGTCTTAGAATATCAAAATTAAAGATTTAACCGTAGCATGCGTGTAATTATATTACATAAATGTTACGGTTAAATCATTTCCTTCATGAAATTATGGCTAATTCTTAAAAAATTAGCCAAAAATTTGATTATATCCGTAAAATCTCAAAATAATGTGTAGAATTGTATTGTTGATGTAGAGCTTGACTTGATTAAGAAGCTCTATGAGATATCGAAAAGAAGCTACGTGTATGAAATTGAATCGATTTTTTAATAATTATTCTAACAAAAATTAAATTAAAAAATATATTCTTTGACGTCATCTGACGAACATGTGGTCTACATTTTATAAGTACAACCAAACAATAAATTTGAAATTAAATCAAATAAGCCATAAAAATAACATGGAATTCCAAAATTTAAAATTATATGTATAATATAATAAATTTAAAATTATATTTAATAATTGAGTTTTTTAGGCATTTAACCAAATTTTTGGGTAATTTTTTAGGATTTAGCCCTAAAATGTCGAAATTAAGGATTTCGCCATAACATGTAACATTACATGTCGAAATTAAGGATTTATGTTATATGTAACATATATACGTGTAAAAAATGTAACATTAAATGTAATGTTACATGTAACATAAAATGTTACACATGTGACATTACATGTAATGTTACACTTTTACACGTATATATGTTACATAATATGACTAAATTCTTAATTTCATGAAACTATGGCTAAATTCTTCAAACTTTACCTTTAAAATGACTAATTGCTTAACTGACCCTTTATAATTAGAAAATAGTATAGTATAAAAATAAACTCTTAAATTAGCTTATGATCGAGCTCCTAAACAATGTAGTCTTATAAGTTTTATTTCAGCTCGTTTATCAAGCGATCACTAAATTCGTATATCAAACTCGAGGGCGTAATTAGTTTATACTTTACAGCCTTACTTCTATGGAGAGATTTTACAGCAAATTCCTAAAAGATTAGTTATTTGTATAAAATTGTGATGAAATGGCTAGTTTGAAGAAAAAATAATATAAAAAATTAAAATAAGGGTAAAGTAGGGAAATACCCAAAAATTATAAAATAATAAAAGTAATTACCTATAATTTCTAAGTAATTGAGTAATTATCCAATTCATTAATTACTTGCACATGTTTTCGGTAATTGAGTTGTTACCACTAAGTGTGGAAATATGGAATACTGGGTATTACCCGAAAATCTTTCCCGGGTAATTTTCGGGTACCCAGAAAAGATTTCTGGGTAATACTCGAGATATTTTAGTGGAATAGCCGGGTAAAACCTGGGTAAATCCGAGGAATTACCCGGTTTAATTATTTTTTTTTGGTTTTTTATAATTTTTTTAATAATAAGGTTTTTAATCGGGTAATTCTCGGGTAAGAGGTGAAATACTTCGTAATAAGAAAATCTGGGTAAAATTCGAGTAATACCCGGTTTTATCATCCGGGTAATACTCGGATTTTACTCAAAAATTCTACCGGGTAAAAAATTACCCGGATTTATTCCACCCGAATTTGCATGCTTAGTTACCACCAATCATCATTTTGTAAGTAATTAAAACATTTAAGTATGGGTGAGTTGCAAAAATAAGCCAAAATTAAATGTTTGTTTTAAATGATAGCCTATGTTTCAAAAAATAAAAAAATAGCCATGTTACGAATTATACAACAGAATTGTGTCACACAAAATATAACATATTTGTAAATATTTGTAAGATATTTTGTAACACTTCAAGTTTTACTCATTATTTTTTGAAGTGTTAAATAATATCTTACAAATATTTACAGATGTGTTATATTTTGCGTGATACTTTTCTGTTATACAATTCGTAACATGACTATTTTTTTAATTTTTTGAAACATAGACTGTATTTTAAAAACAAAATTTTCTTTTGGCTATTTTCTACTATTTCCCTTTAAGGTATTTAGTTGTATTTTTTAAAATATTAGTGAAAATTGGGTATTCACTGTTGTAATATCTCTAAAATAAATAAAAGAAGGAAAAAAATACCCATTTGCACCCCATATTTGTGCTACTTTTCTCGATAGCACCATATTATTTATTTTCGACATGTTTGCACCCTAAATTATGTAACGTTGTCCACTTTGCACCCTCCGTCTATGACTGTTTATTTTTCCGTGAAAAATGCTGACATGGCCTGGACAGAGGTGTTTTTTCAGACTTCTTTTATGCCCTTAGGGCTGTAACTATATTTTTGGCGCCAATTGCATCTCTTTTCCCTCCATTTCTCAACCAAGCTTTTATTTATTAAGGGGATAGGTTTATTTACTAAGGGGATGGGCTATGTTTTGCACTCATTTTTATTAGTTGCAATGTCTACCTTGTACAATGGTGAAAATTTTGGGCAGCAAAGCAGTTGCTCTTCTGGAAATTTGTGTGAATGTGGTAGTGAGGAAGTGCTTCGAACTGCCACAACTCCGAAGAACAAGGGTAGACGTTTTCATAGTTGTTCTAATTGGAAGGTGAGTGATTTATATTGTAAAATTTTGACCTGAAATTTTTGGTAACTTTGGCTAAAATTTGTCCTTTTTTTTTTCTCTTTTTTTTTAAAGAAAGATGTTAGTAAAGGATGTAATTTGTTATAGAGTGGATTGATCCTGAGATACAAATCCATTCAACTACTCATGATCTTGGTCTGCTAAGGAGGATTCACAATGGAGGAACAAATTGAAAAAATAAATGAAAAGTTAATGGCCAAGGATGAGAAAGAACATATATTGGCTAAGAGAATTTACTATAAAAATATGAAAATTGTGAGGCAAAATAGAGTAGTGAAGAGCTTGAAGATAATAATTGCTTTATGTATTTTTCTTATAATATGCTTGTAGATAATGTAATGCTATGTTGCTTTTTATTTTAGTTGTTGGAAATATAGTGGTTGGTTCTTTGAAAATGTAATGGTTTTATTTGTAGTGTAATGCCATGTTTTTTTTTTCTTCCTTTTTTTATATGTTGGAAGATTTTTCTGTGTGTATAAATTTTCTCCAATATGTGACAGTGGTAGGTTAAAAAAATAAGTGTGTAATACACAGAATTGGGTGTGTGTATTACCCTGTATAGTTTTTGTAATTACTAATACACTTTTTAGGGTAATAAATAAAAGCTTGGTTGAGAAATGGAGGGAAAAGAGATGCAAATGGGGCTAAAAATATAGTTACAGCCCTAAGGACATAAAAAAAGTCTGAAAAAATACCTCTTTTCAGGCCACATCAGCATTTTTCACGGAAAAATAAACAGCAATGGACGGAAGGTGCAAAGTGGGCAACGTCACATAATTCAGGATGCAATTATGTCGAAAATAAATAATATGGTGCTATCAAGAAAAGTAGCACAAATATGGGGTGCAAATGGGTATTTTAAAGGTAAGTTCACACCGAGTGTCATAAAAATCCCAAGTAAATTACTAAATTAGAACGAAACGAGCTTTTTAGGGTTTCGTCTTTCTCATATATCTCTCAGACTCACACCTTCAAACGAACTAAGCAAAGCAAATCCAATCCCATCCCGCCACAAAGACGTAGAGGTAAGGGTTTTTTTCGATCTCCAATGGAGATTTGACTCTTCTCTGTTCTCTCTTCTTCACATTCATGTCGAGTTTCATTTGTTTCCTTACCTTTCCGTTGAGAAACCTTCGCAATTTCGCTTCCGTGGAAGGGTAATTTTCGAGTTTCTGAGATCGCGGTTTTCTGTTAGGGTTTCTCGGAGACATAGCGCGATCGAGCGAGATTGACGACGATGTACAACGGCATAGGGTTGACGACCGCGAGAGGGTCGGGGACGAACGGCTATGTCCAGACAAACAAGTTCTTCGTGAAGGCCAAGGTCGGAAGAGTCGCCGGAGGGACCGGCAAGGGCTTCGAGACGGACCAGGGAACCGCCGGCGTGACGAGGAAGCCGAACAAGGAGATCCTTGAGCACGATCGCAAGCGCCAGATCGAGCTCAAGCTCGTCGTGCTCGAGGACAAGCTGCTCGACCAGGGCTACACCGATGCCGAGGTCGCCGAGCGCCTCGTCGAGGCCAGGCGGACTCTCGAGGCGGCCTCGGAGGACACCGGCGTGCTCGTCGGGGATAAGAAGTAAGGTCTTAGGGTTTTCTGAACTCTTCAATGAGTGTTTACGGATTCTTTTTGGGTTTGTTTTGGTTTTCCTTTGAAGTTTGAACATTATTTTTTTTATTTTTTTTTCCTGACTTTTGTCGATATTTTTGGGCCGGAATTTGATGAATTTAATGTGAATAAGAAAGTATTTGAGGAAGTGCGATCTTTGGCTATTTGAAGACTTAGATTTATTATTACTTATGTGTAGGAACTGTAAGTTTTGATCTGTTTTGCTCTCGAATTGTGATAGTCTTCGTTCCGTTGTGAAGTTGCAAAATCCTTTGAAGTTGAAGTGGTTCATTTGCATTTTCTGTTGCATTTCGCTAATTTTTCTGAGTTGTTCATCGCTCAATTGTTGCATGAATTTTCATAAATAACGGTGGAATTAGATGGAAGGTGCGGACCGAGACGATGTTAAGAATCATGAAACTAAGCGTATTGAAATTTGAGGAAAATTTAGAGGATCTGGTAGTTCACTGGACTAAGTGAAATAAAGGGTAATCTGGTAGTTCACTGGACTAAGTGTAATAAAAGGTAATTTATTAATTAGTTAATACTGGAAATTTGACAATTTGTTGCAACATCTGAGATTTTGGTTGTGGAACATGATGCTGGTAGTAATACTTTATAGTGGTTTGGATTGTTTTTTTCTTTGATGCTTAGTAAATTGGGCTGGGGTTTAATTATTTGCTTTGCTGCTTTCTTTTTTCTCGGGATTTAGAGGTTAGAAGAGCTTATCTTCCATTCAATGTTGATGGTTGTTTTATCAATCTTGATCCAGCTTTAGAGGTGTTCTCTCTGGCCGTTCAAAACATTTAACCCATATTTTCTTACAATTGATGCCATTATCCGTTTAGTGTCAGGCTCTCGGCAATAACCTGCTTGAAGCAGTTTGAAATAGCCTTGGATTATCTTTCTTGCTGTTGTACTGATTTCTTTTAATAGCGCTCTTTACTTTCTGTTTTATAATTTGAGGTTTGTGGCATTTGTGCTTCCATGTTATCGTGGTAGTATTTACTATTATCGGTGTTTACTCTTGGATTGGAAAGCTCATGATACTGTTTCTTCTTTTTATTGCTTACCAATTGACTCAACATTCCCTCTATTTGTGTGTTATTTATAATTAGACAATGCACAACGTCAAACCACTTTAAATATTATTTCTAGGGTTTTTTTTTTTCAATCAAAATTTGGTACTGAGCTCTCAAATAGTAGTTAATTGCTTGATTTTTTGGCTTGTGCAGAGTTTCAGATACTCAGACCCACCAAATCGCTGCTAGAAAGGAGAAACAGATGGAAACTCTAAGAGCAGCTCTTGGAATAAGGTCATCTGAACCTGAAGAACAAAATGCTGATGAGGTTGATGAGGAGGCTGCAAATAATCAGAATATTGATGTTCACAAGCATAAAAAACATGAACATACTTTTCTAGACAGAGACTATGGGAGGAAGAAAAGTTTGGAGGAGAATCTGAAATCCGAAAAAGAAGATAAGATAAAGAATGCCAAAGGTTCTAAGCGGAAGATGAAGGAAGATAGTAGGAAGAGGCGGCATCGAGATGATTCTTCCGACATCGATGACAGTGTTGGGAAGTCGAGAGCAGTTAAAAAAAGGCATCGCAAAGGCAGTAGGAGAAGTGACGATGAAGATTCTGATACTGATATCGAAAAGAAGCACAAGGTTTCAAAGAAGCACAAGAAAAATAAAAGGAATACTAGTGATGATTCTGAGTCTGGTTCTTTTACCAGTGATGATTCTGATTCTGCTTCAAGTCATGATTCTTCTGATACAGATGGCAGTGCCAGATATTCTAAAGGATTTAAAAAGAAGCATCAAAGAACTCGTAGGGGAAGTGATGAAGAAGACAAGAAGTACAAGGTTGCACAAAAGCACAGGAAAAGTAGGAATGATAGCGAGGATTCTGATTCTGATTCTAGTGATGATGATGCAAGGAAGCTGAGTTCTAGAAAGCAAGTTGAGAAATACAAGAGATCCCATAAGAGACATGAATCAGAGGACGATTCCAGTTCTGATGAAGAAGGTTTGTTGAAGGAGAAACAGCAATCAAGATCAGGAAGACGACATGAATCTGACTCTGACTCTGATAGTGGGATGAAAAAGAAAAGCAGCCGTGTTGAGGAAGAGAGGAAGCAAAACTACAAAAAATCTGACAGGAGGCGTGACTCAGATGATGATGATGATTCCGGTTCTGATGAAGAAGGTTTGTTGAAGGAGAAGCAACATAAGAGAACAGGAGGGCGACATCATTCTGAGGACGATTCTGAAACTGATAGAGAGATGAAAAATAAGAGCAGTCGAGCCATGGAAGTCAAGAAGCAGAACCACAAAAAATCTGATAGGAGGCGCGATTCAGATGATGATTTTGGTTCTGATGAAGAAGGTTTGTTGAAGCAGCAGCAACCTAAGAGAAGTGGAGGGCGACTTGATTCCGAGGACGATAGAGGGTTGAAAAATAAGAGCAGTCGAGTTGAGGAAGAGAGGAAGCAGAACTACAAAAGATCTGATAGGAGGCATGACTCTGATGACGATTCTGGTTCCGATGAAGACTTGCAGAAGAGTAGAACTACAAAGGCAAAGCAGCACATGAGTGCAGGCAGAAGACATGATTCTGAGGTTAAAGCTGACCCCAACAGTGCAATGAAAAATAGAAGTAGTCGAGTTGAGGAAGAGAGGAAACAACACCACAGCCGCAAGACTCGAGACGAGAGTTCTGATGGTGAGGATCGCAACAGAAGCAAGATTGGTGGGTATGAAAGAAGCAGAAGAAAGCCTGATATGGATAGTGAATATGACGGTGAAAAGACTCAAAAACCTGAAAGCAGAATGATTCAGAGAAGTCAAAGAAGTGGCAAAGACGATCAAAGATACAATAATTCTGGTTCTAGTAGTGATGAGAAGACGGAGAAACACAGAGATAGGAAGCATGATAGTGATGATGAGAAGCCTGATATGAGATATGGTAGGAAGGTTGCTAATGTTGAAGGGAAGAAATCAGTTGAGAAGGGGTCAGTTTCTAGTGATAGTGGCAGTGATGATTCTCATGCCAAACATAATCGGAATGGTTTAGGTGCTGGTGCTCGTGTATATGAATACAAGAGGGTTGAGCAGAATAACGGCGTTGATGAAAGAAAGATGGCAGATCGAGATGATATGAACAGAAGAGTCGGACGAAGAAGTCCGCAAGAGGACTTTAGATCTAGAAGAATCGCAGGTGATGAGAGGAGGAAGGAGACATGCAACTCCGATGATGATAGATACAACAGCAAGAATGACAAGAAAGACTTGGGATCGGTCAGAAGAGGACGAGTTGATGACAGGCCTGATGAACGTATGAGAACTTATAGGAATGATGATGAGCCGCATCGTGGCAGTAGGTCAGATCGGGATGTGAGGAGCGGTGAGGAGGAGCATAGAGGGAGGAAGCATGGGAGAGATGAGGAGGATGAGTACAAACATAGAAGCCACAGAAAAGGCGACGATGATGACTACCATGGAAGCAGAAGCCACAGGAGAAGGGATGAAGAACGAGATAGCAGGGGTGCCGAGAGAGACAGACAGCGAGACTATTCCAAGCGAGCAAGGTATGACGATTCCCGATAAAGCGAGAGAAAAATGTAAGGCAGTGAATGAGACAACGCGTCCTAGTGCCGAGATTGACTATGTAATGTACCACCCGACGTAGATCTTTGTGGCCAGGATTGACTATGTAATGTACCTCCCGACGGAGATCTTTGTGGCTTTTGCGCTTTTTTTTTTTCCTTCTTCTCTGGGATGCTTTTAAACTTTAAATGTCTCTTTATTATTAAGGTGTTATGTTCTCGTTTGCCATCCATCAGTAAGTGTCTGAGGTAATGGTAATGATTTTGTTCATTGCAATACAATTAGTATGTGAATTCTGAAACATGTTGCATGTATGTTTAAAAAGGATAAATGGAGGATATTGCCTAAGTATGTTATTGCCGTAAGTTTATATTTTTTTGGTTTATTAGCTTGAATGATCTTTGAATTTTTACTTGGGCGATAGTTTAAGTTTCCGATTTTATTTTATTAGTAAAAATTTCCTTTAATTTTTTGTTTTTGGCGACCAAGTCCAAAACGCTATTATTTTGGATGGATTTTGGCATGTGCATTGCACATTCTTATTATTATTATTATTATTACCAAAATAACTAAATAACAAAAACACAATTATTGTGGATGGATTTGGCATGCACGTCGCTAGCTTCCTCCAAATCCCGTTGAGTTAACATTAATATGTGGTACGAGCACACTATTTTTCTATAGTCCAATTTGAGCCAAAAACTTCTTTTAGATAGAAGATAGTTTTTTTTTAAAGAAAATGCTAGACATTCCAATTCTTTTATTAATTTTTTAATACCAATTTATGTGGCAATTGATGTGTTATGTTTTAATTGGCTAAATATCAAATCATTTTACAAGGTGATAAACACTCACCAATGATAATATTAATGACACGAGTTTGTATTTAAAAAGTTAGTAAAAAAGTTTGTATGTGTAGCATTGCTTTTTTTTTTAATCTACTGACTACTAGTCTGATTTTGTTTAAGATTTTAATGGTGTTGAGCTATTGAATTGTGTTTTGTAATAAGTATTCATTCACTTTCTCATCAACATTGGTTATACCAAGACCGTACCATCATGCCCTTGTTTTACTCTTCCAACAAATCTCATTTGACCATTAGCTCTAGAAACATACTATTTGCGAAAATCAACCAATTGCAGCATTAAAAAAAACCTTTAATTTCTCTGGATTCCAAAGAGACTTACAATTGACCACAAGGAATAGATAGACCCAGACTCAATATGGCAAACCATCAAACTATCTTCAACTCTTAAAACCTAAAAAGAGACTCAAATTACAACCTTGAAATGGTCAGAACTCAAAGGGCTCCAAATTTACTTCACTCTGCAGAAAGGGAAGGATTTTCATGGGACAAAATCCAACTGTTGTTGACGAACCCATTTGCCATAATCTTGCAGCAGTTGTTGCAGGAGCAACGGTATGAGCCCGTCCAGTAAAGCTTGTAGCATTCTGTATGAGATCATAATCCCGCCTCATAAACAATGAATGGTTCATAGCAGATAGATTTGAAATGCGATTTATAAGCATCTGATTGTTGGTTATGCAAAACATAAATGACGGTAATTCTCTATTAGAATAAGATGCAACTAGGATTACTCATATATATATATATATAGATATATATAGATAATTATGAAACAGCTTACAAGTTTCCTGGACCCTCAACAGCAGATACCGGCATCATGGTAAAAGGGCGTGTGTAAATCTGCAAATTAAAACGTTTAGATTTACCGAGACACCGTATTTTCCTCTCCATATGTAATTCACACACAATTTTGAGGAAATAGATAAAAGCAAAATGGCTTTCCAAAGAAATCAAGGTTCATTTCAGTTAAAGAGAGCGATAACAGCTTTAGTACGACTCATTTTCCAATGATCCAGTAAAAGACAGAGGAAGAAAGGCAAGCATATGAATGCCATAACTGAACAAGACATCAGGTTTCAAGGGAGATATGTATAACCTCGAGAGTGAGATTAAGCATTACGTCAACCTCCAAAAATGGTTCCGAAAGGTTTGTGTCCCATGTCATGTGATTTCTCATGAATGCTGCGAGTACAATTGAAAAATAAATAGAAGATAGTGCTATTACAATAATAATGTGTGAGGAATTTAAGGAAGCCATGTTCAAGATCCAAAAAATCTGACGACTAATGACAACTAAGACCCCAAAATCTAATAGATTCTTAAAGAAGTCAATTTTATCTCTTTATTATAAATCAGTAGAAAAATTCAGCAGAACTTCTGAATAAATGCCCTCGATTGTCAAGAGCAGATATCTAACAAACTTGATTTTGATTCAAAAAGACCATTTTCTATGAGATAAAACAAGTAAATTGGACCAAACTTATTAATTGGAATTTAGTTTCCATAAAGTTAAAGTGGATAGTTCTTCTAAGGCAATAAAGTTTTCCACAATATCCATATATGTACCTGAGAAATGGCTGTTTTGCTGTTCCATGATTTCTGAACCTTCAAACTACAAACATATCGAAAAATTTTCAAGATGCGTAAACACAAGAACGAGTGGTTTTCAGATTCCTTGAAAATATTTCTATCACCCGTGTATATGTGTTAATTCACCTTACAAGAGAGCATTTCAACTGTACAATCTTCACTTGTTGGGGTTACTCTCAAGTCCAGAACCGGGGCCGCTTCGAAGCTCAGAAGCTTAACTCTTTGCAGAGTGCACCTGCACAAAGCAAGCAGTGGCCAATTCCTTTTATTTGAGACGCTAATGCATGACAACGGCATTGGAGCTACTTAACTATAACAAGAATCGGTTTCACAAAAAAACCCAAACAACCGTGCTCCCTTTTATGCTTTAATTACGTAAAACTAGCAATTCAAAAGAACAATTTTTTGGAACACCCTAGACTCTTGACATACAAGCTACCAAAAGTTTGATGGCAAAAATCTGTCCTACCAACACTAGCCCAACTACTTTCCGCAGAGTAGATTATCCTACTCAGTTACAACGCCTAAATATTGTTGATATATGAACTCACATTGGCAATAATCTTGGTGCTCTCCCAGTATCTCTTTAAAATCAAACAAAAATTTTGCACTTCATGGACCAGTTAAAAGTACAAACCTATCTATTCGACTAATCCGAAACCAAAATTTTCTCTCTTTTGTGTCCAGTGGAACCAACTTTATCATAACTCGGACAATCAAAACACATAATGAAGCAAAGAAACAAGCCAAATAAGAGAGGTTTGATCTCAAATACCTGTAAGTGTTGGCACCAAGACATTGGAAACTCTTCAAGGCATTTGTGTTGAGAAGGGCTTGAATTGCAGATGGGTGGCTCAAAAATTCACCAATAAGCAATTTCTCATTCCCATGATCGGTCCCATAATTTGGCAGCTGAATTCTCTCTCTTTTTGCTGCTGATAAATTTGCTTTCTTTGCACTTGAATCTGACTGTGACTGAATTGCATTAGCTACTCTCAACAATCCAATTCTCTTGCTGAAAGAAAACAAACAAAAAAATTCTAATGCACAACCAAAAGATAACTCTTATCAAAAGAAAAGAAAATTCTTCTCTTGAATATTAGAGTGAAAGCAAAAGAAAAGAGAACCTGGGTTTAAGCACTGGAATAACTGAGGATTCAAGCAAAGCACAGCCATGCCACTTGGTTGTCAAAATCATTACTTTTTGATGCAGATATACTTGGTTTAGGAAGCACGAGTAAGAAAATAGAATAAAATAAAATTGCCCAGAATTACAAATAAAATAAAATAAAATGAGGATTATGAAGATGGAAAAGGAAAACCCAGATGCAAAGAAGCCAAATTTGTAATGGCAGCCACTTTTCTTAAAGGGAAACCATAATTCACCGTTTGGCTGCCGAGAAAAATGTGAAGGAAAAAAAGAGAAAGTTGTGCTTTGTGTGATGTTATTAGCATAGTTCAAAGGAATTGCATACTAGTGGAGGAGAGCGATTGGTGGTGTAGCCAACTAGAGTTCCAATATTACGGAAATGCCACTTACTTTGAACTGAAGTTCCTAACTTCCCAACTCTGTTGGTTGAGGTCACACACTAAACTTGCTTTTCCATTCTTGTCAAAGTTATCCACATCCCAATCACCAAATTTTATTTTAATCCTTAACTTCTACAAAATATTCTTAAAACTAGATTGCAGAAAAAATTGAATCAAATGATAAGTTACTCAAATTAGACACGATAATTAAAATATTCATTTATACGTTGATGCAAATAATTGAGTTATTTGAGTATTTTTTTTTGTAATCTTGAAATATTAGATATTTATTTTAAATATTAACTATTTATTAAGTTACTAATGACATTTCCACTTACATCCCAATATAAAATATTTAAGAAACAACTCAACAAGGATGTCAAATTCAGAGATTAGATGATATAAAAGATCTGGATACGAGTTTGGATGGGAAGAGTTACAATATGAAACATCCAAAAATACTTAAATCTTTTCGATAACCCTAAGCTTAGCACTCCGGCTCCGGCCGTTTAGTTTCTCCTCCTCTGCAGATGGCGTTATCGGTCTCCTCGTAAGAATAGTTCCTCTACAACCTCGTGTCGTTTGCTTGATCCATGCTTCCTTTCCATCGGAGCCGCCTCCTTTCTTTCTCAAGTATTTTGTATACGAATCCTCACTTTCCGTTTCCGCATCTCCAATTCCGTCACTGCCGCCAATGATTTCAAGAAACGTCTGCTTCACAATTCTGTCCTCCAAACTGTGAAAAGAGATGACAGCAAGCCTTCCCCCTGGCGCAAGACAATCAAAACAATCGTAGAGGGAATCCTCAAGCGTCTTCAGTTCGTCATTTACGGTGATTCTCAAAGCTTGGAACACCCTGATTGCGGTCTTGATCCAACCTTGCCTCCCACCTGTGCAGTTAATTCAAATAAGCAAGCAAAACACGAGAGACTACCCGATATATGAATATAGCATTCTATTGCAAAACGTATTTCAAGCCCTCTCATGGGTACAAACGAGCATTTCTTTATAGTCAAACCCGAAAAGTGCACTACCTACATATATCTATCTCTCTCTCTCTTTTTCCAAGTTCAAAAATTGAACAAATGAAGGACTAGTTAAGAATCAATGAAGCGTACCTTTGCTCCAAGAAGAACTTCGAATAAGATCTACGAGTTCTCCAGTGGAATGCAGTCCACCACGTGATCGGGCCTTTACTATTTTGTTCTGAAGAGAGTACCAGCTACTTTCTTGCCCATAGTCCCGCAAGATTCTCCCTAATTCAGAGTCCGGCCAGGAGTTTATAATGTCTTCTGCTTTTAGACTTGCCTGTCATAGGCCTGCTCCAATCAGTGAAATGAAACAAAAATTTAAAACGAAAATTTGAAACGATACTGCAGCAACTTAATATAGGAGATGATTCTGTGAGTCATTTCTTCATCTTGTTTCTATAAAGATCAATGGTTGATGGATCTCTGCTAAAAAAAAAAAATCTTCCGTAAAACATATTCATATGATAAAATATAAGAACACCCCCCAAATGCTATAACGTGCAAGTCAACATCATTATAAACAAAGAAGAAGAAAAATAAAATTAGAAATCAAGCCAAAAAAAAAAGAAAAAAGAAACCAATAGTAACAAGATTGCTTAACATATATCTTATTCATCATGGTAAAAAAATAAAATTGCTTCGGCAATGAGTCTCTTCATTATGATATTCTAACATCAGATCACTAAAGTAGTAGTCTACTAACTGAAAACATAAAATTTCAGAAACCAAAAGTAAACTTGCCTGGGGATCCATCCTCATATCAAGTGGTCCATCAGCAAGAATGCTAAACCCTCTTTCCGGACTGTTAACCTGTTCAGATTAAACAAAGAAGCTCTTCAAAACTTTAGTCCAGAAACACAAAAGATATCATATTTCACAACTCGAGTTAATGCTGTTTTAAAAAGGGTTCCCCATCTTGATAAATTATCACAGGAACCTTGCAAAACATGCCAATTACTCCTATCCACCATAGTACTTGTCACGGGAAAGACCCAAAGATTCATCCTAAGAGATATCATTCAAAGAAAGTTCATAACACTTTTCCCACAAAACCAAACCTGCATAGATGACATTCCCAGATCCATTAATATTCCATCAACTCCCAAACCCACGAGATTCTCATCAACCTCGCCAAGCACCAATTTGATGTGTCTAAAGTTCTTTAGAAAGGTATATGTTTTCAGGTCATTTGGGCCACGAGAATCACTATCCACGAGGGAATTGATCCGAGCTACAGCCTTCTCATGCGCCACCGGATCAACGTCCATTCCAATGTAACATCTCAACTCTGGATGGGCTTGAATTATCTGTTAACACATTAGTAGGAGAGAAAATTGACCACTCTTCAAATGCCAGGCAAACACAAATCGTACCAGTACAAGAGAGTAACCAGTAAAAAAGTTGCAAAATTCAACAACTCAACAACCAAACCTTATAGCAACCACGAAAGCAGTGTCCGTATTCAGGAAAACTAAAGAAACCACCAAATTCACCAAAAATTTCCAACCAAAGAATGCCCGTATAGCCACCACATAGAATTCACTTTAATTCAATCGTTCATGACTATCGAATCCAGTGTTGGAACTTCTAGACCACTCCCTAAACCCTAAAGGTTTAAATTTTCAAGAGATATCATTGTTAATATCTCTTGAAAGCTTCGGGAAGACTAAAAACTTTAGCTTTCGAAATATATTCACACATATATTTAACATGCTAAAGACTTGAGCTTTCAAAATATACACACGAGTTAAAATCAAACACTAGACCACTCCCCGAACCCGAAGCCAAAATTTTAAGCTTTTATGAGACATCAACAATCTCCTATAGCTTCCACCCTCAGATTCCATATCGGCCGACCTCGTAACAGCTTAAACTTTTAAGAGAATTACTAATCAAACACTAATCTCAAGCAAAAGTCCAATTGCTAAAAAAAAATGCTTGAATTCACTGATTATAAGTGAAACAACAAAGAACAAGAAGCTGAGTTACTAACAGCAGAGGAGTGACCAGCAGCTCCAAGAGTACAGTCCACAAACGACCGAAGCGACCGCGTTTCTGTGGCGGCGAACACGTCGGAGACCTCGCCGAGCATCACCGGCACATGGCTCGCGGCGTCGCCGAACCGCCGGACCTCGTCGGCCTCGAACTCCCTGCCGGACCTCGTCCGGCGCTTCTCCTTCGCAATCGCCGGCGGCGCTCGCGGCTTCGCGCTCGCCGCAACCCTGAGCTCGCCGCCGCGCCGCGCCGTCGCGACGCCGCGGGGCGAGAAGGCTCGGAGGAGCTTGGACGAGGACGAGAGCGACGACGCGACGGTCCTCATCGGCTCGTCTCTGCGATTCTTCGTCTTCTTGGCTCGCGCATTCGAGAGCTGAGAGCGAACTAGGGTTTCGAATTTCGAAGCTAAAGCTTTGGAGCAATTTGTGGCTCTGAATTCTGATACTGAAACTGAGAGTGAGAGAGTTCAATGTTCACTCTCATAGCAATGGGAGTGAAATGAAATGAAGCTGATATTTTTATTGGATTATTGCAGGCTTTGGTCCTTGAGTTTATATTGTTCTGACGATTTTGTGTTGGTTTTGCTCAATAATGAGCTAAGTAACCCCTTGCTCAATAATGATTAGTCATTCCATTCCTTTTCTTTTCTTACCACGAAAAAAAAAAAGGGTTAAAAATAATTTAAAATAATTATGAAATAATTTGATTTTATAAATTTTGATATGGTATAAATAGTTAAGATTTAAAAATATTGTATATGGATTGAAAAAGTTGAAAAAAATAAAATAAAATGAGAGAAATTATATAAGAATTTTAAAAAGTAAAAAAAAAAATAAAATAAAATAGAATGAAATGAGTAAAATAAAGGGTGAGTTGCAAAAATAAGTCAAAATTAAATGCTTGTTTTAAATGATAGTTTATGTTTCAAAAAATTAAAAAAATAGCCATGTCACAAATTATATAACAGAAAAGTGTCACATAAAATATAACATATTTGTAAATATTTGTAAGATATTATTTAACACTTCAAAAATATCTTACAAATATTTACAGATGTGTTATATTTTGTGTAACACTTTTTTGTTATACATTTCATAACATGGCTATTTTTTTTAATTTTTTGAAACATAGGCTGTATTTTAAAAACGAAATTTTTTTTGGCTATTTTCTGCAATTTCCCTAAAATAAATTGTCCAAATAAGAAAAAAAAAGAGTTATATTGGAAATTTATTAAAAAAAAACATTTTATATCAAAATAAAATTATTTTTATGTTATTTAATAATCTGCGTTCAAGTGATATTTTTTTTTATTTTCACTTCATATTTATTCAATATAAATTTTAAATATAAATTAAATATAATTTATATAATACACATATATAAATAATAATAAAAAATTATTAATGTTTCCGAGGCATTTCTCAAAATCCCCAAGAAGTGTCAGCTCAATGGGTGGGTTTTTCTCATATATACAACACACGTGTGTGACAGCTCAATGGATGGGTTTTGAGTGGACTTAAAACAATAAACAATCAATTAACAAGCTACAAAAACAAGTTACAAATTAATATAATATATCTTAATAACAAAAAAATGCCTATTGAGTATTAGAATACAGATGTCCACGTATTATATGTTTGTACCAATCCCTAATACACTGAATAATCTTTTCATTTCTTTTTTCTACTAAAAAAGAAAAAGATTTTTTTTTTTTTTTTTTGTGGCTAACTTTCATTTTCTGGCTTCTTTTCACATTGAAAGATATGTCAAAACCAAAAATTGCAAGTACCCAAATGGGAATAATATGGACAATATGTGCTGTTTTTATAGTGGGTTGGGCTTGGCTGTCTGCTTCTTTATGAATTCTTATTTATTTATTTGTTTATTATTTTGCTTTTTTTCTTTCTTCCCTTATTATTTTAAGACCAACACATTAATTGACACACCACATTTTACTATCTCCATTCACACCCTATAGAAGGAAAATCAAATTGTTTTCAAATATCACTTTGGGTTTGGTCCACACTTGGGTGCTTTTTAATCATGTTGGCCAAACTAGGTCCACTTCCTCAACCATATCACACACCCTTTTTTCCTCTCTTCTTTTTCAAACAAAACAACCACTAATCATCTCTTTCAATTTTCTTTTGGGGTGTTTCCACTAATGCCCATATTCACTCACATGTAAATTTGGCCATATATATATATTTGTGAATTAATATGGAGGCAATGGATGAACAACAAGAAGAGAAGCAACAAGATGATCATAAATCAAAGCCATCATCATCTTTCTCATCACCATCCATGGGAAGAAGAGAAGAAGGAGAGAGAAAAGAACAAGAAGAAGAAGAACAAATGGCCAAACTAGAGAAGATAGCAAAAGCAAAGCTTGCAAAATCACATCCCACTTTCTTAGGGAGGCATAGAATGTCTGCAGCTATATTTCATCTCAATAACCAAATCAACATCATTCAAGTAATTAACACACATATTATATTGTATTCTATGTGAGCCTCTTTTTTTTTTTTTTTCCCTTCTTTATTTGTATTTCTTAATTTCATTTATTTGTGATGCAGGAAGAGCTGAATGAACTAGAGACAGTCGGTCAATCATCGGTTGTGTGCAAAGAGTAAAGCAATCTAATTTTAGATCTTAAAAGTCTTTACATATAATAGTTATCACTTGACCATTCTTATCTATCTATCTAATTATCTATCTAACTCTTTACAGGCTTGTCTCAAGCCTCGAGACCATTCCAGATCCACTGCTTCCCACGTAAGAAAAGAAGGCAAAAAAAAAAAAAAAACTTATATTCTCACCCTACTATATATGAATTATTTTTCTTTTCTTTTGTTGTTTATGGGTACAATGCATTTTGCTTAGGAGTCTTTTTTGACTGTCAATTTTTAGTCGGCCTTTGATCGTTTAGAAGAGCCCACGTGACATGACATCAAAATTTATATTTAAATTTAATACTATTTACCGACAATATATTTGTGACAATGTATTTACTTCCTCGATAATAATCACCATAGACATAATATACCAAAAGAGCAATTATTATTATTTTTCCCTTCTTTTGGTATTATCACATATTATCTTTCTTTGGTGTGAGTTTTCATTCACTAATTTTATTGTAATGTTTTGGTGAATGAAAAATAGGATTGAAGGTCCGGTTGATGACAATTGGGATCGCTGGTTCAGAGGGGCCCACAATTCCAGAGGCCACAAACGCTGGATCTAAAGGACACTCATAATCATAAACATGTTTCGGTGTAATGTAATTGGTTCCATTTGAAGGCCAAAAAGAATGTTGTAGTAGAGCTTAGTCATTTGCTGATTCTTGGATGACAATTTTACAAACGAAAAATGTGTTATTAACCAACATAGATGAACAAGAAAGTTTTATAATCACTTTTTTTTTAAGTGTAATTTGAGAGTCTTGAACACTCGTTTCTCCAAATCCAGTTGGTGGGTTTTATAACATTAAATTTGCCCTTTGAGCTTTGCCATACATATAATTTGGATTTTAGCAAGTTTTACGTGATTTTTCAAATTTATAACGGACTGTACGTGTTGGTACTTGAAAGTAGTCATCAAGAAGAACGTTTAATAGGTAAATAGCTTAATTTTATATCATATTTTTAATGATGTCTACAACTTAACGAATACGAATCATTCACTTTAGAAAACAAAAAGTTATTGGACATTTTCTTAAATAAGTTCTAAAATTGGGCGTCACAAACCCCTTTATAGAAAGTTCGAAGGACCTTTGTAGTAGAGAATATATCAAACTTGGGTACATAAATAATGTTAAACTCATCTAATGTTTAATTAATTACCAAAAGAGGGCTCTCAACAAAATCATCAATTCCTATTTCCATAGATAGAGATGGAAGGGCAAATATTTACAGGTAAATCATCAGTTGAACACTCGGGATGTCTACGATTAATCGAAAAACTCAGATATGTCCACAACAGCGACGCACCGATACTTAAAATCGGTGTGGCAGAATAAGAGGAATCTGCAAACACCCCTGATCAACAACAACAAAATGACAGGGGTAGGAGCTTAACAAGTCTGATACACATCTTGTTTGTTTTCTCCTGCCACGACCAGCAATGCGGAGACGCCACTGTTCGCATTTGTGTTTTGGTCTAATATATATCGTACCAAAAACAGCCTCCGGAAACTTCTGAGGAAGCTGAAAAAGACTCGCCAGAGCAACCCGTTTCTGCTGCTTCTGCCCCAGACATAAGAAATGCCCACAGTTCAAAAAATACTGTTGGACTTCATGAACCCATAAAGGAAAACAGGAATAAGAACTCATTTATGTGTCAAAATGATTGAAGACGACGTTGGATTATCCATCTCCAATGGGTTCCCTCCCCTATAAGCCGGTTTTTAGAGGTGAGTTCTACTTATGGGCTTGTGACTATTGGTTTCGGCCCAGTACGGGATAGGTTCCTATCACAAGCTTGCACCAAATGTTCTTTCACAAATCTTAAAGATAAGAGTTCTAGTTAATGAATCATGCTACCACAACTACATGAAACAATGGCTTTCTGTAGAAAATAGAAGACAAACAAAGTGGAAAATCAAACGACATACCTTAAGATACAAGTGGCCAATATGCAGCTCGAGATCGATGATTCAGTAGTGTATCTACAAAAATGCTGGATACTACACGCAGACATCACATAGAGAAAGCATGCTTCTTAGACGACCTGGTATGAAGTATTTGCTGTCAAAAGTGTTCCATGAAATCCCCCCTCAGCATGTTGCACGTCCATTCTTTCCTCGGAAAGCTCATCTATGAATCATAGCAAGAAAATCTTTCACTTAGCGAATAACAATAAATCAACAATTCCGATTATTGAAAAATACAGTATCCTTGATAAGGACTTTGGTTTACCCTCGTACACTTTTTTTTTTTAGGACTCGTCTTGACTGCCAAAAGCAAAAAGTGCTATTTTAAACATGATCAAATAGCTAACCTATTCGAATTTTCTTTTTCTTTTTTTTTTTTTTTGCACTGAATTATTACAATGTTTGTGGGTTTTTATACAACTTTTTTTAACTGGAAGCTAGGAAATCTGACATTTTCATGCCATGAACTTGGAAATCCTAGGAAGAGAATGATTTCTTAACCAACAAATTTCACTTGAAAAAACCAGCATTTACGAAATTTCCTGTTCTTTTTATATAGAAAAAAGTGTTTTTTTTTTTCCCTGGACAAGCTTTAAAAGATAATTACCCGCAATATCTCGGTTCTCGTGGATTTCTGAATCAGTTACCCAAAGCTTATCTCCTGGGAAAATATTCATGTCTGCAAGAGTAGCACACTCTTTATCGATTACCCGTTGACCTTTGTGAAGTATCTGGTTTTCTTTCACCACCTGCAGTAAATTAATTGAAAAATCACTACACGAAGGAAACATGTAAATATGAGAGCATTTGATAACCAGGCAGGTAAATGTTTTATTTATCCTTTAGATGGATGAACCACTTGTAACATACCCCAAAAGATTCCCATATCATCATTTTTAACTGGTACACAGTTGTGGAGCCAGAAACTTTTAGACTTATTTGATTGCCTGAATTAGTCTTCCTCGAGCGCTTCGAAACTCGGCGATCTGGATCAGAAGTGGTCTCAGATGCTTGTAAAATTGATTTAGGAGCTTCCTTGCCACGGACCAAGTACACATATATGTCCTCATTGCAGTAGTTTAGTTTCTGCATCAGCTCCAAGCTCTCTCGTTCTCCAATGCAATTCTCACATATCTTAAATAATCAAAGCGTATATTTGTGAAAAGATTAACAAAGCCTATATGCTAGTAATGTCATTTTCAAGTTTGCAAGGTTATCATGACTCCAGAACATAAACTAATGAGTCTATTTTTCTCGAAGATAGAAATCCTTTTCAGCATGAAAAACAACCATAAGGCAATGAACACAAATTTCCCACTAAATCTAAAAGAACATTAACAGTTACAAAGCTTTACAAGTACAAGAACACAAAGCAAATAAAGACAAATGAAAGTTTCAAATTACCTCAGGAGAAGTTCTAATCTGGGGCAGTCTAGACTCATTTTCACCATTATCTTCGTCAACAGAGCCCAATTGCACCTCAGACCTTGGAACATTGTCACATAAACCATCCGAATTACTTCCTACAAAATTACTAAGCTCAACCCAAGCAGATATGCCTTTCCCTTCCATACCACCCCATTCTTCACAGAAGCATTTCCAATCATTTTCAGTAATAACAGTCAAAGCGTCTGTCTGAAGTCCATAACAAAAGGAAATCAAAAAAATAATAATGAGATGATGACATCTGAGCAAATAACTTGAAACAGAAAGTAGCTTGCTTATAAATACAAGAAATGGTATTCCCCATCTCAAAATCAGAAAAGAAAGATTTCTAGTTACACTAGCTTTAAGTTGATTAAGCCCCCCTGTTTGTCTCGTTAACAATAGCTATAACTTCACCATTCAGAAAAAAAAAAAAAAGAGTATAGTATTGATTTTATGTACTTACAGCAGAAGACTTCTGGAATATTGAGCCACGTCTCCAAACAAGATCAGGGGGTCTTTCTACGAGTAGTAAATGCTGCAAGGAAATGCAAATACATAAAATTACTAGTGAGACCGGGAAAAGAGGAAGAACAAAATTGTTGATATGATGCACGGGACCAGAACATGTCTCAGTTACGTCCTTTTATAAAAGTTTCAAACTATCGGTAGAAAAGGAAGTGTAACCAATGTTCCCCACGAGCTCTGATACGAAGATAAAAAAATGAACCATCGTTCCTACCTCTTCCATCAACTAACGTCAAATTTGCATGGAATCCACATAAGCCGAAACTACCATGAGATACTAACAATTATGCAAGAAGTTATAATACCAACCAATTACAAAGGGCATTCCCAGGTATAGTTGCAAGCTACCTTTTCACACTTCAGCAAATCAATAATGCCATCTAAAGTTTCAGGTTTCGCTGTTGAAGCTACATTCTTGCCACTGGCATTGATGTAGTTTTTCCATTTTAAAAGCCATGAAGATGGTACCAAGTAATACTTGGAATCAAGAGAAAGCGGAAAGCTTTTCCCCATAGCTAGTTTTTCATGATTCTGACGCTGCTTGACCCTCACCATTCTGCAGCAAGAATAACAAGATTATTTATATATATATATATATATATATATATATATATATATCATCTCTTTTTTTTTTTTAAGTACATGCATATCAGTTGTAATATATGTATTTCACATGTACACTCATGTGAAATGTCAAATGACCTTAAAGAATCTTCCATGCATGCCACTTCAGATAGCTCGTCACTACAATGAGAACATTGTCTTGAATCTAAAGGAAAAGTTGAACAACCCACGGGATCATCAGGGTTTAATGTGCTTGCATCTTCATAAAGAAAAAGCCAGAGACTTTCTGGAACAAGCAATCTCTTAGCTCCTGCAGCCTGCTCAGGCATAAGTTCTCCGTGCGGACACCTGATGGAAACTGTTGGCCCTGCATCAGCTTCAGTAGGGGCATCAAGTATCTTTCTTTTAAGCCACTGTTGCAACCTGAATGTGCGAGATCATCAACATTGGCATAAAGTTTCGAGTATTGAAACACGCTATTACACCCGATGAGTTAAACATGTGTGAGAGAGACACAATATTGATGATGAAAAGGATCAGACGCACAGCCATTACAAAAATAAAGAGTAAGGGCATGTATGGTTTGGTGGAATGGGAATGGAATGGAATGACAATTCCTATTCTCATGTTTGGTTAGACGAAAAATGCACAGGTATCATCATTCCAATGGAATATTCATTCCATAAATACAGGAATTAGCATTCCTTACTTAAAACTATGAAATTCCCATTCCTTTCCAATTCTCAAAACTAATTAAATACGTTGGCCTGAATCCCGTGTCAATTCTACTGATAAACCAAACACTGGAATTAGAATGATATTCTCATTCTTAATCCATCGTATTCCTATTACTATTCCCATTCTTAATCCATTCCACCAAACCAAACGTGCCCTAAATGTTTTTTTTATAGTTCTATTAATGTTTCCGATGAGTTAATGGGGGCTCATGAGATACTGAATATTTATTGTGACTGAATTTTGAGAAGATAAATAGACTAAAAAAGGAGTCACCCCAAACCAACAGGTAAGACTAGAAATATAAAAAGTTGCGGAGTCATACCATGCCCTGGAAACAAAATATGTTCCATCTTCACACCTCCCAGCAAGCGCATCTTCAGCAATTTGTTTCATTGATGTTCTACGATCCCTGTAGCTGTCAGCGGATACCAGAGTCCTGGCCCCATCAATGAGGCAATCCCTGCAGTGATCATCACTAGACAACGCTGGACCCCCATTGTACTGGAAGTACAACGATTTATAATTTGAAACAAATTTAATCAGTAATAATTGCATGTGTCAGGAAGTTACAAGAAAGACCAGTCAAATAAATAATAAGTCAGCGTGTAAAGTTCCAGGGTAAGAAAATTAAAGTGAGGAAAGTCACACGATGTTGAATAAGACTCTTTCCATGACTAATACCTTGGAGCACAACTCGTTCCAAGCTTTGGTTGACAATCGCTTCATGGAGCCAACCTTTGACACTGGGACTTTTCCATGTATGCACTGGATGGAGGTGTTATCAAGAGCTCTGAGCAGGTCATTACAGTTTAAGACAATTAAAATACACAGAAATAACCAACGCGATACAATTGTCAGTATCAGCTGACAGAACAGAATAAAATCTCAAAAACATAACGCAAAAGAAATGCAGGGGATGGCGATTGCAAAACTTGTAAGTGAATTCTAAGGTCACAAATATGTTGAGCAATTAAGTACCTAACCATAACATGCTAGTCTTTCTGATACCTTCTATGAATACCAGGATAGACAGGGAAAACTATAAAACTTATAAGAACCAGGGCATAAAATGTTCTAAAAGAAAAAGAAAATAACAACTGTGGAAAATTTATCAGAAAAATTCTTACGGGGCAATAACATTGTCAGCCCATTGACGAAGCCAGTCAGCAGAAATCCAATAAAATGGTTCCTCGAGTGATCTAACGGGGGCTTCAGACAAAACTGATCGCACTTCTTGTCTTCGCTCTGAGATAAAGTTCATCTCTGTTTCCTTCTTCAATTTGTATTGTTGGCAAGCATCAAGATATGATGCATTCAAATTTTTTACCTCTTCACAAAGATGAGATGGTAGAGAAACACCTTCATCGAAGGAAACCATATCACCTTCTATTTGCTCACAGTCAGCACCACAGACCACTGAATTCTTTCCATTATCCTTCTTAGAACACCTGAGATTGTACATCAACATATATGCATCACTAGAAGAAAATATCTCTACATGACTACTCGAAGTAGGTCCACAAGATTCTTGCTGAATAGCATCCTTTTGATCTCCATTGGCAACACCACTCATTTGTTCCATACACGAGGGATTAACAGTCAACTCAGGTTTGACAGGCTTAGAAGTAGAAGTAGAAGAACCTTCCCCAAATGGGTGACGGCCTAAATTTGAAACATGCTCGTCATCAAATTCCCACCATTGCCCTGTATTTTCATCCTTAATATGAGCAATATAATGTCCACTGTTTACGGCAGTTCCCTTGTGAATCAGTACCGCAGATAAGTCATAGATTGATTCAATATGAGTAGGATCGGATAGTCTTTGACGCATGTCTAGTTCTCCAGGGAAAGAAAATGATGACGTAATTTTCTTCTTAGTAGTGGTCTGCTAACACAAATTCACACACACACACACACCAAACAGGTCATTCACTTTCTAGGAGCAAACTCCTTAAAACTTACACCTACATACCAAACCAAGCAAGAAATTTCAGAATTTTATCGAAGAAAAACATTAAGGCATTAGGTAAAAAATTGGTAGCATTATGCTTTGGCAATTATTTTTATTTTTTCATCTGAGAACTTCCTTATTCGGCCACATTTCAAAACTAACAATGCCAAAAATAAGTGATAGTACCTTTGGTACAAATACACAGCGCTTGAGCTGGAAATTGAGTACACATGGCAACGTCCGCAGCTTGATGCTTCGAGTGGCATTAACTCTAGTTTTACAGGACTCGCAGAAATATTGATTATCTCCGTGAAGCTCTTCCACACTTAGATAATCATCTAGACTCTCATCTAAACTTTTTAAGCCCTTCACATTCAGCTCCAGCTCATAAAAGTCTTCCATATTTGAAGAAGCTTCAGAATCTTGTCCACATTGAGAGCACCTACATACATGAAAATTATTGATTGAATAATTAAGCTACACACCAAAACCATTGTTCTGATATCTACAGAATAAAAACTAGTTTCATTCGATCCGCTAGTGGTATATTCAGAATAATGCTTTTAAAAGGAATTAAAAATCTCCTCAAAATGTCTGATTGCCAAGGAATGTAGGGCCAAGATATTCAAGCTCAATGAAGAGTGAAAAGAAAGCAAAGACTATCATAATAGCATGAAAAGCAACATATCAATATCATGTTGTAACTAGACACAGTCTTACGTTGTCACATTAGACACACTTCCACGGAAAAGATCTTGCACAATTGTTCTTGCCTTGGAGACTTTAGAGTGACTAAGACAACGTTCAAGCAAAGAAAGAAGCAACGTCAAAAACTCGTGGCTATCTTGTTGAACCCCATTATCTAGCTCAAGTGTCTTAACAAACGGCGAGGAGTCTATAAAAGCCTTTTTACTAGCATGCAACTGTGAGAAAAGCCGTGCGAGTTGATCCAACACCACTTGTTGTTTCAAAAGATCCTGTTCAACAGAAAATATGCCTCCACGAAAGGATTTGTTCATGTACAAGCACTGGAGTATGCTGTTGGCATAGCATGTTGCACCGAGATTCGTAAGTCCAGCGGGAGAGTCAACAGATGCACGAAGATCAGTGGACGGGTCCGGCCCAAGAGCTTGAAGAACTTCTGAGGTCTTCTGCCATAGGCCACATTTTCGGCTTCCAGTCGGAGGTGGGATGAGCCCGCAAAAGCAGTTTGGATTATCTTTTGTATTAACACGGCATCCCTGACAAATCGGTTTCCATATTTTATATAGCATACAAATATCATCCTGAGTTATTTCACCAGTTATGTGAATTTTCCTGCAGAACAACCAACCAAACAATGACTCCCCCAATGTACATATAACATACCGTATCAATCAACAACAACGAACAAATTACATATGTAAGTCCCAGTACCTCAGTAATTCTGACGTGGTGTCAACATTATCCCCTTGCTTCTGTCTTTTATTTTTACTGCGCGTGGTTGGTCTGCTCATTTTAACAACCAGCTAAACCTGCAGCAAGCACTCATCAAGTTAAAAAGAAAAACACGACGTAACACGCACAAAACAATGAATCACTTGATTCGGTCTGCTTCCAGAGAGCGAAGAATTTTTGCTCTCTTTTTGGGTTCCCATTTCAGATGAGTTTAAAGATATCCCCATTTCTCTTTGGTTCTTCCAAGTGGGAAAAAGGGAAAATTCTACTAAATTCAATCTTTCTAACTTTCATGTTCCTTGTTCTTTCTCCTCATACATATATAGCATATCTTCAACTTCTTTAGGAAAAAAACACACAACAATCTTTCAACTACAGTTCATACTCTTCAAATACAAAGTGAAAAACACCCTTATTGAAAAATACTCATAACCAAATTCGTTTAGCCAGACATTCTTGTACTTTAAAATAACATACAAAGTGAAGCTCAAGCTTTTCACAGAACATAGAGCTCAAAATGAGAAATTTCTTATTTGAAACAAGTTTTAACGTGCAAAACCTCATGTACAAACCAACAATGAGCTAGTAAAGAATTCACTGAACGAATAATGCTTACTGTCCAAGTATATAACATGAAAAAATAAAATAATATAAAAAAAATCCTAAACATCAATCACTACTTTCAAATACTAGCTCTCAAATGACAAAAATGAGAAAATGCATATCGAGTCCGCGAAAACAACGATTTTCCCGGGAAACAAACAATGCCAGAAGTTTTTGCCTCTCTGGTATGAGAACCCAGAATAAAAAAAAAAAAGTTGTTCGAAATTTATATATATATATATATATATTATAAGAAAGCAAGAAAAAACTAATACGAGAAATTACATACGCAGAGCAAAGAAAAAAAAAACCCTAGAAACGAACAAGCTCAACAGTGAAACATGAACACGAAAACGAACCGAAATTAAATGAATAAATAATCGAAACAAACATACAAATTTCGTGAATAATTGTCAAAACCCCTACAAAAATTAGAAATTACGAAATAAAATATAAAGGAAATATGGTAATTTGCAAGAAACGTACCTTTAAAATTTGGGAATAAGAAATAAGAAAAGCTTGAGTTTCAACTGTGAAAAAGAAGAAGAAGAAAGATCAGAGTCTCAAAGAACATAAAATAAAATAATATTAATAACAATAATAAGAACAATGAATACAAAACCTTTACTTTTTGGGGAAAAATTATAAAATAATAAAAAAAAAATTTCTTTTTCCGAAGGAATTTATTTAGTTCACATTAATTGTAAGTCGTCAGTCGAGAAAATTGATATATAAGCCAAAAGGTGTTTAATGAGTCTTAAGACTTAAGACAGTTAAATTGATAAAATATTAGTTAAAGCCAATCTTTTCTGAGATTAGTAATTTTGGATTTATTTTTCCTCTTTACATATTTTTTTTCCTTTTTTTGTTTTTGGTTATCATATTGAAAGCAAAGTGTGGGAATTGGGATGGTACCACAAATTGTGTTTGAGACACTTGTAATCTACCAATTGTTAGTAGTCACTTCAATTCTTGAGGCTAATAAACATATTTTTGCCCAACTGATAGCAAAATTTTGCAATAATTACTTATTTTTTTTAATTTTTTATTTTTACTATAAGTCAATGACGTGTAATTTATTACGGATTGGTGATCTATATGGAATATGTGATAAAAAGTACAACATAAATACATTAGTTTTTGTAATGCCTATATCCCATTTTTTTAGATCCTACACCCGTCTCAGAGAGTAAAATTTATAGGGAATTTAAGAAAATAATCATTGTTTATAAAATGATTTTAAAAAATAGTCACAGTTTTAAAAAATTTAAAAATTAATTTTTTTAGAAATTTTTAATATGTGTTAGAAATTTTTTGCAATATATTTTATGCGTAATTTTGTTATTATCAAAATTTTTTTATAATGTGTAATGATTAATTTTTAAATTTTTTCAAACTGTGACTATTTTTTTAAAAATACACAATTTAAAATGATTATTTTTCTAACTGACGCAAATTTATATTTATATTTTTTTCATTGTAAATATATTTTTGAATAGTTATGTCAAGGACAAGCAACAATTTTACTTAAAAAGCTTGAATCTTAATTAATGAAATTAATTTTAAAAAAAGTAGAAAATAGCAATAATGAAAGGTCACAGGGCACGATGGGGTCAGAGTCTCAGGAGATTCTGACAGTACTTCTATTCTTCGCTCACTATTTTCTGAAACTTTTGTTTTCCAAATAAAATGGACAACTATTTTCTAATATATAATAGACAGCGTGTCGTATCACTGAAAATGATGTCGTTTTCAGAAACTACATGATATTCGTACTTCAATATTGGATGTCGTTCCGTTTATTGGAACTTACGACGTGTCGTTCAATTCTCAGAAGTCTCTGGCTGTCTAGTCCAATCTAAGAGAAAAACGACACACTGTTAGTGAAAAAATTGTTGTCGTCTATGCTTTTTATGTAAACGACATGCCGTTTATTTTCTGACGAGATGTTCTGTTTGGAACAAGTCTGTTGTCGTCTGTGATCAAGAAAAAGCGACATGTAATTCATCACCTTTTTTTTTTTTTTAAACTGAAAATAGGAAATATGAAATAGTTATTTGAATCATGTATAACTCAGAAATCAAATGGGAACCTTTTAGATCATAAATAACCAGAAGTCCTACAAGAATATATATATATATTTTTTAATTTCCCTAGTTACATCGAAGAATACGAGTATAAATAACAAAAAAGGTTTTACTAGGATAAAAAAAAAAAAAAAAGGATTTGACAGAAAGAAAATATTATCCAATAAAAAAAAAAAGGAAATCAAGAAATGAACATAGGAAGCCACACATATACACACAAACCGTAGGCGTAGCAACCAAAGGTTTGATGTTCAAAACGAAATGGAACCTTTCACATACTGCATAACAACACACACACACATATATACACACACATATACATACACACATAAATATATTTTAATTTATATATTTCACATTGATCTGATTTTTTCCCAGGTTAATAACCTTTATGTTAACCGGCGTTTGCGTCCACAAAATCAAGAATTAGTCTCTGCAAACTCACTTTTACCAAAGAGACCGATAAATAAACAAATTCAAGACCAAACCTTTAACAAGGACATAAAATTCAAAATTTTCCAACATTTGGGAAGTTAACATATAACCTTAACCTTTTTTGGGTCGTCACCATAACCAATCCCAAAAGTAGATTTAAAAAAAAAAAAAAAAAAAAAAAAAAAAAAAAAAAAAAAAAACCCTCAACTAATGTACAAGAACATAACAAGCCATGTTGCCTATGCATAAAGCACATAAATCACGCACATAAAAGTTTTTTTTTTTTTTCCTCAGCCCAGAATCTCGAACATTTTTCTCGTACACCAAACCAAACATGTAAAAATCTTTCCATACCTACATGCCAAGGGAAGGCGGCCTAGGTGATCAGACAGAACATCTGAAACTCAACTCACGATGTATTGATTTGCAATCGTTTAATCTCAATTAGCTAGACGCTGCAGCCACCTCGGTTACTTCCTCGTGTTTCTCCGGGGCAGCAGCTCTGACGGTGGAGGTGTCACTTGTGATAATGGTCTCGCTCGTGGGACCACTCGCATTCTTCAGCGTGTCGCTGCTTCCAACGCCTCTTACGGAGCCTGAGTTAGGGGAGCTAGAACCGGAAACATGCTCTTCAGATTGTCTCGGCTTGTTTAGGGCTTGACAATGTGGGCAATAGTATGTGATAAATGGGAAGTCTTCCTTCCTAGCAAGCCCTGCAAAAAGATTATAGAGCATGAGGGAAGTTTTTTTGTTTCTTTGTTTTCCCATAGCAAGTGTATACAATTCCTTGAGTTAGATAATAAAAAACGCGACTGCATGAAGAAAAACTCACCGTTGTGCATGTGGCAGTTGCCACAAATCAATGCGTACGATTGCGTTGGATCCTCACCCACAAGCAAAGCAGCAATCCGAGCAATCCACCCTCCGTCATTGGCCGAGGGTCCCTGAGGAAAATGATGATTGAAAACTAACTGCTCGTGCTCATACGTCTGAGGACCCTCACTTTCCGCAGAGTGAGGCATCCCTTCCTCGGAATGCTGCAATGGACTGTTCACTGCACTACCTGGACCAGTTTGAGGTTGTTTTCTGTTCCTGAGCCCACTGGATTGAACAACTTCGACGTCGTTGCTCTTCCCTGCAGCCGGTGCATTAAAATTGGATTCGTCTCCAACGAACACTTTCAGGCCCGAATCTGCACCCAACTTTGATGCCAAGACAGTTGCAGCAGCTGCTTTTGCTGCTGGGTCGGGGTCATATCTCTGCGCAAAAGAGATTACTTTAAGTACCACATACAAATTCATGAGAATCAAAATGCAACATAGGAATTAAATATCAGCTTTGTGAGAGATATAAGGATCTGTAAAGAGAGACAGAAGGGATCGACAATGTCCTCCCAAAATAGCAAAATTTTAAGCCTTCATTGCTTACTATAAATTTCAACATATTTTTGCTGATTTTTAGTTCTAGCTCATTTTTACTCTAATACAATGAAAGGCATAAAGACCTATATCAAAAGTTTGACATAATATAACATCAACAAATCAACAAAAGTAACAAATGCACATTATAACAAAGCCAAAGTAAGATACACACGCAAGCAGAATTACAACAAATGCAACTAAACAACCGTAATACGTTCTTAATAATCACCTGAATAAGTTGTTGGGTGGTGTAATAGTTCGTTTTTTCTTTAAGCTCATCGATTTTTTCTTGCCTTTCTGCCCTAAGCCTTTCCAGAGTTTTTTGGTCCTTGCGGTCACCTATAACATCACGTAGTGCCACATAAATATGGAAAAAAAAAAAAAAAGAAGAAGCACTTTCTTCGACAAATACCAATGAGATAATATAACATCAACAGAATTAAGGGGAGATACCAAAATTGTTGACAAAACACGAATAAGACAGATTGGAGAAGATACCAAAATTGTAAACAAAACGCAAATATACAGATTGAGACTAATGAGGCCCTACATTAAACTACAATTTCATAGCACTTATAGCTATGAAATTTTAAGCTCGTGTGGTCCTTGTGAACCTAGCTTGACTGCAAACAAAGAACATTAATACCCCCCCACCCCCCCCCCCCCCCCCCCCCCCCCCCCCCCAACAAAAAAAAGGCCTAATTTGAGCCCAAACTTGCGTTGGTGCCATGTTAAGAAACCACTAATTTTAAAAGCTTAACCAAACTAGAAAGTGGGGCCAACAGGATTTTAATTATATTTTGAAGGTGACACATAAAAATGAGTTGAATATTACTAGATACCTAAATTATAGTTGAAGATATTCATGCACGCAGACACCTAAATTATAGTTGAAGATATTCATGCACGCAGACACCTAAATTATAGTTGAAGATATTCATGCAAGTAATTCATCCAAATAGACACGAATCAAGTTTTGCTGAATATGACTAATGACAATGAAGACAACTTAAGAGAACAAAATGGCAAGTGCAGAACGCAGGGATTGAATTAAAGAGCAGCAACAACAGTCGAAACTTTTAAGAATATTAAATTCCAAACAACAAAAGACCAAAAGTACTAACATAAAGTTTTCCTCCTCAACTTCTTTAATAAAAAAAAAGGGGCAGAATTGCATTTTCCAAGTTTTCCTTATTATTTCATTCTATATCTTTCAAATAGATGCCTATTAAAAAGCTTTTTGATTTGTGCGAGTAATACAAAAATTGGAAATATCATGTGAACGTGAAAATAAACATAAGCTCAAAAAACATTTCGATATGCAGTTGAATACTTACACATTCTTGTGAAGCTTACAAATGCTGAATAAGAAAGAGAAGAGATAGCAGGCAAAAGAAACATAGGCAACACTCGAAAAGCCCTCATCTTCCAGTTCATATCTGTTGATCTTGTTGTTGCAATAGCATAGCCAATGGCAATAACCTGAAAATAAGAACAAATTAAGATCCTTATCCGAGATAAAAAAAAAAAAAAAAAACAAAATCAGGATTAACGAGCCATGATCAGTATAATTTTTTTTTATTAAGGTACAGAAAAACTGTAATATTTCCGAATGCGACAACACTCGCATAAGATAAAGTTGACAAAGAAGGCATTACACCATTCATATGGACGATAAGAACATCAACAAATAACCCCCAATCCATTATCTTGTGGACTAAAACGACACACAAGAAAAGTGGGAAAAAAAAAAAAAACTCAGCAGAACCCATTTCACCTTACTGCTGTACCCAAAAAGTACACTAGTTGAATTCTACCAACCTCCTTGTTCAAAAGGCTTAGCCTAAAGAATTGGAATTCCTTCTATTCAACTATACAAAGCACATCCCTTAGCAGGTCAAACCTCAACAAAGGAAAGAAAAAAAAAAAGAATGCACAAAAAGGTTGACAAATACAAGCAATAAAATGCTTTCTTTTTCCTTCTTACTTCAGTGCAAAAAACAAAATTCTCAACCAAGATATCTAAGCAAAAACTTAATAAACTAAACACTTCACCATTCTACGAAAGCAAAACACCATGAATGAACTAACACACCAAAGCCAACACTAACACATAAAAAAAACAGAATTAAGAAAAGGAATCAAGGTTCAAAGACAATATTTTACCTCGAAAATGACCGAGAATATGATGAGATGCCTAATCATCCGCCTCCAAGTTTGGGACCTCCTCTTCATTCTGGCCACCACTGTGGCTTCTTCCTTTGAAATGTACTGAAGCCGCTTCTCGAAATCGTCGCCGTGTAGTCTGAAGATCCCATTCCAAATCCTGGAAATAATTCCCTTCTTCTTCTTCGCCGCAGCCGCACTAGCCGTAGAAGAACCTGTCTCTTTCTTTTCATTTGCCCCAACATCTTTGTCATCTGCCATTTTTCCCTTGAATCTCTCTCTTCTCTTTCTTTCTCCACTACTCAATTGCACACAAAAAATCTCAATTTCAAAATTGGCAACACAAGAGTTTTGTTGTCTACATAATAATAAGTCTTGGATTGAACATTGTGCATTCGCCGATTTTCTTTAAATAATTATAAGCCAAAAAGGGAAAAAAATTATATATATTAAACATAGAAACATACCACAACAGAGCACAAATTACGTTTCAGATACATATATATATATATATATATATATATATGATCATATGATCATTTCAGATAAATTATAACCAAACACAACAAATCATCCAACAACAGAGCGTCAAAAAATCTAATCCAAAAGAGAGAATATTTTCGCGCAGAGATCCAAAATTATCGTCGAAGAACAAGTTAAAGAAATTTAAAAAAAATACCTCAAAAAGAAAAGTATTACAATCGATCTGAAACGGAACAGTTCGACGAGTATTTGTTGTTGTTGTTGTTGGTCCTGTAGTATCGGATCTCAGGAAGGAGCAGCGAGGTCGGAGAAATCGGAAATGGAAGAGTCCGTAGAGACAACGCAAAGCGAGCTCGTGGCTTCGATTGGAGGAACAAAAATGGCGGGTTTCGATGATCGAGAGAAGAGAAAAAAAAAAAAAAACAGAAGAAGAAAGAAGAAGAAAAAAGTGATTGAATTGATGGGATTGTGATTGAATTGATGTATTTGATTGAATGAATGAATGGGTTTTTGTGTTTGTATGTTTGTTTGTGTGAGTTTTTTAGGGGTTTTGTTTGGGTGTGTTTTGAGACACGCTATGGACGCTGTGATTTTTTCTTTTATTTTTTAATTTAATTTTTGGGAATGAATGAATGTTATGTTAATTGTTATTTGTTAGTTCAATTATGCCAACTGCTTTTCTGACTTTAGGGTTGTAAAATTAAAAACCCCTCTTTCAAATTCAACAGCCATATTCCATAAATTGGCTTAATTTGATATATTTTTTTGTTTTTTTTTTCTTTTGCAATGAATTATAATATAATCATTTTGGGATTACAATTTTTTTTTTTTTTGAAGGAAGGGATTACAATATTTTACATTTTTTTTTTCGCTCGTGTTTGTTTGTGGTGTTATTTGAGTTGTGGTGTTATTTGAGCGTGCCAGTTAAAAAGCAGATTTTGATTTCATTTTCCATTTTAATACTGTTATTTTTTCTTGCAAAATTGTAAACCTTTATTTTTGTTTTGGAAAAAACAACTATATATAGAATTTCCAATTTACTATTGATTCCATGCCTTTTTTTTTTTCGTAAAGGTGAAGAAAGAAGTAATTGGGGCAAGAAAAATAGAGCCTCTTTCTTTTCTCCTTTACCTAGAGGAAGGGGAAAAGAAAAGAATATTTACTTTCTTGAGAAGCAAACCTTGCAACTTCTGTTTTCATTTTGACCTCATATTTTCCCAATATTTTGTTGCTTTTGGGAGATTCTAGATCTGGAAAAGACTTTCCATTGCTTTCTTTTGACATTTTTTTTCCTACCAAAAAGCTTTGGGAATTTAACTTATTTATAATTGATGATTTAAAAATGGCAAGCGAAAAAATATAAAAACACGATAATGCTTTGAATCTGAAACAGTTTCAAAATTCCAACTTCTTAAATCTTAACCATCAACTAAGTGGAGTTCACGTAATAAAAGAATAAACTAATGGCCCAATTGATACAAACATGTGTTGTGTTTTTTTATTACTACAACAATGTACAATATCTCATTAATCTTCCTCAATGTGAGTGAAGTCAAATCGGGAAAAATAAAAGTTAAAAATAAAATAAAAAACCCCTATGTTGAGATAAACTTGAATTCCCCAAAAAAGGCAATGTATAACAGCTGTTTAACCTGCAACAGTATAAGTTTTAGGAAGCCTTTTGATGTTAAAGAAAATGATGAACAACTATTGATGTTAGGCACTTGCGCTTGATGCCGGTTATTTGTCTCTTGGAGCTTGTAACAAACCTCTGCAAACAACAATACCAAATCCGAATGTAAATTTGTGAAAATATGAACTTCTATTCCTGATATCGCGGCACCATATATCTAGTATCTACCAAAGCATTAGAAGAACTCAATAGTTCAGGGGAGAGAACAATAACAACAACTTGAGAGGAAAATGTCAAGCAATCAATTTATTCAATGCCATTAGACCGAAATGTTATGCAGCTCAAAACTTATTGTAGAGGTCAAATCTAGTGTGGAGTTTCGAGTACATGAATAATCTGTAGGGAAAAGAAAATATGAGGTTTGGAATAAAGCAAACCTGAACTACCATGAGGACGGCCGTATGATACCATCGTCTTGAAGATCTTCCACTGTATTTAATTATCATCCAACCTAACCAATCCAGATTTTAAGACACTCACGTCCATCAGCACATTAAAATTACATGTTGAAATATTGATATAATCCCAACATAATAAGCGATAGCAGGAGCAGGATTAGTAATTATTATATAACGGTAAGGGCCAAGAAGGCAGGGAGGTCAAGGAATAGAATTTCATATAACTATCTCGACGTAAGATATTAATGTGGCTATGATGAGGCTAAGCCTGCACTGCAGCCACCAGAGCAATTTCATTATATAACTATCTTTTGTTAATAATAAGTAAACAAGGCTACCTAAATTCTATACCATACAGGTACCATTAACACATAACAATGCTGCAAATTCCAAGAAAAAGAGGTTCAAAACCATTATTGAATGTAAAATATTACCAAGTATCAGCAGAGTCTCCATGATTGGTTTGAATCAACAACCTGAAAACCCTGAGATAAGCTAAAATGCTAGGAGCTATATCAGAAACCCAAATAGAAGCAATATAACATTGCTAGAGACTTACCTCTTGAAAGGGCATTAGAGATTCCTCAAGGCACAAAAAATCCACCAGCAGAAGATATTCGCCGAAATTGGGAGGCAATAATTATCAATCGCAGCCCAAAATGGCACTCTATCCAGAACTGAATTCTTATGTTTTATGTTACTGTTTGAGGAGAAACCCATTATTCTCTTTCCGCCCACCTTTCAAAAACGTCAAATGCCATTTCAGGCTTCCCCATCTTGCAGTAGTACTTGATAAGCATCTTATATGGAACATGATCAATTGGTAGACTAGAATCAAGCATTACTGCAAAAATTTCTTCTGCCCCCTTCATGTCACCTCTCACACAGTAACAAGTGATTAGTTCGGTATAAGTTATAACATCTGGTTTAAATCCCAGTCTCTGCATTTCATCATACAAGTCACCTGCAAATTGAAGGTTGCCTGTTTTACAAGCACCACCCATCAGTAAATTATAAGTAACCACATCTGGGGACAAACCAGAGCCAAGCATCTCCTGCTTGAGAAACAAGGCTTCATTGAAGTTTCCAACCTTTACTTGTGCATGAATCAATGCATTATAGGTATATACATTTGGTCGAACGCCATAAACCAACATCTGATCTCTAATGGAGAAAGCCTGATAAATATCTCCGCATCTTCCATGGCTATCAATTATAAGATTCCATATAAGAGTGTCGGGCACCATTAATTTGTCCAGCATAGAAAGGAAAAAATCATTAGCTCTGGCAAAAGCTCCATTACTAAACAAGCTTTGGATAATCAGTTTGAATGAAATTTGATCCGGAGAAACTCCAGTTCTAGACATAAGGTCCAGGATATAACAAGCCTCCTCGGTATTTCCTTCTTTGCAAAGACAACTTATGAGAGTATTGTAAGTACATACATCAGGATGTAAACCTCTTTTAATCATTTCACAAAAGCATGCAAAAGCCAGGTTGGTCTGTCGGCCCAAACAAAGCCCATGGATAAGGGCATTATAGGCAACAACATCGACTCTAGAATCCCATCGAACCACATTGTGCCAAAGCCTATGAGCCCGAACCGTATTTCCGTTCTTAAAATAACCCTCCATAAGAATTGTGGAGGTAACTAAATCTGGTGCTTTCTTCTGAGCCTCGCCATGGCATATATCTAGAAGCAGCTTTGTAGAATTCTCCAAGTGGCCTTTCTTGCACAATGCATGTACAAGTATGTTCCAAGTAACTCTATTTGGCTTAATACCCATATTAGGCATTGTGGAGAACAGGTATAGAGCTTTATTTAAATTGTTAGTGAGGCAATAACCCTTAATAAGGGTGTTGTAAGTGACACAGTTTGGAGAAGGACCAAATTCTAGCATCTCCCTTACTAATCGGTCTGCCCTCTCCATGTCACCAATTTTGCAGAGCCCATTTATAAGATAGTTGTGTGCAAACACATCTGGAGCGACACCTTTCTCCATCATTTTTGTTCGAAGCCACAAAGCTGTTCCTAACTTACCATCCAAACATAAATACCTTATCATCAATTTATATTCTTCGTAATTGGCTCCTGTGGTCAACAAAAATCCCAAACTCGGCAATGATATGCTTTCCCTGCAGAATTTGGAATAACAACAAAGCATGTCATTATTTTCAAATCTTGAAGGTGCTAATCTGACAGGTAACAGCACTGCTTTTTGTCTACGTAAACTTGTTCCTCCCATCTCATCATAAGAAAGGGAAGATATGAGCCACCACACGATAATATTAAATAAAAAATCGAGATTTAAAAACCACATTCTATACACACCCAAACTAAAATGCACGAAGGAAGAAAGTACGAGGAAACAAGGGTCATGATCCATAAGAGAAAAACATGAAGTTATCACTCAGAGCAAACCAGACTGAACAAATTGCATAGTAACATTCTCTCAGATTTCTAATAACATCATCCTAACTGGCACCTTTGCACCTAAACCTCAAATAAGAAAGATCACTAGAACCATAACGTTCAACATCATCCAACAAGCTCTGACTTTGAGCATTACCAGCATTTAAAGATCACCAGCTTTTAGTCTTAAAGCACATGAGTACAATAAAATTGAAACAAAAAAAAGGAAGAAGAAAAGGAAATCTTACTTCATTGTCTTCAAATGGTCCATGCTTTCCTTTAGCACTGAAGCCAAAACATCAAAAGCTGCCTGCGGATTTTGTTCACCGCTATCGTCGTTCTTCTTTGGAAACCGATCCTCGTCTCTCAATTGCCAATCTTCCTCCAATTTTGACATAAAATCTTCAAAACCAGAAGGAATTGAATCCATGTTCCCATGCGTCCTTCACATATATGTCATTCATAAGCTCATGTATAAAATCAATCATTTTCTGGGGAAGGAAAATGTAATTTATGGCATACATTGCTGTTTGAAGAAAAAAAAACACCATAATTGAGTCCATTACAACATTGGTTCACAAAGGTGTGACCTTCAAATCAAGATTGAATTTTTGTTGTTTTTTTTCCCTACTATGCTTTTTCTCAGCTACCAAACAGCTAGAAAAAGGTCCAACAAGTGTATATCCACAACTCTAAAGCAAAATCCATTTCAAACAAATTTTCATTCCCATTTTTTTTCTTTCCATCTCTTCCACTTTTCTAAGATTTTCTCAGCAACCAAACAACTCGAAAACGAAGAATAAAGAGAGTAAGCGTTACCTGGAAGCTTCCGCAAGGTTTTTAGGCCGGAAAAAGAGAAAATCAACAAAAACCTGAGCAACACTGGTCTTGATCGAATCCACAGTCCGATTCAGAGTTCTGAAGAGAGCCAAACAGGACAGCGACGATTCTCCACAGGCAACCGCAAACTGGTTAGAGTTCAACCACCAAAAGATACAAAACAATCAACCAAAATAATGTTATACACACACACATATAAGTATATATATATATACAGATGTAAATACCATGTGTGTGACTGTGAGAGAGAGATTAGGGATTAGACTGACCGCCATTTGGATAGTTGAGTTCGGTTGAGAGTGTCTGAGGTGAGAGAAAAACGATGACGAAGAAGAAGCTAAGCGAAACCCTAAACAGCTTCTTCTTCTTCTTCTTCTTCTTCTTCTTTGTTTGATCTTTTTTTTTTTTTTTTTCCTTCTTTGTTACAGCGGCAATATAGGCCCTTCAAAGGCAAAATCCTATACAGACAGACATCACCGCATTTCTCCGTCTAAACGACATGTCGTTTCTGTTCGTTAAAATTCCACTTTTATCCCTATTGTTATAACTTTCTTTTGATTAAAAAATATACTTTTTCTCTAAAAAATATCTAAATTTAGTGTCCTTTAAATTATTTGAAGAAAATAACAAAATACATTAGCAATTTTTATGCATCTTTTGTATTGGGCCAGTTAAGCAATTAGACATTTTAAATGTAAAGTTTGAAAGATTTATCCATAGTTTTACGAAATTAGGGATTTAGCCATAAAATGTAACATTTTTTGTAATATGTAACATATATACGTGTAAAAGTGTAACATTTTATGTTACATGTAACATAAAATGTTACACTTTTACACGTATATATGTTACATATTACAAAAAATGTTACATTTTATGGCTAAATCCCTAATTTTTTGAAACTATGGCTAAATCTTAAAAAAATTACTCAAAAGTTTGGTTAAATGCCTAAAAAACTCCTTTTGTATTACTTCATTAATATAAAAAATTAGTGGATAACATTTTTATTATTATAATGTAGATAATGGACATGAAATTTTAATAAAAACACGGAGTATACTTGTGTATTTTCCCTTTTTATTCATTTTTTTATTCTTCTTTTAATTTTAATTTGATGTGTCGTTTCAATGTTGTTTTGTAAGCAACTGAAATACATAAAAATTATATTTAAGTATTTTTGTTTCAGTATCAATGTTTTTTTCTCAAATACAAAAAATTGAATTCAAGTATTTTAACTACGTTAAAAAAATTAATAATTGGCAAATAGGTTTGAACCTATCTTGGGCAATTCAAACGACTTTGTCAATCTAAATCGTCGTTTGGTAACTTTTTTTTTGGATAAAATCCAAATGAGAAATAGTCATTCAAACCCTTCAAAATCAAATTCTTCCCCCCCTCAAATTTCAACAGTTTGAATCCATTTTGAATAGTATTTTTTTGATTTGACATTTCAACAACTCTTTTTATTACTCAACATCACACATTTCACATCTACCCAAACAACAATCCAAATAATATTTTCAAATAAGATTATTTGACCCAAACAACAATTTAAATTTTTCGTTCAAATTACCCAATTCAAATTTTTCAATTCAAATAAAAAAATTCAAATTGTCACAGTTTGAACCCGTTTGCCAAACGACCCCTAAAACAATCTGTTTTCTTCTTCTTTTATACTTTTTTTCTCTTATTTTCATAAAGGGTACTTATTAAGCCTAATGGGTACAGTGAGATTTATCCTTGTTTGGCCCCCATTTTACCAATTTTAATTTGTCATTTTTTTTAACTTTCTTAATTCTCCAAATCATTCCATTCCATTTCATTTTTTACAATTATTTTTTTTAACTTTTCAAATCCCTATACAATATCTTTAAATCTCAACTATTTATACTACTGCGAAATTCGCAAAGTCAAACTATTTTTACATCATTTTTCTAAATCATTCTAAACTATTTTTTCCGTCTGAAAGAATGGGATGGAAAATGATTGCCCCAAACAAAGGGTAAACCCCCAAAAGAATTAAGCTTGTATAATTAGTCCAAGTTCGGAAATCCTACTTAGGAATAGGATAATAGAATAACGATATAGCAGCACGCTATAGAGACGTGCACACAACTTCACAAGAAATACAAAATCAAACAACACTAAAAATACAAAATCAGCTCTTTCAAAGAGCAGGCGACTTCTAATGATATTGTTTTTCAACTTATTAGTTGTACTTGCGTACTTCTAAATACTGATCAATTAACCGTCTTTTACCCTCGTTTCGAGATCATCACTGGTAATGTATTAATTTGGTAATGCTTTAATAGCTTAAACACTCGGGCAAATATAATCTAATCAATCATTTCATACTCAACAAAAGGATAGTACTCGTAGAATTACATAACAATCAATTTTTACAAATAATTTACGGTATAAAATTATACTGTGAACAAAGAACAACTAGTCCTTTGCAGAGACACTTGATTTCAAACTCGGCCGGCCAAAAGAAATTCTCCGTCCGAGCCCCGCAATGCCGTACAATAGACATAGCAAGAAATCACTCAACACAATGAGAAGCGAAAAACCTTGTGAAGGGAACAAGATAATCGATTGTCCCTCTCATTCCTTGTATACCATGAAACATGCAGAAGCAATCTAGTCCTTTTTTCCCCTCTCTAGATCTTATCTCCTCTGCCCTTTTGTTTGTCTATGTCCGAAATTGGTTTTTCTCGTGGAGAAGGCCGTGTCTCGGTTCTGGTACTTGGTTGGTCCCCCGAACTTGAGAGGCACAACCGGATCAATGTATGACTTTCCAGGAAAGTTTCTTTTCTCTTTTTGGAGCGATCGCAGTTGTGGCAACCAGTATGCTACATACTCGCCTTCAGGATCATACGTCTGCGACTGAAATAATATATTACGAGTGTCTTGAGTACATATAGAAGTCGTTCGGAAGAGAAAACTCTTTAAACCTGAAAACTTCTCTTTTTATCATGTTATTTTATTCAAGCATGCTCAGAGAGCATAAAAATTCCCTACAATTACAAATAATATGGGACTTTCCAACTTTTCCAATCAAAACCTTCTTTTCAATGTAAAAGGAGACCGTCAGCGTTTTTCTCTTTCGACCCAAAAAATCTTTTCAAAATGAATTTGAAATTAGCTCGTTGTTGTGCAATTGAAAACATGAAATTTTACGTAACAGTCAAAAACAAGAAAATCGTTATGAGGTCTATTTCTCCTTAGTCTATCATCAATTTCCTCAACTATTTCTCCTTAGTCTATCATCAATTTCCTCAACTTGCATAGTCAAAGTATAGGGTAATGGGCAAGGAAAAACTTATTGAACCTCAAACCTACATGCTATAACAAACCCCAAAAGAAAATCAAATAGTTAAAGAGGCATGAATAACTTACTTGCTTGGGGATGCTGAAGTAACGATCTTCTCTAGGATCATTTCCAACTCCTAAAGAGGAAGAATATATGATAGAAAGTCAGTTCAAAGATCTTATTCAGTACAAGAAGTATAATTTGGCAATTACACATCAAAAGAGAAGCATGTATCAAAATGTTGAGAGAACTTATACTCCTACAATATAGCAGTGGGATAATCCAACATTTTAGACTGGATGATTTCAAACCAAGAATAGGGTTGATCTAAATTCAAATTTCTTCTCCACAGAACTGGATTATGCAAGCAGAAGCATTTTCTACATTCATAGTACATTACTCAATCTGCTTTTGACAAACATTTTAAACAAAATATTGCGGAATAAAAGATAATATAGCTCACTTATTCGACTTCTAGGCAGATATGCCTGATAATTAGAAAAAACACATGCATCCAATTTTCTACATGTGATTTGTAGGTGACCAACAAATTACCTGCTCCATAGGTCCAATTTCCATAATTGGAGCATGGATCATAATCCAAAAGGCATGTCTCAAACCATTCCGCTCCCATACGCCAGTCAAGACCCATATCTCGAACAAGAAAGGAACATACAATCTGCAGCAAAGATGCAGTATTTATACTTGACAAGCGTTTACACAAAAGCTACAAATTAAGTCAGATATTCAGTCAGGGTTACCTGTCGTCCTCGATTTGACATGAATCCGGTTGTAGATAGTTCTTTCATATTGGAATCTATGAGAGGGTACCTAATTAGAAGATTAACAAGTATAAAGAATTAGTGCAAGATAGTTTGACTAAAAGAAAAGCAAAAGTTTGGGCAAATTGTTGGGATCTTAATCAATTCCATATTCTATTCTCTACTGAAAGCAAAGAGAAGAAATCACAAATGAGAGTATTTCAGAGAAAGAGAGAACCACCTACCCTGTATGACCATCTCTCCATGACTCGAACAATTTGCTATCTTGGCTCCATCTCTGCTGCACGTTTCTTGGACCACCTATAGGACAAGATTTACATAAATGCATGTAAAAGGAGAAGATATTGAAAACCTTTTTTTTTTTTTTTTGAAAAATGAGATTGAAAACTTTTATTACCAGCATAACTACATGTAGCACAACTTTTTACCTAAATGGAAAATGGAATTCCCGTATTTGACTGACAGAAACCTGAAGTAGTCCCTCCAAATAAGTTCAAACAAAACCCTGTTCATATTGAATGAGATTTAGAAGAAAAATCATGATAAACTTCAATCCACCTTGAAGATCATATTGAATGTGTTTTAATTATTGAATGTTGCCCTCATTGACAGTTGAAAAAGAAAAAATTCCCACTGGTTTAAATAAGAAAGTTGGCATCTTACCAGTATGTGGAATCATTTGCTACCCTCTCTCGTTCATATCTTTTAACCTGAAGATGTCAATTGAAAACCAAGGAAAAGTTAGTATTATGTTTTTCAATTTGTTAATTTATCGGAAAAGGAAAAAGTGGTCAAACCATGCAACCTCTTCATGAATTAGTCGCGGAGAGACACTTCCTGATGCAAGCCAAGGAGAAAACTTTGTTGAATAATCAGGCCCTAGCATCCCGTTTCTAGTCTCTTTGTATTTCTTAAGAAAATCCTAGAAGGACATGGAAAAAAGATGAGTAAATAGTCCTATCTAATAGAAGAGTAGTAGAAGTTTTGTGTCATCGACTTCTCATACCTTCTTCCAGAAGTAATCATATACTCGGCCCAATGCTGCACTTTCGCCTCCCAAGAACTTCATCCCTTTGCTGACCTGAATCAGGGAACACGGATTACAACACAAACTTTGCATTCAGTTTCAAGTTTAATTTATGGCGCTTCTCAAACTTCTCAACAGGGTTTGAATCTAAATTGATGCTTATACAATAAACTCGGCCAGTGTATAAACCTACACTTTGCGAGCTGAGCCCAAGCTGTTCCATCGAAGGAACACATCCCCAGTCACCAACACTGGGTGGTGGCCCGAGAGAAGTAGGAATTCTTATACAGCTACGGACTGTGCATTTGGCTTCTACAGCCTGCAAAATATCCTTTTCCAATCAATAAACCAATCTAAGACCATCAGGTCAAGTTCAAGTAACGTGAAATAATAAAAGTTCGAAAAACGAAAAATGTTAAATGGCATGCCTTGCGAAATTGAGTATAAACATCTGGTAAACTGTTGGTGTAAAACGGGAGGTCATCGATGTGGTACATAGTAGCACCCCAGACGAGTTGCAACTTGGGATTCTTAGCAGAAGAAGATTGCACCGCCACTTTATGCAAGCCTTTGCTGACCAATCTTTCCACATTTAGCTCCTCACTGCAAGTTTCTTTTTGTGCATATACCTGACCAGATCAGATTAAACACCAAAATTCTGTTTCTTCAAACTCTTCAGAAGATCATAACACAACCATTGTAAAATAAAAAAATGTGGAAATCACTTAACCGTATGTGCTCCAAAAGTTTTAGCAAGACTGGGTAGAATTTCCTCGGGCTTCCCATGTTGAATCAGCAAGTTAAGTCCCCTCTTGGTTAAATTCTTTCTCAAATCAGCCAAGCACTCAATGAGAAATTGCGCTCTCAAAGCTGCCAAACAACAGAGAGTCCTCAAAAGATATCCCACGGTTCACATTTTCTCGGATCCAAAAATTTTAAAATCTACGAGACTTAGTTGGTAATATCAGTTCCATTTGCTATGATTCAAGCGAGTCTCACCAGTCACCATTGTTCGCGCACATGAACATGAAAAATCCGTTCACGCACATGAACATGAAAAATCCAACACCTTTACAAAGCATCACCAAACAAGAACTACTTTTTGTTTCCTCCAAACAAACGAAACTCAAATGTCTCGTAGACACACACAAAAAAAAAAAAAAAAAAAAAAACCCAACAACAATCAACCAAACAGACTGAAATTCACATACGAAAACGAAACAAAACCGAAAATACCTCCAGTTTTAGGAAATCCGAAGTAATACGTAGTACCAAAAAGCCGAGGATCGACACAATACACAGGCAAAACCTCCTTCGACGAAACCCACGCTTTGTACAAAGCCTCATTGTCCAAAACCCTCAGATCGTTCCTGAACCAAACGATCGCGACGCCATTGCCGTTCCTCTTCCCCGTCATCGACGACGACGACGAGTACCTCCGAAACGCCTCGTCCGAAACGCGATCGATTTCATCGGCCTCGATCTCCGGAACTTCGCGAACGCGCTCCGCTCCGATCGGACCGCCGGAATCGGAGGCCAAGCTCATCGCCGCCGCGATGGACCGACTGGCAGTGGAGAGGCGCAGGAAGAGCGAAACGTAGGGCCTAGGGTTTCGACTGTAGGGAATGGCTAGGGTTTTCGGAGAGAAACAAGCGAGCGAAGAAGAAGAAGAAGAAGAAGCAGCAGAGAGCGAGAGAATTGCCATTTTTTTACGTTGGGTTTGGATTTTGTAGAGAGAGAAAAAAAAGGAGGGAATTTTTAAGCAGCTGAGAAGGAGACACGTGGCATAAAAGGTTCGGTGTGACGTGGCTATCTTCGAGCCAAAAATAATGGCTTTGTTTGCGATTTGTAAGAATTCAGACCACGAGTTTTGTCTTTATTATATGGCTTGACTATTTCGACGTTGACAAGTGGAAAGTGTTCTTTTAATGCTCATTTTTAATTTGATTACAAGCTACTATAGAAGTTTAAGGAGAAATTATGATAAATATCTAATTTTTATTTAAATATATGGTTATACAAAATGCTTAAGTACAGATCCAAAATTTTCATATGGTGGGCATAAAATAATGTGAAAATTTTATAGAGTGAAGTTAAAATTCTTTTATAAAAGGTATTGACAAAATGGAAGCATACCCAAGAAAAAAAAAGCTTAGCATGTTTGAAAAAAAAATATGAAATACATATTATATAAAATCATATTTATATACAAAAAATCATATCTTAATTTTTTAGAGAGAAAAAATATGAATTTAATTATAAATCAGTTATGTAAATAGTCATTTTAGACTGTGTTTTTAAAAAATACCCACAATTTCAAAAAATTTAAAAACTAGCTATAAAATTGTAAGAAATTTCTGACAATAACAAAATACACATAAAAATATTGTCAAAAATTTCTGACACTAAGCAAATTTTGTAAGAAATTTCTTGCATGGCTAGTTTTCAAATTTTTTGAAACTATGGCTATTTTTTAAAATTATTTTATAAACAGTGGCTATTTTCTTAAAATTCCCAAATATTGTATATAAATATTGTTAAAATTATTAAAATATAACTATATAAATATTGTTAAAATTATTAAAATATAACTATCCCACACCAATTTAAACAACAATAATTTCAACCTTTTACCAACCTCAAAGCACCTTAAAACACGTATCTAAGGCATTTTTCGTTAAATGTTTGACAAAAGGGGCAATTTTACAAAATTTCAGAGATAGAAGAGAACGGATTTAACGTTTTAAAATTTAGAGAACATAGTAAAACTAACCCCAAAAATCAAGAGGCAAATGTAAAATTAACCCGTATAATTATTACGAATTTACGCGAGTAGCTTCTATGGTCACTTCGTAATTCTCTCAATACTTTAATTAATTAATTTTTCTCATGAATTTAGTGAAATGGAGATGATTTTGTACTTGTACTCGTGCTATATAAAAAATGGTTCATTTGAGATGCTATGTAATTAAGTTCACGGAAATGAAGAATTCCCCCAAATGAAGTTTGCATAATGTGCCAATCTTCCCATCTGTCTAAACTCTAAAGACAAAGAAAAGCTTACACATGAAAGAATTACAACTCCACCATTGTATGCCAGAAACAAAACAATATTAATTGAAACCAGTTCCAAAAAACTTGCTTCCAAACCCTGAGTTCCGTTCGAGTTTTCATTGGCAACGTGCTCGCTTTTGTATTGTTTGGCAGCTGTACTAGATCCTAGAGAGAAAATTTGCTCAAGGTTATACGAGAGAAACTACAAGTTTTTTCTGATATAATAATTATTGACAATGTCAAAAATTACTTGACAACTACATGGAGGAACACATGATAAATCCCCTACAGCTCGACATGCTAGCTAGCTAGCTCTTGCTTGCAAATGTGCACTAGTACAACATGTATATTTTCTCGCTTAAACTTCACCAGGCGTGCCTCAAATAGGAAAAGGAACTTTATCGTACAGGCATACCATATATGTGCTCCGTGCAAACTATCACCACATATGAAATCGTCGGTTTAGAAGAGAATAAGAGAAAGTACCTATATTGGCTCTAAAATGAAAAATTAGTGATGATACTTCTGTCCTTTTAGAATGGTCCATGCCCTGAAATTAAACACAAAATTCTTATGTTACTTTATCTAATAAGCTGAAGAAAGCGAAATGCAATAAGCAATATAGAGCAGATTATTTTTCTAGTTTACCAAACTAGAAACAAAACCAAGCACCGTTAGCAGCAGCATGGAATTGTAACAAGTGAAGATGAAGTTTTGTGGTCCATAAGGAAACACGCCAAAGAAATCTTAGCAAGCGAATATTTCGATGGCCAAACCTACGTAGAGCAATTTTGAAAAGGAGTTGCAAGTATGTACCTATATAGTTGTTCGACTAGCACAAGTAAAGCAATTTGGTGATTTAAGACCATCGATGACAACTTGATAGATAAGTTAGCACGTTCCCGCAGTTGTTTCCCGTGGCCATAAGGTCCACCAATGCAAAAAGATAATACTGCAGCTCCCTGCTACGAGTAAATATAATTGAATGTTATTAGAGTTGCACTTCAATGTGTGGCAACAAAATTCTATAGCACAAGCATTTTGCTACTCAATGTTTGGATAAAAGAATCTGATTAAGAACTGGGATTGGGCTGGTGACAAGTCCAACTGGGATGGTGAAAATCATGTCAAAATTCAGCAATGCGATAAAATGTTTTTAAGTTACCTTGGTTTAAGTCTCACACAACAAGATACAAGAGATTAATTAGCAACATATTGCTTGTTCAATTATAGACATGTAAGTGGACTTTGAACGAGTACATGTGAAGACAAACAAAGGAACAATGGAAACACAAAGCATCAAAAAACTATATATATGAATATTCATTGGTTAGAATCTAACTGAAACTATTTTGTATTGGAAGAAAAAACATCTGAAAATAGAATGCTTCATACCGTATTTCCTGCATCACCTAATAAGTCAGCCATTTGCTCAGACCTTATGTCCTGGCCATGCTCGTCCAACAGCACAACCTAGAAATGCATGACTACAAATTAGATCACAACAACAATCTCTAACTCTTCTTGAAAACTGTTTAAAACAGCTAAATTTCAAACCAGCACTCTTTCAGTATGTCCAGAGTAAAAGGCAGTTGTTACATTTAACCCGGCATAACCATATACGCATTTCAACACATGGCCATAGAAGAAATAGAGCTCGAAACAAGTTCGTTGGTGTTACAACATAAAACAACACCATGGAACATAAAAGAAAACAAAAACAGTGTGGGTCTCGTACCACTGGAAGTTACTAACTTGACTTTCTCATTGTATTTTTCTACAAAAGGTTTTTCTTGTTAAAAATAAACAACTTTTACAACGATAAGCTACAAATGATATGTAAGAGCAAATAGAACAATCTGCTGATAACTAAAGATTTGAGTTCTTGTGAAAGACCAAACACCAATAGACATACATATTACATACCCAATCATTAGGCCCCACGAGATTCATCACAGCATTATCTTCATCCTCAACTTGAGCCCTCCAATCACTACAATGAGCAATATTTAATTACTCGTCACAATTTTGATCAGATATACATTAACAACAGTGTTATTTTGCCAAAACCCCTCAAAATTGACATTCAAGCGTATTAATGCAACACAATAAGATGAGAAATACCGTGCATTTTTAGGGTTCGATCGGATCTGAACATCGTCGACATTGCAATAAAGCTTGAGCTTTTGGACGTACTCGTCGAATACGAGCTCTGCGCCTCGCGACCTCCTCTTCCCGACCCATAGTATCCGAATCGGAAGAGCTCTCTGGCGAAAAAACACCATCAAAAGGCCTCAAAAACCATGGAAACTGAAACGAAACCCTAGAAAGAAACGAGAGAAGAGCTCACCACGGACTGGCCAGCGTATTTGCAAGGCGTGCCTGAAAAATTGGGAAGGAGAAAGTTAGGATCGAGTTGGGATTGAGAGAGTGGAGTCCATAACCATAACTGAGTTTCTGAGCTTGAGAACCTGAGGAAGAAGAAGAAGAAGAAGAAGTGGAAGAGAGAGAGGCATTGGTGCGAAGAGTTGCAGAGAGAGTGAGAGTCATCTCTGAATAAGCAGAGCGAGAGAAATGGAGGGAAAAGATAACGGCGCTAAAAGAGTTAGGAAAATAAATGGAGATTTTAATCAAGGAAGACACAACAGCCACTTCTTTGATTTCTTTATGCGAAAATTGGATCTCGAATGTGACATTTTAAATCCAAATTTGTGCGAAAATTTGATATCATATTTAAGAAACAAAATTAATATATGTAGAAATTCGATATCATATTATATGTCACTATTACTATTACATGTAATGTCACTTTTTTATTAATAAATTATTTTATTGTCTCTTTTTTTTATTTTTATTTTTCTAATTTATAAAAAAAAAATATTAATAATTTAATTAAATTCACTATTAATAAGTGATATGTATTGCAAATATATATTTTTTAAATAACAGTTCTCAATATATATTTATCTCTAACCAACCCGAAGCTCTAAACATATTAAGAAAGCAACAACATATCTAATCTTATTTTAATTACGTGCAAGTGTTGGAAGGTTTTGGGACAATCGGGACAAAAACAAAGAAATGTATAGCACTTGCAACGAGGCAAAAGTAACTATTAGTTTGTGACTGGATTACATGAAATTTTTTTGAAACTTTTAGATGGCAGATTGCATATTAAATTAAAGATCTTCGAAAGATCTTTCCAACGGCGTATCATTTGCTTAATTCCAACGAGCAACCAAAAAGTTACTACCTTTTGGGCAGCCAAGATGACCAAATTCCTTAGGTCTACACTTTTAAAGGCCAAAAACACATGAAGACAAGGGAAGACGAAGAGACCATAGGAAGAAAATGAGACACGAAACGGGAAGAAGCTTTTGAGGAGGAGGAGCTTCACGGAGGATATGAAGCCATTTCTACTATCTTGACGAGCCTTTGAGCTCTAGAGTTTGCTTTTCTTGTTCTTTAAATTTTATTTTATTATATATTGTGCATTTTAGATTTGGATTATGTGTTTAATCTTGTAGACAATTAGTTCGTGATTGTTGTGGTTTAAGGGAAGTGATGTAGCTTCCCTTGAACATGCCATCAATAATATGTGACTGCTAATGCATTTTCCTATTATACTATTTGAGGTATCTCGGTCTTAATACTTTTTTATTCTTTGCAATTTTCTTTAAGTTGCCGTAGGCCGTCTTTGGGTTGAGTTGTGGTGAATTTGGTCGATTGAAATTGTGGATTAAGGCTAGAGAGGGCTACAAAACAATTGGACACAAGATAATTTGAGCTTAGTTCTCATGAGACCAAAAGGAGATTGAAACTTCGAAACCCAGTGAGCAAAATAACATGATTACATTAGACACTCTAGGTTAACAAGTGATTACGAAATATTTAACAATCGGTAATGTGATTGGTAGATGGGGAAAGCGAAGTCAATACTTTGAAGCCACATGTTTTATTATATTTCCTAGTTTGTCAATGTTAACTTTAATTTAATTTAAATTTAATTTGATCATGTTCGCTTCGTTATAAGTTTAGATGGCAAGTAGAGCGGGCAAGCTTATACTTGATTCACATAAATACTCCAATCAATGCATGCGTCGATAATTGATGAACTAAAAAAAATTCATTTTATCACTCGTGCGACATGTACGCTTGCGGTATAATTTTTGTCGCGATCAAACAAACAATAGTTTAAATGCTTGATAATGATTAAAAAAATTTGTTAAGATAACAGTTTAAATATATAAAAAAAATTATTATTGCAATATGTCTAAATTTTTCAGTTTAAATGACAAAATTAATGACCCATAAAAAATATATATATAGCTAACTGGACAATTTTTTTTTAACTTATATTAGTTGTGATTACAAGCAAAACGCTTGTGAAAGTCGTATAAATTTTAGAGTGTATTTGGTATTTAGTCATTTTTTTAATTCATGTTTTAAAAAAATAATCAACGTTTCATGTAGTTTAAAAAAATTATTATTTCATTAATCAATAAAAACGTTAATTATTTTTTAAACATAATCTAAAAATGACTATTTATTCAATAATCTCTAAATTTTATTGATAAATTCGTTACATCACAATTTAAATTATATTACAGAATAATAATAAAAAAAAAGGAAAAATATCACTCTTGGAAGAACTATACAAACTACTCCAAAAATTCCGTATAATCTACTTCCTCTTCTTCTCGAGTCTTGAGTCTTGACCAATCACCAATCGCTAGAAGGACCTTATAGCAAAGATAAGTAAAGACGAGGACCTTTAGCTAAAAATAAAAAAGTTAAATGAAGGGCCTATAAAAAAAAGCCCACTCACTCAACTCTCAACTCAATGCTATTTGATGACACGTCAGTTTCTGAGTCTCTCTCTCAGAGAGTTCGACTATCTTCTAGAACCACTCTCGCCGGAAGAAAAAAACACCTCCGATTCCGATCGCCGGGGATAAAAAAAGGTTCGACCACAAAACTCTCAGCCTTTCTTTTCACATTTCCAAAATCTTCACACTTTCTTTTTTAATTTTTTTTCTTTTAGTTTCTGTTTCCATTTCGAGAACAATTACAGCTCTCATGCAATACGCGATTTCATATAAACAAAATCGTTTTTTTTTTTTTTGTCAATATTGTATTAGCAGTTCTACTCGTTTGAATATCTATAAACAGAATTAATTGTTTGAAATTTATTATTATTATTATTATTATTTTCGTTTTTATTTATGTCTATAACTATATATACATGTTGGTATATATGTAACTAATCCGCAATATATGAATATGAATCTATGATCTGATGAGTACAATAATGGGTTTTTTTTGTTCTTTTGTTTTTTTTTTTTTTTTTTTTTTTGTTTTTGAAGATTCGTTTTGGTTTAGGCTTTGTTGATCTGAGTTTGCTTGACTGAGAAGACAATGTCGGGTTACGAGAACGTGATTGGTGGGAAATTGAAGCTGAAAGGAAAGGCCTTGGATGTGAAAATCTGTGGTGGGATTATTAACAAGAAGAAGAAGAAGAAGAAAAATATTAAGCACAACAAGTACTATGGCCAAGCCAAAGGTCTAGGACTTGGTTCTGTATCTAAAGGTTGGTTTCTTAGTCATTACATTTCATGCCCTTTGTTCATTGCTCTAGAGATTAGTTTGTATGGTCTGTTGTTGTTGATTGTTACAGAAATTTTCTTTCATGGCCAGCAAGATCATGTTTTGTTGATTGACGCGATCGCGATTTGATTTTGTATTTGAACGCGAAGAGTTATTCGGGTTTCTTTTGGTATCTATACTATAAGTTCTTAGTCTTTAGTTTAGAGGCTCTTGTTGAGTGGTGAATTGGGTTTGAATGATCATTGAAGCATGTTTCTTTATGTAAGTTGTTTAGTCTATTTGAGTTTTAAGAATTGAGTTTGGATGGTTATCAAAGCATTTTTGGGCAGTTAGTGTTTGTGTATTTTGTAACTTTTGTTAGAAGAAATAGAATTTCAAGCATCAAACAAAAGGGTCATTGACAACGAGATGTTTTAAACTAAATTGATTGTTATCGACTCATACAACTACTTGATTGTTTTTCTTGTCTTTAATCCTTTCACGAGTTACTTCCATTTTGCTAATCGAGGTTTCTTCCTTTCGGAGGGTGACAGTTGGAGACATAGTGCCCGGAATGGATCAGCTCAAGGATGGAAACGACGCCGAGAAAGAAGGCAGAGGACGAGCTGCTCTAAATGTAGACCATCTTACACCTGCAGAGAAACGGTATCTTGAGCAGTGGGAGAAGATTGATCGCCAGAGGCTGGCAAAGATAGCCAGCAAGTCTCATCGCGATCGCATTCAAGAATTCAACCAGTATCTGGCCAATCTAACAGAGCATTATGACATTCCCAAAGTCGGGCCCGGATAATTTAGACTATTCTTCTTGTTTATTCCGTCATCATTTTGTGCTTGATAATTGCAACATTCTTTCTGTTGAAGAACTTTTTGTGTGATTATTTAGATGTAAGAGAGAAAAACAAATGTATCTGAAGATTTCTACCGGTCTCGGCAACTTCTCTATTCCCTCTTGGTAGAGTTCTTTGAATGTTAAAAACATTTTTTTCCGTCTTCTTTTGCAATTTAAATTTCTCCTAAAAAAAACTCTCTCTATCATCAATACCTTATTCTTTTCTTCTTTTTTTCTTTGACTTGTATAGATGGAGAAACAAAAATTTAGTGACTTCTAACATTGAGGGTGTGTTTCTTTGGGCGGAGAGGGAGGTGAAAGGATGGAGAGGAGGAAAGAAATGTGTAATTTATGTGTTTGGTTGGGAGGAGAAGAGGGGTGAGGGAGAACAAATTTACCTGGGCCCACAAAATTGCATCCATCCATAGATGGAATGATGCAACTTCTCTCTCATCTTTTATTAGCAAAAAATTTATTTTACCTTTTAACATACTTAATAACAAATATTAAAATGGACAATATAGTCATTTTACAAATAATTATCATTAATCCACTCATCTTTCATCAACTCGAAGGATTATTATAATCCTCTTCATTCTTCACACTCTCTATCCTTCCAATATTCTCCCTCCTTCCTACTCTCTATCCACCCAACCAAACATACCTTAAGTGGAGAAAAAATATTTTACATGGAGATCGAGTTTTTGGTTGTTCATGTCATTTTTAAAGAGTCAACGGAGTCTTTGGAAGACAAAGAGAGACCCTCTGGAGCCCCTTCCCAATCTGATTTCATCGTCGACATAGGTGATCCGGAGTTTCACTTCGCTTTCACCGCCATAGCGAAACTCGAGAGGTCCAAGCTTCAATTCAGGTGCCTCGAATATAACTTGGACCCACTCGTTGTTCAGCGCCTTCAACTTTCCTGCTCGGGGAGCATATGAACAAAGTCAATACCCAAAATTTATAATAACCTAAAGAGAAAGGCTAGGGTCAGACGCGACTGACGCGTCTGATGCATCGTGGGCGTCCATCGTGGTGGGCCCCACTGTGGGACCCACCACGATGGACGGCCACGATGCGTCAGACGCGACACGCGCGTCTGACGGAAGCATTCCTCATAACCTAAAACAAGAAGTCATTATCCAAATTAGACTATATTTGACACTAGAAATAAGGGCTTTCTTAAGAAAAAATTTGACTTCTTTTGCATAGATTATTTGGTCATCAAATTAGGCTAGGGTTTTCTGGAGCCAAAGATATCTTCTTTATATACTTGTGGTCAAACCATCATACACTTGAAGATCTTTTAGAGGAGGCTTTGTTGATCTAGCCTCTATTAAGTTAAACAAAGCATAGAGAACTATTACAAACCTCAAACTTAGACTCTATAAACTCATCATATTGGAGCCACAGTGATTTTGGGACAAAATTACCTTTGAGAGAGACCTCTCCATCCAGGAGTCCAAACGCAGAGAAGGCCACTTTGTTTTTGACAATATCAGGAGCCTCTATTCCCTGGATCATCTCCTTCGTCTCCAGGAAAAGGCGCGCAAAGGCGCTCCGGTAGCCGCCCCCGGGTGATGTTGGCCTCGAGCAATACAAAACATCCCAATCTGAAAACAAAACAAACAAAAAAAACCCCACATTGGAAGCATTATGGCGCTTTCTTGTAACACAGTATTGACAAGCAAGCTTTTTGCATTTGGATGCTATGACTCATAGCATGCAAATCCGGGGAACCTTACCCGACCGGTTGAAAATTACGGGATAATTCGCGGGTAAATTATCCGGCCCCAAAATACCAAGTAATTAATTTTTTTTTTGTTAAGTCGATTTATTAATTATTTATAGCCGGTTCTGGGAGGCCCTGGTGATGCTCCTCTGCGTCGACATTCTCGACACCACCGACACGCTCTCCTCCATGGCGCACTTCGCCAATCAGAACGGGGACTTGGGGCAAAGTTCGGGCAATTCCCGGGGAAAAGAAAAGTTAAGATTTCGGGGAAAAACCAGGTAATACCCGGTCATTACCCGCTGGGTAAAAACCGTTAGTCCGGGGAAAACGTCCTGGGAATTGTCCAGACCGGACCTATGAGTATGAAATTCTTAAGAGCCTATGAGTATGAAATTCTTAAGAACAATTACTCCAAATCTTCAATTTTTTTTAAAAGAAAAAAAGAAATTGTTACCTCCAAAAATAAGAGGGCATTTGACAGGCTCATCAACACAATACTTTTGCAGCTCTTGGGCCACCTCAGCCACCTTTTGGTGCTCTTCTTTCTTAAGCAAAACTCCTCTGTCACTTTGTTTCACCTGAGAGATCCAACCAAAAACTACACTTACAATTTCATGATAATATTTATTAAAAAAAAAAAAAAAAACCCTCAATTTTAACTATAAATTATCACATAGTACTTTTATTAAGTAATGCCATAGTAATCGAAAATGCACGAACGCAAAAATGTGAGAATATAAACTCTCTTGTTTCAAAACATAATGTGACTTTAAGTTGTTTAACACAAATATGATCCCTCAAACCTGAACAACAAAATCAATAAGTAAAAATGTGAACTTGATCAATATATATATATATATATATGAGTGTGTGTGTCATTAAGACCCCAAAATACCTTGGAAAGAATGGACTTAACGAGATCGTCTGGATTGCTTTGCACTTGAGGCTCAGAAACTGAAACCGAAGCCAAGATTCTGAGTTTGCTCCGAGTCTGACGCGAAATGTGAGAGTTATTACAGGACGAAACTGAAAAGATTAAACTTTTTGGGGGTTTTGAGCGAAATTCAAAAACTTGTGTTGTTGAAGTCTCAGGATTGCCTCTGAACTTAGCAGAATATGGCAAGAGAGCCAAAGAAGAAGCTGAGGCAGCCATATTCCTTTTTTTTTTTTTTTTTTCCTTTTTCTCTTTTCTTTTTTCTCTTTTGTTTTGTTTTTCATCAGATAAATTGAAGGGATGAGCCACGTGGGCAGGACAATCTCTGTGGGTCCCACTTTCTGGTTTTCTATTGGTTGTTGGGGTTCCACGTCTGCAGATATTATTCTCCGCCTTATCTGATTATACTGTTTGATTCTGGATCCATTATCCAAATTCACTAAGCGTCTGTTTGGAACCATGAAAAAGTGAGAGAAAGGAGAAAAAGTGAATGAAATTCTTTTATTATGTTTGGAACTCTATTTTGGGGAGAAAATAAAAATAACAGAAAAATGTGGGAAATTTTGTAAAAGAAAATAAGGATTTAATTTTTTTTTAAAGCAAAGGAAAAGTTTTTATTATTGTCTCATCTTCTCTCTCAACAAATTCTCTCTGAAAAATGAAACTCTAGCGCCCTCATATATTCTCTCTCCTCTGTCGTCTCGACCAACATCTTCACCATCCTCCACCGCTGTCTCGCTGAGCCTCCACTGCCGTCTCTTCGAGCTAGCATCGCCGCCTCACCCTTCTTCGAGTTTCGCCGAGCCTTCATCAATCTCTAAAGACAAAGTAAGGACTTGTGGATTTTGTCCGGAGTCGATCTGATTTTGTGGATTTAGGGGTTTTTTTTTTATATTTGCTGTTTGGATTGGAAATGGTTGTGGCAATTTGGAAATGCTTTGTTCTTTTGAATAATCTGTTGGGTATTTATTTAGAAATTTAATCGCGAAGTATAGTTGGTTAGTTGAAAGTTACAAGGGATTTCAGAGAGAGAGAGTGTGTGAGAATTTTGCGAGAGAGAGAGAGAGACTTGAGTCGCATTAACCTCAAAGTGGGTATTTTGGTATTGGTAATAGAATAAGCAAGCTCTTGTCTTTTTGTGCATACCTCCAGTCGTTATCCAATGAAAAACAAAATCAATACTGAGGATTGTCTTCCTATATGGTTCCACTTCGACAATCAGTGCTGCTGCTTCTTTTATTCTTGGCAGGACAGTGAGTCATATAGACAAATAAGGTAGAGGAAGGCCCACTACACGGACCCAGAAAATTGAGAGATCAAAAGTATGCTTAAACCAAATGCCGGAATCTGGCCATTCCCTGAAGTTGATATGGCATCCATTCACGGTCCAGGGCTGGTTGGAATGAACGAACCTAGCGTGTTCTGCTTTTTCAAACCAGATAGAGAAACACTTTGACCTTATTTCTTTCAGGACCCATGTCTTCTCAAAAAATAATATTAGTTGAAAATGACTTTGAGATGTCCTAAAGTCATATTACGTGACCTATAAAACTTGCGCAGCTACCCAGTTTTTCGAATAGGGGCAAAGGAGTACTCGTCGAGTTCCAGGTCAAGCGATAATGGGGGTGGAGGGTCTAAGGACATTTTTGCAAGGTTACTCTCTCTATAGTCATTCTCGTTCTGCGAAGGTAAATCCCTTCCTGTATTACCCACTTCATTATCCATGAATTTGTCCATAAAGTTTTGTCGTTGGACTCACAGGGAAATATGAAAAACGAAGAGCACAAGTGAAACTTTTGCTGACGAGAGAAAACAAGACTAATCAGAAGAGGAAAGAAATCATTGGTGATGACGGTGTGCATATGGGGCGGTGATGAAAGGATGGTAGCAATGTGGTGTAAATAACGAAACCCTAGGCAAAAACCGATCCCACAAGGGGGGAAAAGTGTTATTCCGTGATAGTGTACGAAGGGCACGCTTGGTTTGATGGAAAGGGTCGAGAATGGAAATGAGAATAGGAATACATTAGAATAGGAATGAAAATATCATTCCAATTTCAGTGTTTGGTTTATCAATAGAATTGACACTAGAATCAGTATTAACATGTTTGGTAAGTCATTGAAATGAAATGCAATATAATTATTTTGACAAAAATACCCTTCATTTATGTAATATAAAAATAATTGAAATTTAAAAGATGAGCCATTATGGTACATACACACAAGTTAAATCCTAGATTAAAAAAAAACATTAATCAATAAAACTTCTCAAATAAATAACTTTAAAAAAGTTACTCGAACAAAGTAACGACAACCTATACGACAAGGGTTTTCTATGCAAATTAAAGCAATATCATATGTCAAATTCTAAGGCAATTTTTTATGACGGTCTACACTTGAGCTATCTGTATACATAATAAAGTGTGTTGGTTTTTTCATTGCATAAGCAAATTTTCCTAAATCATAAAGCAGACATGATCTTATTCGATTTTTAGAAACATTATCCTTTTTTTTTCCTTCTAAAAAGCCCATTTTTTTCACTCTCTCCTCTCTTTATGAGTACTTCTGTGATGAAGTTTTTTTTTTTTTTTTTTTTGTTAGTGGGAAACAATTTTGGACTGTCGAATTCACCTTTTCGGTGGGTCTAGCATCTTAAAATTGTGAATCTGACCATTCAAAATTATTTTTCACCACACAAAAAAACTCACTACAGAATTTTTCCTCTTTATAACACTTCCAAATTAACATGTAACTGAGAGATATAAAAAAAAAATAGTTACGGTAATGGTAAGAATAGGATTCTTGAAAATGATAAAAAAAAAAATAGTTACGACAGTGGTACAACCTTTGTGTGGTTATGAAAAAATAGGGTTACATAGAAAGTGAGTGGTTAAGGGATTTAGCCTATTATGGGCCAGTTTGACATTGCTTTTGGAGGTCGCTTTTAGATTATAAAACAATCTAAAGCAGCTATAGGCGTTTGGTAAACCTGCTTCTTAAAGAAGCAAGTAACCGTTTCTGCTTTTACGTAGTATAATTTGAGAAGCATGTTAAATGCTGCTTTTCTATAACCGAAACTGCTTCTCCAGTTTAAATTACTAAAATATCCTTAATTAACTACCCATATTCCACTAAATGATTTTCTAAAATGATTATTTGGTAATTTTACATACCCATATTATTTTAACAGTAGTTTTAAAAATAAAATAACCAAACACCGTACATGCTTATAACTTCAGCAACTTCTTTCATCAGCACAGTTTGAAGCACTTCTTTTATAAGCACAGCAATGCCAAACTGGCACTATATATGAGATATGTGAAATAAAAATTAAGATAAAAATATTTTTAAAAGGGTAATATGGGCCCAATGTATTTTAGTAAGCTTGAGAATTGGAAAATAATGGGCATTTCATAGGTTGAGTTAAGGAATGCTGATTCCTATGAATGATAGAATAAACATTCAATTGAAATGTCTATTCCTATGTATTTTTTGCCCAACCAAACATAAAAATAAGAATTGTCATTCCATTCTATTTCTATTCTACCAAACCAAACGTGCCCCCGGAGAGCAAACCAAAACATTTTTTCCCACGTTTTTTTAGAACATTACAGTCTCTTAACATCTAGATGAACATCCTTCTCACCTTATCTTAATTGTCTTTTAATTTTTTAATATATATATATATATATATTTTTGTACTTTTAGATTAAAATTTTTTTTCCCTTTGTGTTGCTAGTATGATTTCTTATTTGAAACTAAGAATATGATAACGCACTACAAGTGATGCAAAACTTTTAATTCTAAAGTGGGGTTGGAATTTGGGGTATGACTCAAATTTGTCACATTAAGTGATTGGAATTTTCCTATTATTTCGATAACGTTATATTGGTAAATGATTTATTTTTAAATGCTTGGTGAAGTGGTAGGCTATTTATTAGTTTATATTTTATAAACAAGATAAATACGTTTTTACTAATTAATAGTGTGATATTTGAGTATTTTCAAGTTTGTTAAACTAATTGATGTTAGCATTTTCCTTTTTCTTATATAGTTTTATTATTATTATTTTTAATGTTTTAACATGTATTGACTGTTGACCGGTGCGTTTAAAGTGGGCATAAACTTTTTCCCGTACGCTTTAATCTTTATTTATCAAATGTGTACATTTTAATCCAAAAATATCCTTAAAAAATCGCTTTAAGTAGCACTAAAACAAGACAAATGGTGGAGTCTTTTTTTTTTCTTTTTATATCCATAATTTAAATTTTAATCAAACGACAAGAATAATTACCATAATCATATCACGTTCTCTTATAAAAGAGAGATTCGAGCTGTTGAAATTACTACTTATTTAAATAGTAATTAATTAGCAAGTAAATTAGCAGCCAACAAAATGTATTCATTACGTGTGAAAATCTCCATAATTCGCTGGGACTAGAAAATTAATTTGAAAATTCTTAGAGCTGAGAAGAGAGAGAGAGAGAGAGCACGAATCACAACCTTGGCAAAATCTTCTCTATTTCATATATTTCGATATATTAATATACACATATAAACACACATATAATCAATAAAAGTCGTTTTGCAGATCTCAATTCTCACTCTCAAACCCTAAAAAATTCATCTTGATAGTCTTCTCTGATCATTCGTATTTCATCACCACCTTCAGGTTTTATTTATTTATTTATATTTTATAACATTTATTCATCTTTTTTCTTTCTTTCTTCTTCCTATTATTTGATTGTGTGTATCATCATCATATATATATTTTTTCTGATATAACACATTTATCTTTATCGTTTTCGCTGCAAGTTCTTCTTTCAGTTATATACTTTCTGATTATATATAACCTCTTTTTTTTTTTTTTTTTAATAATCAATGATTTTTATTGACTATGGAATTTGAATACTATATATTTGATGATACGGTATTCGATGGAAAGTATAGAGATTACATATTTACATTGTATTGCATGTACTCGGAGACAGGAGATTTATTGGATTATGCATGGTGTTTGAAACTATTTTTAATTGTGATTACCCAGATAATCGAAATTTTGCTTGTTGAATCGCTCTAATTTGAATATTTCAAAAACTCTAAGGGTTAGCATTCCATTATAAAACAACGATAAATATGGAAAAAGAACAGAGTAATTACACAAATATTTCTTCTTTTTTTTTTTTTATCCCGGTTTTGTTCAAAAAAATATTAAGGTTTTGTATTTTTATAGATTCACTCCTTTGCGTTATATGTGTTTTTATTTATTATTAATATAATTTTTTTAATGAGCTAAGGTTCTAATGGTTTGACATATTGGGTGACACTGAAAGAATCATTATTAACTTATCATTTTCAGCCACATTAATCTACTAATTAGTATGAGAACTTACAAGTAAGAAGGCTATACTTACAATTTTCATTAATTGTGTTTAAAAAAAAAAAAAAAGAAATTGGCTATGTACCAAAATTTAGGGTGAAGTAGGCAAATACCCAGAATTTATATAACAATAAAAATAAATACCCAAACTTTTGAAGTAATTGAGTTTCTAGTCAATTTGTGAATTACTTGCACATGCTTTTGGTAACAAAGTGAATTACTACCACTTACCAATGTGTAAGTAATTACATCTTTTGGGTAATTGGTTATATTTTTCAAAAGATTGGGTAATAACTTACATTAAGTTTTGAAAATTGGGTATTCACTATAATTTCTCTAATATTTATTGCATTAGATATGTGATCAAATTAATTCTAATCTCTTCTCCTAATTTCATATTCAAAGTTGGCATAAACACAGAGAGAGACAAGTCCTCTTTGATGACTAAGTTTGGAAACATTTAGATGGCTTGAGGCCCAAGAAACAGGACAATGTCTAGCTCAAGGCAACGGCTACATTTGAGCAAAAGGCCGGCGTGGATCCTTCTCCTGGTTCCGCTCGTCAGCGCCTTTCTGATTTTCGCCTATGTCTTCACCGCCGGGGTAGCCTCTTCCTCCCTCGGCTGCTTCCTCTTCTCGTCCTCGGGGACTGGCTGCGACGGGACGCTCTTCCAGAAGCAGCTTTTCGCTCCCCTGAGGGACCTGACTGATGCCGAGATTGCCTCCGAGGCTGTGATCAGGGAGATCCTGAAGACCCCTCTTGTCGAGCCCAAGAACCCGAAGGTCGCCTTCATGTTCCTCACCCCGGGATCCTTGCCCTTCGAGAAGCTTTGGGAGAAATTCTTTCTTGTAAGAGAACGAAATTTCTGTTGTTTTCACTTTTTTCTTGGGATGTGATCAAACATTTTATTCAACAAAAATCGCATGTCGTTTCGCAGGGTCACGAAGGGAGATTTAGCGTCTACGTCCACGCATCTAAGGAGAAACCAATTCACGTTAGCCCTTACTTTGTCGATCGCGATATACATAGTGAAAAGGTAAGCGCTTCCTCGTCGAATTCGAATGAGAAAAGAAAAAAAAAGAGGAAAAATCGTTTTTGATAGATTTGAGTCTCGCTGTGCAGTTGGGATGGGGTAAGTTTTCGATGGTTGAGGCAGAGAAGAGACTTTTGGGAAAAGCACTTTTAGACCCCGACAACCAACACTTCGTCTTGCTGTCCGACAGGTTATAGTTTCTTGTAATCCAGCAGCGAAATTCGGATTTTTTTTTCTTAATCATCTCATATTTGCTCATCTCTTAATTTTGTGATAAATATTGTGGCAGTTGTGTACCAGTTCGTAACTTCGAATACGTCTATAATTATCTGATTTACGCGAATATCAGCTTCCTTGATTGGTAAGAAGCCTTATATTTTCGGGACACAAAACCGAGAAGATTAAGAAACTTATTTTTTCTTACTATATCACTTATTGTGTCATGGCATTGTTACACTGATTTTTCACCTACATGTGTCTCCCTCCGTAGTTTTGTGGACCCCGGTCCTCATGGAAACGGCCGGTATTCGGATCACATGTTGCCCGAGGTCGAAATACAGGATTTTCGAAAGGGTTCTCAGGTAAACTCTACAAAGAGTAAAAATTGGACATTTTTTTGTGATATGCCTAAAACTATGTCATTGATTTGTTAATAGATATTCACTTGAGCTGTGTCACCATTGAGCATTGAACATTCGAAATAATGAACTTGTGACGATGATTCTCGGCTTATAGCTTCGCAGATTTGAATTCTAATTCATGTCCAAAAAATTGCAGTGGTTCTCTATGACACGAAAACACGCGATCATTGTTATGGCAGACAGTTTGTACCATACAAAATTCAGAGTTCATTGCAAGGTAAATGTTTTTGCTATAGAAAAAAAAGGCAAGAAAAAAAAAAAACTGTCTTCAATCTCTCTTAGACGACGAGCCATAGCTTATCAAGAGTGTTTAACAACGACGATTTTGTTCGAGTTATTCCCTCAGCCGAACATGGAAGGACGCAACTGCTACTCAGACGAGCATTACTTGCAAACCTTCTTTCATGTCAGTTTTTCCTTCCCTTTTAAAAAGCCTTTCTTCGCTTAATTTCGCAGCTACTACAAACCAAACCCGTCCTTTTTCGATCGTGTGTTTTTCTCCAGATGAAAGACCCCGGTGGAATCGCGAATTGGTCAGTGACGCACGTTGATTGGTCCGAAGGGAAGTGGCACCCGAAAGCGTATAGATCTCAGGATGTCACATTCGAGCTCCTCAAGAACATCACGGTATGAGCGTTATTTTTTTTCTCTGTTCGCGATTACGATTTGCTTTTTTCTTACCATTTCATTGATTTTTTGTAACCATTGTTCAGTCCATTGATGAGAGCACTCATGTCACAAGTGACAAAGAGGTACAAAATGTGTCCTTTTTCTACATTATTTCTCGCTCTCAATGGCTTAATTATGTCTTCTTTTTTTTTTAAAACCATTTTCTTTGCAAGATAATCAATATGTCTAGACTTTCTTTTAATTCTGCAGAAGACAGTGATGACCATGCCTTGCCTGTGGAATGGAGTGAAGCGACCATGTTACTTGTTTGCCCGAAAATTCTACCCCGAAACTCTTGACAAGCTAATCCAATTATTCTCTAATTACGCCGAAGCGTAGCGTTTTAATCTTCATTTTTTGGTTAAATACCATACACCATTCTCAGTCTTGCCCCACAATGACCAGTTACTTGCAGTGGAAGTCTTCAATTCTTGAGCGTAATTCGCAGCGCGAAGAACGATCGGAAGCGAAAACGGCGAGGATTTGGTTTGGCTTTGAGAGGCTGGTTTTCTTTCTCATTGAGAAACTTTTTTCTTTTTTCTTTTGTTATATTATGTATTCATACAGGCATTTTGCTCACCAATTTTGTTCTTCATTGTTACTAAGTTCTAACAACTTACAATATTATATAAATTTAAAAAGAACATCTTCAAGAGTAGAATAGGAATTCTATATAAAAATTCTCTTTGGGTATTAAATCCTTTCGACATTATAAATTTATAATTGGTGTGGCAAGTACTATTAATTTATTGAGACGTTGAGTAATAGGGAGACTCGATATTTTAATTAACTGTGTCAAACTGAAGTTATTTGCTTCATGATTTTTGGAGATTTGATAATTGTTTGGCTCATGATTTTAGTAGATTTGTCAAATTACAATCATGCCCAAAACATAACTTGTCATTGTGTAAATACCTTAATAATGTTAATAAGAAGAGCAAGCCATTATTCATCAACTGTGTGCTTGTTATGTGGGATTAAATTGTATTGAATTACATTATATATGAGTTGTGAGATTGGATTATATTTTATGTCAGTTAGGTAAATAGTTATTTTAAATGGTTTATTTTTTAAAAATAATCATAGTTTTAAAAAATTTAAAAATTTGTGAGGTCGCTTGCCATAACACTTTATGAAAGGTAAATTATAAAAATATTTAAAATTTATACAACAATAAAAAAATATATCAAAAATTTGAAAATAATTGAGTAATTAGCCAGCTCATTAATTACTTGCGTATGTTTTTAGTCACTAAACCCCCCGTTTGTCCCAATCATTCTACCCATTCCATTTTTTCACTTTTTTCAATCCTCAAAACCATTCCATTCCATTTAATTTTTTCAACAATTTTTTTCAACTTTTCAAATCCCTATACAATATTTTTAAATCTCAACCATTTATGCCACCTCGAAATTTGTAAAGTCAAACCATTTTTCAAACCATTTAGAATGGTAAAAAATGGTTTGAATGGTTTCTCCAAACACCATGTAAGTCAATTATCACTAGCTACTATTATGTAAGTAATTGAATCACTTGAATATTATGTTATATTTTTTGAAAGATTGAGTATTTATTTAATTAAGTATTAAAAATTAAAGGGAATTTTAAGAAAATAGCCACTGTTTACAAAATAATTTTAAAAAATAACCACAGTTTCAAAAAATTTAAAAACTAGCCATTCCAGAAATTTCTGACACGTGTCAGAAATTTCTTACAACAATTTTTATGTGTAATTTTGTTATTGTCAGAAATTTCTTACATTGTGTTATGGCTAGTTTTTAAATTTTTTGAAACTGTAACTATTTTTTAAAAACACACAGTTCAAAATAACTATTTACCTAACTGATCCAAAATTAAATATTATTTTTATTCCTCCCTTATAAAATAGAGAAAATACTAAATATATCTTTTGAGTTTTGACAAAACTCTAACATCCGTTTTTAAGTTTGTCAATATTTTAATATCTTTTTTTCAATTTTTAGTTATATTTCAAAATATATCCTGCAGGACCTGCACCAACATTAAATTGAAATAAAAAAATAGATTTCATCTTTATTGGCAGTGTAATAAAAAGACCAGAATAACCAATACTTGTTATATTTTTTGAATTAAATTAAAAACTAAGGAGAAGGTTTTAAAATAGATAAAATTTTAGAATTTCGTTACAACTCAAGAATAATTTGATATTTTTTTATAAATTAATTAGAAAAATAGACCCCTGATGTTACAAGAACCAGGATATGTGGACAGTGTTACAAACACCCCCCATCACTGTCCTCTCATCTCCCCCACCATCGGACGGCCCTGATCTTCCCCCCACTCTCGCACAAATCCTCACCGTCCGTTACGCTCCCATAAAAGCGCGGGAAAAATCAGAACCTCAAAACCACACTCTCACTCTCTCTCTCGGGGATTTCTAGAGAGAGAAAGCTCTTAGCTTGGCGACGAACGAAGAAAGAGAAACCAGAGCGCGCTCTCTCTCTCTCTCTCTCACATCACCAGCCATGGCGCCTAGGAAGCGAAAGGCCGCGGCGGAGGAGAAGGAGCCGGCGCCGGCGAGAGTGACTCGGAGCTCGGCTCGGAGAGCTACCGAGTCGAACTCGGCCGGAGCTGCGGTGGCTGAGTCTCCGGCGAAGAAGAAGACCAAGGCGAAGGCTGAGACGAAGGAGGCGAAACCTAGAAAAGTGTCGTTCGAGAACGGTAATGGGGCTTCGGAGATCATCGACGACGAGCTGGTGAAGAAGATGAGTCCGAGGAAGACCAACGCGAAGAAGAAAACCAGTACTGTCGTCATCGAGCACTGGTAGCTTTCTCTCATGTTCTGTGCGCTTTTTTTTTTTTTTCCCTGTTTGGTTCGCGAGAAAGTACGGGGAAATGATTTTTCCTTTTCGGTAGTGTTTCGGGAAAAATCCTTTTCCCTTTTTCAGGTCTTTTGTTGTTTGTTGATGATGTGCAGAGGAAAACCTAGGGTAACATAATGCATTGAAAAAAAAAATCATTCTTCGTTTCTTCTTTGAAAAAGTTTGCGTTTTTTTAGGGTTTTCTTTGATTTCTTTCTGTCTGAGTCTCATGTTATGCTGTTTTGATTGTATGACAGTTTGAGGGCTTAGAGTCTACGTTTGAGAAGAAAAATGAAGAGTCAAAGATCTAGGGCTTTGATCTTTTTTATTTTTTTTATTTTTTTTAGTATTTCAGTTATTTGCTTATATTATATTGCGTGAAAAGCATGTGGGACTGCTGAGAAATTGGACGAAAACAAATGCGATTAAAATCTCTTTTTTTTTTTCTTTTTTTTTTTTTTTTTTCCCCTTTTTGGGGGGTGGGGGGTTTGAAAATGATACGCAAGAAAACAGAGGCTTTGTGTTTGGTTTAACTTAAGGGGTCCAAGCTTTGGGGTCTCTTTAGGGGGAACAAATGATCTTTGCTCTCAAAGTTCTGTTTCACCAAAATAAAGCTTGATATGGTTGATTTACTACGTAAGGGTTTTTTTTTTCCTTATCTTGGTCCATTCTTGTTAATTTTCTGGATATTAGCATTAACTTGCTGTGTTTATAAGTTGTTAGAAGACTTGGGTTGTGTAACATTGGATTTAAGGTAGAAGAAGCGAGCTTGTAATTACGAAAACAATTATGAAGAGGTCTCTTCCAGGCTGTGGTCTTTTATATGGTTCTTGGTGCGAATAAAATTAAAATCTAATGTTTTGAGAAGATCTACGAAAATTTTGAATGCGATTTTTTTTATAATTAAATTACATGATGAAATTTGCTACCTTTCCTGTTTTTCATATTGTTGCATGTGTAATAGCTTGCTGATTGAGTTTCTTGATTGGCTTATCATTTTTTTTTTCCTGGTGAATGTGGCAAATCTCTCGAGCAAGAAACTGAAAATTGGAAACATTTAACAGTTTTATGAAATAGTGCAGATGACTGCCAGTAACTTTCTTGAAATCTTAGGTGAAATCATACCAAAACTAATACATCGGAGTATGTCGGAACTCCGAAATTAAGCATACTTAGGCGAGAGTAGTACTAGGTGTGGTGACCTACTAGGAAGTCCTCGTGCTGCACCTGCACCCTTACTTTTCTACTAGCAAGAAGAAAAAATAAATAAAGAACTTTCTTAAGGTCCCAATGCTAGGTTTGTCCTAGTTTTTTCCATTTATGATCATACAGTACCGTGTCTAACTACTCTTTTGTTTTCTTTAGCACACAGTGCAGACAATTCAGGAGGAGAGCTGAGGAGGCAAAGGCAGGTTTAGAAGCAGGTGTTTCTGGCATCGCCGTGCTTTTCAATCCTGAGAAGGTACATCTTTTAGATATTATTCTCTTTGGCTATGAAATCAAATAATGTCAAAGTTATCTGACTTTGTAGCAGAAGTAATAATGACCATGAGACTATCTAAGAGTTCAAAACATTGTTTAGTCAATGTTTAATGTTATATGGTATTTTTCACTTCAGAATTAAAAGTGATCACTTCAAAAGCAAAATGAACAACTATTGAGCCTCTTGCATGTTTTGTTTTGTTAATTTTTTTGGTTTTTTTTTTTTCAAGAACAAACCTGTTGCTAAATGTTGTTGTTGTTTGTTTTGTTTCTTTTGTCACTTTAACAGCCAAGAAGGGGCTGCTTTGAGATCCGGGCTGAAGGTGGCGAGAAGTTCATTACTCTTCTGGTTAGTTTGTATGATGTCATTTTTGTATAATTTTATTTGATTTTGTTACCTAGACGCTTATTTTAACTTTGTATTTTTTTTTATGTCATCATAAGTGTCAATTAATTTGTTTGCTCATGGCTTTAGATGTTGATTTGCATTAGTGAAGTGTGCCAAATTTGGATAACGATTGATTACAATGTTTTTTTTTTTATGTGTCATCATAAGTGTCATAGAAAAATAAATCGAATTAATCGTTATTGATTTGGATAACGATGGTCAATTACCTTAGACGCATATTCTAGCTTTGTATCTTTTTATGTCATCATAAGTGTCAATTAATTTGTTTGCTCGTGGCTTTTAGATATTGATTTGCATTAGTGAAGTGGGCCAAATTTGGATAACGATTGATTACAATGTGGATGGCAGGTTTCATGAAGTAGAAGTAGCATTGCATTCTTTTGAGTCATCAATTCATTTATTCGTTTTATTTATTGAAGCTATTAGTTTATTTTAAGACTTCTTTTCCTCTGTTTTTATAAAATATAAATATGGCTTGAATGTTCTTGTTAAAAAGATGGACTAAAAGGGTGTAACTAAAGTAGTCATTGTGGTGTTTGAAGATATTTGACTGATTTTCGAAAAAAGTTTACTTGTTTTTTCTTCGCTTAATGTTGAATGTTTGTAATTGTATGCACATATTGTTATTGTTGTAAGAGTAAGTTTTAAGGGTGTGCTTGGTAGATAGGAAAAGTGGAAAGGGTGGAGGGATTTTGACATGTTAGGTTGTTTGGCAAGAGGGATTAGGGGACGGAGTAGGTTTGGAAGGAGTTGGAGGCACATTACCTACACCTAGGGCGTGGACAATTGAATGGAAAGAGAGCATTTTTCTCTTAGTGTCTGATACGAGCGGAGAAAAGAAAATAGAAATCTTTGTTCTTGTTTGGTATGCAAAAACGAAAGAGAGAAAAAAAAAAAAAAAAAACTATAGTTATAAAATTATCATGTCAAGGGTAATAATTTGATGGATTGATCTTTTCTTTTCAATTTAGAAGGATCCAAAATTTGTGAAGAGTATGAATTTTGAATCCATCCTTACCAAACAACTTAACACGTTGAAATCTCCCTCCCCTCCTTCCATTTTTCTCGCCTACATTACACACTGCGTCAAATTTAAAGTCTAGTAGTGATTGTGGAAGTTGTATTATAGCAATCCAATCTTCACATTATTTATTTTACATTTTTGACCCATTTTCGCTGCAAGATCTTCAGTTTTTCGCTGTAAGATCTTCATTGTTGCATCAGTTTTGAGTTTCTTTTTATTATTCTATTACCAAAAGTGGACGCCTTTATCAAGTTTTCTTTGAACAAGTTTCTTATGCTGCTCCAAAATTTTGGGGATCTTTGGAGCTAGTTTTCTCATTAACGGACGTCTATTTGCAGGACTTGAAGCGACCATTTAAGCCGATGAGGGACCTGGACATGGAAAAGGTGGTAGCAGATATCGTCAACAAGATCAAATGACAAGAAGTTGCATTGCATTGGCATTGCATTTAGGATGACTTTTGTAATCAAATGACCCATTTTGTGGCATAGCCTGATATTGACCAAGATGCATACAGTTGCCTGAACTTTGTACGCTTAGGATTTCTCTGCTCTGGGTTTTTGTACTTGCGGATGCTCATCGTAGTAGGGCGTTCTAAGTTTCTCGGAAAGTTTCCGGGCATTCAAAATTGTTTACATGCACTTTTACAGGCATGTCATTTTGCAGCAAATTGTAACTGGTACAGCGTGAATCTAGGTAGTTGTCAAAGTCATTTTGTATGCTTTTTGAATCAACTCAATGAAGCTTTAATATCAAGATGTTATCCAAACTTTACAACTTTAGGTTTATTCCTTGTCATGTATATTAAATAGGAGGGAGAGGATTGGGGTGTGGAATGAAAGAATGATTGATTTCAAATAAACGAAGTAACTTGTTTGGTAGCAGGGAAAGAATGGACGAGAGGAAAATATGTTTTTTATAAAATATTCATAAGAACGTCTCTAATGCAAATGCTAATGCTAAATTTGGCATCTGAAAAGATAAAAATGCTATATTTGACATTTGATGCTTTAATGTACAAATGCTATTTTGTTATTTCATTATTTTTAAGTTGTAAAAATCAATAAAAATAATTGATTGTAACTAATGTTTAATGGTAAATATATAGATTGACATATACACATTGACATATGGTATCAAAAATGCTATATTTGACATTTGATGCTCTAATGCTTAATTGCTATTTTGTTATGTTATTTTTTTTATTTGCAAAAACTAATAAAAGTAGTTAATGTTAACTAATAGTAAATAAGACTACAAATAGTCATAATGATTTCTTGATAAGAAACAACTTTTTTGAATATAATATTAATTTTTAATTCAATGCCTAAAAGTTAATCAATCATCGTTTTACTTCAAATGCTAAGTTTTTGGCATTATGCTATATTATTCAAATTTAACACTATGTATAGCATTTGTCAAATGTAATGCCAAATTTGACATTGCATTAAAGATTCTTTTTTTAATGTCAAATAGCCAAATTTTAGTATTGGCGCACAAATTTGACATTGCATTAGAGATGCTCTAAAATTATAATTTTATCTATTGAAACATTTGAAATATGAGTGGGTATTTATAATTGAGAAATTATAATAAATATCTAGTTTTGACACTTAATTTAACTATATATTTATTACTTTGAAGATAATAATAAAATATCTAAACAATTCAATAACTTCCATAAGTGGTAATTGAATGTCTACTACAAAACTTAAGCATATATTTTAATCATATCGTTGAATTTGAATATTTTCTTATTTTATCCTTTATAACTTTACAAATATAAATATTAATTTATTTTTCCTTCGAATCAAACAATTTTAGGGAAATCTAGAATTCTTCCTTCAAACGATGCTTTTATCCTACCCAATTTATCCACACTCCTTTCACTTTCACTTGCCAAACATGTCTTGTAGCCAAGTAATTGGCTCTTACAATAGCTTAACTTATTTGGGTTTCTTTTTTCGTTTTGCTAGGAGTTTGATATGCTTTTTGAGTGGTATGGTATCGGACCATGTAATCGAAGTGACATTGACGGTTTTTTACACTACTTTGGTACAATTACGGGTGGCAATTCGTGTCATGAGTCGTGTTCGTGTTGTGTCCTATTTGTGTCTAAGTAATTTTGAACAGATCCAGACACGACTGATTTATTAATCGTGTCTGAATGGAAGACCTAGACACGGCCCATTTAAATATCGTGTTAATCGTGTCACCCAATTACAACTTATTTATAAGCCATGTCTAATTGGGTCTAAATAGGTCGTGTCACTCTCATGTCTATTGACCCAATTAGCTATATTTGAGTTTAAATCAACAAATTTTTAATTATTTTTTGTAAATCTAAAATAATTTTTGTTGAATAAAGACCTAATCTTGATAATGTATTTAATTATGATAACGATTCTTATGTCATGCAAGTAAAATTTATTAAATAATAAATAAATAAATTTTAAGTACATGTAAATTGGTGTTAAAAATATATATTTATTTATAATTAATTTAATAATCGTGTCTTAGCGGGTCTTATCGTGTTATCGTGTTCATGTCGTATTTACCCATTATTTAATCGTGTTAATCGTGTCCGACTCGTTAAGACCCAAACCCGCTAACTTCGTGTCGTGTCTCGTGTCTGGACTCAAATTGTCAGCCCTAGGTACAATGAAGACTAAGGGTCGATCACAGAAACACGATTACAATACATTGAAAGTTAAATAACAATAGCAAATAAAGGGGTTTTGGTTTCAATTTTATAATTAAATAAATGCTAATAAAATAAGGATGAATTCAATCAAGATGAAAGATGGCCAACAATTACTATCCACTATAATTTTATGATTTCCTTGTTCACGCCTTTAATTCTATTATGCTAATGAGTTACTAATCTTGTCTATATTAGATTTATTAAGCACGCCCATAATCAATCACAAATAATCAATTTATTCCAAACACGATTTGCAAATAAATTGAATGAAGTATTAAACAAAGATTTACAAGTCTAAATTATTAATAGAATTTATCTCAATTTTTAACACCAAATTTGAATTAATGTCAATTTTTTTGAAAAATATAACAAAATACCTAAGTGATTGAATTACTTACATAGTGGTAGTTGGTGGTAATTAATTTAATTAACAAAAGTATGTGCAAGTAATTAACATTGGCTAATTACTCAATTACTTTCAAAGTTTGGGTATTTATTTTTATTATTCTATAAATTCTGAGTATTTTCCTACTTCACCCTACGTAAAATGAGTTTAAAAAAATGATCACTATTTGCTCAATAATTTTTATAGTTAGTAGTATTATATGCATCTTTATTTTTATTCATAAATTGCCAAAAAAAAAAACCAATAATAAAGGACATGAACTAGGAAAGAAAAGGTTTGCTATTTTATTTTCAAATTTCAATTACATACATATATCCTTTCATATCATTCATTATTTTTCCCATTAGTTCTTTTTGGCAAATTATGCAACGATTATTCAAACGCAATGTTTGTTTAGACACTTCCTTTTCCTCCTTTTTTTTTTCACTCTTATTCCTTTTTTTTTTTTCCTAAATGAATACATATCGAATACAACATATATTTCCTAATTTTCATCATTGGAAGAAATTTTTTTTTTCTCCTTTTAATCAACCTTCACTTTTCTTCTCTTAAATCTAATATATATATATATATATATGATCACACAAAAAAACACACATATATAGTGTAACACACGATCTTTCATTATTAATCCCTTTAAAATGACACCAAATATGGTAACAATCCACTGATGATCATAAGAGAACCAATCTTAGCCCTAGAAGAACCGGAATTCTCCGACGCCGGAGCTTCAGCGTCTTCCCCGGCGTTGGCATCGGAAGCTTCTGGCTCCGGAGGAGAGCTCACCGGAGCGTCACTGGGCGCCGGCGAATCAGCCTCCGGAGCAACGGCGGCCACCGGAGCAAAATCGTCCTCCACGTCGTCGATCGGCGCCGGTGCCTCCGCCGGCGGCTGCGCGGCCGCGGGAGAAGGAGGCGGCGGAGGGCTAGGGTTAGGGTCGACGCCCGGCGCGAAGATCGGAGCGCTCACCTGGAGCACCGAGATGTCGTACGGCCGTGCGGCGACGGAGCCGAGGAGCTTGGCGACGAGGGGGGAGCCTCCGACACCGGAGCCGAAGGCGACGCCGTCTCCGTCGCCCGAGACGGAGACGTTGAGGAAGCCTTGGCGGTCGGCGGCCCGACCGGAGGCCTGGAAGAGCGTGGTGAGGATGGCGCTCCGCTCCCGGAGGACAAGACGCCGGAGCTTCTGGACGCCGAAGTAATCGAGGATGACGTGTGCGCTGAGGACGTCTTTCGCAACGCCGAGGGGCTTTCCGGCCAATGCCGAGGCTGCGACGTCGTCGAAGGCGAGGACGGTGATGGTCCGGCGGTTGTTGATCTCGCCGGAGAGGTTGGTTTTGGTGAGGTAGCCGTTGAAGGCGGCGAATTCGGGGTATTGGCCGAGGAGCCTCGTGATGTTGAAAACCGCGGCAGCGGCTGCGGCGGGGCCTGCGGCGTAGAGGAGGAGGAGGAGGAGGAGGAGGGCGAGGAGAGGAGGAGATGAGGCTTGTTTGAGAGTCATTTCTTTTTTTTCTTTTTTTGTCTTTTTTTAGGGGTTTTTTTTTTTTTTTTGAAAAAGAAGAGAGAGAATTAATAATAAGTTGTTAAGATTGCATGGTTGTTATTGAGGGAATGGATGCTATTGGTTTTTGGGTAGAAAGCATGAAATTTAAAAAAAAATAAAAATAAAAAAAGAAAAAAGTTTATAAGGAAGTTTGCTAAATTTGGTAATTAGTGCTAAATTTGGTATTAGTTTAATGACAAGTATTGTATAATTCTTTTCGCGTCACTTACAAAAAGGATAAACAATATACGCATGTCACTCTATATTCAACATGCATGGAGCGGAAAAGTTGTCTATGTTTTAACATGCATGGAATGGAAAAGCTGTCTATGTGAATTAAGGTAGTATTTCGTTGTAAGAACTAATGAAGTGTGATAAGTTAAAAGGAAACTTTGAGGAATTAGTCATATTTTATATAGTAATTTTAGAAAATAATTAATATTTTAAAATTTTAAGAAAATATTCATTTATAAATTGGAAAAATTTTATAAATGGCCCCTGAAGTTTGAGCACTATTTCAAATTAACCCCTAATGTATAAAACGTCTCACAAGAGGTATATGATGTATAAAAAAAGTTTCAAAAATGGTCCTTCCGTCTATTTAGTGGATGGAAAACGTTTATTTGAGGGCATAAACGTAATTATAAAAGAAAAAAATACCACATAAGCAGCTTAGGTGACATTTTTTAGTAACTTTTCACATGATGAATATTAACTTAAGTGGTTTTTTCATATTCATTTTTTTGTTTAATTAATGTGAACTTAGAAACCAGTAAATTGTAAAAAATATATATATCATTGTTGGATTTACTTGTTCATTACATAGATATTGATGATTTTATTTTTGTTTAAATAAGATAAGAATTAGGTTTTCTTTTTTAAGTATTTTTAAATTATAAAAAAATTATAAAAATGTTTAACATGGGCATTTATTTTTTGCTTGAATTCCGTCTGTTTTGGTTTTGATTCCGTCATTCAACGTCCATGTTAGCGTCATATGGATTTCAGTCTACTAAGATAGACGAAATGGCTAAATATAAATTTTCAAATATCATGTATCCATTATGAGATGTTTTATACATCACTAATCAAGTCAAAACAGCGTCTAAATTTCATGAACTATTTATAAGTTTATTTTATTTTATTTTAGTACGAGGTGGACTAAAAAATGCTACCTAAACTGCTTATGTGGTGTATTTTTCTCTTATAATTACATTTATGCCCTCAAATAAACGTTTTCCATCCACTAAAATAAACGGAGGGGCCACTATTGAAACTTATGCAAACATCATGTACCACTTGTAAGACGTTTTATACATTAGGGGCCAACTCGAAAAAGTGTCCAAACTTTAGGGGCCATTTATGAAATTTTTCCTTATATATTTTATTATTTTGTTAAGAAAATTTTTACATCAATTTTTATGTGTAATTTTTATGGTCAATAATCTTTTACCTTAATAATAAATTTTTTATTGCTATTTTTTTAAAATAAATTCTAAAATAACCATTTACCTAATTGGCCAAATTATTTACTGAGTAGTGCTGGACATACCAACTTTTTTTACCAACTTTTTAATACCAATTTATGTGACAATTAAAGTGTCATGTTTTGATTGGTATCCTTCTAATAACCGTTTTTCGTTATGTGCTAAAAGTCATGTTATATTAAAATATAATATTTAAAAAGTAATCTTAGAGATGTAAATCAAACAATAAGTAAGCTATTCATTTTAATTACAAAATATTTTATTTGCAATGTAACAAAAACTGTTATACAAAGAAAAGAGTAGAAACACACGCAAATAGAAATAGAAGGCTCTACGTAGCATTTCATCAAACATATAGAACATAGATAACTCAACAAGCACATTCAAAATTCACTTACGTAGCATTTCATCAAACATATAGAACATAGATAGCTCAACAAGCACATTCAAAATTCACTTAATTAAGTTCAGTGAACGCTACTAGATCCTCTAAAGTTTCCTCAAATTTCAATACGCCCAGCTTCACTATTCCTAAAAAAAAAAAAAAAAAAAAAAGCAAATGCAACAGAAAATGCAAATGAAACACTTGAATTTCAGAGGATTTTGCAACCTAATTCATAGCTGAACTAATTAAGACAAACACAATTCGAGAGCGAAACAGATCAAATCTTACAGTTATTCCTAATCATAAAAAAAAAATACATTCTTATTCACATGACATTCATCAAATCCCGACCCAAAAATATCGACAAAATTCAGGGAGAAAAAAAAAAAAAAAAAAAACTTATGTTGAAACTTCAAAGGAAAACCCACCCAAAAACAAACCCAAAATACAATCCACAACCACTCAAGTCATTGAAGGGTTCATCAAACCCTAAAGACCTTACTTCTTATCCCCGACGGGCACCTGCACGGCGGTGGCCTCGAGAGCCCGCCTGGCGTCGGCGAGGCGCTCGGCGACCTCGGCGTCGGTGTAGCCATGGTCGAGCAGCTTGTCCTCGAGCACGGCGAGCTTGAGCTCGATCTGGCGCTTGCGATCGTGCTCCGCGATCTCCTTGTTCGGCTTCCTGATCGTCACGCCGGCGTTTCCCTGTTCCGCCTCGAAGAAGCCCTTGCCGGCGACTCTTCCGACCTTGGCCTTCGCGAGGAACTTGTTCGTCTGGACATAGCCGCTCGTCCCCGACCCTCTCGCGGTCGTCAACCCTATGCCGTTGTACATCGTCTTCAATCTCGGTGATCGATCGCGCTACTATCTCTGCGAAAGAAAACCGCGATATCAGAAACTCGAAAAACCCCCTTCCATGGAAGCGAAATTGCGAAGGTTTTTCAACGGATAGATAAGGGGAAAAAAAAAAAAAAGAAATTCGACGTGAATGTGAAGATTGAGAGCACAGAGAAGAGTCGAATCTCCATTGGAGATCGAAGAAAACCCTTACGTACCTCTTCGTCTTTGTGGAGGGCTTGATTGGCTTTGCTTTGGCTCGACGTTGGCTTGAAGTTGTTGGTGTGAGTCTGAGAGATATATGAGAAACACTAGACCCTAAAAAGCAAAGCTCGTTTCGTTCTGATTTATTTGGGATTTTATGCCGCCAAGTCTGCTCTTACCTTACTTTTATAGGTTAAGCAATTATGAGTCCTACTTCAAATAGAAAATCTAATTAAATCGAAAACATATTCATAATAGGATTTGACAATGATTAATAATAATAATAATAATAATAATAATAATAAGAGTTATCCAAAATTAAAAAGAATCTTATTATTAAAATTCAACTTTTATTTGACTTTTCTCGAGATAATGGACAAGTGATTGTGGGATGCATGAGTGACGAATCTAGGAATTAAATTCAGTAAGGGCACGAATTAAAGACTCAATATTTTTAAGAGAAAAATAAACTTGGTCAATTTTTAAATTTTCAAAAAAATAAAAAAAGAAAGGAAAACTAAATTATCGTTTGTCGACATATTTTACAGATTTACAAACTCATACTGGTCATTAGTTCTTTTTATTTATTTTACTTATTGGTTGTGAGTTTTAAGATATATATATATATATATATATATTTATGGGCTCTATATTATTGAGATTTTGTAGCAAAGAACCAAGAAAAAAGAAAAGAGTACTAACAAGTAAATAAGTTAAATTTTAGTAAAAAACATAAAGAAAAAAAAAAGATAGCAAAAAGTTATTGGTAACTGAGATTTGCAAGGGCTAATTATTTGAGTATTGGAGTTCATCCTTAAACTAGATAACGGATTCAGATAAAGAAGTAGTAATAGATGTTAACTTGTTGATTTCTAACATGAGAGTTGTAAATATTTATTGATATGACAATTTATAATTTGAGGCACAATAGAGAGAACAACACAGTGGAGACAACAAATTTGAGTTCTTCACCAATCACCTATAGGATATATAAAATAGGATTTTAAGGAATGTCCCATTTTTAGCACAATGATAATCTATGCCTCATGTGTGTTGCACTTTTAATTTATACTACAAAATTTACACTACAAACATAGAGTATATATAAAAAAAAGTACACCACTTAAGATATAAATTATTTAATGACATAAAAATTGGCTTATTTTGAAATTTTTCCTATATATTATTAAACCCATAATACCTAAAATATTTTTCCCCCCCCCCCCTCCCCCTCCCTCTAAATAAATCCGTCCCTCATGCATCCGCAGTCTCGGACAGGCCCATGCATCATCTTTTTTTTTTTTTTTTTTTTTCAAGTTTTAGCAACTCTGGAACAATTTCTAATATTTGTTCGTTATTTCTTCATCTATTGTTTGTTTCTCTGTTTCCAAGAAAATGTATTGGTTACGAAAGCTAGTAATAATTATATAAGTCGGTTTGTTTATATTAAGATTGAGGCATTGAGAGAATATAAATTTTTATTTGTAGCAGCATTAAAAGAAAAAAAAAAAACAAGGGTGAGTAACAATTTCTAACCAAAATATGTCAGATCTTTTAAAAACTAACTCTTTTTTTAAAATTAAAATATTGAAAAAATATAGTTCTGTCAAAAATTTATGACAAAATAACAAAAAATATAAACACTTCAAATTTTAACAAGTAAACGTTGAAATGTTAAAAATTTTCTTACAAAAGTGTGAATATTTTTTTTAATTATTTTTTGTTATAAAATTTTTTGCCATGGCTATTTTTTTTTTTAAAATTTGATACATATACTATTTTTTAAAAAAAATTTGATACATATTCTATTTTTTAAAAATATAAAAAAAATATAATATTTACTACAATTTCCCAAAGAAAAAAAAAATTATCTTCTTGAATAATATTATGGGACTTCAAGCTCATGTCTCCGGCTCTTGCAACGGGGCAGGCCTGAGAGTCTCTTTCCAAAGAGCGGACAGTGCCTACTTGTCCAGAAGGTAAAAGAAGCACCTAAAATTAACATCTAATTACATATGCAATCAATCAAACTCAATAGAATAAATATAGATATAAACAGCACAATTTATGCAACATAATCGCTTATTTCCTTTTCTTAAAGAAAATATGTGAAGAAATGATGTAATATCGAAACTGCTGCTGTACATATAACTTAAGCCAACAATCTCCTTCGAGGGCTCCCAGGAGAACGGGCATTCACTTTCTATCAAACCCTTCGAAATACTTCAACAAAATGAAAATTACTGCGATAATAGAATAACAAATTCACAAACTTAACATTTATCATTCGAAGAGCTCCAGCTTCCAATTTACCACAGGCAGAGACCGGCCCAAGTGAAGCCGATTTAACGACATCACATATAGGCATGAGGTGAGGCTTTGAGAGGTCTCGCGAAGGGGGTTGAAATCAATCAATTGCATCCAAGAGGTGAGGTCCTTGGTACCTGCATTTCAAACAGACAAGTCACACTTCTAATGTCGAAATTAAGGATTTAGCCATAACGTGTAATATTTTATGTACATATGTTATATGTAATATATATACGTGTAAAAGTGTAATATTATATGTAATGTTACATGTGTTACATTTTGTGCTATATGTAACGTTATATTTAATGTTACACTTTTTACACGTATATATGTTACATGTAATATAAATTGTTACATGTTATGGCTAAATCCTTAATTTCGTGAAATTATGACTAAATCTTTCAAATTTTATCTTTAAAATGGCTAATTGCTTAACTGGCCTCTAATTGTCTTTTTTTTTTTTGATCAATTTACATAAGGTCATTTTAGTAACAATAAATGTAAATTTTAAAGGGTGTTTAAAGAGGCAAAATGGGTGTGATAATAGAAGCACCCTTATTTGAGTCATGAGTTCGGTTATATTGTAATCATCGCCACTACTACAATTATCAATATGCCAAATCATCGTCTTAGTCACTTAATTACATTTAAACTCCACAAAAAAAAAAAAGAATAATACTGTTAAATCACAACAATTTATATATAACTAAGCTGCCATGTTCTCTATAATTAGTAAGTTAACCAAAAAATTAAATAAATAAATAAATAAAACACAATCTCTGACCAAACCATATCCGTATATCCCTCCAAAATTACGTGACACATTAACACATTCTTAACCAAAATCCATTTTCTAGAGCTCCCCAATTGGTCCCAAACTTTCTCTCTAATTATACACAATTTGGACATTAAAAACTGATCACCAAAATTCACTCTCAACCACTCAGCCCCTAACCTTCATAACCTTGAACTAGTCCTAACAAAATTAAGTGTTTATCTCCAATTTTCCAATTATTTTTTTCCTCCATGTCTCCCATATAAAGTCCCTCAAACCCTCTGTGAGAAAATTACAGGCTTTGTGACCTAATTAATTAATTAAATTAATTAGGCCCCTAAATAACACCACAATGAAGAACCACAAAGCCTCTCTAATCTTACTTAATAATCTTTGCACTCTCTTAATCCTTTTCTCTTCTTCTTCTTTGGCCTTTAACATCACCAAAATACTCTCTCAACACCAAGAATTCGAAACCCTAAACAGCCTCCTCTCGAAGACCAAGCTCGCCGACGAGATCAATCGCCGGCAAACCATCACCCTCCTCGCCGTCGAAAACTCCGGGCTCTTGTCCCTCGCCGGAAAACCGCTCGACGTGGCCAAGAACATCCTGAGCGTCCACGTCGTCCTCGACTACTACGACGTCGAGAAGCTCACCAAGCTCGGAATCTCCAGCAACACCACAACCCTAACCACCCTCTTCCAGGCCTCCGGGCTGGCCGTCGGCCTCCAGGGCTTCGTCAACGTCTCGCTCGTCAACGAGGGCGAGATCGCCTTCGGCTCCGCCGCGCCCGGCGGAACCCTAGCCTCCAAGCTCGTCGAGTCGGTGGTCGCGCAGCCCTACAACCTCTCGGTGCTGCAGATCACCGCTCCGGTGCATGTCCCGGGGATCGAGTCCGTCCCGGTCGCTCATCCCCCGCCTCCGTCGCCGCCGCCGCCGCCGCCGCCTGCCCTGGTCCCGGTCCCGGCGCCGAAAAAATCGCCCAAATTACCCGCCCCGGCTCTCCCTCCGGCTGCGCCGAAGATATCGCCCAAACCCGCCCCCACTCTCCCTCCGCCGCAGAAGAAGTCGCCACCACCCGCCCCCGTTTTCCCTCCGGCGCCGAAGAATTCGCCCAAACCGGCCCCCGTTCTCGCTCCGGCGCCGAAGAATTCGCCCAAGCCGGGCCCCGTTCTGGCCCCGTCCCTGGCTCCGACAACTCCTGTGTCTGACGGGCCGGTGATGAGCGCCGCGCCGGCGAGCTCTCCCTCGAAGCCGGACGACTCCTCGGCGGATTCGGAGCCGCCGGCGCAGAATACTTCCGGCGGCTCGAGAGGATTGGCGGTCGGAGTTGGCGCCGCCGGGGCGGCGTTGGTGGCGGCGTTGGCCGTGTCGTGTTGTTTAGTGGCTTGATTAAATTTGTCATATGATAATGATCATTAGAGGGAATAAGAAGAATTAGTGAATTGAATTAGTGCATGGATTAACGCTTGAGAAGGGTTACGTACGCACGTTCGTGCATGCAAATTAATTGTGGGTTTTCATGGAATATATATATATATGAGTGTTGTGAAGATTAATATTAATGTGTAAATACACGAAATATGTGTGTCTAAGCCTTGATTAACATTCGATGCACGAAATTTCATCGTTAATGAACTATACATGGAATTATATATGCGCGTAAAGAGTACCAAAACAATAAATTATTATAATATCTATTCATTAATTATTTTGTCGATATTTAAATGATAAGCTGTTTATTGCCGTTTTCTACAAGGTTTTGACATTGACAAATCGTGCAACCTTAAGAAAATAATAACAATCTCTCTTTGTTGCACTTATAATACATTATAGATTTGTATCTATATATTTTTGAAAATGTTGTTCGATAAATTATACAAAAATCATATATATTATTTAAGGGAATTTTAAGAAAATAGCCACTGTTTACAAAATATTTTAAAAAATAGCCACAGTTTCAAAAAATTTAAAAACTAGCCCTTTCAAAACTTTCCGACACGTGTCAGAAATTTCTTACAATAATTTTTATGTGTAATTTTGTTATTGTTAGAAATTTCTTACATTGTGTTATGACTAATTTTTAAATTTTTTGAAACTGTAGCTATTTTTTGAAAATACACCGTTAAAAATTAATATTTACCAAACTGACCCTTTATTTAATTGGTATATCTAGAATATGATAGTGTTTATGATTCAGAGGGTGCATCAGCACTTTTTCATATCCAGAATAACGGTCTTTTGTTTATAATTTTTTTTATTATTCTCAATTTAATTATAATAGTCTCAAATTCCTGGCAAATCTCTCGCCTTTTTTTTTTCCCCCTTCTCTTTTATCCCCTTAAAAATTACCGTCCCAACTATCAAGTATTTACGTGTACCTCTCTTCCTTGGCACATGTTTTCTTTTAATTCTTTTAGACAATTGTTGTCCTAATTAAATCTCTATCAATAAAATGCACCGCTTTCTTTTTGACACACTACAATTAATTTATTCTAAAATTATTAAGCAAATAAACCTTTTTTAATGATGTCAATAATATATCTAATAACATTGATCTTAATTCTTTATGAGCTAGTGACTAAATTTTTTAATTTTTGAAAATGTTTTAGTGTCGTACGTCCTATTGATTTTAAGTTACGAGATTAGATTAATTTTAAAATCATATATATATATATATATATATATATATATTAGTGTTGATATACATTCATCGTATGAAAACCCTTAGACCTTCTTTGTTCAAAAATTCAATATATACTTTGCTTCACGTTACTTGATAATTAATATGATGATAATCAACTCAAATCCTCTAAATTAAGCATTTCTTTATACGTTATACATGATTGGACAAATTAACTAATATGTTCGCTTCTTATGAGAATATAATGTGCCACGAGCCTGACTTGACTGAACTTCAAATTTGTATCATACTTACATTATTGGAGTAAAATTTCATATCTTCTAATTATAATATAAGGGTTTTTTGGGGTGGGGGGTGGGGGGGGTTTGGTGGTGGTGTGGGAGGGGGTATAAAATCAAAGAGTATAACATGTAAGCTTTCAAATTAAAAAGACAATACCGCATCAAAGTAGAGATTTTTATTGGTAAAGATACATTCTAGACACCGTGGTAATTGGGTATATATTCAGCATCTTTTTGTCATCAATCTCAAAATAATGTGATTATGCTATTTCGTTATGGTGAAAATTGGGCCAACTATTTCAACAATATATCGATCTAAGTCCACTGGTTTATGATCTGATTCTACATCTTTGGAAGATTCAATTCAGTCTACAAGTTAAATTATGATGGAGGACGGGTCTGTTATATATGGGCGGTTTGGTTTGCTAGGAATCAACAAATTTTTGGAGATATATATATAGAAAAATTATTTTCCCTTCTTCTTTAGCCTTCATTTGTAGCTCAATTTGAGACGTTAATAAAGTCAACAGTGCTTCAATGTCTAAACTCTCAGATGAATGATCTTGTGATTTTAAAAAATTTGGTACGTAGATCTCCGGCCTAGATAGGGAGGCCCCAACTCTAACCATTAATCGCTATTCGCTTGTTCCCCCTCCTTAATTAAGGTTTGATTAAAGTCAATACTGATGGTTTAGCTAGAGACGCCCTGGGAAGTTCGAGTTGTGGTAGAATTTTTCGTAATTATTGCCGAGTATTTGTGAAGGGATCTTTAATTATCCTTTTCAGCAGGTAATCGTTATACTTTCGAAGCATAGATCTTGGCTTTCATTTTTTGCTATTAAGCAATCGGCTGAATTCAACTAGAAGAATCTAGCTCCAAGCGATTCTTTTTTGGAAATGGATTTGTATTTAAACTCATTGTTATTTTTCTTTTATTAATGAATAAAATAGAGTTTAGTAATGGTGAAACTTCTAAAAGAGGACCAACTTAGCGGAGAAATTTTTAAGAACTTAAGTGTGTGCCAACTTATTAAGATACGTAGCGTACATAAGAAAAAAGGTGGAGATTTTTAAACCAAGACCTAATAAATAGTATGTTGGGTTTTAGATATAGGGGCATTTTTCAAATGATCTCTATTGAGATTTTAGAAATGCCTTCTTTCCTCGGCACACTATTAATTTCTTTTTTTTTATGTTACACTTTTAATTTATACTCATATTTTTTTTACATTTGTTATAAGTGATAGAAATTAAACAACAAAAAAAATACTACTGAGGACATTTTTTTAAATTATCTCTAAATATAGATACACATTCTTTGAAATAAATGGGGGAATATAGAAAACATTTGTGGTCTTGGGACGTTTGTGCTCTGCTTGGGCCTATCTTATACATTCAATCAAAGCTAGCCCAATAGAAAAGGTGTGACTTTCCTATTCACTTTCGTTTTCTGAAATAAAAGAAAACTGATTCCTTCATAGCTTTATAATGAAGATTGAAGACAATTAGTTACATGTCTCCTCTTTCTATATTAATTATATAGGAAATTAAGCCCACAATTCTCCTTTGGGATGATCATTAATGAAAGGGAAAAAATAAAACCTAACAACTTAGCACTTTTATCATGGGAGAACTTAAAGTACTAGGTGATGATCTAGTGATCTATGGTTAGGTATAGCCCCAAATAGAGAAGCAAAAGAAGTAATACTAGTACTTTAATTGACACATATTATTAATAAAGTGTGTATTCTATTCCATAGTGCTTGTTATTATAAACTTCTATTTCAATAACTCAAAATTAATACAAAGTTTATCTGACAATATCAACGATAGTCAGTACTGTACTATATATGGAATGAGATATATATCATTTATGATTGTATAACCAATTATTATATGACAAGTGCTGCTTTTTTCTGACATATAAATATAGAAGCTATATATAACACCCTTAATCTTGAAGATAATCTCCACCTATTAGTGCTAATTTGATCCTCCATATCGTATCATCAAAATCTATTATACCACAATTGAGAAGCTTAATTATATATTAAGTACTAATTAGATTAAAGATGCATTCTTAGGCCACCATTCTATGTCTGATGCTTGTTGTACACGGTCTCCTTTTATTTCTTTATTTCTTTTTTCTTTTTTTTTTTTTTTTTTGCTTTTTGCATTGTTTGGAAAGAAAATTTTGCAATGGATTTGTTTTGGTTGCAATAAGTAGTACTTTGTTTAAGTTAATTAATAAAAAAAGGAACTGATGCTTCTGTGCTCATGATCCTATTATTATTATTATTAATATTTTTATTATCATTACTATTAGTTGTTTTAATATAACGTGCTGATCTTATTCTAATTGCCTTTCATTAGTTCTTTTTTCATGGGAATATAGAATCATCACAAATAGTGTTATTAACTTAAAAGAACTAAACCCTAGCCACGTTCATTAATATTGTCTAAATATAGCCTTTTCAAATTTCAACTTTTGCAATATTCCTTTAACTAGGCTAGATTATCCCGAGGTATATATTATACCAACCGACTAATTATATGCCTAACGTAATAAAAAAGAGTACTTAACACTTTTTACTATTCCCCTTGTCTTTCATTATGGCTAGCTAGCTATGATACATTAAATACTCATCGAGTATAAATGGTTTAATTTTATAAGCAAAGTATAATTTTCTTATGGAAGTTGCTTTGCATTAGAGATTAGGTTATGTTTACACACTCATATATATATATATATATATATATATATAGGTTACACATATAACCCGCAAAGCAAAGAGAGGGAGAGCCAAATAGGATCTCTATTAGCCCCCCAAAAAAGTGAGTAGAATAAAGAAAGAATCTCTCTCTCTCTCTCTAGATACAATATATATGAGATGCAATATTAACGTTTTTTAATTAGCCCAAGAAGCACTATATCTATTAAGTAATGTCATCCGGGCCGTACAATTTCAGTACATTTACACTCAAATTAGCAAAAGTATAATTATATTAGACGTCGTATTTTTTCCAAGACACATACGACTTTCTATATATATATATATATATATATATATAGGAGTTATATAATACATATATAGAGAGAGACAGAGAGATGGTAAGGCATATATGTTATTAACTAATAAGAGAAAAATTCTAGCTATCTTCTAAAACGGTTGAGTGTGATAAGTTTAATTATTGGCCAATACGTTTATATATTATAGTGTACGTACGTGTTTATCTATTGTTCCGAACTTTCCTAAAGTATAGAAAAGTTGATGATAATAATTATTTTGGTAATTCTCATTATATTTTCTGATTAATTAATCGGTCCAAGCACTCACTTAGAAGATGACATTGCTTAATACGTCAACCGCGGTGATCTAGCACTTTTGCCTTTTGGAATAGTTGGAATATAGGTAAATTAATAAAATGCCCCTCTATCAATTACAAAAATGGAAATTTAATTTCATAATCAAAATAACTTTCACATCAACATTAACAAAACAAGGGTTGAAATGAAATGAAAATGAAATAATGTGTATATAATGCTAGTATATCAAAGGTATAAATAATTATTGAGAAGAATTAATAGTGTCCAAAAGAAACAAACAATTAAAGAATATAATTTCATTTTTTGTTGCCTATATAAACTACATTATTTACATTAGTGCTTGTATACTTATGGTATAATTAATGGTATTAATTATGATTATTTCTAAAGGTATTAGAGTACTTATATATGTCAATATGAACACATGTATGTGCTTTATATCAAACCTTGCCCTATAGCAAAAGAGTAGTTTCCTTTTTTATCAGTGTAGATGAAGTTTTTGGAAGGGTTAGATTCTTTTTTATCTGGGTTAGGTAGTGATGAGGATGACATATATTTATATATATATATATATACACACACATATATATTCTAGTGGAGACTAGCTTTCTCTTGATTCCCACTTGGATATATATGTATATATGAATCATATGAGATAAAAAGATATAACAGATCATAAAGTTTTGCGGGTATACATCATATTGGAAAAGTAAAAAACCCAAATAAAAATGATAAAGTCTGTGGTGTATATCATGGAATTTAGGGGTTGCCCCCACCAAATCCGGTTTTGTAGGCCCATAAAATAAATCCATAAATAAATAGATATTAAACAGAAGTATATAAAGGAAAGAATATGACTAGAAAATGGGAAAATCCTGCTGATCTGGATTTTGTCCTCCGAGATACAAACACCTACGAGAAATGACAAATATAATCGCTAATATATAATTAATACTTTTTTTTTAGAAGATTGAACGAATAAAAAATCAATTAAAAGTAAAAGAAAAAGGAATCTTAGAGCCAACTGTATAGTCTGTATTATTAAAAAGCACCTTTCATCGTAAATAACTGTAACGCAAGAAACATTTAAAAAAGAAAAAATTAGAAAGATTTTCTTTCTGACATTTGGAGGATAAATATTGGATACGAATTGTAAATAATATTAATATGCTTTTAACATGAGTTAATGTTTGATCTGTAAAGAGTACTAAAGGGTTTGAAAGTTACTAAACGGTGACATCTTGATTTAAGAATTGTGATTCAATTTGCAACTGATTAATAAGAAAACACACAAACTCTTTTCACATGATATGATCTCCAAATTTATGGCAGTGTGAGATTATTTGGAAAAATACTAAGATATATCTATAGTTTGGTCGTTCGCTCGTAGCATATATATCCTTTATCTTTTAAAAATCTCCCTTTAATGATTTAGATATTGAAATTACTTTTGAATAAAATAATTTGATGGCAATCCAAGTATGTACTCTTGGCTTCACCAAATAATATATCTACAGCATAAATGCCATCTTGATCATTAAAAAAAAAAACAACAAATTCAAAATTTGTTTGAAAGTCTTAATGAATTAATCCCATTGAGAATCCTATAAAATCTGTAATCGCTTAAATAGTTTGCAATTTATGTAGGTTTTTCTTTCATCTAAGAGCATCTTGATGCAATGTCGAATTTATGTGGCAATATCAAAATTTAATATTTTAGTAAAAAAAAGTGTTCTCCAATATTCTAATGTTATTTTCAATGTCAAATTTACAAATACTAAATTTGGTGTCAAACTTAGCATTAATATAGCATAGTGTCAAAATTTGACTTTTGAAAATGAGCATTGATTTTCTACTTTCTCATCATAAAATGCTAAAGTAATTATCATTACAATTTTATATTATAAAGAAATCTCTTATATCAAAAAATCATATTACTACATGTAGTGTTTTTTACTATTGGCTAACATTCATTGTCTTTGATGAGTCGTCCAACAAAATAATAATAATAATAAAATAGGATTTAAAAATATAATATTAGTGCAATAGAGTATTTGTACCAAATTTAGTATTAATTCAGTATCATAATAATCGGGAGATGAGATATTTTGAATTAATAATTATCTGATTGATAAGAAACTAAATCACTAGCGTTCTTTCACAATTACAATATTAAACAACTTTGAAAAGAGTGCTTACAATCTCTTATTATTTTTATCAATCTCTCTCCAATATTATAATTGACCACCACACCCTTATCCTTCCTAATCCTATACCAAATCGACCCTAAAATGATACAAAAGACTTACAGAATCAATTCATAAGTATTCATCATGATATCATTTAGTATCTAAATAAATCCTAGTAATACTAAATTTAAGATAGAGATCAAAAGAAAAGCGTGTGATATATTCTAGTATCTATGGGTACGTATTGCTAGGAAGATTATAAGTGAATGATAATATTCTAGTACTTAATTATGCATATCATGTTTATGATCAATTTAAAATTCATAAGCATATTCTACCAATTTATTGATCAAGTGTGCAATAATAATTAGTTTAATCATCATGCCTTCTTTGTAAATAAAAAGATATTCTTAAATCATCAATTTTTTTCGAGGAGCTCTCTACATGCATGAAATATTGGATATATTAAATTAATCTCATATACAAAAGTGAAACAAAAGCTTTCTCAATAGTACATATTATAGAGCTATTTTCAGGCTTTATTGCACATTATATACATATATATATTTATATATGCATAGTTATTATCTCATCATAAAATTAATATATGTGTAATATGTCGATCAGTATGAGTTTATAACCTATAAAAACACATACAAATTAATACAATATTAATTATTTTACGTCATTGAAGACTATACAAGGTGTACATAATAATGCAGAAACTTGATAAGCCAAGACCCCACTCAACATCAACTTCAATTGCACTTTTGGAAGATCATGATAAGAAGATACCGATCTGGTGGTATCAAACTCAAAGATCTGATCAAACCAAAAAATATTAATAATAATAATAATAATAACTGGTGTACATGCATGTTTGTGTAAATATAAATATATTTATACACATATAATTATGCATGAAATTGGTCCCTGACCATCAGATGTAGAAAGCCGGCAAAGGTTGAGTAGTGCCAAGTGGAAGGCAGATGAATATTAAGATCATGAGAGCCAATGGGGGAGAGGAATTACGCCACGCCCGCCCCCTCTCTCGAGCGCGGCGTGGGGCCCACGGGGGAGGAGAGGCCGGGAGGAAGAGGGACCGTCGACGTCGGTGGGCCCGCCTAGGGCAGGGTTAAAGAGGGGACAAGGAGGAGGCAGAGTGTGACACTCTCACACCCTTGCTTAAGGGCTTGGATGGGCAAAAGTTGTACATGCTATCCACAAACCACTTTCTCTCTACCCTTAATATATTGCATTTGTGTATTTATATATATATATATATGACTCGCTCTCCAACCGTGCAGTAGAAAAGTTTTAGGACCACCATTATAGATTTATACATATATGTGTAACGCTACTACTTCTTTGATGTGAGATATTGATCATGTAATTCTAGTGTTTTGGTCGTGTTTTTGTTCTATGATCTCTTTTCTAGCTATAAAGCTTGCTTTTTTGATTGTCGCCCGGAGCGATGTGATCAATTATCAGATGATGACTTTTTATGTGAGTCGGTCTCGATCGTAGACAGCTTTGAGATAGACATTGCGTTATCTAGCTAGCTAGCTAGATGTCAATTGATTGAGATCAATTCAATTTTTTTGCACTCTATTAATTAGTACTACTTTACCCCAACTGCTTGTTATATACTAATATTACTATTAATAATCTATATACGTGACTAGATATATATAATAAGATTAAAAATTTAAGATTGTGGGCTACAAATTACAATAGGTCAGCTTGGACCAGTGGGGCGCCAGAGTGAAAAAGCCTGAGAAAATTTGATCATGTCACATTTGACATCAAAGTTTACAACCCACGTCACTATTGCATGTAATGCTACTTTTTTTACTATCAAATTACTATGTTGCCCTCATTCCCCTCTTGTCTTCCTTATTTGTAAAAAAAAGAATTAGTAATTCGGTCAAATTCACTACTAAAAAGTGTCATAGACTGCAAAACCTTCTTTTAAAGTGATATTTTTCAAAACAAACTATCTAGAAATGATATATTTCAAAAATTTTCAATCAAGTCCCTCCTAAGCTTAAGCGAGCTCCGTCCTTGATCGTATAGAACTTATGTGAATGTCATAGATAATATAATAGTAAAATTGTATTGGAATCAAGCTACTTGTGATATCAAGTATTATAGAATTATAATACCGGGTGAATTAACTAATTAATAAACCATTTTGTAAAAATTGTATAGATGAATACTTTATGATTATTTTTTAATTATTAAAAATATTAGTCATATTCACCCGAATGGAAGTCATTTTTAAAGATTTTATCTCAAATTAGAATACCATAAAACACAGAAAAAGAAATAAAACACTATTACTACAAGACATGAACCCGCTTAAGTTTGAGATTAATTAATTATTAATGTTAGCATTTCCAATACAATTGATATTAGTTGTTTTTATTTTTCTTAAATATATGATCGATTGGTTTGTCATCCTATATATCATGATTAGTTAGCTTCTTAGATGTATATATATTCTTATCGTTTTTTGCAAGCAGATTTCTTATGTATTAAAATAATGTTAACTTACTAGTATATTGGCATCCGTATTTGTGCATACAATATTAACTGCTTACATTATGTTCCGCTGGTTTAAAATACTAAATTCTACAAACTAAAGTTTTTTTTTTTTTGTTATTATTTTCGTTGAAAGTAAAACAACATGAAAATTAGGTACTTTCCGCAACAACTTATAATTGTTAGATCGTTGATTAGTGGTCTATATCTTTGATGGATAATTTGTAATCAGTTAGATTTTGTTAATTTATTTTTCTTCTTTTTTTTTTAAATTTAAATAACATCGAGTCTTGTAGTCATTAGATTCTAACACGTTTTGCTTTTAAAAAAGCATCCTTAGAATTCTTGAGGCAGTTAATTGCAAAACATGGATCCATCGGTATAAAAAATCTTCCAGAACATGGTCCAAAGCATATAAATATACCACAATAGATCTTCTCAAACGTTTTAGATATTAAAGCAATACTCTTACGTAAGCAAAGAAACGTTAGCATTTGACGGAGTTTTCCTCTTCCATCGAATATATATAAGGGTCAGTTAAGGATTTAGTCATTTTGCAGTCTACATTTTAAAGACATAGTCCACGTTTTGAAATATTAGTAAAATAGTCATTAGGTCAACATCTAAAAATCTATGACTAAAGAAATAAAATTTGTGACTAAATAAATAAAATATACAGTCATAAAATTTCTAACTATAGCCACAAAATTTCAGAAAATTTGAAATAAACACAATAAAAAAATTAAACATCCATTAACAAAATAACCAACTAACAAATAAATGATTACCTATACAACCAATTTCACAAATTTATTGCTAAATAAAAAAAAATATCTTATAAATAATAAAAAAAAATATGCTGTCAAAAAAGTCACAAATTTCATAATTAGAGACATAAAATTTTAGACAATATTGTATGCAACAAACAATAAAAACATAATTCAAAAAACTAATGACTGCAGTCTCAAAAATCTAGACACGAATATATGACTATTTTTCAAAATTATAAAATGTATCATATATTAAATTTTTTTTTTCAGATTTTCTCTTTTTAATTTTTTTAAATTATAAATTTATCATATATATTAAATATATTTTTTTACATTTCCACTCCATTATAATTAAAATAATTTTTAAATTTATCTAATATTTTGCTTTAATATCCCATTAAATTTGCTCCACGTATTACTGAATTTACTTTATTTAACATCCCTTAACTCACTATTTCTTACTTTTATTTTTACATAATATTTATCATGAGTGAAGTTTAATACTTTAAAATAAATAATTTATTAAAATAACATAATCATTGTCTTGCCCCCGTCAACTAAATTTTTGTTTGTCACTGACTATATGTGTATGTATATGTAATGTGATAATATTCCTTTATTTTATACATGGTAATATTCCATATTGAGTTAATTAATTTCTCACATTCTTACTTGTAGATACATATTATTATTATTATTATTATTATTATTATTATTATTATTATTATTATATGCTCCTTGATCTATGGAATGTGAGAATGAATAGTGAATTGCTGATAATTAAGAAGGTGTATTCAATTTGAATATGAGCAAACATTAAAAAAAATAATTAAAAAAAAACTTCATTACTTGTGAGCCTTCCCTAGGGAAAGAAGTTAATTATTTGAAAGGATCTAATAATAAAACATTAGGAAAATACTAAATATACAACTAATTACAAATAAAACTAAATGTTAAAATTCAAAATTCAATTTCCTCTTTAAGAGATTATTAAGTAAATAGTCCTTTTTTTATGGATGATGTTTTAAGAAAATAGCTTAAGTTTTAATTAATTAAAACATAGTCATTTTTTTAATTATATGGTGCATTAATGTTACCTTTATACCCTTAATTTTGTGTTGATTAATGTCTAATTTCTTAACTTTTTGAAACTTTTGTCATGTTTTTGAAACATAAATTGAAAATTGACTAAATACCAAAAAGATCTTTTTCTTAATTGCAAAAATTTCTCTAATATATACGAAATAATATAACGTATGTACATTTAATTTCACGTAACATCCTACTCTTAATTATTCGTTATACGAAGACAAATATTACATTAATTTTTCTCGACAGAGAAATTTCAGATCAAGACAGTTCATTAATATGGGTGGAATTAGTTTTGATATTGACAAAATTAATTAACTTCGATCTTATATGCAATTTGCGAATGAATCAATAGTAAGATATTGCGGCTATAAAGTCAGATATTTCTCACGAGTTCAGTAGTCTTCTTGGTCCCTTCATTTAAATATCTTGATGAATAATAATATTCAACTTTCTGTGTTTCATTTATGAGACTTGTTTTATATATCACGTGTCTAATTATACATGCATATATATTAAATAAATTGCCTTTTTGTATGAAATTTTATCTTTTTTTTATTAATGAAACTATATGATTTCTTTTCTTTTTCTTTTTAATAATTAGAGGTGGAGAATTTTGAATTTTACATGTTCTGATGAGTCAGGTGTGAAATCAATTATTGCATTAATTCATAAAAATATAATGTCGACAAATATATAGTTTTTTTTTAGAGGAAAAAATAAAGATGATAAAGGTCAAGCTAGAGTTTTCTATGAATCTAAAAGCTGGTCCATATTTGACTGGCTCAGCTTGCCAGATGGCAGTAAGTAAAAAAAAATTTATAAAAGCTCAAGATTTTGCCAAAAAAAATAAATAAAAAATAAAAAAGGGTTTCATTCTAATCAAGAATTTGACAACTCAATCGTTAATAAAAATGCAGGACCATATAGCCCATGTGATGCCATGTGGGCGTGACATGGCATTGTTAAGCAAAAGATATGAAATTTCCATGTCATCCCTGATAAATTGGAGGCCAAAACCCACCCCTTCTCTTCTCTTGATCTCTCTCAGCACTTTGTGAAGACTCATCATCAGAAAAACTAGCTACAGCTACAGCTAGCTAGGTGGTCCTCTTGAAAAGCATATATATTAGGGCTTATCAGATTTGATTTTGACCATTATTGCTTATATCATGATCATATCAAAAGGGCATGAACTAGCTAGCTAGAACTAGATCATTCGGGTGGCTTTTTAGGGGATAATTGTGCTCAATTTTTGTGGGTTATAATTAGTTTTATTGATAACTAACAGGAAATTAATATAGCACATTAAATTATTAGTTTATTAGGTGATTATGATTTATATATATTAATGATTACTTGATTAAGCTTTGGAGAACTTCTACCACAATGAAAAATAATTGGTAAGAAAATTGTTCTATTTCCTAATTAAACTTCTTAAAAATATACATTTCTCCTCTTGGTTAGTTTTTATCAATATGCGATGATCGCAGCTTTTTTTTTTTTTTAGTATAGTTATATAACTTATAAACTTGGTTTTCAAATGTAATTAAGTTAGTTACTATATATAGCATTAGTTCTACTCATATGATGACATATTGTTATTGACTATATAAATGTTATGAAGAGTGTTAATCTATATTTGGTAAACTCACCAAAATAGCAATTAATTAATTAGCTAGTATAAATATACATACAGCTGAATAGAATTGCTAGTTTATTAAAACAAAATATTTCTATATTATGAGAGAATATCATGTTTATAATAGTTGCAACATATACCCTTTTATCGTCTAAGTCTCTAAGAAACAATTGATTTTTTGTTTATCTAAACAACAATAGCTATTATCCTTATTAATGTGATATTCTCATTCAAGTATATGTGAATATAGGCCAACTACCATAGTACATATGCATTTAGTATGGAAGGTACAAATTGAACCTAATATCTCAACTTCAAATTAATTGTCTCCTTTGGATGTTTCTTAAATTAATGCTGCTAAGGAGATATTAAGAACAATATGATATGAGCCTCAATAACACTCAAACTCAACTTTTTAATAAAGATAGGTCTATGTATATATATGAGACACATAAATGAGACTCACTCTCAATTAGAGAACAGAGGTAAACAACATCTTATTTATTAGCTTTTTTTAGATATTAATCAAGAAAGAATTGATGAAATGACATCTTTTTTATTGTTGTTTATATATAATGTCGTTTAAATTTATATTTGCATTTGATACCACTTTTTTCTTCTTTCGAAAAATGGCATAAAATACAAAGTACAAAGATAAGTTCTAAAGTAAAATAAATCTAAAGATGCCTTTTAAAGGTGCATTTTTCTAAATTTTTCAGTAATCAACGATTTACTTTTCATACAAAAACAAAACACATAAATTTGTACCTTTCTAGAGAATTTACCATGCACATGCTCGTCTTCTTTAAATAGGTTTTGGAGCTTTGGAATATTTCCCCCAATAATTCTAAATAATTTTTTTATTATTTGTTGCTTAATTTTATGTTTTAATAGCGTGTCTATAGATGACTATGACCTAATTAATCATTTTGAGTCCATACCTTCAGTAAGACAAATAACTTGTATGTACGTAGAAATAAATATACTATAGATGTCTATGTGCTTGGATTTTAAAGATTAAACCACAAAAAGGCTGAAATTGCTAATTAGTTAAAAAAACAACGAGATGCCAAAATACTAAACGCCGTTACACTGCGTTTTCCGTGTTCAAACACGGCTTTTGTCCAAATATATATGCATCATTAACTAGTTGAATATTTTTATATTTATGAAAACTTATATTTATGTCTATTATCTATATGAAGAGACTTAACCGGCTCGTTAGAAAATAAATAATTGCTTTATAGAGGGATACATCTTAAGTATCAATATTATTTATCTTTTCTTTGTATTCAATAACCTATAAAAAAAAAACAAACAAACAAACAAACCAATCACTAATTTAAGAACATGTACATAATTAATTAACTAATCAAAACCTGCACTACATATAAACAAACACAAAGAATACTCATGAATATTACATATAATTAGGTAACTTGCTTTAAATTTCTACGTTTTAGAGGAAATAATGAGATTTACGCCCTCAATCAAAATGATGACCAATCAAGATCAAATAGGTAATGATTTCTTAGTTTTAAAGTATATAAAATAGAGTTTTTAGGTATTTAACCAAACTTTTGGGTAATTTTTTAGGATTTAGCCCTAAAATGTCGAAAGTAAGGATTTAGCTGTATCCTGTAATATTTTATGTTAAATGTTATATATATATACATGTAAAAGTGTAACATTACATGTAATGTTACACGCGTTACATTTTATGTTACATGTAACGGTACATTTAATGTTACACTTTTACACGTATATATGTTATATGTAATATTTTATGTTACACGTTAAGGCTAAATCCTTAATTTCATGAAACTATAACTAAATCTTTCAAATTTTACCTTTAAAATGGCTAATTGTTTAACTGACCCTTTTAATAACTAATTTCAGTCATACTTAGGTAATTCTCCTTTAATTAACGAACGTAATATACATTAGCAGCTATTTTATCAAGTACTTATAATCACAATCAAGTTTTGGCTGCAAGAATAATTAAAGCAAGAATTAATAATGCACATACATATATAGTGGTGCACTCTATATTTACTTATGTATTGACAGTTTGACACCTTTTAATATGGAAGAATAATAGTTGAGTATATGTTGATTAAACTTTACAAATTGTGATGAAATTAAACCCCACAAACCTAATATATACATATACCTTTTTTGCTTCTTTTTTTCTTTTGGGAAAACAGCATAACAATAACATTGCTATACATGAAAAGGATTTGACAAACACGTGCCCAAAAACCAACTCTCCCTAAGTTTTTTTTTTATTTTTTTTATTTTATTTTAGGTTTTATCCCCAAAGTGATGATAAGTAGCCGACAAAAGGAAAACTCAAGTGCCTCTTTCAGTTACCAAATCACCAGCAACTTCAAAGAACCTCAGACTTAAATATCTCTCAGTCTCATGACACCACTCCCTTCACGTGGACATCTCGTGATTGTAATAGTAGTGGATGCCTAGTTGTAATAAACTTTTAAATCTTTTAAATATATATATATATATTTCATTGACTTCTCTATTTATAAAAAAATAGTAATAATAAATTCTCTTCTTCTTTTTTTCCCTTTAGGTGAATCTTTTTCTAATTAAGGAACTGCGTCCAATAGGTGTAATAAAAAATTTAGATATTCCCCAATATTAGAAAAGTATATCTTAGCGCAGCAAAGAACATTTTTAGATTCCTCCAAACCCAAAAAACCCACAACCCATGGATGGAACTTGTGCCCTAAATCACACCCTATGAGCATCCATGTACCCTTATAAATTAATACCCTTGGGTCCCACAATATCTAGATTCTCTACCAAAGCCAAACATGCCCATGATCATAACTATAGTACCCAGTAGTATTTCTAATTATAATATTTTTACAAGCTTGCTAATAGTTGATAGATTAAATTTTAATTATATAAAACTCTTAATTTATATAAAGAAAAGAAAAAAAAAAGAGTACATATATATTTTCCACTTTGTTCTTTTCTGCCCCTTGACATGTATAAATACCCCTCAAAACCCCCCCTCTTCTCACCACCACTACCATACCACAAACCAAAACTTAATTCTCTCTTTTTTCTCTCTTCTCTTTTATTAGCCCTCTCTTCTCTCATCTCTATTGCAAAAACCCTTAAAGATCATACCATACACACAAAAACCCTAAAAACCCTAAAACCACCCCCCTCACCTCACAAACACCATTACTAAATATTCTATCAAATCAACACACGTAATTATCATCATCATATCTAATCAAGAGCAAGCATAAAAATGTCAGGCGTGTGGGTGTTCAAGAACGGCGTGATCCGGCTGGTGGAGAACCCGCATCAGGGGGATTCGACGGCGGGGTCGGAGAGCGGGAGGCACGGGGGTGGGGGAGGGTCCCGGAAGACGAAGGTGCTGGTGCACCTGCCGAGCGGGCAGGTGGTGTCGTCCTACTCGACGCTGGAGCAGATACTGACGGGGCTGGGGTGGGAGAGGTACTACGGCGGAGACCCTGAGCTCTTCCAGTTCCACAAGGCCTCCTCCATTGACCTCATCTCTCTCCCCAGAGACTTCAACAGGTTCAACTCTGTCTACATGTACGACATCGTCATCAAAAACCCCAACATCTTCCACGTCCGAGACATGTAGACCTCATTACTTAGTTAATTAGCTGATTAGAGATCATCATCATCATCAATCACTCATCATCATTACATATGACCACCATCATCATCACCATCGTCATCAAATCTTCATGATCAGGATGGTGATATTGATCTCTTACACGACGTCCTTGATTTATGATCATCTTTGTTGTTGTTGTTGTTGTTGCTTGGTTTAAATTAGTTTGTGCTAGGTTTTTTTTTTTTTTGGTTATCTAGTTGTGTTCTGATATATAAGTATGTATTATATATATATATATATATATATGATGATCTTGTGTAGAATAAGGAGTTGTAGTATATGTCATGGAGTGTTTAGTCTTCTACCTATAAATATTTGTGTTTTGGTTTGGGAAGTTTGTGATCATCGGATGTGTTTCATGTACCATATAATGATAATAATCAAATCCAATGATTAATTTCGATATTAAGATTTGCCGACATGATTAATTTTGGTGATTTATGAGAAGAACCAAAAAAGTAATTCTCTTATAATGATCCCCATTTCGACATGTCACTGAAAAGAAATAGTTGTGACATGGCAATGAGTGGAGTGTTTCAAGTGAAGAGACAATAAGCACTAAACAAGAATTGACTTCTCAAAGAAAAAACACCCATGATTTGATAGTTTGCAATAGTTACTTGCCAAAAAGAAAGGTTGGGAATTGAGAGTTGTGTATAGGTGTCAATGGCCTATAGGGCCATATGTCAAGTTAATGTGATCCCAATGGTTTGATGTCATATGCTTTTGGTTAATGTGACCACTACAAGATGTATATGAACAATTATATATATATACACATATACATATATATATATAGCACCAAAGAAGAACAAAAATTAGTTCTATATCTATGACACGATCTCATATTAAGGACAAAAGTAGAGCATATATGAGCTAAAGACAACATTTCATGAATCTTGCAAATAATGTGTTTATGGTTAGTATGAAGATTATGTTAGTAAGAATATTGTGGAGATATATTTTATTGTTTTGTTTTCACCTCTGACTTTCTTAATTTTAATAATTTATTACCTCTGGTTCACGGAATAAAGAATATGGAGTAAAACCAATTCTCTGTATAATTTAATTGAGAGAAATCATGAGAACTAACATATTCCAAAGAAAAAGTAAAATTACGTATACTAATACTATTACATAATAATGCGGAGATATATATATATATATACACATATATATATATACGTACTTTGATAAAAGAAATAGTTTTGGTATAGATAGTATAAATTGATATATATAGAGGCAAAATTTTATGAGAACCAAAAGATCTACCTATATATGTACGTGTGTGTAGCTGAAAATACTAGTTTTTGCAACCAAAAAAAAAAAAATCTCAACATACGTTTGGATATATTGATCTTGTTCTAATATACTAGTAATTTTAACAACACAGTATGGATTATCATTTTCGGAAATTTAAAAACAACCCGTTTAGTTTTAGAGAAATGTACGTAATCAGAATATTTTGCTATAAATAAGTTATTAGAATGATACGATGATTTCACAGGCCATTTTCTAGCAAAGAGCTAGAAAGTTCTAGCCGCATAGCATTCTTCTTTTAGTTTTATTTTAATACATTATATCATTAGAACGGAAAACTGTTTTCTCAAAAAACTAAAGTCCAATATTATTATATATATTATTTGATTCATATGAACCATAATGTTTTTTTTTTCCAATAGAATTTTCTAGTAAAACAACCCCTTTTAATTATTATGATCAAGACATGACACAACTATATAGGTCAAATTTTCATTCGGGACCGAAAGAATTTTCAGTAATATAAACACACACATTTGTGTCTATATATACGTATATACATATATATAAAGTCGTCGTCCAATCGAACTTTATTTTTTGGAAAATCAGAAAAAAATCGTTAAAAAATGAGAGAGAGAGAGAGAGAGAGAGAGAGAGAGTGAGTGAGTTGTGAGGTGTACACAGTACACATATATAGAATCAATTGGCCAATCATAAAAGATCGTACTTTTGTTGATTGGGTCATAACGATCCGGCCGATTCTATTCTCTCCTCTACAAAGATTACAACCATATAGGATATACATCTATATATATACACATTATTTATATTATACGTATATATAAATATGTGTACATATATAGTTAATAGGGTTTCCGAGGTCCCCAACCTAGGAGAGTCACGAAGAAATAAAATATAAAAACGTACGTGTGGATCTTCACGTGAAGCAGATGCTAACAACCTGGCAAACTCTATGCATGGAGTGACACGTGTCCTGATGGGATAGCGTCAATGCTTTTTGGTTTTGATTTGAGGCATCATTTCTATGATTTGTCTTATTATGTTGCCACTTGGCGCTCGTCCTTAATTCTATGCCCAAAAAAGTAAACGAAAATAACTCCAAAAAAAGAATGAATATATTTACATAGATCGTAGTGCTCTAGCGAAATGTGATGTTATAAGAGTTATTTGATTTGAATCGTGAGACTTCAACATTTTTATTGGAAAATTTTGTCACTCAAATTAATTTTCGGAGGTTATATATATATATATATATGATGTATTATATATAGTAGATGATAGTTCCGGAGCTTAGCTAATGTTTATAGTAATCTTGGAATATGCAGGATTATTGCATTAACTCTCGAGGGTTATATATATATATAATGTATTATGTATAGTAAATAATAGTCTCGGGGCCTAAGTAATGTTTACAACATAATGTATTATGTTAGAGGACTTTATTGCCTGATCTACTTGTACGGGATTACATATTATGTATAGTATATAATATCTCAGGGCGTAGCTAATAGTTTATGGCTTCAATTCTTGGGGGTAAGAGGAAATATAAATAGAAATTTTAATTTAGCATCACTTTTGAAATCTAAGGATACAACTTGTGTCATATTGTTACTGTATCACATTTTTTTTATTACCAAATTACTACTATGTATTCACTCTTGTCTTACTCATTTATAAAAACTGACAATTTGATCAATTCGCTCTCAAAAAGTGACAAGGTCTGTATATCTTTTAAGGTGACAATTTTCAAAATACATTATACCAAAGTGGCATTTTTCAAAATTTTCCTCTTGCCTTTAAAAAGGAGAAAAATATATAATAAATAATAATAATAATTTTGATCATGTCTTATTCTGTATATGGAGGGATTTGAGGCGTGACCACAGGTTTTCTTTTGTTCAAAGAGAGACTGAAAGTAATCATAAGAAAATTTATGATCAGATTATGAACAAAGAGGAATAATGGCATTCAACATATAGAATTTGGTTCGAGTGACATTCTACATTATTATTCAAACTGGCTGATTTGGGCATGCTTTAGAAAACAACTAGTTCAGTTTATATAAGGTTATTATTATGTTGGAAAATTTTGTTTATAATATACATATAGCAATCATAAGATTATATAATAAATTAAGACAAATGTGCTACTAAACAGGTAGGCCTATACTTGTATGTCATGCTGTCATTTAATATATCAAGTAGCTTATTTCAATTCATGTGGTATGGTTTGTATATTATTTCACTGTCTTGCTGATCTTTAGAACCTGATTACATTGTTGAAGCTTTGAAGAAATCTACGTCAACACATGTAACCATAAATGTTGATGTAGATCCCTTCCTATGACCATATATATGTGTATCTGTGTGTGATCTAAGGCTTATAATAATTCTAGAACATTGACACGCAAACTCAACCTATTTAAGTTTAAAATTTATAAGTTCTATTCCACAATGTAAGGTATACATATTACGTATGCAATATTAGTTTGAATTCCCAGAATTCTCTAAATCATATTCATGGATACGTTGAAACCTACTTATCTTATTGGCGTGCATTGCATAAAATATATAGTGGCTAGCAAGTTAAGTGACAGATATGGTTTCCATCTGACCTTTGAATTATATACCAATTTACAATTTGGCAGCATAAAATCTTTGTCCTTGTAATTTCACGACACTTTGAATTTCCCTAGACTGTCATGCATAAACTCTAATGAGCAAAATTTATTGAATTTTCCTAAACTGTCATGCATAAACGCTAAGGAAAATGAAATTTTTTTTTAAAAAAATCGAGGGAAAAAAAAAAAGCCCTCAACGGCTCTATAGTAAACCCTTAGTTTTCTTCTATAGACATCTCAGTTGATCACCACAATGACTTCACATTGATGATAAAGAGAAACAACACCAGACTTCCTTTAGCAAGATAATGCAAAAGAAGGTGAGATTTTTTTTTCTTGAGGGGGCGAGCTTTGAGACAAGCCAAATGTGGCAGTGAATCCTCCACAGAATAATGATTATGTCCACCGTTACTCTCACCACAACGTAGTGTTGGTATTATAGTTTTGCCTAAACATCTTTTTGTTTTTAGGCACCAAATTTCATAAGAAGTTTGTTAATTTTTAGCATACCCAAACTCTCTAGAAATATAACCCTTTACAATGCAGAGATCAAACTAATTATAGCTTCAGTTCAACATAAAAGCATATCAAGTTTAGTTCTAACTTCTAACTATGTCTCTATCAGAGTAGAAAGGTTTTGCGAAAATATATATGAAAAGCAGTAGAAATATACAGAAAACAAGCATTTTCATAAATTCTCCAACATGAAGTTAAATATTGCTGTAGTGAAAATTGTCAACCTTATGAACCAGCTGATTTGAAGTGAAATTCATCGATTGTGGAATATATCAAACCTTCGTCCTCGAGAGTTCTGATTGAATCCCTGGAACGATAAAGTGCAAGAATTTTAAGAATTTAGACTTGTTTCCCTCTGCTAGAAGTTAGTGCCACAAGAAAATGTAAACAGCCACACATTATATATATATATATGCATAGGGAGAGAGAGAGAGAGAGAGAAAGAGAGAGAGAGAGAGTACTTGATCTTGTCAATGGGAACTTTTAGCTGCTGGCAAAGCTCATCTATATGAATACCTTTTTCCTTAGCGCTGCAATCAAGAACAGGTCGTAAAGTTTGCATTATGGGAAACGAGGAAAGAAAATAAATTGAGATGAGATTTTCCGACTACGCAGAATTGTCGCTACTCATCAAACCTAAAACTAAACATCATAAGTTGAAGACAGTCATCAGATTTGAAACAGGGCAACAATGCAAATCAGAACTCTGGGAAAGACAAGTGAACACGACTCACCTGCTAGAGGGCAGCTCCAGATAGTCGATGATCAACTGATCACAGCCTTTTTGTGCATCGAAACTAACTGGCGTAGATAACTTAAAAGATAGAACACAAAACATTTATGTCAGACCCACTTGATGTGGTGTACATACAGCAAAATCTTGAAAAAGGAAACTTTGTTTGCCAGTAATCGTACTTGACTCGATGTGGCTGTTTGGTATCCGGTTGATCCGCTTCTGACAGGAGTGGTCAAAGACGCTTCAGAAGACTGGTGCTGAGTAATAGAATTTCCTTGCTGCTTCAATCAGCAAAAACGAAAATGAGTAAACAAAAAGATATTCAACCCCCAGATGAGGTACCTCAGGCCTCAGGGTGCTGTAAAAATGACACTAGTTTTCAAATTAAGTACCTGCAATTTGGAACTCTGCAAGTAGTTGTGAATGCATTCGATAAAGTGACATGAAATCTCATCGAATTTTGTCACTGGCCTGAAACACGTGAAAAATCAAGTTAACTGTGTGTATTGATTTTTACAGAAGGAATAGAGAAGCAAGAAACCAGAAGGCTTTATTTTTCATTAGAATAACCCAAGTCCCAACACTACATAAACCGTATTGCAAGTTACAACTACAGTACTTCAAAAGACATGATAAAATAATATGGAATAACAAGACAAATCTGATACATTTCAAACCCATCATTTAAAGTTATCGTCATTCCACAACAAGGCTCCTCACGCTCAAACTTCTCTACCTTCTATCAAAATTAAAACCCATCTATCACAGACCTCTTTTTCGTGCCACATGTCAAGACAAAATGCTCTGAATCTCTTCCAACATGTGCATTGCTATATTTAGTAACATTTCAGAGAAAATTCTTTCATGTACCACTTAGAGCCGCATTTTTCTTATATCTCCAGCCAATAAAAATGAATAAGTTGCATGCCTATTACTCTACACCATATTCGACGAGATTTAGTAGATAATAAATAATGAAGTACATTGATTTCAAACTTTCTTCCACAAGTTGTACAAGGAAGAGTATCTATAAGTCGAAACAAGAATTGGCCCTTGGTGTGACTTCAGAACTCTCATCGACATACGGGAAGGAAAAAAGGCCCAAATTCCAGGAAATAAACAGCCCAAACATTCCTAAAGGTTAAGAAAATATGCAATTCTTCTTCTAGCATAGACAACCAAAAGTCCACAAAATATGTGGAATATTCTTGACAGTTAAAAAGCACTGTGTTACAAAATTCTACCTTAAATGAAACAGTATTTTTAAAATGATATTAAGTCATTCACAAATGAACTGACATTCCATAGTCAACACTATCCACATTATACATTAAACCCCTTAGCAGCAATAATTTCACAAATACATGTATGATAATTGACAAAAGGAATCTACTAAGAAATAAAAGTTATATTTTTAAAAAAATGCTGTTATAGCCATACCTCACAGAGAAAGCATTAATTTGTCGACTACCTTGAAAGATTTTCAAGTGCCCATTAACACGGACATACATGTTGTCTCTACATAACAAACATAAGTTAAAATCAGGAAAACCTTATTATGCTGCCGTAAACATTCATCACATAAATCCGAAGTTAAAAGAAAAGGATAAAAAAGTTAACTGTATTTCTTCCATTTCTCTTGCATCAAAAGTCTCATTCACCCTGCAACAAGTTGAACACAGCCTTAACTAGTATTCTACATGGAAATTAAATATTCAACTTCTTGGTTGTGTGTGCATAGCACTCCCACTTGACGTATTCCTTGTCATGTTCATGACTGATTTAGGCATACAACATCATTGAATTTACATATTGGAAGCACTTGGTTAGCTCATACAGTCAGATTTGCACTACATTTTAACTCTTGAACAAGCCAAAGAAGAAGCATAATCTACTTTCTAACAATATGTTATGCTATTGAAAACAATCAAACTTGAATAAACATAAATATTACCATCTCCTGCATTTGATACGTCCTGTTCCATCATCGAGGAAGAAATTGACATCTGTGTTTCTCGCAGCTTTGTCTGCCACCATTCCAACCAGGGTAACCTTAATTCACAAGATGTCAAAAGTCTCACATATGAAGGACAACAAAACGCAAAAACTTTTGCAAACAAAAACATAGAAAAGCTTTGGTTACAGAGAAATCAAATACTTATTGAATAATAAAAGTCTAATACGTACATTGGCAGCTTCAACGCCATTTATCACAATATTAGCTTTTTCTTCACCAGAATGATAGGCTTCGCTTATTTGCTTCACAGTCACTGGAATCAAACCTTGAGTTTCACGGGCCTGCCAACAGAAATGAAAAGCAATTCGAACAATAAGATCACCAAAAAAACAAAAGACTCCTCTTTATTAGTCACTACCATAATCAAAACCAAATACGAAAATACGAAAAGCTTCTTTGATTGTGCGACAATAACCGAACAAATATATTTTCTCTCTTTCAAGAAAATGTCTCGGCAATCAGACATTGAATTTCTCTTAAACACCAAAGTCAACAACAAATTCTCAATAATAAGTCGAATAATTACCGATTTCAGACAAATTCAAAGCCACCTATATCAGTCATTTTCTCATAAACACTACATCTCTATCTACCTTCTTTTCTTCTGGTTTTTGTTCTAGATCTTGTAAAATTGAGAAAAAACCATAAAGTTCCATTCCTTTCCCGGAACTTTCTCGGAAGCCAAACAGGAGATTAGGCATAACGGAGGCGAGAATCGGAGCTTACCTTGGCCGGCGAAGGAGTGGCGTCGCTCGGCTGAGACGACTGCGACGACGTGAAGCCGCCGCCGGAGAAGGCGGCCGTGGCATCGAACTGGCTGGCCGAGAACATCTCTGCAAACCCTAGAAAGAAACACAGTGCAAGCTTTTGGGGAAATTTTGATTTGATGAGAGAGAGAGAGAGAGAGAAAGAAGTGATGAAATATAAATTTAGGGTTTTTGTTGAATTTTAGATGTTTGGCTCCAAAAGTCACAATTTTCCCGCCAAGTTGTTATAGTTTTCCCGCTAATTTATTTCCTTAATCTAGCTACGATTTTGGGATAATTTAATTTTGACCCCTAAATTATGTCAAATTTTATTTTACCATCCATATTTTGGAACATCCCAGTCCCTCCTTTCAAAATGAACGGTTTTTTAAATAAATAGCAATATTTTTATATATGTTTTTAACAATTAGCTTATGTTTATTTTTATTAGCAAAATAGCCATACATTCGTGTCTAAATTTTTGAGACTGCAGTCATTAATTTTTAGAATTCTGTTTTTGTTGTTTTTTACAGACAATATTGTTTAAAATTTTGTGTCTCTAGTCATGAAATTTATGACTTCTTTGGTTGCATATATTTTTTGCTATTTATAAGATATTTTTTATTTAGTAATGAGTTTTATGAAATTGGTTGTATAGGATTTATGAGTTGTTTATTTTGTTAATGGATGTTTAAATTTTTTATTGTGTTTATTTCAAATTTTCTAAAATTTTGTGACTATAGTCACAAATTTTCTGACTGTGTATTTTATTTATTTAGTCACAAATTTTATTTCTTTAGTCATAGATTTTTAGATGTTAACATGATGGCTATTTTGCTAATTTTTCAAAACGTGGGCTATATCTTTAAAACATAGATCGCAAAATGGCTAAATCCTTAACTGGCCCCAAAATGAATGCAACTTTTTTTTGGCTAAATAAAAAGCCTGCAACATTGTTTTTAAATCTTTACTCCCCATTTGTTTCATGGTTTAAACTGATAATTTTGTATTTTTCCATTTTAGTTGAAAAAATCGAAATTGCCCATTTAGATGCAATTTGATTTATTGTTTGATTTGACATCTGTATTGAAATTTTAAATTTAAAAGAAAAACAAATAAATTGAGAATTGAAAAAAAGTGTTTAACTATAAAATTTAATGAGACATTTGGGGAAAACATTTGAGTTAATCAATTAGAATGGTTGTTGATTTTTTAAAATTTGATATAGATTAAATAGTTAGAATTTAAGTATATTGCATTAGGATTAAGAAAATAAAAAAATATATAAGAATGGAAACATTTGAATGGGAAAAACATACAAAGCATAAATTGAATTAAAAAATGTGTCAAACAATCATTTTGACTCGAAAATCAATTTATATGAAAAATAAAAAATAAAATAAACACCAACATTAAAATTTATTAATCTTGTCGTTACTAATTGTTAGTTTTGGAGGAAAAATCGTATGAATGAGCTATAAAAGCATTATGCTCCATTGACGATACTATCTCAAATTTATTATTGAATTGTCATCGTTAACATGATAAATAGCTAGCCAATAGTCGTCAAACAACTGCTTCTTCAAATGAATCATACTCTCGTCGATCGACATCGTGCTAAAACTAAAGCAGAGAAGGTACATATTTTTATTTTATTATTTGTAAACTTCTGTCATATGCTCTGTATTATTAAATTTGTTATATATTTTATGTTCATAAGTTATTATTATTATCATTATTGTTAGTGTTGTTGTTGCAGCTGCTACTATCATTAATCATAATTAATTATAATTGTTACTTATTTAGATTACGAATTGTTAATATTTATTCAATAGTTATTAGAAATATTAGTTTATTTTGCACCAAAAAAAAAAAAGAAATATTAGTTTATTTTATTATTAACAGCACAATTATTTATTTCAGTCTTTTTAGGCAAAACAGTGTGGCTTTCATTAAATGTTGTCATTTTGGACAAAATAATGTCGTTTTTTATTAAATACCGTCGTTTTAGGCTAAACAGCCACCAACAGTGTCGTTTAGCACACGATAGTGTCGTTTACTCGTAACGGTGTCGTTTTGAGTTTTGACGCCAGCAATGTTGTTTTAGTCAAAACAGTGTCGTTTTGGCAGCAACTGTGTCGTTTAACTCCAAACAGTGTCGCTTTGGCCGAACGTTGTCGTTTTTTCCAAACAATGTCGTTTTTGCTGCAACTGAGAAGTTTAGCTCATAGCAATGTCATTTTGACAAAAACAGTGTCGTTTGGGCATCAAGCAGTGTTCTTTTGGTGAAATCTATGTCGTTTTGCTTAAAACATTGCAATTTTAAGTTTAAAACAATGTCGTTTCATCTACAAAACAGCCTAATTTTGCCATTTATATGTCGTTTTTTCATTACTATTATCATTTAACCTATTCTAGTGTCAAAATTCTAACTTAAACCAACACAATATCACACAACTTCGTTTTTTACCAAAAAATTCACAATTTTCAACCAAAATTTTCACACAATTCACATAATCACTCTTAACTAAAATATTCACACAACTTCATCAAAAACATATAAGAGATAATATATTACCTAGAAGTAGAAGATAGAGACAGATGGTAGATGTTGGGCATCAACAACGATATAGGAGATGTGGTTTAGGGGTTGACGGTCGCCAAGAGGGGAGTGCGGGGCATCAGACTCGAGTGTAGAGGTGTACATGGGTTGGATTAGGCTAAGTTTAAAATAATTATAACACAATCCAAAGAGTTCGGGTTGAAGATTTTTTGACCCTAGTAACAAATAATAATGACAACCCGTCCGAATAAAAACTAAAATGGGTTGGGTTGGGTTATCGGGTTGGTACTAATAATTTTAATTCATATTACATATGTTTGAACAATTATAATCTTAGATTATATTCTCAAAAAAATTCTCAGAATTTGATAAAATAAATAGTTCAATAATAACTTATTAGAAAATTATATATTTACATCGATCTTTATAATCAAATTGAGAAAGGAAAATTAATGAAAAGACAAACAATTGACATACATAGGAAATACAAATGAGATGATGTATGATTTTAGTATAAAGAATGAAAGAAAAAAGGTTTAAGAAAAGAAGATTCATGAGTCGACTAACGAGTAGTGATATAAATCAAACTATGATTTATTTTAAGCTAAACTTTTAAGAAAATATTATTGTCTTCATAATTTTTCATATTATATCAATACATATATAAATTTAGATAAAGATTTGAAAGTTTGGGTTGGGTTGGGTTGATCGGGTTCGAAAGTTTTGAATTTTAACTGAACCCGTCGTTCATGGGTTCAAACTAAATGAACATTTTTCACTTTTGAACCCGTGTTTTTTGGGTTGGGTTAGGTGTTCAAGTTTATCGGGTTTATGTACACCCCTACTCGGGTGGGTGAGGCCATAGGAAGAAAAGAGAGAGAGAGTTATGGTTGTTTGCAAAGTGAAATGGCTTTGTATATGTATAGGATTGTCAGCGATAATAAAAGTTAAGTAAGCAATAATAAAAAGAAGTATTTGATATCGACAACCACATCTTGTGGTAGGCATGTTCAAGGACAGAGTCAGACTTAGATTATAGGAGGGGCCAACTATTACAATTAAAGTATCCAACAAATATATTTGCGTCAATTTTCATATAAATATTCATACTATAGACTGTAGTGTATATATTCAAAAGTGTTAATTACATTAGCAATCTATTGCTCTTGCACGTCACGAAAATCATCTATAGTTGAATCTATACTAAACTTTTCAGCAATTTTCTTTTCAATGTATACTAGCAACCAATCAGTCAAAAATTCATCTTTCATCTTGTTGCGAAGTGTAGTTTTGACTATATTCTTTTTTTTTTAATCTATAAATTTAGGATTTATTAATCTTAATAGGCTTAGGTTTGACTTAAAAAAATCAAATTTATATATATTTACTATACAAAATTATTGGATTTGACCTACTTATTACATAAATAAATCAATAATTCAATTAATCCATAAATAAATAATAATTATTGAGTTTGACCCACTTATTACATCAATAATTCTCTAGTAATATAGAGATCTCTAATAACATTGGAAAAAAAATTACAAAGGTTTAAGAAATTGATACTTTAAAAAAAAATTTTTGAAAAGGTTACAAGTCCAAAAAAGACACGTGTCATACCGAAATTTTTTTTTTGAAGAAAAGAATTACTTTCCAAACTAAGCACATGCCTCGCACGTGAAAAGGTTTTATTGCGCGAAAAGGTAACTGACCTGAACTTTGCTGGGCAGCTTTGAGCCAACCATTCCCCATGCCTTTCTTGATCAAAATTCATCCAAATAATCTTTTAAAAAAATAATACTTACGTAAATGAAATAAGCTTTTTTTGTTTCCACTTGCTTAGATTATGTGGCTCTCCAATTTTCATTTTCAGTAATATATACATATACATATATATAAATTATTAAAGGATAATTAAATATATACAATATACACAAATACACATTTTTTCATGAAACAGAATTTTAAAGTTCGCTTCTTTCTCCTTCTTCCTTAACGACTCTCTCTGAGACTGACTCTGTAGAAACCAATCTCTTCTTCTTCTTCTTCTTCGTATCTTCTAGGGTTTCGCTTTCTCATCAAAACCCTAGCGAAGCACAGAGAGTGGACGAAGAGGCCACGCCATGGACTTCCTCTGCGCCGTGAATCGCGTCAACGCAGCTCCGATCCCGGCGGAGCAGTTCAGAGCCGGCGCTGGGAATCGGGCGATTCCGAGCCCGGGAAACCCTAACTCGCGAGCTCGGACTCGGCTCGATTCTACGGCGCGATTCGCGAGGAGGAGAAGAAGCAGCGCGAGGAAAAGCGTCGGACTGCGAGTCTCGAGCTCTGCGGCGACCGGAAATGGCGCGGTGGCGAGGAGGGCCTCGCCGGGCGGCGGCGGCGGCGGCGGCGGAGGAGGAGGAGACTCCGGCGCGGCGTTGCTGGTGGGGAAGTCGAGCGCCGCCATGGAGCAGCTGGATATCGAGCGAGGCGTTTGTATTCCGTTTCGCAAGTACACTCCTGATACAGTACGGAAATCTCTGTTTGGCTTTTGATTTTTGGATTGTTTTTGGAGGTTATAGTTAGAACTAGTTGAAGTAATGTGTTGTGCTGCGAGTGAGTTTCTCTTAGTTTAAGCTTTGGCTAATCTTTATGTTAGTATGCGTACGAGTATGAGAAAGACAAGAAAAAAAAAAAGTAGTCTTATAGAAATTCGATTATGTATGTTATGGTTCGAGTGAACCGAGAGCTCGTATACTTGCCAAAAAGGGGAAAGAAAGGGAAAAAGAAAAAAGAAAAAATCAAAAGAAGCTTGCCAAGTGGCTCTCTTTGAGCCTTTTTTTTTTTTTTTTTTTTCTTTCTGACCGTTCATAAAGTAAAATTGGTTATTTTGCTCATAAGTTTTGATGTTTATATTTATGAGATTTTTTACTTGATAATTTTGAAAAATAAACAAAGAGGGGACCTTTTGTGGTTTAAAACGACCAATCAAAGAATTAGTCCGTTTTATCCCCAATAATTTTGGAGCTTAAGTAGCTGTGAATTTTGAGCTGAATAAGGAGATGGTTCTAAACATGAAAATGCTCTAATCTTATCTTCTTCACTATATTATGCATTGGCAGTTATTTGGGTTGAACTTGCTGATGCTTGGTTTGCACTTTGAGTTTGACTAATAAAATATAGGCACGAAAAGAAGGGATATATTACACCATTTAGTTAACTTGTGATCCTTAAACGGGATCGCAATTGTTGTCTCTAATCAGGTAAGGAACAAGGTTCTGGAATCTAGAGGAGCTGTTGCATCATTGATTCTTCGAGGAGTGGAGATAGTGTGGAGTTTGGGTTTTTATTGGTCGACCTTGATGTATGATTGCTTAGTTGGGAGGGATGAAGAGGTTGTTCCATTCCGTGCTCGACAGCTCAGAAATCTCCTGTGTGATCTGGGGCCTTCTTTTATCAAAGCTGGCCAGGTGTGTTTTTTAATTCTGTCTATTTGATATTTGTAGTTCTGTTCAAATCTTGTGTGGCAGTGTTAAGCATCCAATGCGAAATTCAGTCAAAATTTCATTTTCTCTACTCATTTAACCCCCTTTTTTTTTTTTTGTATTTTTATGTTTTCGTTAATTATGGGATACAAGGAATACTTTGAGGCATTTCCTTTGGGATATGTGATAGAAGACACTGGTGTAGTACTCTTGCCTGTGCCACTGTATGTGGTTTTTAATTGGCCTAATGTCCCTGGTGACTACTAAGATAAACTGGAATCAAAATTTGTGAGCAGAAATAGTTTTAAACTTAGCCATTCATTTCTACGTCTTAGTTTTTCAATGATAAACAAGCGTAGTTTCCTGAAGTTTAAAGCTTTAACATTTCCTAATTTCCCTGGAATGCCAAACTTTGAGCTGTATTAATGTTTTTGTGTTCTTGTGTGTGAATATCAGTTGCTTCTGGCTATTGTGTTTCTCTGATGTTTCAGTTTTGCTCCAAGCTTTGACAGGTTCTTGCCAACCGACCTGATATAATCAGAGAAGATTATATGAATGAACTTTGTATCCTTCAAGATGATGTTCCATCTTTCCCTAATCAGGTGAAAATTCACTTGACTCTTGTCATGGTTCAGAACACTTCTTTTTGTGATTCGAAAATTTCATTATGTTGGATTTAGATATAGAAAACTAAAATGTGGCTTTTCAATTACCTAGGTCGCATTCCAAATTATAGAAGAGGAATTGGGCCTACCCCTTGAAGCTGTATTCAGTAAAATTTCATCTCGGACAATAGCAGCTGCAAGTTTGGGTCAAGTTTACCGAGCTACATTACGTAGCTCTGGTCAGGATGTTGCCATAAAGGTATGAAGCTTATCTAATGGCCTTTGACAGAAAACAACACGCAATACACTTTGTTGCTCTTGCCCAAAGAATTTTTAAACTTACAAATATCACCTTATTGCAGGTGCAAAGGCCGCAGATAGAGCCTATAATTTATAGGGATCTTTTTCTTTTCCGTACTCTGGCTTCATTCTTGAATGGAATTAGTCTACAGAAACTTGGTTGCAATGCTGAGCTGATAGTTGATGAATTCGGTGAGAAGCTTCTGGAGGAACTTGATTACACTTTGGTACCTTTCAGATCTTCCCTTTGATTTGGAGTCAATATTGACCTTGAGTTACCTTATATCCTCAATTGAAAAACAATTATTAATATTGTATTATCTATTGGTAATGATAGTTTTGTTGTCTACACGAATAAAAGATCATCAGTATGGATGCTCTTTGATAGTTCCATATCCTAATGAATGGGTTCTTTGATATATCTCAGGAAGCTCGGAATTTAGAAGATTTTCTCGAGAACTTCAAAAATGATCCTACAGTCAAAATCCCTCGGGTTTACAAGGAGCTTTCTGGTCGACGAGTTTTAGTAATGGAATGGATTGATGGTATACGGTGCACTGACCCACAGGTACTATTGTGAAGATAGAAAAGCCATCCATTAGTATTTTATTTTGCACAGCAAATAAAAAAGTGTCTCCGTCTATAATACTAATGCCAAATGTGTTTCAGGCTATTAAAGAGGCCGGCATTGATGTAGATGGATTCCTAACTGTCGGAGTAAGTGCTGCTTTGCGGCAATTGCTAGAGTTTGGACTTTTCCATGGAGATCCACATCCCGGAAACATATTTGCTATGCGTGATGGGCGCATTGCATATGTGGACTTTGGGAATGTTGCTGTGCTTAGTCAGGTAAACTAGACTTTTAAAGATACCACTATAAATAGGTTGCCGAAAGGAGATAAGAAATTAGATCTATATTTAATTTGGATTGTTCAACATTTTGGCGCCTAATAGTTTTTCCACTTTCTCTCTTTCAGCAAAACAAGCAGATTCTGATTGATGCCGTCGTCCATGCTGTAAACGAGGACTATGCTGAGATGGCCAACGACTTCACCAGGCTTGGCTTTTTGGCTCCTGGAACTGATGTAGCTCCTATTATTCCAGCTCTAGAAGCGATCTGGCAGAACTCTGCTGGAAAAGGACTCTCTGACTTTAATTTCCGAAGTGTTACTGGTAATTTGATCCTGCTATACCGATGCTTATTCCTTTAGTTTTGGTCTGATACATACATACTCCACTTTTTTTAAATTTCCTTGTTCTTGTAACTGTTGTTGTGTGCCTTTCAATCTCACTTGAAAATGTCCATAAGTTTGTTGCCTGTTGTCAAGGACTACAAATTGTTTCTAATTGCTTTACAGTTTCTCCGCTAAGATATGCCACTGCAAAAAGTGGCTGCTAAATTTGTGCAATATGTGCTGCAGGGAAATTTAACCAATTGGTTTACAATTATCCTATTCGTATTCCTGAGAGGTTCTCTCTCGTAATCCGTTCTCTATTGACTCAAGAGGGCATCTGTTTCACTCTCAAGCCGGAATTTAAATTTCTGGAGGTATGATATCTTTTGTTTTATTTATCCGGTTCTGAGAATGCAAATCTTGTTGTATATAAAAAATCTAGTCATTTGAATGTTCTCTGGGCCTTGACAGATGATCATGGAAGTTATACAAATTTAATTTTCCCAATCTTCAATGGCTACGACTTACGTGTATGTTCATGAAATAGAAATCCAACTTTCTGAAACATAAATCTCTTAGTTGTGATGACTTTTACATACTATATCGACTTCTCTTTTACGCTTAAATAAATACTGACATGATTAGTCAATAGGTGGCCTATCCATACGTGGCGAAGCGGCTCCTAACTGATCCAAACCCCGCTCTACGAGAACGCCTTATTCAGGTCAGTTCAAAGCCATTCCAGTTTTCATCTTGTTGAAATCCTAACAAGCTTTTTCATATTCTTTATAGTATGTTCTTCTTTGGTTCAATTGACTATGGACTATAGATGGTTTCTCATGTTATGATGTTTTGACAACAAATCAATCACACGTTTCAGGTTCTATTCAAAGACGGTGTTTTCCAATGGAAACGGCTTGAGAACCTTATTACTCTTGCAAAAGAAAATGTGGCCAAGATGAGCAGCAACCCTGCTTTGAAAGTGAACGGCACGTATGTGAACTTTTATCACGACTTTCTCATTGATTCTGTTACTGTTTTCCTTGGGAATGAACTAATAATAGCCTGTTTTTTCTCGACCACTCTCTGTGCAGGCGAGCGACAAGTGGCTTGAAAGTAAAATTGGACCTCACTGACACCATGAAAGATGGAGCTCGTCTATTCCTGCTCGATGAAGGCATCCGCAGGCAGCTTCTTCTTGCTTTGACGGAAGACTCGAAGCTTCACATTCAAGAGGTTAGCATGCAAAATCCAATCTCTTACTCGTACTCTTTCGCAAAAACTAATTATTGACATGTATTATGCAGCTTGTAGACGTGTATAGACTGGTCCAAGACGAGATAGATGTACCGTCAGTAGCCGTGGAAGTAGCAAGAGGTAAAAAAAGAGAAAAATCGATTTCGACTCCACAAAAATATCGATTGAATCATTTATCTTCAATTTAAAAAAAAAAATTTATTCACTTTTTTTTTTCTTCCAATGCTCGTGGCTCGCAGACTTCCCGACCGTCGTCCGAGATCTCATGCTTTCGTGGAGCGAATCAATCTTGTCAGATAGATAACTCAACAACAGAGCTGCAAAAGTCATAGATACCAATTTTGAACAAACACTACAAGAGAAGTTTTAACTCTACACTTCTCTCAATTTTCCCTTGTTTCTAAGCTGTAGATATAAATTAAGCAAATTGTAAATTTTGATAATATTTGTTGCATATAAAAATTATAGTTGTTTTTACTTGTAAAAATCTGAACTGGAAAAAAAAAAAAAAATAGCTTTTTGCTTTTCAACGAACTTCTACACATATTGGTTGCTGAAGAGAAATGGTTAAAGAAAAGCTGGATTTGATGTATATTGTAACATGATTTTACCATGTTAATTTTTCCTTCATGTCTATTTTTTAAGAGTATTTGGCACCTATGTCCTTGAGCTTGTTTTGCTTTGACAAATTGGTCCCTGAACTTAATGTTGTGGCAATTTGCACCTTTAACGTATAAAATTTGGCAAATTAATCTCTAGTGGTAATATAAGTTCAAATTTTGACGAAATTGGACAGAAGAAAGGGTGCATATTACTAAAATAAATAAATTACAAAAGGAAGCTTGTCAAAACTCGACAAGTTTATGAGTTATCATCGCAAATTGATAATTAATATCAAGTTGTTTTTAGAAAAAATTACAACGATAGTCTTTAATTTGTCTAGTTTTGACAATCTGAAACGAAACCCTCTATTCCATTCAATTTTTTCAAAATTTGAACTTTAGTTATCGATAGGGAATTATGTGCCAAATAATATAAATTGAGGATGCAAATTACAAAAAAAAATAATAATAATAATTAAGGCCTACTTGCTTAAGCACGACAAGTTCAAGGGATTTACTCCTTTTTTAATCAATTTGTTGGATATTTTTTGTTCCCTGTTTTTATTGGACTTTTTCATCCTTTTTTTTATTGCATAATCCAAGGTTAAAATATCTACCAAAGCAAATGCCATGGTAAATAATATTTAAGATCAACAACTTTGAATAAAATAAATTTAGACACATTAAATAAAGAAGTCTGTTCATCATCATATTAAGATGTTTTTAATCCACTGTTGAGATGCCCAAGCAGATTATGTCTCGTTTAATATAAATATTTGGATAATTTGAAACTATTTAATATCATTTTCACTATATAATAACATATATATATAACTTTAAAAAAATAAGTTGTAATGAATATTGATTTTATCAAGATAGCCAATATTTTAAGGGCCAGTTAGGTAAATAGTCATTTTGGACTGTGTGTTTTTAAAAAATTGTTATAGTTCCAAAAAATTTAAAAATTAGCCATAAAACATGTAAAAAAATTCTGATAATAACAAAAATACACATAAAAATACTGTCTGAAATTTCTGACAATAGGCAAAAATTTTGTCAGAAATTTCTGACATGGCTAATTTTTAAATTTTTTGAAACTGTGGCTATTTTTTTAAATCATTTTGTAAACAGTGGCTATTTTCTTAAAATTCCCATATTTTAATTCTTTTTGAAATAGCCACTCACAAAAAATTTTATTTTACAAAATTAGTTTTATATAAATTTTGATTTAGCTACCACTTATTGACTTTTTTTTTTCATTTTTGAAAGGCTGAATGTTTTTTATTTTGCCTATAGTGATGACAAAGATGTCAATTTAGATGGGTAATATTGGAGAGACCATATGATATAATTCCTTTGTTTTTTCCCTTACAGAGACATTAGTTTTATAGATTTATAAGGATTTAATCAAAATTTTGGGTTTTTTTAATGATTAGTCACATTTCACGAAATTAAGGAATTAACTATTTTTATATTTGTTATACATGTATCAAATTTTATTACACGTGTAACAATATATGAAAACGACTAATTCTTTAATTTCGTGACACTATGACTAAATTCTTAAAATACGAGCCTAAAAATGGCTAAAAGCTAAATCTTCCTATAGTTTTAAACACGATTATAGCGCGGGTAAGTTTTGTATAATTTTTTTGTGCGACCTGTGTAATAAATATATACTTACAACATTTACATACAACAAATAAGATAAAAATATTTTAACAAATGATAGTTTTGTTATGATTTCAATAAATAAGTGTATTTTTATCATTTAGGCTTTTATAATTTTGGCAAATATCATAAAATAAAAATAAATAAAATACATCAGCACTAAAAAAAGTATACGACAATGGATGTCCAAAGATTAAGAAAAATAAATAAATTCAACCATGATAAGAAATTTTTTTTTAGATCATTATGGTAAATAAATAATAGTTTAATCCATTGAAATAAAAAAACTTGAAAGAGAGAGAGAGAGAGAAAAATAAATTATAAAAAAAAAACCGAATTTTGCACAAAAAAAAACTTGGGACGTGCGTGTGGGAGATACACGTGCGTCCAACTAAATGATGTTTTAAGAAACAACATTTTGATTATTTAAGAAATTAATATCATCATGAGAAATTATAGTGAATACCCAATTTTTACCATCTAATTTAAATTAATACCCACTCTTGTGAGAAGTATAACAAAATACCCAAGTGATTGAATTACTTACATAGTGGTAAGTGATGGTAATTAACTTATTACCAAAAGCATATGCAAGTATTAAAGAATTGACTAGTTACTCAATTACTTCAAAAGTTTGGATATTTATAGGGTGAGGTAGGAAAATACTCAGGATTTATATAACAATAAAAATAAATACCCATATTTTTGAAGTAATTGAGTTTATAGTCAATTCGTTAATTACTTGCACATGTTTTTTATAACTAAGTTAATTATCATCACTTACTACTGTGTAAGTAATTGAATCACTTGAATAGTTGGTTATATTTTTCAAAAGATTGGGTAATAATTTAAATGAGGTGTTAAAAATTGAGTATTCACTATAATTTATCTTTTTTTTTATTATTGCTATATAAATTCTGAGTATTTTCCTACTTCACTCACTAATTATTTGCTTAACTACATCATGATGTGATTTTATTTTAATTTATCTTATGTATTAATGGCTTATAATTTAATTTTTGAAAATATTAATTATTTTTTTAGAATATAAACCAACAAATAGTCAAATTTGAAATAGACTAATATATATATATATATATATATATATATATTTGTCGAAAACATTATTCCAAAACCTCATTCCCAATTTATTTAGGAGCCAGTTAAGCAATTGGTCATTTTAAAGGTAAAGTTTGAAGGATTTAGCCATAGTTTCACGAAATTAGGGATTTAGCCATAGCATGTAATATTTTTTGTAACATGTAATATATATACGCGTAAAAGATATAACATTTGTTGTAACATGTAACATAAAATGTTATATTTTTATACGTATATATATTTTATGTAGCAAAAAATATTACATTTTATGGTTAAATCCCTAATTTCGTAAAACTATAGCTAAATCCTAAAAAATTACCCAAAAAATTGATTAAATGCCTAAAAAATTCTTTATTTAGTTAGGACAATTAAATGACGTGTTTTAATAATCTTTAAGCAACAATGGGCACTGCAATAAGCAAACCCAAGCAAAGAATACATCTATATACACACATATAAAAAAAAAAAGAAAAAAAAAGGGGAGGATTCTCGATTAGGGAACGGTCGAAAAACAGACTCATAGGGAACAAATACAAGAGTTATAATTGGACACTGATAAACGTCTATAATAACTAGTATAGATATGTTCACATTCAATAATTTTTTACTATTAAAAAAAAGACAATTGCTCAAGAAAACAAAAAAAAAAGGTTCTTAAAATACAAATTTACCCTTGTTTGGGGTAACTATTTTGCCCATTCCATCTTATATTTTGAGATGAAAAAAATAATTTGAAAATAGTTTGGAAAAATGATGTAAGAATGGTTTGATTTTGTGATTTTTGAGGTGATATGAATGGTTGAGATTTAAAGATATTGCATAAGGATTTGGAAATAAAAAAAAATGGTTGAAAAAAAAAATTAGAATGAAATAGTTTGGACTTTGGAGGATTATGAAAGTTGAAAAAAATGGAATGAGTAAAATGGGAAAAAAACAACGGGTACTCTCCCTGCACCGATCTCCCCCACCGCCATCACTAGAGCCACCTTCACCGACGAGACCATCTTGGCCATCTCACGAGCGGACTCGGAGTCGTCGTTCTTCTCGTCGGTATATAACTACAGATTATTCAAAATTGTTTATTGAGTCAAGTTTTTTTTTTTCCTTTATGCAAAATACAATTTTTTGTTTCGCTTTTTTTATTTTTTAAAGAAACACCACCTTGACAAGCTTCGTCGGAAAGCTCTGCGTCTAAGAACACGGCGACCATGGTCGGAGCTTGAATCTAAAGAGACGGAAAAAATAATAATAATAAAGAAGAAATTTACACTTTGTTTTCGTTTCTATTTGTCGAGGAATTCTTTAACGGGTTTTTTTTTTGTGGTGGGAAACAATTGTGGGTCGTCAGATTCACCTTTTTAAGATGTGAGGTCTACCAAAAAAGTGAATGTGACGATCTAGAACTGTTTCACATCACAAAAAAAACCCATCACAGAAGTACCCTTTTTGTTTTTGGTTTTTTTTTTCTTTTTAATTCCTACTATTAGGTGCAGTAAGGACTACATCAATTGTTATGCACTCTCATGAATGTCCAATAAAACCTCTTAAAATGGTTCCTTGTGGGTTTGGTTTGGGTTTTTTTTTTTTTTTTTCGTTCCCAAACCGAGAGTCTCCCAAAAAAAAAAAAAAAAAGCATTTTATTATTTGCTAAAGCATTTTTGCTATTTTTTTCTTCGAATCTTGTAGAGACTCTTCACAACACTCTAGAGAGAGAGAAGCAGTTTTCTTCTTCTTGGTGGCTTCTCTAGCTTTCTGGGTAAATTCCTAATCTTAATCCTAAATTCTTTTTCTTTTTCTTTTCAATTTCGTTTTTGTTGTGTTTGGTTCATCTTCAAAGCCACTACATTACCACTAGACAGTTAAGCGCAGTGTAGGATAGTTTTCGTTGCAATAATTTGATCGGTGCGAAGATTTCTTTGCTTATTTTGTTTTTTTTTTAAATTTATTTTGCAAGCATTTATCGCGAATTTTTTATTTTATTATTTTTTACACTGTTCATATTGTTCGTTCGGTAAGTCAGAAATCTCGAGAGAATTTAGAAGTAAAAAGAAAACGAAAAAGGAAGAAGTTTTATTTTTTATTTTCTTTGGGTCTTCCGTTTTCCTGTTGAATTAAGCAATAGTCTTGAATAATAGTTTTTTCCTGAATCATTCTTGAATTTAGTTGATATAATTGGTTTATTTAATTCTTGAATTTCAATGCTGTGAGTTAAGAATTCAATATTTAATTAATTTCAGAAATTGTGTTTTTGAAAACCTGAATTTTAACATATGGGTGTTTTATTTCAGCAACATTTATGAGGTAGAAAAGACACTGCATAATTTTCTGGAGCTCAAGGTCATGTTATATTCACTTGAATGTTTATAGTCATTGTCTTGTAAAATCAAGATCAAGATTTTGAATTCGCTTCATAAAAGGGTCGGTTGGCTCATGTGGAGGAGGCAAGTTTACTGATTTTACCAGTGCGTAAGTTTTGCTCGTTATGAAGCTCTTTGCTCTTTTTCGGTTTCGTGTTACGTCTATATCACTATGTCTGATATGAGGTACTTATGCGAGTTTTATGCTTCTGCAGTTCAGGCCTTGGAACGAAACATGCCTCGTAAAGTAAACACTGGAGTGGGCTACTATGACGACTACGATGACTTTGATGACTATGACTACGATTATGATTACGATGCAGAAGAGAATGGTTAGAAAGCTTCATTCATTTTGGTTTTATTTGTTTACCGGGTGTTTGCATCCTAGTGCTTTTCTCATACCTAGATACCAATGCCGACTATGGGTATTACTATTAGATAGTGTCAAGTGTCAACAAGCTTTAGTGATAGGTAGCTAGAGTAACTTGAACGACAAATTCCGATTTCGGCATTGTAATTTATATGCAATTTGAGTAACTTCCCTATCTTACCCCTTGAGTTTGTGAATTCAAGCTCGAGACTGAATAATGTTATAATTACCAACGTGCCATATTTGTCCGTAGCAGAACTGCATGAATTTGTCTATCATTAAATTAACTGGCATCGTAATTCTGTTCAGATGTGGTCTACAGATTGATAGGAAAACTAACTCTATATGGTAATGAGATCCTTTTAGGGCTTTTGATATTTGTAAATGCTTTATAATAGCTGAGCAAGATCACCAACTTGGGGGTTAACATGCCAATGTACATAAACTGCACACAATACAGTCCGAAAATACTTTCTTTAAAAATTTAACTGTTTTCCTCCTCTTTCACATTTATTTTAGTGCTTTGTTTGCACTGTTGTCATTGGCTATGGTGGTGGGATTCAACTTAATATCTGTTCAACTCGTTTATTCTTGCAGTCGAAGTAGTAGAATCAAAAACAGAAACCAAAAGGCCTGGGATTTGGAGTTGTTCCATTTGCACATATGATAATGAGGAGAGTATGTTAGCTTGTGATATTTGTGGGGTTCTTCGCAATCCTTTGCCTAACAACATCAGTGGTGCCGGCAAAAGAGCAGGTAGATGAATGCTTTCCATTTGATTCAGTTTTTTATTCATTTGCATCTTGAAGTCCCCATTTTATATAGAATCTTTCATTTACTGTTAGAAGGGCATTCCTTTTTTTAGTCCACCCTTTTAAGGCTATTAGCAAAATTCTGTAATCCTAGATTAGGCAATGATTTACATTAGACTCATTTATGTTACAGGTCATCTAAAAATATCTCATCTTCTTTCGGTGTCAACATCCATGATAGTAAAAATAGGTTTTCATATAATTGCTTGTCCTTTCATAGAGTAGATCTCTTTCGTGCAGTTGAAGGCATAAGCACAGATACAGAAGTATCCATAATGGCCAAGTCTCTTTTTGCATCACTGCCGCATCAGACACCCAAAAATGCTGTCTTATTTCAATCGCAGAAAGCTGGTTTTGAGACTGATGAGGGCAATAACATCCACAAGCTTGGGAATTTCCAAGGACACATTGAGGAATTCCATAAGATATTTAGTACTTGTAATCACCCTCCCATTAATATAGGTCTGCACCTGTGGATATGTGGAAATAGTTAGTTATCCCTTTTGTAGAAGAAATACTTCATGTCTAAGTAGTTATCATCTTTCATTAAAGCGTGATCAGATACGTGATTGCAAACTGCATTTAGAGGTCTTAATTTAAATTTATTGATGATACAGCTCCATTCAAGTTTGATATTCCATCTCCAGATGATGTGGTTTCAAATGGTTTGCGTGCCTCCAAAATGAGTTCCAAAGGTATCTTAACTGTCTAAAAAATAGTGTAGTTGCTATTTGATTTGTTACAATAAATTCAGTCTTCGTTTAAACACATAGGCTTATGTTTTGTTATGCCCAGCTAGAGGTTCCACTTAAGTGTGTGTTTGGTGTTGCTGTCTCCTCTATAAACTATGACTTTCTTTCAGCACAACTTCTTCTCTAATTGACCTCTTTTTTTCCAAAAATTTAGGCACAGTATTTTATTTATTTATTTTTTTCAGAATTAGACACAATTTCTTAGTTTTGAATTTGAGTATGACTTATGTTCTATGCTGCATAATAGTGCCAGCCAGCTTTGATGATATAAAGACCTCAAAAACTTCTTCAGCTACTATTGAGGATACCGATAAGAAGAATGAATCAAAGAAAGGAGGAGTTAAACTACGAGGAAGAACTAACATTTCAGATGGATCATCTGATTATTCTACGCAAGATTATTCTACGCGAGGTAGCCACAGTACTACAGAAGAAAGAAATTATGCAAAGAGCATAGCAATTGCCATAGATTTGGACGATGAAAGGATTGAGAGCTCATCAGCTTCACAGCCTAAAGGCAGACACGACGATGCGAACGAGAACATTGGTTCTTCTGTGAATAAGGGCAAGCCGCAAAGTCTTGACAGCAATTTGAGTAACATGTCTTTGGACGTTAGATCTGGAAATCCAAATAATGTCAATGCTAGAAAAGCTACTTCTAATAAGCAGTATAAACCTGAAAAATGGATGCTTTACAATGAAGCTGAAGATACATTGATTCAATTGAATCTTGCCATTGTAAGCAAAACTGTTCTTGTCATACTTATGATCCACTAGACTAATTTCCTTTTCTTTATCTGTATGTAATAGCATTTAACAAACCCTTGTAGGTTGGTCACGTTGATTCTGGAAAATCAACACTCTCTGGTAGACTATTACACCTTTCAGGTCGGATATCTCAAAAGCAAATGCACAAATACGAAAAAGAGGCCAAAATACAGGTAGCTTCACTTCAATTTTGCATGCGAAGGTGTTGAATCTTGCCATTTTGTGATTTAACTTGTGTTCATGATTTGAGCAGGGCAAAGGATCCTTTGCTTATGCCTGGGCATTGGATGAGAGTGCAGAAGAAAGAGAAAGGGGAATAACTATGACAGTGGCGGTTGCTTATTTTGATTCCAAAAGGTATCACGTTGTTGTGCTCGATTCTCCAGGCCACAAAGATTTTGTTCCAAACATGATCTCTGGAGCAACACAGGCAGATGCCGCAATTCTTGTAATAGATGCCTCAGTCGGTTCGTTTGAAGCGGGGATGGACAGTATGAAGGGACAGACCAAGGAACATGCACAACTTATCAGAAGCTTTGGTGTGGAACAAGTTATAGTTGCCGTTAACAAAATGGATGTCATTGGGTTCTCAAAGGACCGATTTGATATGATCAAACAACAAGTTGGGGTGTTCCTTCGTTCTTGCGGCTTTAAAGATTCTTCTATATCTTGGCTTCCGTTGAGTGCCATGGAAAATCAAAATTTGAATGCAGCTCCTTCTGATGCTCGTTTCTTGTCCTGGTAAGGTCATCTAGTTGGCGCTGCTGAACTCTTTTCCTCTTATTGGAGCTTTCTTCATCTTTTTATTAGTGGCAACATTTATCTCATTATAGGTAGTCCCAAGTTTCTGCTAGTATTGTATCAAATTCCGTTGGGATTAAGATAAAAAGTGGATAGGACAAACATGATGAACCCAGCATTTGGGATACTTGGTGGTTAAAAAGGCCTGTATTAGTCATCTAGGGTTTTAAGCCCAAGGCTTCATAGAAAACTAAGAAGAAGCAACATTATAATTTTTTATTTTTTTTATAGAGCCTTATAAGATATTGACATGAATGATTGCAATAGCAATAGAAGAACTTTGTTCGATAAATTGTCAGCCCGTTATAAAAGATATCGGAAGTGTGACTTGTCTGTTTGATATGCAGGTACCAAGGACCTCACCTCTTGGATGCAATTGATTCATTTCAACCCCCTTCGCGAGATCTCACAAAACCTCTCCTCATGCCTATATGTGATGTCGTTAAATCAGCTTCACTTGGGCAGGTCTCTGCCTGTGGTAAATTGGAAGCTGGAGCTCTTCGAAGTGGTTCAAAGGTATCCGTAAATATAAACCAATAGCTTTAGGCGTTGATATCCTGATATTAATAGTGCGTCGAATGATAAATGTTATGTTTGTGGTTTTCTTATTCTATAATTTTCATTTTGTTGCAATATTTCGAAGGGTTTGACAGAAACCGAATGACTGTTCTCCTTGGAGCCCTTGAAGGAGATTGTTGGCTTTAGTTGTATGCTTGGACAGCAGCAGTCTCGATATAACATGTTTTCTTCACATTTTATCTTTAAGAGAAGGAAATAAGCAATTATTCTGCATAACTTGTGCTGTTTATATCTATATTTATTCTGTTGATTTTGATTGATTGCATATGTAATTAGATGTTAATTGCTAACTTCCAAATTTTAGGTGCTTCTTTTGCCTTCTGGAGAAGTAGGCACTGTCCGCTCTTTGGAAAGAGACTCCCAGGCCTGCCCCGTTGCAAGAGCCGGAGACAATGTCACCGTTAGTCTTCAAGGCATTGATGGAAGTAATGTCATTGCTGGTGGAGTGCTATGCCACCCCGATTTTCCAGTTTATTTCGCTAAACATTTGGAAGTGAAGGTTCTTGTTTTGGATGTCACAATGCCGATATTGGTTGGCTCTCAGGTGCGTAGCTTTTGCTTGTTGACATACATTTTTCGAATTATTTTAAGTAGTTATTTATTCCCGATGTTTATTCTGCGATTGGAATGAGCAGTTGGAGTTTCATATACACCATGCAAAGGAGGCGGCAAGTGTTGTGAAAATACTGTCGTTGCTTGACCCGAAGACTGGCAAGGTGGCGAAAAAGGCACCGCGATGTCTTACTGCGAAACAGAGTGCTGTTGTTGAGGTGAATTGTTGCACTTGGTTGAGTTTTAGAGATCTGTCTTTTAATTGCTTCTCTAACATTTGCCCTTGTTTTTCAACTTCAGGTTCTTTTGCATGGGCCGGTTTGTGTAGATGAGTTCTCGAATTCTAGAGCTCTTGGGCGGGTGTTTCTTAGAGCACTAGGAAGGACGATTGCCGTTGGTATTGTAACGAGAATTATCGAGTAGACTAGTTGTTTTATGTCAACATTCAACCAATTTTGAGTTCTCTTTATTTGGCAAACTATTGAAAATCTGTTCTTCTAATCATCTAGCATTGGGTTGTTTTCCGGTTCGGTAGTCTGAGGCCTATCAAGCTCGATGGTTAGTAATTTCTTTGCCGTTTCGAGCAATTTTGGTTCACCTCTTAACTACTTTCCTAATCTAAAGCAAACTTGGGAAGAAAGAAAGATTAATTATCATAATTGGTCTTTTTTCTTATGAGTGCAAAAATGCTCGATCTTATTCTTCGGTACAAATCATAAAAAAATCTTTTTATTGGCATTGTGAAGAATCCAAGAGAATATCAAGATGATTATGATACTATAATGGGAAATAAGCAATAACAATAATAAAGCAAGGGTAGAGGTGAAAATGGTTTGATTAGCAAAATCTTCTTGCAAGCTTCAGGTTTAAAAAATGTTGCCAAGTATTTCTTTAAGGTATTGTTTAGGAACAAAGAAAGGTTTATTCTATGAACTTTTTTTATTCTTTACATAATGTCTTTTTTAAGACCTTACATAATGTATTAAAAAACACTATTAGGTAGGTGAATCACAATCCAACCTCTTTAATTCTGATTTTATTCTTGATTTTATGTGGGGTACCACATGTCCATTTCAAATGGAGCGCTAGTTCTAAATTATGGATTGGTACTTCATTAAAAAAAATAATAATAAGGAATTGGTTGAGGAACAATAATCATTTCCAAGTTTCGCATTTCCATTAGTGCCACATTGATTTCCCAAGTGCTCACTTGTCTAATAGCTAAAAATGGGTTATTCCAATGAGACACTTGCAAATTGGCTTTTGAGAAACGACATTAATTATATAGTTTGGTTTCTAGGCGTTTTCTTTCACTTGCTACTTATTTATTGATAACATATTTCCTTAGTATTAATTGAGGATATCCTTGCTTTTTAGCCCAATATGCTATTATGTCTTCATAGCACTTGTATTGGAAAGGGGTCCATTGATTAATAAATATAAAATGGGAAGTACAATAGTGATAGAATGATGAATTGGACCACTTTAGATATACAATAATTTTTTGGGAGCTTTTTGTTGTTTGCCTTGTGCATGCCTCAAATGAACTAAAATTCAAGCAATAATGTCCAAAAATATTAATGTTTTTATTTTAATATTGTATTTATATTTTAAGAGCATATAGCTGGTCTTTTCTAAGATCATATTGTCCAATCAAACTGCCTAGTAGAAAAAGACCAAAGTAGCTACATAATGACGTAATTTTCTCTAATAGTTTTACTAAAATCATAACTATTCATAATTTTAGGGATTTAATGCTTAACTATAGAGATTGCTTGAAAAGTACAAAAGGTCTTATGTACATTTAACCCAAAAATGAGAATTGGGGGTCAACGGCATTTGATGTTGTAGATTGAAAAAGTCAACTGTGTGAACGTTGAGGTTGAACACTCAATCTCAAATTACTTTGTCACGTTTATATTTATAACTATGACATTTGTAAATATTAAAATATAATATGTCCATGTCATTGGTTCATGTTCATGAAAAAAGTGAAGTGAGGTGCGAAAAATGAAGAACAAAAAAAATCAGTGTATTTGTTTGACTTTAAAGAACAAAGGCAAGGCAAGTGAACAACCGCAAGTGGACACATCATCTCTAATTTAGTCCCAACACATTTTTTCTTAAAAAATAAATTAATAATTGATTACGATAAATGGCATGCATGTTAAGCTGCTCTTTTATCCTAATTTGGGAAAAAATGACATAAAATATCCCGAGTTTAGCTGAAACATTGCAAATATACCTTTAACTCTTAATAATGTATACTTAACACTTTTAATTGAAAAGAGGACATTACAAAATAATGCCCATTAGACTTAATTATTTTAAAAACATTTCATGTTATTAGACGGTTGTGTGTGTATATTTATTCAGTCTTTCTTTATTTATATTACGTCCTTTTTTATTATTCATTTACCCCTAGTTGTTAGGTTGTTGACTTTTATTATAAACTTTATAGTTTTACTCGTTATTTCCTTATTTATGATTTGATCCTCATTTGTGGGATTTCTTTTTGTTATACTTTGATCCAAATTCTAATATTATTATTATTTTTACCTAAAATAATACATAATTTATTGAGAAATATATTATCTTCACATCTAATTTCAAGTCATGACAGTTAGAGAAATATATTATTTCTTTAGTCTATACAATTCATATCCATTATTATCATCTCTAATATATTACTTTAATGTCTAACAATAATATACATGATTCTAAGATAAATATATTGTTTTTATGTTGATATCACGTTATTGGAGTTAAAATATAATAAAATTGGGAAAAATATACATCATTCTCCATGATTTTGTTCCAAATAAACAATCAAATACTTACCAAAGATTAAAAGATGGCTAAGAAAAGAAACAAAAATGCACTGACAAGGTGAAGGAGGGTAATTGAGGAAATAAAAATACATTTATCAGCTAAACATAGAAAGAATAATTATACGTGATAATATTTAACATTTTCAAATATTTTTTATAATAATTGAGCCTGCGAAGCATTAGAATGTGATTTTCTCTGTCACGAAATTATATCTCACTTGTAAATTTGTTATTTTAACTTTGCACAAAATATTTTAAATAATGGACGTATCACCAAAATTTACGAGCTGAGTATAATTTTAAGTTGATAATTACAATGAATACCCAATTTTTAAAACTTAATGTAAGTTATTACTCAATCTTTTGAAAAATATAACCAATTACCCAAATGATTCAATTACTTACACAGTGATAAGTGGTGGTAATTCACTTTGTTACCAAAAACATGTGCAAGTAATTCATAAATTGACTAGAAACTCAATTACTTCAAAACTTTGGGTATTTATTTTTATTATTATATAAATTCTGGGTATTTGCCTACTTCACCCATTTAAAATTCTACCTATCATATATGAATGAGAAATAATTTTAAGATTCCTGAAAAGGTTTAAAACTTAACTTTGCTTAAAAAAAAATTATTGATTTTTTTGGTGGAACTTGGCAAGTACTAGGATTTCTAAGCTTTATAAGCAAAGACGTAAAAATTAAATTATTAATTTATAATTAGCTACATGATTATTGACACACGCACGCCAGGTTCATAATTAATAATGTTTAAATGGAGAACAAGTGCCTGACAGATTTAATAGCAAATTAAATGAATTCTCAAATTGCATTACTAATTAGTCACTTGGCTAGCGTGCCATAAAAATAAAGTAAAAGATTTTAATGGCAACAATTAATTCGATATGGCATTTGTCAATATTTAGTGTCTACACTTCTTTTCACAAAAGTACAAAGGAATTTATTTTATTTTATTGTTTGAAGGGGAATTTGATATTTTTGAATTGGGGATAATAATTGAAGCAAAATTAAATTTGCTACACTTGGTCTCACATTCTGAATCCAGACATATAGAACAGAACATAAGACCATATTGATGTACCACAAAAATTCCCCTATTAAAAAAAAAATCGAATGAAATTCTTGCTGCAAAAAATATATTTTTTAAACATGAAAGAAAAAGAAAAAAAGAGAAAGTTAAGTTTAGACTTTATCTCTCTCTCTCTCTCTCTCTCTCTCTCTCTCTCTCTTCTTCTACATAACAAATAAGGTACACCAAAAATTTTGAGACAATTTAAAATCTCTATATCTTTTTTTTTCCCCCTTTTTTATTAAAAAAACTCATTTAAAATCATTATATCATATTTACTATAAACCAACATAATGTGTCAAATTTTTATCAAAAAAAAAAAACATCATGTGTCAATTTTTATCAGATAAAACAAAAACAAGTGCAACTATTTATGATAACGTTACTTATATTGTACAACTATTTATGTTTTCAATTCTAATGTTAAATAATTATGCGATCTTAATTATTTAAATTATTTTATAATTAGAATTAAAAATCAATAATTATTTAAATGAGCAATTTAAATAGTTGTAAATGGTAACTCATGGGTAACAAACATAGATTGAACTTTGCTATGCTAATTAATGACCCGAATTTGGGTTTTGACCTTTAATTTGTAACGTTTTTTAGTGGTGATAATCGATTCTCTCACAAAAGGGCTCACTGAAAACCGTAAAGAATGGTCAACTAAGAAGGGCATATTTGTCATTTTGTCTCATAAAGAGAATTATTAAACTTCAGATTAATTACGTTTTGGTCCTGAATAATAGGTCAAATATCAATTTAGTCTCTAATTCTTAAAACCATCCTAAATGGAGCCCCTCTAATTAAAATTATCCACTTTTAACCACTCTTGTCTGCAAAATCTGTCAAAATTGTGACTAATAATTCAAGTTACTAGGCATTAGCAACTGATATTTTGCTTAAATTGTATATGACATGATCAATAAAAATACTGAAAATCTATACAAATTATCCACCACTCCACGTATTGTCGTTGTATATTTTCTATCAAAATTTCAAAGATTCTTGATAAAGAGGACTAAATGTGAACAAATTGGTAAATTACGGGCTAGTCTAGAGATCTTCTATAAACATGTGAATTAAATTAAAATTTAACCATAGTTCAAGGACTAAATATGTTAACCATAAAAATGTCGTTTGGCCATATACAAAAAGGTAGTTGAATAAAAAATAATTGTAGTTAAAATGATTTTTTTTTATTGTGTCTTTTTAATTTATTATTTATAATTTATAATTAGGGTATTAAATAAAAAATTCTTTACTTATTTTTTGAAAGGAAAAATTCTTTACTTATTAATTTCTATTATTTCTCTTTTTCAATTTTCTCTCTCTTTCCTTAAAAAAAAAAAAAAACTCTCTCTCTCTCTCCTCTTTTTCTCTCTCATCTTTTTCTTCCTTTTCCAAAAGGGAAGGGAGAGATAAGCGACCCGAGACCCTACCTACTCTGTGAGTCTGAGCGCACACAATCAGAGAAACCCAAAACACAAAACACACGAAGAAAAAAAAAAAACAAAAAACTAATCAAAAACTTCCATTCAATCAAGTCCTCCTTGTATTAGCCAAAAAAAAAAAAAAAAAAAAACCTCTCTGTCTCTTCTCTTGGGTCTTTGTGTTTCTCCTGGGTTTTTTTTTTTTTTTTCGTTCTCAGTTTTTCTCACACTCCATATTTACCTATTTTTCTGATATATCAGATTATCAGGTGAACCAACTCTCTCTCTCTCTCTCTCTCTCTCTCTCTCTCTCTCTCTCAGTTTGTGGGGTTTTTTTTCCTCTCTCTCTCTCTCTCTCTTTTAATTTTGATGCTAAAGTTATAATCTTTAGTTGATTTAGTGAATACCCATTTGATGATTCATGGTTTTGTTGGCCTTTTTTAAATCTGTCGTATGTTTTATGGAATCTATTTTTGTTTTTACTAATAACCCATGTGTTGTTGAATTGATTTAAGACAAAAAAAAAAAAAGAACTTACTTATTCATTTTGATGACCTTTTGATCACTGTTTTTATGATGCTTGAAATTATAATTTAAAAAAATCAAGTATTCATTTTGATCATCTTTGTTGACCTTTGATGTTGTTTCTGGGTTTATTTGTCTGATAATCCTATGGATATCTCGATTACTTATATTGGTTCTAGTACGGTAATTATTGATTACCGGTTTCATCGCTCTCTCTTGCACTAATTGAGTATTGGGTTTTGTTGACTTTTCTTTTTGTTCATTTTGGTCAAAATTAACAATTTTCTTTGACATATTTCTTGCCTACTGAAATCAAAGCTGAGAAAGTGAAGGACTTGCCATATATCAATGTGATTTTTTGTATGCACTTCAAACCTATAACGAGGCATTATTTATGAGATAGACTTGTGAGCTTTGTTATTGATTAGCAATCATTCAGGGCATTGAGGTTAGAGATGATATGATTTGCTACTTTGAGTGAGAACAAGAGTGATAATCCTCTTCAGAAGTGTGTGTGTGTGTTTCTTTTTCTCCTTGAAGTAAGGGTTCTAATTGGTAGTGTTTTGAGTGAATTGTCAAGTTTGTTCCTAGTTGGTTTTTAAGGGGTTTGATTGTTCATCTCCTATCAGTTTGAACTTTTCGGTGTAAAGGTTGCGTCGATGCCAAAATCAGTTTTTTCTATAATAAGTGCCTACTTCGCTTTAAACCTTTGTTTCATTGAGGGAATCACCAAATCGTAAACAAAAGAGATTCGATTAGTTAAGGTCGATTTTAACTTAATTGTTGGTGGCATTTTTCGCATCTTGGTCCTATAATGTAAAACTGTTTTTTTTTTTTGAAAACGTATCTTATGTGGTTGTTTGAATCAATTTCTCATTTGTGCTCTTTGTTGGATTGATCTTTTCCTTGTGTTTACAAAGTGTGCTCAAATGGTTAACTTATTAGACATTATTCTTGTGATTTCTGAGTTTCAAAATTACTTCAACTAGTTTAACTTCGAGTAACGTTTTTTTTTTTTTTTGCGATGGTGCAGACTTATATGGTGGCATGCTATACAGGATCAAAGGGAGGTTATCTATTCTGATGACTGAGAGTATCTGTTAGTGTAAATGAAATTGGTGTTTCCGATCTATTGTTCAAAAAGCTTGCCATGTGCGTTTACTCTTTCTAAGCAACTGATCGTCTATGGCTCTAAATACTTATAGTGATAGGCTTCGATTCGATTCATCCACCATGAATGATATCTCTTTAGTTACCAACTGGGATGATGTGATTTGCCCAATATGTTTGGATTTCCCTCACAATAGTGTACTCCTCCAATGCTCGTGTTTTGAGAAAGGATGTCGTGCTTTTGTCTGTGACACAAACCATTTGCACTCGAACTGTCTGGACCGTTTCAAAAGTGCTTGTGGTATGTCATCCCCGACCACGTCTGATGACTCGACTGATGAAGTAAACACTGAGCCAACAGAATCCGAAGACAAGTGCAAGCCAAGTTGTCCCTTGTGCCGGGGAGAGGTTAATGGATGGGTGGTTGTCGATAAGGCTCGTGAATATCTTGATGAGAAGAAGCGTTGCTGTGATGAGGAACGATGTAAATTCACTGGGACCTACTCAGAACTCCAAAAACATGCTCAAACGGAGCACCCGCATGCTCGTCCCTCGAAAATCGATCCTGCCCGGCAGCTTGACTGGGAGAATTTCCAGCAGTCCTCGGAGATCATTGATGTTTTGAGCACTATTCATTCAGAGGTCCCACGTGGTGTGGTTTTGGGGGACTACGTGATAGAATACGGCGACGATGAAACCGGGGATGAGTTCGAGGATTTCCCCGGAGAGGAAGGCAGCTGGTGGACCTCCTGCATTTTGTATCAGGTTTTCGACAACTTGAGGAATTCAAGAAACAGAAGAAGGTCGAGAGTTAGTGACGCAAGAAGAGGAAGCCGTCGATCAAGCTACGAAAATTCAAATTCTGATGAGGGTTCCGTGACATCCGTAGAATTCACTGACTATAGGGTAGAAGAGACCGATGACGACTTTATGAGCACAAGTGGCCCCTCAAGGAGTGGCTCCAGTCACCGAAGGTCGTAGTATATAATCATGCTTATCATTCTTCATATGGCTATATAGCTATTTATATAGATGATTATCTTAATGCAAGTTCTAAATATCCTATTCTTTAGATGTCTAATATCTTATCTATTTTAAGCTCTCTATCTGCTGTTGCTTCCATAGATAAATGTATACTTGTTTTGTTATTTTGAGAAATGAATCGGAATATAGCCTGTGACTAAAAACAGGGCTTTGATAACTTAAAACTCTTTAGTTATCACATTTCTTAATCTTCTCTGCATAGCTTTATGATCTTAGGATTTCAAAGCTGTTGATCAAAATATTTTACATTTTCTTGTTGCATTCCCACCTTGCCTTATTTTCTAGTCCGCGCCGGTGATTGAGATTTGAAGACCTCCTGTCATTTACTGTGCATAGTTTAGAAATTTAGCATGGTTAGCGCGTTTGTTTATACATTGCGGAGTTAAAATTTTGTGATTTTTTTACTCGGCCAAGTTGAAATCTCAGAAGAAAAATGGGTCATTCCTCTATTTAATCTATCCATACTGATTTTGTATTTTACAGTTCTCGGAGACGTCGATCTCGCTTCTATGACAATTAGGTATGTTCTATTCACGGATCATTCCCAAACATATATATAGCATTATGATCTTGTAGAAAGTAGATTTTTTGTTCCTGTATGTTGTTCCAGTGCCGTTCCTCTGACGCAAAAGTGACACGGGTCTTATTTTAAAGGGAAGAGAATCACTGCAGTGCTTGACAAAACTGGAATGAAATCTGATTAAAGTAAGATCACAAGTCACTTTTTTATTCGAGGAACGGCCTACGGCAACAACATACTCGCCATCAATTCCGTAGCATGTCTATAGTCACATGTATAGTGACACTCACTGCAGAAAAATCTTATGGCAGTGCTTGAATTGAAGTGCGAAGCGAAAGGGAAAGAAAGCGATCCAAGCTGGAGCAAAAATTTCAGGGACTCAAAACGGAATATGCTTGGCTGTGGTTTCTCTTGAAAGAACATTCAGAAAAGCTACCATCTTGGATCTTGTTAAGCTTTTAGTACAATGTCATATATACAACACATGGATTTCAAACTTTTTTTTTTATGACAATCCCATAGCTTTGTTGCTGTTTTCTTCTAGTAACTAACCAACCATTTTATGTTGGTGGTGTTCATGGCTTCGATAACTAGTTTCTGTTTATAGAAGATGATGCATATTAGACTTTTAGTTCAGTCCTAATCTGAAATCTGCTCTTAATCTTCAACTAATTAATTATCCTAGATCAGTCTATTATACAGGATCTTCAATTTTTTTTAAAAAATTTATTTAATGGTCATTTTGTTGTGTTTATAAATAGTTTTAGGTTCTCTTTTGTCTCAACAAAATAGATCATTGTTGGATTTGAGCGCACAATTTTTGTTCTCTATTCCTTTTTGCACAAACCATCTTAAAATTTGCTATGTTATCTAGCGTAAGTGTCAAAGAGGAGGACTGGGTTGGTCGTGCTCGTGACCCGCCCTACGTATAGCAGGGTCGGGCTCGGTCGGGCCGGAGACGCAAGAAAAGGGTTCTTTCCCTGAGAGATTCGGCCCTTCGAGGGCCGAAAGGACGGTAGTTAACATGAGTATAATGACAAGAATTCTATATCTATTAATTATGAAGAATTAAATATATATATATATATATATATATATATATATTGTCAAAAAAGTGATGTCAACTGGGAGATTTTATTTTTAGAGTTGTTGGTGATACTTGTTTGGACAAAGTTATGAATCACTGTTAATGATTTCATTACCGTATTTCACTTGGTCCAACCAACTGCCTTGCTTTAAGTCTTTGTTTGTTATGTAAAGTTGATAGCTTCTGAAACTTCTATTTTGTTTATACCATTTTCGTGTGAAGTTGCACAAGGGTTACGTAGCTAAATAAGATTCATGTTCATGAGTAGATGAAATTAGGTGTTTGGTATGGTTTTACATTAGATTGTAATCTCTCTTACATTAGTAGAAAAAAAAGAAAACAGTAACATAACAATACAAAAATAATCTTAAACCAATTACAAGGGACGTACTTATCCACACGGCACTTGAGAGAGCTAATTTATTTATATCAAAAGAACAGAGATTTAAAGAAATTTATGGTCCAAGAAAGAAGAATGAATTGTAATAAATAGAAACATGCATAATTAGAAGATTCTACAAAAACTTTTGGAATAGAAAAACAAAGCACTCGTGCATGTACTTGTATCAAGAAATAAATAAACAACAAAAAACATTGTTTTTTAATCACTAATATGGGACATTCTTGGGCAAATTTCTAATGACATTACTCTTCATTCCAATCTTACTTCTCATTGCTTCAACACCAGACTTGTTCATTTGCCTTATCACTTTCATCGTCATCAAGCGCTCTCTGGGCTGCACAGTTAACAATCCCATGCTTCTATACCTGAAAATAAACAAAAAAAATCACAAAAAAAATTATAAAACAAAGTTAAAGAAATAAATAAAACGCAATAAGCTTGGTGTAGTGTTTGGCCTTGCTACTAGCGAGTCTGAAGAAGCTGACCTTGAGACCAAAGAAGCTATTATGGCCGTGTCGTTCGCGCGTCTGGGGCGCGGTTTCTGGCGGTAATAGCGCAAGAATTCCCGACAACCGATGATTTTTGTCGACGTCCCGTTGTTAGATCTTTTGGTAATAACGAGCTCCGATCCTGCAAGCACCACGGCGTTTTCTTCGGCGGACAAAACCAGCTCTTTACCTTGCGCGTCCACGTAGCTGCACCGAGGATAAAAGAGAGAAAAAACCAGCCGATCAGAATTCGTCAAACACAAGACGACGGGATAACGAGATCGGTCAGTGCCAAACCTGCTGCTGTAATCGTAGAAATCCTCCAACTCTCCGTCCTCGTCCCCGTCCCCGTAGCGTACTTTGCAATGGCTTTTCGCCGCCATGTGCTTCCTCACTGCGTCCAAGCTGCTGAAGGGACGGCATCTGTAACTGCAATACAGACACGTGAAATCCCTTTTCACCTGAGAATACAAGAATGGAATTTAAGCGAGGAGAACGATTTCGGAGAAGCTGAGAAAAAGGATTTAAAAAAAAAAAAAAAGGGAATCTTAAGAGTACCTTGAGGCCGAGATAAGTAAGGAGGCCTTTCGGATCTTTCAAGTACTCGAGGTCGGGGATGAAGAAACCGTGGTGCTTGTGCATGTGGACCATGCAGCTCTCTATGCTGTCGTGCTCTACATCGCACATGAAGCACGACGACGTCGTTTGCAAAATCTCAACGTAATCGTCCTCTTCCATTTTCCACACACACTACTAAGTCGCGTAGCAGTGAAGCCAATAGAAAAACGAATTAAAGTTTAAGATAGAAAGTTTTGAATGATTTTGCTAATGATGGAGAAGTGAAGCCCTTGGCTTTATTTATAATGTAAAGCTAAAAGAGTGTGATTATAAGAGAATCAATCCTTGGGAGATTCGAATACGAAAATACTAACAGCAAATATGAGTACAAAATCTTAAAATCCTAATAAGATTCGAACTTGTCCTCCAAAGAAACCTCCAACTTAACCGAATCAACAACAATTATGTAAAGTTGGCTTCTACAATATTTGACTATTTGTATTGTTTATTTAGACCATTTCGTGTGAAGTTGCACAAGGGTTCGTTGTTAAATAAGATCATGTTTATGATTAAATTAAGGGTTATCTGTACAAATGCCCCTGATGTTGTGCTATTGTTACAGATTGCACCCCAATGTTTCAAAAGTGTCATGCTTGCCCTTTAAAGTTTTAAAAACTTATATGTATCCTCCTTCTGTCACAATTTGTAAAAAAATTAATTAAATTAATAATGTAACAATAATCTGTTGGCATGTGTACTACTTTTTAAAGATCAAACGTCTTAAAATTGAGAATATTATAATAATTAGTTCTATAATTATTTTCACAAACACCCCTTATGTTGTTGTTTTTTCTTAAAATACCCCCTGATCTTTTTAAATTTTGTATTCATACCCTCTAATTTCATCTATTTTTTAAAAAAATTGAAGTGGAAGGGGTAAACTTATAACGTTTTCAAACATAAGGGGGCACAAGTGCCAATTTTGAAACATGAGGGTGCAACTTACAAATATAGCACAACATCGGAGGTACTTGTATAGAATATCCTTAAATTAAATTAGGTGTTTCATGTTTGATATGACATTAGATTGTATTTTTATAACCAAAAAAAAAAAGAGCACAATTTAATATACAACGAAAATATTGTAGGGTAGATATATTGATGTCAAACATTTTTTTTTTTTTTGGTTATTCCCATTAAACATCCCAACCATAGAATAATTTGACTTTGCAAATTTGTATATGATATAAATAACTGAGATTTAAGGATATTGCATTGAGATTAAAAAAGTTGAAAAAAAAAAAAGAATGGAATGTGGGGATGTTTATCCCAAACAAAGGGTTAATTGAATTTTGTTAGAAAGATTATTATAGACTCGAACTCGGGCTCCAAACAAAGCTTAATTAAAGCTCCAAACAAGCTTTTTTTGAACTACGCCTCCTAATCGAGTCAAGCTTCAATTCTACATGAACGAGCTCTAACTCCAAAATTCTATTCTCGTCGAGCTCGAACTAGGTGATTTCATGGCGAGCCGAGCTTGAGTTTTCCAAAACTTGGCCCGGCCCGGACCAATTACAGCCCTAAATATATTGGTTAAACCATTGTAATCTATCGCATTATTTTTTACAATAAAACAATTGCAAGGGACGAAGTTATCCACATTATACTTGAATATCAAAGAAAAGAGATTTGAAGCAATTTATAGTCATAAAGAAGGATTGTAAATGGAAACATGCATAAATATTTTGGTAGCTGGAATTAGAAGATCCAATAAAAACTTTTGAAAGGAAACAGAAAGCACTCGTAACTTGTGGATATTCAACAAACAATACATTGCTTCAATTATTACTAATATGGAACATTCTTGGGCAAATTTCTAATGACATTACTCTTCATTCCAATCTTACTTCTCATTACTTCAACACCAGACTTATTCATTTGCTTTATCACTTTCATTCTCACCAAGCGCTCTCTTGACTGCACAGTTGCCAATCCCATGCTTCTATACCTGAAACAATTAAAAAATTAAATGAAATTAAATAAATCAATAAAACCCAATAAGCTTGGTTTACTATTTGGCCTTGCTACCGTTTCCTTTTGTTTTCAAGTGAGAGAGTATAAATGGAAGGCCTGTTATAGGGCAGGGGATTCGAAGAAGCTGACCTTGAGGCCAAAGAAGCTGATATGGCCATATCGTTCACAGGCGTTGGGCGTGGTTTTTGGCGGTAATAGCGCAAGAATTCACGGGAACCAATGGTTTTGGTCGATGTCCCGTTGTTAGATCTTTTGGTAATAACGATCTCAGATCCTGCAAGTTCCACAGCATTGTCTTCGCCAGACAAAACCAGCTGTTTACCATCCGCGTCCACATAGCTGCACCAAGGATAGAGAGTAATAAGCTCAGAATTCGGCAAACACACGTAAATACGACAATAGGATAAAGAGATTAATCGGGGCAAACCTGCTGCTGTAATCGTAGAAATCTTCCAACTCGACGTCCTCATCGTCATCACCGTCCCCGTAGTGTACTTTGCAATGGCTTTTCGCCACCATATGCTTCCTCACTGCTTCCAAGCTGCTAAAGGGACGGCATCTATCATTGCAATACAGACACATGAAATCCCTTTTGACCTGAAAGTACAATGGAGAAATGAAGTGAGATAAATTTCTGAAAAAGGGCAAAAGTATTGAAAATAAAATAGAATCTAGAGTACCTTGAGGCCAAGATAAGTAAGGAGGCCTTTCGGATCTTTCAAATACTCGACATCGGGGATGAAGAAACCATGGTGCTTGTGCATGTGAACCATACAGCTCTCTATGGTATCGTGTTCTACATCACACATGAAGCAGGACGACGGATCCAAATCCTCGAAGCCATCGCCCTCATCCATGTCTTCATCAGATTCATTCTCATCAACATTCATATCAGTCAATGATTTTGCGGCTTCATCGACCAATTCATCAGGATCAACCTCTACCCACTCGCCGTCGCTGTCTTCGCTCTCGTCGTTCTCAACCTCTTTCTGCAGGGGGGCCTTGTTCGCAATGCGTCGAGGAAGCGGCTTGATAATCACCCGATCCTCGTCTTCTTGATTGGTCCCCTGAGAAGCCCGCATTATGTGGCTTCGCGACTTGAGATGTTCAGCATGAGCCTTGGAACTCCTATACCCTTTCCCGCAAAGACCGCAGCCGTAGACCATCGGGGTTTCGTTCGACTTATCTTTCTCCAGAGCAAGGGCGGATTGTCTGGCAAGAAATAGCGCTTCCGTCACTCCGGGGACACCAGCAACCTGTTAATTGTCCGAGACAATGTCACAAATTTAGCATCACTAGCAAACATGAAGCCAGACACAGAACCAAAGAACCTCACAACATAACGGATCAGCCCACCTATTTAATCAAATGGAAGAAAAAAAAAATTGAAGACAGGTCTATCAACAACACAAGTTTTTTTTTTTTTTTTTTATATTAAAGATCATTAGGGATGCCTATACAAACAAACATCCAATTATCTGATAGTTTAGGCGATCGAAACCACTCAATTACTGAATCGCTGGCCAAACATATCCATCTGAATAACCCAATAGTATGATTTTAAAGCCTGAACATTCCCTCGAATTCCATATATAAAGCGTCAAAACAAAATATATATATAACCAAAAGATGAGAAACAAAGGTTGATATAATACCCAAAAAAAATAAAAACAACAAAAAACAAACAAACTATCAGCTCATAAGAAAACCTGGATTTGTCAGGCAAAAACTACCACAACCCTAGCTCCAAATAAATGGGAACGCTTCAGATTAAACCCAATCCAATCCAAACAAAACCGACACCAAAAGAAAAAAAAAAAAACCTTGCGTTTGAGATTGTAACGATGCCATTCGGACTTGTAATGGAGTTTTTGCTCCAAATCGTCCTCGAACTCCTTGTTGCAAGCGTTGCAAGTAAGCCCTGGCATTTCTCTCCAACCAAAAACGCCCTAAAAATTCGATAATCCAAAGACAAACCCTAGAGCGCGTATATATATATATATATATTTATAAATATCTCTGTGTGTATATGTGTATAGGCGATATTGGTGACGGTAAAGGAGAGAGGGGGTTTTCGGAGAGAGGGTTTTCATCGTATTTATACGAGACGGAAACTTGGTCACAACGGTTCGTAAACGGCGTCGTAATGAAAAGCGACGACGAGGAATATCTGGTCCGGTTGGTCCCACTAATTCAATGATACGGGCGGGATCGTCAGGGTTCGCGTCATTGGTGGTGGTGGGCTTGGCCCAAATGCATTTGGGCTCAAGTTTGGTTTCAGGCCCATTTATAGTCACTCAAGTCCTTTTTAATTGATTTTATAGTTATTGTGATGCATCAATTTTCTTTATAAAAAAAAATCAATACATCAACAAATTACCAATAAAAAATTGTATGGCTTTCAAAAGAAATATTTTGAATATTTTATTGAGTTTTTTAGGCACTTAACTAAACTTTTAGGTAATTTTTTATGATTTAGCCATAGATATTATATTTAATGTTATATTTTTTTACACATATATATGTTAAATGTTATATAAAATGCTATTGGCTAAATCTCTAATTTCGTGAAACTATAACTAAATTCTTCAAACTTTACTTTTAAAATGACTAATTACTCAACTGACCCTATTTTATTTTGAATCGCCTAAAATATTTCTTGCAAAAATAAAAAAATCAAGTACAAAATATAGACATTTTACTTTTTTTTTTCCTTCATAAAACCGTACTTGATATTTTTCTTCTACGAAATATATAAAAAACCTCATTACTCTACCACTAGAGAGCCAGCCATCCATTAATACCAATGGATCCCCCAAATGGCCTTTTCCACTCATTAACTGACTTCACAAAATCTTGGCTTGGCTATTTCTTTCTTAAAAAAAAAAACTCGACTCTTTCATAAATCCATGTGGTCTTGTTACAAAATCTTCCGATTAGAATTAATCATCACTCGCTTTACACATTTTTCCGAAGACATTTTTTCCCTAATCTTTTTGGTCCGCCAAAAAAAAAACCATTATATGACACGTGTCACAAATCCAACCGTCAAGATCCATCAGAAAAAAAAAAAACCGAATAATAACCGCTACGACAATCCTCGTTTTTCAAGCGCTCTCTCTCTCTCTCACAATTCGCATCTTCACTTTCTCTCTCTACTTTTTTAGAGAAACACTCCATGATTCGTTAATCTCTGCAACTTCACTCTCTCTCCTCGCTCTCTCTCTCTCTCTCTCTCTCTCTAGAATTCGATTCGTTGTTGCCATGGCGAGCTTTGACGGGTCCAGAAGAACCCTAGCGGCTCGGTCTGGAGGGAAAATCGTCCGGGCCAGACGAACCGCCGGCTCGAGGACTCCGTACGAGCGCCCGAGAGTGGCCGATTTGGAGGAGGCTGAGAACCCTAGCTGGATCTCCAGGCTCATTCTATCGCCCTCTCGCGCCATCGCCGCCGGCGCCGGGAAGCTCGTCACCTCTGTCTTCTCCCAGGACGACGACGATTCCGATTCCGACTCCGACTCTGATTCCTCGTCTTCCTCGTCGGACGGCGATTCCGGTTCAGGTCTGTGAAATTGAAATTCTTCTCTGTCCTCTGTGTGTTTTTTGTTTTGTTTTTTCCTTTGAGGAGTTTGGTTATGGATGTTTAGGTTTCTGGATGGGGAGTTTCGAGTTGGTGTTTTTGCGTTAGGGTGGCAAGCAATGAGAAAAAAAATGGTTTTTGGTGACGAGGTGTGTGGAATTTAGTGGAGGATTGTTGCTTTTGCTGCTCGTAGTTTGGGAATATCGGTGTTTCGAAGTTTAGGTCGGGTTAGGGTTTTGGTGTTGAGGACGAGAAAGTTCATATGAAAAGCTAGTCTGTTTATACTAAGAGCTGTTACAAGACTCTCCATTTTCTTTTTCCATGTAAAGTGAATGTGTTATAAACAGAGATTCGTTACTGGAGTTTGGTTTTGGAATTGAGGGTAATGGTAAAGTTTTGTAGTTATGTTTGTTCATCCCTAGGAAGCTAGTTATGGAGTTCATGAATGCTCTTGTCTGGTTCAAGGACTCTCTAGGTTTAGTTATGGGCTCCATGAATGCCCTTATTACAAAGTTATTTCCTTTCGTTGTTGTTAGATGTTGTCTTGTGATTTCTGAGCCATTGTGCGATCACCTAGAAAAATAGGACTGCTTGCAGACTATAGTTTGTGGATTGTCAACTGGAAGGTTTTTTTTGGAATGGGATAAGGAAACATTTGCCACAGATTGTACAAGCACGTTTACATATTTACACGTGTATATGTTCTTGTGTAGAATATAGTAGATAAGGAGAGAGGGTGGTGGAACTAGTTTCTTCTTGCTAGTTTATTTTGATCTTGAATGTTGTGGAACAAACATTTTGCTGGTTGGCAGGCTTCATTGTTTACGCTTTTGGAGATATGGAGTTGAGAACACTTATTAAGAGACAAGACCTTTCTTATTTATTTATTATAATTGCAATCCGTCTTAGCATTAAATTGGAAACTGAAGTCTATTTCAAGTTTCCTACACCTCTCTCTGTATTGGGGTACTGAACATATGCCTATATCCTGAACATGAGTATGTTTATATTTGTTTGACAAAAATGTGATGTTGGATGTGCTGATTTAGACCATGAAGGCGTTGATCTCACTGTTTTGATTGAAAGACCTCCCAATTTCATAATCAGTATCGAATCATATCTTATATATCAGAATCAAAAACTGTATTAAACCATAAGCCTTATCCCACTTATCCTTTGTATTTATTTATTTATTATTATTTCAACAATTAGCTTGTGCTTTTGTGCCATTTTCATTCATTTCCATTGAATTTCTTGTCCACAATTTTGCAGAGGGGAATATTGAAAATGATAACGATGACAACGATTTCTCATCTCAAAGAGATGATATATCAAAGGAGGTAATTTTCATTTCCTACATTTTGTTCTACTGCTTTGGAAACCTGGTTGTCTTCCTAGGAATGATTTTTGTTTATGTTAGAACTGGGCACTTAATATTTTAACTAGTGCTTGGAGTTCATTAGTTTTCCTTTGTCAAGAAGTTCCTTAGCATACTAATTGAATCTACTGAGTTTTCAGTAATGTTTTTTATTAAACAATGTTTTTTTTTTTTCTTTTCCCTTGTCAATAAAAGTACATCTGCAAAATGTTGTTTTGGGTTATGGTATAGATATCACATCCTTGAGCAAAAGAAGTACAATCATGTTAGAAGTATTGTTTTTAGTAGAAATAAAACGACAGTCAATACGCTTCTGTTTAGCTCCTATCCAAGGTCTGGTATTTGCAAGTCAATATTAGCTTGACTAGTGTCTCATGCTTTCTATTATTCAATCAGAGGAAAAGAAAATCAGAAATGATTTATTTTGGGAAGGATCCTGAGCCAACAGCAGGGAGAAGTGATACTAAGCGTGCAATTGAAGAGCTAATTATGCAAGTGACATTCACGAGGTAATTGTACGTTGTCCGGGAATTCTAGATGCTGCATTTTTTTGTTTATTCTTCCTCCTTTACTAAAAAAGGTTGTTTTGAGTGCTTCGATCTTTTTCTTTCTTTGTGCTGTAGCTATTTACACTGTCATTTTGTTATTTTTTATTTATTTTCTCACTATTCTTTGTTGTCAATGTGCTGCAAGCTCATTAGAAACTCTTAACTTGAAAAGCTTTCAGTAAGCTGAGACTTAAAGTAGCCTTAATTGGTTCCCATTGCTAGCTGCCTTACATTTTTTTGTACTATCATGGTTCTTGATTTCATGGAATATAGTTCCTTTAGATTGTTGCTCTTGTACAAAATGTAATGTATTTAACTAACATTTCTTTATTTAAGTACTTTATTGTGGAAATCGTTGAGTTTCAGTACGATCATATTCATGCCTGTGTTGTCTTTAAATGTAAATTTAGTTAAAGCTTGTAGTGTCCTTTTTTTAAGTACAGAAACTTTAGATCATGAAGTACTGTTGTGTTTGAGCAGGGATGAATGCACAAACTTAATAAAGATGATCAAATCAAGAGTTGTAGACCTTCACACTAAAGATTTGGAAATTGGGAGACTAACTCAGACACCTAAACAAATATCTGGAGGTGAGAGTGCTTATGGGGAAATATATCTTTTTGACTTGCTTATAGCCTGTATTAAATTAACAGTATTGATATGTTGTGGAAGCAGACGATCAGGATCTTCGTTGTACCGCTGTAATGGAGGCGAGGAAGTGGTTATCAGAGAAGAAATTGAAATCAGCGTCAAAATCAGATCTGAATAATGTAATCTTTACCTTTGATTCTGTTTACGTTTCCAAAGTTAGTGTTTTTAAATTTAAACTAACTTGTAAGCAGCAGTAGCATTTATTTCATCGTTTATCCCAGCATTGGGGTGTGTGTCTACTGTTTTCTCTCTCGTTTGACTGCCTTATAGCATCTTCACTTCATGTCACATTTGGTCTCATGAAATTGGTGTGTGCTTTCATTATTTTGCTTCATGATTGGTTGTACATTATTTTCCAGAGGGTTTACTGTTGTCAATATGTTAATATCATACTTAAAATATATTTTATAACATATTTATTTGCAATGGAGAGTCAAGAGAAGATGGGAAAGAGAAGTCACTGAAATGACATGTCATGTGCTCCTGAGGTAGATTACTGAGGATGTTATTGTTATTATTATTATTATTATTATTGGTGATTAATAAACATTTAGAAGGTTGAATGTATTGATGTATGAATTAAAGTTCAGACTGAGTGATCCTCTAGCAGAAAGTGGTAAAATTATAGAGATTTATTTTAGTAGTTCGATGAGTTGGAATGATATAACATTGACATGGAACGTGGAGCTAGTTGGAACATTTATAATGTTGCACTTTGGGAAACTGATTTGCTTGTTTCAGGTTGTTGAAGATGAAGTGGGTTCTCCAGTGGATATGGCCAAATTATATATGAGGACACGCCCCTTATGGGCTTCTCCGACATTTAAAAATGGAGAGTTCAACTCTCTGTCTCCAGCAGGCGCACATCTTTTCAGAGAAGAAACACCATACTCTTTTGGTGGTAATAGTTTGTCCTCGTCCAAGGTACTGTACCAAACAGCTATCTTTCATTTCATAGATTTTTCTTTTATTCCCCCACCTCTTTCATGTATAAATTAAGCAGTAAATTTGACCTTGTTTTCAAGGGAAAAAATAAAGAGGTGAATGAATTAAGCTGGATATAGTTTCTTTGTTTTCTCGGATACTAATACTCCCATAGCATAAGAAACTCAGCTAGATGGCTTAATGTTTTACTAACATTTTGCTAACTTAGTAAATCAAAACTCCCCCGTGCTGAAACTTGAATACAGCCAAAAAGGGATGCCCCCACCACAGGATCTTGGAATATCCAAGAGGAAATACAGAAAGTGCGAGCTAAAGCAACTGAAGAGATGTTATGTACTTTACCATCTAAAAAGATTGATTGGTCATCTTTTGCTCTTGAAAAAAGAGCTAGTCCAAAACCTTTACTAGCTGAAAATATATATGCTAAAGCGATTGAGAAGGTGTGCAATGCTACAAAGCCTATAGATGCATCTTTTCAGATGATGGGAGGGGACGGAATCCAGGGTAGGTTTCTTTTCTGGTTTGAGTTAAAATTAATAGCTTGTTTTACTAGCCTTTTGTTATCGTAAAGATTTGTCAGAGCCTGCTAACGTAGTTTGAGAAGAATTAAATGACAGTGTAGATAATCTGACCTGGAAACATTTCGTCCTCTTAGGTTTGGAAAGGACACCTGCTGAGATACAAGATGAAGCTTCTTTGCCGAATGAAGTTACTGTCATTGCTGAGAAAAATAAGGTTTGTATTATGTAGAGTATTTGGGTGGATTGAAGACTCGCTTTCCTTTTTCCATATTATTCTTCTGAAATTTATTTGCCATTAGGCGGAAATTATCTGCTGCTAGAGAATCCCTGTTGATGTAATTCTTCTTGCACGGTTTTGGGTTGAGTTGTCAATTTATTGATATGTGGTATGATTTTGGTCTGTAGGATTTGGAAGGGACTCATATCCTAGATGGAGGAGGTAATATAAGTTTCTGTTGGTCAATCAAGTTTGCATTTGCCTTCAAAAAAGTGGAAAGATATTCATGGAAACTTTTTTTTTTTTTTTTTTTTTTCAGTTTTCCATTTATTTAGTTTCATATTTCTCACAAATTGAAGTCCAATTGCTTAGGTCCAAAGAATGGTTTAGAAGATATGGAATGTGAGGAACAAAGATTTCAATCATCTCAAGATATTAAGACTAGGTTTGACTTCTTTCGTTTCCCTTACCTGGTGGGATTAATATTTAGTATTCACTCTCTTTTCATGTTACCACTCTAAATGTCATCTTGTTTGCAGCGATGCTGGCATCGATGTTGTTCCTGACCATAAGGACATAAATACAACCGATAAGGAGTTAAACGATATTGTAGAAGAAATCATACAAGGTAATCTTCTTTTAGAACTTTTTAGTTATGATGTTTGGCAGACACAATATTGCTAGTTGAGATTTTTTCACTTTTCTCCACCAGCTACATTTTCAGGCCCTGAAGTTATTCCTGCTTTATGAATTTTTATAATAACAATGTTTTTCAAGTTAGTAATGCGTTCGTCAAATTTTTTACTTCTGATTGTTTGTGAGGTTTTGCAATCGGGTTTTCCCTAGTGTACGTGTCTGTTTACTGTTCTCTGTCCTCAAATCTGTTGGTCCTTCTACTTACTCACAGTTCTTCGTAGATTCTTATTTTGCTTTTGTGAATCCCAAACTCCAACTGGCTTTGAAACGTGGTTCCAGATCCGAGGCCACTTGATAGCAACTGCTCAACTTCAAAGGAAGTGGCCAAAAATGAAGTTACTCATACGACCAATGGTTTGCATCTTTCAGGACACAGGTGAACGGGCCCTTAACCTTTATAATACTCGGAGCGATTATATTTAACTTTTAAGCCTTTCTTGACCTGGTCCTTTCCATTTAGTTTGTCTGAAGAAGCACTTCCAGAGAAAGGTGCTACTCTAGACGGCGAGGAACACAACCCAGTCAGTTCAAGTTCTACCAAGATAGTCACTGACACCTTCGAGGGAGAGACCATTGAGCTCCTGAGTGAAGCTTCTGTGGATATCCCAAATCTGAGCGATGTTATGAATGAGGAGGATTACATTGCAAATGGCTCCACAAGCAGGAACAACCAGTCACCACGGTACGCAACTCGGAAAGGCTCTAAACGCAACCTGGCACCCAATGCCTCTGGCAACAATGAGAAGAAACAGGGAAAACGACTCGGCAAAACCAACAAGAAAACGCCGGGCATTCCGACACAGTGATTGTTTTCTTGTTGTTTTTAATTTTATATGTTCAAAATGTCTATTTAAGCAGCAGGTCTTGTTGTTAAGTATTTTTCTTTATTAGATTTGTAGTTAGTCGTAAGAGGTAGGGTTGAAGAATTCTTCTACACGTGAGACTTGAGAGTAGGTATTCTTGAAAAGTAGGAAACTGTTTCTCTCATCAGCCAATGTATTTTTATGAGCATTAATGTTTTTTTTGGAAGTTGTTTTGTCAGGGAAATATGCACATGTAAATTCTAGTTTAGGATTTGGAAGTTTGTTAGGAATTGCATTAATTGGGAGATCTCTGTTCTCTATTTGTATTATCGATTTAAGTGTGGTTGTTGTTGTTGTTGTTGTTGTTTTTGTTTTTTTTTTTGTTTTTTTTTTTTTGGCGAGCAAATTTGATTTGTTATGAGCAAAGTTAATTTCCAGTTTGTTGGAGGTTTTGTATCACCTGATTTCCAGCTTTTGGCATACGGGCACGCATGGAAATTTTTTTTAGGGTTTTTTGCACCTCTGGCCCCTGAACTTGTCGTGTTTGACAATTTGGCATCCTTTTTTTTTTTTTTTGGGCATTAACCTCCCTGAATTTGAAAATCGTTGCATTTTACCCCAAATTGAAAACCCCGTTCAAAATTGGACGGAATTTGGCACGTGATTTGCACATGGATGTATATTTAGGGGCGTATATTTAGGGCCAGAAGACGGAGAGAGAAGTCCCCGGCCAATCCGCTTGCCGCCGACGCCACGGCGGTCACGCGATGGATCCGGCGTCGGAGCCGACGCCGCGGCTTCCTCCGCTGTTGATGGATGCGCTCCCGCCGTCACTGCCGAGATTCTCGCCGAGTCCGGTCCAAGCTCAAGTGCTCCGCCGCCATGCCAGAGATTCTAATGAAGCTCCGCTGATACCCTATCTCTATCGCCATCGCCGAGGAGGACGAGGAAGAAGACGATGAGGAGAGCGAGGAAGCGTTGCGGCGGTCGAGGAATCACAGGGCGCCGGAGAATAACGGCTCGTCCCCGCGCTTGACTCTGGCGAGGACTCCCCCACTCTGTTTCCGCCGCGCTGCCGTCCACTCCGTGCCGCTCCGCCCTCATAGCACACGGCTCCGGCGAGGCCCGTGCCTCACGCCTCCCCCGCTTGTGTCTCCCCAACACCGCTCGCCTTTCACCGCCCCTCGCACTGATCATGCCCAAATTGAAGAAGATTGAATCTTCTTCAAAAACCCGAAAAAAAAAATGTCGCTGGGTTTCTAGTCGGGATGCGACTCTGGTAACCAACAACTCCGACGAAATCGTGCGAGGAGCACACCTCGTCGTTGCGCGTACTTCTCGTTCTCGGTGCGGACTTGGGTCGTCGGAGGCGGAGGAGCACGTTGATTTGGACGTTTAAATCCACGTGAGAAGCACGTGCTAAAATCCGTTTATTTTTGGACGGACGTTTTTGATTTGTGATAAAGTGCAACAAATTTTAAATTCAAGGGGTTTAATGCAAAAAAAAAAAATGCCAAATTGTCAAACACGACAAGTTGAGGGGCCATAGCTGCAAAAAACCCTTTTTTTTAAGTCTCACTGTTGACTGTACCAAACTCAACGAGAAATAACACATCTTGCGATGTGCCCCTATACTGTCGCGCATAGCCTTAGTCCTTAATCTCATTTTAGACCTTCGACTTTAGTATAATACTAGTTTTTTGCACCCGCTCTGTACGTGTAGAGCGCATGTAAAATGATATTACATATGAAAAATATGGTGAAAAAATTATAAAATATATTTTTGTAAAATTTTTTTTTAAAAATTGATATTTTTGTAATTTTGAATAATTAAGAGGTTAAGTTTATTATTTAATATAAATATAGGGGCTTTTTAAAAAAATTTCAAACTTAAAAACAAAAATAAAAGTTTAGAACAAAGAAAATAAATAAAAAGTAGCTATGGTAAAAAAAAAAGAATATGACAATGGGTATCAAAAGATCAAGAAAAATATTTTGAATTCAATCGTGTCAAGAAATTTTTTTTTCGAGATCATTAAGTCAAACAAATAGCCGTTGAAACGATAAAAACAAAAAAAAAAAGTGAAAAAAGAAGATAAATGAGAGAGAAATTGTAAAAAAATTCTTCTAAATTTGTGTAAAAATCCTCTAAATTTTTTTTAAAAACCCCAAAAAAGTCCACGAATGTAATTTTTTTAAGGAAAAAAAAAACACAGAAAAATGTCACGTGTTGTCCACAGAGGACGCCACATGTCATCTCCGGGTGAGGCATTTTTTTGGCTTAGGGGGAGAAACGGATCCACTCTTCCTAATATAGTATAAATATATATATATATATATATATATATAATTTGGTCTTCTATTTGCAGTACTATTCTAAATTTAGTCAGCCCATTTAAATTTATTAAAAAATTAATGAAATAGACATAATATGATAAGACTGATTAATAGCATTGGTGTTTTATGTATGTAACGAATCTTATATTATTACTACGTGCTTATATAACAAATAAATTACTTTAGATTATATGATTTTAACTCATTTATAAGTAAGGAGCTTTACATTAGATTACTTTAATTTAGTTTCATTATTATATGTAATCTATTATTTAATCTAATGGAATTTATTGCTTAGATTTGTTACATCAACTCCTCACATATAAATTACATCTGCTCTAAATAATTATTTTAGATTTGTTATAATTTCTTGAATTATATAATTTATGCACAAAACTGTTCTTTTTGGATAAAAGTTTAAAATTACATTTGAGCTTGAGAATGTCTTATCAGTATGAATAAGAAATCGTGTATCTCGCACAAAATAGAATAAAATGGAACTAATGTACACTATAGCAAATGAGCTTATTTACAGTAGTAAAATAATCTTATTTACTATAACAAAGCACCTTAAATTATACTTAGTAGAAGATAATATTAACTTAAGTTTTTCATATAAATGGTGAACCAAACGAGAATCAATTCTTATAAATAGTCAACCAAACAAGATTAACGTTTAAAAAAAAATGAGAATTTTAAGATAATAGCCACTGTTTACAAAATTATTTTAAAAAATAGCCACAGTTTCAAAAAATTTAAAAACTAGCCCTTTCAGAAATTTCTGACACGTGTCAGAAATTTCTTACTGCACATTTTATGTGTAATTTTGTTATTGTCAGAAATTTCTTATAATGTGTAATGGCTAATTTTAAATTTTTTGAAACTATAACTATTTTTTGAAAACACACAGTTTAAAATGGCTATTTACCTAACTGACCCTTTAAAAATTTGACAATTAACCAAAAATCTTTATAAAAAAAAAAATGTTAAAACTATACCGACCGGACCAAAGTGAGATGTTGCGAACAATTCCCATATCCCGGGGCCAAAATGCAATTCAATTTCCAGCAATGGGCCAAAAATGAGATTTTTCCCAACAATCCCCGGGGCTAAAACGCAATTAACCATTCACACACTCTCACTCTCTCTCTTAAACCCAAACACTGTGCGTTCGAATTTCCATTTCCAAATCCCAGCATCGATCAACAATGGAGTCGGGTTTTCCTTCGGCGTCTCAGATGGCCCAGCAGACGTGGGAGCTGGAGAACAACATCGTCCCGATGGAGTCTCCCGGCGGAGGAGGAGGCGGCGGAGGCGGAGAGGCGGCGACGGACGCGATATTCTTCTACGACGAGGCGGCGCAGGCGAAGTTCCAGCAGGAGAAGCCGTGGGCGAACGACCCTCACTTCTTCAAGCGCGTGAAGATCTCGGCGCTGGCGCTGCTGAAGATGGTGGTGCACGCGCGCTCCGGCGGCACCATCGAGGTCATGGGCCTCATGCAGGGCAAGACCGACGGCGACGCCATCATCGTCATGGACGCCTTCGCTCTCCCCGTCGAGGGCACCGAGACCAGGGTCAACGCCCAGGCCGACGCATACGAGTACATGGTCGACTATTCCCAGACCAACAAGCAGGTCTGTCTCCTTTGAGACTTGTCTTTTTTTTTTTATATATAATTTTTATGAGGATTTGGTCTGTGAAACCATAGGTTGGGAATAGGAGGGAGAGACTGTGGTTGATTGATGTGCATTGTCGGTTATTCTCCGGCCGATTCGATTTTTTTTTTTTTTTGGTCTTGTGGGGACTTAAGTCTGTGAAACCCTAGGTGTTGATTCGGTTTGGGTTTGGGACGTCGTAGGTTGTGATATCGATTGCGTTTTGAAGTTTTGAGATTGATTGGTGGATTGGTTGATGTGGTACAGTGAAATGAATTTGCTCTGGTTTTTCTTGTTGGGGTTTTGGGGATTCGGAGGGGTTTTCGACTGGGTTGTGGAGTTAATGGAGTGACAGACTGTAATTTAGTGTTTTACTCTTTTGGGGGGCATTTCATGGAAGACACCATCTTGCTTTGAGAAACCTTAGGTTTTTCGCAATTGGATTTGAACAGTTTGTGGATTGATTGATTGGTTTTGTACTAGGAATTGAATTTTGTTTGTCTTCTAGGGCTTAGTTTTGAATGTTATTGATGATTTATAATGACTACTTTGAGAGACTGTACTTGCTGTGTTCTTTTGGGGCGTTTTGTGAAATCACATCCTTACCATAGTAGAAGAAATGACCTGCGTTTCTAGTTCTCTGGTAAATTTGATTCGGTGAGGAACCCTAGTTTTTCTTTGGATGAAATCTACACTAACTAAGATAGCTTTTAATGAACGTGCAGAAGGATTCTTTCTATCATTGTAGTTGTTATGGCCGAAATTTTACTTCATTGAATGGCACTATGTGGTTTGAAAGAAGAGTTGAATTATGTATAAGAGTGTGGCTTTTATTCAAGTCCGCTGTTCATTATTGTGTGCTTTTGCTACACAGGCCGGTCGGTTGGAAAATGTGGTGGGTTGGTACCATTCACACCCTGGCTATGGATGCTGGTTGTCGGGTATTGATGTTTCCACACAAATGCTAAACCAGCAATTTCAGGAGCCCTTTTTAGCTGTCGTTATTGATCCAACTAGGACTGTCTCTGCTGGGAAAGTTGAGATTGGGGCATTCAGGACATACCCAGAAGGATATAAGCCTTCGGATGAGCCTGTCTCTGAGTACCAGACTATCCCTTTGAATAAGATTGAAGACTTCGGTGTCCATTGTAAACAGGTTATCATCTTTCAGTCTGTATACACTGCTTCTTGTAACCTTGTAGTCTATTGTTATCTAAACCTTTGTGTACTTGTAATTTTGCAGTACTATGCGTTGGATATCACTTATTTTAAATCCTCCCTTGATAGCCACCTGTTGGATTTGCTATGGAACAAGTACTGGGTGAATACTCTTTCTTCTTCACCATTATTGGGTAATGGAGACTATGTTGCTGGACAGATTTCTGATCTAGGTGAGTAGATAACTAATGCTCCTATATTTTGATCTTTTTTAACTTTATGGTGTTTTGAATTGTTCTATTATCATAATACAATCAGCTTACTGTTCTCTTTTTTTATCATACAGCTGAAAAACTGGAGCAAGCAGAGAATCAGCTGGCTCATTCCCGCTTTGGACCGCTCATTGCACCCCCTCAAAGGAAGAAAGAAGTAAGTTATTATTTCACCCTACCCTTACTTATGCATGCAAATCTCTGGGTCCTAGTGAGAGAACTATTTTACCTGCTGTGGGGAATGTGCTTGTTTTGGCCTTTGGGGAATTTGGTCTTGAAATTTGTTCGAATTTTTCAGTTACTAGGCTATTATTTGATGTACGCATGATTATGCATGTATCAATAACACGTTCGATGCTTACAGCTTATAATATCTTTATATAAAGAAATCCACAAGCAATTATTCAGTATCTGACTTATTATTTAGGTATTCTATAAAATGTCACTCTATGATGAGAAAAAGGTTTAGGAAGCTTCATTACTTATTAAACTACATGAAAATTTTGCTCTCTTTTCTTTCTTTTCCACACTAACAATGATTAAAATATCTTGACAGATGTCATTTCTACTGTAATCTTTTTTCCTGTATTAATGAAAGTTTCATCTTTATCAAAAAAAAAAAAGAAAAGAAAGAAAGAACGGGAAAAAAAAAAAGAAAAGTAAACAAAAAGAAAAAGAAAGGAAGAAAGAAATATCTTGACAGGAAAGAAAGACCAAAAATTTATGGTTTGTATTAATTGTATATGAGTACCTACCTTTTCAAAGTAGAGAAAAGGAGTCTTGGATGCACCAGTCAAATTATTCTAGTCATTGAAATGTTTGTTTTAATGAACAAGTAATTCTTCTATTGTTATGGCTATTGATCTGAATTTCTAGTTAAGTTAATTGTTAAATAGTTAGGGATTATGTGAAATACCCTGCAAATATTGCATACATCCTGTTGAAAGTTGAACTGGTCCAACATTAATAATAGCAGTGGCAGATTTACTATGTAATTAATAGGGAAGACAAATCTTCAAAGTTTCTCAAGAAGATAATGTGGAATCATTCTTGAATTGTCCAAAAAAAAAGTCTCCATTGAGAAACTACTTGAACAGATGCGATGAGGCACATCTGTGGAAAACTCAAAAGTGGTGGAAGTTTCCCCGTAAAAGAGTAGGAAATCCTTGTCCCAGTGTCCTCTTCATAATGAAGTCTTATTAACTGGAACAGAGTTTATTGTGATTTGTAGAATGGAATGTTCTGTAAAACTCAGCTTTTTAGGGCAGGCAAATCGGTTACATAAATGCTCATGCATTATCTTCTCATAAGGAAATGCAGTCTCAAGTAACTCCGTATAACATGTTCACTAGGCATGCAGTCCAATATCTGCTCATGCATTATCTGCTCATCGTCAGTAATATTAACGCATTGGTGACCTGACTTGCAGGAAGAATCACCGCTAGCCAAAATTACTCGTGATAGTGCAAAAATAACTGTGGAGCAAGTGCATGGTCTAATGTCACAGGTATAAGCTGTTCCAATATCTGCAGTATCTGGCTTTGTGTGGGAATCTATGGCAACAACAAACAGGAATTTTGTTTCTCGTTCGATCATTTGTCCTTAACAATGTTTCCACATCTGTTTCCATTCAGGTCATCAAGGACACTCTGTTCAATTCTGTTCGTCAACCCAATAGATCGCCCACCGAGCCATCTGACCCCGAGCCAATGATTGAGAGCTGATTCTCGCACCCCAATGTCGGAAATATTAAAACACTTCTGTTCTTTTTGATAACGAAGATACTCCTGCTTCAGCCTCGATTGCAAGCTTACTACTACTAATAGGATATCCGATCTCAGCGTCGCCGTAATTCTCTCATACCGTACGCGATGTAAATTTTCTTATGCAAGATGAGTTGTTTCCTGAGGCTTCTTTGGAATTTGGCTCTACTTCCCTGCATTTTTTGTGTTTCTACATACATTTTTATTCCTTGTCTAAAAGTAGTCATATCTATCCCTTTCGGCCTGAGCCCACTTGGTTTGAAACTGGCCGGCTTCTAGTAGAGTAGGGTAAATCCAACAATCTCTGAATATAATTCTACAAAGTTGAGTTGAAAATGTAGACATATAGGTTTTAGGCCTTGACCTTTTAAAGTTATAATCTCAAGCATTACCTTGGGAATATTAGGACATGGTTAGGTGGTAGTCCGTACGATTCCCCACCTTGGCATGCTCTTATATTTTGCCCTCGTATCTTTGCTTTTGTGTGTGTGTGTGTGTGTGTGTTGTGCGTCTTCGCTAGTATTATTTGCTTTTTAGGGCCTTTAAATTATCATTAGAAGTGAAATGGTTCCAAAACAGTACTTGTAAGGTGGGTCAAAAGCAAAGATTATTTCTCAGTGATCATTGATTGAGCTAATCATGTTAGTTAATATATAAACAAGGATGATCACAAGCCAAATATAGTTTTTTATTTGGATTATTAGCTTCAACAATTAGGTTTTTTTTTTTTTTTTTCGGGGTCCGTGAAAAGTGGAAAAGGCCGTGGCAAAGCTTTAAGTTGAAAGAGAGGCTTCGAAGTCTGTCTGAGAAAGACACAACAAAATAACTTAGAAGTGTACAGCTCTGCAATACAGTGACAATCAGTTGCTGATAATAGAGGAAGAAGAAAGTAACATTTGATGTTGAGCCTCATTCATTTACCAAGATTGGAAGAAGAAAATGAATTAACTTTGGGAGTTTGCAAAAAAAAATTTTTAAGCATGAGAATAATAGTGAATATATACATGTATTAAGAAAAGGGTGAGACAGCAATGGTGGTGTTCACATGCAGAGAAGCAAAAACCTCGTGGGTCTTTTTCTTTTGTAGGTATTATACAGATTTCAATCATGTAGATGCTGAAAAGTGTAATTTCCCTTTAGCTCTATGCCTATCATCTCCTATCACCACTATAAGAGGGAAAAAAAAAAAAGAGAAAAAAAAGGAAGGGTAAAGCCTATTTTAAACAAACCTATCACTTTCTACCCCAGAGAAATATATAAATAAATCCATAAGCAAGAACAATACCATAGAAAAGAACACCAAAAACAAAACAAAAACAAATCTCTCACTTTTTATCTTTAGTGGGTTTTGTGTGGACTCTTTTAAGAAATCATACCTTTCATGACTTTCCCAACTCTCTCTCTCTAATCTTTATGCCTTCCCATCATTTTGTTCATTTAGATTCTTAGAAGATAACAAAAAGTATTGCTCATCACAAGCAAAATGGTCCTCTCTCTCTCTCTCTCTCTCTCTCTCTCTCTCTATAGGGCTTGACCTGTTGCATATGTAACTTTGAGGTACTTTTAATTTTTTGACAACTTCACGTGTGAGAAACCCTTCACCACTAGTCCCTTTCTCTCTCTACCCTCTAACTCCTAAAAAGTGCTCTAATATTATAGCTTGGTGACACATTTGAGACTTGAGACTTGAGAGCACTTCTTCTAGAGTGAAGTGAGAGAGCTAAATTTTCTATGTATATTATGAACCAAGGGGTGTCTCTAGACTAAATCAATATTTTGGCGTGCCAAAACAGGTTATTGACTTTAATTTGTGTCCCATATTGATTCATGTGACCCATCCTAACGAATCTTTGAGCTCTTTTTTCTTGATTTTTTACTTTTGCCATTACTAATCTTCCTCAACGGCTTCAAATTTTTTCAAGACCTTTGAATTCTCTAACGACCATAAGCGTGTGATTTTGTCTTTTAAACTACAAGAATTTAATCAAAACGGATGCACATTTTTCTATGCGTTTATCATGCAAAATATAATGTTTTCCGTAAGTAAATATTATTTTTATTAAAAAAAAAATCTCCAATGATACAATACGATTGTAGATCATCATATTTATCTTGTAATGATAATTTTTTTTTAAAAGTAAATTTGAAATCAAAATCGTTCACAACCACCGATGGTATACAAAATGAAGAATCTTCCCTTTATTTATGTAATTATTTGTGCATTGATGGATACGAAGGGTAGTAAAGCTAGCTAGTAACCATTGTGGCTACTAAATCAAATAATTACCAAACTAGACTAGGTTCTAAATCAATATATATGTTACCTTTGATGATAAAAGAGAATTTATAATGCGTGTAAGGAATGTTTTTTACATGAAAATGCCATGAAGATGAAGCTCATGGATGTCCTATTACTAAGTCAAATGCCCAAAGACAGGCATGCATTTATTTGATTTGTCTACTTCCTCTACTGTCCGAATGAAGGGTCAACATTTGTTATTGAACCTATTTTTGCTACCACACAATGATCATGTCATGCTTGCTACCACAATAAACAATGTAAAAAAGTTAAGGCATTAGATATATAATCAAATATTTTTACAAAGCCTAATTATTTTGCCCTTTTATTGCCAAAAAGGAAAAAAAAAATGTGGGTGTATATATTGAAGAAGTGCACTTAATCCCCTTGAGGAGTGATGGTTCCTAAAGAAGTGAAAGTAGTAGACACAACAATGCTCATCCCACTTACTAAGTGGATTGCCTACTTTTCTAGTAAATAGTTTTTTTCTTTCCTTTAAATAATTTATATAATATATATATATATATGTGTGTGTGTGTATTTGTGTATGTTTATATGTATAAAGTGGATTGTCTACTCCACCATCAACACCTAAGTTGAAAGACTGTTAATTCCCTATTTGCAGCCACACCTCACCTAAAACATTATTGTTGATATCTTTTGCAACTTTAGGATCATTTTTTGTTGTTCCAAATTTAGGGTTTTGTTTGAATTTGAACCCCAACTTAGTGCTAGCCTTTGTTTTGCAAGCGTGTTATATCTATGCTTGCACATAAATATTGCAAGAATTTAGCCAACCCCTCATATGACCTTTCTCTAGTCCAAAGAATCTTTCTTTCTTATGATGTAACAATAAAGCATTGGTGCCTAAAGAATTGGAGGCTATAGCTATTCATCTTAAGCAATATCAATTATTCCCATGGCATCTTTGCTATCTGCCTTTCTTTCTTCTTTCTTTCTTTCTTCTTTTGTTCTTTACACTTCTATATATGTTCAATTCCTTTCATATTTGCATTCCTTTTCCTAATTTTCGGGTCAGAAGGGTAATTTCCAAGGGCTCAATGAAGTAGGTGGGCCCAAGTGGAATAACAAAATCATGGACCATTTCCTCATACACTGCATGATTATTAAGCCTTCAATTATGTACAAGAGTTCCTTGAGTGGGAATATATTGTATTTCAAAAAGGTTCTCATATTACAAGTCATCTTCTATGATAGATCATTCCTTGCAATTTGAAACCACTACTTGTCTGTACCTTGTGGAACTGATTTATTGTGAAGAATATATCATGATTCATGTACCAACTTGCAATGGCCAAAAAGCAATGTCCAAAACTTGATTGATATCATAAAAAAAAATTTAAAAAAAAAAAAGAGACCTAACAAAAAAGTCATTTGGAGGCTTCCTCAATGGACTGAAAATACATCATGGTTCTTGGTCTGTGAAAATCCAAGAAGCCCTATTTATTATTCTCTTGACATAACCTTATGTTGTCTCTTAAATGTCATTGAATTATTGCCATAGTATATCCACCATACGTAGAAATTGAACATATTATTTTTCTCAAGTGATTGTATTCAACTTTAGATCAAACACTAATCCTCTAACCATGGTCTTTTCTGTTTAATGCAAAGTCAAACCACCTAGTTATATAGTAACTTTTTGTTACTCTCTTCTCTCTCTTTCTCACACACACACAAACAAACTTGTTTTATAGATCCAAGTTAATGAGAAACCCCCTAGTCAACATTGTTGTATAATTTTGACTCATTAAATTACCTTTTGATAACAATAAAATATAATTTCCTTTTTGAATAAATATTAAAAAAAACTGTTACGTAATGTGTCACCAAAGGTACATTGGGTGAGATACCAAAATCTCAAAAGAAGATGATATTATATATCATATATAGAATTTTCTTTTTATTTTAATTTTTAATGGAGGATCAAAATGTGTGGCCTGATTTTTGGTCTATAATGGTATTTATACTCATTTGTTGAGAATAGACTTTTAAACCAATTAGCCATTACGCAAAGAAATTGTCCAAGTAGGGCCAAAGAGAGGTCGATATTAGCTTCCAAATTATTAAGTCAACACCAATATCTCAAATTAATGCTAAAAATCTCATCTCGCCATGTTAGCATTCAACTTGCGTTGGAAAAGTATTGTCATTTCAATGCCACAATTAAATAATAAGAGTGACTGATTTTTGATATGTTAATTTGGGTCTCATATATATTATATATACTTGAAAATTCGATTAATCATAAGTATACAAAATTGACCTAAATAATTACATCGATAAATAATTTGCTTACTTTGTATTATATTATCGAGGACGGCATTTGGTAAGGAAAATGTCATTGAAATTTATTTTACAAATAACAAAAGAATAATCAACTGAGAAAGAGTTGTTATCATCATTCATTTGAGTTCACTAGTTGATTTTTTTTTCTCTCAAATTGGAAAATTATATGTTAACAATAACATATACACGTTATGTTTAAAAAAATGCCCACCATGATCAAATATTGGGGTTTTTTTTTAATATGGGAAAAGGAATATAGTGGATATTGTTTATTGCGATTATCATATTATTTTCATCAAAAATTGTTTCAAAACAATTGCATGTACTTTGCTTAATTCACTCACAAAATCGTTACTCTCAATTATAGAGAGTTAGAGATTTTTTGGAGTACATGTAACTATATCGAGTTAAATTCTAGTAGAAACTAATTCTATTTTTGGCCTACATGTAATAAGCTTAAGCTTTTAAAATACAAACACTCTAAAATTACTCCAAATCTAACAATTATAATTTAACGATTTATAGTTTCGTGACTTCAACTAACCCAAATAATATTCATATTTCATTCTCTCTCTTTTTTTTTTCTTTCTTTTTTTTTTTCCCTTTTCAAAGAACACACCGCACACGCATGCTAATTTCCACTTACGTATTGAATCTAATTAATTAATATATTCTTTTAATTGCACCTTATTCTAAATTTGACTTTCCATTAAAGAATCAATAACACCATATAAGCTCCATAAATTTAACCCCAAAAAACCAAACAAATGTGCTCTCCTTTATTTTTCTTTCTCTACCTCTCCAAATAAAATAAAAAAAAAACTTTTGTAATTGCAAACAAAATGGAAAAAGAAAAGTCAAAATATTTCTGGGGTAGAGGAGTTAGAAGGACCCACACCACACACATGTAAAAGGGTTGAAGAGTCCGATGCGACGACTGGGTTTGCGGGTTTGGGTCCCACCATATTGAGGGGTCAAAATTCTAAGCTTCTTTGAAAAACAATCCACAACGATTGCTTTCAATATTTTCAATATCCAATTTCCAACAAAACAAAAAGTATACATACCTATATTCAATACCCAAAACTTTTTCCTATTAAAATAAGAGAGTTCTAGTGTATACTCTGTCGAAAAATTATTTATTTATGTTTAGAGTAACGTTAGAATCTCAAATATTGTTTTAATTTTTTTCGTACCACGTATGTGACATGTAATATGTCAAATTGTAATTATGATTAATTATATATAATTTTTAAAAATAAATTTATCAATTATATATTGATTGTATGAGAAATTTAAAATAAATATTAAGATTATTAACTTATATATTCATTTTCCAAGTATATATGATATGGTACGCCTTCGACGTCCCAACAATCAATAGAAAAAAAAGAATATTTCTTTTTTTTATTTTTTTATTGCTAATTATGGAGGCTAGTGTAATGATAAAGCTTCGAATTCAGAACTATACGATTTTATATTTCTGGAAACTCAAGATAAAAAAAAAATACATAAAAAAAAAGGATGACGAGTGATCTCCTATTTAAAATAGTTAATTTCGTGTTCTCACGACTCATATATATTGGGATAGTTTTGAAAGTTGAAACTCTTTTAAAAGAGATAGAAAGAGGGGATAAAATATATTGATTTTTTTTTTCTTATTGTTTAATCTTTATCAAACTCTATTTTTTAAAGAAACATACATTAATATATAGAGAAATTATAGTGAATACCCAATTTTTAAAACTTAATGTAAGTTATTACCCAATCTTTTGAAAAATGTAACCAACTACCCAAAAGATGCAATTACTTACACAGTAGTAAGTGATGGTAATTCACTTTGTTACCAAAATCATATGCAAGTAATTCACAAATTGACTAGAAACTCAATTACTTCAAAAGTTTGGATATTTATTTTTATTGTTATATAAATTCTGGGTATTTGCCTACTTCACCCTAATATATAAAGAGACACTAACGTAACACAAATGTGATCAACCTCAATACAATTAACAATTTGCCATTAAGTTAATATTGACTCTACCCATAAAATTTAATGAAAACGCTCAAAAGATAAAGAGCTTCATACTCAAATCCAAAAACAAAAAATCAAAGGGCTACGCCAATTTTTTTTTTTTTTTTTTTTCTGTCTTTTCCGGTGTTGGATCTCTTTCTAATGACCCAAATTTTTTAAATAAAAAAAAATTGACGGGGGAGGGACCTGTTGTTCGTGGAAAACGGGTACAAGTTCACCTGTTTTCGTTTTTCACTCTTACCAATTTTTCATGAAAAAGGGGCCCCGAACTCTTTTTTCGCAGACCAGGGGTCACGGGACCCGTATTCGTCATCTCATATTTGTCAGTCTACCCACAAGTATACAAGGCATAGAGCCAGAGGAAATGGGGACAGGAGTTACGAGAAAACGCACAACAGAGTTTCGAAAACATTGGCCTTTTCTTAAACCAACAAGAAAGTGACGGCTAGAAAGCAAAAAATCTTAGAAATAAAAGGGGAGGAAAAGAGAAGGGGAGATCCTATCAAATTCCGTTTAAAGAAAACTATTTTTAAAATAATAAATAATAAATACAACAAAAAACATAAGGAGCATTGCACTTGTAAAATTCTTATTTCAAAAATAGTAGAGCATAGTTACACCATATTTAAAATAATTAGTCTAATCATTGCAAATCTTTAGAACTTGAGATAACCAAAAGTTCGTAAAAACAAAGGATCTGAAATCATCTAAACAACCCTGTGTCTCCTAATGCTTATTAATTAAACAGCTTAACAATTCAAAACTCACTCACAAATCCTTAATTGTCTTCCTCATATCAAACGCACTCTAAATAAATTGCACGTGCGCAGTTTTTTTTTTTTTTTTCTTTTTTTCTTTTAAGTACGGAAACCAATTGTGTTTTCTTTTTTAGGTTTACATTTTCTCTCTTATTATTTTATTGGTTTTTAAATAAAGCCTTAGATAACACGACATATCATAAGGTCATTAAAATAGCTGATGGCTATTGAATAGATTGAAAAGCAAATGAGCGTTTTTCGTAATTGTTTTGGATGTATTAGGTGCTTAAATTGACTCTAGTGAAGCCAATCCACGAGGTCAGAAAAAAAATTGGCCTTTGAATTAATTTATCTTATTCTTACTAATATGGAAAGTAGATATCAAATTTTAGTGTAATTCTTTGTGGAAACCATGTCAAAGTTGGTTTATTACTGAAACGTTAATCTTTCTTACTTTAAGAATTAAATAAATTAATCGATAGTGACAAATACATATATATATATATATATATATAAAGCATCTCATTAATGAAAAATATTTGTCGCTTGTTAGCGTGAAATGCACTATAATAATTTCAAATACATAATTTGAGAAATCATAGGAAAGAGCCAAAAAAAATTTCATTTTTAAAGTCCAGCCCAAGTTTTTAAAAATTAAAAAATAGCCATGTTACGAATTGTATAACAGAAAAGTGTCACACAAATTATAACACATCTATGAATATTTGTAAGATATTTTGTAACACTTTAAATTTTACTCATTATTTTTTGAAAGAAGTGTTAAATAATATCTTACAAATATTAATAGATCTGTTATATTTTGTGTGACACTTTTCTGTTATACAATTCGTAATATGACTATTTTTTTTAATTTTTTGAAACATAGGCTATCATTTAAAATAAACATTTAATTTTGGCCTATTTTTGCAACCCACCCCCATAATTTTGTCGCTTAAACTTATATCATGATGAAGCTTCTAAATAACAGTATTAACATATAAGGTGAAGCATTAACTAACAATCTCATTTTCGTTAATGATAGTATATCATAGTCTTCTTTTTTTTACTTTAATTTTGAAAATAACACTATCTCTTTTGCAACTTGCAAACATGCAAATTGCAAAAGGGAACTAGCACTTTCCAGCAATTAAAGAAAAAGGAAATTCATTGCAACCAAAGAAAAAAAAATCAATTAAGGAATGAGAATTAAGAAGGACAAAGGAAGATTCAAATTTGTATACCAATAGATCAACAATTTGAGCTTAGTCATGGCATTAATTATGTGATTTGCAATAATTTGTGCACCATTTAGTGTTGGGTCTAAAAAATACATGATGGGAAATTCAATTATGGGTCTAACAAACATGAATGATTAAAAATGTCTTATTTACTTCATAACACCCTAATTTTTCATGAAAAATGCTAATATAGTAATTTAGTAAATTATCAATGCAAAATCTCATTCAATTGGGTGATAGATGTCATACCAAAAAGAAAGAAAGATTGTGGATTCTATATCCATGTCATAAAGGTAATAAAGATATTGAATGCACTCTAAGAAAAATTATTTTATAATAACAATCCAAAAAATTAAAATAAAAATGAAAAAGAATCACCAATTGGTTTTTTTTTTCCTTAGCAAGAAAAGTACACTTGTACGGTATACAAACGTATATATTCTTTTTTTTTTTCCTCTTAAACCAATTGTAACTCTATCCTTTTTCAAACGGCCTTTTTCTTTTTCAATTTTTTCTTTCACTCTCTTTTTCTTCTATTTTTTCAAACCCCAAAAGAACGGAAAGATAAATAAATTGGTAATTAAATTAGGGGGTAGAATTAGAATATTAGAACCAAAGAAAGGAGAGGGCAGTTGTTATGACTCGAGTTGAGTGGGGACAAAAAGGCCAAAAGTCCTCTAGTGGGAGGTCCCACCTTAGGTGCACAGAACTTTCGTACCTCGAGGACTCAGATGATGACACGTGGCGTAGTGGATGATCAGCTCAATCATATATCGGCGGCGCGTGTCTGACACGCGCTCGTACAAAGTTGGGAATTCTGTTGGAATTTATTTATTTATTTAATATTTGGCAAGCAAATCTGTTGGATATTAATGCTAGTATTATTATTACTGTTCCGTTTCAAAGTTTGCCACAGAAGCCCAAACCTGGGAGCAGTCTCTCCAACTCTACGGTGGAGCCACCAATCGCGTCCCGCCATGTCATATCCTATGTGACAGTTGCACCGCCTTATTATATCCGTTATGTGGTACACAAATATTAAAATAAATCGGTTAGGTAAGTAGTATTTTGGACGATTTATTTAAAAAGTATATAGTTTTAAAAAATTTAAAAATTAGTTATAAAATTTTTTTTACACATGTAAAATTTTTTTGATAATAATAAAATTATACATAAAAATTATTGTAAAAAAATTTCTGACACATGTAAATTTTTTTTTATAAATGTTAATTTTAAAATTTTTTAAAACTATAACTATTTTTTAAATTATTTTTAAAAAAATTGTTATTTTCTTAAAATTTTCTATTAAAAATACATAGTACTAATAGTAGAATATTATGGTTTGAAACTGAAGCATATATATTTGATGAGATCTCAATGGTTTTAAAATTAATACTTAAAATGTTAATAAATAAATACAAGTTTATATGTATTCAAAATGTTAGTACAAATTTAAAATTTTAATTCAACAATATGACAATCTTTGAAGGAAAAAGAGACATATTTCCTAGATAATGCACAAGTCGCATACATGGACCAACGAGTAATAACAAGTGATTAGAGGTTAAATACTGATTTATCTATTGGTGTAAAAACCTCTTCTATTTACGAGGGTATATATGATGAATTAGAGAGAAATATGAGTGATTCATATAGAATTCTGGTAATTCATCCAATAAATAGCCATTGTAATATTCTTTTGTAATTTCCATATTTAATAATTAATACAAGAAATAGCGGATGCATGCTCAACCAAGATTTGCCAAACCACTTTAAAGCTTTAAAAATCATTTCTTTGTTTATTTTTTTTAAACTCTTTTTGCTCGATCCTCTCGATTTATGCGCGAGCTCGCACCCTCAAGCAAATCTAGATCTTATTACTTTTGTTTTGTCATTTCCCCTATTCACTTATTTAGATTTTGACACGTAAATACATAATCATTATTTCAAACTATAATCAAATTCAAAGTGATTAAAAACAATAAAGTATTTTTATTTACGTGTGAAAATATCAAAATATGATCACAACTTTGTTGTTGGAATCCAACAATATCAACAATTACGAAGGACCGTGACATTTTCAAAATACTATTTTAACAGTTTTAGACACAATTTAACATTTTTTTGTTTTGTGCTTCAAAAAGTCAATGCCAAGCAGCCCCATAATCCATCAATATAATGAATACAAATAACTCACTATTATGGATATGTCTAAATATATAGTCGATGTATGTAATGATGACATTATCACTAGGCACGCCGTGGATGACTCATTTTCTTGTGACGTGCGTATTATATACGTGGGATCTTAATTTCACGTAATTTTATAGTCGATCTTAATTTCACGTAATTTTATTCGTCGTCTAATTAAATAATAATGCTAGATATATCAATTTTTTTACAAATTTTTAATTAATCCAAATTTATATGACAGTTGATGTGTTATGATTTGATCAGTTGAATATCAAATCTTTTTCTTTAAGTGATAAAAACTCACCATTGTCACCAATGATAATATGATACTTAAATTTATAAGAAAAAAATTGGTAAAATAATTAGTATGTCTAACACAACTCCTAATCAAAAGTTCATAGAGATCGATGAATGACTTATTTTTAATTGATTGATTATGAGGACTTAGAAGGAATATGACATCTAGAGTGCTATTTCATTCAAATTTATTAAAGGCGCGTTTGTGCGCCGTATAAGTTTATTATATTATATTAGAGGTAATATGTTGATCAAATTACTTTAGTAAATTATAAAGACACGTATTATATATTGTATAATACTAAAAACAAAATACTTAATGTAATACAAATCGTCTTATTTAATACAACAAAATTCATTTGTATTAGACCGCACAATCTACTTTGATGCGTAACATTATGTTTTCATTGTTTTATATAATACTTCAGACAATACACAAATTATATTAGCTTATACGCGTATAATATAATACAATTAAATCTGAAAATACGATGGGCAGATTCTAAATACATATCCGTATTTGTATCTGTACATATACCGATATATTCGTATCAATTTTTACAACTAACAGATAATATATGTATCTGCTCAAACATGCTCTCATAGTATACAGTATACACATAAAAATATAAAAATTCGTTATACATAGGCGTTATTTAAAGAAATGTTTATTTATTTATTTCTTTTCTCTTCGACACAATTATACGTGTCTTTATATTAAGTTTAATACATGGTAAAACTAAATATTATCGTAATTTGTTTATGTGATGCAACATTATCGCTGCAACAAACATAGATGACAATGACGATGATTAACAATGATAATTTTTATCTCTTTAAATAATTCAATTGATTGGCTTTCTTAAACATCATTTTATATTGCAAGCATGACTTTGATCAATTAGAGTGTCTTGTATTCCTTCACTAATTAGAGTGATAAGTAAATATTTTAAGATGTTGATTTCTGAATCTAAAGAGAATTGTTAAAAGACTATATATTTTTTTTATGTTTCTATTCCCAATAAATTTGTGTTTCACCTTGTGCAATTTTTTTTTTGGGAGCAAAAAGAGAGTCATTGTTTTACAACACTAGTACTATGATTCTCTTTATTAATACTACCAAGTATAAGAATAATCCAATTTAACATGTAAAATAATTGAAACTCAGTACAAAGCTAGTTTATACAGAATTAATGGGTTTAATAAATATAAATTGTCACGTGGAATGAATTTTATTCTTTTTTCTTTTCCTTTCCTTAAAAAGAAGCTTTACTTCTTATTTTACAACATCAAGACCATATTCTTTCTCAGAGAATCTATTGGTCTTTCATTTTCTATGGACCAATGAAGAAGGAAAGTACAATTCCAAAGTTTTAGCTACGTTGTTCTAAAAATTATTCGAAGAAAAAATTATTCAAACTTTATTATTTTCACTAGTTGATTGCCTTGAATAATGTCCACTTAAAATTAAGAGGATATAGGAGAATATAATTGCTTTTATAAATACATAACATAGGCTTTCATGCTGTCATCAAATCCATAAAACAACGTTATTCATGAATCTTAGTTATTTAATGTTAGACAAAGAACAATTTTGGATTGACCAAAAATTGTTATTATAATTAGAGTAATTTGCAAAATAAAGACTTGTACCCATGTGATTTTCTTTTCAAAATAAAGAAAATATTGAAACATGAATCAATATTCTTGGTATGATTTATATTGTGTAAATTTAATTATTTACGACATTATACTTTTATTATCAAATTTTTAATATCACTTTATGATAAGTATAATGTTTTAATCAATTGAATATAATATTTTTTCGAATTAAGTTTTGAACATATATCAATTAACGTGCTACACTTTTAAGATTTTGTAAAATTTTGAATGGTTGGGAAATTTTTATGGGAAATAGGACGAATGAGATATTTTCTAATATTATAAAGAGGTATTATGAAATTGAGCTATGATACACAACTAAAAGTTTCGAAAAAAAAAATTAGAATAACATTTCATTTATCAAATAAATAATTTTGATTTTTTTTTTCAACTAAAAATTTTGGTCATGTATCAGTTTTATGTAGAATCTTATTATTTGTCAAAAATTTAAATGACACAACATAATCAGATATTTTGATTATAAATTAAATATACTTACCAATTTACTTATTTGATTGCAAAATACAGTTACTTATTTGATTGCAAAATACATTTACTTATTTGATTACAAATAATGACACATCATTCTTCTCTTTTTTTTTTTTTGAAAAATTCTCTCATTTAACATTTTTCTTTGGAGTTTTTAGGCATTTAACCAAACTTTTGGGTAATTTTTTAAGATTTAGCCATAGTTTCATGAAATTAAGGATTTAACCATAACATGCAACATTTTTTGTAATATGTAACATATATACGTGTAAAAAATATAACATTAAATGTAACGCTATATTTAATGTTATATTTTTTACACGTATATATGTTACATGTTACAAAAAATATTACATGTTATGGCTAAATCCCTAATTTCGTTAAACTATGACTAAATACTTCAAACTTTACTTTTAAAATGGCTAATTGCTTAATTGCCCTTTTCTTTATCAAAAAATTTAGTAAATACACCACCACGCAGCCTTAAAGACATGGTTTTCTACGTCCATTAAATAAACGAGTAAATTAGGTTTTTGGTTGACGTGGATTTCAACAAGTAGTTATGGTCCCAATTTGATAAGATTTTGAGATCTTGTTGTTAGTTTAGTTTTATGTATACATGTTCAATTAATAATTGAAAGCAAATTTCGGTTTTGAAAAGTATAAATAACTTTTTTTAGAATGATCGAAATTATTGGTTTCACTTTTATGGTTGATTTAGATCCTAAATGATTTGGTGTTCTTTTAGTATATGGGTTCCAACTTTTAAAAATTTAGTTAAAGCTTAGTATTTATTTAAGTATGGCAATTGTACAAATATCAATGGATATGCTAATCTTTTTGTAATGGCAACAAATCTAAACAGCACCAATTATGCTCAGTACCGCCAATCTCTTTTATTGATGGTAAAAAGTTTTTTTTTTTTTTTTTTTTTTTTTGTCTAGAACATACATTTTATCTGTATAAATATTGTAGTATAAATTTATAATCATAGTATAAACATGATATCAACGTTTTATCTAGTACATACATTTTATCTGTACGAAAATTCTAATCATGATATAAACATGATATGGTGCATTGTCGTGTTTCCGATCTTCATCATATAATGACATCTAAATTTAAAGTTAATTTAGTTTCAAACAAAAGCATAAACTATGCAAATAGCCATTTTTTTTAAAGAATTAGCCTTAAATTAAGGAAAAAATTATTTTTTAATGTATAATGCTTACGTGATGTTGTAATTTTGCTTTTTTGCGTTTAATTTTTAATTGATGAATGACTAATTACATAGTTTTTGTTAACGTTGGTTATTTCTTTGTAATATAGACTAACACGAAAAATTTTAAATTTTAAGAAGTCTTTATACTTTTGGTTGGATGGAGTAGTTTTATCCACGTGCTTCGCGCCTGCAAATTACAATAAAGTTTATTTGATTAATTATTGTTATTCAATAACAAAAATAAAATCTTAAATAATCAAAGTAAAAAAATATTTGAATAAAGCACATATTTATAAAATAAAATAAATGAGCACCAAAAACATTTAAATAAATATAAATAGGAAAAGACGATAATAATCTCAATATTTTGCAAAAATCATAATTTCGTCTTTGCATTTTTAGGAATTTTAAATTGTCCCTCTGTCTATTAAAAACCCTAAAATATATACCTCACATCACTTTTCAGTACAAAAATTTGTTCAAAAACATTATAAATCCAATAAATTCACTTGTAACTGCAAAAAATGCAAAAAGAAAAAAGGTGTATATTCATTAAAAATTACAAATATATCACCCTAAATTAATTTGACAGTTTTTTCCCTAAAAATAATGTGGGCCTCAATTAGTTTGAAGTATTTTTTAAGCGTTGGAAAGTATTTTATTTATATAAATAAAAATTTTAAAATTTTAACAATCTATTACTTTTGGGTAGATTATCATCTATGTTTTTACACGAATTTATCATTTGTTTTTAATTTATAGAAAGATAATTACACGACAATCCGCTCTAAATTATAATCTTATCAATTTGATGTACCAAATTTACCTTAATATGTTGGTAGCTATAACTATGTTTTAAGAATGTGAGATATTGGATAGCAAAATAATTACATCAAATTGTACAAAAGCTCATAAAAAAAATCTTATTATTATATTACAAATTTTGTAATACTTCTGTCATCCAATGTTAATGTGGTTGTTCATAAAAAAAAATTAAATTTTGGAGTTCTATTTCACAAGACTCGAGATGCAAATATCTCAATGAAATTTAATAGATAGATCATAATAAAATCACGTCTCAAAGATTTACATATTGACTCTACTTAAATTGGGTACAAATATTCATATTAAAATTCAACCAATAGATAAAAAAACCAAAAAATGATTTTTTTAGTATTATTAATAAAAATTTCTCAAACGAGAGACATTTACAGGTAAAAAACGATTTTAAATCATCATATTTACTTTTTCAAGTATGGTTCACTAAAAATGTAAATTTGATTATACGGAATCGTTGTCAACATCTCCCATTTGAGAAACTCCCTTGATATTAAGTTTGTGATTAATATTTGAAAATTAAAATATTTAGTGAGTTATCATGTGAGTAATCCGTGCCACTTGTGATGTGTATCTCCAAAACAGTTTTCAAAGTAGAAATTAAATTGCGACGTATTTTATATTGTCTTTTCCTTTCCACATGACACCTAGTTTAAACAAACAAAAGACCTTTAATTTAGTTGACCCTTTAAAATGAAGCTATTGCTTTTACAGGACAAAAGAAATTATAAGTGAGAGAATGATAGAGAGAAAAAGGAAATCCCATTTTATACACCTCCCAAAAATATATAAAAGTCCATTTACAATGAACCCAACTTTTCCCCCACATAGCTTGTTGGTTCTTTGTGTGGCTCTCTTGATAATGTCTCCAATATAAAATTTGGTTACTTTTTTATTTAAAACATATATCTTGAATATAGGTTAAATAATACAACATCACAATTATTTTAATAAGAAGCACAACTAAGAAAACATACAAGCAATATATGAATACGTCATGAACTCAAGCTTTAGTGCTAGTCATTTCGTATAACAATTTATTTTTTTAAGAAATAAAGTTGTTGTTAATTGTAGCATTGAAAATAATTTTTATTCCAAACACTAATTTATAAAAAAAATTCTTTTAAGAAAAATTCCTTATAAATAGGTTACCAAATAATCAAGTTAGAGAGAGATAGATTATTATAAAAGTGAAAAAAAAAATTAAAGTGATTTTATACAATAAGAAATTTTGACAAGAAAATTAGTTGAAATAACATGATATTTGTTTTTTTTTTATTTATTAAAAATCACACTTAGCAACAAATTTATTATTGTTTTATCTTTAGGGCCCATTTGCATAAAAATCCAAACCAAATTTTACTGTAATAATATGATTTATGTTTGATTTTTTTTTTTGTTAATGTAGCTACTATAGTAAGCTGATTTAAACAAATTTTTTTTTATATTCAGATTGTAATCCAAATAACTTTTTACATAATTGACTCATCATCTTATTGAAAAAAAAAAAAAAAACCATTCTGAATAATTTAATAGTTTATATCATTAATTAAATTGCTTCTTTTATTCGTAATTTATATAATAATACAAAATTGAGGATAAAAATTAAAAATATAACACAAAAGCTCATATATTATTAATATGCTCACAAAACAGCATTCTTCAAAATCCCCAAAAGGCAAATACAAATCTTATTCTAAAAAAAAAAAAAAATTGCACGCAATTTGAGCGTATTTTGTATTAAAAAAAAAAAACAGTGACACATCATCTCCTTATATTGACGCTCAATGGGCCTGTGAGGCTGTCACCATCCACTCGTCACAGACCAACGCGCTGCTCCGCGCCGGCGCGTGGCAGAATCCGCGGGCCCCACAAAAGCAAAGTGGGCCCACTCCCAAAAGCTGAGTGTGTATGTATACATGTGTCATGTGTGTGTGTAATGTGTGTGTATATATATAATCCCAATGCCATGAGACTCTCCACTCTCCACTACTGCCTCTCCATTTCCATTCCCATTCCCATTCCCAATTCCATTTCCATTCATTCAAACCCACAAAAATAGGAAGAAAAAAAAAAAATCGCCAAATTTATCTCTCTTATTAACGTTCTCTCTTTATCCCATTTCGAGACTTTTCAACAGTAATTAAAAGGAAAAAAAAAAAGAAAAAGTAAATCCTCTCTCTCTCTCTCTCTCTCTTCTCTCACACAGTGGAGATTTTGTTCCTTAAAAAAATAATAATAATTTTTTTTATCTCCCTCTGTAGCGTTTCCCTCGCTATAAAATCTCACTCTGTCTCTCTCTCTCGCTCTTCTAGGTTTTGTGACAAAGAAGCGATTTTCTCTCTCTTTCTCGCTCTTCGAGACCGTCGTTTCCGAGCTTCCAAACATGGGAGGTGACAAGGGAATCTCTCTCGACGAGATCAAGAATGAGTCCGTCGATCTGGTACAACCTCTCTCTCTCTCTCTCTCTCTCGCTCTCTGTTTATTGTTGTTGTTTCTGTGCTGTTTGGTTGCTGAGAAAATGGACTGTGTGTGAACGTGAACAAAGGAAAGTAAAATATGGCTGTTTGGTTGCTGAGAAAGTGGACTCGGACTTGAAAAATAGAGAGAGAAAAAATCTGGACTGTTTTCGTTATTTGTTTCACGTACGCCGCTTTTAGCTTCCTCGATTTCAGTGCAAGCTATACTATACATGCATATACAATATATACATATATGATTTTTTTTTGGCTGTTGTGGCGATTTCAATGATTTGTATATTTTTGTGTATATGTGTATATATATTGATTTCTCGTTCTTCAGTCGTTCTTCAGTCATTCTCGTCTCTCAAGTCTCAAGACTCAAGTTAGTTTTTTATTATTGCATATTTATTTTTCACAAGAAAATGAAAAGAAAAATAAAAAATCTTCTCTGATTTTCACTTAATTTTCCTTTTTCTCATATATTTTGTCGGTATGACAAACGAAAATCACGCTTCCTGGTCTGGCCTAGCTAGGCTTTTCTTGACTTTTTTTTTTGTTTTTTCAAATTATTATTATTTTTTTCTGTGAAATCGGCGATGAATGAGAAATCGTCATGAATGAAGGTTTGTTTGTTTGGTTTTATTTTTTTGGTTTCCATTTCAACAAAGGCGACAAAAGAAAGCCTTTTGGAGCCCGAATCGTGTAGGACACGTGGACCACATCAAGTGGGGTCCGCTGATGGAAACCGACGGCCTAGATCTGTTGCTTAAATTTCGAGCGTGTAAATATTTTCATAGTGGCTTGACTGGCCTCTAAGACAGATTACAGAAATATGACCTTTTTTTAGAAAATTAAAAAGATATTATATCTTAACTTAAGAGTGAAATATGTACCCAATCACATGGAATCGGGGCTTCGACAACGCATACCTCTTTAGAGAACGTGGCCGAAGCGAATAAGTACTTTTAATAGTAAAGGACGAAAAATTATTATCTTTTTTTTTATATATAATTTTCTTCGTCGTTACGCGCAATAAATATAGGAGTACTACACGCGCCTATTAAAGGTTTTTTTTTTTTTTTGAGATATTTAATGGCCCTGGTTTGTCCAAAATTTCGAAGTTAATTAAATTAAGGACTTTTTGTTGGTTACGCTTTGAAAAAAATGAGATCGGACCTACCAGAGAGAGTTGGTTAATGTCTCTGTCCTGGAGAAGAAAAATACAGGACATGAATAGGACTTTATGGGTGCTTTATTTGTTTATTGTCCTGTTTTTGTCAAGTTCTCTGGAAAATTTTTTGTCTTCGTTATTTTGGGATTTGGGCGTACTGTCCGTGGTACTTTTTGTACGCAATATTATTTTTCTAATATTTTACTTGGCTGATATAAAATACCCAAATTGAAAATTCTGTTGACATATATATATGCGTAAGTGTAAATTTTTTGATTAAAAAAATGTAAATGTATACGTATATCAGTATATGTTAAAGTGGGATTTATTTTTAAAGAAGGAAACAGACAATGGTTTACAGCAAACACGGCTTTAAACCAGAAAGAGGAGTTTACGAAAAGAAAAAAAGAGAAAGAAAAATTGTTTAACGTTATGCATCACTCTTCTTCAAGTATGTGTGTATAAAATACTTTGTCTAGGGAAATGAGGTTTAAAGGTGTTACTTAAACTAACCAATTAAAGAGCCTTAATTTAATAAATTTATATATTTAATTGCATTTGTGTAACGGTTGAACTTTGTCATAGAGAGACAATATCATTAAAGCTTTTTTTTTTTGAGTAACATTAAAGCTCTTTTATATGCCAATCCTTTTCAAGGATGAGGAAAAAGAATTGCAAACTGTAATCAAGTTCACATGTACACTTAACGAAAGTGAGCTGATCTTTTGATGCTCCCGTGACCTAAGCTTCTAGCCTGTGAAAATTAGGTGGTTGGAGCCTTTTTTTTTTTTTTTTTTGGCTAGAAGGTTGGAGCTTGGTTTGATATTAGCATCTTAGGATTTGATTGTTCACTAAAAATAAAATCAAATATATAAAATTGACATTAAAATTCTAAAGTGATAACGCAATTCAACTACTGAAACACTGTACCCAGAATTGAAAAGCTATAGTTATCAAGTATTTGGTCTCAGTATGAAAAGAGCAACTTGTGAATCAGCATTGGCCAATAACTTTACTCTGGGTTTAGGCCATTTTTCTGCAATTAATTTGCTGAACGCAAGAATGATCTTTTGTATGTCTTACAATGAAAAGAGTTTTTGTATGGAGTATAGGTAATCCTTGTCTTGACTTGAATGCAAGAACTGTGGGAAGTTAGACAGACTTTAATGGCTTCTTTGTTGGTTATAGGAGCGGATTCCGATGGAGGAAGTGTTTGAACAGCTGAAATGCACAAGAGAAGGGCTAACCTCAGAGGAAGGGGCCAACAGGCTTCAAGTTTTTGGACCCAACAAATTAGAAGAGAAAAAGGTTGGTTTCATCTGATGATCATAACTTGTGACTAATGGTTTTTTTTTTTTTTTTTTTTTTTTTTTTGTGGTAATGGTGTTTTTACATTTTTAGTTCCATAAGGTTATGTGGAAGCATGTGATGATTTGTATGTTTTTCGGAACAGGAGAGCAAAATTCTCAAGTTTTTGGGATTTATGTGGAATCCTTTGTCATGGGTCATGGAAGCTGCTGCTTTGATGGCTATTGCCCTGGCAAATGGCGGTGGAAGGCCTCCGGATTGGCAGGACTTTGTTGGTATTATTGTCCTTCTGCTCATTAACTCTACCATCAGTTTTATTGAAGAAAACAATGCTGGTAATGCAGCAGCAGCTCTCATGGCTGGTCTTGCTCCGAAGACTAAGGTGAAAGAAATAAGTTGAGCTTTGCTTTAGTTTTTCTGTAACCTTACACTTCAAATCTTTACTTATATTTTGTTGGCGGTGAATGTAGGTTCTAAGAGATGGTCGATGGAGTGAACAAGATGCTGCCATTTTGGTTCCAGGAGACATTATCAGCATTAAGTTGGGAGATATTATTCCTGCTGATGCACGTCTCCTCGAGGGTGATCCTTTAAAAATTGACCAATCTGCTCTAACTGGAGAGTCCCTTCCTGTCACCAAGCATCCCTCGGAAGAAGTGTTTTCTGGTTCAACATGTAAACAAGGTGAAATTGAAGCAGTTGTGATTGCCACAGGTGTGCACACCTTCTTTGGCAAAGCTGCCCATCTGGTCGACAGCACCAACCAAGTCGGACACTTCCAGAAAGTTCTCACGGCCATTGGTAATTTTTGCATTTGCTCCATTGCTGTTGGGATCGCTGTCGAGCTTATAGTTATGTACCCGATACAGCACCGCCACTACAGGGACGGGATTGACAATTTGCTGGTTCTCTTGATTGGAGGGATTCCAATTGCCATGCCAACTGTTTTATCTGTCACAATGGCTATTGGTTCCCACAGGCTTTCTCAGCAAGGTGCTATTACCAAAAGAATGACAGCCATTGAGGAAATGGCTGGCATGGACGTCCTCTGCAGTGACAAGACAGGAACTCTGACCCTGAACAAGTTGACAGTTGACAAAAACCTGATTGAAGTGTTTGCCAAAGGCGTGGAAAGGGAGTACGTTATCCTTCTTGCAGCTAGGGCTTCAAGGACTGAAAATCAGGATGCTATCGATGCTGCTATTGTTGGAATGCTTGCAGATCCAAAGGAGGTATAACTGATTGCGACCATTTTGTTATTTTGACTTTCTTCACTCCCCATTTGAGTGAGTTTTTATGACGGCTACTTTGTGTTCTTTTGAACTGGGCAGGCAAGAGCTGGTATCAGAGAGGTTCATTTCCTTCCATTTAACCCTGTAGACAAGAGAACTGCTTTGACCTACATTGACTCTGATGGAAATTGGCATCGAGCTAGCAAAGGAGCCCCTGAGCAGGTAATCATTTATACTTTAGGTTTTGATATGGATTGACCAACTTTTTGAAAGAACAGAAATTAACTTTTTCGTTGTGATCTGAAACAGATAATCGCCCTTTGCAACTGTAGGGAGGATGTCAAGAAAAAGGTTCATTCAGTAATTGATAAGTTCGCTGAACGTGGACTTCGTTCTTTAGCGGTTGCAAGACAGGTTGGAAAATGTAACAAAGAATGAATGAAATCAGTGCTCAGTCTGTTTGACTTTCTCCTCATTATTGTTGGTTTGTTAATCTCTCAGACTGTACCTGAGAAGTCAAAAGATAGTCCAGGATCACCATGGGAATTTGTTGGTTTATTGCCCCTGTTTGATCCTCCAAGACATGACAGTGCAGAAACCATCCGAAGAGCTCTCAACCTTGGTGTGAATGTTAAGATGATTACAGGTAAACCTTGTTGAACCACCATTTCGTCTACCACTTCATTATGGGGACTGTCTTGCAGGATGTCCTGTTCTAAGAATTTTTTCCTTTCCCAGGGGATCAGCTGGCCATTGGTAAGGAAACCGGTCGGAGGCTTGGAATGGGAACAAACATGTATCCATCTTCAGCATTGCTTGGCCAAGACAAAGACGCATCCATGGCGGCACTCCCAGTGGACGAGTTGATTGAAAAGGCTGACGGATTTGCTGGAGTGTTTCCAGGTACATTTTCACTTTTTCATCTATGCTGTATCCTATTCATTTTGTCTTCCCATATACAGAATCAATGAGTTTGTCGTCTCTATGTCCTTGTCGTCTAGAACTCAGGATTTGCCTTTTTCCCCCTTATTTGATTTTCCAAGTTATCAACTTATCTATGGACACCCCAAAAATTGTTTTGAACTTGTTATTTGTTGTCTTGCTTCCTCATTCCAATTCTAATAATCTTTTTTTTTGTTTGCCCGCATCATAGAACACAAGTACGAAATTGTGAAGAGGTTGCAGGAGAGGAAGCACATATGTGGAATGACGGGAGATGGTGTGAATGACGCTCCTGCTCTGAAAAAGGCAGATATTGGAATTGCTGTTGCTGACGCTACTGATGCAGCTAGAAGTGCTTCGGATATTGTCCTCACTGAGCCTGGGTTGAGTGTTATCATAAGCGCAGTGCTAACCAGCAGGGCCATTTTCCAAAGAATGAAGAACTACACTGTTAGTTACCATTTTGTGCTCTTTATTGGCAATAACTAACACTCTCCCCATAGTTGTATCTAAAAGATTTTCTAATCATTTTCATTTTTTGTTGTTCCCTTTTGCAGATCTATGCAGTTTCAATTACCATCAGAATAGTGGTATGTTTAACATAAATTTTTCAAATGCCAATGTTAATAGTTAAACTTCTTATTTCAAATTTCGTGAGTTCTTATTATATTCAATTTCCACAGTTTGGCTTCATGTTCATTGCACTGATATGGAAGTTTGACTTTGCACCCTTCATGGTTCTGATCATTGCCATCCTCAATGACGGTGAGATCACTTATTAAATTGTTGGTCAAGAATAGCCTTATCGTATAGTTTAAACTGCTTGTATTTCTCTGAGACACGATTCTAAGTCTTTCTTTACCACACTTTCAGGAACCATCATGACAATATCCAAAGATAGAGTGAAACCATCTCCTCAGCCAGACAGCTGGAAACTGAATGAGATTTTCGCCACTGGCGTTGTGCTCGGAGGTTACCTGGCACTAATGACTGTAATATTCTTCTGGGCCATGACAGATACTGACTTCTTCACTGTAAGTACAGTTCTTATATCTTCCAGTTAGGATTAGTAATTGGTTTGGTAGGATATTTACATCTTCATCCTTCCATTCACCCACTCTTTCCAATCAAATACAGGACAAGTTTGGTGTAAGATCCCTACGTGGTAGAAATACGGAAATGATGGCAGCCTTGTACCTACAAGTGAGTATTGTGAGCCAGGCTCTTATTTTCGTGACAAGGTCTCGAAGCTGGTCCTTCGTTGAACGCCCTGGACTTCTTTTAGTCAGCGCTTTCGTGGTTGCTCAACTGGTGAGACTTGTTTTCTATGCATTTTCTTGGTTTCCGTTTCGCTAGACTGTCCCACAAGCCTCTTATGAGTTATAAAAGATCATTATTGTAACGTAGTGCCATAACAACTCAAACTCAAGAATAAACGGATAAGCAGAGGAGATAATTTCATGAATGTAAATTTTTATAACTTTTAATTTATTGTATCTATTAATTTGGAGACCAATTCATTCATTATCAGGTAGCAACTCTCATAGCGGTCTATGCAAACTGGAGCTTTGCACGAATCAAGGGTTGTGGCTGGGGATGGGCTGGTGTAATCTGGCTATACAGTGTGGTGACATATGTTCCTCTTGATCTCATCAAGTTTGCAATCCGTTACGCCCTGAGCGGAAAAGCTTGGGATACTCTTTTGGAGAACAAGGTTCTTTTGCATCTGTTTTCCTAGTTCAAGTCATTGATTCGACTTCCCAGCAAAAAAAAAAAAAAGTCATTGATTCAATTTTCCATTATTCTTTGTTATAACTGTACTTGTGTTTTCTTCTTGTTACAGACTGCCTTTACCACAAAGAAAGACTATGGAAAAGAAGAGAGAGAGGCGCAGTGGGCTGCAGCGCAGAGGACACTGCATGGCCTTCAACCACCAGAAAGCACCAACCTTTTCCCCGAAAAGAGTAGTTACAGGGAACTGTCTGAGATTGCAGAGCAAGCCAAGCGACGGGCTGAGGTTGCAAGGTAAGCAATATAACCTATACGAGACAAACGACTTCGGAGATATTAAATAAATCATCTGCTGTGTTAGAATGGACCGAGTCATCTAAGAAAGTACTTGTTTCGATTGTGGTTGCAGGCTTCGGGAATTGCATACACTTAAGGGTCACGTCGAGTCGGTGGTGAAGCTGAAAGGACTCGACATTGACACAATCCAACAGCACTACACAGTTTGAGGAGATAGCGAACGCATTCAAAAAGGAAGGAAAAAGAAAAGAGGCTAATATTAAATTGCAAAGAGAAGCTCAACACCGTGATGACTATGATGATGAAGAACTTGGGTAAAATAGTATAGGTTGAATTTCCTCATGCTAGATGTTTTAGCTAGTTAGTTTTTGATTTGTCACCTAAAAGCAGAGGAAACGTACTGTTCTCTTTTTATAGCCACAATGACATAAATTACATTTTCTTCTTCGTTTGTTGAGCTGTTTAGTGCGATATGCTATTTTTGCATCATCACAATCATTCCCAGTACATAATAGGGGACATGAAGTCCTGATTTTGGTGGTCTACCAAGACAATGCATTTCTCAGGACTCGTCAATAAAAAAGAGATTTCTCTCTTATTTTCTTCGTCTTTATGTGCCTTTTTTGAGTTTTAAAACTAACGACCTCCAAAAGCAGGTGAAAGAAACGGTAATAAGTTTGTTCAATTGTTTAATTATATATCCCTTGTACTTGGATTGCAAATTGGAGTCTCTGGCATCAACAAAATTATCTTTGCTCCTTTATGCATCTAAATGTTAGAAATATGTGGTTCTAAGACTAGGACAATTTTTTTGTGTCTTTTCTTTGAGAGTACAAATCTGTGCCTTTGCCCTACGATTTGAAGTTATTAGGCCTACTATTTGAATGCATTTTTCACTCAAAGGCAACGCAATGTACAAGATATGAAGATCGTTGGTGCCTTTTATCTTTATTTGTTTATTTTTTTATGAGCAATTCGTGTCTAAATTTAGGTACCAAACCTCCATTGATTAAACTTTTTGGTATTTCAATTTTTGCTCATTATATTGAACTTCTCAAATATTTTTAGTCTCACATTCTGTCTTATGGTCTGTTTAGGCCTCGTGTCAAGTTCATGCAAATTGGGCAAGAACTTTGTGCATAAATAATCTTTCAGCTCGGAATTTGGTATTGCAAGTTTCTAATTCTCCCACAACCAGCCTCTAAAATCCAAATTTCTATAATGATTATTGCATTTTACCATAGAGTAGTGCTAGAAACACCAACTTTTTTTTTTATATAAACTTACGTATCATATGTTATTGGTGAGTATTTATTACCTTATAGAAAGATTTAATATTCAACTAATGAAATATTACACTTCAACTGCCACATAAGTTGGTATTAAAAACTTAGTAATTTAACAAGGGTAAATACCTTAAATATTCATGTATTTCATCGAAATTCCACGCTTGTCCCGTAAATTTTTACTATTATAAATTTATCCCTTAAGTTCTTCAATTGGACAAAATATATACCTTGTTATAATTACAGTTATAGTGTGATAAATTTGACTAAAAATTTAAATAAGTTATATTTTTTTTGTTCAATTTAGAAAACGGAAGAATAAAATTTATATTATCACAAACTCATGACATCAACATGGAATTTCAATAAAACTATGTTATTTCCCATTCATCAATACCCTTAGGACTTTACATGGTTTTTGTGTGGGAGGGAGAGAGATTAAACTTAGACAAATAAAAATTACAAGTATTTTAGTTTCTGAATTCAAAATCTAGTTCACTGCGGCACAATTACGCCTAATTTCGCCGTGTTTTCCGGTCTTGACCCCAATCCGGCCAAGCCTAGTCATGGCAGCCACAAAAGCCTCTTCAAAAGCTGTGGCATTGGAGGCAAACAGGTTCACAATTGGTCTTGACTTTCTGTCATTGAACAAGACTTGATCAGAGGTGAACAAGCCCTTCCCTTGCTGAAGGTTCTTGTAGTACTCGTTGTCGAAAGTTTGGGGCGTGTTTGGATCCATGTCAATGACGATTCTGGGGTCGACATTTTCAGGACAACTTTGCTTGAGGTCGTTTGCGTATTGCGTGTCGAGTGTCGGATCAATTCTAGTTTTGCTTTTGAAGCTGTAAACCCTCTTGAAAACTCTATTGCAGTGTGAGAACCCAATCGTATGAGCGCCTACACAACAAGTTATTTCTAGTCGGAATAATGCTATTTATCACTATTAACTTAAAGTCCGAGCTTAATTTCACATATTGGCCTCATTTGTGGGACGGACATAACGAATATTTCTATCAAGAACTTCACATTTTCACATTCTTAAATAATCAACAAGACACTTAAAGAGACCTAATTTATTATATAATTGGAGAAATTGAATCGCTCGAATGTAAGACCTATCTATAATAAGATATGTGACATTTTGATAATAATTTGAGCTAAATTCTAGTTGTTATACGTAGAATGCTTAAACAATAAAATTTTGAATTTTGTGAGCATGAATAAGTACCTGAGAGCGCGACGAGATCGGTTAAAGAGAGGCCATGAGAGGCAAACATGGATTTGAGGAGTTTGATTTTGGAATCAGGATTAGGAAGATGGTGATTGACACTAGCTTTGGTAGAGATTCTACCATCTAGTCTTCCCAATTCTACTTCATAAGATGGTCCACCTGTCTAAACCAATAAATTATTCAATGGTACATGCTCTATATTCTATTTGTCACGATCCTATTAAAAATTCAAAAATCATTCTTCTTTTTTTTTTTCCTCCCCTTTTTCCCCTTCGTGTTTTCGTGCTTTCTTAATTATTTTAATGGAAATACTCGTAAGAGTTTTTCCAATATTTAGCCACTATCCATGTTTTGATTTTTCTACCCAAAAATTATAGTGAACAGTAACACTATTTTTTCAATATTTATTCTAAAAAATGTAAAAAAAAAAAACTATTTGACAATTAAGTTACTAATGTACTTTAATTATTAATGTAATAATAAAAAAAATTAGTTATTTTTGAAATTACTTTAAAATCAAGTATTAATAATTAATACAACTCAATAATTAATACAATAAAACTTTATAAGTTAATACTCAATAAATTAACAATCTCAATTAAGTAATATTTTTACTAATTGTGACTTGGGTATAACGTGCTAATAATTCGATAAATTTATAAGATAAATATAATACAAAGAAATATTTTAGTACCTTTGATCTATAAATTAAAAAATTTCTTATATAAATAAATTTATAACTTTACTAAGAAGAATTTACGAAATATACATATAATAGTACTACATGTTCTTTCTCAAAATTGATATTGACATAATATTTATTTAATTAACAAATAATAATAATTTATAAGATAATTTAGATACGGAATATTTGAATAAATAAAAATATACTTATTTGTTATTTTATCAATAAATTAATATATTACTAATTTATTAATAAATTAATAATTCTTTAAATGATTAAATTTTCTTGATCTCAATGTAATATCATGTAATAACTTAAGGTTTACACTTCACAGTATTTGTTTGGTTCAAATCAGTATCCCTGATCTAAATGAAGACGGAAAAGTGGCAATAAGAAATAACACATCTTTCTGCCAAATAGTTAGGCCGTTATTCAGAACAACAAAATAACTGTAAATAATGATTAAAAAAAATAAAAAATAAAAAATAAAAACAAATCCATTTCCACGTTTTATTGACAATTATTATCATAGCAATAATTGTTAAGGACACATACAGATCCCCACTTCACATGCATGAAGAAACCTAACTAGCTGTTTCATCATAAATCTGACCTACATAGCTAAGATCCACAATCAAATAGTACAAAGCACGTATCAGAGGAAAAATTTGGTAAATAATCTATTTTTAGACCATATTTAAGAAAATGTTCATAATTTTTTTTATTAAGTGAATGGTCTATTTTTTATTAGTAGATAATAACCATGGTTTGTAAATAATATACATTTGGCTAATATATTATCTACTAACTAGTAACTATGGTATTGTCTACTAACTAAAATCAAACCATTCATCTAAAAAATAAACATTGTGGACATTTTCTTAAACAAATTCCAAAATTGAATCATTTAGCCATAAATCCTTTTTGGAAATGCCGATAAGTTAAATTAAAAGTTGAGTTAATAAAGCCAATAGATCACTTGAGTGTGAGTTTTTATATAATAATCAAAGTTTTAAGAAATTATTTTATATTATGACAGAATTTGAAAAAGAAATTTACAATAACTAATTTGTTTGTTAAGTAATTAAATTAATCACAGATTATTTATAACAATGTATTATTGACTTTTTTTTTTTAGAAAAAAATAAACATTAATGAAAATGATAATCTCTTAATTCTAATCTTTCTAGTCTAATTGTAGGCATTTTAATTTTAAATTTGGTGATTCATTCTCTTGTAAGAAAACATATTGAAACATTTGATTTTTCACTCATTCCATTAAGAAAGATCGGTCAATCAACTAATAATTTATTACTCTGAGCCTAAAAAAAGTTGCTGGTTATTATTATGCTGGTTCCATTTAACTCTAAACCTAACTAAATTGTAGTACAGATTAGGAAACCTAAATGATCTAATATGCACTTTTAAAGTAGAGATAATTAAGAGGATTACAAGAGAATGAAATCTAATATATATATATATATATATATATATATATATATATATTGTAAAACGATCATGACACATCATAAGAAGCATGTTAGAAGTAACTTAATAATCTTTTTCCATGATGTTTAACGTTACTCTTTAATTTTATTTTATTATTTATTTATTTATTTATTTTCGCGAATGAGCTTACCAAGCTAACGACGTCTCTGGCGGCCATGGCGAGAATATCGGCGCAAGAGACTTTGTTTCTGCAAGAAGGGACACTCTCAAGAGCCTCCTTTGCTTTGATCACTGTGTCAAAACCATCTCCAGCCAAAGATAGATTGTCCGAATTGTCCTTCTCTGCTGTGTTGTTCCATGAAAACAACATCACTGAAGCATCACATCCCTATATTCAAACCAAAAAAAAAAAAAAAACCCCCCCTTAAAAAAATTCTCATAATTAATGTATAAGTAACAAGATGATAGAAATAAAATGATCAACACTAAAACGAAAAAAAAAAAAAGACATGGTATTCGACGCATAAATGTGATGTATAGTATTGGTAAGACAGAAAGTCGGGACAATAATATTGGACAGAATTTAACATTGGATGTGACAAACCCTGACAAAGCAGTCATGGAAGAAGAGCCTGAGAGTTGATGGGGCTGTGGCAATGGTCTGACGATGCTTCTTCTCGACCGCGGATCGGACGATGGATTCGGCATTAGGGCATGAGTTTTTGTAGTAGTCTTTGCTAAGCAAGGCATGGTTTGTGTTTGAGAGGAGGAGAAATAGGAATGAGAGGGAAAAAAGAGTTTGGGAATTCATTATCTTTGTAGTAGTAGTAGTAGAAGAAGAAGTACTAGTGCTAGTACTAATGTTTTGTTTAGTGTATTAGAGTGCTATTAGTATTTTGTGTGTATTTTCAAGGGGTTATTTAAATTTAACCCACTAGTGCTTAAATAGGTCTAATTGTGTGGGGATAATGGGAGGTGGGTTGTTCTTAGCTGTAAAGGACACAATTGTGGGGTATTGATTTTGAGAATAAGTTGGAAAATATTAGTGGATCAATGTAAGAGAGTTTGATAATATAAAAGAAAAGAAAAAAAATGAAATAAAGAAATAGAAAAACGTGGCAGGATTGAAAAGTGGAATATCATGCAAGCATATTTACTAATATTGTTGTTGCTTATTATTGGTTGTGACAAAAAGAAAAAAAAAAAAAAAAAAAGGTTCTGATCACTGAAAATTTTCGATGATATAAGCTTCTATTGGAAAAGGAATGGGACAAGAAGAAAGTACCTAGGTATATGAGGGCAATATACACATACCTGTTCTGTTGGATTTAACTATAAATTCAGGCCACCTTTGTGAGTCTCACTTTTGTTGCCATGTGGAGGTTTACAAGGAATATTCTTTCTATTTTAAGGTAAAGAGAAACCTTTTTAGTGGCACTTACGTAGAACTCACATTCCTTGTATTAGCTTTTCACTCCACTTCTCTTTTTAAAATACAGGATAAAGAAGACTAGTGATCTATTGTATGTATTCTTTTAGTGATTATGTTTTTCAAGGTTCTAATACATTGTTATTGATAGATTGAAATCAAACAATTTCCTAAATAAAAAGACGTTTTCAAATCGAGACTTAAAGGTATGAACTTGGCCTATGATTGAAGGGGCATAAGTGTGATCAACCCTTTTTCTTTGAAGTAAAAATCCCACAATGTTTAACTTTTGCCCTTGAACCAATGTTGAAGAGAAAAGCTCTTAGTATTTAGTTTTTCTTTGAGAAATTGGAGTCAAATGGTTAATACTTAATATTATTAGTTGCTAGTGGATGAATTATAAGTTATGACAAGGAATGGAAAGTTAAATGACATCATGAATACTATAAACACCAACGAAATAGCAGCCCTCACCTTCACAAAGTCAATGATCCCATTAAGGCAACCATATATTCTTGCACTATCTATGTGTATCACTTTTCACAGACCTAAGATCTAAACCTACTTTTTGTGAATGTAATGGTACCACAAATCTTCTTGCTGAGGACTCAGATAAATTTGGCGAGGGATTGGTCTCTAAAAACTACCCAAAAATAAATAAATAATGTCAAGTTGTCAATACCGCTTTTGTTCGCTAATTTTCCTCTTCTTCAACATGATACACTAAATTGGTTTCCTCTCAATGCCAAGGGTAATAATTCCTTACAAGTTAAAAGTTCTCATAGTCCAAAGGCTCTTCCTCATGGTGCAATTTTCTCATCCCATTTAAAGAATATGTCAATAGGAAGTAAAACTCAAGAGCTAGTCATGTTAAAGAGTATAAGTTTGATTAGTATCATTTTTGGGGTGGCCATAGAAGCAGCCAACGAAAAATGTGACCAAAAACAATTAAAGGCAAAACCAGGAAGTTCTGACCCAGGCAAATCCATTTTGATCATGTATCACTAAGCCCTTTTAAAAATGATGAGCAATTCAAACAAGAATTTCTCTTTACTTTGCGGATACAGAACATAAAACAAAACTAATACTTTCCGAGTTCAAGTAGATGTGTCTCTTGAAATTGAAGCACAACAGCTTGTTCAGATCAAATAATATGAAATTTGATCAGATCAAACAACTATGATACAAAAATTTACTTGACAGTGACAGTACTCGATTCTGTTCATACATTTCTAATATACAAAAATGATGTGAGCAAAACCTATCTCCATTTTAGCCGGGAAATGATTTCACAGTATCCTGTAGTTTCAGTGCCAATCAAACACTCCTACTGCTTTTGTACATGTAATCTGATTTTGCTGTAACGAGATGATTCTGACACGCTAAGTGGGAGTCCTTTGCTGATAAATTTGCTGAAGAGCTCGGGGCAAATTCAACACAATCTCCGCATAAGCTGGAATCCAGAAAGCACAAATCAAAACCGTGTACACGAGAATATATCAAGCAAGAAACAAAACAACAATGAAGCATCAAAAGGGACTCGAGGTCTTTAAATTCTCTTGAGCTATAAGCTAAGCCCTCTACACATGAAAACAAGAACATAATATCGCCCTGTTATTCACTCGATATAAATTTGCCTAATTCAACACCGAGAAACATATCCGCAGCATTCAGATGTCTTACTAAGAAACGGAGAGTAGAAACTATATGCATGTAGCACACGAATGAACTTGTACAAGATTCATTACGAAAAAGTGTTCACTAGGAAAGAGGTATTAGACCTTCTGGTAAGCTCATGGATCGTAATGCATCCTCCGCGTATGACAGGCGAGTGGGACCAGGTTGACTTGCTAGGCTTCCATTTTCCTTCCTACTTGAAGTTAATGCATTCGTACTACTTTTCTTGGATGGATGCGCGGGCCATGCAAGTACTTTGATACGAGTAGGAAGCACAGCTAGAAGATCTGCGTATCTAAGTGTCACGGTTACCTTACTGCAACAAAAAAAGACGTATTTTTTTGTCAAAAAGATGTGCTCGCTGAAACATATCAGATGCAACACTTCCTAATAGAAACACGATAAAGCAATTATACATAATACCATCATAAAGTTCAAACGTTTGCGAACAGTAAGATCTATGAAGTACAAGGAAATCTATATGGTAAATATAATAAAAGAAAGCTGACCAATCAAAATTATCTAGTGCAAACTCGATCATATGGTACGCCAGGCTATGATACAATTCCCCAATTTGGTTTCCATACAAGTCCTTCACAAGCCGAACCTGTACGACATTTAGAAAGCATTAAAGCAATAGAGCGTAACACTTGCACTGACAAAAACGAAGAGTTCTCTAACTTAAAAAAAACTGAAACTTAATAGTAAAATTATTATTTTTTAAAAAGAGGGAAGAAATTATCCTCCGTTGCATCAACAGCTTACCTGCTCCCGTCTATCCACAAAGGACTGCAAAAGTTCTCCGATGTAATCTATAAATTTCTGGAAGAAAACAGTTGAGGACAGGACAAGCAATCAGAACAAGTTTACTATCGAAGCAAGTGCAAGTCCGCAAAGCCAACACAGAAACCAACCTTACCATAGCATTCGAGGAAAGAAGATCGTTTTCTGCTTCTCTTAGTGGCAGAAAAAATGGAACAGTGTGTTCAAGGACAGTCATCTTTTCAAGAAATGACTTGCTCTCAAGCACGCAATGGTACAACTCACAAGGTTCCCCTGCAAAGCATTGCGAGAACTGATGAGAGCATACCTCATTGCTACAGAAACAGGTATGCCTAAAACCTAAGAACTCTATATGTGATGAAAGACTCAGACTACAAACACAAATATTGCTAGAGAGACAGTCCGGAAATATGCAAGTGTTGAACTCATGACAATATTGGGAAACTCTGATCTAGGGACGAGTAAGGAAAAAAGTGGAAGCCAATGGGTACTGAAATAATGTTTTTGTACTTTAAAAATGAGAATAATTGGACAAAGATAGCCAGACCGCTTTTTACGTATATTAATAACGGAAAATCAATTCAACTATACCAGCAAAAGATGTCTCATATTGGATTCCAATTCTGGTGCCTTCCAAACAGAAAATCACCTGACAAGGAATAAGCTAACCTGTTTAGAATTTCAGTATAAATAAATGACCACTTTTGGAAACCAGATTATCACTACCAATTTTCGTTACCGAATATTATTATATGTTCATATTTTTTTCACCAACACTCTTCAACGTAGAATATTACATAAGTACTAGTATTTTACCTACATGCTTTAATTTATAGGTCACATTTACAGCAATATTTTCTGGTTTGGCCTCTGCAAAAGAAGACTGCCTTTGTAATGACTAGACAATAGACAATATTATATACTTTGACTTTCAAAGTGAACCTTTTATTCTTAGCAAAAAAAAAAAAAAACAGTGAACCTTTTATTTCTTTAGTAGCATTTCAAAAATGCCTCACATTAGTTTTTTTTTTTTCATTTACCAGAATTCACATCCAACAAGACAACCATACATACAATAGAAACTTTAAGATTATGTAACAGTAGATATCTTTTATGATTATTTAGTTTCAATCTCCATAGATGAGCTTCCGACCTCTGTCCTATATTTCTTTTGTCATCCGACACCTAGTTGACAATAGTTTGTTACAACTTATTACTAAAATTAGACATCTACCTCCTTGTCCCATAGTCACCTAATAAAATCATCTGCTTTATCATGACTCAGACCATGTACCAATAAAATATTAACTTCCCATAGTTATTACCTTACTTCCAACTTTATAAGTAATTTTTTCCTGACAATGAGGACCTGCCGTATTGGTTTCTCCGGGCAATGCCTTTCTATCTGCTTCCATGTGAACCTGATAAGAACCCGAATCAACTATAAGGCATTTTACACATTGATCAAAAAACTTGAAAAGTGGATCTGCAGAACTACAATGCCATTGGTTCAACATTGAGAATCATATAACAATAACACCAGATTAAGTGAACCAAAAATAAAATCGATAATTATATCATTTACTAGATGAAACTATACCTGCTCTCGTATCGTAGCTAATAGCCCATCATTCCATTGTTCTCCATCTAAACAAATCTCTAAAAGGATAAGAAAAAGAAATAAAAGCAGCAGAAAAATAAAATCAATTATACAATTCTTCAAAAGGGGGAAAAAGAAGAATCAAGGATACTAATTAAATGAATTAATGAACAAAGAATAGGATAGGAAAACAAGTAGAGCACTACATAAAATGGATTACTGCTGTTTGTCTCATTTCAATATCTCCTTCAGTTACAATACTCTTATCTCTACAGTGTTAAGACCACTTTGTTTTAAAAAGCTCAATTATAAAGCTACCTTGAGTTTGAGCAGCTCGTGCAGCTTCAAACTCTTTCTGTAGACGCTCAAATATCATCTTGTCTGAATCCCTGTTTAAATCACAGAAACGCATATTAACATAGCTTTTGAGGCAAAAACATTCTAGAAGTGTATTGCAATCAGCAATAATTCAGCACATAGTTCAAAAAATGATCAGGGTCCAAGCATCATGTACACAAAAAATTAAAAGGTGAACTGAACAACCAATAAACAGAGAAAAAGGAGGTAATGTGTATATACCAAAAGAACTCAAATGTAATTAGCATCCATCTGCCAGTTCTTAAAAACTCTTTGGAGGAAAATATGTCTAGATCTTGTCAACTAGTTGCCCTATTTGATGAATTAATGCCAACTATTTTTCTCACTGCACAATGACTGAAACATATTTAGAGAGTTGATGCCAACTTCCATTTACATGCAAAAGCCTAGACATAGAATAAGGTCAAAGTCCTGATTTTTCATGTGTTGAAAAGAATTTGGAAAATCATGCCACAACATCATACTATGTAGAAGTGTTTCTAAGGCGTTATTAAAGTCACAAAACTCAATGCCCAAAAGATCATTGACATTTATTTTTGCTTTTATATTTACATGTGTAATGAGTGCTAATTCTTTCTTTTATTTCAACACATTGACCCTAGTTGATATGCACAACCTCTACACTTCAAAAGACAAAAGATGCCCCCATTAGAGAGGGAAAACAGTTCACAAGGATATCTTTTAAAAAACAAACTAAACGATGATATAAAATTCAAATTTTAGTAAAAGAATTTTAAAAAACTGCACCTGGATAGACGCTCCGTTAACTCGCTATGTCTTTTCAGTGCATTTGAAACTGTCAGGTAAAAAGAAGCTTTTGTTTAAGATAGAAAGGACTCATTTACATATAGGAGTTCAATTTACCCTAAACGATATAAAAGCTTACATCTAGCTCGAATAGTGTCCAAGCGAATATCTTCTTCTTGCATAAAATTCTGTCAGGGCAGAACCAATTATCAGAAAGAAAAGAACTAGAGAACAGTGTAAATTCAGAATAAACGTAAAATAAGCTTAAGTGCTAATTGCAACAGGACTATGCCAACTTTGGAACAAATTGATTGATGATCTAAAATGAAATTAAAAGAAAAGTTCTCCGCAAGCATGGGTGAAAGATTATATAGATGGACTGTGAAACTTTGATTACTCAAATACAACAATCCTACAGAGTAAAAAACACACTGCAAAGATAAGAAAACTTGTTTTGTCCATTCACGGATAGGTATAAAGCATAGATTCAAATATTTGCACTGAATAAATAGCAACGGATAAATTAAGCATAAGCATAACTATTGGCTTTTGCCAAATTTCTAACTCTAACTAGCAAACTTTTTAAGACCTTTCTTAGCTTAAAAAAGAAAAAAGACTTTGCAGCTCAAAACACAACGAACGAGCTCATGAAAATTCCCTCAAACACAAAATAAATAAAACGTATGGAATTTTGAAAAAGAACTGAATCGAATCGAATTGTAAACAAGTTGAAATAAAGAACATTAGCCCATAAATATGATTTTCTAATCCGATTAGAAAGAGAAAAAACACACATTATTTAAGGACTAAGAATCATTACCACTTCTCCCATTAAAGCATATGTACGGCCAGGAAACTGTTCAAGGTGCTATAGAAACAAGTCAGAATAGCAATCATACAATTGCAAGAATTTGCAAAGATATATGTGTGTGTGTGTGTGTGTAAATTTGCACAGCCGATTCTGTGAGCAAATCAATCAAATTGAAATTAAATATTCTAAAACCTACTGTAGAATTGCATATATAACCGTAATTTAAACACATAATCTCATTTTCTAGTTTATAATCTCAATCAAAATATCATCTAGTAGATTATTGATAATCAGAGAAATAACCAAATATTAATAACACAGAAAATTTTTCCGAGAAAAGCCGATAACTTTCGTCGAAACTAGGCGAATTGTTTCCACGGGAAAATGAAACGAACGGAAATGCAAAATTGAAGATACAATTATAGATGAACAGAACCAAACAGAAATATATCGAAATCCAAAAAATGGAAAAAAAAAAAAAAAGAAGGAAAATTTCGGAATAGAGAGACAAACTTTGCGAGAAAAGTCGGAAGGAAAAGAGCTCTTTCGTGGCCTTTTCTTGAGCGATTCCTCAACATCGCTGTCCATTTCTCTCTGCTGTTTGGCTAGAGAGAAAATGAAGAGGGAGAGAATATACAGAGAAACTGAGAATCAAGAGAATTTAGGGTAACTATAACTTCGCCCAGAATTTAGGATAATTATAAAACTATCCCATTAATTAGAAGTTTTTATAAAGACGGCCCTCGGATTTTCATAATTAAAAACTCCTCAAGAGTATTTTTATTTATTTATTTGAGTATAGAGTTAAGGCCCCTAGAGTTAAATATCACAAGTAGTCCTTGGATTTTATCGAAAATTCATGTTTGTCCTCTTATGTTTTCAGTAATATAAAAATTACCTCTTCGGTTCTTCAATTGGACAAAATATATATCTTGTGATGACTTTTTTTTTTTAATCAAAAAGTATAGTTCTTTCTGTAAACTGCTAAACTGCTTTACAGTCTCATATATATTCAAACAGAGAAACCGGAAAATACTTTTGCAATATGAAAATTTTATACATGTTTTTTTTAACTAAAAGTTAAAATAATGTATATTTTTTTATTCAATTCAAAAAATTAAGGGATAAAATTTGTATTATCACAAATTCATGATAAAAATATAAAATTTTAATGAAACACATGAGATATTTATGATATTTTATGTTGAGGTATATTTCATATTTTATTTAGGCGTGTTTGTATTAAAAATACAACACAATGTTTGGTACGTTTAGATTACCGATTTTATAATTAAGAAAAACAGATTTAATGTAATATAAATTTATCTAGTATAAAAAAACTCTATTTTAAACCAGATTATTTACTCCAATGTCGAAGACCATTTTCTTAGGTCATGTTTAGTTTTATCGTATTATAATGTACTGTATTGTATTATATTGTATGCGTATAAGTTTATACAATTTATGTATTGTCTAAAATATTATGTAAAATAATTAAGAGATTTTTAAAGATTTAGCCAAACTTTAGACTAATTTTTTAGGGATTAGCCATAGTTTTTGAAATATAAGAAATTAACCATTTTATTTTTTATTTTATTAAAATCGATGAAAATTTTGGCAGTAGTAAGTTTGGTTTGCTTTTTTAAGTTGAATGAGTTGAATTTTCAGAGATTTTTTATTTGATTTGGGCGATTTTTTTTAATAATTATCATGGATACTTATGTATATTAAGGTATTGAATGACTATACCTTTAATTTTGACATTCTAGGGTTAAATCCTTTAAACTTTACTTTTAAAATGGCTAATTTCTTAATTGGTCCAATAATTAAAAATGATCTTAGATATTAAAGTAGATAATACGGTCTAATACGAATTATTTATTTTGACAACACAATTTGTATCATGTTAAGTGTGTTTTTTCATATTATACAAACCATAATTTGAACATGACAAACGCTGTTTACAAAACGATTTTAAAAAATAGCTACAGTTTCAAAAAATTTAAAAACTAGCCATGTAAGAAATTTCTAACAAAATTTTTGCCTAGTGTTAGAAATTTTCGACAGTATATTTCTGTGTATTTTTGTTATTGTCATAAATTTCTTACAGTTTTATGGCTAGTTTTTAAATTTTTTAAAATTATGACTATTTTTTAAAAACACACAGTCAAAAATGACTATTTACTTAACTGACCCTAATAAAATATTGCACAATAGAATACAATAAAATATTGTGCACCAAGCATGACCTAAGTAACATCCTAATTCAAATAGCGAAATTTCTCCAGTAACCAAAGGGTGTGTATATAATATATTACAAATTTTACACTATAGTTATAAATAAATACTTATGATCCGTTTGGTGCATTGTAAAACCTCATTGTCTTTTATTAAAGCATATAATACGGCATTTACCATGATCAATATATTATATTGTATAAACAAAAACAAAAAACACACTTAATACAATGTAAATTATGTTTTCTAGTATAAGAATAAATTATTTATGTCAGACCATGCTATCTATTACAATGTCTAAGACTATTTTCTCATTATTTTATATTAAGTCATACACAACAAAATTAATTGTATAAATTATACCTTATAATACAATATAACATGATACATTAAATATGCTCTTAATGACGTAATTTAACAAAATAATTAATTTATTAGTTATGTCCACATATTCGTAATGTTTATCCTTCCCCCAACTCGCCCTAAAATCACTTTTATTTTTAGGAGCATCCCTTATATGTGATGCATTACTAAGAGCTTTTAACTTTATTTTGAGTAATTTGTACAAATCTCTCAAATTTATTGAGGTTTATTAAGTATTCCTCGTGCTGAAAAAAGATAACAGTAACGGTTAAACTTAAAACCATAACCGAACATGTTAAAGACAATAACAGTTGTTATGTTTTAAAATCTAGACCGTTGGATTTTCAATTCGACGGCCCTTACATTTTCTTAATTAAAAATGGGGGCAATTCTCAAAATTGACCAGAAAAAAAAAATTAACAGTCATTTTTATGACCATTGTGCAACAGTCACATAAGGTGACCGACCCCCATCTCCCTTCCACAATGCATGTATAAGCCATCCCCTCCCATTTTTTTAAAACTCAATTCTTCCTAAAATCTTCAAAAAGCTTCGAAAAATATTCAAAAGATTCTCCAAAGGAACACCATGGCTTCCACCTCATCTAGCAATTTCTCTACGTCGAGCTTGCAAAATATGAAAGCTACAAGTACCTTAACACCACGTGGGTAGATATGATGGAAGCCAACTTTGACACCCTACGATGGTAGAAGGAACACCAATCAACATTTCTAATTATTTCTCAATTGCCTGAGATGTCCTTTCGATATTTGTTTCGACGGTCTCTATTTGAATCCGCATTTAGCTCTTGTGAATGTATTCTCGAGGAGCGACGATTGTCGTTGAAGCTCGATTATGTTGAGATAATTACACTAATGAAAGACTAGGATCAGACATCGCGACGAATACATGAGAATATGGCTAACACTAACTTCTAGTGGTTGAAAATTTTTTAACCCTCTAACTTATTCTTGAAATACCAAAGTTTTACGATATAGTCTAGGTCTTTGTGTTATGATATTTACTCGTATATTTAGTTTTGTAAAAGTTCCAATCAAAACGAAAATTTTTACTTAAATTATGATCGGATTGGGTCTAGGGTAGGTTAGTCTATAATGTAGGGTAGGTTGGGTTCAATTTTTTTCAACCCGATGTGCTCGGATTGGGTAGGTTAGAGGCTCTAACCCATCCAACTAAATCTGTGCACACCCTTACCAGACGACGAGAAAGCATTCTTGACTATAGTTACATTCTCTTTGCCTTAAGACAAGTGCTTTTTACTCTTGGTTTAACTTAAAATACAGACGAACTCAACTAATAACTCGCACGAGGAGATCCCACAATATTATTTTATTGTTATAAGACTCCATGGAGATAATTCATTAAAGATGCTCTCAAAAATTTCGATAAGTGTCAGTCTACGATACTTTAAGGAAAATACAGAAAACAAAAAAACAAATGTTCCTTTTGTCCAATATTTAATTTATTTATAGCTATTTTTTTTTATTTATAATCACTAGGTTTCACTAATATGAACACTGACCTTTTTCATCCTTTGATTTTATAAATTTTGTAATATTTTATCATACAATAATCTAGATGCATTTAAATAAAAATTACTGCTATCAATTTTTTTGAAAAAAAAATGAATAAGTACTACTATTTTTTATTTTTAAAAAGTGAGTAAATGTAATGCCCTATTATAGAACTTACGGCGTTATGTCATCGTATTTACATCTTAAATAGTTTAAGAAAGTATGAGTTACATGGTAAATTTTTAAAAGAAAATCTATTAATATAATCAAAGAGATACAAACACCAATAAAGATGTGATAAACTTCAATTTACAATAAATCATTAGACTCCGAAACAATACCATAAATTACCAGTACAATCGATGAAAGCTTTCAAGAGGTAAGAACTCGTACCCAAATCTGATATAGGAATATAAAAAAATAACTCAATAATATCGAACACAGAACATACTCTTTCAATAACACTTTTATAGTCGGTAGAGAAATCCGAACAACCGAGTCTAATAACCTTACAAACTAAGACAAGACACAAACTATATAGAACAAACTAGCAATACTATTTAAAACAAATGAAAAGTGGGAAAATCATTTTCACACAAAACATAACTACAATAAAACAAAACAAGACATATAAACTAAACATAAAACTCTTATTTAAAACTCCAAGTATTGAGAACCCAACAAATAAAACAGAAACTTCTAAGACGAGAAAGAAAACAAGCAAACACGAACATAGAGAGCACCAGACACCATGCACGAGATCGAGACCGAAACCACCAGAAGGAGCCATAGGAACTGCCTAAACAAACAAAATCGAGACGACAAATCCATGACCACCACCAAGAAGCCTCATTCAACCGACGCCAACATTGGCCATCTAGTGATAAAGCCCTGAGATCTCAAAACTCTAAAAGAAACCATACCCAAAGAAAACCCACTACCAAAGAGCTATATTGTAAATTAAAAGGGTTTGCGGAAGTAAAATCAATCAAAACAAGATAATTTAGGATATATAACCCTACTTCAAGTTTAGTAGTAGTATTTTTTTCCTGAAGTAATAATTATGAGAGGGACTTTACATAATTATACAACTAAAAAAGTTTCTTCAAAACTAAAATATTCTAGCTTAATCTTATACCAACTATTTTAATTGCCACAGTACTATTAAAGTCAAACTTATAAACCCTTTTGTTATAATAAAATAGGCCTTTAACTTGGATTTGAAATATACAATCAAGTGTGATCTTCAAGTTTCACACATTAGTGAATGTATATCAGATTCATAATATATACAATTCTACATAAACATCAAATAAAAGTTTATTTTCTTCTCATTACGCTCATCTTGCCCCTTGATTGCATAGTGACTGAATTCGATCTTATTTTGGTGCTCAAACCTCACAGGACGATCTCCTTACCAAACGATCCTACTATATATTATATAAGGGTTTTTTGGTAAATGTCTCTATTTTGACGCAATAATAATTTATGTCATATTTTGTATTTTTAATTTGTACCTTAATTTTTATATTATAAATATATAATAAATTTAAGAAAATATTCCACTTAGAATATAAATTACTAAGCAATACGCGTGCTTATTTGAATAGTTTAGAATGGTTCAAAATCATTAACCCTTTTGTTTATTTACCTCATTTTACCCGTTTTATTTTATTTTATTTTTTCATTTTTTTCAACTTTCCTAATCCTACATTCTATTCTTTTTTTTTTTTTCAACTTTCCAAATCCATATACAATATCTTTAAATCTCAATTATTTATACCACTTTAAAATTTGCAAAATCAAACTATTCTACATTATTTTTCCAAGCCATTTCAAACTATTTTTTTTTCATTCTAAAAATAGAATGAAATGGACTCCCCAAACAAGAATATTTTAAACAAACAATGCTTAGGAATTTTTTTTTTTTTTTGCAATTCCCTATAAAATAAAATGAGAAATTATAGTGAATACCCTATTTTTAAAACTTAATGTAAGTTATTACCCAATCTTTTAAAAAATATAACCAATTATCCAAATGATGCAATTACTTACACAATGATAAGTGATAGTAATTCACTTTGTCATCAAAAGTATGTCGAAGTAATTCACAAGCTGACTAAAAACTCAATTACTTCAAAAGTTTAGGTATTTATTTTTATTGTTATATAAATTCTGGATATTTGCCTATTTCACCCAAATAAAATTTGCATTGGTATATAAATATTTGTTCTCATAACTTAAGGATCGTGTTATTATTACAAATATATCATACAACCTCAAACGACACTTTTTTTTTTTAATTTCGAATGTTGCACATCTTTTCACTTCTTCCTCTACGAATGAAAATAAAAAAAAAATAAAATAAAAAAAACAATAGAAACATGAAATAAAACTAAACTCACATTTTTAACTTAAAAAAAAAAAAAAAAAGGCGAGACCTTGAAGGAGAGAGCGAAGAGAGAGAAAAGAAGGAAAAAAAAAAAACAAAGTTTTAGCAGAGAGAGAGAAAGAGAGAGAGAGAGCGATCGAAGCTTTACACAGAGCATTAAGAGAGAGAGAGAGAGCGAGAGAGCTTCGTTCTATCAGAAAAAAAAAAACCCAGAAAATGCACTGAGAAAATTCACAGCAGAGAAGAGATAGCGAAATAGAGAGAGAGAGAGAGAGAGAGAGACACACACACAGAGCAACGAAGCGAAAAGGGTTAAAGCTTCGAAGCGAAAAGAACCGACCGGTTCGATATACCTGCAATTCCTTCGGTTCGTCCAAGGTCAGACTTCAATCAATCTTCAATACCTCAATTTCCCACACTTCTCCAAGCTATTCCTTTTTTTCTCGACAATTTTTTTTTTCAATTTCAATTTTCTCTTCTTTTCGCGCTTCACTGGCGGTTTTGGATATTTATTTTTTTTTAATTTTTTTTTCTGCAATTTATTTTCTGTGCAATTTGCTGTCTGCTTCGCCGACTCGAATGGTTCGAACTCGTAGATCTCATTCCCCGAGCTTTGAATTCGCGCGAGAGGTTTCGAATGAGAAACGGTCGGGGTTTTGATTGGTCCTAGGTTGGTGCAATTCGCAGTTCCGGCGAAGAGCTCTTCCGAGGCCTGAGACCCGGTGTTTCGGAGCTAGGGTTTTGATTTCCTATGGTCCGGCGACCAATTGAGCTCGGTTCGTGTGGTCCAATGGCGGGATTTCGCGAAGTCCGTACCAGGTTTGATCTCTAGGGTTTTGCTTACCAAAGGATGAGATTTGGGGCTACATTGTGCGTTTCCTTGGGCGGGAGATTTCAAGGCTATTTGGAAACAGGGATTAGTGCAATCCAGGTGGAGATTAGGGTTTTGGGGGTTCTTGTGAATTTGTGAATGATGTGCTGTTCTGTTTGTTGGGTTAAGCAGTTTGTTGGGTTAATAAGGAATAAATCATGTTTGGGGTTATTTGGAAACAGAAATAACTGTAATTTGGTTTGAATTGGGGGGAAAGTTGGGATTTTTATTTTGCTTTCAAGTTTTTGTTGATTTTTGTGAATGGTGTTTGAGTCTGTTTATTGAGAATGCAACCTCAGCAGTACTCGAGAATCGATTTGGCTGAGCTGAAAGGCCAGTTAGTGAAGAGGATTGGGGCTGAGAGGTCAAAACGGTATTTCTATTACTTGAATAAGTTATTGAGTCAGAAGCTGAGCAAGAGAGAGTTCGACAAGTTCTGTTGTAGAGAGCTCGGAAGCGAGAATGTTTCGTTGCACAATCAATTCATACGGTCGATCTTGAAAAATGCATGCCAGGCCAAGACCCCGCCGCCAGTTCACGTGCCGGGTCAGCTGAAACTTGGGGTACAAGGTGCAAATAGTTCTCCTGGAAGAGAAGATGAGCAAGCTGGGGCAGTTTATTCGAGTCAGAATCAAAATGTACCTATTTGGTCCAACGGGGTTCTGCCGATTTCACCCCGAAAGGGTAGGTCGGGGATACGCGAACGCAAGCTCAAGGATAGGCCGAGCCCGCTTGGACCAAATGGGAAGGTAGACAGTCTCTTGCACCCGTCCATGGGTTTAGAAGATTGTGGCGTTAAGGGCAGTATGGAAAATGGTGACGCAACTCCATGCGATTATCAGAGACCAGTTCAGCATCTTCAATCAGTTGCTGAGATGCCCAACACTGAAAGAGAGGCTGCGGTTATTCGACCCATAGAAAAACCGAGGATACACAGTAAAGATCAGGCTGGAGGAGTTGTTATTGATGAAGGGGAGGAGGTGGAACAGAGCTCGTTGAATTTATCTAGAAGTCCTTTACTTGCGCCACTTGGTATTCCATTTTGCTCAGCGAGTGTGGGTGGGGCCCGCAAAGCTACACTGGTAAGCAGCACTGGAGAGATCGCTAGCTATTATGACAGTGGTGGGTTGTCCGATACAGAGACTCTGAGAAAACGTATGGAGCAGATTGCTGTTGCACAGGGTCTTGGAGGTGTTTCTACAGAATGCGCCAACACGATGAACAGTATGTTGGATGTTTACTTGAAACGACTGATCAGATCTTGTGTTGACTTGGTTGGAGTGAGGTCTACTCCCGAGATAAAGAAGCAACCTGCCCAGAAGCAGCAGATTCAAGGCAAGATCATCAATGGAATGTGGCCGAGTAATCACTTGCACATGCACAGTGGCAATACATCCGTGGAAGCTTTGCAGCAGGGGCAGAGACCGCAGAGCTCCATATCTTTGCTTGATTTTAAGGTAGCAATGGAGTTGAATCCGCAGCAACTTGGTGATGACTGGCCATTGCTGCTCGAGAAGATTTCTATGCATACGTTTGAGGAATGAGACCCCAACTTTGTTTCTCAGAGCTGTGATTGGGTCAGTTGGTTCTGGTTCAAATGGCCTGACAGTTGCAGGAGCTGCACTTATGCTCCTGGGTCTCGTCATTGCCAGGAAAGATCTGACGAAACCCAATTGGGTAAATTCCGGCCCTAGCAAGATGGTGCAACGGCTTTGAGCTCAAAATGTCTCCCTCTGCTCACTGCAAGCCAGCTCGGTCGGGAATCATTCAAGTCCAACCATATATGGGGATGTTTCAAATTGGACACCCTTGGTTGCATCATTGTGCGTTTAGCGCTGACATTGGTTGTGCGCGCGATTGCTTCAGATCTCGAGCCAATGAAGAAGGGGAAATCCGAGACAGTGAAAGTTTTGCAGGGATACCGTTGTGTAACTTGGTCAAAGGTGAATGAGAGCACTTGTGCAAGAGCTCCAGGTTGCTCTGTATGTATTTCTAAAATCTGATAATTAATTGGATATTCCAATAGCAATAACACATTAACATCAGTTGAAATTTTCTTGATTGTATCATTCCCCAGTTTCCACTGAATAATGAAATATCTCACTGCTGAAAGTATCATAATGTTCTCACTTGTCTTCTCAAGGAAATTTATATCTCTAGTGTTGCTATTTCTTCATGCTTGAAGAAAATTCATCTTTTATAATGGCATTTCTTTAGTGGTGCTGATTGGTAAACAAGGAATAAACAGATTAATTTCGAAACTATGCTTACTTGATTATAATATAGCTCTTACAATATCACTTGCTATTGGTACAACTCAGCGTGTCAAGTTTATTTATGGTTATTGGGACAAGGAAGAAATTTACTATCGAAAAAGAAAATAATCCCCGAGGAAAAAGTAAGCCAAATTAATTGTGAAAAAGAAAGTTCATGGTATGTTTTTTCTTTTCCTTCTGAATATTTTGCGACTTTTTCTACTTTTGAAGCTTATGTGGTAATGACAATAATACGCTATTAGGCTGTGTGTAGTATTAAGATTGATGGTTTTGACAATTGATAATGTTTTCCATAGCTTTGCATTTGAAGATATCACCAAATTCCTTTCTTTCAAGCGATCTCCAAAATCTATTTTAGTCGAATGTTGACTTAATTGGTTATCTGGGTATATTTATATAGGAATGATTAATATAATATAGTCCCTACTCCCTAGACCATTTCTGCCAAGTGCCTGTTTCAGGCAAAACTTCCAGTGAAGATTATGATTTATGGGATCATGAGCTTTTTTCTGTTTCTTTGCTCACTCTGCTAACTGAACTGTAAATTGGTGTTTTTGTTTACCTTAAAAACCAAAAAAAGATAAAGCGCAAGAAAAGAAAAGGGCGGTCGTTTACATTAGCAACAACTGAAAGTAAAGTAATGTATTTACTATGATAATTTTGCCTAATCTTTATAAAGCTATGGAGCAGTTTAACTGAATTCATTGCAGATTTTTTTTTTTTTTTCCCAGGTTTGTTAGCCATCATCAATTTGATGTATAAAACATGTCGAGATTAAAACTGTAAGTTTGGTAAGTACTAAGGGTAAAAATAAGTCGAGGAATAGGAATAGGTAGGCTGGACTTCTGTAGATCGTCTTTCGCGTGTGTTTCATCTCTATTTGCTGTCTTGCACCAGTCATTTGAAGTCAAGTTCTCGTGGTATGTGAAGCTCGATATTAGGCTTTGTAACAACGTTTGCGTTGGTAAAGATTTACCCGTTCATTCTTTGACATGAAATACCGAAATACAGACAGGTGACTTGAATCCGATCGCCTTGTCTTGTGATCCAAAAAATGCGTAATTTTTCACTCTCTTCTAAGGAGTATTTTGGTTGAGATCTACGAGGTCTTGGTTACTATCAGCGCCATTCTGCAACTAAGCTTAGATATCTGTGGCCTTTTTAGCGTTTCGAGTCTTTTTCCCAGCTTCATGTTACCGCTTTTCCCGTTTCTCTTCTTTTCATCATTATTTCTTCATTTACCAGCTTTGAATCCAGTTCGGTACTGCAGAAGACGAGTCATCTCAACGTAACGGATTTCTTGAAGGAACTTGCCGTCCAACTTTTTCTGGGAACATTCTCCACATAAATGCCATGCCTCTTTTGAGAATTACATTATTTGCTTGGCTTTGCATCATTTCATCCCAATGCACCTCTCTTTTCCTCTTGGATTTTTTTTTTTTAATCTAAAATCATATTTTGGATGACAACAATAATCTCCACATTTCTTGCATCAACTTTGTGTTGGTGTTTACTTATCAGTCAGTCGATGTTGTTATATGATATCATGTTATCCTTATGCAGCTGAATGAAAGCAAATCGTCTTTAAAAAAACAAATTAACCCATCAACTGATTGATTTTGAACTTGCCAATTCTGAGTTTAACATTTCATCTTCTGCATAACAAATTTCTCCATCCTTCTTGTGCAATTCACATTTCACATTCTGGTGGAGACAGCTTATCTTGACACACCAAGGCCAAACGGTTAGCTGAAAAATTTTCTCGCAAACCAAGCATTCCTCAAATTTACAGTCAAACCCATTCATGCCTTGCAAGTGTTCTCTTGTGGCATGAATGGCATTTTTAACCTTGAGCCATTAATAAATGTAACAATACTTGACAAAACTAAGCAAAACTTACAAGCAGAGAAGAAAGTGGGGAAATTACAACACTGCTTTTGAAGAACCTAAAAAAAACAAAAAACAAAAAACAAAAAAAAAAAACAAACAAACAAACAAATGAAACAAGAAAAAACAAAAAAACAAAACAAACAATTTGGAGAGCAGAGAGAAATTGAAAAGAAACAATTTGTGAGTATTCACAGTTCCATAAATGAGTGCAGAGTTCAAGCCATGTCGACTAACAGCTGGGGTTTATTAGTTGATGGAGACAGAGAATCGTTATGTTATGTACATTAAAAAAGAAAAATAAAAACCCAGAAAGAATGAGAAAAAGAGAGAAGAGAACGGGAAAAGACCCACTTAATTTGTACAATATTCTCCTCGTCTGTGCATGTACTAGTTGAGTTATGGGGACGGAGGCGATGAGGAAGGCAAAGGCGAAGGCGAAGCTGAAGAATGTGACCGGGCCGCAGACGTCTTGCATATAGGGCACCAGTTCTTGAGACGCAGCCACTGTTGTATGCAGACGGTGTGGTACCCGTGCTCACACTGCAACCTACCAACTCTATCGCCATCGGCGTACTCTTCCTGTAAAAATGAGACCAGTAACAGATCATAAATACAAAGAGCTAGATCCAAGTAGCACAGAGGAAAACGCTTTCAAGCAAATCAGGGGTTAAATCCGTACAGCGTTGACGTTCAGAAGGACACCTAGGTGTAAGTTACGAAGAACTTGCCGTTAGGTTGGGATGGTTTTCAAGATATATATAGGTTGGTATGGTTTTCACGACATTTCAAATGCCATATAAGTTGGTATTAAAAAGTTGGTAAAACAGTTGGTATATCTAGCATTATTCATATAAATATATATAGATATTTTTGCTAAGAAAAAAATAATAATTTCGTGGGTTTTTCTTTTGCTCTATCATCAATTTCTCTGTCTTTGAAAATCCTCTTTACTCTTAAGCTAAAACCTACTGAACTAAGGATATGTTTACCCAATTCAAGCATTTTTGAACCCTAAAACCAAAACCAACCGAAATCCTCTCTGCTCATTTTTTCTCGAGGAAAGTCAGGATTCATGGTTTACCAATGATAATTTAATTGAGTTCATGACTGTTGAAAATACCGAGTGAAGTTATCGGAGTTATGAAATGCAGACCTGACAGATACTGCATTTGACATCATCATCATTATTTCCATTGCTCCCAGAGGTAACACCTTCTAAAGGCGTCGACTCATAGATGTTTTGCTTAAGGCATTCTGATAATGCTTCTTCAGTCAGTGCTGTACTCACATTGCCCATTCTCTCTTCAAGAGCTAGTAATTCCTGTCATTGTAAAGGTGAAATCAAGTAAGATTGACGGAAATAAAATCATCCAATAACACTCCTGCTTTTTCTTTCTTCGGGAACCATTCTATCTTTTTTTTTTTCTATCGGTACAGTTTTATGCACGCAATAATAGCGATGACAGTCATCGTAAGAAAAAATGGAAAGAAATAACATCAAACTTAATTTTACAATTTTAGTGCTATCGTTGATGAAGACAAACCTCGTATGACATGTTATCAATATCCAGTCTCATGTCTCTATGCTGATCATAGAAATTCAGGCCATTTAGGAACAAATTGCTCTCTAGAGCAAGTATTTGCTGCAATAGAAAGGAAAAAGCTATCAACAAATGGTCTATCAACTTAAGAGTAATATATCTACAAATTAACTACCTCAAACGTTAGCTCTTCATCATTTTCAATTCTCTCTAATGCCAATAATACCTGCCAGTTTAAGGAACGAACTGTATTAATAAAAAAATATTTGAGACATTTCTTCTCAACCAAGACGATGGCAACTTTGTACTATGGAATGAAAGTTCACCATTTTTTCCAATTAATATTGCTCTAACCGAGATATACTCAACAATTTATTTTAGACATGATACCTCTGCAATCCCATCCACGTTGAACCGCCTCAAACCATCACGATTCCCTAATGACCGACTAAAACCTTCTGGAGTTTCAATTGTTAAAGAACCACGTGTATTTTCACTTCTGCAACCTGATCGACTGTGAGAATTTGAGCGAACTGAGTGAGCTTCATTGGACGATAAATTTGATGAACTAGAAGGACTCATGTCAACAGATATTTCAGGATGAGACCGCTCTGGGATAACCACAGAGGAACTATTTCCACTCCCTTGGCTAGAAATCCTTGCCCTTGTTTGGCTGTTGATTGGTCTACGAGCCCTTACTAATGTAACACCATTATCCCTGTTAGGAGGCATATTTTTTCCTCTTCTTGGTTCAGAAACTGAGACACTGTTAGAACTGAGGTTTTGTCCTGATGAGGATCCACTGATCTTCTTCCCTCTGGCAGCGGAGCTACTCTCTCCTTCACAATTTCTCTTTTTTACTATTTCCCTCTTTCTACTAAGGCTTAAATCTGACGATGAACAATTTGATGGGACGATATCAGATATTGAATTGCATCTTAGATTCCTCAAGCCATACCTGGTTGAACTAGCAGGTGCTTTCAAGGTTGTGCTTTTAGATCCCGAAGACGAAGAGAGATCCGTGGAAGAAGCTTGGTTTCCCAATACAGATCTCTGGTGCAAACTCCTTCGGGATCTTGTATTAGATGCTACACTAGAGCTTCCGACATCCATCAATGAGGCCTCGCTAGACTCCGCATTTCTTGATTCAAGTAGAACTCCTCTTTGAATCTTCACAGGAGGGGCAATAAGTTCAGGTTCATCCCGGACACTACTAGTTTCCGATGAATCTGATTCTGAATGAGAAGATAACTTTCTGCAAGGCTCCGCATTGGATTTTCTTGGGTTAGTTGTTGAAGCGGATGTCCTGGAGGAACTTCCAATTATCTCCTTACCACTGCAGGATGGACGCACTGAAGGCCTCAGAGATCTCGGTTTTGCAGTTTGAGTACCTTTTGTGGAATTTAGTCGTCCGCTGCATCCGACTCTGTTGCAGAATTGAGCATTGCTATCTCTGTTGTTGGGTGTTTCTCTCAAAACAAGACCGGCTGCCTTCCTAGAGACAACAAGCCCATTAACTGCTCGTTTTCCTGAATACTCATCCATGTATAGGGATCTCTACTTATTCAATCTGCAAGAAAGGTAATAGAAGGATGTTACTTGTCATGGATTGATATAAATTTAAAGCTTCTGACATCTTTTAAAAGAACTAAAAAGGTCTATACGGTATCTTCGCAACTGATAAAATCATAAAGCTATGTTTCCTCAAAAATGGAAGCATACACAGCTCGGGAAAATGATTATCAGGGCCTATTGGACTAAGAATGTGCAGAAACAACAACAACTCGGTAAAAACAACATAACCCAAAAACACCAGCCGAACTCACGATGCAAGACAGTTGAGAACGAATACATGTCAAGAACAAAACAAGAAGGGAGGCAAAAATTCTCTCATATGCACAAAAATGACTAAGTCCTCATGAAATAAGGTCTATTCTTCAACAATTTAATTGAGTTAAGGAGTGTAAGAGCATAGAGAAATTACAGCAATAGCTTCCTATAAGAAACCCGAATATAAATTCTCAACCCCTTCAATCACTTGGAAGTGAAGAAAGAAAAAAGGACCTCTTACAATAATCCCAATCCAAACACACTTCTTTCTTCAACTCAATAATTGATGATTAGATTTCTAAAGCTCAAGCCAACACCTATACCGATACCAAACCAATACCCATATCAATGAGCACATAAAGTTTTAAGGCATATCTCCTAAAGAAAGCCCACTTCCTAACAATATAGCCTCAATAGAAAAACAAACCTTAAAACAGATGACATAAGATTACACACAATTGTAACCATCAACGAGCTAAATATAACAAACCAAAAAACAGAATTATAAATAAATAAATAAATGTATGAGAGAATAACGTTCTCTCTGTTGGAGGTGAAATCGTTCCCAAGAATAATAACAAACGATTATAAGCCAATATATTGATCATCTAAATAAACAAAAAAATATATATAAAAAAAAAAACCCATAAAAGAGAGAACAAAAGGGGACGAGGAAAAAGAGGAGCCACTTGGCTTCACAGCCATGTTTGGTTCCTCCAAAATTGGATTGAAAGCTCTGGTTGAACTGTTCTCAACTCAACAATCGTCCCAAGTTCCTATATTTACATACCAAAAATAAAAATAAAAACAGACTCTTTCTCACCGAAATTCACGAAATCACGAGCTTCGGAGAAAAATGAATTCTCTCAAAAAAACAACAAAAAACTAAATAAATAAAACTGAAAAACGATTACTGTTTTCTCGTCCATAACATACACACAAACACACCACCCACACACGAAACCACACAAAGCTTTAAATTTTTGGTTCTTTTTTTTTTTTAACAATATTCAGAGCTCAACTTCCTCAAAACTCAATCAGAATCAGAATAACCAACGAATTGTTGAGAGAGAGGAAAAAAAAAACTAAATAAATGAAAACGTAATTCGGAGATTAATTGTCCAAATTCATAGGCGATTGGTTCCAAAAGACACAATCGAATTTCTCGTTTTACCTTCTTCTTCTTCTTCGTTGAATTCAGAGAAAAGCTTTTGAAGCTTTTTAGAGAGAGAAAGCGAGCTCTTTTGTTTAGAGAGAGAAACCGAACTACGTGAATGAATGATCCGAGGCTGAGCTAAACTCTTTTTTATTTCTTTGCCTATTTTATGTTAATTATTATTTGTTGTTGTTTTTATTTTTTATTTTTTATTTTAATTGCTTTCTTCACTTCGTTTCTTGGTTTACACGAGCTCAACAAGTAATAAAAAAACGACTAAACAATTTACTTTACTAATCCAAATTTTGTTTTATGTTTAAGCAAATATAAATGCTAATGTTTTTGAAATTTACTCAAGGAAATATACGTGACGAAAAAAGAATTGATGCCAAAGAGTTTTTTTTTTTTAAGTTTAATACAATATGATACGAAACATAATTTTCTTGAGAAATTGCGTGCTTAATCCATTTTATGGTATGTTTAAAAAAATTCATTCTTTTATTAAATTTGTATTTTTTTACTACTGATTAAAGAGAAATTATAGTGAATACCCAATTTTCAAAACTTAATGTAAGTTATTACCCAATCTTTTAAAAAATATAACCAATTACCCAAAAGATGCAATTACTTACACAGTGATAAGTGGTGGTAATTCACTTTGTTACCAAAAGCATGTGCAAGTAATTCACAAATTGACTAGAAACTCAATTACTTCCAAAGTTTGGGTATTTATTTTTATTGTTATATAAATTCTGGGTATTTGCCTACTTCACCCCTGATTAAATTTGTATATTAAGTAATATGTACCAAAAGACGAACATCTAAAAGTTATGCATATTTTCTTAAATAGGGTTTAAAACTTGATCATTTAGGAGTTATTTGTTTAGCAATCTAAATAAAAAAAATTTAGTTTAAATTATTTTGCTACAATAAATTCATTCACAAAAAATTAGATTAAATTGCTACAGTAAAATATGGCTTGAGATTGCAATACAAACGAGGCTATATGTTTCTTTTTTCTTTTTTTTTTTTTGTCCTTCGAATATTTAATTATTGAATAAATTAAGATGAAGGAATTTAGTTGCTAAGATTTTTAAGCAATTATGTAATTAAATGATCTAATTAGCCTAGAAGATTAGAGCCGTCCGTGATTAGGAAAGGAGGTTTGGTGAAGCATTAAATATGAGCCGTTGGATTAAAGGGCGCTCGATGAGGTCAAAGATGGACGACCGTTCTTTGGTTTGAAGTCGCCTTCACGGAACCTTTTGGAGCCTTTTTTTTTTTTCTTTTTCTTTTTCTTTTTCATTTTTAATCCAAAAAGTCATTAGGGAAAATAATTAAAAGGAAACTCAAAAAGTTTTTTTTTTTTTTTTTTTTTGAGAAAGATGCATTAAAAGCTCGATGGCTCTACCCCACTTCACCAGCTGAGCCGCCTAACCTCTAGTTTTTTTCAATTTTTTTTTTAATTTTAAAATTTGTTGAAATGAAATTAAAAGCTAGGAATGTCCTTTTTTGGACAAGATAATTCATGGCCCACGTTCAGTTAAAGGCGCGCGAATCCACGCGCTTATAAGATAAGATGAGCTTGTAAATTATATGAGAGTGTACTTATGAATTTGGAGGGGGAAAAAAAAAAAAAGAGAGATTAAAATCTCTCTTTTTATGGTGTGTTTTTCTTTGTCCATTTTTGCTTCCTTCTTAGTTCTTCTAATTAAGTACATCATTACATGTATGATCTCACTTGCAAAAATTATTTCAATAAATTATGTGTATCGCATATCGTCATATTTATATAGTATAACTCCGCTACTATTCGATTAATTATGTATAAATATTAAAATAAAATAAAAATATGAAGATTTTGCAATCACAAAAAGAGTATATTTTACCGTAAAAGGCTTAAGTTTTTAATCTCGAGCTCGAGATTATTCGTAAAAAAGGTTATTTCTGTGGGATATTTTGTCAAACAAAGGTTATTGGAATCTAGATTAGCTTAAAGTTTCGGTTACACTAATTCTTCTAAAAGTTTAACGGTAAAGGTGAGATGTATTAAGGTTATCATTTCCTTTTATTTATTTATTTGAAGAGCCAATTTCATCATCATTATATTTAGGACAGCCAACAAAGTGTTGGTATTGCAAGTCTGGAATAAGCTCTCTAAGATAATAAAATAGGAAAAAAGAAACAAGTATTTATGCAATGGAATATAACATACACGTCTATTCCTAATTTTATTTATTTAGGAAAAATGATATTGACAAATATCTACAAGCTTTAAACATCACCTGGAAATCCATATCACAAGAGAATCCAGCTAGAAATCCATAATATATATTATAGATATATAAGTATGTATATATATATATACACAATTGCCGTAGATAGCCTTAAAAACTTAATTCCATAGTATATATATATATATAATATTTATTTGAGAAAGAGAAAAGGAATGAAAAAAAAAAAGACTTTACAATTTCATCAAACATGGCTAGCCATTCAATATTTTACTCTTTACTAAGTTATTTTTTTGTCATATTAATTCTAAAATTTAAATATTAGGATAATCAATCGTGACCAAAGCTGTATGACTATTTATATTTGAAATTCGGTCCCTTAATTTGACCAAATAAATAGGAACTCAATTTGGACATTAGAAGGACTTCACAATTTTCAGAATATCGTGTTGATTAATAAAAAGAGAATTATAGAGTTTTAGCACTTAAATTAAAAAATCAATACTTTGAAATTCATAATAAAATTCTTAAGTAACTATATTACTTACTTGCTGAAAATTAATTGAATTACAAAAAATATGTGAAAAAATAATAGATTAATTGATCTTATATGTCTCGTTAAAATATCAGGTATTATATTAATTTGTATAAGTTTAAGGTATATTCGGTATATGGTTTTTTTTGTCTATGTTCAAAAGATATGACAAATATTTTCAAAAATTAAGAAAGTAGTCATTAGTCCTGTGACAACCCGACTTTTCGGATTATCATTTTAACATATACTTTGTACTTAACTTATACTTTGGTGCGGAAAATAGAGACATTTTTTTTTTTTGATACTTATACTTAATATGAACATCATCTTTATTAATCAAATACCATAACAATATTGTCTAGAAGAAAAACATAATTATATAATAATAATTGTCTGAATATTATTTATAAATACTAAGGCGGAAATTTCTTTATTAGTGGTTCCCATTGCCCGCCTCGCATGCCTTGCACTGCCGCTGCACATTCCATCTCAAACCATAGGTTTCTTACCTACAGTACGAAGGAAAAACTTGGTGAGCTAAAGCTCAGTGAATACAATTATTTTCTCACAAAAAACATAAGTATGCAATGCATGACAATTTAGTCTTTATTATACATTACATAATTTTACTTTTAACATGCTTAACTTCTTCTTCTTTAGAGGATCCTCATCATGGTGTCGTACCTCGTGGAGCGCGCTCAGCCAATAGTCAGCGAGGGTAGCAAATCCTCGATGAGTAAGGCAAAAACATTCATAACATGGAAAACCGTCTCCTTAATGCCCTTTGGTCGACACAAGGAGAACGGGCGGTACGACACAGCTTTTAACTTAGTTATCACTTGTTTAATTAAGTGACATGCTTCATGATCATAAATTTAACATAAAACTTGAACATCATAACTTAAACATCATAACTTGAACATCATAACTTGAACATCATGGTCATGCTTATAACTTGTAAAAATATAAAACATGACAACATACTTGAAACATTTCAACATTATCATAACATCATCATGAAAATATTTACGTCACATAACATTGCATATCATTTTATTTTGAACTACTTCGTACTGTAGTGAGATTGTACTCACCTTAAGTGAATAGTTCTACTTCGAGCTTTTCTTGTTTAGTGTCGGGAGCGATCGGGCAAACCTAAACATAAACTAGTTGTAAGTGTCTAGACATAAACTATACCAACGTCTCATCTAAAAGGGACGGAAATCATTAAAACGAGCTTTTATAAAATCATTTCCATATATATAACAAGTCCATGACGGTACGTTAGTAATTACTGAAACGTCCCCAGGCTGATTGGGAAGAGTGCTATGGCCCCGCTTTAAGCCCAACTTACCTAGATTGAACTCCCCGAGGTTCCTAGGTAAGTGTGGAGTGGATCACAAAGCAGCTCTTATTTAAGAACCAATCTTCTGAACAGGTCGTTTCAGCTTTCCATATCGTCCCGTTATAGACTCGTCTTTATTAAATAAAATAGTTTTTATTACGAAATAAATAAAATAAACAATTTAATAAAATTTCGTATACAAGGGGCCTAGAGGCCGAATTTAATAAAATTTTCTGGAGATACTCCCCTTATTTTCTAAAAACAAGAAACTTTCCAGTTATAAACTTTTTCAGAAAACCTACCGATTTTATACTTCCTTCATAAAGCCATTATAACGAATTAATAAAATCGCATAATATCGGGTTAGGGAGACCGAATCTCGAAAAATGCTATTTCACAAAACTTTCTTAAAATTAAATTTTCTACGTTTCGGTATCTAATAACGAAATCGAATTTCAGCTTCTAAACTCATTAAAACGGCAGAACATCGATTTTAATAAAATAAACGAGGAATTTAAATTCGGGTTTTAAATCTCGAAATTCTAACACGTAGGAAATCCTAACTTCAATATTCTAGGATTCAAAGTGACTAAAGTGCAAACCTTCGAATTCGAGTTTGAATGTTCTTGGCTTTCCTTCGAGTTCCGACGAACGTTCAAATCCTATAATCGATAACTTCGAGTTAGTCTCGATTAAAAAAATAAAAATCGAACTTAAACATTAGAGACTTTCGATATACCTTAACCTCGGCGAAACAAAACTTCAATTCTTTCTACTAGACTTACTCCTCCTCTCAAGAACACTCCAGAATTTCCTCAGAATTTCTACTATTCTTTCCCGCTCTCTCTTTCTTTCTTTTTCTCTGAAGCTTTCAGATTTTGGTGTGAGGAATGAGTGAGGCCTAAGCCTCTATTTATAGGGGAGAATGGCGCCTAAATGGGGAAGGAAAGGGGAAATATTCTGTCATTAATTTTCCTGATATTTGACTTATTCTAGTAATCTCCTAAGTTTCCTTTTTCTGGCTGATTCTGTTGACTTTCCTATGCATTAACTGGGCTGAAATTTCAGCCACTAAGGCCTCAAAAATGGCGCCCATAATCCCCTTGATTCACCCTTGATCTCTCAAAAATTTGTTTCCTAAAGTGTGCATTTGACCTATCTTGAGTTGATACAGAAATCCTGTGTGATTTCTTCTGATATTCACTTAGACATTTGAGGAAACAAAATCCTCTCCTTTCACACTCTAAATGGCGCCAACATGCAGCCCTAGGGGATAAAATTTTTATTTATTTTATTGCCCCGTAATTTCCTCTCGTTTGCTTGTTTGCCCTAAACTACATGTAGTTTCCTCTAGTCAAACTACATGTCGTTTTTATAATTAATTTGCTCCGACACTAATACATTACTTATTATTTTATGTGACGTAAAAACATATATAAAAGTTTGGAATAAAATTCCCATGCATTTATTTAATTTCATAAACATTACATGTGGTAAAAAGGGTCGGGTTTTACAATCTCCCCACCTTAGGAATTTTCGTCCTCGAAAATTAACGTACATGAAAATCAAAATAGCTCAGGGTACTGAACCCTCATATCATCCTCTCTTTCCCACGTGGCTTCTTCTATCTTGTGGTTCTTCCATAAGACCTTAACTAAGGGTATAACCTTATTTCTCAGCCTCTTATCCTGTCTGTCAAGGATTTTCACTGGCTTTTCTTCGTATGTTAGGTCTTCGTGGACTTCAATTGGCTCTTGAGTTATCACATGGGATGGATCTGACACATACTTCTTCAGCATTGAGACGTGAAACACGTTGTGCACAGAGGATAGCTCGGGACTAAGGGCTAGCCTGTATGCAACTTTTCCAATCTGCTCGATAATCTCAAACGGTCCCACATATCTGGGGCTGAGCTTCCCTTTCTTTCCAAATCGCATAACGCCTTTTAGGGGTGCTACCTTTAAGAATACAGCGTCCCCTACTTGGAATTCTAAGGGTCTTCTTCTTTTGTCTGCATAGCTTTTCTGTCGGCTTTGCGCTGTCTCGAGCCTCTGTCGAATTAGCTGTACCGCTTCCGTTGTCCCTCTTGTGAAGTCTGTCTGATCAAGACTGGCCTGTCCGGTTTCATACCAGTGAACCGGGGATCGACACTTTCTTCCATATAAAGCCTCGTATGGGGCCATGCCCAATGAAGCTTGGTAGCTGTTATTGTACGAGAACTCGATCAATGGCAATTTCTTATTCCATGATCCACCAAAGTCCATGACACAGCTTCTCAACATATCTTCCAGTGTTTGGATGGTCCTTTCAGATTGACCATCTGTTTGAGGGTGGAAAGCTGTACTAAACTTGAGCTGCGTTCCCAAAGTCCGTTGAACACATCTCCAGAACTGCGATGTAAATCGAGCATCTCGGTCAGAAATTATGGAGAGTGGGACTCCATGAAGACGTACTATGCTTGCGACGTATATCTCTGCTAGTCGTTCCACTGAAAAAGTGACTTTGATCGGTATAAAATGAGCTGTCTTGGTTAACCGATCAACGACAACCCAGATTGCGTCGTAACCTTCAACTGTTCTTGGCAAACCAACCACAAAATCCATGGTGATCTGGTCCCACTTCCACTCTGGCAGCTCTATTGGTTGTAATTCACCCGCGGGATGTCTATGTTCTGCTTTGACTTTTTGACAAGTCAAGCACTTGCTGACGTACTCAGCCACGTCCTTCTTCATCCCGTTCCACCAGAAGTGCTTTCTCAAGTCTTGGTACATCTTTGTCGCTCCTGGATGGACTGAGTAGGGTGTATTGTGTGCTTCTGAGAGTATCTGTTTTCTCATCTCCTCGTCATTAGGCACGCAGAGTCGCCCGTCTAGGTGAAGAATTCCATCTTCAGATAGGGTGAAGGATGTTTCCTTTCCTTCGCGAACTTCGTTCGCAATTTTCACCAAATCAGGGTCAAGTTCTTGAGCTCCTTTCATTCCGTCAAAGATAGTTGGCTGAATTGTCAGATTCGCCAAACTTCCAATCATAATCTCAAGTTCCAGCTCGTTGATCTCTTCTTGTAGCTTTGGGTGAAAAACTTGAATGGTCATGAGCCTGGCTTCCTCCTTCCTACTTAGTGCGTCAGCAACACTGTTGGCCTTCCCGGGATGGTATAGGATTTCACAGTCGTAATCCTTGACCAACTCGAGCCATCTTCGTTGTCTCATGTTGAGTTCTTTCTGTGTGAAGATGTACTTAAGGCTCTTGTGATCTGTGTAGATCTCACATTTAACTCCGTAAAGGTAGTGCCGCCAAATCTTCAAAGCAAATACCACAGCAGCCATTTCTAGGTCATGCGTGGGGTAGTTCCTCTCATGATCCTTCAACTGTCGTGAGGCATAAGCGACTACTTTACCGTTTTGCATCAAGACAGCGCCAAGTCCAACTTTGGAGGCGTCGCTATAGATGACTAACGGTTCTCCACTTGTTGGGATTATTAGAATTGGAGCACTTGTCAATCGTCGCTTCAATTCCTGAAAACTTTCTTCGCACTTAGTAGACCATTCGTACTTCTTCCCTTTTCGAGTAAGAGCGGTTAGCGGTGCTGCTATTTTGGAAAATCCTTCCACAAATCTTCTGTAGTAGCCCGCTAAGCCGAGAAAACTTCTAATCTCAGTGACGCTTCGTGGGGCTTTCCATTCCTTCACTGCTTCGATCTTCGCAGGGTCCACCGTTATACCTTCGGCAGACACTACGTGTCCTAGGAAGTGAACTTTCCTTAGCCAAAACTCACATTTTGAGAACTTGGCATACAGTTGATGCTCCTTTAACGTCTGAAGTGCCAATCTCAAATGTTCCTCATGTTCTTCTGGACTCTTCGAGTAAATCAGAATGTCATCGATGAACACAATGACGAACTTATCCAAGTACTTGCGAAAAATGCGATTCATCAAATCCATAAATGCTGCGGGAGCATTTGTGAGTCCAAACGGCATAACCGTAAACTCGTAATGACCATACCGCGTTCTAAACGCCGTCTTGGCGATATCGCTGTCTTTTACCTTCAATTGATGATAACCCGATCGGAGATCAATCTTCGAAAAGATTGACGCTCCTTTCAACTGGTCGAACAGATCATCAATCCTCGGAAGGGGGTACTTGTTCTTCACTGTGACTTTGTTCAGCTCGCGGTAGTCTATGCACATTCTGAAACTTCCATCCTTCTTCTTCACAAATAGCACTGGAGCACCCCATGGAGAGTAACTGGGGCGGATAAAACCTTTATCCAAAAGCTCCTGGAGTTGGGTCTGAAGTTCTTTTAGTTCGGCAGGAGCCATACGATAAGGAGCCTTCGATATTGGTCCTGTTCCCGGCATTAGTTCGATCTCAAAAGAAATCTCGCGTTCTGGGGGTATTCCTGGTAGTTCTTCTGGAAAAACTTCCACAAATTCCCTTACAACCGGTACGCTGCTTGGGTCATTCTGCTTTTCCTTGGTTTTGTCCACTGCCGATGCTAGGAAACCCATACATCCGTTTGCTAACATTCTTCGTGCTTGCATGGCTGAGATCATCATTTTGGGATTGAGTAACGATCTTCCCTTGAAAGCGAATTCTTCGCCACCGTTGGGCCTAAAGGTGACCCTTCGGTGCCTGCAATCAATGATCGCATTGTGCTTTCCAAGGAAGTCCATCCCTAGAATGACATCGAAGTCCTTCATTTCGATGGCGATTAAATCGACATGTAATGTGACTCCGTTAATCATTATCGGCATTCCCTTTAGTACGAATTCCGACAATAACATTTCACCCGAAGGTAAGGCTGTTCTCAAAAGTCTGGGAGTCCTATCCTTACTATCACTTATCTTTAATGCCAATTTAGTTGAAATGAAAGAATGCGTGGCACCCGAATCAAAAAGTGTATAAACTTCGTAAGAAGCAAGTGAGGTCTGACCTGCAACAACGTTTGAGGTACTGGCCAGTGCATCCGCATTGGTGTAGGCATAGAGCTGTGCCTGATGTGGGGGTGCTGGAAGTCTTCCTTGGGAAATTAAGGGTCCTTCGAGAGCAGGTTGAATGGAGTTGAGGCGCGGGGCTGTGCTCCGTTGCTGGTTCATATTCCCTTGGGCTTGGTTCAGATTTGGGCAATCCTTGATGAAGTGCCCACTTTGCCCGCAAGAGAAACATGCTGACGACCCCTTGCGGCATTCACCAAAATGGTTCTTTCCACAGTTTCCGCATCTCGGGGGAGGATTGTCATTTCCCGTCTTCTGTTGAACCCTCCTGTTGTCTGTAGTCTGATTCCCATTGGGCTTACCCCTCTTCTTATTATTATTCCCCGTCTGGGCCTGACTGTTCCCTTGAGGTCTTGCCCCATTATTGTTATTCCCTCCTTGATATCTTCGGTTACCATTCTTCTCTTTGTTTCTTTCCTCCATTCGGGCCTTGTAGTTCTGAGCCCGATCTTCCTTTACCTGCACTAGGCGGTACTCCGCCCTGATTGCTCGGGCCACACAGTCGGCCACGGTGGATGGGGGTTCGGGACCACTATCAATGGCCAATGCCAACTCTGGCCTAAACATTTCCATCATCCTTCTTACTCGCTCTTCTTCAGTGGGTACTAATCGAGGGCATAATCTTGCCAGCTGATTAAATTTGGTGACAGCCTCAGACACTGTCATACTTCCCTGCTTCAACTCATTGAATTCCTTCTGTTGGGCGTTCATAGCCCTCTTGTTGAAGAACTTTTCATTGAACTCTTCTACAAATTCTGCCCAGGTCATCTGCTCAACATTTCTTCTCATTGCTACCGTCTCCCACCAGTAGCGTGCTTCTTTCTTCAGCACGAAAGACGCGCATTTCACTTTGTCCCCATCGGACACATTCATAAAGTTCAGAATGACTTGTATCTGAGCAAGCCACTCATCAGCGATTAAAGGATCGGGGGACCCTTCAAAATCTGGCGCCTTCATTCGCCTGAACCTCTCATAAAGGTCCGAGTTTGCCAGTACTACAGCGGCTGGGCGAACTGCTGGCTGTGGAGCCGGAGGTGCAGGAGGCGGTACTTGGGCTTGGGCTTGTTGCAGCTGATTCCTCAGCTCTTGCATTTCCGCCTGTTGGGCTTCCAACCTCTGCTGCATAGCTGCGAGCAGTGCAGCTACTTCTGGTTGGGCGGGTGGCTGTTCCGCTTGTGCCCTAGCGGCATTCCCTCTGCCGCGTCCTCGACCTCGTGCAGCTCTAGGGGCTCTTCCCCTTCCTCTTCCTCGGACAGCAGCTCCTTGGTTAATTTCAAGATCGGCCTCAGCAGCTGCATCCTCGAACTGGACTTGCTGAATGTTTTCCATTTCCTAAGGTTGGAAAATTTTGTTATGTCTTTTCATAATTAGCTTATAAGGACAACTTTATATAAGGAAAATGCACAAAATAGAATTTCCAAAAATTTATTCTTTTATTTCATTGCAAAAGAGGAATTAATACATAATAATGGCAGCAATGGCCTTATTTCAATAATAATAAAGACTTAACATAAAATTAATTCCTTATTCTAAATCTAGTCTAAGGGAGTGTATTCCGCCACGTCTTCATCGTCATTTTCAGCAAACGATGCTATCTCAAGAGCTTCAAGGATCACTTCCTCCACATCATCGACGTTTACAGGTCCTAAGTAAAGCTCCCGTATGCTCGTTGGTAACTCCCTCCAGAAGAGCTCAACCAATTCCCGCTGGCTCTCATCGGGTGGTGCTAGGTTCAGAATTTCGGTCCTGAACCTTCCAGCATAGTATTCCACTGTCTCGAAGTCATACCTACGCCATCTCACCCAGTTGTCCAAGTACTTCTTCCTTCTCTTTCCTTCGGGAGTCGTCAGATAGCGCTCCCTTAGTGCATGGCACATTGCAATCCAACTTTTGTGTCCCGGTGTTGTTTGCTTCCTAATCCACCATTCAAGGGCTTCTCCAGTGAGTTGCATGGTGGCTAGGATCGCGTATAAGCGTTCGGGTACGTGGCATGCTAGAAATATCCCATTCATTCGGCTTATCCATGCCGTGATCTCATCCGGGTTGCTCCCGTCAAAAGTAGGAGACTTAGTCGTCATGAAAGCTTCGGTCGCCTTCCTATCAGCTTCAATCTCGATTGCTGATACCATTTTCTGGGGTTCCATCGAATATTAGAATTTAAACATATAGAAATATTCACATAAAAAATAAACTTACTTGAATTGTGCAGAATGGCCTTGTGCAAGGTAGCGAGTTAGGATGGCAGGAAAACCGCTCTGATACCAACTGTGACAACCCGACTTTTCGGATTATCATTTTAACATATACTTTGTACTTAACTTATACTTTGGTGCGGAAAATAGAGACATTTTTTTTTTTTGATACTTATACTTAATATGAACATCATCTTTATTAATCAAATACCATAACAATATTGTCTAGAAGAAAAACATAATTATATAATAATAATTGTCTGAATATTATTTATAAATACTAAGGCGGAAATTTCTTTATTAGTGGTTCCCATTGCCCGCCTCGCATGCCTTGCACTGCCGCTGCACATTCCATCTCAAACCATAGGTTTCTTACCTACAGTACGAAGGAAAAACTTGGTGAGCTAAAGCTCAGTGAATACAATTATTTTCTCACAAAAAACATAAGTATGCAATGCATGACAATTTAGTCTTTATTATACATTACATAATTTTACTTTTAACATGCTTAACTTCTTCTTCTTTAGAGGATCCTCATCATGGTGTCGTACCTCGTGGAGCGCGCTCAGCCAATAGTCAGCGAGGGTAGCAAATCCTCGATGAGTAAGGCAAAAACATTCATAACATGGAAAACCGTCTCCTTAATGCCCTTTGGTCGACACAAGGAGAACGGGCGGTACGACACAGCTTTTAACTTAGTTATCACTTGTTTAATTAAGTGACATGCTTCATGATCATAAATTTAACATAAAACTTGAACATCATAACTTAAACATCATAACTTGAACATCATAACTTGAACATCATGGTCATGCTTATAACTTGTAAAAATATAAAACATGACAACATACTTGAAACATTTCAACATTATCATAACATCATCATGAAAATATTTACGTCACATAACATTGCATATCATTTTATTTTGAACTACTTCGTACTGTAGTGAGATTGTACTCACCTTAAGTGAATAGTTCTACTTCGAGCTTTTCTTGTTTAGTGTCGGGAGCGATCGGGCAAACCTAAACATAAACTAGTTGTAAGTGTCTAGACATAAACTATACCAACGTCTCATCTAAAAGGGACGGAAATCATTAAAACGAGCTTTTATAAAATCATTTCCATATATATAACAAGTCCATGACGGTACGTTAGTAATTACTGAAACGTCCCCAGGCTGATTGGGAAGAGTGCTATGGCCCCGCTTTAAGCCCAACTTACCTAGATTGAACTCCCCGAGGTTCCTAGGTAAGTGTGGAGTGGATCACAAAGCAGCTCTTATTTAAGAACCAATCTTCTGAACAGGTCGTTTCAGCTTTCCATATCGTCCCGTTATAGACTCGTCTTTATTAAATAAAATAGTTTTTATTACGAAATAAATAAAATAAACAATTTAATAAAATTTCGTATACAAGGGGCCTAGAGGCCGAATTTAATAAAATTTTCTGGAGATACTCCCCTTATTTTCTAAAAACAAGAAACTTTCCAGTTATAAACTTTTTCAGAAAACCTACCGATTTTATACTTCCTTCATAAAGCCATTATAACGAATTAATAAAATCGCATAATATCGGGTTAGGGAGACCGAATCTCGAAAAATGCTATTTCACAAAACTTTCTTAAAATTAAATTTTCTACGTTTCGGTATCTAATAACGAAATCGAATTTCAGCTTCTAAACTCATTAAAACGGCAGAACATCGATTTTAATAAAATAAACGAGGAATTTAAATTCGGGTTTTAAATCTCGAAATTCTAACACGTAGGAAATCCTAACTTCAATATTCTAGGATTCAAAGTGACTAAAGTGCAAACCTTCGAATTCGAGTTTGAATGTTCTTGGCTTTCCTTCGAGTTCCGACGAACGTTCAAATCCTATAATCGATAACTTCGAGTTAGTCTCGATTAAAAAAATAAAAATCGAACTTAAACATTAGAGACTTTCGATATACCTTAACCTCGGCGAAACAAAACTTCAATTCTTTCTACTAGACTTACTCCTCCTCTCAAGAACACTCCAGAATTTCCTCAGAATTTCTACTATTCTTTCCCGCTCTCTCTTTCTTTCTTTTTCTCTGAAGCTTTCAGATTTTGGTGTGAGGAATGAGTGAGGCCTAAGCCTCTATTTATAGGGGAGAATGGCGCCTAAATGGGGAAGGAAAGGGGAAATATTCTGTCATTAATTTTCCTGATATTTGACTTATTCTAGTAATCTCCTAAGTTTCCTTTTTCTGGCTGATTCTGTTGACTTTCCTATGCATTAACTGGGCTGAAATTTCAGCCACTAAGGCCTCAAAAATGGCGCCCATAATCCCCTTGATTCACCCTTGATCTCTCAAAAATTTGTTTCCTAAAGTGTGCATTTGACCTATCTTGAGTTGATACAGAAATCCTGTGTGATTTCTTCTGATATTCACTTAGACATTTGAGGAAACAAAATCCTCTCCTTTCACACTCTAAATGGCGCCAACATGCAGCCCTAGGGGATAAAATTTTTATTTATTTTATTGCCCCGTAATTTCCTCTCGTTTGCTTGTTTGCCCTAAACTACATGTAGTTTCCTCTAGTCAAACTACATGTCGTTTTTATAATTAATTTGCTCCGACACTAATACATTACTTATTATTTTATGTGACGTAAAAACATATATAAAAGTTTGGAATAAAATTCCCATGCATTTATTTAATTTCATAAACATTACATGTGGTAAAAAGGGTCGGGTTTTACAAGTCCATAAAGAATTAAGGGCGTAGAGCTAAAATCATAGTAGTATCGTATAGTTAAGAAAATAACTATTTTCTTAATTAATAAAAAATATTTACTATTTTATTAAAGCATCGAAAAAATCTAGCTATTTATTTAATAATCTATAAGTTTTATTATGACAAAAATATCTAGACGGGTTATTATTGAATTTATTGAAAAAAGGGGAAGAATTTTTCCTAACCCTAATTAGCTCTTGAAAGGGAAAAAAATCTTCTTAAACTTTGATGGAGAATGTCATAATTAAATGTTGAGTTTCAACCCTTTAATCCATATATATGTAGATAAAACATTGAGCGTTTCTTCCTCAATTATGAATGTGTAGTTTCAAACATATTTCTTTTCATCATTATGAATTAGATATGTCATATGTTTTTTTTTTAATAGAAGAATCATATGTTATTATTCAAGTAAAGGATGATGAAGCAAGGTTATGAAAAATGTACCATGAAAAAAAAAATGAATAAATGGGATGTAGAAATTCTACACTGTTGCCAGTGGAATATGATTAATTTTTAGATTCACAAAACACGGCATTTAATGATTCTTTTATGAATTGGAGAAAATCCCATAATATTGCTCAACTCCCAAGATTGAATACTCATTAAATCCCCATAACAATATACAACCAAACAAAACTTGTGGAAACCAATAAATGGAATGCTAAAAAAAATTAACAAAATGATCAGTTTCTTGAATCTTGAGAGAGTATCTAATTATGTGATTGCATTGCATTTAACAATACAACAATCTACCCAATAATATAGTTTAACTAAAATTCAAACATTAAAATGAGATCTCATTTATTATATATATATATATATAGCTATAACCTGTGGAAAAAAAAAAAAAAGCTCTTAAATTTGACTATACGAGACTTGCAAGTATTTTGTTTTTTTGTTTTTTTGTTTTGCTGAGAAGTGTTTTGTCAGTGCCTATGGGGTTTATATATATATATATATATATATATATATATTGTAATATTAATAATAAATGACATGATCACATGGTAAATGCTGAAAAAAAAATTATATGTACCTCAAGATTGTATTGTGTGCTATGTTAGGCAATAAATTTGAGTCTCACAATCCGACTAAGATGATTAGATTATAGTGGTATATACAATAAATATGAAGGTAACTATTCAACAAATTAAAATTATATAGCCCTTGAAATGACCACTTAGTGTAATAAGAGATTTTTAAGGATTTAATCAAAATTTTGACTAATTTTTTAATATTTAGCCATAGTTTTATGAAATTAAAGATATGTTACACATGTTACGGCTAAATCCTTAATTTTATAAAAATTATGTTTAAATCATTCAAATTTTACCTTTAAAATGACTAATTTATATATTGGCCCGTGTAATAAACGACTCAAATGACTACCACTTGGTAAGTAATTAGAAAAATGAAAATAGTGTGGTCTCATCTTAAACAAAATTATGTAACTAGTTTAGAAAATTTTGGCTATAAAATGTGGTATAATATATTAGTTATAAGTCAATTAATTTATCAATTATCCATCAAATACCAATAAAGGCACTATTTTGCAAATTTGCACAAATGGCGATTGGTGAGCACGACGAGTGTGGGGTCCAAAAAATAATAAAGAGATTATGCTTCTTCGTTTTATTTCCATTTTATTTTTCATAATTTTTTAATACCGTAAAATCAGAACTCAAATTAAAAGAATCAAGACAGAAAGCAACTAATATGTGTCCAAATAAATAAAATAAAATTTATCGTTCTAATGAGGACGGCTTTCCCTTTTTCTCTAATCTTTTTTTTCTATTCATTTCTGTTCTAATCATATCATATCATATCATGATAATTCATCATTTAATTTTACATATATATTTAATATTTTTTATTTTTTAAATAAATTAATTAGTTGTTATTATATTATTGAGGAGATAACGAAGGGGATAGCAAAAAGATTAAACGATCTAATATATATTTTAATTTTATATAATGAAGGGGATAGCAAAAAGATTAATTAGTTCCTTTCCATTGCATGCTTATCATGACTTTAATTTTATATTTCTCTCTATTAATCAATTTTCTAAATTTACTCTAGTGAGATTTCTTCATTAATAATAAATGACGAACAAGGCTTTAGATGTATCAAAAAAATGCAAAATGTTTCCCATTTAATATATAATAACATTCATAATACGTATTTATCTTATATGTTGTTGTTATATGCATATTAATTTTCAAATATATAGATGACTTTTTTTTAGCAATTAACGATCATAATCAAACATGCATGGAAAATTTGACTAAAATTAATTTTATAAATGACCCATTTGATATTTGGTCATTTATAGATATATGTTTCAAGAAAAGGACTAATGTTTAGAAAAATTAAAAAATTAGTCACTAGCTAAGAAATAATTAAGACAAAAAGATAATATTATCACATCATGTAATTAAGAAATGACAATTACCTTAAGGGCCAATTAGGAAATTAGCCATTTTAAATGCAAAGTTTGAAGGATTTAGCCCTAAAATATTAAAATTAAGAAAATATCCATTAAATATCGTAATGGACATAAGTATTCATGATAATTATTATTTAAAAAAATGCCCAAATTAAATAAAAATCTCCAAAATTTTGGCTCCTTCAACTTAAAAAAGCAAATCAAACCTATCATTACCAAAATTTTCATCGACTGTGATAAAATAAAAAATAAAAATAGTTAATTTTTTAAATTCCTAAAACTATGGCTAATCCCTAAAAAATTAGTCTAAAATTTGGCTAAATCCTTAAAAAACTCTTACCGTAATTATTAAATACATTGATTATTTTCTTAATTTATCTTTCAAAAATTGATGTTTGTTCAATAATCTCATAAAACTCATTTTAACTAGGGTCAGTTAGTTAAATAGTTATTTTAAAAAATGTGTTTTAGAACAATAACTATAATTTCTATAAATTAAAAAATAGCCATAATTTTTTTTTATATCGTAACAAAATTACACATAAATTTTGTTATAAAAAATTTATTTTCTAAGATAATAAAATTTTAAAATGACTATGTTTTACATGTTTTAAAATTGTGTCTATTTTTTTAAAACACCCTTCAAACAATAGTTATTTCCTTAAAATTATTTTTTAACTATACACTATTTAATAAAACGATTAATGTACATATGTGTTGTGTAGAATCTTCCTCATAAACCCCCAATTAGGTTCATTCACCTATTGGCTATTGCATCGTATAATTTGTGACATCACTAAATCGATTGAGGCTGAAAAATAAATTAACAACTATATATATATATATATATATATATATATATATAAACAAGTTTTGTTGGACAAAGTTGGAGAGCTCAATCAAGGGTCACTTCTGCACGATAGTTAGGATAATTATTAATTATGGATGGCTAAGATGGCCCACATACTTTCTTTTTTCCCTTTCTTTTTATTGTAAATGATGTATTGCACTTGACTTCTTGTCCTACAAATTACAAAATATTATTATTTCGAGAGTTACATACCATATTTTATTTTGGCATAACCATCAATGTAATTGACCAAACTACTATAAAGACATATTTCATACGTAAATATTAGGCTTTATTGCACTGATACCCCCTGAATTATACGGGTTCGAACACTTTGGTACCCCAATTTTTTTTTTTGGCAAAGTGCTCCTCGAACTCGAAAATCCGTTGCAATCTACCCCAAATTGGTAACGCCCGTCAATTTTTGGACGGAATTAAGCACGTGACAAACACGTGCATATTCGACGAGGGCAATTGTGGTCTTTTCACAACTCAAAAACACTTCTAATAAAAAAAAAACCCACTCTCTATCTCTCTCTTCTTATTCTTCTTCTTCTTCCTCATAACAACCATCTCCGGTGTCGCCACCAACAGCCCCTCTCCGGCTATTTGCCTTAAAAATAAATCACAAATTGTTCGCAAACTCATTAAAAAGATTGTCTCGAAACAATGAGTGACAAACTTTTTCATAGATTACCAAAACTCACCAAGAACAATAAATCAAAAGAGGGAAAAAATAACTCATAAACCCAACAATCACAATTGCAGCTTTTTATTTTTATTTTTATTTTCAACAACTGATGCACTGAAAGAACAAAAATCAGACCAAACCCAAAAATCAATTTTCACACGTTCAACAGTGGAAACGTTCAACATAGAGTCTTCTCCGGCTGGATCCTTAGCCGCCGACGTTCAACAGTTCCGCACGTTGTTCCTCGCCTTCACACGCCGCTCACCACTCTACTCCGCCTCGCGCTCGCCGTCGCCTACCTCGCCGACATTGCGGCGGAGCTTGATTCCTTCAGCGACCTCCAACCTCTACCACCCCCCGCGACGACGACGACCCCAACCCGTCGGACCCAAACCATCGCAACGACGATGACCCAAACCCCGCCTAACGAACAATGGCCCAAACCCCTCGAATTCAAGCCCCCGCGACGACGACGACGATCTAAACCTCTCGGACTTTACCCCCCGTGCGACGAACGAGACCCAAACTCCTTGAACCTGCACGACGCCGCCCTACGACTTGAACCCAACACCAACCAAGCCCAAATATCAAAACCCCAGCGACCTCCAACCTCTACCACCCCCGCGACGATGACGACCCAAACCCGTCGGACCCAAACCCTCGTAACGACGATGACCCAAACCCCGCCTAACGAACAATGGCCCAAACCCCTCGAATTCGAGCCCCCACGACGACGACAACGATCTAAACCTCTCGGACTTTACCCCCCGCGCGATGAACGAGACCCAAACTCCTTGAACCTCCACGACCCCGCCCCACGACTTGAACCCAATACCAACCAAGCCCAAATATCAAAACCCCAACCCCGCCGCATACTGATCGGAGCAAATCTGAGAGAGAGACGAAGAAGAGAGGGACAGATGAGAGGGGCGGGAGTTGAAGAGAGAGAGGGATAGGGATTACATTTTTTTTAAATAATTTTTTACCTAAACTTACCAAAATACCCTCAAAAAATGCCTCACATGCAAAGCACATGCTAGATTTCGTCTAATTTTGAACAGAATTGAGACGGAAGGACCCAATTGCAACGGATTTTCAAGTTCGGAGAGCACTTTGCCAAAAAAAAAAAAATTGGGGTACCAAAGTGTTCGAACCCGTATAATTCAGGGGGTATCAGTGCAATAAAGCCTAAATATTACCCAAAATGTTGTAAAAATCAATTAAGAGAAACGTACATGTTCGCCACGCGTAATGTATAACGTAGAAAGATGTTTTTATTTTAATTTATATATGAGATGAGATACTATCACAATTTATACTTGAAAAACATAGATTAGAAATTTAATAGATATAATGGTTCAAAATATATATTTACATATATTACACTTTCGGAGCTCATTTATCTTTTGTTTGGAGTACTAATTTAAATGTAAACATTCCAATTTTTTTCGTTCATAATGGTTTGCCTATTTTTCATTCCACATTTTTGTGTCGCCTATTTCCACCATAATCTCATGCTAACTATGATTATGACATATTAATAAATTACACAATGCACTAAGGTTCGTCTATTCATAATTCAACATAATTAACTAGTGATATTGTAGCCTTGAAATGGAAAAGATGTTGAAACTTTTAACCCTAGAGGCAAATGTTTTAAAATTTGCGTGACATTAAGCTTTTCAATTACACGAGAGATTCTCCAATGAGGTTTTTTTTTTTTTTAAACAATTTTGAATAGTCAAATTTATCTTTTAAGATGTGGAACTCATTGAAAGATAAATTTGACGAATAATAGTTATTTTCTATCGAACCCCATCCCCTGCAAATTAAACCATTTATGTAATTGTGTTCAGACTTTTTTTAAAAATATTTTTATAAGTTCTAGTTTGACACGTGTCACAGAAATAAAGGATGAAGATAAATCCCACCACCGTCCATCCACCACTAGTGAAGGGACTTTTTTGGGTTCACAAGCTTTTGTTGTCTACTAGCTAGCTTGCCGATCTCATATAGATTAACACAAAGCTCATATTATTGAATCAACGACAAAAATAAATTAAAAAATAAGAGAAAAAGCCATATTTGTTAAAACAAAATTATGTTGTTTTTTTAGGGGTTGATGGGGTTGTTCTTCTATTGTCGTGTCACAAATTGGACTACATTTTCACATATTTTATCCATGAAATATATAAGAAAGTGGATAATCAATAAGGGTAGGTTTTCAACCACTAAATACACAGAGACACAAACGAGGCCGTTTGGTTTGCACAAAAGGCAAATATGCCTTATGGAAATAATATAAAAGAAATACCCACCAAACTCTTTTTTATTTTATTTTCTTTTCTTACCTTTCCATTTTTTTTTTTTTTGTAATGTGACCAAACTGCTTTAAGGCTTAACAAAACCAACATGTTTAAAGTTGGTCTTCCAAATGGAATCTGTAAAAAATTTAGTAGGGAAAAAAAAACTTTAAATGTTTATTAAAAAGAAATGGGGTATTCATATATATTATTAATGAAAACTAAAAAATCGACTTTCCAGCTCCCCTTGTATGGCCTTCCTAAGTTGTTATTTATTTATTTATTTATTATTATTATTATTGTTGTTGTTGTTGTTGTTGTTATGCTTTGTTGCACGAATGGCTTTAACAGATAAATATTCCATTACAACGTTTTTAAAAACATCATTGTTGACAAAAAGTATATGCCAAAGAATAGCTAAATTTATTGTCATCTGATTTGGGATTAACGAATAACTTCCCATCTCTTGTTAAATAGCTAGAAGGATTTAGGTCCTTCCGATAGTATTTTGAATAAGAAAATTACTATTAATATGTCCAATTTTTTTTTGATAAAATACCATTAATATGTCCTTGCTATACTACTAATGATTTTAAATTCAAATACAAAAAATTGATTTATATATTCTTATTACAGTAAAAAGTAACATTTTTTAATTCTTAGTACAAATCTTCTCTATTATAATATTAATTCAAATATTAAATCAAACTCTTATGCAAACATCAATTTGAACCCAAGGTTTTATATAATAATAAAAACAATAACTATCAAAATAACTCAAATTTTGTATTGAGATTGCTATCCAAATAAGCATAGGAAAATAAAATTTTCTTTGTTTTTTTTTTTTTAAAGAAAAAGTTTCATATGAGTAATTGAGAATGAAAGGACATTTATTAAGAATGTGACATAAGCAGTTTATAAGTATGAAAGTTAGACACAATGAAAAGCCAATAATAATTGTCAAAAATTGAGTCTCTTTATATGTCCCTCAACTATGAAAACGTGAATTGCAAAGCCTAGACAACAAATAGGGTGGGTCACATCTACATTTCGAGTTGGGTATTAAGTCTATAAGCCTTATTAGATAGATCATAGTTTACATTTATTTTAATTATAATCTATATGAATTGGCAAATGGGATATAGTTCTTCCACATGTCACGTTTGAAATCTCTTCCTTGTAATAACAGCTAGAATTTTATACATAACTAGTTTTTTATACGCGCTACGTGAGTGTAGAGCACCGAGCACGTGTAAAATAACATAACAGTTAAAAAATATGATCAAAAAATAATAAAATATATTTTTGTTAAGTTTAAAAAAAATGATATTTTTGTAATTTTTAATAATTAAAGGGTTAGATTTATCATTAAAAAAATAAAAATAAAAGCTTAGAACAAAGAAAATAAATAAAAAATAATTATGGTAAAAAAAAGTATATGACAATGGCTGTCAAAAGATCGAGAAAAATATTCTGAATCCAACCATGTCAAGAAAAAAAATTTCGAGATCATTACGTTAAACAAATAGTCGTTGAAACGATTAAAACAAAAAAAAAAAAAGTGAAAAAGATAAGAGAGGAGAGAGAAATTGCACAAAAATCCCTTTAAATTTGCGCAGAAACCTTTGAAAATTTCTTAAAATCCCCTAAAATAAGCCCCTAAATGCAATTTTTTAAAGAAAAAATTAAAAAAAAAAAGAAAAAAACCATAGGATGCCACATGTCGTCCACATGAGACGCCACGTGTCAACCCATGGTGAGGCTTTTTTTTTGCAATGGGAGAAGAAACGGATTGTGCCTTAATAATATAGTATCTTTAAAAAAAATTTAAAAAAAAAACCATAAGATGCCACGTGTTGTTCACAGGAGACGCCACGTGTCAACCCATGGTGAGACGTTTTTTTTGAGCAATGGGAGAATAAACGGATTGTGCCTTAGTAGTATAGTATAGATTAGTTTCTCATATCACTACTGGGATAGAATTATTATTATTAATTAATAAAAATAACGATACATAGCATACATTTGTACCTCAAACTCAAAGCTTGAATTTACATTAAAATCTCAAGCCCTGATTAATTGAGAATCACCTCGTGAAAGGGAGCTTCTATACGCACCATTATTTTCTCTCTTGACACCCCTCATTTAACAAATAATAAATACATATATTTTTCCAATAATAACCATGTGAGAGAAATTACATAAATATACATTTGATAATAATTTTTTTTTATTAAACTCTTCAAGTTAACAAAAATTATATTATTAAACCATGCATACAATATTGGAAAATTACAATAATAGCATTTTTTTTTTTACATTTTAGAAAATAGCACAATTCGAGCACTTCTTACTACGGGTCAAAATTCGGAATACAAGTAAAAAATATATATATATATATAAATCAATCATAATGAATGTTACTTGTAATTACAAGACTTCATGGAAAATGTTTTTCTTTTTAATTGTTTATGAAAGAAGTTATGTACACACATACATTCTCATCGTAAATTACAACATGACCTCTATTTATTGAATTGAATTGTATCTCAAGTCTCATCCGAAAGGGAAAAAAAAATGATAACGTAAGCAAGAGCGAGAGATCAATGACAAACCAAACACATTCACATGTAATAATATGTTGGCAAAGCAATTGTAAGCAATAAATTATGATATTGTTAATTTTGTTATTTTTGCTATGTGATGGCTTTGAAAAGGTCAACGTCTCTCCCAATGCCTCGGTTTGTTTTTCTTTGATTTCCAAACAACATTGGGTATTTTGGGTTGTTTTTGTTAATTAATTAATTTTTTAAAAAAGCTAAATTGGGTTTGTTCTTCATTTCATGGCCTCCACTACTACGTTTGAGTTTTGTGCTTAAATCTCGCTACCTATAATAATACATTTTTCTCTCCTTAAAAAAAAAATTATATTTTCCATATACCCAAAAGAGCCTAAGTTCTTTCTCTTCCAATCATTCACACAAATCCTCGTCTTTATACATAAAAAGATACATATATTCTTTCTTCTTTCACACCTTTCTTTCTTTCTTCAATTTTCCTTAGCTTTACTCTTCCATAGTCTCTATAATTTGGGGTTTGATGATCAACTAAGGTACGTTACTTTATCGTAAATCTCTTTCTCCTATCTTCTATTTATTTATTTTGTCCTACAAATTTAATATACTTCTTCTTGAATCTTCAAAAATATTTCTTGAAAATGAAAAAATTGAATTGCATATCTCTTTTTTTCCGGCATATGTTTCCCGCAGATCTACTCAACTCGATTGCTTATTCCATATTTCTCTCTCCATAAATATTTTGTTTGCTTTATTTTGTTGTGTAATAAAATAAATATGTATATTTAGTGCAAGGCATAGTGTCCGAACATTATTAAAGTTCTTCTCTAAGTTTCTCTTTTTTTTGACCTTTTTTCTTTTTGGCTAGATAGAAAATTATCCGTAGCATTCATTCTCATGATATTGTGTGTTTCTATATATATATATATATATATATATATTAATATATATATAAGGCTTGATGAATTGCAATTCAGTCATCAGAATCACAACAATCTTTAATGCCTTGGTCTCCTATATATATATAGCAAGTGGAAACCATGAAGATTGATAACTAACAGAAAAGAGGTACAAGCATTGTGTTCAATAATTTTTTTTCCAAAGCTAAGCAATTAGAGTTAATAATTTGTGGGGCCAAAAATCCGAAATACCAAGAATATTTTTTGCAGCATAAAGAAGAGAATGTATGTAACACAACGAAAATAATGTGTGGCCCACAAACAGTGTGGGCCTGGGGCCCATCTGAACTCTAAACCCACTCATTAAAATCATGGGGCATTTGTAAGAAACATTCTAGGTGCCAAATTTTGTAATGACACGTACCTCAAGTAGTTTATTTTTACTTTATATTTGTAGTGTAAAATTTATGATATAAATTAAAAATGCAATACGTATGAGACATAGATCATTCTTTGTGCTAAAAGTGGGGTATTCCTGAAAATCTCCCGTAAAATAAGGTGCGCTCCTTAATAATCTATGCTTCTTATGGTGTGTATTATTTGATTTATATTGTATGTTTATAGTGTACAAATAGAGTATAAATTATAAATTCAACACAAAAGAGGCATATATACATTATTACTGTGTCCAAAATGGAGCATTCCTCAAAATTTATATTCTTTTGGACATATTAATAATCTATATTATTTTTGTATTGCACTTTTAATTTATATCCATATTTTTACAGTACAAACATCAAATAGAAATTAAAGGAGTACACCACTAGGGGGTATAAAATTATTAAGTGACATTTAGAATGGCCATATTTTGTAATTTTTCTACTAAAATAAATAATTTATGCTCCAAATGATGTGCTCTTTTAATTTTTACTTAATATTTATAATGCAAAAATATATATAAAAATTATAAATGCAACATAAAAAATATATAAATCAATAGCGTGTCAAAAAAAATATTTATCAAAATCTCCTTAAAATCATCTCAATTCTCAACCATAGCGCATAGGGTCAGATGATGAGCCTAGAACTTGCCTTTTAGTTTTAAATAATTAAATAATTTCACAAAAATACATGAATAAGAGCATTATTCAATTTTATTTTTATCGCATATAATGTGCTACATATGTTTTCACCTTATGTAGTATTTAGTTTGGTAAACATATATGTTTTGTAGCCAACTTGTTGCCCTTTGTGAAATTAAATATATTGCTAAAATGTTCTCTAGGGTCATTCCAAAGGAGGGTATGATAAATGAATATACCCCTATTAGTAAATAAAATCTTTAAACTGCTACACGTGTATATATATGTTTATTAGGGTCAATTAATAAGTAAAAAAAATTTTAAAGTGAGTTTTTAAATAATAGCCAAAATTTTTAAAATTACATAATAATTATAATTGGTAGCAAAATTTCTTATATGGTAAAACTTTAACATAAAGTATGAGGTAAAAAAATTATTACCAACTTAGCAAATTTATTATATACCAGAAATATTATTTATTTTATAAGAATCAAACTTAAAAAAAGGAGAATTTATATATATCATTACATTTTTGTGTTAAGTTCTTCGAATTTCCTACGGAGTTATTAAATATTGCACATTCATTGTTTTCCAAGTCTTTCATGAGCCAAAATTGAGTTTTTCCTCTCCCACTCTGTCTCTTTATGGAAACTAATTGTGATTGGAAACGTGTAATTGATACCTTATAGCTTTTAGTGTATATGTGTGTGGATATATAGATATATACACAAGTGGTGTTTTGGACCACTTTCTATCATTTTCGTTGAATAACTCAACCCACCAAATCAAATTATCCATGATCAATGGAGAGAATCCAAGATCAACACGACAAAGTGTGCAGTGATTAGAGGGTTCAAAGTAATTAATCATTTCTATATCCAGGCTTAAAGTGTTTTTCTATCTGCAAATTATGTTGTGTAGAGTACCGTCTAATTTGGAATCACTGGCCTTCCTTTATATAATAAAAAAAGAATTAGTATTTTTCTCATGTAAATCTCATATATTATTACGTAACCTACTAATAGAAAATTTTTCTTAACTATCCATTGACGTGATGATTCAAAGGACATTAAGAGTTTTATAATAATGAATTGCACTTTTTTAATAATCAAAACTATAGTTTTAGACTTAGAAAGTTTTCGCTTAGGAAATATATATATGTATTTTTTTTTTTATAACGTAAAATCTCGCGTATTGAGCTCTTTCTACCACAACACAAAATGCAAGCTTAGAATTTTTTTTTTACCTTCTAATTTTGCTATAGAGAATACATTTTCTTTGTTTGGACTATAGCATCTAGAGAGGAACTTGGTAGAAGTGGTGAATCGTTTCTTTTCTGTTCTTTTTTTCTCCTTTACAAGTAAAACTCCTTTAACATACACTACCAAATTTAGTCCTTTGTTAAAGTAGATGTACAGAGACTAAAAAAGTAGAACCTAAGCCAAAGAAGTACTTGGTACCTTTTGAGATGAGTTTAGAAATAGTTAGCTACAAATACAAATACAAATACAAATACAAATACAGATACAATGAAGTGGTTGGGCCAAGAGAGTAACGACTCACTCAAAATGGGTCTCAAAATCAAATATAGTCCTATTGATCACAATGATGTAATTGAAAAATTGACAGTGTTGGATGAGGAATCTTCTGGCAACTGTCAAGAGTATCTTTATTTTTAGCCTTTCAGTCAAACACACCCAAAATGTCAATGATTAAGGTCCCCATTTATGAGCAACTCTTTGTTGCTTTCATAACAAAGTTGATCAACACGGTTACATGCTTAATTTAATTGCCTGTTTTCTTTTTATTATTGTTATTTTTTTAAGAGCACAATTTTTTCATTTAAAGATAAAGTTTGAAGGATTTAATTATAATTTTACGAAATTAAAGATTTAGTCATAAAATATAACATTTTATGTTGCATGTAATATATGTACGTGTCAAAAGCGTAACATTAAATATAACGTTACATATAACATAAAATGTAACATACGTAACATTACATGCATGCAATGTTACACTTTTACATATATATATATATATATATGTTACATGTAACATAAAATGTTATATTTTATGGCTAAATCCTTAATTTCGATATTTTAGGGCTAAATTCTAAAAAATTTACCCAAAAGTTTAGTTAAATGCCTAAAAATCTTTTTTTTTTTTTAAATTTCTCTATCTCTCTCTTCGTTCCCATCTATTTTAGATATCTTAAAGGGCCTTGGGCTTTGGCATGTTTGTTGTGTTTTGTTCAACTCAATCAAAGCCTATAAGAAGAGTGTACCAATCTAATTCCATAAATTTCATAGGTTTCAAACTTTTAAGAGACCGAAATCCTTTATCTATGATTTTGATGTCCATTTTCATATACCGAAAAAAAAAAAAACCAACTGTGACATTCAATTTCATGTAAATAGAATAAATAAAGAAATAAATAAAGAATAGAAAGAAGGACAAATTAAGAAATCAAAGACTGATTCCCAATATTGGATTCACTAAAAAACTTCATTCTACTCATTAATTGAGTAGGTCTTAGTAAAGAGAATAGGATTAAAGATAAGCACTTCTCAAAGTAGTAATGCTTAAGACCGATTAATAGTAATAAAATAATTTTGAATTCTAGAGCATTTTTAGATCGTCAAATTTGTAGCATTTGAATGAAAACGTGAATGTTTCTGAATTGTCAGATTTACCCGTTGATGCTTCGGTGATGCAGGTTTTGATACTTGGGAAACAAATATCATGGCAACAAAATCAAGAGATAATACTAGTACCAATGCTGGTAAAAAGGAAAAGGTTGTGACACCTTCAAATCCCCAAACCAAAACTAGCTCCACCAAGCCTATAGGCTCTTCAGCTCACAAAGCCTCTCCTTCTTCACAAGCTTCCACAGAGAAACAAGTCCCCAACTACCTCAAGCCCACCATAAGCTCCCGCCTCGAGTCCCCCACGGGCCCCAAGCCAATGCTCAACCGGAGAAGATCCTTCGACAACAAGCCACCCTCGCCATCCCGAGCTCCCACCAAGGCCGCCCTCCCCGAGAGGGTGGCGCAGCCTGGCCGCTCCTCCTCGTCCTCCTCCTCCGCCAAAAGTGCCTCCTCGAGGACTGTCCGGGGGACGGGGACAAAACCACAGACATTGTACGCAAAGAGCGGGAAGAAGGGCACCGGAGAGAGCTTTGGTAAGAAGGAAGGTCCTAGTGGGAGAGGTGATCACAAGAGTTGTCCTAAAGATAGTGTGTCAAGGGAAGTTCAAGGCTCTGAAGTGGTTGATCATCATCATGATGATCATGATAAATTTGTCCAGGTTGCTCCTGATCAAGATGAGCTGAAATCTGAAGATCATGATCATGGGGTTGTTGAAGATGAACTTGATCATGATCATGACCATGACCAAGACCATGATGAGGTTAAGGCTAAAATAAATGATATCTCAACAGTCTCAGAAGAACTAGTAGTGAAATCTGAAGATGATCATGATCATGATGATCAGAGCAACAATGCTGGGATTGAAGAGAGTATTATTGATCATGAAAAGGTGGAAAGCAATGAAGTAGAAGAAGAGAAGACCGAAGATCATAGTGAACCAAATGAAACCTCAAATGAGAGTACTGATATTGCTAGTACTATTGAGGCAAATGTGGAAGAGGAATTGGTCAAAGAGGAAGATGTCAAAGAAGAGAGTGAAGACAAGTTAGAGACAAACAAGACCAATAATGATGATGACAATGGTTATCAAGTTAATGGGAAGGAATTAGGGGAAGATAATAATGATGATCAAGAGGCAAAATCAGAGACAAACAAGGCTCAGAGTGGGAAAAAGGAGTCCCAAATAGCATACAATGATGTGATTGAAGAGACTGCAAGCAAGCTCTTGGAGAAGAGGAAGAACAAGGTCAAGGCTTTGGTTGGTGCTTTTGAGACTGTCATTGATTATGAATCCAAGTGATTAAATTTTTTTTTTATGATCAAATGAAAGAACTGAATCAAAATTGAAGGGAAAAAAAAAAGGTTTAGATAGGTGGTGAATGGTGGAGATCTTAGAGTGATCTTCATAATAAATGCCATAATAGATTATTGTTGTTTAATTTTTGCCTGCAATTAGTTGACATGTTTGTAAAATTTTACGTTTTTTTTTTGTTTTTTTTTTTTGGAATGAGAATGTGTTTGCAGAAAAGGTTACAATGATTATTTTTTTCCATATATTCTATGTATTTTCTAGAAGTTTGTTAAGAAATTGTTGAATCTGTCAACATTTATGTGATATTCCTTGAACCTTTTTTTTTTTTTTTAAATTTTTTTCCTTCAGGTATGACATGTTCAAAGACTTGGTTTTAGTTGGTGAGAGTGTCTCTTCAGAATGAGTAGGATTGTGGTTATGATAGTTTTTATATCACAGCACCAAAATTAGTACATAAAGTCATAAACAATACCAAAAATCCATTTCTAATATGAAAAACAAAGGCCTTGAGAATAAGTATATTTTGGTTTTGTTTTGCTACAAAATGTTTGAATGAACAACTGAGAGCTAGTAGCTAGAAATCTGTCTGTCACTGACAGATCATATATAGATTACAATACGTAATATAATGTCTCTAATATCTACTCAAATATAAATTACAATACACCATATTGTGAAAACTGGAAAACATTGTAAGCCACAAGTTCAGTGACAAAAAAGAAAATGTAGCACAGTTTAGGCCAAAGAACAAAAAATCAACCTTGAAAGCAACAAATTCCCTCCGATATCTTTCCTTGAAACTACTCCTTTTCACAGTACCTTAGCTTCAAAGAAACCTCTCTTTCCATCACGAGCCGAGACCGAAAATTCTGGATGAAAATCTCAGCCCTCCGATCTACATCGTAATCGTAATCGCAATCCTCACCGTGATCATTATGATGATCATAGCCATAAATACTACTTCTTGTCCTGTGAAGCCTTCTTGTCATGCCAAAACTCTCATCATTATCATCATCATCATCATCATCATCTTCATCATCAAAGAAGCCACACAAGCCTCTTCGACCGACATTGAAGCTCCGATCTCGCCTCGTTTTATACGTCGATGTACCGGCATTGCTCGTATTTTTCGTCAATCGCAACTTGTAGAGCTTAATGCTGAGAAAGACAAACCTTAGCTTCTTCATTATTGCCATCTTCAGTTGGCTTGAGACTGAGGACAAGCCGTCTCTAACCATTTTGTTTTTGTCTTCGCTTTGTTTCGACTATGATTTTTGGTTGTGTTGCTAGTGAGGGCTTTTATATAGAAAACGTAGAGAGAGAGAATTGTTGAGCACGGAATTAGAGAAAGCGTGTTGGTGATGATTGGAAGCGAAGGAATATTACGAGGAAGAGAGTCATGAGGGTATTTTTGGGATATTGCCATCCTTGTTTGTGATTGATCAATTTATATAGCATCTTAAAATTTGATGTTTGTGTGTTTTATAACCCCATGTATTGGGATTTGGAGTAACTAGTTTTGTTTTGTTTTTTTTTTTTGGAGCTATTACTTGGCAACTAAGTTTGGACATACATAATAAAATATCAAAAAGTTAAATGAAAAAATTTAGTATTTGGGGTCAAGTCAACGGTGGAGAAGTTTGTTGCTTCTAGACAAGTTCCTGGTAAAGCTACGGAATTTTCACAAATAAAAGTGATTCTCATAGCCAAAAAAAAAAAAAAAAAAAGTGAATTGAAAATTGATCTTGAGCAAGATCAATAATTGACAAATGACAAGTAATTTGTTTTGATGTTTAACACCTTTTTGTGACATATGAATTGAATGCTATAAATGAACAAAATTTTCACTTGAGAGTTGAAGCAATACAAAAATGTGTAGTCATACACTATGGATAACTTGTGTATTCATGACTCCACTAAAACGTGTAGTCCAGTTGAATGAGTTTTACGTTCTCTCATTCTGTTTTCTCTTCTCAGTAACTAACTAACTAATCTCCAAAAGTAGAAGTAGAAGCTACTAAAAACATATTTCTTTTCCCATACGTATCAACATCAATATGAACACAAAGTTGTGAGTGGAAAATTAAGCATCACAAGCTTGGAGTGAAAATTAAAGCCACTTTTCTTTTTTGGCAAAACTAGAATTGTTCAAACAGATGACAGTTTAGGATTGGATGAGAAATTGACAAAAAAAAAAAAAAACTTTAACACCCCTTTTGTCTTCTCTTTTGCCTGAAGAAACACGAACATGAAATAGAAAATTCCCAAGAAACACACGAAGGAAAAAAAAGAATATATATATATATATATATATATATATATAGTGTACCATGAATGCCTTTTCAAGCACACCATTACCACATAAGGTTATTAAATAATTGAGATTGAATTAGACCTATCATAAGAAAAAGGTACAAATTTTAATTGTAAGCTATTAAGATTGAAATTGATTCAAAGCTCTTGCATTACCAAAAAAATAATATATAAAAAATTATTTTTTCTCCCACTTTTAAGAGTTTGGATTGCATTAACATTATTCTAAATATTTGGGACTTTCAACAATTATCGTAACAAAAAATTGCACTCCGACATCCATGTTATTTCTGAGATTTTGCTGTTGACTTTAACTTGTTTATCTTGACACAAAACAAAAATTTTGAACAAAAAGAAAATCTCAACTGACACAGCAATCCTAATAATATTAGGACTAGAAATTAAAAATTACAGCCCCCTTCTCGGGATACGCATGATCTTTATCGTCTTGCAGCTCCCCTTCTTCAGTCCTCGTTGCATTATCGTCGGCTACTTCGTCGTCTAAGCCTTCTGCAGTCTGCGTTTGTTTATCTGACAAAGCATACATCTTTCTTCTAGCTTCGTTACGAGCTGCTCTCTCAACTACCCTCATTTCTTTGAATTCTTCTTCTAACTTGGATTCGTCCTCTGGCGAAAAGAAGAGCAACTCTGTGTTACTGAGCTCTTCATAGAGCTTTTCGATTTTGGCTTTCCAGAAGAGACCCACCTCGGTGTCCATCTTTTGGTAAGGTGTTTTCAGGAGGTACTCATCAATCCCACCAGCCTTGTCTATGCTGCGAAGGGCATGGGTGGTGACTTTGACTCGAATGTGGCGGTCTAGGATGTAACTGAAGAGACGCTTTTCCTGCACATTTGGCTTCCATGACCTCCTTGACCTGTCATCATGAACAAGGAAAGGTTCGAATAAGATACCCTCGTTTCCAAACTTCTACGAAAATCGTATAACCTAGTTCTAAGCACAACTAATACAAGCAAGTATCGAGCTTCTTCTTGAAATAACAAGCCAAAGCAAGCATATAGACAACTAAAACAAGCAAAGTATTGAGTTTCTTCTTCAAATTTCAAACAAAAGCAACAATATCGGGCTCAACCCAACCCAACCAAAGGAAAATCCTTTGTGTGGGTCACACCCACATGGCGCCAACTCTATGGTGGTGTCGAGCCATGACAAGTTTAGTTGCATAACATGCTCATACAGTTATACACCAAAATAGAGCCAGATAGAAACTAGGTCTATTGCATTGCCACCATCGATAAAAGTTCGAACACCTTCTCGCCACATTGTCATGCTAGCCCATTCAAGACAAAATGGTGGCATGCGCAGACAAATTTTGCAGAAACACTAGTTAAACGCTATAACATCCAGGTAGAAATTCTATCAATCTGCAAACTTTTACAACCAACGAATGCAGAGAGAATAGGTTATATATTGTACTTTCACTTTCCTACAGCAAAAGGAACAGTATCAACTTATGGAAAAGTTCATACCATTTTCCTCCTAAAATACATGATTAAAAGTGAATTCAGACTTCACTTGGATTCACCACAATCACGCCTATTATCAAATATAAACAACTTCTCAATTCTTGAAGATTATACTAGGAAAAGGACCCAACTAGAGAAAACATGCTAGAGTGTTAAACAACATTAAAACCAATAAAGACATAACCATTCTCAAGGAACAAGCCCAATTTAATCCTATTCATAGCTATGAATCATTATTCAGCTTGAAACAACTATAACTAAGAGTTCCTCCACTTAACCAGTCACAAATCTAAGTCAGTCATCAATGTAAACCAACCACATTTCAGCTACGGAGGCTCAAAAATATTGGATTAGTCTCAACAAAACATTGCTGATTCAGTATTTCCTCTATTCCCAGATTCACAAAAGAACCCATAAACGCAAAAGCTCTAAACTTTTTTTTTTTTTTTTTTACAATTCAACTCAATCTCAGTCAAAACCCTAAAAAGAGAAGAAATGTTAAGAGAGGGAGAGACAGAGAGAGAGAGAGAGAGAGAGAGAGAGAGAGAGAGAGAGAGCGGACTTGTTGCCACCGTCTTCGCTAACGCGGTTGCCGAAGCGGATGTGCTTGCCGGCGAAGATGCCTCGCTTGGCTCTGTTCATGACGACCTTCGAGTCGGGCACGAATTTCTTCAGAGACTCCTTCAATGGCGGCTTCAGGCTCTTCTCTCCCACTTTCCTCACGATGTTCTTCATCATTTCTCTCCCTCTAAACGCCATTTTTGCCTCTCTCTCTCTTCTGCAGAGAGAGCTTTGATTGTCACTGCTCTCTAGGGCTTTTGCTTCGTTTTACAGAGAAAAGGGAAAAAACGAAGACGAATGTGAAAGTGAAAGGGAAAAAGAAGGGTTCAAGGTTTATTGTCGTTTTCACATTTTTGTAATTTAAATTTTGTCGTATTTCATAATATATTGTCGTTTTGTGACTTCTCCTTTTGTCGCTGTTCTGTTTCTTCTGTCGTCTTTTGGGCGGATTCTCTTTGAATGTCGTTTTTGATGTTCTTGTCGTTTTGATTCTGTGGGGCCGATATGTTTTGGCACTAAGTGTCGTTTTCACGTTTATAAACGTTCTCATAGACTTTTTTTTTTTTTTTTTGGGTCATCGCATGTACTTGTTGTGTTTCGTCTAATTTAAGTTTGTTGTCGTTTTTTCCCTTTGTTGTCGTTTTAACGTCGTTTTTGTTATTTGTTTTAGATTCTCACGTTCTTGTCGTTTTTCCGTGCGCGGCTATGTTATTTAACATAACTTGTATTCTGTCGTTGCTTTCGGTTTGTTGTCGTCTTTCTTTCATTGTCGTTTTTTATCCTCCCTCTTGGTTTGTCGTTTTTATGGTCCGATTACAAAAGCCCAACCCAGTCAAGCCCAGCCCATTAAGCTCCCTAAATCCTAGCCCTAGGCTCTTTTCCAAGATGAGTCAATCACAGCCGTTGGATCACCATAAGATTTTCCTATATATCTAAACTCAAGTGACCTGACTCGCTCCATCTCCAAAGCTCCCGTCGGCGTTTCTGTTGCTCCTCTTTTATTCTCTCTTTCTTCTTCACTTTCTTGAGCTCTTTTATTTAATTTTTATTATTATTATTATTTGGCTATTTTATTTTTTTATTTATCATTGGTAAGTTTGTGAGAATAAATCAAATGATGAGTATGGATTTAAATTTTCTCACGACGGTCGTCTGAGATTCTGTCTTTGATGTTAAAGATCCAAAACTCCTGATGATTATTATTCATATTCGATTTTTTTTGTTTTTTTTTTGTTTTTGTTTTTGCTTTTTATTTAAAGGTTCTTTTTTTTGGTTTGTTTGATTATTATCATTCGATTAATTTTATACCTTTTCGATGTTGTAAATGAAAATAAAATAGTTGAAAATCTATAAGTTAGGCACCGTGAGGATATAACTTGAGAATGAGATTGAAAGATCTTTGAAATTCTTTAGAAAATATTATCAAAAGTCCTTTTCATTCTGAGTGCCTTTCTAATTGATTTTTATCCTTAATGAACATTTTAGCAATTTTTAGCACAATTTACAAATCGAAATCAGCTTGAACGAATATGGCTATTTGTTCAAATAAATAGGTCGAAAGTAACAAACTTAAGAGCATCTCCAACATGAGCTATAATTCCAAAATAGAATTTTACATCACCAAATTCACTCCAATCAAGAGTTATTTCTTGAGCTAAAATGCTATTTTGCTCCAAAAATGAATAGTGATGATCCAAATTTAGATCATTATTATTCATGATCTAATTTTTTTTTGAATTTATTTTTTAGTCCTTTTACTTTTCAATATTTTTAAATATAACCCTCTCTTTAAATTATTGTTTATATTTTAAACAATATTTATTGTCTAAATATTATTTTGAAATTACAAATATAATTAAAAAATAGTAAAATACTTGAATATGAAATATAAAAATAACTTAAACACTTTTAAATAAATACATACATTGAATAGAATTAATTTCAATATAAAAATACAATTAATTTCAATATGCATTTAGTTTGTCGTACGTATGCTTTTTTTTTAATTTATATTATTGGATTAATAATATACTAATTAACTTTATTATGGGCAATTGGCAAAATATTAAAATTATAAGGATTTAAAAATAAATTATTATAAAAAGTTGGTGTAAAAGAATATACTAAGAATATATTTTAATATAAAAAATAGAGTTTGGTTGGAGATAACAGTTACTGTTCACTGTGTATAATGCTATTTTGGCATAAAAAATAGAATTATAGCTCTCCTGGTTGGAGATGGTTTAAATGGTTTATGTTTTGTGATTTTTCAGAATGATTTTTTTTGTAATCGAAGAAATGCAAATGAATGTATCGAGTTTTGTTCAGAACATTATGTTGACTCAAAATTCATAATGCTGCGCGTAATCACTTACCAAAATAATTTGGAAAAATGATATATGTGGTATAAATAGTTAAGATTTTATATATAGTATAAGAATTTGAAAAGTTAAATATAATTGAAAAAAAATAATATTGAATGGAACAATCTGAAGATTATAAATGTTGAAAAAAATGAAAAAGTAGAATGTGATAGAATGGGTAAAATGGGGTTGGTAGGGACAGATTTTATTGTTATTGACAAAGCTTCAATACATCAATTTACTTTCGTCGTTTATTTTTCTCTTAAAATCACCATAAGACAGACTTGAATATTTTGTAAGTGTAATTCCAATAGTAATAATTCACAAAGTTCTACAAATGGATGGCTTTTCTTTAGGGGAGTTAGAGTGAGTAGTGATGAGATTGGCCAAATGTGAAGATGCAAAAAACCCAACTGGCCTTAGAATATTGGAGCTGTGAGAGTCGTTCTGGTTGATGACAATGACCATTTTGTGCCTCTTCTCAATTAGCACATCAACCACATCACCCATTGGAGTTTTTGTTGTCACAAATGGTGGTGGGCTTCTCATCATTGTCCAAAGTGGAGCATCCAACTGCACAAAAAAATTCCCCCCCAAAAAAAAAAGCAATTAGAGTTAGATAAAATTAAATAAATAAATAAAGGAAAACGAGAATGAATGACACCAAAAAAACAAAAATAGAAAGTAAGAATTTGATGTGTTTGTTTGAAGTTCGTCACGAAAGTACTTTATGCTAGTCATGGGCAAATGAACCACTAAGAACCTTTATACCACATTTGGTCTTTGCTTGTAAAGCAAGCAACGGGTGAAGCTTTTCGGACGAGTTGACAAATTCGATTTAAGTTGGTTGAGGATTTTGGCGCTAGGTTTGTGTTTACGGTGCAAGATAGTTCAACCGATGAGGATGCTTCGGATGCAAGTTTCAATTGTAACAATTTATCGATATTGTTGGATTGGATGGGAAGTCGAAACTCGAAACTGCCTACCTCTCTGCAGTCTTCACGGTGCAAGAGGCCAATGCAGCTACCCCAGTTGTCTTTGATGGGCACGACCGGATCCCTGAAGAAACGCATGACAACCTTCTTCAGCTCCAAGGTCTCGTTGAGTGGCTTTGCCGCCTCAAACGGTACCATGAAGTGCTCCACCGGGTCTTCCAGCGATACCTAAATGGTAAACGACAGACGTATTGAAAACTATGTGGGTGATTTACGATACATGCGCGATCAAAAAACTACACAAACACACTACAGTTTAAGTAGATACAAATGAGTGTTTTATTTGATATTTCACGTTCCTACTTTCAGTTTTATTTGATTTTCAGTCTAATATATATATATAATTACTGGATTTTCTTGTTTCTCTACTCTAATGGTTTAGAGAGCATTGAAATATTTGAGCGTATTAGAGAAAAAAAAATGTATAGTTTAATCAATGAAAATTCATAGACAAGAGATACTTTTAGTATCCTATTTAATTTTTATCACACCTTTGGAAGTAGATATGGGCTCAACATTGATTTGGTTGATCCCAATAAGGCTTCTATCTGTGTAGCAACCTGCAATACCAAGAAAATTAGTTAAGAGTAATAACATGTACAAGCAAAATATTTGACAATTATTTGAACTTTCAGCAAGCTCAGAAAAGTTGAAAATAAACGAATAGGATTTTTTTTCAACTTCATTTTCCTTTTGCTTCAAGAAAGATCAAAATATGCTTGATAATTACCATGCCGCCTCTACTTGTCCATGATATTCCCTTCCACTTTGCTATAACATTAGAAAGGTAATCCATAGCCAGGCCTATCTGAGACAAAGACGATAAAAGACATGTTAACACCGCAAAGATCACAAGATTTACGAAACATAAGCGAACCAAACCGCAAACAAATCTTTCGGCAGGATTGGAGACGAGTGACGAATCATTGCTTCCAGAGCTACAATACTCGAATAACAAGTGAAAAACAGCTCAAGCCTGTAGCAAATAGATTACCTGGCCGTTGTTTAAAGCTGCTTCCATGAGAAGATGATCGGCTTCTTCTTGGACCGACGGATAGATTGTTCCCGAAGTATCTGACCAAATTCGACTATGTAGATTTTTCACAATCGCGTAATCTCCTCTGACCGAAAAGGCACGCATCATGGAAATATAGAGATGAGGTTTTGGCCGCAAGTCTTTGTTCCAACCAGACAGTTTTAGCATTTGTCCAAATATGCACAAAGCACCTAATTATCACCAATTATCATCAAAACTTCCTTTTAGCATTCAAAGTAGCATTCATGTATGATTTGACCCTGTTATGGTTTATGTCTTGACACTGAATATTGGGGCTCCAAAAATGACATACCCTTAATTGAGCCACAATTGAGCAATGCGTCGACTGTTGCGGTGTATGCCGTTCGATCTATGAAACAATCAAGACGTGTTTTCATTTCCAAAACAATCTTCTGAACCATAGGGAGATCTTTGGAACGCCCAACACCCTGGCAAAGAAGAGGGACAAAAATTATAATTCCCCAAGACGAAATCCAGTAAATAAATGATATTGTCCAAGTATAGATGTCTGATAAACGAAACACAAGCGAGGTAAACGAGCAATCGAAAGCCACATAAAACAGACCTTGAGTAACGTAGTGTACGTGACAGCGTCCGGGAAAATATCACCACCATGGAATTTATGCGCTTTTTCCTGAAAAAAAGACAAATTGATTTCTAATTCTTGATTGAGGCCATTAATCTAGAGCAATTAAGGTACACTTCCAGGCGCTAAACTGGCCTTTCGGATACATGCTCGGGACCTTCATTTCGTCGAAGAAACGCATTGCCAACTCCATATTGTCGATCTTCACACAAGCCGAGATTAATGTGTTGTAGGTGAGCCTATCGGGGCTTAAGCCTAGGCGTAATATCTCATCATACATAGCGATCGCACCTTCAGGAGCGTCCGTCTTTATGTATCCCTGAAATGAGATTAAGAAGAGCATTTAGCGCATCCAAAACAACTCTCTAAACTGCAATATTTTGCGCGTCCTTATCTCGAGCTCTCTCCGAAGCCAAATGCGCTAATCAGGGAGGAGAAAAAAACCTTCATTAACAAGTTATACGCAGTGACAGAGTGGCTGCCACCTTCACGGAGAAAGAAACCGTATCGAGAAAGAAGCCCGTTAGCACGGCGGAGATCTCCTGCACTACAAGAACGCAATCGGCGCAGGCATTAGCTTGTTAAGGACTGGAAATCACTGCCAACAAAAGAGGATCAAAGTAGGATTAATGACAACCTGATTCAACAAGGGCGTTTAGCAAGCCGAAGAGAAGCGGTCCCGACAACTTGGGCCTTCCCACCGCCGTGCCTTGTTCCACAAACTCGAGCAATCGAAACGCCTCGTCGATTCTCCCCGCCTCGCCCAGACCCTTCCAACTCAAATAAAACACCAAAGCCGACATTTTTCATCGCATTACAAAAGCATTTTCAAACCGAACCGAACCGAACCGATACCGCAGGATGTTGCGCTGCGACGGGGTGCGTACCTTGAGCAGAGTGGCGTAGGAGACGGCGTCGACGCCGCAGCCGGGCGGAGTGGACATTTGGTGGAAGGTGTTGAGCGCGGAGTCGATGTCGCCGCAGCGCACGCACGCCTCCAACACGGCGTTCATGGCAACGCTGTTCAGCTCTCCGTAGCGCCGCTTCGCCTCGTCGATCTCCTCCATTATCTGCGCCGGAAAACGACGCCGTCCGTTTGGCTTCATCCCGAGAGAAAAAAAAAAAGGAAAAGAGAGAGAGAGAGTTTTATAGTTATGTGTATCAGTGTATGTATATATACCTGACGAAGCTGCTTGCGGCGGGTGAGTTGGACGACTCGGGAGGTGAGTCGCTTGAGGTTGGGCTTGTGGGGACACCCACCACGACGACGTCGTATCGGAACATAAGAAGACGAAGAAGAAGAAGAAGGAGTGAGAAGAGAGTGGAGTGCTGTGGAAGCCATATTATGGCTATTGCTCTGTCACTCTGCTCTCTCTATTCTTCTTCTTCTTCTCACCCATGTATTGGAAATCTCAGAGAGAAGAGAGAAGAGAGAGAGAGAGAGTGTGTGTGTGTGTGTTAATTTTAGTTATTTTTGGCCAGAAAGTTCCATTGTTTTTCTGTTTGTGAAGCTTTCACGTAGAAGAAGAGAGATAAGATTTTTTATTTATTTTTTATTTATTTTTGGTGGTGACAAAATAGAGACAGAGATAAATATTGTTTCATGAATACTATTACACATGTTAGTTTTGTTATTTGTTAATTCTAATAAATTTTATCCAAGTGAACAATATTAGGAATCATTGAGTCCTAAAATTTTTATTTGACTTGATGGTGAGTTTTTGGTCTAATTTATGAGGGGTTTTTTTTTTTTTTTTGTTTTTGTTTTTGTTTTGGAAGTCTAATTTATGAGTTGGCTAAAACTTCTTTAATATTCCTTTTATTGTATTAGATTAGGTAAAAAAAAAGAAAAAAAACAAGGAAAAGAATACGAAAATAAAGGGTAGTGGAGTAGGATAATTGTAATAAGTTGTGGGGTCAGCATTTGAGGTAGAGAGTTGAGACCATCCTCAGCATGGGCATTTGCCAGATTCCCTTAAGCTATAGATGTTGGCTTTTGTTGGATTGTAGTGGATAATGGATAAGGCAGCTCATGAACAATACCAATATTGAGTTTGATGATTGAACTACAAACTAGAAAGTATTAAATGTGTATTTATTTATTGAATAACATTAGAGTATGGCAGGAGTTCTTTCCTTATTTTGCACATGCATTTGTCTACTTAGTAATTTCAGCTCAAAAATGTAAGTGTATTGAGTGCCACAAGATCTCGGAAATAGGTTGGCCTTTTTCCCTCTTTCAATTGAAAAAATAATAAATAAATAAAAAGACTAAAAATGTCTTCTTTATTTAGGTTAAATATCACGTTTATACTCTCCACTTTTTGAAGTACAAATAATACCCTCTATGTTTTCAGAGCAAAAAGTGTGTTTCTGTGACCAAAAAGTGTGATGTTTTTGTGACATCATCGTATTTTGAGTATTTCAGAGTTCATAAATAAATAAGCCCTTTGATCGAAGGTGAGTAAGAATGAGGTAAAATTTTAGTATGCTTAAAAAACACAAGGGATATTTTTGTTATTTCAACAAATAAAATGTATAAACTTGGTATTTAAATAAATGAAGGGGATAGATTTGGTGGCTCCTAAAAAATATATTGTAAAATTGTTTAAGTTCCCTAACTAATTCGAAAATAATATTAGTGTTCTAAATGTGCCATTTTTTTTTTAAGAATTCCATTTTTAGTAGAACAAATTTTAAGTTTTGGGATGTTTTTGGTAAGCCATTTAAACTAAAATACATTCAAGTTGTTCTCACATCGTTTTAAATTGTTCTAATCATGTCATATTGTTTTCATGCACAAATCTTATAAAATAGCAAGAGGATCTTGATATTTGTCTCACATCATTTCTTATCGTTTGAAACTTTGAATAAAATCGTTTTCACATCATTTCAAATTGTTTTCACCATGCCACGTTTTCACAACTAAATCCTCTTAACGTACAAATCTATAAAGTAAGATGATAATATTTGTTTCACATTATATTTTAGATAAGTCTAAATCAGATTGTTTTCACATCGTTTCAAATATTTTAATCGTGACCCTCCGACAGTTCATTCGAGTGACAAAGCCCTTTAATATAGAGATTGAGGTCACATATTTAAATTTGGGTGAAGTAGGTAAATACCCAGAATTTATATAACAATAAAAATAAATACCCAAACTTTTGAAGTAATTGAGTTTCTAGTCAATTTGTGAATTACTTGCACATGCTTTTGGTAACAAAGTGAATTACCACCACTTACCACTGTGTAAGTAATTGAATCATTTGGATAGTTGGTTACATTTTTCAAAAGATTGGGTAATAACTTACATTAAGTTTTAAAAATTGGGTATTCACTATAATTTCTCATAGTTTTGATGAGTGCGTTTTTTCTTATATAGAGATGTATATTTATAACGTAGTTAAATCCAAAATACGTAGTAGTCCATGCGGTTACTCCTTAAGTTACTTACTAGTGCTCATAAAATAGAGATTAAGATCATGTACGGTTCAATATGTAATTACATATAATTTTTCAACAAACAAAAAAAATATTTTAACCGTGTCATATTATTTCTTAACCAAATGCACCATATGCAATAGCCTTATAAATAATCAGAGGATCTCAATATTTGAGCACTTTTCACATGTGTGAGGACTTAAAAAGACTTTATGCAATTCCAGCACTTTTCACATGTGTGAGGACTTAAAAAGACTTTATGCAATTCCGTAATCTTACTTCAATTAAAATTTGTTAGGTTTTCGTAAAGATTCAAAGTAAATTAAATCTTTTGCAGATTATCGCACAAACACATATTTCTCAATGCAAAATAAAGAGAAATGTAATCTGACAACCGGCGATTAAACAAATCTCTTAAAAAGAGATGTCTTGCTCTAACAAGACACCTCAAACTTGAAAAACAAAAACCTCAGTACTCAACAACTTTTACTAATTAGTATGGAAAACTCAAACCATAAGAGCATTTTCAATGCATGAAAGTCGTGTTATCGCTAAAACATAGTATTTAAGTAAAACAAAATGCACTCTAACACCATGTTTATAAATGTAACATTTACCTAGCACATGCTATTTAAAAGATAACATATGTTAAATTTAACATAGAATTAGAGAGTTTTTTTTTTCTTCATTCAAATTATATATTTTAGTAATAACGTGATTTTTAATCGCATATGCATTAAAAATGTCGGTTAAAAAAAAAAAATCAACCATGGCCCATGTAATCATGGCAACCGCTACATGTAGATTAATGCAATATATTTAAAAGGCCGAACCCCAAGAGGATAAAAAATCTTCTTCCTTGAATTATAAAAACGAAAACATAGAAAAAAAGGCAAAAAAGTGTGATACTAATTGATGAACTAATATTCTCTTAATCATTGCTTCTCCCACCTTAATTTAAACAGAGCATGGTTTGTTTGTATCTTTTTCTCTCTTTTTTTTTAATGCTTTGTTTCTAAAAGTGGAAAATAAAGATGAAAAAAAATAAAACCAACCGTGGATGATGATGAGATCTTTGTGATCATCACGCCAGCTCTTCCACTAAAGCGACACTCCACTTGAAATATGAAAAATCATGGATTTGACTCAAGTGGGGCTGAGTGGGAAACCTCACCCATCCATTCATGTCGTTTTTCTTTTCAAGTATACGTGTCAACCTTGTTGAACAAACCTTCATAATTATTCGTAGAAAAAACAATAAAGAATCACTATTCATTTGATCATACAATAAGAACTTGGAAAAATCTCGGGTAGAGTTGAATTTTGGATAGATTTAAATTTTCCAATAGATCATGTACACTCTTCTAAGAATCACTCTAAAACTTATCTAAGAAGATACAAATTTAGGAGCTATTGGGTAATGAATTAAACAAAAAAATTAGTTTATATCCTCTTATTACATTATTAACACTAACGAAAAATCAAATTTAAATCATCTTGCTACTGTAAAATGTTGTTTAGATTCTTATCTCCAACGGACTCTAAATTATTTGATATATTAAATATTAATATTTGGATCCATCTTTTAAAATAATTTCAATTTACGTTACAATAAAAATACGGTGGAGAATGGTATGTCTCCATTGATTATCAGGATGCTACTTGTCCCACCAGAATTAATGTTTTTTATGCAGTGTATTATGAGGCTAGTGTATTGTAGGTCTTTTGATTCCATAAGATCAGAAATTTTCGTCGATCATAGATATACTATTGAATGAGCAATATATCTTCTCGATGTCACACTTCGTGGTCTTCCCGTTTTCGAGGTACTAGTTTTTTCATCCCGTATAGTGCTTCATTAGAATTTTACTGATAGAATTGATCTATTATTGTGATAAATTGTCTTTATATATTAGGGCATATTGAGTCCGAATTAGTGTGTATTTCTTTATTAATTTAAAATACAATCTTCCCCTAAAAACTATACCTTTTTAAGTTTTCAGGTGAAATTTTTTTCTAAAATATAAATTCTTAATTTACATATTACAATCAAATGTTCAAACAATAATATAAATTTACAATTATAGATACAAAAACTTTTTTTTTTAACTCAAATCAAATTTTAAATCGTGAAGCAAATAACCCCTTGATTTCTATTTGGGTTTTTTAAGTAAAATCTATCATGGGAAACTCTTTTTAATTTTATTGTTTTTTCCTTGTCGCATTGGGATTAAAAAGAGATTTGATTTCCTTGTTACATTGTCTATCTCAAATTTAAAAGAGTCCTTGATTGTTGACAAGGACCCTTTTGTTGCCAGATTTGAATTGACACACCAAATTAAATTACATGTTGATGAATAGTGAACCAGGGCCTACTTAAAACTTAAAATCATGAAAAGGTTCAAAGAAAGAAAAAAAAAATGTTACGGCTTCAATTATGAATAATTGGATATAGTATTTAAATTTTGAAATTAAGTGGTAAATGACACGCATGCGCTAAGCAACATCAATAATGTAAAGTTATAGCGTCTCTAATCCAATAGAAAATTGACGTGTCAATATTAAAATTTTATTTGACATTTGAGTTAAAAAATTATTCTTCAATTTAATGTTATTTTCAATGCAAAATTTGACAAATGTAAAAGTTCGTGTCAAATTTAACACCAATAATAACATAATGTCAAAGTTCTTTAATTTAATGTTATTTTCAATACAGAATTTGACAAATGTTAAAGTTCGTGTCAAAAGGCTAGTGGGAGCACTCCTGGGGGAGGGGGGGTGTGTGTTGGGAAAAGGGATGGCGCGTGCATTTCACACGCCAAAAGGAGAGTGGAAGCGCTCCTGACACGCAGGCCCCACGCGCACGGGTCAATGTCAGGGGCTTTTGTTTTTTGCGCACAAGTCCTTTTTTTTTCATTTTGGCCCCTATTTAATTGCACTTTACTTCCTAGTATTTCATAATGACCCAATTTTTTAGGGAAAAAAAAACCTCACTTTAACCTCTAAAAAATGCATTTTTTGGCGTTTCAAACGACAAAAAAAGCCAAAAAACAGGAGCCAAAACGTTTCGACATTGCTTGGACAAAACACCTAACCCCCCTTAAATTCTTCTAATTGTTGTATAGAAAAGTAGGCTTTAGAAGCAATGCCAACCAGACTTGTTATTAGTTACCAATCTCTTTTTTTAACCTAAATTCATTTAAATATAAACATTGATCTCACACAATAAAAAACTTTGATTTTTGAAAAGAAATAATTAGAAGTTAATTTACTAATTAAATATAAAGCAATAGCTCTCATTGCATATATTCTTATTATACGTGGACTAATAAATAATCGACACATCATTCTGATTATTTTTTTAAGTAAAAAATTATAGCATTAATATCTATTGTAATTATTTTAATATTAGTTACTTGTAGAATGATATTAAAAGTTTCACTGTGGAAGTAACTTCTTTTTTTTTTTTTTTAATACAAGATAGTATATTGATTTATTTTCCCTGTTTTCAGGCAAGCGAATTGATCAAATTTTAATGTAATTAATAAAGCAAAAAAAAAAAAAAAACTTATTCACTCTAAAGAGAAAGAATCTTTTTTTGAGGGCATGTGATACCTTAATTTAGCCACTTGAGTGCTTTATCTGCACGTAAAGTTAATAACCTTAAACTTCCAACAAAATCAACTGCCCTGATTGATAGTCTTTGTTAACTACTTTCCAAACACCAACAACACATCTATATATCCACAGACGTTAGTATTAAATAAATGAAATAAAAATACGTAGTTTTCTTAGCCCTCGAGACTCGAGAGAATGAATTTGGTCCTCAAGGATTTAGGACCACATTTCTCTGTGGTCATAAACAAATGGAAAATAATGGTCCTATTGACAAAATCAAGCCTTAGCTAGATAGATATTGAAATAGATCCATCCTTCAATATGCATCGCACAATTTACTTTCAACAATAATAAATACATATCACAAAGTCACACCAAAATATTTGAAATTTCCCAAAGAAAGGAAAATTTCACATTTGACATGTTACAAATTACCACTGAAAGTTGCTAGTAGTACCTTTTATTTCAAGAAAACTAACAAATATACCATATATAACATATATATGACTACCAAACAAATATATATATATATATATACTGTTAAGAGCTGTCCACGTCGGTGGCAAATTCATGGTGGGGTTTGCGGTTGGCCTACCCCCATCAAAACCAAACCTCAGAGCTTATCTGGCAAAATTACCTTTATGTGATTCCTTACCATCAATTACAATTATATTCATCACTTTATAAACATGTACATATATATACATATATCATATATGTACACAACTATACATTGCAACCCCACTGTTTTTCCAAATGTTTGACTAATTACAAACCTTTTTTTTTTTTTTCCTATGCTTGGCTCCATCTTCTACAACACTCATATACCTTTCAATATTTATCTCAAAGGAGCAAAATAAAAATAAAAATAAAAATAAAAATATATGAATGTCCTCGCCGAACTGTGGTCGTCGGCGGGATGCACCGCCTACATCACCTTGGTCGGATTCTTAGTAAAATCCAATTTTCTTTCTCATTTTTTAAATCAAATTCCCACCCTAATTTACTCATACAAACTTACCCTTATTGTGTTTTTTTTTTCCTTTTAAAATAATGTCTTCCTTATTATCACCCACATATTCCGGCTTCTAGATTTCCTTCTTTCTTTGAAAAACTTCCACTACTTACTAAAGTCCCAAAAGACATTGACAACCCAATAATTCATATCACACAAACATTTAAAAATTATTTCCACACCAACTCACTACTTACTTTTTTTTTACTATTTTACTTATTGAAGGCGGTTATATGAGATGACGATTTTGTGTATGATTGATAATATATAATTTATAATAATTTAAAATATATAAAATAATATTTTTTATACGTAAGCATATAATATATTTTATTTTTATGTTATCGATTCATTTCTTAAATTTAAAATTTAAAATTAAAATTATATTTAATTATAAATGAAAAAAGTATTTATATTAAAATTATGTTTAATTATAAATGAAAAAAGTATTTATATGTGAAAAAAGAAAAAATTATATTTATGTATTTTTAAAGTTATACCCCCGTTTGGGGAAACCATTCTCCTCATTCCATTCCATTCCATTTCATTTTTTCACTTTTTTCAATCCTCCAAACCATTCCATTCTATTCTAATTTTTTCAACCATTTTTTTCAACTTTCTAAATCCCTATACAATATCTTTAAATCTCAACCATTTATATCACCTCGAAATTTGTAAAGTCAAATTATTTTCTAAATCATTTTTCAAATCATTTTCCAAACCATTTTCAAAGCATTTAGAATGGTCAAAAATGACCAAAATGATTTCCCCAAACGGGGGATAATAAACCATCGATAGCACACAAAATTATTACATATTGTAGCCGTTTCACTTATTTGCTTTATTTATTTATTTTTTTTTCCCGTGTGGAGAGTTAAAATTTACTGTTTACTATTTATTTGGGGGTAATCGTTAAATGTGCATTTTAAATTATTGTTGATTTTTTAAATAAAATAAAAAAAACTCGTGGACCCTATTATTTATCTTTTTAGCTATAAATACTCCATCACGAAACTAAAAGAAATTCCAACACTACTAGACTACAGAACTAAAATCGGAGAGCAAACCAAAAAAAAAAAAAAAAGAAAGGAAAGAAAAAGAAATGGGAAATCCTGGAGAGAACCAGGAGCAGGAAGAGCTAATCCCGGGGCTACCAAACGACGTCGCAGAGCTCTGCCTCCTCCACCTCCCGTACCCGTACACCTCGCTCGTACGGTCGGTGTCTTCGTCGTGGAACAAGGCCGTCACGGAGCCCAGCTTCGCTCTCGCCAAGAAGTCCCTCTCTCTCTCCCTGCCTTACCTCTTCATCTTCGCCTCCGACAGATCAACGGCCAGGATTCAGTGGCAGGCCCTCGACCCGCGATCCGGCCGTTGGTTCGTGCTCCCCCCGATGCCCACGCCGAACGACGACGTTTGCCCCGAGTCCTCCGCCGTCGCCGCGCTGCCACGTCACGGGAGGCTCTTCGTGCTCGGAGGGCGGCGCTCTGGTGCGGGCGAGGCCACGGGAGGGACCATGGTCTACTCCACGTCCACCAATCAGTGGGCCCCGGGGAGGCCCATGGCCGAGCCGAGGGACTTCTTCCAGGCCGCCACGGCAGCCGGGAAGATCGTCGCCGTCGGCGGCGACGGTGCCGAGGTGTACGATCCTGAGAGCGACACGTGGAGGTCGGCGGCGCCGGCGCCGGCGGGGTACGGCGGGTGCAGCGCGGCGGCGGCGGCGGTGGGGGGAGAGGTGTGGGTGACGGAGGGGTGGGCGTGGCCGTTCGTGAGGGCGCCACGTGGCGCGATCTACGACGTGGAGAGAGACACGTGGCGGGAGATGGGGAGGGGCGCGGGGGCGGGGTGGACCGGGGTGAGCGCTGTGGTGGGGGAGAGGCTGGTGGTGGTGTCGGAGTACGGGGACTGCCCGGTTAAGATCTACGATCATGATCGAGACACGTGGCGCTACGTGAAGGGGGAGAAGTTCCCCTGCGGCGCGCTTAGGAGGCCCTTCGCTGTGAGCGGATTGGACGGTCAGATCTACGTGGTGGCGCGCGGATTGAGGGTTGGGATCGGGAGCCTCAGGGAGGGGCAAAATGGGGAGATTTTTGTGACGTGGCGGGTTTTGCCAGCTCCGACTGCTTTCCGTGGATTTTCACCGTCTAGTTGTCAAGTGCTTTATGCCTAAAAAGGTTATTTGGAATAAAAAAAAAAATCACAATTAATTGACATTTTTCTTGATATGAGGCCTATTAGATTAGTGGTGTCACGTCTATTACGTTGGGTTGGTTAGGCTATGCTATGCCGAGAGGATTTTTCAATGTGAATTGAAAGTGAAACCCACTTTTTTGAAAATTGTAACGTGTAATGATACTATTATTATATGTGGAATCTACAGCTAGTTTAGCTTAGCTAGCCCATGTTAATGATGTGGACGAGTGACACAATTATACAAATATGGTTGTAGTGGGTGTCTTTGTTGTTTGTGTTTTAAGCTGTTTTTGTTGGCCTATAGTGGCTTTTTGCTCAATTGGTTCCCACTTAGAAAAATTGCCTTCACAAGACGTTTTTTAGGGTGGTTAGGTCACTAAAGACTTATAGAGGTCGTAGAGGTTTAATGTTGGGGTAGGTTGGATTAATATAAAAGTGTCTATATTAATTTTATAATATTCAATCAAGCTGAAACTAATCTTTGATAATTTTGATGTGACCCAAGTTGAGTGATCTCAAGTTCATACTCATAAGTCATATCTCAAGGGGGAATTGTACATGAACTCCCTAAGTTAAGATTTATAAGATGACAATTATCACTAAGTAACATACATTGAAATTAATAGACAATGGCAAGTATTTATGACCACATGACATGTTTCTAGTGATTGATACTCACTGATACAGCTTAAGCACAAGTTCATTGACTCAAATAATGAAGTGCAATTGGTCTGCAAGTCCATGTGTCATCTTTTGTTTTGTAGGTTAAGGACAATCACCACCTTATTTGTTTTGCTTGTAAATCCCGATTAACAATTTGGCCCATCAATAATTTCTAAACTTAGAAGACAAGTATCATGTACTATTGGGTATGTCGTATGTGGCATTTGCTATATCATTGAGGTCTTCAAATAATATAGTAAATACTAAATATCCATAGCACGTGATAAATGGAATAACTTATATAGTACACTATTACAATATCAATTATAGTAATGGGCGTTACTCTCTCTCGTCATAAATATGTATCTTACTGTGACACAAAAATAGCTCATCTACAAATTTCACTTTTTAGTCTACAATGGCGGTTAGGCGGTTTGGATAGCCAAACGAGGCAAACAATTTAGATCCCACAAGTCAACATAGATGTTGAAAGCTTTGTGGCATCAAATAAAGTTAGTACGTCTTCATGCCTTTTTGCCATTTTCACAAGTGAATTGGGTTTGCGGACAATTCGGTTTTTAGTTGCCATGTCAATGCTTGCGGAAAAGGAAAGAAAAGCAATTGTCCTTGTATTATATGCCTTTTTTTGTTTTGTTTCTCACAATCACAAAAAGAAAAGAGTGCCTTGATTTCCTTTTTCACGTGGCCGTCAATTTTTTTTAGAGATTCGGGACGAATCTTTTCGTAGAAGATAACTTATGTAAGAGATTAATGTCATTTTATCAGTTTTATTGTTGTTTTTAATTCATTAAAATACTTGTCGTTTTGCTTGCTTTTTTTATTTTTAATTATTTGGTTGACTATAAAAGACTAGTTTAGTGTGCTTTTGAGTTAGCTTTTATAATTAAACTTTGAGAATAGTATAACAAAAGCTCACTTTATCCCTTAGTCATGGACTTGGTTTTATCTATCCTTTTACTGCTGCGTTTGAAACCCAATAAACCAACTATCAATTTCAAATGCCATATATATATATATATATATATATATATATTTCTTTTTAAATAACAACATTATTTAAATATGATCAGTGTCAAATTTAGCACAAATATAATGCTTTGGAAAGCCCAAACCACGGAATATCAAGCCAACACGAAAGGCCCATTCCAAACCTAAACGCGAGAAGAACTTTCAAGATCGGGTCGCCCACGGATTAGGCCCGAGAATTGGCTCCTAGACAAGCGGAACAACCCACAATCAAAGTCACTGGGAGTGGTTGGTAATTGCTGAGAGCGATTCGAAGCTGCTCCTAGTTTGTGGCAGCGTAAGACTACGCATACTAATTTTCAAATGTGCACATCTCATTCGCTATTTACCACAATCATGTAAATAATATGTTGATAGCACCGGAAGCAGGTGAAAGCAGTGAGTTGAGCTAGGGCTACTAGTAAAGAAGTCTTGAATTGCTCCGAGAAGGAACGAAGCTATAGGCTGCTACTAGATCCGGCTTAATTTATAGTACTTGTAGCTACTATTATAGGAGCCGGCTATTTGCCTTTAGTTAGATGTAGAAGTAGAGGGCACCATTTTCCCACACTTCATAAAAAGTAAAAACCTTCAGAGTGAGTGCTCTCGTGTCGCCGTCTTCGAGTTCAGAAAGTCTATAGTTACGTTTGTTATGGAACCAACCGCACTTGACACAGAATATGAAACTATACTAGCTGTAGCCGCAGAAAAGGATGGTGAAATAGTAGCTGTTGATGACTCAGTTACAGGTATTGCTGAAAAGAATGGCTTTTCTTTTTCTTGCTGGCCAATCTAGCAACGAGATGCTGACATCTATAAGTAAGAGAGAAATTATCTTTCCTCATGGACCTCCAAGGACTTCAAAAGGAAGGCAGTTGTTGAGCAAGTGACATTGGTTGAAGTTCAATATGAATATGGATCACACCCTGGTTAGAGCCATGGTCTACCCAGCAATTGATCCTTTGAAGATCTATAATTTGAAATGAAATATGCCTTACAAATCTTCCAAAATTTCTTCATGAACAGCTCATAGGCATTTTGAGCATTTAGAAGCCGCTCAACGCAGTTGAGAAGCACCAAGTGGCTAGGAACCGTATGCTAAGCTTTGGAGTCGTTTATTGCTAACGAAAACCGCTAGCAAGCGTGCGACATACTATTTATAGTCATTGAGCAAGACATGTAACATCCACAAAACAAAATGTAATTATTCAAAGTAATAAATCTAATAACTAATGCAAGTAATGCTTACTTACTATAAGACCATAGCAAAATGTTTACCGCTTAACACGGCTACCATCCATTCATAGACGCTACTAGTCATTTCCCACAGTCCGCTAAGTGGACAAGGCTCTCCTTAGCCAACCACTCCCAAGTGCTAGCCAATTGCTTAACCGTGTTAGCCAGCGGCTTAATTATTCTTGTAAATACCTTGTACTTTAAGGTACTAAGGTATGAAAACAATCCTCACTCTTTACTCTCTACGAACTCTTTTTTTTTTTTTTTTACTAACTTAAGTGTCAGAAAGCGCATGCTGAGAATACTTTATGCGCCCCTCCTCGCACTCTTTTTGTCTTGGTAGGGTCGGATTCCGAGTCAAAGCAAAAGTCTTAGTTTGCCTACTTCGGGACATGATTTAACATGTGCTAGTCCATGTAACAAGTTACGTGATCTTCATAAGAGCTTGACGCAAAAAAAAAAAAAAAAAAAAAAAAAAAAAAAAAAAAACCTCAACATATCATATTTGTCAAATTTTACACTATGTTAGAGATTATTTTTTGCATTAAAATATCAATTATAGTACGCTTTTGTGTGTACATAATATAAAGGGCTCCAATCGTTTTCTTATAAACATTTTTAAAATTTACATAAAGAGGTCAATTGAGTTTATGTCCTTTTCATTTATCTGCTAATTTCATGGCCAATTTTGAGGTAGCAAAAGAAAAAAAAAACATTTTATAAATATCACGTAGCTTTAAAGAAAGAAGCCAAAACCATATATTATAGTTTGTCTTTTTACAAGCTCGTGAATTTGGGTTACAGAATAATACTAGGTAAGTACGTATATAAAGATCATCGAGCAGACCTGCGCATAGTCAAACTTCATAATGTCAAATGGTGTGATTAAGTTAATAAAAGAATTTTGGTACACATGTTTGCAATTACTTTACTATATCCCTAAATTACTGAAGAAAATAATAAATTAAAAAAAAAAAAGAAAGGACGTAGTAAAGAGATTAACCCTTTATTTAGAAAAAAAAAACATTTAAATAATTTTTGACTTTTTAATTTTCAATATAATTTAGATGGTTGAGATTTCTACTATGTTTGTGGTACTTATTCAAATGTGTATTTTATAATAGTTGTTGATTTTTTAAATTTTAAAGTGACTTAAACTATTAAGATTTAAGTATCGTACATAAGAATTAGAAATATTAACAACCATTTTAAAATATACATTTGAATAATTATCCCAAATAAGAGGTTAAGTATTTCACTTCAAAATTAATCGGAAGTAGAAGTGGTTCATTCATGGTACAAGAGAGTTACCTTGTAATAAGCAGACTTCTAGTCACTTGGAAGAATCTTTATTTTAAGATAACACACACACACACATATATATATATATATATATATATATATATATAATTAGTACGCTTATGATTCACGTACTTATATGACATATGCGCATACCAAAAGAGATTCACTAAATCAAGATTTTATTACAAACTACTACAATTTGGTATTTTGGTGGCACCAATATTTTTTTATTAAGATTAGGTGATGTTTTATTAGGACTTTAAAATTGTGGACACCACTATGTACAATACCTATAAGGTGATTAATATTTCTCCATTCAATTAGCAGCACAAATTATTTGAAATAATGAAGATCTTATCCGTGGACACGTGGCCGTTTGATCCAATTCAACAAAAACTCAATTTTCAGAAGGCTCCAATTTCAAACTCGATTTTTAGTATCTGCTATAAGATTCATGAAATATATTTATATTGACGTAAAACTATCATTTAATTTATTATTTAATTAAAATTTATATTTTGATTTGCAATAAATCAAAGAGACGTGATTTAAACAATCTTCATAATTCATAGAGATAGAAAGTCTTGTGGGAATAAACCTAAAATAATGTTTTTTGTCCAAGGATGAAAATAAGGAAAAGTTGGCCGACCAAAATTAAAAAAAGCACAACTTTGGACTTTTATAAATTATCCTATCCATAAAAATATCATATATTCAATGCTTACTTGCTTAGTGGGATGGGCAATTGGTGAAATCTTCCTATCCCAACCTAACAGTTAAAAATGACCTATTCTTTCATATAGAATATACACAATTTATTATTTTATATATTTTTTATTCTAATTTTTTGGACAAAATTTCTCATCATATATCATTTTATTGTGTTTTCATTCTTTGATATTTGGTTAGCCATCTCCTAAAAAGTAAATAATAGATGTGATGTAAATTGGGAGCTAAAAAATAAATAAAAAATAAAAAAACTTTAAGACACCAAATGGAAGCTATATAAAGAGAAACGTGTCGGCTTAGCATGGAGGTGTGTGGAAAATAATTGACACGTGGCTTTGAATGAAGCTTTAATCGTGGAATTGTCTCGAGTCTAAAACATAATATTCTCATGTAGGTGTGTACGTATTATAATAAATAAAAAAATCAAAGTTAGATTCGGAAGAAAAAAGAGAATATTTTTTTATTATTTGAAATGGCGATAGAAAGAATTTGTCAAAGAGGAAAAAAGTATATCACGGCCTCTGTATTTTAGACAAAATTAAATTGACCCCTGATTTATAGAATATTTATGTTTGAATCCCTAATTAAATTTGGGATATGGAAGGGCCAAGAAACCAATTAAAATTTTGATTAGATCTTTAATGAAGTACCGATTCTTGATATATGTATAGTTATTATTTAGGAATTCAACCCACATAATTTGTTCAATGAAAATTTCATCACCATAATATATGCAATGCAACTGTTTTGTTATGATTTTTCAATTACCATGCCTTTTTCTTATTACATCAATCAAAATACTACAACATCATCCTATTTCAAATTTAGGAAATCGCAGGAAATAGCCAAAAAAATTTTCATTTTTAAATTCAGCTCATGTTTTAAAAAATTAAAAAAATAATCATATTACGAAAAAGTATCACACAAAATATTACACATTTGGAAACATTTGTAAGATATTTTGTAACACTTCAAGTTTTACTCATTATTTTTTAAAGTGTTAAATAATATCTTACAAATGTTTACAGATGTGTAAATATTTGTTTGATAGTTTTTGTTTCAAAATTATTTACAGTGATTATTCTTTTAATTTTTCGAAACATAGATTGTCATTTAAAAGACACATATAATTTTTGTAACGAACCAGGATCCTCTGTCTAATTTTTTCTGTCCAATAAGTGTCCAATCAATCAAAATATGCCACATCATATTTAAAATTTAGTTGTCTTTAATATAAAAAAATTCCGTCAAATTCTATTTACTTCTTTCACTCTTCCGTTAAAACAAATGGAGTTAATGACTTTTAGCTTGGCTCTTACTTACGTTTTTTGAGTTAATTGTAGAGGAAAAGGGTCGTCTATGTCATTAGCATTCTACCGTGTAAAGATTTTTTACTCTCTCACATGAAAGATTTCCCAAGTAAACAAATTTATACTCATAAAAATAAAATTAAATAAACTAAAAGAATATATATATATATATATATATATATAAATATATATATATGCTCACCACGCTGCTCCAAACCTTCAAATAATTATAGAGCCCAAAAACATAACATGCTAAATTATATGAGCGAGGATTTGCCAAAAAGGATAAAGGTCTGATTTAAATCTACTTTGATTCACAATAAACGTTGAACCAAAAACAAAGACTCATAATATATATTTCCTCTCCAATACATCTCCATTTTGAATGGAATTCATTGAAGGAAATGTGAAATTTTTTTACCAGAGCCACCGACCCATAATCAAAATAAAGGAGTTGAAGCTTTTATTTGAAGAAAAATTAAAATTAAAATTAAAACAAAGAACGAAAAATACAAATAAGATAGTGTCTAAACTGAGCAATCAAAAAGAGGGAAAAAAATTTAAAAAAAAAATGAAAGGGCGAACATGGAAAAAAAGAAGGACGAATTAGAGAGAAAAAAAAGAAAAAAGTAAGTTTACTATTGATCTTTAATGGTTTTTTGAAGAGTTTCTACAAGAGCTCGAGAAATTGTATTGGCAATCGAACCTAACTAATGAGGTTTTTGGATGAAAAAAAAACAAAAGCACATAACTCCGTTAATATTAACCCCAAAATAAGTTTCGTTATAATTACTAATGTTTGATGACTTGTCACACTATTATAAGTTGGACAAAGATTGAGACATGAATTTTTGTACAGGTGATCTCATTTCTTTTGTAACTCACCCTTTCAATTTCAACGTAATAGATTAGTTACGGCATAAATATGACATTAATTTTTTTTTTATAGAAGTGCAAAACAAGGTACAAAATGATCAAACGTGAGAATTTACGGTGTTAATTTTTCGATGATCAAATTCGAAAAGTTATATGTGTTTAAATCAACTCGAATTGACCTCAACATGGAGTCCATGTTATTATAATATTTTCCATTTCCGCACCGTACTAAAAGTCTAAAACCGAAACTAATAACCATATCTAAAGTATTTATTGAAGTTGGGATGCTATTGTTATTCAAACAAAAACCAGTGCCACCAATACAAATCTCTCAAAAAACAGGACCAAAGAATAAATAAAACACGTCACTAATTCTATTCCCAGAAATTTCTAGATACGCGCTTTTTAAAAAAATTTCTCTCATCCAAACCCCCGAAAGATCTTCCAGTCTCTCCCATACTTTTCCAGAACCTCTCTCTCTATAAAAACCCGCATAGTTAACAAAACCTCCTCAACCGAAAAACATCCCAATTTTCTCAGCAACCAAACACCGAAATAATCTCCCATTTTCTCAGCAACCGAATTCTCTCGGGTCGAAACCTAGCTCAGCTCGATCGATCGGCGATGTGTCTGGTGTTCGTGTGCGACGAGGACCAGAGGGTTCTCGGAAGGCAAGTGGCTCCCGGGGCGTGTCCGTACTGCGGAGGCTCGGTTCAGGCCATGGACGTCGAGACTCAATGGCGCTTCTGCTTTCTTCCTCTCTATTGGAAGACCAAACGCAAGTTCTATTGCTCGCTCTGCGCCAGGAAATTGGTTCTCCAGTACTGATCTCTGACTCGCCATAGCTTTTCTTTTTTCTTTTTTTTTTTTTTTGAGTGGTTTTGGGTTGTGTATAAACTGTATTAGAGCTTTTGTGTCAATTGTGTGTATAAATGATTGCTTTTGGGCAATAATCAATCAAGGTCGTTGAGTTGTGACTTTTTTAGGTTTGTTGGTTGGTGTTTTAGGAATAGAAGAACTATTGGTCCATTTTGTTGTATTGTTTAAAGAAATTAGCTTTGTGTTAGTGAATTCATTAAATTCTATATCCAAGCTTAGCTTGATTAAGAAAGGTTAGCGATGTACATTTTTTATTATTATTTATGAATTTAGCGGGTTATAAATATATTTTGTGTTGCGGGTTATTGATGTAAAGATTTGAGTTTGATGGGAAAAATAGGTATGAAGAAATGCAAAATATGGTTTTATAGCAAAAAGTATATCAAAAAAATATTTTACAAGATTAATACAGTAACAAGTGTCAAGTAACAAACTACGGTATGATTTAATAAGTATTTTCGAAAATTAAATTCATGAAAAGTATAAAGTTACAAATGCTAATTAAAAAAGGTTGTCCCAAACTTAATTAGTTTTTTAGCTTAAGAAGCCAAAAAGCAGATTTTGAGAAGCTGCCTAATAGGGCATAATTGAGCTACAAGCAAGTTAGCAACTTTTGCATCCTATATTGAGGTTTAAAAATGTCATGTTGGGTTATGATATCACATATTAATGGTCAACTAGTGATGTTGGTGAAAAAACACACACAAATAAATGTCACTCACTAGCAAAATACTCTTGTAAATTGTAATTCAAGCGTTCGATCTTCAATTCCCATCAGGGATTAATAAGAACAGTTTTGTCAGATCACAATCTGTACAAATTTTATAGCGGTCACTAATGTCTAGTGTCTCGTTTGGTGTAAAAATTTGTATGATTTGAACTATTTAACATCATCATTTTCACTATTAATAATATTAGTAGAATAGTATTAAATTATTTAAATATTTATACCAAACGAGATATAATCTAGTCGGGTGGCTTACAATGCCGAGTGGCAAGGCCAAATTTTCCAGTCGAGTGTTTCTGAAGAATTTTCCTGAGCCGGCAAGGTTTATAGAGCAAACGAAACATCTTTTCTTGACTCTTTGTTTTGCTCTGTCACTGTCATCCCATCTCAATTGAAGAAGCGAATTTCGTTTAGTAAGAAATCAAACCCTGCGTCTATGTTTAAGTTCTTCTTGTATTTTTTTTTTCTTTTTTCTTTTTAATTTTATTTTCATCTTTGAAATCGTGGAATTTTCTTCGAACTAAAAGGTAAGACTATCAAACCTCTAGTACCATACTAGCTCACAACATAAAGGTCCATGTCTATGTTATTCTTGTATTTTATTTTATTTTTTTTTTTTTTTTCATCTTTGAGATCACAAGCATTGAATCAGAAACAATATGTTAGAAAAAGAGAAGAGTCATTCTTTTCGTTATACATCATAACAATCACATTCGTGCTTTATTTCATTAAAGAGGGAAAAAAAATTTCCCGTAAATTCTATAAAATCAACTTTTGCTAAAACCAAAAAAAAAAAATATATTTGTTAAATCTCAAGACATAGCATTAGATCAATGACCCCAAAAATATAAGAGCTGATGTGATGAATGGTGAGATCAAATCAACAATTGATCACTTGCAGAGCTTCAACTTCTTAAAATATGAAGAGACTAGGGACTTGGGGTAAGGTTTTGTCGCAAGACACGTCGGAAAATTCTCGGGCTGTTCGATCCACAGTTTATGCGCGATGCCACCGACTTTCAGCTTCTCCGACAAGTTCAATATTTGGGGTTCTCCTTTCACCTCAAGAGTAACCTAAAATGTCCATAAAATAGATTACATTACAGCACATGCTTGCTTGTCAAAATAGTTCGACTACAGCATTTTTAACATTCAGCGATCTTAGCTAGAGTTTGAGACAAATGGAGCCAAGTCTCGAATTCGATGGGATCGGGTGTAACCCTGAGCCAAAGGTAGACCCTATTTGCAAGTCCTTTAAATTCGAGACTTAAATCCCTTTGTTAGTTTTCTTCGGCCTTAGTCGAGTTAAATAAGAATTTAGAATAATAGCACTCACACACAAACTAACCTAAAACAACTATTTAAGAGGTGATATCAGGAATAAGAGTCGAAACAAATTTTCATGTTCGAGTCGCCTAGAGTGCTCTACGACTCGTGTCAATGTCATTTTCCAAGTTCACATACTCTTAAAATATCATTGCAATAGTATTCTTCATAGTATGAATAATACTAAGTATCCCAACTCTTATACCAACTTTTTAATACCAACTTACGCGGTAGATGAGTTGCAAGATTTAATTGATAGATACTACTTTGTCAATATATAGTAAGTCAAACGTAACCAGCTAGACACTTACAACTCACGCCGGATACTACGTGAGTTGGGATCAAAAAATTGGGCTAAATGTTGGGACTTTTATATTATTCACACAACTTCTCACTTGTCATCAAGAAAGATACAGAATTACTTGGAAGATCTTATAAAAATGTAGTCTTGAAACACAATTTAGGCCGGAACATTGTTGATGTAGACGATCTTCATAAGGATGTTATGAGAATCATCTTATTTGAAAACCTTTATTTATTGTTGAATCTTTCATAATAAATGTTTGTATCAAAATCTGTAAAGGGAACAATACCTTGTCATTTACACAATCAAACGATTTTCCAAATCATTCTCTACCTAATAAATAACACATTGCTCACCAAAGCAAAGAGCTAACTTGGGGACCTTAAAAAACAACCATGTAGAACTAGCTTAACTAGTTACTAATCGATCCTTAAAAAAATTAATTCACTTAAATCACCAAAATCTACCTACCTTATAAAAACCAACTGAAACCCAAAGACCCAATTCACATCTCATCCCCTAAAACCACATAAAACACACAAAAAAAAGGCCTCACTTTAAAGTTCATTTCTTAGTTACCTTGTGCATATAATTAGAATCCATTATCTCCGGGCTAAAGTACTTGAAAATCCCATGTAGAACTAGCTTAACTAGTTACTCTAGTATTATTCAAGTCCATGCTTAGTTAGTCATATAACACAAAATGATCCTAAAAAAAAAAATAACTCACTTAAATCACCAAAATCTAGCTACCTCATAAAAAACCAGCTAAAACCCAGAAAACCCATTTCACATCTCATCCCCAAAATCACAATAAGCACCAAAAAAAATAAAAAAGGCCTCAACTTTAGGGTTTGGTTCTGCGTCACCTTGTGCATAGAATCGATGCTCTCAGGGCCACAGTAGTTGAGGGTGTTGGGGTCGTCTCTGTGGGCCCAAATAGCGGCCACGGAGGCATGGCAGCCCTGCGCCACCACGCTCCCCAGCGGCCACGTGTCGATCAGGTCTCGCCGCAGCACCACGTACTGGACCAGCGCCTCCTCGGCGGCGTCGTTTTGGTGACCCTCGGCGGCGGGTTGACTCATTGCGGATCGGGCGAGTCGCCGCGTCGGCGGGCGAGTCGAGGAGAGCGAGTTGGGGAAGGCAAGGCGAGTGCGAGTGGTGTGAGAGGGCCAGCGAATGGGTGCCACGAGGGACGCCATGCCATAGTATAGTACCTTTGTTGTGTTCTTTATATCTAATATCTATTTTCCTTTTCTTTTTTATTTTTTAATTAAAACCATAGGTGTTACGCAACAATAATAAAATTAACGTTAGGTTATTTACCAAATATCATTATTAATTTATATCGTCGCTTTGAATTTGAATAGATTTTTTATGTATAACATTGTATAAAACGATATTTTTATTAGGGTATGTGATAAAGTACAATTAAATTTATCTCTTTTTTTGTTATAAAATTAAATTTATCTTTTAAGACGTTGACGAATAAAAAATGCTCCCGGAAATAAGCCATATCCCAATATTGTTATTTCCCCAAAATATCTTTGTATTATTTAAAATTATATTTAAAAAAAACTAATATTTGTATTAGACTTTATTCTTGGAAATGATATTGGCAGTGTATGCCTTAAAAAATGTTTTACTAAGAGATATATTAGGCATTAGCAGCACTATAGTTAATCTAGACGCTAGAAGGATTTGTTTTTCCTTTCTTAAAAACATAATTAGAACTTAGGAGGAGACATTAATTGTAATGTTATGAATAAAACTGCTATATTTATGTCTTTTTTGGCAATGTAACGTCCTTGAACAGCCTTACAACATACATGTGCATTAAAAAATAGATCAACTCTAATATCCTCTTTAAAAATGAGATATTAATGACACAAAGTAACAACAAACGAAAAAAAAAAAAAAAAAGCAATGTAGCATAAATAAGCTCTTTTAACTCCCACAACTTTAAAACACGCTTTAAAACACACAAAAGCAACAAAACAACTAGTATCTATCGAGTTAAAACTATTATAATAATTATAAACTGACAAGCTAATCAAATATCTAGTGGAGTTTTGGATTACATGCAAATTGCACCAATGTATTAGTGAAATATCTAATGCACCAATGGTACAATACTACAATGTCCTTTAAATAAACAGATTAATCACAAAATGACATACATGATACATGGCAATATAAAACAGTGAAAAGAAATATATCTAATTTAGAAATCCTAGCTAATCTCATTCTTATATAAGCATGATAATAAAGTTGAAATAAAACCACCAATAAAAATTGCTAATCATCCAATGGCAATAAAAATCAAGTATAAAATAAGACTCTTACCAAATATATATATATATATAAAATAAAACTATATATTCCTAAAAATGATGCAACTATATTTAAAAAAAAAAGAGACGTGTTAGCGTCTGACGAATCATGATTGTCCATCATGATAGGTCCCACGTGGGTCTCATCGTGGAACCACTATAATGGCTGACCACGATTCGACGCGTCTGACGGGAGCAACTCCCTTAAAGAAAACATACCAAAGAAAGTTCGTCTTCATGCTTAATGTAGTATGATATGACTTGAGACTTCTAAGTATCTTTCATTATGGTGTTTCCCGTTCAAATGTATACATTTAAGACATTAAGTTATTAATAAGATAATTAAGTAAATAGATATTTTGTTAATGATATTTTAAAAAATAGCTTATGTTACACGTGCATATATTATACGTATATTACGGCTAAATCCTTAATTTCATAAAACTATGACTAAATCCTAAAAAATTAGTAAAAAAATTGGTTAAATCTTTAAAAATCTATAATTATTTTATGTACTATTGAATAATAATAACTTTTTAAAACGTTAGCTATTCATTTAAAACATAAACTAAGAAATGACTAAACATTTATCCTTCTAATTTAATTAACAGTTATGGGCAAGGAAGCCTGATTTTGTAGGTTGACCTAAGAGTCGTTACCAATAATTTTTTGGTTTAAATACCAAAAATTCGATTCAAACTTGCTAGTTGCTAAAAATAAAAAATAAATAAATAAATAAATAAATAAAACACAAAACCCTTTTCAATAGCCTAACTTCTGAGCAATTTCTTTTGCCCGTCACAATGCAAATTTTCTCTTACAATTTCAATTCAAACACTACAATAAAACTTATTCCAAGGATCAATTTGAATTCAAAATTTTATCAAATAATAACTCAAAATCAAACTGTTATAAATTTTACACTTTGAATTCATATCAAAACAACCTCTAAGGATTATTTGGCTTACAATCTAAATAAAAACAAAAAAGTTTAAACCAAGTTTAAACTAACAAAAAAATCAAACATAAACCATATTCCTTAACATATAATTTGGATTTATGTGAACGAAGCCTAAATCAAATTGCCAACTAGAGTCAAAGCTCACCTGCCTAAATAAATAATTAAAAACAAAAAAGCAGCAAAGGGCACATTGGTCACTGACTCACTGCCATCCAAGTTACCCCACCTCCAATTCTTTTCAATGACAAAAATAAAAAAAATAAAAAAACAAAAAATAAAAAAGAAAAAAAAAATCCAGCCCACGTCATCAACCCACTCATGTCTATCCATATCTCTACCCATTACAAATTGCAAAATTAATTAATAATAATAATTAAAAAAAGGATCATATATCCATTAAACATTTTCTGTCCCAATATTTATCATTTTTCTTTGGTGGGCTTCGCAAACACACAAACCCACCATTAAAATTAAAAACAAAAAGAAAAAAACAAAAAATAAAACCTATTCTAGTTGTTATCATCATCCTCTTCTTCCTCCAAGAGACTGTGCTCTTGCAGATCTGCCAGGGAGAAACACCTCGTCTTGAAGCTCTTCATTCTCTTCTCATCAAACTTGGGCAATCGACGAGCCTGATCATCATGATCATGACCTCGTTTGGTTGACTCTTCTTCTTCTTCATCATCATCGTCGTCCTCTTTGAGGGCCAAGAGAGGCATGGATTTGGGGTTGGACCAGCTGTAGAATGACTTCTTTGACCATTTCGAGGCCATCAACAGCCTTCTCTTCTTGTTCAGTGGATGCTCTGTTTTCTTCAGATCTCTTACCGTGCAAACGTCCGCTAGGCTCGCGAACGACTTCGATTTCCCCGAGAAGTGGTTCGACAATCCTCTCCTGAAAAAAATCAACCACCAAAAAGATATCAATCGTCGATCGTTCGCAAAAAAAAAAAAAATCCCTAGATCTGTATCTATATGTGTGTGTGTGGTGTATATAGGTTGCAGAGACGCGAGAGTTACTTGATCGGGAGAGAATCTTCCAAGGGGTCGAGAGAGGCCAAAGAGCCGCCGCGGAACTTGCTCTGAGCCTCGCTCTCGTCCTCGAAACCTCCGTCGTCGTCGTCGCTGTCGTCCGGAGCGCCGATCGACGACGAGGTCTCCGACGAGTCCTCCGGCGGAGGAGCCTCAGCGATCGCCGCGGCGGAGGGGCCTTCGTCGGCGCCGAGGAACAGCCGCGCGCGGCCGTCGCCGAAGGTGGGACCCATCAGGACCTCCATGGCCGGCGCTTCTGATCTCGTCCTCTTCTCTGTGTGTGCCTGACCGGGGAGCTGGAATTACCGCCTTAGCCCTGGCCGATCCGACGCCGTTTGAGTCTCCGCCTGAGAATCGCCGGGCTTGCTCTCATCAATCGGCGGCGAGCCACGAGAATATCGAGAGGAGAGAGAGAGAGAGTCGTGACGGTTTACAGGGACAGAGGAGAGAGAGAGAGAGATAAAGAGATAAGAGAAACCAAAAAAATAGGTCCAAACCACGCTTTGCAATATATATATATAGTGGGAGACATATCATGAATCATCTACGGTAAAAACTTCTATATATTAATAATTTCAATTAATAATTTATTAAATATAAAATAAAGATAAATATTTAAATTATTGAAGTAATTAAATTATTAATCAATTTATTAATAATTTACACGTATTTTAATAACTAAATTAATTACATTCAATTATCTTTATTTAAGTAATTATATAAATTATATATTTTGTTATAATTTTTTAGTATTGATTTAAATTAAGTGTTAAAAATTAAATATTAAATTTAATATCTCTTTCTCTGATCTTGAAATTAATAAGATGTGAATTTTTTATTTAATAAATACATAAAATTATAATAATTACTTGTAAATAATATTAAATATAATAGAAATTTGTATAAATAAGAAAAATTCAATATAAATTAATAATTTAATATACTTTATTTATTAATATATCGATAATTTAATAATAAATTGAATAAATAATAATTTATTATTAATTTGTAGAAGTTGTATTATATATTTTGTATTTTATTGTGTCATTGTGTATATGTAATTATGAGTGTTTATACAGACGGACGCGTGGATATTAGAGAGAGATAGTTGATTGGAGATAGAGGGGTGTTTGGATGTGGGAATAGGTAGGGTGGTGTTTGGCTAATAAAAGCGTTTTCAGATAAACCGGCGGCAATGTACAAAGCAGAAGAGAATAAGGGTTTGTTTGGTTGGTTGGTTTGTTTGTTTGACACGTTCGTGATGACGTGGCGGGGACAGTGACCAGAAAAATCCAGTCTTATTTAACTTATCCTGTTATGTGTTCCCTTTTCTCTGATCAAATCACGGCCCTTCCTTTGGTCCCCACACATCTTTAAAAGATTTTCCTCTCTCTTTCCTTTTCCTTTCCTTTTTTGAATAAATAAATAAATCAATAAAAAAATGATTGCTATTCTTTTTGGGGCGAAAATAATATTCATGAGATTTTTTTTCTAAATTTTTTTTTATCAAATATCACTTTTGAAACCTAAATTTATAAATTATATTATATTTGCAAGCCATGTCAATATTCTATTAGAAAATTATTATATCGTTCTTTTTTGTTTTTCGCATATATATATATATATTACAATTCAATCAATTTAATTATTAAAAAATGACATAAATTACAATTTTTTTCTTTTAAAGTGCTATTTTTTTAAAACAAATCGTAAAGAAGTGGTATTTTGTAAAATTTCTTTATTTTTCAGATTAGATTTTAGGTTATCTTGTGATATTATTGGTTTTTAATTATTGAATGAGAAATTATAGTGAATACCCAATTTTTAAAACTTAATGTAAGTTATTACCCAATCTTTTGAAAAATGTAACCAACTACCCAAAAGATGTAATTACTTACACATAGATAAGTGGTGGTAATTCACTTTGTTACCAAAAGCATGTGCAAGTAATTCACAAATTGACTAGAAACTCAATTACTTCAAAAGTTTGGGTATTTATTTTTATTACTATATAAATTCTGGGTATTTGCCTACTTCACCCTTATTGAATTAGTTAGTGTCTTAGAGTTATGAAATAGTTTTTACCGATAATTATTAGTTACAATGGAATAAATACATTTTGAAAATAAACATTCAGTATTACTTTAATTATAATTGAATATTTATCAAATAATAAAAAAGTTGGTTATTTATTCAGAAAGCAATATAATTTTTTTTACTATTTTCTTGATTTTCTCATAAATTTGTTTAAGAAACTATAGCGAGAATTATGTGACATTACTCTGACTACGTTTTATGTCTAAAATATTTTGTCATTTAACATTTTTATAGTAAGCATATTATCATATATTTATATCATTTATTTATTATTGGGACCCCGACCTTTAAAAAGGTTAATTCGTTTCTCGCCATAAGGCATATTCTACCAATAAATCTTAGTATAAAGACTATCTAAATCATCGAAAAGAAACCAAAATATTTTTTTTATTATAAAAACTTATAAGGCAAAACAACTTTGGTTCATAAAAATGATTTGCTTTAAATCACAAAAAATCATAAAAGACTTTTGCATGTAGAAGATCACTAAAGTTTCATTCATACTTTCTTAAGATCATTAAAAAGATTTTCTTAAGATCATTTAAACTATTTTAGATTTTGAAGCAATTCTAGTTTGAAAAACGATTCTTATTTAAACTGTTTTAAAATTGTATTTTGGAAAACTAATATTTCGTAGAGTTATGTGGTTCATCAAAGATCGGCTTGAAACCATATGCATATCGTAGAAATCTCGTTCGCTCTCTATCTTTTCTAAATCTAGCTTGTTTAAAATAACTAAATTAATTTTGATAAATTAAAATTTCATAAATAACCTTCTTTCTTATATAGCATAAATTGGTATTAAAAATTTGATAAAGAGATTGTATATCTAGCATTATCCTTTCATCTGCGAAGTTGGGTTTTTACGGGTTGACTAACCTAGTTTCTTTCCAAATACGTTAGATATAAATTAATTACTTTCCCAATACTCCCTACCAGGGCCGTTACAAATATTTAGTTACATCATATACGAAACAAATATACATTTTGAACATTTGTTATATAATTATGTCGTTTTGTTTTTCTATGAATAACTCACTAGTGAAACTAATGAGAAATAAAGAGAAAATGAAAGCAAAGCAATGACAATTATAAATCCTTTTTCTATTTGATTCTTTTATATCTTACAAGTATTTATTACAAAATCTATGTTTTCTCTCACATCTCCCTTCTTTCTTTTTTTTTTTTTTCCCTTAATCTCAAATCTTTAAATTTACATTTATGACGGAGTATTTATAGCCAAAGACGTGTGCGTGTTGTTACATTTATGACTGTTTTGGTTTTGTTTGATTGCGTGTGTGCATTTTTTATCTCTTTAGAAAATATATTATTTTCGTAGAAATATAAGAGTATTAGTGAATTTTCTTTTAAAGATAAGGTTTAGATGGACAAAAATGAAGTCTATTTCATCACTAGAAAGAGCCCTATTAGTTTTTTTATTTTATTTTTTATGTTCTTTTACGTTCTTACCCTTCATTTATGTCTGTAACTACACCTGTGTCAATATTTTGAACGAAAAATTACCATTTGTTTGGGGTAAACTTTCCTACATTCTATTTATTTATTTATTTTTTTAATTTTTTTAATTTCAATGTAATATTTTAAATTTCAATTATTTATACCACATTAAAATTTAAAGAGTCAAATCATTTTAAAATAAAATAGTTGAGATATTTACTGTAACCAATCTATTAAAGACCGTAAAAGTGGGTGCAATTCCGCATCTTAATAAAGAGGTAAAAGTATAGTGTTTTAAATTTTGAGGTATATTGAAACACAACAGCACAATGTGGTGAGTATTTAAGTATTTTTTTTCTTTATATATATATATATATGTATTACGCCAATTTACTAAAGCTAAAATTTGACTTATTTAAACGTCATTTTTTGAAATTAATTAATATAAAAAATTTAAGTGAAATATCTATAGTGATATTAATAGATAGAATAGTTAAATAGATTTGACTTTGAAAAATAATTATGGTTGTTTTTGAGGCAATCCCAATAAAGAAAAAATTATTTAAACTAATTACACTATTAAAAAGTCAAATTTAAATTATATTATTACAGTAAAATATGTTTTAGAGTTATAACTAAACGAGGCCTAAACTTAATGCCTTTATTGAATAATAACTCAAGAAGAAGACTAACTAATGCATTAGAAGAAGTGAAATCAATTTCAATCTTTTAACTTTTATATTTGCTAAAAGCGACTGAATCAATCTCACGCAATTTATTATAATTCAATTATCTTAAATGTGTAACATAATCTATTATTATTACAATATTTTTTTATATCATTATTAATTTCTTTGGCCGGTGTTTTTCCGATCTTTCCCTCAACAACTAGGTGTATCCGAAAATAAACGTTGTTATTGTTAATTAGCTGAAAAACATTTATGGCAATTGGATAGAGCTAGTTTTGACTTAAATTGAACGTTATCCATATAGCATCTAAAAGATCTGCTAAGATTTCCTAAAAACACCTTTTCAATTGCCCATACCTAACCATACACAATGGAAGATGACAAAAACGAAAACAACAGAGATAGGAAAGAACATGAGTGAGTTGAAGAAATGGACTATTTTGTTGGCGGACTTTTTTATATTAATGAAAGATTCTTTTATATTATATTATATATATATATATATACATTTTGTGTATTTTGAATGATATACGACTTATAATATCTTAAAACACATATAAAATATAGTATTTATACATTAGTATTTAGTACACTTGATTTTTTATACTATTGATTTATTTTTTTAATTTATATCTTAAATTAGAAAAAACAGAAAAAGCTTTTTTTTTAACTTTTTTTTCATCTCTGATTTAATATTATTTGTCACAACATGGAAACATTTACCTTAAATAATGGTTATAGTTTTCGAAAATAATAAATAAATAAAAATAGCCATCATTATAAATTTTATAGCAAAATCGCTGTTATGTCATAATTTTTTCATTATTGACTTCTTTTCAGCTATAATATTTGTTGCTGTTTTTTTCCTAATGTTTTGAAACATGAGATATTTTTGGCAATCAAACTTTAAAATGACTATTCATTGTGATTTTAATTTTAAAAAAATGTAAAAAAACACTGTGTAAAACCCAACCTTTTTACTACATGTAATGTTTATTAATGCATGGGAATTTTATCCCGAAATTTTTATATACATGTTTTTACGTCACATAAAAGTATAAGTAATGTTATAGTATCGGAGCAAATTAATAATAAAAACGACATGTAGTTTGACTAGAGGAAACTACATGTAGTTTAGGGCAAACAAGCAAACGAGAGGAAATTACGGGGCAATAAAATAAATAAAAATTTTATCCCCTAGGGCTGCAAAATGGCGCCATTTACAGTGTGAATGGAGAGGATTTTGTTTCCTCAAATGTCCAAGTGAATATCAGGAGAAATCACACAGGATTTCTGTATCAACTCAAGATAGGTCAAATGCACACTTTAGGAAACAAATTTTTGAGAGATCAAGGGTGAATCAAGGGGATATTCGGCGCATTTTTTGAGGCCTTAGTGGCTGAAATTTTCAGCCCAATTAATGCATAGGAAAGTCAACAGAATCAGCCAGAAAAAGGAAACTTAGGAGATTACGAGAATAAGTCAAAGATCAGGAAAATTAATGACAGAATATTTCCCCTTTTCTTCCCCATTTAGGCGCCATTCTCCCCTATAAATAGAGGCTTAGGCCTCACTCATTCCTCACACCAAAATCTGAAAGCTTCAGAGAAAAAGAAAGAAAAAGAAAGAAAGAGAGAGAGGGAAAGAATAGTAGAAATTCTGAAGAAATTCTAGAGTGTTCTTGAGAGGAGGAGTTAGTCTAGTAGAAAGAATTGAAGTTTTGTGTAATGACATGAATTTAATATCACTGTGCTAATTAATTAATTTGTATTTCTACCTCAGTTATGACCAAATTGTAAAATTGGTCAGTTTCGTCAAATCTGATAATTTGGAACTATGAGAGAAATTATTTAAATTCCTAAGTTTACGTTTTCAAATAACGTGTGCAATTTTAAAAATTTCTCGGAAAAATTTGTTGCATTTTCGTGGTCCATTTTTTGGCCATTTTGGGCCCAATTAGCCCAAGCCCATTAGGGCATTTTCTTTCTCCCTTTCTTTTCCCCCACAGCCGACCAAGCCCCCCCCCTTTCCTCACAAATTTTCCTTCTTCTTCTTCTTTCCTTTTCTCTCTCTCTCTCTCTCTCTCTCTCTCCACGCCGGCCACCAGCTCTCCCCCGCCGGCGCTGCCGTCCCTCCGCCCAGCTCCGCCAGCGCCGCTCGGCCCCGAGCTCCAGCCCGCGCGCACAGCTCCGCCAGTGCGAGCCCCGCGCGCGCCTCCCTCCCTTTCGCGCTGCGCGTGCTCCCTCCTCACGCCGAGCAGCAGCGCGCCACTCCGCCGAGCTCGCCCAGCCTCCGCGCGCGATGCCGGCGCCTCTCCCTCCCTTCCGCGCCCGCGTGCTCCCCAGCAACAGCGCGCCTCTCCGTCGCGCCCAGCTCAAGCTGCCCCTGTCGCGCGCGCTCAGCCCAAGCTTCCCCTGTCGCGCGCGCGCAGCCAGCCGAAGCGCCGAGCCCCTCCGCGCCGTGCTCCTCCGCGTCGAGCTCCGCCGCGCCGACCCCGCCGCCGAGCACCTCATTCCGGGCTCCTCCGCGCGAGATCTGCTCGTCGCCGGCCACCCCAGGTTCGGCCACCGCCGCCCAGCTCCGGCCAGCCCCTCCCGCACGGCCGCGCAACCACGCCGACCCTCGTCGCGTCGTGGTCTCCTCCGGGCAGCAACCGTGTTCCTCCTCGCGTTAAACCCTTTTCGTACATTGTCGTTGACGCCGACACCGAGGTAAGCTTCGTGTCCGCAGCGTTGACGTCGAATGTTCATTTTTGAATCTTTAGTTTCAGCGGGTTAACTCTCGTTTTCGTTTATGTTGTGAGCTCGTCGTCCCTTCGCTCCGCCGCTGAAATTTCTCAACAGCCGCAACGCGCTTCTTTGAGCCGCAATTTCTCAAGTTTGGTGAGCCTCGTTACCTTTGTGGTTGTTGTGAAATAATTGATTGTTAGTCGGTTAGGATTTTGACGGAGTTTTATCTTGTCTACCGCTTATTTTCGTTAGGGTCGTAATGAAAAAAATTATGTTCGTGTTGTGGGAGAATGAAATTATTTTCGCGTTCAAAAATCGTATCATTATGAGCTTGAGCTTGTTAGACGCCTAGAGGGCGTTTTTAATTCGGCTTACTTAAATTTTTGACACCTTAAAGTGTGCTATTTTAGTAACGAACAAGTTGGGAATTCGTTTTTGTGCGGCAAACTTCACGCGCTTAAATGTTTATTTTTCGCACTATATTTGTAATCGTTGAAATCCCGATTTATCCGTGCTTAGACGAGCGGGAACTAAATTTTCTCTTTTAGACGCGGTTTTGGAAAAAATAAAAATAAAAATAAAATTTCCAAGTGATATTATTCTGAAAGTTTGATTTGGAGATTTGGTTGTCAAAAATCAAATAGTGGAAAAAGAGAAAATTATGCACGTTATTGGTTTTTCAACCGTGTGAAGTTGTATTTTGACAAGTAGACCATTCAAATGTGAATGAGTTATGAATTGGGTCACAATTCTGAGTGTTTCCCATCGTGTTGCATTTAGTTCGAAAATTTATTCGATCATTTCATTATGACAAATTGTGCAGGATCACCACCGAAGTGCTTAAGGACGCACGACCCCTCACCGTCGTATACTAAAGGTATAACCAAGCGGCCAAAAATCGAGTTCTTATTGTAGAATGATACGATATTGGAAGTGTGATTTGAGCTAGGAGATTGTTGGAATCCTTGAGAAACATGTTATGAGATAAGCCTTTGAGGCTCGGGAATTATTGTTATTATGAAAATTGGGAACTATTTTTGATGTTATGTTTATTGACCCTAGTTGTTGATATGTTGGATTGTGACCGAAATTAGTTCGGTGCTGGGTTGATTTAGGTGAAGGCTTCGGCCGGGATATCCGAAAAAACAGGGGAAACTCTGCCGGATTTCCGGCTCGAAGCCTAGGCACTTTTATTGATTTAATCATTGTACGAGTAAGGCTAAGAACCTATTCCTCACATAAACAAATCCAATGACAACAGTTAGGACGGAAACAAACTTAGATGGGCATTTTTCATAAATTATTGACCGTTCCACTAACTAGAGTCACATTCTTCGAGTCCACCAATTCCAAGTTCTTCCTCTCCTGTATTTAGTGGTAAACCTTGGCGTTGATCATTAATTGCTCGTGTGGAACAGAAGCATCTCACACAAAGCACGAGAAGAGACGCCCCTAGGGAAAGGATTTCGAGGACCGAAGCGAGGAGCTTAGGACCTCAAGTAAGTGGATCTCCTCTGTAACACGAGTAGACTCTACTATGCTCGATTGCTTGCTACTGTTGTGATCTTATTATGGTTGTAGCAAATGTTAATGTTTAACCCAGTAATTATGATGTTGGTTTTCCTAGGTACGTGAGTATGGGCTCACGTGCCTATACTATGTTTGTTAACTCGCAATTATGGAGTTGCGGGTCTAAGTTCTTAGGGTTACCAGTCTATATGGTGTGTGTGTCTCTTGTTTGTGGGTATGGGACCACAGACATAAGTTTATTATTTTTGTGGTTGAGATTCTTGTTTGCAGGTTGAGAAATACGCTTTCTTTTAAGTCGAAAGGATATGGGAAATCTTAGGCTTCCGAATGGAGGTCGCGATCGTGATAAGTACCGAAATTGCCCGACGGGGCCACTGTCTGTGTGAGATTTCGGGACTACCCGACGGGGTCACGAGGAAGTCGGCGGACGATTATCCTCTCTATATATGCTGTGTGCTAATCTTAGTACGGCCGCTGGGGCCGCGATCACGATCGGTTCCGAAATTGCCCGACGGGGCCATTGTCTGTGTGAGGTTTCGGAACGATACAACTGGGTTTCAAGGAGGTCGGTGGACAACCTTCTTTTATGATTGAAGGAGATTGAGTTCAAGAGTCTCGTGATAAATCCAATGGTGGATGACACTGAGTAGAGTCATTATCGAGCCACGGAAGGCTCGATTTACGGAGTTAGCGGAGAATAGACTTATTTCTGGCTCAGTTATAAATTCTATGCGCGTACATTTAAATAAGTTCTTGATGTAAAATTATTATACATCTTTAATCCACTTATTGGGCTATTAGCTCACTAGTGTGCTCGTGTTACAGGTAAGTTGAAGGGAAAGCTGGAAAACTAGGCGACATGGAAGGATAACGGCGAGTGCATACGGGACCGACCTTGGGAGCGTCGGGTATACCGCCGGCTAGCCGTTGGCAACTATTTTGGGAGTTGATGTTGTGTTTTTGAAAATCCCACGTGAAAACTCTTTTGATGGTCGTGTGGTCACGGTTACATCCCGTGTTAGGCATTTAAATGTATTTTCTTATTGTTATGAAAAAAGTTTCAAATTATACCGTATTTTTGGGACTTGAAAATTGTTAAATCTCTTATGTTTATTACGAATTATATTCCCTTTTTATGTGTTAGTTTTGGGTCGTTACAAAGTTGGTATCAGAGCCAAGGTTTAGCCGGTTCTGCAGACAATCCCGTATGCACAACTGTGATTCCCTCATTGTCGCCACTGTGAGTGCATTTCCTTTAACTTCACGAGCTATACCTTGTTGATTTGGGTTGAAATACTTGCAGGATTTTTCTCTACGATGGCAGGACGAGGAGAGAGAGATGAGTCTCAGAACTCTAGCCAGCCCACGAGAGAGCGCAGTCGCTCAGGCGGTAGGCCCCCGGTTCCACCATCCTCTCCAGGCGAGGGCCACAGCCAACAGCCGCATTCTTCCATCAGCGCGACCCGCCAATTTATGGCTGACATCACTAATCTCCTGCGTAGGGAACGATTTCCAGCTCTAACACAGGATGCCTCCATGACCGTTCGTGATTGGATCAATATGTTCGAGATTAGGATGGAGGAATATGGAGTCTCCCGTGACCTTTGGATTTCTATTGCAGTCGGGTTCTTGAGGGACGAACCACTTAGTTGGTGGAGGACTGTCATTAGGAGGCCAGGAGGAGCCGCGGGCTACAATTGGCATTCGTTCTGTCAGGCATTGCAGCAGTCATTCGACCCTCTCAGTCGCCGCCGAGTGTGGGACGAAGCGGTGAGGACGTGGGGCCAGAAGCAGGGGGAGCGTGTGTCCAAGTACCATAGGCGTTTCATGCGTGAGATAGTGGAGGATAGCCCTACGGTCCTGTCGCAGTCTCGGCTGCACGAGATTTATTATCGAGGCCTGATGGCCCCTTTTCGTCCTCATGGTTCGCCTGCCACTTTTGAGGACCTGACTTCCATTAGAGATGTAGCGATGCGCCTGGAGCGTCAGTATATCGACGAGATGGGCGCGTACGTGGACAACTTCCGAGCCGGCAGCGATACGCCGACGATGGAGGACACTTCAGAGGAGGAGGATGACCCCGACGAGGATGATAGTTAGATCGTATTGGTGGAGACACTAACCCCAACTTCGTAGCCTAGGGTAGCCGTATGTGTATGAGTTTAAAGTAGTTTAGCTTTGTACCTAGTTGGAGCAGAAATGACGCTAGTAGCAATTAATAGTTAGCACTCTTATTTTGACTAATTGTAGTAGAGACTAAGTTTTACTAGCTATGTGTTGTGTCATCCTCTATGAAGGATTTTTATGCTTGTAGTGATGTTTATATAGCTCCTTTTTCATTGCAATTATGTATGGTTAATTAGTATTTGTTGGTGCTATGTGATGATAACATGACTCATCTCTGATTCTATTGTGATGATTGTCTTGTACCTTGCTTTCTTTTGTCTGGTCATGTAGTGATTTTTAACTTTAGTGCGTTGACTCAGGTCGCTTGCCTTTCTCTTTCTCTTTGGCTATGACGAGACCAAATCTGTCGAGGGCGGTGGCCGATCTTCGTGAGGCCATGGAACGCCAAGCTGAAATCCAGCGACAGCAAACAGAGGTCCTAAATCGCCTAATGGAGCACATGGGACGTGGGGCCTTACCCCTCCCTCCCCCACCTCCGATTGATGCCCAAGGACAGGTTGAGGGCGAGGGACTGCCCGAGTATCCAGACCCGGTTCCGGAAGCCGAGGCAGTCCATCCGGGGGCAGCGGCGATTCCCGCGGAAGGCCCTCCAGTGCAAGACAGGGCAGCAGTGTACCCTAACCCTGCAATGAACGCCCCTCACCCCGCGGGTCATCATATTCCGGGTATGCCACAACATCCCCCGATGATGCATGCTCATGCTCCGGCGATTCGACCTCCAGCGCCTGGTTTGGCACCACACGTTTATGCCCAAGGAATGCCGGTGCCACATATGACTTTGGAGGCGGTCTACGAGAGGTTTCGTAGGGCCCAACCTCCATCATTCGATGGTACTCCGGACCCTCTCGCTGCTGAAGAATGGATAAGTCGCGTAGAACTTATCTTTGACATGATGCAAATATCAGACCATGAGAAGGTTTCGTGCGCCGTCTTTATGCTCAATAAAGACGCGCGTTATTGGTGGAGCGTGGTGAAGCAGACTCGGGATGTCAGTACCATGACTTGGGCTGATTTCCAGCAAGTCTTCCATGAGAAGTACTTCAGCGAGGCCGTTCAAAATAGCAAGATGAACGAGTTTATCAATTTGCGACAAGGAAAGCTGAGCGTCGCAGACTATGTCTTGAAATTCGATCAGTTGGCCAGATTTGCGCCGGACATTGTAGCTACCGATACGAGTCGTAAGAACAAGTTCATGAGGGGCTTGAACTCCGACATAGCCCGTTTCGTTGATACGGGCAGAGAGGGACCCGCTAGCTACGCGGATGCTGTCCAACGAGCCCTGCGCTCAGAAACTTGGGTGACCAAGCAAGAGGAGAAACCTAAGTCGGAGCTGCCCCGATCCGATAATACTCAGAATAGATCTCGCTTCGGCCGCTCGAATCGTGGTAACTACCCACCACGGCGCCCTAGCGATGATCAGCGATCGAGTCATAATCAGCGTTCCAATCAGTCTGGAAGGAACAACTCAAGTGGCAAGCGCAAGTCAGGACCCAATCCTTCTGATCGGGCCGTTCAAGCAAAGAAGCATGATGCTAATGCGCCCCCTTGTGCCAAGTGTGGCAAATACCATTCCGGAGAGTGTCGGAGTAATGGTCGGGCGTGCTACAACTGTGGCCAGCTGGGCCACTTTGCGAGGGAGTGTCGGGAGCCAAATACTCAAGCTAGAAGTCAGCGGGACCGAAGTGAGAATCAAGCGAAGCCGAATGCTCGGGTTTTTGCTATTTCTGAAGGGGAGGTGGCTGCAGGACCTTCAACTGTTGTCACAGGTCAGATCTCTATAGCTAACACTACCGCGTATGTCCTTATAGACTCAGGGGCATCACACTCTTTTATTGCGGGTGGTTTTGTGAAGAAACTAGATAGAAAACCCGACGATTTGGCCCAGCCTTTTGTGACGGCTACCCCGTCGGGTGAGACCATGCAGTCTAGGTTTTGGTTCCGAGATGTCCCCATCTTTTTGAGTGGTCGCGAGTTAGCTGTAAATCTCGTAGTCCTCGAGATGCGGGACTTTGATATCATCCTAGGCATGGATTGGTTATCCAAGTACCATGCTACTATTGACTGTAAGAGAAAGAGCGTACTTTTTCAACCCCCTGGAGCAGAAAGTTTTGAGTTTAAAGGGTCACCTAAGGGGTTGACCATACCTTTGATCTCTGCTCTTCAAGCACGTAAGATGCTTGACGGTGGTTGTCAGGGCTTCCTCGCCCACATCATAGATCTGTCCCAAGAGGACACGCGTCAAGCTTCGGATATCCCGATCGTGAAGGATTTCCTCCACGTCTTTCCCGAAGACCTTCCAGGGTTACCTCCTGATCGTGAAATTGAGTTCGTTATCGAACTATTGCCCGGTACCGCCCCTGTGTCCAAGTCGCCATATCGAATGGCCCCGGCAGAATTGAAAGAATTGAAGATCCAACTACAGGAGTTGTTGGACAAAGGCTTCATAAGGCCCAGTCATTCACCGTGGGGGGCACCGGTGCTTTTTGTCAGGAAGAAGGATGGATCTATGCGTTTATGCATAGATTATCGGGAATTGAACAAGCTAACCATAAAGAACAAATATCCCCTTCCCAGGATCGAGGACTTGTTCGACCAACTTCAAGGGTCGTCAGTGTTCTCGAAGATCGATCTACGATCGGGATATCACCAGCTAAAGATACGCGAGGAAGATGTACCCAAAACCGCTTTCCGCACTCGTTATGGCCACTATGAATTCTTGGTGATGTCCTTTGGACTCACTAACGCTCCGGCAGCGTTCATGGATCTGATGAACCGTGTCTTCGAAGACTATCTTGACAAGTACGTCATAGTCTTTATTGACGATATTCTCGTCTATTCGAAGACGAAGGAGGAGCACGAGGAGCACTTGAAATCTGTTTTGCTCAGACTAGCTGAGAAAAAGCTTTACGCAAAGTTCAAGAAGTGCGAATTTTGGCTGGAGAAGGTCTCATTTTTGGGACACATGGTCTCTAAAGAAGGGATTTCGGTGGATCCGTCCAAGATCGAAGCCGTGAGTTCATGGAAACAGCCCACAACTGTCACAGAAGTCCGTAGTTTCTTGGGCCTAGCAGGGTATTATAGGCGTTTCGTGGAGGGATTTTCTAAACTCGCTCTGCCTTTGACTCGCCTAACGAGGAAGAATACTAAATTTTCTTGGACTCCGGCATGCGAAGAGAGCTTTCAAGAGCTCAAGAGGCGTCTCACATCGGCTCCAGTCTTGACAATTCCCACGGGAACTACTGGGTTTGCGCTTTATTGTGATGCCTCAAAACTGGGATTGGGTGCGGTGTTGATGCAGCATGGTAAAGTGATAGCTTACGCATCAAGACAACTTAAGGATTACGAGACCCGCTACCCTACCCATGACTTGGAATTGGCGGCGGTTGTGTTCGCACTGAAGATATGGAGGCATTACCTTTATGGGATTCACTGCGACATCTTTACAGACCACAAAAGCCTGAAATACATTTTCACCCAAAGAGACCTTAATGTGCGCCAAGGGAGGTGGTTAGAGCTCGTCAAGGATTATGACTGTGACATTCATTATCACCCTGGGAAAGCTAACAAGGTAGCGGACGCCTTAAGCCGAAAGAGCACGGGTACACTTATGTCACTTCAAGCAATACCCTCAGAGTTAGCCAAAGAGATTAAAGATATGGGCTTGGAGATCATAGTAGGTAGCCTTTCAACTCTTATCGTCCAACCCATTTTGTACGACCAGATTAAGGAGGGACAACGTTCCGATCCGTACTTAGAGGAAATTCGTCATGAAGTCGTCAAGGAACGGAGGGAAGACTTCCAGATAGCAGAGGACGGTGCTCTCCGCTTGAACGGAAGATTGTGCGTTCCGAACAATGGAGACCTAAGGTACCAAATCCTTAAAGAAGCCCACACAGCACCTTATGCGGTGCATCCTGGTGCTACCAAGATGTATCACGACCTAAAAGAACATTACTGGTGGGCATGCCTAAAGAGAGATGTGGTGGAGTTCGTGGGAAGGTGTCTCACCTGTCAACAGGTAAAAGCTGAACACCAGAAACCCGCCGGGTTGCTCCAACCCCTCGATATCCCGGAGTGGAAATGGGAACACGTGTCTATGGACTTTGTGAGCGGTCTACCTAAGACTAGTAAGGGGCACGACTCTATCTGGGTGATTGTAGATAGACTCACAAAGTCAGCACATTTTCTTCCAGTGCGGAAGACGTACTCCATGGATAGGTTGGCAGAGATTTACATACAGGAGGTGGTTAGGCTTCACGGAGTACCCGTTTCTCTAGTCTCTGATAGAGATACCAGATTCACCTCCGCGTTTTGGAAAAGCTTGCATCGGGCCATGGGAACCCAGTTGAAGTTTAGCACAGCGTTCCATCCACAGACTGACGGTCAGACAGAGCGTACCAACCAAACGCTCGAAGACATGCTTCGTGCCTGTATCTTGGATTTCCAAGGTTCGTGGAGCACGTACCTGCCTTTGATCGAGTTTGCTTACAACAACAGTTACCAAGCGACGATCCAAATGGCTCCGTACGAGGCTCTCTATGGCCGCAAGTGTCGTTCCCCTCTCCATTGGCACGAAGTTGGAGAGAGGAAGTTTCTAGGTCCTGAACTTGTGGATCTTACCTCTTCAGCCATCGAGAAGATCCGGAGTCGCATGAAAACCGCTCAGAGTAGGCAGAAGAGCTATGCGGACGTCAGACGTCGTCCGTTGGAGTTTGAGACTGGCGATCATGTGTTCTTGAAGATAGCACCCATGAAGGGCGTCATGCGATTCGGGAAGAAGGGCAAGCTTAGCCCTCGGTATATAGGACCTTTCGAAGTCCTAGATAAGGTAGGTGAGGTTGCTTATCGTTTGGCCTTACCGCCTAGCTTGGCCTCGGTTCACAACGTTTTCCACGTCTCTATGCTGAGAAAGTATGTGCCCGATCCCAGTCACGTTCTACGTCATGAGGTCCTAGATATCGATCCGGAAGCCACTTACGAGGAGAAGCCATCGCGGATCTTAGATCGCAGGGACAAGCAACTGAGGAACAGGACCATTCCGATGGTCAAGGTGCAATGGGGAAATCATGCTGAGGAAGAGGCAACATGGGAACTCGAGAGTGCCATGAGAGAGAAATACCCTCACTTGTTCTAAGTTTCGAGGACGAAACTTTTGTAAGGGGGTAGGATTGTAATGACATGAATTTAATATCACTGTGCTAATTAATTAATTTGTATTTCTACCTCAGTTATGACCAAATTGTAAAATTGGTCAGTTTCGTCAAATCTGATAATTTGGAACTATGAGAGAAATTATTTAAATTCCTAAGTTTACGTTTTCAAATAACGTGTGCAATTTTAAAAATTTCTCGGAAAAATTTGTTGCATTTTCGTGGTCCATTTTTTGGCCATTTTGGGCCCAATTAGCCCAAGCCCATTAGGGCATTTTCTTTCTCCTTTTCTTTTCCCCCACAGCCGACCAAGCCCCCCCCCCCCCCCCCCCCCCCCCCCCCCCTTTCCTCACAAATTTTCCTTCTTCTTCTTCTTTCCTTTTCTCTCTCTCTCTCTCTCTCTCTCTGACCCGATATTATGCGATTTTATTAATTCGTTATAATGGCTTTATGAAGAAAGTATATAATCGGTAGGTTTTCTAAAAAAAAGTTTATAACTGGAAAGTTTCTTATTTTTAGAAAATAAGGGGAGTATCTTCAGAACATTTTGTCAAATTCGGCCTCTAGGCCCCTTGTATACGAAATTTTATTAAATGGTTTATTTTATTTATTTCGTAATAAAAACTATTTTATTTAAATTATTAAACGAGTCTACAACGGGACGATATGGAAAACTGAAACGACCTGTTCAGAAGATTGGTTCTTAAATAAGAGCTGCTTTGTGATCCACTCCACACTTACCTAGGAACCTCGGGGAGTTCAATCTAGGTAAGTTGGGCTTAAAGCGGGGCCATAACACTCTTCCCAATCAGCCTGGGGACGTTTCAGTAATTACTAACGTACCGTCATGGACTTGTTATATATATGGAAATGATTTTATAAAAGCTCGTTTTAATGATTTCCGTCCCTTTTAGATGAGACGTTAGTATAGTTAATTTATGTCTAGACACTTACAACTAGTTTATGTTTAGGTTCGCCCGCTAGCTCCCGAAACTAAGCAAGAAAAGCTCGTAGTAGAACTCTTCACTTAAGGTGAGTACAATCTCACTACAGTACGAAGTAGTTCAAAATAAAATGATATGCAATGTTATGTGACGTAAATATTTTCATGATGATGTTATGATGATGTTGAATGTTTCAAGTATGTTGTCATGTTTTATATTTTTACAAGTTATAAGCATGACCATGATGTTCAAGTTATGATGTTCAAGTTATAATGTTCAAGTTATGATGTTCAAATTTTATGTACAAATTTATGATCATGAAGCATGTCACTTAATTAAACAAGTGATAACCAAGTTAAAAAGCTGTGTCGTACCGCCCGTTCTCCTTGTGTCGACCAAAGGGCATTAAGGAGACGGTTTTTCCATGTTATGTATGTTTTTGCCTTACTCACCGAGGACTTGCTACCCTCGCTGACTATTGGCTGAGCGCGCTCCACGAGGTACGACACCATGATGAGGATCCTCTAAGATGAAGAAGTTAAGCATGTTAAAAGTAAAACTATGTAATGTATAATAAAGACTAAATTGTCATGCATTGCATACTTATGTTTTTGTGAGAAAATAATTGTATTCACTGAGCTTTAGCTCACCAAGTTTTTCCTTCGTACTGTAGGTAAGAAACCTATGGTTTGAGATGGATTGTGCAGCGGCAGTGCAAGGCATGCGAGGCGGGCAATGGGAACCACTAATAAAGAAATTTTTCCGCCTTAATATTTTATAAATAAGTATTTCTACTCAGACAATTATTTGTATAATTATATTTTTCTTCTAGACAATATTGTTATGGTATTTGATTAATAAAGATGATGTTCGTATTAAGTATAAGTATCAAAAAAAAATGTCTCTATTTTCCGCACCAAAGTATAAGTTTAAGTATAAAGTATATGTTAAAATGATGATCCGAAAAGTCGGGTTGTTACACACTGACATAGGAAAGTTCATTTTGGACCATCATAAAATATTACATGTTATGGCTAAATCCTTAATTTCGTGAACCTATGGCTAAATTTTTCAAATTTTACTTTTAAAATGACTAATTGCTTAACTGACCCTTAAAATAACCTTAACATCTTGATCTCCAAAATATCTTTCTTGCTTTTTTCTAAAAAAATTTATTTTTCCCATCCCATAATTTTTCATGGCAAGTAAGGCCATGCAATGACTAAGAGTTTCCTAAATTGGAGACAAACTATAGAATGTTTGCACATAGTATAGCATAATTAAGAGAAATTGTTGTACATAACACAATTTGTTTTTTTTTTTTATTTATATAGCTCATGTTTCAAAATATTAAAAAAATAACATAAAATTTTATGACAAAAACACCTTAACACATTTATAATAAAGTTGTTTAACATTTTTAAGTTTTACTCTTAGATTTGAAATGTTAAACGATTTCTTAAAAATGTGTTAAGATTTTTTTTGTTATAAAATTCTTAATAAGTGCTATTTTTTAAAATATTTTAAAATATGTATTATTTTTTGAAAGACTGTTCAATTTTGACCCATTTTTACAACTCACCATATAATAGAAATACTTGCATTCCAAGTTTTGAAAGAAAAAGAAAACCCCATATATAATTGTAGGTTTTAGAGTATCGTTTTGTAAGTTAGTTGAGGAAATTTCACTTTGTCCACTTGCATGGCATTTGTACAATATATCGATTGATGATAGTTAGTGCTAGACCAACTTTAATTGTAGAAGGCCCTTTTGGATAGGAAAAATATGAAAAATAATTACATAGCGAAGGTTGTCATTTTCAAATAAGTGACCAACTCTAATTAGAGAGGCTATTTAAATACAGTGAGAGCGAGAGAAAGAGCTCAAACTTCCTTACACACAAGATTTATACATAATTCAGACTTAGCCCGATTTAATTTTCCTAGAAAATTAAACCAAAAAAAAAATCAAAGCAATTGACTTTAATCACAACAAAATCCAATAAGATAGGATGGCGGATTATATTGAATCAATCAGATCTAACGTTTGAAGCACGATTTGATATACATAATAAGGAATTAATTTTTTTTATTATTTTCTAAAAATTTATTTCGTTGGAATATTGCTCAAGTTGGATGATATTCTAAAGTCAACATATACTCTTAAAACCTAAATTAAAAAATAATAATAATATCACACGTATAAATAAATACAAACTTTTCTAATGCATTGAGTTTGAGAGTATCCTTTGGTATATATATCCATAGAAGTCCTTCTTTTCTAATTAATGATAATCTATATATTCGATATAATATCAAAATTATTATGGAGTGAAATTGACACAACTCGGTTGCCTGAACAAAAACAACTATGAATAACTCAATGCCATATTATTAGGTTACACTCAGCAATGAACTAAAATTGAAGGCTTTTGGGTTGATTGCCTCGTAGGAATTCTGGCCTCTAAACCCTTTGTTATCAGTCTCTGGATCTTTTGTCATTTTCTATGTCTTTTCTTTCTGTTATTTAAATAAGATTTTGATACGTAAATAAAATAATTATTATAAAATATACTAAAATACAAGGTGATTAAAATTTGAGATTTTTATGGATTTAACCAAATTTTTGACTAATTTTTTTATGAATTAACCGTAGTTTTATGAAATTAAGGATTTGACCGTACACGAATATTATGACTAAACATTTCAAACTTTACATTTAAAATGACTAATTTCTTAACCGGTCTTTAAAATTTTAAGTATTTTTGCTTAGATCTTAAAATTTAATATGGAAGAATAAGAGAGAGAGAAGATCTGAATTATCAATTAGGGCCAAGAGTTGGTCACAATGTAATATAGAATTTGATGATGACCACAATTAAAAGAGTATAATAATGTAATTAGTAGTATATACTTGTTTTTTTTTTTTTTTTTTTTTTTTTTTTGCAAAGAAGTAGTATATACTTGTTAAAAAGATGTTCTCGATCCCAAACAAAAACTTTGGTTTTTTTTTTTTTAAGAAAACAAAAACTTTGGTTATATATATATATATATATATATATATTTCGTGTTAAAGTTGGGTGGGTCACACCAATATATCCCGTACGGCCCAATATTTTTATTCCCTTAAAACAATAACACTAGTTGCAAAAAAGGCAACATGCTGTTTTAATTTTTAAATAAATTTTAATAGAGAAATTAGAAAAAAGGCATCTAAAGAGGAAGATTCCAAGAGCTTGCCAAATTTTATTTCTTCTCTTTTAAAAAATTAGAATGTAGGATTTGTTTTGAGAGAGAGTGCGTCAGAATTACATTAACATGTATACATTAAATATATGAAATAAGGTTTTGAGTTTAAAAAAAAAAAAAAGGTGGCTTAAATATTGATCATGCACACTTTGTACACATACATTGAATTGTGTTGCCTCAATTAGTTAATTTGTCTGTTTTTATCAAATTTCTCTCAACAATTATCACTTAGCACTTGTTTTAAATCCATTAGAACCTGGACAAGACCATTTAACACCACTTTGACAGAAATGGCTGGACCAAAAAAAAAAAAAGTATTTGTTCAATAATAGTGGACTTTGCCTTATTGGCAGACAGATATTCTAAAGTCTCAGAGTATATAAATTACTTATGTATTAATAGAGTAATACAATAAAGAAAAAAAACAAAGGCTATGATTGGAGGAAAATAGGTCAATGTGAGGAGTGACCAATAGTGTGTCTCTACTCCTAAGCTATTTCAAAGCCTACCTTATCTCTTTTAACAAACTAATTATTTATTTTGCAACTACGCACTATAATACTCCGTTCAAATGTGCACTATAATCAATTATTATTTTTGTTTAATTAATTTGTTGGGTCAGGCAGATGAGTTGTTGTCCGTAGGATTGTCAAGGCTTCTACTTTTTTTTTTTTTCTTTTTTCTGAGAGGAAAGGCTTCTACTTTCTTAGGGACTTGAGAACCACTTTTAAGATCCCAAAATTCATACACTTTTATTTTTATTGTATAGTTATTTGGGAGAAAATATAAATATTAGTTTGTTAGCTTTTTAAAAAATACACATTAAACGGCTTGAGGCTAAACTTATGGTTCAATGATGGGATTCTTTGTTTGGATGGCCAATAATGGCTATCCACTATTAAATCTTATTTAAATTGCATATTTTGGAGAGAAATTTCTCCAAGGGTATATGAAAAACCAATGAAGGGATATTCTTAATTCTTCCCTGGCTCATCATATTATTAATTTTTTTGGGTTACATTCTTGATACTAACGTGATCCAGAATTCTAATCGAGTGGAAAAAAAATTATATAAAAATTATAGATAAACATAAAACTACATATATCTATAAATTATATTGGGTAAAATTGAAATTTTTTATAAAAAAAAAATTATAGATAAAATTATAAATATAAAAAGTTCAATGGGACACAACAATGATTTATTTGACAATTTTTCTTAATTATAACAGTAATACATAAGTTTTGATTAATTTAAGTGGGCTAATGAAGGATTTATCTGAAAGTTTTTTTTTTAATTACAGGACTAAAATATAAATTTCAGAAAATTTAGGCTGCCCCACAGGCTTGAAGATAATAATGCATAACCATGGATAGTTGGATACCGATATCCTTGAAGATAATAATCTCATGCTTATGTAGGAATTTCGTTACAAGCTAATCAAAGTATATTCTTTTGATTTATTATATTAGTGCTTCAATTTCAATTCTCTCTCTCTTCTCAACTTTGTGTTTGGTTGTTGAAAGAAATGTGCACAAATGACTAATTAGTAATGATTAAACATTTAAATTAGGCACACAAATTAGTGTTGCATGGTTGTTGGCTAATCTCCCTCGAGGGGCATTCTCACATCAGTGAAGAGTTGACTTCAAGTCATTATAATTGCTATTAATATTTCTAAAGAAATTAAAAATTGACAAGAGCTTAACAAATACATGTGAGCAATGTTTAATTGATAAAGAGTAATGCTACACTTACCAATTTTTTTTATTAACTTTTTCAATTCAAACTCATGTGTCATATTATCATTGGTAAGTGTTTATCACTTTGATAGAAAAATTTAATATACATCAAATCAAAATATAATACATTAACTGCCACATAAGTTGGTAAAAAAGTTGATACGTCTAGCATTATTAATTAATAAAAAAAAGTGTGCAAATAAATTAATATTGGCGTATTACTATCACTAACAAATAGGCACGAAGTCAGTTTAGGTCTAAGGTGGGCTCTAGCTCCCTCCCCATATGGCCCATTATATTTAGTAATTAATTATGTAGCCCCTTAACTTTTCTCAATTTTTACTATATGACAACTCATTTTCAGTATATTATAATTAGCCCCCTAAAGCTAATTTCTGAGCCCCTCTTACCAAACATATATAGATGTGAACATTTATTTAAGATGGCATTTATTTAGTGAGTGCTTATAGATTTCACGTTAAAGAGATGTAACTGTGTTCCAAGTACATTATTTTGACAACTCAAAAGCATATCCAACACTAACAATTAAAACTTCAGCCAAAAAAAAAACCACCACTAACCATTAAACAATTTTTTTTTCTTTGCTTCAAAAAGGAAAAGAGAATAAAAACAAATTCTAAGGTTTGAAGTTCATTGTACTATGAGTACAACAAACATGGAAAATGCCCAAGAATGTACCAATTTCATTGACAATATAAAAAGCTATATACATATAGTCTTCATTGTAATAATAACTTTTTTGCATTATCTCCAACCTTAGGATGTTGCAACAAGAATAATATGACCAACTTGGCCCAACTTTTGAGACACCAAGCACAAAGAAATAGGGTTGATGAGTTTGAGATTATTCCTAATGTTAAGTACCAATGAAATCACGAATATGGATTTATTAGCCAACAATGTGATACCTTTGAATAATACACATCCCTTGTATATAGACAAAGACCAGTTTGGCAATGCTTTTAAAAACTGCTTCTAATCTCTACAAGAATTTGCCGTGGGTATTTGGTAAAAATAGTTTTTGATATGATTTTTTGTAATAATTTGTTGTGAAGAAGCTGTTTTGAAAAATCAACCAAGATTCTATTTTTAGATTCTGTTGTGGTTGTCAAGATTAATTTTTAAATGTTATTTTATATTAGTTTTCTTAAAAAATCTCATAATATCACATCAACTTATTTACACAGCACAACAAACAACAAATTTTAATGCAGCATAACATTATCAAACTACCCCAATAATTCATAGGCCACTTTAGACACATTTTTTGGGTTTGTAATTTTATTTTTATACTCCCATATTGTTGTCATTGTATTGCATGCGTACATGGAGCAACGAAGACCTTGCCAGGTCACGAAATTATATTATAAAAAAATTAACTTAAATTATTTTTTACCGTTCTTGTTTGGTTGGCTCCTTTTCAACACAATTTATATTCACATTTAAATTATTTTATCACAGTTTAAACAACAATTTTTAGCTTCTTAAAGAAATTTTCTCTATTAAATCTCAATTCATATAGTATAACCAAATAACTACAATTCAAACAAAAATTTAAATTTATAATCTAAATACAAAACTTTAACTTTTTCAACTCAAATCAAATTATCTAAAGTTTTTAGTTTTAATCGCGAACCCAATGATAAAATACAAATCAAACGTCAAAATATATATATATATATATATATATGAGTAATTGGCACCTGTGGCCCCTCAACTTGTCGGGTTACGACACTTTGGCACCTTTTTTTTTTTTTTTAGGCACTAAACCCCCTGAATTTGAAAATTGTTGCATTTTACCTTAAATCGAAAACGTCCGTTTGAAATTGGACGGAATTTAGCACGTGCTTATCACATAGCCCTTTATTTGAGGGTAAATTTGTCATTTGCTATCCCATTCTTCTCCCTCCTCGTTCTTGCATCTGGTTTTTTTTTTTTTCTTTCAAAAACTTATTTCAAGAGATTTTTTTTTTCTAAAGCAAAACACCCTTCTTTCTAGTAACACCCAAAACACCGATGACCAGCGCCGACGGACTTCGATGGCCAACAGCGGCGAAAATCTACTGCTGCCCATTTACCGACGACTCCGACGAGATCGCAAGAGGAGCACGGCGAAGGAGCACGCCTCGTCGTTCCGCGCACATCTCCTTCTCAGCTCAGATATGGGTTCTCGGCGAGCAACTTGGCTTCCTTGACTTGGACGGCGTCGACGGGCGTGAGTTTCTCGACGGGGGCGTTTGACTTTGCGATGTGGGGCCTGGCATTTGACGGAATCGAGCACGGCGATGAAGAGGAGCTCGTTCTTGAGGGAGCCCGAGTCCATGACCTTCACGGCGATCTCTGGCGCGGCAGGGCTCTTGGGGTTGAGCGGAGAGCCGCGGAAGACAGGATGAAAGCCGCCCTTGCCGAGGCAGCGCGAGAAGGAGGAGTGGGTGGTGCGGCGGAGGGCGGAGTAAGGGAGGCGGTGGGGAGGCTTGGCGGTGAACCCAGGGCCATCGCGCTCGAACCCGCGCCGCCTAATCTTCTCCACGAATCGAGCGGCTGCTCCACGATCCCAGATCCGACGAACGGCTTTGTTGGATTTTTTTTTTTTTATTGGCGGTCGGCGGCACGGCGAACGGCGCGGAGCGGGGCTTCATTGGGGTGGCTTCACGGCGGTGAGAGAGAGAGAGAGTGTGTGACGGGATGAGATTTTTTTGTTTTTTTGATTTAATGGAAATAGAAAACGAAGAAGAAGATGGCTGCTGAAGAGAGGTTTAAGGCTAAATCTTGTTTGTTTGTTTGTTTTGATTTTGTTAAGTTTTATTAGTTCTGGGTTTGTTTTTGTTGGTGTGCATTACCAAATTTTTGTGGTTTTTTTTTTTCTCCATCTCTGGCTGCTTCTATTTCTCTATGGCTCTATCTAGTTTTTTTTTTTTGTTAGTAAATTACAAATATACCCTCGGATAAAAGCTCACGTGCTAAACATGTGTCAGATTCCGTTTGAAATTGGATGACTGTTTTTAATTTGAGGCAAAATGCAACATGTTTTAAATTCAGGGGGTTTAGTGCCTAAAAAAAAAAAGAAGGTGCCAAAGTGTCGTAACCCGACAAGTTGAGGGGCCACAGGTGCCAATTACTCTATATATATATATATATCCTTTTGAATTGTCAACTATTTGCAATTATAATAAAAAAAATGTATAGGAATTAGTTTGAAATTTGTGACAAAAAAATTTAACGGATTGCTCAGGCTAAATATATATATATATATATATATATATATATATAAGTTCATGAGTACAAACAAGTAAACAATTGAATTATCCCAAACTGCAAGTAACCTTTGGTTAAGGCTTTAAAATTTTATTGATAAATTGTTTTAGGTTTTTCCATTTTCCCTCACTCTCGTCTCTTTTGGCTTCAAATTGTCAAAGTGAATCATCTTAGGTTGACATTGAACTAGTCTTAATTTGAACTTATGAGGCGTGTTAATGGGGTCAATTCGAACCCTCCACGAGTCGAAATTCATGAGGTAGTTGAAAGAAAATTTGAGTCATATTTTCCCACAAATTAAACAGACCTCTCATGAAATCAGTTTTGTGGTCAAGGTTGATTAGAGGAAAAATAAAAATTTCTGTTATGTCCTTATCCTTTCACTCTCATGCTTGCTTGTGACCAATTCACATGACAATTTCCAACCTGATTTTTTTTTCTTTGTTTCTTTTTTCTTCTTTGAAGAAGGATATTATTCTTTTTAGGAATAATTAACTCTTTCATTTTTTCTTTTTTTGGCCAGAGAAATTAACTTCCTTTTTGGATACTTATGTAATAAACTCTATAAGAATAGAAAATGATACACAGTCAAAATTTTTAATCAGTACATTAATAATTGTATTTTGTCATAAATATTCTAGTTATGTAGTATTATTCGTTGGCAAATTCTACATCGACGTTCAAGAAGCTAAAAACAAAAGGAAAAAAAAAAAAAAAAAAAAAGAAGAAGAAGAAGCAAAAGCAAACAATATTTTCCAAATACATTAAATCAAAATCATAGAATGCTTTAATAGTCCGTAAATTTACAATAATAAAACAATTTTAGATCATTAAATTTATTTATTTTTTAAGTCACACTATTAGAAAAGTAAATTTAACTATTAATAATGGTTATCTGCCGTAGGCATGTTTTAATGAATAATTTTTTTCCAAAATCAATATAGATTTAGAGAGTAAATGAATTTGGTAATTCAGTTATACTTTCACCCTCAAATCTCCCTTCCACGCTCATAAATCTTGTAAATAAATGTTCATTAGCACCATTCAAATCTAGAGATAAAAAGCTACTCTAATAAGTAATAAGCAATACCTATCAATATCTCTTTTCAAAGAATTTGCGACTTCTTTTTGTGTAAACGTCTTTCTACATTGTTTTGCAAAATAATTATTTATCACGTTTGGTTTGTCCTTTAAACTAAAAAAGTTTATATAGTTTCAAGTAATAAAATTTTCATTTGAACTGTTATTTAATTGGTACTATTTAAATAATAAAAAAATCTAATATAAATTGATATTTAAATAGGAGTTTAAAATTAAATTTGAGCTTAAAAGGTCTTATGAGTTTGAATACAAATTTTGTATACTGCTCAAAACATAATAATTTTGTACTCTAGGAAACAATAAAAACTAAATTTTTTTATATATTTAAAATGGTGAACCAAATAAGAGTTTACTTATAGAACAATGCTACAGGATTAAAATTATAATGATGTAACTTATATAATATATTCATTTGTTATAAATTACTACTATCAATACAGATGTTTTTGTTTTAATTGCTACGTTATTTTAGTCCCAAAATTCTGAATTAGTGTTGTTTCTCTTACTTATTTTCCCAAAGTAGATGGAAAGAGTTTTTTTTTTTCTTTTCTTTTCTTTTTTTTGAATGATAAACGAGCTTTATCCTCGCACCGTGTCTTCACTTAGGATTCCCACAGATCTGAAGCCTTTTGCGACCATCCTATTTCGTTTTCATAATAATTTAGCTACTATTTTTATTCATATAATTTCGCAGCATGCTACACTATGATTATGATGTTTTTTTTTTTTTTTTTACCTATCAAATTCGAATGTACTATCTTATCTTATCTTCTTTTGTTTTGTTTTGTTTTGTTTTTTTTTTATAAATATATTAACTTTCCTATACAATATCTGGTAAATATAAAGTCGATAAACAATTAAACATGGCCTGACAAGGACAAAAACCGATTCCTATGAATTATGCAAGAAAAAGACAAATATTTCGTCTGCTTTCTTATGCCATAAAGAGAGAGAGAGAGGCCATGAATTGTGATGATATAGGCCAAGGCCAAACCTCAAAACTACTTTGCTAAGTAAAAATTTTGCTGGGGAATGTATGGATATTGATATAATATAATAATAATAATAATAATATAAAATAAAAGGTAAGACAATGTACTCAATAATTGTTTCCTTTGCACATTTCACATCAGAAATTCAGACTAACATTTGATGATGGATTTCTCATGGGAAACCACCAAAACCACACACTCACCCCAAAAAAAAAAAAAAAATGCATTGCATTATTGAGGAAAAAAGGGAATAATATTAACGGTCGTACCAAAAAAAAAGGAAAAAAGAAAAAAAAGCATGGTATCATTATCAACCTGCCGTGTAATGCCATACATTGCCTCCCAAAGCATAAGCAAAGACCGTAAAGTCAAATGCGTTGTGCCAATTTAGAGGACGGCTTTTGTGGCAAACACACACAACTTAATTTCAAAGTAAGTGAACCAAAGCTTGAGAATTGATGTGGCTCATCTTTGAAAGCGAAACGGTTCACACTAATTTAGAGGTGGGATTAGGAGGAATGATGGATGATGATAATATTAAAAAGGTTAAAATGTGGGGCCAGTGGCGGCGGCGGCCGCAGCGGCACCCACCGTCGTCATTTTGACTTCGGATTTCGACTATGCTCGATTGAAATTAGACGAGGGCTAATAAAGTTTAGGATAATTATAACGCTAATAGCTAATTTCATTGGTCGACTTGCCTAGTAAGGGAGTTTCTATGGCAGCTAATACGTTTTGCTAATCCATATATTTTTTATTTTTATTTTTTCGGTTTAGGGTAAACATTTTTTTTTTGGTCTATGTGTTGAGTGTCTTCAAGCCGCCGTATTTTATGATGTATTCATGATGTTTGTTGAATTTTGTACATAAAAGAAGCAACATTCTGGGTTTTGTACCTTAGGTGTAAGTGTGCCTCGTTTTCAAGAGGCGTAAGTGTAATTCACTAATTTTATTAGGAAATTTAAAAAACAGAGAGACTACATTGTTATAAGCAATACACACAAAGTAAGGATAATTATGAAAGAAAAACTTGTATTAGGATATACCTTGTCAGATTTGATAAAGAATGATTTTGAATCGTGACATCTGCATTTTCAATATACACTACTTTTTAAAAAGATTAATATAATATTTTAGGAGTTAGGGAATTCCCTAAGGCAGAATATTCCAATTATAAAAGCAAAGACATCAAATAAAAATAAGATCACTTAATAAATTAATCATTTTAAAATAAAGTTTAAAGTATTTAATCTTAGAATGTCAAAATTAAAAATTTAACCGTAACATACGTATAACATAATACGTTACATATGTAACATAATATAATACACGAGTAATATAATATGATATACATGTATGTCATATTATGCTACATGTGTAACGTTAAATCTTTAATTTTATGAAACTATGACTAATTCCTAAAAAATTAGTCAAAATTTTGGTTAAATTCTTAAAAATCTCATAAAAATAACTCAACTATGGAGGGGTTTTAAAAGAAAAATACCAAGAGGAATAAATAAAGTAAAAGAAAGGCAAATATGAACAGAAAAGCCACTAACAAACTTAGTTGATCAAAGATAAAGTGCGTACCTTAAACAAATGAAGATAAAAGCATTCATCAATGCATAGTCAAAAGTTGAAAAAAAAAAAAAAAAGAGTGAATGAAAGCAATCTTTTTGCAATCACACAAACAAGAACTAGTGAATCATGGTGAAATAATGAGTGGGCAATTTATTGGCAGACATAATCTCAAATCATTAAACACATGGCTTTGATATAAATACACTTTCAACTTCTTAACAATACAAGCCATTTGTAACACAAGATAATAATAATCTTTTTCCAACTCCAACAAAGTAATCAATCTAGTAGAAGAAGCACTTTTATCTCAAAGAATGTTGCATCAAATCTACCAAACTATTTTTTTATAGGTTTTTTTTTTTTTGGGTTTTTCCTGAAGTCTGACTAGCAATTGAATTATCAATAAGTAGATATGAGAAGAAAAATAAATAGCTATACTTGAAGTTTAAATAACATCTATGAACTTGGGATCGTACAATTGCCTATCGAACTCGACTTGGCCCAGCGCGATTCGCACGATCGTCGAGGCACTCGCGTTCGATCTTTCACCGATATCATCCGAGCAACAAAATTTCCATCGCGTGGAGAAACCTCGGATAGAATGGATGACAATGTTGAGAGGACTTCCTCGCCGAGTTTCTAAAACCAATAGAGCATAGTTTATACCGATTCGCGGGCACTTGAAAATGTAATTATGTACACACGTCGGGATGCGAACAATTCGAAGGGTACAATGCCGGGCTCCGGCAAGTAATCTCCCCCGGAAACATAACGGGACGATAGTGATATGGACAGTGACAATCACATAACTGCTGAGGCAGTGAGACGATGATCTGGGACTCCATTATCAAACTTCCCGCTCGGTGATCTTCCTTTGATGCTGTTATACCTTGCCGGCTTGGGCTGAAAGAGGGACATTAGCATTTTCTCCAGAGTCTGCACCGAGTACTTAGCATACTTGCTGGAACTCGCGTCCTGCTCGACCAAGGGGCCGTAGTTCTGCATATAGCTTCGGTATACAGGTACAACTGCCTGCACGATCAGCTGGCACGTCTTCTCTCTGAGATCCTTATCCGTGACAACCCAATATGACTGCTTCCTGTACATCTCGTCAAAGGAGTCATTGAACGTTTTCAGCCTCTTCTTGACAAGATCACGAGCAGTGGCACGACCGCCGGAGAACAAGATCAGGCCTTCCCTGCTCAAGTGACCAGGAAGCTTGCCCCAGCTATCTCTCAAGAAGACCGCAGCGTAATAATCCTTGTACTGTTCGTGTTCTCTTAACCAAGAATCGCCAAGGAGATCCCCAAGCTTAGTTCCTCTCAGCTGTCTGAATAGATGCCAATGATTGTTCATCGCAAACAGGTTCGATACGGTGGGATCCTGGTAAGCCTTAATCCATGCATCCAAATTTAGCTCAATGGCTTTCATTATGTTCAAAACCTCGTTGATTAGGAGCCTCTCTTGAAACTTCTCGTGCTTCCAACTCCGGTGAATGACGAGGACTTGGGTCAGGATAGGCTTATAACCATCCCCGAGCAGCTTATTACAGTAATCAGTGATGAAACTCACCAATTTTGGTACACTACCATCCGGGGGAGGTGGATTCTGCCTTTGTAGCTCCACCTGAACCAGGAGCTCCCAGAAAATTTCGGCCCCACCATCGATAACGCTCTTGATGAGGTCCCGTGTCAGGTTTTGGATTTCAATGCATGCTGTTCCACCAAAAAGCCGGTTGAAGTCGAGTCTCAGTTTGTTCAGAGAGGCAAAAATGTCTAACAGCTTTAGAAGCTTTATGGGGTCTTTCTTACTCTCTGTAACAGTCTTCCCAAATTGGAGAAATGCAAGAATACCGGCCTGCGCAGCTATCTTTGCAAAACAGCCCATCCAAACATCCACCCCGATCCTTTCGAAAACATCGTTACAGAGCTTATACTCCGCCTCGAACAAGTGTTTCACCGCAAACTCCAAATGTCTCCCCCACTGAGCTATATACCCCTCAATGCTCTGCACATCGTTGAATTCCGCGATGGATATGTCAAGATAATCCAAATTAAGAGCCTTCAAACTCGCCCTTACATTCAGACTCCGAACTTCGACATAAATAGATATGCACTTCTCAAGCCTATCATTGGCAATCAACCTCCAAAGGATGGCCTGCAACTTTTGGATAACGGAAAATGGCAGCGGCGATGGAGCAATGCATGCCTGCTCCCCAGTCGACGACGACATTGGAAGTGGCACACTGTGCTCGGTGAGGAGGCGCCGGAACTCGTTCTCCAATTTATCCAACGCTGCTTCCAGGAGCCCGCCGTCCAGCTTCGCCTTTCCCTCGGCATTCTCGATTCCTCTGAGACTTTTCAACGACTTCTTCAGGTTCGAAAGGTACCTGCTATCCGCCACCGCGTTATCCTCCATATACTCCAAAATGTCGTCCAACCACTGAATCGCCAACCCGCAATTGTCGCTCAAAAACCTCAGAGCCTCCTCCAGGCGCTTCAGCACCGCCAAGTAACCAGGAAGGTCGTTTCGAGGGTCGGACAGCAACGACTTCTCAAGCCCGTGAACCGCATCGAAAACCTTGAGCACCGCCGCTGCCGGGCCCACAGCGCGGTTAATGTGCCCGCCAACCTCAACAAGAGCTTCCTTGTCCGCGCGAATCGGCCGGACCGAGGCCTGGAGGCACGGCAATCTCTGGTTAATCTCTTCCAATCTCGGCCCGGCTTTATCCAGAGCCAACCCTAGAGCCTTCGACTTCTCTAAGCTCACTCTCAGAGACTTACTCGCAGCTACCAAGCTCTCAATACCACCCCTCTTCTCCGAGGACGCCATTGAAAACCCCAACCAAGCTCTCTCAAGACTCCACAGAACGAAAAGAGACCAAATATAATAAATACAACAAATCCCAAATTCGGGGGTTTCTTGTTTCTACGAAAACCTCAAAACTTGTCAATTTCCCTAGGAATCATCGAAATGGAAGCTCGAAAGAGACCAACCATGACAAGACCTCGTTCAAAAGCCTCTCACCAAACCCCAAACCGACACTCAAAAAAACGTCACCGAAACCAAACCGCACAACTACCAAGAATGAACCCAAAAAAAAAAAAAGCAAACAAAACAAGAGAAATTCAGTTAAAAGAAACGCCAAATCGAGCTTGGTTTCGCCGAGGAAGATGAGAGAGAGAGACTAACTCGGAGAATCGGAATCGGAGCGATTCCGGATCGGCTTTGTCTGGGCGATTCCGCTAAAACCCTAGCGAGTTTAGAGAATGAAAAATCGCTGGAGAGAGGAGAGGAGAGGAGAGGAGAGGAGAGCTGAGCTGAGAGAGAATCAAAAGCACTTTTGCGGTTTTTTTTTATTTTATTTATTTATGGTTTGTTTGTTTTTGCAATTTCCGACGAGTCGTGTCAAAGCTTGCCAAAGTGCATGACAGTGAAGCACAAAGCTCTGCCTGGCTTTTCTCTCTCCTCTAACCTCTATATTAATCAAATATTCAATTAAATAATCTGTGTGTTTGGATTATGTTTTAACTAAGGATAGTTTGTTAAGTGATTTTTAAGTTAAAAATTTTACATCTAATAATCTTTTTTAACTATTTAAAATATTAAGAAAAAAATCAATTAAAATTACAAAATGACTGAATAAGTTTTGGGAAAAAATTCAAAACAGTAACGGTTTAATCGTATTGATGAAATGTGAATTTAAAAAAAGTACGTTTTGACTGTAATAAGAGTATTTAAAATACTGGAGAAAAAATGCATGTTTTTTTTATTATAGATTTTTCCAAACAATGATCCGTATTGTAATAAGAATACTTATTTAAAATTTATGATTATAATTGTTTACTGAGTAATTTAAAATTGTTTATTGAGTAATAACTCCTTTGTTTTGTTTTCTGTTTGAACTGGAAAAAAAAAATTGTCAAATACTCATTTTGACTCAAAAGAAATTCAAATGGAAAAACAGCATTTGTTCTAGATAGAGTGACATTTTTTAAATCAAGTGAATGGTAGTATATTTAATAAAAATTAACAGATAATTTTTTTTTGAAACGTAATTAAGAGATAATTAAGTAAGTAGTCATTTTTTAACTGATGTTTTAAGAAAATGGTCAACGTCTTAATTACTTAAGAAATTATTCATTTTTTTTACTACATGATGAGATGCATTTATCTCTATGCATTTATTTTTCTTTTTGTATTAGTGACTAATAACTTAATTTTTAGAAACTTTGGTCATTTTCTTAACAAAAAATTACAAAATACCAAATAGATCCTAATAATAATGAGTTTTAGTGTTTTTCAAATAGTAATTTAATTGTAGGGTTAAATAGATCAAATTTTAATGTTATGCAATTTCAAATTGACCCTTCTAATAGCTTAAATTTACGCGATTTTTTATTTTGAAATTTTCTCCTTTTTTTTATTATATAGGGACAATTCTTCTTTGTTCATAAATATTAAATGAAAAAAAAAATTGTTAGAAAATTTATGAATAAGATGAAAAAACAAGCACGTTGATATTTATTTATGTATGACAATAAAATAAGTGAACGTCAGGTCATGTTAGTAAAGTTTTTATTGACAATTTTTTTTTGGAGTGATTTGAATTTTGTTACTATAAGCTTGAATGTCATGTGGCGCAAAATTTGTGATTTTTCATTAACGCTCATGTAATGATTGTGACATTGCAAGATGCATAGATTTAGCCAAAAACAAATTATATTCATAAAACATGAACTTAAATAACCTTTTTTTTTTTTTTGGGTTAAATTGTTTGATTTTTTGAACTCAATTGTCTAAATCTATAAACATAGACATTTGAGAAATTAAAAACCCCCAAAATTTAATTGAGAGTAAAAACTTTCGATCTCTCCCATTTAACTTCTCAAATTTACCTCTTGTCTGAGACTTGCAATTACTTGCAGACAGGAAGATTCTCAAAAGAATAAAAGTTCATAGAGAAAAACCAAAAGAAAACTATTGAACTGTCTTTCTATATCTGTTTGTAAAAAAAGGCAAAATATTGCGTGGAATGCATTGTACTAGAAAATAAAATATTGATTTTCCATTTTGTAGCTTTTTAGAAAGTAAAGTTTTGAATTTCCTCTCTTTCTATGAAGGGGAAAATATTTCAATATAGAAAATTTTTGTTAGATAGTCTATTTTTAAGACCACATTTAAGAAAAATTTTATATAGTTTTTACTAAGTGAATGATTTTTCTTTTTATCAGTGGATAATTTATCATCGCTAGTAGTTAATATATGAGTTATTTTTTGTTAACATATTACCTATTAATAATAATAAATTTGCTTACTAACAAAAAAAATGAATCAATTGTTTCAAAACTTAAAGTTGTGAACAGTTCCTTAAATCGTAAGACTTTTTAATAATAATAATAATATATGAATATCTACTGCACTAATAAGAATTAGTTCATCAATTAGCTCACTATTTAAAATTATTAATTGATAAATTTTACTAAATAAAAGATAAGATGGCTTAGGCACATACATAAAACTAATATATATATATATATATATATATGTATGTATGTATATTGCGTGGAATGCATGTTCCTTAAAATGTTTCTTTATTTGTGTACGTCAAGGTTGTTCTGTTTATCACATGGCTGAGTATATATCTATAGTACTTCTCTTGGATTTTTTCTCAGATATTTTCAGCAGGAAAATCGGAATCATCCCTGGGACACCAAAAATGTCCTCTTTATTTTATTGAAAAAAAAAGGGGAAAATAATTTTTTTTTTAAATGAGGCCATATTTCTATTTATTTTTTTATTGGCCAACTCGAGTACCTGTTGAGTTATTATTAGGATCATTGAGTTGTAATAATAATTTTAGAATTATTTTAGCTTAGTGTGAAAAGTACATATATTAATAAAAGATGACCAATTTGTTAGTTCCACAATTACTCGGTTTCAAAATAGTGAGATTTGTTGTTCTATTGGCACTCAATTTTCCAATCAAATTGTGAATGATTAAAGACTTTATTAGAAAACTACAGATCACGTGAATGGGATTAGAAAATTGAGAATTAGTGGTCCCCAAAATGCAAATATGCAATATTCCAATTATTATTGTTCATAGATTAATATTGAACTATTGAATTCGTCAATCCTTCTAGAATGATTTTTCCATTTGATGTATTTGGGAGTTTTTTCAACAATTTTTTTTTTTTTTTTGTCGGCGGTCAGCTTTTTTTTTTTTTTTTTATCCTTCTTTTTTTTAGATCTTCCCTTCGGGCTTGGGCTTTAGATACTTGACGGTTGGAAAACTGACCCACTTAAAGCAAAATTTGAAGGCAACTTAAGAAAGTAGGATTTTGATTTTGATTTTTTTTTTTTTTACAATGTCTCGTTTGTATTCTATTTTTATACTATACACATAAAGCACCTAGGACATACATAATTGACACTTAATATATTTATATATATTGCAATTCCCAATTTAGTTGAAAGAAATTGAGACTTGCAAAAAATAAAAATAAAAAAAAAATCATTATAGGTGTCACTTAATTTATGTCTCAAGTTATGTGCTATTTTGATTTCTGCATAGTGTAAAATTAGAGGTTCAAATTAAAAGTATAATACAAACGAGACATAGATCATTAATGTGTCAAAAATGGGCATTCATCCAAATCCCCCATTACGAAAATAAACAGGCTAGTAGAGATGTCAAAAGCGGACATGCCTGGCAAACTGACACGAAGCACAATGAGAGTATGTTTTGTTGGGTGGATTGAGAGAGCTATAAGAATCATCATTCCTATCAAACAACTTGGAAGAATATTAAAATTATCTTCATCCTTCTAACACTCTTCATCCAGCCAAGCAAACATACCCTAAGATTTTTAGTGGCACGGCATGATAAAGTTGGCGAGCCAGACTAGGACTATTGGACAAGATTTTAAAGCATGAAGCACGAGCACTATGATGCACGACACGACATAAGTTTCCTTAAAATTTATATTTTCTACCACATATTAGGTATATATAGTTCAATTTTAAACCTAAAAATATTTAATATCGTCCTTATTCTGTAAAATATTATATATTTTTAGTAAGATTATTATCGAACAAAATTTCAATTGAATAATAATATTATTTTATTATTATTAATCTCTAACTTTCTCTTTAATTTTATATTAATGCTAGATGATTTATTTTGTCTGCATTAAAAGAAATGTAAAAATTGTAATTGAACAATAAACCATCTGATGATCATGAAATAAGCATAAAATTAATACAAGAATGCATATGCGCTTAAAAAACAATGGAGGCACCGGGCACGGCCCGATCACAATGCAACATGACAAAAGCTCGATACATTTATGAATGGGTTGCAAGTCGGTCTTGGTGCTCATTTTGGCTCATAACGTCGTCACAAGCATGAGCAAGATTAGTAAATAAGTCGGCACAAGCACGACAAGCTAAATAGGCCGACTTTGTTGGAAAAAACATGGGTAACCCCAACATATGCTAATAACGCCTATTAGTGGGCTAAGTTATTGGGTGTTAGTTTTTCCTATATTTCGGGATAACTAACTTAGTGGTTATTGGCATGTTTAAATGGTCTCATTTATCAAACCCTAACCATAAGAGATAACCAGTACAGAACACTACATAGAAAAACTGCGTTCTTTTTTCTTCCCCACTCTTTCTTTCGCATTCATAGAACATGGTACTTGTTTGGTGAAAAATTGTGTATTTTCTTAACACCCACACATTGTGAGCTTATTATTGAAGATACCGTAAGAGTACGTGACGATCCTCAACGCGCTTCCGCAATCGTCGCAAAACCATAAAAGGCAACAGACCTCAAGAGAAATATCCAATCAGAGACAGCTAATGCAGAACGTAATAATCATTTATAATCATGTTCACTTCCTTACTAATTTTAGGAGATTTTGAAGAATGCACCATTCTTAGCACATTGATAATCTATACCCCATGTGAGTTGTACTTTTAATTTATACTACAAACATAGAGTAAAAATAAAAGGATCACACAACTTATAGTAAAAATTATAAAGTGGCATAAAAAATAACCTTATTTTATAATTCCCCAAAGAAAATCAAGGAACTGAAGTAACAACTATTATTTATCTTCTTTCTTTCGTTTTTTTTTTTTTTTTGGTTAAATGACTTATAAGAGATTCGTAGTTTTTCCAAACCACCATTAGGTTGACTTTCTGTTTAATTGATTATAACCCATCATGTCACTCACAAAATGGTTTATACGATTATTAAACAAAGTAGTGGTTCTTGTCTCATTTTGGACCCTACTATAGAACATTTTATAACGCCTTTTTTTAAGAGGAAATTTAAGTAATGTATATAAAGGGACTTTAAAATATAATACAATCTCTATTGAGGGACTTGTATTTCCTTTTCTCGTATTTTCCTTTTTTTTATATCTACGTGTCTACAACTATGTTTTCATGACACAATTATTTTGCGATTATTCAAACTCTAGGTGTTAGTTAGCAGTTACACATTCCATATGACATATAGGCGAAGATTAAATAAGAAGCAAAGTAGCCAAATATTTTCAACACTTTATATAATATCATAGGACAACTTGTAGTTGATTGATTGAATTTGTGGCAATGTTGAACCAAAAAAAAATAAAAATTGTGGCAGTGACTATTTAAAGTTCTTAATTTTTTTTTAATCCTTCATAAGCATGCGTTGGTTACGGCACTTACATTCATTAGAAGCAAAGTTGACTTTCTATCAACCAATTAATTAATTTGGCATTCAAAAGTTTTTTCAACAAGTCTATGATTGTGAGCATTTCTTTCTTCTTTCATGTTGAACTACCCGGAAAGTAGGTGTTAGGGCGGCTTTTGACTTTTATTCAATTCGAGGTTAGAGATGGAGATTATTTATAGGTCTATAGTCATAAATGGACAAATTGAAAATAAAATAATAATAATAATAATAAAACAAAAACTATTCGCAAGTTGTTGTAGTGCAGTTGACTACTTCATCCTTATCTCCAAGTCACTACAAAAAAAGTCGAATTTTTTCCTGAGACTTTTTAACTATTTGTAAATTAAGATAATGAATTAAAAAATAAGTCAATATAACAAAATATATAAATTATATTTTAAATTTGTTAAAATTAATTTGGCCATTAGCTCAATTATTGGCCAACGAAGAATTTTTGTTTTTCAAGTCCATGGACCAATACCATTATACCACAAACTCAAAAACTGCCTTTTCTAGAAGCCATCATAATCATGGACTTAGGGCATCTCCAACCTATTTTCTCATTCTCAACACCAAAATGCAGTAAGTGTCACATCAAACAGTAATTCATCTCTAATCTATTACACCATTTTTAACACCAAATAGAATATTCTTAGTATATTTATGCTCATGTCACTTATTGTATTAATTTTCAATGATAGCCTTATATTTATCAACTTTAGAAATTAGACCCACTTATATTTTGCACAATAACTAAACAAAAATTATTTATTATTAGGCTATTTTAGCCAAAATAAAATATTAATTGACAATTTAATTCCAAATAAAATTATGTCATTGCCTAAAATAAACGTTTATTCAATTAAAAAAAATTACATTACAACACACAAATAAAAAAGCTAAAAATAATAGATATTCATTTAAGCTAAATTATTAAAAATGATTAGCTTTTTTTTAAAAATTAAACACAAAAAAGTTAAATATATTAAAACCAAAGAATCAATATAAATCTTACTTAAAAATTATAATTTAGATCAAAAATAAAAATATCTTAAAATTAAGAGGTCATTTTATAAATAAAAAAGCTTAAACCTAAAATGAGTTTGATGAATAGTGCAACACCATATTTGATGTTATACTATTCACAAAACTCATTTTGAGTATGAAAATGGTGTGTGGTTGAAGCTGCTTTTTTTAGGCCACAAACGCAAATATGCGTTTGCGTTTATAAATGCAGTGTACGTTGGAGTTGGTCTTATTCCCACTACTCCAAATTAATAATAACAATTAAAAATCATCTTTAATTTATTAATTAAAAATATAAAAAGAGGCAATAATATTGATCAAAACATCAAGAAACATTAACACTATCGATACTAATAATAATAAAAGGAATTTACATTATAATAAACAAATAAACCTCCACCAAAAAGACATTATATCTCTAAATTAGTTCCATCTCAAAGTTAATTAATTAAACACTCGCCACCACCACCGAACATTGATTGAGAAAGAGACTCTTCTCTTTTTTTCTTTTTTCTTTTTTGTTTTTTATATTTATATCTCTAACTAATTTACATCCCCACCTTTCTCTTCCTCAACCACATATATTAATTCCCAAAAAAAAAAAAAAAAACAGTCTTAATCCTCTTTTGTCTCTATCCGGTTAGGTCTTTCCCTACGGTTTCCCGGGCGTTGACTCGAAAACCAAGGAGACCCCACCGCCACTGCCAGCTGGCAGCGCGTGGTCCGCCACGCTCCCTTGATGCGCGTGGCGGTGCTCGCCCTCGTACGTCACGATCAGCATCGCCGGATCGTCCGGCGCTCTCTCCACGTGTTTCCTCGCCGGACACCCTCTCACCGTGCTACACTTGTAGTAGCCCCTGAACAACCCAAACGACACCGTTTTAGTCACCAAGAAAATTTTAATACAATATAATTATTTGACTTTACGATGATTAAAAAGATATATATTATTTTTGTTTTTTTGTTTTTAGACGAACCTTGGATAAGGTGAGCCTTTGATGGGTTTTTGTCCGTACTTTCTCCATGAATACTCGTCTTGAGGAATATCGGCGATTTTTGAACTAATCGCCGGTACGCGAATCGTCTTCTTCACGCGATTTTTCCTGCAAGAAAAGATCGTCGTTTGTTATTACCGTTTTACCCTCCGTAACGTGCGCCGGGGCTGCTATAATGAGCTAGGTGCGTTTTGAACTTTAGTCATCGGTCAAAGTCGTCGTCTTGTTATTATCCTATTTATATATTTTATTTATTATTAAAAATGCTAAAATCTAACGAGTTGACTCGGTCATAAGAACTCACTGACACCGAGTTCTCAACCCCGCCGACTCAGTGACTTTATACTCAATTAATTTATGAATAGACGGGTCATCTAGATTTGATGGACTTTTACTGAGTCAACTCAGACCAACTAAACTAAACAATCAATTCGTGCGCCACAAGTGCTAAAATACGCCGTAGTGTTGACGATACGAAAATGGAAACGAAAATAAAAATGAAAAAGAAAATACCTTCTCTTGGAGCAATGGCACTTTCCGGATCCGGAGGCGGAGCCGGAGATCCTGCCGGAGACGTCGCCGGAGAGCTCGTGCTCGTGGCACCTCTTCTTGTACGGCGCGGCCGAGAGCGGCGGCTTCCCGCCGGAGGCTGCCGGCGCCGGCGCGGCCTTGGAGAGGAAGATCGAGCCCTGCTTGCCGTTCGAGACGCTTCCGTCGCCGGTGATCGCCGACGACATGAAAGACGAGCTCGACGAGACGCTGAAGCTCTCCTTCGCGAACTCGACCTCGCTCTTGAACTGGCCGTGACCGTGGTGGTGGTGGTGGTTCGGCTTCGTGAAGTCCAGCGTCATGCTCTGCGGCTGCGCCGGGGGCTGGACGAAGCTCGCCGGAGCCGGCAGCGCGGCGATCGGCGGCGGCGCCGGAGCGGCGATCGGGGAGGGAGCTAGGGTTAGGGCTTGGGGGTGGGGGACGGAGAGCGAGCCGGAGGAGGAGGAGGAGGACGGGGGAGAGGAACTGACCGGTCGGACCGGAGCGCGCCTGAACCGGGCGTGGCCGGTCCGGTTGAGGAGAGAGATGACCTTGCGGAACTTGGATACGGTTGCGTCGGTGAGGTCCGTGCAGTCGGCGAGGTTCGGCTGGTGGTGGTGGTGGTGGTGTTGTTGCTGCTGGTGGTGGGAGAGGATTCGGATCAGGTGTTCCATGCTCTTGAGGCCTTGCGATGCAGCCTCCTGGATCGCCGTCTGATCGTCCATCTTCGGGAAGCCCCCCATGAGCTCCACCGCCATCTCTGCGCTGTGATGATCGCTTGATCGAGACTCTTAGCCGTTGATCGGAGAACAGAGTGGGCGGATCGGACGGTCGTGGATGCGGAAGAGAGAGATGGGTTTTTCTGGTTTTCTGGGAATTGGAAGTGTGAGAAATGAGGGGTGGTATATAAAGAAGAGGGGTTTGGAGGGGATGGGTTACCGGGCAAAGAGGTTTTGGGAGAGAGTCAAAGTGGTTGCGTGATCGGACGGCTGAGATTGGGGGGTTGAAGATTTCTATGGGAAGTCGTGAATTGGAATATTGATTTTAATTAATTAATTAAATAAATTGATTTATTAGAGAGAGAATCCGAGGGGTGGGAAATTTATCGGATGCTGTGTGAGTGTGGTCTTCGCTTTTCAAAGTGGGTGGGTCCCACACGTGTGAAGAATTCAAAGGCTGTGTTATCTGTGTGTGTTAAGTTTCAACTAGCTTTAGTCTTAATTTAACTAGTTTAAGATTTACCCCTGTCCCCATTTTACCCTTTTTATTTTTTTTTTATTTTTTATTTTTTTCAATTTTTTTAACCCTTCAAATGATTTCATTTTATTCAATTATTATTTTTAATTTTTTAATAATATTTTTAAATCTCAATTATTTATATTATTTTAAAATTCACAAAATCAAATTATTCTTACATTATTTTTTTAAACCATTTCAAAGTATTTTCAAATTATTTTTTTTATTCCAAAAAATAAAATGAAATGAGCAAAATAATTGCCACAAACAAAGAGTTAAATCCCGTTGGGATAAAAAATACAAACACATTTAAATATAAAAAAGATTAAAATTGTTATTCAAACATGCCTTTAATTATATGACCAAAAAAAAAAAACAAAAGAAATTAGAAAAGAAGAACAGTGCTCCCAAGAAAATTCAAAGGCTGATTAATACGACAAGCAGTGGACTATTTTGGCCAAAGTAACGAAATTCAATTATTCAAAGTTGTTTCTATTATGGGTTTTCTTTTTCTTTAACTTTTTTTTTTTTGTTTGGTCTTTTGAGAGAAAGTCTTATTTTGCTTTATAATATGCCGAAGTGCCTAACTTTTTTTTTGGGTTTTTTTTTTTCACGAAAGAAAAATCTTAAGTGGCATAAGAAGTTGGTGATATTATTTTTAAGGTTGATGACTTGATGTTTTGAGTTAATGTGTTTTCATGCCCTTGGCTTGTATATATATCATATATATATATATATATGACATAATTAAATCTTTCATCACCTTGGTAAACTTAGATCAACGAATAAGATTGTTTATTTTAATTATTGGTTGAGACAAGTCAAGAATTTATATTCTAAGCTAATTAACCGAGTGATACCAAAATCGGAATTTATATATGGGCTAATATTGTCATTATAAATTATAATTGTCATTTTTGTATCCGGTTGAAAAAAAAAAAGGTTTGAATTGTGAAGCCTTTTTTTTTTTTTTCAAACATTTGAATTGTGAAGCTTTTAGTGATGCTTCTTTTCTTGTGAGCAAAGGGAAAAGGGTTATTATGCTTTTCCTTTAATTTGAGCAAAAGACAAAAGGAGATAACGATGACCAAATAGACAAGAATATTTTTGTTGCTATTACAATCTATCATTTCTTAAAAAAAAAAATTGAAAATTATGTGCACTTTATCATTTCATTTCATGACTACTAGTTTGTCTTCATTAAAAATCTTTGGCCTAAGTTAGTCAAACAGAAGTTACTCGTCATTAGAAAAATACATAAATAAATAAAACAAAAACTAACCTAATAATGCCTATTAATCCTTCAATAATGTTCCAGTAGCTTGAACTTTGAAGTTTGAAGCCTTGAAACGGTAAAAGTTAATTGACTCCCAATTTTCAACACTATATTACTATAATAAGACTCTCCTTTCTTCAAGACTTGGTCCTCAATTACTTTATTATGAGTTTAGAAATTAGCATACTTCGAAAATCTCAATTTAGAAAAAAAACACGTCTTCATATTTTGTCCAATTTAAGTTTTTACAATAAGAAATAAATAAACGGAGTTTTTTTTTCCTCTCAAGTAGGTTGATGCCTTTTAATTAGTCATGACACGCTGCCCGTGAAAAATAAAAAATAAAAAATTCTTAGACCTAACTAATCGAGATTAATTCACTAATTATATTTTTAATAATTTTTTAAATCATTGATGCGAGAGAAAGAAAGCTGACCAAAAGTGGGATCACGTGGAGTCATTGGTTTTACTTGTTTATTAAATGTGAAACTGTTGACCAACTTTTCCTTTTATCACTAAACCGGCTACAGCCGGTAGAACCTCTCTCAGGCCGTTCGCTGTTGCTTTTTGCAGATCCAACGGCTGAGATTAGAAATAGAGAGTTGACTACGACTTTTATTTTTTTTCTTTTTTCTTTTTTTCTCGAACTGCTCAAAGTGGTCGAGTTTTATTCTTCTTTAGCCACGTAGGAAAAGTATAACACGCCATAGAAATTAGTTTTTTTTTTTTTTTTTTCCTAAGCTGGCTTGAGAAACTTTAAATCGAAAATTAGCTGGTTGCCCTATTGGCACAAGGAGAGGGTCAAATGTCAATGGAGTTTTTCTTTTCCCAATCTATTATTTCAAAAAAGGAAAAAAAAAAATTCATAAAACTACAACATGTGTGTTAGGATTAAGACAACAATGGACCTTAAACTATTGAGGTTTAAATCATGCACGACTCGCTTTCTTCAAGCGTTTATTTGTGTCTTCTTTGTCTTTTGTCAACGTTTTGCAAATACGCTCGCACGATATGACAAGAAAGATTTTCTAAAAATAATTGATATTGTAAATGTGTGTTTCTTATATATTTTGTATATTAGAATTATCTTTAAGAAAATGCTTAAAAAACCATATTGCACACTTCAGGGTCATTCTTATTATCCATGACCTTCAAGACGAGCAAGGCCTGATTAAACTTCAAAGTGCCAATGATAGTTTGTGATCACACAGCGCCGATCAAATTTTTCTTAAAAATTGAATAAGAACGTATCCAGTCCTAGATGATTAATCTCAAAGTTATGAGAGAGTTTTCACAACGAGAGAAATATTTCACTAAAATGTTCATCCGCGCATTCCTCCTTGACAAAAGCTTTCCCAATAAACCAAAACGAACCTCCTCTTTCCCGTCGTCAATCTACACATCATCCACCCCCAACACCTCTTCTTCCCCTGCAATGGAGAAACTTTTCAAACGTCCCAATGCGTCTTCCATGAGAACCAATAGCTTTTTGCAAAAGAACCCATATCAGCTAGCGGGAGCCAAGCGAAGGAGAAGAAACTCACTTAGTCAAAGCAAAGGCTAGATAGGAACAAAAAAAAAAATAACCTAAAGAAGTAATTTTAAAATTCTATTTAGTTGTCTTGTTTATTAATTTGTGGCAAAGCAAATAGTTTGTGTGAACCCACTTAGGCGTTATAAAAGCTTCTCATATATATATATATATATATATATTTCATTTCACTAAAATAAATAAGATATGGCTTTGCGCATGGAGTAATAAGAAGCCTAGCCAACTTGCAAATATATATTTTTTTAAAAAACTGAATAGTATTTTAGAAGCAAAAGCTTACCAAGATTAAAAAAATAATCATCGAAGCAACCAATAAGTTTTTTTATTGCAAATCCAACTGGTGCAAATATTTGAATAAAAAAAAAAGCTTTCAACCGTTTACTTTTATATAAAAAATCATCATAATTAAAGAACATCCCAAGACTTTGTGTCAACTTGAACATAAAATAATCTTTTCCATATCCACCCAAATCCATTATATTTATATCCCATTTGACTTTCATAATTTCCTTAAAAACCTTGGAAAGTATGGGTGTGCTTGGCAACTTCAAATAAAGAACCATTTGATTTGTGGCCATGCTTGATAATTGATATGCACAAAGATTTGATTCTTTTTTTTTTCAGTATTTGGAAAAAAAAAAAAAAAGAGAGCATAAATTCAATAATTTCAACTTGTGGCCATAGAAGACAATGAGCTAAAAATAATGGAAAGTTTAAAAAAGGAAATATTTAAGTATTTATAATTCCGATAAATAGTTCCTAAAAACTTTATATATTCAATATTTTCGTATCATATCACACGATGTATTGCATCTTCAAATTGTTATTTCTTACATTTTGAACATTAATTTCATGTCAAGAATATTCCTTGCAATTAGATCATCATCTTCTAGAAACTAATAAAAAAATCGTAAATAAATTTGACTTTTAAACTCGTGACAAAAACAAAAATCAGTAGCGAAATCCTCATGTTGGTCACATTTGATATGGATGGAGGAGAGCCATATAATAAATTATATTAGTCAAATAATACTATTTTCTTATTTTATTGGGATTTTTATGCAAATGGTCATTTTTTCAAGGATGTTTTAAGAAAATAGTATGTTTTTATTAATTAAAAAAATAATTATTTTTACTCTATACGATGCTATGATTTTACTCTTATGTCTTTAATTATTTACGAACTGATGACTAATTTTTTAATTATTGAAAACATTAATCATTTATTTGAATATAGACAAAAGTGGCCAAATAACAAATAAATTCATATTAATTTGTATAATTCTTGGTAAGTATATATTATATAGTATGTATTACTATTCAAGTTTATTTATAATTTTGTTTCAAATAGTCGTGTAGGTTCCGAATATGGATCTGGAGTGCTAAAAATCGTATTATATATACACTCGTGACATTGTGGTCCTTTGATCTTTGGCAAACAAATAAATAAATATATATATATAAAAGCTCGTATAATTGTAGTTATTATTATAATATATATGTACATATAATAAAATTTTCAAAAAATAATAATGTTTGAGACCAAGAAAAGTTATCATTTTAGTGAATTATTAATTTATTGCGAAAGTAATAACTTGAAGTATTTTTAGTTATCGAAAATATGCATCGTATCAAAATTGTTTTACAAATCATTATTTGAATTTCACGTATTTGTTAACTAATTAAGTCTATATTAATATCAATTTTACAAAGAGTACACATGTATTTTTATATTCTTCTTAAAAAGTTTATATATTTTTCTATGTTAGGAAATTATTAATTTATATGTTAAATGGGTTGAAAGAAATTTATGTGATATATTATCTTATAGATTTAGTAAATTACTAATTTTTATAACACGCGTCTTGCGCGTGTATAGCACGTGTAAATTTGTCTTTAAAATTTTTCAAAAACTCTTTAAAAGAAGTCCTTAAACGTGAATTTTAAAAATTTCTTAAAAATCCTTCTAAAACAAACCCTTAAATACAATTTTAAAAAAAATAAAAAATAATGTCACGTGTCGAAACGTAGTGAATCAAAATTTAAAAATCTTACATTCTTAGAATATATAGTTAGATTAATTTATCATATTTGAATCGAGTTGAGATTGATAAAAAAAAAATTATTTAATCGAAGTTATTAATACATCAAAGTTTTACAGGATTGTTAACCGTACAAATTGCGACTCAGTTGCGATGGCTCTTACTTGTCTACTTTTCGTGTGTGAACAAAGAAATGTAAGTTTTTTTTTTTAATCATAAACGTTGTAATAAGCTTTGTTTCATAGTCTTAAATTGTGCCACTAAGATTAAACAATATGGATTAGCAAACGCGCTAAAATTAGCCTTTAAATTATAGCGAAAATACCCCATTTTTAATACCTAATTTAAGTAAAAACCCAATTTTTTGAAAAATATAAGAAAATACCAAAGTGATTCAATTACTTACGTAATAGTAGCATGTAGTAATTGATGCAAGTAATTAATGAATTGGCTACTTACTCAATTATTTCATAAACGTCTTAGGTATTTATTTTTAGGGTGGTTCTATTCACCCCCCCTTTTTACGCTCCACACATCTTTTCTAAACACACACTCCATTTAAACTATTAATTTTGATAATTACTTATCTCACACTCCTATAAATTCCAAAATTACCCATAGTGTTCTAATTTATTAGAATATGTTTATTTCATTCTTGAAATATCTTTTTTCACCCACCCACTAAGTTTATTCATTTATTTATTTTGTAAACTCACTATAAATTCATTTAATTTATAATGTCTATTATTGTCATTGTATAGAAAGATGTTTTTATAATAATAAATTTTGAATTAAAGGGGTATTTTAAGAAAGAAAATGAGTGTGTGAATAGAACCACACTTATTTTTATTGTTATGCAAATTAATATAGGTATTCTCCTCCTTCATGCTTTATTTATTTGCAATTGTGTTTTGGTTATGATTAACCTACTTGTAACGATTAATCTACAACTATTTCAATAACTAAATAATTATATAAAGAAATTAGGTTTAACTTTAAAATGATTACTACTTACTCGTTGGACTCGGCACACAACTTTGCTGCGCAAAGCGTCTTTGGTGTCTGTTGGCCCAAATTTGTTTGAAACCCAAGGCCAAAAGATTATGAGTCCAGAAAATTGGCGAGAAGTCAGCTCTTCGGAAAGCCCAAGTAAGGATGACGTCGGAGGACCAAGAAGGCACCCACACAGCATGGCTAGGCAACAGCGCGCCAACCGCACGCATGGCCGCGCCAACGCACATATGGTTAAGCGGCATCGCGCCGCGCGTACACATGGCTGAGCGCGGGAAGTGCATGGATGAGGAATAGCAGGCCAATGCGCGCATGGCAGTGCATCAATGCCAACCGCGCGCGTAGGGAATGCCGGCGCCCGTGTAGACGGCTGCCGCCGCTTGTGCCGCCAGCCGCCCGTGTGGACGGCCACATGCCGCCCGTTTCTCTCGATGCACTCATTTCGGAATCATTAATTCCTGACCTAGAGTTTCTAAAAATAGTTAAACACGTGTATTTATTACACAATTGTACTCAGCTAAGGGCCAATGATAATCGAATAATGAAAGAAGACCAATTTCTCTATGAGAATTATTATTTCCTCTGAGTATCTTTACTTTTTGTCTTTTTCATGCTCACTTACTTTACACGTGTTAGTTGTTACGAAAAATTGCATCGACAATGTCTTTAGTTCTTTTCAAACTAATTATATTAATTTATAAAAAGCATAATATACTTTAAAAATAGCTTAAATTTTTATTGTATATATATAATTAGCTTCTATTACATTAGAATTTAATTATGCGGTTTATGAACTGTAGTTTACTGGCAATAAAAAAAAAACCTTCTATTGTAAAGTTTGAAGATCAAGATAAGATAAAATTAAAAAACAGATTTTACCCTTTTTTTTCCCTTTGTTATTTGAAATGCTACTCCATTGCTTTTTATATTTTATTATTCCTTCAAGAAAAAACATGCAGGCCATGTCCCACCTAAAAAAATTAATCAAAACAAAGCATTAAAAACAAAAAGAGGATGCCAAAATGTTTAATATAAAAACTAATCTTATGAATATTAAAAAGAGAGTCTAAGATTAATAAATTCAATAATGTGCTTGACTTTTTAGTTGGCTTCAAATAAACATTCTAGAGATGATATGGCTGAGGATTTGATTCTTCCATTCAGATAATCTGGCCATTAAATTATATGCAATAATCTCCAAGAATCCGTGTATTTCCCGTAGTTGCAAAATACCCCTACATTTTTAACTAATTAGAGTTTCACCCCAAGTTAAAAAGTACGGAACAAATACAAGACAATTTTTTTAAAAAAAAATATTTTTTAAAGCTCTATGCATGTGAGACGTCTCTATCTCTATGAGTAATTGAACCGGATAAGATATATTAGTTAAGGGGACTTCTATTGACACCCCTTAGTTTACTCTTCACACCCCTCAATTAAAATTAATTTTTAAAATTTTATATTATATATTTAATTTTGTCAAATTCCAAAAGTATCCTTAAAAGTTTAAAACGTATTCTTCCTTCTCTCCTTTAATTGCGTTATCTAAACCCTAACAAATCCACCCACACCCCTCCTTTTTTTTGGAATGAATTAATGCTTTTTTTTTTTTTTTGTTTTCTGGATATAACACCTTGAACTCCCACAGCCGAAGCTGATACTTGCAAATTTGCAATTAAACACACTTTTTTTTTTGGTTTTCGTGACCAAATAACAATGCACACACATCCCAAATGTATACACATCAATTATATACAATTTAGTTTCATAAGATTTTTTTTAAGTTTTTGATATTTACCATGGTAATCGAACACAAAAAAAGAAGAATATCAATTGACAAAATCATACGATATATATATTGCATCTACAACTTTAATTTGTTGGGGCCTGTAATTTCTGTTGGGGTGTGTGTACAGGAAAGCAATTACATAAAAGAAATCAGGAAAAAAAAAAAGAGATAATTAAAATGACTTGTGCAAACTGCAAAGTGTATGCATAAAAACGTAGTGTGTGGTGGTGCAAACTGCGAATTAGGTTTTGAGAGGAAGGGTGTGTGCACGATACCTGGGTCATGTCTAGGAAAAAAATTAATTACTTAATTGCAAGGGGTATTTTTGGAACAATAAAAATTAGAAAGATAATTTAAATTTGATAAAAATATAATTATTATATGAGGGGTGCATAGAGCAAACTGAGGGGTGCAAATAGAAGCACCCATTAGTTAATTGTTTGAATAGTTTTTGTTTAGTTTGTTACTTCATCGTTTTATTTTCACTAATAAATACATGACCTAAGAAAGACGTTTTAATTATTAAGAATTATTTGTTGGCATTGGTTGACCTCAAAACTAATTATTATCTGCTTTTACAACTAGGTATCACAAGATTATGTCGTAGGAGGATTTGGTTTTTAAGTATTTGTATTTACCATGGCACTATGATTGTTGTTGGGTTTGACCACGTGAATGTGTGGGTGTGTTTTTTTACGTTTAAAAATTGGGAAGACTTGCTAACAAACGTGAAGAGTTGGGGAAAGATTTTGGGGGATTGTATTGATTTTAATTTGTGATAATCATGTGCTTTGCAAATGGAAAATAGTAATGATTTTCACATGTCCTTATGTGTAAGAGAAAGTATCAACAAACATTGAGGATTGCCATTAGATAATCGCTTGTATGCTTTTGAAGGGGGATTTTTTTGGTGGGTGTCTTCTATAAATATAAAATATATAACCTCAATTTAAATACTTTAACAAAAAGACACAAGCACGGCGGCGTAGACTGTAGAGCTCCGACCCGAGAAACCCTGACTTGTGCTCAAAATTCTGACTTGAGCCGTCGCAAAATACTTACCCAGATTGTGACATTGACTTGCGTCAAGACTTCTACCGCAAACTTGCTCAAGTCCTAATCACGAAACGTCAATCTACGCCGTTGCAGACTCGTCTAATTTGCTCAAAAGCCCCGAATCGCGAAAGCACTCGACATATAAGCAAAGACAATAAAAGGGAGGAAAATAAAAAGAAAAATTTTGAAAAATATTATATTTGGATAACGTGTTTTGAAAATTGTCACGCTAAAATAAATATTGCAGTGTCTCACTTTTTACCCGTGAATTTGTTCAAATTGCTCCTTGTTTTTTACAAGTGAGGAAGGAGGGCGAGATGAAGAATAGAGTTGTAAGTTGCCATTAAAAAAAGTGGCATAATTTTAAATAGTAACATGGACTGCAAAATTTTGAGAAATGCCCTATTTTTGGCAAAATGATAATCTATACCCCATGTGTGTTGCACTTTTAATTTATACCCCAAAATTTACACTACAAATATATAGTGGAAATAAAATAAGCACACCACTTGAAATACTGATTAATAAGTGGTACTAAAAATAACTTTATTTTGAAATCCTCCGTCTCAATTGAGAGAGAAGTTTTGATCGAATGTAACTTTTCAAATTACAATCGATGCCCACAAATCCAAAAATAAATACAAATAAAATAAAAAGACATTCACCTATTGGGCTATTACAAGGATGGGCTTGATTAAAAGGTCCATTCAAACTCTATCGATGCCCGAATGATCGTGAAAGTCCCCTCGTAAATGCAAATTTTGAACCAATTTTAAATGGGGCACGATAAATGCTTAGACCATCTCCAATATAAATATCAATATCAGTATTAAATTTAGTACTTAAAAATATAAAAATACTATATTTGATATTTGATGTTTCAATACATAAATATTATTTTATTATTTTTAGTTGCAAAAATCAATAAAAATAATTGATGCTAACCAATAATAAATAAAATTATAAATAGTGATCATGACTTCTTGGTAAGAGATAATTTTTTTGAATAAAATATTAATTTTTAATTAAATGTTTAAAAATTGATCAATCAATATTCTACTTTAATTGCCAAAATTTGACATTATGCTATATTTAGTGTCAAATTTAACACTATATATAATATTTGCTAAATTTAATATTATATTGACACATAAATTTAGTATTATATTGGAGATGTTCTTAAATAGTAGATGATATTCTCAGGGGAAAGTAAAAAAGAAAAGTAACGTTATGGACACGGAAGTAGTAGCAGTACACTACCATTGGTTTACGTGCTAATAGCTATGTATTATCCGTAGTCATTATGGCCATTATTGTTTTTTTTTCAATTTCTTTTATCATTTTTAAAAAATATTTTTCATGATAATTAAAAAGATCAATTAAGAAATTAGTCATTTTAAAAATAAAATTTAAAGGATTTAACTCAAGAATATCAAAATTAAAGAAAATAGTCATTAAATATCTTAATGAATGTAAATATTCATGATAATTACTTAAAAAAAAACCGTTAAAATCAAATAAATATTTTTTTTAAAAATCGGCTCTTTCAACTTAAAAACACAAATCAAACCTACTAATATCAAAATTTTCATCGACTGTGGTAAAATAAAAAATAAAAAACTAATTTATTAAATTTATAAAACTATTGCTAATCTTTAAAAAATTAGTCTAAAGTTTGGTTAAATCCTTAAAAATATCTAATTTTAAAACACAATGTCCTTTATTTTTTTTGTTTATTAAACCAAAAAGTGAATTTTGAGGTTACTATGCATAACGCACAATTAAAATGTATGTATATACCTTTTAGGGGGGAAAAAAAAAGTCTGTATATACTTGCTTTATATGATGTAAAACAATATCTATATCAAGATTTGAAAACATAAACAGATAAAAGTAAAGGAATTAAAATAGTGATAATCTATCAGTTGGAAAAAGTGAATAATCCTAAAAAGTGTCTAGTGCATAAGAAGCGTTTTCTTATTAAAGAATAAGACTGCTATTATTTTTAAAAATATAACGATAACTCGAGGGGAAAAAAAAGATTGGTAGAGTGAGAACATTTTTTTATTTTTTATAATCAACGACAAATGGATGATTTTATTTATTTAAGAAAGAAAGGGGATGGCGTGAAAATGACAAACAACTTGTCGTTTGTAACAAACACAACTCTCGAGTTGTGAATTACAAGAAATTTGAGCTAAACTACTTGTCAAGTGTCAATTATATTATTTAACTCGTAGTCATTTTGTTCATGCCCTTCGAATTACATCACAAGCGACAAGTCGTTTGAATATATGATCAGCAAAGTTTTCTTTATACGACAATCAAGATCAAACTCTTTAGTCTATACTCTATACGACCAACTAGATGTCGTTTTCTTAAACTAATACAAAGTTGTTTCTTGATCACCATCCCAGTTGAGCACGGGAAACGACAACATTGTTTTGAGATGAGTGTTTTCCAATCAAGATTCAAGATTACAATTCTCTAAACAGAAAAACGACATCTTTCATACTCACACGCTCTCCAACGGCCAACCTACGAAGTTAGCGGTTTTGAATCATCTTTAAACACGACAAATACGATTAAATAACGGGTGAGCACGACAAAAATCCATAAACACGATTAGACCCAATTTCACACAATTATTAAATGCATTTACACACAATTATAATCTAATAAGACCTGTTTATTAAATAAGTTGTAATTGTGCAGCCACGATAAAGACACGTTTAAAACCCATATTTATATACTTTCCTCAATTATAAATTTATAATCTTATTTTTTGGTCAAGGGTTGTTTAGATTTCAATCTAAATATATATTTTTTTGGTTTAAACGATGAGACTTGAGTAATTACACTAATAAAAAACCATTAGTATTTTATTTTATATATTATATTTTTTATATTAAAATAGAATATATCACTATTATTATAATAAAAATACTATTATTCTCTGCTACAGTAGATCTGTAATTTTAGTAGTCTTTCTTCCTCAGATCAGAACGCTCAAGCAATCAATCTCATAGCGTACAAGTCTTCGCTCTCTCCGACCGTCCGACGAGGTATTGCTTCTTTCCTCTTCCTCTTCCTCTTTCTGATTGCTCATATATTGGCTCCGATTTCTCACCAATATCCCCAAATCAGAAAACCCTAATCGTTTTTGGGGACTGGGGTTTTGGAGATTAATCGCGAGTCGAGACTCGTTTTTGGGGTTTCTCTGGTTCTCGTGTTGTTCTGATTCTGAGTGTGTTTGATAGGCATTTTTCGCGCGGTTGATTATTTGAAGTGCTTCGTGGTTCATTGTTGAGTATTTATTCTGATTCTTATTCTCAGTTTTCGTAGAAATTTACGTAGTTTGTAACTTAGTGTATTCGATTGAAGTTGGCTATCTTAGTTTTTCTTGTTTGTACTCTGAACAATAGAACATAATATGGAGAACTAGAAAATAATTATCCTCTAATTCTGAATTTTACCTAACAAAATTAAAAAAAGAAAAAAGAAAAAATTGTGGTTTATCATATATTAATATGTGGTGGATTTTGGATTGTTAGTTATTTTTAATGATTTGAGGAATTGTTTTTTGGTTATGTTTTATATTGATAGACCATAGTCTTTTAAAAGCCATCAAGATGGCTCTTTTGAATATGTTGAAGGGTTTTACTTATTTTGGCTTGGTGTTCTCTCTTTACTCTGTCCGTTAAGGCTAATTGTATGTTTGATTTGTTTCGCTTGTTTGATTTTGATGGAAAAGGAGGAGAAGTAATTTGTTCTTATTCGACTTAGTTCCAATTTCTTGATGCAAAATTTATTTTCTTAGTTGTTGTTGGCGAGGCCGAAGAAGAGTTGGTTTTATGGGCATTTGTTAGGTTAGGGGTTAGGAAACTGAAAAATTGCACAGAGGATACAACGGGAAAGACATTTGGTTTTTTTTTTTTTTTTAAGTTATGTGGATTAACAATAAAGCTAACTAAAATGTATGAAATCTTCTGTCTGTGTTTCTTAAACTTTGATATTATCTAGCATAACTGGAAGGAACTTTGACTCTCCTCTCAATTTTAGAGGCAGAAACTTAATTGGATATGGCAAATTAATGGACTTTTGGGAAGAAACACATGAATGGTCTTTTTACTTGTTTCCCTTATGTTATTTGGTTCGAATGGTTTTGTCTTCAAATTATCCATTGTACTTTGTATATAAACATTAACTATGTATTGGTAGGCGGGATATCTAAGCCTTATTTGTGTTCCAAGAGTGTTAAGAATATGTACTAGAAGGTCTTGGCACCTGGTTTATATGAGAAAAACTTGAAGCTCCTTGCGAGGGAGTTTGGAGATAAACGAAATGGAATCAGCTTTATCGAACGTGGTGAACAGTGCTTTGGAGTGGGTGACGTTGGCTCTACACGTCCCTTCTGCCCGAGCTGTTGTTTTCGGAGTTCACATTAGTGGTGACCTCTCAAATTCTAGCAATTTACTTTTTTTTAGGCTCATTGTGGTTCATTCTTATTCTGACGTATTTTTTTTTTTTTTTTTAATCTTTTGAAGGGCATTTATTTGTAGAAGTTGTTCTTTTTGTGGTCATTGTTTTCCTACTTTCTCAGAAAAGTTACAAACCTCCTAAGCGGCCTTTGACGAAGAAGGTTTGTTACTTATTCTCAAGGCATCATACTTCTTGAGTTAGTCATATTAGGTCCTCTAGTTCTTTTCTATCTCTAGCTCTGAAGTGTTTTAATATCTCTCTAACGTACCAAAGTACAACAACGTTAGCACTAAATACTACTTTCAACAGGCTTTCTAAAGAAGCTTCTTGGGATGGTTTTGAATGTTAGGACTGTTTCTTTTTTAATTGGATCTTTTAGCTTCCGTGCTTTTTATGTGCTTCTAAGATTTTTATTCTGCACATTTATTAAGGTCTGATACGCATATGGTTTATATGATGATGAATTGTACTTTCAATCTAACCTATTTTTGTATCTTGTGTAGGAAATTGATGAGTTATGTGAGGAATGGTCTCCTGAACCTCTTATTACTCCTATTACTGAAGAGACGCAGTTTGAACCCCCAGTGTTGGAAAGGTGAAGTTAGTTAATCTTTTAGTAATCTGGCCCTTTTGAATTTTGTTTCTTCTCATAATTCTGCATTGAATTGTTTCATAATGTTTTCTCCCTTGCCCAGTACTAGAGAATAAATAAAGGAGAACCTCATGGTTCATCCTTGTATTTTTTGTTCCTTATTTTAGTTTTTAATGCAGACGTTGTCATATATATCTTTGAGACAAATTCTGCTGTTTATTTGTTACAATTGAAGCATTCAAATTGTGTATTTTATGCAAAATAGAGAGTGGTGTTCTGATCAATTTTTAACAAATGTTCACTATTTTCTGGCACTTTTCCTCATGAGTTGCATGTTATTCAGTGCTGCAGGACCACACACAACAATTAATGGAAAAGAAGTTGTTAACTTTGCTTCAGCAAATTATCTTGGATTAATAGGACATGAAAAGTTACTTGTAAGGAGTGCCGGCTACAGTATTACTTGTTTCCTTTTTTGTATTCATGAATTCTTGCTTAAATAGTGTTTTATCTCAGGAGTCATGTACCTCGGCATTGGAAAAGTACGGTGTTGGTTCCTGTGGTCCCCGTGGATTTTATGGAACAATTGGTATGTAGCAATAACTAATGAAGTATCGTAAAATGTCCTTTTCCCCTAGCTTTGACTTTCCGTATAATTTGATCCTTTTTCTTTTTTGTAAATTAGATGTCCATCTTGATTGTGAGGCAAGAATTGCAAAGTTTCTGGGAACTTCTGATTCGATCCTCTATTCTTATGGTCTTTCCACCATGTTCAGTGCGATTCCAGCTTTTGCCAAAAAAGGAGACATGATTGTTGTGTGAGTATGCATCATATCTAATATGGCGATTATATACCTTGGAAACGCAATAACATTCTGCTATGCAATTAAATTTTTTTCCCTATGTTCTTGTGTACTTGAGGCTATATAATATATGTATAAGTGTATAAAACAAATTAAGTATTTCTACAACTCGCATATGTTAACAGACATGACACATTTTATCCCTCTGATTTCAAGGTATTAGAATAAATTTGGAGCGTTTTCTGTTAATATCAGAAGAGCTTGTATCTTAGTTTGAGCACATTTATTGATCTCCTATATTAAATCATTTTTCTCGTTTTCCAGTGATGAGGGTGTCCACTGGGGAATTCAAAATGGTCTATACCTTTCTAGGAGCACAATTGTGTACTTCAAACATAACGATATGGAATCTTTAAGAAATACTTTGGAGAAAATCTCTGCAGGGAACCAGCGTGCTAAAAAATTACGGCGCTATATTGTGGTTGAAGCTGTCTACCAGGTATACATACCTGTTGTGTATATTGGATATAACCTATATGCGTGGTGGTGTGATAATTCGAAAAAAAACATACTAGGTGGCTTTTATATTTCAGAAAGAGATTTTTACGATATTAATTGGTAATAACACATATGTAGCATCTTTATTGTATGTATTTCTACACTTCTACTGAAATGTAAAACTGCTTTATTCTATTTTTGAATCTTATAGAATTCTGGGCAAGTAGCCCCCCTAGATGAGATCATTAGATTGAAGGAGAAATATCGGTTTCGTGTTTTATTGGATGAGAGCAACTCGTTTGGCGTGCTAGGGAAAACTGGAAGAGGTCTTACCGAACACTTCGGAGTTCCGGTATTGTTACCTTTATTTCTTCTTTTCATTGATTTGTAGTGATTGATCTCAAAACTTTGTTGTGATAATAGTGGAATGGTGTTACAGGTGGAAAAGATAGATATTATTACCGCTGCAATGGGACATGCTTTGGCCACAGAGGGAGGATTTTGCACGGGAAGTGCTAGAGTCATTGATCACCAGGTATGTTAGTAATAATTACTCTGAAGACCCTCTGCGGAAACGCCTTGTAGGTTTTGTAGCTGGATTTTAACTTGGGAGACTTTGCATTTTGCCTTCTCATTGTGCTACGGCTCGTGCATGCATGCCCGCACATTTATCTTCTAATATTGAGGTGTTAATTATTGTTTTTAACCCTTGGCAGCGGCTGAGTAGTTCTGGATATGTCTTTTCTGCCTCATTGCCTCCGTACCTTGCAACTGCTGCTATTACGGCCATTGATGTCCTTGAGGACAAGCCTGAGCTGTTAACAAAGCTGAAGGAGAATGTTGCAGTATTATGGAAAGGTTTGTTATGATCTCACTATCAATTGACCATAGAGCTTCTTACCATTGTGTTATGGTTGAAATACATCATTGAAGTAGTGCTTTGAGCTTTGCTGGAGTAGTTACCTTATCTTTTGTAGGTCCGTATCTGTAGAATCCTTCCTTGTCTAAAATGCTGAGTACACTTTTCACTAATGAAGTTCCAAGTGGTCTTTTCTGTTGTAAAAGTCGGTGATTCTGATTTTGGCCAGCCACATCAAACAATTTTACTTTTCTTTTTCTTTTGCTCGTTTCGTAACCAACTTGAGTTCGATCCGTATACAGGATTAGCCGGCATACCAGGGCTATCAATAGCTAGCAATCCAGAATCACCTGTTGTGTTTCTCAAATTGAATAAGTCAACAGGTTCATCAGTTAGTGACCTCCGTCTCCTCCAAGAAATTGCTGACCGCGTAAGTAAATGATGGTTCACTGTCCACCTTTTACTTATGAGCCCACTGTCCCATACATCTTTTTTCTATATCAATCTCAAAATTTTGCTCTTTCAGGTATTGAAGGAAGACTCTGTCTTCGTTGTGACCTCCAAGAGATCAAAACTGGATAAATGTCCCTTGCCCGTCGGGATCAGATTGTTTATCTCTGCCGGCCATTCTGAATCTGATCTGCTTAAGGTAGCCGAATCACTAAAAAGGGTCGCCGGACTAGTGCTGAACCATTACACCTGAGTGGTGGACGACCGACATAGGCCCCGCCCGGATATTGGGCTGCCCATCCTTTGAATTACCTGACAACATCAAGACTTTTCGTAAAGGCCTTTGCTGGTTGAACAATTTTGTAATTTTAGTTAGGCCTAGAAAAGAAGTGCTTGTGGTTGCATATTTTTTATAACCTCCTGTTTCATTATTCTGGGGTTACATGTTTTTTATGTTGCTCTTTAAGATACGATCGAGGTTAGCATAATTTTCATTCTTTAGGTATTCGTGGACCACTAATACCGATAGATATTCTTCTAGTGTAACTTGGTTAAGGTTATCATCATTAATTTGTTTGAACTGATAGTTACCAGGAATTTCGAGTTCAATGTTATTTCTTCTCTCTCCCACTAAATTCTTGTGCTCCTACCTTTTTTTTTTTTCTTTTCTAAAGTAACTTTAGTAACTTTTGCATGAAATCTTTGAATCTTATCAAATAAGCATGTTTTGTTGTACTTAATTAACATGGTAGACATTATTCTTTTAATCTGGTTTTGCTTGAGTTACTGCGCAACCCCATAGAGCATTGAAGCCACATTTGAATCTTTTATCTTTAGAAAATTGTGATTTGAGAATCCACACCCACTTCCTTTTTTATTTTTTATTTTATTTTTTTTAAAGGAAAGTTCAATCAAAATATCAAATGGATACAAACAACCTGATTAAATGGATAAATCAACCCCATCTTTTTGTTGTTGTTATTGCTTGAATATCACTTCCCATCTTGAAAAAGTTCATTTTGTTGTTGTTATTGCTTGAAGATTACTTCCCATCTTTTTTTCAATGGTTGTTATTTATGATATGTACAATCTACCTATTGCCTAATGATCTATATGTGCGAGAGGGTTAGGGATCAAGTTGACGTCAAAAGTTGCTTCAAATCTCACTCTCAAGCTCACGTTTGTTAAGAAATAAGAAAAATAGATTGAAAGTATAAAAAAAAAAAAAGGGAAGAATTGCAAAATAAAGTCATTTTTGACGTCACTTAATAATCTATGTCCCAAGTGGTGTGTTTCATTTATTTTCACTCTGTGTTTATAGTATAAATTTTGGGGTATAAATTAAAAGTCTAACACACATGGGCATAGATTATCAATGTGTCAAGAATGAGACATTCCTCAAAATCTCACATATAATTAATGTAAATTTCATATAGTTTATCCTTTTAAATAAGGCTGAAAATTAAAACTAAAAAACCAAAAAAATTAACCGATTTTTTAAACATTGTAACTGAAAACTGAATTTTTTAAAAAACCAAAAATTCGATGCTTAAAAGCCGAATTAACTGAGAATTCGATGCGTTTATTTGGTATGGAATACTAAAAATTGCATAACCAATTTTATAACCGAATAACCGATTTTTAACCGCATAACCGGTTTTTTTTTACCAAATAACCGATTTTTTTAAATTGAATAACTGATTTTTTAACTGAATAACCGAATCATAATTCAAATTGCATTGAATTCGGTTATTAACCGAAAAACCGAATTGAAAAATCAAAAGTTATGGTTTGATTAAATTCGGTTTTTGACCAAAAAAACTAGTTTTCGGTTCTCGTTTTTTAATAACCGATTATTCAGTTTCGGTTAAAAAAAAAGCCCAAAAAACCACAAACTGAAGCTGGTTTCACCCCACTTTTAAAGTTGTTCATCTTCTAACTTTATCTTTGAAGCTGAGGTTTGCCAATAAACAGATTCGGACTAAGTCAAGTAATGGACTCTTATTCTATCAAAACTATTTCTAGTGTAATAAATAAAGTAAAAATATAGCATGATACGAATACTGAGCATGTCTAGTGAAATACAAATCCCATGTTAAAAACATGGATTTTTTTAAGGATATAGCCATTTTTTTAAAACATGTTTTACGAATCAGCCAATGTTTTAATAAATAAAGGATGTAGCCAAACTTTTAGAATGTTGACCATTTTACCCTCGGGTCTGTTCCTCTTTTACAAATCAGAGTTTCTCTCCCTTGTTCGCGCTATTTTCTCTGTTCGTTTTCTCGCTTGCCAAACAGCCACTATTTGGGTTATGTTCATCGTTTCTCTTCGATTTTTGCAATCCTCCTAATCCTGATGGCGTGATTTTAGGTATTATTCGACTCCGATTCTTCTTTTTTTTTTTTTGTTCTTCGACCTGCAATTTTTTCCTTTGATGTCTTGAGGAAATTGATTTTCGTTCACGTCTGTTTTTTTTTTTTTTTTTGCTGCGAATCTTTTTTTTTTGTTCAAATTCAAACGAGATTTTGTTTTTTTTTTGTTTTGTGCTTCAATGAATAAAATTTGTGTTATTGATCATATTTGACTAGATTTTTGTTCTTTGATCGTTTTTGTTTTTCTCGGTTGTTCGTTGTTTGTTATGAGATCAATTTTTTTTAATTTCTGTCAACTTTTTAGTATTTCTCGGTTTTTTTTTTCGTATTTTCGTTCCTTTATTGTTTCAGTAATTTGATAGATTTGTGTTTGCTTATATGTTATTCAAGTTTGTACTTACATTTTCGTGCTCTTTTGTTCTATATATTTGTGTCTATGCTTGTAATTGTATCACTTTTTTTTATTACATGTTGTTACTGATTTTGCTACAGGTCTGTTCCTTATGGATGGTGGTTCTTGTGTTAGTTCTGATACGTTTGTGTCTGGTAAGTTTATTTTATTTTTATTAATTTTTGTGTAATAATTTTTGTATCTATAAGATTCTTTTTTTGTTACTTATATTTTTTTAAATAATTGAGATTGTTTGTTTCTTTTCTTTTTGTAGGTAGTAATTTTGTGCATGGTGGATGTTCTTCGAGATCTTATTTTGACATGGAAGGTTTGTATATATCAATGAGTTAGTTGATTTTTTGGTGCATTTACATACATGTTTTAGTTTTTTTTCCTAAGTTTTTGTGGTTGGTTGTGTTCTCATGTAGCAAATTTTGTTATTGTAGAGTCAAATGTTCTTCCACAGGTGTCTCTGCCATTGGATATAGCTGAAGAACCTCCTATTGTTGTTGATAATTCAACGGATTATGTTTTTGTTGATAACATTGATTTGAAGAATTTTCCTAAATCTTTTGACGTAAAGGTCAATAATATGTTTACTTCCAAGGAGTTGTTAATGACTATTATGCAGATGATTGCAATAAAAAAAAACTTTGAGTTTGTGGTTGGTAGATCTTGTCGTAATCGTGTTTGCCTTTCTTGTAAGAAGGATGGTTGTTCTTGGATTTTTAGAGCTTCTACTTTGAAAGGGAAGTGCACGGTTTGGAAGGTTACTTCGTATGTGAATGCTCATACTTGTTTGTTGGACATTACACATAATTCTAATCGGCAAGCGAGTTGCTCAATTGTTGGTGCATGCATGCGGTCTGCTTTTCCCGATGAGTCAGCAGCGGAGAAGTTATTGCCGAAAGAAATAATGAATTTGATGCTTAAGGATCATGGAGTTAGCGTGAGCTATTATAAAGCATGGAGAGGACGTGAATTGGCCTTGAATGCAATTAGAGGGGATGCAGAGGAATCTTATAAATTGCTGCCTACTTTTGCCGATGCATTGAAGGAGAAAAACCCCGGTAACTTTTTCCGCTATCTTGCTTTCATGGATTTATTGTTATTTGATTATGTTTTTTGTATATTTTTTTCACTGATGTAACAAATATTGTTACCTAAAGTTTTGATTTTGTTTTTCTGCATAGTATTGTTAAAAACTTAGTAACTAGTATAAATATTTTTGCTTACTGCTATTTTTGTAAGTTTTCTATTTTAATTTTGTATCAGTTTTTAGTATGATATTTTTGTTTTTTTTTTTTTTGTTTATGATTGTTGTTATATAGATACATGGATGCTGTAACATTTTTTTTTCCTATCGTATCTTTTTATTGTTTTGTTTTTTTATTTATTTTTGTTATATAGTTAATTTGTTATTTATATGATTCTTTCAGGTTCTTATTCAGCTTTTGAGTCTGATAACGAAGGAAAGTTTAAGTACTTCTTCTTTTGTTTTGGCGCATCAATTTCTGGATGGAATTTTTGTCGACCGGTAATATCTGTGGATGGCACTTTTTTGAAGAACAAGTACAAGGGTACTTTGTTACTTGCTGCTGCATCTGATGGTAACAACCATATATTCCCACTGGGTTTTGGGATTGTGGACTCAGAAAATGATTTCTCGTGGTTGTGGTTTTTTGAGCATTTAAGGAGCGCCATTGGTGATCGAGAAGATTTAGTGATTATTTCTGATCGGAATCCAAGCATTCCAAAGGCGATTTTGAAGGTTTATCCTCAAGCTCAACACGGAATTTGTATGCAGCACCTTTATAACAACTTGAGCTCAAGGTTCAAGCATGTAGCCATTGAGCCACTTTTCAAAAGATGTGCAAAGGCATATACTATGGCTGAGTATGAGTTTTACATGAATGCTATGTGCTCTATTAGCACTAGCATTAAAGATTATCTGACACTTGCTGTTCCATCTAAATGGGCTCGCTCTCATTTTATGAGGAAGCGATACAATCAAATGACCACGAACATATCTGAGTGTATGAATTCTATTCTAAATGAAGCAAGGAACAGGCCAATTGTTTCAGTGGTTGAGGCTTTTCGGAAAGTGCTTCAGAGGTGGTTTGTTGAGCACCGTGATGATGGGCTAGCTTGCCGATCTAGGTTGACGGTTTGGGCTGAAGTTTTACTTCAGCAGCAAGAGGAGATAGCACGTACATTGAATGTAAGTTTACATTTGTAACAAATTTTGTGACTAACATAACATTTGTTATTACTATTTTCATTTAGTTAAATATTTTTTTTGATATTAAATTAACATTTGTATCTTTTTTTTTTTTGTAATCAAAATATCTACTTTTTTCAGGTAGATCCCATTAATGATGTAGAATTTGAGGTCAGAGATAATGGAATTGATGAGGTTGTGAACATTGTTAAGAGAACGTGTTCATGCCGAATTTGGCAAATGGATGATTTTCCATGTTGCCATGCTATTGCTACCTTATGGAAGAAGAATTTGAGCCCAAGTGCATATGTTTCTTCCTATTATACTAAGGACTTATTTGTAGCAACTTATGCTGCTAGCATATATCCAAGTGGTCTTAATCTTTTTTCCAGGAGCCCTTTTGATGATATTCATACTTCATCAGTTTTGCCACCAGATGGGAGGAGACCTCGTGGAAGGCCAAAGAAAAAGAGAATTCTATCAGCTGGGGAATATGCATCGAAGCATGGGCATTGTAGATCATGTGGGAAATCAGGCCATAACAAAAGGACATGTTCTAATGAAGGCCCTTCATCCATTCAACAAGCTCCAAAAAAAAAATTCATTCAATTGTATTGAATAATTCATTCGTTATGTTCTTTAACAAACAATTTTGTATGGAGTTTTCATTCTGTTCATATAGTTGGTTGGATATGTTTTGTTTTGGATATATTGTGTGGGAACTATTTTTTGGGATTTGAACTGTTTGCTGCATATTTGGCTGCAATTAATGCTCAGGTACCTTAATTTTTTTAGTGTTTTAACAGTGGTAACAAATTTTGTTACAAGAGTAACATATTTTGTTACATTTTGTGCTATTACAAAATTTGTCACTTTCAAAACAAAATTATAATTACTAACCAAATTTTTTTATTTTGTTTCACTTCTATGTGTTCTGATCTGAAAGTTTTTGTTATTACATTCTTTTTTTTTTTGTGCCACTAAAAAAAAAAGTAACGAAGTGCATTGCTTTCTAATTATTGGATTCATTTTTAATACTTTGTACTCAACAAATTTGGCCAAATTTTTGGTTATTTTTTCAAGAAATTTTTAAGGATTTAGCAAATTTTTTTGTTAAATTTTTAAGGATTAGTCATAGTTTCACGAAATTAAGGAATTAGCCATTTTCGTTGTGCAACAAATTTTGTTACACGTGTAGTAAATTTTGATACACCCTGTAACAAAATTTGTTACATATATAACAAATTTTGTTACATCCTGTAACAAAAATTATTACATGTGTAAAAAAAATTGTTACACGAATTTTTTATAACAAATTTTGTTACACCTTATAACAAATTTTGTTACACCTTGTAACAAATTATTACATATATAACAAATTTTGTTACACCTTGTAACAAATTTATCACACCTGTCACAAAATTTTGTTACACCTTGTAACAAATTTTGTTACACCTTGTAACAAATTTTGTTACACCTTGTAACAAATTATTACATATATAACAAATTTTGTTACACCTTGTAACAAATTTATCACACCTGTCACAAAATTTGTTACATCTGGTTCTAGAGTTTTCTCGGGAGGTAATTTTTGTTACACGTGTAACAATTTTTGTTAAACAATAAAAATGGCTAATTCTTTAATTTCGTGAAACTATGACTAAATTATTGGAACATAAGCTTAAAAATGGTTAAAAGCCAAATCTTCATGAGGCTAAAAACGGCTAGAAGCCAAATCTTCTCCTAGTTATAATTGCAATTCTTTCTCAAGTATTATATTCAACATATTTGGTTATGGATATATTAACTGGCAACCGTATTGATGTTTTGAACAAGTTGGATCAAATAACTGTTTTTCCAATACCATATGCTTGATCTAAAAAAGCAGAAGAATACATATATGAAGTTTGAAGATAAAAAACTACTATCGCGCAATACATGGTAGTAATTTTCTCTTAAATTCTCTTTTGTTTTCTCAAACTGAAATATCAAACTTTTTCTTTCATATGTGTACTCTATGGGAACTTAAAGGAAACGCAACTGGAACACAAATTTCGTTACATGAAGTACTAGATTTGTATCAATATATGTGAATCTTTCTATTTAAGATGGATCATATAGAAAGAACCAAAAGAAAGTTTGACATCTAATTTTCTAAAGCTCTCCTAATGTCAGTCATAGCAAAATAAAAGTTGACCTAAGAAGTTAAGTAGGTTCCAACTAAGTTAACAAAATAAAATATGGGTAAACATATCGATCAAGTTTCGAAATTTGAAAATGTACGTGACATTCTAGCTAAGAGAGATCTTCATTTTTTCATCTTTTTAAGCTGATAAGTCTTATAACAATTGACTGTCTTCTCTGTTGGTTTGGGTTTTGCTGGGTTCTTCTTGTCCGGATTTTCTGTTGGAACAGGCAATGGCAGCTTTGTCTTGTCAGGACTTTCTTCACGCAGTATTTCTTGAGTTATGTTCAGGTTGAAGTTGAAGTCTATAGGATTATCGCTTTTCCTCTTCTTATCCTGCTGGTTATTATTTTCTGCTTCAGTTTTTGAAACTTCCTCAGCTGATCCAAACTTCGTAGTATATGGGTGTGAAAAGATTTTGCTTTGCTTGATTTCTCTCTTGCCTTTGGCAGCTTCAGCTTCAATTTTCTTTTCCTGTTGAAGTGGGTTGTTTCTTGGAGACTTCCTTGTTGGGGGATTATTTGAGGACTCTTTTTTCTGTTTAGTTAGTGAAGGTATGAAAATCACGTTTTCTTTAGAACCTTCTACCTTTTCAATCACTTTCTCTATTGCCTGCAATAAGTTGAAACAATAATGATCTTTTCACATTATTGGGATTTTATTTAAGCATAATTTGACGAATAATAGTAGAGAATTGCAAATTTTTTGTTTCGATGTGCAATGAAAATATAATAACAAAGTGTGGAGAAATAATACCACATCATTTGATCTTTCTGCATCATTAATCTGTTTTAGCAATCCTGTAATATATAGCAGACAAAAGAAGTATTAGAGCACTTTATTATTGACAAAAGCCACAAAACCAGCACAAAGGCCATGTTCTTTATTTGTTTGATAAACTGCTGTAACAAATTTTGTTACGATGATAACAAAATTTGTTACACTAGTAACAACATTTGTAACCATTGCTAATAAATTTTGTTACAATAGCAGACAAAAGATGTGTTACAGCACTTTACTATTGACAAAAGCCACAAAACCATCACGAAGGCCATGGTCTTTATTTTTTATATAAACTGTTGTAACAAATTTTGTCACAAATGGTTACAGAATTTGAAATATGTCTTGAAACCATGGAGTTGACATTTGTAACCATTGGTAACAAATTTTGTTACAATAGCAGACAAAAGATGTGTTACAGCACTTTACTATTGACAAAAGCCACAAAACCATCACAAATGGTTACAAAATTTGTTACCGATGGTAACAAAATTTGTCACAAATAGTAACAAAATTTGTTACAACTGGTAACATTACCTATTTTTGATCTTTTGATCTTTGTTACAAAATTTTGATGCACTACTGACCTTCAAATTGATTTCCGTGTTCTGTATTTTGAGGCTGAGGCACTTGCTGTTAAACAATAACATGAAAGGGAAATATATCAATAAGACAATGAGTATGAATTGACACCAAACAATCAACAAAGTTTCGAAAAAATTGCTTCAATGGGAAATAATAAAATTTTAGTTTTAGTGTTATTACGATTAGGCCAGTGAATACCTGTAAGGTATCTTCTTTTTCAGTTTCTCCACGACTTTCTTGGGTTTGAACTTCATTTTCCTCATTCTCAATCTGCATATGAAGTATGTTAGTATTTTTTGTACAAATTTTGTTACTAGTGTAACAAATATTATTACGTCAACATACTTACAGGCTGATCCTCTTTATCTGTTGCAAAATCAATTCTTGCTTTGTGTCGGTCACTGACAGCCTTAATTGTGCTAGCTATAATGCCATCAACGTCTATGGCATTAAGAGCAGCATCATCCAACTCTGAAAAAGTTGTTGAAATATTTTGAACTTGTGGGGGTGTGTTGAACCTCCCAGCAGTTTGGTGTTTGTTCAACAAAGCCAATATTATTTTGATCTTCTCTTCCATGCCTTCGTTTTGTTTCTTCAATACGGCCTGGTTCACCTCAATTTGTTCAAGCTTAGCCAAGACTTGTGCAAGTGTGACAGTCTTTGATGTTGATGGCATGTCACTGTTTTGGATTGGTGGTATGGCGGTGTTGTCTAATGGTACAATATTTTCAAACTGTCGCCATTCTTCATCGTGTTTGTCAACCATTTCATTGACGAAATATGCCATGTAATGTTGCTGGTTCTCCTCTTCTGTTGTAGTCAGCTTTTTCACCACAAGCTGAGAAAATAGTCATTATAGTAAGATCATTATTATTATGTTTCTAACTGTAACTAATTTTGTAACTTATGTAACTACTTTTGTATCTTACTGTAACTAATTTTCATTTAAATTTAAAAAGTATTTATACTTACTTGGGGGTTGTCAAACACTTGGGAAGCCAAAATCTTCCAGCTTGCACCACCAGTATACACCCAATTGAGTACTCTTTCATAAAAGTGATGATTGTTTCTTGTAACAATATTTTGATCATTGAACAATGGGATTGACTCAAAAATAAATGCCAACACAACAAACGGGAATCCAGCCAAATGGTAGCCTGATGGCTTTCTTTCTGATGTTGCCTCCGTGTTTTTTGCCATTTTCTTAAAGTGCTTTAGAGTCTCTTTGAATACTACCCTACCCCATGGGTATAGGTAGAATTCATCCAAGTCTTCTAGTATATGTAAGTGTTCCATGTTGATGTACAAATGAGGTTCTTTTGGTAACAGCACAGATTCCAAAAAATATAAATTGGCTAGTTTCACTAGCTCCTCGTCAGATGCATGGGTTACAGAGCTAAACACAAACCTGATGCCCAATAGGCTCAGTTTCTTGTCGTCGGGAAAGAACTTTTTCTTCAGTGAATCTTCCTTTGTTGACGGTTTGTACACTGTGTTTGGTATTGGCTCGCAGTTGAGTCCACTCATTATTGCGAATTCCTTGATTCCAAACGTCAATAAGGACCCTCCGATAAGAAATGTTAGCTGATTATCTGTTGAATATGTCATCCTCATAATTACATGGTGCATAATCCTCGAGGGGAATTCATGAAACTTTATGTTGATGAGGTGGCCAAAAACTCCATTTTTGAACATATCCAAACACTTATTCTGATTCTGCAGCTTGGTGACAATTGACTCTATCAGATTCATCCCATGCTTGACTATGATTTTTTGATTTGGAATCCAATTCTCTCGACTGACTAAATATGTGTGTTCCTGCAAGCCAATAACAAATAGAAATGTACTAAAAAACCTTGCGACAGTTGCCTATATTACTAAGTACAATAATCTGAAATTTTTGTTACCTGTGCATTTTCATTTGTTTGAGTAGTTGGTTTTTGTCGTTTAGGTGGAGGACCAATTTGCAACTTCTCAGCAGATCTTTTTGCATTTGTTTTCTTCTGTTTAAGCACAATTTAAAACATGTGATGTTGTAGTATCTTTTTTTTTTTGTAACAGTGGTTAATTGTATAGGTAGCAAACTTTGTTTAATACCTTTGTGTTTTTTATGTTGCTTGGCTCTGCACTGTCTTCAATTCCAGGTTTCTCTGCTGCTTTAACCATCTTCTTCTTAACTTGTTTTGTTTTCTTATTCTGTATATTTTGGAATGTAAAGAAGATGAATAAAAAATCAGTTAAAGTACAAAAAAAAGGAAAAGGAGCAAAATTATTAACACATACAGTCAAATCAATGCCAGTAATATATTTTGTGGCCTATGTATGAATATCTATTTAGTTACTAGAAGGAAGCCAAATCAATGCCAAACATGCTGTTTATAAAATTGTAACATCATGGAAACTAGATACTAGACTACAAACTACACTATAGAAAACAAAAAAGATTATAAGCTTATATAACAATCTGTATTTCCCAAAACTGAAACCATATCCACTTAAGCACCAAACTCCACAAAGCAAGAATCGTTAGTTATCACAAATGAGAAAAATATGACCATCAGATCCATGTACTAAAATCTAGTGGCTTAAAGGTGATCCAACGTCCAAAATACTTCTCAGAACACTTTTTTTTTTTTGGATACTTCACTACAAACAAAATGTTTTAACAATAATGAATAACAGAGTACAATAAGCGTTTTATTATTTTACAACTTCATGAAAGTTACACATGACAAAAGGGAAGCAAGTATAAGGTAACAAATTTTGATAGGAAATTAACAATACCTCCATTTTTTTAGTACTGCTTTGAATTTTTTCAACTGAAGTCTTCATCTGAAAAAAAAAAAATCAGAGCATTATAAACTTAGCCAAACAGTAACAATTTTTGATTTGAAGATAATTTTAATGCCTAATTTTAATTCCACTTCATATGTTATACACGACGAAGACGCTGAGCTTGACGACGACAAAGACGGTAGTGGAGCCGGTGCTGAAGCCGACGAGCATGTCGAACTTCACGTACTCAACGACATTGTCGTCGGCGAGCTTCATGAGGTCGTCTCGCGTCAGGGTTGCGACAGAATGGGCTCAGACGGTTCGCAGGAAGAGGCGATGAGTAAAGGAGAAGGACGGAGGGCATAGGAGGGATAGGGAAATAAAATTTCTAAACAGAAACGAAGCTCAATCTAGATAGTTGCAATATATACTGGATAGTAACAAATTTTGATCTGAAATTGAAAATACCTCTGATTTGTTCATTGTTGGTCTCGTCGCCATAACTGTAATGTTGGAGTCGGGATTTTCGTTGCGATCAATGGATTTTCTACGATTTTTCTGGGATTTTCTTCGCCATTTTCTCTCTCAGAATCTCGGGTTCTAGAGTTTTCTTGGGAGGGTGATTTTGCTGAGAGAGAAGAAGCGCGTGTTTAGAGAGGGATGTTTCTAGGGTTCAGATTTTGGTTGGGCTTTTGTGTTGCATCTGGGCTGATTTTTTTGCAGGGGCTTTTTGGTCAGTTCGTGTCAAAAATAATGGGCCTGATGGCTAGATTCTTGAATTATTGAAACATGGGCTACATTTTAGAAACGTAACTAAAAAATTGGGTAAAACCCTAATCCGCCCAAAAACATGAGCTATTTAGGATTTTTGTTTTAAAAAATAAAATTTTGAAATATGCCACTTATGGACAACATTTTCTTTTTAAAAAATTACCACCTTAAAAGAAAAGTTGGAGCTCATTTTTTTACAAATACATAAGATAAAAAAAAGGGTGAAATAATAATTTATTAATAAAAAAGTGGCATGAAATTGCAATAGTGGAATGGAGTATAAACTTACATTTTGAAATGGCATTTAATCAAAATTTTTTTTTTAAATTGATCAATTGCCACGATTATAATTTAAGTACAACCCATAATTACAAATCATGTCACTTTTTTTATTAGTAAATTATTATCTTGTCTTTCTCATTTGTAACAAGAAAAAAAAATCAAATTTGCTACTAAAAATGACATGTACTATATATATATTTGGCTAATTCTGTAATGCTCCATACCCATCGGTGTTCCACCAATGAGTGTAGGAGAGATGTAATGAATCATTACTACATGCTTTAATAATATTATTATACACTCTTTTAATGTTACATTGGCACATCACTAAGTAGAGTATTGTAAAAAAACCCTATATATTTTTTTAAAATGACAAGTTTGACATTTTCAAAAAAAAAAAAAAAAAAGCAATTGACTACGAATTCGGGTTTTTAATAATTTGTGGGCTCAAAGGCTTTAATATGGCACCTTTTAGTGTGGACCACATTCCCTTACACTTAAAGGAAGATCATTTGATTTTTTGTTACCCTATATTCTCTCTCTTTTTTCTTATGAATTATTGTTCTATATTTCTATGAGTTTTTAATTTTTTAGGTATTTAACCAAACTTTCGAGTAATTTTTTAGGATTTAGCCATAGTTTCACAAAATTAAGAATTTAGCCATAACATGTAATATTTTTTGTAACATAAAATATATATACGTGTAAAAGTGTAATATTTTATGTTACATGCTACATTTAATGTTACATTTTTTTACACATATATATGTTACATGTTACAAAAAAATATTACATGCTATGGCTTAATTCCTAATTTCGTGAAACAATGGCTAAATCCTTCAAATTTTACCTTTAAAATGACTAATTGCTTAACTGGTCCTATTTCTATTCCTCTGGTTAGAAATGCAAAGAATACCTGTATAAAAAAAAGAAATGCAGAGAATACCCTATAAAGACCAATTTTGATTTTTTAAACCCGTATACCATACCATAGATTTTATAACGATGTTTATATCAGTTAGAAGTTGGAAAATAATTAAAGCATAAGAAGGTAAATAAATAAAAAAACTCCAAAAAAAAAAAAAAAGATTGTGTTCTCTTCCAAGATGTATGTATTTTGTGCACTATTATAGATTATGTTTAGAGCCCATTTCTTACAAAGCTCGAAAATTGTGAGATTGGACATCACATAAACACTCTGCCAAGCTTTCTAAAGTCAGAGAACTCCCAACGCCCTTACATTTTGAAGTATTGTTGTTTTGCAGAGATAGAATTTCAATCCAAGTCTTTGTTTGGGTAAACATTTCGTTCATTTTATTTTAAAATAGTTCGATTTTGCAAAATTTGTGATGATATGAATTATTGAGATTTAAAAATATTATACTAAGATAAAAAAAAATTAGAAAATATAATTAAATAAAGAGAATAAGGGAGACAAACAAATGGTAAGTAAAAGTCAGAGTTCGAGTTTGTTCCATCCAACATCTGACTCAATGTATGCTTGTTTAAGGTACACAGTCATGCAACTCCACGTTAATTGATGTAAAAATTTGCATAAACAAATGGTACACAGTGTATAATAGTTTAAAGAAATACATGAAAATATATGTATTTTTGCACGTTAGTATGTTACATTTTTTATTTTCGTATTATCTATTTATTTTTCAAATTTATGTCCAATAAAAAATGTGAAATGTGTTAAAATAATTTTGGTAATAAACTTTGAAAATGGATTAATAATAACATAACCACTTGTTTAGGGCGATCATTTCACACATTTCATCTCATTCTTGGGATGGAAAAAATTATTTAAAAATGGTTTAGAAAATGATGCATAATGGTTTGACTTTGCAAATTTCGATGTGGTATAAATGATTGAGATTTAAAGATATTGTATAGGGATTTGGAAAGTTAATAAAATAATTGAAAAAAAAATGGAATGAAATGTGATGGATTATAGGATTAGGACAGTTGAAAAAAATAAAAAAAATAGAATGAAATGGAATGTGTAAAATGAGTGAACCAAATAAGGGGTAAGAAATTTCTGAAAGAACTCTGTAAATAAGTTTTTAAATTTTTTCCTTAAAAATGATTATTTTCTTAAAATTCTCATTAATGTGTTAAAACGTTTGTATTTTTATACATGTTTTTTTGTAAAAACGATTACAGGTTGTGTATTATAAAAGGGTACAAAATGTGTACACATAAAAGAAATTTTCAAAAATAAAATAACAAAGAAAAAGAAATACACGTTTCTATGGTATACACCAAACTATGAATAACGTGTTACAATTTTCGCTTTCAATAATTACTCACATAATTTTATTTTTTTAAAGGATTAGATAAACAATTAGTCATTTTAAAGATAAAATTTGAAGAATTTAGTCATAGTTTTACAAAATTAAGGATTTAGCCATAATATGTAACATTTTATGTTACATGTAATATATATACGTATAAAAAATGTAACATTAAACGTAACGTTACATGTAACATAAAATATAACACATGCAATGCTATATGTAATGTTACACTTTTACTAGTATATATGTTATATGTAACATAAAACGCAATATATTATGGCTAAATCTTTAATTTTGATATTTTATGACTAACTCTTTGTTTGGCATACACATTTCACCCATTTTATTCTTTTCAACTATTTTTTTTAATTTTTCAAATCTCTATACAATATCTTTAAATCTCAATTAATCATACCATATCGAAATTCACAAAATCAAACAATTCTTACATTATTTTTTCAAATCAATTTTAAATTATTCCAAACTATTTTTAAATTATTTTTTTCATGCCAAAAAATATGGTGGAATGACCAAAATAATCACCTTAAAGGTAAATCCTAGAAAACCCTTATATTTCTCTCAAAAGAGAAGAATAAAAACTCATCAATATTTTCGCTAAATCGACGTCTCACCTACAAATCTACAATACAACAGCCTTCGCGTAGCAAAGAAAGAAGAACAATAAAATACAGAAGTAAAAAATAAAAATAAAAAATAAAAAATAAAAAACGAAGTTTGCGTTTAAATCTAATGTACAGACAAATACCCCATACTCATATACACACAGAAAATATATAGAGAGAGGAACGAAACTTCCATTTGAAGCCAAAAGCAATTTGCCACAAAAGCGCTTATTCCCAGAGCCCTTAGCGGATCCAACAATCCCGAGCCACAATCAGGTACAAGCTTTTTCCTGGGACTGTTTCTCGTTCTTCAATGAATAGAAAAAATGTTTTTTTTTTTTTTTTTTGGATTTGGTGCTAGGGTTTGCTTTTGGCCGAGTGTTCGATAGGTTCTTAGTCCAAAATTCGATTTCATTTCTTGTTTTGGGTTTAATTGTTGTTTTGGTTTAGGAGACTAATTGAAATGGTAATTGAGGTTTCGGTCAAGTGTTTTTTTTTAATTTTTAATTTATTTTTTACCAATGATTTTCTGTGGTTTTTGTCGGTGATCGGAAACGAGCGCGTTTTTTTATTGGTAATTATTAATAATAAAAATAAAATTGTTGTTGGTATGATTGTTATTATTATTATTATTATTATTATTATTATTGTATTATATGGGCAAGTGGTGATGATATAGGGTTGATAGTGTTGTTTAGGGTCTAATGGTAATTGGGAGTGGCGGGAGGTGAAGTTTGAAGAGAGAGTCCGTAGCAGCGGACCGACGTCGGAGGGGATCCGATGGACAAGAACAAGAGCCGAACCGATCTGCTCGCCGCGGGCCGGAAGAAGGTACATTTGCTTCTAATGTTTTTCGAGCTTCGGATGTATCAAGTGTTTAACTACGGTTGCCTGAGTAGAATGAAATTGGACCAGATCTAGTTTTGAATTATTTGGTGTTAATTTCAATTTCTGATGCTGGTTTTGTGAGGGTGATGTGATAGTGAGTGTGGTTCGTTTCTTTGCGAGCAAGTTGAGTGGCGGGTTTTGGTGTTCATTTTATGAATTTTACTAATGGGTTAGCAATCTCTTATTTGGGTTTTTGTATGAAAGGACGATAGGGAACAATGGTGGGACGTATGCTATTGTGGGAGATCAATAAACTATGTTGAGCCGACTCATTAGTGTTTTTTATTTATTATTATTTTTTTTTTGCAAGATTTATATGGCAGTACAATTTTCTATTGTCTATGATTTAGCAACCTAGTTCAGGGTTTAGGATTTTAAATTTGGTCTTTGTTTATTATCAGCTTCAACAATTTCGCCAGAAAAAGGATGGTAAAGGGTCTGGAAGCCAGGGAAAGTCCTCAAAAAAGTCTGGTAAATCAGAGCAGCGTGAAGCTGATGCAGATGTTGAGTTGGCTGCATCGCCTGGCAACTCTGATGCACCAATAGTTGCAACATCATCGTCGCTAACTAGTGAGAATGTAGCTGACAACACTGATGTTGCTGTGGATGATTCATCTGCAGTGGCCAGTAGACAGGAGAGTAGCGCGGTGGAACTTGTGGTAGATGATGAGTCATCAGCACCGAGGGCCGAAGTTGGCGAGCCTAATGTTGATTCTGTAGTAAATTATGAAGGGACGAGTACTGGAACAATAGATGCGGAGTTGGAAAGAACCGTTCCTTCGGTTGGTTCAGATGCAATGAATTCTGAAGAGGATAGCAAATATGAGAACACATCTGTATCGATTGATTTGCCATCGCAACCTTTGTTAGTTGCTTCTGCAGGAGAGGGAGTCACTGTGGAATCACAAAGCTTGGGTTTTGCAGAAAATTCATTGCCTCTACGAGAAGATATTCCTGATACATCCTTGACGCAGGCAAGGGCAGATCAGGTAACAGATTTAGGTTGTTCTCTTCTCCTCTTGTTGTTGTTGTTGTTTTTTTTTTTTTTTTTTTTTTGGGGACGTCTTTTTCTTTTAACTATTTTTTACTCCTGGGATTCTATCTAGGACTAGTCTTGCATTTTGGAGAAATCACTTTTTCATTACATATTTACTTACTTCTGATTTTGGAATTTAGGTTGGGGGTTAGGGATTAATGATATGTTGATTTGATTTATAATTATGTTCTCATTTGTTGCTGGGTAGGGGCAATGCAGGAAGCTGATGGTTTGGATGGGAGGCAATCTAATCATAACAGTGAAATAGAGCTCGAAGGAGATAACAAGATTCCTTTATTTGAGCTGGATAAAAGTACCGAAGCTTCTTCAGGATTGTCTTTAGCAGAGACCGGTATGAGCACTTCACGCGAAACCGAGCCTTCAGAGAAAGTAGATGAAGTATCTATTTCAGACAGTGCAAAGTTCTCAGATGGCTGTTCAGGTACTGCTTTGGCTTCAGACGAGGCAGAGATTTCAAGTGTTAGTCCTGCTGTGGCAAAACATGAAAGCATGGGTTCTTCACTACCTTCACTTTATGAAGGCAATGCTGAGCAGAAAAACGAGGTCAAAATTGTTGCGAGAGATGGGGGAGTTGCAGAAGGGTATAACCAGCAGCATATGCTTGACAGCTATGGAAAGCCTTTAAAAACTTATACTGCGACTTCAGATTTAAGCTTAGCCGATCTCTCCCAGCTCATTAACTTGATTAAAGGGCTTAGTGATGAAGAATTTGGTCATGTACTTAAGTCAAGAGAACCTGTTTCCAGTGCTGAACCAGATAATGGCTCTCGGAATCTGTTGGAGAGACTCAAAGAAGAGCTATTTCTTACAAATTTTACAAAAGATATTTGTCAGCTGCAATTAGCACAACAATCTGAGCTACAAGGAGAGTTTGATCATGACCGTCATCGGTTAGTTGATGAAATAGCTTTGCTCCGTACTTCACTCAAAGAATATAGTGAAAAGAATCAATGCCTTGCAGAAGAGCTTTCGGGGTGCCGGTTTGAACTCCAGGCTGCTGTTAGTGCAAGGGAGGAGCTTGAGATTGAATTCCGTTCTTCACAGGCTGATGTGGAAGAATTGTCTGCTAGAGCAAATGAGTTGCAGATGAGTCTGGAAAAGTCACAGGGGGAGCTTTTGAGCCTGACGTCGGAGTTAGCTAACTGCAAGAAGTTAATGACGACTTTACAGGTAGAAAACGAGAACTTGAATGGAACTATTGCTTTGGCGACTGACGAGAGAAACAAAATTGATCAGGAAAAGGATTTTCATCTTGGGGAGATTGAGAAGCTGCTAAAAGAGTTGGCCGATAGCAAGACATCAGTAGCTGCTCTACAGTCTGAGACTTCAAACTTAACTACAAGTTTGTCTTCACTAACTGCAGAGAGAAACTTGCTAGAGGAGGAGATGGAGAATTTGCGTCTTGAGCATGAGAAGCTGTCAACGGAATTTGATGATTGCAAGGGACTAGCCTCGGCATTGCAGCTGGAAAATTCTCGCTTAAAAGAGAGCATTGATCTTGTAACGGAAGAGAGGAAAAAGATTGAAGAGGACAAGAATTATTTTGCTCTTGAGAATGAGAGGCTTTCGTCTGAACTTGTTATTTTTCAAGAGAAGATATCTAATGAACAAAGAGAGCGGGAGAGGGTTGAGGTTGACTTATCAGAAATGTCGATGCGCCTTGAACAGGTAATTGAAGAGAACATTTTTCTTTCTAGCAGCTTGGAGGTTCATAAAGCTAAACTAATGAAGGCTGATAGCAGCAGACTTGAAATGCCTCTTCAAAGCACAGAAGTTGTGAATCAGGTTGAAATATCAGAAGTACTGATTGGGGACCGTGGATGCACCACTGCTGTTGAAGATTTTTGTTCTGATCCAGGGAAGCAAGTTGATGAAGTTGGATCGTCTTTTGTTGAGAAGTCTCTATCTGATGGTCATGCAGGGCAAACATTGCATGAGCGTGAAGTGCTTGATGATTTTGTTGACTTTGAGTCCTTGAAAGAGCGCTTGGAGGAGGCAGAGAAAATATTGTATCAGCTTGAAAAGGCAAGTGAAGGGGTTCAAACTTACTCTCTGTCATTTAGCAAACCAGGTGGCAAGTTGGCCGCTCCGGGGGTGTCTAAACTGATTCAGGCATTTGAGTCGAAGGTGCACACAGATGAACACGAAGCCGAGGAAAGTCCTTCAGCCGAATATCAATCAACAACGACGGATCCTTTTGTGCTAATGAAAGAGGAAACCAGAAATTTGAAAGCATTATTTAAGCAGTTGGTCGTGGATGCTTCAAATGCCTGTGTACTGTTCAAGAGTGAACATAATGGTAGGAGAACAGATGATACCGCTCTTGGGGAGCTCAAGGATCAATATGAAGCCTTGAAGGAGCACAGCAGCAGTTTGGAAGCGACCAACATTGAGCTTTCAGTTCTCTGTGAAGTCGTAAAGCAACATGGGTCCAGAATTGAAGCAGCAAATAACGAGCTTGTGGCTTTATATGAATCTACCATGCAAGATGTCACTTGTCTGAAAGCAGAGAACACTCAACTTGCTTCAAAGCTATGCTCATATGAATCGAGAAGTGGTGAATTGCAGACTAAATTGTACAATATACGGCAAGGTTCAAATGAGATGGCAGCTGTCATAGGCAATCGAATGGAAGATTTGCAGAAAGAAGTGTCTCAGAGGATATTAACACTTGAACAAGAGTGGAGTTATACTCTTGCTCAGGTTGTTGAAATAGTCCAGAAGCTTGCTGAATCAGCTGGGAAAGTCGGTTCACCAGTATCGGTCCCTGAGAATGATGGATTGGATGTGGTTAGCCATGTTGCTGCTTCTGTCAATGCCACTACCAAAGTGATTGAAGATCTGCAAAAGAAACTTGAAGATGCTCAAACTGGACATGGGGTAATTTCTACAATGTTGAAAGAAGTGAACCAGAGGTGTGATGATCTGCATCAGAAGAATGATCTGGCTGTTGGCACACTACAAAAAATACATGGTCACCTTGTCAAACTTGTGCCTTTGCATGGATCTGCAGATGAAAGTGAGACAGACATAGAGAATGAGAAGCTTCCAGATCCTCTTGATTATAGTAATTATGGGACTATAATGGGTCAGCTGGAGCATTATCTGAGTGAGAGACGGGAGCTTGAATCTGTTTCCGAAAGATTGAATTTTGAGTTGAAGACCGGAAGAGCGGAATTCGAGGAGCTGAAAAGAGGATGTCTTAGTGCAGATGTTGTTTGCAAGTTAATTGAAAGTGTTGAGGCTGTTCTGGAACGGGAAGACACTAAGGTGGAGTTGGATAAATTGCCCGCTGCACGTTTTGAGTCATTGGTGTCTATTCTTGTTCAGAAATATGAGGAGGCTCATGAGCAGTTAAGCTTTTCTAAAAAAGAGTTTGGGTCAACAGTGACAAGATCGACAGAACTGCAGGAAGAAATACAGCAATTGACTTCTGTCTGTCTTCAGCATGAAGCTGAAATCGTTGTTCTCAAGAAAAGTTTAAGTCAGGCCGAGGAAGCTCTAGTTGCTGCTGGTTCTGAACTAGAAAAGAAAGCCAGCGAACTTGAACAGTCAGAGCAGCGTGTTTCATCCATTAGAGAGAAGCTTGGCATCGCTGTTTCCAAGGGGAAAGGTCTGGTTGTCCAGCGAGATGGTCTCAAGCAGTCCTTGGCAGAGACGTCTAGTGAACTTGAGAGATGCTTGCAGGAGCTACAAACAAAAGATGCCAGGCTTCACGAGATTGAAACAAAACTGAATGTGTATTCAGAGGCAGGCGAGCGAGCGGAAGCTCTTGAATCCGAGCTTTCATACATTCGCAACTCAGCAACTGGGCTAAGGGAGTCATTCCTTCTCAAAGATTCTGTACTTCAGAGGATAGAAGAGATATTGGAAGACCTCGATCTGCCAGAGCATTTCCACTCTAAAGATATTCTTGAAAAGGTTGAATGGTTAGCAAGGTCAGCTGCGAGCAACATTTTGCCTGCTGCTGATTGGGATCAGAAGAGCTCTGCAGGAGGAGGTTCGTATTCTGAATCAGGTTTTGTGACGATGGAACCTTGGAAAGAGGATGTACAGTCAAGTTCAAATCCCGGTGAAGATATGAAAAGGAAATACGAGGAGCTTCAAAGTAAATTTTATGGGCTCGCTGAGCAGAATGAAATGCTGGAGCAATCTTTAATGGAAAGGAACAACTTAGTCCAGAAATGGGAAGAACTTTTGGATAGGATTGATATGCCAACACAGTTGCGGTCTATGGAGCCAGAAGATAGGATTCAGTGGTTAGGAAGAGCGGTCTTGGAGGCACATCATGAAACTATTTCTCTCCAGGAAAAGGTGATTAACTTTGAAAACTATTGTGGATCTCTAAATGCTGATTTGGAAGAGTCACAGGGAAGAATTTTGGACCTCGAATCAAACCTTGAAGCTGTAACGAGAGAGAGAGGGTATCTTTCTGAAAGAATGGAGATTCTGAGCCAAGACTATGACAAAATCTTAGCAAAGGTAACCGAGTATGAAGTCGAGAACAGGAAGCTACAGAGTGAAGTGATTAGTCTCGAAGAGAATCATGAGAAACTTTCAGCTAAGAAAGCTGAGGTTGAATCCGAGAACAGAAGGCTGCAGAATGAAGCAGCTAATTTGCAGGAGAATGTGGCAGAGATGCTCAGAAATAGGGATCATATTCTTAGAATTGAAGGTGAAGTAAGAAGATTACAGAGTTTGGTTATCGATGTTCTGCAGGATCCTGGAATACAAGAACAGGTTTCTACTGAAAGCAGTGTTGAGGGCTTGGAAGTCTTACTAAGGAAGCTTTTGGAAAACTACGTAAACTTCTCTTCGGAAAAACCTGTGGTTGGTGATGTTATTGATGGGCTTGAGAATGATGTGACGATGACCGAAGAAGTGAAAAGCAGAAGTATACCTGATGGTGGGGACTCAGATATTGCCATCTTGAAGAAAGAGCTTGATGAAGCTTTGAATGAACTGATCCACGTGAAAGAGGAGAGAGATACGTATGAAGAGAAGCAACATTCTTTGGCCTCTGAAATTGAAGCTCTGGATAAAAGAAAGGAGGAATTGGAATTGCTTCTTAATCAGGAAGAGCAGAAGTCGGCTTCTGTGCGAGAGAAGTTAAAAGTTGCAGTTAATAAAGGGAAGTTGGTGGTACAGCAGCGTGACAGTCTGAAACAGACCATCGAGACAATGAATACTGAAGTCGAAAAGCTGAAATCCGAGGTTAACAGCCGGGAAAATAAACTCTCAGAATACGAAAAGAAGTTCAGAGAGCTAGCCACCTTTCCTGAAAGGGTTGAAGCCCTAGAATCTGAGATTTTGCTCTTAAGGAATCGTTTAACAGACACTGAGCAGCATTTTCAGGAAACGGGGCATACGTTGAGCATGATTTTGAACAATTTAGCTGACGTTCATGTTGGAAATGAAGTTGATTCCACTGACCCGGTCAAGAAATCAGAGCAAATTGTGAGGTTTTTCCGTGATTTGCATGCCAATCTGGTTTCTTCAGAAGAGGAATCGAGGAAATCCAAAAGAGCAGCAGAGCTACTCCTTGCAGAGCTGAATGAAGTTCAAGAGAGAAATGATAATCTTCAGGATGAGCTTGCGAATGCCGCCATTGAACTTTCTGAGCTCACTAAGGAAAGAGATGTGGCGGAATCCGCTAAACTTGAAGCTCATTCACGACTTGAAGAGTTGTATAATGCTCACTCGGTGGAGCAGAGAGATCAATTTGCTGAGCTCAAGGGTCTAAAATCTAGTGTGGATCAACTCAAGAAAGGTTTCCGTGATGTTAGTAGTCTAATTGCTGATGTTTCCTCAAAGGACTTGGAATTTTTGCGCAACCTGGAGAACGGTATAAGCTTGTGCTTGAATCCAACCAGTTCTACTGATGTGATTAGTGTGCCTTCTTTTAATGCATCTCTCGGCTTTCGATCTAGCAGTTCAGATAACAAGGTATTCTCTCTTAAAACATTTATTTAGAATATTTCTTTATCTACTGGCTTCTTGGAAAAGTTCTCCAAAATTAATTTGTGGTCTCTCTCTCCAAAATTAATTTTCAGTTTTTTTTTTTAATTCTTTACAACTCGAGGAAAAATTTTCTGTTTTCTTTTTTCTTGACTAATAAGTTACTTCTTATTGTCTTTTTTCTCATTTCTCTCGTGCACGTGTGCAATTTTTCTTACCAGTTTACTAATCAGGTTTCTTTATTTGTGTTTTTCTAAATTCAGGGGCTTTTTGCTTCCTTTGATTCTTGGTTAGACTCCAATATGCACAGTGATTTTGATGGCAATTCTGTTACTGAAGTCTGTAGCTCGGTTGGGCGTCAAGTACAACAACTCATGACTGAGGTTGGAGCTTTGAAAGAGAAATTATACAACCACTCGAATATAATAGTAGAACAAGCTAGCAGTTTGTCTAAATCAATGGCTATTGCCCAGAGGGAGCTGATGTCCCGAAATGAGTTGCATGAAGCCATGAAGAGAGACATTGAAGATATAGAGTCTAGCAGAAAAGAAAACGAGAAGGAACTCGTTATATTGCATAAAAGCATTGCTTTGCTTTTTGAAGCATTATCCGGTTCAATTGCGGAAATAGAAAATACAAAGGCGGAGTTGCTTGGAAATAATTTGGCTGCTGGTGATCTTGGAATGAACATGAAATCGGCTGTGTTCCCAGATGGAGGGCTATCAAGTCCATCAGAGGAGTCTATCAAGTCCATTGCACATAAGCTATTGTTTGCTGTCAGGGATTTTGCCGGCGTAAAAGCTGAAATTATGGAAGGCAGTCTAAAGCAAATGAAAATCGCCATTGCAGATTTGCAGAAGGAGCTTCAGGAGAAAGAGGTCCAAAAGGAAAGAATATGCATGGATCTGGTAAGTCAGATTAAGACGGCTGAAGCTGCAGCGGCGCGCTATTCTGTAGATCTTCAATCGTCAAGAAGTCGGGTAGGTGATTTGGAGAAGCAGCTTGAAGAAGCGGAGCGGGCGCGGAACTTATTCGAACAGAAGGTGAGAGAGTTACAGGATGCTCGTACAACCTCTACAGAATTACAACAGAGGGTCAGATCACTCACTGATGTCATTGCTGCCAAAGACCAAGGTTAGTTTGCATTGATTTCATTTTGATCACTGATGTGATCGCTCACTAATTAATGGATGCATAATATATGTTTCTGGAATTTTAATTTATATATATTTTTTTTTTCTGTTGACAGAAATTGAGTCCTTAATGCAAGCCCTCGATGAGGAGGAGTCACAGATGGAAGATCATACAAGAAAGATAGGGGAACTGGAAAAGGTTTTGCAACAGAAGAATCTAGACTTGGAGAACGTTGAAGCTTCTCGTGGAAAGGTTGCGAAGAAACTTGCCATCACCGTGAGTAAGTTTGACGAGCTACATCAACTATCGGCAAGTCTTCTTGCTGAGGTTGAAAAGCTTCAATCACAATTGCAAGAACGGGACGCCGAGATATCTTTCTTGCGGCAGGAAGTCACTAGGTGCACAAATGATGTTCTTGTCGCATCGCAGATAAGCAACAAGAGAGATTCAGATGAGATCCATGAGTTCTTGACATGGTTTGATTTGATGACCGCCGATGTTGGAGTGCATAATGTGCATTCCGATGTTAAGAACGGTGATCAAGTTCAAGAGCACAAGGAATTACTTAAAAAGAAGATTGAATCTGTGCTATCAGAATTGGTTGATCTACGGGAAGTGGCTCAAAGCAAGGACACGTTGTTGCAAGTAGAAAGAAGTAAGGTGGATGCCTTGACGCGGAAAGAAGAAATTCTCGAGAGATCTTTACGTGACAAGGATCTGCGCTTAAATCTTCTTGAAGGTGTCGGAACTTCTCGAGTGGCAACCGGCACTACCTCTGAAATTATGGAAGTTGAGCCTGTGGTATGATGTTGCATTTGTTCACTGCATACTTTCAGTATATGCATTAGTACCATCCTTTATGTGGTTCTCTTATTGTTTTCCCCTATATCATTTATGTCTTTTTATATTGGGGAATATCCATGTGTGTCATGATTTAGGATAATAATAAAAGAGTTCTACTAGTTGCATCTGGTGTTTGATTTGAATGAAGCATATCCTTTTGATGATTTTAGTTAGATTGGACCGTTACTATTATATCATCCTTACAAACTTGGTTGTCGATATATCCAGATAAATAAATGGACAGTGCCGGGTCCTTCAGTTACATCTCAAGTCCGCAGTCTGCGCAAAGGCAATAACGATCAAGTTGCCATTGCTATAGATATGGATCCCGGTAGTAGTAACAGATTAGAGGATGAAGACGATGATAAAGGTAAGCTTTAAACCTTTGAATATCTACTCTCTGTCTCCTAGTTTGGCTTATTTTTAACACCTCTTCTTTATTTCCTTCTTCTCAGTTCATGGTTTCAAGTCCCTTACAACATCGAGAATCGTCCCAAGGTTCACAAGACCCGTGACTGACATGGTTGATGGTCTTTGGTAGGCATATCCTTTTCTTGTCAGATGTTACATTCACACTCTTAACACCAGCTGTTTTCCAAGTTTTGGCCGCGGATTGCCAACACTTGGGCGACACGTTGGTTAAGTGTGCTAATATCTTAACTTATCCGGGTCTGACACATTTCCGCATTGTGCAATGCCAGGGTTTCTTGTGACCGTGCTCTGATGCGTCAACCTGCTTTACGGCTTGGTATCATAATCTATTGGGCTGTATTGCATGCTCTACTAGCATCCATCGCCATTTGAGAAGTCAACTAGGTTAGTGTTGTTCTTCTAAATCGTCGATATAAATCCAATAGCTTCTCTATAGATTCTACTGCTAGTTCTTTGCTGCTGTTTAATCCGATCTCAAGGCTCGCGTATTTATTTAGCCTATGTTGCAGGTCCAAATCCGCTTTAAATGTCAGATGGGCTAGGCTTTTCTCCACCGCGATAATCTTCTCGTTCGATATTTGAATCTGTCAGTGTCGTCCTTTTTTTTAGCCATTCGTAGATGCTGTCTGATTGATTTATATTGTTTCCGTCCGACCACACAACTGGGATTCCGATTTTTATTCATACGAATCTCAGATTGCTTGGTTGTATCAAATAAAAAGAGAGAAAAGATTACTTCCCTACCATCACAGAGGTTATTATAGATTGTGTAAATGAAGGATTTAAACAACATCGCTACAATTGTTTAAACATTTTCTGAGTTTAGAGGAAGTTTAGATTTTATACAAAGCTCAATTTTGCCGGTTTTATTATGTGTTTGTACAATTCATTTGACATTATAAAATCATGTGCCTTTTATCTTAAGCCATTTGATTGTTAATACCGACGCTGAATCATCATAATTCATAAATTCAATTGTTTTAAGAGAAATTATAGTGAATACCCAATTTTTAAAACTTAATGTAAGTTATTACCCAATTTTTTGAAAAATGTAACAAATTACTCAAATGATGCAATTATTTACACATTGATAAGTGGTGGTAATTCACTTTGTTACCAAAAGCATGTGCAAGTAATTCACAAGCTGACTAGAAACTCAATTACTTTAAAAGTTTGGATATTTATTTTTATTGTTATATAAATTCTGAGTATTTGCCTACTTCACCCTTGTTTTAATTATTGTCACGTGATATGTATCTTGTCACGAATTTGGGACGTAGTGTTGCAAGTTGTCAAGACGTACCATATGGATATAGCATGTGATGGTGATGAGGTGTTTGTACTCACTTGGTAAAAAAGTAGTTGGATATTAAATATGCATATGAGAGAAACCTATCAGAAATGTTGTTTAGAGATATTAACTCATGGAGCTGCTATATAGCCTCTGGTGAAACCTTCGTTGACTGAGTGAATGCAAATGAAAAAGTAAATTTTGGTTAGTGATTTGGCATATATCATGAGCATTCTTATTTAATATCATTTGCCGACGAATTACCTACAAGCGACAAAAGTATGGGTTTTTTTTTTTAAAGGAAAAAAAAAAAAACTTATTAGTGGTCTTTGCATTTTTGGACTTTGTGGCTTATTCATAGGCAAAAATCACTCTACGCTGTTAATTTTGACAACTTAGTTCTAACTGTCTTTAAAAAAAAAAAAAATTATAGACTAAAAGAGACTAATAGCGTCAATAACTTAATTTAGATTTTTGCCTATTAAAATAGATTTAGGATCGAAGTCTACAAAATTTGAAAATACATGAGCCACAAGCACCAATTGCACTTTTATTAACAACGAATTTCACTATTTGTGCAGTGTGCTCGATCGAATTCATTAACAGGTCTAAATTTTTTATTAAAAAAGAAAGTAAAAAAAAAAAAAAAAGACACAAAGCCGAAACATACACCACCGATACATTAAAACCAACGGTCCACAATTGAGCAAAAGGGCAAAAGAAACACTCAAAAACCAAACTAACAAAGACACAATGATCAAGCGAAATTGCCATCACACTCACAAATCAATCAGTCAATCAAGATCAACCAATCATTTATTTCTCACTTATCATTATCATTCTGAAGAGAGAGAGCGTTGACAAAATGATTGACTTGGTCCTCATAATCCTTGACATTACCTTTGGGATTCCCTTCAAACCTTCCTATTCTAAACTTGCCCAAATCCACCCCTTCCGCTCCCCCACTCACCGCCATGTCCACCAATATCCGCCCCACCGCCGGCGCCATCTTGAACCCATGCCCTGAGAACCCTCCCCCCACCACCACGTCCCTCCCCAGCTCCCCGCCGATAAAGTCCATCACGAAGTCCTCGTCCGGCGTCATCGAGTACATGCAGTACTGGGTCTTCACCGGCCTCTCCGCCTCCACCCTGCCGCCGAACCGCTCCCGGACCCACTCCCTCAGCTTCTCCATGGTGGCCTCGTCCACCGGGCCCCACTCCCTCTTGTCCGGGTCGCAAACCCGCCCGCCATGCACCGCCACCTTTATCAGCTCCGGGTACTCCAGCGCCGGCGTCCCGTAGATGTACGGGTCGCCGCAGCTCGCGAACGTCGGGAACGCTGCGGCGGCGGCGCCGGAGGTTGAGCCGCCGAGACGGTATCCGTCGGCGTGGCCGTCCTTGATCCGCCAATAGCACAGCGCCGTCTCCAGGGGCTGGATCGGGATGTCAACCCCGCTGACCGTCTTGACCAGCTTCCACGTCCACGCGCCGACCGTCACCACGCATTTCCTCCCGTGGAAGGTTTCTCCGGCGGAGGTGACCACCGAAACGCCGCCGTTTGGGTCCCGATTCACGTCCGTCACCTCCGAGTTGTCCCTCAGGACGGCGCCGCTCAGCCGGGCCAGGGACTGGAGCATGTGGACCGCCTTGGTGGGCTTGAGGACCCCGCCGTGCTCGGTGTCCACGGCGACCCAGTCGTCGGGGATCCCGAGCCGGCCCGAGAGCTGGCGGTCCAGCTCGGCCGAGTCCATGACCCGGTACGCGACCCGGTTGGCCTCGCAGCCGGCGATGACGGCGCGGAGCGTGCGGCAGCCGCGCGGGCCCATGTCGAGGTGGCGCGCCGGGAAGCAGACGCGCGAGCCGAAGAGGGCCTCGAAGTGGGCCCAGAGGGCGTAGGACTCGAGGACGAGGGGGGTGTAGTAGGGCTCCGGGTAGGTGGCGCGGATGGTGCGGGACTCGCCGTGCGAGGAGCCCCGCTGGTGGAGGAAGTCGAACTGCTCCAGCAGCAGCGTGCGCAGCCCGCGCGACGCCGCCTGGTACGCCGCCGAGCTGCCCATCACGCCGCCGCCGATCACGATCACGTCGAACGCGCCGCCCACCTCGGCCTCTCCGCCCCCGGGGTGCTCCATGAGAGAGACAGAGAGAGAGAGAGAGAGAGAGAGACAGAGACAGAAGGGTTTGAATGAAAATAGATTCTAATCTCTTGGGGATATTTGTTTGTGGTTTTATAGGAGGTGGATTTGGGAAATAGCACGGCTTTTTTATTTATTTTCGTTCATGCCACTATAAATTTGTTTGGTAATTGGTAGGATTGGAGATATGATTGGATTAATAGTGTGATGAGTGTATGACCAGTCAAAATAATCTTTCTCATTTACGATAAATAATCTCATGCAAAACCATGATTATTTATTTATTTTTTAATAAAATTTAAATTTAAATTATATGTATGTAAATAGTTTAATATTTTTATATGTTTTAACCTATTTCCTTTAAAAACAATATCATAATCCAGTTTAATACCATAATTAACATGATATAGTATTAAATAGAATCTAATACAAGTTAATACCACAATAAATATATCATAATAGTAAATAAAATCTAATACAATCTAATACTATTCAATTCATTCTAAAATTCTATCGAATCCGGAATATCAAATATAGATATCTTAGTGGAATTAACACATATGGAAAAATTTACATTAACCTTCAGCAGGAGGGAATTAAAGGAGGATTTTGAAGAATGTTCAATTTTTGGCACAATGATAATCTATGCTCTGTGTGTTGCATATTTAATAAATATCCTAAAATTTATAGTACAAACATATAATGAAAATAAATAGAACACTCCATTTGTTATATAAATTATTAAATGGCAATTAAAATGATTTTATTTTGAAATTCTTCTAAAAAAAAAAGAAGAAGAAAAAAAGAAAAAGAAAAAGGGAAAGTAAAGCTTTGTTGATAAAATATGATCTCCATGTGACTAACGTAAAAGCCTCCTGCTGAAATATTTATTGCAAAATCAACGTGGGACAGACATGAAGATTCTTGGGATCAACTGAGAATATAAATGATATCTTTTTACATCTTAGTTTATTTGTTTATTTCAAATTAGTAAGAGGTATATATAAAATTCTCCACTTGGTCTTTGATAATAATAGTCTCGTGAACTTGGCACATGGTTAATGATTAATAAGTATACATACATTGATAATATATATTCGGATCTTGTAATCACCTTACATATAAAAACTTCTAATGATGACATTTATAGTTCGAATCTCTCCATAAAAAAAAAAAAGAAAAAAAAATGTATGCACTAATGTTCTAAGAGCAACGCTACACATACTAATTTTTTTTATCAACTTTTATAATATAAATTAATGTGTCATAAATATCAATATTTTTTTTTATCGAAATCTACGTTTAACTTCTTAGTTTTTGGTAATTTTACAAATTTACCTCTTTTTTTTTTTTTCAATTGAACAACAAATATTATGACTTTTCCTCGATGAAAGTATATTTTTCTCGATGACAAAATAATTTTTAAGATTATCATTCTTTTGTTTAAGATACTCATGAGGCTACGAACCAAACACCCTAACTCATCTAAATACTTTAATGCCCATAACTATAAGCTATAATACAAACAAGGGAATAAGAAAAAATGGTCGTAGTATGAAAATTATACAAGTTTGTTTGTTGAGAACCAAAATAAAGTATATATTTGTGTTCATTTAATAAAAATTGAGGAATAAAATTTGTATCATTACAAACTCGAATATGAAAGTATAATTTTATGAAACACAATTGATACTTATAGTATTTTCTCTTTTTTAGTTTATTAACACAACTAATACATCCAATCATATTTAATTCTTATCGTCACTTTTTTTTCCATATATAGAAAACATATTCCTTTAAATAAATCATCAAGAGAAAACAAAACTTTATAGAAAGAGCTACATTAGACATATCATTTTGGAATAAATAAATCATTTTGAATTTTGATGTTGATGTTGAGTTGTCAAATTTTTAACCTTCTCTTATCTTGACGTTTTTTAATTTATATAATGAAATCTCTTCCACATTATAAATAAAGATTATAACATTCTCTTATCTTGGACTATTTGTCTAGAGAAAACATTATGCTATTGGCAAATTAGAATTGCTGATCTCGTCATACATACATACATATATATATATATATATATATATATATATATATCATAATCTCCAACAAGTTGACGTCAAATCTCTTCTGCCATTATTTTATCATCTATATCCTCTTATCGATTTTATTCTCAATCTTCTTTGTTCCCTAATGCTTTTGATCTTAACTATTTGACAACAAAAATATAAATATATATATATATTTATATATATACACACGCACGCGCATATAGCCATATATTTATTTTTTATCTCAGTTACCCAAAAAAATATTATAATGATCATGGAGGAGGAAAAGTAATGTTGAAATTTTAGATTAATAGTGTGGGTATTGAGTTGATATATTTGTTCTATACAGCTAGTTGGGAAATTCAACATTCAACAATATATGTCTCTTTATAATTTGCTCAATCATTAACTTGGATCACTAAGCTTATATTATATAGTCATAGATTGCTAACCAAAACCTTGAAAAATGACATGTCATGATAAGGCTATTGCAACCAGTGACTAACAAACAACAAGATATGGACAAACAAATTCTCTCAAATAATTTGTCGATATTAGCTTCTGATAGATAAGCATACATACATAATACTTGTCAATCAGCTAACTTTCACCTCAATTAACAAAAAAAAAAAAAAAAAAGTCCATCTGGCCTTTTATTATTATTATTATTATTGACAATCAAGGGGATATCTTTAATTTTTGTAGCGTATAATCTTGGGAGTAGTACCAAGTTATATGTATATTTAAGTTTATATGAGGTCTGATTTTTTTTTTTTTAGCGCTTCTAGATTTACATTTTAAAAAATCAAAAAATAAATCTCACGGTTAAGAATTCCAACCTATAACCGTATTTATTTTTTATTTTCCTCTAAAGCTAGATTCAAAATCCACATGAACAAAAATTAGTAAGCACCCGAATCTCTTGGTTACTTCACCATATAACGTTCTTTTTTGTTTATTTGTTATTTAAAACCAAATCCTTACATTACAGTGGATTTATACACTCTATTTTATATTACAAATTTACTACGTATACCATATATGCGTTTATTAATATTTATTTGATTATTTTAAGTTAATAAATCTAAGCGAGTCGATTTGTGGGGGTGAACATATGAAGAGATAGGCAAGAAGCCAATTAGATTTTTATACATAATAAACAAATTAATGGACTAATATTGTGATAATTAAATCAAATATCCACCGATAGCATTGCAATATTTTTTTCTTGAGAGCAAAATATTGTTTTTTTTTTTTTTTTTTTTACTTTCTAATCATCACATTCCTTGAAGTTGGAAATCTGAAATTAATTAATTAATTAAGGAGAACAATTTGGAAATAAATTTATTTATAGAAAACTCTCAATCTAGAATGTATAATACATCCTAAATTAAGTAGAATCTATAATAAGGTGATCACACCTATCAGCTAATTAATCAACGAAAAGTGGTTCAGGAGGTGTAAATCACCACATTCTAAATTTTCCCTTCTTCATTCCTAGAGCTATTAATATATTAGGAAAATTTTTAAAAAAATATTGGTAGTCTAAGAAGATAGTTGGAAAAAAAAAAAGGAAAGGAAAATGGAAAAAGAATATTCTTTTATAAAGTAGGAATATAAAATAGGGTACAATATAATCACAACTACTGGTTCATTGGAGGGCAAAATGATGAACTAAGCTACCAACCACCCACTTTAGTAAGAAATAATCTACAAAGATAAAATAAAGAAAAAGTGTAATGACATAGAAAAATACAGGGAAAAAAAGGGCAGAAAACAACTAGGGACTTATGAATGGCAAGAATATATAATTATCTTGCAAGCAAAGTGATAAACAGCAATAAAACCAAAAAAAAACGACAGAAAATTCGAGAAGGACCTGAACTAAAAAAGACAGCTAGCGAATAAACGACAATAAACATGAAGACAAGAAGAAGAATAAAATTGCAAACCACAGTGAATAAAGCATGAAATAGAAAACGACAGCTTATGTGTTAAAAATAACAAGAGTGAGAATAAACGAGTAAAGTACGAGCATGAAGCATAAAACGAACAAAAATGACATCTCATTGTGTAAACCGCAACATGAAACGACAAAAATGGAAAACAAATGTCAAAGGTACGACGACAAAAAGGCATTAAACAACACGACACATAAAACGACAGAAAATGGTGAAAATATTAATAATAAAACGAAAAAAAAAAAAAGAAAAGTAACGGGAAAGTATTGGTACAAATGAAAAAACGACAATGAAATGAAATCACATGAAACGACAATGAAGTGAGAAACGACGATAAAAATGAAAAACGACAAAAATGGGGGACGATAGTATAGGTGAAAACAACCTCAAAAGAAGAAGTCAGTAAGTAAACGACAGTAAGCATGAAACGACAAGAAGGTGAAGAGCAGAATTCGAAACGACAATCAATAGAGTGAAGTAAGTAAATTATAACGAACATGAAGCGAAAACGACAGGAAAGTTGAAAAAAAGAAAAGAAAAAGAGAGTGACATCTAATGCGTTAAAGCAACATCTCATGGGCAAAACAACAACATGAAACGACAAAAGAGGAAAACGATGACAAAAATCAACGACAGGAAAGGTAATAAACCAAAAAAAAACAGTACTGGTCGAATGAAAAGGTAATAAAAACAAGTACAACAAAGTCAATAAACATGAAACGCAATATATAATGAGCCTAATACAAAGAATGTGTAAACAAACTAAATGGAAAAAACATCAATAAATTAGTAAGAACAATAATAATAAGGAAAAAGATAAGTAAAAGATAAATGGAAGTAAGACGACAATAATACGATTTTCAGTCTGTGTTAAATTTTGAATCTTCGATAATGTGGAGGTTAAATTTTGAATTTTCGATGATGTTATTTTACTTGGTCACGTGGTGATTTTCCCGCCAAAAAAAAAAACAAAATAAAAAACCGTAGTTTTACAACCTCGTCAATTATATTGAGCCAATTTGGCATTGTTTTTGGAGGTTGCTTTTAGATTATAAAAGAATCTAAAGCAGTTATAAGCGTTTGGTAAAACTGCTTCTTAAAGAAGCAGGTAACCGTTTTTACTTTTACGTAAAGTAATTTGAAAAGCAGATTAAAGGCTATTTTCTTATAACCGAAACTGCTTCTCTATGTTAAATTACTAAAATATCCTTAATTAACCACCTATATTCTACTAACTAATTTTCTAAAATTATTTTTTGGTAATTTTACATACCCACACTATTTTAATAGCAGTTTCAAAAATAAAACAACCAAACACCCTACATGCTTATAACTTCAGCAATTTTTTTCATCAATACAGTTTGAAGCACTTTTTTTTTATAAGCACAACAATGCCAAACTAGCCCATTATATTATATGTTATTTTACTTTTCTTCTTCTTCTTCTTCTTCTCGTCCCTGATGAGCTCAACCAACTCGTCGAGGCTATCAGAAGACGACCCAGCGGCTCCGACGGCCCTCCTGGCCTTTATCTTCCACTCGGCCGCTTTCTCCCTCGCCCTCTCCCCGCCCGCCCCCCTCATCAGCTCCCTCACCCCCTCGCGTACCTCCCGCCGCCCCACCACCCTCCCATCCCGGGCCCACCCTCCCGGCATCGCCACCCCCGCCCCCACCTCCCTCACCAAGTACTTGCCGTTCAGGTGCTGCTCCGCCTGCATTGGCCACGCCAGGATCGGCACCCCGTTGCCCAGCCCCTCCATCACCGAGTTCCACCCGCAGTGGCTCATGAACCCCCCCACTGCCACGTGCCCCAGGGCCCACCTCTGGTCCACCCACTCCCTCACCACCAGCCCCTTCGCTGCTGCCGTCGGATTCCTCCACCCCTTCGATCGGACGACCCAGATGTAATCCTCCCCTGACGACTCCAACCCCTGGGCCACCTCATCCAGCTGCTCGTCGCTCAGGTTCGTCTGCGACCCGAATGACACGTAGACCACGGATCTCTGTCTCTCTCTCCCGCGTTGGTCCAACCACTCGGCCCATTCCGTGTTCGGCCCAATAGGCCCAATTTCATTGTTTCCCTCCCCGGTTTGGTCGTACAAAAACAAGGGACCCACGCAAAAGGCTCTGGTCTCATTCCCGTAAAGGGCTTCCAAGGAAGGGACGTAGTTGTCTTCCAACTCCGCGAAGCTGTTGGCGATCACGGCCCGGCTTCCCAGATCGGACCTCTCGGCTTCCAGATAGAATTGGGAAATCCCGCAGTCTGTGACCCTCAGCGACCTGGGCAAATCCCCTCTCGTGATGTCGAAGGAGGGTTTCGCTTCTAACTTCACGTCCACTTTGTCACCGTCGCCGTCGAGCTTTGAGCTAATGCTCTCGAGGGCTTTGAGGTCGACGGACAGTGACTTCTTCACCGCCATGGCGAAGACGCCCATGCCGCTGAAGACCAGCCTGGGGATGCCCAATCGTCGGCACAGCGCGTTCGTCCAGCCCAATAAAGAGTCCGAGATCACGCACGCCGGGGCTTCGTCCTCATGATCATGATCTTCCTTTTTCCCCGCCGTCATCATGGCCTTCAGCGCCGCTTCGAAGGGCTCTCGGAGGAGCTTCGACGCGTTCATGAGCGCCAGGGAGTGCTCCGGGGAGAGTGTCTGCGACGCGTTCTCGCAGCCGCAGCCGCCCGCGGGGAATGGGATGGTGACGAGGCGTATGATCTCCGAGCAGTGCCGCGAAGAAATGCGGGGTTTCACGGAAGCGGCGTTGAGCGGCGTCGTGACGATGGTCACCTTGAGGCCTCGGCGCGAGAGCGCCTTCGAGAGGTCGATGAATGGGATGATGTGGCCTTGGGCCATGAAAGGGAAGACCACGACGTGGGGTTTTGATGAAGCCATTGATCAAGTTTTTGACTGTATATATGTATGTATATATATATATATATATATATATATTTGTCCTAGCTAGGGTTTGAGAGAGAATTTATATATATATATATATGAGATTTTGTGTTTCTGGTTTTGTTAGAGATTAGCTATTTTTGTAGAAGTTTGAACTTGGTCCACTAATTTTCTCTCTCAAATGAGGCATGATATATTGATATTCAAAGTCTCATTGTAAGGAAAATTAATCTACATCTCTAATTATGGGAAAAAAAAATATATATATATATATACACGAGTGATAAATTGGGATGGGTATCAAATTTATATTCTTGCATTAAAAGAAAGTTTTTGAACATATATAGACGGAATAAAGAAAGATGTTCACTGAACAAATTACAGATAGCAATAGTATGTCTAGAAGCAATATATTTATAGGAAGGTTAATTAATCTCCCCTAAAAGCGTGTTTTTAAATTTTTTTTTTGTTGGACCCTTAAGCTTAATTAAGAGCATCTAATAATTATTCCTTGTATAGGCCTTATAAATACTCGAATGAAGTACGTATGTACATATGAAGAGTTGTAGTCTTGTAGACTGTAGTACGTACAAGTTTACCTAACAAACGAACAAACTATATTATGTATACATATTTCCTCAACGTTTACCTAATTTTAGGATGACAATTCGTATTTCGTGTCGTGTCCTATCGTGTTGACCTTTTTTTGTACCCAGACTCGACCAAACCCATTTAGTAGTATTTACTTATTATGTCGTGTTCGTGTCGTGTCTTGTCGTCTTACCCATTAACGACCCATTAAGACTCATTTAATAATCGTATCTTAATGGTAAACAGATATTAATGGTATTACAACCCATATACGATCCATTTAAATTTTAAACTCATTTATGACTCATTTACGACCCAAATTAAAATAAAAGATAATTCAACACATTAAATTAAATGCAAGAAAAAAAAACAAAACTAACAAGAGTGTGAGTCCAATAAAAAAAAAACAAAACAAAACCAATCAACAAAATATATAACATGATTAAATCAACAAAATATGTTGTTTTATTTTATAAGAATGAATATAAAATTAAAGAAGGTATATATATTTTAAATAAAGTTTTATTAAAAATTTATTAAATATATAAATATTAAAAACTATTTATTAATCGTGTCTTAACGTTCTTAATCGTGTCTTCGTGTTCGTGTCGTGTTCACCCATTTAATTATCGTATTAATCGTGTAGACCCATTTAAGACTCAGACCCATTAAGAGTGGACCCAAACCCGTTTATTTCGTGTCGTGTCTCGTGTTAGGACTCAAATTGTCACCCCTACCTAAAATGGATAATATTGGATATATAGAGATTCACTCTCCTTTATCATATGGTCTGATCTAAGAATCTAGATCTTCTGTCCTTTTGTATAACTCTTTCTCTGTACTCCCAATAAAAAATTGACATATAAGCAAAAACCTTTAAATTTCTCAATTATTTTGTATAAATTTATATTATAAAAACTATTTTTAATTACGTGTCAAAATCTTATTAGGAAGATAAAAAAAAAATGGGACAGAAGATCTGAAATCCTGATCTAAGCCTAAACAAGGTACAAGACACAATTGAAAACGATCATGAAGTCATCCATAATTCCATATTTCCATATATAGACCAGGAAAAATATTGTATTCTTTTTCCTTGATTTATTTTTTGTTATATTTTAAAGTGTACTATATATTAATTGAAAAGTGGAAAAAATTAGGCCATATAGTCCAAGCCAATTTACGAGCTTTTGCAATCTATCCTGTGTAGAACTACCTTTAATTTATGTCTATAGCTACAATTCATTTAACTCTTAAGTTAGCTCTTTTTATTAAATAAATACATATTAGACGAGTTAATTAATGACATAAATTAAAACGAATATGCACAAGCCAAATCGCTTGAGGCGGGAAATTTTGGATTGAGGTTTCGGGGAACGAAACTCAGAAAGGCGAAACGATAATAAAAACTCAATTATCAGTTATATGTAATACAACACCAACAACATTCAAGACGACCGACTAGCTAGATTTACTAAGATAAGAGAAAACGACCCAAATTGTCAAATATGAAAAGGAAACTACATTAGCAAGTTGGCTCTAAACGACTTGTCGCGGGACAAATAATTAACAAAAACAACTGGCAGATAGAGAGCATTTATTGACTCAAAACAGCACCCTTTACTGTATTAGAATTAATAGAGAAGGAGACGATAGATTTTAATTGGAGCTCAAAAGCCTCGACTCAACCCGGTTTGAAAAAATTATGAAAATGTAAAACAATGTCATTTTAAGTATCACTTAATAATTTATACTTCTAATAATGTGTGTGTGTGTGTGTTTTTTTTTTGAACTTATGCTCTACATTATAATGTAACAATCGGTATAAATTAAAAGTACAACACAAAAAGATATTGATTATTGATGTGTCCAAAATGAGATAATTCTCAAAATCTGCAGTTGAAATTTCAAGTTTGACCCACTTGGTATAAAAGTTGGCTCACCCTCGGTCCAACCCAACTGCCTGTCTAATTAGCGGGAATCGCAAAATAAGACTATTCTTAGTATCACTTTATATTGATCTATGTCCTAAGTGGTGTGCTCGTTTTCTTTTCAATTTATGTTTATAGTGTCAATTTTAGAGCATAAATTAAGAGTACAACACATATAGGGTATATATTATTATTGAGCCAAAAAAGAAGGCATTCCTCAAAATTCCCCGTCTAATTATTAGATTTGAGAGATTTAGATTAATAAAATAGATAAAGTCAACCTTTAATTGTTTGAAAAAAAATATGTAGTTACTTTTCTTGCATAACCAAGGAGGTCCTTTTTATTACACATTTGATGCAATTGTACCCATTTCATTAGTTTTCAACGAGAATTTGACACATGCCAATGAAATAAGTTGTTTAATAGTTATTATGAAAAGAAATATTATTTTATCCTTTAGTGGTGATGAAAAATATATATATTTTAAATTTAATAATGAGTAGTGTTAAAAAGTGCATTGTTAATTTATTTTTTATTCTTCAAATTTTTTTTCCAATAATACTTAGCAGTAAAATAGCATTTCTCTACTATAGGAATCATCATGCACCTTATTTTATTGACACATTGCATACGTATTTCTGTCATAAACTTAACGGAGGGAGATGATTGCAACAATGTGTAACGTTAAGAGTGACAAATATCACTTTAAAATTTTTAAGAGCACAATGAAAGAAGTGCTAAATATCGTAGGTATTTATGTAATTATCTTATAAAATATGAAAAAGTGAACGTGACCTCAAAACATAATAAAATTCAAAATTGTAAGAAACCTAAGTGTATTTTATATGTTTTTCAAAAATATAATTAATAATACGGAGAAAATAAGAGAAGATTTCCTAAAGTGGAGAGAGTTAAAAGGTCCACTTGATTTTGTTAGAGGTTTTAACGATGCCTCATTGTACTATAGGTAGATCCGTAATGGATTTTTTTTCTTCTTGTTAGTCGTTTTTAGTTTCACTTTTGTCTTTTTGGGTGCCCTTTCGGGTTGTACTTCTCCGAAACTCTTTGTATCGCTTCTCTTAGATGTGTACTAATTTTGTTGCGATGTCCTAAAACAGTTCTCATCTATCAAAAAATAAATAAATAAATGGTTATCTATACAAATACCCCCTGATGTTGTGCTAGTGCAAGTTGATCTTTCAAAACTAACACCCGTGCCCCTTGATGTTTAAAAATGTTACAAGTTCACCTCCTGTGTTTCAATTTACTGCCTTATTCTGTGGGGTGAACTTGTAACGTTTTCAAACATCAGGGCATATGAATACAAAGTTTTTAAAGATCAGGGTACAACTTGAGAGAAAAAAGACAACATAAGGGGGTATTTATGAAAATAACTATAAGAATCATTATTATAATTTTTGTAATTTTAAGACGTTTGAACTTTTAAGATTGTACAACTGTCACCTGATTATTGTTACTTAATTAATTTCGTCAATTTTTTTACGAATTGTGACGGAAGGGGATACCTATAAGTTTATAGAACATCAGGGGTAATAATATCAATCTTGAAACATTAGAGTTGAACTTGTAAAAATAGCACAACTTGGTTGAACCGTTGACTTTTTTTGGGGCTGCTTGATGACCTGATCAACACTTGAAAATTGAATCTTGATAAAATTAATGAGGCAGCTGGGCCTGCCTTAAAAGCAGCCTTAAGAGGTCTGTCAGATAATATTTTGTCAATAATTGTCAATTATTATATCAATAATTCTTAACAAATCGGTTTTGCATTAATAACGGAGATCAAATATTTCTCTCTCTCTCTCTCTTTTTTTTTTTTTTTTGGCTCTTTAAACCCTTCAGTTATTGACTCATCTTATTATCAATTTGCAACATTGTGAATTTAGAGTATTGAGTGCTTAAAAAAAAAAAATTCGGAGGACAATTTGTTAGATTCTGACAAACTTAGAAACCATAGTTCAAACTGCTGATTATCAAATGGTTAAGTACGAAAGGATACATGTTACCAAATTTGCAAGTTCAACATAAATTTAAAAAAAAAAACATTTAAACGAGTCGAAAAAATTAATAAAAAATAAAAAAAATTGTGATTGGAAATAAAGTTTTGTAATTTATCATCACTACGAATTATGATCACTAAAAGTTAAAAGCAAATAAATGAATGCAAACTTGTCAGAACAGCATCAATTATTACTACAAGAAAATTTTATAAGCATATATACAAACTTGTTAACAACAGGTATTAGTTAAGTTATGACTAATAATAGCATTTAGTCACAAAATAATTTTTTTGTTGCAATGAAAACACCTTCTGTTTTTTAAGAACGGAAGTACTAGAAATTTTTAGCAATTAAGAAAAAATGTGTGATAGAATTAGTAACATATGTAATATTGACATAATTATGAAAAATACATGAAATGAAGTATATATAGAAATACTAAATAATTCTACTCCATGCATGTGTATTGCTTAGGTTCTTACCTCATGTTGATAGCATATAATATGTGAGTTGGACTGTAAAGTCGAAACATAAATTCAGTATATTATAATGGTGTAATGTGCATTTCCAATGCATTTTATTCTACGTCATGTGATGTGATTAATAGATCGAGACCGTTGAAATTTATCGCAATAACATCCGGGCAATAAGTAGATTAATTGGTTGATACAATAGTAAACGATAATCTAGTTTAATTGATTGGAAATTAACCTGCTATTCATGTTTTTTAGTATTAATCCCCAAATATTTAAGGCGTCCAATCCGGCCAAAAGAATTAAAATTGTTATGTTACGCAAATCAAAAGCACGCACTGTGACTATCAATTAGCATTAATGGCTTAATATTTAATAAATAAATAAACTGTAAACAAACAAATAAATAAAAAGAAAGAAGGAGTTTCAAATTTCTTGGCATTTATCGTGGCATAACTATTAGCCCTTGCATTATATGGCAATTTGAACATGCATGAAAGGGCTCTATTATTTATTTTTATTACTTTGTTTATGTGTATATTAATCTTCGTAGTTTGCGTTGATCTTGAGCACTCAATAATATAAAGAAAACTTTTAAATGAACAGTTTTTTACTTGAAAAATTGGGTCATAAATCATTAATGTGATTGTATTCATTGGATAGTGTGATTGTATTCATTGGATAAGATAAAAATAACTGTCCTCGTAAATGTACCGTGTAATCAACTAAATGCTAGGTCATTTTGTTTTGTTTTTTTTTTTTTTGGCTAAAATTTGATAAGTAGATATAACTTGTTTCACATTTGATGTATAAGTACGTAAATATATACTAAACAATACAATGCACGTTAATAGCCGATTTTGCGCTTATACATATCATCGTAGCTATATTATATATATATACATAATACAATGGATCTAATTAATATAATATAGCTACGACGGTTCATGTAGGAATTAGTGTCCAGTGGTTGACCTTATAATCTGTTTGTTACCTAAAAGAAATGCACAAATATAGAAGGGACTGACCATCATATATATATATATATATAGATAGAGAGAGAGAGGGAGATAGAAGTGCCAGGTTATAACACAAATCAAATTAATTAAAAAGTTTTTTTACAGTAATTATATTGTATTAAATGGGTTAATTGAGATTAATTTTATAATTTTCTTCCAAAGGGAACTCAATCCTTTTTCTATACCGTCCATTTAATTGAGATGAGTTTTATAATTTTTCTTCCAAAGTGAAGTCAAATCCCGTTTCTATACCGTCACTCAAGGCCGTCCATAGCCATTTAAGATTTATTTATTCCCCCTCTTTTAAATTCACTATTGCAATTTGCCAGAAACTGTAAACAAACAAGTGTCCGATATTTATGGAATTGAATTATATTTTTTATTTTTTACTTCTTGTATGTATAACCTCTTTAAAAAAAAAAATTGTATATAGATATAACTTCTAGAAGAGGACAATTTTTCTTCTTTTTGCAATGACTAGAAGAGGACAATTCATATCCATAGTTATACACTTATACAGAGCATGACAAATTAAATAGAGAAATAGTCTTTCCCATTCCCAATTTTCCTTTACAGCCGGTCCCACGTGAAACCGCTTTGTATCATATTGTCATGTCACTTTTTACCTATATTTTATTTATTTATTTCCATAATATATACATTGCACCGATCCTAATCCATGCCTCGTTAAAAAAATAAATAAATTTAATTAATACGTAGCCCGTATAGCTTTTCATTTTTTTTTTAAATTTTCGGTGGTCCCGTACGGTTTCATCAATATATTAGCAAGTCAACGCAAGAGTTCATATTTCCGTGATTTCAACGAAAGACTAATCCCATCATTTACATACACCCATGGAACACACCCCCATATACATATATACATGTCACGCTATATATATATATGTGTGTGTGTGTGTGTTACACATTTCACACCATATATACAAACAACTACAGAGAGAAAGAGAGAGATCAGAGGTGATAAAAAATGGCACCGAGTAAACCCCACATAGTGATATTCCCATTCATGGCACAAGGCCACACTCTTCCACTCCTAGACCTCTCCAAAGCCCTCTCATCCCAAAACATCACAGTCACGATCGTCACAACCCCATCCAACGCCGAGTCCATCCTTATCCACGTCTCCAAACACCCCAACATCTCCATCGCCGAGCTTCCCTTCCCAAACGCCGCCGTTTCGGGCCTCCCCGCCGGCTGCGAAAACGCGTCCCAGCTTCCCTCTCTGGATCTCCACACAAAGCTCGTCCTCGCAACCAAACACCTCGAAAAGCCCTTCGAAGCCCTCCTTCGCGGCATGAGAGAGTCCCAAACCCTACCCCTCTGCGTCGTCTCCGACTTCTACCTAGGGTTTACTCTCAAGGTTTGCCAAGGCTTCGGAGTCCCCAGGCTTGTCTTCCATGGAATGAGCGTTTTTTCCATGGCAGTTTGCAAAGCAGCTTGGACCCACAAACCCCACTTGGGTCGTGCTATTCATGACCCCATTGACTTGCCTGGTCTGAAGGTTCCTTTTGCTCTGACGGTCTCGGACTTGCCTCCTGAGCACTTGGTGATCAATGATTCCTCGGACGTCGAAAACCCCATGTCTCGTGTCTTGGGAGAGGCCGGAGAGGCCGATGTGAACAGCTGGGGTGTGGTTGTGAACAGCTTCGCGGAGATTGAGATTGGATATGTCTCTTTCTACGAGTCTTTATACAATGGCGGAGCTAGGGTTTGGTGTGTGGGGCCATTGAATTTGTGTGGTGGTGGTGGTGAAGATTCTCAGCCGTCGGATGAGGTGATGAGGTGGCTCGACGGTCAGGGATCGGGGTCGGTGATGTACGTGTCGTTCGGGTCGCAGTCTGACGTGCCGGACGCTCAGCTGGACGAGGTGGCGTACGGGTTAGCGGAGTCCGAGGTGGCCTTTGTTTGGGTGGTTCGGTCCAAGACGTGGACGGTTCCGAGTGATGTCAAGGAGAGGCTAAACGACAAGGGTTTGGTTGCGTTGGGTTGGGTTGACCAGCGCGGGATCCTGTCCCATGGCTCTGTGGGGGGGTTCCTGAGCCACTGCGGGTGGAACTCGGTCCTTGAGAGCCTATCCTTTGGGGTGCCCATCCTCGCCTGGCCCTTGTTCGCCGAGCAAGGGCTGAACGCTAGGCTCGTTGTTGATGGGCTCGGGGCTGGGGTCAGGGTTAGGAAGGCGTCATCGGGGAAGGGTTTGGTGTCGAGGGGGGCGATTTGTAAGGGCATTAGGGAGCTGGTGGGGCCCCGCGTTGGGGAGAAGGGGCGGGCCGCGGGGGAGAGGGCGAAGGCGCTGAGAGGCGTGGCAAGGCGGGCGGTTGAGGAAGGCGGTTCGTCGCGGAAGACGCTGAATGAGCTCATAGAGAAGCTTCAAGGATGAGTAGAGCTTGAGCGCTAAATTAGCCATGAATGCTTTTGATTTCCGGAATAGGGGATGTGATAATTTTCAATTAATTAATATAGTGAGTAATATCTACTAATTAAAATCGTATGTAATGGTATGCATAATATTGTAGTGTGCAACTAAATAATATATAATGTTATGTTGTGTGATTTTGTAGCTATATCTGTTTTGTTGATCGAAAGCCCTTTTTCAAAACATGTACTAGGGAAAAAAATGCATATCAATGACAATCCCTTATAGTTAGAACTTAATCTATTACAGCTAAAAAAAACTTCCAAAAAATGTGTAGCTGATCAATAATTTGCAAAATCATTATGTTGTTTATTTATTTGTTGCTAGAAAATCTAGCTGGAACAATTAAATTGTACATAATCAGAAATTTTGACAATAAGAAACCAATGACATCCACTTAATATTTATTTTATTTTATCAATAAAGAACAAACACATCCATCGTAAATTCGTAATTCTCAGGCCAAAATTTAACATTGCATAAAAGGTGGTTATGTCTTCAATTTCACAAGCAATAATGCTCTTTCTCAAGGCTTTGTTAGGTGAAGAGCAATTCACTCGCAATAAATTTTCTAGCACTAGTTGGGTTTAGATTCAACTCAAAACGCTTATTACATATATATCTCTGACATAGCTCGCTTATAATATTATAAATACTTAATTATTACTACAACAAATTAAAAAAAAAAAGTCACAGAATTATTAGTAACAAAGAAAGAACCAAAAATCCACACAGAAGAGAAAATTTCAAAATAAAACTATTATTGATACCATTTAATAATCTATACCCTAAGTGATGTGTTTCTTTTATTTCTATTCCATATTTATATTTGTAGTGTAAATTTTAGGATATATATAAAAAGTGCGTCTCATATGAATTATCTTTGTGCTAAGTAGGGCTCATCAAAATCCCCCAATCCAAAATCCCCCTTTTACTTGGACCTTGTGTTGGTTCTGGCCCTTCGAATGACAAGCCCATCAAGGCAATGTAATAAAATAGATGATATGAAGAATGTCTCACTTGATAAACTATTAATAATAATTTATGTTTTATATTATGTTATTTGATTTATAGTATAAAAATATGGATAAACATTAAAAATATAAGACAAAAAAAATATGTAATGATAGTGTGTCAAAAAAGGTCATCGTTCGACATCTTCATAAGTAAAAACATAAAAACCATAATTTTTACAGAGTAATATTAATACTCTGAATTAAATTTTTACCTCGTGTCCTAACTTGAATATATAGAAAACAATGAGCAGCATAAAAATCTTATAGGTTCTTTGAGTAAACATCTAAATTATTTTATTTTGAAATCGATTGATTTTACGAATTTCGATACGTTATAAATGATTGATATTTAAAGATATTGCATCAAGACTAAGAAAATTGAAAAAAAAAATGGGATGTGGGGATGTTTACCCCAAATAAGGAGTTACTAGAACTTGAAATTGATATATATTTTTCTATATATCTCTTTCTTTATTTTTCATTTTAATCACAAAGTTTACATAACACTAAATTGTTTTAAGAGAAAATATTATTAGTATTTGTTGTGTTTTATCAAAATTTTATGTTTCTACGTCAAATTTGTGTAATAAAAAATTAAAAGTTAATTTTTTAAACGGTTTTTTGAATAAATAGCCATATTTTTATGTATGTTTTTAACAAATAGCCCATGTTTGCTTTTATTAGCAAAATAGCCATACATTCATGTTTAGATTTTTGAGACTGTAGTCATTAGTTTTTTGAATTCTGTTTTTGTTGTTTGTTGCAAATAATATTGTCTAAAATTTTGTGTCTCTAGTAATGAAATTTGTGACTTATTTAGCTGCCTATTTTTTTGCTATTTATAAGATATTTTTTATTTAGTAATAAGTTTTATGAATTGGTTGTATAGGCAATCATTTATTTGTGAGTTGATTATTTTGTTAATGGATGTTTAAATTTTTTATTGTGTTTATTTAAAATTTTCTGAAATTTTGTGACTATAGTCACAAATTTTATGACTCTGTATTTTATTTATTTAGTCACAAATTTTATTTCTTTAGTCATAGATTTTTAGATGGTGATATGATGGCTATTTTGCTAATTTTTCAAAACGTGGGCTATATCTTTAAAACATGGACTGCAAAATGGCTAAATCCTTAACTGGCCCTTTTTTAAATTGAATAAAAAATATAACTTATTTGACTTCTACTCGAAAAATACATTGAAAATTTAAATGTTGCATATTTAATATAATTTCTCTCAATTTTAATATTATATATTGTATTTTCTTGTTCTTCTGTTCGGATAGTCTATGGGGCAACTAAGGTACATGGACACCAAATTTTGGTATTCTCATGTAATTTTGAAAAATAAAGACATAGTGTTTTGAAAATTATCATTCTAAAAAAAAATTACACTCAATATTATTTTTTAATTATAAATTTGACCAAGTTGTATTTTTTTCGAAGAGCAAAATAATGATTTGCAAATAAAAAATGACAAAATTTACCATTAGTAGTCTATACTCTTCTTAAAAGAGCCAGTGGCTCAAAATTTTCGTCCCCGTTTCGTCCAAAACGAGCGTTGCATTTTGAAACACGTTTTTTTTTTTCCTTTTTCATCTCGAAACTTAAAAAAATCGCGTTTTTTTAGTGGGTATAAACGAATTTTTTTTTAAAATTTTGGGCCATAACATAATTTAAGTATAATATAGGCCCAAAACGCAATAAAATTAGGGCTAAATTAAAAATTTTAGCCTCAAAAGATGGGACAGCCCTGCACGCGTGGGGCCCGCGGGGCAGGGGCTGTCCCCTCACTCTCCCCTTCCAGCGCGTGCAAAGCACGCGCAGCCCTTTTTTTTTTGTTTTTTCCTTCTTTTTTTTTTCTTTTCCTGTATTCATTTTTCTTTTCTTTTCTTTCTTTTTGTTTTTTGTTTTTGTTTCTTCTTTCACTTTTCACACTACTCTTTTTTTTTAGTCTCCAAAATTCTCTCTATTTTAATTTTTATTTGTAATTTATAAAAAAATCTTTCCATACCAAAAAAAATTTAAAATTCTTTTTTATAGTGTCTTATTTTTATATTCTATTAAGAAAATCAATTTTATTTAAAAAAATAATTTTTGCTAAATTAAAATTAATTTAGAAATACTTTTAATTTTATTTATTCAAGTCATTACAAAAATATCCTTTACTTCAATCTTTTAGATATTTTTCTTGTTATGTATGGTTATATTTTTTTATAATAATTTTATATATTTCTTATTTTTATTTATATGCCAATTTTGTTATTTTGTTATTTTTCAAAACTTAAAATTAAATAATAAACAAATTTGATCATTAATATGTGTATTTTATCGGTTTTTTTTTTTTGAAAAATATGCTTTTGGCTGTTTTTTTTGTTTTTTTTTTTAATTTTGAGGCTTCATTACAAATTATTGGGGGCTTTTTTAATAAATTTTTTATCTTTCTAAATTTTATAGCTCAAAATCTTTCTAACTGTTGTTTCTTAACTATAATGGCCTCGAAAAATTTATTTATTTATATGATTCGATTTAATTTTTTTTCTTAATCTTTTAACATTCATTATGATATGATTTTTTTCAATATAAATATTTGTTTTTTTGTTTTAGTTTTTTCATTCTTTAACATAATTTTAAAAGTGTCACAAAAATTTTATTAAATTATATACTGCCTCTAAATTAGTTAACATTATATTAATGGCTTTTTAAATAAATAGCCATATTTTTATGTCTGTTTTTAACAATTAGCCTATGTTTGCTTTTATTAGCAAAATAGCCACACATTCGTGTATAGATTTTTGAGACTGCAGTCATTAATTTCTTGAATTCTGTTTTTATTGTTTATTGTAGACAATATTGTCTAAAATTTCGTGTGTCTAGTCATGAAATTTGTGACTTTTTTGGCAGCATATATTTTTTTTACTATTTATAAGATATTTTTTTTATTTAGTAATAAGTTTTATGAAATTGGTTGTATAGACAATCATTTATTTGTGAGTTGATTATTTTGTTAATGGATGTTTAAATTTTTTATTGTATTAATTTCAAATTTTCTGAAATTTTGTGACTATAGTCACAAATTTTGTGACTGTGTATTTTATTTATTTAGTCACAAATTTTATTTCTTTAGTCATAGATTTTTAGATGTTGACCTGATGACTATTTTGCTAATATTTCAAAACGTGGGTTATATTTTTAAAACATATATTGCAAAATGACTCAATCCTTAATTGATCCTTATATTAATATTTTTTGTATAGAATTTTAACATAAAAATATATTTTTTAAATTTATGTTAATAAAAATTATTATATTATAAATAAATATGTTGAACGCGAAAAAAAAAAATGTAGTTCACACTTGCGCGTGGCTAAAAACTAGTATAGATTATAAATTTAGGTTTAAAAGTGCCACTGCATCAAGTTTTCTCGAAATTTTTTGATCTCTTTTATAACTCACCTGATTAAAATGCAACTTTTCCTCAACTCTAGGAAGGATTTTTGACCTCATTTCCAAATTCCTATGGATCTAATTGAAAACAGAAATTCTATTAAACAGGAAAAACCAAAATACTAGAAATTTCAAGGACTCAAATGTTAATTTTGATATCTCTATATAAAACACAAGTTTCCCAGTTCCCAAACGCCGTCGAGAAAACGCGAGAAAGTTTGCACTGGGCGTTAAGGCTGCTAGGGTTTTTCCAGTCCTCAGCCTCTTCGTATCTGTGAGTTTCCGATTAATTTTTTTCCCCTTCATATCTTTTCCTCAACTCAATCACTTTCTATGGTAATTTTCGCTTCGTTACCTGTTTGTTTCCATCGGAAAATTTCCGAGAAAATTTTTTAGGGTTCGTTCGTTGTTCTTTTGCAATTACAGTGTATCCATGGAAAAAATGTGTTCTAGACTTCGAGTTGGTCCTTGTCGGTCTTCGAACTAGTAGCTATGATGGAAAAATATTGTGCTTTAGGTTTATTTTTAGAGAAATCTCTTAGCCTTATCTATGCAGTTTCTCTGTAGTAGCTGGTTTAGGACATTTGAAAGAGACTTCAAATCGCATGTTAAAATTGTTTTGGGGTCAAGTTCTTCTAGTGTTAATGTTTGTTTCTTTTTGAACAAAGTGAAATTTTCCTTTGGTGTTTTTGTGAGTCTTGTATTGATGCTCTTATATTGGGTTGTTAGTATTACTTTAGTTTCTTATGTAGTTCCTTGAAGCTCAACTGGGGATTCATTACTGTGCTGAAAATTTTCACGTAGTTGACTTGGTGGTTTTATTTTGACTTACAGTGACAGATTGCTTTACACAATGTCACGTGTTTATGTGGGAAATCTGAGTCCACGCGTAAGTGAGCGTGATCTCGAGGATGAGTTTCGCACTTTTGGAGTTATAAGAAGGTAGCACTTTTGTCCTCCTTTGAATTTACACTCGCAATGAATGGATATTTATGCTTTCATAATGTTGGCATTGGCCACCGTTACTAAAAGCTTTTACAAACTTAAAGACTATCTTTTGGTGTGTGCATTGTTTGAAATTCCTTACTTTTCAAACTTGATACATGATATTTGATACCAGTTGTAGAAAAGATCCAAGTTGTTCAAAATAATATTGAAAGTACCTTTTTGACATATGGGAATTTTGGATCATATTGCTTTGGTTTTATGCCCCTTCTCTTGTATTTAATATGTGTTACTGTTTATTAGACTTTAGGATAGCCATTGATTAATTTAATTACTGCTAAATGATTTCTCCTACTCTTAAATGCAGTGTCTGGGTTGCTCGGAGGCCTCCGGGTTATGCTTTTATTGACTTTGATGATGCCAGGGATGCAGAGGATGCAATCCGTGAATTGGATGGTATGACATGACTTATGAGTAGGGTTTTGTTGATTTTGTCAATGATATATTTGTTCTTCTTGGTGTTCTTTTCTTTAAGCGGTTTATTTAAAATCCATTAAAAGTTAAAAAGTATTTACCACCCGAAGCATAGTTTTCTTACAAAGCAACATGCCTTGGAAGACTCTTTTCGATTAGGCTGGGGGAAATCTTCAGAGTCGGAAGCTTTTACTTTGTATTCACTTCAGCTTTTGTGAAGGTCTTTTAATTTAAGCTAGGCTGTTGCACTGCATTTTCTATCATTTATTTCTATGAAATATGAATGCTAATATTTATCAATTCCAGTTTCTAAGAAAACCCCAGCAAATGTAGTTTTACTTGAGCTTAATATATGTCACTGATGTGTTATTTCAGGATATAAGCTGCTAATAACTTTACCTTAAGGGTTATGGCATTTGTTTTATTTGTTTGACCTGAGGTAGTCCATGCAAGTGTTCTGTAGGTTTTGCATCTATGTCGTTTGTTTTTAATTATTAATATTTTTTTGCTCATGATATATGTCAAGCTATTTAAATCGATAAGACATTTTTTTGCCATTGTTTTTAATGTATTCTCAAGCTGTTAAACAGGTAAGAATGGCTGGAGAGTTGAATTGTCACACAACTCGAGAGGTGGTGGCGGTGGGCGAGGAGGAGGAGGAGGAGGAGGTCGTGGCCGTTCTGGTGGTTCAGATTTGAAATGCTATGAATGTGGTGAGCCTGGTCATTTTGCTCGTGAATGCCGTATGCGTGGTGGTAGTGGTGGGGGAAGGCGCCGTAGCCGCAGCCCGCCCAGATATCGCCGAAGTCCTAGTTATGGCAGAAGGTGATGCTATAATCTCTTTTCATACATTTTTGGTTGCCTTTTAAAGTGTGATTGCGCGTTTGATGGTACTAGGTGTCAAACATGATAAAAATAAACAACATTATCTTGGTTGAAATCTTGGGTTATTGAAATTGGTTATTACTTTGAAGCAGGAGCTACAGTCCCCGTGGACGGTCCCCTAGACGTCGCAGCTTGTCACCTCGTGGGCGCAGCTATAGCAGATCACCACCATATCGTGGACGTGAGGAAGTGCCATATGCCAATGGGTGAGCTTTTAATTCCCTCTGAAAGTCAATGTTATTTAGGTGCAACTTAAATTTTAAATTGTGGAACTTTTCTACAAGAGTATACTTGAGAGCCTGAACTTGGTAATTTATTTGTAAATGGTTCGGTTAGTTGTCTTTGCTGATTCATTTCTGAATGTCTGCGTTGCAGTAATGGTCTGAGGGATCGGCGACGGAGCAGGAGTTAAAGACCACAATATAGTAACTTTGCCTTTTCTTAAGTGGATACTTGGATTGAATGTATGTAGTGTGCTTGGCTTCGCACAACTCTCTGTTTAAATTGGGGAACGCCCTCAGCCTCTACTCTACTGTGGATTTGGTTAAGTTCCTTCCTATCTTATTTTGAGCTGGTTTCCATATATTATTGCAAAATAGTCCTAGGTTCAAGGATTATAAGGTAATTAGTCATAACTTTGTTTGAGAGATTGTTTTGAAGAATGCTGCTAAAAAGTCTATGCTTTTCTTCTTTTTCTGTGTTGAGGTGTCGTCTGGTTCTGCTTCATTGCTTTTTTGCTTCTGCACTCCCATGGGATTTCGTTCTCTACTGCCCAGCTTTGGGATCTTCAATTTTGAATTGTTGGGGGTCCCGGCCCGGCTACATTGATGCTTCTCTTTTGATTGAATCTCTCCGGTTGTGATGCGTCTCCCTCAAATTATATTGGCATTAGTTAAATTTAAACTTAATCAGCATGAGGCGCTCCATCGAACACTTCTGGCAGGTACTCATATCTGTTCCACAGAAGTTGGGTTTTCGGTCCTTTCATAAAGACACGGTTCATCTCTTGGTATTCACTGTGATTTGTTTCTGGGATAACATGAAAAGCAAGAAAAGCCGAAATTTTTATAAATTTGACATTTTCGTATGTCTTGTTATATTGTATTATATTTATATTTCTGCATTATTGCATGACATGCGATGTCATGCAATTGTAGAGTGTATAATATAATGCAATATAATTAAAATGTGCTAAGAGGCCTAATGTTTTGGAATTGGTGACACTATGGTTTTAAAGATCCAATCCAAACTTGTTTAACTTGTTGCTCTATTTATGCCTTTTGTTTGGGTGGAAATGTTGAGGTAAACAAGCTTATGTTATCCATCATCTGCCTTGGTTCACTTTAACATTATTATCTTCTACCTATTCGCCGCTGATTCTGCTTAAGTCAAGTTTAACACGCTGCTGAGGCTCTGTAACATGGACCGACGATGCAGTGGTGCTTGGAAAGTAGGAACTAGTTGATTTTGAGGATGTACTGTCGATCGTCGCATAAGTCCACAGTTAGTAGCTCCATGATTCGATTTGGCTTTTTTGCTTGCTGATTGACCAATGACCCCACTTGAAACTCATCTTTCGTATCCGAGCGTGTTTACCTTTTTCTGTCTGCATTTCTGGGGGCTCGCCGTAAGTTCGTTTTTATTATTGGTAAATGCTCAACACAACCATCGTAACAGAGCTTCTAGGGCAAGGACGTTGGTGCTTTTTCTTCGAACTCTTTTGATCATCATTGCTATCTGTGTAAGATTTGCTTTTATTTAAAGATTGTTCAAATTGCTGCTCCTTTTTGTTATTCTATTTTTATAGATGTTCTTTGTTGGGGTATTTGGATTGGTTATTTGTTACTTTATCATGGTTTTTTTCTTGGAGACAAGAACAAGTGGGGTTTGAACATTCCAATTAGCATTAGAATCCTAGTTTAACGTTATATAAAGAGAAAATTAATAATAATATAATAATAAAAAAGAGTTTGATCGTTCATCAATTTATGAACTTGTGTAAGTGCGTGCGATTATGATTTGACCAAAAAAGAAAAAAAATTTGATTGTGGCAAGATAAAGTGGTTATATACACCCGTAGTCAAATATGGACCAAATTTTAATCATTGGTTTGTAACTTAGTGGTATAATGGTATGTATAAATATCATGGAGCATTGATCGCTAATGGTGTTTTGTTTATGGTCTCTATTTCGGATTCCAATATCTTCAATTTTTTACTCCGTCAAAAAGGGCATTTGCCAGAGAGACGACACTGCGCTGTTGTGTTGCACAATGATGATTTCGTTGAACGAAATAAATGAGTTTCGATATTTTTAATTAGGTGCCAAGCATCAAACACCATCTTCCAGTGAAAGGAAGATGAAGAACCACTAGGAGTTTTTTTTAAAATTATTTTATTTGGGTAAACAAATCCAAGGTTTGTTGGGAAATTTGGAGGAATGCTCCTTTTTTTGACGCAATAATCTGTTCTCTTTTGTATAGTACTTTTAATTTATACTCTTATTTGTACGCTAAAACATTGAGTAGAAATCTACAAGGTGGGCATAAATTATAAGTGGTATTTAGAATGTTTTTTCGCAGTTCACCTTATTTTTCATTTGATATGTGAGTGGTGTCACGTTTTTCATGAACTAGAGTGGCAACAATTTGGCTCTTCAATTCTATGCAAAGTTAGTGTGTGTTTGTTAATGCACAACAGTATTACATGCCAATTGTCAACTTCAATCCCCCAAAAGCAATTTTCCTTCCACAAATAATTATTTCCTTCACTTCTTCACCTCTCAATTTCAGGAATTCTAAAAAAAAAAAAAAAACACACACACACACACAATTCATGAATTCTCAAAAAAGCACTTAATTCACAAAGTCAACTCTCTCTCTCGCGCGCTCTCGTTGACCGTGAGCCTTAACCCTTTTTAAGTGTTCTTGAGCATTTGTTTTATGGCAGACAGTTGGCTTGTTTCCCTTCATTATTAACTTCACCCTTTATGTTCACTACAATAAATACCACCATCCTCAATAAAAAGAAAAGGAAAGGAAAAAAAAAAAACTCAATGCTACTTGACACAAAAGTATGAAATCACTTTTTGTAGGAAGTATATTAGAGTTTCTCCCATATAGTAACATATTTATATGTATATTGTCTGTCTATAATATGTAAATTATTTGGTTCAATCATGTAAAAATTTGGGATTCACTTATTTACGACCATTGTCACAATGATGTGGTGTTTAGAAACCTAGATAGCAGACCTCGGAGGTTAGGTTTTTTTTTTTTTTTTGATGGTTAAGATTGGATCAATAAAACAGAGAAAATATCAGATTTTTTTTCTTTTTTCTTTTTCTTGTGGAAACTAGGGCACTCTATATATGGATATAACTCTACCACATGAGTTGGATGTGCACAAGAACCAAGACAGGTCAGATTTAGAAGTAACAATAGGCAGTAACTTAACTCTTCGTGTTGTTTGCAAAAAAAAAAAAACTTAACTCTTCGTGTCATTTTTTTACAAGCAAATGTCTTGCAAGTTGCAACGTCTTCTCTATTACGCATTTTGCAATATAATAAAAAAATTGTATTGATGACTAATAAAAATTATTAAAAAATAACTAATGAATAAATTGAGTAAGAAGAATTGTATTTATGACTTTATTTTATAATCAACAACCCGACCTCATTAACAAGTTTCTAGTCATGTAGCATTATTGAAAAAAAAAAGGTATTATAGAGGCTATCTAAAAACTATTTTGATTATTTACTTCTCAATCATTATGAAAAACACATTTGTTTTGTGTGAATTGGTACTATAGGCAAAGATTCATATAGATTCAATGATTTTTTATGGAGAAAGAACCAAAATTTCTTGAAATAAGCAATCGTGCCTCCCTCCCTCCCTCCCTCCCTCAACAAATCTATACTTAAAAAAAATAAAATAAAAAAATCTTCTCAAGCAAATAGAAAGGAGTAAAAAAAATCTTTAGAAGATACATAAAATATTATGAATAAAAAATAATAATAATGCTGGCCGTTCCATGCAAATTGAAATGAAATCACAAAAAGATTCTTCTTACTCGAAACACTTATTCCTTGTTTGATTTCACCATCCAAAACATTTCATTATATATTTTGTTTTCAATTTTCCTAACTCCAATGCAATAACTCTAAATCTCAATCATTTATGTTTACATCAAACAACACATTAACTGTCTAACACCTATTTATTTACGGTTTTTTAAATAAATAGCCATATTTTTATGTATGTTTTTTAACAATTAGCCTATGTTTGCTTTTATTAGCAAAATAGCCATATATTTGTGTTTAGATTTTTGAGACTGCAGTCATTAGTTTTTTGAATTCTGTTTTTGTTGTTTGTTGCAGACAATATTGTCTAAAATTTTGTGTCTCTAGTCATGAAATTTGTGACTTTTTTGGATGCATATTTTTTTGCTATTTTTAAGATATTTTTTATTTAGTAATAAGTTTTATGAAATTGGTTGTATAGGCAATCATTTATTTGTGAGTTGATTATTTTATTAATGGATGTTTAAATTTTTTATTGTGTTTATTTCAAATTTTCTGAAATTTTATGACTATAGTCACAAATTTTATGACTGTGTATTTTATTTATTTAGTCACAAATTTTATTTCTTTAGTCATAGATTTTTAGATGTTGACCTGATGGCTATTTTGCTAATTTTTCAAAACGTTGGCTATATCTTTAAAACATGGACTGCAAAATGGCTAAATCTTTAACTGGCCCATTTATTTATGGATAAAGTAGAGAAATATCCAAGTTTACATAATAATAAAAATAAATACTCAAACTTTTAAAGTAATTGAGCTTCTAATAATGTCGTTAATTACTTGCACATATTTTTTGTAACTAAGTTAATTACCACCACTTACTACTATGTAAGTAATTCAATCATTTGAGTATTTCGTTATATTTTTCAAAAAAATTGAGTATTAATTTAAATTAGGTATAAAAAACTGAGTATTCACTATAATTTCTCTTTTATTTCAAGATTAAAAATAAAAAATTCCAAAAATAAGAATAAAAAAAAACCATTAATTTAATATTTTCGTACATGGCCTCCACGTCCCTTCTCTCTCACACCCTCATTCATTACATTACATGTATAGCTCTTCCTTAAATTCAACACAATAAAATAAAAACTAACCATCTGAGCTGTGTTTCTCTAGCCTTTCCCGGTTAGCTTTCAATCAAAGTCAAAACACATAAACACGAGTCACGTTCTCTCTCTCTCTCTCTCTCTCTCTCTCTCTCTCTCTCTCTCATACCTCAACTCTTCCACATCTCTCTCTCTCAACTCTCAAACTTTTGACCCCCAAAACTCCTCCAACAAAAATTCTCATCAACACCAACACCAACAAAAAAAAGAAAAAAGAAAAAAGAAAAACAAACATTCCAAAAGAGAAAAGAGAAATGGAAAACTCAGAAACCATTAAGTTAAATCACAAACCAAACAACAAGAAGCCACTCTGTGCTGACAATATAGTATTAGCACATCTTTTGTAACCAAACAAAAAAAAAAAAAGAAAAAAAAAAAGAACACAGAGATGAAAAAGGAGAAGCTTGTCAGGTATATATGCTCATCGGGTTTGTCTCTTTCACTATTCTTTCACAAATATAATGTTATTGCTATTGGTTTGCTTTTTTGTTTTTTTTGTTTTTCCAGGTTCGAGAGTCCATTTTCCTGGGAACCAAACGACACCAAAAACCACCCCCAAGAGAAGCCAACACTTCCACCAAACAAAGTGTCCGCCGAGCCCGCGTTGGAGCCAGAAGAAGGAGGCAGCACCAGCACCGGCACCAAAAATGCCGGCTCGACGAGGCAGAGAATCACCATCCCGAAGCTCGGAAAGTTCAAGGTGATTTTCCCGGAAAACGAGCAGCCATGGAGGAACAAAGTCCTCGACCCCGGCAGCGACATGTTCCTGCAGTGGAACCGAGTGTTCCTCTTCTTCTGCATCGTCGCGCTCTTCGTCGACCCGCTCTTCTTCTACCTGCCCTCGGTGCTCATCGCCCCGGGGGCTGCCTCTGCCTCGGCCTCGCAGTGCATGGACACGGACCTCAGGCTGGGGATCGTCGTCACGTGCTTCCGCACGCTCGCCGACGCCTTCTACCTCCTGCACATGGTGATCAAGTTCCGCACCGCCTTCGTCTCGCCCAGCTCCCGGGTTTTCGGCAAGGGCGAGCTCGTTCTGGACCCCGGGGTGATCGCCACCCGCTACCTGCGCTCCGATTTCTTCGTCGATCTCGTCGCGGCGCTGCCTCTTCCCCAGGTTTGTTTGAACTCTATGCTTCGGTGTTTTTGAACCTTTTTCTTTTGGTTTTGGTATCGTAATTGCGGTGTTGTTTTTGTGGGCAGATTGTGATATGGTTTATCATACCAGCTAGCAGAAGCTCCCACTCTGATCATACAAACAATGCGCTTGTGATGATTGTTCTTCTCCAATATGTCCCCAGATTGTATCTGATTTTCCCACTCAGTGCTCAGATCATTAAAGCCACTGGTGTTGTCACCAAGACCGCTTGGGCTGGCGCTGCTTATAACCTCCTTCTCTACATGTTAGCCAGTCATGTATGTACATATATAGCTTCACCAACACACTCACACACGCACTATCTCTCGGGATCTTATCACTGTTGATGATGCATCCCTACGCACGTGATGTGATGTATAGTGTTGATACAGGTTTTGGGGGCGTCGTGGTACTTGTTGTCGATCGAGCGGTTCGCGACGTGCTGGAAATCGATGTGCAAGAAGGAGGAGCAGACCGCGAGGTGCCTCCTCAAGTACTTGGACTGCGACGCGTTGGACGACAAGGGGCGGCCCGGGTGGATCAACGCCACAAGCGTGTTCAGCAGCTGCGAGCCGGGTAAGGGCTTCAATTACGGGATCTTCGGGAACGCGGTGACCAATAATGTCCTGTCCGCGGAGTTTCTCGAGAAGTATTTGTACTCTCTTTGGTGGGGTTTACAGAACCTGAGGTATGATCATTAAGAACAAGTTGGCTGTGAATCCACTCTTGTATTTGCTCAACTGTTGATTGAATAACAAAGAGGACTAAGAAGAGGTTTTAGATAGGACGATAAACAGGGCTAAAAGGGCTTTGCTTGTAACAAGTTTTGACACATTTTTCATTGGGAAATTTACGCAGTTCCTATGGCCAGGGTCTGGAAACAAGCACATTCATAGGGGAGACTTGTTTCGCCATTCTCATTGCCATCTTAGGCCTCGTCTTGTTCGCGCACTTGATCGGAAATATGCAGGTAAGAGTTTAGCCTTAAACTAACACTTAAACAAGTTCATTTTACTTTTTACATTTCTTACATTGAAACAACAACTCTTATAAGGCCTCTTTACTTGTACGACTTAGACGGCTCAAGCAGAGGCTCGTTTACTTATGTTTTGATGGTTTTTTTCTTTTTCTTTCGGCGCAGACCTATTTGCAATCAATCACGGTGAGGCTTGAGGAGTGGAGGCTCAAGCGAAGAGACACCGAGGAGTGGATGAGTCACCGGCAACTCCCCCAGAGTCTCCGCGAGCGCGTGAGGCGGTTCGTTCAGTACAAGTGGCTGGCCACTCGGGGGGTCGACGAGGAGTCGGTTTTACGCGCTTTACCAACGGATCTCCGCCGCGACATTCAGCGCCACCTCTGCCTAGACCTCGTCCGACGCGTAAGCTTCAAACACTCTTAGCCCCTTGATGCTCGTCAATAAAAAATGTGACACGTCTAGAATTTTCAAAAATTGCACAGAAAGGTTCTGACTCGAGAAGAATGCGAAAATGCAGGTGCCGTTTTTCGCGCAGATGGACGACCAGCTCCTCGACGCGATATGCGAGAGGCTGGTGTCGTCGCTGAGCACGCAAGGGACGTACATTGTCCGGGAGGGGGACCCGGTGACGGAGATGCTCTTCGTCATCCGGGGAAAGCTCGAGAGCTCGACGACGAACGGGGGCAGGACGGGTTTCTTCAACTCGATCGCGCTCAGCCCGGGGGACTTCTGCGGCGAGGAGCTCCTCTCGTGGGCGCTGCTCCCCAAGTCGACGCTCAACATGCCGTCCTCCACGCGCACGGTGCGGGCCGTGGACGAGGTCGAGGCCTTCGCGCTGCGCGCCGAGGACCTCAAGTTCGTGGCCAACCAGTTCCGGCGCCTCCACAGCAAGAAGCTGCAGCACACGTTCCGGTTCTACTCCTACCACTGGCGCACCTGGGCCGCCTGCTTCATCCAGGCCGCGTGGCGCCGCTACAAGAAGCGCGCGCTCGCCAAGAACCTCAGCCTCGCCGAGTCGCTCTCGCTCGGGGATTTCGGCTGCGGGGGGTCCGAGCGGGAAGACTACGAGGACGAGGACGAGGACAAGGACGGGGACGGGGACGGGGACGAGGAGAGCGGCTCGCAAGGGAAAATGCCGCAGTTGGGCGTGACGATACTGGCGTCGAGGTTCGCGGCGAACACGCGGAGAGGGGGGGCGCAGAAGGTGAAGGGCGTCGGCGGCGAGATGCTGAAGATTCGGAAGCCGGAAGAGCCGGACTTCTCGGCTGAGGCTGAGGATGAGAGGCTTTTCCATTCAAGCTTGCTGTGAATATGATGTGTAGTTATTATTTGATGCAACTTTGATGCAGAGTTGCGATGTTATTACTTAGGCTAATTTTGTAACTTCAATACTCATCGATGTTCCACGTAACATGTGTAAGAAAGATGTAATACACTCGTTTATAACGTTATATTCACAATAACAGTAGAGTATTACTGAAAAGTTCACTTACTTATCCCACATTGAATTTTTTTTTATTTTTTTAAAAGACAGATACATCGTGAGATCATATATAATATATTAATCTCACGATTTAACGGGACAATTCTGATATATTAACATACACGGCAGCGTAATTATTACGAATGAATCTGAGGAATATTTGAAGTGATGACTTTGATGATTTGATGAGATAATTTGATATATTGATGTACGTATGTATATTTTGTAGTGTTTGTTGCTTCATTATTCTAAGGTCATGGGTATTATAAAAATTGGAAAGTACATCACGAAGTGTAGTTTTCATACAAGAAAGATTTGTTTTATCTTGCAATGATATATATAACACTTTAGCTTTATATTCTTTATCTTTTTAGATTTAAATTTTGTTACAAATTGTGGCCTCCGTCTATGAAAATAAGAGAGATCTTTCTTATTTGTAATTGTTCGAAGGATGGATACATAGAATCATAGATTATGGTCATTTCATTTGATGAAAGAAAAAAATTATAAATACCTATAAAATTATACGAGTTATGAGACTGTGTCGTCTCAATAGTAAATCCTGCAACTCTATAATCACATTTATCTTCTTAAATCATATGTTCAATCTCATCTTAGTCCTCTATTTTTAGAATTTCTCTAAAGTGGTCTTCAATTTACAAAGTTGTTTAGTTTTTATCCCTAAAAAGAAATGCATTCACAATTCAGAGGATTATTTAAGGACATGATTGGAAAAAGAGAGAGTAAACTAGACATTTTCAGGTATTGAGGACTAATTCATAATGTGAAATCACTTTTTGGCCCTTTGTTTTGGGCTCAAGTTTAAAAATTTGTTGACTTGATTGTATAGCACTATTTAGTTAGAATTAGGGGGAGTACAAAGATGTCGGAGTTTTTCTGATCAAACCATAAATGAAGAAGAAATAATTGAAAGATATAGGTTGTTCTTTAACATACTATTACGAATATAATATTAAGTATTAACCTAAGTAGGTTATAAATGGTTATTCTCCTACTATTAGTGAAACGTGACAGCTAAAATACACTCTATAAAGACTGTCTTAGACTCTTTGTCGAATATTCTATTCCATCTTTTATATAGAAAAAGTACCAAGAGAAAAAAAAAAAACAAACAAACAAACAAAGAAAAATAGAGAGAAAAAAAAAAGAAGAAATATTTGTTGATTATACAATCAGATTTTAAAATTCTAAGTTATATACAACACTTTATTATCCAATTCGTATTTATATTTGAACAAGAAAGAAAACATGGCAATACAATTAGACGTGGTTGATTGTAATTGTACTAATTACAACATTAACTCCACATAGTAGTCACTTTAGGCTTTGTTAGTAATTACTATAAATCTTTTTATTAGATGGATTAGTATGACTCCTTTTACATTAATTGCGGTCAGTTAAGTTAACAATAGTATAATTTGCACTAATGACTTTTGATCTTGTCCGGGCTCACAAGTTGCATTAATTCTTTTTCTTGATAAATTGAATTCAAATTTAAAATCCTAAACAAATAACTTGTAAATATGAAAGGGGTCTCACAAGAATCATGACTGTATTCAACTTGAGACGGAGAAGAAGACAAACAATGAGAGGAAGAATTAGAAATTAGTATTGATTTAATTATTGGTTGTTGATTGGAATGGTTAAATTGATGATTGATAATGTATTCTTTTATGTTTGTAGCTTCTAGTATTTTAAACTATTTTTTTTTTTTTTTACTTTGAATCTCTTAGCTTTTTTTCCAAGTGTTGTTTGACTGTTGCTGATTGATTGCTAATCAAAGTTCAGTTGTGTGGTGGTGAATGTTGGTAATAAAGAGAGTTTGATGTAGTAGTGAAATTTTGAAGGGGTTGAGAGTCTGGTTATTCGTTGTGGTTCTCTCTTTTCCAATTTTTTCTAGTTTTTTATTTATTTATTAATTTCACTAATAAAAGGCTGCATAAAATTATGTAATCTCTTCAACGCATTCACCTACGTCATATGAGATTCATGTGAGAGACAAATTTATTCCAAATTTTAATTTATGCTATTGATTTGGAGTGTGATTTGTCAAGATTTTTGAGTTGGGTGTAAATAACTAAAAACAGTTATAAGATAACTTGTCAAATTCCAAACTCGAAAAAGTTTAATTTCATGCCATATTTGACATTTAAGTTTACAACTATTATTACATGTCATTCCATTTTTTTCATAAGCAGATTACTATATTGTCATTCTTATTCTTTTTTGTCTTTTTTTCATTGTAAAAAAAAAATGACAATTCAATTAAATTGACTAATAAAAAGTGACATGAAAGGAAAATATTTTTTTAAGTGGTATTTTTCAAAATAAATTTTTAATTGACACTTTTCAAAATTTTAGGTGTCATTGTTAGTTTATCAATTCAGCTCGTAGAAAGTGGATCAATTAGAAAGCTCAACACAAATTACAAGCCCAAAAGAAATGAAAAACCTTGTTCGTGGATAATTTTTAAACGGGATTAAAGAGTATAATTGATTGGGTTTAATTTTAGGACCATATGCTCTGACACCATGTTAATTTAACAATTCTTTTAAAAACTGATAAGAGATGAGCCAATAATAATTCTATATTTCAAAGGTCATGTTAGGCAAATTACTCTATTGCCAAGAAAATAAAAAGTTTAAGGTGCCAACTTGTCAAATTGCGACAAGTTCATGAGCCAGTTGATTCAAATCATCAGTAAGAAAGCCTATTAACATATCATCTATAAGACTATAACAGTAAAATTATAGAGTAAACTGTGTTACATATCACGGTTGTGGGCTTGTGGCGCTCTTATTATTATTATTATTATTAAATGAATCCTATTTCATCTTTAGAATTCAAATTTAAATTCTATGTCACTATTATAAATTATGTCTTTTCTTTTATTATTTATAAATTACTATTTTGCTTCCCTTTAATCTTCTTTATTTGTAAAATAAAGAGACGATTTAATCATATTTGCAGTTAAAAAAGAGTTTTTTAGGCATTTAACCAAACTTTTGGGTAATTTTTTAAGATTTAACCTTAAAATGTTGAAATTAAGGATTTAGCCATAAAATATAACATTTTTTGTTACATGCAACATATATACGTGTAAAAGTGTAATATTTTATGTTACATGTTACATTTTTTACACGTATATATATTACATGTAACATAAAATGTAATTTATAAAATGTTACATGTTATGGCTAAATCCTTAAGTTCGTGAAATTATGGCTAAATCTTTCAAACTTCACCTTTAAAATGACTAATTGCTTAACTGGCCCGTTAAAAAATAACATGAAATGCAACTTTTTCTTTTGAGACGACAAAAATATGTTCTCTAAGTCATTAAGGTCCATCATTATCAAAAATATGTCAATGTTACTATAACAAATAAACACATTGAAAATAAAAATATCTGGCTCGATCAATCATGACTCAGACTATAAATAGTAAAAGCGTAGGCCCTAATTCCCTCATGTTCGAGTTCGACTTGATTATAAATGTTATTTTTCATCACAATCACATTACCATCACAATTCTCAGCTGTGAAAACTGAAAGGAGGCAAGCTAGGCCAAAAACAAACAAACAAAAAAAAAATCTTAAAAAAAGAAGCCAAAGAATCTCCAATTAGGAAGGAATTAAGCCCTCTTATGTTTTTAATTAAGCACTTGTGGCTTCTTAGCATGCCCAACAGTCACTCATTTAAGTAGCAAAGAAAAGTAGTGGATTTATTTAGCTTTATCTCATCCTTCAACTATCACACACCAAACATTACACAATTAATTATGTTAGCATTATTGTTCTCTTTATCTCTTGTAGCCTCCTTAAGTCCCAAGTCATTAAAGATTGTGAGAACTATTTTTATACAATAAATTAAAGATACCAAATATTCCTGATTGTATACATAATATATCCCTTACATTGAAGTAAATTTTTTATACTTTTTTTTTCTTTGAATTATTCATTTTTGTGAATTGACAATTGTATGTTGAATGTGTGGTGTCATATTTAAGTGGTTAATCAATCACAAAGTTGTGTGTAATTGGTGCTGACCCAACTGGACAACAATCCCTCAAAATATTAATTGTGACCATAATTAAGGCCTTTCAACCAATTTGAATACTATCCTACCCCTTTGCCTTAATAACTCTCACACTTGCACATCCAACTTTCGCCGCTTGAAATTAAATGACATGAAAAAAAATGCTCTAGATAAATACTAAAAATAGCTGGCTTATCCCTTTTGCTCAAAATAAATAAATAAATTGCTTTTTTTCTCAAACCAATATAAGCACCAAGTTACAAAAAAAATTAATGTGGTGGACCACAATAGTGCTGCTCAAAAGAGAGAGAAAAAAAAATGGTTTTTGTCTTTTTAATTATATTTCCCAAACAAGTGGTCTTGTGTCAACAAAAGCCAGAATCAGAATATGCCCACAAAAGATCTCTGGCCCTCTTGAGATTTTTCAATTCCAAAATGAGTTTTTTGAATATAGTTGCTCCAAGGGCACATGAACCCACCAAAGCAAAAAAGAATAAAAAAAAAAAAAGGAAAAACCTAAACCACTCCAAAAACACCACAAACAATGCCAAAGCCAGAATCAACATATATAAGCCCACAAAGATCTCTTGCCCTACAATCATGGAGTCCTTAGCAAGTGATTTTGAAAAGTCAAAATGAACCAAAGCAAAACCTCAGACAACACAAAATGCCACAACACAAAGTTTGTTTCTTTACATGTTTGGCATTTTGTCCACCGACACTATGTAGGTTTATCCAAAAGATGAGTGGTGCTTTGAGGAAGTAAAATGTTCAAACCGTAATTTTATGATAAAACAGCATTGCTTATAATAATGTGTGTAGGGAAAAGTTTCCGCATTTGCTAAAAATGTATTAAACAACATAAACATGCTTAGATCAGCATAGATAGAGTGTAAAAGGAATTTCCAATGGGCCAACAAATAAATTAACATATACAATACAATGGGGTATAGTTTATTACAACCATGAGAGACTGAAAAAAAAAAAAAAGAAGGCAAAATGGGTATTTGAGATGAGAGAGAGAGAGAGAGAGAGGATATTATTTCATTTGTCAATACAGAACAAAAGAAGAGAGAGAGAGGGTTTTACATGTCTTGATAACTATCAAGAAGAGACCTATATGAACCCAAGGCATTGAGCAATATAACCCATAAGAGTTTAGACTTCACTCAGCCTTTTCTTTGGATTCTTAAATACAAATATGGCTTGAATCTGAAACGCCAAATCACACCCAAGCAAGAATCAATATGTAGCTAAAATGAATATATATATATATATATATATATAGAGAGAGAGAGAGAGAGAGAGACTAAAAGAACAAAAATAAGACCTCAAGTTTAAACCTATAGCAAATGACAATACTTTAACACCTATGGCATGTCAAAATGATCAATTTTTTTTATTATTATTTTTCTTTTTTTCTCTATTCCTATCAAGTTTCTCCAAATCAAATATGGGTGACAAGTAAATTCACTGAATCACAGGTTATTTTATATGCCTGACAGTGTGATTCTTAGAAAACAAGGATTTTCTTTTCTTTTGGCAGCCTTGAATTCTTAATATTAGCTCATCTGTTCGCCGATTAGATCGAGACCCACGAGGAGGAAGGTGACTCCTTGAAACAGAAGGAAGTAAAAGTGTACTCCTTGTGCCGATAGGAGGCTCCGGATGGACGCTGTGAGCAAGAGGAACGCCAAGGCGAGCTCTTTCTTGTATATCTTGTTAACTTTCTTAACAGGAGCGGAAGCTGCTTCTTTCTGCTCCATGAGTCGGTTCAACTCAGAAAGCTCGCTCTCGGAAGCTCCTCGGTGGATCTGCGGCTGGTTCATCATCTTCGATTCCCTCTCGGCAGCGGCCAGTAAGTCAGACTCCGATGACCTTCCTGTCTTCTTTGTAACAGTCCACTCGTAAGAGCTGCCCAACTGGAACAACCCCGAGATCATCGCGTTGAATTTGGTAACGGACATGGTGTTTTCGAACAGGAGGTAAGGGACGATGAAAGGGAAGGATTTCGGAGCAGGAAGGATGTTGAGGAATGACATAAAGACGGGCACGTAGCAGATGACCCAAACGGGAAGCTCGGCCTCGGGGACAAACATGGTTAGAGGAAGGATTATGCAGAACAATGTGAAAGAATAGAAAGGAAGGATAAGTTTCCTCAGTAGAAAGAATAGAAGAATCAAGTTTGCTTTCTTCATTGCTGATATCTGCATAGTTGTGAGGAATTCATTACAGTTTAGTGCATGCTGTATTATAATTTATAATCAATAGCTTGAGAATCAAGGAAATTCAATAGTGGAAGTACCTTAGAAGTTATTATCGCCGGAAGGCACAATCTAAATAGTTGCATAGGACCGGAATGCCAACGGTGTTGCTGTTTCCTGTAAGCTTCATAGGACTCCGGAACTTCGCAAAGTACCTGAAACCGATACGCACTATCTAAGCTTCGTAATCAAAATCAAACAAGAAATTCACATTAAATCCTCTGACTTTGAAAGATTAAATTTACATTAAATGGAAGGAATAATTATCCTGAATTTCTACCTTGACATCATTAAGGTAGATGAATTTCCAACCATTAAGGTGGGCCCTGACTGCAATATCCATATCTTCCACAGTTGTCCTCTCAAGCCACCCTCCCGACTCTTCGAGTGCCTTGATTCTCCAAACACCAGCAGTTCCGTTGAAACCAAAGAAATTAAGGAACACCCCATTAACCTGCTGTTCCACCTCAAAGTGGAAGCACAAATTAATGTTTTGGAGACGAGTCAACAAGTTCTCATCCTTGTTCACGAATGCCCATCTAGCCTGAACCAGACCAAGTTCGGGATCGTCCTGAAACACGAGAGAGAAAGTGAGAAAAATCAAATTCCCGATCTCTGAAGAATGCTCTGACCGAAACTCATTAGTATCAGTATAGTCCTCTACCTTGAAATGTGGGACTGTTAGCTTAAGAAAATCTGGATTTGGTTGGAAATCCGCATCGAAGATTGCAACAAATTCGTAGTTCTTGATATAATCACAGCCCATTGCGGACTTGAGATTCCCAGCTTTGTAACCTGTACGAATCTCACGGTGACGGTATTTTATGTTGATACCCTTTTGGCTCCACTTAGTAACTTCTGCCTGAATTAACCTCTGGATGCTCTCGTCACTGGAGTCGTCAAGAACTTGAATCAGTAAACGGTTCTTTGGCCAATCGATTTGGCAGACTGCAGAGATTGATTGCTCATAAACCTGCATCAGACAAATGCAAAAACAGCTTGTGAACCTCATAAAAGTCTAGAGATTTACCAGATATGAATGCTATATTTCATCAACTAGTTATACTATAATGTCTCCATCAGTTATTACCTAACATTTAGTAAGTCACACCATAATTGACCTAAAAATAACAAATAATAACAATAATTAAAAATAAAAAAAAAAACCAGATCTTAAAAGTAGAGACCAGAAATTTTACTAAAGTCGCTTAGTGACGACTTGAATCGTTACTGGAAAAAATAATTCTTTCCATAAATCTTAAGGATCACAAAGTACCATTTCCTGGTAAGTGATTTTGAAAACAATTAGAAGCCATTGTTTTATTCTCACTAATTCATGCATTTTTTTGTAAAGTTTAGCAATTGTGGTCATATCTTGCTTTGCAGCTTCTTGTTTATCCACTCTACAGTAAAAATAGCCCATTAGTCTTTCAACCAAAAGAGAGAAACTTTGCCCATAGCTACAAACAAAGCATCAACACAAGCAACTGAAAACGCCATAGACAAAAAAAAAAAGTTCACAAGAAAGTGACAGTGATTACCTCTCTCTCATTGCACATTGGGATTTGAACAAGCACCATCGGGTACTCATAGCCTGCAGATTTCTCAACATCGTCCGTCTGCAACGGACCCCCCTCGATCCTCGGCTTAATCTTCTTGTACTTAATCCAAAAGCAGCCCAAGGAAAGCACCATACGATCAATCGACTGGATTATGAACAGAACGACGCAGAACCTCGAGAGCCCTTGAATGGCGGGCGCAATGTAATCAACCCGGAACGTCAACCACGCGACATAAATTGCGTGGAGCCATCCCTGCAGCTCCAAGGTCCTCGGAATATGCAAGTTCGGGTTGCGAAAGTAATGCCAGCCTTTGAAGTAAGCAGCAACCTCAACGGCCAGAATCACCAAGGAAATCACCAAGAAGGCTCTAATGACTCTAAACAACAGCTTTCCCTTCCCCAACTTCTCGGGCTCTGCGGAAGCTCCTCGGCCATAGACCAACCTCTTCTTGATGGCGCCGAGCAATGCCCACAGCAGAGTGGCTATCCAAGCCACGCAACCGACGGCGCGGTGAGCCTTGAGAAGCAAGACCCAAGTCACTTGCTTGGCATTCTTTCCCCGGCTCTTCTCGATAGGCCGGAATGCGGAATCCGGGCCCTCAATCTCCACCACCGAGATGTTCGGGTTCTCCATTGTCACCACCACTGGTGTGCCCTTCCGGGCACTACCCTTACCCTTTCCCCAGAAGTTGGAAAATTCAAGTCTTGGAGACATTTTTACAAACAAAACACAAACAACCAAAAAATCACCACACACCCAAGAACCCCAAACACCCCCCCAAAAAAAAAACAATGAAAAAAACACTTCCTTTCTCACTTTTCCTTTTCCTTCTTCAAGACCCAGATCTGAAAATAGAGAAATGAGCAAAACCCATATGGGAAACAACCACAAAAGAAACTGACTTGACTCAGGGCTCTTTCTCACTCTACAAAACCAGCAAAATTCACTCAAAGCTGGGTTTTGTTTTTTGTAAAAATGTTTTTTTTGTGGAGACAGTGACTGAGAGAGGCTCTATAGAAGAGCCAGTTAAGAATGGAAAAGCAACATTATGGGGCAAGGTATCTGCAGCTGTATGAGCCTTCCTTTGTGGGGTATATATCTTCTTCAAAGTATTTCTTGTTCCACCATTTGATCAACACTAACATTTATTATATATGCATATATGTGTGTATAAATATATATTACTTAGAAGTTGCACCATAGAATATAAGAATCTGCCTTAATAAAGATTAAAAAGAACCCCAAAATAAGAGAGAGAGAGAGAGAGAGAGAGAGAGATATCAAAATGCTTAACCTTGAGCAAGTAAAAAAAGACAAAAGAGAAATGGGAAGTTCAAATCAAAAGCTGAGATATTATTATTACCTGTGAGCGAGAGAAACAGTGAAGAATTCTGGTGTGAGAGAGAGAGATAAAAACGCAGTGTGTGAAAATGAGAAGAGTGAAAGTACGTAAAACTGTTTATATATATATATATATATATATATATAGCAACAGAAAGTGGAAGCTATGAACAACTGTCAAAAAGAAGAGCCGATTGCCTTAATGTCCATATTTATCCATTTCTACTCTGTTTTGCAACTGTATTACTCGTACTAATACAGATTACAGACGCACAATCTTCTGTCTCGGAGGGGTGAAAGTGAAAAAAAAAATAAAAATAAAGAAAAGGGTAGGGTTACTAATATAAATAACCTTTTTTATTTGGTTTTCACTTTGGTCCTTGAGTCTATATTTGTGTCATTTTCAGCCTCTTAGTTCATACGAACAAAACCCTACCAAACCCAACCGAGAGATGGGCACGAATTAGACGCATTGGTTGGCCCCTAAGGTTATGTGTGTCTTGAAATGTAAGTTTAAATAAATGCTATCAAAATTTTTAAAAAAGATTCGCATTTTGTAAAATTGATAAACAAGTCAATAGTATTTAATAGGATTAATTTTACGTTTGCCCCCTGAACTTTGGGGTCAGTTTCACTATGCCCCCTAAACTTCAAAACGTTAGATCCGTTCCCCTCTATCTTTGAAATTTTATAAACTTGCCCCTTCCGTCAAATATTTAACGGAAAATGCCTTAAATTTGTATTTTAAGGTGTTTTAAAGTTGGTAAAAAGGCTAAAATTATTATTTTATCCTTAAATTAGTGTGTGGTAATTATATTTTAATAATTTTAATAATATTTATTTGCAAAATTTATAATTAAATTCATACTTTTTCTCTCTCAAAAAAATTAAGATATGATATTTTGCATATAAATATGAATTTAATTATAAATTTTGTATATAAATATTATTAAAATTATTAAAATATAACTACTCCATAATAATTTAAAGATTAAACATTAATTTTAATATTTTTTTAACCTCAAAGCACCTTAAAACATGAATTTAAGGCATTTTTCGTTAAATATTTAACGGAGGGGGCATTTTTACGAAATTTCAAAGATCAAGGGGAACGGATCTAACGTTTTGAAGTTTAGGGGGCATAGTGAAACTGACCCCAAAATTCAGGGGGCAAACGTAAAATTTGTCCTATTTAATATTATTGACATGAATGAAATATTTGGATTAATTACATCTTTAACTCAAATTATGCATTAGACAACACGAATTAAGGGTAATGACTAACTATATATCGAAAAATCATTCAATATTATTCATTTGTAAACCCTAATGCATTACATTAATGATGGTTATTAAGATGTCCAAATCCATAGATTGCAATGATGGTCTACTTTAATACACTTGTGCTTATTATGTGTGTTGTTGAATATTTGATAAAAGTTGAGGGGTGAAATTAGTATAAAGTTTAGTGCGGGGATAAAATCGTAAAAGAGTTAAAATTAAAGCAGATAAGTCAATAAGTACAAAATGGAATAAATGGAAGGTCTTGCCACCTCACTCTACTGTGGAGGCCAGTTGGATTACTTTAACTGCAATAACATTAACAATGCCATACATATGTTCATATAAAATATAAAAATCTAATATAATATAATATAAAAACAATACCATAAATCTTACCTCACAAATCTAAGCTTACGTATATGAATATTCTCAGGTATTTTGGACTGCTTTAGACTCCGGTCATTGTCTAATTTTGAAAATATGTTAGTCAAGAATAAACATTGTGAAATTTTATGTTAAGATACACAAAGTGTCTCACCTGTATTAGGAACAAAAATTATGATATCGTTGTAAGATATTAAAAAAAAAAAAGAGTTAATCAGATTTTAGAAGTATATTTTTATAAAGAGAAAATATTAAAAGGACAAACATAATAAAAACTTAAAAAAACCCCAGAATTTAATTTCAGCATATATCTTAGAAGATGAATAGTTTTGTTTTCTTGTCAATGTCCATGATAGGGTAATTGACCTTAGTAAATGGATGACTTGCTTTTAGGAATCCACTAACATAATAACCAAATTATTAAAATAATTTAAAGAGAAACGAGAAAATACTAAGATTTAATTACATTACAACTTAAATGAATATGCCATGTTTTATAATAATTTAAAAATGATCAATTCATTGATTGATTTTACTTATTTATCGAGATTTAATTTTACCATTAAGTAAATACTCAAGTACTACATTATAATTTTTATAATGTTAGAGATTTGTTTTATATTAAGTGCTAAAAATTAAATATTTATTATAAATAGACATGTAATGTAACTTTCTCAACAAAATTTGAGTAAATATTGTGATCCCTTTTTTTTTTTCTTCTTATCCTTATTTGCTCACCTGCCTCGAGGATAAAAGATCAATTTTGTATAACTATAATATTGTTTGGTAGTTCTTAAAAGAAACAAACACAAACACACAAAATTTATGCCCTTTTTATCCAAATCTTTCATTCTAAAATATAAAATGATAAATCTATGTGATTAATTTTAGATCTAAAATAGCCATAAAAAATTAGATATAAATTTCGGTGCATGTGACACCACCGGTCTAAGCCATCAAGAGGTTATATTGTGACTTGTGAGTTGGTTGTTATATTGTCTCTGTCTCGATTCGATTGACATCGTTTTCTTTTCTTTTTTTTTTTTCATTGATTATTATAAAAGAAACTTGTAAATTATATATATTCACACTTTATAATCGATTACGATGTTTGATATGCATTTTCATCCATATATGTTGTATGGATTGTTGAGTTGTGACGTCAAAATGAGTTAAAACATCGTAGTTTTAAGTAACATAAAGCATATTTAGCAAAGATAATTAACAAAGACAAAAACTATCATTGTCGTCCTAAAGCGAATAAAAATTTCTCTATTGATGAATGATAGATATTGAGAAACTAATCATATTTAGCACCAGATATGCTATTCAAAATCACAGACATAAAATTGAGGATTGGATTACGTTTAAGGAAACTAGCTTCTTAAACTAATATACCGTGGAGATTAATGAGACATTTTTTCGCAAAAAAAGAAAAAGAAAAAAAAAGAGTAACTATGATATATTAAATAAAAATATTAAAAACGTATTTGGTGTGGCCAAAATAGCGTTATCATTATGCATAAATAGCGTACAAGTGTAGATTGAGTTCATGAACTAAATCGAGAAACCTGATTCACTAGTTAGTTTTCATAATTTATTATTATTATTTTACTAATCATATCATACACTATTCATTTCGTGAGTTTTTTTGTTTGTCATCATATTTTATTAGTCTTAAATAATTTCATAGATTGGGATTGGGATTAATTTGAATATGTGTTAAAAATAAAAAATTAAATTGAACTGACCTAAAATGTAGGGTAACATTGTGATTAATCTTGATATTTAATAAAGAAAAATCGTATTCTGCAAAAAGAAAGAATGAAAAAATATATATATATTTGAATAATGAATAGCTTATCCCAAATTCGTACCTATGAACAAATAAATGCCAAAGAACCAAAAGTAATCAGCACTTAAAGTCCACCTAGCTTTAAATTATTGTTTCCACAATGCTCTAAAAGTGAAAAAGGAAATAAAAATTAAATAAAATAATTTATTATATAATCAGAGAAAGAAAACAATGAATGAAGCACGCAAAGGCTAAATCCCATTTAATAAAAGCGCATCCAATATGCCACCCAACAGCCGAATTTGCCTGTCGGCTAAAAAATTACTATAAGCACTTTTTTGATTATTAAAAAAAAGAGAAAAAAAAAAAGAAAGAAAGAAATAAATGAGTGAAACTATGGACCATTCTTTGTTTTAAAAGGCTCTTTTGCTCTTTCCCTTCCCATTTATCAGTCACTATACTCATTCACTCTAATAAGGTACAATGGGGGACCAAACAAGCTCAAAATAAATAGATAAAATTAGACCAAAAATAACTACAAGCAATTTGGTACGTTTCAAGTCCAAAAAGAATTTTCAACATTCCCATGTGTAAGAAAGAAATTACATTTACTTTTTTGGGGGATAAAATTTGACTTTCTTGAGGGGTTTTGATCTCCATGACCCACCAAAGTTGAAGAAAGGAATTTTTGCTTTACCATAATAATATAAATCAATAGCTTTCAGAATCACATGCAATGCTTCCAAGTTCCAAGTCCCAAAGTACATCAAATGGCAGAAGAATTCAGTTTGATCCTATCATCATCACCATCATGATGTAATAACAAACACCTTTTGAGTCCAATAATCTCTTGAGGAGAGTCTTAAAATAAACTTTGTGACAAAAAATTTCAATGTTGAATCAATAATTGTGGTCCACTTTTTTGGGCAATCAAAAACTTTTGATTGCCCAGAAACTGGATTTCACTATCCAAATTCCAAGCCAACACTGCCTTGTCCACTTGATGTATCATGCCAATCATGGTGGGTTTTTTTTTTTTTTTTTTTTATCATACAAAATTTTTAACCTTGATTTAATGGACATAAATGTGTTATCTAGAAATTGATTGAGACATGTTTGCTGGTGATGCTTTAACTATCTTCAAGTGTATTCTCTCAAGTTGCAGAGTACCTTTGAAAAACCTTCCATTACAAATAGAAGAAAAGCCAGAGCCTTTCTTCTGTATTTGACTTATTTCAGAAGTCTGCTCTAAGCATCAAATTTTGCTAAGGTAGCTAGATGGAGAGTAAACAATCAGTTTGCGAAAAATTGTAATGAACAACAGAAACGACTAACATTTCTTTCTTATTTTTCAAGAATCAAACTTTGATAGTACGAGTACAACACTTGGTCCGTTTGTTGCTAGTAAGTGTTCCAAGAAGTAACATGATCAAAGTAACCAAAACGCAATTTTCATTGGCTTAAATCTAATGATACAACTATATTTGGGGGAAAAAAAAAATATTGCTTCACAGATTAAAGAAAGGCAGACAAAAGGGGCCACCTGAAATCTCTTCGGTATGTCCATTTATTTACTATGAGCCTCGACGTCTAACTCTGCCCTCGGGGGTTTGTTCTTCTTCTGATTATATTTGGAGTAAGAATACCATACACCGCCAGCTGTGTTGATGACCAACCCTGTCACGTTCAAAGCATGCACTTGCACGCCTCCTAGTAGGACAAAGCCGAGGGTCTGGGAAACAAGAAAGCGTGCGTCAATTGGGTCATGCTCTGATTTTCAAATAAACAAACGCACATGATCTATTCCATGAAACAGAGAAAATCAAGAGAGGATTTGGGTGGTTGCTTGCTTTGAGTTCTATTTATGTCACCAACTAATCAACAACAAACAAGAAACATACCGTGGACCCGACCCCTTTGAGAACCCCAACGATGGTTGTCGTTAGAGCTGAGTTGACAATGGTACACAAGAACATGGTGAAGTTGAGAACAATACCCATCACCAATGACAGAATGAGGATCACCAAAAAATATAAAGAATTGCTCTGCAAATAAACAATAGTAGTATCAGATTTTCCAATAGAGTCTTGAAAATCACAGGATGATCCAAAATGGATATTCCAAACACATCTTTAAACTCTATACTGATATTTGGACATTTGAAAATATCCAACGATCTTACTCATTTCATTTCGTCGATGAACGCAACTAACACTTTAGTATTTTCCATTAAGTTAATGTGAGCCTTTTCATGGTCGAGATATTATAAGAGTCTATATGATTACTAACTACGTATTAGAGTGTTAAAAGGGGTCTTTAAGCAGTTACGCATTCTTGGTTCAGCAGACTGTAATTTTTGAATTTTCAAAAAAAAAATGACATTCGTTTGAGATTCTGACCTTTGCAAGTAGTATCGATAAAGAATTCGGAAACTCTCCTGTAGCAATGATGAGAAATAATAGGAATGGAAGAGACAAAAAGCTATTATAGAACATGATTTCAACTGAAGATAGCCCGTCCTCTGCACCGGACTTCTCCACCAAGACAAGGTACATGGTCTGCAATTGATATTAAACACTAATGCTAAAGTAAGTATTTGTACATTATCACGTACATTCTTCGAAAGGAAAAGTATCGAAAATGAACCTGAAAAAACACAGAAGTGAGAGCCATGCTATATCCGAAAAGGTCAAAGGAAAAGTCTCCTAATGCCGCTACGACAACCCCAGCTGCAGTTAATAATACTGAAAGAGTGACCTGAAAATCAAAACATGGACAAAAGCATTAATGAGTTTCGACATTCTGCAAAATGCCATCATATTTATTGTATTCGCACTATGATGTGGCATCCATGTGAAATAGGTACATATTTATGCAAACTAACTCCCCATTTCTTTATTAATCTTTAATCCAGCTAGCTGAGCCATGCTCAAGCAGAACTTACAAAGACCAAAAAAGCATGTTCGTTGATGCTATGTTGGAATTTCATCATGTTAAAGAATCAAGTTCTATCACAAAAACGAGTCTGATTCCAACCGGTGGCTGCACTAGTGACCATACTTTGCACTAGAACAATAATTTGTATTTCAAACTAATAAAACTTCGCACCCAAAAAAAAAAAAAAAACTAATAATACAGCTTTGACACTCGATTTTGCTTCCCCGTGCAGAGATCACAAATTAATTCCACCTTCTGTAGATGAGCGTGCAATTCCTACAATTATAATATTTCCCTATATCATAGCCTGAAATCTTAACCCAGACATTGGATCTAGTAACATACTGTCATAACTTATGCTTGATAGTTTTCACTATTCTTATACATTGACATTCGAAGGGTCTCAAAGTTCAGCCCATTTCTTGATACAATTCAATGAAGTTTCCTCGGGAGAAAGCTACATTCTATAGACATCCAAACCGAACCACATGCAGGTGACAACTCCCAAAAAAACCGAGCATACCTGCGTGGTTGGTCTTCCTTTTCCTGAGAAGAATCCGGCTATTAGCACCGCAAGCGGCGTGAGCCTTTTAATTGCAATGTACATCGGAATATTGACTCCCTTCAAGCTCGCCAGGGCAAACGCCACATTCGCGTTATAAAATAGCGACACGGGCAGGAGCTTTTTAGCCGTTGTCATATCAAATCCCCTAGCTTTCGTGTACCCCGATCTTCGACCAGAGTGTATAAGCCCAGCAGTCGCCACTTGCTACAAAAAATTAAAAAGAACAATGATATTTAAAAAAAAAAAAAAAAAACCGTCAGCTTCTCTTTTCAATAGTACTTAAGCACAATTGTGAATGCTAAAAGGTTTGTATTTATTTCTGATATTGATGATTGATAAGACAAATGAACACAAAAAAAGAAAGAAAAAAAAAAACAAATCTTCGACTTTCATGTTCCATAATATTGAGAACAAATTAACAAAACTTGAATATTCTTTTTTCATTTATTTTATCGGTAAGTGTTACCTGTATAGTGAGAAGTGTCATTGAGTAAGAGTATTGCATAAGAATTGCTTTGTTGATGAAAACCATTGACATTGAAGCAATCCCATATGAAACTGCTGCAAATAAACTACAATGACATACAAAATCGTTTATTTAACAATAAATATGAGAATTAACATGATAAATGGAAATCAGCTGAGTCAATGGCAATAAATCATTAACCTCACAAATGAGCTAGCTTCTGAATCAACACGACTCTCCATGGCAAACCAAATTATCAGGATTTTCTTTTTTCTTTTTATTCAAGATTCAGATACCCAAGTCTCTTATCAATCTGTTCAATCACTGCTGGGAAATAAATTCTTCAACTTTTAGCGAATATCCAATCGAAACACTGCGAATCAAGTAAAACCCAGATCAGAAAATCGAAGGAAAAAAAAAAAAAGAAAAATGGGATCCAAATGCAATTACAGAGAAAATTAAGCTGAAAAATCACCTGGGTTCCGTGACATTTGCATGGTAAAATGGACAAAGAAAAAAAAAAAAAGCGTGAAAGGTTGTTTCTTTGGATCAACAAAGTGAAAAGAAAAAATAAATAAATAAATTGAAGAAATAAGCGCGAGCGTTAAAGAGCCAACAACAGAAACAAAGAGTGTGAAATTTGTGAAGAGAAGAGAGTGAAGCGCGTGAGGTGGGTAAGTAATAAGAGAGAAAAAAAAATGGTGGTGAAATGGAAAAGATATATACTATAACTATGGCAATAGAAAATAGAGAAATTGGTGCTGAAATTGAGATGAAAGGGTGATGGGTTTTGGTTTTGGACTTTGGTCGAATCGAGACTGAATCCCCAAAAATAATAAAATTTGGTAAAATAAAAAATAAAGAGAGAGAGAGAGAGAGAGGTATTTTTTTTTTCCGGCAAATGGTAAAGGTAAAGCCATAGTGATTGATCAAGAGTTTTGGTGTGGAATTGAGATTTTGGAATTTTGACTCAATTGGGATTGGGATTGGGATTAGGATTGGGATTGCTTTGTCTTGTTGTTCTTGCCCTAAAACCTCTCACAGTTTAGGGTTTTCTCATTACTCTCATCTCCCCCATTGTACACAGTTCGGTCTCTTTTATTTATTTACTTTTAATTCCTTTATTGCAATTTTCCATTGCCCTAGATTTTAGAAAATTTTCATTTTATAATTTTCACAGGAATTTTAAAAAAATAGCCATTGTTTAGTAAATAATTTTAAAAAATAACCATAATTTTAAAATATTTAAAAATTAGCACTTTTAAAATTTTTTTGACACGTGTCAGAAATTTTATGATAATAATTTTTATGTGTAATTTTGTTATTATCAAAAATTTTTGACATGTATAATAGCTAATTTTTGAACTTTTTAAAACTTTGATTATTTTTTTTAAACATACAATGCAAAATGATTAGTTACTTAATTGACTTTTTTAAGTATTGGTAGACTGATTCCCAATTAATGTAATTATCTTCTTTAAATTTTGGATTTGACATTTGTAAACATGACATAATCAATAAAAAGTAGTACAAAATATTAAAATTTTAGAATAACTACCTTGTATGCATAGATAAGTTCTTTTTAATAAAAATTTTAATAGTCTTAAAAAAATGGATTAAAATTAAAAACAAAATTGTGTAGATTGTCATTGTGGACTAAATCTAAACGTTTTAAAAATTGTAATTAAAATAGAATATATATATATATATATATATAAGACACACCTTATTGAAGATTTTCCAACTTATAATTCAAGTGCAAATGTCATAAAACCCTTTTCTATTTTTTCTACACAAAAGTGCTTTGATAAGCTGTGCCATTGATTACATTAATAAACTGTTAATACAAAACCTACTGGCAATCTTCTTTTAGGGGGAAAATCTACTCGCAGCATGACCTTGTCCTCATGCATATATATTGTTATTATCTTAGCGCTCATTTGAATAACAAAATCTTTGAATTACATCCTTTCGTTACATTACTATTACTAACAAACTAATTGATTCATTATTTTTAGTCTCTCTTGTACTTGGATTTTTATTTTGTATTTTTTGGCTAGAATAGTAGTTGGAAGTTGTTGGGGCTTTGTTGGCTTGGCTATTGCATACACGACTAAAATACAGGCTCATAGTCTTGCAGTGTTTCTTTATTGATATGCCATAACTCAAACCTAAACTTCAATTTCAGTGTTCCAATATCTAACAAATATAACAACCCTCATTAGCATTTATGTTCTTGTTGGGTGTTTTTCAGAAAGGAAAATGAATAGGCATTTAAGAAGCCAAAAATATAAAACCTTAAACTGGCCAATTCAAGTGGATGTCAAAGTTAACCGGTTTGGTATTTGAAGCCATCAAATGAATAGGAAAATGGATGAATCAGTAAAAAATTTTGGTGTTCGAAGAATTAATAGCTGCTAAATGCAAGAAACGAGCAAGCGCAGGGATAAAGATGAGACATCCTATAAACTGTTTTCAATTACATTAATCTAAACTAAGTTTGGAGAAATAAAATGATTAATATATATATCAAAATTCCGAAAAGGGCACCGCTGCGGACATGGACGCGGTCGAACCATTCCGTCCGAGCTGGCTTTTATCTTGCTGTTGCTCTTGAGCTTATGGATGAATGGTAAGTGGTGCTTCTCTGCTTTCTGTAAGAGGTGTAAACATCGTCGTATTGACTTATCTCGTTTGGATTGGCAGCCGCCCCGAGTCCCAACCTTCCGGAGCTAACGAATCCTGGTTTACGCTCCACGCTCCCATCGGGATAAGTCCCAGTCTCGGGGTCCACCTGCAGGTTTGGTGGCGGAGGAATGCAGGCCCCGCCCTTCCGCGCAGCAGGCTCGCTTTCGTATTCTCTGTCGTACTCATCATCATCTCCGTCGTCCGGCTTGAGGGGTCCTTCCGAAGGGTTAACCTCTCCGATCTCTTTAAAGAATTTGGACACTCTTTCGAGAATTTCTGATTGAGATACGCTGGATGGAGGTATGATTGTAGGGATGTCCAACGGGCTCATGGAAGAGTAAGGCACTCCACTGCCAATCTGCATCTTCCTGACCATTCCAGGGATAAGACCCGGCGGGAACAAAGGATACGGTGGCACTTTTTCTCCGTTGTTAGCAGTCAGGCCTGGCAACAAATGGGGCGCGGACTGTTGATTTGCTGGTTGAACAGAAGCCGGCATCGGAATGGAGCCTGTGAAAACAGGCAGCGGCATGGCCTGACCTGGCACTGCGAGTTTATCAGGATGCTCTTGATCTCCCAAACTCGACATGGGGCCCTGCCGATCGGGATGCCATTGCCCCAAGTTATGGGGTACGGCCTGTGGTAATCCTGTGTTAGAAGCACAAACACATCAACATTGTAATGCTTGCAGATAATATTTTGAAAAAGAAAAAATCACCAACGGGGATGACTATATTGACAAATAAACGCTATAAAAGAACCCTAAAATAACCCCCGACGCCGCCTTTCATACTGCCAAATATGCACAATGTTACCACAGCGAAAAGAATGTTTTAAATAGCCTACCTGGTGCCGAATCAACTGGTGCAGCAGATAATTCCTTCGGGGGACCTGGAAAAGAATTAGCTGATTGTCCACCGACCATCTCGTTTCTAAGCGCATTGATAGTGTCCGGGTCATAGATGTTATTGGAAGCCCATAACTGTAGAAGTTGCTGTAGCTTTGACTGGTTTTCTTCCTGAATTTGAGGGTGATGGTATATCCTTGCAAGCATCGAACCTAAGACAGGCTTGAAAGCAAAGGCTTCGTTGTCAAGTTCGTCACCAGTTCTTCTCTGCACACTGTAAATTTATCGAGGAGGCCAAAATGCAAGTTATATAACACATAGAAACCTTCAACATACACAAATATTTAGAAAACCATACGGTCCTGGATGAATAAAGATAGATAAGGTACAACGCAAAAGCATATCATATAAAAATAAAATAAAAATAAAAATCAACTGCATTTCCAAGATGAACTTCATACTATAGCAGTGCAAACAATATGCTTTGGGTTATAAGACCGGTGTTCTACCGTGCAACGATATAATTTATTGCTTATCTCACTCTTTCAAACAAAATTTCAGCTGAAATAAACATAAGCACATCACACAGTTTGCTACATATGTACATGTTTATATGTATTTGTATTTGTGTATATACTTTACTTGAGTATCCATACATGTTAATTAGTATCTGTGATAGCTCCTACACTCTTGCCATATCTAATCCCCCAATTTTCCAGATGAACTATTTTACAACTTTTGTCACTCAGCATTGGAAACACATTGATCAAACAGCGCCGCTTCACTGCCCAAAATCAAGGAACATTCTCAATCACTTTTATCCATCATCGCGTCCACAATCTCCAGTATAAATCCAATGAATCAACATCAAACAGGTCTCAGTTCAAAACCTACATTCTCCACCAACACTTTTCCACTCTACTTAGCATTACTTACAAGTGAATTGTTGCGTATGTCAGTGAATTGGTATCAGTGAATTGTTGGTCTGAATTCAGTCATAATCATCTTGATATTTTTATCTATAGCCCTTCTGAATGAATCTCTATAAACATGATTCAAGAGCAAGAGTTGTGCATTTTCATTTGACCAACTAGTTAACTTCAATCCCATAAAGAATCAACCCAAATTATGAACAAACAAAGAGCAAATCTAGTGATCAACCTCATAACATAACCATTCACAAAAGGTCTGACAGAGTACCTCTCAAAGAGAATGTCATTGGCAAGGTAAATTATGTGCAATTGCCTCTCCGAATCATCGAGAGCGAACACCCGATCCCGGAGTGCCTCCGCCAATGCGGGCGCGAAAACCGACCGCTGCACGAACCAAAACTTGGCGCCTTTGATCGACTCCTTGGTGCCATTGAGGGTGACAAGCACATTACTGAGCTCAGCCGCCACGTCCGCTGGAAGCGGCCCGGAGAGCCCCTTGAAGGGCTTCGGAGACTGATCGTACTCCGGCCGCCCGTAGAACTGCTGAGACTGCTGCTCGTAGAAGTACGGCGGGGGCTGGTGCATCATCGGCGGGCCGGCGATCATCGGGGAGCGCAGCAAGTGCTGCGGCGGGGGCGGGAAAGGCGGCGGAGGCCGGGTGGAGAGCCAGAGCTTGTAGCGGTAGTAGCTGTGGCCCTCGCCGCCGAAGAGGAAGGCGTAGTCGGGGTTGTCCTGCTGCTTCTCCCGGATCATGGCCTCGAACTCCGGCCCGTTCTTCGCAGCGTACTCGGCCAGCTTGTCGATCCGCTTGTGGAGCTCGGGGTCGCCCGGCGGCGCGGCCGGCGCCGGAGGCGGCGCGTCGAACGCGCCGTGGAAGTGCTGAGGCGGCGGCGGGGCCATGTGCGGAGGGAAGTTCGGCTGCTGGAGGTGGAGGAGGTGCGGCGGAGGCGGCGGCGGAGGAGGCGCGTAGGGGTTCAGCTGCTGCGGCGCCGGCGGCGCGTGGTGGGGATGGTGGTATGAGAACTGCGGCGGCGGAATGAACGGCGGAGGCGCGCCGCCGCCGCCGTGGAACTGAGGCTGCGGCGGCGGAGGGTACCCGAACGGCGGCTGCTGCTGCGGCGGAGGCGGCTGTTGTTGGGAGTACGCGGCGGCGGCGGCGGCGTAGTCGTGAGGCGGGCGATCCATGGGGGGGGTTTATCTGCAAAGAGAGAGAAAAGTCCGGGGCTTTTTGGGAAGTGTGAGGTTTTGAATTGAAAAGAAAGAAAGAAGAAGAGAGATGGCCTTGGCTTTGCCTGGTTTGTCGGTGAGAGAGTGCTTAGTGTGGCTTTGATTTATGCTTGTTCTTGGCCTGAGCTCGGTGGTTCAAGAATTTGGGGGTTAGGGCTTGCGAAGGATGAGGATTTTGCAGACGAAATGATCGCTAGAAGTAGAAGATGAGTGAATTCAACGAATTTCGTGGATAGTCCCTCAATTTTAACAAAAACCTCAGTTTTGTCAAAAATTTTATTTTAGTGAAATTACAGGAGATGACACCATTTTTAATTGGCGTATGTAGTCCCAAGCTTTTAGGCTTTATAACTATGGGTAATTCTTAAAAAAAATTAATTTAAAATTTGACTAAATTTTTAAAATATCAACCAACAAAAATATTTTTAAAAAAAATAATCTACTGCAAAAGCGCGAGTTTTTGAGCTCGTTATGATAGAAATTTGACGGTGCACGGGTGATATATATGTCTATACTTTATACCAAAACTCAAGTATGAATGATATTTGTGCAATAAACGACAACTGCCACAGGAAAAACGACAATTAGAAAACCACGTCGCATCAATGTAATTATGTAAACCAGATAATAGCGTAAATCCTAATCGAAGTGTGAATATAAACATATATGGATGGCGTACTAGAGCAATAAAAGAAAGTTGCTTTAGTACACGAGTACGACAATAAATCATAAAATGACAATAATATAACTAACAAAAATATGGGGCAATAAGCAGCCACAATGGCTTTGTATGCGACAACTAACAAACGACAATGAATCGTAAAGACGACATCAGTATAATCAACAAATATTTGTAGCTGTAAGTGCACGATAGTTGCTTAGTATACGACATGAACTACAAAAACGACAAAAAATATTGGAAACGACGTCAATTTACACGTGACTTTGTCGATTGAATCAACAAAAATTTAGAGCATAAACCAGGGCTGCTCTGCATGTGACATCAACTGAACTGAAGAAACGACAACGAATAATTAATAGGACATCGGTATAATCTACAAAATTTTGGATCAGCAAACGACAATTTCATTTTTTACCGCATAAACTAAAAAACGACAAGAGATCTTAGAAACGACATTGATAGAATCAACAAAACATTAGAGAAATAAACCATGGCTGCTTTGCATACGATATTTGAACTGAAAGACGACAACGAATAATTAAAAGGACATTGTTATAATCATGAAAATTTTGGATCTGCAAACGAGAATTACATTTTTTACGGCATAAACAGATAAACGACAACAAGACTTAAAAACGACATCAATAGAATCAACAAGACATTTAAAGATATAAAGTATAAACAAGGGCTGCGCTGCATACGACGTCAACTAAACTGGAGAAACGATAATAAATAATTGAAAGGGCACTGCTATAATCATCAAAATTTTGTATCTGCAAACGACAAATGCATTTTTTACGGCATAAACTGAAAAACGACAACAGGTCTTAAAAACGACATCAATAAAATCAACAAAACATTAAAGAAATAAACCAAGGCTGTATTATATACGAAATTAATTGCTGAAACGATAAATCATTTCAACCACAGCAGCATAGTCAACAAATTTTTGGAGCTGTAAACGACAGTTCCTTTGTTTACAATACTAACTGAGAAAGTACAAAATGTGTTAAAAACGACACCAATAAATTTAGAAAACTTAAGGGCTTAAAATTTAAACCACGGTTGCGTGGTACACAACATCCAAGTACACAGACGATAATAAATCCTTAAAACGACATCAATACAATCAACACAAAATTTGGAGCTGTAAACGACAGGTTCATAGCATCAGACATACACTGAAAAACAACAATAAGTTATGAAAACGACATTAATAGAACCAACAAAAATTTAGGGCAATAAGCCACGGTTTCTTGTATACGACATATAACTACATAAATAACAATGAATCCTTCAAAAAGACATCAGTAAAATAAAAAATAAAAAATAAAAAAATCTTAGCCGAATACGACAATACTGAAAAACGACAATAAATATAAAACGACATCAAACATATAAACGACAGCAAATCCTTTAAACGGGAATAAGGATAAACCGACCACTATACAAAGAACAAAAACGATTCACAAGTGAAAAATATAAAATGAAAAAAAACAAAAACAAATATCGAGCATAAATAATGATCCAATATTTGTCGCATTACAATCCGATTTGAATAGCTGAAAATATGACAATAAAATATAAAATGACATCAAATATAGAAACGACAACAAATCCTTTAAACGAGAATAAGGATAAACCGACCACCGTATGAAGAACAAAAACAATTCGCAAGTGAAAAATTAAAAAAAATGAAAAAAAACAAATATTGAGCATTAATAATGATCCAATATTTGTCGCATTACAATCCTACTCGAATAACTGAAAAACGACAATGAATAAAACAACAACAAATCCTTTAAATGAGAATGAGGATAAACCGACCACTGTATGAAGAACAAAAACGATTCGCAAGTGAAAAATAGAAAATGAAAAAAAAAAACGAATATCAAGCATATAATGACCTAATATTTGTCGCACTTCAATCCTACTCGATTAAAAAAAAAAAAAAAAAAAAGAAGAAGAAGAAGATGAAAACAAGAGAAAATTACATATATAAGTTAGTTTCCATAAAATATAACATATTTAAGGAGCGGTATGAAGAATATTATAGATATAAGGTAACTAAATATGTGTACTTTTTAATATTAAAATATCATTTTCCAATTATTAAAAAAATTTAAATATAAAATAGAAAATCATTTTTTCAATTACTACAAAAAAAATTAACATGTTGATTTAAAGATAACTAACAATCTCACCAAAATAGTTAGAACGTTTTCTTGCAGATCGTTTTTTTTTTAGTTTATCGAGAATTTAAATAAAAAATTCGTGTATATAATATATATTTTCAATAACTGATGAATTTGAATTGTGCTTATATTTAAGGTTATACATATTTTTATATGATTATTAAAGTTCATCACGAATTTGATTTATATTTATATACATACGAACATACATATTTGAAAGATGACTGATAATTTCACAAAAATAGCTTGATAATTATTATTTTTTCTTTTGGAACCTTTTTTTTTTAATTTATCATAATTTAAATTATATTCGTGTATATAGTTATATTTTCGATAAACTGATGAATCTGATTTATATATATATATATATGTTTTTGATATTAGGTTTCAATTTTTTATCACCAAATTTGCATGTTAACATTCAAAAATATAGAATTTGATAAGAAATTATCCAAGAATTCAAGCATTCACAGGTGTGAGAATTTGATAACTAAAGGATTAAGAATTTAGAATAAATTCTGGTATATAAAATAAATTTGAACGGAATATTAATAGTAGTTTTGAAAGAATGCAAAGCTTAAGAGCGAAGAGGGGACATTGGTGGTTTTTCTGCCGTTTATATTTCTTTGAATATGTGAAATAATATTGGAAGCTATTTTAATATAATTTTAATAGAATATATTCAAAGCAATTTAATATATATTTAATGAAGGTTAAGAATGTAATTTTACTTGCCCTAATCTATATGTGTAATGTTCTTCAAACATCTCCTTAAATACGTAATATTCTATCAAAGGTGACTTACACATGTAATTTTCCCAGAAAATAACCCATTATTCTAATATACTAAAAGAAAACCCCATATTATTGTAGACTCTCCAGTAACTCTGGAGTTTTCAAAAATACAATTCTTAAAGTGCTTAAGGTCTTTGTGTTGTCTGGTTTTATTGACTTTTTGATTGCCATATTGCTTTTACTTCTTCATTCACAAAGAAATATGACTTTGTTAAGTGAGTCTGCTCAGTCAATTGGTTGAAAGCCTTATTGATTATTGATCCCCATTTATCCCTGATGGCACAATACTATTTTATGTCATAGACGACGAGCTTCATTGTAATAATGTAATAAAATCTTCATAACATCAATTCAACTTAAATGTTTAGAATCATAATTTTCCTAAATTAGTTACGAAAATAAGAGTTCAACTAAATAAAATTATAGTCAGTTAAAAAATTAGCCATTTTAAAGGTAAAGTTTGAAGGATTTAACCATAAAATATCAAAATTAAAAATTTAGTCGTAACATACGTGTAACATATTATGTTATATATCTATTATGGCTAAATCTTTAATTTTATGAAACTAGGGCTAATTGTTAAAAAATTAGCCAAAATTTTAGTTAAATCAGTAAAAATCTCATAAATTATATAAATAATTTTGTACTTTTATTTTTTTAAAAATAAATATGATTACAAATGATACTAAAAACTTAATTAAACTCCTTAATTTATAAAATTTATAAACTACATCTCCAACTATTCTACCTTTGGATAAAAAAAGGTCCCACTCCAAAACAATTGACTTGGAGGTATATAAATTTATCAATTATTTACTTTAGATGGAAACAAAATATTCTAATAAATATATAATAAATCAATTTTTCATTATTACAGTTTGAAAAAAAGAAGTTTCAGGACCATCTGTCAAACGCAAACTCCTAAAATAATTTTTTATTCTTTATTAAATGTAAATTATCACATTTATTATAATATATTAATTTTTAATTTATATTTTATACTCTAATATTACAACGAAGAAGAAAAATAAAATATATATATTTGTGTGTAAATATATATCAAATCCAAAAACAATAAAATAATGTATATAAACTTTATGATATATTCTCTTTCTTTTACCTTTCACATATTTATATATTACTTTAATTAGAAAAAAAATTGCAACAACGCGAAGGCTTTATGCTCGTAATATACCACAAACATAAAAAAAAAAAATTTAATTAATTAAAATTCACGTCAACTTGCACTTACAGACTACAGTCGTGTATTGATCTCATGGAATTCTTTGTCAAGATTTTAACAGTGTTAACAAAAGGACTCAAATTGAATAGTTTGGTAAGTTAGGAGTCCAGATTAAAAATTTTAAATTTGAGAAATTAAATTAATATTGGCCTCTTAAAAAACACAAAAATATCATCTATCTCCTCCTTAAAACAGCCAAAAACCCTCTCTTCCAAACCCCAAAACCCTTGCCATTCACAGAACAACACTCTCGTCTCTTCACAAACGCATATACAATAATATTATGAAAACACACACACATATATATACACTATATAACTATACATAGCAGAAACCAAATGAAGGTGTAAATGGCAATGATTCAGCTTCAGAGACGCTTCTTCTCGTTCTCAGCCTCTAACGCTGTCTCTGCCTCGTTTTTACCTTCTTCCTCAGCTCTCCGACCTCGACCTTTCATGGCTTATGAGGTTTCTAATCTTCCTTTCGTAACGATTATTCAATTTCTCCAATGGACTCTGAGTTTGAGCTTTTATTGTGTTTGGCACTGAAAGTTATGGCTGTTTTATTTCAAAGAAAATTCTTTTGATTGAAATTGGTGCTTCAGTTTGTGAAATATATTTATTCTATACTGTTCTCACAAGAACTGTTCTTTCATTTATTTTTTTGAAGCATTTGAATAATCTGAGCTTGCTTCGTTATGGGTGATAGTGTTTTTCTGACCGCGAATGAGAATCGGGTTTTGAGTCTGATTTCATTTTGGTTTGGACTAATTGGAAAGTGAAAACATTGATTATAGGCTATTAATTTGTTCTTTGAGTCTTTTGTATGCTTGTTTTTCCTTGGTATTTACTGGTCAAACGTGTTGACCGGCTATGTTGTTTTGAATCAATCTCTTTCGATGTGGTTTTTGTTTCAGCTGCAGTGCAGGACACTTCATAGCAGCCCCGGAACTTGCTTACCATGTCTGCCATTTGGGACGGGTGAAAAATATAGAAAATCTTCTATAATCAGGTTGAGAAAAGTCAGATTGTCTTGCGGGGTCGCGACCAACCAAGCAAAGGTCGCAAACTTTTTTGGACCTGGGTCCAATAATCTTAGTCATGGAGCTTTTGATTTGGGCAGTAGTTTAAGTTTACCTATTTATGGAGCTTTTACCAAGAGGTTTTCTTCCAAAGTACAAAGCGCGATGAGTAAACATGAGCGTACGAGCGTGCAAGATAGCAGAAGTGGTGGAAGTAATTTTGTGGGACGAGGGAACGGTAAACACAAGGAGCGAGTAAAGGCATTGGGCGCTAAGAGTAAAAGCAGAGAGACTGGTTCTAGTAGCTCCAAAGATATAGATTTAGAAGCGTCGAGTGAACTGCCATCATCTGTTTCAACTTCATCGTCCGGTAGCACCAGCAATGGCATTTCTAAAGTTGCAAAGAAGAAGCCGAGAATTAAGAAAAACACGAAAAAGGATGGTGCTGATAATTCAACATTGAAAGCCGATGCCGCAAAAGAGGCTGTAGATACTTCTCCAGCGACAAAGTCGAGTATTCGTAAGATCAGACAGGATTCGGTATCAAAGGTAAAAACTAAATTAAATAGAAAAATCACGATCCGTCCTTTCTCTCAAAACTATTAATTTAGCTAACACTTAACATGTTTCAGTTGAAAATAAATGGAGATACATCTTCTTCAACAAAACCCCAATCCAATAAGAAAGGTCAAAGCTCTAGCAGAAAGGGAAACTCTGTGAAAGCACAAGAGGTGGGACGTGTAAAAACGCTCAGAAATATGAGCTTCAAGCCGTTATACCCCGCTACCGGAAAATCAGTTGTGGTGGTGGAGTCAGTTACAAAGGCGAAGGTCATTCAGGGATATTTGGGTGACAACTATGAAGTGTTGCCCAGCTACGGTCATGTGAGAGACTTGGCTGGGAGGTCAGGATCCGTTCGGCCCGATGACGACTTCAGCATGGTATGGGAAGTCCCTTCTGCTGCCTGGACTCATCTTAAGAGCATAAAGGTTGCACTGAATGGGTATGGTTTCTCTTCCTTTTTGCATCACTCTTGCTATGTTTGATTGCTGTACTATTGTTATAAAGTTCAACTTAACATTTGACTACCATAATTTATGGATGACTTTGTTTTTCCATTTCTAGTAACTCTTTTTACCTGTTTCTGTTTATCTGTTTTGTTCACATTTTTCTAAATTTTGTCATTCTTCTGTGGCTTTCTCATCAGCGCACAAAATCTTATTCTTGCATCAGATCCTGACCGGGAAGGAGAGGCTATTGCTTGGCATATTATTGAGATGTTGCAACAACAGGATGCCTTGATTGAAGGGCTTATGGTGGCGAGGGTTGTTTTTCATGAAATAACTGAGTCGTCCATAAAGAAAGCTCTGATGGCTCCAAGAGAAATTGATGAAAACTTGGTTCATGCCTACCTTGCACGGCGTGCTCTTGATTATTTGATTGGATTTAATATTTCTCCATTGTTATGGAGGAAGTTACCAGGGTGTCAGTCTGCTGGGCGAGTCCAATCTGCAGCATTGGCTCTCATATGTGACAGAGAAATGGACATCGATCAATTTAAACCACAGGAGTATTGGACTGTTGATATCGAGTTGAACACGAAGGAACTAGGTTCTGGGGATAGTGCTAGTTCCTTCCCAGCGCACTTAACCTATTATGATTCGAAAAGGTTGAATCAACTTTCAATTGGGTCTCATACAGAGGCAAAGGATATTGAAAATAAGATCAACTCATTAAAGTTCAAGGTGCTTAGCTCCAAAACGAGCAAAGTGCGGAAAAACCCTCCAACGCCGTACATAACATCAACCCTTCAGCAAGATGCTGCTAACAAGTTACATTTCTCTTCGACATATACAATGAAGGTTGAAAAAAGTCTGCTGTTACTTTATGTTTCTTATATTGTACCAACTGCAAGTAAACTGGCTATTTCTACTCATTTCTTGTATAAAGGCTCACTTGACTTTTTCACCTTTTAGGTGCACTAAGTTTGTGACCTACAAGCTAAATTTGACTATGGTGGTTCTTTTTTTCTTTTTTTGGTCAATAACCTTTTTGTTGACATACTTGTTGCTGATATTATTCTTATATTGAAATAATGCAGCTTGCACAGAAACTTTATGAAGGGGTTCAATTGTCAGATGGCAGGGCTACAGGTCTGATAACATATATGAGGACGGATGGTTTACATGTAGGTATCACTTTGGCTGCACAAATATATTCTCTGCAGTGCAGAAAGTGGCTTGACAATCTAGTAGTCATGAACCATGTGATGGTTTTGTTTTCCTTATCTCTATTGGAGATAATAATTCTTGCATTTTTCTAATACCTTTGCAACTCGTTTCAGATTTCTGATGACGCTATCAATGGTATTCGCTCATTGATATCTGAAAGGTGGTGCTAATATATGTTCCTTTATTAATTTGATACACACATTTATTTGTAACTCACATTTCATTTGGAGCACTGAGCGTTGCTGTAATCAACTATAAAGGTAAAGTCACTATGTGCAGGTATGGGCAAGAGTTTGCAGCAACGGGTGCTCAGAAACATGTTAAGAAGGTGAAGAACGCTCAAGAGGCCCATGAAGCAATTAGACCCACCAATATTTCAAGACTTCCATGTAAGCATACGAATTTATTTGACATATGACACCTTCATTGCATTCTTTTCCACTTTGTTCCTCTTTCATTCATCATTGGTTTTTCGTTTGTGATACTTCTATAATTGGCTGAATAGGCACTTCTTTTACTAGATTCTTGACATCCTATTAATTTTACAATGTATTATTCACTTGCAGCGATGCTTAGCGGAGTACTTGACAAAGATTCCTTGAAGTTGTATACTCTTATCTGGTGCCGCACATTGGCATGTCAAATGGAACCCGCTACGATAAAGCAGGTAGGAAAATTAATTTCCTTTATCACTGTTAAAAGTTCCAAGCCCAAAATCTAGCGTTTTTATTTTGATAATGTCTGAAACGCTGCCTCTGCTCAGACAATTTCATCTTCATCCTATAAAATTGTGGTAATTGTTTGTTACGTAAGGTTTTTACATTTTCTTTCTCCTGCTAAGCTGTTCTAAATATATGAAGTAGGCTAATATATTTTTTTTCATTTGTCCAAATTTATACAGATTCAACTGGATGTTGGAAATGCTTCTAAGTCCATTATTTGCCGATCTTCATGCTCGTCGGTTGAGTTCCTTGGATATCAGGCAGCTTTTAAGGTACCTGTCTCGTTCATAAATTCCTTATTGTTACTGCTTTGAAGCATTGGTTGCTTCTTCCATATTTGGCGATATTATCCAAGAAATCCTTGCTCCATATTTCTATACCATTGGTTTGAACCTATCCCTTAACAAAAGGAACTTTTTTGATAATTTTGTCAGCATATTTGTATCTTGTGGCTATCTGAGTTACTCTGCAGTCTGCACAAAACCTTCAAAAATTGGATATTGTGTAGAATTCAAATGAATGGGACTTTAAGATAACTGAAAAGTGAAGCTGTTTAGGATTGAGTAGTTATATATCTTGATGTTTCTACACCTTTGTCCTTTTCCCTTTCTCTAGACTCTCGAGTAAAGCTTGCCCCACTTTTGTATGTTGACTTGTGTTGCTCCTCTTTTTACGTATTATCTAACTTGGTGTTATTATAATTTTTTAGGATGTGGAAGCTGAAGCAGTTGGACATAAGGAAAATGAAGGAAATGACCGTGCAGAACTTTCTAGAATTCTTGATTCAGTGAAGGTAACGTGAAACTGATTTAATTCCCTTTTCGATTATTAATTTTTTTTTATTACCCTTTGCAAGTGATGGAGTGTTCAATTGTAGCAACGCAAATATATATATATATATATAAAATGGAATTCTGAAGAGATGTCTGACTTCAATTATGTTAATTTAGCAACAGAGTTCTATTACATTACTTGGATTTGGTAATCGTGCATAAGTCTTCCAGAAACATGCACTTACTTAAATTTCTTTGTTTTGTAGACCGGAGATCCATTATCTCTTCGTGAAGTGCAACTCAAGCAGCATCATACGCAGCCTCCTCCACGATACTCCGAGGGATCACTGGTAGGAATTTATAGTTTCTACTTATTCCACTACCACTAAACTATAGCTGTGCCATAGATATTCCATGCCTCTGTTTCCATGAAATCATTTTTTGAGTGTGCAAAACCAGTCATGTAAAAACATCAGGTTCAGCTATTTAGTGTCTTTCTAATATCCATTTATTAGTTGTGTGTACAATGTGGAACAATTTTATTAAAGAGGGCTTCTATTGCCACCCTCATTTTTGCTCTTTACACTCCCTAAATAAAAATTAATTTTTTAAATATTTTTAATCATTTATTTGTATTTGTGTTGTTTCAAAAATACTTTTAAAAGTATAAAAATTGGTTTCTTAATCACGGTTAGCTATTTTTTATTATGATCTTATTTTTTTGGGATGCAGTTTTCTTTTTTTTATTATAATTTGAGTATGAACCTCGTTGTAGTGCACACCCTCTTTCCCCAAAACCAAACTTGCAGAGCCGCACACATTATTTTTTATACACACCAACGAAAATTGAAAATTATTTTTGAAAAAATAGTGTGTGCGGTTCTGTAAGTTTGGTTTTGAGGAAAGAGGGTGTGCACTACAACGAGGTTCATACTCAAATAATAATAAAAAAAGAAAATTGCAACCCAAAAAAATAAGATCACAATAAAAAATGATTAACCGCGATTAAGAAACTAAATTTTTATACTTTTAAGGATATTTTTGAAACAACACAAATACAAATAAATGATTAAAAATATAAAAAAAATTAATTTTTATTTAAGGGGTGTGGAGAGTAGAAATGGGGGTGGCAATAGAAGCCCGTGTGACCAATTTTACAAGCCCTAGTTTAGATGTTTTGATTAGTCAACATGATGGTACTATATTGGCTCTTTTTTTTTTTCTTTATTTATTTTTTTAAAATTTTTTTTGCCTCCCCTGTTTGTCCATTAATGAATGTTATGTTTGTATTAAGTGACAACACATACATGGCTTGGATACCCTTTTTGAAATGTGTTCATGTATAATTTCAATTTGAGCTCAGGTGGTGTGTAATCATTTTTCTTTTTTTTTTTTTTTGGTTAAGCATTTAAGGTTTCGTGGAATAGCCTGATATGTTACTCCGATTGGGGTCTTCCAGACCTCTGTGACTTTCTTTTGATTTCTAATGCTAGTTCCTTTTAAAAAAGGAACGAGAACACTGGAACCTTCTCATATAGAATCTCCTGTTGCATTCCAGGTTAAAAAGATGGAGGACCTTGGCATAGGAAGACCTTCAACTTATGCGTCTACAATGAAAGTTTTGCAGGTAATTGTTTCAGGAAAAAGCCAAGTAATTGAAATAGAGTAGATGTTAGTGACTGAGAATACATTTGTTATTTTGGTGGATTAGCTTCTCATCTCCAACTTCTAGAACATAATTAGGTTTATAATTTGTTTGCATTTTGATAACAAAATTTTGATTTCTGATCCATTTATGGTACCAGGATAGAAATTATGTGACAGTAAAAAGCCGTGTACTACATCCAGAATTTCGTGGTCGAATGGTATGTTCCTGCAAATATGCTTCTTTAATCTGCTGTGATCTACTCTTCTATCAATTATCTTTGAAGGGTTAATTTTGCCGAAGCATTCTTATCTGTTACTTGATGTGTTCTTGAATAACATGTTTTGACCATAAATAAGCATGGTCGACTTCAAGGCATTTTACAAAAGTAGGTTCCTCAGTAGACTGTTTCCCATTTATGATGTAGCAAAATGTGTTGGTGTTACTTTACCAATTATCCCAAAAGCTTAAGCTTATAGGATGTTGGCCAACAATGATTTTTATATTTCATCACTTCCCTTCACGTGTAGACAGCAGAAGGGCAAACATATGGTTTTTTTTTTTTTTTTGAAAGCCCAAACTGAAAGGCCTTCACACGGCAATTTTTAAATGGGGGTTAAAAGATTGCAACTGCTGGGGTTTGAACTCACATACCAAGTTAGTTTACCAATTCTCCCAAAAGCTTAAGCTTATAGGAGGTGGGCCAACAATAGTTTTTATATTTCAACAGTTGGGTTTTTATGGCACCTCGTGCTTGATGCCTCACATCCTAGCATTCCTTGCTGTTCTAATGTCGTTGATTAATAGGCCTTCTTTAAACTCCATGCAGCTCTTCATACCTTTTTTTTTTAATCATATATCTGTTTCTACTAAATAAATTTTCAGTTTGATGTATGGCCTCTCTTATTCTCCTTTATGTGGTGCTTATAGGTGTCAGCCTTTCTAAATCACCATTTCACCGAGGTTACGGACTATAGTTTTACAGCTGATATGGAGACTGAGGTAAATTCTAAGTCATTGCCTATTTTTATTTTTTTTAACTAGCTTTAGCTTCATTCGTTTTCTGCATAACCCTTGCAGAGGAGACTGTCGTTTCTTGAAAAAAAAAAAGTGAAATAAGTGAAAAAGGACAAGGTTTTCTCAGCTCACAGAAGCAAAGGAAATTGATTAGTCATTGAATGTTCTTGATTTATCTCTAATGGGATTATTATGAAAGTTGGACCACCTCTCTCTATTATCAGTCCCTCTCTGTGGTTATTCATTTCTTTGTGTTGTTGCTTCAGCTTGATAATGTTTCTGCTGGTTTAACTGAATGGAAAGGCCTCCTGAGAGATTACTGGACTCGATTCAGTTCTTACTGTGAAAGCACAAATAACGTTCACATCCATCAGGTAAATCGAGCTCTTTAATAATCTATGATTGCAAACTTAATTTTTCGTCTGAATTTCTAATAATACGGTTTATTTGATTTTTCAGGTGGAAAAGATGTTGGAGAAAAAATTTGGGGATTTCTTGTTTGCTTCTCTCCCGGATGAGAACAGGACATGTCCTAGGTATGTTTGCTGTCAATATTACGTGTCATATGCTGCGCAAAGTGTGGATTTTTATTTTTCCTTTGGATCTCTTATATCGTTTATTTTCTCAAATTTATCAGTTGTCTGGAAGGCACCTTGATTTTCAAAGTCAGTCGGTTCGGTGCTGGCTACTTTATTGGCTGCGATCAACACCCAAGATGCAAGTAAGTATGAAGCATCTGATGTTGGTGAAGTTTATTTATGCATCTGATACTGCGTAGTGTTTGCTCCTGTGTGTTTGCCGTGGGTTTTACTGTAGCTCTATTAGCGACTGTTCTCCATGATATCCACTCGTTGTTTGGTTGTTTGTTTACCTCGTACCTTTGGTGCCAAGCATCTAGATGCTGGTATGAGTGCTGTCTGACTTATTTCTTGCATGTGATCACACTGGACTGGTGGTTATTGATTGAAGTTTGATCAGGATTAGGCAAGATAATTATTTTAATTTGGATGGAAAGATTGGGCAGCATTATATCTAGTGCTATAGTATAGTGCTCTGTATGATTAAGAAACTAGAGAATAGTCTGGTTTGGCTTAGATTCATATAAAGTATGAGTTTTCTTAGAGAATTTAATCTTGGTAATGAAATTAATGTTTGAATAGTAAGAAATCAAGTATCAAAATCACATCAGGGCTTATGTTTATTTTTTGTTTGCTTTAATTTTAAAGGATTTCTTGTCCTCTTTTTTCATTTGTACTGTAATCCTTTTTCAGTATTAATGAAATCTTGACTTTTATCCATAAGAAAAATATATATCAGGGAAGCAGAAGAAACCAATTTTAAAAGTGTTAACTCTAAAGTAAACAAAGTGATATCAAGGTTTAATTTATTAGTTATGTTATTCAATAACTATTAATCTACCTTCCAGCGTCATAAAGAATGCCAAATAGAAAAGGGGAAGAAAAAACAGTTATTTAGAAAATGGTTTAATTATGTGCTTTAACTAATGGTGGTGTTGACTTCGGATGATGGTGAAACAACCTTAGCTGGGTATATGATTATCTAGCTTTGAGCTGCCCCAACTAGCAGCTGAATGAAATTTCAAACCATGGTGATTCTTGCCATTCGTTGTACCGAAGAAAGAAGAAATGATTAAAATTATATATATATATATATATATTATATATATATATATATATTAAGTGTTCAGACTTTGTCTTACATCCATGGTTGAAGAGTGCAAGGAAATTCAGTAAACAACATATAAGCCTACATCATTTTTTCCCGTCGTTCTCTCTCAAACCCCGGCCTGCAATTTATCCTAATATCAGGGCGGGACTGTGCAACTGTAAATAGACTGTTCCTTTGTTCAATTCTGCAGAGTTATGATATGTATAGGCTAGAATGCATCTTCTGCAAAAAAATGCAGGTTTTATATACCGTAAGAGAGCACATTTCATGTGTTTTTTTTTCCCTCAGTTTTGTTTTTATGATAATAATGGAGTGTAAATATATTGGTTTCTTTGATTGGGTTAGGTACATTGCTAAGATGTTATATGGCGATGACGAAGATGCAGAGAATCAAGACAGCAGCATCGTTGTAGAGGAGCCAAAATTGCTCGGGCTTCATCCAGCTTCTGAGGAAAAGGTCAGTTTTGGACTTTGTATTAGCTGTTCTTAATACAAGGGCCTTCAGTTTTCAAGTTGTGCTTCAACATTGTGCATTCTCTGATCCTTGTTTACAGTACAACCCATACTTTTTAAATTTTTTTTTTTCAGATTCTTCTGAAGAAAGGTCCTTATGGATACTATGTACAGCTTGGTGAAGACAGGAAAAACCTTGTGCCAAAAAGATCCTCGGTTTCCCATGTATGCAATTAATATGCTTATTCCATTGAGGGCCTAAATAAAAAATTTTACTTGAATAATCTGTGTTGGAAATTTTACTTGAATAGGTGAATATTTGGTTTAGACATTCAAAATTTGGTACGTTATTTCTTTCAGATAAAAGATTTAGGGTCCATTACCGTTGAAGTTGCCGTTGACTTGCTGCGCTACCCTCAGACACTGGTTTGTTTTCCCCTCTTAAACTTAATTCTTGCTTCTTTTCCTTAATCATCTAGAGGAGCTTATTTGTTTTTTTCCTGCTTATTATCTTGTTAGGGGAACCATCCAGATGATGGGCAGCCGGTAATTATAAAACTGGCAAAGGATGGATTTGTTATTAAACACCGACGAAACTTCTATTCCATTCCGAAGGTATCTTTCCATTCTGCAATATGCTCCTAAGTGATAATCTTCTTATGCTCCATAGATTTTTACCAAGTTAAAATGTGTTCTTGACCTGACACGTCCATGCAGAATGTGAAACCAAATGAAGTCGACTTGGAGAAAGCATTGAAGTACTTATCAAGTAAAGACGTAAGACGATCTGGTCGGCCAAAGGGCGCTCCAAAGGTTCAAGAAGCCATTGAGGCCATTTAGTCATGGTGAGTTAAATAGACAGTTGCAAGCTTGCTGTTTTTACCTTCTATATTTTTGGCTAAACCGAATGGCGGGGATGAGCTGAAACTGCTGCTTTATTTTTTGGTGGCGAGTAGGTATTCTCGTTATTAATGATGAACATACAAGAAGCAGTTTTCTGTTTTAGCTGCTTCAGATTCTTTTTCACAGAAAGAAGAGCCATAGGAAAGAGTAGTTTTGTTTTGAGTTGATATAGCTTATTTAGTTTGTTTGATTTTCCTCTTTTATTATTATTTGTTTTCATGTGCCTTTTCCAAGTAACATAAAAGGCCCAAATTGATATGTTACTTTTATGTAGTGTAGTTATTAACATTTCTGTTCTCAAATAAAAATTTTGTTAGCAATTAGCTTGATTGTGTTCATAGCATTTTTCCTTTGCTTTTTTGTGGTGTGAGTGGTTGAGTTGAAGATGCTTCTGAATTTTTCTCGTCCAAAGCAATTTTTATTTGCTAGTATAATGTTAGTACTCTTTGCTCTTATTAAATACATTACGAACCTTGACCATTAATATGTTCTGACGTTTATGTTTCTTAGCCATTTTAGATCTTGAAGGATAAAGAGATCTATACCGATTTTGAAGTAACTCATAGGACTTTATACAATATCTGCATATACTAGCCTGCAAGATTGAATCATGTTCCATGGGCCAAGGAAAACAGTTTCTCCCCTGAATTTTCAACTTCAACTTCGTACTTTCACACCCAAATCGCAAAGTACCTAAACAAGCTTGGTGAACTAAGGCTTTCTTTTCTGACATCATGTTTCTGAATTGCTTTTCTCAATTCAAAAACTTTTAGTCTCCACTTAATTTAACTTGCGGTAATTTAGGTAACCCCTATTAAGATACAGTAATCATAGTACATATGTCCTGTTCACCTCTATCTGAAATGACCATTGAAAAGGATGCTATTCCTGGTTTCTTTGGTAGTTTTGTCCATACAAATACATTGTCAACCCTTAGTTTAGACTAAGTTGAGCTCCTCTCTTAATTCAGTACAAGATGGTATAAGAGTAACTCGGATTATTGTGAGAACCCAAATTGTTAGGAGTTTTAACTACCTAACAAAATTTCTGTTCGCCCCATGAATTGTTACAACTCTCATGATGGTTACTTGTTTTACCCTTCTTTTGACGATGATGCAAGAGTGCTCGATAAGTTCCATGAGCTAGCTGCAGATCCTGAATATGAAGAGTTATCCTGCAAAAAAGTCATTGAATTTGTGTAAGTGAGCTAGCAGGACACACTCCCGAGTCCCGAGTTTAAATATAATTGCATGGTCGGTTTTCTTGCATCCCTCTCGTATGGTTTCAAGAACTATGCACCATAGCCCATTTTGTTCTTGGATTCTGACTGACAGTGTGCAATGCGACCCGCCTATCGTCACTTAAGAGAGCACATTCTCTGTAATATTCAATGGATATCAAAATGTTCTAGTATAAATGCTTACTTATAAATATAGGTCTATCACTTTGTTGCAGACATTGTTGATGAAATTAGGATACACTGAGATAATTTAGGCCTTTGCTACAACCATTTGACAACAGAAGGGTTGTAGATTTCTTAATAACTACTAGAGTTCATTCTGTTTAGATATGGTAATGGTAAAGATATCGAGGATTGTGTGTTGTTTATTACATTGGCAAATAGAAGGTTTATATCAAACTTACTAGCTGGACAGAGACTTGGCTGTTGTTGGAGCTGGGGCTTCCATCGCCATCCAAGAATGAGTGATGCATATTTTCTTCAGCGATTGCTCTCAATCTGTTCAGCTCTGGGAGTATAACCTTGCCAAGATCCGGTCTATCTTTTCGTCTCAACTCTGCACACTTCAAAGCCAGCTTGGCAAAGCTCAAGGCTTCCTCAATGGGCCAATCTGACACAGCCGGATCCAGCATCTGTGCCAAAGTTCCCTTTTCAATAGCCCTATCTACATGATGAGTCAACCCCATTGCTGGTCTTGCTGTTATTAGCTGCAGAAACATGATTCCTAGGGAATATATGTCAGATTTTACACCGAGCATGCCCGTTTGCTGATATTCTGGATCGATGTAGCAGAAAGTGCCTGCAGTGGAGGTCATGCGGTATTGAGTCACGGTGTCAGCGACTGTTGGGGGTACTAGCCTGGCCAGGCCAACATCACTGATCTTGCTAACGAAGTTGCGGTCGAGCAAGATGTTTGCAGGTTTTAGGTCACGGTGCACAAGCGGCTCTGGCTTGCTTTGATGGAGGAACAATAAACCGGTACCAATCTCAGCTGCAATCCTAAACCTGAGTTGCCAGGAAAGAGGCGGGGTGTTTCCTCGACGGAACAAACGGTCTTCCAAACTCCCATTAGCCATAAACTCATAAACCAAGCAGCCATATTCCGGGCAGGCTCCAAGAAGTAGAACCATGTTCGGATGCCTTATGCAGCTCAGAACCTCAACCTAGAAACCATTGTCAGAAGGTAAGCTACTATTAAGTTTTGGGCTTGATAACTCTTACTATCAAATAAGTTGGATTCAATTTTAAATCTATCAACCCTTTTTTCAATTAACTTTACTTCCAAAGTTTTCAAGGCATTTCGTCTCATGAAATTTTCTCTATTTGGGTTTGGTTTTAAATTTTCTACGTGTTGACATACCTCTTGTTGAAATTGTGATCTTCCTTGAGCTGCATCTGGACGCAGAACCTTAATTGCTACCGGTGTGTGGTCCAGATAACACTTGTACACAGGCCCATAGCCGCCTTCTCCAATCCTGCGGGACTCTTGAAAAGACCCCGTCGCCGCCTCTATCTCCTCAATTGAGTACCTTCTATACCTGATATCTGTCTTTGCCATTGCATCAACCGCCCTTCTTCTCTCTTCTGCCTCTCTCAGCGCTTTCTTTTCTGCGTTGATCCTTTTCTGTGCTTCAAGGTCTGCAATCTTCTTAGCTGCCTCTGCAGCCTCAATGGCTGCTTTGGACTTGGCTCGTTCCTTTTCCGCAATCGCCAGCGCAGCTTCTTCAGAGAGTCGAGCCTCTTCTAACTTTCTCTCTTCCTCCTTTTTCCAGCGTTGGAGTTCCACTGCCTGTTGCACAGATGGTGTTTAGAGCAGTCCTTGATATACCACCAGCCTTCATTAGGTTCGAAATATTTTATACCTTCTGTTTTGCTGTCAGTGCTTCTTTGCATGCTGTACTATACATCTCCATTGTTTGCCTTAGTTCAAGCTTTAGTCTCTTCATTTCAGCCTCCACGTCGTCCTGTAATCAGAATTTCATAATCTTACATTTATGTCAATTTCATAAAAATTGCACAGTTTATCAAATAAAATGAGTTTATGCACTTACAACTCCCTGTTGTGGAGACAAGTCGTGTGAAAATGAAGAGAAATCAGATGGAGAGGAGGTATCCACAGATTTCCTTCCATACTGCAGAGGCTCAAAGCTGTTGTTGAGGTCCAATTCTGTACTGCTCGACATCCGCGGGGTGACCCGTCCCGAGTCTAGGCCGTCATAGGTTAAGAGATGAACGCGGTCAAAGCTCGGTCTACCGGAGCTGACAAAAGATATGTCAGAATCCGGCATTGGAAGATCCGGGTATGACTTTCCATTCATTCCTTTCCTAGTAAATGGAGACCTGATTCAAACCCTTTTGGTTAATTCCGTTATAAACTACGAAATTGTACCAAAAGTTGACTCACTTTTCTTGTGAGAGATTCAATAGAGTTTCTGACCTAATATAATCGAATTCATCGTATGATATGCGCGGTGGTTCTGGTGGCTTTTCTAATCCTGTCGATATTGTCCAATAAATTAGCAACAGCAGAACATTGTATAAAGAGAGAAGTATGTATTGGTTTTAGAGGGACCGACGAACTAACCTCTGATTTTAGTTGGTGTGGGAGGAGCAGTTGGCTCGGGTGTATCGGACTTTATGCTTGATTGCTTCTCGAATTCCAAGCGGAGCGGGGAGTTGGATGGTGCAGGGCGTGAGGCAGATCGCATGGATTGAATCTTACCCTTACTTATGACATATACATTGCAAAAATCTGGTGCCCCTTTTCCCACAGAGCCTGGAATATCAGTTGCCTTAAACCTTATCATGAAATAAAAAAATAAAAAAATTCACAATTAGGAAATGCTTTCATAAAACCTCCATGCTTCCTTTCAAAAAGTAAAGAAAACCTCTATGCATTGTCCATTTGTGCAAAAGTTTCACATAGAAAGAAAAGCACTTAAATTACCTAAGAAAGCCGTTTTTGGCTGTGGCACCGAGAATCAAGTTTTCAATCGCTGCTAGAGAAACGTATTCAATCAATGCCTTTGCTACATCTACATCCTCTAACATGACATCTTTACATTGTATCTGATGCAAAAATCAGGGTACAAAGGAAAATTATAACACCATTATAGAAAATACGGCTAGCATAAATCACAAACGCGTCGTTGAAAATCTCATTGGTCGCTTACATCCTTGCGCGTACAAAAACAGCGAAAAGGAAGAAGCATTTCTCTGGTCTGTTGATCAGGGTCTCTGCATATTGTTGGACTATCCTCTACAGAAAACTCTGCACCAAAAATAGTCCTCATCATTTGTATTTTATTCAAATCTCGACACTTTACAAGCTAAATCAATCGAAATATTTTAATTTTGCATTTTCTGGCTCTTATATCATATTGAATCATCACCAAAAAAAAAAAGAAGAATAATAATAACAATTGTTAACAAGAGGTGGCCACTTATCAGGAAGATTAATGAGCAAGCAGTCATACACGCCATGAAAAAGCGGTATGTTGTGATTTTACATACTCGGGTTGTAGCTGGAAATGGAAGACATTGAGGAATAGGAAGAGGGTTTGAGCTTGACATGGATGAGAATGACAGTTTGGCCTCTTTGGAGAAGATTATCAACAGCCCATTTGAGAGCATTTTGGCTGTTCTTGTCTCTGTCTATTGCCACTGCCACCAATCCATTCCCACCTTTCTTCTCACTCTGATTCTTTGGCAACCACATTTCTCAAAAAAAACACCAAACAAGAGACACCCAAAAGTCAAGTGTAATGTAATGGCTTGTTTTGTTCTTGTTTCTTCAAGTAGATATCACAAACAGAACAAAATGGTTAGAGATAATAATTCCTTTGAAGCAGCAGAATAATGACTTGGGTTGTCTTTTTTTAAGGTACAAAATCCTAGGTCTCTCTCTATCTCTCTTCTTACCGGAGGTCACAAGAGAGAGTGAGAGACAGAGGAAATTTGTTGGCCTATTATTTCTTCTGCTACTTCGTACCAAATACCAATGTATGTGGCTCGAAGGCTGGGCATTAAGACAATCGCTGAAGGCCCCACCTTGAGTCAAGGCTCCTATTATTAGGCTGATCCTAATTAATTAATGTTTAATAATTTGATATTAAATGTTAAAGCTATTTATTAGGCATCACTTATTTTGAGTTATTATTTTTGGTTTATTTCTAATTTTAGATCTAATTGATTGAAGTACATCTTTACATATGTGTAAGGAATAGGAATTATTATGAAACACAATTAACACATTTTTTTTTCCTTCAAAACTCTTAAAGTTTGTTCACAAAAATTTATGTTTTTTAATTTTTATTGTTTTGGCCTTCTATCAATATGTAGTTGTATAACCCTCCATAAAACACATTTTTTTAATATAATAATAATAAACTTCCAAATCCACAAATATCTCTTTATTGTTTCTCAAATTTAGATAGTACTAAATTTAAGAAGTCGTTCTTAATTTGCGGATTCTTTAAGCCTTTGACCCCTCAATGTCTCACACAGTCTTCTTTTTTAAGCTTAATCCATATCAGCACAGGAGTCTTTGAGAACTCAAAAATAGATTTGTTATATTTAGTGTTATTTTCAGTTTGGTCTCCTGATTATGCTACCTGAAGAATTCAAAATATATTGTTATACACCTTTAGTTGAATTACTATTTCATTTATGAATAAACGTGTGTGATTACTATTTATGGCCATTATTCTTCAATGCGATAATGCCAAGGACAACGCATCCTCAACGTTAGAGCTTTTTCGTGTTCTAATTGACAAAAATCATAAAACTCACCTAGAAAAAAGGGGAAAATCTCCCGTAACATATGTCTTATAATAAGTATCAATTCTGGATCGTTAAATTTATTTTTTCTGTGGTCTCATTTCTTATAAATGTTTATCTAACAGTCCGAAATCGTTTCCCACGGTAGAACATAGCCTATTGAAGAATCTTCCATAAATGTTTAGTATTTCATCATGGTATAAAAACTTGCATAATCGCTGTATTACATTAAAAATAAGTATTGAAGAACATGCAAATTACTTTGCTATTTTTCTCAACCTTTTCATGCTATATCTATAACATGTTTAACCCTAAATATATCAAACACAATGGTGACATTAGGCATAATTATGGGAATCACATAGCCAATTATGGTTCCTTTTCCACACACTTGGGATGAAGATCATAGTCACACACATCACAAGAGAATGCCCAAAATCTACCTTGCTCTTTGCAACAATCACACAAATAGGCTTTGGCCATATCCAACTTGAGCTCATGCTCATGCTTCACATCCTTCACTTGAGAAGCCAAAGCCTCTCCTTCTTTCCTCAAACCACTTTCCAACTCTCTTATCTTCGACTCCGTGAAGGGAAAGGCCTTGGCACCATATAGTGATATCATTGCCTTTCCATTTGTGCTCACAGATTTCCCATCTGGCCCGATCAGGACAAGCGTCGGGATCTCCTTTATGTTGAAGATTCGACAAAGATCTTGCCGGGTTTTGTCCTCGTAGGGTATGGCGAGCCAAGGCATGTTGCTTATGTTGAGCTCGAACTCCATGCGGTCTCTATCCGTGGAGACTAGTATGATCTCGAATGAGCTATGGTTGCGATTCATGTTTTGGAGTGTGTTGTATGCTTCCGCGAGTTTTGCTGTGAAAGCTCGACAAGGTGGGCTCCAGTGGGCCGCGAAATATAGGCCGACTGTCTTTCCAACAAGTTCGGAGACTAGCGTCTACAAATAGTCATTCATTAGTAGTGCTACACATACCATTTTTTTTTCTTTTTCTAAAATCAATATATGGCATGTTTGAAAACTAAAAATTACACGACGAATACACTGAAAATGATTAAAGTAAATTGTTCTACATATTCATTTGACGTGTCTTTTTTTTTACATGTTTAAGAAAATATCCATGACTTTTATTATTTTATTTCAATAAATGTCATTTTTAATCATTTATATATCATGATAATTGTTGATTTATCAACCATTACATCTAGTATTGTACTATATTACTATGATGATATATAAATGACATATCAATAAGATAACTTAAACAAAATAAAACAAAAATCGTAAACATTCTCTTAAATAAAATTTAAAATTGTCATTTAGCTAGCTACGGGAAAAAGTTTTGTGAGCCTAATGATAGTGAAAACAAGTTTACCTGTCTAGAATCTCTAGAAACGACATAGTTTCGTCCTTGATGTGCCAAAACTTCTTCCAACTTCCCTCCTTCACGCTTTGCCTTGTCAATAGCTTTCAACTCTTCTCTCCTCTCCCTAGTGAAAGGAAATGCCTCGGCGCCATAGTCTTCGATCAACCCGATCAAGTCCTCTTCAATTGTGATCCCGTCCAAGCTCAACGGTAGGAGCGACGGGATGCGATCTACTCGGTATTTGACACTCAACTTTCTATGTAAGTTTGCATCAAAAGGGACAGCAAGCCATGGCATGTGCTTGAAATGTTCCTTGAACTTGTTGTCATCATGGTCAAAGGAGACAAAGACTATCTCTAGCTCTTTCCCTCCAATTCTAAGAGTGTTGTAGAGCTTAACTAGTTGTGGTGTAAAAGCTTTGCAAGGCCTACACCAATTGGCAGAGAAAAATAGGCAAATGGTCTTTCCATGACATGATGACAATGGTACCTCCTACAAGGATTAAAATAAAAATTAAAAAAAAAAAAAAAGAATTCTCATTTAGAGAAACCCAAGTCACAAAATCTTGTAATGTTTCTTTTTTCGAGTTTTGATTGGGATTTATAAGCAAAGAAGGGTAATACAATACTAATACTAACTCGAGTGCTATGAAGTTTAGAATTTGATGAAACTAAAAGGCATTTGAGAGTTTTGCTAAGAAACTTATTGACTTCCCTTTTCTTTTTTGTAAGTTTTTACTTGGAATTTTTAATCAATATCTTTCGCAAGTATAATAGTTTGGGTGCTGTGAAGTTTAGAGTTTTGATGAAACTAATAAAATGAAGTGAGAGTTTTGCTAAGAGAAATATTACCTTTCCTTCACTAGAGAGAAGGAAATCAACCCCTTGAGATGATAAGAGAGCAACAAGACCGCTCGAGTCCGTACATTTGGTTTGGTAATCAAGCGATGCCATTGTAGCTACTATAAGCAGAGAAAAATGGTCACAAGCTTTGGCCTTTTATGATGACCAATGAAATAAAGATAAGGCCTAAACAAAGAAGAGTGACATTCACAAAAGTGACAATTTTTTGGACTTTGCAAATGACTCTCAATTGGAGATGCTATTCGTTAGTACATATCCACATGATTTTAATTTTTTTTTTCTTTTCAAGTTTTGTAATCTTCAAAGGAATTGAAGCATTATTTGGAGCTTATATAAAGTCTATCAACTTGTAATAGGTTTATATTCCCCCTAAATACTCCATGAGGGAGTGTATTGAAGAATATCTTGATTCTTGAATTGGATCCAACCTTTAGTCTATCTAGTACATAGTTAAGATATATTCCCAAAGTATTCCTTTTTTTTTTTTTTCTTTTTTTCTTTTCCCACTTTGGTTTGACCTCTAGAAATTACCTCAATCAACCACCTTGTTCACACCAACACGCTATTTCATCTAGATACAACCATTGGATTCTGAAAATTAGGAATTTCAAAATTCTAAAATGGTTCTTTCTTGCTTTTTATATTCTTTACTAATGCAAACACGGCAAATTTGTCTTCCATAACTAGAAAATGGTTCTTTCTTTTATGCTATTATTTATGTATTTCTTTTCCGTTGTATTTCTTCTCTTTTTTTTTTTTCTTTTTTTTTTTTCGAACCTTCGGATAAGGTTGAACTCAAACCATAAACATGGAAAATACTTTACGAAGTTTCATCACAAATGTCAAGTGAGAGAAATAATATTTCCAAACAACCTTAAACAAATTAAAACAAAAAAGAAAAAAACGCATACAAAAATCTTAAGCTTTATATCTCACAACAATTTGCACACCCAAATGATGATAACATTGTAGACAATGAGACAAGCAACAAAATTTCCCAAGTGGGATCGAATATCTTTCTTCAGAGTCCCTAACTTCTTTTAATAGCTAATTTAGATCAGGATGAAAAGAACAAAAAAAAAAGGTGAAAGAACAAGAATATCTTACACTTGATTACCTCTAACTTGAGATTGAGAATATTTGTATATTCCTATCTTCCAATTTTTTCTCTTGCCATGTAAGAGAATGATCACCAACGAAGAAAAATGTTCTCAGGAGAAAGTTGTACATATTGTGATATAAAACACGCTTAGTGGGAATTATATACAAATGAAAAAAAAAATGGATATGTAAACATTCATTTTTTTATTAGTGATGTTATCCTCAGAAGGTATATCCCATTATTGCAGATTTGGGTCCTTTTGTACTATTTAGATTGTAACACGTTTCAATATTATGACGTCAGTTTTAATTTTTTAATAAAGCCAAATAAAGGCACAAATTGTACTAGTTTTCAATCATAAATTAATGATTTTAGAAACGTGTTAAGGTTTCAATCTGTCAATCCTTGCTCAAATACAAAATGTGAATTCCGATTAATGAGATTAATTCTTTGACATTTAAACCAAAAACCATTTTGTCTACATTAAAGTAAAAGGAAAACAGATGATCTTGCTACATCACAATTATAATCTAATAATAAGCCTGATTAGGTCTGACAGTGAAATATTAAAATTTTACAGGGTAAATGATTCACGTTGATCGTGAAATGAGGGAACAATGTGAGTAACCAATGAGAATGACAAGGTGGCAAATCCCAGAACACGGGAGTGACCCGAAAATTTTCGGTCTTGAAGCCCCAGAAAATGAGACTTGGAAATTCCATATTTTGGTGAAAGAGATATTTCAGTTCTTTCTTCTTGAAGCCCTGGAAAACATATCCTTAATGTTCTGAGATTCGGTCTCCACTTTCGCCTTCTTAGTTTGCCTTACGGCTCTCGTAGTTTTTGTGCTACCCTTAGTCTTCTCCTGAAAAAAATAAATTTGACGAAATAACTGATAAAGAAAGAGATCGTGATGCTATTATAGAATTCATATGTAGGTAATCACTAGGCACACAGATAGTTTCAAAAAGCAAGCAAAGCAAAATCATGTTGTCATTGTCCGACTTCGCCTCTAAATAAATCCGGTCTGGACATTGATTTTCCGGTTGTTCATAATGAAGTGTTTAACTTCTAGCATAATGGAAAATATTTTTGGGAAAATTCAACTTGTCATTGTCAGTTTGTTACCATGCATATCTATGTAGATCTAGATTGAAACAAAAGATCAATAATAGTAAAGGGTTTAACCTCAGGTTCTCTGTAAACTACCAAACTGGAAGAGAGAAAATAAGCCAATTTTATCATTTACAAAATCAAATCAACCTATACGACTTTGAACCTGCGAGACGGTAGAAGCTAAGCCAGTTTCTGCAGGATTTGGTACAATTTGAAATTCCGAAGCTTTCCTAGTCACCTCTGACAGATCTATCCTGCAAAAGATGTTTAATGATCATTGATAAAGCATTAAAGACGGAAAAAGGTCAATCTATAGCATGGCTTTTTAATTTCAAGAAGGGTACTATACTTCAAATGGCTGCAAAGTTGCTTCAACCAAGGATCATTGTTCACATATTCGCTCAGTATTGAGACTGCATCAGATACTGCAAAAATAATAACGGTCAACTAATCAACAGAAAGCTGAAAACGCCAACCTTATATGGCCCACTCTTTCAAGGAAGGTGGTTTATCGTAACACCCGAAAGTACCAGATAGGGACTGGTAGAGGTAATATTTACATTCATGTTTAAGCTCACAATGGCCATAGCTACACAACATTTTCTTAATGAAATTCAACACTGAACTAATGAAGTTCTGATAAATCTGTTAAGAAAGAATAACTGAAAAACACCATGAAATGTTATATTAAGCGAATCATACATGTATCTTTCTCGTCTTGTGCAGCGTAGTTTTTGTCCAAAGTTAATAGTGTCTGTTTTAGCTGACATACCTGCCATCAAAAACCAATAATATCTCAGATTATCACATAGAAGTTAAAATCTACAGTACAAGTAGAGATGTTAATCATCTACATGCAAATGGGATATTCAGAAGAAACAGATAAAAGGATTTATTAGATAAAAAACATCTCTTTTATTTTTTAATTACCACCACTTCCTACGTGTATTTCTAGAAGATACAAATGAATATAATTAGTAAAATAGTCAAAATTACAAGAGAGATCATGACATATTGGAAAAACAAGCATTGGGTTAGCAATGAAATATCATATAATTTAGCTGCAGATATTTGCATGCCACAGCAAAGCTGATGCGATCTCCTTGACAAATCCACAACTCTTTAGATATCAAAATTAAAGTTTAAATTAACTTGTCTTGTGCCAACAAAAAAAAAAAAAAACACACACACACACACACGCAAATAAATTACCTTGTGATACAGCCAACTCAAGACCTTGGAATCATCAAGTCTAAAAAATTTTGACGATCCAATTTCTGCAAACAGTGTGAGAGCAAGGAGAACCATTTCAACACAATATCCGCTTGATAAATAGTGCACTAATAGTATTTCATTGTTAGATTACAAGATAGGCTAATGAAACTCCTAATGGTAGAGAAATGAATCGTTAACCATGAGGAAAAAACTGTCCATCATATTTCAAATGTACACATCATGAAATTGCATTGTGAAAACTGCGAGCAAAAGTGTATCCACATTCTTTGCTCGCATGACAACAGAGAGAGCTTGTCATTTATCTCAAATTACAGAATTTTCGAACTCTCATGTTATGCCCTTTTTTTTTTTTTTTTTTCTGTTACGCTGTACCGACATATACAGGGATGCATCCTTTTTTTTTTTTTTTTACAGCGAGAATTAACCCTAAATATGTCAGATTTTACCAAATCTTGCTTCTAATGAGGAATAATCAAATTAAAAGAGAATGAACAATGGATGACCTTTGACGTCGCAAACTAGTTGCATGGAATTCTCTGCGACAGACAGTAAATGTTCATATCCAGGATAACCATCAATTAACACTATCTCATCCAATTGCCTGAACTTCCCAATATCATCCCCCTTCTGCATCATTCAAAAGAAACATCGTTACCACAAGTTTTAAATGAAAAACAAAACATAAATAGAGTCGACTAAAAAAGAAATCGCATCACCGAGTAATTCTTAGTCCTAGTCACTACATACATGTAATGGAATAGAAACCCTGCAAATAATAAAGAAAAGGTACCATTCTTCTTCTGAGTGTAAGATTATGCATTCAAAAAACGAGAAATACCTTCATTCTAGCTTCCTCAAATATGGGCAACAAAATGAAAACGGGATCAACTGGACTGGCAGTATATAGGCGGCCATCTACACGAGAAAACAACTTGATAACGAATCATGATAAAGAAGAAATATCTACACACATGTAAACATAAAAGAATTTATAGAAAAGAAAAGGACCGGAAAAAGAATCATAATTCGAACTTTGCAAGGTGGGCACAGGGGTGAGGGAGAGATGGTTTTCATTCCTAGACAAAATAATATGCAACCCAATCTTATCACACATATATCTGAGCAACTTGGGTACTGAATCTGTATCGTGAATGGGGAAAAAAAAATAATAATAAACACAGGTCACACGATACGCACATCTTGTAGGTCCTACATCATACTCTTCTCTTAAGATATTAACTACAAAGGAAACTCCGTTATGTTCAAAATTGTGCCCTGAAGCTAGCACAACACAACACAACACAACATTGCCATAGCTCGGGAAGGAAATGAAGCCAAATCGAAACATATGTTCGATATGTAACTGAATATGAATAAGAGACTTATATGTGTGTGTGTCTACACAGAATAATAAGTGATAGAAATGCAAAAACTATGTATAGAACTCCCAAAAAGGCTCTGCAAAACTCATTGCATTTGAACCTTCTGCGACGTAATCGCCTAAGAACCAAGATGTGTACGGTTGCTTAAACCAATGAATTTCTTGGAGCACGTCATCGACGAGGAGATAGCACGTTGCATTTCCTGCCAAAACAACTCATAATAAGTGACACTTACTCAAACCACAGCTTCAAATGTCCACATGAATGAGCTTGAAATCATGCCAAAGTGTGTGAAATTAGCTATTTGAATGACAACAAACATAACTACAGAGTAAAATTCAAGCAGTAATCACAACTCACAAGTACATAGAGATTGTTTGGAAAAAAAATAAAAAAAATTAAGTATGACAATGGAACATAGATAAAAACTAAAACAAAATCATAAAAAAGAATAATTTTTTTAAATACATTTACCAGATTTGGGATGACGAAGTGAAAGCAAACGTCCAACTCCATTTCCAAGCTCACTTTTATCTGCAATGCCACAATATAAACCTTTGAAAAAAAAAATAAACGCAAAAAAAAAAAGTGAAAATGGGAAACAAAATAGGGTTGAGAAAAGCAGAGTGAAAGCAAAGACCGACCCGGAGCGATGAGAAGGCGGATTTCGTCGAAACCTTCCAAGGAAGCCATGGAATAACCTTGCTTTCCAAAACCTAGCCTCTCCACAGAAGAAAATAAATAAATAAAGTTTTTATTTGTTCTTACTCTTTTGCTTTCCAAAATCTCTTCTCTTCTGTGGAGTCAGATTTTTCTGCTGCGATGAAGTGATGAAGGCAAGAAGAAAAAACCTCACTTTTTCGTGCCAATTTGTGAATTTACCCGCCTTTTCAACCCCTTTTCTTTTATACCATCCAATTCTTTGGGATTGAAGAAGTAGTTTAAAAATAGTTTAGTATAATTTGAAAATGACGTAGAATGATTTGTCTTTGTGAATTTTGATATGGTATAAATGATTGATATTTTAGATATTGTATAGAGATTTGAAAAGTTGAAAAAAAAAATAATTAAAAAAAATAGAATGAAATAAAATAATTTAGAAGATTAAAAAAATTGAATGAAATGAAATGGGTAAAATAAGAGAGCCAAACAGGGGTAAATATATATTTACAAATTTGATTTGTGATTTAGGGTTTTTTACAAGTATATATTTGATAGTAAAAAGTATTTATATAGACATGGATATATATGTGTGAAAATATAACTCAAATACAAAATAAAGTTTGTGCTCAGTTATAAATATGAAAAGAAAAAAAAAATCAACAAAAATATAATTTTTTATAATGATCTAAAATTAATTTAAAATTAGATTTGAAAATTTTTAATATATAAATGCTATATATATTATTAGTGGTGTATCAAATATTCTAGAAAAAAAAATGGTTAAACATTATTACTATTTCTTTCATAGAAAATTTGAATTGGTTATTTTGAAATAAAATATTTTTATAGTAGTAAAATATTTTTATTATAGTTTTTCATAGCTTGTGTTATAAATTTTTTTTTTATAAAAATTCTGAATTAGTTAGAAATAAATACTTCCATAGAAATATTTTTGTAGCTTGATAAAATATTATATTAAGATTTTTAGCTAAATGGTCTGCTTTTAGCTTTAGTTTTAAGGAATTGACATGAGTTTGTCATAATTAAGTTGTTAGCCTCTAGACCCATTCACATACATCCAGACTGCCCAAAATGCCCCTGTTCGTTCAAATTTTATTACAATCTGTAATAAATATTGTTATAGATTATAACATTTTTTTGTTACAATAAGTAATAGTTTTTGATACACATATATAACAAAATATCTAATTTTTATCACACATTTGTCTGTTACGATTTATATCAACGTTTGTTACTTATTGTAACAAATATTGTTACAATTCGTAACAATATTTGTTACGGATTATAACAAAATTTGGGTGAAATATCTCATTTTTATCACACATTTGTTTGTTACGATTTGTATTAACATTTGTTACATGTCGTAACATGTATTGTTACAATCCGTAACAATATTTGTTACATATTGTAACAAAATTTTGGCGAATAAAGGTATTTTGAACAGTCCACATGGGTTTGGGGCTAATAACTTAATTTTTGAATAGTTATGTCATTTTCTTAAAAGATGTTATTTTAACAGGTCATTTTGCTAATGGGCTCAATATTCATATTGGTTAGAAAAGAAATATTTTCATAGAAAATTCAAATCGGTTGGAAATAAAATATTTCCACAAAAATATTTTTCAAAACAACGATTATGATTCCATGATAATTCGTGTCTATTTGGTATTTGACATTTTTTTTGTCTATATTTTAAAAAATTAATTAATATTTCTAAAATTAAATTATTAGCCATTAATACATAATATAATTAAGAGCATAAAGATAAACACACATCATTATGTAATTAAAAAATTAACTAATTTATTAATCAATAGAAATGTCTCAAAACATCCATATAAAACTAAATATTTACTCCGTATCCCATAATTATATAATTTCATTTCTCTCGAATAATAATACTATACAACTAGAATTTTTTATCGTAAAAGATAGCCAGAACGATACACCACGTGCTTTAAATAACACAATTTTAATACACATTATTATTTCAACCAATAAACCGACGACTGGTCACTTTTTTTTTTTTTACCAAAAATTCTAATCACGTATAATCTCTGCTGCTAATATGATTAAACATTCTTAACCGAAAAAGAAAACTCCTCATCGCTCAACACCATGGAAGAGTAAACGTCCCAGTCCGTAACATAGGACGAGTACTGATCATGATCCTGATCATCACCGTCCCTCTCTCCGAGCTCCTCGATCCTCTCGGCGGCCCGCCGCCAGTCCCACCGCCTCTCGACGCTGCTCTCGCAGCAGCACATGCCGATCTTGAGCAGCCTCAGCATCTGCCCCTCGCCCCTCGCCCTCCCCCTCCCCGACCTCATCATCTCCTTGTCGAACACCTCGCCCGTCCACTCCTCGCGCACCACGGAGTTCACCCACGCCGCGAGGTCGGGCGCCCCGCGCGCCCCCGCGGGGGCCACGTAGTTGGCGGGGAAGCGGCCCGTGAGCAGCTCCAGGATGAGGATGCCGAGGCTCCACACGTCCGTCTTCCTGGCGACGCGGTCGCGGAGGGCGGACTCGGGGGACTTGTGCGCGGCCATGAAGTGGCGCGCGTGGTCCCTGGCCACGAGGGGCGCGAGGGCGTACTCGGAGAGGGTCGGGTTGAGGTGGCGGTCGAGGAGGACGTTGGAGGACTTGAGGTGGCCGTGGGGGAGCGACAGATCCGGGAATTCCTTGTAGAGCTGTGCGAGGCCTCTCGAGACTCCTTTGATGATTCTTAGCCGTGTTGGCCAGTCTAGCCCCGCTTGCCCTTCTGCTCGCTTGCCTGATGTCATGGCATTGGAATTCTATGTCAAATGTTGCTGCTAACATTTTGAATTTTTTGTTTTTTTGTTTGTTTTTAAATATAGCCGACGTTTAGAAATTTTAAGAAAATAACCGAGTGAGAAAATTAAGTAGCTGGATCACCAATTAAGTGATTTGTTGACTTTTTTCTCGAAGTTAATTTTTTGAAATTCAAATTATGTTATGATTTTAGTTACTGAAAATTCTCTTATTTTTACAATTTTCTAAAACACTTATGTAATGATACTAAATAAAATAAGCGACTATTATAGTGCATGATTTTGTACACTATCGATAATGCACAAAAACGTGCTTATTGTTGTGCATATTGTAATCGCTTTCCTGAATAAATACCTTTTGTCAATCGTGTTACTTCTTTTAGTCACATTTAGAGAATTAAGATACCATGATACAACCTACACAATTTAACTTCTCAAGTATAAACTGCTATTTTTACATAACAATTAAACACTTTCTCTCCCTCTCTTTTTTTTTTTTAAGAAAAAAAATGAGCAACTTTTTTATAATTTACTCGCGATCAATTCAAATAAAAAAGGAAGCCTTAGAAGGATACTGAATTTACCAAATCAAATAAGATGTTGAAAATAGGAGTTGAAACTCACCATGAAGATGGCTAGCCAAGCTTCCATTCTCAACAAAGTTGGAGATCAAAAGCTTCTCGTCTCTTGTGTAGTAGTAAGCAACAATTGGAAGGAGATTAGGGTGGCTCAACTTGCCAAGCTTGGCCATATGGGTATGGAATTCCTCCCGGCTCACATTGTTCATGTACCTTATTAAGAGAGAAAATCAGCAACATTCTCTCAAATTTTCTACTCAACCAAGTGTAATGTGCATCGAAGCAAAAATCTAAATGCAACACATTAAATTAAATTCAAGAATAACTTAGGACCCGTGCTACGATTCGGGCTCTTGGTTGGATTTACGTCGCTTTCAATTTCTATTTATGTCAATTTTTTTCTTCAAGAAGTGACATATGATGTAGTAAAAATAGTTGAAAACGACGTAAATCTAAAATTATTTATTTTTCATAAAGACCTCGTACCTAAACCTCTTCACAACGAGGGCGGGCCCACTTAAGAGAACGGCCTTATAAGACGACCCGAAGCTCCCGCTCCCCAAAACCTCGGCCGAAGCCCTAAGCAGATCCTCCAACTCAAACCTTTCATTGTCGTTTCTCACAAAGTGCAAAGTACCATTTTTGCCCCTCTTCTTGTGGTCGCTGCCGGAGTAGTCCGATGATTGGGCCTTGTCGCAGACGGAGAACCGCTGGTAGATTTTTGTCTGTGGGACTAGGCCCAGTTTGGTTTCGGATAATTGGGCCTGGGCCCGGTAGGCCCTGACAAATAGAATTATTGCGATGGCCGCTATTAGTGCTGCCACGGAGACTACAATGGCTACTATGATGATGGGCTTTTTTGAGGACTTGCAAGGCCCAAGAGGTGCTCCACATAAACCCTCGTTTCCTGGTTGGTCAAGATATCATTTGTGGTTAGCCTAAGGGGAATAATTAAAATGTGTGGAAAATTACTAGTTAATAGAAACTTTTTTTTTTTGGTTTAATATATGATCACTAGTAGCTATGACGTAATCCTAATCATACATGAAAAGATTAAGAGACTAAAATCATATGACAAAGTATATATCTTATAAATTTTATATCACCTATTATGTGATAGCTCTGATACACTATTATATGCGTGATGATTTCATTGATAACGATGATAATTAGTATTTTCTTATCACTGAAAAGTTGTTTAAGTATTATATTATCGTTGTGTCTTAATGTAGGCTAGGACTAAGGTTATGAGTCAACAGTAATAGTTGGTAATTGATGTGTCTTTTGTAGTCACTAACTAAAAGGAAATTTGTTGATCCATTTTCTTTTGGAACAAAAGTTATTGTGTGTATGCAAAGAGTTTGTGACCCTGATGTTACTTCGGACCTTATTACATGATAAGCTCAAAGTAAAATTAAACTTATGATTAGTAGTTTTCAAATATATATATATTATATAGTATGAAAATATATAGGCTTACATAAGTGACATACGAATGCTTCAATATGATATGAGCTGGGTGATGTTATGGAATATAAAATAATGGGAAGAAAAACATACGAATATAAACAAGATATTTCTTATATATATATATATATATATATATATATATTGTGATTTTGTAATTAGGCTCTCGTACCAAGTGGTTGGTGCCTTGGTGGATATTGCTAAGTCAATGCTAAATAACTTCAAACGTGCTTACGAGTTACAAAATCCATTCCATTTAAAAATAACTACTTATTACGAAATCGTTATTAGGCGCTATTGTTGAAGCTCCAATATTGGACGAGTGATTAAGACATCTCCCAAATTTTTTAATGGGAATCAAACGAAAAGCTTGGATTAAGTAAAAGAAATTAAGTTGAACCCATGACTAGTACCCTCAAAGAAAAAAGAAATTTTGAAAAATGTTACTTTACAACATTTTTTAAAAATTACCATTTTAAAAGAAAATTACCACTTTTTAGTAACAAAATTGTTCTTTTTTTGTAATAAATGTTCATTTTTTTTGTAATAAATGACCATGAAAATAAGGAGGGTAGAATAATAATTTGATGATAAAAAAAAATAACATAATTTTCTATAGTAGTATAAATTGTAAACTTGGCTTTCAAATGTAACATTGATTAAATTTTTTCCTAAAAAAATACATTAATAGTAATACTTATACCCAATTGATTATATTCTTTGGTTTTGCCACTTCAACTGGAAAAGAAAAGCCATTTAATTTCTTTCTTCTTCTATTTTTAAATTTTTTTTTAATTCTTTTCTAATGTATTGAGGACATATCACATGTAATAAAAAATAAAAGTTATGATTCCTACAATAACAGAAAATGGACTAAAAAGAAATTAAAGGAAAGAGGAAAAGGCACAGGGTGGATGTTAATTAAATCCTGTCCCAGCCAGGGCATAAAAAGAAGACTTTTTTGTAAACAACCAAAGTTAAAATGATCTGAAATTGTGTTATCAGATTAAACATATAGTCTATATTTTTTACGTGATACGACAATTATTATATCATCCACGTAAGAAAAAAAAAAAGAGTGTACTATACACATGAGAATAATAACAAACAACTTCTTTGAAAAGTGATTGATTATCTCCAATAACATGGCTTACCAGAGAAAGCGCTCTGATCAATCTTGCTAAGACTCGCCGGAATTCGTCCCGAAAGCCGGTTATTAGCGAAGCTCAGATTCCTCCAATCCCGGCTCGAAAAGCCCGGAATCTTTCCCTCAAACGCATTCCCTGAAACATCAAACTCCATAAGCTTGCTCAACCCTAGAAGCGATTTTGGCAACTTCCCACTGAACTCATTCCCGTTCAAGTAGACCTTCTTTAGGTACTTCAACCTTGCGAAACCGTCCTTCGGAATCTCCCCGGTGAAGCGGTTGTTCGACAGGAACAAAGCCCTGAGCCCCGCGAGCCGCCCCACGGGCGGGAACGGCGCGTCGAAGCTGTTGTTGGCGACGCTCAGGCTGCGCATGCCGGGCAGCTTCGCGAGGGCGTCCACGTCGATGGCGCCGCCCAGCCCCATGCCCTCGAGCCGCAGGCCGTAGAAGACGCCGTTGAGGCACGTCAGGCCCGTCCACTTGCTCGCGTTGCCCTCGCACAGCGCGACGGAGGCGTCCCAGTCCCCGAGCGCGGTGGCGTTGGACAGCGAGCCCTTGAATTTGAGGAGTGTTTCCGCCTCCCCCGCCGCGGCGGCCGGGGAGCCGGAGCGGAGGAGAAGTAGGGCAAGCAGTGTGAGTTTGAGACGTAGGTGGTTTGTGTTAAGATAAGGCATGTTGTTTGATTATTATTGATGATATAGTGTTGTGCTAGAGGGAATAGTGGTACGTACGTACGAACTAGCTATATGTAGCTAGGGTTGTGAGAGGTGTTTGATGGAAGAAATGAGAGACATTTGAAATGGGGTTTTGAGAGGATTAGTTGATTAATTATGAGAAGAATTATGGAATGAGGATCAAAATTAATGGGGATTTTTGGGGGGAAAAAAAAAAAAGAGGACAAAATTTGGTTGGTGAAAGAGACCAACAAAGGTCGGACTTTCTGAGAAGAATGAGCTGGTTAATAATCAAGTTGCTAGCTAAGGCCGGCCTCTTTTCATTGATATATTATTATTAATAATATATTGTAATGAATTATGAATGTAAGGGAAACAAGAGTATAATAGTTAATACATTAATTAATTGGATTTCATTCCCTTAGAGGGTCTTATTTGTTTATTGGATTCTGTCTACATTTTGCTTTTTGAAGTGAGTTTGTATATGTTCTTTGGTCTTTTCTTGTTATTGGCGTTGTTGCATTGATGTCTGTTCTTGTTTTAGCCGTCTATGTAATAATGTGTGTATCTTTGTATAAAATATGCTAAAAAATGACATTCAGCAAAAGAAAAAAAAATGCTAAAGAATGACGTTATTTTCATATCGGTTTTTTTGCTAATTAATGCTCACCATTTTGTTCTTTAGGAGGACAGGTGTAAGATATTTATTCTTATTATGGTTGGAGGATCCGATCTCCAATATTCAGGGCTTGTAAACCATAAAAGTCATGGCCATGGCTTAATATTTTAGTTAATTAATAGTTGTATTATATGGGGACGTGACTTTAAATATATTGGAAAAATATTTGACAAACCTAAGTAGTGCCTAATTTGTTTTCATGTCATCCCACGCATGAATACATAGAGGACACAAACTTTTTTTTTTAGAGTAAGTATGTTTTAGTTTTAATTTTTGTTATTTAGGGGATAGTTATCCATTTAAGAAGTAGAAGTTGATCTTCTGGAAGGACAAAAAAGAAACAGGGTTGTATAATTGTTATTATTGAGAGAATTACAACTGAGAAATCACCACTCAAACTATTGTTCTGTATGCAAAATAACTTCTATATTTTTAAAGAGAAATATGAAAAATAATTAAATTCTGGTCGATGACATTCATGCTATACTTGCATCCACAAAAAAATAAAAAAATAAATAAATAAAAATCATGATACTTTTCTAGATCGATTGATCGATGGATTAAGCTTTCTTTGTAGGTATACCAAAGTCTAACTGACTTTCAACATAAATGATCATTAATTTGTAAAACAATGAATCAGATAAACAAGAAGATACAATAATATGTAATAGAGAGAAATTACGGTTAATACTCAGTTTTTAACATTTAATTTAAATACACACATAATTTTAAAAGAATATGACAAAATATTCAGGAGATTCAATTATTTACATACTTGTAATTGGTACTGAGTCGTTAAAAATTTGTGTAACTAATTAATAAATTGACTAATTATTCAATTACTTTAAAAGTTTAGATATTCATTATTATAATTTTTGAGTATTTCGCTACTTTACTCTCACATACACTATGTAATCTAGTAATTAGTGTTTCGGCTTATTGATTAATACATGTTAAGATATAAAAATTATTGTTGGTCTGTCTCCCATCAACTTAAGCTTTTAAGATGAATCGGTGATTTAACATGTTATCAGAGCAGGAAATGCTGAGTTCAAACCTTTGCAAACACACATCCTTTAACCTTATAATATTGTCCACCAGCTTAAGCTTTTGAGATGAATCCGTGATTCAACAATACCACAATACTATTAGTGCAGAAAGAAAAATGAGATTTCGACTAACGTTTTTTTAATATTTATGCATTATTAATTTATGTCTTTTTTTATATTAAACTAATACTCTCTATCTCTATTTTTACACTATAAACACAGAATAGCTAAGCATCAAAAGAACATATATATTACTTGAGGCATATATTAAGTGTCACTTAAATGGTCCTTTTTTTGCAATATCCATAAAGAGAAACCGAACACTCGGCAAATCTATACAATAATTAAAAGAATTGAAGGGGCTGAAAGTTTCATCACAAAAGGCTGAAACGTTTCATTTAATGTTTTTTGGGCGTTTTTCCCGTTAGAAACTCCAAAAAATGTGTTTTTTAATGGGTCAAACTGTAATTTTTTTAAATAAAATAGGGTCATTATATAATTTAATAAAATATAAAAGATTGAAATGCAATTGAAGGGGACCGGACTGTAAAAAGGGGGACTTATGCGCAAAAAAAAAAAAAAAAAGCCCCTGACACGGACCCGGGCGCGAGGGGCTCGCGTGTCAGGGGCTATTCACAGCCATCTTATTCACGCGCCAGACCCTTTCCCCATTCTTTTCTTTTCTTTTTTCTTTTTCTTTTTCTTTTTTTATGTGATTTTTTCTTTTTCTTTCTTTATATTATTTTTTCTTCCATAATTTGTAACATTTTTTTCATGCCAAAAAATTTTTAATTTATTTTTATTTATATAATTTTTTTAAATGTTTTTATTTAGAAACTTAAATATTTTTTTTTATCAAAAAACATATTATTTTCTTATTCAATTCATTTTTATTAAAATTCAAATAATTTTTAAATGTACAATTAAATAATTTTTTTTAAAAATATAATTGATGCTTATTAAATAATTTTGATGTAATTTATAATTTTAACTTAATAAATCTATGATATAAAGAATGATGAAGAAAAAAATACATTGTCCACGTGCATCCAAGTATCCAAAACTAGTAGAGAATTTCAAAATAAAGCCATTCTTGATGCCACTTAATAATCTATACCCCATATGGTGTGCTCCCTTCATTTCTACTCTATGTTTGTAGTGTAAATTTTAGGGTATAAATTAAAAGTGCAACACACATGGGGTATAGATTATCATTGTGTCAAGAATGGGGTATTCCTCAAAATCCCCCCATAAAAGTATGTAGAGTTTTGTTTTTCTCAATAACAGTCTCTAACTTTCTTTTTCTCTCGGAACAAAAAAGAAAAAAAGGAAAAAAAAAGTAACTCTTTGTTCCCTGCAGTCAACTGAGCTTGTAATTAAAATTACTGCAAATACACATGGCACTTCAAATGTGGATGATATATTTCCCTTTTTTTTGGCTCTCTCTCATATTTTGGGGTGGGATTTGGGCCTCTGATAAGATCTCAATTCTTAAAAAGAAGAAAAAAAAAAAAAAAAAAAAGGAAAAGAAAACGAACAAAAGCATTAGAATTCACGTTAGAGAGTGTTGAGACCACCAATTAAGCTTCTTTTTCTTTCCAACGCTCGTGATCCCATAACCGTCCATTTATCCACGTGTCTCCATCTCAATATCAAATCAATCTCACAGCTGGAAGAACAGTTAAAACACCTGATCTGCATGTGATTAACATCAAAATATAATTCCAGGTAGCTAAATATTGTAAAAGCGTTTGTAGATCATATTCAAAATTATCTGAAATGTAGGGCATATAATAGAGAACAGCCATAAAGGTTTATCACATTTCCATGGTTATTTAATTTAGAGTGCCTTTTTCTTAATTTGTACTTTTATCCCAATATTTGCGGAGTTTATTCCCCTCGAGACATAAACATATACTATGCGACTCAATCAAATTAGGAGATAACTAAAATAAAGCTTACAGTAAATTATGCAAATGTTCTTCCTTTTTCCTTCTCTCTTTTCCCTTTCCCGATTAATTTGGTTACAAATATAACAACTAGGAGAAATAAGCACTCCTTTATATAATGCGTCCTTTTTTTTTTTAGAAGTGAAGGTGGATTTACGTCTATTTTCTTTTTTGTTATGTTGTTAAAATTAAAAACGCTCAAATATTATTATTTTATATTTTAAAATAACTATTTCTGAATACGTGTTAAAATATAATTAGAATAATAAATAATGAGACGTAAAAATAAACATGAAGACTTCATATTCAAGGCATTAATTAACTAGCACATTGTATTTTCAGTCTCGAATCAAGAAATTAATAGTTTATCAATTTATAAAGAGCATATTAATGAAGTCCAAACCCCAAGCAAAATAAATGCTTTAACCTCTTCCAAAGGTGTTGCTTTCTTCACAACCCTAAAAGCTTCTTTCCTCATATAACCATGCAAGAGCAGCCATAAGATACAAACCACATATGTCAACATTAAGGCACACATGATGTCTACCATCACAACACAAATCAAGATCAACTTTTGTCACAAATCAAATCCAAATATAAAAAAATCAAAATCAAAAATCAAAGTGTATACAATAACAACATTAACATATTATAATCTCTCCAACACACAATCTCATCCATAAATACACACACATATCTATATATATAAACCAATCCCAACTTGCTCTCTCACTTTTAGTATCACCAAACCAAAAACAAACTAATAAAACTATCTTCTCTCACTCTCCAATAAATCAAAACCCTAGCAAGCTAGTCATGAACAGTCCCACCACCACCCCTTCACCGGAGACCACCGACACCGCCACCGCCGCCGCGAACCACTGCCGCATTTTCACCGACCAACCAAACCTCCCAACCACCACCCCTTTACTCCTCAAACCCGCCGGCGACGAGCTCCGCCGCTTCCGGATCTCCCTCAAGTGGTGCCTCCTCGACCACTCCTCTCCGGCGGGCCGCCTCCTCTCCTACGCGGCCTTCGCCCTCCTCGCCCTCTTCGTCCCCGCCCTCGCAGCCCTCTCCGTCCGCGACGACGACGACGCCGCCGCCGCCGCCGCCGACCCCGTCCACCTCAACAAGCTCGTCCAGCTCCCCCTCTCCGGCCTGGCGGCGGCGGCCTTCCTCGCCCTCGCACCCCACGGGCGCCTCCGCCACCTCCTCCTCCTCCTCGGCCTGGACGCCTCCGCCGACACGGGCTCCTCCCTCCGCCGCCGCCACGCCGCCGAGCTGGACCGCGCCTTCCGGCGCCTGGCCCTCATCCTCCTCCCCTCCCTCCTCGCCGAGCTCGCGCACAAGCTCGTCTTCTTCTCCTCCGTCACCGTCGCCGCCCCGAGCGGCGCCGTTTCGTTCCCGCTGAACTCCGTCCTCTTCGTGCTCGTGGTGGCGTCGTGGGTGTACCGAAGCGGGGTTTTCCTGCTGGTGTGCGTGATGTTCAGGCTGACGTGCGAGCTCCAGATACTGAGGTTCGAGGGGTTTCAGAGGATGCTGGAGGTGGGGGGCGAAACGGCGTCGTGTTGGGAGATATTCAGGGAACACATGAGGATAAGGAAACAGCTGGGAGTGACGAGCCATAGGTACAGGTTCTTCATCATTTGGTCTCTGTTTATCATCACTGTCAGTCAGTTCGGAGCTCTTTTGCTCGTTTTGGGCTCCAAGACGGAGAAGAACTTCCTCAATTCTGGTGATCTTGTCGTAAGTATATATATACACACTAACTGTTTGTGTGTGTTGTGTGTGTGTGTGTGTATAAAAGAAATTTTATATATATTATATAGTAAATATCTATACAAATAACAAAATTAATGCATGGCCATGTAAAATACAGTTATAACTTGTACTTCATTATGAAATTTATAATTATGATTAAAATTAGTATTGATTTAATCCTAAGAATAATTATGTTTTGACAAATTTTAATGCTTCAACCATTAGTTTATTTTATTTTTTTTTAAGTTTTGTGACATCGCAACTTTTGTTGTAAGTAGAAGTCAATTTTCAAGTATTATGTGTTATAAAAAAAAAAAAAAACTATTTTACATATGAACATGAGTAAATGATAAGTAACGCACCTTAGAGATTATTTGGTAAGTGATCCAATCATTTTTTGTGAAATAACAATTAAAAATCAAAGACGCCCACACATATGTATATGTATATATAAATACTTATGTTCTTAGAAATTTTGGTCAGTAATCTATGCCAAATAATTTAAGTTCGTGACAACTGATGATCAGTTATAAAGTTATTTAAATTATGTACATAGAAATAATTTTGTTCTGTAAAACTATATAATATAAAAATGATTTGTTGTGAGCTCGCTATCATCAACATTTGTAGTCGCATATAAAGCGTATTATATATGAGTTATATATATGTATGATATAATCTGAAATTGATATCTAATTTTTATTCTAAATTGTTAAATATTAGTATGAATTAATTATGTGTGAATTAATGAATAGGTATGTTCGGCTGTGGAGATTAGCGGGTTCTTTGTGTGCCTAGTTGGGGCAGCAAGAATCACACACAGAGCCCAACGACTAGTGTCCATCGCAACCAGATGGCACATGCTTGTCACGTGCGCATCGTCTTCTGGGCCGGACCATCCCAAAGCCCATAATATTGATCATCATGATCAGCCTGATGATCATGATGATGATGATCAACGCTGTGGCCAGAGCGACTCTGATCACTCGGACCATCTCATCTCGGTCCCACCACAAGACCCTTCCTCTTTCCAAACCAGGCAGGCCTTAGGTAACTTATGACGATGATTAATAACGAAATTTTGCTTCATTATATACTACTATTGTTTACTATTTGCTTCTCATAACTCATAATTTGTCTTAAATAGTTTTTCTTTTGGGATCGATTAAATTGCATTTTTGTCTTTGGAGTATCAAGTTGTTGTCTTTTTTAAAACTTTTATAAACTAGCTAGCTAGTGAAAAAGATAATATATAATATGTAAAGATCCATAAAATTGTCCAACTTCAATCCCTTCAATTAATAATCTGTTAAAATTATGGAAGATAATTTACGAGATACATGTGTCACGTGGTATATGATAAATTTTTAGTAGTTTTTCATTTACTATGTATTGTATTAGCGTTGTATCATGTCAAAAATTCACAAATTGTTCACTGATAGAGTTTAAATAGACATTTTGAAGATCAAGAATTAATTTAAAGATAGTTTGGCTCAATAAAATTGAACGGATGAGGACGAAAAAATAAAAAAAATAAAGATTTAACTCTATTTTTAATCTAAATATATCAAAATTAGTATCTTATGGTTTAAACTCTTAGGTAATTAACATTTTTAGAACAATATCCATTCATTCATTCGTTCGTTCATTAACACGTTTGATAAAATAGCGATTTATCTTACAAAATAATTGTTGGCTTATCCGTTGCAGTGGCGTATTTGCAACACAACGGCGGAGGGATAACACTGTTCGGGTTTGCCCTAGACCGCGGGCTGCTCCACACACTCTTCGCATTCGAGTTCTCTCTAGTGTTGTGGATCCTTAGTAAAGTAGTGGTTTTGTCTTGATCATCATGATCAACTGCTTATTAATTTCATATTTTGCTTCTAATTTGTGTGATCACCACTTTTATTCCATGTTCAATAGCTAGAAGGATATATTATTAAGGTGTATAATTAATGATCATGGAAATGAAAACTGTTTAATATTTACATGCATGCCAAAAGATCAATTAGTACACTCATTTTGCGAGCCAGATCTAATAAATAACTGCTTGCTATATCTAGCTAATTTGTATATTTGAATTTGTAGACCTTAGCATTAACATATAATTTAGAACACAAATAAATCAATAATGAATTCAGGCATGTTCCACCATGGGAAGAAGAATATATAATTTTTCATTTCATGACTTTTCCCCCTGAGATATATAAAATTATTTTAGAAGAAACGTTGTTTAAAGTTCTAAGAAGTTCCTAATTATAATCCTTTCTAATATATAATTACTAGCTAGAGCATCTTTTACTTGGATGCTTTTCGGAAGTTGCATATGCCAAAATATATTTACCCATTATAAGCTGGTGATCCATATATATATATATATATATATATATATATATTAAAGAGAAATTATAGTGAATACCTAATTTTTAAAACTTAATGTAAGTTATTACCCAATCTTTTGAAAAATGTAACCAACTACCCAAAAGTTGTAATTACTTACACTGTAGTAAGTTGTGGTAATTCACTTTGTTACCAAAAGCATGTACAAGTAATTCACAAATTGATTAGAAACTCAATTACTTCAAAAGTTTTGGTATTTATTTTTATTGTTATATAAATTCTGGGTATTTGTCTACTTCACCCTATATTAAATAATTAGATCTTGATAGCTAAAGAGAATCTAAAGAAGCCAATAAATATTGCTACTCTTTTGCAGTAGAGTTCTCATAATTATGACGACTATCAAATGCAATAATAGGCTATATATTAATATGTGGTTCTAGAATGCATATAAAAATTAATCGACAACCTGCCGATTCGCATGTAAGAGCTGAACCAAAACTTGGCTATAAATACTTCCCCTTATTTTCTCGAACACGCTCATGATTTATAAAAATTAAAAGTATTAAGTGGTCTAAAAAAAAAGAAAGCTACTTTACAATTAAAAAAATATATATTGGGGTCCATGTGTGTACAATATTAATAATGTTTTGGTCTACCTAAAATTCAAAAAAAAAAGATATAAAAAAGATATACAGACTACAATTAAGCACTAAAAATGATCGGAGGAGGGAGTGACATCAGATCAAAGCAATATTGTTTTGTAGAAAAAGGTTTTAAGTCAATGTAATCAACAGTTTTTGAAAAAATATTCTAGAGTATAGGAATTATACTTTTAACTTTAATTAATATTGAGGGAAATTAGATGCTACGTGAAGCACGGTGGTATTTAGTTTTATATTTCCCTTGGCAATATGCATGCATGTATATATGTCGACATATTGTATAAATAGTATATTAAATTCAATTAATTTGTAGAATGCTTGACCTCTATCCTTCACATATATGTAGCGCTTATGTACAGTATATGGCATATTCCAATAATTAATCCCTAACTTATTATCTGTTCATAAAAGGATCTCTAAATTATTAAGCTAGGTTCAGCTTAATTATAATGCAAACTATTAAATCGGCATTACTATTATCTTATATAAAAAAAAAAAAGAGTACTAGTTTGATAAGGTAATTCAGTCTTTGCCACAGAAATTAATATTCTTTTCTATATATATTCTTAGGTTCGTGATATTATTGTCTGTGTATATAATATTTGTCACTTAGAGGCGGTACTCTTTCAAGTACTACGTACCTAACTAATCCATCAGTTGACTAACAAAATTATTAATATATGACTAGCAAATAGGTAGTTATTCAAAATGTTTTTGATCAATCACATAACAAGCCACTATATATGATCCTTCAAAACTAATTTCCACAACATCAGTGACAAATTGCATGCCCTATTTCTTGCCCTAATCTCTCTTTTTTCCCTAAACATAAAAAAAAATAAAAAAAATGGACTCTTCCGATTCCTACTCACCAGATGACTCGGGACACCTTCTCTCCGGCATGGAAGTGATGGTGAGTTTCCTCTTCATCATAACCATCATGACACTAATCTCCTACGTCATCACCCTCTGCCGGGCCCGCCCCCTCCCGGGGGTGCTACCCTCGCATGCGCACCACCGCGAAACCGACCAATCGTTGCCCGTCCCCTCCGTGGGGCCGGGTCTTGACGAGGCCGCTCTTAGAGCCTTCCCAAAGCTTCTCTATTCCAAAGCCAATATTATTAGTACTTTTAAGCTCTACGGTACTAATAATATTGGCGGGAACAGTATTGATGCTAATTACTCGACTTCTTTGTCTTGCTCGGTTTGTTTGGCGGATTACGACGAGAGTGACGTCCTTAGGGTTTTGCCCGATTGCGGACACGTGTTTCATCTCAAGTGCGTCGACTCGTGGCTCCGCATTCACCCCACGTGCCCCGTGTGCCGCAAGCTCCCGAGCGCACCTACTAGTCCCGAATCGTGCCAAATCTCGGTTCGAGTTTAGACAATTTTGGACAAGATCGGGGAGAATAAAACTTATATTGATAGTGAATGATTCTGAATTGTTAGATGTCCAAATTCGAAGAGTAATTACCCGATTAGTTGTATTTAAGACCTAATTGCATCATTGGTTTTTTTTTATTTTTATTTTTTATGCAGCTATAACTGTAATACGGAGTTGATGTTTAAGACCTAATTGGATTAGTGTTTTTTTTTTTTTTTCAAACGAGAGATAGCTATAAATGTAATCCGGAGACCTCTTGATTAGTTAATAGAGTGTTGTTAATTTATTTCCATAAATAAGAAGAATTGAGGACTCATCTAAGTTTATTTAAATTTTTTAAAAATCGATCACGTATAATAATTGAAAGTTAATATGTAAATCATCCGTTTGTGACATTTTTTTTTGTGTGCAAGAAATCCGTTTGTGACTTGAAGACAGTTAAATGGGATAATAGATTTCTTTTAATATGTCTGATATGCTTTGCTATACACATGTGAACAAATACCGATATAGTGAAATATTACTTGTCATGATGGTGTATTGGTGTTTATCAATTATTTTCCATCACTGTCTATTCCAATAGTTTTCATTTTGCCTTTAACTAAGTCGTGTTTTACATTGAAGTCACACACAGCCTAAAATCGCCATATAATCTCAAAATGGATAAATAAATTTTTGTTACTTATTACGTATTTGAATATTTAAATACAATAGGTTTGCATGTCAAAAATCAAAATCCAATGGGTTTCCGATTATGATCTGCCCTTGTTACTCAATTTGTGGAAAAATGGCACTCTGCACTGAAAAACGACAATTTAAAAAAGAAAACGACATCGATCAAAAGAAACGACAGAGTCTGACAAAACGACGACTACATTTAAAGGATAATTTTTACTAAAAAACATTAAACTGAAAAAACGACATACACCATGGTTTCGTAGTATTATATATATATATATATATAAACTGCAGATATATTTAAAACATATTTTAGCTAAATAATTTTGTTCTGAATGTCTTATTTTACGTTAAATTTTTTTATTAGAATTAACTTTCAGAGGCCGAAATGGTAATATATGCAAATGTAAGTGCTGTTTGTTGGTGTATACTAGACACGGAGAAATTTGAGTTTCGATAGTTCGAGGAAAAATGGGATTTCGATTCCAAAACGACAATCTTTATGGAAAACGACAATAATTGAAAAACGACAATAATCTGGAAAACGACATTTTGAGTTTATATGACAATTTTCCTAAAAACGACATGAAACATAAAACGACAATGGCATTGAAAACGACATAATACAAAGAACGACATTTAAATGAAAAATGACATAAAATTATAAAGCTGTAAATTACTAAATTATATAAACATTTACCAAACAAACATATAAAATTGTGCAAATAAAATGTGAAAGATAAATAAATAACTTAAAACACAAGTAAATAATGAAAAATGTAACCACAGATTGGAACCAAGTTTAAAAAATAGAAATCACATTTAAATCATTAAAAATAATAATGTAGTTAAAAGACACAAGTATCTAAATATATGTCACATAAATAACTCACTAAATGTTACTCTCTCCATCTAATTAAATAGTCCGAATTACTCAACACCTGGCATCAAATGTAATGTAGTTTATATATAATAATATATAAGATCTAAATGATAATTAGATATGTTAAATAATTTGAAATCAAATAGTAAGGGCACGTTTTGAATATAAATCCAAGTTAGAGTAACTATACCAACATGGTTTTAATTTAATTTTTTATTATATAATTATGTTACAACATAATTTAAATCATTTTTTTTTATTGGGATTGCAATCCAAACAGCCTGTAGTTAGAAAAATGAATTCCAATAAATATGAAAGTTTATTATCGGAACTTTGTTCAAGCACATACTTATATAATTAATTAAGTTGTTCAGTACTGAACAAAAACATTGTGAAATGACTATTAAGAGGATAAACTTACAAAATATAATCGGGCGATGAGGTATATATTATTCGAACAAACAAGTAGACCTAACAAAATCAAACAAAATTAATTAATTAATTTAAAAAAACAACAAATTGCAATCATGAACATAATAAGATTGCATCCTAGCACATACAAGAAGATATGCAAAGATATTTAGTTCGATCGATCTCAAAACTAATTTTGATACTGGTACTAATTGATAACTCTTTGATAGGACTATGAATTTTGTTTCCAAATATCTAAATAATGAAAATTAATATTAGTATTGACAAAGTCACTTCTAACTCCGTTATAAATTTTTAATTAAAGATTAAAAAAAATATAGAGATTTGGTGAATTTATCATACAAAACTACATTACTAAATAAGAAATGATATAAGCGGTGAGTCTTTTTTTATTTTGACCTACAAAATTTCAACTCATCAAGAGTGTCTTGTTTCACCCCTTAATTAATTAAATTAATTCGTTTTAACATGATGCTTTACCTACTATATATAAATTTCAATGAAATGGTTTATCAAACACCATGAACGGCCGTGACTCGTGATGCTAAAAGGCAATACATAAGGATATGTATAACACTTTCTAGCATCATTTTTTTAATAAGAATATTATTAATGTTATCACTAATTAACAGTTGTGAATTATATATCACCGCTCGACTATTTAAAACACAGATATTTTAGTCTTAACATATTGTAACAAAGATTATATATTCCATATCCTTATATCATAGCTCATAAATTAAACATTTTTTTTTTCATATCATTAATCATAAGCGTAGCAGTTGTGAATGAGACAACTTCCTAAAACGTCTAGTGTTTCAAACAGACATTCTAGGACATAAGAATTATTATTATTATTATTATTATTATTATTATTATTATTATTGTGGGAATTTAAATGCTACGCCAAGACTCGAATGTGATCAAATTTATTATTCTTCCTGCGCGGAATTAGTATAGTAAGCATGTCATTAATATTTCATGACAATATTAATTACGTTCAACCGATAAGATTATTTGACCTTCACCTTTCAACAAAATTAAGAATTAATAAATTAAAAAAAGCTTATCCACAGCATATTCCAATTACGTCTACATCATAATCTTGATTTGGAGATTTTCATATGTATGTTTATATAATCATTCATGCATACAAACATTAGCAATTTTATAATATATATATACTTAATTAACCCGCCAGCTTTCTGCAATATTATAATTTACACAGTGATATATATTTTCCTATTTGCAAATGAAGAAGAGTAGGAAATCAAGAGAGAGACGAATAGTAAAATTAGATCAATATCGAGTCTTAGCGTAGCTTCTAAAATATTCCCTTAATAATAATAATAATAAAAAGAAACACCTATAGTTTTTTTTTATTTTTTTTTATGACACATCTGGCAGCTAATGGCCTAGCATCTACATTTATATTATTCCTTTTTTTTTTGTTATATTTCTTTTTTCTCTTCTTATGAATTCATTGTGTTACACATTTTGATGTGAACCATGAGTTCTCTTAGATATTTCTCACTAGATATTTGTTTTCTTTTAATTCGCTATATTACATGGCTAATATATAGACCAGCGGATCATACAATTAAAATTATATTAGAAAATAAGACCTAGCTAGCACGTGTTTATTAGTATTTTTAATCAGTAAATCAACAGTCTAATCTCACCAAATTAATTTTAAAAAAGAAAATCATCGCCTTCAAGTTCGCCCATCTTAATCTTCCTGTTTTGCGTAAATAAAATTTCTCCTCATTAATTTGGGATGTTGTGGACTAATTTCTCACTTTTATTAGACCAGCTAATAATATTATGAGACATGCTTTGATTAAACACTCGTATCGCATTTGATCGATCCTGACCATTTATTTATGTGAGATCCACAATGAGTTCTACACAGGTAGATGACAAAATCGATCAGATGCGTCTGATCCCAACAAAATTCTAATATTATAAAATATAACTTAATTAAGCACCACTGCACACTGTAAGGAAACTATTATTTTATTGCTACTGGAGGATCCCTTTTTTTCTGTTGTCCATGCCAAGCAAATCCTCAACATATCATGGGTATTATTACCGTATTTTAATTAATTCTTGGCTTTGAAGTTTGAAGTCCAAAAAAAAAAAAAAAATCTTTTGTTGGCCTTTCGCTTTGTAGTTTCTTTTGTTGGCCTTTCGTTAGAGAGAGGTCATGTTTGACCGTCCTTTAATTTCCTTGTCCCTTCAAAGCCTGCCTTGTCTTGTCTTGTCTTGGCTTGGCTTGGCTTAGCTAATTGCCTAATTTGATCTTTATAATGTTCACACCCACAACACACCATCACCAAGTCCAACCCCAACAAACTCTGCTCTGACTTTACAACTGGCTTAGCTATACTATATGCGCAAAATGAAGGAAGGTTCACGTTTTGGAACAAGTTTTTTTTTTTTTAAGATTTAATATTTTTTTTACTTTTTTTTTTGGTGCAATTAATATTTTTTTTACATAGACTTTGTACTATATTGATGTTTAATGTGGCAAGCCATGAACTTATATGCCACTATTAATTAAGTGCTAATACTATCATTTTGTTTACTCAAAAAAAAAAAACTATCATTTTGTTTGCGTACTTATTTTATTTCATTCAATTTTTTTTAACTTTCTTAATCTTACAAATTATTTTTTTTCTATTTTATTTTTTTTAACTATTTTTTTTAACTTTTCAAATCTTTATATATTATTTTTAAATCTCAACTATTCATATTATTTTAAAATTAATAAAATCAAACCATTTTTACATTATTTTTACAAATTATTTTTATTTTTTTTAGATAATTTTTCTAGATGAAATGGCCAAAATAACCACCCAAACAAAGGGTAAATCTTCTTTACGTTTTAGGAAAAAAAAAATAGTGAACGCATTAGTTCGATTCAATTATTTCATAAAGATGATCTCTATAATAAATAATCGAATCGGACATAATTTCTTCTGATACTTGAGCAAAACAAGTTACTGATTGTCGAAAAATAAGAACGAGATAAAGGAGAGAAAAAATCATATGCATATGAGACGATTATAACTTTGTACAATACAGTACTATACACATTGGAATAATACAAATAAATAAATAAATAAATAAGCAAAACAAAACAAAACAAATGGTGGCTGAACTTATTATAACTTTTTGAAACATAAAAAGAATCTTTTAATAGTTGTTACAAAGTGGAAGGAAGAGTGGCAAAACGTGATTTCAAAACCAAAGTCAGCAAATCTTGTTAAGCTATTTCTACACGGCATATTCTTCGCCGGAGGCGGATTTTATTTTTTTGTGCCCTTATAATTTATATATATATATATATACATTCATAAATAATAACAACAAAAAAAGTTATGAAAGTGACAGAACAGATAGAGTTGACAAACAAAAATTAATTAATACACCAGAAACTACCCACCCATATTGTGATCCTTACCAATCTCATTCCCACATTATAAGGCCATCCTTATCTTATACTGCCTTGTCTCACTATATATATAACAAGACTCCTTATAGAAACTTCATCCACACCTCTCTCTCTCTCTCTCTATCTCTCTCTCTATCTATCAATCTATAAGAAAAAATGAGTTCATCAAATGATGATATTTACACACCAAATAGCTCACCGGACCACTTCCTACTAGGCATTGGCTTGACGGCGGCGTTTCTAATCTTCATCGCCGTAGTAACGACCATCGCCTACTGCATCGGGCGGCGGCGCGGCCTCGCCGGCGTGCTGCACGATCCGGAGGGGGGCGGCGGCGGGGCCGCCGGGGCGGAGCCGGGCCTCGACGACGCGGCGCTCAAGGCCTTCCCAGTCCTCCTCTTCTCCGAAGCCAACCCTAGCAAGCTCCTCCCCTCCTCCGCCGCCGGCTGCTGCGGCGGCGGCGGCGGCGGAGGCAGCGGCGAGCTGCGCTGCTACTCCACCGCGCTCTCGTGCTCGGTGTGCCTCGCCGACTACGGCGAGAGCGAGCTCCTTAGGGTTTTGCCCGACTGCGGCCACGTGTTCCACCTCAAGTGCGTCGACTCGTGGCTACGGCTGCACCCCACGTGCCCTATCTGCCGGAACCTCGCGAAGAGCGCTAGCCAGCCCACTAGTCCTGACGACTCCTCCTCCACGGAAGAGCCGACTGGTTAGAGCCATTTTTTTTAACGCTGAATTCTGCCAATCAAAATATGACACGTCATCAGTTATATATATATACTCACACGGGTTTTTCAATTAGGCCCTTGGTAAGAACTCCTTGTATATGCATTGATCATGTTATACATAGAGTTTTTTTAACCATCGCTAACATATTGTTAAATCTATATATTATACGACCTGGCCTTTTTTTTTTTTTTAATTTCCTTCATTGGATTGTACTTTTGGTTAGCACGTCGGTTTTTTTTTTTTTTTTTTGTCAAGACTGTTTGTTCAAATTATAGCATATATATGAATATTTGTTAATATTCAAATGCTTTTATTTGCTGCTCATATCTTTCATGAATTGATACTGGATTTTAATCGACTAAATAGTTATTTTTTTTATCTAAATTTTTCGTTGAATATTCAATTCAAATTTTCGGCCACTTTCTAATTAACTCGCTCCTAAACAATGCATATACATTTTAACAGCTATAATGAAATAAAATCGAACCATTATGTGTGTGTGTTTACGTATATCTCTATATGTATTGTACATTTGTTCACCTACCGTTACCATATCGTCGCATCGATATATTAAGCTATAAGCTCTGATCAATAAAAATTAAAATGCTATAAAAAAAAAGTTTTCCTTATTTAAAGCGCGAGAGAGGTAAAAAAAAAACACACACACACACATCTACACATTCTCAACAAATTACGGTTATGATACTTCTTCTCAAACTGTTAACAAATCAGCTTAGGACACACACTACATATACCCTATAAAATAATATATCAAAAATATCTTTTCCGTGTTCATAAATACAAGAAATTTATTCTCTTGCCTAACGAATATCTAATTCACAAATATTGAATTACTTTCAAGTTAACGTACCGCTTAAAATAATTAAAAAAGTACAAAAAAAAAAGATAATTAATTCTTTCTGCTGCCATTTTCCTTGTTTATATTATATATATGTGTAGTAGTTTTGTAGTTATATCATCCATCAAATTCAAAAACGCCTGAGAGCCCACATGACAAGTACATATAAACACATACATCGAAACATGTATATATATATATATATATATATATTATATCGCAGTTATAGCGCACGTGCATGCACGTGCTTGTAAATGATTCTAATTAAGTGATGTGAAAAATTGTTTTAATTTACTAGGCCTTGATTGGTTCACAATTCCAAATCTCACTCTCAAAAACGGATCAAGCCAGAAGTTATTTCAATTGGGCAAAGGGAAACATTACTTATTTGTAAAAGTGTCATAACGTTTGAAAATTATGATTTTAGGGGAAGGACAAGTATTTAAAAATAGAGATTTATGTAAAATTTCCAACAAGTCATCTCGGGCGAGAAGTAATGTAGATCCAATGGGGTCAAGATGGCTCCGTCCCTGTCGACATTTCATGACATCTCACGTTTCAAAGCTCCAAAAGCTATATATGGTCTAATAAAGCCACCATTTTTGACATTATAAAAATGGTTTGTTTTTTGAAAAAAAAAAAAAGAAAAAAAAAGAACCATCTGGCTTTACAAGCTATTTATTAAAAAAAAAATGCATTGCTTGTGCCTTGTAGACCGTAGTCTGGAAAAAAAAAAGTTTAAAATTTGAAAGATTTAGCAATAGTTTTACGAAATTAGAGATTTAGCTATAACATGTAATATTTTTTGTAACATGTAACATATATACGTGTAAAAAATATAACATTAAATGTAATCCTAAAAATTACTCAAAAGTTTGGTTAAATGCCTAAAAAACTCAACAAAAAAAAACGTTTATTTGTATTTTTATGTCAATAATTCAAGGAAAATCTAGCACAAACAACCAAATTGGTTCGAGGAAAATAAGTAATAATTTTACTAATTTCTGCTAGCTGTTTATTAAAGTTGAATAGTTAATTCACTAAATATTCTTTAAACAAAAGCATTGCTTGCTTGTATTCTTATATATGTCAATAAATTCTAGCGAGCTCTATCACAACCACCAAATTGGTTCGAGGAAAATACGTAAAAAAAAAAAATGGAAGCTTAAATGACAATATAAGGAACAACATTACGCATTCATTTACCACTGTTTTCTATAGACGACTAAATAATTGTGATAAGCACTGATGAGAAAAAGAAAAACTCCGCGTTATATATATATATATATATATATATATATATATATATAAAATTTTAGGCACCTTTAACTACGTAGTTAAACGGTAAGCGATTTTATTTTTTCATGGATGATATATATATATATATGACGTACTTTCTTTAGAACAGACTTGTATGCTAATCAATTAAAGTGTGATAACTCATTAGGTATTAATAAAAAAGTATTATTCATTAGCTATATTTACGAATAAAAATGTTCTATAATCATCATTAAACTTGCCTATAGAGTGAATGAGTTTTGGGGTACAGTTTTGACTAATTCTGAAAAGTCCCTTTGTACTTTACGTGAACAGATCACTTGGGAAAAAAAAAATAGTCTCACTAGCTATTAGCTAAATATAAAAACACATTTATTATTTAGAATTTTTTTTGTTAGATATCTATACTCTACTAATTAATGAAACTTTTAAGTTATCTAAAACACATTTAGTACTCAGATACGAGGCTTTCAATCGGCCTTCCAGGTAAGAAGTCAATCTTATATGAAAACTAACTTTATATATAGTCATTTCTAAGTGATTAAATAAATATCATTTTCTAAGAATTACTTTATCTTGAGCTCAATTTAAAGTCGTTCACTTGTCTAACTCACCCTTTAATTAATATTATCCTTATATATATACACATTCAGTTTTAAAAGCCGTAATGAAATATATTCGAACTGCGCTCATGTTGATGCAATTTTTCTCACGTGTGCTCCGCATGATATTTATACAAAAAATTCACATCGATATATATATATATATACATACATATATTATATAGGAGAAATATATTCTTTTAATTTGTTGTTACCAGGAACCAATTTGCCTCATGAGCAAAAGGGTATTTTAAGTTTACTTCTAAATTTCTTTCTTACCTAATGAATATCTAATTTGGCGCCATGAATTACTCTCAACTAAATGTGCCTAAAATGATTAATATAACATAAAAGAAGATTACTAATTAATTCTACTTGTATTTCCTATGATCTCTATATCTATAGTTCTGATAAAGTGGTATAGATAAGCTCTATGTATAGTTCTACTAAAGTGGTATAGGTACTTTCTATGTATAGTTCTAACAAAGTGGTATAGGTACTTAAAGAAGTTTTATCATATCCTAAGGGGGAAAAAAAAAAAAAAGCCTGCAACCACTTTAACTTATAGAATTTTAAATGTGAAAGTTTGTACATGTTAGCTCAACATTCGATACAGAATATATATTTTAGGCTACACTTCAATACGTCATTTTTATGTTAACATATTCAGTGGGACCGAGATGACATGTTCCACTCATAATATGACTCGTCAGTATTAATTTTTAAAGAACATTTTTGTCAACGTCTGAAACAATCTTTTTGCAATCGCTGAAAAAGATATGCAAATATTGCACCGAGATGACAAAGTCCACTCATAATGGGACTCGTCAATGTTAATTTTTAAAGAATATTTTTGTCAACGTCTGAAACAATCTTTTTGCAACTGCTAAAAAAGATATGCAAATATTGCACCGAGATGACACATTCCACTCATAATAAGACTCGTCAATATTAATTTTTAAAGAACATTTTTGTCAACGTCTGAAACAATCTTTGTGAGGCATTTTTTTAATAAACAAATAAAACACACGAGACACGCGCATACATAATATTGGCAGATCACGTGCATGCACGTGCTTGTAAATAATGTTAATAAAATGTAAAATTATTGTGTTTGAAAGCTCTTATTTGGTTCACAACTCTTATAGTTGTTTCCATCTCAAGTTTCAAAATTGCAAAAAAATAATATGTAGTCTAATGAAGCCACCTTTGTCGGCCTTGTGGTCATGTTTGTTCAAGCTCTCTAGTCTCCACATACTATTAACAAAAGTTGATAGTTAATTCACTTGACATTCTTAAACCAAAAGAATTGCTCGTATTTCTTATATATGTTACTAATTAAATTCTTCCAAACTTTAGCACGACCAATTATGTTCGAATCCGATAGCATTTTGTGAGTTATAACTTCCATCTATATAGAATTAAGGGTGTGTTCGGTAAGATGGAGAGAAAAATAAAAAGAATGAGACAGAAATCACTTATGTGGAGGAAAATAGAGAGGATGGGTAGGTTCAGTCCTTTTGTTGTTTGGTACAAAGAAAAATGAGAGTACAAATCCATCATCTTGTTTGGTATGGAGATGGAAGGAGAAAAAGAGAAAAATTATGCTAACAAACTAACTACTCCAATGACAATAAAATTAATTTATATGATATTTTGGTAGATTAGTCTACTCTTTTTTGTAACCACTCTAATTTGGAGTGATCAAACGTTTATTAGAACTAAAGATTTGAATCATTTCACAAATTTATTTCCTTCTAAAATCCACCACACCAAACAATCTAACATGTCAAAATGCATCCTAAAATCCACTCATACTCTCCCTCTTGCGCCACTCCCCCAAATACACTGAGAACAGAGTAAAAGTAGGCAAATACCCAGAATTTATATAACAATAAAAATAAATACCCAAACTTTTGAAGTAATTGAGTTTCTAGTCAATTTGTGAATTACTTGCACATGCTTTTGGTAACAAAGTGAATTACCACCACTTACCACTGTGTAAGTAATTGCATCTTTTGGGTAGTTAGTTACATTTTTCAAAAGATTGGGTAATAACTTACATTAAGTTTTAAAAATTGGGTATTCACTATAATTTCTCTATATTTTACAACGATATATAAAAGGTATATCAAACACTACTTACCGGCTATATATCTTAGTTAGGACAATACCATAGGTGAAAATATGGGAGGAAAAAATGAGTATGGGACCTATTTTGCGAGTACAAGAATGGACCCGTTTTCTGTGAAAAATAGTACCGGTACCCATACCATTTTCACTAAAAACGGGTACCCATACCCATTTTAAAGGAGAAACGAACCCGTTTCCCGCAATTGTCCGTTTTATCCATTGGAATTAGGATCCAACGGCTAAAATCAATCTAAAAGGAAAAACAAAACTTGTTTTAATGCTCAAAACGGGTGGGATATCCATACCCGCTTAGCCGCATTAACGGGCACAGACACGGGCACGGGTTCCCACCTTTTTCACCAATAGAAAATCCTCTGTAATTATCATTAATCTTGTTTGAAGAATTAACGAGTTTCAGTGCGTGGTCTGTCTCCAAGTTTCACTCCCAAACTCTCTCATCACTTTCCCTGTTTGTCTCCCTCGTTCACATCTAGCAAAAGGACCACTTTTTGCTTCTTTGCAAGCTTAATTAATTCATCTCTCTCTGCCTCGTTTCTTCATAAAATATCTAATGGAAGCCTAAGGTTAGTAACGGTAACATCAATAAGAAAATATAAATTTTCATGGTTTTTAGATTAGATACATGAAAAAGTATAGTACAAGTTTACTTGGCTGAGAACATTGTATAGTTACATATATATATTTCATGTGATTCCCAGATATAAATTAATCTATCCGTGACTTCTGGGATCAGCAACTTGGTGGACCTTCCTGCCTTCAGCACTGGAATACTGTCCGACAACACGGGCGTGAGGGACGGAGGCCTCTCCTCGGGCAAGGGCGTCGATGTTCTCGAGCAGGTACTTTTTCGGGAGCCGTCCCACCACATTGCCCTCTTCGTTTCCCTCCTTGTCAAGGAACGCAAAGTGCGGGATTCCCTCGACCCCAAACTCGTCGAGCTCTTGCTCCCACTTGGTGTTGTCGACGTTCAACATGACGAAGTTCACGCGGTCCCTAAATGACGAAGCGGTACGTGAGAAAAACCGACATTGATAACAAGAAGCGAGGCACAAGAAAGGTAAAACGAACAGAGAGCGACAGGGGAAAAGGATCGTTACTTGAACTGCTGCTCGACTTTGTAAACGTCGGGTGCCAACTCCCGACACACTTCGCACCAATCTGCGTAGAACTCGACGACCGTTGGCTTCCCGTTTGACATAGCCTAAGAGGATTGACGAACGAGAGCAAAAGTCAAAAGGTTTAAACTGAAAAATATCCCATCTATTGAAGCTAAAAAGGTCATTGCCAAACAACTATTGAGATTACAGTTTTTGAGAAATTGTGACTTAGATGAGCACTTTTCATCTCAATAAAAATCTAAAAAAGGACGACAAATCTAGTTATTCAATAGGGAAATTGCGCTCTCTTTGGTCTATTTTTTACAATATATTTAAAGAGATATCACAAATTTTTGTTTTCTAATTAAAAGACCCTTTTCGGTACATTGTCTACATAGCACAGCAAGTTGTTGATATACAGTCTAAAAAACTAAAAAATTTAGCTATATATCCCTATGAAATAGGCCATGAAACTGAAAATCCATATCTTAACCATATTATTTTGTAATATTTCAATACAACATGACATAACAAGCTTATCATAAATCATGATGTGCCTAGACAAAACACAAGCACTGCATTGTCGAACTAACACAAAGCAAGGCATAAAAATGGCCAAACCTCTTCATAAGGCAATGCAGCAGCAGCTAAGTCCTTCAAAGAAACGCCCAAATCCAGCCGCGACGACAAAAAAAGTCCTATCGCAGCAAGGGTGGATATCGCGGCTATTTTCTTGTTGATGCCTTTGCTCGGAAATTCCGGGAAGCCGGGGCCTTTTGAAGAGCTTGTAGCCTGGTTTGTGCTCTCATTGCTAACAGAGTTACCAGCTTCAACGCCCAACTTGTCCTGCAAACAAAATCAATCCAAATAACAGACTTTTATCCCTAAATAATTTCACATTCCGGGTAAGTTGGGAAATAGCACCGCGTTTTTTTAATTATTATTGTCTAGTAAATAGCCAAGTCTATGATAAGTAATGTAAATTAGAGAAATGCTAAATGATCACGAATTTTGGTCAGAAAAACATGTCGAGAATGATGTGTCAGTTGTTTATTGAATAAAATAAAAATAAGTGCATATTTTATAACTAATAGCTGACTGACACATTGTTTTAGTAATTTTTTCTAACTAAAATTTCTGATTGTGTAGTATTAGTCCAAGAATCAAAATTAAGTACTGACTATTTTTCTAACATTTCCAAGATTGACTAGTTAATCTTGCTTTTACACCTTTGATTTTCTCTTCAAAGGTGAAAACTTGCATACTCACAGTTTTTTTTTTCTCTCTCTTTTTTTTTTTTTTTTGAATCAGATAATTAAGCAAACGCAGGAACTATTTTTGAGCAACTTTAACACACGACACATCTCCAAACACAAATCTAGCACCATTTTATTAGATTTTCAAATAAACAGAACTTACATGATATCTAAGCTACGTTACAAAACAACCCAACTCACAAATTCCAGGGAGCAAAAATTCAAAAGCTTGAAAAAAAAAAAAAAAAAAAACCACAAAACTTGGCAAAACCAGGAAATCAAGAGCTTACGCTTACGGGCTCTGTGGGCGACTGGGGCGAGTTAGGGGTCGTTTGGCAAGCGACGATTTGCCATCTTGTGGTCTTGGTTTGGAGGTGAAGAGAGGGTTTAAAAAAAGCAGTTTGAAGTGGTTTAGATATTGGTTGGAATCTATGGAGAGCCACGGGGTTCGTACAAGCCAAACGAGCCATTATTATTGGATATGCAAGTAAGTAAGTAAAACAATGGAGTTTTCAGTTTTTTTTTTTTTTTTTCTTTTCTTTTCTTCTAATGAATGGATATCGTGGCACATGCCAGAGCAGACACTCTTGGAGCTTCATTTACAACCGTTGGATGGTCATCGGGCGGCTGTGAGGCAATGGTCTGCACAATAAGCTGTCCAAGTCAACCACACTGGATTGTAACTTTCCTATTCCGCACTTTCCTATTATTTTTTACTTTGAGGCATGCTAGCGTCAGCGTCAGCGTCTGACGCATCGTGGCCGTCCATCGTGATGGGTCCCACAGTAGAATCCATCACGATGGACGGTCACGATGTATCTGACGCGTCTGACGCTAGCAAAATTCTTTTACTTTTTTTAATCTTAATTCTCTTAACAATTTTTTACCATTTTCTAAAAATGTATTGTATTAACATCTTGATTTATTCACATTTTATGTTTTTCCTCTTTCTTAAAATAAATCATTTTAGCAATTTAATCGAGATTTGAGATAACTTTTTTGTTTATATTTTATTTCTAATGTTTTTCACTTTGGAGCTATTTTTTGGCACAGCATTAATGTCACTTTTGACACTCTTTCAATTGCATTTGAATGACAAACTTGCAAATGATATATATATATATATATATATATCAATTATAACTATATTTGTACAAGTTTATTTTTATATAACTATTGTTTTTAGGATTTTTAAAAAATAATAATAATTTTAAAAAATTTAAAAACTAACCCTTTTAGAAATTTTTAAAAAATTTATGATACGTGTCAAAAATTTCTGACAACAATTTTATGCATAATTTTGTTATTATCAGAAATTTCTTACATGTGTTATGGCTAATTTTTAAATTTTTTGAAACTGTGATTATTTTTTAAAAACACAGAATTTAAAATAATTATTTACTTAACTAGCTCTTATATTTTTCAAATAGTTTACTTATTAGGCTAATCTCTTTCACGAGAGAACCTTAAACTGGACGAACACGAAATATATACATAAATAAATGAATTTGAATCGCTTGTGCAAAAAGGTATAACACGTCGTTTGATTTACGTGTTGCTATATAGAAAATAAATGACATTAATCACTTCCTTTCCAGTAAAGATGTTTGAATCACATTTTTTTTTCTTGTCTTAGTATTGATATTTTAAAAAGAACATAAGATAAATTAGAGTACGTTATGTAAGTAAACGATTTGCATATAAACAAATTTGACAACAAACAACATTTGTAATTCTGTAGCCCAAATATAATCAACATTTTAAAACTTTTGCTAAGCTACGACCAAACAAACGTAGTGCGTATTCATATAGATCAAGGCTATATATAGGATTACATATATAATTAAGTACATGACAAAATTCATAACCTATAAATTATAATAGCAGTCGTAAAATTTTCTAACGATTGTCACCACTGCTTTGGAAAATGGAAACCACACTTTTCAGCAGGCTTGTAACTATCCTCACCGAAGAAAACAATATCATTTTCCCGAGAAAGTGACAGACAATCATCGACACCAACAGAAGATGACAACAAAACCCTAAAAAACCTCTTGCCAAAACTATCACACACATTATATGACATATATATATATATATATATATGTGTGTGTGTGTGTGATCGGAGACGATGAATTCGGACGACAAAACAGCGCTTCTCTCAGCAACGGAGCTGGCGGTGAGCGTAGTGGTGGTGATCACATTGGTCTCTCTGCTCTCGTGCTGCCTCAGCCGTCGGATGATGATCATCACGATGCGTCTCCGCCCGGGAGCCCTCCTCGGCGGCCACGCGGACCGTCCGATCATCAGCACCACCATCGGAAGCTCTGTGGCGGTCGCCGCAGAGGATCATGGCGACGTTGTCGGCCAAAACGACGCCGCGTGGGTGGTGGCGAAGCAGCTGGAGGTGGCCGGAGGCGGCGCGTGCCCGGTGTGCTTGGGCGAGTACGCAGCGAACGACGTCGTCAGGGTGTTGCCTGGCTGCGGCCATGTTTTCCATCGCACGTGCGTCGACTCGTGGCTCAGGCTGCGGCCCACGTGCCCTCTGTGCCGAAACGAGCCATGCGTTGTCGTTTCGAGCTCGCGAGTGGCTTCTCTGTCCACAGTGCCACCGCCTTGATGCTTTTATTATTACTGTTATTATTTTTATTTTATTTTTTTCATTCGTTTTGTGTATATTGAGATGAGTAGGTTCATTGTTAACATTTTTCGGTTTGATTATATTTTCGACTTTGACGCTTACATCACAAATTTCAAGTCCTCGACTTTGTTTTGGAATTGTCATCGATATATGAAAATGTCTGGACAGAACTGAGCATATTAACTAGTAATAAGGTTGTTATCCATCCAAAATAATATGATGATTACATTTTTTTTTTTTTTGCAAAGAGATGATTACTTATTAGTAATACAATAAAAAAAAATTTTGACACACTATTTTGGTCAATTTTTTTTTTTATTTAAACTTTTTATCATTTCGAATTTCTCTACATGAAGGTCATAGATTGAAGCTTGATTTAAAGATGTTCTTAAGAACTTTTTTTTTTTTTTGGTTGAAAAATGTTTAAAAATTATTTGAATAAGGTTTTACTTATAATTTGAAGACGAGAAAACTTTTTGACATGAATTGTGTCCGGCAACTATTTTTATGTAGGTGACGTTAGTCTCATATACATAAGCCAACTCATAACATAAAAATTAAAAAATTAAAAAGAAAAAATTAAAAACCAACTTTTATGTGAGTAAGCCTTAAATAGTATGCTATTGCTCATAATATTAGGACAACAATATTATTATAATGAACATTTTTACCTATGTCCTGGTATAGAAAAGACTCGGGACATGTATCAATACTAATACCAGTAATTGACGCTGAGTGTAGCTTTTACCTTTTTTTTTTTTTTTTTTTTCATAACATGCTATTTCTATGGTATTGCCTCTTCTTTCATTTTCCCTCTAGTATTAACTCATGTCATATACTAATTAAGCTCTGTTTATGTGCGTAGACTAAACTGCTTTTAGAAACCATATCTTATAAACTTGAATCTAAAAAATAAAAAATGGTGAAACAAACCAAAGTTGAAGAGGATGGTAATAAAAAAAGAGAGAATATTAACACTAGCATCTCAAGGCAAAATATAGAGTCCATATGCTATCCAATAAGTTGTTCAAATTCCCTAGAAAGGTATACAAAAAATGTTATTTACATTCTTGGGCGAGATTACAGAGCTGGTCAAGGGTTTTAACAATAACCCCAAGGCAAGCGATGAGTTCATCCCCTCGGCGTCGAATAAAATCATCGGACTTGGTTTGGTCATCCTCGGACCTTTCGACACTACCGATATTATCATCATAACCCGCAGTCTCGGCAACAATGGAATTGATCCTCTCGGCGTTTTCACCCAAAATCAGAGCAACCATTCGCTCCTTATCTTCAATATCAACCGCCGCCTCATCTTCTTCCGCTTGGTCTTTCTGTGGCTCCTGCTTTGTACTTATCTCTTGAGGCTCTTCCAGTGCAGGGCTTCTCGGAGGAGTTTCTTTTGTGGAGCTTTTTATGGGACTCGTCTCCTTGAGGGATTCAGGAGGTTTTTGTTCTTCCTCTTCTTGGCTCTGTAAAGGCATTGCTTTTGCAAAATTTTCTGATAAACTTTCTTCCGCAAGGCTATTCCATGAGCGCTTTCCTTGAGATGTTAGCCGCTGCCGTTTCTTCCGGGATCCTAATGATACAACATCATAATACTTGTGCATTAACACACTTCCGATGAGTTCATTAACAGACTCTTCACTCAAAAGCGTCGGGGTTAGCTTATGCAAGTCTATAATCAACATTGCTAAGGATATCTTAGATCTTAATGCTGTATTGCTGTTCTCAAATCAACAAACCCTTTCTTAGTCTAAACTAAGAACAGCATTTATGGCATGTATCTCTCACTCATCCAATTTTAAGCTTCATAAACGTAGAAAGAAACTGTTTTCCCAGAATGAAAATACGCAAGTCTCTATATAAAACCTATGCACTCCAATAGTGATAGCCATCAACCAAACATCACTACTATAGAATAGATAAATGATAAGGGGATGAAGAATGAACGCACCTTTGGTATGCATGTATATACGAGCGTCTGCGCTTGTGTCTACAACTGCGACTGCGCCTACACCGGCACCTGCTTGCAAACCATAGTAACTCAAAACAAGTGATGCTACGTAAAGTCACACGCACATGAAGCAACAATATCCAACAGCAGGACCCCCATATCACACTTATCAAAAGCGAAGAATGGACACAATTAGGTTCTTCTTTAACTAGACATAATCAAGGGATTTCCAAACTTGGTACAATCACCAAAATGAGCTTGGTGTTTCCGTATTTGAGCTGAGAATCCTCCAAATAAGCTTACTTTTAGAGAAAATGAAAAATCAACAACGCCACGACTAAAACTTAAAATCAAACACACTCAATGAAAAAGAAAAACAAAAACAAAATCCAGTTCAACTAAAGAAAATGTGGCTCTTTCTCTCTCTAATCACTTCAATCTTGAACAGGAAAGGAGAGTGTCTACGCAATTGGCTTGACCTTCTAAGAAGGGAATCGAGCCACTGTTTAAAAATGCAAGTAAACAAAGTTTCGTAAAAACTACCATCATATTTAAAGATGAGACATGAAAGTTAGCTTGTCATGATATGGACAGTTGATATCTATTCAACTCCATTAAATAATTACTTTTATGCTGCTTAACTCTTTGAGAGGAGTTACCTTAAGAAGATTTTTTTACCTTTGGTAAAGCATTTAGATAAAATCTTTAAGCTCTTCTCTTCACTCTCCATGGCGAAAACGAAATAGACAAAAAAACACGCACGCATGTTTCGGAAATTTATGGCACTGTACCACTTGGCCATGCAAAATTCAGCCGTTAGCGAATATATGGTTCTGACTCTAAAATCACAAGGACCACATATTGCCTTGATTACTTGATATCCATGGAAAAACCCTAGCAAAAGCTTCTTCGGTAGCTTTCATTGAGAATGAAATTCAAGTTCTTAAAGAACAAATTAATTGCATATAAAGTTTGAACATATTGATTGTCAAAATCTAAACCTCTGATAACAAACTATATTTTCCTGCTTCAATCAAAGCCCGAGGTTATTTTCGTCGGAGCCACCAAATCACCTGAAAAGCTAGATTGTTTTTTTTTTTCCTTTGCAAGTTATGCTTGGTTATCTGTAACCACCTCAAGAATTACTGCTAATTGGATTGAGATTTGAAGGAGGGAACCAAAAAAAAAAAAAGTTTATCGACCAAGAAATCGAAAATGTACACAAAACCGACAGACGGATCAAACGAGCAAAAGCAAGAGTATAAATAGAACATCCAATTTCAGGTTCAACAACTACACATTTCCACATTAAAGGGGTCACAATCATCCTTGAAAAAGCCACATCTTTGGACATAATAAGCACACTAATCCTACAACTCCAAAACACCAATGCCATTATAATATGGAAATTAAAGGCAAAATCATGATTAAGGGCAAAATCTCCTACTTTTTTTTCCCTTTCTTACAAAGCCACTCAGCCTAAAGATTATCAGCAATCCATTTCCACATAAATGCCTAAACAACAAATCCAAACAACAAAATTGAAAGAAATAAAAAATAAAAAATCGAAGTGTACCTAAATCTTCCACAGTCTCAGCCCCATCGTCCTTGGCCTCCGGATCCTCGTCCGGCTCCGACTCCGGCCGATTTTCCCGAGCCCTAAGGAGATCCCCAATGGCGGCAAAGAGCTCTCTGTCGAAGCTCCTGGGAAGCCCTAGCTTCTCTCTCCTCTCGCTCTGGAGCGACCAGTACGACGACGACTTCCTGGAGCGTAGGGACTCGAATTTCTGGACCCTCCGGTAGTCCTCGAGCAGCGAGTCCCACTTCCTGCGGCACTGGCTGAGGGTCCGGGGCACGTCCTGGGCAGCGCAGTTCTCGGCGATGATCTTCCATTTCTGGTACGACGAGAGCTCCGTTGCGCAGTCGGACTCCACGGCGGCGATCTCGTTCACCAGGACGAGCTCGGCCACGGCGCTCCACTCCGGCGCCGCCTGGGAGCGCGTCCGCCTGGAGCTTGGGCCGCGCTGCGACTGCGCGGCGGGCTCTTCGTCGGCCATGGCCGGCGAGTGGAGTGAGAGAGGAGTTATATATGATGGAGCCTGGAGGAGGGGGGTTTTTGTAACTCAATTAATCACCAGTCTCGGTAGTAACTCTTTGTCCCTTTTGAAATTTTTTGTTTATAATGTTTCCATATGTGACATCATTTTTACGATTAAGTTTGTACTTTATGCTAAAAAGAAACTAATGTTAGTAACATATGTATAACTATGTGGTAATTTAATTAAAATTGACTAAAGACTAAAGTTGTTAAAAAAATTTTTAAAATTTAGAAAGCGTAAGTGTTTATTAATATTATGTAAGGAAATATAAGAACTATAGAGGTTAATTACCTTATATTAAAAAGACTTACATGCGAAGAATCTCACATTTATTTAATTTGTTTTAAAATCATTTTATTGCTTATAGGATAATAAATTCTAAACATTAGATTCAAAATAAACAAGATTGTACATACAAAATTTGGATGTTGTGCACTTGTACTATTTTTATAAGTTGCATCTTAATTTTTTAAACTGGCATCTTTGCTTCTTTATGTTTTAAAAATTTATAAGTATACTACCTCCGTTATAATTCATAAAAAAAATTAACGAAATTAATAACGTAACAACAATAATGTGCACTTGTTGCTTGGAACCATGAAGGTGCGGTATGCAATATGACTACCAGAATGGGTACGGCTTTCTTAAGTGTCTAAAGCTGAAATTCAGGCTTGCGAGATTGGCTTACGTTGGGCACTTTGTGAAGGTTGGCCACGAGTGGTCATAGTATAGAGTATGCAAAGTCATTATGCGATGCTCTTAATGCTGGAGTCTTCCCACAAGATTATAATAACTAATTTTATAGTTATTTTCACAAATATTCTATTACGTTATCTTCTTTCCTCCAATCTTCTAAAATTTTATATTAATATCACATGATTTTTGTATATTTTTTTTAACGAATTGAAGAAGAAGGAGTGAATTTGTTACATTTTCAAAAATAAAAACAGTTTCGACTAGTATTCCAAAAATATCTTCGATCAAAATAATTTTTAACTCTGTCACTCCTAGTCACTGGACTCGAGTCCGCCAACCTTGAGCAAATCATCACGCGAGGCTATCCGCCGCTTCTAGTCTCAAGCTTCGCAAAAAGATCTCTTCCTTTGTCATTAATTATCGTTTGTCGTCGCCATCAACCATGCGTCAAAGGATCATTAAGTGTTTGAGAGAGACTAGGGGATTCGGATGTCCCTTACATGTTGACTAGACATAATATTGAAATATATATATATATATATATTGGAGGGAAAAAAAATCCCAAATTAATGCCTTTTTTATTATACACCGTACGTTTGCTAATCAACAAGGCCGTTCAGAAGTACTCTCTTGGTTTTAAAGGTACATAGTATACTTGAAGTCTTGAACTTTCGTGCACTTGGATTAACAAAATTTGAACCGAGCCTAAGTCATAAAAGATTATTTTGCAGCATTTGAATGTACACGTGAATAATGTGATGAAACTTTTCAAAGGAATATATAAACTCTAACGTTAAGTTGTACTTTGGAAAGTATTAGATACAAGGTCAAATTTTGTTTTTATTTATTTATTTATTTATTTTTTATTACCTTTTCTTCTCTAATTTTCCTCTCATTGTGTATATATACTCACTTTCTCTTTCTCAACACTGCTCTTCCCTTAGGGATTTTTTTTCCTTCTAATTTCTTGATTTTGTGTCCAAATCTCAACCTTTAATACTTCGGTTGTGATAAGAGTAGTTAATTATTTCTCATTTATATGTTTGTTCGGTTGGAAGTTGCTTTTATATATATCCAAATGCAAAGCGTGACCCCTCCCTAAGTAGCTAGAGTCAATAATCATTGAATTTCATGAAAAGATTGCGTACCTCTCATGTGATCAACATTTATGATATTTCCACTAAAATTTAAGGACACTTATAGAAAAATAAAATGGTTCCTTTTTCCTCTTTCTTTCTTTCTTTCGTTCAAATTTATTTGGTTTTTAAGCTATGCTTGATTGCTTGTCATTGTCACAATTGTACTGCTACATGAGTATACATAAATGCATTACAAAGTTAACCTTGGAAATATATCTATTTAAAGCTTGTATATATATATATATATATATATATAATTTCTTTACACAATAAAAAAAATGGTTTCTCTAATTGTAGAGCTTTAGGTAGAAAACTTTGTTTTATGATCAATAATAGAGTTCAAATAAGTTTAGAATTATATATATTCTATGGTAATCTAGTATTGCCTTAAGTTATATTTGAATTTATTAGTTGATCACTAACAGATCTTTTTAACTGGGACATGTTTTGAGAAAACTTATTTTGTTTTTATTTATTGCTACATATAGCTCATTTTTTCCTTCCTTCAAATCCAAAACCCCAATAATTATTAGACAAAATAAAAGTGAATCATTTAAACAACGTAAAAACAAAAACAAAAAACAAAAAAAAAAACACTAAATAACTTGGACCTAATTGATGTTCTAAGTAATTGGTGTTCAAATATCACGCTATAGATGGTGCACTACTCAAATATCCTGCTTGGATTCTTTTTATTGTATTTTCTTTTTGCATAGATTGCTTTTTGCAAGCTATCTACTCTTATGATAGCGAAACATCAAATAAAACGCAAAAAGAGACAAGGTCTCACGTTTAAATATTTTTTTAATTTCAGAAGCAAATTTATTCTCTTTTATATTAATGGGTTGTAGTACTCTTTCTTCTAATTTCTAGCCACCTCTTTGCTAGTAGTCTCTACTCTCTATGGTTCTTACTAGCTATGGCTTTTATTTGCTTATCAATTAGATATCTTGAAGAATGTCAGCCCAAGGCGGTTGGCTCGTCGCCGAAATCAAATAGAAAATCTAATAGCAGGTTAAGTTTCTTGTCGATAATTTGTTATAAACAACTTTATGATTCTCGAAAATAATGTGTTCAAATTTAAGATATGTTTTTCATCGCCGCCGGCGGTCTACTATTTTGCTATATTCTCATGTTAATTTTTTTGTTTTTTTAATTGTCAATGCCAAGAATGAATTGTATGTTATTTCTTTTCTTATTATTACCCTTAAATTTTTCTTAATTGCAGGATTTTATTTGGCATGATTAAACCTAGATATTCCTAATGATATTATTCTTAATTCCACTTAAAATTAGTGGTGGCTGGTAAATGGTAAACTAATCATCCACTAATCAACTCCAGCTCATAAATGGTTTATAACCAAAAAGTAAAAACCACAAGTTTTCAAGCTATAATTAATGCAATCTTCCTAGTTTTCAAATGTTCTTTTGAACTTTTCCTAATGTATAGGAAGATATTATTAATATGCCTATACTTTTTTGGTGTTTAACCTAATAGATTGACATGTTTGTAAGAATATAGAATGTGGACTACTGAATCTAGACGCAATCTAGGCAAAAAGGGGAATCCAAACCAAACCCCAAAGAGCCCGCCTAACCTAACTTGAACCGAAAAAACCATCATCACTTGAAAAAAGGGCATTTTAGGTCCCGTGCGAAAATAGCGTCCAGGTTCAATGAACCTGGATATTCGCTTCGTTTTCTGTTTCATCTCTTCTTCTTTTTTTTTTTTTTTTTGACTTTCACAACACGTTTTTTGTGGCGCAGATTTTGTGTGGGAAAACTGCGAAGCCGAGTCATTGCGCGTAAATCGAGACGGTATTATTGAAACCCGTCCAGGTTCAATGAATCTCGCCGATATTGGGGTCATTATTTTTAGATTCGTAGAAATTTTAGGATTTTGCATATTTTGCAAGATTTACAGCGCGGAAATAGTGATAATAATGGGTGAGAATAAATCTATGATAAACATGCTATGTGGTTTAAATGGCACAAAATAAATAAATAAATGTCGATTGAACATATCGTGTATGTATGCATGTATGCTCTTTTCTCATTTACGTAGACATATATTTATGCATATATACATATAACATATATATATAAGTAGTTAAAAAGTGACTAATTTATTTATATTCAAGTAGTTAAACAAGATGCATATAATTAAAGGGAAATTGTGAGAAATAGCTAAAAAAAATTCGTTTTTTAAAGTCCAGCCTATGTTTCAAAAAATTAAAAACATAGCCATGTTACGAATTGTATAACAGAAAAGTGTCACACAAAATATAATACATCTGTAAATATTTGTAAGATATTTTGTAACACTTTAAGTTTTACTTATTATTTTTTGAAGTGTTAAATAATATCTTATAAATATTTATAGATCTGTTATATTTTGTGTGACACTTTTCTGTTATGTAATTCGTAACATGGCTATTTCTTTAATTTTTTGAAACACATGCTATCATTTAAAACAAACATTTAATTTTGGCCTATTTTTGCAACTCACCCTATATTAAAGGATTTATTTGATATTTGATGTTTTAAAGAAATAGTCAATATTTTTAAAAATTAAAAAATTAGTCATTAATCATTTATAACACTAATGACATAAAGATAACATCACATTATTATGTAGTTAAAAAATGATTATTTATTTAATTAATAGAAATATTGGCTATTTTTTTAAAGCATCATCTAAAAAATGACTATTTGCTCAATAATATTTTATGTATTTGTTTTGTTTTTTCAAACACTTTAACTAATAAGTTTTTGAGTATTTAAGGGGTTATTTAATAAACAATTTAAACTAAAAAATTTAGACAATTTTGATTTGAGTTAAAAAAAAGAGTCAAAATATTGTATTTAAATTGTAGTTTAAATCAATATTTAGATATGAGTTTGGTCTCCACTATTTGAATTGAGATTTAAACTAGTAATTTAAATTGAAAATTAAAAAAAACACTACTTTTAATATAATAAGAGTATTAAAACTCAGTAAAAGGAATGCTTAAATTTTTGGAATGAGATTTTGTCAAATAATAATTAATATAATAAGAATATTTTAGTGAAAATTTATGAACTAAATCAATTGTCAAACAACACCTCAATCAATTTAGTGCGCTCATGGCTTTTGTTTGTAAATTTTTAGAACAATAATAGTGTAAATCATGAAATTTGATTTATAAGACATGAAGTTACTCTTATTTGTTTGGTTCACACACAAATAGTTTGGCACCATACATTTAAAATAAGTATTGAAATGGTTATTTCAATTGATTGTTATAGTGTCCATTTATTTTGCATATGGTTTGCTACGGTGTCAAAATACAACAAATAGCTACTTGAACCATTTTAAGTGACCATTTCAATTGTTTGTTTGGAAAAATCAGCCAACCATTTGAATGGTCATTTAATGTTACCATTCAAATGCCATATTCATACTCAAACCATTTTGATAGAATTAGAAACCATTCCTTATTACTTTTGAACTTTTAGTGCCGTGTATGAGAAGATAATGTCTCCAACGTGGGAATTTTCTTAAACAAAAATTGTTACATAACTCATAAGTGAAGGTTTGGGATTGGATGGTAAACAATATTATTATTCCTCAAAGATCATTCAAGCCATCAACAACGTGACCTTTGAGTAGTATAAAGAGTCAACACGATGATAGACCAATCGAAAATGGCACTTTTCAAAATCTTTGGTTTTGTTACTTTCCAAGTCAAATCCACAAGAATTGACTTAGTCGAGAAAATGAAAAACCCACGGGTATTGACTAATTGGTCTCTGTAAGACTGTAACTTTCTAAATTGGTTTTTGCTCTTTGGAATTTAGAATTTAATTGCTTGAATAATGCTTTTTTATCCAATAAATATATATCATTATTTTTTTTCAAGAAATTATAAGAAATGATCGTTCTATTTAGGTGATTTAAAAATATGATCATAAAAAAAATGACCATCAGGTAATTATAAAGAATAAAGTCCATTCACACATCTTACAATTGGACAATAATTATTGTATTTTAATTTTTTAAAACAAGTGTTAAAGACTCATTCAATTTTAGTCTATTTTTGCAACTCATCCTTATTTTTACTTATTTCCCTTATCGTCATCTGAATATGAATACTAAAGACTGTGAAAAAATTAATATTGGAAAATGCAATCATTTTAAATTAATCTAAGTGGCCAAATTTGACCAAATTCTCAATAATTATATAATTAAATAATTATGTTTTGGTTAATGCATATAACATGCTGTTGGAAATTATCACATTCTTAGCTTTGATCTTAGCATTTTAATGGTGCATATATGATTGATCCTAAGTATAGTATCATTATTTTCACCGTGGTTGCTTCCATTTATTGTAATTTTCATCTTTTAGTTTTTTGTTTTTGTTTTTAACTTCCATCTATTTCAAGTTAGTATCTAAAGATTAAATCAATATATATATATATATATATATTCTTCATGATATTACTCTTAAAATTCATATAAGGGCGTATTTTTGAGAAGGAAAAAAAAAAAGAAAAATCTCATCATGGGGCTCCACATGCTTAAATAATTTTGAATAGTTCCAAATTATTCATATATTTTAAACAAGGGTATTTATTCAACACATCTGGTGCATTGGTACGCTATAGAGCAAAAATAATAGAATCAAAAGTGACTATAATAAATTTAAAACAATTTTAAATATTTTATTATAATGATTCATCTTTTTGTTATTTTGTTTTTTCAATTCACTATTCTAGTGTACAAACTACAAATACGGTTGGCGTATTAAATAAAAAGCCTTTAAACAAACTTGGCATAAAAGTTACAGAAGAACAATCAATAATTATGTTAACAATTCCATAATTAAATATAATTATAAAAGATCAAATAAAAAATTAAGATAACAATGACTACTATTTTATTAATAAATAAAAAAACCACCAACTTTCATAATTTCGCCAACCAAAGTCCAGTAATCCACCGGCAAAAATCACCCAACCAAAAAAAGGAAAAAAAAAAAAAAAGCCATAAAAACATGCATGAGCATGAACAATGCCACATCAATGGACACATACATACACAACCCATACATAGAAAGAGTCATACGTGGCAAGTCAGTGGGGTCCACTCGTCATTCTACAGTTACACGGCCTCCACCTATAAGTAATCCCTCTCCTCCGACGCCCCAACTCCCTTCTTCACCTCAAAACCAGAGAAGAGAAAGAGAGAGAGAGAAGAAGAGAGAGAAACGGACGGTGACGACAGAGAGAGTAGAGAGAGAAAGAGAGAGAGAGAGGAGAAAAAAAAATCGCAAAAAAAAAAAAAACTGTGAAATTCTCTGTCTCTGTCTCTCTCTCTTTCGGAGCTGAACCCTAATCGGCGTTTGGATTTCGCTTTGTTCGCTCGTCGCCGTCGAGTTCGACTCTTCGCTCGCTACCAGCTCTCTCTCGCTCGGGTCGCTATCTAGGGTTTTCTTGTTGCTTCGCGATTTTTCCGCTCCGAGTTTCTTTGTGAGTTTTTCGATATGGTTTCGACCGTCTTTTTTTTTTTTTTTTTGTATCGATCGTTTGGGATTGGACAATGCCGGAGGATTTGTTTTGTGTGTGTGAATCTGCATTGTCTGTTTGGAATCTGAGGAAGGAAAATTTTCACGAGAAGTATTAGCTAGGATTTTCTGTTGAGAAAGGAAAAAATTTTACGAGAAGTATTAGCTAGGATTTGCCGAATTTGCTGTTTATTCTTTATTATGTAGAGAAATTTGGTTCCTTGCTTAAAAAATCGCACATTTTCTTCCCCAAATTATTTTTTGAATTGATAAAAAATGTGAAAATTTTGCTATTTCGTTTCGCTGGTTTTTGACCGGAAATTATTTTCCTATGCACGTCTTTGCGCTCGGTCGATTCCTGGGCATCTGGTCAGAGGGCATTTTAGGGTTTGGATTATTTCTTCTCTCTTTCTGTTTCGGAGGGTTAAAGTCCGCTAAGTTTTGAATTAGCGATCTATCATACAAATTTATGAGCTAAATTGTCCAGGTTCATGTCATAAAGCAATAGATATTTATTTTCCCTCTTTCTTTGTGTGAAATTTTGGAAATAAAATTTGTGGTTTAAATAACTACTTGGTTGTTTTCCTTTTAAGCCATGAACGTCATCTTTTGTTTTTAATGGATTGGTTAAACTGGCCTTTTTTTTAAGCTTTTATAAACAAACAAAATCAGATAGGGACAATATTCATTTCGCGGCTTATGAGTAAACGTGCGAAAATTAGTTATGTTCTCATTTTGAAGCATAGTTAACTCTCTAACCGGTTCATAAAAATGCTAATAAATGTAAGATTTTCAGGAATCGTACAATCATGGTATTTTGGGTCTTTGGATATGGTTCTCTTGTATGGAACCCCGGGTTCCAGTACGACGAGAAAGTGATTGGTTTCATCAAGGACTACAGGCGTGTGTTTGATCTTGGTAAGTTTCTTATTGCTATTCATTCAGACATTATACAAGACGTTTTTATAGAACCTGTTTATGCTATGATATTGCTTTATAACCGTTATTCGTCTCCTTATTTCCCATTGCAGCTTGCATCGATCACAGAGGTACACCAGAACATCCCGCAAGAACTTGCACGCTGGAGTACAAAGAAGGAGCGATTTGCGTAAGTGTCCGAAGAATACATGATCTTGTGTGTTGAGCATTTATTTATTTTTGGTCTTTATTCATGCTAGATCTCTTAGTCATGGTGATTTGCGTAATGAATTATATTAATTTATCAAGTGCATTTGCATTTTATTTCCACTATGGTTCGGTGGTTGTTTTGTACTGACTTTTTAAATTTTTTATTTGTAGTGGGGTGCTGCTTATTCTGTTCGAGGAGGCCCTGAAAAGGAAAGAAAAGCAATGGAGGTATGGCTCTTCAGAGAGTTTATTTTGTATAGTTTTTGCTTATCCTTTGGTAGGTTAAAAGATTACTTTTTAGGTGTAAAGGCTCGTTATCTTTGTCCTCTAAATAGTTTTTATTGGCTGGGATGAAAAAGGCTAGTGTTACTTTCTGTTGTGGATTAAAATACCAACTGAGAGGTGGTTTGGTTGTTAAAACAAGATTTTTCCCGCAATAAAGCTCCTAATCACTAATTATATTAGTCTTTTTGACCCTGCTTCCACATCCTATAGCATATGTGTTTTGGTGTTGTATGCAAAATTAAAATACTTTCGTAATTCCTTCTTGCAGTACTTGGAGCGAAGAGAATGTGAATATGATTCAAAAACTCTTGTGAACTTTTACAAGGTGAGAAGAGGTTTTTCATTTTTACTTCCAAGTTCTACACTTCTTTGCATATGTTAATTTTGATTGAGCAGTGTTGTTTGCTTACTTTTGGGAGATGTGATTCTTTTGTAACCAGGAAGAGGATTCTCAGAACCCTACTTTGAGAGGAGTTATAGTGTAAGTTGTTTTTTTTTTGGGTCTGCAATGCATCAAATGCAAAACATGGAATCTAAAAATAAAAACAAATTACAATCACTTTCTGTTATTTTGGTCACTTATATTGTTCATTGAATTTGCAGATTCACATCCACACCCGACAAAGTATCAAATAAGTATTACCTTGGGCCTGCCCCACTGGAGGACATGGCCAGGTAAAATTAGTCTTAGAATTCCTTTATCTCTGTTTTATTAGTTACCTTGTAATGTTATGGCCTAATGTTTACCATTTGTCATTTACATTTCTCTTCAACAATACTTTCAGGCAAATTGCAACTGCCGTTGGTCCTTGCGGAAACAACAGAGACTATCTCTTTCTCTTAGAAAAGGCCTTGTTTGATATTGGTGAGTGTTTGCTTTGCACAGATAAATCAAAGGGCTGCTTTCTTTCTTCGCCCAAACGCATGAAATTTGCCATTGCTCGCTTTTCATCGCCATCTTTATCAACATTTACAAGCCATACTAACGAGCCGTTAACCATGTTTGATATTGACCAGGTCATGAAGAGGACTACGTGATTGAGCTCGCAAACGAAGTGAGGAAGGTACTTGGAGTCTCGGGGAAAGGAATTCCGATGGAGAAGAAGTTGATTGGACCGCCATCACACATCCCACCCAAAGCCAACATTCCCGCCCTACAAATGCTGCATCCACTTCCAGAAGTCATCGCGATGGACTCATCATGACTACGAAGAAAGCGCGGAAAAAAGAAAGAAAAAAAATATAGAGACAGATAAGCGAGGAAGCCCGTTATAGCGCGTTACGTTTTCAACTTCTGTTGATTTTTCTTTACTATGAGATGACATTGTCATTTGCCCCGACTTTTTCTTCATATTAAGTTTTATCTGTCTTGTTTTACCTTTTTTACAATGCAAATCTCTAACCTTAATGAATTAGGTTCTGAGTGTTTGCATTGCGTGCACTTACTAACAACAGTTTTTTTTTTTTTTTAATCTTTGTGTTGTGTTGTGGTAACACTCTAGTAGTGTTGACATCTAGAGAATGAAACGCTTATGGCAATGTCTTAGTTTTCCAGTTTCATTTGCTCGAATTTCAATTCGTGGCAAGGCTTTTTGTTATTATATCCGTAAAGCATTATAGAAGGCGGAAAATCATTTCATAAATCTTGAGAGATATCATTGTAAAAATTCATGTGACATTTTTTTACAAAATTAAGAGATACTTGAGATATTTTTCGTTTGGTATTTGTGATTTTGAGAAAAAGTTCACAAAGTAGGTATGAATGCTCAACTTGGAACCAAGTGAAGATAAGTTTGTCACCAAAACTAGGATCCTACTACAGTACTAGGTTCGTATAATGAGCATAGTAAAGGTGTAACGCTTTGCAGCCAAAGATTTCAACACGTAGCTTTCCTTTAAGAGTTCTCTTTGCTTTTTGTATCAGAAGTTCTAAAATGATTTATTAAAATCGTCACATCATTTATTTAGACCGTATATTATATATTTTATTTCATAGTATATTGAATACGTATATGGTAATGCATTATTTATATTAATATGTGTCGTTATGCATTATTTATAATGAGAAATTACATTAATAAGAAAATAATAATAATAGAATGGCTTCTTCAGTATCCTTTGAAAAATATCACGGAAATCTACTATTTCCAAAAGTTGTGGTAAGGAAATCTTAAGAAAGAAAGACACACACACACACCAAAAAAAAAAAAATCTAAATTTTGTTAAAATTTTCTTATGTTAATTTCCTGTTAGCAAGACTTTAGGATAGCAAATAAGAATTTTGGAAAATGTGGATTCGGTTTGATTTTGACGAGGACTTTAAGACTTGTGCAAACTTTTGGGGTAATGTATTGATTTATGCCACTCAACGAATAGGAGCACGTTTGATGCGTTGCATAGGTTTATTATGTTGAAACTACTCGACATATAAACTCATCATATTATATTATAAAATATAATATAGTGTTTGACCTCTTTTAAACTAACGTAAAAAACACCTCAAACAATACAAATTGTACCATTTAATATGAAATAATTCTTTTGTATTGAGTCATATTATCTACTCTAATGTCTCAAATTATTTTTTTATTATTTTATATAATATTTTAGACAATAGACAAATTATATTAGCTTATACACATATAATATAATACAATATATTGTGAATACAAAAACAAAATCAATACAATACAAATGATATTATCTATATAAAAAAGTTTTGGCGAGTTAGACTGTATCGTTTATCCAAATTCTAATACCATTTTCTTATCATTTAATATAATATTTTAAGACGACGTGTTACCTGTATAATTTAGGGTCAGTTAGGTAAATAGCCATTTTAAACTGTGTGTTTTCAAAAAATAGCCACAATTTCAAAAAATTTAAAAACTAGCCATTACACACTGTAAGAAATTTCTGACAATAACAAAATAACACATAAAATTTGCTGTAAGAAATTTCTGACATGTGTCAGAAATTTCTGAAAGGGCTAGTTTTTGAATTTTTTGAAACTGTGGCTATTTTTTAAAATTATTTTGTAAACAATGGCTATTTTCTTAAAATTTCCTATAATTTATACCATATAACATAATGCATTATAGTACAATGTGACAATATAATTCAGATTATTACAATACCAAATATTAAACATGTGAGTTCATTCTTCCTTCTAAAATCATATCCCTTTTCTATGCTAAGTTTGAAATACATATTAAGATTTAGGTCATATTTGAACTCATCTTTACACTTTATGTCATTCTTTTAACCAATAAAAAAGTAGTGTTGACATCAATTAAAATATGAGCTCAAATTTGAAATTTCATTAGATTTTCTCATATAAATCGTTGCCTCAAACACTATGCTCCTTTAACGTGTTTCTCTTGTTGTTTATAGTGAAATGTATAGTTGATACTCAATAGTACGTAAAAAAAAAAAAAAAAAAAGGGGACATGTTTCAAAATCTCCCTTTCTAAACTCACTAGCCCAATAAAACAATGTTAGCCCAAAAAAATACAGCCCAAAAATGCCAAGGAATAAAAAAAAAGAAAAAAAAAAGAAAAAAGAAAAGAACTTGTCTAACAAGTCAGTCAGGGAAGAGAAACTAAACACAAGGAAAACCCAAACCCTTTCTCAGTTCGTCTTTCTCACAATTTTCTTTTCCTCTGCGGTTTTCTTTCTCTGCAAAAAAAAATACTTTCTCGAGAAAATGGATCTGATGAAGGACCTCGACGCTCCTCACTCCATGGGAACCACCATCATCGGCGTCACTTACAAGGGCGGTGTCGTTCTCGGCGCCGATTCTCGAACCAGCACTGGTATTTCTTTTTTCTTTTGCTTCTTCAAGCTTCTATGCGCTTCAATTCTTACATTTCTCTTTCCAAATCGAAGCTAAGTACAATAAAGATCAATTTTTTTTTCTCTTTCACTAATTCGTGTCTCTGTTGGTTCGTGTATTTCTGTGTTTTTTATGATTAGGGTTACTGAATTTTGAGATTCTGGTTTTAGGTTAGATCATTTCGGGATTTTTATGGAAATGTGATTTGCTTTGTGTTTATTTTCTGGTTCGAGCTATTATCACCCTTCTTTATTATGGTACTGAATGATATGTATATACATATATCTTTGATTGGTGCTTTGATAGGTGTTTATGTGGCAAACCGTGCTTCGGACAAGATTACTCAGCTCACTGATAATGTCTATGTTTGTCGCTCCGGATCGGTATTAATCCCGTTTCTCGATTTATGTTATTGTGTTTATGGAATTATTGTCAAAGCTTTATGGTTTTTTTTTTTTTAATGATTCATTAAGCTTATTGCCTTACATTTACACAATGCCCAGCATAAAATTTCATTTCGGTTGTAATTTCGACCGAATGTATGTAGTCCTATATTGCTAGCTTAGGGAAAAAAAATTGTTAATGGGTATATATATGATATTTGATCGACCTTAAGTGGAATGCTATGCTTTAATTCAATATAATGTTGTGATTGTGACAATGCTTGTATTGTTCAGGCTGCTGATTCTCAGATTGTGTCAGACTATGTTCGTTATTTCCTTCATCAGCATACGTGAGTTGATTGCGCTCTTCTTTGCTTTTGGCTCCTACATCAATAAACACTTGAAAAATCATGATAGGTGGTGTCGGTTAGCTATTGCTGTGAATGTACATCATGGTTTACAAGTCTTTGTATAAATGCTGTCTTTATCATATAATTCTTGTGAACAGGATACAGCTAGGTCAGCCTGCAACCGTCAAAGTCGCTGCAAACCTTGTCAGGCTCTTGGCTTATAATAACAAGGTATAGGGTTTTTTAATATTCAACATTTGCCCTTGCGTACCATTTATCTCTTTCTTGAGTCATCAACAAACCGAGGAGATATCTGTTTTAAGCGTGTCACTGTTTTTTTTTTTTTTTTCAAAATGGAACTGGAAGTTGTTCATTTTTTCTTTTCTTTGGGTACTGAGACAATTTTCATTATGCAGACTTCATATACAAAAAGCCCATTAGCAAGAAAATTTGTTCTTTGTAAAGGCTTAGGATATTGATATGAATTATGGAGATTTTCCTCATAAGCATCTACAGTATTTATGATCACCATTGATTTTTATCCTTTCTGATTCCCAGTCTCATCTACCAAATTGTGTGAAAGTTAGATTTTATCATGCTCCATCTGTATCTTATGATTATTTTTTGCTGGGGTCAGTTTTCATTCCCTTGCTCAAAACAAGATATTTGAGATGATCGTTGGTTTGTGTAGTCAGTCCGTTCCAACTTTCATTTACAGCACTGCCTTTCATGCTTTAGATTTCTAAAATTTATGAGCATTGTTGCTTTTGGGAGTTGCTTACAAATGTAAGAGAACATTGTATGATTTCTATATTTTGGTCTGGACTTGGCAGGATATGTTGCAAACTGGTATGATTGTTGGCGGGTGGGACAAGTACGAAGGTGGTAAGATATATGGAATTCCGCTTGGTGGAACAGTAATAGAGCAGCCTTTTGCTATCGGGGGTATGTTATTATGTTTTCTCCTTGTATAAGCTTTTAAGTTTCAGCTTTGGCTATCAGTTTCAATATTCAAGTATTGTAATTCCGTTTTGACTTACGTCAATAACATATCATTTTAACAATTGAATCTTTTAAGACTCGATTGATGTCTGTGCTTATTATGCCTGATAAAATGGGTTATGTTGAAAATTGTGTTTCCTCAGGATCTGGCTCCAGTTATTTGTACGGATTCTTTGACCAAGCATGGAAAGAAGGAATGACCAAGGATGAAGCTGAGGTATGTAATTTCGTGTGTGTATGCAAATGCAAGAATATTTAGCAAATATTTTGGTGTTAATTGTGTCATTGCTTTTTTTGCGAGACTTTTTCACATTAGAACTGAGGAAAACATTCTGTATTTGCAAGAATGCCTTGCAAGTATAAGAACAAAGCATTCTTCTATAGTTATCTGTAATTGCCAATTACAAGGAGAGGCGAAACAAACAAGAGAAACCAAAAAAAAAAAGAAGATTGTTATTTTCCATATTTTTTCTTTACTAACATCCATTTGATGTCTTCTTCAGCAACTAGTGGTCAAGGCAGTCTCCCTTGCCATTGCACGCGACGGTGCAAGTGGAGGTGTTGTCCGCACCGTCATTGTAAGACTTCTCGTAAAACACTAGTTGTGAGAAAGCAATTATTGCTTGCAGGTTTTTGACAGGGTCAAAACTGGTCTGACTACTCTAAAATGTTGCAGATAAATTCCGAGGGAGTGACAAGAAACTTTTACCCCGGGGACGAACTTCCACTCTGGCACGAAGAGCTGGAGCCCCAGAACTCGTTACTCGACATACTGAACACTTCCAGTCCCGAGCCAATGAACATCCAATGATCATCTTGTGGTCATCAAGCTACATTCTCTATTTTCTTTCTCCGCAAACTTGTTTCCCAAAGTGAGAATGTTCTCTGCTATGGAAAAATTTGTGTACTGTGATTTTAGATTATGTATTTTGCTTCAATCAATAGGAGTTTAAACCACATTTGTGGCGCGGTTTGTGTTATACCTTAATTTTCTTCTGATATTTTGTATTGGGCGCAATGGAAAGATGAAGCAAAGTAATGAGCTTATTTTCGAGCAAATGTTGTTTGATACTCTTGTGAATCTGAGGGAGAATTTGGCCGAGCTAGGCATGGCTGAGAGAGGGGCACACAGCTGTGGGGCAGGACCTGACCACGCTGTAGGCCCGTTGGCCGGGCCTTCAGCATTTTTCTTCGAATCGATTTTACAAAATAAAAATGTTTGTAAAAAAAAAAAAAAATTATCGCTTGCCACATTTGAGGACCAAGGGAAAGAGAAATTTCCTTCTTTTTCTTGTTATGCTTTATTGATAGCAAAATAGTGGGCAAAGTTGATTTTTTTTTTTCTTTGGCTTTAATGTGGTCTTTATAACATTAAATTACAAAGATACCGTGCCACAGCCAAGAAGATATTTACATATATATTCACTTTAGGAGTGAATATTACATTTTCATTCACTATCTACAACATATATTAAATTAGTTCAAACTAATTAATTATAGTACTATAATACCCCTACCCATTTAAAAACCCGGATCCCCATTAGAATATTAAAAAAAAACTTATTTTTCGGAACTTATTTTTTACTAAATCCTAATTTTCGGATTACAAACAAGGAATATTACATGAAAAAATTGAAATATCATATTCAAAATTGAATAACACAAAAATATTGAAAAATGAAAAATCAGGCAATTTCATATTAAAAAAACACAGTATACTAATATATCATATTCAAAAATGAATTACACAAATTTGTTGAAAATGAAAATACGGGAAGTATTACATGTTAAAAAAAACTATATTAATATATCAAATGAACAAGCTGAAATATTATATTCAAAATTGAATAACACATGTTTATTAAAAATGACCAACACGACATGCTAGGCTTACTCACCTTGAGAAAGAATAAAAAGTTTGTGTATCAGTACTTGTGCGTGGAAGGAAGATGAACAGTGCTTAGAAGAAAATTATGAACTAAACCTCTGGATATGGATGCCGCTAATAATTTTATTTTGAATTTGAGTGAGCAATACTTGTTTCTTTCCTTTTGTATATGAGCTAACATTAAATTACAGCTAATATCGCGAATTGAATTACGTGTATTTATCTCAATAAATACTTCCCACAAATTGCGGTGTTTGAAAGTTACAAAAATATTCAAATTTGAATATGTATATTGTTTTAACAATTCTTACGTGTTTTTGTAATACGTTAATTTCCGGCTATATTTATTTACGTATAATATGATAATTATTATTCGAATATATGGTGTTAATAGCTTGATTTGATTTGGCCATCCCTATAAATAAGGGGTTTAATAATTTTTTGTGCTAAAATTAATTTATAAAAAAACTTCCCAAGAATTGTGGTATTTGAATGTTACAAAAATATTCAAATTTGAATATGTATATTGCTTGAAAATTCATAAACACTGAGTATGTTTTGATTTTTATTTAATATTCGATTATATGGTTGGTGTTAATAGCTTGATTTGGTCATCCCTATAAAAAAGGGGTTTGACTAAACAGCTATTAAAGCATCTAATTGTAATTAAAAAAAACAAATATAAATTTCGGTTCAACAAAAACGGGAAATAATAACGTGGTTTAATATATTCAACCCTATAAAAAAGGGGTTTGACAAACCATTTTTTAATTTTCTAATCGTAACTAAAAAGAATGAAGATTCGGGTTAACAATAAAAAAGGATCCACTAAAAGGATCCATTAAAGGGTATATATGTCTAATAAAAAACGCCACCTAAACACAATGAATTACTGTGATAATAATTGTACTTTTTGTCATGGAATGTAATATGTTGTTCTAAATTGTACTTCGTATATTTATTTACGTATAATATGATAATTATTATTCGAATATATGGTGTTAATAGCTTGATTTGATTTGGCCATCCCTATAAATAAGGGGTTTAATAATTTTTTGTGCTAAAATTAATTTATAAAAAAACTTCCCAAGAATTGTGGTATTTGAATGTTACAAAAATATTCAAATTTGAATATGTATATTGCTTGAAAATTCATAAACACTGAGTATGTTTTGATTTTTATTTAATATTCGATTATATGGTTGGTGTTAATAGCTTGATTTGGTCATCCCTATAAAAAAGGGGTTTGACTAAACAGCTATTAAAGCATCTAATTGTAATTAAAAAAAACAAATATAAATTTCGGTTCAACAAAAACGGGAAATAATAACGTGGTTTAATATATTCAACCCTATAAAAAAGGGGTTTGACAAACCATTTTTTAATTTTCTAATCGTAACTAAAAAGAATGAAGATTCGGGTTAACAATAAAAATGGATCCACTAAAAGGATCCATTAAAGGGTATATATGTCTAATAAAAAACGCCACCTAAACACAATGAATTACTGTGATAATAATTGTACTTTTTGTCATGGAATGTAATATGTTGTTCTAAATTGAACTAGTGCGTAATTTCTTCTTATATCTTTGATTATTGTTTCTGAACAAAAGATATGACAATAAAATCTCAAAATATCTCTTCTCTAGGAGAGAAATCTTTTGGCAACATATATACACAATTGATACGGTCCAACAAAGGGAATTTTTTTAATTTACATATTTTGGGCAAGATTATTGTGGAATGGGGGATTTTGATGAATGTTTCTTTCTTGGTAGAATGATAATCTATGCTCTATGTGTGTTATATTTTTAATTTAAATCTTAAAATTTACATTACAAACATAGTATAGAAACAAAAAGGGCATACCACAAGTGGTATAGATTATTAAGTGACATCAAGAATGGTTTTATTTTGAAATTCTCTCTTGTGGAACCCATTACTAAAGTTTTAGTCTTCCCTAGTTCAAATTTTAAAGGATTAGGTTGAGTTTTAATTAATTTTAAACCTATGTTTTAACAAAATAATTAACATTTTTAAATATTAGCAAATTAACCATAGGCTTAACAATTTCAACACGAATAGACTAAAATGCCCTCATCGCTTTCATCGGATCACAAAATACCCTCACCACTTTCATCAGACCACAAAATTCAGATTTTTCGTGTGATTTTTTTGTTAAATGCTCTTTAAATATTTAATAAAATGTCGCATAGAGAGTCTCAGAGTAAGTCTGAAATTTCGTGACCAGTGTTTGGTCGAGTCTAAAAATTTGTAACGGGTGTCTCAAAATTTTAATATGATAAGTTAACTTTTGAAAAGTTGGTCATTAAGTTTGTGACTTATAATAAAATTTCTGATATGAGAATATACAAAAAAAAATTGACTATTTTAGTAATAAAAACAAACATATACTAATTGCTAAAAACTAACCTAAATATATCATTATTCCTTGTAAAAACCCAAATAAATAAATAAATAAATAAGTAATGGCAACACATCTTTAGTCCTAGACTCCTAGTAGTTGAGTTTGAGGGGATACAAGTTACAACACCGAGAAAGCAAAATCACCAATCAACGCAACGACCAACCGACCAAAGGGAAAGGAAAAGACAAGAGAGAAGAGCAGAGAAAGAGAGGAAAAAATGAGTGGAATGGGAATGGGAATTGGAGCAACGTCTGAGAAGCTTCATAATGTGTTCGTGTATGGCAGCCTCATGGCCGACGACGTCGTTCGCTCTCTCTTGCACCGTATTCCTCTCTCTTCCTTCGCAACTCTCCACCACTTGTCAGTCCCCGGATCGACCCATTTCCCATTTTCTCTACACCAATTTTTTTTTTCCCCCTCAAAACATAAATTTGGAATCAATGGAAAAAAAAAAAAAACATATTCTCATCAATGTTTGTTTGATTTGCATGCTTACTTGATGTTAGAATTTACATATCTTAATTGGGTTTTGTGACTCGTCATTGTTGGAGTTTGTTTTCGTTTCGCAGTCATAGGTACAGCATCAAAGGGCGTGTTTATCCGGCTATTTTACCGCTGGAGAATAACAAAGTCCCGGGAAAGGTCTGAGATATTGTCCCGATTTATTGTTTGTGGTTGCCATGGAAAAAAAGGATAATAATAACAAACAAACAAAAAAAGAAGCTGTGTGTTCAATCTTAGTGGTTACAGTAGTGTCACAACATGGTTTAAAGAGCTAATTGGTTATGAAGTTGAAGCAAGCGCCTTTAATTTTGTTCTTAGGAAACTGTATTTTTTCACATATTTATGGTCTGAAGATTAGTGTTGTTGCTATCTGTATTGCCAATATCTGAATCTGATCGTTTGTCATTCTTGATACTGGCTATAGAACTCAAAGTTTCCAGTATACTGGCCGTACCAATATAAAAGCATAATCGAATTGTTTTACGAAGTTTAGTAGTCTCTAGGTTTTTTTACTCATGTTAGAAAAAAGCTCAGTGTGTCTTGCAATCTGCAATGTTGGTTTGTGCTTCTATATGTGCCCTTTATTTTTTTTTTCATAATATGGTATATTCGATTACGAACGCGTCCTGAATTATATAATCTGTGTCCGCAGGTTTTAATGGGTATAACAGATCCTGAATTATATGTTTTGGATGCATTCGAGGATGTTGAGTACGAGAGGCGTTCTGTTGAGGTGTCGTTGACGGTAAGTACACAAGTGTTGTAATAGTCGTCAATCTTTCTGGTATTATCTACTAAACAATTACGTCATTAGGGAAATAGAGAAACAACAGTTTAAAGATTGATTTGAGTATTAGAACCATTCTTCTAGATTCATTTTTTGATTTGCTTTATTGATAGAGCACTCGATGTTCTCATTCTTGGGAACGAGATGCTTGAATCTTGTCAGTTGGTTTATTCATTGTTGAGAAGATAATGAATTATTAGAGCGCTCCCCATTTTCTTTTTTGTAAATCAACTAAGTGATGTGACAACATTTTTGCAGGAGAGTTCAAAGAATATACTAGCATATGCTTATGTTTGGAGCAATAAAGATGATCCTGATTTATACGGGGACTGGGATTTTGAGGTAAAAAATCTTTTCTTTTAACTCTACTTCAAAAAAATAAAAATAAAAAAATAAAATTTCTTTATGAGTGTGTGGTTCACATCTTCTTTCGTGGTATCTGAAATTGCCACTTAGATGGCTAAGAAAGTAGAGGTTTTTCCGAACTTAATGTAACATTTTTCGTTGCTCATTCGATATGTCATAAGCAATATCTCCAATTTTTTTTTTTACCATGATCTTGTGATTTAGTAAGATTTCTTTTGCTTGTCTCATTGGAAAACTTGTAGGAATGGAAACGTGTACATATGAATGATTTTGTGAAAATGACTATCGGATTTATGGAAGAGCTGGACCTGCCAGAATCAAAGACGAGAGTTTCCACTTACGAATCTTTCTACCAGCAGCAGCAGGATGGCAAGGACCGCCCTGCGTCGTAAATTATATTCTCGCGTCCATGGACGCCAGTACTATTCCAGTGTTCATAACCATTATGTCCAACATTGTTGCAGTCCTTGAATATTATTACGCTGATACGTCCTGTAAATCCTAGTATCCTACTATGAGAAATAAAGTTGCATCATTAATGGGAATTGTGATTTATTGTTGTTGAAATCTGCTTGTTTGACTATTTGGTAAGATTTCCAAGTGTTTTCCCAATATAGTCTTCTTCAATGGGATACATACATGCTTGCATGTTGGTCTTTCCATTGCTGTGAACTTAATAATAATAATAATAATAATATTTAGAAGAGAGTCAACCACTAAATGGATTGTGACTTTTCACCCACACAATATACAGAATTTGAAAGGTAAAAGTAATCATTTGCTGCATTTGTAATTTAATCCGCAAACTTCTTATTCAAGTTTCGTTTGTTCATTTGCTGCATTTGTAATTTAAATAAAGAGATGGTTTACGCTCGTATAATTTTGATTTAAGTTATTGTGCGATTTAGATAGGAGTTTGATTGTAGAATTTGAATTGAGAATATAAGAGAGATCATTTGCATTAAGAATGGAAAAAGTTTCCTTGTTTGGGGTGGTTATTTTGGTCATTCCATCTCATTTGTTGGGATGGAAAAAATGGTTTGAAAATAGTTTGGAAAAATGATATAAGAATGGTTTGACTTTGCTAATTTCGAGGTGATATGAATGATTGAGATTTAAAGATATTGTATAGGGATTTGGAAAGTTGAAAAAAATGGTTGAAAAAAAATGGAATTGTTTGGAGGATTAGGAAAGTTGAAAAAAATGTTAAAAATAAAATGGGTAAAATGGGTACCCCAAACAAGGGGAATTCTTCAGAAAGAATATTTGAGTTAAATTTGGGTATATTATATACTCGTACTGTAGCAAGGAAACTTAGAATCAAAATTTTTTGTATTCGATTGGAGTAATTACAAAACAAAGTCATTCGAAATACCACTTAATAATCTATACCCCTTGTGGTTTGTTCTCTTGATTTTTGCTCTATGTCTGTAGTGTAAATATAAGGTATAAATTAAAAGTCCAACACAAAAAGGACATAAATTATTAATATCTCCAGACCCTGTTCGAATTGCTTACCATCACAACAAAGATGAAGACGGTCTAGATAGGGGTGGATGGGGGTCTATTCCCCATCCCTCATCTCTACCTTGAACTAAGCTAATTTTTTTTTCTCCAACAAAATTTTGAACTAAATCCGAAAATATACAATAATGTAGACCAATAGTTAGGGCTGCAATTTGAGTTTAAACACGAGAGATGATACAAATTGTCATCACTACGATTGCAAAATATTCTCAAACACTCAAAAAATAATATGTAGATATAAGATAATAAATCATAAGATAAATGAGAAAATTTGATCTCATGTCACATTTGACATTCAAGTTTATAATCTATGCTACTATTGCATATCATGTTACTTTTCATTAAGAAGGGCAATTTGGTCAACTTCATACTAAAAAGTCGCATAGACCCAAAACCTTCTTTTAGAGTAGCAAATTTCAAAATAAGTTGTCCAAAAATGGCATTTTTCAAAATTTCCCTAAAATAAGCTTAAAATGTCATTTTATTATTTGATGCAATTTCAAATGCTCCCAATAATATTAACTAGATCCTTCAACAGATAACTTAAATGCTAATTTATTTATGTCCAGATTATTCTAGCTTGGGAGAGCTACGACGGCATATTCTTAGGTACCCAAATTTGCCAGCACCAGGCGACGAACCCTCGAAAATAAATGGCAAATAGCCTGTAGCAGCCTTGTACCTGTGCTGAACCTAAACAAGGAAGGACATAGTTCAGTCAAATATTATTGCAATTATCAAAATAAGTAAATAGTGAAAAGAAATTAAGTTAAAAACAAAATTTTCACGAGTAAGTCTGCGTTAAAATTTACTATTAAATATCGAGAGAAAATGATATCTAGTTTCATCAACCAATATACCTCAAGAATTTGTTGGCTGGTCTGTAAGCAATTTCTACCAATCACGCAAACTGTTCCACCTGAACCTCCACCGGTAATCTTGGCACCAAATAAAGTGCCCTCATCGGATTTCGACAATTTGCTATGTTGGATTTCCTGTACTAACTGGACAAGCCTATCGGTTCCATCGGAGCCAAGTCCACAAGCACTGTAGCTATAGTGGCACTGCATATAAAAAAGTACAAGTAGAGAGCATTATCCGTTTAGCCTGTGTTCATGTTCTTTTGTTGATCAATTTGGTTCACCTTATATATTCAGATCTACCACAGATATGAGGTCAGGTAATGGCAATGCAGAAGTGAAATACGATGGAAATTAACGGGAAATCTATGTGGATGAATTGTCACAGAGGAATAGACATGTTCGGTCAAACACTGTCAGTTGTTTAAATATTTACTAGTACAGAATCCGGTGAAAATTTAATGCAATATTCAAATGGATTGCATCCATAAAGTACGGTACACAGGTAAGACATCTCTTCTGATGATCAAATTAAAATCCAAATCCACGTCTATTTGTAGTCCTTTGAGGTCAAACTTAACATCGATTAATCCGGATTGTTTCAACTAAGCCTTATCAGATACATAAAAGCAGTGTAGCTCTTACTTGAAGTTCGCCAATTTTAACATACCTGGTACAATAGTTCGCCAAGAGATGAAAGTTGCTCATAAGACGTAGCAGACGTTAGCAAAGCTTTGAAGGCCTATATGAATAAAGCGATTGGAAGAGAGAGAGAGATAAGAAGTTGGCCAAAATTTATAGAAGCTCAAAGGACAAAATAAGATAATGAAAAGTTCCTGTAGCTTGGTTTATTTTTCGAGTCATTATTTTCCAGCTGAGAAGCACGTGTGTGTGTGTGTGTGTGTAGCTCAAATTTGGGAGGTGTATATTCGAATTCTAGTGTGACCCTTTGGTCAATGCATGCTATTTATAAGCTTTGGTATATGTATTAGTGTATTAAATATAGTCATTGAAGCATATTAATTAAACTTGAACGGAAACTCTAACCTTGACCCGGAAATTTTCGTATATAGGATGCCTTGCAGGTGCTTTGACAACGTAATTACGCTTTGGATCAATTACAGTGACTGGATCCTTGTGGTCAACATATTTCTCCTTGAATGTCTCACCAAGCAAGGACTCGGGGAGCATCTTAGCATAAACGGCTTCATATCTGATCCAAAATTGAAAAACGAATAAAGGGCCATGTTCATCTCAGAAAGTGAGGATTAAATTGGTCAGAATAGAATTACACTGCTGAGCAAATAGGATACTTAGAAAATGGCATCAATTATAGAACAGAAAGCCACAGAAATGACCTTACCTGTGAGGTGACAAGTTGCATAAGTAATCTAGTGATGCTTCGGCTTTCAGTAATTCAATGCCGTCATCCTCTAACTCGTCAATGCTTAAATCATTTGCCTCCGGAAGTGATCGAGACAAGATAGATGATGCTATGGACTTTATCATCTCTCGACCCATAAAGGCACCAATTCTGACGGATCCATAGTCAGCGCCTCCAACACTGGTTGAAAGAAAAAGCCACTTAACTTCTTGAGCACAGAAACCATACACGATATATAAATGATGAATGTGACAATTGCACCAAGGAAAATGTAGAAAAAAATATATTTGGTTAGAGAAATCAATACAAAATTGAGATATCAGAGGTTCCCTAACACAGATAAACAAAAAGTGAGAATATTTCTGCCCTTCTATCTACCTGTGTCTTATCCCTGAATCAATTCCCCAAAATCTTATGTGGCCAGGAATTTCTACAAGCCCAAGTACCTCAGCAGGCTGCAACAAAAAGAGAGAAAAAAAATTATGGCCATTATCTATTAATTGATCAGGAAAAAAATAGACGAAAGGTCGTTTTATGCATATCTACCTGGCACACCATTGCAAGAAGTTTGTTGGCTTCACCACAGGCTGAAGTCATTTGGTCCATAACACCACAGGGTGCTCCAACAATATGATTTTCCACCTAATAACCATTTGGAACAGTAATTTACAAATCAAAAGATTGGAAAAAAAAAAAAAAAAGATCAAGAATGTTTAGTCAGAATAATGCTTCAAAGGTCAAACCTTTTGGCAAAGCAAAGCTAGATCTCTTGGATTGATGGTTAATCCTGCAAAAGACAGGGGAGGGTGATTGTTTATACATGATAGTTAATGCAGATAATTATTAGGCAATACCGAACATAGAATAAAAATAGCGGCTTTACAACAACAAATATTTCAAAGGACAATGAATAAGACACATTCTGTGGACTGGTGTAACTCCTTAACATTTGATATATTAAACAAATAAAAAATAAAAAATAAAAATAGAAACCCTCTAATACTCAATTTTCTGAGAAACAGCTTTGAAGATAACAATTAAGAATAAAGTGGATGTAGCATACCATGTACAACATATTAGAAAAGTTATAAACTGGAAATGCTAGAAATAAACTCACCATGAGCAGCAGCTAGGGCATACATGGTAGCAACCTCCACAGAGGCAGAAGATGATACACCTTTACCTTCTGGGACAGTGGATGAAACCTGTATGTCATCTTTGGACATTAGTAATAGTTTATAAATGCACTCGTGAACTACTGAAATCACCATCTGCATAAAGCAGTACACAAACAACCTTACAAGAAATAGAGCTTAACTTGAAAACAGTGTGAAAAAGTTGGTAACTGCTAATAAATGAAGCAGAAAAAAATCATGGGCGTCTTAAAACATAAGCATCCCAAACCATTAAAAAAAAAAAAACCCGAAATATCAACGATTAATGTGGTTACTAACAACCACAAAGTACTCGTACAGAATCTTAACATTGTGTAGATAACCAAATGGCCTAAAATAACGGGATATAAGTGAACAGCCATTTTTAATTGTATGGTAAAGTACAAATATATATAATTTTGGAGAGGGTATAGGTAACACATACCAGAATACTGATACTATCCTCAAAACGTACACCTAATTCTGTCATTAAAACCAGAATCGCACCCGCAACATATGCTGCCCACCTATCAATATGTGAAGCTTAAGTACAAAATTAAGGTAAAGATACAATTAAACACATAAAACAAAGATAACTGACACACTTTTGGGATGGATCTTGAGCAAAGTATTTCTTTGCCTTCTCATATGACACCGGCTTTTCTCCATCCATAAAATCAGATAGATCCATGTCGAAGGTTGGGCCACGATTGCTCAACTCAGAACCATATGATACCTGAAATAATAAAAAAGACAGCAACGACATGAAGCAAAAGGAAGTTTAAATATACTTAAAAAAAAAAAAAAAAAAAAACCTTTCCCAGCAAATGCGCAAGTCATTCACAATGGTCTAATCAGAGTGTAAAATAGAGACATTTTATCTACTAATATACATCGTATTTATAGTTAGAGCTGTGCTATTCATTATCCAAAATATGTCCTCTCTTGAGGTTTAAATACAAGACAAGAATAACTGTGATACTCAAACTTACAATTTGCAGGACAGGTGTTGATCCTTGGCCTTTGGTTTGCTGTCGTGCCTGTGCATGTTTCCAAAGTCTATTTTTACTTGGATGATTCCTTTGGACAGCAACGTGACAGGCTTCTCTAATTGGCATCTATCAAAACAAGAGAATACAAATTCAGTAACAGAGCTGAAAGAGATCACCAACAACATTCTAATCATCAAATATCCTTAGGGCAAGTTGATACACAATATATACACCTGCAAGACAAGGCTTCCCGAATAATCAGCAATTCCTCCCATTACATCTAAACGTCCAGGAGCTCTTGTCACAAATATTTCTTCCTGTACATCAAATGTGTTGCTAATAAGTCAGTACTTTAACAGTGTAAGAGTTCAGGCATAAAGATACTTAGACAATTGTAATAACAGTGTGAATTTGTCTACATCCAAACTGTTCCCCCTGACACACAAATGCAAGCAAAGATGACTAAAGAGTAAGTAGCATCATCCATCTATAACTGTGATGCAGATAACTGACATCCGAAAGTCATCTGTGTGCATCACCCAGAACCCATTGTGTAAATCAAGGCTATGATGCAGAAAACCATCTAAAAGTAATTTTTGTATTCCCTGAATATCGACTTGATGAGAAGAAACAATCAGTTGGCTCATAACAAAAACTAGAACCCATGGTAATGTTAACTGTAGCTGCATTCTTCCATAAGGTGCATAAGGCATGACATTATGCATAGTCGTATGTCATAAACCCTCTTGAGTGCAAATATCATAAAACAAAAATACAAAGCTCTAGTTAAATGTTGTAAGACCTCCCAATTAAAAAGCCCAGCAGCAGCCTTACGCTCCCGTAACTGGCGCTTCTCAGCATTTTTCGAGTCATAGACAACATCTAGTTCTGCTAAGCTCTTCAAGAAAGCTAAAGTATCTGGAAGACCTTGAGTATCTCCATGAAGAATCTCAAAGTCTTCAGTGCACCTGGAAAAAGAATTTGTGTGATGTTAATAAAAACATGCAATTGATCCTCTTATCAAAATAAACTTGTCTGAGAAAGTATCTTACGAGTTCGTTAAGGAACTTCTCTCGCTCATTTGATAACTTGGTGACCCGCTAACAAGACCAAGTTCACTTTCAGCATTTGCATACCAATCTGGAATGGCAATATCCCGTCCAGGCATCCTTTGTAGTTGATAACCAAGAATAATAGCATCACGCAGCCTTCTAGCCCCACTAAGCTACATTGCAAAGAAGCAGGACTTAAGTTCAGATATGAATTTTTCTAGCATAGTTGCCTACAAGAACTTTCTTTCAGAAGTTGCTTTCATGGAAACAGTGATCTAGCTTTTTAAGTAAGGATCTGGTATTCTTTTACACTGTTACAACTATAGGTCCATAGAGTTTTTTCAGATGCTTTTCCGGTGAGAGCTTAGCAAGAGTGATAGCTAACCTTGAACATATTAGCAAATTCATGATTTACCTTATCAGATGCATAGTTTTTCCCAAAAGCTGTCTCCTGTAGTGTTTGAGCTGCCACCTGAAATTTAAAATTTAATTCGACAAGTAAGAATGGTGCATGAATCGACTGATAAGACAACAGACAACATATATATATTTCAAGAAGTATCAAATATTAAAATCGTTGACCCATATAATTAGAAAGAACACTAATAGTTTTATAATCAGAGCTTTATTTACTATCAGCTATGCTGTAATAGATAATTTTGTTTGCTTTCACATTTCAATAAATAAGTTCAGGCTTCACTTTTCAGGATGTTACACGTTGTTAAGGTGTACTTAGTGACACAAAACCGTAATCTATCATGAAATCGACCTGCAGTGCAAACAAAACTGAAGAACCCACAAGAAACAAGATTACCAAATCTCTTCCTTCTAAACATCATTCAAAGTCAGTCCTCGTAGATGCATGGAATTTTGGCATTTATTACTAAGTGATTGACTAACTCTATATTTCAGTCGGTCATATTTTCCCTAATAACTGGATAATTCTTCTCAAACTCAAAACAGTGAATAGTCAAGAAACTCCACAAAAGAAGAGGATACCTCACCGCCATTGATGCCTCCTTCGTAGCATGGCCTCAAAGTAAGAGCACGTTCAAGATACGGCTTCCAGTGGCCAGTAAGTAAATCCCTCCTTATCATTTCAACACCAGCTTGATAAAACTGTTGAAACAATTATAATACCCCAATTCTTATCAAAATCTTGACAAGCACTTTCAAGTACAAAAAGATGACACCCAAAGAGATCACACATCTTCATCAAATCGGGTATAAATGAGAGTTTTTAAATGTGGCATAGAAGAAGATGATGGGAAAACAAGACCTCTATTACAACAAGAAAATGTACCTCAAGCATATTTCTCAAGAAAGGTTCTTCATTGAAATAATCTCTGCGTACAAATACAAAAGGTAGCTTGTATGCCAGTGCCTCGCTCACAGTTCCATATCCAATTTTTCCTGTATGAAGTAATTTCAATTTTAATCCATATTGAGCAAGTCTAGCTTACACAAACAAGTTTTATTCCTACCAAGCATACAGTCAGATGCTGCCATAAGATCAGGCGTATATGCATCTTTTGGAAGCCTTTTGAAATTGGGTGGAAGATCCTGGGTGTCAGAAGCGCCACAAACCTAATTCAAGAAAGCAGTAACTAATCAGGATGGGCATATGATTGCAAAATTTATAAAGATGTGTAGCACAGGCTTTGATTTGGAAAGATACCAGGCACAGCCAACCAGAAGGTAAAAACTCCTCCTTCAACTTCCAGCCTGCTGGCTGCAAAATAAAATAAAGAGGTACCGATAATAAACCATGCAATATAGCTCATGAACTTTTTGTAAACAAATGTTGTCAAACAGCTAAGGATTCATTTTCCAAAAAGGTAACTTCTGTCCTTAATTCAACTATTTGATACTAAACTTGGATCTCTCTATTATTTGATTCCTAATGAACCTGATCTCTCTATTATGTCATTCCTAATGATTGAACAAGCACCTTGCAATGGATAACACTGAAAACTAAGGCATCCTAGTCCACGGAGATAATTATATTACCTGCCCACCAAAGTTCAAAATAACAAGCTTCACATCTTCCCCAATGCCAAGTTCCTTCCTCACCTACAAGAAAGAATTTAATGAGAAGTGCATCATGAATTAATTAAGCAATAAAAGTATTTAAGTAATGTCTGTGAGCCTCAAACCTCTTTGCGGGGTTTGTGAATTCTTCTGACAACCAGTGGCACATCAATAACATCACGAAAAGCAGGCACTACACAATAAGTAGACATTTCAAGAAACCATTTAAAAGTCTGTGCAATAGATGCACAGAATAAGAAATACAGTGTTTACAAAAAGAAGCCACTATCTTATGGACGTTTGGCATAGAGCGTACTTGGGCAGTATCCAGGCAGGCGGATCAAAAATTCACAGTGAGAATAATCCTCAGCAATCTGTATCAAGTTTCAAAAGACGGAACAACTTTAACATTGTTGGAAAGCAGAAAACTCCAAAAGGCTAAGCTCAAGAACGGAAAAGAGTGAACATAACATAAAGAGGATAAACACCAACTGAGTTGAGCAAAACTACAGAAGAACAGATACACTAATTTGAGATAAAGCAACCAAATATGACCTGCCAAACTATTGATCTATGATGGTGTCCAGCAGCCATCACATATTCTGCATATATGAAGTCCCAACTGCGTATAAAGAGGAGAGAGAAACAGAGGAGAAGTGAACAAAGTTTTCAAATGATTCAAATATCATTTCTACATCTGGATCATTGTACAACATGAAAGAGGGAAGTTGACAGGTAAAGATAGAAGAGTGGAAAGCTCATATGCCCAAAAAGTTCAGTCAGATGTAAGGTATTAAGCAGAAATATATAGAGAAGGATATCAAAATATTTGACAAGAAACTTTCGAGACCTGAAGTTGGTGACGCAAACAGAACGTATTCCAGCATCGGCTGCTGCACGGCATGCAACTGGAACAACATCTGAGACCTATTTTTCAAAGTTAGCAGAGCTAAATGTCACCGGAGGCCATCTTAAAAGGGTTTCTTAACGCAAAGATAAACACTAAGTTCTACCATAGCTTCTGTTTTTTTCACTCTATAATAATGCATGTACATCAGCTATTCACACAAAGGACGAAGTAATTAAGTACCACTAGATCAGCTTTAATGGAGTTGAGCCACTCCACTTCCGTCGCCAAAATTGAAGCCCGAGGTACAACAGCCGTCTCTGAGTACTAGGCACATCCAAACACATAAAAACACACTCAGTTAAAAGTATTCACTTTCGACAATAGACACAAATTCGCAGAGTTTACACACTATTCACTCACATTATTAAGTTTGAATAACCAATGACATTATATCAACATAAACATAAATAAGCATGCTTTTTTCCCCATAATCTGTCAACCCACGATAAATAAATTAAAGAGATATATATATATATATATATATATATATATATAATTTTTTCGGAATGTTTCTCAAAACCTTCTCCAAGGAAGCAAGGCGATCCACAGTCAACGCATCGGCCTGAACCGCTCCGCAATCCAACAGCACCTGATTCAGTCACGCACTTCTCCAATCAACAAGAACAAAAACAAATGTATCTATGCACAATTGAAAAAAAAAAAAAAAACTTTCGTTTCCACACACAATGGCCAATGCCGATCATAGCGAATTCTCAGAGCGCAACGAGAAAAGAGTCTGACCTTGCGTATGAAGAGCCGAGGCGACTGAATTTCCGAGGTGAAGACGAATTCCGGAGCTCCGGTGACGACGTGCACGTCGTGTCCGGCGAGAATCAAATGCCGAACCACCTGATCACAGCGAAACAGCGTGAAAAACGAAGCGAAACAGAAACACACACACAGAGAGAGAGCGACGATCAGAGCGAAATCGAAAGCAAAGAAGACCTCGACGACTCGAGTGGCGTGGCCGAAGCCGTGGCCGGTGACGTAGTAAGCGAAGACGAGGTGGTTCCTCGACGCCGAGACTCCGTCGATATCAGGCTCTATCCTCATTTTCTCGCCGGAGACTCTGGTTTGAATCGAAATCCGAGCCCTAGCGAAAATGAAGAAGAAGAGAAAAATGGTGTGTATCGAAAGAAGAAGACGAAGAAGAAGAAGAAGAAGAAGAAGAAGAAGAGACTAAATAGAGAGAGAGAGAGAGAGAGACCTTTGAGAGTCGCAGGTTGAGAAAAATTCGGGTAATTTTGGGATAATGACTCTAACGTACTATTGCTAATTACTGTTAATCTATCACGTCACTTCTTTCCCGGGGTTTTTCTTTTCTTTTTATGGTAAATTATTATTATTGTTATTGATTCATTGAGGTGTTTTTCTTAGTTATCCAGATTCCAGAATCGATTTTAGGTGACATGGTTTTTAAAAAGAAAATCTAGGTCAACATGAATTTTTTAAAAAAAAATTGAAACAATGATATAATTTACTATATTAAGAAATTATATTAATATAAAGACCAGTTTGGTACGCAATGAGAATGTTACAGTAACTTACATGTTTATTAGAAGTACGAGAATCTCAAACTAACTCTGTGAGTTGCCTGCTTATCTTGATTTAAATTACTTGGTTTTTGATTCATAGATATTGAGATTATTATAAAAAAAAATTGGTGATGTTGAGGAATGTTTTTTTTTAACACATAAATAATTTAGGTTGAGTTATATCATCTATATCTTTTACTTTTAATCTTACCCTTTTTTTTCCCTTTTCTGTCGCTTCTAAATTTTAATTTTCATACTCTTGCAATAGTTTTATCTTCTATACTTAACAACATTAATACTGCCGAATATACAATATGCATAAGATATATATCACGTATGTATCGGGAACTATATATGAATTTCAAAAGGTCTTTCTAAATCCACTAGAGGTATGGTCTTTCAAAAAAAATTATCGCACTTTTCATCATGCAATTTCGAAAGACCATCACTCTATCCTTCAATTAAATCCAAAACCCAATTCCCAACGTAAAACTAATGCAACAAGCATCCAACTAAAGCAACAAGCATCCAATTCATATATATATTAGTATTTTTTGCAAGCGCATATATATGAGTATATAATTTGTCAAATTATTTATAAAAAAAAAAACATTGCATATTTATTTTTTGTTTGTTTTTTATTCGTTTTCATTTTTCATCTCCACTGGACATTATTTACTATAAATTATAAATAAAAATAGATGACGAAATATACTAGCATATAAAAAAATCACATATATATATATTTTATTTTATAAATTAATATCATGCACCAAATAGTGCACGAAATGTTTTAAGCCATCAAAAATTTCTTATATATATAAAAGTTGGACACTACTCTAAAGTCTACAATTTCCCCTTATCCGATTAAACCCCAACTTTTTAGGTTGTTGCCGAGTGACAGCCATCAATCACCATGCCGTTGAAGCCACGTCAAATGCCACGTCAGAATTCCGTTAAAGTCAGTCAGCAACAACAATCCACATCGCTTGTGTTATCACATTATTGACTGTAATATGAATGAGATCATTATTTGATTTTTGATTGCTTTCCCAAGAGGCCAAGAGTTTCACCCACGTAGGCAATTACAAAGAAACTGATGCTGCAAGTTCGTGGATTAAAAAACGTGGCTCCAGATATAGCAGCGAAAAACGGGTCCTGCCCCGAACCCGAACCCGAACCCTTTTTAGGACCCGTTTACTCTAATATACAAGAATGGGCTTCCTGTATTTTCCTTAACCCAATCCCTTTTATTTTAGCTCATATGCTTTGTTGGTCGTTGGATTTTTATCCCACGGTCTAGAATAATAATTAAAAAAAGAGATTTTGAAGAATGTCTCTCTTTTGGCACAATGATAATTTTATATTTAATATGTGTTGTATTTTTAATTTATATCTTAAATCTAATACTACAAACATAGGATGAAAATACAAAAAGTATAAAACTTGAAATATAGATTATTAAACGGCACTAATAATAATCTTGTTTTGCAATTCTTCCAAGGGGTGTTTTCCCACAAAAAATGAGCCCGGACCCGTTTAGGTTGAAGGAAAATTTTGAAAAATATCATTTTTAGACAATTTATTTTGAAACATTTCACTTAAAACAAAATTACCACTCATGCCCTCTTAGGTAATATATTTGACCAAATTGCCTTTTTTTTTTTTACAAGAAGAGAAAAAAAAGACACCATGATAATTTGATAATAAAAAAAAAGTGACATGACACATGTATTGAAAACTTGAATGTCAAATGTAACACGTGATCAAATTTTCTTGTTTATGATTATAATAAAGGGGAGAATTTTAAAATTAAAAGAGAACCGGTCCAATTGTTTGTGTCCTATTGTGTTTATCACAGTTTTGGGCCATGGATTCGGTGGCTACTGTCTACAAAGCCCGAAGCAAGACGAAGCCCAATAAAATTGAAGGGCAAATTCGTAAATATGACGTTACAAGAAGAGAACCCATCTATTTATAAGCAGAGAGCAACCAACCCAATTGCAAAGCACTCTCCGAGTTAGGCTAGGGTTTCCGCCGAATAACAAAACTCAATCTCTGCGTCTACTTTTTCCTCTGAAAGTTCGTTTCTTTCGTGTTTTTAGCCATTCAATTTCATCATATTACGTATTCCCATGTGTATATATCATATATGGGACTGGAGTTTATCTCTATGGCTATATTGAAAATCATAGAGATGAATACAGCTCCCAAAAGAAAAGAAAACCCATTCATTCAACCTTGTCACTATTTATTCATTCGCTTATGATCATTTTGTTTGTATGCGGATTTCCTACGAGGCTGATACATTTTTTTTTTCCTTTTTGTTAATTTCAATCTGGTATCTTTTCGGATTTTTAAATATGTTTTGGTAATGAATGCGAGTGGTTATTCAGGCAGCCCCTTTGTGAAAAAATTCCAATGACAAAGGAGGTGTTGAACTGCTCGTAAAGTGAATCTCTTTTGCTCTTCAGACTTGCTGAGTTTTCACTCTGACGCTGGTCTAGTAAGCCTAAGAACATTCTTTTTTTTTTTTTCAAATCAAGTCTAAAAAAATCCCCACAATTTTTTCTTCCTATTTTGAATTGAAGTCTGGCTTAATTCAACCTTGTTTGTTATAATTTGGGGTTAATAACAAAATGCGATGGAGGGTAATAACAAATTTGCTTAACACTAAAACTTCCTGATTTCCAAAAACCTGAATGATCTGAGGAAGATCTAACTTGCACAAATGTGATATAAGGTAACAAAAAAAAAAAAAAAAGCACCATAAACCCGTAAACCCCTAACTACCAAGCCACGGGAGTGTAAGAGCTGAGGAAGAGCTCCGGTCTCATGCAGTGTTGTAGTTGCTGTTGTTGTTGCCATTGCTGCAATCCTCCGCTCAGCTCAGCGGCTGTTTCGCCGCCGATCTCCGCATCCGCCATCTCGACTTCCTCGGCTTCTGCGGGCCCGGCCGGAGCAGCCGCCGCCGCAGCTTGAGCCTGCGCCGTCCCGACCCAAGGAATGACAGCCCAGCGGTAGTCCGAAACCGCCGTGGTCTCGTCTCTCTGCTCCAGTGACCTCACCATCTCTGAATTCCCCAAAAAACACACAGAATTAAAGACTTGAGAATTACACAGAATGATTTGGGATAAAGATTGGCCAACTTACCCTTCAAACCCGGAATGAGATCGGAGTCGACAACGACGGAGAAATCAGTGGAGACACTCGGAGACTTGTAGAGCGGTGCGTTGTTTATCATCGGATTGTAAATCACAATGGCTTTGTCGTCGTTGCAGCGAAAATCCTCAAAGCCCACTTCTGTGCCTTGTTCCGGTCGAGGTTCGACCACAACGTCGGAGACCGTACAGCTTCTTGGGGCTTCGTAGTTTGTGAGTTCGAGTAAATCTGGATCCTTAAATTTCGCAAAAAATAAATAAATGAATAAGTGACCATGTTGTTTAATATGATAAAACGATCGAAAACCATAAATAAATTGAAAATAAAGGAAAACTGGGATTGGGAAAGTACCAGTCTGCGGGATTTGGACGAAGAAGAGGAGAGGGAAATGGGAGAGAAATTGTCGTACTTGTGATCGTACTCTTTGCGCTTCATTTTTTTGGGTCTCTGGTTTGGGTTTTTTTTTTGGCTATTGGTTTTGGAGTTTGGTTGAGAATTGAGATTCGAGGTACAAAAATATTGTTCTCTTTAAGTGAACAATTCTTCTCTCAGTCTCTTTCGATTGTTTCTGGAAAGTATCTCTGTCCTTTCTGGAACGTTCTCGTTTTGCCTTGTCACCGAATTCTCGAACCATCTAAACATTTCTAACCTATTTATTTTGCTTAAAAAATCATTACTATTTAATCAAATGCTACGCTAATTGGTAAGAAAAGAAAAAGAAAGTTATATTTCTATCTTATTTTTCTTGATTCTTTGATGACAGTGCAACGAAATTAATATAATTAGATGAAATAATTATGTGGAATTTTATACCCATATATTTTTATGATGTCCGTTGAATTTATCTTTGAGCATCTCAACAAATTATCATATGACAAACGAGTAATTAGGTTTTATGATGTCCCATCTATTGTTGCGTAACTTTTTAAAACAATGCAACGCAATGTAAATTATGAGATGACAAAATTCTAATTAATTGCGTCTCTATACATGATAGGTTTAAATTTTAAAACAGTTAGTGACATACCCGTGGATAAGCAAGGCTATACATATTAATTTTTTTATTAATATTTTTAATACAAACTCACGTGTCATATTATTATTAATGAGTATTTATCATTTTGCTAGAATTTGATATTTAATATATCAAAATATGACAAATCAACTGTCACATAAGTTGGTATTAAAAAGTTAATATGTCTAGTATTTTTTTTAGTGGATACATTTAATTGTTTTTTTTTTCGTAAGAAATAAAAGCGCACAAACATAATTTTATGAGATTTGGGTAAATAAGTATAGCCAATTTTTTAAAAATATTTGAAGAAAATACTTCATATTTTCATTAATTAAGAAAATAGTCTAAATGTTATGAAAAAGAAATCCAAATGCCAAAGACTCTAATTTTATTTTTGAAACATATCATTTATTTAGACTTCATTCATTAAGCTATTGTAGGCCTTAGCACGTCATTTGCACCAATAATTAAAATTCTTTTCCTTCTTTTTAAATTGAAATTAAGTTCCAATTTGGTAAACCAAAAAACTCAAAATGACTCAAATTATTTCAAAACAAAATATTCCTACACTACACGAAACAAATTGATTTATCACGACCAAAACTTATGATCTATCAGATTGTAATCTATTATCAACTGTCATAAAATCCCCATACCAACCCTACAACAGCAAAGCTCCAAAAACGACACCAAAACCCCAAAAACGACATCCCTCACGTCATTACAGTTGGGTGTCGCAGTAAACCAACTTTCCAGCTTTCCGACACAGCCCCTGCTCCCCCACGGAATTTACAACCTTGCCATAGCTATACCTCAGCGCCATCGTCCCAAGCGCCCTGTGGAACTCCCTTATACACTCGCCTCTCCTTTTCCGGTGCTCCGCTCTCCTGCTACTCAGCCCCACCTTAGCCACTGCACCTCCCAATCTCCTCCGTCCATCACCATCTTCGTTCCTCGCATCTCCCCAGTCTCGGGCCCGCCTCGCCCCCACCAGCACCGGCCCCGCCCGCGCCGCCTCCGCCGCCACGAAGTTCATCAGGATGTCCTCGCAGTTGCGCGCCGCGTCCACCACGCGCCTCGCGCGCGCCATCCCGGCCCCGCCGGAGCAGCTGTAGTCGAACAGGTACTGGCTCTTCATGATCATCAGCTTGGTCAGCACGATCGAGTACTTGTCCGGATGGACGGTGTAGATCCACTCCTTCCTGGCCAGATCCAGGTCGTGCGACCTCGCGAAGAACCCGATCAGGCGGTCCGGGTGGCCCGCCCAGACGCGGAACGCGAACGCGATGGACTTCGCGTCGACCTCCACGTCGTCGTCGGCGACGAGGACGGCGCGGGTGAGGATCTCCGGGCGGGGGAGGAAGCGGCGGCTGAGGCTGCGCGAGGGCTGCGGGAGGAGGCGGATCGGGGCGGGGCCGAGGGAGGAGAGCGAGAGGTTGCGGGCGAGCGCGGCGAGGGCGTGGGGAGGGGTGGAGGGGTCGCCCCAGAGGACGAGGACGGCGGCGACGGCGGGCAGGGCGGAGTAGGCGGCGGCGAGGGAGCGGAGGAGCGGGACGCGGGGCGAGGCGTAGCCGTTGAGCAGGACGGTGAGCTGGTCGGAGCGGAGGGTGCGCGGGTCTGGCCGGGCGGCGGGGTCGCAGGGGTCGGAGGAGAGAGAGAGGAGAGAGAGAGCGAGGAAGGTGGAGAGGAAGAGCTGTGGCCGGAGGAGACCCATCTGTGGAGGAGAGTGGAGGGGGAATGGTCGAGACGGCAGCGTTTTTGTTGAAATGAAACGTTTTGAGTTTGAGATGGCAAACCTGTGATTGCGAAGAAAAGGCGGAGGATATTTTGGTCAAATTAGAAAAATGGCATCGGATAACATAACGTGCATAAATATGTGGCAAACAAAGGGCTGGAGTTCCCGCGGGGAGAGTTTTGTCGCTCCAATGGCAATGCTGAGGCTGACTACTGCCCCGCCAATCTTCACACCTCCCCGAACCCCTCCGTTTGCGCCGTCGCCGTTGTCGTTGAGGAATCGCCGCTTCTTCAAACCCGTCCGTTGCGCGCCGGTCCAACAAGTCCAACAAGAACAAGAGGTAGAGGTAGTTTTTCGTCCTATATTCATTCTTGATTAGATTGGATTTGGATGCACATTTTTCATATTGCTCATTGCCGTCGGATTTTTTCGCTTGTGAATCAAGCAAACCTTTTCGATTTTTCGAGCCGTTTGTTTGTTTTGGAAAGTGCGACAAGTGAACTTCAACTACTATATCGTCAGATCAGATCTTAAACGGTAAAAAAATAATGGTAAAAATTGGTGTTACGTGTTGGATAAGAAACATAGTATAGTAGCGCCTTCCGTGTATGTTGTTATGATTTTGGGGTGTGACTGAGTCTGGTTCAGTTGAAATGAAGGCTGGCTCAGCGGGGATTTTGTGTCAACCTTGCAATGGCACAGGGTGGTTACTTTGTGACTTTTGCAAAGGGCAAAAGACTAATGTGAAGTCCGAGAGCAATCGGATCTACCGTCGTTGTCCATCTTGCAGAGCAGTAAGAGTTTTTTTTTTTTGTTTTGTTTTGTTTTTAATGTAGTAGTTGCTAAAATAGTGAACTCGAGAATTTTTGGGTTGCTAAAATGACTAAAGAAAGTTTTGATTTTGGTCTTACTTTTTGGTGCAGGTTGGATATGTACTGTGTTCAAGTTGCAAAGTGTTCAAATGTGTTACATTTCCTAATTACAATGATGGTGAAGAATTGTCCTTTTGAGCATCTTACTTACTTGCACAAGGATTTAAGCTCTATTGATTCTTCCGTTATTATGTAATTCTTTCACTCTCAAGAATGTTTTACTTTGAGAACATCTTGCTTGTTGATATTAAGAAAGGAAAATTTGGTTTTCATCATCATCATCATCTTTTTTTTTTTTTAATTGGGAAAATTGTTTTTCATCTCAATCTACACCATTTTCTCATCTACGTGTTTAGCAAACTTCACCATCGATCATCCAAGGGGATTTTCTTCAGTTTTCAATTTTTGGAGGACTTTTGTGTGAAATACAGAACGAAAACTATTACCTAGATCTTCCGTTTCCAGTCTAATTACTGTTCTGTTTCTTTCAATTTAATTGACGGTTCGGAATTGGCTTGGAACCATTGACAAGGATGATAAATAACGAAAATCCACTTTACGGCATGATTGTAAAGTAAGAAGCATAAAAAGAAAGTAAATTACTAAAAAGAAAGCTTCAAAACACCAGCCTATTTGTTTGGCAATACAAACAAGAGAGGATATTCGAAGTAGCTGGGACGTATATAACTCTTATGATTCATACAAAACAGTCCTACTAAATTATAGAAATCGAAACACATCGAAATAATGTATGTTTTGCAGCAAAGCATGCATTTACTTGCTGATATCCTCGAAATGAGGATTGCCTTTGCATGAAGTTAGCCAGTTCAAACAACCCAGATATCGTATAGTGACAAGAAAAAAACAAAAACAAAAAATGTCAGTTTTAAGATGTTATTGAAATCATTTATAACCATGCCGAACAACACGTACATCATCTGCGCCGTCTTTGTCTAAGGTGCGAAATCTAGAGAGTGTTGCAGGGGACGAACCTAAGGAAAGATCAGATAAAAATGTTAGCCAGTGAAAGACAAATTGAGAAATACATTAGTAAATTTCATTTCACCTAATAACCAATCTCGAATACAAGCTAGAGCCTCCAATGTCTCCGGAAGAAGGTTATTCCCATGAAATCTCAAGACTCAACCGGAAGTACTAAAGCTAAACTTAGAAGGGTCTAGAGAGAGAACGAAATAAAATGAGAGAGAAAGATATTAAGAATACATGGTGGGGCAAATACCGCCAAAGCTTTTGAATACCACTCGCTTATACAAGGACGAATTTCTGTTGTAAGTAAGGGGGCCATGGCCTTCCCCAACCCCAAATTTTGTTTGTTTGTTTTGTTTTTTTTTTTTTTAAGTCTCAATTGGTTAATTGATTTTTTTTAATGATATTAGAAAGAGAAAATACCATATATGTCCCCTGGGTTTAAGTTAAATTCGACGAGAATTTGTAGAAATACAAAAATCACCCTTTAGTTTTTTAATTTTCACAAAACTTTTACCTTACTTTTAACTTTTTATTGACTAACTAGTATTTTTATAAAATACCATTAATGTCCCTATTGCCACATGGACTATTCTTGTTCTGGAATATGAAAAATTAGTGTCCAAACATCACTTTTACGGGGTGTTTGGTATACGGTAATTCAAGAGTATCACATTCTTAGGAATCTAAATACAGTAATCACATTCCTAGGAATCTTAAATTACATTGTTTGGTTGATGACAGTAATATTTAAACACATTCTCAGGAATCTTAAATTAATGTGTTTGGTTGAATACGGTAATTGACTTTTATTTTATAAATTAGACAATAAAACCCTTAATTAGATTACACTGTAGCAGAAGGAGGATGTCATTTTGTGTGACAATTAAAAGAGCTATGCACCTTATTTTAAATCATTTTTATTTGGCAATTTTTTACTCATTTGATTGCAAATAAGAAAAGTTTGTTGTTCTATATTATTTGAAGCTTAATTTATTTATTTTAAAAAAAATTAACCGAATGTGAGGTGTGAAGGTTCAGAAAGCAAGGGAAGCATCACCATCATTATGAGGCAAGGGCTCAAGATTCAAGGGGTTCGATATTCATAATTTAACAGCAAAGCAAAAAATAAAATAAAAAAGTTTGGGGACTAGTAGAGCTAATATAAAAAGATTGAAAACTAAAGTGTCAATCGAGCAAAGGTTCAGTGACCAAATGAGCTATTATATTAAGCCATCACCAACAGTCTCCACAAGAACACAAGCCATCTTCGAATTTTGTGAAACCTATTGGCATCTATTACAAGAAACACGATCTTCAAAACCTTTGACAATCCCTTGATGAACGAATGACAGTCGACGCATACTCTCAAATTCTTGAAAATCCGAATTGTCCTCGTTTCCTCTACTTTGCCATTGCCATTGCCAAGGGCCAATGCTAGCCCAATTGCGAGCTTCTCGCTGTGAACTCTCAAGCTCTCTTCCTTCGACTCGTCCTCAACGTCGTGCAGCGCGTAATTGGGCCCTGGGACGTAACCGATTTCATAATATTATGAGTCACCTAGAATCGGCTTACATTTATATCTGATCCTAAGTGTGAATATTAGTGAATTGTAGACCAATATTGTTGTATTGTATGTAATCTGACTGGGAACATCTTTTTTGTTGTAATTCGATTTTCGGCAGACAAAATACTTGGCAAAATGGGTGAATGACAAAGGCCACTCACGGTACATTTTATTGTGTTTCACGTGCCGAAATTTTACTGCTTTCTTTGTGTGGCTTATTGGTCGATCATGTGCTGAAACTTGACTGCAATCTTTGTGCAGTTGTGTGCAAATCAGACACTGGTTTGATTACCGAAGTCACATATGTATAGTAAGTATCCAATGAAACCCCATGCTTTGGTGTTACTTCTTCGTTTTGTTATCTTATGTACTTTCTTTTGGTCCAGTGATATCAGATATCGGTGTTGGACTTTTTAGGTTTAAATTATGTGGTAGGTTGCTCTTGCTTATATCATTTGAAAGACGTGGCTCGTGATAATGTTGTATTGCTGCTGGACTACTCTCCTGACGTGCTTAATTATTAACTACATAATTAAATTTTCTCATACAACTTTTTGTTTGTTCTTAAATTTTGTAGATTTTTCTTTCCTGGGGTTGCTGAATGTGTATAGATGATTGGCTATGTTGTAATTTTAATTTTATATTAGTTTGCTTTATATTAATTTAGACTTTGTTTATAGGATTGGGAACTAAACAGAAACGTTGAATGCATTTTAATGCTTTTATTAGGTGTTTGAGAAGCTTGGGGCCAGCTTATTTGATTTTTTAAAGAGAAATAAATACCATCCGTTCCCTGTGGATCTTGTTCGGGAATTTGGACGACAGCTTCTGGAATCAGTAGCATGTGTGTCTATGTTCTTGTTCTTTGCCCTCTGTTTAGTTTCCCTAATGAATCGACCAAACTGGTTTCTTTGCTTGTTTTGTTTGTCCAGGGGTATTCCAAATCAATTGCCAAATATTTTACTTTTTATCGTCTTATTTTCTCTCTTTGCATGACCTACGCTTAATCCACGCTGATTTGAAGCCCGAAAATATACTTCTTGTGTCTTCTGATTATATAAAGCTTCCCGCTTGTAAGGTACCTGGCCTTTTATGGCAGAAAAACATGTCATTATAAAAACCGTATAAGTTATCACCTGACATAGTCAAAGAAATCGGCTTTTTAGTACCTAAAATTTGAATAAACTTCATTATAGATTTTTCTGTGACTACTTGGACTTACTAAATTCGGTCTGCGCAGAATTCTATGCAGTAGAATTCTATACCAAGATTGTGCTCTTCAATGTTCCTCTTTCATTGACAGAGTAGTTTATATTCTCTAAAAATTCTAAAATAATCATTGAGTTTTACATGGATTTAATTACGTCTTTGCGTTTCATCTAAAGTTTAGTCAACGTTGATGAAAGATAATATTACCCTTTATTAATGTATTATATAACAGTTACCTTTAAACATTTTATTTATTTTCTTGTTTAAAAAAAATCAACTAAAAATAAAACTCCGAGGCCATCGTCTTCATCTCCCTCCACCTACGGCCAACTCTTAACATTGTAAGCTTATACATTTTGAAGGCTTATGAAGTCGGGGATATGATATCACATTCAATAGTACTTTGAAGAAGCCTATATAATTGTCTCTAGGGCTGTAAAAAAAAAACCGAAAAACCGAAAACCGAAAAAAACCGACCGAAAACTGATTAAAAATAACCGAAAATTCGGTTTTATTTTTTTAAAATTATAATTCGGTTAAAAACCGAACCGAAACCGAATATTCGATTCGGCGTTCGGTTACAAGTATTTAAAATTCGGTTAAAACCGAATACAACCGAACCAATTAAATATTATATATATTTTTTGTTGCTTTATATTGCAAGTACCACATTGGCAGAGTGGAAAACTCTAACCCTTCCCACACTCCTCATCCAGGTTCGAATCCCTACAAATACAATTGTTTTTTGAAATTTTTTCACAAAAAAGAAAACTTAGTTTGCAGTTGGCAAGGTTTGAACCCTTGATGTGGGGGTACCTAGAGACTTAAAGCCCTCAAGGAGACCACTTTGCCAACATGCTTTGCTTGTACATTTCCTATACTAAATAATATATATTACATAACTAAAATTAGTTCAGTTTTTTTTTAATAAATAAATTCGGTTATAAATCGAATTTAACCGAACTGAAACCGAATATTCGGTTTCGGTTCGATTTGGTTTTAATGCTTTTAAAACCTATTTTCGGTTCTTTATTTTAGAAAACCGAATAATTCGGTTCGATTGGTTTTTCCTCTAAAAACCGAACCGAACCGAACCGCTTTCACCTCTAATTGTCTCAATGTATAGGAAAAATACCACAATTGAGTAATTTAACACAAATGAGATCAGAAGTTTTTTTTTTAGGAAAAATTTTATAAATAGCCCCCGTAGTTAGACCCCTCGAACAAGTTGGCCCCTAATGTATAAAACGTGTCAAATAAGCCCCTATAGTTTGTTCCGTCATCAATATTAACCCTTCCGTTACGAAAAGAGGACGGAATGCTGACATGACATGTCTTTTATGTTTTTTTATTCATTTTCATGTATAAATAAAATGCCCCTCAACTTCTTGATCTTATTTGGACCAGAAAACCCTAAAATTTGATCTTATTAAAAGTCTTTTTATCCTATTACATGGATATCAGCTCTCGCAGAGCTTAGAGCAACACGAAAATGGCTTCTTCTTCTTCTCCGCTCTTTCTTCACCAAATTGGGAACCCCTCCACAGCTTTATCTTCGACCTTCAAATCCCCAACCGACCAACCACTTCGTCTCTATCGCCTCTCTTTCAAGCCTCCCTATCCCTCCTCTCTCGCGACCGCCTCGCCCAAACCCCTCTGCTCCTACGCCGCCGGAGACGCGTATCGCCGCCAACGAACCGCCACGCCTCGCCGCGACACCAGCGCGAGGCCTCAGCCTCGGCCGAAAGAGGACGACCCACTTCGCAGCCGCGGGCAGAGCGTCGACTTAATGGGTCTGTGCTTGGAGGGTAAGGCCGAGGAGGCCTTGGGGTTTATGAGCCAAGGTGTTTCAGCTGATTACAATGTTCTCTGTGCTCTGTTGGATTGGTGTTGTGATTCGAAGTCGCTCGAGACTGGGAAACGGGTTAAAGAGTTCGTGAAGCGGTTGGGTTTTGGTTTGGATGGCGAGTTGGGCGAGAGGTTGGTTGGGATGTATTTGAAGTGTGGGAGCGTGAAAGACGCTCGCAAGGTGTTTGATAGAATGTCTGAGAGGAGTTTGAGTTCGTGGCGTACGATGATTCGAGGGTGCGCGGCGAATGGGAAAGGCGGTGACGGGTTGATGTTGTTCGAGGAGATGAAAGTGAAGGGGTTGCGTCCCGATGGGGAGACGGTTTCGGCGATCTTGGAGGCTTGCACTAGTGCGGGGGCTGTGGAAGAGGGGTTGATGCTCTTCGAAGAGATGGAGCACGAGTACGGGATTGTGCCAGGGGTCGAGCATTATTTGGAGGTGGTTGATGTGCTCGCGAAGTCGGGGTATTTGGGTGAAGCGGGGTATTTCGTACCAAAATGCGTAAAGGAAGATGTGGAAAAGCTCTTCGAGGTGCACATAAAAATGGATCAGTCAGAGCTCAAACATAATCTAATTGGCATGGATGTTGGTAATGTCTGATTAATAGTGAAAACCAAACCAAGTTTGCTTTCCTTTTGTTACGCAGCTAATGAAGTCTAGTCTATGATATCAGGAGAGGAGTATTACGTGAGAAGAGACCAATTTTTTCCCCAATTTCTTCACACCAGGGTTGTTTCGAAAAGCCCCAATTTTTTTCCCAATTTGTTTCCTTTAGAATGCCACACTAACCCTAACTAAAAATTCCCGCTAATATGAGGTTAAATTACTGAAATGCCCCCGAGAATGATTTTTCCGTCCTCTTTTCGTAACGGAGGTGCTAATATTGATGACGGAACAAACTATAGGGGCTTATTTGACACGTTTTATACATTAAGGGTCAACTTGTTCGAGGGGTCTAACTATGGGGGCTATTTATAAAATTTTTCCTTTTTTTATTTAATTTGAAAATTGACATTGAATATGAACGAAGTTTATTAAATTGTTTGTTTTGTACATTTTTTGTTTTAAGCGAAGGGTAATTTTGCCCTATAAAAAAAATTTAAGCATTAGTTGGAATTTTCCCTCTAAAAAAATTAACAGAATGCCAGCTTTGGAGGCTCATAAAGCAAGCATCACCAATAGTCTCCACAAGAACACAAGCCATCTTCGAATTTGTGAAACCTGTTGGCATCTCTTACAAGAAACACGATCTTCAAAACCTTTGACAAACCCTTGATGAACGAATGACAGTCAACGCATACTCTTAAGTTCTTGAAAATCCGAATAGTCCTCGTTTCTTCTACCCGGCCAAGGACCAATGCTAGCCCAATTGCGAGCTTCTCGCTGTGAACTCTCAAGCTCTCTTCCTTTGACTCGTCCTCAACGTCGTGCAGTGCGAACTTCAGCCCAGGGACGTAACCGATTTCAGCTATCATCCTCCTTTCCATTCTTTTTAGGATTTCACGAATCTCTCCGATAAGCGGGTGCGAATCGTCTCTGTTGTAGAAAAAGTGGACCAGCGGGTGCGAATCGTCTCTGTTGTAGAAAAAGTGGACCTCCTTGTCGATCTCTACCCAACTACGCCCTGCTTCCTTCTTCAATCCTTTCATCTTCACGATTTGTCTCAGTCTCTCGCACTCTTTCCAGTGCCCCGCATTGGCAAAAATGTTCGACAACAACACGTAGTTGACCGTGTTATTGCCATCTAATTGAATAAGTGTCTCTCCAACCTCTCTTGCTATTTCCAGATCTCCGTGAACTTTGCAGGCACTAAGCAGTGTCTGCCATATTACCGCATTTGGTCTCACGGGCATGTTATCTATGAGACTCTTTGCCTCTCTTAGTCGTCCAGCGCGGCCAAGGAGGTCCACCACGCAAGCGTAATGCTCTACTTTTGGTTTGACTCGACGGTCATTAAGCAATCTTGTAAAGATTTCTTGACCTTCGTCGACAAGCCCAGAATGGCTGCAGGCTGTAAGCACGGCCAAGTACGAGACATAGTCAGGCTCGATGTTGTTGTCTGATTGCATTTTGTTGAAAAGGTCTATGGCTTGCCTTCCAAGACCATGCTTCCCATAGCCTGTGATCATGACTGTCCACGAAAACACATCTTTGCTTACCATTCTGCTGAAGAGTTTCTCCGACTCATGTAGCATCCCGCACTTGAAATACATATCCAGAATCGAATTGGCCACTGATGTCTCCAAACAAGACAGGATTTTGATGGCGAGAGCATGTATTTGCTTGCCTTGCTCGACAAGTGCAAAATCAGCAAACACACTGATCAGGCTCGAAAGAGCATACCCGTCTATTTGATCGTGGTTGCTTTGCCTAAGCGTCCTGAACAAGCTCACTGCCTCTTCTAAATTGCCTTCTTGGGCATAGCCGAGAATCAATGCGCTCCAAGATGTGACATTCTTCTGTTTAATTCGCTCAAACACTCTCCGAGCTTCAAATATGCGCCTGCATTTCACATACATATCAATAAGTGCACCTTCAATGGCAGTCTGGAATTGACCCGAAACCCCTCTTGTGATCACGGAAGCATGTAGTTGTCTCCCTTGTTGAAATGCTTCAATAGCGCTACAAGCCTTTAGAGTGCTCGTAAAAGAGAATCCATCAGGGACCTCCTCTCGGTCCTGCATTTCGCGAAACAAACGCAAAGCGCATTTTCCATTCCTCTTGTCTGCGTGTTTAGCAATCATCACATTCCAAGTAATGAGACTCCGAACAGGCATTGCACCAAACATCTTCGTCGCTTCCCCGAACCTCCCACACTTGGCGTACATGTCAATAATCGAGTTTCCCACAACCACCACCCATTCGAAACCAGACTTAGCACACAAGCCATGAATCTGCATCCCGTTCTCGGCAACGCCCACGATCCCAGACGCCTTGATGCCTGTCGAGAGAGTGAACTCGTTGGGCTTCGCATCCGAACCTCCCATTCGCCGGAAAACCAACAAACACTTGTTGGCATTGCCATTTTGCAAATAGGCACACATTAGAGCCGTCCAAGAGACCACATTTCTCTCAGGCATTTTGTCAAACACAAAAGAGGCCAACTCTGTTCGACCACATTTCCTATACATATCTATAAGATCATTGTTCAACATTAAATCAGATTCAAATCCCATTCTAAAGACCAATCCATGAACCTTTAATCCCTTATCAAGAGACAAGTTGTTTGAGCAGTTTCTGAGGAGATTGGCCAAAATCTGCCTCTGCTTCATTTCCAATACAGTCCCTCAGCCTCTAAGCACCTCCGAAATTTGGCGAACTCCGGCGGGCTGGTTTCGGCGAGAATGAGGCGAACTCCGGTGGGCGAGAACGAGGCGAAATCCGACGAGATGGTTCGGAGAGGATTCGGCGATACGGGTTAGGAGACGATTTCGGGGAGATGGTGGCGAGAGAGAGAGAGAGAGAGAGAGAGAGAGAGAGAGTTCGGCTGGCGTATTTTGTTTAGTGTGAGAGTGAGAAAATGCAAACGAAAAGGGGGAAATGCAAAAGAAAATGGGTGCTTGAAATTGAAATTAAAAAAATAAAAAATAAAGAGAAAAAAATACAGAATAATTAAGAAATATAATAAAAATTATATATATATGGGTTTTTGGGTATTAAATGTGTCTTAATCGTGTTTATTTATTATGATCCGTTTAATAAACGTGTCTTAACGGGTCTTATTGGGTTATAATCGTGTCTACTTATTTAAGACCTAATTATTAAACGTGTTTAATTGGGTCTAATCGTGTTTGCGGGTTCGTGCCGTGTTCACCCGTTATTTAATTATTGTTAGACCCAGATCTATTAAGGGATGACCTAAATCCGCTTAAGTCGTGTCGTGTCTCGTGTCTAGACCTAGATTGCCGGTCCTAGTTATAAATTTTTTGTTCTTTAAAAACTTGTGTCCTAATTGTTTACAGAACATATAGTTGTTTGGCTACACGTTTAAGGGATATTGTCGTATAAATTTTAGTTAGGGTATTTCACGCTTATTGTTTGACTAAAAGTCAGCACAAGGTAAAATTTTGGTAGAATTTAAAAAATAAAGGGGAGTTTTTTTTTTTTTTTTGGATATCTACAAACTTAGGAAATACTTGTAGAATTTCGACTAAACTAAGAGGATATATATGATATTTACTCTATTAGAAAATATGATACTAGATAATTATTGATTATTGAGCCAAACCTAATAATTATTATTTTTTTATAGCCAATTGAATTATAGATATATTAATGTAGTGAATCGGTCAAACTCAATAATTATCTATAGTCCATATATATTAATTAAAAGTTTTTTTTTAAATAAAACTAAGCCCAAGCCTATTAAGATTAAAAAATCCTAATTTTATAAAGAAAAAAAAAAAGGAAACTTAACCTAATCCTAAAAAAGAAATTAAAGAAAGGAAAGTAGGATTTGTTTTTGCCGACTTTGTATCTTTGAGCCATATATAAATATATCACTTTAATTCATATGTTATTATTCTTTGTCCTTACTTCTCATCCTCACGATCTCTCTCATACCTTCTCCATCTCTCACTTACGTCGCCGTTAATAAGAAACTCTGCACACACATACAAATATATATACATATATGTTTATATTAGTTTTATATATTATAAGTACAAATTAAGATGCAATTCTAGAGGTAAACTCTAGTTTTTTTATGTCTTTGTGTGTAGATAATTATATATATTTTAAAACATAATTTTGATAATTTTAGATGATTTACTTGTTGTTTGATTTGATTATTATTTTAAAGTTCTTTAATTACAATGGTTTCTTGTTTTGTTTAATGTTTAAACATGCAAAATTAATGATTTGTGGTTATTTATGTTTATGTTTTAATCAAACAAAAAGGCATCACAAATTTATTTGAAACTTCTTTATGATATTATTTTATGTGCTTATTGTTTGAAATTAATTTTTAAAAAATTTTCAATGTGTATTTTATGAGATTTAAATTTTATATTTTTTTAGCTTAGAGTCTAAAATGATTAGACAAATTTATATAAAATTTGACGCAAATATATTTGTTGAATATTTTAATTTTGATAATCTCTTTAATTTTTAGTAGTTGGCTCCCCTCATTATCTAATCCTAGCTCTGTCTCTGTTTATATATCTCAACAAAACGACATGCGTTTTGTTGCGCACAGACCGAAAACCACATGCGGCTTTTCAACTATTTTTCCTAAACAAAAATTACTACACTTGAAGGCGTTTGACAATTTTGCATCTTCAAATTGGCCAAAATGACATTTGCCTATTTTTTTTCACCTCCAAAAAAATTGGACAGGCAATTGGTCAGATTTCGATAAATTCGAGGGTCATAGGTGCAAATTAGTCGTCATGTTTTGTTGTTAAAAATTGGTCATTATAATACGCTTTTTCTTAATTTTTATTGCTAGGAATTGTTCTTGTTGTTGTTTTTAAATTAGACGTGTAACTTTTGTTTGATGAAGGTTTTTTATTTTTGACAAAAAGATAAGCATTAAATTAAACTGTTTTTTTTTTCTCTTACGAAAGGTATGCTATTTTATCTTTATTGGGTTATTTTACTGTTAGATTATTAGGTTTGTTAAATATGAGTATGGATTAAGAAATTGACAATTGGTAGTTAATAAAATTTTGATTTTTTTAGGTAGTATAGTAGGTTTTTTTTTTTTTTTTCACTTGCAATAATTTACAGGTTAGCCATTTGTATTTGGTATGACGATGACATATGTTTAGTTAAAATACTTGAAATGAAAAGTATATATATATATATATATATATATATATATGTATGTATGTATGTATGTATGTATCTGTTACTAACTTTAAACGACTCATTATGGAAAACAAAAAAAGAATAAAAAAGACACAAGGACTGAAGGACGCCGGATCAGGAAAAGCAACGGCAATATTTTAAAACGACATCAAATAAACAAAAGGACAGAAATTTTTAAAACGACATCGTATACAATGAAAAGTGAAAACGATCTTAACAACATAGTTTGGAAAAACGACAGTAAAGTAATGAACACAATATAGAAAGATCGAAAACGACATATAACAAAAAACGACAAATTTTCAAAAAACGACAATATAATATAGACACAACATCTCGTCACGGCAAAAAATTTATAGACATTTAAAATTTAGATTACAAATATATAAGAATGTAGAATTATGTAAAAAGTAAAAGTAAGAAACCTTGTTGGAAATAATACAGAGAATAGCAATATAGCATGACTAAAATTTATATGGGAAAAGTTTCTAAGTGTTGAATATAACAAGGTCTTTATAACCGAAGTTCTATAAATTAATATTCTTTCCTTTTAGATAAGCAAAATGAATTAAAAAATAAATGATAATTTATTTCTGTATCTGAGATTATGCTTTGTAGACTGGTTCTGGACAAGAAATGGCTGACTAATCATTCATATGCAAATACTTCACTTAAAAAGGGAAACATTAAATAATAGAAACTTCTGGCCAGCCATTTAAAGTTTAGAACTAAAAAAATTAGATCATCTTTATTTGATTTAAAAAAAAAAAGTCAAAATCTTATTTAGACTGCAGTTTAAATTAATGTCTCATCTAATCCAGTCTATGATCAGGCAATGAGGCCTTTCTTCGATCAGGCAGGACCTAAGAAAGTGTTTGAATAAGTGTTTGGTTTGCATTATTTGAATTGAAATTTTAAGAGATAAAATTTGAATTGAAAATTTGAAAAAGTATTTTTTTAATGTAATAAGAGTATTTAAAACATTATAAAAAAGGTGTTTAAATTTTTTAAATAAAATTTTGCCAGATAATAACTTGTTTTATTATAAGAATATTTAATTTAAAAATTGTGTATGATTCATTCCCGCGCGAAAATTACAATACCGTGTTCACTTTTAAATTATTCTTGACCGATAATTCATCTATAAATAATTAGTCTTTGCCAAAAAAAAAAAAATCTATATATAATTGGAGGTTGGAAGGCAGCCAAATCATGATTCTGGCCGGCCCTACCTTGAATTGATCCTCAAATTGTAATATTCCTTACAAATTAATTTGCACTTTTTTGCGCTGGCCTAATTATATTTATATGTAGTTGGTAATAAGATTCCTTACATATCTATCTTAATTTCCAATTTCATCACGTCGCTTAGATTATGACGTTACATTAAAAATACCTCTCTTACCAACTAATTAATTATTTATATGACGCACAAGCTTCCACATCCGGTGGTTACTGTGAAGATTTTCTCTGAAATGCGATCATACTGATCTCTAGTAATACAAAAAGATTTTTATCTTTTGGTCTTTCAAATTGAATCGATTTTTCGTTGACCAAAGTACATAACTTTCTCTAATTAAATGTCCCAAACTTGTTTTATTGTCAATATACTATTATATCCACAAATTTTAAACAAAGTCGAAGTAAATATATATATATATATATTTTTTAAAAACTAAAAAATTAATTTCATGTTATTAACCCCTGATAAATAGTGGGACATGATATTTTAGTAAACACAAGAAATTAATAATTATGGCGGCTTTTTTTTTCTTTTTTTTTTTCCCAATATTTATGAACACTCACATGCAAAGTCATATGGGTAATGACATGTACCGTACCAGCCACAAGCATCTTACACCAAATATTTTTTTCCCCAAAAACATGGGCTTAGTGTCCCAAATATGAGCATTCTAAGTGCTTACACATTTGGATCTAGGATTAATCTTGATATTTTGTAAAATCTACACGTCAATTATTACTTTTTAGTCCTAAACTAAATTTCTCTCTTGATGAAGTGGTGAGTTGGGATGCACCAAATGAATTGATCGTACCAATTGTGTACTAACTACACATGGGATGTACCCTTTTTTAATAAAGCAGCCAGATTTGGAATATTGAGGATTAACATATATATATATATATATATGATATAATTTTGCTAAATGATATATGCATTTGACCTAAGACCTTGATCATTGATGCACTTATGCGTTTGTTTGCCCTTCCCTCTTTCCCGGCCCACTCTCTCTCTTCTTTTATTTGTTTTTGGTGAGTATGCGTGGTGACCAAAAGGCCAAAATTATGCTACCATAATCTCTACATCTATTTAAATTTAGTGCTAATTACAAAATCATGCTTATCATTAATGCCTAGCGCTTCATTTTAGTTATGTCTTTCATGGAGCCACCGTTTTTCTTGGTGACTTCATCATCAAACAAGACTTTGATCATATTGGAGGAGCTCAAACCATTAGTCTATCACCACCAATGAAATTGGTAGGAATGGGAACTTTATATGTACTTGGAATGGGGAGTTACTGTCTATATAGTCTCCAAATAAAAATTGACAACTCTTAATTTATTTATTTTTAATGTTTTTCTATAATTGATATATGTAAAGTTAACAGTTAGTAACAAGTGAATGAGTTGTCAACTTTTCATTTGAAAACACAAATGTCAATCTTTATTAGTGATATAGAAGGAAAATACTAAATAATTTTTTTAGGAAAAATATATAATAAAATATATCATTGTAATTAGAAATAAGTTGAGTCGTCATATTTATCTTTTCAATAAGTCTCTTAAAAAATGAATCTGACCTCCAAAATCATTCTCTATTATAGGGATTTGCTACCACAAAATTTTTGAATTTTAAAATTAAAAAAAATCCTAATAGATATGAAGTCCAAGTGGATAGACTGATCTATTGCGGATCCCCCAGTTCTCCGCCAAGTTAACAATATATTTAAACTTCATAATTAATTTCTTAACTTCACAATACCTAACGATGTAAACGAAGATTTTAAATTTTGCAGTAAGAATTTTTTTAAAAAAATATATAGAATCTGTTAGTGATATATTCTATGATGTGGAAAAATATACGCAGATTTTTTTTTTTAAGAAAGTGTACAATTAATTGAAAAATAGATCTATCAATTAATTGAGAATTATTTTTTATCCCAAAATTTTCCATTTTTTTTAAAGTTGCAGAGAAGTATCATGAACTATATGATCTCATCGTGAATTTCAAAATCTTTTAGTATGCGGATCCAAAATCCATATGTATTAATATGCATGTATGTATGTATATATTAATTAATTAATTCCTCATTACTCCTCAAAACGGGGCAGTCTTACAATTCCCATAAAATAAAATAGAATAACACGCCAAAAAAAAAAAAAAAAACCTTTTCCAAATCTCTCTCTCTCATACACATGAACAAGCCTCATCTCAGGAAAAAAAAAAAAAAAACCGATCATGAAGAGATCCCAAAAACAAAACGAAGGACCCTATAAGTAACAATGTACTATATATAATAATAATCTCCTTTTATCTGCACATAGGGCTATGGTGATCCGAGTGATGAGAAAACCCTAGCTGTCCACTCCTCTCCGTCGACGAGCAACAACAATACCCCAACATCACACCATCATCATCACGATCATGATTGCCGTACCATGATTGATCATGCAGCAACAACGACGACGACGACGACGACGACGACGAAGATCTCCTCTTGTCCTGCAGGCGATGATGATGATGATGATGATCGATGTTCCTGAGAACCCTTTGGAAGACGGAGACCTCGCAGGGGATCCTGAGGACGCCCGTCTGCTCGAAGCCGAACTCTTCCTCGGCCTCTCGCAGCAGCGCGCGGAAGGCGCCGCGGCCCAAGTACTCCGTCGGCACCACGAAGCGCCTCTGCTCCTCGCCCACGCTCACCGCCACGTACCCCTTGGGGACGACGCTGCTGCTTGATGATGATGAGCCCTGGTGGTGGTGGTGGTCGGAGAGAGAGAGGGTTCTCTTGAGGATTAGTTGTATGTTGCTCTTCTTGGTGTTGTGAATATTGCCACTACTACTACTTGATGAGGGCTTTGGTGGTGGTGGTGGTGATGAATGTGATGAGTTATTCGCGAGTTTTCTCCACTTTTTCAGGATTTGTTGAAGCCTTACTATGTCTCTGATCTTGTTTGGCTTCTTTGATGAATCCATGGTTATGTTGTTGAGTAGATAGACAGATAGATAGATAGAGAGAGAGAGAGAGAGATCTTGTGGTGCTATATATAATTTGTTAATTGATCATTGGAAGTTGAAATGATGGGGTTGGTTATATTTTGGGTTGGTGATATTGCGCTTGCTAGCTAGCTAGTGTGTGTAATGTCAAATCTGCAGATGGGTTGTTCCTATTTATAGTGGATGACTCTCAGATTTAACCTTTTTTTTAAGCCCCTCGGGGGAAATTAAAAAAAAAAAAAAGAAAAAAAAAGTCATGAACTTTCTGATCTTACATTAATAGGGAGCCGCGTAATGGTACATTATGAGTGGCGGATCCAGAATTTTATATAGGTGAGACTATAAATTTAAACTACAACGTACGTATATTAAAAATAAAAATAAAAATAAAAATTCTAATAACTTATGATTAATTAATGAAAAAAATAACTATAACATTGACTCAAACACCACGACAAGAATTGTTGTTAAGGATAATTACACATCTATATTCATTATTGACGGGAAATTTGTGTTTTGGGTTACCGATTTTTTTCTTGGCTATGTAATGGTTTATTTTGGGAGTTTTTTTTATCAATTTTTTCAGTATATATGATACGATAATTTGAGGGTTTGCATGAGTGTGTGAATGGTTTATTTCCCACGTAATTTAATATTTTCGATGAGGTGGTGTATTACCTTGGTCATATGTGAATCAGTTTTATGTTCTTTTTCATTTAGGGGTTTGCATGGGTTTTTAAGTTATGTATTTACAATATTGTCTTATTTCTTATTAAAAATTATATCTCTGCAATAGTATAAATTATTTTTGTGTCTTTTAAGTTCATGGAAATATTTTATTACCATGGCAGTACAAAATGTTCTATAGTATTGATGCTTGGAATTGGAATTTGGAAATATCTTATTACTTGGACAATACCATACTCCATACATCTCCAAAATATTTCATTTCTTGGCAAAAATCTGATAGATCACGAAAGAACAAAAAAACTCATAGGCTTACCAAGTTAATAGGAATCACATTTGTAGAAATATTTAAATAATAAATTGTATTTTGAAATGTTAATGGGTTAATATCAACCCGGTAATTATATGATCCACCTGGGTAACAATGTCCATTTTAGTAATTTTGTCTTCTAAATTATATTTATATAAAACCTTAGGACTAAAACTAGATTTGTAAATATCTTCTTATTTAGGACTAGATATAATATTCTCCCTTGTTGGTCGCCGATAGTAAAATGTGGTCATGACAATTATTTGTGACCACAATTGATGACTATAATTGGGTAGTTAGACTAGAGCTCATCGCAGTAAATTATTTTGTGATAAATGATATTAACGACTATATATACGTTGTTGCTGATAGTTGAAAGTTGATCGCAGAAATTTGCTCAAGGATACCAAAAATTGTTAGATTCATTAGACGCATTCCCTAAATATTAAATTTGTCTAGAAATATTTGATGAGAATATATGGTAATTAAAAATAATTTTTGAATCGTTAAATTTATCATACTCATTTAATGAAAAAACAAATATAATAATTCAAAATCCTTCAATATTATATATATACCATTCTACCACATGATCATATCTTCCCGTACCATAATATATACCATTTTAACGTTAAAGATACATTAAGTGGAGGTCTTATTGTAATGATATTGTGCTAGGAGAATTATAAAAAGCCGCAACTTCTTTTTAGTTAGTCTTAGCACATGAGTTTTCTATCACATTTATTTTTATCATTTATCATTCCAAGTATTTTGACTATATATATATAATATTGTTTTGTATATAGTATGGGGTTAAAATCTGTACGGGCAGATCTCCCTAGTCCCTTCTCTCTCTAGCTAGCGCTCTTAAAATTTAGTTTATCAGACACTGCTTTTAACATTGATGACTACCATTGTTTCAGCAAAAGAAATTAAATAAGGTAAGACCCATATGAGGTTTTTTTTTTTTCTTAATTAAATTCATAGAGACGAGTGTAATTTTAATTGGGTTAATTCATCTTTTCAGGGCTTTATTTGCATGAGTGGGTCGAAAGTCTTGACTGCTTTGGTTTCCAATGCAAACCGTCCCAACAGTCAAGGGACCTCGTACACATCAATTGTACTGTCCAAACTTTTTTTTTATTATTTTATTTTTTAAAATTAATTTAATGATCGAGATTAATTACTGTTTCATGCCTTGAATTGATGCTCTCGAAATAAGGTATTTTGGGACTCCAATGACCATCACATGCGATTCTCTTTTTCCCAATGAACCGAAGAAAAAGGAGAAGCAAACACCAAACAAGCAAAAAAATTAAATTAATAAAATAGCTTGAAATTAGAAAATTCAATTGTTAAAGTTACTGAACAACTTCGATCCTTTTATAAGACTGGCCAGTTAGTAAATCTGCTTTTGTTCCATGCATTATTAAATAAGTAAAAAAATATTGCTCGTTCTCAAGCAAGTAGGTCACGAGTGAGCATCCATTTACTTGTTGAAACTTTTTAGGGTTTTGTCAGAATAGTGAGAGATCGCTGATTTCTCTTTATATATAGTCTTTCTAGTTAATTAAACAATTCTAGAGTTTTGATTAACATTTGCCCATGTGTCTTTTGGGTTTGTCAAATTGATCTTTTAACTTTTGCTTTGGTGATTTATTAGTCTTTGAACTTTTAAAGTTTTGATAAATTTCTTTAAAATTGATGGACCTCAAACTTTGACAACAAATTTTTTGTTTGTTTTTTTAAGCATTGTGCCTCAGCCCACTAAACTTCTACTACATATATAACATTTTATTTAGAGTATAAAATTTAATATATTCCCACCAATCCGAATTATCCTTCCCTTTTTCGATCACCACAAATCAGATTTCACACGTAAGTTCTAACACTGAAATTTTTTAACCATCTTGTTTTATAGTATATTTTGATATATATACTTTTTTGCTCATATGAAAATCTTATGAAAAGATATAGATGGATTGTTTAGTGTCATTTAGTACATCATTAATTTGCGAGCCTCACATGTGGACAATATATATGAATCAAGTGTTGGGCCAATTAAGTATAAAGTTACTGTTACTCAAGAGTGTATAATAGAGAATTAGCTCGGGTGTAAATATATTGTGACTGAGTTTCTTGTACTAGTTATTAGTTTGGCAATTAATCTACAATAAATAAATTTAGCTCTTAAAATTGGACTTAACTATCGAGATTTTAAAGTAGGATCATCAAATATATATAAAGAAAAATATGAAAAGTCAAAGTTTAAAGATGAGACAAGTTTAATTAGTGGGTAACTAATAGTGCTAAAAACTCTAAATAATTATAAGGAGACTGTCTCTTTTATATATACAACTATAATTGCGAAAGTGAAACTTTTATATGCAGATCATGTCACTGGTTGGGATCACATGCTAAATTAGTATATTGTAATTGGATAAAATAATAATATTGCAGAATAATATTTCTGTTATAATGACGATAGTATTGTATTACTATTTTATTGGATTTAAATATTTTTGGAACTATGAAAAATACTTTATTGGTTTAGCTACTTCAAGTGTTGGTCTTGGAAAATTGAGTAAACTTATAATACTTTGTGCCCACTCAATCATGCATATGTGAAAAATAACATTTTTAATATGTTTTTGTGTAAATATCACGTAAAAAATTATATATGCACATTCAATTTTACACAATAAAAGTTGTTTCCTAGTATATTAAATAACTTTTCAATATGCCCCCACCCCCCGCAATTTTACATAATTGTGGTTTTTGCGTATCTTTATAATAGATTTAAATTTATGCCCTGTAGATAAAAGATATTTTATGACTAATTATATCCCACTCAAAATAAAGATTATCACTACGCATGTACTTAACTTAGTTTAAATAATTGATTGATAAAATCATTCAAATCTAAAATACCCGAGCAAAAAATTGTGTTGCAGTTATAACGCCACGTACTGTACATAATTTGTAAAAATTATATAAAATATATAAGTTAATGTAGTACACCATATGCACCTTTAGAAAAACATGGTTGTAAAGATATAATAGTATGTGCCCGAAAGATGCGAACAAAATTTAATAAATTTGACTTACATGATCACTATATTATTTAAAAAGTAATAAATTTGACTTTAGCTGTGTGAACTTATTAGAGATAATAATGGGTTTATTTATTTATTTAGTTATTTTTGCTGTAGGCCGCGGTCTAACGTGATGTGCACTCAAATCCATATATAATTGAGAGAACTTTCTAGTTCATGATTGCGAGAAGACATGATATACTTAATTTAATTAGTATTAATGAAATGATAAACAATCACTTGAGTTAAGTATATCATGTCTTCTCGCAATTTGTTAAACAATCACTTGAGTTAAACAACCACTTGAGTTAATTTGTTAAAAAGATGGCATCCTTGCACTTCACAAGCCATTTTAGGGTCATAATTAACCGTATAATAATAACATTATTATTATTATTTAAAGGTGCGTACATATTGACAAATTAATAAGTAGTTAAGGCCGATCAGAGTCATCACACATTCACATTTAACGAGAACCCTAATCATATGGGAATTAATTTGATTGTCCACCCTTTAATTCCTTAATGATTATAAGAATACATGATACAATTAATTAATCCCAAATAGTAAATCAAAACCACTAGCTATTCAACAACCATATGCGCATTGACCATTCTTCCATGTTCTCTTTATTTATTTATTTATTTATTTATTTTTCATGAGTACATTTAGTGTAATTTGTCCTCGATCATCATTAATATAATCAAGTTCTCATAACCCCAATGTCGATCTAACACAATTTTCGGCAGATTAATTTGAGAATCATTATTAATAGAATTACCGTGCCTCTTAATTAAGCTTTTGAACTTCTAGACTAATTCCTTAACTATATTATATGGAACACAATTAATAGCTAGCTAGCTGTCAGGAATTAGACAATTATTTGGGGAAAAAAAGTATGATCTTCCAAAGCGTTCACACACTGGGGATTATTACAACTACATTATTATTACTTTTCCCATCTCGTCATGACAATAGAAAAATGATACTGAATAATATATTAATATTTATAAACATATGAACGCGCGAGACAAACTGAAAATATACACGATTTGTGCATCCGCATTAGCTTGGACTACTAGCCAATAAGATTGTTAATATATAAAAAGGTTTCTATTTGTACAATGCTTATTGGCCTGAAATATATATATGAATTTTGGAATATTCTTTCGTAATTTACACATTTTGTGTACTATAAATGGTGGAGGGTGGACGATGTATAATATCTTAAAAATTAAAAAATACATGAAAATATAATTTTTCAGATCGCAATCCACTTCATCCTTTTTTTCTTTTTCATCTGACCGACGTGTATAATTTTGATGTTAAATTTAAAAAAAATATTGATTTATTACACAAATAAAAAATACAGTGTGCTAATGTATGAAGTCATTTTTATTTTTAGCTACGTCATGCCATTTATGATGCCCGAAATGTGTTCACCGTCGAAGAATCTTCTATGAATTTTGTACGCATGTCTTTCTATTAATCTTATTTTGTATCCAGGTGAATTAAGAAGATACATATGAATTTCATACAATTTTAAATATAAATAGTTATTTTAGATTGATTAAAACATACTAAATTCTTTTATAGTTACATTAATTATTATTATATAGCTTCGTTTATCAAGTAAATAACTTAATTACCATATATTTCAAAATTTTAACGTTGTTTTCGAAAAATAGAATGCTGAAAATTGTATAATAGCACTGCAAATTTCGTTAGATCTTTGATGAAATTATGCTGTTGAACTCTTTATCTAATTTTTTTTTTTTTGCAAGACAGTACATATATACATATATGCGTATATAATATACACGATAACACAAGAAATACTCGATTCTCAACGGACGCTTTTTCCCTTTTAAGAGGCATATAATAGGATGACACATACTCCAACTAACTAATTAGTTCGATCATATACGTACACATGCGTGCATATTTATGATTAACCTGAAACTCCAATCTCCATAGTCCATATATATGTGATATTTATTTATATTAGAATTGAGCTATATAGCAGGTATAATTAACATATCATATGTAATTTATACTATAATATGCCTACTAATTAAAACGTTGCGTGTGTGTGTATATATATAGTTATATATGTTTATATAACTTAAGACTATATGGATATGATGATTTTCCTCATAGTATGAACAAATTAATTTTAGGGGCTCACAATCTGATTGATTAGGTTGGATAAACTTTTTGTGGCTTATCTAAACTACCTAGAACCTTTTGAATGATTGAGTTGCTTAGCTAGTAATAATTATGAAAATCTTATTTGTCTTGATGCTACTAAATTGTATATAAATTTATTTAGACGTGTATTATTTCAGATGGGCACATAAATATTCCAATCATGATATAAAGTTGGCAACCACTGGCTGTTTCAATAATTCTTATAACTAAAGTACTCTCAACTTATTTTGGTGTTTTCTTCTCCAACTGCCTCATTACTATAATCTCTTGAAAATTAATTTTTAGACTGAATGATTTGATCCACCTATTCTCTTCAATTCTTGATTAGTTTCCTTAGTCGTTTTTTAGCATTATTATTCAAAATAATTGGACGTGTTAAGCTTATAGAAGAGAATTTAGGGGAATTACAAAATAAGTTCATTTTTAGTGTCACTTAATAATCTATACTTTAAGTAGTGGTGTGCTCTTTTTGTTTTTACTCTATGTTTGTAGTAGAAATTTTAGAGCATAAATTAAAAATACAACACACGTAAGATATATATTATTATAGCGACAAAAAGCGACATTTCTCAAAAGTCCCCAAAATTATATATGTACTTTTCCCTTGGGATTGGCTATGTGGGCTTAGTTTCTGAATGGGCTTGTAGGCTCTTTTGGTGTTGAACCATAGGTTCCCAATTTCAGCCCACGATTGTGCAATTGTCCTAGTCATACTCCTCCTTTTTTTTTTTTTTTTCATTTTCTTTTTGGTTGCCGAGTAAGAAACATGGCAAGTTGTTTATAGAGAAATTATAATAAATATTTATTTCTTTACACTTGATTTTTATAAATACTTAACATTCTAAAATATATAAGAAATCAAATTTGAATTATGTACTTAGATATTATATACTCTTCTATTTCACCATTGCTTATGCTTTATCATGGACTATACGAAAAAAAAAAAAAAGAACCCTGTAAATATTGTTGTTACAAGCTCCACTTTATGGGACCTCTAACTAGTTATTGATGATATATCACCGTGAGCATAACAATGAAATAAATAATATCCCATGAGTATGTCATGATCTCAAGTGATCACCATGAGTTGCAGTTTTCTCGATATTTGTTGGGCTAATAAATGTTATATTGATACATGAGGCACTACACATGAATTACGTTTTTACTCGCATTTTTTTTTTCACTAATACTAGATTTATAATGAATTCTCTTGCTATATGCTTTTAGTTAACAACAACTTCTACGATGATGATGGAAATTATTGTGACTAAAAGTATTTTTTTATATATACAAACTCTACAATTTATCATTTTTGACTAAAACTTTTAAGGAAAGTTGCAAAAATTAGCATAATATTTTATGTGTTTATACATCACGTGTTTTCGAACATTTGAAGTAGTTATTCTCGATTTTTTTTTTTCCGTAAAATATGGTAAGACCTTTTCATCTTTTCGGTAAACATTTGAGTCAAGTGCTAATTTTATTTTATTTTATTTTTTAAATTTTCAAACTCGAGCTATAAATTCCCAATCTGAATTGGCTTATATTTGCAATGACCCATCTTTTAGTCACAAATTTTTAGTAGTAATTATAAATTATAAAATTTTATGTTTAGGGGCGTACGTAGCTTAAGCTGTAAGTAATGATGATGACTTATTTACCCCTTTATAGGTCATATAATCATATGTATATGTTTCAGAGGAATCTCTAAAATGTACTTTGCTTGATAACAACATTCTTAAAATTTTTGAGTTCCTAAGGGAGTAAAGGGTACAACTATAGCTAGCAAAAACATAAAAGGAACGGTATAGATATATTCATGATTTGTTCTCACATGTTTCAAGGGTTTATTTTCTCATAAATAATTAAGATAAAAATCTCGACGAAATTGATGCACATCTAAGTGCTTTATTAGAAGCATTTCAACAAGTTGACTCATTTTTCAAAGCTCCACTTGGAGTTAATAACTAAGAGATTCATGTTTTGTTAGATAGTAAAATGGAATGGAAATGCTTTGACACTCGAGCCCGCGTCAAAATAATCATTTTCGATTTTCTTTTTCAATTTCCTCAATAAATATCACGAATTCTTATTACCGTGCTCAAAAGAGCAAGTACAATTTGCACTATCTTCCCCAATTTTTGCATAGTAGGAAATGGAATAATGGCATCAATGCCGAAAAGGAAAAAATATATATAAAGAATAAGGAATAATGGCATCGAATTTGTGTAGTGGTTTAATTAGGACTAAATGCACGGTTGAATTTGGGCTGCCTTGAAGAAAATAAGGATGATTTGCCTGGTGGTACAAGTACTATATTATCAGTACCATTTGAGACTTTTTGATTCCTTATTATTATTATTTTTTTCAAATGGAAGTAATAATTAGAGAGAAACTACACCAAGTTGGAATATTACTCAATATCATCATTCATCAAATTACTATATCCAAGCCCTATATTCAAGCCCTATATCATCATTAAATAAACATGCGTGTATTCAGTACTGTGTGAGTGTCAACATTATGTACATACAAATTAGTGGAATATGGATAAAAAAATTGGTTTGATAATTGATACTTTGTTCCTTACCTATATTCAAGCCCATCCTCATCAGCATTATTATATCTTGTATGCCTCTATATATTCTTGTTTCTCAAGCTCTGAGTGAGAACAAATAGCATATCATGAAGCAATATACTTTCACTCACTAGTTGCCCCATATATCTCATAGTACCAAAAAAAAAAAAAAAAAAAACGCGAGGTGAAATTGAAGATAATTAGAGGACCAGAATTGGGAAGCTTCTGGCGTAGTTCTAGCTTTACTAGTACATTTCCGATATGAATCCCACTATAAATATTCCCTAGCTAGTTGGAAATTATGTTGGATATTATATGCATATATAATGCACACAAAAAATTAAATGTGAATAAGAGAGAGAATCTTCCTGAGGCATATTCTTAATTTTTGAATTATAACGGTATATATCTGATTAAATTTGGTGCCAAAGGAAAATGTGTTTCCCATGATAGGTATATACATATTGGAGCACATAGGTTTTAGTTATGCTTAGCATAATTTTAAATAAATAGATGAGAGGAAAAGTGATATTCCATGCTTCGGAGCAAAGTGAGCAAGAACAAAAAGTCTTTTGAAATGTTGGTACCTTGTTTGTCTCTCCTTGAGCACTATAATACACACACTAATTAGCTACAAGACATATATGTACCAAATGGTCTTATGTGGAAAAACATAACCAATAAATCAATGGTTTGGTTGGGTCTCCCACTTCTTTAGGCACCCCATTACTTCTTTATACTACTGAGTGGACAAGCAATTTTGTTTCTCAATTTCCTTATATAAAACTAAATTAAAACTATAGAATACATAAAATAAGAGTTCCCAATAAAGTAAATACTTTTAAAAGCTTCTAATTATCAATCAACGAGATAAGGAGCTATGCTTTATGATTGCTAAATAATCTACGCATTCCTAAAGAATTTCTTCTTTGTTGTCTTAATTAATCATATCAGTGCCACAACCGCATGCACTATCAAAATTTCTTCCTTTTTTTTTACCCCACCTTCTTTCCTGAAAAAAAAAAAAAAAAGGTTTTCATATTAATGGTTCCTTTGACTGAAAATGACAAAACAACTATTGCAATGCTATATAAATATTCATCAAAGAAGAAATTAATTTTAAAAAAAATACTTGCTATAGCAATAACTTGATTTTTTATAGATCTTATATGTCTAATGATAAGTTTGTACTATTTATAATCTATATATGTTCAAAGAGTATATATATGTACCAAACTTAAAACTGTGTTCTTATTGGACACAAGACCTTTACCAATATAGCGCACGCATGATGGGCAAAGAGAATATTGCATGTCCACTATTACGTAACATTATAATAGTTGGGTTATTATTAATAATATTATTTTTGCTTGAGAATATAAAAGTTGGGAATTTGAAACGGCTCTACTTACACATGAAAAACATATACGTGACCCCCAGTGTTTTTAGTGGAAGAGCCGTATATACTAGATCATTTAAGTCGTGCATGAAAGAGGCGTGCCACATTTTTTTTTAATTTTAATTATTTTTCCTTTGACTGCTTAATGCTTATTATCATCTGATCTATCTTGGCAAAGTATGTTTTTTTTTTTTTTTCATTTTTTTCCTGCGCCTTGTCAGATTCTCACTCTGCCGTGCCATCCTCCACTCTTTGCATATTACCTATTAGTTGATTATTAAATAAAATAAATAAAAAATTACAAGAGTAATGTGTAGCAAGTACTAGCTAGCTAGTTATATATTATTTTATAATAGAACTAATTAAGCTATAAATATAAAACTGGAAAGTTAGGAACTGAAAAAGGAACTTTATTTTCTTGTCACCACTCGTTTTTCGTGTTGTGACCTTACGATTTTTTTGCACAATTGGAACATCTTTCTGGCTTCTGCTGACTATAAATACATAAATATTTTTTTATATACAGTATAGTGATATAATGACGAAAGAGTCTTCCGTAATATTCAACTATATACAAATAGTGGAGTATTGCTGCATCAAAATGTCATTGATTTAGTTTAATGCACCGTATATAAATTTATCGTATTATATTAAAGAATATAATATAATATTTGATATGTTCAATTTAATATTTTTTACAGGAATTTATAATTAAATAGTTTAATTTTAGAATTTGTTTAAGAAAATGTACATAATTTTTATTTTTTAGGTGAATAGTCTAGTATTTATTGAGTGAAGTATGTGAATATCCAAATTTTACATAAAATAAAAATAAAAGCCCGTCTTTGAAATAAGGGCCAATTAAGAAATTAGTCATTTTAAAGGTAAAGTTTGAAAGATTTAGCCATAGTTTGACGGAATTAAGGATTTAGCCGTACCATACTGTAACATAAAATGTTATTAACTACTTGCACATATTTTTTGTCATTAAGTCAATTACTACAAGCTACTACTATATATGTAAGTAACTGAATCACTTGGGTACTTTATTATATTTTTTGAAAAATTGAGTATTTATTTAAATTAGGTGTTATAAATTGAGTATTCACTATAATTTCTCTTGTTTTATATATATATATATATAATAATAAAATGTTTGATATTTTATTTATTAACCATGATATTTTATCTATATACCAAGAGCATATTAATCACCTATTAAAATAAATATATTATGGATATTTTCTAAAATATGGTCCAAAAAATAGACTAGTTATCAAAGTTTTCTTATTTTAGAATATTCAATACAAATTTAATACGATACAAATTGTGTTATTTAGTATAAATAAAATTTTCTGTATTAGATCATAAGATCAGTTAAGAAATTAGTCATTTTAAAGGTAAAGTTTGAAGGATTTAGCAGTATCAAAGTTAAGGAAATAGCCATTAAATACCTTAATCGACATAAGTATCCATGATAATTACTTAAGAAAACCGCCCAAATCAAATAAAAAATCTCCAAAAATTCGGCTCCTTCAACTTAAAAAAGTAAACCAAACCTACTATTACAAAAATTTTCATCAATTGTGATAAAATAAAAAATAAAAATAGCTAATTTCTTAAATTTCTATAACTATGACTAATTCCTAAAAAATTAGTCTAAAGTATGGCTACATCCTTAAATATCTCTAGATCATATCACTCCAAGATCACACACAAATTGTATAAATTAATACGACCTTATAAGTTATAACGCAGTACAATACACCAAATATGTATCCTAAGAGAGATTATTAAAAATTCTGCACTATATATATGTATATATTAACTCCTTAAAGTCGTGATTTTAAACTAGCTAGCTCATTAACGTAGATTTTTGTGAAATATGTGCTAATTATGCACTAACTTAGAACTTTAAATTTATTGATTTATATGAATTATAATTATATATAGAATTTGATAATATACCAGAGTTAATGTCCAGAATTATTCAAGAAAAAAGAAACGATGTTAAACCACTATATAATCTATATAAATTGTTACGGATTCACCATAAGACAGAGCTATAATTGAGTTTCCTCTTTTCCCACTCACATGAATCCCTCATTTCAAAATCAAAGTTCGGGTACTTTCAATTTAGGTAAAATAAATGGACAAGGTCACACACACACACACACACACACATATATATATATATATATATATATATATATATATACACTCCAAATTTGTAGCTATTATTTGAGTACATTGTTATCCAAATGTATCAAAATTAATGTTTGTTTTTTTTCTGTATAATTTAGCTGAAGCAATCATTTGTCTGATCGCTATGTTTATTTTTTTATGTCACCTTTTTTTCTATGAGTTTGTTAAGAAATTAGCCATTTTAAATGTAAAATTTGAAGGATTTAGCCTTAGAATGTCAAAATTAAGGATTTAGCCATAACATACGTGCAGGGACGGAGCCAGGAATTAATTTCAGGGGGGGCTTATTATATTATGTTTTAAAAGAGTTGTCATATAATAAAATTTGAATAATATTGGGGGGGGGGGGGGGGGGGGGGGGGGGTGGGGGGGTGGATGGGGATTGGGGGGTGGGGGGGTAATGCAAACAAAAACAAAAAAATATGATAAAATAACACTTAAATGTAATGGGCCAGCTTGGGTCAAGACCCTGGGCCCAAGCTGGCTCCATGCCTGCATACGTGTAACATATTATGATAACATAATCATATTATGTTACACGTATATTACGATTAAATTCTTAATTTCATGAAACTATGGCTAATTCTTAAAAAATTAGCCAAAAGTTCTGTTAAATCGTTAAAAATCTATTCTCTCTTTCTAAATGAATAATGCTAGACATACCAACTCTTATACAAACTTTTTAATACTAACTTATGTGGCAATTAAGGTATCATGATTTGATTAACTGAATATTAAATACATCCACCTAAGCGATAAACATTCATCAACGTAATATGACACCTAAGTTAATAATAAAAAAGTTAATAAAATAGTTGGTATGTCTAGCACTACTCATTGTGCACTTACCTTGGTGCACAAAATACTGTTGTCAAATTTTTTAGAATTAGTATAGAAAGCATGATTTCTTCAATAAATTACCCCAACTACACTCATCTTCATATACAATAGTATATTTATTGAATTATTAAATAATTTTACTTGATTTAAGTATACTCATATTAAAATTTCTTATAAGTGCGAGATGGTGCTTTGCAGGGATGTGTAGCTCAAAAGGAAATTAATTGAACCGAGTTAAGAAGGTGTAGCGAAATTACTATAATTAATCGAATTGCGGTGGAACGGAAATTTACTGTTTATGAGTCTTAATGATCAAATTATAAATACCCCTCATTTATAAAGAATATGGTAAGTGAAATCAAATAGAGAAATAGAAGGAAAATAGAGAGAATTTGGTAAATTTCAAACTATTAACGAGAATAACAATAGACGCGAGCTCAATTGCATATAGCCGAAGATCACGAGTTTAAAAACATTTAACAAACAGACTTTTTTTTAAATGACTTTTGTGGAAGATATTTGGGAGTTTAATTCTTGCTCTCAATTTTTTTTATGACCCTTGCTTAAGGGTTTTGTTCATTAATAATATTGAGAACCGTTTTAGTGGAGTTTTTAAGATGAAGATCAACCTAGTTGGTAAGTCTTTTAAAACTTATGTGAGTGTCTATTCTGTTGGAATGCGATTTTAAACAGACTTCTATTCATTTAATTAAAAAAATAATAACTTTATAAATACTCCTTTGTTTTACTTTTATTTTTATATTTCGCATCTCTTTATCACTCGCATGCTAATCCGTTAGACATGCCAATATGTCAACAGACTTCATTAATTTGTAAATTTCATTTCTATATGCATGGGTTATTGTCAAAAATACATTTGTGTAATCCAACAATAACTTATCCAAAAGAAGATTAAGAAAAAGGCCATCATATTTAGTAATGTTCTCATATAGGCAAAATAGCATTTCTTTGTATAAGGAGGCTTAAATATAGGTGTATATATATATACACCCAAAAAAGGTAAACAATATGTATTTTTTATTTAAAAAAAAAAAGTGGATATATAGTGGGAAAAAACACCCACCACGGAATAAGGATCATGCATGCCCGCAATTTAGCAATAAAGTAGGGGTTTTGTTTTGTTTTTTGTTTTTGTTTTTTAATTACTTTACTTCTTCATTTTTAAATATGTCTCTTCTCTCTCTCCCTCTAAAAACACTTTATATTCTGAACCACGCACTTGATCGTGTCCAAGTTCATCATTAATTTAATCACTAGGTATGTGTGTATATATATATGTGTGTGTGTGTGTGTGTATATAGCCCAACGAGTAGTCTAATTAGTAGAAAGAGGAGAAATGTTATGAGAGCTAGCTCATGATAACTCAACGAATTAAGGTCATAGATTGAGCACTCCATAACAACCATACAATAGATAGCAAAGATCAGTTGAGAAACAAACTTAGCAAGGAGAGAGAAACTATAGAGAGAGAGAGAGAGTAAAAGCTAGGAGATATCAATTACTTGAAATATATATAGTAGAAAATATACATATATATACGTACACACACACAAAAACAATAATTAATATGGTTTGGAGAAAGTGTTACTTGGATGTGATTCTTGTTCCACTAGGGTTCTTGGTTGTTGCTTCGTATCATTTGTGGTTATGGCACAAAGTTCGGACTCAACCTGAGACCACCATCATCGGAATCAATGCCAACGGACGTCGTTTCTGGGTCGCTGCCATTGTCAAGGTATGCGTATAATACAATATTATTATATTATACATATTATATATATATATATATATATATATATATTACTTGAGATGACCTGTAGCAACTTTTGCATGTTAGTTTGTGTGCGTTAGAACTAATGGTTATTCTACAACGAGTTTTGATCATCTGTTGCAAAAGTCATGTGAACAACACACGCACACACAGAAATATATATATATATATATATATATATATTGCTTGAAACATATATAGTGTAATTTTAGGCTATAATTTTATCGATCATGTACCTTAAATAGCACTATGGTTAAATGCAGATATATATTTGTCAGTACCCTGAAAACTTTTAGTCGGCTTTATTCTTATAACAAAAAATTGGTTGAAGGCATGTTTAATTAGTCTACCATATTGTATATATATTTTATTGTATTATGTTATTTGCGTATAAATTTATATAATTTGTATTGTATTATAAATATTATATATATAAAATAATAATAAAATAATTTTAAACGCTAGAGTAGATAATGTGGTTTGATACATAAGATTTCAATTGTATTAAATAACAAAAAAAAAAATCTTATGTATATCCTTTCTTTTTTATTTTATTTTTCCGGAGAATGTCCTGGAAATATTATTGGCGTATTAAAAAAATTTAACTTTAGTTTGCGTTGAATGAAAATAACCCGAACATAATATATGCGTCATGTACTCACGTCAGCACCTATATTATTCCAGGTGCCACTAAGCTACCAAAGTGTATATATTTCTCATATATATATATATATTTATAATTTGGTGGAAATCTTGTCATATCTTAGCTTGTCTTGCACATTTATAATATTATACTCATTTTTCGCCACACGCAACAAACTGAACCATAAGTTTTTGTTTGGTTTTTTTTTTTTTTTTTCAACCAAACCAAAAAACAAAAAGAAAAAAAGAAAAAAGAAAAAGTAATCCCACAAGTGCCACGCATATATAAAGAAATAGAGCTCGCAATAATATCCCAAAACTATATACATATAGAACGACATTAGAGACAATTGTAAATAATCAAATTTTTTTAATGATGTTTTAAAAAACAATTAGTATTTATATAAATTAAGAAAATAATTATTTTTTAACTATATAATATTTTGTGATTTTATTTTTATGCCTATAATTATTTATAGATTAATAAATAATTTTTCAATTTTTTAAAAATATTGGTTATTTCTGTAAAATATGAAAAAAAAAGACCAACAAATATGTCCTAACTCCTATATATTATTATAGTTACCGTATATATGGCAATAATAATAGTATCCATTATGCTGATCAATGAATGATTAGCTGTTTAGCACTACTATATATATATATATATATATATATATATATATGCATGGCTATTCAAACCTGATCAAGGGACTTTTTTTTTTTCTTCTTTTTTTTTTGGCTTGTGAATTGTGATATCCTTCTTCAATTAACGATTATACACTTAAGTACCCACTTTGGTCTAATATTGCATCACACGTCAGCTAGCTTCAACCATCCACTGCCACGTGTTTATATAACATTTACATAACTCTTGGGTGCTTTTTTTTTTTTTCTTTTTGCAAGACAAAATCTCTTGCGTGCTTATTGTGACCATTATTAAGATATAGTACGGCCTAAAATTTCCAACATTCTTGATATCTCTATGACGTTGGATTTCCATAATCCGCTACAGTGCTACACCAACAACATTGTTAGGAATATAGCTTTGGTTTTTGATAAAAATAAATAAATAATATTTTAGATAATTTTAAAAAATAATTCATTCATCAATTACTTCAAATAAGTAATTCAGTTATTTGAATATTATTTTTAAAAATATTAGATATTTATTTGAATAAGGATTCAAAATTAGATATTTATCATAATTTCTCATAAATTTTTGTTACTAACAAAATTATGATAAAATTTGATCCAATGCCACATTTACTCATATCACTAACAAATTATGTCACTTTATAAGCAAATTACTATTTCTATCATTTCTTTCCCTTTATTGTCTTTCCCATATGAGCCTTTCTTCATATGACAATTTCAAAAATAATTATTCAAAAGTGGCATTTTTTTAAAAATTTCCCATATAATTTATCCGATGCCTAGATTCTCAAAGGGTAGTTTTTCGGAATATAAAGATTACAGATAATCATCAATATTTTCTTATAATTTAGATCACACATTAGATAATTATATACATGACAACGCTGATAGAATTTTATTACAATGAGCTTCATCGAATAAAAGTATTTTTTGCGTGACAACACCAAAGCAACCAAAAATTAAGGTTCTACGGTTATTCTTTTAGGGAACGAAAATAATTACAACCATGCAAGCTTGTCATGAAGAATATGCCATCCCTCAAAAATAACATTTTTTTTTTTTTGCTGTGACTCAAAAATAACAATTTACACTTTTATGAACAACTTTTCAAAAAGCTTAACAATAATTTGCGTTTTGTTATATTAATTTGAAGACAGAATCCTTGACAGTTGACACCTCAACATTCATAACGTCCCTGACTGGCCGGCATATTTAAAAAACAAAAAAAACAAAAAAAAAAAACAATAGTAAATAATATTTTTTTTATGTATGCTTAATTTACGTAAAAACACAACAAATTTTTTTTTAGGGAAAAAAAAGACACAATAATTGATTTAACTACTACAAAATTTCATTGCAACAATTAAATCACCTATCAAGTACTAATTGATTGTCTACGTAGCAAATAAAAAAAAATGTCAACTATTTATTTAAGACACAATAAAAGATTTAGTTAGCTATTTTCCAAACTGATTATAGTAAAAATAAAAAAATAAAAAAACTCAAATTTACACAACTTTTGCCCTTGTTATTATTGTCAGGACAACGAGAAGAAGAACATCCTGGCCGTGCAAACCCTAAGGAACACCATCATGGGTTCAACCCTAATGGCGACGACGTCGATCCTCCTCTGCTCGGGCCTGGCGGCGGTGATAAGCAGCACGTACAGCGTGAAGAAGCCGCTGAACGACACCGTTTACGGTGCCCACGGCGACTTCATGGTTGCCCTAAAGTACGTGACGCTGCTCACCATCTTCCTCTTCTCCTTCCTTTGCCACTCGCTCTCCATCCGCTTCATCAACCAGGTCAACATCCTCATCAACTGCCCGCAGGGCGACGACACGTCCCTCGTCACCACCGCCTACATCGCCGAGCTCCTCGAGAAGGGCTACGTCCTCAACACCGTCGGCAACCGCCTCTTCTACGCCGCGCTCCCCATCCTGCTCTGGATTTTCGGCCCCGTCCTCGTCTTCTTGTGCTCCCTCACTTTGGTCCCCGTTCTCTACAATCTGGACTTTGTGCTTCCGCCGCGGCCTAGTGGTGGTGCTCGTGGTGGTGGTGGTGAGGGGCAAAAAGGGAATAGAGTAATTAATGAGACTGGTCATGAGGTTTAGGAATTTTTACGAGTTTTTTTTTTTTTTTGGGGTAATATGTAAAAATTGGTGAAATAATGATTAATGAGCTTATGATGATGATATGATGATGATATCTACACAATTATTATAATGTCATGGTAATCCTCGATCGTTGCTTTCACTAGGGGATTAGAGAAGATCTTGGATGAGAAGAACTATATTTGTTATTTTCTGATCGATGTTATGTGACAAAACTGAGGATATCATCAGTGGTCTTTGTTTTGGGTTTTCAAGTATATAAGTTCGATGTGCATGTTACCAAATGGCGTTTCTCTCGCTATAACAAAAGTTGAAACATAAAAAGTTAAAACTAAATATTACTTTTAGTTATGCTAGTCATAGTACAATGTTGAAAAAACACCGGTATATATGTACATGTATTCTTGACAGGTGTGTTCTACCGTTAGTCAAGAATAGTAGTAAAACAAAAACTAAATTAAGATGAAATGTGAGAACAAAAAATAAATAGCAATAAATAAATGAAACGGGAATCGGTAATGCGGTTTGACCATGTCTCTACGTCCACAAGACCATACTTAGATGGTGGAAACTTATTCACTACTTCAAAAATAGTATACCTGGTGTTATAAGCTAAGAACTCTCTCCTTACATTGTCTTTGTGTACTCCGTCTCCTATTCGTGAATTACAACACGGGATCCACTCGTATCCAAGCTTCCATTGCTTCCACATAGATCTTTCCCAAAACACATTTCTCTAATTCATTCAAATTGTTTTCATAAATACAAAGGAAAAGCTTTCTATAAATTTTCACTGAAGCTCATAAAACCATAGATACAACAATCAACCATTGCGTAGAGAAAAAATCACACCCTAAAAAATACGTTCACAAAGCTCAGTGGATGCTAATTAAAAGCTCTCGAGAAAGCTCTATATATAATATCTTGATTTTTCAAGAAGTAGAATATCCTCAGTGATAATCATTTCATACAACAAAGAAACATATCAAAATATATGAACCAAATTCAAAAAATCCAAAGCGAACACCTTTTGGAATACCAGGTGGAAAACCTGTAGAGTTTCTACTGAATCCGAACGGAAACAACTTCGGGAACACCTAAATGAACATTATCTTCCAGAAGCTTCAATAAATGATTACTTACTCCGTGCTGTTGGCCAGAATATCTTCAACTGAATACAAACTTAAATTAAAACATGTTTTGCCAAAATATACCAACAAAAAAATGCATTAACACAAGCCATCAAATTTAGCTTACATAATTAGTTGTAAATCCTATGTTAGTATGGTCTTAAATAAAATAATCACGCATTCATAACACATGAATTATAAGCGACTTACTACCTGAGTTACGTCTCCTAAGGTGTATATACAGAACATTAAGTTTCAGATGTCATGTCAAAGAACTGAGTTTCGTTATCTTTAATTAATTTCGATTTCATACGTACAAGCTAACGAGCTATTGCTTGACATATAGACTGATTTGGCAAGTTTTGATTACTTTTTTTTTAATCAATGGCTTTTTTTTTTAATGAAAATGCAGAAGTTAGGAATGTATCTCAAGTCTCAAATAGTTTGACACGCGCTTCAAGAAACTAGCAGATTACCAACTACGTTGATCTTCCGCTCTCTTCTCTTCCAACTAAAGCCCAAATATTATTAATAGAAAGCCAAAATGGTACAAAAGGTTTGAGACCATTAAAAAAAAAAAGATGAACAAAAGCCAAAATATATGAAAAAAAAACTCCCTATCCTACAAGATATTTTGAGGGTGCAATGAGGCCTCGTAAAAATTATATTGAAGGAAAAAGAATGCATGATCATGGATAATCTAATACTTCCAAAACTTATAAAAAGATAAAGGAATCATGTCTTGACAATGAGGCTGTAAATATTCTCCGAAACAGTGAACCGCTAGATTTGCACGCTTGGAATGATAGACATTAAGGCCAATTCGTCAACAATACAATTTCCTACTCGATAAATATGCGAGATCATCACGTTAATTTTCTCAACAAGAAGAAGAGCGTTCAATCATTTATTACAAAGATTTCACAGCATATTGCCAGGCTTGCTTTAATTTAAACGAGTTGACTACAAATTTCGAGCGTGATTTCACCCATAAGTTGACCCAGTTTAATTTTGAAGATGTTTCAATCGCCAAAATCAAGAATAAGAGTTTTGCTTGAAAAGTAAAATTTATTCCTAGATAAATGGAGAAACAACCTTTGACAAAACCATGACATATCCGAAAAATACTACCACGACTAGAATGACCCCTGAGAACCTCGCACTGCCCAGTTTATATTAACTTTGAGTCAACCTTGTGGAGGAGGATTCCATGAAATCAGAATAATGGAAGGGACTTTTCGAAGGCTTTCTCACAATGCCTAAATCATGAAGAACTATAACGTCCTCGATGGTTTTGCGCATGCATCTCGAATTTAACTTATCTGATTCCCTGAGTGTAGCCACAATCCATGCAAAGTTTTGATTTATTCTTCTTACAAGAAGAGAAGGAAAACAATAGCATTTTAATAAGTGTTTTACATTATATTTAAAAAGAATTTAATGGTCTAAAAATAATAGTTATAAATAACAAAAATATTAATTTTTATTTGTGTATATTTTTACAAACTCTCATATAAATTTTAAAGTTCTTTTTCAAAAGAGTTTTTTAAAGAAATTATATTATGTGATTTTAACTAAAAATTCTTTTATAGGACTGAAGCGCTTTTAAAATTATTAACCAAACAATTACCGAGCTTAGTAAGAGGCCCATAATTTTGGGTTAAATCGAATGAAATAAACTTCTTCTCGTTATAGTAAAGTACTAGAGTATGAGAACATGAAATCTAATGGCACTGTCCAAGTTTACGGTTAATATTATTATTGTAAATATGCTACTTTTTTATTAGTTAATTACTATTCCTGTCATCTTTTTTTATTTTTTTCATTTGTATAAAAAAAATAAATTTTTAAAATTCACTATTAAAAAGTTGTATCGATTCTAATCTTAAATAATAAAAAAAACTACAATTTTTAAAATATATTATCTAAAATGATATTTTTCAAAATTACCCACGTACCCACATAGTATAGTACGTACGTCCAAGCAAAAAATTTCGGATCTCTCTAAAAAGTAATTCATGTATATATATCCATTAATTATTAAATGAGTGTGTCCTACACCATTTCATTTGACCACGTCACAAAACATTTTCCATCTGGTACTTAAAAGTCTCTGTCTTAACTAAGGGTATCCTCAGTGTCATTTAGTCTATAGCACATGAATTAATTAAGTTTTAAAGGGTTTTTTTTTTTTTTTAAAGAAAACAGAGGCAAATTAACAAGCTACAAACTCTGCATACTGAAGCCTACCAATAATAAAAAAATTGTTGTTTTGAGCTAGCTTCTCCAAATAATTGTAGGATTACATGGCCACTACAAAACTTTAACAATGAAACTTTAGCAAAAAAAGCAAATTAACAATGAGAGCTAAAAAAAAAACCATGAAATATTAAAGTAAGAGAAGCGTAGTGAAGAAAATCGTAGCCATGCATTTTCAATTATTTCTCATATATATCAATATAAACGTCAACTTCAATCGAAAAGTATACTCCAATAATATTATTATATAAAGAAAAAGCGTCCAGAAATTCAACCAGAATTATGTAGCATCTTTATACGTAATACAAAAAATAAGATCATTGTACAGAATCTTTAATCATGCACTACTCAACTTCAGCAGAATTTCTTACTTTTTTCTCAACAAATTTTTCAGTCAAAAAGTTGATATATTTCCAATTGGAAATCGACAAACACTTAGCAAACACGTAGCGAATTGCAATATTGTTAGAGCGTGTTTGGTAGGAGGGAAAGTGGAAAAAGAGAAGGGATGAATGGATTTATTAGAATAGATTTTGATAAATATATTTGGTTATTTGATAGAATGGATTTAAAGATGAAGTAGACTTGTGAAACCATTCCAAATCTTTATTTTTAATAAACTTTGAATCATTCTAAATTTGAGTAATTGTAAGAAAAAATGGACCAATCCACTAAAACATCAATATGTGAATTTTAAAAAAAATAAAGGATAAATTTGATGTGAATTTGACTTGATCGGTGCATCACTTAATAATTTATGCCTTAAGTAGTGCCTTTTTAAATTCTACTATATGTTTATAGTGTAAAAATAGAATAGAAATTCTAAGTGCAACACAAAAAAGACATAAATTAATATATGTGTAAAATAAAATAAAAAAAGCATCAACAAAATCTTCCTAAATTGAAATAGTTAATTTTCATATCTTTCTCTTTCAACTTTGTACCAAATAAGATAAATTGCCCGAATTGATCTCACTTTTGCATGCTATTTAGCACTATATGCACACCATTAATTTGTCACGATGATATGAATCCAAAAAAGAAGTGCTTTTTTTATATCGTATTTAAAAATTGGTTCTAAATAAAGGCTATGGTTTGTGGAAAGATAAAATAATTCCAGACAAAGAAATGTTATTATACCTCCGCAAGCTCATGAGTTCATGTGATGTTGGAAAGAGAGAGAGACAAAGCCAGTCCAAAAATGATTTTGATGATTTGCTTTAATTTCTATTTCCTTTTCCTTTTCTCCTTTTGTTTGTGAGTCCAAATTATAGGAGAGAGAAAGAGAGATCGCTGTGTTTTAACTTTTAAGCGGAGAGAGACAGATCACCTACATATATGAATTAGAGAGGCATGGGAATCAATTTTTTTTTTCTACTATTTTAACTATTACTAATTGAAATATAATTTGGAGGGGAAAAAAAAAACAGGTGATAATCTCAGTTTAAGATACTATCTATACAAATCCATATTAGTAATTTAAAAAATAATAAAATTGGTGGTACTACCTTCTTAAAAATATATATATCACAAGTATCACATGTGTTTCATTAAAATTATATATATATATATAGAGTTTGTGATAATACAAATGTCATTCTTTTATTTTTTAAATTGATCAAAAAATATATTTTATTTTATCTTGAAGTAAAAAATTCGTACAAAATTTTCATACTACAACTATATTTTTCTAGCTCTTCTGTTTGAATAGTTTATATGCACCTAATTATTTAATAATTTAGAAAATAAAAATATACTTTTTCATCACGGAACGTCAAGATAACAAGGTATATATTTTATCTAATTGAAGAACTTAAATGGAGAATTTTGATGAACTTAAATGGAGAACTTAAATTAAATTGAAGAACTTTAATGATAACAAGGTATATATTTTATCAACGGTGCGTCAAGATAACAAGGTATATAACAAGGTACAAAAATAACAAGTATATATTTTATCTAATTTTGTATTATCAAAAACTTAGTGTGTAAACGTAGAATTTTGATGAAACACGTGAGATACTTATGGTATTTGCCCTAAAAAAATTATTTTAGTTAAATTTTGTTTGTTGATGTTGAAAAATGGTTCAGAAATTGAATATTGGAACTGATTTTGACGGCATTGCGGCACTTTTTCATGAAAAATATCAATTTATAGGAAAAACGACACTTTTGGGGTAAACGACACTGATTTTTAACGAAACGACAATTAGGTTAAAAAGGACAGGTTGTATGAGCGACAATTTTTGTTACCTGAAAACAACGTCAAACTAAAACGACATAAAATTGAATGCAACATTACGAGTAAAAAACGACGCGAAATAGCCTTGAAAAATGTCAGTTATTACAGCAAACGACCATGATTTGAAAAACGACATTAGTTTTTAAAAGCGACACTTAATTGAGAAAAACGACAGTAAATTGCCCACTAGCAGTATGTTTGTGAAATACATTTTTTTCCCTTTGAAAACGACGCCAAATAGAAAAACGACATGAAAATGAAAGGGTACATACACTAAAACGGCAGAAAAGTGAGAAACCGAAAACGACAGGAAATTGAATAACAACAGAAATAATACTTACACTAAAATTTAAAATATTTGAAGTAAATTAAGAAACAAATCATAAACTAAATAATTAAATAACAATGTAAATAAAAAGTAAAATTAGAAGACACAGTGGAAGTAAAGTAAGAAATAAGCCAGAAAATAAATAAATAATGAAAATAATGACCATATCGAGATCTTAATTTGGACTCTCCAAGTTTCCACGGCACGACATGTGAGAGGAGACAGGTAAAACTCAGAAGATGTTACATATATGTACATAATTCATGTTGGTTAATACATACCATTTAATTATTGTGTTATCATTAAGAGTTTCCTACAAAATAAGAAGATATACTAACTGACATTTTTCTAAATTCTCCAAAGAGCGACATGAAAGAAGGAATATTGTAACAATTGGATTGGGCTTAAGCTTGTACGTGTTGGCTGGTTTGTTAAAGTAATTAACTTTTGAATAATTGTTGATATCCATTATTATCATTTGGAAAGAGAAGCCCAAAAGTGTTGAAAAAGCATTAAGAGAGGGTTATAATGGGCAATATCATAGAATTGATAATGTGTGTAAAGTGTGAAGAAGCTTTACACGAAGGAGCTGAGTAAGATATTACTTTACGGAAAGGAAACGTTGAACGTCTTTATGTGCACTAACAAAAAATAAAAAATAATGGCAATAGTAAGTTGGACATTTTCACTCCATTTATATTTCCCTGTTACAGATCATGACAACCTTTCATTATTTTTCGGGAAAAAAAAAAGAGGATATTTTTCAAAATAGAAAAGAGAAATGGAACGTATATATATATCCTGATAGTTTGCAGCCTTTCGTATCTCACCGAAACAAATAAAAAAAACAAAATAAAACTAATCACGATATATATTTATACCTAATTACTAAAGTATAAATTTTTGAGAAAAAACTTTCTTATAGATGATTGGAGATTGGTGTTGGTGTAGAAATTAGTTCAATTTCTTGGGGGGACCAGTTATGCATTGGTGTAGAAATTCATGATCAATAATATTGCTCTGAACCATTACCAAAATGATATTTACAACAATTAAACATATATCAATTAATTATACTTAAACAGTGGAGATCATTATTAGCACTGCTCAATATTATCCAATATCCTTAGATCTAGGATATCAATTCATGATTATGAACAAAGACGCGGATATTCATGATTAATTATCTTTTTCATTTCTTTTAATGAAAATGAAAATGAAAATGTAGCAACAATATAATTGGTGAACACTAGGAATATTTGTCTCTGTGAAAAGCTGAGAATCATTTTCCAGCCTTTTGGGAGCCTTAGGAATCATGGACAATTTATCCATCAATAATTGCACAAAACCCTAGTGCCATATATTGAGCCAAATTTCCATTGCTGAAGTGTGTCCCCAACTTTTGCGTATGAATTTCTAAACAAAAAGATTTCAATCGTCTTTGGGCAATCATCAAATTCCTTCTAGGTTAAGGTATGTAAGGGCATTTCCATATCATATGATTAATCTAGAATATTCACAAATGACTAGGGTGATTATTGGAATTTTATAGGTGGATGTGATTGTGCATTACTTTTTGGTGGAATTATTATCCTCTTACAAAAGTTGAAAAATCTTTTTTTCTTTTCTTTCTTTTTTTTCATGAATGGATTTCCAAGCTATCAGAATATCAGATGTATATATAGAGAATTATATAGTCAATATGCATGATGTTGAATTTCTCTTTTTGGTGAAGCTTATGAAATTGATTACCATTTATTTCTATTTGTCCTTCTATCTTCATAAAAAATTCATGATAATCATGTCGTACAATCTAAACGAGCGACCTTTAATTATATGATGACTTAATATATTTTTCACAACTATCATACTATACCCTCTACAATGTCTTAACATAAAAATGACACTTGGCAAAATAATGTGCAAATTTGTGATGTGTGACGTCTTTTTAAATATTAATTTTGAGGACGAACCTTTCAATCTCACTATCTTGAAAACAACAACCTTATAAAATAAAATAAACAATACTATAAACTTGTGATGAATTTCATAAACTAGTTGTCTCTTTCCTTTCCCCCACTTGATCACTTTCCTTTGGCAATAAATTATTAGACATTTGGTAAATTGGGTGGCTTATAAAAGGTTATGACACTAGGAGGGGCATTCCCAATAACTCAACTTGGAAAGTTAGGTATTAGTATTACCAAGTCTTGACAAGAAAAAAGTAGAAACCAGAGGGCAAAAAAAAAAAAAAAAAAAGAAAAAAGGAAAAGCTCTTATTTACTTTAAAGCGCAAAATAAAGTAAAGGGGTTAAGCTCCTTTTTAGCATTGGCAAAAGAAAAGCAGCCATCACCATCTTTTGTTTCTGAGGTCGGTGCCTGTCCAAATCAAGCCCCCTCATAGCTTTGTCCTACTTTTCCCCATTACCATACTTTAAAAACGCCATACTATCTATAAATGTATATTTTAAAACTATTACTATTATTATTATTGCCACGACCTTTTCTAATGATTTTTTATACCATCTCCAATGTCAATGCTAATTCTTGCCAAAATAATCAAAATGTTATATTTGACATAGAATATTCTAGTGCAATAACGTCATTTTAAATGTTATTTTTATTATTTTATTTAGTGTGATTTGCAAAAATATGATAAAATTAAATAAGACTTTTAAAAAATAATAAATTATTTAAATTATTAAAAAAATATTACTTGTTAGGAATTTTATGACAATAAAAAATCTCAACATATTTGTAAGAAATTGTAACATTTCAAATTTTAAGAGTAGATTTTGAAATGTTAAATAATTTATAACAAATGTTTTAAGATTTTTATTGTCATAAAATTTCTAACATATGCTAGTTTTTAATATTATAAAACATGTTCTATTTTCTAAAAACATTAAAAAAAAAGTGCTATTTACTACAATTTTCGTTTTATTATTATTCAATTGCATGACTCATTAAAGCCAATTAACGTTAGCCAACAATAGAAAGACTACGTACAAGTGGTAATATTTATCATAAAAGAGGATCTTTTTTATAAATATAAAATTATATAATCATAATTACTTTCATAATCAATAAGGAAAAACTTACCAATATATGCTCATTTTCAAATGCTATATTTTGGGGTATTATACAATATTTTCAATATCTTAATGCAATGTCAAATTTGTATATAATGGCAAAATTTATAATAGTCTCACTTAATCTTATACAAAACGCCAAACGTGCCTTCATAGTCTTTAGAGATGATGAAGCATAGAGAATACGCCATTATGAGGAAAGAGACCAACAAAAGAGTAAAGTTTCATTTGCTATGGCTCTCCTAATTACATATGGATACGTTCACTCGTTGAAAAGAATTAAAATTTGCTGTCTTTCTAAAAATGGCTTACTATTGAGACATAAAAAGACATCATTATCCTTTAATGAACAAATATATTACAATATTACACATTTTCTTTTTTATTTCATCACCTTCAACTTTTATTTTATTTTATTAAATAATTTATTTTATGATTTAGATAATTATTTCTTTGTGAGAAAGAAGGAATGGGTTTGGCTAATATGGCACTATGGATAGGGAACATATGATAGGTCACAAGTACAGTAGTTGATGCACGAGCGGCGACGTGAAAGTGAGATTTTCGTGGTGACTAGGCAAGTACATAGGTCGAGTTAGAATGAGTTTGAGATAATTATAACCTAACACAAAGATTTCGGGTCTAAAATTTTATTACTCAAAGCAAGAAAAAAAAAATATGACGACCTGCCTAAAAAAAAGCTAAAATAGGTTTGGGTTAGGTTGAGTTGTGTTGTGTTATCAGGTTGGCATTAACAATTTTTATTAGTATTTCTTTTGTTTGAACACTACTAAGCTAGACAAGATCTTTAAAAAACATTCTCAAAAATTGATGACACAGTAGTCGAACAATAATTGATCAGAAAACCATATTCTTACATCTCTATAATCAAATAGAGGAAAAATATTAATGAACAAACCAAATCATAACTTGTGCATGAGAATCAAATAGAAAATAGATGTGTAAGTTAAGTAAAAAGAATGAAAAAAAAAGTTTTAAAAAAGATAAGTGAATCAATAGACAAGTAGCGATATCAATCAAACTAATAATATTTTTAAGCTAAACTCTAAAGAAAAAGAATGGTTTCATATTTTTTATTTTATATTATATATATATATTTAATGTTTTATTGGGTTGGGCTGCTCGGGTTCTAAATCCTAGAACTTCAACCCACCTGTCATTTTGGGTTCAAACTAAATAAACTAGAAACAGATCTTATTGCACTTTTGAACTGGGTTAGGTTAGTTTGATTTCGATCAGGTCTTTGGATTGCTTGGGATTTTATACACCTCTAGTGGCGACGTGGAGGCATGTGATTTATGACTAGCAGTGTCGTGAAAGTGGGATTCACGGCGAGAGACGACGACAGGGATGGGTCGAGCGAGATGTCAATGGTGTTGGGTTAGGCGAGACAACGCGGATTAGGCATGGGCGAGACGACAACAAGGTTTGGTCACATATCAGGCACAATGTGAATATAGGTTCGGGAGTTAGGTTTGGTGGATCTGGTGCGGTAGTGTTGACGAGGTTTAGGCAAAGACGGCAACATATATGTGGCATCGTGGTCGAGGTCGAGGTCGAGCAGTTCTGAATTTAGTTTTTGTTATATATTGATTTTGGTTTTTGTTTTTTGTTTTTTGTTATGAATAGAGTTCTTTTTTATGAATCAAATTGTTAAATAAATAGATTCTAAACTGAAGTTAGCTTTTGACTGGGAATGAATCTTTGATTTAAAAATATGAAATTTGTTTTTTCTTTTAATTATTTTGGTGTGTATTTTTTGTTTTATTCAAAGGACAGTTTAGTTAATTTCTAAAAAATGAAGTCTCAATCAAGACAAAATGATATTTTTATAACAACTGGGAAAACTATTTAAGAATTATGAAAAATACAAGAACAAAACTAAAAAATTGACAAAACTAAGGGATTATTAAGGAATTTTTCCTAAATTGGAGATGGTAATTATAAGAATCAATCTCACATTCTATGATGTTTGCAAAAAACAATAATAATTCTATGTGGCCCACCAGACAAAAGTACAAACATAGCGTTGTCACGTGGCAGTATCTTGTCTCCTTTGGATTCCACCAATCAACGGCTCTCCCAATACGTCAATAGCAATTACACAAAACGTATATTATATTAAGCATATTTTAATTTATAACTATATTAATGAGCAGAGCAAACCAAAACAAACAAGTCAGCCAACAAAAAATACCCAAAAAAGAGATTGAGAGAACATTACTTAGTCGCCAAGATCCCGGAGCCTGCAATTACCATCCGAACCCCAAACCACCAAGCCAAAACCGATCATAAAACGACAAGAAGTCCCCCGTAATTCCACATGCCATCAAAGGGCATTTTCGGAATCAAGCAAAGCCAAGCTTTTTTATTTTATTTTTTGTTTTTTTAACTTCATGTGCCGTCCATCTTTTAGTTTCCCTTTTGCAGAACGTACTTTTGCTCCTTTGTGTGCCATACTTCAACCCATATTCCAATCTCACCCTCTTTTTCTAATCACATCAAGAAAAATCATTCACCGGCAAAATATTACCAATAATAATAATTAAATAAAAGAAAAAGTTTTTTAGGTACTTATCCAAATTTTTGAGTAATTTATTAGTATTTAGCCCTCAAATGTCGAAATTAAAGATTTAATCATATGTAATATTTTATGTTATATGTAACAAATATATGTGTAAAAGTGTAACATTACATATAATGTTACATGTGTTATATTTTTTACACGTATATATATTACATTTAACATAAAATATTACATGTTACATGTAACATAAAATATTATATGTTATGACTAAATCCTTAATTTCTTAAAACTATGGTTAAATCTTTCAAACTTTATTTTTAAAATAGCTAATTGTTTAACTAGCCTTAAAAGAAATTTTCTTTCTTCCCCTTTAATATCCCGGATGAGTAATTTTCACGAAAAAATCAGAAATCAGAAACACACTAACACAAAATTAATATCAAAGAATCAATTATTCAATATATCTAATCTAACTTATAATTTGAAGTAACTTTCTTTACGTAACAATAAATTGAGAATAGGGGGCGCTAATAGTACAATTTCTCAAAGTGAGGAATGCTCATGACATTTAAAATAAAATACAGGGGTGTTATTGAAATATAATAATTCTTTTCCTCCCCTATTAATACCTAACTCTCTAAGTTCAACTTCCCTCTTTTACACACACAAACTCTCTCCCTCCCTCTCTCGCCACCCTAACCTCACCGGCAGTAGCACGGTTTTTTTTTTTTCCGCGGCGGGATGGATCGAAAGCAAGCCGGCCACGCCGTCTCCGCGGGCTCCTCGTCGCCCTCGCTATTCGGCGGCGGCGGCGGAGAGTACCGCGGCAGCATGAAGAGGATCCCGTCCGAGTTGTTCTTCGAGCAGTTCTTCGGCCCCGATCATCAAAACGACGCCGTTGCCGCCAACAGTGTCGCTGACGGCAAGATCTCCGACGGTTTTTTCGGCGACCATGATTTTGACTTCGTTTCCAAAATTCAGGTCTCTCTCTCTATCATAATACACACACACCAAACTCTAGCTACGTAAAGTATATATAGTTGTTACTTTTTTTCTTTTTTTTTTGATTGTTGTTGTTACGTATCATTTTGAGACAAAGTAGATTAAATTTGTAAGAGTTTATAATTAGAAAAAGAAGAAAGGTAAATCTACAACAAATATTATGTCTACAACAAATATTCTGGTTTTATTAATTTTTTGTAGTCTCTCTATGAATTAAAATCGTCACAAATATTTAATGTGTTGATATTTGAACGAATTGTTAAGTTTTATTGATATTTTATTAGGCACGCGGATGTGTATCAAATAAGCGTGATATTTTAATACAATCAATAATTTCTCTGTTCTATATACAATATTGCTGATCTTATTAGTAGCTCAGCTGATCTTATTAGTAGCTCAAGTGTCTATATGTGTGTGGTACGTTGTAATTATCTCATGTTTTTATTTATTTGTGCGTTTTTTTCTTTAATTACTATTTTTTTTTTCTTTTTGGTTTTTGAAAATGAGAAAGAAAGCGGTAGGGAGATTCGAAGCATTTATTGAAAGAATAATGCTAGACATACTAATTTTTTTATCAATATTTTAATACCAACCTATATGACAATTGAAGTGTCATATTTTACTTGGTATCCTTCTAATTAGATGATAAACAGCCACCAATTATAATATGACACATGAGTTGGTATTAAAAAATTAGTAAAAAAAATTAGTATGTCTAGCACTACTCTTTATTAAAAATTAAAACAAACCGTTGTTCATTGAACTTTCAAAATAAAAGTGATTGAAAGCCTTACTTTGTAATTAGATGGTATAATGGTATTTAGCATATAGTTCGTCATATATAACTTGGTCGTGATGATTATTTTTCTCTGTCTTAATTATTCTATATTATTGGGTTAGTTTCAAAAAGAAGAAAATTATTCGAAGCCTACAAGCTATAAAGGGGGGAAAAAGAGAGAAAGAAAAACTTTATTTGTAGAGTTTCTGAATACTTAATATATATTTTTTTATCAGCAGTTTTCAATTAAACGTTCTTTAGGATATTAATTAAACATTAGCTAGTTTCAAGCTAAAAAAAAAAAAAAATCTAGAGAATATAAATAGAAGAGCAGATATCTGAATGATGCTATAGTACCTTTTGAATTGTTATATATTTATTAGTGGACTAAATTATCGCTCTTGGTTTTTGCCAAACGTCAAAATTGAAACATGAATTTATTTATAATATTATTTCTGAGATAAAGCAATATATATTTGACACATACAACTTCAAAAAAAAAAATGTCAATCTTCAAGAAAGATGAAAATCCTTAAATTATAAGTTATACGATAAATTACATGCGGTACCGGTTACCACAAGAAATGTTAAATTAGGCCATATTTTAGACAATGGTTTATGGTTAATTACATTTTTTAGCCAACGTGGAAAGTTGATATCTGACAAATTACAATGCAATGGGCTTATACATTAGCAATTGGTTTTCCTTCCCATAAAAATAATATTAAATTATAATTTTGGATCCTTTTGAAAAATTTTGTTAGCTTTTATTTTATTTTTTTATCTATGACTTTTTAATTAAATCGTTTATAAATCGAGTACATAATCAATACTTCAAAGTAAACCCTTGATTTAACTTGTATACAAGATAGACATACAACTAGAAATAGAAATTATACGTTTAAAAATATTCAAAATACACCTTTATAAGTAATTAAGTGGTTATAGTTTTTTTTGGGAAATTCTTTGCTGATTTTTTTTTTTTTGAAAACGATTCTGTATATCATATATAACTTTTTAGTGTACAATACATCTTTAATTAAAATGTAAATCTTACTGTCCAAAATGGTTATCAATAATTAAAAAAAAATCCGCTAGAGAAGTTCAATTCTTTTTTTAGTCTATTTATCTCCACTAGGTTCTTTTTTTCCGCTTCATATAGAAGAAATATATATATTTATATATATATATATATAGAAAGTTTAGAACAATTTTTTTTTAATTTAACATATATATGACACACATGTCATATCAAGCATTGTTCAAAACTTAATTATTATTTGCCTCAAGCATTAGAAGATGACCAAGTTTACTTTCTTAAAGTAGTAAAATCTTGACAGTTTAATTTTTAGGCAAAAACAAAGGGGACAAATATTAAATGGCCATATCATTATTATTATTTTTTTCATGTCTCTTTTTATTTAATGGCAACATTCCATGTGCTGAAGTTCTCTGAAATTGGAACAGGATATGATGAATGGTTTCGCTAGCAGTGTTGGACTAACAAATACCATTCTCAGCTCTCAAAATCTCACAACAAAAAATTCGAGTGTATCAGCTACTATGGATTCCCAATCTTCAATTTGTGGTATGACCTATGAACCACTTGATCTCCTCTGATTTTTTACCTCTTCAAAAAATTTAATTACATTCTATTTTTGGATTATCTCTTTTGAGTAATGCTATACAACTAAAATTTTTAGTCAGAAAATCGATATCAATACATATGCTTTTGTAGTATCTAATTAAAATTTATCACAACATTCTTGTCATTATTCTGATCCACTAAAAGTTGTTTGTTTATAATTTCTTTATAGAAAAAAAAAGGCTTTTTCCTTAACTGTACCCTATTTATTTGCTTATACCTAATAACATGATATAGGAGAGGCTCAATTGTACTTATGTTGAAAAATTCAATATCTAATTCTATGAAATTGAAAGTTTGGTGTCACTTTTGGGAATAATATTTGGCCCATCATCATGTGTTCCTGGTGAATTAAGCTCATGATTAATTGCTCTTGTATCGTTTATTTATAGAATAATTAATCTTGTCCAATAAAATTGTCAGTTGGGAGTCCAAATTCAGACACTAAACCAAAAGACAGATCAGAAAGTGAGCAAGCAATAGGGGCCACTAGTGGCTCATCTCGTGACAAGTCAGATGATGACGTGGAGATTGAAGCTGGTCCTTGTGAACAGAGCACTAACCCAACTGACATTAAACGCATTAGAAGGTATCAAAAGAATAATTTTGTTTAGACCGTATTACTACAGTAGTTATACGAAAAAAAAAATCAAATTTAAATTATGTTGCTATAGTAAAATATGGTTCAAATTTATATCCAAAACATGAACTCTCAATAATAAATTTTTCGTAATACTACGTACCAAAATATTACAACTACTCGTTTGAATTAGAATTACATATTGTCACTATTATTTTTTCTAGAATGGTTTCGAATCGAGATTCCGCTCGGCGATCACGAAGAAGAAAGCAAGCACATTTGGCAGATCTCGAGTTTCAGGTACTCAAAATGTTGGTTTTTTTTTTTTTTAAATCTTATTTATGCCATTACTTAGATGTGTTAATTTTCCTTTTAGAAAAATAATTCTTGTTTTGTTATGAAACCTTGGAATTTTGGAATTCAAATGATTGTTTTTTTTTTAATTTTTTTTTTGTTTTTACCTGATCAGGTTGAAAAACTGAGAGGAGAAAATTCATCTCTGTTCAAGCAATTTACAGATATTACTCAACAATACCGTGAAGCTGATACAAATAACCGAGTATTAAAATCTGACGTGGACGCAATGAGAGCAAGGGTAATATATATTAATGAATAATTAGATAGTCACAAGTCACAGAATAGTCTAATGAAAAGAGAAGTAATTGACAGTGTAACAGATTTAATAACATCATTAGTGCTTGAATATTCCTTTTAAAAGTGGTCTTTGGATTGCTTATGTTTTAAGAATTTTTCAATATATACGTAAATATCATTATATAATGTTTGAAACTAGAGATTTTAGGTTCAAGTTGGATTACTAGTATAATCAAACTTAAGTCATTCTAATATGTCCAAATGTATGTAGCAAATTAATCCGCTTCCCCTATAACCGATACTTCTCAACAAAAAGATTATAAAGCACAATAGATTTTTTGAAGCAAAATAAAATAATTAAGTGCACCAGTAACCGAGTTTCGAGCATATTTATTTATAAAAAATAAAATAAAAACTAAACTGTTTCTTATGAAATAAGTACTCTTAACAAATTCATAATGAGCTACCATTCTATCTTTACAAATTCATTTAAATCATTAACTATCATCAACCAATTAACTATATTACGCTATGGAAACGGAAAGTTTATACAAGGATTAAGTATATGTAATTTGAAACATAGAACACCTGAAAAGCCGGCCCTAAATTTGAATTCTAATTATGTCACTAATAAAAAATTAATTAACTAATTAATTATAATAATCATTTTTCAGGTGAAATTAGCTGAAGACATGGTTGCAAGAGGCTCACTGACTTCAAGTTTGAATCAACTCCTCCAAAGCCACCTAAGCGCGGCGCAGCCGCTGCCGCCGCCGCAGATGCTCAACCCTCCGCCGAGCCTCCCCCGCGCCGCCAACGTCTCGCCAACCGTCACCGTCCACGTGGATCATCGACGCCACGACGCGCCACCCTTCCCGGGAATCGCGGTGTCGTCGGGGCAGAATTCGTCCCTGATTGGGCTCGGAAACGCCACCGACATCACCGCGGGGATGTTGAGCAACGCCATGAGCTGTGTCTCGGATATTTGGCCGTAGAAAAAATTAATGTTGGGAAATTAATATTAATATATAGTCCTATATGTATGGCCTTATTAGATCAATGATTTAATTGTTCCTGTGTTGTTTATAATAAGTGGTAGTTTTTCATGTTTTGTTGTTGTTGTTGTTGTTGTTGTTGTCGTTTGAGGGTTTCTAGCTATATATAGCTATGTGTTTTGTTGGTCTTGTTGTTATAAAGAACTAATTAATTGCTAGTTCTGATGGTAATTAAAGAGGTATAATTGATTATCAAGGCTTTATTGCACATGATCTTTACTCTCATATTTATTCTATGTCCTTAGAGCAAATAAGATTTTTTTTTTTTTTGGAATAAATTTAAAGGTTTGGAATCATTGGAAAATACAAAATAAATTCTCTCAAGTGTTTTAAATAATTTGTAGTGGATTTTTCTTATATTATCACAAAGCAAAATAGATGTGTCTAGATTTAAAATTTTAAATGCTATCATTGTCTTTACAATTAGTTATTGTTAAACATTTTAAGGTTATAATTTATCAGGAGATGTTAATTTAGTGAATTATGAATATGTTTAATTTAATATTCATGTTGTTTAATTTCCTATTCATGTATATATAGTTTTTTGGGTGATGAATGAAATAATGTTTTTTAAATGGTTTTTGCAATGAAAGTGTGGTTCATGTGAAGTTTTATTTTTTATTTTATAATTATTGAATGGATTTTTTAGGTGATCGTTAGAGTTAGTAATTGTTTAACTCTAGATTTTGCACAACTGCAGCCAGCCATTAGATGCACAAAGTGAAAACGATATTGAGAATAAGAACGAGAGAAAGCATTAAAGCTTTCAAAACGACATCAAACTTAAAAGCGACATAAAAATAAGAAAACGACATGAAAGAGAAACGACATTTTGGTGAAAACGATATAAAGATTCGTAGAACAACACAAAAATGCAAGACTTTCAGCCAAAAAAAAAAAAAAAAAAAGCAACTTGCAAACGACATCGAAGTGTAAAAACGACAAAATCATTATATAATGACATTAGAGTTAGATAACGACAGAATATAAAAACATGACAGACAGACAGACTAAGTAAAAACGACATAAAATGTAAAAATGGACATCAAACATCGAAAACGACATCAACAAAGGTTTATAAACGACGTCGGAGTTAGAAAAACTTGCACAAGAGAGAAAAACGACAGTAAGTTTATAAACGACAGTCAACTTAAAAACGACATAAAGTTGGGAAAACCACATATTAGTTAAAGTAATCATTTGTATTACGAAAAGGACAAAAAAAAGTGAATAAAAAAGAAATCGAACTTCCAAAAGGGTATCGGAGTATAGAAAGAGACAGCAAACTAAGAAAACGACATCAGCTCCATAAAAACGACAATATTTATACAGCCATAGATTATGTTGAAAACGTTGTCGGTGTTATCAAAACAACGACAAATGTAGAAAAACATCATAAAACTTATACGACAGAACTTTTAAAACTACAATAAAACAATAATTACCATGAAATCAATATAAAAAATAAATTCTCTCAAGTGTTAAAAAAAATTTGTAATCGATTTTTCTTATATTCTCACAAAACAAATTAGAGAAATAGAAGTGTCTAGATTTAAAAATTTTAAACATCTCTATGCTAATTATCAGTTGTTTCTTTCTTTATTTCCGTATTTAATAATTATCATATATTTAATATAGATAAATACTATCATTATTTTACAATTAATTATTGTTAAACTTTTTAAATTTATAATTTATTATGAGATGTTAATTAGTGAATTATGAATATTTTTAATTTAATGTTCATGTTGTTTAATTGTGTCCGAAATTACGATTATAATAACGTTGGTGCTGGCAATTTTCTATTCATGTATATATAATTTTTTGGGTGATGAATGAAATTATTGTTTTTTGAATGGTTTTTGCAATTAAAGTGTGGTCCGTGTATATTTTTATTTTTATTTTTTAATATTTGAAATGATTTTGTAGGGGTTCATTAGAGTTAGTAATTGTTTGACTCTATTTTTTCTTTTTTTATGTTGGCATTAGTTTAAGTAATATAATAATACATTTAAAATGTTTATAAAAAAAAATGCACAACCGCAGCCAGCCATTACATGCACAAAATAAAAACGACATCTGAGAATAAAAACGACAGGAATTCTTAAAAACGACATTAGACTAGAAACGACAGGAATTCTTAAAAACGACATCAGACTAGAAAACGACATGACAATAAGAAAACGACATTTAGGTGTGACGGCATAAAAAAGGAAACGACATTTAGGTGAAAACGACATAAACATTCATAGAACAACATTATAATGCCAAAAAAAAAAAAAAAGGCATCAACTTGAAAACGACATTAGAGTCTAAAAACGACAAAAGCACTATAAAATGACATGAGAGTTAGAAAACAACCGAATATAAAAAATGACAGACTAAATAAAAAGGACAAAAAATGTAAAAATTGAAAACATCAAAAACGACATCCAGAAATGTTTATAAACAATGTCGGAGTCAGAAAAACTTCACAAAAGAGAAAAACGACAGTAAATTTAAAAACGACAGTAAATTTAAAAACGACAGTCAGCTTAAAAAACGACATTAGAGTTAGGAAAACGACATATTAGGTAAAGTAATCATCTGTATCACAAAAACGACAAAAAAAAAGTGAATAAAAAAGAAAAACTCCCAAAAGGGATCGGAGCATAGAAAGAGACAGAAAACGACATCAGATTTAGAAATACAACAAAATATTTATACAACTATAGATTATGTTGAAAACGCTGTCCGTGTAATCAAAACAACAACAAATGTAGAAAAACATCATAAAAATTATACGACAGAACTAAAACAAAAAATAATTACCATGAAATCATTATAAAAAAAATATTATAGGGCAATTTAAATGATATAACCATAAATTATAATTGTTTTAATTTTATTGATCCTAATAAGTTCAATATTATACATATTATTTTACACTAATCTAGGTTATGATCAATATAATAAAAAAATAAGAATATACTACTTCTCATGATCAGAATCCCATTTGTCCCCTATTCTCTAAACAACTTTGATATTTGCATTAATAAACAAATGTGACTGTTTGCAATTAGTACATAAATCGTGCTGCCAATGTGATAATTGAGAAATATTCTATTCCTTTTTTTAATCATTGAAATATTTTAAGAAACATGGCAGAGAAGAAACCGCGTCTATTGTAGTTGGAATTCAGGGATCTACATTTGGTAACACAACCAGCAATATATTTTAAGAAAATACTTCTTTATTATTCGAAATATCACAGATGTTCTTTTTTTTCATCTCAAATACTAAAAATATCTTTTGAGTTTTTTAAAATCTACCAAAAATATATTTTCTATTGACCAAAGTGTGTAAATTTTTCAAAAAATAACTTAAATGCCTTGATTGACATATAAATAATTCTTGTTAAAAAATTGTCATATTGATGATAATATTAATAAATATGCCAAAAATCTTACATTCTTGGTCAGTAAAAGATACTTTTTTTTTTTATATAGATTTTATAGAAGTGAGGGTGGTACTATTTGCGTTTTGAAAAATAAAGGAGAAGATTATGGTATTTAGAACAAATATAGGGGAGGATAAAGATTTTTTTCCGTATATTTTTCTAGCTAATTGAATTGGATATCTTCACCCATCTTGGTTTTGAAAATAATAATAGTATATTTTTTGTTGAGATTAAAGTTAAATGTAATAGATTTCAAATTAAGGTTGTCTAGTGCTATAAAAGCAGTAAATGGTGAAAATGGAAGCAGTATAAATAATAATATAAAAAGAATAATAATTAAAATGGCTCAGGTAGCCTCACAGCCCTATTCCTACACGTGAAGCATTATTAATATTAAGTCTAAAATCCGTTGGATTAGGCATTTAAAATATATTAATTAAAACATATTATGATTTATACGTGATTTAGCAGAATGAAAGCGGCACTAATTTAATTACTCCGTGATCGTGGTGTGTGCCTTTTTTTCACAGATTCTTCTTTAATATGTAATTAGTGTAATTGCTAACAAAAAAGAACTTTAACTACTAGTAATGTCAAAGTTCTTTGGACATGATCTCTCAAAAAAAAAAAAAAAAGATATTCATTATACAGTCCTCTAGTGTAATAAAATCAATATTGCACAATATCTTAAAATAATTGGAATCATTTCAGCTAATTTTTAATGCGAAAAAAAAATCCAGTATGTGCTTATAAATCATGTTCATGGGGTGCTTTTGTAATTAACTATCGGTATTTTTATATTACTTGATCTCACTGTACTGTGAAGATTCCTTTACACTCCAATATCGTGTGAAGTTTATTTTATTTTGTTTTTTCTAATTGCCACAAGCAATACTACACACACGTGCGCAAGGTTGTCTTTTTTTTTTTTTTTTTTTCCGAGTGATATTGAAAAGGATGTAAATATATACATATACATATACGTATACGTATACGTACATACATAAATATGACTTGGTCATTTCTGCAAAATTAAGTCCTTGATATGAATGTTAATTCTAGTACTATATGAATGTTAGTTTCTTAAAGTCTCCCCTTCATACATAATAATTAACACCATATTAATGATTAGCTCTCAACGAAAATGCTATAATTTCTCATTGATTAGTAGACTTGCAAATCAAATCCCTCCGAATGTCAATCAAATAAGAGCAAGCTTGGCCATGCACAATGTTATTACTTTGGAAGATCAAAAGTGGAATCACAATTCATTAGATTGAAATAATAAATCCTTCTCATATTAACCCCAAAAAAAAAAAAAAAAAAACTTGAAGATGAATAAACAAATAAGGAACATAATTAATTTCTAGTACTAATTAAACAAACAACAAGTGCCATTACATATATATTACTTAATAATTAATTAACTAACTAATGAGAGTAATTATTCATTCCCATCATCATCAACTCAAACTCACCAAAATCAACTTTACCATCGAAATTCAAATCCACAACCCTCAACATCTTCTCAACCTCATCCATACCCCAACCACAGTCCAACCCTAGACACTCCAAAACCCTCTTCAGCTCCACTGCCTCAATAAATCCATTCCCATTCTCATCAAAGATCTCGAAAGCTCGCCGCAGCAATAGCTCGTCGCCACCGCCGCCGAGCACCTCCTCCGCCGCCACCACCGCCTCCTCCTCGTGATGATCTTCTCCCGGCAAGTCGAACGAGGCTCGGGGGCCGCCGGAGGAGGGCTCCTCGCCCCCCTCCTCAGCGCGCAACAACCCGAGCCTCGCCACCACTTGCCGCGCCTTCTCCTTGCGGATCCGGCCGTCCTCTTGCATGCCGAAAACGGTGATGAGAGCCCTTGCTTGCATTGAGTTGTTGTCAAGTGTTGCTTTGCCTTCTTTTGATGAATATTGTTGTTTTTGATAATCTTGGTTTTGATGATCATGATCATCAATTAGTTTAGGGTTTGATCTTGAAACTCCTACTACTCCAATGGATTGCACTAACCCTCCTATTAATCTTGAGCATGTTTCAGTGATGCCCATATTTGGCTTGTGTTATTGTGAGGAAAAAATGAAAATATATCTTAGTGAAAATAACCTCTGATTACTTAATGAGAGCTTGATATGCTACACATATACGTTACGTAGTGTCATAAATGAGAACTTTTATAGAAAGGGGTCATGGTAGTTTGCCCCGGGGTTTTCGTTAAATTACTTGGTATGCCATGCTGCTAATTAAATTCATTTTAATTTACTTTTAATCTATTATTGATCTCTAAGATTCTCAAGCTGGCAATTATATTATTTGAAAATAAGTATAAAATGGCTAGTGCAATGTATACATGATCTGGACAGTAAGCTATTATTATATATTGTACTTGTAGTGTTGGGTGCGTGGGCAAAAAAATGACAATACTTTCCTTTATAAATGTATCTATATAATTTATGTATATGTATATATAAATATATATATGTGTGTGTGTGTGTATATTTAGTATTGTCTTGTTTTGCTATAGCTAGCCTATCTGTGTGTCTTGTTGATCTGTAATGTTTTGGGGAAATATTGTAAGTTGGTCTTAAAAATTGTCCATAGTACTTGATTATATTCTTTGAATGGAGATTGTAGAAATGACATTTTGTCTCTAAACAGTGATTATATTCCCTTTAAAGTTTAAGCTATTTATAATTCTTCTCAAATTTTTGCATGCTCTCTCTCTCCCTTATTTCATAAAGCGAATGCCAGATCATATGTTGTCTTATTAAGTATAACTAATCAATTGAAAAAATGAACAGATTACTAATCGTAAAAATTAAAATCAAAATGATCGTATGTCTTTAATGTGTTAATTTTTGTGTGGTGATAAATTAGGTTTAAAATTAGCTTTTAGATAAGTAAAAGAGCCTAGAATTAGATGATTAATCCAATATTATATATATATCTATATTCCTTCGAAGAGTGACACCAACTATATATTGCTGTCATTTTTACTAATTGCGTGACCGAATGAAACGATTAATCGATTACTGTAAATGATTTGTGTTATATTAATTAGGTTTCTTTTTCATCGTTATTATTTTTTTGCTAACGAAATATGGATTTTTAAGTTAATGAAATACATTAACAAGACTAAATTCTCACAACTTCTCATAAAAAGAAGGGATTTTGTTATAAAAACGCTAAATCACCAGTCGACATAACGTACGACCATATTATTAATAAATTGGAATTCCTCACTTTCCTTGAAGCATATAGGAGACACTCGCAATAATGAAATAGTGAATAAAATCAATTGGAGATAACTCAAATTTCAAATGACTTGAATAATTAAATCACCAACCAGATCGGATTTTAATGGTAGAATCATTTTTCCACAACTATTTAAGAAAACACGTGAGGAGACAGAAACCGCGTCTCTTTTCTTTTTTTCTTTTTTTCTTTTTTTTTTTTTGTTTTTGTTTTTTTTTTTTTTATTGTTCCTCACTAATTGGATTAATTAATTTATGAAAATATTATGTATATTATCCAAAAATGCATTGCTTCCCCGCCTAAATCACATGGATTACAGCAAATATTAATATGCTTCCCCAAAATAATTGAAACTAAAAAATACAAAAGAAAACCAATTTCATGAGTAAAACCGAATCACAATAAGCCTAAATGAAATATACATAAATTGGAACACTAATATTGTTGATTGTTTAGCACAATTATAAATTTCAACAAACTCCATCGCCAATCGATGATAAATAGTATTTTTCCAAAATAAACGTGTTTATAAGTTTGTAAATACAATTGTATAATTGATATAGATCATCTCGTTAAGAGTAATAATATAGTTCTCTTTCTCCGATCTTATAACACGAAAAATAACATTATATATACTGTGGTTTATATTTTCTTTTGGGGATACAAGGCAAATTTGTGGGTTTTGTAATGTGAGATAAAAATGACAAAAACAAGGAAAGAAACTTCCTGTTTCTCAATTAATCATAGGCCTACCTATACTTAATTGCCCATCAGGTCCGATCTCCATTAATCTTGCATAATCCTCCGGCAACGGGATATTCAACTCCGAGCAAACCAACTTAACGATGCTGGCCGTCACGGCACCAAACGACATTTTGTTTAATGTCACGGCAATAGCAAACTTATTCTTTATGTCGCAAAAACCCGTTGAGCCACCCATTCCCGAGTGCCCGAAACCAATAAAAGACCTATCCTTTGTGTAGTACCTCTTAAACCCTAATCCAAAATCCCCATCCGGCTTAGCAAAGCTCTCGTACTCGCCCACACCCATGAACGCGTCGTGAATCTTAGGGTTGGTAAAGATCTTGCTGCCATTTTGTGAGTTAGTTATAACTGCACCGTTGTCGTTTGTGCTAGTTCCGTTTATGCTGCTACTCCTAGGATCACCAACAAGCCTAGTGTGGCTATCAGCGCTCGGGTTTCCACAATGATTAGAACTCTCCAAATCAGGGGACTTTGTTCCATTGCTATTCTGCTTGGTATCTAAAGCCGCAGCTTGGTCCTTGCTTTTGCTAGCTTTCTTCTTCTTCGACGGTTTTAGGGAAGGGAACTTAGGGATGTGGGGGTGGCTACCGAGTGGCGGCTTGGAGGAAGAGGAGTGCGGAGGCGGAACCACGCCACCGTCGGCTAGGGCTGCATAGTACCGGGCAAGTGCACGGGCCGAGCAGTGCCCATTTGCAGCAGGAATGATGGCGCGGCGAGTATTAAGCATGTTGAATAAAGCAGGCACTGTGGTCACCATCTGGGAGATTTTGCTGGGCTGGAAAGCTTCCGGCAAATTAGGTCGATCGCTTCTCTCGGAAAGCATCTTTAAATTGTCTATATCTACTGTGAGGGCTGCAAGCCGAGACTCCACACCTGTGTAGGCCGAGTCACCATAGGATAATTAATGAGAACCCAGTTTTATAATTAGAAGTACAAACAAAGTTCAAATCTAAAAAAAAAAAAAAAAAAAAAACAGAGTTGAAATGGATTGATTAATAGAACAAAATAGAGAGTAATTTGTTAAATATGGAAAATGTTAATAGCAATTACGGATAAGAATCCTGGTGAGGAAAGAATATTCGATACACTTGCCTGGAGGAATCCCGACGTATAGCTCTCCTTCGATTTGGAGCGGATGAACGAAGACTTCTTCAAGAATCTCTTGAAATTTCCTCCCAGATGCATGCTGTCGGCCATGAACTTGAAATTAGAACAGAAACAGTCATACTTGAAAACAGTTGGAAGTTTGTGATTTAAATTGCCGTTCTAATTGAACCATTATTCCGGAAAAAATGGATTAGTTCCATGGTCTAGGCACGGAAAGAATGGCAAAAATGGAGTCAATATACCAACTAGGTCTCATCAAAGACCGGCAAATGGAAAATTGTCAATAAAAATCATTTCTAGTTCATTTCCAGGATTTAGACATTGAAACATTTCGCACCCATCTCAGAACCTTCTTTATATTCAGTGGACAAGTATTAAACAGCCTCACTATCTTCCCTAATGCAAAGAGGGAAAGGAGGCCTTAAAGCGGAAATATATCCGCCAGTGTATCTCGAAAACAAACAGTAAGATCTCCATGCGAATATGCAATTAGATTGGTGTAATATTTTATGGTATTGAGCATGAGAAAACCACCATATTGAACTTCACTGAAAAGATCTGTCATAATGAAGATCAAATATTTGTTAATGCCCATTAGGTAAAACACCGACAGAAAGCAAAACCCCAAACATTCCTAAACTGCCTTCCTCAAACATCAGAGCTTTCATTTCCGTTCCGACTTCCGAGTGCCATTGTGAGATCAAAATGAGTTCGTGACAAAGATCTGATATCTGATAGTGTCATTCTCTAATCCAGAAACAGCAAGAAACTTTATGTTTACCTCGATAATTCCACCACATAACCATCCATATGAGAGATAGTGGTACAACTGCTTCTCGCCAGGTTGAGACTCGGGAACCGAGTTAGCAATGCAATTCAGGCATTCTTTCCAGTCGGACAACTGCATAGGGTCTTCTCGAACAACATCTGCCATGGCATTGTGTAGGCCGGATGTGTGATTAAGCACATGATGAACCTAAAGGAGATAACTAAAGACTTAAAATTACAGAAAATCGTAAAAACACAATTAAAAAATCAAATGCACACGAGAACATATTTATCAGGACTTGAAGAAATAGATCCAAACCTTCACGAGATCTTTCCCATTTGACCCAAATTCTGGCCAGATATTTGCAACATTTTCATCAAGCTTTAATTTACTGCAGAAGTAAAAAGAAAAAAGTGTATATATGAAATTAAAAGTTTGAAAGGCATGCAACTGAAAGCAATGCTCAGTTAGTATAGTACAACCTTTATAAATATGTCTACGTTCAAATGACCTATTGCTAGAGATATGTCTACACAACTGAAAGAAAAACACCAAAATAATATTCAGGTCATGATCTGATATTAAAGTGGAGTACACACCCGTTGTCAACCAGCCAATGCAGCATTCCTGCGGTGATACCCTTTGTGACAGAAAATACCGGAAAGAGACTGTCGGGTTGAACTGGTCGAGGGTCGTATTTACCAAGCACTCCAGCTGCAGTGTCAATGATGACCTTTCCATCTTTGTAGGCGCATACCTTGATAAATCAATAAGAATTTGATTAAAAATTGGTGAAAAACATGAGTGCATTAAGTATACATATATAAATAATGACTATCGTAAAAAGGGTTCAACATGATTTTATCTCATTTTCTTGCTGTTCTTCTGTGGATAAGTTCAGAAACCAAAATTTTAGTAGCATCTCACCTGGATTCCGAGAATTTTATCATTATTCCCCAGCTCCAACAAAAGTTGCCTAAGCTTGGCCTCCAAATCAGAGTGGATCGGTGTGTCGTATATCCACCTATCATTGAGCTTCAGTCCCCTGTTACTGTTTCTGACAAGTTCATGGAAGTTCAATCAGCAAAAAAATAAAAAAACGACTGCACAAATTTTCCAAAACAGGGTTCAGGATATACTCACTCTTGCAAGACGGATGCAGCAAATGGCCTCATGATATCATGATAAACTATATGCACATTCATTGTCGAAGAAAGCCCTAAATCCACGACACAAGTAGTTGTTAAAGATTTACTTTAAATTGATGTTACTAACAATTATTTCAATGACAGTACCTCTTAGAAGATTAAGGACACGTGAAAATATCACAATATCACCAGGAAAAGCATCAACCTGAAAGAAATATAAATAAATAAATTTACTAGATGTAGCACGATGAGAACCGATGTATGAACAAATCAGAGGAAAGCGTGTGGACAAGAAGAGCTCGCTATGAACTTACAGGATTAAAACGTTTGACTTCTTTTCGGTTGAGGTTCATCTTTTCCTGTATAACCTTCATGTTTTTGTTTCTTTGCTCAACCAAATTTTTTGCAGTTTCCTTGAAGAACCAAAAAAAAAAATGAAAGCTTAAATGAATGAATTAAGAAGAGACATTCAAAAGTAGGGGATAACATAATAAAAAAAATAAAAAAAGGCATAATCATAGAGCATGAACAATACGTACAAGAGACTCATTTGCTGATGTTGTTGCACGAAAGAATACAGTTATAACATCCATTGCTTGCTCTGGCACGTCTAACCGCAACTTAAGTCCCATTTCAGCGAAAGCAGACAAAAGAGCTACATGATCGCCCTGTAATTAAATCGTCACAGACAATTAAGTAACTAAGAAACAATGATATCCTCAGGGATGGAAATAAACAGAAATCAAAAAGTCACTCAATCGCAACTATTTGTCTCCATTCAAATAAATCATCGACCAAGTGAAGTAGGAAACTTCTCCATTTTAAAGTTCCAGAAGTCTCCTTTGCTACCATTACATAAGTATGACACATTGGTGTTTTAATCCATCTCCAACTATGGTAAATTACTTAACCTTGTCACATGTCCCCAAAGGGACAGGGAAAGGAAAAAACTAATAAGAATGATGATGCAATGAGAAAAATATCAATACTATTGTTTCATGCCAAAAATGCACTGAAGGACTCAAAAGCCATAACCAGCAGGCAGCAACCAATAAATTAATTTTTCTATTACTCTAGAACATATATAGCATTTTGTTTTAGCTGAGTAACATATTTTGATTATTTATATTTAATGTTGTGCACAGACCTCAGCAGACGCCAAAAACATCTTTGCCAGTGCTTGTTTGAAAGGGTTAGACAGCTTTTTAGTAAGCCCAAAATCAAGCAAAATTGGACGATGTGGAGGTTCCTTGCTCACAAGAAAATTCCCTGTATCACAGAAACCATGGACTAATTTATAAGGTAGCAGACAATAGTAAAAGTTTGACATATATAGTTTTTTAGTAAAAATATTGGTCTTGCCAAATGACTGATGAATATCATCATCCAAATGAAAAGTAATCATAGCAGAGAACTGACTGATAAAGAAAACCCTATATTACCTGGATGAGGGTCACCATTGAAGAAACCATCCACATAGATTTGGTGAGCATATGCACGGGTTATTTCTTCAACAATTTTTTGTTTGTCAACTCCAAAAGCTTTCAGAGTTTCAGAGTCATTCAGACGAATCCCATCCATATACTCCAAAACGAGGACTTTTTCTGTTGACTGTCGTTCAATACAACATGACACAATTGATTACATGAAAATGAAAAGTGCAAATTGTATTACAAGTAAAAAGAAAAAGAACATAATCCATCCAGGTAAAAGGTTACATGAAAAAGTAACTGATACGACCAGCAAAAATTCAAACACCAGTGACAAATAGGCAGCCAACTTTCCAGTATAATGCTGATGAACCATAATTATGAAAACATATGCTAATACTAGGTGAAAATTTAACTAATCAGGCTACACAAACTCTTCATAATGTTTTTATTTTGTCTTTGCACTCCTAAGGGGGAAAAAATATTGCAAAATCTCATCTGTCATGAACTTATGCTGAAAGAGTTATTAGTTCAGAACTTTAAAAAAAAAAAAAAAAAAACCACTCTCTAAGTTCCAGTTCCACTGTATTGTTGCTTGTCATTCGTGTGACATCAGAATATAAGGCCAATAGTACCTGAATAACCTCTGGAATCAAAACATCCACTCGATTTGCATTCACAATATCATCTGGTTTTGTTCTGCAGCCAAGATTTTTAGATACTATTCTAGTATTCTCTACAAAAACAAGGAGATGGGAAAACAGATTAATGCTGTGAGCTATTTAAAAAAAAAAAAAATCGCCATGAATAATGCAGGCTGCGGTCAAATTAAGCATATTTGATGAACACGTTTCAAAATGATGAAGATGGAAAGGAAAGTGCGACAGCCAGCGATGAAAGGTCAAAAAAGAACAAAAACAAATTTAACTAAATCAATGTGAAACATTTTATACAAGCAAAGCAAGGATAGGTACAGTAGAATTAAGCCTATAGTAGCATTTGATTCTATGTAATAAAATATGGCAGAATGTGTTATATAGAAACCATGCATATAAAAGTTCATTTGCAGCTATAGCTATTTTCTAACTCAAAAACAAAAACTGATCTGACCATGGCCGTTATCAAGCTCATCCAAACTTAGATAAACTTATACTGTCAGCCAAACTCCTATTTAAATTATGGCATAGTCACGTGTGGATTAGCAATGAGCAATTATTTTTGTTTGGTCATAAAGGAAAACTAAGGTCCCGTTTGATAACACTTTTATTTTTTTTTTTCTTTTTTAAACAAAAATTTGATCAAAATTTTTATAAAAACATTTGGTAAATCTGTTTTCCTTTTCTGTTTCTTTAAATTGAAAACAGATTTTCAAAATTAGAGGAATCAAAAAAATTTTGTTTCCGAAATTTTTTGAACAAAAACGCCAAAACTTACAAACGATTTTGTATGTTTTCACTCCCTTCTCATTAGTTACAAAATATAAAAAACAGAAACGCAATTACCAAACATGTTTTATGTTGTTAAAATATTGAAAACAAAATGAAGTGAATTTTTTTTTATAAAAAAAAAAAAAAAAATGTTACCAAACATAGCCGAATATTTTGATAACTAAGTGAAGCGGGATTGAGCATACCAGCTTCATGATTGAAGTCGAGTTCCTTAGGAGCTTCTCGGCACCATTCATCTATCATAGGATTAAAGTTGTACTGAGGCTCCGCCCATGCTATCCAGTCAACCATTGACTTTGCATTCTTCAAGTCCTGTACAACAATAGTAACGTGCCTCCAACATTTACTCACCGTATAATATGATCATCATGTAACAACTAAATTCATTTTTCTCGTCATAACAACCACAAAAATCAAGCAAGCAAACCTCTAATATGACCGTCTTGATTCCATCATGCTGAACTTTAACAACCACCTCCTGGCCGTTGAGCAGAGTTGCACGATGCACTTGAGCTATCTGTTTGTGCACGAATTAGCAATCGTGAAGATCATTCATGTGGTATGCTACTATAGTTGTAGGATCTTAAGTAATTGGGAAGATCATTCATGTTTTAACTTCTAAAGTACCATAGAGAATAAATGAGAAATTTTGTAAACTAAAATGCTCATATCATGTGGTGTGCTACTATAGTTGTAGGATCTTACTGACGCAGTGGCCAAAGGAACTTTCACGAAATCCGAGAACAATTCATCCATTGATTTCCCCAACTCTTTCTCTATAGTCTGACAAACCTGTCCAAACAAATATTTCAATTCAGCCCATTAAGTACTTTGAAATAGTTCTGACTTACAGTACATAGTGTGAACAAACATGTAGCATAACCCTGATAAAAATTACAAGAAATCAGCCTAAAAAACTTATGCTCAGTAGGCTAAAAGGACACCCGCTTCTTGTGTAACATGAGATTGAAAGCCCAAAGCAAGCTTATATACACAGGAGGCGCGGGTCCAGATTTTTCGATAAGATAGATCAGGATGTATCAGAACATCTCCAATAAACAAATTTGAGGATGTCAACCAGAAAAAATTTGGCAACCTCATATATACGTAAACAAGAAAATGAAATTATAAAGAGAAAACTATATCAATGAATTAATCAGCAAACAGATGGTCTCTAGAACAACATTGAAGCCAAAAACTACATTCCTTTTTTGGCCAATACATCGACTAGACCCATTATATATGACTATCAAAAACAGCTGAATATCTACATATTATATCGATTGCAAAGTCTGGATACCAGAAAAGATAACCTCTTGCAAAGGACGTGGAGGAAGAGAGTCTTGCAACTGTCTGAGAAGGTGTATATAAGCCCCAGGAAGCACATCAGCACGTGTAGATAAATACTGCCCGAGCTTTACCCACAAACCTTCCAGCTCTACTATCAAATTGAGGACACGTTTAGCATTCCGCTCGTGAGCCTTTTCCCATAAAGCGGCTCTCTTAGATTTTCTGGTCAACTTCTCCCTTTGTTGTAAAGCCTTTTGGTTGTGAAATAAATATATACACAATAGAACATACACAAGGATATTAAGATGTAGCAAAACCTTCTATACACAAGAAACCAGAAAGATAAGGAGTTGATCTGGTTTTACCTTGTAATCGAGGTACACTATGAAAGCCATAGTGAATACTCTCATACGCCTTATGCAGATGTTTCCCCACCCCATCTCAGCAAGCTACTCACGAAAAGAACGCGGCAAAAACTGCATACGAAAAGACGGAACATGAGGCAACGATCTTAAACTCCTTTAAGTGAAGTTAAAATCACAATGTGAGTATTCATATGCACAATACATGATGCCCGCGGTTTTTAACCGATTCTACAACGCAAAGACTATGCTATTCAGATCATCTAGTGCCAATAGTTGCGACATGTAACGGGTTTTACCAAAGCTTGTAAACCCGTCACGTGATACGATTCAGTGCATTATTGTATTCATATACGCAATACATAATGACCACAGTTTTCAACTGATTACACATGCAAAGACTATGCTTTGTAGGCAATCTAGTGCACCGGTTTTACCAGCTCTTGTAACAACCCGTTACATGGTACAAATCCCTGCCTTATAGGTATCCATACACCGCAAACTGCATAATGACCGCAGTTTTCAGCTGATTCAACAACACAAAGACTGCGCTATTCAGGGCATTTAGCGCCACTAGTTACAACATGTAACATGTTTCACTCGTTCTTGTAACAACCAATCACACAACACAAAATCCTTCTATTTTGACCGCGGTTTTCCACTAATTCTACTACCCAAAAACTATTCTTTGCAACGACACCTAATGCGAAATGTAACGGGTTTGAACCAAAGCTTGTAATAACCCGTTACATGGTACAAAACTTGTATCACATCAGATTCAAATCCTCTGTCTGATTTTTCAGCCTTGTTCATGACCCATCTAAATGATTTGTTTGAACACAGTGCTTAGAAACAAATAACTGCATTATAACTCACTCCACTCTAACTTCCAACTGTTTGAAAAATTTTCAGGCCTAAGCAAAGCAAGCAACATCAGAAACAACGTCTCAAGAGCTAATTTCGCGAACCCGAAATCAAGACGGACAATTTGCTAGCATGAATAAATCATTTGAACTAAAGTGACAAATTATTATAGCTTGTTCAAATCATGAAGAGCTTTGACTATGAACAATTAAGGAAAAAGACAACGAATTATTCCAAAAATAATTTCGACGATCGAGCATAAACAACGAAGAGATCAAAACAACACCCATATAAAATCAAGTAGAATTCATAAACTCAACGTGAAAATTAAAAAAAAAAAAAAAGTAATTCAATGAGAAATACGAACAAGAAAATTAACGAAACAAGTGAGTGAGATTTCGTGCGAAGAGGAAAAATCGAAAACCTGAGGTAAGTCCGACAGAGAGAGAAGCAAGGAATCGTTTGGCGAGAGAAAAACGGACGAGCGAATCGAACTACTCGAAACGATTGTCGTTTTCCTTCGACAAAAATAAAAATTGCAAAATAAATAGAATTGTCTCCTTGGACTTTTGCCTTACGGGAGAATTTTCTTTTCTTTACTTTTCTTTTTTTTGTCTGTTATAATTTTTTTTTAATTAATTTAGCACGAGAATTTTCTTATAACTAGCGTCAGCGTGGAATAATATCACACGTACTTTGTTTGGAGGGAAATACTAACCGCTAAAAATAAATTTAAAGGAAGAGAAAAAGAAAACTCAGAGGCTTGACTAATCTCTCTCTGCAGGGTTCTCAACAACTTTTGGTCAAATGAAGAAAGCGAATTGAGCCTTTGATTTCTCAAAGGTCTTTATTTTATATTTTTCTTTCTCCTAGGTTAAGAAAGAAAAGTTGGTGATTTCAAAGATAATAACCAAAATAAATTATAGCTTTGTATTTTTCATAATGAAACAATTTTGAATCTTAAAAATTGTATAGGTAAAAATTGTATAGATTTAAATTTGATATGAGATTTGTTGGAATATTTAGTAGAGTTATGTAGGTTTAGATTTTTTTTTTTGGGGGTAGATTTTTTTTTAATGTAGATATTTAAGTTTATAAGTAAGTTGGATCTATCTTGTGTTTAAGAAATCGTAAGAATGCCAAGTTTACCAATGGCTACCATATTTTATTGAGGCCATTTACTATTAAAATCTTATGTCAATGCTAAAATTAACATTCAAATTAAAAATTATTTTTCAGTTAAAAATTTTGGCATTTTATCTACTATACTTAAGTGCCATGAATTGATTGCTACATTTTTTATTATTTTTTATTCCAATTTGTTGGTTTTCTCAAAAACATTGTACTATCGTGTATTGAATTTAATATTTTAAATTATTTTCGTCTTCTAATCCTAAAAGTGACTAATATATACAAACACGTTTACACGACTACGACTTCAGTCCTTTCTAAAAAAATTAAGTTGATGATTTGTTTTGTTCATGAATACAAGACACGCTCGGGTCATTCGGCTGTGGAAAAAAAAAAAATGTATCCCAAATTTATTTGGTCATATTTCAAATCAATAATTGACGTCAATATATCCTTAGTAGCCCTGCAGATCATTAACCTAATGTGTATGGTTTATAGATTAACTCTTTAATTTGAGAATTATGATTTAGTATCAAATTATGGTATACACGTGACTATTTGATGGTAGGTAACACGTATTAGCTTTAAGGAAAAAAAAAAGAAATGAACCATAGACTGGTTGGTTTCAAGTATATTCTCGATGGCTTGAGTAGTCATTAATCTAATGAAGAATATTCATGAATGGTCATATTGTTAAGATTAAATAATATAATTTTGCAGATTTTGGTGCTCCATGTTTTAGAAGAACAATACATATTTCATTTGAATGTTGTTCTGATATTACATGCATGTATGATGTATGTAGTAGGATTTTAAAAAGTAATTTGCACTAATGGCTTCTAAACTTGTTTTGATTTGACAAGTTGCTCTTTTTTTTTTTTTTTTATGCAATCGGCATCCTAAATATATAAATCTTGGCAAATTAGTCTAAATGGATAACAGACGTTAAAAATTGAACGAAACTAGGTGCAAATTGCCCAAGTTGCCAAACTTTGGCAAGTTCAAAACGCCACTTATGCAAATTATTTCAACATGAAACTAACTTTTAGTATCAATTTGGACTAAATTTGTCAAGATGTATAAGTTGATGGTGAAAATTGCCAAAAGAAAAAAAATAGAGGGCAATTTGTCAAATCATGACAAATTTTAAAGTTATGGGTGGAAATTACTTAATTTTAGATATTGGTCATTGTATACAATTTATTATAAATAAATCATCCATTAATTAAAAGATGACAATGGACTTGCCGTACATTATCTAATATTTAATTAAGTTTGAAAAAGGGGGATTTTGATGAATACCCCATTCTTAACACAATGATAATCTATACCCCATGTGTGTTGCACTTTTAATTTATACCCCAAAATTTACACTACAAACATAGAGTGAAAATGAAGGGAGCACACCACATGGGGTATAGATTATTAAGTGTCATTAAGAATGGCTTTATTTTGAAATTCTCCCTATGGAGAAAAATGTCACTAAATTAGCCCATAAGTACTTACAAAACGCCAAATAATTAGGTCAAAATGCATTGTCGCAGATCAATTGTTATGTCACATATGTGAGACTTAGGCCACAATAAAACAATATAATATGTATGTGATCGTGTGTGTATTGGAACGAAAATATATTATTCTCGTTGAAGGCAACAAGCTCAAATTTTCAACCTTTGAAAAGGCTTGTATAAGTATTCAAAGCATATATATAGTATTATAGTTTTTCTTTCTTGAATTCAAAGCCAAAAATAAAAATAAAGTATTGGCACTTGGTTTGTCGCTTTGCTACATGTTAAGGCAAAAACAATATCTGAATTGTAATAATAGAAATTAAAATCATTTTGTCATCAATGAAGTTTTTCGGTTTCTCTAAGAATTATAAAAGTCCGTATAACTTTTGAGTCGAATAATAAAAGGTAATGTTATCATGTCTATTATGAGTAGGAATGTCAAAAGATTATAATTATGCGTTCAAAGCCCTCGACTAAGTTGAAAAGGTAAACTTTCATAAGTCATTGGTAAATAAATTTTATTAATTTTGTTAATATATCTAATAGGTATAAACATAGATATAGATGTGAATAAATTTAATATAATTGACAATTTAGCCCCAAATTAGTATTGAAATTACTCATAAAATTGAATAAAAGCGCTAAAAAATAAAGAGTATTAGTTCCAACAATCGAAGATTAAAGGGTAACACTAGATATATACATGCAAGCTCTTTTAAAAAAAAAACTTTTATAGTCCGTGAGAGAAAGTGATCGACCGAGACCAAGAAGTCGACATATCCATAGGCTAAACATAAAAAGGGTGAAATAGGAAAATATTCAGAATTTATATAACAATAAAAATAAATATCCAAACTTTTGAAGTAATTAAGTTTCTATTGAATTCGTTAATTACTTACATCTGTTTTTGGTAACTAAGTTAATTACCACCACTTACCACTGTGTAGGTAATTGAATCACTTAGGTAGTTAGTTATATTTTTCAAAAAATTGGGTAATAATTAAATTAGGTGTTAAAAATTGGGCATTCACTATAATTTCTCAACATAAAATTGTATAGATGGAAGAGCAGGAAAATCACTTTTGTTATTGTTGTAAGTGATTTTTCATCCACGAATGTAACTTCGTGGGCGAAGTCCCCGAGGCACGTTTAAGGCAAGCTCGAGCCCCTGATCCCAATAGGAAATGAATGCCACGTCATCACAGGAGCTTCCTCCGGATGAAGATGGGAAGAGAATCGTCGAAGATGATCCTCAATTCTGCACCCCACGATGACAAAGAAGGGAAAACACCACCGAAGGTGGTGTTAAATTTATGACAAGACCCTCAGAAAGTGATAGGTAGACAAGAAGGTCGCAGATCATCGAAGATGATCCACCACCGTGAATCTATCCTCGGAGAGGAAGTGAGGACTTCATTCAAGACAGAGAGCTCGACTTGCGAAGCTAGTAACCCCCGATCGAATATGAAGTCCACGCTAGTTAGTTTAGGTCTTACTTTCTGTTCTGCCTTTCTAGCCCCAATCATGGGATTTTTTGTAATTCCTCCCGTAAGACTCGCGATTGTTATAATTGTTCGAGATATTCAATGTCCGAGTCTTTAGGGAGAGATAACTGTACATTTAATTTAATAATTAATCCCAAGATTTAGGGGATCGTTCATTATGCGTTTCCTTCTCCGAGCCTTAACCCCTCGACTATAAGAGAGGAAGGGATAACGGAGAAGAGGTTGGTTGGAATTTTCTATAATACAATTTTCATGTGGACGTAGGTTATTAGTATATTGGAGGGCCGAACCACTTAAAAAACTCTCTTTTTATCTTTCCGATTAATATTTTGACTAAAAAGTTGCCTTTAATTGCCGCATCACATCCTAGAAGTGCGGATCACGACGTTGGTTAAAATTTACACCAACAGTTATCATAACAAAAACACCACAAAAATCAAATAAAAAGAAATGGCGATAACACGTCTTTATTTGAGCACTTCAAATAAGATATCATAACATCACAGTCAAAGCAAACCTCTCCCAGGCCGAGATAGACACCATCACCTTTGACAATTCGCTCAACTATTGACATGCATCATCAAGCACGTCCATTACAAGAAGCTCATGTGGTCCCCAATTTACAATAGAGAAAAACTCATATACAAGTGTCCATGGCATGAAGGCAAAAAAATAAAAAATGGGACGGGAGTCACAAGAAAATGTGCAACGACGCTCTGAGACTTCGTCCCCCTCTTAGACCCACAAAAAAGTGACAGCCCTCGTGAGAAAAAGGAGAGAAAGGGAAGAGAAATATGCATAGTGCGTATTATATAATAGCTTAAAAATATATATAAATGGATCACTTTTTCATATTAGTAGTTCAGCACGCTATATTCATTATTTTAATATTATCAATTCATTTATAAATTTAACCTCATAATTATATTCGATTGAGATTTTTATTTTTTGCCATCTCCAATTCGACGTACTTTTAATGTATAATTTGATAAATGAATCGAGTTATACAAAAATAGAGAATGTCTTGTGCTAAAGTGTAAAAAAAATTATGCATATGCATTTTATTTTTTTAAAAAAAAACCTAGATATGTTGTATACTATACTTATGGGCAAAACGAATACAAAATCTAGATATACATTTTTCAGGATAAGTATCCCTTAGGGTCCTGTGCACCCTTTTACATCTTCGGAAACTTAGGCTCTTTGGTCACGAGCATCATAGCTCTCCAGACCGAATATACCTTAGTCCCTCGATGATCATGTGGGTATATCGGATTTAATGGACTTGGACTCCTCGCCTTCGAGGGCCTTGTGAGTCCTCGGGTCTTAAATCGTCTTGGGTCCTCATCACCGAGTGGCTTTTGCAGTTTGCTCACCCATGCCCGATGTACTCGTGTGAAAACTACCCAATAATAGCAACAATATGTAAAATCTATATAAGATCTTTTTTTTATTATATAGTTTATGTAATTTAAAACGTTAGTCAGATTGAACAAATATAAGTAGAGATATTAAAATTGAACCCGCCAATCATAATTGTAAGTTGTAAGTTGTAACACTCTTTCTTATTTTTCCAACCATCACCTTCTTTGCTCTGAGGCTATTGTCAGTCAATCCCATCACCAACCCCAACTACCTAGTTTTGTGAGCCAACAACCACATACCACAAAAAAGTCCATTTCATTGTAAATTTTTAGAAAGTATTTTTGATTGCTAGAAAATATTATTGTGGAAAAAACCATTTATAACAAAAGTGAATTACAACAAGGATTTTTTGAAATCAAGATAAACAAAATCTAAAAGTTAGGTTACTTCTCTAAAATCACTACTGACAATAAATCTTAAAAAGTAAGGTTAAAAACTTAAAATATTGGATTTTTCAATAATAACTACTAGACAATAAAATTATAAAAAAACTCAGTTAAATATAAATTTATCAAACACTCAATTTTATTATAAATTATTATAAAAAAAAAAACCAAAAACATTGTTAATGTGGCGCTAGAATATTTTGAATTCTTATGGTGAAATTTTTTCCCATTACGCAGCATGTAATAGGCTATATTAAAATTGACATTTAATAACGCATACCTATAATTTGATATAGTTCCATTGCTTAAAAACAAATTAATGAAATAAACTTAAAATTTTTGGATTCAGTTCTACTACCTGTTTCTTAAACTTTTTGGCGATGTTGTTAGATGTATTATCTGAGTTTTGCTACATTTTATCAAACAATAAATTTTGCAAAAAACGTCAACCCTACCAATACCATATTGGTCACAAAAAGACACGTTACTAGAAAGATCAACTATTCTCGATCTTTATTGGCCTCTTATAACGCCACGCATTATTTTTTACGCCCTCCTCATATCGCCACGTTGCCAAATCTTAATGGACCCATCCAAAAGTAATAAAAATAAATAAATAAATAAATAAAGAGTTTTTTTTTTAGATATTTAACCAAGTTTTTGGATAATTTTTTAAGATTTAGCCATAGTTTCACGAAATTAAGAATTTAGCCATAAAATATAATTTTTTTTGTTACATAAAATACATATACGTGTAAAAGTGTAATATTTTATGTTATATGTTACAAAAAATGTTATATTTTTTACACGTATATATGTTATATGTTACAAAAAATGTTACATGCTATGGCTAAATCCCTAATTTCGTGAAATTATGGCTAAATCCTTCAAACTTTACCTTTAAAATTGCTAATTATTTAACTGACCCATAAATAAATATTAATTTTTTGTTTGAGTTTTAGCCAATTTTAAATTTATGTTTCAACAAAATGGCCAACGTTTATAGATATTAGCAAATTAGCCATATGCCAAATAATTTTAACATGAACGGACCAAAATACCCTCACCATTTTTATCAATCACAAAATGCCCTCATCACTTTCATCGAAGTATAAAATTAAGAGTTTTCGTGTGATTTTTGTTAAATGCCCTTTAAAAATCTAATAAAATGTCGCTTAGAGAGTCTCAGAGCAAGTCTGAAATTTAGTGACTGGTGTTTGATCGAGTCTGAAAATTTGTAACTGTGTCTCAAAATTTTAATCTGATAAACTAGCGTCTGAAAAATTAATCATGAAATTTGCGACTGAAGTGATGAAATTTCTAATATGAAAATATATAAAAAAATGACTATTTTATTAATAAAATCAAACATATGCTAGTTATTAAAAACTAACATAAATGTATCGCTATTTGCCTATTCCTCGTAAAAACCATAAATTTGTATTAAAAAAATATAAAGACAAATATGCAATTTTCTTTATACAGGCAATTAGCTAAATAAGGCATTATTTTAAATTTTAATCCATATATCAAAAAATTATAAAGAGAAATTATAGTGAATACCCAATTTTTAAAACTTAATGTAAGTTATTACCCAATCTTTTGAAAAATGTAACCAAATACCCAAAAGATGCAATTACTTACACAGTGGTAAGTGGTGGTAATTCACTTTGTTACCAAAAGCATGTGCAAGTAATTCACAAATTGACTAGAAACTCAATTACTTCAAAAGTTTGGGTATTTATTTTTATTATTATATAAATTCTGGGTATTTGCATACTTCACCCAATTATAAAATAATCATTATAACAAGATGCATAATAGATTTATTCTTTTATAACTAATTATTTAATGATTATTTTTTTAATAATTAAAAATATTAACCATATCACACAAACGAAATTACTATTTCTCTTTTATAACTTTTTGCTTTACCTTTAGCTAGTGCGAAAATTATATTTAAAAAAAAAAAGACCTCAAGATCAATACGATATTTTCCACGTTCAGTTCCAGAACGAGAAACAAAACAGAACTAATATCTCTCCTTCTCTCTCTAAAAATCTCTCTCTCTCTCTACTCTCCGAGCTTTGTTGGCTCTGTAACTGCATGCTTCAATGGCGGCCAAGAAGCTCCTCCTGATTCTCTCTCTCCTTCTAGCCCTAGTCTTCACCGCCGTTCTGGCTGAGGTCTCGTCCCTCGGAGAAAACGAGGTCTCCTCCGATTCCTCCGCTCTCGAGATCGAGTTGGACCAACTCAAATCCAAGATCCAAGCCCTAGGTCAGTCTCGCGCTCTCAGATTCTAGGGTTTCGAGTTTGTTTGGCCTTGTTTTGGAACTATGATTGTTTCGAGTTTGAGCTTTTGGTACCGAAGGTTCTTCGATGGATTCAATGTAATTGCTTTTTTTTTTTTTTTTTCTTTTTTCCCTGTACTTGGCAATGCGTGATTTTGAAATTCTTAAAGCGGAGAAAGAGAAAGATTTTTTTTTTTTCACTTTGATTTTCACGGTCGCCAAGCAGGAGTTTTCCAGATTGAAAAATATTCTGAAGCGGTTTTAATGTAATATATTTTTTAAAGTATCACTTTGTGGAGGTTTGACTTCACTGGCCTGAAAAGTTGAGTATGATTTTTTGTTTTGGTTTACGAGGAATTTCTGGCCACTTGGTTGGTTAAGTTCGATTGAAACGATCACTATTGAGTTTTGGCTAGAAAAGAGAGGTCGATTGAATTTCTGATCTGATTTTCTGAGAGCTTTTGCTTTTCAATGCAATTGAAGAGGGAATGAGATTTGGTTTATGATCAGAGTGGCTTTCAGAGTGAAGATATCATGCTTCGTATACTTTTACTGGACAATTTTTTGGTATAGTGATACTATGATAGTTTGATAAAATGAATAGGCTCTTTAAGAGTTAAATCTATAGAGATCTTTGCGAAAGATCTTTTGGCATTTTGTGTGTGTATGTGTGTGTGTGTTTTTTTTTTTTTCAAGTGAATTGTACTTTTTAATTATGAAATTCAACTGTGTTTGAGTGCTTGTCGTTTTGTTGACGTGTTCTGTTCCATTGTTCTGAAGAATCCCAAGTTGATGAGAAAACTAAAGCGTTGAAAGGGAAAGATGTTGTAATAGCGGAGAAGGAAAAGCTCATTGAAGAAAAGTCAGACCGCATCTCATCCCTACATAACGAGATCGTGTCTCTTCAGGTTTGGAATTTGAATCTATATTCTTCAATTGTGTAAGTTGTCTGTCATTGTTACATATTCTGTTTCTATTTTAGTCTGGTTGTAGTGATAGTTAAGGAGCTAAGTTTATTGTTTTGTTCTGATCGTTTCTTGTTTGTGACATGTGTTAGCGCTGTTGGGTTACATTATAGTTTCTTATGCTTCCCTTTTCGAGGCATAGACAGTTTAGCTTAGTTTTGAAATTACAAGAATTTTTAGTTCATGTCTATAGTGAAAAACAGAGAAATGTTTCTCTAGGAGGTCTGTCTAAGTTTATAACAAATTATTTGAATTTGCTGTGTTTTAGAAAAAAGGAATGCACGATGTTGAGGAGCAGGTTGGGAAGGCTCATGCACGTGCTGCTGAATTAGAGAAGCAGGTTGGAGATGGGAGAGATGAATTGTGTTAATTCTGTGATAATTGCATCTTTTGTGAGACCCATTCTTGTATGCAGGTTGGAAAACTTACGAAGGAATTGGATGCACAGAAAAAGGAGAAAGAAGCCTTGGAAGCTCGAGCAAATGAAGCTGAGAAGAAGATTAAGGAATTGGGTTCAACAATAGAAAATGTAAGGCTACATATTTGAATCTATTCAGGGGAGTCATGGTTGTCTCGATAGGATTTATGTAAATATATTTTATTTGTGGCAATGCAACTGTGCCTTCTCTATCCCCTGTTCTAAAGATGGTCTATCTTTTATGTTAAAGCAATGTGGCTTGAGCTTCTTCTATTTGAGTTGTACATGTTTGTTATTTTTTTCTATGATAATAAAACGTGTTCTTGTGTGGATGTATCTTCTACCCCCTTTGTTGGCATTCACGTCCATGAATCAAGTATTATGTTCTGCATATCTAACTTTACATTTACTTAAACATTAAGATGTACAAAGAGTACCTGCTGTATATGTCCATGACTAGTTAACATTGTTTACAAGATCTAATTGTGTATTGGTTCAAGCTTTCATATTTTATCTGCACAACCATGTTAAAGTTTCTTCTACCGGTACATCAATGAGACATTTATTTTAAGGGATTGTAACATTGCCTCAGTTGCATGGTCAGTAGAATGATTATGCTTGTTGATCTTCCTTTGCACTATGTGGTTGCAAATTGTGAGATTTTGATTTTGCTTTCAGCTTTCAGTTGTTTTGTTGGTTGGATTATCAATTTCTTTATTTTTTATTGTTTCAACCTATAAAATAACACACCAATTCTATTATGTAGTTCCAAATTCATGCATATTTACCATCTCGCATGAATTTTGCTTTATGTTGGGTAATTCATTTATACCATACACTTCTTTCTGTTGCAGCTCCAGAAGACTAATGAGGAGCAGAAAATGAAGATCCGCAAAACTGAACGCGCTCTTAAAGTGGCCGAGGTAGATTAGCTAACGCTGCCAAAGGTTGTGAGGTTTTAAATGTTTGGTGATTCTGATAATTATCTTTTTTTTTTTCTTTTCCCCCTTCTTTTATCCAGGAAGAAATGGTGAAGGCAAAATATGAGGCTACTTCTAAAGAAAAAGAGTTGTTGGAGGTAATATGTCAAAGTGACTCAGTTACCATACATTTAACTTCCTATTCACTTGAATCACTCGTGTTCCCTGAATGAAAGTTTATTTCACGGGGTTTTTCAAGAAATATGGCAATGGAACCTTTTTCAACAGATTCACTTGAAAAATAAGAAAATGCTTATTGATCATGGTGACCCCCTTTGCTGATGGTTGACTTTAATTTTGAGGAATGATTAATGAATCAACTTTTTTCTCGTCTTGTATTCCTATCATGGGTGCCCTTTTTTCTGAATGCATTTCTTTTGTAGTTGACATTGTTAAAAAGAAAGCTAGTTGACATTCTTAAAAATAAAGCAACGTGTAGTGTAGTCCCACAGTAGCAGCAGATTATACATTGACGAATTTCTTGTAACTCAATCTGTAAGCATTCAATGGTTTGTCTGGTTGTCCATAGTAGCGAAACAACACTAATACATGATTTGTATATAACCAGGTTCATGGTTCATGCCTTCCAGCTTGGCTAGCTGTACATTTTATTCAGGCTAAGGTAAGGGTGATTTCATGCCTGTTGTCTTCTACAAATATTTTCATGCATTTTCTGATACCATTATTAACTTGCAGTCCTTCGTCGAGACTAACTGGAAGCTGCATGGAAAACCGGCCATGGAAAGGGCACTTGAGAAGGTATTACTTCTGGTGCTTTGTGGTTCTTTATACATTTTGCAACTTGTTTCTATAACTATTCGATGTTAAGGTTACTTACTAGCTTGTGATTAGAGTTTATGATGGTGATATTCATGTGTCTCTTCTCACTAGGCCCTGGAGAAAAAAGCCCTAGCTGAAAAGTGGGCCGAACCCCATGTGGAAACAATTAAGTCTGTAAGATCCTATTACTCCAACATCTTCTCTTTCTGTGTATTTTGGGCAACGAAATTCTTTCAAGGCTCAACTTTCAATTGCGGGATCGTAGTCTTTTTTCCCTTTTACTACTTAAGATGATCTTAGTCAGTATACAGCATGTTTTGGTTAGCTTGTACCTTACCACAATCGAGGAAGGGAAAAAGGAAGCACATTTGGGACCACACTGACTTGATTTGGATATCTTTATCTGTGCAGAAAGTTATTCCATCAATAAAGGAACAATGGTTGGTGGTAAAAACATCTGCTGAACCACATCTGCAATCACTCAGTGCAAAAACTATTGAAGTTTTTGAGACTTCTAAAACTGCATTAGCTCCACATGTTTTGAAAGTACAAGAAATTGTTGATCCCTACTTTCAGGTATTTATTTTAAATATATTTTATTATCATTTATTTGTCCTGTTAACAGTTAACATTCAATCTAAGAGTATGGTGACAGGAAGCAAGACAATACAGCAAACCGTACATTGATCAGGTTGCTACTCTTGCAAAGCCCCATGTTGAAAAAGCGCATGAGGTTTTGAGGCCCTACACAACGAAAGCTGTTCATGCTTATGGCAAGTTTCTAGAATCTGCAACAACATACCATCATCAGGTATCAGTTTTGGCAGAATCTTAGCACATCCAAGTATCATGACAATTCCCATCTCCTTTCGTTGTTGGAATGTTGGATGGCTTATAGATGAAGTCTGCATGATTAACTAGTCCCATGTGTTTGAAATCATATCATAAATAGTATTGTAGTACCGTTTGCCAAAAAAAAAAAAAAAAAAAGAGTATTGTAGTACAGTTATAAAATGAAACTAGTTTGACTGTCATATTACAGTTTGATAATTTGGTCTAGTTAATCAATGCTTTGATGTTTGAAAGTGAGACAATGGTAATTATCTTATAGCTTAATAGAACAGTTTAAGTGTCGAGTAACCTTAGTATTTGAGATAGTGAAGACATTTTATGGCATAGCCCAAAAAACATGGTAGGTTAGTTGCTTTATTTTTCATGTTCGTTATTAACTATTAGTGACTTTTCATTCTTAATTTCTACACATATTTGCATTCCTAAGCGTAGGTTCAAGCAACTGATATCTCTTAGTCTTTTAATTTTCAAATGCAGTTATATTCTGTTATGTCTTTGCTGTTCCAACTATCTCGTTGAGACTGTAATTTTGACCTACTGTTTGCATATGTTTGGTCTCAATATTTAGTTGTTCCACTTTGCTTCTTTTTTTTATTTATTATTATTATTATATTTTTTATTTATCAAGGTTCAAGTAACTGTCAAAGAGACGCTGCAAAAACATGAATTGACGAAAGCTCTTGCTACTAAAGAATTGGAGTGGTTTGCGGTATGTATTTAATGGTTTAAAAGACAAGTCACGTACTTAAGTTTTTTTTATCACCAAAAAATTTTTCGGTCTCTTAGGTCTCTTTGCATTGATTGTGATTACTTGTAATATAATGTTACAGGCCTCAGCTTTGTTGGCGTTGCCCATCATCTTTCTGTTCAGAATTCTCTCATCTATTTTCTGGTTAGTTAAATACTTTGTATTTAGTGTTGTAACTTTCCTAGTGAACATCAAAGTTTGGAGGAGTTGGTTGTACACGTGTGATTTGTCTTCAGACTGTTATTTTGCTTAAAGAAATCGAAATTCTCATGGTTTTTCACAATCATTTTTATCCGTCTCATCTCTCTGCAGCAAGAAAGCAAACAAACCTGTTCGACACGGTCATCACGGTCACACACGTCGTAAAGCTAAAAGGGGACATTCAGACAAGTGAACGATCACATATTTGTTCACCAAATTCTTGGTGAGAAAATTTGTTTTCATGTCATTGCTATTGGAACAAATTACAGGGAACAAATGCTTTTCTAATTTTGCATTCCATGCCTTTGTTGGAGTCTTCTGTTGTTTGATTTCGTAATACTCTTTCCCCAACAAAAAAATAAAAAAAAATGCCTGACCTTCTGCATGATATATAAAAACGCCACTTTTGTGAAAAGAAATTTTAAATGTTCGCATTCTCTTCCCCTCAAACCTCTTATTTATGGAGTTTGACAATTCTATTTGTAGAAGTTTCATATTTTCACTTTAATGAGGAATGTCTTTCAAGAGAATACATACACTAATGAGCATGACTTCTACCAAATTTGTTGCGTTAGGCTTGATTTTATTTTATCAAATATATTTTGTTTGTAGAAGTTTCACATTTTTGCAGGTGATCAGTCTTTGTTATTATTCACTTTTATTTATTTTTTTCCCCTTACTTTTGCAGGTGAATGTGTGCTCTATGCAAAGGGTTTTTCAGAGGCTATTAATTTTATTATCGATCGCAACCGTTCAAAGCCTCAGTTACATTTTTACCCCCCCTTTGTGAAGGAAACTATTATAAACTTTGTCACACTAATTAATAGACATTGTGAGGAGTTCATAAGTTTTTGTGTGTTGGTTTATGGGTAGTTTATCTCTTATTAAAATCTGTAATTTAATTTTTTTATTCTTACAGATATAGAGAACAAATATGGTTTGCTTTTCAATAGTCGTTGTAGATCCATAATTTCTGCTGTGCTTTTTTATTATTATTTTTGTCTTTTTCACCATTGTTAGCAACAAAAATTGAAAAGAAGCAAAAATTAAACAATAAGAAGGGTAAGAGAAAAAAATAAGTGCGAAATGTATGTTTATACTAATATATTGTTATATGTTGGCTAACGTAGTAACGTAGATATAAACAGAGTGGACTCTGAAGATGGGAATCAGGAAAAGAGCTTTTGACTTCGGGTGAAAATTATAAAAAAAAAAAAATAGAAAAAATTACGATATAATTATGAAGTTGAAGTTTATTTGAACGACAAAAACATAAGACTAGAATGGGACTCTAAACATAAGAACTGAAAGATTATGTCAACCTTTTCATTTGCTACAACTAAAGTTTTTTAAGAGAGCACTATATTCCTAAATTGATTATCTTTTATTTATATCTGCAAGATAAATACTTTTTTTTTTTTTGGAAATAACAAAATAGATATTATTAATAAATTTCTTAACATAGTGAAATTTAAAATAAAATTCGGGAAAAAAGAACTATTATCAATGTAAAATTTAATGTGACTGTTTCTTAAAAAGTAAAACTTTGAAAATGAAGAATCCAACTCACAAAATCAAAATCTTGAACTTGAAATATACAAAGATGTTATTTATAAGGGATATTATCATACCTATACTAAAATTAATAGTCTTTTTACTAATTTATTTTAGCAATTAGAATTTTTACAAATTTATATTCTGAATTTGAAAATTACTAATAAGGACGTGGATATAAATATGAGGAAATATGACCGAATTGTATATCTGGTTTGTTATTGAATCTAAATATTTATAAAAAAAAAATCAACAAATCATTAGTTTTTAAAACAGTTTATAATTTCTTTTAAATCATCTCATACTTAAAAAAAAAAAAATCCTCCCCAAACTTGTCTCTCTCTCTCCTATACTTTTAACATGTTTCAGAAATTTAAAGCATGAGGTAATATATGTTACATAAATATTGTTATAACTTGAAAACTATAACAGAAAGCAATTATGTTTTTCTTTTAAAAAAAGTCTAGCTGTTAGATAAAAATAAATTGAAGAAATCAATTATATATAGGTTAAGTTTAAATATGTCTAGGAAATATCTTAATTATGGGAGAAGTAGAATATTTGCATATTTGCAAGCATCATGTTAACAAAGTAAAAAAAAAAAGGTTGGTATATATTACACAGTTTTATTTCAACCAAAATGCACATCTTGATGACCTATAAATATTAACATCGGATGATATATATGGAGATATCAAACAGATTTCCTTAAAATCAACAACGATTTAATGAAAATGAATATGTAAACTGATTAAATCAATCGGTTATAGGTAAAAAAGTAACCCAAAAAAAAAATCTATAATCTAATGAAAGAAGTTTTGAATGTTAACGATAATATCTAATTTTTTGAAATAGTTTGATAAATATTAGGTCGAATATATTGGAATAGATATGTAATTTTCTCCCTCCAGAAGTGCTTAAGATAAGATGGTAAAGATCAACTATTCAAAGCCAACTTTCTTTGATATATCATAGCACTTTTGAGAAAGCTCAATGATCACTTCTTATCCAATCTCTTCGATCTCGTCATGATACATTCAAATGGAAATATGACAAAAATCTAAACAAGGTGCAAATACAAACTAACTACTAGGATTTAAGACTCCCGATTTCCGGGAAGTACTAAACTATCCTTAATTAGCCAACATTATTAAGCAAAAGTTTTTCCCACATTATAACATATATATCACAATTATGCAGAAGAAGTAATCTCCCTTATCTGTAACACTTATATAACCTATATATATCAAACCCTACAATATTATAACAACCTTTGTCATTTATTAACTAATTAACTACAACATTCTTGGAAATTAAGTAACGAAACTCTCTCTCTCTCTCTCTCTCTCTCTCTCTCAACTCTAATAAGCAGGCCAGTAGTTATCAAGATCCATGCAATTCTCCACGTTCACGTATGGCCTATTATTAGGGTTACTAATATTTGTCACGTCCGTACAATACCCACTTGTGCTGGCACTGGCAGTGGTGGTGGCGCCACTCTGATGATCCGCAGCCGCATAGGGCCCACTCGCCGAGCTCATCACGGAACCCGCATTCATGTCATGATGGCCTTGCTGCTGGCTCAAGTTCATCGCCGCTGTGGCCGTGGGCTCGGGGCGGAACCCGGGCCCGCCCGCCAGGTTTAGGTTGAGGCCGGAGAGGGTGAGGCACCCTCCGGCCCCGGGGAAGGGGGCGGTGGCAGCCGGGCCGTAGTTGAAGTGCGCGGAGGATCCGGCGGCACGAAGGGCGCGGGAGAGGTCAGCGAGCTCGGGGTTGTAGGAGGAGGCCGGGTGGGGCCGCCCGGGCGGCGGGCCGAAGAGGAAGTGGGCGGGGTCGGCGGTGAGGCCGAGGGGCATGGAGGGAAGCATGTTGGGTGGGATTTGGTGGTGGTGGTGGTGGTGGTATTGGTGGTCTAGGGCATAAGGGTTTAGGCCATTAATGATGCTTCTTGAAGGGTTTGTTGGGTATTTTTTGGCTCCGGCGCTCTTTTGGAACACACGGCAAACCACCCACTCGTCCTGAACATAACAAATCAAATAATGCAATACAAATTAAGAGATTTTTAAGGACTTAACCAAATTTTTTGCTAATTTTTTAAGAATTAGGCGTTAGTTTCATGAAATCAAGAAATTAGCCGTTATTTTGATATTTTAGGACTAAATCTTTCAAATTTTATTTTTGAAATGACTAATTTCTTAACTAACCCTATAAATTAGTAATTTTTTAAAGAAAATAATAGTCTCTATTTATCGATAAAAAAATAGAATTATACTAAACGTAAATTATTATTTTCGGCCAAGCAATTGCAGGATATGTGATGTGATATTGTACTTGTCAATTGTCATGTTTATTTTTTCAATCGATTCCTCTTTTTTTTTTTTAAAGATAAATCAAGACGATTTAAAGTCATTTTATTGTTGAGTGTACCTTGTTATAGAATCTCGAAGTGTAATCTCAAAAATTTTGCAAGTGTTAATTATTTTAAAGTTGTACATCATGCATGAATTCTATAATGTATTAATTGTACTTTGCGGATAATTCCTATATTGATAATTTTTTATAAATATTATAAATTTTGTGATGATGATATATATATATATATATATATATATTGCTATATATATGCTCTGAGATTAATTTTGACTAAGTTAGTTGTTTGTGTATCTTTCTCGGGTTAATAGGATGTGATATAAACATCAAATGTAGTTACACATATTATCCAGAAACTACATGCATAGAAAGAAGTGAAAAATAGCGTCCTAAACATAGCTAGAATGTTTTTGATGCGTAGCTTATCCGTGTTGTGGTGAATCAATATTAACAATATATGCTCAAAAATTTTTCTGCTTGATTAATATATTCCAACTTTGGAAATTTCGTGTCCTCTACATTACTCATAAAATCTACTTCCTAACAAACTATTTGAAGTTTTTAAACTCCGCTAATTATTCTTAATTTCTTACCTTATCTATACATGTATGTACGCATACATGATGCATGTATTTATAATACAATTACACGCTTCGTTCAAATTTGATACATAAACTTCTTTTAAGACATATTATATATTACGTATAAAAACATGTATTAATTAAACCCTTTCGTTTGTTTGTCTGCCTTTTTAATTTAAATCTCTTAACCAAGTATATTCCCTATATTCGTATCTTTAATTACCAAGTATATTCCCTATATCTTCGTTCTGGTAAATTGTTATAATTATAGCTATCATCAACTAATTTCTTGATAAATCACCTTCACACACACACTTACAGCTAAATAATCGATTTTATAGCTTTTAAAAGGTATAAAAAAAAAAGCTTCCTATTAATATATATGTGCATGTAGAATGATAATATAACATTTTATTTACTTATTAGTACGTATGGTTATAAGCAAGTTCATTCACTCCCTATCAGTTTAAGCCACCGTGATAACGGTCAAATATTAATTGAACTATAATTTCTCTATAGTCAATCCGTCTAGGTGATTTAAAAATATGATCAATTTTTTTTATTATTAAGAAAATAGTCACCAAATAGTTATAACAGATAAAATTTATTCATGCATCTTATTATTAAACTATAATTATTTTCTTAATTTTTTAAAATATGAACTAAAATTTAAAAAGCCTTTTAGAAAACAATTTATTTAGCTAATTAATCCATTTTGATAACTAAACATAACGGAAAAATTCAAACAATATCTAATAATTAAGCTCCCTAAAAATCATTATAATTAATCAAAAAAAAAGAAAGAAAAAAATCAAGCAGCCAAATTACCAGGTATATATACGGTTATATATAATACACACATATATATATAGACATGCATTAATATATATTACACAAATATTATTAATTACCTTGGAAGATCTATAGGCAGATTTGGAGTGGATGCGATATTCATGCATGACCCAATTGGTTTTCTCTCCTCTCGGAGCTCTTCCTCTATAGAACACCAAAGTCTTCTTCATACCAACCAACTCCGATGTCACACTGTTGAAGATCTCCTTGTCTTTCCCGGTGGTCTTCCAATACCCCGTGTTCGTGGCTCGGTTTGTTCGCACCCCGGTCGGGTATTTCCGGTCCCTGAGGCTGAAGAAGTACCACTCCTTCTCACCCATCTTGGCCTTTGCTGTTTAGTCCAAATTAAAAAGTGACGATCATTCAGGACTCAATTTGTGATCAAATAATACTATATTCTTATTAATTGGAAACTTCAATCAAGCGAAAACATTATATATGTATTGGACGAAACCTAATTATAGATTAATTTATTGTTGATTTTGAAAATCTCACTTTCTCTAGTTAGGGTTTTTTCTCCCATGCATGAAATTTGAATACATGATATATATATATATATATATATTTATATATAAGATAGGGATTGGGCCTAATATTTGTTTTTCCCCTCCTCATAATCAAACTAAAAAACGTATAGCTGTAAACATTAGCTACTTACAACTTGAATTACGTCCATTGCGCTTAATTTTTCAAAATATTGTATATATAAAAAAATATACTAGCTCAAGATAATATCCCTTTGGGGATATTTTGTGGTAGCAAATCCTCTAATTATATCATTAACAATAATAGTACTAGTATATACTATTTGATGATCTAATAATCAAATTGTATTTAAATCTGACACAGATCGAATTAATTCGACGATCTAGATGCACAACGAAGTACGTCTGTGGAAATGAAAAAAAAAATTAAATAAATAAAAATTAGGGTTTTAAAAAAGTTGAAATATACCTGGAAGTTCCCAGGGCTCACATTTGTTGAGATCAACATCAGTGATTGCCCTTCCTGTAAAAGTGGGGTCTGAGATCTTGTTTATGAGATAACAAGTGATTAATTCTTCGTCCGTCGGATGAAATCGGAAACCCGGCGGCAATTTTTCATCCTTTTTATTATTTCCTTCTGATCCTGACATTTGATCTGAAGCGTTTTTCTTTGTGCTTTCTTCCTTATCCTTCACCTGATGATTTGTTTGCTTCTATATATATATATATTATATATACACAATATTTTTGGATTAATTCACATGCATATATGCATGAAACAACAATGAATATAGGCTTCAAATTTTTTCAAAAGAAAAAAAAGACGATGGAAAAATTGTATCTATGTGTTCGATTATTTCTTGATTGTAGTCCTATTGATCTATAGAAATTAAATGATACTATTTTGTTCCTCAAAGTTGAGGAGCAAAGAAGTAATAGTTACTTTGAGAAAAGCTTATAACAATTGAGTACAATCATAGTTAATTTACCTTACTGGATTGCATGGACTAATCTTGAAGAAACCATGAAAATCTTCTGTTAGGTTTTGACATTTTCATACTAACAATATGATTTTTTTTAATATAAATAATTAATAAAAAAAAACGATGATTATAGTAGTATGTACTAGATCAGATGTTAAAATGAAAAGGATTCTAATTAGAGTGAGAATATGGGTGAATTGTAATTAGGGTTTTCTTGCTTACCATGCTCAAGAAATCTGTGTCTCTGTAATATAAACTGACTTGGGTGTGTTATTGAAGCTCTCACCTACTATGGGTCTTGAGAGACAAGGTACATATATATATATATGTATTATGTATATGTGGTATATGTCCATGTTCTCATCATATTGGCCTCTTATAATACAATTTCAGGAATTATTGAAACACTACTTGTTCCAATATCTCTATTACATCATCTTCCACGTGTCATGATGGTTCGGCTTTTTGTGTCTATTAACGATTATGACTAGGCAGGTAATTTGGCCAAACTAGGGCCAGCCGCAGTGTGCTAATTATTTGTTTATATTCTTTTTTTTTTTTGGTCTTTCAAATAAAATACAATTTTTATTACAATATTTATTTTAAAATATAATACAATACAAAATAGCTAAAAAATTTAAGTATTTTTGCATTATGTCTCAAAACAAAGAAGAAGTAGAAAAAAGAGACGGGCGATCTAGTTTTAATTATTCACATCTTCAATAATTCAATTTCATATACTTATGAATGTATTTTTTTTTCTTTCTAGTTTTAATTATATTTATAAATGAATCATTCTCTAATGTGCGCAAAAAAAAAAATTGATATTATGTTTATTTCTTTCAAACTTAAACCATTTGATGTCGCTTATTATGCCTCTAAAAGTCTAAAGGGATCAACAAACTTTTTTTTATTAGCCTTTGCAAGTTATTTTTGTTTTTTTTTTTTTGTAATATAAATCCCGTCTCAACACTTAATATTTATAGAGAAATTATAGTGAATACCCAATTTTTAAAACTTAATGTAAGTTACTATCCAATTTTTTAAAAAATATAACCAACTACCCAAGTAATTCAATTACTAACATAGTGATAAGTGGTGGTAATTCACTTAGTTACCAAAAGCATGTGCAAGTAATTTACTAATTGATTTAAAACTCAATCACTTCAAAAGTTTGGGTATTTACTTTTATTGTTATATAAATTCTAGGTATTTGCCTACTTCACCCTTATTTATACATATAACTTTTAAAAAAAATGGCTATATTAATATTTTAAGAAAATAATCACTGTTTACAAAATAATTTTAAAAAATAGCAACAATTTCAAAAAATTTAAAAACTAGCCATATAAGAAATTTCTGACAAAACTTTTGCCTAGTGTCAGAAATTTCTGACATAATTTTATGTGTATTTTTATTATTGTCAGAAATTTCTTACAATTTTATGGCTAGTTTTTAAATTTTTTGAAACTGTGACTATTTTTTAAAATCACACAGTCTAAAATAGCTATTTACGTAACTGACCCTAATATTATTTAGGATAACTAAATGACATTACCCAAAATTCTATTACAGTAATTAATGCAAATTGATTATTTTTCACTCACGCAGTTTGTTGGTTATTTACTGGAGATAAAGTACAAAACTTGATTATTCTCCAACTCACCTCCTCCTCTAATATATTAGTGCTAAGCAAATGATGATGAGAGTATTACGTGCACTAATGTATGTATATATATATATATATATAGAGAGAGAGAGAGAGAGAGAGAGAGAGAGAGTACGATTAGGGATGGAAATATTGGCCAGCATGCAAAATAAGACAAAGTCAAGAGCAGACCAAATACATTATAACCCATTTCTTCACGTCAACTCTGTTCACATTCAGCCCTTAGATGCTTCATGATTCATGGCTGCCAAAATGCAAACCCTAATTAAAAAGTTGGAATAATACCGACAATAAGTCGGATCCTGATCTCACCGTGCACCCACGGACCCCACCAATCGAAGGTGTTGGGTGTCGTATACTAGCACGTGTCATTCGGCGATTGACGGGTCACGGGTGGGTCGTAAAAGTATATTAGAAAAAAGTTAATTATGCAAATGTTAATTGAAAAGAATGATATACTTAGTTAGGTGCTTAAATTGCAATCAAATTAGTTTTATAGCATTGTTAAAACAAATATTCATCTCTTTTGACATTATAATTAATAGTAGTAAATATATCGGTATTTTACTTTGATCATCAACTAGGTATCATATTTGTGTAAATTATTAGTTATCATTTACTGTGACAAGTCGTGCTTATCAAAATAATATTGGAAATTTCACCATGTAAAAAAATTGGAGTTAATGATAAATCTTGAGAGGCGCTTAATTAAATGATTCTCTCAGGGTTGATCATAATCATAGCAATTAATGAATAATTCTGAACATATATAGCGTGACACCATTTGTTCTTTTTCTTTTCCTTCAGTGTTGCGTTTATTGGTTCATAATATATATGGTACCTTTTCTTGTTTGACAATTATAATGAGAAATTTCCTTGTGCAGTGCTTTCCCAACTTGACTGAAGTTGAGCCACCAATAATGAACACCGTGATAATTTTCTCTAGAATTATACAGCACAGGGACGGAGCCAGTTCAGGTCCAGTGAGGGCACCAGCCCTCCCGGCCTAAGCTGACTCATTATAATTTGTGATTCAAAAATTAAAATTTTATTCCTTCTTAAATTTTTTAATTTTTACCTTACTATTACTCTTGTTAAAATACATTATCACAAACTCCTCTTAATCTTAATTTCTGGCTCGATCGCTGCACACATATTATTATGCATATGGATATATAGGTACATAAGATTTTATAATTATTCTCAATTTAAAAAAGGTCACCATGCACACACACATACATTTTTATTTAGGTAATGTAATTAATACGTTTAATAACTAATTAATTATGTTATGCCTTCAATCATGCAGTTCTTTACGTACATGGTGTCTCCAATTATGAGTTGGTCTGTTGGGGAACTCTGATATTGTACTGTCAAGCATATCATATATGTGTTTTACTGATTAAAATTGGGTCAGTTATGATTTTGGAAAGATTGGGTGTTGTTGAATTTTTGAATCATTCAGCAAATCTACAGGGTTTATGTCAATGTAGCGAGCCAAAATACAATTTAATAATATTATCACGATAAACATATTACATATATATTTATATATATATATATGCATATATATTCAAATCTATCACAATCTCTTCTCGTATTTTCTTAACGTACACTTCACATATATAAAAATTTGAAAGGAGTCTATATCATGTACTAGCTAATACACCGGTTTAATTTTCAAAAAAGACTGACTGAGAACGTTTCATTAAACAAATTGCTTTTTTGTCAGCTTCGTTGAAACTGCCAAAGTGATTTGATAATTGATCAACCAATTAATTTCATTTCCAATAACTTGAATATACATCCTAAAACTGATTAAGTGGTAAATATTATAAGATTAAGACCACTAATAATGGCCAGAAGGTGGCTCTTTATATTGTCTGTCACCACAAGGGTATATTAGTTTTGCAGATAATAATATATATTAACTCGCCAAGCAGGCATGACTCGATTTGATATTGCTTGGTTTTAGGGTAAAAATGTTGGTATAGTAGGTACTGAATATAGGATAATAAAAGAATCATTATTAACCAAACTAATTTTTCTTCCGACTATTTGCCTTGGTTGACATAGTACTTACGATCTCATATTATACGTACCCCTTTTTTTTAAAGTACGATATAGGAAAAAGATTCAATCATTTTATTTATCTTCGCCCGACTTCCTCGAGATTCAAACTAGTAAGAAACGTTCAGCTATAAACATTTATAGCTTACAACAGCTATGTTATACAATACAAGTTGTAAGAGAAAGATAGTTCTAATTACACCTATTAAACGATCATTATCTTTATGAAGCTATCGCGCGTTCTTAATTTTTTTTTCTGCGGAAAAAAAATTAAAAAAAAAAATAAAAAAGCTACTTAAAACAGTTACTACACCCTTAGAGCATGATAAATTAATTTTGTCAATCATAATTAAGAATTTCAAAACCTTCTTATTATCAGACTTACAAATAGAGTATACATGCTTTATATATAGATCATTATAATTGCATTTGCATATTTATAATTTATATGTGTGATATAATCAAGTTATAGTATATCCCCAAGAATTAACTCGTCTAATTATAATTATAACTTTGACCAAATTATATTTGTGTCAAATAAGAATAGCTAGCTATATGACTGAAGAATATTCTGTTAGACGTTTGTCAGTGTAACTATCAATATACTTATGCAAATGGAGGACAATAGGGCATATGAACAAAACCAGTTTGACAAGTTTCAAGGCTACTTGTCATGCACTTCAAGATTACATAAACAAAACTGTTATGAGCTGTAATTTTGGTTGAGAGCTTCTTAATTATATGAATCCAACAGTGCATATTATATATCAATCAATATATCATAAATATAACCTACCTGCCACTACTAATAATACTCATATGATTGATCAAATTAGAAATTTTATACTTATAAAGCTTCACTTGTACATTTGCATCCAGTTAGGGTTTTGATGGCTACACAGAGCTACTAGTCAAAAAAAATAAAAATAAAATTCCACATACGAGCACAACAATTAATTATTGCAAAAGATCAGGATATCATGTTCAAATCATCTTGTTACATAACCAGAAGTTCATCCGTTCATATTGGAGAAAATATAAACTAAATTTGCGTGCGTTGATTAACAATGTGAGATGGGAAAAAATAATTAAGAACACAATAGCTTCATAAACACGATCGCCGAATACGTGTCAGAACTTTCTTCCTCCAACGACTCACCTCGTAAAATAACATTATAGACTTACTTTGTTGACTCTGATAATGAAGTAGTTGGATAGGTATTTGTCGCGGTCTATGACTATTTAGAATCGACGAAGAACCCTAGAAACCTGAAAATCGTGTCGTAATTTCCTTCTCGGCATGCTACTTGCAAAACACTTCAAAATATAAAAATACCTATTAATGTTTTGTTTGATCCAAGATCGTTACATACTTCCCGGCTTACCTATATAACTATATCACAATGATTAATTAAAAATTTCAATTAGGTACTCCAATAATAATAATATATGGTTAATTTGTCTTGTTGTTATGGAGGCCGTATTACAAGCGCAAAGGAGACAATGATTAATAAGTTTTTTTTTTTTTATAATGTAATTTGCTCCCAAAAGTGATGCAAAATATTCAAAAAAGTAGTTGCCAATGTAAAGACATTATGTGATCAAATATAGACTTATGTTTTCTACGCTATAGTAAATACTTATGTTATACATATAGAAGCCAACAACACTTAATTGCTACTTGTATTTTCTACTACGAAAGATTGTTGCATTAATTAGTTAAGTGTGCTTTTCTTGCACTTCTTATTTAAGTACCATAAATTAAACATATAGCAATTTTAGCTATATATATAACTAAATTCAGCTATGGTAGGTTAGAAAATTCGACGACCCATATTTCTATGAAGGACTTTCGAATTTGTACTTCCATGGTTATCAAGCACTTGAATCATAGAAGAAAACCCTAATAATAGTGCAGGCATGCACGTTTTGTCCTTATTTTCCACAGCCTTGCTGAGACTTGAATGTACTATAATTTCAATTATATACAATTAGACATTAATTACTCTTTCTTGTTGGAATGTACTATATACGTAAATGGGTTTCAGATCTTAGATTTTGATCATGTCACTTGTGCTGTTTAGAGAAAGAAAACGAGGGTATGCAACTAATTATTATTGCTCGTGCGTTTTCTACATTATAATGTATAATTAATGCATTTAATTAGCCGATCTATTAAGCTAGCTCTTAAAATGTTTTGTTATGAAAAAGAGCTATCGCTGGGTGTACTGCTGTATATATATATTGGGAATAAGTAGTTGGGACTGCGTTTAAAACTTTAGTAATTTGATTGGAGGAAACATCTATGCATGTAATTATAAAGCCAAAAAATGAGCTTAAAAAATTATTTGATCAAAATGTAAATAAAAAAGAGAGCTTCTAAAGGAAGTATAAAGAGGAGTGAATGTTATATATTGAGACAATATATTTATCTAATTTTTATAGAACCTAAATTATATCAAACAATTATGATAAATTGAAAATTTGACATTATCATAATGAGAGAGAGACTGGTCAATAAATATGAATGTATATATATGTGTATGTATATATAGAGTTTTTTTAAGGATTTAGTCAATCTTTATACTAGTTTTTTAGGGATTAGTCATAGTTTTAGAAATTTAACAGATTAGTCATTTTTATTTATTATTTTATCACAGCCGATGAAAAATTTTGATAATAGTATGTTTGATTTACTTTTTTAAGTTGAAGGAACTGAATTTTTTGAGATTTTTTATTTGATTTGGGCCTTTTTTTTTAAATAATTATCATGGATACTGATGTCCATTAAGACATTTAATGGCTATTTCCTTAATTTTGATATTTTAGGGCTAAATCCTTTAAACTTTACCTTTAAAGTGCTAACTTCCTAACTTGCATGTATATATAATATGCGTAAACATATATATAAGGGATTTTCGGTTATTGATTTAGCAGCAAGCTAGTTTTTTTTTTTAAGTCTAAATAAACCAAAAAAAAAAAAAAGAATACTAGTACTTGGTCACACTAAAATTTCAGCCTCATATTATAAGTTAAGTAAAACCTAAATAAAGTTAGAATTTTAAATGCAACACACAATACGATAGTAACGTATGTTAGAACTTAGAAGCAATTGTCCAAAATATTGAGAGAGAGAGAGAGAGAGAGAGAGAGAGAGAGAGAGAGAGAGAACTTTTGCGTCGGAAAAAAAATCTGCTCATCTAAATTACTAGTGAAAAAACTAGGGGTCTATTTCGTTTGGTAAGTAATTTTATGAATAATATTAAAATTATATTGATTTGAGTTATTATTTGACAAAATTTTATCATTAAATATTTAAATAGAAATTTAATTGTAATATTTGAATTGGAATTGTAATAGAAAATATTTACATTGAGAATTAAAAATTTGATTTTTTTTAATTATAAACAAGAGTATTAAAACATCGTTGAAGAAATAGTTAAGTTAAAACTTTAAATAATTATATATTTGAATCAAAATTTTTGCTTCTTAGTTGCTTACTATCTAGAATTCTCTAATATCTAGAATTCTCTAATAGTACTTACATCTAGATAATTTTCCAAATTTTCTAAAATTTTTACAAATTTGAAAAAATTGGGTATTTTTCTAAACAGTCCAAAAGAAAAGAAGGCAGCCTATGTGGGCCCTCAGGTGAGAAGGCCCAATAAAGAGAGAAGACCAGCCCAATGTAAATGAAGCCCAATCCCATTTTAGTATTGTTATTCCTCTCTCTCCCATTTTCAGTTGCTCTGTTCCCTCGCAAACCTTCCCATTCTTTTGCCGCAACTGACTTTAGTTTTCATCTTCACCAGGTTCTGAGCTATTCTTTTTCCCTATATATATATATATATATGTGTGTGTGTGTGTGTGTGTGTAAACATTTATTTGATTATTTAATTACTATATTTCTTTGGGTTGATTGCAATTGTGATTTCCAATTCCACTTTGTTTGGTAGATATTCACTTTCTTTTTTTGTTTTTTTGAAATATTTTGCTGATTAGAGCAGCCTAGTTCTTAAGAAACCATCACGATAAAGCTTGTCCCTATATTATTTGGAGCGTGAAAATTTGTCAGAAATTTAATATTTTGCTAAAATATGTCACTATGTTTTGGTTTAGGCTTGACCAAAGCTGTGCTGTTGCATGCTCGGCAAATGTTTGAGATAATTCCTCTAAGAAATGGTGGATTGGATAATACCCTTTAGCATTATTTAGTAGGTTCAAAATTTTATGATATATATATATATATATATATATATATATATAAAATTCTCTCACAATGTGAACTAACAGTTTTAAAGGATATGGATTTAAGATGTTACTTAATGTTGACTTTCACATAATCTGAATTTTATACACTGTATTTCATTTGTAATTTGCCACAGATCTTTGGGCAAGTTTGGTATTTGATTATGATGACTGCGTTTAGATTCTGTAAAGACTTGTGTTTGATAAAAATTGTTTTTCAACTCGATTTTTCATTAATTTTCTGGGCAGAAGTAATTTTTGAAAGTAACCTAAATTGCCTTTCATATTGTGTTTGCTGTCAATGCGTTAGTTTTTTTTTTTTTTATGATTGTTTTGTGTAGTTTTGTTCAAGATCTGATTTTTTGTTACTTATCGTTTTAGGTCTTTGTTTGATATCCAGTTTTAAGAATCGTAGTCTTTCATTATTTTCAAATGCATGCTTGAAATGAGCATGGTATCTGAAAGTTTTAAGTTGCTACAACTCTGCAGTTATGTTGGAAAACGAGGCAAACCCGACTCACAGCAAGTCAACCGGCCTACCCCGGAAACGTTTCTACCGAGCTAGGGCCCACAGCAACCCTCTGAGTGACTCCCACTTTCCCATCCCGATCTCCCCAAATCATGTGGATTTCTCTCTTCACTATCCCCAATATTTCCCTTCGTCCGATAAAACTGATTGCCCAAAGAAGATTGAATTTGCAGACATCGGTTGCGGTTTCGGGGGGCTTCTAATCAGCCTTGCAACCCTTTTCCCCGAAACTCTGATGATTGGGATGGAGCTTAGGGATAAGGTCACCGAGTACGTGAAAGAAAGGATCATAGCTTTGAGAGTTACGAACCCGGGTCAGTACCAAAATGTATCAGTGGTCCGAACCAATTCCATGAAGTACATTCCTAATTACTTTGAGAAAGGACAACTTACGAAGATGTTTTTCTTGTTCCCCGACCCACACTTCAAGGAGAAGAATCACCGCCGCCGTGTGATCAGTCCACATTTGTTGGACGAGTATGCTTACACTCTACAAGTTGGCGGGATTATATACACTATCACGGATGTTGAAGAGCTCGGGGAGTGGATGAAGGCTTGCTTGGAAGGTCATCCGATGTTTGAGGCCCTCACGCCTGAAGAGCTCGAAGCGGATCCCGTTGTCAAGCTATTGAGTACGGCTACCGAGGAAGGCCAGAAGGTTGCTCGTAACGGGGGACAGACTTTCCAAGCGGTTTTCAGACGCATTGCGCCGTCCTTGTGAAGGCACAAAGTTTGGCTGTTGTCTTGTTGAATTTTGGATATTTGACTTGGGTACTTTTAGATTATTTTTGTAATGGATTTTTCTGAAAACATAGCTATACACTTTGTTAGATTATCTTCATCTTTCTGGTTGAGGACTCAAGTCCAGTGAATAGATTTTGTGACACTGAATTGTGGTTTCAGCTTTTGCTTTTTCGAGTTGTTATGAGTGGAAATTGGTATTGTACGTTAATCATTGATCAATTGCATGAACTTGGGCAACTCCTTTTCATGTTTAATTTTCTACTAGATGTGCTTCTATACAATTTAGTATTTTGCTTTTGCCTTTTGTTATCTTGGTATTTAGTGTTCGCCAATTGGATTATCCCACGAATTATAATAATACTGTTGAAATAATTGTTGCCTGCCGAATATTGCGCGCCTTTCTTTTTGGATTTTTCATTTTTAGGATGAAATTAAGGGGTTGGTTGGAATTAAAAAAAAAAATTCAAATATTCTTGTTAGAGTCCTAATATTTTTAACTCAAATGTAAAAAATTGGACAGTCTTCTCTGTTTCAATTTTAATTTAAATATTAAATCAAAATCATATTCAAACATCAATTTAAATTCAAGATTTTATCAACAATAACTCAACTAAAAAAGATCTAAATTTTACATTTGAATTCGTATCCAAACAAATTCTAAAATTTCACGAAACTGAGACACGGGTGGGTAGTTCAAAAAGAAAAAAAAAATGAAGTAGTCAAATACTCAAATTTACAAAACAATAATAAATATCCAAACCTTTAAATTAATATAGAAACTAGCCAATATATTAATTACTTATACGTATTTCTGGTAATTATGTTAATCACCACCAACTACCACTATATAAGTAATCAAATTACATGAATATTTTGTAATATTTTTCAAAAGACCAATAAGTATTAGGGTGAGTTGCAAAAATAGGCCAAAGTTAATGTTTGTTTTAAATGATAGCTTATGTTTCAAAAAATTAAAAAAATAGCCATGTTACGAATTATATAACAGAAAAATGTAACACAAAATATAACAGATCTATAAGTATTTGTAAGATATTATTTAACACTTCAAAAAATAATGAGTAAAACTTGAAGTGTTACAAAATATCTTACAAATATTTACAAATGTGTTATATTTTGTGTGACACTTTTCTGTTATATAATTCGTAACATTGCTATTTTTTTAATTTTTTGAAACATAGACTGGACTTTAAAAATAAAAAAAAATTTTGGCTATTTCCTACGATTTCCCTAAGTATTAACTTAAATTAAATATTCATTTTAAAAAATAGTAATAATATAAAAATTACCCGACCCTACCTGACTGTTCGAAGACGAACAAGTGGAGGTCCATGACACTACTCCATCATAAGTTCAAAACTAAGATAGCTTTGTGAGATTCAATTAGATCAGATCAAAAAAAAAAAAAAAAAGCTTCAATGGCGACGAGTAGCAGAGAAGCTCGGCGGAGGAAGATCATGGACCGAAGCACCGACCGCCTTGCTCTCATCACCGGCCGCTTCCCAACCCTCCCTCCTTCTCCGTCGCCCGATTCACCCTCCGATCTCGCCGCCGATACGCCCAACGGTAGGCTTTTTCCTTTGGCTTCATTTCGCGACTCGGTTTCACAATCTCAACAAAGAATGGGAAAAAGTAATCGAATCTCCATTTTCCATTCAAATTCAATTGTAGACTTCGAGTTTAGCTCACACATCGCAATGGAGTTTTTGGTTTAGGAATTGAATGAGTGTTGCTAATCGTCACTGTGGACTGGCCTGTATTGCAAAATTTAAAGTATTTAACGAGTTGAACCTTGGTGTATATATAGATATATAACTATAAGCTTCGATGAATATGAATATTGTTCACAAACTTAACTTAGCTGACACCTCCAATGGTGTCGAATCTAGTAACCTAGGATCAAAGATTGTACCGGTCTTTGCTCGGGTGGTGAGAGTTACGGCTTCATGGCCCGTTGTGGTAACGTATAAATCCGAGCAGGGTTTTGATGAATTTTCCTCATTTGTTGAGTAATTTGGTCCTTGGAAGCAATGGAGATCGAATTCCGGATCGACTAAAAATGGTTTGTGATGGAAGATTTGGTTTCAAATGTGGTTATTTAGCGGCTTCTTATAATGCTCGCTTTTAGACGGCCTCTTTATTTGGTTCAAAATCGGAAAATTTGTAGCTTTTTTTTATAGAACATTGATTCATCGACGATCATGATGACTGCTAGAAACCTTGTATTTTCCAGCGTTGACATATCGTTTGTCATGTTCTGCAGCTTCTGCGTATGTAGAGGATAAGGCGTCTCGTTCTGTTTTGCCTGAAGATAACAACAGCGCCGATGCTGGCCCAACTGAAACAGATTTTGGTGGAAGCAATTTGGTGCCTCCCGTGAGCACATTTGAGACCAATGCTGAAGCCATAGACGCTGGTTCGGAAGGCATTGAATTAAGATCTCCTTTGCTCTCAGCTACAGATCAAAATTCGTCCGTTTCAGCTTTGGCTACAGAAAGACACGTTGAACCTCAGACTCGGAAATCCAAATTCTTTAGCCCGAACCAAATAAGTTATGCTATTGCAGCCACAGAGAGAACCCGCCTTTTCTGTTCTGTTGCATTTGCCATCTTAGTTGTTTTATCGTATCTAGGATTTCCTATACTAGGCAAAAAGTTTTTAAAGAGCATTTTGGGCTTCAGGCCTCTCTTTCTCGTTTTGTTGACAAATGTAACGGTCGTGGTCGCGGAACTTCTTAAGAAACAAAGAAGTTCGGGAACAACTGATAGAAGAGAAAATAGAGCTCCGCCAACTGACGGAAATGATTTGGCTGGACAACTAGGCAAGACTTTAGAGATAGGTTTGCTTGTGCAGAAGGTAGCCGATGCCGTGTTCATGGATTGCGCTGTCTATGCAGTGATTGTCGTGTGTGGCCTATCTTTCGCTCAGAAATTTCGCTAGGAAATTTTGTTAAGAGTTTTAAGAGTTTTCAAGCAATATCTTACTCTGGTATAATTGGCTCTACTGGAACATTAGCAATGCAACCTATTTGCCCTGGAAATTTTTCCTTGTTGCTAACACTTTTTGGTGGTCATATATTGTTGGCCACTCTTGTAATTTGAATTTGTGTCTTTCAGATCTTTACACTAATGTTTTCTTTTGAGATGTACATTAATGTTTTTTTTTTTTTCATATATAGTTAAGCATACTGCAAGAAACTATTGGATGAAAATCAGGTGTATTTAATTTTAATCCGTGTCAATCGGGTTCCAAATTTTTACCGAAGTAAATTAATGATGACTTTACATGTATTGTGCTTGATCTAAATGTCAACAAAACAGTTTAAAAAAAATAAAAAAATCATTCATGTCAAGGGAAAATAAGAACTGGCTTCTCTAATTGATATTTGTATTTTGGGCAAAATGAGCTGAAAAAGTCTCAATGTATTCATGTTGAAAAGAATAATATATATCAACGGTATTGATGAGCTTAATTGAGCTCAAAATGTTCAATAATTACAAAGCTCTCTGTTCTAAATTGAATTTCAATTTACAAGGCACAAACAACTGTGAACATCCCACTCGCCGGAAAAATTACTCCTCAGACAAAGTGGCCAGTTACAAATTCCGTAAAACTGGTGTTTATTGGCTTGATGATATTGCTATACTATCCTCTGCCATGATCTCTATCACGGCCTCTGTTGTAAGGTCTTGATGATGCGAAACAAGTAACCCTAGCATTGAAAAAAGATCTTGTGCATACGGTTTCGAATCATCACCCGATACAAACTCTTCAACCGTACTGTCGATTTCGATTGAACTGCATCCCGGTGTTTTCCTCATCCTCTTACTCCGTATCAGCTTCCTAATCTTTGCAACTCCATCCCACCTTGCCGCGTCTGCGTAAATATTGGAAAGCAATACATAGTTCCCAATATCATCGGGTTCGAGCTCCAGAAGATGTTCCATGGCAATTATAGCAATCTCGAGATTGCTATGGATCCTGCAAGAGTTTAGCAAAGATCCCCAAATCTTTGAATCAGGCTTCATGGGCATTTTCTTTATTGCCTCTAGAGCCTGATCGAGGCGTCCCGAGCGTCCTAGAAGATCGACTAAACAACCGTAGTGCTCAACTTCTGGCTCCAAATGATAGTCCTTTTTCATGGACTCAAAATAATCTAGCCCCTCTCTCCAAAACCCGGCGTGGACGCAGGCCGATAGTAGGCCAAGAAATGTAATCCCATTAGGTTCAACCTTAGCTCTCTCCATATCTCGAAAGAGTTTGATAGCTTCGCGTGGTCTTCCGTGATTTGCCAGCCCTCCAATCATGGTACTCCAAGAGATAACGTCCCTCTCCGACATCTGACTAAACAACTGCAACGCCCGATCCACGCAACCGCACTTCGAGTACATCTCAATCAAGGCATTACAAACACAAACCGACCGCAACAACCCATTCCTACCCGCATAAATGTGAATCCACTTCCCAATCTCGAGCGCCCCAAGCTGCGCACACGCAGGCAACACCGCCACAACACTAATCTCGTCCGGCTCCACCCCCAACCCTTGCATTTCCCGAAAAACACCCAACGCCTCCAAATACTCCCCGGCCCTCACGTACCCCGAAACCATCGCCGTCCACGACACGATGCTCCTACCGGGCATCTCCTCAAACACCGCCCTCGCCTTCCTCATCCGCCCCGCCCGAGCGTACCCCGAAAGCAAGCCGTTCCACGCAACCAAATCTCTGTCACGCATTTCATCAAACACCTTATGCCCATCTTCCAAGCAACCACATTTCACGTAAAAATCCATCAAGGCATTATCAACCATGTAATGCGACTTTGGCCCGAATTTACACACATGGGCATGAACTTGCCTGCCCAGAGACACAGAAACCAGACCAACGCAAGACCTCACCACAAAAGGGAAAGTGAATTCATTGGGCAAAGTGGGACTTTCCTCAACCATTTTTCTCACCATTTGCTTGTAGAGAGCGACGGCTTCGACGTCCATGGCGTTGCGCGCGAAGAGCCTGATCATGGCGTTGCACAAGAAGGCGTTGGGCTCGGGCACTCGGTCGAAGAGCGAGCGAGCGTGAGACGCGTCGCCGAGCGCGTGGCAAGCGTCGACCATCTTGGTGGCCAAGAAGTTGCTGTGAGAGAGCGAGAGCTTGAGGACGAGAGCGTGGATTTTCTTCAACGCTTTTGGGTCTCTGCAGTTTCGCAGAGCGGGAACGAAGAGGTCTTCGAGCTCTCTTGTGCTGGTCAACGCTCGGGTCAACCCTGACATTAATTAAATGTGGTGTTTGAGCTGATGATGGATTAGTAGAGTCTCAATAGAGAATTGGTATTGGTATTGTTTGAACTTTGAAGAAGAAGAATGAAAACCATGCACTAATAGTGATCAATATTTTGTTTATTAGGTGGACAGTATGGTTTTTGCATATAAAGATATTATTGGATAATATACCACCTAATTTTATCTCGTTATTTTACTAACCATGTTATATTTTTCGTATAAAAAAGAGAGTTTTAATATTAGGTCAATTACTCAATTACTTAATTTTGTTATAAATTTAAGAGAAATTATAGTGAATACCTAATTTTTAAAACTTAATGTAAGTTATTACCCAATCTTTTGAAAAATATAACCAATTACCCAAATGATGCAATTACTTACATAGTGATATGTGGTGGTAATTCACTTTGTTACCGAAAGCATGTGCAAGTAATTCACAAGCTGACCAAAAACTCAATTACTTCAAAAATTTGGGTATTTATTTTTATTGTTATATAAATTATGGGTATTTGCCTACTTATTATAATGAATACCCAATTTTCAAAACTTAATGTAAGTTATTACCCAATTTTTTGAAAAATATAACCAATTACCCAAAAGATGCAATTACTTACACAGTGGTAAGTGGTGGTAATTCACTTTGTTACCAAAAGCATGTGCAAGTAATTTACAAATTGACTAGAAACTCAATTACTTTAAAATTTTGGGTATTTATTTTTATTGTTATATAAATTCTGGGTATTTGCCAACTTCGCTGTTAGATTGTTCGAAAAACAAATAATAAAAAGATAATTTGTCAAACACTAACAAATTCAAGTGCTAATGCTTAGTGTAAATTATTGTTTTTTTTTCTTTTTAGTATTTGACTATTTTTTTGCTTATATTTAAAAAATTGTCAATAATTTAAAAAATTTAAAACACTACTAACCATCCTTAAAAGAGACTATTAAAAAAAAACACTCCTATAGTTATTTAAAAAAAAACCATACATTGAAATTAGAAATTTGAGAGAAAAAATTTATAGAGCAAACAGCTCTTTCTTTCTTTCTTTTTTTCTTTTTTTTTTCAGAAAAAAAAAATCCTTATTATTTAGCATAATTTTCAAAGAGAAAATATGAACTATAATTTCACCATGACCACATTCGATTTAAATAAATACTAAACATTTCAAGAAACATAACAAAATATTCAAGCCAGGTGAACTGATAAATTAATTATTCTTAAAGAGGATATTTATTATTTAAGTCCTTTTGCACACTTAAAACTTATTAAATAACAAAATCATAAAGAGTTGCCACAGCCACAGCCACTACCACTACCACTGCCACTACCTACGTGACTCTCTTCCCATGAGTCTGAACTTCTTTTTCGGTGAAATTCACAGTTGCAATAATAGTATCTTTTAGATCAAAGGACAATGTGAAACAAGACCTATAATAGAGGGGTATTCATAGAATTTATCCTTTTTAAAATTATTTTTTTTTTAAATATTTTCTTAAAGTATTCTATAATATAATATAACTCTCATCAATTAGGGTCGGCAATCTGGGTCTAGACACAAGACATGACATAAACACAACACGACTTAAGCGGGTTTGAGTCCTTCTTTATTGGGTCTGAGTCTAATTAGGTCGGACACGATTAAATAACGGGTGAACACGGCACGAATCCGCAAACACGATTAGACTCAATTAGACACGATTAATAAATTAGTCTTAAATTAGTAGACACGATTACGACCCAATAAGACCCGTTAAGACACGTTTACTAAACGGGTCTTAATAGATAGACACGATTACGACACGTTTAATATCCATATATATACATATATATATATATATATATTTATATAGAGCCGGCAATTTGGGTCCAGACACTAGACATGACACGAACACAACAGGACTTAAGCGGGCTTGGGTCATTCCTTAATAATCCGGGTCGGACACGATTAATACGATTAAATAACAGGTGAACACGGCACGAACCCGCAAACACGATTAGACCTAATTAGACATGATTAATAATTAGGTCTCAAATAGGTAGACACGATTACGATCCAATAAGACCCATTAAGACACGTTTACTAAACGGATCTTAATGGGTAAACACGATTACAGTACGTTTAATACCCATATATATATATATAATTTTTTATTATATTTTTAATTATTTTGTATTTTTTTTTCTTGGAGGATTCTCACATGGGAAATGATATAAAAAAAAAAACCTTCTCATCCCATTTGAGTTAAATTGGTCTTTTCTCTATACCCTATACCTTGAGAATACTATTGGATGTGATATCCCGATTTAACGAGCCTTCAGAATGTATAAGCTTACATCGTGAAGAGTCGGCTGTAGGTGGAGGGAGATGAAGACGACGGCCTTTGGGTTTTATTTAGGGTGAGTTACAAAAATAGGTCAAAATTAAATGTTTGTTTTAAATGATAGCCTGTGTTTTAAAAAATTAAAAAAATAACCATATTACGAATTGTATAACAGAAAAATGTCACACAAAATATAACAGATCTATAAATATTTATAAGATATTATTTATCACTTCAAAAAATAATTAGTAAAACTTTAAGTGTTACAAAATATCTTACAAATATTTACAGATGTGTTATATTTTGTATGACAATTTTTTGTTATACAATTCGTAACATGACTATTTTTTTAATTTTTTGAAACATTGCTGGATTTTGAAAACGGCATTTTTTTTTTTTACTATTTCCTACGATCTCCCTTTTATTTATAGCTGTTTTTTTCAAATAAGAAAATTTAAAAAAAAAAGTTTAAAGGTTAATATACTTTAATAAAGAGTAATAGCCAATTGATACATCAGTGTATAAATTTTAGATCAAGGATATTTTTAGACCAGTTTTAAAAATTAAAAGACCATTTCAAAATTTAAAAAAAAAACAAAAAAAAAAAAAAAAAAAACTCCCCTTGAATTCAACTAAGGGTTAGGGATTATTTTGGGATTTTCATAGGATAAAAGCCATTCTAGCAATGAAAGAGGAACACTGGAAGAACACAATGTTCGCATAGAGAATTTTGCGCATACCGAATTTAATTAGTCCGAGTAGTCACAGAAAAATCTAGAATAAAGTTTATTCAAATTTTAGTTGCTAAAAGAACCGATTTCCTTTCATTTTTGCGTAAAGTACAATGACAAGAAGAAAGAAAGAAATTCTATACTATAGACAACAACATTTCATTGAACCAGCATTTGACATTACATGGCAAGCTTAATTCATTGCCTGAGCATACCTCTCTCTTTCTATCTCTCTCTCTCTGCCGTAAGTTTAGCTCTCATAGTAGACTTTTATAGACTATTCAGGTTGCATTCTTAAAGAAAGGATGATCAAGAGCTTGTGAAGCCGTTAGACGTTCAGATGGATCATACTTCAATAATCCATAAACCAAATCAGCAAGAGCGGATCTTGAAGAGTCTACATGATGCAATACCAAATCCTGCAAAAAATCATGCCATAATGGAATCAAATTCAATAAGCTATAGGGACATTCCAACACACAAAATATCGAAATTGAAACAATTTCCTAATGAAAATAAGAAGATCCGCGCTCAAAATGCAAAACCTTTAAACACTCGAGCTTTTTAACGGCTCTAATACTCTCCCTAGAGAATGCTCCTTCAGGCCAATTCAAACGTGTGCCTCGCCTGAAGTATTGTTCGGCACCTCGACTGCAAAAGATTTAGAAAGAAGGATGACAACAATAAACAATTAAATTTCTACAGTTATTGACATAGTTCACAAAAAAAAAAAAAAAAAAAAAAAAAAAAGGCCATGGGTTTTACTACGCACCCAGCCCTTTGAATCATATGCTCTGGGAGAGGTCCCAAAACCCTCTCCATCATTGCCAAATGCTCCAGATTTTCATGTGTCTGAAACAATGCTTCACCCTGACAAATATTTGGCAGCATGTTAAGATTCCTGACCAGAAAGTGTGCATTCCAACCAGGCCAAAAGAATTTCAAGACTAACCGAGCAAAGTTCGACAAGTATGCAACCGATGCTCCACATATCGCAAGGGTAACTCCATCCTAGACCTGCATGATTGCAGAGAGCATAACTTAGCAAATGGAGTTGCAGAATATCCTGTTTTCAGCAAGTAATAGCATAGACACAAAACAGCTTCTAGGCAGGTCAAATATCACACGCAATAGCAATAACAAACAGAGAGATGTAGAACTTCAATGTCCTCCTAAACTTTACAGCTAAATCCATCAATTTAACCCATCCAAATATGACCATCACAGTTGGCCAAACTAGGCAATCATGCAGAATCTTACATGCAGGCCTAATAAGAGCAAAAACAAAAGTGAAAAGAACAAGGGACCATGTAACAACTCATATTTGAAGTCAAATACAGACGCAGATTGTCAGTTATAAGAGTATGGAGTTCATCTTATAAGCCAAAAAAGGTATTTCATAGTTCATCACTAACTGTTGTGTGGTCTTTTATTCAACCAAATCCAAAACTAACTCCTAAAAATGGTTGCTGTGTGTCCCGCTTTATGGAACTAGCTCAACTGTATAGAGCTCTTACAAGGTATTCCTTTTCAAAAGGAAAAATATCTACGAATCTGTATTCCTCTCCTACTCAAATACTCTTTCATAGCTACCAACTTGCCTTTACTGATTTGGGTCAGAACGTAGTACAAATAAAAGCAAGTAAACAAAGAGAGCACATTCTGCTTCCAACACCATAATTAGTTACCTAGAATGATCTCAGGGGCTCTGTAATGCCTTGTAGTAACAATGGAACTATGATTCTGATTATCATAAGCTGTACTACCAAAATCAATCAGCTTAATGGCACTAGACTTTGGCAAGAACCTGTATTGCATTTCTTCTGTAGGAACCCTCTGTACCATTTTTGAGAATATTTTTATGTATTATAATTAGGTCCAAACCTGAATACGGAAATGACATGTTTTTCTGCCATAAAAGGCCAGGTACCTTATAAGCGGGAAGCTTTATATAATCAGAAGACACAAGAAGTATATTTTCTGGCTTCAAATCAGTGTGGATTAAGCGTAGGTCATGCATGTCTGTTTGATATGATAAAAGAGAGAAAATAAGATGATAAAAAGTAAAATATTTGGCAATTGATTTGGAATACCCCTGGACAAACAAAACAAGCAAAGAAACAAATTTGGTCGATTCATTAGGGAAACTAAACAGAGGGCAAAGAACAAGAACATAGACACACATGCTACTGATTCCAGAAGCTGTCGTCCAAATTCCCGAACAAGATCCACAGGGAACGGATGGTATTTATTTCTCTTTAAAAAATCAAATAAGCTTGGCCCAAGCTTCTCAAACACCTGATAAAAGCATTAAAATGCATTCAACGTTTCTGTTTAGTTCCCAATCCTATAAACACACTCTAAATTAACATAAAGCAAACTAATATACAATTAAAATTACAACATAGCCAACCATCTATACATATTCAGCTAATCAAGCAACCCCAGGAAAGAAAAATCTACAAAATTTAAGAACAAACAAAAAGTTATATGATAAAATTTAATTATTTAGTTAATAATTAAGCACGTCAGTAGAGTAGTCCAGCAGCCATACAGCGTTATCACGACCCACGTCTTTCAAATGATATAAGCAAGAGCAACCTACTACATAACTTAAACCTAAAAAGTCCAGCATCGATATCTGATATCACTGGACCAAAAGAAAGTATATAAGATAACAAATGAAGAAGTAACACCAAAGCAAGGGGTTTCATTGGATACTTACTATACATATGTGATTTCGGTAATCAAACCAGTGTCTGATTTGCACACAACTGCACAAAGATTGCAGTCAAGTTTCAGCACATGATTGACCAACAAGGCACAAAGAAAGCAGTAAAATTTCGGCATGTGATCGACCCACAAGGCATGCTATAAGCTGAAACACAATAAATGTACCGTGACTGGCCTTTATCCTGCTTAGCAAGATGTTGCAGTATATCAATCTCAATCATCGCTGCATCCCGATACTTCTTAATGCTTCGGACAACCTTGATTGCCACATACTCTCGTCTCTCACGGTCCCAACATTCCAAAACTCGACCAAAAGTGCCTACAGCACTAGCATTATGCTTAATGACACAAGCAGAACGACAAAAACATAAAATCTTGTACACAGCAGGACACTTGACAGCTAACCTTCACCCATTTTGCCAAGTATTTTATCTGCCGAAAATCGAATTACAACAAAAATGATGTTGCCAGTCAGATTACATACAATACAACAATATTGTTCTACAATTGACTAATAATCACACTTAGGATCAGATATAAATCTAAGCCGATTCTAGGTGACTCATAATATTATGGAAAACAATTTGAGATTAAACGGAATCTGCTTTCTTCGCTCTCAATACCACACGGAAACGAATGGATTGGCATGCAAATAAACAATTGGAAACCAGAAAACCTAAATGCCACAAATAACACCTCATATTATAGGACAATCATTCCATTTTGCTGGGAATATAAGAACTTAGGAGCATTATTTTGTTATTAGCCTAATGAAATTTAATTTCGCGAAACGAAATTTTCAAACAAGCATTCAAAGATCATTGCACCGAAACCGAATCAAAGTGCTATAACCGTACAAACAAAAGGCAAAGAGAAAACCAGAAACAATGAGAACTGCACAGAGAACTCACATCTCGGAATGAGATTTTCGCCGAGACTAAACACATAATGACCGTCGCGATCATCGTCCCGCTTCGGTGGCGAAGCTCGCCTTCCCGAGCCTTCATTACCTCGCACCAGAGCTCGTTTCTCCTGCAAACACAAAGCACCAAATGAAACCACATCAACTCGCACAGATTTCTCGAAACCCCAACCCTAGAATCGAGAGAGCGCAACCAAACCTCCGGCTCCGAAGGCCCAACGTCCCACGCCGAGCGAGGCCTTTTCCGGCTCCGCCGCTGATCCTTCTCGATTCCCACCATTAATGCCGCGACCGAAGCTACCTGACCAAGAGTTAGGATTTCTGAGAAGATGGAGAAGAAAAAGAAGATTGGATTATCTCTCTCTGATAATTTCTGTTTGGAGAGAGAATTTTCTCATTTGGTTGTTTTTTTTTTTCTGTATTTATCGATAAGTTTGCGGGTTTCTGCGCGAACCGGGTAATAATCGTGTATTTCGCGGCTCATTACGTGCCGCTGGTCCTCTTAAATCAGCGGTAGCGATCGACGCCACGAGTTCTCTGAGAGATTAATCGCTTTGACTATCAATTACGGACCGATTGAGGTTAACACTGAAATATATGCCTGAGCACAAATACCCGTTACCCAAATTACCGCCCGTCCATTATCAAAACCGCCCAAAAAAATGAAAAATTTGGGGCCCAAAAATTTTTGAGCGGTTTTGGTAATTACCGAAATTTTTTTGGGCGGTTTTTAGTTTTAGTAAATTGAATTTCGGTTTACCGAAAACCGCCCAAAATGAGGAGTGCATTAAATATATATATTTTCAATAATTTTTAGACTAATAGTGGCGTGGCCCCCCTAGGTTTTCTTGTCAGTTCCCACTTCACTTTACATTTCAATTTCTTTATATCTTATAATATATTGAGCTATTTAGTATTTACAATCTTTTTTTTTGCTGGAGATCGTTTCATCATCTATAGCTAAATCTTCAACTTCGATAGGACCACCTCCTCCTCGACCACTAAGATTTTAGTTTACAATTTATTTCTTTTTGAATTTGGATGTCTTATGGATTTGAAAAACTATGATAGAGTTTGATTATATTGTTGTTACGTTGTATCATGTAGTATGTAGTATGAACTATGAACTCTTTAAGTCTTATATATTTTTAAGTTTATGGGAAATAATTTATGGATTTTCAGTTTCTTTTTCTTCTTTTTTTTGCTTGATTAATTTTTGGTTACCCAAAAACCGACCAAATTCCGACCAAAAACCGAAATAAAATACCGAAACCGACCGCTAATTTATGGGGGATTTTTGGTTTTCATAATTCAAATTTTGGTTATATTACAAAATTACCGAAACTACCCAAAAACCGAAAATCCGCCCAATGTTCAGGCCTACTGAAATATACGGAAAACGGAAATGAGAACCGTCCGTATCCGTATTTGGTATTCCGTTTTCATTTTTTTTAATTAAATGTGGACCGTTGGATGGATGATCTAATGGTATGAAAAACTAAGGAAAAAAAATCAGATAGGATAAAACGAAGAGAAATTACAGTGCATACCCAATTTTTAAAACTTAATGTAAGTTATTATCCAATCTTTTAAAAAATATAACTAATTATTCAAATGATGCAATTACTTACACAGTGATAAGTGGTGGTAATTCACTTTGTTACCAAAAGCATGTGCAAGTAATTCACAAATTGACTAGAAATTCAATTACTTCAAAAGTTTGGATATTTATTTTTATTGTTATATAAATTCTGGGTATTTGCCTACTTCACCCTAAAACGAATAAGGTATTTAAAACAGATATGGTTTATAATTTTTTTTTATTAAGATATGGTTTATAATTGTATAACTGTTTGACGGACTGGATTTAGAAAGTGAGATGTGAAGCAGAAAATATTCAAAATTTCTCAAATTTTTAAAGTTATTGAATAACCAATCAATTTATTAATTACTTGTATATGATTTTAACCATTCAATCATTTACTACAAATTATTATTATGTAAGTAATTAAACCACTTAGATATTTTGTTATATTTTTTAAAATTTTAGATATTTATATTAATATAGGTGTTAAAAATATAGTATCCACTATAATTTTTTCTTATATTTAGGTTATTTTATTCCGCATAAGAAATTAATAATGAAAAATTAGTGAGATAAACTAAAAAAATTTAATTTTGTTAGCAGCTCACAAATAACCAAGCCGATCTCTAAATAATGACCATTGCACCACAATCCACAAACAATAGTATTGGAATTACGTCGAGTAGAGAATAAAAGATGAATTTATAATGAACTTAAAATTATTTTTGTTTCCCGGCGTCGACCAGTTCATTGAAATTTGACAAATTCTGATTATTAGAACTAACTCTTCTAGTAACAAAATTTTCTCAAATTTATAAAATTACTAGGTATCTTAGGGTGCATTTGGTAATATACTTTCATTATATACATCTTAGAGTGTGAAAATACCATTTATAAAAATCACTAATTCAATCTTTAATATTTTTTAAAATTATACTTTTACCTAATATTTTACTTTTATATTCTTAATCTAATATAATATTTTTAAAAATTACACTTATACCCAATAATGCACTTTTAAAAAGTAAAGTGGTTGAATTACTGATTTTTATAAAAGGTAATTTTGTCATTTTAAAAAACTTTCAGATTTAATCAGCACTAAATGATATGTTTAGACCGATTTGAAAAATTAAAAAATAAGGGAGAATTTCAAAATAAAGCCATTCTTGATACCACTTAATAATCTATACCCCATGTGGTGTGCTCTCTTCATTTTCACTCTATATTTGTAGTGCAAATTTTGGGGTATAAATTAAAAATACAACACACATGGGGTATAGATTATCATTGTGTCAGGAATGGGTATTCCTCAAAATCCCCCATTAAATAATCATTTCAGAATTTCTAAAAATAGATGGATAAAACCAAATTTTTTTATAAAACTCAAAGACTATTTTAGAATGTTCTATAAATTAAAAGAGAAACATACATAAACTATTAAGCTATTAGATATATATTATCATTGTGCCAAAAAAGAGGCCTTATTCAAAATTCCCTTTTTTTTGTGTTTGTATAAATTCAGGGGAGGTTTGTGGTATTTAGACTAGACTAGTTTTCGTGGCACGTGCTGTGCATGTGACATGATTTTTTTTTAAACGTATTAAATTATAAAATAAAAAAGATAAGGGAAATAATATAAAAATTGCATTAAAATATAGTAAAAAAATAATATTAAAATATAGTAAAAACAATCTTTTAAATAAAAAATAAAGTAAAAAAAACTATATAATAAGATAATGATAAAAATAAAAAATATTATAATATCAAAAGAAAGAGAAAAAAAAAATAAGAAAAAAATATATGATCTACAATAAAAATAGAGAAGGAAAAAATAAAATGAAAGTTTAAAAAGAAGAAAAAAAAAAGAAAAAAAAAATTTGTTTGCACGTGTCCACACGTGCCCAAGAAGGAAGTGGGTTGGGAAGGGAGTAGCCCTTGACACGCGAGCCTGTGTCAGGGCTCGAAAGATGAATTTTTTTTTCTTTCAAGTCATTTTGCATTTACGCCATTATTTAATTGCATTTTAATCCTTAAACTTAAAAAAAATACTGTAAAAGCCCAATGTTTAAAAAAAAATTCATTTTAACATCCTAAAAAATGCGTTTTTTTTTTAAGAAAAATGCGAAAAAAATAAGGCCACGAAATCGCTTAAAAAAATGCTACAGATCTTTGGAAAAACGCTGTTGGTACATAATATATTGTATAGATAGAGGGGAAGGGATTAGGGGTGTACATCAACCCGAGCAACCCGAAGACCCAACCCAACCCAACCCAAAAATACGGGTTCAAAAGTGAAAAAAATTTCATTTTGGGTTCATTTAGTTTGAATCCATGAATGAATGGTTGGGTTGAAATTCTAAACTTTCGGACCCGAGCAATCAAACACAACCCAAACTCTTTAAATATTTATCTAAAATTTATATATGTTAATACAATATGAAAAATATGAAGATATTAATCTTTTCTCAAAAGTTTTGCTTAAAAAAATATTTGTTTGATTGATATAACTACTTATTTGTCGACTCACTCTTCCTTTCTTAAACCATTTTCTTTCATTCTTTTTACTAAAATCGTGCATCATCTCATTTTGTATTTCCTATATATGCCAGTATTTTATCTTTTCATCAATTTTTATATTCTCTATTTGATTATAAAGATGTATATATATATAATTTTCTAATCGATTATTATTAGACTATTTATTTCATCAATTTATGAGAATTTTTTTGAGAATCTAATATAAGCTAAGCATTGTCAAACATATGAAATATGAATTAAAATTATTAGTACCAACCCGACAAACCCAACCCAATCCATTCTAGTTTTATTCGGACGGGTTGTTATTATTATTTTTTACTATAAGTCGTAAGATCTTAAACTCAAACTTTTTAGATTGGGTTATAATTATCTTAAACCCAACCCAACCCAACCCAACGCACGGACACCTCTAAAAGGGATACATATGGAATTTTTCTCTTTTATATTCCCAACAAAAAAAAAAAAAAAAAAAAAAGAGAGAGATTCTGCGTAGCCACCACGCGACCACCACGTGCCTCTCCTCTTCCTCCTCCTTCTTCTTCTTCTTCTTCTTCTTCTTCTTGCCATACAGATACAATACAATATATACAATTCAATTCAAAAGCTCTCTCTCTCTCTCTCTCACTCTCACTGGATATTTGCAGTCCCAAAAGAATAAAATAATAAAAATAATGCAGAGCTTGCAAGTCAAAGCTTCCGAGTGGAGCGGAGTGGACTCGGCCGACGCGTTCGCCATCGACGACACCAATCTTTTCCAGAAACTCGGACTCCAAACCTTCATCAATCTTTCCACCAATTTCTACACCAGGTCTTTCTTCTATCATTTTGTCCCTCCTTATCACTTATAATATATATATATATATATATGTATATATAACCTGTTTGGTCTTTGAGAAAACATACGGAAAGAAAAAAGTTCTCTCTTTGATGCTCTCTGTTCAAAATCAGGAATTTATTTTCTCAGCTTTTGTTTCCTCATTTTTAGTTCAATATAGTTTTTTTCTTTTTTGACTCCTTGGTTTAGAGATATATATATATGTGTGTGTGTGTGTGTTTTTTTTTTTTTTTCCTCAAATGAATAGAATGATATCTGAATCTGAAATTCTCAGTTGCAATCATTCCTATTATAGTGAGTGACAAATTTCCGGTTCTTTTAATTTATTCCTTTTTTGTTGCTAAGGGGTTTTTTCATTACCTGGTTTCATTACTTTGGAGTTTGGACTTTTTTCACTTGAAACTGCGGTTATTTATCTGTTTTGATTATTATTAAAAATAAAAAGATATGTTCTTCTTAGTGTTGATGATTAGAGAAGAAGATCTTGAGAAAACAATAAGAGCAATATGAATCCAAAATCCCATTTCCTGTAATTCTCAGCCTCTAAAAGAAGCTTTTGACTTGAAGCTAATTAGGGTGTTTTTTTTTTTTTTTTTTTGCAAACTAACTAGGGTTTACGAGGACGAGGAAGAATGGTTCCGATCGATTTTCGCAGGCTCAAAGAAAGAAGACGCCATTCAAAACCAATACGAGTTTTTCGTCCAGCGAATGGGCGGCCCACCTCTCTTCTCTCAAAGAAGAGGTGACCAAAATTTGCTTTTACCTTAAGTTCCATTTTGTTCAAATTCTCTTCAATGTTAGTTTGTGTAAAAATTCCTTTATCTCTATCATGTTTTTTACCAACCTCATATTTGAACCAAGCAAAATTGTGATTTTTTGGGTATTGCTTCGTAAGTCAATCTTTCTTGCGACAATGGTACACAATTTGCATTGGATTTTTTGCTTCAACCATGCAATTGCAAATCCCATTCGTTGCAGTTTTCAGTTAGTCCTTTAAAAAACAGTATCGAAATTGGTTGCACATTGCATTATTGTTTTGTTGGTTAAAGCTTGTGAATTTTCCTCAGGAAGTACTTTACTTTACCTTAGCACCGTACTTCAGTGAAGAAATCCCGAATCTTTGGAGTTCATTGCCTCTGTTCATAGTTTGTATAGAATCCTATATTGAAAGTGTCTCACTTACAACCTTGGCAAATAAGAATGTGATCTTTCATAGTTATTTAGAATCCTACTAAAAGTGTGACTCGTTGACTTTAACTTGATGAGTTCATAGCTTCAAACTGGGGAGAAGCTAGCACTCTAGCCTGCTATTTCCAACTTTGAAGACAGAGGTTTTGGACTGTCCTTTTATTTTAAGTCTCTTTGAGTTTGTTTAATCAGTTTTGATGAAATATTTATTGGACTTTTGCCTGTAGTTTTTAACTAGCATTTAAGACCAATTCAGTCACCTTTTTCTTCTTTCATTACATTATAGTTCATTTTGAAACTGGACTGCTCTCTCTTTTTCTTTCCTTTTTTTTTTTTTTTTTTTTCATTAATGGCTAAAGAAAATGTACAGAGTCATCATTTGCAGTGCAGTTAGATGACTTCCCTTTGATTTTGTCAGGCCACCCGGCTCTCATTGCGCGTCACCGACCGTTCCCCGTAACACACCAGGCTGCAGAGAGGTGGCTGCAGCATATGCAACAAGCATTGGCAAGCACCCCAGACATTGACGAAGACTCGAAAGTCAGACTGACGAATTTTTTCAGGTAAAAACTCGCCCCGAAAAATTGCCTCAGCACAGATCAACCCCGAGATAGTGTCTCTTTGCAAGCTTTCACTACAACATTTTGCTTTTCCTCTGGTTTCATTTTCAGGCACACCGCATTCTTCCTCGTGGCAGGGGACGAGTTGAAGCACAAACAAAACCAGCAACCACCGTGCAAGCACGGAAGTAGCAGCTAGCAAAAACTTGTAAAAACTTCTAAAACCGTTACTACAGAAAATTTCTATCACTGGCGAGAAACAATACTACATTGATTATTACAATGATGTAGACTTACTAAAGGCCATAGCAATAACTCTTGCAAGTTCTATCTTTAAAAGTCTATTTTATGATTCTATAATTTAAAATCTCTATATTTTGTTGACACCAATTTTTTAGTCCATAAAGTTTTTGATTATTAGCTATATTTTAAAGCCTTTGAGAGCAGTTAAATCGATTGCCTATGATTCAAGAGAAACTGTGTAATGTGCTAAAAAGAATTGATTGGTTATAATGATTTAAAGCGCAAAAATCAAAACGACAATGTTCTAAGTCACTTGGTCGTGTTAGACTGCGTCGTTTTGGCACTTCGGCGGCCCATATGTATACCAAATGTTTCTAGTAGCTGCACTTTTTGGACCTGCAAGTCCTACTTTTGTTTGCTTTTTTTTTTTTTATAATTTTTTTATATTATTATTATTATTTTCGTAAATTCACAACTCAAATGTAACACAACCACCTCAAAGACCAAGATCTTCTATAAGGGATTATGAATTTCGAAGCTTCCAAACTCAATGCTCTTTTGTAACGAATCTCACGGTCCTATCTATTGTTTTTATTATCTATAGAATTCTATGGTTGGTTATGAAGTTCTATGGTTGGTTATGAAAGAAAATAATCTATCAGCAATTATTGGTTTCGAATCGTCCAATGTAAATCTCAGCAAAAAAAATCGTCCAATGTAAATGAAACTCAAAAGATCAAACATTATTGAAAGATGACTGATTAAGATTAGAAACGTGCATTATCAACAGTTGCTAATTCTATTTTTTTTTAAGTGTAAAATGGGTGTTACTAAAAGTCTAAAACTCAATACTTGAGATAGTTAGACTGAATCATTGGCCGTGCTTAATGTCTTATTTGGTAAATTATTTTGATGATTTAGCACTATTTAAAATCATTATGATCTCTAATAGTAAATTATTGCTGAAATGATTTTAATAGTGTTAAACCATCCAAATGATTTACCCAAACAACTTATAAATTACTCTCTTATTCGGCGATTTTGTAGAAAATTATAGTTTTCTTTGTTTGTAGATTTTATTTTATAAGAATAAATACATTACTAGTACACAAACAACCAATGGAATACTAATAAGGTTTTTGTTTGTTTAGAGATAATTACAAAAATGATCTAATTGGTGTACATAATAATTTATGCCCATAATAATTTGTAAAAAATAAAAAGTATCCATCAAAATCTCCCGTTTGTAAATCGTAGCAGAAAAAAAAAAGGTCCTATTATATCATGTAATGGAGTCGGAATTTTTTTAGGGACACGCAAATTAATTCTCTTTTCACATAGTATTCTTTAGATTTTTATCAAAATAATCTAAAACTGAAGTTGTAATTTTTTTTCTTAAAGACATTAGTCATTAGTTATATTTTCAAGAGGGACATTATTAAAAATTTCAGACAAACTTAGAGTAAAACCACAAATCTAAATTTTTCAGAAGGGCATGATTGTAAAATTTTTACAAAAATTAAGTCAAATTGTTAATTTGAAAAAAATCATATATGGCTTCGGGCTCCGGCATTGATTACATCAACACTTGAGCAAGGGTGGAAAGTGGCACAATCAAATGATAATGTAGATAATTAGGCTCATAATTGCCTTTGTGTATTATGATATGATTAGTTGGATATTGATTGGACAACACGCATAGTGTAAACACATATCTCATAATTGCTTCATGATAAAAGGACATAACAAACATGTTAATATTACAAGTACACGTTTTTTGGTCCTTATCACTATATCAAAAAACAGGCTATACAAGATCTTCATAATTCTGATTTCTGATTCCGAGTAATTGATTATATACTATTTTGCTTTGGATTTTTATTTTTTAAGTTGTGGATTGTTTGATGGTTGAAAAGTCAAGCTAAGCAAAACTAGGCTCAACCTTAGAAGATAGGCATAAGCTAAGCTCAGGTGCAAAGTAATGCACATTAAAGGGCAAAAGGACATGCCATAATGTGAATTTGCTAGTGGTAAGAATGTGGAATTATTTTCTTGCATAGAATAGAAGAACACATACATTTTTTGGGAACTCTAAATTATAAATGGACTTTTTTTTTACAATACTATACGGTCGTTTGGTAAACAATTCAGATAAAAAAATATTTGTAATACACTCAAGTTTTTAACTTAGTTATCCATTTTGTAGTATTTTAATACTCATGTTAATTATCTTTTTTATGGTCTCGATGAGGGAAGGAAATGTGCTGTCTCTTTAGGCTGTGCCCACTTGCTGTGCATCCAATCAAATTGTGACAAATAAGCAAAGCAATTTGTATATTGCAGTTATTGATGGTTTTTATTTTATGTTTTACTTATTTGTCAAACTTTGATTTGAGGCACTGCAATGAGCACAGCCAAAAGAGACAGCACATTTGTATCCCTCAATGAGCCATATGCATAGAATTGCAGAGAACTAGAGAAGAGATATGATTAAGCCCTCATGCTGATTTGCAAAATAATTAAGCTCATGCTTGTGTAATCATGCAAAGAGAATCTAACCTAACTAACATAAATAATTCATCCTCATTATTATACCCATATTATTTGCACATTTATGTCATCATGATAAGAATTTATCTCCTCTCGAAAACAACAAAGAAAGAAGAAAAATATATTTCTAATGTTGAAATTTGGACGTATAAGAGCTCACTTTTCACCGAGAATCATTCTTTCTTATTTCTTATGTCACAATGTGTTGAATACTTTACTCTTTTGTTGAAATCTTAATCATCAATCATTATTCCCTTGTTTCCCTCTTGAAAAATCTTATAATCTAATCTATATAGGTGAAAGAGAAATAATATATGGTCAAAATTTGTTTGCCTAAAAAAAGTGGCTAAAATAATATAGCAAATGTTCATTAATTACAATAGGAGGTGGTCACGATAGCACAAGATTTTATGCACTATCGATAGTGCAAGGCTTATAATAGCTTAAAAAATATGTAAAAATAAATTTTTTTTTTTACACATAAGTACATTATATCATCTACTTTCTTTTATCGATTCATTTCTCATATTTAATATAAATTATATTCAATCGGAGATGAAAAAGATGGAAAAAGAAAATGGCCTTTTTTGTTTTTTTCTTATTCTTTCTTCATTTTCATCTCTGATTGAACATAGTTTTAGTTTTAAATTTGGGAAACAAATCGATAACATGTAAATTAACGATATACTGTACTTATGTATGAGAAAAAAATATATATTTTTATGTATTTTTAAGCTATTATAAATCATGCACTATCGATAGTGCAAAAAATTATGCACTATTGTAGCCCCTTCCATTACAATAAAGGCATGTGCATTGGTAAGCATATATCATATCATTCTAGTCATATTTTTCTAGTCAATTTGAATTGCCATTTCTATAACATTTTGTTTGAAAAAATCATCAAAATGCGTCTTTTAAATAGTAATTGACTATTTGAATTTTGAAGTAATTTAAATGATTAAGATTCAAGAATATGATTAGTGAATTCATTAAGTGTCACATAAATTTTTTCATTATTTTTTCTAGTCAAGTAACATTTTCCAATGCATATTAAACTGTTTGTTATTAAGGTTTTTGAATGTTACAATGTCACATCATCTTCAATGAATTACCGCTTTTTGTGCATGTGGAAGTGGAACTTTATTTTTTCATATTTAAAACCCAAGCGTCACTAAGTGGAAAAGTTAATATTCCCTCCAAAAATAACCATACCATGCCAATAAAGAAATGAAAGTAACCTAAAGAAAGAATTGTAAATGTTGAAAGATTCTCTTTTACCACGTTGTGTTCCACTCGTGAATTAATAGAAGGAAATAATTTTTTTTTAAGTTAAAAAAATGCACTTAGTAGCAAAAAAAAAAAAAAAGTTAAAAAAATGCACGATAATTGATATGGCCTCTCAAAGCATCTATAAGCTGCTTATGACCAAAGTAAGGTAGAAAAGTTGAACAAATCAAACTCCGATCAAGCCTTATTCTTTTTGTCTTGTGTTTTCACTTTTCACATTAAATTGGATTTGCATTGAGATTTGCGAATCATCATAATAAACTAAGTCAAAACCCAGATAAACATAACTTTTAATTATTCCAAAAAAACAACGGAAAACTTGGAATGCAAGAAAACAGCCGGTTTATTTTGACCCGGAAATATGAACATGAACCATCTCTACTATAATTATTATCTACATTATTGATTTAAAATACATTGAGACATATATATACTAGTCAAAATCACCAAAAAACTTGAATTGGCTTCCTAAAGAAATTAAAAAGAAAAAAACAATGGAATCCATGACATGATTTCTCAAATGGGCAATCTTTGAAATTAAAAAAAAAAAAAGAAAAAAAAATATCAAATTCATTTACATAATGACACTACTTTGTTATGACAAAAGCATCAATCCAACAACACAATAGTACTCTTTGGAAAAATCCTAGAAGGATCGGCAAATCGAGCAGAGAAAGACCTCGAAAGATTATCCGGCTCTTCCCATCCTATTCCTTGATCGAAATTCTTGGAATATGTGGTTGGATCATAAGAGTTATTAGAAGATTGCAATCTCACCGAAGAGCTTGAGATTTTGTAGCTTTTCTTGTCCTTATAGTGCTTCCTATTATTAGTAGTAGTACTTTCCATAAGCTTGATCTTCCTCCAAAACGACCTCCACTTTGTGTCGTTTTGCTTGGTGTTGGTGTAGCCTTGTCCCAATATTATGGTTTCATTTCTATTTCTTGAAGAGAGATTGTTGTGCTTGTACCATTCTCTGATTCCCATTATAAGTTGGTCACTGAAGACCAAGCCTTTGGCCTTATTTTTAAGGCTCAAAACTTTGTGATTTTTCTTCTTCTACTCAAAAACTAGAGAGAGGAGAGAAAGAGAGAGAAGAGAGAGTAGAGAGAGAGAGAGAGGGTTTTGCTTGTATGGACAAATATAGTTGAAACTCGTAAGACGTGACCTTTTTATATAAGCTTCATGAGTTGTTTAGTTGGTGCATGACACGGAGTGGAATTGGAAATAGTTTTTTTTCTTCAGTTTTTTTTTTGGCTCGTCTAGAATAATTAAAAATTTAAAAAAAAAATGAATAAAGAAGATAAAGATAGGGCGTGTTAGGTTTTTGTGTGGCTATAGAGGTTTTGACTTGACTAATAAACTTGGCTAGACTTCAAAGAGATGGCTTAATTTGACATCTCGTTTGCTTTTATGCTATGCATTTTCTAGGAAAAACAAATACAAAAAAAAAAATAAATAAATAAAAACACTACATTTCTTCTCTGAAAGTTAATAATAATCACATTCCCATCACATGTGGCTAGCTAACTATATTATTTAAATACAAATATGTTGAAGCTTACGTTGCAACTACCATAGTGTTTGTTGTGTGATAGTCAATTTTAAATCTGAGTAATTTTGGGATTAAACAAAAAAGCTTGGCTTAAATTGTGCTCTATATAAAATAAATTTTGGCTAGCTATGAGATATGGCGTATGGAAATGGCTAAAAGGAAATAAATTATCCTCATAAGTTAGAACCAAAAGTAGATTCTTTGAGATTTTCAGTAAGGAAAAGATTAGGAAAAATCCACACAAAATATTTGCTTGAAAATAAGCAGTAACTTTGGGGGTCACTCAGCAATTTCAGATTAATTTCTATAAGTCAATCACCGTATTTGCTTAATAAAATTATTTATATTTAGTGCAAGAATTCAAAGTCTCAATATGCTTTGCTTTCTATAAAATATTGGGGGGGGGGGGGGGGGGGGGGGGGGGGGGGGGGGGGGGGGGGGGGGGGGGGGGGTTGCGGGGGGGTTGGGGGAAACATTGTTGGAGTGAGAATTATGGAGAAGAATAGAATTGTGTTCTTCAGCTACAGCTTAACTAGCGCCAAAGAGCAAAATGTGTGTGACTTTATCCATTATTTTATTTGATTAGACACCAAAAAAAAAATGAAAATAAAAACTAAAAAAGTGTAGTCTAGAAGAGAGTTTAAACATTGGTCATTGGTTATTAAAAAAATGGTCAAACTGATACCGCCGAAAGAGTCATTGATTGCTAGCCCTCCTTGCAATGCCCTACATTGATCCTTGAAAAGGGATTTTTTTTTTTTTTTGAAACAATTTAGATTGGTTGTGTTGAATGATTCCAAACACCAACCATGGCCTATAAAAAATCTGCAGGCTCTTCTTTAATGAAGAGCCAACACCAACAATTCTATAATGAAGAGTCTCATTAAAGGCCATGCCATCCATTTCAAATCCTAGCGCTTGGAACATGGTAGGTCTATTCTATGTGGATTTGTAAACTTTGAAAGAATCCTAATATAAAGGCTTTTAAGCATGTCTATTGGTGGAAGGAAAGAAAAGGAGTATAGAACCAAAGAAGAAGAAAAGAATGGCTGGGATGTGCATAGGTTGTTTGTTAATGTCAATCCTAAATTTGACACTCAAAAATGTAAAAATGTTATATTTGACATTTGATACTCTAATGCATAAATATTATTTCAAATGTTATTTTGTTATTTTATTATTTTTTTACTTGTAAAAACTTATAAAAACTAATGCTAAACAATAGTAGAGAAGATAAAAAATAATAATAATAATGATTTCTTAATAAGATGAATTTTTTTAATATAATATCATAATTAATTAAATACCTAAAAATTGATCAATCAATATTCTATTTCAAATGCTAAATTTTTTGCATTTGTTAAATTTAATATTAAATTTGGTATTGCATTGGAGAATGTTTTTCATGTCAAAAGGTAAAATTTGAGCATCAACATACAAATTTTGCATTGGATTAAAGGTACTCTTATCTATAATTCTATACTACATTTGTTTTACAATTTTATAAGAACATAAAAAACTTGTGGTTAAAATCCAATACCAAAAAGTGGGTAAGAAAGAGGGAGGCACAAATTTATGACCATGTGATATATGGCAGAAGAAATTTTGCAGTCATGCCACATTTGTAGACTTAAATAGAAAAAAAAAGTGTCAAAAAAAAAAAAAAAGAGAGAAAGTGCAGGCTCTTGGGACCAGACTACTATCGTTACCATTAGCTAATGTCTCATTCTCAATGACATGTGGACCAACAATAAATTTGTCCGCATTTCCACAAAAAAAATGTCCTTGAAATCCTTGAAATGCCACATTTTTAACATTAGGTAGAACCAAAACAGCCAAAAACATAATGACTACAAAAATTACACTCAACTTTCTTAAAGAACCTTAGGTCTTGAACAAGTGCGTTGAGCTCGTGTGGAGGCTAATATTATATAGAAAGCCTTTTTTTCACAGCGAAATTTTCCACACGAGAACAAAGATTGGTAACGAGACTTGCTAAAAGAAAACTTCACTTAGATACTTTACCAAAAGGGATTGGATATTAAATTATGCATTTGAACCACCGTTTGATTTGTGTGACCTTGTGATGGACCTTAGCTTGTGGTACCCGTCGGCGCAGGCGTGAGCATAGTCCGACATGGCGCGGAAAATCTCGGGCAATCGAGTTTTGAGACTTCCCAGTGACTTTTCTCTGACTTGTAGGCAATGTCTCTGGTGCTCTTCGACTTCCTCATCCAACCTCTTCTTCAAGCTCTCGACGGCAAATTGCTTCTCTGAGACGGGATCCTTCGGGTTTGCATCTTCACCTCTATCTGGGTCCGTCTCTTCGGGTCCCCTCCGTTGCATGTACTTATGGTACCAGTCTTCGAATGCTTGGTTCTTACGCAGATACTCCTTTTGGGTTTCCTCCCACTTCTCCTTCAGCTTCATCTCTTCCTCCTGATGAAGAATTATGGTCTTTATCACAGCAGCGAAGGATGAGATTGCAGATTTGGCAAGCTCGTCCGGAAGCTTTTCGAGCACGTCGTGCCACGAGTGTAGAAGAGCTTGAATCTGGGGGTGCTGAGCTCTTGGTGGGGACGAGATTTTTTCCTTTATATTGCTCTCGATTGGGACGAGATTCAGCTTCAACCAAGTGTTGAGAGTCTGGATGTACTGCTTTTGGTGAGTAACAAGCTTTTCGAATTGCAAATGCCAGTCTTGGACAACATGGTGAAGTTGGATAGTCCGTTCGTGGTGGTGCTTGGTTGTTTCCTTTGGAGAATGAGCGAGATCAAGAGTCTTGAGGTTCATAACAATCTTCAGCTGACTGTCGTGATGTTCTGACATAATTTCCCACATTTTTGCCATCCTGCGAAGCAGAGCTCAAGGTCATGATCAAATTTTAAGCAATGCTTGTTATTAATGAACCCGCACAAACCTAGAAACATACCTTGGGTTGAGACGCAAGGGGTTTTTGAAATGAAAACAAAGGCTTAGCTAGCAGTAACCAAATTTGTTGATAAAATATGTCGCAAGAAATTGATTGTTAGGTTGTTTTTGCAGATGCTAAAACTAGTTAACGGGCTACCATCGGAATAAAAAAAGATAATAAGAACGAGTAAAAGGAAAAGATATGTTCAGTGAAGCAATTCAGCTTTGAAACTCACCCATCAGCGAGACCAACGAGTTTCGGGTATAATTGCTCATCGCGCAACCTATTTACTTCCGAGACGGTAGAATCCATTGACTGCATGTCAACTATGTATCTTGTGTGCAAATGACTTACAGCCGCTTTTGCTTTCTCCAAGGATTCAGCACTAGCATTGCGCTTCTTCTGCTTGTTCAGCAGAGCAACCTTCCTCTGATACTCGAGCTTCATGAGCTCACCTTGCTACCGGATGAAGAAAATTCACAAAAGTTCCATCATACTATAATTTTAAAATAAAAATAAACCAATATTGTAAGTTATGATACAGCCCGCAAGACCTGTCATACTTTTGTGCGTATAGTTACATGACATCAAGTTATTCCAAGTAGACTGCAGTTTGCAATGTTCCAAAGTTCATTGAGAATTGCAAGGGACAACAACTGCTAAAAGCTATTAAATGAAACGCAGAGAGCGCGGCAAGTGGGCCAAATTACCTTCACTTCATCGTAAAGCTTCTTCTCCCATGCTAACAACTTATCCAAAACAGTGGCATGAGTTTCATACTCTTCCGAATCGAAATCATCCTTTCCAGCATCTGCGTTAGGTATGCCTTTGAACGACCTGTTCCATGTAATGACGCGCATTACCCTCGCTGAATGATCTATATGCCCTGCATAAGTTAAAATAAAAAATAATCATTAGTCACGGACAACAACAAGGCCCTAAAGCAAATCAAAAATCTAAGCCCAGTAAGCAGTTTCATCAGAAAATTAATCTCCCGTTTACTTGTCATGAGCGAAGATTTCGTGATCATTGACTTGGTCCTAATAATACAACAAAGGGCCAAACTACGCACCACTTGATCCAAGTTTTTCACTTTTAGGCATCAACATCAGATAAACAAATTAGCACTTCCCCCACATTTGAAAATCAAGGGAAGCAAAAAAAGGAAAATCCACATATATTATCTTTCCTTAAGCTAAGATTCTTGGAAAAAGCTCAACAAAAGACCAGAGATGATAAATCAATATCCGTACAAAATGACTAATCCACCCATACAAGCACAATGAGAGCTCAACCCACCACAGTTTCTTAGAATATCAAACATAAAATGCAACAAATAAGAAGCATAAAATTGAGTGAAGTACGATCAACGAAACCTCGATTATCGGCGAAATTGGAATGGTAATGCAAGCGAGTGGCTTCGAGCATCTTGGAGACCTCCTGAGCGCCCTCCGAGGCCCTGAGGAAGTGATCATCAATCTGGTTCAACACCTGCATCAAGCTCACCCTCGGCCTCTGCCCCGCCACCACAGCCACATTGCCTCCGACTCCCCTGAACTCCGCCGGCGCTGTGTGCGAATGCTCCATCGCCTTCTTCTTCTTCTTCGCCTTCGCCTCTTCTTTCTCCTCTATTACCACAGAAGCTGCCTTCTCCGGCGTCCTCGGCTCGGCCTCCTCAACTTCCTCGGCCCCGCGGTGCCCGACGAAATCCACGCCGCCCTCGTTCTCAACCGCACCGCCATTCTCCTCCAACGAGGAGCCCGGGATGGATTCCACATTGAAGAAGTAGTCCCACGCCATCCCCTTCGACTCCGGCATCGGCGGCACGGCCTTCATCTCCGCCGCCTCCGACGCAGGCCCCGAAGCCGGCGGCGCGACTTCCTCCGGCGCCCTGTGCTTCCTCGACCGCCGCAGCGCTTCCTCGCTCTCCTCCTCATCCTCTTCCTCTTCCTCCTCGGCGATAGCGATGGAGGTAGGGTTTCGGCGGAGCTTCATCGGTATCTCTGGCATGGTGGCGGAGCGCTTGAGCTGGACCGGACTCGGGGAGAAGCTCGGCAGCGGCGGAGGCGACGGCGGGAGCGCGTCCATCGGCGGAGGAGGAGGCGGCGGCGGCGGCTCCGACGCCGGATCCAGCGCATGGCCGCCGACGCCTCCGGCGCCGGCGGCGAGCAGAACCGCCGGGGCCTCGTCGGTCTCGCCGTGCGCGAAGTCGCTGAGAGCGGCGCCGGCGCTCTTCATGGCGACGGCGTAGCCGGAGTGGCCGGCGGCGAAGGCGTTCCTCGCCGCCACCGCCTCCTTCATGAGCAGCTTCCGGTCCTTGCACCTGGACACCGACTCCTCATTCTCTATCCTCGACTGCGCACACCCCATCCTCTCTCTCTCTCTCTCTCTCTTCTAGGGTTTTCTCTTCAGGTCTCGCTCGTCCTCACCAACGTCACATTTGCAGAGACTCCTCGGCAGCTTCTCTCTCAAGCGAGAATGAGGGTTTGGAATGGAAAGAAGAAGAGGGATTGGCTTCGGTTTGAGAGCATTTGAGAGAGAGAGAGAAAGTGGTGACTGACAACAAGCTTCGTAGCACGCAGAGATGAATGAGAGAGAGAGAGAGAGAGAGTGAGTGAGTGAGTGAGGTGAGTGAGAGAGAGAGAGAGAGTCACGCGCGGAGAGTGACTCGGTTTGAGTAGTCGCTGTGACAGATTGAGAAGTGTAGAGGTACTAATCGGTGGTGTTTTTATAAAATAACGGTCACTTTGTTTGAGGCGTTTCTAGCTAGCGGACGCGGAGAGAGAGAGAGAGAGAGAGAAATCACAAGTGCAATGTCTACATGACTAGAAAATTAATTTATAAAAAAAATAATTAATGCACACTATTTTTATTTAAATTAATATATTGTGGTCGTATCATTTTGATTTGATCACTTGTTCCTGTTAAAAAAAAAAATTTAATCATGTATTATTTTTCAAATTCCCTTTCTTTTTTTTTCATTTAATATCGTTTTAGATTTATATTTGTATCTAAATGTCATTCTTTTTATTTAATAATATTGGTCATTTACTGAAAACAACAATAAAAAATGGTCAAAATGTTAAAAAACTGTAACTTTTCGCTTACAGCCCCCGATTGATCTGAAATTGCGCCTTTTTTTTTCTTAGCAAAAAAAAAAACTTTACTTTTTTTTTTTTTTTTCATTTAGGCTCCCGTGACATGAAACAAGTGTTCTGGTGTTTTTTACTTAAAAAAAAAAAAGAAAAGAAAAGAAAATGAGGATGAAAGGTTTCGTTCTTAGGTTGACAAAACGCCAGCCCCGACATTATATTGATGAATTTTTTTTTTCCTTTCATGTTCCTCACAAGAATTATTATTTAATTAGAGCTTTAATATTAATGTGACACAAATAAAAAAAATTATTTAAGATAAAACAATAACGGAAAATGAACTATTAATATTGAGATTTTTAAGGATTTAGCCAAATTTTTGGCTATTTTTTAGGGATTAGCCATAATTTCACGAAATTAAGAAATTAGTCATTTTCATCGTGTAACAAAATTTATTATACATGCATCAAAATTTGTTACACGAGTATCAAAAATTATTACATGTGTATCACTTGTAACAAAATTTGATACACATGTATATGTGTATCAAATTTTGTTATATGATAAAAATGACTAATCCTTTAATTTCGTCAAACTATGGCTAAATTCTTGAAACATAAGCCTAAAAATTGCTAAAAGTCAAATCTTCCCATTAATATTAGCAACGTATTTTTATATGATTGTAATTTTGCTACGTGTATCACTTGTAACAAAATTTGATACACGTGTATCAAATTTTGTTATATGATAAAAATGACTAATTCTTTAATTTCGTCAAACTATGGCTAAATTCTTGAAACATAAGCCTACAAATGGCTAAAAGTCAAATCTTCCCATTAATATTAGCAAAATATTTTTATATGATTGCAATTTTACTTAATAGAAGTCTATTCATGAAAATATAATAATTTATATTTTAACTTTACTTTTAAAACTTAAATGTCAAAAAATTTCTAACAAATGTGTAAATATTTTTTTGTAGTAAAATTTATGATAAGTGTTATTTTTTTAATATTTTAAAACATGTGATACCTTTTAAAAATGTAAAAAAATAATAATAATAATTTTACTATTTGCTATAATTTTTCAAATTTTAATGATGAATTTAATTTTATTTTATAATAGATAACTTTAGAATGGTGAAGTTTAATTGGGTGAAGGAAAGTTAAAATTTGGTTGAGAAGTTGGTGGACCATATTTGACTCCTAAATGATAATCACCTTTGTCCCATATTTGGCCTTTTATAATGTGACAGATTAATGATGGTAATGCCACCTAATTCCTGTATATATATTTTTTTCAACGGTCTAAAGAAAAATCTCTCTCTCTCCCTTGTTGTCCATGTCTCTTACTATTTATCCACAAACCAGTGAATGACTACTAGTTCATTTATCATCATTCCAATTGACAATATTCCGAAAAGGGTAAAATCGTTTATGTTACAAAACGTTCAAAGTTCAATGTTGATTATTGTTACTTGATAATTGTTTTCTTGTTTTTTTGTTTTATCTTGTTTAATCTAGATTTATGTTCAATTTTTGACTTGGCTCTTGAAAAATACATTACTTACAATGAATTTAAGGGTTTTGCAAATTTTAAAGAAAAACAATAATCTCTTAAAAAAATACAAAAAACCGATAGTACAAGTTATACAACACTTTGACAATTATAAAAAATTTTAACCTATTTGTTAGCTTTAACTTCTTCTTCTAGAGAAAATAAGTAAAAGGTCGTGGTTTTAAGTAAGTACTTAATACTACGTTGTATTTGAAAAAAGATTTTCATAATACAAAAGAGATCATTTTAAATAACAAAAATGTTATATAAGACAATGCTACAATGTTTCCCGATTTTTTTAAAACATCCATGTTTCACGTCTTAATTAGACCGTTGAGATCACATCCAACGATTCACAAAGCATGATGTCCATGCTTATTAAGATGGGAGCATGCTTATAGCCAAGCAAAAGCTATAGGAACGGCGGCTTCCGTTCATGTCCGTGGCATTTCGGGACTAAACTTGTCGTGACTTTTTCTTTGACCGATGTGAGAAAAATCGACCTTGAGGACGAAGGTTTCGCCGGCGATGTTACAACATTTTTTGGTTTCGATAATGAATATTGGAAAGAAAATCGTTTGATCTGTGCGCATGTTTTATTTGTACAAAATCACATTTATAATCAATAACATATCTTAAAGTATTTATATTTTTAATGCATTGTGTAGTCAATTTTGGATGGACAATGATCTGGTGTGGAACCAGTGTAAATGGTTGTAGAATATCATACTATTTGCGTGGGTTGTCTAATGTGTCAAAGTCGTTGGATGTGAAAACATCAATGTTTCGTTCTTATGTTCATAGTGGTTGTAAGGTTTAAAGTTTTTTCACTTCTTAAACTATCTCCCATGGAAACATCGAAGTCAATTTTTAAATTTTATAAAAAAAAATGAATGCTATATTTGACATTGAATATTCCAATTATCCAATGCATTTATGTTATTCTAAATGTCAATTTGTTATTTTATTAATTTAAAAAAAATAAAATTCATTAAAGATAGATATCATAAGTTCATAACCAATGAATGATAAGACTATAAAGTAGTAATGATTATTTTTAAGTAGAAGAGAACGTTTTATAATATTAAATTGCATCATCATAATTTGTTATTAAATGTTGGAAAAAGTAATCGATTAATGTCAAGTTCAAATGTCAAATTTTTGGCATTTACAATATTTGGAACTAAATTTATCGCAAAAAATAGCAATTATCAAATTTAACACAAAATATAATATTACATTAAAAAATCATTTTGCACTAAAATACTAAATTTTGACATCACACTCTAAAATGATATTACATTACATATGCTCTCATACAAGTTATATTTTGTGCATTTGATAAGAATCCCTGTTGTACGGTACAAACGATTTTGAAATATTAGTCCAACGATCATAAAAGCAAATTGAAAAGTCAAAAACTGCTTCAAGCTCGGTGGAACAACCTCTTTATTTGTAGCATAAAATGAGACGACATGTCTGAAAATGATAGTCGAAGACATTCCTCGCCAATGGCCTATATTAGGTTGCTTTCTATGAAACCAAACTCTAACTGATACACAAATATTTAATTTCTTCAATCAAGAATATTCATTTTCAAAAGCCATCAAATATGCTTTAAAACGGAAACTTTTTCGACTTAAAGTTGCTCATAATACCTTGAACTTTTGACAAAGGCTAACTAAAGAGTAGTCAGGATAGCGCAAGAAGACAAAAAGAATGAGATCCCATTTTGAATAATTTACTCTTCAATTATGATTTTTTATTATCATTATTATTATTATTTGTTTCTTCTCTTTTTTCATTGTAAAGGGTTTAGATCTGGACTTTGGATCCACCCATCATAACTCTAGTGTGTCATTATTTTGCCTCGTAAATTTCGTACGAATTTCTCTTTAGTGCGCACAAGTTGTTACATATATATTATACAGGAATAAAATAATATGTAAAATATTCTAAAGGAAATAAAAAAAAATTGTTATAGTGCCCTCATGAGAATTAAAACAGAAATAAATAAATAAAAACCTTAAGAGAAATATCCAATCTAAGGCTAGATTTCGTTGGCTCGTCATATTAAATTAGGCATTTATCTATAAGGTGAGTTGCAAAAATAGGCCAAAATTAAATGTATCTTTTAAATGATAGTCTATGTTTCAAAAAATTAAAAAAATAGTCACTGTAAAAAATTTCATAACAAAAAATGTCAAACAAATATTTACACATCTATAAATATTTGGAAGATATTATTTAACACTTTAAAAAATTATGAGTAAAAGTTAAAGTGTTACACAATAGCTTACAAATGTTTACAATGTGTAATATTTTGTGCAACATTTTTTTTGTTATACAATTCGTAACATGACTATTTTTTTTAATTTTTTGAAACATAAACTATCATACCTAAAAAAAAATTTGGCTATTTATTACAACTTACCTTATCTATATCATCATATATACAATTATATATACTTATAAATGATATTCTGAGATTCTCCAATAATTTACAGGTAATTAAATATTTAGTAAAAATTGTTTTTAACTTTGATTCTTCAATAACTTGTTGTCCACAAATAATCTTTTAGTAGCAATAGGTACTCAATTTTTCAAACTGTTGTCTGTCAGTATTTTATTTTTCTAAATATTTTTGCTACCATTTTCTTTAAACTTTACTTTTTGCCACATCAACTTTTCATAACACAACTAGTACTATTTTTATTTTGGTAGCACAAGCCAGGAAACTAGTAAAGAAAGTAAGAAATAGTTTTTTTTTTTTTTTTTCCTTTGCTAAAAAAGTAAGAACTAGTGTTTGATAAATTATTTTTCTGCTCTTTTGAGTTTTGACTCATGGCCATGTCCTTATATTTAATTCATAATCACGGTGGGCCCGAGTATCACAAAAGTTGGTTACTTTCAGCAAAAAAAAACGTCTACATTTTCTCTTATCAAAGAATCACGCTAGTGAAGAGAAGAACAAAGTTGTCATTTTTGTATGTTTCTCATTTATTTTCTTTCCCTTCGTGACCCTCTCATTGCTTACTTTTTTATTTGATAACTAGTCCATATTTTATACATTTTTTAGAACGAACCGTATTAAATTATCTACTTTTGAGTAGATAAATTATCGTGGTATTTTTGTCTGTTTTTTTATTATTTTGTGCCAGTTTCGCATTGATGTGCTTATAAAAAAAAGTGCTTCAAACTGTGCAGATGAAAGAAGCTGTTAAAGTTATAAGCATGTAGCGTGTTTTGTTATTTTATTTGTAAAACTGTTGTTAAAATAATGTGGGTATGTAAAATTACCTAATAATAATTTTAGAAAATTATTTAATAGAATATGGGTAGTTAATTAAGGATATTTTAGTAATTTAAACTGAAGAAGCAGTTTTAATTACAGAAAAAGCAACCTTTAACCTGCTTCTCAAATTACACTACGTAAAAACAAAAACGGTTACCTGCTTCTCTAAGAAGCAGGTTTACCAAACGCCTATAGCTGCTTTAGATTATTTTATAATCTAAAAGCAGCCTCCAAAAACAATACCAAACTGGCACTTTATTTCCCTTCTTAACCATTTCATTGCTTAATTTTATTTGATGCTTAGTCCATTTTTTTTTAAATCATATTAAAACAAAGGGTCAGTTAAACAATTAGCCACTTTAAATGTAAAGTTTGAAGTAGACATAGTTTCACGAAATTAAAAATTAAGCCATAACATGTAACATAAAAATGTTACATGTAACATATATACGTATAAAAAATATAACATTAAATGTAACGTTACAAGTAACATAAAATATTACACATGTAACATTACATGTAATGTTACACTTTTACACGTATATATGTTACATGTAACATTTATGTTACATGTTATGACTAAATCTTTAATTTCGATATTTTAGGATTAAATCCTAAAAAATTACCCAAAAGTTTAGTTAAATGCCTAAAAAACCCTAAAAAAAATTCCATAATATTTTATTAAGTAAATGATCCATTTTTTGCTGGTAGATATTTTACCATGGTTAATTATCTACTAGCCTTAAACGGACTATTCACTTAAAACCAAAGTTATAGACACTTTTTTTAGCACAAACACCCTTGTAATTGATTTAATTATTTGATTGTACCCATTTAAATAATCTTTGACTTTCGCAATCCGAAAGTTATGATTTTAATATACCGACACCGTCCAATATCCTTTTAACTTTATTTTTAATTTTAGTTTTCTTTTATTTTCTTATTGTCATTTCCCTAAAAAAAAAAAATCTCATTTATATTTTATGCTTAAATCTCATATTTGGTTTTTACTTTTCACATGTAAAAAATAGTCTTAAAATTCTCTTTTATAAGTAGTACAATGTAATAAAATAAATATAATTTTATTTTGGTACACCGTCCAAAATCGACATACCAAAACCGAAATCGCCCGACATTTTTTTGGGCAATTTTGGGTTTGAGATTTTATTTTTTGGTTGATATACTAAAAATCGAAACCGCCTAATGTTCACCCTTAGTCGTAGGTATTGTTCTGAAATCTATAAATTCTGCCTCCAACGAGGTGCAAAGGTATGAAAACACTATCACTCAAGCTCTCCACCTCACTTTCTAGTACACCCTGAATAGCTTGAGCGTCGAAGAACCCACGCCGAAAACACCCCTAGTAGCCCATTCACGCTTTGTCTTTCTTGCAGACTCGATTCACGACAAAGCTCGAGTCTAATCATTTTACAATGTGATTCAACGCACGCTCCAGCTAGAGTACGCAATTACGTGTTCCTCACATGTTGGTGCCGAAAAACGACATCAACATTTTTGCCACTAGAAGGAGGACTTTGTGTAGTGATAGTCACAAGTTCTCGAACCGGCAAGGTACAATTTCAAACAACCACGATGAACGAAGAAGTTCAAGTGTCCCTTCATGAAGAGAAACCTGAGGAAAATAAAGGCACCCCGCCGACAAAGGAGACGTCCTCCGTCTAGAGCGAACCGACATCCAACTCGAACCAAGATAACAGAGAACATGGCTCAAAATTTGGTAGCAACTATGAATTGTTTCTTTGAGAGATTTAATGGAATACACAAACGTCGTTGCCGCGGAAAGGAACCCAAATGAAAATGGAGACAATGAATCGGGAGATCCACCTAATTGACCCGCGCGTAAAGGTTGACCAACTTGATACCAATAGAGGTATGAAGAAACACTTAGGATCGCTCGAGCAGGATCCCAACGCACCTGCATTTCCGTTATTGACCATTTGGCAGACGAAGCGAAGATGAAAGTACATAGGTACCTAGCGACTCACGGACGCACCATACTTGGGACCTGCAGAATCACATAAATCAAAGGCGCGGATGTGTATCGGAACGCCTTGGTCCCAATGTGGCGCAAAGCGCGTAAATCGATTAAAGAAGAGATGATGTCGACCCGTAGGTAAGTCAAATTCACAACGAAGAGGGCCAAAACTACAAACAAGGGCAAACCAGTCAAAACCAACCAATGGTCCTGAATGACCGAGATAGGCGACTAATTCGACAGATGAATGACAAGATCCGAAGATTAGAGCAAGCTCGTGGCATAGTAGGGGGTGTGCAAGATATGATGCAAGAGGCGCGGAGAGCCTCAGAGAGGAGTTCTCGAAAGATTTTAAGATGACAGGGAAGGTGATCCTATGAGCCACCTCACTACCTTTCAGACTTGGAAAACTATCATAAGAACGGAAAACTATCATAAGAACATAACTACATAAGAGCATCCTAGAGCACCAAATGCCAGGTCTTCCCACTGACCTTGGTGGACACGACATAGGATTGGTTCCAAAGCTTGAAGCATGAGTCCATATCGTGTTTTCAACAATTGAAGGAAGAATCCTAGCCCAATTTGCAACCACAAGATCACATAAGCAAGACAAGACATTCCTATGGTCCCTTAAACAAGGTCAGAATGAGAGCTCGAAGAAATATTTAGATCGTTTCAATAAAGGAGCCAACAAAATTGAAGGTCTCACTGACACAGACGCAATAACCACACAGCGAGAAGGGTTGCAAGAGGGAGAGCTTTTGTCATTCATGGTCAGAAGAGCCCCTAAATTGTTTGTAGAATTTCTCGCAAGAGCACAAGAGTTCATCAATGAAGGAGAATATTTTAAAAGGTGGAGAGTCTATCACAACAACGGAAAGCAAAAAAATGACCAAAGCCAGTGGAAACGACTCCAAAAAATGAAAAGCGGAACCAAAAACTGCTAAAAACAACTCATAACCGCCGGTTGCCAAAAAGTTTCGGACATATACCCCACTATTTTAAAATTCGATTGCCAAATAGTTTCTAATTTTCCCTAAAGAAGACCGTGCAAACTTTGATTTTCTAAATATCCTTTCGGGTTGATATTACATGATTCCCATAAATAATACCTATTTAAATTCATTATTTATGTTCAATTGCAACGAGGTCTCAACCATTCGGTTGTGCTAGCGACTAGGGGTACGCCGTGTAGTCTCGCGCCTTGCCGCTTGGTCCTTACTAGTGGCCAAAAATGGTCCTCAGAAGTGAGGAAGAAGCAGGAAAAGCAGAAGTGAGGAAGAAGCAGGAAAAGCAGAGGTGAGAATTGGCGGTGACAAATGCGACGAGGACTTCAACAAGCTTAGGAAGCAGAACTGTCCTTGGTAGCAAGCGACGAAAGAAACAGAAACTAGACAAAGCTCAAACATCGAGAGCTAACAAGTGTGTCAATCCATTCTAGTAAACAAATCTCTATCCTCAAAAAGATAATATAACTTGAAGTACCAAGTAATACTACCAAATTACCCTAAATTTTAGATGAGCAATATCAACCCACCACCTTATTCATATTCCCTTTTTGATGGCTAGAGCTCTTAAAATACGACGAATTTAGACGTCGTGCTATCACTTGCGAGGGTTGTAGATTTCAAACTAAAAATCAAAATTTAAAAAGGGAGGTCTAGGAGATGTTTTCGAAACAAAATCTCATAAACTGTAAAAGTTCAGGCACATGGAGAAAAGGCAATATGACATTTTCCCATTGCCTAGGAGAGCTTTGCTCGGAAGGATTCGAGACTTAGATCATTACCGATTATGTACTTTGATCTCCAATTCAACATACTTCTCGACAAAATTGCCCCGAGAATAGGATGCCTTATAATTTACAATTCACGAGCACAAAACCTCCCTACATCACAATGCATAATCAAGATTCATCGGTTGAATAATCGATGGGCAATAAGATAATCAAAAGTTAAAATCTCGTTTTCGCATTTTTTTTATTCCTCTTTTTGAGTTGAAAACTTACCCAGAAAACCAAGTTTGCAACACTGGTTTCATCTAGCCTTGAGTTGAACCTTGAGCTTTCTCAAATCCTGTGCTTGTTTCTATTTTTACGAACAAGTTCAAGATCAGCAAACAAAACAAATTCAGAAATAAATCAATCAAAACTAATGTGGAACAAAGTTAAGACCTCGTATAACTTCTTCCACTCCAAGTCTGATTTTTCTTGTAGTAAGAACCATTCAAGTGCCATATCATATTCGACTGTGTTAGGCTGAGAGCAATGTGAAGTAGATACAGCGTCTCTCTAGTCCATGATACAAATCAAAGAGGCAAGAGCGTTCCCATTAGAGCAGAATAGAAAGAAGACAATGATGCTTCTGATGTTTGTACTAATTTTGAAGAAAACACGTGCAAGTGTGACTTGTGTATGAGAGAGGACAGGTGACAGAAGAAATCAGAAACTTTACTTGCTCTCGCTGCATTTGGTATCGAAGTTTATCAATACAAAGATGGCCAGAAAATGCCGGCTTCTTTTCTGGGAAGCACGGAGTTACTATTCTGCCAAGAAGAGGGCTGTACCTCATTCGGCAAAAAACTTGTATCAGTGAAAACATCTCAAAACACTCTCAATACCATACACAGGCACATTAGCAAGGAAGATCGGTAAAAAAAAAAATGAGAAAGAGAGCAGGATTTCAGACTAAGAAATTAGACCAAAGTATTTGATAAACCATCTGCAGACCTACCTCCCATTGGGTAAAAGCAAACAGCCCTCATCTAATCTTTCAATAACCATCTTTGCTACGTCCTTTCTCTCGAAAATAACAAAAGCTTGACCTACAACAAGAAGTAAAACATCATCATCTCGGGAAACAGAACGCAAACAATATTCTGTTTTGAAATGCATTGACATGCTAACATTTCCCTCTTCTCAAAGAGTGATCAGGCTACTATGACAAGAACTTTCAAAAACCCTGACAAATGAAAAAAACCAACATCTTCTATAAGATATTTAACTGGAGTTTCATTCTTCATACCAGAGTGCGGGCTAGAAAACGCATTCTGTTGGATCATCTTGGCTGAGCAGCTTTCTTTGAAACCTTGTCTCACAATATCCTGAAGCACAATACATGTAATTAGAAACGAGAGAAGATGTCATTAAGGAAATGTAGCCCCGATAATTGAGGTAAATGAATAATCTGCTGTATTGCAAGACAAGTGGACTATTCAGCAGTAAGCCAGCAACAAGGACACATAAATCAACAAGGAAATTCACAAGAGGTACTCCAAAAAGCAGAATAGTCCCTGCTAGTTGCTAATAGTTACCTCCACTTCGGCAGAAGTAAATGATGGATCCAAATTCTGAAGCAAAACAAGCTTTCCTTTCTCATGTGCAGTCGCAATTCTATCTTCCCAAGGCTGTCACCAAAGACAGGAAATTGAGTCATAAATGAGATATTATTTGGCACTTAAATGGCATATCTCCTGTCTCTATCGAGACATATTCATATTCTAATTCAGATTCCGCATAAAAGTCCTCAAATTTTATAGATACTCCTTTGTCCTTGTAACTTACAGTTAAGAAATTTGAAAAGAAATTTCAAGGTTGTCAAGATTTCCTAGTGCGATGGAATAATTATGAACATGAAGTAGAAAGTAATGAAAAAAGTACTTACAAGTCCACCAAACCATTTACTTCTATCCTGTCAAAAAATGAAAAGAAGGAAGTGTAAGAACACAAATCTCATCTTGAAAGTTTTCCCAAATATACCACCGCATGCGATTTCAAAATACACATATTCAAAACACACCACTTAAACCCAAACTCGGTATTATAAGACAAAAATCTAAAGTTATATAACTTACAGTATCTGGTTTTGGAGTTACTTCTGACTGTTGTCCCTCTTTCTTATGGTCCTCATCTTGACCTTGTTGAGTACATAATTTAGGCAATTTGCCATTAGAAACTACGGTTGTTTTGTCGTCACGCTTCAGCCTTTTAGAAGGGCCTTTCTCTACCTCAGAAGAATCCTTCGGGGGTTTAACTTCATCTTCATCAACAGCAGAAGCAGTTGGTGCTACACTCTCTCTACCATTGGCATCAGAACTAAGCTTTGCCTTCTTAGATGGTCTATCGTCTAACAACTCAACAGACTCCTTAGCACGTTTAACTTTTATTTTCTCACTATTCTTAGCTTCAACATTAGACCTTGATAAATCCTTTCGGCTTGACACCTTTTCCTTTGTCTGATTAGCATTTGCTGTGTCGCGCTGTTCCCCACATCGACCAGAGGCAGTCTTTTCTGCGGTTGAAGACACTGGTTTTGTTAACAGATCGTTCAAATTAGCAGGATTAGCATTTGCCGTGTCGCGCTGTTCCCCACATGGACCAGAAGTAGTCTTTTCTGCGGTTGAAGATTCTGGTTTTGTTAACAGATCCTTCAAATTAGCAGGATTAGCTTTTGCTGTGTCGCCCTGTTCTCCACGTGGACCAGACACAGTCTTTTTTGCGGTTGAAGATTCTGGTTTTGTTATCAGATTGTTCAAATCAGCAGCCTCTTTTGTTGCAGCATCATTATAATGCCCGTTACTCTTTACAGCTTCAGATTCCTTGCATATGTTTCCCACAGATGCAACTATACTATAATTATTTTGTACAGCATTTTCACTAACTTCTTTCCTTTCCAAATCAACCTTTGAAGTACTACAACCTCCTCCGGCATACTCTCTATTAAGCAAAAGTTGGACTGCGACATTATGAGAAACAAAGAATGTTAAGGCTTGAAAAACATCGACTATGAAAGCTGACATTTTGAAGGGCAAGTGATTAGATTTAACTAGTACACATAAACCCCCAGGGACATTCCGAGGAATAAACTATTCATTTTTATACCATCAGTCCCTGCAATTGTTTCATCCATCTCATCCTTGATTTTGCAGCTCCCAACATCAAATGTCCGCCGAAACACATATTCTGCATTCGCAATCTCTTCATGTGTAGGTTGACGATTCCTGCTGTCTTTTGAAATGCAAACAACGTTGCATTTCCCAGCAATAGCTTCCTGATTCAATGTACCAAAAACTTTGCTTATAGCAGGCTGGATTGTGTGAGTACATTAGTAGGTACTAAGAGATTGTTGCAACTGATAAGTAAAAGCTAGTCATGTACATGCAAGCTATATATTCCTCATAACATCACCTCAAGTAAAAAAAAAAAAAAAAAAAAAAATTCACAAATCTTAAGCAAAACTCGAAAGAAAAAGTGCAATTATTTTCTTTTTTGGGATATAAAATATGTATCTCTACACCTAAGTCACCCTTCTCTTTCTTTCAAACCTCCAATCCAAAACAGTATAAATATCATACTTTACCATCTCTATTTTGCTTCGGCCAATCTATGACTGAACCAAGAACAAATCAATTAATCCAATCAAACCTTGTTGTGGGGGGGGGGGGAAAAGGATAGCAGCAAGATTAGAAGTGCTTCAATTTGGTGGGTGGCGAATAAAATGACTGACATAATATGAAAGTTCAATTACCAAGGGATTGATGTTTGCAAGGCCAGAACCTTCACCAGACGCCAAAAATAACTCATTCTCAAGCGTTCCTTCATCTCCTATAAAACTTGAAATCTCCGAAGGCTGGAAAAACCATAGAACCTTTCCCTTCTTTTTCTTATCAAAAGTCTCCCACATTTTTATGAGTTTACCAACAGAAGGCTCTTGTACACCTTCTTCATAAAGATATACACAATCGTACCGAACATACTCCACATCATCATATGTAAAAGACTCATAAAACTGAATTTTTTTCTTCTTCCCACCGGTTCCTGACTTTCTTCCCCATCTAAATTCAGGCTCCTCAACTGTTTCAGCTTCAGCCATGCCCTTATAGCAGGCTACTTTTCCAAGAAACGTAACTAGACAACCTGACAGGGGAAATAATAAGGTAAATATATATTTCCATAACCTATCCCATTGGTGCTATAACTTAAGCGTCCAGCTACACCAGATGCAAAAAAAAAAAAAAAAAAAAAATGGGAGTGCAAACTTTGGAATTTTGCACATGTTAAGCTTAAGGGCCAAGTGCAATCAATGTAGAAAGCAACAATACATCATTTGTAAAACTATGAATATTGAATACTTTACAACGGAGAAAATCGACAAAACATACAAACATAAAAATTTTTAGATACTCCACTTTACAATGGAGAAAATCTGTTACAAATCCATTCTCTTTCCTATACTTCCTCTTCCTATGTATTGAGTCCCATGATCTCTTTCAATTAATACTACCATCAAAGGCTCTTCATGAAGTAGGCCATAATATGTTCCAAGGTTGGGTTCTTCACCCAATAACGCAATAGATGAGTTGGGTTCGATACATTATGAGAAGTGCCAAACAAGCAAGATTCCATATTTATTCTCAGTTTCTCTACTCCATATAACATACATAACAACTATCACAAAAACGATCTCACATGACTTAAGCCATCTGGCTCGGTCCAAAACCAAACAAATCTTAAATTTAATGGGGAACACAAGATCTCCAAATGAAATCAAGAGTCCCAAAGATACTAGCCGAATTCACAAGCGAGGGAATAAAAGATAGCAAGAAAATTCTGACACACCCTTAAAGACGATTTTTTTTTGTCCAAAGGCTTTTAAAGAGAGAGACCATAGTGTTCTCCCCATCATTCTTTGAAACTAATATTCTAATCTACCATGAAAGAGTTATTGTCGTATGATAATCTACAATCTCGGAAGATTGCTAGCCAAAGACTCTCCCCATATCCAACAACCTTTCGAAAAATTGGTCTTATTTCCTACACCCACATCAAGAGAAAGGAACTTCTATCGGAAGCATTTTATGACCCTTACTAAAGCTCTTCTACATGAGCAAAACTCTTTTAAAAGGTTATCCAATCACTTAAACTATACAAATGGTTCTTGTAATCAAAATGGTTCTTGCAATCAAAAGTGGTTATTTGCTAACCTCTTTACGACTAGGCACCTTAAACTTCTGGTTTTCTCATCAGTGAAAACCCGGTTGAGAAAATTTTGGACCGTCAATTCCGTGTGAAACTAAACCTTCTAATTAGTTCGCCTACTACTCGTAAGAATTTTTGCCTACTCAAGGTCCACCCTAGTATGCTCATTTGTCCATTTTCTTTTCTATGAACCTCCTTAGTACGAGTAAGCGAATTTCTCTTTTATGTCCAATGTTCATAAGTAAGGATCATGTACAACATTATCATGCACATTTACTAGACCAAGCTCAAAAGTAGCTAATATGTCAGAATTCCTATAAATTTCCAAAACAACAAGAACATGTAGCTACTTTAAAGGTTCTATTCAACATTTGGCCTCTTCCATTACTAATGACCTACGTAAGTGGACCCTATCCATTGCTCAGTGCATCCGGTTAGCGAGAAACAATGCAATATATGAGTGATTATTGCTTCGGAATACTCAAGTGAACGAAGAGCTCAAGAGAGGATTGTTATTATTTATTAGAACTAGCAACAACCGAAGAATTTCTTATTCTTCCTGGGTTAGTCCTACGTTGAGATGCCGCAAAGATGCACATAAATGGAGCCTTGGAAACAAAAAAGGCTTGGATGGACCAGTAGCACTCATACAATAACAGACACGTTCTCGACAACAACTCTTCCAAACCACCTTGAAGACAATTCCACTCCAACAGATGCCATAGCCATATGCCATTGGTTCGAAGCTTAATTTGATCTCGTGTTATTGGCTTACCTGCTCGAAGACAGAGATATCCGAGCACTGCGAATCATCCGCTCATACCGAGCATCCTCTACAATCAAGCCACAACGTAGTGGCTTTTTATTAGACATTAATTATTTTGCTGTCTTATCACAAGTAGTGGGTTTAAAAGTTAAAACCAAGTATGAGCTCACAGTCTGGCTCATTTCAGTATTAGGGTACACAGGTTTTTTTTTTTATTATTATTATTATTTTGTGTGTATAATAAGGTACAAATCTGAACAATTTTCTCTGCCCATTATACCTAAGCAAAACTGTCTCACAACACCTTAATAAAAAAGGAATTTCTACTAAAATCAGAATTGAGATATTAAGAATCCCCATCGCAGACCCTAATTTCCCAGGAAAATTTGCCGCGCGTTACAGTGAACAAAAAACTTTAAAAAAAAAAACGTTATAACCAAAAAAAAAAAAAAAGCAAAGGAAGATAATCTTAAGCATAGGGCTTCTATTCTTCACCAAATGAAACAACGAACCCAAAATATTTCGACAAATTCGGGTAAAAAAATAACTTTAAGAAAAAAAAAATGAAGCAAAGAACAAGTCGAATCAATGGCGGCCAATTATAGTTCCAAACGTAAAATTTTGGGAATGAAAAAATATATATAATTGGCGGGAAACTTACAGTGAGGTCTGTTTGGTTCTTTCTGTCTTCTCCTTCTTCTTCTCGCCGAAAACCCTAAGGGGAAAACCGAGTTCTCTGTGTCTACTCTTTGGCCTTCTGCCCTGTTTCTGTCTCTAGCGAAAATACATGCATATATATATATATATATTATATATTATGTTTCTGTGTGTGTATATATACACGCACACACAACTCACGAGCTTATATGTGTATTTGATTTGAGGTTTTTGGTTTAGGAAATAGAAGTGTTTGATTTATAGTTGTGACGACAATTGGGTGTTTTCATTTATTTTTTAGGGAAAATCCCTAAAAAATCCCCGAGTTTTACCGAAATTCTAGTTTCGTCCTTATGTTTTTTAAAATTCCTAATCAATCCCTCAATTGTTAAAATCAGTATAAATAGATCCTTTTGCGTTGACCGAAGCCTAACTTTTCTAAAAATGACCAAACTAACCTTTGAATAAAACAAAAAATAAATAACAAAATAATTATGAAGAAAAAAAAAACAAATTTCATATTCTATATTAAAAAAACATAAAGAATTGAAAAGCAATGAAATCGCCCATTAATAATTAAACCCAAACTTTAGTGATTCCAAAAAAGAAAAGAAAAAAAAAAACAAACAAACTCAAGTTGTTAACAAAAACCTTCTCATTAACAGAATCAAAACTCAAATAAGTGAAATAAAGATTCTTCCTAAACCACCCGTTGCTCAACCTCCACCATGTCGCAGAGAGGCGGAGGGGTCCCCGAGAGGCAAATGTTGCGGAGGTGCGGAGGTGCGGAGGTGTGCGGCGGGGCAGATGTCGCAGAGAAGCGGAGGGGCGCGGAGGGACGCGGAGAGGCGGAGGTGGGCGGAGGGTCGCGAAGAGGTGGATGTGCGCGGAAGAGGCGTAGGTGGGCGGAGGTGCGAGGAAGAGGCGTAGGTGGACGGAGGGGCGAGGTGGGCGGTGGGCTGCGGAGAGGCGGAGGTGGGCGGTGGGCTGCGGAGAGGCGGAGGTAGGCGGAGAGGCGAAGGTGGCGGAGAGGGCGGAGGTGGACGGAGGGGCGGAGGTGGGCGGAGAGGCGGAGGTGGGCGGTGGGTTGCGGAGAGGCGGAGGTGGACGGAGGTGGCAGAGGTGGCGGAGGTGGGTGGAGAGGCGAAGGTGGCGGAGAGGGCGGAGGTGGACGGAGGGGCGGAGGGACGGAGGTGGCAAAGGTGGAGGAGGGGCGGAGGTGGCGGAGGTGGGCGGAGAGGTGGAGGTGGGCGGTGGGTTGCGGAGAGGCGGAGGTGGACGGAGGGAGGGTCTTGGCTAGAGGTTGAGGTTGCGATGTGGTGGTGGTGAAAATGGGGATATTTGCAGAGACAATTAGGATTTTTAAAAAAATTGTGTTTTCTGAAAAAAAAAAATAGTATATGAAAAAAAAAATATGTAATATGTTATTTTGATTAAGGGTAATAATGTCTTTTTAGATGTTAATGTTGACCAAATTCGAATCAAAGGGTATTTTTAGACTGATTTCAACAACTAAGGGATTGATTAGGAATTTTAAAAAACATAAGGACGAAACTAGAATTTCGGTAAAACTCAGGGATTTTTTAGGGATTTTCCCTATTTTTTATAATCTTAGGATTGTGACAAAAATATTTGAGTAATTTGCGGTCATGGTCCTTAAATTTTATGGAGTGTAACAAGTTGTAACTTAGATTTTTTTTTTTTTTTTACATTTTACACCTTCAATTTAAAATTATTAGCAAACTACTATAAATTGATAGCTTTTGTCAAATTTTTTTACGGCAAAGACCTCCCACATTATGGACACTTGGAGGTGTTGTGGAGGCCGTGGAGGTGCTGTGGAGGCTGTGGTCCTGTGGAGGAAGAGCCACGGTGGAGGTGCGGGTTGGAGAGGAAGGTGAGGGAGGAGACAACGGAGAGTCAGGCCTAGCAGACTGCAGCAGCGTGGAGGAGGGAGGAGATGAGCAAGTACGATAGGATCAGCTTGGTTAGGTTGGAGCTCAAGTTGCTGAATTTTTTTTATTATTGTGCGATTTTGGTGTCATTGGGATTAGGAACAGAGAGCTACAACTCTTGGTAAGAAGATTTTTTTTTAATTTAATTAAATGCATAAAAGTTGATTAATCAATTCTCTACTTCAAATGTCAAATTTTTGATATTATGCTATACTTGTTGTCAAATTTGAGAACATGTATAGTATTTGCCAAATCTAGACCATCTCTAATGGAAATGTTAATCCTAAATTTGACACTAAAAAAGGTAAAAATGCTACATTTGACAATTGATATTTCAATGCACAAATGTCATTTTATTATTTTTTAGTTGTAAAAGCCAATAAAAGTAACAAATGTTAATTAACAGTAGAAAAACTATAAATAATCAGAATTAACTTTTTGGTAATAGAAATTTTTTTTGAATATATTAATAATTTTTAATCAAATCCTTAAAAATTGACTAATCGATGCTCTATTTCGAATGCTAAATGTTTGGCATTATGTTATACTTCGTGTCAAATTTGACACCATGTATAACATTTGCCAAATTCAATATTGTATTAAAAAATACTTTTTTATGTCAAAATGTCAAATTTTGACAATAACACACAAATTTAGCATTGTATCAGAGATACTCTTAATGCCAAATTTGACATTGCAATGAAGAATATTTTTATGTCAAAATATCAAAATTTGACATTGGATAGAAAGTTAGAATGACATTTTTTCTGCAATTCTTAAAAAAGAAACCGTTTTCATCACTAGTGCAAAAGAGTCCTATTTTGGCGGGCGCAAATACAAATACACAATAAACATAGGGCACATTTACCAAAAAAAAAAATCCCGCTTTCATCACTAGTGCAAAAGAGTCCTATTTTGGGGTGCAAATACAAATACACAATAAACATAGGGCACATTTGTCAAAAAAAATCCTGAAATTTAAAGACAGCAATGACTAGTGAGTAAAAGACGAGATTGGCGCGGTGTTTGGCAACAGGGTCGATTTAAAATCGCGCTTCCACGAAAAGCACTCTTTCGAAGCGCAGAGAGTAGAGTAGAGAGAGAGAGAGCTAGGGTTTTGGGTTTTGCAGATTCAAGAAGCACCATCGTTCTTCGATCATGGCGTCAGGTTCGCCGTCGCGGTCGCGCATCGATCAGGTTCGTCTCTAATGCTTCGTGCTTATTTTTCTGAAAACCTAGCCATTCGCAACGGTTGGTAATTGATCGAATGAGGTTTGAATTCTCTGATTTGTTTCGGTTTTTTTGGAGGCAATGTTCGGTGAATTTTTGTTCAGCATGGTCGTTGGTGCTGTGTTTTGGCTGTTTATTTTTTATTTTTTATTTATATTATGGGCATTTCTTTGGTTTTGAATTGGTTTTGGGTGTTTCGATCGGTGAAGAAACGAAGCGGGATTTGGATTTTGTTTCTGATATTTAGTTTTCTGAAGCAATTGACTTGTTTATGTCAACGAGACTGGTTAAAGACGGCAACAAATTTGATTGAAAGCAATGAGATTGAATTCTTTTTTCATTTAATTCTGTTTAGCCTATTGTGTCGACTCTGAAACCCTAAATTTACAAATGATTTTGTTCTCTTGACTTGATTGCCTTGTTGTGGCCAAGCTTCTAACGGTTATAAAATCTTATTTTCCATCATGGTTTATTCTAGGGGTGACTTCTTTGTAAAGTTACTTGTCACAATTTTCTGTCCCATATGCGTAGCTTGTTGAACAGTGCCGCTCATCTGTGCGATTGACTGTACACAGTTTTTCACTTCCAAGAAAAGGAAAGCTCCGACGCCTCATTCGAAGCCTGGGAGAAATGAAAAGGACGGGAGAACTATAGAAGGGTCTCCAAGTGCCAAAGGTACCTTGGATAGTTACTTAGTGACTTCACAGGAGGATAATAACTCGAATAAGCCTTCACGCGCTGCCTGCAATTTGTTGGCCCGGCAAGATCATGTTAAAAGAAACTTGTCACTAGAGATAAATAGTTCTTTAAAGGATGAACGTGATGTTCTGTTTTTGCCATCCAAATCTGAAGCTGCTGAAGTGCTCGATGCTACTCAAAATGGAATGTTGAAAGATTTACTTGAAGTGGGTGATGTGGCAGATGTAGGTCTGGGAAAGAGTGACTCAAGTTTGGTGCAAGGTCCAGAAAACTCAGAAATAAAGAAGTTTGCAAATGAATTTTTGTCTTTATATTGCAGGTACTAAAAAGGCAACACTTGATGCACATGTTTTTCGTTTGGGATTTTACGGCTACCAGTATTTGTATCTTTACCTATGACTATTATTTATTTTTACAGTGAAATTCACTCAAATGCGCACTCACCCTTGGAGTTGAAGGTGAATGACCATAAGAGACAAGCAAGCCCAGGTTTGCTGGACACATCTAACAAGAGGCATTGCGTTGCCAATCAGTCACATGTAGAATACTATGACAAGATGAGTTTTGAAGATAAGCTATCTGGTGTTGTTCTTAAAACAGGGGTAAATTTTTCAAATTGACTTTTAACTACAAACTATAACTAATAATGTTCTTTTACTAACAAATTTTCCGTATGATTAGGTTATTACTGATAACAATTTGATTGCACGTCAGCCAACCTTGAACAAATGCAGTAATATCACTAAGCCATCTTCAGGCATAACTGAATTTAATACTCCAGGTTCTTTGACTGCTAAAAGTTCTTTTCTTGAAACCCCTAAGTCAGCACATGGAAGCTCCATATTTTCACCTGGAGAGGCTTTCTGGCATGAAGCAATTCAACTTGCTGATGGTTTGTGCAATCAAACAGTTAATTTCTATGCTAAAGCTGCGGAAGACATTGCTGTTGCAGAAAGCCGACATCATAGCCAGAATTCATGCAATTTGAGAATTGGAAACTGTGATGGCAAGTTAATGGAAAAAGGAGTCGAAGGTAAAAGTGTGGCTGCATTGAAATACTTAGGAGGGTTGCTAGGAAAGCATGAAAAGGGTTTAGTAGAAGAAAAGTCTCCTCTTCCTGTTAAGCATTTTGATTTTTCGTTTGAGGACAAACCCTTAGATAGAGTTATTGGGCATCATATTGATATTGGTGATTTAAAGTACACTGCTCATGGAGTTGGCGTGCCGTTTGAGCCTGGTCTAATGGTTCAAAGTCCAAGAGATGATAACACCATAAACCATTTCAGCAAACATGAAAAAAATAAAGAGATATGCAAAGGAGGAGAAATTATTTCTGCGGCGGAAGTGGCTAAAAGGAGGGAAAATGAGAGGATAGAATATGATACTCCAATTGATGGAATCAGGATGTCAATTGGTAACGGTGATTCTGGTGAAGTTTCTCCCTCAAGTATTATGCCAAGCAGAGATTGGCTAGATTTGAGCAGTTGGCTTCCAACTGAAGTATGTAGTGTATACAGAAAGAAGGGAATTTCAAAATTATATTCTTGGCAGGTAATGTTAAACATGTGGTGTGGAAAAGTTATTTTTTGGTATGTTTCTTTGATTTTGAAGTGGTTCGCTTGATTAGTGTAGTTGTCAGTTTGTTTCTTTGCACACAACCAAATAAAACACCTATCAATAGCTGTACACTGTATTTACAGTGTACATGCAGATAGTCTATATTTTTTTAATTTTTAATAGAGAATGATCTGAAGTTAGGATCTCAGCTTCAGATGTGTGAGAGGAATAGTACATCCAAGTTTGTATCCATTACACAGACAGATGCACACAGACACATAAAAGTAGCTATGTAAATGTCAAGTGAGTCAATCAGGTTTCTTGCTTCCTCCTTAAGGATAGTTTGTTCCTGTGCTGTTAATTTTGTTTTGGCGGTAAAATATACTTTAACTATGATCAGGACAGATATATTAAATCATTAATTTTTTTAATTGTATGTTAGATGGTTTTTTTTCCTGTAATTTTTCTTTTCAGGTTAGGTATGGATACAATATGAACATTTATCTAAGTTTTGGTTGAGAAATCGTCAGTCCCATGAGGCTTATTCTTGATGTTGTTTTTGGCTTTTCAACTTGTTTTTCATTGTTGCTTGACAACAATTTGTTGTGGTGGAGTCTGTTAGTATAAGGAGATTTTTTTTTACGAAGGAGGTTTGGAAACTATATTTTTATATTTTTTCTTGATCAGGTTGATTGCCTAGGGGTGGAAGGTGTATTGCAGAGACGGAATCTTGTATATTGTGCATCTACAAGGTACTCATGCAATTTTTGATTAATGTGAATTATTTTTTTTTTCAAATATGGTGTGCTTTTTTTTTTTTTTTTGCATGTAATTTGTGGTGTAGTTGGTAATGGTTATTAGATTTAGGTGCATATTATATAAAAGTGGGGGAAGTATAGTGACTGATATGGGTTAGGTCACTTGGAATGTGGGCTTATTTTGTATCGCTCCAACTTTGTTTGAATGCTAAATTGAATTCCTCCAACAGTGCAGGTAAAAGTTTTGTTGCAGAAATTTTGATGCTGCGGCGCGTATTAAATTTTGGAAAAATGGCACTTCTTGTGCTTCCTTATGTGTCAATTTGTGCAGAAAAGGTGATAATATATAAATTCACATACAATCCATTTCTCTCTCCCCCTCCCTTTCTTATGCCCATTCCACCTCGCTATATTTGTCTCTTTCGGTTTGTTGATTACATGTTATCCGAAATTGTTACAAACTTTGAATCTTTACCTGATTGGTGCAGGCAGAACATCTGGAGGTTCTTCTCGAACCACTCGGTAAGCATGTTCGTAGCTATTATGGAAATCAAGGTGGTGGAACGCTTCCTAAAGATACATCTGTAGCTGTATGCACTATAGAAAAGGCAAACTCTTTGCTAAACAGATTGCTGGAAGATGGTCGTCTATCAGAAGTTGGAATTATTGTAATAGATGAACTGCACATGGTACTTTATTCTCTTATGATCTTTGCTATCCATAAGTCAGCCACCAAAGATACTTTCGTTTTTCAAATATTCATTTGCTTTTTCAGATCATGTTTTCTTGGCTTCAATTCCTTCAGATGGTTTGCATGCTTATGGCTTCTTAACAGGTTGGCGATCGAAGTAGGGGTTATCTTTTGGAACTGATGTTGACAAAACTTCGTTATGCTTCTGGTGAAGGCAATTTTGAAGGAAGCAGTAGTGAAAGTTCTGGCATGAGCAGTGGTAAAACTGACCCTGCTCATGGTCTGCAAATAGTAGGGATGAGTGCAACAATGCCAAATGTGGGAGCTGTTGCTGATTGGCTTCAAGTAAGTGGAACCATATGCACCATCATTTTCTATAATTTTCGTTGCTAGAAAATGTTCCACTTCACTAAAAGCATAAGAGATGTCTTGCTGAAGGCTCTTTCTTGTTGCGGAAGATTAGTGAAAAGTTTGTTGTTGGTGTAAGGAACTTCACCGCAAAAAGTTATATGTTCTCTCCACATCTCTTATGCCTGCTTTTTCTTTAACATCTTCTCAGGCTGCATTATACCAGACTGATTTTCGTCCGGTGCCATTAGAAGAATATATTAAGGTTGGCAACACAATATATGACAAGAAGATGGATATTGTTCGAACGATCCGCAAAGCAGCTGATCTTGGTGGCAAGGATCCAGATCATGTTGTCGAGTTGTGCAATGAGGTGAAGACTTTAGATCCCTTCCTCCCCTCCTTTGGTGGTGCTCCCCTGGAGATCAGTTGGATTGTTTGAAGATTTTTAGTTCATGTAGTTTATTGCTGCAGGTTGTTCAGGAGGGGCACTCGGTGTTGATATTTTGCCCTAGTCGAAAAGGCTGCGAATCAACTGCTAGACATGTTTCAAGATTCCTCAAAAGTTATTCGGCTAGCTTTCAAAATGATGATACTGAATTTGTTGATATTACTTTTGCTATTGATGCTTTACGAAGGTGCCCTGTAGGATTGGATCCAATACTGGAAGAAACACTCCCTCTTGGCGTTGCTTATCACCATGCCGGGCTTACGGTATTTTAATATATTTTGGCATTTGGGCTTTTTATTGTGCTCATGTTTACCTAGACTTTATGGTTCTTGTTTCCGTCATTTGAGTAATGTTTAAATATTTTCATTGCTATTCTTTTGGAGAATTAATGCTGTCTTTCATTTTTGCAAGGTTGAGGAGAGAGAGATTGTTGAAACCTGCTACCGGAAAGGCCTTGTACGTGTTTTAACTGCTACATCCACCTTAGCTGCTGGAGTAAATTTGCCAGCTAGAAGGGTCATTTTTCGTCAACCCAGAATTGGTCGTGACTTCATTGATGGGACAAGGTATAGGCAGATGTCAGGTCGGGCTGGCCGTACTGGAATAGATACGAAGGGAGAAAGTGTACGTTTTCATGGATTTTTTTTTTCTCTTACGAGCCTTTGATTGGCATATATATTTTCACTCAAATTTCTGTTGGCAGGAACTTACAAATTTATTTTTCCTTGGTGCCCTTATTAATGTTACTCTGCTTTGATTTTTCATCTCCAGGTGCTTATATGCAAACCGGAGGAGATAAAAAGAATTTCAGGACTTCTTAATGAAGACTGCCCACCATTGCATTCTTGTCTATCCGAAGATATGAATGGAATGACTCATGCAATCTTAGAAGTTGTAGCTGGGGGCATTGTACAAACTGCTAATGATATTAATAGATATGTAAGGTGTACCCTCCTGAATTCTACAAAACCATTTCAGGAGGTTGTAAAATCAGCACAGGAATCTCTTCGGTGGTTGTGCCATGGAAAATTTCTCGAGTGGAATGAAGATACTAAATTGTATAGTACGACCCCGCTTGGGCGTGCATCTTTTGGCAGTTCTCTTTCCCCAGAAGAATCACTTGTAAATATTCTCAGCTTATGTCTTCATTACCATGTGTGAAATTCCAGATGTGTTGCTCTCAATTATTTTAGAACTTCTGTATCGGTTGGCCCACCCCAAGTGGGTTCTGAATACTATCCAGTTGAGATTGATTAATAAATGTTTGCTTGATTTTTTGCAGATAGTATTGGATGACCTTTCAAGGGCAAGAGAAGGATTCGTGCTTGCATCTGATTTACATTTAGTTTACCTAGTAACCCCGATTAATGTTGATGTTGAACCAGATTGGGAACTGTATTATGAGCGATTTATGGAATTGTCTGCCCTGGACCAGGTGAAGTTTCTTGCAGAGTGAATTTCTCTTGGTCATATCGTTTTGGGGTTTATTTGAAGATGCTATTAATTTGTATGGAATTACTAGGTTGTTTTTCTAACCTAACCAGAGGCAAGCTTCAGGTTGAAATGTGAATTTATTTTCTACTTAGTATGGTAGCTTTGATGTTAACTGACCCACAGGCTGAGTGAGTCATCTTTCTTGGTATGACTACATTAATTGGGTTCCAAACGATGAATTCCTTGTCAGATTGATATTATGCTTTAGCATCTCAGATACTGCCTTTTTTTTATAAGTGGGAGAGAAAATTTTACGTTCGTCATAGAAATATAAAAGGGAAAAGAAATGGTAGTGGGTAAACATTTCATCTATTTAAGTTGTTCATTAGACATTTGCACATAATTTCCCTGTTTATTCTAATCCAGTTTCTGTACTTGATTTCATTGCAGCTATTGTTCCTTGTTAATCTATTTCTATGATTTTGGGTCTTTATTTTTTATTCTTAACTTGTGAAGTACAGTCTGTTGGCTATCGAGTTGGAGTTGCAGAACCATTTTTGATGCGCATGGCACATGGTGCACCAATGCGCACTTCAAAGTCAAAAGAAAAGATAACAGGACTGCATGGCAACTGTCAAAACAGACTTGGAGTCGCAACAAACACTCCACTTTCGCATGAGCAATCGCTTCGAATTTGTAAACGATTCTATGTTGCTTTGATCTTGTCAAGGCTAGTGCAGGTGTTTTGTTTATCCAATTTTTCCCTTTTTTTTTTTTTTTTTTTTCTGGTATGAAATAACTTTGTTATATTTTTCTCTGTGTTTCTTACTTTCTTTCGTCCATGTTGTTTTCTGTGTGTGTGTATACACATTTACTGCCGTGCTCGTTTATGTATCTGTCTATGCATGCGTAGTTTTCATCTTAAAAGGACAGGGAATATGTTAGGATCTTAAGTATTACTTTGGTTAATACCCAATATCCTAACAGAATATGAACTACAATTTTATTTTATGTGCTTACTCTTTTGGTTTTCTGTTTGAAGCCCTATCAGATTGTTATCGTGCTTAAACTGAACAAGTTTTTTATGTGTTTTGTTCTAAATAAATACGGGGTGAAGGAAACTCCTGTTGCTGAAGTTTGTGAAGCTTTTAAAGTGGCCAGAGGCATGGTGCAAGCCTTACAAGAGAATGCTGGAAGGTTTGCATCTATGGTATCTGCATTTTGTGAAAGGCTTGGTTGGAATGATCTGGAAGGTTTGGTTTCCAAGTTTCAAAACCGCGTATCATTTGGAGTAAAAGCAGAAATTGTGGAGCTCACTACCATTCCCTATGTTAAGGTTTTCTATTTCTCCTTCGTTCATTCAGTCTTACCCTTTGCTTTTGTTTGAAGTCTGCTGACAAGTATTCTTCTTAATATAGTCAGTTTCCTTCCTATTGATGTCCGACTGAGATCCATGGCACTTTTGTAATTTCTCTGAGCTAGCTGTTGTTCTTATTTGACTTTTAGGGTTCTCGAGCTAGAGCTCTTTATAAAGCTGGTCTGCGTACGCCATTGTCAATTGCTGAAGCATCAGTAGCTGAAATTGTAAAAGCTATTTTTGAGAAGTCCTCATGGTCTGCACAAGGTGATGGCATTGGAACTTATTGACATTGGTTCTTCAATTAATCATCATTACAATTGGTTTGTACCATAAAATTTCTATGCTCTATGCATTTGCTAATCAGTTAATTGGTTTATTTGAAAGCTATATGTGATAACACCTTAGGCACTACTGTTTCAAAGAGTGGTTCATTTTGTTGCATTTTCCTTCAGGTGTTCATTCGTTTGTTAAAATTCTGGTTGACCTGATCTTGAAATAATTCTTTTATAGAAATCATGGAATTAGTAACAAAAGTTAATTATTGCTTTCTTTTACAAATTTTCTATCATCATGGTTGACTGGTGATACACTATTTTGCACTTTTCTATGAGAAACATAAGATATAATTTGTCAATGATATGATGCAGAAGATGTTTCTTTTAAAGATGTTTTTTATGTTGCTTGAATGCCTTTATTGTATACGTTTTGGTCTGTTATGGATTCTTAGTATTTGCCAAATAGCTTTAAGTTTGTCGTCTCCTTTAAATTTTTGTAAGATTCTCCTTTAATCATTACAGTTCGTTTTTCACTCGTTGCAAGTTATTCATTTCTATAATATGTGTTTCTATAATAACTATTAGTTATCTGTCTTTAGCTAATATGAAATAGTTTCCTACACAAATTCAGAAAGTTCTGCTCAAAGACGGATACAAGGGGGTGTGGCCAAGAAGATCAAGAATGGAGCACGCAAGATAGTTCTTGAAAAGGCTGAAGAAGCTAGGATTGCTGCCTTTTCAGCCTTCAAATCACTTGGAATTAATGTTCCACAATTTCCTGAACCACCATTGTCAACTTCTGCTGGCAATTCTTTGGGGCAAGGAGGTGCCACTTCCTCTGACAATGGCAGTAATGATAGCCTTCATAGTGTAGAACATGCAGGTAAGCCATCTGCAGAAGAGAGTCTTCAGTTGGAAAACAATGTGTTGGTAACTAAAGAGAAGTTAAAAAAGGCATTAGAAACTAATGTTGTGGCCTCAGAAGTAAACTCAACTATTGTCGTGCCTCACAAGTTCTGTCCTGATGATCCTAGAAAAGTGTTAATTGAAGGCTCCTTTAACCTTCAGAATGAGCTTGGTGCTACTGTTGGGCACTCTAAAGATTTTAATTCGACACAGCTAATTCAGTTACCAAAACAAGGTGATAGAATCATCATAAATAATGCGGCCACTGATTCTCAAACAGGGGAAGGGCAGAGTGGCATTAAGGTCAATTCTTCTAAGAAAGGTCCTATTCATGCAAGTAATATACCTGGTGGATTTGATTCTTTTTTGGATCTTTGGGACAGCACTTCAGAGTTCTATTTTGATGTCCATTGCAACAAAAGATCTGAAGTGAACTCTAGTACTCCTTTTGAAGTGCATGGCATAGCCATCTGTTGGGAAAATTCTGATGTGTATTATATCAATCTTCCTAAAGATCTAGTTTCGCCTGAGAGCAAAATAAATGATTGCTTGCATGTGAATGCATCTGGTGATAAAAGTGATCCGTTACCTTCTGACTATTTGATTATGGTTAGAAAAAGATGGAGTAGAATAAGTGGGATAATGGGGAAAAAAGATGTTAGAAAGTATACCTGGAATTTGAAAGTTCAAGTTCAGGCATTTAGAAGCCCAGCAGTTTTGATTCAAAAATTTGCAAAGAAACTTGCAGCAGAAAACACTGAGTTTGAAGTCACTGACAACTCATTTCTAATATTGACCCCTATTTTTATACGAGTTGGCATTGACTTGTGCATCGTGTCATGGATTCTTTGGCCGGATGAGGAGAGAAGCTCTAGTCCAAACCTGGAGAAGGTAATATGGTCACGCAGATAAACAAATGTGAAGTATAAAACCAAACATTTCTTTTTCCTGCCTATTGAAAGAGGTAAAACTTTAACTAAACAAATGAGAATAACTGATCTGATCCTAAACTGCCAAAAAGTAACGTCTGAATCTTTGGCGGTTAAGCACTATCTAATGTTCATCATCGTTATTTTGTTTCTATTTTAAAGATTTTTTTTTTTTTTGGTTTTTTGTTCTTGTTTTGTTTTGTTTTTTTGGTTTTTTTTTTTGGGGTAACTACAGGAGGTTAAGAAAAGGCTATCCAGTGAGGCTGCAGCTGCTGCTAATCATAGTGGCAGGTGGAAGAATCAGATGCGAAGAGCTGCTCATAATGGTTGCTGCCGGCGGGTTGCACAAACCCGAGCATTGTGTTCTGTTCTCTGGAAGTTACTTGTATCTGAGGAACTGACTGAAGCACTTCTGAATGTCGAGATTCCTCTGGTAAAACTGTTTTCTGATCTGCTATATCTTCTTAAAGAAAGTACCTAATTTCCGCTTTGGATTATATCTGCTTTTAGTTAATCATCAATATAAGACTTCAAACATTAAATAGTTAACTTTACAAAGCTGTTAACATAGCAGATAGATCATCAAAGACCAAAATACTCGCGCGCACACACACTTACAAAAACAAGCCTCGAACTTAATGTTTTCTCCAACTTTTTCTGGAACAACATAGTTCAGACTAGCAGTAATTTGTGTTTTTCAGTAATTTGCGTTATATATTCTAGTTCAGAAAAATGAAACACAAATGATTGTCTTATATATGCTCCGGCAATGGTTTAATTCTTGTGTCTGTCAAGGTTAACATTCTCGCCGACATGGAGCTTTGGGGTATGGGTGTCGACATGGAGGGATGTCTGTATGCTCGTACTGTTTTGGCAAAGAAGTTAAGGCATCTTGAGAAGGAAGCTTATACGCTGGCTGGCGTGACATTTTCCCTATACACAGCAGCAGATATTGCTCATGTATTGTATGGGCACTTGAAGCTGCCCATACCAGAGAAGCACAACAAAGGCAAACAACATCCAAGTACAGACAAGCATTGTTTGGACTTATTATGGTATTATTATTGGCTCCCTGCCCATGTATCAACCTATATACGTTATGCGCGTTTCTTGCCATGCTTCCTCTGTTTTAGTGAATGGCCTTGTCATTTATTTTAATTTCCCAGCCATGCATATTAGACGGCTTTCTTTGGTTTCAGGAACGAGCATCCTATCATTCCAGTCATTAAAGAGCACCGAACTTTGGCAAAGCTGTTGAACTGTACGCTGGGATCAATATGTTCACTCGCTAGAATTTCTGCTAAAACACACAAACATACTTTACATGGCCATTGGCTCCAAACATCAACTGCAACTGGCAGGCTTTCAATGGAGGAACCTAATCTTCAGGTGTGGGAGTTTCCTCATTTCATCTCCCTTTGTGCTTCTATATTTTTACATACCATAAGAAGTTCAAAGTTGAAATGTGCAGTATCAATATTTTTTTTGTTTGTTTTTATAAATAATTCCCCATGAATTATGCAGTGTGTTGAGCATATGGTTATCGTCAAAATCAATAAGGATGGGAATGGAGAAGCTGATTCGGATCATTGTGAAATCAATGCTCGGGATTACTTTATTCCTACTCAGGTATATAGTAATTTTTACATATGTACAATAAAAACTCTTTAGACTTTCTTTCAATCGGAGGGGATTACAAGTTTGGCACAGATTGTGATTTCTGTTCAAATTGTTTTGGCAGGACAACTGGTTACTGTTGACAGCTGATTATTCCCAGATAGAATTGCGTCTAATGGCACATTTCTCTAAAGACTCCTCGCTAATTGAACTCCTAAGTAAACCTCATGGTGATGTCTTTACTATGATAGCGGCAAGATGGACTGGGTTTCCTGAAGATTCTGTGGGCTCCGATGAACGAGAGCAGACCAAAAGACTGGTATACGGCATTCTTTATGGAATGGGTGCAAACACCCTTGCGGAACAACTTGGCTGCGGTCCAGCTGAAGCTCGTGAAAAAATCCAAAGCTTTAAGAGTTCCTTTCCTGGAGTTGCTTCTTGGCTTCATGAAGTGGTTAAATACTGCCGTGAAAAAGGGTAAGATATTGCTGCCTTCTCATTTTCACTTTACTGTATAAAATTTACCCAGTTAAACTATCTAGTGAAGGATAGGTAATTTAAGTGCCTACTCAGGGTTTTCTTTTTCTTTTTTTGGTTTGGCTCTGTGATTTTGGTCTTCAATATAGAGTAAGATTATCCTGTTTTCTGCAGTCTCTCTCCTCTCTGTTCATGGTATTTCCTTTTCATACTAATAACATATTCTTTTGTTATTACAGTTTCAGACAAATTCTGTTTTCTGTGATTGATCTGCTCTGCATGCTAAACATTTATCTCCCTTGCCTGAAGAAATGCAAAAAAATAGCATTTTAGTGAAGTGTCTTGTTAAAATTGTTTGTTTACAAGAAAGGACCTTATTAAGAAACTCCATATGCTTACTTTTGTTTCAGATATGTGAAGACTCTAAAGGGAAGAAAACGGTTCTTGTCAAAAATAAAATTTGGAAACATCAAAGAAAAATCGAAGGCTGAGAGACAAGCTGTGAATTCTATTTGTCAGGTAAAAACTTTGATTGTTCTTTTTGTTTGAGAAAGTGGAGGATTATGATTTGTAATATTCTAAGATGCATGTGCTAACTCCTGTCTTTTACAGGGATCTGCTGCTGACATAATTAAGATTGCGATGATTAATATTTATTCTGTGATAGTGGAAGGAACTGATTTGCCTGGTTCTACTTCCTCCACAAAAGGAGCTGATTTGCAGTGTTCTACTTCCTCCTGTACCAAAAACTATAACATGTTGAAGGGTCGCTGTCGAATTCTATTGCAGGTTGTTTTGAAAAATAAAATTTCTTTTCGGTTACTTAGTTTCACTTCAAATTTCTTGGACATCATGTAAATATGTGAGGTGGAATGAAAGGAAAATATACACGTGAAATTTTCAGTTACTTGAGCACTTGATAGGTTTGTCCATCACAATATTTTCTTGTTTTGCATTTTGAATAAGGTTACCCATGACACTTGATTCAGAAAATTGCTACAATTTAGTTCACAAGTTAATTAGAATGTTGGTCACCAGCCTGTTAGTACGCATATTATATAAATTTTTATTACATGCAATAAGTTGGACGGTAATAAGTGGCTTCTTCTGTTTGCTTCTTTCAGGTACATGATGAGTTAGTCTTGGAAGTTGATCACTGTGTAATAAAGGAGGCTGTTTCGTTGCTACAGATGAGCATGGAAAATGCTGCTTCGCTTCTTGGTACATGTTTAATCTCTTTCAGTAACAGATTTTCTATTTTAGGACTCTAATTTATTTACATCTAATTATATGTTTGGTTTTCAGTACCTTTGCGTGTCAAGCTGAAAGTTGGAAGAAAGTGGGGTTCTATGGAGCCATTCCAGGAAGATCACTGGTGTGATAAAGTTCTCCCAGATTCCTAGTTAATAGTCTCTATTGACAAAGAAACAGTAGTTAACAGCGCTGGGGATTAATGAATGACTGTCATTCTACAAATCTATGTACGCCTTGTAATTTACTCAAAATCTTATTGGTCAGTTTACGGCTTTAATCTCCTGACTGCCTTAGAATAAGAATTTGATTCATATAAAGAAACAGAAAATATTTTTCATAACACCAATCTTTCTTAAGCTTTCTGGAATTGGTTCATGCCCTATTTTGAAAAGAAACAAGTCGAGATTCAAGGATTTGAGCTTTAGTTTCATGTTGTGGTTTTTTTTTTTCAGTACCAACATTTTTTTTTATTGAGTATAATTAAGTACTAATTTGTGCGTGAGTATACTTGAAAATTTCTGTTCTAATTGCTATTTGTTTATTTTGTTCAGTTTGAACTTGTATCAAATAAAGTGAAGGCCAGATTTCTGTTCTTCCATTCAACTGTGAGGTTGTAAGATCGATCAGCTTTAGCTACACCTGTGATCATCAATTTAGTATGGTTCAAGTTTTACTCTTCCTAGTGCTTTTTCTTTATTGAGGCTTGATTTGCATCTTGTTGTATGAATATTAAACGGTAAAATGTATCTAAATTTGTCAGCTGGTTTCTATGTTTAACATTCCCTGGTTCTTAAAGTTAAAAAGTTTCTGTTTCTTTTGCTTACTCTTGAAGCTATTGACATCAATAGACATAAGGTTCTTTAAAGTGCTAACTGCTGTCTGCTATCTGTCACCGACATTTAGCCTTGAATATATATTATATATATTGACGAAGCATTTTAATGTCCTGATATGGGATTTACAAGAGGCTTTGTCAGCTAGTCTATAAATTTCATGTCCTGATGAGCATTTTAGTATCCTTTAGCGTTTTTAACGTTGATGGTTGATATTTTTTAAGTTACTAATTGAGGGAACAGTCTGGAACTACTACGTCCCAAAATTGACCTCAGTTTTGACTTTGTAGAAGCATACCTGTGTTGAGGACGACTTTTTGGAGCTATTATAGAAGCATAATTGTGCGGAAGGAACTTTACAGGAAAATGGTACTTTCTCTCAAACATGTACTGTTAAATTAGTATATTTAGTGGGATTTGTCGAATCGATCACGAAACTGAAGATTTCTGTGAAAATCTGCATCCAATATGATAAAGGGATTTCATTATGGCTTGACTCTTGATTTGTGATACTTTACCCTTTAACATCATATAAGTTGATAATCTATGGCTGTATGTGCTATATTTAACATGATAAAGTAGATTGATCTCTAGGCCATTCAAGAATACTCAAATATCATATATGAGCCATAGGATATTATTAATTAAACAGTAGAAACATGGGTATACAGTGGATGTATGGCAATACATAGATAACTATAACGTGCTTAAATATATTATGATGCATGTGGGACACATATAACAACTATAAGTGCTTTCCTCACGAATTCAGACTGTTGCAACCAAAATTAATCTCCACCTGAAAAGGTGGACTTTAACTGGTTTCGACCGTTTATGCAGACTTCTTGACCGGAATCCAGACTATATGGTCCTCAGGAAGGAAGTGGCAGACCGGAACAGTTCCTGGATTAACTTTGAGAACTTGGAAGGCCAAATGCTTCGGATTCCATGCCGATGTGTCTGTGTGGCACACAGCTACTGCCTTGGCTTTTGTCCCGTCAGCAGCTTCCAAGGATACTGTGTAAGTCTTTGTGGTCTGCGTAGCGTGGCAGTAGAAGACTGCGTAAACATAGTTCTGTTTGTGGCACGCAACGGATTTTTCGCCTTCTGTCTTCTTTATTACTTGTGTTACTGTGTATGCCTGCATCCCGGTTTCTCTGTCCACCTCTGTAGAGATCGCCTCCACATTTTTTCCGAGCTTGGAGGTGCTGAAGTCAACCATGGCCTCCAATGAAGTCGCACAGTACTTTTCCTCTCCTTTGATGGCTGGGCTTTCGCACTCCTTGATTGTTTCCTTCATCATCTCGGCTTCCACTGACTGGGGTGTCACCGAGAATTTGTTGAGGATTTCAGGCAGTTTGTTGGACGAGAAAGGGATAGATTCGGCAATTTGACGGGGAAGGAAAGTGGCTTGGTTTGAGCTTTTAAAGAAGTGGACGTTCATTTTTGCACCAGTATGAAGGTCTTTCTCCAAGAAGAAGAGTGCTACATTTGGGTCGTAACGAAGCTGGTTCTCACTGGCCTTGTAACTGTAAACAAATGGACTAGGTCCCGGGTGTACTCCAACATAAACATGCTTGCCCTTGTGTCCTGTGCCCACAGTAACTCCTCCTTTTCCGACGCCGACATTGGTCCTCTTGCCAGGCTTCCCCGTGTTCACCCTCACGCCGGGGCCTTTGCCAACGGTCACATGGGTACCGCCTGACTTTCCTTTCCCTGTGTTAACATTAACACCGCCTTTTCCAACATTGACCGAGGTACTCTTGTCTTCCGTGAATTCTGCAATATCAACTTATGATTGTGACACGTGTGACAAAGTGAAAATATGCTTAAAACTGTTTATCCTAGGCGCTGGGTTCTAAATTTTGGCTATTGCTTATATCATTTTCTGCACACATGTTATTGGTTGAGAGCTTAAAAGAAGCCGCTCAGTTTGACATGAACCTAATTATCAATAAGAGAGTTTGTTTAGTTTCTAAAATTTACTCGTAGTAAGTTTTCTTTAGTTTCTTAAATGAGCTCTTAAATTTCAAAGTACCAACCAGGGTGAAGAAGATCACTGACAGCTCTCGGCATTGGTGTGTTCGGGAGGGTCGACTTCCAGTAAAGTTCAGGAGACAGCACGGCATGGCTCGCTGCAACCAAAAACTGTACGCAAAAACAAACTCAGCATTAGCTCATCAAGACTAGCTAGGTTTTTGCTATGTTCTTTACACATATATACAAACCAAACAAAAGGGCTTAAAGAGCACAGTTTTTAAGACCAACATAAAAAGAAAGCTTACAGTGAGAAAGGCAAGGACACAAGGGAAATAGAACCCCATTGAAACAAGGTTGTGTTTTTCAGTGATTAAAACTTGAGCTGAGAGGGAAAAAAAAAAAAAGACCTTAACTTGATAATGTGGAATATTAGGACATTGGTTTTGCAACAATTTATAGTGGCATTTAGTGTATTCTCTTCTAGTTTCCACCTACATTATCAAGCCAACTTAATTACTTCCCCAACTGTCCCTGGCTTTCACAATTAAAGGGTATTTACGTCATATGGGCGATGTTTAGTCGTGGTACCTGACATGTGCATAGCGGTGAGGAAAGAAACTATGAGGATTATCAATTATCATAACGGCCTTTCTGATTTTCAAAAATAAAATAATAATAATAATAATAATATCCCATGCACAAAAAAGGAAAAAGAAAATTATGGCTGATTATCTCTTTCCTTGTTGCTTGGACTATGCCTAGTAGCAATCTCTCCTTAATTGCACGAGACATTTTTCTCTCTAATATAGGACTCTTAACCAACAACTACTACATTTATGAGGGTTTAGTAGAAGTTGCATGTCGTAATCTTTCTTGATTTTCAATTTTTGTTGGCATTCTTTTTTTGGTTGGTTTATATGTTTGTGTCATATATTGCGTTTCAAGATGAGGAAAGAAGTGAGATTTTGTTCCGTGATCTGTTGTGCCTTTTGGTTTGGTATTGGTTGGGGCAGTTTCGCATATCATTTTTTATACTAAGTGTGCAAAAAAAGAGAGAGAAATTCCCAGCGACCTACCCTTAATGCATGTTATAACCGTGAAAAAAAATTACAGTTGTCTGGAAAATTTGGTCAGAAAAACTTGTAACTACGTTACTCCTAATTCCCGGTCGAATACATTTTTCATTTTTAATTGCACTATTTCATGTAGACATAGTACTTGTGTAATTTAGATCTAGTTTAGTCGGTAAATCTTTAGACATGCAAGTAATAGGTCGTCTTCAACATTGTTTCCTTTTCATTATTCCTTTTTTGGAAATTGTTATTCATTTCTGTGCTTCTTATATGTTATTTATTTATTAATATCTTTTATATAATTCTTACCCGGCCTCCCCCGCTCAAATAAGGGACGGGGATGGTGACTCTTGACATCGCGACTCTTTTTTCAAGATTATGTGTGTGTATATATATATATATATATATATATAATTAATTATAAAGTTTCCAGAAGAGTATATTAAGCATTCTCTGTCTCTGACATAAACACGTGGCTATTCATTATGGCACTTGCTGGACGTAACCACGTATGGTCATGATTCATGAATAACCTAATTTGATAAGAACTATTTCTGGATTAATTTTTTATGCTGAGGAGTGAGGCGAGGATGACAATACCAGAGTTTAATGGGAAATAAAGTTTTTATTTTATTTTAATATTTTGTACATAACTAGACTTAAATAGAAATTCTTTCCCTTGAAAGAGCTATCACTATTCCATCTCTATTATTTTTCATGTAATTCTTTTCCGTGCATAAGTGGATAATCTTTTTGTTCTCTTCACCTGGGGGTGGGGGTGGGTAGGTGCTCTCATCTTATTTATAGTTACTCCTAATACTTTCAAATGCCTCCGCAAACAATTCATTCTTATTTTCATCAGCTTCCCATAATCCTATCGATATCATTTTTAAAAAGAAAGAAAGAAAGGCTACCTCGGTAGGGAAAAACTGTCATGTTTTAAAAAGTATTTACAACGTTCTCGATAGTGAAATTCTCGACACACAATTTTTTAATAAAAACAAGTTGCAGATAGGGTCGGCTTTTTGTTTACTAGATTCGAGCAGAAAAGTTGGTCCAGGTTCAGACGTTGAATATGAAGGTTTGCTGAATTTATTGCAACTCTACACTGGTGGCAAAAAAGGAATCCTAATTACTCATCAAAAAAAAAAAAAACAAAGGAAATGAAATTCTTTTCTGTATGTATGTATATTACATAAATTATTTTTCTCTGTCCCTTGCTCTAGGCAATGAAATCGAAATGAAATAATATTTCTGGCCCTGGTTATGGATCCTCATAAAATTAGTTGTCACTAATGTGTTTATTATGGTATAGGGATTTCCAATTGTCTCATTAAAAGACGAATGCCATAATTAGATTGAATTATGATCCAACAACCTGATGTTCAGTCTGTTAAAAAAAACAAAAAACAAAAAACGATGGAACAAAAATAGGATTTCTTTGGAGGGTGTTTTGAGAAAAAAAACACTTATAGTATGACCTGGTGTCTCAATAAAAATCTTTTTAAGTCCAACCCAATTAGGAAAAGTTCTATTGTCTTTTAGTAATGTAGCCCAAAATGATGCTAATTGGGTTGGACTCATATAAAGTTTTTTTTTGGAGACACCATGAATGCCTAAAATTAGTGCTAAAACGGAAACATAATTTTGGTTTCTGTTTTGTTTTTTTGTTTTTTGTTCTTTTTGTTTTTTTTTTTTGGTTTTTCTTTTCTGGAAAATAGCAAACGAAAAGGAAAATTCTGTTTCTGTTTGTAAAACTGTAACTTTCTTTTTTCGATTTTTTTGTATTTTCCTTTTTGTTATTTTTTTGGCCTATTTGATATTTAACTATTTTCTTATAAATATTTTAAGAATGTTTTAAAAAATCAAGAAATTAGTAATTAGCCCCTTATAAACTAAGGACATAAAGATAACATCACAGTAGTTGAGAAAATTGTTATTCTCTTAATTAATGAAAATTTGACTATTTTCTTAACACATCATCTAAAAGTGGTTATTTACTCAATAATCTCATTTTTTTAATGTTTTCCCGTAACTTTTTTCCTTAAAGTTAATTTACATTTTTTTTTATTTTGTAGTTTTTTTAAAATTTAAATTATAGATATTTTAAGATTACAATAGTATTGCTGAAATTAATTAAATTTAATACTAAGCAATAAAAAAAAATGGAACTTAAAATATAGATTTTAAGGATGAAAATGCAGTGATTTTATTTTTTATGATAATATCAATATAATTACAAAATACAAATAATTCAATTTCCAGCCCCAGATGTTGGGTCCTAGACATAGAAATTTTCAAAATATTCAACTATCTATTTTGAGTTGGCCGTTATGTTACACGTGTAACATAATAAATTACGGCTAAATCCGTAATTTTGACATTCTAGGATTAAATCTCCTTCAAACTTTACCTTTAAAATGGCTAATTTCTTAATTGGATCATAAATAAATTAATATTATAAATTGAAATTATAAATGTAGTAATTTATAATCTAATTTATAGAATTTTTTGAGAATTTTTAGGAATTGTAAGAAAAATTTAAGGAGAGAATTTGAAAGAGAGAAGAGAAATTTGTGAGGCTTTTTAAGCTTTGAGAAAAAAAAAATTTATTAAGGAAAAAATGTTTGCAACAATATTTTAAAATTTCGAAACAGCGCCAAACAGCATAATTTAAAAACTTGGGTTTGAGTTACTCATCAAAACCTCGTTATAAGTAGCTAACTGTGAAATAATTAGGTAAAAAGAAAAAACCAAACATCCTATATATTATGAAAAAATCTAGAAGTATCATATAGAAACATTACCAAACTGGTTAAGTTCAATTTTTCACTTAGCTAGCTAGTAACTACTATTGTTAAATATACTAATTCTGCTTAGAAAAAAAATTTACATGTATCTTTATACTACGACGATCTAATTAGAACTGAACAATTAATTAGCTAATCTCAGCCGCCCTGGAAGAATTTTGTCATATAGGGTCAAGTCCAATCTCTACAAATGAATATAATATTGCCCAAAATGGATCAACTTCCATTGGAGACCCAATATATTTCATATCATCATTAAGATAAAAGTCCATCTAAAAGAACCTTCTGTTTGCTGGGCTTGTCCTTTTATTTTTGAACTTGGAAATTAATTGTACAACTTGCATTGGTAAGGGAATATCTTAGCTGCTTAAGTTAGGAAAATTATGGTCCAAGCTTGAATATAATTCTATGCTACCATTCATTCGTTTTTAGAACCATTAATAAAAATGAATTTTTCCTATTTATCTAACTCTTAGCAAGCAAAATGTATGTAACTAAGTTATAATCAGCATTATCATATTAATTTTGTTGGCAGCACAAGTCAATGCCAAACATCTTGACTAATAACCAACGCATAAAAATAAATAAATAAATAAGTGAGTGTAATTTGTATTCTTTTTATTGAATTTTGTAACTTTTATTTTCATTTTAATGAATTTGAGTCGTAAGATGGATTGAGAAGTGACATTAGTTTGGTGTCAACCTAGTTGAGATGTTTTTAATGGCTCTGATATCTATCGCTTATGCTCCCATTTTATTTTTATTTAAAAAAAAAATACATCTAGCATCAAATAATAAATTAATATAATTAGGTTGTTGATTGCACCGGTTCGAATTGTATAATAGAAGCTAGACTAGTTTAGGGTTAACCCTCAAAAGATAGAGTAATTGATAGATGAAATCTCCAGAGAATCTTGGTTGTGACTGCTAAATCACTTTAACTTTGGTTAGAAGCTAAGGTTTTTGTTGTAAAAATATATAGTCGGCAATTTGGGAGGGAAGTTATTACCCTTTGTTAACCCTTTTCTTATTTTTGTTTTTTTATAGCCAAGCTTCATTTATGTATCCTATGGTTGGTTGGCTAGCTGGCTAGCGCACTAAACACCTTTTTCTTTCGCCCTTTTTCCCTTTATTTCTCTCACTCTCACTCTCTCTCTCTCTCTCTCTCTCTCTCTCTCTCTCTCTCTCACAAAAACAAATAAGTCCCAAGTGTAAGCAATTTTGTGCATCTAAAAACTTCCTTCTCTCCACTAGTTTTTGTGTGTGTAAGAGTGTGTGAAGAGGATTTGCTAATTATAAGGTGTTTGTTATGGTGTTGTAATATTAGTAAGAGCTTTGGTGGGGATTAGTGTCATCCACTAGTAAAGAAAATTTTTGTACCCTTTCTAGCATAGAAATCATGAAATATATTTTGTCAAATATCGTTGCGGGGTTTTATATGGCAAAGTTTAAAGTTACATTGGTGGGGCGGTTTTTATTTTTATTGTATAATTATATATTTTGCATAGTCATGAATAGTTCCCCTCCTTTAGGATGTTTCGGAAAATAATTGTTATGATGTTCATTTTGAATCCTAATCAATATGGACAGGACAGCATAAGCTTGTAACAAAAGCTTTTTTTTTTTTTTTTTTTTTTTTTTGTGGCAAAAGTAGAATCTATTTGATTTTGTGGTAGTAGGTTGCGTGGTCACCATTATTATTGGTTATTTATTGTTATTGTTATTGTTGTTATTATGATTGGTTTCTTTATATTGACATGACAACAGTATTAAGGGAAAATGGTATGTTAGTGAAGAAAGAAAAAGGGGCAATTAAATCTTAGAGAGGAATGTTGAGAAACAATATATATAGTCCAATCTAAAAGTGACGCGGCCATAAGTTTCAGTTTCATATATAGCTGAGAGGAAAAAAGTGCATTGGAAAACGAGTCGATATTAATTCAGTTACGTAAATAGCCACTTTGAACTGTGTGGTTTCAAAAAATAGCCACAGTTTCAAAAAATTTAAAAACTAGCAATTACACATTGTAAGAAATTTCTGACAATAACAAAATAACACATAAAATTTGCTGTAAGAAATTTCTGACACGTGTCAGAAATTTCTGAAAGGGCTAGTTTTTGAATTTTTTGAAACTGTGGCTATTTTTTAAAATTATTTTGTAAACAGTGGCTATTTTATTAAAATTCCCTATTTAATATATGCCTATTTTGCTTTAATCTCCAGTTACCAACTAACTTACATTTACTTTGGTTGGAGTAATTGTTCAAATGTGTATTTTAAAATATGGTTGTTCACTTTTAAATCTCAAGGTGAATTAATTATAATAGTTGAGATTTAAGTATTTTTAAAATTAAGAAAATAAAAAATGTTACAAAAGAAAATATTTAAATGGTTATCCAATGAATTTATTGATGTGATATATTGCCGTTTGCAGTACTGTTTTTTTTGTTTCTTTGTTTGTTTGTTTTTTTTTTTTTTTTTTTTTCCCTCGTAAGCATTTCTTGGTGAAGGTATTCGTCCTATTGTGCAATTAGGGTAAGGAACTAAAAAGGCTCCATGGTGCTTGATGTAGGGTTTTTATCCTTTTGGGATTTTTCACTATTTCTTACTCTTTTGGTTTCCCCCCCCCCCCCCCCCCCCCCCCCCCCCCCCCCTTTTTAATGATTGGTGATTCAGTTAAGCAGACTAGGGATCTAATTATTATTGGCCAAACTAATCAAGGAATAAAGCGAAACGTAATGTGATTCTCATGAAGCTACCACAAACGGAATTTTTATTGGATTGCAACTTTTTTTAATTTATTATTTATTAGTCCGCAAGTTCGTTTGAGATCCAATTGTTCTAGGTATAAATTCAGTTAAATTTCTATTGATTTAATATTTGGAAAATAGCTGGATATAACATGAGGGAAAGCCTTAAAAAAAAAAAAGAATTAAAAGATCCAACTAATGTTCCAAATAATCAATTACCTAGCTAACGCTTGATCCATATTAGGGTTTCCGTAAGTTGTATCCATGGGTTTTATAGATATCGTTACTACTAGACTTTTCTTTTTTTCTTTTTTTTTTTGGAACTTTAGTATTTCTCCTATATTTGTAGGATCCTAATTAGCTTATTATTACTTGTACATGCATGCTAGTGAATGAAGATAAAATGCCAAGATTTAATTTGTTTTTTATTATTATTTTATTTTGACGTTCTCATGCTCATAATAATAATAAATAAAAAAAGTCACCACCATAATAATAATAAATAAAAAAAGTCACTACCACTTAATCTTACTTTGAAGAGAAGGAATCCATAAAGTATCTTAAAAAAAAATTAAAATATGATTACAAAATAATATGCGGTAAGTTTTATTATAGAGAACTAATGAATGTGAACACAGAAATTCAAACAAAGATTAATATAGATAATATTTAACATTTGAGCTCAAATATTAAGCGCCTACCGGCCTACCCTATTGATGAGAATAAATTTTGCATTTGAAAATAAGAAGGAACAAAAAAATAGTTTATCAATCATCATAAATATCTATTAACAGAAATGACATGCATATAGCAAGACAAGGGGTAATAAAAAAAAAAAAACATTTGATGCTTTAATCATTAAAAAGAAAGAGCCAAATTGATAAGAGATAGCAAGCATAAAAAGAAAAACAAGATTTTGAAGTAAGAAAAAAAGGGCTATATATGAATTATTAAATTATATTGATTAGACGTTTGGTTCCTCAATCCCTTTCCCCAAATAGAAATCTACTGTCCTTTGAATATTGTTCTCGTGGACGTCTCATCCAATTATAAACTAACAACTCATCCATTTTAATTTAGTATATTTTAAAAAAATTTATGTAATAATTAAAAATGTGAGAGGGACAATCAAAGTGATAACCAAATAGATAACAAATATTTTCTCCTCTTCCCCCTAATTGGATGCTTAATGATCTACAGCTTGGCTAATATTGATGCAAAGCACGTAGACTAATTAGTTATTATTGATTCCTATATATAATCCATTCAATATTATAAAATGTATTTAAAAAATACAAAGAAGATTCTGCGATAAAGATATTAAAAATATTAAGAAGTTCTATATTTATAAACGATTGAGATGACTGTTATATTAATCTTTCTAAAAAATGATTCGCTAGAAAAATAAATCTAGCGATTCAAATTTATTCTTTGCCCTAAGGCATATCTTATCATAGAATTTTTTACGTGTTACAAAAAAAAAGCAAAAAAAAAAAAAAAAGAAACAAGAAGAGCAACATATAGAGAAGGCTGCCCTAAATATGAACGGTCGCAAAAACGTGACAAGCAAACTATATATATAAATATATATATATATATATCGTGGTCGATAAATAGATATAGTTAGTGTGTGTGTGCGAAATAACATATAAAAAAAAATTCAATTAATTGGCATGAGTGGGATATATAATATATGTACATATATGCTAATAAAGTTCGAATACCTAATATGGTTTATTCTCTTCGAATCACAAGAAAGGGTTGTGGATCATTGTGCTACAAATCATGAGAAAGTTGCATCCCCACAACAGTCTAATCAAACTTTGAGCTCCAATAATAAAAACATAAACCAAAGACTTTGGACCCATAAAAGTATCAAAAGGGTTTGTGAATTGTGATCAAGGAGTGGAGAGACATGACCCACCTTGATTCTGTCTCTTATATATGCTCTATTTGCTTCAACATGGGCTTCATATGGGAGTGGAATTAGAATAATCAATTATAGTACTAACTCATAAAGTCATCAAATATATTCCTTTTTTCTCTCTAAATTAACCATTTGTTACTTTGCACAAGAACCTCTAGCTCAGCTTTCAAGAGATTTCTCTCATTTATAGTACTTTTGTTTTCTTCTTTTCCATTATTTGCTAAATCTTAAATTTATTAGAAAGAAAAAAAAAAAGTTATGTATATACAAAAACGCGCGCTCACACAACCCCCAAAAATAGGGTTTGGTCTTTCAAGGTATTTTAGTTTGATTTTAGGCTTCTGATACAACGCGTCTCTATCAAATAGATACATGATTTTTATATGATGATACTTGATGGGATATAAAGTGTCAATTGTGTTTGTTCAAAAGGAAAAAAAAAAAAAAAACAGAAAAAAGAAAGTCTTGAAAAGCTCTCATTTGATTGAACTTATATATTAAATAAGTAAGCTTACAATCATCATGAGAGGAGAAGAACCCCCGAAAGTTTGCCATATAATTAAACAAAGTCCACATGGGCATTTTTATTTTATTTTATTTGTTTATCAAAATGAATTGTACTATACTCTTAAAGAAATTAAGCACTATAACTTTAATGCAACTTATATATAGATATTTTCAACTAGCATGATCACTATGCAATACTATCATCTACTATTATATCTCAAGTGAGCCGCTAGTTGAATAGAAAGCTAATCAGATAAATATGTTGCCTAATAGATATCTAAATATATAATTATAGAATAAAAAGTTACCACTAGTTATTTTAAAGTTAAATATTATAAAGACACACACATATATATATATATGTGTGTGTGTGCGCACATAGAACATATTTGTATTAATAATATTATAGAAGAGGAAGAAGACATTTTGCTTCTTTCTGGATTAATAGTATAATTATACTTTGACATTGTACTCTAACCCAGTAATGATAAAGTAATTGTAATATTATATTTTTCTCCTAGATTGCCTGCCATTTTTTTATTCATAAATAAATTAGTGTTATTAATATATTCATTTTATTTTAAAGACATACAAAAGGCTCTTTAAGAAAGCCAAAATAAACGACAAACAAAAGAGAAAGGTTCTATATAAGTAATATTATAAAGAATTGATAATCTCTTTCTAGATAGTTAGACAAAATTAACTCATTTTCTTGTTAATCTTTGTAGTTTTGCATTGATCTCTAGCTAATAAAGACATTCTCTCGCAAAATCTAATAAACTTCACAGTGAAGTTACTTTGAGCTTTGGACTTTATATTGCGCCTTGTGACGGAAGACACTATCTTTCCCATTATGCATATATTAAATTATTCATTTATTAGTGCTTGAAACTTTATTTTTAAGTACTTTCAAAGTGATCAGTTGCTTTAAATTCCTCTTTCTCTCACGTTCCCACTTAATTTCACTAGGATTAGATTTTGTTTTCTTTATTATACATATATCTGCTTAAATTAATGATAAGGAAAATTTTATTGGATCATCCCCAAAATGCTTTTGGTTTAAATATATTTGCCTCTTTGATTAGGTTAAAAACAAAAGATTGTCAACTAAAGCAAACAACATTAGTGATTTTAGTGTACTTTTACCCGGTTTAATTAGTACTAACATAAGCACGCGAGTCACGGGTTTCAATGGATAATTATGGATATAACTACTCGTTTTTAATATTTAATTACACATGCATGTTTAGGATTAGGAATAATTAGATAGCTAACTACAAGCTATAGTGTGAGTTGAGTTGTTGCATTCACCTTTTGAAATATTCCCACCTTTTGTTGTAATTTTTTTCTTAATAATTTCTAACACATAATAAATGAAAAATCAGAGAAATAAGATGTTTGGCTAAGTTCCACTTAATTATTTATTAATTAATCGTACGTTTCCTTCCAACTTCATAATTTTTTCATTTAATCATTGCACCATATGATATAGATCTAGTTAGAGGCACCTAATATATATAATTTACTACAAGAATGGGGTTTGCCGGCTATACATTCTAGCATTTACTTTCATAAAGTCAAACGGCATATTTATATATGGGGTTAATTAAATTACTATCAAAAGTTGTATAGGTTTTATGAATGATGCTCGGTCGAAATATATTATCTAACATTAATTTACACGAGTGATGATCAGATTGTTGTTTAGGTGTGGCTGATAAGAAAAGCATGTATGTAACATATATTGCATTTAGGAAAGGCCTTTGAAAGAGATGAGGAACATAAATTTTAATCTGAAATATTAGAGATATCATATTGAGCATTCTTATTATATGATGTATCACTATCTTATATATAAATATAACAAGTATATTAATAAATTTTTTATAAATTAGTAATATTCAAGAGTAAAAAAAATATATTAAATAAGCGAATAATCAACCGATTGATAAATTTATAAAGTATTAATTAATTATCAAGGTTTTTTTCCTTATTTATATAAATATGCATCGTATTTAAATTATTTTATAAATTATTATTATAGTTTCATATAATTGTTAGCTAAGTAAATTTACTTCGACATTAATTTTGAGGAAAAAAAATATCCGTATTAAAAACATATTTTGTGGATAATCTTCTCAATAAGGTCATATTAAATTATTATATATAAGTAAATTAAATAATATAATTCATTTACATATGTCAAATAGTCCTAAGAATTTATATATATCAAATGAGTACATCTGATATTGATTTATATATCAAATGGGTCTTAAAATTTTTCTTTAAAAAATATTATCTTTTTATTGAGTTATTAATTTAGAATAAATTGAGCTTAAATAAAACCGGTCAAAAATATTATTTAGTCAAGAACATTAATTTATCAATTTATCAAGCATTAATTTGATAAATTATTAATTTATAAAAGAACTTTTACTGTATTTCACATTACAAAAGCACTTCACATTAATGATTACAAAAAGCATTTTCCTACCAAAATATAGGTGCATGATAGAATTTGCTACTATCATTCTTATATATATGTAATAATTTGTTAGTTTATATGCTTTTATTAGAATAATATTGTTGAATTCTCTGTGCTCAAGTCATGGCTCCACTAGTCATATGGTACTATTAATCATATCTCTTAATTACCGTGACGTAAAGCAAATTACAGCGTTATATGTTGACTAATGATACTAGTCAAAAGTGTGATTTAGCATATATATATACATTTATATATATATGTTAACATAAGTGGGCACAGTTAGAATTTGCTGATTGAAACCAACAATAAGAAATGGAACTAGATTTGTTACATGATGGAGATATATGTCAACGAAGCTTCGGAAGAGCATTATGTGTGTGTGTGTATATATATATATATATTATATAGTGTATGTATAGTCATCATTAGATTTCATGTGGGCAGTGGCTATAAATATATATGTTAGATATGCAATATATATGATGACTAGTGAAGATAGGCATATATAAAAAATAAAAATAAAAAGCTTCTAAAAATAAATGTATATGCTAGGTGTTCATTGCACCCCTGCAAGTGGGAATATTAAGCCCCTTCTAAGTGTTTCTTGAACGCAATAATCAAAACAAAATGCAATGCAATTTAGGTAAAGTTTGCATAATTAAGTGGCCAAAGCAATTAAAGGAGACTTATTATATATCGGATTCTGATTAGACATGCCACAAAAGTTAGAGAGAGAGAGAGAGAGAGAGAGAGAGAGAGAGGGTTTTGTGTAAATTATCTCATCTAATTGTGTTGTCTATATAATTTTGTACTTGCCTTCATAATTGTTTGTCTAACTTGGAGCACGTTTGCTGGAATGTAGGTGCGCTCAACACACGCTCCCAATAGTGAAGAAAATATGTTGATTGCACTTGGCATTATTGTTTCCAACAAAAAAAATTAGATGAAAAATCTTAAATTTTTATACCATTTTTTTCAATACCAATTAGTCATATTACAAAAAAGTTGTTATCATTCTATTGACTAGTATTAATTTGTGAAGTCAATTGGTATTAAACAATTTACAACTGGACTTTTTTTTTTTTTTTTTCGCTCTTATCAACTAATATATCGTTTACTCAACTTGTCAAAATTTAATTGACAAACACTTGGAACCAATTAAAAAGAGATAAAATATATATGTATGTGAATTAGTAATTAAAAAAATTAATAAAATAGTGAAACCTTTTTTGTTGTATACAAAAATTATGAGTTTTAGTTTGCTTAGCGTTATAAAATCTTTCATTTTCAATTTCACTAATACAAAAAATGGCAGGTATAGTAACATGGAAAAGTAGCGTGGGGATTTGCCTACCTTATTTTTTTTTAAAGTTATATTTTAAAATAATAGAGATAAAATCAAGAATGTGACCATTTTGATGCACAATTAAAATAATGGGATAATTGCAAAATTGATATAATTGGTGCATCACTTAATAATTTATATTCCAAGTAGTACACTTATTTTATTTTTACTAGATGTTTACAGTGTAAACGTATGAGTATAAATTATAAGTTGTACAATATAAAAGAGACATAAATTGATAATGTGTCTAAAATAGAGCATTCATCAAAATCTTCTATTAATAATTTATGATTGTGCCTTTTAAATTCTACCCTTTTTATAGTGTAAAAGTAGGAATAAATTAAAAATATAACAAAAAATAGAAATTAATAGTGTATCAAACCATTTTGTTATATTTTTAATTTATATAATAGGGAGTACTGTTGTAATAGGGAGTATTGTAAAAGAATCAACTAAATTAAAAAATAGGGAGTATTGAAAAAAAAAAAGAGGCTATTTTAAGTGTCTCCTAATAATTTATATTTCAAGTGTTGTGCTTAATATTGATTTCTACTCTATCATTATAGTATAAAAATAAGAGTGTGAATTAAAAGTGTAACATAAAGTTGTTACAAAAATGTTGAGAAATGCCACTTCTAGACAACTTATTTTGAATTCCACTTTAAGAGAAAGTTTGCGGTCTATGCTTCTTTTTAGTAGTAAATTTGACCGAATATTTATTATTTTTTTATTTTTTTACTAATGAAGAAGACAAGAGGAGAGAAGGAGAGCAACATAGTAATTTGCTAATTGAAACAGTGACGTGATATATAATAGTGGCATAAATTGTAAACTTGAATGTCAAATATGACATGTGATCAAATTTTCTCATATTTTTATTAATATGTCAAAGAGCATTCATCAAAATCTCCTTATAAAAAATAAATAGAGAAAATTTGATCTCATGCCATATTTGACTTTCAAGTTTGCAATCTATACTACTATTGCATGTCATGCCACTTTTTTCATTAGCAAATTACTATATTACCTCTCTTCTCTTATTTTGTATTCTCTATTTATATATATATATATATATATATATATATAAAGAACGATAATTCAGTGTCCTAATTTTTTTTAAAGTGGTATTTTTAAAAATAAGTAGTTTGATTGTCATTTTTCAAAATTTCCATAGATGTTGAGACCCACACAAGTAGGTCTTGGCTTGAAGGAGTCCGCGTGCCTAAGAAAGCCCAAGCAATTGGTTACTTTGGGCTTTCCAACTCCCTCTCCTGGGCCCCATTTTCAAACTTTTTTTTTTTCTTATAATTTTCAAACTTAATTAGAGGGAGTGGGACCTATTTCACCCTCTCTCCTCTCTCGCTCTCTTTTTTTATTGAGACATAATGTTTAAAGGACGCTAGACTTTCAGTAGCCAAAAAAAAAAAAAAAAAAGGACACTAGACTAATAGACTAGGTTAGACCCTAGTTACAGTTCCCATTTGGGAGGTACAAAGGAATGTTACTAATTATGGCAACAACTTTTTGTATGCCCTTTGAAGTTTGAACTAAGTTCCGATTATTATTAGTATTATTTATTTATTTAAGGGTATTTGCCACCTCTAATCCCTGTATTTTTATTTTTAAATTTTATACACTTTAGTTTTTGAACTTTTTCTATAAGCACTTATAGTCTTTAAATTTTTAATTTTTGATAAATTTAGTCTTTATTCGTTAGTTTTTAGTAAATTATTACTAAAATTACATATATATCACTTGCATTATTAGGTTCTAATTACATGAAAATAAAATTAGGTTGGTCAAAATCACATTAAATTTTAAAATTATATAAAAATTTTATAAACTTTTTAAAACACATTTTTCAATTACATAAAATTAATTTTATAATTTTGACTTATATGACTTATTACCATATAATTAGAAAAGAAAGGAAGTGATATATGTGTAATTTTAGTATTAATTTAATTAAAATTGACAGAGAATGACTAAAATCACCAAATATAAAAAATTTAATAACTATACGTGTCTATAAAAATAATTTAAGAACCGTATAAAACATAAAAATATAAGGACCGTGCCAATTACCTTGTGTTTAACTATTTATAATTTTGTACTAAATATTCATAGCTATGTCCTATTGTCTTCCCTCTATATTGGAATAGGCCTCGAGGCTCTGTACCACCCTATGATTTTGTTTTAATATTATTGTTCCATCATATACGTATGCTTTCGGCTGCTCTTTTCATTATAATAACTCATCACCATGTGCATATATAAAAGATTGATAGTTTAGTGTTTCCCTTCTTAACTCGGTTTCTTTAAGATTAGGTTGTTGGATATTTTTTTTAATGCTAATTGAAATAAAAGAAAGATCTTCCTTGATTTGAAGTACTTGTCCGATAAGCTAAATTTAAGGAGGTTTTTACAAGGTAATGATAAAAAAAATAAACTAGTCAATAGGAAAAAGAATAAATTCTAAACTAGGGTAATTTTTTTTAACCATGTCGATTTTTCTTTTTTTAGTGAAACTTGATCATGGTATATGATGATGGGCTAGAAAATTATTGTTTAAGTTCATTGACAATCACACATGTACAAAAAAATTATTTTTATTTATGGTAGTTCCTCATAAAATAATATTTATATATATGGCATTTTCTAAAAACTTGTGAATTGTGTTTGCTATAATATCATTAGTGTTCATAGTGGCTTAGAAAATTTTGGAAGCATCTTTCATGAAGGAGACATGTATTATAAGGTCCAACTAAATCGCCATAACATGGCCTAATAATTAAACCGAAACACACTCAAGAAAGTGAACCAACTTATATTTCTTATTTTTTATTTTTAGACTAGAAAATGAACCAGCTAGTTGATATAAATGCAAAGGGGTCTTTAGTCAATAGTCACTACACACACACATTTAAGTACATAAATATTTTGGTGTATTTTAATTGTACATCTGTCATTGTATCTACGTGTGTACCAAGCATACACATAATCATCTTCGCAAATTAGCAATAATAATATAAAGAGACCAATATTATTGTTGATTGATCTTTAATTTTTTTTTTCAATGACATGATTGTTATCTGATATTATTTTTTTAATATTCAGAAGCCTCTGGCGATGACTATCTATATATATATAAATATATTTTATACACATATATATATATGTATATTTCTTTATTGATATTTTCACAACAATGCCATATTAATATTAAGATTATGTTGTTAATAAGACGTCACATCATCATCTAGTTTGTAAAATAGGACATTAGCATATTATAAGTTGGACCAATGTTTTGACCCTTAAGATATATTAGAAAAGGCAACTATTTATCAAACAATTTGTAATTTTTCCATTTTCAGATATAGACTTTAGTTCTTTTGGATTTTTCAGTCCTAAATCACCTTGCTGAAATTAGCAATATTAGGTACAGAATCCGTATGTTTCTTTCAAGTGGTTAGCACAAGTCTCGGAAAAAAAAAAAAGAAAAAAAAAAAAAGAGTAGTTATAACAAAAGAGGTCCCAAAAATTAAAAAAAATAAAAATAAAAAATAAAGCCGGCTTCCGTGGAGATATTTGTTATTGACGCATAGAGCTAAAAGTGACTTTCTCCATCTAGTTAGCAAAAAACATTTAAATTTTTATTTTAAAATTTTGGAGGAGAGAAAATAATAAATAAATAAATAACAAAACAAAAAGAAGTTCTCTTATTGGAATGAATTCGTCTCTCTGAACTCCATTTTGTTTTTTTTTTTTTTGTTTTAATTATTTTTTACGCCTTCCTCAAAATTTTAAAATAAAGGTTAAATTTTATTTGTAGCTAGTTGATATTGAATATCACTACTTGTGTGTGTATAGAACTTCATTTGTGTGTGCGTGCTTGCGAATAATAAAATAATAAAATTGAAAACAAAAGGGAATTCAATATGCACATATAATTTCTCTATATTATATTGGTATTTATTTAGCAGGACCTCATTCGTTCACCTATTAAATGGCATAGAAATTCAGAAATCCGAACCAACTGAATTTGTTGTTGGAATGAGAAGTACATAAATTTCTTGATATCCTTATTTATGAGTTTATGTCGAATTAGACAAATAAGCATTTTCAAAACTATTTATTTTTTCATGAAGCTATGTACGTCAACATTGAATTGAGAAATTGACAGGGACATGAATAAGCACCTCATTTCATACACTCAAAAACTTATCAAATGGAAAAAAGAAATTGATATATATATATATATATATATATATATATATAAAAGGGCGTGTCTAGTTTGTAGGATTGAAATAGCTCATTATACACATCAATCGATGTGACAAAAGTAAAAGAGAAAACAAGGACGAGTCTCAAGTCTAAACCCTAATTTTGTCATCTTGGGTGAAACTGGTAAACCTGAGCCTATTAGTTTTCTTTTTCGGAGCCTATCGAGAGAGAAAGAAAACAAGAAAAATGTTATTATCATACAACAATCCTATCGTCTTTAATAGGTTTTGTAATTATATATTACCTAGATGAGCCTTAAGAACTATCCTAATTTAGGTATTTTTTTTTTCTATTTCTTTGTTTTAATTGTTACTTGTAGCACGTTCTAGAAATAAATAAATAAATGAGAGAATTACAAAATAATATCATTTTAAGTGACACTTAATAATCTATGTCATAAGTAGTCTGCTTGTTTAATTTCTACTCTACATTTGTATTATAAAAATAGAGGTATGAATTAAAAGTTGTAACACAAAATTGACATAGATTATTAATGTCTCCAAAATTAAGCATTCCTCAAAAAATTTAGAAATGCATCTCAATAATTAATGCGTTTGAATATCTAATGACCTATCAACAAATTAGATCATTCTCCACTAGAAAAGCTCTACTAGCACCGAACTCGATATTATTTAAACCTAACAAGGATACAAATACTAAAAAGTAATCCGAAAGTCAATTAATCTCTCATTAATAGAAATTTGTTGTTCCACTATTTGTCTGCATAGCGGTCCCTTTAAATTAAATCAACAACTTATCCACATTTATTTAATATATATATATATATATTTTTAAAATAACTCATCAATAATTAAAAATGTGTGTGAGATAGTAAAAAAGACGAGATTTTTTTTCTGTCTCTCAAGGTTGACAAAAGTTGCGTTTTCATTTATCTCTATCATTTGCCCATTTGATTATGTCTTTTTAAAAAAATTAATAACAAGGTAATGTCTCCATTCAAGTTATAAGTGATCACAATTACCTACATACGCCAAATGATCTCAGGAGCTTTATTTCATGTAAATTTTATCTGTCCTCTAATTCTTCTTCTTCTTTAGATTGGGCTGTTGTAAATATAAATAATTATTTTGCTTTTTCTTTTTTGTTGTTGTTGTTGGTTTTTTTTTTCCTTTCATCGTATAAGTGAAAATGGATTTGAACGCAGATTTGATATTTGGATGTATGATTATCGTGATGTCTAATAACTCAATCAAGCAGATGTTACCAAATAGACAGAATTTGCTTTATGGGTCCTACTTCTCTAATTTGTCTTCTATATGCCACTTCTTTTGTATTTGACAAGCACCAATCGAAATAAAGAATGAGATATATATCTCTTAATCAAAATATAAAACGTTGACAATTTAATAACTTTTTTTTCGCAATATTAATAATTATTGATGTTGCATCTGGTTCTCTAAGGTTTTGGTCAGAGATGATTTTTTTTTTCTTTTTTCGTTATGTCCCTATTTCAAAATAGCCCGTGTTTTATTGTAAAATATGGTACAAAAATTATTGAACGAATCATACATAAAATGTGGTACAAAAAGTATAAAAAAAAAACCATGAATATAAGTATAGAATATAGAATATATCGTAAAAGATCTAGGAATTTTTAAGTATTTAACTAAATTTTTGATTAATTTTTTAAGAATTAGACATAGTTTCATGAAATTAAGGATTTAGTCGTAACATACGTAACATAATATATTATGCGTGCAACATGTCATGTTACATGTATGTTACGATTAAATTCTTAATTTTGACATTCTAGGGTTAAATCCTTCAAACTTTACCTTTAAAATGACTAATTTCTCGGCTCATTCAACTCAAAAAAGCAAACCAAACCCACTATTACTAAAATCTTCATCGACAGTGATTAAAATAAAAATAAAAATGGTTAATGTCTTAAAATTTTTAAAACTAGGGCTAATCCCTAAAAAATAGTTTAAAATTTGGATAAATCCTTAAGAATTTAATTAAGAAATTAGTCATTTTAAAATTTAAGCTTGAAGGATTTAGTCCTAAAATGTCAAAATTAAGTAAATAACCACTAATGAGAATTTTAGCATAAAATAGGTGGCTAAAGTAATTGTGTACCCATATTTTTAAATAATGTTTGAAACAAGTTCAACAATAAAAGTATGAAAATTTTGTAAAAGTGTTAAAATTATTTTTTTATGTGTATTGCTCTATTTTTAGTAGTTTGAGAATTTTAGAATAAGTATATACACGTGTAACGACCCGATTTTTCGAACCGTTACTTTACTTAAAAATTCTATTTTACTTTGGTAGAAAAATTGTAATATATTTTTCTCTTTTTAAAACACATACATATACTTCTGTAAAAAGAACATAATAATACTTTCAAGGATAATAGCATAATTTATTATTGAGAAACATATTATGACATAATTGTTATAAAATAATACTTGTCTTAAATAACTTTAAATTTGCGGAAGTAAATTCGTGGCTTTCCATAACCCGCCTCGCTCGCCTTGTATCGCCGTTGCACAATCTAGCATTGCACTATAGGTTTCTTACCTACAGTACGAAGGAAAAACGTGTGAGTTAAAATGCCCAATGAAACAACTATTTTCTCATAAAACATTGTTATGTAATACATTACAAATTTTGCTCTTTATTATTCATTCATTTCATCATCTAACTTTATCTTGCATCCTAGATGATCCTCATTATAGTATACGTACCTCGTGGTGCGCGCTCGACCAATAGTCTACGAGGGTGTACAAGGTGCTCACGACTAAGGTCAAAACATCATAAACATATCGTGAAACTGTCTCCTTAATGCTCTTAGGTCGACTCAAGAAGAACAGAAATATTTCATTAAACAATCTCCTTAATGCCCTTAGGTCGATACAAGGAGAACGAATGGTACGACACAGTTTTAATTTTAGTTATCACTTGATTATTTAAGTGATATTCATCATGGTCATAAAGACATTAAACATGAAAACATCATAATCATGTTTATAACTTATGAAAATATGATATCGTAAACTTTAAAACTTTCATCATTAAAACATTCATAATTCATAACTTGCTTCATACTTTAACAAAACATGCGTCACATAAAATATTTCATCATAATATTGCATGTTTCATAAAACAATCGTCACATCTTTGAACTACTTCGTACTATAGTGAGGTTGTACTCACCTCGAGTGAAGAGTTCTAACGTGAGCTTTCTGTGTAGTGTCGGGAGCTAGCGGGCAAACCGAAATATAAACTTATTGTAAGTATCTAGACAAGAATTAACTATCCTCGTACTAACGTATCTCATCTAAATGGGCGAAAATATTTAAAAACGAGCTTTATTAAGATTATTTCCTTATTTATAACAATTCCTTAACGGTGCGTTAGTAATTATCGAAACGTCCCCAGTTCGATTGGGAAGAATGCTATGGTCCCGTCTTAGGCCCAACTTACTTAGATAGAACTTCCCGAGATTTATAGGTAAGTGTGAAGGGGATCACAAAGCATGTCTTACTTAAGAACCAATCTTTCTAGACAGGTTATTTCAATTTTTCATAGCGCCCCATTATAAATCCGTTCTTATTAGTAATTTAAATAAAATAGATTTACGTAAATAGGAAAATTAATAAAATAAACCATAAAATAAAATTTCGTAGTAAAGGGGCATAAAGGACGAATTTATCAAAATCTTCTGAAGAGACTCCTTTTATTTTGTAAAAGCAAGAAACTTTTCAGTTACATACTTTCAGAAAACTTACCAATTATATACTTTCTTTATAAAGCTATTATAACGAATTTTGAAAATCGCATTATATCTGGTCAGGGAAACCGAACTAAGAAAAATGCTAGTTCCTGAAACTTTCTTAGAATTAAATTTCTTACGTTTTCGTCTCTAATAATAATATTGAAATTCGGGTTCTAAATTTGTTAAAACGACAGAATTTTGATTTTCTTGAAAAATAAACATCGAATTTAAATCGGATTTTAAATATCGAATTTCTAACACTTAAGAATCCTAACTTTGATATTCTAGAATTCAAAGTGACTAGAATGCAAACCTCAGAATTCGCCTATGAGTGTTCTTGGTTTTCCTTCGAGTTTCCTCGAACGCTCGAATCCTATGAACGATAAATTCGAGTTAGGCTCGATCGAAAAATAAATAAATTTACACTTCGTTATGCCTTAACCTCGGTGGAATGACCTTTAAATCTTTCTACTTAGACAGCCTTTCTTTCAAGAGCACTCTTGAATTTTCTTCAGATTTTCTTTACACTTCTTTTTCTTTCTCTCTTCATCTATTCCTCTTGTCCTCTCTTTCTCTCTGAATTTATCAGGTTTTGGTGTGAGGAATGAGTGAGGCCTAAGCCTCAATTTATAGTGAAGGGGGATGGCGCCTATAAGGGGAAAGGAATAGTGGAGATTTTCTCTCATTAATTCCGCTAATACTGGACTTATTCTCACAATCTCATAATTTTCCTTTTTTAGTTGATTCTGGTTGACTTTCTTATTTGGCAGAAATCCTGTGTGATTTTCTTATGATATTCTCTTTTATTTTTTAGGAAATAAAATCCTCATTTTTCACTGTTATTGGCGCCATTTATAGCCTAGGAGAATGAAATTTAATTTATTTTACTGCCCCGTAACTTCCTTGCATTTGTTTATTTGCCCTAAACTACATGTAGTTTTCTCTAGTCAAACTAAATGTTGTTTTTGCTAGTAACTTACTCCGACACTATACTTTTATTTATCATTTTATGTGACGAAATACATATATAAAATTTCAAGACAAAATTCTCATGCATTTATAAAATTTTCATAAATGTTACATGTAATAAAAAGGTCGGGTTTTGGAATACGTGTAGCATAGAAAATATTATAGGTATCGTTAAAAAGAAAGAGTTATTTACTGAATCAATAAATGTGTTCCCTGCTTCAATAAATAATACAACTTTAAAGAAAGAGACTGGTTTTAAGTTGAAATTTGGTTACCAAATTGTGGCACATCAACAGAAGCAGGAGAAAATTTGATCTCATGTCACATTTGATATTCAAGTTTAGAATCAATATCACTATTGCATGTCGTGCTACTTTTTCTAGCAGCAAATTATAATATTGTCCACCTTCTCTCATATTGTCTTCCTCATTTGTGAGAAAGCGATGGACAATTCAATAAAATCTGAGAGAAATTCACGCAACTGGGGTAAGGTGCAGACAGTTAGTCAGCACGGATTGAAGTTAATCCCGAGACTTCGATCTGAAAAATGTTCGCAGTAAAGTTTATTATATTTGTTTTATTAAATTAATATATTTATAAAAATATTGTTGTTTGAAATTTGTCTTTGTATTTCGTAGAGAGACGCAGCTGGACGTATGCAGAGTCCGATCGATTATTTTCGCGATCGACACATGACTCCGAAAGGCCGGAACAACGAGCGCGCTAAGGAGCTTTATGTATGATAACTTTATTGCTATAATTATATTAATAAATATTTAATTAATTAAGACATATCTTAGATTTTCTTATGAATTTGTTCTTTTGTAATATATAGGAGAAGATGGTGGACTTACAGACACAGCGGGCTCAGAATCCCACTATGAACATTACCGATGACGACATTATCACACAGACGCTCCCAGTATGACATGACCACACCACCGGCATCGGTCCTACGCTGACAAAGAGAGTGACACGGAATGCTAGTTGCTGTACAGATTCAGCTGATGTCCCCTCCACATAGACTCCAGCACCGCAACCAACGTTCCCACCTGAGCTTCAAGCAAGCCTTAGCGGTTTTCTAGACTCACTGATGGCATTGCACCAAGTCATAGTCCACGAGCTTCGGAGGATCAATCCAAACTTCTAGGCTCCGACCGTCACCTTACCGTCTTTTATCTCCATGGGTCCTCTAACATCAGCCAGTCCACAGCCACCTCAGTCAGCAGATGCGTGATGTCGGCGATGATGAGGATGACGACGATTATGCCGACTTAGGACTATCATAGATGCTTATATATGTGTTGCGTACTCGAAGTTCTATATATTTGTTTATATGTTTTATTAAATTTATGTTTATTAGTGCTCTACGTATACTTGTTAGACATGCGTATAAGCATTTACTTTTAGCTATTTATTATCTATTAATGAAATTTTTATTTCATATTAATTATTATTATAAATTAATAATTATTAATTTTAAAATGATTTGGAAAGATAGTTATAAATTTTTAATAAAAAAATGTGAAAATTATAAATTAAATTAATATTTCTTTCAAAAAAAGCACTTATCGGCAATGACAACTCCCAAAATTGTCGTCGCCATTAGCCCTGTCGTCATCACTTCCGATAACTTTTGGGCGAGGACTGTTGGCGACGACAAAAATCTTCAGCAACAAACCTCCAGGTCGTCGCCGAAAGGTTTCGGCGACGACTTTTTGACCTATGGTGATGACAAATATAATCGCCGAAAACCTTGTTTCCTATAGTGAAACCTTCATTTAAAGTGATATGTTTTAAAATAAGTTGTCTGAAGTAACATTTTTTAAAATTCCCTGAAAACAACATATCTTGGTCCATTATTCACTAGCTAGGACCTTTTGCTTTAGCCAAAAAAAAGGAAAGTTCCATTGTATAATTATTACCAAGGGGACGTCATTGCAATAAGCAAACTAAAAATTTATATCATTTCGATTTGAGTTGAAAAAGTCAAATTTTTGTATTTAACTTGTAAATTAAAATTGTTGTTTAAGTTGTTGTTTGGTTACTGTGTTTCAATTGAGATTCAAAAGAATAGTAAGAATATTTAATAAAATACCCTTTACTATATTAAGAGTATCCAAATGAACTAAAATTTTGAATTTGTCACTACATCTAAATAGAAGCAAATGACTTGACAACTCTAATTAAGCATGTTTCTAAGGAGTCGTTTGAATAACGTTAATCTGAAATACAAAATTTGAGTTCATTTTGATTTCAGTTCTTGTTTTTATTGTTTGGCGAAATAATCCTTAGTTCAAATTAATATTTGCATAAGAGTTTAATTTAGTATTTGAATTAAGATTGTAAGAGAGATGATCTGTATTAAGAAATAAAAAAAAGTTACTTTTTACTATGAGAACAATATATGAATCTATTTTTTTTTTTATATTTGAGTATGAATAATAATTTTTGGATTTATATTGCTATCTTCCAAACTACTCAAAAGTATTGTAATCAAGCACTATAAAATTGTTGAAAAAGCACTTTTTTAAAAATGTACATGCGTATCTTATATAGGGAATTTTAAGAAAATAGTCACGGTTTACAAAATGATTTTAAAAAATAGTCATAGCCACAGTTTCAAAAATTTTAAAAACTAGCCATGTAAGAAATTTCTTACAAAATTTTTGCATAGTTTCAGAAATTTCATACAGTTTTTTTATGTGTATTTTTGTTATTGTAAGAAATTTCTTACAATTTTATGGCTAGTTTTTAAATTTTTTGAAACTGTGGCTATTTTTTTTAAAACACACAGTCCAAAATGGCTATTTACCCAACTGATCTTATATATATAATAATATAAATGTGTTAATTTAAGTTGCACAAATCCTCTAAATGGGGGTAGTCGTTTGATAAGTTTGTTTTTTGGAAAAATAAGAATTCATATACTTTTAATACAATGTTTTGTCAGTAAAATATACACTACAAAAAGTACTCATTAAAAGGGGCGAAACAGTGGCCCGGCCATGGTTAAAATAGGCGAAGATAAATTGCCAATAATTTTGACCGTTGAGGAATATCCGGTGGCATAAGAGCGTATATATATAATACTAGGGGTGGCAATTCGTGTCTCGTGTCGTGTTCGTGTCGTGTCTTATCGTGTTGACCTTTTTTTGGACCCAGACCCGACCCAACCCATTTAGTAGTATTTACTTATCGTGTCGTGTCGTGTTCGTGTCGTGTCTTGTCGTGTTACCCATTAACGACCCATTAAGACCCATTTAATAATCGTATCTTAATGACAAACATATATTAATGGTATTACAATCCATATACGACTCATTTAAATTTTAAACTCATTTATGACCTAAATTAAAATAAAAAGATAATTCAACACATAGAAACAACAACAAAATTAACAAGACTGTACGTCCAATAAAGAAAAAAATAACAAAACCAATCAACAAAATATATAACATGACTAAATCAACAACATATGTTGTTTTATTTTATAAGAATGAATATAAAATTATAGAAGATATATATAAATATTAAAAATTATTTATTAATCGTGTCTTAACGTTCTTAATCGTGTCTTCGTGTTCGTGTCGTGTTCACCCATTTAATTATCGTGTTAATCGTGTCGACCCGTTTAAGACCCAGACCCATTAAGGGTGGACCCAGACCCGTTTATTTCGTGTCGTGTTCGTGTCGTGTCTCGTGTCCGGACCCAAATTGCCACCCCTATATAATACAAGTGCATTATTGCACATATATAGGACTACGGACTCGAATAAGTGCCATTAGATTCTCCATCTCTTTCTCACCCACTCTCACAATTTCTCATTTATTCTTGTACAAGCATTGTACCATACAAATGGCTCCTCCAATGGGGCCAAATGAAAGCCCCCAAAAAAGGGGAAAAAAAAAGGGAAGAGAGAATGGAAAATTACCAAAATTTTCTTCTGTGTTTTTGCAAAATTTCACGAATATACCTTCAATTTATCATAATATAAAAAACACTCATTGTTTTTTTTAATTTAGTCGAAACTATACCTTTGTTTGAATAAAAAGTATATATATATTTTTTCTTAAACACTATTTTAAATGTCCCGAAAGTCAGGCTATTATTATTCATGATAGACACGTCATTTGTTCTGGTTAACAAATAAAACGAATTTTTTGTCAGTCGAAAGTATAAGTTTTGACTGAATTGAAAAACTGAAAGACGTTTTTTATAATGATAAATTGATGAGATATTTGCAAAATTTTAAAAAAACTCAAGGAGATTTGTGGTATTTTTCCAAAAAAAAAAAAAAAGTAAGCTAGAACCTTTATTTCGACATTTATGATTTGGTCATATGACATGATATCAATCAAAAGAATTTTGATATATATATATATATATATATATATATGTATAGGATCAAAAGTGTAACAAGATGTCGTTTAGCTATATGTTCAGACTCTAAAATTCTTCAAAATTAAAAGAAAATATAGATAGATTATTTATCTAAGTTTAGAAGAAACCAACAACAGTAGCAAGATTGCTAGTTTAAGAGCCTATATATAACACTGTTTTTCATAATTAGTTTTTGGATTCTTAAATCAAAAACTTGATTCTAAGAGTATTTGGATAAAATTTCAATACATATTGTTTTGAAACTTTTAAAATAATAATTGCAGTTAATTTTTTTAAAATTGTTTTTTAAAGCTCGTTGCTAAAATATTTAAAAACTCACAATTTCTTATTTATTTTTTTGGAAAGTTTTATATAAGTTTGAAAATTTTATGAAGGAGCATTATAGTCACTTCTAAAAAGTCACAATTCTTATTTATTTTTCTTCTGATGTTCCTTAAAATTATAAAGCCAAAAATTTTGCTAAATGGCATAACCGCAAAAATTAAACATTTTGCTAATTAATGAGAAATTATTTAATAAATTGTTTAGTAGCTAGTCATTTTTTAGTTCATGTTTTAAGGAAACGACCAACGTTTCAAAAATTTATGTTATTAGTTACCAATACATAAAAAAACTAAAGGTATAAAGGTAAATACACATCATTATGTAGTTAAAAAATGACTAATTTCTTAATTAATCGAAACGTTGGCTATTTTCTTAAAACATCAAATGACTATTTACTCGGTTATCTCAAATTTGTATAAACACAAAACCATTGCTAAATGCATATTAATTAATAGTTTAAATAAAAAATGAATGCATACGCAATAATATTAACATAGATATTGACTCAAATATTTGAATTTTTTATTTAAAATTTAAATATTCAATTCAACATTAATATTTTAATATTTAAGAAAAATAAATATATATTTTAATATTTATTATCTTGTTCGTGATTTAATATTTAGAGGATTAAAAAAAATTACTGTTTATGAAATAATTTTAAAAAATAACTATAATTTCAAAAAATTAAAAAAGTCACGTAAGGGCAATAAATTAATATAAAAATATTTGTAAATGTTGAAAAAAATATTGTTTACATTTGACTGATCGTACAAAATATTTTTTTTTTTAATGCCATTTGAAATTCGCATGCACACTGACACACCTTGATTATCAATAATTTCCTGTTTTTAGTACATTCTATACCTACGTTGCGCACATGTGCTTCTAAAGAAAATAGACCTGCAATAGTGTCAGACTTTCTAATTCATGTGTTTTCACTTTCCAAAGCAATTAGGCATGCGTGTGATTATTTATTTCTTTCTATAATAATAAAAGTAATTGCAAAGAAAACTACAACTTCAAGATATGGTCACGTTTTAATTGGAAGGACAAACACTAGTGACTATTCTTTAAATTTCTCAAGAGGAAATATATCTTGCAAAAACAATTACAAAAAGCAAAAAAATTGAAGGTGTTAACTGCTAACCATTAATGTTTTCTTATAACATTTTTTTTAATTATTAATGTTTCACACAAACACCGACCTATATGAGAGAGCATTTGTAAATTGTGTAATATAAAATAGGGTTTGTTTGGCATTTAACTACTTTCTAATTTATATTGTAAAGAATAAATAGTCAACGTTTTCAAAAATTAAAAAATTAGTCATTAGTCTCTTAAAATACTAAATACATAAAGATAACATCACATCATCATGTAATTGACAAAATGACTATTTTCTTAACTAATTGAAACATTGGCTATTTTCTTAATACATCATCTAAACAAATGATTATTTATTCAATAATCTCTATAAAATATACTTTATCAGTTAGTGTCCAATTTTAAATTTTATTTAATTTTGTTTGTACGATATATTATATACAGTAATAACCATCAAATAATTAATTATTCCATAATTATGCTTTTACAGACCTACGATTGACTCATGTTGTTTTGGTTCTCAAAAAATTACAGTGCAGGATAAGACAAAATGGTATAGAGTATTAATGTATAAAAAAAGTGCATTCCTTAAAATCTTCCGATTGAGTTTTATACTTACGATACTTTAAGCCTCGTTTGGATTGCAATCCAAACTATATTTTACTGTAACAAATAGGTTTAAGTTTAAATTTTTGTGAGTGAATTTACAGAAAATTGGTTTAAACCAAATTTTTAAAATTCAGAATGCAAAATAACAACTCCTTATATTTTTCTTAACCATACTCTTACTATAGTGTTTTAATACTCTTACTACAATAATAAGCAATTTTTTTCAATTCTATAGTGTTTTTATACTCTTACTACAATAATAAGCAATTTTTTCAGTTCTCAACACAAATCCTATCTCTTACAGTTTTATTTCAAATACTACAACCAAACTCCTATATATCTAAATATTGATGCTATCAAACGACCTTTAAGTGGATGAAATATTGATGCTAGCATCAACCAAATGTGGCAATATATCATTTTCTTAATTACGTGATGTCATATTTTACCTTTATACTCTTAATTTTGTATGAGCCAGTGACTATTTTTCTTAATCTTCTAAAATATTGGTCATTTTCTTGAAATATAAACTAAAAATGCCAAATATAAAAAAAAAACCTTAAATTATATAAGTTATAGAGATCAGACGAGAAAATACCAAATATATGTATATGTGTGTGTATCTATAGATTCTTACTGTTATACATAATACGCTTAACTTTTATTTACTAGTTTTGTCCTGATTATTAAATACTTAAATATAATTTTCATAAATTTCTTGGTGTTTGATAAATTTCTTAGGGTAAATTTATTTTTTCAGGGAATCTTTTTTTTCTCTTTTTTCTTTTTGAATTACACTTTTTAGTCTCGCGTAAAATTATTGCTATATCCTATATGCCTACAACCACAATATATTTCTTAGTTTAAATAATACCTAATTGGGGAACAACTTGATCCATCACTATTGGTCATAGTTTTTTTTTCCTTGTCACTACTCATACTTAATTTTGTGGCCAGTTAGTTGTATATGTTTTACTGGACAAAGAAATGCTAAATGATGAAAATTTGTAGTCAGAAAAATTGCCTACAATGATGTGTCAATATTTTATTAGATACAATAAAAATAAGAATTTTGCTACAATTAGATGCGGCTAATCAATCTCAACCGTCCATCTCCATGGACGTCACGTTAGACCCATCGTAAGACTTATGAAATGGACGACTGAGATTGATCAGACACGTCTAACCGTAGCCCGCCCTTTAAAACAAAATGTATTGATAAGTTTAATTTGTAATCAACGTCATTTTGGTGAAGATATTGTTTGTGTAGCATCACTCGTGTAGATATCTATGACTCTCTTTCTCTCTCCTCCTTTTGCCCTCCATGAATAAAACCTACTAGGTATAAAATGTTTAATCATTTTACCACAATTGCAATGGATATGGGAGTGGAGTTGAGTCACCAATGCGTGAGAATATGACTTATATATATATATATATATAGAGAATATTATATGTATGTATAGAGAGAGAGGCTGAATTTTTTTTTTCTAACATATTTTATAATATTGAATTTATTAATCAACAAGCAGATAGCTAGATTGTCGTGGTGAAGGGTGGCCCTATTTTTTCCAAGTCATCAACATAAGCATAGAGACCTCATTTCCATAGAAACTCTGTTGATATTTTCCAATGATTAGGTAAGATTGAAGGGTCTGCTCTGAGTTTGAGTTACAAATTTAATGATAGGATTATTGCTTTTTTATTTATTTATTTATATATAGTACTTTTTGGGCCTATGAATTTATTTAGCAGTTTTTTATACTTTTTTTCATCATCAATAAACCAACTTGGAGTCTTAAACGCTTAATCCCTTATCATTTAAAAAATAAGAAAAAGAGACTTCTTATATAATTGGATATAAGATATCTCGAGCAAATTCAAATTCATATTTAAGATAAAATAAACGCATCGATCGTCAATGCTATGTAGCTTTTATATTTGTTACCTAAACATTAATAACAATGCTTGTTTTTGCAACATAATGTACAAGTCATAATGAAAGAATCATTATAATTTGTATTGCTTTAAATTTATGGTAATTCTAGTATAAGTAGCTAATGTTCATAATTGCGCATTTTAGATTCAAATTCAAAACAATATAATTTGGATTTTAAATTTGAATCTAACTCACACTCTACTTACAAAAAATAAATAAATAAATCTACAATTTAGTTTTTTTTTTTCAACCTTAAACACCTGGCCATTATTATTAGCATTCTGCCAATGCTACCTCAATAATTCAAAACTCCCAATCTCAATATGAGTATATATCCAGACAAAATTTAGTCACCATTTAGAGCATTAATTCCATTCCCTAGTAGTGTGTGTGTACGCTTGACCATCAATTACATTCATGTTAAACCCAATTTGATCCTCTAGTTTCAACATGAATGAAATTCTAATTCAAAACGGAATTGTAGAGGGGACCAACAAAACAAAAAAAAAAAAAAAAGATAAAGAAAGGCAAATTTTGGACCCATCCATTCACTGTCGTATTTTCAATTTTGGGGTTTATGCACATTCTGAAAAAATAGTTTGTTTAATGGTTATTAATTACCTATTTACCTCCATTATGCTACTTTTATGCATGGATCACAAAATGATTGATTCGATGACCATAATTAGAATACTCTTAATTCGGAAACTGAATAATTCTCTATTATCCTAACTAATTAAGGTTTCACAGTTCGCTCAATGGTATTTTTTATTTCTTTTTTCATACCATAATTATGAAATTACGAGCTTATATACTATATATATATATAAATTTTGCGAAATTAGTTTTTTCCTATTTTGTAAAATTAGGTTTACACAGTTTTTTGGTTGATAAGTTCAGTAGCTACCTTTGGCTATTTTTTATGTTACAAACTCATTTGATGGGTGGAAGAAAAAAAAATCAATTTATTAATGTTATGACATCTTGGTTGGTTATATTATCATACTTCAACTCGGCCCAAGTTGGTCATGATCACCGTACTATTGCTCTTTTTTTTTTTCTTGTTCTAAATTTTGTTTTAGATTTTATATTTGACATATACCACTATATATCGCTAATCTTCTATATTATTGACTACTTAATCATCTATATATTGCTAAACAAACAATATCCTCTAGAGATTTTGTCTCCGAAATTAAAGCCCATTTGAGGAATTAATAATTCCCAATGGTAGTAGTCCCCTTCCATAATATTCCAACCTTCTAACTGCATGGAACGGCGACGTTTATACAATTATATGGATGTGTGAGAATGATAACCTACATATCATAATATTCCTCTTTTCTTTTCTTTTTTTTTTTTAAGGAATAACTCGTATACATCAAATAATTAAGTCCATATATATATATATATAATATTATTATAAAAAAACATAGATGGGATCCACTTTGTGTTATGCTTCTCTTTACCACTTAGAGCCTTCCCGGCTCATATAAATTCTCCAATGAGAGATAACACAAGTAGTATAAATAGCCATATCACCATCTCTCTCTCTCTCTCCCCCTCTCTCTCTCTCTCCTTGTGTTGAATGCTGATATTGCCCCGTAGTTGTTGCTCAACCTCCGCTTAACCCTCCCAAAATTGAACCTAAAAAAAAAAAAAAAAAAAAACCCACCCAAAACAAAACACAAATTTTTACTCATTCTCACATGTGGATAATACCCTCTTAATCCACTCCAGAATTCAAGGAGAGTTTTCATTAATCCATCTCTCTCATTAAGCAAGAGAGACTACACCACTAGTACTTCTCTACTAGTTTCACCAAATACTCGAAGAAAAAGAGGAAAGAGACCAGTCTTGATCTCATCAAATGGGTAATTCTCTTCAGTTTTGGAGGACCTAAAATATCCACACCAAAAAAAAAAAAAAAAAATCCCTTCTTTACCTTGTTTTTCCTGTATTTGTGTGCCCATTTTTTTTCGCATTGTGAATCGTCCATGGACTTTTACTTCACGAGCGAAATACAAGGAAAACAAGCCCATGACCCTATCCTGATAGAGAAAAAAATGACGACGATGATCAATAGCAATTCACCTTGTCCTCCTCCTCTTTCTCCTTCTCCTTCTCCTTCTTCTTTGCCGCCTCGGCGGGCCCGGCCCCGGTGCGTGTGCGTGCCGGGGCCCGTGATCGTGGGCGCGGGGCCGTCGGGGCTGGCGGTGGCGGCGTGCCTTAAGCAGAAGGGCGTGCCGAGCGTGATCCTCGAGCGATCCGGCTGCATCGCCTCGCTGTGGCAGCTCAAGACCTACGACCGTCTCCGCCTCCACCTCCCCAAGCAGTTCTGCGAGCTCCCCTTCATGGCCTTCCCGCCCGACTTCCCCACCTACCCGACGAAGCGGCAGTTCGTTCGCTACCTCGAGGACTACGCGGCCGCCTTCGGCCTCTCCCCGAGGTTCGGCGAGGCCGTCTCCTCCGCGGAGTACGACCCCGCCCTCGGCTTCTGGCGCGTGAGGACCACCGGGGGTGCCAATGATGACGAGGGCGGCACGGAGTACGTGTGCCGGTGGGTGATCGCGGCCACGGGCGAGAATGCGGAGGCGGTGGTGCCGGAGATTGACGGCGCGGCGGAGTTCCGCGGGCCGATACGGCACACGAGCCTCTACAAGAGCGGGCAGGAGTTCGGAGGGAAGAGGGTTTTGGTGGTGGGATGTGGGAATTCGGGCATGGAGGTGTGTTTGGATCTATGCAATTATGGTGCTACGCCTTCTCTTGTGGTTAGGGACAAAGTAAGTATATTAAATTAAGCTCTAATATTTTTATTCCATTAGTATTAGTTAGTACTAGCAATACTAGTACTAGTATATATACTTAAATTAAGCTGCTTCTTTTTTTTTTTTTTTTTTTTTTTAATTTAACCTTAATGATTGGTATTAGTACTTCTCTCTTTCTTTCTCTCTCTGAGTCTTTTTTTTCTATCTCATGTTATATATATTGACTGATTAAAGTTCTTAATTTGGTGCATCTTTGTTGGCCTAGGCTAGTTTTTGGGAAAAGGGTTGGTTTGGAATATTTTGGGTTTATTTGAAAATTATATGTTTCGAAGTTTTTTGGTTTTTCTTGCTTTATTCTATTTGGTTAAGTTGGGAACAGAAGTAGGGCTAGCTAGGTTTTTTGTTTAATATCTGAAGTTATTATTATTAGTAGTAATACTTTAGGAAAAGAAGTGTTTTTTTTTTATAATTATTTTAGAAGAATTTTTTTCCTGATTGATGATGATTTTGACAGTGTTTAATTTTCAAATCTACTTATATGATATGTAATCTAGAGAGAAATCTCCACTAAGAAAAGGAAAAAAGAAAAAAAAAAAAAGGTTGATGTTGGGATTTTGATAATGGAAGTATTTTCAATACCAAAAAGTGCGACTTTGAGAAAATACCTTTTTTTTCTTTTCTCTTTTTCCAGAATTTAGTGTGTTGTCTCGAGTATAGTACTGTCATGCTTGATCATCATGTTATAATTGGGATATTAGTAAACAGTAAAAGAAGTTGTAATTTGCTAATTCATGGCAACAAAACTCCCTTTTTTTTTCTTTTTTCTTTTTTTTTTTGCCGTTAATTAGAGCTACTATAGTATAGTCCATGACTTCGTCTTTTTCCCCAAAAAAAAAAAAAATTTTGAATCAAAGAAAAAAGAGCCAGCCAGCCAGCAACTGACTCCAAGTTCCAAAACGGTTTTACTCAAACACACGATCGAATATGATTCCACATAAAAACCCTATTTTTGGCAAAAACAAATATCCTTGATCTTTCACTTTCTTGGGATTCCAAAGCATGCGAAACATATTGGTCAGAAACGTAAGATCTTCTCTATATTGTCATAATCATTCACACCCCTTTTTTCCCCTTAATTTTTTTGCTATAAATTTTCCCACTTTTTCCCCTCAAAGAAAATGGGAAAAAAAAAAAGAAGAAGAAGAAGAAGAAAAAGAAAAAACTTTCTATGGTATCATCATATGATGAAGCATGCCATGGAAGCAAGTAGCAAACAAAGGGACCCATCTCCGCACACCACAACAATTAACTTTTCTTAGAGCTTTTTGGAATATCAAACTTTTTCTAGGTTTTTTTTTTTTCCCTCTTTTTTACTTTCTTGTTTTGTTTTCTTTTGTCATAAGCAATTCGATAATCAAGAACAATAATCTTGTGCAAATTCGACGAAATCCGATTAAAAAATCCGGTTTCGACTAATGATCATTAGTATAGTACTTATGATTAGTAGAATATGATCACATCATAGTATCTAATGGTATATTCCAAAGAAGTTTTAACCCTAATTTATAACCTTTTTTTTTTCCGGGTTGAAGGTACACGTCCTACCACGAGAGATGTTGGGAAAATCGACTTTCGGGCTGTCCATGTGGTTGCTCAAGTGGTTCCCGATGCGGATCGTGGATCTCTTCCTTCTAATCGTGTCGCGGCTATTGCTGGGGGACACCTCTCGCTTCGGATTGGACCGGCCAGCCTTGGGGCCCTTGGAGCTCAAGAACTTGTCAGGGAAGACCCCAGTTTTAGATGTTGGGACGCTGGCCAAGATCAAAAGTGGAGACATTAAAGTACTTTCCTAGCTCGCTATAGTACTCAAGCACACACATCACTGCTTTATTTTTACTTTTAATTTTGTTTTGTTTTGTTTTGTTTTGTTTTTGGTTCATTTTTGTTCTAAGGCTCTTTTGTTTTAGGGCTATTTTGACAACTATATATTTGTTTTCCTTTTTTTGGTTTTGATTGATTGATTGATTTTATATAGTACGAGAATCAATTGATAGATATGATGGTGATCCCATTGGCGCACCAAAACTTATAAGTTCAGAAGAGCCTTTTATTTTTAATTTTGCTCCTTTAAACGTGAAAAATATGAAATCATGATGTTTTTGAATAAGTTCATTTTTGGAATACTTTCGCACCATAGAACATGCAATTGTTTTTAAGATCTTTGATTGTTTTATCAAAATGTGTTACTTAATTTTTTTTTTTTAATTTCTGCTTTGTTTAGTTGACTGTACATTTCATTTCTTTTACTTTTTTATTTTCTTTATTTTGAACAAGTGGTTTTCTAAATTTTATATACCAATATATTGATGTAGGTATTTCCAGGTATCAAGAGGCTAAAACGACATGCAGTGGAATTTGTTAATGGCACAACTGAGAAATTTGATGCAATTATATTGGCAACAGGTTATAGAAGCAATGTGCCCTCTTGGCTAAAGGTAAGATTTTGCTCACTTTTGTCCCCCCCACTTTACCTACCTTTTCCCAAACTTCCACTTTCTTTACTATGAAGGAAAAAAAACAAAAACAAAAAAAATATTTATATTTTTCTTATTAGATCATTTAGAGTTGAAAGTTTAAATAAACATCTTACCAATAGTTGATTGTTAGAAAGTACTAATTGTTTCACAAAATTGTTACAAAATTAATTGGAGAAAATCACTATGTTAATCAAGACATTTATCATGAGGAAGGAAGAGAGTGTATTGATGGAGTTTATGAATTGGAATTTTTTCAGGAGGGAGAAATGTTTTCCAAAGAAGATGGGCTGCCCAAAAGGCCATTTCCGAATGGATGGAAAGGCGAAAGCGGGCTATACGCCGTGGGGTTCACAAAGCGTGGACTGCTCGGGGCGTCGATGGACGCCAAAAGGATCGCGGAGGACATCGAGCGGTGTTGGAAAGCTGAGGCCAAGCATTGTATGCCCTTTACAATAGCCTCCTCCACATTGTCATCTTCATCACCGTGATCGAACGATTCTAGATTCTTTCTCGAGAAGTACTTGTGATTAACAAAGGAAAGAGATTTTGACTAAAGCAGAAAAAAAAAAATGATTGATCCCGAGAAGAAGATATTTGATTGCGCCACGGGCGGGGCCAAAAAGTTGGGGCCAATCTAAAGGCGATTCGATGAAATCTCCTGCGTGCTCCTCCAACTGAGGGGAAAAGGTGGGGAGGGAAGGGGAAAGTTGAATGGAAAAAGATAAGAAAAGCAAGAGAGAAAGAAAAGAAAAGGGAAAAGAAATTAAAGGGGGGAGAGACTAGTAATGTCAGTGATCCCTTTTGGGCTCCAAAAATTGACATGCACCAGCTAGCTCTAGCTATATTCAAACCCTTGAGAAGGGGCTTGGAATTAAGGGTTTGAGAGTGAAAGAAGGATGGTGCTTTGTTGTGTTTTGTGTTTTTTTTTTTTTAGGGGGGACCTCTATAGTAGTTGTGTACATCTTGTACATTACATTTTCTCTAATTAGGTACAAAAATGACTTCGTTTAGGGAGAGAGAGAAAAAGATACTGAAGACTGAAGCGAAACAGAAGCAAAGTCGCCAGCGCAGCGTGACGGGAACTTGAATAATAGAGGGTGTGTTATGATTGGGTATTGTTTCTTCAAAATGTTTTGGTTTGCGTTCTAACCTATAATACCAATTGGTTTGGGCTGGGGATCCATATGAGAGTATAATTAGTACCAATATTTTCTCTTACTTGTAGCCCTAATTGATACTCCAGCTAGGGTGTTTTTTTTATTCATTATTTTGGGATGTGTAATTTGGGTCAATCTTCAAACCATGAAACTAGAATTAACTTCTAATCACAGTAAAATTTATATAAATTTTTTTCCAATTATTATGAAGTTTTGCACCGTGTAACTAAGTTTCTCTTTTGTTTATTTACCTTTGAATCAAGACTAATAAATCTAATGTTAGATTCTCTATAACATTTTATTTTTAATCTTTTTTGTTTGTATTAAGTACTACTGGCTTGTAAGCAATTTCACTGTCGAAATGATTTCAATTCCACACAAGTAGAGGATAGGACCACATGAAACAAGCATGACTTTTCAAATTATGGAAACGCTGGTATAAGCACATTGAAAAAACAATTAATTGATTTATTTACTTTACATCGAAATTAAAACACACACACATATATATATATATACACTCACATATATAGCAATCGAATGATGATGAACAGAGTTTGAGCTCACAAATTTTGCCGTCTGTATTCCAATTTGTGCTTTCAATATGACAGCTCGAGAACTACCTTTTCCAGTTGAATAAGCACTATTGCTAAACAACCAAATTAATACTACGTACTATAAAGATCTCTCTCTCTCTCTAGCTTTTATCATGCTTGAACCACTGCGTTGTCACTTCGAAATACTCTTTGTTCAAAGAGCAATGTGCATTATTGTATACCTTGTATATATATGCATGTGAGCACATTATAGAAACATACCAGTACGTATGTATACGTACGTAAATACATGTATATGTATATGTATATATACAGAGATAAAAAATAGAATATTTTGAGGAATATCATTTTTAAACACATTAATAATTTATATTTTGTTTGTGTTGCACTTTTTAATTGTACCACTATTTTTACACTATAAACATAAAGTACAAATTAAAAAAGCACGTCATTTATAGTATAAAATATAAAATGCCACTGAGAATTGCCTTTTTTTGCAATTTTATTAAAACATTTTTAAGAACCGGCGATTTTACTTAATGATATACTGATCTCTCTCTCTCAAAATTTTTTTTTTTAAATTGCTTGAATATATAGTCAATTAAGCAAGTAATGTTCACACGCGAAAGTGGCCCATGGAAGCGTCTATATACTACATTCTTCACCTTTTCTTTAGTTGGTAGTAGAAGGGCAAAGAAAAGTTGAATATATTATTGTGTTTCTAAATCTAGTGCTCTCTCTGTCTAGCATGAAATGTTTTGCACTAATTAATAATACAATTTATATTCTATTAAACATGTTTTTCATATCATACAATATTATAATTTGAATATATTTAATATTTTATTATATTCTCTAATACGATAAACGATTGACCAAACATATAATATATATATATATATGGCTAACTATTCTAATCTTTACGCCCAAAATGAGAGCTAATTAAGAGTAGTGCTATGGACTTACTAATTTTTTTTATCAACTTTTTAATACAAACTTGTGTTTCTTTCTCTCTTTAGGGTTTCTTTTCTCTTTTGAGCCGTCGCGATATTCTTATTGGTGAGGTTGGAGTCTGGGGCCGTTTTAGGATATCGGACTTCTGACCAATAAAGATAGTCTTTGATGGCACGATGATAGTTTTTTCCAGGCATGAATTCTTGAATCGGAATGATTATAGTTTTTTCCAGGCATGAATTCTTGAATCGGAATGATTATAGTTTTTTCCAGGCATGAATTCTTGAATCGGAATGATTATCTTTGGAGAGTTGCATTTTACAACAAATTAAAGACGGAAATAATCGGTAAATTTTACGAGTCGTCAGTAATAAGCTCTCCTAATATCCTCTGATGTGAAGGGTAGCGTGTCTCTGATGATTGTCACTGCACTGCTTTGTATATGACTCTTTATATCACTTTTATTTACTTTCTCAAACATAGATATTGATTTTTGTGCAGTTTGTTCTTTTTTTTTTATATATTTATGTTCATATTTGTAATAATAGAGATGTTTTTCCCGCTCTCCAATCTAGTTTATATGTCTATCCTAATAGAATCAGTGTCTGGATGCGGTGTATTGTGCGGCCTCTCTGCTGTAAGTCTTTTGGTCTCAAATGATTGAAAATTTTCATCGATCGTAGAAATTTTATTGAAAGAGTCATATATGTACTCGATTATTGTCGCATCTCGTTTGTCTTCTTGTTTTCAGGACTTGCTGCATGTCTAATCCCTTAGAACGTTTCATTAGAATTTACTGGTAAAATCGATCCATGGACATGATTAATTGTCTTTAGGTATTTGGGTTTGTTAATTCCAAATTAGTGTGAGTATTTTTCTTCATTATGGAATACAATATTCCCTTTTTCACCCAAAAAACAAAAAACCCTCACCTATCACGCTGTAAATGCTGGTGAGTGCTTATGACCTTGTTAAAATGATATTATATTTAATCAATTAAAGCATAACATTTAATTTAACACGTAAATTGGTATTAAAAAATTGATAAGAGGTCAAATGTCTAGCGTTATTTGCTGATTAACATTTTGTAATCAGCTCAAGTAAAATATTCAATTTGACCGACGTGATTGAATTAAATTTGATTAATACGAAATTAGGTTGGATAAGAAAACCGTTTATGGTTTCATAAGAAACAGTTGGTGGTTAATGAAATAGAAACTATATATACGACCTCTCATATTCAAATATTCAACCTGCAACCATAAAACCCCTAACTAAATAAACAAACAAATAAAAATTAAATACATATATTGACTATAAGCTTTCGAGAACATCGCTAAAGTTAATTTGGTTTTATGATTTTCTATTAATATTCAATATACTAGCACCGTACCGTCTGAATCAAATAATGTCGTTATAATCCGGTACCCAAAATAAATAAATTTTATAAACTTTTGTATTTATAAATTTTTGTATTGGAATATATCTTAGGACTAAAAATACGGATCTTGATTTTTGAATCTTGAAAAACAACTGTACATTATTTTCTCAAAAAGAAAAAAAGAAAATCAAAAACAAAATATCTTCTCAATAACGACAATAAAAATATACTCAATTTCTAACACCAAATCTTATATATATATATATATATGTGTGCAATCTTTTAAAAATATAATACATAGTCAGTTAAGTAAATAGCCATTTTAAAGTGTGTGTTTTTAATAAATAGGCACAGTTTCAAAAAATTTAAAAATTAGCCATAATACATATAAGAAATTTTTGACAATAACAAAATTACACATAAAATTACTGTTAGAAATTTTTGACACGTGTCAGAAATTTTTGAAAGTGCTAATTTTTAATTTTTTTTGAAACTTTAACTATTTTCTAAAATCATTTTATAAATATTGACTATTTTCTTAAAATTCCCTATAATATAAAATGCCCAAATTATTCAATTATTTACATTGTAATAATTTATCGTAATTAACTAAGTAATATTTAATGAATTGATTAATCACTATATTACTTTAAAAAACTTAAATATTTATTTTTATTATAGTATAAATTTTGGGCATTCTCCTACTTTAAATTCAAAACATAAGCTTTAGTGTGCCCAAACTTTATTGATGAAGTGTAAACTACCCGTATTAAACATTACATTATAATTTACACCTAAACATTACATTACAATGAAGACACCAAAAGAAGAACGATCTCAATTCTAATGGTGTAACATGATCTTTATTTAAAATTAGGAGACAGAGATAAAGAAAAAGTAGCGTATTATTTAATTTAAAATATGTTGACCTCAACAATCAAATGAACTTAGACATCAGGATTCACTTTGTCTCAAAGTTAAGTCACGCTTAATTGAGTTTGATACTACTTTGCATAAATTAATTATAAGAATTTAAAATAATAAAAAAAAACTATTGAGTGACGTAATCAATGAAGTATTGAATCGCCATTTTTTAAGTGATAAAATTGCAAGATGACATTCTAAAATAGTTAAATAATACATGAGGTACCATTATATTTGAACTACCTTTTTAACCACATATGGCCGTGATGTGGCGAATTCTTAGCCAATGGACTATATATTTTTTGGATTTTTTTCTTTTACACATTAATAATGTATATCATGTTTACGTTACACTTTTAATTTATATATTTATATTTACATTATTAACATAGAGTAATCAAAAAAGTCCTTTGAGATATAAATTATTAAATAGCACTTAAAATTATATTTTTTTACAATTTTTCCTATATTTTTTTGAATATCGAGAAAATGTAGTTTAAATAAAAGAATTACTCATACTAGCTAATTTAAACTTAAAAGACCCTAATATATAAGTTAATAATCATCGATTCTACGAGTAAATTCCCACGAAGTGCCATGTGAGATAAAATCTGCACGAATCCATGACTACATATTACTTGAGCACATATATACAGTTCTTTTAATAAAACCACTATAAGCAAATGAAATTTCTGATTGATCATCGATATCAGAAAACCTGTAATATAGAAGTCACACAAAATATCGTATAGAAATCTTAACGGGAAAGACACATAAACTAGATTGGAGTATAGTTAAGCATACTATTTAATTATAGTATTTTACCATTTAGAAAATCCAAATATATATTTATCACTTCACCTAAAATTATTAAAATTTTGACATATCAGCTATATTGTTGAATTACAAACACATAAAGACATATTATATGTATATATACATTGTTATTCTTTGGCTAATGAAATGTTTTAGAATATAAAATGTGATTATATCAGCTCTATTGTTAAATGAGCATGACAATTACGTAATTATTATTATCCCTGCTGAAGAGTTAGGTAAGGATTTTTAAGTGTGTGGGGTTTATTCCGACAGAAGTATATTGCCTTGAATAAACACCAAATCTCCATTATCAGAAAAAATATATATAGATATATATATATATATATATATATAATTGTGTAATGTTAAATACAAAACATATAGATGCATGATTTATATAATATTATACAATAGAGATGTAATGGTATAAAAAACTGATATAACGAATCTAAAATAATTATTATATCATCATTTTATATTGTGACAACATTTTTTTATAGTATTATATTAACACACTAATAAATGGAGCACTACTGAAAAATTATATAAATATAATATATATATACATATATATATATAACAAACTATATAAAACTACTATAGTATAGAGAATTCAACGTCAATATATTGGTTTCTCTTTGAAACTCCCATTTAAGCAATCAGATGCAGAACAATCCAAATTGCAATATGTGGCCCATAAATTAGGTCACAAATGATTAGCACATAAAATGTGGCCCCTAGCTAGTTTATTAACTCTCTCTCTCTCTCTCTCTCTCTCTCTCTCTCTCTCTCTCTCTCTCTCTCTCTCTCTCTCTCTCTCTCTCTCTCTCTCTCTCTCTCTCTCTCTCTCTCTCTCTCTCTCTCTCTCTCTCTTATTTTATTACATTTTCAATATTGTTATGTGAACTTATGGCAAACCAGCTAATTTAAGGAAGGAAACAAAAAAAAAACTTAGAATCAACACTTTAAATTAATTCACTTCAAAATTGGGATTAATATTTTAAATTTATTCTCTTGGCATAGCCATATTATTTTCTAAATTAAAGTGGTCCATTTGAAAAGTTAAGGCGTAATGTATATCATCCACAAGCTCATGATAGGGCATTTAAACAAGTACGTACACATCACTGCACATGGTCACGCTCAGTTTGTAAAATCAGGACCATCTAATTAATTACTATGCTAGCCTAGCTAATAAATAATAAATTTAAATAAAAAGGCCTTAAATATTTGAGTGAGTGGTCCAAAAAAATATATTCATTAATATACCTAGCTAACTGTTTTATTGTACATATCTTATACAAATCATCATATATGTATACGTGTGATATATATATGTGGACCGTTTTGAGGTCTTCAAAAAATTGGATTGGCTGAGTTGGTGTGAGATCAGATGGTTGGGGGAGATTTAGATTTATGGTCAACAATATCTATGTGACAGTCCCAAAAATCAAATCCATGATTGGTTCCAATCTTAATTATGAGTCACCATAATTATTATTCCTATCCGGGGAATGTCTGTCTTTCATGATAATTTTTTTATTTTATTTTATGATCCCAGGTAACAAGAATATCATGCCAACTATAACTACCTTTCTTCTTTTTACCTTATAGCCATTTGGAAAAAGCTTCATCTTCTTCCCTTTTTTTTTTTTTTTTTGTTTTTTCCTGATGATCTTTTGGGCTTAATTAATATTGGATATATTTAAAGTTGCAATTTATTTTCGTCTTAAACATTTGGCGATAGTTCAGTTTTGACTATGATTTACACTTTTTTTTTCCTCCCGTATTGTCGTATAAGAGGTGTAGCAGTATAGGTGGTTCCCTAATAGGAATTAATTCATACGAAAGTATTGGTGTGTTTTTCCTCTTTTTTTTCTCCTCAAGATTTTTTTTTTTTATTCTAAGGAACTTATTCTTTTATTTTCTTTTGATAATTTTTTTACAAGTATTCTCTGAAGCATATTGCATATGAAAATTTTTGTACTTTCCAAAAACTCATAATAACTCATTTAGGAAAAAAAAAAAAACCCTCATAAAACTAGATGTACTAAATAAATAATAGATGGTATTATTATCCTTTTGTTTTTTGTCTTGTCGTTTTCTAGATAGATATCATGACTCGTATTTCTTGTTAATTCTCAATTCACGTCGTATGACAATAATTCGTTATATATATATATATATATATATATATATTATACAGAGAGATCTTGTCGCATTTTGATACATGTATTTCCAACATATTTGTCGTTCTTAATGTTGATGCGATGTATATGGTTTTAAATTTTAAGCTGTTCCCCAATTCTTGTCGTTTACATGGTTTACTGTCGGTTCTGCATTCGTCGTTGGAGAGACTGATGTTTTCTGATCGGTTTTATGTCGTTTTATAACTTCTTGTCGTTTACATGGTTTCCTGTCGTTTCTGCATTTGTCGTTGGACAGACTGATGTTTTCTTATCGGCTTTATGTCGTTTTATGACTTCTTGTCGTTTACATGATCTGTTGTCTCCTACCTCTTCTCGTTTCTCCAATTTGTGTCATAACTGGGATGTTGTTTCTAGGCTTCATGTCGTTCTCTAATTTTTTATTTTTTATTTATAAATTTCTGACGTTTTACATATCCTTGTCGTTTTTGAGATTTATGTCGTTTATATGGCTTAATGTCGTTTCTCAAATTTGTGTGGTTTACAGAAATTTTGTTGTTCCATTATTAATGTCGTTTTTCTGTTTCGTGTCGTTTATACTTTCTTCTCGTTTTACATATTGGTTTCAATTTCATCTGCTTCGAGGGTAGTCGTTTACAAAAAGCTCTATCGTCTCTTTGATTCATTATGGTCTAGTTTCGTTTCCTTCTTCCTGCAGGTTTTCCAAGTTGCAGTCACTTTGATATTTATGTCGCTTCCATAGTGTAATATTGCGTACTTCTTGTTTACAGAATTTATGTCGTTTTCATACCATTGTCGTTTCTCAACGATGTATGGCGTCTTTGTCACACTTTCTTTTTCAAAGTGACGCAGTTTATTTCTTTCATTGTCGTTCGCCATCGTTTACAGATGTCGTGTACTGCTTATTGCAATTGTTTGCATATTTTATTTATGAAATTTGTCGTTTATTTATTGTCGCTCCTGTGTTTTCCGATTCTTGTCGTTTTTCATGCGTAGGCGTATTTCTAGCAAATGTCGTTTATGCCTTTACTGTCGTTTTTCACGTTCGCGCACAAAAATAAATGCGGATTGCGGTGAGCGTGGATCGAACACGCGACCTTCAGATCTTCAGTCTGACGCTCTCCCAACTGAGCTATCCCCGCTAACTGATATTTGATCGCATCCACTAAAATATATATATAAATATTATTTAATTTGTAGTCCCTCACTCTATCCGTCAGTGTTGTGTTTTCCGAGAACTAGCCTCTTTTTTTTTTTTTTTTTTTTTCGGGAAAACAAACACCTACGGGTTTGAGTGAGAATTGAATCGGTTTAGGCTTTTGCCGGCCAGCTAGCTGGGGTTGCTTTAGGATTTATTTATTTATTTATAATTCATTTAATGGATTGCTTCAAATCAATGTCATTAAAATCATAAACATAAGCTTACCTCACAACTACTACGGCAGAATGGTTTTATTTGTGCCACATTATGTTTATAACTATATTTTACAACCTTATAATAACAGTTTTTTTTTTATTTTTTTTATTTTGGGTTTTAGATCAATGAAGTATTAGGGAAATCCGCAGAAGGACCACCAGAACCTGCCGGGCGGAGGTATCTCCGCCGCGTTGCACACCGGTTCAAGACCAGCTTCAGCGAACGAGAAATTGCTGACTGAAGAAATTGTGTCGTTTTAAGAACTCAGACCAACTCCGAGGGAGTAAGCTTTCGCATGGAAAGCCATCATGCTTTATGTAATAGCGACCTTTGCTTTTTCCGGCTATGTGGTTACTTGTATAGTAAGGAAGCAACTCCAAGATAACGGCCCTTCTTTTTTCTGCCATAAGATTACTTGTGATGGAAGTAAGGAAGCCTTTGCAGAGTTATTTAAGGCTTTTGTTCTTTTGTTTCAACAATGGAGAATCTCTTGTTCTATTCACACCATTCTCTGATATGTTGAGACTCTGGAAAATGAAAGAAACGCGTGTGCACTACAGAGCAAATGCGATTTCCAATAGACACTAGTTTTGAACAGACATTGTCAAATGAAACTTCCAATAAACTTGGGTTTTGTAAGCATTGCTTATAGTACTTCCATTGTACTGAAAATTGTACAAACCAAGATCTAGCCAAAACACAACCATTGCTAATAACCAGTATTTCTGTCACTCTATACGTTTAGTTTAAAATCAAGTACTGATTGATCTCTGCAAGAGAGGCCTGAGAATAGCGAAAGGACTGGATTTTCAGCTTCATAATGACTCTCTGTAAGCCGAGCTCGGCTCTCACATTCAAACTCCTTTCAGTATCTTCATGGTCTATCCTTGTTAATAACAGTTTTAACATCCCCGATGGCATCGGAGCGGAGGATTTCGACGGTGAGCAAACATAAGCTCCGAAGTTCAATGACGGTTTTGACTAGTGTTTGAGCCAGTAGTTCCGCAGCTGAGCCATGTGCAGTAGTATCTCGTCGCGACCCTGGTTCGTGACGCTGCTGGTCATGATCCATGGGGGTGCTGTCGAGAAGAAGCCACGGACCAACTCCTGGAAATCGTTCACGTTTTCTTCGGGCCTTTTGCCTCCATTCTTCTTCTTCTTCCGCTTGTCGCACTTGGTGAAGATAAACGTCATGGGGATCTGAAACACCGTTACTTAAACTCAGCAAATTGTTCGTTCCAAATTATCGAGAATGAAACATAAAACACCCTAGTAGGACTAGTTTTATCACACGGCGTTTAGGAAAATGAAACGACTCCTGGCATAATATTACGTCACTGCCATTTCTTTCTTTACCGACTTTTCCAGTAGTACCTGATTCTGACCCAGCCAACTAGCATACTCGAGGTCGATGCTCTTGGCCGGAATGCTAGCATCGATTAGGAGGAAGACCGAAACTAACGTTGACCTATTGAGGAAATAGTCTTTCGTGAACTTCGACCAATCCGTTCGAACTTCGTGAGGTGCAGCAGCATATCTGTTCAGCATACACAACACTAGCATTGAAGGAAAAAATAAACCAAATCGAACTCTGAGTTCAGAGAAAAACATGCTTTACTCCGCTAAACACACTCAAATCACCCAATAAACCGAACTAGATATCAAAGTACTAAAATCCAGAAAAAGAGCAACTCCGAACTCACAAAAAGGTTTGAAATTGAAGAATTTCTTTTCTCCACAGTCATGCCATTCCAATATCTTTCTTACGAATAAGAGCAAATCAAAGGAAGTCTTTAACTCATACCCATATCCAGGCAAATCGACAAGGTACCAGCTATCGTTGATCCGAAAATGGTTGATACATTGCGTCTTGCCTAAGAAAACAAAGAAAATGAAAATTCAACAACAATGTATGATCAATCTAGCAATCGGGAAATAAGAACATATTGCGGATTTGACCTCTCAGTTTTTGCCCACATTTTGAACAATGACTAATCATAGCTACTAATTATAGCCACAAACTTTAGACTACATGACATTTACAATCACACAATAAAACCTCATGATACCACGATTTTCGACAACCGTTCAAGTTCCAAACTTTATACAATACCGCGATTTTCCACAGCGAAGAACCAACTCTAACCAACAAAACATCCAAAACCAAAACACAATCAGTCACAACATTCTCGTGAACAAGGTCTGAAAATTCAAGCATTGGACTTTTTTCGGCTAAAACTCGGGTGGTTGTACTGACCGGGCTTCTTGGAGGTGAGGGCGAGGCGCTTGCGGCGGACGAGGGAGTTGAGGAGCGACGACTTTCCGACGTTGGAGCGCCCCACGAGGGCGAACTCCGGCAGCCCGTCGGCGGGGCAGTCCTCCGTCTGCACGCTGCTCTTCACGAACTCCGCGCGCGCGACCTGCGCGTCGCGCGCGTACCGGCTCAGCACGATGTTCGACCCCTTCAGCACCCGCGCCGGGGACCCCGCCGCGACGGCCGTGTCCGGCGGCACGAAGAGCCGCTCCAGCGAGGCCTCCGCGGGGGCCTCGAAGGGCGACGCGGGCGCGGACGCGGCGTCCTCGTCGTCGAGGGCGAGCGGGATGGGCTCCGCGGCGGCGGAGAGCGAAGCGGCGGGTTTGGGGTTTGGCGGGTGGGTTTTGGTGGAGAGGAAGAAGGTTGGCTTTGGGAAGTTGAGGAGCGAAGAGCGGTGCTGACGGAATAGGGGAATGGGTGTTCTTGGTAGTCGAAGCAGAGCCATCTTTTTCGCTCTTTTTTCTCTTCTCCGACTGTGTCGACGAGCTGAGGAAAGAAGAGAAGAAGAGGGAGGAGGAAAAAATAACTGAAAAATGGTGTAAAAAGGATTATGGGAATATCCTTAATTACAATTTTGTCCTTTCACTTATTTCTTTCTCATTGTCATGAACTCATGATATTAATGAGTTTCGGTTCTAATCCATGAACTATAATATATATAGAGAGTCAATTAAGGGTGAGTATTTGAAACTTTTGTCCCCAAAAAATTCGAACCCAATCAACTTGTTCAAAAATCGGATTAATCCAATCTAGTTTAATGAATGTTTCGATCAAGGTTGGATTAATAATTCAACTTATCGGAGCAATGCAAATCAACTCGAACATGATCAAGAGAGACGAAACAAAATCCCTAGATTGAATTATAGTGTTTGAGAAAATCTTCAAAATTCAAATAATTTCATGCCTATTTTTCTCTATATTGTCTAATATATAGTATATATAAGCATGCTGCATACATGTTTTGGAGTAGAAACCCCTAGTTATAGTCTTATTTAGGTTTGTTACTTTGTTAATTATTTGGATTTATTGTCTCTTTGTATTGTTGGTGTATAATTTGAACCAACGCCGTGATCCGTATCTCTAGTGTGTGATACGGCAATGAATATTGTGAATTTGCAGGAAATAACCACTCAAGAAAGTTTTTAAGTGGTTCGACCCTCCAATGGAGAAAAAGTCTACGTCCACTGTGTTTTTGATATATTGTCGAATGAGAGTTTTTACAGAGTAAGTTTTTCCAACCCCTTCCCCTTCAACTTTCCCGCCTTTTATACTTATCCGGCAAGAGAGAGAGAGGAAAGTGCATTAAATGCGCCCCACCTAATCGCCCTTAAATCAAGGGATTAGGTGGCCTTATCTTAATTGACCATACCCTGCCCGAAAATCAGGGGGTTGGTTACTAACTAATCACTTCATGTCATTCACCGATGAGGCCTGTACAGTGCCTGTCAGAGGGAGTTATCATCGAGATTATCCGACTGTCGCTGCTTGAGCGTTACCCTTTGTCCGGGGTTCTCTCCCTTCGCGAAGAGTACCTCGAGCTTCCGGGTCCATCGGGAGCATGATGCCGGCTATAAGGTTCACAAGTCCCCGAGCTTGGCGGGTCTCCATTCCACTGGTCCTCTCCGAGGACTCAGCTATGAGTCGAATTATACCTTCGGGGTGGTGGCTGTCAACCTTCACTATGACGTGGCGGTTCACTCGTCACGATGACTCTTTCTCCAGAAGCTTCTCGCCTTTAGCGAAGGCTTTCTTGAAAGGAGATCCTCGAACCAAAATCGGCTAACAACATCTGCCCCCCAATTCCTGAGGACACGTGCCGTGTCCTCTGGGATTTCTTCCTGGGTACGATTTTCCACTGAAGAGCCGCGCCGTTTGAGTGACGGGCATTTAATGCTCTGACACACTTTTCGGGGAGTATACACTTTGCCTTTCTCGGTAACATATGCTGACGTCAGGTAATAATTACCCCTTATCGAAAATCTTCCCGATCGTTAGATGTTGATGGGGATATTCTTATCCAACGGTCTATGAGCGAGCTCGAGGTCCGGAGACGAAAAGTTGCGAAACGAAAAGGCGGAAGGCGAAAAGACGCGAAGTGACTCCGCCACTTTTGTATTCTTCGCCTATAAAGCTCTCCTTACTTCTATTTCTTCAAATCTTTTGCTCCCTTTGACATTTCTTTCCGACTTCAAACTCGTTCACCTGCATTCCGACGCCATGCAACTCTTCTACGACGCTGCGACCTTCCCGGAGTTTAAAGGTGTTGCCGGCATTTCCGTCTTGTCCTTCCTGGTAAGTCTTCCGTTTACTATCTTGCCCTCTCTTTCTCGCGTGAGGTTCTCTTTTCTGTTGGGGGTGACTTTGCGGGTTTGTCGTCGTCTTTAGAAAAGAAAATGTCTCACTCATCTTCACCTCCTGCCGCCGCTGGGCGCGAAGCCGGCTCCGTCATTCCGTCGGCAGTATCTCCGCCAGCACCGCATTCCGCCGCTAGAAAGACGAAGACGAAGGCGAAAGCTTCATCGGCTACGCCGGGCTCAGCCTCAGAGCCCGCCATGGAGAGACCCACCGGGTCCACCGCCACCGCCGCTGCTTCTCGACCCAACGCGGTTGGAGAGGCCCGACCGTCGGGAGCATCGTCCGCCGCCATTCTTCATCCCCCAGAGACTTCGGCCAATCTTGCTGCGGATGACAAAATTTCCAAATGCTCCAAGGCCGACGTGAAGCACATTCGCCACCAGTTCCATCTCCCCGCGACCATCACTACCAGGGCTATGTCCGCGGAGGAACGTTCAACACGCCCTCCGCCGTCACAGGTGGCCTTCAACAAAGCCATCATGAAGCACGGGGCAAGACTTCCGCTCCATCCTTTAGTTCGCGGGGTCTTGGCGCATTGGGGCCTTGCTCCCAGCCAGCTCAACCCCAACGCCTACAAGATCATGGCTGGAATGCACATCTTTTGGAGGGTGTGGTTCACGGAGGATGTAACCATGGAGGAGGTGTGCCACCTCTACAAACCCTCGTCCAAAAAGTCCGAGGCGGGGTACTTCTTCTTGGCGCCGTGGGAGAAGAAGAAGATCCTGATGACGAACCTGTCTTCGTCTTGCGAGGGGTGGAAAGACAGGAACTTCTGGGTCGGGGGAGATTTCGACCCATGCGGCTCAGAAGAAGGAGCCCCGACTCTTCCGCGAGCGTACCAAGTCCCTGGTGAGTTTGGATTCTCGCGATCTTGTTCTTCTTTGCTTTTCTCGTATGCCGCCGTTGTACTAATGCCGGTGGTTGTGAACAGGTTCTTTCGTTCGTGCTTCCGTGTCCGCGGCGCAGGAAGAACGGATTACCAGTGCTCTGTCCTCTCCTGATGAAGCCAGGGACGTCCGGGCCCTCGTGGTTGAGGAGAACTTGTTCTTCCATGGGTGGATCGGGACCCGCATGGAGCTGGATCCGGACCAGCTTCGAGGGCAGAAGTCGGGGTCTAAGCAGACCAAGGCTTCAGCGGGGGCTTCTGGGAGCACGACCACTCCCCCTCCAACCAGAAAGAGGGCGGCCACTTCTTCGAAGAAGCCCGCCAGCTCCAAGCTCAAGGTTGCTCCCCCTCCCCCCCCCTCCCAAGAGGTCGAGAACGAAGAAGGGGCCTCGGAGACACCCGAGGAACCCCTCAAGAGGAGGAAACGATCACGGACGGAGTCTGCCGCGGCTCCAGAGGTCAGGCCTCCCGCGGCTCCTCAAGCCCCGGAGGTTGCCGAGACGACCCTCGGGGGTATCCCGTTTGGTGAGGCAGCACGCCAAGTGCTCTCCGATGCCGCGGACATTTTCAGTGAGCAACCGCCTGCTCCTAGCCCGCCAGCTAATCTGGCGCGGGATCCTCTATTAAGCGTGGAGGATTTTGTGATGGAGCCGACCGATCCGTCTCCTTCAGGGGCGGCTCCAACACCAGATCGGGCGACGCCTGCTGGGCCTTCGACCCAGTTCGCCCCGGGAACACGCCCAACGGTTCCCATCGAGATAGATGATGGTAAGCAACTTCTTTACGCTCGTTTGTTTTAACGTTAAGCAGGGACTAACAAACTTTATTTACAGATGAACTTTTCGGGAGGCTATGGTCGTCGCCTTCGGGGAATACACCCAGCCGACCGACCCCTCCCCGCGAGTCTCCCATCAAGGACAAGGGTAAGCGCCCGATGGAGGAGACCATTCCTTCCGAGGCCTCGTCTTCGGAGGAAGTGGAAGCACCACCTACGGCGGGCGCTTCTTCGCAAGCTCAAGCCTTGCCGTCTCCGGGGGACGATCTCACCGAGAATCCTCCGAGTCCTCCTGCGATAACCACCTCCGCCAGAGACCCGTTGGAGGACTTCGAGGTTCCCCCGGCTGGGGCTTCTTTTGGAGCGGGGTCGCCTGCCCCGTCCGGGGGCTTCCCCTGGATGCCAGAACTCGGCCCTATGCTAGACGAGCTCTGGTCGGAGGAGACCTTCAGGCAACTCTCCAAGGAGCCGCTTCAGGCCGGGAATCGCGAGGGCATGAGGCTGTTCGCGAAGGTATGCCCCTTTTCCGTTTGTATTCCCTTTTATTTTGTCTTGTTATTAATCTTAACTGTTGCAGGCATTCCTGGCGAACTTCACCTACTCCCGGAGGTCGGAGGCAATCTACGCCCAGGGACGGGATGCTCTACTCCAGGCTCGAGAAGAGAGGGAGAAGCTCAAGGCTCAGGTCCGCGGAATTTCGGATGAACTTCGCGAACTCCGGGCTCAGTCTGACATGTCCATCAGAATGACGGACCAAGCTACCCGGAGCTTAGCGAAGACGAGGGAAGAGCGGAAGTCCTTCACGACGGAGATCGCTAAGCTTCGGGAGGAGCTGGAGAGAGAAAGGGAGGCCCATACCGCGACTAAAGTCCGGTTCGAGCAGGAGCTCGCTCAGGCAACGGCCCAGCAATCAGAAGCGTGGGAGATTCTGGCTGAGGAGCGCCGTGCTCGCGAAGAAAGTATTCTCTCCGAGAAGGCTGTCTTCGGGGCCACCCTCGAGGAGGAAAAGGCCTTGAGAGGTGCGGCGGAGTCGCGAGTCCAAGCCCTCGAGGAAGAGCTCAAGGCGGAGCGGGGGAGCAAACAGCTGGTAGAGCACGAACTTAACGGGGTCAGAGCAAGGATACGCTCCGCAGTGGCTGATTTTAAGAAGAGCCCTGCGTTTGAGAGTATCATAGAGCTGAGACGACAAGATTGGCTCGCCAACTACCACCAGAGCGCGGGGTACCGGGACGAAATCCTTCAAGCTATGCTCACAGGCGCTAACCGGGCTTTGGACAGACTTAGGACCCTTCACCCCGAATGGGACTTTGTCGAGGAAATCCGCCGTGAGTACCCGCGACCCCGACAGCCACCTCCGCAGCACCCGCCTCGGCCTTAAGCTCTTCTTTTTTTTTTTTTTTTTTTTTTTTTTTTTTTTTTTTTTTTGGGGTCCTTATATGGACGCCCGCCCTTTGTACAGTTTCCCTTGATTAATAAATGACAATTTTCTCATACCTTTCTTAAACTGATCAAGTCCCTTCGGGATCTACTAACTAACTCAGCTAACCGATCGTCCCTTCGGGATCCGATCAGTTAACTAAATCCCTTCGGGATTTTACTAACTAATTCACCAAACAATAGTCCCTCCGAGACTATCCGTGATTAGTTTCGGTCCCTTCGGGACTGCATATCCTCTCCGAGGGTATGTTTAACGAGTGACTTCTTATTTCCCACGCTCTGGCCTACTTCGTCTGCCTCGGAATTCTTCCTTCGAGCGTGCCTAGTTCTTCTATTTTCTTAGAAGAATAGAATGGTTCTAGGAATAAGTTAGTCTGACTTCCCAAGCTAGTCTCCGAACAGGTTTCCTTCTTCGAAGGAATGCCCCTGACAAGATAAGCCTTTGGGATAGGAAGTCTCAACAAGTATGGCCTGTGTGAGCCCTTCGGAACTCACATGTTCTAGCCCCACTTGCCTTCGAGGTACCTATAGAGCGCATCTATTTTCCTTCTGGTACCCCGGATGCCCCCCGGCTTCTTGATCGCTTTAGCGGTCGAGAAGACAGGGTAGTGTTTTTAGGATTTATCCACTTCGCAGTTCTATCCTTTATACACAGAGTTTATAGTCTACTCCGCAGACTTTTAATTGGACGCATTTGGAAATATAACATATTTTTTCATTCATAAATAATTTACAAGTACAAATGTGAGAAAAATTATATGAAATAAACATACAAATTAAGGGAACCTACTGATAATACTTCTTGAGATGCTCCGCATTCCAGGGAAGTCTCAGTGGAACCCCAGCGAGATCCGCGAGCCGGTAAGCTCCCGATCGCAGAACTTCGGTGATCTGGTATGGCCCTTCCCATGAGTACCCCAACGCCCCCGCGCCCGGCTCCTTGGTATTCTGGAAAACTTGTCTGAGGACGGTGTCCCCGACTTTAAATTTTCTTTCCTTTACCTTAGAGTCATAATACCTCGCCATACGTTGCTTCTGGGCCTCCATCCGAATCCTTGCGATTTCTCGCCGTTCCTCGATCATGTCTCGCTCCGCGGCAAGGAGCGAATCGTTGACCGTTGCATCGAAATTTTCGTATCGGAACGAGGGGATTTTGACTTCTGCTGGAATCATCGCCTCTGTGCCATACGCCATGGAGAATGGTGTTTCCCCGGTGGCCGTTCGGGCAGTGGTGCGATAACTCCAGAGGACCAGAGGCAGCTCCGCTGCCCATCGCCCCTTGAGGGCGTCGAGTCGCCTCTTCAACGTGGTCTTGATGATCTTGTTGACGGCTTCGACTTGGCCATTACTCTGCGGGTGGTAAGGTGCAGAGAAATCTTTATTGATGCCAAACTGGTCGCAGAGGTCACGTACAGCTTGGTTGTCGAACTGAAGGGCGTTGTCCGAGACCAAGGATTGAGGCACCCCGAACCTGAAGATGAGATGCTCGCGAATGAACTTCGTCAGGTTCTTCTCGGTAATTGTGGCCAAAGGGATCGCTTCGGCCCACTTGGTAAAGTAGTCCACTGCTACCACAGCAAACTTGAGCCCTCCGGGCGCTGTGGGCAGTGGTCCGATTATGTCGATCCCCCATTTGGCGAAGGGCCATGGGCAGAAGATGAAGGTGAGTCGCTCCGGGTGAGCTCGAATGAGCGCAGAGTATCTCTGGCATTTATCACACTTTTTCGCATATTCAAACGCGTCTCGCTTCATCGTGGGCCAGTAAAATCCCTGCAACAATGCCTTATGAGCGAGTGATTGCCCACCCGAGTGGTTTCCACAAACTCCGTCGTGGATTTCATTAAGGACTCGCTTGGCTTCCTCGTTGTTAAGGCAACGCAGCAGCGGGGTTGAGACTCCTCTCTTGTACAGCTTATCGTTGAGCAACAAGTAGTGCTCGGCGTGATATCTGACCTTCCGCGCTAAGTCTCGGTCTTCGGGTAGTTTATCGTCTCTCAGGTAGACAACAATATCATCCATCCACGAAGGTTGGGAGGCAACCGCCTTCACTGCATTCTGCTTGGTGATACTGGGTTCTACCACAACTTCGACCGGGACCAGGCGCAGGAGCTCCGCATCTCGGCTAGTGGCCAATTTTGCCAGGGCATCGGCGTTCGCGTTATCTTCTCGGTCGATATGCTTCACTTCGTACCTGGGGAAGTTCTGAAGTTCGGACTTGACTTTTTCTAGATATGCGGCCATTCTATCATCACGGGCTTGAAACTCGCCTAGAACTTGAGAGACTACCAGCTTTGAGTCGCTATAGACTACTAGCGAGTCTACTTGGAGTTCTCTGGCGAGTCTTAGCCCAGCGAGAAAAGCTTCATACTCGGCCTCGTTGTTTGATGCCCTGAAAGCGAATCGTAAGGCGCTGCTGACTCGATGATTCTCGGGGCTGACGAGCATAAGCCCAGCCCCCGAACCATTCTCGTTTGACGACCCATCTACGAAGAGTTTCCACTTCGGGGGTTCGACCAGACCATCTCGATCCTCCTCCGAAGGAAACGTGAACTCGGCGATGAAGTCGGCAAGTGCTTGCCCTTTGATCGCTGTCCGTGGTTGGTACTGGATGTCGAACTGTGTCAACTCGACAGCCCATTTGACAAGTCTGCCCGAGGCCTCCGGCCTGCGCAGGACCTGCTTCATAGGGTGATTAGTGAAAACTATCACCGGGTGAGCCATAAAGTAATGGCGAAGCTTTCTGGTAGAAACGATAAGGGCTAGTGCTAATCGCTCTAGCTCCGGATATCTTATCTCGGCATCAAGAAGACGCTTACTGACATAGTACACGGGCACCTGTATTCCAGCCGCCTCTTTGACTAGCACTGAACTAACCGCGTGCTGGGATACCGCGAGGTAAGTGAAGAGCTTCTCTCCTGCCACTGGCTTTGCCAGGACGGGAGTATGACCAAGGTAAGCCTTGAGTTCTTCGAATGCTTGTTCACATTCGTCGGTCCACACAAATTCTTTACTGCCGCGTAGAGCATTGAAGAAGGGAAGACATTTATCAGTTGACCTAGATACAAACCTGTTGAGGGCTGCGATGCATCCGGTAAGCTTCTGAACTTCTTTCCCTCTCCGAGGAGCCCTCATGTCAATGATGGCTTGGATCTTCTCAGGATTAGCTTCTATTCCTCGCTGACTCACCATGAATCCCAAAAACTTGCCAGCTCTAACGGCAAAAGTGCACTTGTTTGGGTTGAGCATCATGTTGGTCTTTCTGAGGACTGAGAAAGTCTGATCCAGGTGCTCGACGTGGTCTTGTGCCTTCGCGCTTTTTACTAGCATGTCATCAATGTAGACCTCCATCGAGACACCAAGCAACTCCGAGAAGATCTTGTTCACCAACCTCTGATAAGTTGCGCCCGCGTTCTTGAGGCCAAACGGCATGACCTTGTAGCAGTACAACCCCCGATCAGTAATAAAAGCCGTGTGCTCTTCATCACGGTGATACATAGGGATTTGGTTGTAGCCAGAATATGCATCCATGAAGCTGAGGAGCTCATGGCCCGCGGTCGCGTCAACCATTTGATCGATTCGGGGCACTGGGAAGCTGTCCTTTGGACAGGCTTCGTTGAGGTTGGTGAAATCGATACAGCATCTCCATCTGCCATCCGGCTTGGGAACCAGCACTGGATTAGAGACCCATTCCGGGTATTTTGCTTCGCGAATAAATCCGGCCCCGATGAGCCTATCAACTTCATCCTTAAGAGCTTGGGCTCTTTCGGGGTTGAGAGGCCTTCTCTTCTGCCGACGGGCCGGGTGCCGAGGATCTATGTTGAGACGGTGGCACATCACATCCGGGTCTACACCCTTCATATCGCTATGGCTCCATGCAAACACGTCTCGGTTCCTCCGTAGACAAGCAATGATGGCCCTGCGCACTTCGGGGCTTAAAGAAGTCCCGATTTTAACTTTTCGCGCGGTGCCAAGATCGTCTATGTCTACTTCTTCGGTGTCCTCGGCCGGGCCCGCTAATTGCTATGGGGTCGGGAGTCGAGGGTCCAGCTCACTCCGACCCTCGGACATGCCGATAGTTAAGGTCGCCTCACCCAAAGCAGCTTCGTCGGCCGTGCGCTTCCCTTTTGGGTCGGCGGGGGCCATTCTAATGCTCGTCGTGTAACACATCCGGGCCTCGTACTGATTGCCACGGATCACTCCTACACCACCAGGCGTAGGGAATTTGAGGCAGAGATGGTAGATGGAGGTGACTGCTTTCATCGCTACTAACGTAGGTCGCCCAAGGATGGCGTTGTAGGAGGAACTGCCCTTAACCACCATGAAATTCGAGATGGTGGTTGATCTTGTTGGCTCTTCGCCGAATGAAACGGCTAACTCTAAGCTTCCCTCCGGGAAGATAGAATCTCCTGTAAAGCCGTGCAGCGGGCTAGCGACAGCTCGCAAACTCCGAGGGCTGATCCTCATTTTCTCGAGGACATCCAAATAAAGGATGTCCACCGAGCTGCCGTCGTCCACCAGACACCGGTGGACGAGATGATTTCCGATCATCGCAGAAATGACGAGCGGATCATGGTGCGGAAAACGGACGCCTTCGGCATCCGCATCTGAGAATGTGAGCGTGTTCACGCTCTTCTGGGGGGGCTGTGGAGACCTCCGCGACACATGGAACACTCCTCCGGAGGATTCTCGTCGCGCTTCTCGGGCGTAACCCTTCATGGATCGCTGGGAGTGCCCCCCAGGATAAGGACCTCCCGCGATCGTCCGGATTTCACCGTCGATCTCCCGATTCTGCTGGTTTCGATTATTGGGATTCGTCTCTTTGCGATATCCCTCAAGTTTCCCTCGGCGGATGAGATATTCTATCTCATCCTTCAGATCGAAGCAGGTCGCGGTCGTATGTCCCGCCGCATTGTGGAACAAGCAGAACTTGTCCTTGTGTTTCTCCGGCACCTTCCCCTTCAAAGGTGCAGGGGGTCGAAAGTCAACTTCGCTTCGCGAGTTGACAAATATCTCTTCGATAGGGGCCGTTAATTCCTGGTATTTTTCATACCGCGGCCTGCGAAAGCGAGATGCGCCGGACCCTGACGAGGGGATGGAGTCACGAGGTCGCTTCTCGTCGCGATGTTGCCGATTGTGGCCCGTTGAGACTTCGACCGGCCTCTTATCTTTTCGGCGGTCCCCTTCGGGATTGCCGCGGAGGGCCTTCGCAGAGACGGACTTCTTCGAAGTCGCCGATTCCGCGTTGATATAGTTCCGCGCACGCCCCAAAAAGTCAGCATATACCCTAGGGGGTTTTTTGCTGATGGAAAAGGCAAAGGGAGTGTCCTCTCGAACCGCGGAACTAGCAGCCAGGAGTAGGGCATCGTCGGACAGATGTCCCACCTCTACTGTAGCCTTGGTGAACCGTTGTAGCCAAGCTTGGAGGCTTTCGTTCTCTCCTTGCTTGACCCGGGAGAGGTATGCCGGGTTCCTGAGGTGTCTCCGACCCCCCAAGAACTGGGCTGCAAACCTCGTCCTCAAATCTTGCCAACTTCCGATAGAGTTGGCTGGGAGCCGATACCACCATCGGCGGGCTTCCCCCGATAGAGTAGTGTCAAAGAGTTTGCACCAGATGGCTTCCGGATAGCCATAAGCGCGCGCCCATGAAGAGTAAACCCCTAAATGGTCGGAGGGGTCTCCGCTTCCGTCAAACAGGCTCACCTTCGGCAGCCTGAGGCGGTCTGGAACAGGAGTTGCCAAGAGAGCCTCCGTGAGAGGGGTGAAGTCCCCATCTAGGATCCCATCGCGTGAGGGCTCACCAAGAATCACGCGGATGCGCTCTATCTCCGCGGGGGAAAATTCCTGGGACATCTCGGTCTGACGACTAGCGTCCGTGTTGACCGACCCCTCGCGGAGGCGCTCCCTCACCGGGAACCGCACGTCTTCGGGGACGGCTCCAGGGCGCGATGGGGCTCCCTGGGTAGTATCCCGCTGAAAAGGGCCTAACCTGGCAAACACCGAACCAGGCTGGACTGGCGCTACGCCTTCGACCATGGGTCTAGATGGTCCGGCCGGGTCGGTCGGTATCTGCTGTCCTCCAGGATGGGCGGTGGATGTAGGAACCGGTATAGTCCTACGCCGACGGGACTGGAGAGCCCCGCGCGCCAGGTCACACTCCGACGAGCCCTCTTCAGGCGTCGTTTCGACGTTGCCTGCGTTCTGGAGGTTATTAGCAACCTCCTCGGCTCTTCGCCGTGCTCGGAGCACACTTATGTGCTCAGCGTCCGTTAAAAGCGGAGGGGAGCTTTGTTTCTGAACCAGAGTTTCCATCAATCCGTTCATTCTAGTCATGGATTCTTCCATGCGCCGGATTCTTTCCTCGAGCGCCTCTTGCTCAGCAGTCAAAGGACTTTTACCGCTACTTCTCAGGATGGGCCCCATTTGATCTCCGATCAACTAGAGCGATGAGAAATAGAGAAGGCGGGGAAAATCTTTCAACTAAGACGGCGGAGGCCCTCCTTCTAGCGCCAAGCTGTTGGTGTATAATTTGAACCAACGCCGTGATCCGTATCTCTAGTGTGTGATACGGCAATGAATATTGTGAATTTGCAGGAAATAACCACTCAAGAAAGTTTTTAAGTGGTTCGACCCTCCAATGGAGAAAAAGTCTACGTCCACTGTGTTTTTGATATATTGTCGAATGAGAGTTTTTACAGAGTAAGTTTTTCCAACCCCTTCCCCTTCAACTTTCCCGCCTTTTATACTTATCCGGCAAGAGAGAGAGAGGAAAGTGCATTAAATGCGCCCCACCTAATCGCCCTTAAATCAAGGGATTAGGTGGCCTTATCTTAATTGACCATACCCTGCCCGAAAATCAGGGGGTTGGTTACTAACTAATCACTTCATGTCATTCACCGATGAGGCCTGTACAGTGCCTGTCAGAGGGAGTTATCATCGAGATTATCCGACTGTCGCTGCTTGAGCGTTACCCTTTGTCCGGGGTTCTCTCCCTTCGCGAAGAGTACCTCGAGCTTCCGGGTCCATCGGGAGCATGATGCCGGCTATAAGGTTCACAAGTCCCCGAGCTTGGCGGGTCTCCATTCCACTGGTCCTCTCCGAGGACTCAGCTATGAGTCGAATTATACCTTCGGGGTGGTGGCTGTCAACCTTCACTATGACGTGGCGGTTCACTCGTCACGATGACTCTTTCTCCAGAAGCTTCTCGCCTTTAGCGAAGGCTTTCTTGAAAGGAGATCCTCGAACCAAAATCGGCTAACAACATGTATGTTTAGAATAATTTTAGATTTTTTTTTTTCACTGGTGTTGATAGATTTAGCAACGTGTAATATTTAGTAGTGTATATGTCATAATTAACAAGGTAGATTTGTAGTAACAATGGCGAATTACTAGAATGAAAAAAGGTATAAAATAAAACTATCAACCCAATATCCCAATCTAAAATCCGACGGTATCATCTTCGGATTTAATTGGATTACGGTGTTCAAAACACTAGGACGAGTTGGGTTATTATTATTATTATTTTTTAACTCAATAAGTTTGGGTTAAATTGTGTTTATATTTTAGATTATTCTATTTCACACTTAGAATCAATCTCACTTTAGTCCTTTAACTTCAACAAGAGCAATGTCATTTAATTCGAGTTGCATCTAATTCAATAATCGAATAAAAATATATTCAATAAGATGTAATCATAAAAAAAAAAAAGATGTAATCATATGTGAGATACATATTTATGCGTACTTGAGTTAAATTTATTCAAGTCTAATGACTGTTTTTTAGAAATCACTCATTTATTCACGTTGATGAATTCAATTGTCACTCTTGAAATTTTGATTGAAATTACCTGGAAAATAAAAAAGATTCATCTAATAGGACCATTTGAAACAAGATGATGGATTAGTTAAATGAAATAAAATAAACTATGTGAAAATTGTAAAAGAAAAATGAAAATGAAAGCAAAACAGAACAACAATTTCAAAAATCAAAGGACAAAAAGGTAAATTAACGATCAAAAATATCAACACCGATCCCTTTCCCTGACACGGCGTCGTTTTATCAAAGCCAAAAAGCAAAACACGAGCTTGGCGATTCTCTCTCTCTTTTTTTTTTTTCGGTCCTTTTTTTCTTTTTCCCAATAATAGATTCGAGTCCACCGTAGTATATCCTACGCCCGACCGAGAACCAATTAGACCATTCAACCGGAGTCGGAAGACATTCTTGTTTCGCTCTGTCACTGTGTCTCTCTGCAAAACCCTCGTCTTCGATCCGATCGCCGATCTCATCGAACGGCGTCGTGTTTCCCCAATCCCTTCCCGACCTCGAGCTCCGATCGGCCATGGCTCCGCCGGCTCAGTCCAACCGATCTCCATCGCCGTCTCAACCTTCCGGGTAAGACTCCGCACAGTCTTTCGAAGCCCTAGCTTTACACTCTGTTTGGCTGCTGAGAAAGTCCCGCCGATTTAGAATGGAAATTAATCGACCTTTCTGCGCTTACAACTCTCTGAATTTCGCCTTTTTTTTTTTAATGACGATGCGTCAATATTCGTGCATGAATTCTGTGAATTCTTCTTGTGATGAAGCGATATGTTTCAAAGTTTTTTTTTTTCCTTTTCTTTTTCACTTTCTGAGCTACCAAACAGACAATTTGATAGTTTTCGATGGTTGTGGCATTATATTCGGCTTTGATTACTGCATTGTGGAAAATCATTGTTTGAACTGAGTTTATCAATAATTTGAAGTCAGATTTGTTACAATGAGCACAAAATCTCTACTCATTGAATGTAGGAAGAGTGAAGTGTCTGATCTCAAATTACAGCTCCGGCAGCTCGCTGGAAGCCGAGCTCCGGGAGTGGACGATTCGAAGCGAGACCTTTTCAAGAAGGTGATTTCTTACATGACGATTGGAGTTGATGTCTCGGCCGTTTTCGGAGAGATGGTGATGTGCTCGGCCACATCGGACATTGTTCTGAAGAAAATGTGTTATCTCTATGTTGGAAACTACGCAAAGGTCAATCCTGATCTCGCGTTGTTGACGATTAATTTCCTTCAAAGAGATTGCAAGGATGAGGACCCGATGATCCGCGGGCTTGCCTTGAGGAGTTTGTGCTCTCTGCGAGTGGCAAATTTGGTGGAGTATTTGGTGGGGCCGTTGGGCTCGGGGTTGAAGGACAATAACAGTTATGTAAGGACGGTCGCGGTCATGGGGGTCTTGAAATTGTATCATATCTCGGCTTCTACTTGTGTTGATGCAGATTTTCCAGCAACTCTTAAGCATTTGATGCTTAATGACTCAGATACACAGGTGAGGCCACTTCAGTTGTGTGATTATTTCATCTTTTCTTGATAACCACTTAATTTAGAGCAATGGATTTTTGAAATCTTAGGATTAGTTGGTAACAGCTAAAGAATATGTCCTCGACAATGCGTGGGATCAATGAACTTTCTTTTGTCATTTCTTAAGGTTTTAGAGTCGTAGTTGGATTGCGCTATGGCATTATGCTAGCTCAGGGGCGTGCTTATATTTATCTATTTTCCTTTGCTAGTATCTTTAAGAAGTAATAATTTATGTTCAGGAAAAAAAAAAAAAAGAACAGTGCTCTACATATTTGATCTACTATGCTATTATTGATCTTACTTCTGCCTTTTCCCATTGTTGTATTTAATGTTTTGCAATAAACTGGTTTCTACTAGTTAAATGCTTGGTCCCAATCTGGCCACGTTATTTTATCAAATGATAACCAAATGATTGAGGAACCACCACCATCATTATTGTGTAATTAGGTAGTTGCAAATTGTCTGTCCGCCCTACAAGAGATATGGAGCGCTGAAGCAACCACCTCCGAAGAAGCATCCAGGGAAAGGGAAACTCTACTTAGCAAGCCGGTTGTTTACTTCTTTTTGAATCGGTATGTTTACCTTTCTTATTACCAAGTTAAAAACTTTCATCAGGTTATGTATAAATCTTACCATTGTAGTCTCCGGGGCGAAGGAGGCATTAGTGTGTGTGCGCATGCGCATGTGCTTGTGTGCGTGTGTGTTTTAGCTGGCATTATGCTCTAAAAAAGTTTGTGGGCATATAATTTTGTGGCGACAAATTTAGGCATGACATACATGAGAAAAAGCCTAGATTTACACCATTATTAATTTGATAGTAACCCATAGTAAGCCTTGAGTTTGTTTGTCATCTGACATCACTTGCAGAATCAAGGAATTTAGCGAATGGGCACAGTGCCTTGTACTTGAGCTGGTCTCTAAATATGTACCTTCAGATAGCAATGAGATATTTGACATGATGAATCTTCTTGAAGATAGACTTCAGCATGCAAATGGTGCTGTTGTCTTGGCAACAACTAAATTATTTCTACAATTGACTCTGTCCATGGCTGATGTTCATCAACAGGTATCCTTTTTAACTCCTTTTGCTCACTCTTTTCATCGAAAAAGTAGGAAATATTGCCTTCCCTTTTATATTACACTCCCTGCATATGCTTGATCATTGAAATTCTATGGTGAACATCAATACATATTTTTCTAGCTAAGCTCAGTATAACTTTCTTTAGTTAGATGAGAATAACCAATGTGGAATAACTTGCTGAGAAGGACCCTAGATAGATTTATTGTTTCAGGGGAAGATATTTGACCTCGATACTTTCATGGGTTATTTTAATATGTGATATTAGTGATTCATCCTAGTCTTACCTTGTAACTTCTTATGATATAAGCAGTTTTCTAATGAGAATACTTTTTTAGGTATATGAGCGCATTAAAGCCCCTCTCCTAACTCTAGTGAGTTCAGGAAGTCCGGAGCAATCTTATGCGGTTTTAAGTCACTTGCATCTCTTGGTGATGCGTGCACCTTTTATATTTTCCTCGGACTACAAACACTTCTATTGCCAGTACAATGAGCCGTCTTATGTGAAAAAGTTGAAGCTTGAAATGTTGACTGCGGTAGCGAATGAAAGCAACACCTACGAAATTGGTAAGTAAACAACATTGGGTGACATGTAAAATCGGAACCCTGTAATATTTTTTCTGATGGTGCTGTTATTTGCTTTAGCATTGAGAAATCATTAAAGCCGTGCATTCTTGAATCCATTGCAGTGACGGAATTGTGCGAATATGCTGCTAATGTTGATATTCCGATTGCAAGAGAGTCAATCCGTGCAGTTGGGAAAATAGCGCTGCAGCAGTATGACGTGAATGCAATTGTTGACCGGCTTCTTCAGTTTCTGGAGATGGAAAAGGACTATGTGACTGCTGAAGCTCTGGTAAATACTGTGTCCATCTCAGTTAGATATTGGATGTAAATTATGCATCTAGTTACTCTTATGCACTTTATGAAACAAATATTCAATTTTCAGAGTTCAGCACTACAGCTTACTTAGCTTAGAAAGTTAGAATTATAAAAAAAGAAGAAATAGAGGAGAGGAGCAAAAAAATTACCTAATTGTTTACCCTTGCACTGACTAGCCATATTGATACAAGCTTTGGGTCTTCCATACAGGTCCTTGTAAAAGATTTGCTGCGAAAATATCCACAATGGAGTCATGATTGCATTGCAGTTGTTGGAAATATCAGCAGCAAAAATATTCAAGAACCTAAGGCCAAGGCAGCTCTTATATGGATGCTGGGCGAATATTCTCAGGACATGCAGGATGCACCATATGTTTTAGAGAGTTTAATTGAAAATTGGGATGAAGAGCACTCCGAGGAGGTAATTATGCTGCCTCCGGTCGGCTTTGTGCATATACGTTTTATCTAATCTCTCCCTACTTTAATTCTATTATCTCTCCCTATTTTAATTCGTTTTACACCATCGTTCCTTTACTTAAAGCAAGAAAATTTTCTTTTTGATGAAACAAATCAGCTATAAGTTGTTTCATCAATCAATGTGGTCATCTGGGAATATGTCAAATATGATTTCAACCTTTTAATATGTTCTCTTTTATTTTTGGCTTTCGAACTGAAATATGACTCGGTAATCGGTACCCTGTTAATTATTGCTTGATTGTTTTATTGTTATTGCACAGGTTCGCTTGCACCTTCTAACAGCAGTAATGAAGTGTTTTTTCAAAAGGCCACCCGAGACTCAGAAAGCCTTGGGGGCTGCATTGGCCGCCGGCATTGCTGATCTTCACCAGGTAAATTGCTGATTAGTGATCTGTATGATATCAATCTTACATTTTGAGGTTTAGTGGATTACTTTGTCTTGGAATGTTTTCACAAAAGTTTCGTTTGGTTGCAGGATGTTCATGACAGAGCCTTATTCTACTACAGGCTTTTGCGCTACAATGTATCGGTAGCAGAACGCGTGGTGAACCCGCCAAAGCAAGCTGTTTCTGTCTTTGCTGATACTCAGAGCAGTGAAGTTAAAGATCGCATATTTGACGAATTTAACAGTTTGTCTGTTGTATACCAGAAAGTAAGTGTTATCTTTTTTTCATTCTCAGATAATGAATGTCTCTATTGTGAGATATATTATTATTATCTCCTATTTTAGTGCTAGAAGTGTTCTAAACGGTGAAGTTCGGAGTTGGAATTTTCTTTCCGGTTGTTCTTTCATATGCATATTATGCTGTATACTACATCCTTGAATTATTCTAGAAGTGTTCTTTCACTATCTCTACGTTCCCTAAGAGATGGACTACTCACAATCAAATTATAATATTAAAAATTAATTTGATAACAGAAACTGTATCTAATAAAGTCGGGTCTTCCCATAATTCTTTAAAGCTATCTAATTGTTCTTAATTCTTAATCTCTACATCAATAGAGTTTGTTGGCACTTGGCAATAAACAATTACAGCTAGTCCATCCAAGTGGATCAACTTGTTCTTTACATGATCATGGTAAACAATATAAAGACACTTCTACTATGCTGGTTATACGTGTTTGCTTGTTGGTGCGCAAGTGTATAATATATCTCTTGGGTCGGTTCATTATATGTTTAGAGCTTTGTTCTCAATGGGTAACTGATGTATTGTCATATTTTGATTATTGCAGCCGTCCTATATGTTCACAGACAAGGAACACCGGGGTCCATTTGAGTTTTCAGATGAGATGGGAAATTTGTCTATTGGCGTAGAATCTGTGGAGGCCGGTGTTCCAGGTCACAGTGTTGAGGCAAATGATAAGGACCTGCTTCTAAGTACCTCAGAGAAAGAGGAAACTAGAGGTCCTAGTACCAATGGTGCATATAGCGCTCCATACGACAGTTCTTTAGTATCCCTTGCTGCTTCACATACACAACCAGACTTGATGAGTTCAAACACCAGCGTGCCAGCGAATGCTTCGCAGTCCAGCTTTGCAATTGACGATCTTCTCGGGCTAGGTGGGTCAGCAACACCTGCACCTGCACCTGCACCAGCACCGTCACCGCCTCCTCTGATGCTCAACCCGAAAGCCGTTCTAGATCCAAGCACTTTTCAGCAGAAATGGCGCCAACTTCCTATATCTGTATCACAGGTTCGCTTTGCAAATTATACTGTTTCTACTTATCCGAACGATCGGTATCATGTGATATTCAAGATCATAATTAATACATCGCCATAACTCTATCCCATGCAGGATTATTCTCTAAGCCCTCAGGGAGCCGGAGCTCTGACGACACCGCAAGTGCTCCTTCGGCACATGCAAAGCCACTCAATCCAATGCATTGCATCCGGCGGCCAATCCCCCAACTTCAAGTTCTTCTTCTTTGCACAGAAAGGAGAAGAACCGTCCATCTTTCTTGTGGAGTGTATAGTCAACACAGCGACTTCGAGAGCTCAAATCAAGATCAAAGCTGATGATCAAACCGCGTCTCAGGAATTCGCATCCATGTTTCAGTCGGCTCTATCCAAGTTTGGTTCCCTATGAGTGTATCCAAAACGATCAAGGAGTGTTCTTCTACAAATCTCCTCTCTAATGGCAAGCAGTGGAAAACCAAAACCGAGCAAGAGGCGTAATTATTCTATACAAACGACATTTCTTTTGGATGGGCTGTAGATTGGTGTATAATAAGATATGTAGATCAGGGTTAGAATTTTTTTTTTCCCCTTTTTGCCCTGCATTCTATAATTGTGTATTATCAATTTCCACCTCTCTCAACGTCACAAAATGAGAAATTGTGAAACTGAATCAACAATAGCCAGTTGTTTGGTCGTTTTTCCCTGATCAGGTTTTACATTATGTTGAGGTTTTCTATGTACAATTCGGTACAGAAATTATTATGTGAACCAATTTTTTTTTTTTTTTTTGGCTTTAAAACAGCATAGTTGTCCACGAGTCTGAGTTTTCTTGTTCCAGTGACTTAAATTGAACATTGTTTAGGTGCTTTGTGTTTGCATTTGACTGGGTGGTTTACATTGAAATGACTTTTCCAAGTAATCAACTATTATCAAGTCACTATGGCAATTTTCTTAGTGGCTATGTCTAGTCAAGCCACCGCATAGAGAAAAGAATGAGAACCATGATCTGATTTTATAAGCTATTACATATTTACATTTAAAAAGAACAAAAACACACCCAGAATTTCTTAACGATAAAACGACAGGGAGGAAAATGATGTGAAGCGGACAAATGACAATAGAAGCAAAATCAATGTGATAAATGGCAAGAAAGTGGAAAGGACGTTTAACGACATTAACGAAAGAAACGACATCAATTTCATAAACGACATAGATGTAGAAACAATGGGATAAATGACATGAAATAGGAAATTGTAGAAATTCTTTTGAAGATTAGATTTTCGAACGACATTAAACAGAATAAAAATGACACTAATCATCAAAAGCGAGTGGAAATCTCCAAAAACGACAAGAATTCTGAAAAATAAGGAATCAAAAAGCGACATTTAAAAAGACAAACATTAGGAAGACATGATTGCGGAAACGACATGAATTGCAGAAACATAAAAGAGGAAATGACAGAAACTGTGGGGGACGACATCAAACCAGAATCAACATAAATCTTAAAAACGACAAGAATCAGAGAAACGACAAGATGTAGGAAACTTTTTGAACTTATGTAAACGACATCAAACGATGAAACGAAATCAAGCTAAAAACGGTTAAATTATGTAAACGATAGAAATCATACAAACGACAAAAAAATAGAAAACGAAATATTCATAAACGACAATGGTTGGAAATGCAATTAAAAGAATCAACGACAGAAATGTTGAGGAATATGGGTTATTGATTCTGGTTACCAAATTCCTTCAAAATTTTCCCACTTTTGGGATAAAAATTAAATCTTAGTTATTTAATTTGGTTAGCACTGGAAGATGTTACAATATCAAAAAGTTTAGAGATGTAACTAATATTTAGAGAAATAAAGGGAACTTAAAATCATGGCTTGTTCTTCAAGCGTTGTGTACATTATCTAAGAACTAATACAACACATCTATTTCTTTCACAGTTCTTAGCAGAAGAAGAAGAAACAACGCTCATCTTTTTCGGTTTCCGACCGTATTCTTCGCTCGTATATACAGGAGAAACGACGAGAAATGATAAAAACGACAAAAAAATTGGAAAAACGATACAAAATACAGGAAGTGCCATTTATACGAAAATAAAACCCCGACAACAAACGAGACACCACCAAATGGAAAACAACAGGGGAGGGGGAAAAGATAGAAAATGTGAAAATAGATGACATCAATGAAGAAATGAGAAAACGGCATAAGAAATAATAACTGAGAAAAAGAAACGACTCAGAAATGAAAAGAACGGCATCAAATAGAAAAACAACAAAATAAGCTTTTCGAACGACATTAAACAGAATAAAAATGACACTAATTTCTTTTTTTTTAAAAATGACACTAATCATCAAAAGCGAGTGGAAATCTCCAAAAACGACATCTCCAAAATAAGGAATAAAAAAACGACATTAAAAAAGACATCAACACTAGGAAGGCATGATTGAGGAAACGACATGACTTGTAGAAACATAAAATAGGAAATGACTTGTAGAAACTGTGGGGAATGACATCAAACCATAAAAACGACATAAATCTTAAAAAACGACAAGAATCAGAGAAACGACAAGATGTAGGAAACTTTCTGAACTTATGTAAACGACATCAAACAATAGAAACGAAATCAAGCTAAAAACGAGAAAAATATGTAAACGACAGAAATCATAAAAACGACAAGAAATAGAAAGCGACATATTCATAAACGACAAGGGTTGGGAACGCAATTAAACAGTATAAAGGACGGAAACATATTAACCGACAGGAACGTGGGAACAACATGAATCACAGAAACGAAAAAATTCGTGGAACGACATCAAACCATAGAAACGACATACACCTCAAAAACGACAAGAGTGCGTAAATAACAGGAATCGCATTAACGACAAGAAATGAAACGCGGAACTATACGCATTACGCAAGGACTAAAACGATAATTTTCCTGAACCTCAGGGGCCAAAACGAAAATCATTCTTGTTCAATATAAAAACACAGAAATGAAAAACGCCGCGAAGTGACCAGAGAAGCGCAACAATGGTGTCGCTTCGCCAAGCTGCTTCGGCGGCTCGGAGAGCTCTCGCACCTCCGGCTCGGCCGAGTTCGAAGCGTTCGTTCAGCGCCGATTCGAGTCCTTCTTCGTTGATCATCGCGAGGTTGATTAACGAGCCAAAATGCCAAACCAAAGCCACGCTCGACGATTGTTTGCTTCAATTCTCTGCCTTTCGACAAAGCCCTCACTTCCCATGGCGTTCCTTGCTTGCCTCGCTCGCTTCTTCTTCGTCTCCGGACAAAGCTCGCTTGGTAATTCCAGAATCAAATCCCTATTTGTATTTAATTCATTCATTGCTATTTACTCGGCTCTTCTTCCGATTCTTATTTATTTATGATTGATTGCACTTATTGCATTATTGCCGTGTTTGAGAGAAATATAAAGCTGTAGTTAGATGAGAGAAATATAAAGTTGTAGTTAGACTTTTTATCTCTAACAAAAATTTTATATTTTTTTGGGTTTTAAACAGTTTTACTCTTACCTGTAGAGTTGAGATATATCCTTTTGAGATTCTCAAGCTTTTTTTTAATTGGGTTTGTTAGATTTTGGTGTGGAATTTTGTTTTTTTTTTTTTTTTGAACATATTGAATGAACTTCTAGTGACCCATTTCTCTATTGGTCAGGTTTTGGAATGGAGATTGGAGAAATTGTTGAATGCAAATGAGAAAAATCATGAACGTTACTCTGAGCTTATTTCTCTGTGTGGAACGATTAGAGATGTCGAATTCGCAATGGGAATTTGTACTTCTTTGGAGGCTCATGGGATTGAGCTCACTTGTGCTATCTTCAATTCCCTCGTACATGTCTGTTTCTCTTCTGGCAATGTACTAACTGCCTTGAGTTTATATGAGATAATGGAGAGGGCAGAGAGATTCAAACCCGACTCGGACACTTTCGATGCTTTCATTTCAGGGTTCTCGAAGTTGGGGAATTTCGGTGCAATGCAGGCTTGGTACTCTGCTAAAAAAGCTGCTGGGTTGGCTTGCAATCTTCAAAATTTCGAGTCTCTTGTTTTGGGTTGCATAAAGTCGGGAAATCTCGAGGTTGCTGAAAGATTCTATGAAGAGATGAGACTAACGGGACTCGAGCCTAGCTCGACCATATTGGAGAATGTGCTTGAAGGGCTTTGCAAGAGGAGAAGCTCTGATGCCGTGAAAGAGTTTGTTAAGTCGATGGTCGATGGTGGAAGGAAGATTAGCGGGAGGATGGCTGCAAAGGTTGTGGGGTTGTACTTTGAGCTTGGGAAAGTGGAAGAAATGGAAGAGCTACTTGCGATTCTTGAAGACACTGGGCAAGCTTCTGAAGCTTTGTCAATAGTCCATTGCGGGGTTATAAGGTTGAACTCAGTGTTGGATCGATTGGATTCCATGGAACGTGCTGTTGGGAGGATGCTGAAACAAGGACTGTCGTTCAGAGGCCCCGATGATGTCGAGAATGTAATTTGCGCCTATTTTAGGCAGAACGCATTCGATCGCTTGGATTTGTTCTTAGATCGGATCAAGGGTTGTTACGAGTTCAGAAGATCAACTTATGATTTGTTAGTTGTGGGGTATCAAAGAGCTCGGCTTGCTCACAAGGCGGATTTGGTGACGAATGACATGAAATCAGCTGGATTTTTGTAGCACCCTCTATTTGATTTTGCTGCATAAAATTCGCTGTCGATAATGACCAAACCAAAGCAAGGGTAGTGAGAAATTGCTTGATTCCACGTTTTCAAAGGAGTTTTGCAGCTTAAATACTATCAGGAAATCTTGACAGGAAAGAGAAGTACATATTTGCTTGTGTATTAGCTTTGTGGATGAGAAGTTCAATAGGAAATGGGAAGAAAGTTTCTGCAGCAGAGAATTATAGTTCTCAAAACACTTCTTAAAGCAGCTATTACTTTCTGGGTTGGTTTATATAATCAACACATGAGAGAGGAGAGACCTATTCAAGAGCATTTCCCACAATGACTGTTGTAAGAACTACAAATGTAAAGAAGTTGGTATTGGCAGGAGAAGATGAAAGATTCTATCCTATTGGTCGACTTCTAGCAAAAGTCCAACTTTGAAACATGTCAAAAAACCCAAAATTCAAATAATTGTGGAAAAAAAAATTATCTTATTGTGTGATTGTTCAACATTTTCCAGTTGTCCACCATGTATAATTTTGCTTGACTTTTATGGAAAGTGGTAATTATTGATCATGGGGCAGTTATAAAGCTTTGTTGTCATCAACTGCCAAAAAAAAAAAAAAAAGTTAATTAACATTTTATTTCCTGCAAATACTAATATTAAAAAATGGTGATTCTCCCACAAAAGTACTTCCAAGAACAAAGAATCAACCACCCAGCGTGTGATTATCTGAACCCACCCAACTAGTGATTCACTTGACCTGAAATTGAAAATTGGCGATTTTTTTATAGCTTTTCATTGGTCTATCTGAGTCATCTTTCATGATCCTTCGCATTCACTTTAGTTACATGGTTCTTGAATGAAAACACTATCTATAATTATCAATGAGTGATTATTAAAAATGGTTGTTTCAATATATTATACTAAGATATTAATGTCTCACTTTAATATTTATACAAAAATACACGTCGTTATCTTTATCGTTAGCACATTCAGTGAGATTCAGTTGACGCGCTCTTCTTTTAAAGATTAAATTTCAATAAACATTCTTATCAATGTCTAAAATAGTATTTTTTTTTTTTATAACGCTTATATGCTAATGCAGGTCGTTCTTATTATGATCATTTTTTTTTTCAGTTCATTAATAGTTGTTTTCTGATTGAAAAATTTTAGAACTAATAGAAGATCTATTTGATAATCTTTGGATGAGAGTTTTAGACGCTCTGTTTTAGTGATAAGACACAATGATTTGAAGACACATTGCCCAAACCTTTTGGTCAGAAATTGAAGTGGCGTTGTGTGTTTCAAGCAATCTAATGACTGAAAGACACAAAGATATGTCATGGCATGCTTTTTAGTGGAGGCTCTTAACAACTTTATTTCTCTAGAAGCAAGACCTCCACTTCCTATAGTGATCTAATCCCAAAAATTTTATAGGCCTAACATAATGATGATTATGATTATTATTATTTTTTATCATCATCTTGGGTCCTCCACAAAATACATACTTGATTCTTGGCTAGCCAGAAAAACCTACATTTTGAGTTGACTAGATCACTTCTTTGTATCTCTTGCCGTGTCTTCAAGCAATTACAAATTGGAATTAGCCAAAGCCCCACACTTTTCTCATTTAACTATCAATCAACAATCTCCACAACGGGGCTTAACTATAAGATAAGACCAAAATATTTCATCAAACAAATATACATACATATACGTATATATACATGCATATATATTATCTGTATGTATGTATATATATTATATACATTTATATGTGCATATGTGTGTGAATTATGACAGTGAAGTCCAATTGGGCACTGACAATGACCTGGAATCCCAATATGCCAAAGACAAGGCCAAGTGGGTAAAAAAGGCAACACCATTAACATTTTAGTATTCCTACTGGATTTTGATTCAACAGATATCACTTTGCTCATCACAAACAAACCAAACCCGTGACTGTGGTTAGTGAATTCCACTGAATTGAATTCCCATCTCAAAAAAAAAAAAAAAAAAAAACCACAAACAAAAATACACACATATATTTCTGTTTCTTTTTTTATTTTTATTTTTGTCCTCGTCCTTGAGATCAACGACAATAAACCAACCAAGAAAGGTCTAGTAAAAAGTCCCCATTACTCTACACTGGCCTCTGAGCTCTGTCATGGGGTTAGTTATTTGAGGCTCAAATACCAATATTAACAACATCAAACAAAAAAAGAGTTCGCGAGCAAGCCAAAGATCTCAACTCTCATGTAAAGCTAAAGCAGTATTTCACTCTCTTTGTTCTCTCAAAGTCTAAGCTTATTTGTTAGCCTTTAGCTTTGTAAATATGGCAACATCTGAGTATTAAATTTTGGTACACAACCAATAATAAATATGTCGTTTTCTGTTTCGCCGGAGATTCTCTCTCCGGCCACTTCTCCGGCGACCTCGACCCCATCGCCGCAGTCGTCCCCGCCTGCGCCGCAGGAGCGGATTGTCACGCCGTTTCCTTCTCCGCTGCCGCCGGAGACAACGGCTGACTCTTCCCCGCCGGCGGTTCCTCCGGCGACCGATAGTTCATCCCCGCCGGATAGTTCGGTCTCCACAACGCCGCCTCCTTCACCGGCACCGGAGATACCGCCGCCGGCGTCTTCGCCGCCTCCGGCGGCACCACTTCCAATCTCTCCTCCGCCTTCGCCCATACTCGCTTCCCCACCTCCGCCGGAGACGGCGAAGCCGGCGCCGGAATCTCCTCCTCCGCCGGAGACGGCGAGGCCGTCATCGACACCGGCACCGGAATCTCCTCCTCCGCCGCCGGAACCTTCACCGGCGTCGAAGGCTACTCCGCCGGCACCTCAAGCACCGGAAAATACTAATTCGCCGCCACCGGAGCCACCATCAGTTATTAGCTCGCCAGCGCCGAGAGGCTCTCCCCCGCCTCTGCCACCGCAATCGCCCCCACCGGCGGAGCCTATCGCGTCGCCGTCATTGCCGGATACCAAAACAACGACGGCGCCTCCGGCATTGGCGTCGCCTCCGCCACCGCCTCCGTCGGCGTCGGGCGACGGGATCTTGCCGGCGGCGGTGCAGATACAAAAGCCGCAACCGGACCTGAACGTGTCGCCGGGGTTTATAGCCGGATGCGTTGTCGTTTCGCTAGTTGTCGTCGCCGTTTTTGTTGGTGTCGTTGCATGTGTCGTTTGTTATAAACGACGTCGTCGTCGGACTAAGGGCATTGGACTCCCACGGCATTACCACCCCAAAGCACCAAGTTTAGGCCTAAAAGGTGATTTTTCATTAATCTTAAGTATTACTAACCTTAGCGTTATATAATATAAACTTCAATGCATGTCATTTCAAGGTTAGTATTTGTATTTTGTAATTGTACGTAATCATTTCAAAAATACATACAATTTGCTAATACATAATAATGGACAAATTTTGCGTTTGCCCCCTGAATTTTGGGGTCAGTTTCACTATGCCCCCTAAACTTCAAAACGTTAGATCCGTTCCCCTTGATCTTTGAAATTTCGTAAAAATGCCCCCTCCGTTAAATATTTAACGAAAAATGCCTTAAATTCATGTTTTAAGGTGCTTTGAGGTTAAAAAAATATTAAAATTAATGTTTAATCTTTAAATTATTGTGGGGTAGTTATATTTTAATAATTTTAATAATATTTATATACAAAATTTATAATTAAATTCATATTTATATGCAAAATATCATATCTTAATTTTTTTTAGAGAGAAAAAATATGAATTTAATTATAAATTTTGCATATAAATATTATTAAAATTATTAAAATATAATTACCACACACTAATTTAAGGATAAAATAATAATTTTAGCCTTTTTACCAACTTTAAAACACCTTAAAATACAAATTTAAGGCATTTTCCGTTAAATATTTGATGGAAGGGGCAAGTTTATAAAATTTCAAAGATGGAGGGAAACGGATCTAATGTTTTGAAGTTTAGGGGGCATAGTGAAACTGACCCCAAAGTTCAGGGGGCAAACGTAAAATTAATCCTAATAATAACCATAATTCATATTAATTTACATGGTTTCATCAACTGGCATTGCTAGAGAACTCTAGCATTAGGACACATGCTACTCTCCAACCACCACCAATCAAAACCTCTGCCGCCACAACTGCCTCAGTCAATTCGGATTCGGGCCCGAGCCCTGCGGGCCACGGGGGCTTCTCGTACGGGCAATTGGCGGCGGCCACGGGTGGGTTCTCGGAGGCCAACCTGCTCGGGGAAGGCGGGTTCGGGTGCGTGTACAAGGGGGTGCTGGGGAGCGGGAAGGAGGTGGCGGTGAAGCAGCTGAGGACGGGGAGCCGGCAGGGCGAGCGGGAGTTCCGGGCGGAGGTTGACATCATCAGCAGGATCCACCACAAGCATTTGGTGTCGTTGGTTGGGTATTGCATCAATGGGGCCGAAAGATTGCTTGTCTATGAGTTTGTCCCCAACAACACCTTGGAGTTTCACTTATATGGTAAAAACTAAAGACCTAGTATTAACTTTGTCACATTTATTTGTGAAGTAAATTATTATTAAAAATAGAACGTGATTTCGATGTTAATGAAGGTAGAAATAAGATAGCGAAATGTGACAGAAGATCTGAATTCCGAGCATGTTGGCCTAGAGTGTTTTGTGCTTGTCTAAGTTGAACCAAGTTGGAAAAAAAAAAAAAAGACATGCAAAAGGTTGATATTGGAAACAGAAGACAATGTTGAATAGTGGATGAGCTTATTTTATTTATTGATTTATTTGGCTTTTCTTACATGTGATTTCACTAGTAACAACAATGTTGAGGCAAATTGTTCTCAGGAAAACAAGAGCATGCTATGGAGTGGGAAACCAGATTGAAAATTGCTATAGGATCAGCCAAAGGACTGGCATATCTCCATGAAGATTGTAAATCTTCTCTCTTTTCTAATTAATTACCAAAAAAAAAAAAACACTTAAATTCTTCTTCAGCACTGAGATTTTTGTTTCTCAAGTACTAAAAAAATCACTCTTTTCGTGCCTCGCAGGCAATCCGAAAGTCATTCATCGCGATATCAAAGCCTCCAACATTCTTCTCGATTTTAGGTTCGAGGCAAAGGTAAGAAGAAGAAGAAGAAGAAATTTTACACAACTTTTCCACAGTATATTTCGACGAGTATAAAAAAAATAATAAATAATAAATAAATCTTTTGAATCGAACGACTAAAAATTACCATTCAACTCTTGAAGGGACTGTCCTAAAAATCATGTCACATAAATTATTGGTGTTACAGGTTTCAGACTTTGGATTGGCCAAATCATTTTCTGATACCAATACTCACGTCTCCCACATTTCCACAAGAGTTGTTGGGACATTTGGGTAAAGAGAGACTTGCTAATAAATCCATTTTCTTTCAAGTCTTGCCAAAATGCAAATACATTGGTACAATTATGTACTAAAAATACTGTGTTATGTGTGACAGGTATTTGGCTCCAGAATATGCGTCAAGTGGGAAAGTAACAGAGAAATCAGATGTGTATTCATATGGGGTTATGCTTTTGGAGCTTATAACTGGAAGACCACCAATCTCTTCAATGAATCAAGGCCTTGTTGAGTGGGTTAGTCTAAGTTTATTTATTTATTTTTTTTATTTTTTATTTTTGCATTCTCATGAGCAGTACTAAATCATCACAATTTCCCTGTTATATCGAGTAGGTTTCAGTGTTCGATTTTTTGTTTTTGTTTTTTTTTTTGTTTTGGCACAGGCTAGGCCGTTGCTAGCGCAAGCTATGGAGGACAGCAATTTCGATACTCTGGTTGATCCGCGGCTGCAGAGAAACTACGACGCCATTGAGATGTCCAGAATGATCACTTGCGCTGCAGCTTGTGTGCGGAATTCGGCGTGGCTTAGGCCGAGGATGAGTCAGGTAAATTTTTATTTTTTATTTTTCAAATAAAATGTGTCATTTCAAGTAGTACTTGATGTGCACACACAAAAATGTATGTTTGCTTGGGCCGCAAGAATATGCTCTTGACCAAAGATCTTAAACGTTGTTCGATCCAAACCGAGCAGATAGTCCACGCCTTGGAAGGGCATGCTTCTCTCACGGATCTTCACGAAGGCGTCACGCCGGGAAGCAGCACTTTGTACAGTTCCCCGAGCTCCAGTTACAATGCGCATCAATACAGGAACGACCTGAACAAATTCCATATCGCAGTTGCAGATCAAGAGTACGGCAATGACAGTATGCACAGCGGAAGCACCAGCGAGTACGGTCTCAACCCTTCTGTTTCAAGCGGTGAAGTGCCACCGCAAACATTCAGGAGTTGATCACAAGAGACCGAGAATGCAGAAAATTTGATATCTTAGAGAGAAAAAAAAGTTCAAGATTTTCCTGGCTTGGCTCATTCTTTTGCTTCTTTGCTGTATTAGCAAAATGTTGGTACATGCGTTCAAGCTTTGATGATAAAAACCAGTGTTTAAATGGCCACTAATGCTCATATAATAAACAATTAAACATACTGGTTTCTTAAACTTAGAATGCTGATTAACAAAATAAATCTAAAACAGGAAACCAGCTTCTCTCTTCTGGGATTCATACAAGAATTTCATGCTATACATTTTTTCTTTCTAAGAAAGAGTAGCTTCATTTTCCCACTCTCCGCGGAAGAGAAAGCTGGCTGTTTCTACTTCCGCAAATGCTAAAAAGGGGCAAAAACAGTTCCTCGAAACAAAAGAATCGTTCACTCGCCTTGCAATCTTCATATCAATGAAAAACAAGACTACAACAATGTCATTTATAAACCCTCTTTCCATAACTGTCCAAGTAAGAGTGAATATCTACAAATGAGTAAAGGTATTAAAAAAAATCGATAAGCTTTGATCCAATCCAAGACCAATCAGTAGCAAAGAAAAATCGACACTTCGCGAAAAAATTGAATTCCTCGTACCAACATAAAAATTGGTTGAAGCATTCAGGTAATTTCATCGCTCCCAAATAGTTGGAACCGTAGGACTCATTGGGTTTGAACTCTCTTTTCCCTTCATTTATTCTGACTGTCTTTCCACTATGATCAGCCAATTGACTCTATCAGGCTGTTGAAGAGCTATCGTCTACGCCAACCTTATTTTCCTTCAACGGTAGAAAAGATTTCATCCATTGCTTCCACGGGGCATCTTGTTGTTGCTCGATCCATGACAAGAAACAGCTGTCTAGTAAGCAGAAGAAGTTGACGTAGAGGAGTTGATACCGCACAGGTACGTATCGGAAATTCACAATTTGAACGACGGGCCATATGCCTCCCTCCATGATCAGGGCGGGGAGGAAGTCCCGTTTCACGTCTTCTTTGATCTGAGGAACGCTTTTCCCAGCAGAAAAGCCCATGTAAGTGAAAAACACAAGTAGATCCAATGGCCCGAAGATAGCCCCATCAATAGCAACTTTATTGGCCACGAACCAAAATGAATTTGGTCTCAGTTGAAACCGCTGTCTCATACACCGGTCCAGTCCTTCATACCTACATCGGATAAATGAGTCATGAAGCTTAATCAATGAAAATCAATACGTGCAAGCACTATGATAAAGCAGAGCCAAACTGCCCAATCTCTAACATTTGAAGTACATATAAGCTGTCTAAAAAATACCCCTTTTTCACGTGGTACTAAAGCTCCAATATGATAATCTTCATGAATTTCAAGCTCAAAGAATAAAATACTCAAACAAAAAATAACGATAACCAAAGCAACCTGATCTCCTTGACTCCCAAGTCCCACAATAAATCTTCGACAATGAATGTGAAATGAAAGCAATCTGATTTCCATGACTACCAAGTTCCACCAATACATTCAACAACAACTAGGAACTTAAATCAAGCACCAAGAAAATTAAGAACAAATCAGTGAATCCGCACATTTCCCACACATTGTTTCCGCGAATGAGAAAATTTTCAGCTTAAATCACATACGCATCCAAAAGCCAGAATGAAATTTCCCGTTAAGTTCAATTCAACAGCGTACACCAGACTAGCGACTAAACAAGGGTGAGGAAAGCTCATTACCAGAAGTGACCGACAGGCCCGACGAACCCGAACCCAAACAAGCTCGTTGTTGCCACTCTTTTCCAGTTGATCTTGAACTCTTTATCATCATCCTGAGGCATAAATCTACCTTTGTTACTCTATTATAGAGAAAGGTAATGCAAACTCTGCTAAATACACATGTTTTTCATATCGATCGACACAGAGACTAATCAGCTATTTGGCAATAATGTTTAGTGAAAGACTCAAAATTCCCATGTTTAATAAGTTCAATGCCAAAGCTGAACAGAACATAGAACACAATGTTAGTCTAATATTGAAAAAAGGAATGAACTTTGTTTGTCAAACAACAAGGGGCTAATTTATCCCAACTATAGAATGCCAAGAAATGCCATACAAAATGGACCATAAATCACATTCTCTGAAGAATTAACCCCAAAAAAACCCACAGCATTGCCGTACATACTCAGAAACGAAAAAGAAAAGTAAAACAAAAAAAAAAATCAACGAAAGAAACAATACCGACACAAAACCCATTTGACCATCACAACAAGCAAGAAATGCAAAGCAATATACATGTCGTTCGATATCAACACACAATACTATATACATATACATATATAGATATACCTGAATCTGACGGTGTCGTTTGAGCATGGAGTGAGTGATGGTCTGAGCAGCAATGTCGCCGAAACCCCAGATGAGAGCCGAGCTCACCATCTGGGTCTTCACTGGGTGCATGGCCAGCGAGCTCTGGTACCATTTCCAAGCTCTCAACATCACTACACTCAACACAGTGATTCGATTTCTGGGTTTTTCTTTCCTGGGTAATTGATTGGAATTGGAAATTCTCTCTTTCTTGCTTGCTTTCTTGGCTACTTTGTCAGACACACACAGACTTCTCGTTATGTTTTGCTTCTTTCTGTTTTGGTAAAGAGGAATGTTGTTTTGTGAGGTTAGAGAAATTGTGGGACTTTCTGTATTTTGGACGAAAAGCTTCAAAGCTTGTGTGTGTGTGTTTTGCGGTGAAATCGCTGTGTTGTACGAGGAAGGAAAGAAATGGGGGCTTTTGGGCGAATTGGAAAATAAGGCACAACACAAACAAGACTTTGGAGCGAGAAAAGTGCAGGGTTTATAGCTAAGGGTAAAATGGTCTTTTTCTCGTTTTATTTTAGCTGAGCTTTTTTTTTTTGTCTGAGAAAAATATTGTATATTTTGGAGATAAAACTCTATGAATTACCGGCTGTGCGCAAATTACCAAATTGCCATGAAATTAAAAAAAAAAAAAACTCAAAAGTGTTTGTTCCACTTTGATTTGGCTGGTGCATTGGATGGTTTTTCAATTTTTTTAGCAGCTTCGGTAATTTAAAATATAATCAAAACTGAAATTTTAAAAACCAAAATCTCGTCAAAAAATAGAGATTGATATTAAATATTAGTCTAAATTCAAAGAAGTTAATATCAAAAAAACATAAAAAAAAAGTCAAAGTGTCACGACGCTAAGTTGGAGGGCCATATGTAAAAATACCCACCATAATAAAGTCTCCAAGTCGTAGCCCATGCGTGTTAAGTGTTAACAAAGTCCCCTAAAAAATAATAACTCAGCCACTCAATTATGTAATGTTAATTTTTTGAACAAAATAATCAAAGGAGCATGAGTTAATACAAATGTATGCCGGTATTTTCAAGGGCATATATCATTCTGCTGTTGTTAGACCAAAACCTAAACTATCTCATGAATTAATGAATACAAAATTAGAATGCATATCTAATAAACATCTGAATATTCCATCGACAATTGGCATGACTTGTAGTAAAAATGGCAAATCATGATATATAATTATGTAAAATGGAAGAGCGTAATACATTAAGACAAGGGCAATATAGAAAATAAAACTAAACTGTATTTGAAGCTCCAAACGTATAGTCCATCCAAGTCTTTCATAAATCATAATGATTGTATTTAGAGCGATCATAAGTGAAAGTGACAATTCTTAAACATGATACACGCCTCCGGATTCGACACTGTTTAATTAGCGTTCAGATTCCGAATTATGGCAACAACTAGATAAAATTGACTTGCTTGGGACACTATGATCCATTGATTGATTGTTTTGTTCAACAATTACAGCGTATTTGGAAGAAACAAAAAGATATTAAGCTTATTTGGTAGTTTATTACCACTGCCAATGAGAAGAAAAAGCAAAACAAAGTCCTATTACAATTTGCAACGGACAAATTTGTGGCTACTTTTACTCAAGTAAAAATTTCATCCACAATTGCAGCAAAAATTTCCATTACTCATGTAGGCAACTAATAATGTGCCAGTTACCAAAAGAGGTTTAAAAAGGGAAAGCAAAAAAGAAATGAGTACTTTCCTTTTCATTGCCATCAAAAAGTGGCAAAATATTCATCCAGCAAAAATAAAAATAAATAATAAATAAATAATAAAATAAATAAAATATTGGCAAAATAAGAACTGGAAATGAACTACATGAACCAAAAAGGAAAGGGAAAGAAAATATGATAATGTTTAAAAGAATACGAGTCTGGACAATTAATTTCTCGGGAAACATCTACTTATTATGTCGCAACAGCCAGAGAGAGAAAAATATTTGTAAGAAGTACAAAATAGTAAGATAAAATGGTAGCAACATCTAAGAGCTAATTTGTACAAAAACTGAAGCAGAAAAACAATTCATAATTGGAACCACAAAAATACTATCCCGCCAAGAACACAAGTGTGGATCGAATTGATACTCAAATTGTGTTCGTGTAGAACAGAGAGCCTATCTTAGAACTGCCAGAGCTGAGCAAGGTAGAAAGAGAATGCGACATATTACAAAAGCAGCACGGCACGGATGATATTAACTGGTTCAATTACGTTGCCATTTTATTTGTAATCAGGTTTCGCCAACTTCCCTTTTTCGCTCACAGCTTGACATTCAGAATCTTCTGTCTCAGTGAAACTTCTTCGAGCTCTCATCTTGTTCCTGCTTGTTTGACTCGGCCGGGAAGTATTTGATACCCACCAGATCACCAACCCGGCTAATTACCTGAATAGCACAAACATTGAGCAAACACCAGAACGAAATAATTTTAGGGCACAAAAATCAAATAATACAAAGAAAATAATGATTAAAACCCAAGAATAGTCAAAAGAGCAGGTCAAATTTAGCAGCCAAAAGAATCAAAACCAGGCAGTTACCTCCAAGGCTTTGAGTAGGTCTTCCCTGGAATGAGAAGCGGATATGCATATACGTGCTCTTGCCAAAAGTAGTGGGGTCGCCGGGAATGCTACCGTTACAACAGCAACCTGAACGAGAGTGATTTAGTATTGACACTAATTTGCTCACGACAAATGCATAACAACAGAATCCTTGAACACATAACATTTGGATGGACTCACATTCTGCTTCAAACACTCCCGGGAGAAGGCAGGGATTTTGGCTGGGTTGTAAAGCATAATTGGCATAACTGGAGAATCATTATCCCCCAGAACCTCGAAGCCCATTTTCTGCAATTCTGATCTGAAGAAGTTACTGTTCTCCCTGATTCGAGCAAGTTTCTGGGCTCCTATGGTAGGAACAAAAAGCTTTTATAAATTACTGATTCATACTGAGCAGCATATGAGCTTTAGAGAAGTTATTCCAAGTTGAGATTTCGGACAATATGACTCAACCCCACGCATAACATGTGTAAACGGAGATAGAAAAAGAGAGCCCAAACCTCTATTTGTACCATCCTCTCCAAGAATGACTTTGATGGCAGATATTATTTGTTCTGCAGCCGGCGGCGATATTGAAGTAGCATAAAGATGAGCAGGGCAGGTGTACTTCAAGTATTGAATCAACTCCTGAACAAAACCTAAATCAGTATGTCACTCCTGAGTCATTCATTCAATATTTTTCTTCTGTTTCTTTCTCAGTCTTTGAGAAGCACTTCAAATTTTAATAAAAAGTTAGGCAGGATTGCTTTAACAAAATTGTTTGACATACTGGCATTTAGGTGAAGATGGTATTAAAAACAAACCTTGGATCCTGCAATATAGCCACCGCATGATCCAAATGATTTTGTAAAAGTTCCCATCATGATATCTACATCAGCTGTATCCACGCCTAAAAGCTCACAAACCCCCCTTCCGGTCCGACCTACCGCTCCGATGCTGTGGGCCTCGTCCAAATATGTATATGCCTAGAACACAAGAGAGGAGAGAATTCTGAGAAAATGTAACATTGAAGTGCTTTTTTATTATTAATAAAAATGAGCGATCTGAAAACCCAAAGTACGTGTCTGGAACAAAATTAGGAATTAGGTTGTTCTATAAAGAAGGTATTCATGTACATCCATGGAATAATTGGTCGGCATTCTTATTTCTTAATAGGCTATATAAACTAATTAAACATACAGCATATCGACTTTTACAAAAATGACATGTTGCATCTCTGAAGTTATTTATTCATCATATTAAATTCAATTTCATGAAACTTTTGCTCCCCCAAAGAAATTTTTATGATCAAAAGACGTGAGATCACATTGAATAGCTGAAGGCCGGAAACTTCTTAGAGGATATTTTAAATTTTACGAAAAGTAAAATGCTGTAAGAACCTTATATTTCTTGCAGACTGCTATAATCTCAGGAAGTTTACAAAGCTCCCCTTCCATGCTATATATCCCCTCCACAATGACCATTATCTTTTTCCAAGGTCTGCGAGTCCTAGGCTGTCCCTCTGCAATTTGTTCTCTCAAAACCTCCTCCAAGTGAGAGGGTGCTGTAAACAATAAAGAAAGAACGGAGAATTATGAATAAACAACCTCCAGCTACAAAATTTCTCTAAGTTAACTTCACATTGGATAGAAGCCACATTTTGATATTATAAAGTGCCAAAGGCCTTTCAGGGCTTACTGTTGTGTTGGAAAACACGAATTGTAGCTCCAGACCCTCGTGCACCATTAACAATCGAGTTGTGGTTCAATGAATCACTAATAATCAAGCCTCCCTGTAAACAACATCATAAGCCACTAGACATACATGAAAGATTGAAGACCATCCTTAGTTACAACGATGGGTTTATTTATGAAACAAACAAACCTTCCCCATCAGTACTGGAAGGATAGCGGAATTTGTCACATATCCCATGCCTAACACTATAGCAGCTGGTTTGCCAACGTAATTGGCTACGCATTTCTCTAGTTCATCATGCAATGCCATTGTGCCTGATGATGATCCATATCAGCATACACTCAAAAGTACTAAATTTATTAGGAACAAAAAGCATATTTAACAAGTCAAGAACGGACCGCCGTCAACTCGGCTGCTACAGGTGCTCGGGGAATATCTTTTCAACGATTCAATGACTCGCGGCGTGCAAAATTCATCTGCCGCAGCAAAGCCAAGGTAATTATAAGACCCCAAATTCAGGCATCTACTTACCTTGGACGTTCTCCTGCGAAAAGAAAAAAATGAGTTAAACACGAATGTCCAGCACAGCAAACATTCACGCAAAGATACAAGAATTCGTTTAATTCACCGGTTACAAAAACGAGCCTGCGTTAAACCTTCGATAGAGCTTAAAAAAAATCTTACTTGAGCGTCTTGTTATTGTCATTGGAGACGCGTTCAACCACATCGAACCAAGCATCGGGAGCGCTTGATATCGGCCGCCCGAAACAGTCCTGACAGGAGTTAAACTCAGTCACTCTCACCACAGACAGATGCAATGTGCCGGGCCGGGCCGGGAAAAATCAACGGCTAGAATACATTTGAGAGCGCACAATACCTGAATACGAAGATAGAGGCGACGGATATAGAAATCTTCGAGTCCCAAACAAATCGGAGCATAACCCTAATTCCACCACAACATGAATAATTACAACACAAATGAATAAATATAAGAAAGAAAGAGAAAAATCAATGGGAAGAAAGAGAGGACCTGAAGATGATTGGCGCTACACCAATCGACGATTCGGCGGAAGAAATCTCTGAGCTGGCCGAAGGCGAAGAGCAAGCCGTAGCTGAAGTAGGTGGTCAAGGCGGTGATGTACGGAATCGAAATCATGTCTGCGAATGGGGAACGGCCAGATCTGGGAAACTCTGGGGCTACTCAGCTGAACTTGACGGAGTTTGAAATGAAATGGTCTGAAAAAGATTATGAAATGAAACTATGAGCCGTGTTACGATTTCGTAAGGTTATAATATCACACATTCGAATCAAATTTCGAAATTCCGAGAACATGCTCGAATCTCAACCAAAAAAAGAAAAAGAAAAGAATCAGATAGAGAGAGAAGCGAACGAACTTTGAAAGGGTCGGAGTAGTTGGCGCTGGAAGGGTCGGCGTGGCGCGGGAGTGGCGGAGCCGTTGGTGGCGTGTTTGCGCAATCGGAGCGCAGATCTGGAGCAGAGGGCCGATGTGGGAGTCGCACGCCGTCACGCGTGGTCGAGTGTTTCGATTTGTGCGTGCGTGCGTGCGTGTGCTAAAATGAAGCCCCAACGAATGAAACAGAAGCAAAATGAAGGGGTCCATTTTATTTTATTATTACAATCTAATACCACCTAAGTTTGTTTCAAGGATTTTTGGAAACAAAAAGAGAGGGATTAATAACAACATGCTAGCATGAATAAGCAAAATTGATAACTAAATCACGAAACCTAAAGGAGGATTTCGAAGAATGCCTCTTTTTATTTATGTCTAATAATAATTTATTCTTTATGTAAATTGCGTTTTTAATTTATGCTTTAAATTTTATATTTATAAAATAAAAAAAATACATATTTATGACATAAATTATTAAATGAGACTAACAAAATCCTTAGTGTCTTTTTTTCAGGGCAAATAAATATGTCTTTATCTTCACTTCTCTTTTTCATTGCCCTTCCTGTTGGTTAAATAAATATAATATTTTCCACAGTACAACCTCAAAGGAATTCAAAACATGAGCCGATTATTTTATAAAATTTGAGGGATTAGCGTGAAAGAGATTCAAGAGAATTAATAGTTCTTTTAACGGTGCTTTAATGCTTTCGTTTGAGTCTTAAGTCAATCCACATTTTATAGATATGGGAGAGCCACGAAAACAGAAGGGTCTCTCGAGAGCCACAGAAAAAACGCCAAGCTACAAGAACAACAGTCCCAAATGTATATTATTATTACAATTATTATTATTATTATTGTAACCATTTTCCTCTTACTTTTAAATTTGGGAAAAGCTTGTCAATTACATGTCAAAAGCAGTCCCAACAACTTGTCATGTATGGAAAGTTTGCAACTTCATCTAAAGTTGTGCTCTTGAACTGAAAACAAACGTCCAATAACAAAGAGTCAAGATTCCAAATGCAAGCTTTTTTTTTAAATTGCTTTTTGAGGGAATGTCTCGCTAATCTCTCAAGAAATTAATGTAATTTTATAAAGTTTTATAAAGACATTGAAATATGTATCTGATCTAAGTTGTTACAAATTTGCCAAACGCCTTATGCTCTTTTGATTTTTCTTGAGTTCATTGTAGACCTGAATGATACTTTTTGGTGTAAAAGAATAATTCAATGTACAAAGTGAATTTGGCCTCGATTACTTTCTGTCGGTTTGCCTACGCGAAGTTGGCACTTGTTGATCCAGAGGCTCCGACGGAACTTTGCTGAGAAGCCATACCAGAACCACACCAACGAGAGCCCCGGAGAGATGAGCAATGTGATTGATGCTTTGCAAGGCGAGGCCTCCGCGGATGCCCGGTAAAGCAGTAGACGCTTGGGCTGCTTCCATAACCTATTATAGGCAATACGAGCTGTTACAAAATTAATGGCAAAGAAACGAAAGATTGAAACACGAAAATAGAGGACACGCAGATTTAAAGTGAAAACCCTAGACGGGAAAAAACCATTGACAGAGGAGAGAATTCACTATCTTCAAAGATGGGTACAAAAACTAGAGTATATGCGAATTTAGTAAAGCTAAGAAAAAATCTTAATTCGATAGGCCCAAACCCTCCGTTACCAGTTACCACAACAGAACCTGAATATTTTTTTTTCTCAATTTTCATTAAGTCACACCGCGGGCCTTCGGGGCAGTCCAAAATAGAATTCGGGTCTCAAAACTCCAACACTAGCAGTTAATAATTTCGGTTCAAGCTGATACATAAACCTACTTTTACTTTGAAACCGGGGAGTATTTCCTTTCAACAACCAACTATCCGAGAGAATATCTATAAGCACCAACCAAAATCTCTTTCTATTTTTTATTCATCTCATTAATCTAATTGGAAAAGAAAAGAAAAAAAAAATAACAAAGCAAAGGACTAACCCTCTCAATAACAAATTGGCCCAATATAAGCACTTCAAGGATCTTCCTCCAGTCCCACGACATCTACAATAAGAAAAATGTGTCAATAACATTCTCATGTGAAGAGGCTCATATAATTTTAAAAGTTTTTTTCTACCTTTACAAGAACACTAATAGTAAACAAGCCAAAAACAGCCCCGGAGGCTCCAACCGAAACTGCGTTTCGTGGCAGAATCAGCCAAGAAACAAGGTTTGCTCCGACGCCTGTAAGAATATAAGAAAGCCACAGTGCAAAGTTTCCTTCCTCTTCTTCAACCAGCTTCCCTGTTGGTGAAAAAATTTGCTATTGACTTTGGTTCTTGTTCTCATCAAGAAACGGCATTCAATTCGACGATTATAAAGAAGAATAAGACCCTCACCAAAAATATACAAGAAGAAAAGGTTGCTCGAAAGATGGTTCCTGAAAATGACAGACAGAAAGAAATTTAACGCCTAAAGTTCTAAAGAATGACCTTTCGCATTTGACACCTTAGCAATACTACATCATAGCTGAGATTCGACTTCTACGAAACCGCAAAGCGCACAGAGGTCTTACCAATTAGCATGACAGAACGTCGCTGTCAGAAACTGATACCACTCGGGAAAATTGTGGTAAAGGTATAGACCTTTCACCGCCCGAACCTAACAAAAAAAGTCGAAACCCTCTAGTCAGCTCGAAGTCCCCATTGCAGTGACCCGGTTACAACACAAGATGATCAATAATGAAGCATGTTCCAGACAAAAAAAAAATGCTAGCTTTACAGACAGGAATCAACCCCGAAAACCCTCTTTCCCATCTCTACAAGACTACAACATTGCTTTCGTTCGAGTAACTTCTCGGGCCCAGTGAGAGTGAAGAACTCGACGCCCGCCTTCCCCATTTCACCGAGATTTTGCTCTCAGTGCGACGGGACAACAAACACCATAGTAAACACAGAAAGAAGACCGAAAAGAACTGCGAATCGCTACCTGAAAAACATGATCCGCCGCGTATATTCCCAGATTGATAAGTATAATCCAGAATATGCCGTTCACTTGTTTATGCGGCCGCCGTCCCTCCTCCGGCTTGCCGAGCTCCAATTGCGACATTATATCTGACCAATAATTCACAAAATTGCATATACACACAAAACCATTCTTATTCACTTCTCTCATACCATAACAACTAGCAAAACAACTATAGCATAATTTTCTCTCACTCTCTCTAACTCTATGTTAAACAAATCCCCATACTCTTTTGCATCAAGTGAACATGTTTTTTTTTTTCTCTGATGAGAATATTCAGCTATGTGAGTGACAGTGAGTCAGTGATGAGAGTTTTGAATACTAAAAAAAAAAGTGACTTTTTCTTTCCGGAGCGACGAGAGGGGTTGGGGAGACTGACCTGACTCGCCGGCTCTGCGGCGGAGCGCGCGGCGGCGAGCGGCGAGCGCGGCGATTTTGGGAGAAGCGGCGATAGGATTGGAGACGGAGTGGTTTGCGAAGATGGGGTTGGGAGGGTTAGAGAAGGACGCCATGAATGCATAGCGAGGTCTTGGCGGAGCTTGGAGTGGCTGATGATGAGGCAGTGACCGTGACTGTAACTGAACAAACTCTGCCATTTCTTTTGAGTTCTCTTCGGCTGGCAAGCGAGGAAGGAAGTTCCTCTTAACCTTTTTATGTATAGTTTTTTTTTTTTTTTTTTTTTTAAATTTCGTATTTTTGGCTCCTGAACTTTTAGTTATCTTTAATGGATTTTCTTCAACGATAAATGGATAATGGAAGTCTCTTTGTTTTTCGTATTAATTAATCTTAAGTAGACTCGCAGCGATGGACTTGTAAAATAAAAATGTAATTCAACTTAAGGCTCAGTTTGGTACCAAAGAAAGAAATGTGAATGGAAAGACAAATACGAAATGATAAAAAATTGAGAGAGAGAGAGAAAACATCATAATATTTGGTATATTAAAAAGAAAAAAAATATTTGAGTAGATATTTATTATTTTATTTATGTATTTTATTATTATAATTTTAAAATATGAATAATATGATAATTTTAAAAGTGGATTGCACATGTCTTTTTTTCTTTCACATGTTTCTTTCTTTATTCTTTTCTTTTTCTTTTTTTTTTTACTATCAAACAGGAGCATTTTTTTATTTTTATATACATTTTCCTCCACCTATTTCTTTTATTTTATTTTTTCACTTTATCAAACATACTCTAAATGTATGATGTTTTGATAAATTTATGAGTTAAAATAGGTTTGAGAACAAATTATCAGCTCAAGATTTATGTTATTTTTTTCACAGGACGTGTTTTTGCACCAATTTAAACGATACCACTAATAATGCATCACAAAATCAGTTCATATCATAACAAAATCAAATTCTATTCCACAACACACAAGCTCAAAGAATTTTTCAGTGAGTCCAAGATTAAGCAAATCTTTTTATAAAAGCGTCAATATGATCGATCACAATTTCTTATTTTTTGTTATTTTAGTGGACAATATTTTTTTATTGGTGTTTTTTCGTAATGGCAGAGGAGTAATCTTTTATTTTATTTTATTTTTTTGTAATATTCTATTTATCTTGCGAAAAATGGCACGGACAACGATGATAATAACTAGGCAAAAGATTCAACAAAAGAAAGAGATTTTTCTGGCATCAAATGCCACGTGGAAAAATCTTATTGGTTCAGATACTACATTAAGACGTGGCTCGCTTAACACATGCCAATTCTGGGTGTCAAACTTTCTAACCCGTGTATCGTAACTGGATTAGTATGTAATTAACCGTAACCGCTCATTATAACAGCTCACCCCACAGCGTCACCGTGAACCACCAATGAAATCTCACCACGTGTCAAGTAACACCTCACAGCGCTCACTCTTTACACGATACCGTTCTCTCATTGGCTGTGACGAAGCCTTAGGTGACAGTCCTTTTTTTTTTTGCTCGCCTCTGTGCACTCACTTTAACCTGCTCGATTAACCCATCCATGGCCTCTCTCATCTCTCTCTGTCTCTCTCTCTCTCTGGTAAAACCCTAAAAAAGTCTGCAAATTTATCAAAATCTCAAATTCTCTCTCTCTCTCTCTGTCTCTTCCGATCTGCTAGAGAGAGAAACGGCCAAAGCTCTTCGTGCCTCCAGCGACTGGTACGACTAATCTCGCTCGCCGCTATAGATTTGTGTGCAATTTCTATATATGTACGCACTTGTGCGTGTACATGTGTGTAATTTGTGGTTCTTTTCGGAATTGTGATTCGTTCGATCTGAGGAGAGGTTGAGATTGTGATGCAATTGAACTGTTTGCTTTTGATAGGGCTTTGATCTCTCTCGGAGGAGGCGATTTTCGGTCAAAGATTTCAGCGTTTTGTTTGGGACGTGTTTGGTTGGTTGTAGAATTTAGAGATAACGATGAAGAACGCCGAGCGTCTGGCGAATTTGGCCTTAGCAGGTTTGAGCTATCGCTTTGGCCTTTTAATGATATTAATTGAATTTGGAATTTTCTCTGATATTGATCATTTTCTTGTTGGGCGTCTTGTTTTTTTTTTTTTTTTTTTTTTTGGGCTATGTAAGTCAATGTGCCATAAGACTGTGAAATGTGAAGAAAATCGTTGCATTTGTTTAATTTGAAATCGATGCATGTAACGTTTTCGTGATGTTCTTTTTTTTTTTTTTTTAATTTCGAATAAAAAATTGGGTTTTGGAATGGTAAGGGTTTGAAATGTGGAATTGGGAGAAGAGACTAAGTAAGAAACGGAAATATTGTGTTTTCAATATTGTGGTTGAATCCATTGTCTTCGTCGGAATAAGCTTATTTTTTGTTTGATTGGATGCCATGTTTCTCTTAGAGTGAGTGGGTTATGAATCAGAGTCGCAACTGTTTTCCATGAAAGACACCCATTATATTCTGCATTTGATCCTTAATTCCTGCCAATATTTTTAGCCTATCGTATATATCAATATTGCTAGTGATGTTTGTAGATCTCTCTCCACCACAGAGAGAGAACTTGGGTGCAATCAATGGATAATCTGTCGAAACAATTGAACTTCATTTTTCTTTGGATGTGTCTGTAGGGAATGGAATAGATAGTTGGGAACAGAAACTAACAGTTTTCTTGATGTTCCGCCATTTGAAATGGTCGGTGGTATGCTGCTGTTGACTCTGTGACTTAGCGGGTATTATCTTTTGCTACAGGTTTAACATTAGCACCGCTTGTCATGAAGGTAGATCCAAATTTAAATGTTATTTTGACTGCGAGCCTCGCCGTTTTTGTGGGTTGCTATCGATCTGTGAAGCCAACTCCACCAACAGTAAGTACACTTGGCATGTTTTACTCATACATTGTTTTACTCATGACTACGATTAAATATTGATGAATGTTTATTTTTGTAGGAAACTATGTCTAATGAACATGCCATGCGTTTCCCTTTGGTTGGGAGTGCGATGCTGCTATCGCTGTTTTTACTTTTTAAGTTCATATCCAAGGACTTGGTCAATGCTGTATTGACATGCTACTTCTTTGTGCTTGGGATCGTAGCTCTCTCGTATGTTCTATTCTTGTTTCTTTTCAAATAAATATTGGAAGGCAAACATTATGTTGTTTTGTTCATATCTTGTAAACATGCTTCATATTTACTTTTTTCCCCCCATGATGTTAATTCTCCCTTCTGCTTTTACAGGGCAACATTGTTACCTGCTATCAAACGCTATCTGCCAAATCAATGGAATGACAACGTCATCATATGGCATTTTCCGTATTTCCGCTGTATGTATCTTATTTCGAGTTTACTTTGGATTCTTAGGTCGAAAACATGTCTTTTGAACTTAGAATTCAAGTTACATCTTCAGTGATATTTGTTATTGCATTTTGATGGATTGAACTTTTAGGAAAATACTGATTTTCTCCCTTTTTGGGCCCTACTTTTTTTAGCTTTCATGTTTTGAAAGAGCAGTTTCCGATTAATTCATTAATTGTATAGTTACTCCTCGCTATCCTTTTCTTTGTAAAAATGCATAAGATCAAATTCAATGTACAAGTGTTGTAATCTATCACTATCTTAGTGCAGCCATGGGATGATACCATAAAGACAAATTTCTTAAGTTTGATACGATGGATATTTAGATCTTGCATATTTTAGAAAGAGTGCTGATTTCCAGTTTATGTTTAAAGATAGTCCATAAATATCTTCCCTCAATAAGCTTTGTCAACCTTATTTCTAGACATTATGAAATTCTATGTTTCAGTAGTTTACTTCTTTTTGCACATTTTTGTTGATCTAGTTGACATTATCTTGCTTGCATCATGCAGAATGATATATTTCCTTAAACCTTTCTTACACAGCTTTGGAGATTGAGTTCACAAGATCGCAGATTGTTGCTGCAGTCCCTGGAACCTTTTTCTGTGCATGGTACGCTTCTCAGAAGCATTGGCTTGCTAACAACATATTAGGCCTGGCCTTTTGCATTCAGGTTAGTCATCATTAACAAAAAATGATACTCTTGTTGTCTTTCTATTATTTGTGCTTGTGTGTGGTTGTTTTTCTCTGGGGTTTCATTTCTTAGGAATGGCTAATTTTGTTCATTCAAATCTTATTTTTATTATTATAGTTGTTAGATAAGAAAGATATATTTATGTGGATACATTTCTATTTCTTTCTACATCACCGCGTAAATGAAAAAATATCTGAATTCTATATATCCTTATGCATTTGATAAAATTTTAATATTGTTGCTTAAAGGGTTTTTTTTTCTTCCTTTTTTCAGGGAATTGAAATGCTTTCTCTTGGATCTTTTAAAACCGGTGCCATCCTTTTGGTAAGATGCGTACTCTTGCATTAGGAAATTTTTTGCTAGTTACTGCATGTGTTGATATTAGTCCCTGCTATCATGGTACTGTTGCAGGATTTAGCCTTTTCTTTTCCCCTGTAAATCCTGCTTTTAAAATTGTCATCCTACTCTCCTTCTACGTTAAGTTTAGTTGCTGTCATGTTTGTACTCTATTTTAATTTACTATATCAGTCTCCATTGTAGACTGAATGTTCTTTCATATGTGAATGTGACTTTTTGTGTCTTTTGGTGGCAAATGTGTCTTTCTGATGTGTGTGTGGGTGAGTATGAGCATATAGTTTTGCTTTTTGAAATACTTATAAACTCACATAGAGACCTTGTTTTACCATATTTCATGATGCGAAATATTTAAATGAGTATCACCCTATGCATGCATATGTTTCTTACCTTTGTTCACTTGTCTCCATCTGGTGTTTGCAGGCTGGGCTTTTTGTCTATGATATTTTCTGGGTTTTCTTCACTCCGGTCATGGTTAGTGTTGCAAAATCTTTTGACGCACCTATCAAGGTTTGTACTCCAAACTAATCTACCATTCAGCTTATAATTAATGGCTTTTGTGAGGGGGAAGAGACCAGGAACCACGTAGGTTCTATGATGACATTTTAGATGAGATTAATTAATATTCATTTTCGTTTCCTTCAGCTTTTATTCCCTACGGCAGACTCTGCACGTCCATTTTCTATGCTTGGACTTGGTGACATTGTGATCCCGGGTAAGGGTTTGCAGTATGTTTCTACTATTCTACCACATGACATTATATTTTCCACCTTAGGCGGATACCGTCTTCTTGACCTTCCTCAGATCTCCATTTGAACTTGATAAGTATTCTTTTAGTTGATTTTGTTCCTGTCTGATTTATACTGTCTTATTTAGCCCCCTGCCCCTCGTTATATCCTTTTATGCTTAGGAAAAAGTACTGGTTAATGACCTTTAGTGTTTGATTTAGACTACGAAACTGCAATTTCGTTGGTGATCGAAATACCTAGGGTGGTTAATGTTATATTTAGCTTATATATAATGCTCAAGTATCTTTGTCCTTTGCCTCAATGAAGACCCTGCTGGCATCATAGATGGTAAACCATTTAGTATAGTTGTATTGGTATGTGGTCATTCTCAGTGTTACGAACTGAAATTTTCTATTTAATTTGATAAAATGATGAACCGATACAAAGATAAAACCGTAGACATTCGAGAGGTCTACTAGCTCTCCCAAAGGAATTTCTTCCTTACAACACACTCAAATATATTTTTCCATCCCCTCAACAATCCACTCACTCACTTATTTATAGAATACTAACTTCTAATATTTCTATACTCTACCTATAACTAACTACTAATTACCAATGAACCTTTATTTCCTAGTTCCTAACATTACCGGCCGCCCCAGAACCACCTTGTCCTCAAGGTGGTGGACATTCTTCGGCCACTTTCACTTTCCTTTTTTTTTTTTTTTTTTTTTTTTTTGTCTAAAAAACAGCCCAATAGAATCAATTCCCACAGGCCAGTAGAAACAATTCCCATTCTGTTGTTGTAGTGTTGTAGTTGGCTTTTTTTTTTTTTTTTTTTTTTTTTTTTTTTTTTTTTTTTTGGGTGAACAGCCCAGTACAACCCAAAAAAAAATTATCCCAAGCAGCCATTCCCTGAAGCCCCAAATCAGACCATTACTTCCTTATTGGGCCCATTAGGGTTTTAAGTGGCCCATTATTGAAGTCCACAAGCTTCATCTCCTTTCACGTGCAATTTTTTTTTTTTTTTTTTTTTTTTTTTTTTCAAACTCCATCGCAGCAGCCATGGCCAACAGGCCAAGACGCAGACGACTATACCAGTGCCGGAGAAACTTCTCCGTCGCCATGTGGCACGGTGCTTGAACTTCGCCGGTGATGAGGGCCGCCCACTCCGGCCACTCTGATGCTTCATTGCGACTCGCCGCGACCACGCCTCCTCGCGGCCACCGCCGCCTTGCCCCTTGCTGCTTCCGCGGTTCCTCGCCGTCACGCTGCCCCGTCGTCCACGAGCTCGAACAGCCACGCACGGCTTTCCTCGGTCCTTCACGACGGTTGCCTCCTCCGTCTTCTTCTTCTCCGATGCCGACGCCGACGATCTCCCATTGCTCGAGTTCTGGTCTCGTCGCGTCTTGCCACCCATACGCCGCTGCCTCCGCCTCTTCGATGTCGTTGATTTCCCACGGTCTTTCACATACGTGGTTTCCTTCTCCTTTTTCTTCTTCTTCTTCTTCTTCTTCTTCTTCTTCTTCTTTGTTGAGACCGGCAAAGGGGATGTCGCAGCCCCTCCCTCCGTCAGAATTGTGCCGATCTGGTCGACGATCTGACCGTGGCGCGTGATGGCACCGAGTTGGTTGTTCGTCGCAGTCCCGAAGTCACGAGTCTCGGACACCACTTCCTCGGCGAAGATCAACGAGGTGAGCTCGACCTTAAAACCATAGCTGCTGGTTAGATCGGGCTTGCTCTCCTCGTCACCGAGCAGCTCCGTCGCGTCGTCATCGTCATCAGGCTGCTCCGTCTCGTCCGCAATAGAGTTGATCAGATCTGTCTCAATGGCTTCTTCTCCAATCAGATCTGATTCGGCCTCGTCTTCGTCGGTGAAGTCAAAAGTCATCAAATCTGATTTAGATTTCGACTCATTCTTCGGTTTCTCTGCCACTGAGGAAGAACGACGACAGATTGCCTTCATCTGCTCGACCAGCTCCTTCAATTGTTGACCCGTATCGTTCCGTTCAGCCATCGGCTGTGGCTGGTAGCGAATTGCTTGCTCCACGGGTATACGGAAACGATCGCGCATCGCAAATTCGAATTCTCTCCAAGTCCGGAATGGCTGCCGACCATCCTCCCATCGAAACCAGCGCAGCGCTTCACCGATCATGGAATCTTCTGCCATCATCAACTTCTCGCGGTCAGAGTGGCCAAACACGAAGATTCGCTCTGCCTCCGCAAACCAAAACGTTGGTTCGTAGCCAAAGAAGGTCGGAAGTCGTCGCGCTACCATCGTTCCAAGATCGACTGCTCTGATACCACTTTGTTACGAACTGAAATTTTCTATTTAATTTGATAAAATGATGAACCGATACAAAGATAAAACCGTAGACATTCGAGAGGTCTACTAGCTCTCCCAAAGGAATTTCTTCCTTACAACACACTCAAATATATTTTTCCATCCCCTCAACAATCCACTCACTCACTTATTTATAGAATACTAACTTCTAATATTTCTATACTCTACCTATAACTAACTACTAATTACCAATGAACCTTTATTTCCTAGTTCCTAACATTACGAACTGAAATTTTCTATTTAATTTGATAAAATGATGAACCGATACAAAGATAAAACCGTAGACATTCGAGAGGTCTACTAGCTCTCCCAAAGGAATTTCTTCCTTACAACACACTCAAATATATTTTTCCATCCCCTCAACAATCCACTCACTCACTTATTTATAGAATACTAACTTCTAATATTTCTATACTCTACCTATAACTAACTACTAATTACCAATGAACCTTTATTTCCTAGTTCCTAACATTACCGGCCGCCCCAGAACCACCTTGTCCTCAAGGTGGTGGACATTCTTCGGCCACTTTCACTTTCCTTTTTTTTTTTTTTTTTTTTTTTTGTCTAAAAAACAGCCCAATAGAATCAATTCCCACAGGCCAGTAGAAACAATTCCCATTCTGTTGTTGTAGTGTTGTAGTTGGGCTTTTTTTTTTTTTTTTTTTTTTTTTTGGGTGAACAGCCCAGTACAACCCAAAAAAAAATTATCCCAAGCAGCCATTCCCTGAAGCCCCAAATCAGACCATTACTTCCTTATTGGGCCCATTAGGGTTTTAAGTGGCCCATTATTGAAGTCCACAAGCTTCATCTCCTTTCACGTGCAATTTATTTTTTTTTTTTTTTTTTTTTTTTCAAACTCCATCGCAGCAGCCATGGCCAACAGGCCAAGACGCAGACGACTATACCAGTGCCGGAGAAACTTCTCCGTCGCCATGTGGCACGGTGCTTGAACTTCGCCGGTGATGAGGGCCGCCCACTCCGGCCACTCTGATGCTTCATTGCGACTCGCCGCGACCACGCCTCCTCGCGGCCACCGCCGCCTTGCCCCTTGCTGCTTCCGCGGTTCCTCGCCGTCACGCTGCCCCGTCGTCCACGAGCTCGAACAGCCACGCACGGCTTTCCTCGGTCCTTCACGACGGTTGCCTCCTCCGTCTTCTTCTTCTCCGATGCCGACGCCGACGATCTCCCATTGCTCGAGTTCTGGTCTCGTCGCGTCTTGCCACCCATACGCCGCTGCCTCCGCCTCTTCGATGTCGTTGATTTCCCACGGTCTTTAACATACGTGGTTTCCTTCTCCTTTTTCTTCTTCTTCTTCTTCTTCTTCTTCTTCTTCTTCTTTGTTGAGACCGGCAAAGGGGATGTCGCAGCCCCTCCCTCCGTCAGAATTGTGCCGATCTGGTCGACGATCTGACCGTGGCGCGTGATGGCACCGAGTTGGTTGTTCGTCGCAGTCCCGAAGTCACGAGTCTCGGACACCACTTCCTCGGCGAAGATCAACGAGGTGAGCTCGACCTTAAAACCATAGCTGCTGGTTAGATCGGGCTTGCTCTCCTCGTCACCGAGCAGCTCCGTCGCGTCGTCATCGTCATCAGGCTGCTCCGTCTCGTCCGCAATAGAGTTGATCAGATCTGTCTCAATGGCTTCTTCTCCAATCAGATCTGATTCGGCCTCGTCTTCGTCGGTGAAGTCAAAAGTCATCAAATCTGATTTAGATTTCGACTCATTCTTCGGTTTCTCTGCCACTGAGGAAGAACGACGACAGATTGCCTTCATCTGCTCGACCAGCTCCTTCAATTGTTGACCCGTATCGTTCCGTTCAGCCATCGGCTGTGGCTGGTAGCGAATTGCTTGCTCCACGGGTATACGGAAACGATCGCGCATCGCAAATTCGAATTCTCTCCAAGTCCGGAATGGCTGCCGACCATCCTCCCATCGAAACCAGCGCAGCGCTTCACCGATCATGGAATCTTCTGCCATCATCAACTTCTCGCGGTCAGAGTAGTGGCCAAACACGAAGATTCGCTCTGCCTCCGCAAACCAAAACGTTGGTTCGTAGCCAAAGAAGGTCGGAAGTCGTCGCGCTACCATCGTTCCAAGATCGACTGCTCTGATACCACTTTGTTACGAACTGAAATTTTCTATTTAATTTGATAAAATGATGAACCGATACAAAGATAAAACCGTAGACATTCGAGAGGTCTACTAGCTCTCCCAAAGGAATTTCTTCCTTACAACACACTCAAATATATTTTTCCATCCCCTCAACAATCCACTCACTCACTTATTTATAGAATACTAACTTCTAATATTTCTATACTCTACCTATAACTAACTACTAATTACCAATGAACCTTTATTTCCTAGTTCCTAACATTACGAACTGAAATTTTCTATTTAATTTGATAAAATGATGAACCGATACAAAGATAAAACCGTAGACATTCGAGAGGTCTACTAGCTCTCCCAAAGGAATTTCTTCCTTACAACACACTCAAATATATTTTTCCATCCCCTCAACAATCCACTCACTCACTTATTTATAGAATACTAACTTCTAATATTTCTATACTCTACCTATAACTAACTACTAATTACCAATGAACCTTTATTTCCTAGTTCCTAACATTACCGGCCGCCCCAGAACCACCTTGTCCTCAAGGTGGTGGACATTCTTCGGCCACTTTCACTTTCCTTTTTTTTTTTTTTTTTTTTTTTTTTTTTTGTCTAAAAAACAGCCCAATAGAATCAATTCCCACAGGCCAGTAGAAACAATTCCCATTCTGTTGTTGTAGTGTTGTAGTTGGGCTTTTTTTTTTTTTTTTTTTTTTTTTTTTTTTTTTTGGGTGAACAGCCCAGTACAACCCAAAAAAAAATTATCCCAAGCAGCCATTCCCTGAAGCCCCAAATCAGACCATTACTTCCTTATTGGGCCCATTAGGGTTTTAAGTGGCCCATTATTGAAGTCCACAAGCTTCATCTCCTTTCACGTGCAATTTATTTTTTTTTTTTTTTTTTTTTTTTTTTTCAAACTCCATCGCAGCAGCCATGGCCAACAGGCCAAGACGCAGACGACTATACCAGTGCCGGAGAAACTTCTCCGTCGCCATGTGGCACGGTGCTTGAACTTCGCCGGTGATGAGGGCCGCCCACTCCGGCCACTCTGATGCTTCATTGCGACTCGCCGCGACCACGCCTCCTCGCGGCCACCGCCGCCTTGCCCCTTGCTGCTTCCGCGGTTCCTCGCCGTCACGCTGCCCCGTCGTCCACGAGCTCGAACAGCCACGCACGGCTTTCCTCGGTCCTTCACGACGGTTGCCTCCTCCGTCTTCTTCTTCTCCGATGCCGACGCCGACGATCTCCCATTGCTCGAGTTCTGGTCTCGTCGCGTCTTGCCACCCATACGCCGCTGCCTCCGCCTCTTCGATGTCGTTGATTTCCCACGGTCTTTCACATACGTGGTTTCCTTCTCCTTTTTCTTCTTCTTCTTCTTCTTCTTCTTCTTCTTCTTCTTTGTTGAGACCGGCAAAGGGGATGTCGCAGCCCCTCCCTCCGTCAGAATTGTGCCGATCTGGTCGACGATCTGACCGTGGCGCGTGATGGCACCGAGTTGGTTGTTCGTCGCAGTCCCGAAGTCACGAGTCTCGGACACCACTTCCTCGGCGAAGATCAACGAGGTGAGCTCGACCTTAAAACCATAGCTGCTGGTTAGATCGGGCTTGCTCTCCTCGTCACCGAGCAGCTCCGTCGCGTCGTCATCGTCATCAGGCTGCTCCGTCTCGTCCGCAATAGAGTTGATCAGATCTGTCTCAATGGCTTCTTCTCCAATCAGATCTGATTCGGCCTCGTCTTCGTCGGTGAAGTCAAAAGTCATCAAATCTGATTTAGATTTCGACTCATTCTTCGGTTTCTCTGCCACTGAGGAAGAACGACGACAGATTGCCTTCATCTGCTCGACCAGCTCCTTCAATTGTTGACCCGTATCGTTCCGTTCAGCCATCGGCTGTGGCTGGTAGCGAATTGCTTGCTCCACGGGTATACGGAAACGATCGCGCATCGCAAATTCGAATTCTCTCCAAGTCCGGAATGGCTGCCGACCATCCTCCCATCGAAACCAGCGCAGCGCTTCACCGATCATGGAATCTTCTGCCATCATCAACTTCTCGCGGTCAGAGTAGTGGCCAAACACGAAGATTCGCTCTGCCTCCGCAAACCAAAACGTTGGTTCGTAGCCAAAGAAGGTCGGAAGTCGTCGCGCTACCATCGTTCCAAGATCGACTGCTCTGATACCACTTTGTTACGAACTGAAATTTTCTATTTAATTTGATAAAATGATGAACCGATACAAAGATAAAACCGTAGACATTCGAGAGGTCTACTAGCTCTCCCAAAGGAATTTCTTCCTTACAACACACTCAAATATATTTTTCCATCCCCTCAACAATCCACTCACTCACTTATTTATAGAATACTAACTTCTAATATTTCTATACTCTACCTATAACTAACTACTAATTACCAATGAACCTTTATTTCCTAGTTCCTAACACTCAGCCAAATTGTTTTAGTGCAACCTTACTCTCCAACGGTCCTGTAATTTAACTCCATGGTTTTTATTTTTTATTTTTTTGTGATAGTCTTGCTGTTATCAGATTTTAGATTATGTGTGTACAAGTATTTTTTTCTAGACTATGTAAATGGGAAAAAAAATTGAAAAGGAAAGGTAAAACTAATGCTTTGCCAAGCAGCAAATAATTTCAATCACTTTTTACTTACTTGAGCACTCGTTACTATTGAAAAGAAAAACAAATTGTTTTGGTAATGTTATTCACATATGGCACGGTGATCCGCTTTCCCTTCAGGTATTTTTGTAGCCCTGGCTTTGAGATTCGATGTCTCCCGAGGAAAACAGAGCCAGTATTTCAAGAGTGCATTTTTGGGCTACATCGTCGGTCTGGTCCTTACTATCGTAGTAATGAACTGGTTTCAAGCCGCTCAGGTGACTACTTCACACCACAATTCTTTTATGCATGTAGCTTTCTTAAATTTGTCCTTATATTAGTCTCGGACTACAACCCAATAGAAGGGTTTGCTGGTTTTTCTTAATAACATAATCTAATCTCCAAACTCCCAACTTTTTTAGCTGACCAAATTACTCTGTATCTTGCTACTCTTTCAGCCGGCGCTGTTGTATATTGTACCAGCTGTTATCGGATTTCTGGCCGCGCACGTTGTATGGAATGGCGAAGTCAAACCGGTTTGTCTTCATACCCTTGTTTATTATGTTATCGCATTTGTTACTGCATTAAGTCGTAGCGAAGCTTTTAGTTTTTATAGCACGCTCATATTCAATGACGGTACTTATCCACATGATCGAAGTACATTTTAAGAGAATACTAGGGTTAGAAGACAGAAAATGGTATATATAGGACTTTCATGCTCTCTCCCTGGTATTTTATGCAGTGCCATTTTATATTTTATTATCGGACGCTTCTCCCATGGGAGACACTTAGGTGGGGGACAAATGGGAAACTAATGTGTGGCCCAGATTCATCCAGAAAATTTTCTGTATTTATTTTTTAGTCCTTTATTTTTACTGTATTATAATTTAGGCCCAGTTTTTTAAAAATATTTGCATTTTTGCCCATAAAATGAATGCGTTTTTTTCACCAAAACGATCAAAAAAATCCAACAAACTGTTTTGAAAAAAACTGCAAATTAAAATTCAAATTTTTCTGAATGATTCTGGGCCATATATTACTGTTCCCCATTTGTTCCCCACCTGAATATCCCCCATGTGAGAATTGTCCTTTATTATCGTCATCGGAGAAATTGCATCATCTTGTAGTTTCTTAACATTTCCTAAAGTTTGCAAAACAGACTACATACTCGAGTCCTTTACGTCGATGATTTGAAAAGGCTAGCGTAGTTTTACAAGCTTGTTACATTATGTGTTTTAATGTCGAAATGTTTCCTCAAAGGAGCTAAAACAAATGTCGACTCTCATTATGTTCTGATATCGGTATCTCTGTCATTGTGCAGTTGTTGGAGTTTGACGAGTCGAAGACATCTCAAGAAGAAGGTGGCGATGACAAAACTAGCAAGAAGGTTGAGTAATTTGAGAAGAACCCAGAAACGGAAAAATTCACTTCTCAAGAGACAAAATACCTTTCTTTTTTTGGGTCCTTCTCTTTCAGGCTTCATAGCCTTTAGAGGTTATCTTGTCCAATTTATGCAGCTTCACACCGTTGTAACAGATTTTTCAATGAGTAAGGAAATAATATTTTAATCTTATACACCTAACTATACGACCATGCTAATTATGCCATTTATATTTCTCTCTTCTAGTGTTGTTTTGTCATGTTATATAGAACTTGCCGCTCCAACTAAAAAAAAAAAAAAGAACAAAAAATTGTTTTTTTTTTTTTTTTTCTAAATCAAAAGTCAGGATAAATCTTACGATTTATATCCTTTTTCTGTCGTAAAGTATATTGTCAACAAAATATATACTGTTGTCGTAAAGCACACTAATAGCGTGTACAACTTGTAGGAAAAAAAAAATGTATATATAAAACGACCAAATCTCAAGACGGTCTTCCTTATTAAACATCTATTTATTTTTCGCTTACCCTTTGAGGAAAGAAAAAAAAAAGGCATTATGATAATCTGGAGAAATTATTACAGTTTAAAAATCTATTATTGGCCTCAAAATGTTGAACTCAAAGTACTAAACCCTCACGCATATCTCAACCGCTTTTACTCGTCTTATTTTTGGTCCAACTATTTCTCAGGAGAATTAGTTCGAAGTGGAAAATTTTCAATGTCAAACGGACCAAAACTACATTGTCCTTATAAGTCATGTAATTCAACGTATAACATAAGAAAATAAGAAATCATATTTTAGTACTATGATACAAAAAGGGGATTTTCCGGTGGTTTTTTTTTAAATTTTTTTTGAATGGTTAGATTTATTTTTTTAAGATGTAGGATCCATAAAAAGGTAAATCTAACGATCCAGATTTTTGTTCTCACTACAAAAAAAAAAAAAAAAAAAAAAAAAAAAACCCACGAGAGAATCCTATTACAAAAAGACATTGGATATCCTTTTGTTTTTATTAATTATATTTTTCGGCTGAAGTGACTTTGGACACATGTTAGTTAACCTGCTCATTTAGTCATTGGTTTTACTACAAATTTCATCAAAATTTTTAGATATGGTTGAAAAATTCCACATTTACATAGGGTTGTTTGTCTATCTTATTACCAATAAGCTCTACTTTTAAATAAGAATCTCTCGTCAAATTATTGGGTGCTTAGTAAATATAACTTTTGACATAATTTTTTAATAATTTGTTGAGCAAAAGTTTGTTTTAACGAATCAACTTGCTTTTAGATGTGTGGTTGTAGCAAATTAATTTTTTTAAATTATAAAGGATAAATTTTTCTAAAAAAACATGATTATTATTGCAACAATATATTCTTACAGTGCAGCAATTTTTTCTTATAGTACAACATTATCAAATCGGCCCTTAATGTTGTCCCTTCAAAAACAAAACAATAATAAAAGATTTGATCTTATGGTAGAAAAGTGATCTCGATAAATTATATAATAATTATTTTAATATTTGATTTTAAAATATAATTAACATTTAATTTTTTAAGAAAATCAAATAATTAAATTGATTATTGCTAAAGTTATTAAATCATGCTATGATAATTTAATTACTAGAGAATTGAATAATTTCTTAACTTCTTAAACATTGGATATTAAAACCTTACTCTCACAATAAGAAAATAAGCTACGAGTGATGTAGTTAAAAATGCCTAATATTTAAAAATGTATGTTTTTGGATTCGATAAGTAAAGAAGTAAAAGGATGTGGACCTTGCCCACCCTTTTACTAAAAACAATAAAAAAAAAGTAAAAAAAAAAATATTAAGCTAATTTAGGGAATGACTTTTAAATAATAGTCAATATTTAAAAAAAAAGTTTTAAAAATAATTACATAATAAGCAAACTAATAATCATAATATAAGTATACAGTAATAAAATTTATATGGTTTGTCACGTTGAGATTTGTGGACCTTAATATATCCTCTACTATATATATATATATATTAAGAAGCATGGATACCAAAAAAACTCATCCACAAGCTTTACTTCTTTTTTTTTTTTTTGCTGTATGTGAGCTTTTTTTTTTTCTTTTTTTGTTTGTCTTCAAGTCTTTTTTTTTTCTTTTTAAAAAGGACAAATTGCAAAATAATGTCATTTTTAATGTCACTTAATAATCTATACTTTAAATGGTGCACTTTTTTATTTTTACTATATATTTATAGTGTAAATTTTGGGGTAAAATTAAAAGTGAAACACACATGAGGTATAGATTATCATTGTGCCAAAAAAAGGCAATCCTCAAAGTCCTCCTTTTCAGATTTCCTCTTCTCCGAGACACTCTTTTTCACTCTCTTCCTCTGTACGTGGCATCTCAAGGGAAAAACAAAAAAACAAAAAACCCAACTCTTTCTCATATTTTATTTATCCTACTACATAGTCTTAGATTCTTTTCTCAATTGCTTAAACTATTCTATACCCTATAATTATACTCACTTTTACATTTTTTATTCTTGTTTCTTTAAATTTTTTACACTCTAATATTATTTAATAATTTAAAATTATTTGTATTAATTTTTTAATTCTAGCATTTTATTACTTTAGAGTCTATTTTCCATTACCATTATTAAGAAACGGCAATAACCAAGTTGGTCATCAACATGCTTTTTGTATCTTTTTTTTTCCCACTTCACTTTCACATGTTTTTTAAGGAGAAAATAGCGCATACTCACTTTTCGATCCGTGCACTCTCTTTATATATATATATATATATATATATATATATATATATATTTTTTTTTTCCTTTCTTTATTCTCTTTCTCTTTTTTTTTTTTTGACTTTTTAATACTTTTATATGTCTAACTCTCCCAACACAAAAAACTCTAATACACAATCTTACATAGTTTCTCGTATTTTCCTTTGTGCATATGTAATTTTATTATGTATTATGATTATTTATACATTTTAAAATTATACTTTCCAAAAATCATATTCTTAAATATTTTTTCAACCAGTTTTAATACTAAAATTTTTTCTTTCAATCTTAAACTTTTGCTGCTTGTAAAAATATCATTATTTTGGCGTTAGTATGCTTTTTTTCTTTCACAACTATTCTTGACCCAACTTTTTTGCCAATTCTTTTTCGGTGTTAGATTTTGTTGATTTTTCGATTTTTTTTTTTTTTTGCAATGTTCTACATTTTAATTATTTTTCTACTCTTCTTACTAATTTTGTTTTTGGTCTTTCTTATGCTAGTTTTTGTGATTTGTCAATTCTTTTTCTCCCTTTTTTTTTGTGCAATATTTTAGATTTTTCTTTCACTTCCTAATATCAGTTATAAATAGGGAAATTAAAATAGCCATTTTTTATATTTTTAAAAAATAGCACATATTTTAAAAAATTAAAAAAAAATAGTCATGTTACGAATTGTATAACATAAAAATATCACATAAAATATTACACATTTGTAAATATTTTTAAGATATTGTTTAAAAGACTCATTTAATTTTAGCATATTTTTTCAACTCACCCTTATAAATATATTTATATACGTGTGTGTGTGTATATATATATTTATATCAATTCATGCTCTGATTTTTATTTAAAAAAAAAAATTTCCTCTCGCTTAAGTTAGGCCTTTTTTTAAATAAACTTCACATTACATTTTTGTCCATAATTTAAGAAACACAATAAATTTTTTTATACTTTCTAAATTTCAGGTAGCACAAAAACAGTCTTTTCAATTAATATGTAACTTATAGTCTTTTCCTTACAAATAAAAAAAAATTAATTATCTTTTGTTAATGCATTTTCTAGACATCCTTTTATTAATTAATTATAAAAAAAATTTATTTTGAGCATTAACCACGTGGCTCAACTAGTTTTCAAAATAAGTCATCATCATCTTACCCCACAAATCCACCAATTAGGTCGTTTGAATCCAGTGCTTGTGTGCTCTATTCACCGAACCATTCAACTCCAAGAGCGAAGAAAAAAAGAATTACAAAAAAAAAAAAAGGAATTGCAAAAAAACAAAAATCATGTGTTAAAAAACCGGAGATTCTCCATTGGGAATAACCTATAAGAATAGACCGGTGGGAAACGCCTAAGTTAGATCAATTAATACCGTCCAGATTCAAATAAACGGTGGATCATTATGATGTGCATTAGTATATAAAAGTTACGAAATACAGTGGATTATATGAGAATATTTACTAACTTCCTAATTAAAAAAAAAAACAACAACAACAACAACATCCACCGGACTAACTTTTGGTCAAAAAAAAAAAAAAACTTCAGCCAAGGTCTTCGCCATCCAACTCCGACCACCGTTTTTATCAAAAAAAAAAACAAAACAAAAACTCCGACCACCATTGAATAAATTCCGGCAAAGAGAGTTCCACAGAGATGGCCATTCACTACCAATTTCAATATGACAATACCGACATGTTTTTAGATCTAAGCCGCACATTAATTGTCAAAATTAGCCTCGATTGAAATCAAATTAAAAGGAAAACACTTATATAAATAAGGGAAGCGGCGGGAGAGGCTTCAGCTCCGGCTAGCCGAGCTTAGGCCGAGACGCCGATCTTGATACCGGCATCGCTGGAGTTCGCGGCGGCGGAGGCGGAGGCGGCTTTGTCATGGTCGACACCTCCTCTTGAGTTGACGAGGGTTCCGAGGTACAGAAACTCGGAGCTGTGGTTGAGCGTGGCGGCGCGGGACTTTCCGTCAGAGGTGGCGGGTAGAGGCGGAGGATGTCCGATCTGGAGGCCTTGTCGTCTTGGTCGGCGCCAACGGCGCGAAGGTCTCGGCGGCGGGGGAAGAAGAGGAATAGAGCGGCGAGGGCATCGATGAGGGCGGCGGAGAGGAGGGAAGCGGAGACGGCGACGGCGACGGCGAGGATGTGGTGGTTGGAGTGGGAGGAAGTGTGAGGGGGCATGAGAGAGGAAATGTTGGCCGGGAAGGAAGTGAGTGCGGTGGGGGACGGCGGGGGCAGCGGCGGAGAAGGTGTGCAATTAAACCACTGGAGAAGTTGGGATAAGGCCTGAGGGTGTCTGTCATGGGCTGGGTGAGGGTGGGCTTGGGGAAAGAGACGAGAAAGACAGAAACAGAGGTTGTAAAAAAAATTAGATGTGATAATACCCATACTAGCTTATGTGTATCTCACTTGATATTCAATAGTAATGCTTGAAGTTAAACCCACTGGTATATTTTTTTTTCCAGTTCCCACCAAAGAAACACCGGTTAAAAAATACTTCAAAATCACAAAAAGTGCCCTTTTTTCTCAGATTAAACCTACCACCAAAATTGACTGAAACGTCGCTTTTCTTCTTCTTTTTTTTTCTTCGTTTTTTTCCGCTAAAGACTAAACTAGGGTTTGATCATGAAAGGTGACTATTCAGTACTTTTTCTTCTTTTTTTTTTCTACTAAAGTGACTATTCAGTACTTGCTTATATGTGGACTTTATAAGCTTATATTGATTATGATAAATATAAAAGATTCTTATATTGATGTTACTGTGTATTGAGAATATTCCATGCTTATCCTCTCACCAAATAATTAAGCACCAACCTATAAAATATAAATACAAAGAGACAGATACATTGTATGTGTATTTATTAGGGTGAATCTCATTATGTATAATATTTGAAATTTAAAAAAATAAATATTGTGGACAAAAATGATTTAAAAAAAATATAGTTAAGGTTATGAATATTTAAAATTTAGTGAGTACAAATGAAGGATATAATTGAAAAAAAATCTCAAATTTAGAGGCAAAAAGAGAAATTTCTGAAAGGTCCGGGGCACTTGTCCTTGTCCCCCTGCCCAAACTCCGAGCGTAAATCCGTGGCTGATTATATATACACTCACATTTTCATGTTTTACTATATATTTTATCTTTTCTTTTTGGAAAGCACAAATTTCTAAAAAATAAAAAACAACAAACAACAATATGATGATATCGCACTGATAATGATAACTGTTGGGACGTATCTAAATTATGCCTGTGTTTCATATCAGTATCACCATCTTAATTTGTTCTCCAAATTTTGTTTTCGACTTCTCTAATAATTCCTTCTTATCTCTCCAAAAAGGTTAAAAATAAGCTTTAATAATCTATATATGAGAATAAAATAAGATTATCATATCATTGATATCACACGTTAAACTTAATTATAAACGAGGACGGGGCCATCTTGGACTCGCGGTAGAAATTTGATCACATGTCATATTTTATATTCACACGTATGTTTATAACTTATATTAATATTGTATATATTATATTATTTTTTTATTATTTATAAATTATTATGTTGTTCATTTTTTTTTCTCTTGTCCTCTTACTTTGTATTAAAAAAAAAAAAAGAACAATTCGATCAAATTCACTACTAAGAGCATCTCCAATGTAATGTCAAATTTGTCTGTCAATACTAAAATTTGACATTTTGACATAAAAAATATTCTCTAATGCAATATTAAATTTGACATTAAATTTGTCAAATGCTATAAATTGTACCGAATTTGGCACCAAATATAATTAAGGGTGAAGTAGGCAAATACCCAGAATTTATATAGCAATAAAAATAAATACCCAAATTTTTGAAGTAATTGAGTTTCTAGTCAATTTGTGAATTACTTGCACATGCTTTGGTAACAAAGTGAATTACCACCACTTACCACTGTGCAAGTAATTGCATCTTTTGGGTAGTTGGTTATATTTTTCAAAAGATTGGGTAATAACTTACATTAAGTTTTAAAAATTGGGTATTCACTATAATTTCTCTATAATTAATATAATGCCAAAAATTTAGTATTTTAAGTCGAACATATTGGTCAACTATTTGAGCGTTTAATTAAAAAAATGAATATTATACTTTGAAAAGTTTTCTATCACTAAGGTATGATTATTTGTAGTCTTATTAGCTATTAGTTAGCATTAATTATTTTTATTAGTTCCTGCAACTAAAAAATAACAAAATAGCATTTGTGCATTAGAGTATCAAATGCCAAATATAGTATTTTTATTTTTTTGGGTGTCAAATTTAGCATTGACATATTTGCATTGAAGATGGTCTAAAAAGTAACATGAACTGCAAACTTTTGTTGGTATTTTTAAAATTCTCTTACCCAAGCTTATCTCATTGTAATTTGTGACCCAATACATAAAATTTTAAATATTTTTTTTCTTACCTTACTATCATTGTTGTTAAAATGTATTAGAATAAATCTTCTCGTAACTTTATCATTTCTGACTTCGTCGTTTTTTATAATAAATAATATATTATCTTGTAACATATATGTCTTGGATTTATTGTGATGATGATATCTCACTGATAATCACAGCGCGATAAAGTTATAAAGATAGGTAACTATGTATTGTCTTTCTTATCAAAGATTGTAAGATAGGGAATGAAGGAGTGGAATGTCTACACAGCCTTTTACTTTGGACTAGTCACTTGTTTAGTCAATATCATTTTTTTTGTATTCATTGCTAGGAGTGGAATGTCCACCCATTTGTTTGTCAACTTTCTCCGGGTCACCAAATATAATAGTAATAAATTCCAAAAAGAGAAAGAGAAAGAAATAAAAAATAAAAAGAGAGAGAGAGCACAACAAAAATTACGTCCTATCTTAAATAGGGTGAGCTGCAAAAATAGACCAAAATTAAATATTTGTTTTAAATGATAGTTTATGTTTAAAAAAATTAAAAAAATAGTCATGTTACGAATTGTATAACAGAAAAATGTCACACAAAATATAACAGATCTATAAGTATTTGTAAGATATTATTTAACACTTCAAAAAATAATGAGTAAAACTTAAAGTGTTACAAAATATCTTACAAATATTTATAAATGTGTTATATATTGTGTGACACTTTTCTGTTATATAATTCGTAATATGGTTATTTTTTTAATTTTTTGAAACATAGACTGGACTTTAAAAACAAAATTTTTTTTGACTATTTCCTACGATTTCCCTCTTAAATATCTATTATATATATATATATATATATATATATAAAGAAGAATCCAATAAAGTATCTAAAAATATTGAAAGATATTTAAAATAAGATAATATTGATATTACATTATTTGCCTTTTAATTATCAAATTTTAGATTGAAAGAAATATAAATCTGGGTGAATTTTTTTATGTGGAGGGAAGAAAATTAAATATTTTGTTTTACAAGCTAAAAATGAGCAAATATTTGCCAACTTACGAAGTATGAAATATTTAATAAGCAAGTATCATTAGTACATACTTGATGACTTACCTAATTTGCTTGCAGATATTCAGGCAGCAATATATTGTTAGAAATCACTCGTGAATTCCATGAGATGTTTCTTTTTTGCTAATTAATTCCGTGGAATTACTTAGTAATAATTCCATTACTAATCCATGAAATTCTTAAATGAATCGCGTATCTCCCTTGCGCCTACTGGTATAAGTGAGATGTATATAGCACATAATTAGTAAGTGTGTAACACTATATAATTTATAAAATATATATATTTTATCAATCAAACAATCACATAAAAAAATATATTAAAAATTAGATGATTCTCAGGTGGGAAAATTAAATAGTTTATTTTTTAATCAAAAAGATAAATCTGATAGTTTTGAATCATTCTCTCTATGTTAACTTTCTCGAACTGATAATTAAAAAAAATATATATATATTAAACTTTAAAAAGTTTTTTCCCCTAGATTTAGCAATATTTTGAGAGAGTTTTTGCTTTTGTTTTTGTTTTTTTTTTTATTATTATTGAGATGAGATCTTCATTATATATGATAATTGTTATTTTGAAGAAAATGGTAAAGTGTAATTTAACTTTTAAGGAGACGAATTTATTACATTTCATGCGGGAGTTATATAAATGTCGGAATATATATGATGTAGAATTGATAAGTGATAACTTCCGCTTGATAGGGATCAAATGAAGAAGTTGGATTTCTCAACGCACACATACACATAAATTATAGTCATAATATGGCTTCCAAACCTTAATTGTTAGAAAAGTATAAGACACTCCAAACTCCAAAGTACTTTGATCTTTAACATTTTAGATTTATTAAAGGTTCTTAACGAGTCGTTAATTTTGCAGTGAAATATGTCATGTACAGACTACAGTTATGATATAATGATGAAATTTTGGTATCAACGATTATGAGTATCTAAATATAGTTTATATATAACTGTAGTGCGATCAAAGAATTTTTGGCGTCATCTTATAGGATTTGTTATTATTATCATTGTAATTATTAAATTTGTTTAGGTACTAATTTTTTTTTATTTTATGATTATTATCTCTTTATCCACTGATAAATTATTGGGACAGTACTGTTGGCAATATTGCTACCTAAAACACTTAGGCGCTTCAAAATTTTGTTAAATCAAAAAAATGTGTGCGTTGTTAAATTTGCATATTATTTACCTTATTCAATCTAATGTAATTTCACAATCATGCACGAAGGTACATGTGTAACGACTCATCTCTTTAAAAATGAATATTACAGTACTTTACTATATAAACAAAAAATATTTATTACACTTTATTAAATAGAAAACCTCGTATAAAATTTTTTTTGACATGTTTCCAAACATAATTTTCTAATTGCTGTATCGAAACTTAATAAAATAATAACATTTTTTTTTTATTAATACTAAAGCGAGTGTTGGTAAATTTTTCATAACAACATCTAAAAACGAGATCGGCCCTGATAATCCATCAACACCACCTTCTACGCTCATCGCCGCCACAAGCCTCTACGTCAAGCATGAGCCTTACTCCTCGAATCTGCACATGCGAGAAACTCATAAGCAAAATACTTAGTAAGACACTTTATCTTTCTCACAAAACTTATCCCAAGCAAAATGTGATAATCAATAACAATATCACTCATAACTCAATAAAATTGATTTTCTCAAAAACTCATTCTCAAAATAACTCAAAACTCATATCAACTCAAATTTATTCATTTTATCTTTTAGGCCCCGTGGCGATGTACCAATGCGCGTAACCGAGTAGACGTACGGGAGCTAACCGTAATGTCAAACTCGGCAACTCACTCGTGGGGTAGCTAGCCCCGACATTCTACGTGTCATCGTCTAAAAATGGACTCACTCCCGGATGAAAATAAGGGACTCACTCCCGATGCACGCCACTATTATTCTCTTTAACCATTTAGGATAAAAAGTAAATAAATTAACTAGTTATGATATGTATATTTTACTCAACAAGCTCATAGCAATCAACAATCAATATAAAATCCTCTAATTCATGCTTTTCTAACTCATCAAATCATGAACATTCTCACAAACACATGATTACAAAACATTACTATCAACTCACGATTCATATCTCATTCTCAATCATCACAATAATCACACTCATAGATAAAGTTATTCAAATATCTTATCATGCTCGGTTTTTCTCATTTTGAACTAACATGTGCAGGTGATAGTTTACTTATCTCAATTCGTGTGCAAAGAAAAGTTGGTGAGGTTAGGTATCCCGCTATGCTCGTTGTGATTTTTGAAACCATAGACTCAAAATTTCAGAACTGGCAACGCCGCTTTAAAAATTCATAATTTATTCTACAAGACTGTGAAAATTTTGAAACTTATGGCAAATCGAAAAGGACAGAAAATCCTATCTTTTCCACTTTATATTATATATTTTGAAAATGTAAAGAGTCCTAAAACGGACCCGAAGTCAAGCTGATCAGAAATATTTTTTGGAAAAGCTGGCAGATTCTTTATTCAAATTTAAAAATTCATAACTCACTCTAGAAATAAGCTTTTCAAGTGATTCTAGTTGCTAAACGACCGTTAGTAAGTCTATTTTAAGTTAAAATAATTTTGTCAAATTCACTTTTAATTATTCCCAGTAATTAAAAGTATATAGATAGGTCGCTGAGATACAGCATTCAACAAATCTTAGCTCAACTTTTAAACAAAATCCAAAACTTGTGTAAATCCTTTTCAACATTATAAAATCACAAAAACATATTTTTAATCATCACAACAAGCAAAATTCTCAATAAATTTGACCAAAATCTATCAAGAACACAAAATCCCTAAAGTTTTTACCCAAAATCCGTAACCGGGTTTAACTCGTATCAAACTATAAATCAAGCTTATAAATCTTAAACATATGTTTACCTAGACTCAAGAGAAGGTGCGTTTGACAACTTAGAGTCGCCAGAGTCTCGCCGGAATCTCGCCGGAGAAAGAAAGTAGAGAGAAAGTATCTTGTCCTTTTTTTTTTTTGGAAGAAAAAGATGAAGTGAAATAGGTTGGTGATTGTAATGTAAAATATATAGAGTTTAAAAATAGACTTTATAGGATTGAATTCTCGGGTGAAAGGGAGGTTTTGACTGAAATTGGGCTCGAAACTAAAAACACTCTCGGGGTCATAATTTTTTACTCGGGACTCCGTTTCTAACGTTCTTTGGCTCGTTGGAAAGCTCATGAAAATATCTACCCATAAAATTCATAAAAATCACATTTAACTCTTTTATTCAAAATCTTAATTATCGAGCATAGCCGATTATCGTCACACCGTCACCTGTCAAAATACTCAAATAAAGCAAATAAGACAATTACATGCGCATAAAAATAATATAATCATAAATAAACTCATAAAATCGATAAATTTGAATTACCAAGAAGCGGGCGTTACAACATATTTCTCGTGAAACTAACTATTAGTGTCAATTTTTAATTTATCTACCACTAAAGTCATTTCCGAGAGAGAAAGAATGTTAACTAGTGTGTAAACAGATAATTAACAATTTCAAAGTCAACTTATTTAAATGGCCTATTGTAAAAAGTGATGAAGAAAAATTAATTGAAGCAATCCAAGAGAAAAGGAAAAGGAAAAGGCAAGTAGTGTCAGAACATAAAGTGTTAATTATTGGTTCCCTAAAAAAAAGGGTTAATTATTGGTTTTAATTACTGATTCCCTAAAAAAAAGGTTAACTATTGGTTATATATATATATATATATATTCTAACATATATTTGCCTAGTTAAGAATTAGTCATTTTAAAGGTAAAGTTTGAAGGATTTAGCCTTGTAATATCAAAATTAAGGATTTCGACGTAACATACGTGTAACATAATATACTACATATGTAACATAAATATGATATACGTATAACATATTATGTTACACGTATATTACATATAACATATTATGTTACACGTATGTTATAGCTAAATCCTTAATTTCATGAAACTAAGGCTAATTCCTAAAAAATAAATTTGATTAAATCCTTAAAAATCTCTTTATTATATCACTAAAATTCCCTAACCAAAAAGTGAACTCTCTTTTCTATATATAAAGACCTCCCAAATTGGAAGGTGTAATATATATCTTTTCTTCTTGATGATGATAGGCCATGTCAAGCCGACAAAATCACATGACAAGTAATCAATTTTCTTTTTTATCAAAAAAAAAAAAGTAACCAATTTTCTTCCAAATTTTATTTAATTAATTTGTGATTGCATTTTTTTTTTTGAAAAGTTAATAAATTTTTGCCACTCAATTTGTTTGGGGACATAATTTGTGCCTGCAATTTGTCACCAAAAGAGAAAAGGAAAAAAAAAAGGTGTTTGTGCCTTGCAGCTTTATTTCTCAATATATATTAATGCTCTCTGAAATTGATATAATTCGTTTTATTTCTTTATGTGACGAGGGACAGTGGGACACACCTCATGGAAGAGGGCAAAAGTAGGCATCGAATTGAACTTTTAAGGAAAAGAAAATCTCATTTCTTGCGGGAAAGATTCAAAGAGAATTTCTATATTCAAAGTGAATATAGTGCTTAGATTTTGGCGAAATTCTTAGAGGACACTTTATATTATTTGCACTAATTTCTATACATCAATTAATGTGGCACACAAGTTGTTACATTTCAAGAGTGAATGAGGAAAAATATTTAAAATTTATATTATGCTTTATAATTGGTCAATATTTTAGAGTAATTTGAACGATGAATAACTAATTTCTTGTAGTTATATTGATTAAAATGACATGTTTCATCTATTTTGATTATTATATTAATTAATTAGCATTTACATAACATTATTTCACAAACTACCGAGTAAATAACTAAATTTTAAGCTTGCTAAATTTTTTTAAAATGTTGCCAATATTTTTAAATTAAAATTATATTGAAAATGTGGCGTTCACTGTAATATAAATATCAATCAATGTAAAACGTCTATTTTAAAATGTTTTATACATTGGGTGATCATAACAAAAATATAATAGACCCACACGAGTAAATATTAAAAAATGGGTGAAGTAGGCAAATACCCAAAATTTATATAACAATAAAAATAAATACCCAAACTTTTGAAGTAATTGAGTTTCTAGTCAGCTTGTGAATTACTTGCACATGTTTTTGGTAACAAAGTGAATTACCACCACTTATCACTTTGTAAGTAATTGCATCATTTTGGTAATTAGTTACATTTTTTAAAAGATTGGGTAATAACTTACATTAAGTTTTAAAAATTGGGTATTCACTATAATTTCTCTTAAAAAAATAGTTAAAAAAAAGATATATGTCTTGTTTTTATAAATCATTTAAAAATAATAATATGATGTTAAGATCATTGAGTAAATAGTCTTAACATCATATCTACAAAGAAGCAAATTGTGTTCGGATAAATTGGCTTCCCTCTCGACGTCCCCTGGCTTTAATAAATGGTGGTATAATCCGTCAGAATTTCTGCCTAGTCTTATGTATAGGGACATGGTTCATTTGCCTTCTTATAGGTTCAGGAACCTCTAATCTCTGAATTATGCATTCTTTTTCTCATTGTAAATTTTTCCCATGTGGTTTTTTTGTTTGGCATTTTATCAAAGCATCATTGCACTTTGGGTAGATGATCTACCGTAGATCCCATAGAGATTTGTTTTCTCGGTTTTTTGTTTTTCTTGTCAGTTTTGCCCGTTGTGGTTGTCTTCTGGATTATTTGTAATTTTTTTTTATTTTTCTTATTAATATATTTGAAGCTGTTTTGGAGGAGGGGTGGGGGCGATCAACGTTCCTAATTCAGTTTTTTTTTTTAAATAATTATTGAGTAAATAGTAATTTTTTAGATGATGTTTTAAGAAAATAACCAACGTTTCAAGTAATTAAGAAAATAGTAATTTTCTTAACTACATAATGATGTAGTATTACCTTTATGTCCTTAGTTTTTTAGAAGATAATGACTAGTTTCTCAATTTTTTGAAACGGTGATCATTTCCTTAAAACGTAGACTAGAAAATGACTAAATACCATATAAATCTTTAAATGTTTTAACACTATTCAAAATTATTTCAGCAATAAACTACTTAAAAATAAAAATGATTTTGAATAATATTAAACCATTTAAACGATTAAACAAGGCAATACTCAACACTATTTAAAAAGAAAAAGAAAAAAAACTTTAAAGGCACGACTATCTTTCTCACTAATAGTTGTATGACCTGCTTTATCAATAATAGCTTTATGATTGTCACAAATAATTTTCCTTTCCTCTATAATTTTATTCTGTTGTGTTTAAGAGACAAACATATTAAGTTGAATTAGAGAACGTCACTGATCAGACCAAGTATTTGTTAGGACATATATGAGATGATATTTCACTAAAAAAACATTTTATGACCAACCATTTCTGATTTGTTTGATACTGAATGCAATATGCACTACAAAACATTAGGTACGTATAATTGAATATATTTAATGATGGCTTGATTGAAAGTTTTAAATCGATAATCATGATGTTTTTTCAATTGCGTAATTAATTAACATAATCAAATATTGTTACCTGACTAATTTATTTGCACGAAGCCAAAATTTTGAGTCTTGTTTGATAACGTTTTTTTATTTTAAACCAGCTTGTTTTTAGAAGTTAAAAACAAAAGTTGAAGATTAATTTTATTTAAGGTGACACAACTAGATAAATGAGAAATAAAACGTTGTTTCTCTCAAATATTCAGTTTCGCTTTCAGAGCATTAACGCGTGTGTTAAAATTCATGTTAATATTAAAATATACCAAAAAAAAAAAAGAACTCTCCAATATTATGCTAAATTTAACATAAATTTTAGCACATGATTCAAGATAGTATGTGCTAAATTATAGCATGAAATCAAAATTAAAATATTATACTATAAAATTAACAAAATGAGATATCTTAATCATTATTCGTATTTTTCATTATTGTTTGTACTCTTCTAAATAAAAAAATTCAAGATGACATATATAATATATAATATGTAAAAAATATTTGTATCCCACACGCGCCTCTCCCGGGTGGTCTGTATCACATGAACCTAATAACAAGATAATATCAAAAAATATTTACTGTATTATGAGTTTTTTTTTCCATTTAAAAAAGAAAAAAATTTATAAATATCCGTCATAGTGTGACACCAATCTCAAGTTAGCGCTTAATGTGTGAATTGAATAAAAAAAATTGGCCAGTTAAGCAATTAGTTATTTTAAAAGTAAAATTTGAAGGATTTAGCCACAGTTTCACGAAATTAGGGATTTAGCCATAACATGTAACATTTTTTGTAACATGTAATATATATACGTGTAAAAAATGTAACATTAAATATAACGTTACATTTAATCTTACATTTTTTACACGTATATATGTTACATGTTACAAAAAATATTACATGTTATAGCTAAATCCCTAATTTCGTGAAACTATGGCTAAATCCTAAAAATTTACCTAAAAGTTTGGTTTAATGCCTAAAAAACTCTATAAAAAAAAGACCGCTAAAGCTTTATCCGTCAGTTCGTCCCTCGATTGGTTGAAATACTAGAAAGATGAGATGGCACCAATTTGTCTTTTATTATTAATTTTTTAGGATATATTTTTTCAAATATACCCCTAAAATTGATCCGGTCAGTTTGTCCCTCCGCAATGATATTCTTTTTCCGAGATCAATACGTGTCGAAAATAGGGTTTAAAATGCCCCAAAAAAAAAACTAAAGAGAAAAGAGAGAAGAAAGAGAAATAAATAAAAAAGAAGGGCAGAAAAGTGTTAGAAAATGTATATACATGAAAATAAAATAGAATGATGGGAAAAATAGTCCTAACTATTACTAGAGAAAAAAATACAAAGTGAAAAATTGACAAAAAAATACATCGTACCCGTTTAAATGTGGGACGGGTAAAGGGTACTCAACCCCCCGTTAAGTTTATTTTTTATTTTTATTTTAATTGTTTTAAGTTTGTAATGATAATTATTTAATTTTATAGTTAATGTAACTAATACTTATTTTTGTTGTTAATTTTTATTAATTCATCAAATTAATAGTTAGGAATTTAATAATTTGGTGTAAGTAATGAACAAAAAGAAAAAAAGTAAAAATTACATCAATTTATTTATAATAATTTTGTTGAATAACATACAAATTTTCTAAATAGTTAATCAGTTCTTAGGTTCCGTGCGCTTTTTTAAGCAATACTCCAACTCTCAACCTTTTACGCATATCAAATTCTCGATCATCTCAGGTTTTAGCGACATCCTGCTATCGTCTATAATTCTTTTGGACGTACTAAAGGTGGACCTCCGATCATATTGTGGAGATAGGCACGCTCAGTACGTCGCGGCCGAAACATGATAAGATTGAAAACATTGATTGCTTCCCTTTCCATCACTTGAGCCCATCGAGATTAGTGATAGACAACTCCACCCAACGTGTATTTAGATATTTTTCGACTTCGAAGTTTTGAGACTACAGACTTGAAGACCTAGCAGACGACCTCTTTACCAGTGACTCGTGCCCACTTTAAATGGGTACGGGTTAACCGTTCACTGCATTATACGGGTACGAGGACCCATGTTCTTATTTTTTGAAAAAATGGATGTCCTTTATCCGCTATGACAGATGTGATATGTGCTCCCATTTTTGTTTAGGTTGCCGAAAAGGGTGAGGAGGGGGCTGATACGGTCACCCAATTATTGTGCGCCCCCTGAAATTTTTTTTCATCTCTGATTTTTTTTTGCCTCCAAAATTGTTTATCTTTGCGTTCTCCCCAATTTTGGCGTTTTTATGCGTTTCAATTGCATTTTAAGCCAAAAAAAAAAATTACGTCTTGAAACTGTATTTAATCAAGCAAAAAAGATGAACAAAACGTTTTTTTTTTAATAGATGACAAAAGACGGCCTAATCATGCTTTGCTCCATTAGATATATTAATTAATAGATAAAATAAGGTAGGCATTAAATTACACATGGTTAATATTAATAATGCATCTATTTAGATTTTTTTTTTTGAAAAATCTCATTGAGTTTTAGTTAATTTAATGAAAAATCTTGCGTCCCTTAAGAATTTCCGTACTCTTAACACATGTTACCCCCTTTGATTTTTTTTTTAATTTAACAAAAAAAAATTTTGCAAAAGGCGGTTTATAACGGTTGGATTCAAATATTTTTTTCATTCTTTTGACACTCACTATCATATACTTTTTTTTTTGTTATAAGTGTCTTTTTATTTATTTTATTTATTTTAAGTTTTTATTTTTTATTTTTCGTGTTTAACAAAAAATTATAGAAGAGCCCATGATTGAATTAAATTATGTTGTTATAATAATTACACTAATAAAAAGTTAAATTTAAACGATATTACTACTGTACTAAAACATAGTTTGGATTTATATCATAACCGACCTTAAATAAACCACATGTTTAAGCATGATAATTTGACTTTTGATGTTCCCACGTGTTTTAGCTACTCGCTGCTTATCTGATCTCTCCTTTTATATTTTAATATTTTCTTTTTAACATTATGTAGATAATTATTGACACAAGAACGTGATACATGTGACTCAGTGAAGTCTGAAACGAAGCAAATAGATCCAATCTAGAAATATATCCGAGAAACGAGAATATCAGTCCGAGAGAAAATCATATATATTGTTGCAGTATATGGATTATTATTTTATTATTGTCAAATCTGTCGAATTCTTAAAAAAGTCGATTTGATCTAAAAATAAATTTGTCGGATTCAGATTCAATGTATTACTATCATGTAAAGCTGTTCTGGGAAAATTACTTAATTAGTGAGTTGGCTATAAGCTAATACTAATCATCATCACTTTTCCACTGTATTAACAAATTAAAGTGAATGATTACTCGTAATGATCTACTTAGTGGCATACATGTCCAGCTTAATCATTGCATCGAAATTAATAATATAAGTATTTATATAAAAAGGTATGCTACTTTTATTATTGGACACAGAGATATGGTATCTTGCTTTGTAGTAGTTTGTAATTTAAAACATTATTAACAATGCATGGAAAGTTGCATAAATATCGTACGTATAGTATATATATATATATATATATATGATATTCAGCTTAATTTGCACGTAATCTTATCACGTGAATAGGCTAGTGGAGTGTATATATATTAGATTTAAATCGGTAAAATCAAGATCTAAAAGGCTTGGAATTCTAGATCTAAGGAAGGAAATTTTAATTAATGATATAAACTATGATCACCAAGCAAAACTTTGTCGAAGTTAGCTACTAATTTTTAGTCTGTGTATAGCTTAGAGAATAGAATAAAGAGGAAACAAATAATAAATAAAAATAAACCATGCATGTGACGCATGAGATTCTTAAATAAATTATTGTGTTTATTCCTTTTATTTTGTATATTTTAAATAATTTGCTGAATATTATTCTGTTCCGATATGATCTACTTCCTAAACTGCTATAGACAAAAAGTCACAAAGAACAAACAAAAAAACAAGCTAATAGATTCAGGATCATCGTACTAGTTATAATAAATATATTTAGGCTTATTGCTAGTTTGAATGGTAGTTTTTTTTTTTTTTTTGGCTCTTTTTTATGTGCTTGAAGGTCTGAATAGTGGATATAAATATGGTTGTTGTGCAACGTGAAAAATGCCTCAATTATCACCATATTTATTACTCATCATCTCTATTCATAGGACAATTAATAAAAATTGGCATCTAAAAATCTCATATTTTTTTATGCGCGTCTTATTTTAAAGTAGCTAATCATATAATGTTGTGTGAAAAAAGTGATTGAGAAACATAAAAGTCGATGAACGCCAAAAAAAGAGACGTAACATTCGAGTTTGTTTTGCAAAAGCGTTGTGATAATTAAAGATCATGAGAACGGCGTCGTTCCAAATATTGCAAAATGTGAGGTAATTAGAAATTATTACTTGTAGTATGTTCACATTTAGACTTATTTAATCGAGTCCGTTTTGATATTTGAACTTCGGGTGATCTTGACCCCTAATTATTTTCTTTTTAAATGACTAACCATGTTATTGAAATATAATAATGGGCTTATTTAGTATATGGCCGATTTTTTGGACATGTTTAAAAAAATGATCGACGTCAGTTATTAGTCTATATAAAATTTAAGTGCATAAAAGTAAAATCAACATCAAATAAGTAGCATGTAATTAAAAATAATAATTATTTCTTTAATTTATAAAAATATTGGCTATTTTTTATATTATTCAAAAAATAGCTATAATTAATATAATAATTTATAAAATACTCCGACATAGTTAATAGTGACAATAAACATGTGTAGTACTTAATTACTTATTCATATAGTTCTGAGCCTATTTTATAGTACGTATATATATATATATATATATATATATATAATATAATATAAAAGAGTATTAACGCAACTCCTGAAAAATAATCTTGTTTATTATAGTGTTAAAGATGTGCATTATTGCACGTATATACCGTACACACTACACTGTATTTTAGTGACTAATATTGTCATATATATATATATATATATACATATATTTTGACAACGAAAAACATATGGAAATTTCTCTCGTCGCTTTTGTTTCTTGGTCCCCATACGTAAAACTCTCTTTACGATATTGTAGCTGGTTCGTGGGACCCACAAACAAATCCCTGCTTTTGTTTCTCTCTCTCTGATGAAGCACTACTACTAAAAAGTATTTCTACTTATTTTTTGACTTATTTAAGCGTTTATACTCTAGCCATTACACTTTGAATCTAAGTATAACATATTAAATAAGTCACACATAAAGTATGATTTATTAATGGTTATATATAATATGCATACATATACGTTTATAATTTTGTCTCTATTTATCATTTATTCCCCCTCTTGACATTTATATATATATACAGAATCGGTAATTATATATATTATATAAAACAGTTGATTGGATCGATCCACGCTTTCACGTGACTCCAGACCGTTTCTTTCTCCATCTTATAATTACATCGAAAAGTAATTATTTGCCTTTACTATAGTTAATTAAGTACTGATAGATTAAGGTTTAAAGCTTAGCTCGTTTCTATACCCATTGAATTAATATATAATAAAAAAATCGGTTGAGTGTGCCTGATGAAAAATGATTCTCTTTCGTTAAATATATTTTTTGTGGATCTCACTTTTTAAGATTAATTATTTATAATTATGAATTATTTTGTATAGTAGAACATATACCTATCGAAAAATCTTCCTTAAATTATTAGTGCAATGACACAAAAAAGTTTTTAAAAAAAATTAGATACCGTTATAGAAAAAGCAAAAGAATCATCTTTTTGCTTCGTGATTTGTTGTTGGATATACCATTTCAAAAAGAGGAACATCATCGATAATAAGAACAAACTAATGAAGATTCTTTATTTGTGTGATTCTTTATTTGTGGGACATAGAGAATTAAAGAAGAGTTGGTGAATTTTATGGTAGGTAGAGATTAGAGTTCGAGATATATATGTGTGTGTATTGGATCAAATTTTTATTCACTGGATGTACAAAATTGTATATAATATATATGTACGGTGGTTCACGATTTTAGGTCAATAGATTTATTTTTTTATTGATATGATTTATAAAAAATAATAATAATAATAACTTGAAAATTCAGAATCGTGTACTATCACACACTATACGTTATTGAAAAATATTCCGTAAATTTTATAGAAAAAAAAATGATATAATTGTAGAGTTGTCAGTTGTACAAAGTTCGTGAGAGGCACAAGATAAAAAGATCTATTTAGAATAAAAAATCTTATATTATAAAGGCTAAATCACAAGATTAAAAAAGTCTGACGTTGTCGTGCTGGTCTCATGTAATTATACTTATATAGCTAATTATATACTGTTTCGTACTTATCGGTGTTTCACCTATGAATATAAACAAGATATAAATAATCATTACTACATATTTTAATATCATTATTATACATTTTTGTAGTGTTATATTAGTGCATCACTAAATAAAACATTGTAGAAAAGCCGTATGTAAATAAGAGAATCATGACATAAAATCACAATTCACTGACTCTAAAACAAGATGAGTTAATCCAATAGATTCTAGGTGGAGCTTGGTGTCTGGGAGTCCTAATATATACACCATATACTCTTTGACTGATGGAATGGAAGTAACAAAGATAAGTTAATCATGAGATTCATCGTATAAAATCACTATTTTCATCTAAGGATAAGATGAGAATAATTTAAGAATCAAAATGAAGTAATAATTAATCACTTGAAAATTTTCCAAATACCCACAATAAAATATGGCCAACTTTTCAAATAGGAAACATTTGGAAAGTGAACTAGGTATAAGGTTAAATTTCAAAAGTGTTATCATTAATAAATAAGAATACATAAATAAAAACCAAAAAGGAAAAAAATAAAAGAAGGCTAATCAGGAAAAAGAAAATGAAGAAAGATAAACCCTATCAGAACAATTAAAGCTATCTTACTTACCATTAAGAAAATGAAAATAATAGGTGAAGAAACATAATTATTCTCTGATGCGAAATATTAGAAAAATAAGAAAATTAAAACATTTACTTAAAAGCCAAAAAAAATAAAAAATCATTTCTCTGAGTAGTTAGTGGAATAAAAACAAGCGAGGTTTTAGTTAAAGTGGTTGTCAATTCTCTTTAATGCCGAGGGCTTAATTCATAGTTGTTTATGATGAATGAACAAAGAGCAAATGAATCTCAGCCACAAAATCGAGCAACATATATAGAGGTACAAAATAAGTGAATTGTGACATGAGATCACTGTCCAATATTAATTAGAGTAATTTGCACTAATAACCTCTTATATTTGTCTTGGTTTGACAAGTTCTCCCCTAAATTTTTTTTTCCTTGACTACTTGCACCCAAAACTAGTTAACTCAAATTAATTCAAATTGATAAGGAGCATTCATTTTGTAATATTTAAACAATTTACATCAGTAGCCCTTGAACTTGTAGGAGTCTTATAAGTTGTCCCTTATTAAACTTTTACTTCTTGGCAATTTGCACCTTAAATCATCCATTTTTAACTCATTTATTTAGCTACACCAATTTGCTAAAACTCTTCTAAAGGTTAAGGAGATTAGGTATTTTTATTACCATTTTTCCTCCCTTTCAAAAATTTAGGTATTTTATAGGCCCACTGTGGTAATGTTGTACTGCATTGTTATTGTTGTTTGCTATGCTGCGTGAATAAATTATTACGAGAACAATAAAAAATAATAATAAAATAATCTAAAATAAATTAAACAAAAATAATTAGAATCTAAAAGCAGGTGTGCATAGCTTGTTATTGAAAAATTAGACAAAGGCTGTTTTTATCAAGTGCCAGTTCGACATTACCAAACGGAGCCGTGATTGAAGAATGTAATTGCATTTTCTTAGCGCTCATAATTATAATTTCATTTCTTTACAGCTTTTTTTTTTCTTTTGAAAAAGGGAACATTATATTCCAAATTTAAGAAATGCATGATACGAACTGAAATATTGTATTAAAATAAAACGGGATACAAAGAAAAATTCGTAGACGTTCGAGAGGTCTACTAGCTCTCCCACCGGACTTTCGAGAGGTTCATTCTCTCCCTAAAAGGAATATCTTCCTTTCCTCTAAAATCTCATACAATTTCTCAACCCACCCACCCCCCCACCCTCTCAACAATCCACTCACTCACTTATTTATAGAATACTAACTTCTAATATTTCTATACTCTACCTATAACTAACTACTAATTACCAATGAACCTCTATTTCCTAGTTCCTAACAATGCACGCACCAATCCAGACTCGACAGACTCTAATATATAAAGACATTCAATCTCGATCATAGATCGATTCTACCAGCAAATTCTAATGAAACACTCTAGGAGATAAAATGCGCAGCAAGCATTGAAAACAGGTGCCCCAAAAAAAGAAAGACAACAAGATGCGATAATAGTCGAGCACATATATGACTCTTCTAATAAAACCTCTACGATCGATGTAAATTTTCGATCGATTGAGACCAAGAGACCTACAATAAACATTAATTCTAGCGGAAAAGACACACAAACTAGATTAGAGAGTGCGGAGACTATCGTTATTTTTTCAAAATATAAACATAAATAAATAAACAAAACAAAAACTAAATGGCGGAAAGATCAACGCCTTTATTTGACAAAGCAAACAAAAGTGATAAAGAATCATTCCAAGCAGCCTCATGATAATCATCTAAAGACATGCCACCCTTTACATTGGGGGAAATAAGTAGAGCTTAACACCGACGACTCGTAAAATTTATCCTATTATTGTCTTCAATTTATCGTGAAGTGCAACTCTCCAAAGATAATCACTCCGATTTAAAGATTCATGCCTCTAAAAAGTATCGTCGATGATTTAACGATGAGAATATTGTGATGGCTCAAAAGTAAAAAGAAACCTTAAAAGAGAGAGAAAGAGAGAAAAATTACTTTTTGTTTTTTAGTTATCACACAAGTCACAACTTATTTACACAGTTGTGCTCATACTATAATAAATATAATGTTTCCCACTTTGTATTAAAAGCGTTGAAAATAAATGCCCATTATGCATAAACATAAAAATAGTATGAATATGGCGCAACATTTTCTCTATATAATTAATTACACATAATAATATATCTGCACGTTTCTATATTTTAAGTCTAAGTTGCTAACTACTACAAACGAGTAATGACTGTTGACTGAATGCTACTATTATGCTTAAAAAAACTATTATGCTGAAATTAATTTAATTTAAATTTTATTAACTAATTATTTGAAACAAGGCAAGAACATGCTTATAGTTATTGGTTCCACCTTGAGGCAAGCAGCCAAGTGACATCGGCCATAAATAATTATTATTGGAAAACTACAATAATTATATTAAAATATATAGGTACAGCAGGCAAACAAGAAAACACTATTTTTTTTTAGCAAAACAAAAACAATATTTTATCTATTACATGTTATAGTTTGCATGATTCATGGACGACCGTAGACTTACATATTGCATATATACATAATATATATGTGTGTATATGATAATTAATGAAGAGAATAAAGAGTTAATTGTATTTCAAATTATTCTTGTCGTTTTACGGTATAATTTAAAGTTAAAAACTTAAAACAATTTAAATTATATATCATAATTACCTACAAAAGATCGTTGACCAAACTTGTTAAATATGAGACGGCTAAGCACGTGTCTCCATCAATTACGTAACATGGGCACGCTTAATTCTATTCGTCACAAAGAATATACATTATTATAAATCCAATAAATAAGTTTCTGTAAACTGAAAAAAAAAATTGAGAAAAAAGAATTTTAAAATATACAATAGCGTGTGTATACATCAAATATCCCTCAAATCATAAACAATTGTCCCTCTTCGATGAATTCAATGAAGTGACATTTAATTATTTTTATTTGTTTGGTTATTTTGGCCATTCCATCTTATTTATAGGGATAAAAAAAATAATTTAAGAATGGTTTGGAATTGTTTGAAAATAATTTGGAAAAATGATATAAGAATTATTTGACTTTGCGAACTTCGAGGTAGTATAAATGGTTGAGATTTAAAAATATTATATAAAGATTTGAAAAGTTTAAAATGGTTGAAAAAAAATGAAATGATTTAGAGGATTAGGAAAGTTGAAAAAAAAAATTAGAATGTAATGAAATGGGTGAAATGTATATACCAAACAAGGTTAGTTCTTTTACGTTTTTGTTGTATGAGCAATTGATAATTATTATATTATCATTAGGAGTTAGGACGAACAAATTGTGTGGTTAAGAAAATAAACTAGTTAAGAAAGGCAAAACATGTTTGGAGAGGTTAGGTGGTTAACTAAGTCCTAAAATAGAGATGGGTAGAGGTTTGAGTTTAATATTAATGGCATTTATATTTTATAGTGTAATTATTCAAAAAAGATTAATATATATATATAAAAGGGAAAAGATGAAATGGAAGTGTATACATACAGTGATCAAAGCATCGAACCAAAATTCACTATATTTGTTACTTGGTAGTAGGCAAGAAAATTTGGAATTCCAACTCATTCCATGGAATAAATATCGTGTAATTTTTGGATAATTATCCGGAAATTACCCGGAACACTTTCCTGGGTAAATACCCGGGAATAATGGAATTGGAATGCCGGGTAAAATCGGGTAATTACCTGGCAATGATTAATTTTTTTTTTTTCAGTTTTTTTTAAATGTTTTTTTCCGGGTAAATGCCGGGTAAAAATTAAAAACTAAATTTAATAATGTTTTTTTCGGGTAAATGCCAGGTAAATACCGGGTATTTTTTTTTTTTTTTTGCTTTTGCTTCCCGGGTAATTCCGGGTATATACCCGGATTTGTTATCCGGGTAAATTCCGGGTATTACCCGGAAATTACCCGGGAATTATACCGGGTAAACAATTACCCGGAAGAAAGCATTCCACTTTTGCATGCCTACTTGGTAGGTACTAGGAAAATACAAAAAGATGGAAAAAGAAAATAAAATAAAAAAGAGGAGTTAATTCACAAGTGTACTCACTCATTGTTTTTACTTTTTATGTGATCTAAAGTCACAGTAAAAAATGTACTCGCTCACTATATTTCACTTGTCTCCATTTTATACCGGAAGAGTCTCAGGTGGAGGAATTCTCTACTACAAAGAATAGTTTTGGATCGTCATATTTATCTTTTTAGTGGATCCTATTATTTAAAAATATAAATCTGACGATCTAGAACTGTTCTGGTAGAGAATTCCCCACCCGAGAATTTTCCTTTTATACCATGTGTAATTCTCTTTTTTCCTTTTTTAACTCTCTCTCTCTTCTCATGATACATTTTTGAGTTGATCAGGAATATTATGACATATCATCAAATCATTAACCTTTCTTTAAAAAAAAAAAAGAAAATTTATTGAACAAATAGTTATTTTTAATAATATTTTAATAAAATAGTCGATATTTATATCAATTAAGAAAATTTTCATTTCTTTCAGTACATGACATGCTTACATAATATTATAATTTTACTTTTATATTTTTAATTCTTTATGGATTAATTACTAATTTCTTAAATTTTTAAAATGAAGGCTACTTTTTCGAAGCATGGACTAAACAACGAACAAATACTATCATTTTTCTTATAAAATAATTGTGACCTACATATAATTGCACTTTTATATTTATCTCTTATAAAATAATTACTAATTATATTATCAATTGGTTGAACCAGGTACTTTGTGAGAGCATTGAGTCACTCAATCACACCATAAATTATTTTTCACAATGCAAAGCGTTTTTATAATTATCATCATTTTCCTAAAGTAATTAATTTTATTAGCCATTGGATTTTTTTAGCTCCTCAAAGTTCTTACGTGACTGTTAGAACGTTGAACTTTATGATCTTGAAAATTTTCTCAAATTGTGATATCAAATAATCAAATTTTAAGTGAGTTAAATTATAATTCTTGAAAAAATATTTAATTACTGGGTTAGAATTTTTTTAACATCCTAAAGCTTGGAGTTAATTATCTAAAATTTTTAAATTTAAGGTACACATTGTAAAACTAAAATTCAATTTCAAATACAGTAAATTTAGAGCCCAATATGGTACAACTAATTATTTTGTCTTCTTTTTCTATGCCCATTAACTGGAAATGTCACGGTCATATGGTGCCATGTGTTGATAATATCTATACATGCTCTTTGGTAGAAAATAATGAAAGAAGAAACAAACAAACGAATAGTAATACAAAGAAAATTTGATATCCGATATGTAAGTTATAAGTGTATATCCAACCACAAATATATATATATATTATATATATATATATATATATATACTAAAAGAAAATAAAATTCAAAACGAAAACCGTGTGTCTTTTCTTGCCACCAACAACAATATTCCCGCATTGTAAAAATTCATGCACGTGTCTTCGTGACATACGATTTTCACACAAAATACATTTACTTTTTGGTTAATTATGTTGAATGTCAATATAAGTTAGTGAAGCGACTAACACTAGAAAAAATGTTTAGTTATAACTAATAACAATAATGGACATTAAATTAATAGTTGCAGTAATAAATTATTATAACCTAATTTAGATTTGGTTACCAGTTTTTCTCAAAATAAGAGTGGTTAGGTAAAGTTATGTAATACTATATATAGAGGAAATACATATGTATTAAACTCTAATTAAAATATATGTAGAAGGTATGGGAGGATCAAGATCAAAATTTATTATCTGTTTTTTTTTAAACAATAATAATAATAACATTGATGAAATAATTATAACAAGCTCGATATTTTAGTCATTAATTTCTAAAACATCTTCAAACAAGTTCTTTATATTCGAAATTATCCGATCTTAATTAATCTATCAACAATTTGTTCAATTTTGAAAAAAAACAAAACAAAAACAAACTCGCGAGAGCAATATGGTATATCCGTATATATATGATTTTAGACGTGACATAAGTAATGGAAAAGTAGTGGAAATACACCAGCAACTTATGTAAGTTTGATTTTGACTTTTCAGTCTTTTATTGCTCTTTTCCTTTGTTAGGTAATCTCTAATTCAATACTTTAAAATATAATACATAAAATTTTATAATAAAATAAATGTCATTATCAAATAATATTTTATCTTCAATTTAATATTTTATTTTTCACTCTTAAAAAAATATTTTTTCTACATTCATTTTATCTTTATTATTTAATTACTTTTTACTAATTTTCTACCATTTATATATTCCACCAACATATCAAAATATATTATAAATTGTTAAAAAAAATATACAGCTGAATAGTACCACGCTATATATATCGTGGTACTGTATATAAACTCTAAAATAGGGAAGAAAAGGCGCATGGGTTAGAGTGTGATTTTTCCCCCAAATTGCAACTGTTCCACGCTATTTTTGCGTAGATTGGAGTTGCTCTTAGAACTTGATAATATTAGTAGAGAAATTATAGTGAATACCCAATTTTTAAAACTTAATGTAAGTTATTACCTAATCTTTTAAGAAATGTAACTAACTACCCAAATGATTCAATTACTTACACAGCGGTAAGTAGTGGTAATTCACTTAGTTACCAAAAGCATGTGCAAGTAATTCACAAATTGGCTAGAAACTCAATTACTTCAAAAGTTTGGTATTTATTTTTATTGCTATATAAATTTTGGGTATTTGCCTACTTACAATGACACATAATTGATTAATGCGTGATTATGAAAAAGGGTAAAAGACAAGATTCATTAACACCAAATATTTTACCAATTAGGAGATTATAAACTTTAGTCATGCCAAGAAAACTTACTTTAATAACTTCAATTGTTTAACTTGTTGTAGAGGACACTATAATTATACAATGATACAATAATACTGCAATTATATCATAGCTAAAAAAATAATATTTCAACAAATTCTGCTAAAAACCTTCAAAATAAGATTCCCAAGATTCGTTGTTGCAAGATTCAATAGATAGATAATAATAAGTTTGGAAATCAAACATCAAAAACAAAAATGAAAAATATAATATAAAGAAAAAAAAAACACGTAGGATTGAGATGGAGTGGTGGTATGATATCTAATATCTAATTAGCTATCACGTCATATGTGAACAAGAATTGATTGAAATTTTCTTTCCATCACAATCTCAAATGGTCCTTATTATTATTATTTTTTTTTTGTGTGTGTTTTTTTTGGAAAGGACTATCTCATTACTCATATTGCCAATAAACAGAATTATATGATTACCTTATATCATAATTCTTCAGAAAATGAACTCCTTTAATTTTTGTTTTTTAATTAAAAATATATTGTTTTAGTTTATTATTAGAAATTATAATAAACACCCTATTTCTAACAGTATTTAACTAGATAAAATAATTGATTGGACTATTATTTTTGAGTAAATAGTTGATAACTATTTTTTCGATTATTTAAAACAATGGGCATATATTTTAGATGCAGTATCAAAGTTGACTATTTTCCAACTTTCCCTTATTTGTATACCATGATAAATTGTTGTTGTTACCGGGTATTTTGTCTAGATCTTTTACCGCCTTATCGGTATACCAAAAAATTGACATTTAATTAAAAACAAAAGATTGTGTAGTTTTTTCAAAATAAAATTTAAAACTTGATAATTAACTTGGGTATTTCTGTGGTGGATTTCTTTTTTGGTTGGAAAATAACTATGCTATACTCACTGTTTTGTTGCCGCAGTGATTCAACGTTTATAAAAAGAACTTTGTTTAAAGTGAAATTATACCAAATACTAACAACTTTAGTAGAAGTCACTAATAATTTCTCTTTCTCATATTAGCATAATCTTTTGCTTAATTAGATATGGACAATGAAAAACCCTTATTGCTATTTGCCTGAGTCAATTTTGATCTCTCTCTCTTCTCTCCTTTGACGCGATCATAAAAATAAAATATTATAATCAAAACAACTAGCACAAGTGTGAAATTACAAATCTACCCTCACCACTGTCTCTCCTTCTCTTAATATATTTAAGCCTCCTAAACCAGCCATTACTACACACACACAAACACACACAAAGAAAGAGAAAAAGAATAGAGAAAGTTTTTTTCTTTTTTCTCTTCTTATTTCAATTTCTCTTTGTTTCATTGCTATAATTATTATAAATAAAATCTTTTATTATTATTATTATTATTATTATACTGTAAAAAAATAAAAATAAACATTTTCTCTCCGATCACTCCTCGTTTAGAAGTGAAAGGAACAGAAACAACGCACTCTGTCCAAACGCGTCATTAATTCCACTTCCGTTGTGTGTGTGTGTGTGTGTGTGTGTGTTTTTTTTTTTTCTCGCTTCGTTTTCTCGGGAAAATTCTCGCCGTCTCCGACAGCGTCGAGATAAAACAGTCCCCGAACTGTGCTATTGCTCTTCCCCACTGTGGCTGATCAAGGCGTTTGACCGGACTTCGCTGTAGCATTTTCCTCGGAAGGAGCAAGCTTTTTCTCTTTGCTAGTTTTTTTCGGTGTTCGTGGTGGTTTCTGTCTGTTCGTTTCTCGAGAAAGTTCGGAGCCGGTCGAGTTTCCCGCCATGGATTCGGTTCGGCGGAGCCGGAGATCGACGTCGATGGTGTTGCTCAACATTCTGTTGGCGTTCGTGTTGGTGTCGGCCGAGAGAGGCCTGAAAATGGAGGTCTCGAAGCTCAACGGAACGGAGAGATCTGAGTCTAATTTTCTCGCCAAGGCTGCGAATTTCCTTTGGCAATCCGATTCTTCGGGTTATGTTCACGTGTGGCCGGTAAAAATTCCTGTGCTTTTTTTTTTTTTTTCCTTGAATATGTTGTCTTTAGAAATTATAAGATCCTGTCATCGTGATGAATAATTATTTGGTTTAAACTAATAACTTTTTGTTAAGAGTGGTCGGTGTTAGGCCGTGCAATTAAATTAAATTCACTTTTGAACTTTATTTGAAAAAAAATAAATAAATCTGTCGGTTTGATCTTAGAAAATTACTTGTTAGATTTGGTTGTGAATTAATATGTCGATGGAACTGAATCAAGAAGCTTTTTCGAAACAATTAAATAAATATATAAATAATAAGCTGTCTGTGCACATTGTGATCTTTTTAGGAAAAGTATTATATAGTGAAAGAAAGATCAAAAGACCTTAAAAAATAAAATTAAAAAAAAAAAAGAAAAAAAAAAAGAAGAAGAAGCTGAAAAAGAGCTTGTGTTGTTGGCTTTGCCATGTGTATGATGTGATAATGTTGTTTTGACTCCATTAGGATTCCATGAACAGTGTGTATTGTTCTTTTAGGCATGTAACAATGAAATGTTTGGGATTTTGCTTCACAGGACATGAAATTTGGGTGGCAAATTGTTGTGGGGAGTATAGTTGGATTCTTGGGAGCTGCGTTTGGGAGCGTAGGCGGAGTTGGCGGCGGTGGCATTTTTGTCCCCATGCTTAGCTTAATTATTGGGTTTGATGCCAAGTCTTCAACAGCAATATCCAAATGTAAGAACCAAGATTAATGAAATTCTGATCCTTTTTATGTCACTGTTTGAGTTATACCACTGGAGCTTTTGTGACATGAAAGAATTTGATATGACTTGTCAATAGTCTAGGCTGAGTCAATTTTTCCTGGAAGTTCCCGTAGTTTCTGAATCAGTAGCTGAGGCAGATTGCATCGGTGCTTCTTTGATAAATGTTTAGTTTCGCTTGGTAAAGTGATTCTCTTGGAGGGTCGTATTGATATTCGAAAACTGATGAGGTTGCGCGTCTGATTGTTTTGTCAGGTATGATCATGGGTGCGGCTGGCTCTACTGTTTACTATAACCTTAAGTTAAGGCATCCGACACTTGACATGCCGATCATTGACTATGATTTGGCATTGCTCATACAACCGATGCTCATGCTGGGAATTAGCATTGGAGTGGCGTTCAATGTGATTTTTGCCGATTGGATGGTCACTGTTTTGCTGATTATTCTATTTATTGGTAAGGATTAAGGACTCGTTCATTTGTTTTTCTGCCTGATAGGCGTTCTAAAATGACTGTAATTGAGTTTTCTGATTATGGTTGTTTGCAGGCACATCTACCAAGGCATTTTTCAAGGGCATTGAAACATGGAAAAAGGAAACCATAATGAAGAAGGTAGTCTAGTGTTTTCTGCTTAAAAGAGAGAAAAAAAAATTATGCACTGTAGTTTATAGTGCAGAAATGCTCAACGTCGATTTGAGTTGTTATATGTTTCTTTCATTACCTATCAACTTATATGTGATTTCCTAACTTTTCGAAACAAATTTCAGGAGGCTGCTAAGCGTGTGGAATCAGAAGGTGGGTTGATCTATATTCACTTTTACATAATACCAAAAACATGACTTAATGACTACTTTTTCTTGATTTATTTCTGATATCAAGCCTTGTGCTGGTCATGTTCGATCAGAAACTAACGGTGGGGTAGGAGAATACAAGGCTCTCCCTGCTGGCCCAAGCGGCGAGCAAAAGGAAGACAAAGAGGTATGTACTATTGTACACTTCTGCAGGTGAAACAAAACTGACTCGATTGAGTTGTGTAAGCTAAATTGATCAAAACATATCAGGTCTCCGTTATTGAGAATGTGTGCTGGAAGGAACTTGGACTTCTAGTCTTTGTCTGGGTTGCATTTTTGGGACTGCAAATTGGCAAGGTAACACTTTTCTTTTATTTTGTCCAAGACGCGATTTTTATCCATCTCAATTTCATTCGCTGTGAAACTAAATGGTAAATCATGTCACCCTTTTGCCTGCAGAATTATACATCAACTTGTTCAGTGGGATATTGGGTATTGAACTTGATGCAGGTATTTTCATTAACCAGTGTGTCTGATTCGATCCATGCTTATGTTTGCGCTCTATGTCATATCATAAGAGATGACACTCGTGAACGCTTTAAGGAGCAATTTCTTCTCGATGATTCAAAGGCTTTAGAATCTCAGTAAAATATTGTTTTTCATGTTCAGATCCCAGTTTCTCTTGGAGTATCACTGTTCGAAGCGATCAGCTTGTACCAGGGACGGAGAACAATCTCATCCAAGGGAACTGAAGGAACAAATTTTACAGTGGTCCAGCTGACTCTTTATTGTGCTTGTGGTATACTTGCCGGAGTTGTTGGCGGGCTGCTTGGACTCGGTGGAGGCTTTATCATGGGCCCACTGTTTTTGGAGTTGGGAGTTCCGCCTCAGGTTAATTTCTTTTACTTTTATAAGTAGAATCATCATTATAGAAGTTGACCAAAGTTTTTAGTCTCTTCCTGAAGTAATCCATCTCTTTCTCTACTTAGTAAATGATTTACTAATTAAACATTGGAGAGATACGTAACGTGCGGGTAAGGTTAAAAGAAGCACTGAAATAGACGTAAAACCTGAGAATAATATTTTAGTTTCATATATTACTCAAAGGGGCATTGTCCTTTACTGCTTAAAATTTAAATAGAGGATAAAGCCGTAAAACCTCACGTCACTTGAGAATTGATTATAAGAAAAATATGTGTCAGTGAATCAGTTTCGTCTTTAACTTGTTAATGGCTTCTGTGCAGGTCTCAAGTGCAACAGCCACCTTTGCAATGACTTTCTCTTCATCTATGTCTGTTGTTGAGTATTACCTTCTGAAGCGTTTCCCGGTTCCGTATGGTTAGTGCCCCGTCTCACTCAGTGTCCTCCTCAAACACCATTTCAAGGGTCCCCTTAAACACTGTTTGGAACAGGACAGATTAAGAAAATTTGACTTGTTTAACTTGCAATGAGGAATTTTTTGCGGCTTAGATATGTGCTGACGGGTCTTGAAATCCACTTGCAGCCGCTTACTTCGTTGTTGTGGCTACCGTTGCGGCCTTCATTGGTCAGCATATCGTTAGAAGGCTAATTATTTTATTTGGACGGGCGTCCTTAATCATCTTCATTTTGGCCTTCACGATATTTGTCAGTGCGATCTCATTAGGTGAGAGCAAGCACATATATCGCACAGTTTGTTATCTTATCTGTTTAAATGCAAAATCCACAATAAGGTTGAAGAACTTGAATCCTAAACGAGCTTTCCGTGTCTCTTGTTCAGGTGGAGTCGGCATATCAAAGATGATCATCAGGATCGAAAATCACGAATACATGGGCTTCGAAAACCTCTGCAAATATAGCAGCTAGAGTTTTCTTTTATTTGTATTTTTGTTTTTTCAGCTTGGTTTAAACAAATCCTCACAAAATTAGTTGCACTAGGCTGAAAATCTGCATTAAGCTTCAAGTCAGATTATGGGTTAGCAGGACTAGAGTTGAGATTGTTTGTTTTAATTTAATTCCTTCACTTAGTCATCCATGTATCTTCAATCACACTTGTCTTTTTCGTCTGGAATTTCGGGTGTAGTAACTTTGCCTAGAATGCAGATGATAAGATGCAAAATCTTTCGGCAAATTTGGACCGCCTTTTTTACGCTCGTTTCGTAGCTTTGTTTCCAAGTTGTTGAGCAATCAGAAAAAAACACATCACCTTGTCAAAAGGACACTCGTACGTGTGAATTCTTCAATTCCACCGTAATAAGAAAAGCAAAGCATGATTAAGTTCTTTCAAGCACCAATACATGTCCAAATGCACAGCATCAAAATGCTCTTTTTGACTATGAATGTGCGCAAGAATTAGGGTCCACATTATCATGACAATACATATCCTCTGAAACCACGTTGAACATTATTTCAAATGGTTTACCAACTTGTATAGGATCAAATTAGAAAATTAATTCCAAAATATATATATATATATATGAAACTAAGTTGTGTTTGGGGAAATCATTCCAATTATTTTTTACTATTTTAAATAGTTTGAAAATAATTTGGAAAATGGTTTGACTTTACAAATTTCTATGTGGTATAAATGGTTGAGATTTAAAGATATTGTATATGGATTTGAAAAGTTGAAAAAAATGGTTGAAAAAATTAGAATGGAATGGAATAGTTTGGATGATTGAAAAAAATAAAAAAAAAATGAAATGAAATAAAATGGGTAGAATAGTTGGGGCAAACGGGGGTAAAATGTAAAATGTGAATGTGAAACCACGGTTCATGGGAAAATCTGTAGACACTAAACAAAAAGTGTACCTTCTTTTAGAGTTTGATCAGCAATGAGTCTATATATTTGACTCTTTTTGGCTTTAGCGAGCAAGCTCTACTACGACCAAGTCCACGTTTGTCTTTAACCATAAATTAAGCCGTCTTTAATAAATAGGATTGGTCAATAAAATTAAAAGTGGCTGTCAATTTAAAATTATATTCTTGATTCTTAATTAAGTAAGAATGAGCTATTTATATTTTATAGATAAAATTTTCCTTTTTAAGCTGTTTTTTATTTTTCTTTTTGTGGCTTGAAACATGCCAATTCAAGTTTTCCATTGAGCGTGTCTTTTCCCTCTGTACCGACAAGCGACAACTCTATAAAAGCACTACAATTACAATATTCAGACATTTTTTTTTTTAATATACAATATAGCAGACTTTAAACCATGACTTCACTACAAGCGTGTTGTTGTTGTCGTATCCGAAATTAATTGCAAGCGTGTTGCTAGTACAATACCAACTCTACACACTTTATGAGGCTTGGACAATATTAGGTCAACAAAAAAATTTAATGTTATAAACAACATGATCATATAGATATAATCATCACAATATATAATATATTGTATTTGCCCATCAATCAACTTAAATGGTCTCAAATTTTTTAGGGAATGAGCGTGCATGCAACTAATTGATGCGTAAACTTTTTTTTTTCTTTTCTCAAATAGCTTAAGCATTTCACATCGGATTAGACGTATAGTAATTGATTGTGTGATGAGTTTAATTGTGTGATCACTTTCTCGAGAAAGTTACGTAACTAGTGATTACTAATCCGTTCATAATTGTATTTTCCTCGGTCCTAATTGTGATCGTACGGTCTTCTAAGTTAATGATCTGCTTTCCGTCGTCTAACAGTTTTGATTAGGCCATAATCTTCTTCCTTCCCTCATGGATTTACACTGATTATTGCTTTCTTAGCTCAATAAAGAATAAACTCAAGTTAAGTAGACACGAGATTTTATGTTATCATATCATGGGAGGCTCTAAAACCTTTTAGGACATGGGTTGTGGAATTTGTCTGAACTATCTGTTTTGTTGACTTTTTGCTGATTATTAGCTCATGTCACCTATGGTCTCGTTGCGTGACTATCCCCCGTTTGCCACACCCATTATAATAATTTCATTTCATTCCATTTTTTTACTTTTTTCAATCATCCAAACCATTATATTTTATTCCAATTTTTTCAATCATTTTTTTCAACTTTCCAAATCCCTATACAATATCTTTAAATCTCAACCATTTATACCACTTCGAAATTTGCAAAATCAAACCATTTTCCAAACTATTTTTCAAACCATTTTCAAACCATTTGGAATGGTAAAAAATAACTAGAATGGTTTTCCCAAACACAACCATAATTTTTAAGGATTTTTTTATTTTATTTTATTTTTTTATGTATGAACAAGTTTGATCACAATCCTTAGAGAATATAATTTATGTATGAAGGTGAATCATAATAAATCATGATGATGTAGTTTTTGCACCAACTCTAGTTCAAGTTCATATAGTAAAAAGTCTAATTTATCCTCAATACTAATATTAATAAATAGTAAAAATAGATAATATAGTAATTTTATAAATAATTACTATCTATCTTTTAACTATTCATCTTTTTTGACAAACAACTTGAAGTACTATTATAATCATCTTTATTATCTATACTTCTCATCCTTCATATTCTTTCCATTCACTCAACCAAACATACTCTTGAATCGGTAGATAAATGTAGAACTTTAATAAAACATATGAGATACTTATGGTTTTATTTTCTCTGTCTTTTATAAAATAATATTAAGAAACTATAACTTCATTTTTAAACTACAGTAAGCACTTATCACTTGGTAGCAATTGGGTCTCTAAACATTTTTTTTTGGACGGAAATTATACGGCAGGACCCAATTGCAACACTTTAGAGAGGTTGGGGAGTCAGTTATAAAAAAAATAAAAAAAAAAAGGGTTAAGGAACTAATTGCGACCAAACCGTAAGTTGAGGGCACTATTGCTAAAAACCCTAATACGTAATTCCTGCACATTGTATAGAAATGATATATGCCATGGCAATTAGTTAATTTGTCCATATATATTATACATACCAATTATTGTATTACATATTACAATTACAGTTTATGCTGTTGATTTACTAAAAGATGATATTTTCCATTTTCCAAGTAAGGTTCAAAAAGTTATCATTTAATTATACATCCCCAGAAGATATATATATATATATATATATATATATAAATTTATTTGAAGGTGGAGCTGGGATAGCAAATATGGTAGAGAAGATAAAAGCGTAACAAGTACATGGGATTCGAAGATCTTTGCAAGTATAGTGTTGGCGTGGAAAATATAATCGTCCATGGGATGTAATATATAATTATATATTGTATGTATGTATATTTACATACATAATTCGGACTTTTTGTTACGTGCAGGCGCAGCTATAATAATTATTATTATATCATTACGTTTTAAATACTGTTTCTTTTGAATTTCGATAAAAATTATCATTATTATCATTAAATGCATTTAACTTCCTTTCATATATATGTTCTTTTCATTCTAGCAAAAAAATAATAATAATAATAATATATGTCCTTTTCTTTATTCTTTCTTACTGTCGTTTTACTAATAACGTTGTCGTTTTCCCAAGCTTTATGTCGTTTTTCTTTATTTAATATCGTTTGATCAGTATGATGTCGTTTTTCAACAACATATGTCGTTTTCAATTTTATTGTCGTTTTTTAAAATTTTATGTCGTTTCGTGGGCTAAGCTGTCGTTTGTTACTGTCTGCTTAAATTCTATGTCGTTTTCATGCATTCAATGTCGTTTTACTAGTTCTGATGTCGTTTCCTACGAAATATGTCGTTTTATATATAAACTGTCGTTTTTAACTTATGTTCTTGTTTTTCTTTTCTTTTTTTTGCTCTGGATGTTCATGTTTTCAATTTTCATTCATTGCTGTTTTGTGTTCTCTGTTGTTGATATAAGTTGTCGAATTCATTATATACTGTCGTTTTCAATCATTGAAAAAGCAAAGTCCCAAACGCAAGCAACATGCAGTCATGCACTATTTAATCAGCACTATAGCACTTGGGAATAAAAAGTATTTTCTTACCTCACTATTTTGAGTATTTTCTTACCTCACCCAACACTTTATTAGTTCTTCTTTATTACTATCACGACTTATTTGCATAAAAAAGATCAAATTTGTAATTTTATCACACTTCTTCTCTACTTTCTCAACGTTACTTAAAAAGAGAAAATGTCTAAATATATTCTGTAAGAATTTATCAGGTTTTGAGGAATGCTTACTTTTTGATACATTGATAATCTATATTTTCTATGTGTTGTATTTTTTATTTATGCCTCATTATTACATTATAAACATAAAGTATAAATCATAATAGCACATTATTTTTGACATAGATTATTAGGTGGTACTTATATTTTTTTTGCAATTCCCCTTTTCGTTTTACACTTCTCTCTCCCCTCTCCGTATATTCATCTACTATTTATCATGCTCCTCCGAAAGTCATTTAAACGAATTGACTAGTGAAAGGATTTTTTTTCCCTTTTATTGTTGATCCGTCCTTCTTATTAAAGTACAAGTTCTAATTTGTTTAAACAATCTTCTTTATTTTTGAATTTGTTTTTTTATTATATAATTATTATATCATATATAACACAAAAAAAAAAGTTTTTTAGTATTGAAAATAATAAAATATTACTTCTATATTCGTTTTTTTTATTATATAATTATTATATCATATATAACACCAAAAAATAAGTTTTTTTAGTATTGAGAATAATAAACTATTACTTCTATATCTGTTTTTTTATTATATAATTATTATATCATATATAACACAAAAAAAGTTTATTAGTATTGAAAATAATAAAATATTACTTCTGTTTGCCGAGTATTGAAAGAAAAATATATATTAACAAGTATTGAATATAAACATCTACTTAATAACTTTGCTTCTCAATAAGTGAAAAAAACAAACATTATAGTATTTTTTTTAAAAATAGGCCTCCTCAAAGATCTTGCGTAAGGCCCCAAAACTATCAAGCCGGCACTAATGGTGGAGTCGGAGGAGATCCAGATATAGGAGATAATTAAATAAGAAGGTCTAAGTTCAGATTTGGTTTGTGATTTTGAAATGGGTTTGAATTTCTCTTTTGAAGTTTTTTTTTTTTTTTTTGTCTATTGTTAATCGATGTTGTCAGGGAGAACTTGAATTGTTTCTACATCTCACACAATTAATATATTGAAAATTGAATCAATTTGGCTGTGTTTTACAAAGATTGTAATTTATTGTATTCACTAATTGCTATTAAATGGTAAAAAAATGGTAGGGAAAAACGATTTCTATTTATTTATTTATTTTTTGGTCTTCTTCACAGATATTAACGTCATTTTACATATTCATTTTGACAAGATTTAAGACAGGATAATTTTGAATTGAATTTAACAATTAAAGGATTATTTATGAATTATTAAAAAAATACAGTGACAAAACTAAAATTTCAATAAAACTAGGGGATTAATTAAAAATTTTCTCATAAAAGTAATAATTTTAAAAAATTGAGTGTGGACAGTTGCCCCATTTGTCTCTTCTTGTATCCGTCGCTACATATTACCACATGTAATAAATATCCACTCTCTATAGAAAAACTGAGAGAGAGAGAGAGAGAGAGTTTTAGTACTCATCTTGGTTAATTAATTTCAATGGCCAACTTAATCGGATCGATATCGATGATTCGAACAGTAGTGGTTTTGTTGACCCATTGCTTGTCAATTATGTCATTAGCTTCTGCAGAGCGAAGCATGAAATCTGTGGATCATCAAGATAATTCAGCTTTTCTTGAAGGAAAACAAGAACTTGTGTCTCACTATATACTCAAAGCTTCCAAGTTTTTGTGGCAATCTGATCAGCCAGGTTATGACCATGTTTGGCCGGTAGGTGCTTCTTCTCACAAGTTTGTTTTTGTTTTTTTGTTTTTTCTGAAATACACACGATCAGAATATATATATATATATATATATACGTACGTATTTGGGGACTTCTGTGTTGGAAAACAAAGAAAAAACAGATCGGTGGGAAAAAAAATTTGACTCTTGATTTTAGACCATTGGATTTAGATCCAAAGGCTCGGAAATACACGCGTCGACAAATTTAATCATGTGCCCTGCACAGTATATACTCTCTCTTTGTCTTCCTTATTCTTCCCCAATTCAACCCAAATACTATACTTCTTTACAAGAAAAAAAAATCTGCACAATAAGTAGTTGAGTCTATTTCAAACCCATTGTCATATACTTTTTTTTACCGTAACTTTATTTATTTATTTTAAGCTTTTATTATTTATTTTTTAAGTTCGAAATTTTTTTAAAAATCCCTTGTATTTACTTAAATAATAAATTTAACTCTTTAATTATTCAAAATAACGAAAATATCAATTTTTTTTAAAAAAATTAACAAAAATATACTTTATTATTTCTTTCGTTGTATTATATTTCTTATTATTTATATTATTTTACACGTGTATAAAAACTGGTTACAAAAGAAAATTCTAATAATGTGTTTTGGCTTTTTTTTGTTAAGAGGTTATTTGGATTTCAATCTAAATAAAAAATATAGTTTAAATTTTTTTGTTACAGTATTTACGATTAACAAAAAGTCAAACTTAAATTATGTTGTTACAATAAAATGTGATTTGGATTTATATCCAAACGAGCTCTACATATTTTTCGCGTCGTTGTTCCATTGCCTGTTTTGTCATTAAAAAGTGAGCTTTAGGATTCTCTGCAAAATTTGGGCAACAATTTTTATTATATAAAAAAAAATTGCAAAATCTTATCTCATGCCCTATCTGACATTCAAGTTTAAACTTATATCACTATCTCATATCATGCCACTTTTTTCATAAACAAATTACTATATTGCATAGTTTTCTCCTCTTGTCTTCCTCATTCGTAAAAAAAAGGGGAAAAAAAAACCACCAATTCGGTCAAATTCATTATTAAAAAGTGGCATGGACCCAAATCTTCTTTTAAAGTGACATTTTTCAAAACAAATTGTCAATTTTTTCAAAAAATCCCTAATTAAAAATTTGGACAGGAAATGAAATTAGGATGGGAAATAGTGTTGGGAAGCATAGTTGGAGGTTTTGGAGCAGCGTTTGGGAGTGTTGGTGGTATTGGTGGTGGTGGTATTTTTGTCCCAATGCTCATCCTTGTTATTGGCTTTGATCCCAAATCTTCAACTGCTATTTCCAAATGTAAGTCACTACTCAAGAAAATATAATATAATAATTATTATTATTTTAATTTTTTATATAATATTTATGTTCTCTCTACACAACCAAAAATGATAATAAATAAATTTTTTTTCCTATAAGATTTAAAAAATATTAGTGTAGACTTGTACTTATATTAGTGTTAGCTTCTTTAATAGTTAGTTTCAATATATAGATTTAGGATTTACTCACACTTTCAATTGTAACAAATTTAATAAATTTTTTTTATTTGGTAAGTAGCCGTTAGTTACCTTTTTTTTTTTCCGTTTCTTTTCCACTAAAAAATTACCAATGACCAAACAACCGTTAACCGTTAAGAACTCGAGACACAAAATAATTTTTACCAACACAATGTTGAAATGTGCCGAAGATCGAATTAATCTCTTGTAAAATAAATCTTATTATTACAAGTTAAAAATTAGTGTAATAATTAATTGAAGTTTGGGATATCTCTAGATGTAGGCTGGGTGTTGGATAATTAATTAAGTGCTACTAAGTTAGATCGGATTTAACCAAGTTCTCTGTTTACTTTTAGTAAATAACCAACAACCAATATAGAAAACAGCCAATTTACAATTGACTATATATCAAAATTAAGCAGTAAAAATAAGTATTTAATTGCATCGAGTTCGTGTTATTTAATATTAATTATTGGTGCAAATTAATAATTATAATGCTGTGCATGCAGGTATGATAATGGGAGCAGCAATCTCAACCGTTTATTACAACCTGAAGAAACGACATCCAACGATTGATATTCCAATAATCGACTATGACTTAGTGCTCCTGATTCAGCCAGTGCTAATGTTGGGCATTAGTATTGGAGTTGCTTTTAGTGTCGTTTTTGCTGACTGGATGGTCACTATTCTTCTCATAATTATTTTCATAGGTACATGATTCTTAATTGCCTAATATTTATCGTAATTAATTAATCAACTTAAGATCCAAACCGAGCCTCGTGGATCTAGTTTGTATAATTCTTTTTTTTTTTTTTTTGGAATATGGTTTTGTTATTCAGGCACATCGACGAAGGCTTTCTTCAAGGGAATCGAAACATGGAAAAGAGAAACCATTAAGAAAAGGGTAAAAGTTATTTTATTAATTATTATATATGGAAGTGTTTATTATGGCACATGCATGATATTGTGGACTTGTGATTTGGTATTATATTCATGAGCCTTGGGAATTGTTTGTCTTTTCTAACTAATAATAATAATTAATGGAAATTAATACGATCATTGTGGATATATATTATTATATCAAAATTGTTTGAATTTTAATTAATAGGATATATCTATATTCAAATGAATTATCTCCTGTATCTGACGAAGATTAATATGTATGTGTCTAGTGTCTACTTATTTACTTGTATTAATTATAAGTGTCCCTCACGTGAGATCAAGAAAATTCTTCGATATATACTGCTATTAGCAGTCTGCTAAGCTCTTTTTTTTTTTTTTTTTTTTGTGACGTCGATACCATTAAGCATTACTTTTACAAGAAATAAGAATTTTTTTTTTTGAATCTGACTTTTTTTTTTTGAATATCCCTTCTACTTTCCAGGAGATCAAGCACTTGGAATCAAGTGGTGAGTTGTTCTAAATTCAATTTATTACAGGTTCGATTTTCTTTTTTCAGTTTTTGGAAGGTTAATTAAGCCCCTTATAAATTAGTATTACATATGCTTATATATATATATATATATATATTAACAATTAATCCCACCATTAGAAATAACGTTGATAGTTCTAGTCCTTTCTCTAGTTGTGATCAAGTGCATGATAAAAGAACAATTCTAGATATTTATTATTATATTTTTTTTCCCAAAGGAATCAAAAATAATTTTTAATTTCACTATACTTTATTTTTATCCAAAAATATCTTTAGATTTTAGATTTTGTTTTTATTTGTGTGTGGGAAGAGCAAATGAAGGAGTGGAATTGATGCACCAAAATGTACTCATCATGTTTGTGGTTTTGTCAATTTAAGTACTAATAAAAGAAAAACTACGAAACTCAAAAAAAAAAAAAAAAAAAGCTAAAGATTTTTTTTCCCTTCAAGGTTTGCTTGAAAACGTTGCATATGTTTTATATCTACTCATGATCGAATATCTAAAGTTAAATTAGCATTATTTAGGTACTATTAGTACTAGCGGACAAGCGGAATACAAGCCTCTTAGCGACGGAAACACCATAAAACGAGAGGTATGGCATAAATAAATAAATATATATATATATATATTATTCATACATATAGTTAATTGTATAATATATATTATCAAGTTTTGAGTTTCTAATGTGGTATTTGATATTCGAGTTTAATGTTATTAATACAGGTCACTATTCTTGAGAACTTGTATTGGAAAGAAATAGGACTTCTCGTTTTCGTTTGGGTCTCATTTCTAGCTCTACAAATTGCCAAGGTCTTTCCTAACTCTTATGATTAATTTATCTTCAAAATTACAGTTAAATATTTTTTAGCCTCCCATACCCTAATTATGTATATATATATATGAAGAACTATTTTAATTAGCTTAGATATACTTTAATTTTTTTTCTTTAATTTAATTATGATCGGACGGCCAAGAGAACAACTTTTGAATACGTCCATTAATAAATGACATGCAATATAATTAGCAACTATATACAATACTTAAATTACGCATATATGATCTTTGAATCTAGCATTTTTTTCTCATTAATTTAGAGATCAGGTTTTATAATCTTAAATTATTAATCTATCACAATTTTTTTTTTTTAATCTACAGAGCTATACCGCAAATTGCTCAAAGGAGTACTGGCTGTTGAATTTGTTGCAGGTAACCCTAATATATATATTATAAGTAACAAAGATTAATTAAATCTTTTGTCACTTTTTAATCCATGATAAACAATATAAACTCAATAATATATATATACTGGAATGAATATGGTAAAATTCAAAAGTAATCTGATTAATTTTTCATGAAACATACATAATTAATAAAATTTTCCCTGATTAATTAATTATTTATTTCATGTCCTTGAAGATCCCAGTATCTGCTGGGGTGTACCTATACGAGGCAGTGAGCCTTTACAAAGGAAGGAGAGTGATAGCATCCAAAGGAGATAAAGGCACAAATTGGCCACTCCGCAAGCTCCTTCTAATCTCCGCCTGCGGCTTGCTGGCCGGAATTGTCGGCGGATTGCTCGGTATCGGCGGAGGATTTATCATGGCCCCCTTGTTTTTGGAGCTTGGAATCCCACCTCAGGTCAATCTCATCACTACTCACTTCTTTCATATTTTATTTTTTAAAAATATTTTTTTTTTCAGGATGTTTTCTAATTAATTAATAAGTGATTGTTATTGGAAATTTCTACTAATAATAATTTTTTTTTAACATCAATTTAGGTTTCTAGCGCGACGGCAACTTTTGGAATGACTTTCTCTTCGTCAATGTCAGTTGTGGAGTACTACCTTTTGAATAGATTTCCAGTTCCTTATGGTATGATCAATACTAGTTCCTAACTATTTAGTGATTATTTATTAATTGAAATAAAAATATAGGAATTAATAAGTGTGTTTTCTAATTAGTAAATCCTACATCATTCTGACTATTTATTTATTTATTTTTTAAATCTGATTTTTTAATAATTGTTATCAAATTAGGGGCTCTTATATGAACTGATTAATTTAATTATTATTTGCTTGGCAGCTTTGTATTTTATTATCATAAGCGCAATCGCTGCTTATATAGGGCAAAGCTTGATGGATAGAGTTATAAAGTTATTTGGAAGAGCTTCTCTTATTGTCTTTGTCCTCTCCTTCACAGTTTTTGTTAGTGCCATTTCACTTGGTAAGATTGATTATGACTTATTTCTTTAATATTTATTCATTGCCAGTAATTTCTTAATTTCTCACAGAAAATTGTATTTAAAAAAAAAAAAAAACTTTCTGCTACTATATATGATCATAACATATATCCATCCATACGCAGAACCACATTTCTGTATTTGTAATGACATTCTATTTTTTTGCCTTATGTATTTGTGACATATCTCTTTTATTAGTAGAAATGAAATTTCTCATTTAAAAATTTATTTCTCCATTAATGCTGTATCTTTTTCGTTTTTATCATTTTTTGTAGGTGGAGTTGGTATTGCAAACATGGTAGGGAAAATTGAGCGAAATGAATACATGGGATTTGAAGACCTTTGCAAGTATGATGGCATGAAAGATAATATGATTGGTGGAATTTAGTAGATTTATATATATAATAACTGGAGATTTTAAGTCTGGTTTTGATAGTAATCGAAACTTAATTTTTTTTGGTCTAAATCTTTTTTTTAAACAGTAAAATTTAGTTTGTATGTTCTTATCCAATCGAGCTCTTAAGTTCTTTGTTTCAATATGTGGCCATGCTTTTTTTTTTTGTTGCTTTTTTTGGCTTTTTTTTTCTTATCTTATCATAAAACTATTTTTTTTAAAATAATTTAGGCTGTAATTGGGTTGGTGGGGATCGTTGGGTTGGTGGGGATGGATGTAATATATCTTCCATCAATATAATTCACTTGTCAATGTTTGCATTCTGCCACATGTTGGTTATTAAATATGTATAATGTCATGCATATTTGATTTAACTTTATATAATGCTTATCACTTTTCAAAACAAATAAATCTGACAAGTGCTATTATATTTTGTTATAACCATGTGTGGCGTGATCAACCAATATTAAATTGCAATAATCAAACTTTAATATTTAGCGTCGATTAGTGCTGTAAATATTAGAGAATATCATATGTGGTACTGCTTACAAAATTGTCATACTCTAGTATCTATCATGTTGTCACATTAATTCATGTATGGTTATAGTGCTATATATGTATATGATTGGAAATATTAATTTAGTCAAGGACAACGTAAAGAACCATTATATTAAATCTAATTGTAACCATGGTTCATACATCCAATATATATTAAGTACTCTTAATGTAGATTAGCCAGAGTTAGGTGACGACTAATTAAAGTCATGCCTTTTAAAGCTTTGTTTATAACCTTGTTGGTGATATATCTTATTTTATAATGTGTAATAGCAATGCATATATATTTGAAGAGAATTCCTTTAACATCATCAAACAATACATTCGATACTGGGATCACAAGAAAGTTCAAATGAAGGCACAATGGAAAATAATGTGTACCCGCAAAAGGTACACAACTCAAAAACCTCGAAAGACCAAAACTTAATTAACCCAAAAAAAAAAAACAAAAACAAAAACAAAAAATAAATCCTAGAGGGGGTTGAGACACAAAGGAAGAGGAGGAAGGGACGCCAATCACAATACATTAAATTCATGAAAAATGTTGTCCTAAGGGGCGTAGCTCGGGCAATAAATAGCTAATATTTACAGTAGCGTATTTCTGAGTTTGATTCCTTAGGACGTAGGAGAAAAAAAATTAATTTGGATCTTAGCCCACCCTCTTATCTTTAAATAAAAAAATTTCATGAAAAATGCTAATTATAATTAAGGTGGGTCTATTGTCATACCTCATTTATCTACTCTCCACACCCCTCAATTGAAATTATTCCAAAATACTTCATGTACTTATAATCTTAATTTCTTTCCAACTTTATCTTATTATTAAATGATCTCTATTCTACTCTATTTAAAAATATGATAGTTATGATTTTTTAAAATTTTGTACTGATGGTTAATTATCATTAAGAGATTTGAAAAAGAAATATTTTACATGATCCTCATGCTAGTAAAAGAAAAAACCATAAACAAATAACAATCACTGTAATGAAAATTTTTGTTCATTCTCTCTACTGTGCATATACGAGAGATTAATGAAAGTATTAATTAAAATGATAATTACAAAGCCCAATGCCTCAAAAGATTAAAAAAAAAATCGTTTGAGTAATAACAAAAGTTATGCATATTTTCTATAACTTCTAAAATTATGTCATTTGACTACAAATCCATTATTATTAGGGTGAATACCCGAAATTTACATAATAATAAAAATAAATACCTAAATTTTAAATATAATTACGTAAACAGTCGATTCATCAATTACTTGCACATGTTTTTTTTACAACTCAGTCATAATCAGTTACCACTATGTAAGTAACTGAATCATCACTTAGATATTTTATTATATTTTTTAAAAAATTAATTGTTTATTCAAATTATGTATCAAAAGTTAGATATTTATTATAATTTTTCTTATTATTGTTATTTATCGTAGGAAAGTGAGCTCGCCTAACTTTTTGGAAGGTTCTGTATGTACTTGGACTTTAATTTCTATTGGAAGATTCATGATGTTTATATTTGATTGGCCATTGAAGATTTCTTTACTTTTTAAAGAAAAAAAAAGTATTTATATATTTGAGGTGATTTCTGTAGATTCAAAATTAGTTGAATAATTGGGTGGACCTATTTAAAGTCCCCTCCTTTCGGCACGCCTGACCTTGTTTTCATGATGTTTGTATATCTTCTTTTCACATATCACAATCACCCAACTCCAATGGTCTCATCTCCTTTAAAACAGTCCAAAAATATTGGAGCTTGAAGTTTATTCTATATATTACACTCATATATATTGGCAATATATATATATATACACACTTTTATGGAAATGACCTTTTTATATTATTCTTTGGAATTTTATTTCTTAAATTCATAGTCATATTCAAGATATATTGTATGTACTACATATGGATTAACGTTTAACATGCACGTTTGTGTAGCATATAAACCAATACAAATTGATCTACTTAAGAGCTTCCAAAAGCTCAATAATGCGACCACTCAAGACTTATGTATTAATGTATCAGGGATATGGTAGGTCGTTTGATATGGTCAATATTATCTTTCTATTTTTAAACTTCCATTATATATATCTAGTAATAAATTTAAAAAAAAACTATTGCATTAGGATATATTTTGACCGCATAATATTTTTCTCTATTTTAATTATAGAATACATCATTATGACATACAACTAGATACGTTTTATTATTATATATACAAAATTTATACCATACACAATACAATACCGAGAGAAACATATCTTATTATTAAACATACACAAGACATTTGTTTTGCCATTGCACTTCTATAATCAATGCTTGTACAAAGACCCCAAAAACATATCATTTCAAGCAGCTAGATGATCTTAAAAACAACTTATTCCTATTATCATAGCAAGGATTAGGTTACTGTAAATCCAATATCTAGGGCTTTTTTTTAATTGATTCAATCCTCTTTTATAAGCATGCTTATTAAAGCCTTATATAATGGCTTCTTGCTTTGTTTCATAGCATGCCTCAAAAATCTAGTCAAAGTCAAGTACTATATATAGTCTCAATTCTCGAAGACCAACCTCATCACCTCATGCATGTTTGTGGTGGAAAAGGATAAATATTAATCACAGAAATATATTCTCCTTTTTGAAAAGTATAAAGTATAAAAAATGGCGATGATTGGTTCAAAAAATAATAATAATGCTGAACAATCAGGAATATTTGCATAACTATTCCATTTTGAAATTGTTTAAATAAGAATATATACGAGACTAATATATACAAACGCAGTCACGCACTTTACGCTGGTATTCTGTTTATATGAACATGTAGTTAAAATTCACACTTTTCAATTATCATAAATTATAGTGTCAATATTTAACACAAATTAAATAAACTTGAACAGTCACATAAACACGCACGAGTAGTTGTAATCACATATAAGGCCCACTTTTGATCTGGCTTGAGACATACTCAATTAAGCTCGATCATATATTGTTCATTGTCATATATATATATATATATAAATATATATAGTATAATTTCCATATCTACAATTCTACGCCTTCTTATCTGTGGATCTCCTCAATCTTCAAAGCCGCAGCACTTTAAACTTGTCTTTTTGGTCCCACCACAAATAATGCATCCTTATCTATTATTCATGATAAATATTAATTTCAGCATAAAACAGTATAGAATTGCATACTTGTGTTTATTGATAAAAAATAAATAAATATATAAAAAGAAAATTAAAAATTAAAACACAAAATTTTCAGTTGTTCTTGTTGAACAAATGATACGCTATGGTAAATAAAATTTTAAAAAAAAAAAAAAAAAGGGCAAAGACCATGCGTTGTTTAGAAGCGTTCGTTCTTTATGATGTAGGACTAGAAAATTGTGTTACTTTTTTATTTTCATTTTTAGTATATTAGTTTACTTGTGATTTTGCTTATTTTCTTTGTCATTTGGCCTTAATATAAAATACTAATTTAGTGTATTATTGAGTAGTTTTGGTAATCAAACATCCAAAATTGTAGAACTAGAACTCACTTTATCCCTTTAATCATGAATTTGGTTTGATTTTACCTATTGAGCTCAATTTATCCCTCTAATTATGGATTTGACTTGATTTAATTTACCTATTCCGCCGCGTCACTTTCCAAGAAGATTAGGTGGCATATCCATAGAGCTACAAATAAGAGAGGGTGGAAACGTGTCTATGCCCAACTTTCCCTTATCCGGACTCGTTTTCCATAAAAAAAAAAATGGGTCAGGTTTTTTTTTTTTTTTTTTTTTTTAAACGGGAAATGGATCCCCTCGGATCCGTTTTTAAGGAGAGACGGGCTAAAAAGAGACCAAAAAATAAAAAATAAAAATAAAATTATTATATTGACGTGAGTATTACTATTATGTAATGTATGTTTTGAGTACTAGTAAATTGTTTAATTATAAATCATTACATTGGTTTGAATATTTTTTTTTAGTTTAATAATAATCTTATTAGTTAGTTTTTTTTTACTTTAAATTGTTTAATTATAATTATAATGGTTTGTGTATTGCTTTAGTTTAATAAACATCTTAGGAGTACGTAAGTGTTAAAATCTGTTATTTAACCTACACGTTAATGAATGAGTTGTTAGTCTTAAATCCTCTGATCACCGGTGTTATTATCGGTGATAAGTTATTCGCAATTGATATATCAGTCGTGAATTGTGTCATATCTGCGGCTGAATTTTTTAGTAGCGAATAGGCTCTTTCATGGTAACTTTTGCGTGACTAATTTTTTAGCTGCGGCTAAACATATTTGGGACTGAAATTTAAGCAGCAGATAGTTTTTTTTTTTTTTTAGTGAGTGTCTTGTAGACTATTTGATCACATAAATAAGAAAAATGTAGTTGCAGTGTGAAACTTTTGTATTTTCTATTTATTGAAAATCAAAATAAAGTATATATTTTTGTTTTTTTTAAATGAATGATAAAATTTATATTGAAAAAACTAATGCATACACATGGAAATTATATGAAACAAAAAAGAGTAGTAAGCTATTTATTTGGAAAAATGCCAAAGGAGAGAAAATTTGTGGAATTTTTTGAAATGCCATTTTTGGACAATGTATTTTCAAAATTTTCACATTAAAAAAAAAAAAGTTGAAGTCCATGTCACTTTTTAGCAACGAATTTGAAAGCCCCCTATTTGCAAAAGAGAAAAACAAGAAAGGAACAAAATAATATTAAACAAAGTCACATTTAATAGTAGTATAAATTGTAAACTTAAATTTTAAAAGTGGCATTAGATTTGATCCAATGCCACATTTTAAGTTCAGTTTATGATTCATGTTAAATGAGCTGATCGCAAACGATGTCACTTTTTATTTGTACGCAATTATATCTTCGCATTTTTTTCGTAATGATTAATAAGCTTTTAACTCAATTTTGAAGAACTTAAAAGATGAATAACACAACTTTTTTTTTTTTATTTGGTGGCTTAAATTAAAGTTTTGGACCATAGGCAAAAAGTAGCTAGTTTTTAAAAATTCCCGAGCAAGGCTTTATGGAGAAGGGGGAGATTTTGACGAATGCATTTTCTTTTACAGGGTATTAATCTATATCAATTTTTTGTATCGCCTTTATAATTCTACTCCTACTTTTATACTATAAATATATAACAAGATTCAATTGAATTGAGTATAAATTATCAGAAGATTTTAAAGGATGCCCCATTTTGAATACATTAATAATCTATACCCATTTGTATTGCACTTTAATTTATACCTCTTTTATTATACTACAAATATAGAGTAGAAATCAATAGAGCATATTACTAGGGCATAGATTATTAAGTGATATTTTTACCCTGTTTTGCAATTTTACCATTATCAAGAAAACGAAACGGAAGAAAAAAGGTAGATACTTTGATCTTATGCCACATTTGACATTCAAGTTTACCCCCTTGTTTGGTACACCTATTTTACCCATTCCATTTTATTTTTTTTTAACTTTCTTAAATCCCTATATAATTCATCACATTCCATTTTATTTTTTTCAACCATTTTTTCAACTTTCCTAAACCCTATACAGTATCCTTAAATCTCAACCATTTATACCACCTCGAAATTGCAAAGTCAAACTATTTCATAATCATTTTAAGCCATTCTTCAACTCACCTTTTCTATTCCAAATAGTGGAATGGAATAACTAGAATGATCTCCCCAATCAAAGAGTATAATTTATGTCATTATTGCTTGACAATTTTTTATAAATAAATTACTATATTGCCTATTCCTCTCATTTGTTTTCCTCATTTGTAAATAAATAAAAAAAATGTAGTCCGATCAAATTTACTACTAAAAAATAATATGGGCTGAAACTTTATTTACCTTAAAATTTTTGAAAATTTCTCCTTAAAATGTCCCTTTTTTATTTTATTTTTTTCAGTTCTCCATTAGAGACTCCAAAACCCAGGCCCAAATTAAACCCAATAAATTACCAATCTTTCTCTGACCCCTTCACCACTTCGAATTGTCAAAGTCTCTCTCCCTCTCTCTCTCTCTCTCTGAACGCCATGGTTTTCTACTTCAAAGCTCGACCAGAATGCGGCGACTACACCATTTTCATGGGGCTCGACAAGTTCGAGAACGAAGAGCTCATCAAGTACGGTTTCATCGAAGATATTTGGTAATTTTTCTCATTCCCTTTCTCAAAGTCCTTTTTTTTTTTTTAATTATTGGACAAATTACTCGGAGTAATTAGGTTTTGGTGTTTTCAATTTGTTCTGCCTCTCTTGATTTGTTTTTTAATTCGTTTAGGGTATTGATTCCATAATCGACAAATTAGAGTAAAAAAGCTAATGATTAGCGTGTCCGGATTTTCGTTTTTCTTTTTCTTTGTAATTTCTTTTAGAAGAATCGAACAATTGGGTGTGAATAACATTGGAGTTTTGACAGTTATGATTCGTTCTTCAATTGGTTTTGATTTAAAAAAAAAATTGATTCTTCGATTTTGTTTGATTTCCCAGCTTGCTTTCCGAGAATTCCTTCGGCAAAAGAAAAAAAAAATTGGCGTAATTTTTATAGGAGATAAATTTGAGCTCTTTGTGTACCATGTATTGTTGTAATTCACAAACTTGACTTGTTGGATCAAATTTGAATAATTTTTAGCTATAACAACATAATTAGGCCAAATTTTGCAAATTGATTTTACTATTCAAGATGAGCGTAGTGAATTATTTGCTTATGCTTAGTTTCAGCATTTGGGTGTGTTCATATATTGAATCAAACTGAAAACCCCAGAGAGGATATAAAAAAATGTTTTTTAACTCTTTGCAGGTTTCATGTCGATAAAATGTCGTCGGCCCATGTTTATCTTCGACTGCAGAAAGGACAGACCATCGACGATATAAGCGAAGGCGTATTGGAGGATTGTGCTCAGCTTGTCAAAGCTAATTCCATTCAAGGTAAATCTTCATGGATTTTCATTGTTCACGATTTCTAAAAACGACACCATTATATATTCAAACACATGTTTTACATCGCTTAAAAAGAATTGAAAACGAATAATTTCAACGTGGGGAAAATTTTGATATATTTGTCTCATCAACTACGAGGAAAGATACATTACCTAGATCATTTGGAGAAATTATAGTGTGTTTGTGCCAGCGATGTTGTTCGCTGATGATATAAGCATTTGTGTATCTCTAAGGTAACAAGGTGAACAATATCGATGTTGTTTACACTCCATGGTCCAATTTGAAGAAAACTCCTTCCATGGATGTCGGCCAAGTGGGTTTTCACAGTTCAAAGATGGTAAGCTTCTTTGGTTTAGTAGTGTTCCCTTTGGATGTCTAATTGATTTGATCGTTTGGTGTGTGGATATATTGGGTCTTCATCTTCTTTGATGTGTAACACAGGTTCGTACAGTGAGGGTGGAGAAGCGGATTAACGAGATAGTTAATAGATTGAACCGGACAAAGGTGGAAAGGAAGCCTGATCTCAAAGGTGAAATACATTCTATATCGGACAATACTGCATTGTTCTGTCGATTGCTAAAGTTACTTCTTCAAATCCTGCAATTTTAGCGCTTGACTCACTGTTCGGTATAAATAATTATCTGCAGCGGAACGGGAAGCGGTCAATGCTGCAGAAAGGGCAGAGAGAAAACAGCATCTGAGAGACAAAGTAAGTTTCAATTTTTGGTTCCTAGTCTTGTATTGACCAATATGACGGGTGGTTGTAGAGACTCTTACATAATGGTTCAATGCACACGATGTATAAAGCCAAAAAGCAAATGCCCATATATAGTAGTTAATTGTAGAATCTTCATGATAAGTGCTCTTTTACTATGTTTGAAACTTACTCGTTAATAAATATCTTTTGCAGAAACGACGGGAAGAGATGGAAAGACTTGAAAAGGAGAGGCAAGCAGAGCTTAGGAGCTACAAAGGACTGATGGTCTCGGAAAAGATGACGTCTAACAAACAGATGGGAGCAACGAGCAAGTCTGTGCAGGAGTTGGAAGATGATTTCATGTGAGCATGATTTCTTTTTGTCCGATAATTGAGGTTACCCAAAACCCATAAAGAGTATGTGTCATTTAGTTTTTTATTCCATGTCTGAAATTTATTCCCTCCCGCACCTGTTTAAAACGGTAAAAGGGTATGTATGCAACATCAAGATAGAAAAGGGGAAAGAAATGCAAAATATAAAGATAGGAAGGTGAAAAGAGAGGCTATTTGGCGTTTGGAGATGAAGAAAAAATGGGAATATATATTTAAGCTGTTTGTGATTGGATGATGATGATGATGATGATAATGATGACGACGACGACGATGATAACTTAAGGGAAAATGAATCGGTCATAACCTGTGCTAACAGAGTATGTCTTGTATACTTTCAACATTGATAAAAAAATATCTGATTCCCTTCTTTACAGCTGTGTGTTTGCGTGTTGATTTATGAATGGTCATATTGTTGTTCTATCTTCAGTTTTGATAAGCACTCGTATATATTATTTTTTGCTCTTGAGAGCTGAGAACAAGAAAGAATGAATGGTTCTACCATGGAATGAGAAAATAACAAGGATGGCAATTTTTCACTTATTTAGTTTGGCATGATATTGCAAAGAGAAAATTAATCGATTTAAGTGAAAAATCTCCTCATTTATTAGTTATGTCTATGATACAGATTACAGAGTTTACTCGAATCCGAGACCTTTATTGAAAAGTATTGTTATAGACTTATAGTTGGCCTTATGATTCCACTTAGCTGATTGTTGTTAAGAAGTGCAAGGACAAGAACTTGCAGAGTCTTGTCGAAGGCAATGTTTCCATTTTTTGTTAGTATGGACTTTCGAATGCTTGGATTGGTTGATCTGGATTGAGCTATTGGATATTCTTTTATCATGAGATGTCATTTTTTGTTGTTTTACATTATTTCCTTGATTCAATAAACTCCAAATTGTTAAAAACGGGAATATATAGATTTTTATTGGAAAATTTTGATATCTGTGCTAAATTTAGCATAGCATAGTATTGGAAACCTTTTTTTTTTTTTTTTTTTCGTTCATATTAAATTTTGGACAACTTTAACAATAGCATGATATTTGGTGCATGCACTGGGAGCTCAAAGGTTATTATGCCTTATGTAGGTAAATTATAATTTACCACTATTCAAAATCATTGCATTAATAATTTGCTACTACAATATCAAAATCTGAAATTTATTTATTTGATTATAAGTTAAAGTACATTTAGCAATGCACTTATTTTTATTGTATCAAATAGTGACTCTGATTCTTTGGCATTTATCTTTTAATTAAATAAAACATGTTTATTTCGGACTTTTTTGTTTCGCGGTTTAAATTCACGTTCATATAGTTTTTTTATTACAGTTTAATGAACTTGAGTCAAAATTATTGTTGGACAATCATTTTTTAATTCAGCTTAAATTTACAATTAGATAGTCTTACATAAGTAAAATGCGCTTTAGGTAGACTTGCTACAATAAAGTAATTGCTCCTCCTTAAATTTAATTTCCAATACATGTAGTGCCAACCAAAAAGCATTAGTTTGGTCTTGTTGTATAAGTACTTTTTAAACTATGTTAAGAAAAGAAGTTGTTAAAGTCATAAATAGGAAGAGCATTTATAAACTATATTTTTTAAACAGTTTGTTAAAATATTGTGGAATGAACATGTTTATTTATTAAAAAAGAATTATTGGAAATGGTAATTGAGAGAAGAAGTGCAATTAATTAGAGATATTTTAGTATAATTACATAATAAAAAAAATTTTGATAAATATATATATATATATATCTATCTATTTCTCAGATTATATTGTGCTTCTAAGCGCATATTATACTTGTAGATCTTTTAGAATAAAAACAGGCTTTAACAACAATACCAAACGCACTTGACATTGCTTATAAAAAAATAGTTTAAAATGTAATGAAAAGTAAAGTTGTTGAAGTTATAAGAAAGTAGAGCCTTATATATTTCCAAAATTGTTGTTAAATTGTTATATACATGTATAATTACCAAAAAAGTAATTAAAAAATGGTAATTAATAAAAGAGTGACAATTAATCAAAGATATTTTAGTAAATTAAATAAAGAAGCATTTTTGGTAACTTTTCTCAAAAAAAAAAAGTAGTAATTACCTTACTTAGATGACAAAGTCTAAACTAAATGAAAATTATTAGTAGTTTAAATGACAATGTCTAGATTTTTTTCCAACTCCACTCCAAACTAAAACTGACCCTGAAAGTTACTATGGTCTTAAGACATTGGTCATAGACTCATAGTTCGATTTCGATACTTCGTGTGTGTGAGTGCGCGCGCACGTGTGTACACGAAAAGCGTGTCTTCACTATTATTCAGTTCTTCAGTATAAATATTTAAGTAATGACACAAAATCAATATTTCAATCAGCTTAAAAGCCCCAAATTCCCCAATTGAAATTTATACCCTCCAAAAACCCTAACACTAAAACCTTCTCGTCCCTCTCTCTCTCTCTCTCTCTCTCTCTCTCTCTCTCTCTCTCTCCTCGCTGCAATGGCGTCTTCGGCTGCCTTGGACGAAGAAACTTCCAAGAAAGTTCTCCGACAGGTTCGCTATTACCCACTTCGTCAAATCGCTCTATTTCGTGTACTTTTTTTTTTCTTTTTCTTTTCTGTTTCTTAAAATCTCCGAACTTTTTTTTGTTGTCGCAGGTAGAGTTTTACTTCAGCGATAGCAATCTTCCCAGAGATAATTTTCTCAAGAAATCCATTAGCGAAAGCGACGATGGAAGTATCCTTATATATATGTATATATAATTATTTCTGAGAAAACATTTTAAGGTGTCGATTAAATGCCGTTGAAGCTCGTGCTTTTGTTCAGTGTGGTTTTTTAGGTTTTGAATTTTTTTTTTTTGTTATCGAGTTTGATATATATATATATATATATTTTATTGGAATGTTATCGAGTTTGATTATTGTTGAAAGTACTTGTTTGAGCTTGACTGTGGGAAATAGTGGTTAGTTTGGCGTTGATATGTTCGTTTACTCGGATGAGAAATCATCTCAATTTGGGCGATGCTAAGCCGGACAATGTGCCCGAAGACACCGTGAATGCGGTGGCCGAAACTCTTCGCAAATCGACTTCCCTGAAGATATCCGAAGATGGTGAGTGTTTTTTTTTTTGGTTGAGAGTTCAGTCTTATGAGTTAAATGTACTCAATTATTGAGTTTTTATTGTGGCTTCTTATGGCTAATGTATTCCCTTTGGTGCTTTTATTGGTTTCAGGGAAGAGGGTCGGTCGGAGTACTGAATTGCCGAAACCGGACGAGTTGATAGAGCAGTTGGATGTTAGAACAGTGGCTGCGTCGCCGTTTGAACATGATGTTAAGCGAGAAGACGTAGAGGCTTTCTTTGGTCAATCCGCCAAGGTATCGTAGCTGGTTCTTTTTTGTTGGTTATTGGAAGAGAATAGCCTTATCGGATTCTGTTGATGCATAATCACTGTGCCTTTATTCCCTTGAGGTTGAGCTGGTCTCAATGTGAATGAGTATTTATGTTCCTTCTTATTGTTTCATGTCGTTTTCAATGCGTTTTGAGAATTGATTTGATGGGTGATTATTTTTAGGAAGTTTGCAAACCTTAGTCTTTACATTTCTCTGTGATAAAAGACATTGCTTTATTGTCTTAACAGTTGTGATATTTGCTAAAGATTTGAAGTATCGTATGGGGATGGTAACCTCTATTTACCAACATTTATTCGATTAAGATTCTTGAAATAAAGAGTTTGAAGATTCTTCTATTTCAGGTTACGAGTATGAGGCTGCCCCGCCATGTCGCTGACAAAAGGTTTTTCTGTGGCACTGCTTTGGTTGAGTTTTCAACGGAGGAAGATGCTGAAAACATATTGAAGCAAAGCTTTGAATATGCAGGTGTTAAATTAGACCTAAAACAAAAGTAAGCTTTGAACATTGTTTCTTTGTTTCTTTCTGTTAAGCTTTATGCTCAAATATATATAGGGCCTTTAATTGTAAAATTTCTCTAGTCCTTTATCCTTTGTTCTCTTAATTTCATGATTTTTGAGCAATAAAACAATGATTGCACTATTAAAAAACTGACCTTCCTTTGTGTGTCAGCCTAAAAAAGTGATGTAGCTTTTGATTTTTTTGCCTCTGTATATTTATTGGCTTGTTTAATACCAAGAGCTTAGCAACAACCATAAGAACTTTCAACGAGAGAATTTATTCTTTCCTCATTGAATTGCATGAGTAATAGATTCGAGGGTGGCTATATATATCTAAAACGCAGCAAAAAAGAGTGGATATTTTTTTTAATACATGAGAAAACTTCTAATATGATATTACCGACTCAGGAAGGATTTTGATGCGGAAAGAGAGAAGGAGATGGAGGAATTTGAGAACTCTCGTCCTCTCGCGGGTTCAAAGGGAAGTAATTCCTCAAGTGCAGAAATAGCGTAAGTAGTAGTTTCATCACATGATTTCTGAGGCTCAAGTTGATTAGGTATCTGATTATCTCCATTTAATAATTATCACAGTTACCCCAAAGGTCTAATTGTTGCATTCGCATTGAAGAGGAATTCAAGTGAAGGTTCTGCAGAACAAAATGGTAGCACAAATGGTGGAGATCTTGGTTCCTCGGAGAATGCCACTGAAGAGACTGTACAGAATTCTGAAGATACTAACGCAGACAATAAAGATGAAGTTCCAGCTGATAACGTCGATAACAAAAGTGACCTGGAGACCGATGGGAAGGAAACTAAAGAGGAAGGAAAGCCTTCGGAAGATTCTATTGCAGAGAATGAAGAGAGCAAAGAAAAATATAATGCTGCCGCGTACAAAAATAACAAGGATGTAGTTATGCGCGAGGATCTGAAGAGTGTTTTCCAAAAGTTTGGCAATGTCAAGGTACCTTCTTGGACAATATCTTTTTATTTAGCGAATTTTCTCACTTGAGATTTATTTCTTCTGACATTCTTCCTTGAAATATTTTCCTGCTTCAAGTTTGTTGATTTCAAGATGGGAGCTGAGTCAGGCTATATTCGATTCGAAGAACCCGAAGCAGCTCAGAAAGCTCGTGCTGCTGCTGTCCTTTCTGAGCAAGGCGGTCTGGCCGTGAAGAACTTCATTGCTACTTTAGAACCAGTCACAGGTGGGCAACAATCTTCAACTTTGTTTTCTTTAAGGCCTTGTTTGGTAAACGGGTTCGAACCCGTTTTGGGCCATTCAAACGAGTTTGTCAGTTTAAATCGTCGTTTGGGACTTTTTTTTTAAAAAAATCCAAATTCAAAACTTATTCAAACCCTTAAAATTTAAGTTTTACCCACCCTCAAATTTCAACCGATTGGATACATTTTGAATAATTTTTTTTTATTTGACATTTCAACTACTCTTTTCGTAACTTAAATCACATACTTCTATATCTATCCAAACATCAATTCAATAAATTTTCAATTTAGATTATTTGAGCCAACAATTTAAATTTTTCGTTCAAATTGCACGATTCAAAATTTTCAATTTAAATAAAAAAGTTTAAATTACCACAATTTGAATCCGTTTACCAAACGACACCTTAGTTGTTATTTGTATGCTCGATCTAACGTGCGCCATCTAGTCTTTCAATTGATTGTGAGTTTTCTCGTTGTGCTCGTAGGTGACTCTGAAAGAGACTACTGGGAACTTCTCCGTGGTAGTCAAGATAAGCACCGTGATTTCAAGGGTCACCGTGGAAGGTTAGAATTGCTATTGGGGAACTCCAATCCAAAATTTAACTAAGAATTCCTAGTTGAATGCATTGCTGACCTTTTCTGTGCTCAACAGGGGAGGCAAATACAACCGAGGCTGGAAAAATGGCCGCTCGAGAGATAATGACTCTTCAGCGGGTCGCCCGGCAAAGGCTCAGAAAGTTTGAGAGCCAATTGAGAATAAAAGTATCTATAAAATCTTGAGATTAAGTTATGGTATCAATTTTGTTCTATGTTTTTAACAGATTAGTGGCAAACAAGCACTCTGCTTCAATTGCTTGGTCTGTCAAGCGTAGGTTATAGTTTTGTTTGCTTTGCGAACCACCAATACGCTTATGTATCAGTGTAACTTAAGCTGTTTTAATGCTTCTATTTGAAATTTATATTTATATTTTTTATTAAGAATACCGTTTTTAAATTTTGAAATTTAATTGTGTGGTTTATCTTAGGCCTAGCCCGCTTAAAGGAGTAGAAGGTTTAAGGGAGGTTTAATTAGTTATCTTAAGCTTGTGGATAGCCAAACTAGTTTCCTGAATATATATACATATAATATATATATATATATATATATAAGAAATTATTATTATTTTTTTTAAAGAAATGGATTATTTGATTTATGTTGTTTGTGATTATGTGTGTGATTTGTTTTAAACGCTAAGAGCTTTCTCCACTATCCAATTAGTGTAGTAGTTTTTTAAGGAAAATTGAATAGGAGCTGAATAAAATATAGTGATTAAGTAGTTCGATATTAGGTAATGAAACAAAATGATCTAGTGATTAATAGCTCTTTGCCGATATCTGCGTTGAATGTTGACTGTTTTAAGGTTTGATAACAATGGCAATAATATTAAAGATAAGTTCCTTTAAACGTTGTGAGCTTTCTCCATTATTCAATTAGCGAGTTAGTATTTTTGAGGAAAATTGAATAGGAAATTAATAAAATATAGTGATTAAGTAGTTCTATATTAGGTAATGAAACAAAATGTCATGTTTACTTGTATATCACACATTTTTTTTTGCACAAGTTATCTTTGATTGATACTAGATGTATTTGGTGGATTCGATTTATAATCGAGATTAATTGTCATTACCTGTTGGGGTCTATCGAGTCCGGAATTAAAGTGTGTATGTGTTACTTTAGAATACAATCTTCCCTTCTACCTTGGTGATAAATACTCACCAATGATAATATGACACTTTAGCCAATAAAAAACATGACACATCAATTGCCTCATAGGTTGGTATTAAAAAATTAGTAAAATAGTTGGTATGTCTAGTATTTTCCTTTTTTTTTTTTAAAGTAAAAGACATTGGCCCTTCAATATTTTTTTGATAATTGTTGTTATTATAATAATTTTCATCGCTGTTGTCGAACATTTTCAATGATAAATTTCTTTAACATTTTTTTAAAATTAAATTACCGATATTATTTATTGATACGAATGTTTTTGTGTTTGATTTGCACCAACTTATTTATCATGTGTTATCACATGAATTGCTTGTCAAAATTTGATTAAATTACAATTAATAAAGGGGAACAAAGCAGATAATTTTGTAGATCTACAATCAACGTAAAGACTTTTTCAAAGTTATAAACTAAAATAAAAATTGACTCATCGAAGAAGCAAAATCTGTGATAAACCATTATTCTTTCCTTGAGCTCAACTTCAAAGTGCAAAGGAAAACAAAAAGTAGAGATTAAAAAAAAATAAAAACAATTGATTGGTGGTCATTGGTTGTTGAAATATTTGAAAAACATAAAATTTAAAAGAGAGAGAAAAAAGGAGAGGAAAATAAAAAGTCAAGGGAAAAATCCGACGTGTCAAGATCTCCACCGTTGGATAACAAACTTGATCGATCTTTAACGCCAATAGGGTTTGAAACTCCATATTCCGCCACTTTGTGTTTGAATACATGTCCTGACCGTTTCACCTCCCAACTTTCTCTCTCCTCACTCTCACTCTCTCTCTCATTCAAATTTTCTCTCTACTCTCTCTCCTCCGCCATAGCAGATCGATCTCTCTCTCTCTCTCTCCGAGTCAGTCCAGTACGCCATAGCCGACGCTCGGATCTCCCGATGCGCGCCGTATCGGTCGCTCCGTGGACTCTCTCTCGCCTCAGCGTCGCTGCGAATCGTTATCAGGAGCTCAGTTCGGTAAGTGAATTAGGGTTTCTGAGTTCGATTGAAGTTCAAATGAAGTTCGTTTTGGATCTGAAATTTCTGTTTTGAGTTCAATTCGATCGAGTGTTTGTTGTGTTTCGTGTTCGTTTCTATGAGTTTTGAATTTGATCGAATTGCTTTTTTTTTTTTATCTGGTTATAGGTTATTGTAGAACTTGAAGTTATAGAGTTCGAAGATTTAGGACTTAGAGTTTGCAATTTTAGTAAATGAGGTTGATTTGGATGTTACTGATTGTTTTACCAGGGAATACTGTAGTTGATTGAGTGTTTCCGAGTAAGAACTCTTTTAAGGTTTTCGATAATTCAGCTCGGAACTTTAAGTTTTGTGGTTTGATTTTCGATCTTAATATTATGTTCAAAGAATGTCGCTGGATTGACGGAATTATATGGGAAGAAATGGGAACCATAAGAATAAATAAGTCTGGTATTTTGAAGGGGTGCTTGGCTCTAGTGTTTGATGTATAATTTGTGAAGTTGGAACTATAGAGTGTCTAAGTGTTATTATGAACTTTTACTTGTACAACTTATGCAATTGTTCGCGATGTCAATTGTTAACAAGTATAGTAGGTGTTTTAGTTGTTTTAATCTAGGCCATAAATTTCAATTTCCTGATATTCGCCACCCTTTGGTTTATCTTTTAATATATTAATATTATGCTTTTGATTACGTATAAACTTTTGTTTTTTCCCCTTCTAGAGTGCGGATCTGTTGTTCAGAGATATTGCTGTTGCTAGTTCTTAGCCTTATAATGATTTGGAAGACATATAGCGGAGAGAGTTGCTTTCGAGTTGGAATCGGGATATGCAGCTTTGCTTGTCTGTTGAAAAGCTATGGCAAGTGACAAGACAATTTCTACTCCTTCGGACGGGCTTGGTGAGGGTATTCAGAAAATTCGGGCCCTTCATGGGTAATTCTCCAAGATCATCTTGTCATGTCAAATCATCTTTCTTCATCTTTACTGGTTTGGTTTGCCATCATTTTTTGGGACTTTTGCTGGAAAATGAACGATCGATGGCTAACCAAAGTAGTTCTGAGTTCTTCTTGCCATCGTAGCACATTTCTCATATTAATTTCTTTAGTTGATTCAATAAACATGAAATAAGAATGAAAATGAAAAGAGTATTATACAATTTATCTTTTTTCAAAAAGCTCGCCTTGGTTTTCAAATATTTTGGGAAACTGCTTTTGGAATTTGTGATTTCAGTATTCTTATGCACGTATCTTGTGAGAAAGTTCTTTTATTTAGAACAGATTAGCCACATAAAGTTGGGCTTAATCTAACATATGCAAATCTTTCTATAGGAGGACTAGTGGGCCTACAAGGCGTTCAACCAAAGGACAGTGGACACCTGAAGAGGTGAATGTGCTTTTTCATATGCGTATAAATCATGTTATGACTTTAAAATGATTTATTATTCCCTTGTTATTAATATTAATATATCAACTTTCATTCATCACATAATATGATGAGTTGCAATCACGTCCAAGTTATTTGTTTTAATTTGTAATTCTGAATTCAGCTAGTGAATCTGGTGGGATTTTTCATGTGTTTAGGATGAGATTTTGCGGAGGGCAGTTCAACGCTTTAAAGGAAAGAATTGGAAGAAAATAGGTATCATGAAACTATTATCATTTCTTCCTTAAGTTCTTATTTAAGCAGGTTCCATATTATTGTTTCGCATGTCCTTATTATTATTATTATTATTATTTTCTTTTTGTACGTTTTATAATTGTTTTCAACATACTATGAACTATTTGTTGTTATATCAGTTTTTTCTGTTAGGATTTCTTATGATCAAGGCATTATGGATTTTGTTTAGATCTAGAAAACGTAGAAATTACTTAAATTGCTGGCTGCAATATAGCTTTTATAAGAAATAAAGCTCTTTGGGGCTTATCCTGAACTCCTACCTTCTGAAGCACAAAATATTTTTCTTTCCAAGCTATATTTTTTTAGTATATGCTAATTAACTATATGTAAGGATATTTTAAGTATGTGACATTTCATTGCAACCTGCTCATGCTCACGCATTTAATTGTAAATTCTGGATGTTTGTAGCTGAATGTTTCAAGGATCGGACTGATGTTCAATGCCTCCATAGGTGGCAAAAGGTCTTGAATCCAGAACTTGTCAAAGGACCATGGTCTAAAGAGGTAAACCGCTGTACCATTCTTGTTTGTTTCCTGTTGACTTGTTCACAGGAGGATTATTTCCAATGACTACAGGGTGAAGGCCAAATAAAGGTTATGTTTTATTTCAAAAATCTACCAATATCTAACTGTTTGATTTTGTAAAATGTAAATAGGAGGATGAGATTATAGTTGAATTGGTGAACAAATATGGGCCAAAGAAGTGGTCTACCATTGCGCAGCATTTACCTGGACGTATTGGTAAGCAGTGTCGTGAAAGGTATGATTATTCTCAATGTTGTTGTTAGTGTTAGTGTTTGTTTGTTTGTTTGTTTGTTTTTTTTTTTTTTCCCTTGAATTGTTGTTACTTGTGTTCATACTTCACTATTTAGATATGCTACTTTTGTGTTCCACTCACTTAAGCTGAAACTTATTATAGGTGGCACAATCATCTTAATCCTTCAATAAACAAAGAGGCATGGACACAAGAAGAAGAGTTAGCTCTTATTCGTGCTCATCAGATATATGGGAACAAATGGGCAGAACTGACAAAATTCTTGCCTGGAAGGTATTTTCATTGCTTACCTGAACATTGCCATTTTTTTTTTCCTATATTGGTTGCAAGTTCTAGTATGTTTACCCTTACTGCAAGTTCAGATTTTAGTCAGTGCCTTTCTTTTTATCTTTTTTATCTTGTTTCTATCACAACTTCTTATTGCTGGTGCCTGCTGGAACCATCATGAATAGTTTTCATATCTATATTTTTGTGGTTAACAGGACAGACAATTCCATAAAAAATCATTGGAACAGTTCTGTGAAAAAGAAATTGGATTCCTACTTGAAATCCGGTTTGCTTACTCAGTTCCAGGGTCTGCCTCCAGTTGGACAACAAAGCCAACCCATGCTTTCATCTTCTTTGAAGGTACATAATGGAGATGACAGTGGTCACAAAGTGTCTGAAGTAGAGGATATTTCAGAATGTAGTCAAGATTCAACTAACGCTGGTCGCTTTCAATCTACAAATGAAATGGCCATTGTGGTGCTACATGGAGAGGAACCTCTGAGTATTGAATTTTCTGGTTCGGGAAAGGAGCTAAACTCCAGCCCAGTTACTTGTTCAGAGCCATACTATCCCGCTATGGACGAAGCTACTTTGTCCCTCACAGACATGTCTCACGATATAGGTTTTGTTAACAAATTCCTCCAGCAAAATTTTTCGAATGATGCTGAAACTTCGATGGGCGGTGATTACCAGTTTGATTTACATGACATGCCTCACATTTCTTCGCTAGAATTGGGACACGAGTCACTAAGAATGCATCCACATTGCATAGGCTCCAACGAGAGCCACGAAGGACATAATGTTCAATTACAGGCTTCTGGGGAGTTAAGCACTTCTTCCATGGAGCAAATTATGCATATGGGTTCTGACAAAGCAGAACATATGCTGATATCAGATGAAGAGTGTTGCAGGATCTTATTCACAGAAGCAATGAAAGACGAGTGCTTTTCTGCAAGAAGTCTTGATTTAGGCGGCGATGCTGGTCCTAAAGTTGATGGCGCTGCTGCTTCACAATTGCACCATCCTTCAAATTATGACGTAGCAGTCCCTGCATGTTCTCAATCATTCTTTTCGAGACTTATTTCAGCGGATGATGATCCAATTATACTTGATGGCGACACAAATCATTTATTTGGAGTTCAAGAACAAGAATACATCTCTTCACGTGATGGCTTTATCTATACCAATGATTCTGCCAATTCTCCTTGCAACGGTGGTACAGATGAGATGGGAATGCAAGAGCAACTGGATACACTCAAGGATACTTCAAAATTAGTCCCTGTAAATAGTTTCAATTCAATATCAGATACACAAACTTGTCCCACAGATGCTAGACCGAATGTGGGCATGGAAGAGAACGGTGCAGGCGCACTTTGCTACGAGCCGCCTCGTTTTCCTAGTTTTGATGTTCCATTTTTCAGCTGTGATCTTGTACAGTCGGGTGGTGAATTGCAGCAAGAATATAGTCCGCTTGGTATTCGGCAGCTCATGATGCCTTCTATGAACTGTCTTACCCCATTTAGGTTATGGGATTCACCAACTCGTGGTGATAGTCCTGATGCTGTACTTAAGAGTGCAGCTAAAACCTTCACAGGCACACCATCTATTTTGAAGAAACGACACCGAGAGTTATTGTCGCCATTGTCTGATAGAAGAAACGGAAAAAAACTAGAGACCAACATGACCTCCAGGTTGACTAAGGATTTTTCACGTTTAGATGTGTTTGTTGATGAGGAGAGTGGGGCTCAGAAAGCATCACAATCCTCATCAACCAACCAAAATAGGAAATCTGCAGATTCAACAGCAGATGAAGTAACCCAAGATCTAACATCTGAAGAAATCAGAGAGCGAAGAACCATTAATGCTGATGATAGCAAGATCAAGATTGAAGTCGAACCCACTTCCCAGAAGCCTTCTGGAGTTCTTATTGAACATAATATGAACGATCTACTATTATTTTCTCCTAAACAACTTGATTCCAGAGCCTTTGGTTCAAGTGCTAGAACTCCAAGAAATCGGCTTTTCAAATCATCTTGCGGAAAACTGTGTGTACCTCTTGCCTCACCTTCTGTGAGCAGGAAGACACACGAAGTTCATCCTGTTGCAGAGGCATCTGGGCAGCAACATGATTCTTCATCAGCAGTCCCAGAAGTCAATGGTGGCAATGCTGGTGCTGCTGCGACAGCTGAAAATTTTAGCATGTAAGACCTCATCATTAATTTCTTGTTTTACACTGTATGTTATTATCTATTGTTATTGACAATATGACGTTCCTGAACTCTTAGTAAAAGAAGATTTATGATCCTTCTCATGTTTGCTTTGTAGATTCGGTGAAACTCCATTTAAAAGAAGTATTGAGTCCCCTTCAGCGTGGAAGTCTCCCTGGTTCATCAACTCTTTTCTAGCTGGCCCCAGGGTTGATACCGACATCACGATTGAGGTATCAGAAAACTTCTGATCATGATAAAAATGTATACATTTAATGCTACCTTTTTTTTACAGAATTCCAACTTTATCGAGTAACCTCTGCAGGATATTGGGTATTTTATGAGCCCTGGAGACCGAAGCTACGATGCCATTGGACTAATGAAGCAGATAAGTGAGCAAACTGCAGCTGCTTATGCCAACGCACAGGAAGTTTTGGGAAATGAAACCCCTCAAACTTTAGTGAAAAAGCGATGCGACCGTGACACTCAGGAACAGGAGAATAATGTACCGTCTAATCAGCTAGGAAACCGGTCGAATTTGCATCAGAACATTTTGGTATGGTCACTATATAACTACTTAGCAATTTTTTGACTTATCTTAATTTGAACATCAGTAGTAATCTTATTGGCATTATTGCCTATGCCTTAGTCAAGCGTACATTTAATTATGCATTTAGGGTAAAATAATGAGTGGTTTAAAAAAAAAAACTTTTTGTGATTGTTCAATTAGGCTCGTACCACTCTAACTAGGTATGCAAATATGTTTAACCGAAGTGCAAGGACGAGCATTTAGATTAAAATGTTCATGAATATGTGAATTTATTTGCATGTATAGTTCTAATTTTTCTACTTTCAACTGGCTGCACTCTTTGCAGGCTGAGTGTCGTGTCCTCGACTTCAGCGAATGCGGGACTCCCGGTAAAGGAGGAACAGAACAAGCAAAATCCTCGACTGCGATCGGTTTCTCGAGCCCATCTTCTTATCTGCTTAAGAGCTGCAGATGATCGTGGTATTAGCCATAGCATAGCGTGTGGAAAAACGTATTCACGTATTGATATCTATACATGTATAAAATATCAGTGATGAGCTGCTATTTTTTTGGTGGTGTAATTTTAGGCTCTTTAGTTTTCATTTCGAAAACTCAAGCAGTTATTCTTCCTTTGTCGCCTTTTTGACTTGAATTGTATATGAGGAAATTCAAACCCGAAGTAATAGATCAAATTATTCTCAATTTTGTCACTAATTCGTGCTATTATACCCAACTCTTAAATATATTTTAAAAATACTCTGCTTTAAATACGCACTTCAATTCAACTAAGATTGATGACACAGTGGCTGCTTGTATAATCCAGTAGTAATTTCATACTCTTAACAAGGAAAGGGTCGAGTTTGAATCTCATTACTCTATCAAAAAAAAAATAATAATAATGATAAATAAAATGAAAGAGCACAACTATCGTTTGAGATCTTGACAGTTGTTTTCATTTTCTTTGCACAAGTACCCCTCCTACATCAAAGATTACATTTTTCTTACTTTCTATTTAATTTTGCTCACAAAAACCTCCACCTTAGGAATTATAGGATTATGGGAAATAGAATGAAAATGAAGACAAGTTATATTCTTTTGAAAACATGGATAAAAAATCCATTCTTAAATTAATTTCCTCATCATATATTTATTTAACTGAAAATAATTGATGAGTAAGAGTTGAAAAAAAAAATGCACTTTTAAGTATATATATGTAATTTTAGTAATAATTAAATTAAAATACAGGCTAATTAAGAAATTAGTCATTTTAAAGGTAAAATTTGAAGAATTTAACTATAGTTTTATGAAATTAAAGATTTAACCGTAATATACGTGTAACATGTAACATATTATGTTACACTTGTGACATATTATGTTATATGTGTAACATAAATATGATAACATATTATATTATACGTATGTTACGACTAAATCTTTAATTTCATAAAATTAAGGCTAAATCCTAAAAAATTCGTCAAAAGTTTCGTTAAATCCTTAAAAATCTCTTAAGTTAGACTAACGGATACATATTAAAATCGTCAAAATTAAAAGTTAAAGGGACCGTGAGGTGCCTGTAAAAATAATCAAGGACAAAGTGTATAAAATCTAAAAGTACAAAGATCATAAAGTCAATTACTCTATTAATTTTTTTTTTTTTTTGGAGGCATTTGTTTGGCCACGCTTAATTTTATACACGACTCGTTTTTCTCTTACTATGGTCTTAGGTCGCTGCAGATCCGCCATTTTCAAAATAACGGATTACAGGCGAACCCTTTATATATATATATATATATATGAGGAGTCAAAAACCACGAGTTTCGGATAATGTCTAAAGAACAGAGTACCATTCCATTTCAAAAGAGCTCAAACCAATAAACCAAACAAGAAGCAATGAAGAAACTTCTACCTTGCAGAGCGCATGTAATTGATTTCGTCTTATTATATTGAATTTTGACACCAAAATACAAGCTATTGGAATAGTTTCCCAAAATTTGTAAGACAAACAAATTTTTCTTAAATTCCCAACTAACAATTAATCATCAAATCCTTTGACCTCTCTCATTGGTAAAAGGTTGCGATTATTATGACAAAAATACAAAACAGCAGCAAGAGTCGAGAAACCATTTAAGCGAAACGGTCAACCCGCCCGTTGAAGGGTCTAGGCAGCACGAATAACGGCTGCGTGAATCGCATCCGCAAGATGAGGAACAGTCCTGGTGCTCAGACCAGCCATGCTGATTCTCCTGCAAGTTGAGAGAAATGGCTTAACTATTTGCAGAATAGTAAGAAGTCGTTAATGTTCAAAGAAATCTTAAAATTGGGATGTTTTTATTTCATTCGTTGAAGGATTATCTATCGAGTTTCAAATGAGTCTGTAAAATGTGTTGGATTAGAATAAAGGTGAAAGCAAGCAAAAGAAAAACCACATGGGACATGGCAGTACATGATATTAACCTCACATTCAAGAAGTTGAACTACTTACCCATCAGATGTCATGTAGATGTGATATTCTTTGGTCATGAAAGCAACTTGTTCAGAATTCAATCCAGTGAAAGTAAACATTCCAATCTGCTTAATAATGTGATTCCAGTCACCTGGTGTACCTGAAAAACAATAAAAGGCAAGCCGAGTGAAAATCTCAGGGCAAGATTTCCATAAGATTGACCACATTCTTAGCAAAATACTACACTCAAATATCACTGTACGTAGAATCATGAGGAATGAGGATCGCGGCATCCAAAACTAGAAAGTAGAAACCATATCTTACTCGATCGCCGTATATCCATGGCGATTTTCAAACCAATGCAACTGTTAAATGATAATATGTTTACGACTTTACCTCTAGCACGTAAGGCATCAAAAAGCTGCTGGCGCATGCTAATAATTCTGTCCGCCATAGCCTTCAGCTCAACAGTCCATTCATTGTACAAGTCCCTGAAGGTAAAAAGCAATGAAACGTTCATAGTGAGATGCCAACTTTTTGAATCAAGATTTCGGAGGAATTCATACATCTATGATTCAGGGAACAAAAGTCTATAATTCAAGTGCAAGACTAATGATCTCCAAAATAAATGATACTGAGTAGTGATCTCAAAGTTGTGAATGGTTACCTATCCCTGAGGATGGCAGCCACAATAGATGCACCATGAATGGGTGGGTTTGAATACATGGGTCTGATCACAAGTTTCAGCTGGCTCTCAACTTTGCTTGCGATATCCGCGGACTTACAGACCTGTTTTAAGCAAAAATTGCGACACAGTAAAGCCGGAAGAAAATTGATGAATGGACAAACATTACAAAAATCTGAAACAAACAAAAAGATACAATTTACAGTAAAGCAGTCAGTCCACGGATCATACAATGCTCAGAGCACCAACACGCTCTCCGTAAAGGCCCATATTCTTCGCATAACTCTGAGCTATAAGGAATTCACCACCATCAGCAGCAAACATACGCACGGGGCGTGCGTCTGCATCCAGACTTCCGCTGGCAAAGCCCTACAGTGCAAGGGAGAGATTAATTTCATAGCAACTACACCATAATTGATAGAAGCCATTGATTAGACAATGGAACCTCAAAGCTGCTCTAACAAATACAAGCATGAAGAGAAGATAAACCTGATAGGCACTGTCAAAGAAAGGCAGCAACAATTTTGATCTAATCAGTTGCCTAATCTGCTCCCACTGCTCAATGGTTGGATCAACCCCAGTAGGGTTATGAGCACATGCATGAAGCAGCACAACAGCTCCAGAAGGGGCAGAGCCAAGGTCTTCTAAGAGGCCTGATAACCACATTGAAAAAAAAAAAAAAAAAAAAACGCAGACTTAAGAAGCTTAAAATTAATCAAGTCATGCATGATTTGCCTGCCCCAAAAGAACAATTCCTAACGTAATGTTATGAAAAAGTAAATTCAGAAACTAAATGAACAAAAAAATTTGATCATATGACAGCTGAACCACTCAAATTAGAATACAGAGAAACATAAAATAAGTCAAACGGAACAAGCTATAGAGATGTCAACCTTGGAAATTAAGTCCACGTGTTGCCGGGTCATAATACCGGTAAGTTTTCACAGTTAAACCTGCGAGAGAGAAAACCTTTATGTGGTTTCCCCATGTTGGCTGGGGTATGTAAATTGTACGCTGCAGACAAGGTAGATAAGATGAAGTTATACTGTGTTTAACACGTTTACCCTCTAATCTAATGGACAAAACACAGAGAAATGCTAAAGACACATACTTCATGATGATGTCTCGCTAAAAATTCACCTCCAACTCTCAATGAGCCAGTTCCAGACAAACATTGAACAGTGGTGACCCTGTTTGCTTGTATAGCAGGGCTGTATCCAAGCAAGTTAAAAGGAAAGTAGAAGTGCAATAATTAAATATCTGGCATCAACGAAACTGGGACTACTTAGCAATTATTAGAAACCATCAAGGCATTACTCTTTCATACCTGTCAGCACCAAGAATGAGTTTAGCACTCAGTTTATTGAATTCAACGATTCCAGTAATACCAAGATATTCTTTGTTGCGCGTACTGGATGACCAGTAGATGAGGAAACATTAGCTTTTGCACAGAACTAAAGAGAGCGAGAAAATCACAAAAGTGACGACCGATAATATAACTTACAGATCATTCACAAGCTGCTGTTCTACACGTCTCACCACATTCAGAACAAGAGGTTTCCCTTCCTGTTATTTCATGAAATGCTCGTTAAGAACTTATGGTAAAACAAACACATCAATTTTACAAAGTATAAGCTCCAAACTTTCTCTGGAACTTTGCAAGTGCTGCTGCGATTGAAGCAAGACTTCGAAAGTTCCGAAAAATATTTATCATTTAAAAAAAGTTTGAGCCCACAATTTGCCAAATTCCTGTCTCTCATCACCTTCTGTGCTCGACCCACACATAATCACATAATGTGTATACTAGATGCCAAATACTAAAAAAGGGATATCGGTTTTACAGAAAATGAATCAGCATTACTCGTTCTGCTTAGCAGAAAAGACTCACTTCTGTTCTGTAAGCTCCAACACCCAAATTCAGTTTAACGGGGCTTGGGTCCTTGTTATACGCAACTGTCACCTGTCCAAACAAGGTATGAAATATTGTCAATACATATAGACACAAAGGAATGGAACAGAACCAAGAAGCACAAGCCACGGACACAAATTCATAATCCACAAACACAAAATATTTCAGACAAAAAGACCCAAAAGAGACAATCAACTCCGGTATGTGATCTACAAAATGCCTACTTATTTACACGCATAGGCATACACATAACGGTTGCTCCGACCGTGTGCTGAGCATTAGGATCGTCATTTGGTCTCTCTGGACATTTGTGAAGTCGTCGGAGAATGACAAAGTTTAGGCCAACAAAATAAATTTTTTATCACTTACCAACAACCAAAATCAAGCACATAAAAGGGCTCAGTCTAAAACATTAGAAAAACCGAGAATTCGGCTAAATCCACAGGCAAAATACTCGTTTATTAGATTGTAATCAATAATTAACAACATTTGTCTCAAGTTATACACTTGGTACCTAATTAGTAAGATGGATAAAACTTTTCGTTTTTATCTCCAGAGAATTAACTTCTCAGTCTAATTTCATTTGTCGCCTAGACAAAGCTTATAGCATCACAATTTCTTATTATTATTATTATACTGATAACAAACTCAAACTCAATCTTGTATAATCAACTGATTAGCAAATTTAAAAATTAAACCAAAAAAAAACCTTGATCATCATTTTTTAAAATAATAGTGTAGTTAATAATATGATCGATCAAATCCGAAAAAAAAAATGATCTTCGCAACAACCTTTATTTTTCATCGGCACATCTAACTCAGACAACTATCCTGAATTCACAGAAAATAAAAAAAAAATAAAAAGAAATCGCACAAAACTAGACCACGAATCCACAATCGGAAATTAAACGCAGCGAAGCGAAATCAGAGGCGCAAACAATTACGTAACCTCAACGTTCATCGAAAACAAACAAACAAGCAAAAAAAGCGATCTTGACGTATCTAACACTTCTTCTATAGAGAGAGAGAGAGTAGAGATATACCCCGAGGATCGGATCTTCTGGAGCTTGAACGACGTGAGCGAAGACGGAACCGCCATTGGAGGCCGAAGTGGGAGAAGCGGAGATCGAATCCATGGCGGAGATAGGGTTTTCAGAGGTCAAATGTCGAAGCAGAGCGTTAAGCCTCCGATCAGTCGGCGAAGATGAAGATGATGAAGAAGAACTATGGGTATGGGGGGCGACCGGTAATGTAAACTGCGGGCGCATGTTAGCGGAATCCCCTCGTGTCCGGAGCTTAAAATGCGCGCCTTTTTCACTTTTTCTTTTTCTTTTTTTATTTATTTATTTTCGTTTGTTTCACTTTTCATTTTTCAACTCGTATTCGCATAGTTCCGCTGGTTTTAAATGCCGAGTAAGACAGAGAGAGCGGTTTCGCTACGCCACCGAGTCACGCCGTGGCGGTTTCTTTGCTGACGTCATACATTACGTGGACCACTTACCTTCTTCTTCTTCTTTTTTGTTTTTGTTTTGTTTTTTTTTTTGTTTTTTCTTTCTAATTATAATTTAATTTTTCTATGATCCGTAAATTTTTCTTGTCCACAAGTGATGGTCTTTTCCCAAAGAAATGAGTGTGGTAGTTTGGTTTTGAACATGACCAACAATTGACCCTTTTCTCTAGTGTATTTTCATATGATCCCCTTCCTTTATAGATTAAAAATAAAGTACTTTTTTTCCCACGCTCTAGAAGGAAAATCTCGCAACTTTTTCTTGTTTTTTTTTTTTTCTTGTTTTCTATATACATATGTATATTATCAAAATGTTGAGACATTAGACCAAACTTCTCACGTGAGTGACGATGCGTTTAACTATGTACAATATTATTCATGTTTGGACAAACCATCCAAACAATTTAATTTCATTTCGTACTATTTCAAATTATTTAATTTTCTAATCTTATAAATTATTTTATTTTTTTTTAACTTTTTAAATTTTTATATAATATTATTAAATCTCAACTATTTATATCATTTTGAAATTCATAAAATCAAATTATTTTATATTTTTTAAATTATTTTTAAACTATTTTGACCGTCACATTTAGGATGAGGCGGGCAAAGCTTAAATATTTCAGAATGGAATTCATTATCATTTATTGTCTATATTGAGTCATTGACTAATAATATCCAATAATATCCAACAACCGGGTCCGGTTGTCTTCTTTACCCCTTATCTTTCCATAAAACCATCTACTAGTTTCATTTTTTCATGAACAAGGATAAGGAGTTAGTGAGAAGTTTCCATGACAAACCATTATTAAAAAGAAAAGACAAGAAAAGCTTATTTGGAAGCATAGATTGCTATAACTATGACATGTGGCAAAAAATCTCTGGTTTGTTGGGCACGTGGATCAAGGTGGAGTTAGGTTGTTGATGATGTGTTTGATAGGATTGGCTCGCTTTCCTATGATTGATGACATGACATCTTTAGTTGTCAATCTCTCTCTTTCTCTGGGCTTTGTCATATCTATGTTACTTCAGATTGGCTTATTGCACAAGTACGCTTGGGCTTATTTCTTCATTTTGATCTGTGCGCAATTTTATATTCACTGCAATTTTAGTTTTACATTTAACAAATGAAGGGAAAATCTCCAAATGATTCTTGGGTTTTATAAGAATTCTCATTTCGTCTTTGTGTTTTTAAAAATTTCAAAATAATTTTTGTATTTATTGTATTTGACTCCAAAATATACCTTAAGGTAGATTTCAATTGATTTATTATTAAAATACCCAAATTACTATTTATATAATGTTTTAAAGAATTTTTAAATTACAATATTATTGAAATTTTGAAAAATTTAACCATCTAATTTTGAGTTTTGATGAGTTTTTTAATTAGTTAGATTGTATATGATTGTGTTATATTTTTTGATTTTTTTTTTTTAAATAAGGCAATATTAAAAATTTAAGTACGTAAATGTAATAAAATAAAAATTGGAGGATAATATAGTCTTTTTATACAAAAATGAAATTTACCTCAACGTATATTTTGGTGTCAAATGTAATAAATACAAGGACTATTTTGGGATTTTAAAAAACACAAGGACGAAACGAGAATTATTTCAAAACCTAAGAATTATTTAGGGATTTTCCCAACAAATGAATCACTAATATGAAAATAGAGTACGTTGTGTACTAATGTGTTAAAAAATTGCAAATTTTAAAGAAACTTTTCTTTTAATAGAGCTGTTCAATTGTGATTTAAAGACATCAAAAGGGACAGCCAATTGGTTACAACCGATTTCCTCTCTCCAAATACTCCAAACATCACTTCTTTTATTTCTCATTGTTCTCTTCTCAACCTCACACCCTCATTAAACATACCGTCATTGCAATTTTATTTATTTTTTTCTCTCTTCTGGGATAGACCATTGAAAATTGTGTTGAAAGAGAGCTAATTTAGACACCACGAGTCACAGCTTCATGGATTGCCTCAACCAAATGTGGTATTGTCTTAGAGCCAAGACCAGCAATGTTAATTCTCCTGCACAATATAATGCCAGTAATTCAGACAAAAATCTTAATAAAAATAATACCGGCATTTGATATCTAACAATGACCAAGGATTTAAGCTTTTTTTCCATTAAAGCTTTTTGAGTAATCAACACAACTGGGCTTTGAAAAGTATTAAGTAGAAGCATTAAGCATAATTGTGTAATTTGCCACATTTTTTCTTTCTTCTCAATGAACAAGCTTTGAGGAACAAAAATTGTTACCCGTCGGACGACAAGTAAATATGGTAATGTTTAGTCACAAAGGCGACTTGATCCGGGTTTATTCCTAAGAAAGAATACATTCCAACTTGTCTAGTAATGTGATTCCAGTCACCAGGTGTGCCTGTGAAGAAATAGGCATTCTCAGAAATATATCCAAGAGAAATTAATGCAAAATTTCCCGGGCGAAAATGTTAGTGCTAGTATGAAGCCCCAGGTTGTTTTAATCCGAAATTTCTAATTGCTTCAAGCTTACAATGGCTTACCTCTATCACGCAAGGCATTAACAAGTTTTTGCCGCATGCTAATAAGGCGGTCAGTCATCGTCTTCAAGTCATGTCTCCACTCGTCATACATTTCTCTGCAATTAAGCATCTACGGGTCTCAAGGTCGGGTTTCAACAACATTATAAAACACATACACAAATCGAAACAAAAAAAATCCATTCACAGCCGTCTCTACCAAAAATTATGCAGTTTAGTTGCGTAGTTCTTGTTAGCCTGCCTAGAATGTGTTAAATGTGTGTAATTTAACCACAAGAGTAAAGTTTTAGCTTTAAGGCACAAGTAAAATGGGATTTTTTTCTATACCCAATACCTATCCTTTAAGATAGAAGTCACTACAGAAGCTCCGTAAATTGGCGGACTGGAGTACATTGATATGATCACAAGTTTCAGCTGGCTCGTGACATTGCTAGCCACTTCTGCCGTCTTGCAAACCTGAAAAAGTGCACGAAGAAAGTGCCAATACAACGTGAGATATGCGTAGTGAAAACTGAAAAGGTGAAACATAATTGTTAACGAATTGTCTTAGATGTGCCTCACAATGCTAAGCGCGCCAACCCGCTCCCCATAGAGTCCCATGTTCTTCGAGTATGATTGAGCTATAAGGCACTCACTGCCATCAGCAACAAATAAGCGTACGGATTGTGCATCTGCTTCAAGATCCCCACTCACTAAGCCCTAGACAGAGTTTAAAGACTTGAACTTAGAGAATACTATATCTAAACTATGAGATTTAACGAAGCAATATCCAACCTGATAAGCAGAGTCGAAAAACGGTAACAATTCTTTTGACCTCATCAACCGTCTTATTTGCTCCCATTGCTCAATTGTTGGATCAACGCCAGTTGGGTTGTGACCACATGCATGAAGAAGCACTATAGCTCCAGACGGCACCAAAGAAAGGTCTTCTAACAGTCCTGCAATGAAAGCCAAACCATCTCAACTCTCAAGTGACACGCGAAAACATTTAAGAGTAGAACGAAATACAGGTGTTAAGAAGCGGAATAATTGACATGAGTCCAATGATTAGACAAGCCTCCAGACCTTGAAAGTCCAGTTCATGTGTTTCTGGGTCATAATAACGGTATGTTTTCACAGCAATACCAACCGAAGAGAAAAAATTCGGGTGGTTTGGATACGTTGGTTCAGGAAGATACACCATTTTCTGCGTAGCAAGTAAACAATAAAGAGAAGCCAGAGTCAAAGCAAGAAGCAGCTAAACTCAAACACGAAAGCAGCGAGCAAAAGTATGCTACTGCACTTGGTGGTAATGTTTTGCCAAGAACTCGGCTCCAACTCTCAGCGCCCCGGAACCAGCCACGCACTGGACGGTAGCCACTCTTTTCTCTTTGATAGCAGGGCTATTTCCAAGCAAACCAAAATACAAGATTATCACAAGAAAATTGTGACAGAATTTCATGTTTAGAGAACTACGATACAGCTTCACTTACGTGGCGTGGAAACTAACTCAAAGCCACATTATGTACCATACAGGGTTAGTAAGTTGAATTAATTATGTAAAACATAAATTGCAGATAGTGGTAGGACTTGTTTTACCTGTCAACGCCAAAAATGAGCTCGGCACTCAATTTGTTGAATTCCGGTATTCCAGTAATAGGAAGATATTCCTTAACTAATGATCTGAAAGTAAATCATACCAGAATTGCATTTTAAACACCAATTCGGAAAAATTCACATTTGTTACAACACCAATTGATTCACATTTGTTATAACAACAATTACAACCGTACATATCATTGGCTAGACGCTGTTCCGCTCGTCTAACAACATTCAGAAGAAAAGGTTTTCCGTCCTGTTTCCGCATCGGCGTCATGGTCAAAATGCCAAACAACAAAAATTTGTTGCACAACAACAAACAACCACAGTTATGAACACATGGGCATATCATATGCTTGTGAATTTCAGCAAGAGGAATTCTGTAATGTCATAAATTATTTTCTCTAGCTTCATGTTCCATCTTGTGCAAACCAATGATTTACGAGATTTGTTATAGAATCGAGATATTCTGCTCATTTTCTCTGTCTCCTATTATGTTTCTTGAGATTTTGACACCTAAACAAAATTAGTTACTATAAAATATAGTAAAAAGAGACAGTGATTAAAAAATTTAAGTGTTTTTGTTCAAGTGTCAAAATCCTTTTTGTGAGACAGAGAAATAAGAGAGAAGATCCGAGCTTTTTGTTATGGGTGCATTTGTGCTCTACAAGCAAAAGTCGGTCATAAACAAAAAAAGGGGGGAAAAAAAAGTCTTTATTTAAGAAGAAGCAGAGTTATGGCTATTTGAATACAATACCCCATTACAAACATGCACAAAATTGGTTACTATTTTACTACAGTACTTTGCTATCATGATGTATATATACAAAGAAAATGGAACTAGAGCCAAAAAAAAAAATAAATAAATAAAACAAAAAAGAACGCTAACTTCAATTCATGCTCTAATGTAATAGTGTAAAAAAAAAAGGGTAAATTAGGTAGCAATTACATTGACCTACCTCGGTTCTATAAACTCCAACACCCAAATTCAGCTTCAGTGGGCTTGGGTCTCTAGCAAAAGCAAACATCACCTGTAATTCAAATTGGCACCAAAAAAAAAAAAAAAACCGAAAAATTAAAACTTGAAAAAGCTGTTTCATTTCATTAGCCATTTCAGAACCCAAAAAGATATTACCGCAAAAACCGGGGCTTCGGGGGCAAGAGCGAGGTGAGATAGCATAGAGTCGTCATTTTCGGTTGAAGAAGAAGAAGACACCATTCTGTGTGTGAGTTTAGTATATGGAATTAAAGGCTCTGAGACTCATATTCAGACTCAGACTCTATGAGAGACTACACAGACACTGATTCGCTGAGCAGTGAGCAGTAGAGCCTTTCAACTTTTATAAGTAATAGAATTAGATTAAGAGAGACCTTAGGACTCAGCTAAACTAAGCACATTTTTTTAGTTTAATTTTTAAGGGAAATAAGAGGTAAAATAAATCTGAAATTGTTTATTGTTATTAAATCTGAAATGAAATGATACAACAGACTTTATATATATTCTGTTAGTGTAATAACAAAATGTACACGTAAGCTAATGTTATGAACGAGCTTAGGCTAAGCACTACACAGAGTATCTATTCCCTAACAATAAGTAACATTTAAAAGCTTGAAAATAAGGGCTCGTTTCTTTTGATTTAAATCATATTATTATATCAATTACACTAAAAAATTAAATTATAAATTATATTGATATATTAAAATGTGATTTAGATTTAGATCTAAAGGGGCTCTAATGAAATCGTTTTAAGGAAAAAAAAAAGTCAAAATGGATCATTTCTATAACCATATAAATGAGAAAATTTTAAATAACTTGTTTTTAAACATGTCACTTTAAAAGGTGCTTTCAAGACTCCGGCAGTCTGGCCCCTTCGAGCACGCCAAACGGCACAAGTAGAAGCAAAAAAAGAAAAAAGAAAAGACCTGGAGAAGAGAAAGAGATGCTCATACTAATTTTAAATGATTTGTTTACGATTTAAGCGTCCATTCAAGTGATTTTTTTATGACGCATCTAAAAAGGTTATGGTGGAATTTATTTGGAATGTTTGGATTTACATATTTTATCTTGCACCATACAAGCCCATTAAAAACATTTTATATTGTCATTATTTTTACTGTAGCAACTATATTGAGATGATTGTTTGAGTGGTGCTTCCAAATACTCGTTTTTTGAATAGAAGTTCAAGAGAGTAAATTTCCATTTGGGTAACATTTGTTGGTGGGGAGGATAGAGAGTAGAAAAAGGTAGGGATTATTGAAAGGATGTAGAGTGTGAAAGATGAAATTGATTATAATAATCTTTCAAGATGTTTGATTGGATGAATGAATTGATAGTTGCAATTTGTATAATTATTATATCATCCATTTTATTATTTGTTATATATTAATTATTTTAAAGTGTAAAATATATTTTTTACTTGCTATAGACAGGAAGAAATTGTATCCTTCTATAAGTGGAATGATGCAATTACTGGAATTGAGTGAATGAGCTCTCCTTCACCTCTCACTCTCCCTCTCTCCTCACTTCTTTCCAACCACACAAGTAGATTCTAACCTCCCACAATGTCTTCGCTCTTCATCCTCCCCCCAGGGAGAGAGCCAGCTTAGGCCAGAGGGATTTAAGCCTCACATGGCCTAAGCTCACCCATTGTAATTTCTGGCCTAAAATATGATTTTTTTTTTAATTTTTCTTTGAATAGCCCCGTTTATTACCATTCTTTTTAAAATGTAGGACCGATTAAACAATTAGTCATTTTAAAGATAAAGTTTGAAGGGTTTAGCCATAGTTTCACGAAATTATGGATTTAGTCATAACATATGACATTTTTTATAACATATATGTGTAAAAAATATAATATTAAATGTAACGTTACATTTAATGTTACATTTTTTACACGTATATGTTACAAAAAATATCACATGTTATGGCTAAATCCTAAAAAATTACCCAAAAATTTAGTTAAATGCTTAAAAAAACTCCAAAATGTATTATCTCAAACCCCCCGATCTTAATTTCTAGCTCCGTCCCTGCTCCCACCACTCCATATATACACCCAACTAAACACATTAAAGGTTTAAAATCTATGTTTGTCACTCTGTTGATCCAGGTTTTTATTTTTATTTTTTTATGGCTTACTCTTTAGAAGTTTGAAAATCTTGTTCTTATAATTATATATACAAAGATTTTACCTCTTAAAATTTTAAAAGTTTATGCTTGTAACCCTCCTTGGCAGATTATTACATTTTTTTGTTGTAACTTCAAGGACATACTACTTATGCCTTTGTTGTCTAAATCTTTATTTTTATAGAACCCATAAAGCTTCAACACATGAGTATCAAGTTCTAAATAATGGAAAATGACATGACGTATATTGCATGGCTTATAGAGAAGCAGTTTTTGGTTCTATGAGTCTGAGAATTGTTTTTGAGATTGTTTGGATAGTTTTTCAGAAGTGTTTTTCATAGTTTGAGAAAAATATAACAAACGTACTATTAAGTTTTTATTATTAATTAACAATATTAATTATCATTTTTAAGCTATCATGCTCTTTTAAAAAAAAAAAAAAAAGTCCCTGAAAAATCATAACTTTTATGTAAAACTTGGTAACTAGCATCAAGTTCATGACCTCAATACTTTGATCCTTATTAATACAAAATTTACAATCTCAATTTTGTTTATGCTTCACTCCTAAAAATCATACTTCTAAATTCTAATTATAAAATGGGAAATAGTAGGAAATAGTCAAAAAAAATTTCGTTTTTAAAGTCCAGCCCATGTTTTAAAAAATTAAAAGAATAGCCATGTTACGAATTGTATAACAGAAAAGTGTCACACAAAATATAACACATCTGTAAATATTTGTAAGATATTTTGTAACACTTCAAGTTTTACTCATTATTTTTTGAAGTGTTAAATAATATCTTACAAATATTTATAAATCTGTTATATTTTGTGTGACACTTTTCTGTTATGCAATTCGTAACATGGCTATTTTTTTAATTTTTTAAAACACAGACTATCATTTAAAACAAACATTTTATTTTGGTCTATTTTTGCAACTCGCTCTTATAAATTTTTATCAAAATTCAAAACCATATATTATTGTAAACCCAATATTTACCTATTGGCAATTTAACCAACAATTTCCCTTGCTCTTAAAGGAAATCGAGTCCGGAAAATGTCAATGATATAAGGTACAAAGCTGTGAAGTGGATTTGGTCTAGGTGAATTATTGTTAATAATTAGAAGATTTCTATAACTAAAGTGACCTGAAATTCCAGGTATAGAAGAACTTGGTCCCACCAGAAAAGAATTGCGAAAATCAGGTATTTGTAAATAGCTGAAGTGAGCGTTCCTTTGCTCACTTCCTATACCCCAAAGAATGATGGTTAGGGCTATCACATATATCTGCATATTTGTACACAAAATTTAATTAATGACAAATGAGAGAATGAAAAATAATCGGCACATGGGATTAATCATTTGGGTGTTGAATATTATTGGATGCAAATAATATATATATATATATATATTTTGCAAATAATTTTAGGAAATTTTAAGAAAATAGCCACTGTTTATAAAATGATTTTAAAAAATAGTCACAGTTTCAAAAAATTTAAAACTAGCCCTTTCAGAAATTTTTGACACGTGTCAGAAATTTTTTACAGCACATTTTATGTGTAATTTTGTTATTGTCAGAAATTTCTTATAATGTGTTATGATTAGTTTTTAAATTTTTTGAAACTGTGGCTATTTTTTGAAAACATACCGTCCAAAATGGCTATTTACCTAACTGACCCAATATTTTATTGAAATAATTGGTTTGCAATTGTATAATGCCAAAAATTGTGACAACTGAGTTTTATGATGCTATGTAATAATTCTTCAGTATTGAAAATAATTTTTAAAAAAACGTGGCACACCTGTATTAAAAATAAATAAATACATCATTAATTATGCGATGAACTAATTGATAAATGCAAATTTAGAAATGCAATGAATCTTGAGATTATATTATTTTTCCTTGGAAAACTAGATTAGACATAGTTAGCTGTGCTTAATTAAAAGCAAGGAATTATGGCAATAGAGTTATATTTCTCCAAAGTGAATAGTTTTGAATATAATTACCTGTGGTACCAAAGCTATAATCACAATCAAGCGACAAAGGCCGATATTAAATATCAAAAAACTCTTGAACTCTCTGTGACGCTCATCAATTAACTTGGAAAATTTCTGTATTGTAGGAAAATACAAGGCCAAAAAAAAAAAGAAAAAAAAAAGACCAACACATATAATGAGTTCGCTGAAAACAAAATAAATAAATAAATAAATAGAAGGGAATTTTAAGAAAATAGCCACAGTTTCAAAAAATTTAAAAACTAGCCATGTAAGAAATTTCTTACAAAATTTTTGCCTAGTGTCAGAAATTTATTACAATATTTTTATGTGTATTTTTATTATTGTCAGAAATTTTCTACAATTTTATGACTAGTTTTTAAATTTTTTAAAACTTTAGTTATTTTTTAAAAACACACAGTACAAAATAGCTATTTACCTAACTGACCCTAAATAGAATTAGGGAATTTACTAATCTTTAATCTATAGTATCGTGTACAAATTGCGAAAATCAAATTTGACTAATTATAAACAGTGATTTTCTTTACACATCTCATCAGCTTCATTTAGTTCAATAGGCTTGTATTTGTGTGCATGTTATGTATGTGTGCTTTTTGTGAGACAAATAACTATATTACTACTGTATAAAATGATTCTTAATTGTTAAATTTATCGTTTCAGCTTAAAAAAAAAAAGTCAATATGACGATGCATAATCGTTTTCACCTTAAGGCATTTCTTACTAAAGAATCTTCCTAAAATTATGTATATGAATATGCAATGAATTTTAAAAAGTTGTACCTTAACCCAGTCGATCTTGAAGAAAACAGTGACAACTGAGGCGATTTCGAGGAGAACAAGCGAAAAAATAACTAAAATGTACTAACAAATTGTCAAGGATAAAAAAATTAAAACAGGAGGATAAACCCTAATCAATAGATTAGTGATAAATATATGCTACTCAAATAGCACAGGAAGCAACAATATTAATTAATTAGTTTCTAATTCTCTTGAGGATTAGTCTGCTTAGGAGAATTAGCACATTTTTTCTGCAGCAATTGAGAAGATCAACTTAATATTTAAGCAAAGAAAAATGGAATATTAAACTGATTGGAAAATCAGAAAACAAGTTGTAATAATGTAAAATAGATATATATACATAAAGGATACTATGCAAATCAGAAAAGAACCATTAGTAGAATTAACGACTATGTGAACGAAGAGAGTGCTCAAGCAGAGACTAATTCCAACTCCCAAACATGCCTGTATAAACCTGCTTAATCACATACAACACGAGCAATCAAATCTCTCTCAAACACCGAAAAAATAAAATTAATGAAAATCTTTTAGAAATCATGAGTGAAAATCTCTAACGTTGACAATCAATGGTAGAAATCATGCACTTGTATCACTATTGAGCTGTTTTAGCATTTCTGTTATTTCTACAAAAATCCCGTTTTTGGTAAATTTCAGCACAAAAAATATGGACTCTTTATTTAATACATCCTTCTATTGAAAATGATGTTAATTACTATAGCGCTCAATTAGTCCCTTTGTTAATTTAACCGGGAAAAGAAGATGAGAGATTGGAGAATAACAAAATAAAATGGTGTTTTTATAAAAATCATAAGTACCATGGTTTAGGCAGTTTTGGCTCTGCATGGAGCTCAGAGACACCAATGTTCCATTTCTTGAGCAGCCAAAGAGAGTAGATGATCATGGCGACGCCGCAGACGATGACCAAAACGTTGACCGCTCGCATCGAGAAGCGCAAACAATGCCTTGCTCTTCTCCCCATATCTCTTCCAAACATGTGTAATCTAAGACAAGAAATATAATATTATTGGCTTGCCTTCAAATTTGCATAGCCTCTTCTTTTGGAAATGCTCTTTGCTTTGTTGGTCGTCTTTTAAGTGCCCATGTGGAATGAGATTGAGAGAGCTTAAAGAAAAACATGTCATGGGCTCAAGTGGTTCAAGCTCAAATGTGAATCTAGAGAGAGAGAGAGAGAGAGTTATAAAGTTGAAGGTTAGAGAATGGTTGTTTCATTGTTTGATTGCATACCTAACATTCAAAAGGCAAAGAGTAAACACTAAACACACACACACGATACTAAATTCCCATCTAAAAAATTCGTAGGTGATATAACCCAATCTTATAGTGATTGGCCTTTCTTATCTACAATTAGACCATGAGGTTTATTTGATTATGAGGGCATATCCATAATACATGTGGAAAAACATGTGATTGTTTTTTTTTTTTTAAGAAATTAAAAAAAAAGGAAAAAAAAAACTAGTTGGTTTGCTTTTTGTAGGCCCTACTACCATTAGCTTGGCCATAATTTTGCATGTACTACAAATTTATGCGCTGTTCTGATACAATAGATTATTTATAGCCATGTGTTCCAAATTGGTTTCTATTGATTGTACTTCTTTAGGTGTTATCTGAGAATAAAAATCCATGTTTGATCACTGACAAATAAATAAAAAAGTAACAACAAAACAAGAAAAAACACACATGAAAAGCAGCACTCAAAAGGCTAAAGATATATTATAGCACCATATTTGTATTGATGCGGTCTTAGAGTAGTAATCGTTTGGCACTCGCTTTCAGCAATTCGCTATTGGCTTTTTTCAAATCTATAACCTGCTCTGCTTTTTAGTTTTTTTCCTTTTTGCACATTCATGAAGAAAGATTTTTTTTTTTTTTTTACATCATCATTTTTGCTGTTGGCTTTATAGGCTAACCAGCGGTACCTGCTCTCATGGTTTTTTTTTTTTTTTTTTAACTCATCGAAAAGATTTGTTTAATTCCGCCTTCGAAGGTCATGTCTATTTATTCGTCGTTTTATTACAGTTCATTTCGTTTGCTCTTTATGCTACATGTTGAAGGAAAAGATGACATACGCTGAAAGATAAAATTTAAATGGGGAATTTTGAAGAATACCCCATTCTTGACACAATAATAATCTATACCCTATGTGTGTTGCACTTTTAATTTATACCCCAAAATTTATACTACAAATATAGAGTGTAAATGAAGGGAGCACACCATATGAGGTATAGATTATTAAATGGCATCAAGAATGGCTTTGTTTTGAAATTCTCCCAATTTAAAATGATAAAAATCTATACAAGGACTCGAGCACAACCCAAGTACAGCCATTTTATTCCCATTCCTTTATCTAGTTAAAGACTCTTAAAGTGAATCGTACGTTACGACAAGAATGTAAGAGAGAGAGAGAGAGAGAGAGAGAGAGAGAGGGAATAGAAAACGCAAACGACCCAAAAGTTGGTCCAAATGGTTTTTAAAAAAAATCGCTCTAAAATAAGTATTTAAATTATTAAATATATGCAAAGATAATCTCTTTGGAGCAAGTTATATGCCACCACATAAAGTGAGTGTTACAAAACCCTTCTGAAAACAAACTATTTGAGACTTTCTTGGCCACCAAATCTCCAAGATAAGTCCCAACACACTAGAAAATCTATCTAGACGACAAAAAACAAAGGCCAATAATTGATTTAAACACTTTGATTATAACCCTTTGTAAAGAAAATAAACTTTCATTTCCTAATCAATCAGTAAGACACCCATTAGCGAAACTAGTTAGGCCACATATCTGGTCAAAGTGAACCAAACTGTTGTACCAAACTATTCAAAGAACACTCATTATCAGACCTTACCACAATTGAGAACACACATTCCAAGAACATCAACTTCATTGGCCAAAATTTCCATCATATATCTTCAATTCTTCATCTTATCTTATCCCTAAATTGCTAAAGCAAGAAAGTGGTGAGAATGATAAATATATCTAAAGAGCCAGCTACTTCCACTTGTACAAAAAGGGTAGATGGATGAGAAGTAGAAAAATTACAAAACATAATAACAAAAAAAATGACACCAAACATCAAGTTATAATAAGGCAAAAAGACGAGCAGAAGGGTCGAATCTCATTGGCTCATTCCAGCTTTACCCGGTCCATATCATTCATCATCCCTTCAAGCTGCAAGAACAAAGTTGAAGAAATAGTTTAAGACGGCGATATTTACAGCCAGGTGCGTCCCTACACTAGGATCTGATTAAAATTAACATAAGAAGCCACACATACCTTGACAATCTGTCGCAAGAAGTAATCTCCATATCTCTTTGCTGGTTTCGAGTCTACAACGTGTATTATGTCCTGCCAGAAATTAAATATTTTCCCAATTAAGTACTAACTCCAAAAGCTACTAATTAGCACCAACTTTTAAGAGATTTCTCTGGCATGATTTCCTATAGCATCAACTTCAAAGCAAACACAATATTTCTTCTATACTCGTTTATATTTGCCATTTCGGACCAACTCTATTTTGTACAAACACCTTCGTGATTAGTAAACTAGAGACCTCAGTGGTTTCTCAAGTTGGTTTTAACGACAATTTCACTCAGAAAAGTCAATGACCGTCCACAGACAGGATTTAAGAACTAAACTAAGCTAGGAAAAACACAGACGATCAAAGAAGCTAATGGACTTACATCATCGATATAGAAATCAACATCAGCATTGGAAATCACTTTTCCATCACTGTCAACAGCATGTGTCTTGTGCTTGTACGTCATCAAGATGGTCCTGCAAGGCATAACAGCGGAAAGCTCTAAGTATCTTGTTATACAAATATACAAGTAAAACACTAAGTCCGTAAGAGAAGCCGTATGGAGTACCTCAAGGTGGGCTCATCCACTTCCATGTAGGTTGCAAGTTTTCCAAGAGAAATAGTTGAATATACTTTCAAGAAGGTTCGGACACCTGATAGCAACTGCTGCTGCTTCACTTCATAAAGAAACAATTTCAACTGAAGCCTGTAGGCATCCTGAAAAACCAAATTTGATCTTATTACACAAGAAACAGTCTACAAGCTTAAGACAAGAAGACAACGCAAAATGTAAACATCAAGAGCAAAATTTTAATCATGCAAAGGAAAAACAAAAATCTGATCTTGCTTTCAAATTCAATTAGTTAGTTATAGTAAATCAAATCTCCAAAAGCTTATTGTCTTTCTTATGTTACAAGCTCGAGCGATCAAAGATACGCGGAAGATCTCCTAGAGGAGATTACTTGAATCCGAAAAACCTAAATACCTGATTGTAATTTACAAGAGGATCCTCAAAACTCGGGGCTGATGGGGTAATGAACTTGGGGCAAGCATATGAGAAAAGCTCATCATAGATGGCAAACGCCTCATCATCGCACCTCTGCATTCTATTCATCTTTTCACCATACTTCTCCCGCAACTGAGCATTTACAGTTTCCTCAACAAGCTTCACCTGGGGGCAGAGTGAAAGGCAGATTGCCAACAGGGCATACATCTGTTCGTTCTTCTTCAGGATCTGCTCATACTGTGGAGATTTCTGATGGTATTGCTTTGTTTTATAGATGTATAAAAGAATCTTGTTGAATTCACGAATTGCATCTGTGTACCTATAAAAGAATTGTGACACGTAAGACAATATTTAAGAGAGAATTTCTGATGCAAAAAAATAAAAGTTCATCCTGAAGGGGATTATAAACAAGAAGTAGCAAACGTGAAAGAGACATAGTAGAAGATGGTGGGAATTTAAAAATTATAGATGATCTACTAAAAACAAGGAAAACCTAAAAGAATAACGGCTCGAATGCACACACGCACACACACAAACAAAAAAAAAAAAAACCATAATCACACTAATACGAAGAAAGAACTGGATACCTTCGTAACATAAGATTCGCAAACCCATAATGGTATATGGTGGTGATGTGGCTTCCAATGACACTGGTGTAGACGCCTTGTTGACTTATATCAATTGGAAGTAAGCACTTCAGACCAGTCTGATAATCACCCAAAAGACAGTGAACTCTTAGCAGTCCCACCATACTGAAATAGCCCAAAACCTTTAGGACATTACTCCCACCATTGTAGTCATACCCATCAGTAGCAGTAAATTGTTCAATCCCTTCCTTCTCTCGCTCGAGAATCTGAATGATCATAGATTTCTCCACAAGCGCTTGCAAGAAGTTGAGCACACCGTACACATTCCATGCCTATAATAGTGTACCAATAACATAATTTTAGTTCCTCGCACAATAGTATTCAAGTGAACCCGAACATACAAATTTTAGCAAGCATTCACCAACAATAACAACAAGTATATGCTTTTTTAACACTTGAGACTGTGGCTGCAGAAATCATAATACCAGTATATGGAAATTCTAGGTTCTTTCAGTTCCCTTATTCAATTCAGAACCAGAAAAATAGAAGAAGTTACTTGGCTTTAATTAAACACAAAGTATCTGTTAATGCCTCATTCTGTGGGGTAGTAAAATTGCAAAGGCGAAAAAACACTAAGCATTTCCAAACAAACAAACTATTATCACTAAAGACATCTGACTTCCAAGTCTTTTACAAAGGACGGTTTAGACATTTTTAAAGGAACTAAATACAAATGAATCCTCCTTCACATCTACCATTTTCTCCAATTGAATAATAGAAAAATAAACGACTTAGAATTCTACTAATTCTTAAACTGCTAGTTACGGAAAAAGAAACAAAAAAGAAAAAGAGTGATACTACACCAAGCAAGCATAAATGAGCTTTTTTTTTTTTTACTGCTAAGAACAAAAACCATCAATCAATTCCAGCACATTTCCATGATTTATGCTCATCACGAGGAAGCGAATGCAATGCCCCACACATATAGGCATGGGAAGTTGCTATGTTGCTTCAATTACCTTCTCATTACAAACCTAAATTACACAATGTCTTTCCAAATTTGTATACCTTAATTATCCTAACCAACTATTGAATCACCGCTCATCTCCAACATTTCCTTAGTTAAAAAAAATAAAATAAAATAACTTTTAACCAAGTACAGAGTGCCAACCTTATCAATTATTACCAGATCGTACAAACCAAGACCACTAATCAACTCGTTAATAACAAAACCAGTAATAAATTAATGTTCATCTCCAACATTGCCCTAATTCACAAACAAAACTCTCCACCAATCCTAAAAACCCTAGCTAGAACTCACTTACTCATTCATCCATTCAATCACTCACAATCATCGCAATCATTACCCGATCGTTCCAACAAAAACCACAAATTACAAAACCCACCAACGAATCCCCATCCATCTCCAACATTTCCCTAATTCACACACCAAACCCTTCACCATTTCACAAAAACCCAACCACAATTCATTCCGCAACATCGTCACCACAACGACCACCAATCAATTTCCCCCAAAAACCACCAACCGAACCCATTTCCATCTCCAACATTTCCCTGTGAAACCCTCCACCATTCCTCAAAAAATCCAGCCAGAACCCAATTCAAAGTTCAAACTTTCCACCATTCCCTCTCAAACAACCGAACGCCAATAACCCAACCCCTCAACGACTAAAAAACTTCCAATTCAAAACCCTAACCCTAGCTCGTGCACCCGCGGCGTAGTACCTGGTCGTTCTGGCGGAGGAGGGCGATCTCCTGGTCGGTCTTGGACTTGACCTTGGCGCGGTACTGGCAGAAGCTCTGGAACTGGTAGACGAACTCGTCGACCATGTCCCAGAGCCACTGGTTGGGGAGCTGCATGTTGACGACGCCGTGGAGCACCACCTGGAAGAGGCTGATGTAGTTGTCCCACGACTCGATCCGCTGCCGGAGCGTCGGCGCCAGCCGGGCGTAAACGTGCCGGAACCACATCTCCCGGTAGAGCAGGCAGAACACGTGGTCGTTGTCGACGTACGGCGCCACCGCCTCCACCGCCGGCCACGGCGCGTCCTTGAAGAGCCGCTCCGACAGGCCCTGGAATGAGGTCTCGTACATCTGGTGGATCTCGTACACGTTCTTCTCGCGGATGTGCCGGTAGAGGTGGACCACGAAGGACTTGACCGAGTCCGGGACGAAGTTCGGGTCGTACCCGAGCTCCGCCGCCGGGGGAGGCTGGGAGGAGGGGCGGTGGCCGCCGGACGAGGACTCGTCACCGGCGCCGGAGGCGGTGTCGTAGTCGTACGCCGCCATGGATGGGGAGCTTCGGAGGACGAGGAGGAGGCTAGGGTTTGCGAGAGTGTGTGTGTGTGTGAGAGAGAGAGAGAGAGAGAGAAGGGAATGGTTAGGGTTTACACTTTTACTTGATCTCACATGACAGAGAGCTCAGAGAGAGAAGAGAAGATTGGGGTTTTTGGGTTTCATAATTGGGCTTTTGATTGGTTAATGGGCCAAGCAACTTTAGGCCCATTATTAAATCTTTGGGTTTTTCTTTTTTTTTTTTCCGAGTAATTGCACTATTGGCCTCTGAATTTATTGGGGTTTGACAAGTTTACTCCTAAATTATTTTTTTGAGTAACCTACCCCTTGAATTTAAAATTATTGGCAAATCAGTCCAAATTGATCATGGAGTTTATATTTTAACTGTATTCGTATTCGATGGTATTCGTATTCGATCCACATGTCACACATGTGACTATCACGCGAATAAAGCAAGGGTTATATCGAAACTTTTTTATTTCCTTAAACCTCATACTTTTATAATAAAACAAACCCCACCGTGAGAGGAAAAAAAAAACTTCCATAAACTTAAACTAAGCGTCTAATAAACTTTTTAATTCTTTGATCATTATGTTTGGTTGGTGGATGGAGAGTAGGAATCACTGAGAGAGTTAGAAAGATTAAGAATATGAATTAATGAGAGGATTTTAATAATCTTTTAATTTGCTTAGTAAGAAGAACAAAGAGTTAGAATGATGAAGAATTTTGTGCAAGTACTATATTATTCATTTTTATTATTTATTTTTAAATATTATAAAGGATCAAATAGACTTGTTACATATTAATGAGACGATGCATCGTCCCCTTTGGTGGTATATTTTTACAATGAAAACTATAAAATTTTTTTTGCAATGATTTAGAGTTGTTTGCTTTTTTTTTTTTTTCCTTTTCTGGTTGGGTTCTTTCTATTTTATAATTTGAAAGCTGTTAAAATCTCTCTTCAATTCCACATATATAAGTGATCGTTTGAACTAATTAAAAAAAAAAAAACTAAGGACCATTCATGCACGATTTCAAAAAATAAAGGACCAATTGTATTATTTAAATAAACATTTAGGGACTAAACTTGCAACTCGAGCTTTTCAAAAATCACTAGACACATGAGACACAAGTGTATTTTAATTTGGGGTGTACGTGGGTTGGGTTGAGCTGACTTTAAGATAATTATAACCCCACCCAAAGAGTTCGGGTTGAAGATTTTACGACCCATAGTAAAAAATAATAATGACAACCCGTTCAAATAAAAACTAGAATGGGTTGGGATGGTTGGGTTGGGTTCTCGGGTTAGTACTCATAATTTTAATTCATATTTCATATGTTTGAACAATTCTTAGCTTATATTAGATTCTCAAAAAAATTCTCATAAATTGATGAAATGAATAGTTTAACAATAATTGATTGGAAAATTATATATATACATCTTTATAATCAAATAGAGAATATAAAAATTGATGAAAAGATAAACTATTGACATATATAGGAAATACAAAATGAGATGATGCGCGATTTTTGTAAAAAGAATGAAAGAAAATGGTTTAAAAAAGGAAGAGTGAGTCGACGAACAAATAGTTATATCAATCAAACAAAGATTTTTTTTAAGTAAAACTTTCAAGAAAAAGATTAATGTCTTCGTATTTTTCATATTATATTAACATTAATACATATATAAATTTTAGATAAATATTTAAAAAGTTTGGGTTGGGTTGGATTGCTTGGGTCCGAAAGTTTAGAATTTTAACCCAACCCGTCATTCACGGGTTCAAACTAAATGAACCCGAAATGAATTTTTTTTTTTTTTTTTAACTTTTGGGTTGAGTATTCGGGTTGATGTATACCCCTAATTTTAATGGACCAAATTAGACAGAAATAACAAAAGGTCCAAGTTTGCTACAAAACCTAAAGTTCAGGAACAATTTTGTAAAAATTAAAAGAAAAGCGACCAAATCGTCAAACACCCAAAAAATAAGGGGCCACGAGTGCCAAAAACTTTTTCTTTCTTTTTGTAGCCACAAGCACAAGACATCTTTCCACCCAAAGTTGCATCATATATGTTTGAGAATTACAGATTCAAACAAACAAATAACGAAATATTGAGCAAGGGTCACTCGCTAAACCTTTAGGGCAGCAACAGCCATAAAAGAAGCTGCTTACTTTTCACTACTTGGGGTTCAAAGTGAAAAATAGAAAACTACAGTGAATAATTATTCACATTCTAACTGGAGGCCTACAAGTTACAAGAATGGAAGCAAGCCTTGTCTTCAGTTGCATGACTTGTCCGTCGATCCGTGGTGTAAGTTGTAATTGTTACGAGACAAAAGCGGCGACTCTTTTTTCTTCAAAGGCCAACGCAGTCAGTTAAAAAACGCCAGGAAGTTGTCAAGTTATGAACTGTTGTTTCCGTTCCGAGGTTAGATTGTTTCCTGATAAGAGTTGGTACGTGCTAAGTGAGGCGCTTCATGGTACTTGTCGGGGTCTTCTTCTTCATCGTCCGATGATAAGAGGGATGACCCCATCCATGCCTTAAACCCTTCACTAACCCGTCTCTCAACCTCTGGTGTAACTACCAAGGGATTGGCTTCCAACATTTCTAGCCCCAGGTTCCGACCACTGAAATCTCCGTCGTCGAGAATTGCAGCCACTCGCCTTCTGAGGAAGAAGGCGGTTCCCCCATAGAGTATAACCAAGCCCCAGGACCCAATCTCGTAGCACCAAAAGAGGGGAACAGAGCAGCTGTTCCCTAATGTTAAGAGGCTTGATCCAAGAAACAAGGCAAGAAGACCGAATATAAATGCGAAAACTCCATTCAGAATGGACAGACAGCGAACCCCGCCTGCAAATAATGTCAGGGGAGCCTCAAACACCACTTAAGTAAAAGTTACATGGAATATCCAGCCTTTTCACCAAGGACATGTGTGTTATATACCATAAAGACCAACGATGTGATCCCAAAACTCAAAATTCTCTCTTTTACTTGAACCTAATCAGTGCAACTGTTATAGTATAAACATTTGGCATTGTAAACTATTCTCCGTAGTTAAGCTGGTATCAGTACAAACCAAGAATTAAGACCAAAGTGGATAGTAAGATAAAGAATACAAAGCTTTGCCTTCTCAGTAATCACTAGTTAGTAGCCAAAACAACCATTCACCGGAGATGAAATAACAAAACTCTTAATTGAAACGTCTTCTAAGAGAATGAAAAGAAAGGATACCTCTTCTTGAAGCACAATAATTATTTTCGACTACGCCTAAGCAACCATGCCTTGATGGAGCAGAGAAGGCAACGGTGATTCCTGCCGCATATGATAAGAAGTTGAAAACAAGTTACTGGATCCAGAAAGGGAAGAAAAATGGAAGGGAAAAGCAATAGCATTAAAAAATAAAAAATGGATTAAAGCACGATATTAGAATTGCAAAATAGTAGTTGCCGATGTAAGAAAGACTAAAATGATTAGAACTCAACTTTAACTTTTGTCTCACTACAATACAGTGCCCATAACAAGCATAAACCACGCATATGCATTAATTTGAATCACTCATATTTCACACATTACGGAAAACTCGAGCTTCTTCATTGCAGAACATGCACAACAACGAAATAGCAACTCACACAATCCGAATTCCGACATACATGTTTCTCCAAATTAATGGCCTTATTCTTTCCTAGTACCCAAAGAATTAGAAATACAGCTAGTACCCACAAATTGCAAGAAAATCTTGTCAAATTCGAGCAACAATACAAAACATAGTACCTGCGAGCTCATCAACACAAGAACACCAATCCATACAAGACTCGGCTAGACAAAGTCAACATGTTCATTATAAAGTCTAAACAACCAAAATTCAAAACCCTAACTTGACTATCAAATCTCTATCTTACACATTCCTTAGTAATCAATCAATCAACTTCAAATAACAACCCTTACCGGCGATCAAGTACACGACGGTCAACGAAAAGACGATCGCCGACGGAGCGAACACGACCATCCAGAAGTAATCCACGGTCTCCTGATCAGTCAGATAAAACGCGCCGGGAAACAGATCGGAGCGCCTTCCTCTGGCGCCGATCTGCAGCGGCTGAGCCGCCCGGTCCTCGCCGTCGCCGGTGCAGAACGGCCTCCGCGAGGCGTCGGCGGGGAAGACGATGCTGAGCGTGACGATCGTGGAGCCGGCGACGGCTAGGCCGACGACGGCCACGACGGCCGTCGCAATCGGCCTCTGGAGCCTCGCCCAGGCTCGGTCCTCGTTCCGGAGGCTCTCATACTCGCGCTTCGGCATGAACGCCTGCCGGAGCGCGTCGCTGATTATCGCCATCTCGGGCGACGGAGCTCGCTCGGTCTCCCGGGGAAAACCCTAGCTCTCGAGTCGTCTTCTTCGTCTTCTCCAAGAGGGATTTGGAAACCCTAGGCTCGCCGATCGAGAGGGAATGTAGAAGGGAAGGGACTTAGGGGATCTGAGAATGGTTTCAGGCTCGGCGCGAAGGAACTCGAGAGAGCGTTAATGGCGAAAGTGTAAGAGGAAACAGAGAGATTTTTTTTTTTTTTTTTTTGGCGTTTGATATTTCTCGACGACGAAAGGAAGCGATTTTCTCGCGGTTTCTCGGGGAAAGTTGGCGGGGTTTTCTTGCGTGGTGGCGCCGATAATCGGAGGAAAAACAGTGGTGAGATGGATTTGAGGAGTAGGACCCACTTTTGTTGCACTTACCCGCGTTTGGCCTCCTATTTTACTATTTTACCCGTCCGATTTCATTTTATTTTTTCATTTTTTTCAATTTTTCTAATCCTCAAATCATTTCATTCTATTTTATTTTTTTTTTAACTTTTCAAATCCCTATACAATATCTAAAATCTCAACCATTTATATCACTTCGAAATTTATAAAAGTTAAATCATTCTATATCATTTTTCCAAATCATTTTCAAACAATTCCAAACAATTTTCAAATTCCATTCCAAAGAATGGGATGGCATGGGCAAAATGCCCTCTCCAAACAAGGGGTTAATTTATATGGATCTGATCAATAAGCTTCGTAGTTTAATTACGTTTTTATTTTTTGTAGAAATAATTGAGCATGGTCAACGTTTCTTACGATTAATTAATAAATTAATTATTTTTTTAATTATATGATGAGCGTTTATTTTTAATTTTTTTATGTGTTAGTAATTAATAATTTAGGCCTTGTTTCGTAAACGGGTTCGAATTTGTTATGGACCATTCAAACGAGTTTGGCAGTTTAAATCGTCATTTGAGCACTTTTTTTTAGAAAAAATCCAAATGATCAAAATTTATTTAAACCCTTAAAATTTAAATTCTACCCACCCTCAAATTTTAACAGTTTGAATCCATTTTGAATAGTTCTTTTTTATTTGATATTTCAACTACTATTTTTATAACTCAAATCACATATTTTCATATCTACCCAAATAACGATTGAATAAATTTTCAATTTAGATTATTTGAGCCAAACAACAATTTAAATTCTCTGTTCAAATTCCACAATTCAAATTTATTTAAATGAAAAAAAGTTCAAATTGTCATAATTTGAATCTATTTGCCAAACGACACCTTAATTTTTTAAGAGTAATGCTTCTGTCAAACGCGACTGACGCATCTGACGCTAGCATCCCTCTTTTTTAAAAGAGTAATTTGCACTGGTGCCCCTTGAATTTTACGAACTATGGCAATTTGTCCCCTAATATTTTATTTTTGGCATTTTGCACTCTAACTCAAAAATGTTGATAAATTACTACAAATTAATGACTTCTGTTTATTTTTTGAACGGAAATGGACATGTGATCAGCACATGACATCACATGACTAAAAGGGTTTTGTTTTGTTTTTTTTTTTTTTGTGATTTCATTATTTTTTCTTCCCCATTTCTTCTTCTTCCCCAATATTCCTTTTCTTTTCTTTTTGTAACATGGCTCTCCTTCTCTCTTTCGAATCAAAATCCCTTAACAATACAATACCCCCAAAGGAAATAGTAAATATCAACGACTGCTCGTTTGGTTTGGATTCGCAGAGGGTACCATCACGAGCTCAAAATCGGAGGAGGTCAGACAAGGCAGGGCGAAGTTAAGCAGCGCCGGCGTATGTCACAACCAGCGATGGCTGGGCTTAGCGGAAGGGGCTGGTGGAGATACCGGCTCAGGCTGAGGGTGAGGCTCCGGGGAGATGGATCGTCGGGCTAGAGTTTGGGGTATGGGGCATAATCGTCAGAGTGAGAGGCTTTGGTGTCTGTCGGCCGCCGCAGTCGGCATCGGAGTTGTTGAGATAGGGGTGCGGCGAGCTTCAATTTTGAGGTCGACTTCGGAGGCACACCAATTGCTGCAGAGTCGCCACGCCGGCCTTAGGCACAACGCTTCTGGGCCGCGGTGGCCGTGGAAGTCCTTGCCTTCGTCGGATTTGGACTGGTACGTCGTCGGGAAGAACCCCAATACCTGGCTTCGCGACGACGATGACGCCGCGCTAGAGTAGGTGGAGTTGGGCTGCTGGTCAGAGACGGGGCGGATGAGAGGGGGGGCGGGGGGGGGGGGGGGGGGGGGGGGGGGGGGGAGGGGGGGGGGTGAACGCGACGGAGGAGGTGCCGGAGAGGACCTCGCGACGTCTTGGGTTTTCGATCGGGTGGACTTCGCAGCGGGCTTTGATTTTTAATCGGGGTGGACCTCTCGGCGGGCTTTGGTTTTCGATCGGGGTGGACTGCGCGGCGGGCTTGGGTTTTTAATCGGGGAGACCTCGCGGCGATCTTGGTCACAGATCGGGGGCTGAAGATGAGATCGAGGGGCAAGGATTGGGGCACTGTACGTGAAAGCTCTTAATGCCCAAATCGACGAAGTCGGACTGGGATGATCTAAGTTTGAAACCATGGGGTTTAGAAATATGGTGTTTTTTTTCTTTTTTTTTTCTCTGTCATTAACTCGTGGCCAAATGGACCGAGAAAATGATAAAGATTGAAGATTGCTTGATTGAGGGGAAAAAAAAAAGGTTGAAACGTTCTTGACTTGTGAAAGAATGCTTTATGAATATGTGATTTGTGGGAAAAAAAAATGGAAATGTTTTGTTTTTTTTTTTTTTTTCATTTTCACGTTGAAGCATGTATTGAATTATTGTACTGCAACAAAGAACAAGTGAGATGATTTAGTGGAAGTGGATGATGATGAATTGAACATCTGAGCTTTGTTTTGATTTTTTTTTTTCTGTTTTAAGAACATGATTTAGCGTATTGCTTCTTTAAGTACCCAAATAAGACTTTTTATTTTTTGTACTACCAAAAATGCCGTCGTTAAATCACGTGATGGGCATATGGGTTGAGAATTCCGTCCAAAATTGAACGCCCGTTATTCATTTGCATCGGTTTACCAAAATTTTTGAAATCAGAGTGCAATTTGTCAAAAGTAAAATATTAAGAGACAAGTTGCCAAATATGTGAAGATCAGGAGGCACTAGTGCAAATTACTCATTTTAAAATTTTGATCATTTTTTTTAAATACTAGTTTAAAGGCACGTGCGTCCTGTATTTTTTTAATAAATGATATTTTTGTTAAATTTTTAATAAATAAGTGTATTTTTATAATTTAAAAAAATAGTGAGAATAAAAATTTATAAAAAGGTCCAAAAAATTTGCTAAAAAGCCCTAAAAAGAGCCCCATTTTTGCCAAAAAAAAAAAGCACCTGGGAATTGAAAAAAAAAAAAAAAAACGTTTGGCGACGCGCGCGCCCACGTGGCGCGTGCATGCCACGCGCACGAGTCGAAAAAAAAAAAAAAAAGAACAGCATTTTTCGACCAAAACGCGCGTTTTGATCGACGAACACTGTTCAAAAACGCCCCATTCGCACTTTATGTTATAAAGGATAAATGAAAAACGATCAAATATTAAATAAATTTTATTAAATATATACAAATAATTATATGGACTAGTCGTCCGTGGATATATTATACGTCAAAAAACACCAAGTTGTAATAAAAGAAGAGAAAACAAAAAGTCCGCCATGATAAATGGGTTATTTGGAATAAATGTTTCAATTATTTATTTTAATATTGTTTGAATTTGGGAATTTCAATGTGATAAACATAATTGAGATTTAAATATATTACATTAGAATTAAGAAAATAAAAAAAAATGTGAGGATGTTTACCCAAACAAAGAGTATAACATAATCATTTAATGACATTAGAAACAAGACAATATCGGATTAATGCCAATTATTTTCTCGCCAAAACATCAATAAACCATATACACATGTTGTTTTGTTTCATGATTAAAAAAAACAGAAAAATGCTAAATGATCAAAAAATTGTTCAAAATAATATATTAATTACTTATTAAATATATATTTTTTATAACTAATAAATAATTATTACATCATTTTTAAATAATTTTTTATGAATAAAATTTTTAATCAGGTAACATTACTCTCATCAAAATACATCAAATTGATGTCCACGCACATTAATTAATACTTCTATAATAACAATATTTTTGAAAATCTATTACTTTTATTTGTAAAATTGGCCAACCCTTTTCAACACTTCCCAACGTTATTTAATAAGCATACATTTCTTAATCAAATCACACAGGCAAAACCGCACTAGATTGGAACGTCTTTTTGTCTCTATTCAACGTTGTTTGTTTGTTTCTCTTCGTTGTTTGTTGTTCGTCTTCACGAATCTCTCAATTCAATAATACGAAGCAAAAAGCGCTTTTGATCTAAAACTCTTCTCTCTTCTCTAACCGCTTCAAATTGAAGAACTACTACAATTTTCTTCTTTCTAAATCAATCTTCTATGGCTAATCCCCTTTCAGTATCTCTAGCCAAACCCATAACTTATCAAACCAATTATTCACAAGCTGACTATTCCAAAGTGATTTCATTTCCTCGTACCACCGTCTGGCTTTCAGAATTTAGGTCTCAACATGGGTTTAAGAATATTGTCACCAAGAGTTCCAAACAAGAGGCTTTTTTTGTTGGTAAGTTTTTATTATTTTTATTATTATTATTTCTTAGCTCTTGCTATTATCATGTCTATAAATAATTGTTATATACATATTGCTATTGAGAATTTTGCAGAGTTTGAGTTCGGCTACTTTTATGATCAGTCGTGTTTCAATTCTTTGTGACTTTTAATATTGTTTTTTCTTTTTTCCTTCAATACTTTGTTTTACCAGATTCAAGCATTCAAAAACCATTTGATATTCCACTTCTTACTTGCTCGGAGGTACTCTTTTTTTAATTTTTTTCTTGTAATTTTTTTAATTTATTATATATTATATATAACACATTATGTTACACGTATGTTAGACGTACACGTATGCTACGGTTAAATCTTTAATTTTAGTATTTTAGGTCTAAATTCTTCAAAAGTCATTTTTTTTTTCCTTTCTCTTTTTACCAAAAGCTATCAACTTTTTGTTTTAAATATATTAATGATTTTTTTAAAAGTTTCATAACTATAATATAAAGATCAATTAATAAAATTAGTCATTTTAAAGATAAAGTTTGAAGGATTTGGTCATAGAATATCAAAATTAATAACATACGTGTAACATACATATGATAGACGTGTATCGTATTATATTACGCGTGTATTATTTTATGTTACATTTATATTATGGCTAAATCCTTAATTTCATGACACTATGGCTAATTCCTACAAAAATAGTCAAAATGTTGATTAAATCCTTAAAAATCTCATAATATAAATCCAAATTGTTCTTTACAATTACTCATATTCTTTCTATTTATTACTTTTTAAGGAAATACTGAACCAAGAGGGCCCTTTGGTTTTTTCTTTTTTCTTTGCCTATTTAAAAAACAAGTTGAAAAAGAATTTGACTAGTGTGTGTAACACGCGCACCGAGACAAATGTTCTTTTTTTGTTCCTTTTTTTTTTTTAATACACACAGCCCATTTTTTCGCTTAGTCTTTTTAAATTCTTCTCTGTGTAAAAAATTTGGTTCCCTAATTTCTCTCTTTTCTCTCTTGCTTTTCAACCTTTTGAAATTGCACGTTTATACCTTGAGTTTGTGATTATACATATTTTATTTTTCAAAATTTTAAATTGAACAAAAAATATACTTTATTTGAACTTTTAGTCAAAACACATATAAATTTTTCAGACTGCAATTGTATTTTCATGTCACTATATTTGAATAGTTTTACGAGACATCAAACAGTTCAGATAAAGAATTGTACTTTTTGATCAATAGAAAGTCTTAATAAAATATATATATTTACTCAGCTAAAAAACATAAGAGGTAAATTTTGTATTACCACAAACTCAGAGGATAAATGTGAAATTTTGAAAAAACACCGGAGTACTTATGGTATCAAGTATCAACCGTTTTATTTTTATGTTTTTTTAGTGCACTTTTATATTAAAAATTCATTTTATTTTTAACTTTTGTGCTCATTTTATTTTATTTTTTATTTATTTTTTCTTTACTATTGTAGAAGAAAAAATTTGAATGTTTTTTTTTCAAATATTTTATTACTTTGATTATTTAAGATTTTAAATTGTAATTGGATGAAATTAGTTAAATACAATTCATAGTAATTTTCGCGAAGCGCGTTGATAAACCTAGTAATATATAAATAAGAAATTAAAAAATTATTAAGGACTAGTACTTACTGGTACTCTTTAGTCTTTAATAGAACCTGTCTTGTAACTATTTGTTAGACACACAAGTTTTCATAACAAGGGGTTGAATTTTTTCGTTGCTCGATTATTGATTAATCCTAATTTTCAACCCTAAATATGTCACATTTTGTTCAGGCAATTGAAAGGCTAAAATCTCACCGAGAAAAGCACAAAGGGAAGCAACAATTCTTGGCAATGTACTCAAGCATTTTCGGTGGGATCACCACGGATCCCGCCGCAATGGCCATCCCCATCGATGACCACATGGTCCACAGAGGCCACGGCGTCTTCGACACTGCCGCCATTGTGGACGGGTTAGTAGTAGTACTAGCCCCATGCCTCACAAAAACCTCTCAAATTTATACATTAATAATTTGATATTATAACCTTCAAATTAGTAATAAAATATAAACTAATGTTGTTTTTGATCAACTAAATTACAAGACAAATTTCTTGATTTTGAGACAGAAGAATTATATTTTAGAGCTACATTAATAAGTGCAATGAACTTGTGAAGAATGCTCAAAAGAAATGGGAAAGCTAGATATTATTAAAGCTATTATTTTCCTTCCTTTCATTATCTTTTTTCATCGATCAATTCAATAATTCTTTATTTCATATATTTTTGTAATTTTCAGATATTTATATGAGTTGGACCAACATCTCAATCGAATTATAAAATCTGCCGGCATGGCCAAAATTGGGTTGCCCTTTGATCAAGAAACCATAAGAAGAGTACTCATACAAACTGCGAGTGCCTCAAAATGCAGGAATGGATCGCTGAGATACTGGATCACGGCGGGCCCTGGCGACTTCCAACTGTCGCCATCCAATGGCAGCCAGCCGGCTCTCTACGCGGTTGTGATCCAAGGCCAAGCACTGTCCAGCTGGGTGGCGGGCGTGAAGGTGATAACGTCGTCGGTTCCAATAAAGCCGCCCCAGTTCGCGACAATGAAGAGCGTGAACTACCTCCCCAACGTCCTCTCAAAGATGGAAGCCGAGGAGCAGGACGCGTTCGTCGCCGTCTGGCTTGACGAGGAAGGGCTTGTTGCCGAGGGGCCTAACATGAATGTGGCCTTCGTCACGCGAGAGGGGGAACTCGTGATGCCCCGCTTCGACAAGATCCTCAGCGGATGCACGGCAAGGAGAATTTTGGCCCTCGCAGAGAGGCTGGTGACGGAGGGGACGCTCCGTGGGGCGAGGGTCGGCGACGTGAGCATGGAGGAAGGAAAGAGCGCTGGCGAGATGATGCTTCTCGGCAGTGGCGTCCTTGTCCAACCAGTGGTACAATGGGACGAACAACTCATTGGTAACGGTAAGGGCTTTGTATTTCTCCATTGTTTTAATTTCTAATCATTTTGTCAACAATATGTTAAAATTTATATTAAAAACTCATGAGATAACCATGTGATAAGTATTGAGTTTTAAAATACCATATCTAACAAAACGATATGTTATTTGCACTACAATTAGATAATTTGTTATATTAATGGCTCATTCAAATCGATGTTTAAAAGTTAAAAAGACGTATTAAATTAAAATGAGATTTGACATGCAATTAGAGAGACAAAAATTAAATTAACCTGAAATTGTTACATGATTCCTAGTTTGTGTTTGCCTGATTGAGTCTTCGCAACATGGTTCTTTTAGCTTCATTTTGGTGTGTTAGTATGATAGTTGTGAGATTTGTTCATCGTAAATACGTGGTTAGTCAATTAATTAATTTACTTATTTGGTTATAGGCAAAGAAGGTCGTGTGACTCAAGCTCTTCTAGATCTTCTGATCGAGGACATGAAATCTGGTCCCCATTCTGTTCGTGTTCCAATCCCTTTCTAATTTTCTAATTAAGTTGATCACCCAACCCCCACCCCCCCCCCCCCCCCCCCCCCCCCCCCCCCCAGCTTCTCTTGATGGCTACTTTATTATCACACCTCTATTTATGAGCCCTTTTGGTTTTATTTATGTACTTGCAAATCTTCGCCAAATTATATATGCAGTTTTCTTATTGTATTTTATATTTTCATTTTGGGGGTTATTTTGGTTATAGTAAGCATATTATACGTAGTGTGAAGGCATGAAAAATGTCTAGTGACTACTAATTAGAATATGACCCCTCAATTGTCATATCAATCAATATATATGAAAAATATTAATGTCCTTCTTCATGATACAAACAAAGACGTGAGAAATGAAAAGACGAGGGAAATTACCCCTTGTTTGGGGTACCGATTTTACTCATTGCATTCTATTTTTTGGAATGGAAAAAATAAGTTGAAGAATAGTTTGGAAAATGGTTTGAAATGATTATAAAATGGTTTGACTTTGTTAATTTTGAGGTGGTATAAATTGTTGGGATTTAAAGATATTGTATAAGGATTTGGAAAGTTGACAAAAATGGTTGAAAAAATGGAATGGTTCGGAGGATTAGGAAAAAAATAGAATGGAATTGGTAAAATAATTGGGCCAAACAAGAGGTAAGGTAAAACTATATGGTTTTGTTGCCCTTTCTTTCCATTTTAAAGGATCAAAATAAAAGGAAAAATGCCCCACTGGATGATTAGCCTTTGTTGGTCCACAAAGTAATATTCAAAATAAATAAATAAATAAAATACAAAGATGGTAATACGACTTGTAAAAGAATAGCATAAAAAAAAAGAAGCATAATAAAGCAATTTAAAAGCTAAAAAGTCAAAAACTAAGGGTATGTTTGGTTGGATGGATAATGAATAGGAAGGAGGGAGAGTATTCGAAAGATTGAGAGTGTGAAGGATGAAGAATATTATAATAATCATTCAAGTTGTTTGGCTAGAAAGAATGAAAGGTGAGTGGATTGATAATAATTATTTGTAAAATGACTTGTCCATTTTAATATTTGTTATTAATTATATTAAAGGGCAAAGTAGACTTTTTGTTAATAAAAAAGAATGGAGAAGTTGCATCATTTCATATATAGAAGGATACAATTTTGTGGGCCCGAGTGGATTTACTCTCCCTCCTCCCTACTCCCTCCTCATAACTAAACACATAAATTACACATCTCCCTCATCTTCTCTATCATTCCACATCCTCCTCCTCCTCCACCCGAACAAACACATCCTCCAGTGGCAATTCACTCTTGAGTGATGTTATGACATTGGTATTTCGCACTACTTGTGGCTCACAGTGTTTGTTTCCTATATAAATGATATTTTTGTTGCTACTAATATTAATTGGGTGGCAAGGAACATGCCAATAATGGTCATATGTCAATGTGTCATATACATGTCATCATGGAACTTTAATATAAAAGATTGCTTTTTAATAAGCATTTGTCATATATTTTTAATTCGATGTACACGAAGATGATAAATATATTTCTTCATATAATCACTTAGGAAAAGAGTCCAACATTACATGGATAGACAAAACTAAGTGTTATCATGGTAATTCAACCAAAAAAAAAAAAGTTCTATGATGGTATAGAAATAATTTTCAAGAGATAGTGGAGCACCTACTATGCATTTTTTTAAGACTATATTATTATTATATTGTACCCTAGGTTATTATATTATTATTCTTCTAATTTTATTTGCATCCCCAACCCCCTCCCCTCCCCCCCCCCCCCCCCCCCCCCCCCCCCCCAACAAACCCACCAAAAAAAAAAAAACTCTGAATCCACTATATATCTCACACGTATTATATACACGTATTAGTATAGCCCAAGAGCAATAATTTCAAACAATTTGCTGCGATAGGATTTGACAAATAGCTATCACATGTGACTGTTTAGTATTACCGAAACTGTTAGTTTATAATTAAGTCAACTAGACTGGAATATGTATTATTTATAAAAAAATGAATAAAATATATTGGTTCAATAAATCATAGCTTGTCTCCTTCAAAAAGAAAATTATAGATTGTTAACTTGTAATGGTACGTTGTTTCCCACTTTATGATAAAAATGCAAAGAGTGAGTAGAACTTAATTTTATTATTATTTTTTTTAAGGTGAACTTGTTGTAGATTAGCAGAATAAAACTACAAAGGCCCACCAAACCAACTTCTAAAAATCAACAACTTTCAATTACAACACGTCATTTAACAACCATTAACCGTATTTGCATTTTTTAGCGGCAATAATACTTTTGCAAAGTGCATTTTCAACCCAAAACATTTGAGCTCGTTTGGATACAATTTATAAAAAAAAAAAAAATACTGCAGTTATATAATTTAAATTAGACTTTTTATTAGTGTAATTACTCTAATAACATGATTTAAATTAAGATCAGTTAGGTAAATAGTCATTTTAGACTGTGTATTTTTTTAAAAAGCAACAGTTTCAAAAAATTTAAAAACTAGTCATAACACATGTAAGAAATATATGACAATAACAAAATTATACATCAAACTTACTGTAAAAAAATTCTGACACATGTAAAAAATTTCTAAAAAGACTAATTTTTAAAATTTTTAAAACTATAATTATTTTTTAAAATTATTTTATAAAAAGTGATTATTTTCTTAAAATTTCTTTTAAAATTATTTTTTTGTTATTCGAATTACAGACCAAACAACCTCTTTATATTTGTGTAATTTTTGCACTAAACTTTATTTTCATAAGGGCCAAAGAAGCACCATTTCACATTGTGTGACAGAAACGCAGAGTCCAACCCAACACCGAATGTTAATGCCAAAACGGAGAAGGTGAATGGTATTTCACGAACTTGGTGAAATTTCATGTACATTTTGTCAAGAATTTCACAACAAAAAATCTTTAAATTTTTAACATTATGTTAATTAATTTTTATAAATATGTCAAAATATTATCATAAAATCAATATTTTAAAATACGTGTTATTTTTTAAAATATCTATTCAATTATAGTTTTTTTTTGGGTCAGTTAAGGATTTAGCCATTTTGCAGTCCATGTTTTTAAGATATAGCCCACGTTTTGAAAAATTAGCAAAATAGCCATCATGTCAACATCTAAAAATCTATGACTAAAGAAATAAAATTTGTGACTAAATAAATAAAATACACAGTCATAAAATTTGTGACTATAGTCACAAAATTTCAGAAAATTTGAAATAAACACAATAAAAAATTTAAACATCCATTAACAAAATAATCAACTCACAAATAAATTATTGCCTATACAACAAATTTCATAAAACTTATTACTAAATAAAAAATATCTCATAAATAGCCAAAAAATATGCAGCCAAAAAAGTCACAGATTTTATGACTAGAGACACAAAATTTTAGACAATATTGTCTGCAACAAACAACAAAAACAGAATTCAAAAAACTAATGACTGCAGTCTCAAAAATCTAGACGCGAATGTATGGCTATTTTGCTAATAAAAGCAAACATAGGCTAATTGTTAAAAATATACATAAAAATATGGCTATTTATTTAAAAAACCGTTTTTTTTTTATGAAAAAAAAATAATTATAGTTTATTTTGCAACTCGTCCTTTTTTTGGGCGTCAAAATCTTCAAACTTTCTTATCTCCGAATAAATTTGCGAGAATAGATGTATCTTCTCAAGATCACAGATAATTAAAATAATTAATTTCTCCTTCTAGAAAAAAAAAAAGGATTAACCCGAGAAGGTGGTGGCCCACAGAAACAAAAAAAAAAGTGAGCGAGAAGGTCGGCACCGTCCGATCAAAAACGTCGGCGATGATCTCCACTGATCTACACGTGGCGAAATCTCATTGGTCCCTTGCTTTTAAATTCCTCACCCTCTTTCAAAACAAAAAAAAAAAAAAAAACAAAAAAAAAAAACAAACAGAAAAAAAAAGAAAAAACAAAAAAGAAATCGTCCCTCGAAGAGGGAACAGCGATCCGAGAGAGAGAGAGAGAGAGAGAGATAAAGTGAGAAACTTTGGAGGGGAGAGAGAGAGAGAGATTGGCCGGAGTGTCTCTCTAGGTCACCGGAATTATCTCCGATCTCGCGGAGAAACAGTGCTCGGCGGCGATTCGTTGCAGTCGGATTCGACATCGGATCGATCGGTAGGGTTTTTGTTGTTGTTCTTCTTCGTTGTCTTTTTTTTTTTTTTTTTTTCCGCGGAGGTGAGTCAGAAATGGTGAATTCCATGGTGGAACGCGCTACGAGCGACATGCTCATCGGTCCCGATTGGGCTATGAACATCGAAATCTGCGATATGCTCAACCACGATCCTGGGTAACGACTCTCTCTCGCGCGCTCTGATTTTTTTTTTTTTGGCTCTGTTCGATTTCGTTTCGGTTGAACTGTGTGATTCAGAGCGGAAAATTATGGCGTGTTTTTCTTTTGGGTCTGAAGTTCTAGGGTTTGGGTGTTATGGATAACTTTAGGAGGAGTGGGTTAGATAGATTGATATAATAGTTACCTTTTTGTTGTTGAATTAGGGTATATGACTCTTGCAATTGCTGACGTTGTCTTATTGATGTTTGATAACTATGAAATGGGCATTTGAGCGTTTGGGTTTATAGTTAATGCTGAGTTGGAAAAATTAGAGCTTTCTATTGAATAGCTAAGAATTTTTTCCGGGATTTGGGAAGTTGCCATGTGGAAATGTAACTGGATTGAAGGAATTGGTGGGTGTTTTATTTATTTATTTATTTATTTTTTTGCATATGTAATGTTGTTTAGTGAAAAACCCCGAGTTTAAATAGTAAGCTATATGCATGCCAAAGTGGTTCTTGGTTTTCGATTTTGTTGTTGTTGATAAACTTAAGTGGACTTGTGTTCATGTTTAGATGTCAAACTGTTTTGACGTTGAATGTTTTGATATCCCAGGCAAGCAAAGGATGTTGTTAAAGGTGTAAAAAAACGTGTTGGAAGTAGGAATCCTAAAGTTCAACTTCTTGCGCTCACTGTAAGTTCCACTGAACTTATACGATCTTTTGAGTAAAAGATCACTGATCCACTTCCCCACACTGAATCACAAGTATAAATGGTTTTCAACTTGTTATATAAATCTTACTTAAACATTGGTGGCTATTAGATCATAAGTAAGATTTTAAGTTTTAATATTGATTGTAGATTGTTATTGATTAAATTGATGGCTGTGTGGTTCCTCTCTTTTAATTGTTACAATCTCTACACGGGTCTAATGGTTTTTGGGATCTTCGCGTTGCCCATGAGACTCTCTTTAGTTGATTTCTTTGTTCACAGGAGAAGGAGAAGGATATTATTTCACTAGCATTAAGAGATATTTCATAATCTTTCTTTGTGTATATTACTTTTCCATCCTGATATCTGTTAAATTGTTAAGTGCGCATTCAGAGTAGTAAATGCTTAATAAAGTAAGCAAGTAAGAATATTTAATGTTGATTTACTTTAGTTGTGGCCCTCGTACTGCAAGACAATCGTCATTACCTTTTAAGAATACAGAAATCAAACACATGAGATATAGGCTAGAATTGATGTCTTGTATCTGAGAGTTGCTAATAATAGGTTTACCACTTTTCTGGGGATACTCTTGGAGATGTACTTTTTTTCTTTTACTTCATTTGTAGATTTCTAGTTTGTTCTCTTGTCATTTTTATGAGTTCATCCCACAGAGGACTTGATTGGTTCTATTTCGTTTGATGGCTATATTCTAGCTGTTGGAGACCATAATAAAGAATTGTGGGGACATTGTTCATATGCACGTGGCAGAGAAAGATGTTCTTCATGAGATGGTGAAAATAGTAAAGAAGAAGGTACTTATGATTTTTCACTGGTTTGGTACTCACCAATTCTGTACTTAAATCTTCTGTTAAATTTTACCTGTAGCCTGACATACATGTCAAGGAGAAGATATTGGTGCTGATAGATACCTGGCAAGAGGCCTTTGGAGGAGCAAGAGCAAGATATCCACAATACTATGCTGCGTACCAGGAATTGTTGGTATGTTTTTAACTGACTTCTTCTCAATATACTATATTAAACAAAGAGGCTTGATACAACAAGAATCCTCTTTTTGGCTCTACTTTATCACTTCTCCTTATTACAGTTTGGCTTTCCAAATTTTTTACTTCATATATATTTTTTCCCAGCGTGCTGGAGCAGTATTTCCTCAGAGATCTGAGAGAGCTGCACCGGTGTTTACGCCTCCACAAACACAACCGTTGTCATCATATCCTCCAAATATGCGGAATTCCGATGCTCGTCCAGATGCAGCTGAGCCATCTGCAGAATCTGAGTTCCCTAGCTTGAGGTGCATTTATAGATATAGTTGTATGAATCCATGCCAACTGAAACTTTTTTTATAATAATCTGTTAATTGTATAGGGTTTGCTGTAAGCCTTTATTCTTAGTATATCCAAGCTGATCTCTAGCACTTTATTCTGAGTTTGCTGTAAGCCTGTCACTCACTGCTGCTTGAATATTTTGTGGCGCAACATTAATCACCTAAACATTAAAATTTCTCCTAGTTTAAGTTACAAGTTAGATTTTAAACAGGGAGATCTCATGATTTAAATGAAATTTCTTTAATATGTATTTTGGACAAACTTTTTTGTCTAATTGATTATATTTTTTTTGTTAGCTTGTCTGAAATTCAGAATGCACGGGGAATAATGGATGTTCTTTCAGAAATGCTTAGTGCGTTAGATCCAAATAATAAAGAGGTACTTTACTGGATGAACAGAAAAATTGGCCAACATTTCAGGATATGGTTTTTCCCTTCTATCAGAGATTTACAAAGATTTCTTTCAGCTTTATACGTGTAGATTGTGCCCGATGCTGTCCTGTCAAACTGTAGATCTGATTTGAAATTTATCAGATTGGTTATGCTCCATGTCAGCATTGGTTTCAACACTTTTAGCATTGTTTAATTTCTTTGATTTACAGGGGCTAAGGCAGGAGGTTATCATCGATTTGGTGGAACAGTGCCGCACATATAAGCAGAGAGTGGTACACCTTGTTAACTCGACTGCGTAAGGCCGCGACATACTTCTCCCTACATGCACCTGTCTTTAAGAGATCTTTTCTAAAACCTAGAGAGCAATACCCTTGGACATTACTTTATTATAAAATCAGCTGCACTTAATTCTTGTGCAATTACTGCTTGTAATTGTCATCATGATGAGCATGTGTAGCGCGTTTTGATTGATCTTAGTTGAAAGAAAAACAAGAGTGACTGAATAGACCAGTTCAATTTTAAATAGTTTTCTGTTGTTCAATTTGCGAACTGGTAGTTATGCTTTTTAACTTTAACAGGGAAGTTTAAGATTATTTCTGTAAGTTATATCCTGTATGAATCATTTTGTAGAGTTGGTCATTTATAGTTTTCACGTCACTTATTTGTCATGATTTTGTCTATTTCTTTCAGGGATGAATCACTTTTATGTCAAGGACTAGCTCTCAATGACGATTTGCAACGAGTGCTAGCGAAGCATGAATCCATTTCTTCAGGAACATCTGTTCAAGCAGAAAGACCTAAGCCACCTGAATCTGCAAGAGCGCTTGTAGATGTTGATGGCCCTCTAGTAGACACTGGATATGCCACCAAACAGCCTGATGTGAGGTAACTAACTAACGGGTTAAAAGATCCTAGTTACAGAGTATGCGTTTAAACTTATAAACGTGCAATTTTTGAACCTGATCAAACTTAGATGGTTGATGTGTCTAAACATTTGTAGCCTAGTTTTAGTGCTAGCAGTTAAATTAATGGTTTTCATTTCAGTCTATGCCCATCATGTTCAACCATGTTCCTATGATACAGTTTTATACATTACAGGGAGAATGTTGCATGTTTGAATCAGATAAGCTGCCGAAATAATAATTAGTCTTAGTCGTTCATTAGGACTGAACAGTGTCTCTGTCTTTTTCTTCTTCTCCCTTGTCTTTTATTGTGAATAATATGGTTTCACGCTGTTGATTTCTGTCAACTTAAATTTGCTAAAAGACTCGGTCCCTCTTGCCTTTGCCACTACCCATTTCACTACCCTCTGCTCTCTCCGTCATCATTAATACAGCAGATTTGCGGGGCCAATCATGTCCATTTTAGGGCTGTTTTCATGGATTGATAGCTGAGTTTCAAGAAAGGCTTTGGGTTTGGAGTCAAATATGTGGTCCATAAATATCAGAGTTGTGATTTCTTCTGTATAGAATATAGGTGTCTTTTCAGAACTAAGAATTTGATTATAGCAAAGGCTGATTGCTAGAGGACTGTTTTGCAGATCCACCTCAAATGCCGGCGCTGGGGCTAATCCACTGAATCAGTTGTTACTTACTGCTCCACCTTCAACTAATGGTCTGGCTCCAACAACAAAGGTTGATCCTAAAATGGATCTGCTGAGCGGAGATGATTTTAGCTCACCAAAAGCAGATGCTTCTCTAGCTCTTGTTCCTGTGGGCGGACAACAGCCAAATACGAACGCATCTGATCGGACTGCTCTCGTTCTATTCGACATGTTCTCTGAAAGTAACAATGCTGCAAGTTCTGCAGATGCCCAGCCTGCTAATCTCCAGGGACAAACTGCTTCTTTACCTCCTCAGTCCCAACAACCACAGAATTTTCAATCTTCACAAGCTGGATTTTACTCCAATGGAAGCGTCCCAAACATGGGAGCACCTCATTATGAGCAGCCAGTCTACGCACAAGGTTCTGGGCCCGCCTGGAATGGTCAGACTGCCCAGCAACCACAGCCGCCTTCACCAGTCTATGGTTAACTCGTTGATTCATAGTATTCATTTCTGCGGAAAGCACAGTGCTAAATAGTCACAGAATAGGCCTAGCCAAATACAATTAGGGCACGACACATCGCTTCTTCATTTCCGAGCTTAACAAACTTATGAAGTTTTAACCCTTTTTTTTTCTTGCATGGTTGGTCAGGTGCTCAAAGCAGCGGATCGTTACCACCACCACCTTGGGAGGCTCTGCCTGCAGACAGCAGCCCGGTGGCAAATGCTCAATTCCCTCAACCGATGCAAGCTCCTCAGTTGGCTGTTACGCATCCCCATGGTGGTACACTTCCCATGGGTCTGCAACCAATGGGCAACGAACCGGTTGCAGGCGTGTATGTCCAGCCAATAACAGTTGGCCAATTGCCGGCAATGAACAATCAGGCCGGTTTGAGCAATCACTTTGGTTTTCATCCGCAGCAAATCCCCGGAGGCCAGCAGTACATGGGCATGATTCCACAGCAGATGCAGGCAGGCCCTATGGCGGCGATGTACGCTCAACAAATGTACGCGCAGCAGATGGCCAATTATGGCTACGGTCAGCAACAAGGAGGCCAATATCTTGAGCAGAGAATGTACGGTCTATCGGTCGCCGACGGTAACGGGTTGAGAAACTCCCACCAGGTTTCCACTTCCTCTTATGTCCCGCCAAGCAAGCCTTCTAAGCCAGAGGATAAATTATTTGGTGATCTTGTTGACATGGCCAAGTTGAAGCCTACTTCAAAATAAAAGAAACCCATGCCTTATGGTTTGCACCTTTTTTTTTTTTTGAGTCACTATTTTTTTTCTTTTTCTTTTTTGTTAGTTCATCATTTTGTTTTCTTCCAATACATGTGATTTTGCCCTTTCGGCGCAATATTTTTTTTGGTGTTGATTATTGTACTGTACATTCCTTGTAGAGAAAAACGTTAAAAAAAAAAAAATTTGGGGGTGAGCTGTGTATTAGATTGAATTAATGCTATTGAGATATTTAACAGTACTAGTTTTTGTGAAATAGATTAGGGTTAGAGCCTATCGATGTGATACCATTTTTTGTGAGCTCCACCTCTGTTGTGAGACTTGGTAGGGGTATTTATAGAGTGAGCAGTAGATTCTGATAAGATTTATCTCCCCGATTTGAATTAATGATAAAGATAGTCATCCTTTTAAATAAAATAGATATCCAATTTAAATGAGATAAATACCCATTTAAATTAAATTTTAACAGATCATGCCACCTAAGCTCCCTAAAGTAATGGGGTGAAATCCCGGCCCAACAATATGCTCTTTTTTCTTTTTTTTTTTTTTTTTTTTGTGTTGTCATTTTCATTGCCTTTCGGTCATCTCAAAGGATTGTATGATGTGCTTCTTGATAATGTCAATGCTATTGACCAATAATATTAATTGCAATACGTATTTGGTGAAGCAACTGTTTTCTTTGTGCAAATATATCACTTCGTTTTGTCGCAATGTATGTAAGCCAGCGATTTTGCCTAATGTATCCACGTCATTGGATTTAGCACTGTTCACTTTGCGAGGCGTGAGTAGTTCTTGGTGTTATTAGAAAAATGGAAATCCTCATAGGTGTCTTCCAGTTAATCATTATAACAAGAGGCTTATTTAACTATTTTTTAATTTAATAGTTTTTACACCCGCACTCCACCCATGTAAAGCACGTATAAAATAATATAACGAATAAAAAATACGATAAAAAATAATAAAGTGTATTTTTATTAATTTAAAAAAATTTGATTTTTTGTTATTTTAAATAATTGAGGAGTTAAATTGATCATTTATATAAACATATGGGCTTTTTAAAAAATTTTCATACTTAAAAAATAAAAATAAAAGCTTAGAACAAAGAAACAAATAGTTATGGTAAAAAAAAAAAATATGACAATGAGTGTCAAAAGATCGATAAAAATATTATGAATCAAACCGTGTCAAGAAATTTTATTTTTGAGATTATTACGTCGAAGAAATAATTGTTTAAACGATTAAAACAAAAAAATGCGAAAAAGAAAGAGAAATAAGAGAGAAATTACAGGCTGAACCAAGACTACTATTATAGGTATTTAATTTCCATTTTGAGATAAACTGCTTGTAATATTATCTGGTTACGATCATTTTGAGAGAAATTAGCTAGTTTCGTCAAATCTAATTAACTTTTTGATCATGTATAAATATTTGTATAAATAATATTATTTGTGCATTTTTGAATTTTTGGACATATACTTGAAATTGATATTAAAATTCATAACATTTCATTTTGAACCTATTAGAGCAATTTCATAATTTTTAAAAATTGTACCATTTTTTATTTATTTATTATTTTTGGCCATTTAAGCCCTAGTATAAAAGGGCATTTTATTCCCTTTACACAGCCGCCCCCTTCTTCCCCATTTCTCTCTCTCCGCCCGACCCACTCCCTCTCCCTTTCTTCCCTCGCTCTCGCCGGCCACCAGCACTGTCGCCGCCGCCCTCGGCCCGGCAGACCCGTGCGCGACCAGACCTCACGCGTCCTTCCTCCGGCCTGCGCAAGCCCAGCCACCGCGCCGCCAGCCGCTACGCAAGTCGAGAGGCGCGCTCCTCTCCGCGACCCAGCTCACGCGAGCCCTCGCGCACAACTCCGCCGCGTATCCGAGCGCCGCTCCGCCCGCTGTTCCTCGCCGAGCGATCCCGGCCCTCCGCAAACCCAGCGCGTGACTCCGGCGCCGTCCAGATCATTTTTGGTTAGATTCAAGTATATTGGGCTTAAGGGTTTGTAAAGTTACCACAACAATGCAGGTTAGTATGATCAGCCAGACATTACTTTGTTTTTGTGTTTTGTTTATCAAAATACTTCATAGAAAAGCCCTTTTTAGCTTGGGAGGCTTTTATGAATTTTGCAGTGTTTTTTGGGTGAGAGTTTAAACTCTTTTCTTTGCAGGCATCGAGAGCAAGGCTATTCAAGGAGTACAAAGAGGTTCAGCGAGAGAAAGTGGCCGATCCGGATATTCAATTATCTTGTGACGATAACAACATATTCAAATGGACTGCCCTTATCAAGGTAAGTTCATGAATCTTAGAATATTTGGGGCTTGTTTTTATGTCCTTTGATATAACTATTTTCGTTTCCGGTATTGATTTTTTGGTGATTTAGGGACCGTCGGAGACTCCGTTTGAAGGCGGTGTCTTCCAGCTTGCTTTCACAGTCCCGGAGCAGTATCCTCTACAACCTCCACTAGTGAGGTTCTTAACCAAAATTTTCCATCCTAATGTGCACTTCAAGGTACGGACGTTGTTACATGGATTGCTATATCGTTTTCTTATTTCGTTGTTTCTGCTTATGGGAATGATTAGTACTCTTCGGAAAAGAAAAACAGGACGGAGAAATACGCCTATAGATGCTTTTTGTATGGCATTGGCAAGGACTGTCAAGGTTATGCCTTGTTCATAACTTGTTTTTTCCTTATAGCTGTTGAATTGAAGCCTAATTTTATTGTTCTTAGATGGTGATGAAGTACTATAAGTATAAAAAATTTATTGCAGTGCTAAAGAGTATTTTAAAGTGTTTGGAATAGTCATATCATCAAATTTGCGAGTTAGGACCCTATGCCAATTATTCGTGTAGTAATTGATGGATTGATTTTGAAATGTAGATATGTTTGCATCTAGTGTTATTGAAAGGTTAGAGTGATGGAAATTAACCCAAGAGCATCTAAAATTTGATTTTGATTAATCGGGCACTCAGAAATCCTCTTATTCGGTGTAGCAAAAGCAGAATCAGATCTTTAAATGTTGATGAACGTAAGGCATCTTCAAATGGCTCATTGGATATCTTCTTTTCCCTTTTAATTTTTTACTATAGACAGGAGAGATTTGCCTTGATATCTTGAAGAATGCATGGAGCCCTGCTTGGACACTTCAATCTGTTTGTAGAGCTATTATTGCTTTGATGGCCCATCCAGAGCCTGACAGTCCCCTCAACTGTGATTCAGGTGATTCACCAATTAATTTAATGAAAAATTGGATAAAAAAGAAACGAAAGAAAAAAAAGAGAAGAAAAAGAAGATAGAACGAAGAATGTTGGTGCAAAACAGATCCCAGGGATAAATACTTATTTAGAAGCCTTGACTTATCATTAATTTATTATGGAATTTGGGGCCATCCAAAGTGGGTGCTATATTATTTGTTGAGTTTCACTATTCAAACGGTTTAGTATTATTCAAAATCATTCAAATGATTTTAAATAATGTTAAACTATTCAAATGGTTTACCCAAACAACTGAAAAGCAGCTTAGAATAGACTCCAAATCACTCAACTTTAAAGGGCACTCCACTTGAGCAGTCGAGCCCCTTTTCCAGCTGTTGAGAAGCAGCTGTTTTCGGAACATTTCCTGCCTGTGGTGCTCTCACTGAGACGTCTCTTAAATCACCAATGAAATTTTCATTTCTGTTTTTGGCCAAGGACCTGCTCCCTTTTTTATTTTATCATAGACTTTAGGTTGGTGTTAGGAATTTGGCTCTCATTGGTTCTTAAGACTGTTATTTTTCTTTTCTTTTTTTCCTTGGCTTTTAAAAAAAAAAAAATTCAAGAAAGTAAGAAATGAGTTTCACATTTAATGCAAGGCTTGGGTTAAATGAAGCTGATATTATTGTGGTATCACACTTAATTTCTATTGCTACACTATTTATAGAGTTGGGTTGGCATCATCTTGCTTATTAGCTTTTTTCATTGTGAATTTTAAGAAAATATCCACCGTTTACAAAATGAATTTAAAAAATAATCACTTTAAAAACTAGCTCTTTCAGAAAAATTTTGTTATCGTCAGAAACTTTTTACATGTATTATGGCTAGTTTTTAAAATTTTTAAAATTGTGGTTATTTTTTAAAAACACACGGTCTAAAATGATTATTTATCTAACTGACTTTTTTTTTTACATTTTCATGACTCATGAATGTTTTTTTTTTTTTTTTCCTCTTCCCTTGTGTATATAGGCAATCTTCTGCGATCTGGTGATATAAGAGGATACCAATCAATGGCAAGGATGTACACTAGGCTTGCTGCTATGCCCAAGAAAGGATAAATTGATGTGCATTGGCTTTGGCTTTGGCTTTGGCTTTGGCATTAGCTTTTGCTTTTGCTTTTGGTTTTGGTATCTGTTTCTTTTTTCTTTCTTTTTTTTTTATATATTTTTTAATTTTATGACAGCAATGTGGACAGTCTTTGCTTTTAGTACTAGGAAAATTGAACATGTTATACTCTTATGTATCAACTTCCGGTAACAAGGTGATGACTATTGGCACGTGGGTCTCTTGGGTTGTGAACATCACGAGTCGAAACAATAATTATGGAATGTCAATACCAAAAGTTGTAGTTCTTTGTTTTTATTCGTGAACTTCAGTACAAATAAATTTGTTAATTGAGCCACAAAACTGGTTTTGAGTTTCGTGCAATTAATTACTTGGTGTTTATTAGGATTTTTTGGGCTCATCCTTGACCTAGATGAGTAAAAGTTGATATCCATGAAATCATCAGAAAATTTCAACTTCTGCTTTAGAAAATACAATCGGATTCAATTGAACCGGGTTTAGTTCATAGAAAGGAGCTCTAAATGAACTTGAGCTGAATATCACCACTCTTTTGTATAACCATGAAGTCAAAGGAAGTAATGATAATAATTTCAAAATTACCCTAGCTAAAAATAAAAACATAATTTATTATTAGGCCGAAAGGATGGCTCGGAACATAAACATAATACATTAAAACAAACATGAATCGCCTGAACCAATTGAAGTACATTAACAAACAAAATAAAAACTGGAACGTGAGAAAGAGCATCAATGCATGAGGAACTTATCGAACCAGTCACTGGCTTCTTTAACCATCTCCGGTGTCATTTGGTGTCCGATCCCCGGTTGCGCAATGAACTACATTATCAAGAGACATATTATGGTTTATCAAACAGTGCCTTCAAAGTTTTGAATTGTTTAAGAAATATTTCTTTTGTTGGTCTCCATAAAAGGGGAGTTAAATCTAATCCATTGATCCCCACAATTGAGTACAAGGGATTTTGTTGAATGAACAATTATCCCATTTTCTGATTTTTGTTTTCCAGAGTCTGATGATACATTGCTTGAACAGATTAATTGAAGGTGTTTGAAATGACGTAAGTTTAGACAGATTTATTTTCGTTATTGTATGAATATTCTTATTGCATGACTTTCTTCGAAAGTTCAACGTAATTACGTACCTTAAAATTATCTGAACAGTTTGCATCTTCATAAGCTTTACATGCTCTTGAAATGGGAACTTCTAAACCAGGAACCGGGCACCGGGGATCTTCTGCACCTGTAATATTTCAAAATCCACATTGTTGCTTGAAGATTAAAATGTAAAAAAATATAATTATGACCATGTTGGTTGAAGAAAATAGAGGGAAAACAACAGTTGAAGGCTAATGACCACGCTTGACACAATTGTGTATTGATTGATGTTGGTTGTGTGTGAATGATACCGTTTAGAATCAGCAGAGGACGTGGTGCAATGGCTGGAACTGAGAGAGAAGCATCGAACTCAGATGCCAGACCAGGAGCAATCCTATCCCATACCTGCTCAGATAAGTGGAAAGTTAGGATAATCATATTGTTTCAGAAGTGCATTTAAAGACGGTAAATTAGCAAATTAGCTATCATAAGTATGTTAAGTTTCATAAGATGGCTAAATTTGAGGCAGGGAAAATGTTGCAACATCTGTGCGCAAAGCGAATATTAATAACTACAGCAAATAAAGGCTTGAGAAATAAGAAATTTCTACAATCAGAAATAGGTATCTTTACCTTCTTCACCACCTCTTTATCGATTTCACTCTTCCCTAAATCAATCCGTGCTTCTGCAAACAAATCAGCATCATCATGAAAGAATAGCATACTAGTACAACAAAATGAACCAATATGGGGCGGTTAAAATTATTCCAATAATTAAACGTTGACCAAGACATTTCGTTGGATCAAAATAATTTTACGACCATTTACATATCGTCATTTTCTACTTGACTTATCTTACCCTCAAAAACTGGTTTAATACTGTCAACTCGAGCATGCCACTTGTCGTTCTCCACTGCCCATTGAAAACCCTATGGTTATTTTGAATGAAGATTTTGTTAGTTTCATTATTATCAAAGAGGATAAATTTATAACAATTCAAATTGAGGCACACCTGAACTCCAATTATGGGGGCAACCACAGAATAGCGGGTATCAGCAAAGGCAGCAAAACATGCATGCATGCCTGAGTTTCCAGGAAGAAGAGATAAAAGGAAAAGAAAAGCCAATATGATTTCAATATGTGACAAACCAAATGGTATTGGATAATTGAAGCATTAAATTCTCAAGAGCGACAAACCTCCAAGTGATTCACCAGTGATTCCTATCCTATTGGGGTCTATGTCCTTCCTTTCTGTTAGATAATCTGCCAGCTTTAACAAGTCCCACACCTGAAAATAATTGGACTCATGCCTTTTAGAAATCAGAATAACAAAAACAAAATTAAGGTGATTTACAAGCTATAGATCAAGGCTTCCAACATAGTATTAGAAGCTACTGGGTATGAGCAATCTTATTTTTTTAATGAGAGAAATGGAGTTACCGTATCGAATATGAATGGCATGGTATCACCCTTCTTCCATGATGAAACAAGAGCCTATAGTTAAATAAAACTGCCAGATTAGTGCTGATACTTAGCATATTGTAATGAGAGTATTTTTACTGCCTAAAGTTACGTCATAGACAATACTATTTTCTCATTCAAAAGAAAACATGAGGCAAAATTTGCACGGATGAATAAGATTAAAGTATCGAAACAAACGTCTCTATAGGTGGTTTTGCAGCTGGCGCGTTCACCATGGTACCGGGAATCAACGGCAACAGCGATGTATCCCCTTGAAGCATACGCCTACAATGAGCAAGCAATACAATAAGAACCTTTCTTAAATGATCTCAAACTGTAGTTGGGTCTTGGAAACCTACCTCAAGCAAGGGTCTCAACCACTCTTTGCACTTATTAGTGCTATGCAGAAAAACAACTGCTGGCCTTTTTCGGTCACCATCTTCCTTCATGCTTAAGATCAGTATCGGTAACCTTCCTTGCTCTCCTGCCTAATCATTGGACATTTTCGATTTAGTTTTTATTTCCCCTTGCTCAAAAATCAATAAACAAAGGCCTAGAGACTTCTACTTCTTATTAATTCACTCCCTAATCCAAATTTTGCAATTCAGACGAGCTAAGAGCTGTAAAGAAACAAAGATTTTGTCCCACATAAAGTCAAGTTACTACCTCAGTGATCAAGTAGACATTTTCCTCTTGCAGTAAATCGTTCAGATTCTCAATATTTGCCTTTGGACAGGAAGCCATTGCCTAATTTGAAGACACCAAGAACACAAATCATGAATACATTAGTGTTTGCGCTAACAATGGACAATGATAAAACTGCTACTAACATTATTGTAAAAATTGTAGTCAATCACAGTCATAAAGAAATCAAAACTCGTTAAATAATGTAAGAATTGTCAAATAGACATTATGAAGACTCAATTGTAATACATTTTGCCATATGACACTTTAATTTTGTTGTCGAATTTATTGGGAATATATATGTGTTTTTACCTCACTAAAACGAGGTGGGGAAGCCTCCTGAATCAAAGGGTTCATCACTGGTTTTGCAGATTCTACAGATAAGGGAACTGAAAATAACAAATAAAAAAATTATCAAATTTTAATGTCAAGCTATTTATAGTAAGCTACGAACATCTTCTACTAGTAAATACACTTCGTTCATAACGATTTGAAGATTTCTCATGTTCAATTTTTCAAAACTTTCTCATCCACTAAACGCTCAACTATCCTTTAAAAAAAAAACTAATTAATGTCACTATCTAAGTACAATCAAATACTCGATCCAACTTCCTTAATTTCTAATTACGGACTAACAACTGACCTATCCTAGTATCAAAATTTTAAGTCTAGATATTATCAAAAGAAAAAAAAAATCAGGTCTAGATTCTTTCAGTCCAACTTCCTTTATTTTCTCAGCAACCAAACAGCCAGAACTAGAAAATCACAGAATCACGATCACCAAATACACGTAGTGCTAAAAACCATAAACTAACCTAGCTAAGTACCGAAATTCATTCTCAGACCTACTCGATATAACTTCCACCATTTTCTTAGCAACCAAACGTCCACAACAGCAACAAAAAACAATCAAACAAACAAAATCACAGAATCACCAAACACTCGCATTACAAACTTCAAACCAACCTAGCTAAAGCATCAAAACTCAATCTACATATACTCAATCCAACTTCCTTCATTTTCTCAGCAACCAAAAAAAAAAAAAAAACAAACAAACAAAATCACAGAATCACCAAACACTCGCATTACAAACTTCAATTTAACCTAGCTATGCATCGAAACTCAATCTAGATCTACTCAATCCAACTTCCACCATTTTCTCAGCAACCAAACAAAAAAAAAGAGAGTAAAGTCAGAGAATCACCGTCACCAGATCGTCTGGATCGAAGAAGCTCTCGGAAATCGTCGCGAAGGTTCTTCACAGAGTCTTCCATTGGAGTCTGAGCTTCTTCTTCTTCTTCGCGGTGGTGGACGATCACGGCCCTGGAAATCTCAGACCGCCATTTATAACGAACCGGTTTTGGCGGGCAAGCTCTGGAGAAGGTGCTACGCACGTGCAGAGGCCACGTGGTCGCACGTGCCGGAAGAGATCGAGTGTAGTTAGATTTGTGCTTTGCGCTGATAATTACTACTTGGCCAGAGAAGGAAGAGACTGAGACGAGAGACATGATTATCATAATTTATACACATAATTATAAGAAAAATATAAATAAACAGTGTCTTTTTTTTTTCTTTTTTTTTTCCTTACCTAATATTTGGAAAGAATATTGCAATTTGGATAGCGTTTGCGTGAGTGAGCGGATTTCAGTTTCTTGTGTTTGTTTGGTTGCCGAGAAAGAGGGAAAAAAGTGGTAATCTTCAAGTAAATAACCAACATAATTAACAAGAGTTTTTTTAGGCATTTAACCAAATTTTAGGTAATTTTTTTAGGATTTAGCCCTAAAATATCGAAATTAATGATTTAATCATTATATGTAATATTTTATATTATGTTACATGTGTTACATTTTATTTTACATGTAACGTTATATTTAATATTACACTTTTTACACGTATATATGTTATATGTAACATTTTATTTTACATGTTATGTTACATGATATGACTAAATTCTTAATTTTGTTAAACTATGACTAAATCCTTCAAACTTTATCTTTAAAATAGCTAATTACTTAAGTGACTTAATTAACAATGGTGATTAAATAAATTATTTGTTTCTTTTGTCGGAACTGATCATAGTGAAATTTGGAGTAAGATGATTCAGTTTTTTTTTTTTTTTTTTTTTTTGTAATATAAATTTGTCATGTGATTAGTCGGGATTCTTTGATCTAAGTTAAGTTAAAGAATAATAAATTTTATTGGTATTATTCTATTATTATCTATAACTTATTTTTATTTTATTTCCACTAAAAAAAATCTCCGAGATATTTGAGAAACTATCAAGATTTCCGACAATGAGGAGAGAGAGAGTTTTATTTGGATATTCGGAAGTTTCGTGGAGATTAGTGACATTCTTAATTTCTTATTATTAAATTATTCCTTAACTAATTAAGCTTGATTTTACAAAACTACCTCATTAGTTTATATGTCAATTTTTTTTATCTACTTTTATTTATTTTCGATTTTTAAATGATTAGATTGTTGATAAACACATTAAGATTAATAATTTAGTATATTAATAACTAATTTGGAGACATTTTAAAAGACATAGACTTAATCCGGATTTAAGCAAAAATATAAGGAATCCAATAAATTTTGTTAGAATCAAAGAGGACAAGAAATCCAAACCATAAAAACGAAACATCATGTAAAATCGTTGGAAATTTCCACAACCTTAAAATCTGCAATAAAACCAAAAAATGGTTAGGTATTAGGAATGTGCAAGGAATCTCCAACAAAATAAAAATGTTTTTTTTTTAATGAAAAATGTTTTTGTTTCATTTTTGTATCTAAGAATCAAACTAAAAAATGTGTAGCTTAAAATGCCTTACTAAACCGTGTTGGTTGAATTGTGCATGGGACAACATAATCTTGTTGGAGATTTCCTTTTAATGCATGGAACTATTTATAGGGTATCATTAATGCCGGAATCCTATTATTCTTTTAAGTGTAAAATATGTTCGATTGCTAATTAACGTTTACTTATTTTATTTTTCAAATGCATGAATTAAAATCTTATTTTAAGAAAAGGATAAACATAAATCCTCATAATTTCAAAAGTCGTTTAAAAAAAAAACAATTAGGAGACGAGTGAATTTCAAATTATATCACCTTTCGATAAATTCAGGTGTTAGACTCATTGCTAATCTATATTATAACTACAAAATAAAGTCAAATTTAAGATATTCAAAAATTAAATAACCTTGCTATAATACTAAAAGTTGTTAGTATCTTTTCAAATTTTCAATTCAAATTTCCTTTCTTAAATCTCATAAATCAATCTTCTTTTTATAAATTGCAAAAAAAAAAAAAAAAAAAACACTACAATCTGAATACAATATTGACTTTTTGAACTCAAATTATAATGATCTAAACCTTTATTTTAAATTGCTTTCCAAACAACACCTAAAATTACATCATTGATTATATTAAGGCAAAGTTGGTCAAATCATTAAAACGGCAGGTCATATTTATGCCTTCTTTTTTTGGCACCTAACTTACAAATTTTTTTTTTTCCTATAATAATATATTATAGCGACAAAGCAAACGGGCAACTGCAACAGCTTCATACACACATGAAATTGCATAAACTTTACAGTGGATTATTGTTAAAACGTTTTAAAGAGACTTGACTTTATTACCATTTTTAGCAGTATCTAATACATAAGTATATTGGTCTGTTCTACTATTCCCACGTCACTGATAACCAACCGTCTTTGCTTAAGTTAATAGAAACCTCAAAACGTCAAAGACTAAGTTAAATTATAGGGTGTGATTACAATAAAACAGCTTCCAATTCCACATGACGATCACTTAATTGAACAAAGTTTTTCAGACAGCAAAAGAAGCATAGAAAAAGCTTTATCTCAGATATAAAAAGAGGAAAATCATTCAGCTATAATTAGTCCCTCACTTAACTAAACTACATTTCTCACTTAACAAAACTTTTCTAGTCGGAAGATATAAGCTCCAAATTTAAGTACATCATTAGGAAATAAACAGTAAAAAAATTATCACAACTATGTGAGAACAATTAGTTTAATCTACAGTACACCTTAAGCTATGAGTCTCAGCAATTAGCCTTTATCACCTGGTGTCCCATTTCCCGAGGGAACTCCGACCCTTAATGATAGGTCTCCATTACAAAGAGAGACCGTCGGAATTGACTGAAACTTCTGAGCACTTGCCAAAACTGAAGATGATTTTACAACGCTATTGCCACAAGCCTTCTTGTGAGACACCATTTCAGTGTCGGCTTTGGGACTGGCATTCCCCATAGGTTCTCTGGGACTCCCCGTTTCGGTTTTGGCCAACGGAGAATACATCGTTTCTGGTCAAGGGAAGATAGAAATGTGTTTCATTACATTTCTCGGAAGAGTGTCTAAGGTACGAAAATTCATGGCTGTTCATTAAAAGAAAAGGAAATGCAAAGCCAAACATTTCCTTCACCACATGCCTCGCATGGTTTTATATTTTTTCGATGTTGAAACATTTGCATTTTCCAAATACACTTTATGATCGGATATGCCTCTCATATAAGGATTGACTTCGAACATGCTCAGTGATTAAAGTAACAAAAGTCTAAAAGTGAGTGGCAATGATCCAATTAATCAATTAGGGACTAAGAATAAAACATAATTTTCCTTGGGCCGCCAACTGATCCTATATATTAGGGGGAATTGCAAAAACAGGTCATTCTACGTGTTACTTAATAATTTATGCCCCGAGTGGTGTGCTCCCTTGATTTCTACTCTATATTTATAGAATATAAGTAGGCGTACAAATTAAAAGTACAACATAAACGAGGCATAGATTATTAATGCGTCAAAAAAAGAGTATTCATCAAAATCTCCCATCCTCTTATAGAGCTTTATAATTTCACATTTTAAGAGACTATTACATATGCAATTATCCTCAATCACGGTATTAATAAAGTAATCCTAGACTGGCTTTTGAGATGACAAATCGCGGAAATTTGATGGTGTCAACTAAAAAGATAGCAAGGTATCAACTAAAAAAGATAGATATACTTACCTTTGATGGTCCCACGAGTAATAAGCCGGCTAAGAAAATCACAGAACCTGGTGAGGATAAGGCTTTCCTGCTCCGCATAAAGCTCGGAACAGCCGTTCTTACTAGACGATTTCTGAATCATGCTGTCACTATGTGTTGTACCTCCATTGGGCAATCCCGCTGCCATAAACATTGTGTCTTTTTCATCGCACAACAATGCAAGCGTTCCGGGAGACATTGGTTCATCATTTTCAGCATCACTTTCATCAGATCTAGAATCACATAGTCCATCTCTCTCAGCTTGCTTCCTTTCCAAGAAGTCGTCTTGACCAGCTGTTTGAGCATGGTTCTCTTCCCTACGACTATCATCTGTCCCTTCTGTGGATGAAGCAGTTGAAGTTTTGTTACTGCTTTCAGTTTGCTTAGTTTCTGCAGATATTAAATCATGCAACTTTAACATCAAATTTAAGAAACGGAAAAAAAAAAACAGTGAATAATATCTAACTTTTCCTTCCAACTCCCACGGGGAAAATAAAGATTAAAAATAAAAGCTTCCGGTAAAAATAACTAAGAGGGGAGCTTTCAGATGATTATTGATATGAGCGCCTTTGTAAGTTTTTCCTCACAAAAATCAAAATAAAGGTGAAACTATACTTTATAGTCTTTCAGTTTGCAAAAGGGCAAAAAAATGGCACACCAAGAGAAACGCAATAAAAGAAAGAAAAAAAAAAGAGAAAAGAACAGACTTCTATACGGGCATTTGGGGCTAGACCTGTGGTATTAGACAGAGCAACTTGTTAACTTACATGTTTCGTAACAAGGGGTTTCATCCAATTTTCCTGTTCTTGGACGAAAATTTTAAAGCAAGGACCTGAAACCTTACAGCTCACACTCACGACAAGATTTGAAGTTGAGAACTTTTAAGAGGCAGTGTTATTGAGTTAGCTAATGATATATAACAAATCTCTCAGGAATACTTATGTTTGAAATTGCTTCTTGGTTACCTTCGCCAATTTGTTCTTGATGCAAAGATAAATTATATTTAATCAATTTTAGATTATCCTTCAGCAACAAACAAAAAAAAATCAATTTTTTCAAGCTATTTGTGACGATTTTATTCGGTTTGAAAATATCCAAGCACGGAAATGAGAACTAAAAACAGCATATTTAAGTATAGCCACTACCTGAAAAGCACTTTGCAGCTTCACCGGAAGCCACAACCAAAACCGAGCATAGATCTTTAACATCCTGTGGTTGCAGGACATCCGCCAATGGAGATCTTCAATGAACAGTGATGCTGATTAGTTCATAGAAGAAAAAAAGAAGATAACTTATTAACCAAGCAAATGAAATCACAAATACCTGTATGTAGGTTTTGAAGATCCTAAAGTTGCTGCATTCCGACGGACAGGGACAGATACTGGAGAAGAAAAGGCTGTAGAACCAATAGGCTCATTTCCCTGCTTTAATTTGAATAAAGAAAATAACCATTGCTATTCATTTGCTAAGAAGATTAAGGGTGTAAAAAATGGAATGAAGGAAATAAAGAAAAATCTTGCTGCAGTTAAAGACGTTAAATTATTGCGATACTACAGGCATATTTCTTTTTCTGGAAGTTCTTTATAAGCAGACTAGAGTATGGATAGCTTTTTGAAACTTGGAAGTTCAAACAAATGGCATTTAATAATCATATAATCATAATCTCAAGATATATAATGAGTAAATACCTGTTGACCTCTTTCAGTCATGTGAACAGATTGATCTTTGGCTCCAAGACCGAAAAATAGTTCATGGCTTTTTCTTTTTCTGGATACTAGAGGGGTCCCATAGCCTGAAGATCCAATGGCACCACTAATCGCTGCATTAGCTGCTTGTTGCACGTAGACTGCATTATGGTTTTCATGGAACAAAGCCCTTCTTTCTTCACTTCCCTCAAAATTTTTGCAATCCGTGCATTTACAGTTTTCAGAGCACAAAATATTGGCTTGGAAGCACTCACAATACTTCTTGAGACACCCTGATTTCCTGCAGTTACACCCTTTGTTGTGCTTTCCAGCAGCTTGGGCATCCCTGGCATCTTCCTGAATTAATCAAAGACAAAAGCCAAGTTCAATAAGAAAAAGTAATTAAGAATACCCAAATAAACTGAAGCCATCATAATGGATAAAGAAACTAACTAGACACAAGGCCAACTAGATTAATAATGAACAGTCCTATGGCAAAAGGAATAAAAGCTAATGATTTGGCATCAATTCAAGAGAGAGAGAGAAAGAGAGAGACTGAAGAAGACAGGCCACATACAATGCCATCCCGAGATTGAAGTGGGCTGCTGGAGACCTTTGGTCTGAATGCATTTGGATTGCGGTCTAAGATTGATTCAATTGCCTCCTGTCTAGCAGTCTCATTTTCCACATTATTCCGGCAATTTAAACAGTTGCAGCCATCACAATAAATCCCAGCAGCAAAACACTCGCAGTACCTAACAAACAAAAAGATTCAGCTTGTGAGTGAAAAGAATCTACCCGGAAACATAGTAATCCAACAAATATGTAACCAACATGTGAAACTGCAACATATATAAAGAAATGTAGAGTTCTTTTTCATAGTCAAAATGAACATTTGGCATCCAAATTCCTACACCAGTTCATTAGGAAGTCTGACACCTATAAAATTTACACTAAGCGTTGAATTTGAAAGATTTTAGCATACAAAGTACTCAAACATCAAAACAATACCCTGCCAAATCCAATGTACTTACAACTTCATGCACCGGGAGTTTCTACATTTGCATTGCTTTTGTTTCTTCGGAGTTCCATCTTTCACATCAATGGTGGGGCGTGATTTGGGAGACTCGTGTAACTGTACACTGAAGAAAGATAGCATATACAAGTAAAACCGTTAACATACCATGTACAAATATACAAGACTAAAAAATCACCTATCTTTTTTTACCTAGAAGATTTTACCAAAACGACAAAGAAATCCTAACAATTCGGTCGTTGTACTAATCTATGTAATACAAACTCCTGGCTCAACACTTCGAACACTCTAACAAACACCATTCGTACTGTTTTCTTTCTTGAATTCAAATTTCAATACCGTTTTGGTTCCAAATTCACAAGCAAAAGTTCAATACTTCACAGTCGAATTACTCTAAGATCCAATAAGCAAACACGAAATGACAATGGATGAGAGAGAGAGAGAGAGAGAGAGAGAGAGCGTACACCGATGGTGATGTCTGTATTCCGATCTTATGCACAGGGTGCGGAATTCTCTGATGCGGAGACGGAACCGGACTCGGCCGCGATTGCAACGGCGGCGAGTGGAATTGCTTCTGCGGCGCGTGCTGTGGCGTCTGCAGCTGCGGCTTGAACTGCGATTGCGGTTGCGCCGGCGAAACTGGCTGCAGAGGCTGCGCCGGTGACGGTGACGGCGACGTCTTGGGCTGTGACCGTGACTCCAGCGTCGGCCGAGGCTTCGCCTCCGGCTCCGGCAACGCCGCGTTCGCCGACGCGCGACAGGCCGCCGTGAAGTCCAATTGCCTCGCCAATTTCTTCGCCGGAAAATCCGAAATCGTCTCGCCCTGCTCCATGAAAATCACTCTCTCTCTCTCTCTCTAAAAATACGAATAAGAATTCGAGGAAAGCACGCGACGCGACTCGAAAAGCTAAAAATCTGTACTCGCGCGAAGCTTCTGAGCTTTCCCGAGCCAGATCAATGGCGATCCAACGCCGGTGACTCCGAACCTCCGTAGAAATCGGAGCTGATTTCTTCGCCGTAAGCTGAACGGAGAATTCTAGAGAGAGAAAGAGAAGCGAAATCGAACGGAAAAGCTTTTCTTGTTCCTTTGAACTCTCTCTCTCTCTCTCTCTCTCTGTCTTTGGCCATGGAGGTTTATTTCAAATTGAAATTTGTGATATTTGGACGGTCAGATGAGGGTGTTACATGATCGAACGGTTCATATTGAAAAGATGTTTTCGACGGTCGATATCGGGTCAGAGGGTTTTTTCTAATTTCTGGCCGTCGGATTGCGGGGAGCTTTAGGGCTTTTCTGGGAAAGCAAAGGGGAGAGGAATTTGGCGGTAAATGGAATCCGAATGTTGTTGGGCGTGTATGCGTAGTGGACACTTGGACGGTTGATATTGAGGCTGACTTGACTGGATTAAGAATGGACGGCTAGAATTTGAAGCTTGAGTACCTTCCAAAAAGGTGTGATATATTTTTTATTATTTTAAAATAACACGCATTCGCTTTTGCCACGGCGGCTGAAGCCAAAACTCTTCTTTGAGCTAAATTTGGTCAGCCATTTCAACAAAATTAGATTATTTTTATTTGAGCTAAAGTAATTAAATCAAATTAAACTATAGTTTCAATTAATATTTTGGGTCAATTAGGTAAATAATTATTTTAAATTGTGTGTTTTTTTTAAATAGTCACAATTTTAAATAATTTAAAAATTAGCCATAAAATTATAAAAAATTTCTAACAATATAAAAAATACACATAAAAATACTATCAGAAATTTTAGACACTAGGTAAAAATTTTGTAAAAAATTTCTTACATGATTAGTTTTTAAATTTTTTAAAACTGTGACTATTTTTTAAAATCATTTTATAAACCGTGGCTATTTTCTTAAAATTTCATAATATTTTTTTATAAAAATTTGGTTTACACTATTTAAAATGAGATTTTAAATGATAAAATTTGAATTAAGAATTTGAAAAAAGTATTTTTCATTATAACAAGAATATTGTTATATTGTTGAAATAATATTTTGAGTTTTTTTTACTATGTTTTTCCAATTTACTATTATAATAATGATACTTTTAGCTTAAAAAATCTGTGCACTAAATTGCTTGCGAAACAAATGCTAAGAACTAATACTACATATGCTTCAACAAAAAACAACGCAACATTAATATGAATGTTTTTAACAACTTAATGAGTATTCAATCCAAATGAGTATGTCGATAATAAATAGTTAATTCTATAGTCAAGTACACATATTTTCTTCGTTGTTCAAATACATCTGTAGCTAAAATTAATATTAAAATTAATAAACTTAATATATATATATATATCTAAGAATTTGATTTTGTTATATAAATGTGCATGATAATTATAAATCATATCTTGCTCGCTCGTATCTATGTGATTATCAAATTATTGATTATTTTCGGATATATATAATAGGGATCCGTACTACCAAGTTTCTCATTTTTGTAATATGTCTAAGAATATTGTTTGATTTGATTTGTATGTAAAGAAAAGAAATGGTTATATAAAGCATTTTTCTTTCTGGTAACGATATCTTCATTTCAAAGAGATAAAATGAAAATAAATAAACTAAACAGTTTTATCGTGTTGAAAGAATGCAAAATAAGTCATTTAAAATCTGACATTCTATGCCCCAAGAGGCAAGAGGCCAGCTCAGGCAAGCCGTAGCGGAGGGATGCGGTGACGAGTGGGGGCAATTGCCCACACTCAAATTTTAAAAATTATATTTTATATTACATTTGTTTTAAATTATAAGTATTCTCCCATAAAATATTAAAAATTTAAAATATGCTCCCACTCTAAATTTTGAAAATTAAATTTTATACAATAAATTTTTAGAATTTTATGAGTTTTTTCCTATAAAAATTAAAGATTTTTAAATTTACCAAAGAATTGAATGAATTTCTAGACATATCTCTACTAATTAAATTTTTTTTCTTTGAATGTGCCGCCACTGAGATAAAGTCCTAACTCCGTCACTGCAGGCAAGTAGTTAAATATTTTCACGTTTTTATTTTAATTTAATATTTTAGATTGAACAAAGAACATATAAAATATAAATGAAGTGAATTTCAGCGATTGTACTGAGTGCTGACCATTTAAATTAAAAGTCTCATATATATGGAAAATATGGAACACTTTATAATTCTGTCTCTGATACATTTATTTTGTTACAGACATTACTTGGACTTGTGACAACTTCCATAAAATACGCGTGTGCGTGAATGTGATAGTTATTTTAAGTATCATTGTAATTGTACCGATCGAATATTAAGCTGTGTGTTCTTAAGTCTTCTTTCCCTCTAGATTTTTAACATTAGCTAAACTATGACGCATAAAAGTGATGCTATACTACTACAAAAATTGATAAATAAATAAAAATGGCATTAACTCATTTGATTAATTACAATACACATTTAATAATACATTCTATTTAACAATTAATGGCATACATCAATTTTTCTGACAATAAATTCTAGGTTTTTAGCATTTCTCTGATACATAAAGAATTAGTAAAATATGATATTTAAATTCACATTTTTCATGGGCTTAGAAATATATGCTTCATTCGGGGTGGACAGAATAAAGATGTCCATTGTTGGATTAATGCATTAATGTTTATATGTTCTAATGATGATGAAGATGGTTTTTTTTATATATATCATATGTTAATTTTGTACTATGCAATTTGTGTCATTATGTGCAACCTTGGTGCTTTACGCTTCATATTTTCAATCGATCAAGTTTTCCGGTCAACTATTAAGGTATTATGGAAAAGAGTCTGATATTTTATCAATATAATGCTATTATAATTTGGTCTTTCATTGCTCAAATTGTGTATCTCTAATTAACAATTTCATTCGTTTTTACGATTAGTATGCTATTGTGTTAAGTGTTGAGTTATCTATTATATTATGGTTGGTCAAATTAATTTTGGTGTGTATTTTGATTAATGATTATATTGAATACAGATTTTTCTGTCTTTGTCAATTTTTTTTGTCATTTAAAATTATATTTATCATATTTTAAAATAAATATATTTTTTTTAAATGTCAAGCATTAATTAGAGAGATCTAGAAAGAGGGAGAGAAAGAAAATTTGGATTATCATATTAATTAAAAATAAATTAAAGGATTAAGAGAAATTATAGAATATAGTCATTTTATTTTGGTGATTTAAAAATATGGTCAATGTTTTATTAAGAAAATAGCCATCATGTAGTTTTAGATGATATAGTTCATCCATATATTTTGTACTTAAATCATGATTATATTTTATAAGATTTTGTATATCTGTACACAAAAGTAATGAATTGAAAAGACAAAGTAACAAAAAGACAAGTCATTTTAATAAGGTAGATTAAATATATTTTAATATTTCATAATCACTTTTAATTCTATTACTTTTTCGTCACAGCGGACCAAGATACTCAATTATACTGAATAAAGACTCATTTTATAAAGAGTTTTTTAGGCATTTAACCAAAATTTTGGGTAATTTTTAGGATTTAGCCCTAAAATATCGAAATTAAGGATTTAGCCATAATATGCAATATTTTATGTTACATGTAGCATATATACGTGTAAAAGTGTAACATTACATGTAATGTTACATGTGTTACATGTAACGTTACATTTAATGTTACACTTTTTACACGTATACATGTTATATGTAACATTACATGTTATGGCTAAATCCTTAATTTCATGAAATTATGGCTAAATTCTTCAAACTTTACCTTTAAAATGGCTAATTGCTTAACTGGCCATTTTATAAACGATTTATTTACCCTTTGTTTTGGGCACTCATTTTCCTCATCTCATTCCATTCCATTCAAATTTTTTTTTTCAACTTTATTAATCCTACAATCTATCACATTCCATTCCATTTTTTTTCAATAATTTTTTCAACTTTCCAAATCCTTATATAATATCTTTAAATCTCAACCATTTATACTATCTTGAAATTCGCAAATTCAAACTATTCTACATCATTTTTTCAAACCATTTTTAAACTATTTTTTCCATCCAAAAAATGAGATGAAGTAGGTAAAATGAATACCCCAAACAAGGGGTTATCTAATTCCTCCGGATTAATAGCTTTCACTTAAAAAAAGCCGTAATAGCAAATTTTACAAAAATGACAACTATGTATATACACCAAACTGGCCTTTATTAGTCGAATTGCTCGTTGCTAAAAACCAACCAATTTTTCTGAAAAAAAAAAAAAAACCAACTAATTTCACCGACATTCTGCGCAATCACCAGTTAGTATATAGTACCCTTGCCGTTTCCACACCACACACACACAGATATATATATATATATATAATATATATATATATATATATATATATATATAAGAAGACCCACTCAATCAATAGTACGAATTATGTACCAGCTGTATACTTTGATCTACACATATATATAGTAAAGTTCGTGGCGTCTCAATTGACTAATAAATATCCAGGAACGAAAATCCAAATTAACCTAACTAATGAAAGGATATTATGGTATTTGTTCGGAAATATTCATTATATGTTTATGCGTGTGTAGATATATGCGTAGGTAAAATATCATTCTTCCTGTTGTATATTAATTCCTGGAAATTATAATCGGTGTACATGTAATTAATTGAAGACTGAAGAAAAGCTACAAATATATAAGGAGATAAAACGGGAAGACAGTTTTATTTTATTTTATGGAAATAGATGTTTGTATCTGTGTGTGTAAATATGCTATGTTAGGGATATAATGAATTTCATACTAAGCAAAATTTCTATATTCAAGATAAATCAATAATAAAAAATATAACTACTGTTTCAAAGTTTGAACTTTCCTAATAATCTAGCACACTGTTGGATTTTTGCTCAAAATGAACCGTGTGTATATTGTATGTTTGTTTGTATAAAGAAAAAAAAAAAATATGTAAGAAAGAATCTCAAATGAAAAACTTGTAAAGACAAAAGTTCTATATTAAGGAAATAGGCACCAGGTATCACGTGAGAATGTGAAACGCCGTGACTTGCACAGAGTCGCGGGTTTCTCGTGGTATTTTTGCCTTAGAGTCTAGAGCGCCATGCGTCACAACACAACCACCACGACACCCGTGGTTGTGTTGTGACGCCCAGAGCACACATCGCAATGCTTAAGTTTTGATTAGAGATGTTGTTTTTTATCATTGGAACAGTTTTTGAGTGAAGTGTTGCAACTTTTCATAAAAAAAAAAAAAGTATTGTTGCTCTTATTAATAAAAAAAAAAGTGATTCTTAGGAGATAGAACACAATATACAACAACATTCAAATATTTCCAGAAAATCTTTCTTGCCTACAATCAAATTTTCACTTGTGCTTTGGAGCAAATTTAATCAAAGGCTTGTCGTATCTAGCGAGCGTATTTGCAAAAACTTCAACAAAGCATTGAGACGACGCATATAGATGCTTGAGGAGAGTGTTTTGTGCGCGATTCAAGCCTACAATTTTCGGTCTCTATTGTTGTCGATTTTCCTAACACACTCTTTAATAGAGGTAATCGAGTCGAGTTGAGCCAAGCTTTGGAAAGCTCAGACTTGGCTTGCTAAGAATTTTTTTAGTCGAGCTCAGTAAGAGTCGAGCCAAGCCGAGCTTTGGAAAGCTCAAGCTCGGCTTGCCAAAAATTTTTTTAGCTCGAGCTTGATCTAGAGGTTGGTAAGAATGGAGTTATGGAACTCGAGTTCGTTTGAGCTTAGTCAATTAAGAAGCTCAATCGAGCTTGAGCCCTAAATTGTGCTCTAAATCGATTTTTAAATTACATTTATAATATGATATATTCAAAATGACATTTCTAATAGAATAAATTTCAAAATAATAATAATAATAATAAAGTATTGAAACAAGCTCCTAAACGAGCTTATAAGCAAGCTTTTTAATTAAGTGAGCCAACTCGCGAGTTTTTATCGAGCTGAGTACCTACATGCTCAAGCTTGGCTCGTTTATCAACTGAGCACTAAAATGAAGCTCAAGCTTGGCTCGTTGATATGACGAGCCGAATATGAACGAGCTTTTATCGAGTCGAGCCCCCAGTAGCCCGTAAGTAGCTTGATTCGTTTACACCCCTACTACTGAATAATATATATATATATATATAAGAATAAACTGCATCAATGTCCCCTAAATTTGTCGTACGTGCTTAGACAATTTGGCCAATAACTACAATTTGCATCCTAAACTTATAATATTTGGCGAATTACTCCGTACTGGCAACACAAGTTCAAATTTTGACAAAACTGGGCGAAATAAAAGATGCAGATTACTAAAATAAATAAAATTCAAGTGGAAGTTTGCCAATACTCAACAAGCTTAGGAGTTGTGTCGCAAATTATTCTAAAAAATCAATCTTGGTTATCAATTTAAAATGGTAGTCCTTATATTTGTCGAGTTTTGAAAAGTTGCCTTTATAATTATTTTTTTTATACTAAAACTCTGTAATTTTGTTTATTTTATTAAACTGCATCCTTACAATTTCGTCAAAATTTGAACTTTTATTACCAAAAAAGACTAATTTATCAAATTTTAGATGTTATAGTGTAAATTGCCACAAAAAAGTTAAGGGACTAACTTTCTAAAGTACGATAAATTTAGGGGTCATCCATGCAAATTACTCTATAATGTGAAAGCGTAATATGTAGTATGTATATGACCAATTAATCCTGCGAATAATCAGTTGTATATGTGTTCTAAGCATTATATTAATTAAGTGGGCCATAGTCCCTAATATTATAAATCTAGTATTGGATTTGTGGTCCTCATCATTCTATATAGGCGATTTGGATGCGTTAATTAATTAATTGGTGAAACTCATGTGCTATATATATTATATATAATATATATTTCTGATATCATCTTAATTTTCCTGCTACTTAAGCCACACTATTTAAGGAAATATACATTAAAGTACTTTGGGATCGCTATTGTTGAATTTTTGTTTTCTCTCTCATCATTTTCCTATTATATCTGGATCCCTAGCTACCTATAGAGTCTCGATTAGCTATAGCAGAAAAAAACTTACAAAAAACCTCAAATATTGTCATGTGTTTGGTTTGGCCATTTTGGCCATTCCATCCCATTTATTGGGATGGAAATGGGATGGAAAAAATGGTTTTAAAAATGGTTTGGAATAGTTTGAAAATGGTTTGTAAAAATGATGTAAGAATGGTTTGACTTTGCTAATTTCGAGGTGATATGAATGGTTGAGATTTAAAGATATTGTATAGGGATTTGGAAAGTTGAAAAAAAATGGAATGGAATGGAATAGTTTGAAAAAAATGAAATGGAATGGAATAGTTGAAAAAAATGAAAAATGGGAATGGAATGGAATGGGATGACTTAAATGAGCATCCCAAACAGATGGTTAACAAATTGTTAGATTTTGATAGTATATACCTGTTCACTTTTGTACTTAAAGTTAGAGATACATTGTTAACATAGATATAAAAATTATTTTTAAAAATATATATTATTTCAAGAAAAGGTAAATAAAATAATTTATGAAATAAAAATAAAAATGATATATAAATATAAATTATAAAGAGAAAATATTTAATTTAACTTTTTTTATATTTATTAGTGGCAGCTAAGTAATTATGTAATGATACTATTTTGAATTTAAAGACATGTTAAAATATAGCATATTTTATCTATAATGCTGTATACGACACTTAAGCATATGCTAGATTTTTGTGATCATGACCGGTTCTCTCACCCTCTCTCATTCGTTTCTCTCTTTCCTCCCTCTAACCAAACAAATAAATTGCATTTTTCTCAGTCTCTCCATATCTATATATTATATAATTAAATTGAATAGTTTTGTTACTTTTGTATAATAGTAATTACCTTTCTTCTTTTGAAATTATATCGTTACCTTTTATGATCACAAAAAATTACGTTAAAGGGAAATTAAATATCTATCAATAATTAAGTAGGTATATATATTAAAATAGGAAAAAAAAAAGGCAGTTTTGATTGACATGATTAAAGTTCAGTGATGCCATGGTCTAGCTTGTAGCGTTATTTTTGACTGGGGAGACTTTGGAAGGATATTTTTGTCCTAAAGCTTTTTCCATTGCCGGGAAATTCCATGCCATTATCAAAAAAGAACGAAAAGTGGCAAAGAGAAAAGTACAAGATAGCAAAAAAACTATTGACGCTTTAATTTATCCCAAAAAAAGAAAGGCATATATCACCATGGATTTTGTTCTTCTAATTAAATAGGAAAAAAAAAAAACATTTACGTTGTCTAGTGAAGTAGAATTTTTTATGAGTAAGTGGTGGGCCAAATTTATGCATTTAATTTAATTATTATTCCATATTGGATATATGTGTGTGTATATATATGTATTGTATATATGTGGAACGATATTATGCATACACATAATTAATACTATTATTGGACGATTACCAGTTGCAAATATATAGCAGAAAGAGAGAGGGCTCAGAACTCATTCACTTAATTAGCATTTTTTAAATCATGAATTTTATCTTCATAGAGAATGTTACTTAATCATAATCAGAAATTTTGATTAGAAAATATGATCTAAATAATTTAACAATCATTCAATAATGATAAAATATGTATTTTTAGTTTATTTAATATATATTAGACGTGTCATTCTGTCAAAACGGAAATTTTAAATGGCCTCGGTAATGAACACAAAAATTTGACCAAAATGAAGTTGTTAGTTAAATAAAATATATAACTATAACCAATAACTTAATGCCACATTATTCCTGATATTTTTTACGATTATATAGCATGACTCTAGTATAAAACAACCAAACAATATGTATATTAATACACATGTACGTAGTGTATTTATATATATATATATATATATATATGGGGATTTAGTGTGTATATATATATATATATATATATGGAGATTTAGTAATAAATCAGTACAACACATTATATATATATATATAGGCATTGATCTAGAATTCTAATTTCAATGGAGCATGAAATTATATAAAAATTATAGATAAGCAGAAAAAAAAATCATAATTGTAAATTTAAAAAGTTCAAGAGGGTGGCCGTGGGTCTGTGCCCGTGCTTAATTTATAGGGAGATTTTGAGGAATGTTTTTTTTAAGCACAATGATAATTTATGTTCTATGTATATTACATTTTAATTTATATTCAAAATTTATACCACAAATATGGAGCGAAAACAAAATGAGCATACCACTTAAGTCACATATTATTAAGTGTCTACAAAGTAGCCTTACTTCTTTTTTTAATCTATGCTAGTTTACTGATTTGCCCCTGGATATGATGCGTGGGAAAAACTACTCTTTGAAATCCGAAAGCCTCTCTAATGGAAGAGCTTCAAGGCACGAACAGAGTGATATGAAAAATCCATCCCAATGCGAAGCAACAATGTCTCAGCAAGATAGAGATAATCAAATTTTTTACCTTTGTTTTTGAAGATATATTGTCATACTTGTTTTTCAACCGATCAAATCAAAACTTTGAAATACGCAATCGATGTATTTAATTTAAGTTTGATTTTGTTTTGCTGATTTCTGGTATTTGGGCTCTTCTTCTTCGAATCTTTTTGTGGTTTTGAAATTATGGATTTTGAATGAGAAATGTGATGTACTTTCAGTTTGCAGAGACGTAAAACAGCGGATGTATTGCAAGGGTATTATCGTCTATTTTAATGGGTGTTTGATATTAGACCAGGCTACTTTTTTAATTTTTACAAACTTGTGCTATGGTTAATTAAAGCAACAATCCGAATTGTCCTAGATTTGAAATACAAAAAATATTTCTTATGTTACATATATAGTCACAACTTTTGTCGATCACTCATTAACAATTTGCTTTGTCCTAGGTTGAATTGGCCTGCGACTTTTGGAAACGTTCATTATTCCCACAAAGCTTAGTACCCTAGAATACAAAATATTAAATATTTATATCAAATAAGACAAGCGAATATCTTAGTGTTTGGCACATACATTTTAGAAAGACATCATATTATTTAACGGACTGATCATGTATCATTTATTATATTTATGTGATGTTCTCGTCAAATAAAATTTAAAAAGTTACTTAGTAAATAGTTATTTTTTGAATGATATTTTAAGAAAAGAGCCAATGTTTTAATTAATTAAGAAATTAGTCATTTTCTTAACTACATAATGATGTGCATTTATCTTTATGCCCTTAGTTATTTTATATATTACTGGTTAATAATTTAATTTTTTGAAACATTGGTCATTTCTTTAAAACATAGATAAAAAAATGATTAAATACTAAATAGACCCATTTAGTTATGAGTGAGTTGCAAAAATACGTCAAAATTGAATGAGCCTTTTAAATATTAGAACATGTTTCAATATATTTAAAAAAGAGCCACTCTTAAGAATTTTATGACAAAAAATAATTAAAAATATTTACACGTTTGAAGAAATTTTTTAACACTTCAAATTTAACAAATAAAAGTTGAACTATTAAATTTTTTTTTACAAATATGTAAATATTTATTTTTGTTATAAATTTTTAATAATGACTATCTTTTTAATATTTTAAAACATGTGCTATTTTTTAAAAATATAAAAAAAACTTACTATTTCTTACAACTTCCCTTTAGTTATTTGGATTTTATGACAAATATCTAACTTAATTTTAAAAGTAATTAATGTAGAAGATTTAAGCCAAGTATTTATATAATATTATAGAGATAATTATATAATATACAGTTGATCGATGACGTTAACAATTAATCCAAATATCAATATTAGAGGGGTGTATTACGTAAGCGTGACAATTGATAATTATTGTTGTACACCTAATTTACCAAAACAGTACTTGCCATTTTGAAGAAGAATGAGGGGGGCTTTTTTTTTTTCATATATATAATTATTAAAAATGTATATACGCGTGAAAAACATATTACATATATCTTTTTTTTAGCATCTACTGATCAGTAAAAAGAAAATCTATATAACAATTATTCTAGATTGCATTACATGAACAGTATTAATATAATTATGGATTAATTGGTCAATCTCGCATACGAACTCGTGAGTACATATATATATTAAAGAATGAAAAAACAATATAAAGGGTTAGTACAGTACAGGTAAAACCAGAAGATCGTGTGACCATCGTCATCAAAAAGTAAATAAACAAAAGTAAGTCTTAACTTTAATTTATACGGATGTATATATGTGTAAATATGTATATATTTGTATGCGTATATATTTGTGCATGTTGTATGTATAATAATTTGTAAATCCCTTAAGAAAGTTACGGGCTTTTTATACGTTATAATTTTTGAACTGTCAAATTAATTCCTTCTTAATTGTGAGTTTATACGTTCAATATTTCTGTCCTTTTAAAAAAAATAGTATATATAAACATAAGCACTTCATGTTCATGATAAGATCATCAACTGTCGAACAGTAGAAATTAATATAATTACCCATCTATCTTTTTGGCTATATATATATAATAAATATAAGTACATGTACATGTGTATATATATATATGTTTATATATATAGCCTCTTGCACATATATATGCATATTCAGAGTACTCCTGACATTATGACTCTTGTATACGTAAAGTAATAATCAATACATCTAATATTATTCCTGCTATAATTAATATTTATAGGCTTCAATCTGGACTCTCTGTATTACAAAAAAATAGAAAAAAGCAAAAAAAAAAAAAAAAAAAAAACCAAATAAAGAAGAAACAAAATGTGACCCCTCTGTCTTCGCTATCAAAATTTAATTTTTAACATTGTAATATTCACAAATATAAAATTCAACAAGGCACATACCAAAATCTTCATTAATTTACACACACACATACATATATATGTGTTGGAAAATTGGGGTACAGACAGGAACCTTAAGTCATGGAAACACTGATCCCTACTAAACATTTCTTCAAATTAAGACTTTTTTTTTTGGATGAGATATATAGCAGTAGCGTCCATGATTACAGGGAAAAATATCCTCAATAGAGGGCCCTCACGGCCATTATCACTCCTTACAACCATTTATACATATATATATTATAATTTTATGGCCACAGATTAATAAGTTTTATATAACTCCTTTGAAATTCGATATGATCACCAAAAATTCAACGCTCATTTCAATATGGGTGCAGTACTCAACCATAGACATATACACGCGCGCATATATATATATATATATATATATCACAATATAATTATGTACATATATATATATATAAATATATATATGTGTGTATAAGTTAATTAGTTTTCATGGACTTAAGTAAGATTAATTTTTTTGAGAGCATCTGTTCAACATCACCAAAATCGGAGCACTCGTTTCAATTATGGGTATAGGTTAGCACTGAACCCGCTGATATGTAAGCACATATATTCTACGTAATTATACACTACACACACCTAAATATATATATATATATAGATAGATAGATAGGTATATTGATATTTAATTATATTATAATTAACATCACTAATGCAAAATATTACGCACGTGTGTAGAGCTAGCTGTACATTAGGAATAGTACACAAGTACATCTATAACTTTTCTCACGTACCACTCAATACGACATTATATATATATATATATATATATATATATCCATTAATTCACCATTTAAAACCTTGTACGTGTGCCCTCCAAAAGAAAAAACCTGCAACAAGAATAGTTGTTATATATACATAAACGTGATCAGTATATATATGTGTATATACTGTATATTTCCATTATATATATTTATATATGTGTATATTAATTTATGCATATATGTTATTTATATACACACACGTAACATATGAAGGTATCTATATTCAAACAACGTTGATTCAATAAAAAAAATTTTGCTGCTGAAATTATTAATATACTCTCAGTCTCAGCACCCACAAAAAGTATTTTGTCATTTATAATGAAAGTGGTATAGCTAAAATTGTTAGAAGAGCTTTTCTCTTTCTCTTTTGAATTTCAACTAATCCTACCAATTTACATTTTTGGCATGGCAAAGAAAATTCCGTGTTTGAAAATAAAATATTGCCTCATCCGCTTAAGTTTTAGCAATTAATGAATATTCGCTCTCAATGTGCACAATCAAATCCCGGCTTTCAATTTATCGCGCACAAAGTTTCGAACCTAAGACGTTGCGGACAAAAAGAGCGCAACTTTCGCATAAAAAATCTCGGGGATAAAATGCAAGCACATATATATTAATGCGTTTCGAACCTAAGACCTCTTAGTCCAAGAATAAAAAGTGCGTCGCTTAATTTTAACATATACTAATATTTTTCCGTTAGTCTTACGGCCGGGTAATGATGTCAGTTAGATTATTCATTTTCTTATTAATCATCTCCAAATCCTCACTTTCATTTTCTTTTTATTGCAACGAAATCTAGTAGATTTATAAATATATATATATATATATTATATATCTCTCCATAACCACACACTTTGGTCAGTACTAGATATTAGATTATAGATATCTTAGCATTAGGGTTAGATAGATAGATATACGTAACTCACCAGAAAAAAGAAATAAAAATCAAAAATCAAAAAAGAGAATTAGGGTTTATTTTTATTTTTTCAAACGAAGCCACTTCCACTCTCCAAAGAACCGCCGTGTAACACACGCACCAATGAGAAGCGCGTAATGTGCAATGGCATCTTTCGCTCGCTTTGACGCGACAGCTTAGAAAAAGAAAAGAGATAAGAGGACGCGTGTGACAAACGCGTGGGAAAACAATGGAATACTATTGTGTTTTTTTTTTTTTAATTTCTATTTTTCTTTTGGCTCGCTAGGGTTTGCTTTGTTCGAAAACTTAAATGGAATTGTGATAAGAACCGCACATTTACGCCACGTGTCTGTTTTCGATTGGCTCTCGCTCTCTCGGTCCCTACGATTTCGTGCGTTTTGTAATAAAAAAGTGTATAAACGGTATGTGCATGTCCGTGACACGTCACAGCAACAAAACAAAAATAAAAACAAATTGAACAAAAAAATTAAAATAAAACATTTCTCTTCGAGACAAAAAAGATAAAACCCCTCTCTCTCTCTCCTCTCTCTTTTATTTCACCCACTCTCTCTCTAAAAGATCGAAACCCTCTCTCTCTCTCTAGGGTTTGTCCGAAGTTCGCACCCAAATCTCGACGGCTTGGCTCTCGAATCTCGCCTAGCGGCTCGGCTACGACCTTGGCGGCGAGGCTCTCAGTCTCTCGGAGCCGCTCGCTCGACGCGCCGTGGAAGATCGTCTCGGAACTGGCTCCGAGAATCGTCGTCACTGTTGCCTCGTTCGATGGTTGATTGGGCTTGAAAAGGTACGTCTCTCTCGATCTGATCGCTCTCCGATGTGTCTCTCCTCTGAGGTCGCTGGTAATTGAGACGGTCTCGATTAGTGTCGTGGCTTGTGATTAGCTCAGTCTCAGCTCAATCGCACGAGATTTTCGAGCTCGTGTATTTTTCACTTTTTTTTTTGTTACGTGTTTTTGTTTTTCATTTCTTCGTATCTGGGCTTTGTTTTTGGGATTGGTCTGTGCCTGCGTTTAGGGGATAATTGGAGTGTCGTTTTAATTGCTATGGTTATCGTTTTGAGGCTCGGGTTTTGGTTCGGATTTATTGGGTGTGGATTTGTGAGGTACGGAATTAACCCTAGGGATTGTTGATTTTGTGGATTGGACTTTATGGGTTTTCCTTGTTATTTGGGGTTTCGAATGGAAAGTTTTGGGATAGGTTTTGTGTGATTTTATGGCATATCTCCGAGAATCACGCGACTTTTATCTTTGGTCATTTGCGATATCGGGCTCACATTAGCGAAACCCTAATACGTGTTTTTCTCTTATTGGCTTTAATTTATGATTTGTTTGGCTACTTAAGTGAGTGGGTTTAGCTTTATCCGTAATTATATTGCTGGTGAGGTGTTAAATTGGTCACTGTGATCTTGTGTATTTTTTGTGGATGAAATTAGGGTTTTCAAAAATTGTTTACTTTTTGGTTTGTGTGTACTTGTTGTGGAACTAAAATTTCGGCTGTTATTTTATGTGCTAAAACTTTTTTTTTTTCCGGGTTTGTTTTTGAGCCCCTTATTAGTTTTGTCATAAATTTGATTGCCTAATCTTGTGTATGTGAGGTTTTTGGTCTGGTGCATTAAAAATAAAACCCTAATTTGATTGTTTGGGACATTGACTAAGATCTTTGTGGTGTGGCTTGGGATTCATTCGGCGTTTCCTATTCACTCAATTATTTAAGTAACAGTTGTCCCATATTTATTGATGTATTATTATCGTAAGCTAATGAGAGGCTTAATTATATATACAGTTCATTTGTTTGAACCTGAGAAGTATTGAACTAATCAGCAATAAACAGGTGATCACAGGTGCTCTAATATGACGACCACAGCAAGTATTATGATCAGAGAGACTAATCAAAAGGGAGATTCTGATACTGCTTCACAGAATGTGGGGTCATTTGTCAAGATTAATTCAATATCCATAGATCTCAAAGATAATATGAATGTTAAAAATTATGTGGAAAAGTGTGATCATTTTTCCATTCGGTAAGTGTCTTTCTTATGCAATAATATTGTAGAATTTTTCAAGAGCTTTCAGATTGTGTGCCTTTGCTTCTTTTCTATAAATTATTTTATTTCCTATTATTTATTATCTTTTCTTTGGCATGTGTTAATGGTTAGCTGGTGGTTACTCTTATGTCATATGTATCCCTATGTATAATCTGTTTATTTTATTTTATTTTATCTTTTTTTTTTTCCTCAAGTTCTAAGCAACAAATTGATGGAATACTTATTGCTCCTAAGAAATATTATATTCATGGTTGGTTCAATAAATTGTTTTGATATTTTATTTTATTGATATTAGTAGGCATTCAAAGCTAGGGCATTGGAGTTCTAGTGGCTACAACCACAATAGCTTTTGATTATGATAAAAGTGTTTACCTTTGGCATGGCCTCGCCTTACACTATTTGTGTGTGGTTCGTGATTGAGTACTAGTTCATATATTTATGAAAGTCTTTATTAAACTGTTAGTTCCTTATTCCGTTGTGAATGCAGTGGATTTGTATCTGAAGTTCGTAGTAAAAACTGGAAGTTATGTTGGCCGTTTGCTTTGGATAATGAGAAAAATAAGTCCGAAGAGCAAAAGTCGTTGCTACCTCCTTTGACTTCTAAAAAATTCAGATGGTGGTCTTGCCAAAGTTGTCGGCAGGAAGTTGGTTGTAGAGATCATGATCATGATCATGATATGAGATCAAATAGTCGTAGTATTGGATCTAAATCCAAAAGTGATTGTTCTCAGACACCATCCCTTTGTACTGCTGCATTGCCTCTTACAGATGTTCAAGTAGCACCAAGGACAAACATAGTGGAGAAAAGAAAATCTGATGCTCATACTTGTACCGATATGAATATCAAGAATATGCACCAAGACAAGAAAGAAGCGGTTGTTGCAGAAGCAAGTACCAACTTCATAGGTATATATATATTTATATAACTTGAGGTTAAGACTCAAGTTCAATTCTTCTAAACAAATGTCTTTGCTAGATTATAGTTTATAACTATTTCATTATTTATTGATTTATCCAGGACCTGAGAATGGCTCAGAAACTCATGCTGGTGTTGAACAACCCAGCATAATTTCCGTTCCAATGGAAATTAACTTAAATGAGATGCAGGAGAAACCTGAGTATGACACAGCAGGTATATATCTACTATGAGTGACAATACCATAAACCTACTTTACAAGTTACTTTCCATGTAAATGCAACTAATGACACGTCTATATATACATCAGTTACAGAATCTGTAGAACCAGCTGGAAGCAGACCTGTGGGTATTTGTAAGCATACCTGCAGAAAAGATGATGGAAATGACGTTGAGCTCGCTACCTCCTCGGGCCTGTGTAAAAGTTCAACGAAGATTTGTATGACAGAAAGCCCAAATTCTGTGGATGAGCAACTCAAGGAATTAAATATATCTTCTGGATCCTCAGTTTTAGCCTGTTTAAATGCTGGGGCAGGTAATGTTGTCAAAAACCAGACAGATAAATATGATTCCAGGGTATCAGATAAACATGATCGTGTATCGTCTGAAAGTGTGGAGATAGTTGGAAATAGTGTCCACTCTACTTCAAGCGGACCTCAACGCAGGAAAACCCGAAAGGTGCGTCTACTGACTGATTTGTTGGGCAACAAAGGGGATGCGAAGATCGAGCAGGTCAGCACAGAAGTTTCTCCCTCTAATGCTGCTAATAGTGAATCTGTAGGCATAGGAATGGGTTGTGTTCCCCAAGGTCAGGTGTCTTTCCCGGAAAACTATGGAGCATTATTGGGTGATAATAAGAAAAGGAAATTGCCTTTGGTTGAAGAATGGAGATCCCCAGAGACAAGCTCTCTGGTTAATCCGAATAAAAAAGTTAAAAACTGCAAGGGCAGTGAAGAGATTGGTAATGCAATGGCAGATTCGGCATTGGAAGGAGATGCATCTGCTGGATTATGCTTACAGACTGGTACAAAGAGTCATTGGGGGAAATATGGAACTGATGGCATTCCCATTGCTGAGAAGAAGAAAAATAAGAAAAACCAAATTATCGATGAACGTTCTTATTTAGTCCCAATTGGAGACAATTTTCCAAACCAGGTCCGCGATGAAGTCAGGTTTCCAAGTAAGGGTAGGGCCGAGGTTGGCATTTCATTCCAAGCAGTAAATGATGCATCAAGTAGCAGAGGAATGGACAAAAGTTCTTTGGCTGCTTCAAGAAAGGAGAAGAAACCGACTTTGTGGAAGAACAAGAGCAAAATGCCACAAGTTGACGATGGACAGTCATCTCAATACCCTTGGAGCAGTGGGCTGCCCAAAGAAGGTCCAAGTGTGAGGAGAGAAGAAATCATGCAAACTGGGCCTGTTAACGTTTCCTTTCGGCAGGCAGATTCTGCAACTGTCGATATTGGACTGCAGCTTTCTCTTGGTGGCTATTTGGCCCCAAAAAAGTGCAACAACAGATATAATCCTCAAGTCCGAGATGGAAGATCCCAATTGTTGTGGCAAGAGGGCACTCCTGTGGATGAAACTGTCAGGAGAAATGTTGAAACAAACTACATCTCTGATTCAGCTGTTCCTTCTAAATCTGGTTCTTATGCATTTTTCAAGAAACGAGTGCATGGTGAACTCAATGGTAAATTAGTTCCTTATAACATGCCTATTCTGAATGAGAAACAAAAGAAGAACTCTGAGATTGAAGAAGGGTGCCGATCTCTTGGGAAACAAGTGGTATGCAGATTTTTTCGGTTGATATTGTTAGATGAATTATTTCAGTTTATTCTGCATCATTTAATATCTGTTATCATTCCTAATTTCTTCACAAAGCTTTTCACCCTATGATTTTTTTCTCTGTTATTTTTCTTTGGCAAGATACATTTTTTATGAATCTGAAGTTGAATATTTGTCAATACTTTTTTTTAGCGACCATTTGAGGTTTGTGAAAAACTGGATGTAACACAGATCAAAAGCAGAAATCATTTTGATCTGTCAAATTATGAAACAAATAGTCTTGACTAGAACGTGTCCAGGCATCTGTTTTTGGATGTCCAAATGTTATAGTGGTAATATATGGTGCATGTTATTGTATTGTGTCGAGTACTTTTGTATTTATGATAGGATATTGTAGTTTCAACTTTCGGAACATGATATTTTTCTTCTTTTTTATTCAGACCACTTCTACATTTCTGAAAATCTGTATAATTTTTTATAAGAACACAACGGACAATATGATCTTCTGCTCACATTCAAGCATCAATAGGCATATTTCTTAGTTCTTTCTTATAGTTCTATTTTTATGTTATAAACTATTCCTACCTTCACAAACATTCTCGTGTCAAATATTGGTAGTTGTTTGAGTGCAGCTGCCAGTAACTTGAAAAATTACATGAGCTGTTCTGATAAGATCATTTGAAATTATGCGCTCTAGTAACTCATTTTTCTAATTGACCATGCACTAGCTACTTATCTCTCGTTGAATCATTTATATAGAAATGAAGCAGTTTTTATCAGGTGATTTATTGGAGCAACTTCAGCTCTATTTTGTTTTCCCATGTAGTCTATAAATTGACACCGTATTTTTGCATATCTGTACTAAATTCTTTCTTGCATATAAGAGTGATGATTTTCAATCTTAATCACGTTCTCCCTTTCAGGATATTTCTGGTGCAAGCAACTATCAGAAAACAATTAAACCTAAGGGACATTCAGCTGTTTCTAGGAAGCATGGTGACAAAATAGCTAACAATATATCCGATCAAGGAGCTTCGGATGACATCCCGATGGAAATTGTTGAGCTCATGGCACAGATTCAATATGAAAGGCGTCTAGAAAATACTGAGAACAACAAAATCCTGTTTAAGGCAGGGCCCGAGGGAAGGAACAGTCAGATGCTAAATTATGACAAAGTCTACGGCACTGAGAAAATTAGAATATCCGAAGATGCCAGTAAGAGAACAAATTCTCAGACGAGAAATGGAAAGAACGGCAATAGCACAGCAAGGAAAAACGTTCAACCCTCCAAACAAAAATCTGTTGATTATTTTCCTAACGGCAACGGAGAACATCTAAACAACAGTCACTTGGGTCAAAAGAAGCCTTCAAGTAGTGTCCAGCTTCCTGCTCCTAGCTCTACTAATTGCAGCTGTGCTCAAAATTGCAAATGGAATGTTAACATGGTGGGACATGGGTTTCTTAATGCTGGTGGTGTGCAGAAAGGATCATGTGATACATGCCCAATGGTTCCACGACCGACGGAAGAAGCAGCTCATATCTGGCCATCTGGGGTACCGCTTCAGAGGCCGGCGAGATACAATGTCGCTCAGCGTTCTAGCTTGCATATGGTTCCAAGTGCTCCTGGTTTACTGCAGAAGGGTGATAATGTAAACAGGGAGCATGACCTGAAGTATATGAAGCTTGGTGCCGCCAACCTTGAAATACCTAGTCAGCACATAGGTTCTGAACCTTTCGGCCGTAGAAATGCAGATTACCAGTTTGCTAACAAACACAATGTAATTGATCATCAGCAGAATCCGAGGGGATCGTTGGATCTGTATTCTAATGAAACCATACCTGCAATGCATCTGCTCAGCCTCATGGACGCTGGGATGCCGTCGGGGACAACCTTCAATACAGGTGGCAATACAAAATTCCACAAGAGGGACTATCCTCTGGACAATAACTCTAAGGAGTACTCTCAGATGCCAATTGGTGTCTATGGCAAGCCAAGGGAAGCTGTGAAAGATGCACTTGATTATCATGGTAAACATCAACTTCCTCTGAAACCTCATGACTTTTTTCCTGTCAATCCAATGGCAGGTCCCTCCACTTCTGCGTTTCGTCATGAAAAAGGCTTAGAGAGGGCCAATGACTTCATGGGTCAAGTTTCCTTCAACTCTCGTGGGAAAGAGAAGGTACAGAAAAGCCCAGCTGCACCTGCACAGAACAGAGGCCGCAAACCTCTAAATTCTCCATTTGCAAGTGGTGGTCTCGCACCCAATCATAACTCCATTGTCGTTCATGGCATGCAGAAAGATTTTCTTGGTTCATCTGGTTCTATGGGTTTTCCGCTGCAATCTCGGGCTCTAGAAAAATCAACAGAACTCAAGTTGGAAACTCCTAATTATACTGGAACCTTTAGGCCTCTCAAAAGCAGGCCTGAGTCTTTAACCTGTACCATTAACAGAAACCCTGCTGATTTTAGCAGCCCGGAAGCTGGAAATGAGTATATGATTAAAGGGGAAGATCTTAAAGTCAGAAAGCCGAGAAAGAGGCCTGGTTTAACAACTGCAGATCAGCGCAAGCGACAGAGGAACACCAAGCGCACTACAGAAAATGTACAAGCATGATGTCCAGTTTGGACACTGGTAATATATACCTTGTATTATACTGATTAAAATGCCTTTCTTTGTTGGTACTCTAATTTTAGATTTCATCTTTTGAAAGATTATGCATATTATCCTTGAATATTACAGGCTAAGCTTAACTTGTTCAAGATTATCAGGTGACATCTTGCTATTCTCACCATCTACTGCAAAGTCACTCTCTGGTTGGATCAGAAAACCATTCACTCTATACAAGCAGATGGTCATAATCGGACGCTCCAGCTCCTTCGGACTACTAATTTCTGAAGTTGAGCCATGAAGACAATGCTGGTTCCAATGGCGCGTGCGTGCCTTAGTATGTTATGATCTTATGCAAGTATACTATATATTATGCAGTTTTCAGTTTTATTTGGTCTATTTATTATGTAAAAACCTCAACACAGCCCTCTATTTACAGAAGGGTGACCGTAGTCTATGTCCAATGCCCTTGTTCCTAACCAGGAACTTGGGCGGAACTAGTTAGCATGTTTACAGTACACCAGTAAGTTTAGACCCCTCAGTGGTGGGGTTATCAATAAGGTAACTTATCTTGGGATATTATAATTTAGTTGTAATCTCTAATGCATATAATACCAATAAATAAGTGTGTTGTTAGTCAGACAATCATGTATTGCTGCTTATTGTAAGTTTGTAGACAATAAGACTTCTGAGAAATTAGGATTATGGAAGCAAAAGATGTATTCCCTCTTTCTCTCTCTCTCTCCCTCTCTCTGCATCTTGCAGATGAAATGAGTTTATATGAATTGTGATCAAAATTCTGATACAGGGGAATAATCGGGAACAAATAGTGTAGCTAGCTAATTGTGCCATCTATATTTGCTTGTTTACCTAACTAGTACCATCTCATTATTAGTTTGTAAATTGCTAGTGAACCCACCCATCAATGATTTCTCACTCTACTAGGTGTGTTTATAGGTTGTGTTGGTTTTGGTTTTGATTCCTAATGTGGAGTTAAACTCCAACTGCATGCTGATAATTTTATAAGCAAGTCAAAATTAACAATCGGGTAATGTGATCTATTGGGTAATGTGGTATTTGAGGAAGCATCAAATATTTGAACGTACCATACATATTTAGTATGTTGTGTCTCTTTTTTTTTTTTTTTTTTTTTTTTGGGGGGTTGGGGGGGGGGGGGGGGGGGGGGGGGGGGTGGTGGTGGTGGGGGTGGGGGGGGGGGGGGGTGGTGGTGGGGGTGGGGAGGGGGGGGGGGGGGGGGTCCTAAGACCATACATATATAGTTGTTTATCTTTGTGTCAGTGCTAAATGGCCAAACAAAAAGTACACCATTCTTGAACCAATAATGTGATATAGCATTACCAGGAAAGTTGAGTCGTTGAGATTATTTTCATCTATGTAACTACGTTCATTGCAGTAGCAAAGGTGAACCTTAGATGAAGTGAAATGCCAACTCTATTGGTGATACTCAAATTTCCTTTTTCTTACTTTAGCTAGAGAACAATACATCGCTTATATAACATAGATATAGATATAAGTGAGTGGTCTGATCAGTATGTTAGCTTCAACTAAACCCCGTAGCTCTTCACTAAAAAATAAAAATAATAATAATCTCTGTCGATATGGGGTTTTATGAAATTTTCACATTTATAATCCAATTTATTGACTTCCTTGACACAGAAAGATATTTAATATTTATAAAAGGGGGATTTTGAAGAATGCCTCTTTTGCCTTATTATTTTATAAAAGATGTTTGCATGAAAATTTAGTGATACTTTGTGGAGGATCTTAAGGTTGTTTATCAAAGTAGTCAAATTTCAAATATGGTTTTAGATAAAAGCGGGAAAATGTTTATATTTTGGAAAATAGCCGAATCATTATGCATTTGCTTCATTTCTAGTTTGTTAAAGTACAATATTAATTTTACTGTTTAATGAGAAATGCTAAAAATACTCTTTCTTACTCACAGACACAGTCATCACTTGCATTATTCGTCTATGTATTAAAAATTTAATAATAAAAAAGAAATATTTTAGGCAACTTTAAAGAAATAACTAATTTTAAAGGGTGATTTAAAATTTTATGAAAATAGTCATTTATAAATTTTATTACCTTGGTAATAAATTTACTACAGTAAATTTTATGTGTAATTTTGTTAGAATAAGAAATTTCTTACTTTGAGTAAGAAAAATTTATGGTTATTTTAAATGTTTTAAAACCGTAACTATTTTTTAAAAACACACCCTATAAAATGGCTATTTAGTTAATTGACTCAATATTAAAATAGAGTGTGAAAAGAGTGATTTAGCATCCTCATTTTTTGATTTACGGTAAAGCGAATAAAAAATCCATGGTGCAAATATTATGTACCGGTATGATACATACAGTATTTTACAATATCAATTAAGAAATTAACCATTTCAAAGGTAAAGTTTGAAAGATTTAATCATAGTTTCATGAAATTAAGGATTTAACCGTAACATACATGTAACATAATATGTTACACGTGTAACATAAATATAATATACGTATGTTACACGCATAACATATTATGTTACACGTATGTTACGGCTAAATCTTTAATTTCATGGAACTAGGGCTAATTCCTAAAAAACTAGATAAAAGTTTGGTTAAATCCTTAAAATCCCTATATATATATATATATCAAATAACTTTTTTAAAATCTGACATATTCCTCAAAATGAAGTTTGAAAATAGTATTTATCTGTAATGTTCCGACAATAATTAAAGGAAAAAATATGTGTTCACTAATTAGCTTCTCTTGAAATAATTAGGGCTTTTGTCAATAGTAGGTAACTAGAGAAGTTTTTTTGGGGATCAATTATAAACCTTTCTTGGTTCCTATCCAAGTTTTTTTCGTGAATAGAGGAAAAAAAATTAAAAGGCTATCTCAATGAGAATTTTGTCGGAATTTTGGGAAATAGTGAAGAATAGAAAGATTGAGAGTACTATATTGTATACCCACTAATATTTATATTATTTGGTGATGTGTAATTGTATAGACACACAAAATGGAATAATGTTATAAGTGGTTGGGATTGGTAATTTTCCCATCTTCAACCAGCCACCTAAAATTGATATTCAATTCAATTTTTTGGTTCACCGCATCTTAACCCAATAACACAAAAATATCTATTTATGTGTACGTCCACTAAATAATAATATAGCAATGATCTAATAAATCTATGTCTTTTTATTAGGATAATTGTTATCTTGTCTTCATATCACATCTTTCTATGCTATTTCCTCATATATATATATATATATGAACCCAAATTTGCTGATTTCTTGTGGTTTTGCTTTTTATAAATAACCAATTATCACGGAATCCATGGCTCAAGAAAGTAAAATATACTTGTGACAGAAAAAAAAGGAAAAGGAAAAAAATATGAGAATGAGTTTTGTTGCTCGTTACCTAGCTAGTAAATAAAGTCTGCTATTTTTCCCTATATCAGCATTATTTGATGTTTTTACTATTAATATGTGACATTTACTTTCCCATTTATCATCCTGCGAATTTATTTGTAGTAATTGTACTATTGAATATTTTTGCCATCTTGCAAAGGTCTTCAGTTTTACAAATACAAATAACCTTAAATCCTTCAGAAAATAATGGTTTCCAAAAAGGGAAAAAAAAAAAAAAAAAAACTATTACCGCAACCTGATCGTCATGCTTTATGAAACCAACTACTCCAAAAAGTTGATATCTCAAATCACCATGTATAACCAGCATATTAATTACCATAATCGCGACCTTAATTATCTTGATCATCTCCAAAGCTAGCTATTCGGTGATTAATTACAGGTACTTCCAACAACTACCGACAACTCAAAACAAATTTTTTTTTAAGTACAATTTTAGAAGAATCTTTTCAAAGCTGTAGGTGACTGTTTTATTTTATTTTATTTTAAAAAAAATTTATTTTTCGTTTTTGGGTAATCTGAAGCACTGATCTATCTATCATCTGAAACAAAATCTGTTGAGTTTATGATCTGTTCAAATCTCTCTCTCTCTCTCTCTCTCTCTCTCTCTCATCTTGAAAACCGATGTTAATCATATATAGTTATATAATTTTGGTTCACACGTTAGCTAGTACTGTTAGTTAAGAATTACAAGACTAATTATTGTAAATAGGTTATACAAATATTCTTGATTAATATTAATGTTCACAAAAGTGGGACTTAATTAATACTGTATATTGAAACTGTAACAATAAAGACGAGAATCGATCCACTCGATCGCTATAAGCCAATCAGAATCAGATGGTAAAGTTTAGGGTTACAAGTGTCGCATTTTTGCCATTATGCTTTTTAATTTAGACTCAGCCCACGCGCACAGCACGTGGAACTCATGTACCATTTGCCAAAATATTATTCGGCAAATAATGAGGGGGTTTTTTTTTTTTTTCAATTTTTTGGATGAAGGCAAAACTATTTTTTCGAAGGTCCTTTTCCAAATGAAAAATAAAAGTCCAACGACACAGTCATGACCTGTTTAATGATAATGTTGGCTTTAATATGAGTGGTTCGTTAACTTCATTAAGCATTATCGTAGTTTAGATTAAATTGTTGTTTATTTTTCCCTGGAAAAATACTCAAATTAAACATTACAATTAAAATATATATTCAATAAATTGATATTTTTAATAATTGAAGAAAATAGTCAATTAATGAATAATTTACACATTAAAACGATAATTCAATTAATTTTTATAAATAATTGTATTATTTAGATATTTTTATATAGTTTTAAATCATTGCTATTTATTTGAATTAATGTTAAAAATTAAATATTTACCATAATTTTTCTCTCTTTTTTTCCCTGAAAAGACGTTGTTCTCCTTTAGTTATATATCTTCTCATATATATGCCATAGTTTTTTTTTTTTTTAATTTTGCATGAAAATATTTAGAATAAAACACTTGAGATGTGGTCTGAGAGATGTAAATATTGCTAAACATTTTTTACTTTTTTTGACAACGCTAAACATTTCAGTCCATATGGAAAAATAATATTGATAACTGACAATTATCTATAGGATTCAAAATATAGGTACAGAACGTTGAAACAAAAAGGAAGAAAATGGCGTTTGCCTTTATTGTACCGGTACGTTCGGTAAGAGAGGACAGAAAAGATATAATAGATATAATATATATATATATATATATATATACACACACACACACATAATATTTGCTTGCTACAAAGGTTATTTTTATAAAGAGACAGGAAAACGTTATTGTCACACTCACGATTAGTGTTTTATCATTTATATATGGGATAATTACAAAATCTGATTTATGCTTTGTTTTTATGCAGACAAGGGATTTCGAAAACCGCTTTGACAATTGAAATTTCTTTTAATTTCTTCGATGGACCGCGAACTAATTAAATTGAGTAATTTTATGTAAATAATAAGTCTGCTCTTATTTATAGATAGTACTGTTGGAATAGTATGAAAGCTTAAGTTAATATATCTGACAAACGGAATAGGATTATGAATTTGAAAGTATTTCAAATTTTAGATTTTTTTTTGAAACAAAAGGATTTTCATATTCAAAAAGTAGGAAAAAAAAAAAAAACATGAGAGGCGTATATGTCAACATTTAACTTTCTTGATGTGTGTCTAAATTTTAAAAGCTCATACATAAAAACTAAATCCTTCACTTCGAATAGTATATGGTATCTTCAGCTATATATATATATATATATATATATATATATATATATGTATGTGAGTATGTCAATATTACTCCATGTAAAATTCTGGTATGAAATACGCCAATTATGAGTTAGAATAATTTATTTCCGATTTTTATGAAGAGTCCGATTTTTATGAAGAGTTAAAATAACTACTCAACTTAACTTGTATCATGTTGCATTCTTTTCTCTCATAATATTTCCAATCCTAAAAGCGCAAAAAGAGGGGAAAAAGATGACTTCACATGTTATCTCAAATCTTCAAGGCTCTATTTGGAATGAAAGATATAAGCATATTTTGGAAAGAGATGAAAAGAAAATGATAGAAGATAAGAAGAACAGATTTTTTTTTATTTATTTATAATATTTGGTATATTAAAGTGAAAACAAAATTAATTAGACAATAAGATTATTTTTATCAATTCATTATTCTCTTATTGTAATTTTAAAAATGAAATTATCATTAATTGCTACGACATGCTTTTATACTTTTATAAGTGTGAAAAAAAAAACTCTATCCTGAAAAATAAGCAATAATTCGCCATAGAAGTATCTTTCCTCTTTAATTTTCTCTCGTCTTTTCTTTATACAACATAAGTCAAGTTGCCAATTTATCTAAAAATCCTTCTACCCACTTGTTTTTTTCTTCTTTTTTTTTTTTTTCTTTCCCATCTAACAAAACATGAAATATATTATTGGACTTAATTAAGTCCATCATCGGTTCAACTTAGAGATAAAAAGTGAACTTAATTACTTGCTTTTTTTTTTTTTTTACCTTACCAAAAAGACCGGGTGTTGAGTTGGACACAACTTAGCCTCAATTGCAATACAATGTGTTTGTTGGAGGGAGGATGGGAGCGGAAGCATGGGAGGAGATCATGTCCAATTCATGGTTGGGGAGAGAAGGGAAACAATAAAAGAGAGAATTGCAAATCTAAAGGTATTTTAAGTGTCACTTACTAAAGGTATTTTAAGTGTCACTTAATAGCCTATGTTTCTAATGGTATGCTCTCTTTATGTATATTTTATGTTTATAGTATAAAAGTGGAGGTATAAATTAAAAGTGAAACACAAAAAAGACATATATAATTATCGTGTCCAAAATGAGTCATTCCTCAAAATCCCTCAACAGAGAATACCTTATAATAAAGAATGATCTATTTGGTATTTGACTATTTTTTAATCATTGTTTTAAGAAAATGATAGACATTTCTAGAAGTTAAGAAAGTGAAAACAAATGTCATATTAAGGTAAAGTCACAGCATCGTGCAGTTATTAAAAGAATGGTTATTTTCTTAATTAATAGAAATAGTCGTTATTTTTTAAAACATCATTAAAAAAATATTTATTTGTATAATAATCTCTATAAAAAAAACAAAGAAGGTAAAAAAAAAATCATTTTCTTATTAGTATTTAATATGAAGATCAAAGGAAAACGAAAATTATATAGTTGTGAAGAAATTAATATTTTAATTGGAACAAGGCAATTTTGCATCATATATATTCACTCCATTTCGTAATCTTTTTGATTTGGAAAGATCTAAAATTTGTTAAAAAGTACGAACTTTAAATCCTTTCACAAATCTTCTTTCTCTCTTAATTTATACATCTCTAAATCCATCCAAGAATCCCTCCATCATCTCCCTCTTTTCTACTTTTTTCTCCAATTAAAAATAGTTTAATTAATTTTTTCATAAGATAATGTTAAATAATAAGAATGAATAAAGTAGTAATTATACAAATAACACTATATATATTCATTTAATCCCTCAAGTCTCTTACTAAAATTATTTAAAAGATTTATTTCAATATACTTTTCATCTTTTATGTTCCGCATCTTTTTAAATCTCTCCGTTCTTCCGACTGAACCGAGCCCAACTCTCAACCCACTTCTTCTAGTAGCTATATCTATCTCAAAAAAGGAGTTAAACAAAAATCTCATAATTTATATCCACAAATCAAATCTCCTCATCATATATTCCCTTCCTCCTTCCACGTCCTTTCTACTACCAATACTAATTAACAAGTGTATATGCATAATATATACACGTATATATGGTACATACATGTATATATAGATCTGTATATTTATATGACAAAATCATATAAATACATGGTAATTTGTCATTCTCACTATTAGCACTCTGTTACGACACAATTAAGTAGCAGAAAAAAAAATCTTATATATGCAAAAGTGATCATACTATATGTACATCAGTGCAAGGACTGGTTTTTAGGCTGGCTTATTATACAACAATACAAATATATATAAAGGACAAACAGGGTGTTGTCATGTCACACGTGCCACACGTGCCACACTCCCTGAACCCCAACCTAGCTCATTTCCCTTGGCTTCATTTGCAACTGCAAAATCTGCATAAACACTTACACACACATATATACATATATAATTATATATTTACACTTACACAGATATGTTTGTCTATATATGTATATATATCTGCTTGTTTTTCCAGTATGTATTAATACCTTACAGGGCAGCATGATCAGGGACTGCCCTAAAGCAGGCAGGGATTTACCCCAATTTACTCATATCATGTATTTGACCAAAATTATACGTGTGTCCTTTTAACTCTAATTGATAAATAAAAATGAATGATATTTATGTACTATATATATATATATATATGTATAGTAAAAATTATATATTCAGTACATGTGGTGGCTTGGGTCAGTTTCTCAGCACTGTCTCGTATCAGCTACGGTGGATTCGCCAGATCATAACTGATAATGAAGATACCATTTTTCTAGTTTTAATTTTATAATTGGCCATTTTTGTTGATTAATCACATCCTTCTTTCTATCTATATTTTTTGGTTCTCTTTTACCACCTTTACCCTTAATTTGTATAGTAATTAATTAAGAAGAAGAAAAGAAGAGTTGGAGAAAAAAAAAAGTTTTATATAAGAGAGAAGATACTGGGTTGAAAAGATTATGAAAAGAAAATGTGGAGAGAGAATATTTGTAATCAAACAATTTTTTGGGGGGGTAAGGAAGAAACTCTATAACTAATCATGTTGTGACTAATTTATTCCAAAAGTCTACATAAATAAGAATTAAAGATAGAAATAAAAATATAATGGGGGTATAAAGTTAGTCGTTAGTTAAAATACCAGATACAAAAGATAATCTATTTCTTTCTTCTTCTTTTTTGGTACCAAACAATATTATATATATTAAAGACAGTATAATTATTATTATTATTTTTTTGTTTTCTGTTCTTTTCCACTCCATAGATATTTAATTTCTTACCCACTTACAAAAGATATGTTACAAATGCTGAAATGCCGATTTCAGTGGTAGTACGGACCATGGAAGAAGATGTAAAGCGCGTAAAAGTAACAATATTTTGAAGTGTAAATAAATTGCAAGACTTAAATTCATCACTAGTGCTTTTTTTCTTGGGCAATTGTGTGTATATAACAATATTTTTGTTTAATCTTTGTTAATGACCATATAGGTTATAAACCCTAATTATTAGCCCTAGCAAAAGTTAAGATCATGTGATCTATAATCTGTCTGGCTCTGAACCCTCCTCGTTATACAGCTCATGAGGAGCAAGAACTACTTTTCTTTTTTTTTTTCCCTCTCATTATGAATATCTACTTTGAATCTTATATATAGTTGTAATGATGTGACATTAAAGATATTGATCTGGATATATATGGAAAACGAGAAAATTATTTTTTGATATAGAATATAAGGAACACTAATTATCTATTCAAAAAAAAAAAAGCCCTCTAATAATAAATATGCATGTAATAAATAGGAATTGTTAAAAGAAGATGCTTTTCCTGAGTGCTGTGCCTGTTAGGTTATAATAAGCCAGAGATCGCTTCCTAGTGGACCCCTAAAAGGTTAACATTTTATTACTAGTGGTAAAGCTTATCAGCTCCTTTTATTTATTTTTTTTTGGCTTATGGAATATCATTGACCTATATAATATGGGTTCTTTATATGTAAAGAGTCTAAAGTACTTTGGATAGATTTAGGGATTAATTCCTTCTAAAGGAGAAGATATAATTAGAAACAATGTCTTTCACATGCACAGCACAATTAATTTATCAATTCCTACTTATTTATATGCAAATTATATTAACACATTATATATAGGATGCAGCCTTCCTGGTACGCATTACATGTTTTTTTTTTTTTTAATATGGTTCCTTTAGAAATTATTAATGCTGGGAAAATTTTGACTTTTTGGAATATTTTGTAAACAAAAAAATTTATAAAATAAGTTATCAATTAGCAAGGCTTGAATATAGACAAACACACACACACCCACACATATATATATACACACACACATATATATGGATGTGAAATAAAGATATCTACAACCGTTATTACAATGAACCCCTCCCAAAAAAAAATAAAGCCAGACTAAATATACGTTAAGTACGTACTCATGAAAGCCAGATTTGTTTTAGTTGAACTTAATTTGTAACCTTTTTTCTTTAGTTTTAATGAATATTGAGTTTAGGGATTGTCACAGTTGGGATGTCACTATATCTCCGGATAATGAATAGCTTGTGATCTCTTATGTATTTATCTAAAAGAAAATAAATGTCAAGATATATGCGCACACGTACATATCGAAGTATTGCACATATATATAATTGCTTAAAACTATTATTGCTTAAATGAACTCCTTTTCTTTCTATTTCTTTCTTCTTTTTCTTCTTGATTTGGTTTTGGCTATAATCAGATTTTGTAAGTTGTATATATTTGATTTAAATGTTGATGGATTAATTCGTAAATTCAATTTGCAATCTATATATTCTAATTGAGATTAGTGCCAGTCCAAGATACTAACATAAGAAGGATTCTTAGCGATGACTAAAAAAAAGCAAAAGAATCTTTTTAAATACGGATAAAGAATTTGATCGCCACATTTGTTAGTTAATCAGCCACCGAGTTTTAGTGAGACTCTATATATAAACATCACTCAATTAGTTATTTAATCTTTTGAGAAGTACTCGGACTCTAAAATGATGTTAACGTCTTTCGCATTATACTATATCATTATCTCAAACTCATTGTTCTAAATTTTATTCCATAAAGAATATTTTCTTGGGAAGATTTGGATTTTAGCCATTTTTAAGCTCATGTTTCAAAAATTTAGCCATAGTTTCACGAATTTAAGGAATTAGCCATTTTCGTTGTGTAACAATTTTCGTTACACGTGTAACAATTTTCGTTACTCGTGTAACAAAAATTGTTACTGGGCGTAACAAAATTTGTTACACAGGTAACAAAATTTATTACACGTGTAACAAAAATTGTTACATAACGAAAATGGCTAATTCCTTAAATTCGTGAAACTATGGCTAATTCTTAAAAAAATTACCAAAAATTTAGCTAAATCCTTAAAAATCTCTATTTTCTTTCATACCATATTTAAAATACTAAACACATATTAAATATGATTTAACCCCTTTCGAACCAAAAAAAATAAATTAAAAAGAATAAAGTGTTGGTTCAACACTACTATTTACAGCACCAAATAGGCGCTGAATTATAGCACTATATATTTGGAGAAGCCCCTATTGCTTAACCATTGGCTTCTAAATTTCCAATGCGGATTTTGATCTTCATTGCAGATAAACCAATCATCGATGGAGAACAAACTAATTAACTCGATTAGATTCAAATCAAATGAACTTCTAACCCATTAATGTCCTACCCCTTTCCACATGCTATATGATAAAGCCCATAATCTCGTTCTTGTAAGCAAAAAAAAAAAAAAAACAAACAAACAAACAAACAAACAAACAAACCAACCTCACTTTCAACAAATCGGCTACAAGTACGTACCCAAATATACGAAATTATGAATAGTATAATCTTCTGAAGAGGCACTTTCTCTAATTCATCAATTTAATTATCACATCCATATGCCTCATCCATATATATATATATATATATATATATATCTAAAAAAGTCTCTGTTTGTTACAAACCAATAACTGTACGAATTATCATCTCTCAAAATATAAAGCATCAATTATCGTTAGCCAAAACAGTAGGCCATATGAATCATCAATCTGTAAATTAAAGAGAAGTACTAATTAACATTTACCAAGAGAACCTTCTAAAAGAGCTGCAACAATATTAATATTTGTTTGCTCAACTCTCATTAATCACAATAATTGAGAAACTTGAGATGTACGTAGTGAGATTCAAAGCTTAAATTCATAGGGCAATCAGCAATCCAGATTAATAAGAACTTTGAAGCAGTAGTAGAGGCAAAGGCTGGATAACTAATCGCCTCTTTTTAGAGCTCTAGGAAAATAGAATTAGAATCAATCATTAAGCCCTGATATTATGATATATAGTTGGAACCATATTAATTTTCTCTGATTCTTATTAATTAGTCACAATTTAGTGGGTATCTTATTGTACAAGTTACAAATTAAGTATATAATTCAAGCTTTCGTCACTTATTAATTACAAGAGATATTCAATGGCAAAAACAGGAAACAAGTTATCCATAACCAGAAAACTAGCTATATACAAGGATATATATAGTTAACTAACATTCAAAACTAGAACTTATATCCCACACCGACACATTTACTTAAAAAATTCTGGCCAAGTAGAATTTTGGAGTTGTTATATTATATGATTTTTTTTTTCTACATATAGCTATAGCTATATATATATAAGGTGGTTCAAATATCCCAGTGTCATGACAAATCATGAACACAGTATACTATAAGATCTAATTCCATATCTTAATTTATAGTGCATATAGTGCACTTGAAAAAAAGAAAAAAAGATATTGCTGTCTTTTACTTCTAGTCAACTTAAATTTATTTATTTTCTTAAAATTTTTTGGTTATCAGTTTTGATTTATATGAACTATGACGTGGCTATATACATGTAATTATGCTCTCAATTTACATTTGTGTGAGACGCTATTAGCTAGGAAATATTTTATGTTCTACGTCCGTATACATATATAGAGCTAGCGCTATTGCACATTAATTATATACGTACCGAATACATGTATACATATACAATTAACAATATATACATCAGGTGTTGTCCAACAATTTAACCATGTTAACTTATATATATGCTTTGTTAACTGGGTAAAATTTCAGGTTTAATTTGTCGTGTTTCTCCTTCACCTTTTTTTTATATATATTAATTTCCCTCAATTACTACTGTATTTGTTTAGAATGTATATCACATATATGTGACAGTATTTCATGTAAATGAATCAAAATTAAGAACGCAATACCCTTACAAAATTACCATTTTGCAACCAAGATATCATACCATATATATTTGCAAAAAAAAAAAAAAAAATCTTGTGTATATGTTTATATATAGCAGAACTTGCTCAAAGAAAGTAGTCAAAAAAAATTTTTATATTTAAATATTGAGAGCATCTAGCTGGGTTAGGTCACGCATAATCATTAGTCGATTTTCTTCATTTGAATCAGCTTGTTTTATTATACTAAAAAGTTATACCTTATTTACATGAACCCATCAAGCGAGGAAAAATTGAACCCAAAAGCACTTAAAAAATCACCAAATTTAGTTGTATTTGTATGGCTTTTAGTATAAATATACAACAAACCATCAAGAAAAAATGTGATCATGACTATGAGGGAGATCTAGATCAGCACAGCTTGCTTGATCAGAAACAATTAGATGGCAAATATATTGTTCCAAAAACACACATACACACACACGCATACACATATATATATATACACATATATATATATATATATATATATATTCCAGATCCAGAAAGTCATTCCATGGTGAGTATTTCTAAAAAAAAATTAAGGAAGATAAAATAATGATTAAACCCAATCATTGAAAGACTATTAAGCATTAAAGCTCTTAGATCTAAGTCTTTGTTTTGGTTTACCTGGATCCACAGAAAACTCCACGGAGAGCACTTAGATCTGATTAATTCTATATTAACAGCAAAGCTAATCAATAAATATATAGAGAAAAATATATAGCACGATTCGAGCTTAATATATTGTTGGTGGAAAGATTAATTAGCTCAAGAGAGTGAACTGCGTAAGTGAATGAACTGAATATATTTGTTTGGACGGAAGAGGAAGATATATATATATATATATATATATATATATAGAGAGAGAGAGAGAGTAAAAGCGAGGGATTCGATAAATATATATATGGACGTGGACGTGACATTTAGAGTGTTGAGATATGCAAAAGGCAATATTTCATTGAATTGATGAAGCAGAAATGACCTGTAAAAATATCGCCCTGTCTTTGTCATTTTTATATATAAGAACAATTCACTGCTTCCTTCTCAGCCCCCCCACTTACTACCCCCCCCCCCCCCCCCCCCCCCCCCTCCCCCCCCCCCCCCCCCCCAACCCCCCCCCAAAAAAAAAAAAAAAAAAAAACACACTGCCTCCTTGTTACTACCACTGCTCGTGGCTCTTTCCCCCACAAAAATAATTTAAAAAATTAGAATGTAATTTTTAATGATTGGAATAAGAAAGATGTTTAATAATTTTGGCTAAAAACTCAGCTAGAATGATATGTGCCGATTTTTATTAAACAAAATAAAAATAAGTAATATATTATAACTATAAGTCTATAACTAATAGTATTATAATTCAATTTTCTTGTTATAAATACAAATTTCAGTATTTGTATTGATTCTGCACCTTCTATAAACAAGTCCTCAATTTAAAAATTAATCTTCCTATTTTAATCCGCTTTTTTAAGTACGTGCTAGGTTAGTTGAATCAGTTTGTTTAATTGAAATTTATAAATATATACTATAACATATTATATAACATAATACAATATATAATATATGGACCCAAATTCAAACTCAATTCTATAGGTTCATGTCATATAATTAGCATACCTCCCATGTCCCATCCATTATAACGCACAATGCAGTAATTAATAATTTAAAGATATATATATATATATATATATATATATATATATATATATATATACACATGCCAGGCAATAGGCATAAATCATATATTGAATTTGTACTTATTCTATGCCCTAAGCTAACTGATCCAAAATTCTGAGTCTATCCTTTGTAAGTGTATAGGATCAAAATTTTATACTACAATATTGCAACAAATTGACCTCTATTAAAATCTGTCCATTGTCAAACCTCCGATTAAAACGAATACATGAAGCGTTTCATATTAATTAAGAAAAACAGCCCATTAAAGGCCAAAAAGAAAAAACCAATAACAAAGATGAGAGCTAAAAAATCTAAAGCCGAGCCTCGCTCTTGAAAAGTATGAAAGATGGAAAAGATTATAATAATATCTAAATTATTTGTTAAGAAAGATGTATAGTAATTATATATTATCTATTTTTACTATACTCTAATAATTAATATTAATGGTAAATTAGATTTTTCACTATTTAGAGTTGAAGGAGAATACATATGCTCTCTCTTCACCTCTTCTTTCCCTCCTCTCCTTCCAATCAAATAAAAGTATTAAATTTGTCTCTTTTCCATCATTCACCCAATCAAACGTACCATTAACGGCTTCTATAATGTTGGGTTAAAATCCTATACATTTGCTATAAATATTGAAAATAACTCCAATTGAGTGGTAGATCGAGTTGATTATTATAGAACTCAATACATCTTATTTGCAATGCATCTCGATTTATTAATGATCCATGCACAAATTAAAGCTGGAGAACATTCTCAATAAATTAAGCACATAATAATAGTGTGATTACCATATGTTATACACACGCGATTACACTAATTCAACCACTTCGCGCATGCCACAAGACAAAAATATCAACAAACTATGGCCTCGACAAACTCTCGTTTGCAAAGGTACTCTTTTGTCATACAATTTGTCACATGACAACACTTATTCGATGGTGTCGATTAACTACGACACCGACGATTGCGAATATCGACAAACTCGGGCCTCCTTGTATACAAGCCCTTGTTTGCAAAAGTACCCTTTGTCAGGGCTACAATGCCTATCCTCAGAGCACACACATAGGCCTTCCAAAGCACACCCATCTGTTTTCTCACCCAAGCCCTTCCCAAACACTATCTCATCAGACCATTCACTAGAGAACAACTCTAGTGGGTCCAATTCCCTCTTAGCCTCAACAAACCTAGCAAAATTTGGATACTTTTTTCCCACCCCCAAGAAGGCCAAATTCCTATTTTTGGCCCAATGCGGTCTTGCTCCATACTTGAAAAAAGCCATTTGTTCCACTTCCTCCAAAACATCTTGGTTCAACCTCGGAGTCAAAGCCACGTCAGCCCTAAAGTAGTTGAAGTCAACGACCACCGAGTCCTCACTTTGACCAAGGTAAGCATTGGAAGCCCTAACGTAGCGCACAAGAAAGCCATTGTACATGTCAACCCCACAGAAGCTGCTAGGGTTTAGGTCTCTCAACCTCTTCACGTCCCGTAGGAAGTCCCCGAACCTCGTCGCCGCAAAGGCGGCTGTGCTTTCGTAGAAGAAGAGGCCGGCGTAGCGGGGGTCCCACGCGCATGCAGCGTCGAGCCTCGGCGTGTAGAGGCAGGAGCCGGAGGTCTGCATTTTTCCCTGCCGGCCGATCACCGGGTAGCCGGTGAAGATCACGGCGTTGTTCTTCAGCCCGTTGGCGGCGAGTTTTTTTATGGCGACGACGGAGGCGGCCAATGGGCATTTTCCTTTGGAATTTCCTGTGCTTTCCAGCGCTTTCTCTGCAAGTTAGTGTTGTTTTTAGATATTTTTTTTTTAGTTTTTCTATAATGTATATTAATGTGCTTATTGCTAGAAAAAAAAAATTATATATATATATAAAGGGTAGTTTTGAGTAAATACCTTATATTGTGAAAGTTGGTAAAATGTATCTTTTATCAACTCAAATTTTATTATTTGTTACATTCAGATTTTTATTTTATATATATACTTGTTAATGTAAATTTTAATTATAGAATTTATAGTTAATTTATACGACATCTATATGTATGTAGGTACGTAGAACTCTCTACCACCTCTCCAATTCGTGTAGTATCAAACTATCAATTTCTTAATTCAGAAAAATATAAACAAAATTTATGCATTTGGACTACCTCTAGGGTACCATTAATTATCAGCGCACTCAGTTAGGTATAGAGAGAGATGGGATTTTAAAAAAAAAAAAACACTTGTTTTGGACAATGCTAGCATGATCTATGCTTTATGAAATGACATGTCACTAATTTTAGTCGTTTATTATTGAGTATGCTTAATACTTTTTAAATTATTGGATTTATTGAATCAACGACCAAAATTTAATGCACATGACATGTTCTACAAAACAAAACATGCCAGCATCGCCTAATTTTTGTTTTTTGGTTTTTTATTTTATTTTATTTTTTGGATTGCTTTTCTTTTTCTTATAATTTGGTACATATCATAAATCGTAGTTAGCTAGCTAGTAGCTACCGAGATGGGAAAGAAAATGACATATGAATAAAAGTTAAAACCAAAATATCGTACATGTAGCTTGTGGGTCCTAGTTTATTATACAATTGAGTGATAACATACCTTACAATTATAATTTCAACCAAAATTGCATGTTTACATTTCAACTTTAATTAGGAGTTATAACTTACAAAATTTGCGTATGTACAGATATAATATAATTTTCGCTATAATCATGCTAGTGACGTGCGAACAATTAGTTTTGAAAATTTGATACCAAAATCTTAATAATCATTAGTTTCTTATCTTGCTTTTTCTATATATACCCTTCTATCATCCCGGCCCTTTCCCTTCTTTTATACAAATTATGAGCTGTCAAGCCAGTAGCCAGCTAGTTTAGATTATAATTTTTTTAATAGTTATGAAATATATAATATAAAAATAATAATAATAATAATATGATCTATTGTACCTGTAGCTCTAATTGTCTGTGTGACCAAAATAGGATTAGGTTGGAAACCAAGGAAATCAAAAGAGCCATCACCAGAAGCATTTAAAGGAAGTCTATTGTCATATCTGTATACGGCTGTGTGTTGTGATGGGTACCAAGTTATGTCTCCAAATTCATTCTGCTTTGCGTGTTCCATGAATTTCTCTTCAATTTCACTCTCGTCTCTGAACTCATAGCTTATGCTTCTTTTGAACCCTTTCTCTAGTGAAAACTTTACCTGCGGTAAGTAACAACATTAATTATTTGATATAGTATTATTGGAGCATATATATCTAGTTTATGTAATTGTACATGTCGTAGAGTACATATATATATAGTCCAAGAAAATTAGTTGGAATTTAATGTTCGACAGTGTTTTGGTTACAAGCATATATATAGCTAGTGGTGCTCATTTAAACACGCGATAATAGTTATTCATATATATGTTTTTAAATCATATTATTTTTATTTGACGATGATAAAATAAAAGCATTACATTTCACTCTCTCTTCTGATATTTAAAAGTCAATACAGCAAATTTGGAAATATATATATATATACACACACACACTAATATTAATATATACGCACGCCACATTTGTAAAGTATAATAATCAAACATCATAAACATATCAAAATACCAAATTGCCAAAGAAACAATGACTATATTTATGAACTTTATGTAAACTAAACTTATTGGTTTATGACCTTATAAAAAGGTTAATTAACAACATATGACACATGACCAGATGGTAATTAACTAAATGACAATTAATAGCGCAGAACAATATATATATATATTGCACTATCTATGTTAATTAACTAAGCAAACATGAGATCAAATCCACAATAACAATATCGATTAGTACACTTAATTCGTAATTTGTAAACTAACCTTAGAGATGACACCCAACAAACCCAAAGACACTTTGGCAGCACTAAGGAGCGGGTTTTGGCCCTCAAGCCACACGACCTTTGCGTAGCCTTGCGAGGGTTTGGCCGAGACAACAAGGCCAACCCCAACAACATGGTCATGCACCGACCCGCCTCTCCCCCACCACGAGCTCCCATGCGCCCCGGTGCTCACCACGCCCCCCACGCTCACGCCCTCCCAATACGGCGACGCCGCCAGGCTCAGCCCCGCCGCCTCCACCTCGTCCACCAGCCGCCGCAGCCCCACGCCCGAATCCGCCGTGGCGGTCAGGCCCTCCGCGTCGATTTCGACCGCGCGGTCGAAATCCCGCGTACTAATTAAGAAGGTATCGTCGTCGGGGCGAAAGTTATTGTTTGTTGTGCTGCCTGGACACACCAATTTTGGTATGGTGTGGGAGAATTTGGACACCACTTTGACTTTTAGCCTGTTTTTTGTTGCGTGGGCCACGGCAGAGAGGAGATCCTCCTCGGTTTTCGGGTACGTGACGTTGGCCACGTGGCATTCCGCCCGGTCCGATCCCCAGGCGGCGTAGGAGTTGGAGACGGTGCAGCCGGTGGTGTCGTCGCCGCCGCCGCCGCCGCATTGGACTGGCGGCCGTGGCGGCAGGGCGTGGACGGTGGTTGGACCGCCGGTCCAGTATGGGATTATTGGGTTGATGAGAATATTAAGGGCAATGAGACACAGTGATATTGGGATGTTCATTTTCTTTGTGTGTTTTTTTGGGGGTGACTTTATATATGATAATTGGCTATTCTTCTATTTTTTTTTTCCCTGTTTTGTAGGTCTTTGGTTTATGGCTTTGGTTTTGATTGTTGGAGCGTAAAGACAAAGGGTCGTTGGGCTTTTTGGAAAAGGGAAAGTGAAACAAGCGTGAGGATTAATCAATTGCTTGAACTTTTTTCCTTTTTATTCACATAATTACTTCATACCAACTTGGTAACGCTACTATATTTTAGTATGGTACGACAGAAAATATATAATTTTGGATCTCTGGTTTTCTTTTTGGTATCAGTTTTAATGTGAGGTAAACATCCTAATTATTTTATTTTAAAATAATTTAATTTTACAAATTTTGATGTAGTATAAATGATTAAGATTTAAAAATATTTATTAGAATTAAAAGAGTTGAAAAAAAAAATAAAATGATGGAAATGATTGTCCGGAGACAAAGCATTATTTTTAGAAAAGTCAATATAATGATGCAAAATCATTTTTTATTACAGAGTATGTCTTATAGAAGAATCTTCTATATTTATTATTATGATTTTTTTTTTCCTTCAATTGTACGGTAAGAAACTTGTGAAAAGAATGAAGAAATATGATTGATTTGCCAAATAGTGTGGTTTTTACTTTTTAGTAAGGAGAAAAGAAATATAAAATTGCCCTCTTATTGGGGGATTCTCTAATGAATATTTTTTGTGATGAAAAATAATTTTGAATAGTTGAGGATGTAATAACAAGAGTATATATTAATGATGACAAGTTTGTAATATAGAAAAATGATCTTCAAATATTAATTCACAAAAATGACATCCACGCAACTGCCCGAGGGCACACCAACTTGACCCTGCTAAATGCTAGTTATCCCTTTGGGTATGGAAGATCAAGAACGAAGCTATTTCTCTCTCTCTCTCTCTCTCTCTGATTATTATGTATTGTTGATATTTGATGTCGAGTCTAATTGTATCGTTGGCAGTTTGTATACTTATATATTTGATACTCGGGAAATTGGCTCTCTTTGTGCCTGAACTTTTTAGTTTTGTACATTTTGTCATTTTGGTCTCTAGTTTTTTTTTAATAGGCTAAAATCTATCATAATTTATGGAGGTAATTAAGTAAATAGTCATTTTTATAGTTGATGTTTAAAAAAAATATTTAACGTTTTGATTAATTAAAAAATAATTATTTTTTAATTACATGATGGTGTACATTTAATTTTATACGTTGATGATTTCTTTATTAATACATGAATCAAAAAATTGTCAAATGCCAAACAGACCTTAATTTATATTATAATTTATGTTTTGGTTTTTGCTTTGTTCTTTGTTTTTGCAGGTCTTTCCCTTATTCATCATGGGTCTGTATTTTCTTCTTCTTCTTCTTCTTTTTTTTTTTTTTTTTTTTTTTAAACTTGTTATATGTGTTCTGAGGATGAAGGTGAGGATATATTGGGAAATTTGAGATATCATCTAATATATTCCGTCTCAATTAACGTCTGGTTGTTAATTTGATCAAGTTTACCCAAAAATAAAAAAAAAAATTTGGAGAAATTTTTTCTTAGTATTAAAAATGATTGGATACCAAATTGTATAAAGTCCGACGGAGGACGTACGAGAGATGATCAGCTTTGATACTCTTGATAAAAAATGGCGGTGGCTATAATGAAAGAGATAGTTTTCCAAGAAAGATAGATGATGTGGTGAGTTTATTGCGATGACCAAAAAATATCAAGAAGCATTTAATATTTGATAAAATTATGGAAATTATACTATATAGATAATATTATATATAGTTATCAATTTAATAAGACTTCAAAGAATAATAGATTTTCATGAATTATATAAATTGAGCATTAATTTATTTCATATATATCAATATTTATATCACATATATAATCTTTGATACATATATATAATTTTAAGTGTTTATTAAATTATTGCCGATGAACATTTCTAGTATAGAAACATAAGATATTTTTTCAACTCTCCCCTAAAAGTTAAATCAAATTCTAAAAGGAAAATTTAATTTTTTTTATATCTCGATATTACACCAATATCCTACCAATATTTTTCGAAATCTAGCAAAAATTACATTACAGTTTCACCAATATTGACATTTATATATATTTCATCGATTTTTTTACAATATTCACTGATATTTTGTCAAATTTATACGATATATAATGGGAAAAAAAATACGGTCGACGAAATTTTGGTATCGAAAATTCAGTAGATCGTTTATTGAAGGCTTAAGGGGTATGTCCTTCCAGCCTCGAATAATAAAAAGTTCCATATCTTTTAGAAATTAAATAAATGTTCCTTGCGCTTAACCTTTTTATATATGCTTTTAACTCTACAACAAATAAATATATTTTCTTTTTTAGCAAAAATAAATAAATAAATATATATATATATATATTTTTTTTTTTTTGCTTGATGATAAATTTATATTAGTGCTCGATGATATTTGCTACAATAACCAGTCAAGTTGATTATTCTATTCACACGTTCTTTATGCAATATACGCATGCAAAGATATCACGTACTTGTAGAAATGGCATAAAACAAAACACAAAACGAACCAATAATAAACATTACCCAAGCATGATTGATTATGCTACATAGTAACATTAGTGCTTAATTAGCACCATCAATGCTCGTCTATTTGATTTTCTTCAATTCGATTCAATGGTTGAAATTATGAAATAGTAACAAAACAAATTAAGCAGAATATAACAAAAACCTTACCAAACTTGTACGAGTTAATTAGTAAAATTGAATGAGATCTACGTCTATGAACAGTCGAACAAAAACCTATCCAAACATCGATACGAGTTTAGATAAATTGAATGAGGTCTTTATCTATGAACAGTCGAAGAGGGCTCTATGCCTCTATGTTAGGGCAGGATTGGAAAGGGATAGGAACGGTCAGATTTGGCTTGGAATCATCTACCAAATATCTGACACACAACAACACAATGTCACAGGCTCATAATCTACAAAAGATATATATATAATAGTACTGACCAAAGTTTGAAATATATAAAAAAAAAAAAAAAAAAAAAGAAAGAAACAAGGCAACTCTGTTCAATCTTAACCCCAGCACACGTGAAGTCTGACCAAGTTGTCCAATTTTCACAGTTTGCATGATGCTTCTATTTTACTTGGTCTAATATATATTAAGGGAAAAAAATCATAAATAATCTCGGTATTTTGTAAAACTTTAGCTTCATCTTTGTATTTTGAGAAATTTCAAAATAATTTCTTAGTTTATTAAAAATTATTGAAATATTAAAAATCGGACAAATTTCTTTCAAAATTACAAAACTATTCATATATTTATTTAGTCACGTTTGAATTCGTAATTAATTTTGTAGTTTTTAGGTGAATATGAGAGCAATTTTACAGTTTTTATAATTTTTAAGTGAATTCGTGAGATTCATAATAACATCGTACAAAATTCATATCGAAAAATATCATGTGGTATATAAATAGATGATTTTGAAATTCTAAAAAACGTAGTGACGAAACTGAGATTTTGGTAAAATACAGGGATTCTTTTGATGAGTTTTTCAATATAAGACACAAGGTGCTTCTGAAACTCAATTATTATGCCATTTCAATTAGTAAGCCAATCAGTTGAGACTCGGCCAATGTCATGATTTTATGTATGATAGAGAAAAGTTGTAAGAGACTGACTTTAAAAAGAGTTTTTTTACCTTAACTGCAAGAGCAAAATGTAAAGTAAAAGCTCATGAAATGATAATTTTCTTTTTGGAAAGCATTTAAAATCTTGAAATCTCTGTTCTCTACTTGTTCAAGATATAATCAAGCTATGATGTTTTATGTATATACCATTGCTCATATTCAAACCAAGAGCAAACTTGTCGATTCTAGAAGCTTGCTATGTCAAAAAGTAGCACAAGTATGAAATCTTTCTTTGGTTAACAAATCCCAAGCTTCGCCAATTGACCCTTCTACTTTGAAAATTGTTTGTCACTGCTATTTTATCCAGTGATGATCTTAAAAAAGAGAAGGAAAAAGAAAGATTTAAAACGCAAAGTTGTAGGTAAAATAAATGACTAAACAGTATCATCTAATTCACTTCACAAAATAATAATAATAATAATAATAATAATAATAATAAATCTCTTACAAGTTACAACTTTATTTATCATATGACAAAAAATTCCTCACCGACAAGAGTACACTCAAACGACGGTCGTTAGGTGAGTGCCACTCTCTTGAAGCGTCTTGAGCAGCTGCAAGCCCTTCCTCCGCCCCCTGGCGCTGCACTCGCCCTGCAGCGCCAGCGCCACCGCGCTCGCCACCTCCTCCGCCGGCGCCGTCGCCGCCTCCGCCTCCTCTCCGCCGCTGCCGCCGTAGATCACCGCAAGGACGCTGATAGCGTACTCCTTCTCCCGGGGCGAGGCGCGGCCCATGGCAGCAACCATGACCGGCACGGCCAGCGCGTGGGACCTCACGGCCGCCGCGCCCTCCGGCACGGTGCACATCAGCTCCAGCGCCGCCATGGCCCTCTCCGCCGCCGCACCCTCCAGCTCCGGCGCCGCCTCCACCACCGCCGCCGCCGCCCCCGCCTCCACCGCCACCCGCCGGTTTCCCTCCGACAGGCACAGCGCCAGCAGCACCTTCGACGCCGCCCGCGCCGCCGCCGCCCCTCCCCGCAGCTCCGCCGCCACGCCGCGCATCAGCCCCGCGGGGCACTCCGCGCCCGCCGCCGCCGGGTCCGGCACCAGGCTCCGCTCCAGCATGTGCAGCCCCGCCGCGCGCTCCGCCTCGGCGCCGGAGCTGAGCCGCAGCTCCGCAGAGTGGAACACCTCCCTCATGTCGACACCCGCGTCATGGCCCGGGTCGGTGCGGAACACGGGCTCGAGTCGGGTCGGGTCGGCGCGGACGGGCGAGTGCGAGAGAGGGAATTTCCACTGAGTGAAGCTGTGAGAGGCGGAGGAGGAGGAGGAGGACGACGAGGAGGTTGATGGGGTGTCTGGTTTTTTGGGCGGCGGGGTCGGAAACGACATGTCGTTTTGAGTTGGCGGCGGCGGAGGCGGAGGGAGAGGGTTGTGGTGGTCGGAAGAGAAGGGGAGAGAGGGAGGGGTGGCGGTGGCGGTGGGGCTGAGGACGGTTTGGGTGCAGTGGCGGAAGAAGCCGCAGGAGAAGAGTTGGGTCTTGAGCTTTGGTTGTTGGTGATGGTTGGATTTCATGGCTGCCTTAGAGTTTAGAAGAGAGAGAGAGAGAGAGAGAGAGAATAGTGAAACTGTGGAAGAGTGTGTAGAGATAGAGAAGTGAGTACATGCAGATGCAGTGAGAGAACTGTTTTACGTGAGTGTCAGAACTATAAGGGTTTGGGTTTCTATTTGTTTGAGAGAAGACAAAGCAAAGGAGAACGTGGCATCTTTGGTGTAGGAGTGGGGTTTTTTTCTCTCATGTCTAGTCCATTATTGGGTTTGCACAGTCAACGTTCCAATCTAACGTCGTTGCCCCGCGCTCAGCTTTCTAAAACTTAAAAAAAAAAAAATAATTATAATAATAAATCAATGGTATATGTCCTCGACACCATCATTATCTTGATTCTTGAGAGTTACTATCATTTTTTTTTTTTACTTAAAGCCTCACAATTTTGCTTTTGGATTTTATCCAAATATCTTATATCATTAGAATTTAGAAGGTATGGTTGGTAGCTTATAAATCATCACCTAACTTCACTAAGGCGATGTGTGATTGCACTAAGGTATTTTAACTATCACATTCATCTCTTTTGATGTCTTCGTCGGTCATGTCTCTCATTTTGTATTACCTACACTCTTATTTGATATGATAATATCCGTTTTGGGTCTAGATTCTCACAAATTTGCTCTTAAATTCTACCCAAAAAGCCTCGTGTCATTGAGAAATGAGTGCAGCACCTTATCATGTCGTGCTTTCTTGATTCAAGGAATTCAGTCGTTATACTCTCTGTTATTATCATTGTTGTAAAAATCAAGAAATCATATACCTGGTGTCTCCAAACATTGTATGACGAAGTGTCGAATCTAGATTGAATAATGTGATGAAAGGCAATGTCAAGTACGTGTCTCCATGCGTTTAGAGTAACAAATATTTCCATGTGTGTTGACATATTGTCTTAACAATTGAGTGAACTCTTTCTCTCCTTGCATATCTCCTATCGAGTTTGTCTCAGCTTCATCCAACTCTTATCCATCTATAATCTACTTATTCTGCACACGTGTCGAATGCATTTTTACGCTCTCAATAGCCTCAAATTAGCACTTATATTCGATGCGAATCTTCAAGTTTGAGGTCTTTTATCGTTGTTTTTGAGCTTGTCATCATAGGTTCAAACCATCAAAGAGCAAACGAGAACCCAAAAGGAGGAAAAGGGGGCCAAGAAACGGTGAAAATTTTATAATGGCATTAGTTCTTTCATGACATGTAATGTAATATTTTGGAAAAATTTTAAAAATATCCCCTCTAAGAAAATACACGAAACCAACACACACAAATATAATATATATTACAATGAAGTCTTAAGTGCTACATGCTCTTTTTAGGGCATGGATACATTTTTACAGTACATGCGACATATTGACTCAACAATTTAAGTAGAGGGGCATATTTGAAATATATAGGGAATAATTGAAACATTTTCAATATTTAATGTGTCAGTTAAAACTTTGAAATATAGATGGCACACTGACATAATACCCTAAGTCAAGAGATTATTTTTAAAATTTTTCCAAATATTTTTCAATCACATTATATTGTGATAATAGTGTGCGATTATAAAGATACGCACTGCAAAGGGCAAATTGAATTCTCAGTCCCAGGCAGTAGAATCTCAATTTTTGGCTTAGATGACCTTGCACGTAATATAAATATTCGCTTGCATTTTGAAATATACAATCTGGTCATCAAATCTAGTCCTTATGAAATCTTGAATTTTACAACAAAAATTGCCACAAAAGAGGGCACTCTAAAAATTACAAAGTTTGAGACTTCAACTTTCTAGTTTAACCTGAAATCAAATGCAGCCTAAAGCAAAAAAAGATGAAAAAATCGTTAGGGCAAGACAAAAGGGGAAATCACCTCCACTTATCTCGTAGGTCTTTCTTCTCCGACAAAACCCACGTCACAAAGATTGCCGCTACTAGGCCAACGATGGTAAGGAGAAGCAAGGCGTAACTAAAATCTTCGGTAAGCGAGTCATAGGTCCTTGACGGTGCAATTCGAGTATAGAAGAGATCAACCCCATAGGCAAAGACACTTGTCGTGGACTCCAACTTGGCAGGTACCGTTACTATGCCTCGTAGTCCTTCCACTCTTAGGGCGTGTGTGACATATGACTGCAAATGAAAATTGAGAGTAAGTACGGATGGAAGTTCTAGCAAAACAAATCTTGTGGAAGGTTTAGAAATAATAAACACATCTTGACGTACCTGAGGCATGATGGGCAATGAGTCTGTTAGAGGAATAATGCCTTCTTCTCGCTCGGCTTGTGAGGGATTCGCTGTTCGACGAGGGTCTACAAATCGCTTATCAAGTGCCAAAACCTGCAAGGAGTTACCATGCAGATTTAAAAAGTTTCATTTAAAATTCACTAAACCAGAAAAAGATGAATATAACAGTTTCAGAGAAGTAGATATTGAAGTAACTTCTTTTAAAAGGAACCAATGTAAATTGAGATGTACAAACCTGATCGCCAATAGTGCCAATAAGTAGCTGTTTTGATGTTATTCCCTTGGCAGTTGATGTCACTGATATCGCTTTCACAGAATGGGTGAAAAAGTAGGATTGCGATTTCGTCACAATCTCTATTCGGGAGTACAAAGTGATCGGAGATGTAAGGTTATGCTTTCCAAGAATCAGCTTCCAAACATCCTTATTGGCCTGTAAGTTTTAATTTGTAAAAAACATTATTGTAGCCGTATAACTATGCAAAAATATGAAAAACACTCTGGGAGATTTGAGTATGTCAGCATTACCGCCCGGGACTGATCATAGATCTCAATGACTGTCATCTCATATCTGTGTGCCCTTAGATTAAAGTAGTGGTAGACAACCCAGTTCTCGCTAAAGACCTGCAAAGAGATTAACACCTAAGTGAGCATGTTTTATAGATTACAGAAAGAAAATGAATGACGGCAGACTGGAAGCTCACAGCATGGACGGGACCCTGTGAACCATGATGAGTCATTCGGTGCAATATACGACCGGTTATAGTATCAATGAGATATACGACTATTGATGACTCCTCTGGGGTCGCTGTTCCAATTTCACCACTACCTTTTGGCGACACAGTAGCAACGAAGAGTATATTTTTTGATATATACTTGTACATTACATCTTGGTCTGCTGCAACCTTTGCCTGAGTATGGACCACCTAAAGAACACAGAGCATTTCGTTTGCACATCACAACGAATTCATGTAAAATATGCAACTGGAATCAAGTCAAGATATCAAAAGCGTAAAGAAAACACAAGATGCAATTCGATTTCTGAAGAGGAGGTTACATGCGCCTTACAATATCCAAGTGATTCAAACTTCATTTCACTTTCACTAAAGATACATATTCTTAGTTCTAGAAATTCGTTATAGTTATTTTCGTAAGAACTAATGGTACAGGTTATAAGGCAAAATAATATACATGAAAAACACACCTCGTTCAGTTTTCTTGTCACAGTTGCAATAATCTTTTCTGAGTCAGATGGGAATACAATGGACCATACATCTCTGGATTCAAAGCAGTACTCATCAAGAACTTCTTGGGCGCAATTGCCCTTCAAGGCATGCCCCTTGATGATACCGCTATCAGCATCAACAGAATACCAATGTATGTTTGAAAAATCGCGATGGAAAATACTTATAGCCTCAGCAGTTCTCGGATATAAAAATGCATGCTGGTTTGCATCTATCAGCAGATGAAGACGCTGTTCTGTTGAATCTGTAAGTGGCAGTGGCATAACTTGCGCAACAGAATGTGTTGGGCTCAATGAATTAATTTCCTTTCCGGTGTAAGTATCAACAAAAGAAAGAACACCTGGTGCACCAGAACTTTGTCCACACCGACCGACTATGAGAACAGATGGATTTTCATCCATTGCATGATGATGAGGAATCTGCCACTGGTAAATATTAAGCCCCTTTGGATATTCACATGCTGAATTTCGCAATGAAGGAACTAAGAGAGACCAAATAACCCTTCCATCTCCAGTGTGCAAGGCAAAAAGCTTTCCCGATCGAGTTAGCACTATGAGCAACTTCCGAAAACCATTGTGATCTCGTGTCATTTTGCTCTTCTCGGAGTTCTTTAATCTTATTCCTTGAATTGCAGCAACATCCTCTGGGCTTGCAAGCATCAGAGTTCCCTTAAGCTTCAGCATGTGTCCCTTTAAATACAAAAGGACAAAAATGCATCAATCAGATGAAAACTCACGTCAGAATACGTGTAAAGCACAGGACAAATTAAATGTGTATGTGTTTATGGTGGTGATGGTGGTGGTGGTGGTGGTGGTGGCGGTGGTGGTGGTGGTGGTGGTGGTGGCGGTGGCGGTGGTGGGTTGGAGGGGGACAAGATATTCTTATTTTGTTAGTATATATAAAATAAATAAAAAATAAAAAAGGAAAGGATAAAGAAAAGAATAAGAAGTAAAACCTTAAATTTGATTTCACTGCCTTAACTTACTATTTGTGAACATCTAGATTCATACCTTAAGCCATTCAAAGAGGTTCTCCTCCACTTTTGCCACCGATACACCGTCCTTTTCCAATGGAAGTTCTGACGTTGCTACATCAACAATTGAGGCAAGGCCATCCTCCCGACGCCAAACAATCTCACCTTGTTGCAACAGTAACAGAGAATGATCCTCCATAACAACCAAGGCCCTAAATCCGTGAGACCTGTCTGTCCGGATATAATTGTTTACGAAAACCTTATGGACAAGCCCCCTTTGATTGTCCATTACTATACTCTCCTTAAGCAAATCGTTGCTCCAATCGTGAATAAGTTTCACTGTGAGGTGAATCTTGCCATCTCCATGCTGAACTAGTGCCACAGCTTGTTGGTTTTCCGAGAGAAAGATAGTATCACTCACAACTGCTGGATTATTAATTTTATCCACCAATTCCAAATTTCCTTCACCAGCCACTCTAACAAACATAACAAATGAGTCGACTTTTAGAGCAACCATTTCCTGGAGCTTTAAGGGTAACAACGATGCTGTACCAGAAGAATCTCCAACAAGATCAGACAGATATGTTTGCTGAAAGCTAATACCATCCTGAAACTTTACTGTAACTAAACTTGACTTCATGGCATCCAATGCCACAACCGACGCATCAGAAACCAATAACATTTCCCCAGAAAATCCCCCAGGAAATGCTGCACCATGGTTCTTTATCAACTCTCCATTTCTGGCATTTATTTTATATGCAACAAACTGGGAGGATCCATCAAAACCTACTGCATATATCACATCACCACCAGAAGGCTGAAGAATGTGTTGAACCTCAATACTGCAAACAAGTAAACCCCACAAACGTTAATAGCAGCATGGCAGAGTGATAATAGGATAGAAAGAACACCAAAAAGAAAAAAGACACTTAAAATTCAAAAGCATCATACCTTTCAGTGGCAAAATCCTTCTTCCAAACCACTTCACCATCTATGCTAGAAATAGCATGAAGACACCCTTCACTGAAAACGAGGATGAAATTATTTCTGTCAACTTTCACGTTTGTCTGCAAGAGGGAACCATTATAAACCAAGTAAGCTTAAGTAAATTTTGGCTTTTGCATTTTGCATGGGATCCACTCATAAGTGCAACCTGCCTAAAAGCACGTTAGAGAAGCTTGAAATTTAAGCACTTAAAAAAGGGAAATAAACATGGCATAGAAATATACTTGCGCTTTAAGGTAAGATCTATCCCTGCTGCAATTAACTGGGAAAATTTGCTATGGAAATTTAACAGGGTACGAAACCTACAAAACTAACATGGCCTAAGAGCAATGGACTGGAAGTTGGGCCAAAGGGAAAAGAAAAAAAAAATGGCATCTGTTTGTAGATAGATATAAGATGTTATTATGTGTAAAAAAGGTTATTAACTAACCGGCACAGATAATAATGAATTTGAGGGCTTTGAGCCCTGTAGAAAAGACTCCCAAACCATCTGGCCATCAGGAAGATTCCAAGCTCTTAAAGTACTTCCCTCAGATGAAAGTGTTATGACATCTGAAAACATTAAGTGAGATAAAAAAGCTGTTTGCCCAAGAATTTACCACTTCAAATGAAGAAATACATTATCAAAATGAAGTAACTATGTGAAGCCAACGGTTTAATTACATTTTCCCAGCGCAATATCCAGCCCATCTATAGCATCGTTGCTACCAAGAACATGTCTCCAAACTGCACAGCACAAAGTATATATTAACACTCAAACTAGTACAATCAAAGTTTAAACATACAAAAGGGAAGAATGCCCTTTTACAGTTGTAACAGAAATAAGTGCTTCAACAACAGTATAGAGATCAGAGACCAAAGAATTATAACTTATTTGATTGCTTGACAAAAGTAAGGCTATAATTCAAGTCAATCATGGTCTACTTAAACAGAAACTTAGACATACAAATCTCTCCATGACGGAGATCGAGCGACGCGACGACATTCTCTTCGGTGGATACCACGACTCGCTTACGCCCAGCCTTCTGAGTGTGAAACACAGCTTGTTTCACTTTTCCTATGTATTGTTGGTGCCTAAATTCAAGAGGAAAAAAATAAACAAGCCTTGTATTAAACAAACTGGAATTTTGAACATCAACAGAAAACTATCTTGAGTAAGGCTCGGATACGGTTCCACTAGGCTGCGAGATATACTAAACTCGCCATTAGCGATAATAATCAAAATGACCATTATATATATATATATATGTATGTGTGTGTGTGTGTGTGTGTGTGTGTGTGTGTGTGTGTGTGTGTGTGTGTGTGTGTTGAAAAATCAAATTTACAAAATAATTATTATCACTTTCACAGAGTAATCAAGGAACTGAACGTATTGAAAATCAGTTTGTTTCCAGGGAAATTGCACAAAAACAGAAAAGAGACTTTCATATCCTAAGCTTCAATCGGAATAAAGCGAATTAACACCAAATTCTCCATTGGAATCGACGATAAGCTTGAAAAACAACCAGATTCAAATCTCACAACACGGTCCAAAAATCGAACCAGTTTTCCAAAAAGCAATCGGAAAATTCTACTCCATGGATTTGGAAATCTGGAAAGCAAATTATAGTAAGATTGGAGAGAGCTTACCAATCCATGAGACCAACTTGATCTTCGTAAAGCGAAAGGCTAGGCTTGGTGGAAGAGAAAAGCAGGACGAGAAGAAGAAGGAAAACCCTAATCGCCATAGCCATGGCGACTCTGGCTCTGTGTGTGTGCCTCTCTTGTACGAATCGCTCGCCGATCAGTGACGGGGAGAGAGAGAGAGAGAGATCTGAGAGAGACGAAAGGGAAGAGTTCGTGAGAGCTGAAGCACGGTATGTTTACTCTCGAGTCTCGACTTTTAGAAGAGCCGGCTTCTAAACAATATTAAAAAGGAAATATATAATAATAATTTTATTTATGGAATTATGCAAGGCCCATAAAAAGCCAGCCCAACTTATTTGGGCTTTACTTTGTAACTTAGTTCAAGAAAAAGAGAAAAAAACCTAAAAAATTTCCATTGATTTCAAAGAGACCAAACCCTGTAGTACCTAAACAATAAAGGGGAGAATCATATAAGTAGATCGTAAATATACCTATGTTTCTCTATGATATCTAAAAAAACTTAATATTTTCTAAAATAGGTTAAATATAACCCCTCCCCTGAATAGTTTTTTATGAAAAAGAAATACGCAATCTTGTATAATAATATCCACAAATAAATTGATTTTTATTATTTATGTTTAAGAATATAGTCAAAATAAAATGGTTTACAAAAAATATGCAATCTTGTATAATAGTGTCCACAATTAATATAGTGTTTATAATTTATATCCCGAATCGTCTGCTCTTTTAATTTTTATATTCTTTTTTATAGTATAATTAGTGGTGTGATCGAGTTAAGTCGAGTCAAGTTTTGGAAAACTCATGTTCAACTGGCTAGAAATTTTCGAGTTCAAGCTCAGTAAGAATAGAGTTTTAGTGCTTGAGTTTGTCATAATTAAAGAACCTCGATTGAGCTCAAGAGACATGCTTGTTTGGCGCTCAAATTAAGCTCGAGAGCTTGATGCGAGCTCAAAAAATTGTTTCAAGCTCGAGCCCGTTTATGTCATCTCGAGCTCGATGTGAGGTTGAAAAAGCTCCGCTCAAGCTCGAGATGTAAATGAGCTCATTTTGAGCTTGATTTTTTTAATAAATTTTATAACAAAAATTAAATTAAAAAAATAAAACCTTTAACATCATCCATACAAACATGTAATTCGTCAAAAAGTAATAATAGTATGACATGTAATTCAAAATTTATTTAAAATTACATTAATAATATGATAAAAAGTTAAAATTGTATTTATAACATATTACATTGAAAAATATATATAAAAACAAAACTCCTAAACAAACTTATAAGCTCCTAAACGAGGCAATTTACGAGTTTTAATGAGCTATAAGCTCAAACTCATACCATTTATCAAAAGAGCATTAAGATGAACTCAAACTCGCTCATAGCAAAAACATGTGTTATTTTATTGAATTTCTCAATAAGAGAACATCACATGTTCAGTTTTTTTTTTTAAGTAAAATTTTATTTTCGGGGGTAGATTGTCAATTTATCTTAATAAGTTTGTGAATAATACTGAATAAAGTGACTAATAAATCGACAAGTTATTTAAAAACAATTTGGTATATTGTGCCGTTGAAACAAATAGTATCAATTCATCTTTCTTTCGAAAACACCTTACTATTAGCATGCAAAGTTGAAGTCCAACAGAGTTGGAAGATTTTTGAAACATGGTACGAAGCCAAAAAGTATATACGGTCAGTTGAAATTAAAAATCATCATCCTATATGTATATATAATATATATATTATAACTCAATCAAACACGCATACATTTTCTTTAAAATGATTGATTATAACGTTACATGCACATTATCATAAAATGCTCCCCCAATATATTCTCCGAATCTAAGCTTTTTTTTTTTTTTAATAAATGGAAAGCAATCCTCAAAACCATCTAAACACGCAAATTCATACCTTAATAAGAGTTGACTACTTGGCTTATCTCTATCGATATTTAAGACTTCTCACTAGTCTATACTCTATATTTCGATATTTTGTATTAGCAACAAAGCAGTTAAAGATAAAATTTATTAAAGATAACATTTTATTTGGTTTGTATTATTTTATGGTTAGAAAATCTCCATCAACTTCTTATCGCTTATACATATACGATCCTTCCATGGCCAAGATTCGGATATTTTGTCCCTTAATAAACGATATGGATATTTTCTAAATCAAAATGATATAATCTTTAATACAATCCCACATATGAATTATGAATATATGACCTTTGTGAATTATTTTTGCATAGATAAAAATTCAGAGAATTTCTTTGACGAACATGTGGGACCATGCATGACCTGGACGACCACAAGCCCGTACATCGTCTCTCTGCGTCGGTCACGGGAAAAAGAAATATCAAAACCAAAACCAAAAACAAAAATTAAATGTATTTTTTTTTTCCTTTTTAATTTAATCATTTCTGTCCGAATCACTGTAGACTTAAACTAAAAAAACCAGTCCAACACTTTTGTTCTTCTCTCTCTCTCTCTAGACTCTTTTAAGTCTTCTTCATTGTGAGCCACTAGCGAGTAATTATAAGATCCGAAAACATTGCAGCTTTACTCTACAATTATCTGGACTTCAAAATCTTGGTACAAAGAGCGAAGCTTTTTTTGTCTTTGGCGTTTCTGGTGAGTTCAAAACTCCATAATACAGAGAACCCACTTCTCGTTGAGCCGTAATGTGAAGACCCTTTTGGTTCGGTTTAGCTTTTGACATTGTTTCGATCGAAAAACACAAAATCACGGGCTTGTTGTTTGGTTTGGATTGTGTTTGTGTTTGTGAGTGGTTTTTCTGGTTAGTATAGATCGGAAGCTTTGTCATGGATTTGTAGGTTAGTGTCGAGATTATTCAGGGGAAGGTTTTGTTTGTTTGTTTCTTTTTTTAGATTAGATTTGCCTGGAGAATGTTGAGAATGGTTGATTTGGATTCTTAGACTGGAATTTAAGTTTATATTTGGATGGTTAATTAATGAAGGGATATTTATGCAAAACTTTGGTTTGAGAGAGTGTTTGTTCGATTTGACTTGGAATATGTACATGCTTTTTTTGTGTTCCTGGTACTGAGCTCAAGTTGGATTTTTTGAGTGTTTGTGATTGTAAATGGCAATGATTTAATGGTGTTCGAGAAGGTAATGTGTTCAAATGAAGCTTTGGTCGAGGAAAACCCGCGGTGTTTATCGCGATTTGGCAGCGAAATTATGTGTTTTTCTACTGAGATAAACCCTTTTATGGTAAGAAGATTAGGGTTCTAAGGAAGGTGTGGTGTGGAAATAAGTTAGAAAGAGAGAAATCGATTCCGATTTAGCTTTAATGAATGGCGTCCATTAGGAGAACTTTGTCTCCGGTGCCCCGACCTGGAACCGCTCTAAACGGGGAGGCCTGCTTGGTCGGTTCCCCGCTTTCGAGATCGTCGACTTGTGCTCAGACGCAGAGCAATTCCCCGTCCGGGGGGTTGCTATCCTCTCTTTCGAGCTCGTTGGACTCGCATGCTTTTGTGCTTAGCGTGTTCTCGCCTAGGACTTCGAGGCCCGTTGAGAAGTTGAAGCAAAAGGGGCAAGTGTGGAGGAGGGCGCTTTTCCAGTTCTTCGCATGTTTTGTGGTTGGAGTGTTTGTCGGTTTCACTCCTTTTCCGTCGATGAATCTGTCTGCTAATCTCATTTCGAAGCACCAAGCCTTCACATTCGAGATGGTATCTGCAGTTGGGAATTTTCAGACATTTGACAGCAGTGTATCTAAGATCGATTTGCCATTGGATAACGGGGTTACAAAGGAAAACGTCACGGTGGAATCTCCGGTGAAGGATTGGGAACCAATGGTTGGCGTTAACCAATCATCTCTCCAAGCATCAGATCTTGAGTCCCGAAAGCTTTTGATAATTGTGACACCAACGTACGCTCGCCCATTTCAGGCCTATTTTCTGAATCGTTTGGCTCACACGCTGAAATTAGTCCCACCGCCGTTATTGTGGATCGTTGTGGAAATGACTTTGCAATCATCGGAAACAGCTCGTGTGTTGAGGAAAACGGGGGTTATGTATAGGCATCTTGTTTGCAACGTAAATCTAACAGACGCAAGAGATAGAAGTGTTCATCAACGAAACATTGCGCTGACACATATCGAGACTCACCATCTCGATGGAATACTCTACTTCGCAGACGATGATAATGTCTACTCAACTGAACTTTTCGATCAAATGAGGCAGATAAGGTAAACCTGTTTAACAAAGTGAATATTCTGTTTGCTTCTATTTTCAATGAAGAGACCTAATCACATGACAAGTTCATGCCCATTTGGGCACTTTGATTTCTCTATGTTTCGTAGTGACTCTTCATGTTTTGAGTTTCTTTCAGACGATTTGGGACATGGACAGTGGCGAAAGTGGCAGAGAACAACCGCAATGCTGCATTGGAGGGCCCGGTTTGTAATGGAACCGAAGTGATCGGATGGCATGTAAGTGAACCGAAACAGAGATATCAGAGATTCCATTCTGTAATGTCGGGATTCGCCTTCAATAGTACTATTCTATGGGATTCCAAGAGGTGGCACAAACCCATGCTTGAACCTATTAGGCTGCGTGACACAGTCCAAGACGGTCTCCGAGTTAGTATTCCTTGCCCTTCATAATTCTTGTGTCACAGAGAAATGTTCAATTGAAACTGTAGCATAGAATGTGGATGGCCCATTGCCTTCAGTAACACAAAACAATCGTTTTCGTCTCAATGGAAGATTTTTTTTATATTTTTTTTTGGTAATTTGACAAAAAAGAGACATTGCTTGCCGCATGATGAACGAAATCAAATACATGTTCATTTGTATTTTTTTTTCAAGAACTGGGATTTGAGTTTGAACCCGGATCCACCAATGGTTTGAGTTTACCAGCCTGATTGATTTGCATTTCCAGGTGAGCACATTTATCCACCAAATTGTCGAAGACGAGAGCCAAATGGAAGGGTTGGGGCAAGACTGCTCGAGGATCATGGTTTGGCACGTCCATCTCGAATCCCCCAACTCCGTTTATCCTCGTGAATGGTTCGTGAAGGATAACCTTGATGTCATTGCTTCCCTGGCGTCTTGACACGAGAGGCATTTGTAATTCGAATGGACAGCGAAGGTAAGCTTTTCGGAAGATGAACAGCACTGTCGGCGTTTTGTGGTGTGCTTCATTGGTCCTCGATGGACAGCTAACGAATAATTTCGGATTAGTAGACTCTGGAGGGGAAAAAAAAGAAGAAAAAAAAACCCTCAACGGTCTTGTCCTATATCTCAGTTTCCAAATTTGGTGGTTCTAAATTCTAACAGTAGTTTTCGCGCCTAATTATCGCTCTCTGATTTTTAGTTTTTATATCGGTTTTCAGGGCTTGAACGGGACGGCCTTTTGCGAGTGGTTTGTCATTTTTCTCCGTTTGGGAGCACCCTTCATGATGTTGAATCTTCTACACATCCTCGCAAAATCGTGGGGAGTATTTGAAGATAAATGTCTTCTCTTCAAGAGTAAAAATGAAATATCTAATGAATTGTCCTAATTTTTTTTATTTTTTTATTTGGTTGTAGAAAATTGGTGGTTGAATTGATACCGTCTTTGAAGTTTAGAAAGATGCGAAAGTTTTTGTTTTCTTTCTTCTGGCATTTTACCTCATTCACTCCTTATGATATCAAGTGTAATATTGTAAGCAAATTTTGATCTTATATAGTTGATTCTCTTAGCTTTTATCTCCTCACTTTCCTGTGCTTATGTGCGGTAAAAATTAAGTGAAAAAATTAGTGCGTAAAAAAGAGCAATCTCACATTGCGCCAAGCTTGCAACAACACTAAATATGTAATATGTGATGTGCCATCAAACGCGATAAAAATTTACATCATTACATGTTTAGATCATGATCTTCGTAAAAATGTGATAGCCAATATACGCAATATGGTTGTTTTTTTTTTTGTTTTTTTTAATTCCAGATAAACGTCAATAATATAATTTAGAACCAAAAAAAATAAAATTATGGAGGTTGAGGTAGACTGTCAAAAACAAGTTAATACAATAGATAGAAGCAAAATTTGCAAGCGTCGATATGTCCGAGTGGTTAAGGAGACAGACTCGAAATCTGTTGGGCTTTGCCTGCGCAGGTTCGAATCCTGCTGTCGACGCATACAATCCTTTTTTTTTTTTTTTTTACTCTTTTAGATGCATTATTTTCTCTCCGAACTTTTTTGCTTCTTTCAAGCCATTCCACATTTCCAAAGTATAGAATCTCTCTTTACTTGCACACCCCAAATATTCCTCTACAAAATCACGCTCTTCATTGCATTTACAAAAACGTTATTCTTCAAGTCCAAAACACTCATTCTTTTAACAAAACAACAACCAAATTGAACACAACACTCGTGACCTCATGACATTTAGTATACTACCTCAAAACCATACCACTCTTGAGACTCCTCCAAAAATATTGCAATGCCACCAAACTTAGAGCTCTTCCTCCTCGCATTCCTCCACGGCTCTCTCATCGCCACGCTCCTCCTCCTCGCCGTCTCTGCCGCCTCTGCCGCCCTCTTGCTCTCGTTCTCCCTCGGGCTCCTCTCGATCGCAGCCATCGATCTTCTCGAATTTTGCCCTCTCTTCTCTTGGTGTTTTGAAGCGACCATGGCGAATCTCGAGTTGGGATTGGTTCTAATGGTGTGTGTGATAATGGACCATGTTGTTGGCGTTGCCTTGGCGTTGAAGCCTTATTTTCAAAGTGTAGTTTCCGAGTTCAAAGTGAATGCAAGACGAATGAGGGGTTATATAGATGCCTTGAAGCTCAATTGATTGAACTTTTGAACTAATTAACTGCCAAAAATGTGGTTGTACATTTTTATTTTATTTGTTTGCTTTTGTTCTTTCAAATATTTTGTTCATATAAATAGCTCTCACTTTGATCCTTTTCTTAATGTTCAATCTAATCTCATATTGACATGTAATAATGATCAACAGCACACTCTTACATACGGAAATTTTAATGTGGAGGATTTGCAAAAGTGACAGAGGTCTATCCAAATTACTGACCCTGAGTTGGAAATTACATAGAGATTTAACAAATTTCATGGTTTTTTTTTTTTTTTCGATAGTGGTTATTGCATTGGCTTTAGGTTATTGCACTGCAATTGATAGACTTAAGGAGAAAATAAAACATTGTCATTCATAATTGCGCCTGGTAACTAAAAAATTTCACATCATTTTGAATATTTTTTAGGAAAAATTTTTAATTAATCGCTAAGTTTTTACATAATTCTAGTTTTGTCATTGTGTTTTTTTAAATTCTTAAATAATCATTCAGTTGTTAAACCTGGTCTAAAATAACCCTTTATTTGAATTTCAGTCAAAATAAAAGTGTAAAAAGACAATACTACCCGTAAAAAAGACAAATCTGAAAAATCTCTAGTCTTTACAAATAAAAAAGAATGAAAAAAAAAAACCCATTACCGATCAAAATCCCACATCGTGCTTTCTTTCAACAACCAAAATGCAAGTATCGAAAAATGCAACTGAATCATATTCATATTTTGGTTTCTGCAATTTTGTTATGAACTCAACAACACATATCAGAACAAAATGTCAAAGTACTGGTAAAATGGCCCGAAATTCCTCATATTCAAGTTTACTCAATGAGCCAAACAGAGGCCATGGTGAGAGAGAGAGATGAGCAATGGACCCAAAGGCTTGGGAGAGGACGAGGAGGTCGACGTCGTGGATGGATCAGTGGAGTCGCCGGTAATCACCTCTCTCTGCCGTTGCCGTGCCACCATTGCGCACCTCCTTCGCCGCGACCTCGCCTCCACCGCCGCCTTGCAGACACCGCGCACAGAGGCGTCGCCCCAAGTAGCTCCTCCACTACCACGAGTACCAGCCGCCGCCCCTTCAGCCCCTCCACAACCCTCCACACTCTCAGCCCTTGCGCCATCCCTCCGGCGACCCTCCGCGCCCTCAAACACCGCCGCCCCTCTGGCGACTCGGCGATCCTCAAGACCATATTAGTATTTTTGTTTTAGTTTTCAGCTTTTTATTTTATTTTCTTCGTTGACTTTTTTTATCCCACAGGTAGTTTGGCCATTTTATAAAAATTTTGTACTTTACTCTACTCAAATATGACGTGAGGTATAATTTTGTATACTTAATAACTGGAGGATTATTTAAAAATTATAAAAAATATAGGGGCGAAATTAAAATTTTGAGAAAATTCAAGAATTAATTAAGAATTTTCTCTCTTTTTTATCATTGCTCCAAAAACAAAATTTTCTCGAGCTCGATCAAGCCGAATACGATTACAAGAAAAATCATTTGCAAATTCCGATAGCCTCGATCAAAATTCACGACAATATTAAAAAATGTGAAGTTCAATTGATACATGTAAAATTCTAAAATTACTCATCCGTCCTAAAAGCTTTTGAAAATTTAAGCCGTCGGGTCGTAAATTCCAATAACATTGCACATGCGCACGGTAGCACGACACCGCGTTTTCAACGGCCAATAACGAGGGGACAAGCGTCGAGAACATAATCCCTCGCGGTGGGCCCAACTCATACACACGTCCGTACTCCTCGTCCACCTCTTTTTTCACCTTGCGCGCCACTTCCAGTGCCACTCACTAATCTCTCTCTCTCTCTCTCTCTCTCTCTCGCTCGGTTACTATCGCCATGGAAGCGAACGTTCTCTCTCCAACCGAGCTTCACCGTCATCTTCCTCCGAAGCTAGGGTTTTCGACCGCCAAGCCCTTCAATCCTCCAAACACCGCTTCTTTCAGGCCTCGGCTCGGCCGACTCGGGCTCCGGTCCCAGGCGAACTCGCGAGCTTCCCGGTCGGAGATTGCCCCAGGCGAAGAGAGCTCGGCGCCGACCACGAGCCCTGTATATACTCCGACGCCTCCGAATCGTGACCTTCGAACGCCTCACAGTGGGTATGTGTTTTTATTTTAATTTTTTTTTGCAGTTGTTAAGGATTCAAGAAGTTCTGACATCTGTAAATTGTAATCCCTAAATTTGAAGAAACTGTATCTAAGAGTTTTGTTCGCATTAATCGTCGCGGAATTTCAGTCCAGTGCTAGGAATTTTGGAAAAGAAAAAAAAAAAAAGATGTAAGAAATATACTGGAATGTGAAAACGGGGCTTTATTTGTTAAGTTTAGGTATTGTAATGTGAAAAAAATAATAATAATAATAATTAAGCTTAGGAGCAAATTAATCTGGTTGTTGTTGTTAGTGGTGTTTTTGTGCTTGAATTTTGTGGGAGTGAATTTGTGGTCTATTAGTATGTTTATGTTTCTGCAATGGTTTGAATGAAATTTGGATGGGATTTTAGGTACCACTTTGATGGGAGTACGAGGAAATTCTTCGAGGGATGGTACTTCAAGGTCTCGATTCCGGAGCGGAAGCAGAGCTTTTGCTTCATGTACTCTGTGGAGAACCCTGCATTTCGGGGGAAGCTATCGCCGATTGAAGTTGCTCAGTATGGGTCGCGGTTTACGGGAGTTGGCGCGCAGATTCTCGGCGCCCATGACAAGTATATCTGCCAATACACTGAAGAATCTCAGAATTTTTGGGGAAGTGAGAAATTTTCCTATTTCTACAAAACTTTGAATTACTATGAAGTTTTCGCCGAAGAGCAATATCACACCAAACAGCTGAACTTACATATATTGTCAAATTTAGATTGTTATTTCAATATGTTGGTCTTATGTGCAAGAAGGTTTCTCTCTTTTCAATTATTTATTTTTTTGGGGGGGGTGGGGCGGTGTGTGTGTTGGGCTAAAAACGTGAAGGTTTAGTTAGTGCTAACCATGTCATTTGCTAACTCTCATGTTATTTGTACACCATAACAAATAAACTCTAGTAATGCAATACTTAATATTGGAAAAGTATGATACCACTAGTCCTCTTTTCTTTCTAAAGTATTCTTGCTGAAATGGCCTCCCTATGAAAAAAAAAAAAAAAAAAAAAGAAAAGAAGTTGTCTTGTTTTGGACAAAAAATGCGGAATCTAACCCACTTATTAATTTCTGCTGCATAGGCAGGCATGAACTGATGTTAGGGAATACTTTCATAGCACAAACAGGACAGAAGCCTCCAAACAACGAGGTTCCTCCCCAGGTTGATATTCTTTCTTTCCCTTTTTCTTCTATACTTGTATGTATCTACATATATGTGTGTCCTTGGTTGATCCTTTTGGAGGATGAATTGGTTTGTTTCAAGCAATTAGAGTTACTTTATAGCTGTTTTGTTGCTTTTATCTCTATTTGGGCCCCTTTTTATGGGTTATTATGAATAGGAGTTCAACAGGAGAGTGTTGGAAGGCTTTCAAGTCACCCCACTTTGGCACCAGGGTTTCATCCGTGATGATGGAAGGTATGCCATTATTTGAGTTTGTATTATGAAAGTATGCTTCTGTTGTTTTGCTAGCCAATCTGTGTTTTCCAACAAAAACTTGAACGTAGCCTTCTTGGTTACAAAATCGAACTTAGTCTGCTTGATCATATTTTCATGTGATTTAAGCTTTTGATGACAGGACAGATTATGTGGATATTGTGAAGACTGCTCGTTGGGAGTATAGTACACGCCCAGTTTTTGGCTGGGGTGACGTTGGCTCCAAACAAAAGTCTACGGCAGGATGGCTTGCAGCCTTTCCTGTTTTTGAACCCCATTGGCAAATATGCATGGCTGGTGGATTATCAACAGGTATTTTCTTTTCTCCCTAGTATTGCTTAGTACTATCCCTAAGAGTGCTCATATGCATTTGGATCTTGCTTTTAAATTGATACACGGCAACCCTCTCTATGTTAGTTATTAGCTGCTCGATCAGAATCTGGTATTTAGCCTGTTGATTATAAATATTAGTTTAAGCCAATGAAACCGCTGATTTGTGATTGAGCTATGTGTATCCTTGTCTTAAGTAGTAGAGCTAAGATTCAGGATGTGATTTAGCTGCAATTGAACATTTTAGGGGAAAAAGACTAGAATTTTTGTTTTTCAGGTTTATGCACACTGATTTTGTGATTGGAACAAAACCGTTATCCCATGTTGATAGAAACAGTCTTTTTCTCAAATTTACCAGGAAAACATGGGATAACAGTTTTACCACGAAGACATTCTTTTTGCAACAATTATGAATGTGTGTCCCAAATTTTATGTGCTGTTATGGTCTTTTTCCTGGCTTCAACTATTGTTAACATTCCCTCTGGTTTCAAATCTACATTTCAGGTTGGATAGAATGGGATGGTGAAAGGTTCGAATTTGAAAATGCTCCATCCTACTCGGAAAAGAATTGGGGTGGAGCGTTTCCTAGAAAATGGTTTTGGGTAAGTTGTTATTCACTCATTTGAACTTCTTGGTGTAGAAATCATGTAGCCTTTTTGCTTTTGTAGCTTGTGAGCTATGTGTTACTTTCCTCACCTTTTTGCGGAAAAGGAACTAATAATCAAGGCCATTTACTAATCAAACAAAAATGGACTCCAAAACCTTATTCTATAACTTAAGTGATACCTTGAGAAGTTTGTGGACCTTGTGACTACTAAGAGTGTTGCTTGCTTCTATAATGGGTAAGTCATTGCTGAGAATACCTTCTAGACACTGAAGAATAAAAGAGGGTTTGACAGAATTTTCTGACGATAGCCACTTTGGGAATGACCTTAATTGATTACGCTTCTCTTTTACAGTTTATTATTCGACAATGATGCCTCTTTGTTAGGGATTTTCGTTACCTCTACTATTCAAGCAATCATCATCTTACATGTGCATCTTATTACTCTCTCATACTTCAGGTTCAGGGTAATGTTTTCAAAGGTGCGACTGGAGAAGTTGCACTGACTGCAGCTGGTGGGTTGAGGCAACTACCTGGACTCTCGGAGACTTTTGAAAATGCGGCATTGGTGAAACTTCTTAACTGATGGTTTCCCTACTTTCCGAATTTTTTATATTCCTCTTTCCCCATGTTTTTCCCTTTATAAAAGTGTGATCTATGGATGTGGTTGTGGGCATAGCCTAGAACCAGACTCCATCGAGAGGTGTTGAGTTCGAATCCCCCGTTTCCCTATTATTAATTAAAAAAAAAAAAAAGGATTGATAGATGGAACGTAGGTATCAAATGGAGATGAAAGAAAAAACCGTACAAAGTGTAAGCAACGGATACGATGACAGTGCATGCCATTTCTGTATTTTGGCGCATGCTGTGGTGCTATGACCTTTATCAAGATCTCGTTCCTTTGAAAATAAAAATTGGGGAAAAGACATACCTGTTTACATATCATAGGTGCTCACTTCTACTTCACATCAAATCGTTTCGAAAAGTTTACAAATAGAATGTAGGTATTGAAATTTGTCGAGCATTTTTCCTTGAATTGGAGAGCAAATCACTATTACTTTATCAGAGAATTAGTTTTTGCAGCTTTAGGAGAGTATCTTATGTTTTGATACTCACTGCTGCAGGTTGGAGTGCACTTTGGTGGAAAGTTCTATGAATTTGTGCCATGGAATGGTGTTGTTAGATGGGAAATTGCTTCTTGGGGTTACTGGCATATTACTGCAGAGAATGACACCCACATGGTACTGAATATTGTTTTTGCTATAGTCTCATATTGTTTTACTTTCTATCCTGTCCGCTCTTTGTTTCTTGAATTGAATTTGTGTGATTGCTTGGAAATAGGAGAAACAGAGAACCCAGCGGCCCAGGTTGATAAGATTATTGAATTTTGAGTAAACTAATGGATGAAGTTTCTTGTTTATGAGCAGGTTGAATTGGAGGCGACTGCAAACGATCCAGGCGCAACATTGCGTGCTCCAACGTCAGAAGCGGGACTTGCTCCTGCTTGCAAAGATACTTGTTTTGCAACAGCAAAACTGCAAATTTGGGAACGAAAGTTTGACGGCAGTAAGGGAAAGGTGAATTTTCCTCACACTTAAAAATCAATTTTCTTCTTTTGTCGTGGTTGTTACGGTTGTGATTGTTAATAGGTTTAGTGTTATCGCCTTTTTATGGTTTCCATTGTTTTCTATTTTTATCATCTGTTGACTAACATGTTTGTTGTTTGACAAAAAATCTGTATTGTTAGCAGCCCATCTGCAAAATCTAGTTTGGACAAAAAATTTTTGCGAATATAATATATTTTGTAACATGTGTGGTAGTTACTAGTTAGACAGAGATGAAAGACATGATCCTCTTTCCATGGTCTTGCTCCGCTAGTACTTGAATAAATCAAGATCGGTTTGTTGTCCACCGGAATTTTTTATGTTTACGGGCAGGGTTGCGGTTTACAATCTGTAGATGATACAAGATCTTCACTAACACGTCTATGATTCTATAGTTTTCTTAGCTTGTGGTAAATTTATTCAAACTTTACGTTCCAGATAAATAATTCATCTTTTTAGATGATCTTGTATCATTTCTACTTCCATGGTTAAAACACAACATCTTGATGAGAAAAAAGTGAGAGAAACAGTCTCTCACTTATAATGTTCATCACTTTGTACAATAGACAATATTGGTTGAGGAAATTCCTTGGCCAAATAGACTCATCATTAAGCCTAAGGGCAAACCTTCGATAATTTTTGCCGTTTATAAATCTCGACTTTTGACACGCTTGTTTTGGTTAATTTTGTAGATAATATTGGACGTGACAAGCGACATGGCGATAGCGGAAGTCGGAGGTGGACCGTGGTTCAACACTTGGAAGGGAAAGACCGACACACCGGAACTGATTAGCCAGGCTCTTAAAGTTCCGGTGGACGTAGAAGGGTTTTTCAATTTGGCTCCAACGCCACTTAGACCACCGGGTCTATAGTTGTACTTGCTAGATCGATATTTTTTTTCCTAGCAAAGGTTCGAAAATACTCTTATTTAGAAATCTGTGAAAAACTCATTCAGACAGACCCAAGTAGAAACCAAACGACTCAGGAAAAAATCATTGTTTAGCATTAATTTTAAGGGGGATTTAGAGCAATGCCCATTTTTAGTATATCCCAAAATTTACCCTACAAACAGAGTGGAATAAATAATGAATAATGACTTTATTTTGAAATTCTCTTTAATTTAAAGGTTGGATTGTGATAGGCATAAAAAAAAGTTTGGTTTAGATTTTTCGCTACATTAACTACATTAATAAAATAGATTTTTAGAGATTTAACCAAATTTTTGACTAATTTTTTAAGATTTAACCATAATTTACGAAATTAAGGAATTAGCCGTAATATACGTGTAACATATTATGTTTTTATATTACACTTTTGTCACGGTTAAATCTTTAATTTCGTGAAATAATGACTAAATTCTTCAAACTTCGCTTTTAAAATGATTAATTTCTTAATTGGCCCTTAATAAAAAGTCAAATTTAAATTATATTCCTACAATAACATGTGATTTAGATTTTTATTTAAAGGGGCTCACAAACTATTTTTTCTAATTCTAAATTCATTTCTTAACTAATCACTAATGATTATCTTTCAATCCTCTCCTAAGTAACTTTGGACTTATGAGTTATTTGGATAAATAATTTGAATGGTTTAACACTATGGTTAATTATTATAAGTTAAAATGATTTAAAATAATGTTAAATTATTCAAATGATTTATCTAAACAACATATTAGATTTTTTCCTATAGGAATTAGGAAGCAAATTTTATTTGCATGTTCCTCTGGATTATATGGCTTCAATACCGAGCATCCTAAAACCAATTTTTTTGACTACAAGATAATTCTGGACTTGATTAATATAGTCGAAATAAAAAGGTGTCGTTTGGTAAGGATTCGAATCTTTTTTGGTCCATCCAAATCGGTTTGTAATTCAAATCATTATTTGATATTATTTTTTTTGAAAAAAAATCTAAATGGCTAAAATTCATTCAAACTTTTAAAATTCAAATTTTATTTACTCTCAAATTTTAACAGTTTAGATTTATTTTCAATAGTTATTTTTTATTTGACATTATAGTCTCTATTACAATTTTTTTTGTAATAAAGTTCTTTATAAATATCATTTTTAACATTTTAAAACATTGTGTTACTTTTTAAATAGTGTATTTAATTTTAGTCTATTTTTATAATGAGGAAGGAATACTTCATTTTTGACATAATGATAATTTATGCTCTACACGTATTGTATTTTTACTTTATAACCTAAAATTTACATTTTTGCTTGCAAAAAAAAAAAATTTAAAATTTACACTAAAAACATAAAGTAAAAAAAAAAAACACATCACTTGAAATATAAATTTTTAAATAACATAAAAAATAACAATAAATAAATTCTTAATTGTGTAGAGATAATTTTGGAAAAAGTAAAAAAGGTCTAGGTAAAGTAAAGTGGAAATAAATGCACTCGATAAATAATACTGTTACATCAGTCTATCCAATAAATGTTTCAAAAGATGACAACAATTATTATTTTTTCTTTAATATGAAAATCACGTGTTTTAAAATTTTGAAAATCTCACAAAATAAAAAAAAATACAGATAGTTAAGTATATAATTATTTTTTTAAATGATGTTAAGTAAATAATTATTTTTTAAAGAATCAATTAGATAAATAGTTATTTTGAACTGTGTGTTTTTAAAAAATAACCATAATTTTTAAAAAATTTAAAAACTAGCCATAATCCCCCTTCTCAAAATCACCCTCGGGCTTGTCGCTTCCACACTGCTCATGAACACGTAAAATTATAATTAGGTATAAGACTTTAAAAAGCAACGTATTTCTATCTTTAATACTTGAACAGAAACACAAAGGAGGTCTGTCACAAATAATTTATTTACAACATGCTACTACTACGTTACAACATGTTACTCATATATTACAATAGAGACTTATGCTATTACAATTCTTGATAACTTATCTTATTATTATTAAACACTAAATGACCATTTTGCCTATATATATATATATATATATCACAAGTCCTGATTATTTAAGTATTACTTTTTGCTTTCAATTCACTATACTACCCTTCTTAATATTAATAAATATTATAGACCCAAATAGGCCTTATTTTTTTTACCGACAAAGAATAGCCCATTTTTTCTTTCAACTATATTTACTACAAAGGATGTACAGAGAGCAGTCTCTTGACTACCTTGAGTGCATTGCAGAACATGCCTTTATTATTTAAATTTGACTACTCAATATATGTGATTATAATGTTTTTCCTACTTTTATAAAAAGAAATATATACAGTGTGATGACTTAATTACCCTAGATGTTTCTTCTAAAAGATACATATCAGGTCGTACTCAAAAGACATGTTGATGCTTTATACAGAGATAAATCAGAAAGAAATATAAATATTCCGTAAGGGTTTTTATAAGAAATAGTTATACACTTATGTTAATTTTTAACAACTAATTTATGTTTACTTTTATTAGTAAAACAACCCTTCTTTTTATATATTCTAATATAAAAAATTTCATTACTTAAGTCATAATTTATGACCAATTTTTCGGAAGCTAGCTAATCAGATTAAAATTTTAAGACGTCAGTCACAAATTTTCAAACTCGATCAGACATCAATTACAAAATTTTAAACTTGCTCTGAGACTCTCTATGCGGTATGTTATCATATATTTAAAGGGCATTTAATAAAAATCACACGAAAAATTTAAATTTTGTGGTACGGTAAAAGTTGTGAGGGCATTTTGGTCCGTTCATGATGAAATTGTTGAGTCTATGGCTAATTTACTAATATTTACAAACGTTTGTTACTTTGTTAAAATATAAGTTTAAAATTGGTTAAAACTCAAACTACCTAAAAAAAGTCTTGAAACAAAGGAAACATGTCGGGAATTAGAAAAAATGCTGAAGAGAGACATTGAATTATAAAGTATTAGTTCTAAGCACATATGACTAAAGTCTTTGAGATCTCGCCTAACGTTGTGTATGACACTGAGATGTTCAATCAAATTATACATTTTCTTAATTTATTTTAGACAAAATAAGAGGTGAGCGCAGTAACACTATACATAACACTTTCCTACAATAATTTTCTATATATACAAACAAGCCATCTTAAATATTAGCTAGATCGCGATATAGAAGAACGAGAGATTTGTATATAATTAAATATTGCACATTGTAAAATTTGTCGCTATATTATTCAAAACAGATCATATATAGCAATTTTTAGTGTGAACAATTGGTGTTTTTTGTTGATTGATGTAAAGTATAAACAACTTGGCAATATTACACATTTACACTCCAAGAGGCATTAATTAATTTCTTTGAAAATCACTAATGTACTAATATAGAATACGAATCTATACCTTATTATATATATAACACCAAATGTGCCCTAGTTTTCCTCTATTTAGTAAATGGTGAAGTAGGCAAATACTCAGAATTTATATAACAATAAAAATAAATAATTAAACTTTTGAAGTAATAGAGTTTCTAGTCAATTTGTGAATTACTTGCACATATTTTTGGTAACTAAATGAATTACCACTACTTACCACTGTGTAAGTAATTAAATCATTTGGATAATTGGTTACATTTTTCAAAAAATTGAATAATAACTTACATTAAATTTTAAAAATTAGATATTCGCTATAATTTCTCTTTCCTAAATAGCACTCACTAAAAAAATTCATGTTAACAGTCGAATAGTCGTTTGTTCACCTATCAATTATGTTTAAGAAGTTATTACTAACTAGTCAAAGGCACGTGCTCCGCACGTGTGAACAGTGTACAGTGCTTGAACCCCAAAAAAACAGAAACAGTGCTTAAACAGGGAAAAAAGAGCAAAAGTGAACAGTGTTTGAAAAAAAAAACAGTGTTTTCGGAAAAGTGAACAGTGACGCCCGAGGAAAAAAAGAAAGGGAGCAAAACGTACGTTTTGATCGATGGGTGAACAGTACCTGGGTGAACAGGAACACCCTTTTGACACTTTATATGTTTAGGATTAAGATAAAAGGTTCCACCTTTTTTCTTGGAAAAGACGTGGATAAAGTACTCTTGGGTAGTTAAGGCAGCAAATAGCTAAATATATATAACTACTTTTTGAATAGTCTTTTAGAACCATTATTTTCGAAGTTGTTCAAAATTTAAAATATATATTAAAATTATTCATAATAAGCATAAAAATGACTATAGTGAGTTAATGACTATAGTTAATTTAGGGTGTTTATTTTTTTTTAAACAGAAAAGTGCAATTTATTTTTAAAAATCTTTTGATAAATCTATTTTCGTTTTTATTAGAAACAAATTTTAAAAAATAGAGGAAACAAAAAATTCTTGTTGACAAAAAATTTTTAAACAGAAAAATCAAATCTTAAGAACTTTTTTTTCCTCAATTTTCCACTATCTTCATACTTCATCTTTACGTTTTTTAATATTTTCACTCTCTTTTTATCTATTACAAACTATCGTTTTGTGCTTTTCGTTTTTGAAAACAAGTAATAAATAATGATTACTAACTATGTTTTGTGTTTTTTAAAATTTTAAAAACAAAATAACAATTAACACTTCTAAATTTTTGTATATAAAAACAAAAAAAAATAGAAAATTTATAAAACACAGCCTTAGTTTTTGATAAATTTGCAATTATAGTCCTTATTTGTTCTATTAAATTTTATAGATAAAAATGTACTGTGTCATACTACAGACATATTAATATCAATTCAGCACGTGAATTTTCTTCCAATTGCTAGCTGCAATATCTCTAGCTGGCTTGACAATGGCAGGCCTTAATGATATGTCATTCTCGTACATTCATTTCATACAACAACCGGTTATACACGACTTTCATATCTACTAGTTTTTTATACACGCGCTACGCGGATGTGTAGCACGTGTAAAATAATATAACACTTGAAAAATATGATAAAAAAATAATAAAGTATATTTTTGTTTAATTTTTTTAAAACAATTTGATAATTTTGTAATTTTTAATAATTAAAGGGTTAAATTTATCATTTAATATAAATACAAAGGCTTTTTGTAAATTTTTTCAAACTAAAAAAAAAATAAAAGCTTAGAATAAATAAAATAAATAAATAATAGCTACGTTTAAAAAATATATATATGACAATGGGTGTCAAAAGATTGAGAAAAATATTCTGAATCCAACCGTGCAAAAAAAAAAATTCGAGTTCATTACATCAAAGAAAAAACTGTTAAAACGATTGAAACAAAAAAGTAAAAAAGATAAAGAATATTTATAAAAAAATCCTCTTAAATTTATGAATTTGCAATAAAATCCTCCTATATTTACGAAAAAATCCTTCAAATTTTCTTAAAAACTCCCAAAATAAGCCCCTAAATGCAATTTTTTTATATATATAAAAAAAAAAAAAAGACGCCATGTGTCGTCCGAAGGAGACGCCACGTGTCATCCCTTCAACACACGTTTCGACAAAGTTAGAAAAAACGGATTGAGCCTTAGTAAATATAAAAATAGTAAGATAGCAATTACATGATGTTGCTCCATCATGATCATGCTCATACATGATCTTTTGCTCCCTAATTCAAACAACATAGATATTCGCGCTTAATCTTCACTAAATGACACAATTATATTTCGTATATAGAAAAGCAAAACAAAAACATCCCATGCCATTAATTTTTTAGACATTGTTTTATTCAAAATATTTAACCAATCGAATTTTGATTTTTTTTAAATGAAAAAAAAAGTTAATATGAATATAAAGTTACAAAATTTGATTCGGGCATTCGCCCATCACTTTTACTCTTTTAGAAAGAGAAAAAGGGAGAGAAATGTATCAGATGATCTATATAGCCATAAATAATATTGTCCAAAAAGTGTATTATGTTTTTTTAATATTTGCAAGTTACTTTAAAAAAGACCATCGACGAGGTGGTGTAGTGGCAATGGGAATTCCATCTAGGCTTCCCCACCTTGCAGGTCAGGGATCGAGCTCCCACACTCCCAACTCTCTAAAGTTGGATGCACCAAAGACCCCAATGGTCTTAGGTGAAGTGTGGTGAGCCCCTGTCCTGCAGATTTCACGGACCTAATGGTCTCGCGTGGAGAAGCTCTGATAGACCCCTGTCACTCTTCGGTGGTCCCCGGAACTGCTATGAATGTCGATGGGGCGTGGAGGCGTGAGCAGCACCATCCGACCCCCCTTTTCTCTCTTCAAAAAAAAAAAAAAGTTACTTTAAAAAAAGTTACCATCTTTTTGCGTGATATTTATACATATATAGTTACCTATGGACGAATTTACACGAGGACAAGTGGGGCAAGTAATAACTCCATTGCATTATTTAAAGTTCTCTCCCCTTTTTCCAGCCAAAAAAAAAAAAAAGTTCTCTCCTTTTACCTTTAGGTTTGAGATATTTTTTCAATTATATGGCCCTAATTATTTGCCCCCATTAAATTTATAATATCCATAACTCTACTTTTATATTTTCTTTAAAAAAATTTCATCTTTTCTCTAAATATAATTTAAATATATTGAAACTGTGACTATTTTTTAAAATTATTTTGTAAACAGTGGTTATTTTCTTAAAATTTCCTAATTTAGTTCTATTTAAAAAAAATTATATATTTATATACTATTTTTGTCCAGACATTTATTATAATTGTGCTACAACCGAACAAAATTTCTATAAAAATAATAAATGTATTATATATATATATATATCATTTGTCACTATAATATACACAGCACGTATTACGTAGTTAGAAAAATAATGGCTTAGCTAGAGAAAATCTTCTATTATCTTATGGCAAAAACACCATGTATCAAAATGACCCAGTTTAAGTACTTGTAATTAGGTAAAATTTTATTGTTTGTAATAAGCAATATATAAATACCTAACCGACAATAATTGACTATGCAATACATGTATATATATATATATATATATATATTATAATTATATGACATGCATTTCACGTGTTATACTTACTCACCACCAATCAATATAGTACAACATTCGATTAGTATAAATTTAGGCCTCCTTCAGAACCCCACTCTTCACTATCTAAAGCCCTCTCTCTCTCTCTCTCTCTCTCTCTCTTGAGTGTGTGAAGAAAGATAATATGGAAGTTGATAGAGTGATTTACGCGTTTCTTTGCGGTGTTGTTATAATCACTCTACACAATGCACAGCAATCGAACAGCGAAATGTTGTCAAGAGAGACTAGGAAGATGATCCACAAGGCCAACGCTAATGGTCCTTATTTGGGATTAGTCATTCCTAATCTCTTTGAGATGAACCCTCTTCTCGCTTCCTCCGATTACACCCCTGCTGGCTTTAACATAGACATTTCTGGTACTTATATAACAATAATATAATAACATATACATTAATTAAAAAAATATGCTCTTGATTTGTAAATGTTGAAAAAAATAACCTAATACATAATCTGTTTGTGTTGGTTTTGCTTTTTAAGGAAGGAGATTCCGGTTTGGAAGCATTGGTGGCAAACAAGTGATACTGGTCATGACTGGATTGGGCATGGTAACATTTACATATATATATATATATATATATAAATGTCATAATAAGGTAGTATAATTACATTTGTGTATATGTTTGTATATATGTGTATGTATATATAGATCAATGCTGGTATAACGACCCAACTTTTGTTGAGCTTTTTCGATGTGGAAGGAGTGGTGCACTATGGCATAGCCGGGAATGCAAACCCATCTCTCAACATCGGAGATGTTGCCATTCCTCGCTATTGGTCCCACACAGCTCTTTGGAATTGGCAGGTATATATTATACTACTACTTAATTAAAAGAGAGAGTGTTAAAAAAAAAAGGAAAAGAAATGAAAAGAAAAGAAGGGTTGACACTTCTGACTTTTAAAATACTCTTTTAAGAGTACAAACTCGATCAATGAAATTTGTCTGATTTTATTGGGGAAGAATACAGTTTGGTGAATCTGCAGGAATAAGGTGATGGTGTCCCTCCACCTCTGAGCACTTCTCTCCACTGTTCAATCAAACAAATAAATTCAATCTCTCTCTACACATCTCACTCATTCTACCTTAATATCTATCAGCCCAAACACACTCTTAAGAATATAGGAGATAAAATTAATTAATTGATGTGCATGAGACTTGTCCCTTCCTCTTATTCTTAAAAAAAAAAAGGAAAAAATTATACGTTTGTTAATTATCAATTATTATAAACAATCATTTTTAGACCTTTTCAAATAAAGGTGCATAATATAAACTTATCAAAAAATCATAACTAATAAATTTACTCTTTATAAACGTAGGCAAATCTCCTTATAAACAAACACATGAACACGATGATGAGAGATTAGTGGCATGTACATGACCAACAAGTTCTTATAATAAGAATTTGAAGAAGGGTTATTTTCCAAAGACATGAATTCAATAATTGAAATATTCTATGATATATATGTATAATTAATTGCAGAGGTATGGACAAGGGCCTGAGGACCAGCTGCCATTGGAAGCAAACGGAGACTATACGAGAGACATAGGGTATTTGAAAATTGCAAATTACACAGTGAATGTGACAAGTGGTTCATCGTACGACAATCTTTTGAACAACATTTGGTATCAGCCTGAGGAAGTTTTCCCTATCGATGCCACTCCTGAGGAGAGACAACATGCCTTTTGGGTCCCTGTTGATTCCCACTATTATCGCATCGCTAAAACCCTAGAGGTAATTTAGTCTATAAATTATTACTGGTAAATCATTAAAAAAAAATAGTCGTTTTGCTTAGGTGATTTCAAAATATAATCAATGTTATCATTTATTAAGAAAATAGTCATTAAGTAAGTTGATATAGATGATGTATCTTGTATTTCAATCATGACCATTTTTTAATTTTTTAAATTATAGAATAAAATTTAAAAAATATTTTTTAAAATGACATATTTAGTTTATTCACCCTTAATTATACTATATATATACTGAAAAATAAATTTTAGGCTTTTCGCCCAACAAACTTTTTAGACAGTATAATATTTGTAGTAATAAAGTCATAACATCTTGTCACTAATATCTTTTAGTCATCTCTAGTTTTTTTTGTTTTTTTTTTGTTTTATAGAATTCACCGTAGATTAAAAAAAAATTGCAACTTTTTAATTATGATTTTTGTGACTATCGATCTGGGGTTTTTTTTTTGGTTTCTGTGATTTCTTTTTAATTTATGAAAAATCATTAATATTGTTCTTATTATGTCTATAGTTATTAAAAAATTCGCATGTAAGTTTATGAAAGTTAAAGCATAATGCAATGTCAAGACGATAAAGTTTATAAGTTGCTTATGTATCAAGTGGATTCAAAGGATTTTCATTATAATGTATTATCTTATAAATTTAGCGAATTATTAATTTAACACGTTGGTTCGAGTTGGAACAGGCATAAAATATCATTTAACCGAAGTTATTAATTTATCGAAATTTACTGTATTAGGACTTGACGTTGGAAGATTGCGTGAACTCGACAACATGTCTATCGACAACGCCCAAAGTGTATAGAGTCCAAAGAGGAACAAGTGCCAGCATATACCTAGACAACGCGGCGTACCGCGACTTCATCTACGACAAGTTCAACATCAGCCCCGTAGACATGGAGAGCGCCTCCGTAGCCCTCATTTGCCTCCAACAACGGACCCCCTTCATCGCGATCCGTGCCCTATCCGACCTCGCTGGAGGCGGCTCAGCCGACTCCAACGAGGCAGACATCTTCATCACCCTCGCCGCCGCCAACTCTATCACCGCTGTCCTCGCCTTTGTCAAACGCCTATCGGCTTATAATGCTGTCGGTACACATTATTATTGAGGGCTAATTAAAAAATAATCTCAATAATATATGTACTAGGCAGACAAAGCATGCATGTCTGCCTTTGGGCGTATCTTTCTTTAGTATGTTTTTATGGTTCCAATAACAATAAGGTCCGTTTTCTATAAACCACAAGCGAAATTCCAATGTTATATTGAGAAAATTATGTGACAACGTTGTGGTGGGAAATAAAAAAAAAAAAAATCATGCTGTCTAATTTGCGAAAGATTTTAACTCTGCATGTGAGACCTATCTAGAAGTCCCACTTATATGAGACTTATCTTTAGCTGGCTAGGTTGAGCCAGAGATCCCTCGCTGAGCTAAATAACGTTACTCAAATTGTAAAAATAAGCTTACAGTTACATAAACTTATTATACACGAGTTCAAAAATGTCCCTATATTTCCAAAAAAAAAAGATTAATAATAATAAAGTAACAATTTCCATAAATGTGCGACAAGGAAACGTTTGAGGGATGATCACTCAACCGGTGGCAAAGACGGCGATGACAAAAATGATACGACATCCTCAAATCAAAGACGGACGAGATCAACATCGGCGATTAACAAAAATATGATTGCAATAAACACATATGTAAGTACGGGTTTACAATTTTATATGAAATTTATAAAAACTTTAACTATGAAATTTTACTTGATTAAGAAGCGTTTAATGTAATTTTTTTATTCTTATTTGAATACCCTTGATGCTTTTGAATATCATATTGCAAAAATAGAGACGTAAATATGATATATGATATTTAAAATATGATTATTTGAACACCTCTTACGCTTTGAATATGATATTCAGATTTGAGTATCATATTCATCTGCAAAATTTGAAAATATGCCTATTAGTGTGAGTATGCATAAATTGTGAGTATGAAATACCAGTTTCAATATTTTAAAACTGGTATTTCATGTTTTTGTGTTTGTGGTATTTCATTGGTTCATGTTTTTATCCCTTTGAATTTTGAATATCAATTAACGTTCATTCATGTTTCGCTTAAGATTTCTTATGGAACATACATGTTTTATAGTATAATATATATATATATGTGTGTATTATGATATTAAATTTGTAATTTCATATTAAAAATGGGTATGTTTGCGCAATTGATATACGGAAAAAATTAATAATTGATTTCTTAAATTAATATAATATTTATATTGTGAGATTAACTTTTTTTATATACGGTATTCTTGTTTTGCAGAAAAATTTGAAAGATTTGAATTCAAAAGAAAAATAAGGCAATGGAGAAATAAATGGGATTGTAGTCAATTAAGTCCTTAATTTATGGAGAATGATGAAGGAAAAAAAACCCCGAAAAAAGAAGAAAGAAGAAAAAGAGTCGGATCCACCTATGATATTATTGGAAGTAAAAATTATGCCACGTAGGTAAAATGAATAGATGTAATATTAAAAGTAATGTTGATACATTTGTGTAATAAGTGGTTTGATATTGAATGATAATGTAAATAGTTCTTGCATAAATGTTTCGTCTGAATTAGCTGTTACGGGCCGGCCCAGTATATAGGCCTGTTAACTAAGGAAGTGGGCTCATTTTTTCACCTATCTCCTCATATTCCCTATTCCTTCGCAACTCACTAACTGACATTTCTACGTCTATGTTTATTGATTTTTGTTGTTGTTTTCGTTAAAAAATCAGAATAGTCTATAACTTACCAAGTGAGAGCGAGAGAGAGAGAGAGAGAGAGAAAGAGAGAGAGGTAGGTTTATAAATTATATTAACTTTTGGATCAGTGCATCTCTACTGATTATATGGTCACATATGTTAATTGTTGAGTTATGCAATATTGTATATGGCTTAACATTTTAGTCGCTCGTCAAACTCCATGCAAACATTGTATTGAGATTTTAGACGGTTTAAAGTCTAAACACATGGCATTTTATTATTATGCAACACGATATTTTTTTTTATGTGTTAATCATTATATTATTGAATAAGGAGAAAACACAAAATGCTATAACACAAATTATGTTAATTGATATTGGAAGAAAAATCTTTTTTATAAATCGTTCTACATTGCAACATTATATTAAAAATATTATTGTCTCACCTTTTTAATATAATGTTTTTAAAACAGTATACCATATATATTTCAGTAACTGGTATATCCAACATAATAATGTTCACAGTATCATGTGGCTATTCATATATGGTGACAAGTATAAAATAATTTTATTATTAGTTTTGTGATCAATGAATTTTTGAAGGAAACTAACAAATTAATCTTATGCCCCTCCCAACCTAATCTTACTATTATATTAAATTAGTTATTAATAATCAAGTAATCTAACAACTAACAAGTACATAAACAAATTAATCAGTTGATGTCATTAATTTTATCTATCTACAAATGTACCTAATCTACCCGAAACTTTCGCTAATATACGTATTAAACAATAAAATTTATCAAATAAAGTAGACATTCATATACTACAAGTGTTATTGGCTTCCATATAGATATTCAATTCAATTATCACAAGATAGAAGAACTAGGGGGGCATATTCCATTATTGCAAGTGATAAATGCTCGTCAAAATTAATTTGTTCTAATCTTCGAAAAAAAAAAACCATACATTTGTCCCAATAACTCAAATTTCAAAATGTCATATTCTGAACAATAATTCAAAATGTCATATTTCCTTACCCCAATCTACTACTAAATGATTGATCCTTTCCCTAATTCCATATTTCCAATGCCAAAAATTGATAGAAGTTGACATGTGTTTATACCATAGACAAAGGCACATACCCTCTTCCTTGGCCATCAATCTTTCTTTAAAAATTAAAAACACTTGTCGAGATACCATTTTGGATAGCTAGTTTTGTTTTGTTTTTTTTTTTTTTTTGGATGTGACTATTACATCTTATCCACATGAGCTTTCACAACCTCTTCCAATATCTCTTTTTGAGGCATAGGATTTTTTCCCCCTTATTTTAAGGGAAGGGTTTTGTTGGGTCGGTTCTTACTTCTTAGACAAAATGGTTTTTAGGAGAACGCTTAATTTTGGGCAGCTGAGATTTCAATGGAAAAGTTGACCAAAAGTCATTACAAGCATTTGGGAAGTGTTGTCAGTGATTTCTCGTCACACAGTAAGTCCAAGGGCGGTATCCAATTCATTTTCAAGAAATCCAGAAACCCCGACTCCACCGAACCAAGCGAAAGTCACCCCTCCATGGGAGCGCTCTTCAGAGAAAGGACAGAAGGTGATTATCGAAGATGATCCCCGATCCTACGCCCCCGGAGGAAAAACATTACAAGAAAAGAATTTCCATTCTTCCAGAAAGCCTTCCTGGTGAAGGACCAACATTTCACGACAAAGTCCTCAAAGGCGGTATACCCCCGAAGGAGTTTGCCACGAAGGAAGGACCATTCGACGGATACTCGGCCCTCGGAGTCATCGACCCTCGGTCATAGAACGTTGGACCGAGGGATCACAGATCTCAATTATTCTCCCTCGGGCAGGGAATTCACTGTAGCGACAGACTTATCCTGCCGCAGTTAGGTTAACTGCTCTCGGCAGGTGGGCAGCTTTATTAGGTGAATTAAACCCGTGACTTAGGGGATTTGACATTTTGTCTTTTCCCAACTGTAGCTCTCTTCTTCGCTTATAAGAGTAGGAGTAGTGACAGTTGGGAGAAGAGAGAGATATACTTTCAATGACAAATATATCAAAAACACAGTGGACGTAGGCTATTACTCTCTATGAGGGCTGAACCACTTTATATTTCTCCGTGTGATTATTTACTTAAAAGACTTTTATTATTTTTCATTGCCGCATCACACACTAGAGGTGCGGATCTCGTCGTTGGTTCAAATTATACACCAACAGATTGGCGCTAGAAGGAGGGCGGCTCGAACCTCCGGGCAAGCCTTTCCATTCCAGTTTTCTTCCAAGCTTTTTTCCGGGAGTCTCATCGTCACCTATGATCGGAGATCATGGCGCCGACGACCAGACAAACGGGAAAGAAACCCCATATATCCCAAGTTGGGTGATAGTTAGCGTAAAAGAAAGAGCGTCCAAAACCCCAGGTCCTGGATAAAACAGCATGGTGAAGATCTTCGGCTCATCATCACCAACATCCGCAGTTCATCACCGGCAGGGGATGAACGGACGAGCTCCAGGCGTGGATCCGGACAAAGGGGAACAGGCCGCCGCTGTGGTGGTTGCCGAGGGCTTCTCCGAAAGAGACCCGAAGCCAACCACCCGGTGGGGGACACGCTCAAGCCGGCCGCCATCACAGGTGGAGATCTAACAGTAAACCTCCCGGAGGACTGACAGTGGACCTTCCGGGAGCCCAGAGGCACAGAGGCACATCCATTAATGGCCCAAACCGGAAGATCCCGACCAACAAAGGAGTTATACTCTTTCCGCATAAGGCGAGCTGGGTCTTTACCTCCGAGAATCACTGAGGCATGCTCCGTCGCAGACGGAACGCCGCCCCAAGTGATCACGACGCCAGACGGTGACCCAGTTTCACGAACGGCTGCAGTCCGGAGGACTGCGAAAGTTAAGCCTCGCCTCTCCCACTTCTTCCTTGCCCCCGTTGATAATGCACCCCGAAGTGTGTCTTTTGGTCGTAGACCAATGGCGCAGGCGAGAGGGTTTGGGGGAAGACAAACCAGAGGTCTCTGACCACAGCCGATGTAGTCAGGGCATCTCAAGGAGAGGAAGCCGCACCTGCCGGCCAGGCACGGGATGTCCTCGTACGCGTCGTGCATGGCTCAAAGCAAGCCGGCGGGAAACAGGCATAGCACTAGCCCCCAAAGGGGCTATCGGAGTCGAGTGAGAAGGTGTCTCTGCTACCAGGGCAGACCGCCAGACCCGCGAATCTCGCCTGAACAGGAGATTGGCGAGAAAAACGGTCGCCACAACGACAGTTCCCTCTTGCTCACTCACCAAACGCCGTCGTTTTCGCTCATCGCCCAGTACATTACGGCCAATACTCTTTTGTTAACTCGGAGCACCCTCGGGTACTCCGGGCATAGCTTCAGGCGTGCCGAAACGAAGAGACGGCTCGATTGACCACCAAAGTACATCTGACGGCAACTGAGTCGCCCGCGATCAGAAGTTGTCCGCGGGGTAAGGTTCCGGAGGGATCTTGCCGCGTAGCCAGTTAGCTGGCCAAGACCGCAAACTCGATGTGTAAAGGATGGAACCGCGAAGCGGATGAATCCTATAAACATCACTCAACGGCTCTTCTTGACCGCGGAGTCTTCAGATCACTTGGGGACCCCCGGGGCACTAGAAAGAAATAGATGTGCTCTATAATTACCCCTAAGGCGAGCGAAACTAGAACGTGAGAATTCCGAAAGGTTCGCGTAGATTTTACTCGCTGAGGCTTCCCACCGCCGAAAGATGAATCTTGTCAGGTCTCTCTCTCGATGAGAACTTCTTCAAAGATTAACTTGGGAAGTTGGGCCAAATGTCTCCTAGAACCATTCTATCCTTCGTAGAAGGAAGAAGATCTAGGCGCGCTCAAAGGAGGAACTCCGAGGCGGAAGGGACTAGAATCTCTCGAAAGAGGGTCTAAACCGCCGGTGTGTTAAGACAAAAGGTCCTGCCCCATTCAAAAGCACCGGGAACCGCTGCAAGCAATGGGGTACTAGCAAATCTCGATGAATACAAGATCTAACCGAGTACGCCCCCGAAGAAGCCTGGTTCGGGATAATCCTTCGGAGAAGGAACAACCTGCGACTAAACAGTGCATTCAAGGAGGTATACTCCGGTTCCAATCTGATGTCTAATCGTATAGTTTGCTAGGTATAACCCTCGGAGAGAGCATGACTCAGACGAGTTGTAGTCCTCGTAGAGGACACGACGAGCGACTATATGGATGGTCCCGGAGGGATTGGATCATATAGTCGGAGGTCACAGCGTGAAGAAGGTAGTATTTACATTTTAAACCTTATACTTCGAGTAACCAATGATCTCTTTTATAGGTAACCACGGTGTTCCACCATTAAAAGAAGCACGGACGAGCTTCTCCGGCGGAGCGAGGATCGAGATGTTACCGGAGTCAACAAGATCCAGGGCCAGAAGGACAATTGTTCCCGTAGGGATCAAGCACCGTTTCCCTATCAGAGGAATCAAGGATTAGAGGAACGTCTGGTTCCGGAGGAATTAGACCTCGTTTCTCCGTCAACGGGATTACTTTCATACTAGGCCACCAAGATTCGGTGCAGCTGAAGTTGCTCCCACGAGGCTTCCTTCGCGGCAGGAGATGCATTCCCAGCAAATTGAATTCGATCAAGAAGAATCCCAAGCAACACGAATCGCGCCGCTGGGATTGGGGGGCAGATGTTGTCAGTGATTTCTCGTCACACAGTAAGTCCAAGGGCGGTATCCAATTCATTTTCAAGAAATCCAGAAACCCCGACTCCACCGAACCAAGCGAAAGTCACCCCTCCATGGGAGCGCTCTTCAGAGAAAGGACAGAAGGTGATTATCGAAGATGATCCCCGATCCTACGCCCCCGGAGGAAAAACATTACAAGAAAAGAATTTCCATTCTTCCAGAAAGCCTTCCTGGTGAAGGACCAACATTTCACGACAAAGTCCTCAAAGGCGGTATACCCCCGAAGGAGTTTGCCACGAAGGAAGGACCATTCGACGGATACTCGGCCCTCGGAGTCATCGACCCTCGGTCATAGAACGTTGGACCGAGGGATCACAGATCTCAATTATTCTCCCTCGGGCAGGGAATTCACTGTAGCGACAGACTTATCCTGCCGCAGTTAGGTTAACTGCTCTCGGCAGGTGGGCAGCTTTATTAGGTGAATTAAACCCGTGACTTAGGGGATTTGACATTTTGTCTTTTCCCAACTGTAGCTCTCTTCTTCGCTTATAAGAGTAGGAGTAGTGACAGTTGGGAGAAGAGAGAGATATACTTTCAATGACAAATATATCAAAAACACAGTGGACGTAGGCTATTACTCTCTATGAGGGCTGAACCACTTTATATTTCTCCGTGTGATTATTTACTTAAAAGACTTTTATTATTTTTCATTGCCGCATCACACACTAGAGGTGCGGATCTCGTCGTTGGTTCAAATTATACACCAACAGATGAAGAGAGGAATTGAAAGTGAATATTAACCATGCAAGCAAAAGTTTGTGATAATATAATTTATTTTTTTATGAGAATAATTTATTCTTTGTTGCTTGAAATGATAATATACTAATCTTAAGAACATTTAGGCACATCGTGATTTCCATCCACTTTTTTTTTTTAATTATAATAAATCTATGCTAGGATGTTTGTACTATATATCACGTATAGTATGAGAAAGAAAGCTATAACTATTAATATTTTGTTATATATGAATGTAATTTTAGGGGGTATTTTAAGACTGTTGAGGATAGATTCTAATTACTTCACTTAACATAATTTGAATTTCTGGATTTGTGAAAGTGTGATATCTCCCTTTAGTTTTTTGCAGTGTGAATTAATCTTTTAGAAAATAATGTCATAATAATGGTTAAGATATTTTGAAACATTTTTTTTTTTTTTTGTGTTCCAAAATCCAAACAATCAATACAATTTCTTAAAAATCAAATCAAATTCTCACCAACTTGATTACTTTGGATTACACCAACCTAAACTTACCATTAGTGCAATGCTTTTCTTGGTAGGTACAATAAAAGCTTAAATAACGTCAAACCGAAAATATAAAAGCAATAAAAAAAAACCCCCATATTTTGGACCTAATTTTTAAATTTTTTTAAACTATTGCTACTTTATAAAATCATTTTCTAAAAAATAATTATTTTTTTAAAATTCCAAAAAAAAAAAAGCACAAAGAATATGCCAATCACCAATACAATTTCCAATTTTCCACCCACGATATAAATGTTTGTGGTGAAATTAGGTTTTGCTTTAGACTTTAGACTTTATTATTATAGAGAAGAATATCTATGTAAATCTAAATCTATATATCAAATTATCTCTCTCCCAAACGTGGCCTTAAACAAATTTCCCGGTTTTGGCATTGGTTTTGTGCTTTGCTTTGTTTTGCTTTTCTTGCTGCCTCTTCACGCAGAGACGCACACACTTCTGGCGGCAATCAAAGCCAACGTCACTGACCAAACTTCGTTACTATAAATTCAACAAAATCCCAAATCCCCAAATCGCTTCTCTCTCTCTCGAATTAGGGTTTCTTTTCTACAGCGATCGATCCAAAGGCTCGATTCAACAACTCTCCGGAGCTCCGATTCCGTTGAATCGGCCAATCGCCGGCGGCCTTGGAGAGTCGAGAGTCGAGAGTCTCCGATCGATCCGATATTCGCGCTCAGTCTCCGGTGCTATCCCCAATTTTCTTCGTAGGTTCTGACTGGCTGGCTGGTTTTCTCGGAAGGGAAGTTTCGGCGAGAAAATCTGCGAGAGTTCGGTCGGTTTCTCGGGAAATCTTATGGAGAGGATCGTTGGATTGAAGTACAAGCTCGGTCGCAAGATTGGGAGTGGTTCGTTTGGTGAAATATATCTAGGTTCGTTGATTGATTGATTGATTGATTTGTTTTTTCGAGCTTCGATTATTGATTTCCGGTTCTGATTTTTTATTTTATTTTATTTTTTTGGGTTTCAGCGACGCATGTGGACACTTGCGAGATCGTCGCTGTTAAGATTGTAAGTCTTGATTCATTTCTCGCTATGTTTCGGTGTCTTTTTAGATTAGAGTAAAAGTTGTTCAGAAATGCTTTTTCTCTGCTTTCTTGAATTATGTATGTAGAGCAACAAAGCCATGCTAAGAAAAGGAACTTGTGATTTTATTTAGATGATGTTATAAGATGGGCTAATTGCTAATGCTCTTTGTTTCGTTCAGGCAATGTTTGTGTGTCTGATAAGTTATTAATTGTGATTCATTTTGAGCGTTGTAGGAGAATACGAAAACCAAGCATCCACAACTTCTCTATGAGGCCAAGGTGTATAATATTCTTCAGGGTGGAAGTAAGGATTCAACTGGCGCAGTTTATTTTTGTTTTGAAATTACGTCTCCTTACGAGCGGAATGATAAGTTTTGTGAAACTTTCAGGCGGTATTGCAAACATACGGTGGTATGGCGTTGATGGGGAGGACAATGCTCTTGTCCTTGATCTTCTAGGGCCAAGTCTTGAAGACCTGCTTGTATATTGTGGGAGAAAGTTCTCACTGAAAACCATTTTAATGTTGGCTGATCAGATGGTAATTCCCAATCCATTTTGCGATCATTTGTTTGACCTTCTAGTAGAAGCTTGCCTCTTGCCTGAATTTAAATTTTTTAGAGCTGTTGTGCAGTGGGTTTTCTGTTATCATTTCAACTTTTCTTTGCGGATTTTTTAGTCATTCAGCATTGGTTGGATTTTGTCAGTTTTTATGCCCAATATTGTAGCACCATGATCAGGACATACCACTTCAGCTTTTGTCTTGATGCATTTTGCTTATGCTTTTAGCCAAAAAAAGAAGAAAGAGCAATTGTTTTAGGTTTTGAAGTCATTTTCAAAACATTGCTTAGTGAGACAGAAGTGGTAGTTTTTCGTTTCCCGCTAATTTAGAAGAGAACAATTCCTCCGCATTTAGGGCCCGTTGGGATAGCAATCCGAACAATTTTTTTTTTAGTTTATATCCTCTTGCTACAGTTGTAACACTAACTAAAACTCAAACTTTAATCCTCTTGCTACATTATAATGTGGTTTGGATTCCTAACCAAACAGGCTTTGATATGCTAATGCTGTTGTTATAACATAGAAACAGCTATTGTACTGTAAAGGTTCATAGACGTTTTGTGAAGTCCGTGCCTGGAGAGTTATTGCAAGCTCTTCTTCCTTTCTCTCAATTTGGTTCAAGTTGTCCAAGTCTGTAGTAGTTTTTTTCTTCTTTCCCTTTGGATAATGTAGTGTTTTCCATCATCTAAATTTCAGATTACAAGAATAGAGTATGTGCACTCTAGAGGGTTCTTGCATAGAGACATTAAACCGGATAACTTCCTCATGGGTCTTGGGAGAAAAGCAAATCAGGTAATTTTCTTTTGAATGCGCCTGTGTGTTTTCTTTAGAATTTCTTTTCCTCTGCATTGCTTGTAGTTTCTACTAATTGCATTCCAATATGATGCATTCTTCCTTAAGCCTAACTTGTACTTACACTTCTTTTTACTTAGGACCTCAATGCTTTTTTGGTTATAGTTTTTGTTAAAATTCAATTTATGTTTCAGGTTTACATTATTGATTTTGGGCTTGCAAAAAGATATCGGGATCCTGCCACAAACAGACATATTCCTTACAGGTAAATAGGTTGAATTTTCTATCACAGAGTCGGTGTTATTTCACTATAGATAGCTGTATTAATTTCAGTTTTCTCTTACTTCATATATCTTGGTGGCAGTTTACTGAATTTTTCTTTCTTTTTTTCTCCTTGATAAAATTTGTTCAGAGAGAATAAAAACTTAACAGGAACTGCACGTTATGCAAGTTGCAACACTCATTTGGGAATTGGTAAGCAGACATTTTAAAAAGTTCTATTCCCTACTAGGTAGAACTCTATTAACTTCTTTTGTTTTTTTATTTCTCAGAGCAAAGTCGGCGAGATGATTTGGAGTCACTTGGCTATGTTCTTCTATACTTTTTAAGAGGAAGGTATATGTTCAACAATTAATCTCATACTTTTGAGAAGTTCTTTATTTTTCCCATTTCCATTCGAACTTGAGTTTTATTTGCTATGTTGTTTTTCTAGCCAAGAATATCCTTTGGTCAGTGCTTTTGGCAAATTAATGACCTTGAGAGGCCCATTTATTTGATTAGTTAATTTGGTCCCACTACATTGTTTCCCTGACCAGCTGGTTTGTTTGTCATTTAGCCTGCCCTGGCAAGGTCTCAAAGCTGCCACAAAAAAGCAAAAATATGACAAGATACGCGAGAAGAAAGTATCAACACCCATTGAGGTATGCATCATCATATAAAAGATTTTCTTTTGAATACATGGTTGCAGTGTGAAATCGAATCAGGTTTCATTGTGGTCGGCTTATTGAACTATTTTACCCCTGAATTTTTTAACCTGATCCTTCTCATTTTCTTAATCCCCTTTTTCTAGAACTTGAGAAGAGTTATGTTTTATGTTATAATTCATCTATTATAGTAATGAGTATTACTAGAGTAATTTTGTGATGTTAAGTGTTCACGTATTTTCATATAGAAACTACTCTTACATTCTTTTTTATTTTTTTTTAAGAATTTCTTCTTATGGTTTTCACTATTCAAGTATGGATGGAGATAAATGTGTAAACTGTTGTTGGAACTGGTAGAAAAACAGTTTCTGGAAGCATCATATAGACCGTTGTTGTTTGCAATCTTAAATTTTCTGCTTTGTCACTAAGCTTTTACAATTCAAATTACCAGTTTCATGTAAATTCAACTAACTATCACTGTTTGAAGGTCCTATGCAAGTCACATCCTGTGGAGTTCGCATCTTACTTCCATTATTGCCACTCCTTGACCTTTGATCAACGTCCAGATTATGGATTCCTGAAGCGCCTCTTTCGTGATTTGTTTACTCGGGAAGGTATATACATATCTTGTGTTAGTAGAAGTTGTTTTATCTGGGGGTTAATGTAGCTATTTACTGTTATGTGTTAGAGTTGATGTTTCGTATGGACTAGGGAGCTACTAAGCTTTCAAAGCACTATCTTGATAATGACTTGGTTACCTAGCCTTCAAAGTTGATTATGACTTCGATACTTAGTCTTCAAAGCAGTATGTTGGTTTACTGGTTTTATACTGCCAAATATATTACATAAGAATTCATAGATAATTAAGAAGCTGAACTTTGAGGATAAAATCATAATATTGCATGATCCTCTGAAAAAGAAGAGCAAATTTGGCTGCTGTTGATGGAGACTTTTTTACCAGTATGAATTAAGTTAAAGATGAAGTCAGATCCTGTCCAGTATCATCGCTTTGGCGGAGATTTGATGATACTGAACATAAACTAACACAATCTCATGATACAACTGGAAGAGTTAATAATATAAAGCATCTCGGAAATATGGAAGGACCTTGGAGTTCTATGCTGGAATGCCTCGATGTACAATGTCATGATGGTTTCCAATAATTTTTTAGATGCTTTTTTAGTTTTACAAGTTGTGGATAATTCCTCGTTGTGGCATATCGTAAGATGTTATATCGAGTCAACTAGGATTTTAATTCACACGAGTATAAAGTTTTGAGAGTATCCAGGTTAGTATGGTGGGAGAGGTGGTCTTTTCAGCGCACGTGTCTCAGTTTCTTCCTTTCTCTGTTCCAGTTGGTCTCTGAATTGATCTAATCTGTTGTTAGTAACTTTTTTTATTTTTTTCGACTTTTGGAATTAGACCGTCCTGCTTGATGCTTATTTATGATTTTCCTGCGCATGTGACAGGATTTGAGTTTGACTATGTATTTGACTGGACAATTCTGAAGTACCAGCAAGCACAACAAGCACAACAAGCGCGAGTGGAGGCTCAATTAGCGGTAAGTATTACAATACCTTTCTTCTATTAGCTATTTCCAATAATTCTTCAAAATTTTGTGTCCAGGGCCATGCTTTTGCTTTTCACCTTAAAGTTTTGCTTGTATAAATGTGGTAATTTATATAGTGTCCTGGATCACTTCTAGATGACCCTATGTTGCTAGCCGTACTCTTAGGATCTGATCACATTTTATGCTTGCATAACCTTACATCGCTTTTCTCGTTTGTTGTTAGAATTTACAACCTGTTGGAGGAAGCAGCAGTCAAGCACACCCAATAGATGCAACCAAGCTTAAAGGTAAGAGTCAGGCTCTAAAATTCATCTGTCTGAGCTGATTTTGTAACTTTTTCAATTGAACTTCTTATTTTGGATGATGAGGATGGTGTATCAGAAAAACCTTGTGACATGGTCCTTATGAAACCACTTTTCTAAATCTAGATGGTTTGCGTGAAGCTTTTATGTGATATGGAAATGTTCTTATGTTTCAGAAGTTTATATTGCAATATCATTATAACAGCTAATCGACTTGGTCTATTTCATAAGTCCATAAAAAGATATCATTATAACAGCTAATCGACTTGGTCTATTTCATAAGTCCATAAAAAGATATAAATAAATTAGTTGAATAAAAATAGTTGTTAGAACTTGGACACCACCTATCAAAAGACAGACACGTTTTTAAGATCTGGATCCTTTTTCCTCGTTTCTAAATGGTCAAGTTCTTTTGGTACTTTGATTTGCTTTTTAATCTTGAGAGGTGCTTGTAATAATATAGGTATATGAGTTATCATACATTTGAAACTTGGTTTGAAAACTTTTTATGGTTTGCCTTTGAACGGACTGTGGAGATCATTTTGGCATGCTAAAGCTCTCATATAGTTAGAATCTTGGTTACTGTGTCTACATTAATGATCTGTTTCAGGAATTAATTTCTTACTATGATGTGTTAACAGAACCTAGAAGCTCAAGTAATCTTGCAAACCCAGATGTTCATTCGCATTTTAGATCAACGGCCACCCAGTTCTCAAGTGCTGAAAGGTCAGCAGCTAAGAATGTAAGTAACCTCATGAGGTACATTTCATGATTTATTTGCATCATTATGTCCTTTCCATGCCTGAGGGAATAATTAAGGGTGTTCTTCGTACTTCATGCAAAGATATCTCGACGCTTTTTCCATAACTACCAAGTGCTCTCATTTTGGTTTTATCCTACACTGCCAAGAAACTATAAGTATCCATTCAGATTTAGAGTTCTTTAACTAGTTATTTTGTCTTGTCAGGTTGTTAGCAATGCACCACTTCCCTCCTCATCATTTGGTACCAGACGAAACTTTCCGTTTGCAGAGGGGCCATCCGAAAGTGCGAATGTAGGTCGCGGAAGTGGGAACAGAGACGTCGCTCCAAGTAGCTGGTTATCATCATTCAACAGAACATCTTCAGCAAAGTAATAGGTATCCAGATTTCGACCCATCACACAAACGCTTAGTTTTTCACTTCCAATCATTGTAAAGTTGCGATCGCTAAGCGCTCAAATGCTTTCCAGCTACAGGTATGAAGTAGAGTGCTGATCGGTTTGATTGCTTACTCTTCCAACGGAAGACAGCATGTATTGGATGGTGCCGTGCGAAGTAAAGAAAGACGTGTCCATTGGCGCCTGTTCAAGTATAAAAGATCATATTGGACGTTTTGGACATGACCCGTTAGAACTCCGACGGATTCTGCAGGACAAAATTGACGAAACGTAATTTCATATTGTGTGGATGATGTGTAAAGTGTCTTGACTCCCAACATTCTGTTGTTAGTAGACTACTGTTGATCATTAGAGTTTTCGTTTGCTGTTATTTGGTGGTTTTGTTTTGACCATGTATTTCATTCAATTCAGGATTGAGTTGCTTTCTGTTCTTATTGCTGTATCTGTTTTTGGACCAAAGCCACCTGGATCAGTTTGAACCCAGGTTCTTCACAATGTGGAAAAAAGTAAACAAACCTTGTGTTTCAGGTATTAATTACTTGTTATTTTCTTGTGATTTTTTGTGCTAAATATTATTTTAGTTATTTTCACATAAAGTGACCCTTTGAAGTTTGAACTCTACGAATAATATGCTCATTTTTGCACTTTTTTTTGTTTGCTCCAGATATTGATATGAGAAGGGAAGGGTTATTCAATGAATTCGAGACCATCATTGGAATATTGATCTCAAATGAAGATTTTTTTCCCTCTATTTTAATCTTCTTTTACCCTCCATTTTTTATATGATTTAGAGGTTTTGATGTAATTAATGAAGCCCCATAAAGCAATAGTGGCTGGCTTGGGACGGTTTTTTCTCATTTGAAATTTATATTGCTTGGAAAAAGAAAAGTCTAAATAAGTTATTTCTAAAAATAAAAAACTCGAACAGAATCAGATTTTGACTTGTACCGCATTTGACTTTAACTGTAGATAAAAGAATCTTTTGATGTTCTCAAGCTTTTACAGACTCATTCTCAGTTCTTGTTTCCTTTTTTTCTTTCGTGCTTTTTTTCATTAACTTTGTTTCCTTTTCCCTTTAGCTCTTTTTCTAGTGGGGATGCGAGCTGCTTTAACTCAACTGAGATCATGCTATTTTATTTATTTATTTATTTTAATTTATCTTGTCATCATTACATTCTATGTATTTTATTACGACAAAATGAAAAGGGTAAATGACAACTTTGTAGTGCTACTCTAGAAATCGGGTGGTATATTTCCATCGCTATTAGAAAATGCAATTTCACTAGATTCTGTATCATTGCTATCAAATTATAGCACTATTCTTCTAGAGAGGTTTAGCCTTCAAATCACACCCACTCTTAATCAATTGTATTTATCAGCATCACTTGTATCATTATATTTTGATTCAATTATCACGCTTATGGTTGTTTATATTTATTTATATATGTTTTCTTGGTGTTGGTGTAGACCCTATCTTGCCTTTTTTTTTTTTTTCTCAATACCTGGCTCTGGTAAGTGTTTGACTCACGAGTCTATCCCAAATCGGCAAATTAATAAACAAAACAGATAATGTGGACGATTTAATCATGATAAAGCGATCATAATTGCACGGCCACAACTATTGAGGTCATGATTGCTAATGAGCTTAATCTATTTTTAGTGTCTTTGGCTACGAGTATCAACCTCGTGAAGCTCAGAACTTAGATTATAATGTCGTTTAATCAAGGATTTTTCTATGCAAATTGCAAAGTATTCGGGTTTGTGGGACATCGGAATAGTGAATTAGTGCGCTATTTGCACGCACTTAATCGACATGAATAATCAAAATTTGAGAAATGATTAAGGAGCTTTGCCACACGGGTACTAACTAGGGGTGAGCATTGGGCGGTTTTCGGTTTATTGGGCGGTTTCGGTTTCGGGAAGAGTCTCGGAATTATAAAAACTCAAACCCAAAACCACCCAAAAATATATTGGGCGGTTTCGGTTTTGGTATGGCGGTTTTTGGGCGGTTTTGGGCGGTCAACCAAAAAACAAAATCTGTTATTGATTTAGAGAAAAATTGTAGCAAAAATATATATACAAACATTTTGTCCATAAACTTAAGAAAACATATTATCTAATGATTTGTAAGCAATTACCATATCCCTAAATTCACAATAATTGACAACTCACAACTCATAATCCGCAAGCACAAGTTCACAATTCTTTCATTCTTTTTTTGTTTTTGTCACGCAAGTTCACAATTAACAATCAAAATTCACACTCACAAATTCACAATCACAAGTTCACAAACTCACAATTCACAATTCACAAACTCACAACTTGCAATCATAAATTCACAACTCACAATTTACAATCACAAATTCACAATTCACAATGACAAGTTTACAAATCACAATTTATAACTCACAATTCACAATCACTAGTTCACAATCACAAGTTCAATTCACAATCACAAGTTCACAAATCACAATATACAACTCACAATTCACAATTCACTATCACAAGTTCACAGTTCACTTCTCACAACTCACAAGTTCACAATCACAAGTTCAATTCACAATCACAAGTTCACAAACCACAATATACAACTCACAATTCATAACTCAAGCTCACAATCTATGGACACAAAAAAAAAATATTGATTTGACCTAATAATCGAAACAAGATTACATATTTACAACCAGCATCAATTCATTCATAGTGTAATGGCAAGCGTAGAACATTCAAACTCAGCAAATTTCCAACTGCAATCAGACTAATTGAAGAATAATAACAAACAAATGTCTAAAAAATAAAAACAAGAACATAGCAGTCTCATTGTATAAGCGGCGGTACCAGGCGGCCGTAGAGCTGGCGGCGTGACCTCCGGCCGATGCTCTTGACGAGCGAGGTGGCAATGGCGGCGCTGATGCCCTTGGCGATGGGGAGATCAGCGAGGATGAGGTGGTCGGGGGGCTGGGGTCGAGGTTCGCTAGGCTCGATAGGGCTGGGCTCGAGGTTGGGACTCGGAAGGGCTGGGGTTGGGGGCTTGAGGCTCGGGGTCGGCGGGGAAGGGGTCGAGTGGGGCTGGGGTCGGGAGGGCTAGGGTCGAGATGGGGCTCGGGGTCGGAATGGCTGGGCTCGAGGCTGGGGTCGGAATGGCTGGGCTCGAGGCTGGGGTCGGCGGGGCTAGAGGTCGGGGTCGGTGGGGCTGGGGTCGAGAGGGAGCTCGAGGTTGGGAAGGTTGGGGTCGGAGGTTCGGGGCTGGGGTCAAAGGGGGCTGGGGTCGGAATGGCTGGGCTCGAGGCTGGGGTCGGCGGGGCTAGAGGTCGGGGGCGGTGGGGCTGGGGTCGGGAGGGCTGGGGTGAGTGCGGCTGGATGTTGTGAGGCTAGGGATAAAAACCTAGGGCTAAAATGTAAAAAGGGCCCAAAATTTTGGGCGGTTTCGGTATTACCGAAACTTAATTATTAATACCGAAATCCGCCCAAAAACTTTTCGGTAATTACCAAAACCGCCCAAATTTTTTTGGGCACCGAAAATCTTAGTTTTTTTGGGCGGTTTTGGTTTCGGGCGGGCGATATTCCGGTTTCCGGTTATTTATGCACAGCCCTAGTACTAACGCTCAGTCTGGTGATATGTTAATGTAATTGATCATGTCATATGATGTTAGCATGCAAACAAAAGTAGTAAGAGAGAGTATAATATATGGTTGTGCGTGGTTTTAATAATACTAATAATAGCAAAGAAATGAAATCTCATCTTCTAAAGTTTATAGTTCTTACAAGGAAGTACATTGTCTTTTAATCCTTTTGTTTAAGGGATTTATCTTTTATCTTTAAGAGTATAGTTGTTGCGCACAATGATATAAGTGTCGTTTTTATGACCGCGCATGGAAGTAAAAATGGGAAAAACAAAAACAAGTAACAACAATGACAAATTATAAAATTCAGCAAGCAAGCTCTCGTGTTTATCAAAAGAGGAAGTACGGATATTAACACTCATTCACAAGCTTTTTTCTTCTTTCCGCTCCTTCTTGCGTTGGTCAAAGGGTTTATTTTTGCTTGTACTATTCCAAGGGACCTTCATTTAAAAAATTTCTAATTTATATATATATATATATATATGAATAAATATATTAGACCATTAGTGATAATGGAGACAACAGAACCCTAGCAATGATGAATTTAGCCGCTCAGAAAATATGGGTTCTTTTATCCCTTTACATACAAAGCATCAAAGACTTAGTGAGTGGAAAATAAATAAATAAATAATAAATAAATAAGATCAAAAGAAGAAAAGGAAAGTTGTGAGATAAGAGGCAGAAGATGATTGACCCTTTGATGGGGTCCTCTATTTTAGTATATAGAAATTTTGTATCACTTCCTATTCACTCCCCAACAAAAGAATCATATGCAACTTTCAAATTCCTTTTTTTTTTTTCAATAATTCCATTTTAAATATCTCACTTGGCACTTCCTCTTCTTCACAACCATCCTCTTCTTCTCTGCTTTCTCACTTGACATATTTAAATATGCTCTTATCACACACACACACACACACACTCTTCAAAGCCTCTCAAACTTAGTGCCAAGTATTTAGTCTGAAAAGGCTTTGCTTTTGTTTAGTTTAGTTTATTTTTTGGTGTTTTCTTTTTCCCTCCTCTTTTGCTAGCTTAGCCTTTGCAAGCAAAAGATACCACACCATGGAAGGTAAACACATACAATGCAAGACAAAAGAGCAAAACCTCTTCAAAGTTCAATCATAGCCTTCACATTTCACTTTGGTTAAAACAATATAGTACTAAACTTTTTTCTCATTCTTTTTTTTTTCTTTTTTTTTTTGTCAACTTTGTGCTAAGTATAGTCATGAGTTCATGTGCTTCAAAGTACTCGTTGCCTAGGCTGGAGAACATTGAGGAGAATAGTCCAGCAATCTTGGAAACAGCCTCTCGCACCGCCATCGCCGCCGCCACCGCCGCGCCCGAAACGCCGACCGAGTCCATGGAGTTCTTAGCCAGATCATGGAGTGTCTCAGCCATGGAGCTCTCAAAAGCTCTTTCCAATTCACATGTCGCCTCTCACACCACACTGGTCAAGCCAGCAACGCTCTCTTCAGATGACCATAACACTCCAAATTCCTTGAGTTTGAAGGAATCTGTAAGGCTCTCTCTTCATATATATATGATCTTTCAGAATTGTACAAGTCTTCTCAACAGTTTTAATGAAAGCTAAAGAATGATTTGTGTTGGATAGTCAAAAGGGTGTTTGTGAAACTCCTCACTTTATTATTTTTGGTGTTTTTTTTTTTTTTTTCTTTTAATGAATAGTTGTGAAACAATGTTTACTTTGTGACAGCTACTTCAGCAGATACCTAGTGAGACTAGCCCTCCAATTTCCCCAAGAGGCAGTGATGAAATGAAGGTAACTATTTACTATCATTTCCCTATCTCTATAACCATTATGTTTTTATATTATTTTGCTCTGTCTCTTTTTTTTTTTTTTTCACTTAACTTTAATAATTTGGTTGGTGTACAAAAATAAAATTTTAGTCAGATGTCCATATCATCAGAGTTGTTTTGTTTTGTTTTCTTCTGCGTTTTTTTTTTTTTTTTTTTAAATTCACTATGTCCATATCACTAGTGGTTCTACAATCCCTGCTCTGGTTCTGGTTCTGTCAATGCTTTACCTCAATTTCTCTAGTGAAAATGCATTTAAAAAAATGGTGAAAACAAACAAACAAACAAATAAGCAGATACTGCTTTGCTTTGTCATCATCCTTACACATTTGCATATAGTTTTGTTTTATTTCATTTTCTTTCAAACCTCTTTATTTTTGAAGGACTTAATTATGACTTATTATGAGTGACTTTAACACATGCCAAATAACAGTAATAATGCAATATAATACTCTTGAAAGGTTGACCTCTGCTTGGTGGCCCAAAACAACGTCACTTTCCTCGTATTTGTCCTTTATTTACACATATTTTTATAAATAGCAAAAACAAAGCCATGTTTTAAGCCATATATTCTGTAACGCAGGAGCTATTCTTGCTTCATCAAGCACTCAATCCAGATTTTCTCTCCAATCAACAACAGCTTCTCAAAAATGGGGTATATACACACACACACACACATATGAATTAATAGCACTAAATATTAGTACATTTTAACCATTACAAACACCACAACCATACACATATATCGCCATGCAGCTATACAAGAGCATAGTGAGAAGGAGGACAATGGGGAAGTGGCTGAGGGACCAGAAGGAGAGGAAGAAGCACGAGCTCCGGACGCAGAACGCGCAGCTCCACGCGGCGGTGTCGGTGGCGGGGGTGGCCGCGGCTGTGGCGGCGCTGGCGGCCTCGGCCGCGGCCCCCGAAACCACGTCCTCCTCCGCCGCCACCGCAGGGCGCCGCCAGAAGCTGGCGCAGGCGGCCCCGAACAAGACGGCGGCGGCGATGGCGTCTGCGGCGGGGCTGGTGGCCTCACACTGCATCGAGATCGCGGAGGAGATGGGGGCTGATCATGATCACATACTGGCTGTCGTCAACTCCGCCGTCAATGCTAGGACTAATGGTGATATCATGACTCTAACCGCCGCTGCAGCTACAGGTATATATATATATATATATATATATATTTGTTGAAATATAAAAATTATTGTTGGTCCGTCTCCGATCAGCTTAAGCTTTAGGGACGAATCGGTGATTTAACATGGTATCAGATATCACTTTTTTTTTTTTTTTTTATATAGTGACAAAGATTTGAGATATTATGCGTTGCAGCGTTGAGAGGAGCTGCAATACTGAGGACAAGGATGCAAAAGGGGTTTGGAACAACAGCGTTTGGTGTGGCAGAGGACAAATGTGAAGGCAATGAATCAAACATTCTCACAACTTTGAACTTTGTTTCCAGAGGAGGAGCGCTTCTCAAGCGTACAAGGAAAGGTACCAAAAATGCTTTTTGTTTGTACATGTAGTTATCATGTTTGTATAATATGGTTTATAATCCTATTAGTACGTGCATTGCAAAATGTCAGACTATAATTTGACATTAAGATGGCTTGTTTTTTTTAATACCCTGTTGCACTTGATTTTATTATGCACTTCTTTATTTGCATTAAAATACACTAAAAGGCATAAGTGACACAATTTTGTGCAACTATGGTTGCAGGAGCTCTACACTGGAAGCAAGTTTCTTTCAGTATAAACTCAAATTGGCAGGTAAAGTAAAAGAAAATGTTAATATAACCTCTATTGATACAAAACCATTTTGAGAGGGACTTTTTCATGCAATGCAAATCATGTAGCATAATTACAAAGAAGTTCTAGCTCTTTCTGCTCTTTAAATATTAAATTAAGGAAAAAAAAGGTTAATTAAAAGTGAAAAATGGAAACAGGTTGTGGCCAAAATGAAGAGCAAGTACATGGCCGGGACATTTACAAAGAAGAAAAAATGTAAGCAAAAACTTTCTTTAACATCCCAATAAAAAAAACCTATTCGTTTTTGGCCTATGCCGGTGTCGGTTGTTCTGAGACAGGCTTCGGCTTGCAGGTGTGGTCTCCGGAGTCTGCAGCGACATCCCCGCGTGGCCCGGGAGGGAGAAGGAGAGTGGCGGCGAATCGAGGACATATTTCGGGATAAAGACGGTTGACAGGGTTATCGAATTCGAATGTAGAAGCAAGGAAGACAAACTAATGTGGACAGAGGGAATCCAGCACATGTTGAATTGTCACGCCAATGTATCCATGTTCTAAAGACTTGTCACCAAGGCCTAACAATTGTTGCAAGTTTTCGGGTAGGAAAAACCAAAAAAAAAAAAGGAACATGAAAAAAACATGGTTTGAATAATCCTAGGTGTGCACATTATTCTGTGAAAGTAAGGTTCCATTATCAATGTTTACAATCAAAACATTTACATAATTTTCACAGACATGGTCTGTCCCTATCTCAATCTGTTCCAAAAACTCAAGCTCAATCATAGGATGAACAAAGCTCAATCAAAACTCAATAGGAAAGGATCGAACAATTCACTGTGCATAACCATTTGACGAACCCAGGAACAAGCGGTTAGCAATTAGTCTGACTTGATCTCTTCATTTTTTTAGCAAAATCAACATGTTGAGTTAGCTTTTTAAGGAAGTCAAATCCCAAACATCATCGATATGGAACATAGAAACATTAGGCGACGATAAGATCAGATCACTGAAAGACACTTCAGCAACAAATAGCTCTTTGCCTATACAGATTGGCACAACTAGAGCACTGTCTTGTATTTAGCAATATTTCAACATCATAAACACAAAACATTGTGAATGTAGACACTTGAGAGAGAGAGAGTACAACTTTGCCTTGTAATCAGGGTTATGATCTCTCGTGCCACAAACCTCTCTGTTGATTCTTGGAATATTTGAGGCGAAGCTACGCAATGATAATAATCATTAAACAAACTCGTTAGTATTATTTTGTAGCTAAGCTAATTAAGGTATAAGGGAAATACAATTGAAATGGGGCAACACTAGTCTCATTAGTTATAAAAATGATTGACAGAGAAATCAAATCTTCGTAGTTATAAAATCGCCATTTTCCTTAATCTAGTTTTTCTTAATCGGTAATTGGCCAAAACCCCACTAGTTTTCATGCAGTATTTGTACATTTCATGTCATGTCAAGAGTCTAGTGACATGGGACCCAAGAAAACCAAAGAAGAAAATGAAAAACGACATGCTTTGCATTTTTAGAATGTGGATGAGAGAGAGAGAGAGAGAGTCCAGAGTTCAACGAAGAAGAAGCTCTGAGAGCTGAGAGATTAGAGTTTGAGATTGGCTGAGAAAATGCAATGCCATTTTAGTCTCTGTTCCTTCTTTCCAATGCCAATTTGAGATTAACTCTGTTCTTTGTGGTTAAGTCTCTCTCTTTCTCTTATTCTCTCTTTGTGTGTGTGAGACTGTGAGTCAGTCATTGTAGTAGTCCAGAAGACATGCGTAGGACTGCCATGTGGCTGCTAGTATGTGGGAAACGACGATAGAAAAAAACGACAGCGAAGGAAAACGACGGCAAGAAAATTGGGGGATGGGGAAAACGACAGGAAAAGAAAAACGACGATAAGATGAAACGACGACGTAAACAGTTTGGAGGGACGGCATTATAGTATATGGGGAGGCTACAAAGACCAAGGTCGAGTACGAAAGACGATAAAGGAAACCAAAAATGATGGGCAATAAAGGAAATTTCCAATGGAAGAAAAACGACAATAAAAAGGAAAACGACAGAATTAAGGAAAGCTACAACAGTTAAAATTTCCTAGAAGATATTCGTGGGAGTGCCAGTGGCATTGCCATATGGCTTGTGGAACGATTAGTATGTGAGAAACGGCGACGAACAGAAGACTGAAGCGGAAGGAACAACAGTTAAGGAAAACGACAACAAGATTATGAGAGGATCAGGAAAACGACATCAGAGAAGAAAACGACAATAAAAAATGAAACGAAGTGTAAACTATTTGGGTAGAGGCCTAGACGGCATTAAAGTACGAGTGGCAACAAAACTGGGAAATTGGCGGGAAAAAAACAAATGAAAAGTAAGAAACGACAAGTTATATGGGAAACGACAACAATAAGGAAAACGACAAAATTTAACCACGGTTCAAAGAAAAACGACAAGAAAATGAAAACCAATAACGAGACAAACGACAAGAAAATGAAAACCAATAACAAGCAAAACGACGATAATATTGGAAAGGACGATTTGAAGCAAAAAAAAAAAACAAAAACAAAAAACAAACAAAAAAAAGAAAAAGAACAAAACTATTAAAAGCGATTCAGAAAAATGAAAACGGTAATAGATGTAGCAAAAAATTATCCACTAACTAGTATATTAAAAGCGATTCAGACAATATATCATCTATTTTTATTTTTCAACTAGTATATTATCCACTAATTATGTATATATTTTATACTTAAAACGAACCAATAACCTAAAAAAAAAAAAATTGGGACAATTTCTTAATAAATTCTAAAAATTATATCATTTAACTTTGAACTCCTAAAAGAAAGAAAAAAAAAAGGATGTTAATCCTCGGTAGCAGGGAAGAAAAAAGAAAGAAAATCAAGCATGACTGACAATTGAAACAACTAACAAAAATCGACAAACCAAATATAAGACGACAAGAAATACGTAAAAAAAAAAAAAAAAAAAGATGAATCGGTGGTGATTGAAGGCATAGTAAAAGGAAAACGACAAGGAAAGTAGAAGTCACTTACAGAAAATAAAAGATTATAAAATAAAATATGATAAAACGCTATTGCCAATGTACGATTATATTTCCATTTATATTAGGAGTCAGGACAACAGAATGAGCAGTGAAAAAATAATAATTGGAGAAGACAATGTATCTAACTATCAATGCCAAGAATGTACCTAACAGGACAACAAAATGTACGTTTAAAAAAAAAGAAAAAAAAAGCAACTAAAATAAGTGGTAGGTAAATCATTAAATTATAAAAATATTGTATTTAATGTAGAAAAAGAGAGTGGCCTTCGTATTTAATCTCGAAATATTTAACAAATTGAGATGAATCAAATCCAACTATTTGTTTAGCAATGCTTGAATTCATTTCGAGTAAAAATCATCTTTTGATAAACTCATTTTAGAATCAACTCAATTAATGCACATTTTCTAATAGAATTAACCTATTCGAACGGTAAAATATATATTTCTCTTTCAAATAAAAATATATTTAAATATTAGTTTGGATTTTTACAATTCAAACAATAGTTTAAAACACCAATTGATCAGATTGTACCTCAAATGGTATTTCAAAACTTTGCAATTCAAAGGAAAAAAAATGTCAATGTTGTTGTCAAACGGACCATTATATCAATGATCAAGAGTCAAGAGAAATGACGATCATTCTCACAGCATTAATGCCCCGTACATGATAAAGCGTAATAATTACAAATTAGAAATATACATTTTTTTCTAATCTCTCTCCACCTAACGAATATACGAATTAATTTATCAAGGGTGATATGATAAATCGTAAACATTATTATAAGCATACAAGATTTAATATGTAGGAATGGTCAAGTATAGGATTTTTATATACTTTATGGACCATATTTTCAATAATTAATTTCCTACTAGCTAACTGCTCAATAAAAAAAATAAAAAAAATTAATACGCAATGCAAGGAAGAAAAAATAATGTAAACAGAGAGAATCCAGCACATGTTGAATTGTCACGCCAATGTATCCATGTTCTAAAGACTTGTCACCGAGGCCTAACAATTGTTGCAAGTTTTCGGGTAGGAAAAACCAACAAAAAAAAAAAAAAAAAGCATGGTTTGAATAATCCTAGGTGTGCATATTATTCTGTGATAGTAAGGTTTCATTATCAATGTTTACAATCAAAACATTTACATAATTTTCACAGACATGGTCTGTCCCTATCGCAATCTGTTCCAAAAACTCAAGCTCAATCATAGGATGAACAAAGCTCAATCATGACTAAATAGAAAAGGATCGAACAATTTACCTGGGCATAACCATTTGACGAACCCGGGAACAAGCGGTTAGCAATTAGTCTGACTTGATCTCTTAAATTTTTTTTTTAGCAAAATCAACTTGTTGGGTTAGCTTTTCAAGCAAGTTAAATCCCCAAACATCAACGATATAGAACATAGAAACATTAGGTGACAATAGGTGATAATTAGCTCTAGAAAAAAACGAGCATGACAGAAACTTCAGCAACAAATAGCTCTTTGGCTATACGGATTGGCACAACTAGAGCACTGTCTTGTATTTAGCAATATTTCAACATCATAAACACAAAACTTTGTGAATGTAGAGACTTGAGAGAGAGAGAGTACAACTTTAACTTGTAATCAGGGTTATGATCTCTTGTGCCACAAACCTCTCTGTTGATTCTTGGAATATTTGAGGCGAAGCTACGCAATGATAATAATCATTAAACAAACTCGTTAGCATTATTTTGTAGCTAAGCGAATTAAGGTAGAAGGGAAATACAATTGAACTGAGGCAACACACGTCTCATTAGTAACTAGAGAAATCAAATCTTCGTAGTTATAAAATCACCCTTTTCCTTAATCTAGTTTTCTTAACCGGTAATTGGCCAAAACCCCACTAATTTTCATGCAGTATTTGTACATTTCATGTCAAGAGTCTAGTGACATGGGACCCAAGAAAACAAAAGAAGAAAATGAAAAACGACATGCTTTGCATTTTTAGAATGTAGATGAGAGAGAGAGAGAGAGAGAGAGAGAGTCCAGAGTTTAACGAAGAAGAAGCTCTGAGAGCTGAGAGATTAGAGTTTGAGATTTGGCTGAGAAAATGCAATGCCATTTTAGTCTCTGTTCCTTCTTTCCGATGCTTTACAAATTGCAAGACAAAAGTCAGTGTTTTGTTTGTGACTCAGCTATTCTGTGTGTTTAAGGCTTTCTCTCAGTTTAACTCTCTTTGTGTGTGTGAGTTTGAGTCAGTTATAATAGTATCTGTCTATCTGAGAAGATATGCGTAGGACTGCCATGTGGCTGGCTGGCTGCTAGTGTGTGGCAAACGACGATGGAAAAAAAACGACAGCGAAGGAAAACGACGGCAAGAAAATTGGGGGATCGGAAAACGACAGGAAAATAAAAACGACGATAAAATGAAACGACAACGTAAGCAATTTGGAGGGGCGGCATTGTAGTATATGGGAGGCGACAAAGACCAAGGTCAAGTACGGAAGACGATAGAGGAAAGCAAAAATGATGAGCAACAAAGGAAACTTCGCATCGAAGAAAAACGACAATAAAAATAAAAACGACAGAATTAGGAAAACGACAACACTTAAAATTTCCTGGAAGATATTCGTGGGAGTGCCAGTGCCATTGCAATTGCCATATGGCTAGTGCGAACAACCAGTGTGTGAGAAACGGCGACAAACAGAAGATAGAAGCAGAAGGAACAACAGTTAAGGAAAACGACGACAAGATTATGAGAGGATTAGGAAAACGACATCAGATAAGAAAACGACAATAAAAATGAAACAACGTGTAAACTGTAAACAATTTGGATAGACGCATTGACGGCATTAGATTACGAGTGGCAACAATACTGGGAGGGAAAATTGGCGGGGAAAAAAATGAAAAGAAAGAAACGACAAGTAATATGGAAAACGACAATAATAAGAAAAACGACGAAATTAAGGCACTGTTCAAAGAAAAACGACAAGGGAATGAAAACCAATAACAGAAAAACGACGATAATATTGGAAAGGGCGATTTAAAGCAACCAAAATAAAAAAGAAAAAAGAAAGTGAACAAAACTATTAAAAACGATTCAGAAAAATGAAACGGTAATAGATGTAGCAATTGGCCAGGAATAAATTAAAATAGATTGAACCCTTTTTTCAGAAAATGCCCGGCATATAGACTCCTTACTCCTAATACCATAACCAATTATAACAAGACAAATGGTCTAGTTAGTCTATATTTTGGACTATAAAAAATACCCTACATTTTTTATGGTGAAAATCCGTTTATTGCACATAAAATATATATCATGATTTGCTGACAATGTATCATCTATTTTTATTTTTTAACTAGTATGTTATCCACTAACTACGTATATAATTTATACTTAAAACGAGCCCATAACCTAAGAAGAAAAAAAAAAGTTGGGACATTTTCTTAATAAATTGTAAAAATTATATCCTTTAACTTTAAATTCCTAAAAAAAAAAAAAAAAGATGTTAATCCTCCTTAGCAAGGAAGAAAAAGAAAAGAAAATCAAACATGACTGACAAGTGACAATCGAAACGGCTAACAAAAATCGACATACCAAATCGAAGACGACAAGAAATACGTACAAAAAAATAGAAGATGGATTGGTGGCGATAGAAGGCATAGACATAGTAAAAGGAAAACGACAAGGAAAGTAGAAATCAGTTATAGAAAATAAAAGATTATAAAAGTAAGGTAAAATATGATAAAACGCTATTGCCAATGTACGATTATATTTCCATTTATACTAGGAGTCAGGACAACAAAAATGAGCAGTGAAAAAAAAAAAATAATTCGAGAAGACAACGTACCTAACTATCAATGCCAAAAATGTACCTAAAAGGACAACAAACTGTACATTTCAAGGAAAAAAAAAAGAAAAAGAAAAAAAGCAACTAAAATAAGTGATACGTAAATCATTCAATTATACAATATTGTATTGTAATGTAGAAAAAGATAGTGGCGTTCGTATTTAATCTCGAATATTCAACAAATCGAGATGAATCAAATCCAACTATTTGTTTCGCAATGTTTGAATTCATTTCGAGTAAAAACCATCTTTTGATAAACACATTTTAGAATCAACTCAATTAATGCACATTTTCTAATATAATTAACATATTCGAACAGTATAATATACGTTTTCTCTTTCAAATAAAAATATATTTAAATATTTGTTTGAATTTTTACAATTCAAACACTAGTTTAAAACACCAGTTGATCAGATTGTACCTCAAATGGTATTTCAAAATTTTTCAATTCAAAGGGAAAAACAAATGTTAATATTGTTGTTGCCAAACGGACCATTTTAACAAATATCGTGAGAAATTTATGATTTTGATAATTTATCATCTGATTTTTTTTACTTATTTGGAGAGCCAATATTATATCAATTATCAAGAGTCAAGAGAAATGACAAATGTTCTCACAGCATTAATGCTTCTTACATGATAAGCGCAATAGTTACAAATTATAAAATTTGCAAATTTTCTAATCTCTTTCCACCTAACGAATATACGAATTAATTTATCAAAAGTGATATAAGAGTGATATGATAAATCGTAAACATCATTATTAGCAATTTAAGAGAAGATTTGGCTTTTAGTCTTTTTTAGGTTCATGTTTCAAAAATTTAATCATATTTTCACAAAATTAAAGAATTAGTTATTTTTATCGTTTAACAAATTTGATACACGTGTAATAATTTTAGATACTTAGGTAATAAATTTTGTTACACGATGAAATTAGTTATTTTCTTAATTTCGTAAAACTATGGCTATTCTTTAAACAAACAACAAAAAATTTGACTAAATCTTTAAAAATCTCAAGATTTAATACGTAGGAATGGTCAAATATAGGATTTTGACATATTTTTTGGACCATATATTGCCTAGTAGCTAACTGGTCCATCAAAAAATTAATTACACAATGCAAGTGGAGTGTATATATATATATATATATATATATATAATTTATATATATATATAATTAACAACAATGTAAAATCTATCTTTCAAACGATTTTGTACTAAAAGAAAATGGATTAATTACAGTGGCAACACAAAATGGATATAGTTAAGATGGCACGCTGTTATCAAAAAAAATTTTTTTTTTTTAGCTCTTGATTTATTCTTGATTGGAGTCAGAGTACTCTTAATAAATGGTCAATTAAATTAGTATCAAATAGGGAATTTCATAAAGATAATTTTTATAAGAAGATAACCAATTTTAAGAAAATGATTTTAAAAAATAATAATAATTTCAAAATTTTAAGATAATAGTTATTTCATAAATTTATTACTATCGTAAGAAATTTCTTATGATAAATTTTATGTGTAATTTTGTTATGATAAGAAATTTTTTATTTGGACAAAAATTTTTTTATGATTAGTTTTTAAATTTTTTGAAAACTATTTACCCAACTTACCTTTTCATAAAATGCCATTATTGCAATTATCCGTACACCATGTGCCTAACAAACTCGCAAGATAAAATATTTAATATGGTTTTTATTTTTTATTTTTATTTTTTTGGTGCTACCTACTTAAGTATTTAACTAATCATACTCTTAGTTAGACCAAGTATCCATAGTTTCTGCTCAAAAGTTGTGCCATTTCAACTTTTTTCACAAAAATAAAGGACTACATCTAGATAATAATCAATGGCCAATTAATTAGTCATGGAAACTGATCAATTAAATCCCATCTTGCTAACCACCACAATTAAAAAAGATAAAATAATTCAACAACTGTATAGTAATATATGACTATGCGTCTCTATTCTCCAACAATTAAGATCCACGAAGCTGTATAGAGATACATCTCTATATATATATTATATTGTCCCAGATGCTCAAAATATGTACGACTCATTTGCAGCACATAACTTCATATATATATTTTTTTCAAATATTATTAAGCGCAAGCTAGTTCAACTTTAACCTTTTTATTAGCAACATTTGGTTAGCAATACCTTACCACCACTAAATATATAAAATTAGAGAATGACGAAACTAGCCTTGGGAACCAGCCGAGAGGCCACTCAGCCGGAATGCATCCGAGCCCTTGCCGTGGAGTTCATCTCCACCTTTCTCTTCATCTTCATCAGCGTCGCCACCGTCGTCGCCACCGGTACCACCAATAATTTCCTGATTTCACCGCCTCTCATATTTCCACAAATCACCGCTTTTTTAAGTTAATCTGAAGATCCAGAATCATTTCCCGTTTTTTCCAATAAACAATGTCTGTCCTAAAAAAAATCTAGCCAAGAAAAAAATATTTATTTATTGTTTTTTTTTTATATTTTGTTTTGTATTGATTAGGGAAGCAAGGGGCGGGGCCGCAAGAGGGGTTGTTCGCGGTGGCGGTGGCGCAGGCGTTGTTTGTGGCGGCCATAGTATCGGCCGCACATATCTCCGGCGGCCATCTAAACCCGGCGGTGACGCTGGGCCTCCTCGTCGGCGGTCACATGACCGTCGTCCGATCGGTGCTCTACATGATTTGCCAATTGTTGGCTTCGACATTGGCTTGTTTCCTTGTGCAATACCTTACCGGAGGATTAGTAAGTCAAAGTCAAACTATATCCCCCACTTTTTCGAAGGATATATTATTGCTTACTTAAACGTTTAAGGAATTAAATGAATCCAAATATAAAACTTAACGGTTAAGAAAATTCTAAACGCATGGAATTCTAGTAAGCGAGTGATGTTACAGCAATTATGGTACAGAATTGATATGGATTTGACACTTTTTTTTTTCTTTTTTTTAAAAATCACGAATAAGTGTTCAAGTTGTCTACTACAACATCAGTGCTAACGTGTCAATTTTTCGTTTGAGAAAAAATCATGTGGTGACAGAGAGTCACACATTGGAGAGTTGGACCAACGACGAGTGTTTATAATATCAGCGGAACTCTTATGTTATGTAGTGTGCTTGTGAATCGTGATGTCAAGTGTCAACGATACTTTTTTGGTGGGGAAAAAGTTATTGCAAAATATAAAATGTTTTAACTTGCTTAATAAAAATGATTAAGTAGAGAAAGTAACGAATTACTTGGATTTTGAGTAAAGTATAATGTCACTTTTAATGTTCTAAACTTCAACTTTGTCCATTCTAGAAGCGCATGTTGTAAATAAAATTAACAAAATATATTCGTCGAAATAGATTTATGTTTAATTAAAAGTAATTATTTGTTGTCACTTTTTTTTTATTTATTATTTTGTGTTTTTCTCTTTTGATTTTATATTGTATGTCTAATAAGAAATTATTAAATGAAGGACATTCACGCTTTTTTAGCGAATTAAATTCGCGTAAGGAACTTTTTTAGATCATCGTGTTAATCTTTTTTAAATTATGAGATCTATCAAAAAAAAAATTTCAAAAAATATAGCCGACTTGAGAATCTCTAGCTTCAATAATCCTTCAAATTTGTACAACCGCAACCAAACCCTTTATTCCTTTAACTCGATATAAGACCAAACGGGAGCTATATACACATTATGAATCTTATCTTGACTTTTAAACTCTTTTATTTCACGTATAATTATGACCATATAGGTACAAATAAATTGCATGTGAAATAATTTCATAACTATGGTTATACGTACCTAGGTTTCTTGAAACGTTCATGGACTATAAACTAGTAGCATAAATGGTATATTTCTTTCTTTGTTTTTTTTTGTTTTTTTGTTTTCATCAGTTCTTCTTATTATTATTATTTTTCTGAACGACAGAGTGTTCCAATCCACGCACTAGGAAGTGGGGTGGGCCAATTCCAAGGGGTAATATGGGAAGTAGTCCTCACATTCTCTCTGCTGTTCACTGTATACGGTGCCATTGTGGACCCCAAGAAGGGACCGGTTGATGGGCTGGGCTATACCCTAACCGGGTTCCTGGTCGGAGCCAACACCCTGGCCGGTGGGTCCTTCACTGGGGCCTCCATGAACCCAGCAAGGTCATTTGGGCCGGCATTGGTCAATTGGGCCTGGGCCGACCATTGGGTCTATTGGGTTGGGCCTCTCGTTGGTGGTGGGCTCGCTGGGCTCATGTATCAGAATTTCTTCATGGCTTTGCCCCAGCATGTTCGTATTCCCACCGACGAAGAAGCTTACTAACTTGTTTGGTTAATTGATCCTCAAAAGGAGGAAAAAAAAAAAAAAGAAGTTTATTGTTTGTTTGTGTCCGTGTGTGGAATTGCTCTTTATTGATGATTTTATTTATTTAATTATTAATTTCTATTTGATTATATTTATGAATTGGTCGTGTGTTTCTCGTTCAGATCCATCATGTGGTTTTTTGTTCTATTTTTACCTCTTGTGTTGTTTCGGGACTTGTATCTGATTGTGTTTAATAAAAAATACAATAAGGAATTTCCGTGGCTGGTTCTTTTTATTTTTTATTTTTATTTTTTTCCCCTTTAAATAGTATACTTTCTGTTGCATGAACATGATATGCATTACAGAAATTGGTATCATGAACTTTTGAAAAAGGCAAGCACATTAATGATCTTCATCATTGCTTATCTTTTTCTTTTTTATTATTATTTTTTTCTTTTTTGGATTGGTGATGATACAATATTGCTCATACTCCTAAATACGAGCATTATCAGTGGAGTGAAATCCTCGTGTAAATGTTAACACTTAAAATTTGAAGTTAAAATTTCTCTGTCAATCTTAAACGTATGATAGAAAGAGAAAGGAATTATAGAGATTAATTTTGTGAAAGATTCTTGCCTATTATATTAATTTAATATTGCTAAATGAGAGATATATATACAACTATATAAGTGGAGAAGAACAATTATAGAAAATTGTTCTAACTTATCGGAAATTTTGTAATTTGAAATAGAGATACAAATAAATACAAAGTTAAATATCTGTTAATGTCAACTTTGGCTATTAATTATAGGTATAAAATAATATAAATAATAAGAGGATATGTAAAGTCCCAAATCTTAAGTCGCGTCACATGCAGCTGCAAAATGTAGAACTCACTAATAGTTGACCAAATTATGCAACAAAAAAAGTAGACCAATTTTTGTATTGTATTAACTTTTAAAATAAGTAACGTACAAAATAATGGTTGGAAAAAAAAAATTACGAGAAAGAGTAGCACGAAAAAGCTATTTTTGTCACTTCAAGTCCCTTTAGAAGGTGTCACACGGGCAAAAAAAGGATCTCGTTTTTAAATATAATGTTTCCAAAATTCGTTATCTATTTGCTCAAGAAATATATCACGAATATAACAAATTGGCCCGTATTAGATCAAGTCATGTTTCCTCTTATGCCTCGTATAAAAAATACCGGAAAAAATTAATCAAAAAGAGATTATAATAAATACTTAATCTTTTCTGACACTGAATTGACTGAAAATTATTTGTCAAGTATACATAAGTGGAGAAAATTAAATAATTTTTTCAATAATGAGAAAAATACCATATATGCATATCACCTTTTTTCCAAAATTATTCATGCATGGTATATATGATTGATTTGTATAACATCATCATCGTAGTTTTCCAGTGCGTATATATAGCAGTGGAGTTAGGACTTTATCCAGTGAGGACATATTTAAAAAAAAAATTAATACATGAACATGTTTATAAATTCATTTAATTTTTTTATAAATTTAAAAACTTTTAATTTTATGAGAATAAATTTATACTCTTTTAAAAATTTATGGTATAAAATTTAGTTTTTAAAACTTTGAGTGGGGGCATATTTTAAATTTTCAATAATTTATGAAGACATATTTATAATTTTTTAAAAATTACTATACAAAATTTAATTTTCAAAATTTAAGTGCGGACGATTGCCCCACTCAGTCACCACCTGCCTCGCCACTATATATATATATGACTCAAGAATGATGGTTAAACAGATGAATTAAATAGAAATTGAAATCATGAATGCCGCTAGAATATGGAGGAGTTATGATGTACTAAGCGACAAAACGGTGAGTCACGGACGCTATACAATAGTGCTTCTTTGGAGCTTCAATAATGGAGAGAGCTTTCAAACAATGAATCTTCATATATAATAATGCAATTAAAATTGTGGCTTTTACTCGGAAGCTGCCAAAAGCGAGTTGAAATATTTGAAGCACAACCCATCTCTAGCTAGTCATCATTTCTTGTTCTATAGCTAGAATACCAGATCTACTACTACTACTACTACTAAACTTATTTGAAGTACAGTTTGTCAAAACTATATTCGTATAAAGTATAAACGCATACAATCACAAACAAACAATACTCGTATCGCTTTAGAATATTCTTGGTCGGCTATTTGTCTTTCCTTTTTTTTTTTTTTTTTCACTTTTGAATGTGAAAAAAAGTACTCGTACTAAAAAGCTTGTTTATATTGCAAACATTTTGATCTCAAAGTTTAAGCATTATATGCCCTCCCTGGTTTTAATAAGTTCCAAATTACTTAAGATCTACGCACCTGGCTAAATAATTATCGTACTTCATTGGCTTCATGAGGAAATTAATGAAGCACTAGTTGATGTAGATATGTGTTTAACGTTACATTAGAAAATAATCCAAGTGATTAGAAAGGGGTTGTAAATTGTAATTTATATTTTATGTACTAAAACCAATAGAGATTTTCACCATTTAAATGTCAACTTGACGTACGTAACAAAAGAATATCAATGGCCAGCTCATGATGAGAGAAAGTGACATTTCTTTAGATTAATAAATAGCCACAAAGTAGCACGTTCCTCGGCCTTAATTTGTGTAGTAGTGGTGGTGGTGGGGCTAGTTAATTATTACATAATTTGCATTATTATTATTATTATTATTATTATTATTATTATTATTGTTTTTTGTGTGTGTATATTTTAACAATTTATCAATTAAGCTGAAATGTCAGTTTCATGCTAACTTAGTTTATTGGTAATTTATTCTTGCTTAAAATATGATTTAAACTGAATAAAAGTTTACGAGAACAGACTATTATTTGTTAACATTGATAGTATTGATTAAATATGGACGTTATTCTTAAGGATGACATGTTAATGCTTTATTTTAAAGAGACATAGGAAATAATTTGCAAGAAGCTAAAATTCAAACCATATTAAATAGCCAAGACCTTTTGTCCTCTGACCCCAACAAGTATGCATGCATTTGTAACAGAAGGAGACCAGAGGAACCATAATTATATAGAAAACAATAATATATACACGCATGATATATGATCTCATATCTGCTTGCTAAATTTTTTTAAGGGTGTGTTTGATGGGTAAGATAAGAGAGATTGCATAGGATTGAACTAATATTAGTAATTTTATGTTTGTAGAATGGTGGAATGAGGTTAGTGAGTATGAGATCCACAAAAATAATCTATCTTATCTAAGATAATTAATCTCATAGAGAATGATGAGATTATTAATCTCAAACCAAAAAGTATAGTCTTAAAAAGAAATTTTTATTTACGTTTTAGTTAAGTTCAAATAGAAATTATAAATAATTTTTTAAAAAATATTATATCATAATCTAATGTAATATCACAACAAATATGTCACAATATTAAATATAATATGATCAAATTCAATTCAATCCAATAAATCTTATCCAATCACATCTAATACAATCCGGAATACCAAATGCAGCGTAAGTTTACTTTTTAAGTTAAAAAAGATAATATTTTAAATTGCAAATTATTAAACACATTGATAGTCAACGGGTACAATCGTAATTTCACTAGAAGATTAAACAATTAGACTCCTCTATGTTCCTATGGCAACATGTAAACGATCACATTCGCTCCATATATAACAATGCTTAGCATTGGTCATTGTACTAAAAAATAGCCAGGCTAAGTAACATTGCAAAACGCCAGGCAAAGCTTAGGGGTTCCAACTAAAGCCTTCAAATTAAAATAAAGTTGGCAAAATCTTTTAGTCCTTGCCAATACAGTAACATTAATTAATGGCGAAGATAGCCTTGGGGACCAGCCGAGAGGCTGCTCAGCCTGACTGCATTAGAGCCTTAGTCATCGAGTTCATTACCACCTTTCTCTTCGTCTTCACCGGCGTCGGAGCCGCCATGGCCGCCGGTACGTACGTTTATATCTATATCTATATAAAATATTGCAAATCTATTACTCATGATGTGCATGTTACTCGGATCAAATTCCATATCTTCTGTATTTTTATTGTTATTCCCTCAGTCAGATTTTAGTACGTAAGCAAAAATAATTATTTTTAATTATAGCAAAATATAGGGTGGTTAATAAATTTAAGTGTTTTTATTTACGTGTCAGAAAATAGAACATAATAATAAAACAGGATATATGAGTTCATCATATCATGTTTATTATCCGTCAAATTTAATTAGTACTTAATTAAAAGTATATATTTTCTACAGTCCATTAGAATATTTTTTGGCTACAAATTATTGTGTGTGTGCATTTAAAAATAAATAAAATTATAATCGTATTTGGTATTTAACTATTTTCAAATCCATTATGACGTTTTTAAAAATTAAGAATTAAGAAATTAGTTATCAGCATTTTACAAATCGTCATGTAATTAAAAATAATAATTATTTACTTAATTAATAAAAACGCTGATTATTTTCTTAAAACATCATCTTAAAAATAGCTATTTGCTCAATAATAATCCATGAAACACTAATTATTTCATAGGTTGATCTCTCTCTCACTCTCTCTTTTGTGGCTGATTTAATTGAGGTTAATTATACTTGTATTATTCTTGAACTGATGTTTGCAGATAAGCTAGGAGGGGGTGCGCTAGTGGGGCTGTTTGCGGTGGCGGTGGCGCACGCGCTGGTCGTGGCGGTGATGATATCGGGCGGCCACATATCCGGTGGCCATCTGAACCCGGCCGTGACGCTGGGCCTGCTCGTCGGCGGACACATCACCGTCGTCCGATCTGTGCTCTATTGGATCGACCAATTGCTGGCTTCCGCGGCTGCTTGTTTCCTTCTTCAGTACCTCACTGGTGGACAAGTATGCAGTTATCATCCCTCATATACATACATATATATATATATATATATATTCCAAATTCTAGAGTGTTATATTTTTTGAATTTAAAATTATAAATTCAAACTTAAAGCCTAATTCACATTATAGATCAGTGTAGAATCAACCAAAAAATCGTATTCATTAATAATGAAAATTAAAATTAAATCGATAATATTATAAAATTTAATTATTTGAGATTTGTATAGGCTCTTTAGCAAATAATGGGACCAAAAGATTAATCAACTAGAAATGACTTATTCAACTCCACTTAACTACTTCTTTCGGTGACTTTTTTTTTTCAAGGTAGGAGTGGATCAAGGTCAAATCAGTAATGTTTTCTCCTCTTTAGTGACATTCTGTTTGTTTTAATAAAGAGAAAAATTATAATACCTTGGCAGCTAGTATATAATTAGGATTTCTATAATAAAATGGCCATAGTACTAATTCTCCGTTTTTGTTTTTGTTTTTGATTTTGGTACGTAAGCAAAAATAATTATTTTTAATTATAGCAAAATATGAGGTGGTTAATAAATTTAAGTATTTTTATTTACGTGTCAGAAAATAGAACATAATAATAAAATAGGATATATGAGTTCATCATATCATGTTTATTAGAATCCGTCAAATTTAATTAGTACTTAACTATAAGTATATATTTTCTACACTCCATTAGAATATTTTTTTGGCTAGAAATTATTGTGTGTGTGCGCATTTAAAAAAGAAAATTATAGTCCTATTTGGTATTTAACTATTTTAAAATCTATTATGGCGTTTTTAAAAATTAAGAATTAAGAAATTAGTTATTAGCCTCTTACAAACCGTCATGTAATTAAGAAAATGATTATTTTCTTAATTAATAAAAACGAAAACATCATCTTAAAATAGCTATTAGCTCAATAATCTATGAAACACTAATTATTTCATAGGTTGATCTCTCTCTCTCTTTTGTGATATATATATATATATATATATTCCAAATTCTAGAGTGTTATATTTTTTGAATTTAAAATTATAAATTCAAACTTAAAGCCTAATTCACATTATAGATCAGTGTAGAATCAACCAAAAAATCGTATTCATTAATAATGAAAATTAAAATTAAATCGATAATATTATAAAATATACTTATTTGGGATTTGTATAGGCTCTTTAGCAAATAATGGGACCAAAAGATTAATCAACTAGAAATGACTTATTCAACTCCACTTAAGTACTTCTTTCGGGACTTTTTTTTTTTCAAGGTAGGAGTGGATCAAGGTCAAATCAGTAATGTTTTCTCTTCTTTAGTGACATTATGTTTGTTTTAATAAGAGAAAAATTATAATATCTTGGCAGCTAGTATATAATTAGGATTTGTATAATAAAATGGCCATATCACTAATTCTCCGTTTTTGTTTTTGGTTTTGGTTCCAACAGAGTACTCCAATTCACACGCTGGCAAGCGGGGTAGGTTTCTTGCAAGGAGTGGTGTGGGAGATTGTGCTCACATTCTCCTTGCTCTTCTCGGTGTATGCCACAATGGTGGACCCCAAGAAGGGGGCCCTTGACGGGCTGGGCCCCACACTGGTGGGGTTCGTAGTGGGTGCCAATATCCTAGCCGGCGGGGCCTTCTCGGGGGCCTCCATGAACCCCGCGAGGTCCTTCGGCCCTGCTTTGGTCAGCGGGGACTGGACCGACCACTGGGTTTATTGGGTCGGGCCTCTCATTGGCGGTGGACTTGCCGGGTTCATTTACGAAAATTTCTTCATCTTCAGATCTCATGCCCGAATTCCTACTTCGGAAGGAGAAGTTTATTAATTTGTCTCTATTCAATTATGTTTCGGAATTTGTCTGGTATTTATTGATAAAAAAAATGTTATTAAGCTAGACTGTGCTTATCTAAGTTGAGACCGCAGGTAATGGGTCTCATTATCTGCGGTCTTAATATCGGTGGTTGTTGCTGAGCACTCTCTTTCCTCTAACATTTTATGTTGTAATAAATTTTTCTTTTTTTAAAAAAATCTTGCTTCCCTCTTTGCAATTGATATTTACTTACTTTTATATATATATATATATATATATATATATCTACGTTTATGCATGTATTTAGTCACTTTGCAATAGTTATCAACAGATCTAAAAATTTGAGAAATTTAAGAAATGCGAATTATCTAATTATTAGGAAGATCCATCTAAGTATATTAATTTTTATATCATGGCATGGCCAAAACACCATTCAATATCGGGCCCCAAATGAAAAAAGCAACATCAAATATATATAGTAAATGAGTGGACAACTATTCCATCCTCTTGGCCTATGATATACAACAACAATAGCATTAATATGTGTATATAGTGGTTACAACTTACAAGTCATAAAACATGGATGATATATATAAAGTAGTGGCCACAAGTCATAACTGCAACTTTTTAACTGCCTTTTATTTGAAGAATTTAATATCAGGTTAATTACCAAAAAATGGGAGACAAACAAATTGTTCAAGCACTTATTAATCATATGATGCCTCGGTGTCTAATTTATTATCGGCCAAACTAACAAGGAATATTTAACCAGCCAGCTAACTAGCTAGCTTGATACTAAAAGTACCAAGTCCAAAAAAGACACATCACTTTCATTAGGTTGCAGAATTACGACAATCACTCATAAAACGGTGGCCTTTTGAAAATCGAATACTAGCACAAGATTATCAAAGCAATTAGAGAATGTAATGTTAGAAAATAAATTTAAAGGTCTAAAGACCTCTAGAAAAAGATAAAAATATAAAAAGAAGAGTTAAATTTATTTATTTTTTAAATATGGCTACTTTCACATATATAGACTTGGAGGCCAAGTTTGTGAAGCTTTATTGAAGCTCCTTTGAAGCAATATATTATTGCTTTTTGAGCAAATCAAATGCCTATATAAAGGCCTAAGATCTTCACTTTGTACTCTGCTAGAAGAGAAAAAGAAAATACAAGGAAAGAAAGAAAAGGAAGAGGAATAGAAGCAAAGCTTCTTTGAGAGTTGAGAGAGATAGGAGTCTAGAGCTTGTTGAGAACATAGGAATATGAGAAATTGTAGAGTGTTGTGGTAATATAATAATATTTGAGTGTGGGTAGTAAAATTATTTTCCTATATATATTACTCCAACTTGTAATTCCAAAATATTATGCTGGGTAATTAAGTAATTCAATGACCCAAATAATTTGGGAAAAATTTTACATTGTTTTTTTTATTTATTATAGATTTAAAAAATAACATGCATAATTAGATTAAGTCAATGAGCATAGTTTTATAATTTCTATATTGAAGTAGGATAATAGTCCTACAATATTTTTTTTGAAGGGGGTTTAAAATATTATGCAATTTTTAAAAATTCTAGGGGCACATGTTCCCTGAGCGTTAATCGGCTCCGCCAGTAACACACTGATTTCTTCTTCTTCTCTAAGAACTTCTCTAGGAGGGTCAGTATTAGATTTTAATAATTTTATACTCTAATATATATGTTGGACATTAATATGGAAATGATTATTATCATCATCTGTAGACTATATTTAGATGGCATGTGAAGCGTATGTATAATTCCTTTTTCCATACCTGCTATGCTGTCGTACTTTATAGATTACATCATGTAAACCTTGATTAAAAAACTGAAATATAGGCAAAATAAAGTTATGCATAATTAGTAATTTAATTGATAAAATATTTTAAAATTAATTTTTATGTAACTGGTGTCGTTTTTCTGTCCCACTATCGTTTCCCTGGTTTTGTGTCGTTTTTATTTTAATGTCGTTTTCTGTTTATCTGTCGTTTATATGTGTTACTGTCGTTTTTCGTGGATTTCTGTCATTCTTCTATTTTCCTGTTGTTTTTAGTTTTATGACGTTTTCTACCTCTCGTCCTTTCATATTTCTTATCCGTTTCTCAGAATTGATGTCGTTTATCCTTATTTACCGTCGTTTTTCATTTGTTGTCGTTTTCCCTTTTTATGTCGTTTTTATAATTAATGTCGTTTTTATATGCAAAATGCGATTTTCATCAAAACTAATGCACACTGTCACTAATTTTAATACAATATTATTAAAATAACACATATAAACAATATAAATTAAAAACTAGAATAAAAAAGCCTAAATTGTACATGCATTTTTGTAAGGAAAAATTATACATGCATTTCTATAAACCTAACAAAAAAAAAAAAAAACCTGAATTTTGTTGTTATTGGGGATGACCCGTGTTTGGTGAAAAGGGAATGTTGTTGGCTATTTTGCCCTTCACTTACTCATACAAAGAGATCCGTAAATATATATAATTATATATATATGGAGAGAGAGAGAGAGAGAGAGAGAGAGAGAGAGAGAGAGAGAGAGAGAGAGAGAGAGAGAGAGAGAGAGAGAGAGAGAGAGAGAGAGAGAGAGAGAGAGAGATTTGAGCTGTATTAACCAAGAGACTATTTTGTAATCTCGGTTCGTACTGTGGCTAAGTAATCACTCATTCACATGATATCAACCCTAAAAATGGAAAAATCTAGATTAATCTTGATGCTTTACTTGACGATTGAAAAACCTAAAAAAAAAAAAATCAATAATTGACCTACATTATCTTTGAGAAATTATTTAATAGACCTTGCGCGGTACATCGGTCGATCGATTAGTGAAAATCAAGATTCAAATAATTCATCAATATAACCACACTATTTAACCAATATTAGTTATCATAAATATTCAACTCCAAAATTTTTCAAACTGATTGACATCTAGATCACCTTTGACGTACGTACCAAATCCAATTTAATTACCGAACCAACAATTTTCCCAATTGTATCTATATATATATATATATGGCTCTCAACTAATTAAGCCTACTGAAAATATGTACCTTGCCGCTGCCTCTCCACCCAAGACGGCGACAACACCGGGCTGGCCCTACCCGCCGCCGCCGAAGAAACCGAGCCGCTCCTCTCGATCACGTGATGATCATCATGATCATGATCATGATGGTCAATATCCATGCAACACACCATGGTGGGGTGATCATGGTCCTCCGGCAAGACCTTGACCCTCCACACCTTGAAAGTCTGGTCCAAGCTGGCGCTGTAGACGAGGAAGCCCATCATGACGACCCGCTCCACCTCGAGGCTCGCCGCGAGGCACCGCACGGGCCCGCGGTGGCCGTCCAGCACCGCCATGCACTCGTGCAGGCAGCTGCCCTCCTCTCGCCGCCATATCCGGATGGTCGTGTCCTCCGAGCCGCTGAACACCATCTTCTCCAGCGCCACCAAGCACAGCACGGCGAACCTGTGGCCCTGCAAGAACCCTCCGTGGTTGAACCTGAACGAGCTCCGCTCCCTCTCCCAGAAGTTGATCGTCCCGTCCGAAGCCCCCGAGTAGAGGAAGAACGCGGAGCTCAGGGCCATGGCGTTGACCGGGGAGTTCTGGAACCTCAGGATCATCGTTAGGGTGTGGGAGTTCTCGCGGTAGATACGGCGCCAGAGCTTGACGGAGCCGTCCGACGAGCAGGTGAAGAGACAGCCGTCGTCTTGGCTGACGAGCATGGCGTTGAGTCTGTCCTCGTGGGCGAGGAACGAGTCGACGCACTTCCCGGAGGAGACGCGCCAGGCCTTGACGGAGCGGTCGAAGGAGCCGGTGTAGAGGATGTCCTCGGCGTGGTGGTAGGCCATGCACGAGACCGCGTCCGTGTGCTGGCGCCTCCTCGGGAGGCGGCGGGAGAAGAGCGAGAGCGGCGAGGTGATGAGCGAGCGGGCGGGGCGGCGGGGGATGGAGGGGAGCTTCTTGAAGGAGAAGTTGTGGGGGTTGAAGGCCCAGACGCGGACCTTGTTGTCGCGGTGGGAGGTGAAGAGCGTGTCGCCGTGGGCGAGGGCCATGGCGCGGACCTCGCCGGCCTTGGCCTTGAGGAGGCCGCGCTCGGCGCAGTCGGGGGCGCGCCAGGCGCGCACGCGGCGGCTCTCGGAGCCGGTGAAGACGAGGCCGTTGGGGGCGGCGGCGATGGAGTGGATCGTCCCGTCGTGGCGGCGGAGGGAGGCGATGCAGTGGTAGAGGAGGGAGGGGGATGGGGTCTGGAGAGGGGAGCACGTCCACGGCGACTCCGGGCTCGGCGGAGGGTACCAGTACTGGCCGTGGGGCCCGCGGGCCGGGCTCGACGGGATCGGCGGGCTCAGGTAGTAGGGGTAGTCTTGTAATTCCCCGTCGACGTCGTAGAGGATGTTCTGGTCGTCATGGTGGTTTAGGGTTGTAGGGGTTTCAAGGGAGGTTTGGCTTGACCTCTCTTCGTATATTATGCTTAGGAATGAGTTTTGGTGGTATTGTTCCATTTGGGGTATGTTTGGTAATTAGAGCATAAGGAAGGTGTTATAGAGGAGGTACGTATGATGGCATGTACTGTGTTGATCGAAGGAGTTTATTATTATCATCATTATTATAATCTTAAGGTACGTATAATGATGTGATTTTATTTAGCTAGTGAATTACAAGGGTTGGAGTGAGATGGGTGTATTTTTTGGTTGTGTCATTAAGGTGGTACATCAAGGCAGTGGGAGAGCTAGGTTTAGCATAAATGTATTACGTGATTAGTATTAAGTGTCTCTTGGTAGTTCATGAAGTGGCCATTTGATGAGTTAGGTTCAAAGAAATAATTAGGATCCGGAAGCTTCAAACTTGTACTTTAATTTAAAAAATATAGAGATATGGTATACATATATATTGATATACCTTTGCTTTTCAAATTTACTTGTTAGTATTAGCTATGTATGGTTGTATACATTTAGTGAATATTATCTTTCATATCAACATTGAAAATACCCAATAATTAGTTCGGGAGGCAAAGTCCTCTAATAAAGAGGTTGAGATTTCGTGTTCAAATTCTAAATATAATTCTTCAAAAAGAATATCAGTGTTTGCATAATATGTCAGCCTGTAAGTAGTGTTTGCATGAAAATTGTTGAATCAAATTTGGTCCACTCTACTTAAATTTTAACTTAATGCTCTTAATTATAGGTTTGTTTGCTATTATTTGGTAATTGCCATGAATGCGTGTATAGGATTATTAACTATCTGATGCACCAATAACAGTTGGTAACATTTGATGAGGAAGGTTTCACTCATTAATATAGCCTCATTACTACCATGATGAAAATGGATTGATCTGCCTATATATATGTACTTCACGCAAAAATAATGAATATAGCATTACTCTGAAAAGATATACTGATGAAAAATAATTTGGGATAATTAGCTATGTATTCCATGTAACTAAAATATTTTATTTAAAATAATAAAAAAGTGCTACCGAGTTCAATTGAGCCCGCCATTGAGATTAGTACTTTCACTTACAAAATAAAATTTAAGATGAGTCTCACACCCACATCCATCTTATTTTTTCCCCTTAAAATAAAGTGATTGAGAGGATTAAGTATAAGTTGTTTACGTATCAAAAAATAATCTCTAGACAAAATAGAAAGAACAACAAGTCATGGCCGATTCGTAGTACCTGTATTCATTTTTTTCTGAAGTAATTAAAAAATCTTTATCAATGGCTAGAAATGAGTGCTCTGTAATTAATACTTATATTTAACTTGATAGAAAACTTGAGGACTATAAACTAGTTTTTAGTCTATGAGCTTGAGATATCTGATAATTATTTGTAAAACTTTTAAAGTTAATTAGTCCACTAGTTTATACCTTATTAATAAGAAGCCAAAAATTATTACATTCAGCTCGTTCTTTCAAAACTGAGACTTAATAATTTTTTGGTTAAACAGAAAGGCAGACAGGTTGAATAAGCTCAAATATATATGCATATTTCAGTATAATCCAAGCATAAAATAAAACGTACTATTACTCAAAACAAGATTATATATTATTGTTAATTAATTTCTACACATATGTTTACAACATATTATACAAACATCATAAGTTGCATATAGTTGATATGATATAATCTATAAAATACCAAAAGATCCTTGTCGTGATATGTACTTTCATAAATTATATTTTATGGTACGTTTCGAAGACGATTAAATATTTTCATTGCAGAGAGACACAAATGTTCCATGGAAACCATATGGCACCCTCTGTGGCAATGTGATTTTCGCAGCCGGCTTTTCCTCGAAACGCTTCGCATCAATCACATGAACCTACAAAGAATTCATAAACAGAAAAACACAAATTAGCATTAATGAATTTGACTCACAAGAAGCTAAGAAAACTCGCAGACTAGTACTATGCTACAGTAACAGTAATCGCTAATTGTGCAAGATCATGCATGTACGGACTAATATGGTTTTGAATGTATTTTGATGTGTAAAATATATTTATTTGTAGAACTAAAACTCTAGTGACTGTCTATATTTGACGTACGCTTAGTATGTAGTATATGATTTTTGTAAATATATATGTGGGGTTGTAAAATTATTTTGTTTGGAAACATTGTTTGTTTGAGTGCTGTTTGAGAATTTTAGGAGCTTAACAGTTAAATTATTTATTGGAATTCGAAAGCTTTTTTGGAAAATTAGTTAGGCTTCAAATTGCCGTTTGACAATTGTGTGTATGCGTGTTGTTTATTTATTTATTTATTATTTTTTTCAGCAAAGACCAAAACAATACAAAGCAGAAAAAACGACATGAAAATAAAAACGACAAGAAATATAAAAAAATGCCAGGATATTTTGACAAACGACATTTTAGCGTGAAAAACGACATTGTTTTTAAAAAATATAAATGTATTGAAAATGACAGTAATTGGAAAGTGTCAGTTGTAACAAATTAAAAAAAATGGTAAAATTGTATTATGTTAAAACGACATAAACGTCCAAAAACGACATGAATTTTAGAAAAAAACGACAGGAAATAAGAAAAATGAAAGATTAGGGAGGAAACGACATTATTTGCGCATCACAACAAATCAGTATTCAAAACGATAGTGGATGGTGCAACAACATTAAAATTGAATAAACGACATTACTTCAGATTAGAGGACATATTTTTCTTATTTAAAATCAAGCAAGTGAGAAATGAAGTTTACGTATGACCAGTTTTTTTGGGTAGCTTTATGCACTGTTTCCATTAGCAGAATTTAGTCGTGATTAATAATAATACGACATGAAAAAGTGCAAAAAAAACGACAAAAATATTAACAACGACATGGTAGTAGAAAACGACATGTCGTAAAGAAAACGACATTTTAAAGAAAAACGACAAATACGTGTTGAAACGACAGTGAAATTGATGTATGACGGTGATTTTGAAAATATAATATGTATATCTGGGTGTGTGTGTGTGCGAGTGAAAAATGACAAAACAGTCCAAGAAGAAATGACGGTTTAGAAAAACAAGAAGAAATGCGTAAGCGACTTGGTAGAAGGAAAACGACAGGTTAGTGAGAAAACGACATACTATTTTTTCAAACGACCAAGAATTTGAAAAAGGCAATTTTTTCGAAATGGACGAAAGACTGTTACTTGGTAATATTGTAATATTTGATGTAATAAATACATAATAGAGTAAATAAAGATTCTTCAATTATATGTCTAAATAAACGACAAATTGAAAAAAAAAATAAAAAAAAATTCAGCGACAGAGTTGCAACTCAGCAGTCACCAAAATCATCATTACTATTAACACCTTAATTCTTGTAGTGAAATCTATTTCGTCGTTGTTACATATATATATATATATATATATATTTTTTTTTTTTTGGGTAAAGCAGAGATATCTATATTGGTATATAATAAAATGTAACTTACTTGGGTGACATGGGTGTCTTCATTATGGACAAAAGATAAAATCCAACCATCATCTTCTTCTTCTTCTTTGGCTCCGTGCTTTGCTACAAAACAACTTCCACTGCAAAAGCTGTTTTCCTCCAACTTGTGATACTCAATCTTCACCAATTTTCTGCTCCTACGCTTTTCCTCTTGCTAATTACCATGATACAAAAAAAAAAAAAAAAAAAAACAATTAGGGAACGATAGTTTTGTGATTATTTAGGAGCATGTCTATAAATTGTCATGTAATAAATTCTACTCTTTGTTTAAGAGGATGTTTTGAAAACATTATTTTTTAAAATATATCATCTATCTTATATATATTAATTTAACTTTAACACTTGATTTACATAAATACCTCATGTTTTGAAAATTATAACAAAATAATAATACCCTACTAACTCAATTACTTGTATATCATTTTTAATATGAAGATAAATTGATTACTTTCTTTAACTATTAAAAAATTTAATATATTTTGTTAATTGTATTTGTAGTATTCAATTCGAGTATTTTCATGTTTCACGCTCAATTAGAATAACTGGTCAATTTCTGTGATGCATAATATTAAGTGGATATTTAAATAACGAAAGTTGCAATCATTTCTGTTAATTAAAGCGTATCAATATGAAGGATCCTATGTTAAAAAAGGGAAAAACATTTTAACACACTAAATATACACAGTTAATACATATATAAGAGAGCTTGTCTGTCTTACCAATAGTGCCTCATACTCTATTTCTTCCAAATGTAACTTTGCTAGAGACCCAAATTTTCCCTTGCCTTAAACCCAAAAGAATACAAAACACATGTCAAAATCTCAAAATGCTTAAATAAAGCATATAAAATTGTTAAAAATCAACAATTAGGTACACTAATATTATATATTATATGTATATACATATATATTTTGTCCCACAATATGCATGGAAAATGAAACAAATGAAATTTGGAATTACCACAAGTAGAGCTTGCCATGGAATTGACGGCTTGAGTATAAGCATAGTAGCATACTTGTGTTTGAGGCCGGTGAAGGTCTCATTGATAAAAGGGTAATCCATTGAGTAATCATTTCCAGTTAGAAAAGTCTCCTCTACTTTCCCATTTTCCATGTTTAATCTCCACTCATATGCATGAGTAAATAGAAACCCTTCTTCACTAATATAATCAGTGCCACTTGATGAATACAATTTATCATAATTTTTGAATGTAAACCCTTTTGAGAACCACTCGTGCTTGCCTTTGCCACGTTCCGGACCCGGTAAAACTGATTCTCTAGCTCTGCATCCTCTCACGATAACCTATATATATATATATATATATATATATTCATGTGTAATACACCCATGAGTTACAAAATCACATATAGTTAATTGTATTTTATGTGGAGATTCAGATTGAGAGGAGAGACGTGATATTGAAAATATATTGAGTAAAAAAAATTGTTATTTGATACAATTATGTCCGGTTCAGTTATTACAAATAGAAGAGTTCATTCAAATGAGATCTACAAATAAGATCTATCTTTGTGAAGCACTTGAGTCAAAACATAATTATCCAACGCTACACTTATCAACTTAATACAAATTCATGTGTAATATTATTATTGGTGAGTGTTTATCGCATTGGTAGAATGATTTGATATTTAATCAATTAAAACATGACACATCAACTATCACATAAGTTGGTATTACAAAATTTGTAAAAAAATTGATATGTCTAGCATTATTCTTATAATTGCATTACTCTCATGATATCCTTGGCATAGGTAATGCAAAAGATATGGGCGTACCATGTATAGGTAGTAACGGATTTCTTTCTAAATAATTTTTTAGTTTTAGTTTTTTCTAATGGTTTATTTTATTTTTAAATTAATTTGCGATGTATATCTCATCATTTAAATATTATGATTTGATTAGTTTGAAAAACTTAACATATTTAGATGTAAGTTAACCTTGTACATATGCTCTCTAAATAAAACCCCTCATAATAAAAAAAATAAATATTGAGAAAATTTAATCTCATGTCACATTTGAAATTCATGTTTACATCTTATGTCATTATTGCATGTCATATCACTTTTTAAATTATCCTCATTCTCCCGTATTGTCTTCCTGATTTGTAAGAAAAATTAAAAAGGGCAATTCGGTCAAATTCCTTATTAAAAGGTGGCATGAACTCCATTTTTTTTCAAAGTGGCATATTTCAAACAAGTTATCCAGAAGTGGTATTTTTCAAAAAAATTCAATTATATTGGAATGGGATACAACATGGTGTGATTACCTGATTGCCCTCCTCGAAACAGTTGATTAAGTGGAATGTACAGTTAGGTTGTACCTTAAACCACTTAACTGGTCTTGCATCTCCATAACGAGGCATCACTCCAATCCTCGTATATCCATCTTTTTCAAACTTCATCAATCTGATATTTATACGTACACTCATTATATATACATAATATTGTATGCGATTTTTATCTATGTTAATTATTATATATCAGGAAAATAATTAAGCTAGCTAGACATGCTTACGGGCCACCCTTGACGAGTCTAGTTCCATCAACTACAAGCGGACAATCCATTATTACATTGTACCCAATAATTAAAAAAAAAAAAACCATATACAAGAGAAAAAAAATTGATTTAATGACAATGAATAGTAAATTATAGTTAACTCGTTAAAATAAGCATATGATAGCCAATAAGAATATTAGTTAAGTATAGTTCAGGATCAGGACCAAATTTTTTATGGACGGACTGTTTTTGCCACAAAATGCATATATGGTTCTGTTGAGTTGTGGAGCCTAATTTGTCGCCTACGGAGTAAAGACCCTACGCAGAGAAAACTGCAGTGGCTGAAAGTGAACGTAGCTCTCACATTGAGGGTGAACCACTATAAATCTGTGTGTGCAATTTTCTTTTCTTCGTATTATTATTCGTTTCTGACAGGTCGGATTGAGACGTCAATCCTAACAGGTTCATGAACTATTTTGCCATAACTAAAAGAAAGTTAAAAAAAAATAAAATTAAAATGGACCTCCAATGCAAAAACTTAGTTATAAAATTTGAATTTTTCGTCAAAAATTATATTGCCATGACTAATTCCATAATTATCAATAATAATTTGATCTTCATCGCTGGGCCAGCACACAAGATCTCAAGCCGATTTTTATTTACAAGTAGATTCTAGTTTTAGCTAGGTCACCACCTTTTTCTTTTTTCTTTTCATTTAGTATTTAATTTTAATATATACATATATATATATATATATATATATATATAATGGAGCAATTAACAAAGAACGAAAGTAAGATGAGTGAAACCTACTTTTCTGTGACTCCCACTTCATGGCTAATAATAGATCGATTGAACTCCATGTCAACTTTGCGCAGCAGTTTCTTTCCATCACCTGAAACACACACACACACACACGCACACATATATATATATATATATATATATACGAGTACAAATCTAAGCTCTATATATATATACATATCAGCAAAACACATGCTCATATATATTTTTCTAAATTTTTCAGTAAATTTGTCGAATTAGCAAGCCACCGTCTCCATGAGTGTACGTATGAGTGTGTATATATATTTATGTACATATACACATATTTATATAAAAATGTTAATAGAGAAAAACTAGAAAATGTAAGAATAAATGCGTACAAGAGACAACGCCCAAAACATAATAAGGCTTGGTAGCATCAACGCCCATTATGACCAACTCTCCGGAGGTTGGAGCTTTCTGCTTCAATGCTATTTAGTTAGATAATAATAATCACGTCCTCTAGCGAAAACAAAATTAAATGTAATAATTAGTTTGGTTTAATCTAATAATAAAAAAAAAACTATATAGAAAGCTTAGATCAATGAATAAGTTTATATATATAAATTTCAATCACTACCTTTGGGTGACTATTGAAGGTTCTATTCCAAGCTCCACCAATATTCCACTCTTGATAACTGTTTAGTGTACGGATGTCAATCTCTTGAGGAAAGTGATTCTCTGCGACCGCATAGATCTTCCCTGCATGCTCAAACACACTAGTATTTCTCATGTGTTTGTTCACTTCGCCAAATCTCAACTGCAAATTATATATACCAAAGGTTAAGCGATTTAAGCTAAAAACTTAGATAATTTTGATTTGAATTGATGAATAAATTAAAATTTTCGTATTTAAATAGTAAATTTAAATTGATGCTTAAGTTGTTGTTTGGTTGCGCTATTTGAATTGATTTTAGGAGAGAATTATTATTATTATTTTTTTTTTAAACTTGAATTTTTTTCCCCTGTACGTAGCAAGTATTTAGACCTGAATTTAAGTGGAGCAAACCAAACAATTTACTGCTATTAAAACAACTTCTAAGTCTCTAATTTTTGTTATCTATATTTTCAAGAGAGTTTTTTTTAATCATATATAAAAGTTGCATTTTTTTTCTTTCTAATTAATTATACGTACCATGTTTACAAAATATGCAGCTATAATTGCAGGGGCATCTCCTTCTACTGCTGGAATAAAACATGGTTTATTTTTTTTCTTCTCCATTTGGAAAGTTTGAGACTCAACAAATCTATTGTTGTAGGAGATATTCCAATCAAAATTTTGTCCCAATTTCTTGAAATACACTGCGTGAAGCATTCCTTCTCCCTCTACCCAAGTGTGACTCGATTGTCCGAAAATCGAAATCGCCGATTTATGACCTCCAAATAGAGGATTGGAGCCTGAAGATCATTTACTCAATTAATTATCAAGGAATAAAATCAAAAATTGTATACACTAGCTATATTATATTAATATTGTGACAAAACTAAACCATTTCCCAGTGACTAGCTAAGGATTTAATCATAAATATATATATACGTGTGTGTATATATACATACCATTTCTTATGTATACACCTTGAGGGAAGTCCAAGGGGATATTTCCTTCAGTGCAAGTGACCTCAACAATGTCTCCAATCTCTTCAACTGGTGCGAAGTTCTTCTGTAATATATTCACTAATTTTTCCATTTAATTATTTAACTAGATCCTAATTATTCCATATACAATATTGTACAATAATGGAAATATAAACACATTAAATATTTAATTTGACCACAGAATATATACTTGAATTAAAAAAAAATTCCTTCGTTTTTCCTACTCCTATAAGATTATATCACAATCTAATCATGTATGTATGTACGACACTAAAAGAAAAAAATCAGCAACAAATATTTGAGGAAAATTTTCGACGTTTGGCTATAAAAAAAATAATAATAATTCAAAGCCACAAATTTTTATAATGTTTCTGTGACCAAAAAAAAAAACGCATTAATTTCTTGTGGCCTATTCGATGATAAAATAAACAAAATGATAATAATAAAAAAACCTGAGTCGGAAGCAATGGTTGATCAACAAATTTGAAGATGGAATCCACAACGACGTCCAAAATCCTTTCGGATGTATCATTTATGGCCTTAGAAATATCTTCTAATTTCATTGGCAGAAATTGTTGAAACTCTTTGAAAAAGGGTTGTGCCTGTATCAACAATATTATATAATATTTATGAGTTTGGATTAATTAACACATAGTACATAATGGGGTACATATTAATAACAAGTATTTCTTAATATCCTTTAGCTATTGTTCTTAATTAATAACACTATCAAGCAAATATTAGTGATGCTTATCTAAGTCTAGATTATTAGTGCAAGAAATAATCTCAGCTAGGAGATCGTTAGTTAATTATATATATATATATATATATATATATATGTACACACACCTTTATAGTAGAGGCTATTGAGGTTTTTAGGCGATCACGATGAGTATTTGAGCTTCGAGAGGTCACAAAGCCCCTATGGAAATGCCCGTTTGCTTGTAAAACAAAACTAGGAACTGCCATCTTTCAATTCTCTCTCTCTCTCTCTCTCTCTCTCTCTCTCTCTCTCTCTCTCTCTCTCTCTCTCTCTCTCTCTCTCTCTCTCTCTCTCTCTCTCTCTCTCTCTCTCTCTCTCTCCTTCCTTGATATTGCAATTGCAATGCATTAACATAATTACGTCTATATAAAGAGCGAGCTATACGTATTTAGTTTATTGCTATTGCTAGTGATATTAATCAATTAATCTATAAACATTGGCGACTGTATTTCATTGGTTGTTTGATGTAGTTAATATATCACCTAGTGCATCATGCAAGTCATATAAAACACAGTTAATGGTGTTTTGGATGTAGCTAATGTCACCCTTGAGGACAAAGCATGAGGAATCTTGGAGATTTTTATTGTCCAAGTTGGGTATAATATCACCAATATTACTAAATTGAACGTGCACATAATTCTCTCAAAAAGTTTATGTTTTAGACTTTATAAATTAGTGTTTGGTATTTGATTTTACGGTAACGTTATTTATTACCATAAGTGATGTATTATCATATGCAATTTTTTTTAAAAAAGGAAGAATTTTGAAATAAAATCATTCCTGATGCCACTTAATAATCTATGTCCCAAGTGGTGTGCTCTCTTTATTTACACTCTATATTTGTAGTGTAAATTTTGAAATAAATTAAAAATGCAACACACATAAGGCATATTCAAATCTTATGGAGTTAGTTGACAAATCTAATAAACAATCTTACACATATACAATGATACATAATTATTTATAGTGATCGAAAAAAGAAAGGGCATTTTTCTTGTTTTTAAGGGGTTTAATATACAGTCTCTCACTCTCTCCCATGAGCAAAGCAAAAAGAGAGAAAAAGTATAAGAGCGGTGTACTTTGGCATCAACACCCATGCGTTGTGGTTGTCTTTAGTACTAAATCTATATGCATAGCCGTGCTTGGTAATTGGCTTCTTCTCCATTGGATACTATACTAAAGTTGAAGGGAACAAAACAAAAAAATGCACTAATTAATTTTTTATTTGGCCTAGAAAAGTAATTAAACAAATAGAAACAGCTTCAACAAGAATGTTTTTATCCGAACGATAGCTACCACAAAAAGAATTAACAATCATTTATTATAGTGACATTCTCTAATTAATACACCATTGACGTCATGTGTTATGGTTCAAGAATCATATTCCTCTCTTAGCAGTTGCACGTACCATTTGAATTCTTTCACCTAACTTCTAATGAGGAATTTTGTCTGTAGTTTACAATACTAAAAAAGTACAATCATTATTGAAGTCTATTGGGGATCAAATTTTTTTTTTTAAAGACCGCCATTTTAAAGTACAAGTACATGCGTCCCAATTTCTTGTTAGTTCGTGTAATTTTTATACATTTAAATGGTTCTATTCGCATATGCCTGGGAAATTTGAAAAAAAAAAAATTAATCACTTGGTTAATTATATATGATTGCCATTTCGAATGCCGGATTGCACAGTGGTTTGGTGCAACTCTGCCAGCCATGGCTGCATGAAGCTTCAGTGCACCAACAGCCAAACGTAGCTCATCTCTTGCAACTAATATCCGCAAAGCAATATAGTTGGACAAATTCGGTACTGAAAAGGGATGTCCCGACCTTAAATCATGTAAGAATGCTAGTATAACAATGTGTTCGGTAGGAGGGGAAAGTAGAAGGAGGGAGTGAGATGAGAGGATTTTGGGGTAATTTATGATATCTTAGGTTGTTTGGGAAGATAGATTTAGGGAGGGAGTGAATTTGTGGGAGGATTCAGAATCCTTAGTTTGAACCGACTTTGGATCACTCCAATTAGAATGATTATGGGAAAGAATGGACTAATCTACCTAAACATCACATAAATTCTCTCTATTGCGTAGTTAGTTTGTTAACTTAATTTATCTCTTTCCTTCCCTTTCCATCAACATACCAAACAGATGATATATTTGCATTATCATTCCTTTCCTTTGTACCAAACAACATACGGGAAAAAACACCTTCATCCTCTCTATTTTCCTCCACCTAAATGATATGTGTCCTACTCCTTCCACCTCTCTCTCCCTTCTACCAAACACACCTTAAGGGTAAAGAGATCTTAGTTAATATACTATGGTACATGAAGAGAACTAAAGTGGTTTCACTTGTTATTTATACACATCATACAAGTTACCGTGGAAGATTTGTAATCACTATTAAGGGAATGTTTTATTGGAGTATTATGCAGTTTTATTAAATTGTGATGCAAGATTGATTTGTATACAATCAACTAAAACATTTCATACCAATTGCAAAACTGTCATCTCTGCATTTAATTTGAGAGACGAGAAAAAATAATAGAAAACTCGATGGCCAACCACATTGACCATAACTAAGTATTTGGTACAGGGTTTTTGTGAAGTTTTTCATAGCATTGAATCTTTTCTTAAACATACCTTCCCAAACCCGAAATTACAAAAGCTCGACAATTTTTGGCCGCTTTTTCGACTTACTGTTTCCAACGTCACTTGAAGAATCCTCTTTGGCAGATTTGGATCTTTCGAGCTTTTTGGGAGATGTTTTGCCATCCCGCTCCTCAACCTCAACCTTATCGTCTCCATCACTCTCTTCATCATCATCGTCACTGCTATCCTCCGAGTCCGACTCTGTTTCACTGCTGCTATCAGCCAGTTGAATCACTGGCTGTCGACCAGAGATCGCAGATTCTGCAGCAGCCACAGCTTCTGGGGTATGAAGATCAGCGACACCCAGCATCAAGTCCTGCGAATGAAGATAATATCAACTAAAATCAACTCTTATTCATTGGCTACAATCCTAAGAATATCGAGAGAGAGAGAGATACCATTTCAATGACTTGAGATTCATCTCCGGTGAGAGCTTCAATATCATAGTTTTCAGAATTGTCCTATGAGTAGTATTCAAATAAATGAAACGTGAGGATGCTTTGAAGTTCTATACACGAAAAAAAATAAATAAACAAAAAATAAAAATAAAAAATAAAAAATCTAGCTTTTAATGTCGGGTCAGCTCGGAATACTAACCTTTGCATCAAGCTGCAACCTTTTATTAGCTTCTGATATTACTCCCAAGAAGTCTTTTACTTTTCCGAGGACTGGAAACAAAAAATGCGATAGGATTTGAATCACAAAATCTCCAAACCATGTAGTTCTATCTATTAGCAATTTTCCTTCTCCCTCAAATCAAGTTCAAATCTTATTGAAGGTATGGAATTAGAACCTACTAGAGCCATTAACGAGAAGACGGAATTCTAAACGCGATTACCACTAACCCAACATCCTATTTCCCTTTTGTTATGTTAAAGTGCACAACATATGTGTTGGGCCGGATTTTCACCTACGACTTTGGGGACTCTGGCGGTCCATTGAAATTATTGATATGTTAACTGAATGGTATTTTTCTTATTCAAATTCGATATTTATTTCATTTAAACGTAAGATTATCTTTATCGGGAAGGCATTTTATTTCAAATTAGGAAGATAAAATTCTACTGCAATTGGAAAACTCTACCAGCTTTCTCAAAATAAATACCCGCCAATGAATCTTCATTGACGACACAATAACTAACAGTATCACATCAAAAGACTCTACCCTATACATAACCCACATGCTTAGATTCAGGTAAAGCGTTACTAACAATCTTTTTTTCAGGTCTTTCTAGTAGGTATATTGATTTGCACCATCAGGACCTCTCAAAAAATAAATTTCTTAATTGTAGATTTCGGGCATCTATAATATGATAGTTTTTATATTGCGAGCAGAGAACAAGAATCGCACTGTATAAACACTGTAAAATTAAATAACACAAAAATGATTTAAAGACCAAAACGAAACTAAAAAAAAAAAAAACAAGGCTATTCTCGAATAGCATAACAAAAAAACGACGTAATTCAAACCCAAAAAAAGAATTGCAGAAAAAAAGTTCAGCTTTTGAAGATTATGAGTTGATAACAGTCGAAACCCAAATAGGAAAAATTAATTAAAAAGGAAAAAAAGATAGTACCTTGGCTCTGAGGAACAATTTTGGTTGTGGGTTTTTCATCAGATTTGGTTCTCTTACTTTGAGAATCCAAAAGAGAGTCAGGTTTACAAACAAGCAACGAAGATTCTGTAAAAGCCCAAAACAACAACAACAACAATAATAATAAATCACTCCCAAGAAAATCACAGAAAAATAAGCTAAAGAAAACCCATTATACACAGATAGAGAAGTTGAGGGAGAGAAGCAAATACCTAGCGATGAAGTAGAGGGATTTTTGTGCTCCAACTGTAGAAGCTCTTTGCTGGTTTTCCCCATCTCTCTCTCTCTCTGGGTTTTTTTTTTTTTTTTCTCTGCCGCCAAGCAAGATTGTAGGGGCTGAGTTTTTTAGTTGATACGCTACCGTTTTAGGAGCAATTTCATGTACTTTTGGGCTTTAGATTGGGCTTTGGCCCACTATAGTGTGGCCCTATTAAAGAAGAAATTCCCCGTTCATTCTTAGCACAATAATCCGAAAAATTTCAAAATAAACCATTTTTTATGCCACTTACCCCTTGTTTGGGGCCCCTATTTTACCCATTTTATTTTTTTATTTTTTTCAACTTTCTTAATCCTCCACACTATTTCATTCCATTCATTTTTTTTCAACCATTTTTTTCAACTTTTCAAATCCCTATACAATATTTTTAAATCTCAATCATTCATATCACCTCGAAGTTCGCAAAATCAAACCATTCTTACATCATTTTTTCAAACTATTTTCAAACCATTCCAAACCATTTTTTCTATCCCAAGAAATGAGATAGAATGGGCAAAATGGTTGCCCCAAACAAGGGGTTAATAATCTATATCCCAAGTGGTGTGCTCATTTAGAAAACTCCATTCTTAGCATAATGATAATCTATACATGGGATGCATTTTTAATTTATTCTCTAAAATTTACACTACAAATATAGAGTGGAAACAAAGGAAGCACGCTACTTGGGGTATAGATTAGTAAGCGATACCAAGAATGACTTTATTTTGAAATTCTCAGGAATTGTAAAAAAAAAAAAAAAGCAAAAAAAGTTCAACTTAATAATTTGTCTCAAGTGGTGTGCTCTCTTTATTTTCACTTTATGGTTATAAAATTTAGGGTATAAACTCAAAGTGCAACACAAAAAGAGAATAGATTATTAAAATGCCAAAAGATTTACATTCCTCAAAATATCCTTTAAAAAAAGGTCTAGAAGGAATCGCAAAAAAATAAAATAAAAAAATCATTCCAAGTGGGAAAAATTGCAAATTAAAGATTATTCTCAATGCTACTCCCACTTAATAATTTATATCTCAATTGGTCTACTCTCTTAACTTCATTATATATTTATAGTGCATAAGTAAGGATACAAATTATAAGTACAACACAAACAGAGCGTAAAACCATATATAAAAACTCGAAAAATAAGAGAAAAATAACTCTGACTTTATTTATGATCATCTTTATTACAGAGCATCAGCCTTTTTCTTTGTCTGACATTTTTGTATTATTTATAATTGAGAATGAACAAAAGTCGTGCATTGTAAGCTCTGTTGATCTTATTTTCTCATTGTGTGAGATCACGAATGAATGATCATGGCGGGAAATGCGGCACATATGCAGGTCGTACGCCTGCGGGCGGTTGCCAGTCACCGGGCGCCCAGACAGCTAACAGAGCAGGTGCCTGGGCAGCCGACCAACGCAGCGTTCGGGGGCCTCGGGTAATCGACTAGGCAAGCGCCTGGGCAGCTGACCGGGCAGGCGCTCAACGCAGTGCGCGGGGGCCTCGGTCGATTTTTTGCCGCTCATGCCAGTCTCGTGGGCCTCAGGCGGTTTTCGACCGCTATCTCGCCCTTCAGTTCTTCATCGGGCCGATCTTGCATCCATCGGGCTGGCCGTCGTCGACTTGTAAGATTAGAGTTTTGGGCCTTGAGTTAAATTTAGGCCCAACAATATATAAATAAAGGGAGACTTGCAAAATAAGATAATTTTTAGTGTCACTTATTAATTTATACCCCAAATGATATGCTGCTTTGCTGCTTTGTTTTCATTTTATGTAAAAAAAAAAAAAAAAAAAGGACATTTCTCAAAATTTCCCATATATATATATATATATATAACTTCCTAATAGATACACACACAAAAATATATACAAATATAGCATTATGCTTTAGTAGAGTAATGTTTAATTGATGTTGCCAAAAAAAAAAAAAAAAGACCAATATTTGGTTAGCTTATTAGCTATGATCTAATGTCGTTCGGGGCATTGGTATGAAAGCCCCATGAAAGCCGTATGGAACTCTGCATGGCAATGTGATTTTAGCAATTGGGTCATCCGAAAACTTCTTTGTGTCAATCACAAGTACCTGCAAAATTGTGAACAACAAATTTAATTAAAAAAAACGAAACTATGAATTTTGTCAACCAAAATACCGTTTTTCCCCCTTCTTTGAAGTATTCCCGGTAATTAATAACAACCCAACGCATTTTGTTTTGAGAAAAGAAAACTAATAAAATAGCTAGATGAGTAAAAAAAATTTACTTGGGAAACGTTGGTATCTTCGTTGTGAACAAAAGTGACAATCCAACCATCATCTTCTTCAAGAGAAATTCCTAATTGTTTAGGCACAAAAGCAGCTCCAGAACAATATGTCTTCTTCTCAAACATATGGTATTCCACTCTTATCACCTCTTTAGATTCCCTTGATCTTGTCTAGTTTTAACATATTAAAAAAGAAATAATCAAAGTTAGGAAGGAGAATAAGAACGCCTTTTATTTTATATATATATATATATATATATATATATATCGTTTACCAAAGAAAATCTTGTATCTTGTTGTTCAAAATGTAGCTTTGCCAGACCACCAAATTTGGGCATGTTGTCTGCAATAACAAAAAATAAATAAATAAATATGAAATAATTGATTAAATAGCTATTTTTTGAATGATATTTGAAGAAAATAGTCACGTTTACATTAATTAAGAAATTAGTCAATATATATGTACTTTTAACTTTATATGCATGCTAATAACTTGATTTTTAAAAAGATTAGTTATTTTTAAAAAATATTAACCAAGAAATGATCAAACGGTTAGTTAGGTAAATAGTCATTTTGAACTGTGTATTTTTAAAAAATAGTCACAGTTTCAAAAAATTTAAAAACTAACCATAACACAATGTAAGAAATTTATGACAATAACAAAATTACACATAAAAATTGTTGTAAGAAATTTCTGACACGTGTCAAAAATTTAAAGGGTTAGTTTTTAAATTTTTTAAAACTGTTGGTATTTTTAAAATTATTTTTTAAACAATGGCTATTTTCTATAAGATATACATGCATGTACAATCACCTGAAGTAGTCCTTGGCACTGTATCAACAACTTGGGTATACCCAAATTTGTTCTTAAGACCAATAAAATTCGGATTGATCATTGGAAAATCCATGGAAAGTTCAGTTTCCGCAGTCAGATTTCGCTCCTTAACTTCTCCGGTTTGCATATTTAGTCGCCATTCGTAAGGACGATGATGTAATAAATCTTTTTCATTATTAATCAATATTTTTTTATCCTTGTAATCTGATTTATTTACATCTATAACCGAGTCAAGAGCTCTACAACCCCACACCACAACCTGCTCATATCATGCACAAATCTTCAATATTCAGCAAAAAAATATGTAGTAGCTGCAATAAATATATATATATATATATATAATATTATGTATACCTCATGATCTCCATCTTCAAAGCAATTAATAATGTGAAGCGTACAATTTGGTTCAACATTAAACCATGTGAGTGAATCTGCATAACCATAACGAGGCATAACCCCAATTCTTGCATACCCTTCTTTGTTGTACTTTATTAATCTACAAATAACCAAAAATATTAATTTAATTATGAAGGTCTAACTTTAATAATGTGTATATGTATATATAAGTATAAAATTTCGTATGGATGAATGTACTCACGGGCCTCCATGGACAAGTCTCATTATGTCTATTGTAAGCGGAAAATCCATCACAACATTGTACCTAGCCAAATAATCCAAATTAAATCATTTTCAAAGCTTTTTTTTTTTTTTTTGTAAATTAATCAATATAATTAATAATTTTTATCTACCTTTGTGTAACTCCAAAGTCATGGCAAAATGCACACCGACCGAGTTTGAGATCTGCTCTATGAACTAATTTCCTACCATCAGCTGAAAGAAGAGAAACAAGTGTAATATTTGAGGAATTTTATTAGATTAAACATTCAAATATAATGACAAATGATATATAATTAAATTTCAATTACCAGAAATCACTCCTATTTCGACGTAGGGCTTTATTGCGTCCATCCCAATTATAACTAACTCTCTGGTGTCTGGTGCTCTCTATAATGTGTGTTTAAGAAAAAAAATGTAATTAGGAAAAATATAATATCAAAACCATTGCGACTAATTAAAAGTATGTATAATTTTAACATGTAAACAAAAAAAACATAATTTATTTTTGGATCAGTTTGGTAAATAGCCATTTTAGATTGTGTGTTTTTAAAAAATAACCACAGTTTCAAAAAGTTTAAAAACTAACTATAAAACTGTAAGAAATTTCTGACAATAACAAAAATACACATAAAAATACTGTCATAAATTTCTGACACTAGGAAAAAATTTTGTAAGAAAATTCTAACATGAATAATTTTTAAATTTTTTAAAATTTTGACTATTTTTTAAAACATTTTGTAAAAGTGACTATTTTATTAAAATTCTCTTTCTTTTTTTTTTAATATTTTAAAACAAGTGTTTTTTTTTTTTTTTGAAGAAGAAGACTATTAAAATGAGATAGACGATCTGAATTCCGTATTAGTTAGATATACCTTTGGATGGCTTGTAAAGGGTCTATTCCAGGCAGAAGAGAGATGCCAATTGCCTAGAGTTTCCAATGTAGAAATGTTGATCTCTTGAGGCATATGATTCTCAGCAATGGAATATAACTTCCCTGAATGCTCAAACACGTTGGTGTTGCTTATGTACTTGTTTACTTTCCCAAACCTCAGCTAATGTATAAAAACACATATCAAAATAAGTCAATAAATCAAAAGGGTATATATAGTGAGCTTTAAGATAAACTAGAATTGAAAAAAAGCTAACCAAATTGAAAAGGTAAGAAGCTAGAATGGCCGAGGAATGGCCTCCAATAGTAGGAAGAAAAGAGGGTTTGTTTCTTTGCTTTTCAAGCTTGAAAGTCTCAGTTTCAACATGTTTGTTGTTGTAGAGAATATTCCAATAATTATCATACGAGTGGGATCGTTTATTTTTATCTTTGCTAAAGTATAAAGCATGAAGCATTCCTTCTCCTTCTATCCAAATGTGATTTGACTCCCCAAACATTGATTTTGTAGATTTTAGCCCTCCAAATAGAGGATTTGGTCCTGCAAATTACACCAATCAAAATATACGTTATAATCAACACGTAAGTTATAAGAACAAGGTTAATTAAAAAATTAATATAATTATCTCTTTTGTAATAGTGTAATTGGCTTAAAAAGTACTTTTATCTATTGTCCTTAACCAACGGCATTTTGTGCATGGCCAGTTCCTCTAAGATTACAAGCAAAAGGCCGGTTAAGGAAATCCATGATCGTCGTCTTCATTAAAATTTACATATATATACAGACATAAAAAATCATATACTAATCTGACACATTGAAATCACACATAATAAATAACACTATAGAATAATAAAATAATTTTTATTTGTTATGTATTAGAGTAAAATTAACTAACCATTTCTTACGTAAACACCCTCGGGAAAGTTGTTGGGAATATTTCCTTCAATGTTGGTGACAACCATAGAGCCTCCAAGCTCATCAACCGGCGCATAATTGCTCTGCAGTTATAAATATATATATATTAATTATGTCTGATTAAACCTAAACTTACAGAGCTTATAAATTAGCGAAAACAATATTACATTGTTTTGGATCATGACAAAGGTACGTATTTAAAGAATGAGTGTTTGTTTCTTGATTAATTAGTAGGATATACCTGCGATGGGAGCAACGGCAGATCGTCAAATTCAAAGACCGAATCGACAAATGCGTCCAACAATCCGGCGAAAGCATTCTTCATTGTTTCTGAGATTTCTACCGATATCGATCTTTTCTTATTTGGAAGTGCCACTACTTGTCGCAGTGCGCCTAAAAATGGCTGCTCATTGATTACGGGAAAGAAAACACGAGAAAAGAGTCAGTTGAATTTCTACTGATCAATGATAAAGAATGAACAATCGTAAAAGATTATGATATAGCGTGTGTATAATTTAATTAATTACCTTTGTGATGGAAGATAATGTGGTTTTTAACAAATGGTGCTCGTAGTTGTTAGGGATTGAGGGCTTCTCTTGAATAGAACAACTCACTTGAGGTTGAAAAGACATATAGGAAGATGTCATACTCTCTCTCTCTCTAAAATATTCTAATGTACATAAAAGGACTTTGGTCTTGAAGTTTGATAAGTAAAGCACCATAATATATAGCATGAATATATATATCATAAAACGGCCTCAAAATGTTGTACCTCTAGTAGCATGTACCCCTTTTGCTTTCAAAAGCATTAAAATAATTTATGGGTCCAATAACCCCCTTGTTTCTTTCTCCAAGGAGGGTTAAAAAAATGTCCAACAAAGCTCACACAAGGGAACTGATTAATCCAGTGTTATTGATAATATCACATAAAAACTCTATATAATATGACAAATTGCGTCATCTATATTCGTTGTCTGTGGTAATATCCAAAAGAGAGGAAGGATAGACTATAGAGCACTTTTGTTAATTACTTTTTTTTCTTCTTTTTAAATTATGTTCAAGGTTACCTAATTTGACTAGACGACGTATTAGCTCCGCTCCCAATAAGCAAACATATTTTGGCTAAAATATTAAAAGATACTCGCTTTCAAGCTGGTATCTTATCTTCCAAATGCCTCCAAAATGCATAGAGTATTAGTATTTCTAATTAATGTCGTTTTGTTGCAACGTGCAATGACAAAACTTGCTATTATTAATTGGAACCTCATTGCCGTTTTTGTATATGGTCGTTTTGCTGAAATGTCAAAGGGCTTTTAGAGTTTTAGTTGTATTTGCTTGGATTGTTGTTTGCCTTCTCTAACAGAAAAGTCATTCCGTTTTTGTATATGGTCGTTTTGGTGAAATGTCAAGGAACTTTTAGTTGTCCTTGCTTGGATTGTTATTTGCCTTTTCTAACAGAAAAGTCATTTTCATCTTCCCTATAGCTGCTTGGCTGCAATACACAAGTCATTTAAAAATAAATAAATAAATAAAAACAACAACAACAAATTGTTGAGCTCAGATGAGGGAGGGGTACTTCTCTGGCACCGGAGCGGCACTGTCGCTTCGTTTGACCACAATTGGGCATTGCCGCTGCGGCAGAATTTTCCTCGACCATATGGGGCTCAACCAAGGCCAGAGTAGGGCAAAATTTCAAAATAAAGTCATTTTTTATGTCATATAATAATCTATGCCTCAAGTGGTGTACTTCTTTTATTTCCACTTTATGTTTGTAGTGTAAATTTTGTGGTATAAATTAAAAGTATATCTCAAATAGGGTATAGATTATCATTGTCTCAAGAATGAGGCATTCTTCAAAATCTTTCTTTTTTCTCCCTCCATCAATGTGCCGTATAACCGGGCTCGATTTTGCCTATCACCCAATAACATGGATGATCAATAAAATATCCTAAACATGAGCAGGTTTATTTTGAGGGAATGGTAAGCGACTACGTATATTAATGCATGTAGATTTAGTGCCAAGAATAATTGCAAAAGCAATAAAGAAAGTTTGATGAATGTCTGTAAAACTACTATTTATATTTTTGTTTCTTTATCTTTAAACTAAGAAACTGGAACCAAAAAAAAAAAAATAGAGGGACGCTAATTTTACACCATGAGAGACCAATTGGAATTCCTTTTCATTGCGTTGACATGAGGTTTTTATGGGAACAACAATTCACTAACTGCTTTTTTTTTCTTTTTTTTTCTTTTTCTTTTGGGGTTTCTAAGAGAGTCAACAAATCTAACTGTGATATGGTTGCAAAATTGTGGAACAGAACAACTATCTTCGGCAAGGATCGTCACGAAGAGAACACCCCATTTGAGATCTGGTGAAAAAATTCTTCTCTTGAGCGACGGTTTTAGTGACCCGGGTTTAGGTGATTCAGCTCGGGAGTTGTGGTTTTAGTATTATTATGAACATGACTTGTATGTTTTTTTTTTTTTTTTCTTTTTCAATACTCCAATACTCCAAGGTACGTGAAATATTTTTCTATAGAGTTCTCGTAAAATGTTGTTTTTATTGTTATGATTCTAAATACATTTGAATTGGTTAGCTTATTAAAATCAATAAATTCCTCAAATTAAGGGGTTCATATAAAAAAATAATAGTTTCCTTTAATAATCCGGGTCTATAATTTGAATATAAATTAAGGGTAAAATAGTTTTAAAAAATGCCAAGTAAGTGAAATGAACTGATATAATAATATTTGTAATCATTGAATAAATATATAATATGTGTCACCAATTAAACTGATTATGTAAAAATTTCTAAAAAAAAAAAGGAGGAATTGTAAAAAAAAAAAAAGGTCTAGAAAGAAATGCAAAAAATAAATCATTCTAAGTGAGAAAAATTACCAAAAAAAAAAATCATGTTAAGTGTACCTCAAATTATGACACAACCACGATTTAATTTCAGATGGACTTATTGTTATATTATATAATAGAGTTGTCATATAGTGAAATTTGAAAAATACTAAGGGGCTAATGCAAACAAAAACTAAAAAATATTGGAAAATAACCACTATGGTAATGGCCTTGGAACAGTTTACGTAGTATCGGTTCCGGATTTTTCATAATTAATCCATGAGTCTAAAAATTCTAAAAAAATTTATACACATACTAGATTTATAAATAAACCTAAATAATTTTTTTTTAGCGTGGAAAAAATCATTTTCATGAGCATAATATTTTTAAAACAGTGTAGTAAGAGCAAACCGTAGTTCAGGTTCAGTTTGAAAATTTTTAAACCAAAATTCGTGGAAAACTCTAAAATTACGAATCTAATATTCCTAATTAGACCTAAATAATAAGAACGAACCTTAGGATTGATTCTTGACTTCTCAAGATTTCAATTCCTTCGAACACGTTTTTCCTGACGAACATGTTCCGTGTTAATTCTCGGATGAAAACTTGAAACCTAAACATAGTAAGAATTTCTTCTTACCTTAATTTTGGCAAAGTAACAACCATTATCTTTTCACAATGGTGGACCCCTTTCTCCAAATTTTTCTCTCTTTTCCTCTGCTTGAGCTCTCAAGTTTTAGTGTGAAGAAAAAGTGAAGTCCAAAGCTTAATATATACAGAGGTATTGAGCGTCTAGGGTAGAGGAGAGAAAAAATATTTGATCCTATCTCCTTCAGGACTCAAAAAAAAAATTTAATTAATTGGATAAATCCATATCTTATTTATTTATCTAATGAATTTAAATTTCTTAGAGGTAATTGAGGAGAATAAAATCCCTTCATCTTATCCAATAAATGGCACCCATCAATGTAGGAGACAAAAATTTTGTTTGATTTAATTGTACAACAAAACCTAAAATCTCATAATATTATAAAAAAACTGCATGTAGTTTTTTTAAATAGCTAAGCCACATGTCATTCATTTCTAAACTATTTGTAGTTTTTCATCACCTACAAATTACATATAGTTTTCTTTAGAATATAAACTACATATCATTTGGTTGATCATCTAAACGCTCCGACATGTATCTACCATTAATTTGTATTAAATAAAACATATAATGTGACGGTGATAAATAAATGTTAGGAAAATTTTTTCATTTGTGAACATTACATTGGAATAAGAATTTATAAAAAGATCGAGTTTCACAGAATTGGTATGAAAGCCCCATGAAAGCCGTATGGAACTCTGCATGGCAACGTGATTTTGGCAATTGGATCATCCGAAAACCTCTTTGCGTCAATCACGTGAACCTGCAAAATTGTCAAATAAATTTTAATTTATAAAGAAAAACAAAACTATGATCAAATTTTGTCTACCCAAATACTTTTTTTTCCCTTCTTTTAAGTATTCCCGGTAATTATTAATAACCGGACGCATTTTATTTTGAGAAAAGAAAATTAATAAAATAGATAAAATTTAATATAAATAAATAAATCTATATATATATATATATATATCATTTGAGATGTAAATGGTCAAATTTTATTCATCCGCTCAAAATATATTGGCTTTTTACAAAAGTGCTAGATGAGTAAAAAAAAAAAATTTACTTGGGATATGTTGGTATCTTCGTTGTGAACAAAAGTGACAATCCAACCATCATCTTCTTCAAGAGAAATTCCTAATTGTTTAGGCACAAAAGCAGCTCCAGAACAATATGTCTTCTTCTCAAACATATGGTATTCCACTCTTATCACCTCTTTAGATTCCCTTGGTCTTGTCTAGTTTTAACATATTAAAAAAGAAATAATCAAAGTTAGAAAGGAGGATAAGAACACCTTATATTGATTATTTAGATTATATATATATACACCTTATATATATATTATATCATTTACCAAAGAAAATCTTGTATCTTGATGTTCAAAATGTAGCTTTGCCAGACCAACAAATTTGGGAATGTGGTCTGCAATAACAAAAACAAAAACAAAAAAAAACAAAAAACAAAAAAAGATAATAGTAAATAGTTATTTTCTGGATAATATTCGAAGAAAATAACCAACATTACTATCAATTAAGAAATTAATCATTTTTTAACTATGAATTCTTATATGTACTATTGGCTAATAATTTAATGTTTGAAAATATTGATATTTTTCTTAAACATGAAAAGAAAAAAAATTGTCGAATACCAAATAGACTTTAACATTAATACTATTCAATTAATGAAAGAACATAGGTGTCAATTAACTAAAATATATGTTAAATTATTTGTTATAAGATATACACGTACAAATTACAATCACCTGAAGTAGTCTTTGGAGTAGGATCAACAACTTGGGCATACCCAAATTTGTTCTTAAGACCAATAAAATTCGGATTGATCAAAGGAAGGTCCATGGAAAATTCAGTTTCCGTGGCGAGATGTCGCTCCTTCACTTCTCCGGTTTGCATATTTAATCGCCATTCGTAAGGACGATGATGTAATAAATCTTCATTACTCGATATTTTATCCTTGTTATCTGATTTATATGCATTTATAACCGAGTCAAGAGCTCTACAACCCCACACCACAACCTGCTCATACCATGCACAAATCTTCAATATTTCAACCGAAAAAATATGTAGCAGCTATAATTATATATATATATATATATATATAATTATGTATACCTCATGATCTCCATCTTCAAAGCAATTAAGCATGTGAAGCGTACAATGTGGTTCAACATTAAACCATGTGAGCGAATCTGCTTTACCATAACGAGGCATAACCCCAATTCTTGCATACCCTTCTTTGTTATACTCTATTAATCTACAAATAACCAAAAATATTAATTTAATTATGAGGGTCTAACTTTAATAATGTATATATGTATATATAAGTTTCAAATTTCATATGGAATATTAATGTACTCACGGGCCTCCACGGACAAGTCTCATTATGTCTATTGTAAGCGGAAAATCCATTACAACATTGTACCTAGCCAAGAAAATCCAAATTAAGCCATTTTTTAAAGTTTTTTTTTTTGAATTAATGAATATAATTAATAATTTTTATCTACCTTTGTGTAACTCCAACGTCATGGCAAAATGCACACCTACCGAGCTTGAGATCCGCTCTATGAACTAATTTCCTTCCATCACCTGAAAGAAGAGAAACAAGTGTAATATATTTGAGATAAAACATAAATACAAAATGTAATACATAAATATAAATGCCAAGTGTAATAGATTAAACATTCAAATGTAATAACGAATGATATATAATTAATTTCAATTACCAGAAATCACTCCTATTTCAAGGTAAGGCTTTATTAGTGCGTCCATTCCAATTATAACTAACTCTCCGGTGTCTGGAGCTCTCTGAAACGTGTGTTTAAGATTAAAAAGAATGTAATCAGGAAAAATATAAGAATAGTATTTGATATATCAACTTTTTTTACCAATTTTTAATACCAACATATGTGTCATATTATCATTGGAGAGTGTTCATCATCTAATTAGAAGGATACCAATAAAAATATGACAATTCAATTGCCACATAAGTTGGTATTAAAAATTTGATAAAGGAATTGATATGTCTAACATTATTATATAATATCAAAAGTACCATTGAGGCTAAATAATAGTAGGTATAGTTAGTTGTGCACTAATTATCTATCTCTTTTTTTCTTTATGTCTTGTTGTCATGTAAACAAAAATAATAAATTTTTTTATATTTTAAAATGATTTTTTTTAGCTAGATATACCTTTGGATGGCTTGTAAAAGGTCTATTCCAAGCAGAAGAGAGATGCCAATTGCCTAGAGTTTCCAATGTAGAAATGTTGATCTCTTGAGGCATATGATTCTCAGCAATGGAATATAACTTCCCTGAATGCTCAAACACATTGGTGTTGCTATGGTACTTGTTTATTTTCCCAAACCTCAGCTAATACATAAAACACATATCAGAATTAATCAATTAATCAAAAGGGTATATAGTGAACTAATATTAAGATAAACTAGAATCTGAGAAAGCTAACCAAATTGAAAAGGTAAGAAGCTAGAATGGCCGAGGAATGGCCTCCAATAGTAGGAAGAAAAGAGGGCTTGTTTCTTTGCTTTTCAAGCTTGAAAGTCTCAGTTTCAACATGTTTGTTGTTGTAGAGAATAGTCCAATTATCATACAAGTGGGACTGATTATTTTTATCTTTGCGAAAGTATAAAGCATGAAGCATTCCTTCTCCTTCTACCCAAATGTGATTTGACTCCCCAAACATTGATTTTGTTGATTTTAGCCCTCCAAATAGAGGATTTGGTCCTGCACATTACACAATCAAAATAAACTATATAATAATGTGATATACAACACAAACAATTTTAAGGTGAAATAGGCAAATACCCAAGATTTATACAATAATAAAAATAAAGACTCAAATGTTTTAAAAATAATTATAAATAAATAGTCAATGAATCAAATACTTACACATGTTTTTTACCTCTCTCAACTCTCAAGTACTACCAACTCTCATAATTCTAATGCTTAAAGAGTTATAGTATTTAATATACATAGAAAAAGACACAAATTCCTTTACTTTTTATGTAAATGAAAATTTACCGAATGAGTTTTTATGATTGCACGAAGTGTAATATGTAATGCCTGAAATAACAAAAGTTTACCTCTAATTTGCCAAGACTGTCAAACAAAAAGTGTCCTTGTACTGAAATTATTATGGAAAATTGAGACTGCACTAATTTTATCATTTCAATTTTCAGGAAACTCAAGAAAAACTAGTTAATATATACTATAACTAATTACATAGATTTATTATTAATATTATTATTATTATTATTATTATTATTATTATTATAGAATAATATTAGATATATCAATTATTTTGTTAATTTTTTAAAATTAATTTATGTAGTAACTGAATGTAACATCTTTCTAATCGACACGTAAATTGATATTAAAAAATTAATAAAAATGTTAATATATTTAGTACCATATCCTACTATTATCCTTACTACCCATAAAAGAATGAATGAGTTTTTCTTAGGTGTTTCGGCCATTTTTTTCCAAAGCTGTTTCATTGTTTTTTTTTTCCACAAAAAATGCGTTTTTAAGGGGTATAAATGAAGTTTTTTTAAAAAAATTGGATCCATATGGTAATATAATACAAATTTAATGTAAAAAAAAAAATAAAGAGGGGCTAAAAAAATTACAAGCAGGGGTTTGACGTGCAGTCCTACACACGTCAGCCTTTCTGACACGTTAAGCTTTTTGACACGCCTGATGGGCGCGTGGATATTCCACGCGCAAACGCGCCTTTTCGCGCGTGACCCAACATACTCGTCCTCTCTAATTTATTTATTTGTTATTATGCCCTCTTTATTTATTTTTAAGCCCTTTATTTTTATCATATTTGTATACAAACCCATTTTTTTTTTAAGAAAAAAAGTACTTTCATCCCCACTTTTTTTCCTTCTTCTTTTCTTTTTAAATTTTTTCTTCTCTTCTTTTGTATTTCATTTTTTCTTTTCTGATTCCTCTACCAATATTTTTCAGATCTAAATGCTAATATTACAAGATTTACTTAAAAACTATTTCCTATTTTAAATAAATTTAAAGTAATATAGATTATTTCACATTAAGACGGTTTTTTTTTCAAATTAAATAAAAAATCAAATTTGACGCGCACAGAGAGCGTGTATTGACTAGCATAAATTAATAGCTTGAATAGGTTTTAAAGAGGAGTTTCGGCCGATTTTTTAGTGCGGTTTTTGGACTTTTTATCTTTTTTTTTTTTGACAAAAAACTTATTTAAGAGGGCAAAAATGATTTTTTTTTTTTAAAGAATAAGATCCAAGTATGATATTACTTAATTTCGGGGTTAGAAATAAAAATAAATAGGAATAGCAATGTAAATATCTGGGGCTTTTAATAGGAGTTGACGCGGTGGGACCCGCACGTCAACCCACTTGGGAGTTGGGACGCGCAAAGTTCTCCCTAGGAGCGCGTGTCTACGCGCAAATAGGGATAGAAATGTAAATATCCTAGGCTTTAAAAAAAATTTTAAAAAATCATATAATTATCTCTTTTGTAAGGGAATTTCTTTGGTGGAAAATTTTTTTTGGTGGGAACCAGTTTTGTACCATCAGATTTACCTTTTTAAGATACTAGACCTACTAGAAAGGTAAATCTGACGGTCCAGAACTATTTCCCACCACAAAAATTTCCCACCATAGAAGTACCCCTTTTGTAATAGTGTAATTGGCTTAAAAAGTACTTTTGTTTATTGTCCCTAACCAACGGCATTTTGTGCATGACAAGTTCCTATACGATTACAAGCAAAAGGCCGGTTAAATAAATCCATGACCGTCGTCTTCATTACAATTTACATGCATATACAGACACAAAAAATAATATATCTGCCACATGAAAATTACACATAATAAATAACATTAGAGAATATATATATATATATATATATATTTTGTTATGTATAGAGTAAAATAACTAACCATTTCTTATGTAAACACCCTCGGGAAAGTTGTTGGGAATTTTTCCTTCAATGTTGGTGACTACTACAGAGCCTCCAAGCTCATCAACCGGCGCATAATTGCTCTGCAGTTGTATTTAAATTATATATTATATTATATTAACTGTGTCTGATTAGACCTATATATACAGAGCTTATTATAATCAAATTAGCGAAAACAATATCTTACATTGTTTTAGATCATGACAAAGGTACGTGTTTAAAGAATGAGTGTTTATTTCTTAATTAATTATTAGTAGGATATATATATACCTGCGATGGGGGCAACGGTAGATCTTGGAACTCAAAGACAGAATGGACAAATGCGTCCAAAAATCCGGCAAAAGCGTTGTTCATGGTTTCTGAGATTTCTACTAATATCGATCTTTTCTTATTTGGAAGTGCCACTAATTGTGGCAGCGCGCCTAGAAATGGCTGCTTTCATTGATAAAAGGTGAAAGATCGTATCGCATGAGAGGAAGGAATCAGTTGATTTTTTTTTTTACTGATGATCAATGATAAAAAAAGGACAGTTGTATAACAAAATTACGACATATATAGCGTGCGTATATACGATATAATTAATTACCTTTGTGGTGGAAGATAATGTGGTCTTTAACAAGTGGTGCTCGTAGTTGTTGTTGTTGTTAGGGATTGAGGGCTTCCCTTGAATATTAGAGCAACTCACTTGAAATTGAAAAGCCATGTAGGAAGATGTCATATTTCTCTCTAAAATATTTTATTTGTAAATAAAGGACTTTTGCTCTTGAAGTTTGATAAGTAAAGCACTACGATATATAGCATGAATATATATATATATCCATAAAACGGCCTCAAAATGTTGTACCTTTGGTATGCTTTCAAAAGTAGCAGAAAAATTTGTGGTTCCAATGACCCCCTTGTTTCTTTCTCCGAGGAGGTTAAAAAAATGTCCATCAAAGCTCACAATTGATTAATCCATTGTTATTGATAATATCACATGAAAACTCTATACATAAATTGAATCATCTAGATTCGTTTTGTCTGTGGTAATATCCAAAAAAGAAAGGATAGACTATAGAGCACTCTTGTTAATAACTTTTTTTTTCTTTTAAATTATGTTATTTTGGCACAAATATTAAAAGATACTCGCTTTCAAGTTGGTATCTTGCCTTCCAAATGCCTCCAAAATGCATAGAGTATAGTATTTCTGATTAATGTCACGTGCAATGACAGAACTTGTTATTATTAGACTATCTCCGTGCAAATGCTTTAACACTCAAACACGTAAAATGTTATATTTGACATTTGATATTTCAGTATGTAAATATTATTAGGAGAATTTCAAAATAAAATTATTTTTGATGTCACTTAATAATCTATATCTCAAGCTGTGTGCTTTTTTTATTTCTACTCTATGTTTATAGTGTAAATTTTTTGATATAAATTAAAAATTCAACACACATAGGGCATAGATTATCATTGTATTAAGAATGAGGCATTCCTCAAAATCCCCTAATATTATTTCAAATGCTATTTTGTTATTTTATTATTTTTTAATTATAAAAATTAATAAAAGTAGTTAATGCTAATCAAAGACTATAAATAATCATAATGATTTTTTTATGAGAGAACTTTTTTTAGTACATTATAATTTTTAATTAAATGCTTAAAAGTTGACCAATCAATGATTTACAGCTACTTCAAATGCTAAATTTTTAACAATATGTTAATACTTATTTGACACCATATATAACATTTGTCAACTTTATTATTAAATTTTGACATTAACGAACAAATTTGACATTGCATTATAGACGCTTTTAATTGTAACATTAACATCAGTGCCCTTTTTGTGTACGGTCGTTTTGCTGAAATGCCAAGGAACTTAGTTGCCCTTGTTTGGATTGTTATTTGCCTTTTATTACAGAAAAGTCATTTTCATCTTCTTTTTAGCTGTTTGGCTGCAACACAAGTCATTTTCGAGAGAGAAAAAAATAGGGGAAAAAAAAAAAAAGCTATTGAGCTCAGATGAGAGGTACTTCTTTGGCACCGCAGCGGCACCTTGGCTTCGTTTCTCCACAATCGAGCATGGTCGAGCCCAACTTTGCGGCAGCGGCAGAATTTTTCCTCGAACAAACGAATCATATGGGGCTCGACCAGGTCCGGTATAGGGTATCCTTTTTCTCCCTCTGTCAATGTACCGTATAACTGGGCTCGATTTTGCCAATCACCCAATAACATTGATGATAAAAAAAAAATTTTAAAAAAAAAAAAAGAGAGAGAGAATTACAAAATAAAGCCATTTTTTTTTAGGTCATTTAATAATCTATATCCCATGTAGTATACTCCCTTTTATTTCCACTCTATATTTATAGTGTAAATTTTAGAATATAAATTAAAAGTGTAACACCAGGGATATAGATCATTGTACAAAAGAATGAGGGCATTCCTCAAAATCCCCCTAAAAAGAATCCTAAACATGAGCAGGACTACGTATATTAATGCATGTAGAAATATAGGCAAGAATAATTGCAAAAGCAATAGAGAAAGTTTGATGAATGTCCGTTAAACTACTATTTATTTATTTGTTTCTTTAAACTAAGAAACTGGAACCAAAGAAGATAGAGGGACGCTAATTTTACACCATGAGGGACCAATTGGAATTCCTTTTCATTGCATTGACATGAGGTTTCTATGGGAACAACAATTCAATTACTCTTTTCCTTTTAATCACCAAATCTAACTGTGATATGGTTGCAAAATTGTGAAACACCACCACTATGTTCGGCAAGGATCATCACGAAGAGAACACCCCATTTGAGATTTGGTGAAAATATTCTTCTCGTGAGCGACGGTTTTAGTGACCCGGGTTTAGGTGATTCAGCTCGGGAGTTGTGGTTGCAAGCTCCTCCTAAGGAAAGCAGACATCTTTTCACTTGCCGCACGTCCTCGCTCGAGACAGTGGAAGTAGTCGCTCACTGAAACGTATTAAAAGAGTAATGAGGTCAAAATTTCATACAACTATGGAAATCGCTCTTTATGAGGGCACATTGAGTTTAGAAAAGTATAATCTTCAGTGCAATATTGTAACTTATTTGACAAGTATGATGCTCGATATCATGAATGTTCAGAGATGAGAAACGCAACGATGGGAAGTGAAGAACTACCTGCCATTGCACCCTGGGTAACAGACGTGATGACCCCATGTTCCACAGGCTCGCCTTCAACCGCGAATGATCCTTTCGGCGCCACTGAGAGAGCAGAGTTTGGGAAGACGAGATATGCGAAACCCTTCATTTTCTGCAATCATGAAATAGAAGCAATGTAAGACTGAACATATTAGACAACACTACGCGTTTCGAAATGTAAAAGACCAAATGCACTAACCTGCTCTTCTAGCTTTGTAGGGTCCAGGATAACAAATCCAGTGTCTGCTAGACCACAGCATATTGAAACTGTGCAAACCATTGTATTCGAATATTCAATCAGAAATGCATTCATTAAGTGAAGATAAATACAAAGTGTTAGTCATTACCAGCAAGATGTTTCAGAGGAATTCCAGCATCTACAAGTGCCGCGCAAGCGGCGTTTATGGCACAAGGGAGAAGCTATGCACATTTTGGGTCAAGGTACTCGAGACAATTTAATAAGATAAAATACAAAGATCTGGTAAATTTACTATGCTGAAACTAAATTGATTAACCCTTTTTTTTTATCTTGATGTATGTAAAAAGGCAAACTTCCATGATATGGTGGTACCAAACTAATAGTGTTTTACTCGCTCATCTCTTATTCTGAAAAGTGAAATTTGTATCCCTGCTTAACTAATAGTACAGCAAACAGCTAGTCCACAAGAATTTCGATGATAAATCACTATGACAGCTTTTTATTATTATTATTATTTTTTATTTTTTATTTTTATTTCAACTTTGCCACTTAGTCTTCTCAACGACGAAAGATGAGCTAAATCTCAAACATTACTTCAAAAGGTATGTGGAATTGACGTCATACTAGGGGAATTTTGCATTTACAATTCAAATTAGAACTTCGGACTTTCAGTTCTATAAAAGTATATATTGGTAAAGAGTGCACTGCTATTTAAAAAACGGTAACCTCTCAAGGATACAGCACCGTCATCGTTGACAACCTGCAATAGAAATAGTAAACTCAATGTTCCAGGGCTAGAAACCATTTACTAAATCAAACTTTTGAAATACCAGCCATATAATTCAAAGGGACAAAAATTAAATGCTCAGTTAGCACTTAGCAACTATATAGCGAGGCTCATTTTCAAACACATTGGGGGATAAAAAATGCGGAAACTTATATGTCTAGACAAACTAAACTTATAGAAGCAATAAAACACAACGTAGAGAGTTGACTCGAGAACAGTTATCTGACTATGTTAATTGGAATGCTAATATAAATCTTCAATCTTGACTCATTGAATCCAACTCAGAACTAACTAGATTGCTTAAGTAGATATATGCTGAGTGTATCTTTTGTTGAACTCCATGTTGTGCTGATAAATAGAATGCTAAAAAATAGCAAAATGTTGTGATTATATGGAACAGAAGAGTGAAAAAAAGAGGAGAAAGTTGCAGATGCTTCATACGATAGAAACGCGTTTTTGGAAATGCAAAAAAGCCAAAAAAGCCAAATAGAACTCACTTGGATTATAACCGACGTTGTTGTGTTTGGATTCACAGTCAAAATACAGATGCTTTGCATAGTTCTCTTTACTATCATCTCGTACTCCTTTTCCAGTTTTCCTAATGCATGAAGGAAAAAAGTTGTACAATAAAACTAAACTAGGAACAAAGCAGGCCTAAGATTGAAAGCGAAAATCTAATACAATTCACATTTTCCAAAACCCACCAAAACGACCATCGAAAGCCAAAGCTTCAAAAGAACCAAAAATTTAATGGTTTCAATTAGTGAAAAGGAGAACCAAACTAAAGTACAACAACAATCAATTCAAACCAAATTCATGTTCAATTCCCATAAAGCACTTATGATTTCAAAACTCATACATTCATCAAAAAGATTTCTCTTTGTTTTATCGTAAGAAATCATAAAGCTTGGCAATATAAACTCACCACTCTGCCCAGTTTTAGGCTTCCAAATAACCTCAATGCAAGCTTTCTCAGGGTTCTCATTCTTCTTCGTCCCTGCTTTGGGTCCATAAACCGCCGCGAGAACTTTGGTATCTCCTATAAAATCCCCAAAAATTAAAAAAAATTTTAAAAAAAAAAACCCATAAAAATAAGTAAAATAAGCTTCTTTCAAAAACCCCATATAAAATAAACAAAACACATTAAGCATCAATGACAAGAAAACCCCAAAAGCATCGAAAAAAAAAATCCCATTGAAGAAAACAAGCTGATAGACAGAGCACAGTGTAAATGAAAGCAAAAAATAAGTGGAAAAGAAGTATAAATAATAAACATATATATATATATATATTTATATACCTTGGGACCAATTGGCAGAGCCATGGGCTCGGTGAAGGACGTTGCGAGAGCAAGCCAGTGGTCTCAACTGGTTCGGCGTTCGCCCATCGACTCTATCGATCTCCATCGCTGGGGTTGTTTTTTTGCTTCGAAATGTTCAAAGTTGAAGAAGCAGAGTTGTGTTCGTGTTCTGGGAAACAGATTTTTGGGAACTTGACGATGAGAGTCGAAGATTGATTGAGTTTTGGAGAGATTAGCGAGAGATGTGAATGGAAAAGGAAAGAGCGAAACACTGTTGGAGTAGGCGAGTGGAGTGGTTTGGGGTTTTTGCGGGGCTTTGGGGCTTTGGGTTTGGAATTGGAACAAATGGCAGAATTTAGGATTGTGTTCTATAAAAGTGGCTATTTTTCGAAATTACGTGTCCAATGTCTTTTTTTTTTTTTTTTTGGAAGCGAGTGAGTGTAATGTAATTTCCATAAGAGAAATTATAGCGAATACCCAATTTTTAAAATTTAATGTAAGTTATTACTTAATCTTTTAAAAAATATAACTAACTATCCAAAAAATGCAATTACTTACACAATAGTAAGTGGTGGTAATTCACTTTGTTACCAAAAGTATGTGCAAGTAATTCACAAATTGACTAGAAACTCAATTACTTTAAAAGTTTGGGTATTTATTTTTATTGTTATATAAATTCTGGGTATTTGCCTACTTCATCCATTTCATAATTGCTTAAAATAAACGTATTTTGAAGAAAATATTACAACGAAATACCCTAACAAATAACAATTAAATAAATGGATTTTTTTGGTATTTAGTAATTTTTTAATTTATATTTTAAAAAAAATTTCCAAGTTTTAAAAAATTAGTCGCACAAAACTAAGGATATAAAAGTAAAATTAATATATCATGTACTTATAAAAGTTTCGAGGTTTGACGCAATAAATTTTTGTTTTCATTTGTTGTTTGTTTTTTGAATTTGTTTAAGGGAAATTTATAGATATGAGATTGTTTAGAGAGAATATTACAAATTTAAGTTGGAGAATTGAGATTATTACGTATATAAGTTATGTGAGTTGAATGTATTAATATATCCTTATATGCCCAAATAAATATATTCTGAAAATTAGAGAAAAAAAAAAAAGCAATTATCTCCCCCAACAAAATATCGGCAAGCATTCAAATTTCAAAAAAAACAAAAAAAAAACAAAACAAAAGGGGTAGTTCCTAAAATCTCATTCTCAATATTCCCCATTCATGAAATTTCATCTCCACGGATTCGCCACGGTTGGATTTTTTCGTCGCCTTCAACAATCCTCTGAGTTTTTGGGACATTGCAAAGACAGGAAGAAAAACGTCATTGGAAAATAATCGGTACCGTGAAACGTTTTCCTCATCATTTTGCATTCTTGAATTTTTTGTAAATTCTTCATAAATTCCCGTCTTCAACATTCCTCAATCACGTAGATTCACGCATTCTTGATTTTTACATTTTTCTCCTTTGTATTTCTGGAATATATGTTACATTCTCAATTATATATTGTGCATTCTGGAATATATTTTACATTTTCAATGATATTTACATTTTTTTTCTCTCTTTTCAATTTATGTGGTATATACTGGAATATAATTTACATTCTCAAAGTTTATTACTTTATTCCTCTCTTGGTATTTCTGTTATATATACTGGAATATAATTTATATTCGCAATGATTTTTTTTTATTTTTCCCCTATTTTTAATTTTTGTGGTATATACTGAAATATAATTTACATTCTCACAAAAACAACCAAGCATCAAGAACAGCCGTTGGAGAAGATGAAAACAATAGAGAATCAAACAAAAGAGACCCTTCCAAGTGCAGAGACAAATGAGAATGAACTACCCGATCCATTGGATGAAATTTATATTCGCAATGATTTTTTTATTTTTTCTCATTTTTTAATTTTTGTGGTATATACTAGAATATAATTTACATTCTCAAATATTCTTACTGTATTCCTCTCTTGATATTTCTGTTATATATACTGTCATATAATTTATATTTGCAATGATTTTTAAATTTTTTCCCCTCTTTTCTATTTTTGTTTGTTATTTTATTAGATTGAACTTGAACAATCTATATCTTTTTATCAGAAAATCGTCAATATATTTAGAATTAAAAAAAAAACGTTCATGACTATCACCATACCTATTTTGTATGAAATCTTTTTTTTTTTTTGCTGGGAGTATGAAATCTTTAATCAACATTAATTTTGGTTATTTTCTATAAATCCACTTCCACAAAACCAGGTATTCTTATAACTGAAATTTGACTTTTCCTTAAAAAAAAAGTCTAACGTTAACAAAAAGTAGAATTATCATTTATAATTTATTATTTCTAATATAATCTTATAGAATTATTTTGGTATTTAAAAGTTTATACCTCATTAAGAAATTTATATATGTAATATTCTATCGCTATCAACTTATATATATATATATATATATATATATAATATTGTGTTGAAATAGCCTTAAATATGTAATTTTCCCATCGTTTAAACGGTGACGAGAAATGTGTCGTCGCATGTGAAGATCTTTGCTGTTTGCACTAAGCCCTCGTTTGACATGAAGGCCCACATGACTCCAATAAGTGCACAAGTAACAAGGAATCAAATCAGGTGGGCCAATTCCAAGGAAGAGCACAAGCAGCTCAACTCAAACAATGACACTATTACGTCACATTTGTTTAGCAAGAAAAATACTAAATGATCAAAATATTGACAAGAAATTGACTTAAAGTGATTTATCAATTATTTATAAGATAAAATCAAAATAAATTGTATTAATAAGTGTAATTTATAATTAAATAAGTAAAATATCATTATTTTGTGTTTTTAGTTAGAATTTATAATTAAGAAGCATCATTTTGTTTATTAATAAAAATGCAAAACACAATTTGTTACGTACTTCAAGTTGGAAATATTTTGAAGGAGACAATTGAAACCGAGGCTTGAATCACGTACGAAACGCCTTCCTTAGACCAACTCCAACGTATGACCCATTTATAAGCGCAAACGCAAATATGCGTTTATGGCCTAAAAAAATCAGCTCCAACCGCACACCATTCTCATACCCAAAATGAGTTTTTTGAATAGTGTAACACCAAATATGGTATTGCACTATTCATCAAACTCATTTTTTGTTTAAGTTTTGTTATTTATAAAATGACCTCTTAATTTTAAGATGTTTTTATTTTTGATCTAAATCATAAGTTTTAAGTAAGATTTATATTGATTATTTGATTTTAATATATTTAATTTTTTGTGTTTAATTTATTTAAAAAAAAACTTACGTACCTAATTAAATTGTATTTTAATTGTCACGTAATTTTATTTGGAATTAAATTGTCAAGTAATGTTTTATTTTGGCTGAAGTAGTCTAATAATAAATAATTTTTATTAAGTTATTGTGAAAGTAAAATATAAGTGGATATAATTTGTAAAGGTGATAAATATAAGACTATTATTGAAAATTAATATAATAAGTGATATGAGAAGGAATATACTCAGAATATTTCATTTGGTGTTAAAAATGGTGTAATAGTTTGAGATGAATTACTGTTTGATGTGACACTTATTACATTTTGGTATTGAGAATGAGAAAATAAATTGGAGATGGCCTTAAGCGTTTATTCGCGCCCTATGCCTTGTATGAGTTTGCACTAAAGTAATAATGAAAACTCAATTGAAATACCGTTTTTAACTGTCGCGGCTCTCTCAGCCACGCCGCGGCTCCAAATGGGTACACGTGCGCCGCGACGCTACTCGTTATGCACCCACAAGTGCACCTAATGGTGCCTTTATAGCCTCACTGCCTACGGCCACGCTCATGCTTGCCATGTGGTCAAGTGTGAGAATGTGCCAAATGACACACTCTTAGCTCACACTTAGTTCAAACCCACCAAAGAGTCATTACCTTATAAAGAGCACATTCTCTTTATAAAATTTTCATGTAGGACTCTTCTTCCATACCATATTTCCTCTACGCACTTGCACACTTAACTCATTAATGAACTAAACCTAACACGTCACCATTAGAGGCTCGTGAATTTCGTTTTCTTTTCACTACCGCATCCAATAAGACACATAAACTTAAGTTAAAACAAATTTTTTTACTTTCATGTTTTATGAGATTAGAAAATTGTTTGGTTTAGATTTTTATGTTTTTTAAGTACTATTCTTAAGTCTTAACTTAACACATTAGTTATCAGGACCTGAAAACAACATCGCTGAAGAATCATATCTGCATTGAATTTTTTAATTTTCCTAATATCAAAACAAGATTTCTTTGTGGATTCTAATGTGTGCAAAAAATGATATGTGTTTTGAATATCATGAAAAGGACGTCAATTATCGGTATATTGGATTTCTCAAATTTTGAAAATAATAGAGAACTCTTTGCGGATACTAAACGCAATTAATGCGTTATATACGTATTTAATCCTTGTCAAATTTATGTACTGGATATCATGAAAAGGACGTCAAAAATACCCTAGTACCATCAAGGTTTTAGGTAGGTTTTAAGAACAAAAATAAATTGGTTTTGGATGATATTTTTATAGACAAAAATAATAATAGTACCAAGTAATTATCCCCAAAAAGCCATACGTCATAAGTTTTATTTTTTAAGGCTGTAAGACTGATCAAATAGTCATTACTGTTGGTACAACCAGCCAAATGCCAATCCATCGTAACAAAAAAAAAAAAAAAAGGATAAAACTGTGTGAATGATTATTTTAAGCTATACCATTTCAATAATCAACACCATAGTATCAAAGTTTTAGGTAGGTTTAGAGACAAAAATTGGTTTTGGCCAACGACATGATATTTCAATAAAGACGAAAATAATAATAGTACCGGTTAGTTACCCCCATAAGGCCATAAGTCATAAAATTTATTTTTTAATGGTTTTAACATGACACTGAAATTGGAAAAAAAAAAAAAGAAAAAAAAAAGAATAAGAGATCAACTAGACTAATCATAATAATTATTTTCAGCTATACCAATTCAATAATAAACACCTATTGAAAAAAAAAGTATAATTCCAATACGAGCTTAATAATTCCATTGTTTCACCAAACTTTGAAATATTGTCATTTAATGAAAAAAAAAAAAACACTTTGTCATTTATCCTTTGAAGGCTGCCCAAGTTTGGTATGTTGCTTTTTATTATGAAAGAAAAGAAGAAGACTCCATTGAAAGCTGTCGAGCTTGAATATTGGTAGGATGTTAAGAAGTCCTAACTCCTAAGCGTAACAAATTAAAAAGAAAAAAAAACTTATTAAAGGAAAACCTTAACAAATTAATGGTAACAGATTAAAAAGAAAAACTTATTTTTGAGATCTACATAAGCGTGATTTCAGTAATAAACAAATAAAATAAAAAGGAAGATAAAAAAGTGAAAATGAAAATAAAAGTCAAGGTTGTTGTATAGCAGCCAAGCCAGCCCATTCCACCATCCCACGGTGTACGCAAAGAATCTCCACTCGCTTTAATCGCGCGTGTAATTAAATCCCTTCAGTATTTATATATGAAAATGAAATGAAAGAATAATTTGCACTCTTACCCTCCAAACTTATCACGTTTCACTAAATTTGGCTATCTTGAAAATTTTTCTCAAATTTAAAAATATTATGATTTTTTTTGGCGAACTGTGTCTATAAATTTCTTTTATGTTGACATTATATTTCCTGAAAAGTTTTGGCACCAGAAGTAAGTTTTAAGAAAGAAATTGTTGAAATAAGGCGTTTTATAAATTACATTTTTAAAATTACTTTGAAAATATTATGCACTTATATTATTACAAAAACATTAATAATGAATTATAGTGTAACAATTAATTAAGGATATTTTTCTATGAAAAATAATTTTTGTTAAAAAAAAAACATTTACCCACTATTTCACTAATTCTAATGTGAAAAAACAAACGTCTAAAAGCAACCCCTAAAAGTAGCGTCAAACGGACCCTTAATCTGAGAATTCTTTGAATTTTTACATTGGTCAACAATTTTAAAATTTTTTTACTATCTTACATTAAGGTTAGGCAAATATTTAATTAAAGGGCTAGATTGTAAAAATACGATAAATTCAGGGATCAATAGTATTAATCACACTTAATAAAAAAATAAAAAAGGTCAAAACTGGTTGTGGCAATTCGCGTAATATTTGTGAAAAAGCATGTGCATTTTCATTTGTCCCGATAAGAAATGGCTCTTTAGCGCGCTATGAGAGAGAGAGAGAGAGAATACGACGGTTGTAATAAAATCTCTCACGTTTTCCAACCTCTCAGTAAACCCAAACAAAAAAAAAAAAGAAAAGAAGAAAAGAAAACCATTAATTAAAGCCATAACACAACAACAGAGAAAGAAAGAAGAAGAAGAAGAAGTACGTCGAAGCGAAAGCTCAGACTCAGAGACCGCTCTATGATCAAGGTAAATTTATTTCCCTCTCTCTCTCTATCCTTTTGAAGCACTGTTTGGTTGCCGAGAAAAGTCTCGAGAAGGAAAAGAAAATAGACAACGAACCAAAACGAAGAGGAAGAAGAAGAAAGCTCTGAATGAAGCTGAACTATAGCTCTGTTTGTATGGCTCGTGATCGAGCTTGAGTATATATATATATATATATATATATTCTTTTTAGTTAGAATGAGGATTGGCTCTTTCGGTGTTTGGTCAGCGAGAAAAAAAGCAGAGAGTTTGAGAGTTTGATTCTCTTGCATGTTGAGTTATTGAATCGGATTGACTTTTTGCGTTTGATGATTTGACTTCTCAGAGGAAAATTTTAAGCATTCTGGCTGGTGTTTGAAGATTCGAACTTGATTCGTATTTCAATTTCTTGTTGAAATTAGGATTCTTTGACTCCTTGTTGCTTTATTGGCAAATTGATCACAACTTTCTCAAGCAAAGCATTTTGTTCTTGTTTTTTACTTGCTGGTTCAATTTTTGGACTTTTAGTAAACTACATTTGCGTTTTTTTTTTTCTGTTTTTTTTTTAAATTCTTATTTCTTTATTTATTTATTTTTTTCTTGGGACAATTACGTTTCATTTCTTTACGGTTAAAGAGTACATAAAGCAAAAAGCAAAAACTGTCCTCATATCAGTTTCTTTCAATTCTTTTAAGTGTCAAATTTTTCATGCTAGCTAAAACGTAATGTTTTATTGTATTTAATATTATATTTGTCTTATGTTATGTTTTTTTAAGGTCATTTATAGTTCTATTTTGTGCTTGGGTGAGCTTGATTAGCAGATCAAATCTTTCATTTTGTTGAGAGGAAATGTCACAGTCTTTCATTTTCTCATTTTTTTTTTTTGTACACATAGTTTGTTGCAGGATTGGTTTTGATTTGTGAAATGCGACTTTCTTTGATAATTGATAAAAACATGTTTCACATCGACATCATAACTGTATTGTACAATTTGCAGGTACGTTATGGTGGTTGAGAATTATCTGGTTATCAAAGCAGGTTTTCAAAATGGTTCAGAAACTCTTCACTTTAGGTCAGGTAGAAAGTAGGAGGTTGATTGGGATCATTGGCCTGTTGTTTGCGCTGATTTTTGCGGTACAGTACTTCGAACTTCCATATGGAAATTTTCTATCAACTTTAGGTTCGACCAAAAAGGTCCCGGTTCAGGGTAAAAGTAGCCTTCAAGATGGGGATTCGCCATCTAGATCTGAGACTGTCGATAATGCGCCACTTTCGAGTGCTTCGAATTACACTAGTACTGACATAATTCAGGAGAAGCTAAATGAGACGATGATCTCTAGCTCTGGCTCAAAAGAAAATGGGGCTACCACGGATGAATCCTTAGGCGCAGATGATGATGATACGGGTCGTACGGATTCTTCGACCGGAAATTTGGCAGAGAAAAACTCGACGTTGAAGACGGAAAAGGTGAATAGCGGTGATGATGGACTTGAACAAGAGGAAGCTAGAGAACCTGAACAGAGCTTTAATGGAAATATCAATGCCACATATAATAATACTTCTTCAACTGAAAAAGTGGGGAATGAAACTAAAATTACCACTTCGGCCCATGATGAAAGCTTGGATGCTGGCTCTCCGCCCCCTTTACCTGCAACAGCGTCAGCTAGTTCACCACCATATACAACAGAGACCCTCTTAGTTAAAAATGCTAGCGCTCCAGCTCCTGCTATAGCAGCCAATTCCGATGCTTCTTTGGGTGAGAAAGAAAGTACAACTACTAGTGAGGAGAAGGGAAGATCTGAGGGCGTACAAGGTGACCTCAGCCACTCTGGAAATATGTCTGCTGTGAATACATTCCCGAAGAGACGGCCTGCAATACCGGTTCCAGATGTGTATTCGTTATCTGACATGAACGATTTATTGATTCAGAGTCGTGACTCCTACTATTCGGTGGTATGTATCTACAAAACTTCAACTGTATGTTTTGGAAAAATAAGTTTTTGATGGCGAAAATGATTTAGCCTGTTCTAATATCTGCCATTTTACATGTAGCTTCCATTATGGTCTTCAGCAGTTGACCGTGAATTACATGACTCGGCATTACAAATTGAGAATGCACCTATAGTAAAAAATGATCCAAATCTTTATGCTCCCATTTATAGGAATGTTTCCATGTTCAAAAGGTAAACTCGTTCTACATTCTTTCTAATCGTATGGTTTATCTTAAAAAATTTCAAATCTTTCGTAATATGAAATCATTTTGATTGTTCTTCCACATGATATGAATTTCTCAAAACTGGTCTTAAAGAACATTGTGATACTCATCTTTTTTAAAGGGATACAAATTGTGAAAATTTTCTCTAAGAAAACTTTTTTATATTTGGCAATATAGATAATGTTTGAGCTGCTCTGTTCTCGTTCTGCTCCTAGCTGTCTACTCTTGTACCCTTTAACTGGTGATAATTTATTAGAATTATATAGTACCTAATGCAACTTTTGGCTGCTACAATATGTTTTTTCTCTAAAAAGAAGTCCATTTTTCCTATTATGCAGGAGCTACGAGTTAATGGAAAAAACTCTTAAAGTTTATGTTTACAGAGAAGGAGAGAGACCTATTCTACACACTCCAGTGCTTAAGGGATTATATGCTTCCGAAGGGTGGTTTATGAAGCAGTTGGAAGGTAATAAAAAATTTGTTACCAAAGATGCCCGGAAAGCCCACTTGTTTTACTTGCCATTCAGCTCTCGAATGTTAGAGGAAAAATTGTACATAGTCAATTCGCATAGTCATAAGAACCTCATAGAATATTTGAAGAACTACGTGGGCTTGATTGCTGGCAAGTACCCATACTGGAACAGGACAGGAGGGGCAGATCATTTTCTTGTCGCTTGCCATGATTGGGTATGATATTTTCATAGTTCCTTTGGACTCCTTTGAACTTGTATTTAATCGTTATTTAATGGGCAGTTTATGATCTTCATTAAAATCCAAACCTTCTTAGATAGTTGGGACTAGAGAGTACTTTGATCAATATAGGTCCAGTAGTGTTGTTTTCGTACTTCCAGTCAATGACTAACAAGGACTTCTCTATAGGAAACTTTCAAGGCTAATATGGCATCTAATTTTGGATTTCGGGTTGCTTCAAATAATGTCACATCAGGTGTGATATTCTCAAGTTACTAACTAACCGAACGCCTTGTATTTTTTCTCTCTTTTCAGGCCCCTTCGGAAACAAGGAAAATCATGGCCAAATGCATCAGAGCCCTTTGCAATTCTGATGTGAAAGAAGGTTTTGTCTTCGGCAAGGATGTGTCTCTCCCTGAAACCTATATTCAATTGCCGAAGAATCCTCTCAGAGACCTTGGAGGAAAACCTCTCTCAAAGAAGTCGACACTTGCGTTCTTTGCAGGAAGCATGCATGGCTACCTCCGGCCGATTCTGCTTCAGCACTGGGAAAACAAAGACCCCGACATGAAAATATTCGGTAGATTGCCCAAAAGCAAGGGCAACAAGAACTATGCCAACTACATGAAGAGCAGCAAGTACTGCATTTGCGCAAAGGGCTATGAAGTCAACAGTCCGAGAGTTGTCGAGGCCATCTTCTACGAGTGCATCCCAGTGATCATATCCGACAACTTCGTGCCTCCATTCTTCGAAGTTCTGAACTGGGAGTCGTTTGCGGTGTTTGTGATGGAAAAGGATATCCCGGACTTGAAGAAGATACTGCTTTCGATCCCGGAGAAGCGGTATCAGCAGATGCAGATGATGGTGAAAAGGGTACAACGGCACTTTTTGTGGCATACTAAGCCTGAGAAATATGACATTTTTCACATGATACTTCACTCCATTTGGTACAATAGGCTTCACCAAATAAGAACAGATAATTGAGGGACTTGTAAGAAGTGAAGGCAGAGGATATTTTTTATTCAGAAATTTTTAGCACATGAATAGATACCAAAATTTTTTGTTGTACATATTGGGATACAGAATGGTAACACTGAGGTATTTGATATGGTACGAGTTCAATAAATATTTATGCATCTTGCTCTCAAAATTAAACAAAGGAAAATACGAAAACAACAATGCGAAGCAAATTTTCTTTCCTTTGTATTGATTTTTTTTTTTAATCTGAAGTGAAAAAAGTGGAAGTCGCAATTTTTTATTGACTCGTTAAGAAAATAGCCATTTGGAGGCCGAAGTTTTTAGAAAATAGCACATGAATCAAATAATTAACTTATTAGCCATCAAACCCAAATACAAAAATATGGTATGCCAAAATTACCACTGAAACTCATCTTATTTTTCTTGGAATCCCTAATCAGTTTCTTCGTCTTCTCTCCCACAGTCATAAGTTCAAAGCTTAATTTTTGTATCTCTTTCTGTGTCTTGTTCAATCGTGCTCTTCACTTTCGTCAAGGAGTTCTTATCGTCAAGCACAAAGGTGGGTATGTTAGAGCAAAATTTGTACAATATGTTTCCTCAGTTCATCTTGCCATATGTTATTATCTGAAACAAACAAATAACTGGAAATGTGGCAAGTGAAAGTTTGGTTACTATTCAACTTTGCCTTCTTAAATATTCCTCCTCTAATCGAGCACTAAGATTACTGCAATTCACGTACATATTATTATAACAAATTTGTTATCAATACAACTATCGTAACAAAACTCGCACACAATCGTTTATAAATTTTATAACAATATAAGTTTCGTAACAACAATTTGAAATTATAAAATTTATCGTAATTTTTTTTAAATGGATAATTATATTTTAAGAGAAGTGATTTTCAACCAAACATTATCCACTTGTTTGGGCCAAACATTTTACCCATTCAATTTCATTTCATTTTTTCATTTTTTTCAACTTTCATAATCTTACAATTCATCCCATTTCATTTCATTTTTTTAACCATTTTTTCAACTTTCCAAATCCTTATACAATATCTTTAAATATCAACTATTTATACCACATTAAAATTCGCAAAGCCAAATCATTCTACATCATTTTTTCAAATTATTTCAAACCATTTTTTCCATCCCAAAGAATGAGATAGAATGTGTGAAATATTTGGTCCAAACAAGTGGTATAACTTTCATTTAAAATGTTCGAATATTTTATTAAACGATAAATTATTTAAGTAGAGCAATAATTCTGCTTTATATATTTTCACCCGAAAGTCAAAATAATTTATATATCAAGCTTCAAAACTTAAAAAAAAAAAAAAATATATTATTGAAGGCCGGTATTTTTTTCATCTGATAAACCCATTATCTACGTACTGTCAAAGAGACATTGAAATACTTTTATCAAAAAAAAAAAAGACATGAAATAGCAGAGATGTCGTAAAGACACGTGTCCGAACCAGGGGTAAGACGTTAACATAAAAGTCAGAGAAGATTCGTCAAAAGAAGAAGAATCTAGATACCCTACGAACACGGGTCACTGTAACAAATTTACGCTCACACTCTCACCGTTGGATCTCATTTCCTCATCTGATTAAAAAAACCTTCAACGGTCAAAAGTCAAAACACACCCCACAAGGCTCTCAACCAGTTCGTTACAGTGAAGACGCACATACCTTAGCATCACTGCTCTGCTCTTCATTTCATGAATGACGTTTTTACCCTCCAACAACCTTTTTCCATATTCTCAAGTGGTAAGAAAGATTAAAAAAAAAAAAACCAGAACAGCTCAAAGCAGTTAAAACTACACATTACATTACCAAAGCCCAATCTGACACAACTCTTTTCGATAATTTTCGATAATTTTCTTTTTGTTTTTTTTTTTTGCCCTAATTTATTTATACCAAAACCAGAAGAAGAAGAAATCGATGAACCTTCAATGTGAAAAGATCATTGATTAATTAATAATTAATAAAAAAGAGGATTACAGAGCTAAATCCATGGCGACGGAGACAAAATCTGCAGTTGTGAAGATCAAGCCCAGCAACAATCCCGACAGCTCCGCCAGAGGGAAGTTCGACCCTTCCACGAACAGGAAGAAGATCGAGAGCTCGGCCAGGCCGATCGTCGATTCCAAGGCCAAAATCGTCTCCACCGTCGTGAAATCCGAGGTACCAGTTTCGGGGATCTAGGGTTTCTGAATCGGTTCCTTTGTGTGAGTGAGTTTTGATTGTTGTCGCTGCCTGAAATTGCGAAGGTGAAAGCGAGAACAACCTCGGGATCGTCGAAAGCCGCGACGACGAAGAAGACGACGACGACGACGAAGGTGAAGCAGAAGAAGGTGTACACTTTGGCGGGGCAGCGATACGATCCTCCCGAAGAGGTTCAAATTCCGCTACCGAATTCGAATTCGATGATTTCTTGATTGAAAATGCATTGTTTTGCCAATCGATGGATGTTTGTATGTTTGGTTGTTTGTTTTGCAGAGAGAGCCGCTTCGGATATTCTACGAGTCGCTGTCGAAGCAGATTCCGACTAGCGAAATGGCCGAGTTTTGGTTCGTATATTGACTAATCACTCGAAGGATTTTTAGCTCTTTTGGTGTTTTTGATAAGCAATGTTGTAGATTGTGTTTGATGTTTGGTGGTTGGTGCCGTTTCTTTGATAAATTAGTCTGTCTTCTTTAGCTGGGATATCGAAAATACGTCGCCTTGCCTTGCCTGGTTGTGGCTATGGTCTCTAAGGTCTTACTGTTTGTCTGGAGAGAGGGTTGTTGTGTGGAAGATGAAGGATCTTTCTGAGCGGAAACGAACTTCCAGTTCCGTTGCCGAATCTTTTTTTTTTTTTTTTGGTTTCAATTTTCTAAGTCGGCTATTAGTGAACATAAGGATAATTTAGTTAATTACTTTATTGTTCTAAGCATTGCAAGTGATTTATCCGAAGGAAAAGACTCGAAGAGGGAGCCCATTTGGCATCGAGAAAGAGCTTGCAGTCTGAAAAAGACGACACAACTCTTCTAGTAAACTCTATTTCTAACCAAGGATTCAACAAAAGAGTCACCACTTCGCCAAAATTTTGACCTTGAAAGCCTTATACATTGGTCGACCATATGCTTCTGCGTGCCTGATTTTGGTGCACTGTTTGTGCTACTTTTTTCTACTACGATTATATTATCGGCTTTCTACTTGTTTTTTTTTTTTCCTTCCTTCAAGATCTCCGTCTTCTTCAGCGGTGTTTGTAGTCAACTTGAATAATCTTTTCTTTTTTTAAATCTATTTTGCTATGTCATGTTGTTCCTGGAACTTAACAAACAATCTCTAGTATCTGGCGGACAACCATTAGTATGGAGTTAGATTTTTAGACACTGCAATTGTTTTATAGATGAAGAGACAACATTTTATAAGCCAATGATATCAAGCCCATGGATATCTATTGCACACATGATTAAGAATTCCTCTGTTATCATAGTATCTCCATTATGAGTCATTCTGTACTATAGTCTGCATATTTTTGTAAGCAGTTTATATTTTTATACTCGATGGAGTTGGTAATATATAGTTTTTGGAGACATTTTATTAGCTAAATCTCATGTTTGATCAATGAGAAACCGTTGATGATACCCTCCAAAGCAAGGACCATCTTGCTTTGAGATAGATTTGCCAATCCGAGGAAGTTGAACACATCAGATATATGGCTTTGTTTGGATCCACATGTTACCCAACTTACGCTTTAGTTTTTTGAAGTTGGAATTTGTTCACAGCCATTTGCTTGTCTTGGATCAGAGAATTATTGACTAAATAGGTACAGAGTAGGTGTTCATAGGAGTTATGAGGAAACAAATGCTTCATCATTTTTTTCTGCTCTGTAATTGGTGCATTAACCTCTACCAATTGTTATTTAGGATTGTTTGTTTCTTTCCCCGTCACTTACTTAGGACATAACATGAAGTTGAGACCAAAGTCCCAAACACGGTCACTTTACTGTTGATGTAGATGCTATAATTTAGCAATTTTCCCAGCACAAGATGTATCAAACATACATAACATTGTTCTTTAGAACAGAAACATCCATATAGACTGGCTCAGATTAGAAATACTGCTTATACTACTACCAACGGATTAGTTTATGCCTTGTCAAGATGAGGTTATACAGATCCTGGAATGCAAGATTTCTTTTTCTTTTTAGTTTATGTAAAGTAATCAGTCTTGGGTGATTGCTAATGGGGCCCAGGATTTCTGCTTTGTCAATTTGCAGGATGATGGAGCATGGTATGTTGTCCCCTGAAAGAGCAAAAAGGGCATACGAGAGGAAGCAGAGAAGGCAGAAGGAAATTAGGTTGGGAACTCCCATCAAACCTTCAAAACCCCCGAGCAGACCCGAGAGCTCCCACAAGCCGCAGCAGCTGGCATCAAAGAACGGCGACATTAAAGCCAAGAAGCGAATTGTGAACGATAGTGACGATGATGATTTCATTTTAAGTCCCAAGAGAAGGAAAGTCTAAGGGACTGAAAATAAAACATGTAATTCTGTAGTGTACCTCTGGAAATTGCTTTAGTGTAAGCCAACCTGACAGTGATAAGGACATTGTTTATTTCGTCCAACATTGAAAGCAATAAGGGTTCTAAATTTATTTCCCTAACGTTATCACTTGCTTTATGATGTTCAAAACACTTGCTCTAACCCCAAATACACTACTTTATATGCTTGCAAGTAGTAATTGTTCTGTCATATCTTGGCCTTTGCTATGCTCTAAGATTAAGCTCTTTGGTCGCCAATGTCAATTTATACAAAAGTGATACATCTGGTCTTTAAGATATTTTTGAAGTTGTGCATCATTAGCCTCTAACAAGTGACATTTCTATTGATGTTAATAAAGAATTAAAGCAAGGACCAGCAAAGCTGTCCCTAATTTAAGGTTCTGGACCATTTTTATTTCATATACTAATTAAGACATCTGAAATAGTTAAACAGAGAACCCTTTTTAAAATTTGAAATTTCCGACAAATGCCTTAATTTCTTGGATTGATCAAATATAAAATTTTGTGGGTTTACAGTAATTATCAATTAAGATTTGGCAAGATTACTTGTAAAAAAATAAACATGGATTTTCTCTAATTTACCCTTTCTAGGAATTTAAGGATAATTTTTAGTTATGATTGATCTGCAATATCCACAGGCCTGGACGTAACATACACGTTCTCTCTGTACAGGACTATAAATTATAGTTTTGTGTGTGTGTGTGTATACATGTATATGGGCTTTGCTGCAATACACATGGATTGCATGTGAATGGAAGCTATATGGCAAGACATCATATCTAACAAAACAGGTCCAGTACTTTAGCTTACATCATGTGTGAAGATTAATCAAAGATGAGAAAACGTATATTAATATATACTGATCTTTTTATTCATCTTCAGGTCCCATATACACATATAGCTGTCTTTTTTTTTTTTTTTTTTTTTGCTGGAAAACATATATGTACTCTCTTACCCATTAGGCCATTGCTTCAATTAATATGTGGAACCGATTTATATCCCTCTTGTATGGGCAATACATGTGGTTGCAAACAAGGTAAAGAATGATGTATATTATGTCATATGTGTATATATATTTTATATATATATATATATATATATATATATATATGTGCATGTATGTATGAGCTAGCTAGCTGCCAGGTCCCTCTTGGTTCAGTCCCATCATTTAGATTTTTAATCAGTCCAACGAAGGAAGCATATTGCACCAGTGATTATTAATGTAGAATATATTGTTGTAACCACCCTCACATATATTATTTAATTTATCTGTGATATCTTTAATAGAAAATGTGAGTTTTGGTGACCAAGGTCTTTGAACTGCATTAATTACCGTATATAACTTCAGGTGAAAAGAATTAAGAACTACATGGGATTGTTCAAATATCTTCTAGGGGTTTCTGTGGAAAGAGTACAGTTTCTAGATTCGGCTAAATATATAATATTGTTATAAAAAATATATATATATATACATTTGTAATTATATATTGTTTTTGTAGCTGTAACATATATTATAACATGAAATGATCTTGACCTACTAAGAATTTTTTAGGACTTTTGAGATTGCCACAATTGGCTGTTTGGTTGGCAGGCTTGGAATCACGGCCATGAAGTTTTTCCTGCTAATTAATATAACAATAAAGGAAAATTTTGTATTCTATAGTGGAGAATGATATTGAATTATCAATTTTATTTTTTCAATTGACCTTTTTGCTTACCCTAAAATTTTCAATAACAAATACTGACGCATTCTTTTTCTTTTTTCCTAGGATGAAAAGAAAAGGCATCATGAAGATCATCTACGTTTATAGGTGTAAATGAATTTCCTTTTATGTATGCAGGTACAGGGTGAATTGTTCGTACAGGTTGAAAAAAATAAAAAGAAGTAATGATAGACATCGTGAATAAACTAATTATATTATATAAAAAAAGTGCAAAATTTTGTGACAAGGAAAATAAAAGGTATTGTTTCAATGTTTTGTTCTAAAAAAAATTGACGTTTCTACCAAATGGCATATGATTGTATCTAACAATCTTGAATAGCTCCCTACCGTAGAGCATAGCTCATGAAAATTTTTCAAAAAAGAATTAACTTCATCAAATTAACTTTTAACTCTATAATTATATGTCGGATACTTTCGTGACAAGTAATTATTATTCCTTAATTAGTTAGTTACCAAAATTAATGTAAAAACTGCATCAAGATTTAAGAGTGTATGTGTGAAAAGATCACCGAGTAAACCTAATAATGCCAGTTTTTTTTTTTTTTTTTTTTATGTGTGATTATTAGCAAATTCATAAAGCTTTCTTTTTCTCTGTCGGAATTCTGGCATAATATTGTCTGACCATTATTATGAAGGTGTGGACTAGTCAAAATTGTTGAATGATAAAAAATAAAAAATAAAAAAATTAATACCGAGGCCGGTAATATGAAACAGTAAATAGAATTCACAAGTATGTGTTGAACAGTAAATAATTGTACTTAAAATAGTAGTCACACAAAGAGAATCAGTGACTGCACAAGTACGATTGGGACAATTACAAGATAAAAGCTTAAAAGGGCAGGTTTACTTTAAATTAATTAAGTAACACCTTGAACTTTCACCGCGTCTCATTTATATCTCTTCCAGTACGAATTAATTGGTTATTCACAGGCTTTACAGTGTCTTTTTATTGGTATGTATAGTTAATGTCACGCACATAGATATATGCATGTGTATATGTCATAATATATAAAAACTTATAATCTGATGGATAGCAGTGGTAATTTGTGTATTGTATCATTTTTCGCGTCGTGTTTTAATCGAATCTAAAAATTTTAGACTATTCAAAACCACTCTAAATTAATAATGTACATATGTAAATAACAGATATGTCTATTTAAATATCGTGTTAGTCATACCACTTAATTACAATTCGTTTATGAATCGAGTCTAAAAAAGTCTAATATATTGTGTTATATATGAACCTATAAAGACCTAATTAGCCCTATTTGAGTTAAATTATAAAATTTTCAACTATGCTTTTTAAATCTAATATATAAAGTCTAAATAAAGGCTTAGTTTTGATGATATATATAATAGGGTGGTAATTCAAATCTCATGTGTAATGAAAATTATAAGATGATAAATAAATAAATTTTAAATACATATAAACGAGCGTTAAACATGTTTAATGATGTATGTTTGTCTATATCTTATTAATAATTATGTCTTAATAGGTCTTAACTATGTTAGCATGTACTTGACATGTTCACCTATGCTTTAATCTTCTAACCCAATTAGAATTTTAGACCCACTTATAAAGGACACAAACCGTTAACTAATTCGTGTCATTTTTCCTTCGTGTCACGTGAAATTACCGGTCTAATTGTTGGAATTTTATACAACTTTGGGGCCACACACGTAACAATTAAATGTCTGTGGTCATCATTAAATAAGTCAAATTTAATGTGGTCTGATTTGGAATAAGATTTATGGCTTAAGGGTATGATTATCATGATATTATTATGTGGATACCAAAATGACAATTTATAATTTGATGAGGGGTCAACTTAAAAATAACAAATAATTTTTTAGTAACTATAATTTAGCAATTTTAATTAAGGGGTTATGGTCCCCAATTACAGTACGTACAATATTTTATACTGCTCTTGAATCTACATTATCAAGGCACTGAGATTTCTAAGGATAATCTGCAATTGGAATATCATAATTATTGTGTAATCAACTTCCATGAATTCAGATACGCTTTCGCTATTTTATTTTGATTATTCTCTTGAATTGGGTTGGGTATAATTTTGTTTCACCAATACTAATCTCATGAGTTTAAAGAGATCTCCAGTTAAAGGTGATAACAAACAAGTTTACAAATTACATCATAATTTTCTACCTTTGTCCCCTTAACATGATTAATTTTATTGTTAGGTCCTACTAAATTTAGATTATAGCCTCTGCCGACTTTTAAAAAACATTTGTATATGTATAGCACAAATTTTCTCAAAAGTGACTTTGACTTTTGAGGTAACCATGATAGCGACTTTTACTAATGTGTTTCAATAATTTTGATACGCTGCTCAGATTTTTAGCTTTCGAAAAGAAGCAAGCTGTTCAAACACTTTAGTAAAATCATGGTAGTAACTATTCATATTTCGTCTGTTATAAAACAAATAAACGTTACACCAATGATCAAACTGATCCTGATGTATAAAAAATTCAGCCATACAGATTTCAGATTTCGTTTATATATATACACACAAACAGATACTATTTACTTCATCAAATTTGATAAGTAAATAATAGTAAAAAAAAAAACCTTCTAGATGAAGAACACCATATAATTTCAATGGTTACGCCAATAGGCGAGCTAATTAATTGAGTTAATTTTTTCCTGGTTTTGCTTGTGTTTGGACATAAACATTACCGTTTGATATATAAGCTCCCTAGCTAGTTTGTCTAAAGTCTTTTTTTTTTTTTTTGGCAAAGATAGTAATTTGTCTAAAGTTATTTAATTACAACTTGGTTTGGACAGTCCTAACTCCCAACCTAAAAATGCTTTTCATTAAAAAATATATAAATAAATAAACCTAAAATGCTTTTCAAAAGTAGGTACAGATATTCTACATTTGGCTCCCAGGAAAAGTTATTTGCGACTAAGATTGATCTTTGGATGATGCAGTGAAAAGTCACATTAAGCATTTACAATATTCTTATACTTGTATATATTATTACAAAGTATATATACATATATAATCGTACTGTACAAACTGAGAGTTTTGAGTAACAATATAAGTTTGTATCCTGGTAGGTATATATATTCACTTCTGTGTATTAATTATTAAGACAGGGTATGAGAAAATCTGTCTCCAAAATTTATATTTATGGCAAACCTAAAAAATAGTAGTTGGGCTTCGATATTTTTTATTGAAGGAGAAATTTTTTGGAACTTATGAGAGTAATCAAGATAGTTAGTTATATCTAGGCTTCCTTGTGATATACATAAGTTAAATTTCCAAAAAAACCATGTTTATATAACATGTCAAGTGAGGTTCTACTATAAAGTTTAGAGTTTATTAATCATAACTATATAACTAATTATTATATATTGTTATTAATTATTCTTATATTTACAATTACATTAGTATTTTTTTATTTTATGAAAGTGACACTAATTGGGAACATATCTCAATGAGATTGACACACACTGCCTAGGAAGCGAACAACTAACCTACTATGTTGGCTCCCCGCTCACAACCCCACCAACTAAAGCCCAAATATTATTAATAGAATTATTAGAAAGACAAAAATTATTCAAAGAGTTCGAAATAATCTGAAAGATAAACAAAAACTACAAAGCTAGATAAAAGAACAATCAATCTTGTAGGATCTAACCAATTGCAATAGGGTCCTCTAGTGGAAAAAGCATAGTCGGAAAATCTACTAAAAGAAAAAGAGTGCATGATCCATAAGTGATTATGAGTTCCTAAACCTATGAAAATGCAAAAGAACCATGTCTCGATAAATAAGACTATAAACATTCTCAAGCTAGTAATTATGCACGCCAGGAGTTGTAGCCCTGAAAGCCAATTTATCAGCAACAAAATTTCCTTCACGATAAACATGCGATATCCTTACATTCAGTTGATCAACGAGGAGGAGAACATTCAACCACTTATTTCGAAGTTTTGTTTTGTTTTGTTTTGTTTTTGTTTTTATTTTTGTTTTTTTTAAGGAAAAGAGAATTGTTTTAAGAACGTATCCCAACGAGGTTAGTACACATCTGAGGATATTAGGCTTACCAACAAGTTGGGCTGAAGATTACAGGACGTTATGAGACTTGTATTTGAAAAATTGACTGCATATTCCAAGTCTGATTCTACCCATAAATTATTCCATTTGAATGTTGAAGCAATTTCAATCGCCAAGATTGATCCTTTGAGTTTCGCTTTAAAAGCGAATTTAATTTTCAGATAAACAGAGAAGCTGCGTTTTTGACAAAATCTCGACGTGCACTAAAGATACCACCACAACCAGAGTGGCTGTAGCCCCATCTATACTGACTTTGAGTTAACCTTGAGAAGGACGATTCCATGAAACTAGAATGATGGAAGGGCTTTTCGAAGGCTTTCCTTGAAGAATTAGAAAGTCTGTGATAGTATTGTGCATAGAACCAGATGACAAAATGCTAAGTATAGTTGTGAAAATGAAAAAAAAAAAAAACAAAAAAAAAAACCACTAAGTATAGGTATTCATATAAAATCTATAGCAACGACAAAATTTCCTTCACAAATGTTGTGTCAAAATCTATTAGCGACGACATATCGTCGCCAATGATTTATCATCAGCGATGACATGCCATCATCAATTTGTCATGCAAAATTTAGAAGGTGCTCGCCAATACAATATAGCCACAACATGTCGTCATCGATAATAAACTTTTGTCTTTACCAAAAATGTCATCATCAAAAGTGTAATTTCTTGTAGTGATATGATTATATTTATATAACAAATATATATATATATATACACATATATAAATATATATATATATAAACATTATTATAATTTATATATGCATATATGTATATTCGCAATGAATCACATAAATGCCAAAATATGAATATCTTAAATATATATAGTATAAAAATTTTGACTTTTAATAAAAAAAAGATAATTGAATAAATAGTTATTTTTTTAATGATGTATTAAGAAAATAGTTAATATTTTCATTAATTAAGAAGTTAATCATTTTTTTAACTACGTGATAATTAACTATTACCTTTATTTCGTTAACTCTTTTACGTACTAGTTAGTTTAATTTTTGAAAACGTTGGTTATTTATTTAAAATATGGATTAAGAAATGGCTAAATACCAAATAGATAAAAAAAAATTTCTTTCTGAATAAATAGAAGTTAATTTAGTCACAAGTTACAAACACTCACTGTTATATTACTAATTTTAGTAACAACAGTTATTTAAATCATGAAATTTGTTGTCACGATTAAAAGTAGTACTTAAGTAAAAAAGGATTTATATTACTAACTAAAACCTTTAGTCACAAATTTATAGTCATTACAAATTTTTAAATTTTACATTTTTCAGTTACAACATCGTGACCAAGAGACAAGAGTCATAAAGCAGGTTATCGGTCAAGGACCATTATGGGAACTTGGTCCAAAGAACATGGAAATTTCAAGATTTAATATCGAGAACTGAATAACGCCGATATAATCAATTTTAAAGTACTTACAAAGCAATGTCAAATTGATGTACCTATATCAAAATTTGGTATTTGAGTCAAAAATTTGTTCTCAAATCCAATACTATCTTCAATATCTAACTTGGCGATTTATATATGTACCAATGCCAAAATATGTTCACTCTCTTTATAAGTTGCTTTGTCACCAGCAAGTCTATTTTTGAGTACCTGTGCTGACTTATGACTTATAAGAATCACAGGGCCAAAGCGACATCACCTTCTAAAGCCCTCTTTAGCATTTGGCATTGTGTGTTCTGATTTTAGGTTGAAGTCAGAATACATCCTACTAGAGTTGGCAGATTTCCGGAATCATTAATATATTTTTTTTTCAGTTTTATCACAATAAATCAAGTTCATTTTGTTACATTGCATGACAATAATATTATGAAAATTGATCACATGCAATAACTCTAATACATGGTATCTAGTGCATGCAGTAATACATCATCGTCAATAATAGTGATAAATATCACATTTCTCATATGCATATATATATAAATATATATATATATATATGATGGTGAATAAAGGGCTAGCGAAACATTAACCATATGGTATTGATCACATTTTTAGAAGTTACCTGAAACGAAAAGACAGTAGTTATTGGTACACTTTGTTAGACGATATGTACATCTAACGATCTGTAGATTTCCTGTCTGATATAAATTCAATCCGAAGCCAAAAGTCAAAATGTTGCACGTTAATGCCTTATATATACATAAAAAGTCCAGACAAATTAAAGTGAATAAAGAGCACTCATGGACTAACTAAAATTGGAGATTAACAAGCTGTTAACTTTTTAAGCTCTACGTCAATAAGTATTGTTAGATCAATCTAACATTATTTCTCATTATTAGGTGACAATTTTCTGTAGGAACCTTTTGTATATACATATATATATATATATATAAATACTTAATGATTAAGGACTATATATTATATACACAAACACACATAATAGCTAATTAAGTTCTCTGAATTCTTGATCTGAAAGTGTGTCCCTATTTATACTTATTTGAGGCAGCTGTAACTTTACTCAAGCATAATTAATGAAGACTCTAACAGTTACAGAAAAGTCGTTCTGATAATAAAGGCAAAACCAAGCCATTTTTGCTGTCAAGAAGAAAAATATTGGCTCCAGAATTAGCAGATTTGTGGTAGCAAAGTGTAATGTCAGTGACCATTTATTATAGGCTTGGCTATTTAGAGCTCAAAAGTTCTGAACAATATACACTCACACTAGTTGTGTATATATATACTCATATAGTTGTGAAAGCCAACAAATATATAATGTACTATAACATGCTGTTGTTTTATATTGTTTGAATTGCATTTATATATATATATATATATATATATATATTAGTTTACTATTAATATATACATACTTTTCTCAAATAGACGAGATAGTTTGGTAGATCACTCTATCTTAACGTTTAATTACTTGGGATAATGGATAAGCAAGATTTTCTTAACTAATTTGGTGCTGCCTTGGAAACTTTCAATTATTGCGTATATTATATTTAACTATCAATCAGCATTGAAGTTTAGTTTTCCCACTTTTCTTCAACTGATATTATATTAATAAATAGCTCCCAAATTTATAAAATTTATCATAATCTCTTAACCATACAATTAAATGGCATTGTGAAATTAAGGGTGTAAGTGTTAATGAGGTATTAATGCAATGTCTTTGAATTACTTATTGAGGTTTTAATGGACTACGTACCATTCATATGTACTATATATTATATTCATGTGTATTGATGTGGATTTATTTTTTTGATGGGATATTGATGTGGATTTATGTATAAGATCATCAGTATTTATAAATATCTATATACATTTTGCAACCAAATTAGTCAGATCGCGACTTTATATGATTCGTATACTTGAATTAAAACTTAAAAGCCCATGGGCTCAAAATTTTAAGCACTATATTTCATATACACATATATATATATATATATAATATGATATTTCCCTGAAATTTAGTGCTGTTTTTGTAGTTATATATTATATAAGCATTGTTTCCTATATGTCTCATGCTTTGTTTGAGGGACTGTTTCGCATATGTAACCCATTTTTGCAGCAAATGATATTAAAATAGTCCCTAGCAATTGTAAAACACATTGAATCTGTTTATTACGATAGTACATACTAGATATATAAATACTTAACAGTTTATATATGATATACCATGATTGAATAATTTATTTATATTTAAATAACAATGTCGGAACTGCCTTGTATTTGCTGTGAATGACCCAGGTGTCTCGGCATTAATATATGGCCACATATTGATTTTTTCTTAAGTCAAAATTGTGTGGCCATGGATTTATTCATGATCTCACGCATAAGGAACCACACTATTTCTCACAAACCAAAAAGGACTGAAAACTGACTACTAAAGAAAATCAAAGGGTCCAAAGTTTTTTTTTTTTTTTTTTTTCTGGGATTAATTTTCCATCAACAGCTCATTTTGGAGGACAATTTTTAACTTCTTATGAAAGTACAGTCTCTGGAAATCAGAATGTAAGACTTTCAAAGGACTGTGATCATGAGGACATAAAATTATTCACTATTTTCATTTAATGGATCTTTACATATATCTATATATAATACAGTGTTTGGATAAAATGATTGAGTGGGCAATACATGCATGTTCATATTAGAAGATTTACATGTTAATTAGTTAGTAATTAAGGTAGAAGGTAATGATGATTTGTCAATATATTAATATTAATTTGACACATGACTAATGCTGATCTCTAGAGCTGTTACATATTTACGTCATTTCTTGATCTTATTGTTACAATGTAAGACAAAAGGAGTAAATTATTAAAGAAATTAAAGGAGAGAGAGACTAAAGGTTTCTTTGGTCATGATTAATATTTCACACTTTACATTTTACAGAGATTTTAAGTATTAAAGAATGTACAATCAGTCATATTCATGATGAGGTTCGAAGAAATTTTTCAATGTCGACGCATATTATTATGTATGTTTTTTCTTTTTCCTATGATCCCAAGGGTGAAAATGGGCCCTTTTAGATAGATTAATTAGCCACCACAAAAAATTGTCATTTTTAACATGTGGGGACGTAACTTCATTTATTAGGGTTAATTTGGGGATATTCAATATATATATATATATATTTGTGTAAATATACATTAATATTTTATTAAGTCGTGGCAAGACCACATTTTAGAACTGTGCGTACGTTTAGGACGAAGACGATTGTATTGGGAATTAGCTAGGGACCCATAATAATATGAGAGAGTGTGGGTACTGAAATATATTGTTTGGTGGCTCGAAGTCGAAGTTTTTGTTCGATATATATTGCAAGTCTCTGCAACTACTACCAGATCTTATTACGATCATTGGGACCATAACTCTTGAACGCTCTATGGGTCCCTAACTATTGAAGAAAGATCTTGTCATTAACCCATCAACGATTGATCATATATATATATATATATATATATACGTAGATTTATATATACATATACCTAAATACTTTACTTACTAAATGACAATCCCACATTATTATTCTGACTTTTAGGTTTTCTGTTTTTAATAATAAGAGAAATCACTCGATATTAACAGATTTTGGGAGCATTAATTTAATTAGTTTAGACGATAAACACCTAATGTATGAGTCCAGATCTTCTGTTAATTTTCTCTGTCTTCCGAATAAGATTTTGATACTTTAACAAAAATAATTTTGATAAAATATAATAAAATATAAAGTGATTAAAAATTTAACTGTTTCTGTTTAGGTGTCAAAATCTTATTCGGAGGACAGAGAAAAGAGACAGAAAATCTGGATTAGATGATAAAAATAAATTAATTTGGACCTGAGCTCACATCGTATTTTTTTTTATCCCATCAGCTCTACTCAAAGAAAAAATTACAATGTGAATTTTATGGTATTAGGGCTTTACAAGATATGGTAAACTTAGGGATTGTATTATCATATCGAACGAACTTAATTAAGAAACTGTTTTCTTGGATAATTAAAGGGATGATTAAATGATTGATAAGAAGAGGGAAAAAAATGACATTTTAGTTGAGCTAGCTTGGGAGTACAAAAACATTGCCCCTAAAACAAAGTTAAATAAATAATAACCTAAAAATATTTGTATATATATATATATATATATATATGCAGAAGAAACAAAAAACACATATTTGTATTTAGAGTACTTTGTATTACAATATTGAGGACATGTATATTATTCATGAGGTGATAACCATTGTTGAATAAACAAAGGATCAATAGCCAACCCATCTAACTATATAACTATATATATATATATATTATAAAAAATAGAAATAAAATTAAATTGGCAAGCTAGCTTAATATCTCCAGCTGCTTTTCGCTCGCAGTAATTAATATGAATGCCAAAATAAATAATCGAATTGAAGACAAATGAGCCAGCAAGTATATATAAATGATATAATATTATATACTTACCCACACACATACATACACACTACTCACAGTACAAATTAAATTTCTATATATTCCTTTTTCTTTGAATGATATTCTCTCTTACCAATAAATAGTATTACAAACCTACCTTCTTCAATGAAAAATAATAATATTCTTGCGAGAAAATTACTTGGTAACATGATTGGAACAAAATACTACTCACTATCAGTACCTTGTTTTTTTTTTTTTTTTACCTATGGTACTAGAAAAAACCTGCATTGGGAAAGTGTTGGGCTACTTGTCAAACTAGTTCGTGTCAATAACTTCATGACATAGAATAGAACCATTATAATGGCATTGCTTTATTCACTATTGGTAATGCCCAATGATATGTATGACGATTACTGATTTTTTCAATAAATAAAATAAATGAACTAACATGTATAATTGATGTCTTTTTATATAATTATACAATGATCTGTAAGGCCTCAGATCACTACTTGTCATATAATTTGTAAGTAGTTAAGGCCTTCTTTGCCAACGTACCCCATTCTCCCATTTCCATTTTATTTTATTTTTTTAATTTTTCTAATCCTAATATAATATTTTTAAATCTCAACTACTTATACCATTTAGAAATTCGCAAAGTCAAACAATTCTAAAATGAAATGTATAAAATGATTATCTCAAACACACGGTAAAAGTCAATCATAATCGCACACTAGTCACTAGTACTAGCTATAATTAATATTCTTAAGTACGTACTATTCATATTACATTTAAAAAAAAAGAAAAAAAAAGTGAAGATACATGATCATCGTTCTAGTGTGCATATATATAATATATATTAGCTAGTTGGTTCATATATTATGAGTATTGTAGTACATATTTTCAATTAAGAGGCATACAAATAGATAATGAAGATGCAATGGGCATATGTGCTGAAAAAGTCATAAAAGCACATGGTAAGATTGCAAGTAAATTAACCCCAATTGCTCTACACATGATGATGAAATTCCTATGCAATATATATATATATATATATAGATGCAAGAAGACATATTGTAGGCTTGAGCCAAATCCAGAATGATGATGATGAAAAAGAAGAGAAAAGGAGGCAAAACAAAAGGGCAAACAACACGTAGTGGTAAAAGGGACAACCGAATAGTGAAGCCTAGGTGAAAAAACTTGTGTCCACACAAACATCAAAAAGTTAGTAAAACAAAACCCAAAACAGAAGAAATCAAATAAATTTGTAAAAAAAAAAAAAGGGAAAAAAATAATAATATAGGCTTGCGTGGTACTTAGAAAGATGGGGACCTCTCTCTACAACTATAGGGACTCTACTAGTACCCCAAGCAAGTCGACCCATTTCTCTTATGGGTCCCAACACAACCCTTCTCTCGCTCTCTCTTTCCTTCTAAATCTTTATAAACCCTTGTGAGTCATTGCCAAATAATGGGCAAAAAAGAAAAATACAACACATAAAAGTAGCTAAAAGGCTCTCTTCATTCCCTCTCCAATCGACAACACAACACCACACAAAAACAACACAACAAAAAACACAACTCAACTTGCCATTGCATGCCCAAACTTCTCTCTCTCTCTCTCTCTCTCTCTCTCTCTCTCTTTCTTGCACCAAAAAAAAAAATGAGCTCTACTAATACCACTTCCACTACTACTACAACTACAACTACAACAACAAACGAGCCAGCCGAGAGCAGCACAAGCTCCAACTCGTCCGAGTCCTCGCCCCCGGACTCACCCCCCTCTTCCGGGTCAGCTCACAACTCGCCCCCACAAGACCTCCAAGCGATCAACACCAACAGCACTAACAACAACAAGAGAATGAGGGAGTCGAGCAGACACCCTGTGTACAGAGGCGTGCGGATGCGTAACTGGGGCAAGTGGGTGTCGGAGATCCGGGAGCCACGGAAGAAGTCCCGCATCTGGCTCGGCACCTTCCCCACCCCGGAGATGGCGGCGCGTGCGCACGACGTCGCGGCGCTGAGCATCAAGGGCGCCTCCGCCATCCTCAACTTCCCCCACCTCGCCGCCTCCCTCCCCCGCCCCGCCTCCACCTCCCCCCGCGACGTCCAGGCCGCCGCCGCCAAGGCCGCCAACATGCCCCTCCTCGCCGCCGACTCATCGCCGCCGCCAATGCCCTCCTCCTCGTCGTCGTCGTCGTCGTCGTCGTCGACGGCTTTGGAGGAGGAGGAGGAGGAGCTGAGCGAGATCGTGCAGCTGCCGAGCCTGGGCGAGCTGCCGAGCCTGTACGAGGCGGCTGCGGAGCTGGTGTTTGTGGACTCGGCGGAGGGCTGGCCCTACCCGCCGCCGTGGCTGCAGGGCGGCGCCGAGAGTAGTAATTGGAGCAGCGGTGGTACTGGCAATGCCGTGATCAGCCTGGGGTTTGAGGGCTTGTTGTGGGATTGTTGATGTCTGTCGATCCTACTCTTTGTTCAAAGCTTTAATTTGTAGATGTGAATTGAATGATATCATCAGTGTGAGTGAGTGAATGAGTGATTGATCAGTGACTCTTCTTCTCTTCTCTTCTCTTCTCTTCTCTTCTCTTCTATCTCTGTGGGTGTGTGTCCTTTTTTTTTTTTTTTCCTTGATTTTTCTTTCTATGTTTTAATTAAGCCTTTTTTCCATTTTTCTTTGAAAGGGCTTAATTAAACTCTCTCTCTCTCTTTCTTTATTTCATCTTTTTTTTTTTTGTGTAACGTTTTTTTTTTTCTAACTGTACAGTGTAATTTTAAGACGGGGAAAGAGGAAATGTGAATTTTTTTTTCTTTTTTCCACTTTTTGGTGGTGTCCAACGGAAATTCATCATCAAAAGCAAAAAACTCTCTGCTTCTTTCTACTTTTCTTTTTTTTTTTTTAAATTTTTATTTGCTATCTTTTGCAAAAGATGGTCAAAATGCGTTATATAATGCTTTAATATTAATGATCAGTTTTCATTGCGTCATTGGAAAATTCTTTGTCTGTTGTTATATTCGTACCTTATGGAAGACCTAAATTCCCATGAAACTAAGCTGACCCCTTGTAAGTTGTAACAAACAATTATATAATCCTAATTATTGATGACAATGAACAATTATTACCAAAAAAAAAAGGGACTGATTAATGAATGTACGGACATTATTAATCTCTTCTCAGTTAATCAAAATGGTGATTTATATGGAACACCAACTAGTCTACAAACTAACTCATTTTCACTGTAAAATTTTATCTAAAATCTAAAAACTATATATCTATAGTACGTATACTAAAATCTAGCCGTTAAAAAATGGTCAAATTCCAATAATTATTTGGGTAACTTTATCTATGTGTGCATTTTCTAGTACCTTCCTCAATAATTAAAATAAAAAAAAAGGACAGTGACAAGAAATTTGTTGTAAAAAAAAAAAGAAAAAGGTGTAGGAGTGGATAAATTAAATGCAAAGAGAGAGATGACAAGTGGTGAAACATGATGAGCTGTGAGAGTGGAAAGTGACAGTTGAGTTTTCCCATAAGGGTAATAGTATCAATCTAGATTTTCTCTAGTTTTAACCATTTTCTGAGTGACTAGTGAGTTATGAACGTGAGTGAGTTTGTGAGTGTTATTGTAATCTATAAAACCTTTGGCACTTTAGATTGGTAGATAAATCATGAAAAAGAGACACAGGAAGACTTGACTATGCCTCTCTGTCAGTTGTGTATACGTTGGACTTTTGTGTTGTTTGGGTAGCAAGAAAAAAAAATGGTGGCTATGAAAGCCACTTATATCTTTGATATTTTCTCTCCCTCTCTCTCTCTCTCTATATATGATTCCATGGAGGAGAGGATGAGACAAATTGATGAGGGAATTGCCATTCTATACCTCACAAAGAGGGCATTACCTTCCACTTGCTCCCTAAAAAATGTATATTTTAAAAAAGCTAGCCCTATATGCCCACTTCTTTTTTGTTTATTTCAATTACGTTGTTAAATAGTGCGCGGTTCTGAATATCATAAAAATCAATCGTATAGTCATGAATATGTGCCGGTGCCCGGTATGAAAGAATATTCTAATAGTCTAGAAAACATTTAATCAGATTAGTTGGTTGTTTTTCTACTTATAATTTTTTCCCACCATTAATAGTTAATATTATTCTAATGTGTCTCGTTGAATATATATATATATATATATATATATATATAACAGAAGATTCTTTGGTAGGATAATTTATCCTACGGTGAACAGTTTTTAGACCATCGTATTTATCGTCCAAAATCATTTTCAATTATTAGATATATTCTAATAATTAAGATGTTTCTATATATAACAACAAAGGAAAATGAGGGATTCAAATTCTCAGGCGAAGGATTAGAGGTTACCCGCTCTAAGTACTAGCAAGTCACTTTTTTTTTTCTTTTTCTTTTTCCACAAAGTACTTGCCCATTTAAAGTGACCCAAAATTATAGGATTTCACTACAATTTAAAGAGGTGTAACACCAATACCGTTTCGCCCCCTTTCTTTATTGGTCACAGAAGCTTTTTTGTTCAATTAATTTTGAAAATTAGTATCTAATTCAAATGAACCTATCTCAATAAAATTTGCATCGTATTTATAGGTCTTGCTCATACAAGATCTACTTATGTGATACTAAGTGATCAAATTCAATTAAGTTATTGCATTCTTTTTTTAGAGTTTATTTGGTATTTGACTATTTTCTGGTTCATGTTTCAAAGATAGTCAAAGTTTATAAAAATTAAGATATTAGTCATTAACACCTTAAAGAACTAAGAGCATAAAGATAAAGTTGCAACATCATATAATTCATAACACGACTATTTTTTTAATTAATAAAAACGTTGGCTATTTTCTTAAAAACACCATTTAAAAAATTAATGGCTATTTGCTCAATAATCTCTTTTTTTAAGTTAAAGAGAAAAAGACAAATTTTAATATAAATAACCTTTTAAAATTTTTTATTTAGAAAAATAACCAAAGTTTCAAATTTAAAAGAAAACATTCATGAATTTTTTTTTATTATGGTAATTAGTTTTATGATTGCAAAATTATTTAAAACTGTGTTATAATAGTGCATATTAATTTATTGAAATTTAATTTTTAATATTATGTAAAAAAAAATCCATTCATTAAATAGACTATTTATAACTATCTCGAAAAGTTTTGTTCATATGTGTGGAAGCTTTCTTTGCGATGTTAGAATTGCGTATGTCTTATTGCCCCCCCAAAAAAAGTAGCTTTCCTTTTCTCTCATCATTAATTAATTAATTAGGACTAATGATCCCTAGACCTCAAACAACTCATGGAATTCTCTGTACCACACACGTTCCACATTGATTTTTCCTTTTTCATAATAATATTAATCACAAAGAACCCTGAAATATAACATTTAATTCAATTGGTTTATGTGTGTTTGTCCATATAAAGTTTGCGTACATGCTTTGATTTAATGGCCGACCTCTCAAAAAAAAAAAAAAAAACTTGAGGAACAAGTTAATAATTGTGTAGATACGGATATTATTGTTAAGTGTCATGAAAGTCTCGCAATAAAAGTTGGGTCAGCCAATTTCAAGCTCCTATTAACTCCAAGGTCCTTGGTAATTAATTAAAATCTTAATAATAAATGAAAACCAATCACTAATTATGTGATATAAGCATTTCAACAATGAGTATAGTACTGATCATAAGATTTGATCAAAATTCCACTTGATTGATTCATGGCCCAATGCAACCTCATAATACAGTGGGAAGATAGACAGAGTCTCTGTAGGAAGTGACCTCTGAACTTTCCTTTCCATGGGGTAAAATTATCATAAATAGTAAATTCAATTATATTTGCAGAAGATGGGTCATTTTAATAATATATGTGCATATTTTTTTAATTTATATGTCCAATGTATAGTTGAGCGGAATTTAGTTCTGAACCGGTCATTGCAAACAAATTAAGTGTTTTGTGATAACTAACATAAATTTTTCCCAATTCTTTTCTAGCTAGATTGTTCTTCGTTTTGGTCGTTTTTAATATTGGCAATGGGTTTGATATGAAAATGGAAAATGTGAAAAAAGAAAAGGTATGGAACTGAATTATCAAATTTGAAGATTAAGCAATAACTATATATGTATATATATATTCATATTTTATAATTTCCAAACTTTTTCTTAATAAAGCGTTAAAAAGATAGTGGTGGGCACTTTCCATTTTATAAGTGCTTTAGCAAATTAAATTTGCCTACATATATAATTTAGTAATTGATGAAGAAAATCTCCATTTGGTTACAAAAGTTCAGCTCTCAAAAGAGGAAAGATACGTTGCAACCTAATGGTCTCTCTTTATGAAAATGGGAATAACAATTATTAACAGAGTCAGAGATTGAAAACTTTACATATTGCAAAAAAGGCTCATTAATATATATATAGAATTAAGGCGTAATAATATTATTAATTGTTTTTTTTTTCCTCTCTCTCTCTCTCTTATACGTGTCATATGAGAAATTAGAGCTATTTGGCTTTCTTTTTTATTTGTATTTTTCTACAAAGTGGGCACAAGCGGGTTTGACATGACCATAGGCAAATATTGAACACATATATAGTCATAATCACCATTGTCCTTTTTACATATGCCTCCAAACGAGTCTTTCCAAAATCTTCCCGAAGCCTACAAAATTCACCACCATATGGAAAACAAAATGTTAGTACTTCCTTTTATTTATGGAAGCGGCTAAAATAGTGTACGATTTTTTGCACTATCTATAATGTACGGTTTATAATAGTTTAAAAAATACATAAAATTAAATTTTTTTTTACACATAAGTACATTACAACGTCTATTTTCAAGTTATCAATTCATTTTTCAAATTTGAAATTAAAACTATGTTCAATCGGAGATGAAATGAAGAAAGAGCAAATAAAAAATTAAAAAGACAAACTTCTTTTTTTCATCTTTTTCATCTCCGATTAAACATAACTATTTAGTTAAATTTGATAAATGAATAGATAATATGTTAATAAATAATATAATGTACTTATGTGTAAAAAAATAATTTAATTTTATATATTTTTTAAAGTAATGCAAAAAATCATGTACTGCGTCCTTTATATATATAGCTGTTTAATCGGAGAAAGCAAATTAAAGAGAGTACTTGTACGTGTTGGAGATAAGAATATGTGTTGGTTTTTGCAAGAAAAACATAACGTTAGTGCCATTTGTGAGGGTAGTTGCCATTTCTTGTCATTGTCCTTATTCATAACAACGGATTTTTATATATAAAGACGTGTGTGTAATGCCAAAAAACATTTTATAAATAAGAAATAAACTCCAAAAATTATATATATATATATATATATAGACAACTCTTTGCCCCGACAGCTTCAAATAAAAACACTGACCGTGAAAAGATATCCGAATTACAAACCCCAAAGGTTAGAAAATTATTTATTCACACGTGCCCGAATGTGTATAAATATGTGTACAAAAGCATGTATATTATACTAATATATATGTGGTGGAACAAAGGACACAACCCTCTTATAATTTTATACATAAAAAAATACATTAAATTGTCAGCTCCCTGAAGATTTATCATATTGGGGATTGGGTTTCTCTCAAATTCTTCTTGTTGACACAAAAAAATGCAGTATTATTTTAACTTTTTCCTCAAACAGATATTTTCTATTAAAATGCATTAAAATAATATTTTTCAATATAATATATAATATTCGAGTTTTTTTTTTATACTTATTTGTGTGTGTTTCTCCAATATTATTCTTCTTGCTGACTTTAAAAAGCTTTTTTTTTTTTTTTTACTTCCTTCCCTATAAAATAGACAAATAATTAATTTGTACTGCAAGGTGTACAATTAAGTGCAATTTAAAGAAAAGTGACAATAAATCGTCAATTATGATGGGAATAGGGATTATTACTTTCTTCTTATAAATACAACATCGTCATGATTCTCATATACACGACAATTAATTGAGTTAGGAAAACCATGCATTCTTTGGTAGCTATTAGTGAATAAAAACAAGTAGGAATAAAGTATATATGATCTATAATATATAGCATCAATGACACAGTGATCATGTACCTAACGCTGATTTGATATTAAAAATGCCCATTATTCAATGATTAGTTGATTACGAAATTCAATCCCCGTTTAACCAGATATTCCCAGTCTAACATATTATAATACATGGTTGTATAAAATTAATTGACCAATTAAATGGGGATGTGAGACATGATTGCATCAAAGAATATCAAGATAATGTGACACAAGATTTATATTAAAAAAAAAAAAACACACTATGACAACTGCTACAGTGGTTTTCGTAATGTCGTTATACTATATTGAGTTTTCACTTCCACCCCCACACACACATACATATATATATATACATATATATATATATATATATATATTACGGCCCCTTAGACAATATTGTCATATATGAAATTGATTGTAGACAATTCATGAGCTTTATTTAATGTGTAAATTCAATATTAACTTTAAATTAATTAATTAAGCTTCGGTACTCCGACGTGATTGCTAATTTAGATATATCATTCTATTGCCTGAAAATTTCAGATCGCAATACAAAGTCAATTAATAATAAAATTGTGTAGAAATCGAACAATGTCAAACATATTTAGGGGCTTATCAACACTAATATTTAATGATGGATACAATTAGGAGTGGCGATTTGTTTCGCGTATCGTGTTCGTGTCGTGTCTTAATCGTGTCTAAAATTTTTTTGTTGTACCCAGACACGATCTATTTCTTAATCATGTCTCAAGAGAAGACCCACGCCCATTTATATATCATATTAATCGTGTCACCAAATTACGATCCATTTATAAGTCGTGTCTAAATGTATTTAAATGGGTTGTGTTATTCTGTAATGGGCCCAATTAGCGGTATTTGAGTTGAAATAAAAAAAATTATATTTTGTAAATCTAAAATTAAATTTTTTTGAATAAAGGCCTAGTCATGATAATGTATTTGATTAGGACAGTAATTCTTATTTCATACGGATGAAAATTATTAGATAATAAATAAATAAATAAATTTTAAATACATGTAAATATGTGATAAATATGTATATTTATTTATAACTAATTTAATAATCGTGTCTTAGCGGTTCTTATCATGTTATCGTATTCGGGCCGCGTTAAGACCCAGACCCGCTAACTTTGAGTCGTATATCGTGTCTAGACCTAAATTGCCGACTCTAGATTCAACATGCCCGCTTATAATATTAGACCCATAGACCCATATCCATTGTCTAGGTAAATATATATATATATATATATATATATATATTTATATGTATGTTAATTGGTACTTTTTTTGAAGTAATTTTATTTTCTAATAAAGATGGGAATATATAAGCAATTTGTAGAGAATAAATTTAATCTTGGTCTGATTTTAGATGACCGCTTCTTAATATTACAATAATCAACAACCTAGCTGGTGTTCTGTAAAATTTGATTTTGACATAAAATTTCCATAATTTATTTTATTAATATTTAATAAGATCAGCTTTTTAGAAGTAACACAACGTCCCTATCATACCAATTAACTTTTCATATATTTGTGCTTTTATTGTCAGTTTTTTATACTTTTTATATTATTTTGTCATAATTATTTTTGTTAAAATTTGATTTTATATATCAGAACAACTTCTTGAAAATACAACTAACAAATTTAAATTTAAAAAAATATAATAATACCAAATTAGTTATAGGTTTGTCTTAGAACATCAAAGTAACAAAAACATTACTCAACCGTCAATAAAATGAAATTAAAAAACAATAAGAATTTATTTATTTTTAATCAAAGTGACCTATTTATAAATGCATCCAAACAAAGTTAGTGTACGTTTTCTTTCGAAAGCTTCCAACTAGGTTAGGCTTCCTCTTAAAATCCTCTAAGTTGGCCGAATATGTTATTGAAAAAAAAAATGTACAATAAGTTCATAAACTACAACTTGCAAGGCATAAAGCAAAAAGATAAATAAAAATAAATAAATAAATAAATAAGCATATTATGTTCGGTCTACTATTGTGAAAGGAATCTTGTTAAAACCTTTTTGCAGAAAAACCAAAAGGAAAAATTTTGAAGAAAAGAAAAGAGTGCATGACCTATGATTATGAAGATTGAAAATCTTTAAATGGAATATCCATATGAACTCTATAAATAAGCGATGCTAAGGTATCCGAAATGCTCATCTACCAACTTTGATTCTGTGACAAAAAGGCCTATGATAGCCAGTTATCAACAACGTAATTTCCCTTCCTTAAAAAGATGTGAAACGAACAAGCTCATCTCTTTCATTGTCCGGTCCTCTCAACCACCTATTTCGAATATGCCAAGAAATCTTTCCTAGTCTATTGTTGAATAAACTGACATTATTATACATAAAATCAGTTTCTACCCGAAAATTTGTCCAATTTAATAGGGGTGAAAGTGGTGCAATTTTCGGTTTTTTTTTGGCATTTTTATAACCGAAACCGAATTTTTAGTTTTTTGAATTTAATAACCGAAATCGGTTTTTTTTGAAGTAATTACCGATTGTACCGAATAACCGAAATTCAGTTATTTAATTCGGTTAAAACCGAATACATAAAATTAGGCAAAAATCAAAAATTTTGGTAATTCGGTTAAAAATTCGGTTATTCGGTTAAAAATTCGATTATTTAGTTTTTTCGATTAAAAATTCAGTAATTCGGGTATACAACCGATAATTCGGTTATTTCAATCCGTGTATGAAAAACCGCACCGATTTACTTCGGTGCATTCGGTTATTATAACCGAATTTTTTATTTTTTTTGGTTATTCGGTATTCGGTTAAATTTTTTTCGATTTTTCGGTTTTTAATTCGGTTACTTCGGTTATTAATTTTACCCCTACAATTTAATTTAAAAGCCCTTTCAATTGCAATAATGAAAGCCATTATTTCAGCTTCAAAAGCATAACAAACTCCTACACCCCAAGAAAAGCATCCTTTAGTGAACCCTAAAGAAGTTATGGGAACCAAGCGCAGAGCCATCGATATTACGTTTTGATCAAACCCAAGGAAAAAATTATGCATCACCTTCATGAAGATATACCCGATCTCAGGTAGCTACCTTTCACCCCAGTGATCGGATCCTCAACTGAATCACAAATTGAGCCCAAGTCGAATATGCCCACTTCCCTAACCAATGCTCAAATGCAAGCCTTAGTAGAGAAAAAAAAAGACGTTGAAAACCCCTAAAAAACACATCAATTACGGAAACTCCAAATAGTATCATAAATAACAAAAATCACAAACTTTCATAGGAAAATAGTTGTGATCAGCTAACGTTTTGCCTCATAGCCCAAGAAAACAATTCGGCAAAGCTATTACCCATAAAATGCCGATCGAACACCAAACTTTCTCATCACATCCATCCATACAAATTAAGCGAACATAAACTCCAGAATAAGTGATATAAGAGTTTCCAAACTTGAATAACAGAACCAGCAATAACTCGCAAGATGAAATCCTCGAGATTGAATTTGTTTCTCTATGACTAAGCGCTTTATGAAGAATTTTCCAAAAATGAATACAACGTCTAGGAGTGATAAGTTTAGCCCAAATATGATTGCCCCAGATAAAATTCCCTACTGGTGAGAGCTCATTATTGTATAATTTTCGACAATAAACAAAACCATCCAAAGAATTTCCCAGATTAAGATATAATCAGACATATCTATTTGTTAGGATATATTTATAAATTAAATAGGCATATATACAATTGAATTTATAAGGTGTCAACATAATAAGAATATATTATTTTTTGTTTTTGTTTGTTTTTTTGTTTTTTTTTTTTTTTGTGTGTGGATAATTGAGGAATGTGAGATTCGAACTCTACACCTTTTAACGGAACTGGGTGTGAAAGCAACTCTAGGTCAAGCTCGTAACATTAGTTAGAATGTATTGTTGAATCTTGCATATGCTTATAGCCCACCCTCTCTCTTGTTCAAAAAAATAAACAAGGCTTCTTAACTAGACGATTGAATCTAAGAAGATGTCATGATAAATTTCACAAGGATGTGAGAACAATACAAAAAATTGGAGCTTTTCTTTAGAACGAAGAATTGCAAAATTTTAACATTCACAAAATTTTCACTCTTATACAACTTTTGTTGATTATGACTTTAAATTAGTGAAATCTTTTGTATTGAAGATCAATCAAAGGCATTGTTAATTAGCTAATATATATTGTACCAATAATGCAATGAAAATAATGGGCAACTAGTAATAAATAACCAACTACACAAATGCTACAAAACGCTCCAAGACCTAGGCCGCCATAGCTTATATATATGAAGCAATTATAAGAGTTAAAAACTTCTCCAATAACCAATCTATCCAAATGATCGTAAAGGTACGTACATATATATACTCCACTTTCTTCCAGTCACTCAAGTACATTTAATTGGTAGCCAAGAAAGTACACGATTTAACAAGCATCTATTATTGCAAACTAATTTAATAAACCGAGTTTATATATCTAAAAGCAAGCAACATATAAATATATATATAAGCTCATAATTTAATAGAGTACTACAACTAGCTAGCTATTATTTGATTGACCTTGGTATGTAGAGCCTAGATTCCTTTCTAACCACCAATCAACTAATTAACCTGCAGGAAGGATCTTCAAATACTCGTTATTTTTAAGTCGGCAGTTAAAGAAATAGTCAAAGTATATAATTAATTTGCTTTTAATAAATACTCAACAAATATTGTTACTTGGTAATAAATAATTATTTTCATGGCTATTACATTGATGATCATTTTATAATTATTTTAATAATTAGAATATACAGGTGTAATTTTAAAGAAAATAATTTTTATATTTACAGTTACTTTTCTAATTTTTTTAAATGAAAAGAAGCCGAAATAGAAACGCAACTCAACTACATTGGTATACGTTTGAGTTCTTTGAGGAGCTTGCCAACTATGTTGATCCTCTAATAGACTCTACTAAAACGGCTATCAATATTATTAATAAAATAAAAAGAAAATACAATAAGCAAGTGAGAAAAAAAAAAGCCACCAAAAAGGAAACATAGCCACTAAAAAAAGTAGAGAAACAATAAACGATCATAAAAATGTCTTCCAGAGGCTGGAAACCCGCATCTTGTAAGAGCGTTAAGCACTCGAACCTCATTAAAAATTTTCAAAATAAATCCAATAGGAAGAACAACTAAGGAAAAACGAATACCCGAGTCTTTTAAACCTTGATTAACCTTTCTATGATTTTTAATCCTATGCTAGTTACTACAATTCTAATTAGTTTTTTTTTTTAAGATAGAGAATGATTTTTTATCGTTAAATTTATCATTTCAGTGGGTCATGCATATTCTCTTAAAAGGTTAATCTTATGGTTATTCTAATGTTACAAAATTATTTTTCTAATTATTTTACTATTTATTACTTGTATTTTTGTGAAGAACAGGGGCAGCCACGGAATGACCACAATGCCCTCGGAGAGTCAATGCAACATTATGAAACCACTTTTATTTCACAGAGGAGGAAAAAGAAAGTGCAACCATATATATATATAGAATATTTCCCAATCATAGATACAGTATTTCTCAATTTGTTAAATTTGCCAAGAAGCCCTACTTTTGTAATGACTTGTTTGGACGTTCCCCTATAGCCTTTTGCCTGCTAGTTTCAGTACGAGTTGAAAAAATGCCACCATTTATTTCTCCAAAAGGCCAAAAAAAAAAAAAATTGTTCATTTCGTCAGGGACAACCCAACTTTTCATGAACCTCCCAATGTAGCAATAATAGAGAGAAATCTCAAATGGGCAAACTTTATAACACACACATTTATCACACATATACCTATATATATATATATTTATATATGCATATTTTTGTTTGATTTGCCCATACGGGTCCAAAGACACAAACATGCATGGGCAGTCTCGTATCCCACAACCCATATCAGACACCAAAATCTCTTTTTGCCATATAACCCACCAAAGCAATCCTCTCTCTCTCTCTTCTTTTTAATAAAATTGGACGCGTTTTCTTCAAACTGTAGAGATTTTTTCTGTACGAGAAAATCAATTTCTCAATGACCCCATTTCCACAGGTTTTCAAGATTATTTGAGCTTTAAAAAAAAATGTTATTTTTGGGTACTTCTCGAACCCCTTATTGGAGGACCCCATTGCAACTCGATTGCTCTCAAACAATATTTCTATTTATTACTTGTGTTTCATTATCGATTATATATTTTTTATAGAGAAATTATAGTGAATACCCAATTTTCAAAACTTAATGTAAGTTATTACCCAATCTTTTGAAAAATATAACCAATTACCCAAAAATGCAATTACTTACACAGTGGTAAGTGGTGGTAATTCACTTTGTTACCAAAAGCATGTGCAAGTAATTCACAAATTGACTAGAAACTCAATTACTTTAAAAGTTTGGGTATTTATTTTTATTGTTATATAAATTCTGGGTATTTGCCTACTACCTTTTTTATTTTGTTTCTTCGTTATTTTATACGTATGCTATTTTGGAGGAAGACGTATCATGTCTCTACTACTACTTGTATAAAAATAATACAATATATATAGAAGCGTATACGTAGATTTCCTAATTAGAGGAAATCTTCTTGAGTTTATTAATTATCACTATCATTTTGTCACACGTATTTTATCTAATAAAAAAACAGCAGTGGGGTATATATCTATATCTATTAAACCAATTTTATTTATGTATAACAGAACAATATAATGAGAAGCAACTTGTATTAGAATATATTATCTTCTAGTTAGTGAGATGCAACTTTACCAAAAGCTCGATTAATATTCACAAAGGAAAAATAACGATCTATAAGTAGTACTACCAATTGGTTATAAATTAAAGAAAATGCTATAAATTATTAATAGAGTATAGAACTATTGAAATGCCCTATCTTTGGGTTGTTATATTTTCCTATTAATATGAATTAGATAAATAGGTCACTTTGAGAGTAAATTTTTTTTAAAATAATAACTATATTTATTTGTGAACATTTAAAAAGATATTGCAACTCTCAGCAAAAAAAAAAAAAAAAGATATTGCAACAACGGCTAAATATTGGTAAGAAAATTTATTATCAAATCAAAATTTAATGTAGTAAAATTAATTACCAAATAAAAAAACTGTTACAGGTTATTTAAAAAAAAAATATACATCGACTGCTTTTTTTAAAGCAGTGTTTGAAAATAGTTATTTCACAATTTCTCTACATTTTTAAAATTTTTGAACTAGACGTTATCATAATACCGGCAAACTGGGAAGAAAACTTATTATCATAACGAAATTTAATTTAGTAAACTTAAATTACCAAATAAAAAAACTGATACTATTTATTTATTTTTTAATTCTATACAGCGACCTGCGACTATTCTTTTAAATAAGCTTTGAAAGTAAATAAACAACCTTCTAAAAGTGAGCCTTTGAATAGCAATCACAGTATCAGAAAATTTTCACCGAATTAACAAAATTAAACAGTAATATTGTAATAAAATGTATTACCATAATTATTTTTTTAATATTTTAAATTTTTAATTAAATTTTGAAAATGACTATTCAAAGTTCCCTACAACATGTTTTCAAGCTTGAGTCCGTGCTTTATCTATCGATTCATGTCTAACACGTATTGATAAGAGGGTTCCCAATTATTCTCCAATTTAATACTATAATTAGAATATTTTTAACATTTAATGATGCCACGTTTAGTTGTAATTTTCCAACAGTGCTTGAAATTTAATAGGTCAAATCGCTAGCTATAGAAGAGAGAGATCATTCCCTCCGAGGCTCCGACAATTATATCTTGATGCAAGCCATTACGTCTTTGATAATTGGTGGGCCATATTAATTGATCCGTTCTAGTTATATCATTTATCAGTGATCACTTTGCTAATATTAGATTTAATCATAGTGGAATAGCTTGTTTTGGAATATTTCTGCCAAGAATATATATGATTGTCGCTTATGTATACGATTATTGCACGAAAAAAGTCAGATAAGGTACACTTTCTTATATACTTAATTACAAAAAAAAAAAGTAATTAAAGGTGGTTAGAATGACTAGTCCAAAAAGTTATCTTTTCCAAATAAAGAAAATCTACCTTAGGATGCTGCTTCCTGGGGATAGAGAGAGAGTTAAAATTGTTCAACATAATTTATTTATTTATTTTGTTTTAAATTTTTGTTAATGATCTAATTAACCAAAGATTACCGACCGCTGGTATCTTGTATAGCAACTAATTGGTAACTTGATCGTGCTTTCCAAGTCACCAATAATTTATTAATTTATAAATGTTTAGATGATTTTGTGATAATTGATAATTAGTTTGTTTCAAATATTTTGATAGATTAGGACTATTTAAAATTATTTTGATCATTAATGGTAATTATTGAAAAAATACAAACCATTTAAATGTTTTATTTAAATAACAAACAATCTTTTTTTTTTTTCTGTTGTTTTCCCTTCCTATAATATTTAATCATAATGTTGAAGAAAAAGGCTATATGTGGGTATTATACCATTAGTAACCAATGTTATTTAATTATCTAAAAGGTGACCATTCCTCCATTATCTTCTATTGATTTATGCTTGACGAGTATTTGACGTGGTCAAACCGTATCCGAATATTTTGATCACCTGCTTTAAAAAAATAAATAATAATAAAAGAAAAGAAATTAACTGTTTTAATATAATGGGTATTTCTCTTATATATTTTTTTTAAAAATAATTTTAGGTCGTCAGATTCAACTTTTCGATGAGTCCCGCATCTTAAAAAAATAAATCTGAAAAATTCAGAATTATTTTTTACCATTAAAAAAATCCACTAAAAAAATTCCCCAATGTAATAATTAAGGAAATAAAATTATCTTTTATGTTTAGAATTTGGATATTATATTTTACCCTAAATTTTATCACTAAAATACAATAATTAGAATATCCTGTCCTGTGTATGTTAAAAGCGCATTGTTGACGAAATCCCAATAAAAAAAATCCTTACGAAACCAATCTTTATTTTTATCATTAAGATCCACATTTTAATATTTCTAGACCAGTTAATTTTCTGTCGTAATTATTCGATGGGATTTATGATGGGAAAGGAAAAAAAATAGTCGAGCAAATAATCATTTTTTAAATTATAATTTAGAAAAATAGTCAATGTTATTATTAATTAAAAAATTAATTATTTTTTAATTATATTATAATATATTTTTATATTTATGTCCTTAATTCTTTTATGTACTAGTGGCTAATAAGTAAATTACTATAGTTATTTTGAAAAAAAAAAGGTTTTTAAAATTTTAGCTAAGTAAATTACTATAAATAAGTCATTTTGGAAAAAGAAAAAAAAAGCTTTTTTAAATTTTAGCTGATGTTTCAACAAATTAAATATAAGATGCATGGATGAACCCCTTATAATACTTGATGCTATTTCTTAATAATTGAAAATATTAGCTACATTTTTAAATTACTAAAATAGAATAGCCATTTCTTATAATTTTTTCATAACTTAATTTTTTTAGAACGTTGGTTATTTCTTTAAAATATAGACTAAGAAATGACTAAATATCAGATAGATAAAAAAAATCATATTCAAAGGAGAATGTTTATTTGAAAAAAATATTAAAATCTAATAATCAATTTAATTAAAAATCCATAGCCACCAAATTCATTATAGCACAAGTATATGGCTTTGAATAGTTATTGAGCATCTTTTTGTATTCACATGGCTTGGAAAAATGGTGGTTGGAGATGATTTGATGGCACAAGTAAATAGTTAGAGGAGGAGAGCCATTTATATTTTGCAGTAGGTCGAGTACATTAAATATTTGAGAATCTTAAGAAAATAATCACTTTTTAGATAATAATTTTTAAAAAAAATTACAATTTTAAAATTTTAAAAAAATAATCATTTTAGGAATTTATTATGTTTGATTAGAATTTTTTTAATTTTATATGTAATTTTGTATGTATAATTTGTTAGCGGTGCGTGTACATATATTTGATAGCTCACCATAGCATTGCCTCCTCCATTCTTCCTTAATTAGGACAAGTCTTTCAATGTCTGGCAGCTCATGTATGGACCAAAGGACCCAATACTCCAACTGCACATACAAACGTCATACCTTTCTGTCAGCATATGTTATACATACAATTATATTTATATATATACACACACACGTATATGATCTATAAATTGACGTATATATATATATATATATATCTTATTTTGTCCTTTTGCTACAACATGGGTTTTTTTTTTTCTCTGCTGTATTGAGTGGGAAAAATGGAAGTTGTGCATTTACATACTTTTATTATAGAGCATTCATGATTTGGTGAGAACTGAGAACTAAAAAAAAAATTCAAAAATTATAATAAAATATTTGGAAGCTTATAGTAGAGGTGTAATGTAATAGTTTTTTCTTTTATGAATATTTTTGGAACCTCAAGAAAACATTGACCCTACAATATTAATTTTCAATGCAAGCAAAATATTATAACACTCGTATGTACTCTGTCTCTCCCTCTCTTTCATTTTCTAAGGACTTCATGGGAAGATTTTTTTTGCTCAATAGCATCAATCTTAATCCTTTACATTTATAGTTCTTTTGATGCGTTGGCAAGCTTTGACGATTAGAAAACGATAATACTATTATAAATCAAGTTCAATTGAATTATGTGGGGGCGAGTCTTTAAAGCAATAATAATATGTATCAATATGAGGAAGGGGATTCGAGTCCTCAAATTAAATACAAAATTTTCATTTTAGTTTGCTTGTTTGCGTGTGTATATATAATAAATAGATATTATAGTGAACACCCAATTTTTAAAACTTAATGTAAGTTATTACTCAATCTTTTAAAAAATGTAACCAATTGCCAAGTAATTCAATTACTTCTATAATGATAAGTGGTGGTAATTCATTTAGTTACCAAAAATATGTGCAAGTAATTCACGAATTGACTAAAAACTCAATTCCTTCAAAAATTTGGATATTTAGTTTTATTGTTATATAAATTCTGAGTATTTCTCTACTTCACCCTATATAAATGTGTGTAAAGATAGACCACTCTTATATGCATAACACATAGACCACTCTTATATGCATCCGTCCCTGCAACGCATAAATAAATAATTCCAAGGATATAATTATTTAAGGTCTTCATAATGGTCCCCAGCTATACGTATGTATGTGTAACATATAGTTTTGAGTTTCTAGGTGAATGTTTTTTTTTTCTTTTTTCTTTGCGTTCCTTCCAATAGCCAATGTGGTAGCTGAATTTAAATGCCATCTACGTATATGTATAGCATATTTGCAAGAATATTTCCTTATGCAAAAAGAGACAAATCATTTCCATTAAAAAGAAAAGAAAGAAAAGAGAGAGACAACTTATGAGAGAGAAGAAAAAAAATTCCTAAAATTGTAATATATATATATATATATATATTGTGGTGAGTCAAAGGATTGATCTGTGTGTTTATATAAATTATAATTAATCAAATTTATTATTACTCTTTCAAAAGATTTGTATACGCTTGATGATCTATGCTGATAAAAAAAAGGAAGATCTGCGTACACTTTACTATAAGTGGAATTTGATTCCCCTGTCTATCTATATATGAATATATATTTGTTTTTTATCCCTAACTTTCCAATATTCGAACCCAAAAACATGTTTTGCCCTTTGTTTATATATATTGTATATAGGATAAATGTTGTTAATCAATTCCCTTGAGTCGCTTTCGGTTTGACTTCAATCAGGAAGAACCAACTCTAGATTAAATACCAAACTGTCATATAGGTACTACTCATTTCTTTATAAAAAAAAATGAAAATAAAAATATTAATTATTTCAAATTATTCCATTGCGGCGTGGGCCATAGAGTAGTAAATTTTCATATTAATACGTGGATGTCGATAAAATTATTGCCATTGGTTGGAGACTTCATGCGCATTTGGAAAAAAGTTCAATTAACTTCATATTGATATAAGTTTTACCTTTTATTCCCCCGAAAACATATATATATATATATATATATATATATATACATACACACACATGAACAATATCCAGTAAAAGTTTAAATTGTTCGGTCACCCGTTTAGGCCGGTGAGTTATCTCTATACTCTAACGACTTTCGTGACCTATGTTATATAGATCTCCATAAATCCATAATTTATTTCGAGAATTCTAGGGTCAGTAAGAGGTCTTTATTGTGCGAATTCTGATTAACAAATTATACAATGATAAAATATTATTTACCACTTCAGTAAATTAAAATTTACTCAAAAGATAGAATTGGAGATAGTATTCTCTTAAATAAAATATAAACATAATATTGAAATTGGAAACAATCTCGTTTTCTTATATTTTAGTTGTGTCAACTTCTAAAATAGGCATATATGACTAAATGATCAAATTTGAAGCAAACGAACGTCCATAAACAAATTTTAGATAAATGGTCATTCTATCAAATACTCAACTAAAATTTTTGACATATTCCTTCAGAACAAGTTGTTGGTACATCAAATAGTTACTAAGATATATTAATTAATAATATACAAAAAGAACATGTATTTACTAAAAGAAGAAAAATTATACATTTATTTAAATATATAAAAGAACAAACATGTGGCATAATTTCTCGTTAACTTGTTTACTTAATTTGCTGAGTTCTATCAAGATATTGTTCTTTAAGGAAAAATAAAATCAAAATGTAATAATTTCTGCAAGAATACATTATATTAAAATCATGAGTGTGGATATGATGAAATGCTTATTTAAATTTCAAAGTAGCAACCTACAAACCTTATCCATTGATCAATTAGTGTGGCCTACTTTATAAATTGTTTAATTTTGCACTTCACCTAAAAGTCCTCTACTGTTTTTATCCATCTTCCAAGTTCCAATACTATAGTACCATTTTTTTCTTTTTCTTGTTTAAATACATTACATCCTTAAATTTATCTTCCGAATCGACCATCCAAAAGGTTGAAATGGTCATTTCCATGATGTTCTTTATTATCTCTCTCAAAACTTATTTAATCATCTAATTTATGTGGTCATGAATAATCTCTTGCATTACTAATTTCTTTTATTAACTTGCTGTATAATATTATTCCGCTATAATAATTGTAATATGTCTTATATGATCTTTTTTGTGCATATTGTTCGTAAAACCCCTGTAGTTGATGGTTATCTCATGAACGATCTGTACATTGGAAACTGATCATCCAATAATGAAACAGAAACAAAGACACTTTGGATCGGAAATTCTAAGAATCATAAGAAATTAATCATAAACTTTTTGTCTCATAAGATTTGGCAAATAGTCCATTCAGAATAGCAAATTATATGTTTGTCCCTAACTTTTTGCAATAGTAAGATTCTTGATTATGATTGTGAATATTGGCTGGCAGCAGAAATATTGCATATAGGAACTTTTTTCTATGGGTGTTTTCCACTAACGTTAAGCATAAAAATAAAATATTGTCCCTTTGCCAAAATATCCAATGCCACTATTAATATTATTATTATTATTATTTATTTTGTGACACCTGCAAGGAAACCATAACCACACATAAAAATTTAATCATGCATGTCTCTCTTTCATTTTTTTTTATAATATATAAAATATACATATGGAGATGTTATTTGGCAAATGGATTAAAATTGTCACAATTTAATTTATTTTTTAGTTTTATTGAAAATCTGAATTGGACAGTTTAAATTAAGAATTTAAATCATTGTTTGGCTCACAAAATTTAAACTGATAATACTATTTGAATTATTGTTTAAATAGATATAGAATTATATGGATTGAATTGTGAAAAGACTTTGAAACGTCAAATTCAAAAGCACTATTTAAAATGGGTCAAAAATGGTGAAATTTGAGGATCGAATGTATAGAATTTGAGAGTGTGTTCGTTGGTTAGATGAAAAGGTGAGAGAAATCAAATCTCGTTGCTTAGTTCGATGGAGGAGGAGGGAGAGGAGTGGAAGGAGATGCTCTCCCTCTGAGCCCACAAACTTTCATCATTCCCTCGTGATGCATTCTCTTCATCATTTTTAAATACGTAAAGATTCTATTTTGTTCTCTATAATAATAATAAAAGAGATAATTGTGCACTGTTTTATAAAAATTGTCAACGTTTTGATTAATTAAGAAATTAGTCATTTGCTTAACTGCACGATGATGTGCTTTTACATTTGTGTCATTAGTTTTCTTATGTATTAATGGCTAATAACTTAGTTTTATAAAATGTTGGTCATTTCTTTAAAACATGAACTAAACAATGGTCAAATATCATATAGACCCATAATAAAAATGAACAACGTAATAAGTGCACAAATATTTATTCTTAATCATTCTAACTTGCTATTCTTTTTACCAAACAAGTTGAAGGATTATTGAAATCCTTTTATCTTTCACATTCTCTATCTGTCTAACTCTTTTCATCATTCTACTCTCTGTTCACCCAACCAAACATACTCTAAGGATTTGCATGAATTTTGGCAATTTGTATTTTATTCAAAAAAAAAAAATCACAAACGACGATTAAATTGTCAAACTCATTTGAATGGCTCAAAATGAATTCAAACTTGTTTGCCAAAAAAGCCCTCAAACTATAGTCGATAGTTTGAAAAAAAAAAAAAAAAAGAAATTAAAAAAGAGTAGTAGTATGAAAATGAAGGGATTTTATAAGTTAAAAATCTTTCACTATTTGAACTTCGATGTTCCCCTTTAAGACAATGGTTTCATTGCATTATTTATTTTTCATAGTATTCATGAATGAGACACTATTAAATACTGATAACAACTAATATAAACGACTCAATTATGAGACACTATTAAATACTGATAACAACTAATATAAACGACTCTATTAACAACTAAAAAAAAACAGATATATTTTTATACCAAAAAAGCTGTTTTGATTAAAAAATAAAAATTGCGGGCATTTTTTAAATAGGTTTTAAAATTTGATCATTTTAGCTATGAACACCTTACTTATCATATATTGTGGAATAGTTTGCTTTCATATAATATAATAGAGATTATTAAGCAAATTACGATTTTTTAATGATTTTTTAGAAAATAGACAACATTTACATAACTAATTAAGAAAATAATTATATCCATAATTACAAGATGATGTTATTTTATTTTTATACTCATAACTAATTTATGGACTAATTTTCTTTATTTTGAAATTTCAGTCAATTCTTTAAAACATGGATCACCAAAAAAAATTAGTCAAATACTAAATATTCCTTATAATGCCAAGATATTAGGATTTTATCATTTCCTTCTTTTCTTTTATTTTTAAATATGAAAAAAAAAAGATCTAAAGATACTTTGTGTTTAGAGATTGCAACTAAGTGTGGAAATATGGAATACCGGGTATTACTCGGAAATCTTTCCCAGTTATACCTGGGAATATTTTAGTGGAATAGCCGGGTAGTTCCCGGGTAGTTACTCGGTTTTTTTCTTTTTTTGGTTTTTTTTAATCAGTTTTTTATAATTTTTTTAATAATAAGGTTTTTTAATTGGGTAATTTCTGGGTAAGAGGCAGGATACTTTGGAATAAGAAAATCGGATAAAATCCTGATAAACCGGGTATTACCCGAAAATTCCACTGGGTAAAAAAATTATCCGGATTTATTCTACCGAATTTGTATGCCTAATTGCAACATGCTAAGCTATCTGAATTCATTGAAATGAACTCATGAAAAGTACATAAATAGAAAGTATAATACAAAATTAAAAAGAAACTGAATACGCGCGCGCAAGAGCACGCACGATATTGAAATCTTAATCATAACATTGTAGTGAAGAAAAAATATTTTAAAAATTGAATTCTAAAACATAAAATTGAAACTCTCTTCTTAAAAAACAATGAACAGCTGAGCTTTATTCAAAATCTTGTAAAGAAATTTGAACCGATTATAGATTTGCTTTGAATATTGAAGGAGAAATTACTTCACATTTCCTCACACAGTCTAGGTTGTCAAAATTTAATGTATTAAAACCAATAACCATACATCTATGTAATAAATACATCATGAACTGCATATATATAAATATATATATATATATCCACCCTTTGAGAGAGATGAGATATAAAGGCACATCCAAATGATATATGGAAATGGAACACCAATTAATTCCTGGCACATAATTGGATCATGAAAACTAGTTCATAACAGCTATAGAACTTTGACAATATGTAAGTGAATATGGAAAATGACACACCAATGATAAAAACCCTATAAATCCATCCATATTAATTTCCCATCTCTCGCTCTCTCTCTCCTTCTCTCTCTCCTTCTCTCTCTCCTTCTCTATTCATTTGTTAAGTGCTGGCTAGTTGGACTGATGGCTGTGGCTCAAACCATTCATAATCATGATTGATCCAATGGGCTTTTCTTTTCTTTTCTTTTTTTTTTTTTACTTTATTTTTTTGCTTTTATTTTGTTGGTCAATTTTAGAAGATGAAAGTCAAAGTTGTAGATTATATATAGGATATGTTTCTCTCTTTATTTTCTTTCCTTGTGCGTTATAAAGCGAGCGATCGGACTTGCCTTTTCGGAATTATTATTTCAACTTTACATCCAAGAGTGGAAATAGTCGGCTTTTTATTTTTTATTTTTTATTTTTTTATTTAATACTATAATAGGAGAGGGTACAGACCGGCGAGTAAACCGGGCTTGGGTCGCAATCGCTGTCTTCTAAAAAAAAAAAAAAGTGTAGTGCCAAGACTGACTATGATAATTCCAAGTAGAATTTAATAGGAGGGAAAAAAAAAATTATTAAAAAAAAAAACACACGACTGCTGTTGATAACGACTGTCGGCAAACTCAGAGGGCGCCACGTCATCAAACTCACAGCCCTACTGCGATTTTTTGGACTTTTCTGGCTGTCACTCACCCCTAGGTAATTACAAGAACTTGGAATAATTTGGTGGGACCCACCTTGCATTTTATTAATATTGACGTGGACGTATGATGCTGGGGAAGATATGTGGTAGTTGTTGATGATTCCGTATTGAATTTAATGATATGATGATTACTATAAGCTGCATTATTTATATAATAACTAATCTTTGTCTTTGCATTGTAAAACATGGTCACGATTTCATGATACTACTAGGCCTAGCTAGTTTAGCTAGCTAATGGCTACTTATGGTTAATTTGGAGTTTTTGATTGGATAGTAACATTGGTGTATAGTGCAATTGTTCCTCGTAATTACATTGGTGTATAAACAATTAATACGAAGGCAAAGGCGACAACTAGTTCTGTGGAGGAATTATTATATGCATAAATACTAGGCCGACTTTTGTTTTAGTATAATTAGAATCGGAGATTTTTATTTGAGTTTTTTTTTAGAATAATTTTAGATTATCAGATTTATTTTTTTAATGGGTTTTATATTTAAAAAAGTAAATTTGATTATCTAGAATTATTTTTTTAAAAAAATTATTAGAGAAACACTAAATTAGAATAACAACTATATTTTTCAAAGATAGCAAGTAGTTGGTTTAAAAAAATAAAGAAAAAAAATGGCTATTGTGATTTTAAAAATTTTAACATTATTTCTCAAATATGATATGGTAACTTTACCGAACAAAGTTCTCAATCTTATGAGTAGCCATTATTATATATGATGATCTCATGAGTACAATTTGATTATTGCTCTATCATATGTATTAATGTTTCTAGCTTTGTTCAGAAAATTATACTATTTCTTAACCTTTAATTTCTAATGGTCATACAAAAGGACACGTTTTGTAGAGCTTTTATTACTTCCATTATTCATCAGGTAATAAAAGAAAAGAAGTAGAGGTCGTAGCTTGTTATCAAGCGTTCAGAATCGTACTTTTGAAAGCATTAATACATTGCCTAAATATGATTGTCAAAATTATCAATACCTTATACAAAATGTTAGTCAAGTATTTATAGTTTTACAATTTCTAAATTTTAAAATAAGTTTCAAAAGAATTATATTGAGAAATCGTATTTTGTGACTTTGATTGAAGTTATATTCTAAAATATTATTTAAACGGTTTGAGAAGTGGGTTTTGACATAAAAATTGCTACTAAAAAGCAATGTTCCGTGGCTCTAATCTTGTGATCCTTTTGTCATGTGAACTTTGAAGTCTGATCATAATCTGCATTTTGCAATTCTTGTTGAAGAATAATATGCTTATATGATCATTAGGTATTTGTTGAAGAATAAAATGGGGGTGTGTCATTAAAGAGGGTGTATTTGACTATTGTTGTTTATTTAGTTGGAAAGAATAGTGTAATGCAAAAAAAAAAAAAAAAGGATTGACAATCCCCTTAATAACTATTCTTGTAACTTTCCAAATTTGGAAGAAAAGAAAAACATTTTTTCGTTTCAAAAACTTCGCTTAGAAAATTAAAAATATATTTTTTTTATAACGGACCAATAATAACAATTTTACAATAAATTAATTCATCCTTATTTTTTCTTATTAAATAACTTGAATGAAATTTAGAATAAACATATCATTTAGAAGCTTCTACTTCCTTCTGTGTACCCTTACTTCTCTCACTCCTATCAAACATACCTAAAGATATATATATATATATATATATATATATATATATATAAAGAAGACAGGTCGATTGGAAGAAGATTATTTAAAAGGAAAAAAAAAGTGCAAACCAATAGAAAAATATATCCACTTAATTGGTAATAAGGGAAGCTCACACGTATTATAATACTACAATCATTTCTACTTAAAGTAACGATATTGGTGCTTCCAAAGGCAAAGCAGCATATAAGAATACTTAACCAAACGCATATCCTATAACATATTTAATTAACTTGACGTTTAGGAAAAAAAATTAAAATTTAGCTTAACACTACTAGTATGTCGTCTCTTGTTGTCATTATATAATTTGTTAGCATAGAAAATAAAAAGAAACAATTTAAAACTACCTTACTTTATCTACATCGTTTCTTTCTTTTTTCTTTTCATAAATCATAATTTGCAAAACAATATAGACGTATGATTTTTGCGAACCACGTATACGTATGATTTCTTAAGAAAGTATCGATCGACTTGATCAGAATAAATTTGCTAAATATTGTGAGATTCCTCAAATGTGCAAAAGTACAACAAATAGAAGACAAATAATAGAACGTTCTACGTTAACAAATGAACAATTGTTAGTGATTGATTTTGATTATCCCAAAAGTAAAGGGAAAAGAAACAGAGAACCATCATTCATCTTCAAGATTAATGCTCTGTTTATAATTCAAAAAACTTATTTATTCACTTTTTTGGTTTACATGATCATATTTGCAGTGATTGAAATAAAGTTGTCGGCTTATAACATAAAGAAAAATTTAGAGAATACTCAGCTTTTAGCATGTAATTTGACTAAATATCTAAAATTTTAAAATTATACAAAATACTTAAATAAATGAATTACTCAATAATTGATTGAATAATAAAAACAATGTGAAAGTAATTAATGATTTGACTATTTTAAAAATAATTAAATAAATTAAAACATTCGATAATATATTATAATCGTGATGTATAATTTATTTATTTTCCTCCTTCATCTAAATAAAAATATATTATGAAACTTGTATCTCAGCGATAATAATTTTATCGTGTTATACACCAAAGACATGATTTGCCATCTGTATATATATATTGCAAATCGATCATGATTATTCTTTTTCGTTTCTGGAACAAGGTGACCATGCATGATTACACTATTACCGTATTAATTAGGTTTAATCTTAATTGGTCCCTAATTCCACAATTTTTTCAAGGGTTCACACTCCTCAATTTGTCACTTCCATATATTATAGGGAGAGGAAATGTATTAACATTACCTTTTTTTAAAACGTTTATATATGTCTATCAAGAGCTCGATTGATTTCTTTTGTTAAATGATTATGTCTGTCAATATTATGCATTACCATTCAAAGAAAATATTAATGACATTTTGTTATGTTATAGTTATTATGATCCTATTGTATATATATAGCTTATCAAAATGAAATAAAGATCGCAGAAACTAGAAAGACATTATTGGGGTTGTTTATGACGTCATTATTATTGTTTTCTGGACTTCATAAATATCTTAGGTGAGACTATTAATAGCTTAACTTTTTTAGTTTTCAATCAACCGTCATTTTTTTATGGGACACAACAAAAAATTGAAAGATACATCTAGGTTCCTTATTATTCAACGAGAAGCTATTATTAGTACTTAATAAAACATGCAGTTTCTTCCTTGTGGACCCATATGACATTGCTTAACCTATAAGCCAAAAGGAGAAAACTTATGTAATTGTTCTTGCTTTTTATTCTCTCTCTTTTTTTTTTTTTTTAATTTCAAATCTATGTTTTTTTAGTAAGATGTGGCCATGTGGGAAGCAAACAAATTATGGCGGTGTTACATAAAATGCAATGAAAATGAAATCATATGCCACGTGGCTTTAAATTGTACCATAGATATAGTTCTAGTGCTATAGCATATGTTTTTTTCACACCCATCACACTCTAAGTATCTATATAAAAGATATTACACACAAGCAAGTGTAATATATGACGTAGGTTTGGGAGAAAAACGTGTCCCTATTAGCCTCCCAAACTAGACAACAATATGCCACAATACATATTCATACTTAGTGGTCGTTCGTAGATAACAAAATTTAGATTATTAGTTTGAGTTATTTATTATTTAATTTTTATTTTATAATTTAAATCAATTTTTAAATAAGAGTTTGGTTGTAATATTTGAATTGCAATTCTAAGAAAGATTATTTGTAATGAGAAACGAAAAAGCTACTTTAGATTGTAGTAAAAGTATTAAAACATTGTAAAATAAATAATTAATATTACTGAAATAACATAATTTAAGTTTGATTTTTTATTGGTGTAATAACAACATATAAGTTTAAACCTTTTTTTTTTATTCGAATTACAATTCAAAGAAGACCTTAAAAAGTCGAATAGTTTGCCAAATAATATTGATATTGAAATAAAGATACTTAAATCGAAAATTTTTAAATTCTAATTACTTACCAAACAACCTCTTATTCTAATCTAGGGAAATTGTTAGCTATTTTATTATTGTCATGCCTATTGCTATTGGCTATCAGCTATTGGCTATTTATTGTATAAAAAATCAACAGTGTCCAAATGTTTTGGGTCCCTCATTAATGGCTGTGGGTTCCACTTGGGCCCACGTGGTGGCCCACAATTGTCCGTTGGGCAGTTTCGAAAAATATAATTTGATTAACTTTCTTAGCAAGAAGGAGGAATAAAGCCAAAAATGAATCCATCAACTTCTTCCATTATGACTAAATGTTCGATGATATTCTGATTAGAACGAACAAAAGGCAAATAAATAATAAAATAAATCAGTGGGCTGACAAGGAACAATCATAGAAGTGTATGTGTGCGTGATTATCATGATTCTATAAATTTTCCTAATCTCAAAAGCAAAGGAATGGCTAGGAATCACTGAATTATTTTCTATGATTCCATTTGGGAGTACAAGATCAAATGGTCCCCTCAATGACAAATTTATTGACTTCCTCTTCATTGTTAAAGATCGTAGAAACTTTTCCGTTGCCTCCGAGTCCCCGACCCTTCCTGATAATTGGCCGTTTGGGCGTTTTTTTTCTATTTTGGTACTAATATAACAAAAGTATAAATAGAATACATAAAAAGGCTTTATTTGATTGATAAGCTAAGAATTAAACGATCCCTTAGTCATGTGTAGCGCGACCTAGTCACGTGACACTTTTATCTTTGATTTATTTCACCTAACCTTTTTTCCTTGGTTTTTTGATTAGTACACTAATTGTATTTGTAGTCAAAGTAATGAATTAAAACTACGAAGGAACAAAAAAAAAAAAGATAAGTCATTATAATAAAGTTTATTAAATGTATTTTGAATTCGTTATAATCATTACTTTTACTTTGCAGGATACTAGTACACTAGATGTACTAAATAGATACCCTTTTTACTTTTATATTTTCCTTTAGGCATTATAGCAGCTCTTGTGGGGACTATTCGCGAGTGATAGAGAAGTGTAGAAAATGGTAAGGTGAAAAAGAACAACAAAATTCGTATGTGTAATCATTGCCAAAAAAGGCCTGCTATGAAAATAATTGGGCCACGAGGCCCAAAACGATAATATGCAAATGTAAAGACATTCAGGAAAAAAAAAATGTAAAGACAAAAACGTTTTAAAAAATTGATTTTGTCGGCATGGAAAAAACCCAAAAAGCACAAGGGCAAAAAAGCTCCCTTTGACTTGTAGCCCAGATATTTTCCTTTTTACCAAACTAGTAAAACGAAAAATTTATAATAAAAAAAAAGACAAAAAGGACAAATGAGGTATTTTTTTAACGGAAATTACAAAAAAAAAAAAAAAACATTCTAATTATTTATGCTTTAAGTAGCATGCTCTCTGAATTTTTTATCTACATTTATTTATAATATAATACAAAAATTAATACAAAATTAAAAACATAACACAAATACGCACAAATTATTAACGCATAAAAAAGACATTCATAAATCATCGTAATGCCCCTTGCAATGAAATAATAAGCATCTCCGACTCCAAGGACTATAGGAGAAGAGGAGAGTCGAAGGGCCTCACACTTTTGGGCCCACAAGAGGCCCAACAAGATCGTAATACTAGATATGTTGACGTTTCATGTCGGCCAATCAGGTGGGGTCCACGTTGAACCACAGTTTTCTTTACGAAATTATATGGCCGTCAGATCGAGCTAGTCACCATCGCCTTGTACCACAGGCTTTTTGAGGTGCTGACATGTCCGTCTCTCAGCGACCAGTCGTACATCACGTGGACCCCACACACAAGAGGAAAAAATAAATACAAAATACAAAAGATAATTGTTACTATAGTAAATTAGGGAGTAACGTGTTGACACTAGAAACGTCTGTTTTTTTGTTTTTTGTTTTTTTCGTAGACTTGGTTGTGTGATTTTTGTGATACTCGCACAAGATTTGTTTTGAAAGTTTTGTGAAGAAATATTCCATGGTCATGACTTAGATGCTTATAGAGTTGCTATTTCACTGCTAAAAAATTCAATCATATGCACTGTTTATTAAATGATGTATATACTTGTTATACTGTTTAGTCGATAATAATACAACTCCATTACGGTACAACCATTTTTGTTATAAATATTCATTTAAATAATTTTTTACTCTCTTACTCTTAAGATTAATTGCTTAAATTTTAATTATTTAAATCAAATTAAAATTTAAAAGTTAATAATTATTTAAATGCTCACAGGTAAAATAGTTGTACTCAACAAGACATAAATTTTAATCATTTATTAAAAACTATGACTAACCCCCTATTATAAGTACAACCATTTCAATGTTGACGTTTCAAAAATTTTTTATATTTACAATTCTAATCTCATTCCATTCTATTCAGCCATTTTTTTTTCAACTTTCCTAATTCTACAATCCATCATATTTCATTCCATTTTTTTCAACTTTCAAAATCCCTATATAATATCTTTAAATCTCAATTATTTATATCACCTCGAAATTTGCAAAGTCAAACCATTCTACATCATTTTTCTTGAACCATTTTCAAACAATTCCAAATTATTTTCAAACTATTTTTTCCATCCCAAAATGGTTTGCCCAAATATGGGGTTAATAATTCAAATCATTTTAAAAAAATCAATAATCATTTAAACAGTGTAAGGTTATAGGCACTAGTTGTAATACTATAACCCTAATGCATGTAAACCATAAAAGATCACACCAAAGCATAAATAAATAGTGCGAAAAATGAAAGAATACAAAGAAATTGGTAACACAGTTCGGTGCGCACAGCTACATAAGCAGAATTACACCCATATGAAAAAGCAATCCACTAAGGTCACACGTTGTCATCTCCCCAAAAACACCTCGGCTTGTGTCGAATCTCTCCTAATAGTCACTACCAATGTTTTTTTGTTAAATAATGAATAGCCACTAAGCACTCCAAGCAGTGACTCCAAAGTCCAAATGAAGTATTGTGACCAGAAGCACACTCAATTCACAAAATTGTATCTCTCAAAAGTGTGTGTTCTCAATGTAACCTCTCAGGAATAATATTCAGCATCAGATTTTACTCTTCGAATTCTCAATGTCCTGAGATTACTTCATGAGGATAAAAACCAATTGAATTTATTTGCATCAAATCTCATGAAATTTGGTAAGTAATTTTGGAAAGTCTAGCCCCAAATCTGGAGTTGCAACAACTGCTTATATCAACTGCTTAACTGCTTAAATCTCCGGTATCTCTCACTTAATTTATTTGGATCACGTAAAGTCAAATATATAAAAAGACAAAATACTTACTAAAGTAAAATATATTTTGTAAAAATTATGCTAACACGTAAATACACTAACAAACATTATAATTTTATGGAGTAATGTATAACATAGTTCTTAACAAACAATAAAGGGTAGTTTTCTACCGTGGGGTCAGGATATTTGAACATAAAAATGCTGTCGGGCGGTGATTGGTTATGGGGGATGTATAAGTCAACAACAAGCGCACGTGGTGTCGCACTGCTCACGTTCTGCATTGTAGAAAAGCCTCTCTCTCTCTCTCTTTATATGTGTGTGTGTGTATATGAAAGTCCTAAAGAAAGAAATGAGATAAGATCATAAGATAACAAAATAATAGAGTTAGATTCGGAAGAGTACTGTAATTTCAAAGGCATTGTTTTGTCCTCTTCCGAATACATAATAGATTTGCATTCACGTCAGTGAGAACTTGAGAAACTAATAATTACAAGTTTTTAATGCTACAAAGACACATATATATAAGCCTCAAATTTCTCTGTTTATAAATTTATATATATATATATATATATATATATATATAATATTAGCACTACCCTTGTTTTCGGAAAGAACACAGATTAAGTACGAATTTTTTGTCGGGCAGAGAGATCATATAATCTATGTGAAAGTGAGAATGAAAAAGGTGTGAGAAAAAGAAGGATTGAGAAGAAAATGATATATTAAACAATATTTGTTTTATAGATATATAAACCAATATTGATAATGATGATCAAAGACAAGAATATTGAGACAGAGTTATTCATTTTTGAGATGTCTCTAGCTCTTACTATCCTATTATAATTTGTAGGTTTATAGGTTTATATAGGGGTGTTTGGTTACCAATTAAAAAAAAGGGTGTTATTATCGCATTAATTTGTAACATTTTGGGCCAAAATTCTTTAATTTTACAATTTCTTACTTTTAGTGGCAATACTGATAATTGAATCAATGACAAAAAAATATTTGAGATAATCAGTTATTGTGAGAGACCATGTGACCTCTTTTCACAGTATAGTAAAAATAATATAGAGAAATTATTTCTTCAAAAACATTATAGCAGTAATTGCAGAAGAAGAATTCAATCATACAAGCATTGCATCATATAAAGAAAAAATTATAAAAGAAATGCTAAAAAACTTGTTTGAGTACTTTGTTAGTTACTCGTAAAAAAGACTACACGACACAATAAATATAACTTCTATTAATCATGTGATTACTCAACCAATTAAAAGTTAAATTCAAGGAAGAAATCCTCAAAATAAAAAAAAAAAAATAGACACGAAATTTTCACAATTCTATAAATTCATGAACTAAAACTAACACCCAAAAAAAAAAAAAAAAAGCAGCCAAATTCACTATTATGCATAAGTTTTCCAACACCTACAATATCCATGGCTAGCAATACCAATATACAGTGAACTATACACATATATTAGATGTCAGCAATTAATCAATATGTATATATGATTATATAACCTATGACCCTATATTGTCGGACTAATATCAACATAGGCAGACAGGTAAAATTAGACTCCATGTGAGAGCCACTAACGACCCTATACACATTGAAATCTGGCCACAAAATTTTTAGGGTGACTCTCAATTTTACCTCATTTTCTTAGAAGAATCACATCAATAAATAGACGCAAACATATAAATGTGTGTGTATGGACATGTAAATGGCATGTAATGTTGAGCATTAAATTTTTTGCAGCCTTAAAACATGAATTGGCGTCGTACCACAGACATATATTGTGTGTTAGGGGACTTTTAACAGTGCTGAAAAATAATTCATTCCCTTTGTTTGGTTGGGACTTAAATAGTTAAATAAGAACCAAAAGGGACGTTCTTATTTGGAGGTCAAGTTTGAATGCTCATTAATCCCATAACTGTGTGTTGAGAGAAAATCAGTGAAATTGGAATTGTACTTTCAAATTCATTGCCCTTTAGATGATAATAATAAATATAATTTTGTGTGGTGTTGTGTAGTGGAGGGTCATATAACTTATTAAGGGCATATGTCAGCCAATGTCAGGGCAATGTCTTGTGAATTCAAGAAGTAGCTCATTTAGATTCACACATTTTTTTTTTGTTCGTGCTTGGTAGAATGTAAATGTCAATATCAATACTAAATTTGATACTAAAAAAATAAAAATACTAAATTTGACATTTGATACTTCAATACATAAATATTGTTTCAAATGTTGTTTTGTTATTTTATTATTTTTTAGTAATAAAACCTAATAAAATTAATTAACTAATAATAAAGATGACTACAATTAGTCATAATGATTTCTTGGTGAACAATTTTTTAATATAATATTAATTTTTAATTAAATTATCAAAAGTTAACTAATCAATGCTCAAATTCATATGTCAAATTTTTAGCATCGTTGTTTTTATATATATGTCTTTCTTTCCCAATATCATCGTTTACTATACTGTGGTTTCTGTTATTGCTGTCGTTTTAGTCTCACGTATTAGTTTTGTCGCAATGTTGTCGTTTCACCAGCAATTTGCAGTTAAGCACTCAATTGCCGTTTTTATGTCGCTTTTTGTTACTGTAGTTTATTTTAGTGCTGTCGAATCGGTCATGTGCATTAGTTGTCTTTTTCAGTAACTTGTCGTTTCACAAGTGATTCGGTGTAAGCAGTCATTTTCCTATTAATTGTCGTCTATTGTTTATTATTGTCGTTTTCATATTTATGTCGTTTTTTTAATATTGTCGTTTATGCTAGTTCTGTCGTTTCAGTCATGTGCATTAAGTTTTGTCAGTTTGTGTCGTTTTCCAGAAAGATGTCATTTTCAACCAAAAAATGTCGTTTTTCATTGCCGTTTTACACAGTTTATGTTTTGTTTTGTTTTTGTTTGTTTGTTTGTTTTTTTTTTTTTTTTTCTATTAAGCCCATTTTACATGCATTTTAGAGAAATTTTGATGGAAAGCCTTTTGAAAAATTGTGTTTGATTTTTGTCAATTTTAGGCTTATGTCAATTTGCCTTTTGAAAAAAGTTACTTTTTAACTTTTTTAAAAGGCGACATAAAAAACAAGCAGATTCAAAAATACGCATAATTTTTAACAAAAATAAGACTTAAAATTATATTTAATTTATATTAAAAATCATGCGTTTTTTTTTTTCTTAGATCAAATTTCATTCATCCAGTTTCTTTTTATGAATAAAGGTACATGAAAGTTGCCATTATTTAAATAATTGTATACAACTATATATATATATATATATATATATATATAATATCGTGTTTACCCATTAAATCTTGACAATTCTTTTATTACACGTATCAACAATTAAAAAATGATATTAAACTTGAATACCTAGCATTTCTTCTAAATTTGAGAATGTTTCGTAACTAAAGGATTTATTATTTAAGGAAAAATTGAAACTTTACGAAGAAATTGTATGAAACTTAAAATTCTATTAGGATAAAAATGAAATTTAAAATAAAAATTATGCATGCAAATATGAATATGAAAATTTTAATGGGGGCAAAAGAATGACCTAATTGTAAAAGTCTTAAGCATTCATAGGTAAAACCACAATTTTAAAAAAGTCAATGGGGCATAAGTCCCAACTTACCCCAACGTGCATCCATCACAGGTACGAGAATGAGATAAAAATGACAAATTTAAACATGTATCCTTAAAGTTACAATTTTTTTTTTCTAAATTTCCCTAAAACTTTAGAAGATCCTAAATAAAAAAATCAAAGGAATGTGCATCTAAATACAATATTATTATCATCACCCAATAACAATTCCAATACAAAAGTGTGAAAAGCATTGCACATTTGTAACAAAAACGAATACTAAAACTAAAATCAACACATGTGGATACTCATACATGAATTCCATTAACATCAAATTTACCTCATTATCTCTCAAAAAAAAAAAAAAAACGAAGACCTCGTTTCAATAGGACAAATTCTTAGAGTAATTGGCACTCAGAGTCCCTGAACTTATACTATTCTTATAGGCAAAAATATCCCCAAACTATTATATTTTGGATACACCATCTAAGGGCCAGTTAGGCATTGCTTCTGGATGCTGCTTTTAGATTATAAAAGAATCTAAAGCACCTAGAGACGTTTGGTAAACTGCTTCTTAAAGAAGCATGTAACCGTTTTTGCTTTTACATAGTGTAATTTGAGAAGCAGATTAAAGGCTGTTTTTTTGTAACCGAAACTGCTTTTTCATTTTAAATTACTAAAATATCCTTAAATTTTTAGTCTATATTCAACTAACTAATTTTCTAAAATTATTTTTTGGTAATTTTACATATCCACAGCAATTTTAAAAATAAAATAACCAAACACCCAATATATTTATAACTCCAGCAATTTTTTTTTCAGCACAGTTTGAAGTACTTTTTATACCAGCACAACAATGCCAAACTGACACTAAATCATAAACAGAGCATAAATATTTGACAGAATCCGTTTATACAACTATATTGTGTGAACATTTAAAATTAACCTTACAATATTAAGCCCAAAACCCATTAAAAAGATAAAGAAACAAAAACCATACAAAAAATCTTTCGAGCGAAAAGGGCAAACCCACCAGCCCATGCTTAAGAGATTTGAAGCTCGAGGAAATGCTCTTAGATTTTTTAAAAACTGGTGTTTGTGTGAAGAAGAAATAAAGCACTAAGACCAACTCCAGTGTAACATACACAAACACAAATTTGCGTTGAGGAGCTCAAAAAATTAGCTCCAACCACACACCATTCTTATACCCAAAATGAGTTTTGTGAATAGTATAACACCAAATATGATTTTGGACTATTCATCAAATTCATTTTTTATTTAAATTTTGTTATGTATAAAATGACCCACTGATTTTAAGATGTTTTTATTTTTGACCTAAATAATAATTTTTAAGTAAGATTTACATTGATCATTTAGTTTTAATATATTTAATTTTATGTGTTTAATTTATTAAAAAAACTCTCATCATTTATAATAATTTAAAAGACAATTTCGTACCTAATTAAAATAGAACACCGATGTATACTATTAATTCAGATGCTTAAATGCATATTTACTATTTTTAGCTTTTCTATTTATTTGTTGTATAATGTAATTTTTTTTAATTGAATGAACGTTTATGCAATGGCATAATTTTATTTGGAATTAAAATATTTTATTTTGGCTAAAATAGTCTAATAATAAATCATTTTTATTAAGTTATTGTGAAAGTAAAATATAAATAGATCTAATTTGTAAAGTTGATAATATAAGGCTATTATTGAAAATTTAAATAATAAGTAACATGAGAAAGAATATACTCAGAATATTCTATTTGGTGTTACAAACAATATAATAGGTTAGGGATGAATTACTTTTTGATGTGACACTTATTGCATTTTGGTGTTGAAAATGAGAAAATAGGTCGGAGATGACCTAAGAACTTTTTCAAGATCAAAAGTTTCACATAAGGTGTCTATGGTCTGGTGGGTTCAATTTGCAAACCAATTGAATAAAAGAATCAGTACTTATAACAAACAAACAGATAAATCCATTCTTTTCTACTATCTCCATGATAATCATTCAGTTCCCTCACAAAAATGAATCCCCAGAGTCCATCACCACTGACATCAATTTGGAACGACATCATCAGATTTCACAACCAGAACATTGAAAAAAAATTTATAAGTAGCGACGGTACCAATTTAGAAGAGATTGGGGATTACGTCTAGAATAACATAGATGTGGTTTTTGTTTATTTATTTGTTTTTATTTAACATCACACTTTGTTTGAATTTCCTTTAATACCCTTTAATATCACATCATGTGCAGCGCACGACTTTTTCCGTCCGAAATTAAAGGTTTGTCAACAATTGGACCAATGTCGCTAAATAAATTCAATTAAGGGAGACTTTTACCAATTAAAATAGATCAAAGACTAAAGTATAGAGAGTTTGAAAGTTCAACAAATAAATAAATAATAATAATAATAATAATAATAATAATAAAATATGATGTAAAAACCTACTACATTTTAGAAAAAACAAAAAAAAACGACATAAACCTGGAAAACGACAGAAACAAGAAAACGATATATATAAAAAAACAACAGCACTTGTGAATCGACATCAACTACGAAAACGACATAAATTGAAAAAATGACAACAATTATAGAATGCGATAAAATTTAAACGACAATATCAGAACCAACATCAACTATAAAACCAACTACAATGCCCAAAACAACAAAGACAACCTATAAAACAATTCTGAGTGCCAAATAATAAAAAATAAATGGAACAAAACATTTTGATCAGTGCCCAAAACAACAAATAAATAAATAATAATAATAAAAAAATTATGAAAAAAACTACTACATTTTAGAAAAAAAACAAAAAAAAACGACATAAACCTGGAAAACGACAGAAGCAAGAAAACGACAGCACTTGGGAAACGACATGAATTACGAAAACGACATAAACTGAAAAAATGACAACAATTATTGAATGCAATAAAATGAAAAAAAGGCATAAACATGGAAAACGACAGAAATAAGAAAACGACATATATAAAAAACGACAGCACTTGGGAAACGACATCAACTACGAAAACGACATAAATTGAAAAAAAGACGAAAATTATGGAATGCAATAAAATTTAAACAACAATATTAGAACCAACATCAATTATAAAACAAACCACAATGCCCAAAACAACAAGGACAAACTATAAAACAATTAGGAGTGCCACTTAATAACAAATAAATAGAACAAAACATTTTAGATCAGTGCCGAAAACAACAAATAAATAAATAATTAAAAAAAAACATAATGTAAAAAACTACTACATTTTAGAAAAAAGAAAAAACGACATAAACCAGGAAAACGACAGAAACAAGAACATGACATATACAAAAAAACGACAGCACTTGGGAAACGACATCAATTACGAAAAGGACAATTGAAAAAATGACAACACTTATGGAATGCAATAAAATTTAAACGACAATATCAGAACCAACATCAACTATAAAACCTAATAAATAATAATAATAATAATAATAATAATAAAGCATGACGTAAAAACCTACTACATTTTAGAAAAAAAAAACGACATAAACCTGGAAAACGACAGAAACAAGAAAACGATATATATAAAAACAGCACTTGGGAAACGACATCAATTACGAAAAGGACATAAATTGAAAAAATGACAACAATTATGGAATGCAATAAAATTTAAACGACAATATCAGAACCAACGTCAACTATAAAACCTAATAAATAATAATAATAATAATAATAAAGCATGACGTAAAAACCTACTACATTTTAGAAAAAAAAAAACAACATAAACCTGGAAAACGACAGAAACAAGAAAACGATATATAAAAAAACAACAGCACTTGGGAATCGACATCAATTACGAAAACAACATAAATTGAGAAAATGACAACAATTATAGAATGCGATAAAATTTAAACGACAATATCAGAACCAACATCAACTATAAAACCAACCACAATGCCCAAAACAACAAAGACAACCTATAAAACAATTCTGAGTGCCAAATAATAAAAAATAAAAGGAACAAAACATTATGGATCAGTGCCCAAAACAACAAATAAAGAAATAATAAAAAAAATTATGTAAAAAACTACTACATTTTAGAAAAAAACAAAAAAACGACATAAACCTGGAAAACGACAGAAGCAAGAAAACGACATATATAAAAAACGACAGCACTTGGGAAACGACATCAATTACGGAAACGACATAAACTGAAAAAATGACAACAATTATGGAATGCAATAAAATGAAAAAAAAGGCATAAACCTGGAAAACGACATATATAAAAAACGACAGCACTTGGGAAACGACATCAACTACGAAAACTACATAAATTGAAAAAAAGACGACAATTATGGAATGCAATAAAATTTAAACAACAATATTAGAACCAACATCAACTATAAAACAAACCACAATGCCCAAAACATCAACTATAAAACAAACCACAATGCCCAAAACAACAAGGACAAACTATAAAACAATTAGAAGTGCCACTTAATAACAAATAAATAGAACAAAACATTTTAGATCAGTGCCGAAAACAACAAATAGATAAATAATAAAAAAAAAAACATGATGTAAAAAACTACTACATTTTAGAAAAAACAAAAAACGACATAAACCTGGAAAACGACAGAAATAAGAACACGACGTATACAAAAAACGACAGCACTTGGTAAACGACATCAATTACGAAAACGACATAAATTGAAAAAATGACAACAATTATGGAATGCAATAAAATTTAAACGACAATATTAGAACCAGCATCAACTATAAAACCTACCACAATGCCCAAAACAACAAAGACAAACTGTAAAACAATTACGAGTGCAAAATAATAAAAAAATAAATAGAACAAAACATTTTAGATCAGCGCTGAAAACAACAGATAAAAATAAATAAAAATAAAAAACATGATGTAAAAACTACTACATTCAGAAAAAACAAAAAACGACATAAACCTGGAAAACGACAGAAACAAGAAAACGACATAGACAAAAAACGACAGCACTTGGGAATCGACACCAATTACGAAAACGACATAAATTGAAAAAATGACAACAACTATGGAATGCAATAAAATTTAAACAAAAATATTAGAACCAACATCAACTATAAAACCAACCACAATGCCCAAAACAACAAAGACAAACTATACTTAGAAAAGACGAGAATAAACATCTAATTGAAGAAACAATACCACATTAGTAATAACCATGATTTCAAAGTACCACAACAAGACTAAAAAAACGACAACACTTATGAACCAACATTAATTTGAAATCCATGACTAGCACTAGTCATGTAGCAGAACCAAGCCATTAAGTTTAAGAAGAATAATAATGGTACCAACAATAATAATAATAATGAAAACAATAGTAATAAAAATAATAATTATGACGATGACGTGCATTCAACATTATGTGGTTAAATAGAAGTAACGATGGTAACAAAATAAAAAAAATTCCAATACCATAGGAAAGGCATATCAAATTGACAATCGACAAATTCCCATAAATCCCATCGAGGAAAACGACACATTTTATGAAACGACATCTACTATGAAATAAGTCAATAACATAAGTGCAGAATTCCACATAACCAAAAAAACAACTCTTGAGAAACGACGTCAACATAAAAAACAAGAAGAAAAAGTGACCTAAAGTAACAAACAATACAAAAACAAGCTCAGTGTGGGAAACAACAAATAAATAGAAAACGTGTAAAAAGTTACAACATTTTAGAGAAAACAAAAGACGACACAAACTTGGAAAACAACAGAACCAAGAAAACGACGTAAATAATAAACAACAGCACTTGGAAAACGACATCAATTACAGAAACGACATAAATTGAGAAAATGACAACAAAAAGGGAATGCAATAAAATTTAGCGACAATACTAGAATCAGCATCAACTATAAAGGCAACAGCAACGCCCAAAACGATAAAGAAAAACAACACTTGGGAAGATTAGAACAAACAACTAATTGAAGAAACAACACCACTGATATAATACCACATCAGTCATCACCATAATTTCAAAGTGCCACCACAAAAGTAAAAAAATGACATGGATTAAAAAAAAAAACACCACTTATGATCCAACATCAGTATGAAATTCATGACTACTCGTAGAAGTACTAAGACATCAAATTGATGATGATGATAATAATAATAATAATAATAATAATATAGAGATTTTAAGGATTAGCCAAATTTTAGACTAATTTTTTTTAAGAATTAGCCATAGATTTAAAAATTTAAGAAATTGGCTATTTTTATTTTTTATTTTATCCAAGTAGATGAAAATGTTGGTAATGATAAATTGAATTTGCTTTTTTAAATTGAATGAGCTGAATTTTTGAAATTTTTTTATTTGATTAGAGCAGTTTTATCAAATAATTATCATAGATACTTATGTCTATTAAGGTATTTAATGGCTATTTCCTTAATTTTGACACTCTAGGGCTAAATCTTTCAAACTTTACCTTTAAAATGACTAATTTCCTAATTGGCCCCATGATAATAATAGTAATAATAATTTAAAAAATTATGATGATAATGATGAGCATGCAATAGAAGCACTGTAGTAACAAGTTAAAAAAAAAATTCCAATAGCATAAGAAAGGCAAATCAAATTGGAAAACGACAAATTCCTATAAATTTCATTGAGAAAAAACGTTGCACTGTAAGAAACAACATCGATTATGAAATAACATCAGCGCACAAATCAATAGGACCAAAAAATGACCTCTTGCAAAACGACATCAACATAAACATAGAATACAACACGGAAAAGAGATATAAACTAAACAAAACTATAAAAAAAAAAAAACAAGATCAGCAAGGAAAACAAGAAGTAAATAGAAAACAACATAAACCTAAAAAACGACGTCATCAAGAAAACGACGTAAATAAAAAACGACAGCAATTGGAAAACGACAACAATTACAAAAACGACAACAGTTAGGGCATGCAATATACAACAATGGCCAAAATGACAAAGGCAAACGACACTTGGGAAAAGACGAGAATAAACAACTAATTGAAAAAATAACACTGTTGAAACAATTACCACATCAGTAATCTCCACGATTTGAGACCTATCACCACAAGACTACAAAAATGACATGGTTTAAGAACAACAACGCTTATGGACCAACATCAATATGAAACCCATGACTACCCCTACTCATGTAAGATAACCAAGAATCAATAATAATAATAATAATAATAAATAAATAAATAAATAGGAAACGACCGAGTGCATTGCCAACAATGACAAAAAAATAATAATAACAATGAGACGACCTATTTAAAAACTATAGTAAACATATTTAAAACTTAGGAAAACGAAAATGACTGCGAGAATTAGAAAATGACTATGTTCTCAAAGCAATTGAAAACAACTCCTTCAAACAATTGTAAATGCGTCATGAAACTAACTTAAAGACGCACAATTACGAAAAATGTTAGAAGAAGCTACCAAATTTTTCATCGCGCTTACTAGTTTCAATATATCATAATAATTAACTAAGTTTTAGAATGAAAAGTTTGCTCGATTATATTCTTCTTAATTATATTTTTTAATGCTAGACATACCATTTTTGCATTCCAACTTTTTAATAACACCTTACATGACAAGTGAGGCGTCATTGTATCTAGCGAACATAACATCCTACCAATTAGCTAATAAAAATTCATCACATACAATATAACACCTCACGCTCATGTAAGATCTTATTAAAAAGTTGACAAAAAAGTGATGTGTGTTGGTGTTTAAGTATTATATCTCACTAATTAATCTTATTATTAGGAGGTAAGTCAGATTTTATTTATTTTTTTTATTATTTTTTAAATGAGAGGCCATATTTTGGAGTAGAAGAAAACTTCGAAGATATTGGTGGAAAAAGACAACCTTTTCTGCAAACAAAACAGAGAGTAGAGTCAGCAACAAAATAAGAGATAAAGACAAATTTAGAACGCTTGTTTCGGTCATAGAAAAACAGATTAACAAAGTTGTATTTATAAAATCAACAAGTTACCTAGAAACGATTTGCACATGAAAGACGATGGCATATAGATACATCAAAACTCGCAAAAAAAAAAAAAAAAAAAAACCACTGCTGTAAAACAACAAAACAAGGTTAATAGTTTCTAAAAGCAGCAATATGGTAGTGCATATTGAAGGACAACAGCCTATTAATTTTTTTGGAGACGTAATGTGCAAGCAAATACATTTAAATTGTTTTATAAATTTTAAAAATAACATGATTTATTTAATTAAATGCAAAAGAAATATTGCTATTAGTGTTAGCATTAAATAGGATATTATTTGTTTTTTAGGGGGACGTAAATGATAATCTTTCTGAAATCTAAAGTAAAAATTTAAAATTTCAATAATTCAAGGGGTGAAGATGGACATAAATAAATTTTTTTTTTTTAACGGAGGAATGAAATTTTAAATTCAAAAATTGAAGGGGGCATATGGTGGTGGCTCCGCCCCTGGATATGATAACAGAGAAAAAAAAAAAAAAAAAGAGAGAGAGAGAGAGAGAGAGAGAGAAGAAAGCAGCAAATCAGTGAAATGATTAAAGTTATAAACCTTGTGTTGGTGGTTTCTGCCTTACGAGCTCTGTGTTTACAAACCCAACCTGTAACGTATAGTAAAGGAAAGGATTAAAGTTGTAAAAAGTTAAAATATATAAAGAAATAAACAGAGAAAAATGCATGGAACTTGCAAGCATGGATTTACGCTTCTTTATGTAATGTGTGTTCAAGCATATAAGGTCTAAAGTTGTGTTCCCGCCAAACAATAAATAAATCTGAAGTTGTGAATTTCCAAACATACAAATGACTCGAAGAAGAAAAAATATATGAAAATTTATTGTCCCAAGTGATGTTTTTAATCCGATGAATAACAGTTGTTGGCGACGGGAGCCACATTAAGAAAATTTTTAGGGTACAACAGATATCCATTCAGAAAAAATTGGCAACACGGCAAAAGAAATTCTTTGATTAAGTACAGAGAAATATTTCAAGGACAAAACTTTTTAATCACAAAAGAGAACTAGCATTAAAACTCTCTCCATAGTGAGCTGACTACTGTTATCAAATACAGGACCAGGCAAGAATTGAGACATGTGACTAGTATATTTTGTTTTACAGATACCAAAATTTCATTAGAAATGAGAGGTGGTATTTAATCTAAGAAGTTTATGGTATTCTAATAGAATTCAGAGAATTGAATGAATTTGAGAACTGAGTGTACTAAGAGGCAATCTATACAGACAAAATTGACAAGGATGTTTAGCCGTACCAAACCTTTGAAGAGCAAGTGGCTAAAACATTTGCACTCTGTTGATACGGCCCCAAAGTACCTACTAGAAGATTTTGTTAGAAATCCCACTAGAGAAGCTGATGATAAAGGATAAATGATTTACTATTTTGATGAACAACAAGCCTGGATTATATCTAAGAAATGGTAGAAAACAGGCAAATTCAAGAGTATAGGATAAAATGGAGTACTAAAATAAAGAGACAAACAAAATGGATTATATCTCTACAGTACTAAAATAAATCCAAGTTAGTTTGCCAAAATTTGTTCTCTGGATAAAATGGTGTCTTACAAGCAATGCGGCGCCAAAAATGGCATATTCACTCAAAAAGCTTCATAGTTGGCAAAAATCATTCCAATCAAGAGACAAAAGTATTGCTTGTATAATGTGTGTGTTTTTTTTTTCAGTTAAATAGTCACTAGAATAGGATGTACATTGTTTGAATACTGAGGAATAAAACAAGGAGTGCATTTATCCTTCTTTTTCATCTTATGAGCTTTTGTATAATTATAATAACAGTGCTAACGCTACCGCGTCATAAATCTTGAAAAGTGACTACTTACTAACAAAATATTATGAAAAGCACACCCGAGAAGCAAAATATTGAGGACTAAAACAAACAAGTAGTACATTTATCCTCTCTTTCCTCTTATGAGTATCAAAATTTCATCATGAGAGCTCACCTTAGAAGCAAATATAAGTCTGAAGCATTGCAACAATATCTGCTTCACCAAGGTCTTCTTGCTTTAGTTCACGCTTCATGCCTTACGAAATGACGTCCAAAATATTGGAATGAAAGCTGTGAAAGCATAATCAACAAAATAAGTTTTTGCATGTTCAGAAGCTTACAAAGGTATGATCAGAAGATTCTAGAACAACGATAAGCGAAAACAAGACAAATGGATTGCCAAGTCACACAGTCAGCTAGTAGTTTAAGGCTGGTCTAGTGATATTCCCAATTGACTCTTGAGATTGGTACTGTGTTAATTATACTTGATATGAAATTTTCTGGTTTGAACTTAGTGTTCAACTGACTACACTTGAGCATTTAAAGATCAGAAATATTTTATCTACACATTAGTACTCTTACCATGGATAAAAAAATTCCACTAGCTAAAAGACAGACATAATTTATTAAAGTAATTAAACTAGGCCAGACGAGTATTGGCAAAATTATCATCTTGTATATCCTTTCAAGTTATTATCATCTATTTTTAAATGATTCTTTTTTTTTTTTTACAATATTTCTTTGACTCATTTAAAGATATCACATATTGCATTGAGGTCAGTAAAAGTATATTAAAGGGAAGATATATAGTCTCCAAATCTATATGGAAGGTGTCTAATTTGAAACGCTAAGCTCTTAAATGTGAAAATAACTCTTGCCACAGCATTCTATAATATAGTGGAAATCATAAAACGGAAAGGAAACTATTGCTAAAATGTACTATTGTTACATAGAAATAAGAAATAATCAATACCCACCTGAAACCAAAAATAATCAATACCCACCTGAAACCAAACCAACATCAGCGACAACTCGTAGAAGCAACACAAAAAGAACATGTCTAAATTGTTGACCAAGACGTAAACCTACGGTAAACTAAACAATGTACATAATTAGTAGGTACGTAAAATTTGTTATGCTGTCTGGAGTTACAATAGAAATATAAGCAATTGAGGCAATTCAAAGACTTCACACAAATTTTTTATTGACTCTTTTTCTGCATTTAGCCAGTTTTCTGAAGGGGCAAAAAAAAAAAAAGTAAAATTAAAACTCTATGAAAACTGAATATTTTGAAATAATTCTTTTATGGGACATGAAAATAATTAAAAGAGAGGCTATGTTAAGATTTGCCTAACTGCGATGAATAAGAAGGCAAGCAAAGTTGTTGTGTTTTACTACAAAATAATAATAATAATAAATTCAATTGATGAATAAAAAACTAGGGAATATCACAAAGTCCAGTCTTTACCTTCTCACTTCTCATGTCTAACATATCTGCCACAAACCAAGAGAATCAGCAACTGAATCACATATTAGACCAACCTAAAATAAGCATAAGACAACAGATTTCCATTCAGAAAAAGTTGGCCAATAAGCAAAATTTCTTTGATCAAGTAACACAGTACAAGTGCAGTACTCTTAATCACAAAAGAGACACCAGGGATAAAGAAAAGACCAAAACATATGGATATATATACATGACAAAAGTTGTAATGCCAAAAGAATTTATCCTGTGAAATAGCTTTAAAATTATCTCCTAGGTTAACAAGATACAAACATCAATCGAAAATGCGCAGATGGTCTTCTAATGTGAGAATTTTCTGGTATAGAACTAAGACAATTGATTGAATTTTAGAATGAGTGCACTAAGATTCAATCTATACAGACAAAAACAAGAAGAATGTTTAGTCGTAACAAACCTTTGAAGATGCTGCAAGCGGCTGAAACATAGTTGCATTTTTGCACTCTGTTGATACGGCCGGCCGGAAGTGGCAAAAAGGAAATTTTTTTAGAAATCCACTAGAGAAGCTGATGATAAAGGATTAAATAATTTACAATTTTGAGGAACTAAAAGTCTCGAGGTTATCTAAGAAATTGTAGAAAACTGGCACATTCTACTGGTATTAAATCAATTCCAAGTTAGTTTGCCAAAATTTGTTCAAATCGATGAAATGAAGTCTTCCAAACAGTAGAGCAAGGGCGTCCTCACTCAAAAATAGTTTTCAAAAGCCATTCTAATCAGCAGACAAAAGTAGTGGTTGTATAATCTCTTCTTAGATATTTAGCTTTATCTGTTTTATGTAAAACTAGATTAAATAGTCAGTAAAATACGTAAATTGTTTGAATGTTGAGGGATAAAACAAGCAGTGCATTTATCCTTCACTTTCCTCATACGAGCTTTTGTATAAATTATAATAACACAGCAGTACTAGTGCTGCCGCATTATAGATCTTGAGAAGTAACCACTTAATAGTAAAATTTCATTATGGAGAGCTCACCTTAGAAGCAAACATATAAGTCTGAAACGGTGCAACAACATCTGTTTCGCCAAGGTTTTCTTTCTTAGTTGCTTCATGGCTTACAACAGATTTCACTATGGAAAATCTGTCAACGTTGCTTCATAGGAACACTTCTTGGCCCTAGAGAAATAACAACGCAAGAAATGAGGAAATACTATTATGGTCTGGTTTAGATACGAAGTACTTCGATACAAAGCTCGCATACTTGATCACTACTCTACTGGTACTAAGATTAAATATACCAAAATTACTACTATCCCATAGCTCAAGATTCAGAAGTTTAAAAACAAAAAAGCCGAAACCATCTTAACTTGAAAATTCTGATAAACAAAGTATATGGTTTGGACTCTAAACTAGAATAGATGAAGAAGCTAAGGAAATGATATATTATGGAACAATCTAAGTATAAGATAGAGTACTCTTACAGCAATTATGAGGAAATAATCGAGTTAGATATGAAGTTCCCATGCTTACTGTCATCACAACTTCTCTCTTACTTGGTTTTCAAAAGACAAAGCAATATCAACTACAATACCTGCTAGTTGTTACTTTTTACTGTCACAGTTGTAGTAGTAGTAATGAATATGGACTTTGCGTGAATGGTCTTCCATTTGCTATTGAAGAGAAACCCTGTGCACCAACAAATATACGTACTGGTCATGAATACTATAATAAATTTATATAGGCTTAATGAACTTTACTTTTATTCAAGAAGAAGAAGAAGAAACCAATCATTAAAAATAAAACTCAATACTGTTGTCATAACATCTAAACCAACTAAAAAGTAGCCAGCCAAACATTATTTGTATATTGTTAAAAGCAGCAAAAATTGCAAGTGTTTCCACTTGAGAACTTGCTATACTAGAACAAATATTATTTCAATGAGTAAACAAAACTTATTGTGCAAGAATTAATCAAGCAATCTTTTGTTTACACTATTTCCCAACAAATCATATATTTTCTCTAACTCAAACTATTATAAGCAATTAACATTTAAATAAAAAAAATGCCTTGAGGGGAATGATAAAGGGCATACCTGTTGCATTTGTTGAACAATGTGTTTCACTTTTGACATATGCTTCTCCAAAACCCTCATTTCAAAAGAGTAAAATTAGTAAATCTAGAGGAAAATTAATTATGATAAAGATATAAAAGCAGCTGTTAGTAATTATACAGACCAGGTCTACCCAGAAAAAGGGTAACAAGCAACAAAAATTATAACCAAAACTAGCATAACTGAGTAAACATAACTGAGTCGAAATAGTTAATTATCTGCACATTTTTTTATACTACTGTTCGAATAAATCCTGCAAACTTATCAACTAAAAGGTGACAAGCAATTCCATTAAGAAGATCTATCTTTATGGGGAAGAATGTACCTTGGCATATGTTGGACCAACTACTTGATTTTTTGACATATGCTCCTCCATAACCCTCGTTTCACAAGAGTAAAATTTGTAATTGTAGAGGGAAAAGTAATTATAATAAAGCAAATAAAACTTTTATCGGCAACAAAAGCTATAGACAAAACTAGCCAAACAACTAAAAGAAAACTTAGTTTCTCAGAATTATTTACTCTACCAGACTATACAGTAAAAAGTGCAAGTGTATCCACTCAAAAAACTGTATAGCTGGAGAAAATATTATTTAGGTGAGTAAACATAACTGAGTCGAAATAGTTAATTATCTTCACTTTTTTTTTTACTATTGTCAAATAAATCCTATTAACTGATCAACTCAAAGGTGACAAGCAATTCCATCAAGAAGAGAAGATCTTATGGGGAAAAATGTACCTTGGTATACGTTGGACAAACTACTTGATTTTTGACATATGCCCCTCCATAACCCTCGTTTCAAAAGAGTAGAATTAGTATTTGTTGAGGGATGAAGTAATTATAGCAAAGCAAATAAACTTTTATCAGCAACAAAAGTTATAGAAAAACTAGCATAACAACTGAAAAACTTAGTGTCCCAAAAACTATTTACTTTACCAGACCATACAGTAAAATGAAAACTTAGTTTCTCAGAATTATTTACTCTACCAGACTATACAGTAAAAAGTGCAAGTGTTTCCACTCAAAAAACTGTATAGCTGGAGAAATTATTATTTAGGTGAGTAAACATAACTGAGTCGAATTATCTTTAACATTTTTTTTTACTATTGTCAAAATAAATCCTATTAACTGATCAACTCAAAGGTGACAAGCAATTCCATCAAGAAGTGAAGATCTTTATGGGGAAAAATGTACCTTGGTATATGTTGGACAAACTACTTGATTTTTGACATATGCCCCTCCATAACCCTCGTTTCAAAAGAGTAGAATTAGTAATTGTTGAGGGATGAAGTAATTATAGCAAAGCAAATAAACTTTTATCAGCAACAAAAGTTACAGAAAAACTAGCATAACAATTGAAAAACTTAGCGTCCTAAAGACTATTTACTTTACCAGAATGCAAAAGTGTTTTCACTCAAAAAACTGTATAGTTAGGAATAAGTAAACATAACTAAGTCCAATTGGTTTTTATCTTCACACACTTTTCTGTATAATATTTTCAAAGAAACCCTATTGAACTCTGCACTCAAAGGTGAGAAAAAAGATGATTTAAGGATAAAAAAATTAAATAAATAAAAAAGCATACCTGTCATATATGTTCGACAAGACTTCTGACATAAGCCACTCTAACCCTCAAATTTAAAACAGTAAAGTTAGTAACTGTAATTAGGAAAGAAAGAACAAAGCAAACAGAAGCATTTGCCCCAAGTACTATATAGAAAATTTAATTATGCAGATTACACTTAAGTTTACCAAATAAGACAAATGAATAAATAAGCATATTTTCCAGATTATAAAATGCAATTGTAAGTGGTTAGTTCCATTCAAACACTTCGTTCTTGGTAAAATATCATTTCAATTGACACATAAAACTTAGAAAACTAATTCTTTTATCAATCTTATGCTAAATAGAAGAACAATACATAGCATTTTAATAATAATTAAACAAATAAAAATAAAAGCCATGAACACTACAAATTTGAATTTGGACTTTGTACTTTTAATTTTGTTAAAAAAAAAAACAAAGAATAAACATGATGCAGCATAACTATTAAAAAATAGACTTAAAATTTCAGAAAATTAACTAGACATTCAATACGTTTTCATGAAGTTCATGAATAGAAGGCCTTTGAAAAAGAGGCAGAGCAATAATCTCAAACAGACTTTTAATTCAAATAAAAGAATAACCAAATAGAGATATTATTAGTAATATGAATTTATAATAAAAAGTGATAAAAAAAATTATTTAAATAAAACAAAAATTAGTAACACTGCTGATGAAACTCAAATTTCCTAATTTGTCCTACATCGAAATAAATTGTTAACAAATCTCGATATACTACAAAGAACTTGCTTGCTTAGTGTTACGACCTTGCTAAAAAGAACAAGTGTTCCCATATATAATTTCAATGAGTAAACTTCCAGAAAAAAAAAAAAAATTAAATGAGTAGATAAAACGAGGTTAAAACAAAGAGTGGAGGCATTAACAAAATAGCAATGGGAATACTATTCTAATTACATTATAATGATAAAGGATGTGATTAAAAAAAAAAAAAAAGTCTTCTGAAAGAGATGGAAAAAACAGGGAGGGTTTTTTTTTTTTTTATCTGGTTTCAAGTAATCATATGCAAAGACAATCAAGAAAGGGCAAAAATCTACTCACTTTTGTCTTTCAATAGAGGTTACTGCTTTGTTCAGATTCGACCAACTGCTATTCCCTAGATCCATCAGCCAAATATTAAAATGCATTGTTAAAAAGTGTCATATAAATAATCCACAAAGGAATAGAATGACAAACCAAAAAACAAAAAAAAACAAAAACCAACCTGTTATTGTTCCATCAATAAGCTTGCTCACAACAGTTGAAGAACATGCTCCAGCTCCGTCATAATCTTCAAAATGAACATAAGACTTTCATTAGTATATTTCAAATAGGTCAAAATCATTATCAGCTCTACGAAGATTGTGGGCAAAATATTGTTGTTATCTAGAAGGACGAGTTCTATGTGAACACAGCTACTAGGAGGAAGAGTCCTTTGAGATGTCACTGCATCAAAACAAAAGAAGCGCAAAAAGAAAGTAAGCTATTGTATCTTCAGGTAAAAATTGAAAGTACCAAAATACTCATTCTTTTCTCACCAGATTAAATCACCATAACGTGCAGACAATCATTGGACTCGGAAGAAATTGAACTGCTCAGGCTCTCGGTCTCACCAAGTTGGCTGGCAGAACCTGCAAAATTTAGGTCAAATAAAAATATTCAATCGATGAGTCAAATTATTCCACTCTGAAAGGATAAAAAATCTAACAATCTATCTAATTGCCAAGTTCAAGCGGCAAGGGACATTAGGGACATTATTATCTAGCTTTCAACAATCCCGAAATCTGCAAGGAGATGCTTTTTTTTTTTTTTTTCTTTTTGTTTATGGCACCTTGTCCACGATACATAAGTCATAAGAATAAACGCATGTTCATTTATTGATATATACATGCACTTATGGCCAGATTTTTTTTTTTTTTTTGGCTGGAATATGACCAGATTATTTAAAAACAAATCAATATGCCCAAGAGATATTAATTAATTTGTGACATACGATTGAAAGAAAAAAAAAAATCAGATTATGAAAACAAACACGTTATTGGCCCAAAGAATAAAAGAAAAAGAATAATCAAATAGGATCAATTTTTTTTTCTACATAAAAAGACCATTATCAATAACACTTACCAGCTAGATTAATTTGCATAATATCATTTTGTCTCCCGTTTTTTTTTTTCCCTCTCCCCCTACTCCCACCATCTTCCCCCACCTCATCTGTCTACACATCCCCCGCATCTCTCCAGCGCACTCCCACCATCTTCCCCCACCTCATCTCTCTCGCATCCCCCGCATCTCTCCCGCGCACTCCCACCATCTTCCCCCACCTCATCTCTCTTCGCATCTCTCCCGCAAACTCCCACCATCTTCCCCCACCTCATCTCTCTTCGCATCCCCCGCATCTCTCCCGCGCACTCCCACCATCTTCCCCCACCTCATCTCTCTCGCATCCCCTGTATCTCTCCCGCGCACTCCCACCATCTTCCCCCACCTCATCTCTCTTCGCATCTCTCCCGCAAACTCCCACCATCTTCCCCCACCTCATCTCTCTTCGCATCCCCCGCATCTCTCCCGCGCACTCCCACCATCTTCCCCCACCTCATCTCTCTTCGCATCCCCCGCATCTCTCCTGCGCACTCCCACCATCTTCCCCCACCTCATCTCTTTTCGCATCCCCCGCATCTCTCCCACGCACTCCCACCATCATCCCCCACCATCCCCTGCATCTCTCCGCCAACTCCTTTCATTCCCGCCCCTCTCTTCTCCCCTCCTACATTACTTCCTTTTACCCAATGTCTCTCTCGTCTAAACTACCTCTCTCTCACCAGCCATACCTCCCTCCAAGCTACTAATTTTCACCACAAACTAACCAACCCCTCACCCCTAAGCGCTTCTCTCGCCAAACTACTTATCTCTTCCTATCCTTCCCTCCGTCGCAGCCATTCACCACATTTCTCTCTTTCAATTTTCAAGCCCCCTTCTCTCACTCTTCTCCCCTATCCTTCAGCTGCAAATCTTTCTTTTTCCCATGTCCAGCACAAACTACCTCACTCTACTCATCCTTTTAACCCATCCCTTTCTTCTTTATGTTTAAAAAGATTTTATTTCTTGCCTGTCTCTCCCCCTTCCTCTTTTGTTGCATCTCTCAATCTGTTCCATCTTCTCTACCACCCAGCTCTATTCTAAGTTTTTTTTTTTTTTTTTTTTTCAATTTTTGTGTTCTAAACACTCCCAACAATCCTGTCCCCCCACCCCACTAACTCCCTCTCTTGCCATATCTCGTTGTGAAGAACATTTACTTAGATCTTCGATATCTTCTCATCATTTCAGCCACCCTCTCTCTCCCCCTATTTCTACCTCCCAACTCGCAGCCTACCCCACCCTTCCCTAGCGTTTTCCCTGCACAAAGACAATATTAGTTGTAAAAAAGAGTACCATTTCTTTTTCTTACAAAAACCATTTAGTTAATTAAGGAAGAATACCAAAAAGACGAACGACAAAGAAATGAGGCTACCACTTGTATTTTCTTAACAAGGTATATCTTCTGTGTGCGCCAACCCCCATACAATATCTTCTATGCGCACCTCTATAACATCTAATTCCAGGGGAGAGGAATTAGTACAACAAACTAAAAATATATGATATCGTAAATACATGTTCCAATATAATGAAATGTTGTAAATACGAAATCTGACACAAAGTTAAGTATTTAACAGTTTAACAAGCCAATAAATTCTGAGGAATGCAATGAAATTACTTCAAATTACGAGTCAAGCATGTTAATCTCGTATAATAGCTTACCAGTTGTCTAATATTTCTGTTTTGCAGAGACTCTACTTTCTAGCTTTAAATTTTCAGTAAGGAACATATGTTGTTTCGGGCACTTCTTGAAGCAGCAACATATGACATACACAAACTGCGCAAAAGAATACCATCGATAAGGAGTTGTATATGCCTCCACTTTATATTTTCATTTTGCCATTTAAGAATGTCTTATTACTACTTGTTTATGATTAACTAAAATGGTAGGAACGTGATAAAAATAAGGGAAAAACAAAATAGAAGAAAAACGTATAGCAAATGCATAATGTACCTGTACAACTTTAAAATGTTTGAGTCTTTTCGGATGGGTCATCAACATGGCACTTCCCATACGCACCATATGGCTCTTTTAACATACGCACTATCTTTCTTCACCTTGGCAGCCCCAACTTCAGCCATAGCATAAGGTTTAAGCTATGTGAAACAAGCATCAATGTCTTGGCCTGCCCTCCTATTAAATACTGCTTTAGGAGAAATAAGAGTGCTGTAGGAGAAATAAGAAAATGATTACAAGATAAGACAATTTCTCTTACCAAGCGAATCTAAAGGGAATGAGAAGATTAGAAATCTCTCTTCCTTATACATGAAGCTAACAAAGTCAATAACCAAAAAATCATGCTACAAGGAAAGTGCGTGTACATAATGAGAAAGAGGGTTAAATTGTTACCTGTGAGAGTGATGAGTGCAACATACACGACCATCATACCGGGCATTCTTGCTCTGATCCACTATAACAAACAGACTGCACAAAGCCGCATAATGGATTTCTCAAGACCTGAGATATATTTGAAAAAAAAAAAAAAACAGTTAAAACAATATTTCAACTACTATAAATATCGAAATACTTTTGTATTTAGACAAGTTGCATTTTGTAAGCATTGTCTCTTACGAACATTTAACAAAATAATTCAAGTAAATAGGCTTATATGCTAATTGTGTCTCTATGAATATCCCTTTACTGGTGACCAATTACTCCTCATCAGAAATATAACTCGTGTAGAAGGATATTTAAATTACATCATATTCGCATCTAAGTCATAAAAGGAAGCTTCTGTATCGAAGGACATATTAATGTAATTCTTAAAAAGAACACAACATTAGTTGTAAAAAAATATCATTCCATGAACCTCGCACTTCCCATACCTCAGCATGGTATTAACTTTATATGATGAATGAAGTACAATATGATGTGGACGGGAAGGACACCTAAACAAATTTCAAATCCCTCCACGCTTTAGAAGCTGCCATCAAAATAGTCTTCCATTTTTCGTTCTTTTCAAATAAGAACAGAATCACCAACTTTTGGAAGTATGGTATACTTAATAATCCCATGAATAAAGTCCACCTGTATGCAAAAAGACAATTTGGATTACAAACTGCAACAAAGTGATGATAAAAGGTTTGAATTATAAAAATTTGAGGTCTAATATGATCACCCGGCATTGCGGCCAAAGGACACATTATGGATTTTAGGGAACATCCTATCAATGCCGCCAACATAGAAAACCTGAAACAATAATGAATTATTATTAATTAAAACCTGAAACAATAATGAATTATTATTAATTAAAAAATAATGAATTAAGTTATACTATCAATTGTCAAAAAATAAATGGGTGTTGACTCAAACCAAACCCACCTAGCAACAACATTATTCTTCATATTAATGTTCTCTGTGATGTGTCATAGACAAGCCAAAGTTTAAAGCCCTGTACTCTTTTCAAATGTCTGCATCAAGAAGTATAAAAAAGTAAGAGATTCTGACCAGTAAATTGCACTCCCATTTTTTTACAAGCAAAAGTAGGCCTAAAGCAACCAAATTGAGGAAAAAAATGTTAAAAATGAAATTCAAGCAAACACCATTAAATAGAAGTTTGTACATACAGATAAGTGAGATAATTTTTGTCGAGAGGGCTTAGGGTACACAGACAGATGCCTTGACGTAGTTAGACAAGGGCAGAGGCGAATAATATAACTGCAACATAGTTTTGTAGCTCAAGACTTGAGTTTGAGAGATGACAGAATCTTAATTTGCTTTAGACTCACCAAATCCAGGTTTTTCATTATTTGAATATATAATTCACTACTGCAAACATAAAGAGTCACAGAACTTTGAAAAGAATAAAGTCTCAAAGTAAACAATCTACTTTAAACAAACATGTGACTGCACAAGAGGAAAAAGTCAATACAACTATCACCAGGAAAACTAATCAAGTCTCTTGACCAAATCAAAAAAACTTGGCACTTAAAGAGCAATTCATTTCCTAAACTAAACAATTAACTTTTAACATTTTTAGGATGTCCCGTTTACCAAAAAAACAGTATTTAACTACAATCAAGAAAACAAAATATTTGCATCTAAAAAGTTTGCTTTCAGGTCTAAAGTTTGGTAAAATCAGCGCCTAATTAGCAAATAACTCTCATATAAAAAAAAAGGTTATAAAACCTAAATAAGTGAACTTGCATGATACCATCAATATATATCCACTAAAAAATGCTTGGTCAAGGAGCAACACTTACCTGAAGAACGAACACAGATACTTGGCACATTGTCCATATTCCTTATGACAAGCAAGTTCAACAATAGCAGCAAGTATATTTTCTGCATCAAAAGAAATGAAAAATAGAAGATTTATCTTCGAAAGACAGTCAGACAAAGTAAGTGCTGGAAGGCAGAGTTATCGTACAAAAATTAACCACCAATCTTGTAGGACAAAGAGAAAGTACCAATACAATGTTTGCGCACAAATCTACTTCTTGATTCTGCTGGTCGTCACCCCTTCTACATGATGGCACTTCTATGCATTGTGGGCCGTTAAGTGAAGCCTCGGATGGTTCACAGCTGGTAGAACTCTATTTAAATCCTTTATTAGAAACTCTGCATACCAACAAAGTTACATGCAAGCGATGTGAGCAGGCATTGTATGTATGTTGGAGATTAATTGCACCAGGGGTGGAAAAAGAAAAGGCAAGAGAAAGTGTATGCTTAAAACAGTAAGAGCTTCTAGCTTGTAATTCCTCTAGTATTTTCTACTAGTATGTAGCGCACAAAAAAAATTCAGAATCTGAGTAGCAATAATTACAAAAGCTCAAACTTTGACAGAAATTATAGGCAGCTGCATAAGCTTCTGAGGAATACGATGATAGTATGTATCAACCATTACATGGATATAATCACTGAGACACGAAATTATTAACCGGGAATTCTACATACCATGGAAGTCATTTTTCTAAATTCAATATATAGCTATTAGGTTCCACATTTCAATGCATGATGCATAATGGCTTCAAGGATGATATAACACTTGTAGACAAACTCTACACATAAGAAAGAAGACAGTTTATGTTAGAACAATGCTTATAACCAAGTTAACTATCAGTCAGATATTCTAATATTCTAAAGCCAGAGAATAGAATTACAGGCCATCACACCATTAAAAAAAAAATCAGATCTTACCATATTTTTGTATGACATCCATGAGTAGAAGTGAATTAACCAATCACTTTCTACGTGCTAGTTGGATCTACAATATCAACTAGCTAGCAATAATCTGCATATCTTTCACGTTTTTCTTTTTTTTTTTCCTCCCTTTTTTTTCTCCCTCTTTTTTTCTTTTTTCATTTTCTCCCTTTTTCTCTATTCTTTTTTTACGCCTCTCTTTTTTTCTTTTTTTGGATTTTATCTCTCTTTCATTTGCGTTCTCTTTTTTTTTTTTTTTTTTTCTGTTTCCTGTTTTTTTTCATCCTTTTTTCTTACTCTTCATTTTCCTTTTTTTCTCTCTCTCTTTCTTTCGCACCTCTCGTTTCTTTTTTTTTTTTTTTTGGCTATAATTTTTTTCTCTCTTTTTTTTTCACTTTTCTTTTTCTTCTTTGCTGGGAATTTGCTCTTCTTACCTTCTCTATTGAGAAGAAAGAATAACACATCAATGTAATAACAAATGTACAAAAGGACATGACGTCCACCTAAAACAATCAAGCACAATTCATCAGCCAATATAGCTAAAACACTCTTCATAATGGCCACCTGAATTTCAGCAAGGCACATACCATTGAGCGAATTTCTCTCTTCAAATTACCTTCAATTTTTAGCCCAATTATTTTGGCCAACAGAAGGCATCTTTGGCACTAGAAAACACAGCCTTGAAGCATCCAAAGAATGTGCAAACTGGTGACCATCAGTTTCCATGTCAATTTTACATATTCATTGAACCCCCAGTTGGAAAGAGTACATACGGTACTTAAAATTGGCACTTCCTGGAATAACAAATAAATTCAAAGGTTACAAACTAAGAAAGAATTTAAGTTGAAATTAATATGAGAATATTAAAGAGTTTTTAGGGTTCAAAATGAGTACGCAATGTTGCAGCAAGAGACATCAGATGTATTAGGGTACTTCCTGTTGATGTCAGGACACAAAAGACCTGAAAAACAGCAATTGATATTAAAAGGCATAGACATTTGTCTTTTGAAAGAGATCACGTTCCAAGCAAGAAATGTAAAGCTATTTAAAGCACAAAAAGATACAACATATTTCATAAGACAGATTTGGATGGAAAAAAAAACTGATAAGCATGTATGAACAATAATGCACAACTAACGACTTCTGAAAAAAAACACAGGCAGCATCAAATCTTTAAACAAAAAAAAACAACTACTAGAAACTGTAATTTGCAGACTACTCACCAACAGTCCTGTCCAAACGGTTTCTCTTCAAGAACTCATCAGTAGACTTGATATAAAATACTGATGTCGGTTACCCTAAATGTAACCTCTATTGCTCTATAGTGTGCTAGCAGCGGTTGAACTATATATTCCCAGTGCAAACAAATTTTCCGGTGAATTATGAGATGTGGTTTCCTCTAGAACACACCACATACAAGATACCATTCACATTTTGCCAACGGTGCTTGGAATAGAGAGGAAAGGCTGGCCATGCCTAAAATGGGGAATAAACTCAATTGTAAGTTCCTAACATGGAATTAAAATATCAATATAAAGTACACAATTAAGAGAAGAAATGAGATAAGTCAGAGCAGCTTAACTAACATAAAAATTTTGAATTTAACTCAAATCAGAGTAGTGACTCACCGTAGTGAAGCTCTTTCTGTGGCAAACAACTACGACACTAGTGTTTGTGCCACTTAAGTAACCATAATATACCTCAGCTGCTTGTCCTCCATAAATTCCAGCTGTAGAATTTTAAATTTATTTTTAATTTACTTTTTTAAGCCTATTTATCTTCATCTCCTTTTTTTTCACCTACAAAACAATTGTATACAAATCAGATAAAAATTGTTAAAGTTAAAGAGAGTATTAAATAGTGAAAAACAAAACTTTCTTCGATAATTAGGACAGTTAGGAGAAATTCTTACCGAAAAAAAGAACAGATAATTAGCACACTAAAAATGTTTCTGTCTGACCAAAAGAGAAACACTACAAGCTGGTGCATTTCTGCAACCAAGGAAAGGAGAAACTGAAGACTTTAATCATTTAGATAAAGTCAGACATGTCAAGAAAATTGGGGAAAAAAGAGTAAGGAGGGATTTTGTAGACAGCGAGAGAGAAAATACCAACCTGAGGAATCCTATTCTTTTTTTTTTTTTTTTTGACGAACTCATCAATGATTTCTTCAGAGAGAGAATCTCTACTTTGCTATGGAAATTCCCAAAACCCATTAACCATCACTGATTTCTTCAAGAGAGAAAGAAAGATCACAATATCAATAGGAAGCAAGGAATAAGAAAAATTCATGTAACATAATGAGATAATTTATAAAAATGAAAAAAAGAGAGTCAACGTACAAGTCTGTATTTTCTGTCTAATTTAAGCGTGAAAAAAATAAACCAAAGACCCAGAAACTTTAGAAGAACAAACACGAATACAAATATTTTCTAATCAAAACTTCATGACAACCAAACAGAGCGTAGTAAGACGTTACTGTTGACCAAAAGAGCAAAGACGCCATGAAGGGAATATACAAGATGTACCTGAACTATTTTGAAATGTCATCAACCTCGCACTTCCCATACCCAGCTTAGTGCCATTGCTATCATGAACCTGGAGAATCAAGTATCTCCCTCGCCAAAATGTGAACCTAAACAAAAATTTCCAGAACAAACAGAGAACGAAAATTTAAAAAAGAATATCAATTAATTACTTTTTCACTTGTGCCCCTCAACAACAAAATTAATTACGAGATTTACATACCTTGTTTCTATCAACCATGTGAGGAAGACCACTGTGTCGACAGAGGTCCAAACAAACCTCCAAACTGGAATGCCCACGCTAGATGACCAAAACCCTCTGGTTTCTGAACTCGAACGAGGACTTAAACCCGCATGTGTGGACTACACACCCTTGGAACCTCTCGAGCCGGGGATGGCTCTCTCACTGATGGCAACAATGAGCCATAGCGATATACACACAAGCCCAATCATCACCTTGAAGTTTCAAAGGCCGAGCCAGATCTAACTCGTCAGCCCGGATGATGTAGGACTTACATGTAGGAGATAACCTAGCACCTTGGAGGAAAAAGTATGTCACTTAGGGAGGGAAAGAATCAACTAACGATCATAAACTGCAATCAATTTACTTAACAATATATGACAACTTGCACAATTCACCAAATCTAAAAAAATAAAAGTTTACTCAAATATATTGAATGTTTGGTTATATTCACAAAATTTATAGAAATGCACAAGGTTCATAAAACATGATGCTAAGGGCTAAATTCAAAAAGCGCATCAACAGAAAAGGAATGGAAACAGAAAAATACCACTCTAGGAAGAATAGGAACTAGTGGCAGGCCAAGGTTAAGAAGGATCTCATGACGGCACCTCTGCATAAAGAAGAATAAGAGTCAGGAGATCTATCTTGTAACTCTTCTACTAGTATAAAACTTCAAAAGGAAAAGAGAAGTTTGGACCTGAGAATCAACGTTATGAAATTCCATACTTATAGTTATTGATCCAGAAACTATTAGCAGCTGCATAAGCTTCTGAGAAATACCAAGACAAAAAATGTCATTGCAAGAATATAAACAATATGAGATGAAATAATTATCTTGGAATTTCTACATGCCCTCCTAACAAGTTCCAAAGTTCACTGCATATTGCGCGAAAGAAACCCATCCTCAATTCGGAATATCGTATCATACTACAATTAAAAAGAAAAGTGTTGAGATTACCATTAAAGCAGCCCAATCTGGTTTCCTTCGACATGATAGCTAGAAATTCGATAAGCTCGGGACATCAAATAGACATTAGGTTGCGCTGATATATGATGAGCTATCAGCTAGGACTTAGTCACCTGTACATGGAAATAAAACAGATCTGATGTTCAACAACTCAAATTAGCAATTAAAATTTTGATTAGATATACAACATATACCAAATCCAAATTAATAATAATGACAACAACAAAAGCAAAATAAAAACTTAGGACTTACTATGATGATATTTCCACTGCTGCATGCATAGTTGGTGCAATTTGCTCCCCCTCCCCCTCTTTTTTTTTTTTTTTTTACCTCTATTTCCTTTTTTTTCATTCATTTTTTTTCCTCTCTTTTCCTTTAGCTTTCATTTTGTTTTAATTTTTCTACCTCTGTTTTCCTTTTTCTTTTGGCAGGGATTTTTTTTCTCTTTTTTTTTTCTTCTCTTTTCTTTTCTTTTTTCCCTACCTTTTTTTTTTTTTTTTTTTACCTTTTCTTGTTTTTTTTTTTCTCTTTTCCATTTCTTTTTCTTTTGCCTCTCTTTCTTTTTTTTTCTTTTTCCTTTTCATGAGTTTTTTTTTTTTTTTTTCCTTAGAGCATTTAAAAAATACTTCATTACTTTATATGATGAATGAAGTACAATATGTTGTGGACGGGAAGGATACCTAAACAAATTTCAAATCCCTCAACGCTTTAGAAGCTGCCATCCAAATAGTCTTCCATTTTCGTTCTTTTCAAAAGAACAGAATCTCCAACTTTTGGAAGTACGGTATGCTTAATAATCCCATGAATAAAGTCCACCTATATGCAAAAAGACAATTTTGATTACAAACTGAAACATTTTGATGATAAAAGGTTTGATTTATAAAAAAAATTGAGGCCTAATATGATCACCCGACATCGCGGCCAAAGGACACATACGGGATTTTCAGGGTACATCCCATCAATGCCACCAACATAGAAAACCTGAAACAATAACTAATTATTATTAATTAAAAAATAATGAATTAAGTTACGTGCTAATCAACTGCCAAAAATTAAACAGGTGTTGACTCAAACCAAACCCACCTAGCAACAACATTATTCTTCATATTTAATGTTCTCTGTGATGCGTCATAGACTCGCCAAATTTAGAAGCCATGTACTCTTTTTAAATGTCTACATCAAGAAGCATAAAACAGTAAGAGATTCTAACCTGTAAATTGCACTCCCATTTTTCTACAAGTAAAAGTATGCCTAAAGCAAGCAAATTGAGGGAAAAAAATGTTAAAAATGAAATTCAAGCACACACACAGATAAGTGCGATAATTTTGGTCGAGAGGGCTTAGGGTACACAGACAGGTGCATTGACATCGCTGGACGAGGGCAGAGAGGAATAATTTTACTGCAACTTACTGTTGTAGCTCAAGACTTGAGTTTAAAAGATGAGAACCTTAATCCTTAATTTGCTTTAGACTCGCCAAATCTAGGTTTTTCATTATGCGAATATATAATTCCCCACTGCAAACATAAATAGTTACAGAACTTCGAGAAGAATAAAATTCTGAAAGTAAACAAGCTACTTTAAACAAACATGTGACTGCATAAGAGGAAACAGTCAATACAACTATCAACAGGAAAACTAATCAAGTCTCTTGACCAAATCAACAAACTTTGGCACTTGTAGAGCAATTTATTTCCTAAACTAAACAGTTAACTTTAAAATTTTTAGGATGTCCCGTTTACTCAAAAAAAAAAGCAAAAAACAAAAAAAAACAGTATTTAATTACTATCAAGGAAACAAAATATTTGCATCTAAAAATTTTGCTTTCGGGTCTGAAGTTTGGTTAAATCAGCACCTAATTAGCAAATAATACTCTCATATATTTAAAAAAAAAAGTTATAAAACCTAAATAAGAGAACCTGTATGGTATTATCAATATATATCCACTGAAAAATGCTTGGTCAAGGGGCAACACTTACCTGAAAAGCGAACAGAGATACTTGGCACATTGTCCATATTCCTTATGACAAGCAAGTTCAACGATAGCAGCAAGTATATTTTCTGCATCAAAAGAAATGAAAAATAGAAGATTTATCTTCAAAAGACAGTCAGACAAAGTACGTACCGAAAGGCAGAGTTTTCGCTCAAAAATTAAAGCATCAATCTTACAGGACAAAGAGAAAGTACCAATACAATATTTGCGCACAAATCTACTTCTTGATTCTGCTGGTCGTCACCCTTTCTACATGATGGCACTTCTATGCATTGTGAGCCGTTAAGTGAAGCCTCGGATGGTTCACAGCTGGTGGAACTCTATTTAAATCCTTTATTAGAAACTCTGCATACCAATAAAGTTACATGCAAACAATGTGAGCAAGCATTGTATGTATGTTGGAGATTAATTGCACCAACGGGCAAAAAAAGGCAAGAGAAAGTGTATGCTTAAAACAGTAAGAGCTTCTAGTTTGTAATTCCTCTCCTATTTTCTACTAGCATGTAGCACAAAGGAAAAGAAAATTCAGAACTTGAGTAGCAATGGTTAGAAAAGCCCAAACTTCAATTGACATTAAAAATTATTGGCAGCTACTTAAGCTTCTGAGGAATATGAAGATAGTAAGTGTCAATCATTACCTGAATATAATCACTGAGATATGAAATCATTAGCCAGGAATTCTACATACCTTGGGAGTCATTTTTCTAAATCCCATATATAGCTATTAGGTTCCACATTTCAATGCATGATGCATAATGGCTTCAATGATGAGCTCACACTTGTAGACAAACTCTACACATAAGAAAGAAGACATTTTATGTTAGAACAATGCATATAACCCAGTTAAATATGAGTCAGATATTCAAATAATCAAAGGCCAAAGAACAGAAATAAAGGCCATCACACCATTAGAAAAACAATCAGATCTTACCATATTTTTGTATGACATCCATGAGTAGAAGTGAATTAACCAATCACTTTCTCCGTGCTAGTTGGATCTACAAGATCAACTAGCTAGCAAGAATCTGCATATCTTTCATGCTTTTTCTTCTTCTTTTTCTTCTCTCTTTTTTTTTCTCCCTCTTTTTTTCTTTTTTCATTTTCTCCCTTTTTCTCTTTGTACTTTATTTTTACCCCTCTTTTTTTTTCTTTTTTTCTTTTGGATTTTATCTCTCTTTCATTTGCCTTCTCTTTTTTTTTTCCTTTTTTTTTTCTGTTTCCTTTTTTTCCTCACCCTTTTTTCTTATTCTTCATTTTCCTTTTTTTTATCTCTCTTTTCTTTCTCACCTCTCTTTTCTTTTTTTTTCTTTCTTTTTTTTTTTGCTATAATTTTTTTCTCTCTTATTTTCCATTTCCTTTTTTCAGTTTGCTTTTTTCTTTCTTTTGCTGGGAATTTTTCCCTTTTTATCATCTCTATTGAGAAGAAAGAATACTACATCAATGCAATAATAAATAAACAAAAGGGCAGGAAGTCCACCTAAAACAATCAAGCACAATTCAACAGCAATGTAGCTAATACATTCTTCATAATGGCCACCCAAAATTTCGGCAAGGCCCATACCATTGAGCTAATTTCTCTCTTCAAAAGCCCAATTATTTTGGCCAAAAGAAGGCATCTGTGGAACTAGAAAACACAGCCTTGAAGCATCCAAAGAATGTGCAAACTGGTGACCATCAGTTTCAATGCCAACTTTACATATTCATAGAACCCCCAATTGGAAAGAGTCCATACGGTACTAAAAATTGGCATTTCCTGGAATAACAAATAAATTTAAAGGTTATAACCTAAGAAAAAATTTAAGTTGAAATTAATATGAGCATATAAAAGAGTTTTCAAGGTTCAAAATGATTACGCAATGTTGCAGCAAGAGACCATCAGATGTATTAGGGTACTTCCTGTTGATGTCAGGGATATAAAAGACCTGAAAAACAGCAATTAATATTAAAGGGCATAGATATTTGTCTTTTGAAAAAGATCACCTTTCAAGCAAGAAATGTAAAGCTATTTAAAGCACATAAAGATGCAACTTATTTCATACGACAGATTTGCACGGAAAAAAAAAATGATAAGCATGTATGAACAATGATGCACAACTAACAACTTCTAAAAAAACAGGGTGGCATCAAATCTTTAAACAAAAAAACCAACTACTAGAAACTGTAATTTGCGGACTACTCAGCAACAGTCCTGTCCAAACGGTTTCTCTTCAAGAACTCATCAGTAGACTTGATATAAACTACTGTGGTAGTGATGTCGGTTACCCTAACTGTAACCTCTACTGCTCTATAATGTGCTAGCAGCAGTTGAACTATATGTTCCAGTGCAAACAAATTTTTCGGTGAATTATGAGATGTGGTTTCCTCTAGAACATACCACATAAAAGATATCATTCACTTTTTGCCAACTGTGCATGGAATAAAGAGGAAACACTGGCCATGTCTAAAATGGGGAACAAACTCAATTGTAAGTTCCTAACATGGAATTAAAATATCAATATAAAGTACACAATTAAGAGAAGAAAGGAGACAAGTCAGAACAGCTAACTAACATAAAAATTTTGAATTTGACTCAAATCAGGGTAGTGACTCACCTTAGTGAAGCTTTTTCTGTGGCAAAAAACTACGGCACTAGCGTTTGTGCCACTTAAGTAACCTTAATGTACCTCTACTGCTTGTCCTCATAAATTCCACCTGTAGAATTTTCAATTTATTTTATTTTGCTTTTTCAAGCCTATTTATCTTCATCTCCTTTTTTTTTTCACCTACAAAACAATTGTATACAAATCAGATAAAAATTGTTAAAGTTATAGAGAATATTAAATAGTGAAAAACAAAACTTTCTCCAATAATTAGCACAGTTAGGAGAAATTCTTACCGAAAAAAAGAATAGATAATTAGCACACTGAACATGTTCTGACTGACCAAAAGAGAAACATTACAAGCTGGTGCATTTCTGCAACCAAGGAAAGGAGAAACTAAAGACTTTAATCATTTAGATAAAGTCAGACATGTCAAGAAAATTGGGAAAAAAGAGTAAGGAGGTATTCTGTAGAGAGAAAGAAAATACCAACCTGAGGAATCTCTCTTCTTTTTTTTTTTTTTTTTTTTTTTGAGGAACTCATCAATGATTTCTTCAAGAGAGAATCTCTACTTTGTTATGGAAATGCCCAAAATCCATTAACCATCACTGATTTCTTCACGAGAGAAAGAAAGATCGCAATTCAATAGGAGGCAAGGAATAATAAAAATTCATGTAACATAATGAGGGCATTTATAAAAATGAAACAAAGAGAGTCAACGTACAAGTTTGTATTTTCTGTCTAATTTAATCGTTAAAAAACAAACCAAAGACCCAGAAACTCTAGAAGAACAAACACGAATACAAATGTTTTTCTAACCAAAATTTCATGACAACCAAACAGAGTGTAGAAAAATGTAAGACGTTACCGTTGACCAAAAGAGCAAAGACGCCATGAAGGTGTTTGTGAAGACAAAGAGCAAAGGAAATTTGGACCGAGAAACCCAGTCGAAGAGCCAAACAAGTTCGTCCTTCTTTACCTTCATCATCTAGAAAAAAACAAAGTACCAACGAAGTCAAAAAAAATGGCGAATGTTAAAGGAAGATAATAGTCAGCATATACTTATAAGGGTTTTTATCGATATCGTACCATAGTTAGAAGGATTTTCTTAAGACCCTAATTTTGTCTTGATTTTCCGTTTTTCAGTACAGAAATCAGAAATGAGACAACAAAAATGTATGATTTGTTTTTCCTGTTTTTCTTGTCGCAAAGACGAAGAACAGAGAAACCACTGAAGCGACCAAGATCGTACATCACGCTCTACGTCTAAAACAACAAATTACAACAATGGAGTCAAAACATTGCGATTATACTGAGATACAAGCCAAAAAGAGATGATAGAAAAAATAACCAAACCAAAATTTAGGATTTTCATCGAATCATACCTTTCTGAAGCTTTGCGACGACCATTCGCAATGCCAATTTCACACCAGCAAGTGAAACCTTAACCCTAAAATCCTGATGATTGATCTCTCTGATTTCTCTCTCTCTCTCTCTCTCTCTCTCTCTCTCAAGAACACAGAGACCAAATTCTCTCTCTCTCTCTCTCATTCTCTCTCTCTCTCTCTCTCTCAAGAACACAGAGACCAAATTCTCTCTCTCTCTCTCTCTCTCTCTCTCTCTCTCAAGAACACAGAGACCAAATTCTCTCTCTCTCTCTCTCTCTCTCGGTGTTTTTTTTTTTCTTTTGTTAGTAGGGTGTGTCAGTCTTGTTTACTTAAAGCTTTTTGCGCGCAAGTTTGAGGGAGATGTAAGGCCCGTTGACTCTAGTCAACCAAACTATACTTGGTGGCCAAGTTTGAGGGAGGCGTGGGACCCGCTATCTTTCCCTTAATTTTTTGGGCTATTAGCTTCAATGGTCCCTGAACTTATGATCGGGTGACAGTTTAGTACCCAATTTTTTTTTATTAGCAACAAATATCCCTGAACTTTTTATTTCTTGCTCGGCCGTCTATTTTCGAGAAATCCGTTTATTTTTTAACAGATTGGTCACGGGCTTTAGGTTTTAAAAGAAAATACCCGAAATACCCTTAGGCATGTCATTTCTCAAGCCAATCCACCCCACCCCACCCGCTTCACTCTCCCTCCCCATCAAGCCCCACTCTCGCACCGCCGCCACGATGTAGTCTGCCGCGCGGCCCACCGTGGAGCACGTCGTCCTCTTCAAGGTCAAGCCCGACGCCGACCCTTCCACAGTCTCCGCCATGCTCTCCGGCCTCAACAGTCTCACATCCCTCGATCCCTCCATCTCTCCGCCGACCCGTTCCTTCCCCCCGCTCGCCCGCCTTCGTCTCGGGTCTAGGTCGGCGATCGGGGATCGGGGCTGAGCGATTACGAGATCTGGGTCGGCGATCTGGGATTGGGGCTGCGTGATTTGGGACAGCGATCGGGGATTGGGGCTGAGACGCTGAGTGATTTGGGTCGTCGATTGGGTTTCGCGTCCAGCGGTGGGAAAAAATCTAATGGAAGAGTCAATCAATGCCTAAGTGATTGGTCTCATTTGCCTTCACTTCCCAGTTTTGGAGCTTAAAGTTGACGAGTCTAGAAAAAAAAATTCTCTGATTTTTGTAAATGAGAAAAAGTTTCTTTTTTTAACAAAAAATTCTTGGGAGTTGCATTTTTTTCTTGAAGGTATTAATCAAAATCAAGCATTCTTTTACTAATCGGGAGTTGGTTGGTTATGTAATGATTAATTGCATGGTGGGTATTGAAAAAAAAAAAAAAAAAAAAAAACAAGAAGAAGACAGACGAAGAATCAAAGGAAGGAAGACTTGGAAACTTAGTCTTCTATATATAGGTGATCTTTGGTAGAGAAAAACAACTTACTCTTCTTATGGACAAAAATAGATCTTAACATTCTTCCATCAACTTCATACACTAGTTACTATTTATTGAATTGAATCAACAACTTTACTGCTTGAGACTTGGCTTCAAATTTTAGACTTGGAACCCAATTCAGAAATCGCAAGGAGCAACAAGGGAAATGTTGAGTATAGCGTTGAAGATTCTAGAATGTAAGTCGTCGTCGCCGTCGACGTTGCCATCACTATCACAGTCCTTGCCCGAGCAAGGGAGATCTGGTTGTGTTTTGCTTTTTTGAAACTAGAAAGAAGTTTTTTGTAAAAAAATAAAAAATAAAAAGAAGAAAAAAAATTATTAAGTGTAGTGATGTTTATTTTAACCGTCATACATCTTTATTAAGAACAAATGACAGGAGTTTTTTAGCATTAGGGAGGTTTGCTATTTAGTCAGAGAGTTCTTTTTTTTTTCTAAAAAAAATATATTGAGGGTATTTTTGGAAATTTAGTAAAAAATATTAAACTCGTGAGAGTCATGTGCATAAATAACGTCCTTCAGTCAAATTTAACGTAACTGCAACCCAAAAAAAGTTCAGGGATATTTGTTGCTAATAAAAAAAAATTGGGTACTAAACTGTCACCCGACTACAAGTTCAGAAACCATTGAAGCTAATAGCCCTTTTTTAGGGTTTTTAACGTAATAGATTTTTTTTTTTCTAACTATATATAAGTGGCTTAATCCACTTCAATTTTTGTCCGAAAACCAAGTTTTGTAGAGCCACACTTATAGCTCCACTAGTTTTTAGCCACGCGCTATGCGCGTGTGAACTCCGCATATTTTTTTTTCGTATTCGACATATTTATTTATAATATAATAATTTTTATTAACGTAAATTTAAAAAATGTATATTTATGTTAAAATTCTATTGACAAAAAATATTAATATAATGTCAATTAATTTAGAGGTAGTATATAATTTATAAAATTTTTGTGACACTTTTAAAATTATGTTAAAGAATAAAAAAACTAAACCAAAAAGAAAATATTTATATTGAAAAAAATCATATCATAATGAGCGTTAAAAGATTAAGAAAAAAATTAAATCAAATCATATAAATAAATAAACTTTTCGAGGCTATTATAGTTAAGAAACAACGGTTAGAAAGATTTTGAGCTATAAAATTTAGAAAGATAAAAAATTTATTAAAAAAGCTCCCAATAATTTGTAATGAAGCCTCAAAATTTAAAAAAAAAACTAAAAGCATATTTGTCAAAAAAAAATTGAGAAAATACACATATTAATGATCAAAATTGTTTATTATTTAATTTTAAGTTTTAAAAAATAACAAAATAACAAAATTGACATATAAATAAAAATAAGGAATATATAAAATTATTATAAAAAAATATAACCGTACATAACAAGAAAAATATCTAAAAGATTGAAATAAAGTATATTTTTGTAAAGACTTGAATAAATAAAATTAAAAGTATTTCTAAATAAATTTTAATTTAATAATAATTAATTCTTATTAAAAAATAATTTAAGTTTCTAAATAAAATTGATTTCTTAATAGAATATAAAAATAATACACTATAAAAAAGAATTTTTTTAAAATTTTGTTGGTATGGAAAGATTTTTTTATAAATTACAAATAAAAATTAAAAATAAAGAGAATTTTGGAGACTAAAAAAAGAGTAGTGTGAAAAGTAAAAGAAGAAAAAATAAATAAAGAAAAGAAAAAGAGAAGAAAATAACAAAAAGAGAAAAAAAAAAAAAAAAAAAAAAAAGGGCTGGGCGTGCTTTTGCACGCGCTGGAAGGGAGAGTGGGGGGACAGCCCCTGCCACGCGGGCCCCACGCGTGCAGGGCTGTCCCACCTGCTGAGCAGAAAAATTTTTAATTTTGCCCCAATTTTATTGCATTTTGGTCCTATATTTTACTGAAATTATGTTATGGCCCAAAATTTTAAAAAACATTTCTTTTATACCCATTAAAAAAACGCGTTTTTTTAAGTTTCGAATAGAAAACTCTAAAAAAATGCGTTTCGAAACGCGACGCGCGTTTTGGACGAAACGGGGACGAAAATTTTGAGCCTACTGGCTCTTTTAAGTATAGTATAGATTATATCCACGAATATCAATTGAGTTCTTCTTTTGGTTTTTTAATTCAGTATATAATTATACATTTAATTGACTAAAATTATTTTTCCTTTTAATCACAATAGATAATATGACTAGTTTAATAAAAATAACTTTCATTAGAATATTTAAAATGAATCAAAAAAATGTATTTATACTCGATTGAAGATATAATTTTGGACTGAATTAAAATACCCAAGGTATTTTTTTATAGTATGATAATCTAAAAAGATATTGTGGAATTTTGTAAGAATGCAAGAGAGATTTTTGATATCTTCTCTTTCTTTTTTTTTTTATAGAAAATATATCTTTTCTTTTTGGGTATATGATCGTTTTAATTAGAGGTGACAATTCGTGTCGCGTGTTGTGTTTGTGTCATGTCTTAATCATGTTTAAGAAATTTTGGCTGGACCTAAATATCGTGTTAATCGTGTCACTCAATTACGACCCATTTATAAATCGTGTCCAATTGGATCTAAACGGGATATGTCACTCTCGTATCTATTGACCCAATTAGCTATTGGCTCCGTTTGGCAAGAAGAAAAGAAAAATGGATGGAAGAGAAAATAAGAAGTGATAGAAAATAGGATAGAAAGAAAAAAAAAACAACTTTCTTTTTATAATATTTGGTATATTAGGAAGGAAAGAAAATATTTAATTAGACAATTATTATTTTATCCATTTATTATATTATTAAAATTTAAAAATGGGAATAACATGATAATTTTACATTAAAATGGGTTGAAAATAATTTTCTTTCTAATTTTGGAAGGATAAAAAAATAGTGGGCCCATATATATTTCTTCTTTCCATTTTTTTCTTCTCTTTTTTCTTTCCTTCCTACCAAACTAGAGCATTTTTAAAATTCTATCCAAATTTCCTTCCATCTAATTCCTTCCTTTCATTTTTCCATCCTACCAAACATACTCAATCATATTAGAGAAAGATAAATCTTCAGCGATTGTTATTTTTGATAGTGTTTCGCAATCGCTCGGGCCAAGGGGGGTGCGCCTTTGCAAGATTGCAATGATAGCGTGCAATTAATAGCAAATAACATAAATTTAGGGTCAAATTTATAATTTATAATATTTTTCAAAGAACCTCCAGAGCTTCATTTTGCAGCAACACAGTCCACTAGGACTCACAAAACCCAGCATCTGTCCATCTGATAGCGAAACCCCAAAATATCCGAACACCCTTAAACCCTAATCAACCATGAAGCGAGCTCTTCTCAGAAACGTCTCTCTCGTCGCTCGGAATCGTCTTCTCTCTACCCAAACTCTCAATTCAATCCCTAAACCCTCTCTCCTCCCACTCGCCGCTTCGACTCGGTCCGGAATCGGCGGCCTCAGGGCTCAGGCTCTTCTCGTCCTCCAAAGACGGCTCGGCCGGTCGAAACCCTAGCCCCGAGACGAAAGTTGACTCGGTTGAGGATGTGAGCGACGAAGGTGAGCCGATTACGTTTTCTATTTGTTTCGAGCGAAGTGGCTGTTTGGTTGCTGAGAAATTGGAGTGGACTGAGTTGTGATTTAGCGTTGGATCAATTGAAAAATGTCCATAGATCACTTGGTTGTTAGAGCTGGTCAACAGCGAGTGGGAAATTGAGTTCTGTGTTTCTCATTAAGTTTGTAGTGTTTTTGCTTGGAAATGTTGAATTTTGGTTTCAAATGGAGTTATTTGGCCTTAGTAGTATAGATTGGTAAGTCGGTTTATGTAAACTTGTTTATGAAGCACAAGTGTTGGCATTATTAGTTTTAATTGGAGAATTTGTGTTATTGCTCATGGTACTTGTGGAATTGTATTTCTTTTGGGTTAAGCAGTAGTTGGTTTCTTAGATATTGGATTAAGTGAAGTAAAATAAAATTTTTGGCCAGAAAGCTTTTGTTTTGTGACTTCAAAAGGTGAAAAGTTGAGTGTTACATTACAATTGTGGAATTTTGGTTCAGAGCCAGCTCTGTTTGAATGTCATGTTATTGAAGGTGAAGTTCAAGCATTTGCTTGTGGGGTTTGTTCAATTGGGTTTTTGGTAATATGATCTTTTTTTTTTTTTTTTTTTTTTGCTTTTCTGGGTTCTTAGAGCCGAAAGCACGGATTGAAAAATTCTTCAAGGGAGATGAGGAAGCTCTCCCCTCAGTCTTGAAGCGATTCTGCGGAGGAAGTTAACGGCCAAGCATGTGGAGACAGATGACGAGTTGTTGGAAGATCTCCAGATGCAGCCGTTGAATGATGTTCCAAACCAGGAATTCGAACATGATTTTGAAAAAATGCATGATACGGATGAAGAGATTGATAATCTATACAATTCAAAAGCTGCTTTTGTGAAGAAAATAAAGGAGGATAAGTACTTTTACATGGATGACAAAAAGTGGAATGAACTTGTTAAGGATGGTATTAAGCATGGGGCTGTCAAGGAAACAAAACAAAGTAAGGAGATTCTTGAGGAAATGCTTAACTGGGATAAACTTCTTCCAGGTATTGTCCTGTTGCTTGCTTTGCATATTTGGTTAGTATATGAATTAAGTGATGAGTTAACACTAGTCCACTATATTTATTCTGGTTATTGGTGTGTTTTTTTTTTTTTTAATTACACAATGAAGAATTTACTAACTATATACCGGATGAGTTGGTTTTTGTATCAATATATCATTTAATAGTGTGGTCAGTTACGGAGCATCCTGCTAAGAGTGTAGATCTGCATGGACAAAACTTACACACGTTAATATTTTTCTGAGACTCTTTAATAATAATTGATTTCATTATCTTATAGTAGGTGGGATGATGTACCTCGTGGTGATAAGTAGCATGTTTTATTTTTCTGTCCTATCGATATGTCCTTAATCTTTCTAGATGATATTAAATTGAAGATAAAGGAGAGGTTCAGTGAACTTGGGGGATATGTGTGAAAGAGGAGAGCTTGAACCTGAAGAAGCTCACAAGAGGTTCAAGGAGTTTGAGAATAAAGCTTGTAGAGGAATATACACAGAAGGTGGAGGCAGAGGCTCCCCCGGAGGTTGTTAACAATGATACAGACAGGAAGAAGAATTCAGATGTCCCACAAAGTGTGGGGCCTATTCTTAGATGGAAAACACGACAGAGGAAGATTACTTTCCGATGATGATCAGGGAGTATTATCTGGTTCATTGTTGCAAAAGATTTAATGTTTCGAGTCGATTACACAATGATTTCACTGAGGAGATGGCCTGACTTGGACCTTGGAAGCAACTGGTCGCAAGAATTTTTCCTCTGGAGCCGCTGTTCATTGATCTTAGTGAACGATGCCCTGGTTTACGAAGTTGGAGTGCCCAGCGAGGGACCAAAATGCATCAACGAGATCAGCTTCAAGATCGCAATTCGAGCTATCCACCACCTCAAACCTGCCACGCCGACCATACATGGCCACATGAACAGTACAACTCCTCTAAATCCACCATCACTGACCATCCTCTAAATCACCCACAACCAAATCTGCCAAATCGCCGTCGCTGCAGCCAGGACTTCGACAAATCAAGTCCCTCAGTTGGCGATTTCCAATTGCCAAACACTGACCCAGCCATCTACTTCGACGATCTGCAATGCCTGAATTTCGATCCTCACATTCCCACCCAAAATGATCTTGGATCTGAGCAACCATAGCTCAAGTGACGCCAATTAAGTGCCTGATCTAGCCAATCAAGCCTCCACCTCTACGATTTTAACCACCCAAGGCAAGATCTTGTCGCTGTCATCGCCACTTTGCCAAGCCCAATACTCGGACCGGAGTTCTCTGGTCACCAATCAAGCCGACATGACCACGAAGGGCGAGCTCGACGATAGATACCTAATGAGTTCGTCTGCGAAGTCACGGATAGCAGTGCCTCAGCGCCGCTCCGTCGTGATGCCATCTCCGGCAACTAGTCTGTGGCTCCACCTTCTTCGGTTCCACTCCGTCGTTATGCCTCAGCGCCGCTCATGATCGCCACGATTCCGCCCCTAGTCCGATTTCGTCTCCGCACGACCCTTTCGATTCACGCCCAGCCCTCGATTGCAGTCATCTATGATGTGATTCGTACCATTGAAATGCAGTTTGATAGCCACGCTAAATCTTTCATCACTTGAGCAGTAGGCCGGCCAACGTCCACCCAACCTGCAATTTCATTTCAAGAACCTAAGCTTGCAAATGCCCGCCCAATCTTTGGTCTAACTCCACCAACAGCCAAGACTCGAGATTTCCAAAGAGACTGTTTTGGACATTTTGAAATTTGAACAGCCACTGTACATTCCTGGAGCTAATATCACAAGCTTCACAGTGCCAACATGCTCCTCAACTTCATGTTCAAGACGTTGCACTTTTAAATATGGCATAGAGGGCAAATAAAATAAAAATTATAGCAAAATAAACAAAAGAAGGGAAAAAAAAAATTTCAGAAATGGCGTTCTTCTAAAATGCCCTTTGTAGTTTATACTTCTCTGAAATCCAACTGTAATTTTCGATCTTTAAAAAATTATGCTTTGCCTCATCTAGTAACCTGATAAGCCTTTATTGACATCAGATTCCTGGTTTGAACCGCCCACTTTATCCAATGCGCTTCAATTGGATTAATTGAGAATCTGAAAAGCAAAGGATAGCTGATTGATGGTCCATGATAAATGTTGCTTTATCATATTAAAATTCTATCAAAAACTCAAGTTAACACGCGACTAGGATAGCAATTGGCTGTGTGTCATTAAAAATATGTGCAAATTAGGGTCTGTTTAGTATTTGTTAATTTTTTTGTTTATGTTTCAAGTAAATGATCACCATTTTCAAATACTAAGAAACTAACCATTAGACCTTTTATAGAATTAAGTGCATAAAAAATAAAATCATAGCATCATGCACATAGTTAAAAATAATTATTTCTTTAATTAATAAAAACATTGGCTATTCTTTTAAAATTTCATTCAAAAAATGGTTATTTGCTCAATAATCTTTTATTTTGTTACTGTACTAAAATGTAAGCATTTCTCTACTTCACACAATAGCATACTAAAATTTATGCAGTTTACAAGGCTAAATATATGCTTAATTATTTTTCAACATTTCGATTGAATATTTTTTAAGGTTTTTTTTTTTTAAATTAATGAAAGGTTAGTGTATTGTACCGCATAGTTTATTGATAAATAAACATACTAACAATAATTTATTTCTCAAAATAATTAATTTTTAAAAATATTATTATTATATAACACGAATATTAAAGTTTAACTTTAACGTCTTGGAACGGTTATAATAATTCTTAATTTTAAGATGACATTATTTTGTAAAAATTTGTGAGATGAAAATAAATTATAGAAGATATATAAATTAGACAATTTTTTAATATAGTTAGTAGATATATTTCAAAAAATATTGGAAGAAGAAAAAAAATAGCGAAATTGTATAAAATGGTCATTCCACATAGGTGCTTTAAAACTATAGCTACTGTTTCAATTATTAAGAAAATGGCTATTAAATTGTTACCATAAATGACGTTAATGCATGCATTTTGTTATTAGATCATGATTATTTTGTTAATTTTTTAAAATATGAGCTAAAATTTAACAAATCTTTATATATGGTCTATTTAACTAATCGACAAAAAAAAATAAAATAAAGGATAGAGTATTATTTTTTCAATATTTTATTAGCAAATATTATTATTATTTTTAATTTATTTTTAATTTTATGTTTTATCAAATTAATCACGTGATAGCACGTGATATATATATATATATATATATATATATATATCAATTAATCGCATCTACAACACGTTGGCAACAAAATTTTGGGCACCATATATATGAATATGAACGCTTTTGTACTGTTGTAGAATATTGGATTCTCTTCCCACTTCGCTACTTTTTTCAACCAAGGGATTGGAATCTGTTGCTTTACTTATTAACTTATTTATTTTGGCACTTAAAAATTATTAAATAATTAACCCCGTCTTGATCATTATGATTATAAATGCACATTAATAAGCAATTCGTTTATGTGCAAGCAGTTGAATATCTGTTCAAACTGGAAACCAATTAGGCTTTTTTTTAACCAATGACCTGACACGTGTACTATACTACTAGAGAAATTTGATTGCATGTCACATTTTGACATTTAAGTTTGAAACTTATGTCATTATTACACGTCATATTATTTTTTTTATTGTTAATTTATTATGTTGCCCTCCTTCTCTTTTTTTGTCTAATTATAATTTGGAAAGAAAAAAAAAAGATAATTCGATCAAATTCATACAAAAAAAGGGCGTAGATCACAAATTTATTTTAAAATGATATTTTTCAAAACAAGTTATTGATCAGAGGTGATATTTTTTAAAACTTCCCCACGTACTAATTGATCAATGGGTTTTTGTTTGGACCATCCACTAATTAAAGTTGAATAAAAAACTAGTTTGAGAGACAAAACTATTTATTATAATATATTATATAGGGGAGTTTATATAATTATTTTATAAGTTGTTGCTTGTTGGGGTAGAAAACCTAATTTTGTCTGCCACAAATTTGAGAATATATAACTTTGTCATTCTCTGATTGATAGTTGTAGGAAAAACCAAAGGCATGAAGAGACCCACAAGCAATTATAAGGGCTTTGATTTCTCCATGCAGCTGTAGAAATAAGCAATCTTCCAATAGCAAACTATACTATGGAAATTAATTATGACCTTCAATTTGAAACCCACTTATGAGGTCAATTAGTAATTAGTGGATCAATAAGTCTCTTTTATATTTGTAAATTTACTCAGTTGGTTTTTACATCATATCATCCGTACCGCTCCAATTTGGTTCTTCCAATTGCTATTAGCATGAATGGAAATATGGAATTAGTTTTACGGCATTAACTTTGCAAGAGTTTTGTGTGCCAACGCCAAATGTGCCTTTGTTATTTGGATTTTTTTGCAGCTATGACCCCTCAACTTAGCGTGTTTGACAATTTGGCACCTTTCTTTTTTTTTTGGCATTAATCCCCTTGAATTTAAAAATCGTTGCATTTACCCTCAAATTGAAAACTTCCGTCCAAAATTGGACGGAATATGCCCCCAAATAAGCTATCACGTGTGAAGCACGTGCCAAATGTTGTTAAATTTTGGACAGACGTTTTCAATTTGAGGCTAAATGCAACGATTTTTAAATTCAAGAGGGTTAATGCCAAAAAAAAAAATGGTGCCAAAGTATAGAAATCCGATAAATTGAGGGGACATAGGTGCAAAAAACCCTTGTTATTTAAAAAATGTACGCGAATCTTTTGATATATTGATCATATATGTACATAAAAACAATAACTTATTTATATATTTATTATTTATATGTATATAACACGTTCACAAATGTATATATGTGTGTATAAGTATATATTTTTATTACTCAGTAAAATAGGGTACATAACTTTGTCTATCTTCTAGAAGAGGCTGATATATACACATGGGTTATCTAGGTACGTACTAGTGAAATTTAAATAAAATTTAAAAAGTACGAGCTATACCAGTAAAACAAAAAGGTTATGTTACCAAGACTATATAATACAGAGAAAATACTAAATTTATCTCTTGAGTTTTGGCAAAATTTAAAGTCCTTTGAGTTTGTTAACATTTAAAAACCTCCTCTCAAATTTAGTTTTACCGAAATTTGTGGAAATTTGTGTTGTTCAATAATCACTGCATCGTATATATTTTGAAATAAAACTAAAAATAAGAGGAGATTTTAGAATATTGACAAAAAGACTCAAGTAATATATTTGGTATTTTCTCTCTAATATAGGATCATGAACGCATTTGATATATGGATCAAATAATCCACGAAACTTATTTAATGCGTTTATATGCTAACCAAATGTATGCCAAAATTAAAAGTATGTTAGAAATTAAAAACCAACGTTGCCTAATAAATTTAATTCAAGGAGTTTTTTATAATTAAAAAAAAATCAATAACCAAACTGTCACCCAAGTAAAAGTTCGGAAAACATTTGAATTAATAACCTTTGTTTTTTTTTAATGCATAGAGAACGACTTAGGATTATTATTATATGTAAACGTATGTACTACATCTAATTAGTAATAAACGTATGTACTACATCTAATTAGTAATATGACCAAAAGAAAGAAAAAAAATGAGATAATTGAGTAAATAGTCATTTTTTTGAATAATGTTTGAAGAAAATAGCTAATATTTTAGTTAATTAAGAATTTAAACATTTTCTCAACTACACAATGATGTGAATTTACCTTTATGCCTTTAGTTCTCTTATGTATGAGTGACTAATAATTTAATTTTTGAAAATTTTAGTTATTTCTTTAAAGCATGAATCAAAAAATGTCAAATACCAAATATATAGACCCAAAGAACATATGCAATTTTTATTATGTACTAATATTAATTATATAGTACTTTATTAACTATATCTAAAATTTTACATTTAATGATCAATACAGACATATATAGTATATACACACATATATACCTTACGTTACATGTGCGTGTTTCTCGATCATTGCGCGATCAGATCTTAGTCACATGAATGGACGATTGCTATATATATATACATCATGATCAGAAGGAATAACAATGAAATTGCCACGTTAATTCTACGGGCAAATGATTTATATATATTTCCAAATAAAATACATGCAATTATATATAGTCAAAGTGTATTGTCAAGAATATAAGCATTTTTTTGTTCGCCATTTGGAAGCAAAGCTCGGATTTGAATTAAATACACTTTTTGACTAAGAAGCATGGAATGCTATTTTTATTAGCTATTGGCAAACACATTGGCCCAGATAGCACATGTCATCAACTTCACAGGTCCTAATATTATAGTAAAAACTTCATCTAGTACACAAATGGAGCTTCCACTTTCCCAAATGGGTATGAACTAAGGAACTTGGTTTAGTGGGAGAATCATCAAATATAGGCAATGGGGTGTTTACATATATTTATATATATATTTTAAAAAATATATATAGATATACAAATAGAATATCAATACTTATATTTATTGGTTTGTATTATTGTTCATGGAATTGGAGAGCATCATTATTTGTTGTGGAACATAAAATGGCCCAACAATGGTTGCTTTGTTTCTGCTCCACTTTGGACGGCCTAATTGTGTATACCTATATATTATTACTGTTCTTTTAGTTTCTATATGCTATTACTTTCTACTAATTTCCTCTTCTATTCATTTGCTTTAATAGAAAATTTTCTGTACAAGTTCTATATATTTACCCTAGATTAACATGAATTGTTTTGGACGTGCGCAACAAGAAAAGAAAAATGCTACCAGCACCAAATTATTTTTCCCTTTTTTTTTTTCAAATTTTGGATAATAAATGATGGTTATAGTTCATATTTAAATTATTTATACAGATTTTTTTTTAACTCACTCAAAATTTGACAAGATATATATGCGATAATTATTTGATATTCAAATATGAATTATCTGTAGCGTATCACCCAAAAAATATATATATATATATATCCTTATTATCTGTGAAGTAAACATACATCGGTTTCAAATTCTGATTAATGTTGTCGACTAGTGATATTGATCAATCGCAAATGATGTGATGATTCTCTTTTTAAGAACTCATATCAAGAATATGAATCAATTTCTTTTAAGTTCTCTTTCTCATATATACGTGATAAATAACTTATTTTTACAGAATCAAACTCTAGAATGGTAACAGGTTTTAAAAAAATTGATTTTGCAGCCAACTATAAATAGATGTGACAACTCATTCATATTCATCTAGTTTAATATTTTTCTATAATCGTTATGTGCAAAGTTAATAATGAGATTTTTATAAAAGAATATTTAAGGCAAGTTAGTGAATGAGTTGTCATGTTTTTGGCACACCTAAATGAGACGCTTACTCTTTATTCGGCAATTAAGTGGCATAAATACTTGGAGGGGAAAAGGAATTACCTAAAAATAAATTTCAATTTAACAGTACTATGGGACACTAATTAGTTACCAAGAACACAACTATAATAATATAGATGTACAAATTTATCAAGAATATTAGCCGTATCATTTGGCAGTGATCAAATTATAAACACTTAGAAAAACGTCAGAGAAAAAAATTAAATAAAAAAGCATCTAAACGGAACTTGAAATCAGAATTTTATTATGGATCAATAACTAATAAATGAGGATTCTAACATATATGATCTTGATGGATCACAATATTATCCATTATTAGAGAAACTTTCCAATGACTTTCATTTGCAATGTGAAAGATATAACAAGTTAGAAAAGTTCACACATGCCAAGAGACTCTTTAGGTTACAACTTCAAGAATTATCACCATCAAAGTTAATCGCCTTTCGATACTCAATTTATCACTTATTTTTTGGGGTATTTGTGATTTCTTGGTAGTTTGTGTGGTCTAATTAAGAAACCAATTTCCTAAGAACAAACGATTTGCATGCAATGGTATAAGGAAATTACGGCTGTGTGTCATATATAACGGTAATTTTGTATTCGATTTCATTATAGTTCAAATCCTCCCATAGTCCCATTCTCAATTATTCTGTTTTCTTTGCAAAAAAAAAAAAAAAAAATTATTTTGTTTACAAAAAAAAAACAAAAAACAAAAAACAAATGCACGTAAGAATAAGATATAGTTCAATTCACAAGAACACAATTTACGCCGAGGCATACAAAATGTTTATATATATATATATATATATATATAACTATATATCTATATATATATATATAATTATTTATAAAAACCGATATATGAAAAACACGCACACCTTTCATTCCCACTTGTCTAGCTACCAAACAAAAGGCATATAAGGAAAATGATACCGATGTTGTTCACAGCATAATTTTGTTTGTTTAAATTTAGTTATTTCTTCCACGCATACACCACATTAATTCTTTAATTTCTTTAATTAGAATGCCCTCTAAAAATAAAAATAAAAAATAGGATATCCGTCTTCTTCCTTCATTTCACACATAAACACATAACAATATATATACATATATATATATGAGTATATACTCAAAAATCCTAGAAATGCACTTGACCTATTGCGTCATGAAATCATAAATGTTGGGTGGAGGATCGATTGAACTATATGATGGGAGTATTTTAGTTCGCATTGTCGCTTTCCATGTTATTGGCATTTTAGACTTTAAAAAAAATTACTCAACAACATTGAAATACGCCTGAATTTTATGGACTTGTCAACTAAGTTGATCATATGCTAAAGATTTCTATAACTCAAAACCTAATATCATAAATAAAAAGGTAATAAATACATAGTTTCAACCCTCAAAGAGGAGGACATAAACAATCACGAGATTTAAAAAAAAAAAACAAAAAAACAAAGATTGTTCTATAAGACATACTCAAATAAGTGTGACTTTGTTGAAACCTTTAGAAGAAAAAACTTCATGAAAAAATCTTCTAAAAGAATAAAAAAAAATACGTGATTCATGACCAGAAGTGCAAGTTCTTATATTTATAGAAAAATAATGACGCATGTCTCTCTAAATTAGCCGATGAATGATGTCTAGAGCTTAAAATCATCAATTCTTAGATTCCGAAACAATTGACATCGAGGCTAGCTTATTGGCCATGCAGTTTCCTTCTTGATAAATGTGAGAGACCCGAGCATTGAGATCATTGGCATATATTTGAAGAGCTCTTATTCATTTATTTCGAATATTCTATGGGACCTTATAAGAAATGTTTTTCACCGTAATTACCACATAAGAGGAATAAGTCTCTATACCCATCAAGAATTCCAACCATATATGCGCAAAACTTCCATATAGCAACCATAAATCCATAAAGTTTCACTTTAAAGCGAATTTGTTACCCAAAAAAATTGAAAAACAACCTTCGAAAAAACCTTTGTAATGTTCTCTCCACCACATCCAGACCTCTTTGGTGCTTAGCTTGAGCGAGATTCCAAGAAACTTGAGTTATCGAGGGGCTTCGGGAAGGGTGTCCTTTAATTTCAAGATTATGAAAAATAATAAAATCTTAGAGACAGTTTTATTGCACTTACAGCCAAAAACGAGCTTATTTTTCTCCCTCAGACACCCTTCAAGGAGGAAGCATTTGGCGTTTTTAGATCCCTCTTCAATGAATCTTAATTCTTATTTATATTCCAATTTGCCTAAAAAGAATGACAATATAATGAACGTTATTAAATGGTATGCTTAACCGGTAATGAATGAATTTATTGCGCACAAATAATTAAGGCCTTTCTGAAATAGATAAGGTCGGATTCTAGATGCATATATAAGCGTATGCGAATAGAAACGATGTAACAAACATATTCATGCATGTAATGACTCGAAAGGGCAATTTGTAATTAATTCTGGGTTTCATCTACAATTGTCAAAACTCTTTTGATACGTGGTAACCATGCAAAAAGATAAAAATCAATTACAAGAGGCCAGAGAGTTATCGGTTATCTATAATATATATATATAGTCATATTATTAGCCAAAAAGAAAAGACTAGCTATTAGAGGTTGAAAAGCCAGATTCCGTTCCATTTTAATTGAATATTAATTTTAATTATGGTTTAGCAAAAAAGATAATCATAAATCTACGTGTACGTGTTACATACCGCCATGTCTTGTAGTAGAAAGGAATTCCACCAATTAAGATTCCGGGCTCATATGTAGTCATTAATACGCATAGTTTCTAACCTTTTTTAGTTTTTTTAATTAATTAAATTTAATAATATTATTTTTGGCTACATGAACAATACATCCTCCAAAAAACCGCCCCTCTATAAATACTCATCACCACAACATCACTTTCACACCAAAACTCTCTTAATCCCTCTCTCTTCCTCCTAATCACTTCTTAATCTTAATCTTCTTATTACTCTTATCAAATTAACACCATGGCTTCCATAGCCACATCCTCAGCCATTGAAAGGAAAACCACTTTGCTCCCAAAACACAACACCAACATATTTACCAACAAGTTCAATATCAAGAGGGTCACCACTACCACCAAGCGCAGCGCTACTCGCCGCTTGACCGTCACGAACGTCGCAACTCCTCGGCGGCCAACGACCTCTCCGCCGACAAGCGTCGGCGGCGAGAGAAGCGGCCATGTCGATCAGCATGTTGCGTGGACAAGTGTACGGCAAGAGAGATGGGAAGGAGAGCTTGTTGTTGATGGAGAAATTCCACTCTGGCTGGTATGTTTTGATTTTAATTCAATATTTGATTGACTAAGTTATGTTATGCTATTATTATTTGGAGTTATTTATTAACTTTGTGGGTGCAACAAATGATTTCGTTTCTTCTCTTAGTGATCATTGGAATATGATATCATGCTATTATTACAATTCCAAGGCAAATGGGTTGGGATACTATAGATTCTCTATGTTTTTCTCTTCTGTTGTTTTATCGAACAAACAATTCTTGTGTATACTTTATAAATTAATAAGCCGATGTCCCTACGCAAGAGTGTGTGTCTTAGTGAGCAGTGACAAACACTGATGTCATGTTATTTGTAGAAAACACTTTGGATTATAATAATCCATTAAATCTCAATGATCATGTCAGATGATGCGTCAAATAGATATATACAAGGCATATTCTTCGGCTCTAATTCCTTAATCTTAATAAAATGACATTTTTGGATTAATCCAAATACTCTTTGACCAGAAACAATCCCCTGATTTGCTTCCTTTTTTTTTTATTTAGTTTCTATTTTTTATTTCCTAGCTACCATCTTTTTTTAGACTTTCGTACGTATTTGTCCATGTTTTTGGTACAAACTTCCCTTATAAAAATTCCCAAGTTGGTAGGTTTACGTTAGAGGGACGTTAAATTACATTCCCTACATGCATTTATGTATTCCAAAAATACATGAAATATATGCATTTATATATTTCCAACAAATACATTAAATGTGTACATTCCCTATATGCATATACATATATATATATATATATGTGTGTGTGTGTGTATTTAAATGCGTATTCATAATTAAATATTAATGTTAATTAAACATGCCATATATAGACACACGCTTTTTACCCCGGCCTAGCTACTTAATATTAATTAGTACTAACCATAAATACACCAATATGAAATTGTAAAACCAACTTCGCACACTTTTATTTCATTCTCCCAATAAATGACAATAATTGGTTTATCAATCTCTGCCTTAAATAATATATATATATATATATATATATATATATATCTTTTCATCATTTTCTAATTTTGCACATGCATGGCCATGATTTTTTCCCATGCAGAACGGCAAGTACCTACGTAACGGTCCCGGGCTGTGGAACATCGGCGATTACAACTTCCGCCACCTCTTCGACGGCTACGCTACGCTCGTCCGCCTCGACTTCCGCGGCGGCCGCCTCGCCTTGGCTCACCGCCAGATCGAGTCCGACGCCTACAAGGCCGCCAAGGCCAACAACAAGCTCTGCTACCGCGAGTTCTCCGAGGCCCCCAAGCCCGACAACTTCCTCGCCTACGTCGGCGAGCTCGCCAGCCTCTTCTCCGGCGCCTCGCTCACCGACAACGCCAACACCGGCGTCGTCCACCTCGGCGACGGCCGCGTCGTGTGCCTCACGGAGACCCAGAAGGGCTCCATCGTCGTCGACCCGGAAACCCTAGACACCCTCGGGAGGTTCGAGTACAGCGACTCGCTCGGCGGGCTGATCCACTCGGCGCACCCGATCGTGACGGAGGCCGAGTTCCTGACGCTCCTGCCGGACCTGGTGAGCCCCGGGTACTTGGTGGTGAGGATGCTGCCGGGGACGAACGAGAGGAAGGTGATCGGCAGGGTGGCGTGCCGAGGGGGGCCGGCGGCGGGGTGGGTCCACTCGTTCCCGGTGACGGAGCACTACGTGGTGGTGCCGGAGATGCCGCTGCGGTACTGCGCGCAGAACCTGCTGAGGGCTGAGCCCACGCCGCTCTACAAGTTTGAGTGGCATCCGGACTCCAAGGCGTTTTTGCATGTCATGTGCAAGGCTAGTG